>CM057836.1:14161447-24161447 GCA_030068075.1 Paguma larvata
TGGACAGGGGAGAAGCTTCAGTATAAAATAAAATTCAAAGCATCAAAAATTCAAAATATCTGGTAGGTCCCCCATAAAGTTCAACTGCCCAGCAACTGGTGACTACATTTCATGGCATAGCCTCTATGATACCTGAATCTGGGACTATTGGGCTGGGACTGGGCTACACCACAAGTCCATTATGGAGAGTCAAATCTGGGATGAAAGGAAGGGCAGTCAACTGTTCCAGCTTTGCTCTTCAGAGCCCCACACCTACTATGGAAAAAGACATACTAAGTACTTGGAATACTCCTGAGCTAGCACCCTTGCCTAAAAGCTGGTCTTTCCTCAAAGACTGGATAGTTCTTGGTTACACTCCCTTCTCCCCACTGGGGAGGCAAGGCATAGATCTGCCTGAAGTGACTAAGTGAGCAGTTACTCAAAGCTCTATGGGCTGAGAGTTCCCAAATCTCACAGTCATGTATGAGTTTAGAAGATGGACACGGGAAACTTGGAGAGTGTGCTTCCCTTGTGGGATCAAACTCATAAAGACTTGGAAAGTCAGTAGATTTCAAACCAAGTCAAGAAAGTCATGATAGACCACAATTGCCTTCTTTTGACACCTTTACCTGATTCCTCTTGAATTTCATTGTTTAATAACATCTGAAGCTGTTTTATTTGAACTCAGCCATCATTGACTATGTGCCTTCTCTCTAACAGACACTGTTTAAAAAAACCCCAAAAAGCATTGAAAAGGAGTCTGATCTCCTAGCTCCAGCTTCAGGCCTGGCACTACCATGCCACGTCACTTTGTAGGCAAATCCTCTCTCCCAGCCTCTCTCCTTAAGTTTCCTGTATGCAAATTCAGAGCACTGAATAAGATGACCTCTAAGACTATTGTTGCTTTAATAGCAGCAATGTTTAAATGACTTCATGAATGAATCCAGTCCTCAAAGGCAGGTAATTTCACAACACAAAGAAAACAACTCAACCATCCTCATATTTTTTGTCTAAGTAACTGTCAAACCTGAGATATTGAGAAGCTGAAGAATAACAGCTACAATTTATGGGGCCCCTGTCACGTGCTGAGTACCATCCTAAGCAACTTGTATCCATGAAATACTATTCTGTGCCCATGAGGTACTATTACATACACATGAGGTGCTGTTCCATATTCATGAGGTCATGTTACTAATATGTAGAATTAAGTAGCCTTTGAATTTATATAGCATTTTGTCATCTTTGTAAAATTCACTCACACCCATTACCTCATTGGTTTGTATCTCCGGTTTTGATGATAAGGCATTGGTATTATTAGCTTATTAAATAAATAAAGAACCAGACTCAGAAAAGGTAAATAAATCATCCAGGGTCACACAAATAGCAAGAGAGCTTGGACTGAAAGCCAGGCATCTTGATTCCCAGACTGGTCCCCTTTCCTTGCTCTACAACTTCTGGTGTTTGCAGCTAATGACAATGCAGGAAGCTCCTGGGAACCAGTCAGGACCACTTCTCACTAATGTCAGGTAACAGCATTGTACTGGTCTTTCTCAAAGTCCCAGTGGCTAGTCTGACTAAGTGGGCTCTTCCCAGAGGGTCTTGTGAACCTCAAATAACCTTTCCAAGTTTCTTTCAGTAACTCTGACCATTTGGAGAGAAAACAAATCCATACACAGAGGAATTTGAGGTGTTATTTTAACTTTGTATACCACACATAAAAAGTTACTCTTTAACTTGAATTTTTGAATGTAAGTTGGGAAAAAGAAAAGTTTTGGCACATGTTCTCCAGGTGAATGCCCCAGGGCCTGAAGTTTAACTCCAGACCCCAACCAAACTCTAGAGTCACCCGTATTTAATCCCCTCCCCCTGTCCACACACCCCAGGCCCCTCCCCTTCACTGTATCTCACCAGCCACCTGGGAGCTTCCAGACCTTCTCCACGCAGGTATGAACTTAAAGCAAGGACTTTGCCCCAAACACTCAGAATTTCCTCCCGACTTATTCCTTATCTTGTTGACCAAAAGAAGAGAATTATTATGCATTGTTACAGGGAAATAAAAATCAAAAATATACTGTCATTACAAGACCATAGAATATCCTCATGACCCAAAGTACACACACACACAGAACAATAAACATAAATTACTCAATAGTTATTTGGAATATAAGAATGTTAATTTGTATTCAATATCTGCTGATGAATAAAAGTAAGTTTCAAAGATTTTTCTTTAAAAATGACTAAAATATAAAAACTTTTGGTCTTTGAGAAGTCATCATCAATATCTGAGGGAAAGTCACTTATGGGAAAGAGGTCACTCCTTGACAATGTGTACATCCTTATACTTCTTTCCTTCCATACACAGATTCAACTCTGATTTCTGTTCACTAAACTTTTACATGGATGATTCTACCTATTTCATCGAACATAAAATAAGTGGCTATAACCACACAAAGAGAGGAGAATTATACAGAAGCATTAATAAGATCATATTTCCTAAACCATTATTAAGAAAAACTCACTTGAGAATTCCAAAACATGTTGTCACAACCAGGTCCACGGGCTCCCCGCTCAGAATTCATATCTACTTTGCCTAGTCCCAGAACTCTGACTTCTGGGGGAAGAAAGAAAATTCAACCAAGCTACCTAGAAACAATTGCAGGCCTTCTGGGAGTTTTGACCACCACCCCGAGTAACCCTTGGATGGTCTGAAAATGTACTGCCAACATTAGATAATTCTGGTACTACTCAGTTCCCAAAATTTGCCACTGCAACAAGAGGGTGTGTTACTGGCAAGCAAGAAGTATCCTGTGGGGCTAAGGGTGTACCCTGCTCAGTGTCAGACTTTTCAGCTGAGTGGACAATCTAGTTTAACAGTGGGATGCTGGGACCAGGGACACTGGACGCCAAAGCTCTCCTGATCCTGTTGGTAACTTCATTTCCCAAACGTTCATAATTAAACAGCTTTTATTGAAGTAATCAGCATGAGCTCCTTAGCTTTGTTTTTGCAACCAGTATCGTGTTTATGGAGCCAAATATTGGAGACTTTGATACTGAATACCTCCTCGGATGTGTTAACGTTGGCAAGGTCTCTAGATTCTGAAGATGCCGGGCTGCCTCAGCACAGCCTTCCCTCCACCCTCCAGCTCATCGCCCCCCCCAAACCACAGAGCTGCAGCTCCCCTCTAAGACTCCCTTTCAATATTTCTCCTGAAAGTCCCAGGGAATGGTGTGCAATTGAAACAGGGTGAAACATGATCTCAAAGTGTCTGTCGGACCAGAAGTTTTCAAAGAAAACATTTCTTAAATCTTGTGTTCACTGCTGTTTCAGCAGGCCAATTAGATTGGATGGGACTTGGGGGGAGCTGTCGCCAGTCACTGCAGCAGGAATAGCAAACAAGACTTAAAGCAAATAAACGAACCCAAAACTGGCATCCCAGGGGCCCCTGGCCAATGACCTCCTTCATTCCCCAGTCGGATGGCCAGCCCACCCTCTGGGACCAAGAGCCAAACTACAGGTTAATCAGATGAGACATTAGTTAGCAGCCTCGATTACTAGAAAGTAATTAATCAGGGAAAGTCTCCAAACAGGAGAATAAATAAACAGGCAGGCACATGCGGTCCCAGTTTGGCTCTAGATAAGACTGCCATCCAGGTGTCCTGCTGGGGCAGAGCCCATCTGTCTTGTTCAGTTCCTCTTTGGAAATGTGGTGACATTTCTCACATCTGCCTAGAAAATGCAAAGCCAAGAGGGCTCTGAATGGGAAGAAGATGAAGGACTTTGGAAAAACTTTTTGAGGAAAGGCTCCAAAGGGGGTTTTATGGTGAGCCCTGCCCTACCCTGAGCATCCTTTTGTATTGTATGTAAACTGCCTCATTTCAACATTTCAAAAAGAAGGCTCTACATGGGTCTCCAAACTCCTCTCCATTTGGTGACAACCAAGGGCTCAGGTGGTATTTTGGAGTCTGTGCCTAAGGACCCCATTAGCTTAGCAGTCCCTCAAAACGACTCACTCTATCCAACCTCAGAGACTCTCGAGATAACCTACAAAGCATTCAGACCACCTAAAATTACTGGTTTCTTCTTCAACCTTGATTTGGTGAGGAATATTGGGAAGATGGGAAGAAAATCTGGTTAATGCAAGTGGAAAGGATCAACCATTGGTGCAGTTTGACCTGGCATATCACATCAGATAAGGTCATTAGTCTGTGCTGCGTCTTTCTCCTTCTGGAGGAACAAAAAATGTCTGCAACTAGAGAATGTGCATAATGTAAACATGGCTGTGTTAGCTCAGCGTCAGAGAAAACACACCCAAACGTAAGTCAGCATAAGACATCCTCTGCTCGGAGGACAAGCGCAATGATTTTAACCTAATGACCCCCTCTTAAACAGCTCTACAGCAAATCACAATTAAATAAATACCACTTAATAGCAGAGATTTGTTTTATGGCCAGACTATTTGTGGGGAGAGAAAGAGAAGGTTGAATGAGTCACTTCATTTTTAATTATAAAATTAAGGTAGCTTCCAAATTATTATGAATTCAACCCTAAGCTAAATCTACAAAATACCACAAAGATGAGTTATAGACATTCTGGAACAAAACAGAGAGGCAGGAGATGAGAGGTGTGAAGGGATACCAAAAACTGAGGTAGCTTCATCTTGTCTTAATCTAAAGTGGGGCAGAGTTAGTGGCCTTCCTTCAACCCAATGATTAGGAATATTTGACTAGAGCTGGATAAAATCACAACGTAAGCACCAATGAGCAAGTGAAAAATGCAGCCATGTGTGTTGCTGTGGAAAACTGTAGAACTAGGGGTCAGAAGTGTCAAATTCAAGGCCTAGGTTTGCCACTGTCTGGGGCACTGGGAAGAAATTAGCTGGAGTGAAGGAGGGAGGGTCATCACAGCTATGGCTGACACTGAGAGATGGTGAAGGCACTCGTGGACCCAGTGACCTGATCAGCCTTCCCTAAAGAGGGTGTACGGCAGAACCGACACCTGCCTTCCCTCAAAAGCTTATCTCCCTCCTTCCTTCCTCCCTTCCCTGGAAAGTCTCCCCCATCCTTGTTCTTTTCTATCTGGTTATTTAACTCCGATATTTTGGATTTGTTTTATTTTTTTCGTATTGGTGCCAACATCTGTCTTAGAGCAGGTGACCTGATGAAGGCTCTGTGACCTCCAAGAGAATCCAGTGACACTTTTATCTTGTCCCCACAGACCTTTACAAAATCAAAAACTTGGTAATTGCATTCCTGGGCATACTGGGGCTCCACTGAAAGCCAAGTCCTGCAAAAACTTTTTCCTCTTAGTGCCTTCCAATGGTCCCTAAAAAATTGAGAGTTTCCAGAAATAGCTGCAGGTACATCTTCCTGGTTGTGTGCTGTTACTGAGATCAAAAAAGGTACTCATGCTGCTGGTAAAGCCACAGCCTTTCACCGGGGGACAGCAAAGCCCACGAGATGGTGAGCACCACTCAGTAGCATGGCCTCCCCAAAATCAACCTCTCAAAATTCACCACTTAGTCATTCACTGATTGTATCATCAGAAACCTTTGTCAAAGTCTGTGTAAGAACAGGTGCCATGTGCTTCTCTACATCACAATACCTCGATGAGACACGAACACAGCAGACGTGATTTGTTTCACATTTGCCAAGTGGATGCCAGGGTCAGACATTCTGCTGTTTCAGATGATGCACAAAACTAAAATTCTACTCCTCCTATAAAGAAGCTAATACAAGAGGCAAATATATAAGTGAATAACTATAATCCCAAATAGCACGTGTTAGGCTAGATGCAGCTAAACCCAAATTATATGTAGCCAAAGGGTGCGTATCTCTTTCCCTTAATCTGAGTCAAATGATCTCCAGGTCTTGATGGTCTCTAGAAAATAACTCACTCAAACAAAACCTTAGCAAATGGCTCTTCCTGATGGCTGCATGAACAGGAGTTCAAAGTCCAGACTGATGATGATAGCCCTAAATCACTCTAAAGGATCACACTGGCAGAGGGATCCTGACACGTAAGCACATATTCAGGGGAGGAAGAACAAAATGGTGAGCAACCATGGGGCTATCACTAAGAGGAGATTGTTGGAAGAGAGCCCAGGAGGCTCAGCTAGGCTAAGAAGACTCAGAAGCCCCCCAAGCAGTCTGTGAGGGCCTCAAGAGTGAGAACATGCCTGCACAAGCTGTGGTCTATGTGAGTTGATCCCCCTAGTGTTGTGCTGGACACAACTGTGAAATCTCACCAGTTGCCCTGCACTCATCTCTCCATGTATTGTGCCCAGAAGAGCAGGCTCTTGATAAATGTTTGATGAATAAGACACAGTGCTATCTACATATAGGTGAAAAACCGCTGTATGAAAGATGGAGCTGATTTGTATTACCTTAGTTGTTGCCTAAGATGGCAGAATAAGGCCAAGGGATGCAAAAGCAAGAGGAAGGCACAATGTTTTTTAAACTGTAAAGAATTTTCAATGAAGCAGAGTAGTCTAATCATGAAAATGATTGGGAGCAGCTCTGAGTTCTCTCTCATGGACACTTAACAAGTAGAGAAGAGATGAGTAGCCTTCAGTATTTGGGGTGAATATTTCATTCTTAGAAAAGGAAGTGGAGGTTGGGCTAAAGCCTGAGGCTGCCTTTGGGTCCTGACAACGAGCAAACCATTGTGAGCAGACCACTGAAAACTCCCAAAGCTGGGCAGTGGATAGCACAAACAGACCTGAGAGAGTTAAATTTCTATTTGGCTCCAGAACATTTTAAAAATTATTTCTTGTCAAGTCAAAATATTTCCAAACAACTTAGGTCAGATAATGCCAAGCTTACCACGTGGGTTTGCTCAGCAAGCAGAAGGGCCTGCAATGCTGTCCTACTGCATTCTGCACACATGGGAAGAACTTCCCTGTCCGTGCCTCCTAATCTGATGAATCCTTGTCATAAATTCTGCCCAGGCAGTCGGCGGGGCGGCTGCTGGCACTGGGCTAAGGGGAGGGGCTGCTTTACGAGAGCCAGAGGAGACAGCAGGCCGCCAAGGCCTCTGTGAGAAGCTAGTAAATCAGCAGTCAGTGGAAGTTCTGTGAAGAAGAAGCAGCCCCACCTCCAAGTGCCAGGGGTCCAGAGCACAGGTGACAAGGGCAGGAGCAGAGAGAGTGCTCTGGTCAGCTTGTACCCTGGGGACTGCAGTGGTGAGGGCACCATGAAGCATGATTCCACAACCCCTGAGCCTCCCAGATGCCCTGCTTCCAGTCAGTAAACTCCATGTTGGAGGCTGGGAATCCAGGGCCAGCGACAGAAAGGATCCTCGCCAATTAGTAGCTCACATTCCACAAGGGAGACACAGTCAGGGAGGAAAGGGCTTCCATTTGTCTGCTTGAGCTACCCTAACAAAATATCATAGACTGGGTGGCTTAAACAACAGAAATGCATCTTCTCACAAGTCTGAAGGCAGGAAGTCTCAGATCAAGATTCCACAGGACCAGTTTCTGATAAGGCTTCTGTCGAGAAATGAGCTAAGCCACTCCATGGAGTTACCTCCTCAGTATCCATTTTGTGTGGTCAAGTGGCCTGCAGGGACTTACACTGATGCTAGCCCCTCACGCAAGCCCAAGTCCTAAGCTGCAGCAGCAGAGTCATGAGCAAATATGAGTTCCTGATTGGACTTCTCAACAGCCCTGTGAGCAACAGTACCCCTGCCTCCAAATGTCTGTTTTCCTTGTGTGCCCCTTAACTAGGAATCCTGTGGGGCTTACTAATACCCTGTTCTTCTGGTTTGAATTGACCAATCCAGCTCTAGCCTGGAAAACTCAATGTGCTCCACTCACGTACCCTAATAAAGACAGGAGCCCCATGGCCCCTGTCTGTGCACTCTGCCTTGACATCCCCATGTGGCCCCTCAAGGCATGCCAGGTTCTTCCTTCACGACCTGAGAGTAATAAACTCCTCTTTTTCAATTTCTCTTGTGGTCTGTTGTTGAACTGAGGGCCACTATCCAGCACCCTGTGCTCCACTGGACAAATGTTAATTTAACACAGTCATAACAACCCACTCCCTGTCTTGTAGATGCCTGTCTACTTACTGTGCCCTCACATGGCAGAAAGAAAGGGAGTGAGCTCTCTAGTCTCTTCTGATAAGGACACTAGTCCTATTGGATCAGAGCCCCAACTTTAAGATCTCATTTAACTTTTTTTCCATAAAAGCCCTGTCTCCAAATATAGTCATGTTGAGGGTTGGGGCTTTAACATAAGAATTTGGGAGGGACACAAACATTCAGCCCAAAACAGAACTCTAGAAACAAACCCTGAGAGAAGAGGTGAGATATACTGTTAGAGAATTGGGCAGAACCCTGTGGAGTGAGTCCTGACGGAGGGACTTGGGGCTGAGGGAGAAACCAAGGAAAGTACCATAGTAAAGGCATCTGATCTGGGCCATGTAGAATAAGAGCAAGCCCATCCCTTAAAAATATAAAGCAGGGAGATCACACAGGATGGTGGTAAGGGGCACAAGCCTTGGAGTCAAGCTCTCTGGGCTGCAGTCCTGCCTCTGATCCTACTAGTTTCTGTGACCCTGGACAAGAATTTTAACCTCTCTGGACTTCAGTTTACTCATCTGTAAAATGTAAATTAAAGAGTCTGTTTGACAGGTCGTTGCAGAGGCTAAAATATTAATTCCTATAAAGGGACTGAGCCAACAACACTAGTGAATAAAATATGGCATTCTAGGCAGAACATGGGGGAGAGCTTGTCAATGACATGGAGTCTTGAAAATAGATATCCTGTTGAAGGAAAGGTTAAATGTGGCAGCTTCAGGGACACCAACAAGGGAACAAGGATGTGGGATCAGTCCATACTGGAAGGTTATTTAATGAGGCACTAAAATTTGAACTTTCTTTGAGAGCTCTGGGGAGCTATTGGGAGACTTGAAGCAAAAGAGTGATGTGAAGAGGACTAGATTTTAGGAAGACCACTCAGATATCCATGTGAAGCAGGGGCTGAGGAGGCGGGAGAGCAAAGCTAAAGAACAAGGCTAGGGTGCCCAAGATGGCAGCCAAGACAATGTCCTAGCAGTTAATTCCCTAGCCCTTCAAAAAGGGTGTGCTGAACTTCCACAACATGCAAGGCCCAGAGCCAAGGGCTGGCACTGAAACTCTGGTCCCAACCCCAATCTACTCAGTATTCAAGATGCTCCACAGTCTTTTCCAACTCACCTTTCCAGTCTCTCCCCCAGCACTCCTTCGTAGGCACACTGGACTCCAGCCAAATGGACTGAAGGGCCTTTCCTGGTGGAATGAGCTTAAACTATGGCTTCCCTTCATGCCCTTGTTGTGGAAACCTTCGTGCCTGGGTTTTAAACACTCCCTTCCCACTTACTAGCAGGTGTGACGTAAGGCAGATCACTTAACCTTTCTGAGCATCCATTCTTTCATAGGTGTAATTTAGACAGTGAGCGTACTTACCTCAGTGGCATGTTGTAAAAAATAATGAATCCATTTAGCACAAAATCTGACATAGTTACTGCCACTTGCCTGCAAGACTCCCAAAGCCCGTCCCCAGAATCTCTTTTTCCAGGAGCCAGTTTCTGACCCACCAGCCTTCAGGGCCCACCACTGACCTCTATTAGTCTGTCCCCTTGCTCTGCTCTCAGAAGCTAAAACACATTACAGTTTCTGGGCACTTTGTTTTCTCCACTCCCAAACACTCCCTGATGGAGAGGTCTCACAAGGACCACATATTTCTCATCTATGTGTCCTCTCAAAACTGAGTGTAAGAGATAGTGCACAGATCTGAACTGGGCAGATATCTATACATTAGGCTGTGAAGGATTAACAGCACAACACCAAGAACCCACCCCCACCCCACCCAACATGCCATGTCCACACTCCCTTCTATGTATGTTTTTCTTCCTGCCAGCAGTCTCTGATGATTGTACCAGAAGAGGGCACAGACTCAATGAAGCCTGCTAACAAAATGGCCAATTACATGTGACATGACCTAACCAAAACTATGAGCTGAGACAATCAGAGTCTCTGTTAAGAACATTGTTGGAAATGAGAAGAAGTTCAGGCATGGACAAGAAAAAGTAAAATTGAAAGGAGTTTGAAAGCCCTGACGTCCAGACAGAGTCATTGAGGTGAATTTAGAGTTGGAACCACAGGGGTCAACAGCAAGTAAAAATTATGAGAAGCCAGAAATTATCAATACTAATCAATAATAATAATATCATGTATCAAAGATCTTTGTGTGCTACCCACTAAGCTGAGGAATACATGGATTATCTTATTTATTCCTTTTACCAAAAAACCCAATAACTGGGCACTAATATTAGTCCCATTAGAAGAAGAAATCAAGTCACAGAATGGCTAAATACCCATTACCTTTATTGCCCTCCAATTCCTTACAATAAACCCTCATGCTATCCCCTATGCCCAATGCCCATTACTTAAAGTAACCTGGGTAAACTCAGGTAGTAAGGAACAGGAACAGAAAGTACTACGGAAAGAAGGTCTATATACAAGACATGAAAAATGTGCAAAAAGCAGAGGACACAAAGAAATGCCCCATCAAACTCAGCCCAGACCAGCCCTACTGTCCAGAGTGATTTCCCAGCCCCTAGCTCCCAGGAATCATTCATTCTCCTGGGCCTCAATGGCCTGTGCCATGCATGACTATATGCTATCTAGTACCTTTAATGGTCGTGTACTATTGTGCCTCCAAGCCAGCTCGTGAACTCCTTGAAAACAGAGATCATGCCTTCTCATGTTGTTTGTCCTTTGGCAAACGAGGGTGCCCTGAACATTTTCAGAAATCATCCCCCCGGCTCTCTTCAAAGTGCCAATGATCCCATCCATGTACACAGAATCCTTCAGGGCTCTCCAAAGACATCAGAGCCCTTAGGTGTAATCTGAGAATCACCAGCAGAATAAATAAATCCCTGCCCTGGTGGCAAATACTTCCCTTTACTTCTTCCCCTATAAAAGCAAACTTCTCCAACACAATCTCACAAGTGCTCTCTAATGGGTTCTTTGTTTTGTTTATGCCACTTAGTTCAAGCCAGAAGCAAACAAGAGAAAATGCACAAGGAAACACCTAGCCACAGTGCATGGCATAGAGTCAGGAACTCTGTGTTTCCTCCAATACTGCCTTATTTGAAGAGTGCAAACTTTCATGTTTTAAACGGACCAAAAAATGGTTAGGCAATAAGTGGTAGGTGCCATTGCCAGGAAGCCTGCTTCTCGGCACTTGTACAGACTTGCCATGTGTGAACAGAAACAATATAAACTTCAGGCGCCCATCTTTGGGGCTTCCAGTTGGCCCTCTCAGCAATCAACAGAGTTACACTAGTCCACACTTCTCAAGAGGGGATCCAGCTCAGGATTCATTTGCAGGATCAGCCTCAGAAGAAGTTGCTTCTGCAGGGCGGCTGGAGAAGTAAGTCCTGTCCTCAAAAAATGGCAGATGCTTGGACCTGCAAAGCTGAAAACCTCATGCAAGGTTCAAAATAGCATGAAGGGAATTAAAGAGATCCCCACTTGCTGGGGTCAAGAACTAACTATAGAAGATTGGAGTGCAAGCAAGAAGGCAGAGAGTCTACAAGGGCAGGGACAGTGAAAGTGAGGCAGAAGTGAAGGCTTTCAGAGGGAAGGACAATGCCGTGTTTTTCAAACATTTTGAGTAGATGATCTCTTTAAATAAATGCGACTCTAACGCGCAGATGTTTTTAAATCAATTATTAGAAAATTAATACATTTACTAATTACAAAGACAAGAACAGGAAATTCGTTTTATTAAGATAAAAAAATTGAAGTGGAGGACGACAGTTGCAATTTTCTATCACCCTCTCTATCTAATTTATGTCAGTATTTTGTCCTGGTTCTATAGTTTAAAAAGAAAAAAGAAATCCTGGGGCAGTGACAAATTGTTGCAAGTGACAATAGCTATTTTTAACCAATTGTTTTATAACCAAGATAATCTTCAATTCTGAAATCTGAAAAAAAAAAAAAAAAAAGAGTAAATGTGTTGAATGACAATTGCATAATCACTAAAAGAGTGAATCCCTTAGCTTAAAAATCCCCAGCCAAGAACATCTACTAACATTTGCCACTTGATTTCACAGATTGGCATGGGCTGGAAGCATGGGCCAGTTGGCCTGTCCTAAAATTTTCTTTCTGTGTGGAGTGGACATAAGAGCCGAAGAGGCCTCTGGTGGGGAACTGATGAACAACCCCAGAATTCAAGTTACAAAGAAAGAAACTACCTAATCCATACTACCAAATAGCTTAAAAGGGTGGTAGAAAGAAGCAAAAAAAAAAATGTCGAATCTGACAGGTTCAAGACTAAACCCAAGATATGTCATGTATTTGACCTAGGGCAAATTATTTACAACTTCTGAGTGTTCTTATCCATAAAATTGGGATACTAATGTTCTTTAACTGAATTGTTTATAAATATCAAATGAGATGCAACATGTATGTGTACGGGCCTGGCCAGTTAGTCCAATAACTAGGAACGAGGATGGAGTAACCCCAACCTGAGTGAGGGGACACAGAAGCCCAGTGGTTATCTCTGGAGAACCTGATCCAGACTGGGAGGGTCTAAGGAGTAGGCCCTCATCAGGTTGAGAAGAGAGGGAGGAGACGGTGGAGCTCACTTGTTTCTTCCTGCCACCATGGGGATTGATACAGGGGACAGAATACAGTCCAAATGAAGACTGGAGGAGGTAGAGGCTGAGGGCCACAAAGACCAGAAGATGCTAGTAATAAACACAGGCACGTCCAAGGAGGATACTTTTGCTCCAGCGATCACTCTTCTGTGAATTCCTCTGTATGTAGATTTTTGCAGATAGACATATCCTACATACCCTCCACCCAAAGTCTGCAGAGGAGAAATTTCAGCACCCATGCCAGACTCTACAGCAGACTAGACAGAAAGGGGTCACATGGGGCTACTTGGAGATGTGAACCCTAACCCTGCTCTCAGAACTTACACACCATGAGGTCACCACTTCATCAGTGGAAGTTCTGGGTAACTCCCTATTTAAAATCAAAGTTCTGTGTTCTCCTCTGTCTTCCCAAATTGAAATAGCTGCTTGTCCCCATTCACATATATGATTCCCAGAGAAATTCCTCCTGTATTCAACTCCATTGGGATCTCTTCTTTAAATGGGATCCTAGCTTTGCACAGTGGCAGTATCGTAGCCAAAGAGGTTTATCTGAGGCACGATTATTGCTAATTGAAAACTTAAATGGGATCCTCATTTCTCCTTTGCCCTGAGACATTTACCATCACAACAGCCAGCTTAAGTCTAACTCCACCTGGGCCAGGTCTGTCCAATCCCATCAGAGATGGACCAAGATGAGATGAAAGAGTAGATTCCTCAAGGAAAAGAAGAAAGCAAAACCCCAAACACTGTAGCCTTCCCCACAGTGTGCCGGAAGGAAGCACCCTTCAACTCAGGCAGGATTTGTTGAATCCCTCTTTACTCCCATACTGCCAATCTGTGACTCGAAGCTTCAAGTCCTGTGAGTGAAGGGCCTCGTAAGCATGTGGCTTCTTGTTGGAACAATATGCTGAAGGAGAGAGCCCATTCTCCTTCTAATGGATCTCTTAACAAGCTTATGTAAAGATCGCCAATTCTCAGAGATCATTGTCTTAGTGACAGGGAGCTATAATTGATTATTGTGAGTTGGATGCCTACAGAGTGATTCATTAGAGCCCCATCATCTCTGTCGTTTTTAATGGGAAGGGTTGGGTGGTATGTAAACACGGTTATGACAAGCAAGGGAGAACAAACAGACCAGAAAGAAAGAGAACCACAGAGGTCCCTGCAAGGTGAAGCCTTTCTTTCCCAGAAGTTTAAGATAATTCTGTCAGAGATGCTCTTCCAACAATTGCCCTGACCCAGTGCCACACCAACACCTAAACGAGGCCAGCCCACACCTCCTTCCCAGACATCTCTGAACACCAAGCACAGAGCTCCACAACAGATACAATTAAATGAGTGACTGTGGTATTATGGTTGCACTATTTCTGAAGTGTCTTTGACTTGCCTAGAGGACATCTTACAGCGGAATTCATGGTCATGCTAACTTTATAAAGGGTGCACTCCAGGTCAACAACTGATACACTCCATTCTTTATCCTCACTTTACAAATAAGATCAGAATGAACCTCCAAGGAGTTCATTATTATAAAGTTAGCTTTAGGGGTTAGGAGGTCAGTGAGTCAGAAATGGACGTTAGGGGGAAAATAATTAAAGGACAATGTGCACACATGGACAAAGATAATTTGCTCTAAACTGGGAAGCAAGGTTAATTAAAAACTCTAGATCTTAAAAAATGAAGAAGGAAAAAGTAAAGAAGTTTCCACTGATTATACAAAATCATTTCACCGTGATTTCCAGGAGAAAGTCACATCTTAGTCATCTTGAATCCATCTCATTTTCTAGCATCATGGCTGGCATATAATGGATACCAGAATTTGCTTGTGAAACTGGTATTATTACCCACTTCACCAAGACACTGTCATTTTTCTTAACATTCAAATTGGCCATTTGAGTCTCTATCCTATCCTAACTATCAGCATATCCAGCTTCTTTTTCTTTGGATTTCCTTTGCCTAGAACTGTCAATGAGTCCAGTGTTTATTCAAACCGAAGGGGCTACTTCAACTTTCAAACTCCAAGTAAATGGAGGATCACAGAATCAAATTTGTCCACAACTAAAAGCCCAGGCTTTGACTGCTATAGCTTTTGTCTTTGCCACACTGATTTCTTTCAAAAGTAGATACATCCTGCTGCACAGCAGTGATAACACCCTGTCTGGTCCCTATGCAAACAGTAGTTTCTTCAAAAGGCACAAAACCACCTACTCCAGAGTTGGCTTGGCCAAGGATGTCCCAAGTGTGGCTTCCCAAGGTCTTTGCTTGATGCTCACATGCTCAGCTCTTTTCCCTGGGACACAGGGGCTAGATAAAGGGAGGAACTCTTAGCCTTAGCCTAGCTCTATGCCAGATCCAGCCCTGCCCTTCTGCTCCCTGTAGCACCTGGCAGTCCCCTCTTCCTAGCATTGAGCCTGGCTCAACAGACCAGACTCTTTTGAGTTCTCCCTGGGAACACATGGTTTTGAGGAAATTTAGTCAAAACATCCTCAATCCAATATTGTCCCCAAAAAGAAAACTTAAGAGTTTCAATCCTTTCCTCCTAAAGGAGGATTTTTGCTGCCATACAAATTACCCCACAGCAACCTTATCCACCGGTGCTAGGAGGGACTGACTTGGTGAAGCCACAGTGCTGGCCTTACACTTACATAATAGAGTTGCCACTCAAGTGTCTGTTTTCTGACAGGAATAAGATCTCCTCCAAAATGTTTTCCTGATTCTACCTAGAAAGAAAAGCAGAGGAGTTGGTGACTTTTCAATGGAGACTTCTTTACTTTTTCCGTCTTCATTTTTTAAGATCTCAAGTTTTTAAATTAACTGTGCCTCCCAGTCTACGGCACATTATGATCGTTAGCGTGCACATGTTCTCCTTTAATTATTTTTCCCCCCAATGCCCATTTCTGACTCGTTGGCCTTCTGACCCCTAATGCTAACCTTCACCCTAACCCTTCCCCGACATGAGGATTACTCTCATGTGTTTAATGTACATCTCCTTGTTTATATGTTTTCTTGTAAAATATGCATTGTTTTATACACATGGTATCACACTATGGATCTTGTTCTATTTTCTATATTTTAACTATGTACTATATTTTAAGGTCCACCAATATTTAGTCCATTGTTTCTAACTTACAGCAAACTACCACACCATGCGCAACCTCACACTTTAGCTCTCCAGTTCCCCCAGTGATGAACACTTAGGTTGCCTTTGACATCTTCCCCACAAGCAACACTGCAGTGCCTATTCCTCACGCAGTCACCTAGAGACCTGCATGCACATTTCTGTGCCAGATTAGAGTATGTGTATATTTAATTTAGCCAACTACTGCCAGCCTGCTCTTCTGAATGTCTCTTGCAGAACATGAGTTACTTCATAATCCTACACTTCCTGACACTTGGCATCATCATTATCACATTTCGTAATTTGAGCCAGAATAACAAGTATAAATTTATATCTCATTAGTGTTTAATTTCATTTAATTTGAATTCCTTCATTTACTCATTAGCCTCCGAGGTCTTTTCTCTGTTAAATTGGTGATTCATATCTTTGGCCCATTTTTCCACTGAGATTCTCTCTTTTACATATTGATTTTTAAGAGTCTTTTTTATGGATATTAATATATTGTCTGTGTAATAAGAATGCTATCTTGGTTGCATTATTAAACCATTATCAACTTTATTAATGATGTCCTTAAATTTGATATGATCAAATCCATCAACTTTTCTGCCTTGTGCACTGTGTTTTAATGGTTTTATTTAAGAAATTCTTCCTCCTCCAAGACTTAAAATTCTCCTATATTTTCTTCAACTAACATACAGTATTTTCTTCCATGTCAAAGTCTTTAATGCATCTGAGCTTCAACTTCATATGTTATCACATTTATTTCTCTTAAAATTGTGAGGTCTTTTTCCCAAATCCAACTGTTAAACTATTTATCTTCCTGTCCCCACCCGTCCTTCACGTGTTGTGCCCATTTTATGGAATATTAAGTTCCCAGATGTAATAAATACATATATAGATGATATACATATATAACACATATACATATACATGGTATAGATATGCATATACTATAGAGAGATGATATAGATGTTCAAGTATAGATGTTTCAGATAAATATAGATACATAAACACATAGATATATGTCTGTCTCTGAGTTCTCTAATCTGTTTCATTGGATTATTTGTTTCTTTTACACGTATATCAGTCTTTGTAACATGTCTTAATATCTGGAAAAATAAATATACCCTTTTCTCTATTTTTTTGAAGTTCACTTACCTATTAATGGATCTTATTTCTTTCCTATATATTTAAAAACATGTTTATCAAATTCTTCAAAATATCCCATTGGAATTTTAAATGAAGTTGTATTGGATTTTTAATTTAATTGGGGCAGAAAACAGCTTGATAACACTAACTCATTCCACGCAAGAATAGGGATTGTGTCTCCATTTAAATAAATCATCTTCTATGTACTCTAATAGAATTTAACATTTTTCTATATAAATCTTGTATACTCTTGAGTAAGCTAACATGTGCATACTTTAATTTTTATTGATTTATGAATGTTACCTTCTTATTATGTTTTTAAGTGATAGTCGATTATTGCTAATGAAAAATCATGTTAAATATACTTAAGCTGATTTGGGATCCAGCAACCTTTTCTTACTACTTATAAGAGTTTCTGTTTTGTGGGTTTTTTCTACTTTTTTTAAATGAAAGCTTCTTTTAATTTTGTTGTTGTTGTTTATCTTAACTACCTCACTGAGTTACAGCAAATATTCTTTCTTGGAATCTCTTTTTCCTCCTTTTTCCTATATGAAGATTATAGATTCAAAAAGTTAAATAAGGCATGTTTTAAAAAATAACTACATGGTGAATAACTGGAACCAAGAAGAAAGATACAGCTGTATTTTAATAGGGAACATGTCCTCCATAGAAGCTAAAACTGGAAGTAGATACTGCCCTTGGCTCCTAGAAGATCCATGAATACTGTTTAGAGTAAACTTCTGTTTAACAATTGTAGAGATGATGTTACGATTCAGTGATAAAATTAAGACATAAAGTTTATACCAGGATTTATAAACATAGGTCTTTCAACAGCTTGTGTCAGGAAAATGTCCCGTGGAAAGACGATGCAGTTACACTTGTTATGCAGTAACACTGACGGTTGTATGCACAAGGACAGTCACTCAGACTAAGTCACCAGGGCAGGAGGCTGACTACTCCTAGGAAATGTCTGGTGACACACTCTTTATTCTTCCTATGTCCATAGTTCCATATCTTTCATCCTCTGTCCTCTTTACCCCGGTTGGCTATGGTGCATACAGGTTAAAGTTATCCTGACTGGAAACATTTATGAAAATGTTCCCAGTTCATTGAACTTTTGTCAGTTTTAAAACAGCAGCAGATGTTTCCCCTGTGCTATTCATAGCCTTCCTCATGTTTCCACAAGCGGGAAGAACCCTCAAGCAAACGAGCTCTATCTCTCGCTAAGGCAGGAATACTATGCACTAAAAGCAAAGTCAGCTTAGAAGGAATATGTCACAAGTTCTAAGATTCTTCTGTGGACTTTGAAATGATGGTAGCACTCTTGATCACGCGGAAGTCATTTGGAATAGTCACATTATTTCACACCACCCAAACCTTTTCTTGATCCTTTACTTACAGCCTATCAAAGAGCAGCTGGAAAGCCTCCCTGGCTCTGCCCAAGAGCAAACATGAGATCCCATTCCCATTCTAAATGAGGGGCTGAGGAGCACCCCACTTTGGAGTGAGCTGGGGCCACCATTACCAAAGCCAGCTCCCTAAGGCATGAGCTGAGGCAAAAGGGAAGGAACAACTGGAACTGGGACATGACTCTTGCTCAGCTCTCTTAAGACAGACACATGCTGCCACCTGGTTCCCATTACTGCCTCGAGACAGGGAGACTTGCCCACTGAGGCACCCAGGTGGAAGAATGAGGCTGAGGCCCTTGTGCTTGGAGTCCAGAGAATGTTCCCAGCATATCACAATTACAGAAACATCTGTGCCCAACAGCTTTCAGCCGAACTGCTGTGAAAATTTACAGTGTTCGATTGCTTTCAGAATTTCTCACTTCTCAGCCTGAGGCAGGGTGGTCTCAAGGCTGCCAGTGAGTTGCTGCAGGAAGTGAGAGAGATCACAATTTCCAGTGTTTGGATGAAATGTGGCATAAGGGTGTGAGGGGTGAGCCCAGAGCCCTGAGTGCTATGGACCTCCACCAAATGAGCATTTCTTTCTTCCTTTCTATTCAATCAACATGTACTTCCTGAGCATGGTGTGAACTGACCTTACAATGGATCAAAATCTGTATAAGAGATGGTCCTTAAAGAAACAATAACTTAGTGAGAAACAACTAATGGTTAAAAATAATTCAAATAATATTTATGTTGAAACAACAAGACAACAACAAAAAAGCTATACTAAATGTAAACGGATTCAAGAGTACCATATAGAACAGCACTAAAGTCCTCAAATAAGCAACACCACCTGGTATCTTGTTAGAAATGTAAATTCTCTGATCCCCTTCCCCAGACTATCTGGGAACAGGGCCCAGGAATCTGTATTAAAAAGTTCTGCAGGTGATCCTGGTTTAACCTTCAGAAGCAATGATCTAGAATACAGACAAAACCAAAAAAAATTTCGAGGAAAATAAATTACCCAAAACAATCCAACTTGGCTTTTCCAGGGGACCAGGGGAAACAGGCAAGAAGGACAGACTGCCTGGTGCAGTGTAGCAAAGGGTCACGGCACTCAATGGTGAGAGTGGATAAGGATTCATGGGCTAGCAACAGCTAGCCGAGGGAGGAATCAACAAAGTCTTGGAAAATTACAGAGATTGCATGAGGCTATTTTCTTAAAACACTTAGACATTGTGGACATATGATGTCATGCAAAGACCTCTCAACAATTAGAGGATAAACAATAAGAGGATAAGACTGTGCATATTTGGAAAAATTGGCCAAGGCCTCTGTCACAATTTACACAACATCCCCACAACCATCACTACCACCTTCTATGCTATGAACCAAGGATTTTTACTTTTTCTGAGCTTTAAATATTGTAACCCATTTGTGATGGTTAATTTTATATGTTCACTTGACTAGGCCACGGGGTGCCCAGGTATTTGGTTAAACATTATTCAAGGCATATCTGCAAGGATATTTCTGAAGGAGATGAACATTTGAATAAATCAGAATGACCTCATCAACATGGATGGGTCTCATCCAATCAGTTGAAGGCCTGAACAGAACAGTAAGTCAGAGTAAGAGAGAATTCTCTCTCTGCCTGTCCTTGAACTGAGACATCAATGTCTTCTGATGCTTTCAGACTCAGACTCCTGGGTATCCAACTTACTGACTGAAGACCTTGGGACTTCTTGGTCTCCAAAATCACTTGAGCCAGTTCCTTATAATAAATTTATTTACATACAACTATGTACATATAATAAACACATATACATATATACATACATATACATACGTATATACTTATCTGTGTATGTATCTATATATATGTATGTGCGTATGTTTGTGTGTGTGTATGGATGCATGTACATATATTTTTTCTACTGTGTCTGTTTCTCTGGAGATTAATAACTTTTGTTAAAATAATATTTTACCAGAGATCAAGATGCAGAGGTAAGCCAGCTTTTCCGGTTGAGAAGTGTACTGGGCCTTGAGAGGATTCTACAGAAGTCCTAGGGATTTTTAACCATTAAGTTAAAGAAACTTGTGTGTGCTCTTCATTCCAGTTTATGGTCTTCAACAGGCTCACACATACTCCCTGACCATCCCAGGTCTCTCCTGGTCAGCCCTGCGGAAATAAAGGCCACCAGTTCCAAAATCATTTACACCATCTCTTATAACCTCCCTATGAAAGCCAAGGGCTGCTACTTTCAGTATATTCATGTGCCTCCTTGGAAGAGAGAGTTTAATAATCCAGTCTTGCAAAGACTGGGCTCAATTTTCTAACCTGATCCTGAGCTCTGTTCTAAGGCCTGCAGAAGGCAGAGTCAAGACACTCCTTACCACGGACATCTCTGATGAAGGACAGAAACTACACAAAGGCAATGTGCTTTCAAGAGTCTTCTACAACCACCACTGCCACTCCTAATCAGGCATAACTTGCAACCTGTGATGCAGAAGTTCTTATCATAGCCACATGGCAATCTTATATTTAGTTGAACCTCTGACATTAGAGCAATAAGTGTCCGAAACTTAGACCTTCTGATTTCCCATTACAACACATTTTTCCTCCCCTACCCCAGCTTTATTAAAGTACAATTGACAGATAAAAAATGTATATATTTAAGATGTACAATGTGATGTTGTTTTTTTTTTTTTAATGTTTATTTATTTTTGAGAGAGACAGTGAGAGAGAGAGAGAGAGCACAACCAGGTAAGGGGCAGAGAGAGAGAAGAAGACACAGAATCTGAAGCAGGCTCCAGGCTCAAAGTTGTCAGCATAGAGCCCGACACAGGGATCAAACCCACGAACTTTGAGATCATGGTATGAGCCAAAGTCAGATGCTTAACTGACTGAGCTATCCACCATCCAGGAACCCGCCCATGTGATGTTTTATATATGAACACACTGTGAAATGATTACCACAAATAGACTAATTAACACATCCATCACCTCACACAGTTAACCATGTTTTGTTCGTCAAATAGCAATATAGTATTGACTATAGTCACCCTGCTAATTTTAAATGACTTATCTTTAAGTTAGCTAAATCTTTCTTCTGCATGATCAAGCTGTTGTTGAAGCTCTGTATTGAATTTTTCAGTTCAACCATGTACTATTCAGTTTCAGGATTTCTGTTTGGTTCTTTTTTATGGTTTGTATTAATCAAATTTCTTATGCTGCTCATATATTGTTTTCTTGATTGTGTTCAGTTATCTGTGTTCCCTTGCATCTTGTTGAACTTCTTTAAGATGATTATTTTGAATTCTTTGTCAGGTAATTTGTAAATTTCTATTTCATTGCAATATGGTACTGATGCTTTTATTCATTTCCTTTTATGGTGTCATGTTTACCTGATTTTTCATGATCTACATAGCCTTGTATTGGTGTATTTGGCATTTGAAGGAGCAAACATCTCTTCCAGTCTTTACAGACTGGTTTTGGCCCATAAATATCTCCTGTTAGATCTCTGGGTGATGGGATTGTCTCTGGTATTGTAGTTGAGTGGGTTTGGAGTCAGATCATATGGCTGCTGCTGGGTCTACAGTTAGCAGACCCATTACCAGGAGCTTAGGTGGGCGTGGATCCTGCCTGGTCCCTAAGAAGACAGGACTGGCTTCAGGACCTTGGTCAGTAGGACTGGCACTAGGACAAGGGTCTACTTCATTGTCTACAGTCGGGTCCACAGACAGGGCTTGTTACCGGGTATCCAGAATGGTATGGTCCCTACCATGTCCCTGGGAGAGCTCCTGCTGCATCACTGGACAGATTCCTGTTGGATAGGACTGGCCCCAGACCACAGGAAGGTGTGGCTCAAACCAAGTCACAGAGCTGCTTCAGGGTCTATAGTCAGAATCAAGGTCTGCAGATCTGCCTCTAGGGATACAGGAATACATCTCCTGCTGGGTCTCTGGGAAGGTAGGACCAATCTCAGGCAGGACCAATCTCATACCATGGCCGAGAGGGTCTGGAGCTAGATTATGGGCTGCTTCAAGTTGCACAGCCAAGACAGGTCATCTGGCCTGTTACCCAAGGCATACAGGGGTGTGGATCTTCCCAGGTCCCTTGGCAGATGGCCTTGGCAGGACCAAGGACAAACAGGGCTGTCACCAAGTCCACAGAGGGATAGGGCTGTTTCTATGACTATAACTAGGACCAGGGTTGGCAAGCCTTCAGCATGAGTATGTAGCTGCCCTCTCTGAATGGCCCTCTTTGGTCTTAGGCTCTACTGGGGTTTCACAACATACTATCTAGATCCCAAAGCTCACACAAAGGCACTTTTGTCCATTGATGGCTACCAAATTATTGTTGCTGTTGGAGAATATGAGTGGGGACCCTCCTATTACACCACCTTACTGTCATCCTATTTGTCTATTTGGTTCAGAGATCCCTTAATCTGATAAAAGATAAGGTGAGGTAGGAACAGATGTTGGCAACTGTGCAAGAAATGTTAGTTGCTCCTGTAGTTCCTGGTCTAAATCAAAGGGTAATATTAGATTTGATAGTATGTGTTGGGGTTCTTTTGTGGTGGTTTAGGTTTGGGTTTCCATTGGTTAGTTGGTTCATTGGTTTGGGGGAATTTTGTTTTGTTTTGATTTGTTGTTGCTTTTGAAACCATCGACCTGAAGGAAAACATGAGTTAGAAACAGCAATGAAGAGGCATGTAAGAAATTATCCTAAAAATAAACTATGATCTTTGTAAAAAACAGGAAGAATTTATACCTCCTAGGCTTTAAATTTTTTTCTTGATTCTACCACCAGGAAGGAATAGCGGAAAAAGAGAAGAGAGAGGCACTCCCATTGTATCTCTGACAGAAAACTATGGATCCTGGCCAGTCGCAAATATGTGTCTAACTTACAAATATTTGAGGGAATATAAATGAGGGGAAAGGAGATCTTATTTTGAATTGTCAACAGGAATTTTAAAATAATCAATGAAAGTCAGAAAATTCTCTTGCGCTATTCTATGGAAGACTTTTTCTGTAAGGTCCTTGACCTAAGAAGGCCTGGACATCAATCCCTAAGACATTCAAGCATGTTTTAAAGAAAGGAATGCAACATATGAAAGCAGAGAGTTAGCAGCATAAAAATATCAGACTTTGAGTCCCAGAGCATACAACCATAAAGGCCATTAGAGGGCTTCCAGAATAGGCTCCATTTAATACAAGGGGAAGATGAACTGGACCTAAAAAGGGGGAGAGGGGGGAAGCAAATAAGCACTTTACCTAAGAGGAGATTCAAATAAGCATAAACATACATAAAGTTGTTCAATTTCATTAGAAATGAAAGTTGCCAGTTAAAACAGTAATAAGATTTAACATTCACCATACTGGCAAAAGACTTAAAATCTAGCAATACCAAGTGTTGGTAAAGGTGTAGAAATATAGAAACTCTCTGCTCTGTGAATCAGACAGTAAATAGGTTACAACAAATTTAGAAAGCAGTTGGGCCTAAAGTTGAACACATATAACTATGACCATCCCAGTCTTGGGTGTATACACCCTAGAGAAACTTCAACAGATGGGCCCCAAGAGAAAGACTAATAACGTGTGTAACAGACTTATTTGTAATATCAAAAAGCTGCAAGACCCAAATGTCCACTCAGAAGAGAATGACTAAACAAACTGGGTTAAAGTAGCATTCCAGAGGCACCTGGGTGACTCAGTCAGTTAAACGTCTGACTTTGGCTCAGGTCATGATCTCATGGTTTGTGAGTTTGAGTCCCACATTGGGCTCGCTGCTGTCAGAGCAGAGCCCACTTCAGATACTCTGTCTCCTTCTCTCTCTCCCCTTTCCCTCCTCCCTCTCTCTCAAAAATAAACAAGCATTTAAAAAAATAATAAAATAAAGTAGTATTCCATTTAGCACTGAAAAGAAGTGAACTATAACTACATGGTTGAATTTCACAAATACAGCTAAAAGTATAAAAAGCAAGTCAAAGAAAAATACAACACAGTATTTCTCAGTTAAATAAAGTACAAAAAAATCAACACTAATTAATGTACTGTTTAGGAATGTGGTATTTGTGTGTATATACATATATAGTCCATGTATAGGAAAATAAGAAAATAACAAAAAATCAAAATCCAAAATAATGATTAGCTCTGGGGTTTAAGAAGGATGGTATTGCCAATAGGGGAGGGACACATGGAAGGCCCAAAAGTCTGGACAATGTCCTACTTCCTAATCTGCTTGAAAGGTACCCACGCATTTGTTTTATTAGTCTATAAACAATACATATACCCTTTTATATATGTAATTGTCATCAAAACAAAACAAAACAAAATTAAACTGGAAATTTAAGACAATTTAAGACAATCAATACAGACTAGTAGTCAAAGGTTAAGTAATTTTCCCAGGTCACTCCACAAATAAATCACTAAATCTGGACTTAGACCCAGATGATCTAGTTTCAGCATCCAAGTTTGTAACGACTATGTTATTCAGCCTATCAACCCACTACAGGATATATACTATATATACTATACTCCTTACTTAACTTTGCTGGGTCTCTGTCTCTTCATCTGTAAAATGGAAATTAAATATAAGTTTGTAAAGCTCTAAGCACAGTGCTTATCCCATGTTATGTGCTCAAAGATAATCCTAAGAATGGGGGAAGGAAAGAAGGAAAAAGGAGGGAGGGAAGGAGAGAGAAAGGGGTAAAAGGAAGACAGAAAGGGAGAAAGAGAAGAAAAAATGAGAAGGAAAGAGAGAAAGGCCAATGAGGAACGGCATCCTTAAAGAAACTGCACATGCCCAATTTAGAAAATGCACAAAGTAGAAGTGTAAACTAGAAAATCTGTTTTCTCTTCATTGCTGCAGGCCCCAGAGCATCTGGTCTCATTAAAGGTGCAAAAGTCGAATATCCTATTGAAAATTCTCTTTGGTGTAGGAAATTAAGTTAAATTAAAAACATGACCTTTCTTTCAAACTGGCAAAAGTGATCTCGCTCTCTAAGCATGATCGTATCCATCAGCAATACATCAAAACCAGACGTCGCTGTGGGACTTCTATGGCGGAGCCATCAACCTCCTTTGAGACTCCCATTTATTTGGCTCCATTCAGGCAAAGAGGATCAGGTTCTTTATAAAATCCAAAAGAAGAAGGTGATATCCGCCCAGGGAGGAAGGTTTCAGGTCTTCTCTAACATTTCACAGGCCATTCACTCAAAGGGAGAGCTGCTAACAGCCTGGAGGGTTGCTGCCCCCACTCTTCACTTTGGATACAACATTGAGCGGGGCAGTGCAGACAGAATTGCTCTCTCTGGCAGAGACTGAGTTGTGAATTCAATTGCGATCTTATAAAGCCCAGCTGGGAGAGCCCCGGAGACCCCATGGGGACTCTAAGCAAGAACATGCACTCAGAGACCTGATGTGTCCTCCCTCTCCTCGGTCTCTGCCCATCTGTACCCAAGCAGAGACTACCCTTTCCCTCCACCAAGATGCCCCAGAGAAGTGGGGCATCATCTGTCCAGCTTCACCATCCAACCAACAACCCCAAAGCCTATCCTCTTGCAACCCCACTTGTACTTGGCCTTCTGTGGTCCAGAGAGAATGCAAGGTGAAAGAACTCTCCAAAGAGCAGAGCAGCAGTCCTGGCAAGACAGAAGCCCAGCACAATGGCAGTCCTATGAGAAAGTGGTCTTCTGAAACTAAACTCCAAAGAGATATTCAGAAATGCAGACAAAGAATTTATGCATAAGAATAATAACGGCAGTGTTCTTTATAGGCCCAAGTAGTCTGAAACAATTTAATTGCCCAGTTTAGAAGATGGTTACATAAATTGTGGTCTAACTATACCACATCACTTAAAATACTATGTCACATGGGCACTCTGGTCCCCAACAGGAGTATATTTTTCCAATTAAATTATTATTACTGTTACTATAATAATTTATATACTAAGTAGAACTTTAAAATTTATAGTGAGCATTTCTTACATTAAACTTATCCCATTTAATCAGCACAAATGTATGAGCTAGACCTTATGCCTGTTTTACAGATAAGGAAACCGATTCTCAGAAAGATTAAGTGATTTGCCCACTTAATCTTAAGAGGCAGAGACGAGATTCAAATCCAGGTTTTCGATGGGAGTTGGGGGAGTAGATATACATGCAAAAGAATGGCAAGCTCTACTTGACGGGGCTTCAAATCATTGTGAAGCGCACGGGAAAATGTGTTTGACCAATATGAAGGGCCAAAAAGACTTGTGACACTTTGTGCTCAAAGAGCAAAGATTTTTACAAGTCTGAAGAGGCTTTCATCATGGACACTTTACAGCCAGGGGTCACTAAATAACCTAAAACGATGGGGTAGCTGTGTCTAAAATAAGTTCTTTATAATAAATAATGATAATAATAATAATAATAATAAGGAGGAGGAGAAGGAGGAAAGAGAAGGAGAAGGAGGAGGAGGAGGAGGAGAAAGAGAAAGATGAAGTAAAAGAAGAGGAGAAAGAGAAAAAAATGCTACTAAAATACATTTATTTCATAATTTTCATAATACGCACCTAACAATTCCTGCAAAATTCCTTACGAATTACATAATGGAAAACCAGCATCACACAGAGCTTACTTATTTCCTTGATACTTTGAATTGTTTTCATCTCCAAAGACTTTTCAGAGTGAAAGTAAGTATAGAAAACTCTCCTCAAATATCTTAGCTCCCTTCTGGTTTTGTTTCTACTGGTTAGAGGGGATGTGAAGTCTGAGGGAGTCATTTGGAAAAATGTAAAAAAAAAACACACTATATATATTATATACACATAGAATATTATTCAGCCATAAAAAATAAGGGAATCTTGCCATTTGTGACAACATGTTTGAATCTAGAGGATACTGTGCTAAGTGAAAGAAACCAGACACAGAAAGAAAATACTTTATGATCTCATTTATATGTGAAATTCTTAAAAAGTCAAACTCAGAACAAGAGAATAGTTGTTGCCAGGGCTGGGGGATAAGGAAAATAGAGAGGTGTTGGTCAAAGCATACAAACTTCAGTTAAGAGTTGGATAAGTTCGGGGCGCCTGGATGGCTCAGTCGGTTAAGTGTCTGACTTCGACTCAGGCCATGATTTCATTGTTCATGAGTTCGAGCCCCATGTAGGGCTCTGTGCTGACAGTTCAGAGCCTGGAGCCTGCTTTGGAATCTGTGTCTCCCTCTCGTTCTGTGCTTTCCCCTGCTTGTACTCTCTCTCTCTCTCTCTCTCAAAAATAAATAAGCAAACAAAAAAGAAGTTGAATAAGTTCTGGGGATACAGCATAGTAGCTATAGTTACTGTATACTTGAAATTTGCTAAGAGAGTAAATCATAAATGTTCTTACAACAACAAAAAAGATAACTAAGTGAGGTCATGGGTGTGTTAATTAGCTTTAAAAGGTAATCATTTCACCATGTGTGTATGTATGTATATCAAATTATCACACTGTACACCTTAAATATATTCACTTTTATCTGTTATTATACTTCAACAAAGCTGAAAAAACACACAATACCTATAGATATATTTCCATTCTCCATCATCATCATCAGTTCAGGGGAAAACAAGCAAACCAAAACATGCATTGAAATACAAGCAAAGAGAAAATTATACTGTGGTAATACGATATGAAATGGCATGAGTGTATACGTGTGTGTACATATAAACTAAAGAGAAAAGGGTAGTAAGGAAGAAAAAGGAAAAAATGAGCACTTAATTCCACCCAAGAAGAAAAAGATTAAAGCTACTGTACAAAACACTAACAGGTTTCAAACAGACCCCTAACTTCTGGAGGTCATGCTCAATTCATATTTGTTCATCCGGCCCTTTCAATGGATCCATCTGCTACTCATGGAAACCTACAATTGTTGTTAATGAATCCAATGTTCTCTAAGTTTTCCATAAATCGTTCTTTTAAATAAATGGAACTTGAGTAGCTAAACTGTTTTGAAAAGAATAGACTATAGACTGTGCAGTGTTCCTTTCCCCACACTCCACCATGCACTGGAGTCTTAATTAGAGCTGTAGTTATCTGAACTATTTTTGCCTTTGACTTTATAGCACAACATGTAATTCCTATTGGTATAGTAAACGAGTAACTTCAGTATTTGTTAAAACTAAATAAAGTTTATAAGCCTATCAAAATACCTCTTGTTTCTTGTAAATGTTTAGGAAACATTTCTGAAATGTTTCTGAAAGTTAAGGTCTTCAGAGTTAGCAGGAACCAGTGACCTCGCTTTGCACTTTTCTTCCTTCTGAGTGAAGCAAGCCCTCCGCTCTACAAAGGGCAAGGAGAGCCACAGCCATCAGGGAGAGGAAGTCAAAGAGGAGATGGACCACAATAAGAAGGATGGACTTCTTCCACAACCACACAAGGCCCCTGATGATAACACACTTTGTCTATTAATTGCCTGGCATCATCCATTACACATAACATCTGTATTCCCACGAGCTCTGAGTAAGAAGTGAAGTAGGAAAGAAGAGTGAGGTCTCAATCCACATAGTATCCCTTGGGGAAAACGGCCTTTACTTATTCCCTATCGCTTCTGAAAAGTTGTGCCACATCATTGCTCTTTGGCAATGAAATAATGCCTATATGCAATAAAAATCAGAGTCTCACTAATATTTCAAAGGACTACACTTCTGCCTATAAACCGCTAAGTCTGTAAGATAGAAATTACAGAGATGTCACCCTCACAAGGTTGTGAGCATTAAATAAGATAATCCATGACACACATTAAGTATAGTGCTTTGCAGTAAGAACTCTAATATACTATTATTAGTTGTTGCTACTATTGCGGTTGTTTTGGAGGATACTCACACCTGGATGTTGATCTCTCTTTAAGGCCAATGCAGCATTTGAAAATGTTAAAACAGCACGGCAATAACAAAGCCATTCATGGTTTATTCATGTGTAGCCCTTTGAAAATCATGAGATTCCTTGACACATTTCAAGTTACCTTGAAAGAGTTGTCATTATTCTGTCTCATTTCCTCTCTTCTTATTCTCTTTTGAACACAATTTAGTCAGATTTTTGATTCTATTATTCCACCAAAACAGCTCTTACCAAGACTTCCTGTGATTTCCAGAAGTCAATTTTCAGCCCTCATCCCACCTTCCTTACTGAAATATATTATCCCCTTGACACAGCTCACTTGGTTCACTTCCAAATTCTTCCTCTTTTCCTATTCAATCTTGTTCCCAAGGCTCTCCTCATCTTCCCACCTTCTAAATGATGGGAGCTCCAGAACTTAGTCTTAAGAACTTTCCTTTTCTCTATAATGGCAATCTCACATAAACTTGTAACTTTAAATTCCCTTGCTAGTGACTCCAAAATGAGTACCTCCAGCCTGAATTCCAGAGCTCTATGTCCAACTACATGCTCAGTGTCTTCATTTAAATGCTAAATAAGCACATCAATATTGTCATGTCCAAAACAAGATTTAGAATTTTTCATATCCAAATCTGCTCCTGTTGGTCTCCTCCAACTTAGTAGTTGGTAACTCTATCTTTCAAGTTGCCAAGGATAAATTCCTTGGAAATATTACTGATTCCTCTCTTCTGGTCATACTCAAATGTCTGATCTGTCAGTGAGTCCTGTGGGCAATGCTTTCAAAATATAAAAAGAGAATACAAACGTTTATTGCCTTCACCACCACCCTCCACTAAGTGAGATGGGAAGCTATCAGGAGACTATGATATGACCTAGGTTTAAAAGGGCCTCTGAGGAGAAAGCAGGAAAAAGCCTCTTTGACCTAAGATGCACCAAATTCCTACTCAACACATCTCCAAAGGCAAGGGAATTAAAAGCAAAAATGAACTACTGGGACCTCATAAGATAAAAAGCTTCTGCACGGCAAAAGAAACAACCAACAAAACTGATAGGCAACCAACGGAATGGGAAAAGATAATCGCAAATGACATATCGGATAAAGGACTAGTATCTAAAATCTATAAAGAACTTACCAAACTCCACACCTGAAAAACGAATAACCCAGTGAAGAAATGGGCGAAAGATATGAATAGACACTTCTCCAAAGGAGACATCCAAATGGCAAACAGACACATGAAAAGATGCTCAATGTCACTCGTCATCAGGGAAATACAAATCAAAACCACAATGAGATACCACCTCATACCAGTTAGAGTGACTAAAATGAACAAATCAGGAAACTATAGATGCTGGCGAGGATGTTGAGAAATAGGCACCCTCTTGCACTGTTGGTGGGAATGCAAACTGGTGCAACCACTCTGTAGAACTGTGTGGAGGTTCCTTAGAAAAATGAAAACAGACTTACCCTATGACCCAGCAACAGCACTGTTAGGAATCTACCCAAGAGATACAGGACTGCTGATGCATAGGGGCACGTGTATCCCAATGTTCATAGCAGCACTTTCGACAATAGCCAAATCACGGAAAGAGACTAAGTGCCCACCAACTGATGAATGGATAAAGAAGATGTGGTATATATATATATATATATATATATATATATATATATATATATACACACACAATGGAATACTATGCAGCAATGAGAAAGAATGAAATCTGGCCATGTGTGGCACATGGATGGAACTGGAGGATATTATGCTGAGTGAAATAAGTCAGGCAGAGAAAGACAGATGCCATATGTTCCCATGCATAGGTAGACTTTGGGAGACCTAGCAGAAAACCAGGGGGGAGGGGAAGAGGAGAAGGGAAAAAAAAGCCATAGAGAGGAAGACATGACATGAGAGACTCTCAAAGACTAAGAACAAACTGAGGGGAGGGGGGGGTGTGGGAGGGGGGAGAGTGGGTGATGGGCACAGAGGAGGGTACTTGTTGGGATGAGCACTGGGTGTTGTATGGAAACCAATTTGACAATAAATTATTTTTTAAAAAAAGGGCCTCTGGCTGTATTGACAGTGAACTGCAGGAGGCCAACGGCACAAAAAGAACCAATCAGAAGCCTACCTCTGCAATCCAGATGCTAGACAGCAGTATTCATTGATGTATCCCAACTAGAGCAGTATCTGGCGTACAGTAAGTTCCTAATAATGTTTTTGAAAAAGGAATAAATATAGCACCAGCAGATTCTGGAGGGGCTGAGTCAAAGGTCAGGGTTTGTCATGATAACAGGTAGATTAGACAACCTAATCTAGTAATGCAAAATGCACAACAGAGCACCAATTGGTTAATTGGTGGATGGATGGGTGGATGGATGGAAGGAAGGAAGGAAGGAAGGAAGGAAGGAAGGAAGGAAGGAAGGAAGAATTCACTAATGGGTAGACATTAGGAGGCAGACTAGCCAAGCTGCTCCAGCAGCTTGGGGCTTTGTGAGATGGCACTTTTGTAAGCCTGAACGAGGGCTCGGAGAAAACAATATACCCAGAGTCATCACCAGAATACCCAATGAAAGGAATGTCAGAGATATCTGTCCTTCAAAACTTTCAATTCTGGAAAAAAAAAAAAAAAACCTTAATACGCTGAGAAATGTGGTTTGATTTTCAATAGTACATGAAATTGATCACACACATTAAAAGTAATACTTTCATTTGTTCTGTGACATTATGCAAATTATAAATATTTTATTGAGCCAAAATGTTTAAGTATCTATTAAAATGTTGACTTAACCCAACTGATAATGATACCACACTTAAACAAGCTCTACCTCCAGGGTTCTGCGGACTACCCAAACTCATTATTTACATTAACACACGCACAGCCCTCCATCACATAGCACATCCCATAGCAGCATCTTCAGCCATGTCTGTTTAGAGTTTTTCCTTTGGTAATACAAATATCTAAGAGAAACCAAAATGTTTCTTTCTTTCCATAAGAATTTCTCCATGACTTATCCAAATGCTACTATTAGTCTGCCTCTTTACCATCTTGGCCTCTTCATTCTACACTTGTGGCTCAGAATTTCTGGGAGAGACTGAGTAGCCATCAACTGTGGCCTGGCATTTAGGAGCTATAGCCATGCCCCATGCAATGATAGTTCAGCACTATGGACAGCAATGTGGATGCTTATCTGCACCCCCCGGAAGAGATTTTATGTTCTAACTATACTCAGAATGTGTACCTAATATCATACCAGCTCCTCAAAAAAATAGCAATAACAGGTGAGATTAATTGAATACCTAATGTGTGCCAAGCATTGTACTAATCTATTTTACTTGTTATTATGTTTAGTCCTCTTAAGAACTCTACAAGATAGGTATTATCCCATTCATGGATGAAAAATACAAGGTCCAGAGAGATTAAGTAACTTCCCAAATGTCAACTAATAAGTCTTCAAAGTGGGCCCTTGATTTCTTTGCAATACCATTGCCACCGCCACATACACACATAATAAAGTTTCCTCCCAAGAACCCAATGAAGCCCCAGTTTTAGTGGGCCACCAGTTCACTTCCTGATAATAATCAGTGAGAGGAAGGTCCTACCTCAGAAAGGAAAATATGACAACTCTCAGGTGCCACCCAAGGAAAGCCACCATTGTGCAAGGGAGAGAGAAGGGGCCGCTGAAGACATGTTTTCTCAGCCATATCTACAGGTTACTCGCAAGGTCTCTGGACACATAAACCACAAAAATGGGCACATTCCATTTACAAATGCTTGCATGTTTTCATTTTCATGTTTCTGAAATCTACATTTTTTCCCCAAGCATAGCAGTTTTCTAATCAATCCCGCATGTCTGCTCTCAACCATGTTTCTGAGGGCCAGCCAGACAAGCTGCAAAGTCCTTGGCCACAGAAGCACCTGGCTCCCCAATGATGTGTGCCTCATTGTCTTAAATCTAGGAAAGGCTCTTTGATCTCCCTACTTAAACAAGATTGCGGCCAGGCCTTTTTCCAGCATCCTTCCAGACTCAGCATACCCCTTCTCCCAGATCCTTCGCTACTCACTGACATCAAACTCCCTCCCTCCCCTTCTTCATCTCCCATAGCTCTGAGCAGACATATCTCTCTTTAGGTCCTCCTCTTGCCTCTATGAACCAGCTCCTAGAACTATTATTTAGGGATATGCACATGACTCTCTAACTAGACTGTAAACTTACTAAAGGCAAGAACTATCTCTTAAGGAGGCATACTTGATCCTGGATCTAGTCCAATTTTAAGGGTCGTTCCTTTGACTTTCTGTGGAGTTATGTTCTTGTTAGTCCATGGATCCTAATTTTTACATATAAAACATGGTCAACACATTCACAACTTTGAATCTGCCACATTGAGTGCTGCCCCTTACCTTAGGACACTACTTCCCAAAATACACATAGGTGCACACACACACACAAGCATATATGTATATGTATGCATGACAGAGTGCCTACGTGTGTGTGTGTTTGTGTGTCTGTAGTACTGTCTCTGCTTCCTCTGACTTCCTAAGAATAGGGTATATGTCTAATTCTTCTTTGAATTTCTAAACTCTGTTACTGTTCCACATAGAATGTAGCCAGGTATTTGAAAGGTGGATTTAAACATAGAGTATGTGCATTACATATCTCAAATATTGAAATGTGAATAACTCTCGCATAAGTCATACCTCGAAAGAGCCTAGCCAGCTAAGTCTAACGTGTCTATATGTGCTACTCAAGAGCTGGGAGATAATGCTGCATCTCTAACACACCAAGGGACTTGAACAGGAAACACCTTTATACTGAGCACCACAAACAACTCACCCCACACACTCCCACTGATCACTTTCTGTGTGCCAGACCTTCCAGATAGGAATAAGAAAATAATTGGTTTATTTTGAATTGCTTTTTAAAAATAAGGAAGAAAATTGAATTCATAAAACAGGAGATAAAAAAGGAAAGTAAGCTGTTTTTACTGAATACGTCCTATGTGTCAGGTTTATTGCGCATACTACCTCATTTAAGTATCAAACCAACCTGAGAGAAGGAAATCATTTTATCCATCTCAGGGAACTCTAGAAAGATCTGAGTCCTGATGTGCAATCTTGGAATGCAGCTGCAGTCCTGTAACCTTTGTGGGAGGCAAGACGGATCATGTAGGCATCCCTGCTCTACTCACTATCTGTTTTCATTTCTTCTACAGCTCATCAGAGATGGTGAGCCAATTTGAGCACATAACATAATATAGCTTAGGAATGTTTCTTTATGGTAGGAAAACAGTAAAGATTTTCCTGTCATAATATGAAATGCCACTTACAGGAGTACAGATGCTGAATCTGAGCTGATTAGCCAAATTACGGTATAAACTCCAGCTCTCAGAGTTGTATCCCTAAGGCAAAGTAAAATGTCCAGTAGCAATTACCCCAATCCTCAACAAAAACAGCTTTCTAAAATGTGATGCAAATAAAATATTACATTTCTTAAACTATGTTGTCTTTTGGTCAGTTGCATATTTTCTATTGGTGTTAATACCACATATTGAGGTATAGGAACTTAAGACAGGCATCTAATACAGTGAGCCATTCTTGGCAAACCCAAATTTCAAACAACAATGTGCTCTGCACAATGTAACTTGTATTACATTGCTTTTGGTCCTCACCGATCCTTTGCTTTGCAGTATGAAATCCTTTACCTCCGGTTGCAGTTGCGGGCAGAGCAGAGAAGCACATGTAGGCCAAGTAGATGAACTTAGTACATGTCCTCCAGGCCTTGCCTTTGGGGGGCCCTGCCACTGCCCTCATGACACCATTCTAGTCCAGCTTTGTCTTTCCATTCTATAACTGGAAAAGACATCCAAGACTCCAAACTTCTATCTTTCCCTGCCACCCAGATTATTCAGCATGCCCTCTCCATGTCAGAGCACTGTAGTTACAAAATAGACAAGAGTTAGACCCACTCTGCACTGTGTCTGATCTCCATACAATCAACTGATACTTATTGAAAATTCTGTTATGCCTGGCACTGGGCTAAGCTCAATATACAAATGACTGCATTTACCATTCGTAACTTAATTGAAAATATTCTTTTTTTACTTCCACTTTACAAATAATGAAATTGATGCAATTCCAAAAGACAAACTCTATGAGGACTTTATCATATGTTGCAACAACTCCAGGGCTTAGAATAGTGCCTAGCATATAAGTGCTCAAGAAATAATGGCTGAGAAGAGTGATATCATCAACATGGTGGAATTAATAGTTTTCTACCATCTTCCTGTCCAAAAGTCCAGTGGAGAAGTTCTAGCACACAGCTAGAGAAAAAAAAAATTGGGTGCATTTAAGAGGATTAAAGAAATAGTTTCACTCTACCCATATCACCCCTCTCTCAAAGTGGCATATTTCAGTGCCAAGAGAGACCTCTCGGCCTGTGACTTCTCCCACAAGGGAAAGTGAGAGTATCTGAGTGAGTGCCCAGCTCCCCGAGCTATGTGGAACACCATCAAAGAGACCCAATTCTTTCTTACTTCACCTAGAATCCTGAGGTGTGCCGCCTGAATGCAGAGTAAGAAATGTCTGGGAGAACAGCAGTCAGGGCTCTTGGAAGGCACCAAAGAGACACAAACCCTACTAAATGTGTTTCACACTCCATCGGGAAGCCCACCAATGAGCCATTGGGAATATCTCACCTACACATCTTCCCACTGGTCCACAGGCACCCCAAATGCATCACAACCTCACCCATACTCCACCCTCCCACTCTGTGGTCATCTCCCTGAGCACAATCCCTACGACAACAAAAGTGAGCCTCTGCAGAAAGCTAGTGAGCACATGTGGAAAGCCAGCCCAACTCTGCAGGACTGTGAAAAAGCACACAATTTGAGCATTCAGCACTGCCCTAGAGAAAGCAAACGGGAGTCTCACAGCCCCGAGTCTGGTTTTGCAGGATCAAAAGAAGACATACAATCTTAAGAATTCACCTAGTAAGAGGGGACAAGAACTGTGGAGAAGAAATACCAATAGAAAAGATCTGAAAAAGGCTCAGAATCCCTAGTGTGGATGATGGGAGATGTTTCCCAAAGCCAGTCAGTAAAGACTAGAGGAGGTGGTTGTCTCTTTAAATGTGAATGCAACAACACAAACTTCAAGGAAAAATTAAAAATTAGTAACCATAACACCACCAAAGAAATAATATTTTCCAATAACCAACCTCAAAAAAATGAGGTTTTTCTAATAAAGAAATACAAAATAGTCATTTTAAGGAAACTCAATGAACTGCAAGAAAACACAGAAAGGCAGTTCAGCAAAATCAGCAAAACAATAATAAAATGAGACGTCTATTATAGAGATATAAATCATTTTTAGAAACAAGTTCTAGAACTGAAGAATGCAACAAGTGAAATTAAAAATTCAGGAGAAAGGGGCACCTGGTAGCTCAGTTGATTAAAGCACCTGGCTTCGGCTCAGGTCACAATCTCCTAGTTCATGAGTTCAAGCCCCACATTGTGCTCTGTGCTGACAGCTCAGAGCCTGAAGCCTGTTTCAGATTCTGTGTTTCCCTCTCTCTCTGCCCCTCCCCCACTCGCAGTCTGTCTCTCTCTGTTAAAATTAAATAGATATTTTAAAAATTTCAGGAGAAACTGTCAGTAGCAAATTGGTTCAAGTAGAAGAAAGAATCTATGAAGTAGAAGACAGATCTTTTGAACTTGTCCAATAAGAGGAGAACAAATCAAAAAGAAGGAAAAGGATTACAGAAAGCCTATGGACTATGGGATACCATTAAGAGAAACAATCATGCATTACTGGAGTCTCAGAAGGAGAAAATAGGGAGAAAGGGGCAAAAGCTTATTGAAGGAAAGCATGGCTGAGAAAATCCTAAAACTGGGGAGAGATATGGACACTGTTGGTGGGAATGTAAATTGGTACAACCACTACGGAAAGCAGTATGAAGTTTTCTCAAAAAATTAAAAATAGAAATACCATATGATCCTGCAATCCCACTCTGGATTCATATCTGAAAGAAATAAAATTATCTTAAAGAGATAGCTACACTCTCATGTTCGCTGCAGCATTATTCACAATAGCCAAGACATGGAAACGACATGATAATCAACAGATGATGAATGGACAAAGAAAATGTAGAATATTATTTAGCCATTAAAGAAAGGAAATCCTGCCACTTGCAACACCCTAGGTAAAACTTGAGAGTATTATGCTAAGTGAAATAAATAAAGCATAAGAAAGAAATACTGGATGACATCGCTTCATACACTTGAGAGTATTATGCTAAGTGAAAGAAATAAAGCATAAGAAAGAAATACTGGATGACATCGCTTCATACGTAATCCAAAAAAACTAAACTCATGGAAACAGAATAGAATGGTAACTCCTGGGAGCTGGGGGTAGGAGAAATGGGGAGATGTTGGTCAAAGGTACAGACATTTAGCTGTAAGATGAGTAAGCTCTGGGGAGCTAATACACAGCACGGTGACTATAGTTAGCAACACTGTATTGTACCCTTGAACATTGCTAAGAGAGTAAAACTTAAATGTTCTCATCATAGGGGGAAAATGGTAATTATGTGAGGTGATGGAGGTGTTAACTAACCTTTTGCTGATAATCATTTTACAACATATACATGTATCTAATCATCACTTAGTACGTCTTAATTTAGGTAGGACTAGATATCAATTATATCTCAATAAGCCTGGGGAAAAAAAGAAATCATAAGAAAAAAAAAAGAATATTTGAGTATATGAACGGATGAAGATTAACAGAGTTGTCCGAGGTCGCACAGCCAGTAAGCATCGAGTCTAGAGAATACTTTGTAAAGTAGGACTTCCCACATTCTTGTGCTACGCCGATGCTGACATTCTCCAGACACGTCCAAGTTAGAGGTCAGTTTGGTAGGATAATGTCAAGGACAATGCATGAGACTAGGAAAGACACAGAGCTGAGTCCTGGTCCCAGTCCTACAGTTTACTACAGGCCATGAGACAAGTCATTTAGTTTTCCTTAGCTTCAATTTCCTCATCTGTAAAATAAAAATAATATCTACTTTTCATTGTGTTGTCAGTAGTTGTGTAATAATACTAAATTCACCATAGCTTAAAGGAAGTAGTAACTTTAACTGCACAGAGTTAATATGAAGATTAAGGGAGACCGAAAACTGTGAAATCACTCTCCAAACTAAAAAGAGCTGTGCAAATGTAAGTCAACAGAAAAAACAATTATCCTCACAATTCAGAAAGATTGAGAGAGAGGGAAGCACATTTCCCGTCATTATACATGGTCATTGCTACCATGACCACTTGTCAGAAAAGCTTCAGTTATAAGATCTGCCCTTTGTCTGTAGCACTCATTGAGGCTTGGGGACACTAGCCAAAGCTGGGGCGAAGGATTTTACATCAGGAAATTTCAGACATGGGCTTAACACCAGGATGCTGATGTCGCTGCATTCCTATCTGCAGGAGTTAGGAGTCAAACCTGGCACAGGACTCTGATAGCATGCTGCCCTTCATCCAGCCAGCTTTCCTAATCTTTGCCGAAATCATTATACCCGTGTCATCTGCTTTTGGTTCAAGGCCTACCGCTCTGGGTGTTCATTCAGCTTCCACTAAGAAAGTCACCTAATATTCTATACCAATTGTTAAGTGTTAAATTGCATCCCCTAAAAAAAAATACTAAAGTCCTAATTCCCAATATGCCAATATGCCTCAGAATTTGTCCTTATTTGAAACTAGGGCTATTAGAGATGTAATTAGTTGAATTCAAATGAGATTATATTCGAGTAAGGTGGGCCCCTAATCCAATATGATTGGTGTCCTTAGAAGCAGATGTCCATGTGAAGACCTAGAGACACACAGCGACAAGGTCACATGATGACAAAGGCAGGCAATGAAGTTATGCAGCTATGAGTCAAAGATCCCCAAGGATTGCTGGCAAACTCCAGAGGCTAAGAAGAGGCAACCAAGAATTCTCCTACAGGTTTTAGAGGGAACATGGCTCTGCTAACTGCAGACTCATAGCCTCCAGAACTGGGAAACAAAGCATTTCTATGATTTTAAGCCCCTCAGTTCATGGTACTTTGTCATGGCAACCCTAGAAAATACAGCTTAGTGTACAATCCTGCAAGAGGGCAATAGCCCCACCCCCACCCCTGACTCACCAACAAACAGAATTCCCAAACGACGCTTCCAAGTAGCATTCTATCTCATTTATCCAGAAAGCAATGCTTTAGCAGACTCAACTATGGAACTGTGGCCTAGGAGGCAATAAAGTGCCCCAGTCATTTAAATACATATGACGTAGTTCACATTTTTAATTCCGAGAAGAGATTTTCAAAGACTCATTCAGAACCTACTGACCCTTAAATAAGAAACTGCCCTACAGCAGAGTTGATGCATAAACTACTGGAAAGTAGGCATAGAGCTGATAGCAGAAGCAAGCAATAGCTGAGGAAGGAGAAGACAGACTTACAAGTGACATTTAAAAAATCTCAGCATCCTGGGGCCATTTAGAGAAGAGGGAAACATGTCTACATTTTAATAAATGCTTGGAAAATAATGATGAATTTGATTCATCCAAAATGCATGTGTTTTTTTTTCCACTCAAGTTGGAATAACAGGGACCATTTCTACCCCCCTGCCTGAAAAGACTAAAAATCCAGATAAAATATATGAAACGATGGTGTTCAGGGACATGGGACACCAGGCAACAAGGGACAGTGATCCTGAGAGATGGGAAGCAAATGAGGTGAGCCCTACTGTTGCCTTTGAGAATCTGCAGACTTTGGAACTGGGAGGGAGGGTCCAGGCAGAGCCCAGGCTCTCCTGAGTTGGGGAACAGAGCGGGAACTCCAGTGAGTTTCCAGGGAAGAGTGCCAGGGAAGAAAGAGCTGCAGAAGCAGCACTCCTCCTCCGGAGATCTGGGGAGTCTCCCTCACATCCTCATGGTGTCCGGAAACTACCCAAGGCTGGAGAAAGAACCACCAGAAACGATCAGCAAGAACAAGCCCCAGAGTTCATACACACCTGGAAACAATTCCTGTTGCCACAGCAGACTAGAAAACCTCATAATTCATGGAGCGTCAGGCCAGCACTAAGAAAGGTTTTTTCCCTCAGCAGTGGGACAAAATTGGCTCTGAAACAAACACTAATTCCAGTAGCACCTAACGAGGCTTAAAATACTTTAACAACAGTATGGTCTCAAAGTATCTCCCCACAAAATACTTATTAATTACAAACCAGTAAAGGGTAAGTTTAGGGTGGTGAAGCCAGCCAGACACAAGTGCACCAACCAAATGATCAAAAGTTGAGTCGCCAGTAATGGACAAGTCAGCGTGCCTCCTCATAGGATGCATTAACGGCATTCCTTTCGTGATGCTCCTGCCAAAAATGCACCATCCATGGGGCGCCTGGGTGGCTCAGTTGGTTAAGCAGCCGACTTCGCCTCAGGTCATGATCTCACGGTCTGTGAGTTCGAGCCCCGCATCGGGCTCTGTGCTGATGGCTCAGAGCCTGGAGCCTGCTTCACATTCTGTGTCTCCCTCTCTCTCTGCCCTTCCCCTGCTCATACTCTGTCTCTACGTCTCTCAAAATTAATAAACGTTAAAAAAATTAAAAAAAAAAAGCACCATCCAAATCAAATCGTGGGGATACATTAGGCAAATCCCACATGGGGGACATTTTACCCCCAGGTAACTGGCCTATGACCTTCAAAAGTGGCAAGGTCATGAAAGTCCTGGAAAGACTGAGAAGCTGAGATTGAAAGAGACGAAAGATGCAAGACGACTAAATACAACATGCAACCCTGGATTGGACCCTTTTTCTCTAAAGCCATAGTTGGCCACTCTGGTGGAACGTGAATGAGATCTCTGGATGAAACGACAGTAATAGACAGATGTTAATAGCCTGATTTTGATTTTGATGGTAGCATAGACAGTCTTTCTGTGTCAGAATTACACACTGAAATCTTCCAGCAACTTACTTTCAAATGGTTCAGGAAAACTGTTATTTGTAATATTCCAGAAAAAATTTCTGTAAATTTGAAATTTTATTAAAATAGAAAAATAAAGCTTTACTGAGGAATGGGAAGGAAAATTCTATATTGAAAACTAAGAAAGCAAGCAGGAATTTACATTTCAATGTATTTAAATTTACTTCAAAATGCAGTATTCAAAAGAGCATACTAGGGCACCAGCCTGCAAAATATTTGAATAATTGAACGGAATGAAAAGGCACCAAAAAAGGTCAAGTTAATGGCATTTGAAATCAGTTAAGATGAGTTACTTATTACATATTAGGCTACTCGTTAATAAATTGGGAGGGGGAATTTTAAATATATAACATGCCTCATACTATATATCAAAATAAATCCCCTGTACATTAAAGATTAAATAGCCATAATGCATCTACAAAATAGAGAAATGTAATCAACATATTTCTAAATTCTTGAAGTGCCAAAATTTTCTAAATATGATGTCAAAGGCAGGAATAGAAGATAAAAATGGAATTGCATACATATGAAATTAAAACCTTTGTACAGCAAAAAGTACACAAAGAAAGATAAAACAGTTGTAACAAAATCAGCAGAGTTATAATGTCCTTACTAGTAAAGAACATTATATATCGATTAGAAAATAAACCCCACAAAGAAAAGAAACAATTCACAAAGGAAGACGAATAGCTGATAAACACAAGAAACTGGGTGTTGAATTTCATTAGAAATAAAGATGCAAATTACAAAATACCATTCTTCACCTATCAAATTAACAGAGGTTAGCTGCTCATCCAAAAACATCACTTATAATAATAAAAAATTGGAAATAAACCCAGCCCTTTTTAAAACAAAGAAACTATTAAATAAATTACAATATTATGGTAAGTAGAAGTCTAAGATGGCCCCAAGATTTCTCCACCCTGGTACACTTGCCTTTTAGAATCCTGCTGACTATCAATATGATGGCATTTACTCCCCTGATTAGGTCATGTAATATGACATAGTTATTCTTAAAATGAGGAGATTTTTCTGGTGGGCGTGGCCTGATCTTATGAGCCCTTTAGAAGGGAAGAGTTTTCTCCAGCTGATCACAGAAGAAGCCAGAAAGTACAAACACTAAGGATTCACTGCACCATTACTTGCTGTCAGATCAAGGGGCCACATGTCAAGGAAGACAGGTGGCCTCCAGCTGCTAAGAGCAGTTCTCGGCTAACAACCAGCAAATACAAGAGGACTTCAGCCCTATGAACTTGAGGAACTGAATTCTGCCAACAAGAATAAACATAGAACAATTCTTCCCAGAGTCTTCAGAGAACTTAGCCCAGCTGATACTTTGATTTTGGCCTTTTGAGATGTGAGCAGAGACCTCCACCATGCCATGCCAGGCTTCTGACCTATGGAACTGTGAGCTAATACATGGGTATTATTTTATTTATTCATTGTTTTAAATGTTTATTTATTTTGAGAGAGAGAGAGTGCACGTGTACGTGAGCAGGGAAGGGGCAGAGAGAGAAAGGGAGAAAAAGAATAACAAGCAGGCTCCATGCTGTCAGCACAGAGCCTGACTCGGGGCTTGATCTCACAAACTGTAGGGTCACGACCTGAACGAGAATCAAGAGTCTGACACTTAATTGACTGAGCCACCCAGGTGCCCATGGGTATTATTTTAAATTGCTGAGTTTTGTGGTAATTTGTTACACATCAGTAGAAAACTAATGCAAATATATTCACACAAAGTATTTCAAGTATTTCACAGGCGTTTTCACTAAAGTGCAGAAAATTGGCAAATATTTATGATATAATATTTGGGCTTTTTTTTTTTAAGGAATCAAGGGGCGCCTGGGTGGCTTAGTTAGTAAGCATCCGACTTCGTCTCAGGTCATGATCTCACAGTTCTGGGTTCAAGCCCTGCATTGGGCTCTATGCTGACAGCTGAAAGCCTGGAGCCTGCTTCAGATTCTCTGTCTCCTTCTCTCTCCACCCCTCCCCCACTTGTGCTCTGTCTCTCTCTCGCTCTCAAAAATAAATAAACATTAAGAAAAAGTTTTAATTAAAAATAAAAAATAAAGGAATCAAAACTAAATATACAATATAATTACAAATTTAATTGATATGTATAGAAAGGGGGTGCCTGGGTGGCTCAATCAGTTAAGTGTCCAACCCTTGATATTGGCTCAGGTCATGATCTCACGGTTAGTAACACTGAGCCCCATGTTAGGCTCTGTACTGAGCACAGAGCCTACTTGGGATCTCTCTCCCTCTCTCTCTGTCCCTCCTGTGTTCTCTCTCTCTTAAAATAAATAAATAAACTTAAGAAAAAAACAAATAAACAAACACCCCATAAAAATATATCAAAATGGCATGAGAGGTTATATCCAGTGAAAGAACTAAGCATTTTAAATTTCTCCCTTATGTTTTTCTGGCCCAATTTTTCCTAAATTGGGATATATTATTTTAACAAGCAGAAATAAAATCAGCAATATTTCAACAACTTCCAGGAACAAAGCTTCTGGTTTTGAGGGGCTACTAAAATATTTCAGCTAGTTTATCAATAAGACGGAAAAAAAGAATACTTAGCATCTTTATACTAATGTTTGAAATTAAGCTCCGTTGCGAAATAGTAATACATAAACACAAGGCAAATACAAAGAGACTGTTGTGTCTCTGACCACTTCAGGCCAGTCCCCAATGTGACATTAATTCTGAAGCCTGTGCCTGCCCAGTTTAGCAGCTGAACAGCCCAGTCTCAGACACCGTGAATGAACTTGGGGAATGCTGCAATATTAGCCTTCTCTGCTAATCCTGCTAATGCACTCACAATCTATTTGACAGGCTGCCCATCACATCCCCTCTGTCAGGGTGAGCAGCCTTCGGAGGTGGCTGTGACAAGGGATTACCGAAAGGACACCCAGGAGGACAGACTGGCTCTCCCTCTGCTGCACTCTGACTAGCTCTGTAGATAGGCTGCATACCATGAAGGCAATCGGACTTGTCTTCAATACGGGCCTCTCGGCCCAGAGTATCAGAGGGAGATGTTCACCAACCCAAGGGGATGAGTGTTTTCTGACAGTCACGCCATCCTCCAGTCTCATCGTGGAGAAAGAAACAAGGCAATTGGAAGGGAAAATTCACAGGTTTCTGGATCATTCTTTAATAGCAGAGCACCCTGCCTCTATCTCTGCAGAGATGTTGCATGCTCTAGAAAACTAGAAAAAGTTCTGGCCTCTTGGGATAAGTCAGAACATAGCTCTGGCCCCTCCTTCCCCTCCGGTTACCAGATTCCTCAGTGAGTGGCTGACACTCCATAAAACCTACATTAAATTAGCAGGATCATTTTATTTGCCTTCTAAATTTTCAGGGATTTCATTTTAAATGTTTCATTTAAATAGAAGGCAAAACAGAAATAAAAGGCACAGTCTTCATACTAGCAGATTATTCTTTGAAAAAGTAACAGAGGGTTTGTCCAGAGCAAAGCTGCTATTCCTTCTTCCGAAAAAGTCCCTTCCAGTCAGCCTCCACACTCTGGAAGTAGACAGTTCTTTCTACCTCAGTTTACACACTTGGTTCTCAAATGATGCGAAGGAGATTTTTCCCAGAAACAGTTAACTAGTTACCGCTTTTTCTCATGAAGTTTTCCTCACTCCTATAACTGGGCCAAGACTCTTCAGCTTCCCCCTTATCTAGGAATATGTTCTCAGGTGCAGGAGCCGTAAAAGGCATAGAGAGTACCAGTACCGAGACAAGCAGAACCAGCTGGGGGCCTCAAGGAGCCTGACGTCTAGAAGAGAAGACCAACGGTGACCCAACGTTAGAAGTGCTAGGAGTGAGGTTTCTGTGCAAGAGTGAGGTTCTGTACAAGAACCTGGGAGAGATTGCTGGACCAGACTGTGGACGCAAGTCACTCTCACCACCTTCTCCAGCTGTATTTTTTTTAATTTTCTTTAATGTTTATTTATTTTTTTAAAAAAACATTTATTTATTTCTGAGAGACATAGAGACAGAGTGTGAGCAGGGGAAGGGCAGAGAGAGAGGGAGGCACAGAATCCGAAGCAGGCTCCAGGCTCTGATGAGCCATCAGCACAGAGCCCGACGTGGGGCTCGAACCCACAGACTGTGAGATCTGACCTGAGCTGAAGTCGGCCACTTAACCGACTGAGCCACCCAGGTGCCCCTAATGTTTATTTTTAAGAGAGAGAGAGAGACAGCATGGGTGAGGCCGAAGGGAGGGGGAGATACAGAATCCGAAGCAGGCTCCAGGCTCCGAGCTGTTAGCACAGAGCCGGATGCGGGACTTGAACTCGCAAACCATGAGACCGCTGAAGTCAGACACTTAACCCCTGAGCCACCCAGGCACCGCTTCTCCAGCTGTATCCGAGCCACACTGATCATTGGTGCCTCTACTGTGAGATCGACCTCTGAAGGTTAGCCGAGAGTCTTCTCCAAGCCCCATCAGGACAGTGTTCAGAGATCCCCCATTGAGGCCTCACCCTCCACTCTGCCATCAGTCCTTGAGATACCCAGGACAGGTGCTCCAACATTATTCAGGCTCACAAGCTTGTAGTGAAATGAAAAGAAACGCAGAGGAACTTCTCACACACCACACTACCCTCTCCAACAACCCACACCCTCTCCTAATGGAAAGTAAGCACAATAGCTCTCACGCAGACAAGGGTCAGCCACATGCTCCCGCTCCCCTTTCCCCCAGACGGGGCTCCATCCTGAATGAGACCCTTGGCAGGTCCCTCCATGGAGCAGGAGCAGGGCCTCTCCCTTGTACTTGGAGGTGGAGGCTAGGACCCGGGCCTCCCTCATTCCCTGGCCTGTGCTCGCCCCGCTGGGTGGCCCAGAGCTTTCTCAGCCCACCCCTCTTACCTACTCTCCCCCTTCCCAGGAGAGGTCAAAGCCCAGTACTCTTCTCCTCCTTCTAGGCGGGCAATCAGAATCGCGGAGATCTCAGGGAATGTCAGTTACAGGGAAGCAGTAAAGGGTCTTGCGAGCGCATGGATTTTAGAGTCTAAAGAACCTGGAAGTGAGTATGTCCTATGACATACTCTGTCACCTTGTGCAAATGTATTCTGTTAGCCTCCATTTCCTCGTCTGAAAAAATGAGAACAATAATATCTGTGGATGTCAATCTCTCAGAACAGAACATTTAATAGAGCTATTTTATGGTAGCTCTATAAAATATCTTCTCCTCGAATATCTCCTAGGTCTGCATCTAAACATTAGCTCTTGCTGAGGAGGAGGAAGGAAGGGCTCCTTTGAGAAAATGAGGGATTCCGGACCCCGAGGTGGGGGGGCAGTCGAAGGTTTGTTTTCAAAGGGAGATAGACTCTCATAGATAACTCTGAAATGCTCCTGCCAACAGAAGGACGTTCAATTAAAGCAATTTCTGTTCATCACTTAGAGGCATGCCTCTGAAGCCAGAGGGGAAGTGTGCACCAAGGAACACACCAGACATTAAGCCCACTGTGCCCCCAACTTTCTGACTTCACATATACATGGGGATTTTCTAGGAACCTCAAAGGATGTGGTGCCAGCCAAGTAGGCTGAAGACAATCACTCATTGTACAAAACAATGAAACTAACAAGCTGGAAAAGTCAGAATGGATTTCACCTGGCCTCCTCAGGCTACACTAACAGAACCTTCCTTACTCATGCTCCATGTCCTTCTGGCCCATGCCTACTGTACAGCTCAGAGTGATTTATATGACAGGGAAGTAAGCCAATAGTAAACACAAAGAGAAAACTCTAAACATTGCTTTACATTTTTTTCTGCCAAAAATGCGCTTTGCAGCCAGTTATAAAGTGATCTTAATATCCACAGATAAAGTTCACGTAATACCCAGCTTTGGCTCACTCCCTAATTTCAGATTCTGAAGATTACAAAGAGTAGATAAAATTTACAGGGATTCTTGTCAGTTCCTTGCCACATCTGAGAACCTGTCCAAAGATAGGAGAGATCCTGCCGGCCTCTGGTCTCCCACAGATGGGCCTTAGGCAGAGATTCCCAGCCTTATCCAGAGATTTTAACACAGCAACGTGCTTGGTGTGGGTCTAACTACCATGAACACTTCACTCTGAAATTTGAAGTGAGTTTCCCTTAATTGTTTCTCTAGAAATAAATATTTATGATTCAAATCTTTGTGTTCATTTTTTTTTTCAAGATGTGTGTTTTTGTAATTGTTCTTGCTTTCGAGGGCAGTTGGTTTACTTTTACTGTGCTTCTGGGGCAAGTCAGAATATCCACATGCTTCTGCGTATTTCATAAATGTGAGACTGATTTTCTAATTACAGCTATTTTGATCCGTATATGTCTGCGACGCAGTTCTGTAGCCTGTGTGCAAGGCTTCTGCCTGAATCTCCATGGGTGACGTAACTGGATGTCTGGAAACTAAAGAAGAATCAGAGTATCCAGGAGAGGAAAATAAATTTGATTTCTCACTCATAGCAAAAATGCACATAGTCAATCCTGTCGATGAAGTCTGAAAACATTTCTATAGCTATCCCAAGCACTTTTCCCCCCAAGTGTTTTTTTTTTAATTTTTTTTAATGTTTGTTTATTTTTGAGAGACATAGAGACAGTGTGAGCAGGGGAAGAGCAGAGAGTGATGGAGACGCAGAATCTGAAGCAGGCTCCTGGCTCTGAGCTGTCGGCACAGAGCCCGACGCGGGGCTCGAACTCACAGACCGCGAGATCATGACCTGAGCCAAAGTTGGCCACCCAACCAACTGAGCCACCCAGGCGCCCCCCCCCCGCCAAGTGCTTTTTAAATTCTCTTTGCTCAAAGACATTTTTGAAACACCAAAAGAAACTGAAAAGCTAGGAGGTGTATACAGGTACTTTTTTAAGGCACAATAAAAAGAAATGGATAGTCTTTAGCAATGTTACCTATATTTATGGCACAAATTTAAATTTTCTCTAACCAAAACTGTACAAGTCAGAAAAGGTAAGTACTTTTATCCTCATTGACAGGTAAGGACATTGAGGCCCTAAGAGGTTATGGGATTAGAGGAAGGCGACCCAACAAAGTTCAGCAATAAAACGTGTGCTGAGGCACACATTCCCTGCTTCCCAGCATTTCCTTTCATCCGGGTTATCTATTTAAGTTGCCCTGACTTACTGAAGTAAACATTATGCTGTAACAACATACATTTCCCTCAGTTTGCATAATGTCCACACTTAGCCCGTGCTCAGGAACTTAGTTATAGGTCTTAATCGATAAATAATATTAACTGAAGAGAAGTTTTTACTTTAATAATTATTTCTTGGGGCGCCTGGGTGGATCAGTCAGTTACGCATCCAATCTTGGCTCCCTCAGGTCACGATCTTGCGGTTTGTGAATTTGAGCCCCGCGGTGGACTCTGTGCTGACAGCTCAGAGCCTGGAGCCTGCTTTAGATTCTGTGTCTCCCCCTCCCTCTGCCCCTCCCATGCTCATGCTCTCTCTCTCTCTCTCTCTCTCAATAATAAATAAATGTTAAAAATTATTTTTTAAAGAAATAATAATTTCTCTCCCTGAGGCACCTGGGTGACTCAGTCCATCAAACATCTGACTCTTGATTTTGACTCAGATCATAATCTCAAGGTTTGTGAGATCGAGCCCTGAATCAGGCTCTGCTCTGTCAGCACAGATTCTTGGGATTCTCTCTCTCTCTCTTTCTCTCTCTCTCTCTCTCTTTCTCTCTCTCCTCCCCCTCCCCTGCTTGTTCTTCCCCCCTCTCTCTCAAAATGAATAAACATTAAAAAAAAATTATTACTCCTCTCCCTGACCGAGTCAACACTAAGCAATCTGTTAAGGCACAATTTTAGAAGAGAAGGAAAAGAACATGCTATCTTGTTAGGAAATATCCTGACAGTGAAGGAAACTAATCTAATATTTTAGGAAAATTGGGACAGATTCTTGAAATTTCATTGTCAAAACTTTAACAAAGCTTTAAATTCTATGGACATATTTATATTAAAAATTACAACATGAAAACCAGACATGGGAGTAGGGCAAAAAAGAAATCCATGCTCCCAGCCACTAGATACATTAGATTTTTTTTCTTTTCATAAACAAAATAGTAACAGACTTAATTTTACTGGGCCAAAATTCAATCTAAAAAAATCAATTGTTCTTTTTTTTTTTTTTTATCCACAGAGACCCTACATGCCAACATTTGAGAGTAGACAAGAGTTTTGTAACTTTTAAATAAAATACCACCCCAGAGCACCTATGTCAAAACCTAAAGTGATAATTTTGTATTACAAAATTGAAAACACCACAATAGGTTAGAGTGGCGACCCAGGATCACCTTGGAACAATAAATGAAGTGATCCCAGGAAATGGGAATTTGTGCAGAAATCTGTCACTGAGTGGCTAGTTCCATAAGGCCAATACCAGTTCACTTATGCAACGAGACACTCAGAAGGCCACAGATTACCAGGTCAGGAAAGGCTGAGTGAGAAGTCTGGACTTCTGTCTTTGCCTGCCAAGGGGAGCTCCTTCATGTTCCATCCAGGTGCATATGAGAAGACTGAGTGGGCAGCCAAACTTGCAATCACCTGGAGATACAAAGCTTCCCATGTACCCCAAGCAGAAGCTATGTGGGAACAACAAAAAGGACCTCTCCCCTCCTGGCCTAGATGGGGAGCCTGAAAACTCACCTCTACCAAGTAGTAATGCAGCACACTCTCCTCCCAAGGTAGCAAGGGAGGCCAAGCGGGTGACCTGGACATTCATCCCCCCATGGAGATGACTTCCCCAGCAGTATAGCAAGTCATAGGAAGCTTACTGAAACAGATTTAAGAGTTTCATAAGATAATACCAAAATTTTCAAGAGTACAATCGGAAATTACATGTCAGACCAAGAACCAGGAAAATCTCAACTTAAAAGAGATAAGATAATCAACACACATCAACTTCAAGATCACACAGATGTTGAAATTATCAACAAGAATTTTAAAGCAGCCATCATAAAAATACTTCAATGAGCAATGAGCAATTATGACACTTGCAACAAGTGAAAAAGTAGAATGTCTCAGCAAAGAAACGGAACATATTTTTAAGAAACCATATTTAAATTTTATGGGTGGCTCAACTGTTGATTTTGGCTCAGGTCATGATCTCACAGTTTATGAGACCGAGCCCATGTCAGGCTCTGCATTGATGGCAAGGAGCTTGCTTGGGATTCTCTCTCTCCCTCTCTCTCTGCCCCCCTCCCCATTCCACTGGTTCTCTCTCTCTCTCAAAAATAAACTTAAAAAAAAACCATATGTAAATTTTAGAATAAAAAAAAAACCAATCATTGGGATTGTTCAAACCCTCAATATCAGAATGGAGGGGACCCAGGAAAGAATCACTGAACCGGAAGACAGAACAATGGAATTGACCTGAACTCAACAACAGACAGAAAATACAGTGAAAAAAGTGAAGAGAATCTCAAAAACCTGGGGGACTATAATATATTTGTCATTGCAGTCTATGAAATAGAGAAAAAGAGTAGAGATGAAAAAAAGTATTTGGAAAAATTACAGCTGAACATTTTTCAAATATGGAAAAGAAATAATGGTTAAAAACTTTTCAAACGTGGAAAAAGATACAAACCTATAGAATTAAAAATCTGAGAAAACCCCAAAATGGATAAACCCAAAGAAATACATGCCAAGAACCATCATAATCAAACTTTTAAAAATTAAAAAAAATAATAAAAATAAAAACTTAAAGACATAGAAAATACCTTGGAAGCAGCAAGAGAGAAATGACACCTTACATGCAAGGGAAAAACAATTCAAATGACAGCATATTTCTCAGAAGAAACCATGAAAGCCAGAAGGAAGTGGCAAATTTTTCAAGTGCTGAAAAGACTGTTAACCTAGAATTCTGTACCTGGTGAAATTATACTTCAAAGAATGAATGAGAAATAAAGACATTCTCAGATGAAGGAAAATTAATAGAATTTTTCACCACCAGACTTATCCCAAAATAATGGCTAAAAAAAGTTCTCTGAACAGAAAAGAAATGGTAAAAGACAGAAACTAAAAATATGAGGAAGAAGAAAAAAAATTGAAAAAGCAAAAACATACCTAAATACAATTGACTTTCTCTCTCAAGTTGTCATAATTATGTTTGATGGTCAAAGGAAAAAGTGTAGCATTGTATAACTTGGATCTGGGTGTAGGCAAAGGGCATATTTAAGACTATCATGTCATACACAGGGAGGAGGACTAAAGGGCTCACAAGTTGGTGTGTTAGTTCAGGCTGCTATAACAGAATACCACAGACTCATTGACTTAAAGGACGGGCATTTATTACGCACAGTTCTGGAGCCTGGAACTCCAAGATCAAGGTGCCAACAGATCCAGTGTCTGGTAAAGGTCATCTTCCTGGTTTGTAGATGGTCAGCTTCTTGCTGTGTCCCCACATGGTGTGAAGCAGAGAGAGGGGAACCAAGTTTCCTCAAGACTCTTCTTATAAAGGCACTAATACCATTCATGATAGCTCCACCTTCAAGACCTAATTACCTCCCAAAGCCCCATTTCCTAATACCATCACAATGGAGATTAGGATTTCACCACAGGGATTTTGGGAGGTTACATTCAGTCCACAAGAGGAGTTAACGTTTCACTCAAACTGCTAAAACACTGATATCAGTAGATCTTTGTGGTAATTATATAGTTCTGTATCTTCATTGTGGTGGCAGTTACAAGAATCTACCTATTCCTATTTCTGCGGGAAAACAGCATAAAACTAAATGCATACATTGTACCAATATCAATCTTCTGGTTATGATATCGTATTAACATCACGCAAGGTGTAAACGTAAAGAAAATGGTGAAGAGTACCTGGAACTTCTCTGTGCTTCAAAATAAAGTTAAAGAAAACAAAAAACAAAAACAGAACTCAGAGCACCTGGGTGGCTCAGTCAGTTAAGCAGTTGACTCTTGATTTCAGTTCAGGTCATGATCTCACAGTTTGTGGGTTCAAGTTTGGCTCCCTCTCTCTCTCTCTGCCTCTCCTCATACTCTCTCTCTCTCTCTAAAATAAATAAGTAAACCTAAAAATAAAACATTTTAAAAATTTTTTAAAAATTGAAAGAAAAAAAAAACAGAACTGTTCTCGATTAAAAGAGGATAAAGACATAAATGCAATGTGAAAAACTTTGATAGGATTCTGATTTTTAAAAACTCAAACAGAGGAGGGTGCCTGGGTGGCTCAGTAGGTTAAGCGCCTGACTCTTAATTTCGGCTCAGGATTTGATCTCACAGTTCGTGGGATCAAGTCTTGAGTCAGGATCTGTGCTGAGAACACAGAGTCTGCTTGTGATTCCCTCCTTCCCCTCTCTCTCTGCCCCTCCCCTGCTCTCATTCTCTCTCAAAATAAACAAATAACCTTTAAAAAATCAAAAAGTGGGAAAATTTGGGGAAAGTATAATGTAGATGGGACATTTGATGATACTAGGCAAAATTATCATTGATAATAGCGTTGTGGTAAAATAGAGTAACGCCCTTATTCCTAAAATATGTGTGCTGAATTATGTAAGGTTAACAAATAATGAAGTCTGAAACTAACTTTCAAATGGTTCAGGGAGAAAGACAGCGAGAGAAATATAAAAAAAACTTTCTATATAGAAAGTATGAAAGTATTCTTTGTCCATTCTTACAATTATTCTGCACAAATTTTCATCTTAAAAAAAGTGGAAGGGTGGAGTGGTGGAAGGATATGTGATAAAGTACAGTAAAATGTTAACTATGGAATTTAGGTGGTGGATAGTTGAGTGCTCCCTATAAATTTCTATTGTGCCACAGGCCTGGAAGTGTTTAAATTAATACAGGGGGGGGGGCGGGGAGAAAGCTGAGGAAACATATCAAAGCCCAGTGCCCTCCTCCAGCACTCCCTATACTCCCTGGCCCAGTTAAATACATACTTACGATAATTAAAATAAAACATCATTTGCCAGGGACAAAAGCTTTCCTGGCTGCCTGCCTGGAGAAGCCCTAACACGGCCTCACACGTTTCCCATAGTGGTAAAACCCCAGCCACTGCCACGGTCACCACTGCCACACTGAGGAGGCTCCCATGAGTCCAGTTGATTGTCAAGGAGAGACAAATCTGAACATGTTATATATATATATACATATATATATACACACATACATATACATATATATACATGTTATATATATACACATACATACATATACATATACATATATATATGTATATATATACACAAGAACTACAAAAAAACAAAAACAAACAAACAAAACAACAAAACAATTCTACCATTGTGGAGGGAGTTTTTTTTAACACACTAAAGTACCAAAGTTAGGAATTAATAGACAAAGAAATGGAAAAATTTAAAAAATATATAGAAGAAAAAAGATTGAGAAGCTAGACCTACGGTGCCCAGATCCATGTGACAGTTAACAAGAACTCTGCGAGCCACGCCCCCCACTTCAGAACGGGTCTGCTCAAATATTTCAGCGTTGGCTGGGCTCCCTGATGACAAGGCCATGATAGAGACTGTTCCGGACAGCTACGGCACCACATCTGCTCTGGCTCCTCACCTACCAGAGCCCTATAGGAGGAGCTATATAAGCTGCGAGATATTAAGAATATTCTGAATTCTGCACAAAAATGTTCTACTCTTGACTCAGGTTATTAAGAAGGGAACCAACCTCCCAAGTAAATCTCATTTATTTAAGGCAAGGCCTGAATTCTCTGGAAGCTCATTTTCCCTCTCTGGTTCTTTGAGAGGTGAAGAATCTAGCCATTCCTGCCCCACCTCCTCTAGCTTTCTTCCCCGGCCCCTGTAAAGTTTCTCATGCGACCATCTACCTACAGTCTCCAAGTGGTACCCACTCCTACCAGTGACAAAAAGCAACCCATTCCTGCCTTGTTATGACCAAACTCCTTATCTTATCCCACAAGCAGGAGTCCAATCGAACCTAACATTGAAAATAAATTATGCCTATACCTCCCCAGAGATGGCTGAGCTGCCCAGAGCATCTCTATGTTTAGAAATAAGAAACAAAACTCAACCCATTCACCCATCCATCGCACTTTTCCGAGCCCTTCTGTTGTCTGATAGCTGGGGCTGGAACTAGCACTGGCCAAGAAAAATGGCCAAGAGGGGTTGGTATCAGAGGGCCAGGGCTCAGGTGGCTGGGAATATTCCTGAAGATGTGTCCATGTGATAGCATTTGATAACTATTCAGTCACACCTGCCACTTTACACAGCCCCCTGCCCTGCCCCACACCTCAATCTGCCTCAAGCTGTCTCTTTCTCCCTAGGCATATGCCACAAAGGAATGGTAGGTAGGGCACTTACATTTTGTCACCCACCTTCCTCTCTCAACCAAATATAACAATAATCTGTGAACTGATTTGTCCACCTCCATGCAGTTAAAGAGGGCTTCTTTCAAGTTTTCAAGAAGTTTCATGACCACCAGTTCAGGTGAGATCCTTCTTCCATCCCGTTTCAGAATCTCTGGGCGATGAGAGAGTGAAGATGGGGAAGATTCTCTCTGGAATAAGGCAGCCTGGGAGCTTCAGGGTGCTGAGGGAAGCATTTCTAACAATGCCTTTGCACGGTGCTTCATAAATGCCGAAGTTGTTCTGTCCAGTTTTCGGTTCGAGTAGTGAATAAATGATTGAGAAAAGTTGTGCGACTTTGACCTCTACACCAACGGAATGAGGTAGGTGGGAAGCGTATTACCCCCATTATAGGAAGAAAAGCGAGGCTCAGAGAAATGCAGGGACTTGGCCAAAGCTGGTAAGTGGCAGGAAAAGTTATGACTGGGTCTTCAGGCCTCTTGCCTCAAAGGAAACACGGCTTCTAATTCTTCCTCTGTCACTGACATGAGGTTGGACCCCTTCCTCCTATCTCAGTCCACAGTGAATTTTTCCTCTGAAACATGAGCAATCTGGGCCCAGTCATCAGTCTGGTTCTTGAAATGGCCCAGAAAGCCAGGCTGAATGCGCAGGGTGGGTGACCAAGCCTGAGCCTCCAAGGGCTCCGCTGGTCTGGAAGTCAAGACCTCTGTTTCAAAGACCCAGCTTGCAAAGCCTGGGGCCACACCGGATCTAGGGCAGGGCCTGGCCGCACCATCCTTGCCGGCTCCAATCCCAGGGACCTCCGTCGGACCATGGCAGCGCTGGAGTCGAGGTGCCACAGGGATTCCAAGGGCCTCCAGCCCGCATGAACCCAGAGCCCTCTTCAGCGTCAGCATCTCTAGTGCTCACAAACGTCCATAGCGGGAAGAGCCCGCTGCGCCAGGGATACCCCGCGTTCGTTAAGCCTGAAAGCGGCTCACGGAAGTCGGTAGCTACCGCCTGCCACCGCCCGCCACCGCTGCGGGTCCGCGAACTCCAGCGCCCGCTGTTCAGCGCGATGAGTCCATCCTGCGCCTGCGCGCAGAGCGTGCGCAGAGGTGGAGGCGGGGGGTAGGACGGGGCGAGGTGGGCGGGGCGGATATCTCGCAGCAGCTGGTGCCCGGAACGCTAGGGGCGGAGAGAATTATCCGTAGCCACCAAATTCCAGAGGGGGACGCTGCGGGGCGTGCTCCCTCATCCAGGGCACTTGCCAACGCTTGGGATCTGTGGATCCTGTTGATGGAGACTAACGTATTCTCAGCGAGTTTCTGGAAGGATTCGCAGGGCGGGGCCGAGAAATGTGGGAGCCGTGGTATCACCGCCCATCTGTGACGTCATAACACTGCATAAATGAGATAGGTAGACCTGGCGGAGCCCTCGCGTATATTGCCAGAGGCCAATGTGACGTCACAGCGCCTTAGTGCCTTGGGAGGTGGGATGAGATTCCTTTGAGCCAGCTGTCGCGACACCAAGATTCCAAGAGTGGGGTTGGGTATGCAATTACAGGTCCCACATTCTTGGAACTGAGGTTGAATCTAGGACCCCTAGACAGCCCGCCGTGTTTCTTCTCCCCACCTCCACCATATGCTAGCTCTGACACCCGCGGCCAAGAGGTCTTCAGGAAAAAATGGGCCATCATACGCCCAGACCCCTGGCTACATTTCCGAAGGAGGAGGTGGAACCTGACCCTCTTCTTGGGAAGAAACCTCTGTGAGCTTTTCTTTCTCCACAGTGCTACGGATCTTCTCCCAGAGCACCTGGAAGCTCCAGGCTGTCTCAGGGTTTCTTCCGCCGTCTACCCGTTCAGCAAAGAGGTCCAGCCAAGTAGCCGCCACTCTCTTGCACCTCACAGGAATAAATGGCCTAGCAGCTTAGGGAAGGGCTTCCGCTGAACTCTCCTCTCGCCTCCTTCACTCCCAAAAGCCAGGCACCTGAGACCAAAGAAGATTAATGTCTGTGGATTGGGGTCAGATAAGGATGAGATCTTCCAGGTGTGTAGGGAGGGGAGGGGAGTTGTCCCCTTGCAGAGTGGGCAGGCAATAAAACTCACCCAAGCATTTCCAGCTCAGTGCCTTTTCTTGCGACCCACAGAATGGGATTCCCCAACCGCGTTGCTTGGGAAATGTAGCCTATGTGATGTCTGGTGGCCAGAAGCCCCAGCTTGCCCTTTCACTTGCTGTGCTGTTTCTACATAGTCTATAAACAATCACTGTCAGTATAGACGCAGGGAGCTATGGTGAGAAGTGGCTTCTGGGTCCATCGGGATGCTAGAACCATGGTAGAACAAGGCAAGGCAATGACATTGTGAGTGATGGAGGTCTTTGGGCAGTACCCTGCTCCACTCCCAGCCCCGCCTCTATAAACCCTCTGCTGGGAATCCATTCTTCTACACTTGATATCGAAAGTTAGTTGCAAGGCCTAGGATGGAAGGGTGGGGATTCAGGTTACCAGAGGTGGCATGGGCCAGAATGGAAAAAACTGGCCTGCAAACCTCCCTCATTTCACACAGCCTTCACGAGGTCTTTGGGGACGGGCTAACTGCAGAGGCTCTTGGTGTCCTGGGGGATTGGGAGGTGGCTAACTTGGGGTGGAGGAGTGCTGGGGCGGATGGCAGCAGTAGTAAATCCTCAGGAAAGGTGGAATCCCAGAAAGAGCAGAGGAACTGAAGGAGGTGCTCTCTCAGGTCCTCAGGGGTGCCCAAAACTGTCTGTGGCGGATGTATGTACTCAGGCACTGTCTTCTTGGAACAACCACATCCCCCCGACCTCGTGGAGCTAATGACGGAACCATGCGGGCCTGCCAGGGGCCCTAACATAAGCCATGGCCAAGTGCAGACCATACTAAGACTGCACTGGCTGGGCTAAAGCCAAGTCCAAAACCCACTGACTAACTCTCCCTCTCTGCGCCCAGAGATCACAGTTCTCTGGGATCCAGACTCGGGTCTCTTCCTGGGGCACTTCCTTATGAAGCTGCCGGACTAGCAGAGATCTCCCAGGCCGGTCAACACCCGGCAGCTCACGGTCCTCACTCGCAGTGGGCCGTGGCACCGGTCAGGAAGTTTTTGAGGGCAAGACCAAACATCTACAAGGGTGGTGGACAGGGGCTGCGGCGGAGAGTTCTGCGGCGTTCTGGCAGGATGCACTGAGGTGCCCCAGTCCTGGTCCGCCCCTCCAGGCCTGTCCAGCAGGGGGCAGCGTGGCTCTGAACGCGGAGTGGAGGGCTCTCAGCGCTGGCCCAGCCAAGGCCGCCAAGACAAGTTGGGTTCCGGAACCCCGGAGTTCAAGCCCGCAAGGGGGGAGCGGGGCATACCCAGTGGAGGTGGGGATGGTGCAGTGAAAGGCTAAAGCGTTTTAACTCGCACGCCCTGGACTTCCTTACTCAGGCCGCACGGCTCTGTCTGAGGCTGGGACTTTGGGTCCCGGTTGCAGGGAAGCTCGGCCCAGCGATCTCCACGGCCGCTGAGCTCCAGGCACGCAAGCCCGAGAGGCCGAGCGCTCTGCTTGGGAAAGGCCGCGGGCGCCACCGCCTGCGCCGCCCTGCGGTCCGGACGCTGGAGCTGGGGGAGCCCCGCCCCGCCCCAAGCAAGAGAGCCCCCCGGCGGCCTGGCCTCTAATTGTGGGAAAACTAGACGCCCCGGGGAAGGTTCGACTTGCGGAGGGAGGACTCAGATTTCCCCTCCTTAACTTCCCGGGCCTCCCAGGGCGCCCGCCCCCGCCATTCCTGACAAGGCTTTAAAAACTGTAGGGAATCTTCGCCGGCGTGGAGCGGAGCTCCGGGCAGGGGATGAGCCCCAGCCAGAGAATCGCGTCTGGGGGATCCTAACGGAGGGAGGGTTGTAGGTTTGGGGCTTTGGGGAAGCAGCGGTGATTGCGCATGTGCAGCGGGGTAATGGGGCCCCGGGGACAATACTGGTGCTGAGGCTACACGCGAAGGCATCTCCGCACCACCACCATCACCACCACCAAAGCAGATGCTGGAGGCCAGTAGGGAAGCCTTTGGTTGGAGAGGTGGGTGACATTCTGTTCCCTTAGTGGACCCTAAGCGACCCTGGCACCCAGAAACGTTGTGATGTTTTATGGCCGAAGGACTGGCTGCACGCCAGCCCTGTGAAGGTGAGGAGTGGGTGGGGCCACTGAGACCCTAAAGACCGAAGTGGAGGAGTGAAGTACGAAAATAAACACGGGGCCGGGGCCGAGGTAGACCAACACAGGGAGAGAGGAGAGTTCTCCACGCATCTCAACCCTCTCACCCCAAGAAGGCCGGCGGGTTTCCGGAAGTGGGACAGGTTGGAGCCGGTAGGGAATCCTGCTCCTTTGAAGGAAAGAAGCCTCCCAGTGTCCCGTGTTTGGGAGGGAAAATACCCATCTTGCAATGCCTGTAAAATAACCGTTTATTTCATATTTTTAAAAACTCCAGTGATAAATGTCCGTTACCGATGGTCAGCATAAAGTGCCAATCGCAATACAATGCCGTGCTCCTAGCCGGCTGCTCGCTCGTGGTGACGGGGCGGCGGAGCAGGGGAGCCGGAGGCCGGGCCCGTGCAGCCGCTGGGCTCAAGGCCCCCGCCCCGCCATCGGCCATCCGAGTCCGAGGGCCGCGGCCGCCCGGCTGCGGAGCAGGGATGGGGAGCTCCGTGGCCCCGCGGCCCCAGGGCCCGGCGGCTGAAGCAGATACACGGATTACACTTTTGCAGGCTCCCGGGGTGGGGATGGGGACGGGAGGAGGGGGTGGAATCTGCAAACGCACAGAACTTCCTTCCCTCTCCCCTCTCTCTCCGCAGGCAGAGTTACAAGCTTATATGGTCAAAGAAAAAAAATAATAAAGAAAACGTATAAAATAACAATAGAAAAAGTAATACTTCTGGGAGAGGCGCCGCTGCGGCTCCGCGGAGCTTTCGTTCTTTTTTTAAATGCAGTTTCCCTTCCGCCACGTGAGTACCGCCTTTTGGCCAAGACTTTAGCCGCGTCCTGGGGGAGCCGCCCGGGCGGCTGGGGTCACGGCTCCGGGCGGGGCTCTCGAGTTCCGCGTGCGCCCGGGACCCAAGGGACAAGTCCGGAATAGGGGACGGTCCCGGGAGCCCCTCCCGCTGCCCGCCAGAGTCGCCTTCGGCTTCTGGTCTCTCTGGAGGAGGGGGCAGCGTGGCCCAGGGTCCTGGAGACCTGGAGGCTCTCTTTAGCATTTGATCTTGGAGGTTTTGAGCTCCTTCACCTGTGAGTGTAGCGTCTTGTGGACAGCGAGAGTCCTGGACTGGCAGAATCCTTTCCCGCACTCTTGACACTTGAAAGGCTTCTCTTTGGAGTGAATGTATCTGAAAGCAAAAACAGAATTAATCTTTGCAAAATGATGTAATGTTAAAAACAGTTATCTAAGATCCCCTCCCAGTGCAACAAGGCGCTAGCCCTCAAAAGAAAGGGGGTGAGGGGGACCTAGCGTGGAGTGGGTAAAATGCTAAGTTTGTGGATAGAGTAGGGAGGTGAAGGAAGCCCGCAGGCAGTATCCGATCCATCCCATCCATCACGGAGTCCAGAGAGGCCCACCCCTGCCTTCCCCAGGAGGGGCAAGCACTGTCTCCTTATAAGGTCTGGGTTAACAATAAAGGTGAATGAGGGGACCTAGGGGCAGGGGACAATCTGCTGGAGCTGTGCTGTCCAAGTGGGCAGCCACTAGCCACATGTAGTTATTAACATGAAAATTAAGTAAAACTAAAAACTTAATTTTGCAGTCACACTGGTTGCACATTTTAAGTGCGTGGCAGTCACATGCGTCACGGGTCCCACTGTCCATCACTGCTGAAACCTGTACTGGACAGCGCTTGCAGATCCGCAGATGCAGGAAGGGTCGAGAAAGCTGTGCTTGCCTGTCTGAAGCGCATGAGACCTGACTTATTCCCTCCCCCCCCTTGCTCTCTCCACCCATGCTCCAAGAACCTGTGCCTAAGCCTTGTATGGCTTCCTTTGCGATGATGGAGAATTCTCAGACTGGGAGGCCTGGAGAGCCAAAGTGGGGCTCAAGAACCTCCTTGTTAGGGAGGAGGATGGTGAGGACAGTGACAGAGAGCTTGGGGGGGGGGGGCACTCGCAGTACCTGTGGTCCCGTAGGTGGTCTTGCCTCCGGAAGGCTTTGTGGCAGATGTCACACGTGTAGGGCCGCTCATCAGTGTGCGTCCGCTCGTGTATAAGGAGGTTGTAGGACTTAGTGAAGTGGCGGCCACAGAACTTGCAGACGAACTCCTTCTTGGTCTTGGAAGGCAGGCGTCCCCTTGTGGGCTTCTTTTCGGGAGACAGCTTGGTTACATCCAGGAGGGCACCCAGCCCACCAGTGGGGGAGCCAGGACCCTCCCCCCGGCCAAGCTTGGACGGATCTTCTTGCGTGGCCGCCAAGGCTAGGTTGGCAAAATCAAAGCGCGGCTTGGTCTTGAGCGCAGAGGGGCCGCTGCCTCCAACGGTGATCTCAGGCTTAGGCTGGATTACGTGAGGAAACCAGGGAAAGGCAGGCAGTTGGAAACGTGTGTCCACCAGGCTGGACATGGCACCCGGGACTTTGGAGAATGAGGAACGTGGCAAGTGCATGGCAGGGTAGCCCAGCGTCCACTGGTGCAGGTGCACAGCGTGCAGTGCACTGAAACCGTACAGATTAGGCAGGTGGTCCGAGGGCACCGTGGGCAGGCCATTCACCGCCTGAAGGAAGGAGTAGTTGGTGAGCTGCAGGGACGGATGAATGGGCACTGGCGCTGGCAAGGTTTTGCTGCCCATTGCGGTAGCTGCAGTGGGTTCTCAATCGCAATCTGCAAAGAAAAGAAGAAAAAAGAAGAGAGAGAAAAAGAGAAGTTCAGAGTAGGTCACCCTCTTTAGGAATTCCAGCTCAGCCACACCCTCTCTGTCCCCCAGCACAGACGCTGGGAGTCTGAGACCCCACTGGGGAACCCACTGCCATCTCAGAGAAGATGGAACCCTCTCTGACACAAGGGCTTCCTCCAAATGGCCTTGGCAGAGACACACAACTTGCTACAGAAACCAGCATTGCATAAATCCTATGTAGTGCCACCAACTTAAAATGAGGGCCCGCAGTGTACAGGGCACTGAGAAAGGCAGGAGCCCAGGGAGCCTGGTGTGTGGAAACGCACATCCACACGAGCCTGAGTCAACACTGAATCGCACTTTCCTGCGAAGAGGACGGGAACTTGGAAGCGCACTTACACGTTCATGTGCAGATAAACAAACAGAAGTGCCCAATGACAGAGAAACACAGATTCACGGGTTCCAAAACAGAGACGACAACAAGGTGCAAAGACAAACCGAGATGATCAGTGTGGTACTGCTAAACAAGATGCAGGAACTGGTGCGAATGTGTTCGTTCACCCACGCGCCTGACTGAGCACACACACGTACACACACAGGGGACTGCACCGAACCCGCGCAGGGCTCCCGGAGAGACAGCACCCATACACACACACACAGATCCGTACATCTCCCGGCTCCTATGCATTCAGCTTAACTAGCTGATCTTCAGTCTGGCTTCTAGAAGCCATGTCATCTTTCTCCTCAAAGCTCTCAACTTTGACCTCAAATTTGCTTCTCTGCCTCACTATTAATGAGCCCTGTTGACACCCCCCTCCGCAGCTGCTTTTGGACCAACGGCTTACCTTAGCCCCTGGGAATTGCCTTTGCTTCAGTGAAGACCCTGACACCCTCATTCATTTTTCTCATTCAGTCAGACAGCTGCAGGCTCATACAAGGGGGCTTTGGTGCCCTCCCTGCCCCGTAAAACAGGGGGCAGTTTCTCTGGACTCTCGGATACTTGTGTGCACAGTGACGCCTGGGCAGGTGGGGTATACCTATGGGCTACAGCATTGAGGGCTGGCCTCAGCATCTATGATCTCTGTGCCCTCCAACTGCAAGGCCAGGAAGCTGAAATGACCAGCAGTCTGGCCTCTCCTGGCCTCCTTGGTCAGGGTCTCCAGCCTCCGTGGACATGTCTGGGTTCTGCAGAGAGACCTTTCACCTCCATTCCTCCAGGACATTCTTAATTCGGTCTGTACAGTGGAGGCAAAAACATGGAGAAGGAAAAGTAGAAAGTACACGGGGGTCTTGGGAGGCTCAGTGCTGAGCTCTCTCAGCTCTGAGCTGAGGGCTACTCAAGAAGTCACTGAGGGAGCAGGATACTTGGGGAGCCCTTCTTTGCCTGTCTCAATCCCCTGCTGCTGCTTTTTCCTTTACCCCTCATTGTCTCTTTTCTCTTTCTCAGATTGCTCCTCTAACTCTCAGGAAGCCCCCCTTCCTGGGTTGTGCAGGCCACTGTACCACTCCTTCCCACAGCTGGACGCTGACACCACCCAGGCAGCTCCCCTAGGCTGGCTTACCCTCAGCCCAAGGCCACAAGGCCCAGTCCCACTAGGCAGCATTTCACTGCAGCAAATCTTCTCGTGGGAGATTGCCCTGCCCCTTCAGGAAGGAGTAGGGACAATCTTGATGCAGAAACCCTTTCCCTTGGAAGCTGGCAGAGAAGTCACTGGCTGAATAGTAGGCCGGTAGAGAAAGAGGTTCTGCAGGGGGTGGAAGGTGCAAAACCCCTCAAGCTTGCAGAGATTTTCCCACTGCAGGTTACATTAGCAACCAGACAAAAACCCAGTGCAAAGGCACCAATTAATTCAGCCTCAGTAGCAGGAGTGCCCACCCCCGAGGAAGAGCCAGGGCCTCCCTACCAGTCTTGCCTCCTGCTTGAATCACTGGTGGTCCGTGGATCCTAGAGCGCCAAGACCCGCGAAGCAAAATACGAATTGGGCCAGAGAGCAAGCAGGGGCGGACTGGGGTTGGGGAGGAGAGAGGAGGGAGAAAGAGAACTCTTGCCAACTGAAAATGTTGGCCCAGACTTAGGTGATTAGGTGAGGGAAGCGCTCTTTGATTTGCTGTCACCTCTTCTTCGCCTCCAGGCGCTGGAAATCAGATCCTTATCTCCGGCTCCCCGGGGCCCGCCGGGCGCCACCAGTGCCTCCGCTTGCTCCTCTCGGCGCTCGGCCTATCGCCGGCCAAGCCAGCGGCGGTGGCTGCGGGACTGTGGGCTGCAAAAGGGGCCGAGCCCTCGAGGTGTCCCGGTGGGGAACCCACCAACGACGGGTAATAACCTGGCCTCTCCTCGCCTACCCTCAGGAGCGGGGAAGACCTTCGGCTCCGTAGGGGGAGGGGGCTTTTGCAGCCATCACTGCTCTTGGGAGCCAACCTTTCCGGGCTATCTGCCCGATCTTGTTTCCCCCAACACTCAATTTATTTTCTTCAGCCGCGCAGCCAGTTGCTTATTTTCTGCCGCATTCCGAGGCCGGGGCTCCCCAGGCTCTCGCCAACGACTTTCCCGGGGACGAAATTCGTTCGAAACGTGGCTCCTTACACTAGTACCAAGAATGGGCCAAATGCATGATCCGGTTTCAGGCGGTCAACTAAGAGAAAAACACAGTCTCACACTCGCCTCTCCAGCCGGAGAGGATGAACGAACTCCCAGCCCCTCCGAGTCCCTTTGCCTTGACCCCGCGGGGCCCTTGTTGTGAACGCTTTAGATTTTTAAACACGAAGGCAAACACCTCTCCCGGGCTGGGCATCCGCTTGGCAAGGAGCTTAAACCTCGGGATCTGGGAGATGCGGGTCAAGATCCCGACTACACGCAGCAAAAGCAATTCGCGCTTCCAAGCCCGGGTCCCCCGCGCAGTGCCGGCGCTCCTTCCCTCGCGCGGTCGAGCGCCAGTCCCAGGTCTGCAGCCGGCCCGATGCCGGGCATTAATGAAGTGTGCAGAGTCTATTAAAGTGGTTTATTCGGGGCTAATTGAGCGTGAGCGAGTTAACTGCTTGCATTAATGAGGACGGAGAGAGCTCTACGAGCTTTCGCCTGAAGGAGCCCAGCAGCAGCCCCAGAAAATCATCCTTGACATCGAATCCCCAGCACGCGCGGTGACAGGCGTCCAGACCCCTGGTGGGAGGACTAACCACCATCGGATACTTCTGTTGAATTCTCCCAACGAACGAGATCGAACGAACCTTTCGGCTAGGCTGCCATCCCACGGCATTTAAACTCAGCCCGCTGCGTCTTTAGCGGTCTGTTCCCCCAGTCTTAATGAAAACGCAATTACTTCTATCCGAGCAGCCTCGGATAGAACATCTACCCACTGGTCGTCCCCTGTCCCTGTCAGCCCTTGTCTCCTCTAGGAGGCCGTGAACCCGGGAGACCAACTCGCTTTGCACGTGGTTTCTGTTCGCGAAAGCCAGCGCGCAGCTCTTAGCCCGGTTGAAATTTACCAAATTGTGGCAACAAAGAAACCCTCGCAACTACTTTACACTCGGGGAGCCTATCCGGCTACTGCTCGGGCTGTTGAAAAAGGACTGGATGTGGGTTTCATTCCTCCGAACCGAGACATTTCGGGAAAGAAAGTCGTTCCGCAGGCAGCGCGTCACCTCTTTCCCTCTCTCCTCCGGCTTCCCCTTCTCTCCAGTAGGCTGAGTTAGGGGACAGTCGGGGGAGGAAACGAATCCTTGCCTTGTAAGCCCCAAGCCGCAGACATTCACGGCACCCACAGCGTTTCCGCTACTTGGGCGTGCGGGTCTCCAATTGGGAAATAGTGCTCGCCCCCCCTCACGCTTCCCTGAACCGAGACAGTCGCCGGTCACTCCCGGGGCCTTGGCGACACGGAGCAATCATCCTATAGAGCACACCCCGAAGTCAGAGCCGCAGTGCGAGGCGGGGCGGGGTACGCGGCCCTGCGCTCGGGGTCGGACGGCCAGATACCTGAGCGCAACAACGCAAAACAACAAACTTGCACGCAAAGCGCGACCCGGCTGGGGCATGCACCTGTCCCTGGCGCCGTCGGCTGCGGCCGTGGCCATCCATCCAGTCTCTCTTCCTTCTTCGTCAGCTAAAGTAGGTCAAACTGCGCTAGGCGTGCGTCTCGGGAAAGTTTTTTGCCCGCTGAAGTTTCCTCGCGGTTTCTTAGAAGGGGGCCCACAGGCTGACTTCCGAAGTCCGCGGGCATCTCACCGCGGGTTCCTAGGAGCCCGGCCGCGCGAGGGGCAGAAGTGGAGACCCGCCCCCTCATTCCCCGGAGGTCAGAGGCCGAAGACCCCGCGCGGGAAGTCCCTGAGCCAGCACCCTCAACTACCCTGGGCTGCAGCTGCTCTCACTTTCACTAAGGTCCTTCCTGCAGCCTCCTTTTGGCAGGAGGAGCTTCCTTCTGGGACACTGAGAGAGGAGACACCCGCCGCGCTGTGACAGGGGACCCGGGAGCGCTGCCCGCATTCCCCTCGCCGAGCAGGGGCTCCCAGGGCTGCAGTTACCTTGTTCCGCGGCGGTCCCGGGCTGAGGGAGTCGCTGGGGCTCCGCTGCGGGGGACCCGGGAAGCCAGAGGCGCTGGACTCCACAGGCACCCCCGGAGCTCTTGAGCTCCTGGCCCCTCTCTGGCTGCGGGGACTCCGAGCGCCCGGCGCGCGGGAGCGCTCCACTGCCCCCGAGCCCTGCCCTCCGCGGGATGGTGAGTCCCGCTCGCAGCTCCCCGGTTGGGTCTGAACCGGGAGCGGCTGAGAACTTGCTGGGGAGAGACCGAGCTCCGACTCACTCATCCCTTAACACCGAGCCGCCTACTTATTTTAATCCACCACCCTCCTCCCTCCCTCCCACCCTCCTTCTCCCTCCCGCCTCCCCTTGCCTCAGGATTCCTCCCCTCCCTCGCCTGTCCCCCAACCCAGCCCTGCGCCTGCGCACTAAAAGACAAAGTTTTGCTGACCTGGGCAGCCGACTTTGGCAGCTGCGTTCACTTTGCCCGGGCCCTCCCCCGACCTGCGTCCCCAGCTTTTCGGTCCTGTGCGACCCCTTTTGCATTGTTAGGCCCACGGCGGCACCCCTGGAGTGCTAGAGAAAACAACCTCAAGCAGAGGAGAGGAGGCTGAAACTGCGCACTTCGTGGTCCTATTCCTGCTCACCTGGGACACAAGCCTATGCAGGGGTGGGGGTGGGAGGTACCCCGGGATCCCTGAGCCGGAGCTTGGATTCCAGCGCACTTTGGCCCCTGGCAGAGTCGCCCTTTCTCTCAGAATCCTTTCCCAGAGGCGGCGGGCCCTGGGTATCCAGCAGCTCCTGGACATCCAAGAGCGCCCACTGTCAAGGCAGTAACCCAGACCTGAATGCCTACGGCTGACCCCAAGCTCTGGCTTGTGGAGTTCGGTGGAAAGATCAGAGGTGGAGGCTGGGGGAAGGAGGACCAGAAAGTTATTCGAATCCCAAATCCCAAATCCCAAACGCACAGTCTAGCGCTCCAATCACGTATTCATTGGTTTGGGGAGTTAGGAGAGCAAGCTGCAAAGATCCTCGGCTCCAGGACCTCTAAGCCCAAAAAGCTGGTTCAGGTGGCATCTGGTACCTATGAGGGGTCAGGATTCTGGCTTCAAGAAATGCTGTCTTCACTCCTTCTGCCTTAGGGCAGGATCTCTACCTTACTGACTACTGGGTTCTGGGAGCTGCCCTCCAGCTGACCCCAGCCCTGACCTCTCTCTGCCACCTCTCTGGAACACTGGGCCCATGGGTTCAGGAGGAGGCAGTGGTTTCCCAGGGCCTGGGTGGGTCCAGACTTACACCACTGCACTCCCGGTGTTTGCACCAGGGTTGCTGCTGAGTGACTCACCCAGTCCTGGGAGCTGGATCCTGGCCTCAGTGGGTCTCTAGCATACCCTTACTGTCTCTGGGGAGGAAATGCTGCTAAGGCCAGCTTTCCTCTGAAAATCTTATGTGGCTTTTTTAGACTGTCAATCCCTGGACCCAGGGAAATGATAGTGGAAATGCCCCCCCCCCCAAAAAAAAAGACACAGTTGGAGAAGACCCTTGTCTTATCCACAGGGCTTTAGGACAGAACCTGGCCTCCACCCCTAGGTAACTTTTACTTGGGAGGGGAGGAGGAGGGGAGGAGGTGCACTCATCCCCTGCCTCAGATTAGTGCTAGAGTAAGGGGCCCATGTAAGTTTGCCTGTGCTGCTGGGATCTTAGCAGCTGCCAGCGTGGGGCAACATTCTGGCCAGAGAGAAGACCCTTGCAAGCAGAAAGGAGCTGCGATCACTCCCTTCCTTGAGATTCCAAGGCAGCAAGTTCCAAGAGCAGAGAAAGGCCTGAAGGAAAGTCCAGCAGGGTATTCCTGGATTGTGCTCGCTCCTACCTTGGCCCAGGGAATTTGCCTGTACCAATCTCAGGCTCTCCAAGGAGACAAAGCTCAAGAACCTCCATTAGCAGCAATGAAACAATCCAAGAGAGGTCTCCACAGTTGGCCCTCTGGCTGTTCAGATTGCTTAGGAAATGTCCCCTCAGAAGAGGACGTTCAGGTGGGATGGAGTCTCCTGGGGTGTGCAAAACCCATCTCCTGCTCGAACTCCACACAGCGTGACTGTGTTTCCTCAATCTTTCCACTTGCCTATTTCTTATCAATCAGGGCCCTTTGCTAACATGCTTCAAGGACTTGTAGAAATCTCTAGGTAGTAGGATCCCTACAGAGCTCTTGGAGAGTCTTTAGGAATGCTAAAGAAAGGACCACGAAACTGGGTTATTTAATGCCACTTTTTCCAGGTTATCTGGAAAACTGATTTGGACTCAGGCCAAATCCTGGAATTTAGCAGGTATAAGGCAAGCAAGGTTGAAGCTGGCCCCTCGTGGCCCAGCATCACAGGCTGTGCATCCCAGCTAGTCTGCAAGGCAGGAGGAGACAAGGTGAGAGAAATATACCCTGGCACACCTGGGGGGGAGACAGGCCTGTTTCAGGTTCCCGCCTTGAAAGAGGATCCTTGTAGGTCTTACTTGATGAGGAACAACCCCGGAAACCCTAGGAATGAAATTAAAGATTTGTTAGTGGCTGAAGAGTCCACTAACTGGACTGAGCTCCCAAGGGGATGACCCACAAGCTTATGGTCTCGGTCTACACCGCAAGCCAACCAAGTTCAGGTTCCCTTTGAGTAGGGCAGGCAGAAGCAGCCCAGGAAGCTAAGAAGGCTTCTGCCCTTGTTCAGGGGGGAACAGAGTTCCATCCCCTCCCCCACCTATTTAAGAGAAACTGATCAGCCCAAAGCTGGGTCGCAGTGCTGTGCCCGACTCCAGCTTGAATGGATTGCGGAAGGAAGGTCCCGGAACGCCTAAGGGCTTCCAGGTGACTTTTTAGAGAAATCAGATTCATTTAGGACTCGCAAGGATATCACTTTTCGAATTCAGTAAACTTCTTCAGTAGCCAGAACCCAACCGTCCTATGGTGTCGAAGCACATTGCAGGTGATGGAAACTTTTGTCTAGCCACTCATCCCATTTTTGGGCATCCAGAGCACTCCGCCACCCGCTGCTGCAACCTCTGTTCGCTGTAGGCTCCCGCGGGCAACTAGACCGGCGCAAACTCTTGCCACCGCTCCTTCTGGCTCTCTTGCCTGCCTGCCGCCTGCATGCAGGGCGGAACCGAGAGCACCCAAGGGGTCCCTGTCTTGTCTGGAACTGAGCACCCTTGGGAAAAGGTTCCCACACTAGGTCCCGGGCCTCCAGGTCCTGGTTACACCCCACCCCGCAGGGGGGGTCCAGCAGGGATCAATACCCCCGGGCTGCCTGCCTTTTGTGACAGCCTCTGCTGGTCTCCCCGCGCCAACCCCAGCTCCTCTTGGAACATCTGCTTACTGGGAAGAAAAGAGCCCCAGCCTATCTTCCGAGTGAAAATTGAATAGCTTCCAGAAAATTAACTAGAACGTGGCCTCTATCGCTTTGGGGTGCTTTCGATAAAAAGAAAATGAACCCCACTTCTTCCTTTTACCCAGGCACACAAAAATGACCTCATTTTTTAAACATGGAATTTACTTAGCACTTGCGAGTTTTTCCTTCCAATGCAAGCTTTCCCGTAACTACTTTGTGGACAATTGGGGCTCTGCTCATTTGACCCCCCCCTTTACACATGTACAGAGCTTTCAAATAACCCAGAGATTTAGGTATCCCTCTGTAATCATTTAGATGATGGATTGTAATGGCTCAATAGTTCCTCTGGAACCATTACGATCAATCAGGTCAAAATCCAGCTTCGGGGAGAAAGATTTTAAGCAGGGGAGGTAGGTAACACGACATCCCCACACACTTGTACAGATAACACGCTCTGATAACGTACAAACAACTCCAGAGTCTTAGGAGAATAGATCCCAGGTGAACCCAAGAGCCGGTGTTTATTGTGACAGCCACAGACAAGTTACAGTATCAAAACTGAAAGGGAAAGTGAGCTGTGTTTCCAGGCAGTTCCCGTTTCGTAAGTTCTTTATGAGACCGACTACGTATTTTGTAACTATTTGTCACCTTAACAAGTGTAACAGTGCACATATGCTTAGATCTGACCTTGGTTTATAAAAATATGTATGAAGCACGGATATTCATGTGAAATTGCTTGGATTCTGGGCATACGATCATCTATAAAATGAAATGATGATAATGCCTTATATTGTAAGGATCATATGTAAAATGCGTGTGAAAGATGTGGTGAATTTCGACTTTTTGTACAAGTATGAGTTGTCAATTATTTTAGACACTTAAATCTACGTTCTAAGACTTCTGAACTTTTCTTCTTCTCCGAAGGTGGAAATAAACATATTAGAAACGAAGCAGTGTCTAATCAAATTGAGGATGTCGAAGAAAAGTTATGTTAACTGAACTGTGCATAGTCCGGGTGAAACATTTTGGAATAGGATTACCTTACCATACCCGCGGCGCTGCGTCTTTAACGGGCTACTTCGGCGGCGGTCGGCGCTGGAGGAATCCGCGTTCGCGGTAATTAAACATTTCCAGACACTGGAGGGTTATTATCTGCATAGCGATTTCCGGCGAAGGGACTCAGAGCTTGTCTGGCTGCGAAGTTTTATGCAGATTCGAGGAAGCAATCCTAAAGAAAACGCGCCACCTGCTGGCGAGCACGTAGCATCTCCCTGCCTCCAAAGCTCTCAAATCCACTTCTCTTTATTGAATCTTACCTACAAGTGGGTTTTTTTCTCCTTTAATTTTCTTTTGTGAGTTACGAAATTCGCCTTTACTCGTTTAAAACTACGCACACTCTTGCGCTTCCAAAGAACGAACAAAAGAGGGATTCCCTTTCTCCACGGGGTTTCTGGTTTTCCCTGCTCCGAAAACCAGATTTGTGAGTTTTTGTTTTGTTTCGTTTTGTTTTTAAGTAATCCGAAATCCTTGGCAACTATCTACCACCATTAGTTTCCGGTCCTGGGGAAAACGATGAGCCAGGATCCGTGAGGCTTTTCTGCACCCTCCCTCAGAGCTGGGTTACACTACCTTCCAGGTAGCTCCCAGGTTGCCGGGGAGGTGAGGAGAGGAGATTCCGCGCGCGCACCCCTCCCGCCGCGTTTGGGAGCTGGGCGGTTCGGGTCCCTCCGATTCTGATTCTGGCTTTCTTAAGGCCCATAGGAAGAGAGGGAGTCGGCTTTGGTGAATCGGTTTCCCTTAAACATGTGACGCTTTCTACCCCTGTCCCTCCTCCCAAGCCATTAGATTCCAGGTCCTTGCTTCTCCCTTTCCATCTGAACTCCCTTACAGAATATTATAGGTGGACCCTCTCTTTTCCTTTTTTATTTTTATTTTTTATTTTTGGGGACGCCTAGGTGGCTCAGTCAGTTAAGCACCTGACTCTTGGTTTCTGCTCAGGTCATGATCTTGCAGTTTGTGAGTTCCAGCCCTGCATGGGCTTGAACTGTCAGTGTGGAGCCTGCTTGGGATTCTCTCTCTCCCCCTCTGTCTCTGCTCCTCCCTTGCTCATTTTCTGTCTCTCTCTCTCAAAATAAACTTAAAAAATTTTTTGTTGAGAAGTAATTGACATACAGCACTGTGTAAATTTAAGGTGTATAAGGTGTTGGTTTGATACATTTAGACTGCAATTTGATTACCACCATAGCCCTAACACTTCTATCACTTTACATAATTATCATGATTTCTTTGTGATGAGAACACTTACGATCTAGTCTCTTAGCAATGTTGAAGTTTATAATGCAGTACTGTTGCCTGTAATTGTGATATTGTGTATTAGCTCTCCAGTACTCATACTGGTTGCAAGTCCCCAATTCTTCCATCCCTCAGCCCCTGGTAACAACTGTTCTACTCTCTGTCTTACGAATTCAACAATGATGCATCTTGAATGCTTTCCTTCCTTGCCATCAAAGCTCCAGCTTTTCAGATAGGGGCAGAGAGAAGTCTTCAGAATATATCTGTGTTTTTTTTTTTATTGTTTATTTATTTTTAAGAGAGAGAGAGAGACAGAGGGTGAGCTGGAGAAGGGGCAGAGAGAGGGAAACAGAATCTGAAGCAGGCTCCAGGCTCTGAGCTGTCAGCACAGAGTCTGATGCGGGGCTCGAACTCACAATCCGTGAGATCATAACCTGAGCTGAAGTCGGACATTTAACCGACTGGGCCACCCAGGTGCCCCAGAATATATCTGTAAATTATGCTCTTCGGTCTGTCCTCTGCTTATAGAAGAAAATAGGGTGTAGGAGATCCTTGCTCTCACAGGCCTCTGGCCACCTTCCTTATGTTTGAGAACCTATGTAAAAGTAACAAGCTAGGGATTGAGGGAAAGACAGACCCCTTGGCCCTGCCCCAGATGGTTAGAAGAAGGCTCCGCTCACCTATGACCCATCACTCTCTTTGCTCCAGTAAGAGATAGGGGTTCCCAGTTCCCTATCCTGAGCTTGCAGTGGGGGAAGGAAAGGTAAGGGACCCAACTTAGACACTCCAAAGAACTACCAAGGCTGCCAGCCCTCCCCTAGGCCATGTGAAGCTCTGGGGTGCCTCACCTTGCTTCATGAATAAGGACACTCACTGGATAGGAGATCAGGGGCTTCTGCCTGTTTCCTGTTTATGGCAGGAGGACTTCCTGAGTACAGACTATCATGCTGATGTAGTGCTGGCTTCCCAAAATGGGAGCCCAACCAGGGGAGAAGAGATTGTCTTTGGGAACTTGAAAGGCATCTGGATGCAGCTCTAAAAAGTGGCAATCCTCTTCCACCTGGTGTGACTGAAACCCAAGTACCGGCTTCAGGGAGGCAGCGGGGTGGGAGATTGGAATTGAGAATGTTCCAGAACATTAGCCCCTGAGCAAATCCACAGTGACAAGCAAACTGTGAGAGGGCCATACCCTCTTTTAGAAGAACCCCCTTTTCTCTGATTTCTGTGAAATCAGACTTCGTAGGAGGAGAAGAAGTGGTATTTGTGACAGTGTAGTGTCATATCCACACAGAGCAGGAAATCACACTCCCCATTGTAGCCAACCACAAGGACCAGGCACCCTTCCTACACGGTCTCAGCCAGAAGTTGGTGTGGATGCTAACAATGCCAGCTCCTGCCAAAGCTCCCTTTATTCCCAGGTGGCTCCAGGGAAATCTCTGCTGATCATGTCTTCAATTCCCTATGTGGGAACCTTTCCTCTGAAGATAAGAGCATCTGCTGAAACACTTAGAGCAAATACAAAATACAAAAAAGGGAAAGATATTAGCATGTGATTTTTCACTTCAGGATGATTAATGGCTGGGTTCCTTTGGTATATTAGGTGTTATTTTGCATATTGCATGTCAACAATAAAGAGATGGAGAGAAAATTTAAAACTAGAGCGTTATTATCAGAGTATTCCAGATAAAAGAATTTTCAGTTGTCATGACTTGGTTTGCCAAAAATTAGGTCTGTAACAAACATTTCAAACATTTATTTAAAAAAAAAAGTCAGGGGGGAGGAGGCAACATGGCGGAGGAGTAGGGGGCTCCAGTATTTCGCTTGCCCTTTAAAGGGGGACGACTGAAACCATTGTCTCTCTCTCAACTACAAAAATCGGGGGGAAAAGGTGCTAGAGCTGACAAGAAACTAAGGCGAACACAGACACGGCCCAACTGAACTGTGAGTTTAATCTGGGTCGGATAAAACGAACTCGAACTCGGGAAGTTGAGCTGAGGGGAGGGTGAGCGTCTTCGGAGATAGCTGGGAAAGTGCCGACCGAACAACATCTGAACGAGAGGGCCAGAGCGGGTGAGACTGCGACCATCCAGCCCCTAAATGCAGGGCTTTTGAAGAGAAGTTCAGTGGCAAACAGCAGCAATCCCCGCGCGCTGCTGGGACCGCACCAACCTCGTCCTGAGCCACTGGGACGCGCGCGGGAGGGACTGGCAGCAGGGACGCAGGCGGCGCCGCCTGCGGAGCACCTCTAACCCCGGCACAATTATAACGAAATCGGGGGGTGGCAGACGGCCGCACCACCGCGCCACCCTCGCCCAGCGCCTCCGGGGCGCGCGCGCTGCCGGGACAGGCAGGGGGAACTCAGGCGGCGGCTCCTGCGGAGCACCTCTAACCCCCGCACAGTTATAGCCAAATCGGGGGGTAGCAGAGGGCCGCGCCACCGCGCCACCCTCGCCCAGCGCCTCCAGGCACGCACTCTGCCGGGATAGGCAGCAGGCACCCAGGCAGCCCCAGGCGCGGCTCCAGTAAACCACACTAGGCTGGCGTGGGCGGTGGAGAGAGAACAGAAATAAAGGGGCGAATAAAGCCTCCAGGACTGGTGGCGCGGGTCTGGAGAGACGCCATTGTTGTCTCACAAGCCAGGAAGTCACCCCAGAAGCCATCCCTGCAGCAGTGGAGGCCGGACCCGCCTACACTAAACCACGCCCCTCCCAAACTATCAGCAGGAGCGACTGATCCAAGTGGAGATTGCTGCCTGGAGTAACGCCAGTCATTTCTTCTTTTTAAATTTATCCCTCCCTTTCTCATTCCTACCGATCCCCATCCCTGAGCTGGTCATCCAGGGTACTGACTGGCTTAATCATTTTTTTCGTTCTTTTTGTTTTTTGTTTTTTTGTTTTTTGTTTGTTTGTTTGTTTTGTTTGGGTTTTTTTGGTTTTGTTTTTTGTTTTTTGTTTTTTGTTTTTGTTTTGTTTTTTAACCCACTCTTTGAGGACATGTCCTACAACCTCTTCTTTACTTCCCTAGCCCTTTTTCTGGAATAACCAGGCCGTATAAGTTCATCTAGACGACATCGATCTTTATTCCTTTTCCCTCGCACCTGTCCTTATTCTGATTTCTATCAGTCTGGATTAAACCCTTTAGTCGCTCTACCTGGGCAAAGTCCATTTCCTTCTTCTCCCTGCACCAGTCATTATTCTGTCTATATATGCTCTGCCACCAGCACACTACATACCCTGTCCTTAACGTGTAGCTGTTACTTCAGGACATTGCCCTCAGAGAGTCACTTGTTATTTTTTTCTGTTGTGAACTGCTTGTCTGGACCATTTGTCGGTACGTTTGAGTATTTCTGTGTTCTGTGTGTCTGTCAGTTTTCCTTTCCAGGGCAACTTCAAGAAACAACACATAACACATCCAGCCAAAATGACGAGACGGAAGAATTCTCCTCAAAAGAGTCTACAAGAAGCAGTGACAGCTCAAGAATTAATGAAAAGAGATATAAGCAACATAACAGAACTTGAATATAGAATGTTAATCATAAAACTAATTGCTGGCCTTGAAAAAAGCTTAGATGAATGCAAGGGGTCCTACGAGGCAAAGTTCAAAGACCTTAAAAACGGTCAGGAAGAATTAAAGAAGACATTGGAAGAAATACAGGGGAAACTGGAAGCAACCACAGCACGGATTGAAGAGGTAGAGGAAAGAGTTAGTGCATTAGAAGACAAAATCATTGAAAAAGAGGAAGCAGATAAAAAGAGAGAGAAGCTGATCCAGGAACAGGAAAGGAGAATTCGAGAGCTGAGCGATGCACTCAAAAGAAACAATATCCGTATCATAGGAGTTCCAGAGGAAGAAGAGAGAGAGAAAGGAGTCGAAGGGGTTCTGGAACAAATCATTGCTGAGAACTTCCTCAACATGAGAAAGGAAACGGGCATGGAAATCCAAGAGGCACAGAGAACTCCCCTCAGACGTAACTTGAATAGACCTTCTGCACGGCACATCATAGTGAAGCTGGCAAAATACAAAGATAGGGAGAGAATCCTGAAAGCAGCTAGGGACAAAAGAACCCTAACATACAAAGGGAGACCTATAAGGGTAGTAGCAGACTTATCTACGGAAACTTGGCAAGCCAGAAAGGAATGGCAGGACATCTTCAATGTGATGAGCAAGAAGGACATGCAACCAAGAATTCTGTATCCGGCTAGCCTGTCATTCAGAATAGAAGGAGAGATCAAGGTTTTTCCCAACAAACAAAAACTGAAAGAATTTATCAAAAATAAGCCAGCACTGCAAGAGATCCTGAGGGGCATTCTATGAAAACAAGGAGGCAAAGAATACAAACTACCAGACACAGCCTTACAAACATGAAACTTACAGATAATACAGTGACTGTAAGCCCATATTTTTCAATATTAACACTGAATGTAAATGGACTAAATGCGCCAATCAAAAGACAAAGGATAACAGAATGGATTAAAAAACAAGACCCATCTATTTGCTGTCTTCAAGAAACTCATCTTAAACCTGAAGACACCTTCAGATTGAAAGTGAGGGGATGGAGAACTATCTACCATGCTACTGGAAGTCAGAAGAAAGCCGGAGTAGCCACACTTATATCAGACAAATTAGACTTTAAAATGAACGATGTAATAAGAGATGAGGAAGGACATTATATAATAGTCTCAGGGACCATCCAGCAGGAAGAGCTAACAATTGTAAATATCTACGCACCGAATTCAGGGGCACCCAAATTTGTAAAACAACTAATTACAAACATTAGCAACCTCATCGATAAAAATGTCCTAATAGTAGGGGATCTCAACACTCCACTCTCAGCATTGGATAGATCAACAAAACAGAAAATCTCCGCAGAAACAATAGCCCTGAATGACACATTAGGACAGATGGGCCTCACAGACATCTTTAGGGTCCTTCATCCAGAAGCAAAGGAATTTACATTCTTCTCATCTGCACACGGTACATTTTCCAAGATAGACCACATTCTGGGGCACAGGGAAGCTCTGAATAAATATAAAAGAATTGAGATCATACCGTGTACAGTGTCAGACCACAATGCTTTGAAACTTGAAATCAACCACAGGAGAAAGCCTGGAAAATATCCAAGAACATGGCGGCTAAGAAATAACCTACTAAAAGATGACTGGGTCAACCAAGCCATCAGAGAAGAATTTAAAAAATACATGGAAACAAATGAAAATGAAAATACAACAATCCAAACGCTCTGGGATGCAGCAAAGGCAGTCCTGAGAGGGAAATATATTGCAATCCAGGCCCATCTCAAGAAACAAGAAAAATCAATAACACAAATTCTAACAGCACGCCTAAAGGAACTAGAAGCAGATCAACTAAAACAACCCAAGCCCAGCAGAAAGAGAGAAATAACAAAGATCAGAGCTCAAATTAACCATATGGAGACAGAAAAGGTAGTGGAACAGATCAATGAAACCAAAAGCTGGTTCTTTGAAAAAATAAACAAAATAGACAAACCTCTAGCCAGGCTTCTCAAAAAGAAAAGAGAGAGAACTCAAATAAATAAAATCGTGAATGAAAAGGGAGAAATTACAACCAATCCCTCAGAGATACAAGCAATCATCAGAGAATACTATGAAAAATTATATGCCACCAAACTTGGCAATCTGGAAGAAATGGACAGCTTCCTAAATAGCCACACGCTACCAAAACTCAAACGGGAAGAAATAGAAAATTTGAACAGACCCATAACTAGTGAAGAAATAGAATCAGTTATTAAAAACCTCCCAGCAAATAAAAGCCCTGGACCAGATGGCTTTCCTGCGGAATTTTACCAGACATTTAAAACAGAGTTAATTCCTATCCTCCTCAAGCTGTTCCAAAAAATTGAAACGGAAGGAAAACTCCCGGACTCATTCTATGAAGCCAGCATCACTTTGATTCCCAAACCAGATAGAGACCCAGCAAAGAAAGAAAATTACAGGCCAATATCCCTGATGAATATGGATGCAAAAATTCTCAACAAGATACTAGCAAATCGAATCCAACAGCATATAAAGAGAATTATCCACCATGATCAAGTAGGATTCATCCCTGGGTTGCAGGGCTGGTTCAATATTCGCAAATCAATCAATGTGATACATCACATCAACAAAAGAAAAGATAAGAACCATATGATCCTGTCAATAGATGCAGAAAAAGCATTTGACAAAATACAGCATCCTTTCTTAATAAAAACTCTCGAGAAAGTCGGGATAGAAGGAACATACTTAAACATCATAAAAGCCATATATGAAAAACCCACAGCTAATATCATCCTCAATGGGGAAAAATTGAAAGCCTTCCCCCTGAGATCAGGAACACGACAGGGGTGTCCACTCTCGCCACTGCTATTTAACATAGTGCTGGAAGTCTTAGCATCAGCAATCAGACAACAAAACAAAATAAAAGGCATCAAGATTGGCAAGGAGGAAGTCAAACTTTCACTTTTTGCAGATGACATGATACTTTACATGGAAAACCCGACAGAATCCACCAAAAGCCTACTAGAACTGATTCATGATTTCAGCAAAGTTGCAGGATACAAAATCAATGTACAGAAATCGGTGGCATTTCTATACACCAACAATGAAGCAGCAGAAAGAGAAATAAAGAAGCTAATCCCTTTCACAATTGCACCAAAAACCATAAAATACTTAGGAATAAACCTAACCAAAGATGTGAAAGACCTCTACACTGAAAACTATAAAAAACTTATGAAGGAAATTGAGGAAGACACAAGGAAATGGAAAAACATCCCATGCTCATGGATTGGAAGAATAAATATCGTCAAAATGGCAATACTACCCAAAGCAATCTACACATTCAATGCAATCCCAATCAAAATTGCACCAGCATTCTTCTCAAAGCTAGAGCAAACAATCCTAAAATTTGTATGGAACCACAAAAGACCTCGAATAGCCAAAATAATACTGAAGAATAAAACCAAGGCGGGAGGCATCACAATCCCAGACTTTAACCTCTACTACAAAGCGGTGGTCATCAAGACTGTATGGTATTGGCACAAAAACAGACGCATAGACCAATGGAATAGAATAGAAAACTCAGAAATGGACCCGCAAGTATATGGCCAACTAATCTTTGACAAAGCGGGAAAATGTATCCAATGGAAAAAAGACAGCCTTTTTAACAAATGGTGCTGGGAGAATTGGACAGCAACATGCAAAAGAATGAAACTAGACCACTTTCTTACACCACTCACAAAAATAAATTCTAAATGGATAAAAGATCTGAATGTGAGGCAGGAAACCGTCAAAATCCTAGAGGAGAAAACAGGAAAAAGCCTCTTTGACCTAAGACGCACCAATTTCTTACTCGACACGTCTCCAAAGGCAAGAGAATTAAAAGCAAAGATGAACTATTGGGACCTCATCAAGATAAAAAGCTTCTGCACGGCAAAAGAAACAACCAACAAAACGAATAGGCAACCAACGGAATGGGAAAAGATCATCGCAAATGACATATCGGATAAAGGACTAATATCTAAAATTTATAAAGAACTTACCAAACTCCAAACCCGAAAAACAAACAACCCAGTGAAGAAATGGGCGGAAGATATGAATAGACACTTCTCCAAAGGGGACATTCAGATGGCCAACAGACACATGAAACGATGCTCAATGTCACTCAGCATCAGGGAAATACAAATCAAAACTACACTGAGATACCACCTCACACCAGTCAGAGTGGCTAAAATGAACAAATCAGGAAACTATAGATGCTGGCGAGGATGTGGAGAAGTAGGCACCCTCCTACACTGTTGGTGGGAATGCAAACTGGTGCAGCCACTCTGGAAAACGGTGTGGAGGTTCCTCAAAAAAATGAAAATAGAGCTACCCTATGACCCAGCAATAGCCCTGCTAGGAATCTACCCAAGAGACACAGGAATGCTGATGCATAGGAGCACGTGTACCCCAATGTTCATAGCAGCACTTTCGACAATAGCCAAATCATGGAAAGAGACCAAGTGCCCATCAACTGACGAATGGATAAAGAAGTTATGGTACTTATATACAATGGACTACTACGTGGCAATGAGAAAAAATGAAATCTGGCCATGTGTAGCAAGATGGATGGAACTGGAGGGTATTATGTTAAGTGAAATAAGTCAGTCAGAAAAAGACAGATACCATATGTTTCCACGAATAGGTGGACTTTGTGAAACTAAGCAAAAACCAGGGGGAGGGGAAGAGGGGAAAGAAAAAAAAGACACAGAGAGGGAGGGAGATAAAACATAAGAGACTCTCAAAGACTAAGAAAAAACTGAGGGTGAGGGGGATGAGGGAGGGGGGAGAGGGGGTGATGGGCATTAAAAAGGGCACATGTTGGGATGAACACTGGGTGTTATATGTAAACCAATTTGAAAATAAACTATTATAACAAAAAAAAAAAAAAAAAAAAAAAAAGTCATGAATTCTAGTGGGGCTTGTTTCTTTCTTAATTTTCTGAGACGCTATCCAAGGGGGAGCTGCAAAAAGCCTCTATGAATGGAAAAAGCTCGGTTCTCAATGCCTGGGGTCCTGCACAGGCAGCAAGGTGACTGGAAGCCTGGAATACCACAGCATAAGGCTCGACACTGGGCACCTGAGTCCTAGGCAGCCTGATACAAAGCCCACCTACTGGGGAAAGGAAAGATGAGTGAACATTCCACAGCTCAGTTTAGGAGGGGGCCAGTCAGCTAATGCCTGCTGGGGTGGTAACCCACGGTTACCATACTACTGGGTTAAGAAGGTGCTTTTCACAATCCTGTGGCACATAGTCACTCCCAGAGTCTTCTCACAATGCAGATTTCTGGGTCTTATCCTCAGAGATTCTGATTTAGGAGACCATTGGTAAAGTATGACTCTGGCCCATGGTATATAGGTCTTGCTAAGGAGCATTCCAAGAACTGAAAAGTTATCCAGAGTCAAAGAAATGGCTCTTCATTCAAGTACCTTATACACTTGGTTAGGCATTTCTTTTTGTAAGCCCCCTCTTCTTTTTCCGCAAGAGAAGACAACTGTACTGGATAATTAACCAAAACCTCAGTTCCTCAATTTTAAGATTCCACTTCACGCGTGCTCTAGATGATGAGAGATTTGGGCAGGCGCTTGGGTCCTGACACTCATATCATGTAGGAAGCTCTACGCTGCCCACATGTGGGATTTGTCCCATGAGAGAGCCAGCCTGGGGGCTTGGGAAAAAAAAACCCATCTCAGCCCACAGAGAAAAGGTCACTCCGGCAGGAGAGCTCCTTTGGGAATACAGATGCCCCGGAGAACCAACAAGCAAAACTGCCCTCTAAAGTTGGGTTACACAGAGTCCATAGTTCGTTCTGTGAGTGTTACAAGAAGCTGCACGGAGAAGGAAAGTGCTGTGACCTGAGTGGGGAATCCTTGGTCTGCCCATTCACCCTGCACATTCCAGATTTTGTATTAGGTCTGATGGTTATTCTCCACACAGAAGCAGTGTAGACAGCTGAATGGAAACACTACGATAGTTGATTATTCCCTGTGTTACTTGGGGTCAGGACATCAGGTCATAGCCAAGATGGCTTTTTTTTTTTTTTTAATGCCCTTCTTTCATTCTGACAGTACTTTACAATTGGGGGGGGGGTAAAAACTCACTTAAAAAACTCACTTAATTTTAAAAACCGTGGGAATTGTTCTACATGCGTATTAGCAATTTTAATCAATGATTATGTGTGCAGGTGAGGTAACATACATATCTCTTTGAAAGTGTTTATATTAATTTCCTTAAGCTAGGTAACTATACAGCCCCTGTTTTGACAGGAAGGACCCTTGACTTCAATCACTAACACCACTGGAGTAACTTCGGTGAGGAAGGAACTCCATGTGGGGCCTCCAGGAGGAGGCATCATTCCTGTTACTCCCGATTTGGTAACAGAGAAGTGAGGTCCAGAAGCCTTCCAATGCATGAGGCCAAGGCTCCCTGGTGCAGTCCTGGAGGGAGATGAGGCCTCAGAGGGTGCAGCCGACACAGTTTTCCCAGGGCCCTCTCCTCTCCTGAGCTTGCAGGCCCGGCATTCTGCATCACCTGCCTGAATCCTCACAACAAACCGGAGAAGTTGGTACAATGATATCCTCACTTTCTGTCCAAAGAGATTTGACTCAGAAATATCACATAACTAGTCCCAACGTCACAGAGCTGGGTAAGTCTGCAGCCAGGACTTAAACCCAGTTGTGTCTGATTTCAAAGCCCAAGTTCATAATGAAGCACACTCAGTCCTCAAAGTGTGGCCTGATGGTGGCATCAGCATCCCTGGGGAACTTGCTACAAATGCAGAAGCCCCGGTCCTGCCTCCAAACTACCGACGTGGAAGGTCCATTTTAGCAAGACCCCTGCCCCCAGGGTGTTTGCACATGAAAAGTGTGTAGTGCACACAGTCTGACACCCAGGTCCAGGCTCTAACTGTGCTTGCTGTCTTTGCCCCAAACACAGGATTTAATCTCTGCTTCTAGAATAGAGAGGAAAAGCTCCTGGATATATAAAATCAAATCTAAGAGCCACAGACTCAAGCTTAGAAAGATGGTAACCCCAAACCACAGGTTTAGACCCACAAACCCCGCTCTGGCCCGAGAGTAGGCAGTGTGGGCCAGCCCACCAACAAACTGGCTCTAGCCTTTCCTGCGGCACTGTCCTGTCCTGGCTCTCCACAGGTTAGGGGGCCTAAGCAGAGAGTCCGCCGTTAAGCTGGGCACAGGCTTCTCTATAAGAAAGGCAGGCTTCAGAGCTTGCCTGAGGAGATGGGACATGAGAGATATAGTGGACCTTGATGGTATTTTGGGAGCGATGGTACTTGCCTCTACCTCCCACCTCCTGGTTGATGAGAAAATAAAAAGGAGCTCATAGGATCTTCTTTGGTGAGACATGAACTTACACAGTAATACACGCATTATTGGTGATATCTACACATTAATAATGCATAGTTGATGAGTCATTTTGGCACAGATGATGTTTTGAAATTCCAAAGGCATCCACAATTAGGGATGGCATGTTTTAACATTACACAGAAGGTCAATCTCTCACAAATCCCAAAGCTCTTAAATATGCACTTTTGTTTGATTATCCCAATCTCTGCCCAACTCAGTGTAATCATTATATCATCCTCATCAACACTCTGCCAACAAAAAGGAGCCGAGTTTCAGCAAGTGTGCCTCGGCTTCTCTTTCACCCCCCTCTTGAAAATCGAATGCAGAAGATGCCTAAGTGGAGGTGCGGGGTGGCCCGGGGCCCGCCATGCTGAGAGTGTCAGCAGGGCAGCACAGGGACATTGGGGCGTGTGCCGGTACTATCCTCTCCCTTTCCAGGTGTTTTCTCCTCCAGGAGCCCAGGGCTTTCAGGCTGGCCCCGTTTGACTCTCTCCCTTATTCTGAGGTTGGAGGGGTTGCAAGAATCACCACATCAAGGGAGACATGCCTTTTAAGAGCAGGGTCTGGAAGGAATCATGTTTAACCTACAGGATTGGCATAGAAATTACGGAATTTGCTTCTAGTCCAAAAAGAACAGAGTATAAACTCTTGGAGAAGTCTTAAACATATCATCTTTGACACCTCCATTTCAGAGATGAGGAACTTGAACCTCCAAATATGATGTACCCAGTAACAGGACGGTGACTCGGAGCTAGCTTTTCTGACATCTGGTGGGTACTCTCTACATTTTGCTCCCTGCTCCCTGCTGTTGTGAGTGTGGCCTGGCCGGGAGGGGTCTTACAAGGGCCTCCCTTTGTTCTCCATCTTCACAGGACAAAGCCTGTATTAGGCAATGACGTCCGGGGAGAAAGCTCTGGGTGAACCAGGAAGGCATTCTGTGGTATACAGTGTGCGCTATACGGATGCACCGATGGATGGCCGAGCCTGGGCCCTGGCTGAATGCTGCTCGGTGCAGCAGCTTTATGAAAACATTAAATGTCATTACTTATTTCTTCATGTCCAAAATGTATACTTCAACATTTTTTCTCTGTAGACAAGTGTCACTTTTACTGCAATCTTCAGGCCAGATGTTCCTGGTATAAGTGGTAACAGCTGCCATGCTGGCAGACGTGTGGCTCCAGCTAAGTCACTTTCCAAAGACCCCAAGGCCCTCTCTGCAAAAACACTGGCATGACAGGAGAAACCCATACCTGGCCCTCCCAAGCCGCCCGGGGAAACCACGGGGAAGGCTGGAACAGGGCATTTGGGCGGGCAGGCTGCCAAACCACGACTGCATTTCCCTCTTCCTCGGTGATGAGCTGGAGTCCCTGGGTAGAGAGAGCTGCCCGTGCTCCTTCCCTTCGGGCTCCCCTTCAAAGCAGCGTTTATAGTGCCATCACCCATTATCCACGTCCTCATTTGTCTCGGCACCAAGTCATTTCCCTGGCTTTCTGTCACCCTCGCCATAGCCTGCTATGATCTCAAGTTGACATTCTATTGTTTTTGAATTTTGCTCAAGTTGTAGCCGCCTGGTAGCATTTATCTTCTCTGCTCCCTTGGGCTTTGGTGAATTCCTCAACAAGGTCCCATCTCGGCGTCAGCATTTCCAGAAAATGCAGGCACAATTTGCTTCCATCTTCAGTGAAGACTGAAGACTTGATTCGGCCAAAAAATAACTCTTGCCTTTGCAATTTTTGGCTCTCTGGCTGAATAGCCTATTATTCGAGAATGTCATCCTGTTAAGTAAGGTTGAATTTGTAAGACATGCAAACCCAAAGACAGACACACAGACACAAACACTCTCCGGACATCAGACAGTGTATCTGTGGGTGGCTGCAGCATGATGCTCCCTCCAAAAGGTGGCGAGCTCATTCAAAGTTCTGGCTCCTTCAGGCAGGACTGAGGCCAGCCCTGGGCAGAAGTAAATCCCTTTGGTGATGCTAGAATCTGACTAGATATGAACTCAAAGGTCAGAAGTCCTCCTAGGCCTGAACTGTCAAGAGGCCACTGGTGGCAGACCTCCATCCAGGATCCTGGGTCTCAGCCCTGCTGAGAAAGAACCACCTTCCACCACAGAAAGACCAAGAAGTGGCAGAAAGGCTGGGCTTTGGGTTCCCGACCTTGCCTCTCACTAGCTACTTGGTCTTGGGCAAGTGACTTAGCCACCCGAAACTTTACCTGTAAAACAAGATGCACACCTGTTCTTTGAGATTATTGTGATTAATGAACCAACATCTGTAAAGCTCTTGGCACACAGGGAATAACTGATCGATGCTATTTTCTTCTTCTGCAGGGACCAGATTGTGGTTGCATCACTTCTTGAATGGAGTGGTCTTTTAGGTGAATTCCCTCTTCAAAATCAGGACCATTTTTCAAGCCTGCTGCTACAAATACAGTCAGAGCCACAGTGCCAGTTATTACACCAATGTCACTCAGCTTTCAACCCACCTTTCTACACCCTGCTCTGTGGTGCTGAGGTTGGGACCCTGCAAACTATAATTTCCCCTGCCCAGCTGTTAGACTTTGTGAATAGGTGGACTCGGCGGGAGACTGGAGGCAGTCTTCTCACTGTTTCTGTCGGTCCTACCCTAGTACTGCCCTTCACTCAGCCTCCCCAGAGGGTTCCAGTTTCCAGCTTCTTTCTGCACTTCCAAACTCCAGCCTCATTGTGCCCTAGATAGGTGCCATCGCTAGTGGGCAGTGCTCTCCCATGGACTGGGAGAGCTGAGCCCCTGATCCATGGATTTCTTCTGAGCTCCTGAGACTTCTAGAAACAGTAAGGAAATGCCACCTTCCCAGAAAACAGAGTCCCAGATCTGCAAGATCCCTCCTCCAAGCTTCTAGGTTCTGATAAGTCCAACTTCTGCCTTTGTTTCCCCACGCTTATTACCTTTATAATACTGTATTACTGCGGTGCTCCCACTGGGCTTTCTTATACTCCTCCACACATTTAGCCCATTCTTTCTATTAAATTCTCTCTGTTGAAATGCCTACCATGGTTACGGTTTTCCTAACTGGACTCTGACTGATAGAGGGACCACATATCCCCATTTGCCTAGATTCTCCTGATTTACACTAGCTTTCCTGGCATCTTGTCTTGTTCAGCATTTATCTCAAACAAATTGCTTGGTTTCTAATGCAAACTGTGAAGTCACCTTAGATGTAGTTGTCCCCTTTAATAGGCCATAGGGGAAGGACTTTGAGCACTCGTGTGTATCAGGCTTCTCCATATAGATTTTTTACCATTTATCTTTGATTCAGAGCCATATTCATATTTTCTACTTTGAAACAGGGCATTGCCATTGATTGTTTAAGAAGGGGGAGCTTCTTGGACACAGCTTAGAATTGGAACTACAAAAGCATTGTCCATAACTTCTCTTTCTTATAATTCTACAAATTAGCTCCTGGTGGCTGTCTTCATGCTCCCATCCAAGCATGACCTATTAGCGAAGCAACTATTCCCTTTTGGAATGCTTTATATACAAAGTCTAATTTTTTTTAAGTTTATTTATTTATTTTAAGAGAGAGAGAGAGAGAATGAGAGGGAGAGACAGAGAATATGAATGGGGTAGGGGCAGGGAGAGAGGGAGAGAGAGAATCTCAAGCAGGCTCTGTGCTGTCTGTGCAGAGCCCAACCTGGGGCTCGAACCAACAAACCATGAGATAATGACCTGAGTCAAAACCAAGAGTCCGATGCTTAACCAACTGACCCCCAGGTGCCCCAAGGCTTAATTTTTTTTACTCTGAAAATATTTTCACACTACAGTCTCCCTTCCTGTGTAATCCTAAAATGACTGAAATCACTGCTTTCTCCAAGTCCTTGATCAAAGTATTCTCTTTGCCTGGAACGACACCTCCCTTCTTTTCAACATACTCACAGATTTTATGCTTCTTTTTTCCCCCTAAGTTCTGTTTTAAAGTTTATTTTGAGAGAGATAGCAAGACAAGGGCAGAGAGAGAGGGAGAGAAAGAATCCCAAGCAGACTCCACACTGTCAGTGCTGAGGCTGATGTGGGGCTCAAACTCACAAGCTGGGAGATCACGACCTGAACCAAAGTCAGACTCTTAACTGATCAAACCACCCAGGTGGCCCCAGATTATCCTCTTCTGCTCAAGTATCATACCTCCTTGAACCCTTGCCCCCAGGCAGTGCCTTTGTTCTCTTACAAACCTCTTCCACGAAATCTCTATCTTACTTCTGGCACTTTACCACTTCTTAAGGAGCTTGGTATCTTTTATACTACGGTCTTATATTGCCATAACTCTAAATGCATCTTTGACTTGCCGGTTTAGCCAGTCGGTCAGTTTCCTGATAGACTGAATTCCTTACAGCCCTCATCAATCTTTTCTTTCCTGGTCTAGTAACATCAGACTTCTTCTACTTGGTCTATTTTTGTCCATCCCTCTCTCTTTCCCCCTTTCCAAATTCACAAGTGTGCTAGGATATTTTGCACTCCAGTGCTTTTGTTCAAGTCGTTTCCTGTGCTTGGAACTCTCCTCCCCCTTCACCCGACTCATCCCTCCAGACTCCTGCTGAAGCTTCCTCCGATACCCCAGGCTGAGCTGAGTAACCTCCTCTCTACTGCCATCATTCCCGTTACAGCCTCTGTCATTGCACTTAGCACATTATACTGAAATCACCTCCTACATGCCTGTCTCTTCTGATGGGCTTCTCCACAAGCTCCAAGGATAAATGATGTGTCTTGCACACCTCTGTGTTCACAGGACGTAACACAATGCCTGTCACAAAGGAAGCACTTGATAAATGTGTGTTGACCTAAACTTAATACATTTTTGCTGAATGATTGAATGACATGGAGGCAGCAAATCCATGAGCTGCCATTTTTCTCCCCTGGACACACATTTATCTCCTTCTTCCCCTGCCAAAACCCCAACGATTGCTTCACTATGCTGGATAATCTTTCTGTCAGGTCTCTGACACACAAAACACATGTAATCGTTCCATTATGAGGGCTGGCACTAAGTTTAAGCTGAGTGTATAGATTTATTAGATCTTGTACCAGGAAACTAGGAGGCAGCGAGTTTAGGGGGATTTCCAAAGGGGATGTAAACTGTTCATGAGCCCTTGTACTTCGAGGCAATCCTATGTTCCTGTGGGGGCCTCAACTGTCCTTGCAGATTGTGTTTCTCCATCTTCCTTTGAGAGATGCAGGCAGGCTACTGCTGTAGACCGATGTGTAGAAGAAAGGAAGGGCCAGGGGCAACGAGCAACCTGCACACTCAATACTTGCCATAGCCACACTTAATAACTGGAACGCCCTCATTATTGGCTTATTGTTCCTGTGCAAAGACAAGTAGTACACAGTTTAGCCATTTGGTCACTCGAAGTGCATTTTGCACACTGGCTAGTTTGCTATGCTCATATGATCTTGGAAAGGAAAGGAACCGGGTGCAGATGGCAGGAATGCCTAGCAGGGGTTCTATTGGTCCCCTAGTGTTTGCTGTCCCTGTTGCCCCAGGAATCCAAAATTTAAGGCTCCACTTAAATCCCATCTCCTCTAAAAAGCCTCATCTACCATTTTGGCTCCTAGGACTCTCTCTTGAAGCTCTGAAGACAAACAGTTCCCAGTGTGGTATTCCATTCCATTATCTTAAAAAGACAGTGTAGTGTGAAGAGCCCTGGAGCTGGATTTATAAAGCTCACATACTGATTTTAGGTCTCTTCGTGATGTTGACTAGATCCTTTCACACCTCTGAGTTCTCCACCTCTCCCTCCTCCTCCTTCTTCTCTCTTCCTTTCCTCCTCCTCCTGCTCCCTTCTTCCTCCTGCTCCTCTTGCTTCTTCTTTTTTGTCCTCCCTTGTTTTCTTTTCCTCATCCTTCTTCTCCCCTTCCTTCTCTTCCTCCTCCTCCTGCTTCTTTTCTTCTATGATACAGAACAAAATATCCCTGCCATGCTGCCTTGCCAAATTTACGGGAAGGATCTTTAAGACACATACGTGAAAATAGTGTGCAGAATACAGAGTGCACAAGAGTAAAAGAGAAGGGAAGGGCTGTAGGTGTTTTTGTTTCATGGGCCCTGGCTGCCTGCAGGAAGGGGGTGACAGTAGGAGGCAAGGGCTGGTTGCAAAGGGTCAAACAAATTTGGGAAGAATGAATTCCAGAAATGGAGGTCAACTTTGAATTGAATGAGTAGTCACTGCCATAGTATTCCCCAAGGGGACCTGAAACCAAAAGATGGATCACAGATATGGTGGCCAAATTCTAGGAACAACCAGGGAAGCTGCTAATTCTTTCATGCATTCAGTGTATAGCTCACAAACCTCACTGAGTACCAGACACTGGAAGGCACTAGAGACGTGGAGGCGAAGAAGGCATAATCCTTGTTCTTACTAAAGTTTCTAATTGACTGGGGGAGATAGACAGGCTTGTCAAAGCAGCATGGTACGTATTACAAAAGAGGGGAGCACAGGGTGCTATTGGAGGACACGAGTGGGCAATTCCAGAGTCTTGGAAATTCAAGGAGGGTCTTCCTGGACAAGGTGACATCAGACTCAGGAAAGCAGATTGCAAATAAGGTAAAACTACTAAGAAGCCTGAGAGCAGGGTCTGAGGCCACCATTCACTGGACTGTCTGTCCAGAGAGAGATTTGCCATGAAGCTGGTGAAGCTGAAGCATCAGGTCCACTTGTTTGTCCAGGGCCTTTCCAAGATCCTGGCAGCAGTTGAACAAAGTACAATCTTATCATATGTTTTTGCATATTTTTGAAAAGCAAGATATTTAAGTGAGATTAGTTAAGATTACCATTTCTTTCCATTTTTACTTTCTATCAGCCACTTCCCTTCATGAACGAATGGCTTCCTATACACACTTTGCAGCATGACCAGGTACTATAACAGGAAGGTGAAGACCAGAGGTGCTATCAGGATATGCATGAGTTCTGAGGTGCCCTTGCCAGAAATATGGGGATAGAGCAAACAAATAAACCAAACCACATAATTGGAGCTAGAAGCTAGTCTATGTAAAATTTTTTTCAAGTTTTAACTCTTATATGAGAGACACTTGATGGATTTTTTCTTAAACCTTAAAAATTTATAGTATTACCAATGGCAAGCTGTAAAACCAAAATAAAGTTGCCTGAACTATTAAAGTACATTTTGATCCATCATGCTAGAAGAAAGACTATATTATCTTTTTATTCTCTCTATATCAAAATTTTTTCTTATTTGAAAAGGTCATCAAAGAGTACATAGCCAAAAATGCTGGGATAATCCGCTGTGAAGGTGTATCAGGCAATTATTAAAAATAGGGATTTTTGGGGGGTACCTGGGTGGCTCAGTCAGTTAAGCGTCAACTTTAGCTCAGGTCATGATCTCATGGTTTGTGAGCTCAAGCCCCATGTCAGGCTCTGTGCTGACATCTCAGAGCCTGGAATATGCTTGAGATTCTGTGTCTTCTCCTCTCTCTGCCCCTCCCCTGCTCATGCTCTTTCTCTCTCTCAAAAATGAATCAACATTAAAAAATAATTTATGAAAAAGGTTATTTTTCTGATTTTGTGACACATGTTGTATATGTCAGTTTTTAAAATGTTTTTTTCATGTTTACTTACTTTGAGAGAGAAACACAGCATGAGCGGGGGAGGCAGTGGGGAAGAGGGAGACAGAATCTGTAGCAGGCCCCGGGCTCTGAGACTGATACGGGGCTCGAACTCATGAATGGTGAGATCGTGACCTGAGCCAAAGTTGGATGCTTAACAAATTGAGCCACCCAGACGCCCCTGTATTTGTCAATTTTTTAAAAATGTGTAATTTTGTGATTTATTTTTCTTTTTCTAAATAAATATCACTTTCATACCTAATTTTGAATTCTTTTTTTTTTTTTTTTAAGAGGGCTCCCAAATCAGACAAGCTTCAGGCTTTTCTAAACCTAGATTTACCCTGGCTGGCCAAGTGAGTTCTTTGAACTGGTGAGACTCATCTCTTCTGTAACTGACAGTGTCTCCATAAATCCTAGTACTTTTGGCTTGCTGTGCAGAATCAGTGCCTGCAGCATGTAATGTGTCTCCCCTGGATGCTGCGTCCCGTCGTCTGAGAGCCACTGGCTCCCTTACCCCAGAAGGGAGCCCTTACGGGCCTGAGGAACCTCAGGTCCCCAGGAAGGATGCTGTCAACTGGGAGGGTTTGTTGGTAAAGACAACAAGAGCCTGCTAGGGTGCAGCTTGGGAGGCTGGGAGAACTGTGTGGTGTGTGCACCCCCCAAAACACTGCCCTTCAGTGAGGTTTTGGGAAAGTGAGGTAGGGAATGTAAGCGGAGGCCTGGGCTAGAATGGGGACATAGGAGGCCTCGAAGGGGTGGGAGAAACAAGCAATGCTTTTCAAAGTCAGGCAGAGGCCTTCTCTGCAGAGCCTCCAGCCACTTTCACGTGGCAGAGGACATGGGGGTCTGAGCAGCACTTGGTGAGGCTGCAGATGGCAGCTGGCCAGAGCCCGGGGACTCATACTGGGAGGAATGGTCACATTCTTTAGACAATGACAACTGGAGACAGCAAGAGTTTAGGGAAGAAGGAGGGAACTATCAGACAGAGCTGGGAAGGCCAGAAAAGCTGGAAAAACTGGAAAGGCTCAGTTCATACTGGAATTGGTTGGCTAATTGCAAAGAGAGGATACTCTTCTGTCCCTCTAATTTTTTCTCTTTGGGCAACTGCCTAAAATGTACTTTGTACATTGATAAACTAAAGGGTAAGACCCCTGTGTCAGGGTCCTGCAGAGGAAAAGAACCAATAGAAGATATGCACAATACATGTAGGTATCATGCATATGTAGGTTTATGTATATGTAGTTTCATGATAAGAAATTGGCTCATATGATTATGGAGTCTGAGAAGTCCCAAGATCTGCAGCTGGTGAGCTGGGGACCCAGGAGCTGATGCTTAGTTTCAGTTTGAGGCCAAAGGCCAGGGAACCAGGGCTACACACAGATGGTCTAAGTTCTGACCTGAAAGCTGGCAAGCTGCAGACTCAAGAAGAGCCAATGTTTTAGCTCAAGTCCAAAGGCAGGAAAAGCCCTGTGTCCCAGCTCAAACAGTCAGACAGGAAGGGGTCCCTTTTATTCAACATTTCTATTCTGTTCAGGTCTTCAACTGACTGGCTGACACCCACCCACACTGGGCAGGGCATCTGCTTTACCTAGCCTAAGGATTCATATTTTAATCTCATTCAGAAACACCCTCACAGATATACCCACAATAATGTTTGACAAAATATCCAGGCACCCTGTGGACAGTCAGGTTGACACATAAAATTAACCATCACAACTCCCTGCCTCATTTTTCTTGTCTCCTGGAAAATGTTAGTAGTTGGAAGAAAATGAGGGAAGTTGCAAAGCTGGCCTTTTAGGGCCTGAAGAAACAGAGGATATCTCCCCTCATCCTTTTGCAGGAACAGGAGTTACTTCTGGGGATGGTATGCAGCCCAAACATACTTTTAACTGTTTCTTGATTTCTTCTTATTTTCCTAATTGGACTTAAAGTTCTCTAAGGACTTTCCTCTTTCCCCAAGACACACACCAGTCACCCAAAGCTGAGCTTTCTGAAGGCTGCTTAATTTAAAAAGTGCCAAGGTGTCAGGCAGTATTGTTCCCTGAAACATTTATTGTGCTTTTTAAGAAGGAATAGTCTCCTTATTCCAGAAGAGTCTAGAATTCTATAGAGGATGTATAAACATGTAAAGACCCTAAAACAGCTAATTTCTACAGTAAGGAATAAAATTAATTAAATCTACAAGTCCATTGCAAAAGTAATCATTCTTTGTTTAAGTGTTGTCTTGTGTCTCATTATAGGAAATACAAAACAATGTTGTCTAAGTGTGGATCCCTGCACTGTGAGCAGAAATTCAAACATGCTCATAAGAAATCCAAGTAAATGGGGCACCTGGATGGCTTAGTTGGTTAAGCGTCCAACTTAGGCTCAGGTCATGATCTCATGGTTCGTGAGTTTGAGCCCTGCATTGGGCTCGCTGCTATTGGCACAGAGCATGCTTCAGATCCTCTGTCCCTCTCTCTGCCCCTCCCCTGCTCGCTCTCTCTCTGTCTCATAAATAACTAAACAGTTAAAAAAATTTTAATGTACTCTATCAATATTATCAGTATTACTAAATTGTATATCATTATTATCAGTAAAAAGTGGAATAGTTATGTTTAAACTTAAAAGAGTCCACACACATACAAAAGAAATCCAAGTACATAATTTGTGGGGTAAGTTAACCATTTTAACAAAAGAATAAGAGTTTAATTTAAATAGGTGATTACACTTGATTATAAAAATCTAAACAAACCCTACGTTAATAACTTTATGTTTTTTCCTGTCAAAAAAGTCTTATATAGATATATGAAATATATGCCGTTTGCTAAAATATCATATGTCTTAAAAATTTTTTAATCTTATTGTTGATGCACTTATGTATTAAAATCCCTATTCATAACAAGGAAATTGAGATCAGACTTCTATTCCATATATTCTAGACTTTATAAATCCAAAAAATAAAATATTGAAGCCATGCTAGAGGTGACTCCGGTTGATATTTAGCAGAAGAAAAGTTAATGGGTAAATTAAGTTGAGGGCCACAGAATGAAAAACGTTACCAATTCAAATGCTTATGTTTGGGTTCAAAAAAGAAAATCAAATGTTTTGGATTCTGTGTGGTACAGAAGTCTGAGTGGCTAAGTGCCTCCAAGATCACATGTGGGGACTAAAATTTTATTTTAATTAATTATTTAATTAAGTTGTTCATTTATTTATAAATATAAGTTATTGTCAAGTTGGCTAACATACAGTGTATACACTGTGCTCTTGGTTTTGAGGGTAGATTCCTGTGATTCATTGCTTACAAGCACTAAAGGAAGTTATGTGGGAATTCCTGGTTACCAAGGAATGATCTTTGTCCAGCACAGGTAGACACTGACTCTGAACTTGTGATGCTGAGCTGTAAACATCGTGTTCTGACCCCCTTCTGGGAGCTCTCTCATCCGCATCGTGCCATGGGGCCAAAAAAAGTAGATGCATGGGATTCTGGTCCCAAATGACCCAGGTCAGGAAGTGCCCCTCTCTTCTGACCTCTCTTCTGACCTCTCTTCTTCGCCATCAGCCCTTACTGCTCTCCTGCATTCCTGGCCTCACCCTCTGTTGCTCTGTCTGCTCAGTGCCGACCTCAGTGAGTCTATCCTGGAGCTAGTCTGCATGCCTTCTTCTTGCTGGTCTGCTCTCACGGGCTCTCATGAACACAGCAGCGTCTCCTCTGCTGAGCCTCCTAGCCCTTCCTTCGGGAGCTGTGCCCGCCTCTAAGATGGGAAGCTGGAGGACTGTTTTGTCAAGAAAAAGCTCAACTATAGGCCTTCCTTGTGTCCCTGTTTTCCCCACCTAATGGCATGGATACGGGCCCCACAGCCAGAGATTGCCCAAGTCAGAGCACTTGGGCACTTCCGGGCCACTTCCCGCTGTGGCCGAGTCTGGTGGCACAGGAAGACAAAAAGGAGTAAGGGAAATAGCCACTCTACAAGGCTCCCTGGGGATGGCTGCCTTCTTGCGGTCCGCTCACCTCCAAAGGGTTTTGCTTAATGAAAAAGCCCTTTGACAGGACCCTTGAGATCTTATTAACCCCTTGATTTTATGGTTTGGAATATAAAACTAAGAGAGAGAAAATTTCTAAAGTTAGGACATTAGAGACTGGCTCAGCAGGCCCTGAAAGCCTGGTCTGGGTGACTCTCTGCCCAGTGCTCTCTCTGTTCTATAAGGCCACACCCTCAAAGAATTGTTGCCTTAAGAACATCATCAAACCAACTCTGAACACTCACAATGAGCAAGGTACTGGCTAAAATGTCCCTTTGTCCAAGGACCTGAGAACTGTTTTGCGGTCTCCCCACTCAGCGATTTGCTCCGATGCATGCATGTTTTCCAACAGATGGAGAAATAGGTGACTGACGTCCAAGGCTGAGGAGGCACCTGGGGGTATTGCTTATGCAACACCACAGTTGACAGAACTCTCCAGCCTACTTTTAATCTCCTCCTCTTTTAAATAACTATATGTATATTTCTAATACGTGAAATGGTTAACTCTGTAGAGGAGAGTCAGAGACGGTACCTAATCCCAGCTTGATGCAATTACTTTAACATGAATTTAAAATAAAATTAAACTTAACAGTTTAAACTGATGTTTGAGGGTTTTAAAAAGATTTAGTTTCCTTTGGAACCACTGTGTTATTTGATCCAGTACAATCTTTTTGAGCTCCATGCATAACATCTTACCCAAGTACCTTTACTACTAGATTATGCCCATAGGTTGAGTTACAAATGTCTAAAAATCTTAAAATTATTAAGCTCAGATTAGAGTGTTCAAAGACCATGGTGTTATTTTAGTCTCCTGCCATATCCTCCATTTACTATAAACTTGTTATATTGGCATTCAAATAAAATGTCATAAAGCAAGTATGTAAGGAGGTGTTTGGGGTTTGTTTCAGGCTTCTGCGAGCCAAGTTTGCATGGCAACCAGGATGTATAACAGAAACACTCAAATAGTCTTCATAAAAAGAACTGCTGAGCAGAGCTCAGGCGTGGGACAACTTCTAAGTAGGGGCACACCATCAAAGCTGGTCAGAGCAATGACGGGGTCTAGATAGGGACAGCATGTCACCCAATATTGTCTCAACAGTACACCGAGGCCCCTCTGAGCAGCTGCCAAGTGCTAAGGCATCAGAGGCCAAGCCTCTCGAGATACAACTTCGTGGAATTCGCAGATGTTAACAGCTGGGAGGGCCCTTCAACGCCATTTTACCAAACTCCTCGTTTTATAGCTGAGGAGATGGAGACTCAGAACTATGGTTTGTCCACAGTCTCAGAAGTCTTCTGTATGCCCATAGCAGAAGCGACAGGAGTATGCTCACACCCATGTTCTCTCATTTAGTGAATTCTTTCTTGTTTTCCCAACTGAACATAAATTGCAACTGTTCTGAATTAGGATAAAAAAAAGTAAGGGTAAAGGCAAACGGCTTCCATTGGGAAGCCTATGCGGTACTCACAGGGAGTCTTTCTGGGATTCCCAGACCATCTGCTTGGTAGATCTTTTCTTACAAGGCCCATTTCATGAAATTGGATGGATGATACTTTGTTTCCACGGTGGAGAAGGGATCTGTCAGAGTGGAGTTAACCCACCTGCCACCATGAGGAAGAGAGAAACTCTCCTTTCTGAAACCCACATGCTGGGGGCAAGAGTGATTACCCTGGATGAGGATGCCCCACAGCAGGGTGAGGTGGGACCCACGAACTGGGTACTTACAGGAACCTTCAGTCTATCCGTAACCGACAAAGAGGGTGCCACCTACGTGGACAGCACGAGAGTTGACCATCGATTTCTAAACCTTCTGACAGCGCCACAGTTTCCTCACCCAGCACCCTAACAGCTGGACCGACGGAGGCCTATGGCAAATACCACACTACACTAACCTGTGAGCACCTCTGAGGCCACAAACTGGAACAGGAAGAGAAGCAAGAACATCCTGGAAAAGGATACTTCATTGTACAAGAATCTACTGCATAAAATATTAAAAAGAAACCCACATTTACACCTTCTCAAATTAAAAATCATTAAAAGTTTCCCCCATCCTTGTTTTTTAAATTTGAAATTAGTATTCTGCAATGCCATACCCTCCCCCAACTTCCCTACAGCCAACCTAACAGAAATTCCTCTAGTTTCAAAGATTTATGTTTTACACATATGTACAAAAATGGGCTCCTGTATACATCTTTCTCTGGATTTATTTTAGCCCCACTTGTACCTATAGTTCCAAGAAAATCTCCATTTCCTGGGGCTTCTGGGTGGATCAGTTGGTTGAGCATCCGACTTCAGCTCAGGTCATGATCTCACAGTTCAGCTGTGCTGACAGCTCAGAGCCTGGAGCCTGCTTCCAATTCTGTGCCTCCCTCTCTCTGCCTCTCCTCTACTTGCATATTCTCTCTCTATATATATATATAAACATTAAAGAAATAGAAAATCTCTATTTCTCTTTGTTTCCACATGAAACAGTGTTCATTACAGTAATCTGGGGGCCCTCTGCACATTCCTGAACTCATCCTTCCCACCGTCAAGAGGTAAGCTATCTGATTAGTGAGTCTGGAAGATAAGATCTTGTTGATAACTCTGTAATTTGGGGATTAGTTTCTGTGGGGTGCAAGCTCACCTTCCACCATGTGGCATAGGGTGGCCCTTTGGCAAACAAGGCCCACGATCATGAACTATGCCGGCAAACTACGCAAGATTGTATAGTTTAGATAAAGTGCTAGGGAGATCAACCAGACCACTGAACAAAACCACATTCCTCCAATCAGCTATATTAGTAATATATAAGAGATACATTGGAGAAAGAGGTTGGGAATTTTTTCAGCCCTACATACATGGATACTGAGGAAGGTAGAGAGAGGTTGTATAAAAAAAACTCATGAGTGGTTAAACCAGATCCTTTCAGGGAATGAAAGCAATAGTCATAGAAAGGAAAGACTGGTGGCCACTGAAATAATAAGACACAAGTTTCCAGGAGTCCACACGGTTCTGTTCGGTACAGCTAAAAGCCTGAATTTTAAAAATAAACCATGCTCTAGGGCTTACATTCTGGTGATCCTTACTTGACGTGAAATGGGATAGGAAGGCAAAGACACCACAAATATCTGTCTGAAGTGGGTTTGCCAGAGAAAATATGGGACACCCAGTTAAATGAGAGTTTGAGATAAACAGGAAATAATTTTTAGTACATCCTATATAATATTTGGACTATACTAAAAATTATTTCTTGTTTATCTGAAATTCCCATTTAACTGGGTGTCTTAATTTTTTGACATCTTTATTGGGTAATAATTCATACACCATAAATTCACCCAATTAAAGTACACAATTTAATGGTTTCTAATATATTTGCGGAGCTGTGCAACCATCACCATGGCTTCTGTTTAGAACATTCTCATTGTTCAAGAAGGAAGCTAGGACCCATTCACATGGCCACCCCAAGCCTTAGGCAAACACTAATCTACATTCTGTACCATTAATCTATGGTCCTCGTCCATAATCACTCGTCCACCTGGACATTTCCTGTAACTGAATCACACAATCTGTGGTGCAGCTGTATTTTTATTTTGTAAATCTTACGGCCCTAGCCTAAGCCAATTGTCTAGAGCAATGAAGAGTAATGGCAACCAGGGAAAATACAAAGGGAAGAGAAACATGCTGCAGCAGGTAGGGAAGGCAGCACGCTGAGAACTTGGAAAAGTTGCCCACATTATGCGTCCTTTTCGCAGAGCCCAAACCTGATTGTGACCAGTCTCTCTGGCTAGTTTAAGGGGGAAGGTTTTTTCCTAATGGAAACCCACAGCAGCTGCAGGGGAGCCACCAGAGAATGAGACCGGCTGCCAGGCAGTCTGGGACAACATCCGTGCACACAGAACCGCTTGCAAGTGGGATCTCCTCTTCTGCGCGTGCAGGGGCTGTGGGGCACCCCCGTGGACACTGCACTACAGGCGCTGTCGCCAGGACCCCTGCCACCTCTGCCTCTGGAGGCCCTGTGTCTCCGCCACACTCTGCTCTCCTGCCAGAACAGGAAAGGAGATTCCATGGTGTCTCCTCTTCACCAGCATGCAGAAGGTGTGGCAGAAACACAGATTTCACTAGGATGTCCTTCTTCAATTCTTGATGCCTGGGGCGGTGAGTATAAATGGCAGTCACTGGAGTCATATTACTGTTCCTTGGCTGCTTAAAGATTAAAACAATTAATTCCTGGGGCGCCAGGGTGGCTCAGTTGGTTAAGCGTCTGACTTTGGCTCAGGTCATGATCTCACAGTTCTTGAGTTTGAGACCCACGTTGGGCTCTGTGCTGACAGCTCAGAGCCTGGAACCTGCTTCAGATTCTGTCTCCCTCTCTCTCTGCCCCTCCCCCCCACTCATGCGCACTCTCTCTCGCACGTGCTCTCTCTCTCTCAAAAATAAAATAAAAATAAAAATAAACATAATTAATTCCTAGTTCCCACAGGGAGACAGGACCCATAATGTATTAAAACTACAAGACAGAAAAATCTTTCAAAAGATTCAGGGTCACCCTCAGTACAACAGATTTACCATCTCTTTTCCCTGGCTGGCTTGGCATGATGTAGAAACAGCTGGCATCAGAAAGGAGAAGCTGGGTAAGGGAGTGATACCAGGCAACTCCCTGACTGAATCCAGGGCCCTTTGAACAGAGAAGTATGTGCAGCCCAAGAATACCGGATGGGACATTTATGACGCCTGCAGCTCCTAGACACTCTTATCTTTGGAATCTCCACTCCAGGATAACAAATGTGTTAAAATTCACCTGTGTCCCCCATTGAACAATAAATTTTGCCCATACATTCTTTTGGGAAATTCTTTCGCCATTTGCTTTTAAAACCATTTTGTTTCAAGTAGTCTATTCCATTTAAAAATTGGAATGACTGATTCATAATTCTCATGCAAGCTCAGGAATCCTTATAAAATAAGTTGAGCATGTAGTTTCCTCCAAGTATACTGAATTTCTTTTTTTACTAATATCAAATTTAACAATGAAAACATTTGGCATAATGTGACATTTTAATGACATCCATTAACAACAAATCCTTGTTTCTGATCTTTCAGTTTCCCGTTTGTCCTTCAGATATAAATAATAATTCCCTGCTTCCACCCTTTACAAGGAGCACTGAGAAGCTTAGTGGATAAAACAATGCTGTGAGGCTGTTCCTAGACAAAACCATCTGTGGGATTTGGTGGGAAAGATGGTTTCACAAAACCCACGGTGACAAGATAGGATGCAACTGCGAACCGAGGCTATACGTAGTGCTGGCTGAGGGTTTTCCTCAATCTGCTGACCCCTCTTCTCCCTTCTCTGGTCTTTAGGTTACAGAAAACCCCATCTGAACTTCACCTTTTGAGGGAAAGACAATTCTCAGACAAAACAGGACTCAAAGAGAATTTACCGACGTTGTATCAGTACAAAAAAAAAGAACGCTAGACACAGCTGCTCCCCTTAAGCATGAAAAAGGCTGGGGGGAGGTTGCAGATGAATTATAAAAGAGAAGATGATGAGGTAGATGATAATATGAGAGACAAAGGGCCACCACATGCAGAAGAAAGACAAATGATCTAATCAAGATGACCTCAGAGATGAGATAGATGTTCAAACAAAAATAAGTGAAAAGGGGGTTTTTAGAGTCAAGAAGACAAACCAAGGACCAAACACCACTTAACATTAATTAATTATATTTTCTATATCAAAGATATATAGACACATATATAGATAAAATATATATACATATACATCTGTGATATGTATTTCCTAGGATATAGGATTTATTGATTTCTGTGATATAGGAAATATAATTAATTAGATTTAATTAGGTTGTAACAGGGGCACCTGGGTGGTTCCGTTGGCTAACTGTTCAACCTCACTCAGGTCATGATCTCATGGTTTGTGAGTTCAAGCCCCACATCGGGCTCATAATTCTCTCTCTCTCCCTCTCTCTCTGTCTCCCACTCCCCACTATCAAAGTAAACAAATAACTTAAAAAGAAAAAAGAAACATATTGTGACAGAGCTGACCACTTCAAAGTGAATTACTGACATGTAGGAAGAGTTTAAAATAATCCCAGAGAATATAGAGGGAGAGAATATTACAATTTAAAATCAATCAGAAAAGGGGAGATGCAACCTAACCTAAAGATGACTGGAGTCTCTCAAATGGAGAACCCTGTACATGAAACAATATATACTGAAGTCCTCATAAGGAATACATTTAAGGGATTAAGGAAATATTGAGTCTATTGATTGAAAGTCACACTATTTGCAAAGAAAAGCAGACAAAGAACAATTGAATTTGTACCATAGTCAGCTTAGGTAATGGATTTCAAGGAAGCATTAAAAACTAAAAACTTAAGATGACAGAATTAAGACAAAATATGTATATACATGTATATAATATTAGTTATACTAACACATATAAATAGAACAAACTGATCTAGTAAACATTTCATGGATTATGTCACAAAAACTAAATCCAAACATATGGCACATAAGAGAAACTTCATAAAACAGGTAATAGGAATCTCAAAAGTAATAGAAGAAACAAAAGAACCTCCTAGAAACCCTACACCCAAGTTATAGAGGAATTCTCCTATGTTTTTGTCCATACTTATAGAGTTTCTTCTTTTTTTTACATTTATATGTTTGATTCTTTTGGAACTTGCTCCTTTGTATATTGTGAGAAATTCATCCAATTTTATCTTTTTACAAATGACTCTTTAGTTTCCCCCCAACATAATGATGTAAAAAGCTTATCTTTGCCTCAGTGATCCCAGGAACCACTATTATCATACTTGGTTTCACCTGTTTCTGGACTTCCTATTCTTGCCATAGGTTTTTCTGCCTATTTCCACACCTAATTATTACAGTTTTAAGTATCAAGATTTTGTGGTATATTTAGACATCTGGAGGGCTAGCCCCTTCTCAAGACTCTTTCTTTTTGGTGCTTTCCTAGTTATTCCTACAGGCTTAGTTTTCCATGCAAACTTTGGTAATTACCTTGTCCAGTTTTAGGGAAGGCTTATTGGGATTAAATCCATCTTATAAATTAATTTATAGAGAAATGACATCTTGATGATGTTGAGATGTCCAAGCAAAAATGAGCAGTACCTTTCCATTTATTCAAGTCTACTTTCATATCTCTCAAGAATGAGTATAGTTTTTCCTTCTCCCATACAGCATTTGAACACTTCTTCCTAAATTTATTCCTAAAGTATTTCATTTTCCATTGCTATCATAAATAGATTCTCTCTTTCATTATATCTTCTAGCTGATTATTATTGCACATGTGAAATTTGTTGATTTCCGTAGATAACAAAGCATCTCAGAACACAATGTGCTGAGATCTACCCGACCCTACCCCCATTAGTCATGGGCTGCTAATTATCATCACTGAGTCCACATGAAGAAAGAGGAGTTGATTGAGGGCCAGATCCAGGTAAGGGCACAAGCCTGACATTTGCTGGCTCATCACTGGTTTACTTGCTCTGATCAGATCAATCCCTACCATCCAGAGGAAGGCACATGTGATGAAGGTAAGTCATGATCTTTTCTGATTCTATGCAATCTTACCTGCTTCTCAGAGGATAGGAAGTCCAAGAATATTTTTCTCAGTGCATTACCATTAGAATTCCATTTGCATAAATTTGGCCTGAAATTTTTTCTATGGAACTCTTACATTTTAATTTCAATGAGGTTTCCTGTATTAGCTTCCTATTGCTAGTGTAACCAGCATAAATTTAGAGGTTTAAAGCCATGCACATATTCTTGTCTTCTATATACAGGTTAGAAATTCAACACAGGGCTCATTAAGCGAAGTTCAAGGTGCTGGTGAGGCTGCATTCCTTCTGCAGGTTCTGAGAGAGAAACACTTGCTTCCCTTTTTCAGATCCTAGAGGCCAGCTATACTCCTCAGCTCACGGCCCCTTCTACTTTCTTCAAAGCCATCAATTCAGTCTTTGGTTCGGATTTCACATCTTCATTTTCTGACTTTGAAGCGTTTGCCTCCCTGTTATAAGAATGCTTGTGATCACATTGGGACCACCAGATAATCCAGTATAATTTCCCCATATCGAGATGCTTATTTTTTTAAATTTTTATTTTTTATTTTATTTATTTATTTATTTATTTTTGCAACTGAAAAAAAAATTTATTGTCACTTCATGGAATGTTCTCAAAACACAACTACTTCCCCACCTATCCTTCTCCCCTACCAGCTGATGATCACATACCCTTACATATTAAAGCAGAAGGGACGATAAAAACAAACTCTTTGGAACCCGAGATGTGTGCACAGAACTGCTGCCTCTAATGAAACCCCAAGGTAAGTATGATGAGGGGCCCAGGCGGTGCTGTTTCTGGAATGCTCTGGCCCCTGCCTCTCTGACTTCATCTACAGGCCCAGCTCCCTCTCCCTGCTCAGTCACCCTGGTCTCCCTGCTCTGTCCCACTTGGACAGGTGCCCTTCTCCTCAGGACTCTGTGCACACATGTCCAGCACTCAGCGGTGCCCTCTGTCCTGCTGGTCTGTCTTTCTTTCTTTTTTTTTTTAAGATTTGATTCTTTTTTTTTCCCAATAATTTATTGTCAAATTGGTTTCCATACAACCCCCAGTGCTCATCCCAACAAGTGTCCTCTGTGCCCATCACCCACTCTTTCCCCTCTTACACTCCCCTCTCCCCTCAGTTTGTTCTTAGTCTTTGAGAGTCTCTTATGTTATGTCTTCCTCCCTCTCTGTGGCCTCTTTTTTTTTCCTTCCCCTCTTCCCCTCCCCCCTGGTTTTCTCTTAGGTCTCACAAAGCCTACCTATGCGTGGATACATATGGCATCTGTCTTTCTCAGCCTGACTTATTTCACTCAGCATAATACCCTCCAATTCCATCCATGTTGCTACGCATGGCCAGATTTCATTCTTTCTCATTGCTGCATAGTATTCCATCATATATATATACCACGTCTTCTTTATCCATTCATCAGTTGATGGGCACTTAGTCTCTTTCCATGATTTGGCTATTGTCAAAAGTGCTGCTATAAACATCGGGGTACACGTGCCCCTATGCATCAGCAGTCCCGTATTTCTTGGGTAGATTCCTAACAGTGCTATTGCTGGGTCATAGGGTAGTTCTATTTTCATTTTTTTGATGAACTTCCACACAGTTCTCCAGAGTGGCTGCACCAGTTTGCATTCCCACCAACAGTGCAAGAGGGTGCCTGTTTCTCCACATCCTCGCCAGCATCTATAGTTTCCTGATTTGTTCATTTTAGCCATTCTGACATTTTGACTGGTTTGAGGTGGTATCTCAGTGTGGTTTTGATTTGTATTTCCCTGATGATGAGTGACATTGAGCATCGTTTCATGTGTCTGTTTGCCATTTGGATGGTGCTGGGAGAACTGGACAGCAACATGCAAAAGAATGAAACTAGACCACTTCCTTACACCACTCACAAAAATAAACTCTAAATGGATGAGAGATCTGAACGTGAGACAGGAAACCATCAAAATACTAGAGGAGAAAACAGGAAAAAGCCTCTTTGACCTAAGACGCATCAATTTCTTACCCGACAGATCTCCAAGGCAAGGGAATTAAAAGCAAAAATGAACTACTGGGACCTCATAAGATAAAAAGCTTCTGCATGGCAAAAGAAACAACCAACAAAACTGATAGGTAACCAATGGAATGGGAAAAGATAATTGCAAATGACATATCGGATAAAGGACTAGTATCTAAAATATATAAAGAACTTACCAAATTCCACACCCGAAAAACGAAAAATCCAGTGAAGAAATAGGCGGAAGATATTTTATTTTAGAAAGAGAGAGTGCATGCTAGCCAGGGAGAAGGGCAGGGGAAAAGAGATAATCCTAAGCAGACTCCATGCTCAGTGTAGAGCCCAACACAGGGCTCAATCTCACAACCCTGGGATCATGACCTGAGCCGAAATCAAGAGTCGGATGCTCAGCCTACTGACACCTAGGTGCCCCTTAAAATGATTAATTTAATCACATCTGCAAAGTCTCTTTTGTCATGTAAGGAACATATACACAGGTTCTAGGAATTAGAATGTGGGCGTCTTTGGGTGCCATTATTTTGTCTACCATGTTTCTCATTTACATTTTTTTCTATAGTTCCACGGTTGATGGAATATCTGGGAAGAGATGACTTCTGGGAAGCAACAGAGTGGAGGAAAGAGCCTGCACTCCAGAGTGTGATAGAATTGGATTTGGGCCCTGATGCTGGGTGACTTTGTGGAAGTATCTAACTTTCTTAAGCCTATTGTCTTTTCAGGGGTGCTGCATTAATATACTACTTAACTTATTTGGGCATTCTTGGATTTCAGTTAAGAAAACCAGTCTTTTGGTAACCCAAACTGGTTGCTGGTTTATCAGTCCAAACAGGGCATAACAATAATGAAGCCATTTATCAGTGTTGGTACACACATATCAATCTATGTGGTGCTTGCAGGAGTGTCATAAATTATTCCAGCTGAGTGGCAAAGACAGTGGCAAGCTTTGATGTCTTAAGTCAGCACCTGAATAACTAATCTACAGAGTGTTCCTTATTGACATTGCTATACTTGGTTATTTCAAATATTTGCTATGACTCCCGTAACTATACATAGATTCATCCCAACATCATATATAATCATATTCTAGTTTGTTCTAGTCCCTCTCCACCTCCAAATAACTATTCTCTGGGCAGCATGCTATTAGAAAGACATTTTTTTCATGGTGTGGTTCCAGCCTTTGTTACTTTATTTTGCAAGTTGAACTTGGTAAGTCTGTCTGCCAATGTACCCGCTCCTACATCTGCAATTATAATTGAATCCACACATTTTGATTTAATCATACAACCTCATATAATACACTGGTTGCCATAGTTTTCTGCTACTTTAAGCTTATTTAATTTATAAGCTACTGTATTTCTAGTAAGTATTTTTGGTGAAGGATTTTATTGGTATCTACCATACTCTCTTCCCTCCAATTGGATCTAGTTGACATGTATGCACATTTACAAACACATGCAAAAGAAACAAGTTAGAATGGTTCAACTTCCTTATTCAATAAGATAGTATGAAGAGATTAGAGATTGGCCATAACCCAATCCCTTCATGACTTACCTGGAAAACAAATTTGTCCATTATCCAGCTCTCAGTGATTTCATAATTTAAAGTCTTTGAATTTCATTAATACAGATGATATATTAGATAGAAGGTACTCTTATTCTGTGTGCCATCATAGTTATTTTTAATTCTTTGTAGGCATGCATTTTTATCTTTTCTGCAAGTTTATTTATTTTTTTTTTTGAAAGAGGAGAGAGAAAGAAAGTGAATGCAAGTGAGGGGGAGCAGAGAGAGAGGGAGAAAGAGAGAATTCCAAGCGGCGTGGAGCCCAACATGGGGCTTGAACTTATAAACTGTGAGATCATGACCTGAGTCAGACGCTTAACTGACTGAGCCACTCAGGTGCCCCAGCATATACTTTTATCTTGATCAGCATTTGCCTAGAATTTTTTATTTGGTGAGAACTTAGTAATGGAGTAAAACTCAATTAAACAAATAGTTGCTAGAGCTTTTCCGTGGCACCATTATCCTCTAGTTTGCCTAAGGTTTCCCAGAAATACATCCTGACAACTTTTCTCATCAAGTTGGGTCAGCATGTAGCAAAGATTCCAGCTCAATGCCAACGGATCCCGTTAGCTGGAAGAGCAGATCTACTATAGCGGCAGAGCTCATTCCCGGGCTGCCTCCACTGTCATCCTGAGCCACAGCCCCCTGTATATCTCATCTCCCTTGCCATTTCCCATAAGCCATTCAGGTTAGTGGCTTGGGCCTGTTTCCTGGGTGGACCCCCATTTCTGCAGCCGTCTTCTATGCTAACCCAGTGTCCATTTGCTCACTAAGGGACTCTCCTCCACTGGACAGAACTCCCAGCTCAGAAATGGTATTACCTGCTTCTTTTCCCTCACTGGACTGTTCTGCATGCATCTAGTCAGCCAGTTTGATGGTGGCATTTGTTTTGATGTTCCCGGAAACCCAGTAAAACTCAGATAACATACAATGCAGGCTTCAACCCCAGGCTTTGTTTTCAATGAGAATACACGGACCCTGGAGGAGCTCTTAAGGGAAGCAGGGGACTTAAAATGACCTCAGAGACCCAAAAGCTCAACTCGGGCATTGGATATATTTTGTATGTGAAATATTTTATTTTTATTTTGTTTTGTTCTATATTATCTATCTCGACTTAAAGGCAGCAAGGTATCATACATTCCCTTAATAAAACTTCAGTCGACTTAACCCTTTAATATGACTCCGTAGAGAAAATAAAGCATTTGTGTTAAGTGCTAAAGATATTAGGAAAATACAAAAGTAAAGGAAAGTCATATTCATATCTGATTTCAATGGAAATGAAAAGTGTAAAAGTTACTATGGATACCACTTACATAAAAAGGGAAATATAAGAATCAGAACATTGAAAGATGATAACCATCATTTAAATGCAACAGTAAACATAATTAGGATGAGACTTCAGAAAAAAAAAAAGAAAGGTGCTGATTGTATTAAAAATTCACAACCAACCGTTTGTTGCTTATGTGAGACGATGAAGATTCAGAGTGATGTGGATCTAGTCGATAGACGTAGGAGTAGATCCGGTTTCATACAGAGATCTAGCGACCGACACAGAGAAGCTGATGACTTTCTCTGAGAGCGAATAAAATCCAGAGCAAAATACTTTCAAGAAAACAGTCATGGGCAAAGATGTGGTAAGAACATGTGCACTAGGTGTTTTCTCCTTATTGTCGCAAGGAAAGAAACAGAGGAGGACAGCGATGAATAAGGCCTCCTGGAGTTTGTTGTCAGGCAGGGTGATGCAAATTCACTAGCAACCACTGTCCTACTATGTGCACTTTGGGTTTACATAGGTAGTCGGAAGCAGAGACTTGCCAGTAATTTTCCAGTGGGTCAGATTCCAGGATTTTCTATGATGGAGATATTCTGTAGTCTGGGTATACTTACCAAGCAAAGATACCCTGGGCTGCATAAGCAGCCTCGGATGGTAAGATATACCCACAAGAAGACTTCCACAAATTGCCACAAACAGTACTTTAAAGGTTTCACAGAAAATGTTGTAACGCATATTACTAACTTCTGTGAGTAACACTGACCACACTGTCAAAAAAACAGGATCATTTTTCCACCAACTCATAAATCATATATATATATATATATATATATAACTTCACTGTTTAAAAATTCATTTTCATTTGACAAAACAATTAGCATTCTTTCTGAAGTTGATAGCAACATGTGAAAATGTTGTCTAGTTCTGTAAACCAAGATGACAGATTGAATGTACTGTGCATACCTCACAAAATCCTAAAAGGGAGAGAGGACACATCACGGGGAGTTGCTTGGAGTTTGTTTAGAACGGCCGCCAACCTCTATTGTAGGTATAGATGGGGATTTCTTTTCAAAGGAAATAAAGGAAGTCTTTCTGACATGGCTATCTTCTTCAATATTTTAATTGGAGACACTTTCTAATAGGTCTAGACATGTAACTGTCTTCATTGTCTACTAAACCCAGTTCTGCTTTAGTGCATCCAGGATGTTGATGAGGTGTCTTTGAATCAATGATTTTAGACAATGAACGTGTCTAAAAATGAGAATAGGGAAGATGAAGCCATTTGCAAATGGTTAACAAAAATACTTTATCCAACTGCCAACCTCTCACTTAACACTAAGCACTTATACCACAAAGGCTTTGCTCATTCTTTCTTTTTCCGGCATTCTTTCCCAAGGTTTGCATGGGCTCTGTAACATGTTATCTGCATGCCTGTGCAGGCCCTCGCATCTGCTGTCACGAGGAATTTGGGGTTTGGGTACAAAGGGGACAAGTTCCACGTGTCCATCAGCTGAGACTCAGTGTGATGGTTTGTCATTTTCATACCTGCTGAACTTCCAGAGCATTTGTGGCAGCTAAGAAACCTTGGTACCTGTGCAAGTGAAGTATCTTAGCAATTCCATAATGAAATTCACATGGAATCTCCCAACCCGGCCAGATTTGTGTCAGCTTTCTTAACATGTTCCAGTTGCATGAAATACTAATTAAAGGCACTCATTGTTAACTGATATAAATAGTCCCCACTTAGCCCATTATAGGTATGGGCTGTAAAACAAACAATTATGTGACAGATGATACATGTGAACATAGAGAAATTCTGTAATGACATTTCTGTAACTCTGTAACCTCTTCAACCACCATATGTTCCACATTAAGAACTAAAAGGGGCGCTGATTGCGAAGGTGACGCACCCTACTGCGTGTGACTTTTCTTCTAAGAATAGAAAGCACCTTTGAAGGATTTACTTTACAAATGGAGTTGAGGCAATGAAATCATTAATGGGAGTTGGATTTTAACTGTTCCATGTGCTCGGGATTCTGTACTCTGGTGCCAAGCAATGCCATCAGACTACCTACAAAATTCTCTGATCCGAGGAGACAGAAATCAAGGGAAGCAACGGTGGGCAAATGAGCACATCTATCTTCAGAAGGCGCTAATTTGTCCCTGAGCACTCAAATTTAAAAGAGATTTTGACACAGTGAAAAATTAAGTTTGAAATGTGTTATTTTTCTCCAAGAGATAAGTCAATTGCATGTCAAAATAAACAATGAATACATTCGTTGATGAATTGCCATGAATATAAAAATCCTTGCAATCTAATAAACACACAAATTAATTAAACTATGCAACAGCAAACCATCTCCTATTTTCTTGTCTCTATCTTATTCTCCTAACACAAATTACAGGTTTTTCTTCTGAATGCTGACTAAAGAAGGATTTTATGACAACTGAGCTCATCAAATGAGAGAAACTGAAATACCCATTTTAGTTGAACAGCTACTTTGCTTAAAAGATTGTGGGGGTGCTTGGATGGCTCAGTCAGTAAAGAATCCCATTCTTGGTTTTGGCTCAGGTCATGATCTCATGGTTCGTGAGCCCAGGTCCTCTCTCTCTCTCAAAATAAATAAACAAACTTAAAACACATTTTAAAAAGGATTGTGAACATTCTATTAAATTATAACTTTATCATAAACAAATGGCACATAATCTCTGCATATGCAACCTTTGGTAATTCTGAAAATCGGCATTTTTTCAGAATTACTAAATTCATTACTATAATTTGTATTTCCTGCTTCTTTCTATTTTCTAGGTTTTATGTTAGAGGCTTTATAGGATTCATTCTTGTTTACTGCTTAAACAAGAATGCTTGCAGGGCAAGCATTATTATTATTCACATCTTATAGACAAAGTAGTTTCGGCATAGAGAAAGAAGCCTACTCAAAAATTTTTTAAGGTTTTTATTTATTTATTTTGAGAAGAGAGAAAGCACAGGAAGGGGAGGGGCACAGAGAGAGGAGAGAGAGAGAATCCCAAGGAGGCCTGCACTGTCAGTGTGCACCTCGATGGGGGACTTGAACTCGCGAACCATTAGGTCATGACCTGAGCCAAAGTTGGACGCTTAACACACTGAGCCACACAGGTGCCCTCTGCTCAAATTTTTGATTAGCTACTATGAGCTAGACTCTGTGATGAGTGTTGGGGATAACAAAGGTAACAAGAAAGGAATGGCCCCTATTCTCACAGAATTTAGTCCAGTAAGGGAGATAGATGTGAAATCATTGGTAACAACTAATTAAATGAAACTGTGCTACGTGCCTTGGAGGGAAACTTTTCAGATCTTTGAGAACATACACAAAGGGAGGTATATCCCAGTTTGGTGTGTCAAAAAGGACTTGTCTAAAGACGTATGCTCAGTTTGGGACCTGAAGTATGAATAGGATCCAAGCAGGCATTGTGGGGCCAAAAGAACTTCCCAGACAGTGAAATGATGCCAGGTGTCCTGAGACTGGAAGGAGGTAAGTGTATTTGCAAAAAAGAGAGGAGGCCAGAGGGTTTGAAAAAGAATGAATAGGAAGAGAGTGGAGCAGATGAATTAAGGGGGTGTGGAGGCGGGGAGGCCAGGCCAGGTCACCATGGGTTCTGCTAACTTCACCAAGTTTTGTGGACTTTGTTTTACGAGCAAATGGGAGCTACTGAAGCAAGAGTGTTGTAGATCAAATTTGCTTTAAAAAAAAAAATCCCCTAATCAACATGAGGAAAGAGGCAGGTCTAGAACATGGAACATTAAACTAGACAACTGGCCTATTTTCTCTAGAAATTCAATGTTACAAAAAAGATGTATGTGGGGGTGGGGATGGGAGAGGTTTTTAAAAAAATCCTCAGTATGGAGCCTTTGGAAAGACTCAATAATCAATGCAAAGAGTGAAACTTGATTTGTTCCTGACTTCATAAGGAATGGCAATAAAAGAAATTTTAGAGACGATATAGGAAATTTTACTATAGATTAGTTACTAAATTATAGGACGGTATTGTTTTTTATTTTCTTAGGTATAGAAACAGTGTTGTGATTATGTAGGAGCATATTCTCATTTTTCTGAACATGTGTGCTGAAGTGTTTAGAGACAAAATGTCACGATGCTTGCAATTTTTTTCTGAACCATTTCAAAGAAACAAACATATATGCACCTAAGTACATCTATATGGTTTTTATTTTATTATTCTGTCTGATTTTATTCATCTTTTTATTATTATTATTATTATTTAATTATTTGTAATATGAAGTCAAAGAAAACAACCAGGGTTCTGGGTAAGCAGTGGTTGCAGTTGGGTGGCATGAGTAGACTCAGAGATATGAGTTAGTAGATTATGCAGAAACATGGGTAAAGGATGAGGGAAGCTTGGCTAAAGGGTTTGCATTATGGAGGAGATTTCTCATGCATGGAAAAGATAATTAGAAAGTAGACTCAACAGCATTTGGTACATTGATTAGTTATGGAGGAAAAGGAAAGTGTCAGAGTAAATCCCACGTTTCTAGACAAACAACTAAATGGATGGTTGTACCACTTACTGAACTAGGAAACAGGCACAGAGAAGCAGGTATGTAGGATAAAGATTTCAAACTCAATATAGGGCATTTTGAGTATGAGTACCTTGGAGACACCAACATGAAGATGCCAAGGTGGCAAATATATATGCAGGTCCAAATATACATGAAAACACACACACACACACACACGTGCACGCACACATGCCCCATGAACCACACTCTGTTAAGCTGTGACCTTTTTCTCTAGCTAGAGTCCCAGATCAAACAGAGTTGTTTGAACTTAGCAGTGGTAGAGGCTTTGCTGGCAGGAATAAATAAAGAGAATAATGCCAAAAAAAAAATCAGGATATTGTAAAGATGATTGACTAAGAAATTTGTATATGGAAGTTAAACATTACAGAAAGGGAAGTAATAAAAGGAGAGACCTATGGATTGGAGAAAGTAAATTATTCAGTAGGTTGGAGGTCATATTACCATTGAATAACAGGTGAAGTTGTAGAAGTTGAAGAGACAAAACTGCAAGTGTGTGAGATAGTGTCTGGAGAGGAAAACTTTTGAGAAAGTTTGAATGGAGATGATGTCTCAGAGGATAACTGTGGACTCGGTAATACAGGGGGGATGGATTAAAAAGGAGGCCACTGTTTAGTTAGGATTAGCTTTGGCTGCTTGACGTAGGGTGCCCTAAAATGCCAGTGGCTCAAAAAAATTGAAAGATTATTTCTCACTCTTATAAAAGAAGTTCAGCATTAGGCAGCCCAGGGCAACTGCTGTCAGGGTCCTGGACCCCCTACCTTACTGTAATATATTCCTATTGCTGTGTTAGCAAATTACTAAAAAAATGGTGGCTTAAAACAATACAATTATTATCTTATAGTTCCATAGGTAAGAAGTCCAACAAGATCTCATTGGGATAAAAGCAAGGTTTTAGCAGGACTGTGTTCTTTTCTGAAGGATTTAGGGAAGTGTTCATTTCCTTGCCTTTTCCAGCTTCCAGAGCCCAGCTGCATTTCTCAGCTCGTGGCCCTTTTCCTCTGTTTTCAAGGCCAGTGGTGGTGGGTGATTACTTCTAATGTCTCATCACTCTGATCTCCTCTGCTGCCTTCCTCTTCCATGTCTAGGGATCCCTGTGATTACAGTGGACCCGCTCGAATAATCTAGGATAATTCCTATTTCAAGGCACTAAATCACACCTGGAAAATCTCCTTTGCCATGTAAGGTAATCTCTACACAGGTTGCCAGGATATGAGTATTGTTTAAGGGTTGGGGGAACATCATTTTGCCTAACACACTTACAAATTTCCCAGGCTCATCATATGATTTCCGTTCTCAGAGTCACTTTAAAATGTAAGATGGGGGTCCTGCACATTAAGGTTAGAATGTAGAAAGTAGTGATAGATCATTACTCACTTCATAAAAGCAAGGAAAATTGATAAATTACAAAAATAATATTCTTAAAAGACACAAGAGAGCTGTGAAAGCAAAGAGGTTTACAAAAATTAAATTACAGCGAGGGCTTCCTAGGTGAGAAGAGAGGGGAACTTACTGAGTCTGAGTACAGGGTGAAGATCATGCTTGATGGCAGCAGAATTCTACTGGATAAAAAGAGAAACCAGCAGAGCTTCTCATGCCTGTATGGGCTGGAAGGGTGAATTCGAATCTGTAGTTTTTAAATTTCAAACACAGAGCCACTTTCTCCCATGAAACTAAGTACCAGGCTAGTGGGAAAGCCTGATGGACTGGACAGAAAAAGCAGAATAAGATTTCCTATTGCATCTTGAAGCTTACACTCCCAAATCCTGAGAGACACCTGAAATAAATTCTGACATGTTTAACCCTCATGAAATTTGAAATGAAAAATGAATTGATTCTAATTAAAACTCCAACCCAGCCTAAGTTCAATTACTAATTGAGTGGAGATAATCAGTCCCTCACTTTGTCGTCCTAACAAAGAATGGGTAAGCCCTCTCTAAGACAAAATAACATTAACTCGGTATCCATGGTTCTTTCATGCACATGTCTAAAATGTAATTAAAAATGGAGAAATACGAAGGACAAAAATGTGATACATAAAAATGTGACTGATAATCAAGGGAAAAATAGACAATAGAAGCTGACCCACAGATGACTCACTTGTTGGAAATAGCAGAGATTGATTTGAAAAATAATTACTATAAATATGCTAAATAAACTAGAAGAAAAGATTGACAAAAATAAAAGAAAATCAGAGAATTTCAATAGATCATGAATTACAATCTCTAAAGGGAACCAAAATGGACATTGTAAACTTGAAACACGTTTATATCTGATCATCTGATACTATGATCATCCGATCTCACTGGACGAGCTTCAGGGCATACCTGACTGAGGAGAGGACAGAATTAATAAACTCAAATACAGGCCAATAGAAATTACCAAAATTTAAATACAGAGGAAAAACTGAATTAAAAAGAAAAAACAAAATCAAACTTGAGAGATGCAAAGAACACAGCCAAATGGTCTAGCATGCATGTAACTGGAATGCCTGAAAGACAGGATATTGGGGATAAAGCAAAAAGGATAATGGCCAATTATTTTACATAACTGATCCAGGATATTAATCAGAAAAGAAACTGTTGGAAACCAAAGACATAGAAAATTGTAAAAGCCACCAAAGGGGAGGATAAAAAGACAGATTACCCTCAAGGAGCAATGATACAAATTATAGTAGACCTTTGGGGGAAAACTGTGGAAGTCAGCAGACAGTAAAACAATACATTTAAAGACCTAAAAGACTGCCAACCTATAATTCAACTGAGCAGGAACAATCCTTCAAAAATAAATGAAAATCAGATATTTTCATGCAAACAGAAGTCGACAAAACTTTCTGCCAGTAGACTCACAGTATAAGACATTAAAGAAAGCTCTTACAGCAAAGGGAAAATGATCCCACAAGGCAGCAAAGAATGTAAAGAAGCAGTGAGAAGCTCCAGAAGAGGTTCACCGGTGGGTAAAAATAAAGGACTCTCAACTCTTAATGTTGCAACACAATTGTTACAGCGTTTCGTGGTTTTAAATATATATGTATAGGGGCACCTGGTGGCTTAGTCAGTTAAGCATCCAACTCAGCTCAGGTCATGATCTAACAGTTCATGGGTTCAAGCCCTGCATCAGGCTCTCTGCTGTTAGCACAGAGCCTACTTTGGATCCTCTGTCCCCCTCTCTCTGTCTGAGACTTCCCTACACATTCTCTCTCTCTCTCTTTAACAAATAAAAATTTTTAAAAATTAAGTAAACTTGTTAAATAGTCCAATTTAATGGCAAAACTGTCATACTGAATAAAAATCTAAAAGACCTACGACCATATACTGTTTATAGGAGACATACTGTAGATGTAAGAATATACCTGGGTTGACTATAAAAGAATGGAAAAATACGCTCTGCGGACACTAGTCAAAAGAAAGCTGGGATGACTGAAATTATTTAAAGGCAAGAAGCATTAATAGAGCTACAAGTGTTTTTTTTAAATGATAAAATGAGTCAATTTATGACAGAGACCTAACTATTCTAAATATATATTTATTTAATATATGTCTTAAAAATATACAAGACAAAATTGCCAGAATAAAAAAAGAAAATGTGCAATCATAATTTCATATGCAAATGTACCTAAGTATATTTCAGAATATGTCCATAAAAACAAGTGAGGATACAGAAGATTTGAAAAACATCGTTAACCAATAGGACCTAAATTACATTTATAGAATACTGAGCTCAAGAACCACAAAGTGGACATTCTCCAAACTATTCAAGTCTCACCAGGAAACACACAGTATGCTCTCTGATACTGAAATTAAACTAGAAATTAATAACAAAAAAAATCTAGAAAACACACGAATGTTTAGAACATAATTAACACAACTCTAAATAGTCCGCATGTTGAGTAAAAAATAACAAAGAAGATTAGGAAATATTTTGACACAATAATGTTGAAAATATAATGCATTCAAATTTATGGGAGGCACCAATGGTAGTGCTGAGAAAGATTTATGGCTTTAGTGCATGGATTAAAAAGGAAGAAAGGCTTACAATTAATGATCTAAAATTTCACCTCAAAAAGACAGAAAAAGATTAACACATTTAATCCCCAAGGTCCCTGGGTGGCTGAGTTGGTTGAGCATCAGACTCCTGGTTTTGGCTCAGGTCATGATCTCATGGTTCATGAGTTTGAGTTCTGCATCAGGTTCTGTGCTGGCTGGGAGCACAGACCCTGCTTGGGATTCTCTCTCTCCCTCTCTCTGTCCTCCCCTGCTTGCACATGCCCGTGCATTCTCTCTCGCTCTCAAAATAAATAAACTTAAAACAATTAATCCCCCCAAAATATAAAAAATGTAATAATAAAGAGCAGAAATCAATGAAATAGAAAATAATTATAATAAAGAAAATCAACTAATCAAGAAATTGAGTCTTTTGAAAGGATTGATAAAATTGAAAAAAAATCCAAGCAAGACTGATCTGAAAAAGAGAAAATCCAAATACTCCATCAGAAAAGAAAAGAGAGATATTACTACAGATCCCAAGTTATTAAAAAGGATAATCAAAAGACATTATGAAAAACTTTATAGTATAAAATGGCTTGAAAATCCCCAAATGTCATAAGCTTATCCAGGATAGCAGAGGCAGAAAGGAAAAAGGGTGTGTCCTCTGTGCCATGAAGACTTCCTGGCTGACCCACAGATACTTGCTTACCCTTTTTTGGACAGAATGCAGTCAAATGGTACATGTTCTCTGCTGCTCCTCAAAGAAATGGAGAGGATGCCCTGATCTGGTGTGACTTGTGACTAGATGGGTAAATTATTAGCAAACCCAAAGGATCTTTCTCACACCAAACCATATCTTTCCATTTAGTCTTTATTACAGGAGATGTTTTGTTTATATAGCCACTGATTCTTTTGTTCCATTTGTTTTCTTGATTCTTTTGCTTCATTTTGAATCCAGATATGGAAGAAGGTTGTCACTGGTTGCCCACAAAGAGACTCAATATCTGTATTCCAGAGAAGAGATTCAGACATCATTCAATCTAAGCCTTTCTTTATACAACAGATAGGAAACTCGCCCTCATCTGCCAAGTTCACACATTGAGACTGACGAAACTAGAGTCACAATTGAGCTCAGGCTACCTAATGTCATATACAGTGCTTTATCCAGTAACTATTGAGGGCTCTTTGGTACTTCTATGCGAAAGAGAGGAGAGGAAAAGAAAATGAAAGGAAGGGGAAGAGAAAGAGAAAGGGGAAACCAGGGAACAGAGAGGTTATTTAATTTTCCCAAAGTGACACAAAGTGAGAATCCAAATTTGGCAGTCTCCAAGGCTCATACTTATGTCCAAAATGCTATGTTCTGGACCATTTTACTAAGAATAATTTCCCTATAGAAATTCATTGGAATTTTTAATAGGAGCTTCCATTTCTTAACCACAAATAAGTCATTTTTTTAACTTCATATTATGAAAATTTTCAAACTTGAGCAAAAGTACAAAGAATTAGTATAATGGATTCTCTATGATCATCATCCAGCTTAGAAAATTATCAATAATTTTCTAAGGAAACAAGAGAGTCTAGTGGAGCAACTTCGGCATGAAGAAGAAAGTACTAGGAAAGAGAACAGAATTTTTTTTCACATAGAAATAGTGTCTTTTGCCAAAAAGTGCCACCTCAAGGTACTATATTGAAGAATCACAAGTAAACCCTCTTGATAAATCACAAAAGCTGCAAATTGATATGAGTGCATTATTTTCTTCAATTCAGTTAGATAAGACAGTAAGTATTTGGCAGTATCCTCTGCAAGTGGAAATGATTTTGGCTCCACCTCTTTGATGCATAATTGACATTTAGAAGTTGAATGTCATAAGCTGAATTTCCAAAAGTTGAAAGCAAATCTGCCTTTGTATATGAACATCATGATTTTAAAGATAGTCTCTTAGGTTCTTTTGAGGCCAACTTTTTGACATTTGGGAAATGTCCTTTACCTTAAGGTTGGTTGTGATATAAATGCTAGAAAGTACTATGTAATCTTTAACGATGATAGCAACACACAAGATTTTTAAAAGTTATAACTACACACGCGCAGTGGAATCACATCATAAGCATATGTAATTGACATGAGTTATCTCCCTAGAGGGGAGGGAATAATAGCCTATGATGTTTCTCATACCATCTCCCCCAGGAATGCAGAGCTTTAGGGGAGCCCAAGATAGAGGCGGTAAATATGTCCGACTTCCACATAATCCCAAAGTTGCATGCCGCTCAGATACAAGGGTCACATTTAGAATCTAACATACAAAGAAAGAGAAAAAGGAGTACATTCTCAAAAGAAAGTCAATCGAGTCCTATTCTGAGATAAACCAGTGTTAGAACTAACAAACAACGATTTAAAGTCATTATAAATATGTTCAGTGAAGTAAAAGAGCAAATTTTCGTGAATAATAATCTCAGTAGAGAAATAAGAAATCATAGAATATAAATAGGAACAAAAAAGGAGGAAACTGTAGATCTGAAAAACGCAATTCAGAAATAAAAAAAATCACTAGATGAATTTAATGGTTGAACAGACATGGCAAAAATATAAATAAGTAAACCTGAAGAAAGTGTCATAGAAATTATCCAAGGTGAGGAATAGAAAGAACAACATTTAAAAAGAACAAGGCCTAAGGGCTCTTTTAGATAGAATCAAACAGTATAACATACAAACTTGATGAAAGACAGAAATTTGCAGAAACAAAATGCTAAATGAAAATAAAAAATCATAAACCCAAAGAAGCCCATATTAAGGCACATCAATGTCAAACTATCCAAAGTGTTCAAAGTGGCTGTTTTATTTTTTATTTGTTTGTTTCAAGTTTTTATTTAAGTTCTAGTTAGTTAACATATAGTGTAATATTAGTTTCAGAATAGAATTTAGTAATTCGTCACTTATATATAACACCCAGTACTCATCACAACAAGTGCCCTCCTAAATACTCATCACTCATTCAAAATGGCTGTTTTAATATACCTCTCTCAGACCCAGAAAAAAACAACTGGATACAAAATTACCAAGAACACAGAAAATGTGAATAAAACTAAAAATGTGATCTGACAGGTGCATACAGAATTTTGTACAGTAACAAATATAGACATTATTTTTATGTACACTTGAAATATTGATAAAGATTGACCACATATTGAGGTAGACACAGAATCTGAAGCAGGCTCCAGGCTCTGCACTATCAGCACAGAGCCCGACGTGGGGCTTGAGCTCACAAACTGTGAGATCATGACCTGAACCGAAGTCGGACACTTAACCAACTGAGCCACCCAGGTGTCCCTAAAATTATTTTTAAATGTCATTTTCAGATTGAACAGAATTGTGATTAAAGAATGTGACGGGCATTAAAAAAGATCACATTCTTTAATTACAACTTCGGTTCAGGTCATGATCTCACAGTTTGTGAGCTCAAGCCCCACGTTGGGCTCTGTGCTGATAGTGCAGAGCCTGGAGCCTGCTTCAGATTCTGTGTCTCCCTCTCTCTCTGTCCCTACCCTGCTTACTCTCTCTCTCTCTCAAAAATTTTTAAAAAAATTAAAATAGTTAAAAAATAATTTTAAAATTTATGTGTGTTAAAATTAAAAATACACTCCTAAATTACTTATGGATTTAAGTGGAAAATAATGGTCTAAACAGTGAAATATTTACAACTAAGTAACAAAAAAGTACACCCTATTAAAACTTGTGGTTTGCAGTAAAGGTGTACTTAGAAGGAAATTTAGACATTCAAGTGATTTATTAAAATATAAGAAAATAAAAATTATGGGTACTCAAAAAAAGAAGCAATAGAAAGAGCAGAAAACTCAAGCAAACCAAAAATTAAAAAAAAAATAAGAACTTAACAAATAGAAAGTAAATTCAGTATAACAGAAATGATAAAGAGAAAATGCATTCATTTTTAGAAGACATAAAAATGGCACATTTCTCACAAAATAGAATAAAAAAAGAGAAGGGGAAACAAACAATTATATTAATAACAAAAAATGGGATATTTGTAGAGATTCAGAAGAGATATAAGTAATCTTGGAAATCTCTGGGAATAACTTTGCACCATTAATTTGAAAACTTTAAATGGACAACTTTCTGGAAGAAGTATGAATGAAAATAATTTACTAAAGACATAATAACACTTCAATAGACTGATAATTACCAAAAAAACTGAAAAGAAATTGAGTCAGTAGTCAGAAATATCTCTTCCATAGAGACATACAGCTGAGGCTACTTTGTAAGACCACCAGATATTCAAGAAAAGAATAATTATTAGACAAATTGTTTCAGAATATAGAAAAGGGAAGATATATCTGAAGATATTTGTTGAGACTGGCATAACCATGATACAAAAATATGATAAGAATAGTACAAAAGAATGAAATTATAAGCCATCTAACTTATAAACATGATCATAATGGTTCTGAATTAAATATTAACAAGTTAAATGCAGAAATATGCAAAAATAACACAGGAACAAGTACAGTTTTCCCCAGGAATACAAGGACAGTGTAGTACTAGAAAATATAGTGATATAAATAACCCCTCTAAATAATTAAAGAGAAAAATTACATAATCATCTCAATAAAGGTAATCATTTAAAGTTTAATATTCATTCACGTTAAACATAAGAAATGTTGCCATAACAGAATGTGACATCAGATCTCTCCTGTTGTCTCTGGATTAGGGTTGAAGCCCCAAAAACTTAGAGCAATACATTTTAAGTATCTTCACATTCTTTTTTTTTTTTTTTAAATGTTTATTTATTTTTGAGACAGAGAGAGACAAAGCATGAATGGAGGAGGGGCAGAGAAAGAGGGAGACACAGAATGTGAAGCAGGCTCCAGGCTCTGAGCTGTCAGCACAGAGCCCGACGCGGGGCTCGAACTCACAGACCGTGAGATCATGACCTGAGCTGAAGTCGGATGCTCAACCGACTGAGCCACCCAGGCGCCCCAAGTATTTTCACATTCTAAAAGCAAGTTGCTCAATTCACCACTGATATCTTGGAAAAGGGGTGGTCGAATTCCTTTTCTGTCCTTTTGAGAAGGATGAAAAGTCAGACAGTTGTACCATGCAATCTGATATGCATGCATCAGGGAGAGGAAGAGGATGCTAATCTCCACCTCAAACCAAATGAGAGGACCTTCAAAAGAGCACCTGGAAGGAGCACCTGTCTGGTACAGTCTTGATCTCAGGGTTGTAAGTTTGAGCCCCACGCTGGGTATATAGTTACTTAAATATATATATTTTTAAATTAATATTAAATTTTATATTAATAATATTTTAATTAATAATTAAATTATATTTAATAATTATATAAATGATTAGAATTATTAAAATAATTAAATAATATTACATTAATAATTTAATAAATATTAAGTTAGTATTAAATTAAAACATATATATTTAAATAAATATTAATATATATTTTTAAAAAGAGCACCTGTAAAATCTGAATGTGTCCTTTGATTTGGGAATTCAGGATTGATACCTAGCATGAATGTTTGCTTGGAAAGTCTAAAAGCAAGAAGCCGTATCTTGAGGTGCCTCAGGGTAGCAAAGATAATGCTTTCTGAGATAAGCTCCTGTTCCCCAGTGTGGTGAGAACAGGAATAAGGGGTTGTATCTCATGGGCCATCTTAAAGTCCCACGGAAGGAAACCAAGCATGGACCATCCTAAAAGGAACCCTGTCTAAAAGGGCTGATGGAAGAGATGAGGATATCCCTAGTGAGTAATGGACCACTGGAAACCAACAGCCCAAGGGTACAGTAATAAAAGACTGGGTGGTAAAGGCTTTGCCTAACTGAAAAGATCTAAATGCAAGAAACCCACTGAGAGTGTCACTTCAAAGAGCTACGAAAGCACTCCAGGAAAGAAAAGTCAGTGTTTCAACATCCACTATATCCAGGGATTAGCAATGACAGTCAAGGAAGACCTCCTAACTTCTTCCTCCCACTTTAGACCAATCCTGGAAAGGCTCAAATACCAGTGGTGAGTCTGAGAAAAGGAACAGTGAAGAAATAGGAAGGAAACAGCCATGCCTCTTTCTCTCACTGTGGAGCTCGCAGTCTGACATGCGCCCCATATGCAGCAGGGAAATATTAAGTTGGATTAAAGTCTAGAGTTTTATTATTAAACCAGACTTGACCATTTATAACCTTAAAGTAGCTGGAGAACATTTTATGACCTGAGACAACTGGCAAAACTAGGGAATCTATCTATGCTTTCATCCCAAAAAGGAAAGAACTATTCAGCAGAGCTAAGTTAATCAAGAGTGATGAGCAGGGAGGTGGGGGGGCGGGGAGAAAAAAATTTATTTCTGCCAGCATAGTGCTGAATCCAGCCTGTTCAATAAGCTGGTTACACTAGCAAAGGAAAGTGACTGTATTATGTTGATAAAGAGAATCTATTCCAAACCACAGGGAACACATTGAATGTGATACTTTGCAAGTGCCCTTGTTAAATCAAAGAAATATCAGGATGATTACATTCGCTGGCTCTATTCATCATTGCATTGCCCTTGGAAAGTGTAGCCAATGCAATAAGGCTAGAAAAGTTTATACATAAGGAATAGTAAGTGGAAAGGATGAGAGGAAATGTTATTTCCAGACAATGTGCTGGTCCATTTTAAAATGCTAATATCTTATAAACTATTAGTTTTAATAAGAAAGATTAACATTCAGAAATAAATAATTGTCTTTGTCGTGGTCTGATCCCATGTTTGTATAATAGATATTAGGTGTGAAGCTTCTCCTCTTCTCCTAGAAAGTACTGTTATAATTGAATTGTATCCCTGCCAGCCCATATTTATTCAATGGAGCCCTAACCTCTAGCAACCCAGAATGTGTATTTGGAGACAGAGCCTTTACAGATGTGATTAAGTTAAAATGAGGCTATTACAATAGGCCCTACATCAATATATCTGGTATCCTAACAAGAAGAGATTAGAACACACACAAAGAGAATACCAGGGATATTCATGCACAGATCAAAGACCATGTGAGGACACAGTGCAAGACAGCCATCTACAAGCCAAGGAGAGAGGCCTCAGAAGAAATCAACCATGACAAGCCACTGAACTTGGACTTCTACTTCCAAAATTGTAGGAAAATAAATTTCTGTTGTTTAAGCTACCCAGTATGTGGTATTTTGTTATGGCAGCTCTAGCAGAATAATACAGTTTTACAAATTAGCAATGTCTAATTAAAATGTAACAGGAAAAAAAATATCCCTTTTAAAATAGCAACAGGGGCACTTACGTGGCTTAGTCAGTTGAGCATCTGACTTAGGCTCAGGTCATGATTTCATGGTTCATGAGTTCAAGCCCCACATCGGGTTCACTGCTATCAGCACAGAGCTCATTCTGATCCTCTGTCCCCTCTCTCTATGCCCCTCCCCTACTTGTGCTCTCTCAAAAATAAACATTAAAAAAAAGTAAGACTTCTGCTGTTATTATTTAAAATAAAATAAAATAGCAATAAAACCACAAAATACTCAGGAATAGATCTAACAGTACATGTTTATGAAATTTGTGGGGAAAATTATAAAGCTTCCTAAATAAATAGAAAAATAGAACAAGTTCATTCTTGGGAAGATCATATCATAAATATTTCCATTCTTCTTCAAATTAATCTATTACATTTAGTACAATAACATCAATTCGACTCAGAGTTTTCATGAAAGTAGAAAGATGAAAATAACAACAAAAACATTGATAAAGTACATGGAAGAAGACACTCAATCCCCTATCTGGCTATGATTTAAAAGCCTTAGTAATGAAGACAGAGTAGTCATTATGCATTTAAGAAGTATTATTTTAGCTTTCCCTATGATATATATTAATTCTTGTTGTTTTCAGGTTTTTTTTAAATCATGTTAAAATTGTCTACTATTCAGGTTTTCTAAAAGATTTTTTTGTTGTTATAGAAATAGATATTGTGACAATGCCTTTTCAACATCTCAAGAAATGACCGCAAGGCTTTACTTATTTTACTTAATAACAAATTGTATTCCATTGATTGATTTCTTACATGGAAACACCCTTTTGTTTCTGGAATAAACTCAACCTGGTGGTAGCATGTAGTTCCTTTAACATGTAGCTGAATTTAATTAGCTATATTATATTTGGTGTTTGTGAGAGGATATTCACCAGTAAAGTTGATCTATAGCTTTCTTTTTCTGTTTTCTATTTTAGTATTGAAGTTTTCTGGTTTTAAAAATGTATTAGGAACTTCATTTTTATTCTTTGAACAGTTTAGATAGAATATTAGAAAATCTATTCCTTTTTTAAGTTTATTTGATGGGGGGAGAGAGAGAGAGAGAGAGAGAGAGAGAGAGAGAGAGAGAATATTGTAGAGAGAGAGAAGAGAGAGAAATATTGTGAGAAGGGGAAGGAAAAAGAGAGAGAGATAGAGAGAGAATCCCAAGCAGGCTATGCACTGTCAGCATGGAGCCTGATATGGGGCTCGATCACAAACCGTGAGACCATGACCTGAGCCGAAATCAAGAGTAGGACACTTAACTGAGCCACCAAGGCACCCCTAGAAAATCTATTCTTGAGGACTTGAAAGCATTCACTTGAAAAAACCCTAGGCCTGAGGCCACTTTCCTTTTAGGTGGCATAGTTTGTTAAAAACATTTAACATTGATTACAATGCTATTCCTGTTTAAGTATTCTATTTCATCTGGAGTTAGCTTTGATAACTTAATTCAGAAATATTTTCAAGACTTTTTTGCAAGGAGTTGTATATTAAAACAATAACAGGGGCGCCTGGGTGGCTCAGTTGGTTGAGCGGCCGACTTCGGCTCAGGTCATGATCTCATGGTCTGTGAGTTCGAGCCCCGCGTCGGGCTCTGTGCTGACAGCTCAGAGCCTGGAGCCTGTTTCGGATTCTGTGTCTCCCTCTCTCTCTGCCCTTCCCCTGCTCACACTCTGTCTCTATGTCTCTCAAAAAAAAAAAAAATTAAAAAAAAAAAAAACAGTAACAACCAGGGGCACCTGGGTGGCTCAGTTGATTAAGCATCGGACTCTTGATTTTGCTCAGGTCATAATCCCAGAATCATGGAATTGAGCCCCACATTGGGCCCTGTGCTGAGCATAGAGCCTGCTTAAGATTCTCCCTCTCTCTCTCTCTCTCTCCTCTCTCACCCCCCCTCCCCCCTGCCCTCTCCCTGGCTTGCACACACACACACACACACTCTCTCTCTCTCTTTTCTCTAAAATTAACAAAAAAATAATAAAAATTAAAAAAAAAAAACCACAATGACAATGAAACAACGCTATGTATCAGGTTCAGGTAGGGGAGAAACAGCTGTCCGTTAAATAAATCCTTAGTCTCTGAGTTTGGGACCTTAGTCTCTGAGTTTGGGAACAGAACAAGCTTATAACAGGAAATCTCTTTTTAACTTTGATCCCAACATTTTTTCATGAAGTGAATTGAGAGTGTCACATGCTAAAGTCTAAGTACATTTCCTCTGTCTAGCTTAGGAGGATACAGGTAAACAATAGATCTACCTCATTCTCCAAAAGGGCTCACCTTCTGGTTACAATTTGCTTATCCAATGAAGAACACAATGCACAAAAGTAACCAACAACTGAGTAGTGTGCCCCTACAAAACTTAATTCTTCACCATCTCTTTCCATTATTGCAGGATGTCAGCCACACCAGACCACTCAGTCCTTTGACTAATTCTGTACATCCAACTCTGTTTCAGGAGGCTCCAGTCAATTTCCATTTCTCTGCACACCTGTCGCTCCCCCCACTTTCTGCCCAAATCCCCTCTAGCCTGCTATCAACATCAGAAATGTATGTGTTTCAAATTTCTAGGTCTAAATTCCCAAAGAGAATTCTGTTTCTTCTCATGAAAAATAGCAACAAAGCTGCTGCCAGGTTTAAATTATTGTGGGGTCCTAAGTTTGGGTGCAGGCCTACTTGGGTCAATGTCAGTAGAGGACACCCAGTAGCCAAGAACCCAAGCTTCTTGGGAGGCTGGCACCTTGGGGCCAAGATCTAAATGTAGTGATCCCTCCCACCCATCAACTTTACTTCCTCTTTAAAGGATTTCCATTCCTTCTTTAAAGGATTCCAGATACCTGAGCACAGGTAACAGTTGAGAGAGAAAAGAAAGAGAGATGGTAGAGATAAAAGAGAGAGGAGGGGAAATTATACACGTGAAAAATTTTTTGGCCTCTAAACAAAAAAAGAATGTTTTGCAAATTTTTATAGCTTTTGAATTTAAAAACAGAGCAGAGAAAGATACTTCTGAAGCACATAGGCAAAGTTCCAAAGCAGAGATGCTAGAAAACAGCAACTGAGAGAGGAAAGTTCAAGGGCCATCTGTATGTCACCAGTGCCCTCTGAAAGCCCTGGGAGGTGCTGGAGGGAAGTGACATCCCAAGGCAGTTTATTTTATGGTGAGTCTAAAAATGTTGGAGAGGACTATGAGGACCACATTTCATCACACAGTCTTCAGGGACCCTGCAGTCTACTGGCCAGTGGCCATCAGGAGGTGGAAGGCCAGTGAACAACTGTGATTGCGCTGTCCTGCTGATCTGGGGTATCACAGTAACTTTATTTTTGGAAACAGCCCCAGAATTAGAAGACCTTTGGCCTGTGGGATCCTCATTTCCACCTTGAGTACAAACAGAAGTCAGACAGAAAGTTGGTCACTAGCCATTAAGGTGGACATGCCAAGACTGGATGGAGCTAAATATTAGTCTTGAGGGGTTAGTGCATAAGGGAGAGCACCCCATGCCTGGGGCAGGTCCCAACCCCTGCCTTGTTGAGAGACAAAAGAGAAAAGCAACTTCCTAAGTTGAGAAACTTGTTGACCAGCTTGTAAAATAGTCAATTGGCTGTGCTTTCTCAGCGGTCCACTGTGAGGAACAGGGACTGAAAGACCAGGACTGGCATTGCCGGATTTATGGGATCAAAGGGCATTACACAGTTGCTTCCCTTTTGCTGTGGAGATTTCAGTGGAGAATCCACTATCACACTCCAGTTCCTCACCTGAGAGGACAGAGAAAGCAGAACAACAAGGGAATGAGAACGTTGATCTGGCAGTACAGGCAGTATGTGGGGCCTTGTTTTGAGATGTGTGAAGCAGGATTAGCAGAAGAGAAGAAATTCTTAGAGATTACCTGGGTTAAAAACAAATGCTGAGAAGTAAAGAGATTGTCTGAGCTCACAGAGGAAGCTAGTGGTACAGATGACAGTAGAACTGGTTCCTCTTAGTCTTGGCTTACTGTCTGTGATATTGTGATTTATAATATATATTTGGGCATTCAGATGATTGAAGTATATTTCTCACATGTATTTGGTCTTCCTATAGCTCACAGTTTCTAAAATCGTTGGAATATCAGGTGATAAGGGTTCTGAAGGTGTCTTTTGTTATGTTAATAAAGGTGACTTTTGAATCTCACAGAAGGGAGGGAGAAATGGGGGTTGGTTGCCAGGAGGTCCAACCACCTGATTGGAGGGTTGGAATTTTCAGCCCCACCCCTTGACCTCTACCCACGGGGAGGGGAGAGGGACTGGGGTTTGAATGCCAATCAACTATGTAATGAAGCCTCCATAAAAAACAAAAGGACTGGGCTTGGGAGTTTCCCGGTTGGTGAACAGGTGGAGGTTTGAGAAAGTGGTGCACCCTGAGAGGGCATGAAGGCTCTGTGCCTTTTCCCCATACCTCACCCTATGAATCTCTTCCATCTGGCTATTGATTCACACCCTTTAATAAATGGCAAACATGTTTCCCTGAGCTCTGCTTTCTCTAGCAAGTCAACCAAACCTAAGGAGGAGATCGTTGGAATCTCCGATCTCTAGCTGATAGGTCAGAAGGACAGGTAATGGCCTGGGGCTCATGTTAGCATCTGAGGTGGGGATGGAAGACAGTCTTGCAGGATCGAGCCCTTAACCTGTGGATTCTGATGCTATCTCCAGGTAGATCGTGTCAGGACTGAGTTGAATTTTCATACAGCCTGCTGGTGTTCGATAATTACTTGGTGTTATGGGTAGGGGAACTCCCTCACTTGAAGTTGGAATTGGGTCCACCAACACCAAAAGAGTATCCCTCCAGTCTCATCATACAATTTCTAAGTGGCTCATACACATATATCCACACATTTATTGAGCACCCTTTCTATGCCTAGGGCTCTCCTGAGTTTTAGGGAATGCAGAAGGTTGGGAAGGGCTGTGTTGTTGGGAAATGTAGGAATGTTAACAATATCCTACACTTTCATAATCCTTACGGTTTTCAAAACACTGAACATACACTAGCTCATTTAAATTTTGATCCTCTGGGGCATCTGGGTGGCTCAGTCGGTTAAGCCTCTGAATTCAGCTCAGGTCATGAGCTTGTGGTCCATGAGCTCGAGCCCTGTGCTGTGCTGACAGCTCAGAGCCTGGAGCCTGTTTCGGATTCTGTGTCTCCCTCTCTCTCTGCATCACATTCTGTCTCTCTCTCAAACATAAATAGATATTAAAAAAAATTTTAATAAATAAATAAATAATAATAAATAAGTAAGTTTTGCTCCTCAAACAAATCTGAGAAGTATCCTGAGTATATAAGTGAGAAACTAAACATTGCTCAAGGGAATATAAGAAGTGACATTGCAAAGATGCAGCCTAGATACTTCACCTTTAAGATTTTCATGTAGCTAGAGAGATAAAGCACAAACATGTGAAACAATCAGTAAGTTACATATGATAGCCCTATAGTTAATTTAATTCATTCTTGTATGATTTAATGAGTTCCATCCATATGAGATGCTTCTGAGCGAAGATGTTCAATAGATAATTGAATCTAGGTGGAAGGAATGTAAGACTTGGGTCCCATCACATATAGACAGCAACAGAAATGGGAGTTGATGTATTTGAAATTGGCCCTTTCAGCAGTGATTACCATTTTATTAACAGTATACAAGAACAAAAGAGAGGTAGTAGAACCATTGTAATGATGAGAGCTGCAAATGTAGGCTACTTTATTAGAAGTCATCATTCATGAAACAAAAATATACTGAGGAATCAGCTCATGGTCTCTCCTTTCTGGCTGATTGGAACTCAGATTCTCACAAGTCTGTCTGTGTGAGCTCTGGGAGTTATTCAACCAACAATGCTCCAATAGTTGCTCTTTGTATGTCCTCGTGGAATCCTACCTCTATCTATGTAGCTTAGTATTCAGGAAAACATTCAAGAGAACCCCTGTGCATATTTCTACAACTCCTTCCATCTATAGCTTTGTCCTTTACTGTATTCCGCCCATTGGATTCCAGCTCTATCAGTTTCCACTACTTCCATCTGTGCCTCCTGAATTCAACAAAATCACCATGTTCTGCTTGGGTTCTCTCTACTGTGCTTCAGGACATAAAAAGCCAGGGAGAAAGCCAGGATGCTCCTTGTTTTCATTTTGTTTCTTTTTTCTCTCAGGGAACACAATACGGTTCTGAAAACAGTTATTTCATATATGCTGTCCAGGTTTCTAGCTGTTTATGATGTGAGGGAAATTTCACTACCACTTAAGCTTCAACATGGCTGGAGGCTTAAGTGTTCCCATGTAGTTTTGAAGTGATGCAGATCTGCTATGAATGACATTTTAAATTAATCATGTATGTTAAAATTTTAAGTATAACCATCTCAAAAATAAAAATGTAAAATAAAACTTCCAACCCAAGGGAGCATGAGGCAAGGTAGAATAAAGAAAACTTGATCATTCCAATAGTAGATGGGAAGGGAGAAAAAATGAAGGAAAGAGGATTCCAGTGCCAAGAAAGGAAGTCAAGAGAAGCAACAGATGGGACTGTTTACTCCTGACAATATAGAGATGATTGAGGTATTTGGAAAAGACTTTAAAATAAATACTGGATGTTTAAAATTCTCAAAGAGCCAAAGGAGAAACTAACATCATGGAAGAATTAGAAACTATGAAAGATTAAAGGTAGACATTAAAAACCATTAGAAAATTAGAACTGAAATAAAAAATTAGAAAAAAGCTAGACAGGATATTCTGAAGAAAGAATAATTCCTTGGATGATAGAACTGAAAAAATCTACCAGGGTATAACAAAGAGGGATAAAGAAATGGACAATTATGATATTCCTATCCAAGCTTGTCCAAAATATATAAAACTCAACATGACTTAATTATAAAGGAAAGTTTACCAAAAATCTATCAGAAAGGGTGATTTTAACATACTTCTCTCTGAAACTGTTTTGATCAAAAGAAAAAAATGCAAGCATCTAGGATTCTTGAATAACATGATTCTCAAGTTTTACCTACCAAACACATTTAGGATGTTGTGTAGAACAATAAAATGGGTGATATATCAGGTGACCACATGTATCAGTCTGTTTCTAGACTATTCTCTACTCTGTTCCATTGTTGAATGTGTCCTTGCTTGTGCTAATGCCACAGTCTTAATTACGATGGATTTATAAACCTTTCTTGTCTTCTACTCTGGAAGACAAAAGGTTAATCTGAAGCTTTCTTCACCAACCTGTGCTTCAAAATTTCACAAATGTATTCAGGAGTGACAAATTGTGTGCAAAACTCTTCCAAGTTTGACACTCCAACTGCAGATGATCACCAAAATCCTTGTTGCTTTTCTGTCTTCTATAACAGACTACCACTAGAAACCAAGCCTAGGTATCAAGCTTCTCTCTGGGCCAGAACTGATGAAAGTCCCCAAGGAAAAAAAGCCTATGGGTGCTAGTGTTAATTTACCACTCCATCTAAGTGTTCTACTCCTGCTGGTTTCCTTTTCTAGCCAACTTTCCTTAGTAGCTTTTGCTTTTAAGAACCAAAGATTGCACTAGTTTCTAACATCCAGAAGCTTTATGATTTTTTTTTAACTTTCCCCACTGCCTTAAATTCATCAAGTGTGTTATGGGGGGAAAGGCCATATATCTGAAGCCTATCAAGACATCTGCCCTGTTCACTTCAGCCTTATGGACCACAAACAGTTTTTCTGTTTTTTCTTCACCCTAGCAATGGTGCCCTGAGCCTTAGCCATGCGCCAGCACCAAGAATTGCTACATCCTCCCTGGGGGGAACGAAGCAACTGCTGATCTTCAGCTCTGAATGGTTCTCTACTGCTCTAAATTCAGTCCATCCAGTCCTCATTGTTTCCAGACCTATCCAGTGTCTTTACAATATGTTTGTATTCTGTGTGGTTTTTCTAAGTGTTGTCAATCAGAGCACAGGCCTGTCAATTAGACTAGGATCCACTTTTCAGGAAGAAAAAAATGGCATTTTTTACTCTGATTAAAAAAGTGTAAGTAGGTTGGCAAGGGCCCACCATAGCTAAAGAAACTGAGAGGAAAATTGTGTACATTTCCATGTTAGCAAAGCAGATTGTCAGTTATTTAGTATGACTGGAGAAGTCCAAGGAGTTTCAACCCTGATACCCTTTCTCATTTGTCTGCCATGAGGGTAATCTCTTCTACTGCAACCCAGTCTCTTACCTATAGAATCAATACTTTGGGTTATGGACAAAAGGAATGTTTATTTGCTTTGACAAAATAGGGAGGCTTAATTTTCTTGGTTTGGCACAAAGTCCTCAGTTGGTGGAGAAAGCAGACTTCTCCAGCTTGATCTTATTAACACAGGACATATAAAATTAGCACTATCATCTAGCATACTTTGAAAGACATGAAAAGTCTAACAGTGAGGATCACAGACTAGAAATTTATAAATGTAAGCAGGTGTGGGAAGAACTTAGGCACTGTCCCTACCAGCCCCTGTGTGTATCCAGCTTTACATAACAAGCTTGATATATGAGAGACGTTAGTAATAGCCTACTGAATATTTATTCTCCTCCTCCCCCTTATTTACAGAACCCCAATTTTTGGGGGAAGTAGGGAACAACAAAGACAGATAAAATGCTTTGTCTCTCAGTCTCATTTGCAACAAGGAGTTGACAAGGTGCCACAATTGTGTTTGGAATTTAAGCGGAAATCTGTCAGATATGGAAAGTTTGTTTTTCTGATTAGAGAGACAACTGCAGCTGGTATATGCCTTTTGTCCTTCCCTCTTTCCCTGCTTCCACCTAGAACACACTTCTGATGCCTGAAGATGAAATGGCCATTTCGAAAAAATACCATAATGGATATTTTCTTGAGAAGCTGCACTGCCCCAAACCACCAATCTCCAGACTTCTTGTTATGTGGAAAAAATAAACCCACTGAAGATGATTTTCTGTTACATGCAGCCAAATGCAATCCTAGTTGATGGGGATGAAAAGTTTTTACAGATTTTTATGAATGTACGATCTAGTGGAGTTTCTGAGAATTCGAGGAAAGAAATTTCAAAAACATGGACTGATCAACTGTGCTATAAGGAAAACATGGAAAGAAAAGGACTTTATGAGAATAACGAAGAAGAATAGTGCTAGGTTATTGGGGTTTGCTGGGAATATCGAGTGAGGCTTTTCCAAACCTATTCATCACATATGACAGAATTATTTATACTTGCCTTTGCTATCTACACCCCAAAGTCCTTTCCATACTAGCATGTGTTGCAGTCTTTCTCCCTCTCTTTCAAAATGCACCCCCAAACTCTTCTAAAATCTGTCCTGAGCTGAACTTTGTTATTCTTGCCTACCTCTTCACACCTTTACAATCTATTCTCTTCTGCAAGCTCATCTAAGCCCTTTCCAAAATAACTCAACTAAATTGGTTTGATTGCTTTGATTTCTCCTTCTTACCCATTATCCATATCTGTGCAATGACACCAGGAATAGAATTTGCAAAAACAAAATTATCTTTGGCATGAAAAGGAACACATGAGTCTTTAACATTCCCTTTTATTATTTTTTAATTACACATGGATATGCATAATTAAAATACACTCTTAGACACACACATTCATGTGCCTTTGTTAACACATAGAATCCAGAAGAATCTTACTCAAACAAGACCTGCTATAATAAGGATCAAACGTCAACTCCCACCTTGGCCCATCCCTCTAATTTAACATGGCTAAACTATAATTTGTGTCACTCAATCTCCAAAACAGGAGCTTAATCAGCACATTTCATGACATTCAAAGCAATTCGGAAAACTACTTTTGAAAAATAACATAAAGCACCACACATTCCATAAATCCTTTCTCCTCCCTGCAAATATGGAAGATGGGAACACTCTTTTGTCTCTCTGAGTCTGTCCAGCCTCCTCCACCAACTGCCATGTTATGTGGGAAGCTGCAGTGTCAGTCCCCTTTGAGCTCTCAAGGCCACATCCCAAGAAACACTTTCTGCTTTAGGAAACGGTGCCCTTGCTTCTAAAGCCACATCTCACATTTTATTTTTGGTTTCTGATGCCCTTTTTATTGTCATCTGTCTTTCATCAATCTCCCATGGAGACTTCCAGCTACCAGTACTAACGACATTATACACAGTACTACCATTGATGCCAACATGAAATGGAAATACATATTTTTTTTGTTAGGGTGTATAAACTTCCTGGTTTAATGAAGCAAAGCTACACTGAAAGTTTATCTAACTCCGTTTATAATAAGAAAATTCCTTGGTGCGTGTATTTGTGTTGCAAAGAAAAGCTAAAATTAACACTTTTAAGACCACCTCCAACACACGAGTAAACCTTGTTATAAGCAAAAACGAAAATCAAGGTAAAAGTTGATTAAAACACCAAACCAAATTAAATTTGATCTAATAGTGTTTACTTGTTTTAACATCTGGAAAAGTTTGGGCATACACTGCAAACATTTTTAACCTAATTTAAAAATAAATTATGCTTAGTTTCCACAGATGTATTTAAGTTAGGTCCTTTTAAAGAAATCATTCTTTCAGATTTTTTTTTTTTTTGGCATTTAATAGGCAAGAATTTGGATCATAAGGTGCCAATGGAAAGAATATCTAAATATCTCCCCTAATGAGTCCTCAAAAGAGCACCCCAGTATTTAAAAAGTACAATTTACAAAGATCCTATACTCTCTTCTGAGTGAAAAACAGACAGATGTGGAGGATCTCCTCAGTAGGAGTTGTACAGAAGTATTTTCACCTGCGGAGAAGGGAAAGCGAAGTAGCTGATGGAGGCCTATGCACTGATCCTGACTCCGAAGATTCACACTAAACTCCAAGAAAGTGAAAGGCTCCTGTACAGTTCAGGGATATAGTTAATGCTCCTATGGGCTCTAAGGAAAGGAAAATGCTGTGTCTCCTGAAGCCCTTATAGGCGCTGCTCTTCCCCTCCCTGCCCAACATATATTCCCCTCCCCACCCTCCAGTGGCCAAAGTGTAGAAACTACACCCCAAAGCCCTTTCCACGCCATCTCACATACCAGGGAAGACTCTACGTGGATAGGAAAGGGTGGGGTAGGTATTTATGGGGACAGAATTTATTTATGTATTTATTGGGCAGAAAATGCTGAAAAGGGAATTTGAAGACCTAATCCAACCTTGATCAAGCCTAAAGCCCTACTCTTCTGTTACCAAAAGTCTAAAGATTTGCCTCATTTCTGGTTGGCATCAGCTTGGCTGTGTATAGGAATCTAGTTCCCGAACACTCTACTTCTGTCTACCCCTACTCTCTACTTGCTTTGTCAACTCAGTCTTTCCTGAATTCACAAACTAGTCTGTAGCTTCTTGATGGATGGGGTCATCTCTTAGACTTATTTTTTATCTTCCCAGTCATAGCCTAACATAGGACTTCCTGAGTACACAGCAGGCGGTGAGTTCTGGAGGGGTATTAAGAAAACACAAGGCTGATTCATCTTTTGTCTGTGGGCTTTTTCAGCACCCATTCAATATCCTAGAAGAGAGTTATTACTTGATACAAACAGTCTATAAAAATGTAAGTTGTAAGTAAGAGAAACACCCCCACTTTTTCTCTGCTCTGTTCTCTCTTCCCACAGCAGTGCACCTTCTGGATGCAGCCAAGAGCCTGGCCTCCTAAGGGTTCAGGCAGAGGCTGTGAGCTTGGTGTGTTTGGTAAGAGCCGTGGTCAGCAAAGTTGGTTTTCTTATTAGAAAAACCTGTTTTATACTGTGATAAAGCTTCACACTTGTGATTTAAAAAATTCTGTGGCAGAGACATAACCTCCCTCTAAATTCTCATCTCATGGCGTAACTTCATCCACAAACTCATAACTTAGAGCAGCCTGTGGTTGAAAATCATGTACATATTTACTCCTTATTCCTTGTTGCTAGAGGGTAACATAGGTTAGCCACAGAATAATCCTTAAAACAGTAAGAATCATACTCTCTCTTCTCAGCCTGAATAAGCGTTATAAACTTAATGCATACCTCTTTAAAAGCGTAATCATTTCTGGGGCGCCTGGGTGGCTCAGTTGGTTAAGTCTTTGACTTCAGTTCAGGTCATGATCTCACGGTCTGTGAGTTCAAGCCCTGGGTTGGGCTCTGTGCTGACAGCCCAGAGCCTGGAGCCTGCTTCTGATTCTGTATCTCCCTCTCTCTCTGCCCCTCTCCCACGCACACTCTGTTTCTTTCTCTCAAAAATAAACATTAAAAAAAAACCCTAATCAATTATATATTTTTTCTACATCCTTTACCATTACTTTTTTTGTTGTTCTACCTGGGACACTGGTTGTCAAAGTATGGGTCCCTGGACCACCAGCATTAATATCACCTGGGAACTTAGGAATGCAAATTCTCCAGGTTTTGTCCCAAACCTACCAAATCAGAAACTGGGGGATGGGGCCCAGTAATGTGTGTTCTAACAGGTGATGATTATTCAGACACATGCTCAAGTTGGAGAACCACTGACTTAATACCAGTAGCCTAGCTTTATAGGAACTAAACGTCCTGGACATCTCACAGAAAACAGTTGTCACCTTAGCCATCACGCTTGTAAAGATAGGACAGGGAGCAATAGATGAGAGCCCGGGGCACCCTTCCAGACAGCATCACTGTATGAAAAGGGTAGTCTGGCCAACCCACGTGTTAGCACTGCTGACCTGATTGAGGGAAACACCCCAGAAGACAACTGACTTGGAATTTGAGAGGAAGTGATTGCACATCATAATCAGTAAATTGCACGGGGATGAACAGAAGCATCTGCTACTAACATTTTCAAAGCTACATTTTTCACAGGTACATTCCAGAGTGTAACAAACCATTTCCACATGTGGGGGCTGATCTTTCAACTATATATCTTACCTGCCTTTTGTGTCACCACAGATTTCTTTAGAAGTTAAAGTTCACTTCAAAGTCATAGTGAAGCCAAAAACTATTCCAGGTGCAGTGATGAGTCTTCAGAGATGTTGGTGATCTAGGGCGAGGCAGAACTATGAATTAGGGGAAGGCTGCTGGAGCTAAACTGCCTTACTGCCTCTCTCACTTCCGAGACACCCCTGGCCCACTTCAATTATATGGATGCATATTAGAATCCATGAGGGATCTTATTAGCCTATCGATGCTTGGGCTCAACTCCTGGAAGTTCTAATTTAATTATTCTGGGTAGGGTCTATGCATTGGTACTTTTAAAAAGCACTCCACATTCTTCTACTGTGCACCCCAATTCTAGAACCACTGAATTAATGAATATTTCTTGACTACTTACTATGCATGAGTTCCTCATAAGGCAACAGAAGATTCAAAAAAGCATAAGGAAAGAGGCTGTGTCTTCAAGAAGCATAGAGTGGTGGGGGTGCCTTCATGTCTCAGTCAGTTGAGCGCCCAACTTCAGCTCAGGTCATGATCTCATGGTTTGTGGGTTTGAGCCCTGCATTGGGCTTACTGCTGTCAGCGCAGAGCCCACTTCGGATCCTCTGTCCCCCTCTCTATCTGCCCCTCTCTGACTCATGCTCGTTTGCTCGCTCTCTCTCAAAAAAAATGTAAAAAAGAACCATAGAATGGTAGAATGTGGAGCAAAATATACACACCTAAATAGAACCACAGTGGTCCATAAGTGCTGCATTAGAGTTACACAGTTATCTGTGCCAAAGACAGGGTGGAGTTAATTCTAGACTTGCTTTGAATTTGGTTTTGGAGGATTTTTATCAGACAAGGGAGAAAAACCATTTGGGGCTGAGAAAATGAAAATAAACAGAAGTGTGAAGACAAAGTTCAAGAATTTTGTAGGGATCAGTAAATACTTCATAGTCACTGCATATAGGGAATGAGGTTGGCAAAGTCATTCAATCCAGCTTTTAAAGGATTTGTGAATGTCATGGTAACAATTTGAATCTTATTCTCAGGGAAACGCAACATTATGAAATGTGTTTTAGAAAGGTATATCATTGAGAAGATAACTACTATTTCTACCAATAAAACTGTTGTATATTTAGCCAATAAAACAAACATTCATTGATCATTTCATTTATTATTTCATTTTCATTTATTGTTGTAAATTCCTGCACTAGACACTATGAGGAATTAAAAATGCCCAAGGCAACTATTTATAATCATAATAGATTGTTGAACCTTACACTCTTTTATAAATCTAGTCTACCTACAAAATAGAATTTTGTGAGCTAAATAGCCAATTTCTGTTACTGCTGACAATTCTTGTTTCTAATAAAGTCATTTGTTTATGGCAAAAGTAGCATACTGGAGTCAGTTAGAACATTAGCCCAGATTACCTGGCTGAAGTAGTATTTGTCAGGTTCCTCTAATGTAAGGTAACCTTTTCCCCTTTTCCACGAAAGGGAGTCACTATGCACACCTCCTTTAGGGAAGAATGTCTACATAAATAATTTGGAATTCTACATGAGAGATTTGTCTACACTCCCCCATTTGTTTTATTCAATCATTCATTTATATTGCTAGTAACCTAGATATTTCTTTTATACTTTGTATTAGAATCCAATACTACATTATTTATTGTGGCTTTTTTTTTTCTCACTTGTCTGGGCAATTTTCCATTGTTTTAAATCATAATTCTAAAACCATGGTTACATAATTAAGTATTCAGATTGTTATCATTTTTAAGCTGAGCTCTTTCTATATGAACTATGGTGTAGGGATGTTTGTGATTGCAAAGAACAGAGCTAACATCACTTTCATTCTTCAAAAACTAATTTGGGAAGGAAGGGGTAGTTAATGAGAGGCACTAATGCCAACTGTTAGAAGTTATTTGGAAGTCCAGAAGAATCTGAACATCCTGAAAACTAGATATTCAACAAAGTATCTTCTTCACCAAGCCCGCTCTACCTCACAAATGTTCTTGGGTTGCCTTTAACAACAAAAGAGCACTCATTTTGCCATTAATATAAGCATTAATTACCCCCTCTGCCAAAATATGCAAAATATTTAAATTGTCACTAATTCTTAGGATTCTAAGCAGACTCCCGACACTGATGTGGTAAAATCTGAGAGGTTGAGCAGGCTGGGTCCTACAGTTTCAGGCTGACTTTGGGGAGGGATCTAATTTACTATGGGCAACCAGAAAGTTGCTCCTTGATTTTCACCAAACTTTTGCAAAGAAAGCAACTTGTTCAAAGTCACTGTGTAAGAAGAAGAAAATAATAAACCTCTTAAGATTATTGCCAAACCACCACCACACCCATATTTCAGTGAAGGCACAGAAGAACACCTTATCCTTTCTGACCGACTGTGCACTGCCCATTGATCTTCCTTCAGTTCACTAGGCTCCACTTCACCACCTGTCAAGGGCCCACCATGGGTCTCTCCACTCACCTTCAGTAAATGTTCCCAACCATGCATAGGACCTTGTTGACAAGTGTACTTCTTCTCCTCGTACGTCCCTGTGATAATGAACCCACCTTGGTCCATTCACAAGCCCATCAGGAAACTAGAGCACCTGGGGCAGATGCTTCCTCTTGACGCCAGCCTTTGGATGAACAATATTGGCATCTCCCAACCTCTAGAGTCAAAGCCAGGAGAAAACGTTAAGTACCGCTTCACCTCCTTACAAAACTGAAGGAAAGCATGCCTCTAGACTTCCATGTACACTTCCTCTTCTGGCAAAAGAGCTTCTTTGCCATCTGTTTCTGATGTTTTTTCCTTGTCTCATCTTGCCAAGCAGACTCACAAGAGCTCTCTCCTACTTCTTCTCTGCTGCTTTGTGAATTCTCTCCCCAAGCATTTACTGAATCCTCCTGCCACGTAAGATGTTCTATTCATCTCTTCACCTACAGACTCCAGGCCTAACTTCAAGGCACAATTCAGAATTTACCTTTTCCTGGGCCCCCTGTTACCTCCCATCCCAGAAATTTTTCCTACCCTGTCCACGTGTTGTATCTTCTCTTCTGTAGGAATGGTCTGTTATCCTTCCCTGAAGGCAGAAAGTGGTTCCTATGCATCCTTTATATCCCCTACAGCACTGAATATCAGGAATCATTTTCTAATGTATGTGCATGAGACTTATTGGTGAACCACAGAAATGATCCTACAAGGAGCTGATATTTTCAACCATTTCAGATGTAGAAAATCGGCAGCATGTGGATGAAGAGGTTTGCTGAAAGTCAAGTCAGTACTTATCTTTGCTCCCTCCTCCAATATGGACCCCAAATGACAAATAAAGTGAAAGAGGGAATTACAGATAGTCAACAAAATTTAGGAAACAGGAAGATAAACAAGTGGTAACTAAAATCTGATAGCGAGTCAAGTGTCTGTGGAGCCAAAGGGTGCCAATTGATTCACCCACTACAACTCTGGAATGGCACAAGATGGGAAGGTGTTGAGTAGCTCCAAATTCTGTGGTGTATATTGATCCTGAAAACAGGATTGGTTGCTAGGCCCTAGAACCCTTCTCCCAGCTTGCACAACCAATCACCTTTCCTCTAGCCAGGCACAAAACAGCTTTCTCCTCTGGAGACACTTTGGACTTGAGGTCCTCAGGTCTGCTTAAAGGCAAGGACAAGGCACCAAAACAGAAAGAGATTTGTATTTCCCTGATGATGAATGACATTGAGCATCATTTCAATGTCACTCATCATCAGGGAAATACAAATCAAAACCACACCGAGATACCACCTCACACCAGTCGGAGTGGCTAAAATGAACAAATCAGGAAACTATAGATGCTGGCGAGGATGTGGAGAAACAGGCAGCCTCTTGCACTGTTGGTGGGAATGCAAACAGGTGCAATCACTCTGGAGAACTGTGTGGAGATTCCTCAAAAAAATGAAAATAGAGTTACTCTATGACCCAGCAATAGCACTGTTAGGAATCTACCCAAGAGATCCAGAACAGCTGATGCATAGGGGCACGTGTACCCTGATGTACATAGCAGCACTTTCGACAATAGCCAAATCATGAAAGAGGCTAAGTGTCCATCAACTGATGAATGGATAAAGAAGATGTGGTATATATATATATATATATATATATATATATATATATATATATGTACAATGGAATACTACACAGCAATGAGAAAGAATGAAATCTGGCCATGTGTGGCAACATGGATGGAACTGGAGGGTATTATGCTGAGTGAAATAAGTCAGGCAGAGAAAGAGAGATGCCATATGTTCCCATGCATAGGTAGGCTTTGTGAGACCTAACAGAAAACCAAGGGGGAGGGGAAGAGGGGAAGGAAGAAAAAAAAAAGCCACAGAGAGGGAGGAAGACATAACATAAGAGACTCTCAAAGACTCAGAACAAACTGAGGGGAGAGGGGGCTATGGGAGGGGGGAGAGTAGGTGATGCACACAGAGGAGGGCACTTGTTGGGATGAGCACTGGGTGTTGTATGGAAACCAATTTGACAATAAATTATTCAAAAAAAAAAAAAAAAAACCAGAAAGGGAAGAATGTAAGTAAACATCTGCATGTGAAATGGTGAAAGCCGCCATCTTTCCCTGCCCAGCGGCCAGAACACTGGGAACCAGACTTGTCCTTGTCCTCCCCAGGCAGGGGGCTAGAGAATCTTCCCAGGAAAAACTAGCCAGCCCCATAGGAAGCAAAACCTACTGGTCCTGGGGACCCGAAGAAACGGCCAGGTCCTCACGCAATAATTCCAAAGCAGTCTGCAGATTACTGAGCACACCTCCCCTCCCCACACCAATCACAGCTACCAAACTCATACGCAGGTTCAGATTAGCTTTTTAAGGACTCAACTTGAAAATGAATCTTTGACTGTATGTTAACTATACTGGAATGAAAAAACAAATTGAATCTCTGTGCCATTCACTTGCACTAAGATATCGGTACTAAGTTTCTTATATGAGTCTAAACAAAATAAAGAGAGAGAGAGAGAGAGAGGCAGAGACAGAGACAGAGATAGAGATAGAGAGAAAGAGAAAAGGGCTGGGTGGGGAAAGTTACTCAGAGGAAGTAGAAGCAATTAAGGCAATTGTGGAAACATAAAACATTTTTTAAAGAATATTCTCAGGTATAAGAAAAGATATTAAATCTATGCAGAAAAGAGTAAGTGCTAGTAAAAAAAAACACTGGACAAGAACTCTTTGAGAAACTCAAAATCTCATAGCACTTTAAATCATTATTTAAAATTCAATAGAATATATAGATGATTCAATTTAAGGAAATCTGTAAAGTAAAACCAAAACAATTGATAGAAAAGGAAAACAATACACTAGAAAATTAAAGATAAACCCATGAAGACTGACATTCAACTGATGAACTAACTGGAAGGAAGGGTCAGAGAAAGAAACTGTAAAATACATACTGTATAAAATAGAAACTATATATTTATATAGTTTTATATATGATATTTATATATTTATATATGATATTCTTGACCCAAAGGATATGGTTTTCCAGATCAAAAGGTAATATAGCCTGCCCAGCATGTTGAATTAAAAAGAAGGTTCATCAAGTCATATTGTCATAAAATTCGGGATAAAGAGAAGCCCTAAAATTTTACAGAGAGAAAAATCATACAAATAATTTTTCCCACACAAAGAATTAGGAATACTGTACTGCCTCATACTTTTCAAAAAACAGCATTAGGAGCAAGTTAAAAGTAGAGAAATGCCTAGAATTAGAATCTAGAAATCTATACTCAAATTACACTCAAATATGCAAGTAGAGGGAAAATATCTTCAGACATGCCAGGTTTTACAATATTTTTCTACCTTATATTTTTTATTAGACACTACTGGAAGATATGATCCCCCCCTAATATAAGGGTTTAAGCTATGAAAGAGGAAAAAACCAGGAATCCAGCTTACGAGGTGGATGAAGGAAATTCCCAAGATGATGATCAAGACAAATCCTAGGATACCAGTGATGCATCAGCCCCAGAGCATAAACAATCCTGACTGGCAGAGAAGGACGGGACAGATGGTGCTAGAAGGAATAACTCTAAGAAAAAACAAAGCCTGAAAGATTGCCTGAAGTATCTGTTCACATTGAGAAGTACTTGATAGCCCTGTTGCAAAAGCTAGAGAAGAATTAGTTATGTAGATAACAATACAAAAAAAAAATTATTGACTACAAAAACTTGTAGAGAAAGATAATGAATAATCATATACTGTAAGGTTCATCTTTGATTAATATTTACATAATTATGACATTAAATACTGAATATTGGTTTGACTAAAAACAGTGCCTTAAATATAAAGGGGGAATGGGGAGATGACATGTACATGTGTTTATGGCAGGGGCAGATGGGTGACATCGAGAGAGTGAAATTTTCATCTTTCATAGAATTAAGTCAATAGATAAGGTCTAAAATTAAAACACTGCAGAAAAAGTCAGCATAAACATGGTACTGAGAAATATGGAAGAACATTCCGGAGGAAAAACAATAGCAAGGAATACAAGTGGCTATTTCTGAAGGACAAAAGTCAGAAGTGGGGAAGGGTGAAATAAGGAACTGCTGTTTTGTATTACAAGATTTATAATGTTATTTGACTTTTGCTTTTCAGAGAAGCGGTATGGTATGGTGCTTCAAAGCCCAGACCTGGGTTTGGATTTCAGCCCTGACACTTGTTGACTGTGTGAAACTGGTCAGGAATCTTAACCTCTCCACACCTCAACTTCCCCTTTCAAACAGGAGTAATAATAATGCCTAAATCAGTTAATAAATGAAAACACTGAGAAAAGTTGTGTTTACTATTTTATAATCATTTGTTATTGTGATTAAACTACCTACCTATATTACTTAAAAACTAAAATTAAAATTGGAAAGAATCAAGCATTATGTAAATTTTACTTCTGAAGACTCTACTTCTGAAGACTCTATTCTTTCTTCATATAAAGTAACAGTCAGAATATTATGTTCAATTTTGCTCTAACTGTACAAATTTCTGTTGCTTTCCTTCTCTACAGAACAGAACACATCCACACAGAACAGCAACTACTGAGAGGGGTGGGGCTTCCAGAATGGAACGGGTGTGTAAGGAGTGGTCAACACCGTCCACACCATTGCTCAAGCCCTCCCTTGGCTTGGAGATCACAGAATCGGTCCAGAATGCACCAAGTCTGACTTTGGGCTTGTGCTTTTCAAGGCAACAAGTCATAAATCATCCTAGATCACTGCGGTCATCCTGAAAAGACTTGCTGTCCTGCCAGGCTCTCAGACAGAGCTCTTTGTGTTTCAGAAGTGAATGAAAGAAGCATGCAGACACATTCTAGGAACTAACTCCTCACTCGTTCCTCGAGGGCAGAAGACCCTCCCTTACCGTCCACTCTTCTCTGCCCTGTGCCTTCTTCCGACATCACCCTATGGAATCAGTATGCAGTGGAAAAGCTAGAAGGCTCTGCTGTTTCACTCACCCATACTTCTCTCTTATTCAGCTACAACCCAGACTCTCATCAGCACCCACACAAGAGGAGAAACCAGGGTGACCTGCTCCACGGCAGAGCACCCATGCATGCCACAGTGAAACTAAGTGCTTTCCTTATAGAACACATGTGTGTGAGTGTATGCATGTGAATGTATGCACGTGAATGAGTTTGCTCATGGCTCTGACATCTACTCACTCTGGGATCTTGTATTAATATTGTCAGTTCTCCTGAGCTCATTCTGCTCTGCTATAAAATCTGAGTCAAAGAATCAAAATTTCCCCCAGGGTTAGCAAGGCCTGAGGCAGTGAGGGGACTCACACAGGTAACACTGAATTAGAACCGGGACTCAAACGCCAGTCCACTGAGCCCAGAACATTGCTCTTTCCATGGTGCTTGATCACTGCCCAATATCCAAATTATTATCTCCCAATCACGGACTCTTCTATGTGAAAACCGGAATCCCATTCAGAAATCCACAGAAAGATAGAATCATTCATTCATGATATGACAAATCCTTTCTAAGGCTCCAGCATTAGATTTTGATCTTACCGAGAAATTCCCAACTAAAATAACAAATGGAAGATTAAAAGCTCCAAATCAGTTTTAAACAACCTTATACTTGCATATACGGTCAAATCGGCAAATGCGACAGCAAGTTCTCAAACAAAGTCATAAACTCACCCTGCTGCGGACCAGCAATACCAGCCTCTCAGGAAGGGAGCTGCTTCTGAGCAAGTAACTGAGATGGAGAGCCAATGCTCCCCCCCTCCCCTCCCCTTCCCTGCCCACACCCACCCAAAGGCCAGTCTCTACCAAGCTGTTTGGCAACTCTGTTCAAGACAGCTTAAGGTCCAGGAGTGGATTAGGAACAGCTAACACTCTGGCAATCATTTTCCTTTCCCTTGAGCCCAGACTTCAGTGGGCGTGCAATGTGGCATTTTGCTTCTGATTTCAACCACTTCCCCAGCAATTCAGCGTGAGAAAAACAAGAGCTGTGCCAGCACGGGAGCAGCCAGCCTTAAGTCCTCCACCTCCCCGTCATGGAAAGACCCTTGGTGACCAGGCCATCTCCCATCTTAGGACCTCAGGAGCAGGCCACCGATGGCCTAAAGGATGACGCAGGATGGTCCATCCTGTGCTGTTGCCTTCCCTTCAAGCCAAAGAAGCAGATGGGCCTCTCATCCTCCTGGAAGCAGCCTGGGAAATCTACAAGGATGGACAAGCCATTTTACTTTTAAGCCACTCATGGCAGTTGTTGAAAATTAACATTATGTATCCTGTGTATCTGTGGAATTGCCAGAATTAGGAAGTCTGGAACACAGGCTAGGGAAACACTGGGCACATGATCTTCATTCTCTGGTTCCCCTGGGTTTCTGGTCATGCCTCCTGCCCTCACCTTCCACTTAAGTGACAAGTGATTCAGAACACATCTCTGAACATAGCATGCCCTTCACATGAAGTTATCCAGGGCTCCTCGGAACCTTCAGCATAGAGTCCCATTCCTCAGCAGGTGCCTTCAGATGGCCCCCCACCAGCTGCTTCTCCTGCAAGTTCCCTACTGCATCCTGGGCTGAAGTACTACAGAGCCATGCACAGCCCAGGTCCTCTCTCACCTCTTAATTGTTGAACATGCATTTCCCTGTTCTCAGACAACCTCTTCCTTTCAAATAGCCTAAGCCTCAGTGGACATGCCACCTCCTTCCAGAAAACCCCCCTTGGCTCCTCCAGTACTCTGAGTATTGAATGTTCCTCCATGGAAGATTTGCTATGTTCCTAAAATGACCTCTACCAAGACCATTTTTAAAACTCTGTCTCTCAGGCTGGTCTGTGAGCTCATTATGAGGGACAGTACCTTTCTTTTCTGCATGTCTACACCAGCGCCTAGTGACTGCAAAGTGTTCAGTGACTGTGTGTTGATTCAATAATTCTTAAGGGCAGGGAATATGCCATATTCCTTTTTTTGATCCTTCAAAAAATAGATGCTTCAAGTGGTTTGTGTATGACAGAATAAACCAAAAAAACTATATTTCCCCAACTTAAAGAATTTGTGCTTTGTCCTCAGACAAATGCACGTCTGAGAGTCAATGATGTCCACCTAGGACTTTGTCTCTAAGTAGCCTGTCATGCCTGCACTCCCCAAGAAACAGTCTGCTACTTGTGTTTCCTCCCTGCTGGCCTAAGGCACTCTGCCTACTGTTCCATTTCCTCCTTCAGGCTGTGAAACACCGCCCCAAAGCCTTCCTCTCCTCCAGATGACCTACAGGGGAACAGGAGACCCGCCCCACCCTGCTTGCTCCAGATGTTTGGGCCCCTCAGGGGACTCACAGATAGGAGACACAGGAGAAGCTTGTTTACCTTTTCATTTGGATAACCGCACCTGTGACCCAGGGATGGTGTAGGCTTCTGGGGGACCTCCATGTTTCTCTAGTTCTATGGGGGGGCGGTGAAAAGCCCTCGTTATTGTCTAATGAAGGTAGACACAACGGGGGCGGGGGTTATAAAATGAAGTACAGGAAAATAAGGGGGTTAAAAAGGATTGTTACTTCACTTCCTTATCCCTGTGTTGCCTTCTGTGGCCTAGCATGTTCACTTTGCAATAGGTGGAATTGGCTGATGTGTATATAAACTTACTACTCTGAGCCTGAGGTTTCTCTAGAATTGTCAAAAATCACCTTCCAGGAATCAGTAGGCTTTACCCAGCATCTTACATGGCCTACAAATTTTGGTATCGGCCATTTATGAGGAAGCCTGTTTTTGTAAAGGGGCCACCAACACACCCAATAGACACTCTCTGGCAAGTTTGTGAATTGCTACAACATAAAAAGGCAGGCCCGGTTTGAATTACCAGGCTCCGATCCCTCACTGGAACTCCGGTCACACTCACTACACAAACCATCTGGAGCCTCACTCTGGCACTTTGTTATTTACTCAGGGTCCCAGGTGGAATTAGAGCCCATAATTCACCTATGTCCACCCTCTTCTCCGTGGACAGCATCATACCTCATCTCAGCAGTCGCTCCCTGGCCATCCATCAGCCATTCCAATTTGGGATCCCTTGCCAAAGTAGATGTTTTTCTTTGGGGATTATCATTATAAATTAATGTTTTAAATTTGGGGACTAGACTGCCATTTTGCAAAGCATTTTGCCTTTTTTCTCTTAATCTCACATGTCTCAAACTTAAAAAGGACCCACTTATTCATCCCATTCTTCCTTTCTCCCTTCATAAAGAATTCTGGTCACCAGCAGACCATATGCTCCAACCTCTTTTACTTCTCTGGGAATTCATTACCAAACCAAACAACCAGCCAGCTAATAATGAAAACTCCCACCAGCTCAAGGTCCTCATCAGTTAAGACTGAGCATGTTACTGAATGTCTCTGTGCCTCATCAGGGGATGAGGCACGAAAAAGTTTAGTCATAAAACATATACTGATACATATACATGCTGGGTGGTAGCAAAGGAAGAGCCCTCTTGGTGAGCAAAAGTCAAAAGAGAGGGAGAGGTATGATGTGTCCAAGAATTAGAGAAGTACAAGGAATCTGCTGGAATGTAGGGAACAGGAGGAGGAACAGAAGATGAAACTGAAGAGGCATGTGGAGTGAGATGATGAAGCCCTTGAAGCCCTTGTAAAGAAATCTGGATCAGGTTTTCAAAGTGATACAAAGTCATTAAAGGTTTTAAGAAGGGGTATCATGTGTTTAGACTGTTTTTAGAAATATCATTGTCAGAAAGGTGGAGGCTGGGTTGAAGAGATGCAAAAGTAAGGGGAGAAAATCCAGTCAAGGGACTAAAGGCAGGTGAGAATGAATGGAAGCCTGAAGTAAGGTGGCAAAGGGGAGCCTGAGAGGAGAGGACAGACCTAGGAGATCCTTAGAAAGATTAAGGGGAATGAGGGAAGGAATTACTTGAGTAAATGCTCAAGTTTCTGGTATGGACAACGGGACTGACATTGAACAACAATGGCATTACCAAGGTAGGGAATAGAGAGAGTTTTTCAAGAAAGAATTAGAAAAACAACTGTTTGGGGACATTTTGAGTGAGTGCCTGTGGGACACTCAAAAAGAGTCTCTAGGGGCACTTGGGTAGCTCAGGCGGTTAAGCATCGGACTTCGGCTCAGGTTATGATCTCACGATTTGTGGGTTCGAGCCCCGCATTGTGCTCTCTGCTCTCAGCACAGAGCCTGCTTCAGATCCTCTGCCCCCCTCTCTCTCTGACTCTTCCCAGTTCAGGCTATCTCTCTCTTAAAAATAAACAAACATTTTATTAGGTTGCATTGTCAAATCTCATTGAACAGTATACATTAAATTCATGCATTTTATTTTACATATATGTTATGTTGATTACAAAAATATAAATATATGGAATTGGTAGGGAAAACTCAAGGAAATGAATTTTATCCTGCAGGATAGAGTGAAGAAATGTAGTGTTTGTGCCAGAACCCTAAGAAAGACCAACATTTAAGTGATGTAAAAAGCAGTAAGATCCAATAAAATATTTATCCTAGAGAGTTACCTGTGATACCTTTAAAATGTATTATGTATTGAAATATTGAATTTGGTTTTAAATACTTTAATTAATAAAAATTAAAAAAAGAAAAATAAACAAACATTTAAAAATTAAAAAAAAAGAGTTTCTAGTAAGCAAGAGAATTTTCAGGAAAAAGGAGAGTTGTCAGTATACACAGTGTATGAAAACTGAAGACACAGGGAAGGTAGGATCATTCAGGAGCAGGTGTAGTATGGGCAAACAGGAGGGTTGGCCATGAGGCCCTAGTGAATCACTAACTAAAGGAGGAGCTTCAAGAACAGAGTGGTCAATTGTGTCACCTACACCATGGCAAATGAAGTCATGGAGAGCAGAAACCAGAAAGAAATGGGCTTGGGAATAAATTGGGAAAGACAGTAAATGTGAGCAGTGCATATAGTATTTTGATAGGCTTAACTGTGTAAGGAGAGAGGGCCAAAGGAAATTGTTGGTTGGTTAGTGGCTTGCTGTTTTATTTTTTAATACACTTTTTGTTTGGAGTAATTTTATTTTATTTATTTATTTTGAGAGAGAGAGATAGCGATAGCATGCAAATGCACACGCAAGTGGGGGAGGGACAGATAGAGAAGTAGAGAGAAAATCTCAAGCACGCTCCGCTCTCAATGCAGGGCTCAATCTCACAAACCTGAGATCATGACCTCAGCTGAGAACAAGAATTAATATTAACCAACTGAGCCACCCCAGGTGCCCCTTGAATAATTTTAGATTACAGAGAAGTTGTATAAATAGTCCAGTTCCCCATACTAACATCTTACATTACCACGGTACATTTATCAAAACTCAGAAACCAACAATGGTACATTACTATTAACTAACTTCTGGAATTTATTTGGACTTCATCAGCTTTTCCGCTAATGCCTTTTTCCTTCTCAAGATCCAATATGGGGAACCATATTGCATTTAGTTCTCATATCTCCCCAATATCTTCGGTCAATCTTTGTTTTTCATGACCTTGACAGTCTTGAGGAGTACTGGCCAGGTAGCCTATCGAATGCCTCACAATCTGAGTTTCTCCCATGGCTAGACTGGGGTTATGAGTTTTGAGAAATTATACCTCTTCATCAGGGGCCACATGAGATTCACATGACAACACTGATGATATTAATTTTAATCATTTGATTAATGTAGTGGCTTCTCCACTGTGAAGTTTCTGCTTTCATTTACCCAACTCTATTCTTTGCAAGTGACTCACCACCAAGTCAGCCCACACTTGGGTGTGAGATGGAGTTGGATGTAGGATTAAGCTCCACCTCTTGTTTTGTTTTTAAGATAAGGAAGATTCTCCTAACTCGGCCCATAATCTTCATTATTTCTCCTTTATTTGAGATAAAACTAAACATTTGGAGTCTCAAGTACACAATATAGCTCTTAATCCTATGATTAAGGGTTCAGGCAAAACAACTCAACACCTAGTCTGGGACTCACACTATACTTCTCTCTTTCCTCAATCCATTTGGTTACCATGTCCTTTCATTTTTACCTGTTAAAAATCTAATATTTAGTCACATAATTGATAATTTGTCAGATCAACTGACTCCTAAGTTTCTTACCTTTTCCTCCAGGTAGAACTCCGTCTTCATCCCAACTCCTGGTAAATGCAGAAAGGTAGAAAAGGAGATAAAACTTTCCCTGTATTATCACCATATTCTAGTGTGATCAATATGAATATAGGATGACTTAATAGCTTAGAGCTTGGGCTTAATATCTTAGAGCTCATCCTAAGGAAATGGCTGATAAAAAGCCTCCTTCCTAGCATTTTTCACAGAAATTCCCCAGGAATATGTGTTTGAACAAGAATCATCTGCTTGTGGGATGCTTGTAGGATGAGTCCAGTCTCAGGAAAAGACAGCAGGAGATTTGGGTTCCAGGATTGGTTCTGCCGCTAACTACCCTGGAAACCAGCGTTCACCATTCCAGCTTGCGTACCTCACTTTCTGCATTAGTAAAATGAAGGAGTTGGGCTGATTACGATGAATTCAGTTCAATCTACCAGCTGCTTTATTAAACCACCGACCCCTTGATTTCATTGTTGGGGCTTCTTTGACATCGTGATTGACCTTGGGAATGCTGTGTGGAAGCCATATCTCAGAAGAATCACATGGAAAAGGGATTAGAGATGCACAGGTCAAATTCCAGCTTGGTGAGTTGTGTTAGATAAATGTGGGGAAGACCAGTGGGAAGAAGGGGCTCCTAACCTCTTGAGAGACAATGCATGCTTCTTCCCAGGGGGTTGGAGGCTTGGCAGCCCTCTGTTGCCTCCAGCCCCATCCCATCAGGTGGGGTTAGCTTGCTGTTGAGCTCACATGACAGATGGCTTTTTGGGCCTCCAGAGTGTTCTCCAGCCATCACCAGGTTGTCAAACTGCAAACAAAAGCCATTCATTGCCCTCATCTTCTCTCCTGAATTCTTTCTAGCTTCATAACCTCAAAAGCACAAGTTATGCTATAATCATCTGAGGTTCTTCCACTCCTTGCTTATCTACATGAGCCATATTTTTTCCAAAACTCAAAAAACCAGCACATATCACCTGACAAAGAGTGTTTTTGCTATTCCTGACTGCAAAAACGTCAAGGAAATGTAGTTTGGCTACCAAGATGTTATTATTTCCACATTACTGCAATGGTTTCTAACATCTTCTCCAGGACTAACCAAACAGAGTTGCAATTACAATTACCTTACAAAGTTTGGATGCAAGGTGCCTTGTACATCCTCTCTTCTTTCTTTTCATCTTACCATTATAGTCACTACTAAACGGAGCTAGCATAAAGCTAGAAGTGTCAAGGTGAAAGGTGAAAAGAGGAGTAAGGAAAATACCTGGCCAAACTCACCTGCAGGCAGCAGAGACTGTGGCACTGAAAGATTGTGACATAATGCCGCCAGCACCAGCACTGGATCTGCTGATACTTAAAATCCATAAATATATATTTGACACTAATTTTTCCATAATTATCCATAATTAAACAAAATGCTCAAGAGTATCTGGACTCAAAGTATTTTTCAATTATTTCCACCTTCAGGAGAAAGGTTTGAGGGCAGGTGGGAGATTACTGGAAGGTGGTAAGACATCATGTGTCTGACATGAGAGTTGGCATAGGATCCTTGCTTGCCTGCTACAAGTTCTTTAAGAATGGCCAGCCACTTGCTCTCCAGTAGAGTCTTGGAATGGGAGATCCTCTGGCTCCCCATAATCCTGGGGGGAGAGCAAGAGACCCCAGGGGGAAATGGCCAGTCTCATGGTAGAAACTGCAGCACAGGAAAAACTGGGCATCTCTACCATTATTCAAAAGAGCTTAGCCTGGGAACCTGGGATCTGAGTTCTAAAGCTGGAATTTTCCACTGTAAAATTAGAAGGTTGATAGCATAATCTTTAACATCTTGGCCAACTGGAAGGATCTATGGTCACTTTAGATTAAGCAGATATTTCTCCAGAATGACAGGAAATGTGGAGGGACAGGGCTACTATGAATGTCTGATTATGAGGAAAATGATGAGAAGGTTACTGAGGATGTAAAGGTGCAGCCCATATGTGATCCATACAACTTCCTTTGTGCCGTATACTTTCAGTAAAATAGCTCACATTCTGTTTTGCCCTGGACTCTCTCAACAGCTTTAATTTAATGCAAAATCATCTAAAATCCATCATTTTATTTGATTTCCCACCCCCTCAAAACAAACAAACTATGAACTTGGCAGGAACTCCTATCTCCATTCCCTAGGGGAAAATCGTGGGGCTTACTGACTTAGAAAAAGTGCCACATACGAGATTACTTGGGATCCACTGAAGTCTGAATCCCATCTCCACCAGTTCTTTGGAACTTTAGAGTTTCTTGAAGGTATCTGCAAGCAAAGGCTGCAAGACAGGCTTATTTTACCTCCTTCATCAACTGGCCAACTTCTGCTACAAAAGAGCAGATCACAATAAAGCTGAGAGTTAGGTGACCTGCTCTGTCACTGATAAGACAGTAACTTTCCAATTATGCTTCTCATACCTTAGAGGTCCCACCAAGCCTCTTCTAGGTTTCTGAGTGTCTTTGAGCTATGCAGCTGGGGGCTGTAGGCTCTCTCCCTAATTCAGTCCGAACAGTTCCACTTTTATCTGCTTTATTTACTAGTGTCTCTCTAGGTATTAAAAAGTATTTGAGAACCACTGTAGGGCAAATTCTAGTCCACAGTGCTATTTCCAGCCTGAACCCAAGTTCCAGTTTCTTTACATGGCATGTTAATAAATCTCTGCTTCATTCTCCCAGTAGAAGACAGGGAGGACAGAAACAGCCCGTTGGTCTTCAAGACATACTGTCGTGTGTCACATCGGGATGCCTCCAGGGGCTCTTAAATCTAGAGAAACATGAGAGTAGTCATTTCACATCTTAAGACCCCTCTGATGAGAGAAGCCTCATTACCACGCGTGCACAGTAGCTAGTATTTTACATAGACTAACTGGCCTGTTTTCATTCCCTTTAAATACCCAAAGGCATCCTACCTACATGAGGAGCTGAAGGCCTACAAACCATGGTCGTAAAAACTGTTTGCACACTACGCAAGTGCTAAAGAGCACCTGAAACCACTTTGCTTCTATTTGTTTTGCCCCCTAATATGCACACTGGTATATTAGTGTTTCTTTTGAGTCCCCCTGGGTTTGGATATTATACACCCAAGTTTTCCTTCAAATTGGGTTTTCACAGCTGGATTATAAACCAGTGGAAATGTTGACCCAGCACCAACTATATCATTCCAAACAGGTGTTGCTTTAATTAGCCTTATCGTAAAACAAAAATTAAAAATTAAAGGAAAACATTTTAATGTACCTAAAGAGTTTCTGAAGGTCTTAAAGGGAGCAGGCAAATTATTGAGGACTTTTAAGCCTTATCTCCTATTCTCAGAGGCGCTCTTAAAAATTCAGGAACACTTCTGAAGCTGCAATAACACCCCAGTGTTTTAAGAGGAGAAAAAAAACTGACTTCCCTGGCATATTTTTCAATGAAGAAGGAAGTTTTTAAGTGAAGGGAGAGGGGCTTTGAAAATCCATTCACCCAGGTCCTAGTCATTCTCATCTCAGGCAGGAAGAAGACAAAAGGAACAGTCTTTGGATGTTACTTCTGACCTTCAAGGGGATTATCACTATTTTCCATGCAAAAACAAAGGAGTTTTAAGCGACTGCAATTCAGTGCATTAAAAAAAAAAAAAAAACAAAAAAACCATACCTACTGGGTACTTAGATGTAGAGGAGAGGTTGCAAAAATCCTACACTCAAGGAGTAGTCAAGCTCACTGTTTCACACACATGAAACCACTTAGAGAACAAGTTAAAATCGGGTATGAATTAGCTCAGATGTGTTGACGTTTCGGCAAGACAACACAAACTTCTCTTGGCCTCGGGAAGTTTATGATGACTTCCCAGAGAAAGCAGAGTGAGCAGCTAGCTTCAGAGATTGAACATAGAGGGGAATGCCGGAGGAGCATCTCAAGCTGGAGAAACTCCATCAGTAAAGGTGCAGAGCTATCGTTCTGCAGTTTAAGGGTACATCAGTCACCTGCAGGTTTGGTTAAAACTGATTACTGGGCCTCCAAAAGTTCTGATTCAGTGGGTCTAAACTGAGGGTCCAAGAATTTGCATTTCTAACAGGCTTCCAGCTGATGCAACTGTTGTTCCATAGACCACACTTTGAGAGTAACTGACATGGAGAAAAGATTGCACATAGCTGTTAGTGGTCCAGCGTAGGTTCTGACTTAGCTGTAAGAGGATTTGTATACAAGAGTGGAGAATGCAGTTACGTAGAAAGATGCTTGTTTTTTGATGGTGTGAACTAGATCATTTTTATGCTAAAAAAATTATTCATTTTGGACTTAACCCTCTTTTTTTTTAAGTTTATTTATTTTGAGAGAGAGAGCATGAGCAGGGTAGGAGCTGAGAGAGAGAGAGAGAGAGGACCCTAAGCAGATTCTGCACTGGGGCGGGGATCAAACCCGCAAACCATGAGATCATGACCTGAGCCGAAACCAGATTCGGATGCTTAATTGACTGAGCCACCCAGGTGCCCCTCAACTTAGTCCTCTTTTAAGGCACCTTAAGTCTTGTTCACTTTCTTTCTCAAAGGAAAGAGGAAAAGAATTCTCCAGTGAGTGCCACATGTGGAGCTATACCTGTATTAACTTAGCCCTCATAAAAAAATAAATGCAAAAAATTATCAAAACAACGATGATGATGCATTTTGTAGTTACATTAACTAAGCACTCACATGTCTCTGCTTGTATCCTTGCAGGCATGGGTGGCATGCTTCATGAGATGAAGAGAGGTTCTGCTGCTCTTAAAAGTCTTTTCTCTTCCTCCTTTCCAGGAAAACACCAACTTCTCTGGTCTTTTCTATCGCTCAGCTTTTCTGAAGTACAAGAGAAACACCAAGGGGCCTCAAATGACAGGACTTATCATAAGACTATGTAGGGAAGAAATAAAAGATGGAAAACTCGACCTCTCGAAAGCACAATGACACTTATAAGAGCAATTCTAATGATTCAACCAATTTCCTCAGGGATGGCCATCCACTATTCCCTACCCCAAGATCCCACAGTTCTTCTGGCCCAACTTCCTTTTCTCTGCATGCTTCCCTTCCCTGTTTTTCTGTTCTTTTTCTCTGTGTGTGTATGTTTCGAAACTCCCCAAGAGAAACAATGTGATTGGCTACTAGTCACCAGTCAATATGTGTTCCTCTACAGGGCAAAGTCATTGCACCGGGACCTCTAATGAGCTCTGGTCCAGCTGATAGAGCAGCAGCATTGTCCAACAGAAATATAATGCCAGAATCAAATGTAAGAGGTGTATGAAATTTTAAATTGTTCTATATTAGCTACATCAAGAAAGTAACACAGGAATGCAAACTCATACAGCCACTGTGGAAAATAGTATGGAGGTTGCTCAAAAGGTTTAAAATAGAACTACCCTATGGTCCAGTGATCCCACGACTGAGTATTTACCCAAAAAGTACAAAAACACTAATTCAAAGGAATGCATTCATCCCTATGTTTATTGCAGCATTATTTACAATAGCCACATTACAGAAGCGGCCAAAATGTCCATAAATAGATGGATGGATAAAGAAGATGTAGTGTGTATATACAATGGAATATTACTCAGCCATAAAAAGAATGAAATCTTGCCATTTGCAACAAAATCGATGGAGCTAAAGAGTATGTTAAGCAAAGTCAGTCAGTCATAGAAAGCAAATACCATATGATTTCACTCATATGTGGAATTTAAGAAACAAAGCAAAGGAAAGAGAGAGAGACACAGAGAGAGAGGGAAACCAAGAAACAGAATCTTAACTATAGAGAACAAATTGATGGTTACCAGAGGGGAGATGGGTAGAGGGATAGGCGAAATAGGTGAAGGAGATTAAAGAGTATACTTATCACAAAGGGCACTGAGTAATGTATAGAACTGTTGAATCACTCACTATATTGTACACCTGAAACTAATATAACACTGTATGTTAACTATACTGGAATTTAATAAAAAAATTAATTAAAAAACAACAAATAAGAATGTAACACAAAAGTAAAATAACATTTTACTTACTAAGTATATCTACATTATTAACATTTTTAACATGTAGTGAGTAAAAATTCAGTCAGATATTTTATCTTCTTTTTTTCCCATATTAAGTCTTTGAAATCCTATGTGTAATATACACTGGGAAAATATCTCAATTAGATTAGCCATACTTCCTGTGCTCATTACACATGTGGCTAGTGGTTACCATATTGAATAGTATACTAATAGATGGTTACCTTTGTCTAGAGGACTGATCTTTAGTTGCCATCACTATTGGTCAGAATAACAAGGATATATGATACATTATATTAAAAGAAAAAGCTATCACTATTTACTTCACAAAGGTACCAAGGACAAGGAGTGTGCTCAAAATCCAATAGTCCATTCTCCTGAGCTTGTCCAAAGACAGTGTTAGTAGATATCCATTATCATTTGATATAAATATACTTCTATCTAAGCTATAAGCTATACTAGTACTCTCACTCTGGTCTTACTACCTTTGTCTTTCTACCATCTTCCAGTGATCTGGTGACTACTTTTATAATAATGGTATTGAGTTTTGTCCTTGTGTCGCTGCTAGAGTTATCTTAACCCATCTTCTCATATATACATCCAGACTCATATACATTTCTCATATACATTTATTCTCACAAAGTTTGTGATATATTTACCATATTTTATAAGCCTTATGGCCATAAAATATTATTCAAAATAAGTATTATCTCTTATATACACTTATTTAGTACATCCATCTATGGCATCATTCATCACGATTACATATATTTTGGTATGTGTTCATTCATTCCTACCTCCAGATAATGCAATCTGTGAGGTCATTCTTTAAATGAACTTATCAGCAGCCAAAAATCAGCATCCCCAGTGCTTAGTACAGTATCTTACCCATAGTGGAATAAGTGAATCAATATGCTAGTTGCCTTGAGGATTCTTAACTGCACTTGATTGTGAATGTGTAAAGATTTCAGAATGAAAGAAAACCCATACAAAAGCTTGTACAATCATCTGTCTCATCTTTTTAGCTTATTTGTTTGAGGGAAGAGACTGCATGCTTTACTTCAAGACAGAATGGGCTCAAAAGGAAACTGAAGTGCGCAACATGGTATAACAGGAATAGTACTGGATAAAGAATAGGGTGATTTCATCCCTGGTATGACAATTAATTTGCTTTAAAGACATAAATAAATCACTTCACCACTCGGAGTTTAATGTCTTTATATTTCAGTGTTAAAATTAGGCACTGCAGTCAGTTGATTTCAAAGGTCCTGTCCCTCTATCTCTAACTTTTATGATTTTTTTTGTTTTTTTAATTTTATAATAGTTTATTTTCAAATTGGTTTACATATAACACCCAGTGTTCATCCCAACATGTGCCCTTTTTAATGCCCATCACCCCCTCTCCCCCCTCCCTCATCCCCCTTACCCTCAGTTTTTTTCTTAGTCTTTGAGAGTCTCATGTTTTATCTCCCTCCCTCTCTGTGTCTTTTTTTCCTTTCCCCTCTTCCCCTCCCCCTGGTTTTTGCTTAGTCTCACAAAGTCCACCTATTCATGGAAACATATGGTATCTGTCTTTTTCTGACTGACTTATTTCACTTAACATAATACCCTCCAGTTCCATCCATCTGGCTACACATGGCCAGATTTCATTTTTTCTCATTGCCACGTAGTAGTCCATTGTATATAAGTACCACCCAATGTTCATAGCAGCACTTTCGACAATAGCCAAATCATGGAAAGAGACCAAGTGCCCATCAAATGACGAATGGATAACTTTTATGATTTTAAGAATTCACAAGTTCTAGAACAACATTAAACAATCTGTGTCAGGGTGTTTTTGTTACTTTTATTATTTTATTATTGCAATGAGAAGTATTTACAAGTGATAACGAAGTATTTATTGCTTTGTTCTGCAATTACTTATTTGTAAGTCTACATCTCAAATGAGATTAAATTCTTTTTTTTTTATTTTTTTGGGGGGGGCATTTATTTATTTCGAGAGAGAACATGAGTGAGATCATGACCTGGGCCGAAGTCGGACACTCAACCGACTGAGCCACCCAGGGGCCCCAAGATTAAATTCTTGAGAATAAGAACAGTATCTTGCTCTTCTTGGTACAATCACAACTGAATCAGGGAATGCACAAAGTGCTTTCAATAAATGTTGACTAATTATGAAGACATCCATGAATAGTCATTACCCATATCAAATATCCAAAATTAGGGGTGCCTGGGTGGCTCAGTTGGTTAAGCGGTCGACTTCGGCTCAGGTCATGATCTCACAGTCTGTGAGTTCGAGCCCCGTGTCAGGCTCTGTGCTGACGGCTCAGAGCCTGGAGCTGCTTCAGATTCTGTATTTCCCTCTCTCTCTGCCCTTCCCCTGCTCATAGTCTGTCTCTATGTCTCTCAAAAATAAATAAAAACGTTAAAAAAAAACACAAAAAAACTCACAAAATTACTTTTGCTGAACAATTTAGGATGAATAGGGTGATGGACTCTATTTGGGATACCTACACTTCAGACTTAAATGTGAAGATCACAGATGAAAAGTTCTAATACTTCCATTCCATAAGGGTCACAGAGGCAGGAAATCCTCCCAATACACTTAGAATTTACTAAGAAAGATGTTTTGATGTCTTCCATGATGATTCTGATGTCTTCCATGATGATTCTAATCTGATTCTGATTAGATTCAGATTAGATTCTGTTAATTTCTGCTTTGTATTTTTTGAAGATCTATTATTAGGTGTTTACAAATTTGAAATTGTTATACCTTACTAGTGACTTAATTATTTTATAATTATTAAGTGAATTTCTTTATCTTTATAAGGCCTCCTGCCTTAGAGAAAATTACTAGCATAACCACATCAGCTTTCCATTAATTAAGGTTTGTACTTAATTAATGGAAGTACTGGTGAACTGGCTCTCTGAAAATCAAAAAGCCCCGATTTGTTAATTTGTGACATTTGTAGATTTACATGGGGTGAATGCTCCCACCATGATCAATCTCAAGCAAGCAAACTTTTAATCCTTTGACTTGCAAAATTCCTGAATACTTAACAATCAGTTATTGTAAGTCCTTATGAAGTGGTGCCAGGATACTAATGGTTTTTCCATACTTTTACTTTCAACTATTTGTCTCCTTATATTTAAGGTGTTTCTCCTTTAAGCAGACTATGATTGGACTTTTTATAAAATTTAGAGAGATCATCTTTCAATTAGAATAAAAAGACCATGTACATTGAATGTAATTGCTAACATTTTGGGGTTGGTATTTGGCATACTAATATTTGTTTTCCATCTTCCCCATTATGTTCCTTTTTTTCTTCCTTTTTTGTCTTCCCTTGGCTAAATTAAATATTTGTTATTATTACAAATCCCACCTCATTAGCTCATTAAGTAAACATTTACTTACTCTTGTTTTAGTTATTATCATGAGTAATATACATTATTGATTTGTTAGAAACTAATATGATTGTACTTTCACCATTTCCCTGACATTGAAAGATCCTTGGAAACCCTGAAACTTGTAGTTTAATACAGCCTGTTACTGGGGTCCTCAAGATCATTCTTGGTATCTGTGTTTCACTAGGAGGACGCATGGGATGCAGCATATAGTTAGTTATACTCACAGGTTTGATTGATTCAAGTGAAAAGAGACAAAACAAAAGCAGCAAAGGGAAAAGGGGAATGTAGTAGTTTGGAAGGAACCAGGTACAAAATTCAAAGAGTTCCCTCCTGGTGGAATCATACAGGACATGCTTAATTTCCACAGCAACAAGTTGTGACAACTTACGCCAAATGCTAGTCCACCAGGGAAGCTCATCAGAGACTCAGCACCCAGGGAACACATTGGGTGTTATTATATTCCAGACTTTGAGAAAGAAAGCAGGTGTTCAGCATGAATCATATTGTTTGTATGAAGAGTTTGGGTACAGTGAGCCACTCTTCTCAGTTCAGGGAATGGTGGTGACCTTCCCAAAATTTAAACTCTCTTGCAAGTAGGTCTTTCTAATGGACCTGCTGTGATAGGTCCTATCTTCTGTTATTGTTACCATATATTTTATTTCTACAGATATTTTAAATCCCATAAGACATGATTGTTCCTGTTTTTTAGAGTCAATATTTATTTAGATTTACCCACATACTTAACCTTTCCATTGTTCTTCCTTTCTTCCTGCATTTCCCTTTAGTATTTTTCATAGGTCATTTCCTTCTGGGAATGAGATCTGTTGGCTTTTGTCAGGTATGTCTTTATTTCTTCTCCATTTTTGAATGATATTTTTCCTGGCTATAGAATTCTAAGCTGGCATTTATCTTTTTCTCAGCACTTCACAGATACCATTCTACTATTGCATGGTTTCCTTCATTTCTATTAAGAAGTGAGCTATTGGTCTTAAAGTGACTTTTCAAGAGTAATGGATCTTTTTAACTCTGGCTATTTTTATGATTTCCTCTTTATTTTTTATTTTTGGCAGTTTTGCTATGACATGCCTAGGTCTTAGATTTATAACATTTTTTGAGTCAATTCTTGGCCATTTCTCTACAAGTATTGCCTCTGCACCATTCTCTCTCTGACAACATACTTATGTTAGACTAGTAGCTCTCAACTAGGGATGATGTATTTATTTCCTCCAAGGTAAATATACCCTCATGAAAAATAATTATTTGATTCAAAAAAATGTCAAGAGTTGAGAGGTTTAGAAACACTGTTTTAGACTTTTCACCAGATTTGTGTCTCCTACATTCCTTTCTACAATGCTTCTCTCTCTCTCTCTCTTTTATTTTGCCTCCATGCTTCACTCTAAATATTTTTACTAACCTGTCTTCAAGCTTACTTAGCTCCTTCCAGCTCTATCTGACCTGCTATTAAATCCATCTATTAATTTCTTAATATCAGACATTGGAATTTTCAGTTCTAGAATTTCCATATGATTATTTTATATGGATTTCAATTCTATGATGAAATTCTCCATATTACCATCCATCTTCTTGAACATGTTAATCACAATTATTTTTAAACCCATATCTAAGAATTCCAGTATCTGGGTCACCTGTTTCTCTTGTCTATTTACTTATTACTTCTGTTTTTAGCATACATGATCATTTTTATTGAATGTCAGATATTGTTTAAAATTCTGTTGATGGACAACACAAAGAAATAAAAGGTATACAAATCAGTCAAGAGGAAGTCTAACTTTCACTCTTCATAGATGACATGATACTTTATATGGAAAACTGAAAGGATTCCACCAAAAAGCTGCTAGAATTGATCCATGAATTCCGCAAAATCACAGGATATAAAGTCAATGCACAGAAATCGGTTGCATTCCTATACACCAATAATGAAGCAACAGAAAGAGAAATCAAGGAATCGATCCCATTTACAACTGCACTAAAAACCATAAAATACCTGAGAATTAATCTAACCAAAGAGGTGAAAAATCTATACACTGAAAACTATAGAAAGCTTATGAAAGAAATGAAGAAGACACAAAATTGGAAAAATATTCCATGCTCCTGGATAGGTAGAACAAATATTGTTAAAATGTCAATACTACCCAAAGCAATCTACATATTCAATGCAAAATCTATCGAAATAACACCAGCATTCTTCACAGAGCTAGAACAAACAGTCCTAAAATTTGTATGGAACCAGGAAAGACCATAAGGAGCCAAAGCAATCTTGAAAAAGAAAACTGAAGCTGGAAGCATCATAATCCTGGACTTCAAGATGTATTACAAAGCTGTAATCATCAAGACAATATGGTACTGGCACAAAAACAGACACTCAGATCAACAGAACAGAATGGAGAACCCAGAAATGGACCCACAAATATATGGCCAACTCATCTTTGACAAAGTAGGAAAGAATATTCAATGGAATAAAGACAGTCTCTTCAGCAAATGGTGCTGGGAAAACTGGACAGCAACATGCAGAAAAATGAACCTGGACCACTTTCTTACACCATACACAAAAATCAACTCAAAATGGATAAAATATCTAAACTAAGACAGGAAGCCATAAAAATCCTTGAGGAAAAAGCAGGCAAAACCTCTTTGACCTTGGCCACAGCAACTTCTTATTCGATACATCTCTGGAGACAAGGGAAACAAAAGCAAAAATGAATTCTTGGGACCTCATCAAAGTAAAAACCTTCTGCACAGTGAAGGAAACAAGCAGCAAAACTAAAAGGCAACCGACGGAATAGGAGAAGATATTTCCAAATAACATATTAGATAAAGGATTAGTATTAAAAAATCTATAAAGGACTTATCAAATTCAACACCCAAAAAACAAATAATCCAGTGAAGAAATGAGCAAAAGACATGAATAGACACTTCTCCAAAGAAGACATCCAGATGGCCAACCAACACATGAAAAAATGCTCAACATCACTCTTCATCAAGGAAATATAAATCAAAACCACAATGAGATACCACCTCATACCTGTCAGAATAGCTAACATTAACAACTCAGGAAACAACAGATATTGGTGAGGACGCAAAGAAAAAGGATCTCTTTTGCACTGCTGGTGGGAATGCAGACTGGTGCAGCCACTCTGGAAAACAGTATGGAGTTTCCTCAAAAAATTAAACATGGAACTACCCTATGACCCAGTAATTGCACTACCAGGTATTTATCCAAGGGATACAGGTGTGCTGTTTTGAAGGGGCACATGCACCCCAATGTTTATAGCAGCATTATCAACAATAGCCAAAGTATGGAAAGAGCCCAAATGTCAATCAATAGATGAATGAATAAAGAAGATGTAGTATATATATACAATGGACTATTACTTGGCAATCAAAAAGAATGAAACCCTACCATTTGCAACTAGATGGATGGAATTAGAGGGTATTAAGCTAAGTGAAATTAGTCAATCAAAGAAAGACAAATATCATATGACTTCACTCATATGAGGACTTTAAGTTATAAAACAAATGAACATAACGGAAGGGAAGCAAAAATAATACCAAAACAGGGAGGGAGACAAAACCTGAGACTCTTAAATACAGAGAACAAATAGAGGGTTGCTGGAGGGGTTTTGGGAGAGGAGATGGGCTAAATGGGTAAGGGGCATTAAGAAATCTACTCCTGAAATCATTGTTGCTCTATATGCTAACTAACTCGGATGTAAATTAAAAAAAATAAATAAACAAACAAATTCTGTTGATGATTTGGATGATATCATCTTTCAGAGAAGATTCAATCTCTCGGAAGGCAGGCAGAGACAGATGATCTCAATCCAATCAGAGATTGAATTGATTTGAGACTAAATTGCATTATTGAAAGTCTTGTTCTACTTCTGGTTGGCCTTCACCTGTAGAGTATAATCCTCAAGGAGTGCCATCTGAGAGCCTGAAGGGTCTGAATGGTCACCTCTTCATTTCTAAGTTCTATACTCCATTTTTCTATTTCTTGGCATCATATAAGCACCAAAAGCTCTGTTGTGCTTCTCAGCTGCTTTCTGTTTAGCCTTTTACCCTATTGCCCTACGCAGCTTAATTGCCAACTGCCTGGTATCACATGTCAGGCTCACTTCCCTGCACCTTCCTTCTCTTGAGGATCTTGACCCTCAAGTTTTAGTGACCATGAAAATCCAAAGTTCCAGTCTTGTGCTTTCTAGCTCTCAAGATCTCCTAAAGCTCTACCACTTCTTTGCCCATTAGAAGACCTTCTTCTCAACCTCTTACCCCACACCCAAAATTGCCCAGTGCCCTGAGCAGGAGATCAGTGTGCTCATCTCACTGAGTCCTTTCTCTGCAGCATCTGGCCCCTCAAGTCCTTGTCATATCAGTAGCTTCCTCCTCCCTTTGGACACTTTTAAAAATCAAGCTTCTAGCTGTTCTTGGCAGGAGGGTAAGTCGGCCACAAAATACTACATCATAGCCAGGAGTGGGAATCAATATTTAGAAATTAGGTTGAATATAAGAAAAATATGTATTTTTCCATGAATATTGTTAGATGCTAGACTGGGTCATCAAAGGCAGAAGTAGTCCTCTACTTCCTTTAGAAGTCAGAGGAAATTTCCAGGGAACTTTGATAATTAAAGAGGTATGCATAATAGGGAGTGGATGCAGGAGAGGCAGCTAGACAAAATGAGTTTTCATGATTTCCTGTGACCCTGTTGATCCTAACTCCTGCCAATACTCAAACACTCAGAATTGAACAGAGCCACGCATTTTCTTCCCACGGTTCTCATTTTGGTTAGCACATAACTCAGAGATGGAAAATTGCAATTCAGGACAGAAAAATTAAATATAAGAGCTACATATTTACATGATGTTTCCAGTTAGATTATAATCAGGAAATATAGTATGTCTTACTATACTATAGTATAGTCTTTTCGAGTCCATGAGCAAAGTGCTTCTAACTAAATCTAGAAAATAAAATTTTAGGAATAGGAAGATTTGAAAGGGACTTCACATTATCTAGGAATCTCAAGCTATGGTTTATATTTGTGTCACCTCAGGCCTTTGCCAATCTGTTGTAAGAGAGGAGAAAAAGGGAATCTTATGTGTTTTCGTATGCAACCATTGAAAGAACCTTAAACTTTCCTCCTTTCTAATATTGTGTGTGCTTGTTAAGTAGAGGTAAACATTACAGGCATGAAAACTCAGTTTAACAGGCAGGGAGATTATTAACGCAGCTTTGTGGGCCCTGTGGAAGGCAGACAGGGATGGCCATTTTTTAGAGATGGATTCATCAAAGGAAGGAAATCTTCCCAGCAGGAGGCCCACCCTGCATCCCACAGCATCTTGCCTCCTGATGCACTTTAGCGGCTGGAGGTCAGTGGAAAAAGCAGGCATGTACATTGAGGTGTTTCCAGTGGATGCAGGACTCTTTACTCTCCATCACCTACCTCTCTGGTGCATCCTTTTTAGGAAACTTTGCAGGGAAGCTTGGTGTGGTCCCAAGAACACTGAACTGTGGGGTCAGATGCCCTTAGCTAATTATTTGACCTTGGGTCAGTCCTTTGAAGTTTTGTGCCTGAGTGCTTACTATATTAAATTAGGGGATATAAGTAGATAATCCCAATAATTTCATTCAGTTAGAATAAACTATGGATCTTGGACTCCCTTTACACAGGTAAAGATGCAGAGAAGCAGGAAAGGTGTCTGATGACTCATGCAGAGGGCTCGCAATGGAGGAGGAGCTTTTCAGTAGGCCTGAGTTGGGGACTTTTTCCTGAGGCTTCTGTCATTCTACATTCTGTTATGGAAATACAGATGGATGCATATAGGTCTTGGGAATTTCCTTTTTTTTTTTTTCATTTTACTACATATTCCTTGGCAAAATGGGCCAGAATCTTTTGATAGCTGAAAATATAACTTGTTATCCATTCAACATCAAAATAGATGTTGAAGTTCTTATGATGGTCACCTTTTTATTATCTTTATATAAACCACATAAAGTTGTGCTGCTGGTGTTCCAGTTCAACATGCAATTAAATTCAGAAGAGTAGGTTGACTGGCATTCAAGAGAAATTGCAAAAAAAAAATCTCTTAATGTCTGAGAAAATGGTTAGGGGGAATGGCAGTGCACAATGTACAGGAAAATAATCTTCAAAATTTGCTTTAATCATTATCTTTCCAAAATTCCATTCAATATGGCATGACAGTCTTAACTGAATATCTTTTCTCACGGTCTCAAAACTGCCCCAAATGCTCCCCAAACTTAACAATCAGTGGCTCTCACCTTCCTCCCATGTTTCAAGATCTCTGCTTTTCCTCTGGCTTCTCTAGAAGCTAAGTCCCCTTAGCTTTTCTTAGACTCATGTTAGTCCTCTTTCCACTAATTATCCAGATCAGCATCACAAGTGTCCTGGGCCCGGATCACCACAGAAATTCCCTTTGGGAATGAGCACGTGCTAGCAAGGGGTGGTGAGCGGCAGGAGGCAAAAAGGTGCAAACACATTTTAAAGCTCTTTAAAGATCTCTGTCCCATTTGTGCTATGAAAGCTCACTTAAAAAAAAAAAGGTACAAGTACATATTATATCAATTCATTTTTGATTTTCCAATCCTAGAAAGAAACTTAAATGTATGCATTCCCTTTACCAGTAAATAACCCCCCAAAAAGGTTACCTACACACGTGAAGTGTTCTGGTCAGATTCCAATTTCCAGGTATGTGTGAACCATGTTTATACTGATACATTTGATAGAGTTTTACTTAGGTGTGAGAGTTTTAGTAGCAGGGAACTCTTTCTAGTAATAACAACCAATATTTGGTTAGCAATGTAACATATCCAAAGCATTTTCACACCAAGTACCTCATTTGATCTTTCTATCTATCTGTCAGAGGGGGATGAATTTAATAATAATTCCTAGTTTATATGTGGGGGAGGAGAGGCTGAGAAGGTAAAGTGACTTGTCCAGGTCCTTACAGGGATAGGTTGGTAACTGACTCTAAGTATTCTGATTTCACATTCCAGAAATTAACCACTTCACTAACTTTCTCCTACCTTTATTCTTTTTGTTTTCACATGTATGTACATGCACGTGTGCGCGCGCACGCACACACACACGGAAGCTAATTAAAACATGGCCAAATATTACATATGTGCATATGTTCTCTGTATATATACAATCATGTATTAAATCAACAAGATCCACACAGCCGTGCAGTTTCTGTTTCCAGAAGGAGCCCTGACCTATGACAGAATAAACACTACTGCTGGCCAGAACTACGGAGCCAGCTCATGCTTTCCTCCGCACTGATGTACTTTGTTTTTTAAAGCACTTGCCATTTACATTACTATTATTTTCATTTTCTTGATCATTGGAACCTCAAAGGAAAGAGGCTAATGATATTCCCCCACCCCCTCCCTCGCCATGCTCCTGATGGGAATGGAAGCAGCTCGAATTGATGGAACTACCTCGGCAAACCCTTCAGAAACATTAATGGAGCTGCTACTATAAGCAGCTGGAGTTGCCATTTGCATCTCACCCTGTCTTACTTTTTTTCCTCAAAAAAAAAAAAAATTAAAAAAGCACCCACAATACCCTGGGGGAATTTTCCGGGACAAGCTGCAGGTGCTATGGATATTTTCATTTAATAATCATTCTTGCAATTCAGCACATTTGTAATCCATGTGGTAAACTCTGACTTACATTTCTCCCAGTGGACGCTGGCCAGATGCAGAAACCAAAGAGCTCGGTGTGCCGGTAGTGCCTCTTCCCTCTTTTATAGTTTGTGCATTTGGATGTGTTTAGCATGATCTGCGAGCACAGGCTGAGGAATGTGCTACGTTTAAAAGACCCTTTTGTTGACATTAAACAATCATAAATATACTCAGAAATGATACTCCTCGCATGTACAGTGGAGTGCTTTAATTGGATGGCCCTCTCCTGTGAGATCACCAGGAACATATGCATATTTTTGGCAGTCCCGTTAGACGGTGAAGCGCAGAGGCCCATACGGAGCCGCACATTCCTGACAGCCATGGGTTGTCTCATATATGTCACCACATCTTCCCACCAGGATTGTTTTCCCCGCACACTTCAAGATGGTAACTTCCCAATCTGTCCAAATTCTATGTGGAATTCTCCTGGACTGTGTAAATGTCAGGGCCAGTTTCCTTTCTACGCGAAGAGCTTTGAAAGGAGAACTGCATGCCTGACTCCCCCACAAATACGAGCAGATCATCTTCTTGTTCTCCTTCTCCTTCTTCTCTCTCTTTTTTAAGGAGTATGTGTCAGAGAGGAGGAAAGGAAAGTGTTTGTCTAAAAGTAAAAAGAAAGAAGAAAGAAAGAAAGAAAGAAAGAAAGAAAGAAAGAAAGAAAGAAAGAAAGAAAGAAAGAAAGAAAGAAAGAAAGAAAGAAAGAAAGAAAGAAAGAAAGAAAGAAAGAAAGAAAGAAAGAAAGAAAGAAAGAAAGAGAAATCTCTTTTCGAGAATGACATTCTCCTCATTTTCACCACATAAATGAAATGTTTAAGCCTGCACAGAGCCAGGTTCCAAATGGCGGGTTCTTCTAGAGAAGACATTCTGTAGTTGCGCTGAGATATAGTCTCTCAAGTAGCCAACTACATGGGGGCTAACTCCACCTCCTGCAGGCCTAGAGAAGGGCGCCAGTCAGGGCCCTGGCAGAAAACAGATGGCACACTTAAAGGAGTAGCTCAAGAGATTTTAACAAAAGGACTATGTTCAAAGGTATGAGAGTTAAAGGAACCAACCAACAATGGGGCCTATATGTGATAAGAAGCCGATACAATTTCTAGGCTAGAAGGAATCCAACCAGCTAGAGCCGCAGCCATGGAGCTGGGTGGGAAGTGAGGTGCCACCGAGAACCCACAGCCTAGAGTGGAGGGGACGGGTGGACTCCAGAGGAATAGGAGCCCAAACTCGTCTTTCCTCCCTGCCCCCAATCCCTCACTGGTGCCTCCCATTGGCCAAACCAGCTGGTACCTGTCAAGGAAGGTGGCTTGGGTGTTGCAGTCTGGGAGTGTGGTGAAGCAGGGGAAGGGTGGAGAGTGGGTCTAGAAGGGCAGAAACAAAAATGAGGCCTCCCCGAAGTCCTGAGTGCTCTTGAGCTGTTACACATCGTTAGTCACATGTATTCCTCACCACAATTCAAGGACACGGCTATAATTCCACAACACAGAGAGGGAAGCTGAGGGCTGGAAAAGAAAAGTAACTTACTCGATCTTGCCCAGTTAGACAACAGAGCTTTCCAAAGACAGAAGTGCTGGGTTCTTCATAGGAAGGTGATAGGCAGAACTTAAATAAGCATGGTGCTAAACAGAAGTTTAGCAATTGTGTCATTGGAAAGTTCCATTTATGTCTGGATATTTTTCATCACAGATTATGAGAAACAATGTCCACATAAGACTGCTCCTGGGCCTCAGAGAGACGGGAATGAAGGCTGAGAGATTGAGAGATGTCAGACTGTCTCAAAGAAATAAATAAATAAAAAGTGTATAGAGCTATTCAGTCTCTGAGTTTAGGTAACAAGAGCTCAGATAATGAGGATTTGGATACCAAGGGCTATGTCACGCAACATGAAACAATGGAAACATTACTCAGGATAAAGGTAGAGCCTCTGGAAACAGTCTCATATACAACAGTGACAAGTTTAGATAGTCATGAAAATCTCTAGGGCAGTATTCGCCCTGAATTCATGCCTTCATTAGCTGTCCTGGGAAACTGCAGGTGGTATTAGTTATAGATTTTAATGATAGTTTAGGGGAGTTTGCTTATTTCTTAGGCATCAGAGAAATAATACTGTAAATTTTAAACAGCTAACGTCTGCAAAAAGACATAAGTGAAAATATTCTTGGTAGTCTTATTCATGATAGCTACAAATCAAAAACAACCCAAAAGTTCATCCATAGAAGAGAAAAACAAATAGCATCATATTCATGGAGCAGAAGGATAGTAGTAAAAATGAAGGAACTACTAGAATAAGAAATGACAGGGGGCGCCTGGGGGGCTCAATCATTTAAGCGTCTGACTTCAGCTCAGGTCATGATCTCCCGGTTTGTGGTTTAGATCCCCGAGTCGGGCTCTGTGCTGACAGTTCAGAGCCTGGAGCCGGCTTCAGATTCTGTGTTTCCCCCTCTCTCTCTCTGCTCCTCCCCCACTCAAGCTCTCTCTCTCTCAAAAATAAACATTATAAAAAAAAATGACAGGAATGAATCTTTTTTTTTTTTAATTTTTTTAATTTTTTTTTGATAGACACCACTTTATTTTTTTTTTGTTATAATAGTTTATTTTCAAATTGGTTTACATATAACACCCAGTGTTCATCCCAACATGTGCCCTTTTTAATGCCCATCACCCCCTCTCCCCCCTCCCTCATCCCCCTTACCCTCAGTTTTTTCTTAGTCTTTGAGAGTCTCTTATGTTTTATCTCCCTCCCTCTCTGTGTCTTTTTTTTTTTCCCCTCCTCCCCTCCCCCTGGTTTTTGCTTAGTTTCACAAAGTCCACCTATTCGTGGAAACATATGGTATCTGTCTTTTTCTGACTGACTTATTTCACTTAACATAATACCCTCCAGTTCCATCCATCTGGCTACACATGGCCAGATTTCATTTTTTCTCATTGCCACGTAGTAGTCCATTGTATATAAGTACCATAACTTCTTTATCCATTCGTCAGTTGATGGGCACTTGGTCTCTTTCCATGATTTGGCTATTGTCGAAAGTGCTGCTATGAACATTGGGGTACACGTGCTCCTATGCATCAGCATTCCTGTGTCTCTTGGGTAGATTCCTAGCAGGGCTATTGCTGGGTCATAGGGTAGCTCTATTTTCATTTTTTTGAGGAACCTCCACACCGTTTTCCAGAGTGGCTGCACCAGTTTGCATTCCCACCAACAGTGTAGGAGGGTGCCTACTTCTCCACATCCTCGCCAGCATCTATAGTTTCCTGATTTGTTCATTTTAGCCACTCTGACTGGTGTGAGGTGGTATCTCAGTGTAGTTTTGATTTGTATTTCCCTGATGATGAGTGACCTAAGATGCACAAATTTCTTACTCGACACGTCTCCAAAGGCAAGAGAATTAAAAGCAAAGATGAACTATTGGGACCTCATCAAGATAAAAAGCTTCTGCACAGCAAAAGAAACAACCAACAAAACGAATAGGCAACCAACGGAATGGGAAAAGATCATCGCAAATGACATATCGGATAAAGGACTAATATCTAAAATTTATAAAGACAGGAATGAATCTTAAAAGCACGTGAAGTGAAAGATTCAGACACAAACAAGCACATGCTGTTTGATTCCATTTATATGAAGTTCAATATTAGACAAAATGAATCTGTGGTGATAGACATGAGGAAGTGGTTGCCTGTGGGAAGGAGGGCTGTTAATTAATTGGAAAGGGCACAGGGGACTTTCCAGTGATGGACACAATTGCCAAAATTGATCAAACTGAATACAAAAGATTTGTGCGTTTTACTGTCTGTTTGCTGTACCAAACGAATAAACAACAATCAACACAAGGGAATGTACCTGCTTTTGCCTCCTAAGGGGACTACTGTTATTTCTTTCTGGGGTAAATACATTGACAAGTTGCTTTAGATTTCGAAAAGAAGATCTGGAGTCCCTGAAGCAGACAGAAAGTCAGAAGAAGAGCTAAACTACTCTGGTGACACAGGAGAAGTTCAAGGGTGCATGAGAACACTGGAGAGGGAAGGAGATAAAGAGAAAACCAAATTATGGCTGGCGGCCATCATGAGGAAATATCAGCCGGAAGGGTACTCCTTGTGTTATGGGGCAAAAGACTTTTAAGTACAGCAATGTTAACCATCTCTGCTGCCCCAAACCTATAGTAAAATTGAATACCAATAAAAATAAAATGCAAGAAATCTTTTAAAATATGGAGGAAAAGAGGCTCTGGTCATCTGGCACACAGCAAGAGAAGAGCCGTGAGGCATGAGAAGCAAATGGCAGCAGACAAGCAAGTTGGACGGCTAGCACAGGGACAGAAGTGCCCCAGAAGTCACAGAAACTTGGGGGCAAACATTGAACATCCTTGTCCCTCTCTGTCCCACCATGTTTTTGGTATGAGTGAATGTATTATAAACTGTAAAAAACAGCATGATTTCAGCTGGCTTTAGCTGGTTACCATACTTTGCAATGTTTTTATATTATTTTATTTTTGTAAGCTTATTTATTTATTTATTTTGAGAGAGAGAGAAAGAGAGAGAGCATGGGGGAGGGCAAAGAGAGAATCCCAAGCAAGCTCCACGCTGTCAGCTCAGAGCCTGACCTCAGGGCTCTATCTCAGGAACCGTGAGATCATGACCTCAACCAAGATCAAGAGTCGGTCACTTAACCCATTGAGCCACCCAGGTGGCCCTGCAATACATTTTTTTTAAACATTTGATCATTATTCTTAAGTGATGTTATTTTCATGCTTATATATCTCATGTCACTGATTCTAAGATCCACATTATTATTACTATTATTATTATTATTATTATTATTAAACTACTCTGGAATTTAAAGCATCTTACACTTAACATAATACCCTCCAGTTCCATCCATCTGGCTACACATGGCCAGATTTCATTTTTTCTCATTGCCACGTAGTATTCCATTGTGTATAAGTACCATAACTTCTTTATCCATTCGTCAGTTGATGGGCACTTGGTCTCTTTCCATAAGTCAGTCAGAAAAAGACAGATACCATATGTTTCCACGAATAGGTGGACTTTGTGAGACTAAGCAAAAACCAGGGGGAGGGGAAGAGGGGAAAGGAAAAAAAGACACAGAGAGGGAGGGAGATAAAACATAAGAGACTCTCAAAGACTAAGAAAAAAACTGAAGGTAAGGGGGATGAGAGAGGGGGGAGAGGGGGGAGAGGGGGTGATGGGCATTAAAAAGGGCACATGTTGGGATGAACACTGGGTGTTATATGTAAACCAATTTGAAAATAAACTATTATAAAATTAAAAAAAAAAGAATTTCACACACACAAAAAAATAAAATAAAGCATCTTACAGCTGATAATGTGTTATAGTTTGTGAGAATTTATTCTTTTTTATTAGTATAGAAAATAATATTGAACATTCCAATTGACAGTGTCCTAGATTTGATGGAATTTGGTATTACTGATGATGTTAATTAACTGGGATTGGCTCGCAGCTGTGGAGTCAGGGAAGGACCAAGGGGACATTCTGAAACATAATACAAAGTGGCAGCGGAAACAGGCAGTGACTGAAAGGGGCAAAGAGATAAAAGCTAAATGCATGGTGAAGGGACTGCATCCAAGGTCAAGTGGGGAGGGATATAAGAGCTCAGACACAGAGAGGGATTCTCCCTGAAAAGAAAGCCAAGGGTCGAGGGCAGTCTGCTACACCTGAAGATTGGTCCTTATTAACAATCTCCATTTCATCACAACCTGACACAGGTGTTCAAATGGAGAGACTCTGAACATCTTCTTTTGGTCTTTTCCATCCTATTTCACCATGAACACTCTGATAAAAATGACATAGATCCTGGAATACCCATTCCTCCTGGTTTCTACCAGTGGGATCTAGGATGCTCAGTGGTGGGGGTCCAGATCCATTCATACCAAACGCCACCAATTAGCTTATGTTCAGTAAGCAGTGGGCTTCCCACTGGCAGGAGTGCCATCTGAGCCCTCAGGTTCCCCTGGGGCATAGGGCACTGGCTTAGTCTGCTAGGGATGTCATAGCAACATACCACTTACTAGGCAGCCTAAACAACAGCAATGTATTTTTTCCCAGGTCTGGAGGCTGGAGGTCCAAGATAAAGGTGCTGGCAGGTGTAGTTTCTCCTGACCTCTCTCTGTCAGGCAGACGGCTGCCTTCCCACGTTTTTTTTTTTTAATTTTTTAAATGTTTATTTATGAGAGAGAGAGAGAGAGAGAACGCGAGCAGAGGAGGGGCAGAGAGAGAGGGAGACACAGAATCCAAAGCAGGCTCCAGGCTCTGAGTTGTCAGCACAGAGCCCGACGTGGGGCTTGAACCCACGAACCGTGAGATCATGACCTAAGCTGAAGTTGGACACTTAACCAACTGAGCCACCCAGGCGCCCCCCCCACATGTCTTAAATTGTCCTCCAACCCTCTCTCTGCATGCATCCCTGGTGTTTCTTCTGTGTGACTACATTTTCTCTTCTTATAAGACACCAATCAGACTGGCTTAGGATGCACCCTAAGAGCCTCGTTTTAACATAATCACCTCTTTAAAGGCCCCTTCTTCAAATATAGTCATATTCTGAGTTACTGGAGGCTGGGGCTTCAACATATGAATTTGGGGGGATACCATTCAGTCTGTTACAGACACCATAGAGATCACGGTAGGTAATTTTAAGTTCTTCTCATGATTACTTTGCATTTTGTTTTGTTTTGTTTTGTTTTGGGGATTAAATTTAAATTGAATTTATTAAACCAATACATTTTTGAGGAAGGTAATTTTTGTCTTCCTCTGATGTTTCCATTAAAAAAAATAGCATTTCCCAAATCAAAATTACAATGAACTATCACCTCACACCTGTCAGAGTGCCTAAAATCAACAATATAAGAAGTAAGTGTTGGCAAGGATGTGGGGAAAGTGGAACCCTCTTGCAGGGCAAGAGGGAATGCAAACTGGTGAAACCACTGTGGAAAAAAGTATGGAGGTTCCTTAAAAATTACCCTAGGATCCAGCAATTGCACTACTGGATATTTACCCAAAGAATATAAAAAGATGAATTTAAAGGGATACATGCAACCCTATACGTATAGCAGCATTATCTACCTAGCCAAATTATGAAACAGTTCGAGTGTCCATCAACTGATGAATGGACAAAGATGTGGTTTATATATGCAATGGAATATTACTTAGCCATAAAAATAATGAAATCTTGTCATTTGCAACAACATGAATAGAGCTAGGGAGTATTAAGCTAAGTGAAATAAGTCAGAGAAAGACAAATGTCATATGATTTCACTTATATATGGAATTTAAGACAACAAATGAGGAGCACCTGGGTGGCTCAGTAGGCTAAACATCTGACTCTTGATTAGGTTCAAGTCATGATCTCACAGTTCATGAAATTGAGCCCTGTGTCAGACTCCATGCTGACAGTTCAGAGTCTGCATGGGATTCTCTCTTTCTCTCTCTGCTCCTCTCTTGCTCTCTCTCTCAAAATAAATAAACTTTTTAAAAAAGAAACAGAATAAATGTGCAAAGAAAAGATGGAGAGGCAAACCATGAAACAGATTCTGAACTATAAAGAACAAGCTGACGATTACCAGAAGGGAGGTGGGTGGGGGGTTAAATAGGTGATGGGGATTAAGGAGTGGATTTGTTGTGATAAGAACCAGGTACTGTATGGAACTGTTGAATCACTATATTGTACACCCAAAACTAATATTTTACTGTATGTAAACTAACTAGAATTTAAGTAAAAACTTAAAAAACAAAAAAATACAAGGACATACATTTCCCTTTTCTTCTTTTTACTTATGTCCCTTTATAAAGAGAAACTAGGAATACCTGCTTCTGCCTACTACAAGGATTCGTATGAAAGACCAGTAATATGCCAAGTATGTGCATCTTTTTCCAAATAGATGTAATATATTCAAAGCAAGGTGATTGCTATGAGAAGTCTCAGGTGCCTTCTTACTCCTCTAAAGGGATTACTTTGTGAGAGCTGAGGCCTGGGCAATCAGGCCTCATTAAGTCTATGAGAATTGGCTGGGTGAGGGGAGAAAGGATTATCAAACAGGAAATACAACAGAAAAATATTCCCCAAATTCTCAAGAGAATCAAGGGACAGTATCAAAAGTTTCAGAAATTGGAAATGGGGCTCAAATCAATAATCAATATCTTTTACATGATTATGATATGCCCACTCATAATTATGCAATGTGCTGGGCACATGTGAAAATTCAAAAGCTTCTGCCATTCTTTGACTTGTCTCATTTGGCAAAGAATTGGCTGCAGCCGGAGTTGAGGATTCTTAAACATCCCACAATCCAAAGACTCAATAGCCTGAGCGTACTTTTTTTTCTTAAAATAATGACAACAATAACAATCCCATACATTTAAGCATGATTTGTTTTAACCAAAAGGCAAGAGCTTGGGTCAGGAGTATCTAAGGATTTACTGAGAGCATCTTCAATGGGAGGCAACATGAAAGCAAGAGACATCACAGGAACTCAAGTAAATGACAAGAGTGAATGAGATTAGAAGCTCACCCATGCTTTCCTCCCCAGCCCTGCTGTTGCTACTCCTAACTTTCATGCTTCCAATACCTTGTCTTAAGAAATTATAGGTAGTGCCTACTCACTCTTCCTACCTCTGGTATCCTTCCTTCCTGATCCATCCTAGACACAGCAGCAGATCCCTGTTCCTGAATCACCACTCTGATTTGTGATTTCATTTCTCAAGGGTTTTTCTTGGCACCCCATTAACTAATGAATAAAGTCCATACATACTCTGGATGTCAATGCCCTTTAGGACTTTGTCTCTAACGTTCCTCATTATGAACCCTGCACTTCAGCCCAGAGATTCCCCAATCCAGCTGTAGCAAGAGTTCCAGGAGCAGCCTTTTAAAAACATGGATATCCATTTCCTCCCTAATGGAAGCTGGGTCTTCAAATCTGGTGTAGGGTCTAGGAATCTCCCCTTTTAGAAGGACCCCACTGATACTGATATACATTAGTTTGGATGTTCCAGCCAAATTCAAATCTTTATTGTTCATTTGAAAAAATCCTTTATGAGTCCTTTGAGCTCACCTCCATCATGAATCTGCCGTTATCTGACTCCTCTTCCCCTTAATCCCACTATCCTTTCTCACCACCAACCACAAAGCTTCTCTCCCTTTTCTTCATTCTCAGTATGTTTCTACCTTCCATATGGTTCATCTCACTTTCTACCTTACATTTTAATTGTTTTTACTTCCCTATTAGACTGGAAGCTTTTTGAAGACACATTCCATGTCTAACTAACTTGTCTTTTTCTCTCCAGAACCAATAAAAAAATCCTAACAAAAACTGACATACAGCAAGTATCTCTGGACTCAACAGAGTTTGCCAATGATTCGGTAACCCTAAATCTCTTCGGGAGGAGAAAAGATGATGAAGATTTTTCATTTCTATAAATATCAAAATCTGATTTTTACTGTAAATGCAAGTGGAAAACAATATTTTTCCAAATGAAATTTGTCACACCACATGAGTGAATCATGGAACTTCAGAATCTCTTTCACACCTTTTATAAGCTACACAAGCATGGTTTTGTCTTTCTGTTCTTCCTTTGGAGAAAAGATATCTATTTTCCTTACAACGAAATTTTTGTTCTCATCAGATAAAAATAATTGGTATCAATGTTGCAAGGTAGATGGCCATTCATCATGAGGACAGAGGGTAATAAATTAACAATCACACAGAATTAACATATTTAGATAATCACTTAATCTTTGGGGGTTAATCTTCCATTTCTGAATTTCTAAGATTAACTACTCCTTAGAGCTTAAGATCTATTTTAAGACAAAAACAGAGCTGACTGAAGAGAGACCTCTCAGAGAAAGAATCCTCAGATTTCTTGCACCTGTGGTTTTTCACTGCTCCTATGGAGAGCTTAGGTTGGTGGACACTGGGAGCTTGAAGTACTCCTTGGGGAGGTTTTGTTGGAACAGTAGAGCTATTAAATAGCTAAAATGTCATGGGCAATAGATCTAGGTTACAAAGACAATACAAAGAGAGGTTTCCAAAATAACGTCCCCACCTGTAACTGAACACAGCAGTGATGAATATAATCCTAAACAGCAGGCAATATGAAAAAAAGTTGCTGAGCTCTGGAATGTATTATAAGTAGTTTTTGAATTCCTATTCAGGATATTCAAAACTTTCTTTTCATTTTATGAAATCCTAAAACTTATTCTGGTAATTAGTTTGTCTCTCATCCTCTACTTTTTTTTTTTTAATATCAAAGGAAAAATAAAATTGCAGAAAAGCTCTTAAGAGAATTTTGGATCACACAGAGTACTGCGCCTATTTACCCTCCATCACAATCTGATCTCCCTGCTCCTCAAATACACATAAACACCATTCTTCTAAATCCCAAGATGCCAATTAGCTTCCCCTAAGGATCTTGAAATGTTTAGAGAATGGAACTTCCAAACTAATTACTATAAGCTTACCTCTTCAAATATTTAATTAATGTGTATTCCAAAGTTTTGTGGTCTAAAATGACCATTATGTTCATGGATTCTGTGGGTCAGGAATTTGGACAGAGCAGAGCAAGGATGGTCTTTCTGCTTCACACTGTCAGAGACCTCAGCTGAAAGGTTCCAAGGATGGGGGCTGGAACCCAGCACTTGTGGGTCTTGTAGTTGAAACTAACTCTTGGCTGAGGGCTCAGTTCCTCTTCAGGGGGCCATTCAATGTGGCTTCCTCACAGCACGATGGCAAGGTTCTAAGGTTTAGAATCCAGATGGACAAAGGGTCAGGCAGAAGCCACATCACCTTTTATGACCTCACCTATAAAATCACATTCCACTTATTGAGGTAGTCACAAAATTCCATCCAGTCTCAAGAGAAGAAGAAATACATACTGCCTCACTGGGGAGAAGCAAGGCGCTTGAACTGTATGCAAACCGGGAATCTTGTTGCATCCATTGTAAGTGGGGTGTGTTGATGTTGAGCTCCCCTGTAGGGTGACCTGATTGTTTGCAGGGAAGACTTGGTTTCAGTCTTTCCTTTGGAGATAATAAGATTCCTTAACATATATTCTTTGAATTTCCTGCTTAGGGCATCTGTCCCCCAGTCTCCCAAGGAGACTTTCTGGGACTGGAGGGGAAAAGACTGGGGAACTTAGCATTCAGCATCGATATCTCCTTGTTTTCAGCAGGGTACTCCATCTTCAATTACACCAACATCTGCACCAGCCAATCCCCAATGCAAAGTTCTTCTGTTTTACCCTCTTCAGAGAATAAACATCTAGTACTCTGTGAACTTGGGGAGGGTCAGTTTGCCAAGGCACAGATTTTGGAAGAGTTAGAAATCTGACTGCTTTGTCAATGGTTTTTACCCAATTCTACTTTTGTTTCCAACACTATGCCCTGTTACAAGAGTAACTGGAGCTGTCCATCCTGAGCATTCTGAGGAATCTGTGACAGGTAATCACTCTGGTTTTGGATTCAGCTGTTTGGTTTGCTAGATCAGTTACTATATTCTTTATGCTTTCCTGCTTCCAAATATAATTGTTATCTTCCCTCTTTATTTCCCAGTTCTTTGAATGTCCTTCCCGCAGCTTTGGTGGGGTCTTGACAAGGAGGTGACTTTAGGTATGCATATTTTAACTTCCATTTTAGTCTAGGATTCTCTTAAGTCTCTTTCTACCATTGTTCAGGTGATATGATTAGCAAACGCCTAAGGATCCTACTTGCTTTTCTTTCAACTTGCTCCTCTTTTTTCAGCAACTGTCTTAAAGTATATAATAGCACTACAACAGGTGTGTTCTAATCAGTACCGATGATAATTGTTACCCCTTTTGTCATAGACACTCAATTCTGCGCTTTTCAAACTGTGTGAGAAAGTGCAGTAGTGTCCCTCAAGTGATTAATACATATGGTCAAAAAAAAGTTTGGAAAATATCATGTGCCCTCCTTTCAAACACTGGTAATACTATAAATTGAGAAAGAAATGAGCTTAATTTTTTTGATACAGTGTTTCCAAAACATTTGACAGTATAATCCCTTTTATGGAAAATATCTTATCAAAGTCGGGTTCACTAACCTCCTGCATCAGGATCATTTGGGATTCTTTTATATATTTGGATATAGATCTCAAATCAAGATTGGGCCTGTGGAATCTATAATTTAAAACAAACAGCCAATTCATATTCAACTTGACATTCCTGGAGACCTTATTCTGCACCATTTAAACTTCCATATCAAGGAATTCTTCCCTCGGCCCCTTCCCCATGCCTTACTGCATCCTGCTCTTTGGGGAGAAATGTCTTTTCTGAGTGGTGAACTTGGCTCAGACTCTGTATGTCTCTCCTTTCTTTGGGATCTGCTGCAGCTAGCAGTGTATATTTCACTCTGTGGGGTGGGCTTTGCCCAGAAGGAAGAAACTTGTGATTATCCAACTGTTCCAGAGAGTTAAAAAGTGTATCTAATACAGGATTAAAACAAAAGAAAATGATCTACTCACTCAAAGTGAGAATTAAAACAAAAGAAAATCAATCTACTCACTCAAAGTATTCAAGATGATACTTTATTCTAGGTTACCTACATTCATCTCCCGGTTGGTTTTGAACTGAGGTATGTAATATATGGAAAGTAATGTACTGAGATGCCTCAAATCCCAAATTTACATTTGAGGATAATTGACTTAGAGGCATGCTTCAAGAAACTATGACTAGTATAAATACATCATATAAGGCAGTAGAAAACAACATATGGCCATTTATCTTTTTTTTTTTTTTAATTTACAATCATGGGAAGAGCAGACAAGGTAAAAAGGCAGTAACTGAAATTCATTTATTTGGAAGTAATTCCTAAGGATTTGAAAATATCCAGATCCATCCTTCATATTTCTTTTAAGATCCCTCTTAAGACAAGCAGGGAGATAGAAGATCAGCTTGGGTAACATCTGGTTTGTTTAGGAATAGAAGGGATGTAGTAGATGAGTTCTTGAAAGTATTCTTAAGAGATGTAGAAGGAGAACAGCTGGAAAAGCCCACTTTATTGAAGGAAGGCTGCAAGGACCCAGGCAGAGGAGGTCATGTCGAACAAATCGGATGGAGTTTCCTTGAGATATCCCTGTCATGAAAGATGAAGGAGATTTAGTGACTGCATAAAGAGTACTTTGATTTTAAACAAGATTTGACAAGATTCCACATCTGGGATTAATGGTCAAGGAGAAGAGTCACTGAAGGTGAGTAATGTAGGGTGCAAGATAAAAAAAATGGCTCAAGAAAGGGAGATGGATGAGGCAGAGAAGAGCCCTGTGACTTGGAATAGGATTACCTGCATTCATGAGGGGACACTAGTAACATAAAATGCTCAGCCAGGTTGGATTAGCTTTTATTTATAATATGCATTGAAAGGGAGTCAAACAATTGAATAAATGCACAAAGTCTTGAGATGATTCTGCAAGTTGGACTCAGCAATCCTAGCAAATTGTACTGATTAGGGGTAGAGGTCCTTGGCCATGACATGGTGCATTGGGCAGAGGGGAGGAAATCAATGTCAAGATTAATGAGCCAAGGAAGGGTACAGTTAGCCCAATGGTATTTCCTGAGGCCTGAGCTATAGATGATTGTGAAGTTAGCCAAATTTGTCTTTGATGTTTCTAGCTTCTCTTTTGGAGTCATCTCCCTCAAATCTCCCATTGACCTGCACCAGAAACCACCCCCAATCTCAATCCCAACTTCCTGAGTTTCAGGCATTCCTGTATTCTCACACTCTCCTCTCTTCCTCCTATAAAAACCTAATGTCAGTAAAGTGTCTAACTACCCTCGAAGGAATAAATGCATAGAGAAAGTATAAGGCATTATTCTTCCCCTGGGCATTTACATTTTAATGTGAGACAAAAACTCAAAGTCAAATATTATAGCTGTTGTGATAGGATTTCAGGGCAGGGCATGGGGAGGATGTAGCGGGGTTATGATGTGTCCCTGAGGTCACTCATGGCTGCTGTCCCCTGCACCTGGTGGTAAAATCAATGTTGATCCTGCCAAACAGTATTCTGGTCTTCAGTGCTTCTGAAAATATAAAGTGAAAATAGAGCTTTAAAAACTGCATGTGCAGAGGAAAAACCAGTGTTGGCAGCATCCCATGGTATAACATCATGGTACAAGAATATGAGGGAGAAAAGAGCAACAGAAAAGGGAGCTGAGACCTGGAGACATTCAGGCTCTAAGGGCTGCATGCCTTTTAATCTTCAACATCCTCTTCCTCATCCTGATGGAAATCCTGCCCTTTTCAACTTCTGCTTCTTTCACAAACAGGGGAACATAAATGATTTTATTGTCCATCTTCTTGTTAGCAATAGCATTAGAAGAAGCAAAAAGAAAAGACGTTTTCTATAGCAAATGTTCATATAAACTCAAGAAGAAAGAAGGAGGAGAACAAAGTGGATATTAAACCCTGTGTTCAGCCACCACGCTCTTTCCTGCTTATTTGGAATCACAGGAAGTTGCAATCACTGTAACAACAATTTTCCTTTAGAAATCTACTCGATTGCTCTCTATAGACACAGGAGTGTGGAAGATATAACTGTAAAGGAAGGACACTGTGTTCCCACAGCATCTTTGCTCTCACCCAGAAGTCAGATACTCAGCAGCCTTAACTAGCAAGGACACAGCTGAGAGGTGAGTATGAAAAAGACACCAAGTGTTTGAGGGGCTTTCAGACACTCCATGCATTTTACCATGGAAGAATCTCTCACATTGTCATTGAGAGCTCAATATGATTTTCAGCCATAGGTTTTAAGAAGACTAATTATCTAGTTTCCCATTCCAAGATCAGAAGCAGGGCACTAAAAGAGTGTCCATAAGCTAAAACAACCTGATAGAAAAAGAATGGAAAACGAGAACATTGTGAAAAGGATACAAGAACTTTAAACCATTCAGTCTGAGGCCGCTGGGATCTGGGGCAGAGTCCTGCTCCTCAGGGTGTCCCAGGGTCTCATGGTCTCAGAACAGATTTCCAACATTGCTCTCTACGACTCTCCCTCCAGTTCATTCCACTCCAGCCACACTGGCCTTGCTATTTTGGGACCATACCTGTTCTCAGGTCAGAGTCTTGCATTGCTCTTGCCTCTGCCTGTAATGATCCAAGGAAGCTCATCACATGGCCAGCTCCTACTCTGTTCAAATCCCTTCACCACTCCTCAACTAGCCACCCTCAATCTGCAGCCCATAACCCTGTTTTATTTTCTTTATAAATGATCATTACCATTTGAGACTATATGATTTATACACTTTTCTGCTTGTTTATTTTCTGTCTTCTCCCCTTTGAATGAAAGCTCCATGTAAAAAAGAATCTTGCCTTAGCTGGTTACAGTTCCATTTCCAGTACTAGAAAGGCAAGAGTAACCACTCTGTAAATACTTGTAAAGAACTAACAGGAGACAGGTCCCCAGGGATACCACTGAGTCTTCCCTAGGAGGTTATGTTACTGTCAGTTTCTTCCCTGTGAAAGACAGAAGGATCTATGTACATTTAGTATATCCTTCACCCACAATGGATTGTTTGTATTTGCTGGAAATTCTCAGTCATCTGGAAAAATCTGATATTGTGAAAGAGCCCTTCTGCAGTGAGAATACCAAGAAAGCTATGAGGAGAGGTGGTTGCTTGTTTTCCCTCACTGGATGAAAGGAGTCCACGAGTCTTTCTACAGTTCCACTCAAGAGCCAATAAAACAGAAACAAAACACAAAATGTGCCAAGAGTTAAGGGACAAGGCGGAAGTGGCTTAGGTTTGTGGTCTGTTACCACATGACAACATTGAGTTGGAGCCAAGGTATTTTCTGTTCTCTCCAGTCTCTGTATGTTGGAAGGCTCTGCTTTGGAACACAGGGGATCAGGATGTTTGAGAAGAGGAACTCCGTGCCTGGTGCAGGGGTGTGAAAGCATCAGGGAAGATGTGTTTCAGCAAAGGGAAGAGTTCAGGAATTTAAAGTTTCCCCTATGTAAAGGTAAGCAAATAATGGCCCAGGGTCAAATCTGGCCTGTCCTCTTTTTTTTTTTTTTGAGGGGATGGTGGGATTGTTTCTATTTTCCCAAACAGATTTTTTTTTTTGATAAAAAAAAAACTTCTAATTTTTACTTAGAATCTTGCTAGTTCCTAGGAAATAAAATTAGCATGGCATAGAGGAAAGGACAGGGAAGTCCTTTAGTCCTTAGTGTGAAAGTTAGGGGAACTGCATTACTGCCCTGACTCTTCCACTCACAGTTATATCTGCTGCCTGTTTTTGTGAATAAAGTTTTATTGGAACACAGCCACACTCATTTGTTTACATATTGTCTATGAATCTTTGCCTATTAAAATATCACAACTGAGTAGTTGTGAAGCAGACCACATAGCCCACAGAACCTAAAACATTGAACCTATCTGGCTCTTTATAGAAAAAGTCAATCCTTCCCGTATCAGTAGTATGAAAAGTAATGTGTTGTTATACCATATGATATTGCTGATATTTGACTGTTTTGATTTTTAAAACAGACCATTCATAGAATTCAATTTAATAGTTCATTCTTTAAAATCTGTTCTTTTTAATATCCATCTCAAAACCATTTCATTCATAAAGGTTTCCCCAGTTCATCCAAACAGATGGGAGCACTCTCTTCTCTCAATCCCCATAGAACTTTGCTCCTACATTTGGCTGATTCTGATTCTGTAATAGTCATTCAGTGTATAGCTTCTCATCTACCACTATAAAATACTATTATAAGCTAAACTATGTCCTCCCCAAAATTCATGTTGAAGCCTAACCCCCAGTACCTCAGAATTGTAACTATATTTAGAGATAGGGCCTTTAAAGAAGTAATTGAGTTAAAATGAAGTTTATAGGGTGGGCCCTAATCCAATATGACTGATATCTTTATAAGAATAGGAGAGTAGGACACACAGAGAGACTCCAGAGATGGCTGTGCACAGAGGAAAGATAATGCGAGGGCGCAGCGAGAAGGTGGTGGTCTACAAGCCAAGGAGGGAGGGTTGGAAGAAACCAAATCTGCCAGCAGCTTTATCTTGGATTTCTAGGCTCCAGAACTGTGAGAAAATAAATTACTGTTGTTTACTTATGTGGTATTTTATTTCTGGGTGTTTTGTTGTGGCGATCCTAGCAAACTAATACAATTACTCAAGAGTAGACGTAATTCCTTCTTTTCCTTTGCATTCCCAATGGCATTTGGAGCCATATGTCTAGTATTTGCTGATTAAACCTCATATAAGTGAGTGAAACAAGATGTATAACATGATGTGTCTGAGGTTTAGAATATTGATTTTCCAAAATTCCTAGAGCGTAAATAAGAATTTTCCACATGGAAATATTCTAGAAGCCTCTAGAATGGCTCATTCAACAAACATTTATGAAATGCTCAGCACAAATGTCAACTTACACAGCTCTGATGATTTACTGTTTTCAATGAAAACTGAAGAAGTGCACTATCCCTTTCTTGGTCTACTCAGGAAGAGAGAAGAATAACCAGAATGCCGGCTAAGAACTCTGTGAATTAGAATAGCAGGCCCTTGGCAGCCAATTCTGAATAGCAATCTTCAGGGGAGACCAATAATGAACATTAAACAGAAATATTAAATGTGTAGTTCTAATTTACATTCCATATGTCAGAATCTGCAAAAAATGGGCAATGCAACAAAGATCAAACAATTTGAGGAGCCAAAGCCTTCCTCGTTTATCCACAATCTGTTGAGTAAGAAGTAAGAAGGGTGAGTGCTTCACATGGGACCATAGCCAAACCCAACCTGAAAGAACTCATTTTACAAATATCTCCCAAATGCAGAAGCTTTCCTGGTTGTTCATTTCTAAATGAACAAATAAAAGGTTTCAGTATGAACAATGTCCAGATGCCCCAGAAGCCTGCTCTGTTTGCCAATTCCACTGACCAAACACACATTCTACTCCTTTTAGATTTCAGTGACAGCATATAGTGAGAAGCATTGTTTTAACTGCTAAGGATTTTACCAACTTAAAGCTCGATGAGTAGATAGCCAAGGAGACACCACTGGGCATACTGATGGATTGGGAAATCAGAACTCATTGAGCATTGTCAGTTCTGATCTTTCCCAGACCCATACATTTCACTCAGGGAATTTCCATACAATCATGGGAAAACCTGAACCACATTATCCCTAACCAAGTCCTAGTTTTTAGTGGCGTAAGAAACCTCCTCCCTGAATACAGCGAAGGCTTATAAACACAAGGCTGCTGTGGTCTAAATTCTCAATAGAAGGTTGATTAGCTTTTCAATGATAAGTTTCTTAAGTGTCTGTGGAAAATAATGCCTGGTCACCAGTTTGCCCTTGGCCACTGGATCAAGAAAAAGAAAAGTGTTCCTAAATTGATACCACAAGCCCTTTTACTCTGTGTGTGGTGGGATTTTTCCTAAGAAGTTGAAATTCCCATTGCTAGTCCCTGGTGTTCAATAGAAACATGACTTGGTAACTCCAAGTAAACAAATCATAAATCATTTCATTAAATCCACATATAAATGTCATGAAGGTAGATGTACAGAGCTATATGTATCCGTATAAACTAGATGGGGCTAACAATAAGATTGTTCAGTTAATTAAATAATCTGGACTTTAGGGAATTTTTTTATACAGACTTATCACCATTTATACAAATGAACAATTGTCCTGGTACTTTCCAATCTTTTTCATGGCATGTAGTAGATTTTTGGGAATGACAACACATGTGCAATCCAGTGGCCCGACTCTTCATTGCACCAAATCCATATTCTTTAAAGACAATGTTCATCACATCACCCTTGTATCCTCAACACCCTACTGCCACCCCACCCAAAACTTTCCGTAGTTCTTTATTCCCAGCCTCATTAAAATGAAACTTCATCATCTTCCACATTTTTTCTCTAGTCACCCCAATCCTCTCCAAAATACCTCTGCCATTCACATCAAGAGAGGCTCCTCCATGTCTCCAAATAATCGTGTTTATTCTTGAGTCTTTTCATTTTATTTCTTCCTGCCTATTGTTCGAAGGACTTCTTCCAAACTTCAAATTCCAGTTCAAAATGTAATTCCTTGAAGTTTGCATTCTGCAAACACACGTCACACTCATTCCTATAGCATTAATCCTCTGTATCCGAAGACTGAGCAATTAATTATATTTTGAAATACTCTCGTTTTATAAATTTTGGCTAAGTCTCACTAAAATGCAAATTTTGTTCACTGCTGTAATCTTAGCACATACAATAGTGCCTGGCACATGAGAGGACTTGATAAATATTTGTTGAATGAATAAATGAGTAAACAATGTCTCCTTATTAGAACCTGGAATCTCTCAAGGGCAAGGACTACGTTATTACTCTTTTGTTTTTACTTCCCACAATCCACTGTGGGGAACATCCTACTTACCAAGCACTCATAATTTCTCTAACGCCCAGTAACTGAGAAGTCACCTAGAAGTCCAACCACAGACTGTAGTTCCATATGTCAGCTTTGAAGATGAAAACCATGAAATGACTATGCTACAGTGGACACTACCTAAATTCTTCCCGGGGGGGAAAGAAAAGGAAGAAAAAGAAAGAAATAGAAAAATATCTATTAAGATTGGAAAGAAAATGACTATCCTTAAAACTGAAAATGAGATCACCCATCATTTTTGGAACATGGTCTTTCTTAATCATCATGTTTCATACAACCGTGGTTCGGTCTAGCTACATCTGCTCTACACAGAACAAAGTTTATTAAAAATATCTCTTCAGGGGCACCTGGGTGGCTCAGCCGGTTAAGCGTCCAACTTCAGCTCAGGTCATGATCTCACGGTTTGTGAGTTCGAGCCCCGTGTCGGGTTCTGTGCTGACAGCTCAGAGCCTGGACCCTGCTTCAGATTCTGTGTGTGTGTCTCTCTCTGCCCCTCCCCCACTCGTGCTCTGTCTGTCTTTCTCTCTTTCCCTCAGAAATAAAGTAAACGTTAAAAAATTTTTTAAAGATCTCTTTAGATTCCCATGTGCACACATACCTCTGAAGTAAACAAGCCAAGTATTATTATACCCATCTCATGGGTGATGAAACCAGCAATTTTCTTGTCGATGTAATATGAATACTAAATGTTAGAGCTAGTTTGCTTCCATTTTTTTTCATGATGCTTTTTACAAAGATGCACAGTCATAAAGATAATTTCATTGTCTACTCACTTTCCATGTTTTGGAACCTTCCTATTTTGTCTCCTTGGTACTCCTAGTGGTCTCTACCTTCCTTCCCCTAACTCTCAAGAAAATCTGATCATTGCTAAAATGGGCAAAGCAAATTGTAGCAATTCTGAGTGTAGCGGGGTAACCCGCTGAAATAGCAATCAATGCATTACTGCAAACTTTGTTTCTTCATGGAATCATTACCTAAAAACCTAGATTTTCATTTTTGAACTGATCTTATTGCTTTATGGAAGAACAAAATACAGAGAATAGAAGAATTAAAGTTTGACTTCATAGTTCTACAATATACTAAGGAAACACAGAGCATAACCTCGAGAGCCAAGGCTTTTACTGTGAGAGCCAGGCTTTTATGTTAGAGAAAAGGTTTTCCGAGTCTTCAACAACTTGGATGCAATCAGAATAGAAATCTTATACTATAAACAGTAGTATAAGGAAGAAGGCAGATTTCCTTCCAAAAATTATATAACTTTAACCTGTTGGAGGGGCAAGAGAATTGAGATGGAAAAGAGGGCATGATTTAGTAGTCATTGCATAGATCTCAAATGAGGTATTTGTGCCTCTTTCTTCCCTTCATTTATGGCCAGGTCCAGACCAGAGGAAGCTAAAAAACTGTAACTAGTTATAAAATGTAACCATAGAGGACTGACATCTCATTCCCTGTCCAGCAGCTGAGTTGAGAGCCTCTCTGATATGACCTCTCCAGTCTCAGTGCAATGAATTAAGAGAGAAAGTTGGGACCAGTCAGGAAGAAAGAGACTGAGACCATCCTGTGAATGTCTGTCAGGGATGTAGAAGAGCATCCAAACATACCCTGTGTCATTGAGGGAGGATTTGGATCAAAAAAGGACTGACAAGGGGTGATCATCAGCAGTGACAGCATGGGCGGGACAAACCTGAGGCCATGGATAGACCCTGGACCAGCAGGAGAGACACAGGTCAGTGTCATTATGCATGAGGCAAACCTCATCAGATGACCACAAAAGTCAAGGACAACTATGCCAGTCCCTTCCTTGCCCTAATCAGCTGCATGCCAACCTCTCCGAAAACATTTAGATGCCACTCTGGGCTGACAAAGGAGGAAGGGGAGATGAGTGACTGGGCTTGCCACTTAAATAAGCCTGCCTAGAAGTGATGAAAGCCCCTGCTTTTGGGCAGAAAGGGGCTCATGAGAGTAAGTGTTTAGTTCCAGAAAGTTCGAGAACATCACAACTTGGCATACCTGCATTTCTACCAGGGACACAGGCAGAAGGTGAAGGGCTGGGAAGACTGCAGACTACTGTAAGACACAGAGCCAGCAAAGGAATGCCAGATCCATTTCAGAAGCTGGGTCTGTCTTCAAAGGGTTTTGACTCGCCGACCTCTGGCTGGCCTGTGCCTTCTCCTCAGACACACCAGACAGACGAGTAAACACAGATCACAAGTGGACCACATGTTCCTATTCTTCTTCCAAGTGCTCCAAGGCTGTGGGCCTCCCCCACTCCAGACTTTTCATCTAGGTCCTCCTGACTGACACTAAGGCCCCACAGAAGCCCCCCTTTCCTTCCCTCAGCCAGGCAATGACTTAGAAGACAGCAATCCCATTTATGGGGCTTTCCTGTATTGGTGAAGACCTTCACCTGCAGTTTCTCTCGTATTCATGGTCTACAGGGCCTGAGACCCTGACTTTATTCATTGCTTTCAACAAACAATTTCCCTTGCTGGTTTATCCCTTTAAATACTGATGTTCTCAGGTAAAGGCCCTGGTAAGTCCCTAATACTTCACTACGAAGAGGTTCTTATATTTATTTCCCTCTATTGACATGGGTGACCTTGAGAAGCAGAAAAACAGTGAGGTAAGGAAGAAGGTGAGGATCCTAAAAAGGGGAAAGAGGGTACAGAAGGGAGAGTTTGGAGAAGCCAGAGGGAACTTTGCCCATCATATTTCAGTGAACTGCCTCTCTATGCAGCAAGAAGAAATGGAAGTCCATTTCAGAGACAAGGAGGCCTGATGGAGGGCAGAGAAAAGGAATGTGGACAAAATGCTTTCTCATATATTTCTATTCCATGATTCCAAGTCAGCCAAACTGCTCAGCCACTGTTTTAGAATTATAGTGCCGAAATCTCCATCTGAGCATTCCACTCTTAGCTGAAGCTTAAACTCTTCTGCATATAAGGACAGGACTGCTTACACCAGCATAGCACAGAAGCTCATAGAGAACTTTCCTAACTATCTTCTCTGGTTCTTTCTGTGTCGCAACACAATAAAGGTGGCAAGTGGCTCCAGTTTAAGCCTCTAGAAATTTACTTTCGAGTTTTTACTTTTGGTGGAGAAAGAACGAGTGAGGAGAATGAAGGGGATGCACTATGGGGAGGGGCGGCCTCAGGGGCCAGGAGTAGTGGCTGGAGAAAGCCCAGCAGCCTTCAAGAGAGCATCCTTGGAGACCATTTCAGTTCTCCTTTCACACCTGGCATGCATTTATATGGTACCAGAAAAGGGATTTTTACTCTTAAATTATGCATGTGGATTTGCACCTTTATTCTATCAGAATCAAACTAAATGTTATTCCACAACACTCCATATAAACTTAATGATACAACGTGACTGGAGCTCTTTCCTGAAATATGACATTCTTCAGGGACCCTGAAAGTATTTAAGGGACTGGATGCCAGGGCCAAATCATACCCCTAGAGCCACATAGAAGTTCCACAAGTACTTATTTATCAGTGACATATATATTCCTTGGTTTCTGTGAATTCGATTAGAAGGTTTATACGCAAAGCCCCTGAAAAACCAGAGGTATCATGGCCTGGGGTCCGGGAGCCGCCCAGATCTGGGCAGAGCAGTCCAGAGCCACACTTAACTGCAGAGAATGGATGCTGGTCAAAGAAAGAGAAAACTTAAAAAGATTTAAATTAAAAAGGAAGTTAAACTTCCACTGCTGTGATTCCAAAATATGGCAAAATTTATGAAATTAGAAAATTTATTTTGTATTGAACTCAATGAATCTTTAAAAAAAATTTTAATGTTTATTTTTTGAGAGAGACAGAGCATGAGAGAAATGAAGAATCTGAAGCAGGATCCAGGCTCTGAGCTGTCAGCATGGATCCCGACCTGGGGCTCAAACTCACAAACAGTGAGACCATGGCCTGAGCTGAAGTTGGACACTCAACTGACTGAGTCACCCAGGTGCACCTCAATGAAGCTTTTTAAATCACCACTTATCAATAACTGTTTTTTAAAATAAATTCAATTTTGTTGATCCAGTATAAGAGATTTGACAGAGTAACTTATTTCAGAATTATTTATTTATTTATTTATTTATTTATTTATTTATTTATTTATTTATTTATTTATTTTTATTGGGCATTTTCTTTCTTGTTTTTTTTTTAACAACTTATTGTCAAATTGGTTTCCATACAACACCTGGTGCTTATCCCAACAAGTGCCCTCCTCAGTGTCCGTCACCCAGTCTCCCCTTTCCCATACTCCCATCAACCCTCAGTTTTTTCTTAGTATTTAAGAGTCTCTTAAGTGTCTCCCTGCCTCTCTGTTGGCTTGCTTATACAGACATTTAATCCACTCTCTCAATGCACATTCTACACCTCCTTCTTTACTTTCCTCTTTCTTTCTCTGGAATAATCAGGCCACATAGTTCATCTGGGTAACTTTATCTTCATTTCTTTTTCCTTGCCTCCTTCTTTATTCTGATTTCTCTCTCTCTGGATTAAGCCTTTTGGTCTCTCTACCTGGTCAAAGTTCATTTTCTCTTTTTCCCCCCACACCTGTCATTACTCTCTCTGTATATGCAAACAGAATTTTTTACATGACAAATATTTTTTCTTCATTTCCCAGATTTAATTTGCCTCTGGTCTGCTCATGATACAATTGAATTCGTTTGAGGCATAATACTTTATATGAAAAAAAAAGTATGTTTTTGTATATATAACATATTACATACATGAAATATGTAAGATAAGGCAGGTATAATCTATAATATACAAATATATACATAACGTAAATATACGTATACGTGCGTATATGTTTCCATGTATGTATGTAGGATATTTTGGAGAAGGCATTAAAATAGGATTCTTGAGGGCTAACTGGCTCTACCACTTATTATGGCATGCCGGCTGCCACTGGTAGTCTGTGTGGCCTTGGGTAAATTATAACCTCTCTGGGCCTGTTTATTCATTTAGAAAATGGGTATTATCTATTCTCTCAGTATTACAATGAGGAGTAAATGAGATCACAAATATGAGAGCAGTTCTTTCTTAAACACTCATTTATTTTATACAGTGGCAACAGAGATATATATCCTGTTTGTCTTTTTTTTTTTTTTAATCATTTTTAAGAGTCTGAACCCTACAGAGCTGGGAAGGATTATCTGTGACTCGGTTACTCAAAAACTCAAAGCTTTCTGGGACTCCGATGCCAAATCTGCAGGTAGCACCTGGCAGAGGTCTACCACACTCGATTCTCACTTACTAAAAGTTTCTAATGGTCTATCAGTGCTCTCCATAGTACTTTCTGTGATAATGGAAATGTTCTATATTTTCACTGACCAAAACGGTAGCCACTGGATACTAAGCTTTTGAAATAAGATCAGTGCAACTGACAAAATCAATTTCTAGTTTTATTTCATTTTCATGAATTTAACTACAAATAGCCACATGTGGCTAAGTACCTACCACACTGGACAGTGGTAGGCAGGCAAAAAGCTTGAAATAGCTATATTTTAAGTACCGTTCCAGAACTTATATTTAGCCAGTACCTTACACCACCAAGAACATGCAGTGTCTGTCTCTGCAGTGACTTGCAACCCTATAAAGGCAGGAAGCATGTCATGAATTAAAGCATACCAAGCATTATAAACACACAGTGCACACCGCTCCCACTCCCCCAACATTCCCATGGTGGACGCTCACTCCAAAAGTAGAGCCACCAGAAGGCAACGCTTAATCAAAAGGAATGAAAAGCCAGTGGCAGGATTTCCAGAACCAAGCAGGAACACAGTGTTAGGAAAAGAATCCTCCTCAAGGGATTTCTTATAGACCACCTCCCTCTCCACCTCCATCTATGGCTCTGTCATCTCTCCTGCCTCTCATCCTTCCCACTCACACATACTTGATGGTCCACTGACAGGGACTAGGAGAGGCACTGCCATGGCCGAGATAGGGCCACTGTGAAGCTGTGAACTTTTCTAAAGGAGCAGAGACTGCAGTAGCTGCAGAACATTCTGGATTGTGTGTGTGTATGTGTGTGTGTGTGTGTGTGTGTATGTATTTCTTCCCCCTTAAACAGCTTTAATTCCAGCATTGAATTTGAGACTGATCATTATTTCATCATCTCTCAATATATTCATACCAGCACAGACACGACTCCCAATGTCAACACTGTTTGCTTTCCTTTCAGAGCAAGACACGTTCAGTCCTACACTATCACACATTTAGAGCAGATGTTCCTAAAGAGGATAAACCAGGTGCTTAACATATTTTATTCCAAGGGGTAATTTTATAAATTATTGCAATCAATGACCTAATAATAATGGTGGTAATGATGAGGCCAAGTTATTATTACCTATTACCTTTAATCATCGACAGCAACTCAATTGGACGTAATTGGAGGCATCATCATAAATAACGTGTAGCAGATGGAAGATGCTGGGCTTTGCATTTCCAGGACTAAGTGGGAGGGTTAATGATAGAACAGTGGGCACAAAAAATGGGCCATTTATGTCCAAAATGCACCCTGCACTTGAATCTTCCCCGACACCCATAAAAACAGAGCTGAAATTGATAGAGATAGAAGCGGCTAGACCCATGCTAATTATGGAACAGTCTTCTCCACATCACTCATTGTAAGACCTCATTTCTGCCCCTACTTCCATCCCTGTAGGGTAATGGTGGTCCTGTTTGTATGTTCCTTTCAATTTTATCGGCACAAGAAAAATAGAATAATAGCCTGTCCTAACCTTTCCCTAACCTCCCTCCTTCTAGAAAAGCATGCCTCTAGTGTGGTCTTTACCTTTTGAAAACATGCAAATCCTTTGGTGAGTCATTTAGCATTACTTAACTATTTGGCATGAAATAGAGTAAGAAACAACATTGCCTCCTATTCGATAACTCCACAAAACAACTATTTTCTATGTACTCGTGACTGCTATATGTGTGTGTGTGTGTGTGTGTGCGTGCAGAATGCACATATTAAGACACCTTAGGTGTACAAGGGGGTAACTTGATAAAGAGAGAAAAGCCTGGGATCTTGGGTTTTGCAATTGGGGTTTGATTCTACAAGCGCCATTTACTGGGCCATTACACTGGACAAGTTACTTGCCCTCAGTAAGTCTCTGTTGCATCAACTGGAAATGGTTAATTTGTGTAAGCAGGCTCCTCTCTGAGTGCCAATGACACCCCATGCTTTTCTCTATAAAAGCACTCTTCCCTCCAGCCTAGAGTTGTGGGTTTGCTTTTCCTGCCCACAGACTTTGAAGTGCTACTGTACTGAGTTATTCTATTCACTATCCCTGGTACCCGGCTCATAGCCGCTTTTAGTATCTCTAAAGGAACTTGCAATCTAGTAGGAAGACAAGACCAATGCCCACAAAACAGAAGAGAGACACAGAGCCAAAGATGCAATATAGAATCAGGAGGATCGACGTGACTCAGAATGTCTGGGAAAATCAACTGGAAGTGGGACTGAACCACACTTTGAAGGCTGTGCTAGAATCTTTATGGACAAAGATATTCCCTCAATTACCTTGCATACTCTCAAGCAATTACTTTCACCTCTTCACCCTTTGGTTCCAAATTACTTAAATGGCAATAACATTGATCCTTAAGAACTATACAGAGATGAAATAATTCTTTTCTATTTTTTAATAGATGTACTCATTGGAACTCAAAGACAAACACCATATAAATATCGTAATGGCAATCACATTGATAAATAGAATAGTAATGGCGCAAAAATTCACGTAATGTTTCATGTTTATAGTCTTTGAGGGAAGTTTTCATGCAAATATCTCTAGATGAATAAATACATATGGTCCATTAATATGTCCAAAGGCACTTTTCTCTGTTGAACTCACACATACTTCACCATAGAACTAAAAACAAATTCACTTAAAACTTTTATGGAGTCATAGCTTAAAAAAAAAAGAAATCAGAATTCTCATTAAAACAAATAGGAATTTGGTATAAAAATTAATAGCAGGTTATAAGCTTATAGAATCTTATCAATAATATCTTTACAATCCACTGGGCTCTTTGATGTGCCAAACATAACCAAGATTTACTGATGGATATGATATTTGGGGGCATAAAACTTTATATGTGCTTTCCTTTGCTCAATTAGTAGAATGCATCTAAGTTAATGTTGTCATGATATTTTTCTTAGCAATGGCCAGATATCATGGTCAAAGTAGACACTTTCATTTGGATTATCCACCAACATGGTCTAATTCTTTATTTCATGTGATTAGGGAAATTCAGCTAATTTGAAAAAAAACTTTACAACTGTAATGTACAGTGTACCGTGAGAGGTATCAACAAGGATAAAAATATTAACAAGAGCATCTCAATTTTCAATAATATTACCTTTTAGTTGATAAAGGGAGTGGAAGGGAAAGAAGACCAGCAAACAAATACAGCACACCGTAGAAGTAAGTGAAATGAGAGAAATAGACTCAGGGTCATATGAAATCTCCAAGAACAGAATCTATTCAATTGGGGTGATGACCAAGGAGCATGGATTAGTTGGGCCACAAGAGTGGCCAGAAGTATTAAGAGGCTTGTCGATGCAGAACAAAAGCTTGAGCAATGAGAGGGAATCAGGAAAAGGGAAAGCAATTCGCATTCTTTGATGTATTCTCCCAGCAAAGAACTGTTGGGAAATCAAGTCAGAAAAACAGATTGGATCCAAATTCCTGAGGGTGCTGAATATCAGGCTAAATATTTTCAACTTCATTTAGTGTCATGAGAGACCACTGAAGGTTTTTTTTTTTTTTTAATAATCAGGTAGTGGCCTACATTAATGCTTATCATTATTCAACCTCTCACACCTAATTGCTCCCCAAGCCCTGTCCACCCTACCTTGTACTCTTACTGCAGCACCTTCTTCCTAGTGGCCCATGTAATGCCCCTCCATTGCAGGACAGCTCCCAACAGGCTCCCCATCTCCTCCCCACCCTCAAGTCCTCAATCTTAAGTAGAAATATGATTACACCATCCCTCTGCTTAAAACCCATCAGCAGGCTTCTCTCTCCTGTAGGATAATGTCCAACCCCTCAGCATGGTGTACAAAGCCCATCATCTTCTGAACTTTACTTGTAACCTCCTCAAACACACTTCCTATGTGTCTCCTTGTCTGGGAAATCACTATTGATCCTTGGAAATTCAGCTCAAAAGTCTACTCCTCCATGAAGCCTTCCCTGATTATCCCCAGGCTCACCCCCCTACTGAGTTCATATCTTGTCTGTTCTCCATGGTAGCACCACACAAGAGTTCTGTGACTACAGTTCTCACATTTCTTGGTATTTGTTTGCATGACCATTTTCCTGCTACACTGGGCACCACCATTTCTTACTGTTCTTTGATGTCCTAAAGCAGGCATTTGATACATAATGACTGGACACACTAATTCATATATTTTTATCACTAAACTTCCTGAAAATATTCAAGGCAGTCAAGAGTAAAGAGCTTTAGAAAAACGAATATAACAGTGATGTGTTAGGTAAATTGGACGGGAGACTGCGGATTTGGAAGGAGGGGGCGAGACGGGTTCTGCTTTGAACACGGAAAATACACCTTTGGCATCCACTGCAATCAGGGCCTGCTTTCGAGGCTGTGAGTGGTTTGGATCAGACAGGAACAGAGAATTAACGCTCCCTTCTCACTTCCCAGTCCAACCTACCATCACTCTTGATAACTTCCTCCAAGACAACTCAGAATTTCCTTAGTCTGTCTCTCTTATCCAAATATTTCCCTGAACAAGAACACAAAAGGGCACGTTTTCAGATCCTGTGACTCTGAACGTGTGTGAGCTCAGGGAGAAGGAAACGGAAAGTGATTTGCAACCTGGCGCTGGAGGGAGAGCCACTGACAAGGGGGCCGGGGATTGTTTTTGTTTTTACTGCCTCGCTTTTAGCCCGGGTCTGTTTATTGTTATTGTCTTGTCCGCTCACTGATGCTCAGTCCATTTCCTCATCACAAGTGTGAAAGGAATCCTGGCAGAAGTTACCAGAACGAGAGTTCTGAATCAGTAATGGATTCATCCTGAGATACAGCATGACATCTGTTAAATATTTGGAGACGCTGTCCATCCTGCCTTGAGGGGCACTTAGGCCGGCAAGCTCCTCTCTCCCTAGAAGGCTATAAAACAGAGAGAGTTAAGAAGTGGCAGGAGAGTGCTAGTGATGCCTGCTTAAAAGAGCAAGTGCTAGGACTTGTAGGATGCGTATGTTTGAAAAGGAAAGACTGGCGTTTAAATTCAGCACGTGTCCTTGAACTCCTATGTACACAGAACTTGAATCAGGACAACGGACCCCATGCTCACTATATAAAGGGAAATGTGCATTTGCATAAGCAAGTTTTACATGCTTCTGTTACGAATTTCAGATTGTTCTCTTATAAAAGTTTTTCCTTCTCTTTCCTTCTTTTTTTCAGTCACATTAAATGAGTTTTCAAAGAACCTTCATGGAAACCCTTATAGCTTCTAGCCACAGCTGGTCTGGTAGGGGTTCCAATGAAATATCAGAACCTTTCTTCCTCCCATAGTATGAAAGCTTACCAATGAAAAAAATCACCAGAGAGAGAGGAGGCGAAGATGGAGAGAAACAGGAGAGAAGGGGGAGCAAGCAGTGGGGGAGAAGTTTCAAGATAAACGGGAAAGGAAAAGAGAAGTGGGAAAAATGCTTAGGAGAGGAACAGAGGTCAAAAAAGGAGCAAGCAAATAAAAACATAGTCTTTAAGAAAAAAATTACAGATTACAGAATCCCCTTTAACTCGATGGTAAAAGAAATCCTGAAGCCAAGCCACAACAGTTGCAACAAAGACAACTTTTTTTAAATCTCATTTGGAAATTCAAGAGGTTATCAAAGTATCAAATATCAAACTTTTACTTTGAACATTTTAACAACCAAACTTATCACTATGAAGGGAGTCAGAAAAAATAGATATGGGAAGACGAGACCAGAAAAGCTGGGAGACTGACAGAACAATAGAAGGGAAGAGAGCAACAGAAAGCCAGGAATTAAACAAAAGTTGGAATATTTGTTTTATGAAGTATTAATAACTTTGCAAAGGGTTATTTGTCATTGCCGAATTTAGAAATTTATTATCCTATATTAACCAGAGACCAAAATGTCTAGAGTCATTGCCTCAGAGTGTTTTTAAAATGAGCCTTCATCCAGAGGACAGTGACCCAAGCTGACAGGCAGTCTTACACTGAAAGGGGAGAGGACAGGGCTCTAAATCTGCCAGTTCCCATGCTCACTACTCTGCTCATGGCCAGGGAGTTCATTTGGGGGCCCTGGGGAGGCTGTGAAGTTCCAAAGAGTTTGGGATGGGAAGGGAGTAGTTGCTATAGAAAAGAGGATGAGAATTTGTTATCTGGACCTTTGGGGGGTTTCATACAAAAGTCCCAAGTTAATGTTTAATACTTATGAAATTCTATGCTGTCACCCATATTCTTAACTTTATTGCTTTGGTGTTTGCTGAGCCCTTTTCATTAACATGAGGGACTAATCTATGATCATTGTGATTTCATTAACATAACATATAAAAAAAAAGCACGTGCTTTCAACTTCAGGATGAATCCTAAGGAGGCAGGAAAGGGGTGGCACCATCACCCGCTCTTAACGCTCCATATGTCTAAGAGAATGAGAATATAGAAATGTCTTGGAATTTTGTGAACCATCTGGAATGCTCACCATTAAGGAGGTTCACTGCCTCCAAAGATGCCTCCTTCCAAAGGTCCTCTTCCTAGTTTTGGAGCCATGGTGAGCTCCCTTGCCCTGCCCACTCTATGCCCCATCTCGCACCATCAGCCATGCCTTTGGACATGCCCAAGCCCCACTGAACTGCTCTTTCGATGACCTCCTCCACTAGGTGACTTCCTCCACTGGGTCTCAGTTCAGCCTTCACTTCCATGGAAGCCTTCCAAACCACCCAGATGATGTTATGTATCCTTTCCCCGTGGGTCCCCAAGAGCACCCTTGCTAACTTCTTATAGCACCTGTCCAGTGCACCATACCTGCCTGTTTACCTGTCTCTCCCTCCTTAGAATATGAAGCTCTTGAAGACAGACACACATACTATTTTCTGCTGTCTCTTCACATCCAGTACAAGCTCTGGCACCCAAAATGCCTTTTGAATTAATAAGTAAGTGGGATTTGAATTCAGATCTTGACTCTAAAACACCCATTCTTTCTGTTTTATCATGGCACTCAAGATAAGGCAGTACTGCACAGTGGTTGCAAACTTCTACTCTGACGTCCAGAGAATGACTTTAATTCTCGGCTCTGACACTTATGGGCTGCATGCCTGGGAGAGGCCTACAACAGAGATAAAATATGACCTATCGTGTACGGTTGTGAGGGTTGAACGATTCGATGCAGGTGAGTGTGTAGCACCTGCCTTGATGGGGCGCACCCTGTAAATGTTGGCTGTTGCCCTTACCAACGTGAGGAGAAGGCCAGTGTGCAGTCATACCTTTCTATTCAATACTTCCTAGGTCCCCAACCCTGCTCTCAGCATTTGGCCTGTGTCAACTCGTTTAACCTCATAACCCTATGAGGCAGGCACTATTACTGAGTTTTTATAAAAGAAAGAAAGTGTGGCCAATGAGAGACTAAATCACTTGGAGCCCATATGCAGCAAAGCCAGAGCATGAACCCAGTATCTCCTTGCGCTTGTGACCTAGGAATATCTATGCAGCCAGAACCACAGAACGTTATGGCGGAGAGGGAATACAGAGATGGTCTGGTAAACTCCAGTTTAGATGAGAATACTGAGGCCTAGAAAATTAGAACGTCTTGCCTCCAGATCACACATTTAATCTGAGAAAGTCCCTGAGCATTAGGAATGTATACAGTGCGTGAACATTTTGGAGCTCTATCTTGCAAAGGAACTTTCCTTTGGAAGACCCAAGGCATACTGGCTCTTGGGTATCAAGTAGCTCCTTTGCAATGCTGTCTTATGATTTAAATATTGTTAATCCCAAAGCATATGGATTTGATTTCTTTAAAAGTTCGTAAGTTTAGAAATGAAGGGAAAAGAGAAGAGGCCTGCAGATGGAAGTTTAAGTTTTTTGTTTTTCAAATCCAAGAGGATCTTTTTAGGTTTCGAATGCTAGGCAACAATTGGCAGGTTCTGCTAAGCTGTGCCCACCCACTCAGCTTGTGAATGTCACCATGGATTGGCCTCTCTGTCTTTTCTTGGATGTAAAGACAGAAAAAACAGTAAAGATGCAAAGATAGTATTCACTGTATGGAGTGAATTCATTTTGTTTGTAAACACAGCACCAGCTATCAAATAAATGTGTCCACTCCAAACTCTGATAAACAGCTCCTTTTTCTGCTCAGTGCATAATGATTTCTGGAAACTCCTTCAGATGCACCACTAGATGCACTCAAAAAACAGCTTTGGATGCAAACGTGAAGCTTCTACGCTAGCACATAAAGCTGTGTGTTGGAGGGTGAACAACGAATACATAAAAGTTAACTAATTCTGGCTTTCCTTCCAACCTGCTGTGCGACTTTAGTCAAGTCCTCAGATGTATATGGGATTTGGTTTCCTGATATGAATGTGACCCTAAGGATGACCCTATTCACATCTTCACTTCTGTGAGAACTGAGACAATGCAAATACCTCTTGAAATATTTGAACATCTTAAGCATGTAACATTACACGACCTTCCAAAACCATCACTCCTCTGCCCTTACCCTCCTCCTTCAAGATGCAATTTGAGTATTCAAGGAAGCCTTCTGCAAAGCCCCTATCCTCACATAGCACATCACTTAGTAACTTCCTGATCCCACATCTCCATTCTGCAAGACCAGGAACCTACTCCTAGCCTTTATTTTATTTTAGTTTATCCTCCAAATAGTCACCAAAGGCTTTTTGAGGACATACCCAGCACTCATAGATGGCAAGGACTGGAAATTAAAAGATGGCTGAAACTTAGCCCTTGTCCCCAAGGAATTCACAGCCAACTGGAAGGAACATCACAATTAAGTATGGCAAATTCAGTCCTGTGCAGGGGCCCTTGAGAGTAGAAAGGACCTTTGCTGCAGGCTGTGAGCCACTCTTCTCCCATGCCTGCTGAAAGTGTGTTTCTAAATTTCAGCAAGATCTCCAGCAGAAATTAGCATTAAATCTAGTTTCCCCATCCTTCAGAAGGAAGTTTACTATCACCACCCACCAAGCACTAGTGATGTGCTCCAGGCATTTCTCTCAAATTCCGGTGACCAAATAACTTTGGCACCATTGACCACACACCCAGGTGGTACTACATATATAGTCCTCATAACAGCAACTAATGAATCATTCCCTGTGGCTACATAAAGAGCAAAGCCAAAGTTGCCTCTGGCATCCTCTGTGAGTTACAGGCCTAGCTTGGAGGAGCCATGAGTTAAAGCCTTAGCTACTTCAGCCTGTTTCTTTGCATAGTCACATCTAGAAATAAAAATCTCTTACACTCCCAGTATACTTTACATTTTACAAAACACCTCCACACCCATCATCCTATTGGATCCCAACAACTGCGTGTTGCAGTGAATAGAGCAGGGATTTATTTCTCTTATATTATAGATAAGACACTGACACTGGGTGACTGAGGGTAAAACCCAAGTTTGTGGACTCATAATCCAGTGCTCTGGCAACTACAGCATACTTCAGAACGCTTGGATTTCCCCTACTTTTCAAGAGTCAGTTCAAGTCTGTGAATGTTCTCTTAGACTGAGTTAACATGAGGCACTGTGCTGGGTGCTGGAAGAGGGGAAAAGAGCAAGACTACCTAATTTCTAGAAATACCTGTCTGGTAAGAGATGCATAAGACAGGCATACAATTAACTACATGATGGGCAAAATGAAGCAGGTGCCAGAAAAACACCTGAAGGTATAAGCAAATGGACATAAGCCAAAGTACAGGTAGAAGCCAAGGACTTGGGGAGTACAGAGCCATGGGAGATTTTGTCCCTCCAGCAAAGACAGAGAGGCTTTGGGAAGATAAGGGCTCTAGAGCTGGCAGGTCACTGCTGCCATTTGGCTTGCCTTCATGGCACCAGTCAAAGACACGGTCCATGCACTCATGCCATTCACAGGTAGTTGGAATAGAGATTACCAAGGCAAGACCCAAATCACTGAGCAGTCAGTGGAGGTCCTAGAAGCATAGAGGAGTAGGAGCCTCATATCCTGGTTATCAACAGAGATGATTTCAGCAAGGAGGAGGAATTACATGGGGCTTTATTGATGAGGCTGACTTCATTAGCCAGAGAGGCTCAAGTTCAAGTTCAACTGTGGTTACATAAGAATGTCTTAGTATCCCTGAATTCTCTCTTGTATCTATTTTACAGTCATTTATACACTCACTCAGTTCACAAACATTTATTGATTACCCAGTGTATGCGGGTCATAGGGTTAAGTGCTGGGTATTCAGTGATGGACAGAAAAATACAAGCTTCATGAAGCTTGTAGTCAGGTGAAAGAGATCGATGCGACCTAATAACCTCTCCCAAATCAAGAGTTAATCACAATTATTAAATCTATAAAGGAGGGGATATGATGCTAGAGTAAAACAGGGGTATTTGAACTAGTCAGGGGTGCAGAAGACATGAAGTTGGATGAACTACATGCTGAGTTGGATTAAATTAAACTGAGAGAAGGGAGGGGAAGGATGTGGAAATCTTAGAGGCAGAGAGCAGAGCATGTCAAAAGACCTTGTGGTCAACAAAGACAGTGGGCATAGAAAGAGCTGAAAGAAGATGAGTGAGGGATCAGCAGCAGCATGGGAGAGGAGGCTACCGAACTCTGGGATGGGGTGGTCAGCATAAAGGGGTTCAAGAGGATGGGCAGTGTGTAAGCTTAGACCTCATTTTGCCCCAAGACTAGACCTCACAGTGGCTAAAATCTCAAGAACAAATTGGAAAGAGGCAGGTACGGATGCAGGGTGTCCAGTTTGGGGTTTATTGAGTAATTTGGTCAAGAGTTAACAGGACACCAGGGGTACCTGGGTGGCTCAGTTGGTTAAGTGTCTGGCTCTTGGTTTCAACTCAGGTCATGATCTCACAGTTTGTGAGTTCAAGCCCTGAGTTGGACTCTGCACTGGCAGCGTGGGATCTTCTTCGGATTCTCTCTCTCCCTCCTTCTCTCTCTCTGCCCCTCCCCACTCGCATTTCTCTCTCTCTCTCTCTCTCTGTCTCTCTCTCTCTCTCATCTCTCAAAACAAATAAACATTAAAAAATTGCTATTAAAAAAAGAGTTAATAGAACATTGGACTGGAGTGATAGAAGGAAAGAAGAAAACAGGTAGATGAGTTGGAGATTTTTAGGGCGTATTATACCCAACAGAGCTTACTGACATACTGTATCTGGGAGTGATGTGAGGGAGGCATCAGGATGATTTTTATTACATTCGGTCACCCACTATATATACATATATAGTGAGCTTTGTCTTTGTTCCTACATGTCTTTCCTCTGGCTCATTATAAGATTTTCTCTTTATCATTGTTTTTGAAAATGCCATTATGATGCGCCTTCCTATAGTTTTATTCATGTTTCTCATGCTTGGAGTTTATTGAGTTTTATGTACTTCAAATTTCTGCTAAGTCCATACACACTATGAACTATTATGTCATTTTGACAAATAGACTATAATAATGTAACATCCCTTTGAAGTTTGTTTTGTCTGATATTAATATAGCTACTCTGTTTTTGTTTTTGTTTTTGGTTAGAGTTTGTGTGGTATATTATTTGCCATCTTTATACTCTTATCTATGTCTCTATGTAAAGTGTATTTCTTATAAAGAGTATATAGATTTATCCTGTTTTATACAATCATTGGTAATTACTCCTTTGCACCCCCCTCAGCTTTATTGAGACATAATTTGCATGTAATGTTGTGTAAGCTTAAGGTGCACAGCATGAAGACTTGCTATACATGTATATTGAATCACTGCTTTTCAACTGGAGTGTGTAGACCAGTTATACTTGATCTAATCATTGATATGATGGGACAGAAATCATCTTGCTAGCTGTTTGCTAATTTGTCTCTTCTGTTCTTGATAGCTTTCTCCTCTCTTTTAATGACTTCTTTTTGATTATTTTTGTGCTCATTTTATCTGCACTATTGACTCATTAGTTATACCTCTGCTTTAATGTTACTTTTCAGTGGTTGTTGTATGGTTTCTGACATCTCTAACTTGTAAATGTATGTTCTTTCTCTAACTGCCTTTGAGATATTCTCTTCACCTTTGGGCTTCAGCAATGCGAAGATGATGTGCCTAGGTGTGCTGGCAAGGGAAATTAATCTGATCTGCTTAGGGATATGCTGGGCTTTGGGGATCTTCGGTTTATTACAGTTCATTAATTTTGGAAAAGTCTTGGTCATGAAATTTTCAAATATTTCATCTGCTTTGTTCATTTCTTCTCATCTGGGACTCCAGTTTCACATCTGTCAGACTTTTGATATTACCTCACGATTCATGGGTGTCCTGTTCTCCTCCCTCTTGTGCCCCTGCTCAGTTTTCCTCATTGTCTTTCAGTTTGGTTGATTTCTATTGTCTTAACTTTGAGTTCACTCATTTTTTTCTTCAGCTGTATCCAATCTGCTTATAAATTCCCTTTTTATGTACAGTTTTTAGTACTTCACTGAAAGTTTCAATCTATGTTTGCATGTTGTCTACATTCTCCAGTGGCTAATATAATTAATAAATATTAACCACAACTATTTCAAACTGCAAGTTTGATGGTTCCAACATCTGTATCATCTGTATTTTTTTATCTCTTCATGGTAGTTTTTCCTCCCTGCTTTTTTGTTTTCGTAACTTTTATTGTTCAGAAGAGAAATATAGATGAAGTTTACAAGCCTATGCATGAGGGAATTTGTATGCCTCTTCTGACAGGCCATTAGGTTGCGGAGTTGGTTCAGTCTAATGGATCTGGGTTTGGGTTTTTTAAGGCTATTGTTACCGTTAGCAAACCAAGGACTCAAATGCATCTAGCAGCGGGCTGCTGCCACCCTATCCTTTGTGTGCATCTGGAGGGCTAAGCGGTTTTCCTCAATGCACTTGCTCTTTGCTTTCACCTGTCCCTGGAACTCTGTACCACAGAGGGCTCTGCCTCCACACTCCTGACCACCTCCAGCCAAAGACAGCGCATGTTACTTGGGGTTGGACTCATAGTGGAGGTTCTTGGTTCTCCTGATCCAGACTTAGTCTTAAGCAGGTCTGGTGCACCAGGGCCTTCAGGACTGAGTTTTTTGGTTTTTTGTTTGTTTGTTTTGGTGCTCCTGCCCTTTTCCTCCCCATGCTGGCCAAACTCTGCCTTGTGTCTCTGTGGTGGTGTGGAGAGTCGGGGGTGTTGGTGGCAGAGAATTTCTCTGTGAGAATTCTCAGTGATAGAAGACATCTGCTTCATATCTGGACAGAATCCTGGATCCGACCAGGTTTTAAAAGCCCTTTGCTCGGCATCCTAAGGCCTTTCCTTAGATGTGAGGAGGGATCTCAGGAAGTTAGCTGTGCTTTATCTTCGTGTATGAGCAGCAACCCATTGCTACACATCTGCACCACCTGCAGTCTCCTGCCCTGTCTCCAGTCTTTCTTTTGAGGACCGAGTGGAGACCAGCAGAAAAGAGCTTGTGACTGAGTGCACATTCTCTTGTGTCTGGGGTTCCCAGTTATTCTAAGCTGTCACATGCGTCCATGCGCACATGAGTTCCTGTAAGAACTCATTACAACGCTGTCTTCCTCTTCTCTCCTTTTCATGGTCGCCTCTTCTTTATCTCACATTCTGCCAAATGTGAAATTGCTCATGTGTTTTATCTCTTCTTTGAGAAACCTGTCACTTCTGGAATTCAGCTTACCTGAATTGTTTTGTGACCTCAACTCTATTATGGATTTAAGAAAGTTATCACAGTCTTTTCTCATTTATAGGGAAAGAGCAATGTTATCTTGTGGCTTTCTGCATCCTAAGCAGACCCAGAATTCTAGTCTATTCTATGCTATTTCATTCTCTTCTATTTCAATGATGTTGCAATAAGGCTGGAAAAAATATTATATCCAGTTTCTTGTATTTCAATCAGGGGTACTAACCACCAAATTTAAAAATCACAACCCACAAATTAGTCCTGACCTGCTCAAGGTCATAAAAAATAGATATAATGGGTTGTTAGAATCAAAAATTTAAAGTTTCTTCTAGACCAAGGATTTACTTCAATAATGTTATCTGTGTTTCATTCATCTCAATATTAGCAACTCTTCTGCAGTTCTGAGAACAAAGGAGCCACTCAATTATACAAAGGAATAAAATGCATAAGAAAATAGATTTTAGCTTGATAGCAGTAAGAATTGTATAAGGAATAGAGCTGTCTACATTTTTAAGGCTCAATTTACCCCCAGATTTACTTGATCTAAACCAAATAACTTTAGCTCTTTAAAAAAAAAATCAGACTCCAATATCAAAGGATAGATTTACCACCACTCATGGCTACACACACAAGTTCCAAATGTGTGTTGAGAAGTACATGCAATAAATGAGTATTTCTCCAAAGTATATGTTTTTATTAGAATGACATTCAATGGAGAATGTTTTATGGAACAACTCTCTATTTTGCGACCCAGTCTTGCAACACAAGATTTTAAGCTAAAGACTAAACCTGTCAGGCAAGTATAAGCATAAAGGAAAGCACCTGGACACAAGGCAAAGAGGATAAGAGTTAGGTAGGGCCTAGAGACCTGGAAATCACCTGAACACATAGGTGGCCTGTACGGCTGAGCTCCCTTAGAAAATGGCTATGGAGGTAGGCAAGCAGAGGATTCATTGAAATGCTTAAGGGAAATCCCACACTACTCTGTTTAGATACAGAATTAAAACCAACGAAGAAGCCAAAGGAAAACGGAAAGACAAGAGAGACAAAGAGGCAATACATGATATCTGAGGGAAAGGTCCAAATAAACCAGTGCAAGTTCTTGCAAAGTGCTCTGATAATTTTACATATTATCTGTGGCCTTATATTTTAAACATTTTCTGGCTCTACTAAAGTCACAGTCCATAGAGTGAAGCTGACAAATATACCAGGTATCAGGGGTTATGGAAACAATCTCTGGTGCACTCTGTAGCCTAATTTACTGTCATAAACATTGTGGGAAGCAGAAATCTCTATGGCAGCTTGGTGTGGATATTCTCACTGTCAGCAGGGAAGATTCATTGCCTCCTCACAATACGGAGACCCCAACAGCATTTACCAAGACAGATGACTTGGTGACAGACACTTCAGGCTGAAAGTTAATAGTTAGCCCAGATGAAAGATGAAACACGAGAACATCAGAACTGTGCCCCTGGGCCAGCGCCTCGGTTCCTGCAGTCCAGGGGACTGTCTGAAATGAGGGTTCCAAGAGTGAGTGCTCCTGGGCAGGGGTGTCACGCTGATACCACTTCCGAGGTCACAGAAGTACCCAATCACCCTGGGCGCCCTGAAGAATCTGTGCTATACCTTTCATCTATGAATGAATTGAACTTCTGCAGTCCACTTGTATTCTGGCCAGTACCACCTCTTCAGCTAATGGGTTCCAGAAGTGTATTTGCTTCCCTCTTTTGAAATTGTGCCTCCCTTTTATTTATTCCACGTTTACTGCTCTTAAACATCTAGTAGTTTTTTGTTGAACAGCCCTCAGCTTATCCTCTCCACCTCATTGTGACTTGATAAACTGATATTACCCAAACACGGCCTCATCCTTCCAATGAGACATCTTTTTGTCTGAGACTATATTCCTCCAGCTATCTCTTCTCCCACCACTTCCTCAATTTGTTAGGCCCTAGGTCCAGATTAAAAAGAAAAAAAAGGCAGATCTTAATGATACAAGCTAATATTCTCCTGTCAGCCACAGCTACCCTACCCTCCTCTATTTTTCTCCAGAACTGAAGTTGTACAACATTTGAACAGAAGGTATCTGATAACAGGGATGATTTTCTCCCAAACTGAGAGGGAGTGAAACTATTACTCCCTTGTCAGATTTCATTCTCCTTTAATCTCTGATAACATTTCAGATTAAATCAATGCCTTTGGCATTCACTTAGTGCTTTAAGAAGGTGGTATTACCTCAGGAAACTTAGGCAACAAAACCAGAAGAATAGTTCCTCTGAAGGAGGCTATATGCACAGGCCATGGACTTCACCACAGCACAGATCATGTCTGTACTCTGGAGATTTCTTTAGAACAATTTTATAAATTCAGCCAGCAGAAAATTTCATTGCTTTATCATTGTATATCACTTTTGACCAAGACACAAAAAGCACTTAGATTTCAGAACTTACTTTTCAGTCTGGTTTCCAAATGAACTGGCTATTTAAGAAAAAAAAAACCCCACTTTCCACCCAGTGCCATTGAGAACTAGTCCTTCTTAGCAATCTCACCACGACCATGTCCATCAGCAACTGCCCCTGGGAACCTGTAGTATATAGACTCTGTGCTGCAAGGGATGTAGTGACCCATAAGATATGGTCTCTTCCTTTATAGAGCATGTTGTCCAAGTGGAAGAAAATGCCAGTATAATATGAACAGTGCTAGTGAAGAATACAATATGTGAGAGTTGAGAAAAGCCTGGACTAATGCAGTCTGAGAAGCCCTGACAGGAGGTCAGGGACTTGTGCTCAGTCCAGAGGGGTAGTTGAGCTGGAAGTGTGTGTATTCACAAGCTAAATGTTCATACCAACAACAAAGACAAGTTTGGCAAAAAAAAAAAAGAGTAGAACACAAGTTTCACTACTGCCTTATGTTGCTTTCAAAAAGTCATTTATCCTCTTGAATTCTCCATTTTCTCATAATATGCTCTGGTTCAAAATGGCAGCCTCAACACATGTGTGTACTTCCTTTGTCCCCCTAACTCACTGATATGTCATAAAGCAGTGGCATACAGTGTGCATTTGACACCTGGGATGGATCAACTTTTAATACTGCCTTTTTCTTCAGGACAAAATTACTTGCAGTAATAGTCATGATGTCCTTGGTTTGTTCCATAATTTACAATAAAAAATTAATTTATAAATAAGAAATATCCACGTAAAGATACTGTTATAATTTAATACAAGATTTCATGCATGAGCTACAATTTTTACTTACCATAAAAATATTACACTTCACACTTTGCCCTATATATCTCGGTTTTCAATTTAAACACAAACAAAAACTCAGATTGATCACATAGGGAGACAGTTAAAGTAACTCAGGTCTGTTTATCTTTACGATACTGCACTGTCACTGTGTATTTCTTATCTACTGTTTAAATGCAGGAATATGGAGTATCACAGGGACCAGAGACAGAAATGTTACCAAAAAGCAAGTCCAAATGATTCCAAAACTTTACGAACTCACTCTTGAAACAAACATGGATAGCCGAGTCCCTTTGTGTGGAGATCCGTGTATAACTGGGAGGTTTCCAAACTAACTTCCCTGTAGAATCCAATGTTTGTTAGAGAATGAGTAGTAAAAATTGTGCTTATTTGAAACAAACATATACATTATTAAAATTCTACAGTAACCAAAGCAATTGTTTAGAACTTAGATTTTTTTGAAAATATACTTTTGGGGGGAGTAGGGTAAGCATTTTATCATTGACCTTGGTGATAATAAAAACCAGACTTCTTTCAGTTCGTTCTATTATTGCTTATAAATTCCCTCCTGGCAATGCACCCCTGTTCCCTGTGTCCTAAACAGAGTTTCCCAAACTGCCCCAACTCTAGTATGCCACTGCAGTAAAATATTATAAAATTATAAAAAGCACTGAGAATGGGAGTATAGTCATTTAAAATAATCTTAGGCAATGGGCTCATCCTGCCCATTAAACCCGGCTGTAAGGGGCCACACCACAGAGCATGTATGGGAGGAAGGCTGTCCCAGGAGGAATGCTTCACAGCAGTTTTTGGAAGGAGCATAGATGAAAGGGATGGGAGAGGAAGCAGAAGTGGAGGTGGTGGATGAAGAGGTCCCTGCAGAATACAGCTTGGTCAGCCTGATAGCACCTCCTCCCCAGTCACCCTGCCCCCTGAAGCAGCAATGCCAACTCCCATAAAGACCTGAGAAATGAAACGCTCCTGAAGGAATTAAGCAATCTGCTGGGAGGAGTCTGCGCTCCTGTCATGACAGTCGGTACCCCAAAGTTGACTGTCTTCACTTGGGCCCAGCAGCAGTGGATGCAGGAAACCTGGCAGTCAATGCTCCCGGAATCTGAATCACCATCTCCTTCAGGAGGGAAGCCTGAAGCAAATTCCAGGAAATCACAGATCTGCTTTTATTAATCAACCTAGCTATTCCTTATTAAATACGAATAACAGTCAAGGCTTCTGGGAAATGCACAGTGAATCCAGCCATTCAAAAGAAAGAATAGAATGGAAACAAAAACAGAAACAGAAGATAATCTACAAGAGAGAAACAAACGTCAAAAGAATTCTAATTAGTAGCCTCAGAGAGGTTTAACAGGAGTGGGCATCCATAAAATGAGAACAGGTTATTATTTTTAATGTAATCAAAGAATAAGAAAGAGCTCATGGAAATAGACATATTATTTAATCCAAGGGCTGAAAGAAGAAGCTCAGGAAAACTTTCGGAACATAAGTTTAAAAAATTTTTTTAACATTTAATTTTGAGAGGCAGAGCAAGACAGAGCACGAGCAGGGGAGGAGCAAAGAGAGATGGGGGGACACAGAATCTGAAGCAGGCTCCAGGCTCCGAGTTGTCAGCACCGAGCCTGATGCAGGGCTAGAACCCACGGACCACGAGATCATGACCTAAGCCAAAGTCAGACACTTAACTGACTGAACACCTAGGCACTCCCAGAACATAAGTTTTAAAAAACACAAAGAAAAAAGTAAAAATTGTACACTTAATGTATAAACGTTTCACTTTTCTCAAATTATCTATTACTGAACCAGTTAATATTAATATTGATAAATAACTACATTAGAACTTAAGAAATAAAGCAGTATAATCTGATTCTCTGAAAGTCTGAACCTTATCACAGAATCACAGAAGATTCATGCTTAAAAAAAAAAGTAGAAATCATCTAAGTCAGTAGTTTTCACACGGTATTCCATCAAGGACTAGGATTTGACAAAATTTTCTCAATAAGTTTAAAGGGAAGCTAAGTGAACAAAGTCCCATGTTCTCATATTTAATTTAAACAGGGCCTTTTTTTTTAATCTGTTGTTTTCACTGGGGCTCTATGTAAATTTCATTTGTGACTGAGTTATTTGCTACGGAACTAGGCAGAAGCATGCAGTGCTAATACCTATATGTTCTATTCAGACTATATTTTTAAAATATGTATTCATTTATGTAAAAATACTGGGCACTGCATGAAGGGGGCAGAAAAACAGGACAGCTAGTGGTGAGGTTCAGCCTTTCTTCTTGTCCCAAGCATCTTGGATGGGGCCCAAGCTTGCAGTTTAACAGAACAAAAGCTCCATGGTAAACCAGATTTTCTTTCTTTAGAAGGGTTTATCCTCCATCTGTTGTTTCTTAAGCATGCTCCTTGGGAATCTCACCCAATATCCCAAATGACTAAGATCGCATATGGTACTCTTCCCGAGAGGAGTTCTGATAAATTCAGTTTTCTCCATCTTACCTTATTTCCATTGCTGTTTAAGCACCTCATATAGATGGATATGCCGGGCAGCCAGTCAGCTGGCCAGCCCCATTATCTGGCTTAGTGTTTTTAACATAAATGTTTGATAACCACCAACTGAAATCAAATCTCTCATTTGCAACTGAGGGCATTGGGATCTAGAAGACAAAGTGACTTCACCAAGGTCACACACTTCCCCGTTATATTCAACAATGCTATCGTGCTTTACGATAGCTTCACTTGGATGTGTTTTTCTTCTCAAATGGATGTCAGTGACCCCGGTTAAGGATCATTGCTTACAGTCTTTTTCTAACTCCTTCAGCTCAATGTTAAGAATAAAACAGGTGACCAATAAGTACTTGTTGGCCAATCTTTTAAAAATAGTTTTTAAGAAGAAAATCAACTTCCATTTTCAAGTTGTATGTAACAGAATGTAATAGCCCAACATTTCTGCTGCAACAATTAGGGGGCAAAATTAGAAAATATTTTAAAATAATGGTTTTTGAAGACATCAGGTAACTATAGAAGCAAAAATGGCTGAATCGTCTACATTTCTGGAGAAGAAAATGTTCTTTTTAGAGGCAGCTGACAAAGGCTGGCTGCTTTCTGTGCTGGTGGCATTTGACAAACATGGCTGCTGGACTTGGTAGAGGTAATTTACTAATGGGAAATACAAACCAGTAGAGTGCGATAGTCACACAAGACTAAGCTGAAGGATTGAAATCTAGTCAAGGGGCGCTTGGGTGGCTCAGTCGGTTGAGCGCCGGACTTCAGCTCAGGTCATGATCTCACAGTTTGAGAGATCAAACTGTTCAAGCCCCGCATTGGGCTCTGTGCTGGCAGCTCAGAGCCTGGAGCCTGCTTCACTTCTGTGTCTCCCTCTCTCTCTGCCCCTCCCTTGCTCACCCTCTCTCTCTCTCTTTCTCAAAAATAAATAAATATTTTTTAAAAATGCCTTTAAAAAATTTAAAAAGAAATCTAGTCAAGCCTGAAATTTACCACAATTTTTTCCAATGGGGCATCTGATGAGGTTTGGGAGAGGACAAAAGGCTGGTAACAGAAATTAAAAAGTGGTGGCCTCCGCTGGCAGGTATTGAGGGGACCTGTTGGAAAGGGATACAAGGGACCTTTTGGTGATGAAGAATATATTCTATAAGTCATCTTGAGGAGTGTGTCTGGGTAGGTTAAACCTCCAATTCTCCTATTTAGGGAAAGGCCCAGTTCTTTCCTCCTCCTGTGAGTCTTTGACCTCTGTGTCTCCTTCACTGCTCACCATGAAACTCACACATAGAACACTTCACTTCTGACACTACAGAGCAACAGGGATAGAGTGGCCAGGAGAGGTTACTCTGGGCACATGGTGTTTGAGCAGAGTTATGAAAGCTAAGAATGGATAATCACACTAATATTCGGTGAAAGAAGGGAGGAAGGAAAGAATTTATTGTTTCTTAGGAGCAAAATGGAGGCCACTAGAAGCCAAAGAAGGAAGTAGAATGAGGTAGTTTGGAGACACCAGTAGGTTTCTTTAGGCATGATAAAGTTAGGATTTCTTTCCTATTTATAGGAGTAAATGATTGAAGGTTCATAGCAGAGAAGTGACATGAAATATATATACATAATTATATACATATAATTATGTATATATATATAATTTTAGAGAGAGAAAGAGCATGAGGTGGGAAGAGAAGCAGAAGGAGAGAGAGAGAATCTCAAGCAGGCTCCATACTCAGTGCAGAGCCCAATGCAGGACTTGATCCCATAACCCTGGGATCGCGACCTAAGCCAAAATCAAGAGTTGGATGCTCAACCAGCTGAGCCAATGAGGCACCCTGAAATTAATTGCTTTAAATAAAGGATTCTGGCTAAAATTTATGATTATAATGGCAGCAAGAGAACACTGAAGAGGCCATCACAGTAGAGCTGATGGCAGCTTGGGCCTGGTGGACAGTGACAGCAGTGAAGAACAGTGGGGATCTGAGCTCAGGGGTATCATCAGCAGGGGTGGCTAATGGATAGATGCACAGGATGGAAGGAAGCCCTTCCTTCTCATTCATCAAGTGCTCAGATCCTTAGGCTTCCAGTGCACCAGCTTCTCCTAGTTTCCTTCTATTTCACAGACTTCCTCTTCTCTTGCTCTCATTCTTCTGTTATACTCTGAATACCTTTCTTTACTCTGTCCTTCCTCTAGAATTCCTTTGTATTCTCCAGAGTGCTTGGTCCTTTTTTCTCTCCCTTCTACATATTCCCCCAAGCACTTCTTCCTCTGCCACAATTCCCAGAGTTGTATTCCCAGCTCAGACCACTGTCCTGATAACAGATCTCATTGCCTGTTAGGTATCACTGCTGGATTGGGTCCACAAATGCTTCAAACTCAACATGTCTACTCCTCAGCCTTCCCCTAAATTCCCTCGATTGCTTAATAACAAGACTTTTCACCTAATCATCCAAGCCAGAAGCCTGGGGGCTCTCCTAATTTTTTTTCTCACCTCCCAATATCTTGGAGTTGAGAGCCCTTTGGTTTCTGTGCTTCTTGGTTTGAACTATAAGGGTATTACTGGGTCGCCCTACTCCTCCACCATGTTGGCCTCCCACCTGTCACCTCCCAATATCTAATCGGTCACAATACATTATCTATTTTATCCTCTAATATCTTCCAAATCGTTCCCAGCATCTTTCCTCATTGCTTCTTCCTTAATTTGGATACTTGACTTCTCTTCCATAGATTGTTTCAAATATCCCAAGATTTCCGTCTCTCAGTTCTCTTCAAATCCGGTCTCTCCCCTGCCTGGGAAATGGTCCATATATTATACAATCCATTCTTGTATTTCCTCTGCTTAAAAGTTCCATCAGTTCCATTGCCTCTGGGATAAAATACAAGAGGTTTGCATGGCACACCAGACCGTCTGTACCCCGCTCATAGCATGCACCTTATCCCCTGCTACTTCCCAGTGCATGCTGTATGCTACGATTATGCTGAATTATTTACGTTCTTCAAGTTTTCCATATTGCTGTATGCTTGAAGAGCAGGACTAAGTATTTCTTCATCTGGGAAGTCTTCTCCCATCCTCACAGATTCAATCAACTTCTTCATCAGTTCAAAATTTTCTTTTGGACATTTCTCCTACACACCACTAGTTGACTGTACAACCACGAATTGCTTGATTGTTGTCTTTATTCTCTTTTCTTCCTCCTTATTCTTTTTATTTGTCTTTATATAGCTCCCTGGATTTCCTCCATGGGCAATCAGGTGTTAACTCCATGTCTTTACAATGCATCCACACTGCTATGTTACAGTTAGTATGTTGCTTCTAACAGATTATTCATAACATTCTAAGGTGAACATATCACCACATTTTATCCACAAATTCTCCAAGTAATGCACAATCGGAATGCCTTCAGCTTCTCACTACCGTACTAAGGTGGCAATGATAGATGTTCTCTTTTGCAAGTTGACTGTTCTTTGGCCTGCTAAGAGTACATACACACTAGTAACTGATCAAAAAATAAGTCTCAGTTTTCAAATCAGACATGCCATTTTTCTCTTCATTCTCATTAGTAAATCATTATCTGCTTGATACAGCCATCGGTTTTAGGTTAGATAGCAGGTTGAGTCTCCCAAGCTGATTAATTGGTTAAACTCGGGTTTTTGCACCTGCATAGCAACGACTCCTGCAAGATATCTGTTCTCTGACATCCCTTTAACTTTATTAGTGGCTTATGGACAAAATCACTTGACTGAAACTTTTTCAAGCTTAAGTTATTTGGATTCACAAGAGCATTTTTCTCCTGGTTATAAATCAATGAACCCAGTCAAGATTAACTGCCTACACATGAGCTTCAAAAGATCCTCTATGGCCAGACAGAGTTGAAAGAAGCACATAATTCCATAACACACTAAATACAAGCTGATCAAAGTTATTGGAGCTGGTTACCTAATACTGTACTTCCTCACTGTCATATAATCTGATTTCAAGTAGTTTGAATCTAAACACATATTGCTAGATCCGATACCTCTTCCTTTGGAAATAAAATCATCATCTCTGTATCTTGACTGGTAAAAATGTGTATTTAGACAGGTCTAAACTAAACCCCAAGTTAAACATTTCTGAACTTAAATTTGTGAAATTCCATATGTTTTAGGAACTAAAGCAAAAAGAAAAGAAACATAACTAATGAACCATTTCAAATAAGAACAGTTCCCATACAGAATCATCATGGAATCCTGGAAGCAAAAGGAATCGTAAATCCTTAGGTATTATGTAGCGAAGAGGGGGGTTGTTCAAGCCCTCAGAATTCTGAGGAGGTGCCAAGGGGCAGTCATGTGAGAGTTGAGACCCACAGGGTGGGTCTCCCTAAAGCAGCCTTCTTTAATCTGTTATACATATTTTAAAAATTTGTGCTTTCATGTAAGACATGATTTGGGAAAAAGTTCCACTCCTTAAAAATAAATTGATAGTCACTGATCTAACCCAGTCTTTTACACAAATCAGTTCCTCCTATGACATCCTTGACAGACACTAATCCAGTATCTGTTTGAACACTGCTGTCATTGTGAGTTCACGATCTTCGAAGCTGCTCGTTTCCACATTGGATATCTTGAGCCCTCAGAAAGTCCCACCCTTCTAGAGTGCCAAGTTCACCTCCGCATAAGCTCTAAGCCCTGTATGTCCTCTGGAATACCACAGAATTTCTATTTGTGACCTCCCTCCTCCATGTCCCTTCAGAACTAGAAATATTCCACTTCTTTTCCAGAATACACAGCTTATTCACATTTAAGACTAATTTTAACCTCAAATCACATATCCATACATCTATGTCCTTTTTACTGATTTCACTTAAACCTGAATGCCTGCTTTGTTAAACAAAGACTGTAAACAAATATTTACCGTGTCTGTTATGTAACACAGGAATGGCTTTTAACCAAATTCATCAATCCTTCCCCACCCCTGACATTTCTTTCTTATAAATGCAGGTATCAATCCTGAACAGTAGTCAGTATCCACACTGTTTCAATAATTAACACAATCTGTGACAACATATATTGTATCTGCTACTTCCAACAATTTAAACTGTAGCTCTCCCACTAAGCAAGATGGATAGGACATGTCATTTCTGCTTTTCCTTCTTGAGATTGTTACTTTTCTAAGACATGTGCCTCCATAGCCATCTACATTTTTTCCAATGCTTTCATTAGAAAGAATCTGAATTCCATTTCAGATACTCCAGGTTTATGCTTAAATTACAGTGCCTTAAGAAGACGGAAAACATTGGGAGCCTGGGTGGCTCAGTCGGTTAAGCATCTGACTCTTGATTTCTGCTCAAGCCATGTCTCATGATTATGAGACCAAGCCCCACACAGGGCTCTGCGCTGAGTATGGAGCTTCCTTAAGATTCTCTCTCTCTTGGGCACCTGGGTGGTTCAGCTGGTTAAGCATCTGATGTCAGCTTAGGTCATGATCTTGCAGTCTGTGAGTTCAAGCCCCGCATCGGGCTCTGTGCTGATAGCTCCGAGCCTGGAGCCTGCTTCAGATTCTGTATCTTCCTCTCTCTCTTCCCTTCCCCTGCTCATGCTCTGTCTCTCAAAAATAAATAAAGGTTAAAATTTAAAAAAAAGGACAATGTTGTAATGCATTTTCCTCCTGTTATCTGAAAACAAAATAAATGTGCATTATAAAAATATATATTTATATATATTCTTTTTTAAAGTTTATTTATTATTATTAGAGAGAGAAAGAGAGAGATTAAGCAGGGAAGAGGCAGAGAGAAAAAGAGAGAGAGAATCCAAAGTAGGCTCTGCACTGTCAGCATAGAACCTGATGCAGGGCTCTAACTCATGAACTGTGAGATCATGACCTGAGTCAAAATCAAGAGTCAGATGGTTAACCAACTGAGCCACTCAGGTGCCCCTAAAATATATTCTTACGAATACCCAGGTCATGTTCACCAGCTAGAATTCTTTTACTTCATGCATGGGTATGTTTCATTGTGATATTTAAACAAGATATTAACATGAATAGAAGGCTATTAATTTAAGACAAGTTTGAGATCCACTAAAATTAACTATTGTACATTTGTCCTTCTGAGGGCTATGGATGCTTCATACTTTCTCTGGACATTTATCATTAGACATCTTAGCCTTTGAAATCTAATTTTAATGCTATACAAATGTTTCCATTTTGCTAACACTGGTATGTTCTATGCATCTACTATTCCACTGGAATTACTTATCCCATTAATATTAATTTTTGTTACAAATCTAACTAACAGGGGAGCTTGTGAGCATTTAGGTCCACAGTCTACTTTCAGACCCTATATTTTGCTTTCATAATCTGTCTGTGGAGACTTCCATCTTCTCCTGTGATGTGAAGTGCTGATATGTCTGTTTTGGGCAGGCTACCCAGGACTGGTTCCTTTAAACATGTAGTTTTAAAAATCACCAGTGGAATAGTCTCTTCATGTTAGTTTACCCATGCCATCATGGCAACTTAGAATTGATCGTTCTCTCTCCATCTCCTCCAAATGCACATCTCAAGGGCATGAGCCCAGCAAATTATAGTAGGCAATCACCCTAGATTAGTTGGTAATTAAATTCAAAGTGAAATATCTGTTTTTGCACACTAGAATGAAAGAATGATAGGTAATAAAAATAGACCCTAAAGTCTTAGCCTTGGATAAGCCTAACTATCAGCAACAAGCAGAAAGCCTCACCTTTCCTAAATCCACATTCTGGCCCTTTCAAAACTCTACCTTTTCCTTAAGATGTGTAGAAAAGTCAGAAAGGCCACCTGAGGTTTTCAAGTGTGTTCCCCATCAATACAAACCAAACCAAGGAAGTAAAATTCAATGAAAATCCAGCCATACAATTCCACTGGAAAGATCGAGGCTTCTGATACTACCCTCTCAAAGGAACAGAATGTTTGGGCACCTGTGGGGACACAGTGCCAGCACCACATAGTGCTGTAACCAGTAGACTCGTTTTAGGAATCGGAATCATATGCCAAGGCAGGTGGGAAAATAAAGAGTAGGTGTTCGACTCCTAGTAAACCTTGCTGGAAGAAGAAAAAGTACAGCTATCCAGTTGACTGTGGGTGGTGAATTTATGAGAAAATTAGAAACAAAATCAGACTATTTAAAGTCGTAAGCAGTAGGGAACCTTGGAGAAAGAAGGTGTGAGGTTTGTAAAAAGCCAAAAGTAAAGGAAACAAGTTATGCCCCGGGAAAAACCACTCTACTCCCTCCATTTTGAAAACTTTGGCAGACTAGAGCATTAGAAAATGAAATCCAAGTTCAGCCCGTGGTAACTTTCCAATCCTGGATCTACAGAACAAACACACACACCCCTACACTTACACACACACACACACACACACACACACACACACACACACACACACACTTACACACACACACACATACACTCCTGTTTAATTAAAAGAGAAGGCTGCCAAGACTGAATGAAAAACATCCTCAATGGCCTGAGGAGGCAGACCTCTATTGACTAGGAACCGAGAGCTTGGTAGCAGAGGTCAAGTGAGACTATCAGTAGGAATATCTATCTCCCTTCACTTCCCTGAATTTCCCTCATGTCCATACCTTCAGTTACCACCTACGTGGTAGCAATGACTAGCAAGTGTTCGTGGTCAGCCATTAGCTTAGTCTCATGTATCCATATGCCTATTGCATGTCTACACAGAGATGGCGTGAGGGCACCTCAACACCAACATGTGAAAAATGAGCCTGTGATCTTTCCTTATGCCTGGCACTCTTCCAGGGTTCCTTACCTCAGGAAATAGCACCCTTAGTTCTCCAGTTGTACCAGCCCAAATCCAGGAGTCACTGTTGTAGCTATTACATAAATGTCTAATCTGGTGCCAAGTTTGTTAGTCCTTACCAAGTTTTTCGTTCTGCCCATTCATCTTTACTTTTTTCTATCACCACCTTTGTTTTTCTTAGCTGCCATCTTGTTTCATCTTGACTGCTGTTCTAGCCTCTTAACACATGTCCAACATTCACTTACTTCTTCTAACCATCCCTCACACCAAGCTTTTCTAATCCTTTCATGTTTTCCCATTTTTCTTAAGCTAGAGATCAGAGTTCTTATCCTGGTCACAAAGCCTCTAATGGCCTGGTCCCTGCCTACCCTCCCAACATCAGCAGGTATCACTACTTCTTATTCTAATGTCACACCACAAGATTTCTTTCAGCTCTCCAGAATACCTTGCTTTCTCCTTTAACAGTCTTTGCTGGAGCATCTGCTTCTTCTTGGGTCTCTTCTGAGCTGACCCATTGTCATTCTTCTGATCTCACCTGAATTGTTGTTTTCTTAGCGAAGACTTTCTGATATCTGGACTGGATTGGATCCCACATTCTTATGCCATTATAGCTCTTGGGACTTTTCTTTCCTAGCCCTTATCACAGTAGTGATTTGTATTTGAATATGCATCCTTTTGAGTCAAGTCTTTCTCCCCTTATAGAGTATAAGTGCACAAACCATTGCTGGTCTTGTCACCACTGTATGCCCCAGAGCCTGCTGCTGCCTGAGCCACAGATATTCAACCAAAATTTTCTACTGTGTTAATGAATGAATGAAAACTGACACTCAAAGTCTCAGTGTAATAACCCACCTTTCTTCTTAAAAGTCCAACTGAGTCCAATGTGGTGCAGCCCAGACTAAGCCAGAGCCCTAGCTGACTTGGCTGTTCATGCCTAAGCCTGGAGAGAAAAAAGGGGAACCTGGGAACAGTTCCTCTTAGCACCAGCTTCACACCTGCCTCGACAGCCAGGACGATCATCGATTGCACTTGAGCCTGGGAGTGTCCAAGCTTGCAAAAAAAAAAAAAAAAAAGTGAGGTAGAGGTCTAGTCATGAGGTTCAGAAGTCAGCCGAGAGAGGGCACAAGCTCTCGTTGCATCAATAAGGGCAGGACTCATGACCTCTTGCTGGGCAGCACACATGAGGAGCCATCTCCTAAATGGCTTCTCCCTGCTACAGCATGATAGGAAATTACCCGAACGACTTTGGCCACCATTTCTCTACTGTAAAGGAGTTTACATTATAGTCATTAAGTGGACTATAAAATAGGTTCACCTGATAACTACATCATCTTGTACATGAGGAATATTTAAAGACTCGAGTGTCTTGGCTGGACTGAGATAAGAACCCATAAAATACATGAAAAGATCCAAATGACTAGTGTCTGCAAATATATCCCAAAAATATTTTTTACACTCTTTTGGTATGTCTAGTTCTGATCACATCAGGAAAACCAGATGTTAAGAGAAAGAAAGAACGAAAAAAAAAAAAAAACCACCACAAAACAACTTGTCTGACGATTTTACAAAAACAACAATGAAATTAGATCATTCATTTCTCAAAATTCTGGAGTTCCAACTCTGATCTAAGTGGGTCTGCTTATCTGAAATTATACAATGATAACGTTTAATGCCAAATCCCTGTTCCACAGACGACATGGAGAGCTTTGCTCTATCTTTGAGATATTAGTAACTACAGTAACTACAATGGTGAAGCATTTTAGAATTTATAAATTGGGGCGCCTGAGTGGCTCAATTGGTTAAGCGTCCGACTTCAGCTCAGGTCATGATCTCATAGTTTGTGAGTTCGAGCCCCACATCAGGCTCTGTGCTGACAGCTCAGAACCCGAAGCCTGCTTCAGATTCTGCATCTCCCTCTCTCTCTGCCCCTCCCCTGCTCGTGCTCTGTTTCTATCTCTCTCTCTCATAAATAAACATTAAAAAAAAGAATTTATAAATCACGGTTATATGCATTGCATCACTGGAGTCTATCAAAACCCTGAGAGGTTACGTGGGCAAATTTTATTACCATATTGATACTGTAATTGAGGAAACTGAGGCTCAGAGACATTCACTAGGGATCGTATATTTTTTTCATACCTGAGACTTAAAAGTCAAAACCATTCTTTCCTCTTTTTTTCCCCATTGTACCATTTAAAAATAGCAATTTATTGAGATAAAAGAGAAGATTTGTCACATAGGTACATTTGTGTTGGGAAGATCAACAGAGGCATTTTTTTTCCTGCATTTTTTTTTTTACTGTTCTATAGTTTAATGTTGATGTGGCCTATACAGAGCTCATGGTAAAAATGCCATTCCTGCCAGAGAAAGGTGAACTATGACACCGAAACCTGGCTGTGTATTTTACTTCTGTGTGTTTGGGAGATAGCTTAATAGTCCCTGGCCAGGAAGTTTCCATTTTGGTACACTCAAAAGGTTATGCTACTGTTGTCTTTTTGAGCTGAATTTTCTAAACTTATTTTCGTTTTTAAAAGTATTTTTACTTACCAAGCAATTGATCAAAAAATATTTGCTCTCGGCCTTATGCCAGACACTGAGGCTGGCTGACTAGGGTGGGTAAGAGGCAGTACACTCACCAGTTGTTGAGAATTGCTAGGGGAGGCTGGGTACACAACAAGCCAGCAGCAGGCAGCAGGACCTGGGTGACAACATTCAAGTATCAGTGCTAAGTGCACGGAAGGGAGAGGAAGAACGGACAGGGATAGTCAGCAAAAGCTACATAAGAAGGGAAGGTGAACCAACACTCTGTGAAAGCTAGAATCTCAGCAACCTGCTGACAGACAGCAGAATTGCACAAAACAGCAGAGCATGAACTTGACCTTGGGACTTGGGCCATTAGATCTGTTTTATTATTGTTACGGCTACTGCTATTATTATCTTTTCCTGCCCAGAGGACAACTAAGGCTATAGAAAATGTCCTTGGACATAATTCTTTTCACATGGCTGATTATCAAACATCTTATTTTACAACACCTCTACTTCCAAAATATATATCAATATTTTCATTCATTCTTCCCCTCATGCCTGAAAAATTGGGGAAGGCAGGTCAGTGCTCCCTCTCTTCAAATGGATAAGCTGGCCCCCTGGGGGTACGCACCTGCGTGTTGCTCACTGGGAGAACATGCACCCTTCTTACTGGCTTTCTACTCTGGTTTCTGCTTCACTGTCCAGTGGGGTAGGCATGGGTATGTGTGCACATATATACAAGTGTTGTTTTGGCTTATTTCGCTGTAATAGTCCGTCACTCTTCTTGTACGCACTTTTAAATGGTGGAAATAGAAGACAGAGACTTGGATAAATCTCATAGAAAATTTACCTTAGAAACTTGAGATTCAGTACAAAAGTCGAGCAGTTTCTCCCAAGTTCACATGCAAAATTAACAATCTTTGTTCTTAGCCACATGACCACCTTATCAAGAATCTTAATTCCAGAGCAATTCCAACACAGCTGGACTCTTTCAAGGCTGCAAGGAATTCCTAATAGTGCCTGTCATTGCTGGATTTGAGTCATCTCTTTGGGGGAAGGTGAGTGCAAGTTGATATCCAAAGCAGAGAGCTTCCCTCAGGGTCACCCTGTTTCACAGGTGTTTAGATCCCAATTTAGCTCAAGTCTAAATCCTTGTGATATTTTTTGTTCTTTTCTCCAGCAAACACCTTCCTGGGTCCTGCCCTGGGGAAGAAAAGTGTGAAGAGCATTTCCCACTTGGCTCATTAGGGATTACACCTCAAGAAACAACCTCTGTGAATTCCTAAAGAGCCCACAAAGAAGGGGGAGAAAGCTATTATATTAGCGCTAATAAACAAGTTTAGCAAAGTCGAAGAGTACAAGATCAACATACAAATATCAGTTCTATTTCTATATACCAGCACAAACAATCCAAAACAGAGATTTAAAAAATCCGTTAATAATGGTATCCAAAAGAATAAAATGTTTACAAATAAATTTAACCAAGGAGGTCCAAGACATTTGCACTGAAAACAAAAATAAAACAAAACGCTGTTGAAAGAAATGTTAAAATACTGAAATAAATGGAAAGACATCCTATGTTCGTGGATTAAAAGGTTTGATACTGTTAAGATGGCAATATTTCCCAAGTCTGTCTAAAATTTCAATGCAATCTCTATCAAAATTCCAATGGCCTTGGGGCTCCTGGGTCATGCTCTGTCTTTCTCTCTTCTCCAAAATAAATAAACATTAAAACATTTAAAAACAAATTCCAATAGTCTTTTATGCAGAAGTGAACAAGCTGATCCCAAAATTCGTATGAAATTGCAAGAGGCCCTGATTAGCCAAAATGAGCTAAAAAAAGAAGAACAAAATTGGAGGACTCATATTTTCTAATTTCAAAACTACTATCAAGCTATAGTAATTAAATGATATGGTATTAGCATAAAGGTAGACACATTGATCAATAGAATAAAATCGAAAGTCTGAAACTAAACTCATACCTGTATGGTTACTTGATTTTTGACGAGGGTAAAAAAAAAAAAAAAAAGCATTTAGTGAGGAAAATGTGATCTTTTTAACAAATGCTGCTAGGACACCTGAATGTACACATGAAAAAGAATGAAGCTGGACCACTATCTCACACCATAGGTAAAAATTTACTCAAAGTAGATGGAAGGTCTAAATGTAAGAGCTAAAGCTATTAATCTCTTAGAAGAAACTATAGCGGGGGGAGGGGGGGCGGGGAGCACCTGGGTGGCTCAGTCGGTTGAGCATTCGACTTTGGCTCAGGTCATGATCTCACTGAATCAGGATCTGTGCTGATAGCTCAGAGCCTGGAGCCTGGTTCGGATTCTGTGTCTCTGTCTCTCTCTGCCCCTTCCTGACTCACACTCTGTCTCTCCTTCTCTCTCAAAAATAAAACAAACATTTAAAAAAAATTAGAAGAAAATATAGAGGTAAATCTTCATGACCTTGAATTAGACTACAGTTTCTTAAATATGACACCAAAATCATAAGGAACAGAAGAAAAAATAAATTGAAGTTCATCAAAAATTCAAGTTTTCATGTAAAAAACACTATCAGGAAAGTAAAAAGACATCCCACAGAACAGGAGAAAATATTTGCAAATTGTGTATCTCATAAGGGTCTAGTATCCGGAATATATAAAAAAATTCTTACAACTAAACAACAAAAAGACCAACAACCTAATTTAAAAATGGTCAAATGGATTAGACAGACATTTCTTTAAAGAAGAGATAAAAATGGCCAATATAAGCACAGGAAAAGGTGCTCAACATCATTAGTTAATAGGGAAACGTGAATCAAAGCCACAAAGAGATACCGCTTTATGCCCACTAAAAAGGCTCTAATAATAATTAAAAAAAAAAAAACTAAAAATCAGAAAGTAGCAAGTGTTGGTGAGGAAGTGGAGAAATTGGAGAAGTTAGAAACTTCATACATTGCTAGTGAGAACATAAAATGCTGCAACCCTCTGGAAAACAGTTTGGTGGTTCCTTAAAAAGTTAAAACTAAAATTACCATAAGACCTAGAAATTCTACTCCAAGGTAAACCTAAGAGAATTGAAAAACACAAATTCAAACAAAAACTTGTACACGAGTACTCATAGAAGTATCATTCATTAATGGCTGAAAATTGGAAACAACCCACAGGTCTATCAACTGATGAGTGGATACATAAAACATAGCATACCCATACAATGGGATACTATTAAGTCATAAAAAGGAAGGAAGTAGTGTACATGCTACTACATGGATGACCCTTAAAAACATCATTCTAAGTGAAAGCAGCCAGTCACAAAAAAAGACCACATAGTATACGATTTGTTCATGTGAAATGTCTAGAATACCCAAGTCCATAGGGGTCAAAGGCAGACTCGTGGTTGTCAGGGGCTCAGGGAAGAGGAGAATGAGGAGTGAGTGCCTCATAGGTACAAGGTTTCTTTTCAGGGCGACACAAACAATAGGGAATTAGAGAGGTGATAGTTCCCAACATCATGAATATACTAAAAGCCACTCACTTGTACACTTTGAAATAGTTAAACTGGCAAATTTTATCAAATCTCAGTAATTTTTTTAAGAAAAAACAACCCAAAGACAATGCAACAAAAATCACACAGGACTAAAAGTGCTTTTTGACTCATTTTCTCCTTTGTTTTCATAGAAATCACCCTACGTAGGGAGAACTATGCTCTGATGGTAAATTCAGGCTACTATGCGATGAACTGGTGGAAGAAAAAAAAAAGTCCAGACATTTCGGAGATTTCAAAAATTGAAGTCCCTTCAATTCTTTGGGCTCCAGTTACCTCAGATGACATCCCGGTGTCCACCTGCCTGATGTACAGGGCGAGGCCTGGTCTGGATCCAAAGACTACATAGAAAGGCCATGAATCAGTTCTGAGCCTGACTCATCACGAGACGGGTTAACGGTAAAGTGGGAGGAGAGGGGAAGCGATCCACAGTTTTTCCTAAGATTTCCTCCGAATTATCCTCATTTGTGGGCAAAATGCTCAAGAACGCTATTTTTAAGGAGTGACGATATTTGGGGAAAATGTCCTCGGAGGAAGGGGAGGTAAGGACTGGGAGAAGTTTGCCCAAACCACAGGGCCTCTGAGCTACAGTCCACATCACCAGCAACAGCCCTAATGAGCTCTGTGTTGGACTCTCCAAATTGAATTACATAATACATTTCCGTTTCATTTCATGAATCACAACTTGGGATACAATGTTCCTGGGTTGCAGTTGATATATTTCAGAGATTACCAAAGATTTCAAAAAGAAAAATCTATTTTATTAAATTCATATGTAAAATGTCTGCATGTCAGCCAGCTTATTTATTTTCAAATTTGGGATTTTCTTAAATGCCCTAGTTAGCGCTCAGTGTCAGGAGAGTTCCCGATAAACCCATTAATGAATGGAAAGACTGCAGTTGCCCCTGGATTTTTCATTTCTTTTGACAGCTCAGTTCCTGGTGGATGACGGTGGGTTTTATTCCAGCTGCCCCTGTTGGAGTCCCTTTGCACGTGAGAGTGAGAAAGAGCCGTAAAGCCCAGAACACGGCTCACGGAAAGCCAAACTAGTATGCGCGGAACTATGACCCTGAGCCCCGTATTCAAACAGTAACCCCTCTGTGGATGGCAATGTCTTTGGCGTCTGTCATTGCTCACCTCCCTTTGCTCAGTACAACTGAGGAGTCAGAGCACGGCTTCTGGAATCCAAAAGACACCCGTCCACATTCTAGCTCGGCCACTGTCAACTACGTAGCCTTGGGCAGGTTATTTAATCTTTCTAAGCTTCAGGGCATTCAGCTGTAACGTGGGACTAATAATAGCACACAGGTCACAGAGCTGTTCCAAGGACTAACGGCAGGGGGTGTGCAGAGTGATTAGCGCAGGGCCTCGCACCTAGGAAGCAGTCAGTAAATATCAGCCATGTGTTATTGTGATTCCATTTCTGAAGCAGCAACTTGGAGTTGGAAATTCAGCTTTGGCTCCTCCAGCACCTCTGGAGTCGTCACTCATTTTCAACTTCTGATCAAGTTCAGTTTTGTGAAAGCACGTGGTCCTTGAGACGTGACCTGGCTGTGCCTCATTAATTCATGTATTCATTCATATCTTCTGAGTGCCAGGCAGGGAGTTGAACAAGGGGAACAAAGTAGAGAACAAAACACAATGTCTTTCCTCCAGGTTCTGACTGGAGAGACAGGCAAGGATTGAGGTGGGGACAAGCCGGTTTGGTGAACACCAATGTGATTTAGGTCCCCTGGGAGCAAAGGGGGGCATGTGACCCAGAGCAGGAAGCTGAGAGAACAGTGCCCTCCCCGCCAGGCTGGGATGAAACAGAGCTAAGGGAAATGGAAAGAGTCATGTGTGGAAGATACAGTCCAGTGGGGGAGATGCTGAGAACAGGTGCAGGGAACAGTAGTATCCAATGTCTGTAAGTCCAGGCACTTTATATTTGTCACTCTGGCAAATATAATCCCCCATTTCACAGATGAGGAAATGGAGGCCCAGAGAGATTTTATGCCTAGTTCAAGATCCTACAGCCAGTAGTTAATGGTAGAGACAAGACTCAAGCCCAAAGCCGACTGACTCTTCCCATACCATTCCCCTTACTCTATCACACATTGTATAATGAAGATATAAGGAACTGGTATTGATTAGAAGTCCAAAGAGACTTCTTCTTCTGGGCTAGCACACATTGTACCTATTGGCATTTAATAGCCTATGGGCTGTCTGATCACCACTTCTTCCAGAGCAGTTAATGAGCAGGGTGATAGGTCGCTTAAATAGTACCTGCAATTCCCTTTGGCCTATATCCTCACAACCCCAACACAACGCGGTGTGCTGGGGCACTTCCACTCTTCCTAGGGAAGACAAAAACAATCCCTAGTTTACAAAAGAATAATGTAGCTCTTTTAGAATGATTGGATCTCTCTCTTTTTTTAACCCTAAAACATGTATCAATGGAGCAAGATTTCTTAGTTATCCGAATTCATTGTTATTAACAACCCTGATGACCCACTTGCTGAAGACAGCTCACAGTGCTAAGGGGCTGGTGTGTGTGCCTTGCAGGCCCCGTCCCTCAGTGTGACACCCCTCACCTTACCTTGCATAGCGTTTGTAGTTTATAATGGACTGTGCTTCCTCTTTCTTTTCTGATGCCCATAGCAACTCTGGAAGGGAAATAAGACAGGTTCTTTCACCTCCATTGTACAGTGTGCTTAGGGGACACTCATGATGTCACAAGAGCCAGTACTGACCCCCCATTGCTTGCATCCCAACCCAGGTCTGTTCCCTACATCATTCTCTCTCCTAATTGCTCTGTTCATTTTGTACCTGTGAGGGTTAACTGGGAACACAGGAGTTCTGTTAAATATCACAGTAGTTAGTACATTTTAATCCTGATCCCCTAGCCTACTGTAGCTGCTGTAAAATATATGGCAATAATTTCCTGAGGCAGGGTAATGTATAAGGAATGTCAGGCCAGCCTCTGGGCATATTTGCCTTAGCTCAGTTTTATTAAAGTGAAACTTTTATTAAGGCATGTGGTGAATTGAGCAATCGGCATGATTCATGCTGTTATAAACCCATTGCTACACTCACAATAAATCAATGAGCCATTGTCGTACATTTGCTGTGGAGTTGGGAGAAATGAGGAAAAAATCAATATGGGGATATTATTCAGACCATATGAAAGTATTAAAGTGTATTCTGTGAGTATTAAACCTGGCCAAACTATATTTTATGTGCACTTTTTTTCCCTATAAACATCTCCGTTAGTATCCTCTACCCTATGTTATTTGCTAATCCATATCCTATTGTGAAATAATTATAGGAAATATTTCGAATGCCACATAGGTCTTCATTATTTTAAAAATGCATTTCATAATGATAAATTTGCATAATAAAATTGTTCTAAGGAAAAAACACTGACAATATTAACAATTAACCTCTTCCTTTACAAACACACTATAGCTGTAACTTTGTATAATTAAAAAAAAATCAACCAACAAGAAGTGATTTGAGCCAGAGAAAGGGCACCTCTCACCATTCCTCACCTTGATGGGGACAATCATTGAGCCGCTAGCAATTCCCACATAGCTGGACATGATTACTGTATATCTGTTTACCTGGAGCCGCCCCAGAATGTTGAAATATGTATTGGTAAGACACATCTCCCTACGGCCACTGTGCATGATCACCTGTTTCTGCATTAGGAAGTTTCAGGTTCCTCTGAAGTCTGATGTGAGTTGGTCACAAAAAAAATGGGTAGCCATATCTGGCTTCAAACTCAAGCTGCAGTACCTCTGAGATCATTCTGTTTTAGGAAGTAGGGAGCTGGCCACTCATTGCCACCTTAATGATGTAAAGGGGTTTCTGAGGGTCTCTAGTGCTCTCTGAAACAAAAGTTAGTGTTCACGAAACACCTATGAGCTACCCATGGGGTCTGAGGCCCTCTTCAAAGCCCAAAGGCAAAGGCATCACATTCAGTCTTTGACAAGTGCCCTAAGCAGAGAAGACTATGGATTGCGAGAGGAGGCAGAAACAGTTCCAACTGGAGATCTCAGATTTCTGGAGGAGGTTTTGAAGGATGATTGTAACTTCAGCATCCTTAACACATGAACCAAAAATATTTTCCCTGTCCTGGATTTGTTGGCTGTCTGTAGCTTGTCACCCAAGGGCTATCAGCTAGAGAAGAGAATCCGTAACTCCACACAGCTGGAAGTCAACTGGGAATCTCCTTATGTGACATCATTTTATATTTTCCAATAAAAAGAAGAGATCCAAATGCATACTCCTGGCACCAGGGACCTCAAGGGGGTATTGTGATAACCTAGTAAGGTCTAAAGCTTGTTGTAATCAAGAGGTTTATGCTCATCCCCACATGGAAACCTTTCTGTCCCACTTTGTTTTGTGTCTCTCATGTATGACAGATTTAAAAATACATATTCCTTGTTTAACTACTTACTCAAGCTGGTTAAGATTAAGAAATGTTATTTTGCTTGATTTCAAAAGAAATAGGAAGTGGAGAGCACAAAATAAGGGGGAATGCCGAATAAGAGCTGACCCGTGCAGGAAATGCAGGGTCAGGGAGGCAGGAACTAGTCTCCCCTTTGTCAGCTCGCTCCCGACCCTGCCTGCTCCCAGGATACAGGATGGATGTCCTGGTTTTCTGCTGCCTCCCATGCTTCCATTTGGAGCCCAACTTATTGACGACAGGAGCTTCGGTGGAGAGACCAGAGTGCATGTGACATAATCTTTGGCTTTAGTATGGTATGTGTGTCTTTCAGGGCATATGGTCCTAGATGATCCATCATGGCCTATGATGTCAGATTATCCACTGAGACTGAGGTCTCTCTGCAGAAATGCAATTATATTCAGATAATGGCATTTCCAGTTGTTTCGATAGACAAGACTGATGCTGGGAAGGAGTGACTGGTGGAATACTGGATGATATACGCACGGGGTAGGAGCAAGAATGAGGCATCGGGACCCAAGCTGTCGGTGAGTTTAGCAGCTCTTTCCTTCCCTGAACATTTCTCAGCAGTCAGCATTGGTTGCCATCCAAAACCCCATGGTCAACCATTCCATGGGCTCAGCCCAACAGCCTGGTGAGTCCCAGGCCACGCAGTGACTCCCTGAACTCAACTTGTCCCTCCGGCCGCACACTGCCTTGCTGCTTCAAGAACCACAAGGACCATTTAGAGGGCTGGCTGCCTTCAGCGCTTTCCTCTGCCTGTGCAATTACCCCGATCATTTCCCTCTTCCTCTCAATCTTTATTTTGCTTCACTTTTCTACCTTTCATTCATTCTCTTTGTTTTTAAGGTTTTTTATTTGTTTGTTTGTTCGTTTTATAGACTTTTACTCTAAATCTAGACCCTGCTATGAGTCTTCTGGCCTCCAGCACAGGGTTGAGGACAAACAGGAATAGAACACTGTGGCTTATCTGCTCAGTCATTTACCCAGTATTGACTGAGAATCCACATATCCCTGGCTCTGGGTACTGGGCGCCTAAAGAAGCAGTATGGCATGATAGGAAGGTAGCCTTTGAAACCAAACTGATTTGGGTCCAAATAACTGCTTTGCTACTTACTAAGCCATGTGGCCTTGGTTTCTCCGTCTTGGCATAGTGCCTGACACATAGGCACCCACTGCATGGGACCTATTATATCTATTATCATTTCTAAGCTGTAATCAGGACCCTTACAGAGTACATGTTTCTTAGACTCATAATCTTTTTGTGGATTCTTGTTCCAGATTGCTGAATTAGCTTGACATTTGTTTAAATAATTGAAAGGAGATTTCTGAAGGGATTTTCAAAGCCCAAAGACATGGATACAACAGATAGGTTCAGTGTTGATGAAAAAAGTCAGAGAATTTTTCTTTTTTGCTCTTGGGTCTTCTCCTTCAGAGACCACCCCACCTGGATTTTATTCCCAGCCCCACCCCCAGTTCCTTTTCTCTCCCTTGGGCCAGTAATGATTAGCAAGCCTTAGTAAACGTTTGAATTGACTTTCTCTTCCCAATTGCATGGATATTTTAATAGGGGGCATTACAAGACCAAACTGCCCTTCAGATACTAAGGACGGTTTCTTGGCAGATCTAGGCTGTGTCCCGTCCTAGGCCAAGCCAATCAGAATCTCCAGGGAGAGGCACAGGGATCTGTTTTTAACAAGTCATCAGGCAATTTAGATAACCCAATCTATATCATTCAGAGAACAAGGACTGGGCATTCCCATGTCTTTAAAAGTGCAGTATGAGGCAAGAAAAATGTAAAACAGGATATCTGCCCTCAGGGAGTTCATACTTTACTTGGAGATTACATACGTGTGTCTACATATGTATATATATGTGTGTGTGTCTATATATGCACATGAATGTATACACACACATGCACGTGCATGCGCACATACACACACACACACACACACACACACACACAAAGACGAGTAATTATGCAAAGGTGTAATTACAAGTGAGGTCAGTGGGAATAAAACGCACAGGAACCATATGCCCAAGAAGATGGAATTGTGAGGCATCTCGGATGAATTCTGTATAGGAATTTTCAACTCTTGTTATTATGGAAGTATTCAAATCTCCACACAAGCCAAATAAATAGTGCGGTGAACCCCCATGGACTTGTCACTGATTTTCGGTGACTTTGCCTAACTTTTCACCTGTCCTCCTCCCCGTTTATCCACACTCCCCATTTCCCCTTGCGGTTTTAGGCAGACTACTCAAGCCCCATGCTGGACCTGGAACCATTTGTTCCCCATCTGTGGCAAGACCACACTGATGTCCACTCTTCTTCCACACCCATCTTGTTGAGGACAGGTCTACAGACTACATTTGAGGAGCACTGCTTAAAAGCACATGCCAGACATTGGGTACCTGGGTGGCTCTATCAGCTAAGCATCTGATTCTTGACTTATGCTCAGGTTGTGATCTCAGGGTCATGAGATCGAACCCTGCGTCAGGCTCTGAGCTGGGGATGAAGCCTGCTTAAGATTTTGTCACTCTCTTCCTCTTCTCCCTCTCTCTCAAAAAAAATAAATAAATAAATAAACACTCTTTATTAACTCATGCCAGACCTCAAGGTGTGAGTTAATAAAGAGAAGAGTCAGAGGGTCCCAGATAGGGGCAATATTGAAGATGGTATGAGCCATGGTGGGCAACAAACCTTATTAAAGGTACCTATACCGTGTCAGGGACTTACATATGTGTCTCACTTAATCCTTGTTGCAGTCCAAGAGGTAAGTATTATCATTTATCACTTTATAGATGGAAAACAGAGGCTTTAAGGGAACAAGTAGTGTGCCCAGCCACCCAGCAATAAATGGGCAAAGGTGGGTCCCTAAGTTCTGTCCATCTCCAAGGTCATTATTTTCTTCTCTGACCCTGCAGCCCCTTCTCACCTAGGACACAACCAAGGGCCAGCCTGATGAGAACACAGGAAGCACAAAAACCCGATGTTCTGAGAGACAGGGATGGAAAGGAAGAAGCAGGCAGCATAGTGGGGGCTCGTAGGTGCTGAGAGCAGGTGTTCTCTTTCATATTACAGTGGGCAATGAGGAGCCTTTAAAAGTTTTATAGTAACAACATTTATCATGGTGAAGATTAAAACTTTTAGTATTATGAAAATAATGTAAGGCTATCACATAAATTTTGGATAATAGAAAAAAAATCCTGTACAATAGTTTTTTAAACTTCTTTAGTGTCTTTTCCCCCTTAGTCTAATTTTTCATATCACATAATCATATACTGCATATATATATATATTTTTTGAATATATTTTGAGAGCATGCACGTGAGCAGGGGAGGGCAGAGGGTGAGGGAGAGAATCTTAAGTAAGCTCCACGCCCATGCAGAGCCCTGTGTGGGGCTTGACCTCATGACCATGAGAGCATGACCTGAACAGAAATCAAGAGTTGGATGCTTAACCAACTGAGCCACCCAGGTGCCCCTCTGCATATATTTTATATCCTGCTTTTATATTTAACATTATATCTTATGTAGCATGTTATTTCATAGCTTGTATCTCCATCACTTATGATCTCACTAGTTCATCTAGTAAATAAATTGTAATTAATCAAAAATCTCTTCAATGGGAAACACTTAGGTTCTCTTCAGTTTTGTGTTATATAAATGGCGCTATGATGAACATCTTTATGCATATGGGTTTTTCTGTCTGAGGAATATTTTTTTAGGAAGGGGTCAAGAAGGAGGACTACTGGGCTATATAAGCATGTTTTTGGTTCTTGATGTGTGTTGCCAACTGCTTTCCGAAAGGATTATGCCAATTTACAGGATTGCCAGCAACATAGGAGAATGCCAGCTACTGGTAGATTCTGAATGGAAAAAGGGGATCAGACTGTGATGATTTCAACACATAAGAGATTTAGTCTTGAGGGGTGCCTCGGTGGCTCAGTCGGTTAAGCGTCTGACTCCTGATTTCGGCTTAGGTCACACTGGTTCGCAGGATCCAGCCCTACGTGGGGCGCTGTGCTGACAGTGCCGACCAGACTTGGGATACTGTCTCTCCTTCTCTGTCCTCCTTTTCCCATGTGTGCACTCAGGTGCACTCTTTCCCTCTCTCAAAATATATAAATAAACATTTAAAAAAAGGATTTAACCTTGATCTGTGATCACTGGGTTTTTGTATGTAAGTAACAAATCACTAAACTGTACACCTGACACTAATACTACACTGTATGTTACCTAACTGAAATTTAAATTAAAACTTAAAAAAATAAAATTAAAATAATGATAAAAATATTTTAAAAATTTTTAAGAGATTTAACATTGATCTTTAATGTAGTAGGAAGCTACTGAAGGTTCTTGGGTAGGAGAGTGAGGTGTGAAAAGCTTTATAAGATTCACCTGAGGTTCGCACTTGTGAGACCTAAGGAGACACCAGACTCCTAGGTGCCTGGTTCTTGCCTTCGTTTTGTTGAAACCAACTGTATCACCTTGGGTAAGTCACTTGTCTTGCCATTGGTTTCTTGGTAAGTTAAATGAGAGTATGTAGTAAATGATCTTCTATGGTTTTACAGCACTAAGATAGTATGAGTCATTTGAATTCTGAACATTAACTTATAGATCATTGAAATTCCACAATTAATTGCTCATTCCTCTAAGTTATAACTTCTAGTAAAATCCCAGTGCTTCGGGGGATGGATACTACCTGGCACAGGAATCACTATTTCATCTCCTGAATTAATGGCATGTAGAGCCCACTGATCATGGCTCTCTCTCTGGCTCAGAGTCACCGTCTGCAAAGCGCTTGCTAGTGACTGATGGTGACACACAAGGGGAGTCCCATCAGCCATCCAGGCCCTGAACTAATGCCATCCCTGATTCCATAGTGTCTAGAAAAGCAGGGCAACAGATGTAGACAAAGAAAAGTGAGAAGGCATGAAGCACCACGCACCATGAGTCTTCAGACTGCACTCACTACGGCTCACTATGTTCTAAGAACTTTACGGAGACTACCTCGTCTCATCAACTCTGATAGGTAGGTTATTATTAGCTATTTCACAATAAGGAAACTGAGTTATGGGGCATGCCCACAGTCATATGGGAAATGGCAAAGCTCCGGTTGCGACCTTGGCAGTCTGACTTTGAAGACTATGAACTCTGTCCTCCAGTGTGACATGCATGAAGGGAGGGAAGAGACTGTGGGATCAGTAGGCAGGGGTGGTATGGGGACAGAAAGAGGAGGCCGGACACTGAAAGACAAACTGCTGATTCTGTCATTTCACCACAAGAGGGCCCTGCACTTACAATTCATTTATTCTCTCACTCATTAATTCCAGGTGACTTTAAACACTGGGAGTTGGGTGGAGGGGGCTGCTCGGTGCTCTGCTATGGGGATAACAAGGGTAAAACGAACATGAGCTCCCCAACTTCCCAAGAATTTACAAGCAGGCAGGGAAATAAGATCTAGAAAGCACCAGTTGAACCACACAGTGGGATGAGAGAGCAGATACGGTGATCTGAGGCCCAGATGAGGGGGTCCTCCTTGCAGCCACAGTAGCTGAGCGAAGCTGAGTGGAGCAGGGCCCTTTCCATGCATCTTGAGTCATGGACAAGATGATGTGGATTCATACAGGTAAGGATAAAGGCATCCAAGCAGGGAAGGCAAGGTACACACAGGCAGGTAAGAAGTGTGTACAAGGAACAGAAGATTTGCCCTAAAGATGGGGGCATAAATGACAGCGATGGAAAATAAAGTTAAGACAGCATTAGCCAAAACCAAAATAAATCCTAAATTCCCAATGGCTGAAGACAATACACAGCTATTTCTACATCACAAACCAGACCAACAAAGTTTCCCTTGCCAGCAGAATGGTTTATACTTCAAGGGGTGTTTCTGGGACCCATGCTCCTTCCATCTTGTGGTTCCTCGGCTCTCACAGGTGCAGAATCCTGTTTCCAATGGACAGAACCAGAAAAAAAGGGGATAGGAATGGTGCACACTCTTCCTAACTACCTTGGCCCTGAAGTGACACATATCACTTTTGCTTACATTTCATTTGCAAAATTAAATGGGCGGGAACTGTAGCTCCAGTCTGGGCAGCTGCTTCCAAGAAACATTTGTATCTGTGGTGGGGAGGACCAGCTCAAATCACAGTGCCCTGACCACAGAAGGTCTTAATGCCAGGCTAACAAGATATGGCATCATGGCATAAGCAAGCTGGCCTTGGAAGGGTTTTGAATTATGTCAGCAAAGGTTCACACTTTGGAAAGATAAATCTGGAAACAGCATGTCTCCAAAGGATGGAAGCAATGTTAAGAGGGGAGAATGGTAGGTGAAGGAGTGAGGGGGAGGGGCACTCCTACCACGAGGTTCCCATACAGGAAGCAGCAGAGATTCAGAACCTCCACAAGGCTCGGCTGCTAGGAGGAGAGCCCCTTTCTTCCTGCACCATTACAGAGGTATGAGCCTGTGCCTGCACTAAAGGGATGGGCCACGGCACAGATATTCAGCTCCATTAGGTTTGGATGGAGCCAAAAGAAAAACATCGAACCCACGAGTTCCCGGGCAGATCTTTCTTGGATTTGTCTCAAAGACAGTGTCCATCCAGGCTTTGTCTACATCTGGAGTGGAGACCGTCTGGGACTCAAGAGCCTGCTGGTGGACCGTGGACATGGGCAGTTGCCAAATGTGGCCGAAGCTGCCACCGGAGATCTGTTTTCACAGGTTTTGTTTGGAAACTCAGTGTGGGGTTTGGGAACAGCTGGGAGATTCTGAGTAATTGCGTACCCTGGGGGTGGAGGGAGGCCAAGTACAACAGCCTTTCCCAGAGACCCAAATGAGGGCAGGCAGGAAGTCAGGTGAGGCCACCCGAGGCCCAAGGCTGGAGGTCAGCTTCAGTGCCCTGAGGACAGAGCTCCACCCAGACACAGACACAGTAGCTCTGATGCCAACCTGCTGGGCACCCTAAGCCCTGCTCTCAGCCCCAGGGGTCACTTTCCGTATCAGGGAATTTGGGGTGCTTTATGTACTACAAGAGGCCCTCCTTAAAGCACCAGAACTGGATACCCTGAAACTTAAATAGACCAGCGGATGATCTTTTGTTCTGCAATGTGTTTCCCTTTAGGCTCAGATCAAGTATCGGCTTTGAAGTTTTTCTTGACCTTGTTCTTTTCCACACCCAGGAAGATTGATCATCCCCTCTTCTCCACACTCAGGGCAATTCTACCACCAACTTAACATGTAATCATCCATATTCAATCACCAAATGTTGCTTAAATACTTGATGGGTGTTAAGGGCTGTGGATAGAAGGATTAAGAAGCTTCAATCCGTGCTATCGTCTTTGGACCCTGAGCTCCCTCTAGGCTGGGATGGGCTTCGTTACTTTTGAACGTCTGCCTGGCTGCAGAGTGCTTGTTAAGGTTGATGGAATTGAACTGGATTCATCAAAGTATTCGCTCTCCAGTGGAAATCACCAAGAGATACCTCAAAATGCAAGCTCTATGAGCGCACTGAAATCAACGATTTCATTCTCCTGCCCTTGACTCCAGTTGGTTGCCATTGGTGGCTCGACCTGCTTCATTGTATGCAGTGAGATGTTGATGCCTATCATTTCATTACTCAGAGTCATTATCACCAGACAGTGTGAGAACAGGGCATTTCAGGGTGGCCTTAGATACGTCTTTGTTATCCAGGAACGATTTCATCTCAAACAAGATAGTAAGAGTCCTGGTGCCAAAAAGCTCTGTGTTTTAGTCTAGCCTTGATGGCAGAAGCCTTGTGATCTGGGGCAAATTACACAACTCTCCCAGATCTTAATTTTGACACTTCGTCTGCAGTAAAATGAACACTTGACTTTCCAAAATTTTTAACTCCATTTTTAACTCCAAAAAGCTCTTATTCCCCAATACTAAGATCTTGTCCCTCGATCTGAGTTTTGGAGTTTAATTCAACATTAAGTTTTCCCACAGTTTAGACTCTCTGTGCCTCTCTTTAATTCTATTCCTTAATCGAGGAATAAAAAGACAGCCTTTTGGACTAGACAGTCCAGATTGCCAGGTGAACCCCTCTCTGAGAGAAGCACATATGTCTGTCAAGATTCTGAAAAATGTATCCTCTTCAATTCCTGTGTTTTTATTTAAAAGAAAATATATAGAAACCACAAACATATTTGTATCATTCCCATATGATGCCTTCATTCTTGAAGGAAGTGTTGGATTTTCTTGTTCTTTGGCTCGAAAAGCAATGGGTGACATCAGTGAGCTAAAACTGCAAGTTCTACTGCCCTTTCCCTATTAAACTTGAATGTTTACTTTCAGGGGATTGGCCAAGAAAAGTCCATTTGGGCTGGAATGCAGCATATTTAGTCTCAGAATTAAGGTAATTTCTTTGGAAGAGTTTCAACCAAATCAATTTATTTCAGAGATGTTGGTGTTGGGTCCCTTTTAAAAATTCCAAAGCCCCAGGCTTTTTAACTGTACCTGCTCTGCTAACACAATCCCAAGCTGGCTCTCACTCTGAAAGCCATATACTCTAGGTGTATGGGATTCTGTGATGCATGCCTTGTGTGTGCTAGAAAAAGGTTGCTGTTTTACAGGCTGAGTGTAGATTCGTAGCTGCATGGGCTCCCTGGAGACTGAAGACCCAAGGGGTTGGGAAGTCCAGACAAGATCCAGCCCTCATATCTATAAATTCCTTTCAATAATAATATACATTCATACACATTATTTTCCACTTAATTCTTATAACAACTTTGGGAAGCAGACAGGTTGGTATCATTATATCTATTTTCATTAAAACACACAGGGGTTTGGTGGTATTAACTGCCTTGGCCAAGGCCTCCTGGTCTTCTTGTGAATAGCACTCCTTCTACAAGCCTGTCCTGTCTATCAAATCAGGAAGAATTGAGAGTGAAGAGCTGTTACAAAGTGCTTACCTTTGAAAATGCCCCTTTGAGAAAACAGACTAGAAATGTCTAAGTATGGTTTGAAGACCATCTAGAAAGCTCCTCCCTAAAAGTATTTCCTCTACTTACTTGTCAATAACACCAAAATTTTACCATTAGACAGTCACTTCTTTTAGTAAAGGACTAGGATTCTTGTAATTCTCTGAATTTAAAAGGGACCTATTGAAGAGCTAGGGCATTTTCTAGTACTTCTGGAACAACATTTAATTATGATAAACTGAGCGAGCATTCTTTTCTTGTTCCTGATAGGCATGTTTTATTATGTTAAGAGAGTAACTGTTATCTGTATTTTACTAAAAGTTGCCAATGCAAATCATTCCTCTTAGCCAAACTGGCCTCTTTTCTGTCCCCAAAACAGCTAGTAACCATTACTCCTTTGCTCCAGCCACTACTCCCTCATCAGATCCGTTATCAGGATCTTGTTTTCCTCAGCTCTAGGACTGGAAACTCTATGGATTTACTTTGAGATGACCTATTCTTGTTCCTCATTCAGTAGATGAACAAGGAGGTTATGTGAGTTGCCAAGACCACATAATGGACTCCTGTCTAAGTGCTGGAACCTAACACAAATGCCATTTTGTCTGATACTACTTTCAACTGTCATTTTGAAGTAGTAGTAACAGCAACTCAGAAGCCATTCCACAGATAGCCTCCTCTCCTTTTTTGTGTCAAAAGCCCCAGCACCCTTCCCTGCCATGCAGAAGATCTATGAGGATTTATGCAACTGAAAACTGTCCAGTTCTGTGTAGGGAGATAAAATAATATTAGGTCCAAATTTTGCTCGTTGATGATCCAGTGGTCAAAGTTTGAATCCCAACTATGCCACTACCTTGTTGAGTAACATGGGAAGCTGCCACTCCTTTCTGGGTCTCAGTTTCTTCACCAACAAAGTAAGGAGTATAAGTGGCATTTCTGTGGACTATTTCATTTCTAAAATGCCAGTATTCAACAGTCTTCGACTCTAACTGGGTAGTAAGAACAAACAGCAAGTAGCAGGCATGATCTCAGGGGCCTTGGGAATGTTCTTACGAGCTACTTGCTGATGACCAGTGTCCCTTTCCCTGTGAACAGAGCTTCTCTTTTCCTAGTAGAAGATCAGACTTTCCCCACAAACTGACATTTACAGTGAAGTGTAAATAACTGGGTGCTGATTCTTTCTTGAAAGTCAGGTATGAGCCAGAGCAGCTGCTGACAAGTGGGCATCAGGTGACTGAAAGACAGGGAAGAGTAGAATGAAAGTCCAAGGAGAGGAAGAGTGGAGAACTCTAAAGGTGGTCTTTGCTGTGGGGTGGCCTTGGCAGGTTAGAGGGCAAAGGCAAGCCTAAGTTTAACCTTTCAAAGCTTCAAATGAAACACCAGGGCATCTGGCCTGCCTCTCTTTGCCAAAACAGCCTCTCCTCTGGAGTACAGAGCTGCTTGAGATCCGTCAGTCTCCGAGGTCAGAAGGTTAATGTCCCACCCTGACTCAGGTCACCTCTCTATGCCCCCTCTGAAACTTCAGCTCTACATTTTTAAGATGCATATAATAAAATGTGACCCTGAGGTCCACCCCATTAAAGGATAAAACGGTAATCCAGATACATACAACATTTCAGATACATGGAAGCTCCATCTGCCTCTGTTCGGAAATGGAATGCCGACAGATTTACGATAATTTGGATATTGTCTTTCTTCATGTATTAAACGTACTATGGAGGAGACTGTGGAAAGTGGAAAAGAACCTCAACTGTCGTGGTAATAATATATGGAAATGCCCATGGAACTTAAGATAAGAAGAGGCTTTTATTTTACCTATGACACACATTCTTAGAGAGACCGGAGAAACAGGGTATGGCCTATTTAAAAGGTGGTCATTTAACCTGTTTTGAATATCATGCTAGGCATGGGTTATAGATTACTTGAAAGAAAAGAGATGCTTTCTTATTCATCTGTGAATCCACCAAAGTACTCAGCACAGCTCCTGGCATGTAGTACATGCCCAATAATATTTACTGTGGTTGATGAGTGAACTTGACAATAGCCACTGGGGAGCAGTGTGTTCACAGAGTGAACACAGCACTAGATGAGGGGAGTTAACATATCTGCATTTTCATCACAATCAGTACACTGAAGGTGACCTTGTGTGACTCATTCTTTGACGGGTCTTTGAGATGCCTTGCAGCCTTCCCCCTCTTAGAACTGCCCTGACATTGCCCTGCGAGGAAGCCAGTCTAATCTACTAGAGGGTATGAGGTCACATGGAGAACAAGGACCCCCAACCAACAGCCGGTACCAACTTTCGAATGCGTGAATGAAACCATCTGGGACCTTCTGGCCCACCTGACCCTCCAGGTAAAATCCATCATGAGTGAGCCCAGGAAAGGCAGAAGAGAGACTACTCGGCCGTACAGAATCACGAGAAATCACTTCTGTTTGTTTCAACCCACTAAGTTTTTGCATGGCTTGGCACATAGCAAGGGCTAACAGCCAGGAAGTTAGACCAGATGGCTTCTAAGGTGCTGTTAGCTTTATGATTCCAAAACCTTAGTACAGAACTAATAGTGAGAATAGACAGTATTGCTGGAAGCATCTCTATTCTGCACCATTGATTTTGCAGAGGAGGAAACAAGACACAGAGAGGAGAGGTCATTTTCCCAAGTTTGCCTTATATAGTGCTTGGTTGTGTCGCATAAGTTCTAACAACAAGAAAACCAAAGGCCCATTGTCCATGCCCTCAGAAGTATCCCTCCACACACTTGACAAGATGGTGCTTCTGCTCTGTTTGACAGGACCAAGGAGAATTCCTTTCTGAAGAGCAGCCAGTTCCTTAATGGACAAAACCCCAAGAAACAGCCCACACCAGGAGACCATCCTTCCCTTTAAAAGACCCTGAATCTCTATATCTTTATCTTAGGACCAAATTCAAAAGTAATTAAAGAGTCCCGGTTAAATCTGGAGAGACTCTGGTTTTCCAGCACATACTTCTAATATACCTTTTGTGTTCTAACAACGACTCTCTCCTCTCGCCACTGTATCGTTTCTACCTGCCCTAAGTAGTGATGGCTGCAGCCTAAATGTGTGCTGTCTGCTGCTTTTATGTGCATCTCTGAAACTGTTCATGAAAATTCTTCTCCCTGAAGTGTGAGCCATTACTAACATACCATACAGTCTGGCATTGATTTAGGGCCAACCTGGGAATTTCAGGGTTGGGCTTGGATTTATCTGAGAGGAGTTAAATGTTTGGGGCAGGGGCGTAGTACCGTTCCAACAAAATGGCAAAAGTAAACTTCAAGATGAGTGTCAGTAGAGAGAATTAGAAGAGACAATTAAATAAATACCTGGATGGAAATTCTGGGTTTGGTGCCATCAGCAGAGCACACAACATCCATTTTAGACACATTCTAAAGACAATTTCAATAAGTCATCCGAGAAGATGAATCAAATAAATCCCAAATCTTAAGAACAGATTGGTTGCTATATGGCTTCTTGCAAGTGGACCATTAAATCAACTTTTTTAAAACTAACAGTTTCTCCTGTCATCACCAAGTGAAGAAGTGAAGGGGGAAAAAAAATCGGTTAGCCAAAGGAATGACATTCAGATGTTGAAAGGCTGAAACCTGAGGAAAACTACCAAACTGTTGCTAAAAAACAACAAGGAGCTGGTGTTGAAAATGAAGACACAAAGGAGCGTGCTCTCCAAGGCTTAGCACGTGGTCTGTGCCCACACGTGCTGACTGGCATCAGTGATCTGCCTAAGAAAACACAGTAGCTGTTTTCCCTCCAGAGCCTTCTCACCTATGGTTGTAACTCCATGTGATGGTGGTGAATCTGGAAGGCAGATAAGGACCTGCACCTTCTCACATGGAGCTGGGTTGCATTTTTGCAACCAGCAGTCATCTGAATCTCTGTTTTTTTCTGACCTGTTGATCACGTACCACCTGATACTGTGGGCTTTCAACGCATCATGGACCGATTCACTGGTCCAGGAGCTCCTGTACCCACCAAAGGTGGCGCAACTAAGGAGAGAAAACGCCAGCATCCCCAATGGGTCTGAGGACATAGACTTGGCAGCCAGGTGTGTTTAGTCCCAGGCTAACTTACGTGACTGAAACTAAGGTCAGAATTCTTGAGAGAGCACTGGAATAAGAATAAGAAGATGTGGAGATTAGACCAGCTGTGCTAATAACTGCCTAAGAAATCATATCACTCGACCGCTCTGGTCTCAGGTTCCTGATTCAGAAACGAAATGGTTCAAGTAGATGATCTCTCTGAAGGTGGAACAGAGAAGCCTCCTCTCCCTCAAAAACCACTCTACCATGTTAGCTGTGCAATCTTAGCCAACCTGACCTCAGCTCCTCTGTTCCTCATCTGCAAAGTACTAGAGTTGTAAGGATAAAATAAGTTACAATGTGTTACGAGTTTAGGACACTTTCAGGTATGTAGAGATTAAGTATTTAATATATGTTAGCATATATAAATATGTTATAACTCAGTTGTTCAAGTAACTTGGAAGCAAAGAGAAAACAAACTACAGTAGCCCTCTGAAGACACGAATGCTTTCAAGATTAAAATAGGGACCAGGCACTTCCCTGTTTCCCCTGTAATGTGTCTGCTCATCTTTCTTCAAGTGCTTTGTCACTTTTATGGAATATTTTATTACAGATTAGTTTTTCTCTATTAATCTTTTTTGAAGAATAATCATAAAAATCAGCATACTTTTATTTATTTCAATAAAGAAAAACTGTCTTGCTTGTTTGTTAGACTTTGATGTGTCTTCTAACCTTTGGCTAAGTTTTACCAACCAGCCACTTAAATGCATTGCCCATAAAAGACGTATTAAAACACATGAACAACAACTTCTTCATGTTTATATGTTGAGAAAAAGAGAAAATGAAAGCAAGAAAAGATTTAGGAGTTTCTCTTACAGTGAAGAAACATCTGTAAGGAACTGAGCCATTTCTTCTATTTCTTTTTATCCTGCTCAATACAAATATAATGGAAATTCTGTATATTGTAAAATCTCAAATAGTCAATCCTTGGGTGGGAGTATTAGGATAGGGTTTTTAAAATTTCCTTCATTATAATATTTTTAATTTCCAAATTTTCTAACATGACCTTGTATTTTATAATAAGAAAAAATAATGTTATTTTTAAAAGTACTCACTGGTACAGCAATCAGCCAGACTTGTATTAAAGGCTCCACCCACCAAGCGGAAGGCATCTCTTTGGGGGCCAGAAAAACCGTCAAGAGAGAAGGTAGTGTCTCCTCTCTTGGAATCATACAGTTTATGGAAGAGACAAGACACACAGAAGAAGTGAACTGAGATACATTTAACACCAAAGGGGATGTTGAGAGTAAATAAACCTAGAGCAGGAGAAGGAGTTGGAGCTTTGGGGCCTCTCTGTAATAGGATCATCTCTATCCAACATTCACTAATTTCACAACCATGCGCTGAGAGCCTCCTGCTCACCAGGCCCTGCTGCAGGCGTATAATACTGCATAAGGCGCCCTCTCTACCCATATCAAAGCCATCGGATCATAGGAGACAGAGAGACTTAAAAAGATCAATTTAAAATGGGTTATCAAGGGTGCATAGTGCTCTTTCATACACCTATTCTTTCATTCAACAAAAATGCACTAGAAGTGCCTGGGTGGCTCAGTCGGTTGAGCGGCCGACTTCGGCTCAAGTCATGATCTCGCAGTTTGTGAGTTCGAGCCCCGTGTCGGGCTCTGTGCTGACAGCTCAGAGCCTGGATCCTGTTTCAGATTCTGTGTCTCCTTCTCTCTCCGACTCTCCCCCTCTCACACTCTCTCTCTCTCTCTCTCTCTCTCTCTCTCTCTCTCAAAAATAAATCAACATTAAAAAAAAAATGCACTAAGCAGTTTTCCTGTGTCAAACACACAGAGGGAGGCATGAATAAGAATCGAACCATGACCTCAATGAAGCTTCCATGTGAATGGTCAAGGATACATATTGCAGCCTTCAGTGAGAATGCAGAGTAGATACCGTTACCTGCCTTCTGCAAAAAACCGAGGCTTGAGCTAATGTGCCCAAAGCCACACAGCTATTAGAGGCAAATCAGGGCTGGAACACAGAACCTTTGGGGCCCAGTGTTTGTGGAGCCTTTGCTTCCCCACTGCTGGCTTCCACAGAAGAGAAGTCTTTCTGAACTACCATCATCATGACAGCAGCTGTGAGACGTCCCTTATACCTGAGTGGGAATAAAAAACCATGCATGCTAAGGAAAGCAGGAAAGGTTTGAGTGCAGCCATCCATCCCCCCAGACATTCTCCTGACAGATATTTCCTGACACCATGTGGCCACTGTGGCCTTCCATGGGCCACACTATTCAGAGCTGTTCACATTTCCGGGGCACCCGAGTGGTTTAGTTGGTTAAGCGTCTGACTTTGGCTCTGGTCGTGATCTCACGGTTCATGACTTCAAGCCCTGTGTCAGGCTCTGTGCTGACAGCTCAGAGCCTGGAGCCTGCTTCACATTCTGTGTCTCCCTCTCTTTGCCCCTCCTCCACTTGCTCTCTCTCTTTCTCAAAAACAAACATTTTTTTAAAAATTCAGAGATGTTCACGTTTCCACACCAGTGCATTTCCAGCCTCCATGGGCTGGGAATATTGTCAGCTACGAAGTGGGAAAAGGAACGTGATTCAGTTATGTGAAGGAAGGGTGCTCAAGGCGCTGAGCTGAGACCCACAGAATTAATTCCACTACATTCTCCAAGACTGAACTGTGGTTTTGGTGACGAAAGTTTCAAACCATTTCTGCTGGAAGAGTGAACCTACAGCACCATCCACCTCACGAAGGGCCACCACGTAGAGGTGGTTTTGTATTCCATGTCTAGAACCGCTGCTTCCTTCTAAAGGTTAGTTGTGAGCAGAGAAGGCCAGGATTGGGGGGGGGGTATATGTGGGACATTCTCCCATCTGTTCTGAAGCTGCCTCTACTGACATAGAAGGTGCTAGAAGATTCTTCCCCAGGTCACTGAGAGTCAGAGATGTGCTCAGGAAGCACACGTGCGCACCCTCTGGGTGGGCGGGCAGTTCAGCCTATACTGGACATCCAACCTATTTCTCTTGTTTGCTTCTTTCTCATCTTCAGCTCTTCTGAGCCCAGGTTTAAGTGGCAGGTGGGGCAGCGCTAACCGCACTGGGCTGGCTCCCAAAGTCAGAGTTCCTGTGCACTGACTCAGGGGCCTGGGTCAAGTCCACACTCTCTCTGAGAAAATTCCTCATCTGCACATGACCGAGAATTTTCGGAAGCTGACTTTGGCAAGTGCTGACTAGTGGGCCACGCTCTCTGCCCAGCACATGGTAGGCATCACTTCACTTAATCCTCACATCCAGTGAGGGTGCTGTCATTATCCCTGTGATAGAGCTGATAGAACTGACAGGCAGAAAAGTAAGGTGCCAGCGATGGAGGTGCTGGTGAGAGGAGGAACAAGGTTCCCGCCCCAGGCCTCTGCACTCCAGGACCTGAGCTTGTGGTCAGACTTGCACCATGCGGCCCATCCCTCATTACAATGGTTTGGCTTATGAGTTTTTGACTTTACGAATGTGCCAAAGTGGTATGCATTCAGTAGAAATCGTACTTTGGATTTGGAATTTGGATCTTTTCCTAGGCTGGCGAGATGCAGTCCAATCCCTTCATGATGCTGGGCAGTGAAAATGCTCCCCATCAGCCACGTGACCCCGCGGGTGAAAAACCGACATGCCGAAACCTTTCTGTACCCACACGACCATTCTGTTTCTCACTTTCTGGACCAGTATTCAATAAATCACATGAAATATCCAATACCTTATTATCAAACAGACTTTGTGTTAGATGATTTTGCCCAACTATAGGCTTAATGTAAGTGTTCTGAGCATGTGTGAGGTAGATGAGGCTAAGCTGTGATGTTTGGTATGATCGAGACATAACCCCATGTAAGTCAAGGAAGATCTTTGATAACTTTGTCTTATTTCTGATTTTATTGGTAATGATTTCTCTGTTTCTCTGTAAGAAGGCTATTAGACATTGGTGATATATGAATCCTTTAAAGCATATTTTAAAGGACGCTTCTAATTAATTCTAATGTTCTTGTTTGCTTTGACTTGGGACAAGCCTATGATTCCATGTTCTAAATGTTTTAACAAACACATCAGATAAAACAAATACGGCCAAAATAATAAGGTCTCAACATCTCAGTGCTAGATGTGTAGTGTTTCTCAATTTTCCTTAATAATAACACTGCTTTAGATGTTTGTTTTCAAAAAAAAATCACCAGACTTCTCTCTGGAAATTCTGGCTGAGTAGTATGGAGTGAGGCCCAGGAATCTGGGATTTTAATACAGTTGCTAGGTGTTTCTAAGGAGGAAGATGTGCACAAGTTACCATAAGGCAAACTATGGGTTATGGTGGTTTTATAAAACAAACTTTGAAGGATAATTGAAAAATTTAATAAATGAAATAGACTAAATAATACAAGGACCACCTGCATAGTTTAACTCTGACAACCTAGTGAGGAGCCCAGGTCCTGGGGTCCAGAGGCCCCGAGCAGTGACCCTAGTTTTTGCATTAACTAGCTTTTTAAATTAAATAGACGTGTATCTTTCTTGTCCTCAGTTTTAAAAGAGCTTTATCAGGAATGAGTGCTTAGCAGATATTTTTTGGAGCCTTTACTGGTATGGTAAGTAAAAATAAAAGTACTGAATATGTGCCAGATACTGCGTTAAGAACATTATAGTTATCATCTTACTTAATCCTCATAAAACCTCTGAGAGAAAGCACAGTGGATTAATGGAAGAAGATCACGTTATATCAGTTAACACGGGCAGGATAAACTCTCTTAATAAAAAGCAGAAGACCTTCTCAGGTCGAGTTAGAAAACATACCAATGATACATCACCTATAAGTGCAACAAAGTAAATGACACAGAAAGGTTAAAGCCAAAAGGATTTACCTAGATGTACCAGGCAAATGCAAATACAATTAAAGCAGGATAGAAATAACGACAGTTGAAATGGGCAAAAAATATTAAATGAGTAAAGCAATACTTTTCGTGTCGAAAATTAATAACAGTTGTGTAAGTCATAAATACTTATATGCTGAATAATTTAATATTTAGATGTTTTTAAAAACTATTTTAATTGCAAAAAAAAAATGCCAGCAATGAAACTCACCAATGCGAATTTGGGGGAACCAATCCTCCATCTTCACAGAAGAACAACTTAAATAATGTGCACTGAAAGCCCCTGCAGCCTGATTTCAGCAGAAGCTTCATCTCTCCAGGTCAGTGTTGTCACTGAGATCCTACCTGTGTCGCCACAACATGATTCCCTAGACTCTGCTCTCTCTGACACAGGATTCTCCATGTAGCCTTCTTCTCAGTCCAAATCCTATCATCTCTGTTTCAGAAATTCATCAGTGTTTACAGCATGGATCCCTGCTTTCTAGTGTGTATGTATACAGATATTTTTCTAAATGTGTATATATCATTAATCAGTTCAGTGGAAAATGGGAACCCAAACACTCTAGCCTCTTGTCCAGAAGATTCTGCTTGAGGTACTCTATAGATGTCTCAAGAAAAATATTTTAAAATAAAATAAAAATAAAACAGCGTCTTTGGTGCCCGCTTGCTGCAGATTGAGGAAAAAAATCAAGGCTGACCTTAGGCTGGTCCCCAGGAAGGTAGGTACCTCTCAGCAACACACTTACCCTAAACCCAGGAGGGGCCACAGGAGATTTCAAGGAATAACAAACTCCTTGGTGTTTCCTAGGCCTCGGTTCTTTTTCCCAGATGATGGTGGAGTAGACGGTTTAAGGAGGTGTTACAAAGTAGTGATAGAGAACACACACCACACAACTGTATTATATATTTGAAAGTTGCTAAAAGAGTAGATATTAGAAGTTCTCATCACAAGAAAAAAAATATTTTTGTAACTATGTGTGGTGATGGACATTAACTAGATTTGCTGTGGTGATCGCTTCACAAATAATGAATTGTTGTACACCTGAAACTAATATAATGTTACATGTCAATTATCTGCCAATAAAAAACAACAGAAAAAAAAGAATACACACTCCGAAATCAGGCAGGTCTTGGGCGAATTATTTTGAACCTTAACATCCTTATGCATGAAACAGGGAAAACATCTGACAGGGTCTGTTGCAAAGCAAAACAGAAGAACATACAAAAAGCACCAAGCAGGAGAGTACACAGTTGATTTTCAATAAATATTATTACTAATATTATTATTGCGGGTGTTATTAACTGAGACTAAGGCTTCCATGAAAAAAGTTGCTTCCAGTTATTGGAAGTACTCCAAACCCGAACATTATGTGAGACAAATTCAGAAGAGTGCTCAACAGCCTTACATCGTTGCAGCTCCACGATGTTAAACTGAGCTGGGGACCTGGTCCCCTCAGCCAGTCACACACGTGGGATAGCTGCCCCATTCACACAGCCCTCGCCCACCTGGAACTAGGAGGAGCCAGGTGCTCTCCTGTATTCCACCAGAATCCTAACACTGGCTCGGCCCCTCTCTTGCTAGTCCTGTGAAAGTCTCTTCTCTTCCGAGGTCAAGTTCAGGAGGCTGGTGAGGATCATCTCCAACACTAACCCCCTGTGACCCTTATTCTTTCCCATTGTGACAATCACTAGACTGTGAAGCTTAATCTCCAAGGCAGGGGAAGAATCACCTCAGTAAGGAGCACCTCTCTGGGGCTCACTGGGCCTCTAGTCTGAAGTCCTGTTCTTTTCTGTTTCCTTCCACGTGAGTATCACCTTCTTGTCCACCTCCAACGTGTCTCCAAATGTTGTTTGATTCCATGAATTACAAAGAAGTGCATTTGGAGACACTCAAAACAATCCCTTGGGAATATGAAAACAAAGCAGGACATTTGAAGGCAAGAGTGTGATCTGCAGCCGAAAAATCATGATAAAAGCATTACAATATTGCCCAAGGGTCTGAGGACTTACTGAGGCTAGAGAAGCAGGCTCTGAGGTCTGTGCTGGCCAGGGGCCAGGCAGCAGACACCTTGTCCAGTGGGTGATAAGACAACAAAACCAATAAGATGTTCTCAAATTTGGAATAGCGGCCCAAGTGCCAACAACTACTGAGCTCTCCAAAACAAATTAACTCAACTGAATTCTCTTTCTTCAGAAGTTGGTTAGTTATATGGAGTTAATATTGTCCCTCCCCCTTTCCATTTCTCCCTCATTGGGAGAGCTGAAAGAATCCCAGGAAAACATCCTGGTCTAGAAATTAATTTTGGAAACAGAAAGGTTGCCATGACTTCTGTGGGGACACTAATCTAAAATGCCGGGGGTGAGAGGGCGGCTGAGAAGCATGGAATATCCTCCACGTTCATTCATTCATTTATCCATTCTATCCAGCGACGTTTGCAGATGGCCACATGGCAGGCACAGGGGTAGAGGGCGGCATGAGGGAGGAGGCAAAGATGGCCTGTAGGAGCACCAGGGGAAAAGCCACAGGGCGCCACAGGGACACAAAGCACAGTGCCAGGAAAGAATCAGCAACGGAGAAAGCACTTCTGGCTGGTGGCATCCCAGGAACTGGGCTTGGGAAAATGAACAAGGCTTTGATGAGCAGAGAGGAAGAAAGGCCAGTCCTGGAGAAGCCACACTGAGCAGGCCCAGGGTGGGAAACCTGCTCTGCTTCCTGGCTCTGTCGGGGCCAGCACCCAGGTTTCCTACAGCTTCACTTCATCATGCCAGGTGCTGCCAGGTAGTAATTGTCAACCTTGACTGCACACTGGAATCAGTTCAACCCTCCTCAGTAGTGTAAACACTACTGTGCTGAGTCCTACTTCTAGCAGGTCTCATTAAAGCACTGAACTGGGGGTGTGGCTGGGGCATCAGGACGTGTCACAAGCTGCCCAGGAGTTTCTCATTTTGACCAGGGATGAGAACATCTGCTCTAGGTGATGCCTCACTGCTCTAGGCCCTGAAAGAAACCACGTGGCCTTCACCTGGCCTCCTCTGCACCCCTGAGCAGTCCAAGAGACAAGTGGCTCTAGGAAACATGAAGACCCATCTCTCACACTGGAGGGGCAGGATGGCAAGGTAGTTCCCAGCCGGCACTTGGCCTGTCTCAGTGTGCCTCCTGCGCATGCTACTTAGTGACTCTGGCAAGTACACACTTCTCTAAAGCTCTGGTTCCCTCCTAGTAACAACAGGATTGCTACAGATGACCGCACAAAAAGAGCGGTGATGGTAGAACGTTGGGGCCCCAGATCTGTTTGAGAATCTCCTAAAAGCTTCAGATTCTGTCCTCAAAAGAATGCACCTGCCGATACCCAAATTTGAATCCCTTTTCAGAAGTCAGCAGACTCCACAAAGATCGTCCACGGACCAAGGTCAGGCATGCCTCCTGCAAAGCGCTTGAGGCTTGCCTCTCGCTGGCTCCAGAAATCTTGCTCTGGTTAGGGTTTAATTCACACTCAAGCTCTTCTGAACCTGTTCAGCTCTCTTCAGATCATGAGGAGCAAGACCGGTTAGGAGCGCTGAGTTTCAACCAGGCTGTGCAACAGATACGTAAACAGAGCAAGGTGAACACGGAGCCCGCTGCATGGAGAGGAGAATGAGAACCAGATGCCCCAGTTCAGGGAAGAGTGGAAAGAAAGACAGCTGCCCGAGGGGGCTGCTCTGTGGCTTACCCCTAATCAAGGCTCGCAAGGAACAAAACCAGAGGAAGGCAAGACGGGAAATCACCGCCTCAGAAGGACTGGGAGCGGGAAGGTGGAGGTGAGGGAGCGCCGAGGTCAGAAAGAGAAGAAAGGCGGTCTTTTCAGAAGCTTTAAAAGAAGACCTGGGGGAACCGGACAAAACATGTCAGTCAATAGGTATTACTGATTTCCTAGCAGAACAGCAGGCGCTGTGGATCAGCTAAGCAGGAAAGCACCCTCCCTGAGGAGTCATTATATAAATTCCTGTTGTGTCCATAGATGCGGGAGGCACTCATTCAAAAAGAAAATATGTTTTATGAATTTACCAGGGGTGATGTTTCCCCTCCAAGCCCTGCTGATAGCCTGGTACCTAGAGCTCTCCTCTCCGGCTGGGCTCACGTCCTCTGGGCCCTCAACCACATCCTATCCCGGCTGCCCTCGTGTCCCCTTCCCGAGCTCTTGCTCATATTGTGCACCCTAGAGCTGCCCAGCCCTTTTCCCTCCTTCTAGATGGATTTTGTGTGTTCCTCGGAGTTCAGTTTTGCCACCTTTCAAGAAGTTGTCTCAGATTGTTTTTAAGCAATCTGGGAACGCACAGTTTCTCCATCCTCTGAACTCCTAGGACGCTGACTTGTCTGTAATGCTCCTTCGGTATTATTCACACACATCTTTGTCTTATAAATATAACAAACTAAAAGGGAGAGAGGTCACTAACCACAGCCGAGGTTTATAGAAGGAAAGTTGTATTTAACGGTGGTGTCTTCAGCTCCACTGAACATCTTTATGTATGCACATTTGGGACCAAGACACGAGGCACATTCAGTCACCTTATGTCAGTGTTCACAAAGGCACGACCCACAGACACCAGTATATGAATCGCTTTAATGACTTATCGAAAAATGCAGGACAAAGTTTTCATACAAGGAAGAATTCTAGAAAGAGAAAAGGTTATGAGTTAAAAAAAAAAAAAAAAAGGCCCTGGGACTTCACAGAAAAGTTGGAGAGGTATTTGGACTTTCATAAGCTAGAATCCCCAAAATGGGAGGCAGGAGCTACGTCAAGCCTAGATTTCAAGGAGCACAAACATCCCAGCTGAGCCTGAGGTGTGCCTTGCATTTCCTGCACTGGAAGGTAAGCCTGTATGGGTTCACAACTTTGATAGTACACCCCTACCTCCATGCCCTACACTTAGAAGGCATTGGTGTGTGTGTATATATAAAATATATAACATATATATTATATAATATATATCATATTATATCATATATTATATCATATATTATATATTATACATATTACATATATATATATATCTGAGCTATGGGAATTGATAAACAGTTTGAGAAGAGTGTAAAACAATAGAGAATTGGTCCAAATGCAAGCCACACCAAACACCAACATCTTGAAAAAGAAAAAAAATAAGGAAAATATTTTAAAGTGATTGACCCAATTTTTGGAATTAGTATCTCAGCTTTAAAAACTTATCCATGGAATATCAACATAGATTATATATATGATATGTAATATATAAATCAGCTTTTTATCTGTATCTATATCTGTATCTATATCTATAAAAATATTCCCAGAGAACAGAATAAATTAAAGTGGTCTCCTAGACTATCTCAAAGTTGTTTCCCATCAATTTATAGGTTCTGTCTTTGATGACTGTGACCTCCTTTTCTGCAAGCAGTATACTTTGGAAATGCTTGCTCATCCCTAAATTTAGAGGTCGATAATTTTCTTTTGGATACATTGACTTTACCAAGTGTCTCAAACTGCCATCAATATAAAGATATGGTCTCAGAGTGAACTACAGTCTGATGTTGTAAGGTCTGGGCTATGTTCCAGATGTGGCAGAATATCACCTCCAGTCAATTTCAGAATTTACATCTTGGTCAAGTGCCCTTGAGTGTTGACACATTGGGGGAGCTGAGCTTTCCACTAGTTAGCGGTGGGTAGTGGTGTTCCAGAACGCCGTGTACATACTCCAACTGTTCAGTACACAGTACAGGGTTCCTGGAGTGACCACATGAACCAGATTCAAAGTAAAGAGCCCCATTGAAGTTCCATCATACCCTCACCCCCATCACCTATCACCTAAACGGATAATGCGAATCCACTGGTTTTGGCCTCTGACACTGTTTGTGTATTAGCCCTGCCTTCATCTCTGCATCACAGATTTGTTTGTCTATCACATTAGCACTCCAAATCTTTTAATTCAGGACAAAAAGTATAGGAATAGAATTGAATTTTGTCATTAAAATTCTTAAAACTGCCAAAATAGACACAAAAGACATGTAGTCACAGTTCTCTAAACCTTGCTTCAAAGTCATGTCAATATCAGTATCAAGGTGACATCAACATGTTTATATATAATTCAACTTTCCGGGTTTATATTTACTGCCAACTAACCACCTGTAATAAAAAGATTTTTTAAATTATCAAGAAGACAGGATTCTGTACATGAAAAGTTCACTCTAGAGCTATTTCAAGAGGGTGGGGAGAACTTCCGATCCTCCAGAACTTCTTTTGAGGCAGTACCTGAGTCTGACCCCAAGCCCTTCACTGAAGAGCTGTGAGTTTCCACTCCTGGTTCCCTGTTATCAGCTCCTGTAAGTCCTTGGGGTGACACAACTCATGGCACCTGGTCTTTGTTACCATTGTGTTCATGAGAGTTCGACCATATATCACTGGTGTGCTGTTCATTTGTTCGACTGGCTATCCCTTACCCTAAGATAGTCCAAACGTGGTATTGTGTATTGGGGTGACAGATGAGAACCAACATCACAGGGTATCATGTGCTACAACACCCAAAAGCACACAAGGCTATAGCTTTCATTTTGCCTAAGCAAAGGAGGTAAAGTCAGGCTGGGTGTTAGAGGACAAGTGATGGGGAGCTAGTGAAAGCTGGAGGCACAGCATATGGAAAGGACCAGGGGTGCACAGTGTCACTATAAAGCACCAAAAGGAAAAGAGGAAAGAGAAGTAGAATGAGGGACATGATGTCAGAGAGATTAAGACCCAAATGCTAAGGACCTTAAGTGCTAGGCGAAGCAATTTGGGCTTCACTTGAAAGCAATGGGGATACATTGAAGGCTTTTGAGTTATGGAGTATCATGACCCAATGTGAGTTTTAGAAAGATAATACTGATCTCACTGAGGGGTACGATTAAATTGGAGAGGTGTGGAATTAGAGGTAAGAAAATCTGTTACAGGATTTTATTTCAATAGACCAGGAAAGAGGCTGTGAGTCGGATTTGGTTTTGAAAAATACATACAAAGTAAATTTAGTTGACTATTGACTAATTGAAGTTTGACATGTGTGTGTGTGTGTGTGTGTGTGCGTGTGTGTGTGATACAGACAGAGAGAGAGAGAGAGAGAGAGAGAGAGAGAGAAGGAAAAGACAAAGATTCTAAAGATTCAATATTTGTTATATTATTAAGCTAAAAATATGTGGCCCAAGGCAGCAATGGTGAGTAGAAATAGAGTAGGCATTGGGTGTGGAGGCTTGGTAGCCCTCTTGATGCCACCAGAGAGGAGATTGGCTCTGGAAATGGAGGTGAGAATAATGGACAGCCCAACTCTCGATTTCAGACCAGGTCATGATTTCATGGTTCGTGAGTTCAAGCCCCATGTCAGGCTCCATGCTGGTGATGTGATGCCTGCTTGGGATTCTGTGTCTCCCTCTCTCTCACTGCCCCTCCCCACTCACTTGTGCGTGCACTCTCTCTCTCAATAATAAATAAATAAAAACTAAAAAAAAAAATAAAAATAAAAAAAGAGGGCTATAAGGGACACAGCCCTGGGAGGAGACTGATGAGTCAGAAAAGTAGAAAGTGACCCAGAAGAGCAGAAGGGCAGAGACCCAGGGAAAATAACAATGGGAAATGCCTTGAGGGTCACCATCATAGGCCACTTCTTCCATTATAGCGACAGTAACATTTATTTCACTTTGGATGATGACTCTGAATGTCCCTGAGTCAGAGAAAAAAAAACAAAAAAAAATTTAATAAGTAGTATATGTCAAACACAGCACTAAGCTTTTATAAAAATAACTCCTAGAGGCAAGAATTACAATCCCTATTTTACAGATGAGGAAACCGAGACATTAAATACCTCCCACAGGGGAAATTGTAGTTGATTATGGATCCAGAGCTAGACTCAATCTCAGTCTTGGTGCTGTGTTCCTCCTATTGTGTCACAGTGCCCTCTTGGCTTTCTAGAGCAGGTCGCTACCTGGGCACCCCCTGGGCATTCTGGGGGACAGGCCACAGAGGCAGAGAGAAGGATCAGGCTTTGAGGGTTAAGATGTCCATACTTCCTAGGGACCCTCAGAAGGAGCATGCACCCACCTCCATCTAAAGTAAGACTCAAATTTTGATCGGACTGCAGTGTGGCAGGTCTTCCAGGTGTCACCCAGAAGCCAGCTCTAAACAGGCTCTCAGCTGTGGTAGCCCTGGGAGAGGGAGGGACGGTCCCCACCACCTTTCTACTATAAATGGACATAAAGTCAGGGATGTGCTTCATCTGGGATAACCAACTGTTCTGGCTTGCCCAGGACACAGGAAGCAGGACAGTACAGAAGGACTGGCTTCTTTCTGAGCCAGTGGTAACTATGGGAATCAGAGTCCAAGGGCTGATGGGAGGTCAGGTACCACACATCAGGTGGACTCCATTCCAGGGGTTGGCAAGGTCCTTTTAGGGGCAATGGGTCCTCTTCATTTAAAGGTGTCTTGATTCTGGACTTTGCCAAGGCTAAGCAAGAACCCTTCAGGAATTTCCTGGGGCAAATACCTAGAGCTAACACCTATCCCAGCAGTAAAGGTAGGAGAACAAGATGGCCTTTGCCATTTTCATACCGGCCTCCTGATGACTCCCTGCCATGTATAGGTAACCACAGGCTTGGGGTGACAGAGGCATTTCCCCTCTATGTCCCATCATACAGGTCTTATACACCCTACCTCCCACTGGTCCCCACCTCTCTGCTGGCTTCAGCCAGTGTAGACCCATCCTTAACCATACTCATGCCATTGTCCCCACGACCCATCCTTGGCTTAGGCTTTTCCTTGTCAGTATTCTCTCTCTACTCTCCCAACGTAACTAGTAATAAGAAACAAGATTGACTCAATGTAATGTATAACAAATATTTTAGTTCAGAGGAGCTTTTCATCATTTCTGGTTGGTTTGTTAAGGAGGTGGATGCCCATTCATCTGTCTCCCCATGTGATGAAAGTAATTCACAGCTGTAAAACACTGTGGCTCCCTGAATCACGGCTTATTTCTATTCTGACCCATGACCATATCTTTCCTTCTCCCCCTCCTCCCTGTTGTCATCTCTGCCCTGGCCTTGAGAAGGAGACCTGACATCAGGTAGGACTCACAAGGAGCTGGTTCTAAGAACAGGCCAGTCTCTTGGCTGAATTTCTATGGGCCATTAATTTCCCTGAGGCTGGTTGCTATAGAAAGGGCCCATATCTGGAAGGCAGGCGGAGAGGAGAACGGAGAGAAGAGAAAGATCAAGAGCAGTACATGGATCTCGTGCTTTTCCACATCTCCCCACAGCTGAGTAGCGTTTAGCAGTTTGAAAGGAGAACATCCTGTCTCCTGGCCACTCACTTCTGCCCCTCACTCTCTGCCCAGCACCCTGCAGCTGGGGAGGGCAGGAAACAGGGGCATTCTCCTCTGTGCAGAGTATAATCTGGGAAAGGAAAGGAGGGAAGCTCCCTCCCAGTACAGGAGGTTCATCCAAACCTTACTCCCCCAAGTGTTTATTCTTCTTTCTGACCCCACGGAGAAAAAAAAAATCAATTTTGAAATACCAATTAAAAATCCCTTCTCCCAGTGCGTATTTGGTTACAGTAGTCTACATCATGCTCCCCTTCTTACAGATGTGTAATTGCCCTGAAAGCAGAGTTGTCCAGAAGTGAAATATTAAATAATTCAAACCTAAAATGTTCCAGAGGTAGAGCAAAGAGGGGCCGGGTATGTGTAAGTAACATACGATGTAGAACCAGGAAAAACACACACACGCACACACAGCATGTGCAGTGCACTTTTGTGACTGCTAAAACTATAACATCTGGAATGCCATTCTGGAAACCTTCCAGATGTTTTCCATGAGGAACACTTTGTAAAAATTGTTAGCCTTCTAGGCATTTGTGAATTTTGTAAGGAGAGTACACTCCCAGGCCCACATAGGAGCAAATATGGGATTATAAAGTGCTAAATGCTTTTCACAACTGTATAAGCAATAATGCGCTTTGGGTAAATATTCAGGGAAAATTATTTTTACAGACTAAGCGAATGGATATGTTCCAATCTGCAATTAGATTTGTATTTCAGAGGAATCAAGGAATGCGGGACAGCTCGTCTTAAGGCAGCCTGCCTGGGAGCCAAAGCTCCTAACCTGGGCAACATCACACATCCTGGTCATTAATTTCTTCGTTTGTAGTCATTCCAACCCTGGAAGAGGCTAACGTAGTTTCATAGCTTGTTATATTTATCTTCCTTCCCGAGGATTTTTATATTGCATTTTATAAATCCGGCTTCAATTTATGTGTAAGCCCCATAATCATTAGCTTAATGTTGAAAGAAAAAGAAAGAAAGAAAGAAAGAAAGAAAGAAAGAAAGAAAGAAAGAAAGAAAGAAAGAAAGAAAGAAAGAAAGAGAAAAGGAAGGAAGGAAGGAAGGAAGGAAGGAAGGAAGGAAGGAAAAGAAAGAAGGAATAAGTGAGCTTGAGAAGAAAAAAAACACTCCAACAACAATGCTTGGGAAGCCCTTGGAAGAATCGTTAGTTTTTAAAATGCATAATATATAAACATCTTAAAGGAATACCCAGCGTCTCTTTTGAAATCAGAAATCATGTGAAGCAAGGAAAGAATCATAAAAGCTTATTGATTTCCCGAACCCACTGAGTAAAAGTATTTTTAAACCATGATTCACATAAGGGATACATTTGACACATCAAGAGAAACTGGAAACCAGGCTCCATGCGGCCACATCAGATACTGCTCTGAGCCGAGTTTGTTTACCATTACAAAGTGAAAAGAAATTTGCTTTTCCTCCCCTGCTCCCTTTCCCTTGGGGATGGCGATTTTTATTGATTTTGTCCTTCTTTATAAAAAAAGCCGAAGTTAAATGTCCATGATAAACTAATCAGAAGCCCTGACATTTCTGCACATTGCTGCTGTCCTTCCTATGTGGGCCTTGGCCCCAAACCCAGAGACAGAGTTCCTGAGGCCTTTTTGTTTTGAGATTCTAAGGCTTTCCACTTCCTCAAAAAAAAAAAAAAAATCCGTCAACTGGGATCTGCAAGAGACTCCCAGGAAAGATCTGGAAAGGCAGAGCCTTCTCAGTAAATAGGTGGGATGTCTGACTTGGAGGCCACGCTGCACCAGAGAAGACAGGCCCAGCAGGCGTCCGGAGGGACTTGGGAACCTTAGCACAGGACGACGGTCTTCCCCTGCCTGTCACTTCTTTGTCTTTTCATTTGAACTCCTCCTCATCACCTTATGGCATCTCCACCAGGAGGGCTGTTTTGAGGTGATAGTAAGTCAGTAGTAAAATGGACGTACAGCCCAGAAAGGCAGAAGAAAATATGAGCATCTTCCATTTTTTTATTCCCTAGAGTCCTGGTGAGCCAGCACTGGGGCCTCGGTGCCTTGCTGGGACTCCCTCATTTCTATGGCTGAGGAAACTCAGAGGAGAAAGAGACACGCCGCCACATTTTGCTGTGGCACTCCCAGCGACACAGACATTTCCTCAGGAGGTTGGTTTTGAAACCTCATGCTTAGCACAGGTTACCCTCAGCTCTCGGTTGCTGGTACATGAAAAGAACAGAAAGCTAAGGATATCCCAACTCTACTCCAGGGCTGCTTCAAAGACAAAGGAAAAGAAATGAGAAATGGGAAAATGCCCAACAAATCAGAAAATATCGCAAGGTCAACCCACCTGGTATAAATCAGCGTGCACAGTTCCAGAGGGTCGCATAGAAACCTCACGCTCAGGTGTAATTTGCCCATCCCGAAGTATTTTTCCTAGTAGTGCCAAATGCCATAATGCTCTCTGTCAGTGATTTGAAATTATTCTATAAGCTACATATCGGGTACACTATTGTTAATGAAATGCACACAAGATGATGAACAACTTCCTTTTCCTGCTGGAGCCCCAGCTGCAAGCAGTGCCTGGATCCTTCGTGCTGTAAATCAGCCCTTTGTACTCCAGGAGGATTCAATGAGCTGCAGGTGTGGGCTTGTGGAAGGCCGCCTGGGATTAGGTAGCAGCATTTGATATGAGATCCCAAACAGCACTGGCAATCTACACGCCACATGCGGCCACAGGCTTTGGAGAAAGCAAAGGGAAAACGCTGATGAAATGTGGCACGGGACCATGGAATGCAATGTCAAACTTTCACATCTGCAGGACAAGAAAGAGAGTTCCTAATTTTACAGTGATGATGTCATTGAGAATTCATGACAGTGGAAATGATGGGCCAAGGTTTGCAAACTTAACCACTTAGGAGGTTGCTAACCGAAGGTTGAGCTTTTCAAGGGACAGTGCAGGTTTAAATGTAACGCTGATTTGCCTTCTTTGCCTGAGGCATCACTGGTGTGTGTGTGTGTGTGTGTGTGTGTGTGTGTGTGTGTGTGTGTAGGCACACATGTGTGTGCGTGCATGTGTGCACACATCTGCCCACAGGCGCTAGAGAGAGATGGGACAGGAAAAGAAGTTTTATTTGAGAGGTTATGCTTTGCACAGGCATATAAAGCTAATGCTTTGCATGCCAAATATGTCCTTAAAAATATACTGTCTCTGTGTAATTCAGCATAAAACATTGCTAGCTGTCCTTAACAACAATATATTTTTAAAGATTGATGTCAGACACTCTAAAAAGTCACCAGCCAAGAAAAACCATCATAATTGTTCAGTTTCTCCTCAATGTTAACTACCGAGAAGCTCTTCTTTTTAAATATTTTCTTCTTACTTGGGGCTGAAGAGACATGCAAACAAGCCTGGTTTTGTTATTAGCATGCTGATAAAATATATATTGAAGAAAACATATCTTTATAATTTTTTAAGAGTCTGTTTTTCATTAGCTTATCTTGATAGTTTAAGTTAATCATTATTTTCAACCATATATGATTTAGATATTATGTCATTAATTCATGTATAGTCCATCTGAGTAATGATTGTGGTTTTCTACTTTACAAATTCATCTACTTCACCAAGAAACCAAGAGAGTCAAATTCCATGCAACATCTGGTTTCCATTGAATGTAATTGCCATTTGCAGAGTTATAATCATGTGTTATTGTAAGGACCACGGTGTCAATCACTTCCCTAATGGGGAAAATTCAATGCCTAAATACCTGGGAGAACAAGAAGCTGACTTAAACAGGTGCATTCAGACACTGGGTTTTAAGTAGAATTCTAGCCTTCCCATTTAAATAAATCATTTTAAGGAGAAACAATATTCTTTCCATCCCCTGTAGCAAGGGAAAGCGTAATACCCAGGGCCTCCATCTCCCATGCTCGGTTCCAGTACTATATCACATTTAATCTTTTTTAAAAGGTACAAATATGTCCATATCGTCCTGACTCCTCATGGTGTGTGCACTGGTGGGAAGCCCTGAAGGCCAGGCAGGAGTTCTGAAGACTTTCAGGGGAAGAGCACATCTTCTCTTCTTCCTGCCTTACATGAACTCAGTCATCTCTTTTATAATGAAAACAGGCTAAGCCTGATGTAAAGAAAATATTAAGCTGCTCAAAACTACCAAGGTCATCATAGTCCTTTCTAGCCCAAGAGATTTTTGCTGGGATAATCACATAAGAGGTTAAAAAATCATGAAGTACTGTGTTCTCGTGTGCAATATGCAAGCACTTTATGGCAAAAAGTGAACCGCATCTCCCTGACCTCAATCCCCATTGTGTTTACAAGTCAAGCCTTGTTTGAACTGGTAAACGTTTGGCCATTCATTCAGAAAACATTTCCGAAGGCAAAAATAACATGCCAGGAATTGCTCTGGATATTCAGAATGGAAAGATGAATGAGTTAGGATCTAGAGGGTGAGAGCACAGGTAACCACAACATGGTAAATGCAGTAGAAATGGGCCCATGTATCACAGCGGCGGAGCAGAGTCATTTCATCTCACCTGATTGAGAAGGATCAGTGAGTCCAAGAAGACGTCCTGGAGGAGGTAACAGCTGAGCCGGGTCTTAAAGGATAAGCAGGAGTAGAAGGCTTTCTGTACCTTAGCTGTAATAAAGACACGTGATTTTAGTTGCTGCTAATGAAATGTTTATAGCAATAAATTTCATGATTCAATACAAACACTGTATAAAGGTAATTTACGGTCCCTTTCAGTTCCTTCATTCACATAGGTATACATAGGCTAGTTACTAATCTATTCACTGAACTCACTCTTCCCATGCATGAGGACTTAGGATGCAGAACAGAAGCAGTTTCTATTATCGTTGGCATTATCGTTACGGACAACCATCTTAGGTTTGAGGAACACTCTGCAATCCACAAAAGACTTTCAAATACATTTTATTTTCTTATCATAATAGGGTAGGAAGTACGAACAACAGACGAATCCCATCGCAATTCACGGATCTTAAAAGGTCATGGTGAAAGGAAGGCCTAGAACCTGGGTCTTAACTTCCATCCTAAGACTGATAGGCTTAAAATGTGCAGCCTCACCTCGATGAGGAAGTAGGAAGGCAAACCTTAGCACCTGGCCCATCATTGTTGTTTGCCGTAACTGAACAGATGAATACATTCCCAGCTCTTAATTAGACATGCATATGGAGAAGACTCATGTACAGAAACTCCAAACTAGAGCTGACATTCTGCACCATTTCTACTGGGCTCTATCACGCATTTCAGGACCCTATTGACTGCACAGTTATTTTCAGGTTGTTCCTTCTTTTCAAGCAACTAGTCGAAGGGTTGCACATCCCCTGAGGCACTTCCAGACTCTCAGCTGGTGAGATAACCCAGAAGTGCTTGCGAGGATGGCTGGATGAGGCAAGCTGCAATGAATCAGTGGTGGTAAATAAACATGAGGATAATTAATAAGTGGCAATGTCAATAAAATAAAATAATTTCCAGAACAAGAAGGTAAGGATTAAAGAGCCAGTGTTCTTGAGCGGCACTGGATCAAGGCCAGGCATCCTGGCCGGGGGTTGTTTGTTTAGCCCCTAGGAGCCCTGGTACTACCATCCATTCAGTGGGAAGTGCAGCCCTTCCCCGCCACACCCCAAACGCTTGTTGCAAGAATTGACAGAAATATCTAATATAAAGCTGTGCAAATTATAAATAGTGAGCAAATGCAGGGAAGTTATCATTATCCCTGACAAATTGAGAGGTGCTTCCCTTTCCACCCGAGGCTGCCAGACATTGGTTTATAGTAATAACATCTGTCCGGCTGAGGCCCCACTGAAGATCATAAGACCCACGGAGGCAGGAATCCGGTTTCTAGGTTCTCTGAAGTGCAGATGAGGGCTGTTTCTCAGAAAACTCCTGTTGCTTTTTTGGTTTTAGTTTTTAGTTTAGTTTTTTAGTTTTTTGTTTGTTTCTTTCTTTGGTTAGGAGAGAGATAACGACTGAATTCCAAGGGACTTTAAGGCTCCTTGAGTCTACAGCTTCCAGAAAGCCTGGGTGCTGGCTGTAACTCGCAGAGTCACATACTGTAACATGGCAGAGCATGTGACGTTCAGAAGATTCCGCCGACATTGTAACCCAAGGCTTCTCAGAAGGCAGCCAGTGGGAGGCTTTTCAGCCTCGGGATTAACAACTGGCTACCTCTTTTTTGGAATCTGGTCAAGGATCCAGTCAGCAATCGCTGGGAGAATCCATGCTCAAACACGCGTGCGCACATGACAGCAGTTGACAACAGGTAATGACATGGATCACATAAGGCAGCTTGAAGGCACTTTGTCCCCAGAAATTCCTCAGAATATAAAAGAAGGCAAAGTGACAGATAGTGATATTGGTGTCACCTGCAGAAAAGAATCTCCTCAGGATTAGTTGTCAGGACAGCTGAAGATCAGCTCCCGGTCACACCAATTATCAGTTTTGGGGGAGTTAGGTTAAGTTTCTGGCCTTTTCTTGGCCTCAATTTGCATATCAATACAATGGGGGCAATATTTCTTGCCGTTATACTTTATGGGATAATTATAATAATTAAATATGAAAATCATTCATAAACTCCAAAGTGTTGCATTCCTTATAGTCAGTAGATCAACAAATGCGTCTATACAACATGGCCTATCACCACATAATCAGTAGTGATTATAGATGGCTCTACATTGTACATTAAGAGCTGGTGTTCCCTGCACACTTGCCCTGTGCGTGCACTGTGCTCGGCCTGTCGCGGGTTTTCACCCATCTAATTCTCACAAACGACCAATGTGGGCACCGCTACTGTCTCGTATTATTCAGGCCCAGATGGCTTATGTAAAACGTAGCACAGCTCACAAAAAGTACAGCCAGGTTTGGACCCAGGAAATTGGCTCCAGCGCCTGTGTCCTTAACCACTACGCTACATGGCTTCTCCTACATACAGGACTAGACACACAACCACAAGCATTTTCAAACTCTCTGTCTTGAAACAACTTCAGACTTATGGAAAAGTTGCAAGAAAAGTACAAAAATTTTCCTAAATATTTTTCACCTAGATTCCCCAAATGTTGACACTTCAGCATATTTGCTTTATCATTCTCCTCCCCCCGATATGTTCACATATTTACATTTTTCTAAACCCTTTGAGAGTTAAGTTGCAGACATGAGGTCTTTTTATGTCTGAATACCTCTGTGCATTTCCTATAAACAAGGACATTCCCTCACAGAACTGCAATATAATTAGTACAATCAGAAACTAACGTTGGGACCATACTATGGCCTACGCTATAGATCATATTCACATTTGGCTAATTATCTCAGCAGTTTCCTTTATAACAAGAGTTTTGTGAGTGTATTTTTTGGGTTTGTTTTTTTTTTTTAGTTTTTTTGCCCCAGATCCCATTGAGGATCACATGTTGCCTGACCTTAACATTTTTTAAGGCAACTGAATTCGGGCTTTTCTTCTGTTTTTTCCCTGACTGGATTCAGGGTTATGCATTTTTGGCCAGCATACCACAGAAGTGATGATGTGTCCTTCTTGGTGCATCATATCAGGAAGCATATGATATCTATTTGTCCCATTACTGGTGATGTAAAAACACATATATTTTTAAACCATAGCCCTTACCACGTAACACATCTCCCCAGCTGCCGGGGGAGCTCTCTAAGGATGGGGCAGGGCCTGATTCCTGTGTACATCCTCCACCACACCCTGGATTGGCTATGTACTCAGTCTGTGCTCAGTTTTCTCGTTTCTGACTCAGTCTCTCCTGGTGATTCTTTCATGGTTACTCCCTATCATGACAGGGTCAAGGACCAGCCTACCTGTTTCCTCCTTTGTTTGTTCTACAGGTGGAGAACTCAATTTAGGGAGCACCTTTTCCATGTCAGGCCCTGACCCAGATGCAGGGGAATACGGGGATAAACAAAATATAGCCCTGTGGTCCTCGGGAGGTGGCACTGCCCACACAACCACACAGCAGGCAGACAATGACACATCCGTCCCTGCCCCACCAGCGAGCCCTCGCCTCCTCCTCCCTGCCCTCCACCTCCACAATCACACCTTCTTTCCCAACAGCCAGGGTTCTGCTGTCGCGTCATGAACCACCCAGCGTCAACTGTCAGAAGCTTCTAGTAAGTTAAGTGTGTTTCCTTCCTGATTGCATGTTTGGTTATTATCAGCAGTTTCTCAGAAACAATATCTTAACCAAAGAAGAGATTCTTGTGGTGAGAAGGCCAGGAGGAAGGAAGATTTCTGGGCAGCAGTGACATTCAGGATACCTCATGCCTCATACCATAGCGGGTGCCCCTGCCCTATTGTTCTGTGAGCGTGACCTCTATAAAGAAGTCAGACCCCACTCACCCTGTGGGATGGAGAGGTCCCAACAGAGACATCATCCCTGTGCTCTCCAAGGAACAGCTGAATAAGGCAGAAAAGGAAGAAATGGGACTGACACCATCTTTATGCCGCCAAAAATGTCTTTGGTTTGTCCCTTGGACTTAATTGGAAAATGCAGAATCAAATCACCTATTCACTTATTAAAAAGCTGGCCCTGTGAGGTGCCACGTTCAAGGCGATCCAGGAAGAATGCAAGAAAAACATGCCCCCGCCCTCTTGGAGTTAGCCAGCACATGCAGTGGGCGTCCAGCAAACCTGTCAGCATGTCACCGCCCGCTGATAAGTAATAATAGCCTTTGACAAGTGCACGTGTTACCGTCCACTCAAGAGCCAGTGATTAAAGAGAAAAAGCAACACAAAGTGCTGCTTTCAAGAAAGTGGTCTTACTCTCTGGGGGCAGGGCACGTGCTGAGCCCCCGGCGGCCGTGCAGACGCACAGGAGGCCGGCTCAGCAGGGTTAAGAGCATGTGCTCTGGAGTTCAAGGGCCTGGACTGCGGTGCCAGCTCTAACACTTGTAACCTGGGGACCGTAGATTAATTATTTAGCTGAGCTAGCTAAATCGCCTTCCCTGTAAAACTCCAATCTTAACACAATCTTTCTCATCGTGTTCTGAGGACTAAACTAGATAATTCTCTAAGTTGTCTAGCTGTGCTACCAGACAGATAATAAATCCTCATGAAATGAGAGCGTTACTAGGCTGTCTTAGGCTTTCTGGAGTTGGAGGCCTCAGTGCAATGTGTCCCTACCTCCACCTCTACGTGGGCCCGAATGTCTCATACAACAGGGCAGCAAAGGGCAATCTTCTGTAAAACTCTACTGATAAGTTTTTACAGAAGCCTATGAAAATCTATATAAATTCTGTATATCTATAGAATATTCTAGATATCTATAGACATTTGAAATTTCTATATCAAAGATGCGGGAGGGGGCAATGCTCCCTTGTGTCAAAGGTCACAAAGGAATCCTTCCGAAGAGCTCCCTTTACAAGGTGCTACCAATATCCAGAAGGTAAGTACCCAGGACTCTGCTGGCATCTCTGGGCCCTTCACTGCTAAAAAGGAACCTCTCTGATTGCCTCTGTATTTGAACTTTAGAAACGGAAGCAAGTTTGTCCCTTTTCTCCCCACCTTATGCTTTTGTTACTTTCTAAAAAGTTTGTATCTTGCCTCTTTTTCACTTGTTTCTAGGTAGCTTTCTTCTCTTTTTTTCTTTTTTAATATTTGTTTTTGAGAGACAGAGAGAGTGAGCGGGGGAGGGGCAGAGAGAGAGGGAGACAGAATCTGAAGCAGGCTCCAGTCTCCCAGCTGTCAGCATTGAGCCCAACGCAGGGCTCAAACCCACAAACTGTGAGATCATGACCTGAGCCGAAGTCGGACACCTAACCGACTGAGTCACCCAGGTGCCCCCATAGGTAGCTTTATTTTCAATTGTTAGTGTACCTTTCAGCTTCTGACATTTCTTCATGTTTTAACTTCTATCTAAACTTGCATGTACTGAGGTCGCTTTTACTTTTGGCCTCTCAGCTTTTCAAGTTTACTTTTTATCCTGTTGTTTCTCTAAATCTTTTCATATTTGTTTACTTCTTTTTTTGTTTTGCCAAAGTTTCTTAACTTTTATTACCTTTAACTATTTAAATCATGTTTGTCTCTTCTCTTTTTATAATAATGCTATTTTTAAGTATTACAACGTTATATTTCTTATCATTCTAAATAAAAAGCCTGTCTTTCCTCTCTCTTACTTGATTCCTTAAGTCTTTAATTGATAAAATATCTGGATTTTATCATTTGTCCTGTGGTTTTATCTCCTGTAAACAGTTTAATGTTCGCATTGGCTGAGAACATCAGGCAGAAATCTTCACCTTGTCGGAGGGGTCACAGTCATATTCCAGGGTGATTCAGTATCTTCGTCCCATCTGCTCCTCCACAGCTGTCCCTCTGGAACCTCTTGATTAGATTTCTGGCAATTTTTAAGTCCGTAATAAAAATTTTAAGTCATAATCTAAGTAATGTGTGAAACCCTCCAGTTTAAATCCCTTCCTCAGAACAACAGTGACTCTACTCTTGCGTTCATCACACACAGCTTACTCCTCCCACGTTAGAGGAGGTCACAGCCCAGCCTGGAATCATCCCTAGCCAACTCTGGGAATTTCAACAAGCCAGGTGAGTGATGAGCTACCCACCACGCAGCAGTGGTGAGAGAAGAGCGGGTTCCCAGATCTTTCTTGTCCTTGTCGCCAGACCGAGCGCCACAGTCAGAAGGCTCTGGCTGCTCTGAAAAGTTTTGGCACAGCCCGAAACCCCAGAGGAGAATACACTCGCCTGGAGGAAGGCCATTCTGGCTCAGTGACTAGAGTTTATGACTTGTCTCTGTCTCAAAATAGAAACACCAATTCCAGTATGGACTGAAATTGGGCAGGACAGGATACGCCTTGTCTAAGTCACCACTTGCTGCATGCAAATGATTGATCTGAGTGGCCACTGTAGTTGAAATAATTATTTTAATCAGAACAATGTTTTTTAAGGCTTTCGATACCCTTTCACATTCCCCATTTCATATAATCCTCATAGGGGAAGAGTGAACTCAAATGATCAATTAATAGACCCAAGGACTCATGGTAAGTGGCAGGTTCAGAACTGGAAGCCAGTGTCCTGCCCCTTTCCTGGACTTATTCCCCCATGTCAGAATACATCTTACCATTACTCAGCAAGAACCTGCACCCCAACAGAGGAAAGTGTCTGCACAGCATTATCTCAGGGGCCAGAGCTCACCTGGTGACTGGATCCTGAAATCATTTTCTTCCTTAAGGAGAGATCAGGGGGCACAGTGACTTTGCATTCTTAAGGGCAATTGACTAAGGGAAGATTCCTCCTGGCGAGTAGAGCTGACAAGGGCAAGGACAAAGGAGAATATGGGGAGTGAACCCCAGAGTGATATGGAGTTATCAATTAAGTCTGGGAATATGGAAGCCAAACAGTGTCCCTCTACCCACCAAAAGTCGCCCCACCAAGCTCTTCTGCCCATCAGAACCTGAGTCTGGTTGCTCATAATGCTCCATGATGAGCCACGGCTTTTATGTTTCAGTGGACTTAATTTTCCAAACTTGGACTTTAAACAATATATCTGTGTCCTGTATCAGGGGCAAAACTTTGCCTCAGGGCTCAGGTCACTGAACATGTATAACGTTGATTGAAACATTTTGTGGAACAAACAAATTAACTTCCTGAATGAAAAATACAACCTTGCTTATTACCAAAGAGTAAATCCCAAATGTAAGATTTATCTCTAATAGTCTATCAGGAAAAAAAATCTGAACTCAATACCCCTTTGCCTATTGAATATCACTAATCCTGTGCAATCCCTCTTCGGTAACCCCGCTTGTCTGCAGGCTGACTCAAGCTTATTAAAACTAACCCATTTTTCTTCTATGAAAGATGTAATCAGTAGTAAGGAAACTAGAACTTCGAGGATCCTACTAATCAATCTACGTTCCACAAATGAAAACACTCCCCAATTGGTAATTAGTTTTCAATGATGAAGTAATTAAATATTTCACTCCAAATTCCCTCTGCTCCACATCTGGGGCTTTGTGAATGTTGCATTTTCCAAGCCCCTGTGTGCAATCTTGTTTTATTTATGGTGGGGCTTTATAAGCTTTCCGAAATTCTATCGAAACCGCACAAAGGCACAGGGAGACCTGACAAGTAAGTGTTGAACTTGATTATACACTCAGTCAGGCCAGGTACAGCAGAGATACCTGATCCACACTTGGCCCAGCGTTATCAAGAAAACATGATTACATAGTTCAGGATAGTTTTAAGAGTTCAAGACAGAAAAGTGGAAGCCAAATGTTCTCTTATTTAACCTTGATGAGAAGCTTTGGGGAATGAGGGATGAGCCTGAGTTTTCCAAACATATGTCTGTCTCCGTTTGATCCCACCCTACTGGCTCTTCTCCTGGTCTTCTACAGAGATGCAGCATTCAGATCGAATGCAGGAGTGAAAAAGGCCAATGCCATATCAACTCAAAAAATGCACTTTTAGTTACCTGACCAAGGTGGAGTAAGACATGTCACTAAAGTCCTTTTTTTTAAACTTAACATTTCATCAAATAATTGGCTATTGTAAATATGCAGATCAGAAGTTGAAACCAAAAGTTTTTATGAAGAAACGTTTAATCTTTCTCTTCATATGCTTGGTCAGCTGTCAACTGGTTATTAGAAGGAGGCATGAGAGGATCTGGAGTGAGCTGTGCTCCCCAGTAGTGCTCCCTCTCCATCCTTAAGCCTCGAGGGCCAGAGGCACTGGTTGGATGAAATTGCTGGTACTGCTTCAAATTCATACTCCACCCACTTGCCTCTGGAAAATCGCCATTAGCAACAGGCAATCATGTGCATTTTCAAAGTTCCCATCGTGATTTAAACACTTCAAGTTTTATCATATTCAACAGCAGCCACAATTTCCTGTCCCTAAGGAATTCTCAGCTTAGCAGGTTTGGGGGAAGGAAGAGCAGCCTCAAATGAAGACATGCTGTTTCAGAAGGTCAGGGAGAACCTAAGTAATGTGCTTTGTCCCAGGGGAAATTCTAACTAGCCAGGTAGAGAACAAATGGGAATGGGTGAAATAAGCAGCCCATATCCATAAAGAAAAAAAAAGAAAAACAGTTTAAAACCAGTAGCAGAGAGTTAGTGGAAAGAATTCTAGATTAGGTATCAGAAAGCCTGGATTTTAATCCTGAATCTAACACTCAACCATTTAACCTGATAACAAAAAGGGGACTGGTTTTATGTTCTTCTAGGTCCTTTTCACACTGACATGCTGTATTTTCAGGAAAGTTCAGCTCTTCCTGATCATTGGCAAGGAATCCCTGGCAGCATTCTCCCCCAAACCCAATGACAGCCTACCTTAAGGTACAATTTAAAGAGTCTAGGAGGCTTGGGCAGCTCAGTTGGTTAAGCATCCAACTCTTGGTTTCAGCTCAGGTCATGATCTCATGGTTTTTGAATTCGAGCCTCACTTTGGGATTCTCTCTCTTCCTCTCTTTCTGCCCTTCCCCTGCTCACGCTCTCTCTCAAAATAAATAAATAATAATAAAATGAATAAACGTATAGAGTCAGCACTGCTGCTCTTATCCTTAACAGAAGGATGACCTAATGTGGGTCCCTTGACCCAGCAGACTCGGTTTCTTCATCTGCAAGTAAGATGTGAAAGTTTTATGAGACATGCTTAGGATCGGTGAGATAAAGTATGTGCAGACACTTTATAAACAGTAAAGATCAATACGAATACTTGTCTTTTTTTCTGTCTTATCAAATGTTAATGTCATAAAATCCATTGTCCACTAGGCTACCTGCCTATCTAGCCAGCAAGCTTGGTGTTAATGGTAGGAGACAAGGTGAACCCCAAGGCTTGATTTGGGGTGATCTTGTGTGCCATTTGATGTATGACTTCTAAATGATGTGAGAAAACAAGCTTGGACACAGTCTTGTCTTTCATTTATAGGAGTATGCATTTAACTTCTGAAAAATGAGTCCAGCACCTCTCGAATCAAGGATAAAAAGGAAAAAAATACCCTGCATTCTATGAATCTATTGGATGGGGAGGTTCAGAAAATGGAATTTAACATTTGCTTCTATCTGCAAAGGAAAGTGGAGATTTGCAGGACTTAAAAATGTTTGGGGGCACCTGGGTGGCTCAGTCAGTTGAGCATCCAAGTTCAGCTCAGGTCATGATCTCACAGCTCATGAGTTCGAGCCCCACGTTGGGCTCTGTGCTGACAGCTCAGAGCCTGGAGCCTGCTTCAGATTCTGTGTCTCCTTCTCTGTTTGCCCCTCTCCCACTCGCTCTTTGTCTCAAAACATAAATAAAAACATTAAAAATTTTTAATAAAAAATAAGAAAAAAGTTTTTAACAGTTCATGATGAAATTTTATTACATTATTATCTAATTTTCTGAGGGGCACCTGGGTGGTAAGTCAGTTAAGTAGCCTTGATTTTGGCTCAGGTCATGATCTTGAGGTTTGTGAGACTGACCCACAAGTTGGTGCTGGGCTGATAGCATGGAGCCTGCTTGAGATTCTCTCTCTCCCTCTCTCTCCCTCTGCCCCTCTCCCACTTGCACACATGACTGCTCTCTCTCTCCTCCAAAAATAAATAAAGTTTAAAAAAAATCAAGATTCTTTCATGAGTGTGGTCATAGAGCAGCATCAGCTCAGCTTCAGAATTTAAATATGTTCGGTTAATAGGTGCAGGCACAAAATTCTCTGCCTCACAAAATTGCACAATTGGCCATTTTACTAGTTTGAAGGATTATCAGCAATCTGGGGCAGAAAGGACAAAGAAATAGGACAGGTTCTGTTTTTGAACAGCACTATTAAAGTTGATGGTCAACAACACGTCAAGCGATGCAAATACTACTCTAAGAGATCATTAAATTTTAAAATGTTTTCACTCTAGCTTGATAAATCTATAAATATTAGTAACTATGCTCAATTAATAATGCTTGTTAGTATCACTGAGAAAGAAACAGTTGGAAAAATACCATTTGTTCTGCAAAAGAAAAAGTACTAAAATAAACTATCGGAGGCATAATAAATATTTATAAAGTGATAAAGCCAACAGGTGGTACGTTTGGAACAGGTATGATATTAAAGGAACACAGTGTTGGCTTGTGACCTGAGAGGTGTTGCTGCAATGAGAGAAAACTAGGAGAACAAGACTTCTGTCTTCCTCATCATCATAGGGTTCTGATAATCCTTTGCTCACAGAGAATTCTCTCATATAAACACGTGAATTTCACATTAAACCATGCTATCAGACGGCAATCTTCATTAAACTCATGCACCACAGTTATTACGAAGAAACTGAATCAGAATACAACTCTGTGTTGTTTTACAATTATTTCAGATACCTAAAGGAAGAATTTTAAAGAGGCCATGAGCTAATAAAGGAAGACCTAAAAAACTTTGCGGGATGGGATGGTGAAAGAGAGGAATAAGTTCCACTTTGCAGATTTGCATAAGGGTAACTATTAGCTTCAGGAACTTGCTTAATTAACTGACACTTGAATACATTTAATCTAAAATTTAGAAGTCCCCACAAAAATTCATCAATGTGCACTTACAAGGTTTATGGATTCGAAGCAAAAAATTCAACTATGGAAAAGTAAAGTTAAAAATAGTTTACTGACAATGTATAATTAATACTTCAGTTCAAGTACAAAAGACCAAGGATCACTAAGACTAGTAGAGCAACATCTGTGAAAGTCATCATTTTGAAATAATTTATATGAAGAATTCATAGGAATCTGAAATCCAATTACATTTGCATAAGAAATTTCAACATTGTGTCTACCACTGAAAAAAGGAAAGAAAAACAAGTTAGACGGAAAACATGGATCATCCCTTTGATATGTTAATTTCATCTTTAAAGAAGCTGAATCACCTATATTCCATTTAAGGGAAAGAAAGTGTTTCTACCCACTGGAGGACCATAAACTAACATGCAAGCTCTTCTGCCATTTGCCAGAACACTGAGCAAGCGTTATTTCTTTGAGAATTTGTGCGAATATCATTTATCTTAAATGGTGACTATCAAGATTTTCAAGTGATCATTAAAAAGTATTGATGAGGGTTTGTGCACCACCATTTCAAGCATGAAAAATATTTTTAAAAAGTTATGTTCAAAGAAGTTAAAAATAATAAAATATTTGTTTTGTTTTCCCTAACAATTCATTTGCTAATATCCTTGCCATACTTACATAATATAAAGATAGTATGGTAAATGTTTTCTCCAAATCCCACTAGATGCCTCCAATTTCTGTCTGAGCTATCCCATACACATATTTTCATTTCCTAAGTGTTCCATATTATGATGGTCAATTTTACATGTCAATTTGTGTCATGGAGTGTTTGGATTTAAACAGTATTTCTGAGTGTGTCTGTGGCAGTGTTTCTGGATGAGATTAGCACTGGAATCAGTGGATTCAGTAGAGTAGGTTGGCATTTCCAATGTGGGTGGATCCTGTCCAGTCCCTCGAGCACCTGGGCAGAACAAAAACAGGACAGCTGCCTATGTGCATTAAATGCTGGTAAAGCCCAAACCTGAAGGAACACCTGAGTGCTCACTATAGTTAGAAAGATGGAAGGTGTGGGTTCAAACCCTGGCTTCACCACACATTAGCTATGTGATCTTGAACAAGTTACTTTGCCTGTCTGTGGCTCAGTCTTCTCTTTGTAAAACACAGATAAAAATTGCCCCTACCTTATATGGTTGTTGGGAGAGTTAAATAATGCTCGTTATACACAAGTACTTGGAAATGCTTTAAAAATATTGTTCTTCCCTCTTTCTCCTGAGCTAATAAGTTTAACTTTCAGTTATGGGGTCATGAATTAACAAAAGGCAAAGATCCCAACCACCTATTGCAGCAACTGGTCTCCTAATAACCATACCCTGAGCCCACAGAGCTTGTCTTCCACATAACACACAACTTTGGAAGGACTTAGGACTCAGGCCAGAAACGCTGTAAAGCAAGAGGCACTGAGGAACACAACAGTCTCATGGCTGTTTATGACTGCATGTCACCTTAGGACTTGAAATCCTAGGAAAAGGGTGATGTGAGATTCAGGGGTGCACTCCAAAGCACCCTCACAGGATTGACAGAGCAGAGAAGAAAGCAGTGTCACAAAGGATCAGGCCTGGAGAGAATAACTCCCTTTATTCTCTAACACAATGGATTTCTAATATGATGGACAGATTAATATTATTAACTTTGGCAAATCCACAGCCCACCAACCCCTTGAGGGTAGAGAATGGGACTTGTTGATTTGGAGAGTCTCCAAAAATAATTTTATGTGAGAAATCTCTCTCTTGGAAGGTCCCTCTAGAGGAAGCATGCTAAATTAGAAACCGTAACCTGAAGGGATCATGTAACGGCACTGATGCTCTTGTTGGTTGAAAGGTCAGCGTGCCATGTCCGAAATGTGGACTCGTTTGGAAGACTAGTGTGGAGTAATGAAGTCTTGTCATGGAGAGACCACGTCTTGAGTAGGAAGATCAAAAAGCAGCTACAGACCACACCAACCTGGATGAGAAGCCAGGCTTCAGCTACAAAGAAGTTCAATGGCAAGGCCTGTGAGGAGCGGTGTGTATGAGGACCGTTTGCATGTCTTAAAAAGGAGAAGCTTCCAGGGAAACAAGCAGGCGTTGTGAGTTCTGTGGGATAAGATTTCAGAGTTTCTTCTAAACCACACATGGAGAGCAGAGGACAGACCCTCGCCTGCTCCCTGAGAAAACGCAGGCCTTCAGCACAGCCGACCAAGGCTGGAATGAGCTGTCTGTCCTACACGGAAGCAGCTGCTCATCCTTAACAAACTCCGAAGGGCCAAGGAGGTCAGGAAATCTTAGAAGTAAGAGATGGAAAGCATCCAAGAGATCACCTTATTTATCCTCCTGACAGTTGGAGTGTTCTGTCCAATGCTCCTTGCCGTGTTTGATCTATCTCCCGGTTGAGAGTCCCCCTTAAGAGCCACATTCCCTCTGGAGACTCATGCTGTCAGGAAGCATTTCATGATTTCTGGCCTATTTTCTTCTCCTCTGACTTTCAACACTACAGGTCTAGTCTGGTGAGACCAGATGTTTGGTCGGAGGTTTGGGACTGAACCAAGAAAAAGAAGGTCGGGACCAGCCGCAGGGCTCTACACATTTCCCCGGCTCCCAACAACAGTGTGTGCTTGGAGAGAGGCAAAATCCTGGGCAGGGAGGATGGCTGGGAAGCCCCGGAGGGGCAGGGCTTGTGTTACCTGGTGGAGGAGGTGGCTGCCAGGAGCTCAGGGAAATTTTATAGGTCTCTGGAAGACCCCTCTGTCACCAACCCCATCCTCTCTCTTAATCCCTCTCTTCCTGCTGTAATCCTACCTCCAGGAACTAATGTCTTTTATCTCACAGTGAAAGCTAAAGCTTAAAAAAGGAGACATGGGGGCTGATATTGGCACCCAAGAAAAAACAGCCAATATCAGCTCCTTTCCCAAACCAGTTCTTGCTAGAAATGCATGCTGTAAACTCTGGGATGAAGAGATTATGTCTGTCTTGTTTATCATGATATAGCGCACAGCAAAGCACCAAGAACATAGTAGATCTTCAATAAATATATGTCCAACTAAACGGAAGTGAAGCAGAGGCATCATACACATACAGGAGAAAGAGGCACTTCACAAATCAATCTGTAGAAAGCAAATAGCCAAAATGTGTGGCTAAGATCTTTGAAGAAACCTTTTACCTACTTCATATTTTAATTATCCCAAGTGGCCCAGTAGAAAAGTGCCTTTGTTTATCATTTTGAGAAAGATACTGACCTGCAACTGTCTACTGGGTGATTGATTGTTGCATAGACCAAAATGAACCCATCATCTCTAATGCAGGACAATGTCAGTCCAGAAGACAAACTATCTGCCACTTACTAACTGTATAACATTGGGAAAGTTACTTAACTTCTCTGTGCCCTGGTTTCTTCATCTGAAAAATGGCAGTTTTGTATGTACCTTATGGAGTCATTATGAGATTAAGTGCTTAGGGCCATGTTTGTGCTAAACAAATGTTAGCTCTGTTATTTCCCCCCTTTCTTTTCTTCTACACATCTGCATCTCTTCTTGTATTCTCTATTCTGGGAAATAGTGTCACCATCCACCTAGGCACCAAGCCAGAAAACGCAGCATCATCCCGCCACCCCTCCTGCTCACTGTCTAATATCTACCTCCAACCCCCAATCAGTCTTCAAACTTCTGAAGTCTACCTTATTCATATCTCTTGCCATCTTTCATCACTGGCTTTTTTTTTTTAACGTTTATTTATTTTTGAGAGACAGAGCATGAGCAGGGGAAGGGTAGAGAGAGAGAGAGGCAGACACAGAATCTGAAGCAGACTCCAGGCTCCGAGCCATCAGCACAGAGCCTGACGCCGGGCTTGAACTCACAGACCGTGAGATCATGACCTGAGCCGAAGTCGGCCACTTAACCGACTGAGCCACCCAGGCGCCCCCATCACTGGCTTTTAGTTCAGACCCGAAACTCTTCCAGGTCTGGGCATAGCCCTCTCTAATCTATCTATCTTCACCAATAGTTTCTGGTCACCAAAACTACTTGCCCTTTAAAACTCCATTAATTTCTTCTCACTGCCCCCAGGCTGACTTACACACTTCTCCTCTTGCTAACACTCAGAACACAGATGGCTTCTAGTGCTCAGGACACTACTCTCTGCCCACCCCACTAGGCTGTGAGCTCCCTCAGAACAGCACCACATCTTTCACTTTGATTCTCTAAAACTGAGAACAGGACCTGGCACATCACAGGCTCACATAGATGTTTGTTAGCTAGACAGAAGGATGGATGGATGGGAAAGCAGAAGCAGACTCCTCTCACTGTCTGCTCAGAGCAATAGAGAGAGAGTCAAAGCCAAGATTTCCCAGCCTCCAGTGGAAGTAAGATCCTGCAGGGGAAAAAAAAAATGGCTTTGTTAGAATCATCTCACTCAGGGGGCAGGTGGATATTGAGGAAAGCCGTTCACAGTTCGTTTCACATAGGAGACATTGGCAAAAACAGCCCCAACAAACAACGCAAATAGAATTGACACCAGGAAAGAGACCCAGACTATCATTAATTACCCTGTCACTTTAATTCATTGTATTCTAGCATACGCCAAACTAATTAGCTCTTATTTTGCAAACAAAAATTTCATGGCTTGCTACATGAAATTCTTCTCTAATAGGTAGCATCTGCCTCATTTATTCCATCCATTAATTTTGTAACCTTCTCCAAAGCAAACATCGAACTCATGAGATGTGATTCAGACAGAGATGAGCTATGCAGCTTGGTCTTAGTCCCCAAGTCAGGCACTCTTCCTTGATGTGACTTCCCAAAGAGTCTAGACAGAAGACGGCTGGCCAGCCCAGTCCCTGGTAGGCTGTGTCTCAGTGAAGGGGAGCCCAACTATCCTCCCATGGAGCATGCATTCAGAACTCACCCACATGCTGCAGTCAGAGATGAATTCTGTTGTTAGGTATGAATGGACATTAAACATAGTAGAAGCCCAGAAAAAAGGGAGGTGCCAATGGGCTGGTCTAATCATAGGCCTGGATAATAGAGGACTGGAATAGGGCCTTGAAGAATGATAGTACAAGAACAGCAAGAAGGCAGGGTAGTCTTTTTTATTTTTTGAGAAGGGCCTATAATAAAATCAAAAGACTGGGGCACCTGGGTAGCTCAGATCATGATCTCATAGCTTGTGAGTTCAAACCCCCATTGAGCTCTGCGCTGACAGCTCAGAACCTGGAGCCTGCTTCAGATTTTGTGTCTCCCTCTCTCTCTGGCCCTCCCCCACATGCGCTCTGTCTGTCTCTTAAAAATAAATAAACACCAAAAAAAATTTTCTTTTAAAAAAGACAACATAGAGAGTGGGAGCCATGCCTAGTTCTGGTATTTTCAAAATAGAAAGACTTTGCACCCATGTTGTGAGCAAATTTGAAGGGCAACAGTAGTCACTGATCAGAAAACTACCATTGTCACCAAATGCACCAAGCCCTTCGCCACCGCTACATGACGAGGGATCAGATGGCAAAGTTTCCAAATAGAGAGTGTGGCAAAAACCTTTCTGAGAGTAGCTGGCGTGCCCAGCTCTGTGCTTATTAAGCTACCGGGATACAGAGAGGCAGACAACCTGATGCTTGGCTTTGGCAAAGAGGCAAGTCCCAGATATAAAGTAAAAATGTTGGGGCTTCTGGGTGGCTCAGTCAGTTAAGCGTCCAACTTCGGCTCAGGTCATGATCTCACCATTCATGAGTTCGAGTCCTGCGTCAGGCTCTGTACTGACAGCTCAGAGCCTGGAGTCTGCTTTGGATTCTGTGTCTCCCTCTCTCTCTGCCCCTCCCCTGCTTGTGCTCTGTCTCTGTCTCTCTCTCAAAAATAAATAAACATAAAAAAATTTTTAAGTAAAAAATGTTAAAAGGAATGAATCCCTAGCCCTAATATGTGTCTCACCCAGCCTGGTACATCCTTTTAGGTTTTCAGCAGACTCTGCAAGAAAGTACAGAGGCTTTGCCTTTGTGTCTATGCAAACTGCCTTCAGCCTGGGTCTTTCTCGTGACTGTGGGTAGGTGGTGGGTTTGGGGAGACATGCCAACCCTTGCTTCTTCTCCCAGTTATTAGCATTTTCCATGGTGAGAAAGAATCCCACTGGATTCACTCAGCACACCAGGGATCTGCCCAGGGCCTCCCTGATAGAATCCTGCTTTCTAGAAAGTGGTGTCCTTTGCCCTTCCAGTTCCCTGTCTTACGTCATTTTGTTCCATGCCTGCTGACTCACCTGGTTGACTGCTCTGCTTCTAGTACACATCTCACTTACTTGCTGCCCCTGCACTTCTCTGCCCTGCACCCCCCAGGAACCCATCAGACAAGCATATCTGCATAGCTGGACTATGCAATGACTTTCTCTCTAGGGGCACCTCGACTAAAGAACAAGAGGACCCCATGATTCTACCTTCGCTGGCCAATCCTGGGGGCAGCTGGGGAGAGGCATTCCTTATCACTGAGCTTCTGTTGCCCTCAGTACTCCCTTGGTAATGTACCTTTGCACTGGCTTTTGTTCTTTCCACAGGCTGCTCAGTCCTCAGCCTGTTTCCTAGGATGACCTTCTAAATAAACTACCTTGCAAGTCCTTGTCTCAGGCTCTGCTTTCAAGACAGGACCAACCCATGCTACGACCTTGCTTCTGACGCTGTTGAATTCGCATCATAGATGCAACTCTGCCTGTGAGCATGAACCACCTCTCTGTGAAAAGATCAGTCAGTCCCTGAGTGACAGACTCAAACTAGCCCAAATTCTACCAGTGATCCTTCCCAGATGGTCAACCTCCAGGGCTTGCCAGGTCTTTTGTTCTTCCCTAATAATAGCTTTTCTTTTTACAAAAATTAAAAGAAAAATAATTTTTCAGTGATTTTTGCTTTCCTTTGAGGTCAAAAGCATTAAGAGCTATATTAAGGTTTTCTTCTTGCAAGGCACCTGGGTGGCTCGGTCAGTTAAGTGTCTGATTCTTGGTTTCAGCTCAGGTCATGATCTCATGGTTCATGGGATTGAGCCCTACACTGGGCTCTGCACTGATAGTGCAGAGCCTGCTTGGGATTTTCTCTCTCCCTCTCTCTCTGTCCCTCCCTGGCTTGCACTCGCTCTCTGTCTCTCTCAAATAAATACACATTAAACAATTCTTTTTGCAAATATATGATAATCAAATGTATAGTATTATTGGGCAAGCCACTGAAAGAATGATAGTTGTGTCTGTGATGAAAAGCAAAAAGCTTGACATGGAGTTTTATTTCAGAATAACAGACAGTCTGCATGTCGGAAGGGCTGGATTCTATATCATCCAGACGGATTTTCACTCTCAGTGAATCTGGGCTTGTTTCATTATGATTTTTGGCCCCTCGATTTTCCATAGGTAATTCAAGAATAAAAGTGCATGAGGTGATATATGTGAGGACATATAAGTGATTCTGAAGAAACACATTTGCTTTTACAATTCCATGACTTTCGAGTCAAACTGCAGCAGTAGACACCTTAGCAGCTGAATTATATACACTCATTTATTCTGTCAGCGAATATTAACTAAAAGCCAACTACATTCCAGGCCCTCTTCTATGTTCTAGGTAGAAGTGTATGTGCAATGTGAAATAATTATAAGAAAACCTGCATGAATCAGTAGAGGCAGAGACCCCAAAAACAGTAGGCCAACCATCTTACTGACAACATTGAGCTCACAGTTTGAGCAAGTATGGTTAGTCTGTCTCTTTTAAAACGTAGGAACATTTTCAAGCATGAAAGAGCAGAGACAGAGAGATAATGGGACACAGACTTTTTTCTGCTAGAACATGTCTATTTATATCATTTGTCAAAATCTTCTCACTCAACAAAATAAAATAAAACTCAGTGTCTCAATACTCCTTAAAGTATTGAGGGTAAATAAATACCCGATATGTGTTGGATGGACACTGACCACCAGGGTAGGCAGAGAGTGACTAGGGGAAGACTCTAGAAGCCATGCCATGTGAGGAGTGGCTGAGGGAAAGGTGGTTTACTTAGGGGGACAAAATTTAAAGGATACTAACACCTAATATGAAATATCTGGCAGGATGTCACACACAGTGGGAGATAATTAGTTATGGTTCAAAAGCAAAGAATTAGAACCAATAGACAAGATGTACAGCACACAAATGTTGACAAAAGAGAAGGACAAATTCTCTAGTGATAGAACAATCCGACAACGGGCATGGCTGCCCCACAGGTAGGGTAAGCCAATGTTGCTCATGACCATACCGGCTGCTAAACTGTCGTTACTGGTCTGCTACCAGGTACACATAGAAACTGAGAGCAGACACTTAGAGACCTTTATAGCAACAGTGATTGTTGTGACGTCGAAGCATGGCCGCATCTGGTTGAACAGGGGAGAGGTTCTTGTCAGACTCCTCTGGTGAGTCGTATGTGGTCTAAGCTGCATACTTGCCATGAGCAGCTAGGACCATATTATGAGGTGGCTATCTTAATGTTAACTTGTTGATCTGAAAGAATTTTACAACCTAGAGGCCATTGCTTTCATCGATTAAAGATTATTTAATTTACCCATAACCTTTAGGATAAAATCATTGCAAATGGCTATTGAGGAGAAGTTAAAGATAAAGTTTTCAAACGCAGTATTATTTTGAATAAAAGCATAAATCAAACATCTTGAAGCAGCCGAAATGGTTTTTAAAACCACTTCTCTTCCACAAACCAAGCTCTGGTCTGCCTACTATGACCAATATTCAAACAAAACAGAAACAACTTAGACATACATTTCCCCTGAGGGTAATATTGTCATCAATCCAACCTTCCTTGAATTAATTAGCAAGCAAGAAGCTCACTCATTTGTTGCACTAACGTGACCATACCTGGTGTCCATTCAGACCGCATGTAGAGGAATTTCATAAGGGGACTCCCGTTTGACTCGAAATGTACTGTACTGCTATAGAATATTTACTAGTGGGAAAGCAATTATTTATGTTTATCACACAAAGGCACACCTGTAATAAACATATCCATTTTTGTAATTCATTTTTTTCTAGGCTACATTTGTTTTGATGACATTTATTGAAACATTTTAGGTCTGTGAATTTAACAGTAAAAAGTTATGGTTTATAGTTCATGTTTCTTATTTGTTCTTCCAGTAATTCATCTTTACTGTATTTAGCAAACATGGTGGTTTGCGTTGGATTGGAGATTTAAAAAACCGGTCCTTACCCACACAAAGAGAAGCACAGGCACAGATGTCCAACCAGGACTGAAGGACCCACTGCTACGAGGCTGAACTGGGAAAAGTCTCTTCAGGAGGTGGGGGACGCTAACTCATATGGCCCCTCGGTATGGTGTCTCGACACGACAGGCCCTCAGGGTTAAATACTAACTCTGAACCCATTAACACTGTGTAAAGTATCCACAACTGCAAATACCAAACCTATGAGTGGTATAATTTGCAAATTGATTTTTAAAAATCCTACATAGTCCAGGGGAGGCAAGAGACATTATTGAATGCTCAAAACTATGTGAGATGAATAAGGCTTAATGGAAAGAGAGCATTGTAGCCTTGAAATGTCAAAAAAAAAAATCCTCAAGAATATGACATCGCTTTCTTCAAAAAATCTTAAGGGTTTCATGGCAGAAGTTATGAGAATTCTAAGAAGTATACTGAGAGAATCAACGTGGTAAAACTACAGGTACAAGAGGTGGAAAGGCAAATATTGATTCAAAAAAGAATTTCTCAACAATTTTAACTGCTCAGAAATGGCGAGAGATGCCTCGTGAGGCAGTGAGTTCCCTGTCCTTGTCTTGCTCGTACTCTGTAAGAGGAGGGGCATCTGGAGCTGTAGAGGAGATGTCTGCATATGGAAGAGCCTGCATTTTGGGGGGTTCTTAGTGCTTTTTCCAGGGAAAGTGCTAAGCTTTTTGCCATGTAGTATTTTTATTCTAACCTCACAGCAAATCTGGAAAATAGGTGTCATTATCCCCACTTTATAAATAAGAAATCAGAAGCTCTGAGTAGTTACATAATATAATCAGAGACATACAGAAATTGCTGGCAACAGGTGGCATCACTGGCTAGCTGACTCTATGCTCTAACCAGAAAATGACACTGTCACCAACTCTGAAAGTCTGTAATTTGATGTATCCAAAAACATGGAAATGTGATGAGAAAACTACAAAGAGACGAAATACCTCCAAGATCAAAGTGACAATTTTTTTTTTATTCCACATGCCATGAAGTAAGTGCCTTTTGAAGTTTGGAGCTCTTCATTTTCTGAAGACTTCTAGAACATAATGTGAAAATGCCTCCACTCTTCTTTCCATTTGCTTCTTCCTCTTCCACAACGTTCCCCCCTTCTCACCTCCAAGTATCAAGAACTCCCATGCCCTAGGATGGAACAGATCTCATTGGTCTCTTAAAGTCATTCTGGGTGTCACCTCTTCCTCATTGTATTTTAAGAGAAGTGGCTAGAGACAGAAATGTTTAGCCCAAAGGAATGTACCACAATGATGGAACTTCTGGCACCATGAGAAAAATTCTTTTATACAGGAAATCTTTCCAGCATACCCAACCCAATCATACCACAGAGGGCACCACTGAGTGCCCTGTGGTGAAGTTGGTCCTCCTCTTGAGTAATATGAATACAAGCACCTTTCAGCAATAATTTTCATGGGAAATATATTCATCTACTCATTCTTTGGAGAAAGATTTGCAAGTACTCTTTCATAAAGAGAAGTATGCTAAGTCAGATCATCACTTCTTTGATCCTTGTAGAAACAGGAACAGAGGTCCCAAGATTCTGACTCACCATCCAATGCCCTGACCCTGAGCAACCCAGCCCAGTCCTGGTCCCGAGCGAGTTGGCATCCTTCTGTTTGCTCTCTCTCCATTGTTTTTTATTTTGCACACCCTGAGTCATCTCTGTAGATTCCTCATGACCAGTTGGATAGCCAATATCCAGCTCTGTGTCACTTGCCTTGATAGATGTGTGTCCACTTAAGCATCTGCTCGGGGCACCTGTTTCTCCACCTCAAGGCGGGCCAGCAACTCTCCATCTTCCCTTACTTGTCTTCAGCACTTGGCCCATTGCGATGTTACTAGCAAAGCTTCTCCCTTTCTTTTAATGGATCTGTCTGATGATGTAACTCTATCCGTTTACTTCGGACAGCATTTTCAGCTCTGTGTAATCTCCAAACAGATAAATAATTTTCACTTGTGCATTTAAATGAGCTTGGGAAACATTCAGGGTTCAGAGGTACAGCTAGAAATATTTCCGAAAGATGACTCAAATAATGTTGGAGGTCACTGGGAAAGAGAAGAAAGGGTCCTGCCATGCCTCTCATGAGCCAGCGGTCCTGATGTGCACTTTGGGGTCACTGTTTCTAGTTTGCAAGTCTTTGGCTGCTGAAATGAAATCTCCATCTCTTTGTTCTGCCTCCCACTTTCTCCTCTTTCTCTTCCTCCTACTTCTCTCTCCTCTAATTTCCCACCTCCATGCAGGACATTGCCTAATGGCCACTGGTAACCCACTAAGCCTAGCTTAATCTATTAGAAGATTCCTTTCCTGTAAGGAATCTCCTACATTTGCCAGCAGGGTGATTACTTTCTAAGAGTGAATGTCCTCTTCTCCAAGGATGTGAATGCGTAAATGGCTAGAGGGGACCCTTCACTTTTCTTCTAAAGGATATAAGTGTACCTTTAAAGAACAAAAAGCTTCGAAACTATCCAACAAAAATATTCTTGAGACACCACTCATAGAAATGCATCCCAACTGTGGTCCAAAATAAATGGAGGATTTGCCTGTACAACAGCTTCAAGATGCCTTAAAGCTGTCAAAAATGCCAGAATGATTGGACACTCATCAGAGCATTCAGTTAACCCAACCCACAAACTACGGAGCCTTAAAAACTACAGGAGTAGAGGTGAATAATTTGATTGACTTTGACTCCAAAAGTGAGCAGGAGGAGAAGTGGCTCCCAGCCACAACGAGGTACACAGAGCTCTGAATAACAGGAGCCAGGGTCGGAGCAGAGCTCTGACACAGGGTTGGTTTGCATCATTCAGGCCATTTGCAAAGCTTTAGTAAAAAATATTTTGAGTGTGAGAAAACTGTAGAAACGATGCTTGGAACAAGCTGGATGGAGTTCACCTGTCTGTAAGGAACAGGGCACACTGGCTCCAGGACCACGCCTGCTCTCTGCTTCTGGAACCACAGCAGCACTCCTACATGAAGCCTTTGCTCCTCAGTGTTAGAAGCAGCTCCAGCCTCGAGTGCCAGTTCAGCCACCTGACAAGAAGCCTCGAACTCTCTCAAAGCCAAGACTCCCCAAGCTCTTTCCACCTCTATAGCACTGCACACATTCTGCCTGTTCTCCTTCCTCTCTCTCTTCCCACCATTTTGGCTACTCTTCCCTCAGCCTCCTTCTCTCCCACCCAGCCTTTACCTGTTCATGTTTTTCAAACCTCTCTTTGACTCACTGCTCCTCTCAATCTTTACACCCTTCCTGGACAAACTCACCCATTCTCATGGCTTAAACCCACATGCTGAGTTCTGCCAAATCCACAGCCCCAGGCTGGAACTCGAGCTTACTGCTCACCACTTTAGCACTCACCCAGGGTCCATCCTACCCTGCACATCCTGATTTCCTATTGTTTTAGCCCCTTCTGCTGAAATACCCACTGCCCCTTCAGTCTCTGACCTGGAAACTGTGCTGAGTCAAGAAGGCAGCATGGCGAGGTGAGAAACGCATGAACCTTGAAGACAGGCAGGGTTGAAGTTCTTTCTCTACTACTGTGTGTCTCTGGACCACCGGTCTCCAGTCTCAATTTCCTCATCTGGACAATGAGACCAGAGCTGGAGGGGTCGTATGAGGATTAAATAAGGGAATGCATGTGAAGTATTTTGCACAGGGCTTCACTCATAATTGACCTTGAACAAGTGGTACTAATATAATAACAACAACGACAACAATAACAATAATACAACAGCTGCAGTAGCAACCATAAAAACATGGTAAGTGGAGATTGCCATGCCCCTCTGCCAGTGTCCTTCTTCCCCAGGCCAGGTTGATTGTCAGCCATCCCCAAAGCCTCCGCATCCCTCAATCCTGTCCCACTCGGGCCCCTCTCCACCTCATGTGTGCTCTCATAATTAGAGTAAATCTCTTTACTACCCCCAAAGAACCCCCACAGGAGGCAGGATTTCCAATAATAATAAAAAACATCAGATGTGCACTAGGCAACAAACCTATTTCTCCACTGGCTTCTCAAAAAGCTTATTTTTGAACCCTCCTCTGCTCTCAGCTGCTCGGGTAGATCAGGACAGCTGCACTGGCTCAGGGGCCTTGGAAGTGGTGAGTGAAGCAAGGGGCCGTCAGTGGGGTTCAAAAAGGAAAACAGGACACAGTATAATTGAAGACAGCAGAGATGCTACCACAGGTTGCACATCTGCCTTTGACTGTGGAGCCAAGGGCTCTTAAAGGGACCTTGTTATATACCTGCTATCAACCTCAAAGGGTAAGGATATCCTACCCTGATGTCCCTTAGAAACACAAAAGGAATATCTATTATGACCTGATAGAAGCATTTGGGGTCTCCATCCTTTCAGTTTGTAGGTATTTTCACTTCTTAATTTTTAACACCCATTGAAGGAATTGTATTTCATAACTTTTCACCAACTTATCTTTCTTAGTTTCAGATAATGCCCCCCTTCTTTCCATGAATTCCATGACTTAGTGAACAAAGACATGTTTGTTTGTTTTTTTAATTTTTAATTTTTTTTAATCCCAACAAAGACATGTTACTGCCATCCATGCCACTCATGCCCTCAGAGACGAGTGGCACTTTCCACCACTGTTCCTCTTTTTCAGTCTAAGGAGCCACATCCACGAAAGCTCTATGCTCCTAATTTAACTGGAGCTCAGTACAACATCAGGCAACTGGAGTTAATCAACTTCCCAATATGGTACCCAACTCTGTACATATCACCTAAAACTGTGCTCACCAACCTTTTTCTCTTTTCTCTTCTCGGTACACATAGAAAATAATACCCATTGCATGGCTCCCTGGGGTAAACAGATAATGCTGCTCACAGCTGGAGGTAACTAAGCCACAGCTCTGGGGGGCGGGGACAGGGTAGCCAGGACCTGCATGGCCGCAGCCCCTAAGAATTAAGGAGATCCATATCTCAGACACACCTGTAATCCATTTGTAGCGGCTCAGCATGCCCTGGCACCCCCGTTGAGAAGCACTCCCTGAAAGATTATCTTATTGCCTGAGAGACCAATAGAATGTTCATTCCTTTAAATAAGATCTTCTCTTCAGAAAGTCCCAAGTCTATTTTTCACCTCAGTGTTAGCATCTCTGAAATATGTTTCCCATTCAGTAGTTAGTGCTTTGTCATGCTCAGCAAGGAAGATAGCCTGGTGGCCATGGTAAAGAATCAGGAGCCATGTGGATGCTGAATTTGTGATTCAGCAGCCACAGCTTCTGACTCACTCACATTGGATGACCCATGGAAAACCACTGAACTTTGACAGGCTCTAATCAGACGAGCCAGAAAATGATATCAGAATAGGTTTCTACTGGAAACCAAACACTGTGTGAAAATTGAGACTTCCTGAGCAGATAAATTAAAAGCAAGCTCTACAAGAGTAGCATGACGAAAGCCATATGTTGAACTTTAGCAGACAGAAAATAACCATATCCTATAATATCACACAGTGTCACAGCCTTGCACTCCTATAAACTGCTGAACTGTGTCAACAAAGGCACCTGGCAACTGTCCTTTCTGTGTCAAAAGCATTAAGTTGTAAAGTCTATGGACTCTGAAGCCAGGCAGACCCAGAATGGAATCCTGACTCGAAACCATGCCAGGTGATGGCAGGGATGTTGCTCACAGGAGTCTCAGCTGTCTTATCTGTAAAATAGGAATAAGTGTATCCTCTTAATTATCTCTACAGATACAAAAACAAAAAAAAAAAAAACTGTTTTGATAGAAATCCAGCAAGGATTCTTGACCTTAAAAAAAAAAACCCACCAAGAACAAAGGAAAAGATGCTACTGAATAAAAGCTCAATGGATAAACACTAGAGGCCACTGATCTGAAGCCAAGAGTGAGACAGGGAGGCCTCAATCACCACTCCAGTTTTACACTAGAACAGAAGGATTCAGAGAAAACAAATTAGGTATAAAAACTGGAAAGAAGTTCCAGTTTCAGACCAACGTGAAGTAGATGTACTTTTTCCTATTTTCTTTGTTAAAATATGTTTTATTTCTGCCAAAATGTTTCTTCTATGCCTCCTAAAAACCCTGAGCATTATATGTACAACAGCCATAAGAACTCCAAAAGGCAATGAGAAGAATTCAGACTGGCTAGGGACCTCAGAACCCAAGGAACACCATGACACTGAGTTCCCTGGGTTTTCTTTTTGCCTCGTATATCTCAGACTGGGTGCTGGAGAAGCCAACAACTCAGAACCATCAATGGGAACAGATTCTTTAAAAATCCCTCAAAGACAAGTTGTCTTTAGTAAAAGGAACAGGAAAGGGACAACCTAGCAATACAAAAGCATCTAGACAATAACCTCCCCACCCAGGAAAGATACCATGTAAAAGCTGAGTGGGAAGCCTAGACTTTCGCCTTCCCTTGACTGTGACATGGAGCCCTAACCCACCCACCCACAGGTCCTCCACTGCAAGTACAGTGTCAGAAAAGCCTAAATGGGAACCTGGGATTTTCATTCATGCCTGGCTATCCTGAGTACCTTCCCCATGGAGTCAGTGAAGGCCATGTAAGAATTTTGAACTTTGATCCCACAAAAAAAGGTAGTAAGGTGACCTTTCTCATCCAGCCTAGTGGGGAGTCAGGATTTTCACCACCATCCTGTGGGAGCAGTGACTCCTCAATTGTGTGGTGTCAGTGGAGGCCTCATGCAGAGCAAACACAAGGCACTTCTGCCTTGTTTCTCTCTACCAGGATTACATCATCAGAGGCCTAGTGGGGAGCCCGAATTTCCACCCCACCCAAGGAATATCAAGGTGCCCTTTCCTGATCCACACAACCCCATTCCAGGGTGTTAACAGATGCCAAGTGGATATCCACACCTACCTGGCAGTAACGAGGCAAGACCCTCATTTCATTTCTAGTGTGATATCAGACAAGCTTGCTAAAACAGACTTAAGGAAGACCCAGAGCCTCATAACATAATACCAAAAATGTCCAAGATACGATAAAAAATTACTCAGCATACCAAGAAAAATCTCAACATGAGTAAGAAAAGACAATTGATAGATGCCAAAACCAAGATGACACAAATATTGGAATTATCTGAAAAATATTTTAAAGTAGCCATCATGAAAATACTTCAGTGAGTAATTATGAGCACACGTGTAACAAATTGAAAAAACAGTCTACTGAGAAATAGAACATATAAAATAGAACTAAATGATATTTTAGAACTGAAGTATACAAAAACCAAAATTAAAAGTCAGTAGATTGGCTAAACAAGAGAAAGGCAAAACCAGAAGGAAAAAATAAAAGAATTTAAAGATAGAATAGCAGAAAATATCCAATATGAACAACAGAGAGAAAATAGACTATAAAAAATTTAATAGAACCTCGGGGACATGTGGACAATGACAAAAGGTATAGTATTTGTACTTTCAGAGTCCTTGAAGGAAAGGAAAAATAAGATGTGTTAAAAACAAATCACTCAAAGAAATAATACTGCAAATGTACCAAATCTGGCAAAAGATGTAACCTTCTAGATTCAAGATTTTGAGAGACTACAAAAAGGATAAATCCAGAGAAATCCACAGCAAGTCATATTATAACAAAACTTATGAAAATTAATGACAAAGAAAGTATCTTGAAAGCAGTTAGAGAAAAGTAACACCTCACTTATACAGAGAAAACAGTTCAAATGACAGTGGATTTCTAATCAAAAACCATGAAGGCCAGAAGAAAGTGAAAAAACATTTTTCAAGTGCTGAAAGAAAAGAACTGTCAACCCAAAATTCTATAGCCAACATATTTACCTTTCAGAAACAAAAGAGAAATAGACATTCTTGGATGAAGGAAAACTAAGAAAATTTGTTGCCAGCAGATCTGTCCTAAAAGAATGGGTAAGGAAAGTTCTCTTAACAGAAAGGAAATGATTAAAAAAAAAAAAAGGGGGGGGGGACTCTGGAATACCTGAAAGAAAGGAAGAAAAATGGAAAAAGTAAAAATATGGGTAAATATTATAGACTTTCCTTCTGCTTTTAGGTTTTCTAAACATTGTCTTATGTGGTTTTCAAGGTATATAGAAGAAATGTTTAAGACAATTTTATGTGGTGGAGGACAAATAGGCTTTAAGAGAGGTAAAGTGTCTATACATCACTCGAAACTGATCAAGATTTTGAGAGACTACAAAAAGAATTTGGTAAGTTATTTATGTATATTTTAGTGTCTATAGCAACCACTAAAAAATTTATTCAAAAAGATACACTCATGTGGACTATAAATCAAGCTTGAATTCTAAAAATAAGGTTCTGTAGCCCAGAGAAGGTAGAAAAAAGAAAAAAAATAAAATATAGAAATAACAAACAAAAGTATAAAATGTCAGACATATACCTTAGCACATAAATCACATTAAGTGTAAATGGACTAAATACACCAATAAACAGACAAAGATCAGCAGAGTGGCTGAAAAAAAGCATAACCCAACTAGATCCTATTTATAATAAACTGACTTCAAATATAATGATACAGGTAAGTTGAAAGCAAAAGGATGGGAAAAATACATCAAGCAAATCTTAATCAAAAGAAAGAAGGAGTGGCTATATTATCATCAGGTAAAACTTGTTGGGAGCCATTTGGGGCTCGCAGGTTGAGACCCCTCCCTGTGTGGAAAAGGTTCAAGCAAAGCTCCCGCCAGCCAAGATGGCGCCTAGTCTTACCTCCTTCTAAATAATCTTTCAGACCTGGATTTCTTGAACTGCTCTCGTTGGCCCAAGGGATATAATGCTCTTTGGTTTTATGGCATATGGAAAAGGGGACCTGGAGTGCGATGTCTTGATGGATAAAATCTGAATGAGAGTAACCTGGCCAGAAGTAACCTCCAAGTTGCCTCTTGGATATGGGTTGCACAAATCGATCATATAGAATAGAAGTTATGAGTTGGCTAGAAATTAGTAGACATTAGGCCCCAAGACTCCTTGAACCAACTAGATTTTCCCTGCAGGTATCGCATTGTGTTAATCATCCCCTCAGCCCCACCATAAAACCTCAAGGCACCTCTCTGTAAAGCTTCTCTCAGTATTTGATTAACAGACTGATAGGAGATATTGTAAAGAGACTTAGGACCTTCCCTGGAGGTTAGCCTAGCCCAAAAGTAAGAAGCACTGTCTACAGATAAGGTACAAACAGTAGCCAAACAAAAGTAGCTAAACATATCTTCACTGGTCAACAGCAAATATTGAGCACCTCCCTGAGGTTAACATTTCACAATGGTTTTTGTAATTCTCATCCCCACGCTCCCTTATAATAAAAAGGCAATAACAAAATACTCTTACAGAAACTACCATAAAGAAGAGATAGACATGAGCCCTTACGATATAGGCTCACTCACTCACAAAGGAAAAGAACTTAGACAAGCATTAGGGATCATGTCTGTACCAAGTGAATAATACCTCCTCCATTATGGTTAAAGATTATGGATAGAATGACTCCTAATCTACCTATAGATGATTAACATAGGTCTTGCAACAACAATGTGTGTTGTTAAAAATGCCTTGTCACTGATGTAATGTCACTCACTTCCTTTAAATAAAGAAACTAAGACTATCAGGTCAGAGATGCCAGAATTGCCAGGCTGCCTGCTTGGTCATCAGACTACATCTCTCTCATGGCACTCTCATTTCCTTTCACCTGACCGTCCGTCCCTCGTGGACCCCTAGATTCGCTGGAACTGGACCCTGGCAAAAGATGATTACCAAGGACAGAGAACAACGCTGTATAAGATAAAGGGGTGAATCCATCATGAAGACACGGTAATCCTATTTATGGATAACTGATATCTTTGTAACTTTGTATCACATCTTTCCATTTGCTCAAGTCTCTTTTTGTGCTCTTTTGTAATTTTATGTTTTTCTCATCTAGGTTATGCTAATTTCTTGATTTGTGAGCACAATAATTGTTAACAAATATTCTGAGGGAGATAATTTGAAGCTATGGAAACATCCTGCTTCCCCTTTAAATTTCACCCAATAATTTTAGTGTTCTGCATGTTACCTGCAGCTACTATTACTGTGATCTTCTAATGGAAATGTCCTATTTCCCTCATTCCTTCTACATTTATTTATCTTTTTTTTTAAGTTTATTTATTTTGAGAGACAGAGAGAGAGCTAACACAAACAGGGGAGGGGCAGAGAGACAGGGAGAGAGAGGATCCCAGGCAGGCTCCACACTGTCAGTGCAGAGCCCAATGTGGGGCTTGATTCCATGAACCACGAGATCATGACCTGAGCCCACATCAAGAGTCAGGCACTTAACTGACTGAGACACTCAGGCAACCTACTTCTAAATTTATTAATTGGAATTCTGATTGTTTTTTATAGCTACATAGTAGCCAATTGTAAAGCTGAAACTTGTTTATACAAACAGTCCCCTAATAAACATGGGCACTTAAGTGTTTTTGTTATCACACACGACATAATAAAGTGATTGTATCCTTGCATACTACAGATTTGCACCTCACAATTGTGAAAGTATATCTTAGCATTTTCTTATATTTACAATGGGAAATGCTAAAATGATGAGAAATGCATTTGTAATTTTGTTACATAATGCCAAACTGCCTTCCATAGGACATACCGTGAGAAATTTGATCTAATAGAGAATATAGAGCATTAAACCCAAGGACTGAAGAATACACATTATTTCCGAGCACATGTATAAGGAACATTTATGAAAACTGACACATATTTGGCCATAAGACAAGCCACAATATACTTCATGTATTGGTGTCATACAGACTACATTCTCTGATCAGCTCAGATCACAATGCAATTAAATTTAAAAGTCAGTAAAACAATAATTAGAAACACTCATAGATCTGGGAATTAGGGAATATGTATCTAAACAATTCATGTGTCACAGACAAAATTAGAAAATATTTAGAACTGCATGATAAAAAGCATACTCTATACCATGTGGGACATATCGTATGTAAGATAAAGATAAATCTGTTTTAATAGGAAAATTTCTAGTCCAGAAAGCCTTTAATAGAAAAGAAGAAAGGCTGAATATTAATGAGCTAAACATTCAGTTAAAAAACTAAGAGAAAAGAATGACAGAATATATCTGTAGAAAGTAAGAGGAAGAAAACAATAAAGATTATAAAGAAAAATTAACGAAATACAAAACAAAGCTAGTAGTTCATTTTTTAAAAATGAACCTCAACGAAATCAACAAACTTTTGGTAAGACTGTTTCCCAAAAAAGGGAGGGACCAGGCATAAACAAACATTAGGAATGAAAAAGGCAGAAGAAACTCAAATGATAACATGGTTATCATGAATACCTTCATGCCAATAAATTTGATTAGAAAAAGTTGACAAATTCCTAGAAAAAACAACTTGACAAAATTGACTCAAGAAAAAAATAAACTCTAATTGCCCTAAAATTACCAAATAAACTGAATTTGTATTTTAAGTACTTCACAGTAACATGTATACTGACAAAACATAACCTATCACACCAGATCCAGATAATTTACAAACAAGATCCACCAAACATGTATGAAATAAAGAATTGCAGTCTTAGAAAAAATATCCCAAGGAATACATGGAAAAGGGAATGCTCTTCAAATCATTTTAAGTTCAATAACAAAAATTTAAAAAAAAAACTTCGATAACAAAATTTAATAAGGATATTACTGAAAAATTAATATATTGACAAACTGAATCCAGCAGTGTATAAAAAGGTAATAGACACCAACATCTCATCTCATCAAATGTACAGAAACCATTTAATATGCTTTAATATTCATCCATAATAATAAAAATATATATGCAAGCTGGTAGTAGAAGAGAATGCCTTTGACTTTCTTCTTAAAAACTCTACAGAAGACATCTCTCCCTTTAAAATAAAAAAAAAAAGACAAGAATTTCCTCTTCTATTGACTAATGTACTATAGAGCACAACCAGTGCTGTAAAACAAGAAAAAGAAATAGTAAACATGAGGATGAAAATAAGAAAGAAAAGTGTCAATATTCAAATACAGCATGATTGCTAAATAGCCCCAAAGAAATTACAGATATCCATTAGAAAGAATTAATATGTGAATTTAGCAAGGCTATTATATACAAAATCAATATTTAAAGGTCAATTATATTTCAATACACCAGAAAGAAAATCTGAAAATAAAATTTTAAGATAGATATTGCTTATGATGCTATCAAAAATATGAAACACTTCGGAATAAATATAACACAAGAAATGAAAAACATTTTATAGGTAAAATCATAAAAACTACACTGAAGATAATAAAGAAGGCCTGAAGAAATGCTTATGGATAGAGGGCTCAGTTCTGTAAAAATGTCCATTTTCTTGCAAATCTATATATGAGTTTAATGTCATTCTAATCAAATTCCAACTTTTTGTGTGAATTTAATAAACTGATTCTAAAAGTTATGTGAAAGAGTAATGGACCAAGAATAGTGAAGACTGTATAGAAAAAGAATGAGGTAGGGGAAACACTCTAAAAACATCAAGATAGCACACTACCACATAGGGACAGGCAAATGGATTTATGTATTTTTTCCAAATGGAGATACCAGGAGCAAACATGCACAACCATTGATTTCCTCCCCTGTCATGGCACCAATCACAAGAAATGAATGAATGAATGAATGAATGAATGAATGAATGAATGAATGAATGAAAAGGAAGGGAGGGAAGGAGGGAGGGGGAGAGAAGGAGAGAGAGAGAGAGAGAGAAAGAAAGAAAGAAAGAAAGAAAGAAAGAAAGAAAGAAAGAAAGAAAGAAAGAAAGAAAGAAAGAGAAAGAAAGAAAGAAAGAAAGAAAGAAAGAAAGAAAGAAAGAAAGAAAGAAAGAAAGAAAGAAAGGAAAGAAAAAGAAAAAGAGAGGAAAGGAAAGGAAAGGAAAGGAAAAAGGAAAGGAGAGGAGAGGAGAAGAGAGGAGAGGAGAGGAGAGGAGAGGAGAGGAGAGGAAAGGAGAAATATTTAAAAGTAGAGGAAGGGGCAAAGGATTAAAAAGGAAGCACATATTGGGGCACCTGGGTGGTTCAGTCGGTTAAGCATCTGACTTCAGCTCAGGTCATGATCTCGCAGTTTGTGGGTTCAAGCCCTACATTGGGCTCTCTGATGGCTCAGAGCCTAGAGCCTGATTCAGATTCTGTGTCTCCTTCTCTCTGTGCCCCTCCCCTGCTCACATTCTGTCTCTCTCTCAAAAATAAGTAAACATTAAAAATTTTTTTCAAAAGCAGGCACACATTAATAATAATGATGATGGCAATAATAGTAGTGATAACAATAGCTAACATCTATTGAATACCAAATTTGTGCAGGGTATTCTGTTAAAGACTTTTGTGGGATTATCATATTTAATCCTCACAACAACAATGTAGGGTAAATACTCTATCATTTGCCTCTTTTACAGATGAGTAAGTAACCCAAGATCACTGAGCTAGCAATATCCCAGGTGGTCAGACTCCAGAGCATGGGGCTCTAACTCAGAGTAATGACAGGCAACGTCAGCCTGGTGGCAAGTTTCCTCCGTGCCCCAAACCATCTCTATCCTAGATCTGACATCTTGCACATGCATTTATTAAGCAGTTTGAAAATCCACTATTTTAAAAGTTATGGTTTACCTAACTCTTACTTTAAAATGCAAATACTCCTGGGATTATCCTGAGCCTGTTAGTCATCCAGGCATTAGTGTGACTTCATTCAGTAGAGTAGCTTCTTCTCAGCAAAGCCATTTGTGTTGAAGGACTGAGAACTGGTGCAGGCGATAGAGGCAGGGAGAGCCTGTTGAAGCCTCCGATAATAAGAGCTTGTAGGTTCAAGCCCTTTTGATATTAGGGACATTGTAGAGGTTAAATGAACAGGATTTAACAACTGCTTTTATCATCTTCAGTAAAATTGGGCGGAAAAAGTTAGGCAAGAGCATACCCATCTTAAATAACTTTGTATCAACATATAATGGAGGGGATATGTCGAAAACGCGTTTAACTTTGTATCAACATATAATGAGGGGATATGTCGAAAACGCTCACTGAGGATAATTCCTTCCCCCCTCATTTCTGGAAGGAGTAAGAGTTTTAAACTTCTACAGAAATGTGTACCGAAAAATAGAGATACAGTCTCCTGTGGATTCTGCAGCGCCGTGTTCCCAAGCAAACTCCTCTTCGGTATGGCTAAGGAGTGAGGTCTACCTTGGATTCTGTTTATTTGTATTCAAGTTCCTCTTGCCCCATGGGGTTCCTGGTCAACACAGGTTGGCATCTGCATGGTGGATCGTCCTGTTCAGCATCAGGTTCAGTGTCCCTTTAAATGAAGGCCCCCCTCTGATGGCCTGTGGACACCCCATGGCCATCAGAGCGGTCCTGGCAACATCCTCTGCTCTGCGGCTCACTCGATGCCGCAGGTGGGAACTTCTGTATCCGCCCTGACAGCTAGCTCTGCTGCAGGGACAGGTGCATGCTGCACAGAGGGGAACACGGAATGAGGGGCTGGACTCCTCCCTCACCCCTTCTCCCACTGTGCACTGTGGGGTGGGTGGGGGCATCTAGTCTGCCACTGGGGTACCTGCTCTCCTCACTTCCCATGGCCTGGCCTGCGGGACGGAATAGGAAAGAGTTAACTGCCCACTGTATGTTCTGGCTTCTTCTACTCCTAACCCAGACTAGTTGTCCATGCCCTCTGTATTACCCGACAGAACAACTGGGATTGCACTGCCATTCTCACAAAAACAAGGATCCTGCCCGAGATACCTCACCCTTTCTCTCTCCCTAGTCCTCTGCTTACGGAGTTTGGGGGGGTGGGGTCGGTGAGGGTGTTGGTGATGGTGATGGAAGTAGAGACAGTTTCAAAACTGTTAGTAAGCTCTGGTCAGGAAGGAGACAGTGCTTAGGCAGGAGTGTTCGCCGACAGCTATCTTTAGAACATGGAGCTGATAGTGCCTGTGGGTTTCTGCCATGGACCCCAGTGCCACCTCCAGGCTCAGAGATAAAATCTGATAACATATGTATCCAGCAAAGAGAGGGTAGAGTCACATCCCTCCGAGGAACTAAAGAGCCATGTTTCCTGCCACGTGGGAAATGCTGGGTGAGCAAGACAATCTGTACAGATTGTGCTGTGTGCTCAGAAGGGGAGCCCCGTTTGGGGTTTAATGCTCTGCAGTTGCCGTTCTGAAATTCTTAATACTTTTTTCTTTGAATTTCTGTTTTGTAAGTGTTATGGGCTGAATTCTGTCCCCTCCCAAATGTATATGTTGAAGTCTTAACTCCCGGCACCTCAGAATATGATCTTATTTGGAAATAAGACAGATGCAGATGTAATTAGTTAAGATGAGGTCATACTGGAATGAGGTGGGACCTAGTCCAACATGTCTGGTGTCCTTATAAAATGGGGAAATTTGGACACAGAGACAGGCACAGACAAAAAGAAGATGCAAAGGCACAGAGAGATCACCTTCTACAAGCCAAACAATATCTGAGACCACCAGAGATGAGGGAGGGCATGGAAGAGATTCCCCCTACCCATAGCCCTCAAGACAAACCAACCCTGAAGACACCTTGATCTTGGACTTCCAGCTCTAGGAAACGAATATAGTAAGCAAAGTCTGATAAGGCAATGCATGGAGCATCAGGAGCTTGGAGCCTCCTGCCACCTCCCTGCATCCTTTGAATAGATTCTGGGCTGCCCCTATCCTGCCCCCACTTGACCCCCCTCCTACCCTGCTTCTCATGTGGGAACATCAGGAGGTGCATACATCTCATGCACTGAGTCACAGTGCCTACACTGGATGAGAGTTGAACTTGCCCTACAAGTATCCTTGTGCCCTGGAGAAAGGGAAATTAAATAGCAAATAAAAACCCGTAACAGGTTTAAAGAAAGACCACAGAAACAAAGAAAACATTTTTTTTCCTTTCTTTTTAGACAAGAGCCTCTGAATTTTTGTCTTGCACAGAACCGCACAAAGGATGTAGCCAGCTTTATGGGAGAGAATAATCAAGTCTCAACACATTCAGAGAAGCAAAAGCAAAAAACAGAGGAAGAAGCACTGACAGTTTGAAGCCCCTGGGTCCAGCTGTTCCTGAAGCCCAGGTACAGGGGCTTGAGACTTCTCTGACAAACACCAATATCCTCATAATACATTTCCTCATTTATTTAAGAGATGTTACCTGTTAAGAGAGTTAGCTGTTCCGTAGCCTACAACAAAAATAATCCTCACTGATCGTGGCATGGATAATATGCGATTTTGAATTCTCCAAATCTGAAATAGCACAATTTTTTTAATTAGCTTTGTACACAAATTTTGAAATAATATGAATCCAACACTTTTGGAAAATTTCTCTGGGGTCACATCACTTCCGATCTCTCTGGCTGAATGAATTATAAACTATGTTTCCCATTAAGATCACATGATAGGACCATTTTAGCTATTAAGTAGGACAACCCACCATCTTTTTAACAAAAGCTCATAAATCATGCTGTTGTATTTGCACTCGTAACTTGTATGGGTTCTTTAACGTTGGTCATTATTGTAATTCAAAATCTTTCTCATATCTTAACAGCAGTATCATCCAAGCATTCACTAAGCAATAGTAATGCTAGCAGCCATAATACTTTAGACCATATATGAGATACAATAGCATCCTATGAAGAAACAAGACAAGTATCTTTGTGTGCTGAACATTTAGGTTAGCAGACAACATCAAGACAGTGATTACAGAGAACGTTAGAAAGCAAAAGCATCACTAAACGTGGTACACCTTTAAGTTTACAGAAAGTGGTTACATACACCCAAGGATAATGGAAATTTTGCTGCTGCCTCGGCTGCCCAGGAATGTCATGTAATATGCCCCAGGCTCCAGAAACTTACACACTTCAAGAATGTATTCTCGCCACTTTATACACTTTCATAACTTTATTTATCAAAGAGTTATTTATAGGAAAATTAGCCTTGAATTATGTAAGATTTGGATTAGGCAAGGCCTTCGGGAATGTGCCCTCACATACAATGTGACCATTCCGAACTCCCTCCTTCTTGGCTTGGGGACCCAAGCATAAGGCTATGCCAGGGGAGTGTGTCTGGGACAGGCTCTCCTAGCTTCTTGGCTTGTCATCAAAGCCCGTCAAAGGGCAGCCCCCCCATCACCAGCCTGGAAAAGGCAAAGCTGAGAAAACATCCTCCCAGGAGCGGTGGCCAGCACTCGGGTGTCCGTCTCACACCAGAACACTTTCCAAAGAGTAAGAGGCCGGTGCTAGACAGGGGGACTGGCTCTCAGCTTCCTCACACACACCAAGGATGCCCAGAGTCTGGGTCCAACGCGGGGTCGGCCGGGCAAGTACCTCCTGTTTTCCTTCCTCATCACGAGAAACAGTAATGTCATCACATGAGAAGCCTCTTGGAAGAAACCCATTTTCCCCCTACAATGAGCAGATGCCACACAGATTTGGTGCATCATTTGTAAACGATTTCAAAGTTTATTTGTCTACTCCAAGGAGATTACTGGAATCTCCAACTTCATTTTAATGTAATTGTTTCCATGCTGCATACGAAGTTCTGCAGCCACAGTAATCACCTCTGATGTACAATTAGAGGCTGAGAATCTGCATCCCTGCTGACACAGCCTCTGTGCTAAGGCTGCTACCTTTCAAGCCTGCGCACTTCTGCTACAACTGCATTCAACAAAAGTTTACCGAGAGTCCGCTGGGTGCCAAGCAGGGGCTTAGCCTCATAGAGAAAGCAGAATGCACAGTGAGATATAATCTCTGCCTTCAACAAGCTGATGTCCCACCACTGTGGCTTTCATATTTCTGCAGCTGTAAAACGCTATCTTCAAATGACTCTTAAAATCCCACACAGATTCCTGTATAAAACAGCAAAATGTACAACCATGTCGTTGAAATGAGGGGGCAGAGTTCTAGTAATCTCCCCCAACCCCTGAAACTCTCCCCATGGAGGCAGGACTCCCAAAGAACCCATCTGTGAGAACAGTATGCAAATCCAAAGCTCATAAATTTTCAATAATTCCTAAAAGATGCAAAACTGTGGCAAGCTTAATGAATATAAAATGCTCCGAGAGAGAGAGTAAATATTAATTAACTAATAAAATCAATGCCTAAGAAATTTGAGCAAGATTGTTCAAAGCTGAACTGTTCAGCTTTAGTAACATTCCGGTAGCCTGGTGAAGGTGGGGCACCAAGAGAACCAAAGGAATTCTTTCCCTTCTTTGTGGCCAAGCCCGTTTGTGTCTTACCTTTCTCAGAAAAGGGAGTGGACAAGCCTTCTTACATTCTAGCCAACATCCCTTTCTTTCTGCTCTGTCCGCTCTATCCCAGGAACCTTCTCCCTGCCAGCTTCACTCACTCCCCCAATGACCTCATCTAGCTCTCGGTTTTAATGTCATCCACCTGTCGATGGCTCCATTCTCAGCCCTGCCATCACCCATGAATTCCAGGTGCAGGTTTCTAGTGCCTATTTGTTATCTCCACCTGCCTGTCTCCCTGAAACATCAACTTAGCAAACCTAACACAGAACTCTGCGTTTTCTCTTCATCCCTCCTCCAGTCATCCCCATCTTGTGAAAGGACACCCTGTCTACCCAACTCCAAGCACGAGCCCAGTTGTCATCCTTGGCTCCCTTCAGCACATCCAATCCACTAGCCATCTTGCTTGCCCTGCTTCCAGAGCCTCATCTCCTGACCCTCCCCACCGACGCTCTTATCCATACCACCACATCTCACACCCGGACATTGCAGCAGCCCCGACTCCTCTCCTGCCCCCACACCTGCCTCCCCATAGCCCCTTCCATTCACAGCAGCCACAATGAGCTTAGACAACATCGGTTTCTTAAAAGCAGCAACCAGTTCCCCCCCCCCAAAGTCCTCAGCCCCCTCTGGCTGAGGCCCCTGCCCACACACAAAGCTCACGCCTGCCTTGGGACCATTGTATTAGCTCCTCCATCTGCCTAGAACCTTCTTCCTACACATCTATGCATGGTTGACTCTTCTTGGCATTCAGGTCTCAGCTTCAAGGTGGCCTACTCAGAGATGCCTTTTTTGACCACCCATGAGTCACCCTCTCAGACATCCCTTTATTTTATATTAAACATAGTACTTATTATATCCAGTATTTCCTTTCATTTATTTGTGCACTGAATGTCTCCTCTTGCTATTAGTAGGATGTCAGTTCTGTGAGGATGGAGAACCCTGTTACCACTGCTATAACCCCAAGGCTTAGAACTATGCCTACTCCATAGCAGAAAAGTAATAGACATTCACTGAGTAGATGGATAAGTGGACAGTAAAATGCCTCCTGCCTCTTGGGAGAACTTTTGGTCCCTAAGTTTTTGTAATTAGGATGGGCCTGTAAATCACAATTGCCACAACTTTGATCGTGGCAATGGGTCCAAGGTCTGGGCATGTTAACCAACCAGAGTAAATGACAGTCCCCCTGGAGAGCCATGTATATGGGTGCTAACACAAAGAAACTTCTTTCCTCTGGGTTAGAATGATATACATCTGCAACCACCTAAGGCCACATCCTTCTCCCCAGCCTACAGAGACAAAGCAACAACAACATCGACAGCAAACCTCACACGTTGCTAATTGTGCTGTGAGCCAGGTGCTGCCCTACCCGGTTACACACATTTGCTAATGTAAGCCTCTCAACAACCCATAAGAGGACTGCCATTATTACCATGGCATTTCTCCAGATGATGAAACTGAGATCCAGGGAGGTTCATTAACTTGCTCAAGGTCACATAGCCATCTGGCTCCAGAACTATGCTCCTAACCACTGTGCTCTATTGTCTCTCACAATAGGAAAGAATGAGGCCAGCCCAGAAGAATAGAAGTCAGAAATGGTGGCTGGCTTGGTCTCATAATCAGTTGTATCTGTGTCCTGTGTCACGTCTGGGCTTTCTAGTCTAGTCTAGTCTCCTGGATGTCTATCACTCTATCACTTGCAACTGGAAGGATCTTGACAGAAGCAGAAAATACCACAGAGAAGGAGCAGGGCATTTTAGACCAGCACCACCCAAATGGCTACACCTTGTGTGCTTGCAGCTATTTGTTACAAAGTGAAATTACACTTTTTATTCTCAAATTGAAAAATCATCCGGATTTTCAATCAATCAAATAAGAATTAAATGGCTGTTATATACTCTGCCCTGCCCTAGGTTCTGTATGGCATGCCGAGATGTTTAAAACAAAATGTCAAGCATGCTTCCAAGATACTATGTCATTTGAATCCCCTCCTCACCCAATTTCCTTCTGAAAGGATAAACCAGTGTTATGGGGAAAGACTAACTGGAGATGGGAACCACACATCGACCTGAATCCATGAGGCATTCATTGTGCAGGTTGTTGGGCAGGCAAGAGGAAGGGCATCGGGAAAGTGCCTCCCTGTCCACCACCACCCACACGGGTGCACAGCCCTGAAATGGAGCAAGCAGAATGTCACACTGCCTCTGCTCCCTCCCAGCCTCCAGACTCCCTAATGCCCCCTTGGTCAGAGGACTAGAGAAGCAAAGAAGCAACGGAGCAGCTGGTAAGGACTCCTCCACTCTGGCCACTCAGGCTGCTCTCACAGCCTGCCACGTTCAGCAGGGGCTGGACCCGGGACACACTAACTATTGGAGAGGGATTTGCTAATTCTGCCAGCTATAGACTTTGAAGATCTATTTACTTCCAAGCAGAAATGAATTTCCACACTGATGGCCATGTCCCTGTGTCTTCTGTCCTCTCTCATGCTAATTACTGGAATTCTCAGTGGACAATGAAAAACTTCAGTAAAGTCTTTCTGTCTGGCACTGAGTAGAACATGATCTCTATCAGAGAACAATTTCCAGACTTATGAAAATATTCAGGAACTCAAAGGGGAAGACCCATCTGTTAAGGTGATATACTTACTTCAAAGCCACATGCTTTCTCTGCTCACAGTACAAAGCAACAGTTAAAAAAAAATGCAAAGGGGGGACGAAAAGGCAGAGTCACTATGGAAATCACAGTATACCTGCCAGACCAGAAGTAGAACAGAAACATCCAGTAACAAGCTAGAAGGGCTACAGGCTTGTAGAAGCAGATAGAAGAATCAGGATGGGGGTGACAGGCAGTGTCTGCTTGAAATAGGCTGAGACACAATTCCACACCATCCTTTCTCCAAGTAAAACCTCTTGCTCCCAATTATCTAGGGCTACCATTTCACCCAATGGAAACCATGGGGGACCATGACCCAAGAATGTTATAGAAGGAAGACAGAGCCTCATGACTAGCTACAGAACCAAAGTGTCCACTGGCCTGTGGCTGGGTCTGGAATGTCCCCACACCACCCTGGGACAGAAACCCAACCTTCCATTAGATCTGGTTCTAGACTCAGGAGAACTGAGGGAAGCCCCCTGGGTGAGCACAGAAGGAGAGAGAAAAAAATAATAAACAAAAACATCACACGCAAAGAGAGACTGCAAATCTAAATTCCAAAACACAGGAAGGAATCTAACACTCTGAAGACAGCCAATAATATCAGAGTAGGAATTCACACCAGATGAAATTAATTTCACGGAGTAGTCTTTTAAAAGACTTCAAAATAATTCTGTTTAGAATATTCAGAGATAAGTAAAGTAATAATTTCCATTTTTAAAAATGCAAGAAAGTCTGAAACAAAAGCAGAAGTCAAACAAGAATAAAGAAAGGAAGCTTGAGCTGAATTATCAATGATGAAAATAGGTTTGCTAGAGGAAGGCGTTGTAACACGTTCCAGACACAAAGACTTAGGAAAGCACATATATATTCAGTAGCTCACATTGGCTAGGTGTTGAACAGAGGGAGAGGGGATCAGAGATACACCTGAATAGGTAGATGCAGTACTTCAAATCTGCTTGGTGACTCCTGGCTGAGCCAAACTTCCTCCCCCAAATAGGTTGCTTTGATCTTCCCTGAGCTCCCTTGGATGTTCCATCCTCTAGGACACTTGGTAAACATCTACATCTAAAACCAGTAAGACACACAGAAGCTGAGACCTTGCTTGGTGCCCTGTGTTCTTGGGAAGGATGGGCACCATCACCTCTGGCCAAGCCAAGCTGCCCCATGGTGACCACCTCCAGACAACCCCTCTCTTTGCACTGGGAGCTCCCAGTGTCAGATGCCCAGGGTTACCCCTAGCCCTTGTTCCCAAGCTGTAGAAAAAACCGCTTTCTGGAAAGCATGTTTTTGTCTTCTTGCCTGCATCCAATATCAGGACTGTGGGTTCAAGTGAATCTGGACTTTTTCCCCATTCATGCTGCACTTTTGGAAGAAAACTAATTATATATATGTTTGGATATATAAATATATGCATAAGTGTGTATATCTACAAAGCATGTATACAAATGGCGCTCTTTTTTGTAAGCATTTAACATTTGCCAAATTGTTGATTCTAATGTTAAAAAGATTTCTATTATCTTATTTTTTTAAAAACATAAGTTAATAGAAGCTAGTATAAGACCAAGCATATTAGAGATATTTAAAGACAATTTATTGATTTTGGCCACTACCATTTTTGGAATTCTGAGAAGTCAATGCTGTGGGTTCCCTACCTGCCTACCTAAAATCATCAAGTGTATCTGGGTGGCTTCTGTCATCTTAAGACCTAGTTAAAGTTTTATTTCCTTGCTGAAGACTTCCTCACCCCTCAGCCTGTGGTGATTCAAGAAAGTCTGACCCCAGCAGCCTAGCCAGTGCTATTCATCCAGCCCTTCTCTGAGTGCCTTGCAGAGATCTGTGCATCTTCTCCTATTAAATTACAAAAACCTGAAGAAAAGTGTAACTTTAAAAAAAAAAGGAAATATGTCTTGTTTTACTCTGGCATTTTATTTTCTGATTACAAAAACAATAATCCTCAAAGAATCAAATCATTTGTCATTTTATTACCCAGAGGTAACCCTGTAAAAATTTTGGTGAACATCCTTTTCTGCCTTTTGTTCTGTGCACGTGTATCTTCCTTTTCCAAAACTGTGATTATACTATACATAACATCATATAGTTTCCTTTTTACCTAAAGTTATATTAGGGCATCTTTGCCAGTAAATGTAGTTCTCCATCAACCTGGACACCATAATCATTCTCTTTTCATTAATAAGAGCCTGAGGCTCAGGAAGGTAAATCTCTCTGCCGATGTCACACGGTTACTACTGAATGCCAGACTTAGGAGTTAAACCTCAACCCCCGCCACGTCCAATATCTTTTTACTTCCACAAACTCACTGAGCTAATTCTCAGTCAAAAGACCAAGAATGCCGTCAACAAGGGGATTAGCAGCTCAGGGTCTTCCGGATTTAAATGAATCTGTCAGAACACAAAAGTTTAAGAGCCAGCATGACTGCTCTGCTGGGATGCTGGGGAAACTCTTCAATTGTTCAAGCTGCCAAGAGATGTGAGGTATCGGGACCCGGGATGAGGAAGCGAGGGCCTTTCCAAGCCAAGCTGGGATTTCAGTTCATGAGCAAAGCTCCTTCTGTCATCATAAGGGGAAGAGAAAAGCTCATGCGCTGTGAGGAAATTGGTGCATTCGGCACCGCCTCCCCCAGGGAGCTGGGGCCACCACCACTGATTTCTCCTGCAGAAATCATGGAGATGAGGTCTTCCATGGAGATGAGGTTTTGAGTTGGAGGCAGAGAAGCTTCGTGGGTCCAGACGATGAGGATGTGAGGTTGAGAACTAGAGCTGAGCCTAGCAAGCAGAAGTAGCTATCTATATACCTAGACATCGGGAGTGCCAGCGAAGGCCGTGTACCCCAGAATCTATCACCAGCCTTTAAAAACGCTTCTCTCTCATCTCGATACTTGACAGCAATTCTGATAATAAATATTATTGTCAATTGCATATAAGATGATTCTCAGGTGCTAAGAACTTCACATATTCAATCCTCAAGACAATCAGAGTAAGAATTATTTTTATTTAAAAAAATAATAAAAAATAAATCTTAAATACTTTGTGTTTTAAATTTAAACTGTGGAAATCAATGCTACAATGAATAAATATTTGATTTCTAAAAAAAAAAAGAATTATTTTTATTCCTGCTTTGTAAACCAAGGCTCAGAGAGAGATACCCAAGTCCACACACCTGCTGTCCAAATTAGTCTCAGCACCTAGCTTTGCTTTTTTATCGTTATTCAAGGGAGGGATCACCCCCTCCCCTACCACCCAAGTCTTGAATTCTGTTTCCCACGGACATATGTGGGGAGGACAGTCAAAAGTGTTGCCTCCTGAGGCCCTTGGGCGGCTCAGTCAGTTAAGCATCTGATTTTGGCTCAGGTATTGATCTCGTGGTTCATGGGTTCGAGCCCCACGTCAGGCTCTGACAGCTCTGATTCTGTGTGTCTCTCTCTCTCTCTGCCTCTCAAGCCCCATGTACACTCTATCTGTCTCTCTTTTAAAAATAAATACACATTAAAAAACTTTTTTTTAAGTATTTCCTCCTGACTCTGTTGTGACTTAATCAGTTGGGACACACCAGAACACAGACATTATGATTATTAATAGGTTGGTTTTTGTACTAGGAAATTAATGTTGATTTTTAATTTTTAAAATAACTTTAAAAAAAGTTTTTTACATTTATTTATTTTTGAGAGACTGAGAGAAACAGAGCACACGTGGGGGAGGGGCAGAGAAAGAATGAGACAGAATCTGACACGGGCTCCAGGCTCTGGGCTGTCAGCACAGAGCCTGACACGGGGCTCAAACTCACAAACTGTGAGATCATGACCTGAGCTGAAGTCAGACACTTAACAGACTGAGCCACTCAAGTACCCCTAAAATAACTTTTAAAATAACTTGAAGACTCAAATTCAGGGACCTCTGGGCATGCTTCCTTAGAATTTTCTATTCGGGGACCCTAAAACAGTTTTAAAAGATTGTTATGCTTGTTATCATTCAAGATATTTATTAAAATTAAATTTTCAGAGCTGGAGGGGTACCTGGGTGGCTCGGTTGGTTAAGCACCCAATTTGATTTCTGCTCAGGTCATGATGTCACAGTTCATGAGTCCAAGCCCTGTGTCGGGCTCTGCACTGACAGCGTGGAGCCTGCTTGGGATTCTCTCTTCCTCTCTTTCTCTCTGTTCCTCCCCATTCTCTCTCTCTCTCTCTCTCTCTCTCTCTCTCTCTCTCTCTCTCCCTCTCAAAAATAAATAAGTAAACTTAAAAAAAAATCCAGGGTTGGAAGTACCCTTAAAAATCCTCTAGTCCAACACTTTTATTTAACAAATGAGGAACTGAGCCCCAACCCTCTCACTGGGAGTATCAGCAGCTGTGCTTCTAATGTATGACACCCTCATAAGAATGAGACTGAGAGAAACAATCTACATTGTACCAGTTCAACAGACTTTCATCATCTATCATTGGGGGAATGGATATTGTATCTGGCAAAATGCCCTCTGATTTTCTGTTTTCAGGAAACAGCACAAAACACTAATTAATCCCATGCTTGAATTTTTGTGGTAGGAGGAACAAAAGCTCTGACAACAGTAAGAGGGAGGACACTGTATTCGGTAACCAGGAGGGACCCAGAAGTAGGCAGGATGGACAACAACTTAGGTCACCAGACTTCAGAGACACAGAGGAGATCCTTCTCACCCCTGCAGAGAATCAGAAGTGCTTTAACTCCCCAAGATGAGTGAATTTAAGAGACTTCAGCAAGGTCATCTCTGAACCAGATGTTGGTGTCCTCACAATGGTCACCACCAGTGCAGGCAGCTATGAGCCACCTTTAGGTGGTTCTGAAGGCAATGCACAAAGGATGGAAGAAAAGAACTTGGCAGATCACTGGGGTTATTGCTGAGAAAAATCAACATGAATTGATCACTGGTTGAAAACTTTGGAATAGGGGATGAGGAACAGAACTATTTTGATTCAGGCTTAAGTGCAGAGGGGTACTCTATTTTAATCCCTCCATTAGTGAAGATAACGTGTCATGTATGCAGCTATACTGTGGCTTCATATAGGAGCAGTAACGCATCTGTTATTTTTATAGGACATGAGGCACTTAGCTTAAAGTGAGGCTCTTTTGGAGATTTCTGGAGATAAGAGAAGGTAGGAATTTGAGATTTGTGGTCGTTAATTTAAAGAAAGTCCAATCAACATAGTTATGATGGGGTTTTTCCCCCTATCATAGATGCTCAGGTATGAGGTCAGTGGAAACAAATAACTGGGTTTAACCAGACTGAGCATATGATACGGAGGAGAAGAGGTCAGAATTTTGCAAGGGAGTAGATATGTGCTGGTCAAGGAACCAGAGGGTGGCCAGGAAGGGCCATGAGGAAGGTGAGATCAGAGAGGACACGTCAGAGTCAATGGACTGGGCATCTTAGTGAGGCCAGAGAGTTGCTGAAGTCAGTAGAGCGTAGAATAAATTAAGTGCAAGCCTGATCACTGAGTCCCTTATCTGGAGCCAGACCTAAGAGCAAGTAGTGTGGAGATTCGAGCCTCAGAATGAGAGAAGGCAGAGATCTCGTGAGGCATTTACGGGTGAAAGTGAAGCACTGAAAGAAAAATCCACGAGGACAAAACCTTTTTAGTAGACCTAACGCACTGTGCCCCCTGCGGTCTGCCCTGTAGTGTGTCAGACCAGGCTGCAGCTCAAGTTACCTTCCCCTCCCGCACGACCAAAGGCAAGATGTTTGTATGGTTCCCCAGTGCCCTTCAGTCATAATTGCCCAACAGAATGGGCAAGGGCTCATTTTCCATGATAAACTCTAGAAGATTCTTCAGTTTCTTCATAGCCCAATGAAAAAGTAGAATTCTATAGTGCAGAAGTCAAAGGATGCCTCTTCCTCACCTTCCATATTCCAGCAGCCATACAAGAGGCTTCCTCGATGGGAACTATCATCACCACTTACAATGACTTTGAAAGGTGGGAATAATTTGCCCTATTTTACAAATAAGAAAACTGAGACTTAGAAGGCAAAACACTGATCCAGGATCTCACAGTTGGCAAGTGAAGAGCCCAGATTTGAACCCCAGACACTCATCCCCCCAAACCCAAACTCCCATCATCATTTTACCATCATGTGGTAAAATGGGGGTGGAGGGGAGAGAATAGAAACTGTGGTTTCTTTGAACACAGAACACATAATTTGGGGATGTTCTCCAGTATGTTCTGCCTGAATCCACATCAAGCAGCTCCGAATGCCTGCAGTTTATGGATTATTCTTGGGCCCTTTCTGATTTGTCCTGCCACAGCGGAGGCAGAACAGCGGCAATATTTGGTTTAAATGAATGCCAGACCAGGCTGGAGCTCAAAGAAATGCATGAAGAATATCAGTTTCACTTTCTTTCTTATGTTTAAAACAAGGCTTTTCCCCCCAACAAATATTTGCTGCTGAAGACATCCTTCGTGAAGCCCCCAACCATGATTTTGCAACTCAAGAAAACATGTGGTCCGATGACTTTTAACCTTCACAAACCTACAAATGCAAAGTGCTTTGGCCTAAATCGTGTGAAAATTAAACACTGAGTTTGAAATCTGCCAACTGTCTTTGTGGGCCCTCTTCCCTGTTTTTCAACTGTATTCAAAATGAAGAAATGTGATTTCAGAAGATTAACAGCCATTACCTGAAGTATTTCTGTTTAGAGTTTTAAGCACTAGGCTTAAATTATTTCAAGAACATTGTCTTCCTCAAAAACGATTTTGTAAGGTTAAATTATTTATCAATTCTCATGCAATGCATTTGGGGATCATCTATCTCAAAGGTTTCTCCTTCCCAGCTAGGAAGACTTGCCTGGAATAGGAAAGCAGGTCAGGGAAGCCTGGAGCTGGGATACAGGACAGTCAGACATGGATGGAGGAGACATGAGCCTGCCAGAGCCCGAGCCCTAAAGAATTTCTATTTTGGGGTGATGGCAGTTATTTGGAGGCTAGGTGACTTTTTGATTTCAGATTTTTCCCTTCCTTTTTTTTCTCTCACTGTTTGCAGAGGGGATCTGATCTTGGGAGGACAGTCTTAGAATGGAGGACAGATGGTGTCCATCTCATACACTGATGCTCACGCCTGAATCATGGATTCAGGTATTAGCCCTGGAAAGAGAGAGGTCACTGGCTGAAACCAAGCTTGGGCTCTGGAAAATGGGGGCTTCAGCAGGGCAATGGGAGGGGGAGGAACACACTGGGAGGGAATGCTGCAAGACTGTGGCTGTGGTAGAGCCAGGGACAGCACCCTTGTTGGCCTCGCTGTCCACAATCACTTGGGAACTGCAGGTGTACCCCCCCAACACCATCCTCAATCTCTCTCCCTCCCTCTGCAGCCCTGGGTAAATACAGGTTCCAGGAGAGGCAGATCTGGGATTGGAAACCAAATCCTCTTGCTGTCCTAAATTTTAAACATGAAAATCCCAACCTGAAAAGTCCCTGTATTTCAAACATTGGTGTGAAGTCAAGTTCTCTCTCTCTTATCTTCTTTCATGACCTTATAGCATCTGATGGGGGCAGTGAGGACAGCAGTGGCATATAATGTGCAACCTAAGAATGGGGCTGAGGTTGGTTGAGCATGTGCACGATCCTTCTGGCACTGAAGACCAGAAATGAAGTCTAGGTAACGACCCAGAGGCCCCACCATTAGCCCAGGTGCTGAGCCTCTTCCCAGAATCCCATGCCACATGTGCCTTCCTTTGAAGGCATCTACCTTGATTCCCACCTTGAACTCCACCCTGGCTTTGGAAACACAGAGAGAGCAAGTGAGCTGGGTTATAAAAAGAGGGCACAGTTTGAGTGTGCAGAGGTGGAAGTGTGGGAATCCTGAGGATCAAGGGTAGAAGACCCACAGGGAATCACTGAAGTGTTAACACCTGCACCTTGAAATGAAGATAAACCTCAATCTGTGCCATGTGTCAATACAAAACCTCTCCCAAATTCCCACAAATTGGGGCGGTGGGTAGAGTAAGGGAGGTTCTATCCTCATCAAATATGATGGAGATTCAGGTGAGCAAAATGCCTTATCACTTCCAAATTCTAATTTCCCTCCAAAGCCCAACTCAGTCTTCACCCTTTGGTTTCCTCAGACTAAGTCCATATTGGGGGTGTTGAGGGGGGAGTCATAATTCAAAGAGAGGAAAAGAACTTGAAGAGAAGTGAAAGACAGAAAAGACATAGCGATTTCTCATTAAAATGTAGCCTGGGCACTTCACTTCTGGGGTGTTTCTGGCAAAACCCAGAGTCCCAACCTAACTGTGGAGAAAACATCAGTCTGACCTAAAGTGAGGAAGAATCTACAAAGTGCTCAACCAGCAGTCCTCAAAACTGTCAAGGTCACAGAAAACAAAGGAAGACTGAGAAATTGTCCCAGATGGGATGAGACTAAAGACACAGGGAAACTGTGTACAGTGTGGGACCCTGAGGAGAAAAAGGACATCAGTGGGAAAATGCGACATACAAAAAAAGCCTGCAGTTTAGTCAACAATAATGTGTAATGTTAATTTCTTAGTTTTGACAAATGTCCCATGGTTGTATAAGATGTTCATATCAGGGGAGACTCAGTGAAGGGTATACAAGAATGTTCTACCCTATCCTGGCAGCATGCCTGTAAATCTAAAATTATGCCAAAATAAAAAATTTATTATAAAAAAGTAATGTAACTTTAAAAGCAAGAATGAGCCTTAAAGTTTATCTCTTGATTCCTTAGGTAAGAAAAAGAGCTGTAGCCAAATTATGAAAAGACCCCAAATGGAGTGATGAGTCACACACACACACACACACACACACACACACACACACACACAATAGAATACTATTCAGCAATGAAAAGGAATGAAATCTTGCCATTTGCAACAACATGGATGGAACTAAAGTGTATTATGCTGAACAAAATAAGTCTGTCAGAGAAAGAATAAATACCATATGATTTCATTCATATGTGGAATTTGAGAAACACAACAGATGAACATAGGGAAAGAGAAGGAAAAATAAGATAAAAACAGAGAGGGAAGCAAACTATAAGAGACTCTTAAGTACAGAGAACAAACTGAGGGTTGCTGGAGGGGTGTGGATTGGGGGGATGAGCCAAATGGGTGATGGGTATTAAGGAGGACACTTGTCGGGATGAGCACTGGGTGTTCTATGTAAAAGATAAATCACTGAGTTCTACTCCTGAAATCACAACTACACTGTATGTTAACTAACCAGAATTTACCAAAAAAAAAAAAAAAAAAAAAAAAAAAAAAAAAAAAAAAAAAACCAACCAAACAAACGAACAAAAGACTTGTGTAGGAGGTCTACCTACACAAGACAGGGACCATACATTCTGGAGTTCATTGACAAAGTCACATAAGCCCATGTACTGGCAAAGATATTTAAATAGCTTAAATAAAAATTGCCAGGGATGCCTGGGTGGCTCAGCTGGTTGAGCGTCTGACTTCAGCTCAGGTCATGATCTCACAGTCTGTGGGTTCAAGCCCCACATCGGGCTCTGTGCTGACAGCTCGGAGCCTGGAGTCTGCTTTGGATTCTGTGTCTCACTCTGTCTCTGCCCCTCCCCTGTTCACACTCTGTCTCTTTCTCTCAAAAATAAATAAACTTAAAATTTTTTTTAAAAAATTAACCAAAGTATCTCACACATGAAAATTATTCTACATCTATGAGTAAATGGTGGTCTCTAGGAGGTGGCATAACAGTAGCTTATGTTAATTAAAGGTTATATGTTTCAGGAACTTCCCCAAGAGCGTCAAAGGCATGACCACTTTCAAATCTCAGAATCATCCTGAGGTTGAGGCTATTATTGTCCTCAGAAAAGGTGACTGGGTCACAGACAATTTAAGTGACTTACCCAAGGTCTACACAGGTAGGAAGAGGTGGGGCTGGGATTTGAACGAGATCAGTTGGTGGTCGAGTCACACACATCATGATGCTCTTCTGTCTCTCAAAGGGAAATGAATCTCTCCAAGGATCTAAGACACTTCCACTTCCCAGGCTCTCAGCAAGACCCTAGGGATACAAAAAGAAACAAAAACAGACTGGTATTTTAGGTATTAGAAGTATTCTGGAAGAGAAGTAGAAATGCAATTTTGACTCACATGTTGCAAAAAGAAGAGTGAGGCTCAGAGAGGTTAAGTAATTTGCCTGAAGCTAATAATGGGGCTAATGATGGGGAACCGGATGGGGCCAGGACCACCACTGAATTTCTTAGCTCCCAGCTCTCTGCACTTATCACTTTTCCAGTCTGGTTGATTATTAACATGGTCCACTCAGGCCTACCAAGTACAAACCCGCTCTATCTTTAAGCTTCATAACGAGAATTCTGAGTAGGACTTGGACCTGGAGAAGAAGGCACCATGAATGAGCAGGAAGTCTGATTTGCGTCTGGAAAATGAGCTATTGCAAGCTGCAATATGAGTCTCCTGTGATTGAAGTCCTGATGCACTGAAATGCATTCCTGGTGGGACCCTTACATCCCTTAGTCTACACAGATGGTCATAAGCCTGCTCCCTGAATCATGGTCATTGAAAGCCTTCCCCGCCCAAACAAATGAGACACTATACCCCCAACGCTGAGGGTGCTGTCCCTCTGCATTTTTAAAATCTTGTTCCACAAAAAGTCAGTACTGATTTCCAGAGATAAATGAGCTGAAGGTCATGAAACAATCATTCAACTGTCTGATTAACATCCACAGTCAATGTCAGAAAGTCAAGATAAGTGTGAAATGTGGGTCAGGGAGTTCTGGTAAAAGGGGAGTGTGCCTTATTCCACTTGGTTACTAACCACACAGCTGTAAGCTCTCCCTTTCACTCTTAGAATGTAAAAACTGATTAATAATATAATACGAAAAAAATTTTTTAATGTTTATTTATTTGAGAGAGAGATTGAGAGAGAGAGAGTGAGGAAAGGGAAGAGACAGAGGGAGAGAAAGAATCCCAAGCAGGCTCCAAACTGTAAGCCCAGAGCCCAACGAAGGGGCTCCATCCCAGGAATCATGAGATCATGACCTGAGCTGAAATCAAGAGTCGGACACTTAACCGACTGAGCCACCCAGGCACCAGAACCAAAATTTTTATAGTACTTCTACTTTCATTACATTTACTTATTTGTGAATGAAGTACATTTTTTATTCATCCTCGCAACCAATGAGGGCCTAGATGAATGAATGCCATTCATTCAATAATCCAATCAAAAACATTTGTTTAAGCAACTGTTCAAATGCGATAGGTACTGAAACGTAGGGAAAGTCAGGGTAATTAAGGCAGTGTCTGCCCTCAAGGAGTTTACATGTAGAAGAGCTTCCAGACAAATAGAGAGAAGAGTGTGATACAGAAAAATAAGGGCAAAATTATTGTGTGCCCACCAGGTATAGGAGGCCTCAAAAGAGAAAAGAAACAGCTTGGCTTTGGGAGATCAGGTGAGGTTTCATAGAAAATAAGATGCTTGTGTCTATTTTGAAAGAAGAGTGAGTTTTTTGAATGGACTAGGGGAGAAAGGGCGTTCCAATGTAACATTGTCATTGAGGATAAAAAGTAGCAAGTGCTACAGAAATACAAGAACAAGCTGTGGAAAAACATGTTCACTAATCACCAGTTCATGGACAGCGGAAACTTGGAGTATACAGCTGTGTGCACTGGACAAGACCTAATCCCAGAGAGGACAAAATGGGCACACACAAAGGAGGAGGCAGAGAATGACACTGCGTCTTTCTGGAAACACTGGTCTTGGCTGACTGAGAACCCACTGAACATTCTATAACGTGTCGATGCAAAGTCTGGACTATGACCCAGTTCATGGGGCAAGGCCCCTGGGACCCCTGTCCTTTTACCCCTGAAGGACACTGAGCCTCTCATCTGCCCTTCCGCTCTTCCTTTGACACTCTTCTCACCTTCCTTTCCTTACATTTTACTTATTTATATTTTGAACAATAAACGCCTTCATTACATGACCGCAGATAGAAGGGAGGAAGCTTTATTTGCCTTTCTGGGCTTTGATTTTCCTCAGATGGAACTCTAGCTCCTTGCCCTCTAGCACGCAGCCATCTGCTGGGCCACACCAGCCTGGTGTTGAAGCCATGCGTGTGAGGAACTCGCCCTGCTGGAACGGCTCCTCCAGAAAACTGCTGATTTTGGCATTCTTTTTCCTTTCATCATATTTCTCCTGAATTTTCTTTGATCGCTTTTTGTTTAAAATCTCTTCCTCCTCGGGAACCAGCTTGGTCCCCTTCTTGCAGCCCAGGAGCAGTCATAGTGGGGCCCATACCACCGTGGGTACCGTGTGCTGTCAGTGAACACGATCCAGTTCTTCACTGGGGTCTTGGTGTGGACCGGTTGGTTGTTGGATGCATTGTAGGCAACTTTAACAATCCTTGTTTTGTGTGTACAACACTTGGAGCCCCAAGAGAAGTTCCCCACGTCCAGCCTCAAGGCACAGTACTTACGGCCTCCCAGAACTTGAACTGCATGTATGCGGTGGGGGCCAATCTTAGTTAGTGTTGGCAGGGAGGCGTCCCAGCTCATGCTTCCTGTGGTAGGGCTTTCTCCCGCCCCCAGTCTTGGGGCTCTTGTGCCAGTTGTCCCAAGAGATGCCCATCACTCTCAGTCCTGGCTACAAAACAGCTTTTCATCACATTTTAATATCTGACTTTAATATCGAGTGTTTTGGGTTTTTTCTAATAATTTTTCTTCAGGAGAGAACACAAAGCATACACCTCTTCACTGGCTTCTCTCTGTCAGCCTGAAACTCCTGACACCAAAACTTCTACGATGCTTCTGCCTCCCTGCCAGGGGCACCTTCCTCCCGCAGACAAAGGGGAGGCCAGAAGTCATCTACTCTTAGCCCCATAACGAGCGCCCCATCTTAGGCAGCACTGGAAAATCCAGATCCCCTATTCTCCTCCGTTATTGAAAACCTGGAGTCATTGAATACGCAGTCTTCTATTAGAGAAGAAAAGATTACATTCCTAGTGGCAGGCAGCAGGAGGCAGGGGCTCTTCCAGCTTAATGACTTGCAAATCAAAAGCATGAAAACCAGAGTGCACCTTTTGAACCTCTTTCCCATTCAGCCTCGATGTCCTCATAATTTTCTCCCATAGCATTCCTGTTATTTTTGCTACCAGAGCAATAACCTTCCTTGTGCATTTTTAAAATGTGGGAGGAGGAGCTGTCCAGTGATCTCAAAGCATATGTTTTTGATTCTCATAAGATTATGGATACCAAAGGAATAAAAATGGAAATCACTACTGCCAAGATATGAAAGAAAGTTTGCATAGTAAAATAATTTAAACCTAACATTTGGACCCAATAAGGCAAATGGAACGTTTTTTCCATATTTTTGGAAAATGTGCATTTTCTTCACATTAAGTGGTACCAATAAAAAATAATGATTCTCACTCAGTTTATTTCTATAAATTAGATTGGCTTATAGTTTTCCAGGACATGGTTTTGTATCAAGCTATATGGCAAACACCTGGGCATAAAATACGCTCCGCTGTTTGCTTCCATGTGGGGGAAACAGGTCGCCATTCCTCTCTTCTAAATCTAGAGCAAAGGTCAGCTCGAGCCAGTTAGTATATTTAGTCCTCTCTAGCTGCCGAGAATGTGTTGCATCAACGACTTGTGGAGGTCCACGAGCAAAGCCAGGAAGTTCCTCCCACGGAGGCAGGGCAACCGTTTCCCGGTCAGAAACTGGGGGATTCTGCAATACATGCTGGTAAGCACATTTGACTCATCCTGGAGTCAGATAAAGGAACAGAGAGGACCGAATAACAAGAAAGGGTTCAAAAACACTCTTAGGTGGGATCCACGCAGGGGCACCCTAATCCAGGGGAAGCCTATGGAATGAGAGCATAGCCATGTAATTGCTAAAGAAATGGGGGGGTGCCCGGGTGGCTCCGTCGGTTGAGTGTCTGACTCTTGATTTCAGCTCAGGTCATGATCTCATGGTTTGTGGGTTCAAGCCCCACATCAGGATCTGTGCTGAGAGTGCGGAGCCTGCTTGAGGTTCTCTCTCTCCCTCTCTCTCTCTCTCTCTGCCCCTCCCCTGCTCTCTCTATGTCTCTCTCTCTCTTTCTCAAAAAATATACTAAAAGAATTTTTAATGTTAAAGAAATGGTGGGTGGATAGGGACGAGGGGATGGGGAAAAGGAAGAGAAGGAGAGGGGAGAGAGAAGATGGCAGAGGGAAGAGATTAAGGTAGATGTTCAATCTGGAGCTCGTGTTGTCTAAAAACAAGAGTGTTAAGGCAGAAAGAAGGTCTTCCTGCAGTGGCAAAGCCATGAGAGACTTGAACTCAAGCTGAAATGGTGGGCTGAGCACTGAGCCAGAATCAGGAGTGATGCTTTGGAGCCCGTGATGCTTCCAGCCCTGCAGCTCCTGGAAGTTGCTGGATGCAATCTACAGCCGCTGAGAATCCCCTCTACTCGAGATCGCATGTGACAAATTCCTTCCTTCCCCATCTCTCAGGCCTGTTGGAAAGCTCAAAGAGAGATGAATGCGAATGAACTGTGATGGCTGTAAAATATTCCACACATGGAGTGTATACGGGGGAAAGAGTGGAAGGTGGTGAATTATTTATTATTCTTTGGCTCAAGTGTTAGCTGTTTGTAAGCCTTCATGTCCCCCAGAGCTGAGGCACTATCCACTGAGGTTTAAATAAAATTGCCTTGAATCCCTAGCCCACAAACGGTAGGAAACCAAGCATCCTTCCCAACATCCCAGAGGATTCTTAGGGGGGGCGATTGTGTCTTCGCTCCCTCCTCGCTCCAATCTCTTCCCAAGCTTGCTGGGTTTTCAATCCCTTCCATTTTTATCTCCTGCAGGTGTTGGACTCATTTTGTTTGTCACCGGGGCCAGCCTAAGTTCCAGCATTTCCCCCATAGCACTATGGACACTGGACTGGGCAGATAGAGGCTTTCATGAGGATTTGAAGATACAAGGTAGTGTTGTATGTACTATATACAGTGAAGCAAATGACCTAAAATTAAATGCCAAGTATTTCTTAGTTAACTGTCCCTGGCTCCTCTGGGCACTGGAAACACCTCACTGGCCACCTCTGCACAGAGACCCCCAGCCCACTGCCACCCAGTTGATTTCTCTTATCCCTCTCTCATCTCTCTCATCAAGCTACCAGCCCCCCGATTCTGTCACTCTTCTCCCTGTCCCTCTTGTCTGGGTCTAGTGCAGGAGAATCGACCCAGGGTACACAGTAGAATCTCCTGCGGGGAGAGAAGGTGTTTAAAAATAGTGATGCCCAGACTCTACCCCAGGCCAATTACATCAGAGGCTCTGGAGCTGGGGCACAACCACGCGCACTTTTCCAAAGCTCCTAATGTGCAAGCCCAGTTGAAAACCACCTCCAGTCTGATGCATCTAAGCTGTTGTCCTAGGGCAAGCTCACCTTTTGTACTCAAAAAAAGCCATCAAGGTATTTTGCTAAACAAAAGACAATTCTCTCCCAGAGAGAATTACTGCCAAGTTTTTAACTGGACATTATTTTTCCTGCCACAAATATTATCTTTAGAAATTTGCCAACAATCCACACTTCATTATTCAGGAGTCAGGATCTTCCCCCAGCATGAACGTTTCTGGACGAGTCCCTGGCTCTCCCCGTCCTGGCTCATTTTCCTGGGTCACAAATAGCAGAGAAGAAACCAAGGGATCCATACAAAGAGGAACCTGGTTGCATTGCTGAGAGACTTTATGGCAGGTGGAAATTCAAAACTAAGATGGAAAGCTGACAGTAGTTTGGAATCATGTGTACAGAAACATTCTCAACCTTTGTGAGAAAAGGAAAAAAAAAAAAAAAGGCAGCCCCATGGCAGTGTTTTGTTTTAAAAACAAACACAAAAGATTTTCGTTTTCTGAATATTTCAGAAAACTTAGACTCTAAGGAATAGTTCCATATATACCCCACCCTTCAGGTCTCCTAACAACCACATGAAGAAGGGAAGCAGAGCAGGAATTATTAATTTTTCTAGCAGAATGAATTTATACTCAGAGTCACACTACTAGGACGTGGGACAGCTGTTGCTCAAAACGTAGCCCTTATCTGAGTCTATTCTGGCAGCTGTAACAAAGCACCATAAACTGGATGGTGTGTACACAGAAATTTATTTCTCACAGCTCTGCAGGCTGCAAGTCCAAGATCAGAATGCCAGCATGGTTGAGTTCTGAGGACAGTCTCTTCCATGTTGCAGACAGCCACCTTCTCATAGCTCCATGTGGCAGAAAGCAGGGAGCAGTCAGCCCTCTTGTGACTCCATAAGGGCACTAATCCCATCCATAGTGGGTGCTCCACCCTCATGACCTCACCGAATCCTAATTGCTTCCCAATGGCCCCACATGCTAATCCATCACACTGGGGTAAAGGGTTCCAACATAAGAATTGGGGGGGATGGGACACATTCAGTCCGTACCAATCCTCTTACTCCAATTTAGACACTTTTTCTACCTCATCGTCCTTTTTGTCACCTTGCTACCAATGAGTCTCTCTATGCCACACACACACACACACACACGCACACCTGCCATCACAGGTGGGGAGGCCACATTCCATGTATGCATGCTTCCTGAACAGGGGTTGATCAAGGAAGAACATCAGATGCCCAGGAACATCTACATCTTCTGTTCCTAGGACAGGAGACAAGAAAGCACGTGGGGCACCTGTGACCCACTAACAGAGCCCTTTCCTGCCCATTTCCCCTTCCGTCCCCTGCTGTGCCCTCATGCAGTCCCCTTTGAGATGCTGTGAATCTTCTCTAAGGAAAGGAGCTGAGGTCAGGCTCTGCCTCTGTCTGAACAGGTCTGTGTCACCTGTCCCTGAGGGGAAGCATTTTAGACTCTGTCTTTGTTGGGAAAAAGAATGGTAATTCATAACTTTCTAGAAGTAGGCCTCGCACAGAGCTCCAGGAATGTTTGTTAACTGACTGATTCTTGGATCTCAGAGATGGAAGGGCTCACTGGAGGTCTGGCGCACCTCCCGGCCTTCAGACAGGTAGGACCTGTGAGGAGGTAGACAGCAGACGGGAGAGACTGTGGGATGGCAAGTCCTGCTGGGGCAGCCACCGCCCCCACCTGTGCACAAATCAGTCCCTGTGTCCTCCTGTAGGGTGTCCCAAGGCTTGTCCAGGAGCAAAGATATCCCACTCCCCACGCATAAGGGAAACTGAGTCTCGCTCCTTTTATTTATTTATTTTTTTAATGTTTATTTATTTTTGAGAAACAGAGCATGACCGGAGGAGGGGCAGGGAGAGAGGGAGACAGACTCTGAAGCGTCAGCACAAAGCCCCAGGTGGGGCTTAAACCCACAAACCCATGAGATCATGACCTGAGCAGAAGTTGGACACTCAACCGACTGAGCCACCCAGGTGCACCCCCCTGCTCCTTTTAAAGCAGAGCTGCCACCATGAAGGTAAGTGTTCTTGGGGCTGCTGGGCCAAAGAGGGGCACTGAGGTATCAGTCTCCTATCTAATTCCTGTGGAATGTTTGTGATTTAGAATAATTTCTACAAGGCCCTTCAGCTCCAGGCGCTGCAGACAACCCTGGGTGAGAAAGAAGAGGACAATGAGATGTCCTAAAAATGCCTCTAAAAACGCTTTGCCTGACAGGACCTATATCACCACCTATTGCTGGGAACATAGTAAAATCCCTCTCCCTCCACCCTCCCATCCTCCCCCTTGTGCTCTCTGAGACGCAGGCTTGGGGACTAAACACATATGGGTCTAGTTGGTCGATCTGCTGTCCTCCAAGGTCGTAAATTCAGATGGTCACAAATCAGCTTCGGGGAAACTTCAGCCCCAGACACGCACGCGCTCACATTCAGGTCCAGGCGTCCAGGCTGAAATATGGCCGCATGTGTTCCCTTCTGCATTGCCGGCCTGCCAGAGATGCCACCCTGTCAGACATGGTTTATGGAGCAGCCAGGAGGCCAGAACACAGTGGCCAGCTACCACCCCAGCCAAGGCGCCCCGAGGCTTTGATCTCCTGCTGCAAGCCCCCCGTGTCAGGAGGGTTGGCCAGTCATTCCCACACAGGCCTGAACTGTGGCTTTCCGAAGTAGCTGGGGGGCTCTGGGTTTCTCCTGCACCCCGCCACGGCATTGTTAGTGCAGACGCTTTTCTTCCCCTGGTAACTCTTTGTGACATCCCATTGTCACCAGCTACACACAGAGCACCCCTGGTCCTTTTCCTTTCCTGGTGCTGACAGCTGACACAGAGCCCACTCACACTTTGCATGAAAATGTTCCTCCTTGGAGGCCCTTCTCCAAGAATCTGAACTTGAATTCAGGCAGGACATTAACTCAGAGCAAGTTTCAAACACTGGGTTTTCTGAGTCCTAGGAGGCACCCTGGCCTAGTCGGCTGGGAGCAAATTTACATCTGTCTACAAGTTTGTGCTGTCATAACGCTTTCCTGGCTCCAAAGTAAGTCCAAAGGCAAGATGCACTTGGGAAAGGACACGGCATGAGCCTAGAGCTCTCGAGTTGCCCCATCAAGGTTCTGCAATCTTTAGTGTGCGGGGAACTCACAGCACACTAAAAGAGACCGACTGATGTCTGGGTCCCCATCCCAGACACTTAATTGGTCAGAGGTACAGAGATTTTCAGAGCTCTTCCAGGTGCTTCTCCAGGTACAGCTGAGGCTGAGAATAAATGAGTGGAGAGAGTGTCACTTATCCCCAGCTTCTCTTTAAGGCATCCCCCCGCTGGGTGAAGAGAGTTTGGGAGGCACCCCAACACTCTAATTACCGTCGGTCACTCCCTCTTTCATCCCCTGCCATTTACTGGGCACTCACATTGTGGGAAGCACTGTGTGTTAGCACAGTATATATATACATACATATAAATAAAGATTTATTATCAGGAATTGGGTCACATGATTACAGAGACTGAGGCATCCCAGGATCTGCAGTCAGGAGGCTGGAGACCCAGGAGAGCTGCTGGCATTAAGTTCCAGTCTGAGTCCTAAGTCCAAAGTAGGAGAAGACTAATATCCCAGCCTAGAGACAGGCAGAGAGAGAGCAAATTCTCTCTTCTGAGACTTTTGTTCTATTCAGGCCTCAGAGGGATTAGATGAATCCCTCCCACATTAAAGAGAACAATCTGCTTTAACTCTGTCTACAAATTCAAATGTTCGTCTCATCTAACAAACACCCTCACAGACTCACTCAGAACAATGTTTAATCAAATATCTGAGCAGCTCGTGACTTTGTCAAGTTGACCCATGAAACTAACTGCCACACACTGTTCTGGGTGCCACAGAGAATATTAAAAAGATCTGTATTTTTGTCCTCAAGGAGCTTCCAGTATCATGACAATGAAAGATATGCACAGAAAGCTAGTCTCCATGGCATAGGGCAACCATACAGAAAGGACAGTGGGAGCTCAGAGGAGAAACGTCTGACTTGAGACGGTCACCAAAGTCCTCCTGGTGAAACTGGCATTCATCTGGGTCGGAAGGCTGTTATGGGTTGAATTACGTCTTCCAAAAGATATCTTTAAGTTCTAACTCCCAGGAATACGACCAGAATGTGATCTTATTTGGAAACAGGGTGGTTGCAGATGTCACTAGCTGAAATAGGGTCATGCTAAAGTAGAGTGAGCTCTTAATCTGGTATGACTGGTGTCCTTATAAGAAGAGGAGAGAGACACAGAGAGATGCCTTACCAGAAGCTAGGCGAGAGGCATGGAACATTTTCTCCCTCAGAGCCCTCAGAGGAATCAACCCTGCTGACACACTGAGTCAGACTTCTGGCCTCCAGAACAGTGAGAGAATAAATTTCTGTTGTTTTGAGCCACCCGGTTTGTGGTACTGTGTGATGGTAAACCAAGAGGCTGGGACAAGCAGGGTGGGGAGGGAAGCCTAGGAGAAGCAGAGGTGGGAATGAAGAATGTGTGGGAAGGACAAGGAACATCCCAATGCAGTTAGAACAAGGAATTTAAGAAAAGTAAAAAATGATAGAAAACACGTATCAGAGCTGCCACCTACCACGTCATTTCCCCACAATCCCACGGTACTGCCTGGTTTGAGGGAAACTTCTTACCCCGCCCCCCATACAACGTGAATGGGCTCCACCTTCCTCTTACCTGTTCCCCTCCCTGGGCACAGTGATTGTGAGGGTGGGCATGTGACCCAGACATCCTTCATGGCCACAGTAATTGGTCCATGGATGGGCACACAGCCAAGGCAAGCCAATTAGAGACTTTCCCTGGGACTTTTTATTTTTATTATTATTAAAACTTGTAGAAAAGAGCCCTTTTCTCTTTGCTCACAGGCCTGTGAAATATGAACTTGAAGCTGCCCTCAACCATGTTCATGTAATGTAAATAAATAAAGAGATAAAATGATCCTTAGATCACTCATGCCCCTGGTTCCAGACACTAAGGTTTTTGGAGCTACATCTGAATTTTTACTAATTTCCAATTCTTCCATCAATCCTGTGAACTACCACAATAATCTTGCCCTTATGTATAAAAACAAAAATAACTTTGTTTTTAATCTAACTCAAATGGATTTCTGCCATGTGCTACCGAAGGAGCCCCAACTACCACATAATGGGAGATCGCATATTGCCCACATCCTAAAGAGCTTTGATGCCAGGCTGCAGGGTGTATTTTTAACCCCATTAGCTAGAGATTATTAACTGAGTCTATAGAATCTGGCTTCAAGGTTCCCCATGAAACTCCAGAAAATATGTGCAAAATGCAAACAACATACACCCATCTGGGAAAAGGCAGCATAGATGCGGTTCTCAGCAGAGGAGTCCTTGACCACCCCCCCTCCCTAAAAAGGATTAAGAACCACTGAGATGAGCAATGAGGAGCCGTTATAAACATAAGAACCACAGAATGTATTATCCTCCAAGAATAATTATTAAGCAGCCTCAGATACCCAGTCATTTATTCAACAAACACACTGCCAATCCAGGGTCACGAGCTGTTGGGGATGTGAAGATACGTATGACATAATTTATTCTTCGAGGACTTGTAATCACCTTGGGGTGGTGATGAGCATATACATAATTTCAAACAAGGTGAGAGAGGGTACATAATGTAATGGCAATTCAGAGGCCAGTGCCTAGAACATTTTCCGCAGCCCTGAATGAGCAAGTAGATCCGTGGATGGATGCATTCCACACAAATGGACCATCTATAAAGTCAGTGCCTCAGAATCTCAAGGGCTTCCTGTTTTAATGGATATAAGAATCCTGCCAGACCACCTTACAGGATATCGTGCAGTTCAAACAAGAGAGAAAATACATTAACTTGCTTGGAGCCTGGAGACTCCTGGACAAGACATACAATACTTTTCTCAGAAGAAGCCTGCCTCCGGACCTAGCTCATGCTACTCAGGCTGTGGCCCTCAGGCTATGCTGGCTAGCAGCGTTGGCATCTCCTGGGCCCTTATTCAAAATGCAGGTTTCAAGCCTCACCCCAGACTTTCTGAATCCTAATCTGCAACGTCCCCCCGGGGATCTGTATGCAAATGAGAGACAACCTCACCCAGGTAGCTCTTAGTGTAGTGCTAATATGCTGACAGAGAAGAAATCTGACAGAGAAGGAAACCCACCGAGAAGAGACAGACACAGGGACCACAGTTGCCCAGGTGGGTTGTGGGCTTGCTGCCACACAGATTAGGCTGGGTCTCCTTGGACAGGGGCCATGTATGGGGAGATGAGATGCTGAAAGCACAGGATGCAGTAGCCCACAGAGTGTGAGTCAACCCTAGAACTGGCCTTTGCTCCTGCTAGATGGTGCTCCTGCATCCCAGACATATGGTCTCCTTGAACGGTCAGAGTGACACAGGCATACTTCGCATACATCGGCACGCTCAGAGGGGATTAGCAAACATCTGTGGAGCACAGCCTGCAGTATTCTTCTAGTTTGTGGAACAAAGGAGCACAAGAAGACTCTTGGAGTGCCTGAGCACAAGCCCAACACAGTGCCAGTGGGGCAGGGGGCTTCCCAGCAGTCAGCAGCCCCCTTGCTAGGCTCCAAATGACCACAGCAGACAAACAGACAGCAGCGCTGAGAGGCTAGGGCATCAGGAACTCGAGGTCTTGGGAACAGTAATGGCAATTAGGCCAAAAGGATTCCCCTGGTTCCGTTAGTTTTAGAAATGCCACATTAAACAAAGTTGAATTTGTTCTTTCACAGGAGCCCTTTCAACCCACAGTGAGCGCTGTTAATCTTTGAGAGGAACAGTCAGTAGGCTTTATTTTCCCAAGCACGAATCACAAGACACTTCCCATCTGTGTAAGGCGGCCAGCGCTGCCATAACCAAATACCACAGACTGGGTGACCTGAAAAACAGCCATCTATTTCTCACAGTTTTGGAGCCTGGGAAGTCTGAGATCGAAGTGCCAGCTGATAGGCTTTTCTGGTGAGGGCTCTCCTCCTGGCTTGCAGACTGCTGCCTCACGTAGCAGGAAGAAAGAGAGGAAGCGAGTGCCCTGGTGTCCTTTCTTATAAGGATAGAGCTTCAATACCTGAATGGAGTGGGGTGGACAGTCAATTCAGTTCATAGCAGGCTCCAAAATACTACCAAAGATGGAGGTGACCAAGATCTTCTGGGGAAAGAAGATAGCCCAGGAATGTCTGCAGCAGGAGTTCTGAGGGTTTTCCTGTTCAGGGCAATCAGGCACTCAAAGCGTGTAAGTGTTTGCATCAAACATGCCAAATGTGCCAAGAAGCTCACTATAATAATAACCACCATTTCTGGTACCCTGTAGGAGCTAGAGGCCCATCATGAGCTAGGCTTTATATACATCGTCTCACTTAATGCTCTGAACTCCTACTTAAGGAAGTTACTGGTGTCATCCCTATTTTCAGATGATGAGACCAGGGCTTTAAAAAGTCAATTAGCTGCCTTAAGTCTCACAGCTAGTTAGTGGCAAAGCTACCCAAGATCTCTCTGACTTCAGGCACCTGTTAAAATGCTATAAAAATTCCTCATCCCTTGGCACATGGGAAACATGCCCAGGGCCGATGCTTGGACTTGGAGGTCACCTTTAAGGTAGGGAGTCATGCCCAGTGACTCTGGAGAGGACGCATACAGAACAAAGCCCAGCTTGATGTGCACAGTCCATCTCTCCTTGGTTTTATGTTTTGGGCTTTTATCACTTCTGTCTTGTCACCATATTTTCATATACTGGTTTCTTCAAACTCACCATACAGTGAGTGAATTTAAAGACTAGGAAATTCTGGAACAGTAGGCATGAAGCCTGTGTTGATTTGCTGACACTAATCTTCACCCCTCTATCTCGGTAATTAGCTATTCAGTAAAATGAATAATTTATGAGCTTCACACATCCATCTGTCAAGGCAATATTTTTATGTTTGCAAATTTCAAAGAGGAAAATAAGTGTCACTCTCTATCAATAAACCTGGCTCTTTGCAAAGGAATTGCTAAAAAGTTTTCCTCTGCATAAAACCATTCCAAGGACTTGCTTCGAGCAAACAGGGCAAAGTCCTTTGTCATGAATGAATTCATGGATTCCCTGGGAATGCTTTCCTATAAGAATCGCCTGTCCATATGCCACCCTCATTTCCAGTGGAAGGAGAAAGAGTTAAAAAACAAAAAAACAAAAAAAAAACAAAAACAAAAAACAAAAACTGGAAGCCAGGATTCTTCCAACGCAATCGAGTATAGCTAAAAACAGATCTAGGCTGAGAGTAGGAACAGGGAGGGTGCTGTCCTGGCCCTGCTACTAACCAGCTGGGTGACCACCACCATACACACAGCACTCCGCACCTCCTCACCTGTACACTGAGGGGCAGCACCGCTGACACCTCATGCAGCTCGTGATCCCATGGGTACTGAGTGCCATCGCGACATCTGTACACCAACCCCAGTTCTGAATCCTGGGAAACGCCCAACCTGCTTACTTCACTCCAGGGGAGCTTAACAGTCATGATCAGAAGCATCTCAAAATAAGAAGCTTTAACCTAAACCATCCCAGACAGATGGAAACACATTCTCTCTTTCAAGTGACTTCAAGAGTGTACAGAACCCTGAACAGTAGTTCAGTGGCAGTGTCTAAACAGCATTCTCCATTCATACGTTCTTCTTTATCTCTGGCCTAATTTCTTCTACTGAAATAAAAAATTAAGACCAGATTTCCTTTATATTCTGCATCATAAAATTATTTCTATTTTGCAGTAATCATTAAATTGCTTCCCAATTTGCCCTTATTTTATTTTTATTATTAATTTTAAAATTATTGTTTTAAACATGTGCAGAGGTGTTGAAAATAATATAACAGCAACCCATATACCCACTGCCTAGATTTAATACATGTCCCCATACAGTCATTTTTTTTAAGTTTATTTATTTTGAGAGACAGAGAGAGGAAGAGAGAGAGTGGAAGGGAGAGGCAGAGAGGGAGGAAGAGAGAGAGAACCCCAAGCAGGTTCCACACTCTCAGCACAGAGCCTGATTCAGGGCTCAAACTCAAAAACTGTGAGATCATACCTTGAACCAAAACCAAGAGTCAGATGTTTAACCAACTGAGCCACGCAGTTTTCCCCCATACGGCTATTTTTGCTAAAGCAAAGAGAGTAATTTAAAAAAAATTTTTTTTAATGTTTATTTCTTTCTTGAGAGAGAGACAGAGTACGAGCTGGGGAGGAGCAGAGAGAGGGAGACAGAATCAGAAGCAGGTTCCGGGCTTCAGGCTCCAGGCTCCAAGCTGTCAGCACAGAGTCCGACGCGGGACTCAAATTCACAAGCTGTGAGATCATGACCTGAGCAGAAGTAGGACACTTAACCAACTGAGCTACCCAGGCACCCTGAGAGTAATTGTCATGTTTTTTGTTTTTTTAATTTTTTTTAATGTTTATTTATTTTTGAGAGAGAGAGAGACAGAGCGTGAGTGGGGGAGGGGCAGAGAGAGGGAGACAGAATCCGAAGCAGGATCCAGGCTCTGAGTTGTCAGCACAGAGCCCGACGCGGGGCTCGAACTCACAAGCTGTGAGATCATGACCTGAGCTGAAGTCAGGCACTTAACTGACTGAGCCACCCAGGTGCCTCTTGTTTTTAAAAGAGATAAACAGAGGGACACCTGGGTAGCCCAGTGGATTAAGCATCCAACTTTGGCTCAGGTCATGATCTCATGGTTCATGGGTTTGAGTTCCACATTGGGTTCTGTGCTGACAGCTCTGAGCCTGGAGCCTGTTTTGGATTCTATGTCTCCTTCTCTCTCTGCCCCTCCCCCACTCGTGCTCTGTCTCTCTCTGTATCTCATTAAATAAATAAACATTAAAAAAAATTTTTTAAAGATATAAACAGAGAGGGAGGCAAACCATAAGCGACACTTACAGCGAACAAACTGAGGGTTGCTTGAGGGGTGGTGGGAGGGGGGTGGGTTAAATGGGCGATGGGCATTAAGGAGGGCACTTTTCGGAATGAACACTGGGCTCATAGGTAAGAGATAAATCACTAGATTCTACTCCTGAAGTCGAGACCACACTGTATGTTCACTAACTTGAATTTTAAAAAACAAAAGAAGATCTGAACCACTACAGATACAATCAGTCACCTGCCTACTCTCAACTCAATGTCTTTTCTGTTTTCTGCAGAGGTGACGTCACTAGAAATTGGTGATCTGCCTCTTGTGCAGGTTTTTATATGCTTACTAATCTGTATGTACACATAGTAATAGAAAGCACTCCTTATGAATTTTTAAATGTATATCAGTGGTACCATATTGAGTTCATCATTCAGGAAATTGCTTTATTTTTTTCAACCAAGCTTTTAAAGAGGAATGTAACATAAATGATAATTAGGTTGATCCCAAGTTTTTTTGGCTATTATACATAATACTACTAATGAAGAACCTTTATAATGTTTCCTTGTGTGCGTATGCATGATGTTTCCTTGTAGGCACATGCATAATGTTTCTGGGGCATGCACATCAAGAAGTGTTTGCCCCAACTTCCAGTTTTAATCAGCGGTATATCATTTGCTCATTTCCTACATCTTTACTCCTAACACTTAGTGGTGCCGATTTTGCTGAATGGATGAATGTGAAGTAGCATTTAATGTTCTCTTTCTTTCTAGTGAGTTTAACTCTCTTTTTATACTTTCACTGATATCTATGTTTTCCTATTTGTGACTTGCAAAATAAAACTCTTTCACTGCTTTGTGTATTGGGCTACTTTTCTCTTGCTTATTGATTTATAGGGGATTTTTTTTTTAGAGAGAGTGCAAGCAAGGGAGGGGCAGAGGGAGAGAGAGAGAAAGAATCTCAAGCAGGCTCCATGCCCAGCATAGGCTCAATGCAAGGTTAGATCTCATGCTTGTGAGAGACCATGACCTGAGACAAAATCAAGATTCGAACATTCAACCTACTGAGCCACACAGGAGCCCCTGCAGGGAATTTTATATGTGCCAGATACTGATCTTTTATTGACGTACATGCTGGAAATATCTTCTACCTGTGGCTTATCTTTTCACTTTAGCTATGGTTGCTTTTGTCATGCAAAACTTTGTCATTTTAATGGAGGCAAACATATCAACCATTGACTTCATGGTTAGCTTTTTCTGTGTCTTATTCAAGTAGTGCTCCCCTTTCCTAGGCTCATAAGTATATCCTCCTGGTCAGTCTCACATAGGCTACATGGTCTCAGTGTCCGTTATCTTTTCTCTTTGGTACTTTAAAAAAAATTTGTTAATGTTTATTTATTTTTGAGAGAGAGAGAGAGAGTGAGAGGCAAAGCATGAGTCGGGGAAGGGTAGACAGAGACGGAGACACAGAATCCAAAGCAGGCTCCAGGCTCTGAGTTGTCAGCACAGAGCCCAACACAGGGCAAGAACACATGAGCTGTGAGATCAGGACCTAAGCTGAAGTCGGACACTCAACCAACTGAGCCACCCAGGCATCCCAGCTCTTTGATGCTTTTAAAGGTATCTTAAAGATGACTTGCTGCTGTTATGAAAGAAACAGATGATTATTACAGAAGATTTAGGAAAAACAGAAAGAAAACAAATCAGTACATCATTAGGTCACTTTTACAATAATTCTTATTATCTTTGAACAGAATCCCCCACCAGGGCAGCCCTACTTACACATCGCTGAACATAATACATGATGGACGGGGTTGAGCTTTGGAGAAAGACGGATCTGCATCTGAATCTTATCTCTACCACTTCTGAGTTGACTTATCTTGCATATGATATTTATTTTCTTTGAACTTCCATTTCCACATCTGTAAGATAGTAACAGTGACTTCTGCGCTGGGTTGTTTTTGTCCCAATTTGTATCAAATTTCATATGTCAGGCCTATAACTGGCAATATCTTTCCCTAAAGAATCCTGTGAGCCCCTGCTCTATTATCTACCAGTGTGCAAAGCCCCTGGAGAAAAGTAAGAACAGAGCCATGGACATGCTTATTGGCTCAAGCCCAAGCTATCGGCAGGATCCCAGAAAAGACAAATTCTGTGCAGTCGTAAAGCTATTGCTACCAAGCCATGGGATAACCATCCTAGGGGCTGTTCCAATAGTCACTAGACTCCTCCATTTATAAAAGCACACTACTACAGAGATAGTGCCTAAAATGGCATGGAAACTAGTTGGAGAACAAAAGCCACCAGCTGACCTCATCCTCAGTACCTCCCCGCTCAAAGGAGTTAATTAGCAAAAGGGAAAACAATTGACTTTTTTGGTATTATATAATTCCATTGTATTTTCGCCAGGTATCGGGTTTCACCACCCACTGCCATGTGTCACGTCATGAAAGAACTTATTGTTACATACACAAAACAAGAACAAGCTCATAATGCTGCAAGAAGTATAATTCCACATTCTTCGTCTCATTGCAGTTGAGATCTTCAGGTTAATAGGCAATTACATTCACAAAACATGTCGTGCTTAGAATGAACATGGCTCATGTTGAGATGGCCCTCGCCCCAAGAAAGACTATTTTTAGGAAGCTTGGCAAGGAAAATGAACGTTTTCAGCCCAAGTATGCCCTGCCAAATAACTAACTCCACCAAATTCTTTATTACCGAATGAAAAAAAGAAAGGCAACAAAATAATGAAATCTTTCTTTTCACCATTTTGGGAATTCTCTTCCCATGTCTAACTCCCTTCAGCTTTCAGAATCTCCTTCACAGAATTGTGAGTACACCTTCCCTGAGAGACAGTAGTTTTTGAAAGTCAAGCTGGAAGCCATCTGATTAGAATCTCTTGTCTTTCCCTGTCTTGGAGGAATCATTGAGCCTTTTTGTTTAGAGTGAGAATCCGACCACAGCGAGACCAGTTTCACTTTCAAGGACCCCAGGGCTGTGGACTTTAGATGAAGAAGAATCCCGTGCCATTCTCTCAAACAGTAAAAATCCTTTAAAACATAAAACATGAAGCCCTATATGTACTCTTTATACTTGTATAAATCCAAGTTATATCATTTTCTAGTAAAGGCTGAACTTCTGATAAAATATGTGTGTGTTGGGCCAGGATTCTCCCCACTGGAGACAGTGGAGTAAGTGTCTGAAGATACGGGCTCTGGTCTTGGCACTGAGCGGTTTCAGAGGTTAGACGAGCATCTTTTTTTTTTTATGCGGACCACTGCCCCCTGACAGGTCTCTCTCTTTTCAGTTTCTCATATCTTCTAATCCACCTCCAACATGAGTGGGTCTCAGAGGGGCCCCAGACCAGCAGGATCACTACCACCCAAGACCTTGTAAGACATACAAATTCTTGGGCCTCCCTCTAGACCTACTAACTCATGACCTCTGGGGTGGGGCTCAGCATCTGCGCTTTAAGAAGCCCTCTAGGTGAGGCTCATGCACTAACACGGGAGAGTTAGCCTGCACTGAATCCTGGCAGGGCAGGTCAAAGCTCCTTAACACAGCTCCCAAAGACTGTTTTGGGTCATGACCAGCCTCCTTGAGCCTCCAGGTTCAGCCCCCGAGTCCCTCCATTGCCCCTGCCACTCCCGCAGTGGACCGCACCACAGAGCAATGCTCACTCACTGAGGAGCCGCCTCTTTCATGAAGCTTTTCCTTTCTCTATTCCCATCCAGTTCATCACCCTTTGTCTTCTGGCTTTTGCACATGTCTCCATGTTTAAGAGCATCCTGTGAAGGGGTTGGATACACTAGTCTACGCCACTAACCTGTGAGGTCTTTGGAGACAGATAGCCATTCACACTTTCTTTTATCAATTTATTGAGCACCAGGCACCCAGGTGGGAGCTCAGGATATAATGGTGCAGATGGAACTGCTAGCCTCTGATTTCTGAATCTTTATCGCCCAGCGCAGTAATGTTGTGATAATTTTGCTCAAAAAAAAAAAAAAAAATTAGCCCCACCCCCCAGCCCTTTTTTTCCTTAATTTTTTTATTTGAGTGTCATTGACACAGTGTCACATTCATTTCAAGTATATAACACAGTGATCCAACAAGTTTAAACATTATGCTATGCTCACCACAAGTGTAGTTACCATTTGACTGGGAGCCTTCACCCATTAGGTCCATCCCCCCTCCCCCTCCCCCTCCCCTCAGGCAACCATCACTTTGTTCTCTGTTTACAAGTCTGATTCTGCCTTTTGTTTGTTTGTTTGTTTGTTTACCCATTTGTTTTTGTTTCTTTTAGATTCCACATATGAGTGAAATCATATGGTATTTGTTTTTCTCCTTCTCACTTATTTTGCTTTGTATAATACCTTCTAGGTCCATCTAGGTTGTCAATGAATTGTATTAATGTTAATTGTCAGTGTACTGTACCAGTGTGAAATTCCTGGCTCTGATATTGTGCTACAGTTTCACATGATGTTACCTGTGAGTATAACTGGGTAAGGGGCGTATGGGATCTTTCTGTATTATTTCCTGTAACTGCATATGAATCTATAATTATCTCAAAATAAAAACTTTTTTAAAAAGTTGTTGGATCTGTCATGCAGGCACTATATAGGACTTGTAATTCCACTAATACACTCATAAATGCTATTATGAGCATCTATATGAGATGGGCATTTGGATGTTACCAAACCTTTTGTGGTAATCATTTCACAATACAGGTAAGTCAAGTCATTAGGCTGTATACCTTGAAGTATACCTAAAGTGCATACTCCAGCTCCATCTCAATAAAACTTAAAGAGAGAAAAATGAGAACGAGGAAACTGGGCTTTAGTGTGCATCTACTCCAACCTCTCCAAAATCCTTAGGTTGTCTTTCAAGATCCCCCATAATCTGACCCTGGCCTATTTAACCATAATGAAGTTCCACTTGTCTCCTACTGCTCTGTCTGGTCCTCACTGGCCTTTCCTGTCTGCTCTGCCCAGACAAATTACATTCTTCTTTCAAAGCCCACGGCAAGTTCCATGTCATCCAGTAAACCATCCCTGACAACCTGAGCTTCTTTATCATCAGCATTTATTTATTAACCATGTCATTCCATTAACTATTACCTTGTATTATTAGCCATCATGTATGCATTTCAGTTTTATATCCCAAACTAGATTTCAAATTTATCTCAAAGCCTGGTTCTCCTTCCTTCCCTGAAGGCAGGTAGAACAAGCAGAATGATTTAGAGCAGGGACTCCACAGTCAGAAAGCCTGTGATCTAACCCTGGCACAAAAGAAGCAACGCAGAGGTCCCAAAGTTCTCAACAGTCAAACATGGTGGAATTGTACGATGCAAGGTAAATCCTTCTTGCCTCAGTTTCCCCAAGAACAACCCTTGTGTTCTTCTTCTTGCAACTGCCTGGTATGATAAGGGATGATCCAGTGGTATCCCTGAGTGAGTATCCACAAAGAAAATGGCCACGAGGGTAAAAATAAATGGGGGTGATTCTTAAAGTATCCCTTATTTGTAAAATCATTCTATGTGGAACGATGCACTCCCTGAAGCTGCAGAATAAATGTTGTGAGTGCAGACAAATACCCAGTCTTCAAACTTAAAGCTATAAAAATGTTCCTTATCTTGATCCTAATAGAGGAAGCAAGCGATTAACTTTTAAAAATGTATCCTGATTTTCATTAGAAAACCAGACATATGAGGGGTGTCTGGGTGGCTCAGTCGGTTGAGGGTCCGACTTCAGCTCAGGTCATGATCTCATGGTTCATGGGTTCAAGCCCCACATCGGGCTCCGTGCTGACAGCTCAAAGCCTGGAGCCTGCTTCAGATTCTGTGTCTCCCTCTCTCTGTCTGCCCCTCCCTCACTCCTGTTCTCTCTCTGTCTGTCTGTCTTTCTCAAAACTGAATAAACATTTAAAAAATTTTTTGAAAAGGAAGAAAGAAAACCAGACATTTGAACAAAGTCCATGACTTTTAGATTTTCGAAGCATTTGGCTTGACTGATTTATTCGACTTTAGAAAGCAAAGACAAAAATTCTTGCCACTGATGTTCTAAAAGTTGCGAACATCTAATGAAAGATTTTAAAAGAATGTGTGATGCCTTCAGGCCCTCTTATGTCTCCCCACCAGGGAGGTCCTGAAAGTGGGACCCCAGGAGCTGGCGGGGGCTAGAGTGTGTCAGGTGGCAGGAACTCAGTTCTCAGGTGCACAGTTTGAGGACTCAGGCACCTGGTGAGAACAACTGACATTTGCATGGAGTTTTCCCGCCTCGCGTTTGTTTTCTTAGCTACTCAGAGGTGCCATTCTGAGGTCTTGAACGGAGTGCACCCCAACTGAAAAGTCTGATAAGTGAGGGACCGGGCTGGGGGCGGCTTTCCACAGGAAGTCGGCTCTGCTTCAGCGCTGGAAATCAGTGTGATGTCTAGCATAGCCAAGTGTCCCTGCAGGACCCTACTGGGAAATCACTGGAGTTTTATGAGGTTAGCTGCAGTTTTTGTGTAAACAACATAACGTTTTATGATGGGAAACCTAGCCCTTTGCTTTTTATGTAAAAGCATCGATTAAGGCTTTTTTAATGTTTGAGATGTAAAGAAGTGTGAAAAACTAATGTTGTTTCAGAAATGGTCCAAGGAAAAAGATAATGCAGTAGCTACAAGTTTAATGACCTTTCTCATAAAATTATGTAGGGGATTTGTGATAAGTGTGGCAATAAAAATGGTTTTGTTGTCTCTAATTTTCCGAGCTGTGGATTAAATGTTTTCTAATGGATGATACCATTACTGTCTATATTCATTATTTATTCCAGCACGAGTTCAACAGATTTCCAAGAGGAATATCACAAATTCACATATCAGATTCTTTAATTAAAATACTTTCAATAGCAAAGTTTCTTTATTTTGGGGATTTTTTTTTAATTAGGGGAGGGTACTGTTGCCAACATTGGCTTTTGTAAAAAACAATTTAAGTAACAATCAAATTCAAATGGTGGATACGTGTCATTATACATCAGTCAAAATCCACAGAAAGAACACCAAGAGTGAACCCTAATGTAAACTGTGGACTTTGGGTGATAATGGTGTGTCACTGCACACACATACCGCTCTAGCGGGAGATGGTGGGAGAGCCCAGGGGTTATACGGGAAATCTCTGTACCTTCTGCTCAATTTTTATGTGAACTTAAAAGTTGTCTTAAAAAAAACAGTCTATTAAAAAATTCTCTGGAGCACACGTGTGTGTGTGTTAGTAGTCAGTACGGGAGTTAACTTCATTTTCTGGTATCTATGGTCTAAGCCTAAACTTCCTTCCATTTCACCCTTTCATGACATGTTGGAAACTTTTCTAAAATGCATTGGTCCTGGTGCTGGGAGCGATGGCTCCCATACTTGCTTGGGTACAAGACACTCATTTCCCGATAATCCCACAGACAAGACCAGAAACAAAGAAGAAGATGGACTGTGAACTGCCCCCTCCCCCAAGGAATACCCTGGAAATAGCTTTCCGGACTAAATCTTTGGCATGAGAATACTATACTACAGTTTGCCTTTTTCCTATAAAGTTGAAGTGGGAAGGAAAAAGGAGAAACCCCAACAATGACATTTTCTGAAGACTGCACTTCATGTAACCAAGGCCAGACCCTACCCAAGGTTAATCTCATGTGATCGCATGTGCCCCTTATCAAATTAACCAGCTTTTGTCCTCAAGTCTTCATAAGAGAACACAATATTCGAAAGGTCAGACCAATTACTGGGATTTCCAGAACATTTCTTGTTTAAGGTCCCTGAGCATGTTAGGGCAGAATGCGATTGTCTGGTATACTTTGGGCAGCACTCATCAGTGGAGAAAATGACATGCCAAGAGGGAAGTAAGTGCCCAGCAGGGGAGAACATCACACAAAGAAAATGCCTATTTCTTCCCAAGTGGGCAGAGTGTATATGGAGAATCCAGGACTAAGACACCTCAGGATGGACCCTGCTGTGACCACTCAGGCCCCCCACTCCTCTCCCACAAACACGCTAGCATGCACCCTCTTTCCCTAAGAAGCACTCGGCCTATGGTTAACAGAGGCTTCCTGACCTATGCCTTTTCATGACAAGATCAGGGGATATCGGCGCAGTGAGGTGATGTCCCAGCACTGGCAATGCAGTGAGTCAGATACTCATTCACCCATTCGCTTTCCAGCATGCCGATGCTCCGAATCAGGCTGGGGACACACACGTGTTCAATCAGCGTATGATCTGTCTTTGTACAGCGCCGCCCTTGAGAGAAGCAGAAACAAAGCAGACGCATGTCCCCAGGTGTTGGTTGCCTGACTGGAAAGTCAGCCCCAGTCCTTCTCCAGGGGCAGCCCTCATGCCCTGGCAGAACTCAGCTGCCTCCCATCTGCCCCTGCCGCCCTGCCTTCGACCCCGGGGCTGACCTGCAGAGACCACACTTATTAAAGGAGAGAGGTCACTTGCCCCCGTTCTTGCCGAAGTTGGCTCATTACGAGCCGAAACTGCTGAATTACATGTGGTGTTTTATGAGACCATCAAGTGTCCGAGAAGTGATGGAGTGAAGGGTGCCATGTGGATTCTGACACAGGCCACAAAGAGGGGCCTTGGGAGCCTTGCTGGTAAGGCTGCTCCTGCTGCTACCCAGAGTGCCCATACACAGCCAAATGTCAGATCATGTTTTCACTGTGACCTCCCCAGAATATTATCATCCCCGTCAGGAGAAAAATTCAATTTCCATATCCTTCATTTTTTCTTTCATTAAAGGAAAACCCCTTCCCTAGAAAAATGCAAATTACAAAACTTAAACTGCATTTTAAGTGAAAGGGAAGATTTTTTTCCAAATCAAAGATGGGTGGGAAGAGAGAGAGAGGCAGAGAGATTCCTTCTTACATCTCAAGCTAAGAGTAAGATCTGGGACTTCCAAAAAGGTATGACTCTTAGAAACTGATTAATTTTTAGATCTTAAAAAGCCAAACAGTCTCTTTAAAGAGCAATGAGAGCCTGATTCAAGTTGTTAAATTTTATGTTGTGTGTAATGTTGTAATTGATGTCAAACCTTTCACGTTTTCTTACCACTGACATTGGACAGTCTACTCCACTCAAGGGCTCAGTTACCGGAGTCGAGATTAAGTAACCTAACCAGGAAATAAGGGCAGAATGGAATTTTATTACATGGAATTGAGAAGTTCAAATGCAAAATAATTAAGTCTGAGCCAAATATAGCCATTCTCTCTCCCATCAGTTTATTTGGTGGATAATTGGCTGTATTAGGTATTTCACTGAGCTGCATATAAAACTTTATTGCCCTTGTAAAGTGCATGCTGTGAATTCTGATGCTTCTGTGTGTTTGGGGGAACATAATTGTTCCCTTTGCAGAATAGCACTGCTTACCTAGATCCTGAAACCAAACGAGGCTTCCAGGAGGCCTGCTGCTGAGGCCCCTGGTGCCAGGATGCGTGTGAGGAAGCTCAGATCTAAGCTGGGGAGGGACAGCCATGTAGCTATTGGGAAAACAGCTCCCTGGAACTTAGAGCTCATGAAATGAAAGACCAGAACACCTGCCCTATTTGATGTGGGCTCTGCCAAGTCACTGCTGGGGTTAGCATTTTTGTGTTCGAATTAGTAATAAATAAGTTAGCACTGAGTGTCGCTCACCAGATTTCAGAGCTCATGACAAATGGATTTTGTTTTGATGTGTGGGGTCTTTTCCGAGGTGGTCTCACCACTCGTGCCCCTCCCCCATCTTTTTCAGAAAAGGAGGCCATTTGTATACCGCTGAGGGCCTGCTTTCCTCTGCATCTGACACCATAAGAACAGTATGGAACTGACCTAATTAGGATCCTTTTCTGCGAAAAACAATACGTGGCTACATATGGTTTCGGTTAGGTTCCAAAAGCTTTCCTATTCCTGTAACTCCAACAATACGCCTGAATCCCCATCTCTGATTTGTTTTTAGAGGCAGATTTCACAATGTAATCCCCCCAGATAACCTACTGTGGGTTCTGCTCCTCTACCTGACCCTTATTTACTCCTGCAGATTGGTCTCAGTGTAATTCAAACGACCTCTAATGCCCTGAATGACAGAAAGACTGCTCAGACCCCAGAGCTCACAGGCACAGCAGAGCTAGGTCACCTGGGGAGATCATTCCTTCATTCCACACATATTCCCCAACTCTTTATTCCATGGAAACTACTTTTCTAGATATTGGGGGCATGATGATAAATCAGGCAGGGTTCCTAACAATTTCCAGTGGAAAGAAGCCTTTCACATCCTGGTTCTCTGGGCCCTAGGAGTCTCTGAACTCCTTAAAGTAATATCCAAAATTGCTTATCTGTGTACTTTTCTAGGCAGAGGGTCTGAAAGTTCAAACAGACTCTTGAAGGGCTCCATGGCCCTTGCAAAAACAAAAACAAAAATACAAAAACAAAAAACAAACAAAAAACACCTGAAATTACTGGAGCTGGAAAAGAGGACAATTAAATCATGATAATATATGTAAAGAGCTTGTATAAGAGAAGTGTGTACCTAGCACAGTCCCAGGCTCCCATACCAACACTAGCTGAATTTGTACCAAGTGCAATGGACGCTGGGAAAAACAAGAACAATTATTTATGCCAGGGTGAGGTGGGGAGGAGAGTATTGATAAATGTCTTAAAAGGAGACCGCATTTGAATGAGTGTTTGAAAGAGGGTGGGAATGTGCCAGAAGTGGAAGGTGTTCTCAACAGAAGGACAACCACATGGGAGAGCGTGAGGGCATGAGGAGTGTGGTGAGTTCAAGGACCAGCAGATGTTCAGAGGTGCAGGGCGCCAGATGAAACCACACAGGAAGAGAGCCCAGACCATGACAGGGCTCGATCTCTCCTAAGGAGCTGTATGCAGCTTGTGGGCAACCAGAACTGAAGAAGTTGTTCGGAGGGATCTAAGTTCTTTCTTGGTGGGGGGAAACCAGGGAGCAGTCTGGAGTACTGAGTCTCACATAATCCTGACACCCTATAGGGTGAGAAGTGTTGGGGAGGTCCACACCCTCCAGGTTTGCCTGGGATATGTCGGCTTTCCCACTCAAAGCCTGTAGCCCAAGCAGTTTCAAGCAAGCCTGGTCATTCCATCTCCAGAAATGTCCCAGGAGGCAGGCAGGCAGGGGGCATTCCTGGGTCCAGAAACACACATTTCAACCTGAGGAGAAGAGAGTTGGAGGGGAGATTTGTCTGGGGGCCTTGGCTTGAGATTTGGACCTTTGAGAAAGATTTGTATGAAAATATTTCTCATGAGAACATCACAAGCCACTTCCCAAGTATGTCATCAAGGCTGAAAAGTCTCGAGAGCTGCCAGCAAGAGGAATTGGTATGTCCCTCCCAAGACAGTGTGGCTGGCAGCAGGGAGAATGATCAGAGGCTGTTTCTGTGATGGCCCAGACACACAGATGGGGAGAGGTGGGCAGTGCTGTGGGTGATACCTGCATAGGGCCTGTGCCACTCAAAGTCCACAGAGCCTCCAGGCATGTAGTCAGCCAAGTCCACTGCTAACACTGGCAGGGCCTAGAGTACAAAAGGAGGCTCACTTACCACAGTATACATATTTAACAGTTATGAATCATGCCAATAAACTGCTGAATAACTAAATTTCTTCCTCTAGCCTTGACAAGTATCCCCCCAAAATAACCTGGAGGCCAGGCTCCAGGTGGTTTCTCAGACTCCTCAAAGCTCTACTCTAGAATATGGCAGTGTGAGGAAGGCTAAACCCTGGCCTCCTGCCCTTGGCCTGCCTATTTTTCCTCCTATCCCCAGTCAGTCCCCCTTGGTTAGTGGCCCACACATTCAAACTCCATGTGCAACCCAAAAAGCAGCTACCCCATGGCCCTCCCTGAAGCCTAAGTGTTAAACCTCAGCAGTCAGGTCTGCTCCCCCCAAAGATGCCCACACAGGCTCTGGAGGTAGGCTCAAGGCCATTGTAGCAGGGAGCTCTGGTGAGGAAGCAGGACACAAGTTTGGAATGGACAGGCTCCATCATTCTGGCTGACTCGTTGACAGTCAGGGGCATAGTCAGGCCAAGGCTGAGTGAAGTCCTCTGAAATGCACTGCCCAGGGCAGAGTGGTACTGGCTGGAGCTGCCCTAATTTGGGACATTCTGGGCTCCTTTCGAGCTTCCTGCAGGTGGGATTGTCAGGCCTGGCTTTGAGCCTTGGCTCTGTTCCTCACTAGCTGTGTAGCCTAGACTAAAAGGTTTGCTCTCTCTGTGCCCATCTCATCTGTAGAGAGTATTTAACCAGCTACTTCACATAGATCTCATGAGGCTCACAGGAAGGTGTCTACAAGGGGCCTTACAAACAGGGCGAATGTCTGATAGATCAAGAATGGGGAACACAACCATTCCTTTCTCACCTACACCCAGGCCACAGTGGGATGGGGAGGGAGAAATCAATCTTTGTACTGAGTCACAACCTGAGCTTGTGGCTGCAAAGGTCGAAAGCGAACATACTACTGTCTTCTCTGTTTGTTCACCAGCCAGGTGTCATCCCTCCACCTTAATCCCAAGCAGAGCTTCCCTGCACCCCAGGCTGATCCCAGGAAGAGCCCTGGGGTAGCGAGTGCAGGGGCACGAGAGCCTGCACTCAGGAGTTATCCTCTAGAAACTGACTAGGTGCGTGCATTAGGCAGAAAGGGGCTCAATCCTCATTTATCCATCTGCAAACCTCTCAATGGCAGCAAGATTAACTTCTTTTGGACCTTGAATCTCACCCTGAGTGGATCCAGTCAACTTGGTTAGGGCAGGAGACAGTGGTCCCAGTCAGCTCCCACAGGCATGCAAGTATTAAGAGCGGTTTCCCTGACCACATGTGGTCAGACAGTGTGCTCTCTGAGGGTACCCAGTGTAAGTGGAGCTATTTGTCAAGGTCAGCGCCCCATCCAAAAATCTAGGCACCTATAAAAACCTCACAGAGAGAATGGGAGAAGTTAGGGACTCCAGGAAGCTGGTGTGGGCATGGTATAGAACAAAAGAACAGTTTCTGACTTTCCAGGAAGCCTCCTAAGGACAATGGGGGACAGCAAAGCACAGGAAAGACCTAATATCCAGCCAGAAAATCCTACCCAAGCAGAGTGGAGAGCTGGAATTGGGAGAGAGGGTGTCCTCATTCCTCTTGCTGGATCCTACAGTTGTCGTAGAAGGCTGTGGATTAACTGACACGGAACTACACTTTGTGTCTCACTCTACTGCACCAGGGTCATGTATCCATGAACTACTTAACCTTTTGCAACCCCCCATCTGAGAGTAGGTACGGGCCTTTTTATATGGAACCTGCAGGCAGGGGGAAGTCTACACCCCTTAGATCAGGCTTTCTCGGTCTCATCGCTACGTTAGGGGCCCAATAATTCTTTGTTGTAAGGCTGTTCTGTGCACTGTAAAATGTTCAACACCATCTCTGACTAGATGCCCACAGTTGCGACAACGAAAAATGTCTCCAGATGCTACCAAACATCCCCTGGGGGGACTAAATAGTCCCTGGATGAAAGCCACTGCCTTAGGCAAGAGCAGGTAGAGATGGGGGATGACACACAGAGGGGGTCTTGCTGCCTCCAAGGCCTCCTCTGACCACACCAAGGTTGCTCAGGGACTCACACCCAGTACGAGGTTGCTCAGGGGCTCACTACGGCCAAGGGGAAGGAGAGGAAGGGCCACAGGGGCCCATCCACTGAGAACGATGTGACCAACACTCCTCAAGGGTTCCCATGTTCCCAGCAGTGTGCTGAGCTTTCTGCAGGGATCCTCCAATTGACCTGGGCAAGAACTTTGTGAGCAAAGCACAAATATCATCCCCATCTTGGAGGAGGAGAACCTAAGGTTAACAGATAAACAACTTACTTAACGTACAGTCACTGGCTGGCGCTGGAGCTGAGGCTAGAACTCAAGCCCACTCAGTCAAGAGCCTGTACTCTTAAGTATCAACACAATAATAATTTTAATTATTTTTAATTATCTCCCAGCTGTGGGCTTCAGGAAGATGCTAAACAGAAAGGGAAGTGACTTGATGTAGGTGATTTCATCTGGTCCTCACCACCTCTCTAAGATGAGGGCCCTGGAAGAGATAAAGCCCAGCACTTCCTTGACCTTTACCAACTGGAGTGGGGAAAACAGTCAGAATGCAGGTTTCACTCAGTATGCCTTGTCAAGAGCCGCAGCTTCACCTAAGAATCCAGACTTTGGACTATGTAGGTGGAGAGAGCAGCTTGCTCAGAGTCTTTGCCGGGGTCTGACCGTGAGATCTGGACTACCAGCCTCAAGGACAGGAGTCATCACCCCATGCCTGGCCCCCATCCCCTGGGTGCCTGGAGACTGCACTCAAGGAAAACAAATACTGAGTGTGGGGGAACGTTGTTGCTGCCTTTGAAAAACAAGATGCCAGCAGCTCAGCACTGGATCCCAGGAAGGCTTCAATCACATTCCAGAACTTGCGAGTAGCTCAGGGATGGAATTTGTGGAGGAATGTTTGTTCCTTTCCCCTTGCTTAAAGGATCTGAAGAGTGATTAAAAACAAAAGACGATGAAGTTTCAAAAGTACATCAACAGCGTCCCTTTAAAAACACACCCAAGTCCAAGATGAATGCTCGAGCGACAAGATACTGTACTGATTAATTATTAAGAACACATTTTGTGCGGTTTGACAGCTATGCCAGAGCAATCTGCTTCATAGGGATTAAACCTCAGTAAATGTGGTTCTAATAGTGAGCTGGTATTGAATTATCACACAATGGCAGCCTTAGTAAATCTTCATTAGTTTTGTCTTTTGAGCCCTTCATTTAAATTCTGAGTAATTCCAATGCCGGTCTGAGGAGTGAGGGAGGCATGGCCTACATCCCAGGGGGTGCCGCTCCCAGCCCGCAACCCCCCAGCCCCACAGACACAGACTTTGCCAGCCTGCAGGATGACTGGGGAGGAACCAAGAGTGGAAGGGAACCACAGCTTTTCTGGGAAGTTTGCTTTGCAACAAACAGAGCCAGCCCTTCCTCAAACACCTCGGAGGAAGGAAAGCTTCACTAGGCCCAACAGCTTGACTTTTGGGTGAAAACAATGATTTCTGAAATGTGGAGCTCTGGGAGGAAAAAAAAAAAAAAAAAACAGGAGACGGGGAGAGAGGGGAGGTGGGAAGGGAAGGGCTCCTGTAGCTAAAAACTAGGAGAGCAGGAAGAATGGGCAGATGGATGACCTGATCGGGTGACAGGCCAGCCACCAGGTCCGACTGGAGGCCTTTCAGGGTAAACAAACTGGCCAGGGGACACAGCTTTGCTTCAAAAGGACCACAATTACTCGTTTTATTGCTCAGAGTTACAAGATGATGGTATCTCAAAAGAAGGTGACAGCAAGTTAACAGATCAGTCCCTGAGGGTGCCTGGCCCAGACCTAGAGACTCCCTTCTCCAAACAGAGATGCAGGCACAATTAGGCGCTTTCCAAATGAGACATTTCTCTGCTTTGGGAGCCCAGTGGAAGGTCAGTCAATGCACTCTCCACCTCCATGCACATTTTGTTACCAATTAACTCCTAATTTGGGAAGGGGGGAAAAGGGGTGTCTCTTTCAAGAATTTCTCCCTCCGGAGATGGCATCTCTGAGCAGCAGCATTTGGCAGGAAAACACAACAAATGTCAGAGCAGAGTGGCTGCAGGGCTCGGGGATTTACGACCAGGTTCCGGAATGCTGTTAAAGCCGTGGCCAGAAACTCTGATTCCATATTGGGACGGATTTGGGTAATTAGGCAAAGTAAATGAGTCCTGTCCCAGGAGGCAAGAGGCCTGGGTCCCATCTCTGCCGTTAACTTGTTGTGTGATCTTGGGCAAGTTCCTTCCCCTCCCTGAGCCTCATGTCACTATCTAAAATGAGAGTGTGGGATTTGTGATGTCTAAGGATACTGCCAGCCTCAAAATTCTAGGATTCTAAAATTCTAAAACTTAGCAGACATTTCCCCAGTAGACACACATACTCCAAAATCGTTGGGACCCGAAGTCTGGGTGGGGGCGGGCATCATCAGAGTGGATGACTTACAGGATACCAGACATGATCATATCAGCATCACATCCCTTAGTAGCACCAAGGACTCATTCTTTAACGCGGTGAGCCTTCCTCAGCATGGGAGTAGGAGAAGGTTCACCATCCATCTCAGAGTGGCCTGGAACTCCTCACTACTTCTCAACCAAGGCAAAGATCATTTTCAAAGGTCACTCATCTGTGCTTTAGAGAAAAGTTCCAGGAACCTTTCTGTCTGGTCTTTTCTACCCTGAATAGTGATGTTCAAGGTTCCAGTTGTGAGTGGCATATCTTCCTGGCTCTGGCTGATGCCTCAGGTCTCACTGCTCTGCTTCACCTTAGCACAGAGCTGGACGAGCACCATGGCATCCTGGCACCCGGCACCAAGCAGCTTGTATTTAAGTAGTACTGCTTTACAGGTACATTCGCACTGGGCATTTGCTCCAGAAGCTGCCACAGAATGAGAGAAACAATTGCACTCCCACTTGAATTTGAAAATGGTGAACTGAGGGGGCGCCCAGGTGGCTCAGTCAGTTGGGCATCCAAGTTTGGCTCACGTCATGAGTTTGAGCCCCACATCAGACTCTGTGCTGACGGCTCAGAGCATGGAGTCTGCTTCAGATTCTGTGTCTCCCTCTCTTCCCCTCCCCTACTCATGCTCTGTCTCTCTCTCTGTGTGTCTCTCTTTCTCTCAAAAATAAATATTTTAAAAAAAATTTTAATGCTGAACCGAGTCCAAAAAAACATGACCCTTTGTTTGCAGATAGATACTCCATTTTTGACACTGACACGCTTTTGTTTTTTTCCTAAAACAGTTCCTGTTAGCTGAGAGTTACCACACAAATACTATACAAACACAAATAAACTTCATTTCTCCCCTGCAGCATTTCATGACTATACTTCTTATTACTATTATTATTGCAAATCTCTGTCCCCTACAGCAGCAAGAAGCACATCTGTCTTCATTAATGTGCTCTCCTCTCTCCCTAGCTCAGTTCCAGGTACATAACAGGACTTAAAGAATAGTGTTGGATGAATTATCAAGTTCCAGGAACCAGACTATCAGTGCTAAAGATGCTTGCAGAAGTTGCAGTGAGAACGTCAAGAAAAGCATGGAGGGTGTGGAGTTGGGCTTTAGAAGCTGTCAACATTTGGAAAGCCATGGTCCTCCATGGCTCCCTCCCCCAAAGCCTCTCTCTGCAAGAAGCCACTAATCCATTGCCTTGCTGGTGGAGCCCTGCTGGTGGTCAGCAGGAAGACGCCACCTACAGGTGAGTGTGGAGAAAGCACTGGAACAAAATAGTTCAAGCTTGAAAAAAGTTTAGTTTTCCTCCAAGTGAAATAGTGACCACAGGCGGGTATGCTTGGAGCTCTGGTTTCTGATTTCCACTAAAAGCTTCCATGTACATCCATTTTTATCTCTCCCAGACACACCAGCTCACTCTTTACTGAGCAGCTTTTTTTCCCCCCAAACCTCTAAATAAAACTTGCAATTCTTGCCAAATGTTTTCTCCATCAAGCAACATTTAACAACCTGAGTGCTACAAATGAATCACAAACAGATCAAATATCATATGTTTGTTTTCAAATCCTGGAAATATTTTTCATATCATGTCTTTCTTTCTTTTTCTTTTTTTCCTTTTCGGACACATCGACCTCCTGACAATTTTGGCCAGACCTGCCAGCAGGCAGCCACCCACTACCCAGCCCTGGCAAAAAGCTGGGCATGTGTGGCCGGGGGCAGGTGGCAGCTGGGGGAGACCACCTATCGGCCTCTTGATGACATGGTACCTATCTGTATGTACATGTTGGGTCCTGTAGGTGAGGAACATTATGGGTACATGGGGGCCCATGTATGGTGTGATAGGTATGGTACATGGAAAAACACAGGCTATGGTGTGATGTGGGGGCACCTGAGACTTTGGGTGAGATCTGTGTGCTCTGTGAGCTCTGTGAGATGCAAGAAATTATGTGGTGTGTGTGCATATGAGTGTGTGTGTGTGATGTGGTTTGTGTGCATGTAACCACGGAGTACGTATCAGGTGGGATCTGTTAGTGTGGTGCGGTAAATGACATGCAGCCTGGTGTGGTGTAAGTGAGGTATAAGGAGGGCAGGGGGAGAAGTGTATCAAAATGGTATCTTGGCCACTAGAAAGTAGCTCTGGGTTGACCAAGCCTTGACTCTGAGACCATCCCCAGCAGTGCTAGAGAGCCTCTCATGCCAGGGAAGGCTGGGACACTTGCCACTGGCAGAGTGGCCTCCATGCCAAGATTTGGATTCACTCTTGAATCTATAGACCTGGACTCCATAGTTGGGAAAACTCAGTGGCTGTCACCCGATGCCTGTGCCCAAAGTTACTGAAGCAAAGCAAATGAGGCAAATTGTTTTGTGGCTTATAAGCAGCCGCTATTCTGAGTCAAGGGCCTGAGGAAGATACTGGAGCCCCTGGCCTGAGTGAAGTGTGCGTCTGGCTCATGTGAAGCTTCAGTCCCTGGGGCTGCATTATCACTAATAATGACCTCAGCCCAAGGGAGATATAGTCTCCTTTCCCAACCAGCAGACAGCACTTCCCTGAAGCCCAGAGAAGGCGCCATGGCAGGCTGCCCAGGATCCCACGCCAAGGTCACAGCTTCTGCCTCAGGGGCTGTCCCAGAGGAGGTACCAGGCTCCAGTCATGTCACTTCCCTCATATATATGTGACTCATACCACCTTTAAGAGTCAAATGCTGCGGTTCGGCCTCCAGGGCCCTCGGGTAACTTGTCCCACTCTCTGGTTCACCCGAGTCCTCTCTGTGTTTTCCCACCCTAAGGCAAGGGAGCCACCCTCAGTGTTTAGGGCACAAAAATGCAGTTCAAAGGGTCCTTGTTTGAGAGTAGGAGGAGGAGACACTGGGCCCAGAGGATGGTGGGCAGGACACAGAGAGTCACACAGAACTGCTGAGGTGACACTCGATTTTTAACTCCTGCTTGTGAATGGCTTTTGAGGAAGAAGGGATCTAGTGCCTTCCTTCTGTCATTTAAAACTCCAGCATGACAGACTGCTTCGAACAGCTTATTAACCAGGATGGCTCCAGATATGAAATTATGTGGAGAAAAAGGCCTTCTGAAAAACTGTTGCTGGAAGTACATAACCCAAGAAACTTACCACTGGCAAGGAACTGTGGAGACGGAGAGGGGGTGTCAGCCCAATGAGGGACAAACTTTAGGCCACAGTTCCACATGGAACAACACCGAAATGCATGAGGAAAGCCCCATAACGACATGACTGAGTCATGCTTACATCTGTGCCTGGCAAGATGCCACCCTCCTGCAACTCTCACTTCTTTTCTCTCCCACCTCAAGTCCATTGTTCTTCTGTCCTAGTTTGTCTCTGGAAGCCCTAAGTCCCACCCAGGAGACAGAATGAGAAGAGAAACCCACTATTGTAGTCCCATTCCTCTTTCTCTTTCTCTGAAAGTAGATACCCATCCCCTTTCCCAAATGTAAAGAATCTTCTTCTTGGCAGGCAATTAGCATTAGTCCATCCTTTAAATACATGTGAGAATACTTGCCCTTGGAATTTATGCAAAATCAGCTGAGACAGGCACAGAGAGTCAAAATATCCCACCCAGAGAGACGAGCCCTCCGAGATGTCTCTAGAGACCACTGCAACAGCCTCCTAACTAATCTCTGTGCTTTGGATGTGGTCTCGAACTCCTCATCCTCAACACCAAAGCCCACGTGGTCTTTCTGAAACATAGTGTTTCTTTCTCCGTTCTGAAGGCTCTTCCAGTACCAGCTCCTCAACATGGCACCCCAAGCCCTCTGTGTCTCAGCCTTGTCGCTCCCACTCCATATCCACCCAAAGTCCATTCCTAAGAGCATTTCATGTCATGCTTTTGGTTTCTGAACAATCTGCACATGGAGTTCCTTCTATATAGAAAGCCCATCACTGTCTTATCTGCCTAGTTAACTACCATGTCCTCTCTTTCCAAAGTCTGCTTGACCATCACCTCCTTGAGGACATTCTCTCCCCCATTTTGTCCTTACTGTACCCCAAAAACATCACTTCTAGAATCCTCTCCATTAGAAGCTGTTTTTTCTTCTAGAAGCCTAAATGGTGTGGAAGGGAGGTAGGTGTCCCCTTTGCTCCTCATTGATCCTTCCAATTTGTTTCTTCTTCCTCCTTCAAAGCCCTTGCTTCTTTGAAGGGCAAATCATCAGACTTCACCACCCACCACTCCTCCCTACTGTGATCGCACAACCCTCCCTGTGTCCCCCCCTCATTCATTGATGGCTTTAGCACTTGGCTCACTGCCTCTCTGTCCACAACCACTACTGCCATTCTTGGCCACTTGAATATTCACATGGATAATCGAACCCCAGCTCTCTGGTCTCTCTACTCCATCGTTCTGACAGATGCACTGATCTTTTCCTCCATCCCATCTCAGCCACCAACTCTCATGGTTGTACTTTTTATCTTTACAGTTATTTTAACCAATAGTGCATTACCTCTGAAATGTCAAGCAGCTTCAGACTTTGGCCACCTCTTCCTACAGTCTAGAGCACCCACTCCAACAACTCTGCTGTCCTTGAGATGCTCAATCGACTGTCCCTTCCCTTTCTCACCACCTCCCCTCCCCCCCCCCGGCCCCAAACACACACATATTCTCACCCTCCCCCTCCTCCAGCTCAGGCTCTGTGGTCAGCACTATATCCACTCCCTTGTACATGTTTACCTCCTTTGTTCTGTATCACTCTACATGACACCAGCCTGGAAAGACCTGAACCTGAAGTGTCCCTCCCTTGCCTCTACTTCTCACATACTTCACATATGATTCGTCAGCAAACTCTGGTGACATCACCTCCAAATATATGCCAAATTTGACTACTTCTTCCCCTTTTTATCATCACATATTAGTCTAAACCACCAATATCTCTTACCTAATGTACTCTAAGTTTCTTCTAACTGGCTTCCTTGCCTCCTCTTTTGCCCCCACCCAATCCACTCTTTACACAGCAGCTAGAGTGGTCTTTTTAACTTTTTAAAATAGATCGACTTTATTTTTTAGAGAAGTTTAGATGCACAACAAAATTGGGCAAAAAAGTACAAACAGCCCCTATATACCTCCTGTCCCCACCAGACAGACACAGGCTCCTCCACTATCAACACCCACACTAGAGTGGCACATTTGGTACAAGCGATGAACCCATTACATCTTTATCACCCAAAGTCTATAGTTTATATTTCGTTCCCTCTTGGTTTTGACAAATCTACAACGATATGTACCCACCATTATAATATTATACATAATAGCTTCACAGCCCTAAAAGATTCCCATGCTCGACCTATCCATCTTTTCCTCCCCACCTTCAACCCCTGATCTTTTTACTGTATTCATGGTTTTATTTTTTCTAGAACGTTGTATAAATAGAATCATACAGTATGTAGCCTTTTCAGATTGGCCCTTTCCTCTCAGTGATATGCATTAAAGTTTCCTCCATCTCTTGTCAGGGCTTGACAGCTCATTTCTTCTTAGTGCTGAATAATGTCTTGCTGTCTGGATATACCATGGTTTATTTATTATTCACCTAACAAAGGACATCTTGGTTGCTTCAAAGTTTTGGCAATTATGAATAAATATATTATAAACATTTATGTGTGAGTTTTTTTGTATGGACATAAGTTTTCAACTCATTTGGCTAAATACCAAGGGGCACAATTGCTAGATCATATGGTAAGGATATGTTTAGTTATCTTCCGTACCATTTTGCATCCCCTCAAGATAAATGAGAGTTCCTGTTTTTCCGCATCACCTTCGGCATTTGGTGTCGTCAGCGTTTTGGGACATTCTAATAGGTGGGTAGTAGTATCTCGTTATTGTTGTATAGAGGAGTCTTTTTAAGTCTTAAATCTCATTGTGTTGTTCCCTTTTTAAAAGCTTTCCAGTGAATTCCCATCATGACACAGTAAAGTCCAAACTCCTTACTATGACCCACAGGACACTGCATAGTTTGGCCTCTACCTAGTCCATCTGTTCTGGTTGGTCAGCATCTATGCCACACTGATTATTTAATATTACAATTACCATTCTGTTCTCCAGCCTCGCTGCGCACCATTCTCCTCAAGGAAATCTTGCTCCAGCCAATCTGGCCCTCTTTCATTCTTCGAATACACCAGATCTGTTTCTGTCTTAGGGCTTTGCACTTGCCATTCTTTTTTCTTGAGATGTTGTTCCACCAGATCTGCACAGGACTATCTCCTTCAATCAGATCTTGGCTTGAATACTAACCTCTAAGAAGGGACTTTCCTAACGTCAGGCACTTCTGGGTAGACGGATAGATGGATGGATGGACCCTAAAAGAAGCAAAAGAAAACTTGGTTCCTGTGAGCTAGAAGGCCAATGTACCAATGGAAAGAGCCGTTCCAGGAGTCAGTGGTAGCAGCCATTCTGGGCCCCCACCAGAGAAAAAGGACTAAAACAGAAGAGAGAGTACAGAATAGCGCAGAGCACACCTAAGGGAGTTTGACAGTATCAAGTGAAGTAGCACAAGCTTTTAGAGGAGTGTCGGAGGGTCAATCATGCTCCTAGGAGCATATAAGGCATCAAACCTTAACTGCACACCAGCATACAGAATAAGTGTCCAACGTAGACACCTTGGTAAATTCCTAGAACCTTAGACCAGAGGCAGTGTGCCTGGGGAAGGGAGCAGCCAGCTCTGGGCGTGCTGCTTTGGGGCTATAACAATCACTCTTGTCTGCATCTTGAGCTATACCCAGTTAATTCAGAAATCAATGCAGAGAAGGACACTCAGCATTGCACACTACCAGGAGCATCGACGATCAGCTGCGGTCTGGAGAGAATCCAAGCCTGTGCCATTTGATATTTTACATGTATGCCATTCCTTTTTTGATGCTGCAAAACTCAAAGCTTACTATTTTAACATTTATGACCAAAGATAATTGGCAAACTTACACAGCCTCTGTAATGACTTTTTTTAAAACCATGCCTGATTAAGACACTGTTTAGGTCATGGTGTCTCAAACTGTGGGTCATGAACCATTAATATGTTGTGAAATCAATTTAGATGGTTCCAACCAGCATATTTTTAACAAAATAGAAAAGAGTAGATGAGACTATAACAAAAAGAGTAGATGAGAATATAACAAAATAGAAAATCTCGTAGTGAGAATAAGTATCATTTCAGAAAACATATGTTTGTTATATATATAATATATATATATGTTTCACACGTGTGTGTGTGTGTGTGTGTGTATAATGAGACACAATGAAAAATGTAGGGTCATGGCCAAAAAAGCAGAACCTATTGCACTAGGTTTCACTTGGCTATATAAATACATTGCAAACAATGTATAAAATATATTCTAAAATAACATCAAGATTCATGTAGAATTCATTCATGTCAGTGTAAAGCTGCCAAAGATAATACCCATCAAAAATAGTACACGGCAGCCTCTTGCACTGTTGGTGGGAATACAAACTGGTGCAACCACTCTGGAGAACTGTGTGGAGGTTCCTCAAAAAAATGAAGATAGACTTACCCTATGACCCAGCAACAGCACTGTTAGGAATCTACCCAAGAGATCCAGGACTGCTGATGCATAGGGGCACGTGTACCCCAATGTACATAGCAGCAATTTCGACAATAGCCAAATCATGGAAAGAGACTAAATGTCCATCAACTGATGAATGGATAAAGAAGAAGTGGTATATATATACAATGGAACACTATGCAGCAATGAGAAAGAATGAAATCTGGCCATGTGTGGCAACATGGATGGAACTGCAGGATATCATGCTGAATGAAGTAAGTCAGGCAGAGAAAGATAGATGTTCCCATGCATAGGTAGACTTTGGAAGACCTAGCAGAGAACCATGGGGGAGGGGAAGAGGGGAAGGGGGAAAAAAAAAAGCCACCGAGAGGAAGGAAGACATGACATGAGAGACTCTCAAAGAATAAGAATGAACTGAGGGGAGATGTGGGTGTGGGAGGGGAGAGAGTGGGTGATGGGCACAGAGGAGGGCACTCGTTGGGTTGAGCACTGGGTGTTGTATGGAAACCAATTTGACAATAAATTATTAAAAAAAAATAGTACATGGCAGCTGTGGCAATGTGGAACATCCTATTTAAAGGCTAGGATCCTGACATTCCACGAGACCACTAGTCTAGAGAACCAGGTTCTAATGTCTTCTCTTTTACTCTCTAGCATGATGGCTTTAAAAAAGTCCCCCTCCCTCTTCTGGGCCTCAGATTCCTTATGTCTAAACTGAGAGATGTGGGTTCATTTGCTTCTGAGAAGCCCTCCACAGATATCATGCATTCTGAATCTACAAGAGGCTGCATGAAATTATCAAGAACTTCAAAATCAAATAAACCAGACTTAAATCCTAGCTGCTACTTACCAGTGAGTAGCATTGCCAGTTTCTGCAATTAGCAATCAGAAATTATGATACATTCCCCCTGGGGTAATGGTGATGACTAGAGTCCAGAGTCGCTCATGTAAAGCTCCCAGCACAGAAGAGATCTCCACAGGAGATGGCCACTATTATCATGCCCTGCTCTGCCTCTCTGTACTGATGTGAATACAAACCAGTTCCACCTTGCAACTGTGATTTTCTGTGACTATCTCTGAGAATCTTATGCCCAGTGGGATAATAAGGAAAGAAAAGGAGACCCCCAAGAAAAGAGGAAGAAAGGGAGAGGATAAGGATCCTTAGCTCCTGTGCTCTAGGCTAAGCATAAAATCTCAGGAGGATGCTCAGAGCCAAAGAGGAGTGGCCAGTACACCGGGTACCTGCACATGACCCAGCCAAGTGGTCAGCCAGTGTCTGACTCCTCCCCACCCATGATAGACAGCCCTGCAGGAGGAAGTCAGTCCTTACAGTGAGCCGCGATGGACCACACTGTAATGTGCACACACTGATGTGATGTGCACACCCTGATCCTAGTCCTACCACTGGAACCATACAGAGGTGATTACAAGATGGCCTCTGGCATACTGGAGACACTTTTTCTGCCACCCCATGATTCACCAGGCTGCACCCTCCTGAGATCTCTCACCGGGTCCTGGCCTCCCATGGTTTCAGGGGAACTCACCATGCCACTGGCTATATCTGAAAGACTTCTAGATGGGCACAGTCCCTACTGCCAACACTCATCCTCTCCTAGGTACAAGGCTTGCTACTGGTCTCTACTCCTCCCATCAAGACAGAAAATGTGCTCATTCCACTGAATTTGGTTGGGGCATAGGTGGGTAGACATTTAGTGATCTTTCCTAAAAAGGAAATTAACATCTATGATTCATTAAATAAATGCACACTTACTCTCAAGCACACCGCCATTGCAAAGGGCTAAAGGAGATAAGACAAGTTAGCATTGTTGCCTGTCCCCAGAAAATGCACAGCAGGAAAAAAAAATCTTCAAACGAATGTTTATAAAAGTCAAAAAAAGTATGCTGGGCTATTTCATTGTCATTCACACCCAAGCACTCTTGCTGATGGATGGAGGTTACAGAAACTCCCCCAGCTGGGGGTCAGTCTTCATTCAAACAGCTACTGCTGCCAAAGCTGTCTCTATATAGTGAAAAAGACAAATGCTGGGGCTCCTGGATGGCTTAGTCGGTTAAGCACCTGACTTTGGCTCAGGTCATGATCTCTCACAGTTTATGGGTTCAAGCCCCACATCAGGCTCTGTGCTGACAGCTTAGGTGCTGGAGCCTGCTTCAGATTCTGTGTCTCCCTCTCTCTGCCTCTCCCCCTCCCCCCCAAAAAGATAAATAAAATTTAAAAAGAAAATTTTTTAAAGAAAAAGACAAATGACCCTTTGCCCCTACCTACAGATGACATCCCCTAGGCACCACCAAAGACAGGTAAGAGGTACAGGCTTTGTGTCCATGAAAGACACAGTAGGGCATGGAGCCTTCCTCTGGGATCACGTCCTCTATGGTACATGGCTGACGGAAAGAGCCATGTTTGCACTCTGGTAGCCTAGGCCAGCAGACAGTCAATGAGGTGGAAAGAAGATCAGGCACTCCCGACAGGTCTAAACATTGCCCAGTTCCCTGACGCAGAGTCTGGATGAAGTCAGCACCTCCCAGCCTGATAGTCTGCAGGGCTTGATACAGGATAGAGAGGTATGTGGGAAACATAATTCCAACTGGAACAATGGGGTAGCACCCAGGTCTAAACATTCCCTCCACCTGGGGAGCTGCCTCCACAGACCTGTGCCTCAGCTCAACTGAAAGAGGAACCACAATTGCAAGAAAGCAGCAACAGTTGCTGAAGCCAGAGCCACCACCGCCATACCCTTCCCTGGGTGGGGTAGACCATGGACTGAGAGATGGGGAAACCGCAGTGCAGACAGTCAAAGCATCGCTTCCCCTGCAAAGGCAGAGGCGAGAAGAAGGAAACTAGAACTGGCTGACCTTAGAACAGCCCTGATTCCCAGGCCTCTGTCTGGGAATTTTCTCTTTCCAAATATGAAGGAAATAAAAATAGGTAGGCAGGAAGGCCAAAATATGTTTGCAAAAACCCAAGTCTGGTTTTGAAACGCCTGCTCCCACCACTTCAAGACTAAGAATAATGGAAGAAGTCGGGGATTTTGGCATGGTCCCAGGGTGTGAGTGCACTTGGATTTGAGAGCGCACTCATGTCGATGCCACACGAAATGCTCTGGAGCTAGTCAGAAGTGTCAGAAGCCTTTACAGAAATGAATGAGCAGCTGATTAAGAAATGCGGCTGCTGACAAGCAGGAATTAGCCCTATAAAACATTTCAAAGTGTCAGTGATGGAAACGCACTCCACAGCCACACAGTCGAGAGGGCAGAACTGCCCGCATGTGGGTGAGCTTTGCCAGCGGCCCAGGCCCTAGGGCGGACAGCTTCCACCTGGCTGGGCCTCAGGACAGGACCACCAGGCAACTCAACAAAGAATAGGCCAAGATGGATGTGTTCAGCTTTCATGTCAACTCAACTACCTTAAGCATCTGGGTTTTCCTATGACATCTTGTTATGGGCTTTACCTTACATGTGCCTGTATCTAGAGATGGAGGTAGATTAGATTAAAGAGGTAATTTAGTTTAAATGAAGTCATTAGGGTGGGCCCTAATCCAATATACTGGTATCCTTTTTAGGAAGAGGAGATTAGGACACAATTGTGTGCACAGGAAAGCCCATGTGAAGATGCAGAGAGAGAATGGCTGCCTACCAACCAAAGAGAGAGGTCTCAGAAGAAACCAACATGCTGACACTGTTCCAGGCCGTCTAGCCTCTGGAATTGAGAGAAAAATAAATTCCTGTTGGTTAAGGCCCCTGGTCCACAGCTCTTTGTTATGGGAGCCCAAACGGACAAATATACACCTGCTCTGCCTGTTCTGTGTGTTTAATATAAATGCACGGGTGCTTCCATTGGTTATAAGGAAACAGAGGGGTTATGAGGGCTTCCCGTATCTGAAGCACAGACTCACAGACAAGGAGTCCAACTGTGCTCTGGAGCTCAAGAGAACTGCGGAAAGGAACAGATACCCAGTGACAAGCCATGTATTCAGATAAGCTCTTTATATTCATCATTTATACTCATTGTAACCCCTACACCTCTGAGAAGCAGGCATACTTATCCTCAATGCACAGATGGGGAAGGTGGTTCTTAGAACTGGTAAATATCTTGACAAGGATGTATATGTATTCAACAGCAGAAAGGAGGTGAAAATCCAGGCCTGTCTGACTTCAAAGGTCTCCCAGAATCAATGACAGAAGTTGTTTAACAATTAAGCTGTCTACCACTGGTGCGGCAGGAAGGCCCATAACTAGAGGCATCCAAGCAGGGGCTGGCAGATGAGGGATGCAGTGTCCATGGTTTCCAATTATGCGTCTACTCCAACACAACATGGAGGTCACACTCTTGTCCCCACACAGGCACACACACCTGGTGAGGAGAAGATCCTCATCCCTGAGGATATAATTTCAAACTGTGCTAAGTGATTTCCGTCTGTGATTCCAGGGGTGATCCCTGCTTGGAATCCTGATGGAAGGGATTTGTGTTGGGATGTCCCCAAAGACACTTCTAGCCCTGAAAGTGCACAGCTCTTAAACATCTATGGAGCCTCGAAAGTACACACAGCACTTTGGCATGGTGCCTCCAGAACATTCCCCAGAGCTGAGGTCAGGGTATCCACACAGGATCTTCAATGGGCTCAACTTCTTTCTGCACAAACAGTGATCTGGCTAAAAAGAGCAGCACAGAATGCCCAGGAATGGCCTTGGCTGGTCAAGACCAAGACCCCTTGAGCTTGGACTAAAAGTTTGCTATGTTTATTCTCACTTGCTCAGATCCAGGGAGAAAGGGGGAGAGAGGCTGGGCTGGCAGGTCAGCACCAACCCCCATTCTGTCCCAGCTGTGGCGGGACAAGCAGTTCTATCATCGTGGCCCTGCCAAGGAGCTGATGACAAAGGCCAGGCTGATGGCTCTGGGCCCTGCAGTCCTCCAGTTCCAGATGGGGTCACTCAGGGCCCCACGTAAGCCCAGCCTTGCCCTGAGGCAAAGGATGGAAGGGCAGAAGGCCAGCCAGCAGCACACAGGCTCTGTGCCCAGGCATCGGGGCCGCCCATCCCATTCTGACCTGGGCCCTCATGCTGGTAAATGCACTAGCGCTGCATCCACCTCCTTCCCCTCTCCTTCTTCCCGCCTCCCATTTCTTCCAAGCCTGGGTCCCTCTGATCCTCCCTGGTCCTCTCTAGAGCTTGCTCCAGGGGAAAGGGACCTGGGTCTGTATTGGCAACCCCAGTCAGAGGAATGTCTCTACTGATCTCGGCTATAACTTCTGCAGGGAAGCATTTCCTGACCCACCAGAAATGAGAAGCGATTCTTCTGTGCTCCTAAAGCCTCTATTATCAATGATATTGTCTTAAAATTATGTTTATTTGCCTTTATGCACTACTGGAATATAAGCACATGGAAGGTAGGAACTGTCTTTTTAACCCTTGTACTCTTAATCCCTAATGGTATAAAATAAAAACTCTAACAGTATTAGTTGAATAAATGAATGAAGATAGAAGAAAATTTCAAGTGATGCAGAAGAGATCTCCACCCAAGCCAAATTCCCATCCCCATTAAGTCCTACCTTGGGGCACTCACTCCGGAAGGCCTCTAAGAAAGCAAAGAGAGATCCTGTACAGAGAGTGACAGGAAGGAATTGATCCAAATGATGCCCTGGCATCCAAAGAGAAAAGAGAACTCAGCAGCTTTGGGGGATCCTGCCTGACAAGTTAGCAGCTGGCAGGCACCTGATGAGAGAGAAGGAAGTAGGGCATGACAAGGGACAGAGGGACAAGGTAAGTCCAGGTAAGCTCAAGGGTAGAGGGAAGCCCCAAAGTTAAACCATCCAGCAGTCGAACACTTCAGCCCCCCAACCCCAACCTCCACTCACATGAAGTTCCCAGGAGCACAAATGAATCCTGATCGAGAATGCTAGTAAGCTGCCAGCATCCTCCCAGCCAGGACCCGCAGCTGAAGAGTAGGAAATAGAGATGTAGGACGACCTTGTCCTGCCCTCTCTCCCCTCAGGGAGCTCCCGATCTAAACTCTTCAACAGCCTCAACTCCCCGGAACTGGTGAGGATACAGACAGATGGCACTGGACGGCTCAGACAGCCATCAGGCAAGGTGTAGTATGCTCAGGGAGCGGGATGAGCAGGAGGGACAGGGGAAGGCATGGAGATGCTGACAGGAGGGAGCTGGAGAGCTGAGAGGCCTGGGAGATCTGGGAGGCCTGTGCTTGCTGAGCCGGCGGCTGGAGTGGAGCGCTGGGCTCTGAACTAATCCACATGCCAGGAGCCCATCAAATGCTGGGGCCCGCACTCACCAGCGGCTCCTCGGAGAGTGCCTGGCAAACTGCTGTACTTCCTCCTCCAGAGCTCGGGATCACCAGTCCCATTTCCTGACCCAACTGCTAATGGTGCCAAGGTAAAACCTGAGCTAGGCTGGCCTGGCCGGACCGAAGGCAAGGCCACCACAACCCCTCCGGGGATACTAATGGGAAGAGGAGGCTCTAGCAAGCAGGGCAGGCTTGACCAGTACAGGCAGGCCAACTGGATCAGTAACTTTCTTACCAAGCAGCTGCTCTAGGAGATGCACTGTCTGTGGACAATTTAAACCCAGTGTAAAGCAGCCTATGGTTCGCCATGGGGCGCCCACATACGTAGCATGCAGGGATAAAATGACCGTGGTTCTGGTCTCGCCCTCTCTCCCAGCAGGCCCAGAGAACTTCAGTTTATACTCTCACTATCCCTTCCTCTAATGAAACCCTCCATGATGAACCTGGAAGTTCTCCAAACCTCACATGTGACCACGTCACAACCCTGCTCAGAAGCTGTGGTGTCTTCCAGTCCCAGCTGCTTAGCTGGACTTTCAAGATACTTCATTTCCTCCAAACCTATTTCTTCAGCCTTCTTTGGCTCCTCCCCAACTCAGACCCCTCTACCCTTGATGAACCATTGCCTGGGCTTGGTCTCAACTGTTCTGCCCATTCATCAAGGCTCAGCGGCAACCTCTTCTCCCCTCCTTCTGGAAGCTTTCTTAACCATGACCACAGGAGTATGTGACTCCTTTTGACATGTCTTTTGATCCCTCCTTGCCCACTGGGCCAGTCATTTGGTCATCTTTGTCTATAAAGATGTCTTCTCACCTTTCCACTGAGGCCACAGATACCTAGAGAACAAAGACTAGCTCCTATCCTGGTGGTGCCCAGAGTCATGCCCTGCCCCCAGCAAGTGCACCTGGGTTGGGCTTTGGTGCCAGGATTATCAGAGGCCCCAGGATATTCTTAACTGGTGAGCAAGGCCCGCAGGTTAAACCCTCTTGAAAGAACCCCTCCTCCAGCAGAACAATCCTGCTATGCTGTGGTGGTTCTGGCCAAGGAAGGCCCTGTAGAGAGTATTACTACCTTGGAAGACTCCACTGTGACTCCAGGAGCAGTGACAGCTTGGATGTCTGGTACCAAGACCAGCTACAAAATTTGCAGGGCCCAGTGCAAAATGAAAATCCAGGCCCCTGTTCAAAAAGCCAGAAAAACATGTTATTAAAAGTTCTAAAATACAGAGGTTTTTACTTTCTTCTGCAGTCTGTTTCTTAACCTGTTATAGTGGGGTTTTATTAATTTATTTATTTTTTAGATAACTTTATTTTTTAGAACAGTTGTTGATTTACAGAAAAAAATGGTGAAGACAGTACAGAGTTTCTGCCTACTCCTTCCCTGGTTTCTCCTATTATTAACATCTTATATTAGTATGGTCCATTTGTTACAACGAATGAACCAATATTGATATATTACGTTTTTTTAATTTTTTTTAATGTTTATTTATTTTTGAGAGAGAGAGATAGAGCATGAGTGGAGAAGGGGCAGAGAGAGAGGGAGACACAGAATCCAAAGCAGGCTCGGCTTTGAGCTGTCAGCACAGAGCCGGAAACGGGGCTCAAACCCACAAACCAGGAGATCATGACCTGAGCCAAGGTCAGATGCTCAACCGACTGGGCCACCAGATGCCCCAACTGATCTATTACTTTTAACTAAGATTTCCTTAGTTTTTACCTAATGAGTTTTTCTGTGCCAGGTTCCTACCCAGGACACCACATTACATTTAGTCACTGTGTCTCTTCAGGCAACTCTTGCTGTGACAATTTCTCAGACTTTCCTTATTTGGGATGACCTTGACAGTTTTGAGGAGTACTCGTCAGGTATTTGCTAAAATGACATCTATTGAGATTTGTTTGATGGTTTTTCCATGATTTGAAAAATCATGGGCTATTGAGAGGAAGACTCTAGAGGTAAAATGTCATTTTCATCATATCTTCTAAAAGCTACACGCTATGAACCTGACCTTGGTCCCCTGGCTGGGGCTACGCTTGTCACGTTTCTCCACCATTGAAGTTACTCTATTTCTCCTGCTTTCTGTACTTTACTCTTTGGAAGGAAGTCACTATGCACAGCCTACCCTTCAGGAGTGTGGTTATGTTCTATCTCTTCGAGGGTTTTCTACATAAATTTTTCAGAATTCTTCTACACAGGAAATTACTGTTCTTCCCCATTTATTTCTGTATTCAATTGTTTATTTGTATCAGGATGAATTTAATAGTTATTTTATACTTTGGGTTATAATCCAATACTGCTTTATTTTCTTGTTCAAATTGTTCAGCTTTGGCCACTGAGAGCTCTTTCAGTTAACTCCTGTGTTCCTTTAATATGCTAAATGATGCTCTCCAGCCCGGCTCCCTTTACCTCTGAGTATACTGACAGGCAGAGGTAGGACATTTGACATTGAGAATCAAGCCGCAAGGATTGAAACCCTGGCTCCTGCAGTTATGTCATTTTGTCTCCACCAGAGTTAGTTCCTCATCTGTAAACTGTGAATCCTCATGCCCACCTCCCCATGGAGCTGCTGTGAGCATTTATTGGAAATAATATTGCCAAAACTCTGAGCACAGCCTCAGGCACACAGGAAGTTTTCAGTAAACAGGAGCTGCATTTTTGCTGAGGGTTTGACTCTCTGAGACTCTGCCCCAAGTTTCAACACCAGCTTGAAACTCTCTAAGCTACAGAGATCAGCTTGGGCAAGGCTTGTGCCAGAAAAGGTCCCCAGGTAAAAAGTCCCTTTGCAACATCTATACCCAATAAAGGTTGCTTCCAAATACCTCATAAATGCACTGTCCAGAGGAGAGCTAATTGAAGCCACTTAAATCTGCAGCATTTTCTGTCTGTAGGCCCTGGCTGGGTAGATTCATGTTGGGTTTCAGTAGCTGATAGACCTCCTCCGGGTCAGATGTCTAGGCTCAGGGATCCTAAACCATGAAGCCAGAACACAGTGTACCACCTGTGACTTTGCAAACAAGAGGATGTTTCTTGGCCTCCACCCCATTGCTTCCTTTTAACTCCCTGGAAAGCCAAGCCCTGAGAACAGTTACTTCCTGTCCATGGAAGAACTCTGACTCAAGGTCAGGTGTCATCCTGAGGCCCATGCACCTGCCCACAGTTTCTGAGACTGGGTTTGATCCAACACACCATAAGGGGCACCCAGCGCCTGGCATTTCCTAGGAGGGGCACAAAGGATGTCTTTTCACAGAGAGGGACAAAGATTTCCTTAGTCGCCCCTCTCCCTGCTGTATAATGGGGCAGCTCTAGAGTCTGAAAACCCACCTGCTGGCAGGACTGACCAGGACAAAGGAGCCCTGCTGGTGGCCACCTGAGTATCCCCTCATCCTGGCCCAGCTGATACGAGTCTTCACTCAAGTGGGTTCTGACCCAGACAGAAGCAGTTCCCCTCACAGCGACTGGTTCAGAAATCTGCTGCTCTAGCTGGGAAGCATTGCTTACCATCACTGACCTCCACCAGCCCATCAAACTTTTGCTAAACATCTACTATGTGCTAGATCTTGAATGGGTACTGGGTGCCGGATGCTGGTTATAGACAGATGAGAAAGGCGTGCTCTTGGGAACTACCAAATCTATTGGGTTATGGGTATTAGGCACCCATAGCTGACCTTTTACCTCCAATACTTATTATGTGACAGACACCACATAAGCACTTAATATGTAAGTAACATGTAATTAATCTTTGCTATTAAACCATGAAATCATTACTTTTACTATGTCCATTTTATAGATGAGGAAACAGGCACAGACCAGTTAAGAAGCTTGTCTTGTGTCACAGAGTGTGCCAGTTGGGCTCTGAGAAGCAGATAACAATGCAAGATAGATGTGAAAGACTTATTGGGATAATGCCGACAATGCCTGTGAAAGATAAGTGGGGGTGGAGGCGGGAGCAGCAGGGGAGCCTCAGGTCTGACATCTGTGAAAGACCAACAGGTACCTCCAGTGCAAAGACTACCCCCCGGGGGTTCCCAGGGGCTCTGCCCATGTACCCTGAGCAGAAATGTCCAGTCCCCAGTACACCCGCAGTGCTCAGCCACCGCCTAAAAGAACCTGGATTAAAAGCAACCTTGGCTCAAACGCTGTGAAGGAGGCCACAGGTGCCACAGCTGGAGGCTGTCAGCTACTCTGCCGGCTGCTCTTCCACAAAGTCTTTCCTCACAGCAGCTCCGAGCAGCCCACCTCTGTGCCTGCCACACCGAGGAGCCATGGCTCAAACAGGTCTTCTGTCCATTTTACTAGACTCACAAACTTGGACATGATGATGTTTCTGAATGCTCTCTGCAAAACTTTTCTGTCAGTCAACAAGCTTCATGAAGCCCTACTATGTGCTCATCCTCATGGCGTATAAAGAGAAAGCCCGACCTCTGCCTAAAGGAAGTTCTAGGCTGGTAAGGGATACAAGACTAACCAAAACATGTCCTGAGATGAACCGAACACAGTCCCTGCCTTCAGAGGTCACCTTCTAGATGGAACCAGCAACCAATTACAAAAGAGCAAAATAATGTGTGATAAGGGAAGCAGTCCTGGCAGCACTATGGAAGCCTTCCTGGAAGAAGGGGCTTCTTAATGGAGACCTGAGAAGTGAATAGGCATTGCCAGATGAAAATGAGTAAATGTGGGAGAGGTGTGTTTCCATAGAGGGTCAGGGGATGGGAGAGGGAAGAAGGGGAAAGAGAGCAGAAGTGATAGCATTTCCGATGGAATAAAGGAACAGCCTTGGTGAGGGCCCCAGAGAGGTTGTGGTATATTCACGGAGCCACCACTTGTGCTGGTAGGCTGCAAGTGAGGAAGGCAGCCAGGAAAAGTGCAGCCAGATAGTGTGCAGCCTTGCCAGGCCACCAATGCATGTGTCCTGGGGACAGCAGGAGGAAATACTGCAGTAAGAGTAACCGGTGAGAGCAGGGCCACTCGGGAAGGCTCTGAGGGCGTGGGGAGTCCTGACAGATCATCAACAAAAATGGCTCCCGTCACGAGGACTGAAAGAGTCCCCAAGAAGTTTCACACAGCTAGACTCCTCCAGAGAAAGATCTCAACTTCATCACAAGGGGTCACAGGAAACCAAGAACTGGAGATTCTATTCCTACACCTCCACCCTCCAAAGGAAAGTTTCTGAGGAATATTAGACCTTTCTGGTGATGTCGTTTATAAGTACTGTTAGCCAAAATGTCCCACCAACTCTGTTCTCCACCTCAAAAATTCAACCACCTGTTTAATGCCTACTTTGACTTCCCTAATTTACCACACATGCTGGGAAGCCTCCTTGCATCCTCAACTGTCATTCCTAAAATATATTTTAGGGTTTACATAATCATGGCCCAAATTCATCTCAAGCTTGCGGACAGTTGAAATTCCTCCTGAAATCTCCATATCAACCATTCTCATGATTTATTGTTATGTAGAATAAAACTCCAAACTTTCTGACATGAAACAATAATCATTTATCATCATCATCATCGTCATCATCATCATCATCATCTCCTTCAGTTTTCGAGGCTGGCAGGCTTGGTGAGGTGGTTCTCTCTGAGAATCTCTCATGCAGTTGTAGGTAGATGGAGCCTGGAGCTGGAGACCAAAGACTTCCTCACTCACGTGTCTGGTGACTAATGCCGGAGTCACTGACCAAAACACCTGCATGCAGCTTCTCCATGTGGCCTAGGCTTCCCCACAGCAAGTGTCCTAACAGAGGAGGAATCAGGTGGAAGCTGGCCTTACCAACCTTTATGAAAGCCTTCAAAGCCCATAGCACGCACCCCCACACTCTACCAGTTGTAGCAGTTACAAAGGCCCACCCAGGTTCCAATAGGGGGGACAATGACTCTACGTCTTAACGGTGGGCTGTCAGGTCACATTACAAACAGAACACGTGAGATGGGCAATATCAGCACAGGTATCTGTCGAAAACACACTCTAACACAGCTATAACAATTATGCCACGATTCAGATCCCTCCCATGTGCAAAATGCCCTCATGTTCTCCAGCAAGGTCCCCAGCTTGACATCCAGGGTCTTTCCATCTAAATCAGGTCCAAGGGTGCCTGGGTAGTTCAGTCGGTTAAGCATCTGACTCTTGATTTCAGCTCTGGTCATGGTCTCACAGTTCATGAGATTGAGCCCTGCATCAGGCTCTGCACTGCCTTCTGTCCCTCCCTCTCTTTCTCTCTCTCCCCACTCTCTCCCTCTCTCCCTTTCTCTCTGCCCCTCCCCTGTTCTCACTCTCTTTCTTTCTTTCAAAAATAAAGAAAGAAACTAAAAAAAAAAAAAATTTCATTTCCAGATACCAATGAGGCCCCATAGGCATGGGTCCTCTTCCAAACTAAAGGCCTGTGAACAAACGTGACATTTTATCTGTCCCCTACACCCGACATACAATGGTGGGATGGATACAAGACAACTGCACACCCCTGTTTGAAAAGGAAGAAAACAGGAATCACCCAGCAGTAACTGGATCAGAGTGATTTCTCAGCAGTTTCCTAGCATGTACAATTGATCTGAAATGCAAAAATTTGCATTTATTCTTTAAAGTTTGTACCTTCTCATTCTAACCCAAAGTGAGTAACCCCTGGCCATGAGGGTGGTAAATGGAAGGAAAGATGAGCCCAAGAGAGGAGTAGCAGAGGAAGCGGAGCATTGTTGTGGCTCCCATTGTTGGTGCCCTGACCCACATGGTCACTGAGCTCAGCTGGTGCACTCTCACCACCACTCCCTCCTGGCCCAGCCCCCTCGTAACGGGGATCCACATGGTGATGGCAAATGACCACGTGGCACCAGTCTTAGGTCTTCTCTACATAAGTGGGGAAACTTTGATCTGACATTGGTGCCAAGCCGGGAGCACATGGGTCGTAGGCTGCTGGCAACCATCTTCTCCAGCCCGAAGACAGAGCTGTCTACAGAACAGAGCCAGCAGCAAGACAAAGGGGAGAAAGCCAAAGACTTAAGTGAACAAACCCCCAACGATGCCTTCTGAGCCACACCTTTCCTGGAAGACCTTAAGCCAATGATAAATCCCTTACTTAGCTTAAGATAGTTTGGGTTGGGTATTTTTAAACTTGCATCTAAAAGTATCATAGTACACTCCCATTTTTCTCCCTAAGCTCTTTGCTTTCCTCTAAGGTCTGGTCTCCCATGGACCTGCTTTCCCTTTCCATAAGAAGACCCCATAAAGTGCATACATCCTTCTTCTTGTCCTGGGATAAGCCCCTGTGAAGAATGAAGTCTGCTCTCTTCTTTCTGGATCCTCCAGTCCTTCATAGAGCTGGAAAGTAGCCACAGCTCATACATGGCAGCTATCTCCATGAAAATTTAAGCCTTCCCAGGCAACATTGACCGTGACAGTGAACAATCCCCCAACAGTGCACACACGGCAGAGGGAAGTGCCAAGATGGCCTCATGAGATTACAGGTACAAGTGCCGACCAGCCCAGACACTGCCCTAGCCAGGACCAACCACTCTCCCAGGGTTCTGCCTGTCAGCTCCTTTCCTATACAACTTGGAAGCTGCTGGTATCAACATGTCAGCAGGAAATGGCTCTTTAATCACGGCAAACTCCCTCCTGATTGTAAAGATTAGATCAGCTTTCGCTGTAGGGCCTCCTCTTCCGGGAAAACTGGGATTGCATTTGACAGTGAATGGCAATGCTTAGCACCAGCCCGCACTCACAATTTGGTCCAGTTAAATACATTCTACACCTTGTACAAGGCAGGGCCTTGGATAATGGGGTTGAGAAAGGAAGACTGTGGGGGCGGGGGGGGGGGAGGGGTTGGAGAAGGAAGGTCAAAAGTGCGGATGCAGCAGAAAAGGCTAGGTCATAAGTAGCTGCTATCTACAAGCAAAGCAATTTGGGGATTTGCTAGCCAATGCCCACCAAGCCCCCTGGCTCTCCCAGCCTGCACTTTGAACCCAGAGCAACCTACCAAGAGGCATGACCCAAGGGAGGGGCATGATGTTTTCAACCTTCTTTCAGTCTCTAAACATATGTCATTCATTTGCCTGGACACTTGAGTGGACCACAGGCTACAGCACAGCTGGGATTCACTACAGCCATACCACCTCCCAGCATGGAGCTGTAACTCCATCCCTGCCCTTCTACCCAAAAAAGCTACTGTACACTTCGGTTTATTAACTACTGTTATTAACAAGCCGCCGGTGGCTCGGTTCACAAGAGATCCAGACGCCGAATATTGCAGACATCACCATTTGAGCCGCGGCCTCACCCAGCTCACAGTTCAGGCCTGTGCCACATGTTTATTGCAGTGGGGCCTCCTCTCTGGTGCAGCCTTCGGGTCTCTTTAGCTTTACCTCCTTGGTGGGAAGTCTTCGTGTTTGAAAGTGAAGCTGAAAAACAGTGGATCCTCATATATTGGAAAGCCTACTTCTAGACAATAGCCACTGGACTCCCACACCCTTGTCAGATGGCGTCAGCTACCGTCCCTATCTTCCTTTGACAGATGCATTTATTTTCTGTGTACCTACTGTGTAGCAGACTTTCTCTAACAGTGAAGAGAACAAAGATCCCTGTCCCCAGGGGGGCTTACATTCCAGCAAAGAGAGAAATAAAGCCAAATAAATATGGAGTACATCTTACGTTATACGTTACAAGGTAATAAGTGGTATGGAAAAAGAAAGGGTCAGGTAAGGGGAAGTTAGGTGTGCTATGGAGGGGGATAGTTTGCAGAATTAAAAAGGGTAGTCAGGGTATGCCCCATTGAACTGGTAAGATTTGAGCAAATACTTAAAGAAAGTGAGGAGTTAGCCATGTGAACAGAGAGGGAACAGTGTACCAGGCAAAGGGAATAGCAGAGCAAAGGCCCTGAGGCAGAACATGTATGGCACCTGTGAGGAGCAGCAGCAGAGACCACTACAACAGGGACGGAGTGAATAGGGGGTAGGTCAGAGGAGAGGAAGCTGGAGAGAAACAAACTGTTCCAACCAGAGAGAACAAGTTCCCCCTAAGGCCAGAGAGGCAGTACACTCCCATAGGTAAGGCTGAACACAGTCCCTCACTCAGAGCCCCAGGTGCTTCCCCTGCAGATTCAAAGCAGACAGGCGTTCTGCCCCACATAGCCCTTCTCCCACCTCTGGTCCCCACCACTGGACCAGCAGACTCAGGACCCGGCCACCACATAGCAGAACAGGCTGCTCTCCCTGGTCCCCAGGGGTAAGCCATCCCACCTCACCACTGCCCCTGTCCCACTGGCAAGAAGGCTGACAACCGTGAAGAACTGAATTTAAAACTCACCAATAACCAGGGGGCCTCTCCTTTCCTTCACCCCAGGCCCAGAAACTTCGGATTACAGATCCAAGCTCCTGGGATCTCCCAATCAAAAGCTGGCACCCACGAGACAAGGGCTAGCCAGGCCCGGGACGTGGAGTTCTCACCTCCCACGCAGCCAGGGCCCAGCAGCCATCTGGCCAGGCTCCGCATGGCCAATCAGACGGCAGGCAGGCTGACACAGGGACTGCCAGGGCATCGGGGCTGCAGGAGGCATCTGAGGCAATGCTCCCCAGCTGCTCAGGCGTAACTGAATCAGGCCTTCGCAAAGATGGGAAAGAGCGCATTACCAAGCCCCAGACATGCCAAGAGCTCCTTGGATCCACTCTTCCTCCCAGGCCTCACCCTCTCCTTAGGCTCAGCCTGTTAGAGCTAAATGGCTCTATTTATTACCATCCAAGTTTTTTTGCTTGGAAGGGCACAGGAATGGGGACTTAGAACTCTGATCGCCAGGAGCACTAGAAGCACAGCTGTGAGTCCAGAAGGTAAAATCACAGATCCGCTCCCGGTGGAAGAACGTTAGTGGGAAGGCAGCTGTAGAGCAGACAGACTAGTGTGGGGCTCCAGCATCTCTGAAGGAGGAAAACAGGTGCAAGGAGCTGCCTTTGGATGGGAAGCATAGAGTCTGGTTTGAGACAGTCTGAAATTTAGACCAGAAGTCAGGAAAGGAAAGAGGTCAGGGTGGAAATACATATTTAGGGGATGTCTGCAAAGAAAGCTCTAGTAAAAGGACTGGAGTAGATGAAGGAAGAAAAAAATCTAGAGGGCACACTGGACCATATCAGAGAATGCTGCATTGAAGAACTGAAAGTTGAGAAAAGGCCCAGGGCAGCCAGGAAAGGAACCAAACAGGGGCACCCAGAGAGGCAGGAAGAGTTAGGGTGGTGATAATATAGGGCAGTCATGAGTACTGTTCATCAAACAGTCCTGCCTCCCCTTCCAGAAGCACTGCCCCACTGGATGCCTGACTCCCCTTTGTAAAGGAAGCAGAAACATATGACTTTTTGGGGCCAGTGGGTTGGAAGTGAAAGTGGTATGTCACTTCCAGCCAGGCATTCAAAGCTGATGTGGTACACTGGAGAACTCTCTTTCCTCTGCTCACAGTAACCTCCAGTAGAGGCTACTCTTCAGGTCCAGGGGTGAGGAGGGCATGCAGCAGAACCAGAACTCAGCAAGAGAGAGAAATCAACCTCTTTGCTTTAAGCCACTGGGATCAACCACAGCACAGCCTAGGCTCTCCTGACACACCAGGAGAGGAGTTTCTAGAAGGAAGATTGGGCCAGCAGTGGTGAAGGGTGCAGGGAAGATGAGGACTAGGCAAAGTTGTTGAGTCTGGTAAACAAGTGACATCGGCAACCTTCAAGCTTGGGTCAAGGAAGAAAGAACAAGACTACAAGGCATGAAGGAATGAAGGCAAGAGATGCAGACATTTCTTTTAAACGTTTTGGGACCGTCAGAAAGGAAATGGGGTAGCATGAGGGCCAGCAAGGTAGGGGAAAGGCTTCAGCTTTTATTCCTAAGGGAAGCCAGTGGAGAGACAAAGGAATAATATGGATGATGGTCTGATTCGCCCAATCTCATTACCTGTGTGTCTCATTGGGAAGGAAGAGAAGAGAGAAATTAGATCCCCTGCCCCTGCACTGCCTTCCTTTCCTTGCTGCACATGAGCAAGGGTCAAGGGGACTGAGCTGAAATTAGCAGAGAGTGTAGGAGCACAGAATGAGAGGGGAGGCTCCTGGAAATATCCTGGTAGTAGAGGATGGAAGGGCTAGAGAGGTGATTGATGGAAAAATGCGGAAGAAAAATCTAGAGGCAAAAGGGATGTTCCGGAGCCCCTAAGGATTGGCTTCCATGAGCATGAGTTTCCACACCCATAAAATGGGGCTCTTTGGGAGATGGAGAAGATAATGTGCATGTCAGCACATTACAAACTAAAAGACCCATGCACACATGATGGAATAGTGGTTGGTCACCATGTGAACCTGTACCCAGAGAATCCCTCACCTCTGGTTGCTGTTAATGATACTGAACTCCCAAATCAGCTACCACATCTTGCCATCAGGACAACCTCAGGTCTACACTGGCTGTACCCACAGAGTCCTCAAACAGTCCAGGGCAGGCAGAGGTGGGAGACATGAGTCCCACCCGCAGCCTCACTGGGTGACCCTGAACTAGTCAGCTCTCCTTTCTAGGACCTAATTTCTGATATGTCAAATGGAGGAATGGGACCAGACCAGCCCTGAGAGAACTCCGGTTCTTGCCTTTTAAGATGTGGGGAGATTCCATTAGCCCTCTAGGTTCCTACATAAATAAAAGATAAAATTATTTATAATCAATTAAATCTGAAACAGTTACTATATTATTAAGTAGACAAACAGACACAAAAAAATAACAAAAGACTAATAACTGTCAAATAATATTTTGGATTTTCAATCCCTTCGACTCAGTCCTCAGCCCAACAACACACACACTTTGGCCACATTAAAACACTTTACTGCCAAGGAAGGCTCCAGCTGGGTCAGCCTGCCAGCACTGTACCCTCTCACCGGCCAGCTCAGAGCACCCCTGCCCACCATCTGCCTCCAAACCACACGGGCTCCAGCTGTCAGATGCCTTCAGCGGGCCGTGCACATGTGTCCAAGCCTGTCTGAGTACTGCAACCAGCCCTGTGACGGAGGAAGTGTGCCACTGAACAAAACACATACAATTAGCACTTGGGTCTGTACTACCCTAAACTTCATCATTGTTGCCAAAGACACCTGCTAAGATCCAAGGACAGAAATCCTAAACTCTAACCTGCTTTCGCCCTTAACCAGTCTCTATTAATTCCCTCAGTGGAAAATCAATTCTGAGATGTCCTGGGGAGGCTGATACCCAGAAAAACCTCCCCAGTCTCTTCCATCATTATGTAAGCCAATCAATATCCTTCTCTCCCCCTCCTTTCCCCCCTCTCTCTCCCTCTCTGTCTCTCATTCCCACATACACTTACTTCAGCAATAACTACCAGGAACTGTTGACCACAGTTCTTGGAGCTGAACTCCTGCGTGGGTCTGATTATGTCTCTTCTCTCAGTGCCCTATGTGGGGTCTGACTAGCTTAAAGACTGGGTCATGTGCATGCCCATGACAGTAGGACTCATTTACACCGAAAGCAGCACCCAGGCCCCACAGCCTGTCATGGGCCAGCACAGCTTCACAGCCTGGTGAAGGCAGCACATGGCTGTTCTCAGACAGCTGTCTGGGCCTCTCATTTCTACTTCCAGCTTGAGTTGGTTATAATCTTGTGGGAGAATCAAAATGCTAGGCCAAGCCCACTCCACACCCCACATACCTGCTGCCCTCCCCTTTAATTGTCAACCCATGATCCCAATGGTGTGGAAGTGAGCCTCACTTAACCCTTCAGTGGAATGAACAAGGCCTGGGGACAGACAGGGGACCTTAAGAAGTACTAGCCCTAGGAGACAGCTCTGTCTGTCCTCAGGGGTGTGTTCCTCACCAACTCACCTAGAAGCCTGAGACCAAGTCACTCCATCTGCATTTGCTGAGAAGATCCAGGGGCCCATTGGCCCACAGGGGCTCTGCAGACCAGTATCTGAGTTTGCGGCTTAGTGCTCCACATTCGACAGCACAAGAACATTGCAGAACCTGAACGGAGGGCAACATAAAGATGCCTGCTGCATCTCCCACATCCTGCCCTGGCCAGACCCCGTCTGCCTGTGACACCTGTATTCCTGTGATGGCAATGCAGCAGCCATGGACTGGAGGTCAGGAGGCCCGAGTCCTCATCTTACTTTCTTCACATCTGAATGCACAGCCTGAATGTAGACCTATGTTTATTTCTCTGAACATCAGTTTTCCACTCTCTAAAATGAGATATTGGGACTGGACCATCTCTAGGGACCCAGCTCTCATACAGGCCCTTTCCTGTGTAAACTTACTCCACAGGCCCAATTTTACAGACAGGCCTACTGTGAAGACTGCGAAGACAAAGGGACTTCAAGAGAGTCGTGGAAGCTGCCGATCCCTCACCAGGGTCCTAGAAACTCCACAGGAAGCGACTTAGATCCCAGAGCAGGGTACTCACCCAGGCTCTGCCTTTAAAGTCACCTCCACCAGAAAGGGAAACGCCTGAGCACCTCTTACTGACTTACCTCTCTGTCTGTTACTAGAGACGGCTAAGCCCCTTCATCCATAATTTAGGACCTTCCTAATGTTCCTCATTTTACTTTTTCATCCTCACATCCCCATCCTGCCCTGGATGCATCTTCAGCCTCAGACTCAGGGGCAGATTCACTTCTCCATCAGTTTACCTACCCCCACCCCACCTTATCTTTGCACATAGAAATCAGTATGCCAATTACAGATCAACCCGCCTATTCATTAAAAGGTCCCAAGGACCCCCGCGTGGCATTTCAAAGCCTAGTTCAAGCTGCTACCAGCTACTAATTCTTGAAATTGATAAAAACAAATTTTTTTTCTTCTTCAAACTGGAGTTTTCATTACTTAACACTGGCCGTCTCCTTCCTAGAGTTACCGGCTGTACTGTGTCCCCTGCAGAATCATGTGTTGAAGGACTAACATGCAGAACCCAAGAATGTGCCTGTATGTGAACAGAGGGTCTTTAAAAGGGAGATTAGGTGAAAATGAGGTCATATGGGTGAGCCCTAATCCAATCTGACTGGTATCCTTATAAAGGAGGAAATTTGGACACAGGCATGCATGCACACAGAGGAAAGACCACATGAGGACACAGGGAGAAGACAGACATCTGCACACTGAGGACAGTGGCCTCAGAATGGCACCGACTCTGCTGGCAACTTGAACTTCTGGCCCCCAGAATCATGAGTCAATAAGTTTCTGTTGCTTAAGCCACCCAGTCTCAGGTACTATTATGGCCGTACTTACAAACCATTACACCTAATGTTTTATTCCTTCATCCAACCAGTCCAAATGTGTCACAGAATATCAGCGTGAAAAGAGCCTCAGATTGTTAAGCCCAATGCCCCTATTTTTCAGATGGGCACACCAAGGCCCAGTGAAAGGAAGGGACTGACCAAAGTCATACAGGACACAGTAGGCTGAGCTTCTACCCAGAGCTGTTTTGGGCATAAAGCACAGAGCTATAGAGCCAAGTGTGGCTGCACTGAACTGCCTGAGCTGAGCAAACCCAAAGACATTCCCCCATGGAAATGTGTCCCACACAGCCCAAGGCTGGATATAAGTGGCAAGACACACAGGCCCTAACTGCCTGGCTCTGCCCAGAGACGGCTGCCTCAGTAAACCTTGAATGTGCCCAGAGGAACCCATGAGACTGCAGAATGGGGATTTCTGGGCTGACACCAGAAATCAGCTTAATATAATCTGGAGTCATTTGAGGGAGTGTGACAAAAAAATGATAACAGCAGAATGGGGAGATCTAATGTAGTCCAGACCTGTTCCCGAGCCCCACAATCTCACCTAAAAGCCAGGCAGGCTGTCTTCATAAGTAGAAAGCCTTGATTCAATTTTCTATCATCATCATCATCTCAACATTTGCTAAGTATATTCGTTGCATGACTGAGACCCAGAAGTCATGTAAAGTCGATGCTCTGGAAGCTTAAGGAAAGAAGAGATTCCTTTGGGCTGGGTGATCAAGAGGCAGTTTTCTGGAGAGGCTAGAACTTGACCTAGCCATTGGAGGACTGGTATAGCATGGAGAATGGCAGTCATTCCAGAGATATGTTTACTTCAGGTTTCTGAACTGAGATGGTTACCCAGACTCAGGCTGGTTGGCTGAAAGAGAAGACAATGTCCGTGCTACAAGGAGCTCCTAATGTGAATGAAAAGACCAAGCAAGCCCCTTTTTTGAGATCAAGTTCGTTGGTCATGGCTAGCTCTTCCCAGGATGGCTTATGGTCTGAACATGATTACTGGACCATTTGAAATTATTCACCATCTTCCAGGATCCCTCAATGTTTATGGCCAGCATTTTATGAATAAATAGTGGAGGAAATACCTCCAGACTCCCCTTCTGGAAGAAAAGACCTCTACAATAAGACATCTATGACAGCACTGGAACACCACTCAGCTGCCTGGACTTGGCTTTCTTGATTATGTTTTCTGTGGGTTCCTAGCAGCAAGGGCTGCCCACGTGAGGGTCAGATCCCCGGGCCTAGAGCTCACCTCTCCTCCTGCCAGTTCCTGAGCAAAACTTCCAGTTTACCCATCATTCTGCAGCCTCGTTAGCTCTAGACACCTGCATCTCCCATCTCTCCAAGTCGAGGAGTTTTGAACTGTTATTTAAATACTGAAAATCCATTTTGAGGAGTTGGCCATAAACTAGAAGTGTTGATCTTCCTAACACTACTATTTTTCTCTAATAATTTGGACCTTTGCCTCTTTTGTATACAAACTTTTACAATGGATTGAAACATTTTGATGTTCTCAATCAAGAATTGTTTTCCTAAGGATTAAACAAATAGTTGATTTTATAAAGGTATTATCATTCTCCTTTGCTTTGACAGAAGCGGCATTCCTCCCTGGTGTTCATTACGTAGCTAAGTGACTAGTGGCAGGATCAGGTCTGTGCTGGGACAAAGCCACCGCTCCCCTGCCTCCCCAGGTATAAGGAGTTGTTCTTACCTATAGGGAGAGGGATGCCTTCACACTGAAGACCAGACAGGAAAGAAGGAGAGTCAAGGAGAGGCTCTCAGTGCCTCTGGCACATGTGGCTTTGGCTACAAGAATGTCAAGATATCTAGGAGGAAATTCTAGTATTAAAATGAAATCTTCTCATTTGAGTCTGTATAAAACTAAAAACTAAAAAATTCAGGCAAGATATTTGAAAAACTGCAAGTCCTTTAGGACAAGAAGGTAGAGGTTGGAACTCAGAAGCTATGAACCCAGAGAATGTGCTTTGGTCATCATGGTGCTTTGAATTCTCTGTGCTGTTTGCCTCAGTTTGCTTCAGCTTCTCCAAGGAATATCAGGGTAAACTTAATTAAGGTTCATCCCATAACCAGAATGCTAAGGAAGAACATCTATGTTTATCACTATGAACATCTTGATGAAATAGACAATTTTCTAGGATGATAAAAGTTACCAAAACTGACTTAAGAAGAATATTCTCTGAATAGACCATTAAACATGAAATAAATTGGAAAATAATGTGAAGGAATTATCTCTACGAATGGCTATGAGCTAAGACAGTTTTATGGATGAGTTCCTTCAGATTATTGTAGAGCAGAAAAAAAGATGGAAATCATCCCAATTCTTTTTATAAGACTAACATAATTTAATGAGAAACCTGGCAAAGACAATACACAAATATATGTATATATTTATAAAATTATATATTTAATACTGTATATACCCATACACACACATATAATGATCAATCTTACTTATAAGAGTAGATGCAAAAATCCCCCCAAATAAACATAAATCAAATGTAGGAGATATTAAAAGAACAACTCAGTATGACTAATACTGTATTTATCCCTGGTATGTAATGGTGATTTAAGATTTGGAAGTATACACTAGTCCACATCAATATGTCAAAGAAAAAAAATCCCTACAAGAGTCTAAGGATGTATTTTTTTATACATTTTGTGAATTAAAAAAGAAAAAATAAACTTACCAGTCTAGAAGACTGTAATCAACATTGTGCTCACGGTCAAATGATAGGCTCATGGCCACTAAAATTAGGAATGAGACAAGTCTGACTGCTATCACTACCATGACCACACACCTTCTATTTCCAGCCAATAACATGAAACAGAAATATATATTTTTTAATCCAGGAGATCAAATATCATTATTGATAGAAGACACTACAATCCACAAAAAAACATAAATAAATAAATCTCAGAGAAAAACTACCCAAACTACTAACAGTTTAGTAAGGTAAGCAATTACAAGTTAAAAATACACAAACCTATAGGTTACTGATATACCAGAAATAACTAGTGAATAATAATAGAAAATACAATGGTTAAAAAAAAAAACTCAAATGAGCAGTGAAAATGATAATAAACCTAAAAAATAATCTTAATGAGAAAACACGCAAGGTCTATTACAAACATTTTTTTAAAGCTTTACTGTACGACACAAATACCATGACTTGAAGAAATACCATGTTTCCAGGGGCAAGCTAAATTTTTTCCAATTTTTTCCCAAACATTTTTTTTAAAAGAAGCATATGGACAAAAGGAGAGAAAGACCAACGCTTGCAGGAGGGCTCTAACAGGCACCGCGCATCCTTGAGATGGCCACATTATAGTGCATGGAAGCACAGTTCCCAGCAACCATGTCCACCAGAGACAATCTCACGTCTCAGAGAGGGGAAAATATTTAAGTTTTAGGAACATGACAAAACATACAACATGATGATAATGCTTGAAATCAGCTTTGGAAATTGTGCGATGTAAGTTCTCTTTGCTCTATGACACCAAAAGTCTCTAATGACTCATTCAGGTAAGAGATCAAACAAATCAGACTGTGAGGGCCATCTCATGGAGAAAGCAGCTGATACAGTGATTGAGTTATCTTTGTCACAATCCTTCCCAACAACTAAAACCTAGGAGACTGGAGATGGCACAAAGTCACAATCATAAAAGGGAGCTACTGAGGAGAGACAGGATTCATTAATTAATTGTTAGGGCATGTGGTTTATATTAGAAGGGGAGAATAAATTCCCAATTCAATTTTATGTGAAAATAATCTCAGATGAATAAAGAGCTTATCTGGAATTAATGTAAAAATAATTTTAAAAAGATATATAAGAGAGAGAGAGAAATAGCGGAAAGCATTGGAACTCCAGAGAGCAGACATTTTGCCTATTTTGTTTACTGCTATATTTCTAGGATCTAAAGTAGCACCTGCCACATCGTAAGTCCTCAATAAATTTACTGAAAGGATGAATGAATGAATGAATGAATGAATCTTTCCCTTTATCAGTTTTCTGGTAATATCTTTGTCTTCCTAGGGGCTTTTTCCTTACTTAGTATGATTTTTAATCTCTTTTTACTTCTTTTCATATTGAAGGTAATAACTGTACATTACATTTACTGCAAATAATTTCCCAAATTTGTCTTTTGTTTTTTCATTTATTTGAAGTATTCACATACCAGAAAATACAACTTATTTAGTTGAGATCAGTTATTTCTCTTTTATAACTTCTTCTGATTATTATCTACAGAAAGTCATTCCCAATTCCAAATTGCTAATGCAGCTGAGACCACTGTCAGAGGTCTAGTCCAAGTTATTTCCACTGCAGGGCTGGTCCATCCTCCCAAGGGCTGGGGAGCTGCTCCAAAGGCGTCTGATCCAGAGGGTTTCCTATCCCAACCAGACTCATCAAACCCCCAAAGCGCCCCTTCCAGTGTACTCTTTTGCATAACCACACAGTGAGGTCATATGTTTAGGACACCATTGTTCCATCACCATGGAGATGATGAGATGTCAAAGCACTGGCAAGAAGCCTCTCATGCAGGATGAAGCCAAGGAAGAAGATGGAGAAAAGAGACGAAGGACCTGCACATTAGCCAGAGGACCCAAAACATCCCAAGAAGCTCATGAGGTCATCCTCATTCACATAGTTTCCCAGGTGTCAGATCTGTATGGAAAGCACATAACCTTCCAGGCCAGCCCAGCATGTAGCCACAGTCCACAGGCAGCACCTAACGCTCGGAAGATGACGTTCCTGTCCCTTTAACCTCTGGGGCTCCCAGGCTGACTCTGAGCTGGCTGATGGCCTCCTCTGGAATTCTCCACTTAGCTTTCCTGTTTTTCTCAGAATATACTCCCTTTTCCCCAATCACTTCACTACATCATCCTTACCCTCCCTGCCCCCTCCAGATTCAAATCCTAATCTACTCTCCCCTCTGCTTCCAGAACAACCTCTCTAAGGCAGGAATCTGCTCATCTTACTCATCTTCTAAAATTAATTCGGTGATTAACCATTGTCCTAGGGGAAAAAATCTAAATTCCTTAGGATGCTATTCAGACCCTTTCTAATCTGGCTCCTGCTTCTATCTCCAGCCAATCTCTTACCACACCCTTCTTTATACTCTGCCCCAACCATATTCTGCCTGGCATTTGAAAATGCTGCTTTTTCCATCTAAATAACTACCTGTTACTGATACCACTGGGCTAGGGTCTTGTGTATATTCTCAGGGTTAGGGTTCAGAGAAATTAGGGCTCAGAGTGGTTAAACAATTTACCCATGGCCACACAGGTTTTAAATAGCAGAATTGGGATTCAACTCCTTCCAACTCTGAAAGTCCTGGCCCTTTCACTGCCAAGGGTGACCAACCATCCCAGTCTGCTCAGAACTGTCTCCATCTTAGCACTGAAAATCCTATGTCCCTATGGAGCCCCTCATTCCAGGGAAAACCAAGATAGCTGATACCCTGCCCCTCCCCACCCATGCTGCTGCCTCCTCCTGTTAATGCCTGTTCATCTTTCGCACATGAGTTCTTCCTCTGCCTCCTCTAGGAACTCTACCAGGACCATCCTGCACCCAGAGAAGTGTGTTTCCTCTCTCTTTCCTCATTCCTGGGCCTGTCTCTATCCTGTCTACTTATTAGTCTCTCTTGCTAGAGGATGAGTTTCTGACCATTGAAACCAAGGCTTTGTCATCTCTGTGGCTCCAGAGCATGATTAGGAATAGGGGCTCAATTAATATTTGTGCCACGACAGCACGAATCTGACAAAGGCTGCTCTGTGGGTAGCCAGGAGGCCACTATGCTTTGAGAGAGCTGTTTCCAAAAATAACTCTGCAGTTAAAAAATATCCAAGTGATCCTGTCTGGAATATAATGGTCAGCAAGTGTGACCCAAGTATTTGCTCTACTTGGTTCTCATGGCCCCTGTTAGGTCTATAGGTACAAATCTAACCCAAAACCTCTGCTGCTGTTTTAAGCCCTTTGGCACCCCCAAGGCCCTCCTTAACAATCTCTGGGAATTTTAGGTTTGGGACCCATTTACAAAGTTTTCCTGAGGGAGGAGGAGGGAGGAAGGGAGACATGCAGAATTCACAACCTTCCAAATCGTCTGCTCTGGGGTCCCAGAAATGACAGTGCTTATACTCAGCACCCACAGAAGGGAACTGCTTCCCCACCGCAAACCTACATAAAATCTGTTCCACCCCAGCCCACCCTGGGGACGACCCACTGTCTGGAGAGGAGAATGAAGGTGGCTTCACTCTAGCCTGGATGGTCCAGCCCCACTGAGCAGGCAGACGTGAAAATTGGGAAGAAAAGAAGGAAACCTGCATTGTTGGTATAAGAAAGAGTTCAGATTCCGGTCGGTTCTGATTTACCCAAATATGTCCCACTGCTCTGACGTGTACCTTTGGGAATCAAAACCACTCGACATGTGTCAAAATATCACCATTACTGCCCACCAGCCGCATGTGACACCTGTCTCTGAGCAGGAGTTGCTGATATTCGAACCCACCACTGCCTTCTCCTGCCTTCCTCTGCCCACCAGGGGAGCACTCCTGCCCTAGGACACCCTGACTGGGCTTGGGGAAATGATGGTTAATAATAATTTTGGCTCTTGGGAGAAATACAGAAGAGAAGTCAGAGATGAGAAGAGAAGAATCAATGGAAGAGGAAGAAACTGGTGCTCAGATAACTCAGGAGTAAGGCCCACAACTCAGCGGGCCAACCACGTATTTGTATAAACCATAACTAGAGGATACGATTCATCCTTCAACATGCACAGCAATTAGGAGCCACAAATGTTTATTAGCTCACACTGAGCTCTGCATTCTACTTTTGGGGTAGGAAGAGTCTTGATTATTAGTCCCATCATGTAGATTCGTGGTGCAGAAAAGTTAAGCAACATATGAAGCTTACAGTTAAATCCAACTCTTTAGTCCAGATTTTATTACAGCAAGCTGTCCTGTAGCCCTTTCTATAATCCAGAATTGTTCTCATAGTCTCTCTCTTAATCATACTAATGAGCCTGGGCTCTCCTCTTAGCTCACCGCTCATGGGCATCCCCTTCAGCCCCAGACCTCTGTCTCCCTCCCGCACTCCCAAACATCCCAAGAGGCACTTCTGTAAGAAGTGAGCATTACCTGATCCACTGCAGAGCCTCACTAGGGAACCAGGTAGAGGTCAGGGAGACTCCACATGTCCTAGTTGGGCTTCTACAGTTCATTGTAACCACCTGCACAAGTATTCTGAAAACCCACTGTGTTTCAGGTCTGGAGCCAAGGACCATGGAGGGTCAGCTTAAGGCCCAGACCCCACTCCAATCCCCTAGACCTTGGCCAGTTCTTGCCCACATGCCATCTGAACCCCAGCAATCCAGTAGGTTCAGTGGAACTTACCAAGAGGGAAATGTGGGAAAGTTCAGGCTGCTGGGAGAGCCCCAGAGGGAAGAGGGGGAATTCTGAGGTCAAACACAAGATAGGGTCAAAGGATTAAATGCAGTGCCCTGGTTGGCAGACAATTTAGGTCTCCGCTGGCCAAGGAAGTGGTTTGAGCATTTGTGATCATATTTCTTGTTCACACCACAAGACATAAACAATCATTCAGCAAGACAGACAGCCTCTCACCACATTTGGAAAAGCTTCTTTTCCTATTCATTTTTAAAACTTTTTAGACTGCATTATGACTTTTAGTTCCTTTAAAAGAGTTTAAAGCAGATGGGCCTATGGACGGGACAATGGCCTCTCTTCTGTCAAGGTAGAGTGAAGAAACTTCTACAAGGACTTTTGACCACCTGTGGGGACCACACTCCCTATTGCCAGTACTCTGTCAATCCTGTATCCCCCATATAAAGGCTTTCTTAGCAAAGCCAATACCCTAAGCCATGTATGTATAGGGATTGCAGAGTCAGTGACTGCCACCAATTTGGGAATAGCCAATCTGTGACAGACCAGTACAAGATCCGCTCTCATCTGGCAGGGAGCCACCCTCCTATCTAGTGTCAGGATTCGGCTCACCTTGGAAACAGCACTAAGCAAGCCTCATGGTCTCCCCAGCTTCCTTGTGTCAAAGAAATACAAATATACCTAGCTCTGGGGGAATTCTTTGTTCAAGCAGAAGAGTTTTGTCATCTCAGCATGTGAGAAGCTCACCAGTCTTCGTTTCTTCCCCAGAGCCCTTTCCAAAGGGAAGCCCAGGTGGTGGGGCTAGACATTTCAGAAGGACTCTCAGGCTCTCCTGTTTCCAGAGCCTGGAGAATGTCCTGCTCTTCTGGCCCTGCCCTAATCCCTGTCTCGTTTTCCTAGCCACTCGGGATGGGGATATAAGGTCTGGGGCAATATGGCCTCCAATATACTTACTGCCAGACACTGCCTTTTGATGTGACTTCTGAGGCATGAGGGGCCCTGTGAGACTCCACAACCCCCATCCGCTGCAGAGATGACAGAATCTGCATGGCAGAGGCTGTGGCTTCATGCATCAGCAAAGAGGAGCATGGCATTTACTCTCCTCATAAAGGAAAGTGAGTGGCTTGTGAAAGCAGATTTTATTCATTAAAAAGAGGGAAACTCCAGAACAATGGGTCCATCAGAGGGAACCAAAAAGGAACGCCAAAAATGCTGGAAGAACCTGGCATGAGTGAATATCACAATTTACCCAGGGGCTGTGCAGTGTGACCTGGAAGTGGTGACTTAGATGGCTATCCAAGGGGTCAGGGTGGGTCTCTGGGCCCACTGTTCAAAAATGTCTCTGGCATTTTGTAGGCAATGCATAGAGATCCAGTGAAGGCTGACTCTGAGAGAAGATGGGATGGTAGAATTTTAAGGATTCCCTGAAAACCCTAATGCCTGCTTCTGTTGGCCCTTTACTTATAAGCAGGAAATGCCACCATAAGCAGTACAATTCTTTGAGATGCGACAAAACTGGATCCCAAACACCCAACCATGCTACCTCAAGTTGGCACTCAGTGGCAGTATCTTCTAACTCCCAGCCCCCAGAATCTTGGAATTAAGATAAAAACCACTGATAATACCATTACACATTAAATATCCCTATGCTGGTTTTCCCTAGCAAATCATTTCTTTTTGATGCTTAAGTGACTTAAAAATCTTCTACCAAAGCCTGCAAGAGGCAGTGACTGCAGTGGAAAGTGCACAGAGCAGAGAAGACTGGGCTCTGGACAAGCTGTGCCCCTTGGGCTGCTTGCCTTCAGCTCTTGCCTCTCCACTAGTTCTGTTCCAGTCAAGCCACAGGCTGAAGGACTCAACCATGACTTCACGCTCTTCATTCTACTGGATGTTTCTGCAAGACTTGTCACTATTGACCATATCCACTCCTTCTTAACGCACCTGTTATGGGTTGAACTGTGTCCTTCCCATTCATATGTTGAAGTCCTAACCTCCAGTCCCTCAGAATGTGACTATCTTTAGAAATAGGGTGGTTGCAAAGGTAATTTGTTAAGATGAGGTTATAGTGGAGTAGGGTGGGCCCTAACCTAATACAACTGATGTCCTTATGAAAAGGGGAAATTTGAAGACAGGCATGCACACAGGGAGGACACCATGTGGAGATGAAAGCAGAGATCAGGTGATGTTTCTACAAGCCAAAGAAGGCCAGAGATTGCCAGCAAACCTTACCAGCAGCTAAGGGAGAGGCATGGAATGGATTCTTCCTTCAACGTTTACAAGGAAGCAACCAGACTTCTTGACTTCAGGACTGTGAGACAATAAATACTTTTGCTGTGTAAGCCACCCAACTTGTGGCACTTTGCTACAGCAGATCTAGCAGACCAACAAACAATGCCTTCTCTCAATGGCCTTGGCACCATGATCTCCTGGTTCTCCTCGCTTTACAAACCCTCCTCAGGACCCTTAGCTGGCCTGGCTAATTTCTCTATATAGGTGATGTCCTGAGCTCAGCAACCCACCACTTTATTTTCTCTGCATATACTCTTCTTGCATGATTTTGAATGATCTCTCAGGGCTTTAGAAATCACATATATGTCCATTTTAAATCTACCTCTCCTAGACTTACACCTCCAACTACCTAGTTGGCATCTCCCCATGAATGCCTGACAGGCATCCAAACCTAGGTCCAAAATCTGCCCCCAAGCAGCTGAGCCACAGACTAGGCCCCAGGTCCCAGGGAGAGAACGACTGCATCTCATGCCAAATCTTGGGAAAATTAAAGCTGTGCCCTGGAAGAAAGTCACATGTTCTCCTAGCATGTTGACACAACAGGATTTGAGTCCCAACAAGTGCTGGGTATTTGAGGTACAATGGAGAAACAAGACCAATACTATTCCTGTCTTCTTGAGCCCTGATTGATGCTTCCCCACCATATTTCCACCAGTCCATGAAAACAAATTATGTGGGATGACTAGCCGACAATCTCTTGGAATTACTAATACATAGGTCTAAATCTGCATGTAAAGGACTGCATGTACCTCTTACTTTTATGTTTCAAAGCTAATGAACCAGGACTTGGGGGAAGGAAGCAGATAAAGCATTGCCAATATGTATGGGTGCTATTGGGGACCGTGGGTCAAAGAGGAGAATAGAGGGTAGGTTTACTGAGCAGATTGAACCAAGATAATTAGCATATTCATTGTTTGTACTTGCATAGACATATTCTTCCCAAGTGTATCAGTATTAATCCAAAGTTAGATCGGAATTCAAACTTTGCACGGTGGGCACAGAAATGACTTAATGTGCTATTTTTTTAATGTGGAAACAAGCCAGCAGGGTATAGTCAATAACAGAAAATCAGCATTGTCAAGTGTGCACATTTGCAAAGTATAACACTTCCAATTCTTTCATGCCATAGAAGCAGAGGCTTGATCACCCTCCTCCCATGCTTAGGAAGCAACCCTCAGACCCACATCAAGTGGCACAATGGCTGTCTCCAAACTGCAGCTTTTCAAATGCATGCTTAGCTGTCTATTGGAGGAACCATCCTGCCACCAGTCCCAGTGAATTCTACTCTGAGATCCTTTGGTATCTCAGAGCCTCCTCTTGTCATCCAGGTCTGCCATCACGTAAACCCTGACTTGGCCTTTTATCTGTGCGTATACTCTTGTTGCATGATTCTGAATGATCTCTGGTGGCATGACGTCACCAGAAGACCATTCATCTGAGCCCTCAGGGTTACCCGGAGCTCTGAGAGTCCTCGGGGCACATGCCACAGGTAGGCCCAGGTTGCTAAAGGAGTAATTATGAGCAGGTGATCAAACCCAATGTAACTAAAGAAGGCCAGTCCAGAACCCCAGGGCTTTGGCAGAGAATGCCCCACATGAGTTCCAGGGCACCAGCGACATGTCCGTATCTGCTCCCTGAATTAGAGTGCAAGTAGTGGCAAGGAAAGAGGCCTGTTCAGGAGACCATGCATAGCAAGTGTCCACTCCCAGAAAGAGCCCACAGCAGCTTCTCTGACAACAGGCAAACCTCTGGCATCTGGGCTGGGCCCACAGTGCTAAGTTTCTCCTTCCTTGTTGCCTCCTCCACTTTCTACCCTGTTCCAGAGGACCAGCCCAAGGGACCACATGCTAAACAGCAGCAGGAAGGGCCAGAAGAAGGGACATCACAGCAAGAATAAAGCATCCATAAGCCAGCCTGCTTCTCCAGCCCCATTCCCTCTGTGCCATGCTGTCTACTGTAACTCATGGGCTTGTATGTTACACTTGAGTCCTGCTCTCTGACTGGAAGCCTCTCTCAGGCTTCACTCTTCCTCCACAATTAGAGCCCACCTTGACTTCTCCATGAAGCCACTGCTTGCACCAGTGGGCAGAAAACATCTCACCCAGATAATACAGGGGGTCTTCTGGTTTGGGGCCCACTTGGGGTCTGCTTAAAACCAGTTGGAGGGGAAATCCTGGCACCTAAGTCTCCATTGGGCACACTTGGGATCCTGGAATCAGGCCAGATGGATTAAATTACCCTTGAAATATGAACAAGGCTGCATCCCAGGCCAGGACGGAGGACACAGGTATTTGGGGGTGGGAGTGCCCAGGCCGTGTGGGGCTAGGGATAACCGTGGGATAAAACATGTGGTGGCAAAGCTTCCAGCTTTGCCAGATTTGGAGAGTTAGTTTGAGGCTCTGGACCAGAGAAGCAGAGGCATGAGTAGCAGGAAGGGGAAGCACCTGAGATGAACTCAGAGCATCTCAATGTCTCTGCTGCTCAGGCTATAGCATCTCCACCAGGCTCTGCCACAGGTAAGCTTGTAAGGAATTTGAAGCATGATATAACTTTCCAGTTACCTTCAAAAGATGTTTTTCCAGGCTGGGACCATGTCCAAGCTAAGCCTTTCACTACTATAGACTCTGGGGTTGATTGTAGGAGTTTAATCTCTGTGCAAAGGAAAGGAGAAAGGCCATCTCCCTAATAGGAAGGAGGAGAGCTGTCATGGATCTGGGCCTGATGCATGACAATCCAGGCAGGCTAGATAGATGAACATGGGCCAGGGGCTAAGAAGCAAGGAAGACATGTGAGTCCAGGTACCTGGCACAGAGCCCCTGGCTAGAAGGTAGACACACATGCACAAAAAGGGGCAGTGACAAAGGGTGAGGGGAAACTGCAGGAAATGCCAAGGAAGGAGCTGGGTCCTCACCCAAGGACCTTCCTCTGGGACCCAGCACCTTGCTTTCTGCACTTGTATTTTCCCATTTTGCTCCATTTCTGTGTTTGCCCACCAGACTTCCTGATGTGTGTGCATCCCTGGGAGATACAGACAGGAAGCAGAGGTGGTATTCAGTAAGAGGGTGTTGAGCGAATAACTAAATGAAACAGGAAACCACCAGCCATATCTCAGAGCTGAGGCCTGAAGCATTTCAAACCAGAGTGCAGGTTCTCAGAGGCCTGCACCACCATCCCCTCACTAGTGATTTGCCCCAGCTTCCACCTCTCTGGCAGAGCTCGATGGCTGCAGGGAGCTCAGACAGAGGCTGACCTCTGCCGCCCAGACGGGTGGACCTGTGCCCTGACCTCCCAACAAGAAGGTAGCCCACTGAACATGTCCTTCTCTGCTTCCTTCCTCAGTGACCTCATCCTATCTTGGAGCTTTAAATGCCATCTCTGAGGGCTAATGACTTGCAAATATCTATCCCCTGCCTGCTCCTCTTTGCTAAAATCCAGACCCCAAAACCAGCTCTCTACTTAGGTATCTGGAAGTCTAATAGGCATCTTAAACCTAACGTCCCCCTGGCCAACCTCTTGCCTGTACGACTACATTGTGTTCCCAAAGCCTTCCCCCTCTTGGTAATCAGCGATGCCAATCTTCTAGCTGCCAAACTACAAGAGTGACTTTTATGTGTCAACTTGGCTGGGCCACAGTGCCCAGACATATGGTCAAATGCTATTTTGGATATTTCTGGGAGGGTGTGTTTTGGATGAGATTAACATTTAAATCAGTGGACTTTGAGTGAAGCAGAGTGCCCTCTATAATGTGGGTGAGCCTCATCCAATCAGTTGAAGGCCTGAATAGAAAAAAGACTGGCCTGCCCCAGTTGAGAGGGAACTATGTAGGTAGACGGCCTTCAGACTTGAACTGCAGCATCAGCTCTTCCCTGGGTCTTCAGCCTCATGACTTACCATGCATCTTTCAGACTTGCAAGCCACCATGATCCCATGAGCCAGTTCTTTAACATCTTATTGGCTCTATTTCTCAGTAGAATACTGACTAATATACAAGCCAAATATCCTGGAGTCATCCTTGACTCCTCTCTCCCATACCCAACATCTAATCTGACAACAAATGGTACCAGCTCAGCCTCCAAATTATGTCCAGATTGACAGTTTCCCACCACTTCCATTGCTGATCATCCCAAATGAGCCACCATCATCTCCCACCTGGATTACCACAACAGCTTCTGCCAAAGAGATCCTTTAAAAATGAGGTCAGGTCATGTCACCCCTCTGCTCAGAAACTTCCATTTAATTCATTCAAAGCTAACATCCTTACATAGCCCTAAACAATGTGTATCTCACCCCACTGCACCCCTATGTACCTCTCTGAATACACTTCCTGGGAGGCATCCTGCCTTGAGACCTGGACACCTGCTGTTCTCTCTGAGATGCTCTTTCCTCAAAGATCTCAGTGTCTCACTCACTTCCTTTGGATCTTTACTCAAATGTCAACCTTGCAGTGAAGCTGTCTCTGGCCACCCTATCTAAAATTGAACCCTATACACATACCGAACCAGCTTGTTTTATTTCCCATCAGAGTCCACATCAACGTTTGATAGACTGTACATGCTGCTTACGTATAGTATAGTAGTAGTACTGCAGCATAATATATAATCATAAGATTATTCCTTCAACTAAAACATGGGACCCTTGGAGAGGAAGCTCTGTCACTTACTGCTCTATTCCCAGGGCCTATGCAGTGCCCACTTTTGCTCCTCAGACCAGCATTTCAGCTTCTGAACCTGTGAGGGCCACATTTGTCTCCTCTCAAGCCACAGAGCAGAGGCAAGTTCCAGGGCTGGACTGAACCTTCCCCTCTGACTCTTGTGCTTGGCAAAGCACCCAATCAAAGTTCCAAGTGTCCCATGCACTACTAATTAACGTCTTGGGGGAAAAAAAATCACCAGGCCTCCTTCCTAATCTCTGGAACATTCTGAACACTCAACTGGCATCCTTGAACACGGTCAGACCTTGATGGAGGTTTTCAAAACAAACGACAGCAATATTTGCTCTTTAAGCCTTCCCTCATCAGACCCTGCATGAGCAGCCTGGCTCTCCAAATCCCTAGTTCCCAGGGGAATTGCTCCTGGGGCTTTTCTCTTTTGTGCAATCGTTGCACAAATGTTGTGCAATCGTTGTGAGGGACTGGGTCTTCCCTCACAGGCATTTTATGTGGGGGAAAAAGAAAACTGCTTTTGTGAAGTTTGGAGGTGATTTTATTTTTAAATCAACTTTATTCTCTGAAGGAGGAAAAATGGAGATACCCCAAGACTGAAGAAAACAAACAGGACCTGAAAGAAACACTATAGACAGAATTTTAATTGATTTAAAACCAAAGTCTAAATTGTTCCATTTTATTCTGTGCTGATTATTGATTTTTTTTTTCTGTGCCTGCTCTGTTGCCATGACAACCTGTCAACAAACAAGTGATGGGGAGGGACAAGTGATGGGAATGGGCTCGGGGCCAAGGCTCAGCACTCAGGCCAAGAAGAGATGATCCTGCTGCCCAACCACGACACCCGCACCTGCTCTACGGGCCATGTGAGTCATGACTGCAGACACCAGCTTTCTGTCTGGACTCTGGACATTCTCTGTGTCCTCCTGTAGGACCCACTCAGCTTACAGTGGGGCAGCTGAGTTAGGGGAGAGGATGCTGTAAGCACAGGTACCAAAACCTGGACTTTGGCTAACTCTCTCTCCTGTCTTCATTTTCCTTCTGGAATTGTGAGAGCGTCCAGCCCTGGGCTGGCCTGGTTGTCACTCAGAACATATCTGATGAATGAACTGCAATGACTGCTAACACTTCCAGGCCCTTGGAATTTGCCAGATGTTTACATGACATAACACATTTCGTCTTCACAGCAGCGCAATAGATAGTGTTATTATCTCCATTTCACAAGTGTGGAAAAGAGGTACTGAAGGCTAAGTAACAGCCCCAAGGCACACAGCTAGTGGGTGGACTGGGATTTGAACACAGGCAGTCCAAATCTAGAGCCTGAGCTCCATCCATGCTGGCACGGTGACATGGACGGTTTGCCAACCGCTGAAGACATTAGCCTCCTATTCCCATATGTCCTGCTGAAAAACTTGCTGGGCTCCAGCCCCAGGGCCTTCTGGTTTTCAAACCCCCAGTCCTGTGCGCTGAATCCTCCCTCTGACTAGTGTCATCATGCTCTCAGGTCTTTACTTCCCCTCATCTCAGTTCCAATGGACCATCCTCAAGAGGCTTCCTTGACCTGTTCTAGGAGTTTCCCTTCTATCTGACCACCTACTGGATTATTATTGTCTACTTATTATCTCATGTTTTCCTTATTGCAATCATCGCTATCTGAGATGATCTGGCTTATTCATTTGTCCACATACTGTCTAGACCCTTTCAATGTTTCAGTAAACTAAGACCCAGCGCAATATCTACTACCAGTACCTAATTTTATTGAATGTATGAATTAATGATTGCACAAAAGAGAACAAAAGCCCCAGGAGCAGGATTCTAGCCTTCTAGGAGCACACATAGCAGTAGGCAGTAAGGCAGGAGATCAGAATCGATACTGTGGCTTCTGCAGCGGGGGGAGGGCTCTTTGTACCCCACCCATAGCCTCAGCCTCTCGGCCCCAAATCATACGTTTGCTCTGGGGCTGTAGAGCGACACCCTGGATGTGCACTGACCAGGCCCATTCACTAGCCGCATGGCGGCAGGGAACACTGGAATCACGGCTCCTGTAATTGAGGACCTGGATTTCTAATTTTATTTCATTTTCATTAATCCAAAATTAAAAACTGATCCTGGAGTCAGTTTTCAGAAAATTTTTAAGTATGTTTGGAACAATTTGAGTATGTGAACTTACTTTTTCAACACTCAATTTTATGAACTCTAAATATAGATCAAGTATTGCCAAGGAAAATTCAGCATCTGAATTGAAATGTGCTTTAAGTGTAAAATACACACTGGATTTTGAAGACCAAATGCAAAGAAAGAACGTAAAGTATCTTGTTAATGTTTCTGTATGGATTACATGTCTACATGATAATATTTTAGATATACTGGGTTAAATGTTATTAAAATTAATTTCACTTTTTACTTTTTAATGGGGCTACCAGAAAGTTTTGAATTATATACATAATTTGTATCACAAATGTGTATATGACTCCCATTGTATTTCTACTGGATGGGGCTGCCATCCAATAGAATTGAACTTCTGACTTAAAAATAGGCCTAGTTCGAGTTTTAGCAGGAACAAAACTGTAGAATTGTTAGAGGGAAGATCCTTTCATGTATCCATTTTGTCCCCAGGATAGTGGGGAGAAAGCCAGGAACCCTAAGTGCAGCGGGGCGTCCTTGGCCAAGAACCACTCTGTGGACACAACCCATGAGAAAAAACTGACCAGAACAAACCTCAAAATCCCTCAGGATCAGGTCAAGGGTCCCACTGTCTCACAGGCAGACTATTTCATTTCTTCTCCTGCAGAGAAATATTCTTCCCCGCTGTAATACGGCATGCTGTATTTTTTATTTAGTTAAGAGACATTCTTAAAATTAAACTAGCTGTATAAAAATGGGCTTCCTCCCACACCCAGGAGGTCTATGGAGGAAGTCTATCAGTTTTCCCAAAAGTACTATCTAAAGCCAGTGAAGAAGTTGCCAGACTTTTCCCTTGGAGCTTCAGCCCTAAGTAGGGAGACTCAGTAACAAGTTCCTCCCAAACAGCAATGGATGGGTGACATTCCTTTAGCATTCTGCCAGCTCAGGACCTATGGGACTCAGGGAAAGAAGCCACGACCCATTAGGAATGTCTGATACTTGCATTAGGTGACGAGAAAGCCAAGTCACTACAAACAGACTGAAGCTCCTACTATACAATGAAGCTCTGAAAAAAATTAGCCTTGCAAAAGAAAAAGTAAAAAAAAAAAAAAAAGGACCTAAAGTAAAGTTCTTATGGAAAAAGCCAGGAAAGAGGCTGGCGAGGCAAGAGGGGTCCAGAGCCTGGGAAACCTTTTATGGCATCTCTCGGACAATAAATTTTGCTGAGGAAAGGCCCCCAGTAAGCAAATCATAGCCCCTTGTTTTCAAAAGTTGTTGACATTTTAAAGGGAGTTAAGCCTCACACAGCAGGGAAAGAGTTAACAGACTTCAATAGGTCTATTATGAGTCTCTCTTTATGGAATGAATGAACTAAGTTCACCTCAGTTTGGAACTCCCCTCCTTCACTCCCCCCTGCAACCAAAAAAAAGTAATGGTTGAATGAAAGATCTCCTTCATCCTGGGGAAACTTGGTTCCCAGGTGTCCCACCCACAGAGGCCGGGGTATTCAATGGTGTAGTGACAGCCCTTCCTGTGGGAAGAGGAGATCCTGAAGAAGACACCCGGCCTGAGTCAAGGCGAGGAGAGTTCCCCCAACTCAGAAGGCTGCCTCGGAACCAATTTTAGGGATGAGACCACTGTCACTGGGAACCCATGGAAATCTGGGCTTTGGATTGCTCTTTGCAAATTATTATCTGCAGCAGGCAGAATAACGGCATCTCAAAGATGCCCAGGTCCTAATTCCTAGAACGCTGAAATAGAAAGAGTAGCCTGGATTATCCAGGTGGGCCCAGTGTGATCACAAAGGCCCTTAACATGGAAGAGGGAAGCAGACGAGTCCAGTATCAGAGTCTTGTTCTGATCTGCTGGCTTTGCAGAAGGAGGAAGGTGCCAGGAGCCAAGGAATCTGGGCAGCCTCCTGACACTGGAAAAGGCAAGGAAACAGATCTTCCCCGAGAGCCTCCCAAAGGAACGCAGCCCTGCCAACGCCTGGATTTCAGCCCACTGAGACTCAGTTTGGACTTCCACACTCCAGAGCTGTCAGATAACAAGTTTACAAGGTTCTGACCACCGAGTTTGCGGTAATTTGTCACAGCAGCAATGGGAAACCTAAAAACAGCTTTCCTTCCTGCGACATGCCCAAAGGCCCACATTCCTCCTTGAGTACATTATGGAAAATGAGGAAGAGTTTCTCTGCATGAAGCAAAACCTGTTGGGAGATTTGGTTAACATTAAATGTATTTTTTTTTTTTTTGAGGGCCTCTCCTCACTCACCCTGGAATCCTGTTCTTAGAAGCCAGTAACACAGCCACAGTAGCCTGTGTGGTCCCAGCTCTGACCATTCAGCATTATGCCCCCAATCTCTTCCTATGTCTTTCATTTCAAGTTCACCTCCCACCTATGAGGCTGAGAATCAAAGAGGAACCCTACTGCAATTCTGTTTTCTCTACTGCAGTGGTGTAAGCCAAGGGCCAGTGTCTTCACATGGGCCCTTGAGAACATTCACTCCCCTCCTTGCTCTACGGATGAGGCTATAAGGTCCAGAAATGGCAGAAACTTCTTCAAGGTCCCAAAGCTAGTTAATGGCAAGACTAGGTTAAAACCCAGGGCTCCTGACTCCCAGGCCAAGGCCTCATGTTCCCCCATTATGTTTTCAAGCTTTCTTCAAACCAAAGATTTCCAGAACTCTCTAAGCCCCACTGCAAGAGGAGTTATTCACAAGGCAAATGCTTCTTTTGCCCTGCACATTTGGCTTCTGGTCTTCTCCTCCACCTGCTCACCCTTCCCCCAGAGCTCCCTCCACTGAGGGTCTGTCACACTCTCAGCCCTCACCCCATAGTTCAGGGGTCTGACACTCTCTTAAGTAGGCAGCGCAAAAGGCTTAGAACACATAAGATCCTGGCAAGAAAGAGCTGTCGTAACCACGGCCTTCAGTGTGAGGTCAGGTGCCTGGCCTCCTGTCTCCCACCTCACGACCAGGTCCAGCAGGGCCCTAAGCCCTTGATGCCTTGGACTCTGACCCCCTTCCGGTTCCTGGTCAGTACTGCAAACCTGCCTCACTTCCCTCACCAGCGGGGCTCTGTCCCTCTCTCATAAATTTCCTTTAAACATCATCACATCATCAGAGGCCTCAAGAGGCCCATCCCATCCCCTGCAGAAGGAAGATTCCTGTCTGCAGCCTGAACTAGGGGGCAAAGCTCATTCTTTTCCAAAATTGAACCCGCCTTAGGGCAAGTGTGGCAGTAATCCTTTAAAACCACCCAAACTTGCCTGAGGCAGAGCTGTCTCCTCTATCTCCAAGCCCTGTGAGCAGGAGCCATCTCCCAGCCAGCCTTCCCCCTTCCAGCCTCAATGCCTGGGCCCTTTGTGTCCAGCAGTTGTGCATTTGACCTTGACTGTTGCCCAGTGTTCCTCAGACAAAAGTATTCAAGCTATTTGCATTTGGCTTTCCCTTTGCCTTGCTCCCCACCAAGGCTGCTCCCCCTTCCTCTTAATTATGCAGTAACGAACAACTGTGCTAACCGAAATTGGGGCGGCTACTTGCCTCTAAAAGTCCATAATTAGCCCCACGGGAACAACAAATACTTGCAGAGCTCCCCCACCTCCCCTCCGCTGCCGCTGGAAGCGGGCCGTCTCTCCAAGCCCAGCATTTCGGGTCCAATCTGGAATGCATATGTTTCCCCTCAATCACTCACTCCATCAAACATAGGGCAGGCCCGAGGGGGCGGGGAGACTGCTAGACTTCTCTGAGTCTCCGTTTGCATGAGCGTCCTCATTATAAAGGGATGTTGTGTTCGCAGGTAACCAACAGCCCCCTGCGCATCTGGGAACACTTTGAGTGATTGCTGGGGAGAGAAGAAATTTGGGTCATAACTAATGATCAACATCCCCTTTTAATCAAATGAAGCCGTCATAATGTGTCTATCCTCCAGGGGAACAAGGCCCTTTCACCTCCAGGAGGTCTGCAGTAGCATTAACCTCTTCGGGTAAAACTTGCCCAGGTAGGAGGAAAGAGAGGGAGCTGTCAGGTACTGAGCACCTACTGTGTACCAGCCCCTGCGTTGAGCAGCCTCACATGTGTGCCTCACTTTACCCTGGACCTGTATCAGATCAAGGTTCTTAGCCTTGTGGGCTCATCAAAGCCCAGATTGCTGGGCCCCACACAGAGTTCAGATTCAGTAAGTCGAGAACAGAATCTGAGTATTTGCAGAGCTGACAAGTTCCCGTGTGATACTCATCCTGCCAGGTCGGGGCCCACACCTTGAGAGGATTAAAATACCACTATTATTGTCTTCAGTGTGCAATACCCTTGACAAGTACCATGTAATAGAAACATAAAAACGTGATGTACTCTTGTCCCCATTTTGCAGAAGGAAGTAAGCAAGTACTCGCCTAAAGCCCTGTGACCACACAGTTGGTGTACAGTCGCTACTCAGAACCCAGGTCTGTCTGATGTCAGAGGCCTGACCGGGCCATAGCAGCAAGGGAGATGCAGGTCAGGCGCTGAAGGGTTCAGAGAGGATGAGCACATCTCTCCCTAGGGAATCGGGTAGCCAGTGGTCCTTGCACACCCTCACAGTGTGCCTGGGATTTGGGGGCCCTCTGTCCACATGGATGCCTGGACTGCTTTACCGTCCACACATGGACACTCCAGCCCTGAATCCTTCAGTAAACACTTCTCAGTCTTCCCTTCGACTCCCCCTGTCCAGAGACAGGCCTCTGTCCCTGTCCTCTCCTGCCCTCACTCTGCCAGACCAGAGCCTTCCCCTTCTTTCCAGCTCCTTCCAGTGCTACCTCTCCTCCCAAACCAGTTCAAGAAGAGGCTCCCCCAGCTGATCCTGAGGACACATGCAGCACTCCACCCCAGAGTGTCCGAGAAACAGCTATGGGTTCTCCAACATGACCAAACGCAGTGCTGCTTGCCCAATGCACACACTTGGTCCTCTGTGATGGTTTCTAAAACAGTGGTTGTCCTTGCACTTCTATGTTCCCAGGTACCAAACAAGCCTCTCAGCCACATTGCTCACCACTCTAGAATCTTCCCTCACAATTAGAACTTGTGAGAGTCTGCTAGGAACAAGGTACTCTGGCAGGCAATGGGAGGGCCGTGCAGGACTAAGGTGACCATCACAAGGAGCTCCTGCTGTGTCCAGCCACTGTCCTATGTGCCTGCTGTGTGACAGCTCACTCAATCCTCACTGTGAGCAAGGTGTGCCATTATTAGCACCTTTTACGGGGAAGAAACCCAGGTACAGGAAGATGAAGTCACCTGCCCAGTGTTGCACAGCTAGTAAGGGACAGAGCCAAGATGTGACCTGAAGCAGCCAGGCCCCAGAGTCCACGTTTGTGAGTGTGCTGTCTCAGCAGAAGGAAAGAGTGGGAAGGAATGGTCACTTCCCTGATCCTTGCCCTCAAAGAGGGCCAGCCCAGCCAGGGGCAGTGGAAGCTCATTAAGTGCATACATGTTATCGTCAGGATTGTTGTTGTACCCACAGATGCCATATTTATGTTGTTGTCACTGTAGTTACAGCTGTACTGTCACTGTGGTTGTTGCCGCGGGCAGCAGCGCACCATCAGCATCAGTACTGAGGTCATCACGGTCACAGAAGTAACAGGAAAACAGTTGTTGTTAGTGGGGCACCTTGGCAAGGCAGGGGATGGGACGCACCGTAGGTAGCACTGCAAATCCGAGAGGCAGGCTGAGCTCAGGTCTGACGCCTCTGCCAGGTTGTACGCCCCCAGGCAAATCCCTTAACCTCTCAACCTCAGCTTCCACAGGGCTGAAAATACCACCTACCTCATGCACTCCTTGGGAAGATTAAAGAGAGATTTCACGTCAGGCACTTAGTACGGTGCCAGGGACACAATAAATTCCTCTTGGGCAGCATTCAGTAGGAGGGTGATGGACACGGTGATACACAAGAGCACAGGCCATCGGCGAGGACTCAGGGGAGTGCGGGCACAGTGTTAAGGGCACAGGAAAGGCTCAGAGAGGACAGCACACTGAGGACAGCTTCCTTGTGAAGGATCTGCCTGGGATTCAGGGGATAGGTAAAATGTGAAGAGGACCTCACAGCAGGGTGCAACACCCTGGAGGGGGACCACCTAGACTGTCAGGACAAGATCATGGAAGACCAGGTGCAGGCCACCAAAGTGGGCTTGTGCCTTCCCACTACCCAGCTTGTCCACAGAGCACCCCTGCGCTTGCCCCTTTGGCTGCCCTCCAGAGCCTCAGCCCAGCCAACCTCCCCTGGGCACTGACATGGCTCTGTGCCTTCCTTGCCCATGATTTCATTCTCCTGCCTCTCTTCAAATGCTCCTCCTAGCCCACCTCTGCGAATCGCTGAAGACCCTCCCACAGTCCCCTAGTGTTCTTTCATGATTTCTTTGGGAGGACACAGCAACATGGGTCAGCTCATTAAGAGGCTGCCAGTTAGGCTCACTACTAACATGTTTCCTGTGCTCCCAGGGCTGGGCCATGATTTGCACCAACCTCTTCCCGACCCTCAGTCCTATGGCCATGCCGAGGGCCCTTACTGCTCTCTAGGAAAGATAGACAAGACAACTCAACCAACTTTATTGATACAAGGCCCTAGTGGCACTGGCTCAGCCCATGGGCTCAGCTGTGATGTGACAGGCTCCGGGCACTACCTTTGGAAGCCTATCAGCCTTCCTTCCACATAATCTTCATGTGCAAGTCACTGTCAGAGAGACCGATGAATCCCCACCCTCCAAGAGCTAGAGCCCATAAGCAGCAGCTTGGCGGGTTCTCAGACAAGTATACTTATTTGAATGTAGAAGGTGCCATGAGTTGGGAAAGAAATGAACATTCTGAGTGTGCCCACTAAGTGCAGATGCTGCACTAATAGTTTTCATCTAAACTGTCTTATGAACCCACCAAGCAAACTTGTGAAATTGGTATGTATATCTTTTTTGTAGAGATGAGGAAAGTGAAAATCAGAGATGTTGAGCAAATCTCCTGAGGTCACACAGCAAGTTTCAAACCCAGGGCTATGTGACTCTTCCCAGTACTCCAGCTGCCTCTCCTTAATGTCAGGGTCGAGTTAGGGTTGGGGAAAGGGAAGTGAACAGGATTGAAATGATCAGAGAAGACTTTTTAAAAAGAGTGAGGGTTGTCCTGGACAAGGGGGTGAGCTGGATGATAATGGATAGAGGTGAGGGGTGATGGAGAAGGAATGTTGGGAACTGTAACAGCATCAACAGAGACAAGGGCCTGAGCAGCACCTAGTGTGTTGGGGGATACAGCAAGAATACCTCCCAAGGCTGTAAGAGGCTCCCCACATGAGAGACAGGGTTGGAAGGGCTCAGCAGGGCTGACAGGAGGGTCTGACTGATTTGGCTAATTGTACTTTTCTTCTGGATGCAGTGGGGAGCCATTGAAGCCTTTTGAGCAGAACTATGTGATGGAAGTAGCCCCCTAGGAAAATCACCTTGGCTGGGCTTTGCTGGCTGGGTTGCTGAGCAAAGACCAGGGGGAAAAAATGCCACTCGAGGAGATTGTTACAATCATCCCAAAGTAACAGCAATTTGGTCGACAAATTTCAAGGCTATTAACAGACAACATTTTTTATTGTTTTACTTTTTTTGATCTGAACTACAATTTTGTTAAGGTATGCTCTTCCAAATGTCAGAAAAAGCAATCCATATCAACCTTTAACTGTGAAACAATTACACGGGCAGCAAAGCATCTTCTGGCCAAACTGCAATAAAATATCACTCTTGGTTCAAGATGTCACGGCAAGAAGTGACTTCTGAACCAGCCTTCCACTTAGCAATGCAGCTTTCTGCTCAGAAATTCACGGTCTTCCTTCACTGAATCTATTTTAATAACATAATGAAGGCCCTGCAAGCCTGTCCTCCAACCTTCCCTGAGAATGCACCCTAAGTGCCTCAAGATGTCCAAGGAACATCAAAGGGAGGCAGAATTATTCTTTGGATATACCATAGGATACAAATCCTGATATCCCACTGCTGGAAACAAAAACCCAGGACAGCTCCCGCAGTGCCCATAAAAAATATGGACTCAGAAGATTAACTGGCTCCAATGCTACAACGCTTTAGCCAACCGTAACCTGGCATCTGATATTGAAGGAAAAGGAAAAAAAGATGCCTTTATTAATACTGCCTGCCAAATCTCCCATGAGGCCTGAGGAAGGACTCGCTTTGGCCTTCCTCTCCTCAGAGCCCCATGCTAAAATCTGCTGCCTCCTCTTTAACGTAAGGCCAACCTGAGGTGTCTGAAGAAGGTTCCCCTTGGAAAATGAACAGCCTGCTTTCTGCCAAAACACTTAACTCCTTGTTACCCCCCGTGCTGCACACCAGCCTGAGCACACAGGCATAACCTCACAACTTCTCAGAGGACTTCCCTGGGTACCTCTTGTTCCCATGCTGTCCCCATGAGGCAAGGGGAAGAAAAGATATGACAAGGATTGTTTCATAGCTATGGCATCAGACTCCTGGAATCATTGCCATTGAGAGGTTTATAGAAATAGTTAGAACAGTATCCTCTGGCCTGAGCAGGAAGGAGGACACGCAGCTTTGACTTCAGCTGTGAAGTGGCTCTGTCGTAGCTTTAGACATGGAGACTAAAGAGTCAGAGAAAAGCTGAGTGACCTGCCATTCCTGCTGCTGCTAACAAACTCGCTGGCCTTCAGGACATCCATGTACCCCTCCATGCTGAGATTCCAGCAGCCTGGGCTAGCGCAACTGGCTTCACCCGGCTTCATCCAGCTACGTCTGAGCAGCCACTATGCACCAAGTTCCCAAGAACGTGCACTAGAAACAAAAGGAGGATCCCAAGTCAAAGAGAAGAATAAAAGAATATATACTTTTGGGGCACCTGGGTGGCTCAGTAGGTTAAGCGTCCAACTTCACCTCAGGTCATGATCTCGTGGTCCATGAGTTTGAGCCCCGCATCGGGCTCTGTTCTGACAGTTCAGAGCCTGGAGCCTGCTAAGGTTTCTGTGCCTTCCTCTCTCTCTGCCCCTCCCCTGCTCACATTCTGTCTCTCTCTATTTCTCAAAAATAAATAAACATTAAAAAAAATTTTTTAAAGAATATACACTTTTTCTGAAGTGAATCGAGCAATAAGGAATCCCCTTTAATGTGAACTGCCTTTTCCCAACAGCCCAAATTCTGAGGGTGCTGCCTTGGGACTCCAAGCCTTTCCAACCACTATGCACACCTGCACACCCACACACCCCCTTACATGGCCATGCCCTTTCAGTGGGACACAACACAACTATTACATCGAGTATGCCACTGGAAGGAAAGCAGAAAAGGCCCATGGTGCCCAAAGCCTAAAAGCCTCCGTACCTAAAAGCCTCCGCTGGCACCATCTTTCAAATGCCTCCATTCAACTCCACCACTTTTCCCATTCTTTCCCGTCCTCCATGCCTCTGGCATTCCAAACACTTCCCTTTGGAGTGAAGCATGGAGCTTCATTCCATTCCCATTGCCCACATCACTTTTGATTGTATTCTTAAGTTGGCCACTCTGAGCTCAAGGGCAGAGACTGTCTTGTCCATCTTTATATCACTAATGAAAGGAAGCCACAAGAAGATGCTCCATAAATGTGTGTTAAACAAATGGATGCATGAGTTCTGGGGAATGGGGATGTCAATCAATCAATACACAGCTGGATGAATGAATGCATGAATGAATTCCCACGGTAGCCCCAAAGTCCTGATAATCAGAAAATTAATCCCCCTAGGGTCATTCAGAGCCATATATCCTCAATCAAAAGCCCTTCCCCAGAATGTCCCAGGTACCTCCCTCATTACTTTTCCATGGCAGGAGCTCAAGGAGGGGAACAGCTAGGGCTATCCATCATATCAGGCTGGAACAGGTCTGACTGTGCTCTCAGAAGCAAATGTGGTCTTTCTTCTGGGGGATGCAGTCTCCGTGTGGTCATTTTTTGAAACTTTGAGCCTCTCAGCTTGGCATCAGGATCCTGGACTCAGTTTCTCAGAAGGCAGTGCTCCCCACAACCATGGACACCAATCAGGGGTCTTTAACTGGGCCCACCCCTAATCAACCCTACCCTTGTCACCAAACTTATGTGAATAAGAGAATCCGACTTTGGAGGTAGTGTCTTTTCCCAAGTCTGAGATGGAAATTTTCCTATGAAAGCAGCCTTTGAAAACAGAGCTGCCCTCAAGAACTGCCCCATGACCCCAGGGGCACCTGGATGGCTCAGTCGGTTAAGCATCTGACTTCAGTTCAGGTCAAGATCTCACAGTTCGTGAGTTAGAGCCCCACATCGGGCTCTGTGCTGACAACTCAGAGCCTGGAGCCTGCTTCAGATTCTGTGTCTCCCTCTCTCTTTCTGTCCCTCCCCAACTTGTGCACTCTCTCTCTCTCTCTCAAAAATAGGTAAATAAACATTAAAAAAAAAAAAAAAAAAAGAACTGCCCCATGACCCCAATGATAGTCGTGAACACAGAAAACAATCCTCATCATTCTCTTCTGGAGATCACCAAACCCATCCCTCCACCGGCTCAACCTGCCAATGATCAGAGAAGTGGTGGATGTTCACCCTCACTAGAAGCATCTCCCTGAACTTCCCCAAACTGCTGTAGTGACACATAGCAAAGCCAGACACAGTCCCCAATCTGGGCCTCCCCAAACCAAAGAATTACAAAACTAAAGAACAGCAGTGTCATGAGCATTTCGCTAGATTTGGCAATACCAATCCACACTGTGTGGGGAAGTTGAGCCCCAGAGAGTGCTAAGTCTTCTGCCCATCATCTGAGGCTCTGAGGCCTGGCCACATGCTGAGCCCAGAGGTAGTTCACAGTGTGTGGATCACTGTGGTCAAGGGCTGAGCTAGGAGGCTTGAGAGTCTTCGGAAGGCCACCATTTCCAAGCATGGGCTTCCTGCTGAGGCCACTGAGTGGAGGAAATAATAATGGAGATTGAAAGGCATTCTGCATTTGACCTTCCGCAACCCCATCGTTTTTCAGTAGAACCCGATAGGGATCAGTCACATCTGCTCTCAATAGCAAATGTAAAAAATGACCTGTAGCTTTAAGGTCTGAAAAACATAAACTTGTGTTAAAAGACTGACAAAAAAAATTCATGCACTCCATAGCATGATGTCATTCAACTACACACACATTGTAATAACAATCATCCATCAGGACCTGGGCCGTGGACCTGAGCTCTTCCCTCCTGGGAATCATAAGCTGCTCTGGTCCCCCTGCATGTCAGCCATGTGCTGGTCACATAGCAGGCCTGTGTAATCAGGGCTGGGCTGCTAGGCTCAAGTAGGCCCTGAGCTACAGCGGGTATCAACTTACCTTGCTCCCCACTTCAAACGCTCTGGTGAGCTACAGGAAGGCTTGATGGGAAGCACATTCTGGAAAGCCCAGAACAAGCTCAATCTGCCAGGGACCTGGGGAGCAGCTCGGATCTGGCCAGAGGTCAGTGGGCCTTCAGAAGTCAGGAAGCTCCTCGTCAGCCACGTGGGTAAGCCCTGCCAGGCTACTACACTGCTATGAGCAAAAGCCAACCAGGATGTACTTTGTGCTGACCTGACGTGCCACGGCCCCATGGAGACACAGTGATTCTTCCTTCATCCCCATGCACTCCTGCCTCCCCACCTTCATCACCTCACTCCCATCTGGGCTATGTCATGAGCTCCTGATGCATGGCATCAGGAAGACAACCTTAGGGGATACCAGATAGCTCACTAGATCAGTCCCAGATGTCAAACACTCTGCTGGGCCAGGCAAGGTGCCTGGGGCCCAGGACAAACTAAGCCAGGGTCTTGGCCTTCTGGAGTTCACAGCCCAGACAGAAAGGCAAGATTCTCCCAGACCACACATATCCAGGGTTCAAGTGAGATGTCCTAGGACCAGAGGAGGGAAAATGAGGAGCTAACAAAGGAAAGAAAATTCACACACTCTAGACTCTACCAAACTCTATGTTTGGATCAGTTTTCTAAGCTAGACAACACTTTAGTGTTTGCCTTAGTTCTAAATCACAACCCATAGGTGGCAATAGCTATATGTTTTCATTTGATTGCCTCAAGATGGAGACAAAGGGAAACAGCGTTCCTTAAGCACCTACTCCTTGTCACATATCAGGCTAGGCACCTGCACATCTCTCTCCTACTTCAATACTCCCAACAACTCAGGCAGCAAGGCGGGACATGATTCCTTGGAAGGCTCATGAGGTAGGTAGATACATTTGTTTTTGCTCCACCTGGAAGGGATTCCTCATGACTTCTAACAGGAGCAGAGCTCGGCCTGACCCTAATAGGCAGGAGAGCAAATTCTGCATGACCCATCATTCTAGTCAGTGGAGCTTGTTTGGAGGCACAACTGGCCGGGTTCAGAATGACATTCTGGCCTGAGAGTTCATCTGTGGAAGCAGAGTGTCAGCAGCCTGGTATTTCCTACACCTGTGGAATGTGGTTTGATCAATCCATTCATTAAATACAGGCATGCTAAGATTATTTAAAATGCAGCCACTGTCCTTAAATGGCACCTAAGTTATTAAAAGGAGAAAAAAACTGTAGACGAACAAGCATCTCCGTGTATGAGTGCTGAGGGAAACCTCCTCACAGGGAATGCTGGAGACACAGAAGACAGAGTGAGCAGTAAGACTTGGAAACAACAGAAACCCTCATGTTGGGGGTGGCCCTCAAACTGTCCACCATCCAGGTGCTAAGTGCATGAGATAATCAGGACTGCATCAGGCCTGGTCTCTGCCCCCACAGGCCCCACTCTCACTGCAGAGACAAAACTAACTCATCAGAGCAAAAGAAGAGGTCAACTGGGGAAAACAAATGGTTATTGCTAGAGGCCAAAGTAGGGAGATGCTCGAAGACTGGCATATAGTAAGACTAGAATATGATTATAGAATTGAATTAAATTGGGCAGAGTTGGAAAAACTTTCTAGAAGAGACACAGGCTAGGCTTCCATGAGTGAGTTCTGAATGACAAAAACAGCTGAGACAGAGAGAACATTCTAGCTGGGACCCGCCAACAGAGCCTAAGTTGGATGCTGATGCATGGACCAGCCCAGTCGATGATTCAAACTGGCTTTCAGAGGGCAGGCTGTGGAACCAAGCTCTGCTTTCAGTCCCCAGGCCCTGGTTACCTTGGCCAGCACCTCAAGGCTCATCCTCTAATACTGAGCCATCCCCAGTGGCAAGTAGCCTCCAGCAACAGATAGGATCTGAGCTCTGCCCAGGTCCCCAGGAGGGTTGGGGGCCATAGAGACTTCCCCAAATTTGGATTAAAAAAGCAGCCATTCAGTGCCTCCTCCACAGGATACATAGCTTCTCTCTAAGTCAGCAGGAACCCATCACTAAGGCTATGAGAAAATAAACAAAGGGAATCTAATTTCAAGGGACACTCAGGCTCCAAGAAGAAGAACAGCGTGCTCAGACGGGGTCCTTTCCCTCCAAGGCACGCTAAGTTGTGGGAATCTTACAGCTCCTGTGCCAGCAAATTCAGGAGCACTTGCTGCCAATGATGGAGTGATAGAGTCACGCTCAGGGCTCCCTCGGGACACTCCAGCAGTGGGGGCTATGAGGTGTGTCCACGGAAACCCAAAAGAAAAGCCAGAGGACTCCAGACTCCTGAGCCAAGAGCTCAAGCCAGCAAACATTGTCCTCTGTCCATCCTAGACCTGGGCCCTCCTCTAATGGCCTCTTCAGAGTCAACCAACACCTGAACATCAACTGTCCTGCCTTGTGAAAAAACTTGGCTCCCCTCAGACAAACTAGACTCCCTTTACTATATTTTGGTGTGGTCTATGTTGTAGGCAGAAACCCCCAGCATCCTATCTGGACTGAATCAAGCTGGGCTTCAAACATGGTTGTACAGCATGTGCACCATCACAAAACACAGATCTCAGGGTAGGAGAGGTAGATGGGCTCTTAAAAAGAAAATAAGAATGCCAAAAGCATCAAAGCCACTAGAAAAACAGAAGTTACTCAACCTGAGAAGTTTGTTTGGCAGAGTTGTTGGCTGGGCTCAGAATGAAGTGTTGGCCTGAATGTTTCCTTATTGAAGTAGAACTTCAGCAGCCTCTTGGTTCTATGACATGGAGAGTATGGTTCGAGGTACTGATTCATAAAATATGGGAATGCCTAGGTCACTAAAACACAGCTTCTGTCTTCAAACAGCTCATGAGTTTTTAGAAGGAGAGAGGAGATGGGCTCTGATGGCTCAACAATTCCAGGTCTACAGAGGGAGATTAGCAAGGGCTGATGCCCCATTATTTTCTGACACCACAGATGATTAGGATTGCCAACAGCATCACGAAGCATTGTGAGAGCTCCAAAACTCAGAGTCAAGAAGGGCTACTTGGCTCTATGAGTATGAGAAGTGGCAAATGGAGAGAGCTCAGGTCCCAGAACCAGGCAATGTTAGCTGTGCTCTAAATTCTGCCAGTTACCTACTATGGGACATGGGGACAAGTCCCTTCCCCTCTTTAGGCCCATTGCCCTAATGATAAGCTTAGCCTGAGCGATTTCTAAGAGTCTTCTCAATGATGATCCACAGGTCTACCCCTTATATAGGAAAAGGCTTGACAAATCTGCCAGCAGGCTGGAAGAATTATCCTATGCCCAGGCCTACTGAAGTGTTCAGATTGTGCCATCAAGTTTCATGAAACTTTGATTCTGTTAATTACTCCTAAACCTAGAGATTTCTAGAGACAGATCTGTAGACTGGAGATAGAGAGTGAGATCAACTTACACATATAAATTCAGATATAGAAATAGCTATAGATTTTGATTTAAATATATACATAAAGACAAATTGTAGATGTAGATTGAATCAAGACACAGATATGGATACATGTGTATAGATATAGATGTATAGACATACACACACAAACATGTGTGCATTTGTGTCCCACTGAATACCTTTCCCATAGCAAGGGACAGAGGCACAGTACTACTGATTTTGAGTTCATTTTTTACATCCAGCAACCAAAATCCTCTCCATTCTTCAAAGCCCACCTAAAAAACTTCCTCCAAGGAGCCTTACTTGGCCAGGAAAAGAAACTCTCCCTCTTCTAAATTCCTACAAGTTGTCATTTGAGCCACCCATGGCTCCAAGATAACAACAAATTATTTAATTATGGCCTATGGACGTGCTCTCACAAGGCAGAAATTATCTAACACCTACAGGAGGCTGCCAAGGACAGCTGGGCTTCATTCAGGCTGGCTGCTCTGGGTGAAGGTGCAAGCAAGGCCCATAGCAAATTCTTATCTACCGGATTCCTGCATCAGAAAGTAAACTTTGATGCATGCCTCAAACCATTCACCAAAATTAACTTGAAATTTTTTACAACCTAAATATAAAACCTAAAACCATAAAGAAAAAAAAAAGGAAGAAAACTCAGGAGAATGTAAAAACCAGATGGGGTGAGTAGGCAAATTTTTCCTAGATAGAGTATAGAAAGTATTAACCATCAAAAAAAATTGACAAATTAGACTTGCGTTCGTTAAAAGACGCCTAAAAAAAATGAAAAGACGAGCCACAAGAAAACATTCACAATACGTATATCTAACAAGTAGAATCAAGACTATATTTTACAATTCCCTCAAATCAACTTTTAAAAGACAGCTCAAAATATGAAAAAACACTTTGATGGATGCTTTACTGAAAAGAAACTCACATGGCCAATAAACAAAGATGTTCAACATCATTAATGATCAAGGAAATCAAATTAAAACTACAGTGAGTTACAACCACACACACACACACACTAGAAAAGTCAAAATTAACAAGACTCTCAAATCCAAATGGTGGAAATGACGCAGAACCACTGGACCTCTCATACTTTGCTGGTGGAGGTGAAAAATGGTACAACTACTTTGGAAAACTGGCAATTTCATGTAAAGTTAAGTATATACCTATTTTATGATTCAGCAATTTCACTCCTATGTAATCACTTAAAAGAAATGAAAACATCTGTCCACAAAAGAAGTCTTACATGTGAATACTCCTAACAGCATTATTCTGAAAAGCTCCGAACTGGAAACAACCCAAAGGCCCATCAAAAGGAAAATGAATAAACAAATTCATGAAGGCTCAAGTGACAGAATAATACACAACAATAAAAAGGAATGGACTGTTGATACACACATGATATGAATAAACCTCGAAAACATTATGCTCAGCTAAAGGAGCCAGGAAAAAAAGAGTTTGTATTATTTAATCCAATTTTTCAGTGAATGCCCAAAATAGGCAAAATTGACCTATGAGGATAGTATTCAGAACCATCGTTTTTTTCCATGGGGGAGGAGCACATAAAGGAAAGGGACTTAGAGAACTTTCTCAGATGATGAAAATGCTTATAGCTTGATGGGGGGCATTGGCTATATGGGCACAGATGTTTTTTAAGACTCACTGAACTATACACTAAGTTCTGGATATTTTATGGTGCGTAATCATACCTTGATTTTTTTTTAAAAAAAGAATTCATTCACTTAATAATTATTGATAAATTCCTTCTACGTACCAGACCTTGGGCCAGAGATGAGGCATGTGGCCATGAATAGGATGTACCCCTCCCTCAAGAAAGAATAAATGAAAAAAGGACCCCTTTGATATTTCCCACATGCCTAGCTTCCTAGTGATTAAAGCTGCTTCTAAGCCTTGTCAATCACACTTCACACACACACACACACACACACACACACACAGAAGCAGGACTCCCCCCCCCCACCCCATCCCGGGTCTCTGATGTTCGACAGTACATAAATATTTGGGTCTCAAGGATCCCACTGGAACTGTATGACCTGCCCCAACTAGCCTGGACAAGAAGCTTCCAGAATTGATCTTCCAGGTCACAAGGAATGAAGCAAGCAGCCCTCATATTCCTGCCTCTTCTCCCTGGGCTAGCAAGGCACTAGCTCTTCTCCCTGGGCCACAGAGGCCACAGGAGGAGAGGAGGGGAGTCACTGACCTGCTGGCTCCCAGCCCCTCCCCCACCTACCCCTCCAGGGAGAGGAAAATGCAAACAAAAGGCCATTCTCACAGGCAGCCCTTCCAAGAAAAACCAAGTTCTAGAGATGCCGGGTCTGGTGTGAATAAGGAAAAAATGCAGAATTCCAAAAGACAAGGTCCAAAAAACATTTCTCCCGCTGAGTGTGCTATGAAAAGAAAAGGGACAAGGAGGTGAATGGGAAGGAACCCCAAAGCACCCACAGCCTACGAGGGGTTTGACCTCCAGCCACCACTCATTTTCCTGGACAGAATCTGATGCTCAGTGACCCAGGAGGTGCCCTGTTACTTTCAGAATGTTAAATCTTACATGAGAGAACCTCTTACTTCTGAGCTTTGATTCCTCATGTATGCAACAGGAGCAACAATCCTCGCCCTACCTGTTTCACAGGGGTGATGTGGGGCTTCATCATGAACAAGAATATGAAAGTACTTTGTAGACGCCAAGATGCCATGCACCTTGTCACAGCCTTTGGGTGTTTGTATTTTATTTAAAAAAAAAAAAAAAGAAAAAGAAAAGATCCAAGTTACAATTCTGGCTCCAACACATGCCAAGTGTGTGGATTGGGAAAGTGACTCTATTTCTCTGAGCCAGCTCCCACATCTGTAGAATGGGAATGTTCATATCTCCCTCAAAGTGTACCGAGACGATTGCTCAGAAGGCACCTGTGAGGCCTTTAGGAAAATACCTGGTAAAGCGGGCATTCAGTGGCTGGGAGTTGTTACAGTTCTTACTGTGGAAGGGGGTTCACCCACTCTTGCCACCTGGAGTCTGTAGAAGGGTCAAGTAGCAGAGTGTCTGGGTGGCCAGATAAAAAAACCAAACACATAGGCTCGATTCTCTGGAAAAGTTCTTCAGGCATCCTGCGAACGGTAAGAGCCACTGCTCTGTGGTGTTCTCTGCGCCTCCTCTGAGCCAAGCATTGTGCTCACAGCTCTGGACCGTCTGATGGCAGAGGCAGCATGCATGTGCAGGACTGTCTTGAGTGCACACATGTGCGCGACTGTCTGAGTCCAAAGTCCACGCCCCAGGGCTGCAGTGCGTCGGTATTCTTGCTACATCATAACCCTAAGATCACCTTAGAAACCCTGGCCAACTACAGGGGGTGCTGCACTTTCAGATGCTAGGCAGGGTCTGCAGTCTGGGGACTCTTGCTCAGCAGCCCGTGTCCCCTCCATTCTCTACCAACCTCTAGGAACACCATCATCTTTCTTTTCTACCTTCTAGTCTGCAGGAGATGTCAGTGAGGGCACCGACAGCCGAGGACCGCTGAAGTCCATCCCCATATTACTGGGTGGGCCAGCAGGAGCCTTCAAATATTCCCTGACCTTGGTGAGCCTGTGGAGGCAGCATCCATGGGGAAGGCAGGTGGTGTGGGGAAGTGGGAAGGAAAGGCAGTGCACTGAGACACAAGCAGCCCCAGGAGCTGGCCTTTGAAACTGCAGCCCAGAAAAGCACCCAAGAGCCCAGACTGGTGCAGCTCTGTCTCCTGGGCATGATGGTGGGGTGGGAAGGGGGAGAAAAAAAACAGAGGAGGAAGCACCAGTCTACCGATCAAATGGCCTGACCCCACCCTTTCTTGGCAAAGTGAGGCCATCCGGAGAGAAAACTCCAAGAATCCAGACATGTCTGAACTTTGCATCCATCTCAACTGCTTCCCAGGACATGCGTTGCTAAGGAAGCCACAGCTGGTGACTGGGCAGCCAGTCTTTCCATTTACTGATTCAGCCAACACTAGCTGAGCACTACATATGTGACATGTCCCGGGCAGAAAACAGTTCTCAGCAGAAATCACGGAGGTCACCTTACTCACTGAGGACTCTTCCAGGAGGAGAGGAGAGTGCTAGGGACACAGGCGAGTATACTGCAGGGTGCTCATGACCACAGCAGGAGCTGCGGGAACACAAAGCTGGGCCAGGTCAACCTGGGGGAGTGCCCAAGGTAAGCTAGGCCTGCTACACTGAGTCCTGAGGACAAACAGGAGAGGAAACACTAAGCAGGGTGCAAGAGAACAGTACTCAGGGGCGCCTAGGTGGCTCAGTCAGTTGGGCGTCCAACTTTGGCTCAGGCCATGATCTCACAATTCATGGGTTTGAGCCCCATGTCAGACTTTATGCTGACAGCTCAGAGCCTCGACCTTGCTTCGGATTCTCTGTCTCCCTTTCTTACTCTCTCCTCTGCTTGTGCTCTCTCTCTCTCTCTCAAAAATAAACAAACATTTAAAAAAAAAAAAAAAAAAAAAAAGCACTCAGGTTCAGGAAACCTCAGAAAGTCCCGTAGGTTAGAATACAGAAAGCAAAGAATAAGTTGTGTGATGTGAGCCTGAACACATAGGCAAGGCCACAGAGATGGTATCCCGGAGTTTAAAGTTATCTCTCAGAGTATGGAGGCAGGGGCATGGTGTGGTCGGATTCATGCTTCGGAGCAGTGCTGTCATGTGGTAGCCACTAGCCACACGAGACAATTTAACTAAAATTTAAAATGTGGTGCCTTGGTTGGCACTAGCCACATTTCAAGTGCCCAAAAGCCGCCTGTGGTCAGTGGCTACTATATTGGTCAGTGCAGATCTAGAACGCTTCTAATCATGCCAGAACATACTATTGGACAACACTGTTCTAGAACAGTTTCCATGAAAATGCAAATGGATTGGATACAAGGAGGCCAGTGTAAAGAATCTAACTATCCCAGCCTGAGACTAAAATAGAAAATTGGATAGAACCAGACTGGAGACTTATGTAAGGGGAGAAGGGACAGGGCTTGGTAACAATGGACCCATGGGTAGGGCTAGGAGAAGGATCTGGGGAAGTCAAGAACAATGGCCTATTTTATGGCCTGCTTATCTAGGAGTGGAGTGCCTGGGGCAGCAGTCGCTCAGAAAGAGGACAAGGAGAGAAGAAGCAGGTCTGAGAGAATAGTGAGGTGCTCGGCTTGGTGCACGCCCATCATAAGGTGCCTGCAGTGCTCAGTCTGGGGACACCCAGCATAAGGTGCCTGCAGGGCAGCCAAGGGCCGATGTCCAAAAGCACTGGGCTCTGTGGCTCAGCAGCCCAGGCGGTGAGCTGTGTGTTAGCTGGTGGGGAAAGGCTAAGGCACTGGGGCTCCGGGCTTGAGGCTGCAGGGCCGTGTGCCAAGGGACTGCACGGGGAGCTGTGAGCTATGGGGTTGGGAGCCAGAGGCAAACTGCCATCTACTAAACTATACTGCTTGTGCTGTGTGCCATGTGCCCAAGGGGCCCAGGGCAGTGGGGTGGCCAATGCAGCTGGGGGACTTCAGGTGGCAGTGCTGAGGGGCTCTAGGGCTCAGGGACTGTGGGCTGTGGGGTTACAAACCACAGACTGCACTCAGGTCTGAGGCAGTGGGGCAAAGGAAATGGCCATGCCACTGGAAGAGCCTCCCTCTTTCCTATGGGGTGCAAACTGTGTCTTTGGTCACCTGAGTAAACCCACAGGAGTCACTCTTGCTGTAAGAAGTCTGGGCGAGGGAACAGATGGACGTGTGGACAATGGGCACAGACAGCGACAGGCACTCACTTGGGGTGTGGAAGCCACTGGGCACCTGGCTCAGTGACCTGGTGGGCGGCTCAGAAAGGAAGCCTGGACTGATCTCCACCTCGTCCCCACCTCATCCCCAGTGCACTGGAGGGGCACGAGAATGTTGTTCTCCAAAGCCACTGGGACACTTCCTGTCAGTCCACGTAATTGAGTATTACAGTATTTAAATTACAAATTGAAGATTATTTTTACAGGTGTCATTTTAAATATAACACGAAATTTCTTGACATTACATCAGCCCCACCACACAAACAGCTGCTCCAGCCGCCTGCATGTGTGAGGCACATGGCTGAAACTGGCAATGGGGGGAGTGTGTGTGTGTGTGTGTGTGAGTCATCAAGTGGGGTGTGTGTGAAATGGGTGTGAGTCCACATGACTGTGATCGAGAGTGTATGTGACTTCGGAGTGTATCCATGTGTGTGGTTATGAACGTGCGTATATAAATGTATAGTTTGTGCATTATGAATATGAGTGATGGTGACCACGTGGGTGTGTGTTTCCATATGAACGTAGGTGTGGGGTATGCTTGTGTGTGCATGTGTGTGTAAGAGAGACAGACAGAGAGAGAGAGTGGGAGGACTGTGCTGAATGTTCCAGCCCCACAGGTGACAACCCTGAGGACAGGCGGAACCTGGCAGATCTCTGTCTCCCTCTACAGCCACCACATGATGAAAAGCGAACGAGTTCCACTCCTTGGGTGAGGGGGACGCAGAGGCGGCACACAGTGAAGCTACAGTGCCCTCCAGTGGACACTGCCCCCACCCAAACCCCCAGACAGACCCACAACTGGTGGAAAAGACATTGCTTATGCCCTCCCTGTCCTAGTCACTCTACCCCATGCCCCAGCTCCTCACCACCCACTCACCTTGAGTAGGGCAGGAAGAGCCTATCCTGAGGCCCCCTTCGTTCCCAAGGACTTAGTGGAGCTTTAGTCATGGCTCAAATTCTCCTTCTGGGGCACTCCAGCTTTCCCCCTGCTAGATCAGGCATGGCCCAAACACATCCCACTCCTTTCTGCCATGGAGATGCCCCCACCTCAATGATGCACATCAGGTCGGCCTCTTCCAACAAGTTTCCCTAAGCCCCCAGGAGAAGTCCCCTTCCCCAGCGTCCTTCCTCAAAGAACAATGGGCCCTCAGTACCCTGTGGGAGCCCCAGAGGACAAAGCCATTCCTGCTCCCCACACTGGGCACAGGGCGAGATAAAGAGAAGATGCCCTACAAAGTAGAAACTGTTCATTTGCTCTTTCAAGTAAGAAAAGGCAGGAATCTGCAAAGAGACGGAAAGAACAAGAAGGAGCAGGATCTATCTTCATTTAGTGAAGTCCTGCTCTGCGTGACCATGTATAGAGCCACGTGGGTGCAACTCAAACATAGCGGCTATTTTAGGAGGCTGTTTCCGGGGGGAAAATGAAGGAGAGGTCAGGGAGAGACTGAAACCTAACAAAAGAAAATTTCTCTTATTAAAAATGTTATTCGTGGCACTGGCAAGCACCCACCAGGCCGTCTGGCTGCAGAAATGCAGCAAGAGACACTGTCCAGCCAGCTGAATGGGTGCCGGAGGGCCTCGGCCAGGTCTCCCAGGCCAGAGGCAGCTGTCACCATGATGTCCCTAAGGGACGGGGCATCACAGAGGAAAGCAAGAGCATCCAACCACAGGGAGCAGGAGAACCAAGGACAGCCACCCACGCACTGACCTTCTCCAAATCGCTAGCTATATTTGCAGCAGTACTGAGCTCAGTGCCCCTCTGGACTCACTCCCCACAGTTTAACGGGCCAGGTCCAACCTTCAAGGATCTGTGGCTGTCTGGAGCAGACCACCTGAACAACCCACCCCATAAAGGCCTCCTCCACCCAGAGGCACAGACTGCTCCCTGCCCTGCCCCCTTCCCCTAAGCTTAGCTGGCATTGCTCCACACCAACATGCTGGGCTCACTCTAGAGAGGATTGGGAAGCCAGAAGCATCTCTGCCATGTGGAATAAAAAAGAGAAAGGGCGAAGGAGCCGGCTGTCCTTATAATGTGCCAAATCCACAGCATGGGACTAAGCGTGCAAGCCAAAGGACTCCGCAGAGGGCTTCTCTTGGCCGTGTCCGAAGTGCGTGTGGATGCTCAGCCCTGAGCCAGGTGACAAGCCTCTCCTTGCAGGCCTGGGAGGTCCCTTTCCAGGTATTGGCCTATCCACTTCTGGCCCCAGCAGCTCAGAGCCAGGCACTCTGCGGCACACAGCTGCCCTGCTCTCTGATCCCTCCCATTAGAACTGCAGGGCAGCAGGGCTAAGGGTAGAGCTGCGGGCTAGGGAGGGAGACTCAGAGGTCTCTGCTGTGCAGGAAAGCCAAGAAAGAACATGAAACACTCTGGCAGGACAAGAGCAATCTGGTGGCTACCACCTGCTCTGAGTTCCGGTCCCCTGCTATTTTCCAGGTGGCCTCTTCCAAGTCCGTGGCCTTTTCTCTGCCATTTCTAACTAAAATCTGTTCTACTTCTCTACATTGCTATCCTTGCCTCCATCCATATATCTGATGTGAGAAATGCAAGAAAATCTTTCCGTGCTGAAAATATATCACAGACAGCACTAATCCAGCTCTTATGACTGCAGCATGCTTGCAAAGCTCTGATTCCTCACCTGCCACTCCTCAATTTGTATTTCACAGCTTTGAGGAGCTTCGGCTTTCAAATAGCTATGAATGAGGCTGAAGGCCACATCACTCCAGTAGTGATGGCTGTGAGAAAGGAGGCTAGAGGCACATGGAAGGGCAGGGTGCATTCACAACCTAAAAGGACAAAATTTACCATTACCACCGCCCACCACCATCATCATCATATCTAATGGTTATTAAATACTTACATGTTCCAAACCCAAAGATTATCTCATTTAACTTTTACAACAGACTTATGAGGGGTCCAACATCTGCCCGGGGAGCGGATACAGACAGCGAGGTTGCACCATCGCTCCTGGGCACCGCAGCCTTGCCTACTCTCCATCCTGATTTCTCCACGTGCCTGACCCACATGTTTCAAACCATGGGAAGCAACTCATCAGTGGGCTCACGAAGTAAATGTAGTGGGTCACAATAGCATCTTAAGTGAAAGAACAGAATGTTCAGAGTACATCACACATAGTGGGGGCAGGCATTGTTTCACGAAACTATGTGTGTACAGACACACATGGGATGCAATGGAACATGATTTTAAGTATATTTCTTACTGCATATCACAGTCCAGTTCTCAAAAGTATTGTGCTAGACTCTTGGTACACTGTCTGATTTCTCTGTGTAGGCATTTCCATCCTGTTCTCCCCACTTTGCTCACTAGTGTCTCTTCACTACACACCCCCATGGTTCCCTGCTGCCCTGGGGTGCTGAGGAACAGCCACTGGGTCTCAGATGCTGCCGAGTCTGTCAGAGGGGCAGGCTAACTGGCCAGGCCAATAGGGAAGAGTCCCAAGAATGCCTTTGCCATCTGCCTCCTGCTTCAGAGAGGTGCTTCTGTCTGCCCTGCAGGACTGATGTTTCCCAAAAGAGGTTTAATGGCTTCTTCCTCTCTGAGCTGTCAGGTTAGTGCCTTTGTCTACGGAATTAGCACAGGTGCACCTGCAGGCTGGCATCCTCATTAAACTATTTTCTGCATCTTGATCCCATAAGGATGGCTCCAGGGGACTTTTCAAATAAGCACTTCATTTGCAGTGGCCTCTCCAGTTGGAAAGGGTGGTCCCAGTTTCATCGGCAGAGGCGGAGCCAGGCCTGGGCCTCTCTGAGTTTTCTCTGCCAGCCATCACAGCTGGACACGCTCCTACAAAAGTAGAGAAGTTGGGAGAGGGGTCTCTCCATGCCTTCTTGATTTGCATCTCCTACCCTGTTACCCACTGGCATAGTAGAGCTTCTCACCATGGACAAGCCCCAAAGCAATGGCATAAACTGTTATTCTGGGATGCCCCTCTTTTGTCTGAAAGGTGCTCTGTAAAAGAACAGGTTCACTAACAGTGGCATTACAGGCAGAAGAGACGATATTGGATGGAAGTTTCCTGAAATCACCCCATTCCAGCACCCATCTACTCCACTTCTGGGAACCCTCAGCCCTGTCCTCTATGCAGTTCTAGACCTCACTTTCCCTGAGTTGCCTCTCATGGCCATCACTCCAAGAAGGGAATGATTCTAAACATCTCTGAACACTTACCAGGGACCTGAGGAGTCAGGGAAACACAGGTGGGTCTTGGGTTAGCTATTCACTTACCACTGTCCTGGGGAGACAGCATCCCAAAAAAGGACATTGGTCATGACAAACTGTGAATGCTAAGGTACAGTGTGGAAGATCAGAGTCAAGACCATCAGAATTTAGAGGAAGAAGAAACTTATGGACAGAGGGACTGTGGAAATTCAGGATTCCTAGAAATAGGGGCTGGAATCAGATCTTAGAAAATGGCAGATAATGAGACCAAGCAGAAGACAAGGGTAGAAGAAGGTATTCCAGGCAAGGAGGATGGCATGAGCAAAGGTGGGGGGGATAGATAAAAAATAGAGGACATGTTTGGGGGGTAGATTAGCCAAGCTCAAGCAGGGTCTGCATATAGGGGAGGAGAAGTAATGGGAATCAGAGCTTCCCTTCCAGGTCCAGATAGGCACTAGCACATGGAGACATGGAGACTCTACGCCTAGGGCTTGGTCTGAGGAGTCTGGGGCAGCTGAGCTCTGGGTCAGTACCTCCACTTGACATGAAGAGGGTCTGCCAGCAGTGAATTGGGTTATAATACTGAGATTGTGCCCCATTCCCTACAGCTATTTCCAAATCTCTCTCTCTCTCTCTCTCTCTCTCTCTCTCTCTCTCTCTCTCATACAAAATTTATTTACTGAGTACTCATTCTGCTGGGTATTGCACTGAGTGTTGGGATTTACCAATGAATCAGATACCACCCCTATACTCCATGGTACATGGTGTCATAAAGAAGACAAGCAACTGGAAATTCCATTTCAGTAAAACGCAGTCAGAGACAGGACAGAGGCACACAGAGGGCATGATGGGAGCTCAAATGTGGCATCTAACTCAACCTGGGGGCCAAGAAGACTTTCCAAAAAGCTGACCCCTGAGCTGAGTCTTAAAGGGAGAGGGACAGTTACTCAAGGGAAAAAAGAGAAAAAGGGCAAAAGAAAAGACATTCCAGGCTAAGGGAACAGCATGGGCAAAGACAAGGTAGTTAGAGACCATATGAAGTATGGAAGGCTCTAGAAACAGGTCAGATTTGCTGGAGTAATGCCAACACTGCCCTGCTGAACAGGAGAAATAGGCTGAAAGGAGAGAGATAGGGAGAGCAAGGGAGGATGCAGAAAGTCTTCTCCAATGCCAGATCTATTTCTAAAAGGGAAGGTTGGCATCCCTTGATGGAGGAAGGAGTGTCATTGGGTCCCCTAAGGTTGCTGCTGCCTGACAGCCCAGCCACCCCTCACTGAAGTGCCCAGGCAAAAGCATGCTGAGTATCCTTCCAAAAAGCTTATTCTCAGCAGAGGTTTTCCTGTGAACTTTCTTGGAGAGGGAAAGAGAAAAACTCTTCACTATAGCTGTTCCCTGTCTGCTATTCCAAAGAACTACTCCCCCACTGGCTTTATGAGGGGGTAAAACCCCCAGGGATCAGGGTTAAGAGAAGTTTTCAAGGAAGAGTTCCAGGAAACAGAGAAGAGGGATCTGATTAAAGTCTATCAACTATGAAGTTGTCCTCAGGGCAATTACACTTGGCGGAAACATGTCAGTTCATTCAGGTTATTCCACTGGCAGACCTGTTTTTAAAAGGGGGAGAGGGAAATAACCTCCATAGTATGATAAAAGGTGATTAATGAAGATCACCACAAGCCATTTGGAGAGAAGGCAAAGAAAAAAGACCATTAATTTCACATGCAGAAAGGCAAAAGCGGATTTATCAGTATCTCTAATATCTAAGTAATCACAAAATCTAATATTTTGGGAGACAATCCTTTATCTTAAAAGAAGGTATAAAAATGGGCGAGATATAAATAACTAAGGAAAACAAAACAAGAATAGCAGATGTAAAAACAAAACTAGCTCAATGGGGAAAGTGGAAGCCTCAAAGGTATATAGTTGCCAGATCCCAGGCTCCACCATCTGGCTCCAGCAGGTGCCAGAGCCAAGCGGATCTGACGGCACTCACAGGGATCAAAAAGAATCACCCCTTTGTCCAAGCTCCAGAAACCCTGCTCATTATGACACCCTATCCTGTGTGGTTCCTCTTTTCACACCCCTGTGTCCTGCTTCCCAGAGGGACAGTGAATACCTCGAGAGCAGGGACCATGCAGCAGAATAAGTCAATGCAGGTTTCCAGCCATCTAGGCCTAACCTGGAAGTCCAGGAACATGCCTCGCATAGACACACCTGACAAGCCTTGCTCCTTCCACCAGGCCTTCCTGCCTGGTCCCCAGGCTCTCTTCCCTGTGCCAGCGTGCCCGTGCCTGTTAGATGCAGCTGCAGTCTCAAACGGGATGTGCTTGGACAACTGTCAAACCTCAGCTCCTACATAGAGATAGCTGGGCCACCAGGGGGCCTGTGAGGCTCCTTGACCCACCCTCCCACATGGACCCTTTGATTGGAGACCTCAGTTTTGTTCAGGATATTTCTCAACACTTTAAATAGCTCTTGCAAGTTAGACCTACTAATTCTTACTTTTTATCATTCTTCCTTCCTTTACTCATTCCACAGCCATATTTTAGGGTTCAAAGTGAGAACAGAATCATGGACACTTGTCTCCTTCATAGATTTATCCCAGGGAGGAAGCAGAAACAGCACTGGAACTCAGGTATTGGCTAGGGTCTCCTCCCTTACAAATCTAAGTAAAGTCGGCCTAAATCCCTGACCCCTGTACATTTATGTATACGTTAAGAAGGCTAATATCCCTATGTTACTTCATCTACCTGTGACATTTTTCTCCTCTGAATTTTTATTCTTTCCTCAGTGATGGCTGTTTGTTTATTTCCACAATGGAAGAGACCCAGACATGAACCAACAATCCATTCAGAATTTACGCCACACACCCACACAAGTCCTTAGTGTATAAGCTACATTTTGCTGGAGGTTTAGGGTGGGGTGAGAATAAAGGATGTTTATATATCAAAAGTACCTACAACTTTGATTGAACATGAGTTATTCTGGTCTTGAAAATTCTTTGGCCAGTTCACCATGCTGATCACCATCCACTCCCCACCCGATTTCCCCCAATCTTCTCTCATTGACACATGTATTTTCATCTAGTTCTTACATATAAGAGTTTAGTAATCTCTTTGGTTTCCTTGTCTCTTGCTAAACCAGGGCCCAGAGTCCCACCTTCTAAGCGAAGCGGCCTGTACAGATATTTCCCAAAACAAATTCAATTCCTTCCTCAAGACAAATTCTGTACCATTCATGCAAAAATAGGCACATCTTATGCACTGTGATCAATACTACAATGTGAGAATATATTGGCTGTTATGGAAGCAAAGAGAAAGGCATGGCTGGTTTGAAGAAATCAGAAAAGATATCCCAAAGGAAGCAACATCGAAACCGAGACCAGAAAAGGGGGTTTCAGCTTTTTGGTTAAGAAAAGAAAGAAAGGGGGGCTGAGGCAGAGAAGTATGTACAAAGGCCTAGAAGAAGAAAGAGCTTGGCACATTCAGGGGACCACAAGAGATTCACAGTGGCTGGAAGGGACAGTACAGGCTAGGTGGAGCATGACGAGAGAGAAAGCTGGGAAGACCTGGGCCAGCCCACACCATACCAGTCAGGCAAAGAAGACTGACCTTGATCCACAAGGCAATGGGGAAACTACTAAAGACTTCAGGCAGGGAAGTGACACAGTCAGATCCGCACTTGAGAAAAACAACTCTGGCTAAAGATGATTAGGAAGCAAGACTAGAGGTCAGATCAGTGGATGGCTACTGCAGTGGTCCAACAGGAAAGAGGACCGTGGCCTGGATGAGGGAGGTCCCAGTAGGAAAGAAAAGATGGGCACAATGTCAAGAACATGAAAGAGAAAGAACTGCCATCTCGTGACGCAGGCTGGAAAGAGAGAAAGCGTCAAAGACAACTTCGAGATCTCTGAATGGACAACTAGGTGGCAGGTGATGTCATCTGCAGAGGTGGAGAACACAAGAGGAGGAACAACTAACTCTGAGACAGAGGCACCCATCTCTCTTCCCTGCCCCTTGTGTGAAGACACTTGTGCTCCCATCCTGGGCCTGTCCTCTCCAGTGAGTCCTGCTCACATCATCCACCACTTGGAAATCACCTGACAGAAAGGGACCCACAGAGACCTAAACAGGAAAAAATAGCTACATATTTTTCTCAAACATTGTAGGAAATCAGTGGAGGAATCTGGAGGCCACCGAGTGGGCCCCACAGTTCCAACACTGCCAATGCTACCCTCTCTGGCCCCAATTCTTGTGGCTTTCCTCAAAGGGGAGTTCTGGGTCAGACTACGTCGGCCAGTCTGCCCCCCATCTGGATCTTGCGAGTTCTACATCACACTTTCTCCCAGCCTGAGAGAAGATGCCTTAGTTTGTTCTCTTCTACATACATAGCCATTCATCAAGTCCAAGAAAGCCAAGCACAAAGGTAATATCACTTAGCCAGCCTGCAATTAGCAGATTAGCGGCTTGTTGCTCTTGTCCTGTGTCCCACTCTATGACCTCATGAAGGCCCAGAGCGTCTCAACACTGGGCTGCTCCAGGAAAGGGCCCATTGACTTCTCTGGCAACAAAATTCCCCCAGCCTGTCACCGTGAGTTTCCCTGTTGTAGAGCTAAACTACAATTGATGTTCTGTCTCTATCAATTTCTCAGGAATGCCGGGACGCGTGCCCAGTATTAATGAAGACAGCAGAAAGGAAGGCATGAGATTGGCCCTGCTCCAGAGCTGACAGAGAGTGTGGATCCTGAGTGGTTCCTGGAGACCTGGAGAGGCCCGAACAAGGCAAAACAAGCAGGCCCTGGGGTCATACACAAGGCTTGGTGGGGCAGACAGATGCTGAAAAGGATTGGAAGAGAATTTCTGCTGGGAAAAATAGCCTCAATATCATCTCTTTTGTAATCACGTATCATTTTCACCATCTGCAAAAGGCGATTTTGCTCCAGACTAAAAGGGCATCCTCATAGGCATACATACATATGGTGGTACAGGATCTCAACCCTCTCTCTCTCTCACATACCCAGAGTTTACAGGAAACGTTAGGGGACCAGGGCAAAGTCAGAACTGTGTCTCACGAAAGGGGCTGATGCTGTATCTCTAGGTGTGTGACCAAATCCCTCAGCGCCTCTCAGAATTACCTCTCAAATTAGAACCCCTGGCAGGTCACAAGCCTCGACTGATACGGAGGCCACACTGGTATCAAATTAAAAGCCAGTAAGAGGTTCAACTTCATCTCAGTTTGAAAAATAGGTAGAAACTGGTCACTGGCTCCTGTTTCTCAGACAGCGTCATTCAGGCGCTTCTGCTTTCAGAACTTTTTAAATTCCTTAGTGTTTCCAAACTGACCAGCCCCTTTTAAGTTTTCACTGGCTCCAGTGAAACTGGAACAATTGGACTAAACCATCAATCCCATCAAACCAACTTACCACCTCTAGGCTGTGGGTCTCTGCAGGATTTGGAAAATAACAACAGGGGCTCCCTGGGTGACAAAGTAACCCAAGGGTGATGGTGCAATAGCTACTGCACTGGAGATAGCCCCATCTGCCCCACAAATTTTCATGAGAATAAAAATAAATAAATGGAAAGTATTGTCTGTACTCAATAAAGATATTCAATAAAGGTGAACTACTATAAGGGACATGACCATTTTAACACTGCCCTGAGGGCACTGGGGAATGGAATTATTCCTATGCTCCAAAGCCCTCATCCCCTCTTGGAGTAAATAAGCTGCATTAGAAACAAGAGGCATGCCTTCTTCCTCCTGAACCACCTCACCGGGGGCTGTATAATAAACACTAGATGCTCGTAATAATGCAATGCCTTTTATATGTGCTGTTAAGAGGTTTCCAAGGGAACTGAATTTACAACAGAATAGCTGTTTTAATGGCATTGGTAGGGAAGTAAAAGGACAAGAACTACAGAGACAGAGAAGAAAATGCAGAAGAGAACATAAGGCCTTTCACATAGTAAATTCTCAATAAATATTTCAGAAGGCAAGTGAAATGAACACACACGTTAAAAAAAAAAACACCATGTAAGGCAAATGCATGGACTTAGTTAACTTCTATCTTAGTCAGTTTAGGTTGCCATAACAAAATACCATGAACTGGATGACTTATAAACAACAGAAATTTATTTTCTCGCAGTTCTGGAGTCTGGAAGTCTGAGATCCGGGTGCCAGCATAGTCAGTTTAGAGGGAGAGCCTCTTCGTGGTCTGCAGTGTGCTCACGTGGCCTTTCTTAGGTGTGTGTGCACAGAGAACTCAAGCTCCCAGTGTCTCTTCTAACAGGGGCGTTGATCCCATTGGACTTGGGCCCTGCAGTCATAACCTAATTAGCCTCCCAAACACTCCATCTCCAAATGCCACCACGGGGAATTAGGGCTTGGACATATAAATTTGGGGGCAGGTACACAATCTGATCTATGGCAACTTCTTTAGCCCCAGTTGCAAAATGAGGTTAATAATAATTCCTACATTTGTGTAATGTATATTTCTGTTCTCATACTCTCCCTTGTCTGGAAGCTACATGTTCTGGGATATTGCTGACAACAAGTTCTTAAACTTCCTGCTGGGTATGACATACAGAAAGTGTGTGTCTTCTCGTGCATGTGTGTTCAGGAGATATGCCTGGTGATGGGACTGCCAAAACCCAGTGAGGCCAGCTGAAGAGCCGTTTATGTAGCAAGGCTGTCCAGGCACAAGCCACTGTGAATGCACCTGAACATCTTATCAAGGTTCTAAGAATCTTTCTTATTTCAAAGAGCAGACGTGAGGAGCTGAAGTGAATGACAGGTAACACTTAGTTACAGGGAAAATTTAGGAGATCCCACACTCATACTCCAGTTTTCAGGTTAAGATTTAAAAAAAAAAAGAAAAAAAAAGAAAGACATTTCCATAACTCAGAGCTTTGTGCTACCTGTGAGCACTGAACTTGGGGAATTCTGGGGTATCCTAATTGCCCAAACTGCTGCTTGGAGACAAAACTCAGGACAGTCAGTGCCCAAATGGTCTTGCATAGGGGGAGCTCTGTAGGTGAAGACCACCAGCTCGCCCAGGACCCGAGTCCTCTGATCCCACAGTCCTCACACTTCCTGTTCAAAGCACACTCCCCATCGTGAGGACAGGACAGGTGAATGGGGCTGCACAGGGCTTGCCCTATAAGCAGCACTGGCAAGGGAGTCCATGACTCTGACTATACTTTTCCATCCTCACTCTGGGCACTGAGCACTTGCCACCGCCATGATCAATTCCAAAGCCCCTTCTATAGCACTAGTTACACTGTGGAAAGGTTATTTGTTTCCTAATGCCCTGGGTCCTTTTCCTCTAGTCCCTCACTGAAAGGATAATGGTTGCTAGTCTGTGTTAATGCTGACAGATGAGACCCAGTGTCCTTAAAGCTAGAATTGGGGATAGAACCGGGCATTTTTCCATTATCAGATGTGAAGGTGCTATTTCTTCAGACCCCTCAGGGTGCCTCAGTGTGTGCTCTCCTGTGATCATTTTTTCACATGTCTCTTTGTCCCCAAAAGACTGTGCACAGGTGCATGGCAAACATTAGGTCTCTCACTCTATATCCCACTAGGTGCTATTTTTGCCTTGAAAGAGTCGCCATTTTGTTAAGAGGACAAAATGTGCATTGACAGGACAGAGGACTTTGCCTGTCGTCTCAGAGTTGTGGCTGAGGCCCAAAGTGATGGACAAAAGATGCTGAGCATCCCATATTCTAAATCCAGAGGGTCGCCATCTCCCTGCACTGTTTGCTTCAAGGGACCAGAACCACCTCTTCCACCACAAACTACCAGTCTCAGTCAACATACAAGAGAATTGGAAAGGCAGGTAGGATTGGTATACAGTTTGAAGGTACAGAGTTCATGCCTTCCCCTAAAAACAAAGGAAGAGGTAGACTCTAAAAATCACTTGTAAAGATTGGAAGTTGTTATGGGTTGAACTGTGTCTTCCCAAAATTTATATGTTGAGGTACCCAATACATTAGACTGTGGCCCTACTTGAAAATAGGACCACTGCAGACATAGTTAGTGAAGATGAGGTCATAGTGGAGTAGGGTGGGCCCTAATACAATATGACTGGTGTCCTTTTACAAAGGGGAAACTCGAACACAGATAAGCACACAGAGAGAGCACCATGTGAGGACTGAAGTGATGCTACCAACAAGCCAAGGAGCCACCAGAAACTGGGGGAGGGGCTTAGAACAGATCCTAGGGAGGATCAGAAGGAGCTTCAGAAGGAGCATGCTGCCAATACCATGATTTTGGACTTCTGGCCTCTAGAACTGTGAGACGATTAATTTCTGTTGTTCCAAGACACCTGGTTTGTGGTGCTTTATTAGGGCCCCCTAGGAACATAATTCAGAAATATTTGCAAGCTAGGAACGTAATTCAGAAATATTTGAACGAACAGGGGACTTTCATTTCATTCATTTGTTTGATGTCTGCTTTAGCATTAGACTTGCTGACCTACCCCTCTGTTACCTAAGCAAGGAGAAAGAAAACTGGAAAGAACCAGTGTGGTAGTGAGATGCCAGGAAGAAAGGAGAGGAGGGAAAAGAAATATCTGTCTGACTTCTTAGGTTCCAAGAGGTACAGCAGATGCCTGTGGCCCTGGGGTTGGCTGCAATGAGTAGAGGAGTTTGAGAACCATCCAGTGTAGGAGGCAGAAAGACTCACAACCAATGGGATATAGGCTGAATACTACCATCTGGGAATGGACCAAAAGGACCAGCCAAATGTCATAGGGACCACCAGTACCTAGGGAAATCTCATAGAAATGAGCAACAGTCACAGAACACACTGCAGCTACCCTCTTCCTCATGGAACTCATAGTTCATGAGCTATAAGAGTAGTTACAGACAACCTAGAAGGAGGCCATACCTTAACAAGGTAAGGAAGATGCTTGTTCTCACTAGGGTCTCTTCGTCCCACCCCAAGATATCTAAGGGACTAAATGTCACTAATACATGCACATACACACACTGGCACACATGCATGCACACACATACACATTCTCTTTCAAAGCCAGTAGAGCCAGAAAGACAAGCCAGACATAACTAGATAGAAAGATAAATCTGTAAACAAATTTGAGACTGAGGCTGACTCAAGTTTATTAATTATTAGATATAAATCATAAGAGGCACCTGGGTGGCTCAGTCGGTTGAGCGTCCAACTTTGGCTCAGGTCATGATCTCACGGTTCATGAGTTTGAACCCCGCATCAGGCTCTCTGCTGACAGCTCAGAGCCTGGAGCCTGCTTCGGATTCTGTGTCTCCCTCTCTCTGCGCCTACCCAGCTCATGCTCTGTCTCACAAAAATAAATAAAAATGTTTTAAAATTTTTATTAAAAAAAAGAAATAAATCTTAAATCACAAAATAAGATTGTTCTAATAACCAACTGTAACTGAAAAGTTATGGCATTCAGGTTAGGTATTGTTCAGAGGGTCGCTACCTGGTATGAAAAGGAGATTCCAGATGGTTTTACTGAAAAAACATGGAAAAAAAATAGTTAAAATAAAATCCATTATAGGGATAAAGTTGAAGGAGTAGAGGCTCCTCAATAAGCCAGTTATGTGTACATAAAGTGATGAATAATGGCATCAGGTGACTTTTCAAGGAGGCAGTGGAGCAGGTGAGATACCTGGGGGGTCAGAGGAGGCCTGAAGATCCACTGGACCCGGACCTGGAGAAGCATGGTCAGGCACACTTGAAGCTAAGCCTCGAATGGAAGGATGGGATTTGAGTAAATGGAGAAAGAAGAAAGAACGATTGACATCTTTTTCAGCGAAGGGACTAGCAAAGGCCTGGCCCCAAGCTGGTGCTTGTGAAGGACTTGGCGAATCTGCATTCTGGGGATAGGAAATGGTGTGTGCAAAGACCCAGAGGTGGGCAAGTGTCAGGTCCTCGGGGCAGGGATAAAATATTTTGGATAGGAGAACCACAGGAAAGAAACAGGAAAAGGAAGATGGGGCCACCCCGCACGGACTGTCAGTGCCAAGCTAAGTGGAATGGCACCAGATTATCTTTGCTCAGAAAACCAATGGCCTGCCTGGGCTCCCAGCCTCTGAGGGCTTCCTTGTTCCTCATTCTGTTTGCCTGCCTTGCACAGGTCTGACCGCCGGCACTTTGAAGTGTCTCTAGGCCATGAGATATTGGGTGAAGGGATAACTGGAGGAAAACTGCTGGCCAGGTCTCAGGGACCAGCCAGAATCCCACCTGACTTCATAAAGTACCTGCACTGCCAGAGCCCACGGGAAGGTGGGGGGATTCATAACTGGCAGTGGAGGCCACTGCTCCAGCCCCCGCTCTGGCCTGGGGAGGCAGAATAGGCTGCTGAAGCTTATGAGACAGTGTGTTTTATCTGGCTTCTGGCCACCAGAGAAAAACGGCAACAAAGGAAAGAGGAGAAGATATGGATTATTGGCGTGGAAGGCCTAATGACAAACACATTTGCATGTATTTCTACAAGGAGAGTCTGCCCTCTCTGTGGCCTGTTTGGGTTTTCATCTGTGCTGCAAAGGGCAAAACCAGGTGCTAGCTCGAGATAACATCTCTCCTCCTCCCAGGGCCCTTCGTTTAACGTGGCTCCCACCCCAGAGTGTGGGCCGCTACACCACGTGCCTGATCTCCCCTTGTAGTTTATCTGTTTTTGCAGAGGGCTGACTGGGCTTTCCCAGAAAGCATGACCATACTTCCGTGAATGGCACAGAAGACATACCCTTTGTCAATACCCATAAGCCAGGTCCTGTGTTCGACACTCATGTATATTGTCTCATTTGACCCTCACAAGTCCCTATAAGATAATGGATCTTATCCCCATTTTAAAGATGAGAAAGCTAAGGCTCCAAGAACATCCTCTTTCCACTTTACCATATCACCTTCCAATGTGAGAGGAATGCCACAAAGATTACTAAAGATGATTAAAATTGAGATTCATGGATTTCAGAGTTGAAAGGAACTTTAAATAACATCTTTCCCAGTCTTCTTACCAGGCAGTTGATGAAATCGGGGTCAAAGCAGGAAAACAGACTTACACAAGGTTGCACGGAGCTCAGGAGAGAACACTGTCATGTGCACGCCAGCTCCAGCCGGTCATAATTCGGAGGCAACTTAAACAAGCCAAGACTAAGGATAGGAAAAGGAACTGTTCATTATCAGGGGGCTATGCATGGCTTTCTGGGAAAATCACCCAGCTCCCTAATTCTGTGAGCCCCAAACCCCTAAGCCTGGGAACGTCTGTCCAAGCACATCTAAGAATACTGCTGCTTGTGGGTGATGGGTAAACATCTTCACATGACATCCACACATCTGTCACACTGAGACCCCAGGTTTCATCAATATCCCAGCCTTTGAGGACCCGACCTTTGCTTCTCTCACTCTGTACAAGCCAAGGCCAAGCACGCAGAGAGAACACTGGCCACAGTTGAGAAATGGATGGACCCTGCTAAAGCTGGAATGTAAATTATAAATTATAAACAGAGTGTCAGCTGGGATAAACTCGTTTAACTTACCAGCAGACCTTGTCCACAATGTCAATTAGGAAGAAAATAAAAGGATGTCAGGAGAAACAGTAAGAAAAAAGGAACAGAGAAGCAGAAGGAGAAAAGACAGTGAATAAAAAGACTCCAGAGCCTGCCAAGCAGTGATCACCTGGGTGCCTGGAGTCTGGCCAATGGCTCTTTATGGTGAAATCCCAAACCAACCCAATCCCAGCTGGACCAATAAATCTGGAGAGAGGGCCCTGGTAAGAAGCTGGCCTGGCAGTAACGATTCAAACTCAGCTATGCCAGATCCACTGACCCATCTCCCCCATCAAGCTCCTGTATATCCACAGGCACCCATGGTCCTAAAATTCACTGGCCTCAGGTTGAGGCCCTGAACTGATGAGAAACAGACTGGACTGTGTGTGAGGCCCCTCTGTCCCATCAAAAGGTCATTCTGTCCTGTGCCCAGTATCCAAGTGGGTCTAAGTGAGCCCTTGATTTCCAGTATCCACCAGATGTATATAATAATATTATTATTATTTCATAATGTATATTCAGAGATTAGCATAGTGCTTAGCATATAGTTGAGGCTCACTACATGGTGATTATGACTATTTACAGTCTTTACCAGGCAAGGCAGAAACTGACATACAAAGACCCCATTCCTTTTCGTCTTGGGCACACAGACAGTACTCCACAGCCTCCTTTGCAGTTTCAGCCATGTGCTGAAGTTCAGGCCTGCTGAATATGGGCAGAGGTGCCCTGCTCTACTTCTAGGCCTGGCCCATGTAAAACCTTCCATGTGTAATCCTTTCTGTTTTTCCCCCATCTGTCAGCCAGAAACAGAAGACCCAGTAGAGCAATCCACAGCCCTAGGGGAAGGCAAAACCACAGGATGGAGGAGCTAATATCCTGAAATGAACGTATCTGATGCCACTTGGAGAGACTCTAGGAACATCATGTTGGACTTTGTGTGATGAGAAATAAGTCTTCTATTATATTAAACCACGGAGATTTGGGGATGTGTTACAAGCATTAGTATGATTTACCTAACTGACAAGCCTAAGACCTCAAGCTTATTTCCCTCAGAAAACTCCACAAGGACTGGAGCCCTGTTTGGACCCCCAATTTTTTTCTTCCATATTTTTATTTAAATTCTATTTAGTTAACATATAGTGCAATACTGGTTTCAGGAGTAGAATCTGGTGATTCATCTCTTACATATAACACCCAATGTTCATCAAAAAAAGTGCCCTCCTTAAATGCCCATCACCCATTTAGCCCACCCGTGCCCACCTCCCCTCCAAAAACCCTCAATTTGTTCTCTATCATTAAGAGTCTCTTACGGTTTGCTTCCCTCTCTCTTTTTCCCCCTTCCCATATGTTCATCTGTTTTGTTTCCTTAATTCCAAATATGCGTGAAATCATATGGCATCTGTCTTTCTCTGACTGACTTATTTTGCTTAGCATAATATAATCTAGCTCCATCTATGTCAATGCAAACAGCAAGATTTCATTCTTATTGATGACTGAGTAATATTCCATTATATGCATATGTGTGTATGCATATGCATATACACACACACACATATCACATCTTCTTTATCCATTCATCAGTCGATGGACACTTGGACTCTTTCCATAGTTTGGCTCTTGTTGATAATGCTGCTTTAAACATCAGGGTGCATTTGCCCCTTCAAATCCGTATTTTTGTATCCTTTGGGTAAATACCTAATATTGCAGTTGCTGGATTGTAGGGTATTTCTATTTTCAACTTTTTGAGGAAGCTCCGTACTGTCTTCCAGAGTAGCTGCACAAGTTTGCATTCCCACCAGCAGTGTAAGAGGGCTCTTCTTTCTCTACAACATGCAGAAGAATGAACTGGACCATTTTCTTACACCATACAAAAAAAAAATTCAAAATTGATGAAAGACCTAAATGTGAGATGGGAAACATTAAAATCCTAGAGGAGGGGCACCTGGTGGCTCAGTCGGTTGAGCGGCCGACTTCGGCTCAGGTCACAATCTCAGGGTCTCTGAGTTCGAGTCCCGCATCGGGCTGTGTGCTGACAGCTCAGAGCCTGGAGCCTGCTTCGGATTCTGTGTCTCCCTCTCTCTCTGCCCTCCTCCTGCTCACGCTCTGTCTCTATGTCTAAAAATAAATAAACGTTAAAAAAAATCCTAGAGGAGAACACAGGCACATAGGTAGTAACCTCTTTGACCTCGGTAGGAAACTTCTTACTAGACACGTTGCCAGAGCCAAGGGAAACAAAAACAAAAATGACCTATTGGGACTTCATCAAGATAAAAAGCTTCAGCACAGCAAAGGAAACAACCAACAAAACTAAAAGGCAGCCTACAGAATGGGAGAAAATATTTGCAAATGACATAAATATCTGATAAAGGGTTACTATCCAAAATCTATAAAAATCTTATTGAACTCAACACCCCAAAAAACAAATACTCCAGTTAAGAAATGGGAAAAATACATAAACATTTTTCCAAAGAAGACATTCAACTGGCTCACAGATACATTAAAAGATGCTCAACATAACTCATCATTAGGGAAATGCAAATCAAAACCATGATGCAAATTAACAACACAGGAAACAACAGATGTTAGACCCCCAATTTTGATAAAACTTTGACCTTCTTTCTAGCTCCTGAAAGCATCTCTATGAGGCCTGACCCCTTCTCTCTACTCCTGGCCACTATCAACAGTCCTTCTGTCATTAGGGCAGACTTTACTGGCACTAAATCCTATCTCCTTCCAATCCAAGAGCCTTCTCCTCAAGGACAGAGGGTCACATCCCCATCCCACCCAACTCCACACAAGAGGGACTCAGCGGGCTCCTAAGAACGCCTCACAGCTGAGGCAAGGAGTTGGAACAATCTGTGCTTCACTCAAGAAAGGCAACACGAAATAAAAGAACAGTAGATTCACTGTCAGTTAACATCAAAAGGAAAAATGCAAAGGCCATATGTTATAGTGTTAGAATGTGGAAGCACAGGTTATAATGCAGAAGCAAAGCCATGGACACATTCATTACGCACATGCACACGCACACGCACACACACACGGATCAACACTGTGGCGTAGGAACAACTTGCCAGTGGGTGTGGTTAACTGAGTCACCTGTATGTTTGCCATTGCAGCTCTACACACTCACTTCCTTTCCTTCTCTCCCCAACATAACTGTTCTTAGATCTTACAGCCATTACTTCTAATTAGCCTCAGTAATTCATACATGGTTAGTCTATGGACTAACTTGACTTGGAAAATGCAGCAAATGGGAAACCTTATTACACGTACATTCTTTAAAATCCTCATTGTCTCTATAACACATACTTTATATATACTCAATAACTGGACCCTCTACTCCTGTGGCTTCTCCTTGCCCCTTGGATGCTGGCACATGTTGGAATGGCTGCTATGTATCCCACTATGCAAAGGACACGTCATTTGGAACTCATGTCCTTCTAAAGCACACTTGTTGATTCACTGCACATCACAGAGAGTGTGCTCCTCATCTCCTACCTGGGTTTCACCGTCTGCATCCAGGGCAAAGGTGAGAGCTTAGGCCAATGTCACCAGACTCCTTTTTATCTCTCACCTTCTGAGAGAATCACTGAAACCAAATGCAATATTCTTTTCATTCAGGACACCAATGCAGAGCAAAAAGTTGCCAGCATACATAAACACTTGTATTTGAAAATCAGTTTTAACGCAGGACAGCCACTAGTGATCCCCGTTTGGTGGCAGGTGGTCTCGGTTCTAGTTCAAGCTGCAGTTCCACAACTTGCTAGTGGGGGGCCGTGGCCAATCAACCAACCTATCTGAGCCTCCATTTTTCATGTTGTGTTTTCATTTATATAACGGAGATAAGAGTGTATTCACCTCAAGTAATGTTGCTTTGGCAATCATAGAAGATAAAGCAGATGTACTTTGTAAACTATCAAGTAGATATGCTGGGACACAGTAGGGTTCACATTACACTTCTTCCCAATCCTGGTGTCCCCTCACCCACATGCTCGCAGGTGCTTCTATGTCCCATCTCTTCTTCAAAGCCCAGCATAGACTGACTTCTTCCTCTTCTGAGAAATATTAACCTAATGTTCCATTTGAATATTCGGTTACTTCTCTCTAGCTGTAGGTATTGCACAGCTGTATGTCTAAGCCAGTTCTAGCAATCGAAGCCTGTTGGCTAATCAAAGAAGGGAGTGTGTGGATGTGTGTGTGTGTGTGTGTGTGTGTGTGTGTGTGTGTGTGTAGCTCGCTTGACTTCCACACTAAATTGGAAAGGATTATGTCATATTTACCTTAGTGATTTCCTCTGTAAGCTGGAATGTATGGTCCTTCACAGGGCTTCACAGAGAAAGGGCATCTAAACACCTTTAAAGTGGAGAAAACTTTAGGAAGAAAGTGTTACCTGAATTGAGTCTCGAAAGATGAATGGACATTAAACAAATTAGGGACAGCATACGCAAAGTCCAGGGAGCGCAGAGCACCTCACGGGATAAAGCTCGGTGAGGGTGGCAGCGTGGTTCAGGGTGAGATACTGGTAGAGAAGGGTGAATACCTGTGGATGGGGAGATGCAGGAGGACCAGGGCTACAGCTGCCACTGACCACTAATGAATAAATGAGCCTGGGGACGCATGATCTTCAGCATGGGCTACAGATTTTTTACCACTTCTAAATCTTACGATTCTGTTTCTCTTCATCCCCAAGGTGGTGACCCAGAAAGCCCCTAAAATCTACCCTCAGTTTTTCATGTCCAGCATCTGGCCCAGACACAGGAATGAGATCAGCACAGGCCTGGGTGGAAGTGGGCTGCCCAGGCTGTCCAGAGGGTGCCCTTTCTTGAGAGTGTGCTGTCTCCCTGCCTGCCAGGGGACAGCCCCACATTATTTCAGGCCCCTGCCTCCTCTGTGCTCTATATTCATATTTTCTTGACACAAACCATACAGAGTTTCAACACTTGGAGACTGCAAAGTAAACCATTTGTACATACCAGGTCTGGTAACACTTTAAATAATAGGCCAGTTAGTTAATGCTGCACTACAATAAAAATTCCCGTCCAAGTACACATTACGTCCTCATTAATGCCAAGTGAGTTCAGCGTGATTAATGTTATGACAATAAATAACTGGGAGATCATGATGACCGCCAGGCCACAGCACCACGCTGGGGCCCAGGGCAACCTATGCTTCTGTCACCCTCTAAGTATAATGAGGGGCTGCCTGCCCCTCCACTGGGTGCACACCAGCCCCTCCAAAGCCCAGCTCTGCTGAGAATGGCCACGCCAGGGAGTCCAAGCCCAGCCAGCCCCACACACATGGCTGGTCTTCAGACAGCAAGAAAGAGAGGACAAGGAGCTCATCAGAACACGTCCTTCCTCCCAAGAAAAGAGTACATGTTAGGAGCAGGAAACCAGGCCCTCAATTGCATAGGCAGAAAGAGACCCTCTTCATCCTCTGGCAGAGACTCTGGCCAGAATATCTCGGTGTCTCTGGTTGCTTTGGGCACTGCCATAGAGGCTCAGGAAAGTGGAGGCTCTCTCATGGAGACAGTGAAGGCTATACTCAAGGAGGAGGGAACTTGGTCATTACTGCTCGATGCCTGAGAGGCCCAGGCAAAACCAGAGATCCCTGACCTTAGAAAGCCTCCATCACAACTGGAAAGGGAAATCTACACTGTGCTTGGTCAAAGAAAAGGGGCACTGAGCCTGTTCTCAGTATCTCTGAAGTATGTGGGAGCCAGTCCATGGACTACTTTGAAGTCAAAGATGCTAGGCTGGCAAATGAGATGCTGACAAGAGGGAAATGAGGTAAGAGAACTTTACAAACTGTGGAAACTGCCTTCTCAGCCTCTAGAGTACGGAGAAGACTTGGTAACCCAAAGGGCAACTTACTTCAGCTCCTCTGCTAGCACTCTGGAGGTGAAGTGACTCACCCCACAAGGCTCACTTTTCACCCACTGCCAAAAGGCTGTGGATTCTGTTGAGACCTGTGGAAGGTTCTAGGCTACTGCCCCATGCCAGACCTGACTCAAGTGTTGGCTTCTGGCTTGCCCTTGGTCTTGCTGGGGTGGTCCTGGCCTGGCTTGCTGTGAGCTCCCTTAGGCTTTGGGACATCTGTGCTCTCAGCACAGTGTCTGGACTGTAATATAACAGATGCTTAGTACATGGTGGAACTGAACTCTGGATGAGGGGCCAGAACTTTCCATCCTTCCTTCTATGACGTGAGCCACCACTTCCAAATTCACTAGCCCTCTAGTCACCCCTGCCTAGTGTTTTCTCAAAACACAGTCCCTCAGAGGTGGGCGTCCAGGCTGAGGCTAGAGCCCCAGATGGACATGGAGGTAAGGAAGAGTTAGGAAAAACCAGCTCATAATTTCCACTCTGGCATCAGAAGCCAGAGCCATTGATTAATGGGGACACTGGGTTGACCAAGAAGTAAGGACGGGAGTGGCTAGAAGTGGGTGTCAACTTTTCAAACAATCATAAATTCCATGAGGGTGACAAAAGGGCCGCTGTGTAATTGTGTTCATTATTTACACTAAAATCTAATTAAAGTCATTATGCTTTTTGTTCATTAAACAAACTTACTGGCACAGACACCAAGCCAGAGTAAGTGCTGCTGGGATCACAGTGGAAGTAGAGAGTCTCAGGTCCACCCCCATTCTCTGAGTCAAACATTCTCTGCAAAGAAGACTCTACAGAGAGAAACAGAAGACAGTGAGAGGGACAGGAAAGCATCACAAGGCTCCCCTGCAGCCTTTGTCCTGCCCCCACCTATGATGCAAGACCAAAGGATCCCTTCCCCAAGCCCTATATCACTGCAAGGAAACTGTGTCCAGGAAAGTACTGAGGCAAAGCCAGACACTGCCAGGTGTCCAGGGAAGACCAAGGTCCAGGAATAAGGATAAGAGTCAATTTAACCTGCCAACATTCTCAGATATCTTCAATGAACAGGGTTCAATGGGAAGACTCTAAAAAAAAAATAAGATCTATACGTAAAGTCATTAACATTTTACTATGGATAATAAGAATTTAATCTATTTATAAGGCAAATTGGGAGCCCTTAGAAAAATATAAGGAGAGACCACTAGGGGACCAGAAGGTTGAAATTTTCTCTGGTTGGGTTCAGAACAGCCTCATAAAGAAAGTGGTGAGTGATATCAGAAAAATGACAGTAACTGGCTCCAAATGACAAGAAACATTGAAAAACTGTTAGAACCAACTTTGTCAGAACTCTGGAAAATAATCAAAGCTTTATAGCAATCAAGCAAACACTGAATCAAGAAAAGGCAACTTTAAAATGGTATTAAAAAATCTTTACCTTACACCATACTTAAAAATCAACTCAAAATGGATTAAAGACTTAAGACCTGCAGCCATAAAACCAGAAGAAAACACAGGAGACGATCCCCTTGACACGTCTTGGCAGTGATGTTTTTGGCTCTAACACCAAAAGCACATGCAACAAAAGCAAAAATAAGTAAGTGGGGCCACACTGAACTAGAAAATTTCTGCACAGCAAAGAATACAATCAAAAAAATGTAAAGGCAACCTATGGAATGAGAAAATGTTTGCAAACCATTTATCTAATTGGGGGTCGATATCCAAAATACATAAGGAACTCTTACAACTCAATAGCAGAAAAACCAAGCCAGTTAAAGAATGGGCAAAGGACTGGAATAGGCATTTTTCTGAAGAAACATGCAAATGGCCAGCGGGTTATGCTAAGATGTTGACGAGCAGTGGTAAAAGTAGACAAAACTCCTTGTCTTGTTACTGATCTAAGAGGGAAAGATTTCAGTCTTTTGCCATTGAGTATGATGTTACCAGTGGGATAAATGCCTTTTATCATGTTGAAGAGGTTTCTTTCTCTTTTTAGTTTTCTGAGTGTTTTTCATCATTGAAAACCCCTTTATCAAAATGCTTTTTCTGTGTCAGTTGAGATGTCTAAGTGTTTGTTTCTTTGTTCCCTTAATGTGGTGTATCACTAAATGGTCTTCTTAAGTTGAACGACTCTTGCATTCCAGGGATATACCCTACTTGGCCATGGTGTATAATCCTTTTAATATGCTACTGTGTTCCATTCACAGTATTTTGTTAAGAATTTTTGCATCTATATTCATAAGGGATATTAGTCTGTAATTTTCTTTTTTGTAATGTCCTTAGCTAGCATTGGTATTAGGGCAATCATAGCCTGATAGAATGAGATAGGAAATGTTCCCTCCTCTTCTTTTTTTGGAAAAGTTTGAGAAGGATTGGTATTAATTCTACTTTAAATATTTGGTAGAATTCACCAGTGAAACCATCTGGTCCTAGAATTTTCTTTGTTGGATGTTTTTTGATTATTGATTCAATCTCTACTTATAGGTCTGTTCAAATTTTCTAACTTTTTAAAAGTCAGTTTCTAGAAACTTATAATTTGTGTGTTTCTAGAAACTTGTCCCTTTCTTCTAATTTGTTGACATACAATGGTTCACTGTATTCTCTTATAACCCGTTTACTTTTGCTAAGATTGATAGTAATGTCCTCATTTCCACTTCTGATTTTATTTGCATCTTCTCTCTTTTATTCATCAATCTAGCTAACGGTCTGTCAATTTTGTTGGCATTTTTAGAGAATCAACTTTCATTTTCATTGACTTTATTTTATATCTGCTCTAATCATCATTATTTCCTTCCTTCTAATAGGTTTGGTTTTAGTTTGGTCAGCTTTTTCTAGTTCCTCGAGATATAAAGTTAGGTTGTTCATCTGAGATCTTTTTTTTAATAGAGGCTGCTATAAATTTCCCTCTGGGCACTGCCTTTACTGTATCCTATGCAACTTGATATGTTGTGTTTTTATTCTACTGGAAGTTCTAGCTAGAGCAATTAGGCAAGAAAAATAAAAAGCATTTGAACTGGAATGGAAAAAGTAAAACTATCTTCAATCACAAATGATATGATCTTAGATATAGAAAATCCCAAAGATTTCACACACACACACACACACACACACACACACACACACACACACACAAAAGCTCCTGAACTGATAAACAAATTCGGTAAAATTGCAGGGTACAAGACCAACATGCAAAAATCTGTTGTGTTTCAGTACACTAGCAATGAACAATCCAAAAGAAAGTTAAGAAGACAATTGCATTTATGATAGCTTCCAAAAGGATAAAACCCCTGGTAATAAATTTAATTAAGGAGGTAGAGATAAAGACATACATAGAAAACTACCAACCACTGCTAAAAGAAATTAAAGAAAACCTAAATCTTAAAATTGGAATTAATTTCTAAAGTCAACATGTAATATAAACGCACATGAGAATCCAGCATATACAATTTGAGACCAAGTAAATTTGTTCATATGCACACATGTCTATACACTTCATAGATACTAGGACTTTATAACATTAAAATACATCCCCCAAAATTTTTAGCAATCCACAAATACACAAATGCATACATGTTTGTTCAAGCTCCTGGCTTTCTCCTGTTACATTTCTGAGGACAGTTCATATTTTCTTGTCCTTTCATACCCTGGTTAACAGCCTTTTTAACTTTTCACTGGTGTTTTATCTCTCACTTGTTGAGAGACAGCTTTGGATACTATTTGGAGAATTATTTCCAAGAGCCTCTCAAATATCTTTTCCATTTGCCCAGATAAAGTATATGATAGACTCTTCCATGTTACAGACCTGAGTCAGTACTAAGCTCAACAGTCTACTCTTCAAGTTTTTTCAAAATTCTATTTTTTTGCTAAGTCAGAGCGGATATACGTTCAGCTGTTCAGGTTTTGCACTGCACAATTCTAGCAGGGACCATTCAGTTAGAATGCTATGTAAATGACCTCTCTCTCCTCTCTCTCTCTCTCTCTCTCTCTCTCTCTCTCTCACACACACACACACACATTTTCATACTTCCCTCAGAGTCACAGTGCTTTGAGAACAGAACGCCCACTACATGAAGATGTGGATTTAGGCAGCCAGCTCAATTCTGTCTCTGACTACATGGTTCATATGTCTCATGGTCCACTCAAGCCTTGCACTGGGTCCCGTTCAAATTCTTATCTCAAAAAGATTATAAATGACTACATGTCTTGGACCTCTAACTAAAACTTTAAGTATTAAGTCAGCAAGAACATGCTGCAATGCCCAGGTGGCTCTGATATGAGTCATCAATTCCACACCCCACACACACACCCAGGGCACAAGTAAAAGCCAAGACCAGGCAAGGCAGAGGCACCATCTCTGTGTCTGCCCCAGCCTGATCCTCCGCTTTCATCCTGCTGCTTCTCTGCTATCTCTGGTCACCTGTATCCCTTCAGCACCCGTGCAGGCCCACGTCCACTCTACTCTGCCCTGTGCCGATTCATCTGTCTGGCTGACTGTGCTAAAACAGTCTGGTCCCTTCACTCTATCAGGACTGATATAATTATTGGACTAAATGCTCAGTCCATCTGTCATTTCTCTGAGTTCAGTTTTGAAAGCACAACCCTTTCTGCCTTACCTGCCCAGCCTGCCTTTCAACTGGTCCAGCAATCTGTAACCAGATATGAATTACTGCTGTCCAAATCCACACAGAACAAGGAATTCTACAAGCGTGGCTCTGCTCTAGTGCACATTCACTCATTCCCCTGCAAGAAACGCTTCTGGGGTCCACATTGCCTGAAACACCCTCTTCTACTATCCAGAACTATTCCTCCAAAAGTAGTTTTGCTTCTCCCATATTGAGACATACCTTTTCCTATGAAGAGATGCCTCTTCAGGGTGTTTCTATACAGTCATGCCATTTATACAATTAAATATTTAACTTCTTCCATCCCTTACAGGGGTGGAAAGTTAAGGAAGGGGCAAACACCATCTGCAAATGTCACTGATTTCCCCACATTGAGCATTTCAGATCCCTGATAAAAGAGTGTGTGCATCAGGCTGCCCTTGAGGGCCAGGTGGGTGACCTGAGTCACGATACATTGGACAACCTAGAAAATCCCATGAGAGGACTCCAAAGCATCAGGCTATGCTCACAGGCCCTCTGAGTATCACCTGTACCAAACAACCTCACCCAAGAGCCAGCAGTCCTATTTCCAGCAGTCCTCTCCTCCAAGCCCCAGAGGAGCCTACCTCAGGACTGGCACTCCCAATTTTGTGGCCAAGCTAACCCAAAAGCAGGAATAAGGGGTCACTCTGGAGGTTGATCCTTCTGGGAACCCAGGCTGCCTGGGTCCAAAACAGAACAGACAGGTTCCAGTGATGTTGTCAGGGAAGAATAAATGGCCAAGACCTATGAAGGGACCCAAGTGTCCACTAAAGGCCAAAAAGAGCCAACCCAGCCTCTACTTCCTGGTGTGGACCTCGTGGAGAATTTCTATATACTGCTTCCCTTCACAACCACTTGGGATGGAAGACACATATCCCCTAAGCCTTCCAGGGAAGACTGAAAAGCGGGTTGGAAAACTCTGTCTTCAAAAATGCCTGATGTTTAAGTCTGATTGATAGAGCCTGGAACCATGGCCTAAGCCCTGAAGAAGCACTTAGGGATAAGGACACTATTGGCTCAGGATTTAGAAATGCTGGGCCAAGCTCTGCCACTTGGTATGGATCTGTACCAAAACCTTGTACCTCCTAAACTCCCATTTCTTTAGTTATAAAAAGAGAAGGTGGTCTAAATTGGTGGTTCTTAGAGCATACATCAGAATTAACTCATGAACATTTTATAAATATGTACACACCTGGCTCTATTCCCAGACAATATCAACCATCAGATCTTCAGTGGCCTAAACATGGTAAGTTAGAAAAGTTCACCAGCTGATTCTACATGCCTCAATAACCTATATTTCCATGAACGGAACTTAACACTCGACTCCGGGAGAAAGTGTGGCACAGCATGTTGTTCACAAGTCTCTTTCCTGCCACCAAACTAGGCGAGGTGCTTGGCTCTGCCCAAGGATAGCCTGCACATCAGAGATAAAGCCATGCCCCAGTGGGGCCGAGGCCACCCCTGCCCAGGCCAGTGCAACTAGTCTGGAGACAAAGGTATCCTTCACCTGTCCCCTCTTCCACGGTTCCCAAGGTCCCCAGTTCTTATCCCTGTCCATGCAACTGGACTGTCTGTTACTATGTCTCCTCTTCCCAGTCACTCATTGGAAGAGGGAAATTTGGGTGTCTTCCATGTCAGAGGCACCACTTTTTATCCAGATAATAACCCTCAGAGTCTTCCTTCTTCACCTCTCCTTCACCATCAGCATGCTCAGATTCCATGAATTCTACTTTTTTCTCTCCATCCCAGTGCCTTTATCTTCACAGACCAGTGTCTCCCTTGCCTGGAATAATACAAAGGCCTACAGATAGGTGTCCCTCTAGCCACCCTCTCAACATATTCTCTTGGATGAATTTTTTAAACTGAGGTTCTAACTTACGGGATACTGTATGTTGGCACGTAAAACCCAATAGGGGAGGCGTGTATTTGTCTATTTTTACAAGTGGATTCACTACTTCCATTGGAATATCAAAGGTTTATGTCCAAAAAAAGTGGATAGACACTGTCTACTATGCTGCCAGAATGATTTTTCTGCACCACTACTCTGTGTAGTCTTCTAAGACAACTTTGAGGGCAGGAATCATATCTGAACCAACCTGTTTCCCCATCATCTTACTTAGCATCTGGCACAAGGGGGAAGTCCCATGAATGTTGAATCAAATTATTAGCCACAGCCCAGGATGATTTCAACAGCATGGGAGTAATGCCTTGAAGAACTCTCCCTCATGGGTTGAAAACCCAAAGGAAACTCTTGGCTCTCTCCTAGCAAGATAACAGCCTTTAACTCTGAAGGAAACATTCCATGTGCCTCAGCTTTGCCAATGAAAGCATGCCAAACAAAGGTGCCTCCAGCCAGTGGAAGGGACTTGGGGACACTGTGCCAGCTGAAGCAGGTGATTCATCCTCAGGCATGACCACGGACCTTCTCAGTGCCAAACCAGCTGCCCTTGAATCAACTATATAATTCAGGCCCCCTGTTTGACTGGGGGAAGCCAGATCCCCAAACTCCTACCAGCACCGAAGATTTCTGCCAATCATTACTCCAATCTTGGGCTCCCCTACAGATGCTGAGCTGAATGTCTTGTTCAGAGATGTTTATAGCGCAAGTTCCAGAGACAACTTGGAGGGCTCTCAGGTTGTAATCTACTTAAGACAAAAATCCATGACGTCTCCTTGAAATCCTGCAGCTTCCCAGGGGACATTCCAACCTGAATTTCGGAATGTTTTATTTTCTTGCATGTTGTGTCCAGGTGAGAAATCCTAGAGGTAAGTCAGAAGATGACAGAACATGCAAAAATGCAAAACACATATTTTCAAAGGGAAAAAAACAAGGATCATAAAATACCACTGGTCAGGTCAGTTCCAGGAGCATAAGCCAAGCACAGAGACTTACAAAGAAACCAATATTTGCCTCATATTCATGGTGTCTTCCCCCAGAGAACAGGCAGGCAGGGGCCAATTTCTCAGCCTATAGCATGGATATTACCTTCAGTGCCCCAGAAATCCTGAGCTCAGTTCCCCCCATACCACAGTGGTGAATAGTAGAGTGAACAGCTCAAGCATGCTTGGGATCCAGACACACATGGGGAAAAATTCTCAGAAATCTAACTGTGTAAAGAACCAAAGTGTCTTCATGGAAAGAATTTATCCCAAGGCAAGACTCTACAATGTAAACCTGATTCTAAGATTTCCGTACCTTAGCAAAGGTTTCTGAATGGTTCTGTCCCTTCCCTGTCTAGTCCTATGGATTCATGTCTACGGTTTTTAAATTCTTTAATAAGAACTGGTAGCAAAAACGGGCTCAGACTAGCACTCACTTTTCACACTGTAATGACCCCTGCACAGCAATGCTGTGGCTGATGAGACCACAGTTCCTGATTGGAAAGGGCGGGGCAGTAGGAGTGACCTTCAGTAGGCTGTGGTGCCCCACAGGATGGTAGCAGAAAGAAGCTATGCTCAGGCAGATGCCAGGGCCCATAGTGAGATGGACACTCAGAAAGGGGGGCAGCAGTTTCTAGAAGCAGAGACACAGAGTAGCAGCCAGACATACTTATGAGCACATACCAGACACACTGGGGAATACGCAAATACTTGGTGGGAACTCTGCAAGCGAGTCAAGACTCTATAAAATGACAGGAGAAGAGAGAAGTAAATTCAGATTATTTTGCTTAATGTGACGTTTTTGTATGCACCGGTTGGGCAACTGGTAGAATATCCAGTTATAAGAGAAAGAAAAAGCATAGGTGATGGGCTGTTCCCTTTAAAGTCCCAGATCAGCCTCCCATGGCCTTATTTTCCTGACCCAAAGATGGGAATTGCTGTTTAAAAACCAGTGAGCCCAGGCTGAGCTACATCTCCATAAGCTACTTGGAGCAAACTCTCGGCCTCTCCCTGGGAGACACTGGGAGTCATTCAGGGAATTCAATGGGTGGGGGCTGCCAAGGAGGAAAGATTTGGGTGACAGTCCCTGGTTACTGGCTCCATCATAGGGCACCAGAGGGGTCTCTGTGGGCCTGTGTGGGCTACAGTCCCAGTCCCCACTACAGAGCAGGGGCAAGCCACTTGTGAGCATTGTCTCCTGAGCCACCAACCTCACATTTTGGCTCTTCATTGCCAGCCCACCAAATCCTAGGACATGAGAGCAGGATAACATGATTCCAAGACGTACATAACAGAGCACTGTTCACTCATCCAATCATCCAGCATTCAGCAAATACTATCATGTGTCAAGCACTATGTCAGGCACTGAGCACATGCTGGTAAATAAGACAGACACAGTCTCTGCCCTCATGAAGTTTACAGGCTAGTGGGGTGGACAGCTGTCAAACTAAAGATTACAAAGCAAGAGTGAGGAGGACCTCCAAGGAAAAGAACAGGCTTCTGTGAGAGAAGACTGTGGGTTACAGAAGCACTCCCTGCAAAAATGCTTTTTACCCTGATGTGGAAAGAGAAGTAGGGTTGGTGTGGGATAAAGAGTGGTCTAGACAGAGCCCTGGAAGCCAGTAGAGCACCAAGGCCCCGAGGATAGAGAGTAGAGGAGGGTGAAGAAGAAGCAGGCAGGACCACAAGAGGTCTTGGAGGCTGCAAAAAGGATCACACATTGTGTCCTGACGCAAAGGTAAGCCAACCAGGAGCTGTACACAGGCACACAGCCAAGCCCTGTGATCTGCTTTGGTTTGATAAAGATCAGTCTGGCTGCCTGGGGACCGCTGGTTGGATGCAGCTGTGGAACAACATTGCAGAGTTCAAGAGAGAGCAGATGGCAGCTAGGCCAGGGTAGAGGCCATTGTACAGAGATGGGGATGTTTGAATAAGATGTGAAAACAAACCGGCAGAATTGGTGATAAGTAGTTAGGATAGTGCCTTGGTTTCCAGCTCCAGTAAACCGGACAGTTGGAGAGATCATTTATGGAGGCTAATGAAGACAAGTTCAAGAGAGAATATCAGTTCTCTGCCATGGGACTTCCAAGAGCAGATACCTAAGGAGGTAACTGTGTTGGTTTTGACTTCAGAAAACATATGAATTTGGGAGTTTCCAGCACTTGGTTGGACACTGGGACTGGGGCAGGAGCAGTAGGCCTGGCAAGACTTTGAGGGCACCTGCCCAGCTCACAGCACCTGAGCCTCACAACACCCCTGGAGGTAAGGAGAAACAGTGCCATCACTGTTCTCTCATCCCATTATTCCCAGGCTTGAAGGCCACCTCCAAGTGCTAAAAGAGGGAGCCAAGGGCCTGGAAAAGGCTGCATCTGGTTGGCAGCAGCTCATCTCTCTGCCCTAGTCTCCCCATGAGGCCCATTAGTGCCAACCTAACTGTGGCCCTGTAACCTGCCTTCTCTGCCTACCCTCTCCCCTCATGCTTTCCTGCCTTCCCACCTACCATCCTGAGAACATGCTCCCCTCCCTGTCTAAAGCTGCCGCCTTCAGGGAATGACACAGCTGTGTCCACCAGCCTTTCCTGACCACTGCCCTCCAGACACATGTATGCACACACTACAGATACGTACACCATATACACCATACACACTACACACACACTGTACATGCAGCACATATACCACACATACACATGCACACTACACACACACAGCCCATGCATATCTCACACACATAACACACACACCACACACATATTATACACACACCGCAAACTCCACACTGCACACAATGCTACACATAAAACACTCACCAATGCACACAGTAGACACAAACACACACACACACACTCCCTCAATCCAGGCAGCACTGATTTCTCTTTTCTCTGAAGACTCTCAGCACCGTCTCTGCTGTTCTCTAAATAAAATGATATATGCAAAGCACCAGGAATAGTTCCTGGCACACAGGGGCTCTTCTTTCTCTCCACCAAGGCCCTGCAAACACCTGGTCTATAACTGGGGTTGCCCAGAGCCTGAGAAACGAGGGCCTGCATGGCTTTGGGCAGAGAACAAATAAACGGCCACATGCCAGGTACCGAGGAAATACGTAGGAAGGAGCTGTCTGAGCTTAGCGGTGGCTTGCAGATGATGCACAGATTATGCCACTCACCCTGAATTCACACTCACCCTTCAGAGCAAGCATGGCCTCAAATGCTCAACAATATTTTACCAAAGCAATAAGAGGCAGATTTAATCCCTAACAAAAAACAAAACAAAACAAGTCCAGAATCAGGAGTAGGAGACTGTTTCTTCTACCCTGGCTCTGCCATCAACTCCATAGACAACCTTAGACACATCACTTGAGTGCAGTGGGCCTCAGCTGCCTCCTCTGTAAGATGCAGGCAATCTTTCCTACACAGGACGGGTGTGGATCAACAATGAATGGTCTGCAAAGAGAAAGTGCTAGACACGTAGACATCTCCCTGGCAGAGACCTTGCATCTTCCTCAAGTCCTACGGGGTGACCTTATGGATGCCACCAACTGGACGTACTTCTGCAGCTAATTCCAGGGATATGTTTCCACAGTGCCATAAAGAGAGAGAAGGAAAGGAAATTACTTTTCCCCTAAGGACTCTGAGCCAGGCACATAGCCAATATATTTTTAAGTAATGTCAGAATCAAAACTCCTAAGACCTCCACACTCTTCACAACAGTGTCAAAACTGGAACAATCTTGACACACAGATCATGCTTACTTCCACTGTCCCTGGACATAACCCTGTGTAGGGTTGTTTTGGGTTTTTTTTGTTTTTTGTTTTTTTTTTATTTTTTGCATGCCCAGAAACAAGACTACAGGTCTTCTGCTTTGCTGGGGCCCCAGCAGTGACTCTGGTCCCTAAGAGGCCTGAACACAATCTGAGTCCCTAGAGCCACATCAGGGATGACCAGGGCCTCTGCATATAGGTGTGCTGCCCTCAGTGACGTCTGCGTCAAAGTGCTGAGACCACGACTGCCCCTGGACATGAGGCTGATTAAAGAGGGTTATGTGAATTGCCGAATTAAGTCATCTAAAATTGGATAAAGCGATTGTGAAATCTGTTTTGAGTCAACCTATACATGTCTCATTGCAGGAAAATGTCTCGGTAAGAGTTCATGGAGAAAAAAAAAAAAAACAGCAACTCATTGTTGGCTGACCTTCCTGGGCTCCTAATATTCAGTTCCCCAAAAGGCATCTTAGCCATGTAATTTCCAATATGGGAACAATTTGAGTTGCAATTAGGCAAATCTCAGAAGGTTCTGCCACTGATTTGTTCGTTCTCTCAATATTATTCTATAGGACACACTAAAATACTGTGCCAGGTTCACGCAGAGGGCAACTGGGAACAGCGCATGTGGGTTACAGAGGCTGGGTAAACACATCGCTGCTCAGTAATGATATCGCTAGGCTGCTAGAGCTGGACACATGGCCCTCCACCCCCAAGGGCATGTAGTAATGGCCCTGCAGGGGAGCAGGGGCCATTAGCAACTCAGAGGTGTGTGCTGTGGACAGAGAAAGTAGGAGGCCCTGGGCAGTGACAGAGGTGGCCAGGGTAGCTGCTAGCTACAACGTAGCCCCAAGGATCATAGGTGAAAGGAAAGCTAACACATTCCTGGCAATAACAGATTTTGTTATAGGCCACATCCTTCACTGAGCACCCCCTCTGTGCCAGGCCTGAGCTAGGCCCTAGGGACACTGAGATGAAAAAGACAGCTTTGGCCTCCAGGAGCATGGTGGGAGGACATATCAGCAACCAAGCCCAGTTGTTATACAAGACAAAGAATTACAACAAAGATATTATTTTCAAAAGTGCCATGAAAGCACAGAAAAGGAAGAAATTAATTCTACCCATGGTGTGAGAATAAGCTTCACAGAGAAGGGTACACTTTAGAGGGCCTTGAAGCATGGTAGGGAAGGGAAGCATGGCAGGTAGGGAAGAGAGAAATGGCAGTCCCAGAGAGCCGCTTCCTCGGCTGGTTGGGATGAGTTGGCACTCGCTGAGCTGTGAGTGCCTCCTATGGGCTGAGTCATGGTCATCTTTGCCAATAAGCAAATATTCAAGTCTTCAGTGTTAATGTCTTCTTCCCTTGTCCCTGGGTCTTCAGTGTTAATGTTTTCTTCCCTTGTCACTGGTCTCCAGGAAGAAGGAAGGATCTTTCCTGCCCTACGGGACACATCTGGCTTACCTTGGACTCCTGTTATGACCTGGCCCTGCCCCCAATGAATAGGAGTGTCTGGATCCTCCTCAAAGTTCTGTGCCCAAAATGCAGAGGCTGTCTCACCAGCTTTCTGACCAGACCAGAGCTCACACCTAACACCAGATCCTGCTAGAACTGAGGCTTAGGTATGGACAGAATTAGCCCTGACTGGAAGGCCCTGGAGGGCAAGGACTGTGGCATGTTGATTTTTGTTTCCCCTATCTCCCAGACCTGCTCAGGGCCCAGCTCTGAAGACTGAATGACTTTGTGTGAGTGTGAAGGAGTATATGAGTGAGTGTGTAAGAATGTGTGAGTGAGTGGGCATGTAAGTGAGTAGTGCATGCATGAGTATGAGGGCTGTGTGTGTGTGTGTGTGTGTGTGTGTGTGAGTGCTCGCATTGTGTGGGTGGGGGTGTGAGTGCTCGCATGTGTGAGTGGGGGTGTGTGTGAGTGCATGAGTAGTGCATGCATGAGTGTGAGGGCATGAATGCATGTGTATGTGTGAGTAGGAGTGTGAGTGGGTGTGTGTGAGTGGTTGCATAAATAGATGCGTGGTGGATGCAGAAGTGTGCGGGTGTGGAGGTGCCTGGGTGGCTCAGTTGGTTGAGCGGCCGACTTCGGCTCAGGTCATGATCTCACTGTCTGTGAGTTCAGGCCCCGCGTCAGGCTCTGTGCTGACAGCTCAGAGCCTGGAGCCTGTTTCAGATTCTGTGTCTCCCTCTCTCTCTGCCCTTCCCCTGCTCACACTCTGTCTCTATATCTCTCAAAAATAAATAAACGTTAAAAAAAATTAAAAATAAAAAAAGAAGTGTGTGGGTGTGTGTAAGAGTGTGTGTGGGCATGTGTGAGTGCTTGAGTGACCATGTGTGTGTTTAAGTGAATGAACACAAGCCCACAGGCCTGAGGCGGTGCCTGAATAGCTAAGGCGGAGCTTCAGCCTGAACCTCAGGGGCCAGGGAAGGGGCTGGTCTGCAAGTAGGAAGGACAGGAAAGGCAGGACACGAGTCAGAGAAGCATGAGTTATAAGCAGAGAAGTGAGTTATAACAGGCCATATGCAGAGTGAGGTTTAGGTTCAACATGGAATCTGGACGTCAGGGAGGAATGTGGCTTACAACCAGGCAAACAAGCTTCCCAGAGCAAGAAAACCTCAGGAAGCATGATAGGAGATTGAGGGGGCAGAAGTAGGCCACTGTGTTTCTTCTGAACAGTTCCTCCATGATGCCAGAGCCCAGGAAAGCAGGTCCCTCCAGCTCCCTGTGACTCGGTCAGGGGAGCACCAAGCAGATAGAACATAAAGGCAGACTTGGGCAAATCCTGCAGCAGAGCCCTCGGAAATGGTGAGTCCACCACATACTTGAGCAAGACAGGGCTGCAAGTGCCACCGGCTGCTTCCGCTAACTGGGGCAGCCACAGGTCCAAGGGAGGAGACATGAGAGCAGACAGGTAGAGATCATTTCTTCAGGGACAAGCATTTCTCATTCTACTGGATTTTTCTATCTGACTCACTTGAGGACCCGAAAGTGGTCATTTCTGCTGTCTGGATGGCAGGCTCCCCAACTGGGCAATGAGGGGCTGGCTACATGATTGGAGGGCCTGGCTGCTCTGTCCTTGTTACAGACGCGAACCCCTTTACTTCCCTCCTCTGCAGGGAGCAGTGATGGGCTTCCCAGGAACATCAGGGATTACCCATGCGATTGGCTTTTCCTGTTCACCCAAAGGTGATAGCGGTAGAGGTGTCATCTGCCCACCAGGGAGCCACAGCACCAGCTCAGTGTGCAAAAGGACCCCAGTCTCACAACGGTACCCCACCTCTCCCCAGCTGCACTCATGACATTAGTACCTGGAGAACATGATGCCACTTTGTTGTAAACACCTGAGTGGCCTGAGCTGAACCACTCACGTGGGAGTAAACCTAATGTCCAACTCAGTAAGAGCAAGGATGAATAACATTACCACTGAATCTCTTCCCACGAAGCCCCGCTGTGCTAATACAGGGTTCTCTACACTCCCCTCTCTGCCGCACGTGCTCTCCGCTTGAACCCCTGAGAGCGGGCCTAGCCAGCCATGTGCATCCATCCCTGGCTAGCTCATTCAAGGCTGCTTTTCTACATAAAAGGATCTGGGCCTCTGAGAGCCCTCACCCGCCCCTGCCAGCCTCACAACCAGCTCCAAGGGTTGTTTCTTCACACTTAAATCCATCCAGGACCCAGGTTCATCGCTGGGATAGGGCCTGGCAACCTAGTGACTCTAGACACCACCGAGACCATCCTCAGTGATCTTGTCATGGGCTGCAATGACTTGTCTCCACCTCGTGAGGTTAGGTCCTCTTCTTCCACCTGCCAGAGGGCTGGATATGCAGTGCGTGCTCCATGAAGAACTGTCAGTTGTCAGGGCACCTGAGTGGTTCAGTCAGTTAAACATCCGACTCTTAATTTTGGCTCAGGTCATGATTTCACGTTTTGTGAGATCAAACCTCATGTCAGGCTCCACACTGGGCGTGGAGCCTGCTTAAGATTCTCTCCCTCTCTGTGCCCCTCTCCTGCTCTCTCTCACTCTTGCTGCTCTCTCTCAAAAAAAAAAAGTGCCGATTGTCTTAGAAAGTCTGTCTCTCTCTGATCTCTGCTCTTCTCATTTTCAGGAAAAGATAAATGGATTCATGAGGGCACTTGATTCCAACAACCAAGAATTCCAAGGACAAATTCTGATTTCTGTTCCTGATTTCATGGACACTCAGCCCACCCAAAACCAGTTTGGTAAAACATTTAATCATGAGGGTTATATAGAAGATCTTTCTAAGGAGACATTTCACATCGATTTCCTAAGAAAATAGGAAGCAGAATGTTTCTAAAAGCAGACTGGTCTGGCACTCTAAATCATGAGATCCAGCTAAGGGCCCTCTAAAGAAAGGAGACTCCTTGTGATCCCACAAGAAGAGATGGAAAGGGTAGCAAGCCACAGGAGCAGAGACACAGATGCCACAGAGCCCCAAGTTGGTGTTCTGTATTTTTTTAATAAACTTTTTTATTTTGAAATAATCTTAAATTTGCAGAGAAGTTGCAAAAGTGGTATAGAGAGTTTACCCGGTCCCCAGATTATTAACTTTTTATGTTTCTACAGTACCTTGGTCAAAACTAAGAAACCAATATTGGTTGGTTCCTATCAACTAAATTCCAACTTTTCTTTTGATTTCACAAGTTTTTCCAATGTCTTTTTTTCTATTCCAGGATTTAGTCCAGGATACCACATTGCACTTGGGCCTCATGTCTCCTAACTTAGGCTCCTCTGTTGACAGTTCCTCAGACTTTCTTTGTTTTCCATGACCTTGACTATGTGTTTTCAGGAGGCCTGGTCAGGTTTTCTGTAGAATGTCTTTCAATTTGGGTTTGTCTGATGTTTAATTCCTGATTAGACTGGGGTTGTGGGTTCTGGAGAAAAATAAAATACCACGAGGTGAAGTGCCCTCCTCATCATGTGCCATGAGGGTACATTCTATCAACATGGCTTATCCTTAGTGATGTTAACTTGACCACCTAGCAAAAAAGCACTTGCCAGTTCCTCCACAATAAAGCAGAGCAGTAATTTTTTTAATGTTTATTTATTTTTGAGAAATAGAGACAGAATGTGAGTGGGGTAGGGGCAGAGAGAGAGGAAGACACAGAATCCAAAGCAGACTCCAGGCTCTGAGCTGTCAGCACAGAGCCTATGTAAGGCTCAAACCCACGAACCATGAGATCATGACCTGAGCTGAAGTTGGACGTTTAACTGACTGAGCTACCCAGGTGCCCCAGAGCAGAGCAGAAATTTTTAATGTTGCCCTTTCCAGACCTTTACAGAGGAAGTACCAATAGCAACTTCTGTGTTCACCCAGCACCCTGAGCCATAATGACTTGTCCAAAGGTGACAAGCATTTGTTAGAGTTCTCCTACAACCTGGCTGCAGGTCTGATGGACCTCGGGCAGAACTAAAATGGACCCACTCCTTCAGGAATTGTGTTCCAACAGAGGGTGGGCCCCGGCCCAAGAGAAAACTGTACCTCTTGGATTGATGTCCTCAAAAAAGGCCTGTAGTTGCCCAAAATGGGATCACATTCACAGTTGTAACATTGCTCTATGAAAACGCATCTTCTCTATTCTCAACAAACACCTTCCTCTCTTGCTATGCTTCTCTCTTCTTAATTTCCTTCTCTTTTTCTTCCTATTCCCTGTCATCCTCCTTTAAATGGCTAATAGAGACCCGGAGTGTAATTTGTAATTACTGGTTGTACTTGTTAAATAGTTCTCTCTACTCTTCTTCATTTACAAAACAGAAAGTTTGAATAGTCTCACTTCCCCCTCCAAAATAAAGAAATATGGCTTGAGTTGCTTTACATATGTGATTGTCAGACTGTGCTTTCCAGAACCAGCAGTGGGGTAACATTTTCTAACATGTGGTCTGGTTGGAGTACCTGACACTAGGCTCATCTGACCAACACCTGCAATCAGAGCCTCTGGGAAGGAAAGGTGCCCTAAAGATGCCCTCCTGAGGTTTCTGAGGTCATCTCAGGAGCAAATGCCAAGTCTTGTTGGAGAGGACCTCAGAGCCCCTCTCATCTCACCTCTTTGTTCTACATAGCACAGAAACATGTAGATGAAAAGAGAACCCTTTAAGGTCACTTAGCAAATGAGTGACGGTGGGGTGAGAACCCAGGACTTTGGACCCCTCCTCTAGTGACCCTTCCACTGCATCATGATTAATTAGATCATGGAGAGAATGGCTACCTCTACCCACATTGCTGTTTACAAGTAGGTTAGAACATAAAAAATCCCACACAGGCACTTTTCCTGTACAAATAGTGCCATGATCTGTTTCTGATTTAACCAAAATGCATCTGGAAGTTTAACCAAACTAAATAAAACACAGGTTGAAATCAGCATCAGTTTGAACATACCCCCAGACCATCCACGGTTCCACCTACACTGCACATAACCTGGAATCCATAAGATAAACCTTACATTTTGAGATGAGTGCTCAGTAATAAGACTGGTGTTGATGTGGAAACACAAAGGACATGGCTGCAGAGTTTTTAAGGCCTGAGAACGATGAGGCCACAGCCTACTGACTTGGTTCCACAGCAAGCAGTCCACCGAGGTGTTGGACCCGGGAGCAAGGTGAACTTCATCCATCATCGGCAGAGAGGGTGGCATCTCTCCAGGGCCCCTGCACGTGCTCTAGGAGTTCTTCTGGCAGCTGAAGCCAAGAGGTTCTCAGTGAGTCTCTGGATGGCTAGCACATCTGTCTGTCTGTCCTGTAAGCCTTTCTGCTCCTTCCTACATTTGCCCAAATATGATGGAAGAGCAGGACTCTAGGGAAGATCCAGACAAATGTAGATGGAGTCTACATACGACTACAGTCAGTTGTGCAGCAAACTTCCACTCTGAGATGTAGCAAATCTGGATAAAAAACATGCAAGCAAAGGCCTTCAGACACCCCGAGCCACGAGGGTGTGCAGCCACCTCTGTGTTACACACTGTACCTGCACATCATAGGAAATTACAAAGATGTCCATGTCATGGTTAAATGGTTCTGAATACATTCCACCCATAGCACTGGCTTAGTCAGGCTATCTTACTCTTTTAAGAGCTTGCTCAACGTCACACACTGAAGATCGCCATTCAGATGTTGTTATGGTAGAAATTTCTCAATGCAAGTGGACTCAAATGGCCAGGTAGGCCCAAACTCAGTGTTCCAGTGGGGACTCCCTGAGGCTGAGTCTAGCAGGCTCCCTGTGTATTTGTACTCCAGGTCCCAACACACAGCTAAGTTGTGTGGCAACAGCATCTAGACATAGCCTTTCAAAATGTAGACTCTCATACAAAATTCTGAAGACCATTACAAATACATACATTCATTTGTAGATCTTTTCATAGTCTCAGCCCAACCTACTTTTTCAGCACAGGTCGTAGTTGCTCACCATCACTTACTCAGTGCTACAGCCACACCAGGCTTTCCTTCCTTGTCCTCTGCCAGGAATTTTCTTCCTCATCAAACCACACCCAATCCCCCTTGCTAATTGCAGGGATCTTGCTCATCCTCCAGAGCCATCAAAGCTTCCTCCAGGATGTCTCTTTCATCTCCTGACCAGTGATCATCATCTTCTCCTCAAAACTCTCAAAGAATTTCTTCTGTATCTACCTTATGGCTCTGATCCTCAGTAAACATCAAATTGTATTAATACCAGCAAGTTCCCTAATTAGGAACTTAGCTCCTGCTTTCAGCCATATAGAAAGCAAAACAAAAAGATCTAAGCCCTCAAGACCACAGGGATAAAGGCCTTTTGCCTTCTTCTATTCATAGAGTTATAATTCGGCTTCATTTTTGGTCTTAATAAAAAGCATTTGCAATGTTGCTAATGTTCCTCTGGGCCTGTAAACATTTTTACTCCAAACACATCAGCTGCAAAATGTTGGAGCCCCGCTCAACAAAAGAGCAAGAAGGCCAGAGATGCTTCAAGCCAACAGCCAGAGGGTGGGAGCAGAGACCCCACTCTGAGCAAGCCACCCAGTGCCTGGGTGGGCATGTGTAACTCACAGGCAAACCAAACTAGTAAAATGAGAGCGGAAGAGGGGATGTTTTTGTTCTTTTTAAAAAGGACCCCAATGTTACATATAAAGCCTCATGAAATATCTCACAGCTCAAATCAAGAAGTGGAAAGCATTGAGATATTTGGACCCTTCACTGCTACCATGGCCCAAAACAGTTCACACCTCCAGCAGGCAAAGCCAACTAAACCGAGGTGAAACTTGGATGCCTTCCCCCTCTCTTAGCTGCCTGGGGGAACAATTAAATTAAAAATATAATGGCTTTACATCAGAAGGAAGTTTACCCAAGCCACACATGAAAAGCAGAATCCTGATTTCATAGCTGTACCTCTGTACTCCATGGTTAAGGACCAAAACACAAACAGTTGTGAGAAGTAGGGAAGAACAATGAGCAAATTCATGAATTTGGATTTCTGGTGCCCCAGCAATCTTTTGTCAATTTTAAGACTACCTACCTTTTCTGAAGATGTTAGTACTAACAATCTGATGAAGATAGCTTTGGATTTCCTACATTCTTACTTTTATAACAGGAACCCTTGATAAGTTAGAAGGTTTCACAAAATCTGAAAAGTCATTAGCTTTGCGACAGACCTATAAACGGCAGACATAGGAATCATGAATATGCTAATGACTTTTCCCTGCTGTGACCTTGCAGTAGTGAGGCTTCATCCCGAACATGTTCATCCGTTGTGCCAAATCTAACCAGTTTGCAATCTGCAGCAGGAATCCCTGCTTTACAGGAAACAAGCAGTATGAATCACAGATGTTAGGGGGAGATTTCTGAATAAGAAAAGTCTCCCTGCAGAGTTTTGATGATCTAGTAGTTGGGTAAATGTTCTCCCTAAAATGGAGCCATAATCTGATAGTTGAAAGGTTATGAGTACAATAGAGCTTTAAATATTTTCTAAACTGATACATTATAGAAGGATAAATCAGGATAAATCTTCTTTAAATATTTAAAGAAGACATTTATGGATCCATGGAGCCTCTAAATGGGTCTTAACTCTGCTGACATATAAGCTTCATGAGGGCAGGGATGTGGGTTGGTGCACCACTGTATCCACTATACTTAACAAGAGTGATGGGCACATGGTAGTCATGTCAATAAGTATCTGTTGGACGAACTGGAGGACCAACTAATTAAACTTTATTAATGAAGAAGAGTATCATCTTAGTGGGCCCCCAGCTGTTCTAGGAAATATGAGACCCACCAAATACAGGGAACTCACTATACAGAAAGGCAGGAGAAGGAAGAACTTGTCTATTCCAGTACAGCAACCCTGCTGAAGGCAGTGATTGTGGACAGGGTTCACCAACGTTCACCAATTGACTCCATACTATGTTCTCAGCCTTGGGTCGGGACAGGAATGACAGAAATGGTCAGAACACCAGTGATACAAGTGGCATTTTGAACCCATCCATGAAAATGATCTATGGAACCCCAGATGGATTTCCAGTATACCTGAAGGCTGGAGGGCTGACAGAGAAGCACAGGCCCAGCCATCCTACAGGAGCTGACCATCCAGCCAAGGGACATATGTCCCTTTGATCCCTGCTCTTCCTTCTGTCCATGTGTTTCACTCCAGGGATGTACAAAACCTAGAGAGACAGTCACAGATGCTGTGCAGGAATAGTGTGTATGTAGCAAAGCAAAGGAAGGCATCTTGGAAAGCTGGCAAGGACTGGGTTTCAAAGGACCATGGATACAGGAAGAAGAAAAAAAGGAAGCATTTTAAAAAGCTACAAGGCAACTAACTAAAATTTAAATTAAAAACAAAATAGGAATTAAAAGCTAGAAGGGACTTTAGGCAAAATGGCAACAGCACATTGGTCTTAGCTGTGCCTCTACCTCTGGAAACCAGGCCAAGGAAGGCTCTCCCTGATGGCCAGCTACCTGGAGGCCAGCCAGCTGCACCCAGACAATGTGTAGAGCAACCTGACAGCATCCTCCTCATTCATGTTCCCACAGGAGCCCCTTCCTCATCACGGCCCCAACCACCTATTCCACGTGGGGTGATGTTTCTAAAACATAAGTCCAACCACCTTACTTCCCCAGCTCCAAGCCCCCACATTGTGCATGGAACTGAACTAAAATAGCATGAGGGTAGAAAATGGGGTCAACACTTGTGGCTCCAGGGAATCACTCTGTCTCTATGCACTCAGACCTGCTTGGCACCCCGTCCATGTCACTTGGAAACCCCTCCAAGCATCTGTTCCCCTGGACATTGATCCATCCAACCCACATTTAGTGGGAAGGGAACCTCAAAGATGAAAGGACAGGAGAAATTAAGAGGCAATATTACTTGAGCTGGACAAATAGGAACCAGAATTCTAGCCCTGGCTCTAAAAGAACTCACCGTAAGTGGTCTTACACTGGTCCCATGTCTCTCTGACCTGTGATTTCATGGACCTCTGTCTTCAAACAGTCACAGGGATCCTCCACTCCCATTGCAAACCAGAGGTGTTCTGTTTGAAATGGGGGTAGAAGTGGGGTGGATACCACCCACTTAGCTCCCTCTACTCCTCTAAAGGTCCTGAGGGAAAGGATCAGCCAGATTCTGATGTGGCCATACTCTGCCTGCCTAAGTACTGTGATCATAAATGACCCAGGGGCTGGTCAGAAGCCCAGCTCCATGAGGGGCACCTGGGTGACTCAGTCAGTTAAGCGTCTGACTTCGGCTCAAGTCATGATCTCACGGTTCGTGGGTTCGAGCCCCACATCAGGCTCCGTGCTGACAGCTCAGAGCTTGGAGCCTGCTTTGGATTCTGTGTCTCCCTCTCTCTCTCGGCCCCCCCACCACTCTCTCTATCTCTGTCTCTCAAAAATGAAAAAACATTAAAAAATTCAAAAAAAAAAAGAAGAAGCCCAGCTCCATGAAGGACACATTTTCACAGCAAAACAAGAAGAAGCTGACAGAGCCTCTCCTGACCCACACAGCTAACCCTAACTGGCATGGATGAAGTCACTCCCACACTTACATCCTCCCAGAAAATGCATCAAATATGCACAATGATAGATGTTTTCTGTACCTAACAAGGTTGCCACCTCCAACCTGGGACATCTATCCATAAGCTATCCTCCTCTCTTGAGCAGATCCCATGGTGGGCAATGGCCCCTTCAATGGCTGAGAGACCCTGCACACAGCTTGGCCAGTGGCTCCTGCACTTCCTGTAGACCAGACCCTGGCTCAGGAGTCCACCCACAGAAGTGGGAGGACAAGAGGAGGAAGATCTGTCCCAGCCCCCATGAAGCTCCCAGGCTGATGAGGGAAGCAAACAAAAACCAAGGAGCCCAATACATCATGGCAAATGCTATGTCAGAAGGGAACAGTGGGTTCTGGGGGTGGGAGAAGACAGGCAAACTCTGCCACAGAGGAGTCAGGAGAGGAGCAATAAGGTCGAACTCGGCACCCAAAGCTGAAATCCACCCCTGGGAAGCAGAGCTCCTTAAACAGCCACAGCGCTCTCTGCCTGTGACACCTAGCCACTGTCCAGAGGCTGCAAGCCAGAGGCCAAGATCCCTGACTAACCCACAAGGAACTCTGAGCTTAAAATGATCAACAAATTACAGCATTCCATATCTTCTCCTAAAAATGGAAGAAACCAAAACAACAGAGAACAGTGGACAGAAGAGATTGGTGTTTAGGTTTTGGTACTATACTTAGCCGTGTGACCTCAGGCAAGTCCCTTAACCTCTCTGATCCTTCCTTTCCCTATCCATTAGTAGTAGTATTCTATATTGATTATTTTTTAATTTGTAGATCACAATGTGCTTTTACATAAACTATCTTAATTTAATCCTCACATACCCCTGTGAGACAAGAACAGTCTCCGAATTTTGCAGATAAGGAATAAAAGGATCAGAAAGATCAACATTTATTTGAGTAAGGGACAGAGCCTGAATGAAGCCAGATCTCCCAAACAAGCCCCACACTTCTGGCTCTGCCCACTTCCCTGGCACACTTTTTGTCAACGCTGACCTCTTTTCACCCATGGAGGCTTTCTTCCTCTCATGACTCAAATGCCTGGTTTCTTGCATCCTGATTTCCTGCAACATGGTGCCCTGGGACAGCTGGAAGGACTCCAGCTCTAGGTACACTTACTGTTCACCCTTCAAAGCGCCAAAAATAGAAAATTCGCTTCTACCCCAGGCTCTGCCAGACCACACACCACCCCCAACAGGTCCCCAGGGGTAACCAGTAGGAGAAGAAACTCTGGGTTGACTGTAGGAGTTGTGTGGTCAGGTCGGGGAGGGAGGTTGAGGGTTTCCTCTAAAAGCAGATAATCTTCGCAGAAAAAAGCCAGTCTGAGGGTGAGGGATGTGATCATATCAGCAACTGCCCAAGTTACCATGACTGGTGACACTGAGGGTGGAAGGTATTCTCAATGTCCCCGAGGGGGTGATGGGACAGCAGAGCCACAGCTTCGCGAGCAGACCACACCTGGCTCCGTGGCCTGCCGGGCCTGCTGCCTGCCCAGCCCCAGTCTCACAGGCAGCACTGACTCACGAGGGGGACCTGCGGGGCCAGCCTGGCCCGGCTCTTAGCACATCTGACTCACCGTCTCCTGCCTGAGCCACTGTATGAAATTCCTTCTCCCAGAAATAACATCCATCTTTTTTCTTCTTTTTCTTTTCCTTTTTTTTTTTTTTTTTTTTTAAGCTGGCAAGGGAGCTTTTTCATGTTCTTGGGACTGTAAAGTGAGCATCGAATTTTCCGCGACTTTTCCTAGTAAGTATGCCTTGTGGGAAAGTGAAAAACAAGTCCATTTTAGGGCCTGAACATTTTCATAACTCTTGAGCTGCTTTAGTTTCTCCCAAGGTCATTCACCTGGGGAAGATCCAAAGTGAAAATGTGTCAGAGAGGCCATGGACCAAAGTAAGCACAAGGTCAAGTGTCCAGATCCATTTAAATGAGTACTTAACAGACAACAGCTGCCATCCTCTACCATATGTAGGAAATGTGTGTGCTTCCTTCTAAGCTTTATGAGAAGCTTGCAAAGTCAGATTCATGATCCCATTTTACAGTTGTGAAAACAGGCTCAAAGAGGTTAAGCAACACGTCCAATGGTAAGCCTTGGAACGAGGATTCGTGCTCAGATCCCAAAGCTTACATCTCTTGACTAAACCGCAGTGTCTCTACTTTCAGCCCCAACATATGTGGGTAGAGAGCTGCCCACTCTCCAACACATACACCTACAGGTCACTGAGCATGCCAGCATGTCTCCTTAAGCAGCATCCCTTGGTCTCCTCCATCTCCTTGGCAAGGCTGTCTGCTCCCACTATTCCTGCTCCTCCAACCACTGAGGCCAAAGCTCCCTGACCGCATTCACTGAGGAAAGGCAGAAGATGAAAGAGGCACTGCCCAGCTAGTCAACCAGCATGTCCTCCTGGGAAATTACTGACCTCTACCAGCCTGTACAAGACTCCATTCCTCAGATCCCTACATGAACCCACCTTGGAATAAAAGCAAACTCTTGTACATAAAGGTCCCTGAAGGGACACAGATGGTCCTTAGGAGTATGCCTGCTCATTTGCAGACGGGCTACTAACGTACAGGTGGCCAGGTGGGCATTTCCCAGGGTGCAGCAGACCCACGTGCCATCGTGCCCTGTGCGGCTGGCATGGGGCTGCATTAATGGGCTCCCTTGCCCTCTGGCTTCCAGGTGGGTTCGGCCAGTGGGAGGTGCTAGCCCTAGAGCAGAGGGTGGTGGTGAGGAAGATCAGATACTTATTACTATCCCCACCACTATGCCATGAAGCTTTGGCCTCTTCTATCAGAGTCCCCAGCTCCTGTGGTGAGCTACAACTATAGCAAGAGCTCTCTCTCTCTCTTCTTGCTCCCCACTGTTGCACCTCAGGGTGCTCATCATCCCTTTCAGGATCCTTGTCCTTCTCAGACTTTGTTAATAATCCCTTATTAAACTCTTCTCAATTAGCTCCATCTATTTCCTGCCAGGACCCCAACTTATTCAGAGTCATTTAGACAGAAGTGCTAACTTGAGTAGAAGGATATATGGGTTAAGTGAGGACTACTTCTGTGGCAGATCGACACCGGAGTCTGACACTTGCACGCTGCCTTTAGTGTACTTGTCATTGTTTTACATTATCACATGCAATCTAGAAGTACCCACATTCCTGTTAGCCATAGCCTCAGGCCTGTGGCAGTAAATTCTTTGAGAACGAGGCAGAGAGACCTTGGCCTCAGAGGCTTCCCAGGATCCATAGGTGTACACATTCACACTCGGCACATGTGACAGGTAACACCATGACCTGATGCGACATAGTGCATATAGCACGGTTTTGGATTTAAGTGTAAAATTTTTGTTAAAATCCATGAGCTTCTCCAATAGAACTGACTTGCTTTTAGTCTGTACAAGTTTACTCTCGGGGCGGGGGGAGAAATCAAGATGACTGAAACCTACTTCCTGGCCTCCTGAAATAGAGAGCAGTGTGTTAGGAACTGTAAGAACACAAAAAGTGACTCTAGCACTGCCTAGAGGTACCAGGGAAAGCGTCACAGAGGAAGAGGTATCTAGGACGGCTTCTGAAGGGTGGAAAGGAGCTCATCAAGTGATAAGATGAATGAGAGCATTCCAGACAGCAGGAACAGCATGGGTAAAGGTATGCAAGCATGGAAGAGCATATTGTGTTCTGGGAACCATAACCAAGGCATTATGATTTAAGCTTGGAATGTGTATGGGGAACTGATAGCCATCACACTAGAGAGTGAGGCCAGGGCCTTGCAACCATGCTTATAGTTCAAAAGGAAGTACAAAAGCACCCATAAAAGAAATTATAAGTGAGTGTGACAGCAAACACCCATGTGTAAGGCTCTGCTAAAAGACAAAATGGCCTTCTTAACCACAAAGGACTACATGATCAACTGATTTCTAGGTTCAAATTTATGTTCCAGAAAAATGAGGCCTGAAAAGAAAGAAAAAGCAGATGACATTTTCTGAAGTTGTTTAAATAACATTACTGAGTATACACGGTCTATGAACTGATGTATATCTGTGCCAGCTGGTCAAAAAATAACCTTTAAAAATGGAGATATGGAAAGAAGAAAGGAAGGAAGGAAGGAAGGAAGGAAGGAAGGAAGGAAGGAAGGAAGGAAGGAAGGAAGGAAGGTAGGAAGGTAGGAAGGATGGAAGGAAAAGGAGAGGAGGAGAGGGGAGCTCGAATGAATGATTTCACAAACAAATGACAGAGATGGATGAAAAACAAATATATGTTCCCAAAGCATTCATAACTCCCCACCTTCAGACTTCTTTCTAACTCAGTGAATGAGTTCTGCCTACAGTCACACACACACACACACACACACACACACAAATTACGAATGGCCAAATGAATTGGAAGCTGAGTTCAAAACTCTCAGAGCCCTAAGAACACACAATGCTGACCTCTACACTATTCCACAAATAACTGAGGAAAGGACCAATGTGACCATCCTTGCCTCTTGTTGGCCCCACTCTCCTGGACAATGTGGGGATCACATGTGGGGATCCTGCGAGAGAATTGTGCCCCAGGGAACAACCCAGACTGTAAATTCCAAGGAACATTACAAACAATTTAAGGAAACTCTTGCAATTTTGTGAGCCACAAATGGCTCCAAGGAAAGTCTGGTTCAGCTTTCAGACCTGGCAATACCTTCTTTCATGGCAGACGGACAGTGGCCATGAAAAGACCGGTTTTTCCTTCCCCATTTTCCCAAAGGAATGGGCCCTGAGCTGAGAAGGTTGTATTTTCCCCACCTGTGGTTTTATGTTCAAGCCAAGTCAATAAACTGAAATACAGCTTTGTTCAGATGATTCTCAAGGAGGAAAACGGCAATTTTGCCTTCAAAGGGACAGACCCCAGGGCCAGGAAATAAGAGTTATGTTTCCGGCTGCACTAAGGAAAAGCTGGACTGCAGGCTTCAACAGGCCACGCTCCCACTGAGTGCAGAGGTAGCTGGGGATAGGCCCAGGCCTTGGGGATGGGACACACCTGTCACCTAAGGAAGACAACAGTTCATTAGGGAGCAGAGCAGATGCTGAAAGAGGAGCAGTGCCTGCTAGGAAAGTCAGCTGAACCAGGACACGGCTGTCTGCTGGCACCTCCAAGAGCAGAGAAAATGAGAGAAATGCCAAGGAGCAGTCAGTAGTCAGAGATGTGGCAGTGGACAAAAGGAAAGTATGGCCGTGTGAGGAGGAAGTAAGGCTGCTCTCGAATCACGAGGCCTCCAGTTAAGTGTCTGCTTCACTTCAGTTCCCATGTGGCTTTAGGCAAGTCATTCTGCCTGGCTGAACCTCATTTGTCCATCCAGAAAATGGACAGAGTGATTGATACCTGCTCGCTTATCTCACAGACTCCCATGAAAAAATGTGAGGCTTCAGCAAAAATCACTTTAGAGCATGTTCTGGACCAGGGAAACTACCTCCAAGGGATCTTGTTATCACCAACACTACTTGCCTCTCCACTGGTATAGCAAGCCAGACCGCTCTCCTCTTGTTCAAATAAGTTCAACTGCATGGAAATCCAGCTTCCCCCATGCCAGCTCTGACTCTGGGCCTTCAGACTGTCAACTGTCCCAGTGCCTCAGTCCCTGGAGACTGTGTTCAGCTTCAATACACCCTGACACTCAGCCACAACTGAGACATGACAATGTTCAACACTAACCCAGTCCAATTAATCATGCCTATATCTTCCTAGGCACAATCCTGCACGGAAAGAAATTTAACAGCTTTCAATATGCATGGGAACCCCGGGAAAACCTACAAGATGCCAAAAGGTTTATTTTTCTAGGATTAACACAATGACAAGGAATCAGCCATATATATTGTTGAATACGACGAGCCAAATATTTTTCTGTAATTTCTACAATAATATGAGGAAAGCTGAAAAAAAAATAAAATAAAATCTGCCGGTGTTAGGCTGGTCATTATAGGCTCCAGCCTCCAAAAATAACAGCCGTTCCTATGAATTACCAACAACACTGTTTTCAAGACAGTTGCTTGATACAAGAAATGGAACATATTAACAGGAGCTTCCTGAGAAGAAGGGGCTTAGAGAGGACAGACTGACCTAACACAGGGAGGGTGTGAGCTCTTAGCCACCAGCGCCTGTGGTGTGCCCTCCCTGAGGCTCTTGCAAAAACCAAAAGGTCACAAAAGATGCTGCCCCAAAGCCACACTGGTTTAGAGCAGTTAAGCATGGGCTGGGGGGCGAGGAGGAGTCTGAGCTGGGAGGAAGGCATTTGGCCTCAGCCACGCATGTCCTACAGCACTTTGAAACACCCATTAAATGGGTTTATCGTTCCAGACCTGAGAACCTGATGAAGTTAACATAGGAGGGGCAAACTTGAAACCAAAGTCTAAGAGACAAGGATGAGAAAGGAAGTTCAGTAGGAAGAGAAGCCAAGGAGGAATCCAGACAAGATCTGCCTTCAGACAGATGTGTAGTCAGGAAAGTCCCCCTCATCCCCATCCCACCCTGGGCCCGGCAGCAAGAGTTCATCTTCGGGGGCCTCCACTCTCACTGACCCTACAAGGACAAGCAACTGGGCCAGTGGAGTAGGCACGGTCAATGTGGAAGGAGGAAAGAAAGCGCCCAAGGCTGGGAGACCAGGTAGTAGAAGTCTGATCTTACTGTCTTTGTGATCTTGGATGGGACCGTCCCTGCTCTAAACGAAGAAATACTCAATTCATGACGCTGTGGCAGAGATGATCAGAAGCGAGAGAATTAAAGCAATGCAGAGGAAGCCCATGTCTGGGGGCCAGACCCCCTTCACCCTCAAACCCTGAACTAGAGGAGGTCCTGTGGGTGATGGGAAGAGAGCCCTTGCTGGGCCCAGCCATCAGGCCCAGGCTGCTTCCAGGGGCCCACAAAAGCAGTTCCCAGCTTTTAAGAAGCCAAGAAGCAGAAGCTATGCCCCCCGCAGACCCCCAGCAAAGAAGCAATGACCCTGGGCCTTCCCTAGGAACTGGAACCCAGCTGACTGCTACTTGGGCAAAGTGATAGACAGTGCTCACTCAGAGCCTCAGAGAACAGAGCCCAAGCCACTGGTGGATGTTTCCTGAGGTCAGACAGGTGCCAAGTAGAAGGAAAACCCTCCCTCCCCTGCCTGCCTCCTCATCCCCTCACTGAGGAGCTGGTCCACCCAACTTCGTCCTCACGCTCATACCCTTCTTCCTCCCCAGACCTTATGCAGCAAAAAGAGGTCTGAAAAAGAGAAGAATCTTGGGGAGGGGTCTAGAAAGGGAGTATTTGAGCCAGACTGGCCCTTGCAGCTCAAAGGTGCTCCAGCTAATGGGGAAGTTGAGGCAAAGGCAGCCATGACTGACTCAGAGGGCAAGGGCCACACAGGCCAGATGCCTTGAGGTGGCCTGGGGCTGCTGTGGTCCAAAGGGTGAGAGAGGAGAGGGGCCAAAAGGAGCAGGTGGCCAGCAGAAGGTGTCAGGAAACCCCATGCCGGCCCCAGCCCACCTCCCTCCCATGTCATGAGCCTGTGCTGAGAAGACAAGACGAGAAGACGAGAACAAGGCAAGCACTCAAGGGACAGGCAACAAGCGCCGGTCTGTCTTGGGCCTCCCACCCCACAGCACCCCTCCCGCTGTCTTCGAGACTCCCCAACTCTGCCCTGTTTGCCCCACTTTTGCCTGAGGCCATGTCTGCTTTGTCCTTCCTGCAAGATCCAACTTAGACCAGGAACAGCCTTCCCGTTGTGCACTTGGCTGGGCCTGGCCTTTTCTCTGTTAAAGTTTCATTAGTCTGCTGGGCACCTCCTGGGTGGTGGGACCCAGCCAGCCCTCAGGGGACTCCTGGACTGTGGGTGCCCGGAAGCCTGGGGAGGGAGTGGGGAGAGCTGCCCAGCCCACGCCCCGCCAGCAGAAGGCAGCTGCCTGCAGGGGAACCAGGGATTTGAGGAAACCATGAGACAAACACCAAATGTTTTACCACTGGAAATAAAGTTGAAAATGTCCCTGGAACCCACTTCATCCAGAATTTCCAGGGGAGTTTGGTGTGAGTGAGTCACCACGGACACAATGGCTGGTTCCAAGTGCCAGGCCAGCTGAGCTCGTGGATATTCAAGCAGAGCTCGGGGAAAAGACAGTCCAAAACACTCAGGCTATGCCTGCCCTGAAGTCGAAAGGGTTGCCTCTCTCCTTTCCAAACCCACCCACTGCGGGCCACTCAGCAGCCCCACGCTCCTCTCAGAGGCTGGATAAGGACAGGAGGAAACCCAAAAAACAAAGCAGACAATAAATCTCTGCCTGCCCATGACAGTGCTCTGGCACACCCAATGTTCTTTCCCTCTCTGAAGGAAAAAAAGATCCATAACAAATAACAATCCCCAAGATCAGAAGAGTTATTACGGAAGTTCATGCTACTTCCCACTGTCTTTCTCGCAGACAAAATGTAGGCTTTCCAGCAGTGCCTCCAGCCAGTACCTTGCGAGGACCCATCTCCTTCATGAGCTAAGAGGCAGACACAGGCTAACGGGCAGAAATCGTCCTGTTCTGTTCCCCACACACACCTGTCACTGGGAAAGAAAACCTAGATCCCACATGGGAGCAGGTGACTTGGCTTCTAAGAACAATTTCCCTTAACAGCCCAAGAAACTGTTCCTAAAAGTAGGAATGACAGTCACCGTAAGTTACCACTAAACATCAACCACATGCCACCACTGAAGCCTCAACAATGCCTCCAGAAAGATGAGAAAACTGGGTCTCTGAGAGACTGGGTGCCCAGGAGCATCGGCCATGAGGTCATGAATGCCACATGAACCCATCAAACTCCAAGTCTAAAGGCCACACTCCTGCCATTTCCCTGACTGCCTTCCATCTCTCCTGACCTCACTAAATACCTGGCCCCTAACAGGAGTGAGATCTCAAAGGACAGAGGGTGTGAAAATGACTTGCATAATCGGACAGCAAACCAGAATAGCACCTGTACAGCCTGGGTGCAAAAACCCAGAAGCGAGGCTAATTCAGGCCTAAGGGTCTTTGTGAAAATAACAGTCAGCATAATACAATATTATACTATTACTACCATGCAGTCTTCCTCGGTACAACAGAAATGCTGAGCTTCTGGGTATCCCAATGGGGAGAGAATCCAAAATCTGATTCTGAGGCCTCAACTTAAGTGTGAGGGGAAGGAAGAAAGTTTCATGCAAGTGCTGACTTTCTAGGTGTAAAATGAAAAGCTCTCACCCCCACAGCCCAGGTCACAGATCCACTTGAGGCCTGGCCTCCTGCCCCTGCTTCTGAGCTCCTCCAACCCTCCAACTGTCAAACTGCTCAGACATCCACCTGCCGCCTGGGAGCCAAGCAGCTCCCCAAAGCCAGGCCCCACTGAGGCTGCAGCTTTCCTGCCAAGGGCAGACACTGGGTGGGTGGCACTGGGCTTAAAGGCACTGAGACACCGAGCGTACTCACCATAGGCCTCCCTCTGAGAGGTGATGTGCAGAGTAGTCGAAAGCTCAGAAGGGATCACAGTCAGATAGATGGGGGTCTGAGCCCTTGCTGTGTAACTCTGAGCCTCAGTTCCTTTCTCTGTAAACTCGGAACAATACAGTCCCCACCAAAAGGGTCACTGCGAAGACTGCAACATATAAATGCTACAAACCCCTTAGCATGGAATGTAGCTCACAGCTGGAGCTCAGTGAACATTACCTAATAATACGAGAACAGTTAAATCCAAAGACTTGGTAAACCACAGGTCAAGGCTGGTCGGCCCCAGACCCACCAGCTTTCCTCCCTTTGCACCCACCTCTTGGCCACAGTACCCCATAGGTCCCAACACACACAGCTCCACTCAGGATGAAGTCATTCATCTAATGACTCTAATTCATGCAGGGCCTGTGGCAAGAATACAACTGAAATCTGTGGCCCACTCTCCTCCCCCTGTCCCAGCTCCATCTCCACCCAACACCATGAGGGACCTCTTGAGGGCCTCAGGCAAGAGGTACCCATACTGGGATTCGGGATGGACCCCAGCAAGGACCCTGAGCAGATCTCAGGACCATCTGAGCAGAGGATTCCAGTGTCCCTGGTACCAGTGACATGGTGGGGGAGCCTGAAACCAGGCTCTGGTTAGAAATGTCACTTTGAAACCCTTGTCCTCCAGGGAAGGTCATAGCTAGAGGAAGGCGAAAGCAGAGACACAGAGCATGTGGCCATGACAACTGTATTTACTTGTTTATCTAGCGCTTTCTCTAGGCACCCTACACACCCTTGGGTTAGCAAGATGAGTAAGACCCAAGGCCTACCCACAGGGAATTTGCAGGCTAGTGACAGCTTCCTCGCACCTGTGGTAAGGTGATCCCTGCTGCAGAGGCGTGGGCTACGGAGTCAGAGGTGGGCAGCTCAGAGGGTAGCAAATGCCAGAGCAAAGAATGAAGGCAGAGAAGGGAGGCAAGGGCATTCCAAGAGGCAGTAGCGGGCACAGGGCTGAGATGAGAGAGAGCACAGGCCATGGGGACTGGCACCGTTTGCAAAGAAAGTGGGGGAAGGATCAGAGATAAGGCTCAAAAGCAGAAAAGGGTGATTCAGGACAGGCCCTACATGCCGAGGGGCTCCAAGGAATGTATCCAGGCTCTAAATTCCACCCTCTGCTCTGCCTTGGATGCAGCGTGACCTTGCTCACCCACAACCCCCAATCCCATCCTCCCTACCTCTAGGAGGAGCTGAGATGCCCACCTAGGTCCTGGGGAGGGAGGCCTGAGTCCTTGGGCCCCTGATGCTGGTGCTGGTCTGGCTGGTACACTATCTGCAGTCTCCCCTATCAACTCTCTAGGACAGCCTATCAGAGCAAATTTCTAGATGGTCTCCAGCAACCCCAGAAGCAGAAAGGAACAAATGTGCAAAGCAATTCCCAGCCCTTCCCTTCCCAAGACAACCACAGAAAACTCACTGTGCCTCTCCCTCCCCAGCCCTCTCTGCCATTTACCTGGCCAAATCCTAGGCCATGCTCTGGTCCCATCTCCTCCAGGAAGGCTTTCTCAGCCTGTTTAATCCATGAGAGCTCCTCCTGGTGCTGAACCCCATCAATGCTCACAGTCCAACTTGCCTCAGTCCTAGGCCACCTGGAGACAGTGACTGGTCTGCCCCTTCTCAGTATAGAAACCTGGTCCTACTCAGTACAGCTGGCACACAACTGGACACACAGGAAACATAGGCAAACAAACACCTGCTAAAGGGAGGCATATGATGCCCCAAAGAAGTACAATGTCCATATGTTATCCTCTGTCACCTCCTCAGGCCCTGAGCCTATGCACCAACCAGCTACTAGATGTGGGGCTTCCAGGAGACTGGACAAGAGTAGGTGACAGTCAAGCCCTTCCAACTTCTCTATTCCTTACTGTCCTCCCTCAGGACAGTTGGCCCTAGTACTGCTATGTGAACCATCCAATTCAAACAGGCCTATAGCCAAGGAACAGCAGAGATGGAAATATGCTTAGTCCAACCTCATCACTTCACAGGTAGGAGAACAGAGGCCCCTGGTGGTGAAGGCCTCGCTTAGCTGACTCCCAGTACTGACAGAAAACTTCCCCTTGTATCTCCTGCCCCTGTGGCTCTACCCTGCACCTCTGCCCAGCGCCAGTGTAGCACCAAGAACATCCACAGCACCTTCGGTCAGCATGAATCTCAGCCCCAGCCAGCTTAAAGATTAGCCTGTGCTGAGCTGGAAGAGGTCAAGACTAGGGCTGATTGTCACAGCCCAGCTGGCCCCAGCTGGAGAGCAAATTGCCCTCCATAGCCAATGCCTGCCCCTTCCTGGGGCATGTTCCCATGCCAGCAAGGAATTAGCTCAGTCCTTTAAGAAGGCCCCTCAAAATCTATTAGTACTCACTTCCAATAGCTCAGGGATGGCACTGCGAAAAATCAACCCCTCCAAAACTTGGGGAAATATCAGAACTACAGATTTAGAAAGACTTAGAATAGAGAATACAGAAAGATATATGACCTTTTCATACCTGCCTTCCTATAGTGATGGTTCTCTCAGCTGGGTGGAGGGACCTCAGGGCAAGGGTATAAGGAGGTGGGTGACATGCCTACCACCTTTTTCTTCTAATAAACAGGCCCTTGGCCTGCTTTATACCATTACAAAACCCCACCCCCTTCTCAGGCTACACCTAACCCCCCAAATGCCCCAGTTTTGCTGCACACAGCTCAATACACACTGCTGCACTCAGAGGGGTCACCTCACTACTCAGTCCCCTATTCATGCATTCATAAATTCACCAGTCACTGAACTCCCTGAGAAAGTAACATCCTAGGTCCCAAGCAAAACCCAATGGGTAAAGGAGGGCAGTCCAAGCAGGCAGACCAACCTGGGCATAGGCAAGAAGGCAGGAACCTGCTTGACATACTCAGGGAAGAGCATGACATGGCCCAGTGTAGCAGGGTAGAGGGGAGCAACAGGACAGAAATGAAAATAGTTAGCCTGAGGTCAGGTCACCAAAAGTACGTAATACCAGGCTGAGAATCACCCACTCCAGCCCTTGCAAAGCATGGGTTTTTGTTAGAACTCAAGATATACTCAGAGAAGGTAAAGACTATCCCAGAACATCCTCTGCAGTCCTGGTGAGGCTGCACATGCTTTTTTGGCCTACATGGCAAACATACCCTCAGCTCCTACACCCCAGCTCAAGGGTCACCTACTCTCTGAAGCTTTTCTAAATGCCCAGCTCCTTCCTTGACCCAGAGGACCCACCCAGAGTCTAGCATAGTACCCGTGATATTTACTGTGCTTAATGGTTGATATTTGTCTCTTCTCCCACAACTTAAGTCTTTCAAGTGCAAAGACCGTGTCTTATTTATCTCTGTATCTCTACAGCCAGCAAAATGTCTGGCATGACATGCTTGTTCAAAAGATGGAGGGAGGGAGGATGGATGCATGGATGGATGGACGAATACACAGATAGTTAGACAGATGGCTGGACAGGGAGATGGATGGATGATAGACTGTCTTGAACAATAAATATCCACAGAAAAGACCTACATTACACAGCAGTCATAGACTCCATAAACATATCCTAAAATAACCACTCGCTTAAACTCTAAAATGGATAAAAGTATTTGACCCAATTATCTTGGTTTTCCCAGGTCCCCTTCCCGCTGTCTGTCTATCCATCCCATTGGTGCCCAAAACCTTTGGCAGGCTCCTCTGTAGAGCTGAGCTGTGGCATCAGGCCTAGCCTCCCAAAGACATCATGGGAGAGGAAGAGCCACGACTGGATCCTGGCACCAGAACATCCCTTCAGTAATTACATGGTTCCAGACAGACATAAATAGACAGATTAGCCTTTCTGCATTTTTCTCATAAAAATAACAACAGTTCCTAAGCACACTGGCATGAGTGTGGACATTAAGCATTGCAACCTGCTGTTCTTGGCAGTCAAGGGTTGGCCTTCCTTGCTGTTCCCCCCCCCACCACCACCACCTCCTCCTCAGGGCTGTTGGAGGGCTCCTCATGCCTGGCTCTATCCACCCCTATCGCCCCAAAGCAGGTTGGCAGCCAAGCCTTGAGACTGGCTAAGGACTTTTATGAGCATCATGTCCATGGTTTGCTGTTCTCTTGGCTGGATCTTTATCTGCTTTTAGTCATTATGTAACTAGAAATCCTGTACACACGGTGAAATGATTATATACCCCATTCTGTACTAGAGGAAGGAAGAAGGATGTTTGCTCCATCTGTGCTCTAACCCAGAAGAGCAGTCTCAAAGGTGAATTGCTTTATATAAACCTCTTTTCCTCTCCCTCCCCTCCTCCTCCTCCTTCTTCTTTCTCTCTTTACCCCCTCCCTCCCTTCCTCTCCCTCTCTCCCTACACACTTCTCTCTCACCCTACCACCATTATTTTCCACTTGTCCTCAGGTGCCCATGCTGAACCTGGGTCATGTCTGCAGACCAAGAACCAAAGTACCTACTCCTTTGAATTTTCTCTGCCTCCCTCTTTCTTCCATGTCTGACCTTGCTCTTTCTCAGGATCAGGGCTCAAGAATCAGAGGCAGGGCACTGGAGTCTGAAGTACTGATTACCAGGCTCTCCTCTCTTAAGCCCATGAATCCTCTAAGCTGAAAGTAGTGCCATCTCATCCTCCTGGAAGATTCTGATCCATCAGGCCTCTGGCCACAAGCCAAGGGTCTAGAGCTGACTACCAGATGGCCATGACTCCTCTGGAAGACAAAAAATGACCAGCACTGCCTGCAGGCCACAAAGGGATTCATCTTCTCTTCTGTGTGATGCTAGCACTCCTCTTGACCTCCTCTAGAAAGATACAGAACAAGGTGTGGGAGTTTAATCAGGCTACATGTCACACACCCAATCAACTACGCAAGGCATCTCTTATGAGGGCCATGCCTCTGAATGAAAAAGGGGATGTAAAGTCACAGGCCTCAGGTTCAAGCCCCAGCTCCACCACTCACCAGTCAGGAGATCTGGGCAAGTCTCAAAAACACAGTTTGTAATACAACACTTTGATCATTGCCAAATGCTGCTGAAAAATATAGTATCTCAGTATAATTTACATTTACTCTTGATTTTTGTGGGTGTGAGAATCTTTTCATATCTTTGTGGCCATTTTATAAACATGTCACACATCCTCTAGTAGCCTCTGAGCACCTCAAAGGCAGAATCACTTCACTTCTGGTCTGTCTTTGTAGCCTACTACCCAGCCCAGAGCTAGCAAAGATCACTCAGTAAGTGTTTATGGAACAAAAGAGTGAATGACCATTGCAAGGGCTGGGAGCTCACAGCCTAGTGATCAATATGAGCTGCTCTCTTGACTGAGTGTTGTTTCCCTCAAAACACCTTTCCAACAGCCCTTTGAACATACAAAGCAGAGTTTTAAGGCAGATCCAGTGTGTTTTCTTCATGAGAAAATGAGGCATGTATAAAACCAGTTAAAGATTGTAAGCACCAATTTCACTTAACACCAAGCTGATACTATGGGTAGAACCTTGTAAAACTTCTGTGGGTCATTCTGCTGATTATCTCTCAGTGAGTCACCAACAAGGGAAGGCACTTCCTTCCCTTGAATGTCCTGGCTCAGGGTCTGAACACTGCATTGGGAGTCCTCTTATTTCTCACTCTGGTATAGGTTCTGAGGGTAAAAGCTGACTTCTTCCTGCATGTCAGACCTGAAGACCCTGCAAGCTATACACATCTGTCTCCTGACCACACGCTTGCAGTCTGACCTGGCCCACATAGTGAGGCATTCACCAAGGGGCTCCCATGGCTCCTGGCACTGCCAAGTCACTGACCAGCTTCCCCAGACACTGCGAATCATGCCAGGAATGTCCACTATGAGAGGACTCTCCCCACGTCCCAATTCTCAGACAGACTCCAGGAGGGCAGCCTGAGCTGAAATACACAGTGATGTGGCCAGGATGTCCACAGCCTGGCCCACTCAGATTCATGGTGAGGACAGGCCTGACATTCACAGAAGGGAAAGCCAGATTTCCCCAGCAAAGTTCAGACCTCTTTGTTGGGAGCCCTAGAAACCTCCAGGCTTGAGGGTTACTTAACAGGTGTGGGGTCTGGGACCAAGGAATCACACATCCAGGAAGGAGAGAAGGAAAGGACACTGGTTAGAGTATAGCCAGAGAGGGAAGGGGCATTGCCCCCAAATCCAGATTCCTGGACTCCGAGGATGGAAGGAGCAAGCTTTGCCCATCATTGATGTGGGGGAAGGAACACAGGTCTGCAGTCAAATCTGCCTCTTTCCAGCTGGTTGGCTCTTGGACATCCTTGGACATCCTGGTCCATGTCACAGTGGAATACAGGCAGTCCCCTGGCAATTAAATGGTGCCTGGATTTCTGCCTCCGCGCTTAGGGCTCTAATTCTCCTCAGAGAATGGGAATCTCTGGCTGGTGAGGCACTCCCTCTCACTTCCCACCCCCGAATACCCCAACAGCACAAACTGAGGCCAGACACACAGTTTCTCCATCAACAGCTCTTAGACTGACCAGGTAGGAAAAGGGTTTTGAAGGGAAAACATGTCTTTTCATTGCTGGTGGGTTAACAACAGAGGAAATCCCAGGACTCTGAATTCTAAATCACTTCTGAAACGAGCCAGGTACTTCCTTCAATCCTGTTCTGCTGTGGATTTTCTCTGCACCTGAGAACAAGGTCTATATGTTCTCTCTTGTGCCAGGCTTGTAGCCAAGAACAGGACCAGATACCAGCTGGGTGCTTGATGAAGCCCAGGTTGGATGGGCAGACAGACAGGTGGATGGGTAGACATGCTGATTGTCTCTGTAAAAGGAGGCCTGGCCTCTGCACATCCCTCCTTGCACTAAACTGAATTCTCCAGTCCTATTCTCCATCACCCAGCCTTTGCTTTCTTTGCAGGGAAATCTATCAGTATGCTCAGAGCCCCACATACTTCCGTGATGAGCCTCAGCTCACTCCTTCACCATTTATCTCCAGGAGGTTGGCTCCCCAAAATCCCTACATTTCCAGTTTTATCTGAAACAAAAATAGACTCTTGCAAACATTCCAGTTTTGGGGTCATTGGTTCATAGACTTCGTCCAGCCCTGGCCAGGGTCCCTACCTCTGAGCTCACTCAGAACACCATGGCTGATGGGGCACAGCCAACTCGTTGACATTGTGGCCTGATTCAACACAGCGTATTGCTCCTTTAGGTCTTCCAATGGTCCTTGAATACAAAGCTATTCAGAGACAGTGATGCCAACCAGTCAGGCACCTTATGCAGTGGCCAAGGTGCAGACCACAGATGCCAATCATGTAATGAGGCATGACTCAGTCATCACTGAGGAGAGCTGCCACCCTTTCGGGGGCTTCAAGGGCACACTATTTGTATAGGTCTTTCCATATTTAACTCATTCTATTCTGTGAGTGTTTATTTATACATGTTGCCCTGTCACTATAGTGAAGCAGGAGCCAGGTCTTATTCCACACTAGGAACTTGCCAGGAATTATGGCCAACATCCCTCCTATGCAGTTTTTATTAAAAGAGTCTTCAAGACAAGAAAAATATTTCTTAAAGAATTGACAGAAGGATATGCACTCAGGCTATAGGTTCGATGAAGCTCATGTTGAAGTAGCCCAGGTGGTCAAGAGCTATTTATCCAGGCTGTTCTGTTTGACCATCCCCTTTCACATCAACGTGTGAAACCTAATGGTTTTCTGATATAAACTTTGCCATTATGTCATCTGCTTGCATTCAGAGCTGAGATAAGGAAGAGCTATGTGAAATACTCTGATTTATTTATGGGAGGAAATTTGTCCAGCATTTCAGTGTCCTTTTTTTGTCTACAAATTTCCCTAAGTATCTTCTAGATACTGGTGTATATATATACCAGTATTTTACATATGTAATATCTTATAGTTTATTGTTATCTTATAAATCCTGCTACTGGTCAAATTTCTTTATTTACCTTGGCAGCTAAGATTATATTATAAAGTGCTGGCTCCCCACTAGGAAATACACAGGAATGCATTTTGAGGACTAACCTTACCTCTGAATTTATTTTCTTTTCCTACCCCTATTTTTCCTTGGACCCAATCACCTGTCTTTTTATTCCTGCTGTTTTTAAACTGTCCCCAAGTTCTTTTGGAACAAACAGGGGTCCTTTAATTAATTAATTAATTGATCAAGTTACTGATTTATTAATTATAGCCTTATCAACTAGGGTAGGTTAAGTTTTGTTACAAAAACAAATAATCCCAATATCTCAATGGTTTAACATCCCCAAAGATCTGTGTGTGTGTGTGTGTGTGTGTGTGTGTGTGTGTATGTGTTTCTCACATAGCATCGCCGGGAGCTATGCTCCAGATCATCATCATTCAAGGTTGAACATGGACACAAGCTCCTGCTTGATACATGCCTCCATGATCACTGCAGCAGGATAAAGAGGCTAAGTCATGTCTTGGTCCTTAAAAACACCACACATCACTTCTGCTCACATTTCATTGGCCAAAGTAAGCCATGCAATCATGACTAATTACAAAAAGAGCAGGAAAGTACCAAACTACCAATAGTCTGAAAGGTGGGAAACTGAAATATTTGTGAACTTTGCTAACAACAAACGGAATGGCAAGTGTGACCATATAAGGTACCATCTAAATTGGGACACTTTCAAGTGAGAGGAAGAACTAAAAGTACTAAACATTACATACTTTTTAAAAATGTTTATATATTGATTAACATCTTGATTTAATTGATGGGCCATAAAATTGTTCTACTCAAAACCTAATTTCAAAAATAAAATTCTTTCTAACACTATAACATATACATATGTACCTACAGCAATCAAAAAAATCTTTATGTTGATAATTGAACATTAAAAAATGTGGAAGCAAAATAGTTATTCTTGGTGTATAATCATGTATTTTAATCAGTGTCTTAGACATATACTCTTTAATACTGTATCACTGAATTTTTTGGAAGAATATAATTTTTTCAATATTTTCCATAAAGTTGCCTATAGTTTTCTTCAGAGTTAGTTGCAATTAATAAGTTTGAAATTCTTGACTCTCAATTGACCCTTCTTTGTAGACTGCAATTTTTTAATTTAGAAAAATTCTGCCTCCTGGTCCTGAGATATCTGGTAAACTTGGGAGAAATTGGGCTAAACAGAGACTATTGTCAATTTCAATTATCTTTTATATTGAAATGAGTATATATTTCTCTTCAAATATTTTCACAGATGCTTTCCTTTTGCCTCAGAGTAGTTTTCCTTGACAAAACATGTCAAATAAGTTGTCTCTATTTACAATCCTTTGAATGGTTTACCGGTTTTAGATGCTACAAAAGCACAGACCTTCTACCTTTCACTGCCTTACAGGGTACACTGCAAACTTACTTCATTACCATATGAACACCATCACAAGGCTCTTCCCATAAACCAAGATATCCCAGACACTCCAAAAGAATTTGAATGTTAAATATCTCACCATATAAGCTCTCATTATTTCATTTTTCCAGCCTCCCCCCAATTTCCTTTGATAGAGATAAAGCTTGAAGGCTTTGCTTTCAATCACTGCAATTCGCTAAAACATTCAAAAGCTGATGCGGTTAGGTGAGCCGTTCATTTAATTTTGATTAAATATTTCCAGCTGGTTTTAAACAAATGAACCAAAACTTAAGAGAATTTGTTTATACAAAATATCAACAATATTTTAGGACCTTTAAGTTGTTCTTTAAAAGTTCGAAGATTTGTGGGGTGCCTATGTGGCTCAGTCAATTAAGTGTCTAACTTTGGCTCAGGTCATGATCTCATGGTTCATGAGTTCAAGCCCCTCGTTGGGCTCTGTGTTGACAGCTCAGAGCCTGGAACCTGTTTCGGATTCTGTCTCTCTCTTTCTCTCTTTCTCTCTGCCCGTTTCCAGCTTGCACTCTCTCTCTCTCTCTCTCTCTCAAATATAAATTAAAAAAATTTCTTTAATTTTAACAAAGTTCAAGGAATTTGTAAAATCCAATTAATGATAAACGGCAAAGGGAGAGGTGTATACTGCCATGCTAAAGCACTCTTCTGTAGTCAAAGATCAGTATGACATAAAATGTTTGTAGCTCAGTGTTTCTTAGGGTATATAAAATTATTTCATTGCTTACAACTCCAGCTTCTAATTTAATTAATAGAATAATTCGGTTACTTAATTACGTGTGCACCCAACCAACTCCAAGTACATTCCTAGTCTGTAAGCATCTTAATTTAGCAATAATATTATTTGTTCTACGACACTGTGTTCCACCAAAATTTGTACTTTCATTATCACTGCAGAAAAAAAACCTTCAATGTTCAGCTTCTTAACAACTTATAACTGCATTCATTTCATTTGTTCCATCTTTGACAGAATTCATTTCCAAACGTTTACTTTGATTGCATAAATTGGGTGAAAAATCGAACCAATGTCAAAATTAATTTAACGGATATTCTACTTGAAGCATCTTGTGACACTGATAAAATGCTGGCTTCACACAACTGTTTGAGAAGTTCTCCTTCTGCTAATGGAGCCAACACACCACTGCTATCACTTCACTTTCCATCTGTGGCCAGGAAAATTTGGAATTAAAAATGAGGGAAATTAACTTAGTAGAACAGACATGTGGTCTAAATGAGTCATAAAATGATATATAAACACACCTTTTATGGCTATTAATCCTAATTATCTTTGGGCACAAGCTTAACTACAAAATGTTTGAGATGCTGATGCATCTTCTGGTTTCCATGTGGTCAGTGGTATTACTACACCCATGGTATCAGCAAACACTTTCCCAGCAATCGTTAATCATTAACTTTCTTGAAAGACCAAAAAAAAAAAAAAAAAAAAAAATTAGTACTCAATTTTGTATTGAGCATGAATTCTGGATTTGTAACTCATTGTTACAAAGACTATATTACCAAAAATAAACTTCTGAACATTACTAAACAATTAATAGTTAATAATTGATACCAAAAAACATATGACAAAACCACTCTTAAAAGAGTATCCATCCAGACTTCTTTTCTGCTATACGGCAGAACTTCTCAGCCTCTATTTCCTACAGATGTTTCACATATACCCAACATATAATTTCCCTCATTTTCCAGTGACCCCACTGATTTGTGGCCTGGCAGACTTTGTGTATTTCATAAGCTGAGGCACTTAACCATAGCACAGCTGGTTGGATTACCAAATGAATTTCCCTAATTGCCACCCAAGACCAGGAGTCCAAGTACACCTGTTAAAGAGCACTCTGCATGCTGCCTTTAAAGGTAAGTGTTCCTTATGTTCTGCCTGGAAATGGAACTGGGTACATAGAGGAAGGGGCCTACTCTGTACATTTTTGTAATGTACAGAAGTGTACTAGAGGAAGGGGCCTATTTTTTATATAAAGTAGTATATTACTAATGCTAACTAAAAGTAATAAAGTGCAGATACATATCGTGTTCCCTAGAGTAACTACTAAAATAATAATGCAAACTAGATAGCTAAAATGTAATTGAGAAGTCAAAATTAAATACCAAAAACTATTCAATTAACCTAAAATAAGGAAAGAAAGGAAGAAAAGTGGAACTTAAAACAGATATGACAAATACAAAACAAATGGCAAAATGGCATACCGGAATCCAACTACATCAATAATTACATTAAATACCAATACTAAACACAATTAAAAAGCCAAGTTAGTTAGAAGGAATCTAAAAAAGTAAGTCTCCATTATACTATAAGACATATGCTTAAAATGTGGAGTTACAAAAAGGTTGAAAGTGAAAGGGAAGAAAAAAACAAACCATGCACACTGATCGTTATAAAGCTGGCTAGAGTCACAGCAGGAAAAACAGACTTTAAGACAACAAGTATTAGCAGAGATAAGGAGGGACATTTTACAATGATAAAAGTTTCAGTTTCACACAATGAGCTTAAATGTGCATGCAGTTGATAACTTCAAAAACTATAAAAGACACAGAGAGGGAGGGAGATAAAACAGAAGAGACTCTCAAAGACTAAGAACAATCTGAGGGTGAGGGAGGTGAGAGAGGTGAGGGAGGGGGGAGAGGGGGTAACGGATATTAAAGAGGGCACGTGTTGGGATGAACACTGGGTGTTATATGTAAACCAATTTGAAAATAAACTATTATAATAAAAAAAAAAGAATACAAAAAAAAAAAAAAACTATAAACCAAATCTGAAAAAAGTAAAGGGAGAAATAGACAAATCAATAATAGGAGCTGGCGATCTTACTACCCCTCATTCAGTGACTGACGTAATGATCAAACACATAGCCAGGACAGGTATAGAAGATCCGACAGACACCATTGGACACTGACCAAACTAACACAGGACACCGCACACAGCAGCAGAGGACGGCCCATTCTTGTCATATGTGCAGTGATGATTCACTATATGTTGGAACATAACAGGTCTAAATAGATTCAAAATATTAAAATACTATGGAGTATGTTCTTTGATCACAACAAAATTAAACTAGAAAACAATAATAATATGGGCACCAGAAGAGCCCCCAAATATTTGGCAATTAAATAATACCCTTTTAAATAAGCTTCAGAGAACTCACAAAGGAAATTAGGAAACATTTGAACTGAATGAAAATGAATACAGAATGTCTCAAAATTTGTGAGATGAATTTCAAGACTACTTAGAGGACATTTTTATGGCTCTACATGCTTATATTAGAAAGGAAAAAAGGTAAAGAATCAATGACATAACATTTCAACTTAAGCTAAAAGAAAGAAGAGCAAATAGAACTCAAAATAATAGAAGGACGGAAGTAATAATAGAGGTAAGAATACAAATCAAATAGAAAAACAATGCCAAAAATTTTATCTTTGAGAAGACTGATAGAATTGATAGGCCCCTCACAGGAAGGACAGGGGAAAAAAGAGGAAATACAAATTACCAATCTCAAAAATGAAAGAGGAATATTGCTACAGGTCCCATAGACATCGAAATCACAATAATGGAATATTATGCACTATGCGTGGTATATTAATAAATTCAACAACTTAGATAAAATGGACGAATTCTTTGAAAAACACAACTTGTTAAAACTAACACAAGGTGAAATAGAAATTTTGAATAGCTCTGTATCTGTCAAAGATACTGAGTTTATTATCAAAAATATTTTCAGAATGAAACACTCCAAGTTCAGACGATTTCTATCAAATATTTAAACGAGAAATAATATTAATCGTATGTAAACTCTTACAGAAAATAGAAAAAAGAACGCTTCCCAGCTCACCTAATGAGTTCAGCATACTTGGATACACCAAAGCATGGGAAAAAAAATTACAAAAAAATTTCTCCATGAACACAAATGTAAAAATTCTTCAACAAAATATTAGAAAGCATAATCCAGCAATGTATAAAAGAGATAATTCATCATGAACAAGCGGGCTTATACTAGGAATACAATATCCATCTGGCATTCAAAAATCAAAGAAATTCATGCTATCAATAGAATAAAAGAGAAAAACTGAGTAATTTATCTCAAAAGATGGAGGAAAAGCATTTGTCAAAATTCAAACCCCGCTCAGGATTAAAATAAAAATTATAAGCAAATGTGGAAAGAAGGAAGCTTTTTCAGTATGATAATGGGCAGTTACGAAACAAACAACAAACAAAGCCCACCCTTCAGCTAGCATCACACCTCATGATGAAACACTTCTCCCCAGGACCCGCATCGAACACCTCATTACCAAACAGTTCTCCCCAACATCGGTAATAAGGACAACCATTTTCAACACTTCTATTCAATACTAAAAGTCCTAGCCAGTGCAAAAAAAAAAAAGAAAGAAAGAAAAGTCATAAAAACTGGCAAGAGAGAAGTTCTCACTTTTCACAGATGACATGATTGTTTAATTATCAAAATTTAAAGATAAAAAAAACTACTAGAGGTAATAAATAAGTTTAGCAACACCAGAGGATATAAGGTCAATACATATAACCAATTGCATTTCTATGTACTAGCATCAAACAATTGGAAAATGAAGTTAAGAAAATTTCATTTATTATTATGTTAAAAAATGTAAAACACTTAGGAACAAATTAAACAATGGTATGGCAAAACTTCTCAGTGAAAATGTTAAATACTGCACTGCTGAGAAAAACTTTTAAATGCCTAAGTAAATATCAAAAAAAAAACAAAAGCAAAACCCACATTATGTGCATGGTATGTACTTTCAGAATCTATTCAACAAATCTTAATGAGTGCCTATTACATTCCAGGCACTGTTCTAGGCACTGCAGATAAAGCAATTGAAGTCCTGGCTTTATGAAGTTACATCCTAGTCAAGGGAAACAGATGATTAAAAAGAAAAAGTTATCCTATAATACATCAGGTACTGATAAATTCTGTAAATAACAAAGCCTGAGGAGAGAAAGTAATGAGAGAAGTTTGTCTTACAGGATAGTTAGTGAAGACCATTTTGATATGAAAAGATCGAACAGAGACCTGAGAACAATGAGTGAGGCATTAGGTAAATCAGAGACAAAAATCCCAGGCAAAAAGAACAGCAGGTGCAAAGGTCCCGAAGCATGAGTGTACCAGTTTGAGACACAGCAGAATGGATAATGTAGATGAAGTAAGCAAAAAGACCAAAAGATGGCAGAAAGGTTAGGTCTCAGGGGCCTGAATCATGCAGAGACTGGAGATTTTATTGAGTACATCATGCGAAGCCATGAGCAGAAGACTTCCATGACCTGGCATGTTACGGGGAGAATATGTACAGATGGCAAGAGGAAATGGGGAGTCAAGACGCTTCTCAACACTCTAGTGAGAGAGGCCAATGGCTGAACTAGAGTGGTCACTCCGGTAGTAGAGAAGAGTATTACGTGGGTTCTGAATACTCACCAGAGATGCGGCCCACTGGAGCTGCTGGTGGATCGGACATGGGGTTTGGGAGAAGTACAGAAGGCAAGGATTTTAGCCAAGCAACCAGAAGAATGAAGCCATCAGTTATAACAATGTAGTAAGTGTGTGTCTTGAATAGAAATCAAAAGGTAGGTTTTGGACTTGTCTCTTTTATGATGCCAATTAGCTCTTCAAGCGGCAATACTGCCTAAGCAGCTGCGTATACAAGACTGGAGTGCAGGGGCAGAGGTCAGGACTCCAGACAGAAACCTGAGGGGGTCATCAGTCTGCAGACAGGGTAAACATATAATTTAGCTTTCAAACGGGGACTCTTGGAGGCAGTGCTAATTATGCCAAGTGGCAAAGCAAAAATCTGAACTATGTTGGGCAAACCTGGACAGATGGCCATCCTGCCCATGGAAAATGTTAAAGCAGGGAGACGAGGTGAGATCCCCAAGGCAGTGAGTGTATAGAGAGAAGCATCGCAGTGTCTGGAAGTCAGAAGATGAGGAACCAGCAAAGGCACTGTGAGCCAGTGGACAGAAGGCTGAGAGCTTGTACCCAGATGGCAAGTGAAGAGAGGCTTTTTAAATACAAGAGGCAGTTAGCCTCTGAGTAAGAGGGTGAGTGAAAACTGAACAAGAATGGAGATAAACCTCTCACTCCCAGGAAAGAAGGTGCTCAAAGACTATACAAACTTTAGGCTTAAAGACAGAAAAATGTTAGCGATTCCACATAATCAGTTTTCACTTTAAAGAGAAGTAATTCAGTTCCTCTAAAAATACAGTATCCGGGGGTGCTAGGGTGGCTCAGTTAGTTGAGCATCCGACTCTTGAGTTCAGCTCAGGTCATGATACCAGGGTGATGTGACTGAGCCCTACAGCAGGCTCTGCACTGAGTGTGGAATCTGCTGACGATTCTCCCTCCCTCTCTCTCTCTCTCTCTCTCTGCCCTTCTCCCCCACTTGTGTTCACTCTCTCTCTCTCTCCCTCTCTCTCTTTTTCTCTCAAATTAAAAAAAAAATAGTGTCCAAAATGGATTGTGTTTGATGACTGGTTAAGAAAAAGATACCAGAAAACAGATAATAATAATAATAATAATAATAATAATAATAATAATAATGACAGAAAACACAGCACTTAAAATGAGCCAGGCACTGTGTTTTACAGGAGGAGAAGCTGAGGCATGGGAAGGTGAAATCACCTACCAAAGGCCCTGTGATTAGTAAGTGGTACAGCTGGCATCTTATCCGGGGTAGGTTGCCTCCAGAGGCTGTGCCCTTAGCCCTATAACCTCTAAGATGGGGATACACACACATGGGAGGAAACTTTTCAGCAATTGACCATAGGTCCTCTAAAACAGTTGTATTTCCAAGAAAATCACAGGGGTGGCATACAAGATGCGCAGTTGGTACATGTTCCCACATGGATGAAATAGGTCAAGGGCCAGAGTTTTCCCACCCACTCACCTCCCTCTCAGAACCTCATCTTCTGTGGTACACCGAAGTCCGACACCACCCAGCATCCCTTCTGCCCCTGGCATCGTGGCATCCCGGGATGGCTTATGAACAAATGGATGATCTAACATTGGGACAAGATCCGCCTAGAAGAGTGGTTACATATTGAGGTGATTTTGGTTTTTTCTTTTGTTTTGTTCACTCAAAAACATGTCACTATCTTTTCTTTCAAATTGACTTGAAGATACACTATCATTTTTTAATGACTGCATATTTTCCTTTGTAGTATCCAAAGGATACTTTGCCTTTGAAAAGGAAAAAGGATACGTTTTCCTTTGAGCCATACTTCAGTTAATCGATCCCTTAATAATGGTTATTAAGGAGTTTTACCACTTTTCCATTAATCAGAAATTAATGAATATTCTAGTGCATTTTCATACAACTTTCCCCACTCAAACAGTTTCCTTTTTAGAGTAAATTTTTTAAAGCAGGATTTCTGGGTCAAAGGATATTGTATTTTATGTGTTGATACTTGTCAAAGTGCCTTACAAATAGGTTGTAGTAATTCATATTCTTCTGAACTAAGCATTTCTCAACACCTTGATGATTACTGTTACTTTTTATAACCCAATCTGCTTACTTTCACCAATAGACACAATATGGTATCTCAATTTTTAACTTGTACTTTTTTATCATTAGTAAGATTGAATATCTTTCTACATGTTCTGACCACTTGGTATCTCCTTTTTGTAAACTACCTATTCCATGTGTCTGTGTGAGTTGTTTTTCTTTCTCCTTTCATTTTTGTAAAGGGCTTGTATATATTGGGCTTAGTAGCCCTACCATTAATGTTGCAAATATCCTTCCCAGTTTGTCATCTGACTTTAGATCTCAATCTGGTTTTCACAAGGCAGATGCTTTTTTTTAAATAATTTATTGTCAAATTGGTTTCCATACAACACCCAGTGCTCATCCCAACAAGTGCCCTCCTCTGTGCATGTCACCCACTCTCCCCCCTCCCACCCCCGGCAGACGCTTTTTAATTTTGTTAAGTACAACTGACATATTAGGAAACTATAGAGGGTTTTTTTGACTAAATGATTACATATTTAAATTAAATCAGACCCATATGCTTATAAATAACCCACAGATACTGCAACCTTCCCTCTAGGAGCAATGGTCTAAGCTCTGGGGAGAATAACACATTGATTAAATGTCTCTGGTGACATTACTCCATGTCTCCATACTTTTCCCTTCCCAGTTTCTTCCCCTTGACTTGCAAAGCCCTCCTTGAGGTATGATGGAAGCCATCTACATGATCATCCCCTTCCAAGGTTCCTATTTACATTCCAAAGCTTAGTTTTAGCACTGGAACTTAGCCCTCTACCCTCGTGCGTTTGTTTGAGTAATCCTGAAGCACCACCAAGCACCCAGCATAGGTTTGGCCTGTATTTGGCCAACCCATTGAAGTACCTCTCTGGTCAAGAGAGGGGATGCTCTGTCCCATCCTCAAAAGAGAAAAAAGACAGAGAGGCAGAGAGGCAGATGGATCGCCAAGGGGAAAGCCCGTGGCAGGACTCTGCCAGCTCGAGGTCTTGCCCTGGCTTCATCATGACTGTGGTTGAAATGGACGTTGTCATCTGTGAACAAGCCTAGCCTTCTGCCAGCAAAGCCCAATCATTGCCAAACCTCAAAGGCCTCCAAGTACGCTGTGGCAAGAGTCTGCTCAGAGATGACTTCACCAGCCTAGGGTAAAGCCAAGAACCAAAATACTTTGTCTTCTGCTGTTTATTTTTAAATCATGATTATGTGTTCCCTCTTCTTTCAGGGACATCAAACATGCAGGAACATTGTGCAGGGACTTCTGGGGGGCCTGGTCATTGGCAAGAGCACAGAGGAGATGTCAGGCAGGTGCTGGGAATAGTGTATCCATGGCAGATGTTCAAAGAGCTGACCACACTTGGCTAGACTTGCTGTCCAATAAGTGTGTCTAGTCCCAAGGCTGTGGTCATCTGGGAATAGTCACGGGGCACATGGCTCCCCAACCCCAAGAATAGTACTTCCCCTGCTGTATCCTCCACAGGAAGCTGCTTATCTTCAAGTTCAAGAGGTGGAGTTCACATCTTCATTGATCTCAGGCTCTTCCACAGCAATACTTCTTCATTCTGTTTTGTATAAATTTCGGCTCTTTGGAGGCTCATACCTTCAGGCAATCTATTCACTACTACTCCCTATCATGCTCATTCATCAAAAACTCCAGTGTCAGGCAAACGATTACGTCCAACCAAAGTCCCTAAGTGACCTCAACATCTTCCAGATGAGCAGACCAGCACCTGTGGGCTTAGGGGAGACACCTTTAGGGGAAATGAATGCTGGGGAGGCAAAGACAGGAAAGTCTACCACAGACAACCTTTCAGTGTGATCTCAGCACTAGTTCTGCCATGGGCATGGCAGAAGAAAGGGTGGGTCCTTGACTTGCCTGAGAAATACATTTTTAGATGTTGTGAACCCCCTGCAGTCAAAGATCTACAACAATGTGTGTACCGGATCCTGGATTTCTCCTGAATCACAGGTAACTACTCTCCCAGCTGTCATTCATCCTGTCCCAGTTGGTGAACCATTTTGGAACAGTTACAGAAGCTGTTGGAATGGTTTTAGGAAGTGCCTGTTCCTGTCTTCACATAAAACACATGGCAAGTTCATTTACACCACTGGTGCAAGCCTCTGCTGAATTCAACATTCCATCTTCTAATTTGTCCAAAACTTCTAATGACACTCATTTTCCTAGCGCACTTCAGTTTGTGTCTACACCAGCAGTGGCTTTTGGCGTTCTTCAGCAGTCATTATTTTTCATATACAAACCAAACTGTAATCACTTCATAAGAAGTGTCTTACACCTTATACCTAACACTTACAGTATCCACAGTGAGGAACAGAGGACTTGAGCTGCCCTGAGTTGATCTGAGCTGCCTGTTGGGTGCTAAAGGCCTACTGTAGAGACGTCTGTGGGTTTTTGCCACCTGCATCTATTTACCCTTCTGCTGACAACTATCCTCTCAGCAACTCTTAGATGCTGAGTTTTGGTGGGCTTCACTCCATAATGAGGACTGAAGCCTATAATCTAAGCTTAAACCAACTAGATCATCACATCGCAGTAATATGGAGACAAATACAAGACCCAGTCTGAACCAGTGTGGGCAATAAGAGGTCGACTGAAGTTTCTAGGAAAGAGGCTGCTGCTATTTCCGGCTGGCCTTGAATCTGAGGAAATGTAAGTTTGGGAGCTAAGGCAGCCATTTAATACCCTGAGGGAGGGATTCCACTTCCGGATGGAATCAGCTCAAAGGAAACAGAGTTGAGAGAGATGGAGAGAGAGACAGAGAGAAAGAGAGAAAATGAGAGAGAGAAAGATGCTAAATTTTGGTGATGTTGACTGAGAAAGGTCCTGCCTGAAGCCAAGCCTGAAACCAGCCCAACCTCTGCCCTTTTCAGAGATGCGAGCTGATAAATTCTCTTTTTGCTTAAGGTAATGTGGGTTGGGATTTTTGTCCCTGAAAAGCAAGAGCCCAAATGGATACAAGCCTATTGTGTTCAGTCCCATCTCCGGCCTCACCAGTCACGAGAGACATCTAGTCACGTCAACAACAGAATAGTGGCTCTGAGCTTCCACCTCTACTTCTACCTACAGGGATTCAGCACTACCACTCCCAGGTTCCCTCAGTTACTTCTCTTTTTTTAAGTTTATTTATTTTGAGAGAGAAAGAGTCTACAGGAGGGGCAGAGAGAGAGAGGGAGAGAAAATCACACTGTCAGCACTGTCAGCACAGAGCCTGATGTGGGGCTCAAACTCACAAACCGTGAGATCATGACCTGAGCAGAAACCAAGAGTCAGACACTTAACCAATCGAGCCACCCAGGTGCCCCTCCCTCAGTTATTTCTTGGTGGGGACTTCCCACATGGTCATCTCACATGCATTCAGCAACAGTTTTGGTCATGTTCTTTTAAAACACACTCTTGTTAAATGACCGCGGCCAGAAGGGTAAGATAAATCCATTGATCCTGTTATGATCATCAGCAGAAGTGGGAGGAGAGGAAGTATATTGGTGGTCTTCAGTAAGACCACTCAGTTAACATGGAAGAGAGTCCATGCCACAAAGAAGAGAGAACCATTTTTGGAAGAACAGGGAACTAAGAGCCTTGCAGGCAAAACAATGGGCCCCAGCATGGGCATAGAGGGCCATCACCACCAACTAATGAGGAAAGGAAGACCTAGGGAAGCTAAGAGATGTGCCCAGTCACTGAGGGAGAAAGCTGCCCAGCTTAAACCCAAACCCCAGGGTTCAGGATCCTTCCCCTGCTCACGTATTTCCTCTTTTGCAGAGCTGGGAACAATTTAGAAAGAGCCAGGAATGTTCACAAACTCCCATGCCAGTTCTTCCTAATCCACTGTCAAGTCAGAGCACATTTCTGAACAGTGGGACAAAAGCATGATCTATTTAACAACCCAATGACCCACCAAACATGAGCACCAGGCTCCTGGGCTCCCCATGATGTAATCTGTCATAGAACAGGGTCCTGGACCACCACAGCCCTCCTCTCCTTGGAAACAGCCATTTTATGGAGTTACATGTAATCTTTTCCCAGCCTTGATCCAAATACTTCCTGACTCACCCCCAGCTCAGCCATCCCCTGTGACACTAAGATCCTGCAGTGCCCTCACATCTTGAGCAAATTCCCTTGGCCACTTAGACCTCCTCTCTCCCACCATCCCAGAATTCCCTCTCCCATTTCTATGACCTAAGGGCTTTCCTCTCCCTTATTTCGCTATGGTTTTTCTTTTTCAAACCAAACTCCAATACAACCTTCGGATCTCAGGATCCTCAATGGAAAGAATTCTAAATTCAAAGCAGGAAACCTGAGGGTAGGAGCCAATCCAGGGTCTGCTTCCCCTGACAATGTTGGCCAGTTCCCCCTCTTTGGGGCTTTAGTTCCCTTCCCAATGCCATAGCACCCAAATTCCAGGACTTTCTACATCATCTGACCCCCCATAATCACAAAAGATGCCCTCTCTTCCCACCCACCCCCCAATTACTCCAAGCCCTCATGACATCGAATTCTCCAGCACTTACACCAGAGATGCATTCTGCTCCCAGGCTAGACCTGAATGATGGGAAGCGATGTTCTTGGCCCCAGAGACATGAGAATTTAGGGCTGTTTCTGTTTTAAAAATAAACCATATGACTCTTTCAGATTTGAGGGTTGAAGAGCAAAGAGAAAGGGGATATAAGAGAAGCTTCAGGGCTGATTGCCAAAAATGTTTCCCACCCACCAATTTCTTTAACAGGGAGCATCTCGAGGGGGAGCCGACCACATGGTCTTGATTTATTGCAACTTCACTCATCAGGCTGGTATCCTTTCAGGCGTATTGGATGGCCAACAGGCAAAAGCCTTTTCAAAGCCCCTTCCCCTCCAACCGGGGCTGGCCAGTGGCCAGGAGAGAGGTCTGAAGGAGTTCTGTGCAGCCTCCCAGGAAGCTGCTCCTGCTGGGTGACCTTCCCCCACTAAGCTGGAAAGTTCTACAAAGGATCACACGTGACAGAGATGTGGTGACGAATGCCACATGGAGTCAAAGTCCTAATGGAAGCCTTGGGACTGGGCTCAAGTATGATGGACACATGTGTGTCAATGGGTATAGATAACACAGACAACACCACATACAACCAGCCTCCATGAATGTCACACCACGCACACATACATGGGCAAGTCCCTGTGAGCTCAGCCTCTGCCTACAGCTGGGACACCTCTGATTTCCCAGCTATCTGAGAATAGGATGTTGAACCAGACCTAGGACTCTTGCTATACACACACACTCCTGAGAAGTCCATTTTCATGAAAGGTCATTTTAGTTATGCCAAGAGTTAACGGCCCTCTTTCCACTTGCAAATCCAGGCGCAGAGTTAAAGCAAGTCATCTGTTCCCCACAATGACAGCTGCCTACAGGACAGGGTCTGTGTTGACTGAGTCCGAGTGCTGTGATGGAATTTTGCAGTTGGCACCTATGCCCCAGGTACATGTCTGCAACCACAAACATGTGCCCATTAAACACCAAAGCCCTTAGACACACAGAGGAATAAATGTCCCCTGTGGGCTCCAGCAAGCTCCCTCTAGAGGTAGCTACTAGACATCAGGGGGAATACTCCCGGGAAGTAAAAGGAGGGAGTGGGTCCAAAAGGCTCCTACGGGCTTCTCTCTCAACTGGTGGCTTTTTTCTAAGCAAATCCTAAAGCCAGCAAAGGCATAAACCCAGCCAGAGTCTAGCACCAAGATGCATCTTCCCACCAGAGGATCCTCACAAGAACGTTCTTTATTGGGAGTTGATCAGGGGCTATTGCTTCCTGGCTTCTGAGATGAGCCCTGCCTGAGTGCATCGTCTTTCCCAGACAGAAGTACCTGCACCCCAGATGCCCAGCCTTCACACACCTCCTCCTACAAGCTGCATGTCCACTCATTAGCTCTTCTCTGATGCTCCTCTGGCTGAAAGACTCCCAGAGCTCAGTGTATAGTCAACACTTCCAGCACAGGAGACCCACTGTGGGCATAGAGGATGAGCCAGCTCGGGTATTCTCCAACTCAGGGAGAAGGGCACAGTGCCAACATGATGCTGAAGATCATTTTACAATTGGGAAACACACCAATGGTGACAGAGGAAAGAGGTAAACCCAGCAACTGGCTGTTCTCCAGACCAGAAAGTTCTAGAACATGCTGCTGTCCACTCAGAAAAGGACTGCTCCTTCCTGAAACACTTGCTGGCTACACTCACTTTCAGGAAAACTCCAGAGTAAGATTCACAGATGATGGCTCTGGAAGGAAATACAGTCCAATTCCTGATTTTCTTTTCTTTTCTTTTTCTTAATTTTTAACGTTTTTTTAATTTTTAATGTTTCTTTATTTTTGAGACAGCGTGAGTTGGGGGAGAGGCAGAGAGCAAGGGAGACACAGAATCCGAGAAGCAGGCTCCAGGCTATGAGCTGTCAGCACAAAGCTCAATGTGGGGCTCGAACCCACGAACTGTGAGATCATGACTGAGCTGAAGTCGGAAGCTTAACTGGCAGAGCCACCCAGGTGCCCCAATTCCTCATTTTCTAAATGGAAAACTGAGGCCCAGAGAGAAGGCAGGTCTGTCCTAGAGTAGTGCAGATCCGGACCATGAAGCCAGGCTGGGACAGCAACTGAGAATACAGGCTTTGGAGGCAGGTGGTCCTAAGTTCAATCTAAACTCCACTACGGCCGCTGGTCAACACCGACTTCTCTAGTAAAATAAAAACACCAGTAGCCCATGGAGTTAGGTGAGAGTTAAATGGGACACTACATAGAAGAACCCAGCACACCAGAGGAACTTAATAAATAATAAATACTGAGCTCTACCTCTTTCTGCTCCTACCTTCTTCCACCAACCTGAGCAAAGCCTTACTGCTTCCCAACATCTGACCGGATGATGCTTTTGAAGATATGGCCCAAACCAAAAAGGCTACCCCAGTGGATGAAAGCATGTCAGCCCCTTCCAATGCCGGAACCAGGTAGACTCCAAGATTCTCAGGGCTGCTGGATAAGCCACTAGAACCCTAAGCCCACTGCACCCTTCCCCTGGGGCTCCAATCCTGTCAAAACAGCAGTACCAGGACAGGAGACCCCTCCTCTTTTGGTGGCCTTAGTAGCCCTCCCTCAGAAAAGGAGGAGAGCATCCTGACTCACAGCATCATGCAGTCCTCAGTCAGCTGAGGGGCTGGGCAGGGTCCTTGCTGCCTGCAGATCCTGAAGGGTTTTCCTGGGTCAGAGGCAGCACAATGCAGGCTTCAGGGCCCCAGAAGGCAGAGCCAGGACCCAGGGACAGCTACAAGTTATTGGGAAGTTATAGGAGTGTCATACCTACTATATCTATACCACTTTTTGGGTCATAGATGCTCCGTATCTATCCTCTCGGTGCAGAGTGTAACGGGCCATCTCAACAGGTGGCGACTCCAAGATGGATCCTGGTACTGGATGGCCGCCTGCCAAAGGTCGCACCGGGAGTTTCTTTGGCAGGCAAAGGAGGAAGAAGGTGTCTCTGAGGGTCCAGACCCAGGTGTTCCCAAGGCCGTTAGGGGATTGTTGGCCAGCTAGTTCCAGGGCACTGACGGACAGCCCCACGCATCACAGAATAAGAAGCTCTTTGCCTTTATGACATTCAGAAAGGAAACCTCCTTGGCCAGGTATGTCCTAGACTTAGCTGGAAAAGTCTCACTCAGGAAAAGCAAGCTAAAATGCCAGGCCTCCCTCCTCAATCCAGACATTTAAAAGTCACTTGCAACATAAGCCTAGCAAAGCAAGATCTACTGCACTGACCCAGTGAAGGAAGTAGGCCACCCGGTAGGGGGGCAGGCACCCTGTGATTGGCGCCTGCAGTGAAGCATTCCCAGGCTGAGCCTCTCAGGACACACATATCTCTGTCCGCTCAGTCTCCACACCATTAACAAGTAGAGATTTCCCTCAGCTAGTCCTCACCAGGCTAATTGGGCAGAGTAAGGCAGCTTTCCTGGGACAAAGAAAGTCACTTTGTCCAGGAACTTGCTGCAGCCAAAGTGGGCCATCTTTCTTCTCTGGATTCTAAGACCTCCATGCCAGGAGTGGTGAGGTGAGAAAGCACACTGGGAGCCATTCGAGTACAAGCCCCATCCAGCGTTCTGAGCCTCGAGCCTCTGCCACAGGGCCACTGACCACTGACTCAAGACCACCAGTGACCAAGACTTGTGAATGATCACAATCTCAACATCTTCTTCCATGTGTTGAAATCTGCTTTCCTATTTTACCCCACCACGACTTTCATTTACTCCACAAATATTTATTAATCATCTACTATGAACTAAGCAGACAGTCCTTACCCAACTAGAATTTGAAGAGAACAATTATGCTCTCCCAAATCCCCAGCAGCCAGCACTCTCCACTGCACCTCACCTCTTCATCTACTTCTGCCACGGTGGGGGCTAGAGGCCTCTCCAGAGGAGACAGAACACCCCCAAGTGTTCCATCCTGAGAGGCTCAAGGCCTAGGGACCAGGTCAGTAGAGGAGTGACTAGAAGAGGCTGGGCCACCCCTGTCCCCCAGGGCCCGAACAAACCTGCTTGGCTGACAAGGGAAGGCCCAGGGAATGGAGGCAGTCCAGTGGTCAACACACAGTGCTTCAAACCACAGAGGAGAAAGAGGAAACTCTCATGAAGACACTGGCCCCATCTTCTCTGCCTTAATTGTTGGGTCTCATGGGGGCTCTGTAGCCCTTTCGGTTTTATTTTGTTTTGTCGAGGGAGGGATGAGGTAAAAATCAGAATGCTGGATATCACCGTATCCTCACAGACGACCCACGCTGGTGGTTTTCAAACTATGCCGGATGGAGTCCTTCAGGGTACAGAGTCCTTTACGGGATGCCGGGGGAGTGAACCGTAGGCGCGAGGTAGAACCAGGGGCATGGCAGCACTGTCCCTGCCCCACTGTTTCAAAAGCAATGCAGAGGTTATCTATTCTATATAAGGAACTTTGTTTGAAGAACAGCTCCCACAGATCTTTAAAAAAAGATTTTTTTTTTGGATGTCTCCTGCTTTTTAAAAGACAAAATAAAACTAGGGCCCAGAGAAAGAAGGGAATTGGCAACGGTCTCAAAAATGGGCTGTAGGGACCTCCTGACTGTCCGGCCAGAGTTTCAATTCACCCAAGCTTTGGGACCACTTTAGGGTAAAAGTGCTGCACAACGATACTAAAAGTGAGGTAAGGAGCAATTTACTCCCTAATTGGGAACCATAAGAAATACAAATAGATGGGCTCTTTTCCTTCGATAGAAACCATACACAGTCCAGGCTTGGCCAGGGTGCCTGGGGCCTGGGTGCGTGCCTGTGCTAGATTGTTCCCGGGATAGACTGATGGCCACCCCGTGTCCTCAAGCTAGGTTTCAGGGCCTGCTTCAAGGTCCTGCAAATGCTTCAGTTTCCAGGGCCCGTCAGTGGATGTGGGCACAAAGTTCCTCCTAAGGGGAGTTACCTGGCTCAGGTATCGAATCCGTCAAGGCCCCAGGCAGAAGACCCCAAGTAGGGCCCCAGCGGGGGCTGAGTCAGTGTAGGGAGACATGGTGTCAGCGTCTAGCTAATGCTCAAATAGATCATGAATAATTTGCTGGAAGCGGCTGAAGGCCATACACATTCTACAGCCATCAAATGTGAACTGTACGTCGTTCTTAAACTTATTTCATTTTCTCTTTTGCCAAAAAGGCAGGGGGGGGTCATGGGGGGGGACACAAGTTTTAGGCCATGAGAACAACCCTGCTTCCTCTGCTCTACAGCCCTGTATTTCTCCGGGCCTGGACTTTTATTGGTGTTTTGTCTGCGATGGGCTTTGGCCACATAAATGTGAATGAAATAAGGTAACTCCTAATTAAATCTTCTGGCTACATTATGCCTGGTGGCTAATGCCTCTGAGTATCGGTGGAAATGATGGACAGAGGCAGGCAGGCAGACACCCCAGTCAGGTGGCCATGGGGCTGGGAGCCAGCACACCCAACAGGTCGGGGACTTCAGGCCAATGTTGTGGGATGGAAAGGCATGGGGAAAAGGAGACAGGGTCCACCTTCAGGATTTGCTTCATGAGTGCCATGGCATCCGGCACTGAGACTCAGTCTGCCGAACCACAGTGGGGCCCCCATTCTGAGTCTAGCACAGAGGGAGCTGACTACCTGAGGACCTCCCATCTCCGATTAGATAACACAGCCCTAGGCAAGGACAAATGGCCAAAAGGAAATCACAGCCCACTTCTCTGTAGCCTGTTACCCATCTCTGCAGCAACAAAGGAAAAGAGACAAGGGGGAGAAGGACAGGAGTGATGGGGACATAAATAATGACAAAGATTAGACATCCCAGCAGCCGGGGGCTGAGGACTTAACCAAATTTGATTTAGAAACATAAATGTGACATTTCTTACACCCAAATGGCATGGATCAAATTCATACTGGTTACAGTTGTTTTTAAGTTTATCGGAATTAAACTTTGCCAGCAGTCCACACCCACAGATACTAAGCACCCACTTTGTATCAGCTTCTCTACCATGACTTTGTTCAACCCCAGAAGATATCCCATACACCCAAGGAAGGACTGGCTCACTGACATTCCGGACCCCACAATAGGCAGCGGGTAACGTCTTTCTGCCACAAGGGATATTTAGAGCCTGGCTTTACATTAATAATCCATAAGTAAACACTGAAAATACTCTCAGGTAAAGATGAAACACAATTCTCTCCAGATGAAGAGATGCGGGCATAGCATTTCTCTTTCCTTCCATTTATTCACCTATTTGACAAAAGTTTCTGGGGCCACTTGACCAGACATATCTGGTGCTCTATTTCTTTTCTTCCTCCTGAAAGTAGAAGGCCCCGTGTTCTAGCCCCCTTGCAGTGAGATGGAGCCCCAGAATTAATTCTGGGCAAATGCACTATGAGCAGAAGTGATACATGTCACCTTCAAGCTGAAGCATAGAAGAGCAGCTGGGAGACCCTCCTTCATCCCATTCTCAGGCCAGAGCAATCAAAAGAAACTGTGTACTCTGAACCGTATGGATACAAGTAACAGAGACTCCATGAGCATAGGACCTTGAGTGACTGCATGGGACAGAATCCCCACCCCCGAACTGTGATAGACAAAAAGCACGGGCAAGAAATAAAACATTGTATTAAACCACCGGAATTTCCAGGTTAATTTGCTACCTAATCCAGCCTATCCTAACTACTATAATGGTGAACTCCATAAAACCTGCCCTAAAAACAAGACCTGTGGGGTAAGGGGTAAGAAATTAGCAGAATGTAGAGGGCCTAAATGGAGAACACAGGAGAAAAGCCACAGGAAGCAGGGCCTGTGAGCTGCCAAGAAGAGCTTTACCAAGTTCAAAGTCTCTGGAAGTCGATCCTACTCTTTCATCCGAGCCAGCAAGTATCATTCACCATCTGGAAATGCCCTCTGCTCTGCCCCTACCCTAGTCCTCCCCAGTCATCCATCTGAACTGTATGAAGAGTTTCAGAGACCAGCTGGGGGTGGGGACAGGACCAGCTACATAATTCCAGGAGCCCAGGGCAGACTGAAAATGTGGGTCCTCTTGTTCGAAACTTATAGTTTCAAGATGGACATTCATCTTCCATGGATGCTCAGGTTATGAGCCTGCAAAGTGGGGAAGCAGTAAGACAGAGGCACGGGCAGGAGTAAGGCATCACACAGGTCTCCATGCCACCAAGGCTGAGTCATACCAAAGTTCCTGAAATGCTCCCAGGAGAAGCAATAGCTCCTGGAAAGACTCAATGAAAGGGACTCCTTCAAGGCCACGCAGCCAGTGAGTAGCACAAGTGCACTCTCCAGGCCAGACCTTCCCACTCCTCCATGTCAGATGGGACACTGATGGAGCTGAGGCCATGAACACCCAGCACCCAGATGCTGCCACCATCAACAGAACATGTAAGGGATGAGTCATTCTGACACGGCCATGCCCAGGAAGGAAGTCATGGTGCTGAGTGCTCTGGTAACACCAGGCAGCCTCAGGGAAGGCACCAGGACATCCCAGCAGCACCAGGCCCAGTGCTGGGGACAGAGCCCAGGCTAGGAAGGCAACCAATGCCTCAGACACCCTACCCAGGCAGAAGGACCACATTCCCATAAGCTCAGGGTCTCTAGAAGACTGCCATCTAGGCAGGGAGAGGCGCCAAGCTCTCCCTTCCTCAGCTCCCTCTCCCCATGCTCCAAAGAGGCAACATGAGGTACGAGAAAGAGAGCTGGTCTCAGCCCTGCTATTGACCAACTACGTGACCCTCTGAAAGGTGGCAAGCCTGTTTCTTCCATGGTAAAATCCAAAGCTGGGTTTTATGATCTCAAAGGTACAGCAGGCCCTGAAATCATGATTCTTCCTGAGAGGACTCTTACTACAGTGGGACAAGCCATGTCAACCACAATGCACTGGACTCCAAGTCCTCCTGAAAATAGATGAAGAGACGGGGCTACATGGCTTTACCTCCTTCCTGGATTTTCTGTGGGGTCTTAAAGCCTCTCTGCCTAGCCACAGGTCATGTGGTATGATTTCACACTGTGGGAGCCCTCAGGGCCAGGGCTTTGCCATGGAAGCAGCCAGAAGCCGCCGTCCAGCTGGCAACATGTGGGCTCTCAGACAAAGGCCATGTGTAAATCACCCATAAAATCACTCTCTTGCTCCCCACCCAGCTCTAATGGACCCCACAGAATAATTTATGAAGCCCAAGTGGGGAAGACTTCATGCACCCCCCAGGGCCATAAAGCACAGGGTCTCCTGATTGTTCCCCAACCGCCCCACGGGCCCCAGGCTGGAGTAGAGGAGCCCCCTGCAAGCATGTGCTTCCAGGCTCCAACACAGAGGAGGTGTTTTAGTTCTATGAAGACTTTCCTGGGAAGGCCTGGGTGTCACAGCCTGAGAATAAGGACTTAGGCAGAAGCTCAGGGCTCCAGAAGCCAGTTATTACCATCTCCGCCCCCAGGATATAAAGCAGAGACTGACATACTCATAGCATTTCATGAATGTTTCCAAATATGTATTTTATTATTAAAATCAAACTTATGCCTATGTAGAGTTTAGGAAAATCAAATAGCACACAAAGTCTTATAATGAAAAGAAAAAGCCACCCCTCCCATCTAACATTAAGAGAATCATCTCATGATTAGAGTCTAGTCCCCACTATACAGATGCAGACACTGCAATAAAAGAGGTCAAATGGCTTGTGCGAGGTCACTCAGCTCATCTGGAATGGAGCCCAGGCACTCTGGCCACTCAAGTGAGTGGTCCCTCTGGATGGCATTTTCTACACTTTGCATCCTGGTGCTGGGCTGTCCAACATGCCTTCCATGTATTCCTGAGTCCCACACTGATACAGGGCCTGCCCTGAAGAAAGATGGGAAAAGGGGTGGTTTCTGGTCCTCCTGCACACCCATGGGGCCCAGATCCCTGCACCTGATCCACTGCAGCCCTGCAGCCCTGCCTCCCCCCGGGGCTCCTCCCGGGGCTCCTGCTGGGGGTCTTCCTGGGGCTCCTGCTAGGGGTCTTCCTGGGGCTCCCCCTGGGGCTCCCCCTGGGGCTCCTCCTGGGGCTGGCTTCCTGGGGCTCCCCCTGGGGCTCTTCCTGGGGCTCCCCCTGGGGCTCCTCCTGGGGCTGGCTTCATCCTGCTCCAGTACATGACTCCAGCTGAGCCCCGCTCCCGAGTTCCCTGAGTGAAGCCCCACCTGAACCTCTCTCATCCACCCCTAAGCTCTGAGGCTGCAGAGCCCAGGCCTAGACATCCTGACTGGTGTGCTGACCACCAAGTCTCTACACGGTCCTTCTCCACTCTGTAGGGGTCTGAACTTGGGCTTGCGGGACATAAGGAGGGAGAGGGAGAAAATGTCAAGTCCACTGCCTGGGGGGTGGGGCCTTAATGACCAGAGCAGATTCTGGGGGGAACATAACACTTAATAGTTACTTGAATGGAGGATAAAGAAACGAATTTCTCATTTGAGGACAAATTAACTTGCAGCACCGCTGGGCCCTGGGGAAAAGGTCCAGTACACCATGAGAAAGGCAGCCTGGAGACCACCAGGGCCAGACCACCTGCCAGAGGTACAGAGGCCACCTCAGCCACTGCAGGATGACAGCACCCTGGGGGCTCACATTCTAAGCAAGAAACCAGTGCCATCTGGGCTCGGCCCAGCCAGAGCTGTGTGACCCAGGACGAGTGCTCCAAGAGCATACTGATTTTTAGGAGAGCCCAGGATAGAGCATTTTAAGGCCCTGAACAAAATCAGAGCAGAGTCAGGATATCTGTGATCACATAATCCCACCCTAGGACAGGTGTCCTCTCGACACACCCCCCCCCCCAATAAGCAGCCATCCTCACTTGTCTTAGATACTTCCTCCACAGGCATTCCCATCCCTAGAGGCTAGCTCATTCCTTGGTGGAAATTCGTATTTCTTTAAAAAAAAATTTTTTTAGCAGCACTTGGGCGGCTCAGTTGGTTAAACGTCCAACTTAGTCGGTTAAACATCCAACTTCGGCTTAGGTCATGATCTTGTGGTTCGTGAGTTCGAGCCCCGCGTCAGACTCTGTGCTGACAGCTCAGAGTCTGGAGCCTGCTTGAGATTCTGTGTCTCCTTCTCTCTCTGCCCTGCCCCTGCTTGCCCTCTGTCTCTCTGTCTCTCTCTCTCTCTCAAAAACAAATAACCATTAAAAAAATATATTTAGACCAGAACTACCATTTTGTATTTTCCACTAACTGGTTCAAGTCTAGTCTCCTAAAGCAATGCTTGCAACATCTGTTCCTCCATAACATGTGACTAATGACCTCCAAACACATATCCACATATCCGTGGGCATTCATATATATATTCAACACATTTTACTGAGCACCTACCAGGTGCTGGGCACTGGAATAGAATAGAGCATGAAAGAGACGGAAAAAAAGTCAATCTCACAGACCTTAAATTTACTATTACTTATAATAATAAAAAAAATAGAGGCACAGAATGTCAAACAGAGATAGTTAAAGAGAAATAAAGGAAGAGGAGGGAGCACTCAGGGTACATTTTTAAACAGAGTAGTCAGGGAAGACTTTATTAAGTACAGACCAAAAAGGGGGAGAGAGCAAGCGAGCTATGCAGAAAGAAGCAATATGTGCAAAGTCCCTGAGGCAGCAAAGGCTGGGGCACAGCTTTTGGGAATGGGAATAGAAGGGAATGAGAAGGACATTTTAGAGATGAACCTTGAATCAGCTCTAATTTCTTATTTAATGTACATTAGTACTTCATTATTAACAACAAATTATGCTGGCGACACACCTCACAATGAAGACGACTCCTCAAGGCATCCCCGCACGCACGGTGCTGAGAGAACTCCCCTCCAGACAAACGCAACAAGCCCACCCTTCCCTTTAGAGGAGAGAGGGAGCGCCCCCATCCCTCACTGTCCTCCTGTCCTCCCCTGGACCTGCTCCAGCCTGTCTAGGTCAATCAATCAGTCTCCATTCTTTTCAAACTCACGATGTGCAGCTCACAACAGGAAAGACGGAGAAAAGGCACGCTGCATATCCGTTCACACACCACTCGGGTTGCCTTAACCCAGACGCATGACCTCCATGTTGGGGAGCCGGCGCACGGGCCCACGCTCCCCCTTTGTAACCCACATCACCTCCAATACCAGAAACATGTATCACACGGATCTTTTCCCTTTTTTTAAGATGTTCCCGAGAAAATCTGTATTTAATTTATGGGCAATTTATAATGGAAATAGACCATATAAAATGTATACAAATGTGTAGGGCTGTATATAGGGCTTGGAAGGAGACAGTTGAGCTTAGCAATAATTAACGTGAAGGGTCTCTTCCCTGCTGCCAGGTAGACGTTTGGACTGCCTGGACTCTCATTAAACTTAAACCAGAAAGGGCTCAGGGGCCGAGGTCCAAACATTCCTCAAGTCTATGGAGGACGTCAGGACACGGAGCCGACGACAATACATTTCACCGGCATTGCCAAAGCCTTGTTTAAGTTTAGAAGATGCCTGTATTGCATTACTTGGACAGAGAGAGCCAGCCCGTGCGCCACAATCAATTTTCCAGAGAAACAAAACCACTTCCAACCAAACCAACTCCAAACCAACATGAGGCCACAGGGTTTGCAGAGTGGTCAGCACATCCACAGGACACCTATCTGTCCCCACCCCGGGCTCCGCGGCCTCCAAAGGCAGGACAGCTGCTGCTCCCAGCACAGGGCCGCCCTGCTCAAGTCAAAGAAGAGTTACAGAGAACCTCGGAGCTGCCAAAAGCTATTTCCAGGGGACTTTGATCCACTGATGCTGTAATCTCTGAAGGGAAACATACTTCATTTAGAAGGTATTCTTTGGTGTCATTCCCAAGGAGAAGGCATACTTGTTTTTGGAATAACAGAGCACTTACTCTCTCCTCTCTTGTTCTGGTTCTCACTCTCCCTCGCTCGGGCCACGAGCACTCCAATTGTCATGGCCCACAAACAACCTTGCCGAACGCACTGAGAGATCATAGAACACGCTGTCGGCCAGAAAAGCGTGTTTTAAACAATGCCCAATTAGAAGCCAAGATCCTAGATGGCCGCAATACCATAGCCTAAGGGCCAAATCTCAGGCTCTGCCTTTCCCCCCACTGGCCTCCCCTAGCCTCCGCCCACTGCGGATTCTTTGTCTCTGACCCCATTCAGGGTGAGACCCCACTGTGGGAGAGGCAGGCCCCCCTAAAACACATACAGGTCCCTCGAATCCCTTGAATGCCATGGCGAAGGGTGGTACATTTAAATAAGTTTTTCCTGGCATATTCTGACATGGCTTAGATCAATTACCTCATTTTTCAACAATGAAAAGATTAAACAGTTGTTAAGGGTTATAAAATGATTTAATATGCTATTAAGCGGAGATGTAAACTATCAAAGTTTAAGTTTCCAGAGAGAGACTTAAATATCAATTATATTCGCATCCAATTTGTATGGACCTTCCCCCCGCCCCCACCAACGTCCACTCCTAGAAACCCACCACCTGGGGACACACAGCCCCCCTGCAGGCGGCTGCGAAAATCCAGTTCCTGTGTGCTGGTTTCGTGAGAATTTGTCATGGCCAGGGAAACCAGGCTCAGACCGTTCACAACACATTTTCCTTGAAACGGAGAACAAAATCAAATTTGGGGGAAAAGTTAGGGATATGTATTTGTGCTCAATGATGGGAAAGGACCATTAAGTACCTTATTTGAAACCAGAGTAGAACTCTAACTTCTGAACCCTCACTGGTTTTCAGTCAGTCACTGCTGGCAACGTTTCAAAGGGTAATTTTTTTTTTTTTTCAAATTACCTTGTAAGGCAAAATGAAGACGTAAAAATTATTTGCTTCCTCTGTCTCCTCTCCTAGCATTAACTTTTTAAAATATGGGTTCTCACTTTACCCCCCTAAACAATTCAGCCGAAAACCTGCTGCCCCCGATACTGACATCTCCTGGATTTGCCTAGCGCCTGGTTTACATAGTCGGATGCAGACAAGCACGCATCCTGCCTCAGTTCACCTCGTGGCCCCTGGCAGGTTCCAACGCTCTGGGCCCCCTCAAGAGGATGACTCAACAACCCGTTTTATCAATTCCAACCGCAAGAGGGAAGTTAAGGCTGCCCGTGCTGCATGAGGAGCGCTGGGTCGGTCTTCACAGGACACAGATGTGCTCCCGTCTCCCTGTTCAGTCCGACGAGAGGAAATCCTGCAAGAACAGCACTGGGAGGGCAGGCTCCACGACCTAGACTAGGTGCCTAGATTAAGGTGCCTCGGCCCCCGGCTCCCTTCTTCAGACCCCAGGACGTCTTTAACGATGAAGAAGGAACCTGGGGGTGGGAAGCAATGCGACCCCGCTCCTGACAAGAGTGCGGGGGAATCGGCTGAAAGAACACTCGGGAAAACGCTTTGCAGAATGAATATATCCCGCCCCTAGGCTACGGCTGCCCAGTGTCCAGGGAACCAGAGAGCCCGTATCAGGGCAAGATTTGATTGCAATTACTTTAAAAGTGCACATTCCACGCTCTTCAAGGAGAAGCCAGACTCCCCAAATTAACAGTAAATCAAAACGGTCCAAACGCGGACTGATGTCTTCAGAAACAACACTCGAGTTTCTCGTGCTACTTAATCGCACTGTATACTTTACCACTTACGAGGGGAGCGTGCCTGGCTGGACGGCCGCTGCAGCTCGCCACAGCAGGACCCTCGCCACATAATTAAGTGGCTTTCGGAGAGAGGCTCACCATTACTCTGGAGACAAATGAAGCGAGTTTCACTGCGAGGATGGCCTTTTTTCCTTCTCCAAGAAGAAAGCCGTGCCCGTGCACAAGGCAAGCACTGAGCCGCTGCTGCGTCTGGAAGGGAGAGAGTTTCCACACCCGCTCACGTACAAGGACTGAACTCACAGTCCATTTGTCAAAGCGGTGACACCTGAGTCGCCAAGTGTGAGGACACAGGGCTGGTGAGAAGCAGCCTGGGGACTTCCAAGTTTCTCCTTCTCCCCTTCCTGAGCCAGTCTGCTGCAGATGAGGTTCAACCCCTTCTGACTTGTCTGATTTTCCAACTGTGTTCCCGGACGGCTTGTGATTAGCAGGAAGAGGGGTCTCAGACAGAGCTGGAGCCCTTTCCTTATCTATCTCAGCCAGCCAGCCAGGCCGGTCAGGCCCTCAGTTCCAAAGGATGGGCACGTATCTGTTGGAGACGGGACACTGTCCTGGAAGGGCCACGGTGTGTCAGTCAACCACATCCAGAGCACGTCCGCCAGAGGACAAGGCGGTTCTTGCCATTGGAAGGTGTCCTCTTCAGTTCTGAAGGGTGGGGTCCTCGGTGTTGTCCCTGCCCCTCGCAGGAACGCAACGGTGAGTGGGGACAGCCGCAAGCGGCAACAGAAAACCATCCTCCAGAACAGCAGGCTCCGTCCTCCCTGGAAAGGGGCCCTGCACACCTCGGAGACACAGGCGAAGCTCCTCTGAGGCCGCAGACTGGGAGTCTGTTAAGTGAAAGCAAAAACTAAGTCAAAACAACCCGAATTACGATCTTGAGTGCGTCCGCCAATTTCTGCCACTTGAAAACCCTCTTTTGGGGTCTGAAAAAGGGCTGGAGTGGGGAGGTGAGGATCCTGGCAGGTGCTGACACACTGGGGGCTCTGCACCTGGGGAGGGGCCCTGGCCAGGGGTCCAGAGCACACCTTCCGGCAGAGCACACGAGATCCCTGCCGTAGCCTCAGGAGAGAAGCTGGCACCTGCCTCGCACTGCAGAGGCCCGGACTTCCTGAGAAGCAGTGGGCTCTCCCCACAAAAGGCCTCCAGCAAGGCCGAGCGCTCTACTGAAATGAACTGAGCTGACGCACAGCGTTCATCTGGGGGCACGGCGTTAAAGGATGGGAGAAAAGCGACGCGCTGCTCAAAAGCGAAGCTAGGGGGCGCCTGGGTGGCTCAGTCGGTTAAGGGACTGACTTCCGCAAGGTCATGATCTTGGGGTTAACGAATTCGAGCCCCTTGTCAGGCTCTGTGCCGACAGCCCAGAGCCTAGAGCCTGCCTCGGATTGTGTGTCTCCCTCTCTCTCTGCGCCTCCCCAGTTCGCATTCTGTCTCTGTCTCTCTTAAAAATAAATAAATGTTAAAAAAAAAAAAAAATTTTTTTTTATTTTAAAAGCGGGCTAGAGAAGCCGCCCTGCACAACGAGTCTCCTGCCAGGAGCAGAAGTGACGGCAGCACTCTGCCTATCTGCCTGGAGGGGGTGCACACGGAGCAGCCTCCTGAAAATCGGGGTGATAAACGAGAGGGAGGTAAAGAGGCCCTAGTGCTGAGTAACCCGAGTCCATAGTGTCATTTGAAAGGCTCAGTGCCTAACACCCCTCAGCCCCCAGGAAGCACTTGCGGAATCCACAGACCTGGGAGCCCTTCTCTTGCACTCTTTACACACAGGTATCACAAAATCCCCAGGGGAACTCGGAGGTCAGCGTGACGTACCCATATTTCAGATACGGAGACTGAGGTGACGGCAGGCGCCACTACGAAGCCCTTTCCGCGACTCAGCCATCTTCCTTCCCCCACTGACCACGCGTGCTTGCACGCATGCGCACACGCACACACGCGCATGCGTAGCTCTCCGTGAGTGACAGGCTCTGGCACGCCCTGGCGGCCGTCACCTGCAACCTCTGCTTCCAGGAGAGGCCCGGCTTCCTGCGTGTTCCCCCGGGGTGTGGGAGGAGGAGTGTAAGGGCAGAGTTTGCGGTCTAAATAGTATAAATAACAGGTCACCACACTCAGATCGTCTTGTTCCAGGGTGACCGCAATCCCGTGACCCTTTGTTACTCCTCAAACCAGTCCTGTCATATAATATGTGAACTATGCATAAACAATCTGGGTTATGGTAGGGTTCCTAAAACTAGGAGAATTTCAGCCATAACACTCACATTTTGTTTCTGGAAATTAAAGCCTGGGAACAGTGAAAATAAAGTCCATCGATTTATGAATTGTATTTCTGCGCATACTTCAATTCCCAAGGCTTGTGGGGAAACAGAAACGCGATCTTGTTCCTGACGATGTTGCCCTTGAGAGCAGCAGGCCTGACGCTCCTTGGCTTCCCACTTAATACCGGGAAGCCAGGCTCTCAAAATGAGGTCCTTGCTAAAACCTGAGTGACCTAATACCTCAGGGAACACACCCAAGCAAGAGGGACTTGCTAATTGGGGTGCTCGCTCCTCCCCCTCCCCCACCAGTGGCTGCTGGAGAGATGCCAGCCAGGAGAGGTGGCAGAGGCTTCAGCAAGGTCCCAGTCTCTCAGATGGCCTGGTCTGCAACAAACCAGGCCTGACCATGCTGCATGGGGACTGATTTGTGTGTCTGCCTGTCCCCTGACTGTGACCTTCTGCAGGCTGGGGGCACGGAGCCCCAATGCCCAGGGAACTAGAGGCCCCACCAATGTTTGCTGAATGGTGACTGAGGGAAGTCAGAGGGGCAAAGGAATACTTTCCCATGTGGAGGATGGGCCAAGAAAAATTGGGAAAAGTTTCGCCAGCAGGCTGGGATCGGAGCCTGGACATGATAGCAGGATTTCAGCAAGAGCAGGAAGGCATGAAGGGGAGAGAGGAAACCTATGGCAAAGCTAAGCGGGCAGGGGCTGGAATGCGTGGAGGGAAGGGCAGGGGTTCCGTGTGATGAGCACTTTGGAGATGAGAAGGGAATCCAGAAGTGGATGCAGCAGTTAGGATAAATAGATCATGGCGATTTTGCCTGTGCTGGAAGCGCTCCAGAAGGGCCTGGAGGGGCAGCCTGCTGCCCACAGGACCTACATTCTGGGGTTTCCTCATTGGCATGGCCTCCCTGCTCCTTTCTCCAGGACAAATCCATCTATCCTTCGACACTCTGTTCTGCCCAGCCCAGCCACCTTTTGAGGGCCGTGACAAGGTGGGGCAAACATCTCACGGGTTCACAGCATCACCACAGTGGACCACTTCTTCCACCATTGGAGGAAGTATGGCTTACCCCAGGGCAGGCACACCAGGACCGCAGAAGAGACTGCCAATCCTGAGGGGGAATGGCATGGGAGAAAGCCATTCAGCCAGTCCGCCCCATACCCAGTTCTCTCCCCACCATGGACTCTGCTCACGTTCCCAGCCGTTGGCCCAGGGACCAGGGCTTCTAGCCCCTTCTTCAAGGCTCCTGGAGAAAAAGGTTCCTGCACTTGGTTCAGAAGGCAGCCCTGCCTTCTGCCTCCTCCCAGAACCCCTTGGCTCCCACTCCATGCCAGCCCTCCCCAGCTGAAGACCATAGGCCACCACTCATTGAAGCCACCCAGGATGGCCTGCAGGTGCCATCATCGTGCCCAGTCAGCCCCACTCCCAGGAGGCCAACTGGGTCTGGCTGCCAGCACCATCCATCCCAGGAACAACCTGTCTGGTCAGAGCAACTGAAACAGCCCTAGCCCTTTGAGCAAACCACTTCTACAGGGCCAGAGCAGAGCTGTGGGAAGTGGGGAGAAGACGGCACCTACCTCAGGCCAGCACACAGTAAGCCCTCAAGGATCCTTAGAGTGCGGAAAGGAAGGCCAACTTGTGGGGCGATGGCGACACCTAGTGGCCATATTTGAAATGACACGCACAGGCCCCAGGGGGCCGGGCTGGAAAACAGATGCCTCATGGCCCCAGGCCATGTATAAATATAAGTGGCTGTGTCAGATTTGAGTCCCACATCCTCTGGTTCCAAGTTGAGACTCCAGATCCTAGGAGGGATAGCAAGGACTTCTCTACTTTCACAGGACCAACTAATGGCCTGCACAGCTATTTAAAAGAACCAAACCATGTGAAAAATCAGCCCCACTGCCCACACTCAGCGTGACGGGTCTGAACCTCAGGGCTCTCAGCAGCCCCACTTTTATGCATGGTTTGGAGTTATAGTAAACCACTTCTGAGACCATCTCGCATGCTGTCTGACTCACTATGAGCAACTTACCCTCAAGAGCTTCAGAGGTTAACAGAAGCAGGTGCAACTAAACTTAATATTATTTAATTTGACCCAACATATCTAAATATGCTATCATTTTGACACATAGTCAATATAAAAATTATTAATGAGATTATTTTATGTTCTTTCATTGGTACTAAATCTTCAAACTCTGGTGTATATATAAATGTAACACAATGTATCTCAATGTGGACACTAAATTCTCATCAAAAATACTTGATCTGTATTTAGATATCAAAACTTTGCAGTTGAAAAAGTAGATTCACAATCTTTATCTTTTTACTTATTTTATAATTTTATTTTTTACATTTTGTGTTTTACATTTTTACATCTCAAGTTCATTTTCATACATCATTAGATTCACATACATTATTATTAGATTATTAGATTTATTAGACTCACATACTGCATTCGTCATTCCAAAAATCCTTTAAATTTTTCCAGAAGCCAAACCAATTATTTTTTTTTACTTAATTCAAACAAAATTTAAAATTTAATTCCTCAGCAGCAGTAACAGACATTTCAAGTGTTAAATCGTCACATGTTCTACTGTCCACCAACTTAGACACTTTAGCTCTACATCCTTTGAGTAATTCTTAAGTAAGGTCACACTCAGAAACAAAGAACTCAAAAACCCATGGCTTTTCTTCTTGCCCTGTCCAAGAACTCAGTGTGTTTGGGCTTCCTACATTACGGGGCTGGCTACGTGTCCCAGGTAGGTGTAGGAGCAGCAATCAGGAATCAAGCATAAAGAAAAGTATTCAGAGAACAGGAAGGAAAATACAGTGCAAATTCTGAGCAAGAAGCCACTATCTCAGAGTCCATACTTGTAAAGAATTAGGGTGAAGCCAGTCTGGGTATCTCACAGACTAGGGGACCCATCCAGCTGCCACTGTGGAATTCAGACAGCTATGAGGCAATAGGCCCACATAGAAGAGGAACTTGTGCAGACCACAGAAGCAATACGTGGCTGAGAAGGACTGGAGTCCAGCTTCTTGCATGTTCTGACCTAACGTGTGAGGTAACATCGCCAACTCCATTTCCTGTGGTGTGAGGTTTCCCTAGGAAACAGGTCATACGCCACAGGGCACCTGAGGGCGAATGTCCCAGCCAGTCTCTCCCTGGACCTGCCCCTTAGCAAGTCCCGCCACCGAGACTATTCTCATCTGTAAAATGAGGAATGTGTTAACTTCCTCAGGCTGCTGTAACGAAGTACCACAAACTTGGTGGCCTAAAACAACAGAAACGTATTCCGTCACAGTTCTGGGTGTCAGAAATCTGAAATCAAGGGGTTGGGAGGGCTGCATTCCTCTCAGGGACAGTCCTCCCAGCCTCCTCCAGCTTCTGCTGGCTCCTGGCTTACCTTGGCTGTGGCCGTATCACTCCATTCTCTGCCTCTGACTGCACGGGGCCTTCTCTTCAATGTCTCAAATCTCCTTCTGCTTTTCTCTTAAAATACACTTGTCGTTGGATTCAGGGTCCACCAAAATAATCCAGGATAATCTCCTCGCCTTAAAATCCTTAACTTACTTACATCTGCAAAGATTCTTCTTCCAACTAAGGTCACGTTCACGGGTTCTGGGGGTTAGGTCATGGACATATCCCCAAAAGTGGGGAGCTACCTGGACCAAACGAACTCCAGACCTCAGCTCTAAAAGTCTCTGACCCAGAATGCCAAAGGGAAGCGATTTCTATTACATAAAGAATGCATCCAGGTAAGTAAGAATATCAACATCCCAAGAGCTAAATGGATGATTTTCACATGCAATTGGAAGATGCCATATTAGTACACCCAATTAGTAGGAATGTTCTGCTTTCCAGTGTCAGAGAGATGCAAACTAAGATGAGCCTTAGTGCCGGAGTCGGTCCTTGTTCCGGCGAATCTAGGGGTCCACGAAGGACGAACGGTTAGGCGAAATAAGGTGAGAGAGCCACGAGTGAGATGGAATCTGATGACCAAGCAGGCAGCCCTGGCAATTCCGGAGTCTCAGGCGTCTCTGGCGTCTCTGCCCTGCCGGCCTCAGTGTCTTTATTTAAAGGTAGTGAGTTACATTACAGCAATGAGTGACAGCCCATCAGTAAGCATAGTTTGAACAATAATGTGTTATATCGGTAAAGCGGCGAGTCTTGCAAGTTGTTTTCAAGTTAGTTAGCATATAAATCTAAGGCTGGGGGAGAGGACAGGAAGTTACCTGGGCCTGACTATGTTAATTATCTATAAACAGGCCAGGAGTCATTGCCTATTCTTCCAATTACAATGGGGGAGGTCCAACCCGTCTGGCAACGACAAAATCCCCAATGCTTGTCCTTTGCCCCTGAATTTACATAATAGGAGCCTAACATTTACACAAATCACACCAATATTCAGCCAGCTCATAACTGGCTATCAATCTATGCAACCCATCACCAAGATGCAACTTTAAGGTGGTCAGGCTCCTCTCATTCAGATGCAATCCATCAAAGCATCCTGCTCCAGGTCCTTCCTTTTAAATGCGGTAAAACAAAAGAGCATTACATTCCTTAGGTCAAAGAGAGTAGTTGTAAGACTAGGCGCCAGTTTGGCTGGCGAGCTTTTGCTTCAACCTTTTCCACACAGGGAGGGGTCTCAACCTGTGAGCCCAAACGGCTCCCAACATCTCCCCCCTTTCTATTTTTTAAATGCAGAGTATGTAATAGGTACATTCTAATAAGTGGTATAGGTTGATAGAGCAAGTACAAAGCACAGAGATTTTTCCCATAGATTGTCCTATTTCCTATCACAGTCCTGACCCGAAACCCACGGCAATAATCACATTCCCGGGGGTCTGGCATCAGTCTAAATAGATCAAAATACATTCTAAACTCTATTGATTTCTTAGAGATTTTGTTTCCATGATTCTCAACATTATTTTACTACTAGTAAAGTATGGCAGCATATGCTGGTTTAATAGGGGAAGAAGCTGTGGAGCCACTCCTATTTTTCTATAGCCCGTCTTCTTCAGGAGGATATTAGGATAAATCTCAAGTCAACACAGAGGCCCAGTGACCCTATAGCCAGGTGTTGTGGTGACTCTTTCAGTGACCGCGCCTGTCTTAGGTCGCCCCCCGCTGTGAGGAGTCTTACCCGTCATTGGCTGACCGGCCCTCCCTCAGAGTCAAACCAGCAATTATGTTCTTGTTGTATTACAACCTGGCATTTGCTTCAAGGCACCCCCATCCACCGATGAGGGCCCCGGTCTAGGGCACTGCTTTATGGGCCTGAATCTTCTCCTTAGGTAGTGTTACCAGGGCCAGTGTCTTCTGGTCTCCAACACCTTAGATCTGACGGTCTAAGAAAACTTAAACTCAGTGCTGGCAAGGATGCGATGAACCTGACATTTGATACATAGACCCTCCCTTTCTTCCCAGGGACTGGATCACTGTAGGTACTTATTAAATGGAATTGCTCATGGATGTGTAAATTAGCAAAAACTCTTCGAGGGGAAAAGTGGCAACCTATTCCAAGAACCTCGAACATAAATAATTGACTGAAAATTTCACTGTTGCGAATTGATCTTAAGGAAAGCATCCTTATGAACAAACGTTTCTCTCAGCCTTATTTATAATATCTAAACACTGCAAACTCTACGTATTCAAGAGGAGAAGCACAGTTTTGCACAAACACCCTGTGACCACAAAAGCAATAATAAAACCAGGAAAATAGATAGGACTGAGTAAATAAATCAGGATCGCTGTGGAGGAGGAAGGAGAGGCTTCTGGAATGCAAGCAGTGTTTTATTGTGGGTAATCAGGCGCATGATATGTTTGCTTTACAATCGTCTTAAGCTGTGTACTTATTTTATGCATTTTTACATTTATGCATGTTTTATAACGGATGGTTGGATGACTAGAGAGAGAGAGAGAGAGATTTTTTTCTTTTTAAAAGGTAGATTCAAGTACTGTTAGGACACCAACTGCCCCAGAAGCACAAACTCCATCTGCGGCAAAGCCTTGAAGGCCTCCCAGAACCGCAACATGATTCACTGCAGCTGTTTCTTCCCTGAACTTCCATGAAGTCCATGGCCCTTGACACACACGGTCCTGATGAGGCTGAATGGTAGGAAGTCCCTAAGTCTTAGGTCCCTACAGGTAAAAACAGCCTGACTGCTCAGTCTCTACCTCCAGCTCCCCAGATGTGCCCCCGGCACAAAGCTAAATGTGGAGAGCCAGGGGTTGCCCCGAAGATCAGCCTCATCCCCAGGTCTGGTCTGCACCTCTCAGGGCTCGGGGTCACAAGCAGAGCCCAGGCAACATGTGGTCGACACCTGCCTCCAGGCCACCCAGCTGCAACTGCCGCAAGCAGCCCACCTGCTCACCTGGAGCTGACCCCCTACAGGTGGCCCACTCTCCCACTTGGATAGACTCGCTGGCCCCGCCTTAGTCACTGTCGTCTCGGGGCAAGTGTCCCCCCTCTCCCACTGCTCCCCTGCTCCCCTGCCCCAGGCTCACCTTGATGCTGCTGTTCTCACCAGGGTTCAGGTCGGGGTGGGGTGGGGGGGGTGGCACTTCTGAGGGTAGCGGAGACCGGACGCTCTCACAGGGCCTTCCCAGGCTTCCCGGAGAGCAGCTGTGTGGCCAGGATCTTCTGTATGCATCTACCCCAAGCTTTCTGAAAAACAAAACCTTCCACCTAGAACTTGTGGATGAGAGGGAAAGAGCTCTTGTGGGTTCTTAGAGCCACCTGTCCCCAAGGCAGCCTCTGTCCCTCACTTCAGCAGTTCCCTCACCGCACCCCCCCCAACCAACTGGGCCAGACTGGCATGGCTGGGGGGAGTGGGATGGTGAATAAAGGGCCCCCCACCACAACCCACCTTCCAGCTGGGCAGCGCCTGTCCTTCCATCCATCTGCCCATTTGCCCATTCAGGAGAGAGGCTGAGCCACCTGCAGGGGCTCTACTCCCCAAGAACAGTCTGGAGCCTGGCACCAGGGGCATTGAGGGCTGCCACATTCCCCCATGCTGGGAGGTGACCTTACTTCTCCCATTTCAGCCCCCTCTGGCGGCTGCTCTCTCCCTGGATGCCCAGCTGTCCTCCCGCTGTGGCTGTGTGCCATGGCAACACACCTGGGAAACCCTGCGTTCCTGGCCCATGTGCTGGGCTGTCACGTGGTTGACCAGCTGAGGGGACTTCTGAGGGGCCCTCATTCAACTGCCCCAAGAAACAGGAGCCCAAGTCCCAAACTCAAACAATAGCGAAGGTGAGTCCCACATAACAACATGAAAGAACACCCAGGCCCTGCCCTTGTTGCTGAGGAGTCTGGGGAACCCGGCATTCCCTCATGGAGACGTTCTGCCTCAGCTCCACACGGGCTGTTATCCCAACTGCAGGGTCCTCTTGTGCTTTAAGAGCAGAGACCATGCATGTCTCCACCTTCGCCCTCGCAGGGCTGACTTAACGAGCCCAGCAGCTCTGTAGGATGCACCAAGGAAAGCTGGGTCCCACTTCTAGGGGCTGTGACTTACACAGCTTTGAGGCCACTACAGGAGTTCAGGTGGGGCAGCCCACAGGAGGCTGGCACTCGGGTGAGGCTTAGGGGTCTTCCAAGTGATAGTGATCGAGCCGGGATTGCAAAGCCATTGGCTTGGCTACAACGTAAGGGTGATGGGAAGCCAGAGCGGAGTCCCGGCATGGCCTGGACATTGGGTTTGGGGATTTGAGGACAGAAGGAGCTGCTGGAAGTTCTTAAACAGAGAAGGTGAAACTAGAAATTAGATTTTTTTTTTTTTATTTTTAAGTAAAGGAGAGGCTAAATGCACGACTGGGCAAGGGAGGCTCATGAGGTACAGAGAGGGAAGCCTCTCTGAGCCTTGCAGGGTGGATGCTGTTTGGGCAGAGACGGAAGAGTCTCCCCCCTTGTGTGTATCTACCATATAAGAACGCTCCTGGGTGATAGGTGTCTATGAAGAGCTATGTGTCCATGCTCTGAAGCTCAGGACCCAGAGTAGTGGATGTTAGAGCACTGGCCGGCTGTGCTCCCAGAGGGAGGACCAAAGACTGGCTGGGCAATCCTTGTCCAGACTGGTTTAATCTACCTACCTCTTTCCAACACAATGCTCCAGAGGGCAGGTTCAAAACCCAGCTGTAAACCACATCACTTCTCCTGTGGTCTTCGGAGATCCTGGAGAGGGTGGCCACGCCTATTTCACCCACCTGGGAGGTCCTCACCTTGACCAGGCTTCCTTCCAGTTAGGAAACTGCCATTCGGGCCAGAAGGTTCCGCATGCAGGCCTCTTTCACCAGACCCCTCCTCCGAGCTCTGCTCAAGCTAGGGTAGCAAGAGCTGCCAAGTGTGGCTGTGCAGTTCATCCAGGCTACAGGACTCCAAGTGTGGCCCTGTGCCCAGTATTCCCTAGGCGGGATTCCAGTCACAATTTTTAGGCCGTATAGTGCTCTGCCTCATTGACTTAGTAAAACATCTAGTAGTTGCCTTGAGTTTGAAAGGAAGTGGGAGAAGTGGGCATCGCCACCTCTTTAGGAAGAACACATATGGGCCTTTTGATGTGAGTAACCAGTGCCCATTCCTGCTTTGCATTCAGCTTTCAGCTCTTAAATCCAATGACTCGGTCAACATCACTCCTCTGTGCCAGGCTTTGGAAGCTGCTTACAAGCTATGGCAGACGGGGTGCGAGCCCCCTGCTGGGAGGAAGTTGGTGCTGGTGAGCAGTGCAGCCAAGCTGGGCTACAGCTCCAAGAACACTCAGGCCAGGGTGCTCCTGCAATGCCCTACTCCAGGAATGAGTCCGGAGTAACCTGGGTGAGCTTCCTCTGACCCTCGCAGAGCAAGGGAGGGGACAGTTCTGCAAAAGACTCTGTAGTTGGCATCTGAGAGCTCTGAGTGCACGGAACTCGGGAACCTCGCTTCTCCCAACCCCCAATCCTCTACTACCAGCTCCCCTGATGGGCTTTGGGAGAAAGCAAATGCATGTTGAGCACCAAGATGCTCACTTGAAATTGATTCTGCCCCCTCTGACCCCACGGCTCTGCAAGACGCGCAGAAGCTGCAGTGGCACTGGACTAGGAGGGGCTTCATCACGCAGCTGGCGTGGGGTGCAGCTGGGGCCAGATCGCCCATCCCCCGACTCCACACTGGCATTTCAGAACCTGGGGCTGAGCACGGATCTCTCCCAGATTGCCACGTCCCCACCTCCAGCTCTCCTACAGATTTCCCACAAGATAAATCTTTTTGTTAAGACCAAACCCCATCCCTATCACTTGAGGACCTTCTCACTAGCATTAGTGGGAGAAGGAAGACCAAAGAGCAAGACGACAAAGGACTACTTAGCATCTTAGGCTCAGCAGGCCAGGGCTAGATAATAAACAAGGAAGATGTGACCCAAACCTGAGTCCAATGCACTCATTCTACACATTCCGCAGAGCTATCTGGGCTACTGGCACTGCAATCATGAGAACCTGTGTGTGGCCATCCCAATGACCGGCTTGTTCTGCTATGGGGAGCCCTACATGGGCCTGAGTCCTGGACGGGGACCCCCTGGTGGAGTCTTCCTAAGGAATAATGCCATACATCTGCTGTTGACAGCACAACTCTTTTCTCCAGGGGTGCTATGGGTGATTCCTGAGAGAGGCTGAGCTAGTGGGCCAAAGAGGCCAAGGAGAAGGTGTGCTAGCAGGGTCTGGGGTCATCAATCAAAAAGGGATGTGTTGGCAGGTCAGTCACAAAGCAGTGGCCAGAATATGAAGCTTGTGTCCAAGCAGCAAGGTGCAGGCTTGAGCCTTCTCTGTCTGGATGCTCTTGTGGAGAGAACCGCCTGTGTCTCAAAGACACAGGGTTCATGAGGAATGGCCTGTGTTTTGGTGCATGGTGTACCATTCTAACCCCTAGAACTAGAAGTGGCTTCCAGACCTGGACCTCCTCAGACAAGCAGGCAACTCTCAGAAGTCCTGGGCCCGATGGGCATAAGTTGCCAAATCTGCCCCTGTGGTGAGGTCTTCTGGGTCTTTCCCTCTGTTGAGGAAGCTGGACCCAGCTGTGGGGAGGGTCCCCCAGAGGATGCAGGCCCAATTTGAGGTGGCTCTGAATAAAGCAGATACACTAGAGATCCTAGAAGAGTTCTCCATGGATTATGTCTATCCCTCTTCAGACCTCATTCTTAAGTAGATATGCCCCTGCCTCTCCATTCATGTGGCCTCCTGCTTAGTGTTTCAAGAGGCCTCCTTAGCCTCCAACACCCTTCTGTCCTCTTAGATCCATGATCTCCACACTGCCTTGTTCCATCTTCCAACACAGTCTTCAGAACCATCGCTGGCTCTCCTTCAAAGCCAGTATCGGCTTCCATCCTGGATGAAGAATGTTTTGAGCATCTGCCTTGGTAGAATCCGTTTGCAGAGTCACTGATCTCTCTACCCCGCTGAGGAAGATGAACTAGACTGTCACAGCTCAAACTCACTTCATAACACTTCCTACCTTCTTTGTGAAAATTACCCCCGTCTCTTTCTAGGTGAGTTCTCAGGCTTCAGAGCCCATTTCAAATTCTGCCTCTTCTACACATTTTCTCTCTTTCTTTCCTCACTCCCAACTCTTTTTCCTTTAAACTCTTTTAATCACAGAGGCACAACCATATTCCACCTTGGTTGGTTATTTGTCCTTAATTGTTTGTCCTTATTTTCCCTTCCATATGGATTTCCTTGAAAGTAGGGCCTTGATCTTTGTCTCTGATAACATTCAGCTTTTGGCATTCCGCTCCTAAAATGTATGTGAAAATGAGTCCAGTGCCTTGTTTGTTCACCACCTACTCAAGGGCTTAAGGATACAACCTAAATCAGTATGCCTGAGATCAAATGTGGTAAGACCTCAGGAAGAGAGCCAGTCCTATCTCAGAGCAGCAGAGGCTCAGTCCAGATCCTATCCACACAGTCCTGGATAAAGTGTGAAAGGCCTCGGTCAGAGTATAGTTGGAGAGCAGAAATGGCCATGGGAACTAGTGTGCTTCCCCAACAAGAATATGGCCATCTCTCCTATGATGGCTTCTGACTCTTCCATTGACATAAGCAAGGACACACTGAAGGACCACGCCTGCAAACAAAGAGAGTCTAGCAGAAACCACGCCTTCTTCCAGTTCATATCACTGTTCCATATCTCCGCAGGTAACACAAGGGCCACCAGCTCTTTCCAGTTCTTAGAACAGCTTAGATGGCATTCCTTCTCAGTCCCATGTTCTCAATATACTCTAAAACCTTGTGTTATTTCCTTTGAAGGTGACTATGTTACATATGAAAATGAAGTCATCTATGAGAAGAAAGCCTTTGATGTAAAGGGATGGCCCACAATACCAGGGAGCCTGACTACAGGTAAGATGGCCACTCTATGAATGAAGGTCAGTTGTATCCCTAAGCTTAGCCCCACTGTTATCCCCACCTCCATCTAAAGTGAACCCCACCTGATTATGGAAGGGAACGCTGAAGAAGAGTTTGTGGAAGGAACTCAAAATGTCAGAATGCTTCAGATTCCATGGTTGATTTTCTTTTTCTTTTTGAGCTATTATTTTATCTTATTTCCTCACCAGATGCTTATTCATGTTGGAGGTATAATGTAAACTGGAATAATATTGAGTGACCTGTTCCTTTAGAAGATTAAGCAATGTTGCTAAAAACAAATCATCACATGACTAGATCATGATCCAGCAAGAATATAGTCCATCACCCAATGGAAAAGACCTATAGAAAAAATCTCTGCAGTAAGCTGTCTGTACTGGGCCCAAACCCCAACTCTGCCATCTTTGTCATTCATAAGCTGAGACCTTGGTGACATCTCTAATTCTGTGTGGTCCTCAGGTCCCCTTGACCATGAAGCGAGTTGCCTTGAGTCCTCTTTTGTTCTGCAATCCCACAAATCAAAGAACCTGCTCTTGATTCCACTCTCATCCTAGACTAATGCTATTCTTCTACTACTCAGTTAAAGAAATACTAACCCAAGTGGGCAGGCATGAGGACAGGCCGAGGAGGAAAACTGTTCTGCCACCAGGAGGTGGCTCGGTGGGGTTGCAGTCCCAGATCAGAGGTCAGTGGGTGGCTAAAAGACTGAGGGAGAACTTACCTTGAGCATTTCCACTCAGTTGCCCTTGGCTTGACACTCTAATTCAGCAGGGCCTAGGAGGGGCCAACAGACACTAGAGATCCAGACAAGGGTAGGCAAAGGTAAGGGTATTCTGGAGGCAAGAGGGCAGAAAAAAAGTTCTCCATGAATATACCAAATGCTTCCCTTCCTAAGATGAGCCCTTCTCCAAATTCTAAAGTGGGGAAATGACACCATGAGTCAGCCATTGGAGTTGGTATTCTTTTGAGGTGGAACTAATGAACTTTGTGGATGCCGTGGCAGAATTACTCCTGGACAAGTGTTGTTGGCGTCACCAGAATTGGACAGCAGCCCCCAGTGGAAGATCATTGTAAATGGACAATATACTCACCTAAAAGCTGAGGGGAACAGAACCAGAAAGCCAATCCTACTGGATATGATAGCCCGAGATTCTGTAAGAACATGTCATGTGTCAGAGCAAGACTCCCAATTTCCCAGTGGATCTCAGTGTCACCTGAGCTTACCAAAAGAGTTGTCCATTCCTTCTGTGCAGTTCCTCAATCAGGACCTTCCCTCAACTTCTAAGTAGTTCACGCCAGCCCTGTGCAGGCTTCTTTGAATGAAAGAAGGGGCCAGGATGGACTGAAGGTAGAGGCTGATGGATGCAAGATTTCTCCAGAGTGCCCCACACCTTGTTTGTCTCCAATTTCTTCTTGGCAGCTGCAGAGAGTAACTTGTTGGAGGTAGACTTTTACCCTGTTTCCCAGAGTGAGAGTCCTATGCTCCTCTTTGGTCAGGAGGCTGGTGGTAAAGCATGTGGCATCTGGACTCAAAGAGGGGAATTCTGGAAAAACTGCAAAGGGCCAAGGAAGAATCCAGACTCTCCCAGCTTTACAGTTTGGCAACCCTGAGGAAAGTCCCCGTGGAGTCCCAGGTCCTGCATACTTTCTAGGTTTTTCTGTAAGAGATCTGGCTCACACATACTGCTTGTGATTTCACATCAATGTCCAGAGGTCATGTCCAACAGATAGTAGGTAACTAGTAACTAGGATTAAGCATGGTGGGAGGCAGCCTGCCATAAGTCGAACTTCTAGGAGATCTGCTTAGCCAGCTACTACCTGTGTGACCTGTACCAGTCATTTCCCCACTTTGAACCTCACCACTTCCTTCTGAAAAATGGGAACTTGAACCTCATTAAGGTTACTGAAGACTTTAGAAGTGTTGGCAAAGCATCCAATGCATGGACTTTCTGTTAGGGAGTCTCCATTGTTCTTCACTCTTGTTCTCACATATGTCTACACTGCCTAGCCCAAGTCTGCCTATACCTGGATCCTACGGGTCATTGTCCAGGCCAGTGTTCTCCTGAGGGAGAAGATGAGGTGAGAGCAAAGCCTCTCATGTTGTACAGTGGTGACACTGAGAAGCTTTGTCTACAGTCCTCCCACAAACATCTCCCCCTGTCTCTTCCATCCTCCCAGATGAGCCCAACCTTCTGAGCTGCCTCGAGCCCTGACTGAACTCTGGACTAACCTTTCTGCAGAGTTCTTTGAGTAACACTCTGCATCGAGGCTTCATCTGGGCAGGCCCATTTTGTTCTATCAGCCCAAGGAACTCCTGCTTGAAGGGGCCTTGCATGCAGATCTGGGTGAGTTCTAAAGGCTCTTTGGCCAAAACCACTTGGCTCGCACCCATTGAGCTTGTCTAGTGTCTGGCTATGCTAATTTTCAGGCATTTTATGAGATGTTTAACAAGTCTGGTTATCCTTCTAGAAGGAAGTCCTGGAAGAGAGTCCATATGAGTCCAAAATCTCAGTCTTCCTGCCTCAGTGACACCCCCACCCCACATCCACCTTGAACTCAGGCCAGGAAAATATACTTGACCATCCAGCCTGGGTTCAGTGACAATGGGAGAAATGTGCCTGCTAGCCAGATGGTCAAGATCTGAGGGGGACACTTTAGAAAGCATGTCACCTGAGACCCCTGCCAACACTGAAACCCTATCGTTTTCCTCCTCACAGAGCGGCACCCAAAAGTCCTGGCCGTGGTCCTGGCTGGCTTTCTGGTTCCTCATCATAGTGGTGGCCACTGTGCTGAACTATTCAAGATGGCCTGTAAGTCATCCCATGGATGACAACTGATTTCAAGTATGATAAACACATTTAACCAAGCACACAGTGGACCCGCTACACTGCGGGGAACTTGCCTCCCTCCTTAAACAAAGGAGAGCTCTCCATGCTCCATAGCAGAGGCCCTCCAAGTGGGGCTCATGGCCTAGAGGCCATTAGCAGGAGAAAGAGCTGCCCAAGAAACATAGCTTCCGATGGGAGTTTTCAGCAGCTCGGTCAGCCTGCCCCCACTTTCTCACGACTCTGCCCACCTGTGACGGACAGCCATGTCCTGTAGAGATACTTGTAAGTCCAACAGTCCCACTGCTCCACATGAGTGTTTGCTGCGGGTGCCCACATGACCATCTTCAACCCCCAGGGTCAATATTTAACTCAACTCTAGGAGTTCATGGCACACAGTCTAGCTCTGGAGATTATCCTTAGCACAGCTCTTGCTTCCTGCACACATGAACTGATGTCTGAAATGTGGGCCTATTGTTGCCAGGCTCTTGCTGGCCAGGTCCTGAAGCAGTCTCAGAGGAGGATGGTAAGAACGTCTCTCTGGAGCCCAGTTCCGGAGCTTGTCCCGCTTCCAAATGATGCCGTAATGGACTGAGCCCTCAACTCGGCCCCCACTCTGCTTCCTGGACCATGTAAGTTTCTCAGGAGGGCAATGTTTCTCACTATAAAAATGGGTGGTCCATCTTGTTAGCCCAGCTAAGCATCATGTGTTGGTTAGCTGTAATGGCCAAGGTGGGATGGCTGGGGGGCAGCTCTTTGCCTTGATGATTAAGAGTCCTGCCCGCAGAAGTCCCTACTGGGGCTACGCCTCCTGCTGGGCCATAGGGCTTTAAGAGGCTAGCTTTTCCCCATCGAGGACCTCAGGCTCCCAGGTCATTATCAAAGTTTTAGAAACACCAAAAGCATTGAAGAAAAGGAAGAACACAGTTTAAGTGCAAATATTGGTTTACATAAAGGAGATTCTTAAAGAGGCCCTAAGAAGACAGGATTTGCATGTAATCACTAACACATGAAGTGCTTTGAAAAGCAAAAGGCCCTAAGTAGTGGGTATAAACGTACTGGTATAAGAATTCAGAGAAGGGAGAATAGCTCTGAGGAGCCTGAGGAAGGCTTCAGCAAAGAAGTAGCAATCCAGAGCCTTCTCGAAGGGGAAGAGGTCTCTAAGCCTGAGGAACGCAAGGTGGAGCACACCCTGCTCCTGGTGTGGATGGTGGCCATGACCCAAGGCTGTTGGGAGGGACAGAGAGGCTTACTCCCCAGCTCCTGAGCCCTCCTCCCAGGTGGGTAAGGCCCGACTAGCAGTGCCCTCCTCACATCCCTCTACCCCCAAACCTCATGCAGAGTCCCCACCCCTCAGCCACCTCCCTGAGCAGTGGGGTGCAGAGCCCAGCCACGTCTTCACTTCCCTCACTCTCCCAGGAGGAGCCCACATTCAGCCTGTCCTTCTCTTGTCCCCTCCTCACTGTGAGTCTCACCTGGGACCATAGTAACCTCCCCACCACAGCCTGGCCATGCAGTGTGGGCAGGTGAAGTGTCCTGGTTTAAAGGCTCTGTTGTCAAAAAAGCATTCCGCTCTCTCTAAGCTAAATCCTCCAACCTAGTCCCTCTTCCAAAGAAGCCCAGCATCTCCTCTAAATGTGCCCCTCTGTCTGGTTCGAGCCCCAGTGCTATTTACTGGGCCCTTGGGACACCAGGGATGTCGGGGGAGAGCTGGCAGGTGGGGAAGGCTACTCCCACATCTCCCCTTCCCCAGGCCCACTCAGGCAGCTTGTTCTTGGACACCATGAAACTTGTATTCTTAAAATAAAGTCCCTTTTGACTTAAGCTGGATCTGAGTAAGTTTTGATTCTTGCACCTAAATTTGTCCCAAGGTGGAAACAACAGGGGTTGTCTTCCCCAGTGCCTGAGTCACTTGTCTTCTTGTTTGTCAACCTCTTAGTCTGAGCTAAAGTACAACCAGACAGCACTCTCCTGTTGGTGACCAGTGCTCTGCATTAAAATGCAGTATGATGGCAAAGATTAGTTGGCCATACGTTTGTTGGTCCAATCCTGGGTTCTCTGTTCTATTCTATTGGTCTATGTGTCTGTTTTGTGCCAATACCATACTGTCTTGATGACTATGGCTTTGAAGTAAAGGCTGAAGTCCGGAATTCTGATGCCTCCAGCTTTGGTTTTCTTTTTCAACATTACTTTGGCTATTCAGGATCTTTTGTGGTTCCATACAAATTTTAGGATTGTTTGTTCTAGCTCTGAGAAGGATGATGGTACTATTTTGATTGGGATTGCATTGAATGTGTAGATTGCTTTGTGTAGTATCAACATTTTAACAATATTTGTTTTTCCAATCCATGAGCATGGAATGTTTTTCCATTTCTTTGTGTCTTCTTCAATTTCTTTCATAAGTTTTCTATAGCAGGAAAGAAATGGGAACCCTGTTGCACTATTGGTGGGAATGCAAACTGGTGTGGCCACCCTGGAAAACAGTATGGAGGTTCCTCAAAAAATTAAAAATAGAATTACCCTATGACCCAGCAATAGTGCTACCAGGAATTTATCCAAAGGATACAGGAGTGCTGATTCATAGGGGCACATGTACCCCAATTTTTATAGCAGTGCTATCAAAAATAGCCAATTTATGTAAAGAGTCCAAATTTCCATCTACTGATGAATGGATAAAGAAGATGTGGTGTATATACACACATACAATGGAATACTACTTGGCAATGAGAAAAAATGAAATCTTGCCATTTGCAACAACATGGATGCAACTGGAAGGTATTATGCTAAGTGAAATAAGTCAGTCAGTGAAAGACAGATACCATATGTTCCCACTCATCTGTAGAATTTGAGAAAATTAACAAAAGACCATGGAGGGAGGGAAGCAAAAAAAAATTAATAGTTACAAACTGAGAGGGAGTCAAACCATAAGAGACTCTTAAATTCAGAGAAAAAAACTGAGGGTTGATGCGGGGGGTGGAGAGGGGAAAATGGGTGATGGGCATTGAGGAGGACACTTGCTGGGATGAACACTGGGTGTTGTATGTAAGGACTGAATCATGGGACTCCACACCCAAAGCCAAGAGTACACTGTATACTCTGTATGTTAGCTAACTTGACAATAAGTTGTATTGAAATAAATAAGTAAATAAATAATAAAATGCAGTGTGATGGGAGCTGGCTGGCAGCAGGCAGCCTGGGGCTATGGACTCCATCTCATGTCACCAAAGAACCAGGGAGCCAGCCACCTGCCCCGGGACCAGCACAGTCAGCTGAGCAAAGCCGGCCTGACTCAGGCCTTGTGGCAGCCAGAGGTGGCTCCTGTCAAGACTGCCTGTCCCAGGGTGGGGCACAAAAAGAAGAGCTAGTTTTGCCCCAGATTGATGGGGCTCCAAGGATGCTGGACTTCCTGTCTCAAAATCAAGAAAGTCCTGGGCAAACCAGAACAAGCTGGTCACCCCCGAGACCGCTCAGGTACAAGGAGAAGAAGAATCTGGGACTTTCTAAAAACACTGACTCCCACCTAATTAAAGGCTAATTGAAACCTAAGTCAGGACTCTTCCCTTTTTAGTAAAATAGAAATACCGTCAACTTGGAAGGGACATCATGAGGCTTAAGTGAGAACACATGAAAGATGACAGGCACTTGTTTACTAGAAGTCTCTCTAACCAGTCCTTGACGCTAATGCCAGTAGTGTTCCTCCTCTTATACCTCCAGCTTTATGTGAATTTACCGATCTCCTTCCCGCGCTCACTGGTAAAAGCATAACCCACACTGACATGGGTGGAAACACCGTTAAGTCTCTATTACCCTTTCTCCTCTACCCTCCTGAGGAGCCCCCAGCTAGGGCCCCATAACTTGCCTGCGCCTCGGGGCATCCTTTCTCCTCAGGGGGTGCGAGTTGGGTCCCTGTGTACATAATGCTTCTTTGCATCACGTTTCTGAACTTTTACACAACTCATCGCAGGGCTGGGCCTGTGGGCTCCCATTCTGGGGGATGGTCCCAGGCAAAGAATTGCACCTTGAAGCAGGTCTAGATTTGGCATCAGGATCAATGAAAGCAAGTATAAACTGAGGTGCTTCACTAACTACAAGTCACTGTTATTCTTTTAAAAAAAAATGTTTAACGTTTATTCTTGAGAGACAGAGTATGAGCTGAGGAGGGCCAGAGAGAGAGGGAGACACAGAATCTGAAGCAGGCTCTACACCCCGAGCTGTCAGCACAGAGCCCGACGCAGGGCTCAAACCCACAAACCATACGATCATGACTTGAGCCAAAGTCAGACACTTAACCAACGGAGCCACCCAGGTGCCCCGGAAGTCACTGTTGTTCTTAAACTGAGAGCTCAGAAGGGCTGAATCCAGTCACAGTTCTATTGTGAACCAGCTGTACAACCTCCAAATGTGCTTTTCTACCTGTAAAATAAGGCAGGACTGGGGAGGGGGCAGGGCAAGGAAAAGGCGGAGCACAGAGGATTTTTAGGATGGCAAAAACGTTCTGTGTGATATTACAATGATGGACATATGTCCTCATGCCTTGGCCCAAACCCACAGAACGTGCACTACGAAGAGTGAACCCTAACGTAAGCTACGAACTTTGAGTGACTATGATGTGTCCATGTAGGTTCATCCTTGGTTTAAAATAAATAAATAAATAAATAAAGGCACCATCCCGGTGAGTGAAGTCAGTCACAAGGGATGCTGTGCACGTGCGGGGGTAGAAGGTATACGCGTCATCTCTGTACCTTCCTCTTAATTTTGTTTCGAAGCTAAAACTCTACAAAATAAAGTCTTTTAAATAAGCAAATGATACGTAAATAAAAATAACGGAGTAGATGATTTCTCAAGTTCCTTCCAGCTGCAGTGTCATATGACTCCAATTAAAATTATATGCCCATTAAGCAATTCAAAAGGAATGATGTCTAGAAATGTGAAAGCTAGCAGACGGAGGAGGAAGAGCACTCGAGGCAAGGAGGCCGCCCCCCAGCCTCCGGGACTGCTGGCTGTGGTGTTAATTGATGATGATGGAACACGGCAGTGTTTTATGAGAGCCCACGAGTAGGGAGCCTGAGGAGGCTATACATTAGTCATGTCTGAAAATCCTTCTCGCTGACGCTGGAAGCCAGCAGAACTAGCCACTGGTACTTGCCCAGACGAAGGACTTATTGATCCAGTAAAAGGAGCAGTTAGCCAGCACTGCTTTATTTGGTCAATAGCAATGACTTTTTTTTCCAGGGAGGAAACCCCACATAAAACTATTGGAGACAGAATTCTGGATCAAGGCAGGCCCCGACGTGATAACTCGATATTACCCATTATGCAAAATTCCCTGGTACCAATTTGGTCTCCAACTGGAGAGAGGAAATGACACCCGCCCTCCCCCAAAAACTGAAATTCTTGAGAGACTCAGAAGAACAAAAAGAAGTCTCCCTCCGTCTATACTCTCCTCCTCTCCCCTTCTCCACGTGCTTGAATAGAACAGATGGGGGGAGGAGACACTGAGCAGTCACCTCTGGACATCAGGCATCCATGCTGGGCCACGCGCCAGAGAGACACATACAAATGCAGTTCCTGTCCGCAGGGTCCTCAGCTTGAAGGGGGAGAAAAACACCCAGAAAATGAAAGAGCATAATTAGATGCTAAGCTGAAGGATATAAGTAAATGGTTCTCACCTTGAGTGTGCATCAGACTCTTCTGGGGTGCCGGTGAAACACAGAAGGCTGCCTAGCCCCTGACCAAGGGAGTCAGGTTCAGTGGGTCTGGGTTGGGGTCCAGATGTTTGCTTTCTGACAAGTTCCTTGGTGCTGCTGGTGCCGCTGGTCCCGCGAGCACACTCTGAGAATCTTGAGATACAGGCTTGGTTGATGCCAACCCCACTGGTCTGTGGACCACATTCAGTGGCAAAGGTGCTCCGTCTAGACCATAATGAAACATTGGAGAATACGGAGAGGAGTCTGGGTTGATCTTGGCAGGGAAGGGTGAATGGTAGTTGTTGAAGCTTAAAGAATGGGCAGGATTTGAGTAAATGAGGGAAAGAACACTGAGAGAGAACACTGTGCGCAGAAACAGACAGGTGGGAGTGGGAATAACAAGGGCAGAGAAGTAGACACTGGCCACTGTCACGCTGGCATCCGTGACAGATGCAGGCTTGGGCTCCGCGTGCAAGCACCTCACGCCATTCGCCCTCCGCCTCTCCTCCCCATTCAAGAGGCTGCTCCAATTCCAAGAAGTCTCCTGGCAGCTGGTCTTCATAATGGAAATGATTATCGTTCTGCGAGCCCCACTGACAGCTCCCAATCCTGCCGGCTCAGCCAACTTGGATGGCGTCTCACCTGGCTTGTTGTAATGGCTTGTTGCTCAGCAGCCTGAAAAGACTCCCGCTTTTCTTTTCAGCCTCAAGCCAGAGGAGCCTCTACCCTCCAAGAGTCAAGTGGCTTGAAGGCACACGGGGTGGTTATGGACTTCCCAGCAGACAGCCAGGAAAATCCAGAATGTTTTGGAGGGTGCTTAGTCATGAGCCCCCGTCCTGATTCAGTCAGGAGAAAGGGAAAGAAGGTCCCTTTATTCCCTCCCTCCCTTGGAAAGTTTTACTTTATAGGCTTATTTTAACAGAGTGTTTGCTGCTCCTTCTACAGAGTAGAATGTCCATCATTTGGAATCTGAACTAACAGGCATCAGGTGCTGACTTAGTTCCCCAGGGCTTTTGTAACAAAGCACCACAAACTGGATGGCTGATAACAACTGAAATGTATTGTCTCCCAGTCTGGAGATTCAACATCTGAAATCAAGATTCACCAGGGCCATGATCCCTCTGGAGACTCTAGGAGAGGACTTTTCCTTGCCCTCCTCCAGCTATGGTGGCCCCGGGCGGTCCGTGGCTTGTGGTCTCCTCTGTGTCTGGTCCAAATCCCTTCTTCTAAAACATCAGTCCTATTGGATTAAGGGCCAGCCCTGCTCCAGTATGACCTCATCTTAACTAGTTACATGTGCAACAGCCCCCTTCCCAAATAGCCTCACATTGAAGGTACTGATGGTTAAGACTTCAGCAGGTCTTTTTGGAGGGACACAATTCAACCCATAAGAGGTACCTGTTACAAAGCCATATTAAAAACATAAAGTCCCTGCTGAATTAACCTCACCTTATAGAGGACTTTCTTCCTCTAAACTAGAACAGGGAGCTCTTTTAAATAAAATAAAAACAACTATACATCAGGCCCTTTTTCAAGATGGATTGAGAAACAAGGGATCAGATGCTTGTTCATGCCACACCTAATAGCCAGCAATGAACCTGCAAGATCTAAACAGCAAGTTAATTCGCAGAGTGGATAACTAATTCATTTACCCATCCAACACACTGGAGGCTCCGTTCGAGGTGCTGATGACGCAGCAGTGGGCAGAGCAGACAAAAATCCCTACCCTGGAGTAGACTTACCTTCCTGGGGGAGAAGACTGGGAGGCAAAAGGAAGACACACACAGGGTACTGGCAGAGAAAAGTCCGATGAGGGGGGTGAGGAGGACTTGCAGGGCAGAAGAGGGCCACCGTGAGGTGACAGGAGATCAAAGGCTTGAAGGAGGGGACCGCCTCAGGATGAGGGGCTGGGAGGAAGTGGCAAGCACAAAGTGCCTTTGGGAGAAACCTGCTTTTCTGACAGACAAGCCAGTATGGGGTGAGAGCCACGTTGGACCAGCGGGGAGACCTGCACAGAACGAGGGGGCAGTAAGAGGACCTGGGGTGGTAGCAGAGGAGGAGGCGGGAATCAAAGGGCTCCGGCCTTGTGCTGCTGCTGGAGCGGAGGTTCCGGGGCGGAGTCTGGAGCGAGGGTCTGGGGCGGGGAAGCCTGGGGGGGGGAGGGGGCGGGGTTCTGGGGCAGAGGTTTTAGGGCAGGGCATTGCAGAGCTGGGGTCTGGAGCTGGGGCGTTCTGGGGTGGGGCTGGGGTCTAGAGGGGGTAGGAGTCCGGGGCGGAGGAGTCTGGGGTGGGGGAGTCTGGGGCGGGAGAGGGGAAGGTGTCGGGGGCGGGGGGCGGGCCCCTCCCCAGCGGGGAGCGGAGTGGGGAGGCCCTGGAGCTCAGGCTCCGACAAGCTCAGGTTGCACTGTGGCCACTGTAGCCTTTAAAAAGAGCGCTCTGAAGAAGTGGGAATAGGTTCCAGCAGATGTGGTGTCAGAAGGGTATATACTCAGAGGTAATCTTGGTACAAACTGGCCAAAACCGCCCAGAGGGCACAGAGCCACAAAGGTGGTGAGAAGAACTAAAACCAATGTTTTAAAGCTGTTGAGTGGTGGGAACAAGAAACTGAGCCGTTGAACGCTTTGTTTCCAGTTGTTCTGGTTAAAGCGGTCACCTCTGGAGCAGAATGGGTCTGACTCTCCTTTAATCCGTCCTGTGCGGTTTTAATTTTTATTACCATATTATTAATTTTTTAACAAAAAATTGGCAAGCATTCTTCATGTGGTTTTTAAAAATCGTGGGTCCAAGCAGAATGAGGCAGATCTCTGTTCTTCTAGAAGAATGTCCAAGATAATCGGTACTTTAAGTTCCCTTGTAATGATACGAATGTCGTAATTCTGTACATGCATATGCATACATGTGTCTGTGTATTTGTACAACCAGAAACGCCCGGAAGGATAGATACAATGTAACAGTGGTTCCTTCTGCAGAGTGAGAGCCCGAAAGGCCTGGGGGTGGGGATGGGGGGGGGAACTTTCATCTTTTACAAACATTCTCTGCGGCTTTTGTCAACTTTTAAAGGGAATACTTACATGTATGTGATTTAAGGTTAGGGCCTTCCCTATACTTTACTCCAGTCAGGGCTCAATTAAACCTCGACATAATCCAAACAAAAATTATTGAAATTTCAAATAAACAGGCAGTAGAAATTTCCAGTCCCTCTCTTCTCTTAGCCCTGCGAAAAATAACCTAAGAGACTATATAATGGCAAACTCTATTAAAGTTGGTTTTGTTTTTTCAATAGAAGTGTCAAAATATAAACTGTTTAACACTAAACATGACTCTTCTAAGACAACTGAATGAACACGTGACAAACATGTTTTTAACTCATGAATGAGAGAAACAAGATAGTAAAAGAGCATTTGAGGAACTGAGTATTTATAGTCAATGAAGAAAGAACTGGGGAATAAAGTTTTACTCAGTTGGAATCAAAACTGGTTAATGTCCGCCAGGGCGATAAAACCATGATCTTTAGGGTTATCGTTTCTACCAGACAGAAACCATTTGCTTCTCCTCTGGCCACAGATCTGTAAATTACATGTAGTCCCAGAGAATTAAATAGTCCCTGGGCGGGTCTGTTAGGCTGTGCTCAGGGTAATATTGAAAGGATGTGCAATCTTCCTTTTGCCTTATTTATAGATGTTGGATACTTTTTCTTAACATAAGATACAAATTTACATATTGGCAGCTGCGGCTTCCCATTTTCCAAATGGAGTTTGCTCATAATATTAATCTGCTTTTCACCATCTTTTGTGTCTGTTTTCAATCAGGAAGGAAAATTACCGACAAGGAATTCTAGAACTGCAGTAACGTTCAATGGTAAAAACTAATTTTAATATTGGTTTGGTACTCACCTTGATGGATACTGAAATAATTTATGAGCAATTTAAATTTTGTATCAGGCAAAAAAAAAAAATTCTGCTGTCTGCTTTGAGTTGATACCAGCAACAAAAATCAATTGATACTAACTGCAGTTTTGAATGTTTACATGGATTTTGGAACATCACTTTGGGCAAGTTACTGGATTTCTCAGCCTCAGCTTCATCCTTTTTGAAAAAACAAAACAAAACAAGATCTTCATTGCGTCGTTGCATGTGAGATTATATGCTGACAGACAGAAACCTGGGCGGGCACTGCTGGGCTCTTATTTCACTCTGTTTATGCATATTCTCAGGTCATAATTTCTGCTTCGGGGCTTCTCTTTTGGGTTTCTTTTATTGTCTTTTGCTACATCTTTTATCATTTGTCTTTTGGATGTGTCGTTTTATCTGCTTGTGATTTTAAAAGATATAAACTGTGTTTTTAAATCTTACCAATTGCTTTGCTTCTCAAAAAAAAGTTGTATTTCTCATCTTCTTTCTTTTTTGTAAAGAATGTAATGACTTTTTTTTTTTAAGTCGTCTGACATCAAATGTGAAATTCAACAAATCTCTCTCTCTCTGACCAAATGCCATTTTAACTGGAATCCCTTTCCCATAACTTATTGTCACATTTTTGAGAAATATAGAAAACACCAAGACATGAATTCATCTAGAAGCTGTTACGATAATAACACACTTAGCTCATGTAGAGACTGTTCCCTTTCCACTAGGATCTTGAAAAGTTATACCATGTGTTTGTCAGCAATTTTTAAAAATAACAACCTGTTCACTCAAACACAGTAAATGTGAAATGTACTGCAGAAGTAACATTTCGACGTCAGCCTCAGGCAGAGGCACAGTCTGCGACGTACTCAGCAGGAATTGGCTTCGTGCTACTTAGCTGGATGAGAAGATCCTTCAGGACTCCCCATCTGTTTTGTGTGTAAGCTCTTAGGTATTGTTTAGCCCTTAATTTGCCCAAAAGTGTTTTTCTGTTATAACCTCAATAAGTGCAGTTTACAAGAGAACTATGAGACCCAAAAACGTTGAAAACTTGCTTTTAAAAGTGGGACAGAAACTGAATATGTTTTATAAAAAACCATTGAATTGTACACGTTAAGGGGGTGAATTGTATGCTATGTGAATTATATCTCAATAAAGCTTTTTTTAATAGTACAGGAAGAAGAAAATGAGTCTAGTAAGCATTCATGCCTTACCACCTTATGTAACCATTATAAATGTTAATTATGTAACTTCCAATTGCTATACTTATGTAAACTTGTCTTCATTGCTCAATTTATATATTTTTCTACCTGTGAAAAGTATTTGGGTATCTTGGGGTAAAATGGAATTCATAACTTTTCCATTTATATTTAATGGAATGGATCCCTACCCCTCCTGCCCTGTATAATAGCATTTCGCTTGGCAGAAACATTTTCAGGGACTAATAAAGGTTGTTAAGCAAGAAAGAGGCTTCATTAATTGCTTGAAACTGAGTTAAAATTTTAAGGGGGATTAGACTTGGTACTGAGATGAAGATCAGTGTAAATGCCAAAGCGATGTGCCCTGAGGCAGGTTGAGTCTGTCACACCCACTGAGACTTAAGATCCGCAAGATGCCAGGGGCCCAAGAGCATGTAGAGAGTGTGGGGAGGGTAGAGAGGCCAGTGAAAGAAGGAAAAACCAGAGAAGAGCGAGGAGAGGGCAAACAGATAATGACTAAAAGCTGACTTGGAAATTTAGTTTGTTATCAGAAAGTAAGTCTGCAGGCTTCATTCAGTTCTAGATTCCAGAAAAAAATATCAACTGGGGTAAGAGGTACTTTCTAAGCTCAAAAGTAACTTACATCCATTTATTCTATCTTAACTTACTTTCTAACAAATCACAATTTTTTGCCTTGTTTTTGCAGAGAGAAAAACCGGAAATTGACATAGTTTGGGTACTTTTCTAGTAGAAATACTGAAACATGAGAAATCTGAGCAATAGCTCACAAAAAAGAGTATCTTTAAGGCATATAGCAAAGGTATTATTTAGTCAATCAGGAATTTAGAATCTGAATGCGTAATGCCCAAGGTTTTGAAGCGATAAAAATACATTCTTCTTCACTTATTTCCAGTTACGAGAGAAAGAGCAGTGCCTGGGTTCTGATCAGCCAGTGCTGATTCGGACCTTCAGTGATTTTCTTTTCTTCTGATAAAGGATGAAGAAACGTTGAATCTAAAAAACCAAATAAATTCTTTTACGGACTTGTGGGGAGGGGGTTGGTTTTTGTTTTTCATATTATATCTGATCCCAGTCAACAGTAGGGAAAAGAGAACAGAAGCCAAGAGAAAACAAAGTAACTGGAGCGTTATTTAAATATTTGATATTCTGAGTAGAAGGGCTTGAAGCTCTCCCAAGGCCTACGGACCTCGACCTCACTTTTTAAATAAAAGTTTTAAGAGAGATTTTTTTTTTTTTTTTTTACATTTCAATGCAACTTTACAAATTCTCTTAAAGACATTTCCAACAAATGGAAAGAGAAGTCACGTTGGAAAATGTGAAGAATTCCAGAAATACGGATACTTTCAGTTTCCTTTCAAACTTCTTTTCAAAAATATCCGTTCACCTGCAGCCCAAATTCTCCATGTACTTTGACAGATATTATTTACAAACTACAGGCTGGGCAGTCGCTTCTGCTTCATGAGACCTCTTGAACTCGAAACAACCCTTTAAGGCTGATGACGGTGCTCGCTTGCATCTGAGCCGGCCACAGAGGTTACTGCGTGTCTTCCTCCAGGGAGCCACTGGGCAAATGCCCTTGGCTTTCTCCTCCTGAAGGTCATTGCCACCCCAAAACAGTTTTCCCCAAGGCAACACTAATTCGGTTCGGGAGATCCCAAGCTGCAGAGTCTGTATCTCTGAAAGCCAAACCTCAACAATGAAAACAAACAAACAAAAAAATGAAGAGATAGACGTTGCCTTGTCTCCTCAAATTCTTGCTGTTCTAGACAGCCTTATCGGCCTGTTTACTGACAGCACCCAAATAAATCAGCTTTTTTAAAGCCTTATGTTTACAAAGTGCTTTTCTCAGTTCCTCACCTCTCTATCCACCCCATCCGATTCCTAATTCATTACACAGAGTCTGAACAGTGCTTGGCTTATAGTGAGTGTTCAATAAATGTCGATGACAATAATTATTGTCATTATCCAGAGACAGAAGACTTAAGTATTTAAATCTCAACCTGTCTTATCAATGATTTCTAGAGAAAATCAAGTATAGGGTGACTGGTTTCAAACTGTTCTCACATAGAACATGTGTTTATTTTTAAGCGCGAATGTGGCATCTCTCTAGCCTGGCTGTATAAAACGGCTTTGCTCTCCAGGTGAATGCCACGGGAGAAAATAGCAGGGAACTATTCTAGATTAAAAGAGCCAGAGAGATAACAGCAACAAAAGGCAATGTAACTTGATTTACTCCAGGTCCAGAAATAAAAATCCACACGAGACATTGTGGAAACAATTAGGGAAATTCAAACATGGGCTGGGTATGGATGATATTATAAAATTATTAATTTTATGAGGTACTATAATGGTATTGTGGCTACAGTGGACGACGTCTCTCTCTATTCTTAGAAGATGCAGACTGAAACATTTAGGGGTGAAGTATTAGGATATCTGCAACTTATTTTCAAATGGTTCAGCAAAAAAGTTATATATTTAAATACAGAGAAAAAGCAAATGTGGCCCAATGTTAACAACTAGTGAATCAAAGTGAAGAGTTTATAGATGTTTGTTGTACAGTACTTTGACTTTTAAATAGTAGATGCCAATTTTTTAAATAAAAAGATGGGGATAAAAAATAACAAAAAATATAGTTTTACTGAAGAAATGCCGCATACTTCTTTAAATATTGTACTGTAATAACACACTATACCTTGATACTGTTTATTTACACTTTATAAAAAGCATATGTATTCAACATAGTTACTCGATCTGAAATTAACTACTTTAAATATATTATTTAACTTTCAGTGCTAATACATGAATCTCTAACTTAAATATAAATCAAAATAGCTCAACACCTAACTTGACATTACAAGCAATGAGATGCCAGGTATAAGGACCATGAGTTAATATTTCAATTATGATAACCTTTCAATAATTTTTTTCATTAGTTCTTCTTTGTTTTTCTTCTTTGTCTAGAATAGTCTGTTTTAAGCTCAAAGTAGCATCTTGAAATCCAGGATTTAAGTCTAATACCTTCTTGAAATCTTCCAAAGCATCATCAAAGTATCCTGTACCAGAACCCAAAAAATGAAAAAGAGTAATAAAACTGAGTATTTTTATACATTATTCATAGGGAAGTTCAGATACACATATTTTTGCTTCTATATTTACGAGATTTCAACCACTCCTAGTAAGGGATTGTTTTGCTCTTAGTAATGATGTACGCATGTGTATATCAAAGTAATTTTGCATGCCCTTACACCATAATTAAAATTAAAATTTTAAATTCACTTTAAATTAACACTTAAAATTAGCCCTGGGCTTATTTATTTAAACAGATAAATAGCATAAATCATCGTAAAACCTCAACAAAATCCTATTTTTCACACGATGAGAGTAAAATTAAGAAACAGGAAATTTGTATTCTTTTTAACACTTTAAAAGAGAAACAGTACCTACAGTCCTATTAATACAAGGGTGTAAAACCCCTTCACTTTATATCGTCTAGGTGCCTTTAAAGATTTTAACTCGGAGGCTCAGTCGATTGAGCATCACCTCAGGTTATGATCTCGCAGTTCACGAGTTCAAGCCCCACATGGGGCTCTGCTGTCGGCATACAGCCTGCTTTGGATCTTCTGTGCCCCTCTCTCCGTCCCTGCCTCACTTGCTCTCTCTCTCTCTGTCTCTGTCTCTCTGTCTCTGTGTCTCTCAAAAATCAATAAACATTAAAAAAAAAAAAAGACTAACTCAGACAAGTTTCCCAGGCGGTCATCAGCACTGCCCTCACTTCGAAGCTGGGAAGGCACAGCGCCCAGTGATGGGCTCCCCCTCACCCGGCGCTAGGTGTACTCCCCACCCCGGGGCTCCACTGTGGTCTGTAAAGCCTACCAAAAACCAAAATAAATGCTTCCTTTGTTCCAGATTCCAGACCTCGATTTTACGTGACTCTGAGACTTGATGATTACAACATTAGTTTCACAGCATCTGAGGGCTCTGAATTCACAGAACGTGGTCAAGGACAAAAGGGAAAGAGACGCTCACCCAGCCTGTACAGTATCAAGCCTCTGTTGTAATAGGGAACTTCGAAAGTGGGCTGGATTTGTATGGCAGACGTGTAGTCATCCATGGCTTCGTAAAAATCAACCCTGAAGTACTTGATTTGCCCCCTGTTGTTATACGCAGTAGCCAAATCCTCAGGGCTGCATTTGCTTTGAACAAAAAGGTCACATTAAAAACGAGTGTTACCAATCTCCTCTCATTTCCACTTTCATTCTCTTTTGGGTATTGTCAAACTTCATCGCCTATAACATGCAGTATCCACCCGGAACACTAAGCTGAAGAAACGAAATGCGAAGGAATAAAGCAGTGGAATCAGTTATCTACGTTGTAGGGAGGCGGCCCTACCGCGTCAGTCTGAAAAACACATTAATTTTATAGTGTGTTCAGGGACCCTGTTCACTGACAACTTGTTTTGCAGAATGTAATATTAAAATCATTGTTCGTTTTCTCCAGCACACACCAGCGGGGCAAAGAAGACAGATCGGATCCATGCTGAGAGGGGAGGAAAAGCCAGCCCAAAGTTCCAGTTTGCAACAGACATATCACAGAGTGAATTGTCAATGTTATTCTCAAATTTTTAAGTGATCCCAAGAAATGAAATTTGAAATCATTTTTGACCAGTAAAGAAACACAAGCTAACCCTAATTGAAAATTCAGCCTGCTGTCCCCCAGGGAGGGCTTCTGGGGACAAAGCTGCCTTCCCTCCCGCCTTAGGTGGGATGCCCCCCAAGGCCACACTGGCCTTCTGCTAGGAGGACATCAGGGCTCAGGTCCACTCTGGGGGTCCTGTGTGCAGAATCGGCTCTGCTTCTGAAGGCTCCAGAGGCTGCCCAAGGGGCTTTGAGGAAGCAGACTTTCCTGTAAGGGCTTAGCCGAGGCAGCCAGACCAGCCACCAGTTCAGCAGGTCACCCCTCCCCTGCCGGAGGAATCATTTGCACAGAGAACATTAACAGACGTTGCTCCGTGTCCGAGACAATTCTGTTTTCCTTTCTTTTTTTCCAAAGGGATTCTCAGATTTGAGCCAAACGGAAAAGGCACAGGCTACCCTCAGCTCTCATTTCTTTGTTACACCCCGCAGTGCAAAGTACGGTCCTCAGAAAACACTGTGACTGCACTCAGAGTTATTAAAAGTGACGTTCTCTTAATGTCTAGATCCTGGAAATCTGACAGGCACTGCAGCCACTGCTACCACCAGAGGTCCTCATGGGGGTCTCCTTCAAGTCTAAGTCCACTAATGATGGACATAAACACTACCACATGAGAAAACTTCTGTTTCCGTGAGCTATGACAGAGACTGAGTGCGAGTTTACTTCTGGAAGCCACTAGCACCATCGCTGAAACCTGGGGAACAGGAGGGCATGCTCCCTACAACTATCTCTGTTACGATACTCGATACTCGGTGAACTGCTGTCCAATAAAGGGTGTTTTTTTTTTTTTTTTTTAATGCAGCCTCCGGACTCCAGGAAGGTTACAGTCGTTCCATTTTTAAGCTTTAAAACTTTGTTACAAATTTCTTATATTCAGAGGCTCATAGAATGTTTGGTTCAGAATTAGACCTCATTACAACAAATTCTAAAAGCGTAGTTTTCATGTGGAAATTGCTTCATATTTTAAAGACATGGGCTAAGAGTTGAAGCTGAAATTTGTTTTTATAATATTGAGATTTAGTAATGATAGTATTTATCACACTAGAATTTAATTACCTCATAAAATGTGGATTTTTTGCATTTGCACTCTTTAGCAAAAAAATAAATTTGGAAGTTAGGTTTATGGCTAACACTGCACTTTGAGATATGAAAAGAAAATGTTACAAACAATTCAGAGTGACAGGCATGCAAAAATTGCAAATACTTTTTCAAAATGGTTCAGTGACCTATTATTTTAAAAAATAAATATAAGCAAAAAGATATATTTAATGGAAAAAATCTGAAATGACAGAATCCATTGTAAATTCATGGGTTCCTGGAAGATTTTCAGAACCCTAAGGAAATAAGGAGGTTCATTCAGGCATGCTGACCACCTTCTACCAAACTGGGACAGATGCTCTGTCCTGGCTTCACAGGTACTACGTTTGCTACAAACACACATTAGCGCTTCAGCCTGGATGTGCAAAGGACACTAGACGGCATCAATGTATCTGTTGCTGGTGAATACTTTTTGAAACCTACTAGGTAAGTCTATTCTTTGAGCTTAAAACAATGATAGAAAACTACATTTTGTATGTTTACTAATCTTTTTCTTTGGTGGGGTCAGGGAAGCTCAGGGGATACTGCTAATGTCTTATTGCCCGTTCAGAAATTTCTATGCACTATTACGTTGACATGTTATCAAAACAAGAAAGCTAATTTTAGTTTTTCAGGTTTCATTCCATACAAGTTTAACAAAATGGAGAAGAATCATAAGGCTCATACAAAAGACTAACTGTCAAGAAAAACCAAATCCTTTAAGGGAGAGAAGAGTGATGGTGCAGAAGACTCAAAATTGTCAAAAAGCTGTTCATTCCACTCCTCTCTGTTCTTTTCTCATCCTAGTCCACACCACTCCGTCAACAAGAACACAGACACAACTTGCTACACATCCAGGCATAAACCCAAAGCACTTTGGGCAAAGGGGTATTAGCAGGTGAAGATGCTAATATCACAGAAAGAAAAACATATGCTTTCTGACAGAAGTACACACCACCACCTATGACATATTCTTGCCATAATACAGGATCTGAATTGGATCGAGCCTCAGGATTTAATTGCCAATTCACAAGCAGCTTAGGAGATGTCAGGGGGATGAATTTAGCAAACACTCAAAACACACAATGGCTTCCTCGACAAACTTTGAGGTTAAAAAAAAGGGGGGGAGGAGCCTTATAGATTAAGAAACCTGGTGTGCTTCCTGACTTGAACCAAATACTAAAAAACAAACCAACCAAGAAAACAAACAAATAACAACAACAAACTTATTAATCAATCAGAACACAACAGTGTGTATTTCACATTAAGGAATTTTGTGACAATAATGATATTGTGGTTAAGAATCCTTAATATTTAGAAATGCATTTTGAAATATCGATGGATGAATTTTGTGTGGGTGAAATGGTAATATTCAGGCCGAGTAATCTCCAACCCCCCCCCCCACACACACACACACATACACAAGTGAAAAAGTAACACCCTTGCAGAGATGTGGCGGTTGGAGTGCTGGTCCCACGTGCTAGCGTGGCACTACCCAGTCGTGTCCAATCGCCATCATAAGGTCTCCGATATCCGCCTGTTAAAATGACAGGTGGAAAAGCGCTATCCGCTCTAAGTCTCTGGATCAAAGTAACACAGAACTCCCAGGGACGGGGTGAGAAGGCAGCGGGCGCCCCAGATGTCCCAGAGAAACGCGCCCCTTGCTGCCCTTCTGGAAACGCAAACATCCGCCCCAGCTTCCTCCGTGCCCACTCAGGCACTAATAGCCGGGCTAGACGACCCCTGCCTCGCACTTCCCTGAGGCGCCGCTTCCCCACTTCTCGCGATAGTTACCTCCCGGGCGCAGCTCCCACGGAGGCTGCACAGGCGCACTGGCTAATGTAAGCGGAGTACAGCGTCTCCGCTTCCGCGTATTCGCCCTTGTTGAAGTGAGCTTGGGCGAGTGCCAGCGATGCGTGGCTTGGTTGCCCTTGCTGTCCATCCATAGCGGTCGGAGGCCTAGCTTTTCGTGTGGAAAAGGAGTTGACTTCTTAGCGGTTAGAGGCGGCACCACGGAGCCACTTCCGCACTCCCGAAATTTAACAGCAAAACCTCGGCGCTCGCAAAGGGGGAAGTTTGTGCCTTTCGAGGACCCATCATCTCGCGAGATCAAGGACCCGGTGCCGGCGGGGAACTTAGGCGGCCCAGGAAAGTTTGGACCGACTGCCCTGAATTGCGGTTCTGCTATTACTGCTTGTCCCGCCTGCCTCTTATTCTAAAAGCAGTAGATAGATGGTTCCAAACTGGCTTCCAAATCCGTGGACTGATGTTGCGAGGAGCTTGTCCTTTGTTACAGGGAGTTATGGGGGAGGGAGCCTCACTGTGGCGAGGGCAGAAGAAACCTTGGTTTGTTTTATGAATGGCTAATTGGCCAGCAGATTATTGTATCACCCTTTGGGATTCCAGCGTCCACTCTTAGCAAAACACCCGGTAGAGGTTGATCTGAGTAGGCTGCGGCTATTCCAAGGTACTGTGGAGAAGATGTCCAAGTTGAAACTACCATTTATTAGCTCCAAGATCTTAGATTGCAAACTTTTCAAATCTCTGGAATAGTGTAAGGATTCATTAAGTAATATTTTGTGCTGACAGTCTGATCTGTTAGTTTACATTCTCTGTCTGTTAATGCCAAAGGGAAACTCAAATTGTAATTTATGAAGTACAGTAATTCAAGTAAGAATTATGTAAAATGAACACTCCAGAGAGATTAAGAAAACAATTCCAGGGGCGCCTGGGTGGCTCAGTTGGTTAAGCGGCCGACTTCGCTCAGGCCATGATCTCGCGGTCTGTGAGTTCGAGCCCCGCGTCGGGCTTTGTGTTGACAGCTCAGAGCCTGGAGCCTGCTTCAGATTCTGTATCTCCCTCTCTCTCTGCCCTTCCCCTGCTCACGCTCTGTCTCTATGTCTCTCAAGAATAAATAAACGTTAAAAAAAAATTTTAAAAAAAATTTAAAAAAAAAAAAAAAAAAAAAGAAAACAATTCCATATATAATAGCATCAAAAATGGATAAAATATTTAGGAATTAGCCAAGAAGTGAAAGACTTGTCCAATGGAAACTACAAAACACTGCTGAAAGAAATCACACATTGGGGCGCCCCGGTGGCTCAGTTGGTTCAGTGTCTGACTTCGGCTCAGGTCATGATCTCACAGTCTATGAATTGGAGCCCCAGGGGCTCTGTGCTAACACCTCAGAGCCTAGAGCCTGGAGCCTGCTTCGGATTCTGTGTCTCTCTCTCTCTCTCTGCCCCTCCCCTGCTCATGCTTTGTCTCTCCTGCTCTCAAAAATAAAGAAAAAGAAAAAAGAAATCACACATAAATGTAAAGACATCCTCTGTTCAAGTTAAAGGGACCTACAGATACAGTGGAATCCATTTCAAAATACCAATGAGGTTTTTGCAGAAATGGAAAAATCCATCCTAAAATTAATATGGAAGTTCAAAGGATCCCAAATAGCCAAGACGATCTTGAAAATAACAAAGTTGGAGTACTCACTTCCTGTTTTCAAAACTCAACTACCAAGTTATAGTAATCAAAACACTGTGGTATTAGCATAAAGACAGCAGCCTTTTCAATGAATGTTGCTGCTGGATATCCACATGCAAAAGAATGAAGTTGGACTGAAACACTGTATAAAAAAATTAACTCCAAATGGATTCAAAACCTAAACCTAAAAGCTTTGTGACACTGGATTTGGCAACTTCGTGGATGTGACCCCAAAGACAAAACATAAAACAAACTGGATTTCACGTAAATTTAAAACTTTTGCACATTAAAAGACTATACAGACTAAGAAGACAACCCAGAGAATGGGAGAAAATATCTGCAAATCATGTTCTGTGGGAGATGCTGGGCTGATGTGTTCATCTACTGGTAGGACACACAAGATTCTGACTTGGCGTCTCGGTCACGCTTGAGCAGCTCTGGTCTACAGGACACTGGAGGGCCTACCCTGTGATTCCAGTGCTGGCGCTAGGCTCAGCTGCTGTCCCTCTCTGACTCTCAAGTCCATCTTCCACAGAGTCCACCTGCATGTGGCGCTTTGCCTGTGGGGTGGCAGCAACAAGCCTCCCCTTTGCCAGCTCACCCAGAAATACAACCGCAACAAGATAATCCACTGAATGTGCTCTGTTCTCCTGTAACCTCACTGTTAACTGCTGCAAAAAGTGTGGCCACACCAACAACCCAAGCCTGAGAAAGTCAAATAAGGTCCCTCCATGGGCTCCTCCTTCCCCACAGGGCAGCCTCTTGCCCGAGCCCTATGGCTCTGGGGCCTTAGTAAAGTTTCACTTCTGTTGACTGGAGCAGTTAAAAAATACATACACACACACACACACACACACACTTATATATGTACACATGCATACACACATACACACATATTTTCCCAAAAAAATATACAGAGAACTTCTGAAACTAAACTGAAGAGCTAAAATATAAATGCTTCACTCTTCCCAAGTGAGTGTACTATTGTGCATTGGCACCAGCAGTGTATAAGTTGTTTCAGTGGTTCCATATCCTTACCAATACTTGGCAGTTTTAATTTTGGCTATTACAGTATATGTGAGAGGTATCTCATTTTTCTGTAAATTTTACTTACTAGAAATATAAGCTATGCCAAATAATGGGTAGTTAAATAAAATATTAATTCCAAGCTTCTTAACGTCTACTTTTTCTTTCAATTTTAGAGAAATTTCTTAAGAACAAGTAGTTATTATGAAGAAAACAATACAGTGATTTCTTCAGTTTCACCCATTTTTTGTTCTCCTAAATTCAACTAAAATATAAAGTAATGCCTTTAATTTTAAAGAGGTTATAAAGACCATTTCACTTCCCATCTCTCATAAATACTCTTTATGTATTTTTGTAGTTTTCTACCATGGATATGTGTTACTTTTCTAAAAATACGTTTATTTCAAAAGAAAATGTATTTAAAAAAATAAATTGAGAAAAATCATAAGACTAGACAGTAGGGGGCAACATAATATTGCCATTTTCATTTTATAAATCAGTAGCAATATCTTAGAGCTATAAAATTATCAAATAAGTACTTCTGATTTTCTCTTAAAAATCTGGTAAAAATTTTCCCCCATTTCTAAATGAGAACTCTGTATCACCTCTAGAGTAATTCACTGCAACCTCCAATCATCTGACTTTTGCCTAGTACCTTTCTAAGTTGTTTTTTTTCTGTTTGGTACTAAAAATGGTATTATACATCTATTGTACCTCCTGTCTCTTTATCCCCCATCCACTCTGAAGTACAACACCCTCCTAAACAACCCCCACCGAAATATTTAAATCAAAACAAAACAAATACCATGTTATCCTTAAGTTACACATAAAGGAAACTGGGGACAAATACAAGTCAATATTTATTCTTTTTTTTTTTTTTTCACTTAATGCCATGTGAAACCTAAAATCTCAGCTCTTGAAACACAAAAAGATCATTTCAAAGTGTATGTAGCAAAAAAATAAAAAGTGTGTAATAAAATTAGCCTTTGTGGCATGACGGCAGGCCAACAATCTTTGTTGCTTGTTAAGCACACTGCTTATCCATAAGTTTCATCAGTTGGTCCCATCATCTCAATACTTTGGCCTACCAAAGTATTTTGAAAGTTTGAAATGTAATATAATTCTACTTTGAAACCTCACATAATTCAGGCCAAGTTTTATGATAAAGAACAACTCAGCATTACTTAAATGGAGTCAGTACATGCTTATTACAGGAAGAGAAACAACATAACTGCTTCATTATACTGTTTTCATTACATGCTTCATTCTGTCCAACTTCTCTCCAAGTACTTGTTACATATAGAGAATTTTGCTTCTCTTTGCTCCTTTCATCAGGGGAGAGTTTGTTAGTGTTGTTATTCTGAAATTTCCTTTATGCTGAACAAACCAGATTAAATTAGTTCATATTGTAGGTCTTTCTCTAGTACTATTTTTAAGCAAGACAAAGGACCTGAGACATTATGACTAATCACTAACACTTTCAGAGATATAGATCTCGAATATGCAGATTTTACAATAGTAGAAAAGACAGGTCTTTACATATATATATACATATATATATATTCGTGTATGTGTTTATACATGTACATATATATGTATGTATACACATGTAGACATACGTGATAATTAGGTCTATAAGGTGTAATGGTTGTTTTCAGACATTGTGGTAACCAACCTAAGTATTATAGCTGCAATAGTAACGTGGCATATTTCTCTTTATTGCCTCCTCTAAACAACAGCCAAACTTGAGCAAATGATCTGATGAAACAGTGCTAGTCTGGCCTGCAGCCACAAAATAAAAGGACATAAGTTCATGAGAAATAAATGGAGAACACTATCGGCTATACAAAACAGGTAAGAAATTACCCATTGTAATGGTTATGATTTTTTCTTTTTAAATTAATGATAAATCAAAACAGACACATTATCAAGAAAGGATCATTCCCCAAGCTCTAGAGTTGTTTAACTCCCTGCTTGGAGACCATGTTTCAAATAAAACTATAACTACAAAATGGATGTTTTTGTATAAATTTATGTCATTATAAATACAGCCAAATTTTCTGCACAATATAAAGAGTAGTGCCAAATGCCATCTTTCAGATGAGGCTAAAAGGGTAGATAAAAAAGGAAAAGCTATATAAAAAAAAATAAGGCTGTTAGAAACAAATGATAAAAAAGTATCTTAAAGTGCCTTCTCATTTCTGACAATAAAATACAGAAGACATTCAATACTTATTTAATACAGCTAGCAATACAGCTAATTTTAGTATTACAATTGTTTAACATTCTTCTAATACAGGTTGTGTCGATTCCCTAAATTCAACTTTGCCCCACTCCCATGCTTCTCCTCACCTGCACCCTGTCAAGGTTTCTTAATGAATCAGTAACCTTGAAACTGTGAGAAAAATTTCTTTTTTTGGAATTTTTTCATAGTATTATGTAACCATAATCGATAGCTAGAGAGAGAGACAGAAAGGAAGAAAATAAAGTTGATTTCTATACATTTTATAGGAAAATCAGCATCATTATTTCAAAGTTGTATTTTTACACAAAATTATATATATAAATTATGCATATATAACATCTGTATTATATACACATATATGTATTATGTATACATATAATTTTGTGTAAAAATACAACTATAAAATAATGATGCTGATTTTCCTATAAATGTATGGAAGTCAGCCTTACTGTATATACAGTCATAGCTAAGTATATATGCTACATGTATTTTACAGTTAGATACAATCTGTCATTTCTTCATCCCACTGGACTATGGCATAGGGGGCAGAAGTTGTAGTTACTTATTTCCTGAGCCAGAACACAGTGCTTGCATACACTGCACACCCAGAACTGATATTCCGTGATGGGGCTCCCTGTGGCGACACATGTTGGCAATTTCCCTTCCCCTCTGTAAAAACAAGAGGAAAAACAAGTAATTATACTTTAAAACTTCTAGTTACTTAAACTACTTATTACAATTGTAAAATTAAGGAATGAAAAAAATCTCAAGGCAACTTTCAATTAAAAACTTTTCTTACAATAAGACAATGAAGCATTAATATACTTACAAGACTAAATAAAATAGATTATAATATTAAGGTAAATTACTTCAAATTTAGTGCTTAAATTATTTTTTTTTGTTTTTTGTGGGGTTTTTTTGTGCTTAAATTATTACTACATCACACGACTACACTTCTAGAAATCTTATGTGTAATATATACTAATTACAATTAGCCTACCCTTCAAGAAGGCTGTCCAATTCAGATTTTCTATTATCTTTTGGTGTATGTTTGGTGAAGATTTCCAAAGCAAGATCTTCATATTGCTGTTTCTGCTCTGCACTGAGGGTCTCTAAAGATTCAAGTTTAATAAAAGCTTTTGAGCAAGTACCAAAAGCTCTACCGGCACATGCACAGAGTGCTAACAGAGAGTAGATCTCCACCGCGGGGATGATGTCTTCATAGTCTCTCAGGTGAAGAGCTAGGAAAAAGGGGACAATTTAGATTTTGAAAAGAAAACATTAATATCATGATCATGCATGGAAGAGAATCTATGTTAAGCTGCTTTAATTTAACCTACATGAACTTTTACAAACTTAAAATAACGTGGGCAATCGAAGCGCTGGTAGAAGGAAGTAGGTTACATGCCCTCACAGCTCTGTGACACTAGCTAACAGCTCAGGCCCTACAAAACCACCACCACCAAATGACGCGCACGCTGTGCTATTCAGAAATATACACGGAGGCAAAATAAAAATAAAAATTGGTGTTAAAACACACATCTTTTGCTTCACGTAAATATATTAGAAATTTCTGTGGCATTCCAAAAAAAGTAAATTAATATTATACTGTTAGTCATAATATTCAAGATATCAGGTTTCTCTTTGATAAAAAAGCAAAGCAGTATGAAATAGTATTTTTTCTTTGCGTTTCCTTGAACAGATTTTTTTGTCTTACTGAAACAACAGAACTCTGAGAAAAAAGAAGTGACAATATGCCCCTAAGTTGCCAGTTCAGACATTTATTTCACATCTACCATATCTTATTTTCACTTTTTCTATACTAGAGATAGAAGCTTTCTTTAAAATGTACTGTAGAATTAATAGATTATTTATTGGATTTCTTCACCCAGTAAATGAAAACTCTCAGGTTAAAGTTCTAATTTATCATTCAAGTCTAGAAACTGAAAGATAAACATAGATAACATTATTTTAAACATAATTCATAATTTATAACACATATTCACCAGTTAAAATTAAATAAAGGTCAGCTGTAAACATATAAAAAGAAAAATGATTCTTATGTATAACTAATAACCAATTAGAAAAAACATTGTACAGTTCCCTTGCTAATACAAATGATAACATGGACGTATGTTTACCAACATGGGAACATGATGCAACATACAATGGAGGGCAGCCAGCAAGCTCCTAAACAACACATACCATATGATACTAGCTTAAGGAAAACTGTCTACACTTTTATAGGCATGAAGAAATATATAAAATGAAGTTCGCCCAAATGTTAGCAATCATTACTCCTGAATTATAAGATTATTTTACAAGTTATTAGATTATTTTACCTTCTTCTTTATATTTTTTCTGTCTTAAATGTAATTGTTACATGTCATTTTATTTCTTATATAAGTGTCATTTTAACAAAAACCAAGCTAAATACTATAGAAACCTATCAATATGGAAATATTTTACAAATTATGCTTTTTAAAAAGGACATAAAAGTATGGCCTATTATACTCCTGACATTTAAAAAAAAACAAATTTTTATAAATATTCAAAAACATATGGCCTGGGCTATTAAGTGTTTAACTTTGAATGAACAGAATAGCGAATGCTACAGGCGTTCTTTTTGCTTATCTCAAACTTGTGATTTTAATGTGAACCGTATGTATTAAAAAAAATCTAAAGAACTTCAAAAAAAGGAGAATATGCAAAACAGACTATAGACAAGCAAATCTCAAACATGAAAATAAACCCAGAGATAAAAGTGTTACTGAAATTAATATATGGGGAAACTGAAGGAGCTGGCTCTTCATATTCAATTTAAACACATTATATCCATCAGGTCATAGGCCCACCTGTCTTCAATGCAGTGTCGACATATCCCTCATAGAGCTGCCTCTGGGCAAGGAGGAAGAAGTGGTAAGCCTCAGCCCCTCTCCAAGCATTATCTGTGAAACGACTAGTTGTAGACAGAACTTCCTCCTCCAGCAAACCAGCCAGAGCAGAAGTGGCCTATGAGTCAAGCAGATCCATTATTTTCTGTCAGCACGACCATGAGTCCCCCCAGTGAAGATAACTTCCGAGATGGTTTATACATTAAACTAAGCACAGCAGATTTTATCATTACAAAACTGTCATTACAGACATCATTTCTCCATTAGAATTCGTATTTTCTAAGTTGTGTAATTAAAAATTTCTTTCAGCTTTACTGAACTGTAATTGACAAATAAAACTGTAAGATATTTTAAAGTTCACCTTGTTGTGATCTGACAGACATACATGCTGTGGTCAAATTTTCTAATGGAACTGATTATAAACTTTAAGTTAGTAAGAGATTTGTTACACATGAAGTAATATGCATAGTCTTGCAAGGTTTTTAAAACTCGCCAGTTAGAAAGAACTTACCAAGTAAAATAATTAAAGCAAACTCTACAGATTAGTCTTGCAGAAAATGTTTCCAATATTCCTAAGTAGAAATTTCTAAATTTGAGTACTAATTCCAAGTCAGTCACTCCTTCTTCCTCACATCATTTAAGACATTAAATGCAGACAAGCAAATTAAATGGCCTGTCCCTAAAGAGAAGTTTGACAGTCTTTTTTCCTCAGATGAATTCATGTTCTGTAATGTTCTACCTTACCTCTGAGCTCTTTCCTTTAACTTTTCCTCTCTGGGCATTTCTCATTTGCTCACGGTACTGCTCCGTAAGTAAAGCTGACAGTACGTACAGCTTCTTGACACGTAAAGGTTTGGCTCTTTTCTTTGCCTCTTCATCTGCAATCTTTAAACAATAGAAGAATTTGGGGAAGACAATTCTTAATCTACATTTGTACAATACAATCATTTCTAAAATTTGATTCTTCAATAAAAAGAAAAAATCAGTAGGATGGAACATAAATATTTACAACCCACTTATGATCAATATTTTCCTTGGCTTATAAGTACTCATTCCTTCCTTGGCATTTAGCCCTTGGAGTCACAACTCATAACAATCTTAGAAAATAACAAATGCTCTTAAATAACTAAGTCAAAATGAAAAAAGCTTTCATGGAAGGGGTGGCATTTTCCATTAGATTTTAAAAATAATGTTCCAAGTATACTAAGAGGACTTTAACATGGTACAGCCGTCAGAAATAAGGATTTATTTAAATGATTGAGGGGAATTTTCCCTTTTTAATTAAACCAACTGGGGGAAAAATAGAATAGAATGTAAAATGTACATACATTCATACTGTACTAGTCCTCTTCCTTCCAAACGTATATTATGAAAAAGTAATGTACTTAAAATGTGTACATTTATGTTTTTTAAGTTTATTTATTCATTTTGAGAGAGAAAGAGGGAGAGTAAAAGCATGCGCGCGTGCGCGCACACACACGCATACATGGAGGAGCGGGGGAGAGAGAGAGAGAGAGAGAGATAGGGAGATGATCCTAAGCAGGCTCTGTGCTGCCAGTGCAGAACTCCACATGGGGCCTGAACTCATGAACCGTGAGATCATGACCTGACCCAAAACCAAGAGTCAGACACTTACCTGACTGAGCCAGATGCCCCTAAAATGTGTACATTTAAAAGGACAAAATTCTATTATCGACAGGATTTAATTTCCATTATTAAGGGAATTTGTACTTTATGGTCCCTGAAAATTCTGTAATCCTTTTTTAACTTCAGTATTAAGTAAATATTCAATTGTTTAGGTATCAGTAAGATGCTAACACTAATGAATAGCTTTTTTAATAAAAGATAATAATACCAAGATAACGCATAGTTATAGTAATTAAACAAGAGGGCTTTTGCTATAGGACGTATTTGTTTTCAAAGAAAAGGGAAGATGTGTTCTTAGTACATAAGCGAACACTGTAACTAGAACAGAGCAAATACTCACCAAGATTATGATATTACCTTAAACATCAGTTTAGCAGCATCATAAAAGTAATTGGCTTTCCGATAGAGTTCTATGGCATCAAGAGTTTTGTTCTTTTCCAATAAATGAGATGCATACCTCGCTAACAGGGATCCAATTTCTTTCATGCTGTGATTTTTAGCCAACTCAACAGCTTTGTTCCACTAAGGGGGGAAATATGCCATTCAGTTACCGAAGCATCTATAGACATATATCATAAAATTCACACAATAAAGCTTTAAGTTCATAATAATAAATAACACTATGTCGAAATAAAAAAAAAACTGGTATTTTTTTAAACACAGTAACTTTAATTAAAATCAGAGCAATTATAAGTTCTATAAGTCAAACATGTGTCAAGTTGATTAAATGACCCTGACTGTGACTTGCTTAAGAAGTACATCAGAAAAGAAAAGCTTCGAAGTTTATAATCACAATATTATAACTCAATTTTGCACCAGCTAGGAGTGAGGAAAAAGCTACACTGGCTTGTAGTAGAACAAAATATGCAATTTCGGTTACGAAAACGTCCTATCAGATTTAACATTTAAAAGTTATTTTTAAAAAGCAAATGGATCTTTATAAAATACTTAAAGGAATACACTGATATTCAACAATTTCCACAATTCTGCACTTTAATTTTAGTTAAATTCCAGCTCCTAAAAAATATCAAATATATGTTATCTATAAAGAGACAGGAAAATAGATTTGCCAAAATAAATATTGATAAGGTAACTCAATTCCTTCCTCTTGCAATGACCATTAACTAGTTCTTCTTTGGAAACAAAACCCTAATAAAATGCAGAAAATTATGAAATTACTTCCAGACAAAATGTTGCTAGACTAAAAGCACAGGGTTTGTCCCCATATTGACTTAGTTATGCGTGGGTCACCCTGAATGGTAGCACTTCAAGAGGTAAATGCAAACTCCAATATTTTCTAGGTCAACAACAAAGCGAGAGAGTATCCAGTTCCTTTCACAAAATCCACCTCGACCCTATACTGGCAACGGTCTACAGGATGACTAGGGACCTTAAATTTCAGCTCCTTACTTGGTTGAGATGTACACAGGTATCTACTGCTGCCTTTGGTTGATTACATTTCAAGAATGCGGTCACTGCTTGTTCACACATTCCAACCCTCACAAACATTTGTGCTATTTCCTGTAAGGACAGAACAATATTATCGGATGTCACAGACCAAGGGAATCACTTACAGTTTAATTTACAAAATTCCATGGGGACATATGAATATTAAATTTATTGGTGGTTACAGTAATTTTCGTTGCAACAAATGCAGGGGCAGAGGCTACAAACCAGAAAGGATGCTAAGGCATCACTTTCTATGAAACCGAATGCTTCCCTGGCTCAGGCTGCAGATCTACTTTTTAACCAGGTCTGAACGTACTGCACTCCGCTTCTCTCGGCACAGTAGCGAGGGTACAGAAATGTCAAGCTGGGAAACAAACCCCATACTAGTGTGCGAAAAAAACATTTAAGGCAACTGATGGTATAACAATGGTAATTGTTAGCGGCTTAGGTAAATCTCACATTCACAGAGCTCTCAAATACCTCTCTGAAGAAATGCCCCAGATGAGCTGGCCATTCATTAGTTCAGGAAGCCAGACCCCAAACAGAGCTCCCTCCGAGGGTGGTGGTAAGGAGGGAGAACCACAGCAAAACCCCACCATACCCATCTGGCTTACTCTCCATTTTCAGAAAATCAATTTTTTTTTCCTTCCGAATATCTAATTGGCCTGAGTTTTTCTCTCCTCACCTTTACTTCTTTTTTTTTTTAATTTTTTAAATGTTTGTTTATTTTTTTAGAGAGATAGACAGAGAGAGCACAAGCAGGGGAGGGGCAGAGAGAGAGGAAGACAGAATCCGAAGCAGGCTCCAGGCTCTGAGTTGTCAGCACAGAGCCTGACAGGGGGCTCGAACCCACAAACCATGAGATCATGACCTGATCACAGGCTCTGTGCTGACAGCTAGGAGCCTGGAGCCTGCTTCCGATTGTGTATTTCTCTCCCTCTGCCCTTTCCCTGCTTGTGCTCTGTCTCTCTCTCTCTCAAAATAAATAAACATTAAAAAATAATAAAATAAAATATTTTGGGAAAATCATAAAAGTAAATTTTAGATCCAACTATCTTTTTAAGAGTAATGTTTAGGGGCAGCCTAGGCAGCTCAGTCAGCTAAGTGTCTAACTTTGGCTCAGGTCATGACCTCACAGTTCATGGATTTGAGCCCTGCATCGGGCTCTCTGCTCTCAGCACAGAGCCTGCTTTGGATCCTCTGTCCCCCGCTCTCTCTCTCTCTCTGCCCCTCCCCATATATGTTCTCTCTCTCTAAAATAAAATAAGCATTTAATTAATTAATGTTTATATTTTTCTGGTTATAAAGTAACACACTGTGATGATAAATAAAAATTACAAAGCACAAAAAATGTAAAGCTCCTCACAATCTTACTACCCATAGGAAATCTCTCTCGATAGTCTGATGTCATTTCCTAACATCTGTGTCCTAGGAGTCTGTATGTATGTGTGAGCTGGTGTGTATGTGTTGTGATCGTATTAATAGTTCTGTACCCTGTATTTTCCAATTAAACATTATGTACCTTTTACCATTTATTATAAACTCCTTCAAAAACTTTACTTAAAATTTGCAATACTAAAAAAAAATCGTATTACTAAAAATTTTTAAGTATTTTATTTAATTATTACTATAGCTATAATAACTTAATATTTACTCAGTAATAATACTACTCTGGATATTCTACAGCAATACTCTTTCCTGCGTCATCAGACACACCTAACAGATGACATTAACGGAGGACACACTGTCCCAAAACCCAAAATTGTAAGTAATTTCAATTTCTTTCCTACTCAAGAAAACACAGGATTGAGAATAAAGGTACATGAAAAGGCCATTATTACAGGGATAACTGCTTTAATTCACAAGAGACAAAAAAACTGAATTATCAGAATCCTATACTCATCTACTAATTAATAGACACAATTTTTGTGGTAGAACTCACAACTGATACATGTCCCAAGCCTGCAGCTGAGAGAGGCTAACTGTACACGTACTACACAGCTCAATGATTTACATTTTAGATAAATCAAATATGAACCCATTAACATCATTCAAAATTAAGAGGCTTAAAAAGGACATTCAAAACAAAGTCCCAGAGAACTCTGCTTTTTCTCTTTTTTAACATTAAATACTTTGTTGATATAACCTAATAAAAGTCAAGCTATCTTTTTAAACTTTCATTACAGCAAATTTCAAACGCACATACACACACACTAATCCCCAGACCCAGCTCAGATAATTTTGAAGCAAATTTCCCACAAGAGATTTTAATTGTGAATATTTCATGTGTCAGCTAACTTTTAAAAGCAATTTTATAAAACTGACAAGACTGTAACCGGAGATTGTGAACATGTAAAGTAGTGGAAATGTGACTAATTTTCCCTCTATTTTCCAGCATTCTGTAATATTGACATATTGTTTTAACAATTAAAAGTATTCCACATCTAAGAAACTATAAAATTACAGATTAATTTTAAATTTTCTTTGTGGCAGAGGCTATTTCCTGACTGTAACATAAAAATCTAGTAAAAATAACCTAACAAATTTAAAAACTAAAATTTGTAATACCCACCGGAAGCAACTTGTGGTTTTCTGGAAGTGAACTGGCAAGATTCTCCAGTCCCTCATAATCTTCCAGCATATAATAGCATTCAGCCAGGCGCTCCTGGTTCCGGCCCTGCACGTAATACTGTACAGCATTCAACCTATGGGAAAAGAGAAAAATTTCTAAAACTAATGGGAATCTCCTGATAAATAAACACTCTCAGCAAAAATGTTCCTTCTAGTTAATACTAGAATTACTAGTATTACTCTAGTTACCATCTGCAGTTACAGTATGTCTTTGAAGTGAATAAACTGGGGGATAAAATCTGAAGACTTTGAAGCACATTTTAGTGGCTATCAAGAAAGACTGTTGTAATCAGATATACAGTTGTGCTTCCAAACATGGACTTAAATAAGCCTATTGATCCAAATGAAAACCTAAGAATAAAAGCCAATGACTTATGAAAATAATCTACAATGAAAAAAGCAAATATAAACTATGTTTCTTTACTTTTTTTCAGAAATAAATCATATAATGTCTTTGAAATGCACACTGTGGTCTTAAACAGTGGAAAGCTGCCTGGAACTAAGCACAGGTTTGCGAGTTTGGAAACTCCGGAGATTTACAACACTTGGCTAAGGATCTCTTCCTCCCCATTGTGAATCTAAAGCTGCCTGAATTTAGGAATACAGGGGGACGGCCTTCGGTGTCCCCAGAGTAATGCCACAGGGAATTCCCAGACAGTTACCACGGTGAGTGCCACATGAATGTATGAAGAGGTCCACATATGTCACCCACCATTTTTGTCGATCAGCGAAGTAGTCTCCGATGGCATTGTGGGCTTGTTCAAGGAGACTGTCATCTGCGTCACCAGATCCAGTTTTCAGGAGCTGGAGGACTCTAAACCAGTCTCCCAATTTCAGCCGAAGGCCAATAGCAAGATCTCTATAAACAACAGCAGGCATTCGTTCACTTGAAAATACTTCTGAAGTGCCTACCTCCTGCTGGGGCCAATTCCCGGGTACTGAGAATACCTGGCAGTGATCAGGAAGCCAAGTTACCTCCCCAAACATTTCAGAAACTTAACCAGGAAAGAGGCAACGGGCAGAACTTGAAATCGGAAAAAGGAAATAATTTCCTGCCTTTTATCTTCCTAGACTTCCAATTTCTTAGCAAAATAATGGTTTAAATAATAATTACTCCTTTTCATCAATTACTGAGACATGACCAGGCTTATTTAAAAACCATACATATAAACACGTATTTGGTTTTCTCTTTCTTTTCAGGGCTTAAGCAGTATTAGGGATCTCCTTGAAGTATGAATAATATTAACAAAAATTAGACATTATGTTTACAGCTGAAATACATATTTTATACAAATCTAAAATGAGCATAAATAAAAACTCAAACCCTATATACCGTTCATTTTTATTTCATGCTCCTTGACAACAAAAAATTAAATAAAGGTCTAAACCAAAAAAGAAAACTCAAATGTTGAGCTGCATAATAAATGATAAAAGCCCCCAGTCTCTGTAACCTTATGTTTTTTTCCTACCAAATGAGAAAATCTCCCATGGCCACCCATTAATACATGCAAAAAAACAAAAAACAGAAAAGAAAACTGCCCCCAAATTTCAAAACATAAATTAATGTAAGGGCCATGTGGAATATCCAGGTTGTAATCTAAACGGAGATTAATTTCTAAAGGAAGTAGTATGACGCATTTAGTCTAACTGCACACTCCTCACCTGTATAGAAGAAGATCATGAATGCCAGAAGGACTCCAGAATGCCTGTGCCTTCATTACTTACCTTCTGTCCATATCAAGATACATTCTTTCCGCCTCTTCAAACCTGCCGAAGTAGGCAGCAACTTCGGCCTGCTTCATGGACTCACTCTGCAGATGGCCCAGGCACTTCACGAACTGAATGCCTTGGTAATCTTTGCAGCGCACAAATGCTTGCTCTGCCGTGTGCAGATCTAGTTTCTGAAGAGCTGCTTCAGCCAGTAGGCGCCTTTTGAAAAAAAGAAACAAAAAAGCTTTATTGCCATTACTGATAAGTAAGTCCTGAACCCAAATTCAATTGTAACACCTGCTGTTTCTAGCTAAACTTGGTGGGAAGTGATTACTTTAACACATTTATGTACGTTTTGCTTAATATTATCCTTATTTTGAGTACTTCCAAATCTGAAATTAATTTCTGTATTTTAAAAAGAAGAGCAAGGGGGCACCTGGGTGGCTCAGTCAGTTAAGCGTCCGACTTCAGCTCAGGTCATGATTCGCGAATCATGGGTTCGAGCCCTGCATCGGGCTCTGTGCTGACAGCTCAGAGCCTGGAGCCTGCTTCGGAGTCTGTGTCTCCCTCTCTCTCTGCCCCTGCCCCACTCACTCTCTGTGTCTCTCTCAAAAAATAAATAAAAGACAGTAAGAAAATGTTTTTTAAATAAAAGGAAGAGCAAGAATGCAAGTCTACTCCCAGGAAGGCTACCACGAGAGAGGGGGACAATAGAGCTGAGACTTTAAAAGCATACACCAGACATTTCGGGGGATTTTTTATTTTTAAATACCAAAGTCGGGGGTGTGGATTGTCCTCAATGAATTGAGATGCATCTTCAATCCCAACCTTCTCAATCAATGCTCGACTATCTCGCAAGGACCGGATCTCAAAGTTAATTATATAATCCTTGTTTGGATGTTCTGGATTCTAAAAGCAAAGATGAAAATAAAGAAATTCAAATAGCTACCTTTAGAGTATGTGTTGCTTTTCTACAGTAAGACACGTGCACACACACAAACAACTCCATCATATTGTAAACCAAAATGGGAAGAAAAGATATTCCAGTGTGTGGGTCTTTGAGTTATCTGGAAAACAGCCACAATCCACAGGTGAAGTTCCTCCTGAGGTTACTAGGCTGCCTTGGGGAAAAGGGGACGGTGGGAGAAGGCGTGTTCCCCTCAGCTTAACTGTCATGTTCCCAGGAGCTACTCCCCAGCTCTTCTTGCCCAAAGTGCTGCAGAAAACACATGTGCAGGGGCCTCTGCCCCTCACTCCTTAATCTACTCTTTCCTTGCCGGGGTCAATGAGACTGTTGTCCACTGTGCTGTTGGATCCCAGACAAGCAAATAAAAGAAAAAGAGCTAGTTTTCATTATCTCATTCCTTTTGTTAATTTATCAAGCTGAGCCCTCCAAAAAGATTTTTTTCTGCAGGCCAGTCTTGCAGGAAAGAGCTAGATAATGGCTAAAGAAAGAAAACCAATATCTACATATTCCAAGTAAAGAAAAAGTGAAGCCCAGAAGAAAATTAGAGCCCCCACCCCCCCACACACGCACACACAGAAAATGGCAATGGCTCCCAGAACTGAGCTGCATCTGGCCCTCCCCACCTGCAACGAAACCATCGTACTTAGAAACTGAAAAGTCCTCCGGGAAATCCCTGGCACGAAGTAGAAAGTAGTATGAAAAGTGCATGGGGTTTGGATTCAAACAGACCTAAGCTTAGATCCTAATTGCACGGCCTACTGGCTTATGTGACGACTCTTTCTAAAACCTGCTGTACCCCGCTCCTGTGCCCCCCCAGGAAGCCAAGGCCACCTTCCCCAAATATAAACCCAATCACATCACTCTCCTGCTTTACTCCCCCCCGGTGACTCTAGGAGGCGGTCCAGACTCCACAGAAGGCATACAAGGCCTCTTACGGCTGGGGCCAACCTCCCCGATGACTGCTCCCCTTCTTCATTTCCGCCAGTGCTGCCAGTTACGTACACCAGCTTTGAAGCCAGACGGCTTGGAGTGAAATCATTCATGTCTCTGCCTACAGCTAACTGGGTGTCACTGGCAAATGAGTTTATCTCTCCAAGCCTCAGATTCTTCATCTGAACAAAGGAAGATGATAATCAGACTGACTTCCTAGAATTGTGAGGATTACATGAGATAACACATATCAAACATCTAGCACAATACCAGCCTTGTGCTACTCACATGATTTAGTCTCAGAACGGCGCCAGTGCCCTCTCACCCGACTGGACGCACCTGCCCACTGAACTGCGGCAGCCCCGCCCCTTTGCTGCTTGCTGAATTGCTTGCCTGTCTCCCCAAGCCTTCTACTGGAGGCCAGGAACTGTGCCTTACTGACTGCCAACAAACATCTGCTGAGTCAATGAACTCAGACGGACTTTTGGTAAATCTTTTTACTCACAAAGAGCCTTCTCCACTAAAAATGAGGTCTGCGTATTATCCACCGGGCACGGTTGTAATGACCAATGAACAAATGACATGCGATGACAAATGACAATCGAACACCTCCTATGAAGCCACTTTAGTGAATGTTTAGTAAACTCCCTTCCTTTTCCTTTCGCATTCCTTCTGCTCTAGTCCTCCAATAAAGTTCTCATGGGGAAAAAAAAAAAAGACACGCTCATAAGTAAAGGGCTTTAAAGGGCTACAATTTACATATCAAACCAAAACATGAAAACATGCTACAAATGGCAACTAACTTCAGAAATGTAAAACTCTACTATCCCAATTCCAAAAAATACATGAAGTACACAGAAAAAAGTAAATGCTTTGTATAAAATGAAAGTAAAACTACTCTCAATATATTCTTAGAGAAAGAAATTTTCAAAAGATGGTCAATGAAGGCCAAAGTAGAGGTTCAAAAAGATACCTGGAATCGGAAATGGATTATTTTATAAAACCCGGAAAAAAAATGGGAGGATAGTGGCCCTGCAAACAAAAAGTTACTCAAGTTAGAACTCAAAAGAACAAAGTAAATCGTCAAATATTTCTTCTCTTTGTTATTAACATAAGAACAATGACAACAAGTAGCTATCATTTTTTGAGCTCTTGATCCAAGCACTGTGGTAAGTGCTTTTCACCGATTACCTTATTCAGTAACAATCCTGTTAGATAGGAGCCATTATTATCCACATTTTATAGAGGTAAAAACTTGAGGTTCATAAACAAGAAAGGAAAATGAGTTCAAAAAGACGAAGGAAACTGTCTAAAAGTGGGGTACAAGTGACAGAGCAGGGTCAATCCACATCCCTAACGGGGACACCAGAGTGCCTGGGGATAAAATAAAGTAAATCCCAGTCAAGCCAGCAACAAAAATACAATTGTTTTTTAAGAATTACCTTCAATATCTCATCCAAAAGAACAGATTTGATTTCTAAATCCTCAAAGTTACAAATATATCCAGAAGTCTGAATGGGCTCCTTTAAAGATAAAGACAAACGTTATGCTTAATTGTACAAAATTTTCCTTCAACATATGACTTTATCTTTTATTATTAACATTTTCAAGCCAACAGAAAATTAGAAAGAATGTCATTAACACCCATATGTCCATCACCTAAATATTATTAACACTTTGCTAAATATGCTTCAGCCAGCTTTTTGGATGAAGTCCTTTAAAGTAAATCTAGTAAATGTATATAGACATCATGACATTTCACTCCTAAATATTTCAGTACACATCTCTAAAAGATAAGGACATTCTTTAAGTGGCCACATTACTACTAAAATTATATTAATTCCCTAATAGCATCTAATACCAGTCCAATTTTTCTCAATTAATCCAAAAACGCTTTATACCACTTGATAATTCTCATTCATGCAATGCAACATTATATTTAGTTCTTAATCAAACTGACAAACACTTATATCACGGAAATCTTATACTATACTGAAAAGTCCATCCTCTATAAAATCAGCCAGAGAGCATTCCTGATAGATTTTCTATGTAAGATTGAACTTGCCAATATGTAAATACACAAGTCTGTTACAGGTCTGTCTCTTATCCTAATGTTACACAAGCTTATAGAAATAAAGTACAGTAAATGCATATTATAATGTAAAGTAGGTGCCCTAAATTCTCCAGTAGGAAGACGAAATATAAATACTATATAAACAAAAATAAATAAATTCTCACTATACTTACTACCTCCAAGAGCACTATGAAAAGAATGAGATAATGTTGTCTGGCAATGGAAATAATACCAGAATGTAACTTTTTTTTAATGCTTATTTTTTGAGAGAGAGAAAGACAGAGCATGAGTGGAGGAGGGGGAGAGAGAGGGAGACACAGAATCTGAAGCAAGCTCCAGGTTCTGAGCTGTCAGGACAGAGCCCAACGCGGAGCTCGAACCCATGAACCATGAGATCATGACTTGAGCCAAAGTCAGACATTCAACTGACTGAGCCACCCAGGCGCCCATGGAATGTAAGTTTTTTTAATGTGTGTGTGTGTGTGTGTGTGTGTGTGTGTGTGTGTGTGTGATGCAATAGAAAGTAAGCAAAATTCAAAGGAAACAATGTATCAAATTTATAATTCTGATACTTAGTTCTTCATGTGATAGAAACTATAAAATTATAATAGAAAGATACTAAAAAGATGGAAATTAGAGGTAAAATTGAATCATGTTAAAAAATTGAACCATATTTAGTTTAGTATGTCAGAGTTTAAGAATGAGGCTCTTGTGTGCACACTATATGTGTTTGAGTCTCAAAGTGATTTTTTTTTAATTTTTTTTTTAACATTTATTCATTTTTGAGAGACAGAGTGTGAGCAGGGGAGGGGCAGAGAAAGTGAGACACACAGAATCCAAAGCAGGCTCCAAGCTCTAAGCTGTCAGCCCAGAGCCCGACACGGGGCTCGAACTCACGAACTGTGAGATCACGACCTGAGCCAAAGTCAGAAGTTTAACCAAATGAGCCACCCAGGTGGCTCAAAGTGATATTTTCTTTTAAAAAGTATAAATTGCTGAGGCATGTGGGTGGCTCAGTTGGTTAAAGTGTTCGACTTCAGCTCAAGTCATGATTTTACAGTCTGTGAGTTCAAGCCCCCACAGGAATTCTGTGTCTCCCTCTCTCTCTCTGTTCCTCCCCTGCTCGTGCTCTGTCTCTTTCTCTCTCCCTCAAAAATAAATAAATGTTAAAAAAATTATTTTAAGTAAAAATTATTGATTACATGAGAAAATACTATAAAAGACAAGTTGTAAAGACAAGTATGAGCAATGATCACATAGAAAGAATCAGGAATAAATTTTAATTCAAAAATTAAGTATATAATAACATACTTCTTATAAATTATAGAGGCCTTTCATATATTTTAATTATTTTGATACAACGTGTATCCAAATATACCTGTATAAAAATGTTTATCATTAGAAAATTGCTTTATTTTTGACTAGACAAAAAATTAAGCAAGGTAGCCAAAAATAAAGTCATAAAAGATGATGTGTGGATAAAAAATTATACCAAAAAAAAGAGAAAGGGAGAAAATAAAGGGAAGAGAAATTAAAAACTTAAGAGTTTCCAAAATAATCTCTGATTATTGGCACATAAGTAAGTACGCAAATATATTTATGTTATGTAGATTTTAAAAAGTCAACTTCCACTTGAATTATCTACACTAATTCTCTTTATTTTCCAAAATTCACTAGATATCCATTAACATTTCCATTGAATATGAAGTTTTAGACCAGTGGTTAACAAAAGCAGGATACACTCCCCTACTCAGTCCATAAGAAAGTTATTTTTATCAAGAAAGTATTTAAAACTTCACTAATCTATACTATATTAAGTACTCTTACCCAGTACCTACATCAGGAGGTCTCAGAACATGTACAATATAACAGGTACCTTGAAGTGCTTATCCATTTAATCACAGCATATTGTGACATACTGAAGTTTGTATGTTGTTGGGAGCTGTTTTGGGCTCACAGGTTGAGACCCCTCTCTGTGTGGAAAAGGTTGAAGCAAAGCTCCTGCCAGCCAAACTGCCATCTAATCTTACCTCCTTCTAAATAATCTTTCAGGCCTGGATTTCTTGAACTGCTCTCATTGGCCTAAGGGATATAACGCTCTTTGGGTTTATGGCTTATGGAAAAGGGAATCTGGAGTGCGATGTCTTGATGGATAAAATCTGAATGAGAGTAACCTGGCCAGAAGTAACCTCAAAGTTCCTCTTGGGGATAGGTTACACAAATTGATCATATAGAATAGCTAGAAATTAGCAGATGTTAGGCCCCAAGACTCCTTAAACCAAACTAGATTTTCCCTGCAGGTATAGCATTGTGTTAATCATCCCCTCAGCCCCACCATAAAACCTCAAAGAACATCTCTGTAAAGCTTCTCTCAGTATTTGATTAACAGACTGATGGGAGAGGTTGTAAAGAGACTTAAGACCTTCTCCGGAAGTTGGCTTAGTCCAAAAGTTAGAAGCACTGTTTACAGATAAGTTACAAACAATAGCCAAATAAAAGTAGCTACACATATCGTCACTGATTAACAACAAATATTGAGTACCTCCCTGAGGTTAACATTTCACGAATCCTTTTGCTATTCCCATCCCCACGCTCCCTTATAATAAAAAGGCAATAACAAAATACTCTTACAGAAACTGCTGTTTGTCTAAAGAACAGATAAACATGAGCCCTTACGATATACGCTCACTCACTCACAAAGGAAAAGAACTTTTTCTTTTGTTTCTATGTTTCTACCAAACAAATAATACCTCCTCCATTATGGTTAAAGATTATGGATAGAATGACTCCCAATCTATCTACAGATGGTTAACATAGGCAACAGTGTGTGCGCCCTCTGTTTACTGCGGGCTTCAACAACCCTGCTCTCTTCTTAAACATCTTGTTATTTTCTCTGCTGTAAGCCTACCTAACTCTGCCCCAAAAACTGTGCGTGGTCTATTGTTTGGAACAGAGTCATAAAAATGGTTACTGCCTAATCTAAGATAAGACTGTCTCCTTCTAGGTCTGGGGGATTCACAAATATGCCAACCTAAGAAATATTGTTAAAAATACCTTGTCACTGATGTAATGTCACTCGCTACCTTTAAAAATAAAGACACTGAGACTAGCAGGTCAGAGATGCCAGAATTGCCAGGGCTGCCTGCTTGGTCATCAGACTCCATCTCTCATGGCTCTCTCACTTCATTTCGCCTGACCGTCCGTCCTTCGTGGACCCCTAGATTTCACCGGAACAAGGACCCTAGCAGTATATACCTAGTTAAGTGGGTTTAGGGATGACAGTATCTAATTTTGAGCTAATTCTCATAAATTGGACAAGCGGTTTAAAAATCTCCCTGGAAAGAATGTGTGAATGAGGCGGAATATTAATAACGCAAGCACAAGCAAACAAGGCAAAGCAGAACAGTCACCCCCCTTTACTCCTGGCACAAATTCTGGGGTCAGCCACATTACAAAGTGAAAACAATCACATTAGAATCAGATCTGACAGAAAGTCAGCTAAAAAAATGAAAATTATCAAGACTATTTGAAACATGGGACTTATACAAAGTTAATAATCCAAGTGTGCACAATGCTTGAAACACTAGCTAAGGGTTATTAGCAAGAACTATAGCACGCTGGCATTTTAAAATAAAGTTCCTTCAGCCTGTTAAATGTATTCTTTTTTCTCATTTTTTTAGAATTTCTATTTTAGGGACATGTTTCATAATATATTTGTATTAATATTTTAGGCCATGTATATAATTTCTAAATAAATAATTATGCATATAAGAAGATATGGATTCAAAAATTTGGAAACCTCTTGTTTGGTGAAGAAATATACAAAAGTGAGGAGCTGAGTGATAAAAATATGAGCTATGAAAGGAATATGAATATGAACTAGTACCAAAAACAGGACTAGAAAAGCAGAATCAGTCCCTTTAGAGGGTCCCTGGAGATGAAAATGACCAAACAGGGAATATCAACATTAAATACTCATTTCCAAATTCTCAGAAAGTATGCTTTATCAGTGAATTACAACTTTACATACAAATGGCACCCGTTTTTCATATATAATCTGAAGAAAGGTTTACAACTTAAAGAAAGGTATGAATCTAGAATTCATAACACTCAAATGGATAAAAATGTATTCAGTATTACCTGTCAAGTAACAGCTTATCTCCTGCATAATAAAAGAATACTATGCCCTAAAGGAGCTCCAGTAAATTCTATTTTGAAGAGTATGTCCTTACATGATCAGTCGATGAGCAGCCGACGGAATGAACGGCAGAGTAACTGACGAGTAACTAACCAAGCAGGGACCACAGACAGCCAGCGTCCTCATGAATGAACTGAACAGCACGGCATGACTTATAAAGAAACCCAGTCAGTGGTGAGGTTGAAAGAAATTCATCTAGCTCTAAATCCAATAGAAATTGAACTACCTGCCAAGCCTGAAAATGAACTCCAAAAAAAGAGGGGAAGGGAGGGCTATTCTGTTAAAACTACTTAAGAAGGACTTTGCACCAGGCCAAGACTTCCTTTGGTGCTAGACTGAGCATGTGTGCTACACGCACATTACAAGCAGCCAGAACAACACTCGCCCAGGCATGATTTCTGACTTAGTATGCGCAGGGCCACAGATGGCAAAAGGACCCTAACATTCAAAAAGTATTCTTCCATCCTCAAGGCTCGCCTGTGGTTACCTGCCTGATTTTTTACACTTATTTTGTGGCAAGTGTCAAATTTCCCTTGGAGCCTTGAAAGAATCCCCTGCTTCCAGGTTAAATGCAGCAGCCCTGAATGCCCTTCCTTTAAACCATACTCAGGGTCTAAAAATTACAAAGATCCTTAAGATTCCTAACAAAGCCTTGAGAGCAATTTATATAAGGTCATTTCCCAGCCCAAAGATCCTGAGTAGAGCTAAAATGGGGAAATGCGAAAATAATTTAAGATATTAAAGGGACAAATAGTTTACCATTAAATAAATCACTCTAGAAGATCTCTGGCAGCTCAGGGGCCCAAGCATGCAACTTCCTTCCAAAAAAGCAAATCATAAACCCATACATCAATTAATGATATCAACTTATTTATTATTATTTACATTTGTTGGGTACAACAACCGTACAGAAATTTCCCGATTGAAAACCATTAATTATTCAAAAGCTGTATAAAAATTTATCACAACGATGCTGTCATTAGGCTACTGCTCATGTTATTTTGAATTTCCTAAACACGAATGCTAACAGCCAGCTGATCCAGAGAGACTGACAGGAAAGTTCCAGACCTAAAAGGTAGCTGATGTGGGGCACCCTGTGGCTCAGCTCGTAGAGTGTCCGACTCTTGACTTTAGCTCAGGTCAGGATCTCACAGTTTATGAGTTCAAGCCCCGCATCGGGCTCTGCACTGATTGCTTGGGATTCTCTCTCTGCCCCTTCCCTGCTGTCTCTCTCTCTCAAAATAAATAAACTTTAAAAAAACAATTAGCTGATGTGAGCCACAAGTAGAAAATCAAAATATAACTTTAAAATTAGTGAGCAAGAGGCTTCCTGATACTCCAAAGAGGGTAAGATTAATCAGTCCACACTTGCATATTCCTAAAATTATCAGAGTAAGAAAGACCAGGGGTTTATGTGAACATACATAAGGGAAGCACAGATTCAGGTGGACAGGGAGGCAAAAGAGAATGAAAGCACAAGGCAATTTCAAAACCACACTTTTTTCTTTAGGTTGTTTTATGCAATTTTGGTAAATATTACTACGGATTTTCTTTTTTTCTTAACTTTCACAAGGAAAAAATAAAGACTATGTATTCGAGACCATGGTTCCATCTTTTAAGAAGAACAGATAAATGCTTAGGAAGTGCCTTTCAGAGAAAGCAGAGACTATTTAAAGGATGAGTATTATCCCCACTTAAGACCAAATATTTTACAATTCCACAGAGACATTTCTATCTATTTTCAGAAATTTACGCAGCCAACACCAACAAACCTCCTAAGGAAACAAAAGGGAAACATCCAGGTTTTGCCATCTGGCTCATTATTTATGTACTGCCAGTGCTCATTTCTTGTGTTTACCTCAGGATCCAAGTTTCTGAAAACATACATTCTTGTCTTCTCCATCATTGCAAACAAATCTGGATTATCCTTGGCCCACTTCATATCCCAGACATCTTTCCGCTCCAATTGTAACAACTCGCCAATGACCTGCTGTCCTGTGCTGTCTGTTACCCGAGCGTCCAAGTCAAAGAAAGTTAGAACTCCTGAGATATCTATGATAGCAAGACGACTAAAAATAATGAAATTGGAGAAGGGAAACAAAACGGTAAAATGACGATCAGCAATCACAAATACAATTACTTACTACCTTTCTTCTGTAAAATCAGTTCGTACGAATCTGGGAAGAAGGAGAAATGGCTTTAAGGGACACCTGAGTGGCTCAGTTGGTTAAGCGTCAGACTTCGGCTCAGGTCATGTTCTCACAGTTCCTGAGTTTGAGCCCCACATTGGGCTCTGTGCTGACAGCTCAGAACCTGGAGCCTGCTTCGGATCCTGTGTCCTCCCCTCTCTCTGCCCCTCCCCTGCTCATGCTCTCTCTCACGCGCACTCTCTCTCTCTCAAAAATAAGTCAACATTAAAAAAAGTTTAATAAAAAAATAAAAAATAAATGGCTTTAAAGAAATAACTGGTTTTAAACAAATTTTTATAAATTGGATAGAAAACACGGACTCCTCTCTATTTTGCTTCCTTGTGAGGACAAAGTATCCGAAGGAATTAAAGCAACAGGCATGCAAACAACTTAGAGTATTATATTTGAATTTCTATATTTTGCCCAATTAGAGAAAAGCATCTAAATACTGTATAAAAATAAACATAAATAAAACCACACTGAACTGTAAGACAAATTTAAAACAAACACACATCTTTGTATTTATTACATAAATCCAAAAATCCCAATTGATAGCTTCTAAACCCAGCATCTACATGAGGAGAATTTTCAGACTTACCTAGAGTTGCAATTCAAAGACAACTGGTAGGCTCGACAGTTAAGGGAATATTTTTGAATCAAAACAACATTAGGAAGACTGTATCTCTGCATGGTGCCAGACTCACGACCCTATGGAAATTACTTTTGATTACTAAAGCATATTTGCATAATAACATTAAATTACAACTAGAGGTCTCTCCCTACGTTCATACGTTTGTTTTGAAACCAAAGTGATGGTATCATAACTAATTCCCAATTCTGATACTAAAACACGTCACTAAGTATATATTTATCTCCTAATTTAATTAAAACCCTTTAAAAGTGGTTGAAGGTGATCCAATTTTTTTTCATGTAGCATTCAAGAAAGAAGTCAGAAACTTAGCTGTTCAATAATACATAACTCCTTATATCACAAGGAAGAAATGATTTACAGTTGTTGTCTAAGTTAATATTTAAGGTACATTAAAAGCTAAAATATAAAGCACTTACTAAATTAAATTTCATATATATGAAAAATCAATTTAAGATCGCCATATGAAACAGTGGTGACTGAAAGTCTACGTTTTTATCCCATAGCCATCTATCTGGCTAGATAGTCAGAAGCAGTGATTCCATGAGTATTAGTTTAAATGTGTCAGAATGGCTAAAATTAACTTAGGAAAAAAACAGATGCTGGTGAGGATGCAGAGAAAGGGGAATGCTCTTGCACTGCTGGCAGGAACGCAAACTGGTGCAGCCACTCTGGAAAGTGTATGGAGGTTCCTCAAAAAGTTAAAAATAGAACTACCCTGCGACCCAGCAACTGCACTACTAGGTATTTACCCAAAGGATACAGGTGTGCTGTTTCGAAGGGTCACATGCACCCCAATGTTTATAGCAGCACTGCTGACAATAGCCAAAGTATGGAAAGAGCCCAAATGTCCATCGATGGATGAATGGATAAAGAATATGTGGTATATATATATACAATGGAGTATTACTGAGCAATCAAAAAGAATGAAATCTTGCCATTTGCAACCACATGGATGGAGCCAGAGGGTATTATGCTAAGTGAAATGAGTCAGTCAGAGAAAGACAAATATCATATAACTTCACTCACATGAGAACTTTAAGATACAAAACAGATGAACATAAGGGAAGGGAAGCAGAAATGAAATAAAGACAGGGAGGGGGACAAAACATAAGAGACTCTTAAATATGGAGAACAAACAGAGGGTTGCTGGAGGGGTTGTGGGAGGGGGGATGGGCTAAATGGGTAAAGGGCATTAAGGAATCTACTTCTGAGATTGTTGTACCATACACTAACTTGGATGTAAATTAAAAAATAAATAAATTATTAATAAAAATAAAATAAAATTTTTTAAAAGGCTGATTTGGAGGGGCACATGTACCCCAATGTTTATAGCAGTGCTATTGGCAACATCCAATTATGGAAAGAGCCCAAACGTCCATCGACCGATGAACGGATAAAAAAGAGGCGGTATAAGACCGACACTTCTGGTGGGGAGGGCCGTGGCCTGCCAGGCGAGGTAGATCAATAAACTGTTCGTGAATAGTGGAGGAAAGAAAAAGAAGAAGACGTGGTATATACGTATACAATGGAATATTGCTTGGAGATTAAAAAGAGTAAAATCTTGCCATTTTCAACAATGTGGATATAACTAGAATGTATAATGCTAAGTGAAATACGTCAGTGAGAGAAAGATATTGTATGATTTCATTCATATGTGGAATTCAAGAAACACAACAGATATACATAGGAGAAGGGAGGGGAAAATAAGATAAAAACAGAGAGGGAAGCAAGCCACAAGAGACTCTTAAATACAGAGAATGAACAGAGTTGATAGGGGGTAGGCTAAATGAGCAATGGTCATTAAAGAGGGCACTTTTTGGGATAAGCACTGGGTGTTGTATGTTAGTGACGAATCACTAGGTTCTCCTCCTGAAACCACTATTACAAATTTAAATAAATTTTTAAAAATTTTTAACATTTATTTATTTTTGAGAGAGAGAGAGACACAAGTATGAGTTGGGGAGGGGCAGACAGAGAGGGAGACACAGAATCCGAAGCAGGCTCCAGGCTCTGAGCTGTCAGCACAGATCCCGACACGGGTCTCGAACCCACGAACCGTGAGCTCATGACCTGAGCCGAAGTCAGATGCTCAACTGACTGAGCCACCCAGGTGCCCCTAAATAAAAACTTTTTTTAAAAGAATATACATGAGGCTAGGCAGCAGCTTGCAACTGACAACACCAAAAGCATGATCCTTAAAAGGGAAAACTGATACACTGGCATTCACCAAAATCAAAATTTTTTCTCTGTGAATGACCTTGTTAGGAGAAGAAAAAGACAAAGTACAAACTGGAAGAATATTTGCAAACCATATATCTAACAAAGTGGGCCTCTCTCTAGAATATGTAAGGAGGTCTCAGAACACAAAATACTGCATTAAAAGCTGATTAGAGATTCCAAAAAATATGTGTTCAAAAATAAAACAGAACAGAAGTTGTAGTGTAACTCTGTGCCAGCCTTAACACAGATGATCCACAGTTGGCGTAACAGACAGGAGAGAACGGTGTTTCTACATGGCGACGGGACGCAGCGGAAGGCTCCGCTCCGGCCACCGTCCCCCGCGCCTTTTTAATCAGAGCAGCACCGCTTTCACAGCGTGATTCTCAAGAGGGGCCTGTCCGAAAGGCTGGAAGGGGGAGGGGGAGAATATTTTTTAATGCATAAAGGGACGTATGGGTTTCCAAAGATTTACCGTATTGGGGTAGGAAATAAGATTTTGTTTTTGAAAAAGGGGGTCCTGTGGCTTTAAAGGTTTGAAAAAGTAATGATTCTAAAACCTTTTACATTTCAATGGTGAAATTTTAAATGCAGAAGATATTTTCTCCATTAAAATTTCTGGCTGGAATTAAAACTATCCAAGTGTGTTTGTTATAGATAGACTCTGTCATTTGGGAATTACGTCAATTTTTAAGATTGATACGAGTTGCATGCTATTTTATTTATTTTGCAAATGTCAGGAACAGCACTAGCACAACCAAAACACTCTGCCATTGAGCAAAGAATCTGAAAAGCAAACGAGGCTCTGTAAGACAAACTGCTTTCAAAACACAGCAAATTCACTTGGTGAGGAAAAACAAATAATACGTTAAGATTTTGTCCCCATAAAAGTATCTAATGGCTAAAGAACATAACTAGAACTGCAAATATACGCTATTTAGGCTCTGTTTGCACAACCGAAATTCAATGACTCCACCAGCATTACTATGCTAAAGTAAACATTTAGTTCTAAAATTAGTATTTTCAAATGCCAGAGCTCAAGAAAAGCCACCATTACATTCATTTTATTTGAAAAATTCAGCAAAAATTTGCCCTAGAATTTTTTATTTTACTGGTTAGCAAACACACCACCTCTTCATTTTAAGTCATATGAAAGCAGCTGAGCCAAAGCACTTTCTCCAACACCAAATAGCGGGCCACATACAGGAGGAAGCTTTCTAAGACCTACTACCACCATCCAATCCACTCGACATCTGCCAACCCTTGGCAGGAAGCCAGTGTCAAACTCTCCCCAGCTGGCCACTATTCTACTGCTTTTATTAATAGCTATTTTTGCAAATAATTAACAATTGGTGAGGCAATCTTTAAAACTTTCTTTTTATTATGTTGGACTTAGAAAACTAGGTGCCCACAAGATGATACTCAAATCCGAAACATATTACTTTACTCTATTTTTATAATTTAAACAATTATTATTCATAAAATCAGTTTTTTAGAACTTACCACAATCAGTGTCTTATCAGATGCAGTTATGGCACAAATCGGATCCCGGGTACCCTAAAATAAATCAATTGTTATTCTTTAACAAATATTTATTGAACGACTAATCTGGTGTAAGGTAGTATGCAATTCACTAAGAATACTTCAATATATTTATTAACCTAAACATTCACTTACTGAGCACCTACTATGTGCAAGATGCTGAACTAAGCACTGGAGACACTTGAGTAAAATCTTTCCCCTCAGGGATTACTCAAAAGCCTACTGGGGAAGACAGTGAGCCGAAAACCTAATTACAGAACAGTACGATAAAAGTGGTGGTACACTCGGGAGCTGGGAGAGCAACAGAGGAAGGAATATCTCACTTATACATAAGTACGCAGGGAGACAGAAACCTGAGCTTAGTCATAAAAAACGAACAGATGAGAAGGACCAGCTGATGCCAGAATGAGGAAAGGGAAACAGCAGGGCACAGCAACAAGCTGGACGGATCTCAAGAGCTTATGCTTAGTGAGGAAAAGCCAATCTCAAAAGGTTACATGCCACATGATTCCATTCATTTAAAGAATTCTCAGAGTGACAAAACCAGAAATGGAAACAGATGAGTGGTTGCCAGGGGGCAGGGATGGGGTGGAGAACAAGTTGTGAAAACAAAGAAATAGCATGAGGCATGTTCTTTCATGACAATAAGATTATATAAAATCATGTGCATACGTGTCCATGTACAAACTACTGAAAACGGAGTAAGGAATCAGGTGGGAGTCCAGTTAGCAGTGTCATTATCAATGTCGATTTCTTGTTTTGGATATTATATCACAGTTATAGAAGATGTCACCATCGGGACGTGGGGTAAAAATATTCTATGTGTTATCTGTGCAACCTCCTGGGAGCCTATAATTATTTCAAAAATGTTTTTAGGGGTCCCTGGTAGCTCAAGTCGGTTGAGTGTCTGACTCTTGATTTCAGCTCAGGTCATGATCTCATGGTTACGGGAATGAGTCCAGCATCGTGGATTGGAACTCCGCACTGAGTGTGGAGCTTGCTTAAGATTCTCTGTCTCTCTCCCTCTGCCCCTCTCCCCTTCTCATGCTCTCTCTCTCTAAAATAAAATTTTAAAAAAGAATAAGAAAAACACAAAAATGTTTTTAAAAATCAACAGAAGGAAAAAACACAGCACACCTAGAAAAAGGTTTTCAGAATAGAACATTTTTTTTAAGAATTACTGGAATATGATGCTATTCAATAAAAACAAATTCTTTCCCAGATCTCAAAGTAAAATTACAGTACTTCCAAATCTACAGATATTAACATTTGATGGCAATAAGACCACCTACTTGAATGGCTTTACTATAATCAAGCACCCCATCCACTGATCCAGAAGGAGTATCATCAACATGATAAATTCTGGAAAAAAAAGTCAGAATTTCAAAGATAGCGTTAAGCACAGGTTATACCATTTCACAATCACTAGAATAATTAAAGGATTGAATGTCACCAATGGATATTGTTATATGTAACATAAACGTCTTGATTATTTTAAAGAGTTCTTGACACAACTCAATCCTATAAACGTAGGTGTTTCCTGGTTACGTAAGTGATATGCTCCTGAAAGCTACGCCAAAAATATATTTGAACATTGAATCACATATTTCCAATGAATTTCATTAAGACCGAACAGCTATTTTACCTTATTCCCCAAGTCAACATCAGGAATAACTTCTGATACACTAAGTAGGTTTCTCTGTTGCTTCTCCATAATTTCCTTTCCAACGCATTTCTAATGTGCTCAATAAAGGTAAAGCCTAGGGGCACCTGGGTGGCTCAGTCGGTTAAGCCTCTGACTTCGGCTAAGGTCATGATCTCAAATTCTGTGGGTTCAAGCCCTGCATCAGGTTCTGAGCTGTCAGCACAGAGCCTGGAGCCAGCTTTGGATTCTGTGTCTCCCTCTCTCTCTGCCCCTCCCCTGCTCATGCTCTGTCTTTCTCTCTCAAAAATAAATAAATAAATGTTAAAAAAAAATTTAGGGTTGCCTGGGTGGCTCAGTCGGTTGAGTGTCCAACTGCGGCTCAGGTCATGATCTCGCATTCGTGGATTCAAGCCCCCATCGGGCTCTGTACTGACAGCTCAGAGCCTGGAGCCCGCTTCAGATTCTGTGTCTCCCTCTCTCTCTGCCCCTCCCCTGCACGTGCTTTCTCTCTCCATCTCTCAAAAAATAAAATAAAACATTAAAAAATTAATTTAAAAAAATTTTAATAAATAAAGGTAAAGCCTAAATGTTTTGGGAAGCTCCAATCAATGAAATTTTTGTTCTGAACTAAAGAATCATCATTCCCTATGTTCCCTGTGTTAGGATGATGACTTTTGGACTTGGCCCATCTCTCCGATACCTTCATTATGATACTATTCACACCGTGGTATCTCCACTAGTTTATCTATCTCTCCCACTAGCTGGTGAGTTTCCTGGAAGCAAAGACTGTATCTCTAGAGCCTAGCACAGTGCCATATACTGTCAGGTGCTCTATATCTGCTGGAAAAGTATTAAAATGAGGGGAGGTGACTAGGCAAGATACATCATAGAGTAGCTATGAGGCCCTGGGCAAGTCACTTCACTTCTCTGATCCTCAATTTCTCCAAGTGGAAATAAGGGCAACCTTCTGCAGGGTTTTTTTTAAGGGGCATAAATAAAATGACGTTTGTAAATCACATATGCACAGAGCCTGATCATCAAGAAATCATAAATGGACTATAATCATAAGAATATCAAGCCATTTTCTATCTTGAAAATACTATGAGATTTTATCATTGTTAAACTGAAATCATAATTGTACTTTGACAAATAAGGAGATTAAATGTTAAATTTAATAGAAATATATTAAAGACAGAAAGAAAATATATTTTAAAAAGAAAAAATTAAATTTAGAGGTGCCATGTTTCTGTATTTTGCTACATTTCTATTAAGTATATCCAGCTACTGTTTCTACTTAGTTACCACAAAATAAAAGTCAATGGTTAGAATAGGAGGGCTCTCAAGAGATCACATGACCCCCCTTTCTCTCTCTCTTAAAACAAGTAGGGCACTATAAGAAAGGCCAATCAGAGTGAGGTGTTTCAGAGCCGATCAACCCGGCTTTACGCCCCATCTCTACTTATCAGATAGTGACCTGGGCAAATCATTTAAGCTCACGTGTCTTAGTCTCTTCTCTGTGAAACAGGATTAGTAAGAGGACTGACTAGGCTTACTGGACTATCTGGCAGATAAGAAGTATTCGATGTTGGCTGTAACCATTGTCACCAAAGATATTTTACGGATGAGGAAAGTGAGGTCCAGAGAAACCTGCCCAGTCATTAAAATGAGTAAGTATATCCCACATAGAAAGATAAGGAAATGCTGCCGTCTTAAAGCCAGAATATCTTTAGCTGGCTCCCAGAGGACACTCACTCTATGGAGAGGCTAGATTTTTCTGTCCCAGCTTTGTCCTAAGATCTACCTCGTCTCTGCAGACAGCAGTTCTCTTGCTTATTATTGCTACCACTGCCACATGCTGTCCTGAAAAAGCCAAAGAGTCTTCCTATTTAGACTTTGAGAACTACTGAGAAGATACAGTATTTTTCAACTGGTTTGTTTGTTTGCTTGTTTTGCTTCCACATGAATTCATACATCCAAAATATTTTCGCTAGGGACATTTCTCCTGTCTTGGTACATGAGTGAGTCTTAAAGGGAATGGAAGATTGCATTAAGATCGCAAGCATGTGCGAGGGAAGATGATCTGAAAAAGCAACCCAGGGTTTCTGACATGACCCCCACTGCCCACTTCCAACAGAGCCTATGCCCGCATTAAGAATCATTAGGTTAAAACACTCAACAAAATGCTTTATTTAAAGGCTTCAGATGGGGGCACCTGAGTAGCTCAGTTAGTTAAGCCTCTGACTTCTCAGGTCATGATCTCACGGGTCGTGGGTTTGAGCCTTCTAGGGCTCTGTGCTGGCAGTGTGGAGCCTGCTTGGGATTCTCTCTCTCTTTCTCTCTCTCTCTTTCCCTCTCTGCCCATGCTCACACACTCTCTCTCTCAAAATAAATAAACTTTAAAATAAATGCATACCTACATACATACATATAGGCAGGCTTAGGGTAACAACAAATGGGCAAATACAGAATATCACCAACAGAGATAATATAACTTAGAAAACACAGTAAATACATCTACACCTTGAAACTTACTACAGGGAATCCCCTCTTCCTAGTCCTAACTTCTCTATGTAGTAGAGCCCTCTCTATCACTTAACCCAACTCCCTGGAATCCAGGGCAAGAGAAAGAAGCCCAAGTGGCCAGTTCACCCTAACTGGAGACCTCCTCCATATCTGTGTCTAAGAACCTGCCTAGCCTATGGTGACGGACACTAGGATCACCCCCACCCTCCTGGAAAGACCTGTACCACTAACCCATAAGAATGAAGCTTTGGTCAGACATTCAAGTAAATAATCATATTTCAAGTATAGCATAATAACCCTAACATGGTGAGAACAGGTGAGAGAGAATAGCTATTTCCTTATAAAAACACAGACTTCCAGTCTTTATCTCTAAGGGCTTTCTTTTATTACACCACACTCCTTCTCATTTATTTTGATACATTTAAAAAAATAATTTGAAAGATTTTGAAATTAATGGGAAAATATTGTTTCTAGTAATCAAAACAATTTACAGTTCTCAAACATGACAATTTAGAATTAACTACATCTGATTTAAATGTGATATGGTTGAGCAACTAAAAACCATGCATCAAAAGATATACCTTTCTCTTCCTTCTTTCCGAGACCGTGTGATCTGATTAATTTCCAACGCTGTGAGCTTCTTTGCCACGCGATATTGCCAGGTATAAAATGCTTCTTTTGAAGCTGCTATCACATGGGTTTTGGTCATTGCAACAAATAATGGTACTATTTAAAAGAGCATTAAAACAATTAGGTTACAGTTACACAGAAATCACAGAATGTTTCTGCTGCAAAGGAATTCAGTGACCGCTCACTGTATTCAACCCCTCATTCCAGACAACACATCCCACGTGCAGTCTCTAAAATCAAAAATAATCAAAAGCTTGTAGGACCATTCAAAAATATTAACATCAAAATGGATCAAAGACCTAAATGTAAGAGCTAAATTTACTGTATAAATCTTAGGGGAAAAAAAAAACACCTTAGGAATAAATCTTTGCGACCTTGGATTAGGCAAGAGTTTCTTAGATATGACACCAAAAGCACAAGCAACCAAAGAAAAAGTAGATAAACTGGACTTCATCAAAATTTAAAATATTTGTGCCTCAAAGGTCACCATCAAAAAAGTGAAAAGACAACTCAAAGAATGGAAGAGAAAGTTTGTAAATCATATACGTGATAAGGAATTATTTCTAGAATATGTAAAGATCTCTTACAACTCAATAATAAAAAGATAAATAGCCCAATAAAAAAAATGGGCAAAGGATCTGAATAGACATTATTCCAATGAAGATATACAAACAGCCACTAAGCAAAGGAAAAAGATGTTCAATATCTTTAGCCATCAAGCAAATGCAAATCAAAACTACAATTAGATACCACTTCAAACCCACTCTAGAATCAAAAATGAATCAATAATGAGTATTGCGAAAGATGTAGAGAAATGGTAGGGAAATAGTGCTGCATCCACTTTGAAAAACAGTTTGGCAGTTTCTCTATTTGTTAAATATAGAGTTACCACAGGCTCCACCAACTCCACTCCTAGGTATACACCCAAGAGAAATGAAAACAAATGTCTACACAGAAGCTCATACACAAATGTTCAGAACAGCATTGTTCATAATAGCCACAAAGTTGAAATAGCCCAAATGTCCATTAACTGATGAAGAGATAAATCAAATCCCACTACCTGCTCCCATCCCCACTATTATTACTGCTTGGTTCAGGCCTTCACCCTTCCCTCTGATCTCACATTTTATAATCCTCATTAAGTTAGAAAAGAAAATCCTCGATGGCTAACAGACACATGAAAAAATGCTCAATATCACTCATCATCAGGGAAATACGAATTAAAACCACAATGAGATACCATCTCACACCTGTCAGAATGGCTAAAATTAACAACTCAGGAAACAGATGGGACTGCTGGTGGGAATGCAAACTGGTGCAGCCACTCTGGAAAACAATATGGAGGCTCCTCAAAAAATTAAAAATAGAATTACACTGCTAAGTATTTATCCAAAGGATACAAAAAGGCTGATTTTAAGGGGGATGTGCACCGCAATGTTTATAGCAGTACTATCAACAACAGCCAAATTATACATACAATGGAATACTACCCAACGATCAAAAAGAATGAAATCTTGCCATTTGCAATAACATGGGCAGATCTAGAGTATACTGTGCTAAGTGAAATAAGTTAGTCAGAAAAAGACAAATATCCTATGATTTCACTAATATGTAGAATTTAAGAAACAAAACAGATGAACACAGAGGAAGGGAAGGAAAAATAAGATAAAAACAGAGAGGGAGGCAAACCATAAGACACTGTTAAGTACAGAGAACAAACTGAGGGTTGCTGGAGAAGTGTTGGGTAGGGGGGATTGGCTCAGCGGGTGATGGGCATTACGGAGGGCACTTGTTGGGATGAGCACTGGGTGTCATATGTAAGTCATGAATCACTGGGTTCTACTCCTGAAACCAATACTACCCTGTATGTTAACTAACTTAAATTTAAATAAATAAATTTAATTTTAAGAAAAAGAACTATTAGAGATTTAATAAAAAAGAAAATCAGGAGGAAGATAGATTTAGAGGACTGTACTGCAAAATGTGTGTATAAGTGGACCCATGCAGTTCAAACCTGTGTTATTCAAGAGTCGGCTGTATCTTTAAAATTAATTTTTATCTGTTTAAAAAAAAGAAAATGCTCCAAAGCTCCTTCCCAATTTAGGAATACATTCTCCTAACCATAGAACTTTTTTCATCTGTTCCTTTTCTTAGAGAACATGTAATTAAGCTCCTACCCTTTGTAGGAGCTGTGTACCCTTTGATGGCACAGTCTTATAAAATCTATCTTAAAGATTAAAAAATGGAAGAAGAAGTAAAATAACTTGTCCAAGGTCACAAAACACAAACTAAACACCATAAAACTAAGCCAACACATTCACACAAAATATGTAAAAACAAAACAAAAATCCATCATAAAAGATCATTTTAGTACCTATTTTCTAAATTCATAAATAATAAGTGTAAAACTTACGCTTTATTAAATAGTAAGCTAAGTAATCATTCGTATGGCCAAAATAAAGGAAAGGTATTAATAGCAGCTACCATTTAAGGAGTTCTCGCCATGGTCCTAGTAGACATTTAAGGCAGTAAGACACTGAGAAAATGGACAAAGTGTTAGAAACCAGGATAATAGTAAAATGTTAATTGAGCAGACTACCATTTGCTTTGGGATTCAAACTCAAGAATTTCTATATACTAAGTAATTCAGTATAGTTGAATTATCCTAAAAAAATATATTTTCATTACAATTGTCAAGGTTTTTCTATTTGAAACACGTACCATTGTTGAACTCTAGAGGGAGCCAGAGCTTTCCCTGTAGGGAACAAGTGGTCTAAAGGCAGTCCTGGAGGAGCTTAGTGAGAAGGAGCAGGCCAGGCCCAGGCTTTGCTCAGCTTGCTCTGACCCTGTTCTCACTAAATCATAAGACATTTGCTAAACGTTCAGTAAATTCTACGATAGATACTCTAACGCTGATGACTATAATGCCTTTACTGGGATTTGAAATAAGTTCACAACTTTAAACTATTTTCTAATATGGGCGCCTGTGTGGCTCAGTCGGTGTAGTGTCTGACTTTGGCTCAGGTTCTGTGAGTTCGAGCCCAACACTGGGCTCTCTGCTGTCAGCCTCTGTCTCCTTCTCTCTCTGCCTCTCTCAATCTCTCCCTCTCAAAAATAAGTAAACATTAAAAAAATAAACTATTTTCCAATAAAATACAATTTTTCCTAAGCATATATAAAAGCATTCCTCTAACCAACATTTATGTACAACTATAAATTATATCATATTCCTTTCTGATACATCCTAAATAATCACAATACCTTATCATTAGCCTGGTTAAATTAAAATGTTAGTGGTTCATGGAAGAGTCAGACTTTTGGATTCAAACTACAGGTATTTGCTTAACTCTGTGGCCTCAGATAAATCACTTATTCTCTCTGAACCTCAGTTTAGGTGCAATTGAAATAAATTACTACAATCGAAAATGATAATACAGCTTTAAAGATAAAAAGAGAGAATTAAATAAAGCTGCTTTAAAGACAAAAAGAGGGGCGCCTGGGTGGCTCAGTCGGTTAAGCGGCCGACTTCAGCTCAGGTCATGATCTCACAGCCTGTGAGTTCGAGCCCCGCGTCGGGCTCTGTGCTGACGGCTCAGAGCCTGGAACCTGCTTCGGATTCTGTATCTCCCTCTCTCTCTGCCCTTCCTTGCTCACTCTCTGTCTCTATGTCTCTCAAAAATAAAATAAAAACGTTAAAAAAAATTTAAAGATAAAAAGAGATAATAAAATAAAGCATGGTATAGTCTCCAGAACAGAATAAATGCTTAATAATCATTTCAAAGCCAATACTTATTAACTTAAATAAATATATATTGCATACATTACAATATATGTAATATATATTGTAACTATATGTATATAGTATATGTAACATACCACACAATATATGTAATATATACTATATATTATAACACATATAATAAATATATAATATATACTTTATATTAAGTATATATAAATATATATATATCAGGTATATATACCATACACTATAAATATATTAATTATATAAATATGTTTATTTTAATTAAATATATAAATATAATTATTTGGTTCTATGCAATATATAATTGTATTCATATATAAAGAACATATTACATAGTATATACTCTCACTCACCCTCACAACTACTCTATGAGGTAAGCATTATAATCCTCACTGAAAGAGGAAGGGGTTAAATAACTTGCTGAAGTGCACGGCTAGAAAGCAGGAGGAGGTGAGACACAAGCCCAGTTAATCTGGCTCCAGAATCTGTGCTCTTAACCACCATGGCATATTGCTTCGAATTAAGGGTTAACAATAGTATTAGATGTGGTTACTATTATTGCTTTTACTTTTATTACCTATATAGGTTTTTATAACAAAATTACATGCAAACCCATCAGTCAATACAAAAAAACAAATACAAATGTATCTAAAACATACATTCTTTTGACCAGTATGGGAGAAAATTCAGCAAATTCATATGGGTAGATAATCATATCTACAAAAATTATGTTAGATCTTCGTTAAAAGATTCATCCCATCCAGGTGATCTTAGTTTCCTAAGAAACTAAGCCTCCAGGAATAAGTTAAGAATCCCAATCTTAACAGATTTTAGAAAAAGAACACAACCAGAATAAAAGCATTCCATGTTCCTCTCAACTACTCATTATTTGGAAAGAAAAATTTCAAATATCTAGAATGATTATTGGAAACAAAAATTTTTAAGGAAATAATTATGCTTCCATTAACTGAACTTTGTAACACTAATAGGTAGAAGTCACTAGCCAAGTGAAGGATGTAAAATAACTTAAAACAACCTAGGAATTCACATATAAGTAAAACTTGCTTTAGGAAAAAGACTCTTCGACCTAAGACACACCAATTTCTTACTCAACACGTCTCCAAAGGCAAGGGAATTAAAAGCAAAGATGGGAACAACCGAGGGATTGCGGGCTGCGGCTGGCGGAACGGGGAGTGCGCGCTAGTCGCTGCTGCGCCCCGTGGAGAGCCAAAAACTGCTGGGACAGACACGCGGCTGCCGGCGGAGCGGGGAGTGCGCACTAGTCACCGCCGCACTCGGTGGGGAGCAAAAAACCGCTGGACCGCCACGCTGCTGCTGGCAGAACGGGGAGTGCGCACTAGTCGCCGCTGGGGCGCCCGGTAGAAAGCGAAAAACTGCTGGGACCGCTGCATCGCTGGGACCACCTCAACAGGGATTGTGCGCCAGTCGCGCCACCATCCCCTGGAGAGCCGGGGACCTGGGACCATTGCCGCTGCCCGCCTGAGCCCGGATCAGGCGCTAGTCGCCTCGGAGGGCCCTGTGGGGTGCGATCAAACGCTGGGACTGCCGCTACCGCGGTCGCCTGAGTGGGGAGTGCGCACAAGTCGCCCCGGCCAGGCGAGCGGGGAGCCCTCAGCGCGACCGGCTGCCGGGGGTGCCCTCAGTCGCCTGTGGAGCACCTCTAACCCTGACACATTTGCAGAAGGTTGGGGGGTGGCAAGCAGGCAGGCGCCCACCTTCCAGTGGACCGCACTGCGCCGGTGCCCATAGCGGAGTAAGGACACAAACAAGGAGGCGAGTGGAAGCCCTGGGACTGGGAACAAAGGACGGAAGGGACGCCATTGTTGTCTTATGGGCCCACAAGCACCAGCCCCAGGAAGTCACTCCCAGAGCCATCCCTGCCTCAGTGGAGAACTCCCGCCTACACTAAACCACGCCCATCTGCGCAGGAGTGACACTTCTCCGCGGGAGCTACAGAGGCCAAGTCCAGACCGCTGCCTGGAGTAACTCCAGGTCATTTCTTTTTAAAATAGATGCTCCCCGTTATTCTTCTTACTGATCCCCACTCCTGAGCTGACTATCCAGAGGCCTGGCTGACTTAAACAAAATCTTATTCCACTCTCTAAAGGCATGTTTTTCATCTCCTTCTGTACTTCCCTTATTCTCTCTCTGGAATAACCAGGCCACATAATCTCACCCGAGCAATTTCTGTCTTCACTCCTTTTTCCTTGTAACCGTCCTTATTCTGATTTCTCTCAGTCTGGATTAAGCTCTTTAGTCACTCTACCCGGGCAAAGACCATTTCCTTCTTTCCCCCGGAACTGTCATTATTCTCTCTGTAGACGCTCTGCCACCAGCACAGTACACACCCTGTCCTTACCGTGTAGCTGGTATTTCAGGACATTGTTCTCAGAGTGTCATTTGTTATTCTTTTTGCTGTTGTGAACCGCTTGTCTGTATCATTTGTTAGTACGTTTGAGTATTTCTGTTTTCTGTTTGTCTGTCAGTCTGTTTTCCTTTCCAGGGCAACTTCAAGAAACAACCCAAAACACATCCAGCTAAAATGACGAGACGGAAGAATTCTCCTCAAAAGAATCCACAAGAAGCAGTGACAGCTCAAGAATTAATGAAAACAGATATAAGCAACATAACAGAACATGAATATAGAATGACAATCATAAAACTAATCGCTGGCCTTGAAAAAAGCTTAGAAGAATGCAAGGAGTCCCGTGCGGCAGAGTTCAAGGACCTTAAAAACGGTCAGGAAGAATTAAAGAAGAAATTAGAAGAAATACAGGGGAAACTGGAAGCAGCCACAGCACGGATTGAAGAGGTAGAGGAAAGAGTTAGTGCCTTAGAAGACAAAATCATTGAAAAAGAGGAAGCAGATAAAAAGAGAGAGAAGCTGATCCAGGAACAGGAAAGGAGAATTCGAGAGCTGAGCGATGAACTCAAAAGAAACAATATCCGTATCATAGGAGTCCCAGAGGAAGAAGAGAGAGAGAAAGGAGTCGAAGGGGTTCTTGAACAAATCATTGCTGAGAACTTCACCAACATGAGGAAGGAAAAGGGCATGGAAATCCAAGAGGCACAGAGAACTCCCCTCAGACGTAACTTGAATAGACCTTCTGCACGGCACATCATAGTGAAGCTGGCAAAATACAAAGATAGGGAGAGAATCCTGAAAGCAGCTAGGGACAAAAGAACCCTAACATACAAAGGGAGACCTATCAGGGTAGTAGCAGACTTATCTACAGAAACTTGGCAAGCCAGAAAGGAATGGCAGGATATCTTCAATGTGATGAGCAAGAAGGACCTGCAACCAAGAATTCTGTATCCGGCTAGCCTGTCATTCAGAATAGAAGGAGAGATCAAGGTTTTTCCCAACAAACAAAAACTGAAAGAATTTATCACAAATAAGCCGTCACTGCAAGAGATCCTGAGGGGCATTCTATGAAGGCAAAACTGCAAAGAACACAAACTGCCAGGGACAGCCTTACAATCATGAAACCTACAGATAATACAGTGACTGTAAGACCATATTTTTCAATATTAACACTGAATGTAAATGGACTAAATGCGCCAATCAAAAGATACAGGATAACAGAATGGATTAAAAAACAAGACCCATCTATTTGCTGTCTTCAAGAAACTCATCTTAAACCTGAAGACACCTTCAGATTGAAAGTGAGGGGATGGAAAACTATCTACCATGCTACTGGAAGGCAGAAGAAAGCCGGAGTAGCCACACTTATATCAGACAAATTAGACTTTAAAATGAACGATGTAATAAGAGATGAAGAAGGACATTATATAATAGTCTCAGGGACCATCCAGCAGGAAGAGCTAACAATTGTAAATATCTACGCACCGAATTCAGGGGCACCCAAATTTGTAAAACAACTAATTACAAACATTAGCAACCTCATCGATAAAAATGTCCTAATAGTAGGGGATCTCAACACTCCACTCTCAGCATTGGATAGATCCACAAATCAGAAAATCTCCACAGAAACAATAGCCCTGAACGACACATTAGAACAGATGGGCCTCACAGACATCTTTAGGGTCCTTCATCCAGAAGCAAAGGAATTTACGTTCTTCTCAACTGCACACGGTACATTTTCCAAGATAGATCACATTCTGGGGCACAGGGAAGCTCTGAATAAATATAAAAGAATTGAGATCATACCGTGTACACTGTCAGACCACAATGCTTTGAAACTTGAAATCAACCACAGGAGAAAGCCTGGAAAATATCCAAGAACATGGCGGCTAAGAAATAACCTACTAAAAGATGACTGGGTCCACCAAGCCATCAGAGAAGAAATTAAAAAATACATGGAAACAAATGAAAATGAAAATACAACAATCCAAACGCTCTGGGACGCAGCAAAAGCAGTCCTGAGAGGGAAATATATTGCAATCCAGGCCCATCTCAAGAAACAAGAAAAATCAATAACACAAATTCTAACCGCGCGCCTTAAGGAACTAGAAGCAGAACAAATAAAACAACCCAAGCCCAGCAGAAAGAGAGAAATAACTAAGATCAGAGCACAAATTAACCATATGGAGACAGAAAAGGTAGTGGAACAGATCAATGAAACCAAAAGCTGGTTCTTTGAAAAAATAAACAAAATAGACAAACCTCTAGCCAGGCTTCTCAAAAAGAAAAGAGAGAGAACTCAAATAGATAAAATCGTGAATGAAAAGGGAGAAATTACAACCAATCCCTCAGAGATACAAACAATCATCAGAGAATACTATGAAAAATTATATGACACCAAACTTGGCAATCTGGAAGAAATGGACAGCTTCCTAAATAGCCACACGCTACCAAAACTCAAACGGGAAGAAATAGAAAAATTGAACAGACCCATAACTAGTGAAGAAATAGAATCAGTTATCAAAAATCTCCCAGCAAATAAAAGCCCTGGACCAGACGGCTTTCCTGCGGAATTTTACCAGACATTTAAAACAGAGTTAATTCCTATCCTCCTCAAGCTGTTCCAAAAAATTGAAACGGAAGGAAAACTCCCGGACTCATTCTATGAAGCCAGCATCACTTTGATTCCCAAACCAGATAGAGATCCAGCAAAGAAGGAGAATTACAGGCCAATATCCCTGATGAATATGGATGCAAAAATTTTCAATAAGATACTAGCAAATCGAATCCAACAACACATAAAGAGAATTATCCACCATGATCAAGTAGGATTCAACCCTGGGTTGCAGGGCTGGTTCAATATTCGCAAATCAATCAACGTGATACATCACATCAACAAAAGAAAAGATAAGAACCATATGATCCTGTCAATAGATGCAGAAAAAGCATTTGACAAAATACAGCACCCTTTCTTAATAAAAACTCTCGAGAAAGTCGGGATAGAAGGAACATACTTAAACATCATAAAAGCCATATATGAAAAGCCCACAGCTTATATCATCCTCAATGGGGAAAAACTGAAAGCCTTCCCCCTGAGATCAGGAACACGACAGGGGTGTTCACTCTCGCCACTGCTATTTAACATAGTGTTGGAAGTCTTAGCATCAGCAATCAGACAACAAAACAAAATAAAAGGCATCAAGATTGGCAAGGAGGAAGTCAAACTTTCACTTTTTGCAGATGACATGATACTTTACATGGAAAACCCGACGGAATCTACCAAAAGCCTACTAGAACTGATCCGTGATTTCAGCAAAGTTGCAGGATACAAAATCAATGTACAGAAATCGGTGGCATTTCTATACACCAACAATGAAGCAGCAGAAAGAGAAATAAAGAAGCTAATCCCTTTCACAATTGCACCAAAAACCATAAAATACCTAGGAATAAACCTAACCAAAGATGTGAAAGACCTCTACACTGAAAACTATAAAAAACTTACGAAGGAAATTGAGGAAGACACAAGGAAATGGAAAAACATCCCATGCTCATGGATTGGAAGAATAAATATCGTTAAAATGGCAATACTACCCAAAGCAATCTACACATTCAATGCAATCCCAATCAAAATTGCACCAGCATTCTTCTCAAAGCTAGAGCAAACCATCGTAAAATTTGTATGGAACCACAAAAGACCTCGAATAGCCAAAATAATACTGAAGAATAAAACCAAGGCGGGATGCATCACAATCCCAGACTTTAACCTCTACTACAAAGCGGTGGTCATCAAGACTGTATGGTATTGGCACAAAAACAGACACATAGACCAATGGAATAGAATAGAAAACTCAGAAATGGACCTGCAAGTATATGGCCAACTAATCTTTGATAAAGCGGGAAAATGTATTCAATGGAAAAAAGACAGCCTCTTTAATAAATGGTGCTGGGAGAATTGGACAGCAACTTGCAAAAGAATGAAACTAGACCACTTTCTTACACCACTCACAAAAATAAATTCTAAATGGATAAAAGATCTGAATGTGAGACAGGAAACCGTCAAAATCCTAGAGGAAAAAGCAGGAAAAAGCCTCTTTGACCTAAGACGCACCAATTTCTTACTTGACACGTCTCCAAAGGCAAGGGAATTAAAAGCAAAGATGAACTATTGGGACTTCATCAAGATAAAAAGCTTCTGCACAGCAAAAGAAACAACCAACAAAACGAATAGGCAACCAACGGAATGGGAAAAGATCATCGCAAATGACATATCGGATAAAGGACTAATATCTAAAATCTATAAAGAACTTACCAAACTCCACACCCGAAAAACAAACAACCCAGTGAAGAAATGGGCGGAAGATATGAATAGACACTTCTCCAAAGAGGACATTCAGATGGCAAATAGACACTTGAAACGATGTTCAATGTCACTCATCATCAGGGAAATACAAATCAAAACCACACTGCGATACCACCTCACACCAGTCAGAGTGGCTAAAATGAACAAATCAGGAAACTATAGATGCTGGCGAGGATGTGGAGAAGTAGGCACCCTCCTACACTGTTGGTGGGAATGCAAACTGGTGCAGCCACTCTGGAAAACGGTGTGGAGGTTCCTCAAAAAAATGAAAATAGAGCTACCCTATGATCCAGCAATAGCCCTGCTAGGAATCTACCCAAGAGACACAGGATTGCTGATGCATAGGAGCACGTGTACCCCAATGTTCATAGCAGCACTTTCGACAATAGCCAAAACATGGAAAGAAACTAAGTGCCCATCAACTTACGAGTGGATAAAGAAGATGTGGTACATATATACAATGGACTACTATGTGGCAATGAGAAAAAATGAAATCTGGCCATGCGTAGCAACATGGATGGAACTGGAGGGTATTATGTTAAGTGAAATAAGTCAGTCAGAAAAAGACAGATACCATATGTTTCCACGAATAGGTGGACTTGGTGAGACTAAGCAAAAACCAGGGGGAGGGGAAGAGGGGAAAGAAAAAAAAAGACACAGAGAGGGAGGGAGATAAAACATAAGAGACTCTCAAAGACTAAGAACAAACTGAGGGTGAGGGGGATGAGGGAGGGGGGAGAGGGGGTGACGGGCATTAAAAAGGGCACATGTTGGGATGAACACTGGGTGTTTTATGTAAACCAATTTGAAAATAAACTATTTTAAATTAAAAAAAATAATAATTAAAAAAAAAAATGAAAATAGATTTATCCTATGACCCAGCAATAGCACTGTTAGGAATCTACCCAAGAGATACAGGACTGCTGATGCACAGGGGCACATGTACCCCGATGTTCATAGCAGCACTTTCGACAATAGCCAAACCATGGAAAGAGACTAAGTGTCCATTACTGATGAATGGATAAAGAAGATGTGGTATATATATACAATGGAATACTATGCAGCAATGAGAAAGAATGAAATCTGGCCATGTGTGGCAACATGGATGGAACTGGAGGATATTATGCTGAGTGAAATAAGTCAGGCAGAGAAAGACAGATGCCATATGTTCCCACGCATAGGTGGGTTTTGGGACACCTAGCAGAAAACCAGGGGGGAGGGGAAGAGGGGAAGGGGAAAAAAAAAAGCCACAGAGAGGAAGGAAGACAGGATATGAGAGACTCTCAAAGACTAAGAACAAACTGAGGGGAGAGGGGGGGTGTGGGAGGGGGGAGAATAGGTGATGGGCACAGAGGAGGGCACTTGCTGGGATTATCACAGGGTGTTGTATGGAAACCAAACTGACAATAAATTATTCAAAAAAATAATAAAAACAAAACTTGCTTGTAATATTTTAATGCTGAGGCCTGAAATAAATGTCTACATCTATAATGTTCCCCTACTTTCCTACTTACTAATTTCTCAGCCTCTTAAAAAACCTGGTAAACTGAAATTGCACGGACATGGTTTCATCAAATTGCCCTTCTCTAGAATCCATTCACGACTCCATGCATGTGGTAGAGACCATCATTAGAAAGCCACCTACCGGTTCCCACCAAAATGGCTAAGGCACAGGCACCTGGGACTTTCCAGACACCTTCCATGCCTTCATTTCTCTGCAAATGCTGCTTTCTCTCCTTAAAATGTCACCTGAAGAAACACTTATCCTTCAAAATTCAGCTCAAATGAAACTATCTCTAAGTAGGAAAGATATCCCTGATGTCGTCACTCACTAATATCCACTTATCCAACAGCTAGCACAATACCAACCTAGCACACACCTGGGGAACAGTGACCCAGTGTTCAATGGATTAACTATATTTCGTTCTATGTTTAGATATCCTACGGGAAGGCTCATAGTCAATTTCTTATAACTCCGGATACCAAGCACAGTACCAGAAACTCGCTGAAGTTTTGCTAAATAAATGAATTATCATTTTCTATTTTCATGAGAGAAATACATATTTTCCATACACTCAATAAGCATTTGTATGGGACAGGCACAATGTTACACAGAGGAGATACGGAAATTAATGAGACGTAGATCTCTAAGTTCAAAATCTTGTGGGGAAGGCAAACAAGAAATCAATAATTCTAGTGCAGAGTAAGAAGTAATACCCTGAATAGAAGTGCACCAAAGGTATTTTGAGACCTCAAAGGTCTTAAAGGAAGAGCACCGAAAAAGGGCATGTAACTCCTCCATGCATAGTACCAGAGCCCCACAAACTAAACTTGTATAATAATGTATACGGTTCTTTTAAAAAGTTTCCACAGAGATTGTCAGGAGAAGGAGTAGGTAGCAACACAAAAATTACGCTTTCCAGAGCAACATCAATTACACACTTATTTCGTTTTACCCTCCAGTCCTCATGAAAATTTGGCATACAAACTTAAAAAAGGAATTTTACAGGATATGTATGAAACAAAAATGTTGAGTCCTTGGCTGGGTTTACTGCAGACCAATGAAAGAACTGTTTGTTAAAATTTCAGCCAGCGAGACTGCAGGAAAAAAAAAAAGTTTCAAGACTCAAAAATACAAATAATCATGCCCTCAAGTATTTGCCATTTTATGAAGGTAAAGGATTTACATCTGGCTTTATAAAAAAAAAAAAAAGACTACCTACGATTAAAATTACTTTGAGGTTAACCCTACCATTATTATTCTATGTTAAAACTTCTGATATCAAAAGAAAAAGTATATAATCTAAAGACTGACATAATTCATCCCTTAAAGAAGGCTGTTTCCAATAGAAGATATTCCTGTGATAAGAGTCCGTAATAATTTTAAGCTAAACCTTTTAACAAAGAACACGAATATATATATACATGTTATGTATGTACAAATATAAACATACCTCTGTAATAATGAACAGAAGATATGAAGTTGGAAAGTGTCAATATATAAAACTCTAAACAAACAGCATAAAATCTTGAAAGTCAGTAAGTATTTCTCATATTTGCTTGTATAGCCCAAAGAGTTTAGCAAAATATATTTAGAAGGCAGACACTAATATTTGATTAAGGTTAATATGAAATCTGAAAAAAAAATGACTAGCTCTCAGATTCAGAAAATAATTCAATGGGTTTTCAATTTTTGCAGTCTAATAATTTTTCTAATGCCATATCCAATAAACTACCACACTTAAAACACATTTGGAAGTTACAGTGAAATGGCAGAAAAATATTCAATAATGATTTTTAACAAAAAAATTTATAGTAAGATGAGCAATATTTTAGTGGTTACTTTCATAGCCGTTGGATAGAGGGAACGCTAAATCTAAAGTAACAAATGTCTTCTGAAAACGAAAAAAAAAAGTCAGGAATTTTTGAAAACTGTCTCTATTGATTTCATTAGAAAAATCTGGAGAGGGCAAATGCACTTTTACAAGCAGCTAAAGTGTTTTTATGGAAGAGAGGTATTTACAAGCAGCTTATTAATAATAAAAGTGGTTTAACAGCAAAATTCTTTCTATAATCCTGTTTATTACATGCTAATCATTACGCTGCATACCAATTCCTACACAATTATATTTCCCATTGAAAGCAAATGATGCCAGCATAGCAGTCATGAAATTACTGTGGCTTTTACAGTAAACTTATCATATGTTGTATTAAACAGGGTACTTCTACGGTGAAGTGGAGCATTATTGATAACCTGACCAAGATGCTGGTGCTGGACTTGGCAAACCAGGAAGAATGGTCATTCTCGTTTAATACCAGTTTAATTAATACTGCCATAGTTAGGTTTTTAAATTAGTTTTACAAATAAAACTTGGTGAAAGAGGGAATAGACATTAACATTTCCTTACCAATATCAATATATTTGGGATCCAAAGGTGTGCCAATGGAATTACAAAGAACGAGCACAAACTGTGAACAAATAAAACGAAAAGTATCAGAACGCCTGCTTCTGTACAATTAAAGAAATCATGCTTAATATGTCATGCTTATCTCTGTAATGTATCACGACTGGGAAATAACTGATAAAATTGTTACGTGAAAAAAATTGCAGACAAATATAATCTATAGCATTAAACATAAAGATAAATGAATTAAAATTAAACGAAGGCTGATCTCTCACTATAATCCAATACTGTTATTTTTAAGAGTCCACCTAAGGGGCGCCTGGGTGGCTCAGTCAGTTAAGCGGCTGACTTCGCTCAAGTCATGATCTCGTGGTCTGTGAGTTCGAGCCCCGCGTCGGGCTCTGTGTTGACAGCTCAGAGCCTGGACCCTGCTTCGGATTCTGTGTCTCCCTCTCTCTCTGCCCTTCTCCTGCTCACTCTATGTCTCAAAAATAAATAAATAAATGTTAAAAAAAAATTTTTTTTTAAATAAAAATAAAAAAAAGAGTCCACCTAAGAAACACAAGTACACTGGCTACATTTCATTATTTACTTCTAAAATTCCTCATCAGCTGTAATCTCAAAATTCATTTTTATCCTATAATCAGCTACATAAGAACTAATTTGTTACCGTTGCACCAAATGCTTCCATCTCGTTCTCCTCCTTTGAAGCAATATAAAAATGACATGTACACAATTATTAATAATTAAAATTCGGTAAAATAAGCATAATCCACACTTCACATCATATTATTCTCAAGTGTTAATTTCATTTTTCTACTGTTAGTCACCTTTTCTATGTCTTGTGCTAAGAATACTATTTTACTTAGATATTCTCCCAATCAGATTAACAATTTCAAATAAACCAATTCTCTCTGTACTATGTACACACAGACTTTCTCCTTCTGTTTTCAGCTTCTCAAGAAAAACTTCTCTAATTTCATAAATGTAAACTAAACAAACCCTGTGCACTGCTGGTGGGAGTGCAAACCGATGCTGCCACTGCGGAAGGCAGTATGGAGGGTTCTCAAAGAGTTAAAAACAGAACCACACTGTGGTCCAGCAATCACATCACTGGGTATGTACCCAACAAGTACAAAAACACTAAGTCAAAGGGACACACGCACTCCTGTACTTACTGCAGCATTATTTACAACAGACAAACTATGGAAGCAGCCCAAGTGTCCATCAATAGATGAACGGATAAAGATGTGTTACACATACACAGACACACAAACACACACACACACACTGGAATATTATTCAGCCATAAAAAATTAAATCTTGCCATTTGCAACAACATGGATGGAGTTAGAGAGTATAATGCTAAGCGAAATAAGTCAAAGACAAATACAATGATTTCACTCATGTGTGGAATTTAAGAAACAAAACAAATGAGCAAAGTAAAAAAAGCCAGAGAGAGAGATACAAACCAAGAAACAGACTCTTAACTATAGAGAACAAACTGATGGTTACCAAAGGGAAAAGGAGTGGGGCTGGGGGAAATAGGCGACAGGAATTAAAGAGTACACATCACAATGAGCACTGGGTAACGTGTGGCAGTGTTGAACCACGATATTGTACACCTGAAACCAACATGACGCTGTATGTTAATAATGCTGGAATTAAAATAAAAATTTAATTTAAAAAAGAAAAAAATTTAAAAAAAGAAATTAAATGACAAAAAGTATACTAAAATATAATTCACTTTTCCACTACTTAAAATAAGCTGATTTATTGCCACAAAATACCACAAATAACTTACATTTGTTAATCCACATTTCATCTATGTGCTCATAGCTTAAAGAATGAAGAGTTCCTAAGACTTCTTACTGAACACAGAAGTCCTCCCCTAACTTCCCACTTTCTGCTCCCTGGAGTAATGACTTTCAGCTCCTTTAACTCATCTTTTTGATATTTACCTCCACAAACCTAAGTAGAACGTTGATAATGCTACTTCCGGTTTTGTCCTGCTTCGACCTGGAGCAGCATCTACTGCCTTCGCACTGTCACAGACAGCGATGCAGCTCTCTTCCTGGCCCCCTCCAGCCTCCCGTCACACAGGGATGTACTTCCGTCCCTCCAGCTTCCCACTTACAACTCGTTAGATCAGAATGTTAGGGGTTAATATGGTTGTTATTCTTTAATTAAAAGTTTTTTTCATTAAAATATCCATTTAATTACAAAATTAATTTAAAAAGTACCATTTTGATTATGTAAATGATATTCACAGCTGAGCTGTAAGTACATCACGATTTATTCTCAAGCGCATTTTGCTTTCCCTGTAGTTGATGATTGTCTTTTTTTCTTCTCGTTGCTTGGTTTCTCTATATTCATTACTAACTTAAGTCCCCGATTACCGCCCAGTTATGAACATCTCCTCCCAAGGGTTCAGCCACATTAAACATTCTATGAATTTCATCCTGGGTTTCCTCTGGAGCCATGTGACCTGCTGTCACCTGATGACTCCCTAGGCAGGCCGGCCACACTGTCAACTGGTGCCACTCTGCACCGCTGCTGTCAGGTCATCCGATTTCTTCCTCTTGGTTTACTCCCCATTTCTGTAGGCCCTATCCTGAACTAACTAAGATAAGAAAGCTTGGTAAGTAAGTTTTTGGTGACTTTGTACATCTAAAAATGTCTTTGTCCTACCTTCATTTTATCTTTTTTTCCATACAACACAGAAAAGGCAGGAATGGTATTTAGTATCCTGTTGCCTTGGTCTCTGCCAGTTCTGTCTCCATCCTGCTTCTTTTTCTCCTCAGCTGCTATCCTCCCCTCCTCTTCTGCCCAAGGTGTCAGGTACCTCTAGCACTTGGTTCTGTAGGCAACACCAAGGAGCAGGGCCAAGGAGCGGCTGACCTTGAGGAGTGGAGAGACCTGCACCAGCAGCGCAATCTTGTCCACAGTCTTCACGCTGGAAGCACCGCGCAATCGGTCTCCTCCCTTCATTTTAATTAGCAGTCTGCTTCGGATATGGAATTCAAGATGAGAAATCATTTTCTCTCAAAATTTTTGAAAGCAATTCTCCAAAGTATTCCTGTGGACAAGTTGAATGCCATTACGATACCTGACTTATGAAGCCTTTCTGAAAGTTTATACAATCTTCTTTCTATCCCATGTTCTGAAATTTCGCAATGATGTGCTTGATTTGGAAATATTTTTATTCACTGAGTTAGGCACTTTCAATCTTGAAACTGAAGGAAAATTTTCTTGAACATGTTCTTTAGAATTTCTCTCCTCTTCTTTGCTTATTCACTGAACTTCCAGGGCTGGCCCTCTGATTTTCTTACCTGTTCACTTGTTTTCCATTTCCTTGTCTTTTTGCTCCACTTTATAAAAGTTTTCCTTCATGGTACCTTCTAACTCTTCCGCCAAATTTTTCATTGCTATTATCATATTTCCAAAAACTTTTTCTATAGTATCCCTTCCTTGTTTAATGGATGTAGTATCTCTTAACTCTAATAATTTGAAATGATTCTTCTGAATTGTTCGTTCTCCCTGCCTAGTCTCTGCTTCCTCCCAACTCTTTTCTCTTTGTGTTTATTTGTGTGTGTGTGTGTGTGTGTGTGTGTGTGTTAAATGAGATGCTTTCCTCAAATGTCCTGACAATCCTTGTCTATCTGCTTCTATTTCAGAGTATGTCAATGAAAAGCTGCTTGTAATCTATTGGTTTACAGGTGAGCCTCATGACTCTGGTCTTCACAGTAAGGTGACAGGGCAGGGATATTTCCTTGGGAAGTCCCCACAGGAGAACTTTTAGAGGTCGCTTCTCTTGAAGTGGTCAGATTCTCCAGACAGGACTCTTTATATGCCTTTTTAATTTTCTTCTTCCTGCATAATCTCTGGTACTTCCAAATTGTTTTTCCATTTGTTTCTTTCTCCTACCAGATACCATTAAGTCCTGTGTCTCTTCAGCATTCTGGGATAAAAACTGGTTACTTCTTTGCTTTCTCCATTGATGACTGAGGATTCAGCTTTCTTAGGTCTGCTAAGGTACTTACCACTAATCCGCCTACTCTTTAACCTCCAAAACTATGTTACCGTTTCCTCTCCCTTTCTGGTCCCTATGGGCTTATGACTTTTTAAAAAATACCTTTACTGTTATTTCAGTAAGTTTCAAGAGAGAACAGAGCCAAAGGTGGCTGTTCAAATGGCCATCTTAAACCAAAAACTTTATGCTTTTTAATAGGACAAAATAATTTATAACACAGCCAAAGATAATGATAATCCTTTTTTGAAAAACTTATATGCTTCTGCAAATATTTAAGTTTCATACTTTTTTAAAGGCATTATTTATAATATTTATTTTACACTATGAGACATTGAGTTTTAAAGCAATGTTACTCCAAATGAAAGTATCCTTTTCAATGTCAAAACTATCCAAAGTGTTATAATGATCACAGGTACATAATTTCTCGAGCATTTATACTAGACATCTGGATATTCATTTTTCCTTGTGGAATTTTAACTTGGAAAAGACTGTAGTATTTTAAATATATTTCAGAGACAAAAAGCTTCCATACTAAACTGGTCAATATGAAATGCTAATAGATTAGCTAAGTGGAAAAAAAAAAAAGAGTCACGATGGAGTCACATAATTTTCCAAACCAGAGGTCCAGACAGACATGGCCAATAGACCCTGTACGTTGCTGTACCTGCCAGTACAGAGGCTGTGCCTGAGAAGGTAGAGGTTAACCCATCTTAGCTTTAATACATGAAGGAACACCTACCTGAGGATGATTTTCATCAGCTTTTGTAGCCAAAATGCAGAAATCTCCACAGGTGGTAATAGAAATGAGACTCTTTACATATTTAACATATTTCTCATTGTTTTTCGTATCCCAAAAGATAACACAATACTCTGGACGATCAGGTCTGGTATAAGCATATACTACAGTATTGGAGCAATAACCCCACTAGGAAGAAAGGAAAGAGCAAAGGGCCAGAACAGGAGGGAAGAAGAGGGAGAGAGAGAAAGAGGAAAAGAACATTTAACACTGGGAACAAAAAATCTTATTATATATAGCAGATATGTGGTTTTTCGGTGCTAACAAAACATATTCTTCAGGAATAGAAGACAAAAGACTGAACATTCAGCTATTTAATACTTTTTTCCACTAAAATAAAAAAATCTAAGAGAAACACACTTATCAAACAAAGAATGTACTGCAAAAATAAATTTAGTTTAACTTTCCTTATTTCCATTTGTAGGATTTAACTGTGGTGGTAAAAATCTCAGATGTCTCAGTAGTCAGGAACAGGTGCATGGGGGACGACAGGAGGAGTGACCACTGTCAAAAGCTTAACTTCTGGGTCCCCAAGCCAAGATTCAAAAACAGATGCTTTGCCTTTTTTCCCCATCTACAATTTCTACATTTGTTTTTACCAGAGTAACATGTGCACATAGTTTAGAGTCAAATAATTCCACATAGTTTATTTAAAACGAAAATAAAATGCAGCCCCCACTGACTAATTTCCTCCCAGGGGTAGCCGTTTATAACTCTGAGCTTTGACTCTTTCGTTATTTACCTCGATATCACATATGTACTGATTATGGCTTGTGGAACTTCTTTCTCTTGGGCTACCTCTCCCAATATATTCCTAATGTAATTCTGAATAAATCGATACTCAGAGTTGATATTATGACTATGTTTACTGCTTAAAACTAAGGCATATTTACTTTTTATATGATTAGTTTTTAAAATAAACTTTTTACTTTAAAATAATTTTAGATTTATACAAAAGTTACAAGGATAATACAGAGTTCCCTATATCCTCTCCATTTCCCCTGCTGCGAGTACCTTACATTGCCATGGTACCTTCACCACAACTAAGAAACCAGCACTGATCCAGTTCTATTAACTAAACTTCACACCTTATTTAGATTTCGTTAGTTTTTCTCCAATGTTCTTTTTCTGTCCCAGAATCCTATTTGAGATACATTATGTTTAGTCATCATGTCTCCTTAGGCTCCCCTGGTCTGTGATGATTTCTCGGTCTTTCTTCATTTTTAGTGACTAGACAGTTTTGAGGAGTACTGATCAGGTATTTTGCAGAATGTCTTTCTTGGGTTTGTCTGATGTTTTGCTCCTGCTCAGATTGGGATTTTTAAGAAGACCACGACCAAAGTGATGAGCTCTTCTCATGTGCCACATCGGGGGGTACGTGGTATCTATGTGACACCAGTGTGACAGCGGTGATGATCCTAGTCTTGATCACCTAGACAAAGGGGTGTCTGCCAGGTCCCTCCACTGTAAAGTGAGTTTCCTTTTCACCCTTTCCAAACTCTACTCTTTGGAAGTGAGTCACTAAATGCAACTCACGTTCAAGTTAGTGGGGTGGGAGACCAGCTGGAGAAGTGTCTAAGTAACTTGAATGCTTCTGTAAGGAAGATTTGTTTTTTCTCTCCCATTTATTTATTTAAATAATTTATTTTAGACCAGTTTTTGCTTGTGGACATTTATTTTATAATTTGGGTTATAATCCAATGTTACATCATTTATTTTGTTGCTCAAACTGTTCCAGTTTTGACCACTGGGAGCTCTTTCAGGTTGGCTCCCTAGTCTCTTCGGCATGCCCCATCCTTTTGTGTTTGACCACTTCCTTACTTTTTGCCACTATCAGAGACTCCAGGTTTGTCTTGCATTTTTCCCACCCTAGTACTAGAATCAGACAGCTCTTCAAGGCACTTTGCCTTCTAAAAAATGAAATAAGTTTTTCATAAAAATATTTTTAGTATTTTGCAGATCAATTAATCTCACACTTCCAAATTTATTTTGGGGTCAAACATTAAATTTAAGAGAAAATACTGATTAGTATTATGCTGCTTATTCTCATTTTTCCCCTTCTGATCCACCCTCTGCCCTTCTTTACCCTACTCTACGCCCTGGGAACTAACGTCTATGAACTCCATCACGTGGGCTACCTTGCCTTCTAGTTTCCAGTTAGGTCTGGCCAATAGAAGGCACCAGCAGGTGGAGAGATGGCTGAAGTATTCCCTCTCCGAAGCTGTCTCTGTTCGGCCAGGTGGCAGAAGCTGTGCTCTCGCAGGACAGTCTCTCTCGTATAACCGCAGCCCCAGTGGGTTCCAGGAACAGTAATACTTCCTTATCTTGCCCACCATTGCTAATACCTGGACGCCTGCCTTGTCATCCCTTACCGAACCCCTGACCCTTGCCCATATCTCTGTGATAAACCCTTCATTAATCTCTCTTCAATTATTCTTTTGAGCGTGCCATCTGTTTCCTGCTGAGACCCTGACCGTTGGGAGTATTATTAATTCTATATAGTATTCTAGAAAAGCTTTCTGGTTCTAAAGTCTTCACACTAAAAATACCTCCTTTCATCTGGTTTCTAAAATAAAGCAGCTGTGAATACATGCAAGAAACATATATTATACTTCGAGCTACAACAAAACTATTTCGTAAAAACAGCTTTTTTTCTTCTTCTTTTTTTTTTTTTTTTACAACTGCTCACAATACCCACCTTATAATCAGGTCGAATGTTTGCAAAATATATAAAAGAATCAACAGCTAGTGCAATTTTCAGTCCTCCTCCTTCCCAAGATAGTGCAGACATCTGCTTTCCAGGAACCTTCAAAGTACCCAAATGCTGAAAAAATAATTACATTTAACCTAAAGTATCACAATTAAATAAAATATAAATTACCACCAATCACTTCATAGAGATCAAAAGTGGCATAAAAATTATTTTGTGAAAGGTTCCTACCCACTTCAAAATTTTTTTCCTCGAATTTTTATATTGAAAAACATTCATACAAAAGGAAAAATTTATGAACGATAGCCAAAGAGTTCAGTATCAAATTTCATCAAATCTAAGATTTGAAAGACAGAGATTTAAATATGCATCTTTACTTTTACATACAACTCAGGAAAGAAAAAAATACATTGCTAACTAAAATAGGAACTCTAAGATGCATCCCAATTTCAGAGCTGTAAGAACAAAAAAACTGTGCTTCCTGGGGGTGCCTGGCTGGCCCAGTCAGCGGAGCATGCGGCTCCATCTCAGGGTTGTGCTTCGAGCCCCATGTTGGTTGTTGAGATAATTAAAAATAAAATATTTTTTAAAAAACTGTCCTTCTTGGAATGACTGAATTGTTGTGGTAGTAACCGCAGTCCTTAAGGCTGGCCTCTCTCTCATCCCCCACAGCCAATCGGTCAGCAGCCCTACCGCCTTCGCACCCATCCATCCTCCACCGAACGGTGGTAATGGTCCAACTGCAATTTTCACCTCTCACCTCTTTCCTCATTCCCAGCCTCCACCCCCCAAATTCAATCTTCATTCTGCTGTCAAAATTACCTTTCTGGGACACAAACCCAATCATGTCCTACCTACCCTGTTCTAAAAAATGTTTAGGGGCACCTGCGTGGCTCAGTGGGTTAAGTGTCAGACTTTGGCTCAGGTCATGATCTCACAGTTTGTGAGTTTCGAGCCCTGCATCGGGCTCTGTGCTGATAGCTCAGAGTCTGGACCCTGCTTCCAATTCTGTGTCTCCCTCTCTCTCTGCCCCTCCCCCCACTCACACTCTATTCCTGTCCCTCTCTCAAAAATAAACATTTAAAAACATATACTTAATAAGTTTTAAAAATCAATAGCTTCCTACCATCACATTCTTTAGCAGAGAATACAATGCCTCTTCCCATCTGGCTCAAAACTATACTCTTGGGCTCAGTACCTCACTATTTAGCCATAATTCTTCTGTTCTCACTCATGAAAGGTCTACTATGCCTCCAGATCTTTGGCCCGGATAAGATCTCTTCTGCCTGAAATCTTCCCTTCCTCTCCCCACGTCTCCCCGTCCTTACTCTCCCTTGCCCTACTGGAGCCCTGCTCTCCATCCTCCCAGGCACAACTTTAATATTGCTTCCTACCTTCTCCCTCCTTCTGTGGGACCAGAGAATTCAGACAGTGAGCGACCTGAGAGCCCTAACTTCATCATATTCACATCTATGTCCCTACCCTTTAATGGATTGCTTGGTGAACAGGTACTCAATAAATATCTATTAAGTAAATAAATGTATCATGCATTCAAATTAATGTCTTCAAATATGACGACATACTAGGTACTTTTAATTACAACCATACCAAACCACCTTGCAGTTTTCAATTTAACATCGTGCATTCTATGGCTAAATTAACAAGTGAATAAATTAATACGAAGACATTTTCATGTGGCCATAAAAATAAAATATTTTAAATCTATGCTTTTTTGACAGACTCAAGAATTTTAATAAATTGTACTGGTATCCTTTGTTCTTCGGCAGATATGCTCGAAAAGTCAAATTTAATATGCTAAGCTCCATTTTGCCAGGGAAACTGAAAGGGGCAAAAATGGTCTAACCTAGAAAGGTCCACTCTCTCTGTCCTGCTGCCTGTAGGAAACCAAAGGGAGCAAGCAGGCTTTCACGGCAGGACTCTTTGCACTGACAGCCCACGCTGGAAGAATAAGGCCATCTCCCAACTCTGCAAACCAGCCATGTGATGGCAGCAGCAAGGAGAGAAAACCGACCTGTAGTAAGGGTTCACTAAGCGCCGCGCTAGGCATTTTCTCATTGTGACCTCCTTTAATTTTTTTTAATATTTTTTAATGTTTTTGTTTATTTTTGAGAGAGACATAGAGACAGAGCATAAGCAGGGAAGGGGCACAGAGAGAGGGAGACACCAAAGCAGAAGCAGGCTCCAGGCTCTGAGCTGTCGGCACAGAACACGATGTGGGGCTTGAACCCACAAACCGTGAGATCATGACTTGAGCCAAAGTCGGACGCTTTACCTACTGAGCCACCTAGGCGCCCCACATTGTTACCTCCTTTAATTTTTGCAACGGTGCCACGAGGTATTACCTTTACTTCAGAACGTAAGTAAATTGAGTCTCAGAGGTTAAATAAGTTCTCTAAGTGAAACTACACTGTGGAAATGGAATTCAAAGTCAAAGCCAGGCCAACCTGACTACAAATCGCATGCTCTATTAGCCCCTTCCATGGCTGAGACCACAGTATAAAACCCAGAAGACTGTGGCCTTCAGAATCAAAAGCAAATTTTTCCTTGAGGTTTCCTTAAGTTTAAATCTTTAGGTAACCTCCTTCCAAGTTATCTTAATAACACAGATCCAAAATAAGCCCCCCATAAATTCACTCATTCAAAAAAATACTCAGTGACTCATATACCCCGAGGAACTATGCTAGATACTTTTAATTACAACCATACCAAATCGGTTTACACTTTTCAGTTCTAACACCTAACACACTGTTTTGGAGATAAAGCAAACAAGCCTTGCGATCCACGTTATTCTACTTAGAGGAGGCTGAGCGAACAAAAACAAGCAGAGAAAACAATGTGATGGCAAGCCAACGTGACGAAAACAACCAATAAGGAACATGAATTAAGAAAGAGGCTACAACCATTGAAATAACTGGAAATCATATTTTTGATAGTTAGGAACCTTGAGAACTATGCTTCTGTTTTCCTTAGCTTTTAAGAGCTACCAGAAATATCAGCTAGCAACGCACAGAGAGTACCTACTCTCTACGTCACACTCTCTGGGTATTTTGAGATATCGATTCAAAAGCATAAGCTGACACCATTTCTTATTAAAATATATTTGAAATATTAATATTAAAATATTAAAACTGGAGAAGGCTTTTGTACATCAGAAACACATATTGAAGTCTATGGTGAATTTATAAAATCCAACAGGGACTAAATGGAGTCTAGAGTTAGAAAGTAAAACAGGTAAAAAGTTATGAAGCTTAGTTGCTATTAAGTTTTCATTTCCTAAATTCTTTAAAATTCACAATATATTAATTCTATTTGCTATTTTCCACTATGACTTCAACAAAATTCTCCTTAAAAATTAAGCTTATTAATAATACTACTGAGAAAAAGAACATGGTTTATGAAAACAATGCTTGTATTTTAATGCAGCATGACCTAAGATTAGTTATTAAGACAGATTTTCTTAAAATAGTTGATTACTGCACAACAAATTAAAACTGTTAGAAGTTCGAGATAAGGAGAGACGATATGGGTGTTTGGTATCTATGTATGTTTAATATGTCACATTAAAAATCCAAAATATTAATCTAAAACAACTAAGTTACATTAAAAACAAGTCAAAAAACAGCTGGAAAAAGAGACACGAATTCAGATCACAGAAAAAATACTCGAAATAGGTACTGCATCGTGATTTCTTATGTGAGACCGCTGGTTTTCTAAATGTACGGAGCATAAACTAAATTTCAGGATAAAATACAACTATGAAGACTTATAAGTGAGAATATTATCTAAAGACAAGATACCTGATATTTCATCATTTTTACTCAAGATGTCCCTTTTCAAAAATGTGACAAGTTTATACCTTTTCCCCCATTCTTTTTTCCCCTACCTCACTCACTACATACTTAAATGGAAAGAAAAAAAGACATTTACCTCACCAAACGGAGTGTAAAACTGCACAGTGTTTACATCTCTATCCTGAGTGACAACCTTCTGGGAGCCTGCCACGGCTAACACGCTGCCGGTGTGGTTCCACTGGATACTTACTACGAACATGCCGGTATCGATTAAAACAGGATCTACTCAAAGAGAAAAAATGAAGTAATTGTGGTGAAATACTTAACCTTAAGAACTTTACAAAGAACAATTAAAAACATTTTTTTTAATTCTCCACAGTAAAAAACCAAAAAAGAAAGAAAGAAAGAAAAATGACATACTCTGGTCGTTCTCATGTCTCATGATTTGGCACCTCCCGTTGTCAAAACAAATAGCAAGGCAGGGGCAGTCCGGCTCCACGTAGCCTTCCGTGCCGTGGTACCAATGAATGCCAGCAATGCTGATGGCTCCCGTGACGTTCACCAAACAGTTCAGTTTCATTTTCATCTAAACAAAAGCAGTTAGTGTTTCATGTTTTAAAACGGATCCGTATAGACTGCTATAGAAAGAACGCAGAAAATGAGATCTAAAAATCTGGTTTCAGATGCAAGCTTCATCCCTGACTGGTTTGCCAGTCCTGCGGACAAATCGCTTCCAGCAGAGTTTCATTTTTCTCTATTTGCAAAATAAAGATTAAAAAAAAAAAACTCACAGAGAATTTGAGACTCAAATGACAAGAAGTATATGAAAGAACCTAAAAAACAGCACTGTCATGGAAAAGTCGGCTATTATCACTTACACCAGTAAGTGCATTTATGTAATGTCCTCAGCCTCACTACAAACAAAACTGCCCCATAAGTAAGATCAGAGATGTAACAAAGCTCCGTCTCACTAAGCCGGAGTTCTCCTTGAGATCATGCTTTCTGAGCCTATTCTATTTTGCCTTCTTTCCAGGACCTGACTTTTATCCCTTACTGTTTAAGTCTTCCTTTCTTTTCACAACAACTTTGAGTAGCTTGCTACAAAAATATCCCTGGAAAAAATATATATCGTTGGTATCTCATGTAAACTTTGGCTTTTGCTATTAGAAGACACAAAGATTTGGGGCGCCTGTGTGGCTCCATCAGTTAAGCCTCTGATTCTAGATTTTTGGCTCACGTCATCTCACGGCTCACGGGTTGGAGCCCTGAGTCGGGCTCTGCACTGACAGCGTAGAGCCTGCTTGGGATTCCCTCTCTCCCTCTCTCCTGCCCCTCCCCTGCTTGTGCTCTCTCTCAAAATAATTAAATAAACTTAAAAAAAAAAAAAAAGAAGACACAAAGATTAAATTGCATATCATCTGACTCATTATCCCTCAGCTTCAATACACTGAAATCTTGTCCTCAGTTACCAGGAATTCGGAACTAAAAGCATTAATTTACCTTGACGCAACCTAATATTTTTAATTAAAAAAAAAATCTAAACAATCAGGGTAAAACATGAAAACTCTCTTGATAATACAAATCATCATAATAAATGAGTGCACATATGCATATACGAATAATATATAAAATAATCGTATAAAATTGTGTAACTAAAACTAATGAATATATATATATATATATACTTACTATAAAATTCCCTTGATTATCATAAATGTGTATTTCTCCATTTGCCATTCCAAAAAGTAGGATTTTACTATCTGCAGACCATGCTACATGGCATAACTGTATACCCTTCAAGTCTTTTCCCCAAATGCGATTCCCTAAAACGAAACATAAAACATAATTATTTTATTAAAAGTTCAAGGTCATGATTCTCCAACAACTGCTCTAAAACTGCTTCCCTAAAGAGCTCTCACATTCTTCATAGAACCATGTGTTTGTTCAATTTATTCAGTCAACAAATATTTGCTGAGCACCTACTATGTGCCAAACGCCCTACAAAATATTTGAAATAGCAGCAGTTCCCAACTTTCTCCCTTCTCTTCAAAACTCTGACCCAAGACCTCACTACCAATTGGGTACAAAGGAAGAGTTTTGTCCCCAACCAGACACACATCTAGGGCTAATCCCTCCACCTATTTTCTGGCCTAATCCCTTCTCAGCTTTGCAAAGATCTCCCTCTACTGATTATTCACATTTTCTCTTTCTCTTTAAACTCTTCTCTCCAGGCCCTTTCTCACAAGTATTTAAACACACTCAGATCTATCCTTCTTCTAAAGGACCACCTCAAACAAAAACAAACAAAACAAAGAACACCTCCCTCAGCCCCAAGTTCCCCTCTAGGCAACACCCCATTTCCACCATTCCTCTACTAGCCATGCTTCTTAAAAGAGTTTATGCCCGCAGTCACCATTTCCTCCCCTCCCATTCAACCCTCAGCCCGACCTGATCTGGCTTCTGCCCCACACCTGCACTGAAACAGCCTTCATGAGGTCCCTAATGGCCTGTTGCTTTTTTTTTTTTTTTTTTAGCCACCCCTTCTTTTCTTTTTGGTTTCTGTGAATCTTTACTTCTTTATGTCCAATGCTTTTACTTCAGTATCCTTTACAGAATTCTCTTCTGCCGACTCATTAAATATTGCAGGTTCTTATTCCATAGATGGCCCAGTTTTTCATCTATTCCAGTGGTTTAAATTACCATCTACATGCTGGTGATTCCCAAAATAATGACTCCGGCCCAGATGTTTCTGAGCCACTAATGTGTATATCTAACTGTGGTCTGCCATATTTTACTTGGCTGTCCTACGGCCTGAGGAAATCGACAAGTCCAAAACTGAAATCTTCCCTCGAAACAAGTCTTTCTCCCATATCCTTATTTCAACGGTATCACCATCCACCCAGCTGTCACAGTTAAAAACCTATCTATTCCTCTAGACGCTTCCATCCCCTCATCCCCAAGCTCATCAATACTGCGCCCCTATCTATTCTACCTCCTAAGTGTCTCCGGCATATGTCCACTTACTTCCATCCTCTTTGTCACCACCCTGGTTCAGCTATCATCCACCATCACCTCTCACCTGAATTACCACAGCAATTTCCTAACTGGTACACGTGCCCCAATCTTTCTTTCCTTCCTCTGCAGCCACAGAGATGCTTCCAAAGAACAAATCTGATCACCCTGCTCCCATTCTTAAAATCTTTCGTTGGCTTCCCAATGCTCTTAAAGCTAAGTTCAAACTTCTTGTACAACTTACGAGCTGCAGGAGCTGTCTTTGCTAATGTCTCTAATTTCATCGCATACAACTCTTCCCCTTTTAGTATTACACTACACTGACTCTCAAGTTTTTTTCAATGCCCTAAACATGGCTAAGTTCAACCCTGTGGACCTCCTCAAGTGCTATTCCTTAGACCTAGGACATTCTACAAACCCACTTTGCTGGTGGCTGATGCCTCAGCAGACATCACTTCCTCCAGGATGCCTTCCTTGATCCCTCCGAGTCTGGCTTAGACACTTCTACTACCTGTTTGCTGTATTTTCCATCTCAGCACTTATCACAAGACACTGTAACTGCATGGTTACTAACCCGTCTCTCCTACTCTAGACCTGAAAGACTTTTTATCACACCTGGTGCCGAGAACTAGAGCTGTGACTTTATGAGCTCTCGGAAACATTTGCAGAATAAATGACGTTACCATAGAAAAAAAAAATGGAAAAGTGAAAATCATTTTGAAATAAATTATTTCTCTATAGAGAAAATTTCACATTAAAACAAAGGTACAGACTCTCAGAAGCCTCAGTGTAATCTATGAATAAAAATTTTAAAGACATAAGTTTTAAAGCTACAAAACACATGTAACAATAACAGACTCAGCTCTATTAAAAAATGACCAGATGATCATTTTGCAACATATAAAAATATCAAATGATTATGATGTACACCTAAATCTAGTGTTATATGTAAATTACACTCAATAGTTCAATTTTTTAAAATAACCATAGATTGTTATATCTCTATATACTTGAAAATAAATCTATGTATTTATAATAGAGTCTAATACATACAAAATAAGTTATATAATTAGGCAGTTATATTTAAAATAATCCTGAAAAATTAATTTACTTTTTTTCAGTGTCACTGTAGGAAGTTTTTTAAAAATAGAATATTTACTTGGGACACCTGGGCGGCTCAGTCGGCTAAGCATCCAACCCTTCTTTTTTTTTTTTAATGTTTATTTACTTTTGAGAGAGCTAACTACAATGTGAGCAAGGGAGGGGCAGTGAGAGAGGGACACACAGAATCTGAAGCAGGCTCCAGGCTCTGAGCTGTCAGCACAGAGTCCGACGTGGGGCTGGAACTCACAGACCTCGAGATCATGACCTGAGCCGAAGTCGGCCGCTTAACCAACTGAGCCACCCAGGCGCCCCCGTTTATTTATTTTTGAGAGACAGAGAAACAGAGCGTGAGCAGGGGAAGGGCAGAGAGAGAGGGAGACACAGAATCCGAAGCAGGCTCCAGGCTCTGAGCTGTCAGCACAGAGCTCGACGGGGGCTCGAACCCACAGACAGTGAGATAGTGACCTGAGCCAAAGTCGGACACGTTATTAACCAACTGAGTCACCCAGGCACCCCAGCATCTAATTCTTAATTTTGACTCAGGTTCCCCCCCTGCTCCCCGCTCCCCTGCATCAGGCTCTGTGCTCACAGCATAGAGCCTACTTAGGATTCTCTCTCTCTCCTCTTTCTGCCCCACCCCTGGCATGCATGCATTCTCTCTCTCTCTTTCTCTCAAAATAAATAAATAAAACCTTTAAAAACTAATAAAAATAAAATAAAAATGGGTTTTTTTACTTGAGTATACTTAAAAAACAAATGTTTCTTGAATGTTATCAAATTGTATATCATCTGTTTTCTCTTTTTGTGTTTTTCTGTCAGAAAACTAACATACGATAAACCTCTAAAGATACAAATGCCAGCCAAATGTTGATCTGAGTTCTGCGTGCGACAAAGCATTACCATCCACTGAGCCAACTATGACAGCCCCGTCTTCGTACACGATGCAGATCTTCTGCCCGTCAGCATTCCAGCTCATGCTTCGGACCACGGACTTATTTCTGTTGTTGATCATCTCCTCGTACCAAGAGCCTATTTGCACACACACAGACACACACAAATTACAAGTCAAAACTTTCACATTACAGTTGAAAACATTCCACAAAATACACTGTGGGACAAATGAGTGCAAAATTTTCTACAATATGAGACGTTAAACAACGAAACTTCAAATCCAGCATAAACAAAATAAAAAATTAGCTGAGGCTTTGACCAACAATTGCTTCAAAGATTATCACAGAAAACACAATAAATGCCCATTTTTTCTCTCTTTCTTCCTTTCTGTCCATTAAAAAAATAAAAAATAAAGCTTTATTTGCTTTTGAAGGGCCAAAACAACGGACTTTTCTCAAAGCCTAAGTTTTCCCACTTGACTTCAGATAATAAGCAAGGAAACAAAATAACCACAATAATTTTATATGTATGCATAAACTCTCCAGTGACTAATTACAAGTACATTAACTATCAGCATATTAGGTAAAAACTCTAAGCCTGCTTGAAAAATATTTTCGACAGTTTAAATCACTTCAGTGATTTCATATCACTAATGCTATGCTAAAAGACAAAACATTCTTGTACACAGGGCTGGGGTGACAGGTCTCAAGGTATAACCAAACGTGAGGCAAAACACATGGGTATTTTGTTTTGTTTTTGTTTTTTACTACCTTTTGGTATCAGGAACTCTGCCCTGCAGCCAAGCAAATAACCATGTAATTTGGAAGAACTAGTCGAGCTGGGCGTTATCACAGTCTGGACTCAGGACCTGAGAAGACCCACCATGGGAAAAAGACAGCTCACCCTAATCTCCTAAATCTCACTTTCCACTCCTTACACACACATACACACACGTAAACTCTGAGAAACATAAAAACAACTCAGGTACCACAGCATATTTTTTAATTAAGAATTTTTAAATGGTATAAACCCTGAATATTTTCAAAACACCACACATGAACTAAGGTACCTTTCTCATTTAAAGATGAGACCCCAAGAGATCATGTATTGCGAGTATTTTTCTGATAACGGTGAGGCACCTAAATCAATCCTTCTCTCGCTCTGTCTTGTAGGCAAAAGGCACAAGTCATGAGCCAGTAGGGCAGAGATAAAATCTGTATCCATGAAAGAAATGGATGCTAAATGGCTCAATAAGGGGAATGAATTATTGCCTTTGACTTCTTAATGTTTTCATGTACTGGACCAACCCTAGCCACTGATCACCCAGAAAATGATTCGTATTGGAAACCTAGGAAGAAAAGAGCTATCTCAAGTAGAAACTATCCAGCTAAGGGCCTAAATTCATTTTGGAGATAACCAACAGTCACCTAATTCACTTTCCTCATGCAAGGTTACAGTTCAAAAAAAAAGTTAAAAGGAAAAGGAGGCAGCAATAAATCCAGAAATATTACCCCTGTGAGGTCAGGATGAATTCCTGCTGCTGGTTAAAAGGAGGCTATTTCAAATGTATTGTTTCCCTATTCAAATACTGTAATCCAGACTCCGATCTGTAAAAGATTACATAAATCTCCTAGCGTACCTTTATATAACATCCAAACAATGATAAGCCCATTTTGATCACTGGTAGTCAACTTCTGATATTGTTCATTCCATGTCACAACTTGAACTGAACCTAAAAAACCATAAAACAATTTAGAAACTAAAAAAAGGTTACTAATTTATTAAAAAAATACTAATTTCAAATTTGTATTTTTATAATAAACACCAACAGCATGTTAAAATCAATATGGCTCCTGTGCAACTAACCGGGATTTAATATCATTCCAAAATATTCACAGGATGCAGTCGCTATGGTCGCTCATTTTCTACAACAATGCGTGATACTAATTTTCATGTTTGTTCCTATTTCAGGCCAGCAAAGGCACCTATTATGGTCAAATGCAAAAGTTGCCATATATCTGATGACAAATGTAACAAATGTAAGTAAGATCTATCCAACTGGCCTGACTCCCAAGGATTATAATGCCCAAAGGACAACATTCTAAGTACCTGGGGGATTTTACAGGAGTGTAGGGGGTTGTCTGTGGTTGGTATATGCCCTAATCACTCTTCTGCTCCCTCTTGTTTTCCATTCTATTAGTAACACACTCGTGAGCATATCTTAAGCCTCCGGTTTATATGAACAACTGATTCTTTTAGTTTTTTTAATCTCTAAATACTTTAGTATATATTTCCTAAGAAGACACGCTCTTTCGTAACCATATTACAAATTAGAAAATTTAACACTGATATAATATTATCTAACCCCAGTCCACATTCAAATTTTATCAATTGTCCAAATATTGTCCTTTACAGATACTTGTTTTTCTCATTCCAAGACCTAGGATCATAGAGTGCATTCAGTTGTCATGTCTCTTCAGTCCACCTTAATCTGGAAACATGGGACAGATTCTAGAAAAGGATCATCTCCTATCCATAGATAGATAGCAGTATTTCTTAATATATAAAAGAACTACTACTCTGTTTTAGATTTATCGAAGATGTTGCTTAATCATGTAAAAGTTGTTGAAGGACTCTAGGCTCAATTAACTAATTATTGCTCAACAGAAATGATTACTTTAAATATTACCATTGTTAAAAATAATTTTCATTTCTGCAATAAGTAGATGGTTTCTCAATGTCTAAAGAGAAGACTATTCAAATAGGATTTTAGAAATTACATGACTCACCACTATGACCTTCTAGATTCTGATTCATAGAAAGGTTACTAGGAGCTGCAAGACCTCTCAATTTTGCATCATCTAGAAAAAAACATCACGGCAAATACATTAAAGTAACAGATTATATGACTTTGACATTTCTTGCTTATTTGGAAAGGGGATGCTTATTTTCCTGGATGATCTTAGAAGAAAAATTTTTTTTAAATATGCCTCATTCTGATCTCTTTTTCCCATGGTGGAAACATGGACAGTAATATGCCCCTTGCAGAGGTATTATTCTGACAAAATAAAGCAAGATGTACTTAAAAAAACATTGTTTACATAGGATATGAAAAATACTAGTAATTATTATTACTACTTATTCCTTCCCAGAAGATCACAAACAGAAATATTTATGACATATAAAACTCTAAAGTAGAAAAGACACTTATGACATAAAGTGAAAACTCTAAAGCATAAGATGGCTCGGTAAGCAAAGACTTTGGAAACTGGTTTTTTTCTACAGTTTGCAGAATTTTATGTTCATACATTCATTCAATGAATGTCTACATTGTGCTATGCACTGCAGAAGCTTCTGAATATAAAATGATAAAATAGTTAAGGCCTCTCTCCTAAGAGAGCTTGTAGTCTACGAAGGGACAGGTATTAAACACACACTCACCCACCCACATAAATATATATGCATATATGCAAAACCATAAGTTGAGAAAGTAAAGGCATAAGAAGAGACAGTAATACACGGAGACTGATTTAGATTGGAGGAAGGGAGAGCCAAGGAAGGCTTTCTGGAGATAGGAGGAGGAGGAGTCCAGGCTCGGACACGGCAAGTGCAAAGACCCCCAAGGGTAATGTGGAGAGCCTCTGAAACCCGAATGTAATTTAGTTCAGCTCTTTATCTTACAGAAGAGTGAACTAAAGCCCAAAGATGTGCACCAACTTGCTGAAAGTCGTTCAGTATGGCAGAGCTCAGGTTCCAACTCCAATCTCCCTATCTGCACCTCCAACTTACACTGGGGACTGGCTAGCTCTCCATTCTACGGCAACACTAGGGACGCTAAGGAAATGTGAAACTGCTATGATTCTAGAGAACTAAAAACAGAAATCAAGCTGTAAACACTAGCAACTTATAAACAAAAGTGTTTTTAAAAGTCTCATTTTCTGTTCTCGGGAACTAGGTGAATAATTATTAACACATCTGATAAGCAGAAAGGAGGATACTGGCCTGCAAATGTGACAAAATGTGAGATTCTGTGACCTTACTAAAATGCAAATTGTCGTCATTTTTATGAGACTCTAAATAATAGAGCACAATAAACAGACATAGCACAAGCCAATATAGTGACTGAGTTTTCATCCTTCATTCTTCTTCATTTTCCATCAATAACCTGAGTAAAAGTAATTTGATACTTACTGCAAGTAAGTATCTCTGAACTTTACTGCAAATAAACTACTCTGTAAAAACAGCACTAAATGTTTGGAGTTTTGTTTGTTTTTCATTTTAAAAGAATTAGAATTGGATAGTGACAAATATCAAGAGCAAATCTCAAAGAACGAATGATACTAGGCAATTTTCCATCCAGTTCAAACATTTGGGTTTGCATTCATTTACCTGTCTGTGTCTCTAATTTCAAAACTTTCAGTAATCCATCGTCACCACCACATGCTATGAATCCTTGGTCCTTGTTCCAAGATACACATTTCAGCTTTACGTTATTGGGAATGGCAACCTGAAAAACAACCACAGCCACGCTCACAGCTTTTCATGAAGGAGTTGCAAAGTGACTTACAGATGAAGGCTGAAGAAAATCCGCTCAAGAAAGAAAAAACGGTCAGCCTTGCAGGGAGTGTGCTGTTGGGAAAATGGGCATGGCGCGATCCCCTACCGTTTTCGAAAGTGCGGGTCGGGGGGAGTGCACACAAGAGAAGGGCACTGACTGCAGAAGAACCCAATGGGAGAGTCACCTGATGAAATTTTAAGGGAAGGAAGAGGGGAACAGGGGTATAAATCCATACCATCGATCCATATTCCCTTTCCACACATAACACTTAAGATACCCTTTTGTTACGACTTTCCTCTCGCCTGCCAGCCCGCGACAATCCAATGAATTTAAGTCACCTGGATCAACAACAGGTGGAGAAGGAACGATAGGGAAGTACGCAGAGATCTGTCCTGCTGGGGTCCCCCAAAAAGACCCAGCCAGGGGCAGGAATGGGAGAGTCCTGCAAGAGGGCTGTTGGCCCCGCCGACTATTATCTGGGACTCTGGACCCCGCAGGAGGAGCTCCGAGGCAGGACGAGACCGGAAGGTGGGAGGCGGGAAGCCGAAGGATGCGGGACAGGATGCGGGATTCGCCTGCAGCACGCGAGAACGGAGGAGGAGTTACGGCGCCAGCGGGAAAACTCACTTTCTTGCTCAGGTAAAAGAACATCCTGGGAACCCCGAGAGGACGAACCCAGCCGTCCAGGCCCTCCAAAGGACACCTTTTTCTAAGTCTGCGGTAGAGAGTACCAGCGGCTTTTAGAAGCGCCTGTCGCCCTGGCAACCACCGCCGCCCAGGCGCATCCGGGGCGCAGAGGGACACTTCCGGCGGCGGCGGCGCACCGAGGTCGTCGTGCGCCTGCGCGGACATCGGGGTTTTGGAGGAGCTGCAGACCCAGGACCGGTCTTGTGGTTGGGGCTGATCGCTTGGTTTCTGGGTCTTTTTGCCCTACCCCTGGGGGCCGGGTCGATGACCCTCAGCGCCCAGCCTTCACCTCAGCTGTCTTCGAGCGGCTCAGAGGACGGGCCAAACCTCAGAAGGTCGCGGTGGAAGTTGCCAGGGAAGTTAAAATCAACTCAGAAGCCAAGGCGCCTGAGGTCACAGTGATTGGGTATTTTGTAAGCCCCAAAGTCCCAGCATTGTGGAAAGTCATTTACTATATTTGGTGGGCTGGCGCCGTAGGCCAAAAGAAAGCGCCAACGTAACGGTTTTTGGAGTCTAGGCCTTCCCTTATGCCTTTGGGGATTGGAGAACGCTCTGGCTCAATTTTGGGGTAGGGGATTGTGTTTATTCTGTTTTAGAATTTTTTAACAGCCTATTTAAGCTGTTACTGCAACCCAGTGGTACATGAAAGGGAATATGTTTGAGCTTTGGGCCATTGCGCCATATAATTGCCATTTGGGCATAGCCTTCCATTTTTGAATAATTAAGCTTGGAGTTTGATCTCTGGCCTGAGATCGACTGTTCTGTACTTTTTCTACCTTAATTCTTTCTTCAATTCTCGCTTTCCTTTTGGAATGCTTGGAGAGTTACAAAGCACAGCAATTTGGGCACAGGGTAGAAACTCTCATGAAATTACTTAGTCTAACCCATTTTTAAATTTATATCTGATTTTCCCTTTTACCATATTCTGCGGCCACTGCTGTTGAGTTCTATAATCTAGAATGTACTTTATGCAGCAGCAGCTAATTTCCCCACCTAGTCTTTCCCTATTTCAGGCAAATAACGTTCAAATCTTTTGAAGGGAGTCTGTCGTCTCATCCAGCACATTCAAGAATTGACAATGGTCCTGGCGGCTTTCCTAGCATACTCTAAATCCCAGCTAAAATTAGATTTTCCTTGGATACCGAAATGTCCACTAGGGTGCCCCCATTCTAAGCAAGTCCGTATGCTTTCTGTGTCCAAGGCCTTTTTACAGGTCCCCTGATGTTCCTATTCTCTCCGACAATTGTGTCTACTCAAGTGTACAAATCAGGTCTTCCCGAGAAATTCCTTCCAAACTTAGCCCCCATCCCATTCAGATAATAGATTTGCTTTAAAATGCATGTATCTGTGTTTTCAGCATCAAGCTAAATTCTGAAGATATGTTGGCACCTGTGCATAAGCTCACTCCCTATACTGGACTCAGGAAACAAATCAGAACTATGTAAGTCAGGGGATTCCAATCAACTGGTCAACTTTAAGCGAAGGTTAGTTGAAACTGGTTATTGATGGTCACACTCTTGAAAAATCATCTCTTTAAATACTCTCCCCTAGAATGCAAACTGGTGCAGCCGCTCTGGAGAACAGTGTGGAGGTTCTGCAAAAAAACAGAAATAGAACTACCCTATGACCCAGTAATAGCGCTGCTAGGAATTTACCCAAGAGATACAGGAGTGCTGATGCATAGGGGCATGTGTACCCTGATGTTTATAGCAGCACTTTTGACAATAGGCAAATCATGGAAAGAGACTAAGTGTCCATCAACTGATGAATGGATAAAGAAGATGTGGTTTATATATACAATGGAATGCTACATGGCAATGAGAAAGAATGAAATCTGGCCATGTGTAGCACCATGGATGGAACTGGAGGGTATTATGCTGAGTGAAATAAGTCAGTCAGAGAAAGACAGATACTGTATGTTTCCACGCATAGGTGGATTTTGAGAGACTTAGCAGAAAACCATGGGGCAGGGGAAGAGGAGGAAAAAATGTCATAGAGAGGGAGGGAAACAAAACATAAGAGACTCTTAAATATTAAGAACAAACTGAGGGTTGAGTGGGATATGGGAGAGGAGAGAGAAGGTGACGGGCACTGAGGAGGGCACTTGTTGGGATGAGCACTGGGTGTTGTATGGAAACCAATTTGACAATAAATTGATAAAAAAAAATACTTTCCCCTAGTGCTTGCACATGACTTCTCATTTATTCCTCTATAGCACCATTTCTCTATGATATATTAATATTACAGATTCTGTGTTCAAATAAGTTTGGAAAATAATACTGCTCTAAGTCATCTTTCAAAAATGTTGAGAAATAACTATGTTTCATATAATATATACTGTTTCGATGTATTTATTTTTCATTTCTTCTTTTAAGGTTTCTGTTTTAGATTTTTGACTGATTGTGAGCTTACACCTGTAAATTATATTTTCCCTTTTACCAGGTGCTTATGGTAATGTACCTTCATTATTTCATCCAAATTTAGATAATTTTGTTTCATTCCCCTCTCCCATAACATTCTCAATTAAAACCTATTTAACCTGAACTTACATTTTTAACCTTAAAAGTCATGAGATTAAATTATAGGAAGAGTCACATTATGTCCTTTGATAAGAAACTGTTATATTTTCAAAATAATTGTTAATTCAGTTTAATTTAAGGAAATATGTTAATAGACAAAATTGATAAGGTCACAGAAAAAGTCTGACAATAATATATAAAGATATTAACTTTTTATTATATGAAAGACAATACAAACCAAAAAAAATGAGTAGTACACAATTTAAAGAATGGTTTTCTCTAAAACTATAAGCTTTCAAGCCGAAAAAAAAATACATATATCAAATATGTAAGTGAAGGCTTATCACTACATTAGGCTTATCACTAATATTTGAAAAGACAACATTAGTTTTGTTACCTGTTAGAGTGATATTTATAAATATATAATTTTATTGTTTGGATCCTGAAGTAAAACAATAAAGATACTGTAGGATTTTTTTGTCCTTGGTAGAAAGTTATAACACTTTTCATTCAAAACTAAAATCTTTGGTTACATGCTTCTTATAATGTTTCATGTAATGGTCACTCGATCTATTTTTAGATATGTGTATTACAATCCCCTGGTCACAGCTTCAGTAATACTCTAGCGAAAAAAGAGCAAAAAACAAAGTGTTAAACAGTACTAAGTTATATTCATCTCAATTTACTTATAAGAACTTTATGTGTAAATACTTCATACAATTTACACTCCGAGTAATAAGTCTGGTTTATACTATAAATACTACCAAGAGAAAATAGGTTGAAAGTTCCCATTGTAAGTATAGTTATCTTACTAATAAAAACATTTAAAAATTAAATGGCTCAATTGGTAAATGAAGAAATATTAAACTTTTCATTCTATTTCCTACCAATCATTTCACAGTCATAGCTTAGAGACACTAAAGTTTGCTCTTAAAAATGCGAATGGTTATTTCCTTAACAAAAATGATACTGATTCTCTAGAAGATCCTCATACTATTTATCCAGTAAACTCAAGCATTTGCAATGGCGTTATTAGCAGGAACACTGAAGTATGCAAAAGTATTAAACACACCAAGTTCTCCATATTTCCAGGTGAAAAATTTGAGTAATTTAGCGATGTATTTGTCCAGATTCATTTGCTTGCAGCTTCTCTAAAATGTCATCAAGTGGCTAGTTGTTAAGGCCAAAGTGTTTTATTTTTAAATATCAGAAAACATAAACACACTTTCAAACACTTCAAGATAAGCGAGAATAATTACATTCTATTGTAAATGAAGAAAAAGAGCGAAGTTATTTTCTCAGCAAAATCTAATTTTTTTTAAATTTTTTTTTTTAATGTTTATTCATTTTTGAGACAGAGACAGAGCATGAGCGGGGGAGGGGCAGAGAGAGAGGGAGACACAGAATGTGAAGCAGGCTCCAGGCTCCCAGCTGTCAGCGCAGAGCCCGATGTGGGGCTCGAACTCACAGACCGCGAGATCATGACCTGAGCCGAAGTCGGACGCTCAACCGACTGAGCCACCCAGGTGCCCCAGCAAAATCTAATTTAACCTAAAACTCAGAAGTTCTGTTCTTTAGAGGCATGTTATAAAGCAGTGGTCTTCAGAGATGATACGGAGCCGTCGTCTTTTGCTCCCATCCCCAAAAATAATTTTGACAAATACGTTGTGCCTTGTGCATATTTAAATTAGATGAAAATTTTCATCATAAATTTTGGTTACAAACTATGCAATTTCTGTCATATAAATATTGATTTTTAAATAAAATCTAGATTAGTCTTCCAAATGTCCTATATAACATTAATACCATACTGAATCGAAACCTACTATCATTCTTCTAAAATAAAATATTTAAAAGAATTTGTATTTCCTTGACTTTGTATTTACTTTCTACTTTCTCCAGAGAATTCTATTCTACTTTGAATCTTGGAAATCTTTTTTCGATCACTCGTAACACTTCTTTGAAGTAAACTTACACAAACAACAAGCACATACACATCGATATTGAAATTGGCTTTAAATTAATTTTCTTTGACCATAAGGCCCCCAGTATTTTTAATCATCTGGATTGAGTTATCAGTACAACTAATATGAGCACATAACTGATCAAACAACAAATATATTACAAATTTTGACATAAAATTACTAAAAATGAAAAATGAAAGGCAAAATTTAATTGGAAAAGGATCTCTTAATGGAATAAATTGGGGGAGTGGTATATATGAGGCCTTGATATAAAAACCGTTGAACTGTCCCTTTGTTTGGCTCTCTGGAGGTTTTACTTTTCCAAGAAATTCACCTTAGAAGATTGAGGCTGGGTAAGAGAGATGCCTTCCTTATAAAGTTAGGAAAACAGCGATGTGCAGTGAGAAATGGGAACAGAGAATGCCAGCTGACCCCCTATAACATTTAGGCAGGTCAACTTAAGGATTTGCAAACAGATTTTTGTAAAACTTTCTGTACATCCTTCTCCCCGCTGTCCCTATCACAATTTGAATACCATTCCTCTAAGATCCGTACGAGTGTTGTTAACTTGAGCTGTCTAAGAAAAAGTTACTTTTCCTGAATTACTCCTTTGGTTAAAGAACCGATTTTCATAGTTTCTTAGATGGTACCATGTTACATTTTGAAATCTGCTTTTGCCCACTTGGCTAGCCAGTGTGAGTGCCATCTGAGCTACTGCCTCACTAGTCAGCTAACTCATTCCACACATGCACAGATCCTCAACTAAGAAAGACATATTAAGGGATCCTAGCATAATAGCTCCAACTGTTAACAAGAACTCAATTAGCATATACTACTGGAAAAGCACTAGAGAAACAAATAGGCGGCTTTTACCATGTAAACACTAACTGGGCAAAATAGTCTATTAAAATATTTTAAAAGAACTCTAAAAAAATAAACACTGTATTACTATTGCTCATCTTAACATGTAATGAATAGGGCCCTTATCCTGTGGAATGTCCTAAAATGTTTGGCTCAGTTGTACTACCTAGGGTGGCTTAAAGCAGAAGCAGAAAACCTTCCAGAAAGGATATGTTTGGCGTTCAGTCTCCGCAGATACGAGCTGACCTTATCCTGGAATGCCAGAGTGGCTTCACATCCACAAACTTCTTCTGTGGAGACGAGTCTCCGTGCTTCTTGAATGGCTGATGAGGACAGTATACAAAATGTTACAGCTAATTAGAAATCATAGCAAGTCAGGAAATCTACAATTCAATACTTCCGCTTTTAAGACTTACCTAAATGCATTTTCCAGGAGGTAAAAGGGTACGAGCACACAAAACGAGGAGAAAATACTTTGGAAGGCTAATGTCACAGGAGAAATTGAATTGGATGTTGGGAAGTGCTTACAGTTGCCAAAGCTGGGTGTTGGTCATATGAGAGTTCATTATATTCTCTATACTTCTGTGATTGTTGAAAACCTTCTCTGATATGAAGTAAAGTTTTTAAAAGTTGATGTAGAAAGAAGTCAAAAATACAGGGCTAAGATAATCTTATTATGATACTGTGTCCTTGTTAAGAAATGAAAATAAGGAAAACAGTTCTCTCTTTGTGTGGTCAAAATATTCAAGAATTAAAACTAGATAATTCCCGATTTCTTATACAGACTATTATTCTGTTGAATGGCCTGGAATTCAGAGATCTAGTTCTCACCGTAAATACTTTGGAACAAAAAATTCAGGTTTGTATCAACATTTAAGCAAAGAACCTGGGAGAACAATAATGCTAACTCCTGGTTCTTTCTGAAATACAGTGAGCATGGGGCGCCTGGGTAGCTCAGTCGGTTGAGTGTCCGCTTCGGCTCAGGTCATGATCTCACAGTTTGTGAGTTCGAGTCCCACATTGGGCTCTGTGCTGACAGCTCAGAGCCTGGAGCCTGCTTCGAGCTCTGTCTCCCTCTCTTTGCTCCTCCCCTACTCATGCTCGGTCTCTCTCTCTCTCTCTCTCTCAGACTAAATAAATATTTTTTTAAAAAATTGTTTTAATTAAAAAATAATTGAAATGCAGTGAAGCTGCTATTCCTTCTCAGTATCATAACCCCTAAAGTTGCCTAACAGAAGTAAGAGTAACTTCCCAGTTCTGAAGACTGATATGAAATATCGGTTAAATAGTCTTCCAGTTAAATAGCACCATCGCCTGAGGACAGAGTGGTCCTTTGCTCTCACATTTTCTCCCACATTCTACAAAGATAGCATACTGAGACGTAAGGGACCATAAATTCACTTGATTAAATATAATCTACCTACATGTCCAAATCTTGCTGACTTTTAGGGATAGCCAGCCCAAATCAGTCAGTAGTAAGCCAGAAAGTATCTACTGAAATTAAGTACACGCCATCACCCCTGTACAGAGCATATAGTTGGCACTTAGAATACTTTTCCAGTGTTATCTTGCTTGATAGACTATAAGCTCTATGAAGGCAGGGGCTCAGTGGGGTATTCTAATTAAAACACTCCACAGAAACTTTAAAACTGGGATGTAGTACAATTGAATGTTAAGTTGAGGGATCCATTCGCAAGAGCATCAAAAAGAATAAAATCTTTAGGAAAAAATTTAACAAAAGAAGTACAAGACTTATACACTGCAAACTGCGAAACATTGGTTTGTCTCCCATTCCTTCCTCAGGACCTGATAGAGTACTAGATACATGAGAAGCTCCATGAATACTTGCTGAGAAAATATGTGAATGGCTAGACAAATGAGCTCAGGACCTAACCTGTCATAAATTATACTGGAATCTCCATCTTCTAGGAAAAGAAAAAAATGCCCAAGACTGATTTTTCTGAGGATTAAACACCTGGATAGGGTGAAAGTACCCCGACATATTCAAATTCTAGACGCAAGCTGCTCCCTGTTATCCTCACCCTCCCCAAGAAGCTGATCCATCCATACTTTAAATGAAGAAGTGATTATTGAGTAACTCTCAGGGGCCGTGGAAGATGCTAGGAATACAGACATCTACTACCCTCGGGGTTGGAGTTCACAGTCTGCAGGAGCATAAACATACAAGTCCCCAACTCTCACTTTTCTCCCCAAACCTGCTTCACCCTCAGTCTGCCTCACCTCCACAAAGATACCCCGTCCTCCTCCCAGCTGCTCAAGGCTGAAATAGGAAAATCCCATCCTTATTCCTCTCCTGCCCTGTTCCCCGGTTCCTGTTCATTCTGCCTCTGAAAAGTATCCGGAATCGGCTTGCCTCTGTCACCACTGTCACCCTCCTCGCCCAAACTGGGACCACTGGCAACAGCCTCCAACTTGTCCCGCTTTCTGTTCTTTATCCCCTCCAATCCACAGCAGCTAGGGGGACTTGTGAAAATATAAACAGAATCATGCCTCTCCGCTGCTTCACACTCGCCAGTGACTTCCCATTTCCCATAGAATAAAACATAAACTCCTTTCCCTCGCCCCACTAGCTCAGCATGACTCAGCCCCTGCCTCACTCTCCCAGCTAACTGACACCACGCTTCTCCCACCTGGTCACGCTTCCCTCACACTGGCTTCCCTCCCCTCCTCTCCCACCAAAGCCACCACCGCACAGACCGTGGCATCGCTCTCCCTCCAACCACAGGCAGCCCAGTCCCAACCTAACTCCTGCTGATGCTCGGGTCTCAGATGTCACTTCCTCAGGCAGGGGTTCCCCAACCCACACTGTCTCAAGACTCTGTTCTTTACCCACGGTTCTCATTTCGTATATAAATTGTTACTTCCTGGTCTTTTCTTTTTAGACTGTTATCGAAGACCGTACATATTTTGTTCGCAATTATATACCTGGTGCCTAGGACATAGCAGGCGCTCTATTTACCAAACGGATGAAGGAATGGTTGAAGGAACACACGGTGCCCACGACACAAGGCATCCTGTGCTGAAAGAGGACAGAGCTCGGTGGAAGGAGAAGGGGAACTCTGGTAGAGGGGTAATATTAAACTAGGCCTGGAAATTAAAGACACAAACACTCTTCTGCAGTATTCGATTCACACAGAGTAATTTAGAGAACACTTACGCAAGTAATGAAGCATATTGAAAATAAGCACTCATAAAGCTACCGCACAACTTAAGAATTAAAATGTTACGAATACTTTCGCAGAGGCCTCCTTTAGTAAAAATATAAACACAGTCTAGAAGATATTTCCGACACGTAAAACATTTATATCCAGAGATGTGAACAGTTCCTTTGAGTCAGTAAGAAAAATACAAATAACCCGATAGGAAAATAAGGGCATAAACAGCATTTCCCAATAGAAGACTGAAATGGCCGATAAATACAGGAAGAGGTGCTTAACCTCTCTAGTAACCAGGAAATGAACAAAATGAAGACCGCAGGGAGATACTTTATTTGCATCGACTAGATTGGCAGAAATTTAATCTAACAAAACCAAATGTTGGCAAGGATGCAGTTCTTGGATTTTGACAATTGCAGGGAGGGAAGGGGATCCCAGAAAAAGGCGGAAATGAGGGCAGGGCATGTTTCCGGAATATCCGCGTGGTGAAGCACAGGACTTAGAAAGGAGTGAATCTGGGGGTAAAGGGAGCGACCGGATGAAGAAAAGAGGTCGCCAGGGGCAGGGAGAGAGGGGAACAAGACCACAGCTTCAGTTGGGGATGACAAAGTGCAACAGACGGAGTCTGGGACGGTTGCATGATAGGAATGCACTTAACGCCACTTAACTCTACTTTTAAAATGTCTTTAAAATGTTTAAAATGTGAAATTATATGTATGTGTCTTACCACCACCACAACAGAAACTCCAACTTAGGACGAGCCTTTGATTAGAAAAGAAAACAAAGCGAGAGGGAGGACCCACGAGGGAAGAATGGACATGGAGAGAATGGTTTCGTTCTGAGGACAACTGGGAGCTACCGGAGGATTCGGACCGGGAGGAACACTGGGGGCTGTGCTTGAGACTTGGAGAGGAAGGCTTCCTTCTGGAAGATTCTCCTTCCAAACGACATAGGCTCGAAGGGCCAGTCTTTACCTGAGCACGTCTTCCTGTCTTCGTTCAAGGTGTAGCCGGCATAACACTCGCAGTGATAGGCCGCCGGCCCGTCGTCCACACAGATGTGCTGGCAGCGTGAGAGCCCAGAGCACACTTGCTGAGAACTGCCCGCGAGCGCGGCGGGAGAGAAAATATTCCCAAGTTACAGTACGAAACCAAACGCAGATTCCTGGGCAAGAAAAGCTTCTTCGGTTCGGTGGCAACCGATGCTGAGGATGAACCCTTCAGTTGTCAGCAACGAATCTCTGCCGCTTTTTAGGAGAAAGTCTCTTTTCCTTTTCTACATCTCACAGCCCTCCGGCCTCGCCTTTTCCTGGCTCCCCCCTTTTCCTTTTCATTTCTTGTAGACATCTAGGGAGTGCCTTCTCTTTCTTTCCTGCCTGCAGTACTGGGACTGCACTGACTTTGCTTGTAGCCCAGACTTTACCTTCGGCTTTTCCCGATGACCTTAAACGCCTCCAACATGACCATCATCTTCACCATCACCAAAAATAATGTATTAGCGACCCACTTGTGCATGGAGCTAAATTTGATGCTGTGTTGACCAAGGGCCTGCCCTTAAGAGCGTACAAATGGGAAAGGGATGCCTGAGTGGCTCGGTCGGTTGAGCATCTGGCTCTTAGTTTCGGCTCAGGTCATGATCTCACAGTTTGTGAGTTCCAGCCCCGCGTCAGGCTCTGCACGGACAGTGCAGAGTCTGCTTGAGATTTCTCTCTCTCTCTCTCTCTGCCCCTCCCTGGCTTGCGCTCTCTCTCTCTCTCTCTCTCTTCTCTCTCTCTCTCTCTCTCCAAAAATAAACATTAAAAAAACAAAAAACACCAGCCTGCACACATATGCACACATACACAAAGAGATAGGATAACAGTGATGATGGTGAGGAGATGTGTATGTTTGGATAGTGAAGCGTTAATTATCTTTCACAGTAAACGTATCACAAGGAGGTAGACCATTTGCCCAGATTTGAGTGGAGAGCCCAGTGTGAGCCCAACATGGGGCCTGAACTCATGACCCTGAGATCAAGACCTGAGCTGAGACCAAGAGTCAAACGCTTAACTGACTGAGTCAGCCAGTCATTTTCTTTATATTTTTTTAAAGTTTATTTATTTATTTTGAGAGAGAGAGAGAGAGAGAGAGAACCAGAGGGAGAGGGGGAGAGAGGAGGACAGAAGATCCGAAGCAGGCTCCACGCTGACAGCAAAGAGGCCAATGCGCAGCTCAAACTCACACACCCTGAGATCATGACCTGAGCTGAAGTCAGATGCTTAACCGACTCAGCCACCCAGGCACCCCTCTTTTTTTTTTTTAAAGGGAATTGGTGATTTGCCATTTCCCCTATTCTCTCTTAAAAAGGTCACATATCTTTCCTCAAGGGACAGGAGCACATACCTAAAAATCTTTTAAAAAGTTTGAACATGCCAAAATTAAACACCATCTTGAGAGGCACGAATTTCTCTCAGAAAGTGTTTTTACATTATAAATACCACCCTGTTCTGCCAGTGAGTTTAAATCAAATTAATGAGGATTGGCCAAGTCATAAGGCCCAGATTCACTGAAGATTGATCATCTAGAAACCGTCAGGGAACAACTTACTTCAAACTTACTGGAAGATCTGTATGGGTCTAATTTAGTCATCGACAAAGCCTCCTTTACTAAAGGATCCAGCTTTAAGATGAACGCTACAGAAAAGTTCCTGGCCAAGTTTTCATTGGAAGAAGGTCAGTTCAGCCTATCACACCAAATAGTTACTGTCCAACTGACTTCCTCTAAAGTTCTCATTGGCTTTACAAGTCCCCAGTGTACAGAGCTATAAAATTTTCCTGGATAAAGACCCTACATTCAATGAGCTTTTCTCATCTCCCCCACTCCCTTCCTATTTCTGAAATGAGCTATATTTGCAAAATCAAGTGAGCTCACTGCTGTCTGAGCAATGTGTGCATTGCTCTGTAAGTACAGTAGAAGGTCTAAAGTCTGATTCCTTAAACCGTCTTTAAGAATTATTCAAAAGAAAAAAAAAAGAATCTCTCGCTCTGTGAATTGCAAGTGGGTTTCACTGCCATATAAAGAGCCAACGATGAAAGAATTTGTTCAGTGGACCTTACCGGAACACGTTTTATTATCTGCGTTCAGAGTGTAGCCTTCGTAGCATTCACAGTGATGGGTCCCATCTCTGTCATTCACACAAATGTGCTGACAGCCGTGTGTACCAAAAGCACATTGATCTTGAGCTGCCAAACAAAAGTCCGGGAGAAGAGAAATGAAAAGTAGAGAAGTCTTTTATTACCCACATATAGAAATCTTCTTGCTTGTAGCTAGAAATAGATAAGAGGCAAACCTATTAGAAACTTTTCACAGCCATCCGTACTACTGGCTCATACTGGAAGTTAGCTGAGGTTAACAAAATCCTACAGACACAGTGCTTATTCTTCATCTTTCCCCAACTGCTTTTCAAAATCATCAAGACTGAGTTCTTATAAGTATCTCATAAATACTTTCTAAAGCATTCCTTTGGGACTTATTGTATTTACACTGAATCAGAGGGATACCCGCAATTATGTGGCTAATTACACTAGATTCAGAAAGACATCAAATTTGAGTCTGAAGAAACCATAATTCAGCCCTCTCCTTACAAGCGAGGAAGCTGAGGGACACCTGGGTAGCTCAGTGGGTTAAGCGTCTGACTTCAGCTCAGGTTATGATCTCGCAAGTCGTGGGTTCAAGCCCCACATCAGGCTCTGTGCTGACAGCTCAGAGCCTGGAGCCTGCTTCGGATTCTGTGTCTCCCTCTCTCTCTGCCCCTTCCCCACTCATATGTCTCTCTCTCTCTCTCTCTCTCTCTCTCTCTCAAAAATAAATAAACATTAAAAAAGTAATAAGTGAGGAAGCTGAATCCAAAGAAAACCAACTGACTCAGAGCAGCATCAGAACTCAAGATTCAAACTGTCACTCAGTGCACCTTTCTCTAGGCAGACAGGATACTTTTCAACTACTTTATATCTTTAAATTTTTCACTTTGAAATAATTGCAAGGCATATGAAAAAGTTCCAAAAACAGTACAGAAAGTCCTGTACTTCACCCATCTCCCCAAATGTTAGCATCCCGGAGAACCACAGTCCAATTATCAAAACTGGGAAATTGACGCTGACACAATACTATTAACCAATCTACAGACCGCATTCAAATTTTGCCATTTGTTCTACCACTAACGTCCTTTTTCTGGTCCAGGATCTAATCCAGGACCCACATTGCATTTCCTTGTCACACGTCCCTAGCTCAGTCTTTATCTTTCATGCCCTTGACACCTCTGAGAAGCCGTGGAAAATTACTTTGTAGAATGTCTCTAAGTTTAAGTTTGTTTGAAGTTCCCTCATAATTCTGGACGTTTAGCAAGAATACAACAGAAGTACTATGATGCCCTCGGGACAGCATGTCAGGCGATGCATGATGTCACCGTGGGTCATCGCTGGACGTGTTCACTCTGACCACTTGGTTCAAGTGGTGCCTGCCAGGCTTCTCCGCTATGAAGTCACCGTTCATCCCATGGTAGGCAATAAACAGCTTGTGGAGGGTTCTTTGATTTTAACCTACTAAACCGTCTTTAGCATCTGGAAAGCACCGATAGGGCTGGGCACAGAGTTGGAAATAAACAACACCCTCACGCGTGTGGTCCGTGATACATACGTGCTCTCATTTCTGACTTGCTTAATAAGACTTAGAAGTGGGAAAAGCTCAAGAAAGAAAAACCAACCAAGTGCCTTGTGAGCATGACCTACCCCTCCAACACCAGCTAGGGAGGTACATAGAGAGGGAGGCAGAAAAAGTGAACCCTCCTCCCCCACTTACCTGAACAAGACTTCTTGTCTTCATTCAAGGTATAACCTTCATAGCACTCACAGTGATAAGAGCCAGTTCTGTCGTTCACACAGATGTGTTCACATCCATGAGTGTTAAGAGCACATTTATCAATTGCTATCGAAAGATGAGAGGGACAAATGTAAACACACAGAAAATGTGGTAAATTAATTATGAGCCACTACACACACACACACACACACACACACACACACACACACACACACACGCTGCTCCTAAAACGAGGCAGCTTAGCACAGCAGGAAGACTACTGGACAGGAGGTTTGGGACTGACGTCCTGTGTTAGCTCTTTCACTAACAAACCCTATGACATGGGTAAGTCTTCCTCTGTTGTGTCTCAATTTCATCGTCTATAAAAGGAGTACATTGAATTAAATAATCTCTAAGTTTCCTTCCTCTCAGAAACTTTTTTCTAGGATTTAAAAAAAAATAGACCTAATTCCCATCTTGATTGACTGTCTGTGAGTATTCGTACACTAGATGAGTGAGAACCTCTCTAAACTTTCTTCTCGGTCTAAATTCAATGAGCAGCTCTGGTCACAGGGATGAAGGGGCAGCTTATATTTAATTAAGTAAAATTCAGGAAAAGTTCCAAATCCTCAAAAGGTCCAAAAGTGTTGGGCCCCTTTTCCCTACTAACCCATTTCCCTACTAACCCTTTTCTCTAAAACTAATAATAAGTACTATAAATAAGCCGATTTATGTATTACCTCATTTTTCTCCTTCCACTTCTCTCCAACAATTTTGAAGGAAAAATGCAGATAAGCAACAGTTAGCCAACCAAAAGGCAGTCAGGAGAAAAGCATAAGGCCAGTCCAAAACCTTGAGAGTAGGTCCCGAGGTAAGAGACGGTTAGACACCATCCCCTGAGCAAGCCTCACCTGAACACGTCTTCATATCAGCATTCAGGGAATATCCTTGGCTACACTCACAGTGGTGTTTGCCTTCCCCATCACTGACGCACACGTGCTGGCACTGGTGTGTGCCAAGCGCACACGGGTCCAGAGCTGTGCACAGGAAGTTTACAACAGTCAGTATCGACATGTAAGAAACATTCCAGATAACTTTCTTCCGTGTCAGAGAGACATCACTCTCTGGGTTCCTCTCCAATTATAGTTGACTATAAAAACTGGCTATTTGTTTTCGGCCTCTGGCTTATTGGAAATGCCACTCTTCAACTACTAATGTTATGAATTTAAAATTACAGATTTTGTTGTCACCTTTCTCAAAGAGAAAGGAAAATTTGAATTGGGAGCCAAAGCCAAGCACTTACATGGACCAGGTCTTCAATTTACCCACCTGTTCAGGAGAAAGACTTTTACTTCCAACCGCAAGACACGGGGAGAACTACAATGTACTTTTTTTTTCTAATAATTTATTGTCAAATTGATTGCCATACAACACCCAGTGCTCATCCCAAGTGCCCTCCTCCGTGCCCATCACCCACTCTCCTCCGTCCCACATCCCCCTCTCGCCTCAGTTTGTTCTTAGTTTTTGAGTCTCTTATGTTATGTGGCTCCCTCTCTGTGGCTTTTTTTTTCCCTTCCCCTCTTCCCCCTCCCCCCTGGTTTTCTGTTAGGAGCGCTTGGTTAAACGTCCGACTTCGGCTCAGGTCATGATCTCACAGTTTGTGAGTTTGAACCCACATCGGGCTTTGTACAGACAGCTCAGAGCCTAGAGCTGGCTTCAGATTCTATGTATGCCTGTCTCTCTGCCCCTGCCCCACTCATGCTCTGTCTCTGTCTCTCAAAAATAAATAAATGTTACGATGTACTTCTTGAAGGTCTGTGAGCCAGCTGGCCTGTTGCAGCCAGGATCTGGTTTCGAAGGGCTGTATCATTTGTGTCAAAACAGATGTGGCAGGCAGGCATCCCTCTGGGCCTGGAACTCACTCTTGGGCGGCAATGCGTACTTGAACATGCAAACGGTGGAGGGCAATGCCTAGAACTGACTTCTGAATGTGTAGCATGGCACTTGAGCCCAAATGCTTATGTATGAAATTTCAGGGCCTCTAATGTCTGCAATGAGAATAAACTCACACACTCGATCCAAGCAGGTGAAAAGAAGACGAAGACCAGAATAAGTGAGATTACATTAGCTAAACTGCATACCCATCTTTTCTCTCCTGGAGTTATTTACATCTTATTGGATTTCTTTTTCCTAGTGACACACTTTGAAGAGGAATCCATGAATTTAGTCATTTCTGAGAAACCAAGGAGGCCTGTTGGAGGAGGCTGGCATCCCTGGGCAGGTAACCCAGCCTCAACTGCTTTGGCAACAGGTCAAGCCTAATATTTGCCCAAGAAGGGCCTTTTCATGGAATCATCTTTCCAACCCATCGACTACAACAAGCTGCCCCTCAGTCTTCTTTCCACAGAGAGGAGATTTTTTCCCCCCAGAACAAGCAAGCCTTTTGCACCAGAAGGAAAAGATTGCCACTCACCACTTGCTACTTTATGGCCTTTGAGCCCAACCCCAGGTGCTAGCTATGAGACCCAACTCTGCCACAGACCAGCGTCTTTACGGAAAAGCTCTCACCCACAAGCACAGGGGGTTTTCCTGGGAGAAAGAAAGCCATGTTCTTTTGAGAAACCAATGAATGCTAAGTAGATGCCACCAAAGCCAAGGACAGCTTATGAAGGCCCAGTGTCTTGGGACAGGAAAGACAAGGGGCCACTGGCCAGGTCTGGCTGAGATGAGGCCAAACTTTGCTCCAGACCAAGGCTTCACCTCCTATTTCCTGACAAACTGGTGATTGCTGAGTTCCACATTAATTTCAATATAAAGACTCCTTGAAATTTGCAATTGTAATTATTGATTCACTTGTTTGTCTCATCACCACCCTTAAACTATTGCTTGATAGTAGAGAAGGAATATCTTTATTTTCATATCATCAGTGATTAATTAATGCACATCAAATAAAGAGATTGGGAATAGATTACACAGCAAAAGGTATCTACGTTTTAAAACTCACCTGAACTAGGGGCACCATAGCAAAAGGTAAATACATTTTAAAATTCACCTAGTTGGTTAAACGCCCTGACTCTTAATTTCAGCTCAGGTCATAATCTCATGGTTTGTGAGATCGAGCCCCATGTGGAGGCTCTACCCTGACAACACAGAGTCTGCTTGAGATTCTCTCTCTCCCTTTCTTTCCGCCCCTCCCCTGTTCATGCACATGCATGCGCACACGCACGCACACACACACACACACACGTGTGCACTCTCTCTCAAAATAAATTTAAAAAATAAAAATAATAAAATTCACCTGAACTAAAACTTTGCCCATACCTGTTTGGATAATTCCATGGAGGGCTTTGAAAGACTATATCTCTAAATGATTAAAAAGTATAAACCATGAATACAGATAGATAGAAAGACACATTGATAGAAAAAAAGAAACTTAAATATGTAAAAAATGTATGAGTCTCACACATTCATAACTCTGATCAGTGACTAAAAATAAAGCCCAGTCTTAAACAGATTCATATTCATGGATTTGGCTGATTCATACTAAAAATTCTAATTAAATTAGCATGCTCAGGGGTGCCTGGGTGGCTCAGTCGGTTAAGCATCCAACTTTGGCTCAGGTCATGATCTCGTGGTTCACGAGTTCGAGCCCTGGGTCAGGTTCTGTGCTGACAGCTTGGAGTCTGGAGCCTGCTTCGGATTCTGTGTCTCCGTCTCTCTCTGCCCCTCCCCTGCTCACACTCTGTCTCTGTCTCTCTCTCAACTAAATAAATGAACAAATAAATAAATATTTTTTAAAAATTTTAACTAACATGCTCATATTCAAACTCCATCCTAAAGGGAAAAAGACAGAAGGACAATAACAATGATTTTTTTTTAAATCTGCTTCTTGCTACCTCACAAGTGAGCTGAAATCCCAACCTCCCTAGTTCCTAATCCTGTCCCTCCCTGAAGAATTATCAGAGGAAGAGCAGAATCTGAGAACTAGTGTATCTAGGGGATGAGCAGAACTTGACTGCCAGTTACACCAGAATACAGGCCAACTGACCCTTCCATGAGCAGACAGATGCTGCTCCCTGTCTTCTGCAGGAGAACAAGCAGAATTCTGTGACATCCAGAGACGGTAAAGCTAGAGAAAATACCTGGGGGAAATGGAGTTGTGGGCAGAGGGGAGAAAAGAGGCATCTTGAGTTTTGTTTTTTTTTTAAATTTTGTTTTTAACGTTTATTTATTTTTGAGAGACAGAGAGACAGAGCATGAGCAGGGGAAGGGCAGAGAGAGAGAGGGAGACACAGAATCCAAAGCAGGCTCCAGGCTCTGAGCTGGCAGCACAGAGCCCGACGCGGGGCTTGAACTCACAGACTGTGAGATCATGACCTGAGCTGAAGTCGGCCGTTTAACCGACTGAGCCACCCAGGCACCCCGAGTTTTTTATTTTTATTTTTCTCTGACCCCATCAGGGAACAACAGGATCATTTATCCTGGATATTTCCAGACCTTCACATTTCTAATGCAAACATGAAGATTTTATGAGAAAACCGAGTTATATATAAAGCAACTCTATATTCCTAAACCAACAAAGTGTGTTTATGTTGGTTAAAAAAAAATACAAGAAAAGCACTGTTTATATTTCAGTTTTCCATAAAGTTTCCACCAAAAAAAAAATAAATAAATCTTTTATTTCTTTTTCTTTGGATACACAATGTCTGAATATAACATCCTTTCTAGTTGGGAGCAAACTTACCGCAAAAGGTCTCCTGGAATCTAGAGGAAAGCTTCTCGATGACTCCATAGGTCTCCACATAGAAAACGTGCTCATCTAGGGGCTCACTGGCCATCATCTTGAGGGACTCCATGTCTGCCCGGTCCACGCCCACAGCATAGAGCTCAATACCAGACGCCCGGGCCCGAGCAGCCACCTCATTCACCTGGTCCTGAGGCCTCCCGTCTGTCACGATGATGGCCACCTTAGGGATGTTGGACGTGGGCCCTCGAGCTCCTGCCTCCACCGTGAAGGCCTCGTCCATCGCTGTCTGGATAGCCAGGCCCGACATGGTGCCTGTCGACAAGGGTGTGATCCTGGCCACAGCCCGCTTCAGCGACTGCTTATCTGAGTGGGTCTGGAGATTGAACTCAGTCTTCACGGTGCTAGCATAGTTCACCACTGCCACCCGAGTGTCCGCTGCCCCAATGTCTAGAGTGTCGATTATCTGGGAGACAAAGGTTTTCACCTTGGTGAACTCCAGGGGCCGCACACTACGAGAACTATCGATGATAAACACCAAGTCCAAGGGCTTGCTCTTGCAAACACCTGCAAAGAAGGGTATGGGAAAACAGGTATGGCTAAACGATGATCTGATCCCAATCAGCAAAGGAGTCATCTTCACACCCAGAGAGCCCTGGGGTTGGAGACCTCACTGTCTGCTATCTTCCCCCAAGACCACCCTCCCCTTAGAGGTCAAAAACTCCAAGGCCTTCCAAATTCCCTACTGAGAATTCACATCAAGAGGTGAAGTTTCTCCAAATATCCCACCTACAGGCTGGCTGAACCCCAAAATTTCACCTAGAACCTCATGCTTCAAGTTTCAAGTTTTGCTCCCAAGGTCCCTCATGACTCATGGGAATGAATGGATTCCAGATCTTTCTTGGGCACCTCGGCATGAGTCAATGGGACAGTGTCCCTGAATGGTGTAAAAGGTGAGCTCAGGACAGCCTACCTACACGCTGCCCTGCCCAGGCCTCACAGACACCTCAGGCAATGGTGCAGTCTGAGGTGAGCACACTGATGCTTTTCTGGAGGCTTCCTTCTCCTACTCCACTGCCAAGGAAAAACTGCCCCAGGGTAGCCCTAAATGCCCCCTCCTTCTCATCATTCATCAGGTTTGGTGACCTCTGAGACTGCACAAGCCTCGGATACTCAAAAGTGGGAAGATGAATGACAACTTAATCTGACCCATGTCTGCTGTGTTTCCAACTCTGTGCGTGTATCTGGTTTTCAGAAGCAGAGACGTCCACTGGTGTCTACCCTCTGCCCCCACCAACCTCTCATGGTCACCCCCTTTCACTTTTTTCACCCACCAGATACTTTCTTGAGGGCCTCCCACGTATTAAGGGAACACAGAAGCAATGGAGCTTGTATCTTTCCTACTCAAAAGTACCAAGCAAGTTGCAGTAACACCACAAATCTTTGTTGACCTCTCTGCTTTTCTCCTTCTCTCCCAATCTTGATCTATACTCCTCCCTCTCCCAGCCATCAAAATCAAGTCATAAAGTCAGGACTGGCTGAGAGAAAAACTAGGTATTAAACATCTTTTCAAATCATTCCTCCTCCTTTACACACACACACACACACACACACACACACACACACACACACACCACTCATCGCACACACCAAGTCCTGAATGGAAATGGACCTGATGCTGGAGCAGGAAGCCTCACCCAGGGTTCTCTCCTTTCCTAACAGGGGGCTGGAAGGTGGTGCTATTGTAAGAAGGCAATTTACACAGTGACCAAAGGGAAAAGATGATTCAAAACAAACTCCGAGACAGGACAGTTTGTGACAGAAAAAGTCTGATCTGCAACAGCAACGATGGCTCTACATAGTTTTCTTCTAAAAACTGAAAATTATCGTCTTGGTTTTATCCAGCTTCCTGGAGGTATTCAGTTAAGAAAACAAACCATACCTTACCTTCAATAACATTTTAGAGATCACAGGATACCAACACAATAACTCTGTGAACAACCTCCAGAGGTGCAGAAGTTGCTTTTACACCCGTTTAACAGGTGAGAAGCCTGAGGTTCAGGGAGGTGGAGGTGCCAGAAAACAGCAGATCACGGACTAGAGTCCAAGTTTCCTGACTCCCAGCCTAAAGGAGCTTTTCACTGCATGGCTTTCTCGTTCTGAGGCAATATTTTCCACCACAAAAAAATCAACATTATCTCATGTACCTAGTAAACATCTTGCTTGCTGTCTTTGAGTCACCACCCTGAAATATGCTGTATGTCATGTATTTAGTTAAGTCAAAAGGAATTAAGTCTTTAAAAAAAAAACTCCAGAATTTTATTTCATCCCTTGATTACCATGCATCAGAAGCAAGGAAGAGGAAACATATTGAAAATCCTTCCTGGACATAGGATATACGTAGTTTTGCATAACTGGAGTAAAAGGAGAAATACGTGGTGAGCCCATACTTGACAATGATTTCACTAACACCCAGAGGTGTCCTTACTAATATCCAGGTTGTGTTTTTATAGTAAAATATGCATGATCTTCCTTCTCACATGGAATCCTGTATCAGAGGGGTATGGTGGACAGAATCATGCTTCGTCCCCACAAAGTGTCCATGCCCTAATCCCTGGAACCTGTAAGTATGTTACTTTATCTGGGAAAAAGACTTCGCAGATGTGATTAAGTTAATGACCTTGAGAAGGGGAGTTCATCTTGGATTATTGGGGTGGGTCTGATGTAATTACAGAGGTCCCTAAAAGTGGAAGAGAGGCAGGAGAGGAGACCAAGTAATGAGATATGAGAAGGACTCAACCTGCCTTAGGTGGCTTTGAAAATAGGGAAAAGGCCATGAGTCGAGGAGTGAAGACAGCCTCTATAAGCTGAACAGGGCAAGGAAACAGAGTCTCCCCCAGATCTTCCCCAAAGGGAAACAATCCTGCTGACACAATTTTAGCCCTTTGAGACTAGCGTTAGGCTTCTGATCTACAGAACTCTTAGTGAATACATGTGTGCTGTTTTTAAGTCACTAAGTTTGTGCTAATTTGTTACAGTAGGAATAGAAAACTAATCCAGGGGGCTCAACCCCGAAGGCAAGAAATTCTGTGAAATCTGGTCACTTCCTGATTGAACGCCCTCTGCAATATCATTGTTCTTGAATCTCACTTCCCTTTACTCCATCGCAGATAGATAGCAGCGCTTTGATTCTCAGAAACCAAGAAAGTGAGAATCTGAATTTCCTAAAAGATTTCCATATGTCTAATTTTGGTCATTTCTGACAGTTCTGCTATAAATAAAAGCCTATAGCAAAGTGTAGCAATTTCTGGGTGCAAAAAGAAGGGAATTTGAAAAAGGGTGAAATGTGATGTTTATTAAAGGTTTAGCATTCAAGATCAGTTTGGATTCCAAGTAAGCCCAGACCAGTGCTGCTTTGGGGGAACATGAACACCCTATGAGAAATCCCTCCTCCCTCTCCCAGTACCGTCCCCAAGGGAGGTGGGTCAGGACCAAGAGGCAAGATTACCTTTTAGAAGAAAGGCTTCCCTACACTCTCAACTCCACCCCTACTCACATCCTGGAGCAGGCTACTGGGTGGGCCGAAGTTAACCCTTATGAATCCTGATACTCCCTGGCTCCAATGCTGTCACCATTTCACTGGTGACAATGCAGTCACCATTTCAAATCAGTCCACTGGGGCTGATGCAGCAATGAATCCTTTTTGCTCTTTCTCAACATTATCAGAAAGATGCAGAAGAGGGAGAGACAAAACCTGAGGCATGAAGCATCACTGGATAAATGCGACTGGAGACCCAGAAAATGGTTTGGTACAGCCTCTCTTCAGCAAGACTGAAACTGGACATTTTAATAATGAAGATAAAGTTTATATAAACCATTTTTAAGAGCTGGGTAGACTGTAGCAGTGGAAAGACCCTTGTGTAGGATTTTGGAGCCCTGAGGGGTTTTATCCTGGGCTCTGACACTGATTTGCTTGGCCATTTGATAAACCCTCAGTTTATACACTTTTGGGGGCTGTGTCAGATGATCTTCCAGCTCTGCTGTGCTAGGAACCTCTGCCAGAGGAACCAACTACTGACCAAACAGGGAAATGGAATTGTTTCCAAACGCCAAAGACCCAGTGTCCTGCTGTTTGAGGATCTAAGTGAGTAAAAGTTGGGATTGGGACCCAGTCAGTTCAAGCAGAACACCTGGTCATGGGCAGAAGATGTGGAGACCAGGATGGTTAGAAGACAGGTCTGGAGACATCGGGGGGAGGGGGGGCCTCAGATTTCCTTCTTGGACTCCCACCCCCCTTATCCCCCCCTCTGTGGGAATTCCAGTTTGAATTCTGGTCCAGATCTTAGACTGGACCTAGACAGCTTGCAGGCTGTGGCCAGGAGAGGAAGGGTCACACACACTGAAGTGGAGCTATAGATGAAGTGATTTCCAGAGAACTAAAGGCAGAATCTCAGGAAGGGTTTGTTCAGAGAGGTAGGGGCTGGCACCAGAAAGCTGAGAAGCAGCTGGTGTCCGCGCGCCGCTGCCCCATCCTCCAGGCCCAAACTGCGGAGGGAAGTGGCTGGACTTTGAGCTTCAGGTGACCCAAATTCTAATCCCCACTATGAGTGACTTTGGGCATCTCCCTTCCCCTCTCTGGACCTGTTTCCCCCACAGGCTTCATCTGGGAATGGGATTCTTTGTCCCGCACCGCAGTTTGGCTCAGGCTGGGATGGACGCAACACTTGGCGGTTGCACTGAGCTTCTCCAGATGGATGATCCGCTTCCCTTACCGCTCATCCTTCCCGCCTGGACCTCCTTCCTTCCCTCCCTCCCTTCTGCCAGCTGTCCCTCCCTGGTGCCCTCTCGCGTCCCTCCCGAGTCCCTCCCGAGCTGGGGTCCCACTGCTGCCCCCGTACCTGCGCCACCGGCCCCGCCGGGCTGGCCGGCCCCGGAAAAGGGCGCGCCGGTAGGGGCAGCGGGAGCAGGGCGGCGCCCGGGGCTGCCCGCTGGGCCGCGCATCCCCAGCCTCCGCGAGCCCGGGCGGGCCAGGGGACCGGGGGCGGCGGGGGTCGGCGGCGGCAGCAGCAGCAGCGGCCAGAGCAGCAGGAGCAGTCCCAGGAGGTGACGCGGCATGGCGGACTCTGCACTCCCGCAGGTGTCTGTCGTCGAGAGCTCCCTCGCTCCTGCAGCCGCGGGCCTGAGCCCGGAGCTGAGGCGGCCAATTTAAAGGTCCCGCCGCTCCGCGCCCCGCCCACCTAGCGGCCCCGCCCACCCCGCCTGTCTCGCCGCGCGAGCTCTGTGCCGGGCGCCGCGCCCGGGACCCGCGGGGACCTGTGCGCGCATTCCGGCGGCAGAAACGGAATGTCTGGGGCGAGCCGGCGGCGGCGCGGCGCCCGGAGCCCGGCCCGCAGAAGCCCCCTGCCGGGCCTCGTCTGGGTGGGCTCGGTCGGGCGCCTCCTGGCCGCGCCCCGCCTCTCCCAAAACTTGAGTCCTGGCCTGCGAACCCTGGCCGCAGTCCGGCGGCCCTGCGTGCTCCTCCTGCCCCTCCCTGCGTTCTCCTCCCGACCCCAGCCCAGGAGGCCCAGGGTTCTGCCTTCCCCCTCCGACCGGGGGTGCCGGCGGCCAGGTTTCATCTCGCTGCTCGCCCTGCATTCCTTTCCCCAGCCAAGCAACCCAAGTTTTTGCTGTGGGCTCTCGGTAAAAAAAAAAAAAAAAAAAAAAAAAAGCCTCAGATTCTAGCAGCATGAATAGAAATGCTTTAATCCCGGCTGCAAACATCCATAAACATTTGAGCTTATATTGCCAGGAATAGAAAGTCAAACATACATTCCCCAGGGAGCCCCTACCAGCTTGGAAGGACCGCCTGTACGGACGGAAGCTTCGAAGGCGCTCCTAGATCCCATTTCCTCTCCGGAAGAGAGATGATGGCGACGCAGGGGAGGAGGCCACCCAGGGGACCCTGCAGGAACTCAGTCTACTGGAAGAAAAAAGGCATAAAAAAAGGTCTACCTGTCTAAGGGAGCATGGCGAATTTAGGAAAAAGAGACTGGGTATCCCTGAGGAAACCAGGCAGGCTTCTAAAAACAGGTAAGGTTTGAGCTGGATCCTAAAACCAGACAATGAACATGAGTTCCAACAGATCCTATCTGGTCTTCCTGCTTCCAGACTATTAGCCCTCGAAAATCCACACTCCTAGCAGTAACCTTAAAATCACTTCTTTTCTTAAACCTTGCAACTTCGCTTCCAGAAAACTCCAAATTAGGGGTGAGGTGGGTTGGGGAGCGGTGGGCACCTAGGTGGCTCAATCCATTAACTGCTGGACTCTTGGTTTTGGCTTAGGTCATGATCTCACGATTTGGGTCGGTGAGGTGGAGCGCGCGCGCGCACGCACACGCATGCGTGCACCCAAACACAGTAGGGCTCTGTGCTTACTTAGGATTCGTTGGCACTTAGGATTCTCTCTCCCTCTCTCTCTCTCTCTCTCTCTCTCTGCCCCTCCCCAAAATAAATAAACTAAAAAAAAATAAAAATCCAAATTCCTTTTCATGGCCAACAAGGCTCATTGGGTTCAGTCCCACCTCCCCTGAAGCACCGACCACATCCAGAACTGTATTCCTGCTCTCCATGCTTCAACCAAGCCAACCAAGCCTTCCCCCTGTCCTGGAGGACACCGAGCTTGTTTCCATGGGTTATCAATGCAATGTCCTCCTCAAAGCAGCCTTCCTGGAGCCCTATCTTAATTAGTTTTTCAAATTTATTTTTACCACCATCCCTTGTAACAACTACATTTTATATTATGAGCCAGGAACTACATAAATAGATAACATACACACAATAAATGACAGTTGCATGAAGCAATATTTACACTGACCACATGTGATGCTATTTTATTCACCTCCATTCAGTTCTATCTCATTTTTTTTAAAAGATGTGATCATGAACATCTAAATAGTTTGTGGTTCACTAATGTTCCCCAATTAGCAGTGTAAAAATTCTATTTTAAGTAGATTCTTGCCTACTGTCTCTGCCTTTCCAATCCATTACAGCATCCTGTGTGTTTCATTTGGGGGACTTATTCAATTTGTAATTATTCGATACATATTAAATTTATTTATTCCTAGGGGTGCCTGGGTGGTTCAGTTGGTTAAGCATCGGACTCTTGGTTTCAGCACAGATCATGATCTCACTGTTTCCTGATTTCAAGCCTGTTGCGCTGGCAGTCCAGAGCCTGCTTGGGACTCTGTCTTCCTCTATCTCTGCCCCTCCCCTCACACTGTCTCTATCTTTCTCAAAATAAATAAATAAACCTAAAAAAAAGTATATTTCTCCAGTGTACCAGACTGTAGGCCCCAGGAGGGCAGCCAATGCCTGCAGTGTTCGGTGCTGAATTCCGGTAAACTCCACCTTATGGCATGCAGTTCCCCTGTCTGTGGTGGGGCTGAGGCTTTAGGAAGTGGAAGATCAGAGAACAGGGCTGAAACACAACCTTGCCTTGGCAGGACAGTAAACAGGCACAGCAGAGTGTAAGAAAAGAAAGAACCTGGCATTACTTTCTCCAAGGGTCTAATGATGCTGAGGAAATAGTTTTGCTGTTTCACTTCCCTGCCTGACACCAGATGGCTCTGTGCTGGACACAGGCTCCGTGGACAGCCCTTTCCTCTGGCCTCCTCTAGTGGGGACTTGATCCTCCTCCACCACCAGGCTCCTTCTCTGAGGAAATCCAGGTGTAGGGCAACATAAAATGCAATGGTCTGTTTCAGCACATTTCCACGTAGGCACACGTAAACATTAAAACTATTCGGTTAGGCTAGGGAATAAATTATGGGCAGTTTTCCTTAAAAATTCATTGGAATACTACTGTTTGGTTTTCACAATCCTAAAACACACACACACACACACACACACACACACACACAACACAACGATTTCTATACTGGTCAGCTCTGGCTAGGTTGGGCTATGGTCATAATGACCCCAAAATCTCAGGGGCTCGTTTCTTGCTCCGTTATGTGTCCTTCAGAGGTTGACTGCAATTCTTTTCCACCTCTTTTCTTTTCTTTCTTTCTCTCTTTTTTTTTTCTTCGAGAGATCACATGCAAGTATGGGAGAGGGGCAGAGGGAGGTAGAGAGACAGAGAGAGAGAGAGAGAGAGAGAGAATCTTAAGCAGGCTCCACACTCAGTGCAGAGCACTACCTGGGGCACGATCCCACCACCCTGGGATCATGGCCTGAACCAAAATCAAGAGTTGGCTGGTTCAACCGGCTGAGCCACCCAGCGCCCCCTCCACTGCTTCTTCATTCCAGCACCCAGACAAGAGGCAGGCCCAATCTGAAACATGCTGGTCTTGTGGCAAAGGAAGGAAATGAGAGATGGCAGAACCAGGTGACAGATCTGAACATTTCTGCAAGTAAGTGGCTTACATCAATCCCGCGCACATGTGCTTGGCCAAAAAGCAAGGCATGTGGGCAAGCCGGTGTCAGTGGGTGGGGAATAGGAGTTTACATCAAATCCTTGGAAACCGTAATACAACCTACCATATACCTTTTTTATACCTTTTATGATGGGATGGATGGGTGCCCCCTGAGGTCTCCTCTCTAGATTCGGTAAGAATTTTTGGCCTCTGAATCCTGATCCGCTACACCTCAGAGACCCCTCCCTTTGGCCCATCTAACACTGACCTTTTTAAGACTTTATTTTTTAAGTAATCTCTACACTCAACCCCAGGATCAAGAGGTGCGTGCTCCACCAACTGGGACTGCCAGGCATCCCTACTCTCGACTCTATCTAACAGTTTTCCAGTTTCACAGGTGGAATGCCTCAGTGGATTGATTTCTGTGTTCCGGCTGCTTGGGCCTTTGAGTATGGGAGCTGCACTAGCTCTCAGCTCGGATCTATTGGGGAAACTCTCTGAAAGCCTCTTCTGACAAGCTGTCTCCAGGGAGAGCCACGCCCTTCTTCCCTTCCGGTCGTGGGTTGTGTACCGAGGCCCAGCTTCAAAAGGCTCCCAGGACATATGCGCCAAGGCCGTGGTGCCAGTTGGATTCCAAGAGATGTTTTCTCCTATCCTGGAATTATTGATGCATGACCAAAACTCTTAGTTGTGCTAATTTACAGAAACTTCCAGATTCAGTTCTCTCTGACTCTGTGTGTCAGAAACCTAAGGGAAGGAGGTGTATTGCACAGGCCTGAATGCAGGGGTTCTGCTGCTTGACTGAGCCTAAGAATCCCTCCAGAGGCTTATTAAAAGGCAGATTCCTGATAGTCAGGAATTACAAGGCAGATAGCCAGATTCTCTTCTTCAGATGGTTTGGGACTGGGCCTAGGAATCTGCATTTAACAATCTCTGTAGACAACTGCCATCCGAGTGGGGTTTGCAACGTCCTCGTTCTAATAGTCTTGACAACAGGCCTGGACAGGGATCCGATGAAAGCGAGTGCAAGGAAGTGGCCACCCAGCACAGAAGGTGCATGGTGGGGCCAGGGAGAGACTACTCTCTCCTTCATCTGGCTTCCCAAGAGCACTCACTAAAACTCAGATCACCAACTCCAAAGCCTCTTCTAGGAGTTCAGACAGCTCCACTTTGGCAAGTGTCCCAGTTTCAGCCCCTCTGGCAGATCTGGTGTGTAATTCTGATTCTCCATGAGTTGTCTGTTTCCTTTTCCACTCCCTTTCCTGCCTCCCATACTCCACATAATCTGGAAATCCACAAGATTTCTTCTAGGTCAGCTTTTAAAAAAATCGTAATAGATTTTTTCCTAACTGTAGAAGTAATGTCACTTACTGTGGGGAGTTTAGCAAATGTAGATAAGCCAAAAGAAAATAAAGACCGTAGGTAACACACCTGTCCAAAGCTAAGCTATGTGGTATTCTCTCTTTTTCTCTGTTTGTCTATTCATATATTTTTATTAAAAATGGCATCACACTGTATATTGTGATCTTATTACTTGGTTTTTGTACATACGGTGAACATTTTTTGTTAGATTCTTCTAATACATCATTTTTAATGGCTGTATTGTATCCTATTGTATATTCCACTTATTTAAGCAATTCTCCATTGCGGGATGTGTAGTTTCTAGTTGTTTTCAATTATAAACAGTGCTTTAATGAATCTCCTTTTATGAATTGTTGCGAACTATTTAATCTTCCCCTAAAATAAATTGCTAGAAGTAAAATGTCTCAATGACCAAGTCTTCTTTGGTCTCTTCTTTGGCCATCGTGTTAGGAATTCCATCCATTGTGGTTTTAGCTGCCACCTCTCTGCTGGTAATTCCCAAATCCACGTCTCTTGTCCCAATCCCATTCCTGAGCGATAGACTTACATTAACTCTGCCTGCTACACTGTCTATTCACAGGTCACAAACGCACCTCAGGCTCAGCCACAAATGAACTCAACATGTTCCTCCTTAAAAAAAATATATTTTATTTTTTAGTAATCTCCACACCAACATGGGAGTCGAACTCACAACCCTGCGATCGAGAATCACATGCTTTACTGACAGAGCCAGCCAGGTGCCCCTCCACATTTTCCTCTTTAATAAACTCCCTGTCATTCCTCATCTCTGCCTGTGGAACCAGTATTCTCCCAGCCACATGGGCATGAGATTGGTGTCTTCTTTCCTCTCTTGATCCCCTTGTATTAAATAAGTTACCAAGGGGCACCTGGGTGGCTGTCAGTTAAGTGTCTGACTCTTGACTTGGGCTCAGGTCACGATCTTATGGTTCCTGGGTTCAAGCTCCATGTAGGGCAGTGCAGAGTCTGCCTGGGAGTCTCTGTCTTCTTCTATCCCATTCGTGCTTACTCTGCTCTCTCTCCAAATAGTACATTATCAAGTCTTCTACCCACATCTCCACCAGTTCAAATCCCATCCAATTCTCAAAGCCTATCTCAAATGCTTCATTATAGGAAGCTTATCCTTAACTTTCCAGCTGTACATAATCCCTGAAAGAGGGAGAAGCCAGAAGAAATATGTGAAGAAATAATAGCTGAAAAAAAATTGAAATTTGATTAAACCTATCAGCCCAATGAACCTCAAGCACGAGAAACACACACCCACAAAACTTTACATTTTTTAATGTACATTGTACCTTAAAAAAAAATCAAGGAACATTATTTAAAAGTTGCTTAAAACCAGTGACAGAGCAAAACTTTTAATCACCAAAAGTTAAAAGAAAAATGAATAAGGGGCTCCTGGGTGGCTCAGTCAGTTAAGCATCTTGATTTCGGCTCAGGTCATGATCTCACGGTTTGTGAGTTTGAGCCCGTGTTGGTATCAGGCTCCATGCTGTGTGTGGAGCCTGCTTGAGATTCCCTCTCTCCCTCTGCCCCTCCCCACCCCTCAAAAACAAACAAAAAAAAGAACAAAGTTCAGGATGACAGAAACTTTCTCAGTAGAGACAATGTGTACAAGACAGTGGAGCAACATCTTCAAAGTACTGAATAAAAAAAGAAATACCTGACAACCTAGAATTCTATATGGAGGGACAAAATCAGCTTGTGTGAGAAAATAATTGAGAAGTAAGATGAATGTCCAAACAACTTGGGATTCAGGCATGCAAGAGAGGCAGTATGGGGCTAATGGAATGAGCACACACTCTAGAGCCAGAAGATGGAAATTTCAGCCCTAACTTCACCCAGCTGTGACTCTCTCATCCTGGGGAATTTAACTCCAGTCTGAGATTCAGTTTCTGCATCTGTAAAATGAAGACGATGCAGACCCCTGACCTATGCACTTCTTAGAGTTGTTCTTAGGATCAAGTGAGGTAACAGACACGGAAGAATTGGCAACTAGAAAGCGCTATGTAAATATTATCCGCAGGGGGTGTGTGAGCAAAGAATGGAGACAGGAAGGACTGAAAAGGGAGGAATTTCTGAGTGGAAACCAGAAAAAGAGTAACTGTTTCTGGTCTGTTAGAAAGGAGTTCTGTATCTGTTGTCATTCAGTTAGGTATCGCAACATCTGGACAAGGCATCGGGAAACCTGGTTTATATTCCCTGGCCCTCCCACCAGCTCAATGATGGTAAATAACGCATGAGCGCCGACTAGGTTCCTTGTGTTGACTTTCTGTGACACTTATTTTTGGTTACACAGTTAATTATCTATTAAAGAAGAAAAATTTTTTTTTAATTTTTATTTTAGAGAGAGAGAATCTCGAGAAGACTGTGCTGAGTGTGGTGCAGGAGAGAGAATCTTAATTATATGTATACGTGTGTGTGTATATATATAATTGTCAAGTTGGCTAACATACTGTGTATACAGTGTGCTCTTGGTTTTGGGGGTAGATTCCCGTGATTCATCACTTACATACAACACCCAGCACTCATCCCAACAAGTGTCCTCCTCAATGTCCATCACCCATTTTCCCCAGAGAGAGAATCTTAAGCAGGCTCCACACTCAGTGGGAAAACAGGATACCAGATATCTGGAAATGTAGATCTACAAAAAGAATGAGAAGCACCAGAAATGGTAACTGAATGGGTATTCAAGTAATTTTAAAAATTATCTTCTTCTTTATGGGGCTCCAGGGTGGCTCAGTTCGTTGAGCGTCTGACTCCTGATTTCAGCTCCGGTTACGATCCCAGGATTGTGGGATGGAGCCCCCGGTGGGGCTATGAAACAAATCATTTTTCAAAGCTAATTCATTAGTAGCCCATTTGCCAAATGATAGAGAGAATTGGCCAATTTTTAAAATTTTTTTAAATGTTTATTATTTTTGAGAGACAGAGACAGAGACAGAGAGCAAGCAGGGGAGAGGCAGAGAGAGAGGGAGACACAGAATCCGAAGCGGGCTCCAGGCTCTGAGCTGTCCGCACAGAGCCCGATGCGGGGCTCGAACCCACAAACCACGAGTCATGACCTGCGCTTAAGTTGTGGCTTAATCGACTGAGCCACCCAGGCGCCCTGAGAATTGGCCAATTTACAGAATTTACCTAATTTACTAAAACCATCTAAGTAATATTTAAAATTTTTTCAACATATACGGATCTATTCTTTGAGGACTTGCTGTAAGGTCTGCTGTTTTGCTAAGCACTGTACACACTGCCTTCTCTTATGAAGTTATATGGTGCTACCAAAGCTCACAGAGGGTGACTCAGGTAAACCAGTGGCAGAACTGAAGTTGAAAACCAAGCATCTGAACCTAGTATCTGATTTCTCAAAAACTTCTCTGATACAACCTGCTTTATAATAACTGATTTTTTTTATGTGTTAGGCACTCTAGATTCTGCACATGAATTGTATCACTTTTATTTACAAATCTGAGCCATCAGAGTCTTTTCCTAGAGAAGAAAAGATTCAGAGAAGTTACACAAGTCATTTTAGGACTCTCCTCTGGTACCCTCCAGTAGGTTCCCCTCCTAAAAGTCATCATGGTTAGTTATACACAGTGGCCAGACCTCCCTGAGCTCACCACCTACCGCTCTCCACGCTTCACCCTTTCTGCTCTCTTCATTCAAGCTGGCTATTCCTTGAATACTCCGAGGGTGCTTCTGCAGCTCCGAGATGTGCTTCCCCCTTCAGGTTTCGTTCACATCATCATCTTATTCTAAGTGTGGCCTTTCCTGACATCCTTAAAAATTGTACCCACCCCATCTTCCTTGTTTCTTTTTTTCCATAGCTCTATCACTAACTTACTATATAGTTTTAAATTGTGTGTCTCTCCCCACTAAAAGGAGACCAGGGAATTTTTACTACTGTGCCCATCTCTGTATCTCTTGTACCAGGAACAAAATATACACTCAAAATATATCAGTCGAATTAAACATTTGCTCAAGGCCACAGAGTGGGACCTGGGTACTGAACTCAGCAGGTATTCCATCCCTAAGACCATGCTCTTTCCATTGCATCAAATGTGCTAATGACGCCAGGGAAATCGCATGTTCCAGTGAGCTGTTTTGGGAACAATGGCTTCCCAGGACCCAAGTTTTGTTTGACAGGCCTCAGAAACACTTGGAACTTTATGGAGCTTCTCCAGCCATACTGATAGAAGTAAATGTTGAGAACATGTAGCAGAAGGCCAAAACCAGAGCAGAGTGGACAAAAGCAGATGGAGGTAAAAAAGCTACAGAAGCAAACTGCAGATGACGAAGACAGGCGAAGCCCCATAAAAAGTGGGGAAAGCCAAGAGGTTGGATAGTCAACGATGCTGGATGATAACAACCAAAACTGAAGCTAGAAAGCGTAACAGGTCTTCGGGATTTAGGATGGCATCAGGATCTCAAGAGATTTTTTTGTGGGAATTTCAGAGGGAGTGCCAAACTTGGAAGTCAGAACGCAGGCATTTATGAGCTAATTAAGGCAGAGTTGCTTCCTATTTAAAAAAAAAAAAAACAAGGTCAAATGTTTAAACCTTTATCTTCAATGTTACCTCTACCTGAATTTTAGAATCAAATATACCAAACTACTAATGTGTTTCTCCAGACCTAGCAGACTGGGGGGTGGGGGGGGTCATCTTTCTAAGGCAAACAATTTTGGCAGGTTCCCTAGGATATCTAACTGTTCTAGGACAACAGATTTCCCTTTACTGGAAACATGACCCCTTAACAATCTTAAGTTCTTTCCCCTTCCTTAGAGGAAATGATTAGGATTAACACATTGTTACTGTTCTCTATAAACTCCAAGGCCAGTGTCCTTTTCCAGAAGATAAAGCTGCGTCAAATGAAGTGGTGATTAAAGGTCATGATGGGGGGGGCGCCTGGGTGGCTCAGTCGGTTGAGCGTCTGACTTCAGCTCAGGTCATGATCTCAGTCTGCCAGTTTTAAGCCCCGCGTCAGGCTCTGTGCTGACAGCTCAGAACCTGGAGCCTGCTTTGGATTCTGTCTCCCTCTCTCTCTGCCTCTCCCCTGCTGCAGTCTCTCTCAAAAAAGTAAACTTAAAAAAAAAAATTAAAAAAAAAAAAGGTCATAATGGCCCACTTCCACTCCAGGAGGAAGAACAAGGCCCAGTTGGGCCCACTAAGCTTGGCTGTGGATTGCAGGCAAGCACCACCCCTACCCCCAAAAGGGTCCCCATCAAGTCAAGGTCCTGATGTGTTCACATTTTGATGCAACCCCACTATTAAAAAAATAGCTATTAAGTTTGGTTAATCTCGAAGTACTCCTTAGTATGACCTTCAACAGAGATCAGAAATAAACCAAGGAAACAAGGACTCTCTTGCAAGAGTTTTTTTTCCTAAAGTTTGAGAGAGAGAAAGAGAGCAAGAGAGAGGACAAGCAAGTGCACACACAAGCTAAGGGAGGGGAAGAGAGGAGAGAGAATACCAAGCAGGCTCCATGCCTTCAGTGCAGAGCCCCACGCGAAGCTTGATCCCAGGAACCATGAGATCACGACCTGAGCCAAAATCAAGAGTCGGATGCTTAACCAACTGAGCCACCTTGGCACCCCTCTATTTCAGTTTTTATACAAGGTGAGACCTAGCTCAGAGAAATTATCTGATTTGGAAATCTTCTAAAACAATAAAGATATCAGTAAAATATCCTCAACTACCCCAAACTGGGTATACCCCAAACCCAACTGTACTTTTCTAAAGTTTACACTTTATTTTGGTGGTGAGTGTTCATAAGTGAGATTGCAGCCAAACAACTGTTTTCCCTCTAAAAAATGTGCAAAGTATGTTCATATGTCTATACGATGTACGTGTGCGTGGCCACTACTGCTACATTCTCAGCAAGATGCAGAATGGAGTCTTCTCAGGAGAAAATTTTCAGTCGTGTGCTCTGTAAGCCGCTGTTCGCTTGCTTTCTCTTTTGACTCCCCCTGAAGCTCAAGAGATGCATCTTACCTTGAATTATTCTCTTTCTCCCCCTCCCCTACCTTGAATTATTCTTGATGAACTCATTACCTAACTACTAAATGATCTTTACATAAAAATATAGCTTGCAGGGCGCCTGGGTGGCTCAATCAGTTAAGAGTCCGACTTCGGCTCAGGTCATGAACTCGCAGTTGGTGAGTTCAAGTCCTGTGTGTCCGGCTCTGTGCTGATAGTTCAGAGCCCGAAACCTGCTTTGGATTCTGTCTCCCCTCTCTGTCCCTCCCCCACTCGCGCTGTGTCTCTCTCTCTCAAAAATAAACATTGAAAAAATCTATTTTAATATTTAAAAAAAACCCACAGTTTGCTACCCTCATCATATAACTTTTCTAACAAACAATCAATATTAATTTCTGGCCAGTGACTGAATATTTTCACCATAACTTTAAATAATATTTGTGTTACTAAAGAAATGCTTTCAAATAAAATCTAGCATTGTATTCTCAAACTACCCAAAGATCCTAACAGTCTTGTGTTTATTATAATGGAAAATGTAAGGTTCTAGCTACCAAAAAAGAGCAACAAATCTTTTTTAACAAATGACAACAGAAAATATTTAAGAGATTTATTAAAGCATCTTATCACAAAGATGGAAACACATACAAATTAGAAAACGTGCAACCGTCATATTCCACAGTCAAGTTAAAATGGTATAGATTTCTCCTGTTTTCACAGCCGAAAACTTCAGATCTTATACCCAACTCACTCACCCTGAATATTTAACTCATTCTTCCTGAAAGTATCCAGGGCAGCAAATAAATGAAATACAAAAACTATTATATAAAGAAAGTGCGAAGTTAAAAGAGAAAATGTGTAGAGAACACCCCATCCCTCCCCCCAGTCAAGGCAAACGATGGCACTTTGCTCTTGCTTAACCTAGATTGTCTTCAAAAACTATTAAAATGTAACATAACGATAAAAAAAAAACTGACTTTGAATAAATGTCCAAAAAGCTTGTTAGTGTTTGAAAATAAATGCTTAAACAAAGGAAAATGTATCTTATATCAAACAAGTTGGAAGAGCCCCGTATTGCAGCATTCTGTAAAATAAACGAGACAAAAAGCTGGTATAGGGTTTATTGACAAAGGCAGAATTTCTTCAGGCAGGTATGTAAGGAGGCGGTGGCTCTTTCTCAGGCATCTTCACTGCCATTTCATAGGTTGGCAAAACATACTGGAGAGAAAAAAAAAACTGTATCAGACTTAAATCACCTTCAAAAAATTCCTATCTGGAATAATTTAAATGCTTCCAGAGTTCAGCTGAAGAAACTATTAACTAAAAAGTTCCTGAGCATAACTGGAGGTGAGAGGTCTGATCCAAGACTGCTAAAGAGAAAGGGAGAGAAGGTCGAGTTTTGCTTCTGAACTGACCCTGAGGCCACCAGGACGCCGTGACAGGAAGTAGGTGGCACTGTTCTCTCCTCTCCCCTACAGTGTGACTGCCAGAACCAGTGCCTCCGGGGCTGCAAATCCACGTTAAGGGCACCACCTGAACCTTGCTAAACGAAGCCTCCATTAAGATGCTGGATCCTGAATTCATCAGAATCTGTAATTAAAGGGCCAGGTACTTTTATATCATTTCTTCTAGGGCACATCTATGTAAGAGTGGCATTCCAAACTAAGTGACTCCCAGTGTGACGGGTTGGCCTTACATGGGCCACATATATTCTACATGTTGAGAACCTGGAAAGGTAACACAGCAACTAAAGGGTCCCAGGAAGTAGGCCTCCCCACAGACTCATCGAACCCACTGCATCCATCTCCCCACAGAAAAACCAGCTCCCCCTTTGAATCGTGCGGATGTTTTCTGAAAGCAACACAAACTGTTAACAACAGTACCCCATCCTTGGAAGTTCCAGAAACCACAAGCCTGGCATGGTTCACACAGCTGTTTCCTGCCTGATCTCCTTGGCAAAAGGCAACCCTCTCTGAGACCACCTACGAGTCCAACCTAAGAGTCAAACTGAACGAGCAGAGCAGTGCAGGGGGGTCTCTCACCCACGTAGCCAGGTTTCCAACTGGAAAATGCTGAATCTTGTGGATTTAAGCTATTCGTGCCCTAAACCACATACATGGCATTGAAGAGGCAGTCAAGATCTCGGCTCGTTAAGAATAATCAATAATGACTACTGAAGATTTAATATATTAAAAGGTCATTCACCTGTGGAGGTGCTTCAAAGGCAGGGTACACAGCAATCTCTGGCATGTTTCTGTTGTTGATGTATTTATAGCAGTTCCAAACACAGTTGATTAGATAAGCCTAAAAGAAAGCCAACAAAATTTATATATGCTAGAAACTCAAGGGACTACCTGCTCTAAAATTCAGGTGACTTCTAATGCTTTCCCCCATGTGTTCTCTGTGGAGAAGGAACGGACATTCATCTGGACCTAGCACAACCCAGGCCCTCTCCCTACCTGTCCCCACTTAACTATCACAAGTTTTATTAATATCATTTTACAGAGAAACCAGAACTGGGGTTTCAATTCAGGTCTGATAACCATTGTGCTGCCGAAGAAATTCTGTCTTTGAGCCTTTCGAATTTTAACACATTTTCAATCAAATCATGATCTACTTCCAAAAACATAATGATGTTCTTTACACTTAGGAAGGGTCCTGGCATTTCCAACCACTCTGGAAACAAGGAAGAGGACATCACCTAGGTGCGATCTTTACTATGTCAGAATGAGCACTGTCACTTAACTGCTAACTATGAGAAGAAAAGGCAACCAAAAGGTTTAGATGGACAGTGTCACAGCCCAAATATTTAGTCAGCAACTCACCTTAAAAACAATGAATAAGGCAAAGAACACAAGAACAATGAAGAGGAGGCAGCTGGAGTCCAATGCCAAGAGGTCATCTTTGTAGGGAAAATCAGGCTATAAAAAAAGGGGGTGGAGACGTGAATAGGCAGAGCAGATACTTAGGGCAGGGCGCCTACGCTCGAGGATAGCACGATGATGAATACGCATCGTTACACACTCGTCCCAATCTACAGAATGTACAGAAGTGAGCCCCAGTGTAAACTAGGAACTCCGGGTGACGATGACGTGTCAGTGTAGCAAACGTACCACTACGGTTTGGGATGCGGACAGTGGGGGACGTAAGGGAGGCACTTTCTATTCAATTTTGCTGTTAACCTAAAACTGCTCTAAACCATAAAGTTTATTAATCGAAACACATACACTCATAATTCAGCTACGGTATTTGCACGTTGTGACAGTCTAGAGAGCATCTTAAAAATACGAACAGAAAGGCACCAAAGTCAGACTGATATTCTAATAAAAACTGGTAAACAGAATTGAACTCTCCATACCATTAAGCCTCACCACCACGAATGCATGCTACTGAACACCTGAAATACATCCGAATACTGCTGTGCGATCTGAGCTCATCTTCTCTTTTCTTTTCACTATTTTACATTTTTCTGGCCTTTGGAAAAAGAGGATCTCCTGTATGTGAGTGCAGACTTGTCCATGAGTCGCTAAGTCAGGAAGTACTAAGGCTTATCTGAGTTCCATGGGTCATTTAGTCCTACATGGAGAAATTAATTTTTCTAAAAGCCACTGTCAGTCTCAAAGCGCATCAGAAAGGGGCCAAAAGAAGGCATGCCCCTGGTTAGAAGGCAGGTAAGATTCTGTGGTTTATTGCACTTACTGTATGTTCCATTCAGGGTTCAACTTTATTTATCATTTACCATGTATAAGGCATTGAGCTAGGTTCCAGGAGAAGACCATTACGAAAGAATAATTTAGGATTTATAAGCTGGCCAAAAGAGAAAGTACTTCCCAGTCTGGGGTTACAACAGAGTAGAGAAACCACCTGGGGTCTGTAAAAGGAATAGCAAAACAATTCATTCTAAAGACAAATGTATCCACACACCGACTCCAAACCCAGCTAAGTGTCTCCTTGGGACAAAACTGTTCTTTAAGCCTTTGTTATAAATAAAAGGACAAAAACTGAATGGGACTAGCTCATGGGGAATGCCGTGATTTTATTCAGAAAGCTTGCAATCTTTCAGCCAGACATGACACGATAAGGGATCTAGAATGAGGAAGCTTCTGACCACAGCCAACCAGGACACCAGGCCCTGCCCCTAGCCACTTCTCTCCAGCACATCACATGCTGCTGCCCTCCCTTTCTCTATGTGGCGGCCACCATGCTCCTCTTTTAGTCCTCTGACTATACCATGTTCCTTCCTGTCTCAAGGGATCTCTCTCTGACCTGGGACATTTGCTCCTATATTTTCCCTATCTTAATTACTACTAGATTCTTGAGTGCAAGAATTCAATTCAAGGCTTACTTCCCAGCCCAGGTCTGACACTGATGTGATATCCACTCACACAGAAAACACTCTTCCTTCACAGTTTTATTGCAGTAATTGTCAATTAATTTTCCAATTCCTTTACTAGCAAATAAGTTTTACTGATGTATCCCAAGAACCTAGCAGAGTGCCTTGCACAGAAGCAGCAACCAGCAAATGTTTTCTAAATGAATGAATAATAAATTTGGTGGTACACAAGATACAATAGGAGAGAAAATTTCTAACGACAGCATTTTTGAAATGAACTTTCGTTTCTCTGGACTCCACAGCTCCTTCCAGACCTTACTCCAACCCGGAGGGTTCCTGACCCCTCCATCATATGGCACTAATCTAATCTCCTCACTTAATGCTGTCATGTAACAGTTATAGTTCATTAACACAGACAACATATTCATGTCTTAACTCTCCCAATTCAGGTCTGTTCCTCAAGAGAGAGAGGAAGTTATGTTTATCCTTGTATCTATACCATTCACCAACAATTTGCTTCCAATAGAGGGAAGTATACATTAAGCACTCAAGTATTTGCTATGGATGCCTGAAAAGAAAAAAGGGGAAAAGCAAAAATAGCATCCAGCGTGTGCATCACAGCAAGCTGTCGTAGAGGCGGTGCACACCCCCTGAAGCGCAAGGGCCCCGCCAAGCTCCTTCCCTGGGAACTACATTCAGCAGCTCAGCATCCAGCCTCCACAGCTCTGAACTGGGTGCGTGAGCCTTTGAACTTTACCTCAATTTATTTTGTGCATCCATTAGCAAGGTGCGCCTTGGGTATCAGAAAAGACTAAGATTATTTTTGGAGTCTGGGAACAAACATTTACAACGTTTCAGCTTACGGAAGACTGTAAAGGAATGCACTTTTGGAGAGAAGGGGAAGCCTGTGTATAGCCAAGTGATTATAGAACCGGCATATTCAAAACAAAAGTTTAACTACTCCTTAAGTTCTATGATATCCACCTTTAGAGGTTTTTTAAAAATTTATTTATTTGGGGGGAGAGTAGGGGCAGAGAGAGAATACCAAGCAGGCCCCACTATCAGTGCAGAGGGCAACATGAGGCTCAATCTCACGAACGATGAGATCACAACCTGAGCCGAAATCAAGAGTCAGAAGTTCAACCAAATGAGCCACCAAGGTGCCCCATCTTTAGAGACTTTTATTTTTTTTTTCTCTTTAAATTTTTTTAATGTTTATTTATTTTTGAGAGAGAGAGCACAAGGAGGGGAGGGGCAGAGAGAGAAAGAGAGAACGAGAGGGAGACACAGAATCCAAAGCAGGCTCCAGGCTCTGAGCTGTCAGCACAGAGCCCGATGCGGGGCTCGAACTCATGAACTGTGAGATCGTGACCTGAGCCGAAGTCGGACGCTTAACCCCCTGAGCCACCCAGGTGCCCTGAAATTTGCTTCTTTAATGCTTTATGAAACTAGACGTTCTACATAGAACAGGCATGTAAAGCTCTTGGAAAAATCATTTTATATTGTGAACGGCAACTCCGTAGGTTGAATCAATGAGGTAAGACTGATAGGGAGGAAAATGGTAAAAATATAGAAACAAAGCTTGCTTTGTCAGGATGCAATCTAGAACTGCATGAACCCAAAGTGCTTTTCTTCCCAATGTTACGGCAGCTTCCCTGGCGGTCTTTTCCTGAGGATGGGCACCACCGGCTGAAGGAAAATGCCCTTGTTTGCTCACATATCAGACTGCCTTCTTTTTGTGACAGTAAAGGTTTTATAAAGTCTACAGCATTAGCACACGCAAGAGTCCATCAATCTTCATTCTGCTTAAACACGGTGGCATTTAATTAATCAGAACCTACTAGAGCAAAAGAAGTGAGGCAAGAATTGCCAAAACGGACCACTTTCAAAACACTACAAATCTCTTCAGTGCCATGTGTAGAAACAAGAGACTGTAAAAACCACAAAATTATTTTGTAGTTTTCAAGGTTTCCTTTTTTTTTTTTTACTGGCAACTATTTCGCTCGCTTACTTTCTAATGGGAGAGTCACGCATCAGAAAGTCCCAAGTTGAATGGCCTTGTCCATCAGTATCTTTGGCCTTTTCTGTTGGCTGTAGACCAAAGACAGGGAGGAACGCCGGCTGCGAGGCGGACTTGTAGCCGCTCTCATGAATGCCTGGCTTACTTGTCACAGAGAACCCGGAAAAACAGGTATGGCTTTAGCTGACTCAGAATCTGCAGAGAATTTGCCAAACTGTCCTTTCTAAGCCTGGATGAACTGATATTACACCGAATCATCAAGATTCTTCCGTGTATTCTCTTCTCTTCTTTCAAGAGCAGTTCAGCTTCATACACTCATGTCCTCTGCATTCTGTTTGGTCAGATCTTCGTACACGGGGGCCATCGGGGCCGGGGTGTCCGCGGTTCATGGCAAGGAGAAGGGAACAAGGCGCGCGAGCTCGGCCCCCCCAGCCTCAGTCGGAATCGGCCATCTTGAGCCTGTGTCTCCGCTCTGCTCTCGGCGCAGCCGGGGCCGCCAGCGCCCGCATCACCGCCTCACTTGGCCGGCGCCGGGGGAGGGGGCCGGGCGTCGCCGCCGCCGCCGCCGCCGCCGAGGCCGGGCCCCTGCGCGGGGCTCCGGGGCGGCCGGGGCGGGCGGGCGCAGCGGCCGAGGCCAAGGGGCCGGGCGGAGCTCAGCTCAGCGTCTAGAGACTTTTAATAACTTGAATATCCAAATGGTATGGTAAGAAAGTATCCTATGTATATTACTGGTTTTAACAAGATAGTTAAGAGTAGCAATAATTATTTTGAAACTCTTTAAAAAATAGGGTAGATTACAATAAAAATAGCACCTAAAGCTGACTCAAAATTTTGACTTAAATATTTTACTTAAAATGAAGAAAAAAAGTTTAATTAGCATACACACTTACTAATTGATCCAGATACTCTTTGATTCTTGGCAAGTAAGTGAGAGAACTGATAGCAACCAGGCAACTGAGAACGAAGTCAAAAAGCCGGTAGCAGAAGAATGGAATCAGCCAACCCACTTGATACTGAAGAAGAAAAATAACCACAACATCACAACACGAATATAAAATATTAAGTACCACTCAGTAAAGGTCAAACTCTAAAAGTCGAAAATATAGGATACTTACAGAAATTGCTCCATATACCAGCATTGAACTGATGATAAACATAAGAACAGAGACAGCAAAGAGAACACAGGCATTATCTAAGAAAACAAAAACAAAAATCTAATTAAGCTACTTTTGTAACAACAACAAAAAAAAAAACCAGAAAACAAAACTCTTCATGACAAAATAATGTTGTGTTTTTTTTAAAGTTTATTTTTATTTATTTTGAAAGAGAGAAGAGTGAGTGAGGAGGGAGATGGGCAGAGAGAGAGGGAGACAGATTCCCAAGCAGGCTCTGTGCTATCAGCACTGAGTCTGATATAGGGCTAGAACTCATGAAACTATGATGAGATCATGACCTGAGCTGAGGTCAAGAGTCAGAGGCTCAACTGACTGAACCACCCAGGCGCCCCAACAAAATAACACTGTAAAAAGCCAGCGTAAAAAATGAGTATTTTCCAAAATGGCTCTGAAAAAAACCTAAAGACAAGAGAGTGTAAAAAAAAAAAAAAAGTCTCAGCATTTTTGAGGAATTCACGCCTTTGTTTTTCTTGTTTATTAAATTGCTACAACTCATTGACTCTTATCAACCAGTCACTCTGCTGGGGAGACAGGTCCCTGGCCCAGAGTCTAAGAGTCTGAAGGTGTGCAAACAGATAATGATAATCCAATGTGGCAAATGCTACATTTGATTAGCTTTCCTTGGGGAATCGGGGAATAAATACGGAAGAAATGACACAAGTTCGGTCTTGTGAGATAAGCAGAGCTTAACAGGAGGGAAAGGCTGGTATATGCTTAAAAGACACAGACCTATTAAACACGGAGTGCTCCAGCTGCCTCCTCTGGCCTCAGAGAAAATACAGATTCAAGGTTCTCCATTAACCGCCTCTCTCTCATCCCCACATGTGAACTCCCTGCTCCCGTCTCCTTCCCCTTGATTTCTCCACTACTTTACAAGCCCATTGTCTTCTGTGTTCTTCACCTCCTTCTCAGGTTGTCTCCTTCCTCTGTTATCCAAGTTCATTAACTGTCTCACAAAACACCCGCGTAATCTCAACAATACTAAGCCACACCTGACTAGAGTTTCTTAGCACAGATCTATAGTTAATTCTTTGACTCTGGATAGATATTAAGAACCAGAAGGACACTAATAATGATGGATGATTAGAATAACTATTCACACTATTAGATAAATGTCATGTATCATCTTGTCACTTGGAAGTATAATCATCATCAACATTTGGCACTAAGTTAAAAAGAGCCCTCTTTAGATTTTTCTAGAGGATACAGGATACCCTCTAGATACCCTGTAGCAAAAAAGGAGAGAAATGGGATAGCGGGTGAAAAATACATATATAATACCTAGAATGAGACACTCCAATATTTGTGAGTCAATAAAGGAAACAAAATACGAGGGCTAAATGCCCAGATATGAACCTCAGGTTTCCACCCAGCACCACATTCAAGAATCTCCTCCAGGGGGCCCCAAGTTTCACCCATTATAAAGGTGAATATAAATAAGGTTAAATTCATATTTGAAAAATAGCTTGTATATGTTGCAGAAGCATTTCATATATATTTATCGGCCAGGAGGCCAATGATCAGAAATCAACCTGCCATCACAATACTGCATCTGTGGGAGAGTCAAGTTCCACTTCCAAAGAGACACAGACTACCATATGACCAAGAACTACACATTTTTATATTCTCTCAAGAATAAGGGTTTGGCAGAACTATAACCAACAAAAGCATGCTGACGCACATATCTGACTCCCTCTACAGCAGTCACGGCACTCATGCAGCACGCAGTAAAACCTGTGGCTTCACCCCTGCAGCTCCGGCTGCATCAACCAGTTGCACAGACCTACAATAATGTCAATAGCCATAAATCTTTTCCTACACCTTGATTTTAAGAGAAACACAAGCTGACACTGCATGCTGAAAAAATGCTGACATTAGTAGGTTTGATATAATTTTACAGCCTTAAGTACCAAAAACAGCCATTAAAAACTGAAGTTTTTTTCATCGTTGTATTTTGTTTTTTAAATAGAAAGAGAAATAGACTACTTAAGAAGAAAAACCAAATGCCAGAAGGGAGGTTTCTAATATGCTCTTGGTATTTCTTTTACCACATTTGACAATATAATTAAAGGATTATAAAGCTCTGAATGGACAATCAGTAGACACACTTTTAAAAAGCACTTAAAGGGGCACCTGGGTGGCCCCTTTAAGTCAGTTAAAGCATCCAACTCTTCATTTTGGCTCAGGTCATGATCTTGCAGTTTCGTGAGTCCAAGCCCTGCGTCACGCTCTGCACTGGCAGTGTGAAGCCTGCTTAGGATTCTCTCCCCCTCGCTCTCTCTCTGCACCCCCCCACACTCACATGGTCTCTCTCAAACAAACTGAAAAAAAAGTTTTTTTAAAGCACTTAAAAAAGTACGGTGTAAACAACTGTTAGTGTTTTCATACTGTAATGTCAACAAAACTCTACCTGAACCCTACAAACAGCAGCTGGCCATGTGGACAGTGAATTATTTGAATTAACAACCGATTTTTATTTTATTTATTTTTTTTTAAGTAGGCTCCACACCCAACATGGGGCTTGAACATACAACCCTGAGATCAAAGGTCACATGCTCTAACAACTGAGCCAGCAAGGCGCTCCCACAACCAAATTTTTTAAAAACAACTTCCTAAGTTTATGAGAAGATCATATATTTAATGAAGCTCAAGAATTTATAAGAAAAGCCAATAAAACTAAAAATATGGTGACTTAAATCCTATATAATACAACTTACACATGAGAACTTAGAACATTTTTCTGAAGTGAAAATTTTAAAAATTAACACACAAAAACTGGTCACACTGCAAAGTTTGAGGCATAATTTTCTGTTCAAATATTAAATTCTAAACTATTTATAATATAAAATCTTCACTAGAATATGCCTGAACCTGTATTTTAATTTTATTAATATTTATTAAAAAAATTTTTTTAAGTTTATTTGGTTTTGAGAAACAGTGAGAGGGGCAGAAAGAAAGGGAGACACAGAATCTGAAGCAGGCTGTGAGCTGTCAGCAGAGCCCTATGCACAGCTCGAACCCACAAACTGTGAGATCATGACCTGACCCAAAGTCTGACACTTAACCGACTGAGCCACCAAGGCGCCCCTGCACCTGTATGTTAGAGAAGATACAAAATGAAAATGCTATCGGAGAATAGGTTTAAAAAAGTAATTTATACGAATGTCTTTTATTTTTTAACTCCAACAGTGTCTTTCTTCATCTAAATGATAGAAATAGATTTAGAATTGTGACCCTGAGCAAGATATCACCAAATATTCCAGTAACTCCTAATCCTATTTGCTCCCTTCCTCTACTTCGCTTGCCAGTTGACCTTCAAAGGCTCACAAGTCTTTTTGTAATTTCTTCTTTCCTTCTTATCTCCACAGCACCAGACAGGAATCAAAGGCATACAATGTATATTTCTCAAAAATCTAGTAGGCCGTAACATTTTCTGGGCAGAAGTGCTCAATTATAATTCTCACTGAAGATCTTTGAGAAACCCACAAAAACACGTCTATGCCTCAGCAAGCAGAATAACTTCTATATAACCGAATCGATTCTCTTAATAGTGTGTGTGTCAGTGTAATTAACAGGAGATACATTTTCAACTAAAAACATACCAGCCATTCTCTCAGAGGAATAGTAATTGCCAATGACTTCATACTGAATGTTGACAGCTGGCATTGAGTTTGGATGAGTTACTTCCACAGTCAGCAAAATTGCCATCAATAGGTTTACCACCTGTGAATGATATGTTATCAGATTATTAATCAAGAAATCTCTTCAGCACAATCTTTAGATGTCTTTCCATATTTAAAAGTAATAAAGACAGAAAATAATAGATTAACCTATAGATAAAATAGTATTCAATACCATAAAGGAATAGTTGAAAAATAATTATTTCTTAAAAGTATAAACTTAATCGTTTCAGAGAAAAGATGTGTTGCCTGATGTTGCATTAATATCAACGAAAACAATTAAAAGGTATCATTACAAATTGTTCATAGTCAGAATCACATGTTATTCATACACCAATCTCAGAATTTCTGAGTTTGAAGAAGCTACAGTTCATCCAATATTACTTACGTAATACCATCCATTAAGACTACAGTGATCCAGGAGACTTACCTCACCGCCACCTCTCTGCTCTCCTCTGTACACAAGCTCCAGTTTGTTAGACATACCAGTAAAATGAGGTTAAGAGCAGACGGGTCAGAGCACACCAGGATCTCAGCTCCTAGAGCCTAAGCTAACAAATTTCAATTAATGCAGCCCAATTCGCACTGACTTCATAAATTTTTTGAATGTTACATGACAGCAACTCCCTAAAACCCTTCGTTCTTTTTCACACTTGATCCTAAGCTACACCTGAACCCGTACAGTTAGTTGGATTCAGAGGCCCAAGCACAAGCTCTTATACATTTGCAAAGGAATTTCATCTGACTATCTTACTGCCTGTCAAGATTTTCTGGTGGACACCCTACAGATTTACTGTGGTTTTTTAGCTCCCAGCATTTCAAAATATGACCAGCATGTAATCAGTATCTCCGTCTTTGTCACTAGAAAAGAGAACCGGGCCAAGCACAGGGGGCATCCAGAGGCTGTCCTCTTCCCGTCAATCAGCAATCTTTGAACAAAATTCTTTACCACTTTCAGAGAAACATCTTGAGACTTTGTCAAATTTCCTGCTGAAATTCCATCATAGTATCTGGTGAGCTTTCCTAGTTTACCAGGGTTGTAACTCTAGTTAAAGTGGTAATTATTTAGGTCTCTAGTGGTTAATGAATCCCTGCAGTAGCCCAAAAGGCACTGCTTCTGGAAGTGCTCAAAAAAGGGTCCCGTTAGTGATTCAATAGAGAAAACCACCTAGGGTTGGTGTTAGGCTTCCCTATCTTGAGTTCGCAGAAACCTATCCTCCTCCCTTTGTAAAAATCTGAACATTAGAGCCTTATCATCGACAGTACTTTAAACAAACTCCATTACGGTTGCTCTCTCCTATCCACCCTGAATGATAAATAAGTTTATCGGCTGAAGGCATTTCACGTTCTCTATGACATGTGACCCAATTTTAGTCATTCAAAAAGGTTAGGAGATCTAAACAGTATCAAATTCAGAATCAACTGACATTTACTGAAGACATACTATATACCAGGCATATTCACATACAGTATATTATTTCACTTATTCTTCTCAACCACCTGCTCAAGTAAATATTACTAAAACCCATTTGCAGATGAGGAAACTAAGTTTCAGCATGCGAAATAACTTGTGTTATAGAGGACAGAAGTTAGAGCTAGGGCACAAACCTAGTTCTTTTTAAGATAATCTGCTTCTTAGTACATGATTACTTATACCAATTCCTAAGCAACTCTTGTTTTGAGGCCTTTCCAGAGGAAGCTATTATCTAAGGCTATAAAATGTTTATCTATTGTCCAAATAGATATGTTCAGTAAGATACCTTTTCTCTTGCATTGCTCAGAGCAAGATACTTTATCCTTCAACTATTGAAAGGTCTTACAAAATACAATCATATTTGCAAGGTGGCTCCCCAGTTGAAGGCTTATTGTGGGGGGGGTGCATTTTTACCACAATGGGTTTCAGCTAGTGTGTGGTGCAGGAGTAGGAGGTAATACAACTAGGTGAATTAATTATTGAACAATCCGATATATCTACTGAAGCCTTATAGATTCTATGTTTGGAAACCAGTTTGAAATCAATCCAGCAAATTATTCTTGCTAAACATAATACATTCATAGTTAAATAGCTCTGCACAGGGGTGCCTGGGTGGCTCGGTCAGTTAAGCATCTGACTCTTGCTTTTGGCTCAGATCTATCTCACAGTTCAGGCATGAGTTTGAGTCCCACGTCTGGCTCCACACTGACTGACAGCAAGGAGCCTGCTTGGGATTCTCTCTATCCTTCTTGTCTCTGCCCCTCCCCTGTGCACTCTCTTTCTTTCAAAATAAATAAACTTAAAAAAAAAGAATAGCTCTGCATAGTACAGAAAAACAGTCTCAAGTCAAGAAAACCATGCAAACTCCAATACTAAATGAAGGAAATGAAACAACCAAAATATTTAGTTTAGTTTTCCCTTCTTTGATATTTTTGTTGCATGTAGGACTTATAAAAATCTATTCTTCTTCTCTTACGTAAATAAGCCACAAACTCATGTAGTATTAGTGACACTTCAAATCTCATTTCACTGTCACAGCCCTGAGTATTAAACAAAAATCACAGATCTAATCAAATGGACCAAGAAATGATAAATAAAATAAATTGCAGTGCTTCTTCTTTAAAGGCTCAGACAGTTCTTCAAATTTTCACTGAGTTAATTATATTCCATTAGGCCAGAATGTTTCATTAAAACCTCATTTAAAACCTCACATTTTAAAGTATTTGCCTGGAAAATTCATCCTTGTAATCTTAAGACCCTCTACTGAGCACCCACCGGGTGCTTACTTTTAGGCCCTGTGCTATTTACCTGATTACAGTGGATACTTCTACTAAGTTACATTGTATTTTTCAAAAAATACATAAAATCAACTTTACAGTCTTGCAATATAAAATTTCTCTGAAAATAGCAAGTATGTACAATTTCAGAATATTTACTCCCAATTTTTTTCCTTTTACTGTATTCAGGAAAAAAATCAAAAATGTAATTTAAACAATGATTAAATTCTAACATCATAATATGGAGGCACAGAATACAGCAACATGTTAACAGCAGGAGCTACAAACCTACCATTCAATGTGGAAGCAGTCCTGTACATTTATTGGGTCTAATTATGTGGTTTACATGGTTTTTGCAAGACTTTTGCACACCAGGTATGAGTAAACAAACAATAACAAAAGCCAGATGTGTAAGATTTTACTTGTTACAAAGAAACCGTGATCAGGCCCATGGAAGCACTGGGCCTGGGAAGAGGAATTCCTCTTTGCTTTCTCGGTGCCACGCCCATCCAGAAGATTCTTTGGGAGTTGGTTTTTGTCTTAAATCACTATTCTTTAGGTTCTCATAGCACATTCTGCCACAACCCAGTATCTGCTGAGATTATAAAACTAAGTGTGTGCTTCAGGGCATCCTGATAAGGGTCATACAAGGCAGAGGGAGTCTCCACTGGGAGCCAGTCAGCAAAGAACTACCAGCAGATACAGATCAAAATGGCTACCCTCCAACAATTTTGTTAAACGTTTCACATATATATAAGCCTCCTGTTGTTTACTTGTAGTTACAAATGTACAGTAACAAATGAGTTATTCCTACTGTTTTAGGAGATAATTAATTTAACAAATGTCTAATGAATACTTCAAATGTTCTAATTAACAAGCTAGCTACTGTACACACTTTATAGAGAAAGATGCATCATCTTTCTCCCTCAAGAACATCTTGCGGGGGAGAAAAACAAAAAGATAATCATTAGTAACTGTGTAATAAGTACTATTTAATAAGTACATACAAATGGTATACAGAATCTTTTCCAAGTATACAGTGAGGAAACCAGATCCTCTGGCTGGGAAACAAGAAAAGCTTCACCAAGAAAACATCTGGGCTAACCATTAAAAAGTTAAATGAGGGGCGCCTGGGTGGCTCAGTCGGTTAGGCGGCCGACTTCGGCTCAGGTCATGATCTCGCGGTCTGTGAGTTCGAGCCCCGCGTCCGGCTCTGTGCTGCCGGCTCAGAGCCTGGAGCCTGCTTTGGATTCTGTATCTCCCTCTCTCTCTGCCCTTCCTCTGCTCACGCTCTGTCTCTATGTCTCTCAAAAATAAATAAATGTTAAAAATTAAAAAAAAAAAAAGTTAAATGAAATTGGCAAAATGCTGTTAACAGTTGAAGCTGGATGATGAGTAAATGGGAGATGCTAACACTATCTCATTATTCTTGAGATATGACTTGAAATTTTCTTTAATATATTGTTTTTAAAATGTGACTTACAGGGAGAAGAAATAGCACATGTCAAAGTACCGAGGCACAAAAAAGTGTGTTTGAGGAAAGATATTAACTTCAAAATATAAACAGGCTATACTCTTATTTAAAGGAGTCAGGGGTGAGGGTTGGAAAAGAATAGTTTGAGGAAACCTGTCTTCCCCTCTCTTCAGTCACCTACCTTTAGTTTATTTATGGCTGAGACAGTCATGAAAAATTAGCATATATTACATCTTTCTAAAACATAAAATTATTACAAATGCTCAAAATGTTATTCTGGTAACACAGCATCAACCATGGAAGAGGACATCTTTTCAGCCCACTTTTAAGACTATTTTCAATTTATTCAATGAATATTTGAACTTCTATGTAACAAACTTGTTTGAAATCATCTGGCTTCAGATTCTTTAATAAATAACAGAGAAAACAATTTTAGGAATGCCAGAATGTAAAGGAGAGCTCATTCTGAAATTTTTTATTACTTGATCAGGGATAAAGCCACCCATGCTTCTTTCTAAAATGCCAAAAGCTAACACTTCAGGGCTGGTCCCTCTGATGCGTATAACTGGCTCTGGCTTCCCTATGTCTTATTTGATACCATAGAATTAATACTTTAGTACACGGGGTTGGAATGGCCTTAACACCAGAGCAGCTGCCAGAAAGCAACGACACTCTATCAGATACATTCACCGCGGCTACAGCATCTAGGCCTAGGGGGAGGGAGAGAACTGCACCCCTCCCACTCCCTCCCCCCAAGTTCCAAACAGCACAGACGTAACAAAATAGAATAGATAATAGCACATGGTCCCTGTGATTTATTCTTTTTCTATGTCTACCAAAGCCTCTTACGTTGCAGATGACCAATAAATCCCTTTTTTTAAGGCAGATTAACTGATTTTAGCAGCTTATAATGTTCTATTAACCTAAAAGCCCATGCAATCAAAAACAGCTATGGCATCCTTCTAAAATTGTGAAAACTAAAGCACGGAAAAAGGGAGAGATGGAAGATGTTTTCACATCAAGTGTCTCCAGTGGGGAGTAAAGTTAAACTCACTCCCTATTTTGCCCTTACTAAAGTTTTGCCCTGCATTTTTGGGTTTTGCTGTTTGTAACTCGCATTTTCCCTTGCAATTCCTTTCACTGTTACGAGCTGATCCCATAGCATCAAAAAAAAAAAAAAAAAAAAAAAAAAAAGCCTAGAAAAGACTGGAAAGAAATACCGCCAATTACATTCAGATGGTTGAAATTGGGATGGCGGTTATTTCCTTCTTGAGGAGGAGTTAGAAATCCTTTGTTCTGTGAATGGAGGGAAGGATCTGAGAAGAAACAGGACGATTAGGTTTACAGGCATGAGTCCCAGCTGGTGGACACCCCTTCTCAGTTCAGTAGGAGGGTGGGTTATCTTCTAGGAACAAGGGAGAGAGGGTAGGGTATGAGGCATGAAGACCCTTGGATGATTCATTTAGGGGAATGGAAGGCAGAGCTAAGGACAAACAAAAGAAATGGAAGACCCAGACCCCTAGTAAAATGGAGAATAAACAAAACGAAGTTAGAAATACAATGCTATTACCGTTATCTGATAAATGTCCAGTATTACAAATCAGTTAAAATATAAAACAAGAGTTTTTGAGGGTAAATTTGATATAATTATGCCAGTAAGATAAGGTTTCTGAATATGAAAGTACAGGAAACATTAAAATAAACCTAGAAACAATCAAATAAGCCTACACATTGAAGTTTCGTTTTTTTAATGTACATCAATAAAGCAAAACTGTAAAAAAAACAAAAAACAGGGCAGTCAGAAATAATGTGAGGGTCAGGCAGTCCCCTGAAGGTGGGCTATGAAATAGTATCTACCTAACTAAGATTATTCTCATCTGGTCTTTGTCCAAATACTAATGATTTCACGGCACTGGGTAGGGAAGTAATGATAACACGGAAAGGCAACAAAGAATGTGTAAAAAGCTTTTATCTTTCTTTTTTTTTTTTTTTGCAGTTCACAGAAGTTAACAGAAACAATACAGAATCACTAATGCCACAACCCTTCATACCAAACCAACCAACCAAACAAAAAAAAACCCCAAACAAATCAAAGTCATTAGTGAAAACGGCCAAAGTCAACAATATGAGAAGTTTGTCAAAGCTTCAGTGAAGTCATTATAGTTTAAACCTATCCCAACAGAGTCATAATTTATATGTTCAAAGTGTAGAACTACTGGAGATAGTGGTAAGAAATCACAAAAGTATTACTGGTGAACCACCAATCAATGACACTGCCAATTTGGTTATGATATAGATTTACATAGATCTTGGAATCCAGGAAATGCTAGTACATATGGCCAGAATAAAGAAGGGTCTCAATAAAGGTCTCAAATAACGGAATGGGTCTGAAATAAAAAGCAAGGGGCAAGGGGTAGCTGGAACCAGGAAAAAGCACATCGAGTGTAAATACTGGCTAAAGGCATTGCCTCTAAGAGAACCTCCATATTCACAACAGAGGCCTTTCTGCCTACATTACACACACATTATAACAAAATAAGGTCCAAGAACCACAGGCAACTGCGTTATCATTGGATCTTTCACTTTCCTTTCCGGTAAGACAATGTCAGAACTGGGCTGCATTTCTCAAGATCCCTCTTGTTTTAAAGGGAACAAAATTCCAGGGAGCATACGTGGAAAAGGGTTCTTTCTGATCAGCCAAGTACAAAAAGGACCAAAACCGGGTAGTTTCCAGAACTCCCCATCAAATCCTAGGACCATCATCCCCCCCACCCATCTCTACTCTTCATTCCGCTCCCCCCCTCCCAAGCCCACAACGCCTCCGCTCCTCCCCACCCAGACTTTCTCCAGTAATTCGTGCCAAGGAACAATCTCCCCATTCCTACCCACCCCACTCCGAACCAAGGCCACAGCCTCTCTCTCAAAGTCACAACACTCTAAAAAGAGGCTCCCCTATGCCCTCTCGCTCCACCCAACAATCCCTTTTCAGTCCCAAACCCTCACAGTGAACACTCCCTACATTTCAGACCGGGCTCCCCCACTTCCCGCTCATGCGCACTCTCCCGGGGCCCCTATCCTCCCACCCCGCCCGTCCTTACCATATACCAGGTCCCCAGAATGATCGTCCCGGTGCGGACATGGCAACAGCCGCAGCACCGGGTGCTGTAGAACCGGTCGCTGCGGCTCCGCTTGAAAGTCATGGACACCATCGGGAATCTCACAGGCTTCGTTCTAAGCTGGGCCCCTGACAAACGCTTTCCGCCCAGAGGTCGAACCCAGATAGCCCTACCACAGTCTCCAAAACCAAACGACGCGTCCTCAAGCCCGCCCCCGGCCCGGGCCCCAGCCAGCTCCTTGGACCTGCGCACTGAGTGCCGAGCGCCGCTCTCGCGCGACCTCGGTTTACCCTTCTTCCTCCACCTTCCCCGCACAAAGGCCAATGGAAGAGCGGAAAGCTGGGTGGATTCGGCCTCTGATTGGAAAAACTTGGAGATTGATAAGACGTCACGCCCAATCAGAAGTGCGACTCGCCTTAGCGCTAATGGATCCCCGCGTCTTACGTGAGAGCCAAGGCTGGCTCGTAGGCCTAGAATAGCTTGGGAGTGGTTGGTGGTTTACCATCCCCGAGACGAGAGCGACAAGAAAAGAAGGACTTAATGGGAAGAGACACAGACAAGATGGGTGGGTGGCAGAAAGCGGGTACGAAAACTTTTCTGTGTCTCCGCCACGAACTGCTTCGGAGGCGTCACGGGACCACGGTTGCTCACGTGATCTTTGCGCGCAGCTCGATTATTTGGCTGGCTGGGGGCGGTGCCTGTGGGAAAGGGGTCGGGCTAATCCCAGTTCTGGAGACTTCCTCGCTGCCGGGGTGGGAATTGGGGATTTCTTGGAAGAGTACAACTTTAGGTTTCCCTGTTCCCTCACTCTGAAGGCTTCTTCTTGGGAGCAAAAAGACACCACCTCTTAGGCAACTGAGGATTAAGAAAAAAAACATAAAGTAGAAGAACTTCTTAGTTGCTGGGTCTTTACAAATAAGTGATTTTTGTTGGGAAAAGTCGTGAAGCACGTTGAAATGGACGAAGAGATCACTGGGTTTCTAAAGCAAAAAACCAGCCATAGTCTGAATTTCAGAATACCTTTCTGAGTATCCTGATTATATGTGGGCTTTTTATCTTTCTTTGAGGAACCCTGTACGCCTCTCTTTGTAGATAATAGCAAGAGGAAATACTCCTGTCCGTTGAACTTCACAGTGAATCTTACCATTCCTCAGGGAAAGCCATTTTGCAATCTATTTGTAAATTCGTCTCCCATTCACAATTCTACAATATAAGTGAGTACTTTAACTTCTCCTTTAAACTGGTTCTAACATGTTACTGGTTTCATTGAATGAATAAAATCTTTGCCAATTGTTTATTTTGTATTTGTGTGAGATTTAGGCTTTTACTTTAAAAAAATATATATGGTTCAACTGTTTGGAAAGTACACTTCCTTTTAGGGAAGAGAAAGCGCCCCCCCCCTAAATCCCCCAAGTATATTCTTAGCTGGAGACCGCAGTGAATTCATAGTAAAGCTTATTGCATTGACGTGGCTTCAGTGAACACTGCTTGAAGTTTTACATTGATTTGTTGATTATCTCCCCACTAAAATGTAAATTCTAGAAGAGCAGAGACTTTGTTTCCTTCTGCAACATTGAAGAAATTGTCCATGGACAATTATCCTACTTTGGATGATACTTCCAAACTATCTGGGAGGCCATAGTTAGGTCAGGCTACACTGAAGGATGGAGTGGGGTGGAAGCATTCTGACTCATAATGAATGATGACGTTTCTCCACTTTAGACTATAATAACACTCCCCCCCCCTCAAAATTACATAGCCCTTACTGTGTTCTGTACATGGATCCAATCACTTTATTCGAATCATTAAATCGTTTCAACAATAAGTATAAGGCAGGTACTTTATATTATTTAACTCCACAGAAAAGTTAAATTTCACGTCCAAGGTTACAAGGCCAATATGTGGAGAAATTGGAACTCTCATAGGTTGCTCATGAGAACGTAAAATGTTGCATCTGTTGTGAGAAAGTTTGACAGTTTCTCAAGAAGTTAAACAGAGTTGCTGTAAGATCCAGCAATTCTACTCCTCCGTATATAAAGAGAATCGAGTTCACACAAATCCTTGTCACAAATATTCATAGTGACATTACTTACATAGAAAAAAATGGAAACAATCCAAATGTCCATTAACCGATGAATGGAAAAATAAAATGTAATGTATCCATACTAATGGGATATAACTCAGCAATAAAAAGGAATGATACATAATCCACCTCAAAAACACTATGCTAAGTCAAAGAAGGCAGTCACAGACCACAATGTTTTGTTGTATAGACCATTTTTATGAAATGTTAAGAATAGTCAAATCTATAGACACAGAAAGTACATTAGTGGTTGCCAGTGGCTGGAGTTGGTAGGGAACAGGAATGATTGCTAAAGGGGATGGAGTTTCTTTTTTTTTTTCTTTTTTTTTAACGTAGTTTCTTTTTCAGTGATGAAAACTTTTCTTTTTTCTTTTTTTTTCGTGATGAAAATGTTCTACAATTAGGTTGTGATGGTGGCATAAATATGAATATACTAAAACTCATTAAACTGTACACTGGTTGAAATATGAACGTATGTGAATTATATCTCAATAAACTACTAATGGAGGGGGATGGGAAAGGGGACTGGTTACTGGGCCCAAATGGAAGGGTCAGCCTTAAGATGAAGAGGAACCGCATTGAAATGGAAAAGTATGAAACAGAAGATGAAATCTCAATAGATTGGATAAACTCTTGATTGAGTCATTTTTAAGAGAAAATTAGTGAATTAGAAGATGCACTGATGAACTGATCCAGAACTTGGCACAGAGACAAAGAGGTAAAATATGAGCAGTTATGACATGGAAGATAAAAATATACAAGCAGATTCCAATTCCTCAGCTGTGAAATTCCCACTCCAACTGATATTATGTCATTACATGTTATTTTAATTTGACCTTTCATGCCATAATTTATGGTTAAAAAGTCCTATATTATCCTTCCCTATCAACTTTCATCATAGCACTCTTGGAGAAGACAATTTTTAAAGACTTCTACCAAGGAAAAGCTAACTGCCAATAAAAGCATTTATAGCAGATGAATGGATCTATAAAAAAAACCTATTACTTCCAAGAAATAAGAGGATTAGTTAAAAATCAATTTAAATCCCCATCATTCCTCATTAGATTTTTCATCACTTGTGAGGCACCTGAGAAATATGGATGAAATATTCAAGTTAATTGTTCCCCGGTACCTCTTCAGGAAGCAAAAGTTTTGACTGAAAAATGCTCCTTAATAAAATAGAACCCAGTTGCTTTCTTTTAATGTTCTATTGAAATATTTCAAAAAGAACTTCATTTCACTTGTGCAAAAGACACCCTTAAGCATCTTCTCAAGTGGTTCTTCTCTTTGAATTCTTGATGTCCTGTCAATTTTTTAAAAGTCTGACTTGGCACATTTCATGGTTGTGTTGAAATGTTTGCCTTTTAATCACACAGACTAGTAACTCCAAAACAACACAGCTACCTTTATACAAACAAGTTAGGAGCCTGCCCATGGTCTGTGGTTCATAGAGTTGTTATTTTCTTGTAAATTAATATACTACTCAGTGATTTTTTTTTAAAGATTTTATTAAGTAATCTCTATACCCAATGTGGGGCTCAAATTTACAATCCTGAAATCAAGAGTTGCGCTCTACTGACTGAGCCAGCCAGGCAGGCCTCAATGAATTTCTTATATTCCTGAAGGAAGCTTAACAGAGAAAAGAAATCTGGAATTTTATATTCTGCTTCACAGAGTGGTAGTATATTAGAAGTCAACAGAATAAGCTGTATTTTAAATCAACTGATTTCTTTCCTACCCCAAAATTGAGCTTCAGAATGAAGAACAGTACCAAAGGAAATGAATGTACAAAGGGCAACAGTGAAAAGTAATCTATAGCAAATTGAAAATCTTTGCTATCTAAACACATGGAAATCCATAAGTAAAACATCACAGCATGGGGCGCCTGGGTGGCTCAGTCGGTTGAGCGTGGGACTTCGGCTCAGGTCATGATCTCACAGTCTGTGAGTTCAAGCCCCGCGTCGAGCTCTGTGCTGACAGCTCAGAGCCTGGAGCCTGCTGCAGATTCTGTGTCTCCCTCTCTCTCTGCCCCTCCCCCACTCATGCTCTGTGTCTCTCTCTGTCTCAAAAATAAATAAACATTAAAAAAAAAATTAAAAAAAAATATCACAGCAGATATAGATAAATGGACTAAGGATTGGAACAAACAATTCACAATCAGTGACAAAGCTTCCTAAGAATAAAAGACACACCTGAAAATGATGAAAAATTGAAATTAAATATGAATAAAAGATTATTCCCTTCCCTTTATTAAATGGATGTAACTTGAAAAGGGTATCATGAAATTAATACTTTTGTATATAACTGGTGGGATTGTAAATTGGCACAGCATTTTGGACAACTCTTTGATAGTATGTATTAAAGCCACAATAAATTCACATTCTCTAACCTCATAATGCTATTTCTAAAAATCTATTCTTAAAGTCTAAAAACTGAGAAAATGATCTGCACAAAGATATCCTTTATCTTGGCATTATTTATGATAGAAAAAAATTAGAAACAACCTAAATGACCAGTGATAGTTTTTTAAATTATGGTATACCTTATGATGAGATACTGTAATGTTATTAAAACTGTAAAACAAGATAAAATATTTATGAAATAATGTTAAGTGAAAAGAAAATCCAAAATGCTTTATACTCTGTTTACAGCAATACTAAACATAAACCAGAAGTAAATATTTCAAATGAAAACCAGTGGTTGTCCAGGTGGTAGAAATTATGGGTTTATGATACTCCATTTATCTATTTCCAGTGAATGAGTGTGTGTGTGTGTGTGTGTCTGGTGGTTGAAAAAGTTCAGTTCATTACTATATTTTAAATATGTTTTAAGTTTATTTATTTTGAGAGAGAGGGAGTACGTGCAGGGTAGAGGCAGAGAGAGAGAGAGAATTCCAAGCAGGCTCTGTGGTGTCAGCACAGAGCCCGACACGAGTCTCAAACTCACAAACATGAGATCATGAGCTGAGCCAAGATCAAAGGTCGAATGCTTAACCAACTGAGTCAGCCAGGTGCCTCAAAAAAGTCCATTTTATAATAGAATATCAGGCAACCTTAAAGCACACTATATTATTAGCCAGGGTCTAAATTAGTGAAAAGAATAAGTTCTAGGATATTTTAAAAGAAATCTAACTTTATTCCTTTCTAGTACATAATTGATAAATAGGTAAGCTTGATTGCGATCAGCATGATCATTTTTATAATGGGAGTAAGGTTTTCCTTGTCCAGGCTCTGAACTTGATAAGTAGGGAACTCTGTGGTCCTGGCTCAGCCCCTATCTGGTATTCTGAGGAACTCTCTCAATTGCTTAAATTTCCTTGTTATTACTTTTGAGGGTTTTACATTTTGCCACTTTCCTGGGCAAAGCCTCAGTAGTTCATTTGGCTTTATTTTCTTCATGTGCAAAACTAGCGGTTAAATTAATGATGTCTAATTCCAGATCTATAATTCTGATTCCAAATTAAGACTTTAAAACTGCTTTAAGCCTGGTAATTCTCAAATTATTTAAGACTTTGACCTAACAAGCTTCAGGTTCAGGACCCTTCTCTTGTATGGGCCTGGAAAATCCTCTTTCTTTGTATTAAAAAATGAACATATGTTTTTATTTAATTTGTAAAAAAGATAAGAGATTTTAACCCCCACTGGTTAAGACAATTGGCTGTTTCCACCTCTCCTTTTCCTTTACAACATTTTCTCTTGTATCAGGTGGCGTTCTAATGGCTGTGGGGATATAGGGGATATAGGAGAAGTTGAATTGAGGTTTCATTATTTTGGGTGTAGTGGAAATTCATGTGCCTTAGTTGCATTTCCGTGTCATGGGAATGGCTTCCAGGACTGCTTTCATTCCCACTGTGCTGACTTACTTGGTGGTGCACCATGAAAGGCAAAACCAGGGATCTCACTACATGTGAGCATGTCCTTTAACAACTGGCTCTGGAAGTACCTGGATCACAGAGGAGAAACAAGGTTTGAAATACCCAGAGCCAGAAATGAGTCTGTGCAAAATACTTCCACATCTTCCAGCTTTGATAGAAACTGTATGGATAGAGTTTTTTTTATTGAGTTTACCTGAGATACAGTCACATAGCAAACAGTTCGCCCATTTAAAGTATACAATCCAGTGGTTTGTTAGTATATGCACAGAGCTGTACAACCATCACCAAATCTGTTTTAGAACATTTATCGCCCCCCCCAAACCCTTTCCCTTTATCCATTGTCCTCTAATCCTCAGCCCTCTACCCCTAGGCAACCATTAATATACTCCCTTGATGGTTTCCCCAAATTTGATGGCAATCCTACAAACTTACATGACAGTAACCAATAGAGTTATGAAGTTGATTTAAAAAAAACCCTTTCTTAAACTGTCAATTAAAAACAACAATTTTGGGGGCGCCTGAGTGGCTCAGTCGGTTGAGCGTCCGACTTCGGCTCAGGTCATGATCTCGCGGTCCGTGAGTTCGAGCCCCGCGTCGGGCTCTGTGCTGACAGCTCAGAGCCTGGAGCCTGCTGCAGATTCTGTGTCTTCCTCTCTCTCTGCCCCTCCCCCACTCATGCTCTGTCTCTCTCTGTTTCAAAAATAAATAAACATTAAAAAATATTTTAAAAACAACAACAACAACAATTTTGACCAACCATACTACAAGAAAGACCAAACTCTTTTTCCTTTATTTCTAGAGATTACAAAATAATTGTCAAATGAAGAGGCAACAGAAGAGTTTAGAAGAAAAAAGTATATAGCTGTGTGTCAAGTAATTCATCTAAAAATTATGGGTTTTTTCATTTTTTGCAATATAGTTATCTGCTTTTAAACATTTGTACATCATTGTGATTTTATCTACTAAATAAGTATTAATTTCAACATTGTGATTTTGAACTGTTTGGCTTAAAAAGTTCTGGGGCGCCTGGGTGGCTCAGTCGGTTGGGCGGCCGACTTCGGCTCAGGTCATGATCTTGCGGTCTGTGAGTTCGAGCCCCGCGTCGGGCTCTGTGCTGATGGCTCGGAGCCTGGAGCCTGCTTCCGATTCTGTGTCTTCCTCTCTCTCTGCCCTTCCCCTGTTCACGCTGTGCCTCTATGTCTCTCAAAAATAAATAAACATTTAAAAAAAAAGTTCTGTCAATTGCATAAGTTTATAACCCCACAAAACGCAAATCCACCCATGACTAGCCCAAGAGGAAAGGCCTGAGGATAGTAGCATTGGTAGGTTCCCAGTAAATGACCCACCCAAATCCACAAATAATGAAGCTCGAAGCTGACAAATCCCATCAATATGTTCAGATCTTACAGTCAACCTTTTAATTTCCCACTCTTTATGTAGAAGCCAGAACAGAAGGAGAGCAGGCCCTAAGAAAATCCTCTAGCATGCAAGATGGAAATCAAACCATCAGAAATAGGGAGGAGGAGGAAATGGCAACCATGACAGGAGAGAAAATGCCCATAGAACCTGAGAGAAAAAAGAGAAGCTACAGTATCCATACAGCAAGAATAAGAGGCCATACATGAACATTCACAGCACAAGAGTTCTTAGAAATTAAAAACATGAACACAGAACTGAAAAACTCAATAGGTAAGAAAAAAACGTTGAGAAAAATCTCTCAGAAAGCAGAGCAAAAGGCAAAGATATATACAAAAAAAAAAAAAAAACAGAAAATGAGAGGATTAGTCAAAGATATCCAAATGAAAATCATAGAAATTCCCAAAAGAAAGAGGAAATAGAAGTGAGGAAATCATTACTATAATAGCATTTTTCGCAACTACAGGAATGGGTTTCCAAGACTGAAAGGGCTCACTGAATAACCGTCCTTTTAGAGTAAAACATATCCATGTAAAGGCACATCAGAGTGAAACGTCCAGACGCTGGAAACAAAGAGAAGTTTCTACAAGCTTCTAGAGAGAGGGAAGAAAAACAAGCCATATGGAAAGAATCAGAATCAAATAGCCTTGAAATTCTCAACAACAATGCTAGAAATGAGAACACAATATTGGTTTTCCTTCAAAACTCCGAGCAAAAACTGATTTCCAATTTATTTGTACACACAGCCAAACTACCAGTCAAGTATGAGGATAGAATAACTGTAGTTTTAGACAAGTCTCAAAAATTTTACTTCCCACCTCAGAAAGTCACCAGAGGATGTGATACATCAAAATCTTGGGCTCACAGGTTGAGACGCCTCCCCGTGTGGAAAAGGAAGATGTTGCAAGGTCTCCTGCTGACCATCTGGCACCCAATACTATCTCCTTCTAATAACCTTTCAGGCCCGGATCTCTTGAACTGCTCTGGTTGGCCTCAAGGGATGTAATGCCCTTTTGTTTTATGGCATTTAAATAAAAAAGGGGACCTGGATTGTGATGCTTTGATGGATAACATCTGAACGAGAGTAACCTGGTCAGAAGTAACCTCAAGGTCACCTATCTTGGGGATAGGTTACACAAATTGATCATACCGAATAGCAGTTTTGAGTTGGCTAAAAATTAGTGTATCTTATGTAGACGTTAGGCCTCTATTGTGTAAATTCACTCATTCATAAGCAAAAGAACTTAGACAAGCATTAGGAATTATGTCTTTACCAGGTGGTTACACCTCCCTCATTGTAGTTAGAAAGCTAAACAGAATGACTCCTAACCTACCTATAGATGATTAACATAGATCTTAAGGTAACAATGTATGCACCATCTGCTTACGCAAGACACAAGTTGTCACAATGTCAACCCTGCTTTCTTCGTAAACATCCTGTTTTCTCCCCCTGCCATAAATTTACCTAATCCTACTTCAAAGACAGTATATGTTAATTAATTTAGGAGCAGAATCATAAAATAGCTAAGATAAGGATGTCTCCTTTATGGTCTAAAAATGATGAAAAACAACATGCAAGACAGAGGAAACTGCCGTTTTGCTGATCAAAACACATTGTTGCCAAAAATTTCAAACTATGCTTACTGATGTAATGTCACGAAAGTACTCTTTGATGTAATGTCATTTACTACCTTTAAATAAAGATACTGAGATCAGCAGAGCAGAGACGCCTGCCTGGTTCCAGAAGCCTCGCTGCTCTCTCGAGTCATCATTTCGCTGACACCGTTCATCCTTCGGGGACACCTGAGAGTTCCGCGGCTGGTCCGTGGCAAAAACGAAACGAAGCCATGAAAGAGAATGGTATGAGATACAGAAAACAAGAGATCCGACACAGGTGAGATGGGGATGAGGACTCCCGAAGGTGGTAAGGGGCTCAGTGTGAAAACTGTCAGGTGCAAAGGTCAACACATCCAGACTGGAGGACTGCGAGTCAAGAGAACACATGGAGGGCTATCGTCATGTCTGCCTTCTGCAGTTCTGCTGGGTTTTCATCCCAAGGAAGCTACCTGATGATGTTCTCCACAAAAACAGAGGAGAAAACCAAGAAAGAGGAAGACATGAGAACCAGGAAATAGGGAATCAAATCTAGGAGAAAAGCAAAAGGAATTTCAAAGGCTGAAAGCAAAGAGAAGTCTCAGGATGACAGGCGCTTAGGAGGCCTGGGGAGCAGCCATCACAGACAGAAGAGAAAGAAGGTCTCCAGAAGGTAAGTCAGGAAGAAAAGAGTCAGAACTGATGCACCGCCTAAGTTGTTATGAAAGGGCCTGGGAAAGTGTGGCAAGACTTAGCAGACAATAAGCACGAAGAAAACCAAGTACATGAATAAACAAGGCAATTATTCCAAGTCCAAGAAAAACAAAGTTGGAAAAGAAATTTAAGCAGAGTATACCACAATGTTTAGATGTGGGTAAGGATTACATGGCATAATCAAGTAAACACTGACTATTGATTTCACAAAGCATTGAAACATGTATATTTGGGAGAAGGGTAGATGACAGGGTAAGAGTAATAAATCTTTATCATAATAGAAACCAACAGATAGTATCAAAAGTTGATTTGCAAAAATATAGTATATATACCTATTATTTAACAATATGGAAGTGAGTGTGTGCCAGGAAAAAAGACAAGCCAAAAGCATGTACATGTAAACTTTTGCTATGTAATAAACCATCACAAGACTTAGTGGCTTCAAACAAACGTCTTTTTATTTGTCATAACTCTGTAGATAAGCTGGGCATTTCTTCTGGTTTGGGCCAGCTCAGCTGAACCCTATGGTCAGCTGGTGAACTTAGCCGAGCCTGGATGGTCCAGAATGTAATGATGGTGGTTGGTTCTGGGTCAGCTGGGGTGATGGTGATGATTTAGCCATCTGTGTCTCATCGTCCAGGCAGCTGGCCCGGGCTCTTTCCTGTAGTCCTTACAGGGTTTGTAAGAACACCATGAAAGGGCAAACCCAATGCACATGCAATTCTTCAGGGCTCATTTTACACGTGCTAAACTTCCAATGGCCCAAACAAATCACATAGCTAAGTCCAGATTCAAGGGATGGAAAACTAGACTCTGTCATGAGCGTTAAGAGCTGCAAGGTCACATTGCAGAAGGATGTAAAGACAGGGGTGGAAGGCATACATGGTATAAGCCTCAAAAGTAGTTGTCTCTGCAGAGAGGACCTGAGGAAATGAGGAAGGGACAGGAGGTGGGGAAGGGATTGAGGAGAGCTGCGAGGCCTAGGTACTTTATAATAAACGCTTTAGTACTATTTTATTGTATTGTTTGGCAGAGTCAGTTTTAGTTTTGTATATATTTTTTGCAATTGCCTCTAAGGACCTTTTAAATAACATTCGTAACAGCATATATATCTGTTTATATATATATATATATATATATATATATATATAAACATATAACATGTTTATATCTAGGTTTTAACTTGTTTTCTTTCAAAAACATTAATTCAACATGAACTCCTATGTTTACTTCAGTGTTATTTATAATAAGCAAGATATGAAAACAACCCAAGTATCAATCGATAAATGAATAGATAAGGAAGATATGATACACATGCGTGTGCGCACGCACACACACACACACACATGCACTGGAATATTATGCAGCCACACAAAAGGGTGAGATTGTGGCATTTGTGACAACTTACATGGACCTAGGGGGCATTATGCTAAGTGAAATAAGTCAGACTGAGAAAGACAAATACCATATGATTTCACTCATGTGGAATCTAAAAAAATAAACGAATAAACTAAAGGCAAAATCAGACCTATAAATACAGAGAACAAATTGATGATTGCCAGAGGGAGGGGATGTGCAGAGTGAGTGAAGGAGAATGAGAGATACAGGCTTCCACTTACAGAATGAGCGAGTCACAGGAATAAGAGGCACAGCACAAGGAAAATAGTCAGTGATATTGTAATAGGGTTGGATGGTGACAGTTGGGGTGAATATAGCATAATATATAAATTCTGTTGTATACCTGAAACTACAGTAACATTGTATATTAGCTATACTAAAAACAAAAATTGTTTTCTTTGTGCTTATATAGGCTTTATGGGAATCTATTCTGATGGCTATATAATATTTTATCAGGTAGATAAATATAATTTACTAACCATTCTAGTATTTTACTACTATAAATAGCATTGCAACAAGCTCTTTTTTTGCATTAAAATCATTTTAAAAATTAGTATATTCTTAGGATAGAGTCTTAGGAATGAGTATCTTTTTTTAAAATTTTTTAATGTTTATTTATTTTTGGGGGGAAGGAGGGGCAGAGAGAGAGGGAGACACAGAATCTGAAGCAGGCCCCAAGCTCCAAGCTGTCGAACTCACAAACCATGAGATCATGACCTGAGCCGAAGTCCGACGCAACTAACTGAGCCACCCAGGTGCCTAAGGAATGGGTTTCTTAGATAAGAAAGTGTAAACATTTTAATGCTTTTTGAAAAATATCTATTTACATTTATTATATATACATGTTATTTTCCAGAAAATCGTGTCACTTTACCATTAGAAGTATATTCTAATAACCAGTCATACCACATTCTTGCCAGCATTACGTTTGTGTGTGTGGATGTGACAAGTCTACTATTTCTTTTTTTATAATTATATGTTATTAATTTGATAAAGATACAATTGATATAAATAAAAGGGAGGGAGTAGTCAATAGTGTCAGACCCCTCAGAGTATCAAGTAAGAAAAAGGTTAGAGAGTAGGTTCGATGCAGCAGTGGTGATGGGACATAGATGGGAGTGAAAAATGAGAAGGAGAAGCACAAATGATAAACTATAGCTGACAAGAAGCGAGATCGTAAAGTGAGGGAGAAAGGTAGGGTACTGGGTATAGGGAAGTGCTGGTTTTATATGCAACATGTCAACCACCAAAGCCAGACTGAAATCTGTCCAACCATCCACCCATCCATCTGTCATCTGCCTTCGCTTCTATCTCTCTAACTTTGTTTTCCTAATGATCACGTCAGGAATTGTTTCAAAATGGCAATTTCTTATTTAAAAAAAATTCTTTTTATGTTTATTTATTTTTGAGGGAGAGAGACAGTGTGAGCAGGAGAGGGGCAGAGAGAGAGGGAGACACAGAATCCAAAGCAGGCTCCAGGCTCCGAGCTGTCAGCACAGAGCTCAACGCAGGGCTTGAACCCATGAACCACGAGATCATGACCTGAGCTGAAGCTGGACGCTTAACCAACTGAGCCACCCAGGCACCCCTAAAATGTCAATTTCTTAAATACTGACTGGGCTCAGTGTTCACTCAGGTAAATTATCTAAGCCAGTGGTTCTCGAAGTGTGGTTCGCTGACCGTTAGGGACCTGCAAGACCCTTTCAGAGGACCTGAGTTCAAAATTAATTTTATAATAATATATAATTTGCCTTTTTCACTGTGCCAACACCTGTACCGATGGTGCACAGGCAGCGGTAGAGGAACCCGCTGGAGCTGGAGCACAAATCAAGACAGTAGCACCAGTGCTGAACTGGCTGAGTCCTCCCGGTGCTCCTCATTACCGCACAGCCCCAGTTCAAGAATGCTGGCTTGGGTTCAGAACGTTCACGATGAACAAAAAGTTACTATTGTGTTATGTTGACCCTTGAGAACACATTTTTAAAGTATTCTGTATAATGAAGTGGGAAGTACACATCAGCACTTCTGCAGCCGTTTGACTTCAGAACAGAACTCCTTTTTCCACGGAGCACCGTGGAATGACTGACAGGCAGATGTTAAGATTCAGATGTAGGTATTTTGGAGTCATTTTCCTGAAATGAATGAAGTGATCCTGTCCTAACTAGAGTATTTGTCACCAAGGATAAAATTGGAGGTTTCAGGCTTAAAATTAGAATTTTGGAAGACTGGTATCCACCACCATGAGCTTAACAATAATAATTAAAGAGTTTTCTGATGAGATTTGAGGTGAAATAGACAAACGTGATATTTTTTAATGTTGCTTAATGTAGTCAATATTTGAATACATGCATAGCTCAGTGACCCAACATTTCCCAGATAACCAATGCACAAGTTACAAAGTCATGCACAGTAAAAGAACCAAACAAAATACAAAAGACTAATAATTTTTAATGTAGCAGTTTGAAAAGGTTAGTGATATGGTTTCCTACCCTACACTCCAACTGACCTTTAAGGAATTAACCACTTTCTAATTTTTGGTGTAGAATAAAAGAAGAATAGCCACAATTATTTAAAAGGCTATGAAAATACCACCCTTTTTCCAACTACGTATCTGTGTGCAGCCAGATTTTCTTCATATATTTCAACCAAAAGAACATATCACAAGAGACTGAATCAGAAACAGATGTGAGATTCCAGCCAAACATTAAAGAGACTTTCAAACTATAAAACAATGCCACTCTTCTTATGACTTTTTTATGGAAAATATACTTTTCATTAAATTATGTTGTCTGTGTTAACATATAATCGACTTATTTTAAAATGAATTTATATTTTAAAAATTTCTCAACTTTAATTTCTAGTATAGTAGTTATCAATAGCTACAATCCATATAAACAAAAGCTCTTCATGTCCTCAATGATTTTTAAGAATATAGGGGCATCTGGGTGACTCAGTCAGTTAAGCATCTGATTTCAGCTCAGGTCATGATCTCACAGCTCGTGAGTGCGCGTCCTGCATCGGGCCCTGTGCTAAAAGCTTAGAGCCTGGAGCCTGCTTCAGATTCTGTGTCCTCTCTCTCTGCCCCTCCCCTGTTCACGCTGTCACTCTCAATCTCTCTCTCTCTCAAAAATAAAATAAACGTTAAAAAAAAAAAAAAAGAATGTAAAGGGTTTTGGGGCACCTGGGTGGCTCAGTCAGTTGAGCATCCAACTCTTGATTTCAGCTCAGGTCATGATCTCCCAGTTTGTGAGTTCGAGCCCCACCAATGGTGCAGAGCCTGGCTGGGATTCTCTCTCTCCCTCTTTCTCTGTTCCTCCCGTGCTTGCACTGTCTCTATCTCTCAAAATAAATGGATAAACTTAAAAAAAAAAAAAAAGAATACAAAGGGTTTTGAGACCAAAAAGTTTGAGAACCACTAACCTAGGCCTTCTACCCACGACAGTGGACAATGGTTACTGATATTCAGAATTGAGACTTTGGGAAACTAAGGACTGCTATCGGCAATTTTCTTTTTTTAAACAGAGGAGAAAATGGATTCAGGATTTTCCAAATTTGTAATACTGTGGACTTATACAGTTGTCGCATTACCATCAGTTTAGATTATTGTCTAATTGGTATTTGCCTAGACAAGAACTTCTTGTCTGAATATGTTTCTTCATTTATAAAATGGAAATAAGATTTGCTTCCTAAGGAAGCCATAATTGCTTTACTCTGATGAAAGCGGAAGGCAGTCATTCCTTGAAATATTTCTACCACAATTTAATTATTCATCTCCAGGCCCTCAAGGCCTTTCGTGTCTGCTAATATTGGTAATTATCTCTGTTAGCCAAATTCAATGTGTGGTTTCTATTTTTAATTGCTCCAGAGTATAGGAAGGAGTAATTGGTAAGTGCTGCCCATGTACCCTCAAGATGAAAAGCACTATGTAATTATCACCATGGGAAAATTACTTTCCATGTACTTGGCTAAAATCACTATTTGGGCTTGTGGAATTAAATTTTAACCTTAAGGACTTCTGGTACGAACATGCTAATATAGGTTTAGCATCTTTAAGTTCCTTCTCTTTTAAATCACAGAGAAACATCAAGAAAGATGACCGAGTCAGTGAACTCGGTGTTCAGCAAAATTGAGAGCCGTTATCCATAGCCTTCAAAATATGAATCAGGACTGCTATGAGCCACCGAGATTAGACAGAAACCACGGAGGTGGAAATGAAGAGATGTGAGGCCCAGGAGAAGCAGGGTCCAGAAAGCACAAGCGAATAGACCTTCCTACAGGGAGGGACTCACCTGGAAGGGGTGGTGCGTGTCTCCCCTTGTTGGTGGATTTCGGGCAGCAGGGCTGCTGCCAGTCGTCCTCCGGGAACCTGATTTATTTTAAAGTAGCCAAGCGAGTGGTCAACACAACTAAACAGAGGAGCTGCAGGTTTGCTTTGTTAGGGCAGCTGTAACAAAGCACACAGATGGGGCAACTTAATCAACAGAGTTTATTGTCACTGTTCTGGAAGCTTGAAGTCTGAGATCTAGATGTGAGCAGGCTGCTTCCTTCTGAGGCTGCAAAGTAGAATCTACTCCATCCTCTCCCCCAGATTCTGGTGATTTGCTGGCAATCTTTGGTGTCTCTTGGCCAGCAGAAGCATCACCCTGATCTCTGCCTTTACCTTCATACGGCGTTCTCCCCACGTGCACCTCTGTGTCCAAACTTCCTTTTGTCAGGACACTGGGTTAGGATTAGGACCCATCCTAACGAGCTAATCTTAACTTAGCTAGTTACATCTGCAATGACTCTGTTTTCAAACGAGGTCACATTCTAAGATAGTGGGGGTTAGGACTTCAAAAAATAAATTTGGGGGGTACACATTTCACCCCACAACACCATACATCCAAGAAGCACTCTGTTTCTGCTACCCTGGAAGAGAGAGCCTTCCGGAAAATCTGAAGAACGTTTGCCTCTCCCCACAAGTCAAATGACTGTGCTTTAAAGTAACCTGAAGTGGGGCACCGGGGTGGCTCAGTCGGTTAAGCATCTGACACTTGATCTTGGCTTAGGTCATGATCTCATGATTTGTAAGTTTGAGTCTCACATCAGGCTCTGCTCTGACAGCATGAAGCCTGCTTGGAATTGTCCCTCCCTCTCTCTCTCAAAATAAATAAACTTAAAAAAAAAATAATAAAGTAACTTGAAGTAATTCCTCTCCGTGTGGTTATCTCATCAACGGAGGCGTAGTTACATTTGATTGACCTTTATTTCCAGCTTTTAAGGACTGTGTTTTCATTCTGATTTACTTTTTCTTAAGTAAAACCATCATGTTCCCAAGGTCGAATCTACAAAACAAAATGTATTCATAGGTATCCAACTTTTATCCCTGCCCCAATCCACTGTCCCCTCTCTGCCATATTTTATTTAAAAAGAATTTAATCCGAGCACACACGTGTACTTATGTTCCCATCACCCCCATTTATTCAATAAATAGTGGCATACTCAACTCTTCTCCAACTTGCTTTTCAGTTGGTGGTGCATTCCGGACTCCACGCCCTGGTAGTGAACACATATGGCTCATCCCATTTTCTAACTGCCCAGCCATCCGTTGTGTGGATGTGCCATGGCCGATTCTCTTAGCGATGGATTTTTGGATTTAGTTCCAGTTTTTTGTTGTTGCAAATGGTGCTACAGTAAAGTAGCCAAACTTTACCAAAGAAAATACCAAAGTATTGTTTGCAATACCAAAGTATTGTGGCACACTCCTTTTTGTACTTTGCCAGCATCTTTGAGCTCGCTTTTATGTCAAGGGTTGAAAAACATGGCCTCATACTTTCCTGCTGGCTCTGTTTCCCCCTCCACGGACCTTCTGCTTCCTCTGTCCCGTTATCCCCATTCTGTTCAATTTACATAGTATCCCGGCAGTTCTCTTTAAAAAAATCTTTTAATGTTTGTTTATTTTTGAGAGAGAGAGACAGAGTGTGAGTGGAGGAGGGTCAGAATGAGAGGGAGACACAGAATCTGAAGCAGGCTCCAGGCTCTGAGCTGTTAGCACAGAGCCTGATGCAGGGCTCAAACCCACAAACTGTGAGATCATGACCTGAGTCGAAGGCGGATGCTTAACCAACTGAGCTCCCCAGGGGCCCCCCAGCAGTTCTCTTTAACATGGGACTTTGTCTTGGGAACGAACTTGGGTTGGTTAATTTTGAGGGTTGATAGGGCCGCACCATCCAACCTTACCGGCCACGTGTAGCTGCCCTTCCCCACAAACTGGAGCCGGCAGAGCACCCTCCCAGTATGGGTGCTGCTCTCTGAGTGGCCTGCTGAGCTTCTGTGAGCGTCTGTTGGTGAGTGCGGGTCCTCCAGTTTGCAGAGGCCCCAGCAGAATCTCATCTTCACCTTGCTCCCCCCACCCACCCCTGCATGGAAACCGGTACCGGCAGGTCTTGCAGCTCTCAGAGATTTGTTCCACCTGCTGGTATTTCGACATCCATAGGAACACCTTGCACCTGGTTTTGTCGGTGATGCCATTAGTCAGTTCTTTGGCTTAACTTACAAATTCACCCTTAATTAGAAGAAATGCAAATTGGGGCGCCTGGATGGCTCAGTTGGTTAAGTGTCCCACTCTTGATTTTGGCTCAGGTCATGATCTCACAGTTACTGAGATTGAGCCCCATACAGAGCCTGCTTGGGATTCTCTCTCTGCTCCTCCTCTGCTCGCTCTCTCTCTCTCTCTCTCTCTCTCTCGAAGAGGAAGAAGGAGAAGAAGAAGAAGAAGAAGAAGGAGAAGAAGAAATGCAAATTAAAGCCAAAAAGCCCAACCAAGAATATATAGAAAATATTTCTATATTCTTACAACTTTTTTTCCTTTTTTTGAAAAGTTTATTTATTTGTAGGTAGGGAGCAAGAGTGGGGGGAGGGGAGAGAGAGAGAAAAAGAGATAGAATCCCAGGCAGGCTCCATGCTGTCAGCACAGAGCCCGACTCGGTCCCACGAACTGTGAGGTCATGACCTAAGCCGAGATCAGGAGCCAGACACTTAACCAACTGAGCTCCTGACCGGCTCCGTCAGTAGAGCACACGACTCTTGATCCCGGGGTTGCCCCACAATTGGGTATAGAGATTACTTAAGATCTTTTTAAAAATTACCCAAAAAGTTGAACTAAAATCCATTTTTGACTTAATAATTTGGCAAAAATCTGAAAGTTTGGTAATACACACTTTTCGTTTTGTTTTATTTTTTATTTATTTTTTATTTGTTTTCTTTCATTTTGTTTATTTTGGTGGGGAGGGGCAAAGAGACAGACAGAGAATCCCAAGCAGCCTCTGTGCTGTCAGCACAGAGCCCAATGTGGGGTTCAAACCCACGAACCATGTGATTATGACCTGAGCCAAAGCAGGACACTTACCCGACTGAGCCACCCAGGTACCCCTGGTAATATACACTTTTGACAAGGCTATGGGAAGCCAGTCCCTCTCATATGTTGCTAGTGGGAATATAAACCCATACAACCCTTGTGGAAGGCAATTTGATAACATTCATCAAATATCAAATGTCTTCACGCCTTTTGGCCCAGCAACCCAACTTCCAGGAATTTATAGTGCAGATGCATTTGCACATGTGTGAAATGACGTATGAACAATGTTATTCAACCAAGTGGTGTTCGTGATAGCTAAAGTTTTAGAGGCCATCCAAACTAGTTAGATTGTCAGCAATAGAAACTGGTTTAAGAAACAATCTGTGCCCTTTTAATGGAAAGAATGAAGAAATTCTATATAAACAGTAAGATCTCTAAGATACTAGAAAAAGATACGAAACAGTGTATACATACCATTTTTGTAAACAAAAAATTAATTGGGGGTAGGATGGGGTTCCCGGCTGGCTCAGTCTGTTAAGCGTCCAACTTTGGCTCAGGTCATGATCTCTCAGTCCGTGGGTTCAAGCCCCAAGTCAGGCTCTGTGCTGACAGCTCAGAGCCTGGAGCCTTCTTCGGATTCTGTGTCTCCCTCTCTCTCTGCCCCTTCCCCACTCACATGTCTCTCTCCCTCTCTCTCTCTCTCTCTCTCTCTCTCTCAAAAATAAACAAACATTAAAAAAGTAATAAGCGAGGAAGCTGAACCCAAAGAAAACCAACTGACTCAGAGCAGCATCAGAACTCAAGATTCAAACTGTCACTCAGTGCACCTTTCTCTAGGCAGACAGGATACTTTTCAACTACTTTTTATCTTTAAACTTTTCACTTTGAAATAATTGCAAGGAGATTCTGTGTGTGTGTCTCTCTCTCTGCCCCTTCCCCACTCATACTCTGTCTCTCTCTCTCTCTCAAAAGAAATAAACAAACATTAAAAAATTTAAAAAAAAACTAAGGGGGGGATAAAATATATATTCATATTTATGTATATCTGCATAAATATATTCTGGAAAAACCTACAAAACTAATAAGTAGGGGCCTGGGAGGGGGTGGAGCATAGGGTCAAGGGGGCGGGGAAGAATTTTCACTGAGCACTGAGCATTGTTTCCATTGTTGAATCATGCGAATGTATTGCCTAATCAAAAATATGGAAACACAAAAAGTCTGGAAGCTTATTCCTTCAATGTATTTGTTAGCATCTGACCTTAGACTTTCCGTAGAATGAGAGCAAACAACTGGACGTGATCGGGCTGCTTCTAAGTTCATACAAGAAGTGGATGTCATGTCATAAATGTTCAGTGTTGCTAAACTTGCATCATGAAAGTGGAATCGGATTCCTCTGAGTTGTGACGGTGCCATCGTGTGAGGTCAGAGGTGACCTCAGGGAGATGGAAGGTGCAGAGTCCCCCGGGGGCAGAATGGACTAGGATGCATAGAATACTGAGGGAACCAGAGTGCAGTCAGACCCAAGCATGTCTCCGGAAGGCCAAAAAGGGAGCAATGAATTTTCAGAGCAGCTTTCTGATAGAGCGGCGCCTTTCCCTTCATTATCCTTACTTCCCCGTATAAATGTCACCTGATGACAGGAGGTGGTCATGTCCCGGTCCTGTTGTACCACTCCATGGCCCTGTGTCCTGCCAGGCCTGTGAAGTGCCTGATTCCATCTTACGGTTCTGGTCATTACAACATCGTTGTGATGATAACACCGCCCTTTTCCTCAGAACAATTTCGAATGTAATTAGTTTTTCAGGAAATATATTCACAAGGTTTGAAAATAAAACACATTTCCTTTAGCCTGTCCTCAAAGGGTGAGATTGCAAGTCTCCCCGCCGCCCTGCTTTCTTCTTTCTTTTGGAGGTGGTGGGTCATTGTCTCTCAGAAGGGGCCCTTCCCAAGGAGAGCCAGAGCAGACAGACCCAATGGGGTGACTGCCTGCCTTTCCTGGAGACCCTGTTTCTATTGATACAGTGAATCTGAATAAACAATTCACACCAAGTTAAGAGTGACTTAACCCTCTCCACTTCCCTGTCGGTGTTTCAGAAAAGGAGGATGGGGAGGGCGAGGGGGAAGGGTGCCACTTAACTCCATCAGAATCAAGCTGTAATCGTAAGATTGCAGTAAAAAATTAAGGGAAACTTCCCATCTGCAAAGGCATTAGGGGAGGTGCTCAATTAGAGAAAGGAAAGAGCATGCGGCCTCTGTAAGCACGGTGGGCAGCTGGCTCTGGTAAACCTGCGGGTGGGCATTGCCAAGGGGCACAGGGGAGGAGACTGAAAGCTGGCCGGCCGCGGCGTGGGACGCTGCGGAAGATCCCAAGGCAATCTGCATGAATGCAGAACTTGGCTTGCCAGGGGGCCTCTGCCTATCATGCTGGTGCCCCCCTTTATCCATTGCTTCACCAGGCGGTCACCGGGCTCCCGCCCTCATTGGCAACAGCCCCAGCCAGAGAATGCCAGCAGAAGAAAGGAAGAAGAGGGATATTGTCACCAAACAGCTATCTTCCCTGACCAGCCCAGCTCACTGGGGTCTGCCCCTCCTTTGAGCTCTCCGGCCTGGACCACAGTGGCCAGGCCCGCCACAACATGCAATTCCAGAGGGGACCATTCATGTGGCATTCATTCTCCGTGCACACCCAGGCTGGGTTTGTTCAGTATCTGTATGTGATTTGTCTTCCTACCTCGGCTAGACAACTCCTCGTGGGCCAGGGCGTGTTTGCAAATCTTTTTATATACCAAACCACCTAGCACTAAACCCCGCTTGGTAAATATTTGCTGATGGACGGACAATCCAGAAATGGGGTCATCAACCCCGAATCACAGATAAAAGGACAATTTAATCTGGCAAGAGCCTCTATGTAAGAACTCCGCAAAGCTGATTCTGCCCAGCTTTGACATCTGGTGCTAACAGTAGTCATTTAGAAAAGTGACCTTTTGTGACACAGGGCGTCTCCAAGCAGCAGTGAGACGTGACCCACAGTGGCTTTCTGCCTCTGCTGCAAGTGTCGGTTTCCTCCTTTCTAAAAGGGTTCCATTTTGAGCAGAGACTTCACGAGCCACAGGGAGAACTGACGTACTCTGCAGATCCCAGAGCGGGGTTTGGATTAGTCATGGTCATAACCACTGTTGATGCAGTCACAGCGCAGCCAAAGCTCACATTTCTCCCAGAGGCCCACGGTATTTTTCTGGGTGACCTTTTTGAAGCATGAAGCCTCAAAATCATACTTGAATATCTCTCCTCTAATGTAAGAGTTTGAGAAACTAAATTATACCTTATTGAGCCCTCTCAAGCTTGCCTACTTTCATCTGCCCGCTAACACCCAGGGAGAACACTTGCAGGCACTTCTATGGCCTTGTCTATGTGCTGGGCTGCCTGCTGGAAATGAATGGGAAATAGTGGGAGAAACCCACAGGCAAGATGCCGATGGAGAACTGGAGACCTGGAGATTTCAGTCAGTAGTTTGTTCGATGGCTTTGAGCCAGTTATTTTTCGGGGCTCCAAGATGCAGGAGAGAAACAAGAAGATGGTGGCCCGCACCCCCATCCAGAGGAAACTTGTCCTCTGGCCATGTGTCCTTTGGGAGTGAGAACTGGGGAATCCAAATGGGGAAGGCCTGCATGGAGCCACCAGCCCTTCCCTGAGGCCCTCAGCCTGGAGGGTTGAGGCTGGGAGTCACCTGTGGACACAGAACAGAGGTGGTTGTGTTTTTTCAGGGCAGAGGCTGAGTTTGGCGTTGTTCCCATGACACAATCCCCAAGCCCTCTGGTTTTGAAACTAATTGTCCAGATTAATGAATCGATTCTTCTTTTCCTAGAACGCCAAACTCCATACGCCTGAACGTGAGAAGGGCTGCTGTTAGCGCCCCCAGTTTCCTGGGAGGGCAGTAGATAGGAGGCTGGGTGGGGGGACCAACACCGGCCTGGAAGGCCTGGCTTCAGTTCCGGTTCCATCCTCAACTCACAGAGTGACCTTAGGCCTTCTACTGGGTCTCAGTTTCCCCACAGGTGCAATGAGGGAACCCCAGGGTCTCTGTCAGCTCTGAGCTGTGAGGACCTGTTTGCCTTTCCTTCTCTGTCAGGCCATCTTCCTTCCTGCCTTTTCTGTTTTCTCATTCTTTCCCTGTCCTTGCATATGGGAGACCTCCATTCTTTTTCTAGCTGGTTTGGTCTATTTCGCTGATCTGAGTTACGGTTTTCTCAATGCACAAAGGGAATGTGTTCAAATGTTTAAGAGCTCGCTCAGCCCTGAGGCTCTGGTCTTCCTGGGATCCCGTGGTATAAAGTCCCATGCAGGCTGGGGCACCTCCATTCACCCACCACAGGGGGACCATCCCTCAGCTGTTCCAGCAGCCACTGACCTACTTGTCCTCCACATCTCTCAGGAGGATTCCATGTACATGGCTTAGCCTGAGGCCAACAGGCAGAAGCTGTTGTGTTGGCTTTTTTCTGGGTCAGCTTGATTGAGTAACAGTTTCTGCATATTCAAACACCACTCTAGGTGTTGCAGCGAAGTATTTAATGGCTGTGATTAAAGTCTGTAATCAGTTGGCTTTACATAAAATAGATTATCCTAGATAATCTGGGTGGGCCTGATTCGATCAGTTGAAGAGCCTTAAGAGCCAAGCCACAGCTTCCCTGAGGAAGAAATTCTACCCGTGGATAGCATCTCCCATTCATCCCCAGAGTTCTAGTCTGCTCTTCCTGGTGGCCGTTCCTACAGATTTCAGATTTGCTCAGCCACCCCTACAATCACATAAGCCAATTCCTTACAATAAATCACTTACTATACACTTCCTACTTACTCTGTTTATCTGGTTGGGCCCTGACTGAATACACTGTCCTATGCCAGCTTCGGTCTGATCTGAAGTCTCCTGATTATTTCTGAAAAATATGAATCAAGGTCCCCCTGTTTCTCTAGTACAGGCCCTCATAACTCTGACAATGCATATCAAATAGCTTCTACCTCTGCAGAATAAGTCTGCCCCTACTCACAGGTACGGTCTGGCCAAGATAAAATGATGCCTTTAATGCCTTGTAAGTACTTGATCTTGGGATTCTTTGTACATGTTGTTTACCTAAAGTTGTTATTAATGGCAGAATCTTCTAAACACATCTTCCTGAGAATGGAATACCCCACCACCTTCACTGTTCAATTTTACAGCCATTCTGAAACACCTAAAATGAAGACAAAGAGCCGAGAATAACCAAGCATGCGAGTCTCCAGGGAATACAAGGATCCTGTGCCTGTGAGCTACAGCAATCCTGCAAAATTAGGAGAGTCTACAGAATCGTTGGTCTTAGGCAAGTGAAACCAAAGAATTCAGAGTCCTTTGCCCTTTTGTTTTCAATATCTGAGCTTTTAAGCATCTCTCTCTTCATCCTGCAAATATCAACTTGCCAAACACCTGGACTATAATTTTTAAAAGTAATAAACAATGCAGATTCTGTTAACATTGTCCCTGGGTGAGCAGGAGATGGGCGGAATGTGTTGATCTTTTTCGTACAGTTCATAAAATGGAGAATATTGTCCTCCGAAGTCCGAGAGAAACATAATGAGGTCAGCAGATCCTTCTATTGGGTTGGGAAAACAAGACTGGGCTGGGCTAGGGAATGGCGAGGGTGGAGGGGTGGGGGGTGGGGGGTGTTGTTGCAGCAACAATGGACACCAATGAAAATTACATAGAACACAAGCAAAATTTGCTGGAGTCTTCTGCTTCAGCCCATCCCAGGCCTTGGGTGTTCAGGGCTCGCTGAAACACAGTGAATATGAGACTTTGAGCAGCCTCGAAGGGAAGCCAGACCAGCTAGTGCTGAACCCTTCAAATCTAATCTGTAGCGGGCAGCCGTATTCTTCTTGCTTCTGGCCTGTGCTGACATGTAAGAAGGACTGGCTGCTTTCTAAAAGGAGCTTCTGATCACTTACCCAGTGTCCTATACTGGGCAGCTGCCGAGGGCCTTTCTGGGCTTGGTAGAAGGGCATCTACACAGGCTGCCGAGCGGCGAGAAGCGCCCTGGCCTCTTGCAGGCTGTGCCGTGGTGCTGACTCCCTCTTCTCCCCTCACCACGTGGAACCGGGCAAGGAGAGCTCAGCTCAGAGCAAGGAGGGCCCTCACCCTTGGACATCCTCAGGCTCTGCCCTTAAGGTTTGTGGTGAGTTCCTGCTCTGGAGACTGCAGCTGGGCCCAGCTTTGCCCGCTCTGCAGGCCCCAGGGACCGCAGCTGGCGTATCTGGGGAACTGACGGTTCCGTACGACGTAGCTTCCCTGGCTTTTGGGAGATGGCCGATGAAGCTGGAGAGCTGTGTGGGGGCTACATACTATATTTCACAACATAAATCCGGGATGATGAGTTGGAAAAATATTAATGTGCTTTTCCCTATTGCTTTTCTGAATATGCAATGTGCTCTACTCGCCCTGAAGCATTCATTTACATGAGAAAGATGAAGATTTTTCTAGAACAAATATGATAAAGAAGAAAGTACTAATATATACCTTTTGACATCAAAAATACGATTTTATAGCTTTATATTGAAACACTAGAGAGATAGAGAAATATATAAATATAGTAACTGTACATATTCAAAGTGTACCATTTGATGAGTCTTGACACCTGTATGGATACATCTGTGAAGCGGTCATCACAATCAAGACAGTGAGCATATTCATCACCCCCAAATGTTTCCTTGCTCTCCCAACTCAGTCCCCAGGCAACCACCAATTTGCTTTCCATTACTATAGATTAATTTGTACTTTCTAGAATGTCGTATACATGGAATCAGACAATATTTACACATGCTCTGTCTGCATAATATTTACACAGCTCACCCTTGTAGCTGCTTGAATCAGCGGGTCATTCCCTTTTGCTGCTGAGTAATACTCCATTGTATGGCTGTCCCACGATATGTGTATTGGTATATATCCTAAAGGACATGTAAGATGTCGGTGTTGGGAAGGAGGGAGTTGCCTCTAAAGAAGGGTACTGTGCAGTCGGGGAACAGGGAAGAAAGGAGACTTCTTTTTCATTTCACTCTATGGCCTTTTGTAGTTTTTGCAATTCTACGGCATATGCAGAAGCAGCCTTGACTTCAGATCCCAGCTGCGTGGGTTAGAGATGTGTCCCAGCCTTTCCCCTTGAGAGCCATAGATGCAAGGCAGCCACTTTCGGGCAGAAGTGATGACAAGGGGGCGAGGCAGGGATGGAGGCCAGAGTGTGCTCCAGAGTAGTGGGGACAGGGCACGAGAGGGCGGGGTGAGTGGTGCAGGCCAGGGGCTCGGAGGTCATGACTGGAGCTTGGAAAGGCTTGTGGGAGCCGGGATGAGGCTGAGTGGGCCGAGGAGCGTTGAGCAGTGCTTTTTGCTTTGCAGTGAAGTCTGACCTGCTCGCTCCTTGGTCTGAGGACGGGAAAGATGACGTAGGTCCCAGGAGCCTTTAACCCCACCCAGAAGAAATCTCTTTCTGCTTACGACTAGACTCTGCCCTGCCATTTCAGGCTTACAAATCTGTGTAAGGAGACCCCCTCCTCACAAGGGGCCTGCAGAGGAAATCCCTGCACAGGCTGGACTGCTAAACTCTCTGCTTTTCCGGCTCTTAAAGATCTGGACTCCATAATAACAGGGCTTTGCTTCAAAGAGAAAAAAAAAAGCCAGCATGTGTTGCAAATTCATGCTCAACATATGGTAGTAGTTAATAGCCCGCTGTTGTTTGCTGTGTGATTTCAAATTCCTCCCACCTCTTGCCTCTTCCCCTTGCTTCTACCTCCCTAGTCCCCTTCTCCACGCCCTCTCATTTCCCCCCAAACTCTAGGCCGACTTGGTTCCCTACTTCTCCACCTCCCCTGAACACCCCACCCACTCCTGGTGGAAGCAGTGAACAGAGTTTCAGCCCCAGATGCCTCTCACTTAGTCAACCCATGGGCACGCTCTCCAACAGATCTTTGGGGTTTTTTGTTTGCTTTGTTGGAGTTTCTTTTTGGGGAGCGAGGAGAAAGAACGCTTTAATGGATTTTTTTCCCCGTTCTTTTTGTTTCTTTTCTTTCCCGAAGACCAGCATTTCCTGGCTCAGGCACCAGTGAAGAATCAACTGTTAAGTCCCAATAAAATCAAAAGGAAAAAAGTTAAAAAAGGAGTTTGTCCCACTGCTCTAGCTGGTTTTTTTTTAATGTAAGGGTATTTTTTAACTTAAATTATAACCAAAATCTTGTCCGTTTCTTGAACTCTTTCAAGAGGTTTAAGCACATTTTTGTGCATTTTTGAGATAAGTACAGCTTGTATCTTCACTGTTTTGCATTATACGTGTCTGGCGGCTCATTCTAAAAGACAAATATAACCAGGGCCTCTTAGAGTTTCCAAGATATGAAACTGCCAGTGGCGGCTCATGTGACAGAACTGTCCCTCAGACGGACAGCCCAGTATACCTCCTGCCAGAGCTTCCCCTCTGGAGGCACAGATATAGTGGCTGCCAGACATTCTTGCCTGGTGTGTGGACACATGCCCCTTGTCTCCAAATTGAACAGAAGTTATTTACACCAAGTGCTCGAGCCGAAGTAACCACTCAGTGCGTGGTCCTGCGCCCCTGTGTCTGCTCATCTCCCAGCTCCGTTAGCACGTGCTCTGGACCCCACCTCCAAAATAGGTTTTCCACGTGTCCCCTTCTCTCTGCCTCCACTGCCATCTTGTCAGGGAAGCTGCCATCTTCCGTCGGCTGGATATGCAATAGCTTCCTCACCGGTCTCTCTGCTTCCCTTGTGGCAGAAGAATGGATTGAAAAATTCTCTCTATAAATCTCCTTTCTTTGCTTCCCTCTCTCGCCCCATCCCCCCCGCCCCCGGTTCATTTTTCAAGTAGGCAGACTTTATAATTCCACGATCCTGGAAGTACACAAAGGCTGCAAAGCAGCCTGTGTCTGTATTTGTGGGAGCCTGGATCGGAGATGGCTTTTTGCTAGCTGTCCTGGAGGGTGTGGGGAGAGAGTGTGCCTGGATCCAGCGGCAGAGCCATGCACTTGAGACTTTTCCGGAGTGAGAAGGGAGAGAGTTGTGTGGTTCCTGAGAGCAGTGAGGAGCCAAGCCAAGGCTCTAGGGAAGGAAAGAACTAGATCAGACAGCTGAGCAGCCTGGGATGCCAACGAAGGGGATTTTTACCTATGGCTGGGGCACAAAGTCATCGAGGGGACCATCCTTGTCTTGAACAGTCAGAGTACCTGCTGTACCCAAGTCAACTAGAGGTCCTTGGCCAGCTTTCTGCGTGCCCAGTGCTTCTCTTGTGGTCCTGAAAGGCGAAGGGGGCTCACTAATGACCTGTCTGGAAGGAAGGGGCTTATGGCAGAATTAGGCTGAGCTATTAGAAACACGGTAACGTTTCCTGAAGACCTGAAAGTGGATCAAGATTCTTACCTATGATACACGTAGGGTCGTCCCACTTTGCTCAGGCCAGAGGGGTCTCCCAGGATGTAGGACTTTTGGTACTGAAAGACAATCTGGGACGAGTTGTTCACCCTATTCAAAATTGCTTCTACAAAATGGTAAATGACAAACAAAAATCAAGAGCGCCTGGGTGGCTCAGCGGGTTAAGTGCCTGACTCTTTCTTTTTTTTTTATTTTTATTTAAAAATATTTTTTTTGAGACAAAGAGAGAAACAGAGCACGAGCAGGGGAGGGGCGGAGAGAAGGAGATGCAGAATCCAAAGCAGGCTCTAGGCCCTGAGCTGTCAGCACAGAGCCCAGTGTGGGGCTCGAACCCATAAGCTATGAGATCATGACCAGAGCTGAAGCCGGACGCTTTAACCAACTGAGCCACCCAGGCACCCCTGTGTCTGACTCTCGATTTTGGCTCAGGTCATGATCTCATGATTTGTGAGATTGAGCCCCTCGTCAGGCTCTGTGCTGACAGCGCAGAGTCTACTTGAGATTCTCTCTGTCCTCTCTGCCTCTCCCCTGCCCCTCTCTCTCAAAAGAAATGAAAGAAACATCAAAAAAAAAAAAATCAGATCACATTACATCCTTTATTCAAATCCAGATTCCTTACCAAGGCCTCCAAGCCCCTCACCATCTGGATCTCATCTCCCTCCCTCTTCATCCCTGTCTGCCCTGGGATCATTTTTGGCCTCATCCCTCCCATCAGCACCCTGTCACCATCCTGCCGTCAACAGCCCACCTCTATTCTGGTCTCTCAATCTGAGGCCTTGTCCATGGCCCGTCCTCCGCTTCGCATGGAAGTTCCCAGATTCGGGCTCAGAGCTTTGCAGAAAGCTCACTAAAGAGCTGTTGCCTGACTGACTATAAGTTTTTGTCATTTTAATTTTCCCTTTTCTTTTTCTTATTTTACCAAAGAAAAATGGTGAATACACAGATTACATTTTTTGAGACCAACACTTATTTTGATAGATCAAATGAAAACCAATCATTCGGGATGCTTAGTGCTGGGGTTTATTAAATTAAGTATTGTTTTCTTCCTCTTGACAAACATTCTAGCCTAGTTCCTTCTACTGCAATCCTCCTTTGGCTCTTTTTTTCCTTCCTTCTTTCTTTCTTTCTTTCTTTCTTTCTTTCTTTCTTTCTTTCTTTCTTTCTTTCTTTCTTTCTTTCTTTCTTTCTTTCTTTCCTATTTATTTATATTTGAGAGGGAAAGATAGTGTGAGAGCATGGGAGAGGCAGAGAGAGACAGAGACAGAATCTGAAGCAGGCTCCAGGCTCTGTCCGAGCCGTCAGCGCAGAGTCTGATGTGGGGCTCAAACCCACGAGCTGTGAGATCATGACCTGAGCTAAAGTCAGATGGATAACCAACTGAGCCATCCAGGAGCCTCAGCATTTTCTTTCTAATCTCTGTACTGCATGTGTAAAAATCCCCTCAGAGGTAAGACAGGAGACAGGGAGAAAAACAGAACAATGGGGGCATATATCACAAAGTAAGGGAGTTAAACACAAGTCCAAATGTATCAAATGAGCAATAAATTTAATTGTTCTTGATTTTTCATTTAAAAGATCATGCTTATCAGCTTGGGTAAAAAATTCAGCTAGGTGCTCTTTCCCTGAGCTACGCCTAGAGATAAGGGAATGAAAACATTGAAAATCAGAGAATAGGAAATGGATAGATCAGGGGAATAGTAACCAAAAGAAAGCCGATGTCGGACAAGCTAGATTTTTTAAGAGAAAAAACATTGCTAGGGGGAAGGAGGATCACATAATAAAGGCAAAATGTTCAATTCACCCAGGAAATTATAACAATTCTAAACTTGTAGAACACTTATTTAAATAGCCCTAAATATTATATAAAGCAAAAATAAAAGACTTCACAGGGAGAAATCAAATTTGACATATCTCTATCAAGTACCATTGAGATACTGTGTCAAGAACACATGCGCATTAAAAAAAAATTAGAAAGATTTGAAAAAAATAGTTAACCAGTGTGATTTAATATACATAGTATTGGGAGACAATTCTCCATTGGTCTCTCTCGCTTCTGCAGATCTTGTGAATGCAGCTTTGGTTCCAGATGTATGTTCAAGGATGCTTGTGTAGTGAATGGCCCTGGAATATCCAGACTGTCTCCCTCTGGAAGAGAAGAAAAGTTTGTTCATTGTCAAGTATAGATACCTTTTTCCCTTCAGAGCGAAATTTGAGAAGGTTTGCTTGCAGCCCATTGTAAGACATCGGGGCTTCCTAAGCCTGGTAATCCTTAGTTAGAAAGAAACCCCCTGCATGTCCACACCCACCTGGGCCCCTCCATATCCCCTTGTGGGGCATGAGGGGCAAGGAGCCAGGGAGCTCATCCTGCCAGCTGCGTGATGACAAAGTCCATTGCATCTGATCCCGAAGGCTCGCGTCTTCTGTCAACACCCTGAAACTACCAGGCTAAGTGACTACGCTGCTAGTAGGATAAAACATCAGTCCCTTTACAGTTCCTGAAACATAGAACCTCGCACTCATCAGTAGACAAGACACCATCTTCTTGTGGAATACGTGGAGGATGTGCAAATTACCTAGCAAGGTTCCCACCGCATGGAAGACATTCAGTCAATGTCCGTTCTCACGCCTCCCTGGCACACTGGCTCCTCTTGATTCCTTGAGCCGTCAGCACTCACAGGGAAGGAATAATGCGGATGGACAGAAATCACAAAGTCACATTGAACGGTCTGAAAGGTGGTTCTGTCCATCCCTAGCAGAAAATGGGAGCACAAAGAGGGATAGTGATCTAGAATAACCCCTTCTCTGCTGGCCCCACACTGTGTGACTTCATCGTTTGATTTGAGGCAAGACCATTCCCAGGGGAGCAAATATTGTGTGTGTGTGTGTGTGTGTGTGTGTGTGTGTGTATTCAAGTGTCAAGAGTCTTTCCTAAGGTCCTATGGAAATTAAGTCTGTACTATTAACCATTTTCTTACAGCTCAGATCAGCAATAGTCTGGCTTACTAAACCATTAAGAGCCCATTTCTTCACCCTCCCTTTTCCTAGAGCTACAAAACTTAATCTTGGATTATCTCTATTTTTTTCTGAAATTGGCTTCTTCTGTTTCTATAGCAGCTTCTACTACCTATACACACCCAGGGAGGAATAACATGTGTTAGATCTCATCCCTGTACTCATTCATGTACTTGGAGCAGGAACTCCAGGCCAGGTGTCTACATGGAAACTCAAGATCCGACTCCCTACCTTGTAGCCACACTCCAGAGAGGAGGGGGTGAGTGGGCCAAGCTTTGGAATATGTGGAGGGAGGGTTGTATCTGCCTGTTACATTCTTTGCCAAATCAGCCCAGCCCTGGGCAGACCAATGTGACTCGGCCTTTGGGGACAGCCGTGGTCTTCATCACATTTGCCCAGGGACCAGTCCCAGCTTATCCCCAGAGCTTCTTGAGTCAAATATCCAGTTTCAAGGCACCGGCGTGCAGGGTAGATGTGCTGAGGGTCTCCTGGGGAAGAGGAGATGATATTCTGCACTCTCAGAAAAGCCTCCTATACATCTGTTTCTGCCCTGAGTTCTTGTCCCCAGAAAGGCTCCTCCTCCCTTCTCCCTCTCTGCCTCCCGAACCTCCTCTTTTTGCTTCGCAGACCAGACAGCTCCAGTGCCCTCCCCAAATCCTCCCTCTCCAAATCTGAGACTGCTCGTGACTCCACTGAGCAAGTCCAAACAGTCCGTCTGCTGTTTTGTCAAAGGCATTCCTGGGGGAACCCCCACTCCTTTCCAGCCGTGTAGCCCTTGTGGGGTTCGTGATGACAGGACTCACAGAGCTGGACTCCTGACCTCACCGAGGTTCCCCGTGGGGGCATGTGCTCCAACTTCATGGGTTCTGTACATCATTATTGCATTCATTTCTCACAGATGAGGAGAGCCAAGTGCTGAAGCCGTGAAGCCTGGCTCACAGCTGAGGCTTCCTGACTTGAGGCTAAGGGCTTCCTCTGCCTATTTAATTAGACTCAGCAAAGGAGGTAGCTGTGAAGTGAGCACTTTCCCAATCACTGAAAATCCTAGCATGTTTCAGGTTCCTTCCTCCCCCCTTGTCCTCCCCCCGCCCCCGACAAATTAAATTTGAAACATGTTTTTTTTTTTTTTAAGTTTGTTTATTTGGGGAGAGAGAGGGAGCAGGGGAGGGGCAGAAAGAGAGGGAGAGAGAAAGAATCCCAAGCAGACTCCACGCTGTCCGCATGGAGCCAGACGTGGAGCTCTAGCATACAGACTGGGAGATCATGACCTGAGCCAAAACCAAGAGGTGGACACTTAACCGACTGAGCCACCAAGACATGTTTTGTGATCCATACTCGGTGAAATGTTGGCTTGCCTGATCCAACCTTTCATGGTTTAGTTGTTTTTTTTTCTTTAAAAAAAAATTTTTTTTTGGCATTTATTTATTTCGAGAGAGAGAGAGACAGAGCATAAGCAGGGGAGGGGCAGAGAGAGAGAGACACACACAGAATCCGAAGCAGGCTCCATGCTCTGAGCTGTCAGCACAGAGCCGACGTGGGGCTCGAACTCGGAAATGGTGAGATCATGATCTGAGCCGAAGTTGGATGCTCAACCGACTGAGCCACCCAGGCGCCCCTAGTTGTTTTTTTTTCTAAGTGAAGTATAGTTGGCACACAATGTTACATTAGTTTTAGGGGTACAATATAGGGATTCAACAGCTCTGTATGTTGTGCTGTGCTCACACTAGTGTAACTACCATCTGTCACCTTACAGTGCTAGTGCAATACATGGTTTAACTTTCAGTCTAGTAAGAAGAAACTACTCATTCTCTCATTCTTTCATTCGACTGGCATGGAGCAGTGAATGAGACCTGGTCTGTCCTTGAAGAGCTCCCATTCTTGTCGGGGACGGCAGTGGCGAGAGGACGAGAATCAGCATGTAAACCACTAGCTCACACAATGTGGTGTCCCCAAACCCTGAGGGGGCGTGATCCATAATTCATTCTGCTAAGGGAATAAGACCTCACAGACATCTGAGAACTGAGCTGGGTCTGGAATAATTTTGTCAGGTGGAAAGTGAGCAAACTCTCAGCTTCCAGTTTGCAAGTGCCCAAGGTATAGGGTTCCCTTGGTTGTTCTGGGGCCCAGTTCACTCCAACCTCTGCAACACATGACCCAAAGTTGACCCCAGTGTGGTTCTAGTCATGTTCCTGAGGTAGTGGTGGCGATGGTGCTGGTCACGATGGTGCCGTATCTTTCCTGGGTCCTAGGATAGGTCCAGTGGGTCTGTCTCCAAGAAAGGTTGCCATGATTTTGCAGAAGCATCCAGTGACCAACAGAGTCTTGTTCTAGAATAAAGGCGACCACTATGCCCAAACAGGCTCAAGCAGCAGTTCCCAAATCTTCTCAGATCATCAAACTATTAGAAACCACCCTACATGAGGGGCTGGGGGAAGGAGTGGAATCTGAGAAATGCAACAGAAAACATCATCATTGCCCAACAGCTGAGACGCAGTCTCTAGTCCGGGACTTTCCCAGAACCATCAGAGGCCCAGGGGGAATCCAGTGTGTTGGCGTAGCCGTGAGGAACTCTCTGGGGCTGTCTTCCCGACAGAAACTCACAAGGTTTCACTGAAAAGATTGAAGGGCTGGACTGTGGTCAGAGGTGTGAGCAGAATCAAGGGGGCCAGAGGGATGTCTCAGCACCCTGGAAACCACATCAGAGGAGTGTGAGGTGCCAGGTTGAAGGGACCCAGGGGAGGGAACTGTGTTACCAGGGGAGGGTGTATGTGTGTGAGTGGTGGTGGTGGGGGTGTGGAGATGGGAATGAAAATGTAGCCCTCTCTCTCTTGCCCTCCCGTCTTCTCTGGGGCCTCTCCTTGGCCAAACCCAAATGGAGTTCAGAAAGCATCACGTGATGCAGTCCATATCTGTCAGCCCCTCAGGGCAGTCAGGGCAAAGAAGGGGAAGCAAATGGAATAGAACCAGGAGGAGAAGCCACTGCTACGTGGGGGAGTCGCCAGCTGGTGGGAGGAGGGATACACCACGTGATCTCCGAGGTCTTCCCTGAAACAAGCCCGGGTAGCTGTGTGAGGGGCCCTGCCATCCTTGAAAAAGAGATGAAACGCATCTCTCAAAGATTCTGCCCGGCACCTGAATGGGTCCAGGATGGTGCACTCAGGGAGAGGTTTAGGAGTGGGAGGGTTTCGGCCGTGGTCAACGGGAACCCCTCCAGCTGTCCAGCAGCTCCACAGCAACACACGACCCCTGCTCCCGGAGCTATGGCCACCTGAAAACATGTCCTGAGCCCAGGTCCTCAGCCTACGTGGTCCTCAGCCTTTCTACGTGGCCGTAGAAAGACAGCTTATCTCTAAAACAATAGAACAGGGAAACTCAGAAGGTCTCCTCGTCATGGTGAGTGTCTGCTTCATGACAGATGGAGAAGCAGGAGTGCTGGACGTCAGCCTCAAGAGTGTCCTCGAAGCACCGTTGGCTCCTTCAACAGGCCCATGCCACTCTAAGGCTTTGCTTTATTGCAGTGCCTTTCTCCATTTGGCCCAGGGTCCCGAGTTAGTCTACGCCACAACTCAGTCTTGCAGAGAAAACAGCTTTTAAAATTTTGTAAAGGGCAGAGCCAATTTTTCCAACAAGCTACTATCCACTGAGCAGAAATAGAAGCAAAATGCCTTTAGTTCATTCCAGAGACTTCTTCCAGTGCAGTAGCTTCGATGATTCTTCCAGATGATGTTATCCAAGCTTCCCCTCCCCTCCTCCTGCCTCTCTGCAGAATGGCATCTGGGATGTGGGTGGGGTAGGTCTGTGGCCTGTGTCCCCCTGGCAAAGCAATGGGCTCTTAGATCTGTGCGGTGGCTCTGATCCTCCCTTGTCTGGTTTACCTCTGGCCCGGCCTGGCCTGGCTCCAAGCACTGGATTTCAGTCATAGGACCCCTGGAGGTCTGAGTCTGGGAGGGGGTCTGACCTCTGTGTGGTCAGGTGTTGCAAACTGTGTTTATTTTGCAAAGCCCAGATGAGGCCTGTGCTGGGTGGTCTGTGACAGAGCTCACACCCAGCCTGATGTCAAACCAGAAGTCAGCTGACCCCAGCGGCAGACCCAGGGTCCTGAGAAGCCCCACTCCCACCTAGGGATAAGGGTGCCTGAGCCGCACTTCGGAGCTTCCTAAAAGGGCTCCTTCACCCCCGCCTCTTCTATACAGTCCACCTCAAAACCCCAGAGCTGGGGAGTGGGCTGTGGCCCAGGAGAAACCAGTCAAGATCGGACTGGTTTGCCAGATTGTGGCCCTGATGACAAATCCTAGCCCTCCTGAGTCGAAGGTGCCCCAGGGCTGTGGGTGGGCCTGTCTGCCACCTGGTGGGAAGCCCCTGGCTGGCCCTGCCTCCCAGTGCTGGTCCCCTGAGGAGCAGATAAAGCTTACACTGAGTTGCCTCGGCCAAGCTGGATCTCCCAGCACGCACAAGAGGGTGGGAGGGGTAGGGACACGCTGAGAGACACCATCAAATGATCCTGTTAACTGTGCTGTATTTTACGCTCAGCCTCAGGGGCCATCAGAGACCCAAACCTCACCCCTCCCCACCTGCCCCCCCCCCCCACAGCCCCAGCTCTCCCTTCTGAGAAGCCCAGTGCAGAGCAGAAGCCCTCGCTTCGCCAGGTCTGTGAACTTTGTCACACATTCATGCAGCTTATCTCACACTCCGTGAACATTTGGGAGCCCTGCCCTGTGCCGGGCCGAGACAGAGGCTGAGAAGATGGAAGAAGGCTAACTCCGGCCTCCAGGGGCTCCAAGGGCTCAGGAGCCTCCCAGGGAAGACAGACTTCCAATCCACAACAAGGACAATGGTTACTATTTGGGGAATGCCTTTTATCCCGCCCGGTCTTTATATATATATATTCATTCCTCCTGATGACCCTGGGGAGTGAGTACATCTCCAAGTTATCAATGGGGAAACCGAAGCTCAGAGTGGTCAGGGCACTTAGCCATGAAGTGGCGGAGCTGGGATTCAGCGCCAAGCTGCCAGGCTGCTCCGCTGCCCTGAGCCTCCTGTGGTCACGGTGCCACGGTGCTACTGCTACCGGCAGCAGCAAGGAGGCCTGCTGGGTCTGCTCGGCTGTCTTTCTCAGGCACAGGTCAACACAGGCCCTGCCTGTGCAGGTGCCCTGGCCTCTTGATTCACCTGAGGGGCTCCCTCGGGACCTCCGTGCACCATGCAGCCAGAGAAGGGGGTGCACCCAGGCAGACCTGGGCACCGGGCCCCTTGGGGGCAGGCTGGCTGCTGCTGTCACTACTGTAACAGTGAGAACCCCAGTGGGAGGTAGAAGATTTGTGGGCGGGAGGAAGGGGGCAGAAAGGGCAGGAAATGGAAGACCCTGGAAAGGTTTAATGGAGGGACTATTACAAAGGACAGACAGCTTAGGGGTATTAAAATGAGGTTGCCTGATTTAGCAAATAAAAAAGCAGGATGCCAAGTTAAATTTAAATTTCATGTTAACAATGAATCATGTTTTTAGAATAAATACTCAGAGCTGTAATATTTGGGCTATAGTTATACTAAAGAATTATTCTTTCTTTACTAGAAATGCAATCTAACTGAGCATTTTGTTTCTGGCCACACTGGGTAAGGACACTCAAGGCCAGGAGGCCTACAGAGTTGGGGAGGGCAGGGACTGGAGCTTTGCTGGGGTGGGGACAGGAAAGAGGGGCAGTCAGCCCAGAGCTCAGCAAGGCAGGGAGGAAATGGGCAGAGGGGGTGGTGAGGGAAGGAATAAATACCCCATCTCATTCTCTCCCCATCTCTGGTCTCCTTCTGTACCTCCCTTTAGCAAAGGAGCCCCCTGCTGCAATGTTCTGGGGGTCCTTGGCCCGGAGCAGGGCAGGGAACGGATCTGGGCAGAGAGACAGGACATATCTAACACGGCTACATCCAGATTTCTCCCCTCTCCTCTTGAGACTTCAATGGTTTGGGTTAAATGTATTACTACCTCCTTCCTGTTGGACCTACAATGACTCTGACTGTCTACAAGGCCAAGTTCAAGCTCTTTAGCATCCAAGGAGTCTTTGCCCTCCGATCCTCTGGGCAAGCAGGGCTCCTGGGTGAACAAGGAATTCACTGTGGCCCCATCCAGCCTCAGGGCTCTTGCTTATGCTATTCCCTTGGGCACTCTTGCAATTTATAGGATAGGGAGAGAAAGGATAAAATAGGCAGAAGGGGAAAGATTAGAACTTGAGGTCCCTGGGTGGGGATAAAAAACACATATTTGGAAAAATGCTGGGAGTCTTTAACTACAGCAAACCCCCGCAGACGTAAGGTCCCTCTTAAGAATGTAATAGACACCACCTACCCCCCCTCAGGTATCCCTCAGGAATTTGACAAAAGGCCTAACTAAAAATAAGTAATACACCATAAAATGGAATAATCCACAAGGAATGATACGGCCATAGACCACCCCTCATACAATGGAAACCAGCCAAACAGGAATGGACAACCCAGCACCTAGAGTTATCCAGCCAATGAGGATAGGGTAGGACCTGAGAAGGAACGAGAGGGAAAGAAGGGGAAGGCTTGACCAGAACTTTATAAAACAAGGACCCTTGCTATAGTCACCAGTATTCGAATGTCCCCTCTCTGTAAAGAGAGCTTTCATACTCTTCTTCCTTTCTTAGACTCTAAGAAACTTTGCCTGCTGCTTATTTTGTGGCCACCTCTTCATCTTCCAGCAGTGAGACAACAAATCCCAGGTGCTGAGGTAAAACATCCTGCAACATTTAGCGCCGGAAAGTGCCTTTGGGGAATCTGTTCTCACGCCCTTGTGGGCACAACTAGAAACCTCAGGCCTGGGAAGGGCTTGATACTTGATGCTACTTCATCCTCCTGGCCCAACCATCATGGGCTCCTGGCCAGGACTTGGACACACAGAGAGGGTTCTCTCCCCTCATGACGGGCAACCTTGTTCCTACTTGCTGTCTTGCCTCTGTCTCTCTTTTCCCTGAGCAGAGAACAAGGTGCTTTTTCTAAGCTTTCCCTCCAGCACAGTGCTGGGAATGCAAACACCATGATTTTCTTTTAAAATTACATCCTTTTATTATAATTCAACAATTTAATTATAGTTATTAAATAACTAAAGATCTGCCTAATATGGTACTTGTGGTATAATGAAAAAAAAAAAAAACAACAATAACAACGCAAAACACAGGCTTTGGAATCAGATGATCTGGGTTTGTTTACATTTTTTTCCTTCAGGAATCTTTGCCACATTGACTCTGGTGACAGAAATTCTCATTGCAGCTGGAAGTGTCACACGGGGTCAGGGATCCGGGTCCCGTGCTGGTAGAGCCAGGACTTTCCTGATGGCTGTTTAAACCCCTGCTTTGTGCGTCACTTCCCGTAGGCCACACACGATAGCATTCAAATGAGATTGCCTTTTCAATATAAAGTTTTGTTTTTTTTTTTAATTAAAATCAAGATCACCAAACATCTTTCTCATGTTTTTCTTGTAAGGACTTGATTCAAATGATTTGTGGTTGTTCCTTCTACGGGAGAGAGTTTCCTCTAGTTTTTGCTGTTCTGAACTTGGTGTCCCTGGATGAGTTTTAAGGAGTCTGTGAAGTCTTCTCCGTAGTATAGGGAATGTTTTGTTTTGGTGTTACTGTAGCCCCCTCTCCTCATGGTGCACACCCCGAGAGCCCATCTCCACTTGGGGTTACCAGACGTGACCACACACACACACACACACGCCCGACGACCAGCCTGGGGAGGCACTAAATGTGTACCATTTACTGACAATATATATATTTAAAGACATCAACTATTAATTGCTTGCTGATGAGGCAGCTTTTATAATATTCTTATTTTTAAGAAACAGTCCTTTTGCTTCACAACAGTACTACGTAGGGGTGCCTGGGTGGCTCGGTCAGTTAAATAACTCTTGATTTTGGCTTAGGTCATGATCTCTCACAGTTCTTGAGTTCGAACTCCGAGTCGGGCTGTGCGCTGGTAGCGTGGACACTGCTTGGGATTCTGTCTCCCCTCCCTGCCCCTCCCCTGCTTGTGCTCACTCTATTTTAAAGAAACCCACAATGCTATGTAAAGCTCTGTTAACTTGCATGCGGTGTTAACGCATTCAGAGTTTTCATCTTCCTGGGGCGCCTGAGTGGCTCAGTCAGTTGTGCATCCAACCCTTGATTTCAGCTCAGGCCACAATCTCAGGGTTCATGCGATTGGGCCCCGCGTCGGGCTTGTGCTGACAGTGCAGAGCCTGCTTGGGATTCTCTCTCTCCCACTCTCTGTCCTTCTCCTGCTTGTGCACTCTCTCTCAAAATAAATACATAAATAAACAAAAAATATACTTTTCATATTCCTGAAGAAAACTCTATTTTAAAAACCCCACAGAGCATCTGGTGCAGTGTCCCCTATTTCCTATTTCAGCAATCACCTGTGTCCTCAGGAACGAACACCAGTGGAGGTACAGTGCTCTCACGTATCCTATGCACTCCCAGCAGATTGTCCCCTCCGTTCCTTCCGTGCCCTCCACCCCACCCAGCACACACTGCCAGCAGTCTTGCTGACAATGTCCAGACACATCCATACACAATCCTTTATGAGTTAATAGCTTTATGATTTCCCCCAAGAATAATGGTCACATTATATTTGTGGGACTCAAGGGTCCTATTTGATGGTGAAGGAAAAGGGGGGGGGGAGAGAAGAAGGAAGGAAGGAAAGAGAGAACAAAGGGTCTGCCCGAAAGGCTAATCGAAGCTTTCACCTCTGGTGTCAGAAGCCACTTGCAACCCCTTCCCCTGTGTTAAAGCTCTTGGGGCTCAGCCTCAGGTAGGGCCCTTGTACACAGGTGTGAGCGTGAATGTGTATGACATTACATGTGTACAAACGCGGTGACAGGCTACCCCGGCATGTCCCAAGGGTCCGTCTGCTCTGCTCAAGCTGCCATCTGTGTACCTACAATAGCCTTCTGCCATTTCTACCTCTTGAGAACCTCAGTCTTTCAAACCCACCTCCTCCTTGGAATTTTGTCTGACACTGCCCTTCTTTCTATTGTCATCACTTTCTGTCATCTGCTGGGACCTTTTTTTTTTTTTAAGTTTATTTCTTTATTTTGAGAGAGAAAGGGAGAGAAAGAATGAGTGGGAAATGGACAGAGAGAGAGAGAATCCAAAGTAGGCACCACACTGTTGGCGTGGAGCCTGACTTGAGGCTCCATCCCACAATCATGAGATCATGATCTGAGCAGAAATCAAGAGTTGGAAGCTCATCTGACTGAGCCACCCAGGTGCCTCTCTGCTGGGATCTTTCAAATAATGGCAGGGCCTGGTCCTGAGACGGTATGAAGGATGTTGGCAAAGGTAGACCCACATGAAGGAATGTTAGGGGCTCTATACTGAGAATGGCTGCTGGAGGCACTCAACAGAAAGCAGATCTCTGGCGTGCAGCTGAGTATCTTGGGATAAGAGGCCAAAGGGAGGCAAGGCTCTGAGCACAGGGGCAGCTGACAGCTGCCCAGAGTCAGAGCAGCTGGCCAACATGGGCAGAGGGGGAGGGACTCAACTGTGACTTTTCTTTTCTCCAGGATAAGAATGGGGCAGAGAAGATGCTCCAGAAATATTCTCGAATGAGAATGAGTCAATGAACAGTTTTCTAGAGGGCCGTAAGCCCCAGGAGGGCAACACCTGGAGTTCTATGAGGAGAAACAGAATTCCCGGGTCAAGGCTGTGGAGGAAACAAGAGTGTTGTTCAGCACAGCCTGTGTGTCACCATGGCCAGGGCCCCAGGCTGGCGAGGGAGCAGCGGGGCCTGGCGTCCAGCACAGGCCTTGGTTTGGTCAGCAAGACTCAACGTCATCATCCAAAGGCAGGGCCTTAAAGGAACCTCTGGATCCAATTTCCCTCCACATTAAATTTTCTGAGGCTTGAACATCAAAAATTGAGATTATGGGTGATTTCTATTTTCTTCTTTATACTTTTCTGGATTTTAAATATGTTTTGGTCTAATCAGAGTGTTTTACCAGCCCTCCCACCATCTTCCATGACATCTTCCATTCTCTTCCCTGCATGTCTAGCTCTCCTCTGGTGTTTCACCAGGAAGAGGTCCAGGGTCACTGTCCAGAAATGCCTGGCTTTGGAAAGAAGCTGAAATGCAGCCCGAGACCCATTTGTCAAGCCTTGCTGCACACCAGGAGAGAGCTGCCTTTTCATAATTCTTCCATCCAGACAGTCCTCCTATTTCTAATTCTCACAAAGGTGCTGTATGTGTGAGCCAAGAACAGGCTAAAATTACCTGGGGAGCAAGTCTAGACAAAGGTACTTGGAGTGACCACCATTACCTGCTCGGGGTGTGCCGTCAGACCCCAATGGGCTCAGCTGCAATTGCCAGGGCCCCTGACATTGCTGGATGCATGGCCATCGCTGCAGGACACTGCCATGATGGTAAGCAGGGCTCTCCATGAGGGGCCACGGTGTGCTGTGTTCTCTGGGATCCTCAAAGGCACAAGATTCCAGGAAAAGTGCCTCATTTTGCCCCATGGTTTCCCAGCCTGAGCCTCAGTCACTCAGAGCTAAGGTGAAGCCATATATTAGAAGCTCACTCTATTTTAACTTAACTATGGGATTAGTTTAACCATTGAGGACACGGGGGTACCGGTAAGGGGATAAAACTGAATGACTGCACTCTGCCGACCTTCTCCTGTTGCTCCTCTTTGAGGGCTGAGGCATTCTAATTGATTCAAACTTGTGTCTGTGATCTCTTCTCCAGGACATACTTTGGCTAAAGTTTGAATGCTTTCCCAGAAGGCCTCCTCTGTTCCCCAGGCAGAAGGAATTTCTGGCCCCTTCCCACCAGTGACGCAGACAGGCCACACATCAGCCCCTGGCTTAGGGATAGCCATGCACCTCTCTCCTCCTGATGTCACTTTGATACTCAGAAAGATCAGGTGGGGGCGCCTGGGTGGCTCAGTCCGTTAAGCATTGGCTTCAGCTTAGGTCATGATCTCACAGTTTGTGAGTTTGAGCCCCGTGTCGGGCTCTGTGCTGACAGTTCAGAGCCTGGAGCCTGCCTCAGATTCTGTGTCTCCCCATCTCTCTGCCCCTTCCATGCTCATGCTCTGTTTCTCTCTGTCTCTCAACAATAAATAAACGTTAAAAAAAATTAAAAAATAAAAAGAAAGAAAGATCAGGTGGGTCTTCTTTGCTTTCTCTCTTCCTTTCAGATTAAATGGCAACATACAACAGTCTTCAGAAATACTCAAGGTAGAGTACACGGAAGCAGGTATGAGCAGACACTAGGAGCTTCCTACCCAACAGCCTTCTCTGTCCACCTTTCTTGGTCAGATATCAGGCAGCCATGAACTCAAGGACCCCTTCCCACCCTCAAGAGATGAATCTCATTAGTTTAAACCATTCATGATAGTTTCTTTCCCTTTCCACCTCTGGGCACCCAGCATCGGGTCTGGTCTGGCCATCCTCTTGGGCATGGCCACCCCAGGAGCTAAGGTTCTCTCCATCCAGAGCCCAACCCATGTATACTCAACTCCAGGTAAGCCCTGAGACATACGTTAGTTTGAATGGCTCTACTGATTCATAGATTTTTAATTCTTCCAAATCAACTTAAATCTACCCCAAGTGCTCTCACACCCCTTCTAGAACCGTGTGGAAACTTCTGGTGCTTCCTGCTGACATCAGTCCCTGGGCCCTCCTCTTTACCACTTGGACACCTACTGACTTAGGCAGCCTGGCATGGATCCCTCAGGTCAGGTGGCTCTGTGCTTTCTGCACAACATTCCCAGGAATATCTGGCACGGCTGGAAGCCCCAGCGTGCAGGATCTGGAAGCCCAGGTGCGCCATAGTGCCTGTTCTTTGTTTGCATGCCTCATGGTGGTCTCCCTCAGGCCTAGGGAAAAAGAATCTCTCTTCAGTGCTACTCTCAAAGGCGTCCCCTGCAGGACATGAGCAAAGCTCTTCTGTGAGCTTGGGCTTTTATTAAAGACACATCAGACCTACTTTGCAAAATTCCTTCAGGCAAGACTTTATCAAGGGCCTGGCTACCCTCAAGGGGGAGAGGAAAACACTGGGACAATGCATATTAATATTTCAGTGAATTGTCCCCTCAACTCTTCCTAAGAAATCTGACTTGTCCTGTACCAGCTTGCCATACAATGAGGGTGAGCACCCAGAGGCAGAGCTGTGAGGGGGATGTTGGGATTGGCCAGTGAGTGGGAGGCATCTTGGGGGAAGCTTGTTGGCCAATCTGGCAGGGGAAGGAGGACCATCTTGGTCCTGAGGGCAGGAGAAAGTCATATTCAGTTGTCCTCAGAGGCCAGGGTTTGGATTTCTGGATCTCCTGGGATCCTTCCACACTGGCCCTGATGCCAAAAGCTAAGATTCAACGAGTCCAGTGGGGGCCAGGCGCAGTGGTGCTGGTCCTGTAGGAGAGCTTGACAAGAATCAGGATCTCAGGATCCCATAGCCTGGTGAGGAGGTAGCCTCATGCATTGATCCTTAGACCGTGGTGACTGGGATGACCTCAGCAGTGTCCAGTGTCAGTCCTGACTGGTGGTGGCTGCCATAGCACTGTGGCTTTTCTGGGAGCTCCGTGTGGTAAAAGTATCCCTCCATCCTCACCAAGACTCCAAGGGAGACAGGAGTTCAATGGCTACTTTAGGAGGCTCAGTGTCCTATGCATGACATCATGCCTCAGGAGGCCCTCAGGAGGGGCCAGAGCACCATTGGCCGGTGCAGAGCTGATAAACAAGCAGGCTGTGAAAATTTATTGGAGCACACGCTGTGCAAGGGAAACATGAGAGAGGTAAACATTATGTCATCACTGACAGACTAAATTTTTTTTAATTCAGTGAGTAAAACTCCTATTGGTAATCCTGGCATCCAGCTTTACAAATCTGCTGATTGGTAAGGGCGCCCCCCTGTGTTACTACGGTGTAATGTCAACTTGGTCTTGGAGGCAGCGACATAACTCTCCCTGCAATGGTCTCCTGCCTGGGTTTTCTCCTTGTTTCTGGCCAGTGGGTCCACGTTGTGTGCCCGGAGGAGAAATACCAGGCTATGGTCGGCCCCTGCGGATGGGAGCAGCAGCAGCCAGGCTTGTGTGAGAGTCTCTCCAGACAGACTGAATGTTTTGTCCCTTTACACGCTACACACCTTTACACTCTTAGAAATAAATGATTAAGGATCCCTGGGTGTTGGCATGGGTTGTACCTCTTGATCCATACTCTATTAGAAAGTAAAGCTGAGAATTTTTAAAGTACGAATTGCTTCATTTAAAATAGCAACAGTAGGGGCCCCTGGGTGGCTCAGTCGGTTAAGCGTCTGACTTCAGCTCGGGTCATGATCTCATAGCTTGTGAGTTCGAGCCCTGTGACGGGCTTTGTGCTGACATCTCAGAGCCTGGAGCCTGCTTCGGATTCTCTGTCTCCCTTTCTCTCTGCCCCTCCTGCGCTCATGCTCTGTCTCTTGAAAATAAACATTAAAAAAATTGTTTTTAATAGAACAATAAACCCATATTAACACATTTTGATGAAAACTAGATTTTTTTAAACAAAAAAGTTCATAAAAATGGTGTTTTACACTTTTGCAAACATGTTTAATGTCTGACTCAGCAGAAGAGAGCTAGGTTCTTCTATTTGTTTCTGCATTCAGTTTCTTGCTGCATCACGGCCTCTGGAAAACTCCCCTGCACACTTGCGCAAGGATGAGAGTGAAAAAGGCAAATAACATTTTAGTGATTTTGTGAAAATACGTTTGACCTCAGGACCCCCTGAAAGGGTCTTAGGTATTCCCAGTGGGCCCCAGAGAGCTATGAGAACAGCTGAATTAAGAATATGGACACATGAGGGGAGCCTCGGTGACTCAGTCGGTTAAGTGCCAGATTCTTGATTTCAGCTCAGGTCACAATCTCACAGTTCATGGGATCCAGCCCCATGCCAGGCTCCGTCCTGGCGGCAGGGAGCCTGCTTGGGATTCTCTCCTTCCCTCTCCTTCTGCCCCTCCCTCGCATGGGCACACGGTCTCTCTCTCTCCCTCTCTCTCAAAATAAATAAATATTCAAAAACAAAAGAATATGGGCACAAGAGCCACGGGCCTTGGTACAGGTCTACAACATAACATTTTTGTTAATGGGAAACATTGATGTTTTGGTTCCCTTTTCTTTGCTAGCCAAAGAACACATAGCCCTGAGATGGGCGGGGCGCATGCTCCCACGGTGTTCTGTATGCAGGAGACAGGAGGAAATGTCCCCAAATGGTCACTGTGTGTGGTGAGATCCTGACCCGCAGGACCGACCCAGGCAGGAAGGCAAGCCTTCCAGGGAGTCATCGGCTGGTTGGCTGAGCACTTTTCGGAGTGTTTCTCTCCCCATCCTCTTGGAGCTTGGCCACTCCTTGGAGCCTGCTCTGGAGGCTAACGTTGTCAGAGGGCCCTAGCTTCTATTCGGGATACTCCTGGACCCCTGACCAGAAGCAGGGGACACTCTTTCCTCTAAAGCAAGAAAGTTGAGAAGGATTTCTTGCTTGTCCTAGAAACAGAACTGTCCCTGAGCCAACTCTTGCCACCCAGAAGCACTGCTCAGAGGGCTCGGCCACAGGCGCTCTGTTTTCTGCTCCCTCTGAGGTTCCTGGCCAACTCCTCAAACCCTGAGCTTCGCCAGATTTAATGATCACTCTTTCCACATAGTAGACAGTGGCCTGCAATGCCTTACTCCTCAGAGAAATCTCTAGTGATGGGGACTTCGGACAACTGGAAGAGCCACCTAAGGGGACAAGTTAGGCAGAAGATTTTGGGGCGTGTTCACAGCATTCCTCACCGCTGAGGCTGACCCTGTGAAAGTGTTCGTTGAGCTTTCCAGAGAGGAGGTGGTCAGTAGTGATACCTTGGGCCCTGGCCATGGGATTTCTGGAGTCTGTCTGGTGCGGCTCTGAGACAGCCACTTCCTAGCTGCGTGACCTTGGGAAGCTCTCTTTGTCCTTCTCAACTTCGGTTTCTCCATCCGTAAAACTGTACAGCTAATAGAATCCCCCTTTCCACCTGTGGTAGGATTTAGAGATAATTTTTGCAAAGCACTGAGATGCTCACCAGGGAATCAGTAGACATGAGGACACCTCTTCCCTGGCCGGGGCAGCAGCTCCCTACCTCTGTTCCCCACACTGGAGCAGCAAGAGGGAGCTTTGTGAAATGACACGTGACCTCCCGTCGCTCTAGGAAGTCTTCCTACCTGCCCCCCAAAAAGACTTCCCAGGGCTTTGCCTGCACGTGCACAGACACGCTGTCAGGGCACGGTGGGCAGAATGGTGTCCCCGGACCTGAGGACACATCCTGAAGTAGTCCGCCACAGCTCAAACAGAATGCAAGTCTCTTATTTCAGATTTAAGTGCATGGGGATTTTGCATTACAGGCTCTGTAAGATATCCATTTTTCACATTTAAATTTATGTCTTTAACTATGTGCTCTCCTGCAAACTCAAGAAAGGTAAGTCATGTTTATTTCCTGACGTCTGGATTTCCTTGGGCATCATCAAATGCCTCTGGGGTGCCACCCCACTTTCCTTAGAGAAACAACCATCTCCAAGAAAAGTCCCAGCTCCTCAGTGGGGTGCTTAAGCCCCGCCCCGCCCGGCTCCCCGTAGGTGTCCCTGCCTTGGAACCTGGGGCCTCGTCCCTCCAACCTTTGCCTGAATTCTTCTCTTCTCTCTCCGCAGAAGGCTCCTGTCCCAGGGGGATGGATCTTCCTGGATCTCTGGTGTCATTCACCAAACATTCCTCTCCTGCCACTGCTTCCACTTGGCTTCTGTCATTGTGCTGCCCATTCTGTCACTTGACTGCGGGCTGCCGCGGGAAGGAAGCCGGATTCCCTGCTGCTGGTGATGCTCCGTGAAGGTCAGGCCTGTGCCGGGAGGTTGGGGGGGCCCGCGTAGGGGGTGGGTGGGCGGGCGGGCGAGGGACACGCCGCAGTTCCCGTTCCCGCCGCGCGGTGGGGTCCCCGGCCGGCTGCGCACCCGCGCCGCGGAGTTCTCAGCGTTTCCGGCGCCGGGGCGCCTCCCTCTGGGAGGGGGCCCGGCTTGGCCGCCAGGGTGCCCGGAACAGGCGGAGACCCTGGAGAAGGGGGCCTTCCCTGGGTGGCGCCCAGCTGGGTACGCGTGGGATGACCAGAGGCCTTTATATCTTGTCGCCTCGTGGAACACAGGAGCTCTGCGTATTTCCAAACTATTGAGATTCCCGTCTCCTCATGCCACCCCAGCCGCCTCTCCGTGTCATGTGGGGCCTGAAAGCAGCCTTGAGTCGGTGCCTTGCCATTTAGCAGCCGTGTGACCCTGGAGGAAGGGCTGCACCATTCGGGGCCTGGGTGGCCTCATCTGAACAAAGCAGAGGTCAGCTGTCTACCCAGAGGATTTAGTAGAAGGTGAAGGGTGTGAGGGGTGCTCAGTCACCCCTGCTTCCACTCCTAAGGTCTCTGGAGCAAAGGGCGGAAGCCCTGCTGGGGCCACGCCCCGGCAAGTGTGGTATGTTGCCCGTAGGCCCTCAGAGCACTGGGGGGCTGGGAGCCAGGCATGTCGGGGCAAGGCTGGGCCTCACCATGGGCATGGATCATGCACTGATTATCTGACTGCCAACAAAGTCAGGGGACCCACGAGGCACCTCTGAAACCCTTCCAGGGCCTTTCTCGGGACCTTTAGTACCGTATTTCCTGGGGCATCTCTGCCCTCGAACCAACCTGCTTTGCGGGTGTAGGGGGGGTGGGGAACAAAGGCCTGCCAGCCCTTAATGCGCACGTGCAAGTGAGCTCCCGACCTGTCTTAAATCTGAAAACTTTCTTTTGTTGTGTGTGTGTGCAAGGGGTGTGTGTGAGAGAGATTTTGTACGTTCTCAGTTAATATTGCCTGAAACCAACTTCGAGGTGGTCAGATGTGAGGCTTCCTGTCTCCGTTGCACTTTGATAATCGCCTCTTTCAACAGGCTGGAGAGACGGGGCACCGTAGCCAGAAATCTGGAGAAGCAGTCTGCAGGCTCCCTTGGGCTTTGAACTAGCTGTGTCTGAGCTCAGCCTGACCAGCCTCCCAGGGATGCTGGAGAGCTCAGGCCCTCTCCCCAGTGTGCAGGTGCCACCGGCCCCCCCTCCCATCCCCCTATGCCACCTTCACGCTGGGGCTCTCCCAGCCTGGACTCTGGCCTCCCGTCTGCACCCTCCCTTCTTGCCCTTTGTTTCCTGGTGTTCTCCCCACCCCAGCCCCAACCCCAAATCTTTTGGAGGAAGGCCCACAGTTTCTCCATCAGCCGATAATCCTGAGGAGATCCAGCCACACTTCCCAAACTGGCCATGCCTCATTTCCCTCTGGGGTCCTGGGAGGCCCACACCTCCTACCTGCCAGCATTCTTTGGAACCTGAGAATTAGCATTAGGTGTCCAGCATGTGTCACTGCTGGTCTCCCCGTAGCCTTTCCTGGAATTCCTGGCAGCCTTCCTGACTCCCTATTGCGCTAACATACTGGCCACACGGGGCCACATCCAGAAGACTTTACCTTCGTCTGGCCTTCCTGTGTGTTCCCTACCGGCTCCCGTGTGTTGACCTAGCCTCCTGAGTCAGACTGTAAGCTCCCAGAAGGCAGGGCCATGGTTTGGCCTGCCCTAGCAGTGCCCCCACAGAGTGCCTATCCTGGCACTGGCCATGCAGAGGCACTTAGAAAATGCTTGTCAGGAGGCCAAGTCAAGGTTGTACGGGGCGTGGTATTATAGAAGCAGTATTGGCCCTGAAGGTACTGTGAGTGACAATAAACACCCATTGCTGGAAGGAAGAGAAACAGTTCTATGGAAAAAACAAGAATTTAACTAACGAAATAAAAGAGGGTCCGTGACAGGGCACCGGCAACAGTAACACCTCCCCCACCTGGAGCTGCTGAAATCCACGATTCATACTCAGGAATCCCTACTTTCGTGAACGCTTCTAACAAACTCAGGCATCTGGTAGTAAATGCACAACAGATTAGGAGCAGCAAATCAAAGTGTCTTAAACTGCTCTGGGCTGACATTCTGACGGCACTGAGAAGCGACAGCTGGCAGCCTGAGTGAGGGATGAGACTGATTACTCGGGCCCAGCAGCCCGGGGCCATCCGGCTCAGGGCACAGAGCCGCACCTAGGCGAAGCAGCGCCCTCTGACCTAGTGTCACATTGCATCTTGATACAGAAATGATGTTCATAATGATTAACCCTGAATCACGAAGAAAAGTTAAATGGTGTTCAAATGACTGTTTAAGAAGTTAAGGAAGTGCCTTATTCCTTTTCAGTTAGTTTCCCTACAAAACAGTTAAATTTTTTGCAAGGAAGCTTAAAGGAATCCATCCCCTGCTAGCTAGAAAACCAAGTGGCAGCTTCCATTTCTGGTGACGGAGACTTTGTGCAGCTACTGTCATTTAGGAGAGTGCACAATGTATCACCACTTGAGGGACGAGGGTAGGTGACTCACTCAAGGGTCCCATGGCTGAAGTTAAAGGACAAGTGTTAGTGTCAAGTGGTCTTGATGTTTCCACCAGCTCCCCTTCCCCATGGCTGCCTCTCTCCCGGGGGCTCTAGATGGATTTTACTGTCCTGATGTTGCAAAATGTCCTCTTAGTTGTTTCTTGCTGTTTTGGTTATCACTCTCCCCCAGAGCAGCTGGGGGGCCCTGGACGTGACTTTCATGCCTACTGTGTCTCCCACGCTAGCACACCTCAGCATTAGGCATCCCACCATTGGTATCACTTTGGTTCAAGCCCTGGACCTCTTCAGACTGGTTTTTCAGGAAGAGGATGTGCCGGACACTCGTGCCAGCAGGGCCTCTGACCCAGAGTTAACCATTTACCAAGAGACAGTATGGCTTAGTGGACCCTAAGGTCAAACTTCCTGGGTTCAAATTCCAGCTTCACCACCTACTAACTGTGTATCCTTGGGAGAGTTACTTAGTCTCTCTGTGCCTTGGTCTCCCCATCTGTAAAATGCAGATAATAGTAATACTTTACTCACTGGGTTATTGTAACTATCAAATTAGTTGATATGGGCAAAGTGCTTAAAACTGTGCCTGGCACTTAACATTTGACAAATATGAGTTGTTATTGCTAATGCAAGACCGTTTACATACATCGTCTCCATCACCTGTCTCAAATCCTTTTTCAGAACAAGACTGGTTATAAAGAATCTCGAATTGTCATACTGATCCGGTAAGGTAGGTATCAGCCTTCCCATTTTGCAGCTGAGGCTCCTGAAGCTCAAAGTAAAGTGACTGACTTGAGGACAGAGTGCCAGGAGGCAGCAGAATTGGGATTTGTACCTGGGCACTATGGTCTGAATGTTTGTGTGTCCCCCCGCCAGGGTAGGACGTGGGACCTTGGGGGAAATTCTTAGGTCATGAGACCAGAGCCCACATGACTGGAATTAGTGCCTTTATGCAAGAGACCCCAGAGAGCCAGTCTGTCCTTGCTGCCACATGAGGTTACAGCCAGGAGGCACTGGCTATGAACCAGAAGGTGAGCTCTCATCAGATACCAAACCTACCTGTGTCATGATCTGGGACTTCCAGCCTTCAGAACTGTGAGAAATGCAAGTTTATTGTTTATAGCCGCCCAGTCTCTGGTATTTTGTTCTATCATCCTGAACAGACGAAGACACCGGGTCTACCTGACATTTGAGTCATGATCTTTCCAGGACATCGTAACTGCCTCTCTTAGTCAAAATGCCCGAGAGAATAACTTCCTTGGGAAAGTGAGTAAGAGAGTAGTCTTCCTGCTTCTGAAAACTGGAACTCCTGCTCTCAAATCCGGCTCTGAGAGATTGAATCACCCAGATATGACGAAGTTCCAGAACCTAAGAAGGAAAGTTTGGGAGGGAGGAGTGTACTTGCGTTTTCTCATAGCAGAGAAGCCTGAGAAGCAAAGGTTGTCCATTATCATCACTCGTGAGTGTTCTGGATGATCTATTGCTCAGTAACCAATCGCCTCAAATCTTAGTGGCTTAAAACAGTTGACCTTTGAACAACAGGGACTTGAACAGTACGGGTCCACTTATACACCGATTTTTTTCAATAAATATAGTATGGTACCGTACATGTATTTTCTCTTCCTTATGATTTTCTCAATAACATTTCCTTTTCTCTAACTTCCTTTCTTGTAAGAACATAATACATACAACCTATGCAATATATGTGAATCAACTCTTTGTTATTGGTGAGGCTTCTGGTCAACAGTAGGCTATTAGTAGTTAAGTTTTGGGGGAATCAAACCTTTACATGGATTTTCAACTGCACAGAGCGTCAGCACCCCTAACCCCAAGCTTGTTCGAGAGTCAACTGCACAGTCTTTTTATTATCATGTTTCCCAGTTCTGGGGTCTGGTTGGGCTCAGCCTGGTGGTTCTCACTTAGGGTCCTTCATGAAATTGTAGTCAGATGCTGGCTGGGCCAGTCATCTGGACAATCTCCTCACTCACATGGCTGGTCTGGTTGATGCTGGTGGCCAGCTGGGACTCAGTGGGAGCTGTTGGCCAGAGCATATAGTATGGTATATGTGGCCTCTCCACATGTGGCCTCTCCAAGTGTGACCTGGGCTGCCTCACAGCATGACTGCTGGATTCCGAGAGCAAGAGCTCCAAGACAATAGGGTGGAATGGCATTTTTCTGACCTAGCTTTGGAAGTCACATAGTGACTTCTGCTCATCAAGAGAATGGATTCAATTCTGCTCATTGAATCCCATCCAAATTCAAGGAGAGGGAACATACACCTCTACATGTGGGGACGAGTGTCAAAAAGAGCATGTAAGATGGGATATATCATAGGGGCCATCTTTTAAAAATACAATACGCCTCATGGCAGGCTTTCCCGGAAGAATTTTCCATTTGAAGGAAAAAGGTACTATGAATTATGGTTCCAACAAGGACCCCTCCCTGTAGTCACGTCTGACAGTAGCTCCTTCGGGGAACCGGCCACAAGAGACAGGGTTGGCAGCAAGATTTACTGCTCTGCCAAAGCTGTCATTGAAATAAATAGGATTAGAGCTGCAGTGACTTCATCATCCGGACTGTTCTAATAACATGTAATTTGCAGCCATGCTGTGACCAGCAAAGCCGCCAGGGCATGTGAGTGGGAATGGCTGGCCACCTCTGGGATGGGTCCATTTGCTGGAAATCTTGCAGGCCCTTGACTTTGTCCACCAGTAGACAGCTCTTAACTCCTCCCCTTACCAGCTTTTTTTATACAGACAAAAGCTCTGTTTTCCCCAGCCCCTGTCTCTCCTCAGAGACAGCCCCAAGCCAGGGAGCTCTGGAAATCAAGTCAAACCTGTTGAGAGCTTTCCTGCTGGAGAGCACAATTGTGCTGGGGCCTGGCTCCCAGGGGACCTATGTCCAACCTCCAGGCGGGCTTAGTAACCAGCCGCAATCCTGTCTGGCAGCCCTGTTACAGGTTGGCTCCTAAGATACAGGAGCACAAGCGGTAGGACTGGGAAGAGACCTCCTACCCCGTGGCTCCCTGACCCAGCCAGCGGCTGGCTTCCTTCTGGTCTCTCACCTCAGCTCCCAAGCCCTGCTGCATAAAGCACAGCCTCCTCCCAACCCTAGCATCCAAGGCCCTCCTGTGCACACCCCTCCCTCTCGGTCTTGCTAGTGCTCTGGGCCCTGCCCCTTCTGGTCTGAGCAATGAGAGGCAGGGATGGCCTTCCACGACAACCACAGAGCACAGACTGCCTTCATCACATCCTCAAGGCTCATGCTCCTGAGACCGTCCTGCTCACTGGAGCCATGGGGGAAGGCTGCGAGTGAGCAGAGAGGGCAGAGCTCAGGCCCCGGGAGGAGACGGGCTACTGCCACTCACTGTGATTTCACTGCCTCTCTTGTCTCTACAGATGCTCGTCCCACTGAGGGCTTTTCTGATCCCCCAGGGGCTTCGCCTATCTAGTGAATTGCCCTTGATCTCAGCTCCCCAACTGTGAACTCTCCATACAGACCAGCAAAGAAATCCAGAAGTTTCTCAAGGCGCCGGGTAGCTGACTTCACCCAGAATATCCAGATCCAGAGGAATATTAGTAACAACTGCCAGCATTTATTGAGCATTTACTGTATGCCAAGCACAATCCCAAGTGGTGTCTTCTCTCCTCAGTATTTTATCCTATTCCTGTCTTTGCGATATTTAATCCTTGCATTAACCCATTTTGCAGATGGGAAAATGGAGGCTCAGAGAAGCAAAGTAAATTTCTCATTGCATCATGCTAAGAAATGTGGGAGCCACTCTATGAATCTACATCTATCTGACTGCAAACTCCTAGGTAGAAGCCACGAAGTATTTCTGACATATCCTGGGCCTTGTCAGGCAACCTCTGAGCCCGTGAAATAACCTGACTTGGGAACGTCCCATCCCCTCTTCAGTCCCCTTTGCACAGGGCAGAACCGAACCGGGGGACTGGGGCAGGGGAGACAGGCAGAGTGGCAGGCAGGCCCGTGGGCTTTGGCGGCTACGAGGAGGGACTCCCCACCATAGGAAGCAGTGGAGGGAAGTCTCCCTCAGACACTAAAGGCCCAGAGATGAGAGGACTTCTGAAGATGAACCTCCAAGGCTAGAGGTGCTGCCGTCTATTTTTGACAGCAGAGCCTGACCCCAGGGGAAGAGCCCCTGCCCATGACTGCACCTGAGATAGCTCTGCACCCTCTCCTTCCCCCCAGCAGGACGTGCTCCCTTCAGTGGAAAGTGCATGGACTTCAGGGTCAAGTCCATGACTGACTGCTTTCTAGCTGTGCAACCTCAGGAAAGTCACTTAACCTCTCTGGGCCTCAGTTTCCTCCTCTGTGAATGAGGATAGGAATACTTAGCTGGATGTTGTTGGGAGGATTACTGGCAATCTCGGGCATGAAGCCCTTCAGAGTCTAGCTGATAGGAGGTGTGGCCATGCCGGCATTATTGTCCTAAAGCCCTCAGAGGGCAGGGCACTGCAGTCAGGTTGATCAAGGCCAGATCAGAGTGTGGAGAAGCAGCAGGATTTCCAGCACAGGTGTGAGTGGGGCTCCCCCATAGGCCCCAGGGACTGGCTGGGGCACAAGACAGACACTCCCCAGCCAGCAGGGAGGAGCTGTCATCTCAGAGGGGTGCCCTGAGGAGGTTTGGTTCAGCCAGGAGGAGAGGGGCCTGCAGGAGCAAGAACGAAGGGCCCAGGGGAAGAGCATCCCCCATTCAAGTGGGGTCAATGCCAGCACGAGGCTGGGAGGTGAGACTTAGCCCGGCAAGTGCCAAGGAGTGCACAGGAGCAGCCGGTTGGGGCCACAAAGGGACAAGAGCAAGGGCGTCAGAAGTCTGGCCCGGCTCTGGGCAAGGTGAGCATCCAGCAGGATCAGGCCAGGGGCGCAGGCAAGCCAAGGCTCAGGACTCTGGGGCCTGGAGGCGGGGGTGGGGCGGTTGGGGGGGGTGGGGGGTTGGTGGGAACTCTCAACCAAGAACAGCCTCCGATGTGCCAGGCGTTTTTGTCTATATCTTCTCAAACTATTCTCACAACCACCACTCAAGTTTTACAGATGAGAAAACCAGGCTCAGAGAGAATAAATGGCTTTGCCCCAAGCCTCAGTTAGGGAGAGCCAGAGCCAGAATGCAAACCCGAGACTGTCTACCATTTTCCTTGGAATCAGGCAGAGAAGAAGGAAAAAGTGAGTGGGCCCCATAGGGCAAGATCTTGTTTGTTGGGAACCCAACCCAAGAGAGGTTTGTGTGAGAGCTGGTGAGAGCGCCCTGCCTTCACCCAGGGTGCCTGGCAGGGGCTGGGAGGGCCGGACAGGAAAGGCAGGTTTCCTCCGGCCTTGGCCTCGGGCTCTGGAGCAGCCAGGCTAGACCAAGAATATCCGGCAGAACAAGCCCATTTGTGGCCACCACTGTCTGCCAGGCCAGCCACTCATAACCCCTAGACATGAGTACCCCCGACCCCTGTCTCCACATTATAGTCACTGGTGTGTTGGCGATGTGGAGAAACAGAGGCAGGCTGGTGCAGCCAGGGTCCTCAGCCCACCCATCGCAGGACTCGCTCTGCTCTAACCCCGCCTCCTCCAGGTGGGCCAGGTATTGTCCTTGTGAGGGGTACACCATGCTCAGCCCTGCTGCCATGGCCACATCCACGTGCAGGAGTGAGGGAATTCCCATGAGTCCCCGGGGCCACCAAAAGGCAGTCAGTCCTAGGAACCCACGTGGAGGGACAAATGGCACAGGAGCAGTGGCTGCTGTGAGGTCTTTTGAAGCCTGATTGCCCAGAAGTGTCCATCAGAAGCCGCCCTGGTATTCGGGCCTGGTTGGCTTCCCCCACCCCGTGGCCAACTTTCCCCACGTGGGGCCCGGAAGGGGCTGAAGGCCATGTTCCCACGCCACTCCTGCTGGAGTCCGGCCAGGTCTCAGTCAGCGCCTTTCACCACCATGCCAGCTCACAGCCCAGGGCACCTCAGGGTTTGGTCTGAGGGGAATCAGGCAGTTTCAATTACCTGCCAAGAGGTCTCACACAATCAATGCCTCTTTATTTCCTGAAAAGCCCGACACTCACAGCAATGGCCCCGGTCAGACCTGCAATCTCTTCTCGTGCAGGCAACCCGCTATGGGCTCCTGGTGAAAATGGAGAAATGTCCTCCACGTGCCTGCACCAATGGATGGACTGAATCTCAAGTCCTTGACCGTGACTCCTGGTGGGTGGGGCCGGAAGAAGGGGATTTGAACTACCTGGGGACCTGAATCTGTTTATTGATTCAACAGATACAGAGATGCTTGCATGTCCATCACCTTCCAGGTGCAGTGGTCAGCTTGGGGTACAGCAGCAATTACGACAAACCCAGTGGCACCCTGACATGAGCACGTGGGTTCTCTGGCCCCATTTCCCACAGTCGATGAAAGGATCTTTAGGGAACCGTCCTTGGTCACTATGTTCTGGCCTCAGCGAGGATGGGCCTTAATGCTGGTGCTGATTAGAAGAGATCCTAAGTAGGCCAAGCCACCTGGCAGTTGTGGATGGACTCACGGGCTTCTGCGGTCAGGCAGGAAGGCCCCGGGAGCAACCGTTAAACCCAAAGTGGCAGATGGGGACCTTCTAGGGCTTGCTTGGCTGGAAGAAGCTGACAATCAAAGACCAGCAGATCTCCAGGCCATAGTGCTCCTCCTAGGGACCCCTCACCTGCCATGGCCAGGTTAGGGAAAGACCTGCCCTCTGGCCTTTCATCAGCTATGGCCACAGAGGAGGGCACTGGAGAGCCTGAGCTCCTTGGAAGTATTTAGATGAAGCTTTCCAACAGGAAACGAAAGCAAGGCCTTAGCCTGTGGGCAAGCTTCCTTACTAGGAGGGACCAGGTAGGGCCAACTTGAAGAAGTACTTCTTATGGCTTCTATGACAAACTGGCTAGTGTCCTGGAGACTGGGCATTCTGGCCTCCTGGCTGCCTTTCACACCTGACCTTGGCTACCACAGCCCTCATCCCTCCACAGGAGGCTCCTGGTGAGCTGAGCCCCTTCACACCCATGTGGAGGGACGAGGGTCAGGCCCAGGGATACAGAGTTCTCAGGCATGGGAGGTACAAAGACCCCCAGAGAGCAGGGTCAGAGGCTGTCAGGGTGGAGCCTTGGTGGGATGACCCACCCCAGAGGGACCTACTCAGGGGAGTTTCCAGAAGCCTGCACAGAACTTCTAGGGGGACTGGAGATAAGCTCTGTCCTCTGAGTGCCAGGACCTGCCTGACCCTGAGCAAATCCCTGAGCTTGTCAGAGCCCGAAAATGAAGTGAGTCAAGGAGATAAGACACGGCATCAGCTAGTAATCTTATGGGCCTCATGAATCACTTCACCTCTAGGGAGCAGGCTGCCACCTCAGTTTCCTCCTCCATCATACAGGTAGAGAGCACGCAGGTTGCTGGAGGCTCCTCCAGCTGGGTGGTATGAGATCTTCAGACATGACCTTGCTGGAAAGCATGGGGTAGTAGACGAGGAGTATTCAGGACACTGAGATTCCAAGGCTGCCCCTTTACTGCTCTGCTTCAGCCCATCCATAAAATGGGCCAATAATGGGTGTCCTTCTCCAAGTTTCTGGGAAAAATCAGGTGAGTCAAAGGAAGTGGGACTGTTGGGTAAACAGCAGGCTGCTGTGTTTGTGTGCGTGTGCACACACACACATGCACACGAGGAACTGGCCTGACAGTCGATTGTTCTGTGACAATTGTCAGTTAGGATAGCCTTCCCATAATCACCATGTCCCCCCGACCCCAATTCATATGTTGAAGCTCTAACCTCCCAGTACCTTAGAATGTGACTGTATTTGGAGACAGGGCCTTTAAGGAGGTGATGAAGGTTAAGTGAGGTCATAAGGGTGGGCCCTCAGCCAATCTGACTGGTGCCCTTGTGAGAAGAGAGAGGCACACCAGGAAACACCACATGAGGACACAGAGAGAAGGCGACCATCTACAAACCAAGGAGAAAGGCCTCAGGAGAAACCAATGTTGCCAACACCTCGATCTTCCTATGGGGCTAAAAGGTGTGGGAGAACAAATTTCTGTTGTATAAGCCCGAGTCTGTGGTGCCTTGTTACGGGGGCCCCTGGGATATTAATACAGTTACCGAAGGGATCGCCAGGCTCGCCCATGGGACCTCCTTGCTTGTCCTAGAAGCTCCTCGAAGGCCTTCTCATGAGTAATATTTCCCTGGCCCGGGTGCTGCTAGGCGAGGCACACTCCACTCTCAGCCCGCACATTCGCAGTGGCTCCTTTCTCACCAGCCACAGGCCAGACCACCAGCCCTCTCAAGCATCCCTGGTCCTGGCCTTGGCCCTGGCCCTAGCAGCTGAGGCTTGCTGCTACTTAGCACCACAGCAGGAACACGGAGCCAGTGTGGACACCCTTCACCTGCACCACTTCTGGGCCCTTAGCCCTCTTGGCCTCGCTCTTTCTCCTGGCTCCCAGCCACATTGAGAACCCCTCTCGGAGGGCTCAGCAAGTATTTCCTGAGGCTTAATGCTCAAAATTCCTCCAGAAAGCCAACTGGGGTTTCCATTTCTCACGTAGCTGACCAGGGTGTTCAGAAGAATCCTGGCAACAAAGGAGAGGTGGGAACAGATAGAGGAGCAGGAGAATGGTCCTGAGGGCCCATCTCCCCTCAGGCTCAGACCCCCAGGGGCAGGTCTGCTTCAGCAATTGTTTCAGTTGGATCTAGGCCTGGGAGCCCTGCTGGAAATGACAATTCCTTCTTGGTACAATCTTGACTGACTGACCTCCTGGCTCTTAGTCACTGAGGTGGTCATTCTGCTCAAAGAGCCCTCAGCCTGAGGTTAAGAGCCTCCCTACTGCTGGTGCGGAGCTGGGGTCTGTGGACCAGAGGCTGCTCTGGCCTCCAAGGGGTTATGACCAGGAGGCCACGAGAGAAGGCAGTCAAGCTGATGCCCACCACGGTGTCCAGAACTGAAATGACACAAGGCCCTTTTGTACGAGACTCAAGGAAGGGAAAAGCTTTCTTTCTTTCCTCAGCCTCTGAGAACTCTCTCTGCCCTCCCCTCTCAGGGGGCGCTTCCTTTGAACCTGGAGACCTCCCTACTCTGCCTGAGCTGGTCTTTTCATCCTGGCTGCCCTGCAGAGAAGAGATGAGGGAGGGGCTGCTCAGTCTGACCAGGCGAAATCCTGCCTTGCATGGACGCTTGCTTTGATGTGTCCATTCATTCATACATTCAATAAGAATTTACGAAGCATCTTTCTGTGCCAGCGACTATGCTAGGCCCTGGCCCAGGGTGGGTGAGAAAGCTGTGGAAAGGGCCCGTTGTTTGTGCAGGGGTGGATGACTAACCCCAGGTATGAAGGAGCTCTTTCTCCAGAGGCAAGTGGGTACCTGACAGTGAAGAAGAGAGACACACACATGCACCCCAATAAAACTCCTCTGAGAAGCTCTTTGTGGCTGGGCTGGGTCCCAGGGCAGCCTGTTTGTCAGGGGCCAGGACCCAGCCCCACACTGTGTTATCTTTGTGTTCCTGGGTCCACCACATGGGAGTGATTACTCTATGTCATGCTGGAGCAGGGCGGTGAGGAGGTTGGGTGCACAGGAATGAGCATTCCACACAGTGATCTCACCCTTCCATCCTGCCCCCACGTAGTTCCCCCAGCCATTGGAAGGGCTGATGTTCCTTTGAGTGCTGAACATGGTGGGGGCTGGCAGTGACGGCACAGACTTCTTTGTCAGTGAGGCCAAGAACAGTGAGAACATTGGAGACACTTCATCTGCTCGGTCAGGCCCAAAACCTGGTTGTCCAAAGGCCATGTGTCTTAACTTCTGCCTCCTCTGTGCCTGCACCTCTGTGGCTGAGTGTGGCTGGAGAGAAACATGCACCATGGTGACTGATCCCACTCAACTAACAGAATTCTCAAATGGGTGCCCAACATGGTATCTGCCCTATGCCTCCTCTCTGCCATTTTTCACTCTACCTTCTCTGTCTTCAAATGCCACTTAGTCCTCAACTGATCACTCTGTCCTATATTACATTGAGAAAATAGAAAATGCTAGAGGGAATCCTTCATTTCTCCACCACTAAAACTATAAGCCTATTTGCATCTCTACCCATCTACTCACCTCAATTCCTATCCAAAGCCAACTCCGTCTTGAGCTATAGATCCTATCTTTCTTTCTCAAGATCTTTGCTCATGAAATTTTCTTATGATCATCCCTTCTCCACCATAATTTTACCTCTCCACAAGATCTTTCCCATCAGCACACATAAATGCTCTAGGGGCTCCCATCTCTTTAAAAGCAAAAATCAAAACAAAAATAAATTTAAAAATTTTCCCCTTGATGCCCCTTCTCTCCAGTAGCTATGCTCCAATTGTTTGCTCTCCATCACAGTAAAATTTCTTTAGGAAGATCTCCCTATCAGGTGCTTCTTCACCCGCATTCTCTCCATACCCACCCCTACTGGGCTTCCATTATCAACACTCTGCTAGCTCTGCCTTGTCAAGGTCTCCAGCAACCTTCACATTGTCGAAGCCCATGTCACTTCTCTGCCAATTTGTTGGATCTACTGGCAGTGCTGGAATGGTTGGCTGAGTCTCATTGCAATGTTCTCTTCTCTTGGTTTCAAGGAAAACCACCTTCCTACTTTTCTTCTCTCTTTCTCTCTCTGACCATCTTAGGTCCCTCTGCTGGTTTCAATCAACCTCTGAATGTTGTCATGTGTCAGGGCCTGGTCATTGTTCTCTATTCTCTAAACACGCTCTACCTAGATGATCTCATCAAGGCTTTAAAACCCATCTGCCTGGTGATGCCTCCTACACTCGCATCTTCAACTCTGACCTCTCTACTGAGCTACTGGCACATATCTACTTGTCATCTCTTCTGGATATCTACCAGGCATTCAAAAATTGACACAGGCAAAACAAAACTTTTGCTTTCTGTCCCCACCCTGATCTGATCTGTCTCATCTTCAAAACTGGCACCAGCATGCTTTCAGACTCTCAAGACTAGAAGGGCTCCTGCGTTCCTCCCTTTCTCTTCCAAGACATATGAGATTCATCACCAAGTCCTGTAAATTCAACTCAATATATCCTGGTCCGTCCTTTCTTCTCCACATCCATGATTGTCACAGTCTCACCCATGTGACTGTTCGGGTCTCCCAATCCAAGGCTCCTCTTGTCCCCTACAAGCCATTCCATGACAGCCAGGGTGATCTTTGAAGATTTTAAGTAAAGTCATGTCACTTCTCTATTGTAATTTGAATAAAACCCGGGTTCCTTGCTATGGCCAGAAATTCTGCAAAATTAGGGCTTCTGCCTGCCTCTTCGACTTCAGCTCTCCCCACTCCTCCTCTGCATCAGCCTTCATCCTGCTGTGGCAGGGCACCATGCCACCCTGGAGGAAACTCTTTCGGATCTTCCCTCTACCTGGAATATTCTCCCCCAGATTTCTGCCTGTTTCAACTCAAACACTGCCTCCTTAAAGAGGCATTCTGTGACCCCTCCAGGTTCTCCAAGCTCTCAGCTTCGTCACCATGATTTCTTCCCTGTATAGGCACGTAGCCTCATTGAAATGATCTGTTTCTGTTTTGAGCCTTTGTTTACTTGCTCGTTGGTTGTCTCTCCCTCCCCAGCTAAGTTGGAGGCTCCACGAGAGCAGGCAACTTCTCTGTCATGTTCACCTCCATGTTGCCTGCATCTAGAACAGTGCCTGGCAGATTCATGGGTGTTCGATAAACAGCTGTTGAGTAAATGAACAAATGGAGACCAGGCAGTGGAAATGAAACAAAAGCAGAATCTGACATGATCCCAGCCCCCAAGGCACTCAAACATGGAGGCACAATAGAGACAAACTGGCATTTATAGTGCAATGTGATAAACACTTCCATAAATGTAAGGACCAGTACTGTGGGGCCCCATGAAAACAGCATGTGTGAGCATGTGCGGGGCAGACTTCCTGAGGAAGCTGTGTCTTGAGAGCTCCGGATGGTAGGCTGTGCAGGGGAGGGGGAGGTAGAGGAGTGTGTTTCAGGCAGGGATACCTGGCCATACAAAGGTCCAGAGGAGAGTGAGAGTACAGTGAGATTAGCACCTGCAGATTGTCTGGCCTGCCTGACTGGAGAAGGGGTGTCAGCTTCCTCCCTGAGCTGTTTGACAAAGGGGAGGCCATCATCTGGATCCAGAGCCTTCATTCCTTCGTTTATTCCTTCAACAATAACCCCTGGGCTCTGACAACATGCCGGGACTTGTGCTAGATGCTGGGGAGTCAGAATGAAAGGGTTGAGGTCTCTGTGGTTGAAGCTGAGCTATGAAGGTAAAGGAAGTCTCAGCCAAAGGCCACACAGTGAGACCACAGCCACTCTGCAGAGGGCACTTCTGGGTTCCTCTGCCACACACATGCCTGGGCTTCGAGGCTGAAGCAGGGACATTCCTGCCAACCCTGCAGGAACTTGTCCCTGAACTGGTCTCACTGCCTGTCTTTCTGTGTGTGTGTTCACATACTGGCTCTTCACACACACAGGTATGCACATCACCTTTGCTCTGGTCACATACGCATACCCACACCTGTCCTCATGCCCTCACACAGGCACCTGTGTCCTCCTCACACAGGCACCCACCCCACCCCAAGCAGTGAACCCAGTATGCAGACACTCAGCCCACACAAAGCACCCCAGCCCTCTGGAAGCTTCCATGCTACTTAGAAGGATCACGTGAGTTCCAGAAATACTTCTTCCCCAAAACATTTATAATATTACAGATGAACCAATACAAGGAAATGAAATCTGAATGACACATATACTACAGGATAGGGTTCCTCAAGCAGGCTTCTTAGAAAAAGGGAATTTGAGCCAGGTCTTCAAGTAAGTCATGGGATGGTGAAAATGAATGGTAAAGAGGGTTTTCTGTTTTGTTTTGTTTTTTTGTTTTGTTGTTTGTTTTTGTTTTTGTTTTTGTATTTAGAGGTGCTGAATCAGGCTACAAAAAAAGATAATGTATTGATTGACTCATGGAACTGAAAAGTCAGGATTGGTCTGACTTCAGGCAGTGTTGGCTCTAGAGGCTCGAGTGATGTCAACAGGGCTCTATCTTTCTATATTTCCCAACTGGATTCTCCCCTCAACATGGGAAGCTGGACTGACCTTAGCAATTTAAGCTGATAGAAACTACCTTTGTCAAGAACTCAAACAGAAAATCTTGGAAGACTCTGACTGGTCTTGTCTGAGTTCACATACCCGTATCTGACCCAATCCTCATGGTCAGAAATAATGGAGTTCTCTGATAGCTAAGCCTGAGGCATGTAGCTACATCTCAAACAGGCCAGCCCCATCCAAAGCATGGAACAGGTTTCTTAAGGAGAAAGGGGGCTCTGCTATCAGAAGTAGAGATTAGGTACTTGACAGATAAATCAACAGAAGTCAAATACCCCTTCCTTAAATATCAGTCCCTCCCTCCATTATAGCATTTTAATACTTTTTAATCCTTCCACATAATTTATCCAATTTGCTTATCAGGAGATAATCTTGAGCAGGCATGGTTATCACCCACATTTTACTATAGATCAAGAGCGCTTCCAGACTTGACAGAACGTGATTTTTCTTTTCTGCTAATAGAGAATCAACTTGGAGTCTCTTGAGCCATCTCCTTTATAAGGACAAATGACCTTGGAGCTCCAGTTAAAGCTTCCCTCAGAAGAGGGAGGTGGGGGAGGGGTGGTGCCTGGGTGGCTCAGTCGGTTAAGCACTCTACACTTGGTTTCAGCTCAGGTCATGATCTCACAGTTTGTGAATTCGAGCCCCACATCGGACTCCATGCTTGACAGTGTGGAGGCTGCTTGGGATTCTTTCTCTCCCTCTCTCTCTGCCCCTCCCCTGTTCTCTGTCTCTCTCTCTCTCAAAAGTAAATAAATAAACTTAAAAAAAAAAAAGAGGAGGAAGGTGGGGGATTAGTTCTTGACACTGAAATTAAGGTGGCTTTGGGACATCCAAGTGGAGCAACCCTGGAAGCAGTTGGGAGACTGTAACCCCTGCAGGGGCCAGACGTGCACTGCCATGCTCAAGACTTCTTTCAGCCTGTGCCTTAAAGTGACCTGTCCAGGGGCACGTTGAGAGGACAGAGGAGTCAAGGCCCTGAGCACAGGCAGGGTGTGTGGCTGGAGTGGGGAGGCTGTTGTATAAAGGAGATCTGTCTGGTCTCAGCTCTTCCATGCCAGAGAGGCCGAGATCAGCATGGAGGGGGGAGGGGGAAGGGGGCTCCCTAAGCCCAGTTGAGAGGACCTATCACTGTCATTACAAACCACCCCTCACTTCCCTCCTGGCACCTCAGCTATGACCTCCATCACTCTGCAGAGCTGTGTAAGCTGGTTTCCAGCGATGGTCCTCAATGATGCACACTCAGGCCATGAGATAGTCCTTCCTCCACACTGAACCCAGGCTGGCCTATGACACGCTATTCAACAGAATGTGGCAGAAGTTATTCAGAGCCAGTTCCAGCCTTAGGCTTCAAGAGAAATAGCAACTTCTACTTCCTCTTTCTTAGAAGGTTTACTTTTGAGATCCCCGGGTCACCACATAAGACATCTGGCTACCTTGTTGAAGGGACCTTGTGGAAAGACCACATGGAGAGGAAGAGAGGCCCAGCTGATTCAGCATCTTAGTTTAGCCCGCGGGTGACTCGAGCCCCAGCTTTTATCTGAATGTACCTACGTCAGAGACCCCCCAAGCAAGACCAGCAGAAGAACCACCTGGCTAAACCCAGTCAACCCACAGAACCACAAGAGAGAATTAAATAGTGGTTGTTCTAAAGCCACTGAGTTTTGGAGTGGTTTGCAGTGATAGATTAACAAGAATAATCTCCCTTTGGGGAGATTGGCCGGTATTGCTGAGTCCAATGCCCCGTTCTTCCCTACCCCCAAGACCTAACAAGGTTAAGCTAGGTCTTGGTTAATGACCAGGCAAATAATCATATTAATAATCTTTCCTAGCAGGCCAGCCAATTTTTAGGAGAAATACAGAAACGGATGCCTACATGCTGTCAGACTCCAGCACTGAGCTTCCAAAATGCCAAAACACCTAGTTCCCACAGGGCTGGAGACCAAGACAGGGGGACTGGCTGGCTAACCAGCTCCATCCCTGAGTGCTGGCCCAGAGAGGCAGATGGCATGGATCAGGTACCACTCAGATGCCCTTGCGTGGCTCTGAGATGGAAGGCTGTGGTGTAGGGGGAGGGTTGTCGAGCCACCTCCCAGCCTGGCTGGCAGAGAAGCAGGCTAATTGAGCATAGCTCTGCTATCTTGGTCACGGCTAGGTCTCTCCCAAATTGTCCCACTACCCCAGATCCGCCGCAGCCTCTGTGCTGCGTCCGTCCTGGACCAGCTCTCCTCTGACTCCTACCTTTGCAGGCCTGGACCCCAGTCCTGCAGCTGTGATCACTTCTCTGCTTTGGGAGTCTTTCCTTGTCTTTCCCTCATATCTAGAGGCTCACAGAGTCCTTGCCATATGTGGCTGTATTCCCTGAAATGTGTCACGTGTGACTCTTGTCCCACTACTAGACCACCCACTTCTAGAGAGCAGGGGCTATCGCTTCATTTTTCCCTCTAATACATTCATTCACTCAGCAATCTACTCTCTGCTGGTGTCTCTGTTTGGTGCATAAGGTGCAAAATATTGTCCTTGCCCTGGAGTCATGTTTGGTCTAGCTGGACAGACAAGCGTGGATCTAGGCAGTTATTACACACCAATATAATGTCAGAGTGAAGGTGTGAACACAATGCAGTGAGAACAGAGAAGTACCCAGCTCAGCCCTGGAGGAAGGGGGGCAACGGATAAGATTTACTCATGAGTACTGTGTGCCAGACTCTGTTCTAAGCATTTCAATTATTTTTATTTATGCTTCCATTATTTTGAAGTGCTTAAAAGAGTAAAGTATTATTATTTTAGAATAGGTAAATATAAACAAACTGTACAAGATTCAAAAGGTGCTAATGCTACTCTATGAGCTTTCCCTGAGGAGCACACTCTTGCCCATATTTTGTGCCTTCCAGGTATACGACATTTTATGAATAATATAAGTCTGATGCACATGTGTACACGTGCACACATTGCACACATGTAGTTTTTGTATAAGTGATTGCGCAATATTCTGCACTGGGGTTTTTAAATTTTTTTTATGCTTATTTATTTTTGAGAGACAGAGCATGAGCGGGGAAGGGGCACAGACAGAGAGGGAGACACAGAATCTGGAACAGGCTCCAGGCTCTGAGCTGTCAGCACAGAGCCCGACGTGAGGCCCTGAACTCGGGAACGGTGAGATCATGACCTGAGCCGAAGTCAGACGCTCAACCAACTGAGCTACCCAGGCGCCCCAATATTGGGGTTTTTAAAATTTTATTCAAGATATCTTAGGGCTCGCTTCATACCACTGTAGAGACACCTAATTGTTGGCTAATGACGGCACAATATCATAATATTTAATTAAATGAATATACTATACTTTGTTTAACCAAACACCAATTAATGGCTTGTAATGCTTTTTCTCTAACTGTTCACTATTACAAATCGTGCTACAATGAATAACCCTGAATACGTTATTTTGAACAAGTGTCATGCTCTCACAGGATACTTTCATAAAAGTGGAATTGTTGGGTCAAGGGCAAGCGCATTTAAAATTCTGCCTTCCAGAGGTGCCTGGGTGGCTCAGTCGGTTGAGCATCCACCTCTTGACGTTGGTTCGGGTCATGGTCTCAAGGTTCATGGGTTCGAGCCCCACATCCGGCTCTGCACTGGCAGCACGGAGCCTGCTTGGGATTCTGTCTCCCCTTCTCTCTGCCCCTCCCTCTCTCTCTCAAAATAAAAATAAACTTAAAAATAAATAAATAAATAAATAAATAAAATTCTGCCTTCTATCTGACATAAGCTTTACAAAGCTTTTTCTCTAATCTTCCATTAGAACTCCCTTCTGCCAGGCCGGTAGAGGAGAAGGAGGAGGAAAGAAACAGCTTTTCCTTTAAAATTCTTTCCTCTTTACTTCTTTATCTTATAAATATAAATATAAATTTCATATACAAATATTCTATGTAAATTTCATATTTGTATATGAAATCCATATATAAAGTATACATAGAATTGAATAATACAATAACATTTACTAACACAAATATGAAACACGTAAATTTAATTATCAAATTCAACAGGAGAGTATGCGTTCTGGAACAACTAGCAGCTGCATTGGGACCACAGCCTGGGGCCACCTGAGAAGGGAGGGCGGGGAAACTTCGCCCAGCTTCTGCACGATGAGGCAGGTGGTGGTGGGACAGGGGGACTGAGTGCAGGCCGGGGGGGGGGTGCTTCCTGGGGGAGTGAAGGTTCATGGATGTGGCACCTGAGGGCTCGGGAGGGGGTGCCAGGCAGATCAGCAGTGCGGAAAGAGCCAGATGTTTGCAGAGGTGAGAAGCAGGAGGCTTTCCGAGAACTGACGCTGCTCAGAGCAACTGGAGCATCACATGGGAGGAGGGGCGGATGGGCCAAGGTGTGCCCACCATGGGCACTGTGCTCCGTGATTAATTTGATTCATCCTGATCTTTCAGGCGAAGTGAGCAGAGTTTCGCCCAAGCAGTGATCACAGGTGTAAACAAAATATCGGTTTCCTGTACTCGCGGTGCATCCCTGCCCAGGGTTCAGACCTGCGAGACCCACCCCGGCTCCTCAACCTGGTTGCCCCAAAGGGCAGTCACCTTTGGAGATCTGGCAACAGATAGGCCCCGCAGGGCCACACCTAGGGCACCTCTGACTGCCAAGGGTAAACTGCCTCACCCTTGGCTCTGTGAGGAAGAAGGCTGAAGAGGAGACGGGCCATGGGCGTGCTAGAACCGCTCCTGTGTACGTGTGCTCGTGCGGGTGTGCATGTGCTGGGCACACACAGGAAGCCAATAACCCTTTCCCAGGGGGGCCCTCATGAACATTCTCCAGCATTTGCTATTCCTCTAAAGTTAGTACCTTATCTCAAGTGGCCCTGGGAGGCCTTTGGCCCCACACTTGGGTGAGGCATGGAAGGAGAGCATGAGGCTGGCAGGAGAGAACTCTGCCCTCTGCTGTGTCTCTCTCTTCTAGGACCTAGAAGGCCCTTGGTGACTCCAAGTATCTCCCCTGTCCCTGATCTCACCTACTCTGGGCTCCAGACACAATGTCCCCCAGCTGTTCTCTGAAAACACCATGGCTCATACCTGAGCCCCTCCGGCTGCTGTAACAAACCCCCACAGGCACGCTGGCTCAAAACAGCACAGATGGATTACCCCCTAGAAGTCAGAAGTCCAAAAATGGGTGCTAAGAGGCGAAAATCAAGATGTTCCTTCTGGAAACTCTAGGAAGGAATCTATTTCCTTACCTTTTGCAGCTTCAAAATGCCACTTCCTTCCTTGGCCCATAGCCCCTTCCTCCATCTTCAAAGCCAACGGGGGAGTGTCGTCCAGTCTCTCTCTTTCTGACCTCTGTTTCTGTATCACATCTTCTCGCTCTGAGGCTGACACTCCTGCCTCCCTCTTGTAAGGGATCCTTATGATTGCACTTAGGGCCAGCCCGCATAACCCGGGCTAATCTTCCCAACTCAAGAGCCTTAATTTAATTACATCTGCAAGTCCCTTTCACCGTGTGAAGTAGCACATTTTCAGGCTCCAGGGATCCTGGAGATAGGATATAGGATAGGAGGTAGGATGGGGCCATCTTTGGGACTCATTACTCTGCCATTCAGAGATCGCTCTGAGCTGTGGTATAGACAAGCCGCTCTGCACTGTAACAGGCAGAGTAATGGCTGACTGAGAGGTCACTCTGAGGCTCAGATCCAGGCCGTGCTGTGTGCACAGGCATGGGGCTGCATCCGCCCGGAGGGGGCACTTTGTCTAATGCACACGAAGGTACCATATGGGCCAGCAGAGGCCATGCCTGAAACACCCACCCCCTTCCATCCCTCCCTCCACCTGACCAAGAGCTATTGATTCTTCAAGACTCAGCTCAGTCCAGGACATTTCTCTCACCTTCCCCTGTGACATCCACAAGTGTCATTCCCACCTGCTGCTCCTCTGGAGGGACAACCTGGCCAGGAGCTCCCTGCTGCCTCACAGCACAGGGCTGCCTGGAGTGTAGGGTCAGCTCTGCTGTGTCGAACCGTGGAGCCCACTGACGGCCTCTCTTGATGGACAAGCGGGATCCAGGCTGGATGAAGAGGGGAGGAAAACGGGAAGGCCAGAAGGCTTGGAGTGGGACACCGAGAAGAATCTGGGGTGCGGCCTGGACCCCATGGTCAGGGGAGAGCCTCGGAGGGCCTGGGAGGGGTGGAGAGGGGGGGCCTTTCAAGCAATACTGGGGGAGGTTGAGGTATGGGAGGAGAGGCCTGGGGAGAGGTTCCTACTCTCAGGACATGCCTGGGGGGGGCTTGTGTAAGACAAATATGTGAGGGTTTCAGGTTAAAGTGTCAGCTTAAATTATCTAGTTTTGCTTTCCCCCCAAATCTCACTCAAACAGCAAGAGAGGGGAGGCATGAGGAGAACGAAAGAGGAAATAGCCACAACCAGACCTGGGAAGCTGGCAGGTAAGCAGCAGCTGATCCAACCAAGAGAGAGAGGCTATTGCTCAGCCAGTGGTGGGGACAGGGTGACACCAAGCCCGCCGGCCAGCAGGATGCTCAAAGGGCTCAGAAGCTGGGGTACGAACCCTCTGCAGGTGGAAGGGAAAGAGGGAGTTACAATGCGGGGGGTGGGGATTGGCTGGAAGTTGACTGAGAAACAGTCAGATCCCTTTCCTCTGGCCTGTCCTACTGGGGATTAGGTACAGCGTACAGGGTGCTAAAGAGAAGGTGGGAAAATTGGGGGATCCTGCAGGTATTGTGACCCTACCCCCAGCACCCCTTCTGCTCCAAGCACCCCAAAATGCTGAACGATACCGCTTTTCCTCTAGGCAGGAGGCTTGGAGAGTCTTCTCTGAAAAGTCTGGCCTGCTCAAGAGGAAAACCTTAGTACTGATACTTGGCGATGTTCCGACAAAAGGTCCACCCAGATCTCTCTCCAACGAAGACCGTGTTTGGCAAGTCCCGCCCTAGAACCGCTTTTAAAAAATGAATGTTCCGAGAACAAAAATAAAACACTGTCAGAAATTTAAGACATGATAGCAGCAATAAAGAGGTTTGGAGGACAAAGTTGGAAGAAAAAGTTGAGGAGTTTTCCTAGAAATAAGAAGGGGGAAAAACAAGACACAGAAATGGAAAGGAGGAGAGAAAAGATTTAAAGTAATGGAGGATTCGTCCAGGAGATCCAGTATCAATATCGACGTGACAGAAAGAAAGAAGAGTCCGGGGAGAAGATGAACGGAGACTCACACCAGGCACACCTCGGCGGCATTTCACACAGCCAGGGCCCTAGGCAGGCTTCTGTGGGCTGTAAGCGGTGGCAGAACACAGGCCACGTGCGAAGGATAAGGAAGCAGAACGGCTTTGGTTGTCTCATCAGCAGGACTGGGACACAAGGAGACAATAAAGGAATAGCTGAGATGGTGGAGGAGATGCTCTCCAATCTAGAACCCTCCATCAGGCCAAATGACCAATAATGCATGAGAATAAAGACAATTTAGATGAGCGATATCACCATCCCTCCTGGGCAATATTTTTCAGGAAACTACTGGGCCACGCGGCCCCCAAACTTAGAGTAAACTGAGGGGAAAAGAAAGGACACAGCAGAGCTGACCCAGAGAGGAGGCAGACAGCTATCCCCACGATAAGGCTGAAGGAAGTCGAGGCTTCAAGGTATGGACGGCGCAGGAGCAGGGGAGAAGCAGACAACACGCACAAGCAGAAGGCTGCCCCACCGCTGGCAAGCCCACTGGCACTGGGTTGTCTCGCCATCCTGAGGACAGAGGCCTGGGTGAGCCTGGCCTGGGCTTGCCTTGACCATGCATTTGGGAAGCACGTGTCCTCCTGTCCTGGCCTGTGGCCGCCCCACAGGCCTTTCTGGTTTGCCCTGCTCCCGAGAACAGCATGTAGGCTGTAGGGAGCTTGTAACGAATGGAAAAGTGTAAAGCAGCTACTCTTCTGCCAGGTGTCCTGCATGTGGCCCACACCCCAGCCCTACCAGATGCCCTTGGCTCGCTCAGGGCCTTGTCCAGCAACGTCCCCAGAAAGGGATTTTGTAAATTGTTGGTGATTCAGAAGCCACACGGTGGCCTAGGGTCTCTGTTCTGCTTATCTTCTCTGTCTTCAACGAACCCCGGCAGCCTTTCCCTTAGATGCCAGGTCTGTTTACCAGTCCGGTCGCGGGGTATGGCTCTGTCTGCCCCCTCTCCCACACCTGATCCAGATCCATTACTCACCCTCCTCACTCCGAGCCCAGGAGCTGACCTTTACAGTCCACCATCCCTCACGCACCGGGCTCTCTGGTGTCTAGTCAGGTCCAGCCAATGGAAGCAGCAGCAGGTGTGGAGGAAGGAGGAGAGCGAGGCCAAGCACACTGGCCCTGGTCCCTTCTGCCCCCAACCCAGGAGGCTGTTTACTGTGTGTTCAAGGCCCCAGAGCAGGGCCCTGTCTTAGGGCTATAGCTGCCCCCCGCCGGGTTCCGGGAACCCCTCCCTCCTCTTGACCCCTCAGCTCTAGGAGTAGTAATGGCTCCCCACTGTCACCAGCCCTGGCTCCCCTTAACTCCACTCACACCTTGTAAACCGTCCCTTCATTAATCTTTCCCTGGTTCCCCTGGTCGTGTGCTATTTCCTGCTGGAGTGCTGATGGATACAAACGCTAAACAGTCCACTGTCTGGGAGGACACAGAGACTCTAACGAAAGAATTGGGGGTGGGGGTACGGTATAATCAAGGAGTAGCACACAAAGGCTTCTAAGGTACTAGTAATGCTACACAAAAATGCTCACCTCATGATTGTTGTTCAGATTGTATCTCCCCATTTTACACACTGTTCTGAACGTATGAAATACTTCACAACATAAATGATTCACAAGGGGCACATGGGAGGCTTCTGGAGGCACTGTCTTATTTCTGATCTTGGGAGATAGTCACATAGGTGTTCACTTTAAAATAACTTAAAGTTAAGGGGTGGCTGGGTGGCTCAGTCGCTTAAGGGTCTGACTCTTGGTTTTAGCCTAAGTCCTGATCTCACGGTTCGTGAGATCAAGCCCCACATCAAGACCATGGGGCTCCATGCCCACAGCACAGGAGCCTGCTTGGTATTCTTTCTCTCTCTCTCTCTCTCTCTCTCTCTGCCCTTCCCCTGCTTGCTTTCTGTATCTCTCTCAAAATAAACTTTAAAAATAAATAAATAAAAATAAAAATATAATAGCTTATTAAAACATGTATTTATGTCTTACGTTTTTCGATGTGTGTGACATATTTCACAGTAAAAAAATTTTAAGAAAAAAAGAGATTGTCTACCATACTGTTTTGTAATGTCATCTCCCCTTTCTTGTTCCTAAATTTCATTAAGTTCTGCGATGCAGCCTGAGTTGGTGGTCTTAGCCTGTGTTATCGTGGTCCTTTGGGGAAGAGAGGACCCCAGAGGGAGAAGGGAGTCTCCACAGGAATGACACAATGCAGAAAAGGAGGAGAAGGGGATGGTAGGGACTTTAAGCAGAAGCAGAATACTAGAGATAGACCGGAGTAAACCTCATTGTCCCCAAGACTTCTCCAAGACATTGGGAGGGGAGACATCTTGGAATCTTAACTTTATCCTTGATAGGGACTCAAACCAATGCATTTAAATATTACAGAAAAGGGTAATTCCATAATCTTGGAGAATTTGAAGGCAGCCTAAGAACTCAAAAATGGGTTACACAGGAACAAGCAAGTTGGTGGACGTAGACACGTTTTATGAGTGCCAGCCATTTTAAAGGGTTAATAACTGTTAGTTGTGGCTGGGGTTCCTTCTCTGTCCCCTTCTGGGGTGAGTTTTTCCACGAGTGCTGGGGCCTTTGGGAGACAAAAGGTAAACCAATCAGGGATCTTAGTTGCAAATAACACAGTCTACACTAGTGAGATTATGCAGAAAAGTAAGTTATTAAAAGATATTATGAGGCTCACAGAACCTCCAGGAGGCCAGAGTCAGACTTGGATGCCACGAAGCCAAGAACAATACAGCCTACCCACACGACAGGAGCTTCCCAGAGAAGACAAAATGGCGCCACCACACCACACATAGCCCTGCTCCAGGCATGTCCCTAGAAATTGCCACTGCTGCCCAGAAGGGCCAGACGCCTCCACCACCATGCTTTCCAATGGAGGGCCCCTACAAGTCCCATGCAGGGACATGTAAACAGCAGAGTCTGGGCATAGTACCTACCCCCCAGCAGGCAGAGGTGCAAGTTCTGGCTTTGACCTTAACCGGGAGGAACTCACAATGTGGGAAATTCTCCAGACATAGGAAGTGTGTGCAAAAGATACAGGAAGGCCACAGACATGACAAACACTACTGGAAGGGTAGAGTGGGGCTACTGGGTGAAGCTGGTTATTTTCAAGCCCAAGGCAGGAGCCAGGAAAGCAGGACTGAAGAGAGCTAGACTGCCCATTGACTCTGGGCTCCCGATCCTCAGGTCCTGCCTGGCTTCAAGCTCCTACCCTGGGACCATGCCTCCGAGACCACCCTAGCTGTTCCGTGTCCCTACTGCCCTGCCAACCTTTCATTCACGTGGCCTCTCCTTTCCCCCAGGAACCAGGACCGCAGCCTTGGTCTTACCATCTTCCAACCCACCCCGCCGCCCACATCCCACTTACCTGTGTCCTCCCAACCCCTGACCAAGGACCAGAGACTGAAGACAATTGTCTCGGCGCAGCTGATGGAGGCTGTGGGGCAGGTCCGGAGAAAGGCTTTGTGTACGCTGCACAGCATTTCAAGTCTGAAGGCAAGCCTCTGAGACATCTAGCAGAACTGGTCCCTGCTAGGAGACCTGGAGGCAAGTGCAGCCAGAGTTTTGGGAACATCTGTGGCCTGATGGGCAGGAAACAGCCTTAAATGACAACTGAAGGGCATTGCTGGGCCGAGATGTGCACAAAACCTTCAGGAAATAGGACTGCTTCCCTGAGATCTATCTGTTCTTGTGGCATCTCAGTCCGAGGGGCTGTTACACAGTCCTCTGGTGTAACAGCAGAGAGCCAGGGCCCGGAGCAGAAGAGGGAGGCTTGGTAGGGAATGGGGGGAGGGAAAGGGAAGGCCACCTTCTAGGATGTACTAGTGTTTGAGAACTTCCAAAGGAACATCCCAGAAATAGGAGAGGTAGGAGTCACCTGTGCCGTTTCTAACTCTGGCCAGTCTGTGAAAGAAGTGCCTGGCACGTCCTGAGCTCTGAGACCGGTGCTTGGGGGGTATGGAAGAGAGGGAGCCAGCTCTGTCCTCCTGTGCGTCTCTACTTCCAGAGGCCCCCGCAGCCCACCCTAGGACAGGACGGGGCGCTGGCAGCCTGTCCACGATCCCGTGGCCCTCGGGCTGAGGCGGAGCCGGCCTCCTCCCTCGCTCTGCTCCGTGGATGTGGTGCCCCGGGCCAGGCTGCGGAGGCCGAGGCACTGGCGTGGGCCACATGGAGCCAGCCCTGCAGAGAGGCGGAGGCTGCGGGAATGAACTCATGTTTTCCTCAGCTCAGGCGCCCTGATCGTAAAACCGGGACGCTGAGCAAATGGCCCCAGGTGTGCGCTCTCCCAGTTTCACTGGGATAGTAGTCAGGAGCTGCAATCGGCTGACCTGGTTTCGAGGGAGTAGCTCTTGCTCTGGCACAGCCTGGCTCTGCGGCTTCTCCCCGCCTGGCCCCTCTCCACCTGCTTCCTGGTGGGGGCCAGGTCTTCGCTGCAGCCCCGGAAGCCCTGGCAGGAGAGCAAAGCCCCTTCCTCAGACAGGCTCCACCAGGAGAGGCCCGGAGCGTCGAGAGAGTGGAGGGCCAGCGCCTTGCACCTCCCTCGAGGATCCTCTCGCTTTCAGTCTCTTTGAGTCACTGATTACTCCACAAAGATCAGATGACCCAGGATTTGTCCTCTGTCTCTAAAACTGCTTCCTTTCACAGATGGGGAAACTGAGGCCCAGAAAGGGGAAGAGAGCAGTCACAGTCAGGTAGTGGCAGAGCCAAGACTGCTCAGACTCCTGAACCCCCAGCCCCATTCCTGTCCCCCCACCCTTATGGGGCAGCATGTAAAGAATCACAAGGTGAGCAGAGAATTCAGGAGGTGCTCCCAGGCTGCCTCAGGCGAGGCCCTCAGACCCACGGGGATAGGCAGGCCCATGTCTGCCCCGTCCTTTGTGCTCAGCTCCTCCAAAGCCGCCACCGACCCCACTTCAGAGCTCACCTCAGATACTCCAGGGCAGTCGGGAGAGCACCCCGCTCGCCCTCGGGAGATAGGAGAGCTTCCGTCCTCCTCTGCAGGCCCTGCAGGCAGACAGGCTTCCTACCAGTGGTTACATGGGACTCTGAGAAAGGTCCTTATCAACCTCACAGGGCCTCCACCTGCCTCCCCAACCCTGCAGGTCTCACGGCCTTTGATCTCCCAAACTCCCAGGACAACCCTACCTCACCTCTGTCAGGAAGACTGTGGGGAAGTGGAGGCTTTGGAGGCCCACAAACTGAGGAGACCTGAATCCTAACTGGCCCCAATTGTTCTGTGACCCCAAGTTGCCTGGCCTTTATGAGTAAGCTTGCTCACGCTGTCAGGTGAGACCAGAGCCCTCCTTGCACGGCTTCAGTGAGGGCTGGAGAGGCTCGCAGAGAACAGGCTCTTAGATCACAGTGGCTATGTTATGAAAGATGCCCAGGAAGTCCCTTCCACACCCGACCTTCGGGTTCCTGGGCTCCCACACTTCCTGGGGTCCCATGGTGCCATGAGGTCAGGCTCCGGCCTCCCTCCCACCTGCCCCACTTGGGCAGGGTGACAGAAAGTGAAGAAGGGCCCTCAGTGTGACAGACACACACACCCAGCCTCCCTGCTGTGTCAGCCATCATCTCCAAAAATGGGAAAAGTGAACATTCATCAGCTTAAGAACAGACAGTAACTTTCAGTAATAAAAAGGAACAAAACAGTTATGTACCGTAACAACACAGGGGAATCGCAAGAGCATTAACTGAAAGTTTAGCAGCTAAATGAAAGAAGACTGGGGTGCCTGAGTGGCTCAGACGGTTATGCATCTGACTCTTGGTTTCAGTTCAGGTCACAATCTCACGGGTTCGGTTTATAGGATTGAGCTCCGAGTCAGGCTCTGTTCGGACAGCATGGAGTCAGCTTGGGATTCTCTCTCTCTCTCTCTCTCTCTCTCTCTCTCTCAATCTCTCCCTCTCTCTCAATCTCTCTCTCTGTCCCTCCCCTACTCTCTCTCTTTCTCTCTCACACCCATACTCTCTCTCTCCCAAAATAAATAAACGTAAAAAATAAAAAATAAACAGAAGAAGACTAACACAAAAGGCTATGTATGCAGTTCTATGTACATGAACTCTAGAAAAGACAAAACTATAACTCTAGAAAACTGTCTAGTGGAAGCCTGACGGGGGGGAAGATGTTGGAGACTGACTGGAAGAGGGCAGGAGGGGATTTTATGGGGTGCAGAGGAATAATTTCTCTACTTAGAGAACCCTTAGGAAGCATCTAGTACTTAACAGAAATAAGACACTAAGATGAGGGGGGACTTGAAGAAATACAAAACCAGGGCATCATGGAATAATTGGCCTTCAATAGACCGCACAGAGAGGTGGACTTAAGCCTTGGTGCCTTTGTGCCCTGCTTTTCTGCCTGAATCACAACCTCGAGCCCTTGTCTGATAGCCTCGCTCCTCCTTGCTCTGCCTGAGAGAACCTCATCCATCTCTCATGAGGAAGAAAAAACTATCCTTTCAGGAGTGAGACACTGTTCTGTCTCCCCAGAGCCAGCGGGGCTCACTTGGGTCACCAGCCTGAGACGCAGTGGCATCTGTCTCCTCAGCCTGCTCCTAAGGCTTCTCCAGGCCAGCAGGGCCACGTGGGCCTGCCGTCCCCGAGGCCTGGCCACCCGCCTGCCCCCTGCAGCTGCCAACTCCAACCTGGTCTCTCTCCCTCTGTCTTCCCCACCCAGAATGACAGCATCTTCCAGCAACTTTCGTTTTGGAGTGTTGATTCCAGACACTAGGTCGACTCTTGAGTGTGGGAGCTTTGTTCTAGCTGCTGCCGGTTTCGCGAAGGCCCAGTGTGGGACAGGCGTGGGACGCCCTACTGATGCTTGAGGAAAAATATCTGTGTCATCAGAGCCATCATTCATTCTGCTGTTGGCTACTCACCCCGTGCAGGAGAGAAGGCGAGCTCCTTCTAACTTAAGCCCAGAGAGAATTTATTGGGCCACAGATCTGAAAAGACCAGACTCTTTTAGTTAGGTTTAGGAATAGCTAGATTCCCTCCCCACTCTCCTCCTGGCCCCTCCTCTCCTGAAAGTCTTTCTGTCTCCAAGTATCCCATATATATACCTTCCTCCTCCTCCTTCAGCCACAAAACAAAAGAACAAAACATAATAAAACCCTCGTGCAAACAGACACTCTGGACTGAGGAACTTCAAAGCGCGGCCTATATTTTGTCTGTTAGTTTCAGCTGGGAGTATACCTTGCTTCTGCTAGACTGTCCTTGTATCCTTGCAGTGCCCAGCTCGGGGCCAGGCACAGGGCCGCCCCTCGAGGAAGGCCGTGACTCGGTCTGGGTGAGGTCAGGGAGGGAAGGAGAAGAGGTCAGGGTCAGGGATGGGCCAAGGCTGGGGGCTACTGCAGGAAGAGGGTCCTTCAGAGCTGTTAATTCTCACTCCTGGCCTTTCTGCACTCGAGGCCCAGAGTGGAATCAAACCCTTGTCCTCCTCCCAGACACCTCCCCTCCCCCCCATGCCCAATCAGCGTCCGCCATAGCGGCTGGGGCTGGACCGGAGTCCTGGTCAGCATCAGTCGGGCTGATGCCAATTAAGACCCAGGAATCCCCTGCCCCTAACCCTGGGCTCAGATCAAAAGACCTTGGCCCTCAGATGAGGGGCTCCAGACCGTAAATCTGAAGGAGCTGGGCCTCCAGCTAATAGGCTGCCCTGGCTCAGCCCAGAGCAGGATCCTGGATCCTGTTTCATTCGGGGAGAAGCCAGCCTAGAGCAGGGGGGCCAGGGGGACCCTCGACTCCAGAGGGCCCCATTGCCCCCTCTCCCCTCCCCACAGCACCAGCTTGCTCAGTACAACCTGGGCCGAGGGTCCTGAAGGGTACTTGAGAATCACACTCCTCTCCCGGGCAGCCCTGCCCCACGGGGCCTCAAGAGCCGCTCTCAGTGCCCATCGTCTGCCCCCACAAGAATTTTAACTGCAAACATCTGGGTGCAAGAGACTCCGGAAAAGCAAATGTCTTTACTGCCTTTGATTCCCTTCATACAGAGGGCTTTTTAAATTTTAATTTGAGGTGACCTTTGACCTGAGTTCCCATTCCCATAGATTCCAGATATTTCCTGTGCCCTCAGATAACCTCCCAAACCAGCCCCCACCTGACCAGAAGCCCCTGCTAAGGGGGCATGGCCTCCCCCAGCCATGGTCCTCTGGGAGTTCCCTCCCCCGCCACACACACACACACACACACACACACACACACACACACACACCCCTCCGGTTCCCTCCCAGTACCTTCTTTCCTCTTGAGGGCCAAAGACACCTGCGTACCCACCAACCATCTTCCCAGGGCTCCGGGCCCAGCTCAGCCCCGCCCCCAGGAACCCAGGGCAAAAGCACCTTTTGGTCTCCTGCCTTCCTGGTTCTCAATAACAGCAACAACAGAACCATGGCTGCAGCACCTGCCTTGTGTCAGGGCACCTGGTCACTCAGAACAATTGCTCTGAATTTGCAGATGAGGAAGCAGATGCTGGAAAAGAAAAGGGACACCAAGAACACCAGTGTGTGGCAGAGCTGGAGCCACGAGCAGGGTTTGGGGGCCAGGGGCCCTCCAGGAGGGGAGCTCAAGCCGCAGGCCACAAGGCTGCTTGGTCTTGGAGCTGCTGGAGCACGAGTGTGTCTCCACCTGGTCTGTGAGCCTGAGAGGCTGACGCACTTTCACCCGGATGTGGTCCACTCGTCTCCACGTAGCGACAAGCACAGGGGTCTCAGCAATGCCGCGAAGCGCTGAGAAGGCACAAGGGGACGAGGGAGGGGAAGGAGCAGGGCCAGTGAGACCCTCAGCCTCCAACGCTCTCTCCAAGTAGCCTTTGGACTAAATTGGGAGTTGCCTTTCTGTCAGTCCCCAAGGTGCGGCCTGCATTGTGCTAAGCTGTTCAGGAGGCTACGAGTGGGGGGACTCCTGGTCTCTGCCTTTGGGGCACTAAGGGACTGGCAGAGGAGCGGGAACACACACACGTGAAGTGACCCCAGCACTGGAGCATAGAGCAAAGAGGGTCAGGCAGGCCCCTTGCAAGAAAGACTTCCCAGCAGGGCCTGGCTACGCAGAGGCCTCCCATAAATCACCCACACAGAGCTGGGTCCAGGCTCCAGCAGCCACACAGGGACCTCCTGTCAGTCACCAACACGAACCAGGCCCGGGCTCCAGCAGCCATAACTGCCTTAAAGATCCAGCCAGCACCATGGAGTGGCCCACAGGCCTAGTCCCCTGGACCAGAGGTGACACGGCACCATCAGGCAGCCTCACTGGCCCCAGTGCCCAGCCCCATAGCCAGCCCCAGCCTTCTCTCCAGCGGTCTGACCATATGACTCCTTGTTAAAACCTCCCCTGGCTCCCCATCCCCTCCTCATCATGCCCGGTGACTCAGGCTGCCTTCCCAGGCCCAGCTCACCACGGTTGACGTCACCTTCACCCACCCCTTTCCAGCAAACCCTCTCTTTCCAATGATCCATCTTCTCCTCAGAGTCAAGAAGGCGAGAGCTGGGATGGATCTTAGGGAGTATCTGGGGCAGCTTCCCTTTAGAAAGGGGGGGACCTGGGACCTTGAGATGGATACCAGTGTGTTCCAGTTTACAGGCGGTAATGCATTTTGAACCTGGCTCTTTTACCAAAAGGGGCTCATTCAGGGCTCCCTCGGGACGTCAGGGAAAAGAATCATTGCTCTGTCAGTAACTAAGCTCATAGCTTTTACACCCAGCCAGGAAGGCCCGGAACCACGGTCCAGATGCCCCAGGGTCTGTGGCTGCCCCTTGGGCACAGGGGCACCAGGAGCAGCAGGAGATCAAAGAATCACCCTGGCCTGTACCACCGCCCAAGATGGAGAGTGGCCACTTTTTCAGAGAGATCAGCTGCTTCAGGCAAAGTTGAGAATAGGAAGGAGGAACCGTGTAAGATCCTACCAGGAAGAGAGACAGTGCAGCCTCACAAAGGCCTGGAGGGATGGTGCAAAGGGACCCTCTGAGGACCTAGAGCTGACAAGGAGAAGCAGACAGGAGCCAAATGTTTGCCAGCTCCCAGAGCATGCCTTGTGCTTCAGGAGGTAAGCACCGGCCGTGGAGTGGTGCTTTTCAGAATGCAGTCACTGGCCCAACAACATCAGCCTCGCGTGGGAACTTGTTAGAAATACAAAATGCAAATCCTCCAGCTCCACCCCAGACCTACTAAATCAGACAGTTGGAGGTGGGCCCAGCAAGCCTTCCAGGTGATTTGAATACATGCTCAAGTTTGATCTTCCTCCTCCCATAAACTGCAAAAGCAATTAGCGGGCTGGGTACCTGATCAGTACTTGCCACTCCTGGCCCCAGTGGACCTCCCCGAAGCTCCCACAAAGCCCACCTTGCTTGCCCTTGCTGTGATCAGGCAGGACTTCTGCAGGCAGGACGTTCCAGAGGAGTCTGGAAAGAGTCTCATGGCCAGAGAGAAGGCATGAGTAAGCCCAAGGGCACATCCTCCAGCCATTTGCCTGCATTGTTGCCACTGTCCGTACAAATAAGATGCTGCCTCAGTTTCCTTGACTCGAACTCCAGCTCCCTATTGGCCTTAGAACTCTGCCCTGGACCTCAGCCTACTTCACTGGGCCAGGCCGTGCATGGGGCTGGTCTGTTCCCCTGGGTACCACAACCTGCTCCTTTATCCCCAGTGCTGGCCAAGGTGGTTGGTGGACAAAGAGCCATCCACAACAGTGCTGCGAGCTGCTGCCCAGGGCCCCCATGTACAACTGCACAGGCCATTTACTGAGCAAGGGCAGCTATCTGAAGGAGCCAATGGAGGGAGAAGATCAGCCCACATTGCATTTACCCATGTCCCTAGTGAAAGGTGGCATTCACCCAGTTGGGGCACCTTTTTCTAATTTGCACAAATGCTAATATTATATAAGCTAGTGTTTGAGCATCACACCTCCCTTCCCCAAGGTCCCTTCATTCTGAGCTGGACACCCCCTTGCCTCTTCCATGCCTATACCAGCTGGACCTGCACTGTCTCCACATCAGCTAGAACCTCCCAAACTGGCCGTGACTGCTGGCATCACACATGCCCGAACTGTCTTCTCTCTTTGGAGCCTCTTGGCTGGATCGGCTGTCCTACCCTTTCTCTTCTCACTGCCCGTCCTCACTGACCCTTCTGTTATGTTTAAGATGACATAACCAAGGTCGCCTGGGTGGCTCAGTCAGTTAAACATCCAACTCTTGGTTTCAGCTCAGGTCATGATCTCACAGTTTCATGAGTTCAAGCCTTGAGTTGGGCTCTGCACTGGCAGCACAGAGCCTACTTGGGATTCTTTATCTCTCTCTCTCTCTTCCCCTCCCCCACTCGTGCTGTCTCTCTCTCAAAATAAATAAACCAACTTTATTCTTTAAAAAAAGATGACATCATCAGATGCAGAGAAAACATCTTTGTCAGCTAAAGTTTGAAGTCATTTCATTACAGCATTTCCAAGACATCCATTCACAGACGTACTGGAAAGGTCTTCCTTATATGGCCTGCTTGACAGGTCATCCCTTGTAACTTCTGCATATTAGGGGCCCTGGCTCCCTCGGCTCCAGAGTAGTCCTCGGAGACCTGGAAATCATGCTCCACACCTGCATCTTCTGTCGTCGGCTCCTTTAACTAGCCCCTCGTGGCTCGGTCTCCCTCATCATGGTGGGTCAAGCTTTGCTCCGTTGATTCTGCTCATTGACTTTCTCCAGACAATTGAACACACACAAGTAGGCACCTAACTTCTCTATTTTAACATTTGTGATTAAGTAAAGTCTTTCCAAAACGTAATGTATTCTTCTCCACCTCCTGGAACAGATAGATGAGAGCAGACATAACGTAGCCTTTCCTTGGAAACTCTAGATCATAATAATTTTTTGAATTACTCTAAAAGTGTTTTTAGGGGTGCCTGGGTGGCTCAGTCGGTTGAGCAGCCGACTCTTGATTTCAGCTTGGGTCATGATCTCACAGTTCGTGGGTTCAAGCCCTGCATTGGGCTCTGTGCTCACAGCATGGAGCCTGCTTTGGACCCCCTGTCTCCCTCTCTCTGCCCCTCCCCTACTTGTGCTCACATGTCCTCTCTCTCTCAAAATAAACAAATAAATAAATAAATATTAAATTTTTTAATGTTTTTAATAACTCAAGTAATTACATGAGTTTTCGCTATAGGGAAAAAACAAAGGAAAATACAGATAAATGAAAAGAAAAAAGAATAGTATCACCTGATATCTTACCAGCTAGAGGCAATGACTAACGACTTTTTGTTGTATAACTTTCTGGACTTTTTCCTAAGCAAACACATTTCACTAGTTCGGGGCAAATATTTAGTTGCTTTTATTTATTCAATAATTGCTTGAGCTCCATATGCCCGTATGAACCGGAAACCTCATCCCACACCCACTATTCCACACCCCCACCCCCTACAGAAACTGGGGACATACTCAGTCCTAAGAGCGATTCTGACTGCCAATGGCAGAGACAAACTGAAAAATCCATTCCTGTGGCTCTGGTACAGCACTACAGTGTCTCTGTGGACAATGGTCTTGCGGTCTGCTGGGATCTGCCCATCACTGGCTCTCAGAGGTGCCCAGCATGGGGCTCCTAGGTTGCCATCACTCTTATAGCTCACACCTCGGAATTTAGCCATGTTCCTGAGCAGAGTGTGACCGTGGCAGAGACAGCTGAGCCCAGTGGGGAATTCTACTCTCAGCCACACTCTAGGCCCAGGAACATAGACGCCAGAAGTTAAGCCAGGTTACCAATTCTGATCCCACCCCCTTCTTCCTGGTGCCCATCCCCCTGCGGGCAGTGGACCTCCCCTGCAGGGGCACCTTCTCAGAGGGATTCCGGCTTCACCATGGAAGGGCCTCCGTCTCTATCCCTTTCTTCCCAGATGCTTCTTGGCTCCAAACAAATGATCTCCCTGCTCCTCCATGTAGGCACTTAGAGGAGCCTGCCTTTGTCAGGCAACCCAGGAAGCGGCCACTCATAGGACATAGGAAGGTTCCTTGAACAAAGGAGTCAATTCTTACCCAGTTGTCTAGACAAAGAAGGAGCTGATAGCAACTTGAATTAAAAAGAAAGGAAAGTACTGACCTGGTAAACTACCTGGAACCAGCAAATTTGCAATATGCCCATTCTCCAGATAAGGACACTGAGACCATCTGCTTACTTCTTGAGAGACTGAAGCTCCAGCCTCGAGCACTGAAGATTGTATCACAAAGCAGTTTCCTCGCACCGATGACACTGATGTATCAGGGATGACACTGATGTATCAGGGATTCCACCGGGAATTCCGCGGGCTGCCCTCTGGCCCCAGCCCCCAGGCCATGTGACCCAGGGCGGACCTGTTGGCCTTACTTACTAGGCTCCAGGTGCTGCTGTGGTACCCCTCAGGCCCAAAGGCAGGGAGGATTTTGTTTCCAGGCCAAAGGCAGCGACAGTTTGTCCTCTGCTACCTGGGCCAGAGAGGCATCCTGTCAACTCTGGGGCATGACAGGAGCTGGGCTGGGACAGTCCCTGAAGTCAGCGCGCCCTCCTCGGCCGCCATCATGCATGCAGTACATGGAAGGTGGGGGGAGCAGTTCGGTATGCATTTATGTGTCGACGGTCTGAGGTTATTCGAGGTAATTAAATCTGTTTTCTCCAGGTTGGAGAAGAAGGAAATGAAGAGGTGGAGTGTTCGGGAGCTGGTCATTCATCTCTCCACTTTCTCACATCCCACCTCAGCTGTGGGCCACGTGTTTGACATTCGGGTGCTCCCCTGTGCCCCACTCCATTTTGCTAGAGAGCACGGTCCAGTGGCGGGGAGGTAGGGAGGGTCTATGTCTTCCTTCCCCCACTCCGGCCCTTGGGCCACCATTTTTTGCTTTGGGGGTCAGGGGACATGGAGGGCAGGGGCCCAACTGGATGCCACCTGCCGGGGTGCCAGCCTCTGGGAAGAGGAGCACCTATGCACAGAGGCCGGCCCTTCACAGCCACACACACCCAGTTTTAGGGCCTCAGGCTGGGTAGGATAGGTGTATATCTCACCTAACGAGCTCCACAAGGCAGGCGACCAAGGGAGAGAGAAGGTATTGACCTAGAAACTGGAGGAAAGAAGGACTGGGGTCTCTCCAAGGGGTGGAAACTCGCAGGGGAGGGCCTGAATGCAGCAGAGCTGGGGCCAGGCACGGAGGCAGGCTTCCCCGGGCTCTCACAGTTCACAGGTGAGCTGGAGCGACTGTGCAAACAGCCGGCAGAGGACTTCCATACAATAGGCTGCCGAGGGCACTGGGGAAGCCTGACTGCCCACCCCCCCATCCCCCACACCTTCTTACCTTCAGGTAGAAATAAGAGGCAATGACTTGGGAAATGGACTTGCCCTGGAGCAGCGACTGCCCAGCAAGTGCACCACTTTTATTTAAACGACAGGTGTATTTGGAGTGGTCTTGGGGGTACACCTTTCATTCCGGCACTTTACCCTCCTTCCTGCTACCCCGGGTCAACCCCCCGCCCCGGATTCCTTTGCCTTCCTGCCTCCAACCTCTCTCTTCCAATCTATCTAAGCTGATTCCTTAATGTTCATAAAGCACCAGTTTTATTAGGTGTCAGTGTTCTGCTCCAGAACCTTCAATGGCTCCCGCTTGTGATCAGGTGAAGTTCAAATCCCACAGCCCACATTCAGGGTCTTCTGTGGTTAAGGTGACCATACAGTCCAGTTTGTCTGAGACGGTCTGGTTTATACTTGCTGCCCTGGCATAATGATTAATAGCACCTCCTCTCATACAAAAGAAGTGTTCCAGCTTGGACAACAAGTGAGGCGACCAATCTGTCTACGGTCTACTCCCAACCTAACGCTCCAGGCTAATGTCCAACGGTCTCTCCTCGGATCCTCCGAGTCAGTGATTCCTGACTCTGGCTGCTCATTAGAATCACTTGGGGAGTTTTAATAAATATTGCTGCCTGGGCTGACCCTCAAGCAATTTCATTAAAACAGAATCTCTAGGAATAGGGCTTAGGCTTTGGGGTTTTTTTTTAAGCCTCCAGGCAACTTTGATGTGCAGCCAGGGTTCAAGACAATTGATCTAAGTAAAACAGGAGTCCTAGGACTCTGTCCCTGAGCTCATGTCAGACTTTTCTGTCCCTGACTTTTTCGGTAACTTGCTCTCACAGTCAATTACCCATTTAAGTCCTACTCAAGCTGCCAAGCCCACTCCCAATGCCGCCTCCTCCATTTTTTTCCAGCCCCTGAGCTAGAAGGGAACTCCCCCTCCATCCTCCTCTGCCCCTCCCTCCAGGGCTACCCTGTGTTGTGATGTAATTTGGGTTCAGGTTTTGTCCTTCTTCATAGTCTTGTGAGCTCCGTGGGCTGGATGGCACCTGATTCATCTCTGGGACTTCAGGACCCAGACCCAGCCTACAATAAAGACCCACACCAGGCTGAGTGACTGTCACTGCTGGTCCTGAAGGTGGGCAGCTTTGCCCACCACCTGGCTGGGCACAGCGCTGCCCCTCCAAGTTAACTTTCTTTTCCGATGTGTGTGGCTTCTCGTTCATTCGTTTGTTCATTGATTCATTCATTCTGCTTTGCGCCAGATGCTACCCTCGTCTTCTTGAATCCCTGCACCCCCTTCCACCTTCTGGGTAGCCCAGCAGATCATCTTTCACATAAACGACAGTCCGCAAATATCGATTAATAATCAACTGATGAACGGCTAAACAAAGTGTGATAGATATGGACTATTACTCGGCAGAAGAAAGGAATAAATTCGAACACACTACAATACGGGTAAACCTTGAAAACATTATGCCCAGACACAGAAAGCCGTAAGTTAGATCGTTTATATGAAATATTCAGGGGAGGCAAATCCATAGAAACAGGAAAGAGATTAGTGGTTGCCAGAGGCTGGGGGAGGGGGGATTAGGACTAGCTGCGAATAGGTACCGGGTTTCGGGGGGGAGGGAGACGGTTAGAAACGGTCTGAAATCGGGGAGCGATGGTTGCACAACTTTGTGAATGTACTAAAAACCACAGGACTGTACACTTTAAAATGGCGAATTTTATGGCATTTGCATCATATCGCAATTAAAAAGAAATACTGCTGATGGGTTTTTTTCCTCCTTTACTTGTTCCCAACCATTAGTGTACCACGGAACCGACCGGCATGTTTGTAAAAGTGCAGTTTCCTGGGCCTCGGCTCGGAAGTTCAGAGTCAGTAGACGGAGGCCGGGCCCAAGAATCTGCATTTCACGGTGGTATTCTAAGCGCCATCACCCTGTTCCACAAAGGGATTGGCTCGGAGCATTTCTGAGCCAACCTCAGAACCTCGGAAGACAAATAAAATTCTTTAACCTATTATTTCAGAAAAAGAGCCGAAGATTTCAAACACAACCGAAACTTTGTTTTTAGTCTGCTTCTTATTAAAAACAGACCGGGACCCAAAGAAACCCCATCGGGGTAGGTAATGAAGTAATCACGATCATAATAAAAGAACAGAATGGAAAAACTGCCTGGCCTCCAGCAAACCGCAAAAAATTGTCTTCTGCCTCCAGTGCTCAACTGAGCCATTCAGATGAAAATATCCCTCTAGCCACACGGAGGGCTTAATTTGGGGAAGGAGAGCTAAACATTAGTAAATCTCTGCTCACTGCCCCTATACAAATACATCCTTATAGACACCCTCTCCTACAGAGCCAAGATTCTAATTTTTGGTATGCGCTCCGTGATTAGGGCTTTCTTTGGGGTTACAAGGAAGCAGAGTTGTAAATCGGTATTAGAATGTGATCAAAAGGAATGTCTGTATGCAATTATTTTGTTTTGAGACCAGCGTTTAGAGGCACAGGCTTTAAAGCACTGACATGATCACGTGATGCACTCTCACATACATATACACGTATGACTTTGGTCCCCGAGAAAGAGGAAAAACAAAGGCCTGGGTTTGATCATTGTTGCTTCTTTGTTACAGGACGAAGTCCCACCCTTAGAGCTCAAAAGTGCCCTCTTTGCCATCTCCCTTGGCCGGTCCTAAACCATTGCAAGAGGAAGCCTTGCTAGTAACCTCTTGCCCCGGAAAATAGCAGTTAACTGTAATTTGAGAACAGACACCACTTGCCTAACAGAACTTCACGAAACTCCAAAAAGGAATAGGGGTAAATGAGAGGAAATAGCACTTGTGATGCACCTCCGCTGGGGCCTGGGCGCAGTGCTGGGCGACTCCACGGACATATTCACATCTCATCCAATGAGCCATCACAATGCCACAATGGAGGGTTATTATCCCCCACAGGACCGCAAAGAATCCGAGCCCCAGAGTGGCTGTTTAAGTCTCTCCTGGTCACAGGTTAGTAAGTGGCATTGTTAAAGCAAGTAAAAAGATCTCCTCAAAGGAATGACATACACACAAATTCTAGGGAATGTGGGTGTCCCATGAATACATCTTATGGTGGCCGGCTTGCTGAGGCTGCTGCCATCTGTTACACATGCACATGGGAAAGCAAAACCCAGCTCGTCAGATAATGTCCAAAGCCATCAGTGCATTGCCAAGTCCAGGAAGCCAACTGCATCAATGGGCATAAAAGCAATGGGGTGTGCTTGGGAATGCAACCATTAACACAGCTGTGTTCTAGCGATTGCATTACTGGCATCCTCAGTCACAAGGCTCTGGTTTGGGCCCCCGTCTACCAGTCCGGCCTCTTTTCTAACTGCCTCTCCCTTTCTGAGCTCCAACTATATAGCACATGGCTGTTTCTTGAGAGTGTCATGTTCCTCTCTGCCCCAGGTCCTTGGTTCCTGCTCTCCCTCTGACCGTCCTTCTCATGACCCCAACTTCATTCATGGACTGTGATTAGAGGGAAGCTCCATGAGGACGGGGACTTTTGCTGGCTGGCTCATCACTGCATCCCCATAGCCTAGAATGGTGCCTGGAACACAGTCAATATTTGATAAATAGAGAGATTGAATGAATGAATGAATGAATAATATATCAGACCTCAGTTCACACTTTACTTCCTCAGTTTAGTTTTCTCTGGGTTATAACCCTCTTATTAAATGCTCTGGTTTCTGACCTACCTTTCTTTATTATATGCATATATGTCTGTATATATAATATATATATGTCTGTATATGTATTATATATGTGTGTTATATATATGTATTTAATTATCTAATGTCTGACTCTCCCACAAGACTGTAAGCTCCATGAAGACAAGGACTACACCATGATATTCTTAGTGACAATTGTATTATAGGTATTCAGTAAGTCTGTGATGGACGTGTAAATGGCCAAGCAAGATTTAGAGATGTTAAGTCTTTCTGAGCTATTTTGGAAATAAAGTACTCAGAGGAACTGAGAAAAAAATGAGTCAGAAGTCAACACATAAAAAAGGCAGTAATTTTCTCTCTCTCTCAAAATAGATAAATGAACATTTTTTAAAAAGGTGGGGTGTCTGGGTGGCTCCGTCGACTGAGTGTCCCAACTCTTGGTTTCAGCTCAGGTCATGATCTCATGGTTGGTGCGATCGAGCCCCGTGTGCGCTGGCGGTATGGAGCCTAATTGGGATTCTCTCTCCCCCAACCTTCTCTCTCAAAAGAGATAAATGATCATTAAAAAAACGAAAAAGGCAATAATCTGATCTAAAAATAGGAAAGGACCCGAATAGAAAGTTTTCCAAAGAAGACATCCAAATGGCCAACAGGTATATGAAAAGGTGCCCAACATCACTAAGCATCAGGGAAATGCAAATCACAACTACACCGAGATCTCATTTCACGCCTGTTCAGGGTAGCTATTATCCAAACAAACAAACAGAAACAAGAAATAATGAAGGCTGGCAAGGCGATGGGAAAAAGGAACCCTCCGAATGTAAGTTTGTTACAGCTATTACGGAAAACGATACGGAAGTTCCTCAAAAAATTAAAAATAGAACTACCGTATGATCCAGCAATTCCATTTCTGAGTCTATATCCAAAGGAAATGAAATCAGTATCTCAAAGAGATAACTGTACTCCCAGTATTATATACATACTGAAACAAATATATTTATGTTTATTATTTATATTTATATTATATGTATAATGGAATATTATTCAGCTACTAAAAAGAGGAACTGTTCATTGCAGCAATATTCACAATAGCAAAGACATGGAAATGACCTAAGTGTCTGCTGACAGATGTGTAGATAAAGAAAATGTGACATATATAATGAAATATTTTACAACCACCAGAAATAGGAACCTTGCCATTTGCAACAATGTGGATACCCCTGGAGGACGGTATCCTAAGTGAAATAAGTCAGACACGGAAGGCAAATACTGTATGCTCTCACTTTCTACGTGGAATCTAAAAAAAAAGAGTCAAATTCATAGAACCAGAGGGTTGAGTAGCAGCGGTGAGGGCTGGAGGTGCGGGGAAGATGTTTGTCAAAGGCTACAAACTTTCGATTATCAGATGAATATGTTCTGGGGACCTAATGTCCAGTTTGGGGAATATAGTCAATGATATTGTCGTGTGTACTTGCAATCTGCTAAGGGTGGATATTAAGTGTTCTCACCACACACGCACACAAAAGTAACTGCGAGGTGATGAATGTGTTAATTAACTTGATTATGGGGATCATTTCACAATGTATATTTATATCAAATCATCATGTTGTACACTTTAAATATATACAATTTTATTTGTTAATTATACCTCAATAAAGCTGAAAAAAAAATCGTGTCTAAATCGTGGCCAGTTATTTTTCTCCAGGAGAACATAGTCCTGATTTCAGAATGAAAATCTGTGGGAAAGTGAGGTTCACCTAAAAGCCCATCATCACCTTGTAGCCATTTTGACGGAGTGCATGCGCTCCATTAAGCGAGGGGAGCTTCGTGAGATTAATTTGATTTATTGCTCACGCATTTCCTAAAGCACATGGTGGCAGGCAGAAGATGTGAGGTATGGGAGTCTGGAGGGATGTATAAAGTCGGAGGGGCCAAAGGCCATTTCGTTTTCATGGTTTTGTCAGCAGGGTCTCCCTGGGAAAGCTCAGCTGCCCGGGGAGGCCTAAAGCCTGGATGTGTGGAGGCCAGAACCGGCTGGGGCAAGCCATCATCTTACAGACAAGTTCCCCTCACGCCCTCCATTTTTTTTTTTTTTTTATTTGCCACTTCCTATTTGCCGGCAAGTGTTTTGTCATCTGTGCCTACACGGGGACTATCTTGCTTGTGGGCATGCTGACAAGCACAGGAGGCCGGGGCCTCTGTGGTTCCAAGTACCTGTGGGCCTCCTGGAAATGGGCAGGACTCCTTAGAGGGCAGGCCTGCGGAATCCACGGTGCAGGGGCCAGCAGCTGGTGGTCACCAAGGACACAGACATCCGTCATCTGACGCAGCTACGGATTCCTGGGGCAGGGTGTCTTACTTTTCACCTCTGTTTTGGCACCGACTGGAGGAGGGTCCAAACTCTAAAACAAGGTTGGTCTTTTTTAACCTGCCCTAGTGGTCCGATGGGTCCTGCTGGTCAGAAAGAAAGACTAATAACGAATCCCCTCACTCTTCTTGGGGGTGCGAGGGGGTAAAATATATGCTAAACATAACATTACCATCTTGACCTTAGGTTTTACAGTTCAGGGGGATTAAGTACATGCATGGTGTTGTGTGTCCATCCCCGTCGTCCATTTCCAGAACCTTATTCTTTTCTTTTTTTTTTATGTTTTATTTATTTTTGAGAGCAGGAGAGACAAAACATGAGCAGGGGAGGGGCAGAGAGAGAGGGAGACACAGAATTCGAAGCAGGCTCCAGGCTCTGAGCTGTCAGCACAGAGCCCAATGCGGGGCTCGAACTCACAAACTGTGAGGTCATGACCTGAGCCGAAGTCGGACACTTAACCGACTGAGCCACCCAGGCGCCCCATTTCCAAAACCTTTCATCATTCCAAACAGAAACTCTGGACCCATTAAACAGTGACTTCCCAATCTTCCCTCTCCCCAGCCCCTGGGGAGCTCTATTCTACTTTCCATGAATTTGCTTATTCTAAGTACCTCATGTAAGTGAAATCATACCATATTTGTCCTTTTGTGTCTGGCTTATTCCACTCAGCAGAATGTTTTCAAAGTTCATTCATCCACATTGTAGTGTATGTCTGAATTTCATTCGTTTTTAAGGCTGAATAATATTCCATTATGTGTATACACCACATTTTGTTTATATGTTCATCTGTTGGTGGGCATTTGGGCTGTTTCCACCTATTGGCCACTGTGGATAATGACACTGTGAACTTGGGTAAGCAAATTACCCTTCAAGATGCTACTTTCAGTTTTTTTGGATATATACCCATAAGTGGAATTTCTGAATCAGATGGTAATTCTATTTTTAATTTTTCTTTTTTGGTTGAAGCGTTGAACAAGATCATCAGCTAGATGCAAAGTGGGTGGGGGATGGGAGCACCCGGGTGGTTCAGTTGGCTGAGCGTCTGACTTTGGCTCAGGTCGTGTTCTTGCGTTCATGAGTTCGAGCCCTGCGTCGGGCTCTGTGCTGACAACTCAGAGCCCGGAGCCTGCTTCGGATTCTGTGTCTCCCCCTCTCTCCTTGTCCATTCCCCACTCACATTCTGTCTCTAAGTCTCTCAAAAACAAATAAAACATTAAAAAACAAATAAAGTGAGTGGGGGACATGAAAGATGGGAGGAGGGAGAAGATACAAAATAGTCATTTTGGAAAGAGAAAATAAACTTACCAGGGAAACATTTTAGGATTACCAGGTTGTGTTGCATGATCATTTGAGGTTTGCGGTCATGAATTTAAAATGAAAATTATCTCTAGGAATTGCGTGTGTGTGTGCGTGTGTGTGTGTGTGTGTGTACAGGAGTGGTAGCCATCATTCTCCATGTATTATTTGGCAACTTGTTTTTACTGCTTCCAGTGTGCTATACACAGTATTCCCCAGAGGCTCTGGGGTTTGTGTAACCATTCCCCCGGTGATGGACAGTGAGGTCATTTCCAGCTCTTCACCATGATAAGGGCAGCTACAGTAAGGGCTCTCTACCTGCTGCCTCGGGTACCCAGGACTGTTTCTCTAGGAATGTATCAAGAAGAAGATTTACTGGATCATAAGGTAAGCACACTTTAAAGTTTAATAGAGTCCATTGCCCTCCAAAGTGATTCTACTAATTTATACTCTTACCAACAGAATATGAGAATAGTCCACATCTTCATCAGGCCTACATCAGTCAAACTTTCTATTTTGCTTGTCTGATAAAATAAAAAAGTGGCCTCCCATTGCTTTAATTTATGTTTCCTTTATTATTGGAGATATTACACTCTTTCCTAAGTTTCTTGACCGTTTGGATTCCTCCTTGTGTGAATTGCCCTTTCATATCCTTCATCCTGTTTCTTTGAGTATATTGTAACTGTTGCAAGGATTTTCCTTAGCTGGTTGCTAGTTTTCAGTTTGTTAGTGGTGTGTTTTGATGTGGTTGAATTTACTAATATCCCTTCCTCAAAGGCTTCTGTGTTGAGTATTATATTTCACAAGCTTTCCCTGTCACAAATCCATAAAAATAATATCTTTTGTTTTCTTCTAATTCTTTTGTAGTTGTTGGGTTTTTTTAAGATTTTATTTTTTATTTTTTTAATGTTTATTTGTTTTTGAGAGAAAGAGAAAGAGACAGAGTACAAGTGTGGGAGGGGCAGAGAAAGAGGGAGGCACAGAATCCGAAGCAGGCTCGGGGCTGTCAGCACAGAGCTCAACACAGGGCTTGAACCCACAAACCATGAGATCATGACCTGAGCTGAAGTTGGACGCTCCACCAACTGAGCCAGCCACGTGCCCCTCTTTTATAGTTGTTTTACTTCAATTTCTAACCTTGAGATAATTGTAGATTCACATGCAGTTGAAACAAGTAATCTCATATACCACCCCTTACCCACTCTCCCCAAGTGGTAACAGCTTACAAACCACAGTGCATTACCATGACCTGGACACTGACACTGAAACAGTAAAGAGTTCTCACCACGAGCCCCCAAGTCACCCCTTTATAGTCACACTTACCTCTTGTTCCCCTACTCCCCACCCCACTGCCGTCCTATCCTTAATCCTGGCAACCACTAATCTATTCTCCATTTCTACAATTTTGTCATTTCCAGAATGTTCTATGAGTGGAATCACACAGTATGTAACCTTTGGGGATTGGCTTTCTTCACTCAACACAATTCCCTGGAGAATCATTCAAGTTGCTTTATGTGTCAATAGTTTCCTCCTTCCTAGGGCTCAGATGTAGCCCATGGTGTGGATACACCCAGTTTGCTTACCATTCGCCTGTTGAGAACATCTGAGTTCTTTCCAGTTTGGAGCTATTACAAATAAAATTGTTAAGAACATTTGTGTGTATACAGATTGTTCAAAAAATGCAATCGTTAGGTCAAATGACCGTTACGTGTTGAGTTTTTTAAGAAACTACTGAACGGTTTCCCTATGGCTAGACCATGTTACCACCCCACCTGCAAAGTACATCCGTGAAGATCCAAGGTCTTCTCATCCTGGTCAGAAGTTGATGTTGTCACTATTTTTCCTTGAACTATTTTAATAGGTGTGTAATGCTATCTCCTGTGGTTTTAATTGGCACTTCCCTATGGCTCAGAATGTTGAAGATTTTTTCATATGCATATTTACCACAAGAGTATTCTCTTCAGTAAAATATCTATTCATGTCTTTTACCCACCTTCTAATACAATGGTTCAGGTTTTTACTCTTCAGTTTTGAAAAATCTTTATGTATTCTAGATGGTCCTTGGTGAGATAAGAGTTTTGCAAATATCTCTGCCCCCCCCCCCACACACACACCATCTTCAGCTTATCATTTTATCCTCTTTCCTGGGCCCTTCGCAAAACAAAAGTTTTTAATTTTGATTAAATCCGATTTATCAATTTTCCCTTTGATGGAGAGTGCTTTCGGTGTCAAAGCTAAGAAGTCTGCTTTGTCCCAAATTCCAAAGATTCTTTCCAAAGTTTGTTTTCCTAAAACCATTACAATCTTGTGTTCCACATTTAAGTTTATGATCCACTTTGAGTTAATTTTTATACAGGCTGTGGGGTCTAGATAGAGGTTCACTTTTCCTGCATTTGGATTCGTCCAATTGGTCCAACTCTTCTGGCATCCTTTGTTTCAAAGCTTTTCCTTCCTCATTTGGGTTGTGTTGGCTCTTTTATCAAAACCCATACTGGGCGTATTCGTGTGGGTCTGTTTCAAGGTTCTTTGCCCTCTCCCCCTGATCCGTGTCCATCACCCTACCAAAAACACACGCTTCCATTACTGTAGCTGCGTAATGCCTGGAAAATTGGGTAGGTAAATGCTCACTTAATTTTTCTTTTGCAAAATTGTTTTAGCTATTCTAGTTTCCTTACATTCCCTTATAAATTTTAGGATAATTTGTCTCCATCTACACAAAAGCTTATTCATTTCACAAGCTTTCCCCAATCACAGAACCATAAAAATAATCTCCTATGTTTTTTTCTGTTCTTTTGTAGTGTTTAAAAAATGTTTTGTTCTTTAAGTAATCTAGAGTTTTTTTAAACTGTGAATTATGAGGAGTAAGGTGGGAACGTGATTTTCATTTTTTTTGTACTCATTTCTCTCAACATTTTTAACTGAATATTTGTTTGCTCATTTGAAATACCAACTTTATTATATACCAAGTTCCTACATATGCACGGGCCTATTTCCACACTCACTGTTCTCTTCCATTGGTCTAATTGTCTATTTATTTTTATATTGTTTTTAATTCTATAACTTCACAGTATTTTTCCTTTTGTATTAGGTAAACTCTATGCCCAACATGGGGCTTGAACTCTTGACCCTGAGATCAAGAGTCATATGCTCTTCCAATTGAGCTAGCCCGGCGCCCCCACATTATGTTTTGATATCTAGCAGGATACATTCCCCTTCGCTGTTCTTCCTTTTCAAAATAGTCTTTTGCATCTTTTCTCCCATGTGAATAATAATAAAACTGTCCCTTTTAATTAGATGGCTGTTGGGATTGTACTGAATTTATAGATAATTTCCACAATGGATATTTTCATAATGAAGAGATTTCCAGATATAGTATATACCCCCTTTTGGTTGAGTCTTCTTTTATGTTCATTATTAAATTTTTGGTTTTCTCCAGATAAATCTCTTGTTTTTTTTCAGGACTAGTCCTAAACATGTTGGAGTTTTAATTGTGTTGTGAAGAGGATGTGTTTTCACATATATTTTCAAACCAGTCACTATCATGGATGGAACAAAGCCTTTTCATGTAGATGTTTCCATAGGATACACATAGGAACTTTTTTGTGGGAGGGACTGGAGTTCAGAGAGGGAAACAGGAGCCAAATACAGGTCCTCTGGCCTCTCGAGTGTCCAGAACTTCCTGGAAGGCTCTGGAATGGAGGGTAGGGAGGATAGCAGAGCTGAGGAGTCTCTCTTACACTTACCGAGTGGAGATCCAGCTCATAGCTTGGTTTAACATAGCCTTCCCCTCAGTGAGGCTCCATGAAGACTTAACTACAGCACCCCACACCCTATGTCCTATCTCCCACCCTGTTTCCCACCCCTGTTCTCTATTGCTTCACAGCTTGTCTCTCACAGGCCAGGCCTGTGCTTCTACTTGGCTCTGTGACCAAAGACTTCTGTATGTGGGTCCAAAGGTCCAACCTGGTAAGTAGATGCCATGATTAGTAAAAGATTAAAGGATCATGACACCACGGTATTGGTAATGTGGACCAGGCCACTAACCATTCCTTGAGGACAAGGTGAGAGGTGAGAAGTGAGATGGAGAAGCCAGATTAGAACCAAATTCCTAGGGGCACCTGGGTGGCTGAGTCACCGTTCATGAGATTAAGCCCCACATCGGGTTCCACACAGTGCAGAGCCTACTTCAGATTCTCTCTCTCCTCTCTGTCTTTTCCCCCGCTTGCACGCACGCGCTCTCTCTCTCTCTCTCTCTCTCTCTCTCTCAAGATAAATAAATAAGCATTTAAAAAAAAGTTAAAAAAAAAAAAACCACCAAATTCCTATCTTGAGCAGCATAAAGGTCCAGGAATGAAGGAGACCAGCCCTCAAGCACCAGGGTGCAGGGCGACAGCCACCGTGGGAAGGCAGGCCTACAGCAGGAATTAAGGGGCCTGGCCAGTGGCTTCTGAAGTAGCCACGCTGTGAGGTGGGATGTGGAGAGGGATGGTCTGGGAGCCTGGGAAACGAGAATGCGGAGAGTCTGCTTCTATGGATAAGAACCGTGCTGGGGGAGCTTACTGGTGTGCATGACGCTTGGCTTCTTCGTTCCTCTGTTTGTCTCACTCAGGATTCATCTGGTGTCGGGAAGAGTCCCAGCCCATCTCGGCTGAGTCAGGAGGCTGAGGGAAAGAGCACCGAAGTGAGTGCAGAATCAATATCCCCGGGGTGTAGTGTAGAGGCGGCAGAGGGAAGCAGACAAAGAGCCCCATAGAGGGGAGGGAGACTCAGGGCTGACTCTGCCCTGCTCTTCCTCTCCGCCTCATTTCAGCTGCACCATGCAAATTCAGGGTTTCTTCAGTAAACGAAGGTTATTCAGCTCCTATAGCTTTGTGACCAGAGCTATTTTCTCATCCAAAAAATAAAGATAATACTTCTACAAATTCCCCAAGTTACAGAATGCTTACTACTGGAGACATCAGGTGGTGAAATAGATTATTTTACATAGTATGTGGACATAGCTTTAAATAATGAAGAACTGCATGGTGATAAATATATTCTTTTTTCATTTTTTTTCCTCCAGATCTTCTGATTACATAAGAAGAAACGCTCATGGTGCTGGGGTGGCTAAGTCGGTTACGCATCCTACTTCAGCTCAGGTCATGATCTCATGGTTTGTGAGTTCAAGCCTTGCATCGGGCTCTGTGCTGACAGCTGCTGCTTCGGATTCTGTGTCTCCCTCCCTCTCTCTCTCTCTCTCTCTCTCTCTCTGACCCTCCTCTGTTCATGCTCTATCTGTCTCTCTCTCTCAAAAATAAATAAACAGGAGCGCCTGGGTGGCTTAGTCGGTTGAGCGTCCGACTTCTGCTCAGGTCATGATCTTATGGTCCGTAAGTTCGAGCCCTGCATCAGGCTCTGTGCTGACAGCTCCCAGCCTGTAGCCTTCTTCGGATTCTGTGTCTCCCTCTCTCTCTGCCCTCCTCCTGCTCACGCTCTCTCTCTATGTCTCAAAAATAAATAAACATTAAAAATAAATAAATAAATAAACAAACATTAAAAAAAATGAGTAAAGTCTCTGGGGGCATCTGAGTGGCTCAGTTGGTGGAGTGTCTGACTCTTGATTTTGCCTCAGGTCATGATCCCAGGGATGTGAGATCAAGCCCCGTGTAGGGCCCTGTGCTGAGCAAGGAGCCTGCCTGAGATTCTCATTCTCAATCTCTCTCTCTCCGCCTCCCTCTTCCCCTCCCCTGCTTGCATTCTCTTTCTCTCAAAAAAAAAAAAAAAAAAATGTGAAGAAAACAATGAGGGAAATGCAGTACCTCACCTAACCTCACAGGATAAGGCTGTTCCGGGGAAGCTCAGCTGTGTAATAGTCATTAAAGGCCCGCATTATCTTCATCTTTCCTCATCACCTTATTGGCTTGGTCCCAAGGCGTGTACCTTTGCAGCTACAAAAAGTCTGCCCCCCACCCCCCCCACCAGGATTAGTATATAGCTATAAAGACACATGCTTTATGTCTTTATACTTTAAGACATGCACTTCAATGTTATTTATAGACATTAAGGGTAGTCGCAACTTGTTTGCTTTCAGGCACACACACAAATGCGGTATTGAAGTGAAATTCACATAAAATAATCATTTTAAAAGTGAATGATTGGGGCGCCTGGGTGGCTCAGTCGGTTGGGCGTCCGACTTTGGCTCAGGTCATGATCTCGCAGTTTGTGAGTTCGAGCCCCGAATCGGGCTCTGTGCTGACAGCTTGGAGCCTGGAGCCTGCTTTGGATTCTGTGTGTGTGTCTCTCTCTACCCCTTGCCTGCTCACGCTCTGTCTCTCTCAAAAATAAAAAAAATAAATAAAAATAAAAAAATAAAAGTGAATGATTCAGTGGGTCACAAGATTATACAGCCATCACCGCCATCTAATTCCAAATTTTTTTTTATTATAGTAAAAAATATCTCTAACAAAATGTATCATCCTAGCCCGTTTTTGGTGTATAGTACAATAGTGAATGCACATTGTTGTACAACAACTCTCTCGAACTTTTCATCTTGCAAAACCGAAACACTACACCAAACTAACGACTCCCTATTCCCCCCCGCCCCAGCCTCTGGCAACCCTCATTCTACTTTCTGTTTCTAAGAATTGTGATATTCTAGAGCACTAGATATTTCATATAAATATAACTGGGAACGTGCAGTATTTGTCGATTTGTACCTGGCTTATCTTACTTAGCACAATGCCCTTAAGCTTCACCCGTGTTACCGTATGTGACAGGATTGCCTTCTTTTTTAAATCTGCATGATATCCTATTGTATGCATATACCACATTTCTTTATCCGTTCATTCTTTGATTCTTTAAGTTTGTTTCCAGGGTTTGTTTGTTTGTTTATTTATTTAGAGAGCACACACGCCATCGAGGGAGGGGCAGAGGGAGAGGGAGACAGGGGATCCCAAGCAGGCTCCGCGCTGTCAGCACGTAGCCCAACTCAGGGCTCGAACTCACAAACCATGAGGTCATGACCTGAGCTGAAACCAAGAGTCAGACACTTAACCGACTGAGCCACCCAGGCACCCCTCTCTGGCATTTCTTCTGTAAACAGGGAAGTAAATCTCTCCCAGAAGGTGCCAGTAGATTTCACTCAGTTATCGGTGGCCACAGCTGGGCCATAATTCCATGCTGCTAAGGGAGGCTGGGAAAAGTATAGCGTGTCTAGCCTCCCTAGGAGGAGGAGGGCTCTTCCAGCAAGAAAGATGGTGTGAAAAGGCGATAGATAACAGTGTCAGTCACAGTGAGAGCCTGGAACTTCTCAAACAGTAGTTAAAATATCTCAGAATATACCTCGGCCTCAAATCTCCCCATAGGCAATAGTATCCAGCAAACAATAGAATCATAACATTGCATTTAACTCTGCAGCTATTCCTAACAAGTGCTACCAGTTATAATTTCCTCAAGAATAAGTGGGTTTAAATTAAAAAAAAAGAAGAAGAAGAAGAAGAAATTGAGGGGCACCTGGGTGGCTCAGTCAGTTAAGAGTCTGACTCTTGCTGATTCATAGGGGCACATGTACCCCAATGTTTATAGCAGCACTTTCGACAGGAGCCAAATCATGGAAGACCCTCAGTGTCCATCAACTGACAAATGGATAAAGAAGATGTGGTTTATATATACAATAGAATACTACTTGGCAATGAGAAAGAATGAAATCATGCCATTTGCAGCAACGTGGATGGAATTGGAAGGTATTATGCTAAATGAAATAAGTCAAAGAAAGACAGATATCATATGTTTTCACTCATATGTGGAACTTGAAAAAACAGAAGACCATGGGGAAAGGGAAGGGGAAAAAATAGTGACAAACAGAGAGGGAGGGAGACAAAGCATAAGAGACTCTTAAATACAGAGAACAAACTGAGGGGTGATGGGGGGGTGGGGGAGAGGGGAAAATGGGTGATGGGGATTGAGGAGAGCACTTGTTGGGATGAGCACTGGATGTTGTATGTAAGTGAGGAACCATGGGAATCTACCCCAAAAACCAAGAGCCCACTGTATACACTGTATGTTAGACAATTTGACAATAAATTATATTAAAAAAAAGAATCTGACTCTTAATCTCAGCTCAGGTCTTGATCTCAGGGTTGTGAGTTCAAGCCTTGTGTTGGGTTCAGCTCGCTGCTGGACATGAAGCCAACTTAAAAATAAATAAATAAATAAATAAATAAATAATAAATAAATAAATAAATAAATAAATAAATAAAATTTTAAAAAAGAATTTGATCTAAAGAAAAAAACTAAGTAAAAAATAGTAGAAGTGGTGTGCAAAAGATACATCTTAAAGGTGGTAAGTAAATCATCCAAGTCTGGGATGCAGGATAAGGGTGAGGTTTAAATGAAATAATGTATGTAAGGGCTCAGCCCATTGCCTGGAACACAGAAGGGCCTCCCTCAACGACTTGTGATAAAAGCTGTGGTTCCCTTCAAGTTAGAGCTGCCAGATTCAAGAAATAAAATCAGAGGACACTCAGTTCAATTTGAATTTCAGATAAATAATGAATAGGATAACTATATCCCATGCAGTGTTTGGGACATACTTATACTAAAAAAAAATTATTCATTGTTTAACTGAAATTCAAATTTAACTGAGCAATGTTGGTTTTATCTGGCAACCCATTTCACCCACTTTCCCTGGAATGAGGAAGAGCTGAGACACAGTTTGGGGAACCTGGGTGTTACCAAAGCTGCCTGCCTTCTACCAGGTAGCTGGGGCAGAAGATAATGAGGGAATGGGAAAGCTCCCTGGGGGGCTGAAGAACCTATGCCCAAGAGCAGCTTCCAGCCCGGGCACTGCACCCCTAGCCTCCATTTCCCCTCACCCCTAGGACGGCCCCGTGGACTCTCCAGTCCCTTGCTTCCCCAGCTCCCAGTGGCTGTGATGTGCCCTGGGAGGGAAGTATTGCTGGGGCAGCGTATTGCAGACAGCAAGGATCTTATGAACACACAGGAGTCCCCTGTGTGACTTTAAAGGTTTACCACAGGGACCTGGGCCCATAAACACTCAGACAAAGAGGTTTTATGAGTGTTGGGCTGAATGCATCCTTCCCTCACCTCCTCCCTCCTCCCCGTCTGAGCTGGGCCAGGGAAGCTCTTCTGTCCATAGAAGGGCACAGGGGACTCCAGATGTGTCACTTGTCGGTTTACCACCCTCCCTGGCCACGCTGAGCAAGATCCAATCCCCACCCCCCACCACCCTCCACCACACACAAACACACACAGTGTCAACTACCGCAGAACATGCCTCCTCACTTCCATTTGCTGCCTCAGCTCTTTGAAGGGTAGGGGGACACCTCAAACCAAGAGTTTCAACCAATCAGTCTCTGGGATGACAGGCCAGCTCACTGGTGGTTCCCAGCACTCTACCTAGCAGTGCCCGGCGGGAGGATGTTGTCATGACTACACGGGCCTGGACACTCGATTTCTGCCTCTCCCTAGAGTTTCTGTACTTTACGGCAGACCCCACTAAAACTCTCCAGGTCTCCTGGGGGCTGAGGCTGTCTGCCGTTTATATTGTAGGAAAGATGGGTTTAAATGGGATTCGCTCTAGACAGCAGGAGAATATCGCATTCTCCAGGGAGAAAGACCTCAAAAATCTGTGGGTCCTCATGTCTGGAAAATGGCGACTGTGATTCACATCAGGCCAAGAAGAAAGAGATTCATGAGCCCAGTGTGCCTTTCGTTTGTCCCACGGCATTGCTTAGCCCCATTACTCACACCGCAGACCAGGGTGACACAGCCACTACCTAGTGCTTACTCATACACTTCTTATCCCTGGGGGTCTGATGTGGGAGAAGGGGGTATGGGGAGGGGGCGTCCTTCCCAGACAGACTGAAGCCCCTCTATGGCAGAAAGATCCTCTTGCTCCCTTGTGGCTCCATGGAGATACAGTAAGTACATAGTAATAACTGCCCACCCCACTCAGAGCTTCGGCCCCAGCATAGCTCACCCAAGGGCACACGCGTACACACAGATGTGTCCACCAATGTGTCCACCAGTCCCCCATGTCTAGCCCTGACATCCGCTGTTAGCCTTATTATTATTGCACACCTTACTATCTGTCTATCGGGCGCAGACAGAGAGCCCTGAAGCAAATCCACTCATTCATGTCTGGGTGTGTCCAGCAGCCTCTGCAGAGGCCTCGCTGGGAAGGGGAACTGCTGTGTCCCTCCGTTCCATCCCACTCGGCCCTTTCTTCATCACGGGGGAGGGAGCCCCGTCCCGCTCGGGCCTCTCTCTTCCGTCCCCTGGCACAGCCACTCAGGCTCTTGGCTCCTCTCCCTTCTGGCACCACACTGACCCTTGTCCCCTGACCACTGGCTTGTGTTGTCAGCTATTCCGCTGCATCTGTTCTCACTCAAACTGTGCCCCGAGGGTGGGAGTCCAGCCTCAGATCCCACAGCTACACTTCTGCAGGATAAATGGCCCACTCGCATTGCCACAATGGGCCACCTATCAGCATGTAGCCAGCGTGAAATCATGCCCAGGGGCCCTATCTCTCTTCACCTTGAGTTCAATGCCCCATTTATTAACCAGCTTTGGTGTGCACCAGGGATACAGGAGTGGGCAGGGGAAGAAATGTGGGCAGCATGGGAAGAAAGAAAAAAACCCACCCCACCACTTGGGGACACATGACACAGTGGGCACCGCCAACCTGCCCAGGTCATGTTGCCCGGCCTCCTAGGTCTCTGCATGAGTTACCTTTCCAACTAAGGAAAGTGGGAGGCTCGGAGAGCATTTGTCCCCAGCACTGCAGAGCCAGCGGGGGGACATGAGCACCGGAGCCCGTGACCAGCATTGGACCAGAACACCGAACCTCCCCAGCTTATAAAGTACCGCCCCCCATGCTGCACCTCCTCCCTTCCCCAAAGCTGTGTGACAACTCCAGGCAGCAGGTGGGCCAGGAGTGGAGACCCAGAGGGGCCAGCAGAGCCCCCTCGGGAGAACTCTTCTCCTGAGGCGCCCCCCGAATGCCCACAGTCGAGTCCACAGGGAGAGCCAGGGCCCTGGTCTTCACAGTCTGTGGGCACACCAGTGTGAACAAGGGCCCCGGGAGGGTCATGGGCCTCACGGCCAGGGGATTGTCATCCCCCTTGCTCCTCTGCTTCCTGCTGATTCCGGCAATCAACTGACACTCTTCCTGCTCCAACTTCGGCCTCACCCCATTCTTGTGAAGGTGGCATCCCTGTCTCTGAAACATGCGGCTTCGGGGCCCTTCTGGCCTGGGAGTGACACTGAGGCATGGCCATGTCACACAGCACAAGGCCGGCCTGCTTTTCCATCAGGGTAGCTTCGTGACCTCAAGCCAAGACATCTTGTGGTGGGGAGAGGGGGGACGGACACACGAATGAGAGTCATAGCTTCCACGTGGAGACTGAGCCAGCTGCCGGGTGCTCCTCCGACAGCCGGGTCCTGGGTCTGACAGCCTGCTTTTATGTCGATAGCTAAGGTTTATAGATATTTCTCCGGCAGCAAGTTAAATCGCATCTGCTCGGGCAGATATCCAGGCACACAGGGCAGGCAGGCAGACAGACAGAGCAGCAAGGCCCTGGGCTCCAGAGGCCCTGGCAGGCGGGCCTTCCTGCTATAAAGCCCTGTGTCTAATAGGAAATGCAGGCTGGCAGAGAGGCTGGGGGTGGGGGGGTGGCGGGCGGCGCAGCCACGGCTGCTTCCGTCAAGGTCCCAGTGCCCCGGACGACTCAGCCTGCTCTTTGGTAACCTCTTCACGTGGATTCTGAGTTCTGGGTCTGGGCAACCACTTTCTGGGAAAACAGAACTGATATCAGACTATGGCTTGTGGGACGAGACAGGCAGGAAGAGGGAAAGCCCCATCTGGAGCTGTCACTAGGCAGGGGACCCAGAACGCTGGCCCAGGAGGCAGCACCCCACCGAGCAGTGAGTGGGGAGCCCAGCCAGGGGACCCCCATCCTGCAGGACTGGCAGTGCTGGGCACGTTATCGATCATGGAAGGTAGGGCTCAAAGCAGGCAGGGACCTCAGAGCTAGGCCGGAGGTGGGAGTGCTACCCCGCGGGGTCTCCTCTCAGTGCTGGGAAGAAAAGGAAGGGCTCCCTCCCTGGTCCTTCTGCCACCAGCACAGCCAGCTTTGCGGGGGGGCGGGGGGGGGACATTTCTTCTCAGCCAGCCCCTGCCTTGGTCCCAGGCTATGCAATGAGATGCTCAGAGACCTTCGACACACAGAGAGTGGCCACCTCACTTAGTCCAGCCTGTGTACTAAGCCCCGGGGTTACAAAGTAAATAAAACACAGTGTCTTCCTGGTTGTGGAGATTAGGGGCAGCACATAGACGGTGCTGGGGAGCAAGGGTAACAGAATGCAGAGTCGGCCCAGGAGGCACGGAGGGCAGGTCCCAGCCTCAGGGTGACAGTTCAGACCTCAGAGGGCAGAAGGGCAGGGCAGGCCTCGGATCCTGTGGGGACTACCATCACCCAGCCCGGTCTCAGCCCAGAGTTCCCAGCCCCCCTTCACTCTCTCTATCCCTTTCTAGGAAGCCTGTCATGGCAAAATGGAAACCCTCCCTCTCAGTGCTCCCTCACAGAGCCTATTTCTGGTCTGGAGACACAGGCCCCCTCCTCCACAGAACCAGACGATTGACTGGGCTGGGATGATTGACACTCTGTACCTCTAGAAAACCCAGAGTGACTTAGCTAAACAGAGCTCCCAGCAGGAGTGACCAAGTGATCCTGTCCCGTGACCAACAGTTGCTCACACCAGCCCAGTTTCCAGATCACATGTGTTCAGCTTCATGGAGTGCCTACCATGTGGAAGGGATTGTGCCAGGTGGTGCTTACGCCCTCCCTCAAAGACAGGCAGGGCATTGGGTTATCATCTAATGCTGCAGAACTAACCACCCAAAACACATTTCCTTTCCTCGTGAATGGGCAGAGAGAGCAGGGCCGTTCGGTCTTCAGTCTGGGACCACTCACATGCCCGGTAAGAGCCAACAGCTGGGGACAGGAACAGCTGGGACTCCTCGCACACACCTTTCTCCGTGGCAGCTGCTGGGTAGCCAGACTTTTTACAGCCCTCAGGGCTCTTGAGGCAGGTGTCACGGGCAAAGATGGGCAGACGCCACATCCCCTTTTCTCGCCTAGAATCTGGGGCCACACAGTATCATTCCTGCTTCTATTCATTGGAAGCAGGACTTCGAAGCTGCCCCATACTGACGCGGAGGACAATTAGATTCAGCCTTTTGATGGGAAGCATGTCGAAGGTGTGAACGTGACTGTGTCCATTTTCATGAACGTGTTTTTAACTCACCACACGAAACGAGGGTTATTGTCCCGTTTCAGAGAGGGGCTTAGTTGGAGCATTTGGCAGGCTCAGTCGGTGGAGCGTGTGACCCTTGATCTTGGGGTTCGAGCCCCACGTTGGTCTTAGAGAGGCACTTAGAATAAAGTGGCTCGTCCAATTCACATGGTGATTTAGAACCAGGTGAGAACTCTAAGCCGAGGCTCCAAGACCAAGCCTTCCTTCTATCCACCACTTGGCTCAGTGACAGAGGGCTCAGAGTTCTCAGAGCATCCGACGAAACCTATAGACAATTTCCTCGGGGAAAAGTGTACGTATATAAAAACGTGTGTCTGTGAGTTCGCGTGGGTGCTCCCTCTTTCCCGTCCAGCACGTAAAAGGCTACAAGTGGCCACGCCTAACAACAGGTTAAGAGCTGGACACACTGAACACTCAACTCCTTCCTAGATCCTTCGGAGGCAGGGTCACCAAGCAAACCACTGCCCCCAGAACTGGAGAGACTGACAGGGGAGTGCCGTGAACGCACTGCAGCTTGCAGGGGTGGACTCTGCCCTAGAACCAGTGCTGGGCAGTGCTGCTACAGGGACTGCTGGAGCCTGAGAGGGAGGAACTACAGGAGACCCAGTCCTGGGAAGGACAAAGGTGGGGGGGCTTTTGTGAGTTTTATCTCCAAGGGCTCCCAGGTTCCCACGGTGCAAAGCAGAGAAAAATCTCCTCGAGCTTGCTTCCGGCGGCAGGGAGATGAGGAAAGGTCTTCTTAAGCCTTGCCCTGGGCGAAACTCGTTAAGCAGAGCCAAACCTGCAAAGGTTTTATCAGAATCTAATGGACGTAGGAGAAGGGAAATACCCAACTCAGCCCAGTCTAGCCATCTCGTTTCACCTAAATGAGGAGGGAAAATGGAGAAACATTTGCGAAGTTCATAGCCCAGAGGCATAGGCTCACCGAAAGTTGGAGACCTAATCACAGGACTATAGACAGTTCCCCTCACTCTATGCCTCACAACCATATCACGAAAGACCTACTTGTAGCAATTTCTTTTACCCAATAAATCATACAGCTATCAAGAAAAAATTACAGGGCATACTAAAAGGTAAAACACACAGTTGGAAGAGACAGAACAGGGGCGCCTGGGTGGTTGAGTCAGTTAAGTGTCCAACTTCAGCTCAGGTCACCATCTCACGGTTCATGAGTTCAAGCCCCACCTCGAGCTCTGTGCTGGCAGTGAGAAGCCTGCTTGGGATTCTCTGTCTTCCTTTGTCTCTGTCCCACGCCCCGCCAGCTCACACTCTCTTTCCCTATCTCTCAAAATAAATAAAGAAATAAACATTTAAACAAAAATTTTAACAAAAGAATAAAGTAGATAGCATGCAAGAACAGATAGACAATGTACAGAGAAATGGAAGTCTAAGAAAGAACCAAAATTAATGCTAACAATCGAAAATGCTAATAGAAATGAAAAATGCCTTTGATGGGCTTATTAGCAGACAGGACACAGCTGAGGAAAGAATCTCTGTGCAGCATGGGAATGTAGCCGGTGGCATTGCAGTCACGTTGTGTGGTGACGGATGGTAGTAACACTAGTGGTGAGCACAGCATAACACATAGAATTGTCAGATCCTTATGTTGTACACCTGAAACCAATGTAACATTGTGTGTCAGCTGTATTTCAATGTTAAAAATTAAAAGAATTTGCTCGAGGATATCTCAGTAAATTCTGGGGAACAGAACAATGTGACCCCAAATCAGGCTAATCAGTCCTGAACTCCACGTACTCCCAGCACAGCCACCACAGCCAGGGCAGCGGGGGCCAAGCCAGGAGCACATTCCTGTCCCCACGCCTGCCCAGCAGCCTGGAGGCCTCTCCTGGGGCTCCCCTGTGGGGGTGTGGGGGAGGCCTCGCTTGTGGTGACACTCTGGGGTTTTCCTCTGCAGGTGCCACTGTGGTGCTGTGTCCACAGACATCACGTGGAAGAAAAGGAGGAGTCCCCTTCCTGTTCCCCATGTGGATGGCCTCCTGGGGCCTGAGAGGAGAAAACCAGAACCCTCAAAGCAGCCACCAGTCTCCTCATGCCCCGGAGCAGACTGGCCAGGGCCCCAGGGCAGCCACACCACAGAACAAGAGTCCTCTTGGCCTTGAGACAGCGAGGGGTAGTGTGGTGGGTCCCCGCCCTCCTTTCCTTCCGATCACGCCTGAGGGAGGAATGTGAGCAGCCCCAGCCTGCAAGGGAAAGAAGGGCCGCAAAGTCCTTTGCCTTTGCAATAAATAACCACTCATCCTTGCTGTCGAGAAGCCTGTGTGTAGTAGAAAACGTAGAGGCTTTATACACAGACACCTGTGGTACAATCCCCGGCACTGACCACAGGACCTTCAGCAGGTCCCACTCTGGCCGTGTCTCCTGAACTGTACTTAGGGCTGGAGGGAAGTGGGATCCCACATATGCAGGATGGAAAGGGAAGGGTCCCCTGAAGAGACTGGGTGATACTGACAGTGAGTTTCTTTGGCATTCCGACGGGCATCCTTTTAGGTGAGGAGCCTTGCCCAAAAGTTTTATTTATTTGGAGAGATGGTAGTGCTGAAGAAGGGAAGCCTCCAGGGCAAGGAGTGTTTGGCTAAGAAGTGGGGGGAACTCAGCACCATGGACGGATTTGACCCCATTTCGTCCCCTGGGCTAGTTTTTGAGACTATATGGGCAGAAGGATTATAGACAAAAACCGAAAAGAGTTTTGTTTCATTTTCTTTTCCTGAAATAACAGGCTTTATGACAGCGTGGACATCAGCTGCTTACCACCTTAAGGCCCAGGTGACAAAATGTGATGCAAATTGGAAGGAGAGAGGACCTCAATGTGTGGCCCAGCCCCGAGCTGGAGCCTCAAGCGGTCTGCCGCTTTGGGATGCCTGAGCAGCGGAAGTTGAAGCAAGTGACAAAGGTGCCGGCAGGCAGGTGAGATGCCCGCTGGGCCTGCTGGGAGCGAAAGCAACAGTCCCTAGCAGGTGCGGCTCATTCTTGAGCACACCCCAGACACAGTGTGGGCGGGGCGACGCTGTGCTGCCCGGAAGTCCTGCAATGGTGTGGAGCGGTGGGAGGCCTCGTTTGTGACCGTAGGGCGGCGGGAGTGGAGAAGTTTGATCTCACCGGGAACACTGACAAAAGTTTTAAGAAAGGGATATGTAGGGGCACCTGGGTGGCTCAGTCGGTTAAGCATCCGACTTTGACTCTGGTCATGATCTCACAGTTCATGAGTTCAAGCTCCGCATCAGGCCTGCTCTGGCAGCGCAGAGCCTGCTTTGAATCTCTGTCTCCCTCTCTATCTCTGCTGCTCCCTACCCCCCCCAAAATAAATAAACATTTTAAAAAGAAGGAAAGGGATATGCAGAGGACAAGTGAAGCTGTAAAAAGCAAGAGAATAAAACCTCACATTTAGTTGGGAAAGTGACATTGAACTTGGCCTTGAATGACTAGAAGGGCTGAGACACACAGAGACCGAGAGAAGTCGGCTCATTGCAGGTGGAGGTAACACCCTGATATGGGTACATGAAAATGCTCCATTCTTTTTTTTTTTTTAACGTTTATTTATTTTTGAGAGAGAGACAGAGCGTGAGCAGAGGAGGGGCAAAGAGAAAGAGACACAGAGTCCGAAGCAGGTTCCAGGCCCTGAGATGTCAGCACAGAGCCCGACACGGGGTTCAAATCCATGAGCCCTGAGATAGTGACCGGAGCTGAAGTCGGACGCTTAACCGAATGAGCCACCCAGGCGCCCCAAAAATGCTCCATTCTGAGTATGATCGTTGCAAAGTTCCCACAGGAATATTACGAGTCTCTGACAGGGTGTTTTGCAGGACTTCTGCGGGGTCACTGTGATATCGCAGTGAGGTGGAGATGCTGGATAACTGAGGGGAGAGGATGTCCCCAAAGGCTGGCATGGACATCCTCTGAAACGTGACTTTATTCCTGGTGTCAGAGATGGGGAAGTTTTGGGCCCAGCAGCCGCCCGGAGAGGCTCCGGAGGGCAGAAGGGGAACCAGCCTCGGCCTGTGGAAGGCATTGTAAGAAGGGGAACAGCAAGGGACCAAACAAGGTCCTGCCCACAAGCCGCACTCTCCATTTGGTTACCACTAGCCACATTTCACAATATATACGTACAATACTTAAAATTAAGCAAAACTTAAATTCCATTCTTTAGGCACAACAGCCACACTGCAACTGCTTAATGGTCACCTCTGGTCAGAGGTTATGTGGGGAATGGTGCAGACCTAGAAGGTTTCCATCATCACAGAAAACTCTGCTACAAGCACTGGCCCTGGAAGGAAGTCGGATGGAAAGAGAGGCCGTGCTCAAACCCGCTGGAACTGAGCCAGAAGCGGAGGAGTGGGTCACAGGGGAGGCCTTGAAAGACCAGCGGCCCAGAGCAGGGCCCACCCCCAGGCCCAGGTCCTCTCTCCAGGCCCTCCCGGGTGCCCGGACCCCAGCCCCAGGCCTGACCTGACCTGAGGCCTTTCTGCAGCTGTCCCTACCACTCAGAGGCAGAGAATGGGGCTTGTAGGGACCTGCAAGGAGCTGACCAGCTGCCAGCATGCACCGCTGGTGACTGCGGCCCAGCTGGGGGGGGGCCAGCAAGAGTGCCTCCCACCTGCCCACATCCCAGAAAGCTTTGCGGACACAGAACCTAACTGGGGAAGCGAGGCGGCTGGGGGCTGCAGGTGATTCTGTCTGCCTTTCCGTAGCCCCTGGCCTTCATCACTGGGACTGGCATGGACACCCTCTCAAATGTGACTTTAGTCCTGGTGTCAGAGATGAGGAAGTTTGTCTTTGGGCCCAACAGCAGCCCAGAGAGGCTCAGGAGGGCCCCGGGAGGGGGCGGGCGCTGTGTTTTTGTTTCAAGGCATCTTTAATGTGCCTTGGAGTCTTTGATGTCGGAGGACGTCCTTGCTGTTTGCTCTGGGTTTCCCTTGTATTCATTTTTAAATTCATCTCGTAAAGTTAGTTCTGTAAAGAGCAAAAGAAGGAACCCAGCGGAAAAGAAAAATGCTACAGTTTATGGGGGGGTGGGTAGAGGAAATGAAAGCCCATTTGTGGCAAATGGGGCGCAGCTTAGAGCAAAGGCCTGCCCCTCCAGCTCATACTTCAAGGCGTCAGCACTTGGCACATTAAAATCTCTCAGAATCTTTATAGAATTCATGTATACTGCTTGTGGATGAACATAAAATCCTTGTGAGATCTTAATGGAATCCATGTAGAAGCTACATAGAATCCTTTGAGAAGACACATAAAATCCTCATAGAATTCACCAGACGGCTCCTAGAAGCCTAAATCCCCACTGCTACACACACACACACACACACACACACACACACACTCACTCTCTCTCTCTCTCTCTCTCTCTCTCTCCAATAGAAAGAGCAAGTCATCTTGAAGTGGGCCACCTCCTTCCCTCAGAGAAAAGTGGAGATCTCCACTGCCCAGGGTAAGGGGTTAATGCAACCTTCTGTGGCCTGACCAAGGCAGGCATCTATCTTCAGGCCCCTTGGTCTGCAAACCTGGTCCCTTGGAAGAGGGGGATCTTATTCATAGGATCCAAGGGCTTCTGAAAAGAGAAGGTACCCAACCCCTGTATCAACACTCGTCTTGGTGGCCTGGGTGCACTGCTCTCCTGAATATGAGCCCATGAGGCAGGGGATTTGGTTTATATCGCTTATGTGTGTCCCAGCACCTACTCCTGGGCCTGGCACATAGTGGGTCCTCAGTAAATATTTGTTTAGTGAACAAACGAGCAAAGATATGCTTGCAGGAAAGGACTCCAAGGGCTCAGAAGGGTCCCACCAGGAGGACACCTGGTCACAGGTGGACACAGGTCAACACAAGGACTGGGCCAGAGCACTGGGCACTACAGCAGACTGGCCGGGGGTCTGGACAAAAGAGCCTCCTTGCTGGGTAGAGAGAGAGAGAGACTCATCTAGTCAGAGAGAAGCCAGGAAATGGGATTCTGGAAGCACTAGAGCAAGGTGGATCTTGAAGGCATCTGGGTGGTGGGTGGCCAGGGACTGCAAGGCCAGTCTCTGGCCTGTCCTGGGCACGTGGGATGAGACAGAGCCGAGGACTAAGTCCTTGCAGGATCTGGAAGGGTTTCTGGTTATTTTTTAGTTTCATCTCAAGCAATATGGCTTGCTATCATTCTTCAGAGTCGCATTCTGCCAGAAGCCCCCAAATCCAACCTTCGGGAGGTTTGCAGAGGCACATGGACATGGGGTCGCACCAGCAAGCCTGGCTGGGGAGCTCAGGTTGCCAGAAAGTGATTCAGCCTCTTCCAGGCAGAGAGGACAAGACCCCTTCACTGGGAGCCCCAGGCTCTGAGAAGCCCCTCCCAGAAAGCAGCAGAGCTGACTCTGATCAAACAAGCTGAACTCTGCCTGCCCGTCTGTCTGTCTGTCCCTCTGCACTGGGGAGACAGCACCACCTCTCTCAGCAGCTCCCTCTGCACACCTGTGCCGAGCCACAGCCCCGTGCCCCTTCACTGGGCTTAGCCGAGCATGGCCGGGAGCCCTGGCATCCAGGAGTGAGTTGTTTTAGTCCTGCCAGACCAAAGTAGGCCCCGGATATATGTTTTAAAAGAGAGAGGAGGGAAAAAAGAGACAAAAAAGGAATTCAACCACCTCTAGCTGGGAACTTTTTTTACAGAAAACATCAAACACCCTACTTCTGCCAACATTCAAACTCAGGTGCCTGGAAGGGACAGCTAGAACTTAAGTGATCAAAGAAACCACACCTGGTCACTGCCAGTGTCTCCTTGCAGGCCCGGCCCCCTGCCCCATGTGCCAGCAGGGACCTTGGGCAGCGGGGAGTCAGGCTGGCCTTCTTGGGAGATTCACTCACCAGACATAACCTCAGCGGCGGAAGGACCAGGAGGACAAGACAGAGCAAGCAGGGCCTCAGGGGGTCAGCTGGAGTCAGGGGTTCGTGCTTCGGCGCTGGGGAGCCTTTGGAGGTTTTTGAGCAGGGGAGTGACTTTGAGACTTTTGCATTAGAAGCGTTCTATTTAGGGAAACCAAATGTTCCAGTGTACCTGGCTCAGTCCTGGTTTTCTGGGACAGCCCCAACGTATGCCTGCGATCCCCATCAACTCCGTGTTACACTCTCGAAACGATCCTGGTTTTGCTGACTGGATGTTTTATGCTATTAAGGAATTATTTTTCACTTTTTAAGATACGATAGTAGCATTGTGGTTATGTTATTAAAAAAGAGTTCTTATCTTTTAGGGATGTATTCTTCAATATTTATAGATGAATGTTGTCTGAGATTTACTTCCAAATAATCTGAGGGGTGGATGGCAGCAGGGGGTAGGTGGGAGCAGAGACGATGCAAGATTGGCTGAGTTAATAATTTTTTTAATGTTTATTTATTCTTGAGAGACATAGAGACAGGGAAGGGCACAGAGAGAGGGAGATACAGAATCTGAAGCAGGCTCCAAGCTCTGAGCCGTCAGCACAGAGCCCGACGCGGGGCTTGAACTCACAGACTGTGAGATCATGACCTGAGCCGAAGTCGGCCTGCTTAACCAACTGAGCCACCCAGGCGCCCCTGAGTTAATAATTTTCGAGATTTGGTGTGGATGCATGGAGGCTGATGAACCTATTACTCTATTTTGATATTTGTTTGAAATTTTAAAAAACTTTTTTAAAGTTTATTTATTTTTGAGAAAGATAGAGAGAGTGAGTGGGGGAGGGGCCAGGGAGAGAGGGAGAGAGAGAATCCCAAGCAGGAACCAACTACTCTCTCTATTTCGATATTTGTTTGAAATTTTCTTTTTTCTTTTTTTTCTTTTTTTTAATTTTTTAAAAATGTTTATTCATTTTTGAGAGAGAGAGAGAGACAGAGCGTAAGTGGGGGAGGGGCAGAGAGAGAGGGAGACACAGAATCTGAAGCAGGCTCCACGCTCTGAGCTGCCAGCACAGAGCCCGATGCGGGGCTCGAACTCACGAACCGTGAGAACATGACCTGAGCCGAAATCGGACGCTTAACTGACTGAGCCACACATTTGTCCCTGAAATTTCCTGATATAAAAAGTTTAAAAAGAAAGTGTCCCAGATTGGACAATAAATATGATCACTCTACTTCACTCCCAGAGGGATTTGGTCCCCAGGGAACAGTTGGCAATGTCTGGAAACATTTTGAGTTGTCACCACGTGGGGTGGGGGTGCATGCTCCTGTCATCTCATGAGTACAAGCCAAGGAGGCTTGTACAGCACAGGCCCCACAACAAAGCATTATTCAGCCCAAAGTGTCAGTGGTGCTGAGGTTGGGGGACCTGGGCTAGTGACATTGTCTATAATTTACTTTAAACACCAATCTAAGAAGGCGGGATGGTGTGTGTCCACTGTAATTTGTGCTCTAAAGATGATTAGTAAACACTTATAGAAATTCACACTGTAGGAGTGGCTAGTAAGGGCTTCAAATATAGTTACCTAAATCTGCTCCTCAAAATTCACGAGTTAGCATGGATGGTGTCCTAGATAGTTTGTCATTGGTGAAGTAAGTGATACTCAAGAAATGTGTTTGGCTGGAAAGATGGTACACACACCTGCCTTTACTTGAACAAGATAGAAGAATCCCACAAATCTGGATAAATGCCTCACGCCCATGGACTAGTGCTCTGGGTCTGTTCCCGTTTGGTTTTGGTTCTCTCTCTGAGCCCCAACAACCCCCCAACTCCAGTAGAAGATTCTGTCTCCTGGTCCAACCAGAAGGTGGGCTGGTCCTGCAAGACAGAACATAGGCTTATCTTTGGGGCACTGAACTTTTCATGCATGTGTTTGCTGGCATACCTAAGGACAAAGAAAGGGGATGCCCTCAAGCTTAGTGAATATGGCCAAATGACTGTTTTTGTGCCTACTTGCTATTAAAAACATGCTATTGTGGCACAATCTGGTCCGAAATTTGCTTTCATTGCAACAATCTATCACCTAAAGACTCCTAGCCTCCACCTAATCCTTGGGGACACCAATGTTGACCTAAGAACCTGAGGATCAGGGAATGGCCAAGTTGGCTGAGATCAGGAGGATAATGCTGGTGGCGTGAGCAGAGGATAAATGGACCTTTTCCACGTCCTTCGGCATCTCTAAGACCCCTGTATTAGACCCCCTTCCTGGCACCAGCACCATTGTCACACTTTTCCCCATCCTGCTGGGGTCTCACCCATGTCTCCCAACACCTACATCTGTGGCTTCAACCATGGCCAGCAATGGTCTCTTTGTGCCCACGGCCTCCAGGGCAGGACAGTAAACATTCAGGAGAGCTCTGTGGCCTGAGTCTGGCCGCTGGGGCTGGAATTCATCATGGTGGCCAAGACCCGTTTTCAGCCTCCTTTCATCTGCCTCCAGCGACAGCCAGGCAGGAGCAGGCTGCCTCAGTGTTCTAGAAAGCCAGGGGGCCTGGCTGCTCATCGTCACATTTCCTGCCCCCAGCTAGGCTCCCAGATCGTAAGTGGTAGCTGTGCGTTTACGGCGCAGGGGCAGTGAGTGGACAGTGGGAGTGGCTGGGAGGGCCACTCAGAAGCCTCATTTTCCGTCATCAACAGCTCAGGGGGCGTGAGTTTACCAGAGCATATTTTGAAAAGTCATTTGGCTGCACAGAGGTGGAGAGGGTGGGGACCACTGAGTGAGTGGGGAAAGGGGTAGGCATCGCAGGAGAAGAATGCCAGCACACCTCGAGGGTGGCTGGAGGATCCAGAGTGAACTTTCTAGAGCTGTCACGAGATGAACTCCACTAACTTCACCATTCGGAGGAGAACCATTGCTGCCCTAGCCAGTCCTCAACACACGTGCACACATACACATGCACACACCCACCCAGAAGTCTCTGGGCTGCATTTATTGACCTCAGGGCCCTTTCTTTCCCAAGGTCTCAGATGACATGTCTGACATGGAGTCTTCCTAGCTGCTAATCCCACAGTGTGAGGGCTCAGAGCCCCCAAAATGCTCCCGCTGGCCCAAAGGCAAGCTCCTTCTACGGACTCCTCTGACACAGTCAGAAGATTAGCTACAGGGGGCCAAGACCCCCCCCACCAACCCCCGGAGGCACGTACTCTTCTGCCTGGGTTATTTGGTGGAAATCTCTGGCACGAGCCCATCCAGCCGCCTTTGCCTCATTACAGCCAGGAGTTGAGCCATAGGGAAGTTTGCGGTGGGAGAGAGAAGGGGTGGGAGGGAGAAGGGTCTCCTGTAATCCTCATAGCTCCCCTTCCCCAAATCGTGACAAATAAACATACTGTAAAAACAAAAAAAACAAAAAACAAAAACAAAAAAAAAAAACAAAAAAAAAAACCCCAGTTCGGCGCTTCCAGGTCCTTTTTCCCACCGACTACCCCCCAAATCCCGCCTGTCCTGGGGTTCTGAGTTTCCCCAGATCATAGCCCACAGTAGCACTGGGATTCTACAGGGCGTGCGTGTGGCTCCTGCCCTCTCCTCATCCATCTGGGGTTCTCTGAGCACAAGGACAGGGCTGGGGCTGGGTGTTGTGGATCTCTGTCTTTCCCACAACAGAACCCGGCCCAGAATCCCCTCGTCCCGTCCCCACCCCCGCCCCTATGAGCAGAGGATGTCAATGAGTGTGGGCAGAATTTAATTGCCTGGCAAGTTCGGATTCGCATCTTTGATCTGCAAACCTGGCAATGAAGGAGACAGCTCAGGATCTGGGCGCAGATAGACCCGGGCTGGAATCCCGGCTTTGTCACCCACACCGAGTGACCTCGGGTGGTGGCTTCACTCCCCTAAGCCTGAGTGTCCTTGTCTGGGAAGTGGGGACGGTTGTACCTAAATCACAAGGGACCATGTTAGGGGTGATTACACAATGTGCACAAACAGCCCAGCCCAGTGCTTGGTGGCCTCTTGGCTTCCCCTTGAGGATTAGCCAAGCCCAGTGATGAGTGTTTTGGTCCTGGTTTTGGGTGCTGGGGTTTCCGCGTGATTGGCACAGTAAGCACGTTATGTATACCTTATTCCTCACAACAGTCCTTGGAGGAAAGCATCGTCATCGTCAACAACACCATCTCTTCATAGCCCAGGAAATAGGCCCAGAGAGACGACGATGGTTGGCCAAGGTCACACAGCTGGTAAGCAGCAGCGCTGTGGTTTGAACCAAGGCATTTGGCTTAGGCCTCGCTCTGCCACCCCACTGCTCTGGGGTCACTCTAAAAGAGGAGGCTGGCAAAGGGACCTTCTTTGATGCATTCAAACATATTTGCTGAGTTCCTACTAGAGATCAGGAGAGCTGGTCTCGGGCCCACCATCCTGGGGTCCCAGGGAAACGGCTCTAGTTCATGCCTGTGGGAGGAGCTCTGCGGAGCCCTGGCAGGGGTGGCCCTGCCCATCACGTCTTCCTCCGCAGCCCGTTCGCCTGCCAGGGCCTTTGAACAATGATTAACCACAGTGGGCAGGCCAGTGCAGGCTGGGACGGGCTCCGCAGGTGAGCTCACCCCTTGCACAACGGCTGCCGCGCCCGCCGCCCAGCTCAGGGGCAGCCCAGTAGGGCAGGGCCGGGCAGACTCCAAGAAGCCAGGGAAACGGCCTTGGGAAGGACAAGGGACAGCCTGGCTGCAAGGGACCACCACCACATCCCGCGCCCCAGGTCTCAGCTTGTGGGGCTTCTTCTCAGGGCTCCCGAGTGTCCCATTAGTAGACTCCAGCCACAGGAGCTGGTGGGACCTGCCTTGCTGGAGGTGTTTTTCAGATCGTATCACCTGAGCCCGTCCCCTCTACTCCAGCCACGGAACAGCATACCCAGATTGGACCGGAGGAGGCGGGAGCTCACCCTGGGGGCCCTCCGCCCCCGCTTCGGGCTCTTGGCCGACAGAGCCACACAGCTAGCTCCTGCGCACCTCCTCCCTGTCCTTGCTATGGCAGGAAGCACAGGCACAAGCATGTTGCCCCCGCCCCCACAGCGCCCCCAGGGCCCCCTCCCCAGGAGCATGCTAGTTCCTGGAGTGGTGGTGGTAGTGAACCCACACTCAAATGGGGCCAAGTCTGCCTCTAGACACACTGCTATGCCCACACCCTCGCTGCCAGCCTCACCTGTGGCCAGGCCTGTTTGTTGGTTGAATGGAGCATGAAAGCCCTTTGTCCTGCATAAAGTCTGAGCCCAGTTCAGGTCTGCCTTGGCTGCTTCAGAAGTCCAGAGGGGTTGGGCCATGTGGGTGGGAGGCGGGGTGGTGGATTGAAAGGTAACTTTCTCTGAAGCTGGGAGGGAGGTCGGGGCACCCTCTCCCTGCTCCCTGGAATATTCTTCAATATTCCAGGACATTCATTCCCTGCTGGTCCAATGAGGCATCTTGGCTGACCTGAGGGGTCAGTCAGCCTTTTGGGTTTCCCTCAGAGAATGGCCCCCGGCTCCTTACAGTCCCCAGGGATGGGGGCACTAAGGAAGGCCTGGGCCTGGCTGGGCTACCTGGCCTCTCCTCACCATCCACGGACACAGCGATCCTGAGGCTTTCCAAAACTTTTCAGCAATAAACAAAGGGTAGGCTCCTCCTGACTGACTCCTGACTCTGGGGTCCCAGATTCACCTGCCCAGCCTCAGGGAACTCAAGTTTTGGGCCATTCCTGTGTATTCTCTGAAAACACCACCCCCGGCCTGAACCCACGTCTCATCCTCTCAGCGCCTTGGGAGACCCCTGCCCGGACCCTTCCCACTGGCCTTCTTAGTGAATTCATTCATTTACTCAGCACCCATTCCGGACAGAGGGGAAGAGACTAGAATACGCTCCTGCCCTCAGAGCACGTGACCTCCTAGGGGAGATCGGCATTTGAACGAATGGCCGAGAACAGATCAGAATTGCCACAATGGAGGCCTGTCCTGGCTGCTCTGACCCCTAAACAGTACCTTCTGTATACCAGGCCCTGTTCTAAGCAGATTCTGTGTATTTACTTATTTCTAAGCCATGAGGCTCACAGGAAGATATGCCCCCTGCACTGTAACTGATGAGGGGGAAACAAAGAAATTGAGGAACTTGCCCAGGGATGTAAGCAGCAGGACCAGGATTCAAACCTGGGCACCCGTGCTCTAAGCCGCACCTGTGCTTTGCTTTTGAAGAAGCATAGAAGAGAAAGGGATGGCCGGGGCAGCTTCCTCAACCAGACGGTGGCAGAGCTTAGCCTGAGGTGTGAATGGAGTCTGTCAAGAAGCAGCATGGGGCAACCCCAACAGAAGAATTGGTATCTGCTAGGCTGGGAGATGTTAACAGCGAGCAACCCCAGGGAGGAGACAGGGGACAGGGGTCCGTGTATCCTCGTACCCCTGTCTGGCCTGAGTCTCTTATAACGAGCACATATTTATGTATTACAGGTGAAATTTAAACACACACAAACACAATAAAGACTAACTAACACGTCAAAAAGCAACACCCTGAAGCAGGAGTTGGCCAACTCTGCTTGTAAAGGGCCAGATGGTAAATATTTGCTGCTTTGTAGGCCATACGTATTCTGTCACAACGACTCATCTCTGCCATGGGAGCCTCAAATCCGCCACAGCCAGTATGTGAACAAATGGGCATGGCCGTGTGCCAATAAAACTTTATTTATGGACATCGAAATGTCCCACAGTTTTCACAGACCGCAAAATACTATTCTTTCAGATTATTCAATCTTCTAAAATGTAAAAAGTGTTTTTAGCTCACAGGCTATACAAAAACAGGCATGTGGGGAGTGACTTGGCCATGGGCCACAGTTTGCCAACCTCTGCCCTAAAGGCTCACAGAGGTGAGAGCAAATGGAGGCTTCGGAGAGTTAGTTATGCAGATTGGCTAGAGCCCAGGAGCCCCAGGTGAAGTGAGGCTGGGCCAAGATTGGGGAGGGCTGGAGCCACCCGTGGGGTGCCTTGAGGGCCCTGAGAGCTGGTATTGTCACAGCAGGGTCAGCACCAGGATCAGGCTCTAGGGTCACCAGGCCCAGGCTGAGAGACCCAGATGTTTCCTTCTCTGAGCTTCAGCTGCTTCAGCTGTGAAATGGAACACTGGCATTGACCTTGAAAGTCCTGTGAATCTGTCTTGCTGAGGTGGGGGGTGGGGCAGGGGCCCTTATTAATTCATACAATTGTTTTAGTTATCCCCAAGATTTTCGGCAGCAACTTATTCAGATACAGATTTTGGAAACATCTCCCTGGTGGCCATGTGAAGAATGGATCAGCATTGGTGTTAATACCTTCCATTTGCCCTCTAGATCCACCCTCCACCTGCGGCCCTGCGCTGGGAGGACCGACCTATGCAGACAACATCTGATGGGCATCTCTACCTTCCCACAGGGGGCCCCTGCAGGAGGTGGGGGGAAGAAAGGAGAGCAGGTTCCAGGCATCGACTCCCCACAGGGTTTCTGCAAACTGGCTGCACCCCTTGGGGAAAGTCACAGCACTAGGCCTGGCTGACCTTACCAGTTCTCAATGGTTTCCTACCCCTTGCTTACATGCTCGCAAATTCTTCTGTTTATCTGAACTGGAGTGCAACCTGGCTGATTGACTCAAAGAGAGGGAGACTGGAGAAGAGATACCAGTTAGGAGACCATTGTCATTTCAATGAAGATGAAGCAAGAACCTGGGGCTGTGAGAGGAAGGTAGAGATGGAACCAAGACAGAGTAGAAGCTATACAGGTCGAATGAAGAGTGTGAAGGACAGGGAGGAGTTTCTGGGGCAGGTTGCATTTCTGGCTTAGATAACTGGGAAGATGGAGATGCTCAGGGTATCCAGGAGGTACCCAGGAGGAGAGGATACCCAGGAGGAGAGGCAGCCATTTGGAATGGAAATGGTGAGTTTGAAGTGATGCCTGCACGACATCCAGGTGGCTGGATGCACAGGTGTACCCCAGCCCTCCTGCAGCCCTGATTTTCTACCCAACCTTTATCCATGACCCCTCCATTCTCCCAGATGCACCACCATGCTGGGAATAGCCAGGGAACCTTGGAGAGGGGTTAATGCATAAATAGAGGCTGGCCCTTTAGATTCAGGGAGAAGACTCTTAGATGCATGGACTTAGCAGCTTAGCAGGGAGGCATGACGGGGCATGCCGGGGCCCTCAGGAGAGGTCCAGGAGGACTCCATTGGTTAAATAAAGCCGGAGCCACCAGCCAGTGATATTGACAAGGGACGCTTTTGCCCATCACCCAGGGATGCTGAACATGATGACGCACCTCGATTTGTGATATACCCTAAAACCTTGGTTTGCGAGCATAATTCTATCTAGAAATATGCTTGTAATCAAAGCTCTTGTATATCAAAGCAAATTTCCCCATAAGAAATAATGGAAACTCAGATGACTCATTCCACAACCCAAAAAAATCCATATAAAAATAATCACAATACTGTAATATAATACAAAATAATAAAGAAAATAGAAAATAGAAAATTAAACAAATTAACCTGCACTTACTTTTGAAAACTTTTGTGGCTGGTGTGAGGGAGACGAGAGAGAAGCATTATTGTGTAGGACAACTTTCACCATCACTAATGGAATCACTGCTGTCTGTTGGCTCCCTGGTATCTTTTTCTGCATGGGGGCCATTGTATATGCTCGCACAGATGTTGACTATGGTACAGTATTAATAAACTCTTGTCATGTACTGTATTTAATGTAACTGGCAATAAGGCAGCAGAGGAAAGGGTCTGTATGTGCAGGCAGCCTGATCTAGAATAAAGCAAAGCAGGGGCGCCTGGGTGGCTCAGTTGGTTAAGCGTCCGACTCCGGCTCAGGTCATGATCTCACGGTCTGTGAGTTCGAGCCCCACGTTGGACTCTGTGTTGATGGCTCGGAGCCTGCAGCCTGCTTCGGATTCTGTGTCTCCCTCTCTCTCTCTGACCCTCCCCCACTCATGCTTTGTCTCTTCTGCTCTCAAAAATAAATAAAAACATTTTAAAAATTTAATAAAAAAAAGAATGAAGCAAAGCATTCCTAAACTTACTCTTGTTTGGAAAAGCAAAGTATTGTCCATGGGTGCTTTGAAGTGACAAAAAATACAATAGTGCCAGTTGTGGGCACCTTCCAATGTTCTGAAAAATCACTGATTTCTGCCAAACACCCTGGCCTGAGACTGAGCATCTGAGCATGGGAGATGATCACCCGCAACCCTGCATGGAGAGAGAGAGAGAGAGAGAGAGAGAGAGAGAAGAACCATTGGCTCAGTTGTGATCATGTAACATTCAGCATCACGTACTACTCGTATTGCAAGACATCACTCATTTATCAAGTTAAAATTTATTAGAAATGTTTGCTCCTCTTGTGGAACACTTGCAATCCAAGATTTTACTGTATTTGGTTTAAATCTTCCTTTTTAACCACCCATCTCTTGTGGCTTATAGGAGACAGGAGGTCAGATCCAGGCTTTCCTCCAGGGTGGATCCTGGTGTTGGAATATGTTGGGGGGCAAGGGGAGCGGTACCTCCTTCAGACCTCTCTAGGGCTTCATCTCCTGCCTAACTGCACTGCCTTCTGATTACAGTGTGCTTCCACGAACAAACACTTGATCGAATATTTCTCAATTGAGTCACTGTTCAGTTTTCCTTCTCCCAGGAAATCAAACATTCTCTGGTTTTGCCTCTTCATCTTTCTGACCACAGTCCTACTTGACCTTCTGGGATGAGCAATTTAGGCCCCTCTACTCTCTCGCACTCACAGAACACTGGGCAGTGAGAGTCTTCTCTTAGATTCACTGTCTTTGAGAGGGCGGAAGTTTGCACAATGCTGCTCTCCACTCGCCCACGATGCATTACCACGTCTACTTCTCCTGAGAGGCTGGCCTGCCTTCAGGCCCCCCACCCCCACCATCCTAGCCTCAGTCCACAGATCTGGTATTCATTAGTGTCTAGTCTAGGCCTGATTCAGCCACATTGCTTCACAGTCAGCCCAGCATGCGGACAACTAATGCTTTGGGCAACCCAGGTCTGACCAACTGGTTGGTCAAGTAGAATGGTCATGTTGCTAACAGGAACAGCTGGGTGGACCTCAGCCTTAGGTCCTTAGGGCCTTAGTCAGCCCCTTGCTCTGACTCACCAGGTGATGCTGAAACCGTGAAACACCCAGGAAGGCCTTTTTTTCCCCAGAGAGCTTTCCCGGCTCTGCCACCAGGCCTGGGATCTCTTCTTAGGTCCTGCATTGCTCTGTGCAGAGTACAGGGTATTTGTTGGCTGAGCACTGCTTCCTGGATCATTCTTCTCTGATATACTAGTGACTGCTGAGGACTTGAGCTTTCCAGAAGATCCATTAGGTGCTTAACTATTGTGGGCTAAGTCTTAGTGGGCATGAAGTAATTAAACTATATAATTCAGTTGCAGGGGTCAGGGCGGAGGATGGAATGGAATGATACTATACAAGAAGTTCATATACCTTTATCTCTGCCAATCCATTGTCAGCTCAAACTTCATACAAGAAGCAGATTTCCCACCACAGAATTCCCCATTAACACTGAGGTATGCCCCAGGAACTACAGCCCCTGGGCTCAGATTACACCTAGGGGCTGGATTCACATCACATGGCAGAATAGCCAGGGTATTACAGAATTGGAGGGATGCAAGTCTCCATAGAAATCAGTTGCTAGTGAATTTTTCTTAACACAACGCATGGACATCCCTGCTCCCGCAAGACAGTGTTAAACAAGAATGTTGATGATTAAGAATCAGCCCACCCTGATTAAGGCTTCTCAGGGACTCCTTGGTATGAAGAGGGGAAACACCAAAATAAGCCCCCTGCCCATCCTCATGGCCTAGTTCATGTAAGGAAGGGTGACAAGAGTGTGGGTTTGATCTGGTATTCTCAGGAAACCCACTGCTTCCTGTTGGGATTCCCCTGTTGGTTTCCTGAGCTGCAAGGTCACCAAGCAGCCTCTGTGGCAAAAAGTCAGATGAGCCTACAGAGTAGGGGAGACTGGATTCTGGTGTCCGCTCCCCCTCCCCTTCCACACCCCCACCATCCCCCGTAGTCACAGCCTGTAGACAGCTCTGCTTAGGGAAGTATGACCCTCGGGGCTCATTCTGGCTGCATGGGACACTTTCAGAAATTAGGAGCCCCGGGGTCATTTGAACAGGAAGTTCTCAGGTCACGTCAAATGTTCCATGCCACAAATCCCCCATTTAACCCCTTTTCAGGAAGTCATCAGTCTCAGTGGCAGGGTCAGGGAGGGGCATAGTATTGTAACAGTCACGAGTAGGTAGCATCTAGCTGTCCTTCCAGTCAGTGCACCTGGCTAAAATGCCATCTCTCTGCACAGCCCCATGACAGCACAGCACAGAGACGAGCCCCTTTGGGGTAGGCACCACCCAACTAAAATCACTAGGAGCTCCAACGAAAAGCTAAAGAGAGGACACCTGACAACAGAGACCCTGAGACACTGATGTAAGAGCCAGGGATGCTCCTGTGTTCAGGATTGTGGAGCCAATGAGGAGAGATGGCCTCACCCCCTTCTCTCTCTGTGCCTATTCCTGTCTCTCTCTCTCTCTGGATTCTTAATCTTCCTGCTGTGTCCCCAGGCAGCTGCCCCCCAGACCTGAAGATCCCACAGGCTGAGAACCCCTCAGTCTACTCCTGCCTTGTCCTCACTGCTCAAATCCGCACCCTACCCCCACTGTGCTTGGGGAAAATCTGTGGGTCAGAGTAAGGGTAGGTGATGAGAGGCAGAGCTGCTTCCACTCACAGCCTCAGGCCCTCCCCTGGAAGGCTCCTAGAAACTGCTGGAAGTTTCTAGAGTTACAGATGGATCTTCCTAGCACTCCAGGATCCAGCTCAGTGACACCTCCTCTTAGAAGCCTGCCCTGTGAGTGCTAGCAGTCTTAGAATCAGAGGGCAGCTACTGAGAAAGTAATGAGGGGAAGCAGAGGCTGGGAAAGTATGGAGGAGGAGGTGGAGGGACAGAGAGGAGAAGCCACAACGTCCATCCTGGGGCTCTTAGTCCCCAGGAGGCTGGCTCCATTGATGTATGGCCCCAGCGCCTGAGGACCCTTCCTCCAGGCGGCTGCCCACGGCACAGGTGGCCCTATGGGAGAGGCAGCAGGTAAGAGAGAGGGAAGGCTCTCCTGGACAGGACAAAGGGAGCATCCGGAAAGCCACAGAGAAGCTGCCTCCCCACAGGAGGTGGTGCAGGGTGGGCGAGGGACACACTAAGTGTGCTCTCTGAGCTCCCCACCCGGGACACCCTGAACTCACCCCTGCCTGGGGGCAGAGCCAAACCCTTCTTCCGAGCCCTCACAGGAAGTCTTCCCTGAGCAAGAAGGGGGTGCTGGGAATCAGGCACCGAGGGTGGCCCCTGGCTCACTGGAGCTCATGCCATCACAGTCCCCTGCACCACCATGCCCGAGGGGTGGCCTGCTTCGGCACGGCTGCTATGAGGAAACTACTCCTGCAAAATCAGCACCCACTCTAGCAACGCCTAGAAAGGCTGGGGTCCCCCACCAACTCACTTCCCCTGCGGGACTCGGTCTCTTAGTTCCTTATGTTTTCTTAATTCTAGACCTCTCCCAATCAGAAATCCCAGCCACCCTTCTAGGCCAGCTTCAGAGCCCCTCCTGACACCCACAGTCCTCAGCAGTTTCTCCCTCCTTCCCTTTCTCCTGCAAGGTCTGGAGTCACCTCATAGTCCCAAGTGCTCAGCATCTCATGTGTGTGTTCCCAGCAGGACCATGGGGTCCCTAACAGCCTATTCCACTGGGGGGTCTAGGGCTGGGCATCCCGCAGGTGCTTAGTGGGAACTCAGTGATGGGCCAAGTCCTCAGCTGCAGGCCCTCTGCCCCCTCCCCTGTCCACTCCCTAGCCTGCTGGCCCACGAATTCCTGCCTGAGGGTGCCGCCCTGCTCCAGGCTCTGCAAGTAGCAGCCCAGATTCTTCTAGGCTGTACAGACTTGGGGTCTGGCTCCCATGGAACTCTCAACAACTTCCCACCAGTCACTGGCCACTACTCCTTTCTCTTCAAGGAACTAACTACTCTTCTGTGAGTCAGTAACTGGGGACGGAGGGAAAGGGTGGCCTCATGTGACAGCTACAGTCATGCGGGAACGCCCATCTCTTCTGCTTCTCCAGAGAGACATTCTCCTCCAGTGGGAAGGAGGCCCTGGTCACAGTACGGATTTGATCTACACGCAGTCTAACCAGATGGGTTCCTAGACAACCACCTGAGCAGAGGAAAGACATCCAGCTGGGATCAAGGGGACCCAGGAAGTCTTGGTTCCCCCTCTGATTAGCAAATCACTACCCTTCCCTGGACCTCAGCTTTAAGGGTATGGCCTCAAGAACCCTAAGCATCTCAGTTTTGTGATTTCTAGAAATTCACGAATGTGGAGAAGCGCCGAGGGGCCAGCCATGTCCTAAAGGATCCATGAGGGGTTTGTCGCTGTGGGCACAAATCCTCTGGCTGCAAGCAGGCCTGGCAGCCATGGTTCTGGGTTCTAGCCCTAGCCCTGCCCCTCACCTGCCTGTGACCCAACTTTCTGGGGTCCTTGTTTCACAGAGGAGGAGACATGAGGCCCAGGAGGAAGGAATGCACAGCAAGGTCTGGACCGTGTTCCTGAACCTACTGGTTTGCAGCTCCAGGCCCCTGCCCCTTCTTCCCTAGAAGATGCACCCTAAAGGGTCGATGTCCTAAAGAGGCCCAGGGGATTCGGCTTTCAAGGGCTGGGATGAAGGCACCACCTCCAACAGCCTAGCTGGCAAGGCCCGTGCCCAGCAGCGTTTATGGCCATGCTGGTGACTCTGCGTGTCTGGAGGTTGGGTGGGGGCCGGATGGGAGCACATGGCACCAGAGGGAAACCCTGGAGGAGTGACTGGGATGGCAGCCGGTCCTGTGCCTTTCATCCCCAGATGCCGGCCTCCCTTCCCACATGGTGCCCAGAAGGAGTGTGAGGCTTCCCCTTCTGGAAGCAGCCTGTGGCTGAACTGGCTGGGGTGTGGTGGAGGGGTGGGGAGGGGGCTAGAGTGCGTTGCCTCCCACAGCCCTTGAAGTGGGTGAGGATTTCTGCGTCTGTGGCAGAGTCCCTCCCATCCTTTTCAGAGCCATTTATTAGGGAGGGCTGAGGTGGCCCACGGATCGGGGAGGGGCAGAGAGGGCATAGTTGTGTGTGCAAATGAAGCCTTCTCCTGCCCTTTGGAGGGTCTCCCTGAGGCTGACAGTGTGTCTGTGCACACTGGTCACTGCACAAGAGTTGTGTCTGCTTAAAGTTAGTGTCTTCCTTCCTTTCTTTTTTTTTTAAATTTTTTAATGCTTATTTATTTTTGAGAGAGAGACACAGAGTTCGAGCAGGGGAGGGGCAGAGAGAGGGAGACACAGAATCTGAAGCAGGCTCTAGGCCCTGAGCTGTCAGCACAGAGCCCTGTGTGGGGCTCAAACCCACAAACTGTGAGATGGTGACCTGAGCCGAAATCCGACGCCCCACTGACTGAGCCGCCCAGGCGCCACAGTGTCTTCCTTTCTAATTACAATCAAGGCCATGTCCAGTCACATTGCCCTCTGCCTGGAGCGCTGGATCAGTCCAGAGCAGACGCTGTTTCTAATGTGCACAGAGATGTGCTATGTGCCTCTGATGCCCGACCCCGGGCAGAATGTGGGTGGGGAGGAGGGTTTGGAAGGCACACGACAGGTGGGAACTCAGTTCACGAAGTGGCATCTCCGTGGTGCCAGAACGTCTTTTTTCTCAATTTCTGGTTGGTGACCACTGGCACTTCCAGCCAGGAGTCCAAGTGCTCAGTCAGTCCCCAAGGGCCTGGGAGTGCCATGGCCACTTTTGGGCCAGGGTTGAACTGTCTTGAGAAGTCAAAGAAAAATGCTGCCCGGTAGCACATGCCCTCCCACCCAAGGCAAGTCTCACCCCATCAGCACCTCCCTCAAGAGAAGGTTGGGTGGGGACCTGGAGCCCAGCCCTTCCCACAACCACATTTCCAGGCACTAAAACCCACGGGTCCGTTCTGATCTGAAGGCCAGGCCGGGCGAGGAAGCCCCAGGGAGCTTTAGGATTGGTGAAGTCTCCCCTTTGGGGTCTCAGGCGCTCCCTTCCCCACACATCACAAGGTCATTGGCAGGGGACAGGACGCGGGAGCCCCAGCCTTCTCCTCCCTGCACCATCACCGGTCAAGCCCCCACCCCCATCCCCCAGGACTCTGTGCAAAAGACATGTGACCTAGGCTGGTTGTGGCTCTGACACCTGTGACCTCGACGGGAAGCCTCCATAGAGCACCCACACAACCAGCACCTCGGCTCAGGTGACTGCTAGGGGCCCAGGCCCAGGGACCCATCCTGTGTCTCCTGCAGCACCCCACATCCTCTCCAGGTGCAGGGCCAGGGAGTTGAGTGTAACATTTGCAAGAGTTGGTGCATGAACAAGGGAAGTAATGGGGAGCAAGGTCCTCCACGCTCACCCTCATCCCCCCGCCCTCTTGTCCCCGGCTCACAGCCTGGCCGACAGAGCCCAGGTGTTTCCCATTAAGGGTTTTATTGCAGATTCTCAGGCTCTGGCTGAGGAAGGCTGAAGGAGCTCCCCAGTCTTGCACCCCACCCCCACCCCAGGCTACGCCCACACAGCGGGGCCTGTCCTCTCCCACCACCTAGCCGGGAGGCCACCCCAGGGCCAGCTCCAGGCTCCAAGCCCCTTTCCTTCCAGCCATCCACCCATCCTTCACACTGAAACAGCCAGAGCGTCCTTCTGTGGAACAAAACTAACAAACCCGTGCCCTTGCTTTGAAATCCACCAAAGGCTGGGTGTGTGTGTGTGTGTGTGTGTGTGTGCGTCTGTCTGTCTTTTTTTGTTTTTGTTTTTTAACAACTGGCTCTGATTTACAGCGCTTACCAGTTCCCATGGTGTAAATATCCCCACCATGGCCAATTTCAAACGAACAGTGTGAGTCACTGAACTCGTGCCCAGCGAGCACTCACAAGTCAAGAGGAGCAGGCCTCAACTCCTGTACCCCTTTACCCTTGACCAGGGATGCAAAGCCCACCTCTGCTGGCCCCAATTGTCCCTCCAGCCTCATCTCTCACTGTTTTTCCAGCCCCAACACAGACACTGCGGACTGGATGGCACCCATGGGTCCCCAAGTGCACCCAGCACTTGCCAGTAACAATCCTCTCCTGTCTCTCCCTGTCAGCTCCTTTGTTATACCCCTGTTCAGATGTTTCCTCCTATTGGCTGTCCTCTCCAACTCCCCACGCCTGATTAGTGCCCTTCCTCTGTGACCCTCGAATACTGCCCTGAGGCATCTCTATTGTTTAATAATGCATAACTGTCCTTGTCACAATACTGAAGGCTCTGCAGAGGTCACTGCTATATTCTGGGGGTCTCTGACTCTTGTCCCCTGATCCAGAAGAGGCCTCAAGATTGAGCTGAGGGAGTGAACTGTGAAGAGTAGCAAGCTTGGGGCCCAGGGCTCCATGGGAGGGCTATCCAGGGACCCAAGGCACTCCCTTGGACCTTTCCCAGAAGAGCCTGCTGCCACCTTCTTGGCCAGCTTTCTAGAGACATAGGAGAGAGACAGGGGACATGGCCTGTATTGGGGGAAGGAGCATCCATCCACCTCCTGGGTCCCAGATACAGCAGGTGCCAGCCCTGGTGCACTGAGGCTGGGGCCGAAGTGACCTGCCACCCCTCCCAGTTGTTTGTATTCTCGTGACCATGGTTTCCTGCAGGGCGGGCTATCATTATTGACTTTGGCACCAGCACCCAGGCATTTCGGGGAGGCCACCCTTTCCCGTGCCTGGGAATGGCCTCAGGGGTTGCTGGGGCAGCCTCTGCCTGGATGAGCTTCTCCCAGGTCCTGCCCAGGTGGCCCTTTGTGACCAGAATGGGTCAGACAGGAAGCAGCGATGGTATGGGAAGGGCTGTGGGATTCCGAGGGGAAAAGACCTGGGTTTGCACGTCAGCTTGGCCACAGTAGCTACACCAAATAACAGCATGGGGCCTCAATTTCCTCATCTGTAGAATGGAGGTGGCTATACCTGCCTTTCAGGGTTTTTGTGAACATGAAAGTAACATCCCCTATTGGTGGAATGCCTGCAAAGTGCCCACGGGAAAGGCACTTTAGTCGCATCATCTTATGTAATCCCCCCGTAGCTACGAGGTCGGAGTTGTTAGCCCCCTTTCACAGAGGAGTCAGCTGAGGTTCTGAGGCATTTAGTCACACAGCAAGTAAAGTGGGGTGTAACTCCAAAGCTCCTGCCCCCACCACTGTGCTACTCTGTGTCCCTAAAATGAGAGGGTAGGCGTGTGTAGGGCCTGACACATTCTAGGCACAGTGTAGATGGTAGTAGCTACTATCAATAATCAGGAGATGGAAGTTTTAAAAATCTCTTTCATAGTTTTATCTGAACCTGAAGGTAGGCACTGGTGTTCCTGCTTTTCAAATGAGGAAACGGAGGCCCGAGGAGGTGTGAGCTTCTCCGCTGTTCCCACAGCAAGTTCCCACGGAGCCTGACTGAGCACCAGGTCCAGGCTCTGGGCCGGTCCTCCACAGGGTGAGGGCTGCTTCTGGCTCCTGGGAGAAACCTGGTGTGTCTGCGGATGCAGGTGAGGAACGGGGCCAGAAAGACAAGGCTGAGGAGGGCTGACCTCTGGCCCTATGTCCCCGAGGGGACATAGAGGCCAACTCCCCACCTCCTCCTCCACCAGTCCCTCTTCTGCCCCTAACCTGGGCCACATAACTGAGCGGGGATGGGGGGCGGGGGAGCACAGGGTGCCTGAAGCTGCAGCCCTGGGACGCTGTGCGAGTCTCTCTCCTCTCCAGACCTGCATCCTTATCTGTGGAATGGGAATGATAATGACACCTGCACTACCACCGAGTCCCAGGACTTCGTGAGAATAGGAGGAGGTGAGGGTGGTGACCCCTGGCCCTAGGGTGAGAGCCCTACTGGGGAGGGCGTGGCCAGCCTGCACCGAGCAACAGTTGAGGGGCACATCTCAGGGACCGCTAAGCCCACCTTGCAAACAGTGATTATGTGGCCTTGCCACACATGGCAAAGCTCTGCTCTGAGTCTGCACTGTGACGCCTGACAGCTGCTTGTCTGTCACACCAGGAAACAAGACTTCTCTGGTGACTTCTAGTGGAGCACATCTGATGTGGCAAAACATCCTAATTTAAAAAGAGAAAAATATATGAGCATTTCATGGAGCCTTGAGGACCCTGTGGTACAGAGAAAAGCAGGTGATAAAATTCTCCCTCCTTCTGTGGACTCTGGACAGCCAGCCTCTAGCTGAACTTGAACAAACCCCTGTGCCTCAGGTTCTGTTGTGGCTCAGGAGTAGCCAAGCTGGAGCCACCAGGGAGGCTTGGTTGCTTCTGCATCGGGGACCTCTGGGGCCTGGTGTAGACCTTCTGCCCCTGATCTCAGGCTTTGCGGACCACCTCCCAGGAGGGTGAGTGCTGGGATCTGCATCCTCAAAGCCCCTGGGCCTGGTTGTCACCAGGTAGGGTCACCCTGCCCTGGCTACATCCTAGGGGACTGGGAAACTGTGTCCAGAGGGAGAGAACACCAGCTAGTGAATGCCCACACTGGGGCTTCTGCACCTTGCTAGGCTGCGATGCTGTCACTGGTTTAGCCACAACATCTATTATTTACCATGAGGCAGCAAGAGACCACATGCTGCCACCTAAGACCACATGGAGTCCTCAGGCGTCTGCTCCATCTCAACCGTTATGCCATTCTGCCTTCTCCACGAGTTCTGAAGAGGTAACCACACCTCCTGCTCCCCCCATACCACCTTCACTTTGACATGAGCGCTAAGAGCCCCCATCCTGGGAAGCCCTTAGACCTGGGGCTGCTGGAGCAGGTGCACCAGCCAGTGTGGGTCCTGGACGGTTGGGCTTTCTGTCCTAGGAAAGGCTCTATAGGTTCAGGATTGAAGTTGCTCCCCTGGCAAGGTCTCTGGGGTCCAGACTGCCCAGGAGGGCGCTGAGGCAGCCCAGGGACACCATGCAGACCACCTCTGAGGCTCACACAGGGCCTCATGCTTGCTTGCCTCCCAGGTCTGCAGATTTTAGCATTTTGCAGCTTTTAAGGGTGGGAGGCCCCAATGTGGGCTGCCCCTTGTGTTTGTGAAGGCTTTGCCCGGGTCAGGAGCAAGCAGGGGCCAAAACTCAGTTGTCCAGGTTCAAGGTTCATGGGCCTGGAGGAAAAGGTCCTTTCTCTTACTAGACAAAGGTGCCTGTGAACCCGCAGGCTCTCACAAGTAACTTCTCTCCCCTAGGCGACAGGGACCTGTGCTTTCTGGATCTGAAATCTGGATTTGAACTTGGACAAAGGAAGTACTGATTTATGAATCTAGAAATGAGAAATCCTAACAGTTGAAGAGCATTTGGATTGTTCTAGTTTAGGGTGATTATGAGTGAAGACACCATATCCATACCATGGAACACTACTCAGCGATAAAAAGGAGCAAATCTCCCGCTGGACCAACAGCTTGGATGGAGCTCAAAGGCAAACTCCGAAAGGAATGAAGCCAGACCCAAAAGGCTTCATGCTATATGATTCCATTTATAGGGCATCTGGGAAAGGCAAAACTATCAGGACAGAAAACGGATCAGTGGTTGCCAGGGGCTGGGCCCGGAGCAGGGTTTCGACTACAGAGGGGCCCCGGGGAGTTTTCAGGGTGCTGAAACTGACCTATAGTGTATTTGTGAGGGCGGTTACATGGCTGCTGCGTTTGTAGAAGAATTGTACGACAATAAGTTTTACTGTATGTAAAACAGATTTAAAAAAAAAACAGAAAAAAATTACATTTCCTTTTCTGTCCCTTTTTCCACTCCTGTTGACCTTAACACAAATTTGAATATTAACGAATATGAGTTAGTGGATATTTCCAAAGTGCCTACTGCATGCCAGCTTTCTGCTCTGCACAGAGAAGAGAGTGGTATCCTGAAGCCTGAGCTCACTTGGGGACCTCCCCACCCCCATCCCTCCTCAGCCGTGTCATCAGCCCGGGCCTCCCACCTCCCACACGCCTGCTGAGGCCCGGCGCACCCCTACTTCCCTTTTAGGGTACTCTGGATCACTTCAGCCTAACGCTGACTGAGGCGGGTCAATCGGTTACTATGTGCTGAAATACTGGAATTTCTGAGACATTTCCATGGTTTATGGGACTATAATATTTGAAGCAGGAACCTGGGAACCATCCATGACACCTCCCTCCTTCTTGTCACCCCACCTCACCCATGCCCCACACAGTCAGGAGGGGAGGTCACAAACTACCAAGCAGGTGGCCCGCGGGGATTCAGGCCTAACTATGTGGCTTATCAGGGCGAATCCTAGGTCACAACTTTTAGGGATGGCAGTTGGCAATGTCGTGGGGGGTGGTTTTCTTGTTTGTTTGTTCTCACTGACCCCAAGGTGCCCTGGACTGTTGTGCAAAAAAAAAAATCAATCCACTGGCTCGTCCTGTTGGTCTTCCTTCCTGAATGTCTTCGCACCTCCCTTCCCCAAGGCCACTTGTTCCAGGCCCTGTGCCTCTCACGGGGACCCCCGCACTGGCCTCCCGGCTGACCAGCTGCCCATAACGCTCACACTGCAGCCAGAGGGATATTTCGGACACCAGAACCCGGCATGAGGAACCCCTGCCAATCCATTAGGAAAAGACAAAAGGCCCGTTAGGAAAACATGCCAAAAATACATGAAAAAGCAGCTGCCCTACGAAAAAAGAAATACACACAGCAAACACATATAAAAAGATTCCTAACGTCATTTACAACTAATTAAGTGAAAATCAAGGCAACCATGTGATACCCATCCCCCACCACAGTGGAAAAAAGAAAATGGAACCATTTGAGGGTATGGGTGGTGACGTGGGAGGGGGTGTCTAGGAGTCTCTTACTGCAGTCTGGGTTATGGTGACAGGTGTGGCACATTGGTGAAACTTTCAGAGGGTCATCGTGAGGGACAGCCCCTTCCATCCAGAACCTACTGCTAGAAAGGGGCCCATGGTATGTTCTCAGAACACTTCACTCTGTCTGCATGATACACTGCTGTATGGTAGAGGTATGGGGGGCAGGGGGCAGACCCGCAGTGTTTACAAGAGCAAAGGCCTGGAAATGAGATGCCCACCAAGAGGGGAGAGTCGAGCCACTAATGCTCTGTCCATATAATGAAATGCTCCACAGACATTAGGAAGAATGGAGAAGGACCGAGATGACACTGAGTCAGGAAAAGGAACTGCAGATCTCCACAGTGAGAACCATTCTTTTGGGCGGCACCTGGGTGGCTCAATTGGTTAAACGTCTGACTTCAGCTCGGGTCATGATCCCTTGGCTCGTGAGTTTGAGCCCCCCGTCGGGCTCTGTGCTGACAGCTCAGAGCCTGGAGCCTGCTTCGGATTCTGTCTCCCTCTCTCTCTGCCCCTCCCCTATTCACTCTCTGTCTCTGTCTCTCAAAAATAAATATTAAAAAAAAAAAGAAGAAGAACCATTCCTCTGGGCCCAACTCCTGAAAAAGCATAGGCTTATCCTCACAAGTATGTGCGTGGAAAAATTTCTGGAAGCACACACCAAAAACCTGCAAAAAGAAATTGCCTTTGGCGAGAGAGACAGGTGCGGAGAAGGAGGCTTCCTCGTTTTCACTGCGTACTTTGTCATTCGGCTTGGATTTCTCATCGTGTGCACAGAGTATTTTACTCTTTAAAATGTCATCGGGAAATATCCGGGTGGTGGGATGTGAGGCCGACTTAGCTTTCTTCTTTGTACTTTTCTATATCAAAAAGAATCAAAATCAATGTGTTTAAATGTTGCAAAACAAACAAAAACTTTTGCTGCCCTGGGGATAAAGTCCATGCTCCTGCGCTCACACTGGGAGGTCCTTTGGCGCCAGCGGCGGCTTCCCCTCCAGTCTCCCGGCTCCTGGGTCCCCGCCACAGCCAACCTCATCCACTTTCCACGCCCCAGAGCCCCTTGCTCTCTCTTACCTCTGGGCCTTTGGCCATGCGGTTCCATCCACCTGGAAAACTCAGCCCCTCCGATGGCCTCTTAATTTGCCTTCCTCCTCCTTCAGCCTGGCGCCAGGCGCCGGCCCATCCTCCCCCCAGCTCGCCGTCTCGCCCTGCCTGGCTCGCTCCCCAGCACCCTGGCCTCACCTCTGCCGGGCCAGTGCTCCTGTTATGCCGTGAGGCCTTTTCTGCCGGTCAGCCTCCCTTACTGCCTCACAGTGGCCCGGAAGGTGAGGACGGGGCTTGGTTCACCGACGGCGTCCAGGGCCCAGCACCGTGCCTGGCACACAGTAGGTTTCGACAACGGTGGCTGACGGAACTGACAGATTTCCTGAAGTGAAGGAACACACAGCTGGCACCCAGGCTCAGCCTTCGAGCAGGCCTGTTAGTGGGGTGGGACCCCGGGGCCTCAGGGCCCTCTGAGGCAGTCTGGAGGGGCAGACAAAGCAACCCGCAGCAGCGCCGCCCGCTCACTCCACGGTGGCTTTTATTTCCTCTTTGGCGGTGCCAAGTCCCTGAACAAATATTTTCCTGGAGTGGAGGAGCGACTTAGCTCCCAGCCCTAAGTGCTGGAAACACCGCTGTGCCGGGCAGGTTCCAAGAACCAGAGGAGGTGCGGGGTCTGGCTGTAGCTCGGGGCGGAAGGTCACCGGAGCGGCCTCCCCCTGGTGCCCACCCTCCCGGCCGGCCGCTCACGGGGCCCGCACCGGCCTGTAGACCCGCAAAGCAGCTGGCTTTCTCTGTTCAGCCCACGGCTGCAAAAGGCTTTTGTCCTGGGCCTCTCTGCCCATAAATTAGAATCCTCTGGGATCCTGAAGAAAACCTAGGCCATGTGGGCCTCCCTCGCTTTTTTTGCTGAAAAAGCTACAGTAGGGTTTAAAGGAACTAATTAGAATCTCAGAAGCCCTTTTAAAAGCCTTCCTCTCCGCTTTAACTTTCTTATTGCAGAAAAACATACACAGGGGACACTCATCTGGAGCGTAGAGCTTGATGATTGCTTTACGAATGCATGCATCCTTGTAATCACCACCTACATCCAGCCAGAGAACCTTCCAGAGAAGCTTCCTTCACGTTCCTGCCTTGTCAATCCCACACCCCCAGCAGGGTCGCCACGGGCTTCTATTACCGTCAATTAGCTTTGCGTGTTCTGAACTTCATATAAATGGAATTGTGCAGTTGGGCCTCTTTTGTGTCTGGTTTCTTGAGCTTAATACATTGCCTGTGATACTCATCTCTGTTGTATGTGGAACAGCAGCTGGTCCTTTTTCTTATGGCGGAGTAGTATTCCACTGTATGAATGTATCACCATCTATTTCTCCCTTGCCCTGTTTGGGGTTCGTTTCCACGTTTGGGCTACGTATGGTGAATGGAGCTTCCAGCAGATTCATGCTCTCGTTCTGCTTGGATCCTAAGGAAGGTATATGTTTCTCTTCATTAGATCCTGCTCCAAAGCGCACATACCCATTGGCATGCTTTCCGGCTGCATGGAAGAGTTCTGGGTGCTCCACGTCCTCCCCAACTATCATCCATCTATAATGTTAGCCTCTGCTGTGGGCCCTGGGGGTGCCTCGCACTGTTAATAAGCTTCTAACTTGACTTTCAGCAAGACAGCAAGCAGCTCCAAGTGGCTACAAAGAGCACTCCAAAGGCAAAGATTTTTGCAGTGAGCCCGTGGCTCCTGCAGGTTCGTAATAACGCATCTGCCCGCAAGAGGCACCCGGCGTAGCAGGAAGCCAATGGGGAAGCAAACATCTAGGTGACATGGTAAGAGGTGCCAAGACGAGTGACCCAGAAGCTCAAGGGCACAGAGGCCGCAGTGCCTGTCCTTAGAGCTGTGAGCCCAGCCTCGAAGCGAAGCAGGTGTACAGATAGCGCTGCCAAGGGCCTGATTTGGGGGTGCATCACACTCATCTCCGCACCCCACGAGTGGGTGTAAAGCTGGTAATGCTCAGAGATGGCACTGGGTGACAGGGTGCAATGGTGCTGGGGAGTGGGAGGAAGGGAGAAAGCCAGGTGAGGACTGTGACCACAGCCAGGCGGAGCTGGCAGGATCCCAAGCCCCTTGAGGGTCCTCTGGCTCAGGGCCCTCCCCTCCAGCTCCTGCAGCTCCGGGAACTAGAGCTCACGTCTTCCAAGGCAACCAGCCCACCTCGCTCTTCCTCCAGGCTGGAGAGAAGGGGGATGGGGTGGGGCCAACAGGGAGAGAGGTGAACAGGGTGCCTTGGGGCTGGGAGCACAGCCCCACACTCCTCTCTGCATGGTAGTCCCTGGCGGGCCCATTGAAAAGAAGACTTTTTCCCCAGATGCCTCTTGGGGTCCACCTAGCAACAATGCCTAACCTGGGAGGCGGGGTGAGACGACCCCCCCCTTGAGGCTCAGCAGTGGGACTATTGTCCCGTCTGCTCCCATTACCCCTGCCCGGCCATGACCACCAGCTCAGAGGACAACCTTGGCTCCACTTGAGAAGTACACCTGGGGGAGGGCAAGGTGAGGCCCAGTGAAGTGGGGACGGGCCTCACAGGTTCGGCCGGTTCTACCTCTGAACAAATTCTCAAACCCACTCCCTCCACCCCATCTCTCTACCATCCTGGGTTTCGGCCCCACATCCCTCTGGTTCCCGGATCCACTCCTCAGAGACTCTCAGAGAAGTTGCAGGTGACTTCTCGCCACATTCCAGGACGAGAGAGAGAGAGAGAGAGAGAGAGAGAGCACAAGCAGGGGAGGGGCAGAGAGAGAGGGAGAGACACAGAATACGAAGCAGACTCCAGGCTCTCAGCTGTTAGCACACAGCCTGACGTGGGCGGACTCGAACTCATGGACCTCGAGATCATGACCTGAGCCGAAGTCGGACACTTAACCAACTGAGCCCCCCAGGCGCCCCTTGAATCCTTATATTTGCCAAAGCTGGGCCTTCTTCCTGGAATGTATCCCCCCACCTCCATTTGAGAGGCCTCTGTCCTTCAAGTCCCACCTCTGGGCACCCCCCCACCAGCCCACACCGAGCCTCCTACTGCGACGCCCCTGAGAGGAGCACTGAGCATCTTTGTTCTGGATGTGAAGGCACAGAGCGATCTTGTGATCTAGAGCAAACCTGAGAGGCAAGCGAGGCAGAAAGTGCAATTTAAAGCAGAAACTGGCTTAAATTAAGAAGGCGACAATCGATCTAGGAGATGGCTTGCTCGTCAGTTCAGAAAAGAACTCAAAAGAATGGTTGAGTCCTCGTCCCCACACGGCATATGAACACACGGCTGGGTGCACCACGGGCGAGATGTAAAGGTGAGGGAAAAAGGAAACAGCACTCATCGCTCCATTCCCAGCAGTGGAGGGGAGGGGGGTCTTGGGAACGCAGAAAAGAGGGGAGAAGGCGGTCAAGGTGGTGGAAAGCAAGGCAGCAAGCTAAGGACTGAGAAACGCAGGGGGAAATTCCCTGAGGCTGAGGTGCCTGAGAAACTTGAACATGTTAACCCTCTTTCCATTTTCACTTCTCTCTTAGGTTCACTCAGTGAAGCTGGTCGGGTAGTGCTGTCTGGTGGGCGTGCCCCCGGCGGGAGCAAAGAGCACCACACAGGTGGAGCACCACACAGTGGGAGCATCACATGGCTGGAGCATCACACGGCGAGAGCACCACATGCTGGAGGACCACACGGCGAGAGCACCACATGGCCAGAGGACAGACCTGGAAGGGGAATTAGACTACACGGCAAGATAACCACACAGCTGGAGCACCGCACGGCAGGAGTACCACACAGTGGGAGCACCGTAGTGCTCCCACCTCCAATGGCCAGAGGAAGGACCCAGAAGGGGAATTAGAGCAAGAGAAGCCATAGGCAGCGGCACAATTTTGCCAGTTGGAGATGATGGGAGCAGGTAGCCCACGACACTGGGTCTTGGAACACTGCAGGTCCCCCGTCCTCCCCAGTCCTAATACTCCCCAGTCCTAATACTGCCTTCAGTGCCCACTGCTCACGGGCACACTGCTTCCTCGCTGTGCCAGTTTATGTCTGTGCAGTGGGCATACAGTAGTGAGGTCTCAGAGACGCGTTGTATGTCGGTAGTGGATGAAATAATCCAGGTGTGTGGAGCAGCATCTGGCCCACAGTGAGCTCAGTAAAAGTATTAATATTCGAGTCGCCTATTTACGGCTGTAAATAGGGGCTGGCAGAAAATAGGCATTCGGTGTTTTTGATGTTGGACAAATGAATGAGCTGAGGTCTTTGTCTCAGCCCCCGAACGCTTTGAGCACAGTATGTCGGAGAAACTATAATCCGCTCTGCAAAGCCACCCAGAGCCTGCTGTCCCCACCCCACCCATGGGTGCAGGGCCCTGGAAGGAATGATCCCTCTGGCCCTGCACCCCAGGACACACCTGGGAGTTCAGGATAGCATCCGAAGCCAGGGCTTCCAATGCCAGGAGCCCCAGGCAGGGATACTGGCCAGGGAGGGGCAGCTGAGGGGTTGAGTGGGTGCGAGGAACCTGGATGGGACTCTAAGGGGAGGGCAGTCAGCTGCCCTTAGGACATCGGGGCTCCGGCCATGCACTGTGCTTTTTCTTTTCTTTTTTTTTTTTTTTTTTAATGTTTTTATTTATTTTTGAGACAGAGAGAGACAGAGCATGAGTGGGAGAGGGGCAGAGAGAGAGGGAGACACAGAATCTGCAGCAGGCTCCAGGCTCTGAGCTGTCAGCACAGAGCCCGACGTGGGCCTCGAACTCACAGACCGCGAGATCATAACCTGAGCCGAAGTCGGATGCTCAACCGACTGAGCCACCCAGGCGCCCCACTGTGCTTTTTCAACTTCCAAAGTTTTCACTGTAATTTTTCCTTACTGTGTAGACATTTTTAGCCTGTGGCGCTTTGCTGGGGAGCACTGAAAGTTGCATGACAATGAGTGCACAGAGTAGCTAGCAAACTTTCAGTCAGTAGGAAGCTCTCGTGCCCACAAGGTATAGAATGATCCAGAAGGAGAGCAAGAAGGATGGTCTGGGCAGGAGACAGACAGAGAACCCTGGGAGGAGGTAAGATGACCAAGGCCAGACAGAGGGCAGAGGGGGGACACGGCCCTCCCTCACTGCAGAGGGAGGCACTAATCCCACTGCTCCTCACGAGGCACAGCACAGCCCAGAACCAGTCTCCCTCCAAAAAGGTGACGGGGAAGGACATCGCCAGGCCAAGAAGAGACTCAACCACCACCACGGCCCCAAATGACAAGTGCTGTTTATTACAGTTCCATGAATGGGCCCAACCACAGGCTCAGAGCCATCCCAGGGAGGAGCAGAGACGAGCAGTCACGGACCCCTTCCCCATCCCCCGAGTCTTGTCCAGTCACACACTCCAGGCAGAAAGTCTTGGTATCGAACACAGAGCACAGGTTCTCTTTGCTTGGTGGAGCATGTCTCAAGAGTCATAGATGGCCCGCCTCTTGGTGTGGCCAACGGGGCAGCGGAACGTTGTCAAACAGGCGAGCACGGGAGTCTCCAGGAGCACCGGGCTGGGGGCTCTGGTCCTAGCAAAGGTGTGAGAGGAGGTCTGTCCAAGGTGTCCAAGAGCGGGCCTCGGCAGGGCCGACAGCCTCAGATAAAGCTGTGCCGAAGCTGAGAAGCCATCACAGCTTCGTAAGCCGTTTGGGAGACGGTGCTTCAAGCTTGGCAACACAGAAATCCATATCAGGTCTTATGTAACCTTGGCTGAACCTACCGACCTCCAGAAGAATTTCAGCAAAGACAAAAAACAAAAAGCAAACAAATCAGAGGGACTCTGGCCACAGCGTCCCTCCCCACGGGAAAGATAAAGGCATAAAGTTTTTAGCCAAGTTTCCCAATATCATTTGCGTTTCGAGAAAAGGCTGGTCACGTCCGCACGGCCAGCACAGAGAGAAGAGGCAAAGGCAGTAGAGTTCACATGACTACTTTATATTAAAGTTTATTACATTTGGAAAATCTACTGTACAGGGAAAAACCCATTGGATTAAGTAGAGTTTTGCCAAAGCAAAAGACTATCACTCTTTGGAATATTCCTGACTCCAGCCCAGGGGGCAGGGCCACAGGAGCTAATCAGAGGCGAACACGGTCCTACGTGGAGCAGCTCCGTGCCAGGTGCGCTCAGGCCCCTCTCGTCACCTTCTGGAGGAAAATGTGCCCCAGAGACGGCACCAAAGGAAGGGCTCGGTCTGCAGGAGATTCTCTGGGGCCACTGCCACCTCGCTCACCCCACAGTCCTCTCTTCTCGGTCCCCAGCTTGAGGTGCCGGCATTCTACCCTCACACAGCTCAACATCGCAGCAGCCTGGGCCACAGCAGCGGCCCCAAGTCCGTGGACACGAGCATGACCGCTCCAGACGTGACTGCCCACGGCCAGCCCACCAATGGGGCCACCTGACAGACATTCCATACCCTGTTGCACATGTGAGTGACAAACTCAGAGACAACACACAAACTAGGCCTACATGTTGGCTTCCAGATTTGGTTCTCCTAGTTTAAAAAAAAAACAAAACAAAACAACAAAACAGTCTTCTTAACCCTGATGCTGTCTCCTCGCTATAGATTAGGGAAGCAGGACGGGGGTAACCAAATCCACTCACTTAACTTACCTCGGAAGTAACCAAGTCTACTGGGCTATGAACAAAGAAACTAGAGGAAACATGTGCAAAAACGAGTTGGTATCTAAATGAGACCTCCCCACGGAACGTCGCCCTGGGGGAGCTCTGAACTCCCCTCCCTGCCACTCAGGGGTGGAAATGCCCCCCAGACCGCCGGTCTCCACCAGCAAGTGCGACAGATGGGCCGGCCTTCGGCCAAGTGGGCCATCCAGGTCCAAAGCGGCAGGGTCCACTTTCTCTCCAGAATCGGGCCCGGGGAGGGGCTGTTCCAGGTTGAAGACACTGAGTCAGAATGATGAGATGCCAGGGGCCGGCGGTGGCGGAAAAGTCACGTGCGAGAAAGCCCTTGCGCCCAAGTCTCCAGGCAGAAGTCAGAGAAGCAGAGGAGGGCCCCCAGCGTGCCCCGGAAGTCCGTGGGCAGGGAGCTGGGGAGGTGGCATGGCGGCAGGGCCTGCAGTTCTTCGTGGAAGAGGCAAATGGGGGCCTAGCAGGTGGCTAGGAGGGCAGGAGGAGCCCCGTCCCTGTCAGGCATAGAACTCCTCCTGTTTGCTAGGCTTCTGGTAGGCCCCGCCGTTGGCTTGTTTGGGCTCCTCCAGGGAGTAGCTGCCCTCGTCCTTCTTCTTCATCCGGTACAGCATGAAACCCACCAGGCACACGGCAAAGATGAGCCCCACGAGGCCTCCAGCGATGACCCCTGTTGTTGGGAGGGGAAGGGTGGCCGGCTCAGCTCAGTTAAGCAGCAGTTCCCTCACTGCAGGCATCCCCCAAGGTGGCGCGCTCAGCCCCACTCCAGGGCCAAAGACAGCGCCCCCACCACAACCACCCACCTGAGAGAAACTCACCTCCGAGCACTTCCTTCCGGTCCAGGAGGCCCTGGGAGGCCCCCGTGGCCCCACCATGGTCCACTGGGGGCTGATTCCGCAGGTCAGGCTCCACAGCAGCCACGGCTGTGTTCTCCCCAGATGTGTCGAATGTGAAGTCCTACGGGAGGGCAGGGACAGTTGGAGGTTGCGGAGGGCCATCGCTGGCAGCAGCATCCGGTTCGATTTCTTAACCCAGAAGCAGCTTGGGCATCCCTGGTCACTGCTGTCACCAGCTCAGGCACACCCAACCCAGCCCTCTTGGGCCCCAAAGCCCGGCACCTGTCACCACATCACACCAGACCCCGGCTGGACTGTGGCAGATATCACAGCAAGTGAGACAAAGCACTTGTATTTATATGAAAATAAATAGGCTCCTTTTAATGTAAAGAGCAAAATGACCATGACTTTAAGATATAAAGCAAGACCTGGTAGGGCTTCTACACCCCCAGCAGGGGCCGTGCTTAGGTTTGGGAAGCCGTCTTTTAGGGAATCTTGAAGGACTCCCTTGCTCAGGTCTCATATTTAGGGTATCCTGCCCTGAGCTCGGCCCTGGAGGCACTCGCGAGCTTGTCTTCCTGGTGGGGCCCACGATACGCTGACACGGCACAGGGTGTTGAGTGTGCCAGATGACCAAGCCCAGGAAAGTACTAAAGTCCCAGGAAACACAGGACGACGGTGAGCACTCACCTGCTCCCCAGAGCCCTCCCCTGCTGGGAGCTGAGTGGAGACTCCATCCTCGGCAGCCTTCTCGGTGGCAGAAGGACCACTGTCCTCCACGTCGGGCGCGTGAGAGGTGAGCTGGCTGGGTCCTGCAGGAGCTGAGGTCTCATGGTGGTCAGGCTGCATGTCCCTGTGGGGATGGGAGGTGGCAGGCCCCTGGGCCGTGGTGGCTCTTGCTGTTGAAGCCCGGTGGGTGGTTGGGTGCGGCGTGGTCTCACTGGGTGGGTGGGCGGTCTCCTTCTCCCTGGCCGAGAAGCCAGGCTCCACCGCTGCCGGGAGCACTGCCCCTCTGTCCTCAGGCCTCTCTCCAGCCGGCAGGACGGAGGTAGAGGTGGCGATGTTATCTGTGCCGGTGGGTTCTGGAGCCGCGGGCACGGTCGTCAGGAGCTCCGTGTCCTTCCAGGGGGATGAGGTCTGCTGTGACAAGGTGAGGTCTTGCAGAGCACCTGTAGGCCCAGAAGCAGAGCTTGTTGGAGCAGGGGCGGCCCAGGACCCCTGGCCCAGCCAGGCTCATGCGGCGAGGAATGCGTGGACAAGGGCCTGAAGCTCTGACGCCCAGGCCAGCCTAGCAAACCCCATTGTGAGAAGCAGTTCCCCCAGGGCAGAATGAGCTACTCTGGAAACTCAGCTTTGGAAACTGGACAAGGACAGTTGCCCTTTTCTGCTGCACATGCCTGCGGACACCATGGTCCCTGGAACCATGAGACATCAAGGCCCTCTGGGAAGGAAATTTCCTGTGGCTACTGAAGCTCACTCCCTGGGCGGGGGCACTCTCAGGGGCTTGAATGCCTTGTCCCTAGTGCACACTCCTCTCTGGCCCCCTCCCTGTTCCACCTGCCCTCTCCCCAGAAGGGCCCAGCCCCCCAAGAACAGAGGCCTACATCCTACCCTTCAGCTCCCAGCCCCCTACCTCGACCACTTTCCCCACGGATGGCCTGGACCCTCTTCCAAAATCCTGGTCAAGAGCACCTCCTCTAGGAGGCCTCCGTGACTACCTCCAGCTCAAGGACTTCGCTCTCCCAGGGAAAGGGGAAATAGGGGGAGATAAGGGAACATTTATGGAAGATCTACACGCCACCAGGCTCTATGTTACCTTACAGCTCCCAATAATCTTATAAAGTCAAGATATATTCCCATTTTACAGATGAGGAAATAGAGGCTCGAAGAAGCCCGCCTTTCCAGAGGTTGCCCAGGGAGTTAGAGAGAAGAAATGAGCCCAAGTCCGTCTGTAGCAGGCAGTCCCCAGGGCCTCCTGGAACCCCAACATTCACTCCCGCAACCCATACACATCTTTTCCTTGCAGCGTGGACCCCATTCTCTTCCCTAATGTCACCCTTCAGACCACCACCCCCAGCTCCTGGCCCGCTGCCATCTTGGGATGGGGCCATCACGTCAGCTCACCTGCACCTGAGCCAGAGAAGTTGTCAGAGTCATCCCCAGAGCCATCCTGATCTTCGGGGGGCACATTTGTGGCCACTATTTGCTGGAAAAGGATCAGAAAAGGGTATGAGTGGAGGCCTGGCCAAGGCCCTGCTACTCTGGGGTCCCTGTCCTAGCCGGCTGAGGGAGCTCCCCCACCACACACATACAGCACAGGAAGGAAACCCTTGTTTGTGTGGCTCTGGAACCCTCAGCTCAGGGCCACCCTCTGGTCCCCCACACACCCCTGAATGCTATGATGACACAGCCCTGTGCTAGGTCCTAGGGGTGCAGAAACACATGAGGGGGGCAGGGCTCTTGTCACAAGAAGCTCAGTCTGTGAGGGAGCCCCAGACTTCTCAGAAGAGCAGATAGAAGATCCCATTGCTGGGAACACAGGCTGTGGCCACAACAGCTCACCCTATACTGAAAATCAGGTCTTGGGGCCACTGACCAGGGAGCTTCAGGCCCCAAGATAGGTTTAAGAGCTTCAGGAAAAATCCCCCAATAATCTGACACCAGAAAGACATTCCAAAGCATGCTGAGCACCAGGGTGTGGACACTGAGGGCCTCAGAGGGGAGTGAGGGCAGGGACGGGCAGGGGTAAGTAGTCTGTGCTGAGGCAGGGCTGGCCGCACAGGACAACCCCAGGCCTGACCACACGCTCCTTCCCATACCTGGCCTGTTTTCTCATCCACAGGAAGGACAGGACCCAGACCCACTTGGGGAAAGAAGGACAGGGTGCCCATTAGGCCGGGGACAGAGGAGACTGATCTAGAAGGGGCCCTGCACTCAGGAGGTGCTGATGAACGAGAACGAGAACGAGCCCGGAATGGACCCTGTGTGCAAACAGCTGTCCCAGGAATGCTGCCTGCCTGGTCCAGCTGAGAGGCTGCAGGTGCGAGTGCAAACATCTCCCCAGTTCCCAAGGCAGGGGAGACTTGCAGACCCAGGGAGTGGGGCCGGGAGGAGGCAGGGCACACCACACACAGCCGAGCAGGCCTGCGCAGATAGCCGGAGGAGGGCGACATCGGGGGTGGGGAGAGCTCCCAAATACTGGTTCCAGAACAGCAGTCGGAGAAGAGAAGACCCAACAGCCAGGTGGCAGGAAGGGTAGCTATGAGTGTCCCGTTCAGCAACACGACCTTGACCCAAATGAGTTTGTGATACGTCCACCTCTAAAGGGCCCCGGTGTCAGAGGCCGGAACAAAGAATGAATAAAGAGGCACAGCAGCACAGTTCAGAGCACACAGTGTGGCCCTGAGGACATCACGAAACCTCTTACAGCCTCGGTCTCTCCATCTGTAAAATGGGGACAGTAGTAATATCTACGTTCCAGGATGGAGGCAAAAATTCAAGGAGGTTACGCACATGAAGAACCTAACAGAGCCTGGCATGCAGTGAGCTTCCCACCAACGGCGGCCACTAACTCTAACTCAGGGAGCCAGAGTGGCTCAGCACGGGTAAGAGGATTCTGGTGCCTGCCTAGGAACAGGTGGCATGAAGGCGGCAGAGAGGCAGAGATGGGTGGCAGAGGCAGGAGGGAGCCAGCTCACAGGAGGCTCTGTGCAGACTTGTCAGAGGCAGGTTCTGCCCAAGGCTGGGCTGCAGGGAGTGGGCCTCCTCGGCGGGAGAGGCATCACCATGTCCTGGCCACAGGCCACGGAGCTTCACCCTTGAGTGGAGCAGAGCAAGGAGGGACAGACAAGACCTTTGGCCTCCTGAGGCTGCCTGGGGCAGAGCTGGACCAGGTGGAAGGTCCACTTCCAGGAGCTCAGGCCAGGAGGGAAGCTTCAGACACGTGTAGAAACCACCAGGCTAGAAATACCACTGAGCTTCCTCTGAAAGTACAAAACCCCAACTCTACCTCTTCCTCACCCCCCAAGAAAAAGGTTTTGGTCCCAGAAGGGCCTGTCTGAGCTGTCACGGCCCATCTAAATGAACTGGCATGGTCCCTGCCCTCCGCCTGCACCGCAGGCCACATCCTGTCTACGCTGTCCCCAGGTGGTGCTTCCTACGCCTGTCCTGTCTCCCGCGAGCTTCGAAGCCTCCCCTAAACCTTCAGGAGCAAAGAATACTGCCCACCAGGCAGGCAGAGGGGGCACCCTCACCCCATCATGCTCCCATCCCAGGCCCACAGCGGACTGCTTCCCACAGCCTGGTGGGGCAGGGGGAGGTGCAAGCATTCAGGGGACCCCCACCACCCGCACTCACTGAGACCCCACTTCCCTCTCACCCAACGCCCCTGCCTTCCCTCAGCGTTCCCAAGGAGGCCCTAGGAGACCAGCAGAACACCGTTCCCAGTACGCTGACTGCATCCCTTAGGGATGATGCTCAACACGGAACGGAACGGGGCCAGGGCCCAGCCAGACCAGCCTCAGCGGCACTGTGCTGAGAGCCAGATCTTCCAGCAGACACCAGAGTCTCCTATTTCACAGATGAGAGGACGCAGGCCTACAGAGGACTCAGTGCACTGGGACCATGTCAACTTTGGAGGCAAACGCCAGGGAGGCCCGGCCTCTCACCTACAGGGAGAAGCCTCAACAGGTTAGCAGTTTCCCAAGAGCAGGGCCTCTTTCACCACTTGATAAGACCTTGGATCTGCCCAGTCCCTAAAAACAATTTGTTCTTCAACTCTGCTCATCTTATCGGCTGCCATCTTGTTTACACAACAAGCTCTTAAGCAAATGCTTTCTCCACTGAAACCAGCTCCCAGGCCGCAGGGCAGCCCCTCCCTCTGAGGGCTGGGTCTCCATCAGGGGAAGGGCGGCAGTGACCTTCCAATCCCCTCCAGCTTGAACCTGTGGTGGCCTCCGCTCCCTGGGGAGGAAATCAGCAGAAACTGCTGAGTTTGAACTTGGATCACTAGGTGCCAGCTGACTCCAGCATTCTGGGGGAGACTTCCAGTTTCACTCAGACCACTGTGCTAAGAGCCTCTGGCCAGCTGCCTCCAAGGCCTCATTCGGGGCTCTCCTCAGCTCTGCCTGACCTGGGACCTTCTGGGACCATGTGGCCACAGCTCAGAGCTGCTCAGGGACAGGTGGGCCCACCTTGGAACCCACCTCAAGCTGCCTGGGAAGGTAAAGGCCAACCAGCTCATGCCCTTTTTTTTTTTTTAAGTTTATTTATTTATTTTTAGAGAGAGAGAGCATGCCTGCACAGGGAAGAGGCAGAGAGAGAGAGAGGGAGAGAGAATTGCAAGCAGGCTCTGCACTGTCAGCATGGAGCCCGACGCTGGCCTTGACCTCACAAACCTTGATCATGACCTGAGCCGATACCAAGAGTCAGACACTTCATCGACTGAGCCACCCGGGCGCCCCAGCTCATACCTTTAATGGGGGCCTTTAACCTCTGCAATCCTAGGAAAATCTGCTCTTCATACAACAAATCAAAACCCGGGTAGTGAGATCTAAATATTCATGCATTCAGTTTCCTCCTTCCTCATCCACACACAGCATAGACCCTTAGTAGCCCACCAGTCTAGAAGGCCAAAGCCAGGTTTGGCCCCAGTGGGGCACAGGGGTCGTGGGGCAGACACATGGAAGCTGGGGGACAGGGAGTGTGAGAACGAGTTAGCCCATCTCTATCTCTGCAACACTGGTCTGCTGGCCACACCTGAGCTCCGTGGGAAGGACTGAGAGAGGGGACCTGGGGTCACAGCTCCAGCAGAACAGGAAAGAAGGTATGAAAAACTGAGGCATTCTCTGACACTGAAAACACTTTCCATCCCTTTCCACCTTTACCCTTCTATTTGAGGCAGGCAGGCTTGAGATTAGCATCTCCCACAGATGAGGAACTGAAACAGACAAGGTGAGGGACTTGCCCGAGGCCACGGGCGGTGAGCCGGTGCTCTCCTCACCTGCATCCCTCTCCCTCTCCCTCTGGCCCATCTATTTTAAGATGCCTGTCTTCTCAACACAGCCACAAGGTCCGGGAACCACGGGACGCATGCATCACGGAGTAAGAATTCCTGACCCCTACCCCAGCAGCAGAGGGGACCACGATGCCAGCCCACACTTCACAGGTGGAGAGGGGAGGGCATGTACAAGCACGGGGTCAGAGCTGCCAGGGGCTGCATCAGGCTGCCGCCAGCCATTCCCAAGGACAGAGAGCTGGTAGAGGAGCTTCAAGAAGACAGCCTCGCGCCAAATCCTGCCAGTTCTCACCCCACACTGGCCATAAAGCAGGACACTCTCTTTGGCAGCTTGCATCCAGGTAGCCCGTTTGCCCTGGCCGGCCAAGGGATCCAAGGGATCAGAGCAGCATCCCTCGAAGAAACCTTGGGGACAAGAACTCCATGGCAGCATCACAAGTCAGGACGCCAAGTGGACCTCTCAGAGAGGTTCAAGTGAGAACGGTGGACCCAGGCACTTCTAACTCTGGACTGATGGAAGAGGTTGCCCGTCCGCCCGCTCCCTTGACTCCCCCCACCCCGTCGACTGCAGCCCACAGTTCCCTTCAGACTTGTGGTTTCCAACCTGCACCCTGAATTACTGACATGTGTCACCTGCTGCCTGACTTAAGTGATGATAAAGCACAAATCCTTTAGAAAGCGTTACTGAGTTCACAGGATTGCATTGCTCTTTCAACCAACACACTGCTAAAAGGACAGTATCGAGGGGCACCTGGGTGGCTCAGTTGGTTAAGCATCTGACTTGGGCTCGGATCATGATCTCACGGTTTGTGGGTTCCAGCCCCGCGTCGGGCTCTGTGTGGACAGCTTGGAGCCTGGAGCCTGCTTTGAATTCTGTGTCTTCCTCTCTCTTGCCCCTCCCTTGCTTACACTCTATCTCTCTCTCTCTCTCAAAAATAAATAATAAAATAAATAAATAAATTTTTAAAAAAAGTATAGTATCATGTAAGGAGGGTTAAAAGATTCACACATTTTTAAGGAATTTTTACCCTTTCAGTTTCTTGGTCAGATCTATGGATCTAAGGCAAACAGGCAGACCCCTCCCCCCCCCCAATACACCTAGAGTTCATAACTCTTGGGGTCGGAGGTCTCAGAGCTACAGATCCCTAGCCTTTACCTCCCCACCCCCCCAGCCCGTGCATCAGGATGCCAAACTGACCGAAGGTGAAAGCCAAAGCATCACCTCTGTCCAGGCATGGGCTCTCTTCTTCAGGGCCCTTAAGAATCATAAAGAGACTATTGGAAGTCTTCTGAGCTCCATCCCTGAGGCTGACTCAGTGGGTCTGGGGCAAAGGCCCAGGACTCATGTTGAACAAGGTGCACTCCTGTAGCTGGTATGCAGACTACACTTGGAGAACAATAGTCTGGACAGGAAAACGTCCGACCCGGAGTTCCCCAGGGCCTGGTGCTGGGAAGGCAAATCCCTAAAAAGGTCACAAGACTCTCACTCAGGTGCAATGTTCAAAGAAGAGGCACCAAATAGTAACAGAGGCCTGTAAATAAGCCCTAAGGCCAAACTGATCCAAAAAGGTTCTGGAACAGTCTCTGTACTTCTCATGCATCCACTCCCCACAAACAGTACATCCCAGTACCTGCCTAGTCTGCAAAAGAGCCTCACCATGGAGCTGAGGAAATCCTGAACTTCCAGAAGCATGACCCCTTTGATTCCTAGCAGTACAAGAAACTGGAGACACAGCTGAGCCTCTGTCCTGCCTGCCGTGCCTGCCCAGAGTTGTAGGACCTCCTTGGTATCCCAGGCCTGAGGCACTGACCTGACAGGAGCAAGCAGGATCTCTCAGGGTGGGCTCACCAGGGAGGGGAGCAGGGGCTGCAGAGCCTCTGTGCAGTTTTCCAGGGGCACCTGCCTGAACGGGGCGGGGAGTAGGGGCTAGAGAATGTTGCAGAACACGCCACCCCACTCCTGTGGCTCACCAAACACCCTGGTGCCCTATGGCAGTTGGGTTTATAACTCTGCTTTCCTCGTCTGGGGGATCATTTGTACCCCTTCCTATAGCCCTGGCTAACATGGCCTAAGCAAAGACCCGAGGGGCCAGGCAGGTCAAGCCCAAAGCATCTTGGACCAAGGGTCTCAAGGACCAGAGCCAGGGGTGATAGGGGGAAAGAGCCTGACCAGGGTGGCTGCCCCAGGGCAGGTCTAGCTCTACTGCTCCCTTGCTGGGTGACCTGGGCGGCTCTCTGCCTCTCTCTAGACAACAGAAGGGGCTTGGCTGGAGAACCCTAAACTCCCTTAGTGCTCTGACAGGCTAGGCTGGGACCTGGGAGCAGTGGCCCCCACTCCTTGTTAGCAAGGCCAGAGTGGTGTAGGGGTGGCCACGCCAGGGTGGGTGGGAGGGACAGGACCGTGGGCTGGGGCTCGGGAAGACACCAGGTGCCCCTCCTGCCCAGGATATCAGAGTAGTAGCAGATAAATCATTTTCTCTCTGAAGTCTTCTCTCCTAACTTGGGAGCTGCCAGGGAGACATGCTTAGGCCACTGAGAGGCACGGATCCCCCAGTCTGGGCCTCAAGACCCTGAAACCTCCCCCGCTTTAGGCACTCCCAGGAGGAAGGGGCCCCACCAGTGCTTCAGACAGGATCAGCATTTCCGGCCTGACAGGCACAGTGATTTATCAGCTCAGTGTCTCTCTACCAAAACCAAGTCAAGCTGGGACTTGCAGAGGGTGTGATGGGCATGGCCCAGGGCGGCAGGGGCCCAGGGGATGGCAGGTGGGTGACAGGGGCTTATTCTGCCTTCACCCTGAGCATCCATGAGGGCATGTAAGCCCCCAGCCCCCAACAGCACTTCCACTGGGGGAAGCGTCTTTCAAGGGACCTCCCAGGCATGCGGCCTTCCCCCCATACAGGCACGCAACCCACGGGAGCTGTCCCCACCCTGCCACTCAGACACACACCTCAACATTTGGGGGATTCCAGGGCAGGGCTGGGGTACAGGGCAGCATCCCTACTGGACTTTACAGATGAGAAACTGGAGGTCAAGTTTGCAGAGCCCTTTGTCCTGCCCCATTCTGCCCATTTGGAGTACTTGGCGAGACCAGGGTTGTGTGGAGGTGGAGGAGGGTCCTGGAAGCCAGTGCCAGCCCCAATGCCCAAGCCAGGTCAGAGCTGCCACCAGCACCGCCATATGCACCCCTCCACAGAGCTGGCGCCGCCTCACAGCCCACGTGCTGGGACTCGTCTTAGGCCCAGCTGAGGGCTGGGTGTGGGGACGCAGAGCCGGAAGACCAGTTCCTCTGCTTTCCCCCACCTCCAAGAGCCCTGCACCAGGCGTTGAGCAAGGCTGCCCAGCCCAGTCCTGCCACCTTTGTGGCCGGGGTTGCCCTGGGAGTCAGACAAGGGGTGGCCAGGGGAAAGTGACCAAACCCAGGACCAGGAAAACCTGGCTGTGGCCTTGGCTCTGTTCCCAACTTACTGGATGACCTTGGAGAAGACCCTGTGTCCAGTTCCCCATCGGTACAATGCGTGACAGCAAGAGGGCTCCTGGTTCTGAGTCTATGGCTGGGAAGTCAAGGGGACTGCCCACCTGAGGGGTGGCACCCCACAAACACAGTCGTCAGCAGGGGGAGGACCCACCATGACAAGTGGGGAGAAGGGGACTTGATCACAGTGACTCAGTGTCACTGCCCTTAGCTTCCCAAGGAGGGATTATGGCTTAGGCAGGATGTTAGAGGTGTTCCAAATCAGGGGGACTCTGGGATGGCAAATGGCACCGCATGAAGACAGAGGGAGAGGCTGAGGCCTCCAGAGCCTTGTACCTCCCCAGCCCTAGCCGTCCTAAAGAGGCGGCAAAGACCAGAAGCTCATGTCGGATGCCCCAGCCAGCCCTCACAGAGGCCCCTTGAACTGCTCTTTAGCTGACTAACCTCCAGATGCCACCAGGCTTGGTGGCCCGACACCTCCGGCACATGAGCTACCAGAGATACCCTCCCCCTATTCTGTCTAAATAAAGTCTCCTCAAGTTTCACAAGGCCAGAAACTAGTAGCTTTGGACACACCTGCAGCCAGTCGCGGGGCTCCAGCTGTGCACACAGTTAGGGATGCGGGCACTCCCTCACCCAAATTTATCCAATCAGTGTCCCTGCAGTTGTACAGTGTCCCCTTTAAAATGCCTCAGGTAAGGCTATCGGGTGCTAGTCGCTCACCCTAGAGTTTAAATCAGCTCTATACAGGGGAGCAGCTAATTCTGGAACAGGGGCACTGGGTAGGAGCCCTGGAGGATGGGAAAGGATTGCAAAAGAGAAGTTGGGAGATGCCAAGAGCACATTTTTTAACCTGTGTCAGAATATGGTCGCCAGCCAGCCCCATACCCAAAAGAGACAGACTAAATTCCCTTTGTTCCCACTTTGAGCCACAGACATACATGGCTTCTCCTCCCACATACAGAAGAATAATGGGCTAGCCTGGGAACCTGCCTCTGGGATAAAGCACAATTCAGACCGACGAGGCGCTAAGGTTGCTCTAGCCCAGACAATGACACAGGAAGGGCAGAGTGTCCTTGAAGGAGTCCCCTGGGGGTACCGTGGCAGAATGGAGTTTTGGCCTTTGCAACAGAAGGCAGAATTTTCTGTGAAGACCAGGTCTGAATTGGCTGGGGCTCACTCCCCAGGTTCCCAGCGGGATCCCACCTCAAAGACAGGCAAAGTAGACTAGGCCCCTCTACTGTCAGCCTAACATTCGCTGAGGGCCTCCTGATGGCTGGACGGCCCACAGAGCCTCAAGCGCCCCGGGCTGAGCTCCTGGGCACCAGCGGCACTTGCACACAGTAGACTGTGTGTCTATGGATGCAGCCTGAGTCTCAGCAGCTCGGAGTCACCCAGCAGGCCGCATAGCTATAACACCTTGCCCGGAACTCTGGGAGAGTCATGGGCTGGAAGTAGGAACCTAAGGATTTCACCTGGGCTGGGGGTTACTGGAAAAATAGAAACATCTGAATTAGGCCTTCGGGAAAAAATAGTAATGACAGCTAATATGTATTGTGTGGTTATGTGCCAGGCACTTTAGTCGAATTAACCTTCACAATAACCTTAGATTCCAGTGCTGTATCCATTTTCCAGATAAGAGGACATTGAGGCAAAGGGGACAGCTTGTCCCATGGTACACGCCAATGAAGTGCTCAGGAGAAGGTCTGAGGCCAGGCAATCCAGCAGGGACGCTGTTAACCACCCTTCAGTGGGGACCACGTGGCTCTCTTACCCTCAGGAAGAAAAGAGCCATCATTTCTATGGGCGGTGGCACAGGGGAAAGTGCAGAAGGAAGAAGGCCCATAGAAGTGAGGCCCTCCCCCCACACCCTGTGGCCTGGCCTCGCCCAGCTCCCTCGCCGCCGGTGCAGCCTTCAGTTGGCAGTTCTGGGGACAAGCCGCTGTCCCCTACAGTCTGGGGCCCTGCTGAGCTGGCCTGAACCCCGGCCCAGGTGCCCTGGTGTCTGGCCTCCCCTACCACCTGCCAGCCCAGCTCACACCTCCTCTGGGTCAGGAGCCAGCCCCTGGCAGAGGCTCAGGCAGAGTCCAGCAAAGTCTGGCCTGCCAGTGAAGGCTCGTATTTCTGAGAAGGGGCAAAAGCCGTGTTTTCGGACCCTATTACATCAGCACACTGGGGTGAGACCAGCCAGCCATTCACATGAAGTAACTATACACCCAGGCCAGGTCAGACTGGACCGCTTCCCCCAGTCACGGCCACGGGGGGCGCTCCCCAGGGGACTCTCTAAACGTAGTCAGGCCCAAAGCTCCCCCAGACTTGCTCCTCTGAGCCCAGGCAAAGAAGGGGCTCTCAACCATGCCACGTACATTAGTTCCTGGGATCTTTACAAAAGCCCTCTGAGGCAGATGAAAAACCTCAATTTACAGAAAAGGAAACTGAGGCTTAGGGACAGGTGAAGAAACACGCCCAAGGTACACAGAGGGGACGTGATGGAGCCTGGTAATGACTTGGACTGCCCAATCTCCATGTTCTGTGCTCTTCTCAGCCTCCACAGGACACCTCTCCAAGCCCCGTGACACTTACCTCTGGATCCCAGCTGGCCTGCCCAGCCCCACAACTTCAGGACCTCAGACTGGGCCCCAGTACCTACCCCAAAGGTAGGCAGACCCAAGCTGCTGCCCTCACAGTGGGAAGAAAGGTGGACCAGGGCGTCCCCTGGACACCCAGCCCCTAGATAGCAGTCTTGAAGAATGACCCTGTTCCCAGGCAGGGAGAGGGGGGAGGGGGGAGGTCGCAGCCTCTCTGCTCCTCCCACAATTCCAAGAGTGCAGAACACAAACCTCAGAGCCATCCCAGGACCTACTACAACAACCAGAAGACCCCTGCAAGGATGCCCCTCCCTAGCCCCGCCCATCCCGTACTCCCTGTGGAGGGGGGACCAGGAGGGGAGGCAGGGGCAGAGCCTGGGGGGCTCCCTCTGCCCAAGTGCAAGTATGCCCATTCTCCTAATCTGGCCCATGGCCCACAGGCCCTGGCCAGCCGGGAGGTCTTGCTGCCCAGACCATGCCTGCACCGCGCCCTGGAGGAGATGCGGTCACCATAGATGGCAGTGCCGCACCCCAGCAGGTCTCTCTGTGAGAAGGTGGACTGACGTCAGCCTCTACAACAATCTCAGAGGCTCCCGAAACACCCGCAGCCTGGGGCCCTGCGAGCCCAAACCCGATCACATACCCATCGGGACACTCCCCAGAGATGAGGCTCCAAGGCCCCGGATAGTTTCCTGGGCAGCAGGGAGGCTGACAAGCTGCAAGAAAAGAGCCAATGCTGCCGCTGCACCCCCTGCCACGGGACTGACACAGTCAAGTCCCCAAGCGGGCAGGTGAGGCCCTGGGCATCAGCGGCCACCATGGTGCAGGTGGCACAGAAGCAGCAGTCAAGTCCCCCAGGGCCTCCCAGTGCCCGGCATGTGCTAGGACTGGGGTCGATGAGTACACCTGGCCCTCCAGAAGTTCCTTCCTTATGCACCCAGGCTCCACCTCTCTATCTCCTCGGTCTGCTGCGGGGGCAGAGGGCTGGCGTGGCCACGGAAAGGCAGCCCTGAGTGGGAAAGACTCACTGTGGTGGGTCAGTTCTCTTAAAACCCCAGGAGATTAGTGGGGCCCGAGAATGGTCCCAGAGCCAAACTGGCAGCCTCGGCCACTCCCACCGCCTCCATCAGGGGACCACCCTCCCTAACACTTCCTGTGGCCAGAAAATGATCTGCCTTGTGGCCTCAGCTCCTGGTTAGAAACCGCTGTACTGTGGGACTCTGGGATGAACCCTTTTTCTCAGTGAAGGACCGTTATCGTCACTGCCCCTCTGGCCTATCTGCATGGACCAACCCTCCTGTCCGGCTCCAGAAATGGCCACCTTCTCTTACATGTGCTCCTGGACCAAGTATGGACCGCTCCCCACCTGCACAAGGCCATGCACGTGGCAGGCACCAGGCTCTGGGCTTTAGATCTGGTCAAGCCAAGGAGGGCTCATGACTTCCACGAGTTGAAGCAGAATGCTTCCGGGAACAGAGACAGGCCTGGCCCTGACACCCCCAGTCCTGTACCACAGTCACAGGACATCGCGAACACACCAAGTGCATGATTGTCACCTAAGCTTCTCTGCTCCCCCCTCCCATTTCACAGGTGGGCTCACTGAGGCCAAGAGAGGCCCTGGCACAAAGTCACTCAGCAGTAAAGAGGAGGGTCAGGGCTGGAAGGCAGGCATCAGAGCCTTAGTTAGTCCTGCTGGGGTCCCCCAAGCCTGTGCCCAGCACACAGTGGGCTCATGGTCAAGGCTCCTTGGGTGGGTGGGTGTCAGGGGAGGATCTGTGGGCCTGGCACCATGACTCAGCTGACAAGGGAGTGATAAACACGCCTGCCTGCCCCACTGCCCCGACCTGCCCGACGCGGCTTCCGTTCCTGCTGATGAGCGGACCTGGGGCAGGTGGCCAGGATGCCTGGGTGTGTGCAGAGAACATCACCGGGCCTGACCTTGCCCAGCGTCCTCTGTCCACCTCCGGTTCCCACACTGAGCTCTAAGTCCACCTCCTCCAAGCAGCCTGCCCTGACCCCCGGCCCCCACAGAGGACTCCTCAGGCATTGAGTGTCCCCTCGAGTCCCAAAGAATAACGGTGGAGAATCCGAAGCCCTGGCCAAGTCCCCCATTACCACCTTCACCCTCCCCAGGACAAGGTCTCAGAGCTGAAGAAGAGGAAGAAGGCCCCTTGGACAGATGGGAGAACTGAGGTACAGAGGGGAAAAGACCTGCTCAAGCCAGTCAGGAGCCAACCCGGGACCAGGAAGGACAAGTGTCCTAGCTGCCCTTCTCTGTAGGAGTAGCCTCCATAGACTTCTAATGCCAGGGATGGAGGAGCGTCAGAGCTGCAGCTAAAAAGGGAAAAATCCACCAGAAAAGAGAGAGGAAGACCACTTCCCGGCTTCTGAAGAGGAAGTTGCAGGCAGGAGGTGACCAGGTTTCCCAAAACACTGAGGCTGCAGCCTACCCAGCAGGAAAGCACAATGAGGAAACAGAGTCAGGACCACCCAGGTCGAGCTCAGGCGTAGCTGCGACCCGTGCCGTGGGCCCGCCAGCCGGCACACAGACTCTCGCGGGGCTGCGGCCCTAGGGGAGTCACACGGGCATTCGCAGCACCGGAGCAGCCTCTGCACAGAATCAGGCAGCCCTTGGAGCCATAAATGAGCGCCAGGAGGACGCAGATCCTCAAGGAGCTCTAGAGCCAGAAGGGGGTGCATCTGGAAGCCTCCTAGTTCATGAGCCAACAGGAAACATCACGGGGCAGACAACTGAGTCCAGGAGCAGGTCCGGCCACCAGCCTTCCCCTCTCCTGACCCAACAGTCCCAAGCCCCCAAACTGCCCTCTACATCCCCCCATGAGGTTGCTTCCCCACATTCTTGCCCTTCCAGACGTCCTGGCTCCCAGACCTGCACAGCGTGACAAGCAGCAGGACACTTTCCAGAGGGAGCTTAGCCTACCTCCCCTCAGGCCACCCCCTACCCGCCCACCACTGGCTCATTCTGGGCCCCACAGCACTGAGAACAGGGGAGCTAAGTCCCCCATCTCAGGCCTAGAAACGTTATTCTTCTGGGGACTTCTAGTGCCTACTCCCCACCCAATGCAAGCTCCCTGAGGACAGGCAGGAGCAGTTCCATCACACAGAGAGAGCCGGCCATCCCAGGGGCCATGCAGGAGACCTCCCATGTGCCCTGGATTCGAAGTTGCAGAGTTGACGTGACCCCAGGCACAGGGTCTTGCCTCTGTGGCCTCAGACGTGCCTCTGTGTGTTGATGGGTGGATCCAGGCCTGCCCTCCCCCAGCATCACCGGGGCACTCACGGCCCACACTGGGGGAGGTTCCAGAACACATACTCTCTTCTAAACCCTTGGAACAGCTGACAGGGAAATGACACCGTGCTGAATCCAGGGCGCAGGATCCTGGCGCCAAAAGCCCTCTTTCCACAGACTCCCTTAATCCCATTGCCTTTCTCCAGACACACTTGGACAGGCCATCAAGGGGGGATGGGCTTCCAACCCGAGACTCCAAAAGTGGTTGTTGAAAAGAAGTAAGAAATCAGGAAATAGTGTGTTCTGTAAAACTACCGGGGTTCCAGGACTAGAAATCACTTAATGACCGATTCCTCACGGGGCTGTTCCTGCGGCGGGACCTAGGATCTGGGGACGGAGTATCTAGGGACTGAGTATCTGGGCATCTGGCTGGTACCACGGTGCCCACCTCCCCACCTTAGAAAGGGATCTAGTAATTCTGAAAATGTTTCCCCAGTGCCTAAGATGAAAGTCGGTGCAGACTGGCTGTTACTCTGGGGACAAGTACGCAGGCACCATGCAAACGTAGGATCCCCCAGCCGTCTTTGCACAAGCCAAGAACATATATATGGTCCCTGCACGGGCATCAGATCTGGGAGCATACCCCACCTACCCTCACTGTCTCCTGACCTAGGCTCCAGGGAGCAACTCTTGCCTGTCCCTAAGCCATTGGGTGAACCCAACCCAAGCCCAGGACGTTGCCAATGCTCAGATTCACCTAAAGGCACCGTTAAGGCCAGCTCAGTCCAGCCCAATGCCCTCTCCATCCAAAATATGCACACCCATGGTTCCAGGACGGAACAGCAAATATCCATAGGGCGTCACAAGTTTCAGCCAGCCTCCTCTGCTGGGCTTCACCGGGAGTCTTGACAGTCTATCAATTCATTAATGCCATACACATATGCCCACACATATGTACACATCCTGTTTCTTGCACATCAGCCCCTTAGAGGGGCTTACTTCTATAGGCCTCATCCACAAAATGAGGGCAATGACACACGTCATAAGGGTTTGGCTTAAAGATGAGATAAGAATGTAAGAAAAGCACTGACCCCTCAATAATAGGCACTCAATTAAAGATACCTCTAATTATATCGATAGCTAACTTTTCCTCTGGCGCTTTCATTTCCAAACACTTTCAAGCACTCATTATGAAATGAATATGCAAATGACAAAGGACAGGGAGAACAGGTATGATGTCCGCTTTACAGAGGACATCAAGACTTGGAAGTGAAGTGACTCACCCAAGGTTACATGGTAAATTAGTGGCAGGGTTGAGACCTGGGCCTGGAGCTCTACTTAATCCAAAGCCGTTTCTGGCCTGCCAAACAGTACGGGGGCACTAAGACAGATGGACTTCGACCCAAATAAAACATGCTGAAGTGATGGAGACAGGACCCAAGCTAAGAGTAAGGACCCTTCCAATCGAGATTTATGGCGAGTTAGCCTCACCAGATCCAGGCTACCTGTGACTGGCGAGTCACTTACGACTCAAGCCAGGTAGAGAAACTCAGAACATGAGGTCCTCAGGGGCCTCTTCCCAGAGGTCATCCACACCTGTTCACCGAGGGAGCCTGTAAGCACGCCCTTGGACAGCCTTTGTTATCCTAGGTACTGTCAGGGATACTGCTGAGGTCCCAGCTGGGCCCGTGGAGGCACAACTCCGCATGTCACAGTTCATGAACGCTACTCGTAAGTGAAACCCTCACTCAGCACTGAAAACTCATGTCTTAGGAGTCATCCTAAAGTATGTGATTAGTTTCTTAGCACTGCTGGAGAACAGTGCAAGTTAGAACTGAACAGAAAAGCTGCCTGCTACACTTAGGCCCACAATTGTCAGTTTTGGCTGCTGTCAGGGATGGGGGGAGAAACAGAGCAAGCCAGAATTCAAAAGGTACCAATCTGGGGGCACCCAGCACAGGGGCAAAGTGCTCTTTGGAGCACAACGAACCCAGGAAAGAAATGGCTAACCTAACACAGTGACAACCATGAATCTGGCATCTCGAGATTAAATTATGCTTAGTGTTCTTTTATTTTATTTTATTTTATTTTTTGAGAGAGAGAGAAGAGGAGGATAGAGGTTCCGAAGTGGGCTCTGCACTGATAGCAGAGAGCCAAAGTGGGGCTCGAACTCATGAGCCGTGAGATCATGTCCTGGGCTGAAGCCGGACACTTAACCGACTGAGCCACACAGGCGCCCCAGTATTCTTTTGTTAATAAAGGAAGGAAAATAAATATTGTAGAGAGTCCTGCCGAAAGTAAGAATACTTTTGAGGTCAATATGGATTCTTAGCTCACTGAAAAAAAACCTGGATGCCAAGGATACCTCATTCCCAAGGGATTTCAGAATCCGAAACTCTGCAATAGGAAACATTCCTCTATAAACTACTACAAAATTCAAGCTTTTCACTAATTCTTTCCAGGCCTCCCTCCTTTCTCATCCCTCTCCCCACCAATCTCGGTTAATGAGGTTTTACTGGAACCCACCATGAGCCACAGGTAGAGACTTAAAGCAGCTCCACCCTCCCGGTGAAGCTGAAGCCAGGAGTGACATCACCTCTAGAAGGCTCTGAGCCCAGGAGGAGAGGAGGCACTTAGTGCCTCCCCCAACCCCCACCCACCTCACCAGGCCTTAGGGAAATGTCTCTACTGGCCCCCATAATTAGGGCAAAAAGGGATTTTATGCCTTTCAAGAAAGAGAAAAGGGAAGGAGAGGAAAACAGCAAATAACTATTTCAGAACAAGTGATTTTTCTGGCATGGAAGAAACAAAAGGCCACAGGGAACACACACACACACACACACACACACACACACACACACACACAAACACACAGAAACCTTTTTAGACAAACCTGTTCTTGTCTCTTGGGAGTGGTTTTAAGCAACCTTCTGCCCTAACAGCCTTCCCTTCCCCATTCAAAATCAGGTGCCCAGGATCACACCCTACCTCACTAGTCCCCAGGGGGGTTCTGACCTGCTTCCCACTGGGACCACAGTGAAACTTGGGAGAGGACCAGATCTCTGCAAACTGTAGACACCTCCTCATATTTTAGGCAAACCCCATTGCCTAATTCTTTTTAGCAAAGGGGGAGGGGAGGTACTTTATCCCACTTTTAACCCAACATGGGTAGGCAATGTAAGAGGGAAAAGGCAGGGCTGGAAGAAAGAGAACAAACTAAACTTTATAAAAGGAAAAAAGAAAACCTAAGCTCCAAGCCAAGGTCCGACCCCAAAGCTTAGTGCTTTCAGGCTCCACTCAGCCACCCCCTCCAGGAAGCCCTCCTACCACCACATTCTAATAAGCCTCCCTCCTTCCCTCCTTTCCCCCTTGAGACTCAACTGCCTCCCAGCCCTCTGTAATGTGTTAAAGTTTCTAGGCAAGAAATAATGCCTCTTGCTGCAGCATCTGCCGTTACCCAGTACACAGGAAACTCTGGGAAACACAGTCCACAGAGAACCTCACATCCCATCTGCCTCCCATGTTAACAGGCGCTCTGGGATCCCAGCTCATAAGAATGCCTCGACCAAGGCAAGCAAAAGAAGGAAAATCCGCACTCCTGATTTTGGCTGGAAATAGGTGAAGAACCCCATCTCGGCACAATCTGAGTCCTATTGAGCTTCAACTCTAGAGAGAGAAGAAGCCAGATGCCAACTTCTTGGATCTGAAAGCCAGGAGTGCCCTGGAGACCCAGCTCAGAAATGCTCTCTATCCCCATGGCTCCCCCAGATTTGGCACCCTTCGACCCCCACCTCCAACTCATCAGCAATGCAAGAGGCATTAGGGACCTTGTCCTTGTAATTCAAAATATAATTCCAAACACAACAGTCGCCTAGAAAGCAGGGAGGGCACTTTACAGATAAGCCTGGGAAACATCTCACCTGAGCCAGACCCCAAAGCTCTCAATAGCTGGTAGTTTCTATTACTGTAGGGGGACCCGCTTACAGAGAGGGTCGGCATTGCTGAGAGTCGTGCAGATGCCACATTACCCGTGGAGGACCCGGCACCCCCTCCCCCCTCCTGCGATCCTTCCCTGCCCACGTGCCTCCCTCCCAAGAGCTGGGGAAGTCGAGCAGTCCAGATGTGGTAGCGAGAGACCGCCACTTCCGGAAGGGGAAGAACCCCCCGCTCCGTCCACACCTCCCCTCTCCATCCCAGGGGATGGCCGCCCCGGCCCGAGGGGAGGGCCCCGGACTCCAGCACCGGGTGTGGGGGCTGGGGGTGGACGTGGACGCTCGGCGGCCAGCGCTGACACCTGGCGGCCGCCCAGGTCCCGGCCCACGGCGGGGCCGGCGCTGCGGGGCGGTTCCCAGGAAAGGGTTACAGGGGCCGAGAACAAAGCGCCCCCATTGGGGAAGGCGGGCTAGCGGACGGCGGCGGGGGCGGGAGATCACTTTCTGGGGGCCATCGGGATGCTCTTTGTCGGCCAGGTCCCTCTTCAGAGGGGACCCACCCCTCGCTAAAGGTGGATGCTGGCGTCCTACCCAAAGGCCTCCTCCCCCAGCCAAGGGCTCCACGTTTGTCCCTCTTTACCCCAGCTCCACTGGGCGGGCCAAGGGACCCGCCTTCGCTCCGCGCGGCTCCAGCACAAAGCCAGGCCGGGGGAGGGGAAGAGCCATTCCGGGGTCCACTCGCGTGGAAGCCGCAGCCCTGCTTGGCCGTGCCCAGCACCGCCCGCACCCCTCGCGGGCAACACAACTTCAGCAGCACCAAAGTTGGATTCCTGCGGAGCTCTGGTGTTCGGGGATCAACTTCCCGGAACCTCCCGCTGCCAGCTCTGCCCAGTTAAGGTAGCCGACGCGAAGCCGAGGATCCCACCTCCGCGCAACCCTGGCCCGGGCTCCTCTGCCGACTCGCCGGCCCCGCTGCTCCCAAACTTGCCTCCGCCGAAGGGGCCGGGAGCCGGGGCTCGGCGGGTCTGAGGGTGGAGCGTTGTGGCCGCGGTCACTGCATCTTCCCGGGTCGCCGGCGGGGGCCCCGGCTACTGCGGTGCCCGGGTTGACTGGATGGGAACTGGCGACCCCCGGAGCCGCCGCACGCTGGTGGGCACCGACGCAAGTGGAGTCGATTCACATAATTGAGCGCGGGGCCCCGGCACAGGCTCCTCTCCGCTGGGCGCCCGACCCCCCCGCCCCGCCCATAGCGGCGGAACCCGCGCGGCGCCCAACGACAGCGGAGGCAACTGGAGTGAGACCCCGGTTTCGCGGTCACGGTCCCCGGGCCCGCCGGGCTAGCGCGGGAAGGCAAGTCCCCGCTTCCCCTCCCCCTCCACGTGCCACTGGCTGCATCTGCGGAGTCTGCAAGCACCGGCTTCCCGCCGCTCCCCGCCCGGCCCCGGGCCGCACTCACCGGGAGAGCCGGCTGCAGGCGCAGCGCCAGCGCGCAGAGCCAGAGCCAGAGCGCAGCGCGCCTCATGCTGCCCGGACCGGCGGCGGGAGCGCTGCGGGCTGCGGGAATCGGGGTGACGCCGCGCGGTACGGACTGCGCGGGGCTCCGGGCCGGCTCCGCCGGGTGGTTGCGCGCGGCACCCTCGGGCAGTGCCCAGTGCGCGGCTGTCTCTGGCGAGGGCTGCGGGATCCGCCAGCTACAGTTCGCTCTCTACCTCTGGATTCCTCTCCGCCGGGCTCGGCTCCAGCCCTCACCTCTCCCGCCGAGCTCCGCCTTATAATAAACCCACAGGCCCTTAGCCGTTGCAAAAACTAGCCCCCCACCCCCAGCTCGCCTAGTCTCGGGGCCAGCCCCTGTCCCCACCCCCTAGGACCCCGCCCCCTGAGCCATCCAGCCCGGCCCCCTTGGAACGCCCCACCCCCGGCGTTCTGGCCTCGCCCCCTCTCGCCCCGCCGGGCAGAGCCTCGGCTTCCTCCGGAGCTGTGGTCCCACAGGGTGCTGTGCCTGGCGTCTTGGCCCTGCGAATCCTGGGTGGCAGGGTCGGGGCGCACCCCCTTCCTCCCTGGCCCAGTATATTGGGGCGCCGCCTGTGAGAGGGGCGGGAGGAGCGGGCGTCTGTCTTCGACTGTGGGCGCCAATCTACAGCGCCCTCTGGGCGTGGGCACCCAGCGTCCTCCAGGTGCGTTCGACTCCCGAGATCCCGGCGGCGGCGGGAACGCTTTCCGGGCTGTGCCGGACCTCTAGGTGATGGGGCGTTAAACCGCCTCTCCTTCGGCTGCTGAGAGGGTCCCTGCGTCCTCACTTCCCAAGTACAGGTTCCCACAGGCCCTCGCGTTCTGCCAGCACGCCAGAAAGTTCTGGAAACTTGGGGCCTTTGAACAGGGGTACATGCTCAGAGCGGGCTGTAAAAAAGGAAGGAAGGGAAGAAAGGAAGGAGAGAGAGAGAGAGAGAAAGACAGAAAGAAAGAAAAGGAAAGGAAAGTTTTCTGTGACTTTCGATAGAAGACTGCTTTCTTCCCAGGGCAGACCTCCTCTGGCCACCTGATCTGAAGAGCGACTCTGGCGTTCCTCCTCCTTCGTGATTCTCTTAAGACTCCCTAGACCTCAGTGTTTCCAACACCAGTCAGGCACCTCTGTGCAAAAAGGCTATGGAAGGCCTCTGGGTGTCACGCAAATGGCCTTGAGGGAAAAGGGGAAGAAGCTGCCAGGCCCTGCCTGCAGACTGGTAGGCAGGAGAGATGGTGCCAAATGACCTTCGTACCTGGACCTGGAGCCCAAAGATGGCGTCCTCCTCACCCACCTTCTGCAGGCAGTGTGCAGGGCAGGCCTCAGCTGGCCTGAACTGGGAACCAAGAAGGTCTCCTGAGGTGTCTTGGCCTCTCAGCAGTTTCCAGTGCTTCTCTTTAAAAGATTTAAAGATTTAAATGCTCCTGGGTGCTGGGCTATACAGGCCGGACCATCCCCTGTGGGCCCTAGGTTCTCCACCCACCCAGCAGGTTTGCCAGGAGCTGTGCAGCCTCCCACATCCCCATCTCAGCCACACTCCCCTGTCGGACAGGAAAAGGTGATGCCCCTGAACAGCCCTCAGCCCTGTTTTTGCCTGTGCTCTGAACCCCTGTTTGACCTTGGGTAACTCCCTGTTTTGAGGTTTCGGTTTCTCATCTTTGGGAAATAGAAGTCCTCGTCAGGGTTCGGGGGGCCTACTGCGGGGTCTCCACGTGCCTCGGCATCACGGATCACCCAACAGCACGCACCAGGCAGGGGCTCTCTGGGAGCTCAGGGAGTCCTGAGGTGAAAAGGCCCTTGTGGTAGAAAGTCCGTGTGTCTCCCAGGGGCTGGCTCCACAGGTCTGAAGTTAGTTCTCTGGTCCTCTCAACCCAATGTGGAGGGACAACAGGTCATTTTTCGAATCCTGCTTTTCTCTACTGCACATAATCGAGAAAGCTGGGATCCGGGGGCGGGGGGCGGGGGGGTCGATGGAGTCTTTTCAAAAATCACCAATTTAGTGTTTCTTTCCAACCGTACATTTGCCCCAGATCAATGTGTATTTCTTTGGCCAGACTAGGAAGAGGAGGGATCTCAAAGAAACATGTACAGAAAGAAGGGAACTAGAAGGTCGGGGCTTGCCCTTGGCCCAGCTGACCCCTGTTTGCTTCTCCTCCAGCCCAAATTCTGCAAGAAAGCCTCTTCCTTGAGAAGCTGCCTCAGAGATACAGCCCTTCGGAGTGTCATAGCAACATCAGTACATGTGCACAGGTATGGTCCTCCATCCCTGCCGTACTCATCAGCCCCTTCCTTGGGACCCCCACCAAGCCTTCATAAATCTAACACCTAAATGGTTAATGTCTGGCTGAGCAGGGGCTTCTAGCCTCCCCTGTGGAGCGACTGAGGTAGGGTCTCCATCCTGACTTGTGTTCCTAAGGTAGGTTATTAACTATGTTCAATGTCATCCCTGGTGAACCACTAACTGCCTTGAATGTTGCCTCCTTTTCCCACTAAGAGAAAGAAAGTTCTGGGAAGGCAGGGCCAGCATCTCACCCACCCCATTTCTCTCGTTCTTCCCTTGGGCACCTGTTGCCACTTGGGGGGCAGGGCAGGCAGGAAGAGGCCAGCCCTGCGGGGGGGTGGGGGAAGAGGGGAGTGGTACCTCGGGCACAGGCTGCCGCTTCACCGCATTAGGCACCTGAACTGGCACAGGCACCCTCCGAGCAAGCTGGCATCTATCAAAGCTTAAAATGCACTTAGCCTTCAACTCAGCGACTCTGCCCCAGTGAATTTATTCTTCAGAAGTATTTTCACCAGTGTCCCAAGAGACATGTTTACATGTTCATCGGTAAAGAAAAAGTGAAATAAATGTGGATATTCCCACACGGTGGAAAACGATACAACACTTTTTCAAATAAAGCAGTCTTGACATGGGACATTTTTAAAAGCTATTTTTAGGTGAACAAGGCGTTAAAGAGTGATCTATATGTAGTATGGCCCCAATTTTCTTAAACATATGTGTAATGTACACAGACTATTATATGTATTTAAAGCATTTTTCCTGTAGGGGAGGAAAATGGGATGGGGTCAGTTGTAGGAGAATTTTTAAGTTTACTCTATAATAATAATTTATTAAATGAGAATATATACATATTACTTGTTTAATTCTTTACATTAGAAGTTATTTATTAAATCAGTGGGGATGCTTTTAATCTCAACTAATAGCTTCCCCTCAAGCAGCTGGAATAATAGGACCATTTATTGCCTGTATCTTACCTGTGTTACTCATGGTACAACCAAAACCACCACACTACTGGAACGTAAGCCCCTCCCACCATTCAGCGCTGCTGTCAGGGTGTGGCTCCACCCTCAGGCTGGTGGCAAGGTGGCTGAAGTGTTTGCTGCCATCTCAGCTAACACAGCCACGTCCAGAAATGAGGTCACCTTCTCCTATACTTTTTTTTAAAGTTTATTTATTTTGAGAGAGAAGGTGCAAGCAGGGGAGGGGCAGAGAGACAGGGAGAGGGAGAGAGAGAGGATCTCAAGCAGGATCCATACTGTCAGTGCGGAGCCCCATGCGGGGCTCCAACCCACGAACTGTGAGATCATGACCCCGGCTGAAATCAAGAGTGGGATGATGCTCAACCTACCGAACCACCCGGTGCCCGTTAACACACACACTTCTTTTCCCCTCTCACTGGCCGGAATGGGTTCCGCACCTACATGAAGCCATGACTGGTGAGCAGAGCTTGAGTTTCAAAATGGGTGCAGATTAACCTTCCAGGGGCTTGAATTTGGGGGAGCCAATGTCAGGGACTTCTCAGAGAAGATCAGATGCATGTAAGGGCATTAAGACAAAGCAGCTTCTTCTCATCATGAAACAGTTTTTTTTAATATTTATTTATTTTTAAGAAAGAGAGAGAGAGAGAGAGAGACAGTGTGAGCAGGCGAGGGCCAGAGAGAGAAGGAGATACAGAATCTGAAGCAGGCTCCGGGCTCTGCGCTATCAGCACAGAGCCCGATGCAGGGGACTCAAACCCACGAACCACAAGATCATGACCTGAGCCGAAGTCAGCCGCTTAACCTGAGCCACCCAGGCGCTCCTTGTCACAAAACATTTTAAAAGACAGTTAATTGTTTTATTGTGAACCATTTCAAACATATAGTAAAGAATAATTTTCTTCAAAAAAAAACATTTACCATATGATCTAGCAGTTTCACTTCTGGGTATATACCTAAAAGAATTAAAAACAGGGACTCAAATATTTGCATACCTGTATTCACAGCAGCATTATTCACAACAGCTAAAACGTGGAAGCCACCCTTGGAGCCACTGACAGACGAGTGGATCAACAAAGTGTTGTGTGTACATGAAATGGAAATCTCATTTGGCCTTAAAAAGGAAGGAAATCCTGATTCATGCTGTACCACTGATGAACCTTGAAGACTTTATGCTAAGTGAAATAAACCAGCCAGTCACAAAAGGACAAAGACTGTATGATTCCATTTATGTGAGGTGTCTGAGGTGGTCAAATTGATAAAGACAGGAAGTAGAATGCTGGTCATCGTTTGAAGGGAGGAGGGAACGGGACATTATTGCTCACCAGGTATGGAGTCTTAGTTGGGGAAGACGAAAAAAGGTCTAGAGAGGGAAGGTGGTGATGGTTGCACAACATGAATGCCCTTAATGCCACTGAGTTGTACACTTAAAAGTGCTAAAATGGTAAATTTCGCTTTATGTATATTTTACAATAAAAAAAGAATGCAAAAAAGAATGCAGTCCCCCCAAACAATAACATAATGAAGACCCGTGCGACTACCACTCAGTTTATCTCATCTTAACGTGATCTTTTTTCTTTTCTTTTTTATGTTTCTTGTGTGAAATGAAACATTGCAGATTCGGTGGAGTCGTCTCCATTTATGTTTTGAGCTTTATCCATGTGGATGCATGTGGCTCTGAGGCGCTTACCTTAATTGCTGTATTATCATTTATTGTATGCATACACCTCGGCCTATTTATCCACGGACGTTTGGTTGTTTCCAGTTTTTCAATATTGTACACGACATTGCAATCAATACTTGTACTTTTCTCCTTGACTGCATGCAGAGACTTTCTCTAAGAGTAGATAGAGCTGGGTTTAAGGTACAAATATATCGAGTTTTCTTAGGAATTGCTCTAATTTCTCTAAACAAATTGCTCTCCAGAAGGGTCCACAGCAATATATACTCTCAGCAGCAGTTATGAGAGTGCCCATTTTTCTACATCCTTGTATGACTTGGCATTTATTGGACCTTTTATACTTTGCCACTCTGATTGCAAGTAAAATATCTCATTGTCACTTGATTTTTGAATGGCCCTACCATTATGAAACATTTTGCTGACTGCCTGGGCAGATACTACTGGTTGCTTCCTGTATTTGTTTTCTTTTCCTTTTTTCAGTTAAAGAACCCCTAAGGTTCAACTGGCCCTTTGGCCATCCAAAGTAAAGATTCTCTTCCCCAGCATCACCTACAGCTCTATGTAGCTGCCTGATGAGGGTCCGGCCAGTGGGACAAGAGCAGAGATGGTTGTACATACGTTCAGGGAGTGTCAAAGGGAGGAACGAGTCCTCTTTCCTTTTTTCTTTCCTCCTGGCGGGATGCGGATATGGCTACAGCTGGAGCGGTCATCTTGGACATGAACCTGAGAACAGAGACCGTGCACGGCAGAGGACCAAGTTAGAAGGAGCGTGGGGTCCCCAGCCAGTGAGGCGGCACTCCAGCCTTGGGCTGCCTGTGCACACGTGCAGACGATGCACCTCTGCGTGGCTTCAGACACTTTCGTCCAGGATTTTCCACCCCTCACCAGGGAATCTAACCCTGATGATATTCTGGTCAGTTTGGCCTTCTGCATGTAACCCAAGAGAGTGCGGGGAGGACAGTTGTGTGTCGGGAGGAGGGAGAGGGGGGCTGGTTCCGAAGATGTTACCAAGAAGTTCCAAGATGCTGCCAGTGATACAACCCCACCAGCTCCCCAGTCCTGGACTGTATTAAATTCTGGATTTGACTCAAGTCACCTAACAACCTCGGTCCCCAAAAGAAGTCTCGAGGAGAAGTAGGTTGTTCACGCAATGGGGTGTTTCCAGAGTCTGAAGGCCCTGCAGTCCGTTTGCTCTGCTCACACTGCTGGGGACCACTCTCAGCGGGTGGCCGGCATGCCAAGGGGGCTCCACAGGAAGCCCTCACCCAAGGTGACACATGAAGAATGAGAGGCCCGTAGGAAAGTTTCGTTTCATCCATGTAACTTACATGTTGTTTTCATGGATATTGAGAACTGTGTAACTGTACTGTTGGCACGTATGTGCTCAGGTGGCTCTGAAACATCAGGTGCCTGGGAGATTGCAAGCGTGGACTTCACGTCCCGCTTCTCTGTCACCATCCCCACACTCTGCCTCACCCCTACGCTACCTGCCCATTTCTGATGTATAGTTTTGCTTGCCATCAAAGTTGCCTCTGATATTTGCTAGGATGTCAGCAGGAGAAAAAGAGAATAAATACATCCTCTGTAAATATCACTGGAATTTCCACGTCCGAGCCAGAGTTCCTTCCCCAAAGCCGTCCCCTTGGGGGACCATGTTGATCATCTGATGCTGCCCACACCACCACCCTAGGGAGACCTAAGGACCGTTTGTCTATGAAGACAGCTTTTTCTTTTTGAGGAAGGTGGACTGTGCTTCATTCATTTGATAAACGTGCCCAGAGCTGCAGTGCTGCCCCGCTCCGCTTCTGAAGCAGGCTCTGTTGGAGGCTTGGACAGGAAGCTCTCCGGCGGGCAGGTATGCCAACGCCAGTCTCACCCTCCCAGGTGCCGCCAGACTGATTCATCCTGAGCCACTTCCTGCGGTGGGGCTGTTCATCTCCGGCCCACAGCAGCCTGTCCCCACCTCCCAATGACCGGCATCTGAGAAGCCGCCGGGCTTTCTCTGACTCAGCCCCGTGTCGGCAAGGGGTGAATGTGTCGGTGTTGTTAGGGCAGGGAAGCTGCACGCCACGTCTGTCTCGCTCACCCCCGCCATCTCAGGTAGCCACCAGATGCAATTCCTCCTCTACGTTCTTAGCACCACCTTAGCTGTGTGACCCTGAGCAAGTAAATTAGCCTCTCCGTGCTTTGATTGCTCCTCTATGAATTGGGAACATACTAGTACCTACTCAGAGAGGTGTTGGGAGGGTAAAAGGATATAAGCACCGTGAAGGGTTTAGCTTGGTGCCTGGCACACGTGGTGCCTGCATGTTAGCCATGCTGAGGCTGTAACGGTGTGCCTGGCAGAGGTGGGGAGACACACATCTTCACAGCCTCCCTCCGCTGCGACCTGGGCCCTGAGTTCAGAGTCTTCTGAACTCAGATGGTTGTGACAGCACTTAGCACTTCCCCTGGCACCAGGCCTGGTAAATAGAGCTGGCGGAGAAGTTAGGCATTCCAAGGCCCCAGGGAGATGCTGCGGTGGGCTCTGAAGGGGAAGGAGCTCACAGCGCCCGGGTGGTAGAAGGCAGGGTGCAGGGACGTGCGTGTAGGTCCTGAATGTGGCAAGTTCACTCCACAGATAGAAGGTAAACCCTGTATAATCAGAGGTTGCAAACCGAACAGCCCCCAGCGCTGCATCTGGCCTGTAGACATGTTTTGCCCTCACAGTGTTTTTCTAAAGAGAGATTTCCATAAGGAAATCACATGTAAGAATCCAGATTTTGGGTTTTCTAGCAGAATCAGAAGAGCTAGTAACACTGGACCCCTATCCCGTCATGGCAAGGACCAGCTACAGCTATGACTCATGAAGGGTATGCTTTTCTAGCACATTCACCACCTCCTGGGCCCTGCGGGAGTCCGACTTCCAAGAGCCTCTGCCCAGCCGTGAGGTGTGTTAGCTCTGGCACGAGACTGCAGTTGTCCTCTGGCCCCGCCTCCCTGGGCAAGTCACAAAAGCCCTCTAAGCCTCAGGTTCGTCCTCTGTAAAAGTGCTCACACAGTTGTGAGGGGAGGGTGGGATAATATATGTAAAGCACTTGACACCTGGCACATAGTAAGTATTCTAGACTTTCCAGCCATTGGTGGCGTTGCTTCTGGTACCAGCTCATGATTTCAGGATCAAAACTGACCTCTGTGGGGACTGGATAGGACCTTCCTTAATGTGGACAGCTTGTTTTCTCCCCAGGTGATAGCCCTGCCAACTGGAAATCCCCAGGGGCCACACTGGGGGAACATTTTTAAAAATCCCCTCTGTGCCACCTACTGATCCTTTCCTCCCCACCGCCCCACCCCCATAACTCTTGGCAACCTCTTACCTTCCTACGGTCTCCATAGTTTTGCCTTTTCCAGAACGTCATATAGTTGGAATCTGGTATGCAGCCTTTTCCAATAGGCTTTTTTCACTGAGCAATATGCATTTAAGTTTCCTCTACGCCCTTTCACGGTTTGATAGTGCATTTCTTTTTATCGCCGGATAATATTCCATTATCTGGATGAATCCGTTTGTTTATCCACTCACCTACTGAGGGACATCTTGTTTCCTTTGAAATTTGGGCAGTTATGAATAAAGCTGCCATAAACATCTGTATCCCATCTTATGTGTGGGCCTAAGTTTTCAACTCAATTGGGTAAACAGCCAGAAGCATGGGTCGTATGGTAAGACTTCCTTTTAATTTCATGATACATGATTATAATCACAATGGATGAAGCTGATTTACATATGACTTAGGAGTTCTGCATAAATGAACATAGCTCATAGTCATAGCTTGTGTGCACTATAGTTCTGTTTTGTCTTCAAGGTTGTTTTAGTTTTGTAGAATAACTTGGGAAATTTTCATTGTTTTCCACACTTTGTAAAATTTTTTATAAACTAGGAATTATATGTTCCTTAAAGATTTACAGAACTTGCGCCTTAAACAGTCTGGGCTCATGCCCTTATTTTAAGGGTATATCTTTTTTTTATTTTTTAATCTTTATTTTTGAGACAGAGTGTGTGAGCAGGGGAGGGGCAGAGAGAGGGAGACACAGAATCTAAAGCAGGCTGCACAGGTTCAGAGCTGCTAGCATAGAGCCTGACATGGGGCTCCAACTCAGGAACTGTGAGATCATGGCCTGAGTTGAAGTCTGATGCCCAACCAACTGAGCCACCCAGGTGCCCCTAAAGGTATATCTTTGACTCTGACTCTCTTCTTTTTCCTTTTCTTTCTTTCCCTTTTTTTTTTTTTTTTTTTTGCCATCTTGATCATCTTTGGGTGTACAGTTCAGTGGTAAGTATATCTACTCATTATTACCCAACAGATCTCCAGAACTTTTTCATCTTGCAAAGGTAAAACTCTATAGCCATTAAACAGTAACTCCTCATTTACTTTTCCCCCAGTCCCTGGAAACCACTGTTCTGTTTCTATAAATTTAACTACTTTCAAGAACTTCATATAAGGGTAATCAGATAGTATGTCTTTTTGTGGTTTCACATATCATAATGTCAAGTTCATTCATGTTGCAGCCTATGTCAAAACTTCCTTTCTGAGGCGCTTGGGTGGCTTAGTCGGTTGAGCGTTGGTCTCTTGATTTTGACTCGGGTCATGATCCCAGAGCTGTGGGATTCATGCCCCCACATAGGCATGGAGCCTGCTTGACATTCTCTCTTTCCCTCTGCCCCTCTTCCTTGCTGTCTCTCCTTCCTTTTTAAGGCTGAACAATATTCCATTGTACGTATACACCACATTTTGTTTATTCATTCATCCACTGAAAGACACTTAGATTGTTTCTACCTTTTGGTCATTGTGAATAATGCTGCTATGAACATGGGCATGTAAATCTCTTCGAAATTCTACTTTCAAATTTTATTTTTTTAATGTTTATTTTTGAGAGGAGGGGAGGGGAGGAGGAGAGAGAGATGGGGAGAGAGGATCTGAAGTGGGTTCTATCCTACAGCAGCGAGCCCGATGTGGGGCTCAAACTCATGAACTGTGAAATCATGCCCTGAGCCAAAGTTGGACGCTTAACCAACTGAGCCACCCAGGCACCCCTAGTTTCAATTGTTTTAAATATATAGATCTAGAAGAAGGATTGCTGGGTCATATGGTAAATTGTAATATTTTGAGTAATCGCCAAACTGTTTTCAATAGCAGCTGCACCCTTTGACATTCCCAAGGAGGCACAAGGCTTCCAGTTTATGCGCATCCTAACACTTGCTGTTTCCTGTTTGATAGGAGCCATGATGAGTGATATCCCAGTAGTTTTGAATCGCAGTTACCTAATGATTAGTGATGTTGAGCGTCTTTTTTCATAAGCTTGTTAGACATTTGTACATCATCTTTGGAGAAATTCATTTCCTTTGCTGAGTTTTTAATCAGGTTGGTTTTTTTCTTCTTGGGTTGTAGTTCTTTATATGTTCTGGATATTAACCCCTAATCAGATACATGATTTACAAACGTTTCCCCTATTCTGTGGGGTGCCTCTTCACCCTGATTATTCCCTTTGCTGTACAGATGTCTTTAAGATGGATGCAGCCCATTTATCTATTTTTGCTTTGTTGCTCTTTAGTGTCATATGCAAAAAATCATTGCCAAACCCAATGCCATGAAGCTTTTCTCATGTTTTCGTCTAGGAGTTTTATAGTTTTAGGTCTTTCATTTAGGGCTTTAATCCATCTTGAGCTTTAATCCAATTTTTGTATTTGGTGTAAGGTAAGGGTCCAACTTCATTCCTTTGCAAGAGGATATCCATTTTCCCAACACCATTTCTTTTCCCTGTTGCATGGTCTTGGCATTCAATGTTGAAGATCATTTGACCACATATACAAGCGTTTATTTCTGGGCTCTTTATTCTGTCCTGTAGATCTGTATGTTTGTCTTTGTACTAGTACCACAAATTTCTGCCAAAAAATTGTTATATAATTGACATATAACATTGTATTAGTTTCAGGTGTATAACATGCAGTATTTGTATTTATTGCCAAATGATTAATCACAATGTGTAAACATCCAAACACTGTTTTGATTACTATAGTTTTTTTTTTTTAATTTTTTAATGTATGTTTATTTTTGGGAGAGAGAGAGAGAGACAGAACATGAGTCGGGGAGGGGTAGACAGAGACGGAGACACAGAATCCAAAGCAGGCCCCAGACTCTGAGCTGTCAGCACAGAGCCCAATGTGGGGCTCGAACTCATGAGCTGTGAGATCATTACCTGAGCTGAAGTCGGACACTCAACCGACTGAGCCACCCAGGCGCCCCTCCTGCAGGTTTTGATTATCAGGCAACATGAGAACTTCCTTCAACTTTGTTCTTTTTTTAAAGAGTTTTTCTTTTTAATGTTTATCTGTGCCATCAGCGCAGAGCCCCATGGCAGGGCTCAAACTCACAAACCCTGAGATCACATCAGGAGTCTGACGGTTAACGGACTGTGCCACCCACGCACCCCAAGCATGTCTCATTTTTAACCAATCAAATCTATTCCTTTTTTGGTGAATCTTATTATTAATGGCCTTCTACATTTTTTGGTAATTTTGTTATTTTACTAGCTCCTTAATCTATTTTATTATTACTTTTTTTAACATTTACTTATTTTTGAGACATAGAGACAGAGCGTAAGCAGAAGGGCAGAGAGAGAGGGAGACACAGAATCCGAAGCAGGCTCCAGGCTCTGAGCTGTCAGCAGCACAGAGCCCGATGCGGGGCTCGAACTCACAGACGGTGAGATCATGACCTGAGCCGAAGTCTGCCACCCAACCAACTGAGCCACCCAGGCGCCCCTTAAATTATCTATTTTAAACCATTATATTTTTCTGTATAGCCTTTGGCCCAAATCTCCCAAGTTTTGATATATAGCACTGTTACTCATTTTGAAGTTGGCCCATTTGGTTTATTCCAAACTAGATTAGTTCTTTAGCCTAGGAGTTATTAAGTATTTCTAAGGTATACATCTGAATAGATGTATTTCTAAGATACATTTTTGGCCTTCTTTTCTAATCCTCTTCAGTGAAACCAAGTACATTTTATTAGTGGGATTGAGCCCTGCGTCGGGATCAGTGCTGACCGCACAGAGCCTGTTTGGGATTCTATCCCTCTACCCCCTCCCCGCTTGCACTCTCTGAAAACAAACTTAAAAAAAATTTTTTTTAAACATTCCCCTCGCCCCCAGTTTTGTTAACTAGGAGTCAGTCACTCACTGACTCTGCACGGCACAGATCTCAAACAATTTTCAGTTTTAGGACGGAGGTCTCACTTCCATTACCTACACATCAGTAAACAAAGGCTTAAAAGATGAAGTCGTTTGCCTAACTACGTAAAGTTAAAAAAGTTTGGAATCTGGGACACCTAATTCCAGAGTCCAGATTCTGAACCATTACACTCAGGTCCCTAAGAGAACTTGAATTAATCTCAACCTAGCCATATTATTTCGTCAACTACCAGATGGAATACAGGGCTATTTCATTTGGTTTAAGTTCCTGGTAAATCTTTAGAAAAGAAAAAAAGTTCTGTGACTGAAATCTAGAATGAGAAATTGTCTACAGTACATGGAGGAAATGACTTCTAATAAAAATTCCACCCAATTCTGAGCTTCCTATAGGATCTGTCCTGCAGTTAACTCTTAGATTCTTAGCATCAAGCACTCCTCGGAGATCCAAGGTTCTGTGGGCAACTGGGATAGCATTCCTACTTTACAGATGGTAACACAAAGGCCCAAAGGGTTAAGATTGCCCAAGATCGCACAGCCTACACTCACCCGTAGGGACGGAGACATGGACACCCGTGCCCTGCAGCCTCCTAGAAGTGAGCCCTGGGACGCCATGCCCCATGCCTTCTCACCTGTGTTCACAGAGGAATTTACCGTCTGGAGCATCCAAATCCCATCAGCTAGGTTGGATAGGTTCTTTAAAATTAGCTACAGTAGACCATGAACACTGCTCCTCTGGGGCTCCTTTGCCCTTTTCCTTCTCCCTCCGAACCCCAAACTTCCTCTGAAATCACTGTCATCAGGGCAAATAGAACAACTACTGCCCAGTCACTTTAGGAAACTTTTCTTAGATCAGTTAAACTAGTATGGGAGGATGTAATATTTATTTCTTCAAGGATCTTTTAATTTCAACACTACGATGTGGGATAGATCAACAATTCCAGAAGGGTTACTTTCAGCTCAGAACAGAACCAGACCAAGATAAAATTAAAACTGACACAGTGTGTCTGCTTTGGATTCTATCAAGTTATCTGTATGGCTTAAAAAAAAAAAAAAAAGCTATAGAAGGGAGAGGTAAATGGAGAGTATGAGAATTGGGTTCTTTGTATCTTAACATCTTCTCAATTCTTAGAATCAATGATCTTAGTACTGTCCACAGTACAGATGTGGCATTGAGCCTTAGATAAGTTAACACGCCCAAGCTCACAAGGTTTATGACTCGTGAGGTAAATTTCAAATGCATGCCTGAACCCAAACTGTACTTCTCCTTTAGACAACACTGTTTCTAGAAGTTCATGTGGAAAGGAAACAAACACCTATAGGTAAAGATAAGTGATTTAATTTAATCCTCAAAACAACCTTGAAGAAGTATCATCTTATCAAGTAAACAGGCTAAAAGTTTCATCCTATGAAGAGTGTAATCACTCTATGTAATTAGATATCCTGAATACTAATCAAAAGACAGGAACACCATCAGAGTAATCAGTAGCCCCCATTAGCATCCATGTGATAAAAACATTTTCTTTTCCTTAAATCAGAGTAGACTTGAATGGGCAATCTGAATTATAATTGAGGTACATAAGGGTATTTTATCTAGAGAAAAACACAAGACCAGGTTTATTTCATACAATGTTATTCACACATTTTTCATTTTCTAATTTATACATAATATACAAAGTGAAGATAACATTTCATATGAACCAAGAAGAGCCAGGACTTAGACAAACTGGTCCAGAAACAATCCATATCAAAAGGAGACACTCAAAAGTGAAGTCTAAGTGGTTCTGCCCAGTTAAAGTTTCTTTATTCTGAAATGTCATTTTCAGAGTTTAAGCAAAACTCCATGCCAACGTATTAAATGGTGGAATCAAAGAGGCGGGCACCAAAATGGCAGAGTGTAAAATTTCTATAATAACGGATGTTTTTCTAGAATAGGCCCCAAAGCACTGGGAAGATTGGGTTGTCAACACCAGGATACATGGGAAATTCAAAACCCCAAGAAGAAGGTTCAGTTTCCCAGCTATCCCCAGGACTTTCTAAATTTGCAGGACAAAGGAAAGCCAGGACCGCAACTGTGCGAATCCAGGAAAGTCACTATCAATCTCCAACAAAGACAACTTGGATCATGATCAGCTCATGACCGTGAGTGGATACTGGGAGCAAAAGTTTGACACGGGGCCAAGACACTCTGAGGCTGGCAAAACAAAGTAGGACGGGAAGAGAGCAGCTTCATATTAGGGGGGTAAGGGGGGGGTTGGGAGGAGAAGCACTGCCACTGTTGACTGAGACATGCTGATGAACCAGTAGGGCTATGAGAGGGGACAGTGACAAGTGGATGGATTTAATGGACTCAACATGGAATGTTGGATTAGAAAACTAGAATAACTCAGTCAAACATGAGGAAGTATTCCTGGCACCCCAAACCTTATGCCATTATTTTTAGGTTCATGATATGAACAGCTAAGTGATAAAACCTTTATATTCAATATTGTGCTCAGAAGAATGCTTTTCTTCTGCAGACTTCTAATAAAAAATCCTTTACATGTTCAGTTGAAAGAGATAGCATGGTTCATTAGTTTTCAGCACTAAACAGAAGTGGGTCAACATAAATGGTTTTATACAAAATACTGACTTCAACAAAATACAAAGCACTTTCTTTATCTTTCAGAAACTGAATATACAAAGCAAGTTTTTTTTTTCCAAAATATTTTCATAGGCAAAGGATTAAAAACGATTTTAATTATACACATATGGTCACAATTTTGCCTTAAAAAGATTGTTGGGAAATGTACATAAGGCCGCTTGTAAATGTACATCATGTTACTGTTATGTCCTATGTCCAGAGAAAAAAATGTTATCATACAGATTTGCTCTTACTTGGGAATAGGCTATTCAAAAATACAGTACTCTTCTGTACAAAGAAAAAAATCACATCACATTTAATAAGATGGAAAAAGCATTGGCCTCCATGGTAACCAAATATCTCAGTCCAATACTTTCTATTATGCACAATACCCTGACTTCTTGAAAGTGATCCAAATCCTAGTATGTCCATATTAACAGAGCCAACAAGTATGTTATAAAAGAAAATGTTTCCCACAATAATAAAAAGAAAGCTGGTTCATACTTCTGAAACCATATAAAGATAAAAAATTTTTAAAAAATCACTCTTGGTTTGGAGAAATAAATTTACATTATACAACACTATATGCCAGGGTCAAAGAGGGCAGAGACATAAATGTACACTAAAATGCAAATGTTTCTCAAAGAGATAAAACAAATTCCATTTACAGCATGAAGGTTTACAAATGTACACCTGTACAACCAAGGAAAGCATCACTACTAAATTAGCAAGGCTTTTATAATAAACATTGAAACAAGATTCGCTTTTAAAGTGTAAACTTACATCTATTACTACACACACAATGCATATATTTATAGGAAGCAAAAAAAGCTATCTGAATATGTAGTCATGCTTAAATGTTGAGCTATCAAATTTACTTTTCAGTGGCCCCTTTTCACCTCTATCTGGTTCCTACTTTTGTAAAGTCTACTATGAAAACGCAAAATAAAGCTCAACACTTCCTCAACACGTCTTTGTAATTCTATAAGCAAAACAATATACAAATTTCCACTCTTTCTCAGATTGCAAACCAAAGTGAAAAGTTAAAATGGGACTTAACTTTTCATTTAGTGCACTTAACTGAATGGAAGTGTCACCATGATTTTTTTTTCCCTACCTCTTACAACAATTACATATGTATGTAAGTATATACAATACTTCTGTACATTGCCAGAGACGTTTAGGGCAGTATTTGTATTAAAATCATATCCACTGTAAATAATGGAAGTTCTTTCATCTCAAATCATTTAATTCTTGTCTTATTTGCCGAGATTTTATTTGCATGATAGTTTGTGAATTACCAAAATACAACTTAACTTTCTTTTTAAAATATTAATAATATTTATGCAGTTGATTGTTAGTTATAAAACGCTTCACACAAAGGACAAAAAAAAATAAGGACTATATTTCTATATACATCTCTATAAACCTGTTGTGCTATGGGGTCCACAGACCTACCAGACTGCAAGCCAGTTTATTAAAAGAATACTGTACTTTTTCCTTTAAAAACTATTTTTTGTGACTTTACAAGGTAAAAATTTACAAAATATGTGACAGCTTTTTTTGATAGTTACATCATATACAGGCATTCTGTGCTTTGCCAGCAATCCAATCTGATAGGTCTCCACTCAGGGCTGAATATAATTTATAATTCACCACCCCCACCCCCCAAATATACACAAGAACCTTAAAAAATTTACAAATGGATGAATAAAGTCAATAAATAGTTTTGCTTTAAAAAAAAATTTTGAAGATTCATAGTTGAGTTGTGTTTTGATAATTCACAAAAGAAACATTCTTTTCACAGGGTTACATCATCTTCTTTCTCTTTTTCCTTTACAGCATTCCATTTGGTGGTCCTCCAATAGGCCCTAGATCTGGGCTATTTTTCAAATAATATTTTTCCAACTTGGCCAGTATATGTTTCCCATATGTGTATTTGCGCAAAGTAGTAATGTGAGGTCGAATCTGAAAAACAAATAATCTGCTTAGTAAATCGAAGTTATTTTGATTTCTGGTTTCTTAAAAAAGCACTCCTATTCTGGGTGACTCAGAAGAATAATTGGAACTTTAATATTCAAATCCTTAAAGTTGTTTCTGAAAGCAGTTCATTCTACTCAATCTCTCCAGTTCTACTCTAAAAACTGTCCAATGAAAAAACAAACCAGTATATCTAAACTATTACATATGCAAATAGTGGATGGGGCTCCAAAGATAGCAGGAAAGCATCATTGGTGAATTAAGTTCTTAAAAAGCTTATGAAGGCAGAATTTTCTAGCTCAAATCTGAGACAGAAATTCAATATAAAATAGAGCAAAAGACATGAAAGAGCAATCAGATGTGTGATGTGATTTTAAATTGTTCAAAATCTCACTAAAAGTTTTTAAAATGCAAATGAAACTATTCATTAGAATCACATCATTAACTTCCACCCAGACTGGAAAAAATTTATAAGTAACCACTGGTATTGATGAGATGATGGCAGCTGGCCGTGTCTATCAACATGTAAAATGTTTACATACTTTGCCCCTGCAATTCCACATCTAGGACTTTATCCTACAAAAGTTAATCATGCAAAGACATTCTCATACAGCACTGCTTATGACAGTTAAAAAAAAACCGGAAACAATCCAAATGTCATAAATATGATATTGGTTAAATAATGTAATTGTTAAAAAGACTGACAATTTTTCTAACTATGTATAAACTTTTAAGCAGAAATATTAAATTTTAAAAAGGTAAAAAATATTTATGATCTATTTCTCTCTATACGACAAAGAGCCCAAAGAAGTTATGTATTTGTCCCATTTCTTAAGTGAATAAATTTCGAAAAACATGGATTTAGTATTTCTTCCAGGGTTTTTAAGGTTTTTTTTTGGAGTGAGCTAGCACAGGCATGAATGGGGAGCGGCAGAAGGAGAGAGAGAGAATCCCAAGCAGGCTCCATGCGGTCAGCACAGACCCCAATCCGGGGCTTGATCCCTCCAACCATGAGATCATGACCTGAGCCGAAATCAAGAATTAGACAGATGCTCAACTGACTGAGCCACACCGAACCCCTCTTCCAGTGATCATTTTAACAGTAAGTTTTCCTACAGAAATTGATGAATTTTTAAAGAATTGCTAGATTCTAGGGAGAAGAATGAGAGAGAAAACAACTCCTTTAAAACAAAAAAAACCCCCAATCCAATAAATTCTCTTTAGAAAAATGCATTAGGTTAGTGAGAAAACCTAATTAGATTAAAATTAATGTTCAACCCATGTATCATGGCACATCAAATATACCTCAATAAGATGGGGGTGAGCAATGCTAAAGGCAAGTTAAAAGAAGAGAAATGAATGTGATTTTATTGAGATTAAGAAATTTTTTTTAAAGTTTTTTTTTTAATGTTTATTTATTTTTGAGACAGAGACAGAGCATGAGTGGAGGAGGGGACAGAGAGAGAGGGAGACACAGAATGTGAAGCAGACTCCAGGCTCTGAGCTGTCAGCACAGAGCTCGACGCTGGGCTCGAACTCACAGACCACGAGATCATGACCTGAGCCGAAGTCGGACGTTCAACCGACTGAGCCACGCAGGCGCCCCGAGATTAAGAAATTAATAAAAGGGTACACCATACCTATATCTGTCAAAGGTTATCCAATGATTTTAGATTTTTTCTACAGTTACAATGCATGAGGAAATTAAAACCTAGGAAGTTAAAATTGTAGCCTGAAAGTCAGACAAACTGAATCAGCGATTTTAAGTGCTATAAGCTGTATTACCTTATGCATGATTATCTTCCTCTGGGCAGGTTCAGCCATATCAATCATCTTCTGAACCACGTAATTGGCATACTGGTCCTTCATCATGGTGTATAAGGCACTGTGAGCACCATCATTCTGGCAGCAAACTTCGTCAATCAGTAAAGCTCTCTCCGCACGGGAGGCATGAGTAACACACTTTTCTACTACATTGCTAAAAAAGTATACACACAAAAAATTATTTTGTTACTGTTTCCTTTATAACAAAATTTCCTTGGTTTTGAAAGAACTTGCTCAACACATGAGAAGACATAAGGGTGAAGATGGTATTCTCTTGTAAATCTCTTACCCTTTACTTTAAAAAAAACAAAAAGGAATTAGTATTATAGAGGAACCCATACTGGATATCCACAAGTTTAATGACATGCCCCTGAAAACTCAAACTACAATTCAAAAAAAAGGAAACTAGGTCTTCAGTAAAGCCTGGCACTTTCATTAATAAGCAGTAAATGAATTTGCATTTATAGGTTTGTGGAGACCAATCATTTTCTGAATACAGACTTCAAAACTGGAACATACATGGGCAGACCAATTTGTCATGTAGAGTCCTCAAGAATAAAAAGAAAATCTGTGCTTTTTTTCGTCTACTAAAAAGAAAGATTATATTTGAACGTTATATTCTACATGCATTTGTTTACTAATAAAAGCCAAAGAGTTAAAAGAACTGACCCTTGGATTTAGAAAATATTGCAATACCTGGCAAATTTGTGTTGACTCAGGGCTAAGACTTTTCCTCTGATTTCAGAAACAATTTTGCTTTTGTCTTCAGGTCGACCGTGTTCCAGTACATGCTGGATAACGTAATTGCCATATTGATCCTAAGGACAGATATTTAAAAATTACTTTCCTTAAGATTAATGATTATTCCTTAAAAAAGTTATTTGTTTTTCTAAAGACCCAGTAGTATATAGTCAGGAGAATAAATACACCAAGCTTCTGTCTTACTGTGTGTTTTTACAGTGTCTATTTCCCCATGTTCTGAACCGCTGTCAGAAGCACATAGACACTGAAAGCAACTGCGGAGTTTGTACCTGCACCAGCTGCTCTGTGTGCTGGTGGAGCTCCTCTAAGACAGGTGCGGTCTGCTCTGCAGTGCAGTGCTCCAGGATGCGCTGGATCACTCTGCAGCCGTAAGGGTGAGTCGAGAGAACAAACACCTTAAAAGAATCGGAAGAAATACATTTACTTTATCTGACATTTCTGCAAAGTTCTATGAGGCAGACAGGTTTTTGGTGACATGCCTAATTAATTTAAAAGGTGGGGGAGTCACCTTTAGTATGACTGACTACCATTCTATTGGTAAAGACTGAAAAGTGAGGTGCTCAATTTAGGAGCTAACAGATATTTTGATCGAAAGGAATCTAACCAGAGACGGAGAGCATGTGATAATGAAGACAGACAGACTCCAGGGTGAAGGTAACACCCAAAGTCAGTAACAGTTATTAATATGTACTAGCTATTAATTAATATTTATTTTCTGTGTTTTACAATACAGTCTTAAAAGTTTTCTTCCCTCCTCTCCGAAAATTTGGAAAACACTATTGGGTTTCTAATTCTAATAGTTGTGATCCCAAAATAATACAACTGACGGGGTGCCTGGGTGGCTCAGTTGGTTAAGTGTCCGACTTCAGCTCAGGTCATGATCTCATGGTTCATGAGTTTGAGCCCTGCATCAGGCTCCGTGCAACAGCTCAGAGCCTGGAGCCTGCTTTGAATTCTGTGTCTCCCTCTCTCTCTGCCCTCCCCTGCTTGCATTCTCTCTCAAAAATAAACATTAAAAATTTTTTTTTAAAAACAAAACAAAGGAATATAATTGAACTCATTATTTCCACATTTTTCAGCTTCAAAAAAAATGAAGCTATCTATTGATGCACTCTATGAAAGAGGCAGAAATCACCGCACGTTCAGTTTTTTCTCCTATTTTTGTATGACAGTACTGGGTATTATAATCTTGTGATTTAGGAAAAAATGTTAACACTCCAATGCTAAAAGAATGTCCTGCTAATTAGAAGACAAAAATAAATCTTACTTGTCCTTTGAAAGCATCAATGATGAACTGTAGTGACTGTGGCTGAACACATTCAATACATTTTTGTACAACATGGTTTCCATTCTGATCTTTCACACATTTGAGTACATGACCATCTAGCTCCTTTACCATTTCACTCTGCAAAGAAAAGATGACATTTAAAAAATTACCTCATCAAGAAACATTAACAGGATTAGAAACAGAATACAAAACTATACTCGAAAATTTGTTGGTAATTGTTTAGCTATCAAAGGTTAAAACCCATCCCCTCCCACCCCCAAACAGAAGTCACTGAAGATGAGAATTACCAAAACATTTTGCAAGATTGAAATGTAAATGACACTTGCTAAAAAAAAAAAACAAAACAAAAACCTAGGGATCCTGAACCTGCTGTATTTAAACGACTCTCTTCACCTTGTACACCTTCCACGCATTTTTCTCAGTTGACTATATATACCTTATTCAGAATTCTATACATTTTCTCTGCTTAGTACCCCCTTTCCTTCAAATAAGTATTTTTAATAGGTACATGAGTCCATTAAGAGCATGGAAAAGGGTAAGGAATTGAGCACTTACGGGCTATGTGACTATCACATATTATCTCAATGATAGGAAGAAACTGGACATTTTTATTGTTTTTTTAATGACCTTACGTTAAAGAATCATTTAATGTAACTTTTCTTAATCACCTGATACTTTCCTCAGGGACAAATCCTTGGGAAATTTTAGATTTTTGTTCATTTAACCAGGAAAAATGACCCCTTTCATTTTATTTCTTTGCTTACTAGTAAGGTATTCACATTTAAAATCTTTCTCATTCAAAGAACTCTCAGCTACCTACTGGCATAACTGTAGAGGAATTCTATTAAGCCAAAATAAGACACAAATATTTAGCTATAAACTAAGTAACGAAATATTCTAAAGAATCCAAACAATACCATTATTCATTACCAGGTTTCGCTAAACCTTATTCCCAGTGCTTTGTATTTTCAAGTATTAAAGACATTTAAAATTTTTATTATTTATTAAGTGTAACCGACAATGTTCTATTAGTTTCAAGTGTGCACCGCAGTGATTCAACAATCATACACATTACACGATGTGCACCACGATAGGTACAGTCCCCAAACAACGTCATTACATTATCGGCCATATTCCCTATGCTGTACTTTTCATCTCTGTGACTATAAATTTTATAACCAGAAGTTCATACTTCTTAATCCCTTTCACCTAGTGCCATCCCCACCCCTCCCACCCCTGGCAACCAAGAGCTTATCCTCTGTATTTAAGAGTTTGTTGTTTGTTCTGTTTATCAGATTCCACATATAAATGAAATCAAAGGTACAGTGTCCTTTCTCTGACTGATTTCACGTAGTATATATAATACCTTCTAGGTCTATTCACGTTATTGCGATTGACAAGATCTCATTCTTTAAAATATATTTTATTTAAAAAACCTCTTTTAATGTTTATTCATTTTTGAGAGACAGAGAGAAAGAGTGACCATGAGTGAGGGAGGGGAAGAGAGAGAGAGAGAGAGAGAGAGAGAGAGAGAGACAGACAGACAGACAGACAGAGGAATCCGAAGCAGGCTCCAGGCTGAGCCCATCCTAGGGCACAGCAAGATCATGACCTGAGCCAAAGTCAGAAGCTCAACCAACTGAGCCGCCCAAGAACCCCAAAAATATCTTTGAAGTATCTATGCCAGTTTGAGACTTATGATGAAGCATTTCTGTAAGCATCTATAATAATCAAAATTTATTGATCTTTTTCCATTGTGACATATTTTCAATTATTGTAAAATTCAGAATTTCCTCCAGAGAAGTAATGCTATTTTCTCACACATTTTCAGTGGTGTGATTAATGCATACATATAAACATATTTATCCATACATATTATGACTGTTTTCAACTCTAGAATTTATTATATAATAATATATGTGGGTGGAGAGTCATAGCTGATCTCTCTCCATATTAACTAATTACGATACCTTTTAAGAAATAATTATTTCCTTTACTCTTCCTAGGTTTCATTGTAATAAATAAGCTAGTTACATAGTAAATAGTATCTATTTAGGGTTGTAAATTTCATTCTTAAAGTCTGCTTAATTTAACTGCTTGATCACACTAATTAGTGATGCCTCACATTTCAAAAATCTAACAGATCAATATTTACCCTCAGCCTCTTAATATTCTTGTCTATTTCAAAAAATTTAAAAATTATTTGGATCAGTTACCGAGAGATTCCTATAAGTATGATTAGAATTACATTAATCATTTTTTAACTTAAAATAAGACTTTTCTCCATCTAAGAATTTGATACATTCCCATTTAATTTATAGGTGTTCTCTTTTCTCTTTAAAGAACTGTGAGTCTTGCTAACAGAGTTCTTAGGATACATTTCCTATTGAATGGAAGTTTTAAGAACTTTATGTATATAATTTTTAATTGTCATATAGAATGAAACAGGCTTTAAAATTTTTATTCTTTAGAAGAAATTGATGTCTGGTTACAGGAAACAGAAGAAGGAAAAAATTGTTTTGATGTCACAGAAATGAATTTTTAAATAAAGCTATGGTTTGTTTCTGTAATTTCATATTTGCTGCTACAGTAGCTCAATATTTTACAGACCTAACATACAAATCTGGCTCCATTTAAAAACTGGAGTACTTTCTAGTACAACCGCCTGGGAGAAAACTGTGCACCACAATTTTCCAGATGGGTGACTGACTGCTTTGTTTAGCCAATGTGTGCTTAATACTTTCCTATAGGCCTACATCCAAGTCTAGGGGAAACTCTTTTACCTTGCATTATGATTCCTTCTGGGCACTGGTATTTTGTGAAACCCTTGGAGGAGGGTAATGCTGGGGCATAAATGTGAATTATGCAGATGGGTGATTTCATGTCTTCAGCCCTCTCCTGGAACAAGTACAGTTCTCCTAACTGTGTCAGGCCCCAGTTCACCAGCTTTGTATCCACTTGTCATCTCAATTGAAATATGGCAATACTTGGTGACATTGGCTATACCTAAGTTATTTGACTTTCAACAGTAACGAAAATGGTCTTGGATTTTCTTTTATTTAAAATTATTATTTATAAATGAACATAATGCCAGAACTTAACGTTTTATATACCAGTACCTGGCTAATTACTATTTTACAGGAATGATGATAGCTCTTGGCGACTTCATACATTAACATACACATATGGATATGTATAATATTAATATTTTATGTGTGTGACCTTTTTTTTGAACTAAGTGCCACTTCAACTATACAATCATTTTTTTTTTAATGTTTGTTTATTTTTGAGACAGAGAGACAGAGCATGAGTGGGGGAGGGGCAGAGAGAGAGGGAGACACAGTATCCGAAGCAGGCTCCAGGCTCTGAGCTGTCAGCACAGAGCCCGACGCGGGGCTCGAACTCACAGACCGTGAGATCATGACCTGAGCCGAAGTTGGACACTCAACCAACTGAGCCACCCAGGCGCCCCTACAATCATTTTTAAAGTTACAGTAATCAATGTGAATAGCATGTTTTTTCAAATCTGTTCTGAGCCCACAGTGTTTCTTCTGTGCATATATGTGTACTGTATACATTTTATATGGTTACATTATATTGAAATATTAGCTTGTTTGATATAAGGAAAGTATGTATTGAGTACCTTTTTGCTAGCCTGGTTAATCTTTTGTGAAAAACGGTTTAATTTCTTTTTTTTAATCTTTAAAGTGGCCTTTTTACATATTATAAATAAAGTTGCAGTTAAAAGGAATGGGCAGGGAAAAACTAGTTTTGAGTGTCTTACGAGAGAAACATAAGACTAAGACTTTTTTGCTCTCATTCAAGTATCGTCTTAATGCTTTATGGAAAAAATAAAACAAAATTTTTATACTTGTGCTCACTCTGGCAGCATATACATTAAAAGTGGAATTGTACAGGGGCACCTGGGTGGCTCGGTTGCTTAAACATCTGACTTCGGCTCAGGTCATGATCTGGCGGTTCATGAGTTCGAGCCCTGCATCAAGCTCTGTGCTGACGGCTCAGAGCCTGGAGCCTGCTTTGGATTCTGTGTCTCCCTCTCTCTCTGCTCCTCCAGGACTCACGCTCTCTCAAACATAAACATTAAAAAAAAAAAAAAAAAAAAGTGGAATGGTATGACTAGTATGGTCCCTGTGCGAGGATGACACACAAATTGTGAAGCATCCGTTATGTTACCTGGAACTTTAAAAAAGAAAAAAAAAAAAAAGAGCACTCTATTGAAAAAAGAAAATTTTTTTCTTGTCTTTACAAATGTAGTATATAATCCAAATACACTTTGGAAACATTAAAAGGTATTCTTGATACTATAGGAAATCAAGTAAGCCAAGTGTAGCATTCTGCTTATGACACAGTCAGCACTCAAATTATCTTCATTTAAAGATGAAGAGATGTTGAAGAGGATAAAGAGGACAGATCAAAGGTCTACAGTATAACATGTAATTAATAAGGTACTGTTTGAGACAGATTTTATTTTATTCTAATTGTAGAAATATTATAAGATTATGAGATAAAGTAAAAATTTAAAAACTGAATAAAATACAAAAATTTTGTCTTAACTTACAATTACCTGCTGGTCAGATGAAATAGACTCTAAAGCCTTCTGGATAACACGGCAGCCATACATCTGCAAGGCTAAAGGCAGAACATGCCCACGAATACGAGTGGCAAGAGCTAATTTTTGATCCAAACTCCCAAACTGATAGAAAAGAAATCAGTATTAATAAAAATAAACACATTAATTTTGTTAAACCAGAATAACCCACTGTTTGCAGCCTATTCATTCTAATTTTAAAATATTACATTTTGTAATCATGTAGGGAAGAGGATTTACGTAAAAGCTAATTAAGATAGATCCAGAACTGCTTGAAATAACTGTATTACTTTTACAGGGGTTCGTGAAGTCTCACTATCTAAAATTTCCTTGTTAGTAATACATTAACCTCTATTATTCTTTTAAAGTAACATTGTTACTCTTCATTTTAAACAAATAACATCCCCTCATCTTTAATGTAATGTACTTCTGAGCCATACACTCAGACCAAATTATTTTCAGACCAACTATATTCTGATGTAACTGTGGAGAAACTTAAGTCAAACTACAACACAGATACTTAGTTGTAAACTGAAAATTAGCTAAATTACAAAATACATGACGTCTAACAAATCTAAATAAAGACTATTATCACTAATTTCTTCATCTAAGGCTTACTCTCAATTCTTTATATTTTCAAATAATAATCAGATTAATATTCAACTCATTTAAAACAGGCCCATAGGGGCGCCTGAGTGGCTCAGTCGGTTAGGTGGCCGACTTCAGCTCAGGTCATGATCTCACGGTCTGAGAGTTCGAGCCCCATGTCAGGCTCTGTGCTGAGGGCTCAGAGCTTGGAGCCTGCTTTGGATTCTGTGTCTCCCTCTCTCTCTGCCCTTCCCCTGCTCACACTCTGTCTCCATGTCTCTCAAAAATAAATAAAATCATTAAAAAAATTTTTAAATAGGCCCATAGATTTAAAAAATATTTTTGTGATAAAATATATAGCATAAAATGTCGTTTTAACCATTTTTAAGTGCATAATTCAATGGCATTATATTCATAATGTTGTGCAACTATCACTATAAACTGTTTCCAAATCATACCCGTTGCCTCAAACAGAAACACTGCATACATTAAGCTGTAACGCCCCACCCCACTCCACCCTCAGCACCTGGTAAACCCTAATCTACTTTATGCCCCTCTCAGTTTGGCTATTCTAGCTATCTCATATAAGTAGAACACTATGATGTTTGTCCTTTTACATCTGGCTTATTTTACTTAGCTTCACTCATGATGTAGTATGTAACAGAACTTTATTCCTTATGGCTGAATAAGGAATATTGTACGCATAAACCACATTTATCCATTCATCTGTTGGGACATATGGGTTGTTTTCACCTTTTGGCTATTGTGAATAATGCTGAAACAAACATTTTTTGTGTTTGAGTCCTTGTTTTCAATTCTTTTGGGTATATAGGAGTGGAATTGCTGGGTTGTAAGATAATTTTGTTTAGTTTTTTTAAGGAACTGCCGAGGTGCCTGGGTGGCTCAGGTGGTTAAGTGTCCAGCTCTTGATTTTGGCTCAGGTCATGATCTCAAGGTCACAAGACTGAGCCTCGTGCCCTTCCCCTACTAGGGGTGGAGCCTGCTTGGGATTCTCTCTCTCTCCCTCTATCCCTTTCCCTGCTCACGTGTGTTCTTTCTCCCTCAAAAAAGAAAAAGTTTGAAGGAACTGCCAAATGTTTTCCTAACGGCTGTACCATTTTACATTACTACCAAAAATGTTTGAGGTTCCAATTTCTCCAAATCTCTACCAACATTTGTAATTCCCACCCCACCCCCCTTTTAAAGCCATCCTTGTAGATGTAACATAGAATCCCACTGTGGTGTTGATCTGCATTTCTCTAATGACTAAGAATGTTGAGCTTCTTTTCACGTGCTTATTGGCTACTTGCAGATCTTCTGAAGAGAAATGTCTACTCGGGTCCTCTGTCCATTTATAAAAGTAATCTCTAAACCCAACATGGGGGCTCAAACCCACACCCTGAGGTCAAGAAGTCACTTGCTCCACCAACTGAACCAGCCAGGTGCTCCTCCTGTTGGTTATTTTATTTTGATGTTTATTTATTTTTGACAGGGTGCAAGATCTCTCTGGAGGGGCACAGAAAGGGGGACAGAGGATCCAAAGCAGCATCTGACCTAACAGCACGGAGTCCAATGTGGGGTTCAAACTCACCAACTGTGAGATCATGACCTGAGCCCAAGTCAGACGCTCAACCAACTGAGCCACCCAGGGGCCCCTCTCCTGTCCATTTTTTAATATGGTTTTCTTTCTGGTGTTGAGTTTTAGGACTTCTTTATATATTCTGGATATGAAATCTTTATCACATACATAATTTGCAAATATTTTTTCCCAAGTGCATATATTTTTATATGAACGTGACTCTTACCCAACTTTCTCAACTTTTCTAAGCATTGAGGACATAGCTGGGTATACAAACATATGTATGTGCTTACCTCAAAAAATTTCTGTATAACATAGTTTCCAAAAACATCTGTCATTAATTGATAGGCTGCTTGTAGAATTTCATTAAATACCATCTGTCGCTCAGCTGGAGTAGCTCTCTCTAGTTTTTGTTGTATGAATCTATGTAGGAAATATTTTATATGTCATGACAGCACATTGAGAACAAGCTCCTACAAAGTCTGCATCTGACTTGAGTATTACACACCCCCACATATACGCACATAAAATTACTTCCAGGAATAGTACTAACACATTTAATAATGTGAACAGCAAATTTAAAGCAAAAGACAAAAGCTATGAAGCATTTCTTCATAATAACCTAACTTAAAATAACTACTACTTAGGCAAAAGCTTGGATATAAAGATGTATTTAATACCTCTGAAGTTTGTTCTGGCTGCACTATAATCAATGAAGAAAACTAGATTTTATTGATTATTCATACAGTTTTTGTAATATTACTAAATATCTAAGTTTAGAGCATAATGAAAGAAGCCCTTAGGAATAAATTCATCAAACACAAATGAATTCCTAGCCACTGTGCGTGATACAAGGTTAAGGAATTTTCAACATTAGGGAGATAAAATAAAAGTATTAAAGAAAAAATAATTAGATTTAACCAATGTGTTCAATGTGTTCCAATTCTATTTTCCTTTTTGTGTTCTATCTTGAGAACACTAACTCACATGTACCTCAAATGCTATAGAGAAAACGCATTATGTTTAACGTACAAAGGCACCAAATATTTCTAAAACAAAAGTGAAATGTTTCAACTTAAGACACGTCACATCAAATACAAATCTATAAAGAAACACAAAAGCATTTAACTTTCTTTTTAAAAAAATTTTTAGACAAGGTCTACATCAAGGATATTTAAGTCCACAAATGTAATTCAGAGCATTCTTTTCAAAGGAAAATTAAAGTTGAGTGTATTCAGAGTCAATGTACTAAAAATAATAAAAGGGCACTGCTACATTTTCTTTATAAAAGTATTGTCATTATAGAAATCTGGGAAACCATAAATAATTTAAAAACCTGTATCTTTATCATATGTCCTAATAGTGAAGAAGAAATTCATATTGGGCACTTATTTTATAAAAAAACTTCTTTAAATGATCCTAGTCAAGAAAAATTTAGGCTCTATATAATAAGGCGGTAATTTTCAAAGCAAAAATACAGTGCACAATATCATAAATCATAATCACCTACCTAGAACCGTGCTGGTCTTGAGAGAACTCAACTATGTGTCCAATCAAGTCTCTAAGTTGAAGGTTTGGGAAGCGGTTGTTTCTGAAATCTTCCAATAATCTACTTCGGCCGGAAGGCATAATATCAGACCTATTATACCGAAGCCGAGAAGGAGGAAAGAGCTGGCTGCTGGAGCTAAACAGACTGGAAGTGCCTGAAGCACTCCGGTATTTTGCTTCTGCTCCAGGTGCTGCAGAGATATATCGACCACTACCATTTGTCAGGCCTCCTACAACAAAGCAGCTGAGGTCAGCAAATATTTTTGACAAGGACATTTCTCAAATAAGAGTTACTTACACTAAAAATTTAATCAATAAAGAAATAACCACTTCACTAACCACTAATTCCTATATGTTATAACAGGAAATTAAAACTGGAGGGAAAATTTCACACATTTACTTAATGTGTGTGGCTACAGGATCTTGGGGGAAAAAGAGAGACTAGAAAACATGAGAAAAATAAACCTGTGTTTGTTCTTGGCAGTTTAGTTTAAAACAAAATTATAACATCTAATGTCATACATAAAAAACTTGTATTTGTTCTTGGAAGCTTAGTATTAAACATAATTATAGCAAGTAATGTCATACATACAAATACCAATACCAGAATACTAAAACCACCAACAAAATTTCCAGTATATTAACAAGGTTACAAATAGCTAAGCAAACTCAGATTTGAAACCAATGAAATACAGTTGGGCTGAAATTTGCTTGCAGTGTTAATGGAACACTGAGGACTAAATCTCTACTTTTGTGGACTATATTTTAAAAAATGCATTACGTCATATGTATACCGCTATGTAAAGAAAAACCAATTTTTTAAAAAGTAAACTCTATGCACAACGTGGGGCTCAGACTCATGACCCTGATATCAAGAGTTGCACGCTCTGCCGACTGAGCCAGCCAGGAGCCCCAAAAAACCATTTCTTAAGGAAAATAAATCCAAATTATATCTTATTTTTAAATGCTTTAAAATTTTTAAGGGAATACTCTACATAAAATACTATTATTTTACTGATAAGAACTAGAAATAAACATGTATTTTTTCCAGAGCTTTCATCTTGATCATCTGAGACACATTAAAAAGCCTCTTTAACTTCTATCCCATTCCAAACAAGAAAATTAAAATGAAACAAACAAAAATACAAGCAGGAAATTGTTATTACAATAATCAAATATTTAAAAGTACTTGACAGTGTCCTTTTAAAAAAGAAAAATGTATAGAAAACCATAACGTGCAGATTTAGTAGTTCAGATAAACAAAATCTACCATCAGCTTAATGCTACTGTATACCATCTCTATGTAAAGTAGTGCTATATATACAATCTAACCCACAGTGCAGAGATGATAGCAAGGACACACTGTCAGTGCAAAATGGCAAAGTTATACAGAGGCATTTAAAGGCAAAAAGAGTTTATAGGGACAAGGAAAGTAAGACAGTTGTAATCCTAGAGAGTGAACTGCGTTAGAACATTCCTCTTTTACTTTCAGTTCCCACTGCCCTAGCTTTTCTTTGTGAAATTCCCACCATCCAGAGTATTATACATGTAATTCATAAGACTCTCCAGTCCCCTTTCGAGTTTAAGTGCCACAAAATTATGTTCACCTACAAGCTAGATACTTGGTACCTAAAAGAATGTCTGACAGACAGCGGGTAACACATTAATATTCATGAATATTTTATATAACATTAACTGTCTAAGGTCCAGTTCTATACTATCTTTCTTAAAAGTATGTAATTTAACAAACCATTTTATACACTAAAACCACTAACATCAAATTCTCATATTCATGCTAGGTCTATATAACTATCTCAGTGTTCCTGTACAAAGAATCTAAAATGTAAAAGAATTCAGTGTTTTAATACTGTCTTGATTTCCTCAAAACTCTTAAACCTCTAACTCCTACTATTATTTATATTTATATAGCTCTATCAACTGTTCACTACCCCATTCGAATCTCTAACAATTCTGTAACTTTTATGTAGGGTAGGGATGCTCTGCGTATCATTCCAAAGTCCTATTCAAAGGCCACTTTGAGGTCTCTTTACACTAAAGCAATCTGCTAGAGTACAGCCTCTGAAGTCTTCAGCCTAATTATTGAGTCCTTATTCTGAACCTATTACTCACACAAATTTCCTAGTAGAACGTTAACTGTTCACTTCGCCTCTTCTTGTTCATTGTTATCTCTGCACCACTGCTTACATTACCTCAAACATAAGGCCCAATCCTACATCTCTTTACCCTTAATGCACTAAAGATTTTCAACACCAAATTCAAAATATATACTTACCCCCGGAAATGACTATGCCAATTTTATTTCATACCTTCTAATACCAATAGGAACTTCTCTCATCTCTAGATATTCTTTGATCATATTCTATCAGCTACCTAACACCAAACCCCTGATGCACTCGTTGCCAACTTAAAATGTCTCATAATGCGTAACTGCCTTTAGTTTAAAAAACCCTCATAATTTCAGTTCTGGAAGTCTACTTAGTATTTTCATTTATAAAACTGAAAAAAATTCACTCAGGGCAGGACACCTTCCTTTCTTTACAAATTAAATAAGCACTTAAAACTCAACTGTAATATACAATGAACTTTTTAAATCTGGTCATCTAAATATTGAAAGCATGCCATCCAAAACCTACTTTGGAATTGAGGGACATTTTATGAAACTGGCCTAACTCTTCAAAAGTGTTTTTAAATCATAAAAGACAGAAGTGCAAGATTAAAGAAAAATAAACAGCCATGACAAATGAACGTCATGTGTGTCCCCAAATCAATCTCTTTCCCAATGCTCACTCTCTCCCATCCCTCTCTGGCAAAGTTTGAATAAGTTGGCCGATTTGTTTTTCTTGTGGTATTATATATCACTGTTAATTTCCTGACATTGACAATTGTGGTTATATAAAAGAATGTCCTTATTTTCAGAAAACATACATGGATATGTTTATGGGTAAGGGACAGTATGTCTGCAACTTCCTTTCAAAAGTATCAAGAAAAAAAACTGGATGTGAGGGGAAACCAATATACAGAGACGGGGAGAGAGAGAGGAAATGAATGATAAAGCAAATGTGGTAAAATAACATTTTGAAAATCTGGGTAAAGGGTGTGGTGTAAATTTTTTTTTCTATCAGTGTTATAACTTCCCCATTAAGTCTCAAATTATTCCAAAATTAGTGAAAAACAACATCTAGGTTATCTAGCTCAAACCATTGCTAACGGTAGTCTATAAGCACATGTGTTTTTCTGCACCAAATGTGTTAAAGGGATAACCGTTTTCAATTCATCATTGACATGACCCCCTTAGCATTTACCACTTCTTAATCACTACTTGGATAAGAATGTATTGAACATGGAGATCTATAATCTCACAGATGACTGGTCCAAATGCAATATGCAGCTAGTCAGCCAGGACTCTTGGCCAAAGCTTATCACACAACACTGTGCTGCCATTTACATGCTATTTATGTAAGGATTTTTCAAGTTCATTCATGACAACTGAGTCAAGGCAAACACCTTACAATTATCCTAGTAAAAATAATTTGATTTTATAAGTTTTCATTAATTTCCTTGAGAAGTTTGTTGTGTTACAATCCTTGCTATTATTAATCAAAAATAAGATTATAAAATTACTGGGAAAAACACAGGGCAAGAAAAACAACATAACTGAAACAACCACAAAATAAATAAACCTGGTTAATCTTTTCATTATTTTCTATGTCCAAAAAAATTTGGAATGGCAACTCCTGAACCTATCAGACCTGTGCATTCTTTAGAAAATAAAGATTCCCTCTGAGACTTACTCAAGACCTACAGAATCACTCTCGGTGAATAATTTTTATTAAAAAAAAACAACAAAAAAACAAAAAAAATCTGAAAGTTATTCTGATAGAAATGTTTAGAGGCTAATGAATTAGAATTCAAGATAATTCAAAGTTTCATTTTACAACAGGTTGTCAACTACTAATTTCAAGTAGAAATGGTAATCCTAGTAGATTTGGGGTCCTGAAAAGGATACAACTACATATAGGCTACTAGACAATGCTGGTTTCAAAAGACAATGTTCCAGAAAACTCAGGAAATGGTAAGATCATAACTGAAGACAGCCAGTTAGTTGGAATAGGCAAAGTATCAATGATATAGATTGGTAGGAAAAAAAGACTAAAATGAGGACGATCTAATTCTTCAAAGGATAATATTGGTTAGACCTTTGTCCTGAGTTCTGGCACCTCATTATAAACAGGGTTTATGTGTTCAAAATAATCAGTTTTTTCCACCTCCTTGAGAAAGTCTATTTAATGACTTAATATTCATAAATGATACTATATGCTAGACCCTGAGGGTCCGTGAGGGTCCTTTAAAAAGCCATTTGTTGAACATTCTTTATTAGACACTGAGACTGTAAACTCTGCATAACACACTATACTGTGTTGAACTGTGCACCCACCCCCAAAGGTTCTTGTGTTAAGCGACCAAGCTGGGGTGATCCGTCATAACGACTTTGGTACTCATAGTGATGCGCCAGTAGAAAAATGCCTAAAAATGAAGAAGTGTCTTTGCAGTTGGGTAATGGGTAGAGTTTGAAAGAAGAGAGAGTTGGTAGAAACGTGGATATTAAAGGCAATTCTGGTGACGGCTCAGACAGATCTGAGGCACTTATCAAGAGCGGCTACCATCTTAGAGGATATGTATGTTGTCATGAACAATGTGGTAGAATTATGAATGCTATAAAGATGTTCTAAGTGAGGTCTCAGAAGAAAATGAGAAACATGTTTTTGGAAATGGGGAAACTCAACTGAAATGTTTTATGTTGGGCTGAAAGCAAAACTGGTATGGAGATTTAGCAGAGATTTCCAAGCAATGTGCTGAAGGTGTGGTCTAGTTTCTCCTAGCTGCTTATGGTGAAATAAGAGAAAGATAATTTGAAGAAGGAACTGCTTATTTTTTTTTAAGTTCATTTATTTATTTTGAGAGAGAGCGTGTGTGCACAAGCAGGGGAAGGACAAAGGGAGAGAGAGAATCCCAAGCAGGGTCCAAGCTGTCAGCACAGAACCTTGACACAGAACTCGATGCCGTGAACCCTGAGATGATGACCTGAGCTGAAATCAAGAGCTAGACACTCAATCAACTGAGTCACCCAGGTGCCTCTGAAGAAGGAACTGCTAAAGAAAGAAGCAAAAGAAAACCAGCACCTGATGATCTGGAAAAGTCTTAGCTTATCCAGACAGAATGCTGAGGATGCAGAGTCCATGGGTGTAGCTGGACAGCCCCTTGACATTAGTGGGAGACCAATAATGTTTCTGAGAACTTCATATCTACAGAAACACGGTCAGCCTGGCCTGAAAGGGTTAGAGATAGGATGAAAAAAGAATGACTCTAGAAGCAGAGCCACAGATGCAAAGGCTAGAAGGATGGGACAGCAGGAGATCCAAAGGACAGAGCATTTTGCCACAGATGATTATTCTCAGGCCTTCAAACAAATGGAATTTGCCCTGCTGGCTTTCAGACTTGCTTGGTACTGTAACTCCTTCATTCCTTCCATTTTCTCCCTTTTGCAGGGAGAAAATGCCTATCCTATGCCTGTCCCACTACTGTATTTTAGAAGCAGATGATTTGTTTTTTTAAGTTTCATAGGTCTATAGATGAAGAATTCTGTCCTAAGATGGACCACCTGAGGCATCTCACCTGACAGAGAAGATGAGATTTGGACTTGAGTCATTTAGTTGAGATTTTAGACATTGAATTGACCATAGGATGGGTTACTATTCTTGGGGACGCTAGTTTGGAATGAATGTATTCTGCATGTGGGCCAAAAAGGAATTTGAGGGAATCAGAAGGCAGCCTATACTGGGTTGAACTAAGTCTCCCCCCAAAATTTGTTCAATTCTTAACTCCTGGTAACCTGTGAATTTGATTTTATTTGAAAACAGGGTCTTTGCAAATATAACCAAGTTCAAATGAGGTCATACTAAATTAAGTTGGGCTCCTACCTAATGAACGGTGTCCTTGTAAGAGAAGGAAAATTAGGACAGAGACACACAGGGAGAATGCCACGTAATTATGTAGGCGGCGATGGGAGTAATGCTTCTATAAGGCAAAGAATGCCAAGGACTGCCAGCACCACCAGAAGCTAGGAAGTTAGGCAAGAAGAACTGCCTCTTTGGCCTTCAAAAGGACATGGCCCTGACAACACCTGATTTTTATTTCTAGCCTCAAAGTATAAGACAATAAATTTGTGTTTTAAACCATCTAGCTATGCTATCCTCTTAACAACAGGACAAGTGACAAGGATATTATCTCCATTTCACGTGACACAACAGCCTTAGAGAAGCTAACTACTTAATTTAAGGATGAATAAATAACAGACTAGGTTTTAAAAAAACAATTATATCTAAATAATTCACCTAAAGCTTTTAATTATAACCCACTAAAACTAATGAAGAACACTTAATATGACATTTTTTAAAAAATTTTTTTATGTTTTATTTTATTTATATTTGAGAGCGAACAAGCAAGGGAAGGGCAGAGAAATGGAGACAGAATCTGAAGCAGGCTGTAGGCTCCGAGCTGTCAGCACAGAGCCTGAAGTGGGGCTCGAACTCCTGAGCAGTGAGATCATGACCTGAGCCAAAGTCGGATGCTTAACCGAATGAGCCATCCAGGTGCCCGTCATATGCCATTCTTAAATCTGGGATACACTTGACAGAAGTTATATAGGGAATAAATCGCATACAATTTTTCTAATGATTATTAGCTATATATTGCCATATAAAGACACATGATCTTACTGGAAAAAGACTGAGGCTTCAATGAGTTTAAAAACCATTGAGATTCTACTTAAAAAGTATATTCTCCCAGGGCACCTGGGGGACTCAGTCAGTTAAGCGTCCAACTTTGGCTCAGATCATAATCTCATGGTTGGTGAGTTCGAGCTCCGCGTCGGGCTCTGTGCTGACAGCTCAGAGCCTGGAGCCTGCTTCAGATTCTGTCTCCCTCTGTCTCTGCCCCTCCACTGCTCACAATGTCTCTCTCTCAAAAAACAAAAAACAAATAAAAAAACCCAAACAAAACCTTTAAAAAATAAATAACCAGGCTGAGTTTATAACAGATGAACTACAGTCTTCAGAATAGTATCACATCATTTGTTATTACTAACTCGCCTTGTTGATTCCCATTATTCTAACAAAAAGGCTAGTTTCTATTGTTTCAAAAACTGCCTGAACCTTCATCTTTAGTGAAAACTACTTCTGTAACTGCTGAACATGAGGACTCTTTAAAAACTATCTATGCCCCCCAAAATCGTAAGTAGTGGGGTGAATTTCATTCACTGCACTGCCTGATTCAGGCATGTGGGTGTAAGTATCTTCCCGCACAACTCAAACCACCCTCCCAGATCTGACCTCGTTTCCTCTCTTTGGTTAATACTTTTGGTGACAGTTAATAAACCTTACTGGACTACATCTGTATTTCTTTTAAAATATTCTTGTTGCAATTTCATGGCCAGCTGCCCTGATTAGGGTAAACGAAAACTGTAGGACCTGGGATTTTTCTCTTAAATCAGGATTACTCAGTGGGTTTATGCAACATTAAGAGTGCTTCATAAACTTGAATATCAGGGAGAATAACCTTGATCCTAGACAAACATTATAGGCACACTGATTTTCGCTCTTGATGGGGGGCTGTTACAGTGGTGGGAAGAGGGCTGAACTGCAAAGGTACCGTGAAAGACAGATTTAACCCAGACAAACCTAAACCTAACACAATTCCAAAAACCAAACCAAACCAAAAGTACACACACAAAAATAAAAACTCTACAACTGACTGTTATAAGCCTTTTCAAAGTGCAGTATTCTAAAGAGTATGATCCTATGTAATACAATGATCAGAAAACACAGAATGGAACAGCTAAATAATGCTTTAATGTAGAAATCCAAGTAGAATGTAAAATAATTTTTTTAACAAGAAAGTAGTCAGTGTCCCAGAATACATTTGCCAGTAAAACACAAAGAAACAAAACCACTCAAATTCAATTACCCAAACATCTGTTAAGATTTTGAATATTCTGATACTTGTAGAGAAAGGTCTGAGCCTTCTTGCTTCTAAAACAACCCCGAGGTAATTCTACTATAAATCCAATGTGTGATAAATTTGGTACCCCCCCCAAAAAAGAACAAACAAAAAAAAACAGGAAGGAAAGGTGGCAATTCTAATGGAAAGAATCATTATGTTTTTATAAAATGGAATTAAAGTGCAATATGGCAACAGCATTACAATCATCACATTGTAACTGCTGGTAGACAGGTATACATTCAATGCAAAACTACTATCTCCACAATGGTGGGTAGGGATAGTCAGCAGGGTCTGGCATGTAGGCATTATTGGCTGAATAAATTAATAAGTAAAAATTCTGCACAAACATAAAAATTCTAAAATGTAGGTCAATGAAACTACTCACAAAAGATAAACATAAAATAAGGATTAATCTCAGCATAAATTAAGCTTACTACTATTTAAAATATCACATAAAGACCTTGATCTGTTTTAATTTAAAAATTAGTAAAAAAAAAATACTTGAAAAGACTATTCAAGTAAAACTTTAATTTGGATTAAACAATCCAAATTTGCCAATTGTTAGCAAGTGAAAAACTATAAAACAGCCAATATAGTGACATTCAAACTCAGTTTTCCCATCAACTCACAACAGGCTAAGTTATATTTTACCACAAGTTTATAAATAAAGTTCACAAAAATTCTAAAGCTAGGGAATAGGAAAAGACCCTTTATTCAGAGATATTAGACAGAAATAAAAGCATTCTTTGAGAAGCAGTGCGACATCTTGGACTAAGCGAGAAAAGTCTTGGGCCAAGATTTTTTTTCTTTACTAACTTCATGACTATGAGCCAGTTACTTAATTTCCTTGATAATAAATCTGTACATGTGTATAGTGTGAATGAGAAGTCAAAGTTCATTTTTCTACATTTGGATATTTAATTTCTCCAGTTCCATTTACTGAAAAGACCGCCCTTCCCCAAATACACCACAGTGGCGCGCTGGTCACTGACCAGGCAAACCTAAAGGAGTAGGTCTATTTCTGGATCCTCTATTCTACTCCACTGGCTTATTTATCCTTGTGTCAATATCACAATTTTAGTTGTCATAAGTTTATAATGAATTTTGATACTAACTTAGATCAGTAAGATTCCCTGGACTATCCTCAGCTCTGCCTTCCCATTTACATTTAAATCAGTTGGTCAATTTCTTTAAAAATCCTAAAAAATTCTTGAGACTGTGCTAAATCATTCATCAACTAGAAGAAAAGTGGTGTCGTTATAATACTGAGTCTTTCCACCCTCACACACGGTATGCCCATCCATTTAACTGTCTTCTTTAACTTCTGCCAGTGTTTTACAGTTTCTACAGATCTTGACCTTCTTCCATTAGACCTGTTCCTGGGCACATTATAAGGAAATAATCACACATGAAAATATTTTCAATATAAGTCAATTTTCAATGTCACCCCATGAGATGCATGGGGCTTTCATTTTCAAAGATTATTTGGCTAAAAGTTACAAATCTCTTGTGAAGCATATCCACATATATTTTAAGAGCTATATTTTTGATCTTACGTTTACTTAATGGACATTGCTTAGTGTATAAACAACGCAATGACATAAATTCTACAGGACATCTTTGTAGATTAAAATAATTTCAAGGTGCATGAGACTTATTTGCTACCTCAGCAAAAAGAATATTAATAAGGTAAAGAACTAATTGAGTGGGAATCTGAAAAGCAAATGTAAAAGCAGGGCCAACAAAAAGGAAAGCTTTAAAAGGACAGTGAACAATGATATACAATCAGCAAAATTACAAAAAGGCTCGAATTTGGAAATATCAAGGGAAAAAAGCATTTAAAAACATATACAAAAAGAAATCTGAGTTTTCTATTTCCTCTCTCTCATCTATAAGCTTTTATCCCTCTCCCTCAAACATTAAAGTATGCAATAGCAAGCAGAGTTGAGATAAAGGGAAAGAAAGAAGGTAGGAAGGAAAAAAAGGCATTAGGTAGATGACAGAGGATAAAGTCAAAGGTTCATATGAACTTCCCAGGGATCCAGGAACTAGGAGTTAAAAACGAGTATGAACTAGAATAAGGCTGTATGTAAATTATGAATTACTTCCTTTCAAGGTGTCTCTCTCCCTGTGGGCACTATTGGAAATTTCAGTGGAATCAAATCCCAAACCACCCCCACTTTTGTTGTTATGAGAAGTTAGGCTTCTGCATATTTAATGTCAGTAGAATTCCTAAAATCATTGTGATAAGTAAAAACTGTTGCCACATATTTCCTAATTGTTCACCTCCTCATACCTGGTACTTTAAACAAGCCCTCCCAAATTATTGATGCTGAACCACAGACTCAGATCAAGTTTATTTGCTACTTCTAAACCTAAGATTACCTGAACTGAATTAACTGGCGAATATATTGTCAGTCATTAGAATCACAAAGTCAAAGATAATGTTATTAAAGGATAATGAATAAAATATAAGGGCAAAAATTAATCATTGTGATCCCAAATTAGAACTAAGATCAATAAATTTGTATGAAACAAAATAAATTCTTCCAAATAATAATTTTAGAATTTCTTCATAGCGTATTTCATATCCATCAACAAATAAAAATGACTTTTAGACACACCAAAGGGTTTGAAGCAATGCTTTAATTTACATCACCATGAGCACCTGTCAATGTTCTGTTCTATAGCCAGTTCCTGAGATACCTGCCTTATGATTAACACATATTCTTCTTTCATGAAGTAGATAATATATTTGGACAAACTCAAGAATAACTAAAAAGAAAGATAAGGACCTAGAAGTTTAGTAATCTTACATACAACTTTAAAAAAATATAACCTACCCCACTGTGAGGTACACAGTTTCGGAGACTGATTCGAATACTGTTGTTTGTATATTTTGTAGAACTGTTCAGTTTATTATTAAAGCAAGGATAGCATCAGGAGTCAAAATGGTGTTCTAGCCTCAATTCTATCATCTACTGGCTTGGGCAAGTCTCTTGGGCTCGGAAGACTGATACTTTTCTTATCTGTTATGGGCATATCGCTCAGCCAGTCTACCTTAACAATTAGGATGAAATGAAATAATGAATGTGAAGGTGCTTTAGAAAACTATTCAAATGCTATTCAGGTAGAGGCAACTTATTACTTAAAGGATAATAGTACTTTCAATGAAAGCTTCAAAATAACTTACATTGTTTTCTGCTTTAAGGACCACAAACAAAACTCCGGAAAATTGCACATTGCCATAAAACCAATTTGGTCACACTTGTCTTAATTTTTATTTAAACATTCCATTCGAAGAGAAGGAACTGATAACGTCTGTCAAAGTTCGGCAATTTTAATAGATGTTAACTTCTACTTAATAGGAGAAAATGATCCTAACAGTTAATTTTATTCTGCCTATTTTTAATACAAAAATCTTCTGTGATTAGAAAATAGGTTATAAGATTTTCTAAGCCATAACAAACTAAGGCACTGAATTTGATTACTGAATACATGACATTAACGAATTTTCAGAACTGATAGTCACCTTTCAAACTATACTTTATGTAGTTCAAAGCTTGAATTACACTTTTTCATACCCTTATGAAAAATATCAGTCAGTTCAAAAATGAAGAGGTACAAGGAATGAGCCATTATTTTGTCAAGTCCTAAGTTAAAAAAAAATACAGAATGTTGTTTTATATCCAGGAAGTTCCATATCAATCTAATTACAATGAGCATAACGATGAGAGTAAGTCAGAAATCACTAACATGTTTTAGATCAAAGTAACATTAGGAAGTAATTCACTTAATGTTGAACATTTAACCTGAAGCCCAGAATATGACACTACTCTTTGCATTTCAGGATACAAACCATTAATTTTAAATATCTTCTTTCTCCATGTTCTTTCCTACTTGTTTCTCTGACTCCCAGTAGTTTAAGTGCTGCTTTTAAAAAGTTGTCCTTAAATAAACAAATAAAATAATAATAAAAAGTTGCAGTCAAATGGAAGCCAATCAATCTGAAGGGCTCCAAATGGCCAAATACAGTAAAATTTTAGGGGGGGGAGGGAGATGTAAAACTGATCTCTCAGACCGCAATGGATTGAAATCCTAACAGCTATCAATTTACAGGTAACAATGATGATTAAAAGAACACAAGTTAGTTGCTAGGGTGTCAACTCAAAGTTAGAAAATGAAGTTAAAGAGTCCAATCATTATCCTGACTCCTATATGAACTATGTATTTCAGTGTAACCTCACAAGTCGTGAGGCAATATTCTTCTTTATAGAAAAGTTTCAGCTAATTAATGTGGAAGGTATGACAGAATGAGAGAATCACCATTTTGCAACCTCTGATAAAATAGGGAACTATCCAAGGCTGCTAAGCCATCAGATGGATCAGGCTGACAAGCTCACAATGGAGACAACCAGACTCCTGTCTCCTGATATAGTGCCACACTAAGAATGCAGAACCCTTTCTTGCCCAAACTAGCAAACAAACAATCAAACCATGCCTCTAGATTTAATTCCTTTTTACAACAAATACAAAAAAAAAAAAACAAAACAGAGGAACATGATAAATACTACTAGGAGGAGAAATCAGCAAAGTTAGGAATGTGGGAAATTCAACAGGACAAAGTTTCTTCAAAAATGGAAAGAAAAAGACGAAGGGGAAAATAGTTCCATATTAAAGGTCATATTAAACAAATGCAATGTATGGGACCTTATTTGGACCTGTAAAAAACAGTTACGTCAATTTGGGAAAACATAATGAGAAATTATTAATTTTAAAAGATATGATGACATTATGGTTATAATTTTTTTAAAGGGATCTTTATCTCTTAGAAATTTCATACTACGAAATGAAAAGAGAAAAATATTTTGTTTTCTGACTTTCAATATATTAAAAACGTAATAAAGTTGCAAATCAAAAATATTTTAGTTTATAAAAAATGAACAATCGAAACCTATCAACTGAAATACTTGTTTACTAGTTAGAAGCCAAAAATACTTATGTTGATCAAATGACAATTGTTAAAAATGAAACATCATCTTTTTTGGAAAGGCAGAAGCAGACAATGTTGATATTAGGACTTTTCTGTGACTCAAATAACCAGCAAAGGGAAAGCTGATTTAAAAAAAAAAAAAAAAAAGTGTCATTCAAAGCTTTAAAAATGGAGATACCAGGAGGGCCTATCAATAACTATAATGGTTACCTGTCTTAAAATCTCACAAGAAAATAACCTGGAATGAATTAATTTTCAACCAATTCTAAAACTAAGAACTAACTCCAATCTCATGATATTATATTCTTAATACGTGAGCTAAATAAGACTATTTCTAGAAATAGAATTGCAAATTAATTTCCCTAGGCATTTCCTAAATCAGCTGCTTTGATAACTTGATTCATGAAGAAATCCATCTGAAAGACATACAATTTAAATATTTTCTCAGACCAGAAATCATGTAAGTGTGGCATCGTGATTCAATTAGATGAAAGCAAAGGATACATTACTTCCGTGAAGACTATATAAAGAGCAAATTTATGAAATCTATTAAACTGTTTCATCCTGGCAGGGTCTATATAGTTCTTGTTAACAGCACTGCCAGTCATACTACAGCCAAAACTGAAGGAAACTGGAGGTCACAAAAGAAAATTATCTACAGATAATTAACATCAGAGGTGTGTTAAAATATCAGATTTCCAGCAGAAGCTAAACCTAAGGAGTCGAACTCTGGGTACAAAAGTATCGGGCTATAATATAGAAATGCTGGCCCAAGTGATGATTATTTCTCATAACTGATGAGAATTTCTTCCCTAAGCATCTACACAGCTGGGTTCTTTATAGTCTATAGAAAAATATCTTGATTGCTGTTTAATTATAGAGACATATCTAAAAATTATATTTTATTTTTTAAATATTTTTTAATTTTTTGGAAGAGTGCAAGCAGGGTAGGGCAAAGAGAGGGAGACAGAGGATCTGAAGCAGGCTCTTCAGTGACAGGCTGACAGCAACGAGCCAGATGTGGCGCTCGAACTCACAAATGGCAAGATCATGACCTGAGCCAAAGTTGGACACTCAACCAACTGAGCCATCGAGTGCCCCGAAAAATTATATTCTAATTGTTAAACTATGTAGAATAACTAATGTCATTTTCACAAGCTCTAAAGCACAACATAAGCAGTAACAGTTGACAGAAATCTGATCTGAAACTTACCTATAAAAAAATGACAGGACATGACAAATATAATCTTAACAAATAAAACACAAAACTTTTATGAAAGTCCTATTCTTTGGTTTGTTATGTTCCAAATATTTGTGTCCATTTCAAAGTTTCAAAGGCATTATGTTACATGGAGGTGGTGGAAGTGAGTGGGTCTTAGTAGAAACAAAAGAAATCAGGAACTGAGCAGCCCTTATGACCAAGAAAAGATGATAAATGAAGGAAGGGGTCAGGCTAAAAACTGGTAAATTTACACAAATAGTGTACAGCAGATCTTAGGACACTTCTCAAATAAATTAATCAGCTGTATATATTTTAATATCCATAAAAGAGCAAAGACCCAGAATTTGGGGCACAAAATCAGTCTTTAAAAATCTAGGCCACGTCACACTGACATATATTTAAAAGATGATCAATACAAAAGATCCCTCTGTTACATGGACATTTATGTATTAATAAGCTTTAGGAAAAAATAGCTATACATGATGGGAGGTCAAACATAATCACTAACTGATATTTGCTAACAATGGCAACATTACTTTTTAAATCACAAGCTGATTTAAATCTTTCCAAGCACATAAAAATCAAAAAAACAACCTCTCAGTATTAATTGAAAACGAAAATTACAAAAATCCAAAATCTACTTTCAATGAAATATTTTCCTTGAAGCGACAAGGATTCATACACAGCCTGATATTCAAAATCTCTTCAAATATATGCTGTTAACTACATGGGTAAATACTTCCTGGAGAAGAAAAAGGGTAACCATCAACTCAATAATCTTGGGGTGGGGGCAATTTTAATATAAAGATATAAACAAAAGTTCTAAATACTCCAAATGCAAGGATATAACAAACCTAAAACATTTTTTCTTAAACTAACGACGTATTCAAAAGTATATGGACCAAACCGTTAAGATTCTCTAACTCACAAACATACTAAATTCATATACCCTGATACACCTTTTGGTAAAATGGCCAGACATTCAAAGACCAAAGCAAAAACCATTGTACTAAACTATTTGAAGTTCGAAAACTATGTGGCTAATGTTTTCCTTCAAATGTGCAAAAAACTTTCGACAGTGAAATTTCTTTTACTATCATGTTTAAACAGTTGACTTTTCAGATGATCTAAAACACACACAAATCAAAAGCACAGACAAGAAAAAACACACCACTGTATTTCATAAAAGGAACATAAGATACAATAGGGGTCTTTACCTTACTGTACATTAGACCCTCACTTTGAATTTTCACGAAAGTAGAATTTTTTCAAAAGGCTAGTATCTAAAAGCAAAAGTAATTTGGCATGTTTTATCCAACATTAAATATTTTACATATATTATAAACACACACACAAACACACTTACATGTATACATACAAATAAAAAGGGTTTTGTTTTTTTTTTTTTACCTAAATGCAAACTGGATGAGGATCCATGTGATGAAAGTGATGGCGGTGGCGTAAGTGAATGTCCTGGAGTTTGGCTTGGCAGAGGCATGCCTATTGGACTTGGAGAGGAGGAAAATCCCAGACTATTGTAAAATGGTTGCCCTATGGGTGCTAGGCTGCTACTAGATCTTTTGTACAAGTCAGAGCTAGTAGATAGAGACTCTCTCCTTGTGGCACTACTACTTGCAGAACTGCCAACTGAAGAAGAAATAAAAAAAACCCTAATTACATACAGTGTTAACTGAATAAAACCTATCCCCAACTCTTGCTGGGAAATAACAGAAGTGATCACAATAATTATTTTTAGAAACATTATGGAGAAGATAATTACTGTGATAACTATTTAAACTAACTTATTAATCATAAAAGGGTATAAATGCACCCCAATAAAGTAACCAAATACTTAACAGAGCACTCATATGTTTATTATTTCACACATATTTACCATTGACACATATGATTACTGTGCTTTAATACCCTGGTATGATTTATAAACCCTACAATTGTTAAGGTGTCTGCTTTAGGAGACGCTAGAGATTAAATTCCAATAAAGTTAAATTTTGGTAGTGTCCTAATCTCTGGAATCAGGTTCTTAGACTATTTCAATAGACTTCAACTCAACGCCAAGAAAGTATTACGCTGGTAAATAAATTATTAATACATTCCCCTCACCGTTCACATTTAATTTGACTTCTAGCTTGTGTTCAAACCACAGTCCTTTGAGTCCATATTGGCCCGAATATCAGTCAGTTGTGAAATATAGATGGCAACTAATTTCTCAGTACTTTCGAATTGAATTACACATTCTCCCTATCCTTCAGCAACTAAGTTACAAAATATATATGAAAAAGTAAACTTCCGTTTGGAAAACTGATGGGTTTCATTACTGTTATCACACCAAACACATGCTTTCACTTACCCCTCAGGATGTCCCATTCCTAAGATTCTACTACTGGTCTTATGAGCCCTTTACTCAAGTGAAGACTAATCAGCCTTTTTTCCCCTTAAATATACAATTATCTCATATCACATACCTTCCTGAACTACATACTAAATTCTTTTTACTCAATCCCAAATTCAACATTCTAGTCCTTTTTTAGTCCAACATTCTAGTCCAAAATCATTAAAAAAAAAAATGGTAGAACCACATTACCATGTAGCCATGCATCCTCAAAAAAGTAACCCAATATCTGTTAATCAACATATCTGGATAATCAAAGTCTTTACCAAGTGTTTAAAATGCTGTCCAAAACTTTCAAATCTTAAGTCTTGCTTATAGCCCCCATTTTCAAGTGCTTCTTTCTTATTCCTAAACGCTAACCTTTTTTGTTTGTTTTTTAACCGCATATCTTTTTATACCTAAGGGAACTTCATATTAGATTTCTTAACCTGTCAAGTTTTTAAAGAACAAGCTCTATATTCGGACCAATATGGTAACATTTTTAAAGAGAATTTTAAAGTTTCTATTAGGTCTTGGTTTTCTAATCACAAGTCAATTATAAATAGGTCATTAGAGTATAATGAAAACTTAAGAGAAAAATTAAACAGAGCATATAATGGGTAGACCAGTTTAGCTTATAATACAGATAGCAAACAATTACATTGGTTTTGCCAAATTCGAGACTCTTATAAAGGAAAAACACCAGGCTCACACTACTGTATGAGGTAAAATATTAAAACACTAGTCAACCTTTAATACCAGCCAGTGTGGTTTTTGAAAGACTGATTATGTTTTAGAGAAAACTGCACATTTTAAGATGTCATATAAGAAAATACTTTGTAACTATATGCATTTTAATAGCAAAACAAAACATAAACACTAATGTAATGAACACCTCTTCTAGAGTTGCTTTGGGCAAAACTGTCAACATTTGCTACATTAACTATGCTAATTTAAAAGGACACTGTCAAAGTGATTGTTTTAAGAACAGGGCTACACTGAAAATTCCTATTTACTTCAGAAAACAATTTGACTGACAAAGAAAAAGACAACAGCTCTCTAGTGAGAGCAGTAGCACTGTCATTCCCCTGGCAAATAACCAAAGAAACCACAGTTTTGACACATGAAATATTATTTTACTCCAAAAAGGAAAAGCCAAGCCAAACATTTAAAAGTAATTCAGAAACAGCTTTATTTTAATCCTAAACAAACTGGCTCCTCAACTTTTACGATATGCCTATATTATCTGCAACAGTGCAACTATGAAATATGAAACAAAGGATACCTAAAAGATCTAAAAGGCTAGATCAACAGTGGAGTCACTAATCATTTATCAAGTGTATATGAAATGTTAAATTACAAACTTTCAATCGTAACAACACTTTGTAAGTAATGGGTCATAGAAAGGTTGATTTAATTACCATATTACAATGGCTGAGCTTCCTAGCTGTGTAATAGGGTGGGGTACAACACTGGTTAAGTGTTAATAATTGCATCATATAGGTAAGAGAATGACTGTGTATAGGATTCTGTATGTGTATACGTACACATAACTACTATCATTCTAGACTTCATATAAGTATGGAATTGCCATAATGTGAAACGGCAATGGGTAGGCTTGTTTTAAGGGTACACTTGTGTAGCACTTGAATGAACTCTCACAAAATGTCCAAGAGGAAAGGGAAGATGTTAAGACTATTTACTGACATCTAGGGGTGGCAACTGCTAATGACCTCTGAAGCAATGTAAAACAGAGGTATTTCCAGATTGGTAGTGAGAACTGAGTAAGCAATGATTATAAATAAGGGAGGCATGAAGAAGATCAGTAACTGGGAAGGAGGCATCTGCAGGAAACATTTGTAAGGAACATAATGCTCATGCCACCAGTTCCTGAATGCTGGAGGGGGCGGGGGGAGTGACTGTAACAACTAAGAGAAAAATGGACAAATGGGAATTTGAAAGAAGTGGATAAGGGCCCTACAAATCCATTCCAGACCATCAGTGACATATATTATTACAAAAAGGAAAATGAGGTTTATCAAAGCTCTTTCTCTATTCTTCCTGAATTATTTAGAGTCTATAATCTCTTGTATAGAAACCAGTCATTCCTACAAAGTTTATCTTTTAAGTTGCATGTTCTTTCAATTTTCTTCAGCATGTTGGATATTTGGAGAAAATGCTTGTCAACTGTATTAGGAACAAAAAATGAGTCTGATGGGAGTGCCTGGGTAGAGATAAAAATATCGAACTCCAAAAGGAATGAAAAATTCAAGTATGAAAATTAAAAGATTGAAGACTCTCCAAGTTCATTAGATTTTTTTCCCTCAAAAGTTCTTGTACCCATCCTTTAGGTAGTTTGGTATTAGGCAAGTATATTTCCCTATTGTATTTCATTGTAACAAAAATGCATTCTGAATCTAAGTTTATAGCGATTTTAGGTCATTCCTCTTACAAATACGAATGTTGAAAGTTCAGAAGTTATTTCCTTAGAAAACCAGCAAATACTTCATAATTACTGGCTCATGTTAGTTTTGCCATTTTCCACACCAGAAAAGAAAATAATGCGGTGGGAAAACAGATGAGAAGCAGGTATTGAAGATTCCAGGACTTTACAAAAATAGAAAACCTCTTGAGATCTGGATAAACTGCTCTGCCCCTCATGAAGAAAAGCTGCCAATTAACTGTATCAACAGAACTAAGGTAAGCCATTTTCTCCCTAATGTTTCCTGAATACTCTGGAAACTTCAGAGAATGGTAACACGGTATGTCAATAGGAAGTCAATGGGGATTTTTCTGATTTCACCTGGTCATTCCTCAGTTACAAAATCAGTTTGTGAGGGTTAATTATTTATTTTGTGAAGCTTTTTCAAATTAAAAGTTTCTAAGTATTATATATATACCTAGAATATGGGAAGAAATACTTTTTTAAATTAATTTTTAATGATAAATGCTAAGTTATTTAGTCTAAAAGATAAGCATTTTGGTTGTTTCTTACGGGCTTCTGACCAGAAGACTTCATTCTATTTTAATTTTATATATTATACCAAATAAAGGGGTAACGAATTACTAGCATTTAATAAGAATAAACCATCTGATAAGCACAAGAAGACAATTATTATTTTAAAATACTAAAAATTTAAGGTAGCAAAATATTAACTTCCTCAAACATTATTTTCTACATACTAAGGTAGAACTAATAATTAGCTTAAAATACACTGCTCCAAACAAATCTCACTAAAACAAAAATTAAATTCTTAAAGCCAGGGGAAAATGTATCATATCTGAGTAAAAGATGGGCTGCTTGAAATGAGCTAAACATCCATAAATGCTTAAAGATCTGCAGGTGGTAGATTTTTTCCCCTACAAAATTAAATAAGCCAGTATTTTACTCCTGTCCTTTCTATACTACAAGCTTTTATCTTAATATTAAAAACATACATATACCTCATGTCCACTTAGCAGAATACACTCATCTTAAAAATGCAACTTACCTGATGAACCAAATCCACTGAGGGCTGAGCCTATAGCAGCACCCAAAGAGCTACTGCTTCCAAAGCCAAGTGATGTACTTCCAGGTTGGCCAGGTCCGTGAGAAAATAAAGAACTGCTCTGGGAGCTACTAGTCAAAGAAGTGCTCCCGTAAAATGAATTAGACTGCAGATTCGTGCTTGGCGGCTGCTGCTGCTGCTGCTGCTGCGGTGGCTGAGTGCCAATTGGCCGAAAGAGACCATTTGTGCTGCCTGTAAGACTATTTGCAGTTCCTCCAGCTGCTGCTGCTGCTGCTGGAAAATAAATTTCATATACTTCTTGAAATCACGAAAAAGACTATTCTCCATTTTTAAAATATCTCAAACAACACCAGAAAAATATTATCCCTGAAAACATTAGTTACACTTACCAGCTTGTGCTGCTGCTGAACTAATTAAAACAGGTGTTGGAGCCATTAAACGAACTGGAGCTCCAAGGCCAGTTCTTGCTCCAGGGCCAACCACTAAGGCACCAGTCTGATCATAATAGGCAGTAGGAGCTAGTACTTGATAGCCTAGATAATATTAAAAAAACTGTTTACTAATGAAAACATTTTTATAGAAAACATGCATATTTATTTTCCCCTGCATTTGTTTTTATTAACCAGAAAGTGTAATTATATACGATTAATCTATCTTTAAATAATCATGATATGAAAAGCTAACACATTTGAGAAAGTATTACTTACTAAATGTATGAAACTGTAACAGTGTATAAGTGAAACTGTTTTCTCTAAATCTTAAGAGATGCCTTCCATTTACAAACTACAAAATGACAAAGTACCTTCTTTGATACATACACTATAGGCTATCAAGCACTGACATTAGAGAAATATTACCTATTAGTTCTGAGAGGAGGATGGAAAGACTAAGGGATATGAGGTAGAACACTAGAAGACTGGTTTATTATGCAATTTTTTAAAAGTTCTAAACCAAAGGCTTCATTAACAGCATTCCCTTAGCTTTTCATTTGGAAGCATCCATTTAAAAATCATGATATAAAGATACCTTAAAATCGTAAGGTAACACTCTATTCGTGAAGAAAAGTTCAAGCTAAAGTTTGAATAAAAACCATACAGGCATTGGTTTTATTATAGCTTAAGCACAAGGCAGGTGACAATCTGCACTATTCAGAACTACAGAGGCTTTTCTCAGGGGGGATTCCTTAACTATAGAACAGAAAGTTAACTATTTTGGGATTCCTTAATTATACAACAGGAAGTATTTTTGAACAGAAAAGTGACTATTTTGCCAATTCTTCCAAGGATAGTATATAACAAGTACCACTCTAGATGCACAAGAGAGAAGTTAACTACACAGAGGAGATGCTTTAAGGTAGGAAAACTTACTCCCTTCCCAGAAGTCAGGTTAAGAAAGTCTGTCTTACACAGGGCAAGGACTGAGGTTCAACATTCTGACAACCATTTGCAAAAAGGTAATGCAAACTTTAAGTTTACACACTACCTTTACCACCAAGATGAACATTTTCACATGCAAAGGTGGCCTTTAATTAAATATGGTAATTCTGACTGTTTTTGCAATCAGTTTCATTATAAATGGATATAAATTAGAAGAACCAGACAAAGAGACATATAAGGCAAAATCTAGGGGGATACAGAGCTTCCAAGCTGTCTCCTCACGAAATGAACATGATAAATCTGAGAAAAGATTATGAGATATCAAACCAGAGATGTCAAATAGGATACGCAAGTCTCAAGTTTAGGGGGAGAAGTCCAGGCTGGAGTTACGAACAATGAAACCACCAAGAAAAATTAAAAAGGGATCTATAGACAGAATACTTCATACTAAGAGGTTGGAGAGAGAAGGAACCAGGGAAGAGATGAAAAAGGAATAGCCAGGGGGATGCCTGGGTGGCTCAGTTGGTTGACCATCCAACTTTGGTTCAGACCACGATCTCGTGGTCTGGGAGTTCGAGGCCCGTGTTGGTGCCAGTGCAAACAGTGTGGATCCTGAAGCCTGCTTCGAATACTGTGTCTCCCTCCCTCTCTCTCTGCCCCTCCCCTGCTCCCACGCTGTCTCTCTCTCAAAACTAAAAATTAAACACCAAAAAAAAGGAATAGCCAATAAGTAAGAAAGAAAATTAGAACAATGTGGTCTCTTGCAGGCGAAAGAAAAAATAATTCCAGTGAAGACTGAGTGATGAACAGTGTTAAATGATGCTAAAAGCTGAGAACTGACAAATGGTTTAGCAACATGGAAGTCATTACGGTAAGGGATGCAAGCCAAACTGTGGTGAGTTCAATCAAGAATGGAAGAACCACAAACAAGTACAGACAATGCTTCTAAGGAGTTCAGATGTAAAAAGGGCCAGAGGGGAGCTAAAGAAAAGGGGATGCTGAGACTAATTTTTTCCTAACCAGAAAACGTACTTTATTAGCAAAGCACAATACTTTGTGTTTAAAATTTTGTTACTGAGAAAAAGAACACATAAACACAGATAGAATATAAACCCGTTTTTTGTTGGCTGCAACAAAAAAATTTAACCACCATCCAAGTTAAGAAATAGAAAATTGCCCAGCACCCTACCTCTCATACAACCCTGCTGTACCACAATCTTCTCTTTCTCTTAGAGTTATACACTACTCTACTACCCAGAAAGGCCTCCCTCCTTAATACTCATTTGGTTTGGATAATTTAAAATTTTTCATGTAGGATTCACTCATATGGTTGTATACAGATACACATTTCCACTATTGTATAGCAGCTCATTGGATGGATACCAAAATGCATTTATGTGTTCTACATTTACACTGCTCCCCCCATTTAGGGACACCGCCATCAGTACTGCTTATAAATATTTTGGTCCATGTATCCTGGTGTGTAAAGTGTGTTTATTTTTCTACTCCAAGGTATATATCTAAGCAGTTGTTGACACATTGATTTTGTAAATTTGCACTCTTTCTACCTTGGTATTAGAGTTCCCACTTCCCTGTAACTTAAATAACACTTTATATTCTCAGACTTTTAAAACAGGCTGATCCGGAAGATATGCAGAAATATTTTGTTGTGGTTTTGAGTTTCCTTTTCCCATACTAAAGAGGCTGAGCATCTTTTCATATGCTACTTAGAAGAAGCTTTTTCAAGTCTTTTACTCATTTACCTACTACTGGGCTGCCTTTTCTTACTGGCTTATCCAAAGTTTTTCACTGTTTTAATATATTGCAATTATCTTTGTCCATCCCTAGACTGACATTCTATTCTATTTATGGTGAATTTTGGGGTAATAGTGTCAAATTTATTATTTCCTTTATTTTTATAACACAACTTCCCTACATTATCTTCTAAAAGCCTTACAATTCCACTTTTCACATTTATACCTAAAAATCCAAATGAAGTTGGTTATTGAAAACAAGATAGGGTAGGGGTTCAATTTCATTTTGTTTCCAAAACAAGCAATTTTATTTCATCCTATTTGTAAAACAAGTCATTCCTCCTTGCCGCTTTATTCTGTTCTTTGCTATTGGGTGTCCATTTCCTTGGGGATTTCATCCTTGGGGGTCTCTTTTCAGTCCCGCTGGTTTCTCTCTCTCCAGGCAATAATTTAACTGTAGCTTTAGAATTAGTCTTACTCCAGAGTAAGTCAGAACAAAGCAAGTCTTTTTACTTATCTTTGTTTTTAAGAGCACCGTGGCTTAATCTTGATGGACCCTTTGCATTTTCACTGTTTTTTTTTTTTTTTCCAGCTATCAAAAATACCATAGAAAGAACCTGTTAGGAATTTTAATTGGATATGTACTGAAACTACAGGGAGAACTGACATGATTTAAAATGCTGAGCTGTCCAGGGAAGCCTGGGCGATTCAGCTGGTTGAGCATTTGACTTCACCTCAGGTCATGAGTTCGAGCCTCGCGGTAGGCTCTGTGCTAACAGCTCAGAGCTTGGAGCCTGCTTCAGATTCTGTGTCTCCCTCTCTCTCTGCCCCTCACCCCCACTCAGGTGCTGTCTCTCTCTCTCTCTCTCTCTCGCTCTAAAATAAAAACATTTTAAAGCATTAAACATAAAACATTTTTAAAAAATTTAAATGCCAAGTTGTCCAAAGCTCTCTCTCTTTAGGTCTCCTTTAAGGTATAAACAAAGCTGCTTCCCATAGAAATCGTGTACACTTTTAGTTAGATTTAGTCCTAAGTACTTGCTAACTACTATAAGTATCTTTGAATTTTTTCTTTTTCAAACGTATGCTGTTAAGAGATTTTATTTTTTTTTAGTATTTATTTTTGATGGGGGGGAGGGGGGAGAGGGAGGCAGGGAGGGAGAGAGAGAGCATGAGCAGGGGAGGGGCAGGGAGAGAGAGATCGAACCCATAGCAGGTTCCAGGCTCTGAGCAGTCAGCCCAGAGCCTGATGTGGGGCTCAAACTCACGAACTGTGAGATCATGTCCTGAGCCGAAGTCAGACACTTAACCAACTGAGCCACCCAAGCGCTCCCAGAAAAGATTTTTTAATTGATTTTCATATCCAAAAATCTTAACAAGAACATTAATTCTAAGACTTTATCTAAAGATTCATTTAATATACCATCATATTTTCTCATGATGACAGTTTTAGTTCTTTCTTTACAAAATTTTCTCATTTCTCTCTCATGTTATAGTACTGACTAGGATCTCCAACATGCTGAAGTGTTAATAGGAATCCTTGTCTCAGTCTTCAAAACAAAACAAAACAAAAAACAAAAACAAGAAACAAAAAACTTCCAATATTCCCAGAAAGCGGAAGTTTGTCATTCATTTGGGGGAAGAGGGGGTGTCAATTCCTGCCTTAGCATATTAAGGAAATTATCTTCTAATCCTAATTTGCTGAAGTGGCTTGTTATTAGAGTCAGTACATAAATTTGTTATGCTTTGCTTGCATCTTTTGAGAAGTTCTTGTGATTGCTTTCTTTTAATCTCTGATTGTGGCAATTATACTATAGAACTTCCTAAACTTCTTGAACTTTTGGGATAAAACCAACTTGTTCATCATATATTATTACCCTGCTTATATACTGCTACATCTGGCTGCATTAATATTTAATTGAGAATTTAGTAATCAGGGGAGCCTGGGTGGCTTGGTTGGTTAAGCGTCTAAGCTCAGGTCATGATGTCCCGGTCTGTGAGTTTGAGCCCCACGTCGGGCTCTGTGCTGACAGCTCACAGCCTGGAGCCTGCTTCGGATTCTGGGTCTCCCTCTCTCTGCCCCTTCCCCGCTTGCACTGTGTGTGTGTCTCTCTCACAAAAATAAATGAGCATTAAAAAAAAGAATTATAAAAAAAAAAAAAGAATTTAGTAATCAACCTGTCATTTTCCTTTTCTGTATAGTCTTTGACAGGTTTTATCGTTATTTTTTAAATGTTTATTTTTGAGAGAGAAAGAACCCTCAGGGAAGAGTCAGACAGAGAGGGAGCCAGGGGATTCGAAGTAGACTCTGTGCTGACAGCAGACAGCCTGATATGTGGCTCGAACTCATTTACCATGAGATCATGACCTGAGCCAAAGTTGGATGCTTAACCAACTGAGCCACTCAGGTGCCCCAGGTAAGGTTTCTAATATTTAAATTTATCTTACTTTCTTTTTCTTAATGCTTCAAGGGTTTTTTAAAAAAACTTCTAGGGGCACCTGGCTGGCTCAGTCGGTTAAGCGGCAGACTTCGGCTCAGGTCATGACCTCGAGGTCTGTGAGTTCGAGCCCCGCATCGGGCTCTGTGCTGACAGCTCAGAGCCTGGAGCCTGCTTCAGATTCTGTATCTCCCTCTCTCTCTGCCCTTCCCCTGCTCGTACTCTGTCTCTATGTCTCTCAAAAATAAATAAACGTTAAAAAAAAATAAAAAAAATTTAAAAAAAACCTTCTAGTTAGTTAACATACAGCGTAATATTAGTTTCAGAGGTAAAATTTAGTGATTTATCACTTATATTTAACACCCAGTGCTCATCACAAGTTCCCTCCTTAATCCCCATCACCCATTTAACCCATCCTCCCACCCACCACCCCTCCAGCAAACCTCGGTTTGTTTTCTGTAGTTAAGAGTCTCTTTTATGGTTTGCTCCCTTTTCCTTTTACTTCTCTTTCGTCTATGTTTATCTGTTTTGTTTCTTAAATTCCGCATGAGTGAAATCATATGGTATTTGTCTTTCTCAGACTTATTTCGCTTAGCACAACACACTCTAGCTCCATCTAGGTCATCGTAAATGGCAATATTTCATCCTTTTTGATGGCTGAGTAACATTCCTGTGTGTGTGTAGACACGTACACATTCGTAAGTCAATGGACATCTGGGCTGTTTCCATCATTTGGCTATTGTTGATAATGCTGCTATAAACACTGAGGTGCATGTATCGCTTTGAACCTGTATTTTTGTATCCTTTGGGTAAATATCTAGTAGTGCGATTGTTGGATTGTACGGTAGTTCTATTTTATTTTTATTATTATTTTTTATTATTATTATTTGAGAATGAGAAAGAGGGAGGGAGAGTAAGGGGGGAGAGAGAACATGCATGAGCTGGGGAGAGGGGCAGAGGGAAAATCTTAAGCCGACTCCATGCTCAGACCAAGCCCCATGCAGGGCTCAATCCTATGACCCTGGGATCATGATCTGAGCTGAAATGAAGAGTCGGATCTTGGACTGACTGGCACCCCAGGGCAGTTCTATTTTTTATTTTTTTCAGGAACCTCCATACTGTTCTTGAGTAGCTATACCAGTTTGCATTCCCACCAACAGTGCGAGAGGGCTCCCCTTTCCCTGCATCCTAGCTGACATCTGTTGTTTGTGTTTATTTTGGGCATTCTGACAGGTGCGAGGTGATACCTCATTGTGGTTTTGATCGTATCTCCTGGACGATGAATGATGTTGAGCATCTTTTCACGTTATCCATTAGCCAACTGGATGTCTTCTTCGGAAAACTGTCTATATTCATGTCTTCTGCCCATTTCTTCACTGGATTATTTGCTTTTTGGGTGTCAGGTTTGAAAAATTCTTCATACATTTTTGGATACTAAACCCTTTATCCGATGTCACTTGCAAATGTCTTCTTCCATTCCAAAGATTATCTTTTAGTTTTGTTGACTGTTTCCTATGCTCTGCAGAAGCTTTTATCTTGATGAGGTCCCAATAGTTCATTTTTACTTTTGTTTCCCATGCCTTTGGAGACGTGTCTAGTAGCAAGTTGTTACAGCTGATGTCACAAAGAGGTTGTTGCCTTGTGTTCTCTAGGATTTTGATGGGGTCCTATCTCACATTCAGGTCTCTCATCGATTTTGAATTTCTTGTTGTGTACGGTATAAGAAAGTGGTCCAGTTTCATTCTTCTGCATGTTTCCCAACACCATTTGTTGAAGAGATTGTCCTTTTTCCACTAAATATTCTTTCCTGCTTTCTTGAAGATTAATTGACCATGTAATTGTGGGTCCATTTCAGGTTTTTTTTTATTGTGTTCCACTGATCTGTGTGTCTATTTTTGTCAGTACTATACACTGTCTTGATGACTACAGCTTTGTGAGACAGCTTAAAGTCAGAATTCTAATGCCTCCAGCTTTGCCTTTCTTTTTCAAGACTGCTTTGGCTATTGGGGTCTTTTCTGATTCATACAAATTTTAGGATTATTTGTCCTAACTCTGTGAAAAATATTGGTGGTATTTTGATAGGGATACCATTAAATGTATTTATATTTAGATTATACTGGTATCAAAAAATGACCTGGGAAGCATAACCTCTTTTTCTATTTTCTAAAATCTTAAAAATTGGACTTACTTCCTCCTTGAATACCTAGCATTCACCACTGAAGTCTTATGATGGCCTAAAATTTTCTTAAGGGAAAAATTTTGATTACTTATTTCTTTAATGTTAACGGACCTCAGATTTTTTTTTACATATCCTCGAGTCTGGTTACATTTTGCTAGTTACTTATCCATTTTATCTACATTTTCTAATTTGTTCATGTGAGATTGTTCCTAGCAGCCACCAATGATTATTTAATTTTCACATATTGGTTATTTCTACCATCTTGTTTTAAATTTTTGGATGAGTCAGAAGTTTATCAATTTTATTAGTCTTTTCAAAGAAATAACTTTTGGGATAATTTAAATCTTTTAATTGTATATTTGCCATCTATTTCATTCATATCAGCTCCCATCTTTATTATTTGATTTCTTTTTACAAATTCTTTGGGTTTATTCTCTTCCTTTTATTGTTCCTAGGTAGAAACTTAGTTTCGAATGTATGCATTTGAGCCTATTATATTCTCCTCCTATGTTGTTTTAGGTGTAGTCGACAAGCTTAAATTTGTAACATTTTCATAATCATTTAGTTCAAAAGCTTCTAATTTCTACTGTGTTATCTTTCTTTACTGAGTTTGATAAGACACAGGCGCTTAAAAAAAAAAAAAGACATGGTTCCCACACTCAAGAACTACACAGTGTAGTAGAGGAGATAATGTACTACACATCCTTAAATTCTAATGTTTATTTTTGTGGGAGCACGCATGCAAGCAGGCAGGAGAGGCACAAAGTGGGAGGACGGGATACAGGATCCAAAGCGGGCTCTGCTGACAGTAGAGGGCCTGATACAGGGCTTGAACTCCCAAACCACGAGATCACCACCTGAGCCAAAGTTGAACACCTAACAACGGAGCCATCCAGGCATACCCCTCCTTAATTCTAATGCCCCTTTATTTTAAGACACTGATCTACTAACTTCCCTTCAAGGAGAAATAGAAAATGCTGTTCTACTTTAATTTTAAGACATTTTCTACCTTTAACATAGTAAAACAAGGGCAGAATTGAGAAAATAAATTAAAAATAGATTAATGAAATGCAAGGCAGACAGAAGTACTAAAGAAAGGTGCAAGAAGAGTAATTACTGATGAAAACACATTGGGAAAGAAAGATCAGGAAGGCTTCATGCAAAGGATACTGAAGGATGAGAAGGAAAGCTAATTACAAAATGTTTATAAATCAAGAGGATTTCCTCTAAAAGAGGAAAAATGTTAAACTCTATCCCAATTTTCTTTAAAATGTGTAAAGTGGTATTTTAAACTAAAAACCATCAGCTAGGGCTAGAGGAATAAAAAGCTAAGTGTTTTGGCCAGTAGCATATGGTCTAGTGTGTTAAAGCATAGGACCTTGGAAAGATACTATCAATTAGGTAGTTTGGGACTAGATCATTGAAAATATTAAGGGGCACCTGGATGGCTCAGTGGACTGAGTGTCTGACTTGGCTCAAGTCACGATCTCGCTGTTCCTGAGTTCGAGCCCTGTGGTGGATAGTTCAGAACCTTGAGACTGTTTTGGACCCTGTGTCTTCTTCTCTCTGCCCCTCCCCCACTCGCCCTCTGTCTCTCAAAAAAAAACATTAAAACACTTTTTAAAAATAAAATATTAAGAACCAAAATGGTATAAAACTATCCTGTATTTTTCAAAGGTTAACTGAAAGGAGAATAACAAGATGAAATGGGGGGAGGGGAGGAGCCTGGGTGGCTCAGTCGGTTAAGCGTTTGACTCTTGAATTCGGCTCAGGTCATGATCTCATGGTTTGTGAGATTCAGCCCCATGTTGAGCTCTGCGCTAACAGTGCCAGGGCTGTTTAGGATTCCCTCTCTCTCAAATAAACAAAAGATGAAATGAACAGAAGAGATTGGAGGCAAACAGAGTTAGTGGGAGGATAAGAAAGAGGCTGAAGAAGAATAGCACAGATGAAAAAGAAATGGAACATGAGATAGAAAGAATAAGAAAGAACTGACAGATTACTGAATGCAAAGTACAGAAGAAAATCAAGAGTTGAAGAAGATCCTGAGGCTGAAGCCAAAAGTTTCTAATTCAAGAGGATAGAACAGTAAACAGTAAGATAAGTATCTCTGGGAGAGATGAGTTCACTTTTTTTTTGACCCTATGAGTTTTGAGGAGTGGCTGGAACATACACATGGTAATGTCCGATACAAAGGCAGAAAGAATCTAAGATGTAGATGTAAACTCATTAGTTTACTAGAACAGGAATGATAGCTGAAATGATGAAAGCAGATAGACATCCCTCCTTCCCACAAAAAAGTAAACTATCTGTTGTTCCAATATTGAAACTGAAGTCCAAAAAGTTGGTCAAAACACTCACACAACTAGGTTGTATAGAAATATGGCGTATCTGATTCCAAAGTCTCTGGTCACTAAGATACACTACCTTCCATGTTTAAGGATACACACAGGAGAAAGGGAAACTGATAAAAGCAATGCAAAAGGTAGGAAAGCCAGGAAAATAAAATATCACAGAAGGTAGTATAACGACAGAGAGAAGTTGTAGAGAATTGGACGTAGTCAATATGGTGAAATATACCAAAGAACTGAGAAAAATAAGGATCGAGAAGAGGAGGTCTTACTTTGCAATTGTTACTGAGTTAATATTAGAGTTACTGCAAAGGAATCGTGGAGGCAAGACTTAAAAGAAGTATGAGGGGTGCCTGGGTGGCTCAGTCGGTTGAGCATCCGACTTCGGCTCAGGTCATGATCTTGCGGTCTGTGAGTTCGAGCCCTGCGTCGGGCTCTGTGCTGACAGCTCAGAGCCTGGAGCCTGCTTCGGATTCTGTGTCTCCCTCTCTCTCTACCCCTCCCCCACTCATGCCCTGTCTCTCTCTGTCTCAAAAATAAATAAACATTAAAAAAAAAAATTAAAAAAAAAAAAAAGTATGAGGCAGACAGAGGAACGTGGAGTCATCTTAGCAGTGTCTTTCATAAACTTTCAGCTCAATTCCTGTTAGCCCTGTCTCCATGTCCTTCCACGTGTCTACAACTTCGGCTTCAAGGCTCTTAAGAAAGCTGCTTTCCTCAAGCAAGTACATAGCTGGGGTTAAAAAGAAACTAATGAGAACACTCCCATTCTATTATCATTTGTATTTCAGAGACTGTAGTATTAACATCTTCTCTTTAGACAGTGGGCTAGACAAGATGATAAAATCAGACCTTAGAATCTCAGAGAGAAAAGAATGAATACAATCGATACAGAAATTCTCAAAATAACATAGAGAAGCATACAGCCACACGTAACACATAAAAGAAACCCTCAATCACATATATTTTCCGATACATTAAACACGTTTCCTAAATGATCTGAATAGAAAATTTAACTACATTACAATTAAATACAAACTGAAACTCATATTTCATTAATAAGTAATCTATCTAGTTATAGGAATAATTACTCATATACTAAAAGTGAAAAAAATAGCACACTTAAGAGAGATAGTGAGTCTTCAGGAGAGAACAGGAAAAGAGGCATTATCTACTGATATTCAAACGTAGCTTTAAATTTCACTTTAAAAATGTAAGTCGTTTTATTTAAGAAAATTATCACCCTTCCATTATTATTAAAGTCGTAAATTTGTACCTAGTTTCATGAAAATCTACTTCACAAAAAAAATGTATTTTCCAGGCCCTTTCTAAAAGTTGTACTGTCATAATGGGAAAAAGTTATAATTTTCTTTGCATTAGGCTTTCAGAGGCATATTTTAGCAGACACTTGTCATCAGGATAGAAATATCAATAGTCTATAATACTATAAATAGGCTAAATACAATGGAACGGCAGAAAATTTTAGCTGCAAACTTCTCAATATAAACTAAATGACCTTCTTATTCAGCAGCAATGACACACAGAGGTTTCGTCTTAACATGACAACTCTAACCAATTGATTTTATTTCTTGAAGCATGCTTCAAGAATTCTAGACTACATTGGGAAAATGCTATAGCTTATGCCATACACAGCGTAAGAAAAAATGGACATATTGAGAATTCTAGTACATGTTTGCCATCCCTGTCTCACAAAAAGTATAGATTTCAAATATTGGCATCTGAGTTCTAAATAACTTATTGCAGATATGGAAGACTTTAAAGACACTTCTTGATTTTTTCACTCTTCAATGTGAGCGATTAATTACATTTAACATTTCAAACTTTGCAAATTTCTACAATTAACTAACTATATACCTGGCATGCCGGTAGCAAGACCCTGACCAAAAGCCAAAGTTGGATTTGCTGCTGCAAGTGATTCTGCCTGCTGCCCTTGCTGGCCCTGATTGGGAGTAAGAGGGCGCTGACCTGTTCCAGCTCGGAGAACCTACAAACAACAAATGATTTCCTTAAAAATGAAAATTATAAAATAACAATAAATAAATTTATCCCAGACAACTCCGTACATATGGTAAATTGCCTTTGGATATTATCGGAACATATTTATATGCAATGAAATGTTAATTTAGCATGAAAAAAATAAAAAATACTTAAAATCAGAAACATATAAATAATCACTGGCTCTTGACAACTAGAACAATCTATTAAGTAACACATCTGGTGATTCTAGAAGGCCTTTACAAAAAATTATTTTTAATATTTGTGCTCTATAACTTACTAAATTTGTATTGAAATAAGAGAAATTTATTTGGGAGGAGGATGGCAAGATTTTAGATATTAATTTCACAAACATAGATGAACAATTCAGGACAAAGAGTATTCACTGTGATACCACCTGTGTAACTAAGTCTCACATACAGGTGTAATGTTCAGGTACTATATTTTCATATTTGCCCAAAAAAGAAATAGATTGAAAAACAATTTATTAAATGATGCCGTGGTCTAATCTGCAAGGACTGAGTCAAGGACAGCTTCAACAGAATACCAATACAGTATAAAACTATATAAAGGAAATTTAGAATAAAATTTAACTGCCAAGTAACGCTACACTTGTCATTAAGTTGCTTCTTTGGTATAAATATGAAGAATTTGACAATCAGAATTCTGAAATCATTAATAGCATTTCTATATTTGTCAAAATTCCAGGAAAGCAGCTGACATGTAAAAAACCCAAAACCAACCAAAATCATTGTAATAAACATTTTCTATTTTAAGAAATTAAATGTAACCATTGGGGAAAATATTTCATCTTTTCAACTTTTTCCAGCTTGCTTAAAAACATAAAGTACCCCGTCATCTTTTCCTGGTCAGGAATGTATGGAGTTAATATTTAAAATAGTAATTTAAATACCCAGAAGAAAATGATGTGACAATTACTTTGATAGGAACATGAGCACACTTGAAAGGTGATGGAAAAAAAATTTACTAGACATTTCAAGACAGTTTCGATAACAAAAATGTAGAAATGGAATACACCTAAATCTTTAAATTCATATAATACCAATTAGAAAAAACAACAACATGGAATCGATACCTGTATAGCAATTATCTATTAGGTAGTGTATTACATACTGAGGAAGATGAAAAGAAAAGACACTGATCTTGAAAACAAGGAACTCACTGAATTTCAAGAATTCTTTAGGAATGATTTAATGAAGGCAGGCCTATACCTGTTGCTGTCCAGGCTGAGCTTGTGATGCTGCTTGCTGATTTGCTGTGCTGTTTGCCGCAGCTGCAGCTTGTTGCTGAAATAAATTGGCTGGATACACCCCCCACGGAACACCGTAATACTGAGGTGGAACCACTGCTGGACCTAAACCCATACCCCACCCCGCCCCCCCAAGAAAAAAGTTACTGACATTTTATAGATAAATCAGTTACCGTTAGATCATAAAAAAGAACAGTGTATATGACTTAAAGCAAATGCCCTTATAATCCTCAACCCACTTGCACCTGCTATACCCTTTCTTTTTTTCCTGATTCTAGTCAGGAAAAGTCTCGTTCAGGTTATGATGATCTGAAGAGAAAGTATTTAGGAGTGACAGCAATGGCCTTAATGGAGATGGTAAAGCTAAAGTCAAGAGGACCAATGAACTGACAGGACGTTTAACCATGTATATGCAACACTTACTGAATGTCAGTATATAGGTTTGATACTGGCAAACACAGATAATATATTCAGGGAACATTAGACTTCATAAAACTGTAAGATTTACTATGATCAATTCAAATTCTCTTAAAAGGCTATTTTCTGAATATTGAAAAAAATCACAAAAATAAAACACTTTATTTGCAATCTATAACATTAAAGTATAGAACATTGATATATCAAACTTGCTAAACTGTATTTGAATTGTAAACCTTCAATTTAAATATATTATTTTTTTAATTAAAGTGTTCATTAAAAACATTCTTCATATTTCAAACAGAATTAGTCACAATTCTCACAAAGCCACTGAAAATTGAATGAAATCAAGTGAAACACCAGTGTTTATGTGCTTAGGAATATGAAACTAGTGCATCAAAACAAGAACCAGGTAACATAAAAGCACAGTGGGACACTGACATGAGAAAGCAAACTAAAAAAAATAGAATTGTGCTTGCTCCAGTCTATGTTACTCAAGTTAACATTTGCCTCTATGAGAGTAAACAGCATTATGCACAGTAAGTTCCACAATTAAGTTGATGAGTTAAGATGTCATGATTACTGATTGGTATAATAAAGATGGCCTAAAATTCCACTGGTACAATTTTAGTATATCTCATTTATTATTTTAAAAAGTCAAACTCTTGTTTTGGAGGAAAATAAAGCCCAGTACAATTGACTGAATCGCTGAAGTGAAAAGCATTAAAAAATTTAAAGGTAAAGTATTATTTCTGAAAATAGTTTAAGCACAATCTACAATGTGAACTGTTAACAGGATTTATGAAAAATACAGTATCAAAATAAGAGTCAGATATCTATCTAGAACCTTTCTCCAACACAGTAGCCAGAAGTCACTTGTGACTAGTGAAGAATTAAAAAGTTGGATAGCCCGAACTGAGATGTGGTCTTAAGTATGATGTACACAGGATTTAAGACATTGCATGGGAAAAAAAAAATGTAAAGTATCTATTTGTAATTTTAAAAATATTAATTGTATTAAAATAATAATTTGGTTGTGTTGGGCTAGATCAAACATTTCAATTAATATCATTTGCTTTTTACTTTTATAATGTAGCTACTAGAAAAATTTTAGTTACATTATCTGGCTCACATTATATTTCTATTGGACGGTGTTAGTCTCAGAGAGACTGATTCCAGAATGCATAGAATGCTTAATGTGAAAACTAACAAGTCCTTAAAGTTTCTTTCGAGTCCACAGATTGTCTGTATGAGACACCAGAATTTTACATACTAACATCCAGTTAAAATGGCACCAAGAAAGCTCATCCCCTCCTCATGGAATCACATGCAGATCTATACTAATACTAAAAACTACTGAAAGTGACAGGTTAATTTCAGTCTGCTAATAACTAAGCAATCAAACTAGAATTTAAAATTAACGTTTATTTTTTCACTACTTAAAACAGTCTTGAGTATAAAAAAGTCCCCTAACTCTCAGGAAAAGACTGACTGTTCTACAGTCATGATAATAACTACCAAAAGTGGAGTTTAAAATTGACTAATTCATCAGTGACAATTTGTATCAGTGAACAAAGTTTAAAAATCGTGATAGTCCAGAGTTATGAAAGACAGTCAATTGGCAGACACACTCCAGTGAACACACATTTATGGCTGACATGACCCTGTTCCTGCCTCTGTAACGAGCCAAAGACTAATTCATTTGTCTCTATAACCAACTCAACCTAAAACAACCTTTCTTCAAAACCCTACAGAAGATCAGCAAATTTGTTTCCTTGGCTCAACAGAATGGTGCCTGACTAGCACCCAACTCTCCTTATTACTTAAATAAGCAAGAAATACAGCTTTGGGATTAAAAACATTTCCTCCCAGCATTATTGTGATACTACTGTCATGTAACATTGTGTAGTTTTGGTTTTCATTTTAGATTTTGAGTGGCAGTTTCTGGTTTTGACAGTAAGTTCTTTTCAACTCCATGCCACCTTTTTGCCCCTCAGTCTCCTTGCTTATTTTAACACTGATAGATAAACTTTACTTTCTAGATACTCATTCTCTCAAGATTGCTGAAGCTCCTTACCTCATACTCTCCCTGACCTGGGTATCTATAGTACCTACTCCAGTTTATTGCATGAGAAGTAACTTTACTTTGCATTGTCTCTGTGGGTAATGGAATTCGTGAAAAAATGAAGATCTGTGATTGACAATGAAAAATTTCTGAAACTACAAAATTGAAATGGAAATAAACTATGTACATAAGGAAAGAGTTACCAAGCTTAGGCTTTTTCCTACAGCATTAAAATTGGACAAATAGTAAACTGACTCTCATAGTCAGCTCTGGAAACTTCAATTCATCCTAGGTAAGTGTTTCAGAATTTCTTAAGAACTTCAAATTGCCCACCAAATAGACAACAATAAAGCTTGTAAGAAAATTAAAACCAAGTCCATAGTAAGCAACAAGGATGAACAGTAAGTTACCTGCTAATGTGGCTGCTGCAGCCAATCCTGCTGCAGTATATGGGTCAGTCCCTGGAGGAGCAGCACTAATAATATACGGATTTGGCACAAATGCAGCTGGAGCAAGGCCTGCTGAGAATACACCAGCTGTATTTTAAAAAGGGGAGAAATAATCAATGAAGATGTAAAGTATAATTTTCCTCATTAGGTAAAATAATTTCTACACTAAATTTGGAGTCGGGAAGGAGAGTGTGTATAATGGTTCAAATTTTGGTCACTGAGTGACCTTGGGCATGTAACACAACATGACTCTAAGATTCTTCATTTATAAAATATGTGTATTACCACTTATGTTAGAGCATTTTTGTGGGAGTGAAACATGATACCAAATATGAATGGACTGTATAGACCTAGCACAACAGGCACACAATAAATGTTTAGAACTAGAACTACTATTGTTCAACAGTTTTTTTTTTTTAATGCTTATTATTTATTTTCAAGAGAGAGAGAGAAAGAGAGCATGAGCAATGGAGGGCTGGAGAGAGGAAGACACAGAATATGAAGCAGGCTTCAGGCTCTGAGCTGAGTACAGAGCCCAATGTGGGGCTCAAACTAATGAACCGTGAGATTGTGGCCTGAGCTGAAGTCAGATGTCCAACTGACTGAGCCGCCCAGGAGCCCCAGCATTTTTTCATTTAATCTTTATTAAACTATACTATGACCTAGGAATTCAATAGTGAGGAAGGCATGATCTGCCCTCACTGATCAATCCACCTAATGAAAAAAACAAATTGACCATTAGAATACAGTATAGTAAGTGCTATAGGAATAGAGAGAAGGGGCACCTAATAAGCTTCAGAAGGGGTGGGTAGGATGATGTGGGGTTGTAGGGCAAAACAAGACAAAACTGGAGTTATAATCAGAATGAGGACCCGGAAGACCTTCCTGGGATATGTTAAGCAGTTTGGACTTTACCCAGAACTGTGACTTTATTAAGGCCACTTCTGCATCTAATGAATGCCAATGTGAATTTACTAAAGGACAGAGGAAGATTTTTTAAATATTCACTTGCAGTACTTATTAGAAAACAAAACCGCTGGTATCAAAAAAGCACTGTGTATACAAGTGACTGTAAGGTATGGACTTGCTAGAGTTGTCTCTTCTGGAAGATAACTGAACCAAGTGGAAGGTGAGGAAATAATTGGAAAGGTGGTGTTTAAAGTTAAAAGAGCTCAAAAAGGTTCAATATACGAGATGATTAACAGGATGCCTGGCTGGCTATGTCAGTAAAGCACATGATTCTTGATTTCAGGGTTGAGAGTTCGATCCCCACATGGGTGTAGAGATTACTTAAAAATATTTAAAAATAAATAAAAGATGATTAAGAAGGAGGAGATAGCACGTGGACATAAAAAACTTCAAAAAAAAAGTATTCAAAAGGAGCACTTAACTGTAGACCTTAAAATCAAGGTTCAGAAACTTCATTCTAACTACATTATAGGAGTTTTTAAGTGTTTTGAATGTGAACCACAATATGACATATCTCACATCAACCTGGTGACCATATATACATATACATGCCACAAACAAAAATATCAAAAAAATTTATCCTTACGAAGTTCTAATGTAACCTATTTTCTACTTAATTTTTCTTTTTATTAATTTCTATAATCTACTTAATTTCTAAAACCAGCGGCCATACCCCCACAACACTGATTTCATGCACGGGTGCAAAACCACCATTTGAAAAATCTGGGTTTCTAAAATATTTTTATGAGAGAGAGAGAATACACATATGCACGAACACAGGTGGGACGGGGGGGGGAGGGGGGTGAGGGAGGGAGGGAGAGGATCTTAAACAGGCTCCACGCTCATCACGGAACCCAACGTGGGGCTTGATCCCACTATCCTGGGATCATGACTTGAGCCAAAATCAACAGTCAGACACTCTACTGACTAAGCTACCCAGGAGCCCCCAAAACTCTGCTTTTAATACAGGAAGCATAAACTAGGGTTCAGGGGCACCTGGATGGCTCAGTCGATTAAGTATCCGACTCTAAATTTCAGTTCAGGCCATGATCTCACAGTTCTTAGGATAGAGTTCTGTCCTAGGTTCTGGGCTGACAGCGTGGAGTCAGCCTGGGATTCTCTCTCTTCCCCTCCCCTGCTCATCCTCTCTCTCAAAATAAACTTTTTTTTTTTTAAAGAGGGTTCAATAAAATCCTTGCAGTATTTAAAAACTCATTTGCTCAGAGTTGCATTCTTTACTAGGCCCTAGGGCAAAGGTTTCAAGATTTCCCTGTTTTCTCGATCATAAATTATCTTTATCACAAAAGAAAATGATGGATGTTGTGGTATTCATGACCTACTCATACCCCTACAAAATCTCAAAGTCAGGATATAGGTTTTTTATATTCCATATTTTATGATTTAAATAGATTGCTTTTAATATCTCAAATACTACTGGAGTTTATAAAATGGAAAGTCAAAGTCCTCATGCAATCTTTACTGAGTGTTGGTTTATATCCTACTAAATTTTTGAATTTTAGAAATGATTTTAATATAGCTTTCTCCGTATTTGTTATAAAACATACGAAATATAAAGCAGATATGAAGTAGTTTCAAATATGTGAAAAAAAGGAATTAGTTTAACCTAATGCATACATACTGAAACTTGTTGAAAAATGTTTTTCATGTGTTTTAAGTTCATGATTAATTTAGAAATATTTACAATGTAACCTGACAAATACACTGTGTTTACATAAATATATATGAATATTTGTATGTTTGCACATATGTATATAAATGTTTATATCTGTGTTTATACATAAACATAGATATTTTTATCATTTTCAATTTTTAAAGGAACACACACACTCACAGTCACACATTTTATACCACAGGCTATAATGGCATTTTAATATGCTTTTTTTCACTTTCCAATAAACCATAGGCCCCTTTCTATGTTAATAGATAATCTTAAGAGGTCATTCTTTCTAATACAGAGAAAGAACAAGACTTAACCAGTCTATTACAGATATATATTCAGATAGTTCACAACCTTTTGTTTGTTCTTATTATTCTGTAAGTACACAGGGTCTCTGCATTATCATCATGTCTTTATAAAAATTCAGTTAAGGTTCAAGCACCATGTCAGGCTCTGTGCTGGCGGTTTAGAGCCTGGAGCCTGCTTCGAATTCTGTGTCTCCCTCTCTCTCTGCCCCTCCCCGACTCACACACTCTCTCTCTCTCTCTCTCTCTCTCTCTCTCTCTCTCTCAAAATTAAACAAACACTAAAAAAAAAGGAAATAATCAAAAAATTTTTAAATTCACTTAAATGGGAAAATATGTATTGATTCTCGGTCAGTATTTCCATATTATTCTCCAAGAAAGTTGTACCAATTTACATTCCCACCAGGAATATACAAAAACACCATTAACACTCCTGCCAAAATTGGACATTATCTGTTTACATATATATATATATTTTTTAGTTTATTTATTTTGAGAGCGTGAGTGGGAGAGCACAAACGGGAGAGAGGTGTGGAGGGGAAGGGGTGTGAGAAAATACCAAGCAGGCTCCACACTGTCAGTGCAGAGGCCGACACGGGGCTTGAACTCACAAACCATGAGATCATGACCTCAGCTGAAATCAAAAGTCGACGCTTAACCGGCTGAACCACCTGGGTGCCCCTACCTAAGTGTTTAAAGAGTTGTCAATCTGAGAGAGAAAATACAGCATTAAAAAACATTTTGTTTTAATCTATGGTTCTTTGTCTATCAAAGAGGCAAAATGTCTTTCATAACTTTTTCTCATTTAAATGTTTAATCCATTAGAATAGGACCCAATTATCTCAGAGCTATTTTCCAAATACATTCTTTTATCGTTAATTTGAAATGCCAATTAAGGTTAAAACTCACCCTACCGTCGCACCCTAAAAACACATGTACACATGTCTACTGCGAAGTCTTCCTGTCTACTATCTACTTCAATACACTAAGGCCAGCACCATATTGTTTTAATCATTGAAAACAATTGTAAGTTTTCAAATACAGTTGAAAGTCCCTCCTCCACTTTAGTTTTCCATTAATTTTCTGGCTTTACTTTTCTAAGGCAGACATCAAAAACAAACTTCCTATTCAAATTTCAACCTATAACATATTAAATCCACAAGTTAATTTAGGTGAAGGGACATCTTTATAACACTGAGTTTTCCCAAAAAGGCTTCAGGAAGTTTATAGTCTTCTATGCCTTGCACATCTTTAGTTACTACCTACTTCACTCCTTATCTTCTCATTTCTCTCCCAAGCCTTGATTACTATGGGTTTAGTGCTCTGGTAGATTTTGTAAGTTTTATTCTCCAGTTCATTTCGCCCTAGGTGACAGCTAGTCAATAATGAAGCCCACCAATATCTTTTTATTTACAAGATTCTGAAATGGTCTATTTTCACATCATTTTGTTTCAAGATCTCTGATCTTTGATGGCTTAAGACCTTTATCTCCTAAGATTCTGAATCAATTTTGAAAGTTCTTTCCCTAACATTAAAGTTCTCTTATTTCTACACGTTGGGTGTAAATTCTGTTTGTTACACGACTGACTGCTTTCTGGCTGAACTTTGTTTGCACTGTAAATGTTGTTTGAGACACCATCTTATACATGCTCCTGTCCATCAGGTGGTATCAAGATTGCCAACTACACATCATGAAGGCCTCCAATCCAGTCTTATTTATATTTGTGCCTTGTGTGCTCTTACTATACATGGTTAGCATGACTCAAACTCCAATCCGGTACTGTGTAGGCCCTTGTGTGTCTGACTCTCTTATAGCCCTCTGCAGGCTATCTGATTTATTTCCAATTTACTCCTATGGATTGTCTCTCAATTTCCTATACCACAGGAATTTCCCAACCATCTAAACAATCCTGTTTTCTCTTTTTCTATGGAGAGGTCTACTTTAAAACTTAAAAATATACTGTATCTATCATCTCTTTTTGGACCAGTCCATTAGCCAAGGCCACGTTGCTACCTATTTTTGTATAAATGAGCTAAAAACAGTTTTAACATTTTTTTTTAATTTTTGTTTAACGTTTATTTATTTTTGAGAGACATAGAGACAGAGCATGAGCAGGGGAAGGGCAGAGAGAGAGGGAGACACAGAATCCGAAGCAGGCTCCAGGCTCTGAGCCGTCAGCACAGAGCCCGATGCGGGGCTCGAACTCACAGACCGCGAGACCATGACCTGAGCCGAAGTCGGCCGCTTAACTGACTGAGCCACCCAGGCGCCCCTAACATTTTTTAAGGGTTGAAAATAATAATTTGTAACACATGAAAATCACAGGAAATTCAAATTACATTGCCGAAAGTAAAATTTTATAGGAATCTATCCATACTCCTTCATATATCATCTAACACTGATTTTGTGCCATAACAGCAGGGTTGATTAGTCGTGACTGAACCCCTATGACTTGCAAAACTTAAAATATATATAATCTGGGCCTTTATAAAAAAGTTTGTCGGGGCACCTGGGTAGCTCAACTGGTTAAACATCCAACTCGTGTTTTCCACTCAGATCATCTCATGGTTGTGGGATTGAGCCCCACTTCGGGCTCTACATTGGGCATGGAGCCTACTTGGGATTCTATCTCACTCTCCCCTAGCTCACAGGTGCATGGGCTCTCTCTCTCTCTCAATAAAAAAATAATAAATAAATAAATAAATAAATAAATAAAAATAAAAATAGTAGTTACCACCTAATATAGCTACTGAGCATTTGAAGTGTGGACTAGTTTAGTGAGATCAGTTGAAAATGGAAAAACGCACACCTAATTTGAAAGGCCTCATCTGAAGAACATAAAATTTCTTATTAGTAAGTTTTATGCTGAACACATTTAAAATGTTATTTTGGATTTAATGGGTTCAATAAAGTAACATTCAAATTAATTTTACCAATTTCTTTTTACTTTTTAAAAATGTGGTTACAAAAGAATTTAAAACTCTATGTGGCACATATTATATTTCTATTGCAAAGTGCTGTTCTAAAGTAGGCTGTCAGCTGGTCAAGAAACTACTAGGCAAACGTGGATAAAAAGAGTGGTGGTCAACAATAAATACATTTAACTGTGGAACAAAGATTAAAAAGTGGGATCTGTGCACCTGGGTAGCTCTGTTGTTTAAGCATCTGGCTCTTGGTTTCAGCTCAGGTCATCATCTGGTTTGCAAGTTTGAGCCCTGTGTCAGGCTCTGTGCTGACACTGCTGAGCCTTCTCTCTGCCCCTCCCCTGCTCATACGCCTTCTCCCTCTCAAAATAAACTTTTTTTTTTTAAATATGGGATCAATTTTGGTAAATTATGCTTAGAAATATTTCATTTTATTCAGGTTTTCAAATTTAATTGCACAGTCTTCCAGATGGCTTCGCAAAGAAGTTCTGCCAAGTTTTAAAAGACCGTGTAAGTACAAAGTTACCTGAAATACTCCAGGGCATTAATACGGGAGATATTTTTAAATTATTTTTATGACAAATCTGACCCCCCAAAAAAAACAAAAACAAAACAAAAAAACTCATACAAACCTAAAGACTAATTTCATATACACATTATTGATGCAAACACCCTAAACAAAACATTTGCAAACTGAAAGAGCTCATTAAGAGAATTATATATACATTTTTATTCCATAACACAATAATTCAATTATTAGAAAATGTTCATTAAACTTAGTATTTACAAATCAAGAGCTTTCACAAAGCTCTTAATATCAATTAAAAGATATAATAAAAGATAGGAAGCAATTTACAATGACAGCAAAAGGTAAAATACCTAAGAATAAACCTATTAAGAAATATGCAACCTTACATGATAAAAACTTTAAAGCACTCATAAACACATAAGCAGACTTCCACAAAAATAAAAATACACCACATCCTGAATACTTAATGTCATAAAGATGTCAATTTTCCCAAAGTTAATTTAAAATTTTAACCCAATCTTCTGGACGTAAATAAACAAAGTCTAAAGTGCATTTTAAAAAAAGCAAATAAGAAGAGAAAATTTCAAAAGAGCAGTAACAGGCATACTAGTAGCCTGCACATATTAAAACATACCATAAAGCCTCAAGAAATAAAAAAGCATTATAACAATCCATTAGTAGACAGGAATCGTTTCTAACAATGAGAAGGAAGGATTAAGTATAGGAATAAAGAAAGCTGGGGGCAAAGAATGCATGCTGCTATTAGAAGCCATCTAGAAATACGTGGTCCTTGGGAAAAAACAAAAATAAGGGGTGCCTGGGCGGCTTATTCGGTTAAGCATACGACTTTGGCTCAGGTCATGATCTCACGGTTCATAAGTTCGAGCCCCACATTAGGATCTCTGCTGACAGCTCAGAGTCTGAAGCCTACTTCGGATTCTGTGTCTTCCTCACTCTCTGCCCCTACCCCATTCACACTCTGTCTCTCTCGAAAATGAATAAACATTTAAAAATATTTAAAAAAAAATAAAATAAAATAAAATTCAGGACCTAGGAGACCTCCTTGGATTGACAAAGAACAATACAAATGTTAAGGAAAGAGGGGTGCCGGGGTGGCTCAGTCGGTTAATTGCCCGACTTCGGCTCAGGTCATCTCACTGTTCATGAGTTCAAACCCCACATCAGGCTCTGTGCTGACAGCCTGGACCTTGGAACCTGCTTTGGATTCTATGTCTCCCTCTTTCTCTGCCCCTCCCCTGCTCATGCTCTCAAAAATAAATTAACTTTAAAAAACAAATGGTAACGGAAGAGAACCAACTTAATATATACCTCCCCCTTCCATAGCTTGTGATGTTGAGAACGTTCGCAACTTTTCCAACCAGGAAATAAGTCAAGGTTAGCCAAAAACAGGCATAAAAATGGTTATATAAATCTACACATGTGATACAATGATGTAATACTATACATATACATTTACCAATGTCATATTCCTGATTTTGGTACTGTACTATGATTATGTAAGATGCAGCCATTTAGGGAAAGCTAGGTGGGGAACTTCTCTGTACTCTTTGCAACTCCATGTGAATCTATAATTATTTCAAAATAAAAAGTTAAAAATAAACAAAAAAAAAAAAACCTAACATGGACAACATGCACCAAATGCTTTAACTCTAACAATAAATAAGGTATAATTTATAATAATTAATGTTACAGGCTAAAGGTCAAAGACCAAACAATGAAGTAAAGAAGAAAGTATTTTAAGGAACTTTCTTGGAATTCTGATTCCCAAACCATTTTTAAAATACACATTTTGACTTGATAATAGACACAAATAACTACATTTGAATTTCCAACTGTTTGACTCTCTTAACTTTACAGTGAGTAAAAACCTTATGTGCTGACAGCCTTCATCACATCATAATTTTTATTTAATGATATAAAAATCAGAGACAGTTCTTCCGTAGTTAATTTTTACCCCTGCCATGTAATCTATTACTCTTTGATCTCAGTATTTTAAAACAATAACACCATACAATAATAGAAATATGAAACATTCCAATAAACACTGTAACACAAGAGTTTCTAACAGTCTAATCAAAACTGTAACTTATAAAGACTCACCGATATGTGGCTGCTGAGCCGCAGCTAATGCATATTGCTGCTGCTGAGCTGCAGTTAACTGCTGAACTGTTAGTGCATTAGTCCTCTGAAAGAGCTGTTAGGGAAAATATTTAAAACAAAGATTAGTCTCGAAGCATTTCATTTCTATTTAGAAAGCTGTGAATAGATTATTTTAAACACATATTTCAATCACTCCACTTCCTCAACTACAAAAACATTTTATTTATAAAACATTAAGTATTTAAGAACACTCCTATTATTCATGTCCATGCCTCATAGCACCTCAGGCTACACCAGTACATAGTTCAGAGGAGCTTCATTAAAGAGGGGGCATGCTTTACCTGCTGCTGAGGATTGTAGTCAAAAAGGCCTACAGTAGCTCCTGAAGAGTCCATGGGTACCTGATTACCAGGATAGTCAAACTGTAAGGAATCCAGACCAACTTGTTCCATGGCATCCAGATTCTGAGTTTCAGGATTGGAAAATTCTTCAACAAGTGGTTTATTAGCTGTAGGATTAGGAAGAGGCCCCAATCCCTCTGGGGGATTAGTATTGGGGCCTAGGCGCTCAACTACTTCAGTTGGAGAGGCTTGACGACTTCCAGGAGTACGACTACAAAAGAAAACAGAAAGGCAATATGAGTAAGAGTAGTAAGTCAAATCTGGAATGGGAAAGTAGGAACATCATGAAAAACAAATGGTGGTAAAATACAGAAGGCAAATCAGGCACCCCAGGTCACTAATTGTTCCACTTATTATGTTTTCCCCCCGTCTAATGTCTTGTTAAGAACTGACAGTTTCATTTTTTCATATTACAAATGATTATTTTCTCCACGGTGAATAGCATAAAGATATTACTCAATTTTTATAGATAAGAAAATTAAAATTGGCCAATATCACAATTTAGGCTCAGACTACCTGAAACTTTTGTCTCAAATAACAGACAAAATTCATTCATAAGTATGAATAGTGGACTCTCAAGTGACAAACACGGGAAGTCTCAAAACCAAAACCCACCTACCATATTCCTGTCTTGCCTAAGAGCACAGAATTTTGCCGTAAAATCTTGCTTACTATTTCAGGGGCGGGGTGGGGGGGGGGGCAAGCTGGCCAAAAAGAATGGCCTTCATGTCTGCAGAGTGTAAAACGTGGAATACAACAAAAAAGGACATGAACCAAGACAAAGGCTGACTCTGGACTGTGTCTTTAAATAGGATTTTGAGAAAATCGTTTCATCTTTCAGGCCTCAATTCCTTAAGTGAGGAGACCAAAGACATAATCTTCTTACACTTATTTTTCCAAATAAGGACAAAAAAGGAATTGTGAAAAACCTCTATGACAGCTCTCCAAAAACCATCTTTATCACACTAAATTGTTTCAGTTTAAATCATTAGAAAAAAATGGAAATGTGTATTAACCAAACATTAAGTACACCCATCAATGAAAAGCATACTTCCACATACAAAAAATCAACTTCCTCTACTAACTACTCTCTTTAATTTTCCCGAAAAATTTATTCAGATTAACTAAATATTAAGCATCGAGTCAACTCTTCTTTGTTATCAACATCCTTCATGGTCTAAAATTATTTTTACTTTATTTCTAGATATAATCTATCCTCATTTACCAATGTCTTTTCTCTTACAGAAATATTTTATGCAAGATCCTTTCCCTCACAAGAAATAAGTTTGTTCTGAGGAAGCATGAGTTCATAGTATATCCAACCATAAGTGCATTAAATAAATGGCAATAACTGTTTCACCTGGCTTTCATTGCCAATTGTAAACATCCGTGTAACTCTGTCCCCAACTTCAGGAGCTTCACATTGAGATAAATTTACTAACATGTACAGAACATTTTACGAGTAATTACTTATAAGAATTTGTTTCCAGATATTTAGGTGAACTTACATATTATTTAAAATTTAACCACTATCTTGCAACATTTAGAAGAAATTTCTAACTCCTTTCCCCTTTAACCGTACATAATTTTTCATGTGAATATTCCAAAGGTTTGTTTTTCAGAATATATGAGAAGAAAAAAATAAATTGAAACGGTCTTCTTTAAAATCAGCTGAAAAAAAAATAATAAAGCCTGGTATAGTTCTTTCCTTCCTTTCAGTTCTACACTCCAGTGGTTATATACTGATCATGTATCAATTAATGTACGTATTAATATTAATGATGTGTTAGCATAGTGACCATATGGCCGCAGCTATTAGTCTGACATTTTTATACTCTCAAATGCAATACTGTAGCTAAAATATTTTATAAACAATTTTAAATACATATTAATATGGAGAAGCACAGCCTTTCATACAAACAACTCTAATATAGCAATAGGTAGAAGATACAACAGAAAAGGGAATTGAGCTATCAAGTGGTGCTATTTACTTGCTATAGTTAATGGTGTATTAACACTTCAATTATAAATGCATACTCTTAAGGGCTCATTATCAACTCAGTTTTAAATACATGCCCTTGACTAAACCTCGGATTAGGTAATTGCAGAAAAGCAAAATCAGGATAAGGTTGTAAAACAAACTGTAAAGCATTAAATGTATTTCTTGTCAAAGAGGTTTACTGGTTTTGGATGCTTTTTTGCACTTAGAACAGATATAAATGGCACTGTTTTTAAGAAACATTGTTACTCTGCTTTTGACAATGAAAGGCAATAAATGTAAACACATACCACCCACATATTTAATTACACTCTGTTAAAGGAGAGTCTATGGTTCACAAGACCTCAATGAAAACAGCTCATTTTCAGGTATAAGCCCCAAAGCATCTGATTAATGAAGCATAAAGAACAGGAATTCGGTATGAAGAAACAACTCCCTAACATCTAGGTAAATGTGCACTGCCTAATCTGAGACGAAGGCTAGAAGAAAATATTTAATTGTCATAAACAGACAACTAAAAAGTTACAGCCTAAAGAATTCTAAGCTTGAAACTAACTTTTTTAGATCTCTAATATATTCCTTACTTCCTAATTTCAGGAATATTAAGTATTAGCACAAACTCATATTTACAAAGAAGAAATATCACAGCTCCTAAGCTAATTATGTTTCCTCATTTCCAAGATTAAGAGTTAAATGAGGGATGGGGGATACAATACAGGGACAGAAGAAAGAGGAAACTCCCCAAAAAGGTGCTTAAGAGCAATCCCAAGAGGAGTCTGCCAAGAAAAATCACAGATTAAACCTAAAATTCACTAAATTTTAGCAGGCAGGAAAAAGTTAAAATTTAGACTACCAAATTAGCAGAAAGGTAAAAGCGATGTCTAACGTTACTCCTTTAATGGAAGGCGCTGTTTTAGAGACTATTCTACTGAATTATTTTTAAAAAATGGTTCATAATCAATATTCCTTATGAAAAAATTAATCTTTTTCGGGATTAACACAAGGTACAAAGGCAAATAAAATAAGCCAAAACTGGAAAAGTGTCAAAATCAATCACATCAGCTAATAGTAATCATCCCTAAAGAGATATGCTTTTCTTCTTGAGAAAGTTAAAGTCTTACTTAAAATCTTTGCAATCGGCATCCATTCCATTTGGCAAACCTCTGCCATTTATTTTAGAATCATCATCATCTCCTTGTTTAAGATCTCTGTTTTGGTCCTCCTCAAATGGAGAAGCCTTGCCTTTTTGATCTCCTTTCTCAGGTCCATCTGTTTCAGCATCTCTAGTGCCCTGAGGAAAAAGAATCTGTTTGATTCTGAGTATGTAATACAACACAAAACAAGGCACCATAAGGTGATCTAAAACTACACCATAGTGCACGTAAACGATAAAAGCATTGAATCTTATTTTAATTTTTTAATCAACTAATTTATCAAAGGCCAAAAAACTGAGCACAAAGCAGTGATTTATAACAGAAGGGTTAAGGCAACCTTAACTATAGCGGTGCTGGAAAAGCAGTAACACCACAGAGGAGATTAATATTTTACTTTAATGCATAGATAATTGTGTTTGGTTACTTTCACATCAAGCGCTACCACGAGTAAGCAATTTTAATCTTGCAATTTATGTTTCTTAATTAATCTGATTTGATTTTTATAACATGGCTAAGATTATATTCCCTGTTGTTCTATCTATTATTTCATGTATTTCAAAGAAGTGGCCAAGAGAAGAAAACAATAGTTATAAAATTTCCAGTAGTTATAAAATTTCCTTTAGCTCTGGGAACAACCAGAAAAATAAACTGACTTAAAGATAACCCATAACCACTGAGTAATTATTAAATATTTCTTTATTCAAAATACTTACAAAAGTTCCCTTCCTAAATCGAGAATCCAATTTATCAGCAGGAGAAGAACTTAATACATATTCTACCATGCTCACACCAAGGCCTCCACTTTCTGATCGCGGAGACAATATTGCATTTACTTCACTGTTTCCATGAAAACCCTGTCCGGATCTTCTCTGTACCATAATAGGCTGGGACATTGAATGGTCTGTTTGGAAGAAAGAACACAATTACACGTTTGTACGTTTAAGCTAACCAAAATGTATTTATATTAATATATTGAAGTTTAAAATATCCACATATTATTTTTATAATCTTTATAAAATACTCTTCAGAGGCACCTGAGTGGCTCAGGTCATGATCTTGCAGTTCACAAGTTTGAGCCCCACATTTAGCTCTGTGCTGACAGCTCGGAGGCTGGAGCCTCCTTCAGATTCTGTGTCTCCCTCTCTCTGTCCCTCCTTGCTCACTCTCTCTCTCTTTCTCTCAAAAATAAACATTAAAAAAAATTTTTTTAAATAAAAAAAAGCTCTTATCACTGGCCAAGGCAAATTTCTTGGGAATACAGATAGAAAGACCCACTTGGTTAAAAAAAAAAAAAAAAAGTAAAAGCTGATGTCAACAAAAGGTCAATGGAGACAGTAACATTAACCTGAAGGCTCAGCTGCTAAAACCTAGAGGAATAAAAATACCTCCTAAATTGGCCGAGGAACTGATCAAGCTCAGAGGTAATATACCAGACAGACCACTGGGCTGTACCACTATAAACACAAACAGATGAGTTTGAAAAAAAAATCAGTTAAGGGGTGCCCCGGTGGCTCAGTCAGTTAAGCATCTGACTCTAGATTCCAGCTCAGGTCAAGATCTCATGGTTTCGCGGGTCTGAGCCCTGCGTCTGGCTCTGCCCTGAAGGTGCAGAGTCTGCTTGGGATTCTCTTTCTAACCCTCTCCTGCTCATGCTGTCTGTCTCTCTCAAAATAAATAAAACTAAAAAAAGGAGAAAGGAAAAATCAGTTAATATCACAGAATTTTCTCTCCTTGCTGTATAAACTATCACCTAAGGATTATTTTTAAAACTCCCTTCTAGTTTAAAAGTTTTCCATTTATTTTTAACAAAAAAATATTCACCTGATATGAGTGCCTTTTCTACATTGTTTTTATGAAGAAACATAAAAGAAAAAGTAGTATTTTTTTTTAACATTTATTTTTTTGGGAGACAAAGACAGAGCGCAAGCAGGGAAGGGGCAGAGAGAGAGGGAGACACGGAATCCGAAGCAGGCTCCAGGCTCTGAGCTGTTAGCACAGAGCCCGACGTGGGGCTCGAACTCACAAACCGTGAGCTCTGACCTGAGCCGAAGTCGGCTGCCCAACTGACTGAGCTACCCAGGCGCCCCGAAAAAAGTAGTATTTAAGATTAAAGAATAAATGGGATATAAATATAACAAAACATTTGAGGCAACATTTTAGATCTGCCAAAAAAAATTCTTGAAGGAACCAATAAACTACCTCTGGTTCATTTGTGCTCCCATACAATATTTAATATTAGATCTAGTCCTTGAAGGGCTGAAGTGTAATGGAGGAACTCAGTCATCACTTCATTAACTGTAGGTTTTCAAGGATTGTTACTTTTGTTAAAGCATATTAAAACATTTGCATTACAGTCTCTTTATCCACAAGAGATTAGTCATTGTATTTTTTCATTCACTCATTCACGCGTTCATTCACATAGTTTAAATGTTGATTTTTGGCCTCTTATATGTTAGGCATTTGGTATGTATGGGGAATCTAAGAACAAACAAGACAGACCCTGCCCTCAAAGAGATTATAGGTTTAACAGGAGGTCATCATAATAGAGCAGCAGTAAAAATAATCATGGATACTATGGAAACAGAAAGAAGGGGCATCAATCCTTCTTACAGTCCCAAAGGAAGCGATATAAAGAGTAAAGTGAGCAAAATATACGAACACATGAAGGTGGAAAAGACAGTTTCAGTTAGAGAAACCAACTATATGATAAAGTTTCCTGCAGTCATGAAAAGAATCTTCTTTAGAGTGACAATTCCTTTAGGACATTATTCCTGTAATTCTGTTATTCGTATTTGTACATACTTGACATTCAATAAATGTTTTTATTTTTTTCAATGTTTATTTATTTTTTAGAGACAGAGACAGAGTGCAAGTAGGGGAAGGGCAGAGAGAGAGGGAGACACAGAATCAGAAGCAGGCTCCAGGCTCAGCATTATCAGCGTAGAGCCCGAAGCGGGGCTCAAACTCACAAACCATGAGATCATGACCGGAGCCAAAGTCGGATGCCTAACTGGCTGAGCCACCCAGGCGCCCCTCAATAAATGTTCTATAAACAAAATACTTTCTAAATTTTTCTTTCATTTCTAATTTTCACATGTCTCCAGGTAAAGAGACTAATACTCATCTTTAAAACTTTATCCATACAGTTTAAAAGTTTCAAGAGGAAGTGATACAAGAAATTAAAAACATAAATCTGACACTAAAAATATATAAATATGTTGCTTAAATGTTTTACTGCTGGTACAAGTTGTCCTCCAAATATAACATACCAAAAATATTTCCCAACCATCCATCTTGAAAACAATCTTTCATTACCATGTTGAGCTCAAGATGTTTTGCTTTGTAATGCTTAAAAAAATACTTGGTTCTGGTAAATAAAGTAATTAACCAATCAACCTTCAAAACAAAAATCAAAACATGCCTATTATTAAACTTCTTAAGCACGTGTAATTTTAGCAAAGAAAATGTCTTTTGTGGGAAAAATGTGTCCCAGTCTAAATAATGGAATGCTTTAAATTGTGAGACCTACATAATATAGGTTAGTTCAAATCCAGAAAAAAAAATTCTTTGAGAGCAAGGATATCTAATAGTCACTGTCCTCTAATACAATTTAAGATTAAAAATTCCTATTGTTAATGTGTCTTCTTTTAATGGAAACTCAGAATTTTATAATCAGAGTTAACTTCATTTTTTTAAAAGATTTTATCTTAAGCAATCTCTACACCCAACAAGGGGCTCAAACTCACAACCCTGAGATCAAGAGTTGCACATTCCACAGACTAAGCCAAACAGGCGCCCCAGAGTTAACTTCAAATAAAACTTAGTAACATACTTTACTGTGACAAACACTTCTAATTATTAAGTATATCATTTGATAAGGGTTATTAAAAGATGTGCACTAACAAAATATGTGCATTACAATGACTTATAAAATCTTCCACAAAGACATCACAACTTTGCTCCAAATATTGTCTGGGTGTCAACAGGGTTTAAAAAAATTCGAGTAAACTCATAATTCTTACACATATACCAATAACTTACGAGAAGTTCCCCACGCAGTCTCTCTCCATTCATCATCCCCAAGAAATATGCCTTTTTGTCCATCTTTTGTTGAATCATCAGGTTCCCAAAACTTTTTGGTAGGCAAAAGCTATTTGGGAGGGGAAAAATGATTAATTAATTTAAGTATCATTCTGATTACAAATTTATTCTAATTTTATATGGGTGAAAGCAAACTTACCACTGGCATGTACAAGATAGTTTTCAATGCTAACAAAAATTCAGAGTCAACTATTTTCTAATTTGTATTATTAATGATAAAATAACTCCTGACTTACGTTTCGGTACTTACTGGTTCTAAAAATTCTGGACCTGAACACTAATCAAAATCCACTTTGGACTTTTCTGTATTTTTTCAAATGGTTTTACCATCATGTGATTTTCCTTATACATAATTTTTTTCAAAAAACTTACTGAACTTCTTATTCAATATAGATAATACAATAAAGACATCTATACAAAAATATGAAAACTTTTCCTTTACTTCCAAATACTGCCCTTGGATCACCTCTTATCCCACAGCTTCCATGGCAGAAAATATTTTTCACTTTTACTTCACTTATTCAATGGAAGTGAACTTCACAACTCTTCCTAGGTCTGGAATGCTAGCCAGCTATCAATTCCAAATCAGGAACCTATGGATGGTGGAAGACACATAGAAAGGAACCTCAAATACTTCTGAGATAATGTCAAAGCTCCATGCTCTACCATGTATGTGACACATATAGCACATAAAAATTGTGTTGATACAATGATTCACAGATTATTCAATATGTCCATTTTGGCTAATTGCTAATCACACTTTATTACTCATCCAAGCCTCACCTTTCTACCTTCCCTGACAATCAGAGAAGATGGACTGGAGATATGTTTGAAAAGTATAGACTGGTTTTCTGAGATATGCACATGGCATTTTAAGTAAGTATTCCTAAGATCTCATCCCTCTCAGCCCATAATTAGGTACCCAGTCTTCCAGAGCTCATAATTAAACCTGTATATACTTCTATCACTAACCTTTCATTTGTATTTGTCTCCTTAAGGCATGGTAACCTTATTTTCAGAGAGTTCACAAACATAGAAACTAAATGTAATAAAACAAACTTAGTAAAACCTGTATTGAGTCTGAGAAATAAAACTGTGGGGGGGGGGGCGGTTGAAAGTGTTGAGTGGAAGGGGAGGAAGATACAGTAAATCATCAACAAAGGCACAACCGGATAAACGCACTGTGTGTACAACAAGGTATGAGATGGATGAACAGATGTGGGAATGTCAAAGTTGATGATGGTAAAACTTTCTAGGTCAGATTCTCAGGAGCCTTATAAAAATAAGCTAAAGAAATTGCACATTTCATCAAAGTAGAGGGAAATCCAGAGAGGTTAAGAGTGACATTATGTTTTAGAAAACAAGTTATAAGCTTCAAGAATAATGGATATTCTAGACTACAGGCAAGGAAATCAGTTTAGCAGAATTACAACAGCACCAAGATGGCAGAACTGAAACAGGGTACTGACCGAAAGAACTGAAAATATAATATGGTTTGAGAGACATTTAGGAGAGTCAATAGGAGTATGATTACAAATGAGGAGGGAATTAATAAAAAGGATAAAATTTTAAAATTTGAGTAATAAGTTAAGTGGTAGTACTATCAACCAAAACAAAAAGCCAGAGCAGTTTTGAAGGCAGAGGGAAAAATTCAATTTGGGCACGTTCCCAATCTATAGATTTTTTTGCTAAATTAAATATATATAATTTTAAAGGAAACCAACTTCAACTATTTTAAAAAGAAAAGATTTTCCATGTTAGGATCATCCTGGGCTGCAAATGATTTTTACTGAAAGCACATTAAACAATACTCTGCTCTAACAAAGATCCCAGCAAAATGCAACCTCTGTTCCTTCGTAAGCTTTTTTTTTTAATCTCACTATAAAAGGTTCATGTAAATATTTAAACAAAATGTAAAGCTGATAATACTAAGACATCGTATTTGATATATTTAAATAATTGAGCATTCATGCATAGTAAAACCCAAGTCAATACTTAAAAATACCATTAAAAATGGTTCCTGAGAGAATAAAGAAATGTTTTTATCCCATACATCATTTAAAAAATGTTTCAACATCAAAATGATACTAACAAACTGAGAATAAAATTTAATAGAAGCAGTCATCCCTGACACAGAAGTGGCTGCAACTAACCTCCTAAAGTAACAGAAATAAGAGAATCTCTTTGAGGAAGTCTTTGTGATAAAGTTCATGTAGTGCTTTAGTACAAAAGCTCATAAATTACTGCTTTAAAACACAACTAGAGGGATAGCCTGGGTGGCTCAGTCGGTTGGGCATCTAACTTTGGCTCAGGTCATGATCTCACCACTCCTGGGTTCGAGCCCCAAGTTGGGCTCTGTGCCGACACTTCAGAAACTGGAGCCTGGGGCGCCTGGGTGGCTCAGTTGGTTAAGCGGCCGACTTCAGCTCAGGTCATGATCTCACGGTCTGTGAGTTCGAGCCCCGCATCGGGCTCTGTGCTGACGGCTCATCAGGGCCTGGAGCCTGCTTCGGATTCTGTGTCTCCCTCTCTCTCGACCCCTCCCCTGCTCGCGATTTGTCTTTCTCTCTCTCTCTCAAAAATAAACATTATAAAAAAATTTTTTTTAAACCAACTAGAAAAAAAATCTATATTAAGCATTTATCTAATGTGCCTACGTTTTGCCAAACACTGTGCTATGAATATGTTCATTTTGCAAACATTTATTAAGGTATCATGCACAGGAGTTAGTAAAATTAATACTTCTGCTAACAAACATCCTAGAAACATCATTTTCTGACAGTTCAGACACTGATTCCAAATACTTTTGGAGAAACTACTAGCTTGTGACCAAGAAAAGTTAAAATGAACTAAATACAGGGTAAGGCAACAATTCAAAATTCTATAAAATATATTATCCAGTACTACCTCATATTAGTTCCCAATTTCACAAAACCTTTAAACCAAGGTCAAGTAACTCGGTATTTGTCAACCTGCACCTCTGTCTTTCCAACTCAGAAATGATTGGGTGAACATACAAATTCATCCCCTAACTGTACACCATTTTATTCGTTCTTTCTTTCAAGAAGCATTTATGGCTTGCCCTCTCCATCTTCAAAGAGATCAGTCAACACTTGGGCATACTGCCTCAAAATAAGTAATAAATTCCTACAAGAATCTATACTATGAAGTACACTTACATTTCAGATTAATACAAACTACATAATATCACAAAACCAACCAAATTAACATAATCCCAAGAAATAAAAGGATGTAAAGGTTTTATGTCTACAATATGGTGTTTTAAATTAAGATGTTCATACAATATCCAAACTGGGACACTTCTAAAGAAAGGGGTGCTATTAATAATTATGTCCTGACAACAGATATGTATATGGACTTTCTGGGCAAATTAGGATGTTAAGGTGACTCTTTTATAATGGAAGTTCATAAAAGACAGACATAGATGCTAATAACTAAATGTGTAGAAAACAAAAGATAGGGTAATTCCCTTGAACCCCACAATGGCACTTTTCCAGACTTTAATTTTTTCTGTTAAGAAAAGATATCAATACTTCTTCATTTTTTCAAATCATACCACTTCCCCAAATCTTTTTCATTCCTAACACCCTTTGATATCACCAGAAACATTACATGTCATCACTTCCAATAGGAAGCAGTAAGAACTGTAAACAGTCAAGGCACTCATGAGTTCATGCTATTCAGTCACTACTATACATGATCTTGGGCCAGTTAACTATTCTGAGCTTCAGTTTCCTCATCTGTAAGGATAATAATAAAGATACTCTTATAGTTTCTATGAGGCTAGAATGAAATAGCATAAGCAAACTGCTTAGAATAGTACCAACATAAAGATGACACATAAATATTAGATCTCTTTGCCACCAAAAAAAGGAACCTTTTAGTATTTATTATAAAACATAAGTAACAAACTGGCCAGCAACATTTAACTGGCTGATTATTTTAAAGGACGATGATATTAATATTCGGTACAAAAATCTTGTCCGTAGCTATTTGCCTTCTTTTTCCAATTCATTTGAGTATCATAGGAGGAACATGAAACCAAGAACAGATGCCTAATACCGTCCCATTCTGCACAAGGAATCAGAACCAAGGTTACATACACAGTTAGTTAATGGCAGCAACAGGATCTGAACCCAACATCCGTATAATTCTAAGGCGCATTCTCTTTACACTTAACTACCATAGAAAATGGTTCTTTTCAATCATAGTCTAATTCATCAATATTTCTGAAAATTACCAGTATTAGAACACCACTAAATATAAAAGTTTAGGGATGCCTGGGTGGCTCAGTCGGTTAACTGTCCGAATGTTGGTATCAGTTCGGGTTCATGGATTTGAGCCCTGCATTGGGCTCTGCACTAACCTTGCACTAGCAGTGCAGAGCCAACCTGGAACTCTCTCTCTCTCTCTCCGCCTCTCCCCACTTGCACGTGCATGGCGTGCTCTCTCAAAAATAAACAAACACTTAAAAAAGTTTATATTATGATATTCACCCCATATAATGTGGGTATTCATTATAGCTGACAAAGTTTAAGAATTAAGATAAAGATTTATGTAGACAAAATTATGATCGTTATTTAAACACTATTTCGAATAGTTGGATTCTATTCCATTTATCCCTTGCAGCTCAGATCAGAGCTAGAACATTTGAGAGATACATATAACTCATACAAAGGTTATTCTTAATACTGTCTTCAAAGAAGTCAGTCTTACTCAGAGTCATAGTGATAGATCAGAGAGAAAACAGAAGTCTCCTTCTCCACTATCCAGCATTCCACTTCACCACACCACCTGGATCTCTGCACATAATATTGTTTAAATATCACTGTGTCAGAAAAGAAAGGAAGGGGTATTATTTATCATACTAAACTATGACTGCTCCCCAAATAAAATCCATTAACACAGTGATTCAAAGTTAAATCTAGGTTCCCTAAAAGATTTCAGGCAGGGATCTCTTTCCTCCTATATAAAAAATAAACGGTAACATACTTTGGGTATATATAATAATAGATATGTGCCTTTGCACTGCAGTTTTAAAACACTATACTAATGAAGATGAGTCCAACCTCCTATGAAATTAGCTTTGTTCTTTTTAAGCCGTATGACACAATACAAATCAGTAGTCTTCTGACAAAAACATGCTATGGAAAAATAAGGAAAGAATGAGTTTATGAATGGATGAATGCATATCTGTTCCCATTTCTGGATGACCAAGTAGAAAAGACGGCCCTTCTGATGATGGGTCAGTAAAGACATCATGATCTACAAAATCCAGTACATTCAAAAATAGTCCTATATGTAATGCAGTGCTTTGTACATGAGAAATTTACAACAAGACATAATAAAGAAAAGTTGATTTTTGAAGAAAAAGTCAAGAATAGGGCAATCCATTAAAAAAGGATGTCACATTAAAAAATAAACAAGCAATTTTAGATAACTCAAGAGCCAAAAACTCAGGGCTACTTTTAATTTATTAAAATGAATGAATTCTGGGATAACAAAAACAAAAAACCTCACCTGTCAGGAAAGGAGGAGAAGACTGGTGAGAGAGAGACAGGCAAAGAAGGAAATCCCAGAAGGTTCCCTGCTGCCTGTGAGATGAGGAAAGATAGAAAGGCTTGTGGGAGAGAGAACCCAGAGGCAGAAACCTGAGTAGGTTTCTTAGGTATCTTAGAGGTAACAGAATTAGTTGGTAAACTGTTAAGAAAAAAAACTTAATTAGTGAATAACAGATTATTTAAAAATACATTTCTACTGAATGAAGGTCGTAGAAGCCGTGACCAACTGCTATCTGCCCAAAACAGCTGGCAGTCTAAACCCTAGCCACTTTTATTTTGCATATCTGAAATTTCCACTAAGGCTTAGATTTAAGTTTAGATTAACATACTATTCAACACAGTCTGCCTCTTTTTTAAAAAAATCTCAAAAGTACCCCCTCCACTCCCAAATAACTAACCAAATTCTTCCAACTACTGTTTCTGATCATGACATTTTTTTTTAACTGCAAAGATGTCTCTGCATTTATCAAATATTATTTAGAAGGGGAGGGGGGAAATGAGCCAATCTGTAAATATATGTACAATGTAGATCTAGGAAGTAAAGTGCTGGGGGTGGTCTAAAGAGAATTAAGTTAATGGTATGGCTTTACTTGCCCTTAAAGAAATCACTGAGTTCAAGTTTGTCACAGACCAGGTTGAAACACTGTTTGAACCTGGATTATTCTGCTTTCTAAAGACCAAAGAAACCAAGTAGCAGGAAACAAAACAGAAGCCTTTTTCAACTGCTTCTTTTTATTCACCCACAGTGTAAATAATGCATAAGCAGCCACTGCACTGCAGTGAAGCTGTAGGGTTTTCTTGTTGTTTAACTAAAAAATTATTCCTTCTTTCAAATTTTTCTTAGGGACCAGAATTTTACCTTATACACTAGACTAACAAGTGTACTTTGGCAATACTTATGCTTAAGCACCTTAACTCACCCTTAAATCAGTCCTCTGAAAATGACAAACTCTTTGGAAAACGCTGTTCTGGAGAAGGGAAGGGTTAGCTAGCTGCAGGGTGCCCTCTTGTGGCCCAGAGGAGTGACTGGACTCTTTTTCTGCATCTGAAGAGCACAGCATTGGAGGGAGTGAGTCTCATGAAGGTCGCTAATCTACCAAAGTAAAATAATCTCCAGCAGCAAGCGGTTAATTACACATCTCATGTCTGTTCACTGTTATGTTCTATTACCAAAGTCCACCACTATGTTAGTACTATAGAACATGACAAAATAAAGATGTGACCACAAGGGTTTCATAATCAATTAAAGTTTTCTGAATATTCTTTAGGTATATGGAAAACTCAAGCATTTTTGATTCCTTAATTTATGTGATAGTGTAGTTAAATCATATATTAACAGGACTGATAAAATCTATTAAAAAATTCAGAGTGCTGTGTGCCAGTTATTTAAAGGTAACAATCTACAGAAAAGACTAATATAAAACAACTATAACAAGTAATATAATAAAAGTATGTATAAAGATCTATGGTAAGTCAGAAGAGGAAGCAATTAATTCTACTGCAGGTAGCAATGGGACAACAGGTAAGAGTCTTTCTCAGTACAGTCTTGTAGAGGATTAGAGGTTTATTAAGCAAACAGTGAACAAGGAGAGATTTTTGGAAGAGAGAATAGTGAACAATTAACTGTGGCTAAAGCAAACAGCATACATATATAAAACAGCAGGACAAAGATCAAGAAAGGCTCTTTTCTCAGCAATGTAATTATGGTTCATTACCAAAATATAAAACGTTATCTAAACCAAGTCAATCAAATCAATTATATACAATCCCACTAAAAATTACTGCTAGAGGTTAAAAAAAAAAAAGCTGAAAATCACAACTACAGAATTGTACAATTCAAGATTTAAAAAACCCGTATCATGTGGAAGACATAACCACTATTTTCAAGAGTATTTACTGTTAAAAACAGTAAGTCTTAAGGGCTCAAATAAAGTGAGGTATATACATTCTTAGTATGCATAAGTATTTACCTCTCCCATTCCCCGAGATTCTAATGCAAGAGCTTGAAAATCATGATTCATTTCATCCACAGATCAAACCTGTTGAACAGAAACAAAAATCAGTAGAAAGAAAAATTTAAATACACTGCATCAAATATTTTTATATTATATTGCTGCTATTAGTAAGAACTGAAATGGGCAAAAATCTATTTCTCTACAAAGATAGATATTCCTAAATAGAGCACATAACAGCAATCTATGTTAAAATTAAAACCCTGGGGTCAAAGGTTCTTGGGTTATTCTGTATGCCAAGATAAACCACTACTGGTTGAGCAAAATAGAAAGTAAAGAATAAAGAAAGCAAGCTCAAATATTAAAGTATAGTTGGCCTGTTTGTTATGTTGTTCCAATTACAAAATTATTCTATATTACTTCAGTTAACATTTTTCAAAATTTCTCAGCATTTCATTATTTGTAGATCCTATTAGTGATCCAGTTCAACTTCAAAGAAACAAAAATTCATCAGCTATGAGAGCGATTAAATACTGAAATTTCCTTAAGAGTAACTCCTTTTCCTTTTCCTTCAACTAAAATGTACTTTTTTTATCTTTTCATTTCTAACAGTTTAAATTGTTTATCATTCATGTGACAATGTGTTCTTTAGTCAGAGTCCTTTGCCTTCTAATGTTAAGTACTGTTGGAGAACACCATTCAACACTGAAGCCACTAAAAATTCAGTCTTCAGCTTTTGGGCCTTGCAATACAATCCTATTCATTTCCCCAACAGGTTCTCTCTCTCTTTAAAACTCCATAGTATTTGACATTGCAAAGCACCCCTCCCCTCCTGTGATAATGTTCTCTGTTGCCACTTTAATTTTTCCTTCTACTTTCCAATGTGTCCAGTTGCTTTTTCTCAGGCTTGACAGATCCCCACTTGTCTCTTCAACCCTAGTGTTCCTTTAGTACTCTATCCAAGGTAGTCTCCACTCTACCCCTCATCCTGAGCAATCTCATCCACTCTTATTGTTTCGAAAACTATATATATGCTTAGGACCCTCACTCTAACATTTGTATTTATAAACCAAATTTGTCTCTTAAAAATTTCCAATTATCTCCTTCCCATTCCCTGGGCAAAATTCCAACTTTACTCTTCTTTCTTCTCCATTTATAGCTTAATGATTTCCTTTCTTACACCAATATCCAATCACTAATGTCAACAACCTCCCCACCTCACTTAAATCTAACCATTTTCCAGGTGTCTGGTTTAGACTACCACCATCTCTTACCTAGAATACTGCAATTCTCTCCTGTCTTCCCATCATACAATCTAATCTCCAAATGTAATCAGTCATCTTTCTGAATTATACTGTGTTCATGTAATTCCTATATTTTAATCTATCTTGACTTAAAAGATAAAACTGAAACTCTTATATGGCTTACAAGGAAATAGAATTGGATTCAAATTATAGTCTGGGAGCCTAGTAGCTCTATAACTCTGAACAAGTAACCTAAACTGTTTTCTCTCAATTTCTTCATTGGAGGGTAACAGGAGCACCTACCACATGGCTTAATGTGAATTAGAGAACAGCAGGATAAATAAGTATTCAAAAGTCAGCTATTAAAAGAGCACCTGGCTTGTTCAGTTGGTAAAGTATGCAACTCTTTTTTTTCTTTTGAGAGCACAAGTGGGGAAGGGGCAGAGAGAGGGGGGACAATCTGAAGTGGGGCTCTGCGCTGACAGCAGCTAGCCCAATGTGGAGTTTGAACTCATGAATCTCAAGATCATGACCTGAGCTGAAGTCAAATGTTCAACGAGACTGAGCTACCCAGGTGCCCTGAGCATGCAACTCTTGATCTCAGGGTTGTAAATTCGAGCCTCACAATGGGTGTAGATCTTACTTAGAAATAAAATCTTTAGGGGCACCTGGGTGGCTCAGTCGGTTAAGCGGCCAACTTCGGCTCAGGTCATGATCTCATGGTCTGTGAGCTCAAGTCCCGCGTCGGGCTCTGTGCTGACAGCTCAGAGCCTGGAGCCTGCTTCAGATTCTGTATCTCCCTTTCTCTCTGCCCTTCCCTCGCTCACGCTCTATGTCTCTCAAAAACAAAATAAAAACGTTAAAAAAAAATTTAGAAAAACAGAAAAGCCATGTGACCTAGTGTTTGGTAATAAGTTTTGAAGATCCAAAATCCAAAGCAGAGTTCATTAAAGAAAAACTGATGTGTAAAAAATCTGACTTCATCAATAAAATGTGCGGAGCAAAAGACACTGATAATAATGAAAAGACCACAGACTAGGAGAAAAATATTTGAAAATCACAGATCCAATACGTGACTTGTATCCAAATATATTAAAAAACAAAATAACAAAGGAACAAACAACCCAATCTAAAAACAGGCAACAAATCTGAACAGGTACTATATCAAAAATACATGGACAGCAAATAAGCTATTCTTTTAACCTGTTAGAAAAGCTGGATTCATTAACAGTTCTCACAAAGTGAACATTTCATTCATCTTTTCATGAACTCAGGAAGCTTTTACTGAGTATCTTCAAGGTGTTGGATTTTGTCGAGAAAAAAACAAGTTAAAACTCTCAGAGTTTAAATGAGTCACAGACACTTCCTGGTAATTAGAGGCATAGCTCCTATTAACTTAAACCCTTTGGCAGATAACTACAAATTCTGGCAAATACAGGACAATTTGAAGGCAATGGAAACTAAAAAACACAACTGGAAGATCGTCCACACTTAAAAGAAAGAACTGGCAGAGTGAGTTTCTTAAATGGCTTTTTCTCATGAAGACAGGCCCAGGGTTGGAGGTAGGTGCCAAAATCCCTATGGAGAATCTAGTCTTAAAAGCTTGAAGAACCAAAGGACAGTGGAACAACCAGAGATGCTGGAAACTGAGGAAAGAAGTCCCAGAAGAGACAACCAAATTCTGTATATAAACTCTATTCAGATTTTTAGACAATCCCTGAACTACATTATCTATGGAGCAGACTTTGAGCAGCCTAATTAAGGCTAAAAGAACAAAGCAGAAATGTCTGCTATGGACTATCACAGAAGTCACAGGAATTTGGAGTTTGAGCACCCATGAAAATAAAAACAAAAAATATTCTCCATAGGAATGTAACAGAACCAAGAGTACTTTCAATGTATCAATCATAAAGTCTGGAACACAATCAAAAATTACTAGACATCTAGAAACAGGAAAAAGAGACCTAGACTAAAGGGAAAAGTCAATTAATAAACACCAACCCCAAGTTGACCCAACGGTTAGAATTAGCAAAGATCTTAAAGCAAGTATTGTAACTGCGTTACAGTGAAAGAAAAAATATGCTAAAAAATTAAAAAATACAAAATTATAGCAAAGAAAGCAAAACCATAAAAATAACCAAATGGAAATCCTATAACTAAAAAAAAAAATCTTTAAAAAATTTCACTGGATGCATTTAATAACAGATTGGAGATAAAAGTCAGTGAATTTAAAGATAGATCAACAGTGATTTCCAATCTGGAGAGGGGGAAAAAATAATAAAGAAGAAAATGAGATGGGAAAATTACATGAAGAAACAACAGCCAAAAAGAAATTCCTTCAAGTTTGGTGAAAGCAAAATTCACAGATTCAAGATATTCAGTGAACCCAAGGCAAAACAGGAAGAAGAAAATAAAATCCATACCCATAATAAAAATCAAAGAGAAAATTCCTGAAAGCAGCTAGAAGAAAAAGTTACATAAAGGGGAAAAGATAATATGAGTGACCACTGACTTTGCACTTCTAACAATGGGGACCAGAATATAAAGGAAAAGACTGTAAAGTGCTGAAACAAGAAAAAAAAATGCCAACCTAGAAGTTTTTACCTGGTAGAAATATCCTTTGGCTAAAAAAAAAAAAAAAAAAGATGTTTTTGGATTAAAAGTTTTGTTAGAACAGACTTCCACTTTAAGAAATAATTTTTTTTCAAGCAAAAGGGAAATAACAGATGGAAACTCAGATCCTCAAGGAATGAAGGGCACCAGAAATGGTAAGTATGTGCTTAAGTATAAAGGACTGTTTTTTAAAAACCTTTTAATTTCTCTAAGATTCATTATGCCCATTTAAAATAAAAATTTCAGCATTATAGGTTTTATTACATATGTAGATGAACCAATTTACCTGAACATCCATTACTCACTATAATAACTCTAGCCATACCATTTTGTAATTTGTTTTATTTTTAAGTTTATTTATTTTGAGACAGTGAGTGGGGGAGGGACACAGAGAGGAGACAGAATCCCAAGCAGGCTCTGCACTGATGCAGCGAAGCAGGGCTCGAACCCACAAACTACAAAATCATGACCTGAGCCGAAACCGACTGAGCAGCCCAGGCACCCCCATTATTCTTGGTTTTAAAGCAAACTCACTGAGATCAAAATATTCTTTTCTACATAACATATATACATATAAAATTCTGTATCCATGTATAATATGGATATTACATACATATATACATTTTGCAGATGTATATAATTATTGAGACAAATAAAGGAATCTTGGTCCAAATATGTTTCACACTTCTCAAATAAGGTTTTCCGTCTTAACACAAAACAATTTGTTCTAATGTCTAGTACAGTCTGCTCAAACCATCTTTGATTTCTAAATGTTTCTTTAAAATTCTCTAAATGTAGATATAGTCCATTTCATTATTCTATAAATATTTCATAAGATTTCCCTTATTGCCCTAAATTCTATTATTTTTCTTGGATTCACATGTGATCTTTCACTTAAACCTTCTATTTTAAAGACTTGTATCTTCTAGATCTCCCATTCCATTACAGATTCAGCTTCCTCCAAGCATTAACTGTTTCCCAAGTCTAATGGCCAATCATCAAAGCTATAGAATATTGCCAACATGTTATTAGGAGTCATATTTTCAATCATCTAAAGTGGGTTCCTAAAATTTATGGAGCTAAATTTTTAAGTATGCTTCAAATTTAAATCAATATATGCTTTTACAAGCTTAACAATACATGCCTTTTAAATCAACTTATACATTAAATGTTATATTAAGCCCTGGAGTCTGGGCTCAACATACAAAGTTCATACTCAACATACAAAGTCATTAAAACACTCTTCCATGAAATATCTTATTTATCTGTATCTTCTGAGAACAGACTGTCTTTATTAAAGTAATTACTCCATGAGGGCCAAAACCTTAAGATTCTTATTATTTAGGATGGAAATGGCCTTAAGGTTGATTCTTTATTATTCTGCTTTCCTAAAGAAAGCACAATGGACATATCTTATGTCAATGTGGTGCAGCAGTAATAGTATGTGATTAGGTACAGAACCTAAGAGTTCCCATTCTGACTTTTGCAAGCTGTCTACTAACCTGTAAGCCTTAGCTTACTTAATCTGTTGTGAAGATCAAATGAGATAATGTACCCGACAGTATTCTGTGAACTATTAATAAAAAGTACTCAATATTCATTACCAGCACCAAAACAGACTACTCTAGAAGAAACAATACTTTGAGGCTCTTGAAGTGCTCAAAGTTTATGTCTCTTGTGGCTGCTTTTGTTAGCATTTCAGCCTCCTGCCTTGCTGTCAATTTAAATATCACTTGACTTGAGGGGCTCCTGGGTGGCTCAGTCCGTTAAGCGTCTGATCTCTCCATTAGTGGGTTCGAGCCCAACATCAGGCTCTGTTCCAACAGCTCAGAGCCTGGAACCTGCTTCGGATTCTGTGTCTCCTTCTCTCTCTGACCCTCTTCTGCTCATGTTCTGTCTTTCTCTCTCTCAAAAATAAATAAACATTTAAAAAATTAAATAAATAAATAGCACTTGACTTGAACACCGTGGTGTTACTTCTGACCTTTTTAATTAGGTTGCTTTTAATTTGCAGTGATCTGTAGCCTCAGATACCCAGGTATGGTAGACTCGTAAGAGTAAAACCACACTCTAAGAAGGAAACTACCTGTAACACACACAAAAACGTATTCTAAAAAGTTTCAGTGGGATGCCGGGGTGGCTAAGTCAGTTAAGAGTCCAGCTTCAATTCAGTTCATGGGTCCAAGCCCCACATCGGGCTCTGTGCTGAAAGCTCGGAGCCTGGAGCCTACTTTAGATTCTATGTCTCTCTCTCTCTCTCTCTCTCTCTCTCTGCCCTCCCCTGCTCATGCTCTGTCTCTATCTCTCTCAAAAATGAATAAACATTAAAAATTTTTTAAATAAACATAATAAATAAAAATAAAAAGTTACAATCCTTTCTTAGGAAAGCAATTTGACATCATACACATAGATTCATATCTCCTAAACCAGTTTCCCCAACTTCAGGAATCAATCTTAAGAATAAATCTAAATATATATAAAGCTTTATGTATAAACATGGTTTGCAGTAGTGTTGCTTGCAGATGACTGAATTCTGAAATTATAAACTGCATAATTGTCCTACCATAGTTAAGTGATACATACATCTATAATGAAATAACATGTAACTATTAAAAATATTTGAGTTTGCAATTAAGAAAATGCTTAGAGTGTAATATTAAAAAAGACCGAAAGGAGGGGTACCTGTCTAAACGTCCAATTCCAGCTCAAGTCATGATCTTGCTGTTCACTGTGTTTGAGCCCCAATGTAGGGCTCTGTACTGAGAGCTCAGAGCCTGGAGACTACTTCAGATTCTGTGTCTCCCTCTCTCTCTCTCTCTCTCTGCCCCCTCCCCCACTCACTGTCTGTGTCTCTCTCTCAAAAATAAAACATTTAAAATTTGGTGGGGGGAGACCCGGGGGGGCTCAGTTGGTTAAGCATCCAACTTCGGCTCAGGTACTGATCTCACAGTTGGTGGGCTCGAGGACAATGTCAGGCTCTGTGCTGACAGCTCAGAGCCTAGAGCCTGCTTGGGATTCTGTTTCCTTCTCTCTCTGCCCCTCCCCCGCCATGCTGTCTCGCTGTCTCTCTCTCAAAAAAAAAAAAAAAACAAAAAAAACAAAAAAAAACATTAAAGGGGCACCCGGGTGGCTCAGTCGTTAAGCATCTGACTTTGCTCAGGTCATGATTTAACGGTTTGCGAGTTCCGGCCCTGTGTCGGGCTGGGCTGACAGCTCAGAGCCTAGAGCCTGTTTGGGATTCTGTGTCTCCCTCTCTCTCTGCCCTTCCCCTGCTCATGCTCTGTCTCTCTCTCAAAAATAAATACTTTAAAAAAAAATTTTTTTAAAAATTAAAATTTCTTTAATTTTTTAAATAAAAAAAAAGACTAAATGGAAATCACTCAAAATTCATACCATCCTTAAGTGATCAGAATATACCATTTTCTCCAACTATTTATCTAGTTATCTTTCTACGATATATCTTTATAGCTATGAATATATAGAGGGAGATTTTTATTAAGAAAAATGAAAGGAATATAGAAGAAATGTTCTCAAGACTAAAGCACTGAAGCTTTACTAAAGACCTTTGTTTACTTCCAGGTTTTCATTTGTTGTCCAATAAACAAGGTCAAAGTTAAAGAACCTCCAGATAAATGTGAGAAGTCTCTTGGATCCATTCCTACTTTTGTGGTGAATTATGCCCCAGTGCAGAGGTCAATAAATTTTTTCAGTAAAGAGCCAGACAGTAAACATTTTAGGCTTTACAGGTCATATGGTCTCTGTTCTCAAATATGACCTTGTAGAACAAAAACCTTCCATAGATGATATCAAAATAAAGGAGTATGAATGTGTCCTAATAAAACCTTATTTGTGAACAGTGAAATCTGCATTTCAAGTATTTTTGTGTTATATTCTTTTAATTTTTCTCCAACCAGTTACAAATCTAAATACCAATCCTGGAGAGTGAGCCAAACAAAAACAGGTAGTGGGCCAGACCTGGAGCGTAGGCCATAGTTTGCTGACCTCTGCTCTAGTGGATTTACTGTCTTGACTGCTCCACGATAAAATCAAATGCAGATAATCCACTCTAAAATACAAGTAAGCCAAAAGTTAAGTTAAGCTTTGCTTTCAACCTTTTCATTCATATTATTCCCAGAGTATATTTTGTTCTTAAAATGAATGGTATTTCAGGTTACATTTAAATGGAGGTGATTGGGTAGATGAAGAGGAAAAGCCTTTAAAAAAACCAAACAAAATCAAACTCCAGTCTTTCAGTTTAGGGTGTTACCATTCATCTCAATCACAAAGAGAAGAGGAAGTGGGCAAAACAGGATAGAAAGTAAACACTGTTAAACTCTCAGACCAAGAATCTCCATTTTAGTAATAATAAAGTGAGGGGGCAGGAGTCACATGTATATCAGTAAATGGGACTCCAAAATTTTTGCAAACTGCCAATCTACTATGTCCTACACGGTTACAAATGTTGATACCATCTGGTGACAGGAATTTAACAACTTTATCCAGAATGCTTAGATCTTAGGGAGAAAAAACAATATTTTCTTCTAACAAGCAACGGTATCTAGCATGCATTTATGGAATATTGAATGGACTATGTTAAGCTGAAGAAAATGCATCTAAGACTTACGGTATACAGTACTGCTTGAAGTTCTTCAAATTTTGTCTGCATTATTAAGCCATGAACTTCCCCCAAACTATTTCCTTTAATAAACAATTGGAATTGGCTCACATAGAAGATACATCATGGAAACTTCTATGGCAAAACCCTGGGAAATGTTAGGTTAAGTGTGAGTTAAAAAGTTTTTGAGGTTGTTTCCTAACAAAACAAGTGTCATCAAATTCTAAAATTTAACAGCATTAGGAGCACCTGGCACGTCTGACTCTTTGATTTTGGTTCAGGTCATGATCTCATGGCTTGTGAGCCCAGCACTGGCACTGTCAGTAGGGATTCTCCCTCTATCTCTCTGCCCCTCCCCAAGGCATGCACGAGCGTGTGTGTATGCTCTCAAAATAAACTTAAAAAAAATTAAAGAGCATTAGCTAACTTTTTGTAGGCAACATTATTGCTAATTACATGAAAAAAAACAGATAAAGCACCTCAAACAACATACTGGTTAAGTTCTAGGTTTTCATATATACTAACATATAATTCAAAAGTTTAACAAGTTTGTGTAAAGAACCAAGAACATGCATTAATAAGTACATTTATATCATTAAGAATATTAATTTTTCAGGGTGCCTGGGTGGCTCAGTCAGTTACACTCTGACTTTGGCTCAGGTCATGCATGATCTCAAGGTTCGTGGGTTCAAGCCCAACACTGGGTTCTGTGCTGAAAGCTCAGAGCCTGGTGCCTGCTTCGGATTCTGTCTCCCTCCCTCTGCCCCTCCCCTACTTGTGCTCTCTCTCAAAAATAAACATTAAAAAAAAAAAAAGAATACTAATTTTTCTCAGGCACCATCTGATCCAATTCCTCACCATATGCCTACTATAAAAAATAAGTTGGAGGGAAAACCACTTAGAGTTACAATAAATGGTACTAAAGTACTTTCTACTATGATATGATGCTAATTCATAGTATTATATTTAGTATTATTTTAAGGCCATAATAGAAATTAAGCTCTGGGGTCAAATGGACTAGGAACTGTGTCTTAGTCATCTGAATGCTCAATCTACCTTGGATGAAATTATTTTGTATTGTATGAAATGTAAATTCAAATCATTAAATCAGCTAATACCTGGATAGTAACTGTATATTAATGCCTTCATATATATTAATACATAATGCTCATTTTAATGGAGAGACAGTGAACAAGGCTCTTCCTTAGACTTTCTATACCACTGAAGACATTCAACATAAAGAAATAACTGTTAGCAACTTCCCATTGGCACTACTTTTCCATATTAGTCCTATAATACCTGATGGCTATTGCTATCTTGTGCACCAATTACAAAAACAGCAAAATTACATGAAAACTGAATTAAATATAAACCAATATAAAGAGTAACTTAGAGTGCTTATGAAATATTCTTGGTAGTCATCCTCCTTGGATAGTTTTCTTTTTCATGTTTATTTTTATTATTTTTGAGAGAGAGAGAGTGCGAGCCAGAGAGGTGCAGAGAGAGAGGGACATAAAGAATCTGAAGCAGGCTCCAGGCTCCCAGCTGTCAGGAGAGCCCGGCGTAGGGCTAGAACTCACAAGTTCGGAGATCATGACCAAATCCACGCTCAACCGACTGAGCCACTCAGGTGCCCCTCCTTGGATAGTTTTTAATGACCATAATCACTGAACATTAGTGGTATCCAATGCAAACACACAGGAGCTAAAGTCCTTAAGAATATCTTTATTTTGGAGCACCTGTGTGGTTGAGTATCTGACTTGGGCTACGTCATGCATGATTTTGCGGTTTCTGAGTTCCAGGCCCACATCGGGCTTGCTGCTGTCAGCTCAGAGCCCACTTTCCAATCAATCCTCTCTTCTCCCTCTCTCTGCCCATCACCAGCATTCACATGCAGAACTCAATGGGGGGCTCAATCCCAGGAACCATTACATCGTGACCTGAAATCAAAAGTCAGATGCTTAACTGACTGAGCCACCCAAGCACCCCTGATAATGCCTTTTCTTATCCATGACAAAGGTAAACCTGAATCCAGCTTAAGTATTTGTAGTAGACCATTAGCCTTCAAAGATTAAACATTACAAATTTCTACTAATCACTGTCAACACCTGATAATTTATTTTCCCTGGGTGCATAAATTTAATCATACACTTTTCTAGAGTGATGTTGAACAAGTTACTTAGCTAGCAGTTAAGCCCAGAACCACATGAACCTTTTTGGATATTTACTACTTACTTGTCCGCATACTTCACGGGATAATTATATATGCTGTTTTACCAGCATCAAGAACAGTATTACTGACTCAACTGTACTAAGGAAAAGTCAAGTTTTACGTTTTGCATGAAATTTGGCCAAAAAAAAAAAAAAATTACCAATATAGATTCCCAGAAACCGGACATCTTCAAAGATCCTATCTCAAATATAATAAGATTAGAAATTTGATTACAGCATTTAGATATGAAATACAAGTTTACCAAATATTTTTGTGCAAGACTGCTTTAGCTCTTTGAGGATAAATCTCACAGAGAACATATTCTCAAAGAGGCAAAATAGGATAAATATTTAACTTACATATGTGCAAATATGAGGCAAGATATTTTTTCCTTAAAATTCTCTCACAGGAGACTCACTACATATCTGAGTCCTTATGAAGTCTTCTCAATTCATTTTGGAAATAAAATACTGCTTAAGGAAATTCTTTTATTTTGAAAAACAAAATATTGCTTAGAGAAGATCTTCACAATCAACCTCAATCAAACCTAGTTTTTCATACTTTTACATAACACTTGAGAGGTCAAGTAACTTAGATGGAAATGAAAATGACATACTTGAAAAAAAACTGTTAGATAATGCAAAGTGACTCTAATGTGTCTAAGAGACATGTGAAATGTCAAAGATACATCATGAAATAAGCCCCCCCAAAAGGAGAATTTCTAAATTAACATTATTTTGTGATTTAATATGCTATCATCTTAAAAGCAGAACAAGCAGACATTATACACCCCATAATAAAATGAAATACGAAACAGCACCACCACCTATGAAACTTTATTGCCTCAAACAAACAAAAAAAACCACTGAACTTGAATCTAGTAATAGGGCTAGACCTAAATACTGGTTTACCAGAAATATGAGCAACATAAAAGAACAGTCAATAGATAACACGAGAAAGTACTTGTCTAATCCAGAACATGGATATAAGGAAAAACCACCCGGTTTCACTAACCTATCTATGATATGAAATTTTAAATTGGGAGTACAAAAGGAACAGTATTATTCAGAAGAGGCTTAAAGGTCAAATATATTGTGTAAACCCTGTCTGAATCATGATTTTAACAAACCAACAATAAAAAGACTTTTTTGAGAAAATCAGGGAAATCTAATAAATACGGAATGCGTATTATGAGATATCCAGGAATATTGTTAGTGATAATAATAGCAAGAGGATTGTATATTTTAATAAATCCTCATCAGTAAGAGAATTTATGATTAAAATGGCCTGCTGTCTGGGATTTGCTCTGAAATATACGTTTAAAGAGTAAAATATTAGGGGTGCCTGAGTGGCTCAGTCGGTAAGTGTCTGACTTCGGCTAGAGCCATGATCTCCTGGTTTGTAGGTTCGAGCCGTGCATCAGGCTCTGTGCTCACAGCAGCCTGAAGCCTGCTTCGGATTCTGTGTCTCCGTATCTCTTTGCCCCTCCCTGTCTCAAAAATAAATAAATATTAAAAAAAAATTTTTTTAAGTAAAATATTAAATTTCACACAAGGGTAAATATAGATGATAGATACCTGAGAATGCAATGTGTTATTCTACTTCTGTGTTTGAAATTCTCCATAATAAAGTTTAATAAAATATATATAACAATATGACAGAAGGCCATGGGATGAGCAGGCAGTACTCAAGCTGGGCCTAGAGGATTGGTAAAATTTGAATCCGTCTCCCTTTAAACAAAAATTTATAAACTGTAGCTTGTAAAAGCAGTTACCCTACACAAGGTTAACTAACTTAGGGTCCAAGCTACTGTACAAACTTAACATATTACTTTCTCAACAATATTTTTAACGAGACGCATAAAAATTTTTTTCCCAAGAACAGTTTCCAAATGAGCATAAATATCTTTGAACTTATTTTTATCTGACACCACCCCCCAAAGAGAACAAAATTTAACATTCAATATCATGCCAGAGATCATACTAGGCACATTGTATCTAATTCTTACTACAATCCAGCAAAGCAGGTACCATATTCTTACTTCACAAATAAGGAAATTGCAGCCAATTTCTATATCCTAACAGACAAAACTACTAAAATGGCAGAGGATTTGATACTGTCAAGACTCCAAAGGCTCCATGCTGCTCTTCTCCATACCAACCAAGCATAAACCATCAGTCAGCGCATATGTAAATTATACAACTCTCTAAAAGCTTTCCCCCAATCATCCTTTTGCTTATACTATTCCAGTCCCTTGGACAGCTCTCTCTGCCATTTAACTCTTCATATGTAAATTATACAAACTCAAAAAGTTTGGCTCAAATGCCACTTTCTTCATCAAAACCTATCCCCAAGCAACCTTTTTCTTAATTCTCATGGCATTTAATTGGTATTTTCAGTGTATTAATATATTAAATGTTAGACTTTAAAACTTCTCTAAATCAAAATCAGGATAAAAACACAACAGAATCACACAAACTATTCTGGTTACACCAGTGTTCCATGAAATGTTAACAGTTATGAGGGAGAGAATCAAAGGAAGAATACTAAGAATAATGTAGTAAGGAGAGAGGGGAAACTAGTAACATCAAGTATGAATCCATTAAAAAGTATGAGATAAATGCATTTATGCATATATAGAAAAAAATCCAGGGGCGCCTCGGTGGCTCTGTCAGTTAAGCATCCAATTTTGGCTCAGGTCATGATCTCACTTTCATGGGTTCAAGCCCCACATCAGGCTCTGTGCTGACGGCTTGGAGCCTTGAGCCTGCTTCGGATTCCGTGTCTCTCTCTCTCTATCCCTCCCCTGCTCAGGCTCTGTCTCTGTTTCTCTGTCCTGTATCTCTCTCAGTTCCCACTTATCTAAAACTTACTTAAATTAGTCTGGGCAGGGAAAGAGGGATATATATATTTTTATCAGTGTTTTTTTAAGTTCTCCAGATGATGTTTCCCTCTGCAGATAGGACTGAGACCCTTACACATCACCGTATCACCTATACCTATGGAATACATCTACAAACACCCTAATGGTTTTCCAAGTAAAAAATAAAAAAATTAAAAATTTTGGATCATTCATTATGATGTAATAGATGAATCTGAATCAAAAGATCTAGAATATAGTCAGTTCCATGTTTGTCCTGAACTAGGTGAATGAACTCAGAACACTTCAAAACTCTGGTCCTGTTTCCCCATTTGCAAATGAGAATATGCCTCCCTCACAGGATTATTGTGAATAAATGAAATTAAAATATAAGTGTTTTCTAGAGTTTTAATGATCTACCATAACGAGTGAATGATTTCCTTATTTAAAAAGATCAATATAAAACCATCTAACTCAGGAATTTCTTTTCTGGGAATTCACCTTACATAAACAGCACCAACATGAAAAAAATAAACTGCATAATGACATTTACTGCAGCACTGCTTCCAGTGGCTCAAAAATAAGAATTGAACATAAACTAGACAACAGAAAAATGGTTTAGCAAAATAAAAATCCATGCACTAAATGTTACAAGTTATTAAAGTAATATAGTCAAATGTCCATGATATTAAATAAAAATACCACATTGCCTAAAGTGTATCATACAATCCCATTTTTGTTTAAAAGAGAGGAGCAATATATATATGACTGTTTGTGTGGAGCATGACCAAATAAACACCCAACTCTGGTAGAAGAAGAAGTACTATTGGCTTTATCTTTGCATTTTTTTGTGTTCTAAGGCTCGCTTAAATTGGCAAAATTGTTTTTTCTTTACAGGAACATATTTATACATATATGTGTATATATATGTAGGCTTTGTACTCCATGCAGAGCTCAATGTGGGGATTGAACTTATGACTCTGAGATCAAGACCTGAAGTGAGATCAAGAGTTGGATGCTTAATCAAATGAGCCACCCAGGCACCCTAAAAGGTCCTATATTAATACAATTTAAATGCATTACACTTTAGAGGCCTTATCACAGAATATAGTACAAGCGATCCTGTGCTATTTTCAGTTCCTTATAGTAGCAGGTTGAATGCCCAACAACTGAAGGCTTGTCTCAATGGTTATCTAGTAACTTTCAATTGTTACACATAATCAATTGGAATCAACATAGCACCAAGGAGAAATAACTTAAGAAATGTTAGGCTGTAACAGAACTAAAGAAAGTCATTTCAATGCATGGTCTGAGACAATGAGGAAAAGATAAAAACCATTTTATTTTTTTTAATGTTTATTTATTTTTGAGAGACACAGAGACAGAGTATGAGCAGGGGAAGGGCAGAGAGAGAGGGAGATACAGAATCCGAAGCAGGCTCCAGGCTCTGATGAGCCATCAGCACAGAGCCTGACGCGGGGCTCGAACTCACAGACCTTAAGATCATGACCTGAGCTGAAGACGGCTGCTCAACCAACTGAGCCACCCAGGTGCCCCTAAAAACCATTTTAAGCAGCAAACTCTAATGCACTTTTAAAAGAATTTTTTTTCTTTAGACTAGAATTTTCCAAAATGTTTTCCTTAATCACCAACTCAGTGTTATTTGAAATAAGAGGTTCCCTGTTCAATACATTTAGGATATGCTGCTCTCTGGTAACCATTTGTTCTTTTGCAAGCTGAGCACACAGTCATTCCAGATTTCATGGTCACATAGTAAGTCCTACAGTTAAAACTGTTTAACTTTAAGCCAGTATTATAACTTTTTTCTGTAAATATGTTAACATAAAATAAACTATTTTAAGCAGTATTTCTAGTCATTTCCAAGAAAAGAAAGTTTAGTCAATTATATAACATATTTCAACTTTCTTAACTTGGTCTAGGAAAAGCCGCAACTTATGACAGTTAACTTTTAAAATACATTTGCTTGGGGCGCCTAGGTGGCTCAGTCAGTTGAGCGGCCGACTTCGGCTCAGGTTATGATCTCGGGTCTGTGAGTTCGAGCCACATGTCGGGCTCTGTGCTGACAGCTCAGAGCCTGGAGCCTGCTTCGGATTCTGTGTCTCCCTCTCTCTCTGTCCTCCTCCTGCTCACACTCTGTCTCTAGGTCTCAAAAATAAATAAACGTTAAAAAATGAAATAAAATAAAATAAAATACATTTGCTTTACTATGACTACTGTGAAGAGTCTAAGAAAAAATATATGAACTGTACAAACCTTTCAAATAAATAAGAATAATCTTTTAGGTGATTAAGTATGAATTATGATTTTTAAAATTCCTCAAATATTAACTGATGATCACTTGTGTCTCAATAACTTTAAGTGAGATGACCCAACCAATTTCTTAAAAGTGTTGTAAAAAACCTTTTGCAAGTTGCTGCTTAGAAAAAACAACCAAAAAAACCAACTGCCTATGATGCCCCTGGGCTGGCTCAGTCAGAACAGCATGTGACTCTTCATCTCTGGGTTGAGTTTGAACCCCACACTAGGTGTAGAGATTACTAAAAAAAAAAAAATAATTAAAAACTTACACACGCACACACACGAATGCCTACACTGCAGTGTCTGAAAAGAGAAACCAAATGTTAGTTTCCAGGACTATTAAGTTACATACCAAAAAAGGGTCACTGTAGAAATATTCTTTGGCATAATTTAAATGAAATTTGCTCTGTATCTAGGTAAATAAAAATTTTTTGAAAGGTGCATGAAGTATCTCATAGAAAGAAATATATACAACAAAAACTAATCTTAGGAAAATAACAAAGCAAATAATAGTAACAAACTAGTAAGTAAACTGTAACTTCTGAAGATATAAAGATAAGACAGGAGAAAACACAATAAATTACATACAATTCTCATTATCCATGAAAAAAAATCGTACAAATTCCTCACAGGCAACCTTATTTCTAGCACTAAGTTTTCAAAGAAATTTCTTATATGGAATATTATAGAGGACACAGAATTGTAACAGAAAATCTCAACAAGATTGTCTTAACAGATGCAAGGTTTCGGGTTGCCTGGGCCACTCAGTCGGTTAAGATCAGGTCATGATCTCGCAGTTCGCAGGTTCGAGCCCCGCATCAGGCTCTGTGCTGACAGAGCCTGGAATATTCTTCGGGTTCTGTCTCCCTCTCTGCCCCTCCCCTACTCACACTCTGTCTCTATCTCTGAACAATAAATAAACATTAACAAAAACAAAACAGATGCAAGGTTTCATATTTTTCTTTATAGTTAGCTTTCCTCAAGGAAAACCATGCATCTAACTTGTAACACAATTCAGGGAATGCAATTCCACACTAATTCTTTAAGGGTTCCAGGACAATATGGTCTAAATTTTCCCAGGTTATAATATTGGATTTCCAGAGTCTTTCAGGAATGACCAAATTAGAAAAAGCCTTTAAATCTGATGGGCCCCTATTTTCTCTCCAGGTCCTATATTTTCAATGTTCCCTACCTCCACTTTAAATTCTGCTATTCTCCCCTATCAGGGTCACCACCCATACTAATCTCTCTGGCTGAATGCCATTTCACCCGTCTCTTGACTGAATTAATTTCTCCAAGTCTTTTTTTTTTTTTTTAATTTTAATTTTAAGTAGGCTCCAAGCCCAACATGGGGCTTGAACTTATGACCCTGAGATCAAGAACTGTATGCTCTACTGAATGACTCACCCAAGCACCCCTCTCCATTTTTTTTAAACTCAACTTTACCTCTTGTAGAAAGCTATTCCTGACCCCTATGCAATGTCTACCTATGTAAGGCCATGACACTTCTGTGACACCACTTGTGTGTGTTACTTAGTACACTTAGTGTACTGCACTATAGTCACAAGTTTAATCAACTTCCTCTTCACTTTATTTAAATTTATTTACCTAGAGAGAGCATGTACACACGGGAGTGAGAGCATGCATGCTGGGTAGGGGCAGAGAGGAAGGGAGAGAGAATCCCAAGCAGGCCCAATTTGGTCAGCAGGGAGCCTGAGGCGGGGCTCAAACCCATGAACCTTGAGATGACAAGAGCCAAAATCAAGAGTCAGACACTTAACCAACTGAACCACCCAGGCACCCCCCTCTTCACTATATTATAAACTCCCTAATAACAAAGATCTGATTCCACCAACATCTAAATAAAGTCTAGCATATCAGAAGCCTGCAAATCTTAAAATACGTGTTCAAGTTTCTGATAGTCTAGCTCGATGAGAGGATACAACTCCAGAGTGACAAATGAGATTGAATGTTCTTCCAATAATACTCCATGAGTATCTTCTCAACCAGACTTAAAATAAAAATTTTCAAACAATTTATCTTTGGCAAGTTCCTAGGGTACTCCCGTTTCTGCTAGTGTAGGAGTCACCTAATTTAGAGGTTAAATGAATGTACCAAAGACATTCCCTTGGCTCCCTTTTCAGCAATTACACTTCAGCCATAGGGTGGTCCAGGAAAACATCTACAGACAAAACTGGCATTTATCTTCTCAAAACTTCAAATCTTAATGTTGCTTATGTTGAATCAGTTTTAAAGACTTAGATATTACTACATAAAACTTAATATTTTACATTTATTCAAGCTAAAAGTGTTGATAAAATACTAACTAGATGTTAATAAATGACCTGGTCACCAAAATGGAAGACACGAGTAGCTCTTATCTGTATGTAATTCTTGGTATTTGACAAAAACAGACAGTACTGTCCACATTTTTCTCTACCTACAATCTGCCTTATTTGACTAGCTAGCAAAGGCCTATACTTTGGGTCAGCTTGTTTCCGCCACTCATTTACCCTTCTTTAATGTCTGAATGGATAAAACCAGTTGCATCTTACAGTCAAGACAATATTCCACTGATCCCTAAATAAGTCTTTAAGAAGTAGTGCCTAAAACCACAGATCACCATTTTGAGATCTAAAACTTGCACTCTTGATAGGAGATGTTCACTGTAATAGAAATCACAAAGATCTATCCTCAAATTAGGTTCTCTACAAATTTATTGGTATTTTTTTTAATGACCAAAAAAAGTGTGAAAGAAAATGCCTTCTCTCTCCCCTTCCCCTGTCACACACCATTTTTTATGTACTCTGGCAGTCAGTTGCAGGTTTTATTCTCCTAAGCAGGTATTGAACAGGTGGTTTTGCAGTGTCATTTTATAGTCAATTTCACCAAATCCATTTCAGGAAGATTTTTGGAGGCTTTGTGGTTCAAATATTTGCCTTAGGTAGGTGATAATGACAGCGTTGTGTTTTTTTCCCTCCTGTCCCATTTACAGTCAAAAGTATTCTTGCATTCCAACTACCTCTTCTCCCTTCACACTTCTTTCTGTACTTGGCAGCTACAGTAAAATCCTGGAATATGCACCTAAGGTATACACATTTGTATGTTTTCTGGTACTCCATCTTTTCTCTCTCTACAAAGAGAATAGTAAGTTAATTAGAAGTGAAAAATCTGTAATATGTAAACTAAAAATGGGTAAGATTACAGCAGCTAAAGCAGCTAAATTTGCAGAGGTGAAATATACTAAACTAAGATTTTGCCAACATGCCTGAATAACCAACACTTGATCTTTAAAGCACTTTAGAAAAGTACAGAAATAAGCCAGGCAAGGGCCAAATAAAATTTTTCATTTAAGGTCAACAAAAGACAAAAATTTCCACAATTTTATTAAGAATTAAAATGACTCTCTGGAAGGTGACATTGTGTTTAATTAGGCAAGTCTTAATTTTTCATTTATAAAGAAGTTGGATCTTTTGAGTTGTTGGATGAAAAAATTATCAAGAAAAAAAATACATTAACCTTATGTATGTTAAACATACTGCTACCTGAAACTCTGAGAAGAAAAAAGCATTTATCATGAACCTACCTATGTAATAATTTCACTGGAAAAGCTTGAAAATAGCAGCTCTGAAAATTCACTTTTCCCACTATAAAAGCAATACATTTTAAGTGAAAAAGTCTCCTATCTATGTTACTAAATATAAACATTTTTATTAAATATTAACTTCTAATGACAAGGTTTGAAGGAAACCTTTTTCCACCACATCAGAATTCAGAAGGGAGAGACACAGGAACTAGACTGATAGCAATCCAATACCTGATCAAGCTACAACGGAAAGCATAATTTAGACCTAGGCCAATGGGGCTCCTACCATCACCCCTTAATTATCCTAACCCAGTCACAGGCAGCACTGAACAACCGACGGTCCTCCAAAAAGATGCAGAGTCTATCATGGTCACCTCAAGAAGCAGCAGAACAAAGTGCTTTCTGCAGGGGGCAGCCTTCCAAAGAAAGAGAGGAAGGAGGCTATAAGCCATACTCGATCAGTTCCTTCTTATAAATTCATCAAAGGCAACACTGAAGTAGTAGGACAACAGAAGCAAGTCAGACTGTTTTTTACCCCTTCTTAAAAACAGCAAGATCTAATACACCACCAACCAACTTACCCAGTTATAAGTACAATTTTTATGCTAACTACACACCTATCAGTAAAACAGCCACAAACTGAATGCAAGCCAGACAAAACCATATGAGATATATTTGAATATTTTAAAAAAGGCATAAAACTTAACATGAAAAAAATACAGAATATCTTCTCCCTACGTTAGAAACCCAACAAGTTTAAAGGTCACTGAATTACAAAATAATTCAGGAGACAGGAATCAACTTCTATTTAAAATTATGTAGGTCTTAGGGGCACCTGAGTGGTACAATCGATTAAGTGTCTGATTCTTGATTTCAACTCCAGTCATGATCTCAAGGTTCCTGAGTTCGAGACCCACAGTGGGCCCTGCTTTGAGAGGGAGGGGCCTGCTTGGGATTCTCTCTCTCTCTCTCTCTCTCTCTCTTTCTCTCTCTCGCTCTCTCTCTCCCCCCCTCCCTCACTTGTGCATGGGAGCTTGCTCTCTCTCAAAAATAAATAAACTTAAAAAAAATTATGAAGATCTTGTCATTGTCTATAAAAAGCACAGTCTGGTGTCTGACCAGATTGGCTTTGGACATCATCGCTGGCCCAAATCTCTGATCATAGTTACTTCTGCTAACTAGGGTAAGCACCTACACAGGAAGACAAATTATATTTCAATATCAGAAAGATTTATAAACACGCATGGAAGGTTTAAGAGAATCAAAATCATAATATTACCTTTGTTAAGACTGCATAGTTTGGCTTTTATATTGTAACGGTTAAGAACTGGCCTATTAAAGCTGACAACCTTGTAAGATCAATTTAAATATGGCATTAATTTAAATTTTTAAGTTGAAATTTTACTAAATATGGAAACATCTAAGAGAACTTTGCACTCAAAATTTTTAAAAATGTATAAATATTAAAGTTTAAGTTCTCTTGAAGATGTTTTTAAGTTTGTTAATAGCAAATCTAACCTGAAGATTAAACAGCCAGACTTGTACAACAAGAATTTAAAAGCTGAAGACCCAAAATTCTGAAATACAACTAATTTTTTAAATTAGTGTTAAACCTTTACTGGATGCAAAAACTGTCCTTGGGACACCAAAAGACAATCCTAAACTTAATTTCACCAAAACCTGGACTTTAAACGACATTAATACAAAAAGGAAATGACTATGATCCCTATGCAGATGAAGCAAATCATCTTTAAAAAGCAGGATATTAAAAGACTAAGAACAGAAACTTAAGTCAATTAAAAATATTTGTCCTTGTATTTTAAACAGGATTCCTAGCCAGAATTCCTTAAATCATCCTGATACTCCCAGTCACATGGTGAAGAGTCACCTATTAAACATGAAATCTAAGCAGTAAACAAGCTTTTAAAATCTTTAGGTAACTTCCTTTATTAAAACTATTTTGATATACCTTTACAGAATTAACATTTCTCTTAATCGTTTAAAACTATTCGTCTAATAAAGCTTCCCTAAAAACCATGACCAAAAAAACCTGTCAACAGTTTTCTTAAGTTAAAAATCTCACAAAGTCCTCAGTCCTGACTTTAAGATGATTGTGCTATTACCCCTGTGTCCGTAATACTAACCCACGAAATATTTAAATACGTGTTTTAATAAAAGGCTAAGTTAAAAGTGCGCTTTCCCTAGCTGTATTTTCCCAAGTTAAGTGGCTTAACTTTCACGGGCGTTTGGGAACAATTCATTAGCCCAAAATTTGGCCCAATTCAGACACAAAACTAATGCTAATATGTCTGAAGCCTCTAATCTTTTCTTTCGTTTTAATATATGTATCTTTCTGAGTGTCGAAATCCGCTGCAGTAACAAAAACATAACATTCCTTAATAATGGCACCTAACGAGCCTAACCCAAGTGGCTGTTCCTTTCATACCCACACCTGTCTGCTGCAAGCTTTTCCTGGATACACTCGGGCCCACGAGAATTCCCACACTTATTTTCATAAACCCACTCCTTCCTCTTCGCCCACTTCAAACTCGCACACTTCTCTGGATCCACCCGCCTCTCCCCTCTTTCCGAATCCAAAGGGTGAGCGGACAGCTGGGTCCCTAACCCCAAGCGCGGAGAAACCGAGGACTGGCGGGGTGAGCACCCCAGCGCCGCGAGGCTGTGGCGTGGGGGAGGAAAGGAAGCGGGAGAGCCGAGCCCCCCCCCCCGTCGCCGGGCGCACACCCCCTTCCGGCACCCCTCCCCCCGCATTGTGCGAGCGGGCCTGAGGCCGCTGTCGTCCCGGACTGCCCGCAGGCCCCGTCCGCCCTCCCTCCTGCGGGCTGCCCCAGCCGAGGCCGCCACACAAAGCCCGGGGAGCCAGCCCCTGCGGCTCCAGAGCACGAGAAGAGGGAGCAAGCGCGGGCTGACTTACGGGGCTGCTGCGGCCGCGCTGCCTCAGCCGGGGACACCGACCGTTGGGCACACGGCGGTGTTGCTCTTGGCCGTACTTCCCTCCTCCGCCTTCGGTGGCGGCAATATCTTCTTTCTCCACCTACCTCCCTCCCCCCCACCCCACCTCCTTCTCCTCCCCCTCCTCCTCCGAACCACCGAAGTACCGAGGGTGAGACACAGAGACTCACAACAACATGGCTGCCACCGCCGCCTCCCCTCCCCTCCCCCCCCGCCCACCGGGCGAGCGCAAGGCACTCCGGGAGAAAGGGGAGGGGGAGCACTCACCGAGATGCGCCTCCTTTCTGTGGCTTCCGTCGCTTCTCCCGCGCTCTGGGCGCCGGCCGGCAGAAGCTCTGCGCGTGCGCACGCCCTCTGCGCTCGCGCGTTTCGGCCGTCCCTCAGGCGTGCACTCCCCCTCCCTCACCTTGCGGGCTCCCAGCTGGTTCTGGGCTCAGAGGTGGCACCAGGCGGGGCTGCGCGCCCAAGCTCGGACGGTGCAGGCGTGGTGTTGCCGAGCGCCGCGTTCGCGTCTGTCTTCCCGCGTGGGGCCTCAACTTCCGAATTCGCTTACCCTCCGCTTCCTCCCAGGTAGTTCATTGTTCTCCGCCAACTGCTTATGCGGGTGTTAGCGCCTCCAACATGCCGTACTCTCCGCACTTAGCTTCTGGGGTGCTGACACCCACAGGAGCTGGACAGTAACCCAGGCCCTTAGGTTTCATCCTCATCCTCTCCTCGCAGCAAGACGACGGAGACGCAATTTGAGTGGAAAAGTGAACCCCTTACGTGGGGTTCTTCCTGGGCAAGTGGAACCAGCTCAGCACATTGCCCGCCCTCCCGCTCGCAACGCTTGGCCGGGGAAAACACAAAAGAGACTCAGGTCATTTCTGCTGGGCCAGTGATTCTCACTTATCGCCAGTTTTCATCACCCGCGCTCCCCAGGCGCACCTCCCTCTTTTCCTCCCGCAGTTAGAGACCAAATCCGCGCCATCGTCCTGGCTCCATGGCTTTGGTAGTGGTGATCCCAAGCTTGAGACCCACCCGGACTCTGCCCCTGTCACACAGCTGTAAAGTGTAGGGGCACCGGCGCTGTGTCCAGCTTGTTTTCCATGGTTTGCACAACTTCTTTCTGACATCCTGTACTTCCGAAACGGAGTGCCTTGTAATAACTTTATCTTCTTGGACGACTGTAAGCTACCCGAGAGGCTGCAAGGACCATGGGTATTTTGACCATGCATGTGTGTTGTGTCCCCCAGTGGCTGGGCCATGGTCGTGTGTTAAATGCATGAGCTTTCGGTGTTTTTAATTATTACCAAAAAGCGTTTGAATTTAAATCCGTTTCAAGCCTTTACCTGTGGCTGAAATTTCAGGCTTCTAGATATTTCCACCTGAATATTCTTCCTGGCACCAAACGTTATCAAATACAATTCACACCCATCCACCACCCCCAATTCATGTATTATCTCCACAGATGGCAGTGCCACGACCTATTCAGTACCCCTAAGTTAGTCCTTTGAACCATCCTTGTCTCTTACACCCCTCCCACCATATAGGTAACTTGCCAATCCTTTCAGATTTTCACTGCCCAAATATTTCTGGAGACAGTGTTTCTCCCTGTGTCCCCACTAATACCAGTCTTGCTTCCCAGGTCGTAATTTCTGTAGCAGGGTCTTAATTAACCTTCTTGTGTTCACTCTCGTTCCCTCCAGTCAGTTCTGCTCCCTGCCATCTGTGATAAAAATCTGATTCCTGGCTCGAATGCCTCTCCTTTAGCCATTTCATTGCTTCATGTGACCCACAACTGCATTTCTCAAGTATGTTCTGTCAATACTAACAGGCGTTTCTTCGAAAAATGTCTCATGATCAATTAAGTATGGGAGACACTGGGATGGATGGACATATGTTGCCTTTCTTCCCCCTCCATTGGGCCAATGATAGCTGAAGAATTGTTACATACAGTTGCTTAATACAGGTGAAACTAGATGGACTCATCAGAAGCCCTTTCTTGGAATGCGGAATTGGGACTAAGAGACCCCAATCTCCCTCTGGAAGTCTTTCGAACCTGGTATCTCTGGGCTGATTTGTCCCACAGTGTGGACAGGGAATCCATTGAGAAGATCGGAGTTGAGAGAAAGAAAGGGAGTCCTGATAATGCTGCTCTTCCCCTTTGTTCCTGTACCTTGCTGGCTGCTTCTCCCCCTGAATTCTGAAACACGTGCCTGGATTCTTACAATAAATTCTGGGTTTTTTTGCTTAAGTTAGAAAAAGTGAGTTTCTGTTACAACCAAGAGTCTTAGCTAAAAGCCGTGTGTTCATCATAGTTATTATTTATTTAGTGCTTACAGGATACAAGCCTAAAGCACTTTTCATACCTTGTTTCATTTAATGCTCCCAATATCTCCATGAGCAGGACAACTTCATGGGCATGTGAACTGCATAGTCCCACAAGGCCTGAAGCTTTAGAAGATTTCCGCAGTTGCTTTAATGCTGTGTCACTGCCATCTAGAAAATCTTAATAGTTCTTGGAAAAGACAAATTTTCATTTTGCACTGGGCTCCACAAATTACATAACCAGTACTGGCTATGAGGTATTATCTCCATTTGACAAAAGGCTTCTTAGCATCTTTAAAATTAAATTATGCATTGTAAATAACCAAGTGAGGGACATAGAGTGCAATGCGTCCCCAAAAAAAATGACTCTAGGAGACTTTTTCTCCATGGAAAGCTTCGTGCCTGGCAGAACAGAGATCAAAGCCCAACCCTTTACTGATCTGACACCGCCCACCTCCAGCTCCTGATTCACCATGCACGTGAGCAATTTCTTCCGTGCCTTCACATATGCTTTGCAATCTGGCTTTCCTCATTAAGCACCTTCTGATTATAATTGGCTTCTGTATATTCACCTACAAGGAAAGAATGCACTCCTCAGCTACTGTAAATATCAGGTGTGCTTGATAGTTAAGGTAGACGATGTAATTGATGCCTGACAGCCATTCTAATCACCCGGAATCTTGTTAGAGATGCAGATTCTTGGCCCCACTCCAGACATACTGAATCAGAATCTGCATTTTAATAAGGTTCCAGGGCAATCCTCTACATAATGAAGTTCAAAAAGCGTTGGTAAACCAATCACGATAATTCCGTCTCACTTGATAGGAACTAGTTCTGTAGTGGGTGTGTCATTCATTGAGAGCCTATGAGACACCAAGAGGTGCCAACTCAAAGTGGGGGGGACAAGCACTCTCTCCTGGATGTAAACAAGAAAGCATCTTGCCTCCACTTCCTGCTGACAGGCATCCTATGCTGCTAGTAGCCTACCCAGAGTATTCATTCTCCCTGTCTTCTTCAGTAACAGATCCTCTGGGTGTACCTGTGGTCTGGAAGAGGCATATAGGGTGGAATGAGTGGCCTGACTTTTCAGCAACACGCATTACATTTTAGGATGTGTCTGTCTGGCCTGTTGAGACCAGTGGTTCTCAACCAGAGTTGTGCATCAGAATCACTTGGGAGAACATTTGAACCATATCATTTGAAGCCCCATCCCGGAGATTTCGAGGTTTCAAGATTTCGACTGAATGATTCTGGTCTGGCTGAAGCCCGGATATTGATATTTTTAAAAATGTTCCTCAGTGGTTATAGTGTGTAGCCATTGAGAACCAACAGTGTAGACCAGACCACATCTTAGAGCATATTTTAATATTCCCTATGAAAATGTCCCTTTCCAAGGGGACTGCTAATGAAACTTCTTATAAACTCTTTTTACAACTTTGTTGTTTTTATAAAAATATAAGCCATTAATACAAATTTTGAGAAATGAAGAAAAGTTCAAACCATCCCAATTTTAATATCACAGAAATACTAACATCCACATGTGAACACTGTTGTTACAAGCATAAATACATATAGAAGGATGGAGAGAGCTACATAGAGTAACAGAAACAGGCTCAATCCAGACATGGTATTTTTCTTAAAACACAGTGTTGAACTTATTCTTACTTGAATTTAACAAAAGAACTGAAGGAACTGCTCAGATGCATGTTTCTTCATTGTACGAAAGATTGATTCATAAAAGGTTTCTCAAAGGTTAAACAAAATGACAAAAAATCATAATAGGACAGAGGAACTTTTTCAAACTATGTGCTTCATTATTAGTACTGAGTTCTCTGCTATGAGATATAGATTAACAGTCTTTCACTTCCTCCTATCTCTTCCCCATACTTCCTAATTTTTGGTGCATATTATTTTTCACTTTGTCAGGGTTTATAATATTTATATTCTATTTTTATCCATCACTTTCCTCTTAATAAATGTATTTATCGTGCACTGCTTCATTTCCGACTTCGTTTTGGTTTGGTCATGTGGATTTCATCATGTATCAGTTAGCCTTCATTTATGTGTGTTATGAACCACCCCCAACAATCATTTCCTAGCTCCCAGTTCTGTGGGTTGGTCGGTTGGGCTGGGTTTAACTGGGAGGCTCAGCGGATCTCTCCTGGCCTTCCTTACCTGTGCAAATTGGTCACCCGGGATTGAGCCTAGGGCTGCATCAGTCAGGTCTGGTGGTCAGCCTAGGCACCGGTAGCCCCTCCATCAGGCTTGCTTCGTCTTGTTCACATGGTAGCAGAGTGAGAATGGAAGCTGTAGGCTTGGAATTCAAGTAATGTTCCTTCTGCTGCAAGTCATTGGCCAAAACAAGTCAGAAGGCCCGTCCATATTTAAAAGATGAAGCAACAGGCTTTATCTTTTGGTGAGAGAAGCTACAAAGAATTTGTGTGCATTCGCAATCTTTCAACAGCTTCATATTCCTTAAGATTTGAAAATGCCTTCCTATTTTATTTAAACTTAAACAACTGTTTTTGAGTCTTGCTGTCCTGCACCCCAGCCATGTCCCAGTACTTTGTGGACACTGCTCATAGGAAAGAGTCTGGAAAAGTCTGAGGCTGATTTGATTTTGACCTACCTAAGAATTTTTTTCTCTCCTTTTGAAGTTTGATGTCTTAACCGCAATGTATCTCACTGTCCATCAGTTTCTAACAGATTTTCCTGGTATTACAATATAACCCTGATATATGAAATTAAGTTCTTTAATCATTTGGGGAAATTTTTCTGTGTAACAACCCTGAATATCTTTTCTGTGAACTTTTTTTAAAAATGTTTATTTACTTATTTTTGAGAGAGCGAGAGAGCGTGAGCCACCCAGGTGCCCCTTTTTCTGTGACCTTCAATAGACTTTCTACTTCAAGGGGAAGAATTATCTTTATTTGAAACATCTTGTACAACTTAAAGCTGATGAGAAGATCACTATTAAAAAGAAGTTTTGGGGGGACGCCTGGGTGGCTCAGTTGGTTGAGCGTCTGACTTTGGCTCAGGTCATGATCTCACGGTTTATTAGTTCGAATCCTGGGCTCTCTAGAGCCGGCTTCAGGTCCTCTGTGTGCCTCTCTCAATCTCTCTTTCTCTCAAAAATAAACACTCAAAAAAATTTTTTGGAAAAAAAAAAGAAACATCTTTGTCCTTTACATGTATCCTCTCCTTGTTAATTGCTTTAATACCTTTGCCTTTTTCTTCTGAATTCACTACGATTAAATCAAGCCCTTTCTCCATGTTATTAATTCAGTTTTCAGCCAAATTGTCAATGATACGGTGTTACCACTGCTTTCAAATGATTCCTTATGCCTCCAGTAATCCTTTTCATCTTATTTTAATGTTTTCTCATCAGCTGTGCTATTTATCTATTGTGTCCCAACTCCAAACTTTGTGGTGCTGAGATTGGGACTCTGCAAATGACACTACTTCACCAGTAGGCTACCTGCTAGACATTGCCAATAGTGGGCACCTGGAAAGATATGGGAAGGTAGGAGAGAGGAGAAGCCTCTTGCTCTTTCCACTTGTTATTCCTGTCAGAATGATTCTAAGGCAGCACTTCAGCTCAACTGTAGGAGTGAGTTCCAGTCTGTAACTTTTTGCACATTCGCAGAACCAGCCTAATGGTACCCCCTTGAAGAAATAAGCAGTGGCTGGACATCACTCCTCCTCATAGGAATAGGACCTTGTTCCTCTGGAGACTCTTCTTCAAACTCCTGAGGTCCTAGGAGCAACCAGGGTGCCTCTTCCTCAGATGTCCAAGTCCCAATTCTGTGGGGCTCTTCCTTTGCTTCTAAGCTTTATTTCCCCAGGGGTGGTAGCTGCCGTTACTAACTCTACTGCAGTTACTAACTCTACTGCCTCCTCTCTGCAGTCAGTTTAACCAATTCCCCACATTCTCACATTTAAATAACAATGTTTTCCTAACTGGTCCTGAACCAATGCATCATCTTCTAGAACTTACTGAAGTTACGTTATTAAATATTATAGCATAAGTATTTGCAGAAAATGTGACTTTTATTTTTCCATGCCTTTATTGTCGTTTTTTTTCTGGATCTATTGTTTTGTTTTGTTGAAAGGAGTCTCTTAGACAACATTGCTGGCTCTTATTTTTTAAAAAGATTTATTGAGGGATCCTGGGTGGCTCAGTCAGTTAAGTGTCCAACTCCAGCTCAGGTCATGATCTGACAGCTTATGAGTTCAAGCCCCACATCGGGCTCTGTGCTGACAGCTCAGAGCATGGAGCCTGCTTCGGATTCTGTGTCTCCCTCTCTCTCTGCCACTCCCCAGGTCACGTTCTCTCTCTCTCTCTCTCTCTCTCAAAAATAAATAAAAGTCATAAAAAAATTTTTTAAAGATTTATTAAGCTATAATCCACATGCCATACAACTTACCCATTTAACGTGTACAATTCAGTGGGTTTTAGGATATCCACAGATGTGTACAACCATCAGCACAGTCACTTTTAGAATATTTTCATCACTTCACACACAAAAAATCATATTCCCTTAGAGTAGTACTCTGCTCTCATTCTACCCCTTAGTCCTAAACAGCCACTAATCCACTTAAATTTGTTTTATTTATTTATTTTGAGAGAGAGGAGGGACAGAGAGAGAGGGAGAGAGAGAGAGAGAGAAAATTCCAAGCGGGCTCTGCACTGTCAGAGCTCGGAGCTCAATCTCATGACTGTGAGATTATGACCTTAGCCAAAATCAAAAATTGGACTCTTAATCCACTAAGCCACCCCGGGGGCCCCACTAATCGACTTTTTGTCTCTATAGATAGTTTGCCTCTTCTGGACATTTCACATAAATGGAATCATATAACATGGGTCTTTTGTGACTGGCTTCTTTCACTTAGCATAATGCTTTCAAGTTCCATCCATGCTGTAGTATGCATTAGTCCCTCATCGCTTTTTATGGCCAAATAATATTCAATTTTATGTAAAGACTGCATTTTGTTTACCCATTCATCAAATAATGGGCATTGGGGTTGTTTCCACCTTTTAGCTGTTATGAATAATGCTGCTGTGAACATATGTGATCAAGTCTTTGGGTAGAATGTCTTTGACTGTGGTTTCCCTCTGACTGGGTTCTCTGTCTTTTGTATGAGGTGTGGTTTGTTTGCTTGCTTGTTTGTTTTATTTGACCCTTGTAGTTTGTTTGCCTAATTGCCTAGTGGAAAGGCCTTTTTTTGTTTTTTGTTTTTTCTTTGGTCTTTTGCTTTGAGCAAGTGTGAGCTTTCTCTCTCATCTGAGACCAATGTGTCTTCCCTTCAGAGCTATAGTTTGAGTATGAGGTATAGTTTTAAGCCACTTTTCTGTAGCCAGAGGAACCCCAGTGGAGGAGGCGAAAAGCTTATCTGGTACTAAATTAGCTGCTTGCTGGAGGACCTAGGTTCTGGCCACTCAGTAGAGATCCTCCGGAACACTCCAGGGCCCACCCACCCACTCAAGGGTTTATTCCACTCTCATGGGGTTCATCTTGTTCTGTCAACTAAGAGTGGCCTGGAAGATGGCTAACCATGGTGACATCCACTTTTCTTCCTGTCCAGTTCCATCTGAGCAGTCTGGGCTGTGAGGGCCCTATCTCAGTACTAAAGCCAGGCAGGAGCCCTGACCAGCTTCTGCATAGCTATGGTAAGCTTCCTTTCCTTCCTTTCCCCTTCTAGGACAGAGTCCAATTTCTTTTCTTTCGTTCTTTTTTTTAGTGTTTATTTATTTTGAGAGAGGGAGAGAGAGCGAGAGCAGGGAAGAGGCAGGAGAGAGGGAGACACAGAATCTGAAGCAGGCTCCAGGCTCTGAGCTGTCAGCACAGACCCCGTCATGGGACTCGAACCCACGAAATGTGAGATCTTGACCGGAGCCAAAGTCGGATGCTTAACCGACTGAGCCACCTAGGAACCCCTAGAAATAGCACAATTTCTTAAGAAGTTATAAATTTGTGGAAGATTGGTTTATATCAATTGTGCATTTTCAAAATATTGAGGAAGGTTTTCTTAGATATTCTTAGCTGGTGAACTTGCAAACCATGAAAGAATCCCTTGTTCTCCAAGTGAGACATCCAGTCTCAAGTAGAGCATTTCTCCAAAGTTCATTTCTCATCTCAAAACAGTTTCCAAATGTACCTTCTGTCATTCTGGTGGTATTGTCAGAAACAACACGGCTAGTGCAGGCTTGAATCCCCACCTTTTCCCTAAATCCTGTATAAAGTAAAGACCCCACTGTTAGCTAAACCTTAACTACCTATTTTTGTTCCATGACAGGCAATAAAACAGTGGGGATCTGAATCATGGTATATTTTGGGTTATGGGAACAGTTGTTCTAGGAAGCTATGGTAGCTGTGGGTTTGTTTGCTTATATTCTCTGAATGTTTGTGCATGAGGCCAGTGCTGTCATATCCTTGTGTGTCCTATTCGCCCCAAGGAGAAGCCTACTGAATATTTGAGAAAGAGCGAAGGCATTTCCCTGAATGGGACAGGGTTTTCCCAGCTTGTTACAGTTTCTCAGGGGGGAAAACCTGGCTAGTCTTTCCCTTTGGGCACAGGAGAGAGTAGGGCTTTCCTTGACTTAAAGTAAGAAGGCTAGGTCCTGGACACAGGGAACTCTAGGACTTTGTCCTGTGTCTCTAAGGCGAGAATAAAGCTGGACCAGGAGACTTTGTATTATCACAGACATGCCACACCTCCATAATTCCCAGAGAATGACTTGCATGCCATTGGGGTGATTCTGAGGCTGGCGGTGAGTCAGGGAGCCAAATAATGCTCATAAATTCAAAAATAAATTACCGCCAGTCCCTGATGTCAAGGAAAACCTACTGATACCTTCTGCTTTATCGACTGCCAGGAATAGAGATTTTGAAAGTAGATTATAGTTTCTCATTCGTCATTGAACCAGAGATGCATTCCCACAGGAAAAATATCCACAAAATATTATTGAAAACCTGATAGTACTGCAGGCTCGGTGCAATCCTGTGATTTATGATAAAAAATGTATTTTTGGTCTTCATCCGCATTCCTGGCATAGAGCTCCTAAAATCCATGGAATTTCAGAAGAGATGAGAGATAGAAGTATCTTTTGTTATTCATAACAAGTCCCATTCAACCCTATCTAAATTTATGGTAATGAGGTGACTTTCGAAAAGCCTCTAACCTGGGAGCTGGTTGCTAGGAGAACCATCAAGGTAATTAGAGGGTTGGAACTTTCAGCCCCATCCCCCCTGCCCCCCCCCCACATCTGGGGGAGAGGAGGAGAGGGGTTGGAGGCCAATCTAATCACCAAAGACCAATGATTTAATCAATCATGCCTACATAATGAAGCCTCCGTAAGCACCCTAAACAATGGGGTTCAGAGAGCTTCTCAACTGGTAAACATGTGGGGCTGCTTGGGATTGGATAGAAACTCCACATCTCATCTCCCATACCTTGTCCTGTGCAACTCTTCCATCTGGCTATTCTGAATTGTATACTTTTTTTTTTTTTAAGTAGACTTTGGGCCCAATGTGGGGCTTGAACTCACGACCCTGGGATCAAGACTCAGATACCCTACTGACTAAGCCAGCAGATGCCCCAAGTTGTGTCCTTTTATAATAAACCAGTAATATAGTAAGTAACTATTGTCATCAGTTCTGTGAGCTGCTCTAGCAAATTATCAAACACAAGGTGGGTGTCTTGGGAACCTGGGAACCTCTGATTTATATCCAGTAGATCACAAGCACGTGTGACAGCTTGGACTTGTAATTGGTGTCTGTAGTGGGAGAAGGGGTAAAGTCTTCTGGGACTAGTCCTTAACCAGTGGGGTCTGCTCTGATCCCAGGTAGATTGTGTCAAAATTGAATTATAGGACACCCAGTAGTTGTCTACAGAGAATTGGAGAATTGCTTGGTGTGGAAACCCCTCTCCCCTCACATTTGGTGACCAGAATAAAGTATTGAGAGCAGTAGATGAAGAAACTGAGTTTTTTCCTCTAGCTGATATAGAAGAGGAAATGAGTCTTTCCTACTTACGCATCCTGTGTTCATGGTCAGGTGTGCTGCATGTGTCAAAAGGCTTTAAAATACCTCTCCCGTTGCAGAAGTTCACAGAGAAAGTTGATCCTAGAGAGAAGACACATCATGGCAGGGAAAGCACAACTGCCCCATCAGGTAGCCTTCTAGGGTTGACAAGTAAAGCCAACATTTAGCATTTTATAGAGCATATTAAAGAGAACCAAATCCTCCCTTGAAATACAGACATAAGCCAAAACTATGAATCCTAGACCATGATGGTTACAAATGTATGAAGCAAGAAGTAAACACACCAGAGCAAACTCTACCATGTGGGACAATCTCAGTGTGGTACCCACAAAGGAAGATATGGAAGAATCCTTGGACAGAGGAAACCTGAGGGGAAGAGACTATTCTTTTGGCTTACAGTAGTTATGGATCTTTCACAGCTTTTAAATGAGGAGCAGCCAAGATCAGAACCTACTGCACAGCATTTATATTGTGTTGTCTACAAGAATTTAAACTGTAGTTCTCAATAGAGTATGTGCTCCTTATTCTCAACTAGTCCTTTTGACGTCTACACAAAGTCCCAAATAAAGCTTCAGGGTTTTGTTTTGGGTGATATTAGAGCTGGATAAATCTTGGATTCTTCAAGTCAAAGGTCTAGTACATAGTCAAAACAAGGTGAGTAACTGTCCTTCTGCACTGCTACTTTAAAGATTCTGTCTGGTTTTACCTTATGATACACATATCCCAATGCAGACCTAATGCCCTCCACATATGCCCTGGGCTCACCTGCGTTTGCACCCACGTGCCCACCATCGGTGTCATGTCCTTATAGAGCCATCAGCATGCATATTTGCGGGGTCACCCTGTTTAGTGGACTATGAGTACTGTGTCCGGGTCCTTGGTGTGTCCCTTTCTTGATTCCTGATTTCCATTTTCTTTCCAGAGAAATACAAAACCCCAGAGTTGAAGGCATTTCCTAGTGGTAGCTTCATTTTTCCTACTTGTTCAAATCAAACATTCTGAGTCACCCCTGGAGTCATCATTTTGTCTTTCTCTAATACTGAGAAAGACATCAGAAAATCCTGTTGCCTGTTCCTTTGAAAATATCCAGATTCTGCCCATTTTCTACTATTTCCACTATGCCCACTGTAGTCTGGACTATTATGATCATCCCTTAATTGGACTCCTGCATAGCTATGTCTCCCTGCCCCCCCCCCATCCTTGCCCGGCTCTGATTTATTCTGCACCCAGCAGCCAGTGTGTTCCTTTTATAATTCAAGTTGGATCATGTCTCTCCTCTGCTCAGAGCCCTGTAAGGCCTTCCCTTGTCACATGGAATAAATCTAAAATCTTTACCGTGACATTTATGTTTCAGCTCTCTGCTACCTCTCAAATCTATCCCTCTCGCCCTCTCTTAAGCCACACTGAACACTCGGCTGTTCCTCACACATGCCAGACACTCTTGCTTCAGCGTCGTTGTGTTTTAAATTCCTCTGCCTAGACCATTTCCTCCCAGATACAGACACACACACATTCACTTCCTCACTTCCTCCAGGTCTCTGCTCAAATTCACTTAATCAGGAAGAGCTTCTCTGGAGACTCAGGTAACACAAACACTCATGTCTTCCCAGCCATTCTGTATCTATCCCCTTACTGTGATCGATTTTTCTTCTTGCCACTTCCCACCACACTGAGGTATTATTTATTTGTCTATTGTCCCTCTTACTGCATTAGAATGTAAGCTCCTCGAGGGCAGAGACTTGGTTATGCTCTCTGCTCTACCCCAACTCCTAGGCAGTGCCCGACATGGGGAAGGCAACGTGAGAAATACCTGTGGAGTGAATGAATGAACTCTTCATAGGAGGTATCTACTCATACTTACCTAAGTATTTTTTTTGGAGGCGGAGGGAAGCTTTTATAAGGGTTTCATCCAGACTCCCTGAGGAGACATGATCAAGGGGGGCACCTGCTCCTCCCGCGTGCTCTGGTTCTGCCCTAGGAGAGCGAGGTTGGACTGTGACAGAGGTGACATTGTGAGGTGTTTATGATGCTGTTTTTTAGGAGGGCAGGCTCCGTCAAATGGAGCCTTCCAAACCAGTCCGACAGGAGTGAGGGCAGGATTCCGCCCAGACTAGTAAAAGAGAGAATCATGGGGGCCTCCCAAGCCCTAATTCTGCCCGTGCCGAGTGAGACTGGCAAAGAGGGCACTGTGGCAGTCCCATGGAGCTCTCGCTGAGGAACAGGGGCTGAGACAGTGAGGGGGACAGGGCGTCGACCCACCACACACAGGATATAGAAGCCGCAACCTGTTTTGCCATAAAACCAGCTGCTGCAGGTAAGAAGGCCTCACTTTCAGACTCAACCATTCATTTGGCACATGTGTACTGAGCATGCACTGTGCCAAGCACAATTTTAGGCCTTCGAGGACAGTTCCAGGAACTGAAGGTGCCTGGGAGCTGGGCCACAGGCCACAGGGAGGGGCTCGCATTGGCTCAGGAGAGTGCCACAGTCTCCTCGTTAGTGCAGAGACTTCCTTTTTTTCTCTCTGGATGCTGACACGGTGCTGCCTCTCCATCTCCATTAGGGATCAGTGCCACCTGTGTCCCCAAGGCTGCTGGTGACTCAGGGAAGCACTGGGCAGCCTCTGGAGTTTCCCACCACCTCTGGAGGCTCCTCACCATGAGGGTTCCCAGCTCCTTCTCCTAACTGCTGCCAACTCCCCAAGGGAGAGAGGGTTCTGTCCATCATCTGCTGTTCTGTGCTTGTGACCTGGAGCTCCATCTACTGATGGACTCCCTCCCACAGCTGCCCTGGAGCCTGCCACTGGCATTGGCTTTGGGGCTTGCTGGAGGCAAGGAAGCCAGCTGTGCCTGGTGAGGAAGCAGGAAATGGAGCAAGATACGTTTCTTCAGGGCATATCTTTAGGGGTGTTTCTTCAGGGATGTTGGTCAGGGCTGTGGGTGAGGAGGTACCATGTAGAGATAAGAGAGAGCCAAACTCTAAGCCATTCTCTCATGGTGCAAGTTTAGAATAGACCTCAGTCCTGGGACACTGGCACCCAGGTGCTGATAGCCAGGGCCAGTTCTGACCCTGCCAAGGCCTGGGGGGCATTGGGAGACCCACCCAATACTCTGTGGGATGTGCTCACCCCCAAGTCTTACCGGCTGGCCTCATCCATTCACCTCTAGGCACCGGCTGCAGGGCCAGCTCAGACTTCCTCGGGACTCTGGGAGTGGCAAGCCTGCTGATGTCTTCTCCCTGGCAGCTGGAGGGGGTGAAGTCACCTGTAAACACTCGGGTGTGCGTCTGAAACAGCTGGGTGAGGCTAACAACACCCAAAGGCTGACGCGCCCCGGTTTCCAGAATTTGGCGCTCCCTGCCTGGCCCACGCAGGGAGTTCTGGTCATGACCAGGCGGTGGGGCTGGGGCTGTCCTCACAATATAACGACTTTGGGTCATTTCTAGGGATGCTTCCAGCACTGCTGTTGTCCGATTCAGAGGAGAAGAGATGTAGCTTACGGGCTCATAGATTTTTCGGTTTTTATGTAAGAACACTCCGAGCTCTGAGTCTGTACAGCACTTTGTATTTTTCAGGGTGTATATGTACAAGACACTTCTGAGAGACTCCAGACCTGCCGCAGGGCTGGCCAGAGCTTTCGCAGAGTCTGGACACCAGGGATCCAGGAACTGAACATCGGTTCCCCAGGCAGGGGAAGCCGGCCAGTGACGAGGAAGAGTAAATCACATACAGCACCAGCCTTCCCGAAGGCCTCAAAATACCTGAAGTTAGGTGCCGAACTGGGCTTCCTCTTCAGAAAGAGAGGTGGGAGATGGAAGGGGACCATGTTTATGATTATTCTTAAAAATTAAGGTTGTGGGCATCTGGGTGGCCCAGTAGGTTAAACATCTGACTTCAGCTCAGGTCATGATCTCACGGTTTGTGAGTTCGAGCCCCGCGTCGGGCTCTGTGCTGACAGCTCCGAGCCTGGAGCCTGTTTGGGATTCTATGTCTTCCTCTCTCCCCACCCTGCCCTGGCTCATGCTCTGTCTGTCTGTCTCTCTCTCTGTTAAAAAAGATTTTTTTTAATTAAAAAAATAAAAATTAAGGTTGTTTTTTAAAAATTTTCTTCTAATTCATCTTAAATGACCTTCTCTGGCAGCCACAGTTTGCTGGGGTCTGGCCATTTGGGTGAAACAAACAGGGTTGTTTCGGGACAGAGGCAGTAAAGTATTTCACAACATCCAAGAAATTGCTGCCTAGAGCCGAGCCCCTGCCATCACAGCTCTGGAAACAGGAGAGAGCATTCCTGGGACAGACACTACATTTTCACAAATGGCACTCATGGTGAGGCAGAGATGAGGTACCCGCACTGCAGGACTGTGACCGGGGACACTGGCAGAGACACGCAGGGCGGGAGGAGGTTGGGGTGAAAGCACCTGATGCTGACTGTAGCTGACAGATGGGTTTCTGAGCACACAGGACTCGCCTCCTGAGAACTGCCCAAAGTACTTGAGGGACATTTGTCGGGCCCTGGAGCCTAGAGTGGGCAAGTGGGAACAAGAGCAGGAAATCCGACTCACTGATGCAAATGTAACTGTGTTTATATCCACAGGCTGACAGAGATGTGGACTTTGGGGTTGTGCTGACGAGATTCCTGGGAGGCACTCAGGGTTTCTGTTACAGAGGGGGAAGCAACGATAAGGCACCCTCTGGTGCTTCTCCCACTGCTGAGAGCAGACAGGGCCACAGGCAGGGTCTGCCCCCTCACACAAGCAATGGAGACCCAGCAATGGGTCTCACAGGACCCCATTGCAGCTGCAGGACAATTTAGGTATGACAGGTGGGAGTCAGTGGGGGGATAGGCCTCAGCTTTCCCAGTCCTGTTCCACCAAGAAAACCCTGAGCTGGCTCCTTCCCCTTCTCCATTATTTTCTCGGCCATTCTAAGCCCTAACCTTACATTCTCCCTGCCTCTTCATGGCACAGGCCCTACTGGCCTATAGGCTCAGCCCACCTCCAAGCCCCATCTTCCTGCAGGCTTACAGGTCCCAGAAGACTTTTGAGTCCTGGGGGTTCAAAGACGAACACTTTGTTTACACATTAATAAATCTTCAACAAGGAGTCTTTTTTTTTTTTTTTTTTAACGTTTATTTATTTTTGAGACAGAGAAAAACAGAGCAAGAGCAGGGCAGTGGCAGAGAGAGACAGAAAGACACAGAATCCGAAGCAGGCTCCAGGCTCTAAGCTGTCAGCACTGGGCCCAACGCAGGGCTCAAACCCACAGACTGTAAGATCATGACCTGAGCAGAAGTCTGACGCTTAACTGACAGAGCCACCCAGGTGCCCCCTCACCGAGGGAATTTAAAAATAGTTGGTTTTTTGCCTCTGACAGAAGGTAATTTACCCTTCCTGTTGACCCCATTCTACCCCCCTTATTTCCCATCTATTTTCTTCTTTCCCCCTCTCTGTTACCTTCCCTGTGTTACCTCCCACGCATAAGAAACCACGTTGGTGCCGGTCTGAAGAAAACCACGCTGCTTTTTCTGGCATGTGTCTGATAGGCTTTTGTGGAGAAGATTTAGGTAGGAACCGGATCACTGGGGAATCCTCCCTCACTGGGAAATCTACACGGCACTTTCATAACCCCTTCATAACACCAGGAGCAAACACCGAGATAGCAACAGGTCATTATCACGCTCTGGTAATGGCTATCCGGGTGTGCCTTGCCCACTCTGGACACCACTCTCTGGACCACAATTAGCAGCTGAGTTCACTTAACTTGCCTAAACATGAGTCCAGAGCCCTGCAAATTTGACTTACGTGAATTAAGAAGGGTTCTTTAACTCAACATTTAATTTATACAAAAAAATAATTCTTTTTGATTATTTGAGACCATTGAAAATGATCAGAATTGGGGCACCTGGGTGGCTCAGTCTGTTAAGCTTCTGACTCTTGATTTTGGCTCAGGTCCTGACCTCGGGGTTGGTGAGTTCAAGCCCTACATTGGGCTCCTCGCTGACAGCATGGAGCCTGCTTGGGATTATCTTCCTCTCTCTCTGCGCCTCCCCTGCTCATGCTCTCTCAAAATATCACATAGTACACCAGCAGTCAATTATACACTGACCACAAGTTCTGTACAACTGCACCGTTCAGCACAGGAGCCACTAGCCACAAGTGCCTATTTAAATATTGTAATTAATAACAATCAGGTAAAATTAAAAATACGGTTCTTCAGTGGCACTAGCCACATCCCCAGCGCTCCCTGGCCACACGTAGCTAGTGCTGCTATATTCGTCAGCACAGGTAAAGAAGGTTTCCATCACGGCCAAAAGTTTTACTACTGCTGCCTTCTAGAGTGTCGTTCTGTCTGGCATTAAATCCAACCTCTTCGCACTATGGATTTGGCGAGACCCTTATGGAGGTGTGACTGATGAAAACATCCCTGTCTGTTCCTGTCTGTATCTCCCTCATCCTTGATTCTGAGGTTTTCTTACCTGTGTCCGTCACTGCATGCTGTCTGATCTGGAAGGATATCATTGATATCTTTGCTGATCTGCCTACTGCGGAGAATTCTGCCTTCTCATCTGCAATTGCTTGGAGTTTACATTTTATGCACAGAATCTTCGTCTACCAGTTCTACCCCAAGTTAAAGAGTGGGTGCCTGGAGTTTGCAATGAAACCCGTCCTTATTGGAGTGGGGGCGAGTTATCCTGGGAGTGGGGGTCTCTGCATTTACGCAAGTCTGAGTCAGTAAGATACTAGACACAGGGCCAAGGACAGAACTAAGGTCTTTAGAGAAGTTTGCTTGTCCTTTGGTTTGAATGCTCTGTGGCTGCTGTAATCATTAACTCTTGCAGGAGGCTCCCTCTGATCTGCCTCTGATCAGCCGCTTCTATTGAAGTCCTGAGATGGGAGAAGACAGAAATGGGGGGGCGCCTGGGTGGCTCAGTCGGTTGAGTGTCCTACTTCGGCTCAGGTCATGGTCTCACCATTCCCAAGTTCGAGCCCCGCGTCGGCTCTGTGCTGACAGCTCAGAACCTGGAGCCTGTTTCAGATTCTGTATCTCCCCCTCTGTCTATATCCCTCCCTCGCTCATGCTCTGTCTGTCTCTCTCTCAAAAAAATAAACATTAAAGAAAAAATGAAATGGAAGCGAGAGAGGGTCAGGCCAAGAATCTGGGGTGGGGCATTGGGGAGGGACGGAAATGGCCTGCAGAGTGCCGTGTCCCCCATCTGCTCTGACGCCTTCATGTGTTCACTGTTGTGTTGCTCCCCATGGACAGCTCTGAGGCCAGCCTCATGGTCTGGGCAGTCTGGTCACTCTGGGCACAATGGGGTATACTGACCCGAGCACTGGTTCCCGAGTCCAAGAGCAGTGCTTGCCTTTCTTGTCACCTACATGTTTGTCCTGACAGCCTGCTGTCTCCTGAGCTGTGCTGAGTACACACTGACCCCTTTGCTCTGACTGCTCCTTGTGGCTGCAGGGCGAGGTCAGGAGGCTATGCTTCGTGCTGGGCCGCCTCCCTTCTTGCACTGCCATTTGCACACTGCCTGGGCTCTCACGCCCTGTGCCGAGCTGTCCCTCCATGCAGAAGCCCTCCCCACCCACTTAGGCTCCAACACCCAGGCCAGGCTACCCTCCAGCGTGGACACTCTCCTTACCCCGCTTGGGTTATGACACCCTGTGCCAGCCAGCTCTTCCCCATGGGGTACCCTCCTTACCCCACTGAAGCTGTGGCATCCCAGGACAGGCCACTCTTTGTCTTAGTCACTTCAGGCTGCTATAACAAAGTACTGGATGAGGTGGTGTATAAACATTAAAAATCTATTTCCCCGGTTGTAGAGACCAGTCGTCGGAGATCACGGCACAAACATGGTCAGCTGTGGAGAGACCCACAGGGTTCTCTCCTCACTCCTGGTGTTCTCACATGGTGGAAAGAGAGCAAGGGAGCTCTGAAGTTCCTAGTTTACCAGGGCACGGATCCTATTGGTGAAGGCTTCACCCAGTGATCTAACCACCTCGAAAAGTCCACCTCCTAATACCATCACATTGGGGGTTAGGATTTCAACATACGAATTCTGGGGGGGGACACAAACCTTCAGTCCGTGTACTCTTGTACCCACATGTCCTCCTTTCTCTGCGCAAGCTCCAACACTGACTTCTGGGGGCGCCACCACCCATTCTCTCCCTCCCCGATGCATGCCAATTTTGCCTGGTGCCACCAAGTGACTTTGGTCTGAATTGATTAGAAGGGAGAGGACGAAGAGGAAGTGAAAGAGGAAGAGGGACTGTTTATTTTTAACATCTAGTATGTCTTTGCAGTGACCACGTTGTGTCCATTTCCCTTGGTACATGGTACATTAAGTTGTTTCTTCTTGCACTCCTTGTTCAGTTCCTTGGATTTGTTTTCCTTTTTGAGGGGATTCCACTTATGTACTTCTGCATCTCCACTGCCTGTCTTCTCGTCTGTCAATGTCTTTATGATTTATTTTATCTTATTAAAAACATTTTGTTTAATGTTTATCTATTTTTGAGAGAGGGAGAGAGAGAGAGAGACAGAGCACAAGTAGGAGAGGAGCAGAGAGAGAGGAAGACACAGAATTCGAAGCAGGCTCCAGGCTCTGAGCTGTCAGCACAGAGCCTATGTGGGGCCTGAACCCACAAACCACGAAACATCATGACCTGAGCCGAAGTCAGACACTTAAGTAACAGAGCCACCTAGGCGCCCCCATCTTTATGATTTATTTTAAAACTGTGTTTCCCTTTCATTATCAACACGGTTTCATTTCAATGCTCTAGTTTTTTTGTTTTTTTTACTGCATTTTCAGCTGTGTTAATACCTCGTGCTCCTCTGCTTCTGCTTTGAATTCTGTGAGGTTTCTTTTTTCCCTCGTACCTGTGCTGCTCTGAGTTCTACAGATGTATCAGATCAAGTTCTATCTTCTCTTGTTTTCTCACGATGTCTTCTCTGGGACTATATATTTCTCTTTTGTATTTTTTTCTTCGTTAAGTCTATTTTTTCATTAAGCCTTTTAAGGCACGACCAAATATTTGGTCAGAATTTTCATCTGTTTCATGGCAGCTTTCTTTGGTGATTCTTTGAACCTGGTAAATTTCGCTGCAATTTCCTGCTTTCTCTCTCCCTCTCTCTCTCTCTCTTTTTTTCTCTCTCTCCATTCCTCCCTCCCTCCCTCCCTCCCTTCCTTCCTTCCTTCCTCCCTCCCCCCCCTCCCTTCCTTCCTTCCTTCCTTTTCCCTTTGTATTAATAGTGGCTGCCTTTAATTTCCCTGGTTTACCTTATTGCTAAAGGATGCTTCACAAGCCAGATTTTTGCTAACATTTTTCTTCTATTGATTGTTACTGGCTGTTTTATTTCCCCCAGTGAGATGTCTTTGTTGTCCTTCTCTGCCACAGCCCTTACTGTATGGAAGGGATATTGATTTATCATCTCGGACTGGGCCTCTTACCTAAAGGGAGTCTTCATGCAGGTGGTTTCTTATACCTGTTGCCCTTGGACTGTTTCGCATTTTACTTCCTTATTCTGCCCTCTACCCCAACGGGCTTCCACAACTTATTCCCTTTGTCAAAATGATGAAAGGAACTCAGCAGCTTTTGGTGGCCTTTATGCATATTTGGAGTCTATGGATCTTATTTCTCCTATTTGGGCTGAAAACGAAGTTTGCATATTTCCCATTATTTATCGAACTCCTTTTTCCTCTACTAACACACACACACAACTTCCGACACCATATGTGTGGGACTTTCTATACCAAAGAATTCTCCAATATTTGGAGGATACCAAGTAGATTCCTACAATTTAACTTAAATCTGACACTAACTTCCTAAAGTTAACACAAGTCACCCAGGTCAAGGGCTCAGTCCTGCAAGACTGTCCCCATTTCAGAGGCCAATTGCAAGTCACTTATACTTCAGACCAACTGGCTATAAATTAGGGGTTTCCACAATCCTCTCCTTGTATTTAATTTGGTAGAACAGCTCACAGTAGAGAGAAAAACACTTTATGTTTCCGGTTTGTAATAAAAGATAGGGGCACCTGGGTGGCTCAGTCAGTTAATGGCCAACTTCAACTCAGGTCATGATCTCGCAGTCTGAGTTCGAGCCCCCGCGTCGGGCTCTGTGCTGATGGCTCGGAGCCTGGAGCCTGCTTCTGATTCTGTGTCTCCCTCTCTCTCTGCCCTTCCCCTGCTCACACTCTGTCTCTATGTCTCTCAAAAATAAAATGTTAAAAAAAATAAATAAAAGATAGAATAAAGTGTACAAATGAACAACTAGACACGAAGATACAGAAGGCAAGATCCAGAAGGGTTCTGAGCGCAGGAACTGCCATATGCATGGGGTCGGAGTGCCCCCTCTCCTCGCAGGTTGATGTGTCCACCAATCTAGAAGCTCCTTGAAGTTCCTACTTTAGGGATATTTATGGAGGCTTCATCACATAGGTGTGTTCAATTATTAACGCAATCCCTAGCCCCTACCCTCTCCTGGGAACATGGGGGTGGGGCTGGAAATTCCAAGCTTCTAATCCTGCTTGTCTTTCCGGTGACCTGCCCCCAGCCAGAGGCCCCAGGGTCATCGCATTTGAACAAAAGATGTGGACTTAAGAGCTTGGTAAGACTCCTATCACTGTGTCACTTAGGAAATCACTAGAGTGTTTCTGGCTCTCAGTCAGGAACTAGGGTCAAAGACTAGGTATTAGCAGGAACTGAGGGCAGCACCGATATAGATATTTCTTATTATATCACACAAATCATTCTTTTGCCATTTCAATGCTTTTGTGTAATTAGCAATTCTTTATATTAACTTTCTCCTGTTAATAAAATTGCCGTGTGGTTTTTGTCACCTGATTAGACTCAGACAGATGTATGTATATGGCTTTTGTGATATGCAAACAAATTTTTCCATTCTTCTTGTATTCCTTTTAGGATTTGTCTATTTACGTTTAAATACTTGATTAATTTGTTATTTATCTTGGTATAAAGGACAAAATATAGATATATGTTAATGTTTTCTTTTCAGATGGCTACCTAGATGTTTCAACTGCATTTATTAAATGGCCCATCTTTCCCCCCCATTGATTTGAAGAACTTGGTCGTCAACAAATTTATATCCATATGTAAGTCTATTTCTGGATTTTTAATTTTGTTCCATTGTTCTACAGGTCTGTTCCTCTACCAGATATACTTTTAGTTATTATTATTATTATTTACATTTATTTATTTTTGAGAGACAAGAGTGAGACCAAGAGCCAGTGGGGGAGGGGCAAGGAGAAAAGGAGACACAGAATCTGAAGCAGGCTCCATGCTCTGAGCAAGCGGTGAGCACAGAGCCTGACATGGGGCTCGAACCCACGAACCGTGGATCGTGACCTGAGCTGAAGTCGGACACTTCACCAACTGAGCCACCCAGGCACCCTGAGTTATTATTATTTTTTTAATGTTTATTTATTTTTGAGAGAGAGAGAGAGACAGAGTGCGAGCTGGGGAGGGGCAGAGAGAGAGAGGGAGACACGAATCCGAAACAGGCTCCAGGCCCAGAGTTATTAGCACAGACCTGAGCCAAAGTTGGACGCTTAACCAACTGAGTCACCCAGATACTCCATATACTTTTAGTTATTTTAACTTTAGATTTTCATATCCTGTAGGGCTAACCTGCTCTCATATTCTTTTATTTCTGAATGTACCTGGCCATTCTTATTTCTTTAACTGTTTTCTGTAAGAACTTTAGAATCAACATGTTTAACTGATTAATGAAAAATTAATTAATCTCCAAACCTCGATCTTGGTTTGACTTTCCATTGGTTCTAGGGTTTTTTTTCTACTGTCTCCATCAAGAGAGTTGAAAAACTTTTTAAATGGATCTTTCTTATTAAAGTTTAATTTGCATTCCTATTATCATTGTTAAAGGAAAGCATTTTAATTGGCCATTTATTTTCTCCCCCTTATTTTGCGAATTGCCAGTTCTGTTTAATTAGAACTTACTGCCAAAGTTTACAGGGGTTCTTTTTCTCGTTCTTGTTCATTTATAAATGTTGACTTAAAGATGTTACATAATCTGGATACTAATTGTTGCCAGGCATATGAACTGGAAATATTTTCTCCCAGTCTATGGCTTGTTCTTCAGTACTATGATTTGATTTTTAAAAATTTAGTTCTTAAATATAATAACATTTATCAATCTTTTCTTTTATGGTTAATACATTTGTTTTACAAAGAAATATTTTCCAGGGCTCCTGGGTGGCTCAGTTGGTTAAGCATCCAACTCTTGATTTCGGCTCAAGACATGATTTCAGTTTGTGGGATTGAGCCCCGTGTCAGGCTTTGTGGAGTTTTGAGGTGATGGTGGGGTCTGAACCTGAGGGCCAAGAAATAATTCTTGAGACATCTTTAGTGCAAAGAGGTGATTTTATTAAAGCACAGGGACAGGACCTATAGGCAGAAAGAGCTGCACTGGGGTTGTGAAGAGTAACTGGTTATATACTGTGGAGTTCAGGGAGATAAAGTCAAGAGGAAGTTTCTTAAAAGGATTTTCATATGGTAAAGAAGACTCACAGATTACTGGAGGCCTAGCTTTTGTCAAGCTAAGGTTGTTTTTCCCTCCAGCAAAACATCAATATTATGAAAGTAGAGAGTTCCTGGAGAATGTTATACTCTGTATTTACCTCAGGGATTTGTCAATAGGCTGCAGGCTTTAAGGAAATTTAATTTTACCTGCATTTCCTTCTGGTCTTTGTTCCCCACATCACTATGGAGGGAGGGTGATGTTGGGGCTATAGGTTTCTGGACGTTAGCCTATTGATCAGATTGCCTTTTTCTTGTAATTTACTAAGATATTTGTAAACCCATGGAGACTCCTGTCCTGCATGACTGTGAAGTTGATCAGTTAACCATTGGTTTTCTTTCCCTTTTCATTTGTCCTTGTGAGAAGGAAAGCCAGTAAGAGCAGATAAAAAAAAGTGCCAGCCAGATGTCCTACGCTGGATACTCCCCCTGCATGCTTTTGGCTTCTATAATCCTGCTTGCCCCTTGCATCAGCCAACTGCCTACATAGCACAACTGATAATGTCCCCCCACCAACCCCCCTCCCGCCCCGCACCCCTCCCCACTTGCGTGCAGCCAATAGAATGTTTCCAAGTACCTGGAAGCTAGCCAGGCCTAAAAGAAGGCCTGCACCAGGGCTTGGGGCTCAGCCTTTGGAGGTGACTCCGCTGGGCCAGCGCTGGGCCTGCGCCTGTGTGAAATAAACAGTCTTTTCCGATTCCCAGAGTTCGTATTGCTTGTCTCTTCCTGGGCACCAAGTATTTGCTGTAACACTTGGGCACCCAGGAATGCCTGAAAAGTATCACATACATCCCACATGGCGAGGCAGGGCGGGGGTGGAGGGGGGAGTTGTGGTGTGTCACCTTCCTTATGCTCCCTCATCAGAGTTCTGTGCTGACAGTACAGGTGACTTGCTTGGGACTCTTTAAAAGAGAAAGAAAAGAAAGGAAGAAAGAAGAAAGAAGGAAGGAAGGAAGGAAGGAAGGAAGGAAGAAGGAAGAAGAAAGGAAAGAAAGAAAGGAAGAAAGGAAGAGAGAGAGAGAGAGAGAGAAAGAAAGAAAGAAAGAAAGAAAGAAAGAAAGAAAGAAAGAAAGAAAGAAGAAAGAAAGGGAAGGAAGGAAGGGAAGAAGGGAAGGAAGAAAAGAAAGAAAGAAAGAACGAAGGAAGGAAGGAAGGAAGGAAAGAAGAAGGAAAGAAAGAAAGAAAGAAAGAAAGAAAGAAAGAAAGAAAGAAAGAAAGAAAGAAAGAAAGAAAGAAGGAAAGAAATTCCTGACCTAGGGTCAGAAAGATTTTTTTCCTATGGATTTTTTCTTAACATTTTAAAATTTAGTTTTTCACATTTAGTGCCTTCCATGTCGAACTGATGTTTATGTATGTTATGAAGTATGATTAAATTGTATTTTATTTTTTAATCTGGTTAAGCTATTTACCAACACCAATAATTAAAATATACTGCTGGCATAGATTAAGTTTGTTGTTTTTAAAATTTTTTGAGAGAGAGAGTGCACGCACAAGTGTGAGTGGGGGAGGGGCAGAGAGAGGGGACAGAGGATCTGAAGCAGACCCTGCGGTGACAGCACAGAGCCCGATGAGGGGCTCGAACCCTTGAGGGGTGAGATCATGACCAGAGCCGAAGTTGGACACTTAACTGACTGAGCTTCCCAGATGCCCAAAGTTTGTACAGGTGCATGCGTACCTCTCTGGGCTCTCAGGTTGGCTCCTTGTGTTCTTTCTTTCCCTATACCAATATCTGGCTGTTTTTCTTACTCAGTCTTCTTTTCCAGACTCCTCACCCTGTTCTTTTTCTCCCCAAATTATCTTGGATTGAAACTGCATTAGATTACAGATTAATGTGAGGAAAATGGACATGTTTATACCTTTGAATCTATCTATATAATAACATGCTATATTTCTCCATTTATGTAGGTTCTAAAATACCTTGAATAAATTTGCATGCATTTCTCTGTAAACATTGTGAAAATGTTTTTTATTAGAGTAATCCTAGGTATCTTTTTAAAAGTTACTATTATAAAATCATGTGGTAGGCTATGTTATTATTTCCAGTTCTCTCTTTTTTTTAATTTATTTATTTTTGAGAGAGTGAGCAGGGGAGGGGCACAGAGAGGGAGAGAGAGGATCCGAAGTTGGCCCCACACTGTCAGTGCAGTGTGGGAGGGCTGAACCTCAAGATCATGACCTGAGTCAAAGTCGGACCCTTAACCGAGTGTCCCTCTTGACTGAGTCACCCAGGCGCCCCATACTGTTTCTCACTCTTTATCCTTCCCCCTAAGCAAAACTTTTGGCTTGTGTCTTTACAGTTTTTCTCAAAGGAGGAGTAAAATCTACCCTCAATACTGATGTCAGACATACTTTGGACCAAATATGGGTAGAAGTCACAATGTCCCAGTGTTGACGCTGTCTCATTTGTACCTGTGGGATTTTAATTTATGGAGGTGACTGAGTGACACAGAGAGGCCGATGCCATTGAAAGAAGAATGCATTACTTATATTTGCCAGAAGAAGGGGGCCTGTCATGGCACTTAGGGCCACAGTGAAAAGCACCAGCTTTGATCAGGAGGCAGAAAAGAGTGAAGGGAAGGCATAGACCACAGCCTTTATTGGGGTTTCCCCAGGAAGGCAAGGCAGGGCAGGGTAAATAAACAGTTTAGGATTAGCTAGATGGACTAACTCTGGCAGGCTTTGGGCTATGGGGTGTCTAGTTGCCTGGTAACTGGCCCTGGGGTGATTTAGATAAAGGCGGTTGTCAACTTGCCTATGAGATGCATGCTCCCAGGCAAGTTGTTTACTGTCTTTAGGGATTAGCTAGCTCCAGGAGAAGCAGTCTCTCAAGTCTGGAAGGCCCTCAAATACCAGAGCACTAACAATACAGAAAATCTAGTTAATATAGAGACCGGGTCTTGGGGTGAATTGTGAGTTCCTGCTTGCCTTCTTGTGCTTTTGTCTTAGGGATGCTCTTATAATGCAGACGCTCACTCTGAAGAGTGAGAGAGAGGAGCGGAGCTGCCCCAGCCAAATCCTGGCCCACAGCCAGGCCAGGGGCATCTGCTAAACTCCACCTGCCTTTAGGTGTGCAAGCAAGAATGCAAGGTGATGGTTGGTCATTATTTCAAGGGTCTGAGTTTGAGATGATTTGTCACATAGCACTACTGTGGCAATAAATGATTACTGACACACTGGTGTGTTTTATAAAATAAAGATCAGGAAAAGATAGGATAAAATAGGCCGAGAGGGAAAGGTTAGGACCTGAGGTCCCTGGGTGGGGAAAAACACATATTTTGGAACAATGATGGGAGTGGCTGACTATAGCAAATCCCTTCAGGCGTAAGGTCCCTCCTAAGAATGTGACACCGCCTACTTCTCTTCAGGTTCCCCTTAAGAATTTGACAATCAAAATACCTAACTAAAAAAAGTAAACCATAAAACTTATGTTATGCGAGGGACAGTATGACCACAGTCTGACTCCTCACACAATGAAAAAGAGCCAATCAGGAAAGGACACCCAGCATCTAGAATTATCCAGTAAGGGTAGAACCTGTAAAGAAACGAGGGGGGAAGGGAAGAGGAGAAGACCAGAACCTTATAAAACAAGGTCCCTTGTCGAGGTCGAATGTCCCCTCTCTGTAAAGAGAGCTTTCATACTACCCTTACTTTCTCAGACTCTAAAAAACTTTTGCCTGCTGCCCATTTTGTGTCCACCCCCTCATTCTTCGAAGCAGTGGGACTATGAATCCCAGGTATTGAGGTTAAAAATCCTGCAACAAAATGACACTTTCTAACGTACCGGTATTAGTATATTAGAATGTGATTTTTTTTTCCTAAGTTGAACCCTCTGCGTTCTAATAATTGTTGATTCTATATGATGGGGTTTTGGAGTGGTGGGGGTCCGGAGCCAAAGGCCAAGAAAGAATTCTTGAGACCTCTTCAGTGCAAAACAATGATTTCACTAAAGCATGGGGATGGGACGTAGGCAGGAAGAACTGCACTGGGATTGTGAGAAGTGACTGATTATAAACTTGGGAGTAGGGGGAGGTAAAGGCAAGAGGAAGTTTCTGAAAGGACTTTCATATGGTAAAGAAGACGCCTGGGATCCTGGAGGCCTAGCCATTGTGAAGCTAAGGTTGTTTTTCCCTTTAGCAAAGCATTGACATTAAGACAGTAGGGGGTTCCTGGAGGAATGTGGTACTCTGCCTGCCCCAAGGAGTTGTCAATGGGCTGCAGGTTATAAGGAAATTTAATTTTATCTGCCATTTCCTTCTGCCTTTGTTTCCCACATCACTATATAATCATCTTGCCTGTGAATAATGACAACTTTGTTTTTCCATTTTCAAGTATTATAATTTTATTTTTTTATTTTTGCCTCGCTCCACCGGTTAGACTTCCAGTGCAATGCTTAATAGACGACCGTAGTCATTCTTGTCTCCTTCCTTGGAAAGAATTTAGTTATTAAGTACATTAATTTAGTTATTAAGTACATTGTCTACTGTAGTGTTTTTGTAGATGGACATTATGAGACTAAAGCCAATGTCTTCAGTTACTTTCAATTTTTCTCATTTTAATATTACACTGTAGCAAATATTTTTTTTCTGTAGCTGTTGAGATAATATGTTTTCCTCCCTTAATTTGTTAATATGGTAAATAATTTATATTAAGAGATTTTCCGAAACTTAGAGATAAGCATGGTCAGATAAGCTAATTTTGCCATGATAAAGAAATAATACAATCTTTCTTGTTCTAGTCTGGTCTGCTGGTAGTAAGACTATCCTAACCTTGTAAAACAATTCAGGCAATTTTCCACCCTTTTTTTTTTGAAAACTTTGCACTATATTAGAATTATCTCCTGGGGCACCTGGGTGGCTCAGTCAGTTAAGCATCAGACTTTGCCTTAGGTCATGATCTCATGGTTCGTGGGTTCGAGCTTTGTGCTGACAGCTCAGGGCCTGGAGCCTGCTTCAGATTCTGTGTCTCCCTCTCTCTCTGCCCCTCCCTGCGCATGAGCTTGAGAGCACGCGCGCGCTCTCTCTCTCTCTCTCTCTCTCTTTCTCTCAAAAATAAACATTAAAGAAAGGAATTATCTCTTCTTTGACATTTGGCAGAATGTTCCCATAAAACCACTTGGATCTGTTTGTATTATTTTTTTTTAACCTTTTTCTTGTAAGATTTTTAGCTTCTGATTTGATTTATTTAACAGCTGTAGTAGTATACAAGTCCTCCATTTTCCCCTAAGTTTCAAATTTGTAGAAAAAGTAGTACATAGTGTTCTCCTACTCTCTTCTTGAATTATCTTCATTGGCATATTTTTTCTTTATTTGTATTTAATTGTTTAAAAAGTCAAAATATTATGGGTTCCGGTCCCACTCCTTCCCACTCTTCTTTCTTCTCTCCTAGAAGGTACCACTTTCTCTTCTGGCATTTAGACTTCTTATTCCTACATGAGTACCTTTCTGTCTTTTGGTTCATTCCTATTTTCTTCACATTTTTTGATTATTTTGTTTTTCACATGATCGCTCATGTAAAAAATTCATTTGGATTTTTAATGATATAAGGTAAGGGAACTTGTTTTTTCCTCACAGAAACCCATCTCTGCATTTCCACGAAGCCTGTGCTGTTCCCCGCTGTTCTCAGGCAGTTACTGAGTGTGGCAGGGATACCAAGGCAAGCCCATTCCTGGGAGACGTGAGACTCCTTTGAAGGTGACTTTGGCCCGAGGAGGATTCCGCAATGTCCTTTGTCAACTTGCTTTCTACCTGCACGGCAAACAAGGTACTTCTACCCCACCTTCCTTCCTTCCTTGCCTTTCTCCTCCACTCAAGGTCAGACTTTCAGCATGGGCTGACATATCTTCCAGCTTTTCTTGACTCCTTCCCCATTTTCCTTCCCTAGGGTTTCTCCTAATACATTTTTTGCACATTTAATATTGTCTTGGTGTATGCTCCTTGGAAGGCCCACAGTAACGTTCATGTGGTGAGAGGTGTACATGTATGAGAACAAGAGTCATGCAGAGAGACAAGAGAGCCTCCAGATAGGATTGGGGATCTTCCAAGCAGAAGACCCAAGAAAGCATTCTGGGTCCTAGAATTCCCCCATTATGCAAGGCAGAACCTCGTCATTATGCAAGGTAGCATGATCCAGCCCAGAAATGTGGAGGGGCGCCTGTCTGTCTCAGTTGGTAGAGTGTGCAACTCCTTCTCAAGGTTGTAGGTTCGAGCCCTACGTTGGGTGTAGAGATTACTTAAATTAAAAAAATAAGAAAGAAAGAAATAAAACCTTTAAAGAAATGTTGGAATGTTGGTATGGCATCTTGAGACCGAGTGTCTCAAGACATCCTCTCTGGCTTCTTGTGGCTCCAGAACGTTGCCCAGACTATCAAAGCATTGCCCATGTTCTTTCACCTATACCAAAAGCAGTCTGGTTGTTAAGGTGGTACTCCAGCAATGGCCATGGACGACCTTTACAAAGTGGATCCCCATGGTCAACGGACTCTGTAGTAACCAAAGTGGCTCATTTGAAATGTAATAATTCCATGTACCTTATAGTTCCTATTTAGCAAGATATGGCACAAACTCTGAATAGGTGATTAAGTGTATCTGGCAGCGATCTTAGTCGCAAGCAACAGGAACTGATTTACGCAGAAAAAGGAATTTATTAATATGACATTAAGTAACAATAACGGTAGTGAACATTTATTAAACCTTTACACTTTGCCAAGCATTCTTTGCAATTCTTTGGGTATGACATTCACGTAATCGTTTTCACAAGCTTTGTAACAACATAATAGTACCTCTGAGATTGATACTGTGATTCACTACGCATTTTGGATCGGGAAATGGCACAGAGAAGGTAAGGGACTTACCCAAGTCACACAACTCATGGACGAGAAAGCCCAGGTTTAGACCCCGACCGTTGGACCCCGGAGCTTCTCAGTGGCTCGCTCACTCTGCGGAACTGGGGGTAGAAGTGCTATGTGTGTCAGGGAGGGGGAAGGACTGAAAAACAAAGCCTGAAGGATATTAAATCAGGAACAATATTCCAGATCATAACCTACAAATTACGTGGGGAAGACCCCAGGAGAAACCCCGAGGCTTACACTGCTTACGCTGCTGATGCTGTCTTCGGTCACAGTCCCTAGAACTGCCACCACTACCACCACTTACTAAGCAAATGAGTTTTCTGTTTCTTCACATCACACTTTTCTTTTTTAATTTTTTTTTTTTAATGTTTATTTATCTTTGAGAGAGAGAGACAGACAGAGCATGAGCAGGGGAGGGCCACAGACAGAGAGGGAGACACAGAATCCGAAACAGGCTCCAGGCTCTGAACCATCAGCACAGAGCCCGACGCGGGGCTTCAACTCGGGGATGGTGAGATCGTGACCTGAGCCGAAGTCGGACGCTCAACCGACTGAGCCACCCAGGCGCCCTTTTTTAATTTTTTTAATGTTTATTTATTTTTGTGAGAGAAATGAGAGAGAGAGAGAGGGAGACACAGAATCTGAAGCAGTCTCCAGGCTCCATGCTGTCAGCACGGACCTGACACGGGGCTCGAACTCACAAACCATGAGATCATGACCTGAGCTGAAGTCACATGCTTAACCAATTGAGCCCCCTGGGTGCCCTCACATCATAGTTTTCTGATTCAAAACGTAAATGCATCTGATTGGCAGAACCAAGTCTGTGTGCCCATACCCACCCTGGAAGGGAGTGTGAGGAACATTTTCTAGCTTTGATGGTGGGATACAGACTCTGCTTCATAAGGTGAGGGACTCTTTGTACATAAAAAGGAATTCAAGTGCTGGCAGCCAAAACTAATGGCGATGTTGTAATCCAGATATTTTCTTATTTCTTGTCTCCTATCTGAAAGGGACTTTTCATCCTGTTTATTCTTCAGCATTGTTTTCGAGGTGATCAAGTTTCTCACTGTACAGGTTGCTATATGATGATGAACCACAGCTTAAACTTTCAGAGAAGAACAGAGATCACTAAGAGACCCTGAACCGGGTGGAACGTAGTGACTGCATATAGTCCTTGGTTGCTTTCCTTTGGGGAATAGGATAAGTGTATCAGGTCGCTTTGGCCTGGTAACAAATCACCTCACCATGCAGTGGCTGATCCTAGTAATTATTTATTAGTCAATGATTCCATAGGTCAGCAATTTGTGCTGGATCCCCAGGACAGCTCCTCTGCTCTTGGCTGGGCTTGCTCAAATTTCTATGGCCTTCCTCTAGTCTGGGAACCCTTCAGTCAGTCGTTCCCTTCACATTCTAGCTGCTGGCGGGGGCAAACAAGGCATTCGATTATGTGTCTCTCCCCAGCCAGTTCATTCACCTGGTTGATGTCAGTCCCAAGTGGAGTGAGAGAGGGTAAGCTTTGATATGCAAGCACTTTTAAAGTCTCTGCTTACTCCAAGTTTGCTATTGTCACATGAAGTGACATGAGGCCAAACTCTGGAGTAGTATGGTAGGGCACGGTGGTATGAGAACTTGAGAGTCAACTGTTAAATTTCCAGGAATTTTGCAAGCCACCTGTTAAAACTGCTCCTAGCTTGAAATTGGCCCCACTATGGGAATATTTATACCATAGAAATTGGCAAATGCTACAAGCCAGGGCTTTCCCCCTGTCTTTTCAGAGAGGCAGTTTACCAGTATGTCACCAGGACTATTTGAGGACATGGCTACACAGGGAGGGATTATTGCAGCTGTTTTTGAAAGAATCTCTCAGAATGAATTTTTTTTAATTTGAGAGTCATGGTTTTTAAGCATAACCATTATTTATATACACACACACAAAGGGTTGTATATGTGTTGAGAGGTCAATGGTTCACATTGTAGTGGTTCTTAAAAACTTTTTAAAAAGCATCCTTTAGTCTTTTCTAGTAATGGTCTCTGCTCGAATCAAGCTAGGCTGTTCTCTTGACATAGTGATTTATCTAAAGGACAAACCCAGGAACCAAACCAATTTAGTCAGAATTATTCCCCACAGCTTTTTCAAACTGAAGTTGGGAGAGGAAAGTCCCTCTCTTTTCTCTTATAAATTGTGATGGGATGAGCCAAGAGCTGCCAGCAACCATAATCACACTTTCATGGGGGCAGCCAGTCTAAGAGGGAAAAGCTAATATATAGAGATTTGGATGAAAGAGACACAGGGAGAGAGAGAAGAAAAGATAAATTAATCCCAGCCCTTCTTATTTTTTGTTGTGTCTAATATTATATATACAAATGTATAATATGCATATAATACACATGCAATATTATATAATTTATATATTTAATTTATACATTTTATATGTAAACTTACATACTTTTTTTCCTGAAGAGATTGAATGAACAGTTTTTGTCACTTGCAACAGGAATAAGAATAGTTTGTTAAAGAGGTGGAGAAACCAGGACAAGCAAGGGGTCGGTATTGCTGTGCAGAGACAGGATCTGTGTTAGGACATTGTGTTCTTCCCCAGGTGGTGAAATAAACAATGGTGGGCATTGGAAATATTATATGAAAAGCTCCTCTAAGATTTGTAATTTTCCTCTTTGTGTCACTTGAAGGTATGGTTGCACATAGTGGAAATGACTCCAGACAACTAGTGTAGAAACAGACTTAATACAGGGAGTTGAGTGATTTACAAAATTGTTGGAAGGGCAGGAGGGGCAGCTTGGAGGCTGAACTCCCAGGAATGTTTCCCCTATAACAACGCTACACAGCTGGCCTGTCAAGGAAATCATTATTCCAGCTGCTGGCTTGAGGATAGACCACTCAACTGTGATTCACATAAAACAAAACAAAACAAAACTGAAGGCCCCATGCTCTGTGTCTTTGCAACCACAAAGCTAGCATCAGCCACTGAGATTTGATTCCCCATCCGCACAGAAAGCAAACATCTCCTGACCATGCTTGCCAGCAGACGGTCAGCAGCCACAGAAGCATCTATGCACTTCCCAATCTCAAGCTTCAGAGGCAATAATAGGTACCATTTTCTTCTGTATCCTTCCAGAAAATTTCCAAGCATACACAAATATATATGCTTGTGTATGCGTAAGGTGCACGTGTGTAAAACAAATAGGATCACACCAAATGTTGGTCTGGTTGCTAACTGATTTAAAGGACCTCTATTTGGGTGTCTTTCCTAAGTGAAGGATGAAAGAATGCCGCTAGGTTTCTTAAGCAAATCACTCTGATCGCTTATTTTACATGGCACCAGGATCCTTGGGAATAAATGTGAAGTATTTAGGAGCAACACTGAGAATTATATGAATAATGGAAGAAGCACACAGCTCTTTGAAAATCACTTCAAAATAAAGCATTCTTTTGAAGGTAAAGTTTGGATCTGTGTATTCTTATCTTTTTCATTTAAAAGCAAGATTTTCTATAATTTATGGAGGTGAAAACATATATTAATATTTTATTTTATTTTCTTAAGTTTATTTCATTATTTTGAGAGAGAGAGAGAGCAAGAAAGCGAGCGCATGAGCAGGGGAGGGGCAGAGAGAGAGGCAGGGAGAGAGAATTCTAAGTGGGCTCCATGCTGTAAGCGCAGAGCCTGATGCAGGGCTCGAACTCATGAACCTGTGAGATTATGACCTGAGCCGAAACCAAGATTTGGATTCTTAACCGACTGAGCCACCTGGGTGCCCCTATTCATAAATTTTGTTTAGAGGGTAGAATTTTACAATTTTGCCTAAATGCTATTTTAAAAATATAGAGCAAAGAGCAAATACATGTTCTTTTAAAAATGCAGTGTAGAGAGCAAGACTAAAATCATTTTTTTTTTTTTTGGCCAACAGGTAGAAACTAAGAAAACCTAAAAAACATGAAAAGAAAGAAAAACCTTTGTATCTGAGAGTAAATGGCACCCATCGGCTTGCTTTCACATAGGGGTTAATTGGATTAATATGTCACTTGGTCAATGTCACTGAATCATTAGTAAAAGACAGAGAAAAGTCTAGATGGGTGAGACAGGGACCAGGTAGAAAGATAGTCACTTGAGGGGCCCCTGGGTGGCTCAGTTGGTTAAGCGTCCGACTTCAGCTCAGGTCATGATCTCATGGTCTGTGAGTTTAAGGCCCGCATGGGGCTCTGTGCTGATGGCTCAGAGCCTGGAGCCTGCTTCGAATTCTGTGTCTCCCTCTCTCTCTGCCCTTCCCTTGCTCACACTCTGTCTCTGTCTCTCAAAAATAAATAAAAACATTAAAAAAAAATTTAAAAAAAAGAAAGATAGCTACTTGGCAGAGAGGAGCAGCCTCATCCTCACTGGGCCTCCTAGGCAAGTCACAGGTGCTCCCTTGGGCCCTGGGCTGTGAGAGGGACAGATGAGGCTGGGTGACCCTGAGTTACTGCTTTTGCTTAATCGCTCTGCTCCAGGGGCCCCATCTCTGCCTGGGATTCAATGATCCTGGCACTGTTCATGATTGTTAATTGTCACAACCCAAGGAGTGGCCTTGTGAGTGCAGGTCCACCCGTGTCCTGGTCCTAGCCTCAAAGCTCTAACACAGGAACTTGGCTGACCTTGCTCTGGGAATATGGAGGGGCCTGACCAGTGGCCCAGGATGCAAGTGTGGGGCACAGGGAGGGAAAGGCAGAGGGGCTTCTGGCTCAGGTGAGGAGTCCTGAGCGACGCATTTGGGCTTGAGTTCAAATGCAGCTTCGGAGAGGAGAGTGGTGCTCTGGAGACCCATCTGGCACCTGGTGCTGAAAGGATTTGAGGAGCAAAGTAACTTTGCAGGGGACCTGGGGTGGCAGCAGTAGTTGTGAGGGGCACGGATGGGTCTGAGATGCACAGCAAGGGAGGACTGGCCTGGTCTTCTGGGTCATGGGTCAGGGGAAGGGGATGGATGTCAGCCATGGCCAGAGTCTTCGTGAGTAGGTGTTGCAGGCTGTGTTCCTCAGCCGGAAGTCTCAGAGGCAGAGATTCATTCCAGAGGTTGACTAGGAGGTTCTCAAGGGATCAGTGCCTGGGGAAGGGCAGATGGGAAGGCCGAGCTGTGATGCGGCCTAGCGGAGGGTCCATCTGACCCTACGTGGATGACCCTGAAGAGTCGTGCCCATTCAGGTAGGCAGCGAGGCTGGGCTTTATGTCCTCGCACTGTTCCATCTTTGGACGAGGACCTCCCTGGGAAAAGAGTGGCCTTATGTGGGGTGGCTCCCTGCAGCTAAGGAAGTCTCTGGAGACTCACAGCTGAGGGCTTTCTGGCACCAGCATTCCTGGCAGTTGGGGAACTAATCTCAACTGGGCCGGCCATCACCAGGTCTACCACGTTAAGGAAATGTGGTAGGGCTCAGAGGAACAGCAGGTCTGGGGAAGGTGATGGGTTCCATTTTGGACACGTTCAGTTTTCAGTGTTTAAGGGATAGGCAGGTGTATAGGTACATACGGTCCAAAGCTCTGGAGGAAGGTTAAGGGCAGAAATACGGATTCAGCAAAACCAGAAAAGTGGAGTGGAGATCCAAGGAATCAGTGGGGCAGTCGGAGTCAGGGAGAGATGGAACCCGAGATCACCATGTGGCAGCTGGTCCTCAGAGGGGCCGCACAGGAGGAGGCATCTGGATAAGATCAGCAAAAACCAGAGAGTTCAGGAATTCCCAACTCAGTCAGAGGTCTTGGAGTTGAGTGAGCACCCTGGTCACACTCACCGGGGTAGAGCTCTCCGTGCTGATATACAAATTAGGGGGGAATATGGACCGCTTGGAGAGCCCAAGGGACAGGATGCTCACCTGGGGTCACTCTCCCCTTCAGCTCCCCCCATCTCCCACGCCCTCCTTCTTCTATCTCTGTCTACCTGTCCTTTGAGCCTTTCCTGTCTCCCTCTCTCCTCCTCCCTCCGTCCTGGTCTCTCCTTCTCTTCCCCTGGACCAGTAGAGGGCGGCAGCTAGCAATCCAGGCCCTGGTGTCCACCTTCTAAACCTTTGCGTGCACTCTGCCTTCTGATGGTGGTGGGTGGAGCAAGCGCTGAAATTATTCTCAGGCCCTGGGATTCCTCTCCTGGGTCAGCCTTGCATTCACAGGTCTTGTGGGAAATGCCATGTTCAGTGGTAGGGAGGGCAGGAACTGCTCCTTTGCCCTGCTTTGCTGAAGTATAAAGACCCGGTGCCATCTGTACCTGCTTTGGCCAGATGGGGACCTCCGGGCCCAGAGAAAAAACCAGAGAAAGGCCAGGACCTCCTCTAGATCTCTGAACTGACAATCACATTCCCCTCCCCTATTGTGGGGCTGTAGGTCCACAGAGCCTTAAGAAATTGGGGCTGGGTCTTGTTCCTACTGGTTGTGTCCTAGGGTGTTTTTGAAAGGATTTTTCTTGGAAATAACAGGCTCTAATACTGTGCACAGTGTCCAACTACAGAGCTGGTCTCTGGGCCACTGCATTCCGCCGCACCTGGAAGCCTCGCCGGGGGCCTAGTTGCCCCCTGTCTGTGAGGCCCATGGATTCCTGAAAGTTTCCTTGCGACCACAGCTGGGAGAGACTATATCTGAGCAGTGTGCCTGGGCCTGCATTTCTAAAGGCATGTTTAGGTCAAGAAAAACTGGTTTTTCCAAGTGAGAAGAAGAAAAATGGAATGACCTGGGAGGGAGCCCCTACAATAGCAGGTTGGGGATGAGAGGGCTTGCCAAGAATCAGGCCCCATCGGAAACCTCTGCCTCCTCCTGCGCCCCCTCATGTATAGTACGTAGGCCAGCTTCATAGCTGCAACCATGCTCTGATCAAGTGGTAGAGGTGGGATATCTTCATAATCTTTCTTACCTGTTCTTTCTTATGCTCTTTCTAGGAAGGTCCAAAGCACAAGCCGGAGCTAAGCGGAAGGGTTAGGCTGGGGCTGAAGTGGATAGACAGTGGACTGGGCCGGCCGAGGGTTGAGGACTTGTTCCCTCAGTTAAGTCAAGTTAGGGGTTCTGTGTTGCTGGGGACAGGTATGAAAGAGAAGAGGGGGTGGGGCCACCTGGAGGCCGTGAGAGGCAGTGATCAGGACCGCTGAGAGTTACGGAGCAGGAAAGGTCTGTGCTTGTGTGCAAAGACCCAGTGAGAGCCTTATTTACACTTCCCATTGGGCATGACCCCTTCTGAGCTCATGGATGGGCAGAGTAGGAAGGGCAACCATCCTGCATAGACCAGGGACAACACAGGTGAGCCTCTGAGGAGATCCCAGGGTTTAATCAGTGATCAGAATGACTAGCTGAGCCTCTTCTAAACTGTTTCAGGCAGCATCCTTGGCGGCTCAGCCCAGGGACTCATTCTACTCTGAGCTTCTCATGGACTCTTCTCCAGTTCTGTGCACTGCTAAAAGGTCTTTCCAAGTCACCTCCCACCATGCCCAGGGGACCCTCTTGTGAAATCCCAGCCTGCCTGGGTACCAGTCACTTGGCCTTTAGACTGATCTCCGAATTCAGAGCTTAGAGTGGGAGTTTGTTCATTCACACATTCTCTTATTCAGACTTGTACTCATGTATTTGCTTATCTCTAATCTTTTATTTATTTGCTCATTCATTTATTTACTCACTTACATACTTACTCATTCTCTCATCCCTCCAGAAAACATTTCTTGCTGGGTTTAACTGTAAAACGTATAGAAACAAATGAGACCTTTTCTAACCTTCCCGGGGCTCACCTGGTGAGAGGGGAAGCTAAAAAAGCAAGTAAGTAATTGGAAAATGAGAGAGAAGGTGATAAGTGCCATAGAGGATACAGAGGTAACCGAAGCTCAGAAGAGAGAAATCTCTGGAAGGGCCACAGACACGGCTACTTTGGTCTTGACTTGCTCTGCTGGGAGTGAGGTTCCCTAATGTGCATGGAGACGGGGGTCATCGCTCAGCATGGCTGACTCTGGGGCCTGGGTCCTGTGGTGCTCTACTTTGCACTTCCGTGTCCTCACCAATGAGCAGGATGGTACTGGATCAGCTTGTCTCTACAGCCTGTGCCTTCAGTGGCTCGGTGGGGGGTACAGTTGTGCCTCGTGGGGGATAGGTTAATATTTAGCTAGTTTTAGATAAAAACTTTGCATTTATAAGCAGTCTTTTACATATCCACAGCATGGTATTTTCTGGGCACACAGTGCACGTTATGCAGTGAAGAAAGCCAAGGCCAGCAGATGGGGCTCTCTGGAAGCTAGGAATCATTGGGTCTGGTTTCAGGTGGCATGTCTGCTCTTCCGCTCTTCTAGCCAAGCAGAGGATTGACAGGAAGGCTGGCTCCCAGAGGGGTGTGAGCACCGCCCCGGGGGGGGGGGGCCTTTGGGATTTGGGGGAAAGAGAACACAGGGAAAGATTGAACTTCTTGGTGTTGGGAAGACAGAGACGGATTTCCCTTAAAGGCAACTGAACTCAGGCTTTGGACTGACCCTCACTTGTACAGTCTCCTTTCCAAAACTCTGCTTGAAAAAAAAATAGCGAACTGTTTTTTTAAATAGAAAAATTGAGGTAAAATTAACATAACATAAAATTTGTCATTTAACCATTTTAAAGGTACAATTCAGTGGTTTTTAGTATATCTATAATATTGGACAATCATCGGTATTATATTATTCTAGAATGTTTTCATTGCCCCTGAAAGAAACTTCATTCCCATTAATCAGTGATTCCCCTTTAATTCTTCCCATCAACCCCTGACAACCACTAATTCACTTTCTGTCCCTTGGATTGACCTATTCTGGACATTTTATGGAAATGCAGTCACATTTTATACAAATGCAACAGTGCCTGAGTGGCTCAGTTGGTTAAGCATCTTGACTTTTGATATCAGCTTGTGATCTCATGGTTCATGAGATCAGGCCTTTGCGTCCAGCTCTGTGCTGACAGCATGAGGCCTGCTTGTGATTTTCTCCCTCTCTCTCCCCCTCTCTCTGTCGCTCCCTAGCTGGCATGTGCGAGAGTGCACTCTCTCTCAAAATAAATGAATAAACATTAAAAAAAAAAAAAAGAAAGAAAAGCAGTCACCTGACAATATGTGGCCTTCTCTGTCTGGCTACTTTCACTTAGCATAATGCTTTCAAGGTTCGTCCATGTAGTAGCATGTATCAGTACATCATTCTTTTTATGGTTGAATAATGTTCCATTGTATGGATATACCACATTTGATTTATCCATTCATCAATTGATGGACATTTGGGTTGCTTCCACCTTTTGACTATTAAGAACAATGCTGCCATAAAAGTTTGTGTACAGGTATTTGGGTGGACATATGTTTTTAATTCTTATGGGTATATATCTGGAAGTGGAATTGCTGGGTCATATGGTAATGTTATGTGTAAAATTTTGAGAAACTGCAAATTGTTTCCACAGAGGCTACATTATTTTGTATTCCTAACAACAGCGTATGAAAGTTTACATTTCTCCACATCCTCATCGACATTTCTTATTTTCTGTTTTTCAATTATAGCCATCTTAGCAAGTGTGAAGAGGTATCCCATTGTGGTGTTGATTTGCATTTCCTTAATGACTAATGATGTTGGACATCTTTTCATGTGCTTGGTGGCTATTTGACTATCTTCTTTGGAGAAATGTATATTTAAATCCTTTGCCCATTTTTAAATTAGATTGTTTGTGTTTGTTGTTTTTGTTATTTTTGTTGAGTTGTAAGAGTTCTTTATATATTCTGAACACTAGTTTTTTTTCTCATTCCGTGAGTTGTCTTTTCAGTTTTTTGATACTATCTGATGCATGAAAGTTTTGAATTTTGATGAAGTCAAATTTATCTATTTTTCCTTTGTAGCTTATGCTTTCGGTGGCATATTTAAGAAATCATTGTCTAATCCAAGGTCATGAAGATTTGCAACTATGTTTCCTGCTAAGAGTTTTATAGTTTGAGCTCCCACATTTAGGACTTTGATCCATTCTGAATTAATTTTTATATATAATGTGAAATAGAGGTGCAAATTAATTCTTTTTCATATAGACATCCCATGCCCTAGCAGCATTTGTGGTTGTCTTTTAAATTAGATAGGAGAAATGAGGAGGTAAAAAAAATATCATTAATGTTGTGTTATATTTGTCAATGTTGATACTTTTCCCAGTGTTTTTTATTTTTTTGTGTGGATTTGAGTTACTGTTAGTGCACTTTCATTTCAGCCTGAAGGACTTCCTCTAGCATTTCTTGGAGGGCGGGTCTGAGAGTAGTGAACTAACTTAGCTTTTGGTTATCTGGGAATGTCTTTTTTTTTTTTAATTTTGAAGGAGACTTTTACTGGACATAGAATTCTTGGATGACATTACCCCCTCTCCCCAGCACTTTGAAGATGCCACCTCACTATCTTCCGGCCTCCATGGATTCTGATGAGAAATCAGCTGTTAATCTTGTTGAGGAACACTTGTACAGGATGAACTGCTTCTTTCTTGCTGTTTTCAACGTTCTCTCATGGTCTGACTTGATACTTTGTTTATGAAGTGTCTGTGTATTTCTTTGAGTTTATTCCATTTGGAGTTGAACTTCTTGGATGTGTAAATAAATGTTTATCAAATTTGGGAGTTTTCAGCCATTATTTCTCTAAAGAGAAGTTAACATAACTTCATTTATCTCTGTAGGATGATGAGACATGAGGGCTTTTGGCTTATTCTCATGAACACTTTTGTGGGAGAATCATCAGCCTCATTTTCCTGATGGGAGATGGAACTAGTAAAGGTCCCATTGAATGCATGGTGATGTGAAACATGGCTCTCTGGTCCTTGGGTGCTGAATTTCTTCCTAAGACATCCATTTGGCTGAGCCTCAGATAGGGCCCATCAGTTACCCCATCACTTGTGGTGTCAGCATGGGGATGCTATATAGGCTCGACTCTGCTTCAGGTGTTCCTTCCTCACAGGCAGGCCCGACCCTGGACTACACTTGTCAGATTCTGAGGGGGCAGTGGGAATTGCTAATTGAAGCCCAGAGAACTTCAGAGTCTCTAGTTCTTCCCGCTCAGGAAGACTCTTGAGGAGAGCACTTCCCTAATCACTTCTACTCATCATCGTCTTCCCTCCCATTCCTGGCTGGTCTCAGTTGCTTAGCCTGGCATTTAGGGTCCTCCTCTTTAGACATGCTACTTTTTTTTTTTTAATTTTTTAACATTTTTATTTTATTTTTGAGAGACATAGAGACAGAGGGTGAGCAAAGGAAGGGCAGAGAGAGAGGGAGATACAGAATCTGAAGCAGGCTCCAGGCTCTGAGTCTTCAGCACAGAGCCTGATGCAGGGCTCGAACTCACAGACCGTGAGATCATGACCTGAGCTGAAGTTGGCCGCTTAACTGACAGCCACCCAGGTATCCCTAGACATGCTACTTGACAAGATGTGTCTTTCTGAACAATCTTTATGTTCTTGTAATGTTCTTCGGCTCGCAGGTACCTTCATATCTTTGTAGTAAAGAATTTAACCTTGCCCAAAGAGAAGACTGGCCCTCGCCCTCAGCTTCTGGGAGGTAATCTCTAAGCCCTTGGAATGCCATGCTTGATTGCAGTGTCTTTGCCTGGGGGCCTTGGGTGAGCCAGAGAGTAACAATGTGATTTTTAGATGAAGGCTTTGGGTCATAAAATATCAGCTTGATCTCCTGAGGGGCTGGAAACTGAAGTCGGCCACATGAGCAGTCAACCATGTCTATGTGATAGAACCTCAATAAAGAGTGGACACCAAGGTTCAGGTGAGCTTCCGTGGTTGGCAATATGAGTGCTTATTATCACACATCGATGCCTGGAGAAAAATGCTGTCCGACTCCTTGGTGAGAAGAGAACTGAAAGCTCCGTGTTTGGAATTCTGTTGGATTCTGCCCTATGTCTTTTCTCTCTTGAGTGACCTCAATCTGGACCTTTAAATGTAATAAAACATAAGATGAGTGTAAATCTTTTGGTGTGTTCTGTGAGTCTTTCTAGCAAGTTATTGAACATAAGGATAGTTGTGGAAACTTCCAAACTTGCCATTAGTGTTCGAAGTCAGGGTGGTCTTGTGGACCATTCTCAGACATTGCAACCACTAGCAACAGCCTCTAGAGAAGAAGAAGGCTGACATTGACGTTGATGTGTCTTAGTTACTACTTAGCTACAGCCAGGAAGGAAGCTGATTTTCTTTCCTGAGCTTCTAGGACTCTATCCTTTTTTATCTTCATCCCTCCAATTCTTCTAGCTCCTTTTTTTTTCCTTCTTTTATTTATTTATTTATTTATTTATTTATTTATTTATTTATTTATTTATTTATTTATTTTTGAGACAGAGAGAGACAGAGCATGAGCAGGGGAGGGGCAGACAGAGAGGGAGACACAGAATGTGAAGCAGGCTCCAGGCTCTGAGCTGTCAGCACAGAGCCCTACGCGGGGCTTGAACTCACAGACCTCGAGATCATGACCTGAGCCGAAGTCGGATGCTCAACTGACTGAGTCACCCAGACGCCCCTTTTTTTTCTTCTTAATTACTTCTCTGCCCTTTTCTCTTGCTTCATACCGGGTGGGAATCTTGGAGGACCTCCTTCTGAATTTTGGAGGGCCCCCTCTTCAGGGATTTTCTGAAAAAAAAAAAAAAAATGGTTCTACATTTTCTGAGAATCTATGCCAAGCAGGCTTCCATGAAGCAAGGGGAGGAGGCAAGATGGACTCCCCAGGAACCAGTGACAGCAAAGTCCCTGCATCTGTCAAGAGCTTTGTTAATATACACACACACGAGACCTAGGTAGTCCATATGGCCTCCTTGAGCTAGATCAGCCTGTCTAGGAGATCACAGGTGCCTTTCTGCCCACTTCAGGTGTCAGCATCTTTACTCTAAATGCTAGCGAGTTCCACTGACCTTTCTATAACAATACTAGCAAAGGTTCTATAATTCAAGATTTTAAAAGTATAAGGGAAAGGGGTGCCTAGGTGGATCAGTTGGTTGAGCATCTGATTCTTGAGTTCAGCTCAGATCATGATCCTGGGTTCGTGGGACCAAGCTCAGGCTCAGACTCTGTGCTGAGCATGGAGCTTGCTTAAGATTCCCTCTCTCTCTTTCTGTTTCTCTTTCTCCCTTTGCCCCTCTCTCCCATGCATGCACACTATCTATCTAAAATTAAAAAAATAAAAATAAAAATATAAGGGACGGTTAACAAAGAAGGTATAGACTATATCCTGAAATGAACATTATTCATAAATGAATGAAACATATATATATTAAAAAAAATTTTTTTAACGTTTATTTATTTTTGAGAGACATAGAGACAGAGTGTGAGCAGGGGAAGGGCAGAGAGAGAGGGAGACACAGAATATGAGGCAGGCTCCAGGCTCTGAGCCGTCAGCACAGAGCCCGACGCGGGGCTCGAACTCACAGACCGTGAGATCATGACCTGAGCTGAAGTTGGCCGCTTAAGCAACTGAGCCACCCTAGCGCCCCTGAAATATATTTTTTAAAAATATGTATGCATATATAATATTTAGATATATATATCTGAAACTAGGGAACTAATGAAACTCTTAGCCAGATAGTGTTGGCTAACGTTTAAGGAAAGCCTACTCCACTTCACCTACTATTCTAGCTACTTGGATTGGACTATGTTATCTTTAGAGTAACCCTATGTGGCGGGTATTATAATTAACTGACAGACGAGTGGGGCGAGGTTCAGAGATCTTGTCTGAGGTCACATAACTATGAGGGACTAACCCTAGGATTTGAATGCAGATCCTGTAGTGTGCTTCTAACTACCTGATCCCTTCCTTGTAGGGGTATAAGCTCTGTTCTTAACTATTCAAATCCTCTTTGATTGTCTTGATTCTTCCTTAAAGCAGGGCTCATGCAATTTTAATTGGAATCCTGATAAAACAGGGGTTTTATTGCTTGGCTGATAAAACGATTGCACAGAGTTTTTTTTTTAGGTTCCTGATGTGCAATCGCTCCGCATTCTTACTGTTGGCACAGAGCACTCATCCAGCTGTGGAATTGGGCAGCAGGGATTTCTACTAAAATCTCTTTTCTTGATCTTTCCTGGGTCACATTGGCAAACAGCTCCTGCCAACTGCCTCTACTGGAGTTTGAGTCGGACAGGGACTGGGCAATCAGTGAAGGCTCTGTCCCTTCTGAATGCCATGCCCTGACTGTCTGGTCTCTGGTTCCGACTTCCTCAAGTGCTGTAATCATTAACTCCTGCAGGAAGCCCTCAAGACATAGGTATGAGAGCATCTGCTTCTGCTCAGCTAGACGCAGTGATTGTTGAAGTCCTGCGATGGAGAGAAGTCAGGAAAGAGGTGGTGGTGAGGGAGTGGCAGGACGGGAGGCAGGCGGTGGAGAGCTAATGCTGAGGAGGGAGATTGACTTGTGGAGTGCCGTGTCCCTGATTGCTGGCTGTATGATTGGCTCTGGCATCTTCATGTCACCACAGGGGGTCTTGGTCTATGTGGGCAGCCCTGGAGCCAGTCTCGTGGTCTGGACAGCCTGTGGCCTCCTGGCCATGATGGGTGCCCTGTGTTATGCTGAACTGGGTGCCCTGGTTCCCAAATCTGGAGGGGAGTATGCCTACATCCTGCAAATCTTTGGCTCCTTGCCAGCCTTCCTGGTCATCTACACGTATGTGTTGCTGGTCAGACCGGCTACCATTGCTGCTGTCGCCCTGAGCTTTGCTGAGTATGCAGTGGCCCCCTTTTACCCTGGCTGCTCCTCGATGCCCCAGGCTGTGCTCAAGGGCGTGGCTGTCGCCTGCATCCTGCTGCTGATGCTGGTCAACTGCTGGAGCTCGCGGCTGACCACCATGCTGATGAACGTGTGCACGGTCGCCAAAGTGTTCTCGTTGCTGGTCATCGTGGGGGGCGGGGCCGTGGTGCTGGGCCAGGGCCGGGGCTACACGGACGCCTTTCTCTTTGCCTTCCACAACACGACGCAGCAGGCTGGGCGCATTGGCATGGCCTTCTACCAGGGCATGTGGTCCTTCGATGGCTGGAATAGTGTCAACTATGTGGTGGAAGAGCTCAAGAATCCAAAGGTGAGTCCGTAATACTTCTTCAGGGGGTGAAATCTCCAAACATTAGCTGTTAAATTATTGCTATTTGTACTGACTAAAATAATGAGAAATCTGCTGAAAATGGGGGTTCTCTTTTCAAAGTCATGAATGCCAGCCCACTGTCTACCTTAATTAGTTTGTGGAATTATAAGAATAATAACTTCCCAAGTGAGCACTGAACTTTATAGGATCACACTCATGGTCTCATTTGCCCTGTGAGGTGGGTACTAGCAACACCATTTTTCACAAGGGAAAACTGAGGCTTAGAAAGGGGGAAGTGATTTTGAGGTCATACCACCAGCAAGAGGCCATGCTTGATGACTCAGCTTGTTATCTGTCTTGATAGTTGGAACATTTGGACTCTTCAGTTACTATGGAAATTAACTCTCTGCTATAAAATATTTGCTTAGGTTGCTATTTGTTTTCTTTTTTTCTGCAGGAGTCTTTAATTTTCAGAGGATGAGAACTGAGTCTTTTCCTCTACATCCTTGGGGCTGGCTCAAGGGCCATTACACGTCTCACCTCTCAGCAGAGGCTTCTGGAGGGGGGTTTGGGAGAATTTGGGAGGAGAAGAGGAGCTTGGAGACTGAAGTCCAAAAGCACAGAGAGACTGGGGTGAGAGCCAGGAGTCCTGGGACCTAGTTTTTATTCTTGCATTAGTTCCTCCCTATGAAACAGGGTCGTAATAGCTGCCCCATCTACTGCACAGGGCTTGAAGGTATCAAATGGCATAATCGCTTGTGGATGGAGTGCCATAAACAGTTGTAATTTCAGGTGAATGGTTAGTGTGCATTCGCAGTCGCTCTGGGGTGGGGCTGGGGCTGCAGGGCAGGGGCATTGGCTCATTCGGTTCACTGGGCTAGACTTCTTTCTCTCTGAATCCAGACTCTGGCTCAGAGCTGGTCCAGGGAAAGAGCAAGGGGCCTTGAGTGAGACAAGCTCCCACGGCATAGAGCATGGATTAGCACATTTTTTTTGTAAAGGCTCAAAGAGCTAATATTTTAGGTTTTGCGGGCCATGAGTCCTCTGTCGTGACTACTCAGCTCTGTTCTAGCACGCAAATAGCCATAGGTAAACAAATGAGGGTAGCTGTGCTCTCATAAAAGTTTATTTACAAAAACAAGCAGCCAGCTGGATTTGGTCCACAGGCAGTTTGCTGATCTCTGCATTGTTTTTAGTGAAATTTTTAATGTTTATTTATATTCGAGAGTGGGAGAGAGAGAGACAGTGCATGAACAGAGCAGGGGCAGAGAGAGGGAGACACAGAATCTGAAGCAGGCTCCAGGCTCTGGGCCGTCAGCACAGAGCCCGATACAGGGCTTGAACCCACAAGCTGTAAGATCATGACCTGAGCTTAACCGTCTGAACCACCCAGGCGCCCCTGCATTTTTGACAAATGTGGGTTTCAAAGCAAAAACAAAGCCATGCCTCTGAAAGATAGGCAACTGAAATTCTGGCTCTAACTCTGCACTCTGAAGCACATACTAAGTGTGTCTTTGTTTTACACTCTTTTTTTTTTTTTTAATATTTATTTATTTTTGAGACAGAGAGAGACAGAATGAGTGGGGAAGGGGCAGAGAGAAAGCGAAACACAGAATCCGAAGCAGGATCCAGGCTCTGAGCTGTCAGCGACCCGAGTCGAAGTCGGACACTTAGTCCACTGAGCCACCCAGGCACCCCTCACACTCTTTTTCAAGAAACTGCAGAGCCTATGCCGAACCTGGGCCAGCCTTATGCCCATGCCCCCTGAAATTTGGGTGAAGAGTTAAGGTGTTCGAGAATGAAGCTGGGAAGTCTTACTGTTCTTGTGGTGCAACCTGGGGCTGTCATATCTCATTAGTTGGCCGGTGGGCTGTCCAAGATGAGTCAAATTCAAAAGCATGCCAGATCTCTTCCCTGTGACTTGGCAAGTGTCTGGGTCATGCGTGGTGGGTGCTTGCCTGCTGAGGGCACCCCACCATGAGGCCTGCAGTAGGGAGAACCCAGGACTCTGCTCCGTTGCCCATCTATGCTACAAGTGGCCTCTTCTCTGCCCAGGAAGAACATACTTTCAGGACTGGGAAGATGAGGAATTAGCTGCCATGCTGAAGCGGTGGTTGGAGCCACTCCCTTTGCCTCTAGCTCCCCAGATTTGAGAACTGGAGGGGACCTGAGAGGACCCATTGTATACAAGAACCCATCGCTGTCCTAGTGGGTTCACTTACATGCTAGGTCCTGCTGACCAGGTTGTCCAGGACTGAAGACTTCCCAGGGATGCTGGACTTCTGGTATTAAAAGCGGGAAAGGGGCACCTGGGTAGCTCAGTTGGTTGAGTGTCCGACTTCGGCTCAGGTCATGATCTTGCTCATGGGTTCGGGCCCCACATTGGGCTCTGGGCTGACAGCTCAGAGCCTGGAGCCTGCTTCAGATTCTGTGTCTCCCTCTCTCTCTGCCCTTCGCCTGCTCATGCTCTGTCTCTCTCTCAAAATAAATAAATGTCAACAAAATAAAAAATAAAATAAAAAAATAAAAGTGGGAAAGTCTCAGGCAAGCTGGGGCGAATTGGTCACCCTCCCTGGCCCCTGCTCTTAGAGGACAGGACAGGATGGGACAGAGGCTTGGATATGATAAAAGTCCTTCGTTTTCCCTCCTCTGTGCTGACCCTCACACCTTGCAGGGAGCCAGAGCAGTGGGCCCATTGAAATACACACATTTTACAGATCTCCAATGACCCTCAATTTCCAGTTGAGGAGCCTGAGGGTCAGAGTGGAATCCTTGGGAGAAATGGCCTTCGGTCTGGGTGCACCTGAGTCCTGGAGACCCAGAAACTAGGCAGGGTTGGCATGATGGTCTTGGAATATTACAGCTGGAAAGATTAATGAGCAGCCAAGAATGAAGGTCTTTAACTTTCTTGTCCCTTCTCTGTGCCTCTACTCTCATGGTTGCCCCTACTCCTCTCAGGCCCTCTGTACCTCCACTGCTCAGACCGGTTAGTTCCCAGCCTCCCAGCATATCTGTCGTTTGTGGGTCCACGCCGTGGACTGTGAGCACCTGGAGGAGGGGCACATAGCCTGAGTGGCCCCCGGGGCCTGGCATATTCCCCGTGGCCAGGATGAGCTCAGCACTGCACTGATGAGCTTGTTCTGGGGGCCTGAGAAGGAACTCACCGGCTAACACGTGACTTCTTCTCCCGGACTCTGCAGCAGAACCTGGTGTGGGCGCTGATGATCGCCATCCCCCTGGTCACCAGCCTGTACCTCCTGGTCAACATCAGTTACCTGCTAGTGTTGTCACCCAGCGAGATCCTTTCCTCCGAGGCTATGGCTGCGAGCTGGGGGTGAGTGAGTCAAGGGATGTGTTCCTTGGTCACCGGGCAGACAATCCAGTTTGGGGAAAGGATAGGGCCCTGTGTGTATTTCAACTTGCCTCTAGATGTTTTTCCTGCTCTGTTTCCTTGCTGTTGTCTTCCAGTTTGCTGCTGGAGCTCCCTCCCTTCATCCCTCTGTTGTCCTAGGAACCAGGTGCTGGGGGCCTGGGCCTGGCTGGTACCCTTGGCTGTCGTACTCTCGACATTTGGCTCTGCCAATGGGACGTTCTTCGGTGGAAGCCGCGTGTGCTACGTGGCTGCGAGAGAAGGCCACATGGTGAGAGATGGGGTCTGGGCTGGGCAAGGTGGTGGGGGCTGCAGGAGGGCTAAGCATTCTCCTGCCTGAGCTTAGCACTTAGCCCAAGCCAGGACTCCCCCTTTTTCATTTATTTTAGTGTTTATTTATTTTGAGACAGAGAGACAGAGTGTGAGCTGGGGAGGCGCAGAGAGAGAGGGAGACACAGAATCTGAAACTTGAACTCACGAACCGTGAGATCATGACCTGAGCTGAAGTCAGACGCTTAACCGATTCAGCCACCCGGGTGCCCCAGCCCTCTTCTCTTCTAAGAATGAGACTTCAGCATCCCAAGCATCTCCATTTAAACTCCAGTCCTTTGACTTCCAGGTTTTGGGAGATCACCATACTGGGTCACACTGTGGAGTGTGTAGGTGATGGGGGTGTTCGCGTAGGGCAAACGGTGTGGGGGCAGTGGGGCAGAGCCACAGGAGAAGAGCCGGTGTGTACTCTCAGGGCCCCTCCCCCTGCGGACTCCGTCCCTCTGGTCACTTTTGCAGCAATGATGCTGAATGGCAACTACTCCAAGATCTAGGGGCCTCACAACAGCAAACATTTCATGTTGCTCGTCTGTCCCTGGGTCTGCCGTGGCTCTGCTTTAGCCTGGGGTTTGTGTTTGGATTTTTTCATTTGGGACTGTGAGTCTGTTCTTGTCTCAGAGACCCAGGCCAAAGCATGTTTTTGCCTAGACCAGGTGGCAGGGGTTCAAGAGACCAAGCCAAATCACACAGGCATATTTCAAGCCTCTGCTGTGTTACTCCTGCTCACGTTTCACTGGCCAAGCCCAGCGTCAGTGGATGGGAAGTACATCGTATTTCTCTTACAGAGGTGGGAGAGGGAGACTGACTATTTGCTGAGTAGCAATGCAGTCTATAGGATCCATCCATAACCATCCCATCCTCCCCTCCCCCGTCCTTTGTCTTCCCACCCCTGGTCCCTCTTCCTGTCTTGGGGATGAGCAACAGAAAGTTGAACAACCTGGCCAGGCACCTGTGTCAGCTGTTTACGCTCTAGCCCACATCCTAAGCTATTTGGCTCTCCCAAGTTGTATGCTGGGCCCGGTTTCACCCCAGGCGAGCCACAGAGACCTGCGTCTTGACGCTGTGGGGACTGGGGACTATTAGGTTGGGTGCACTGGTGTCCAGAGTGAGTCTGGCAGGGGAAGAGGGCTGGGAGCTTCCCAGGGCAGAAACCTACTGTGCCTCCCTTGGCGGGCGCTGCCTGACACCTGGCTTTGCTCCCAGCCCCAGCTTCTGTCCATGGTTCATGTGCATCGCCTCACGCCGACTCCGGCCCTGATGTTTACCACGGCAGTGGCTTTGGCCCTGGTCATCCCAGGAAGCTTCAGCGCCATCGTGAACTTCTTGAGGCAAGTGAGACTGTCCTCTAGGGCTGGGTATCTCATGGCCCCTTTGTGCACACACTCACATATACTCATATGTATATAGAAGTCCCCTATGTGTGCATACTCACACACATGCATGTGTGTATATAAATATGTGTGCGCACACTTCTGAAAGCTCCTCTGTGTAACTATTGCATGTAAGCCCGTTTATATACATAAAGATGTGCGTGCACACTTCTGGAAACCTGAGCTCAGGGCTCTTGCACATGCACACACATTTCAGCCATTCTCTCCCAGTTATGTTTCCAAAATTAAATGTGGCTCCCTCCTCTCTTGTCCTTTCCAAAAATTCTATGCGACAAATGTTTTTCACCAAGAGGCAGACAAGTTAATGGCTTGTGTTGTCTTTGTCATTTTTTATTCTTCCTCGTTCCTTTATTCTGTCGCTGAGATCACATTAAAGCTATCTTCAGGCTTTACTCACCACGACTGGTAGCCCGTGGCTGCGGTGTGATTTTCCCTTTGTAGTCTGATCTGTGCTCAGGACTCTGACCAGGCATATCTCTAGTGAACCCAGGGCAGACCCACAACCAAACTGAGTTGGTATAATCAGAGATTGCATCAACACGGGGAGATGTTCTGACCCCCTTTATTACCTTCCCTGGGGCAGACATGATGGGCTGTTATGCCATCCAGTCGTGGTTTTATGACCTCATCTGAAACAGGTTTCGTGGGCACGTCCTTGCACTTACAGGCAAGTGCGGTGTCTGGGTGCCGAGGGAACTCTCAGAGTAATTTCTCAGACATCGCGTGTTCTCTTCCTTGTTGTCAGAAGTGTAATTAATCTTCTGGAACAGGATATACAGTGCTTGATATGACTTTCTTCAGAACATTAAGTAACAGATCTCGTTTTCTTTTTATCTTTTGTCCATGAGAAAGGATAAAAATCGTTATATGATGAGAATAATATCAAACCGTGGTGAGCCCAGGGTTTCTTCAGGTTGAGATTGGGGAATGGGACTGAGAATGTTCTGGCACAGAGTGAGAATGTTGGGGGTGATCCATCCCAACAAGGACCCCATGTCCCCCAGTCTTGACTGCCTCAAGAGATGGCCTGGTCTGGACCCCATTTCCAAGGTCAGACGAGGCTTTCATCGGACCTACACCAGCCACTCAACTCCCCACATTAGGGAAGGCAGAGGCCGGGGCTTGTCTGGGTGTTCAGTGGCCTATCCTGTCACCGACTCTAAGGTAGGAGCGTCTGCTATGAGTGTGCTGGTCCCTGAAGAGAGCCCAGGCTTCCTTGACATTCCACCAGACTCCTGTTTTTGGACACACAAATGCTCCTCCCTCTCTTTGAAAATTGTCCTTTTCTGTCCAGCCAGAGGCAGTCAAAGAAGGCCCAATATGAAGTCAAGTGGGTGCCTGGGCTTGTGTGTGTGAGTCACTCTGTGATTGAAGATGAGGGAGGCAGGAATAGCCTCCAGTGCATTCCTGTCCTTGATGCCCCAGCCTCACCTTCTTCTTTCCTTAGTCTGCATGGACAAGAGCACCTGGGGGGAGCTGAAAGGCCCCTGATGAGTTTGCACTTCTGCCCCAGGTTTGCACCTAGTAGGCCAGCCCCTTTTGCAGGCCCACCCCAGGCCTCGGAGTGAGTGGCTCATGTTTGCCTTTCAGCCTCCTTGGCTGGATCACCTATGGAACCACCGTTGGCTGTCTCTTGTACTTGCGGATAAAGAAGAAGAATCTTCCTCGACCTTACAAGGTAGGCTTTGGAATAAACATGGGGCTTTTTGCAACCCTAGGCTATTGCGTGAAGCAGATCATTGGACCACAGCCTCATTTGGGGCCTAGAGAAAGAATGTAAGAAAGAATGTTATATTTGGTAGAAAATTTCTATATTTCCCAGGGGTGAGAGATATCTGGATCACAAGGCATTGATTCTACTTACTGGGGACTCATTTCTCCTCTCAAGGACCCTGAGGGAGAACAACAGGAGACAAAAGCCGAGAGGATGCACACATATAGTAGGATTCCCATAGCATACAGAGGGTCAGCCTGGGTCCCAAAGCCCCTGTTCCTTGGATGGCCGCTTGTAATCTGGCAGGTGGCTTCCCTGGCCAGGCAAGGTAGGATGGCAGTGACTGGAAGAGAGGAACCGGTGCCAGATGAAAGCAACAGGCAGGGAGGCAGGAGGGACAGAGCCCAAGGGTCATATACCACACCCCATGCCTTTCCATCATCCAGGTCTCTCTGTCCATTGCAGGTCCCTACCATCATCCCTGTCATCATGCTCCTTGCTTCTCTCTACCTGGTGCTGGCACCCATCATCGACCACCCCCAGATTGAGTTTCTATACACCTTCCTGTTCCTGCTCAGTGGCATCCCGGTCTATTTCCTGTTTGTCCACCGCCAGTGCCAGCCTAAGTGTTTGCAGATGGCCACCCTGCATCTCCAACTGCTCCTGGAAGTTGCTCCAACTACTAAAAATGTTGACTAAAGGACTGGACGGGTGTGCACTGCCCTCCTTGCTGCAGACACCTCTATCTCCATACAAGTGGCCTTGCTGGCTTCTCTGTAGGTTGACTGTGCATAATTCTAATGAGCAACTGGAATGCTCAATACAGTTGTTGTGAAGTTTTGGGGGTATCCAGCCAGGACGGCAACCCCCTTCTCTAGAATAACTTCTTCAGTGTAGGTGGATCTCACAGTCACATTGGTATTACATGGCTGCCTCTCTGGGTATGGCTATTTGATATTCCAGGTGGGGAGCATGAAATACATTCCCTCCTTTGGGGATTTTGGAGTTAGAATTCTGATGGTTCCCTAATCTGAGGAATTGTAAATCCTGTGCTATGTGCGGGACCATCTTCCATTATGGGGACAGAGAAGCAGAGAAAGCCCCCATGGAGAGAAGGATGAAGATACACAGCGAAATGGTGTTGAGAATTATGTGTCCCCGAGAGTTGGGGGAATGACCTGAGCAGGCAGCAGCCTGGATCCCTGGCTCTTTTTTAGTTCTGGTCTCTGTCATTCTGTGGCCCAATGGCCATCTAGCTGTCCTTCATTTTGATTGTCAAAGACAACCTGATACCTTATAATAAATTTCCAATTTCGGCTCAGGTGAGCTCGTGTGAGTTCTCATTTCCTGCAAACTGAAAAACTTTGGGTCTGAAAAACCTTGTTCTGGAAGATATGATACTTTAGTTCCTGTTTAAAACCACCAACTGGCTTCAACAGGGAAAGAAGGAAGAGACAGATCCCTGGAAGGGAGGGATTTTATTGGCCTGGGTAAAAGGGAGGGCAGTCAAATTTCTAGAAGAAAGGATGAAAAGTTAGAACTGACCTCAGAAGGCTAATGTGGTTACAGGACTACATAGAGGCAAGGGGGGCGGAGATAACTGGCTGCCCAGGTGAGAATGTGGGATAGGAAGGATGACAACAGTGCCTAGAAAGTCTGGGAGTGCAGCTCCTGGGTCCATGGGGGAGGATACTGGAGAAGAGGAGGGGCAGGGAACACTGCTCAGCACCTCTCCTCTTGCTGCTGCACCTAGACACCTGTGTAGGGCTTTCCTTTTATCACACAGACATGGAATAGGCTCCCACAAGCTCTTTCTGTTAAGTTTTCTTCTCCCATCGACCAATTCTCTTTTTTTCTGACACAAACTTAATATCCAATGTATCTGTTCAATTCTGACACTGAGTTAATGCAGACCCTCAAAGTTACAAGGCTCAGGCACAAGGCGCAGACACCAGTCACAACTATTGGGTCCCTCAGTCACCCATACTTCTGCCCAACTTGGTTACAGCCCCTCCGTTTATGGTCGATCACTTGGTAGAATGACCCACAGGACTCTGGAAAACACTTTACTGTCAGTAGTTTGTTACAAAGGATATAACTCAGGAGGGCCCAGTGGGAGAGATGAACGGGGCAAGGCATGGAGGAAGGCATGTGGCACTACTGTACTATGGTCTCTTTAGGTGTGTCACCCTCCTGACACCTTGATGTGTTCACCAACCTGGAAACTCTCTGAAATCTGTCGTTTAGAGGTTTTTATGGAGGTTACATGATGTAGGTGGATTAATCATTGGCCATGGTGATTGAATTCAATCTCCAGCTCCTTGGCCCTCCCCAAAGGGAGGTGGGGTTGAAAAGTCCAAACTCTCTCATCTGTCTTGGATTTTCTGGAGACTAGCTCCCTTCCAGAAGCTTTCTGGGGACCCCACTCACCAGTCATCTCATTAGCATACAAAGGATACCCATCACTCCAGAGATTCCAAGGCTTTGGGAGTTGTGTGCCATGAACTGGGGACAAAGATGTAATATTTATTTTTTGTGATACCACACTTCTGAACTGTGAACTCTTTATCAGTGTTGTTCCTGAAATTCTAGGAAAATCTTCATATCCCTTCCCCCAGCAGCACAGCCTACTTTAGAGAAAAGAAAATTACAAGAAGCTGGTTCTATCCCATTCCTTGTTAAAGGAGGCCATGGATCAGGCTGAAAGTCCCCAGGAATAGCACTGAACACCTTGAGCAGGTATTAGTTCTTCCTGATGTGAAACATTGGGGTCCAGAAGCAGAAGCGAATGGTTAAGAAAGAATTCTTAAGATGTCTTTGGTGTAAAAAAGGTGGTTTTATTAAAGCACGGACACAGGACCCATTGGCAGAAAGAGCTGCACTGGACTGGGATTATGAAGTGTGATTGATTATATACTTTCGAGTTGGGAGGGGGTTCGAGTTGGGAGAGGGTCTCTACAGAATTTGGAAGCAAGGTTTCTAAGACCTTGAGGGGTCATCTACTACTGTCTAGTGAAAAAGACATGAGACCCTTCAGATGTGTATCAGTGGGCCATATATTTGGAGGATGATTGCTAACATGTACCTTGCAGGGTCGGGGAGGGGGATGGGGGTAGAGATAAAGGAAGTTTCCAAAGGATTTTCGTATGTTAAAGAAGACTTAGTGGTACATATATACAATGGACTACTATGTGGCAATGAGAAAAAATGAAATCTGGCCATGTGTAGCAACATGGATGGAACTGGAGGGTATTATGTTAAGTGAAATAAGTCAGTCAGAAAAAGACAGATACCATATGTTTCCACGAATAGGTGGACTTTGTGAGACTAAGCAAAAACCAGGGGGAGGGGAAAAGGGGAAAGGAAAAAAAGACACAGAGAGGGAGGGAGATAAAACATAAGAGACTCTCAAAGACTAAGAACAAACTCAGGATGAGGGGGGTGAGGGAGGGGGGAGAGGGGGTGATGGGCATTAAAGAGGGCACATGTTGGGATGAACGCTGGGTGTTATATGTAAACCAATTTGAAAATAAACTATTATAAAACAAAAACAAAAAAACAAACAAAAAAAGAAGACTTACAGGATCCTGGATTTCAAGCTAATGTCAAGCTAAGGCTTCCTTTTGCCTCTAGCAAAATATTAACATTGAGGCAGCTGAGTTTCTGGAGGAGGGTCCCTCTGTCTGTCCTAGGAAATTGTCAATGGGCTGCAAGTTGTAAGGAAAGTTAATTTTTTCCCTATACTTCTTTTGCTTTTTTTCCCCATATAACTTTCCTCTTCTGGGTCCCACCAAACTGTGCCTTTGTTCTCATGACCCTCACCGGGCCGTGCATCCTAGTGCTTGGTTGCATGTCATGCTCTGTCCTGGGCTTTGGGTTTGGTGAGGATAATGGTTAGTTCTTAGACATGTTTGTACATCCCTCATTTCCTATCATGCTCCTGGGCTTCTTGCTGACCAATAATGTTTGGTGAATCAAAATAATGAAATATTTGTTGAACGATGAGGGAATGCATCACAATTCTATTTTTTAGGATTTGTACACATAGCTGTCTTCTCCATACTGTCTGCCCTGCCCTGGGCTCCCAGGCCCTGTCCTGAGAAGGTTCTCTCAGGAGGACGGATACCTCCCAAGTCTTAAGCAGTTCTGTCCAGCTGGCAGTGGATGCATGCCTAGGTGTGGAAAGCAGAGAGGGGGGCTGACCTACTGCAGGTTTGGCCTTAGGTCATGCACTCCAGTTAGGCTGTGTCTCAGTTTGTGACTCAGTCTTCCCATCCTTCCCCCAGTCAAGTGCCTTTTGTCTCACAGTCCTGTTATCATGGTGCAAAGGGCCCTCAAAGCCAGGCTCTGAGAAGGCAGCTTCCTGCTCCTTGCAATTTCCCAGGACTTCTTCCCTGAGCTTCTGTTCTGCCCCAGACCCCTTTCTGGGTCCCCAGAATGATAGTAGGGAATGATCTTAGATGGAAATCTGAGATTTCGTTTTTTTTATTATTAAATTTTTTTAAATGTGTATTTATTTTTAAGAGAGAGAGACAGAGAGATACAGAGAGAGACAGAGTGAGAGTGTGGAAGGGGCAGAGAGAGAGGGAGACACAGAATCCAAAGCAGGCTGTAGGCTCTGAGCTGTCAGCACAGAGCCCAACTCAGGACTTAAACCCATGAACTGTGAGATCATGACCTGAGCCGAAGTTGGACGCCCAACTCACTGAGCTACCCAGGTGCTTTGGAAATCTGAGATTTCTTTAGAAGTGAGTATATTGGACTTCCTTGCTTTGAGTCATGAGCACGATTTCTTCCATCGTTACTTATCTTCTATGATCAGAGATGGCATAGTAATTGTCATGATGCTGGCCTTTGGATTGGAAAAAAAATGTCTTGGGGACCAGGGTCAGAGTCCTTGCTGTTCCCTCTAGAGAAGCAATAAGTTCCAGGAAATATGCAGGGCAGATGTTGGCTGGGTTACTGGGGGAGGGTGCAGGGCAGTGTTCTTTAACCCTAAGTCAACCCAACAGCATCCGGATGTTTCAGTTTGGGGCAGAGGCTGGCTACTCCTAGTCATAAGCACTCAATTCTTTAAACTACCTTTTGGTCATTTACACTGTCTTCTGCAGAATATTGGGAACGGGGGAAACTGAGTCTCATAAATTAATCCATGCAAATGAATGTCATGGTTAAAACCTCAAACATTACAAAGGGTATAAAGTGAAAGTCCACATTTCTTACTTCACACTCCCCGTTTCTAGTGCAATCAGTTTCTTTGCTTACTTCCAGAAAGCTTCTGCACAGGTAGAGTCCACTGCTGCTTTGCTCATTAGAGAACTGAAACTTGTTCAGTTCTACCTGTTGATGGGAAGCAGTTCTCTTCTCATATCTCCATCCCCAGACCAGGGGTCCAAGTCCTCTACTATGGTGGTCATGCCTACTGTTCACTATCTATTGCTTGCTCTCCTTCTGACCACATGGTGGATTGCATTTTCCTGTCTTCTTGGAGTTAGATGTGACCACAGGACCTGTGTTGGTCAATAAAATGTGGGTTGAAATAATGTATGTTACTTCTAGGGTAAAGCTTCAAGAGCTAGTGCACATTTCCTGCATTTTCCATTTCCATTTCTTTTTTGGTACCTGGCAGTGTTCTGTTAGCCTGGGTCCTGATATAACAATGATATGGAGGAGGGCCAGCCCCCAGCCAACCCTATGTGAGCATGCAGCGTGCCCATAGTTAACTTTTATTGTTTAGACTACTGAGATTGGTGGATGTTTATTACTGCAGCGTAACCTAGCCCATCCTATCTGTTTATCCATCTTCTGTCCATGAGTCTTACAAGTGTCTGGGACTGCTGACCAGTTGAGATGGGCCTCAATGTGAGAGGTGCTGAGGAAACCACACTTGATGCAAGCTCATCCTTTCTCTGGTCTCCTGGACATCTCTCTTCTTCCCTTTCATGTCAGTGATTCCTCATCCGTCTTCCCAGTCCTTCTCCTCCTGGCCACCCTCCCCAACCCTCTCCCTTGTTTTCTTCCTTTCTTTCCATAATCACAGTCTTATTTTGCCTCTGGGGGAAGAAAAACTGGTTCTGCAAGTACACCTAAAAGAAATTTTGTCTTGCGAGGGCTTTTGAATCTTTGTTCCTGCTTAGGTGTGCACTGAAGAAAGAAAACTGTCCAGCCCAGGCCTTGGGTACCTGTAATAAAGACAGAAGGAGATAAATACACATGCAAAAGCCAGAAGATTATTTCTTTGAGATATAACTCCCATGCACAAAGATAAGCACATCCTAACACCATCTCTTTAAAAATAGCAATGGACTATACTATAGATTTTTCTAAAAATTCCTTAACAGTTAATGTAGGAGAAATTTTTTACATAATACTTTTTATATTAACATACCTTTCTTTTCCTTAATTAAAAAAATTTTTTTTAAATGTTTATTTTTGATAGAGAGAGAGAGACAGAGCATGAGATGGAGAGGAGCAGAGAGAGAGATGGAGACACAGAACCCAAAGCAGGCTCCAGGCTCTGAGCCATCAGCATGGAGCCTGACTCAGGACTCGAACTTATGAGACATGAGATCATGACCTTATCAGAAGTTGATGTTTAATCAACTGAGCCACCCAGGCATCCCAATTTTTTAAATTTTAATTTTAGAGAGAGAGAGAGAGAGTGAGGAAGGGAGGGGGGCATCAGGAGAGAGTGTGGGAGAGAATCTTAGCACACTCCACATTCAGCACAGAGCCCAGTGTGGGGCTTGATCCTAAGAAAGACCTTGGGATTATGACCTGAGCTGAAATCAAGAGTCAGATATTCAACCAACTGAGTCACCCAAGCACCCCTTTAACACATTTATTTTTAATGGATGTTTAGTATTATTGGCCTAATGTTCATGGATATTCAGTTGTTTCCATATTCAGTTACAAGCAAATTTATCATATTACAAGCAAAGCTAGAGTGACCACCTTACTATATAAGAAAGTGATGATCCAAAACCAGGCACGCTCTTTGTTCCCAAATCATCATTATTTGCTCTATGTTAGAATCATTCCCCTGATTCTAGTGTTTGCCATTTACACATACATGCCATATACACATACATGTACTTCTCACATACAGGTCACGACATTCATGACTCATGCTGAAGAATCCAGAGTGCATCACCCAGAGGAGCTCTTAGAGAACTTCCTCTTAATATAGGGATGGGGTCACGGCCTATGCTGCTTCCATGTTACTCAGAGGCTAGCCAGCTGCCTTGTTGTCTAGGGGTGTGGTTGCCACCTTCTTCCTTACACCCGCCCCCTCCCCTAAACCACCACGTTCAGAGTCTTGGAGCTGGGTCTGGCCTTGGTGATGTCTGAATAAACCACCAGTGCTTGGAAGGCAGAGGGGGTGTTTGAGTGTTTGGGTGCTTTGGTTCCCTGTCCTGACTTGCAGTAGACCCTCCCTGGCTCAGGTCTTGCCCATTGGGCCTTACCTCCCAGGGTCTGGGGTCTTGTTTCTGAACTGCCTGGGGGCTGGCTTTTGTCCCCAATTGCTCTTTTCTGGTACCAAGTGCTGGACACGAGAGCCATTTGCACACTTGACTTGCCTATTGTCTCCTGGAAACCTTTCTTTCTTGTTTTCTTTCAGTTTATTTATGTTTTTTGAGAGAGAGAGAGAGAACATGAGTAGGGGAGGGGCAGAGAGAGAGGGTGACAGAATCCCAAGCAGCTCTTTGCTGTCATCTCAGAGCCTGATAGGTCAAACTCAAGAACCATGAGATCATGACCTGAGCTGGAAACCAAGAGTAGGACGCTTAAGTGACTGAGCCACCCAGGCGCCCCCCGCAGGAACCTTTCTGATGCTTCCTGTCCACTCGTTTACTTGGTTGCTTCCTGCACAGCCTCTCAAGCCCTGCTCTGAGGCTGTAGAGAACTGGAGGCCCCTCCCGATGCTTCAGGGCTGTCCCCCTCTTGCTGAGAAGAAGCTGCCCAGATAGCAAGACAACGAGAAGAAGCAAGTCCCTTCTGTTCCTCCTGCCTGCCAGTCGGCTTCTGGTGCCCCCTGTTGGCAGGACCTACGAGGAACCGACTGACAAGGGGGACAGGGACTTTGCAGAGCTCCAGCCTTGGGTGGCACAAAGTACGGAAGTGTGGGTCTAGAGCTGAGCACAATGTCCTCAAGACTAACCAGCACCGTGTCCTGACACCCTTCTTCGCTTGGCAAACTCTCGCCCATCCCTGGGTCTTAGCTCAGGTGTGGCTTTCTCAAGGAAGTTCCTCTGGACCCAGTTACCCCCTTGGTTTCCCGCAGAGCCTCTGCCCACTTCTAACCAGCAAGCTGACTGATTTTCAGCAAACCAGGTTTCCTGAAAGCTGGAAACCCCTCTCCTTTTCTGCCTGCCATCCTTACACGGCTGCGAGCTTCTGGAGGAGAGAGACTTTGTCTGTCAACCTGGGAACTTCTCAATAAGTCTTTGTTGAACCGTGGTTCCTAAGGTTGTACATGTCTCCTGGAAGAAAGTTAGGGAGTAAGTGAGGAGTGATGGTTTTGTTCCCAGTTACCTCTCAGTTGGGTTCCTGGGCACTGCCATTTTTTTTCTCTGACAATAATAATGATTAACATTTATTTGAACACCTGGCAGGGACCAGGCACTATTCTAGATATTCCACATGTTATCAACTCATTTAATCTTCACAGACATTAAACCGAGGCACAACCTGCCTAATGTCACACAGTTAGAAAGTGCTAGAACCAGCATTTGAATTACAGGCAGTCTGAGTTCCAGAGCCTGGGCCCTTAGCCACTATTTAGGATAATATAGCCCAAGGATAATGGGAATTAGGAAAAGGTGGCCAACTTATGATGATGACAATGACAACAATTGTCCCATTGATAAAACATTACTTCCATAGCAGATGCATTTTCATCACACTGCTTCTCTCTAGGGAATAATATCTCTTTTCTTTTGGTGAACTGAGCCCCCCAGCTCTCCAAATCCGTAGTTCTAGAAGAGGCTGTGAAACATTGTACTGGTATCCACAAGTGGACATCGGACCCACGTGGGACCAATGGGAACTCTCTCTGGGATTTTTCGGGTCGGTACTAACAGATGAGGGAAGTGTATTTTGAGAGGTGAAGCTGGGAGATGCTCCGGGCTCAGGGGAGACGCCAGCCTGTCAGAGAGAGAAGCGAGTTCACAGAGAGATGCCGGGATGCAGAATGGGCTCCCTGCCCTGGGTCTTGATGCTCTGAACTGGTAAATTCCTCTTCGGCCTTGTCTAATTTGCCTAGTTTCTCACATTTGTGAATAAAAGGGCCCTCACTAATAGCAATTTATAGTTTATAAAACCCTGTCACAGATATTTGATTCTTACTAGCCTGAGGAGGCAGGCAAGGTAAGAATCAGATCCCCATTTTTCAGAAGGGAACTGAAGTTCGGAGCAGCCAAGTGCATGCCAAACAGTGAGTGAACGGTGGAGCTGGCAAGGCGCTAGTGCGTTGCTCCTTGGGCTGGGGCTCTCTTCTGTCAGGCTCTTCTACCCTGAGCTCCCAAGGCACCCTGTGGAGGGGGTATCGGCCCCCCACCTCCTTCAGTAGCTTTGACCTAGCCATTGCCTCCACTCATTCCTAGTCTGCTTGACATGGGGCCTTGGGGCCAGGGGCCTGTCCCTGCAGGGCAGAAGATGACAGACCCCAGGACCGTCCACGGCCCACTACCATGAAGCTCACAGGGCCGTATGGGACAGAGGCGCACTGGGCACAGCAGGGAACAGCGGCAGGAATGTCCACATGCAGTAAAGCTGCTGTGAGGCCAGCAGCACACTGCGCCCCGGGCTGGGGGTCTACCTGCCCAGTACTCATCCCCTCCTGGGCACCTTGAGGGCCTGTAAGGAAGCTCCTCCTCTTGCCAAACCAGATTTGGAGTTCTCTCTCTAGTTTGGGCCCCAGCACAGGGAGGGAAAGGGTTAGGGGCCTCCTCTGGTCTGGGGCTAGAAGACCGGAAGCACCTAGAATCTTCTTAACCCTGGCAAGAAGAGCATCGTCCTCCCTGCCCCACACTCCTGTCCAGGGCTTAGAGGCCTGTGTTCCCTTCAGCCCAGCAGGTAAGTTATCCCCAGGTTTGCTCCTTTGCTCCTCTCTAGTGGCGTGACAAGAGCCTCTGCGGCCCACCCTGCACGTGTAGCTGCCCGATGCCCTCTCATATCCCATGCCTTTGGTGGCACCCGTTTCACAAAGGATGAAACCGGGGTTGCCAAAGTTAGCAATTCAAGAATAAAATAAAAAAGAGGATGCCTAGTGAAATGTGAATTTCAGATAAACAAATACTTTTTAGTGTATGTATGTGCTATATTTTATCTGTGGACTCGGAAAGAGCTCAGGCCCAGGGAGCGACAGGGCCTGTGTGGGTCCCATGACTGGCCGTGTGGGGTTCCTGCCATGCAGCCAAGGGCTCTCGTCATCCCACAGTCTGCAGGCTGCAAGCGGGTCGAGCGTGGCCACCACCGTGACACCCTGGGGTCACCGCTTTCCCCTCTAGGCTGTGAGGGTCCTGGTGGAAGAGGGGATAATGATGGAACCCTGCCACAGTGGGAAGCAGACCCTCTGCGGCAGCGATTTCATGACCTTGTCCTGGACCCGCAGCGTTGGCATTGGTGACGGTGAGTTTTCTGCGTCGGCCTGACTGCAAAGACACGTGGCCAAACGTTACTCTGGGCGTGTCTGTGAGAACGCTTCTGAACGGGATCAACACTGAATTGGTGGCCCTTGAGTAGAGCAGAGGGCCCTCCCTCATGGGCACAGGCTTCATTCAGTCAGTCGAAGATCCCAATAGAACCAAAAGGGCGACCGTCTCCCTGTGAGAGAGAACTCCTGTTTGAGTGCTTTCCCGTTGGTTTTCCTGCCTCTGGACTAAAACTGAAGAGGCTCCTCCTGGGTATCAGGTGTGCTGGCCTTCCGACTGGAATTACATCCTCACCCCCCTGGGTCTCCAGCTTGCTGACTGCAGGTTTTGGAGCTTCTTATATGTATATTTATCATTATTCTTCATATATACTCATATATAGGAGAGAGAGACTTATTAGAACATATAAGAAATATATATCTCCTATTTTTTTAATTAAAAATTTTTAAAAAATATTTATTTTTTTTTGAGAGAGAGATAGAGAGGAGGAGGGGCAGAGAGAGAGGGAGACACAAAATCCAAAGCAGGCTCCAGGCTCTGAGCTGTCAGCACAGAGCCCGACGCGGGGCTCGAACTCACAGACCGTGAGATCATGACCTGAGCCCAAGTCGAATGCTTAATCACCTGAGCCACCTAGGCATCCCTCTCCTATTTGTTATATAGATATTTGTTACAGGTATATGTATCTCTTATTCGTTCCTCTCTGGAGAACCCTGACTGATGCAGCATCACCTTGGACCTTGTGAGAAATGCACATTTTCTTGGGCCGTAGTGAAACCTATTGGATCATAGCTCTTGGCGTGGGGCTCATCAGTCTGGTTTTTAAGAAACCCTCCGGGAAGTTCAGATGCTCATTAAAGGTTGAGAGGCGTTGCTCTAAAAACAAACACTGGGGGCAGAAGAGAGTGCTCCAAAGCCCTTGGCTGAGTTCTTTCATGTGCTCCTTCCTGGGCTACTCATGGGTTTCATTGGGCATTCGGTTTGGTTTGGTTACCCTAGAAGTGGGTCCGAGACATTCGGGTTTGTAAGCATCCCAGACTGGCAAAGGCAGAGAAGGCACACAATCAGCTGACTGCAATCCAGAGCCCTGGGGAAGCCGGTGTTACAGTTCTAGTCCAGGAAATCGTAGTTCAAGTCCAGAGTCCTGAGAACCAGTGATATCTACAGGAGAAGATGGATGTTCCAGCTCCAGGGAAACAAATTTGCCTCTCCTCCACCCTTTTGTTCCATTTAAACCCTGACAGGGAGCTCCTGTCTGGCTCAGTCAGTAGAGCAAGCAACTGTTGATCTCAGGGTCGTGAGTTCAAGCCCCATGTTGGGCATGGAGCCTAGTTAAAAAAAAAAAAAAGAAATGAGTAAAATAAACCCAGGACAGATTGGAAGCTGCCACATTGGTGAGGAGGATCTCCTTCACCAAGTCACTGATTCAAATGCTAATCTATTCTGGAAACACCCTCTCAGACACACCCAGAAACACTGTTTTACCAGCTTCTGGATGTCCCTTAGCTCAGGCAAGTGGACACATAAGGTTATGGGCACCCACTGCCGTTCTCTCCTCCTCTCTACTCCATTTACCCTGTTTCTGAAAGTTTCCGTCGCCTCCTTGCAGGAACCTTGTATTCTCGTTGGTTCTGTCTCACACTGTGGAGCTTTTCTGAACACGTTTCTTCACCTCGCTGTGACTCAGTTTCCTCATCTATAAGACAAGGTGGTTAAGTCTTGCGCCACAGGGCAGTCGTAAGAGGGGACATGTGTTTAAGCAGGCTTCTGGGGACTGAGTACATGTTCACTCCATTCTGCTGACCACTTCCATCTGGGCATCGTGTGTCACCAGAGGGGTGGGGAAGGCTGGCTGGGCTGGGCAGGCCCTGGCTGTAGCCCCAGGCACCCCTGCCACGTGGGCTGTACGGTCCAGTAGATGCTATTGTGATGAAGGGAATTGAGGTGGGAAAAGACGCCATGTAGGGCTTGCGGCCGGTCTCAGTGGGGAGAGTCACAGTGCAGACCTTTGGGGCTCTGGAGCAAACTCCATGACCATGCCCTCTGGGCCCAAGAACTAAATGACTTTTGAAAAACAATTTCTGGCATGCTTCTAGGCCCCGGAACGGATGGAATTCCTAAGCACAGGACACCAAGTGACCATGCAGCCCAACTACCTGTCATGACCTGAGTCCTGTCAGAGCCACTATGTCATAAGGTGGAACAGGCCCAAAAACAACCCACGGTGGGATGGAAGAGTGTGTGTGGCACCAAGTGTGAGCAGGACCAGAGGGCACAGCAAGCAGGGAGCCCAGAAACCCCATGGGCCCTACCACAGTGCACAGCACTCTCTCTCAGCAACTGCTCATGGCTGTAGGGAGGGTCCCAGGTGATCCTCAGCCCTCAGAGGGGAGACGGAGAGGCCCAAGCTAGCTGCATGGGTAGGTTCCCTTGGTTATTTGGGTGTAAGCTGAAAATGGATGACAGCTGCACTCCAACCTCTGAACAATCAGATAGTTTAGAGTATAAAGGAAGTAGCTTTTCATTCATTCATTTTCTCATTTGTACACAGATTTCTTTTTTTTATTAAAAAACTTTTAACGTTTATTTTTGAAAGAGAGAGACAGAGCATGTGAATAGGGGAGGAACAGAGAGAGTGAGAGAGAGAGAGAAAGAGAATCCTAAGCAGGCTCTGCACTGTCAGCACAGAGTCTGATGTGGGGATTGAACTCATGAGCCATGAAATCATGACCTGATTCGAAACCAGGAGTCAGACACTTGATTGACCGAGCCACCCGGGTGCCCCTGTACATGAATTTCATTCTTTCATTCTCTCTCTCATAAGGCACCTGTGGTTTCACCCTGATCCCTCTGCCCCTTCTGGTAGGGCTTGACACTTTTATCTGTCTTCTGTCTCACACTTCTCCAGCATTGTCTTTATACCAGGCCCTTCCCATCAGCATTTAAAAATGCTTAAGTCTCAGGGTGCCCGGGTGGCTCAGTTGGTTAAGCATCCAACTTTGACCCAGGTCATGATCTCGCGGTTTGTGAGTTCGGGCCCCGAGTCGGGCTCTGTGCTGACAGCTCAGAGCCTGGAGCCTGTTTCGGATTCTGTGTCTCCCTCTCTTTCTGCCCCTCCCCTGCTCATACTCTGTCTCTTTCTCCCTCTCAAAAATAAATAAAAATTTATTAAAAAGAAGAATTAAAAAATGCTTAAGTCTCTTTCATCTTACTTAAATGTTCCCCAAAGAAAAAAACAACAACAAAAAAGTAAAACCTGAACTCCACTTCTCCCTGTATCTGTTGCCTGTTTCTCTTCCCTTCCTCACAGACAGTCTTCTTAAAAGAATGGACACCTGCTTTCTCAGTTTCTCACCTCCCTGATGCCCTCCACCCATCTCCTCCAGCCAGGCCTCCACGGCTGTCACTCTGTCGTGTCGCTCCTATCTGTCTCCCTGCCACAGTCTGACACAAGCCGTCCTCACCTCCCTCGTGAGCTCTGTGATAGCCTCCCAACTTCTTTTCTCTCTTTTTTTTATTCCAACTTCTTCTCAAGTAACAATTTTTGTTCCTTGGGTCCATCTGCACTTAGCGACCAGGGTAATCTTTCAAGAGCATAAATCTCAGTATTCCAACGCTGTTTTAGTCTGCTGGAGCTGCCGTTACAAAATAACAGACCGAGGGGCTTAAACAACAGCGACGTGTTTTTTTCATAGTCCTGGATCAAGGTCTTGGCAGGTATGGTTTCTGGTGAGGATTTTCTCCTTGGCCTGCAGGTGGCCGCCTTCTTGCGGTGTACCTTACGTGGCCTCTCCTCTGGGCACGTGCTCTCCCCGTGTCTCTTCCTCCTCTCATAAGATCACCAGCTCTGTTGGATTGGGGGTCCGCCTGTATGACCTCATTTACCGTTTCCCTCCTCAGGCCCTGTCTCCAAATACAGTCATATTGTGCGGTTAAAGCTTCAACATATGACTTTGCAGGGGAAACAGTTCCGTCCGGGACAGACCGAAGCGCCCTGCACGGTCTATAAGGTCCTGCGTGGTCTGGTTTTTGCTTGTTCTCCAATCCCATCTGCTCATCTGTCCCCCTTCCTCTGTGTATTTCTCAGTTCCTCAACCACACAGGCTTCTTCCCTCTCTAGGACCTTAGGACACACTGTTTCTTCTGCTTGAAATAGCCTTCTGCCTCCCTCCCCCACCCGTAGCCTGTGTAATGGTTTCTTAGTCCTCAGAGACTAGCTCACGTGTCTTCCTCAAGGACTTCCTTTCAACTTGGTCATGGTGAGGGCCCCCACTTACATTTTCTCTCTGCACGCCTTGCTTCTCCTGTGGCACTTAACATCACTGTAATTAAATCTCTGCCTGCATAATTCATTGTTTGATGCCTCCTTCCCTTCCACAGAATGAAAGCTCTGAGATAATAGACATGTCCTGTTCACTGTCATATCCCCAGCAGCTAGCATAATGTACTGTACACACTAGGTGCCTGAAAAATAGTTATCCAAACAACTAATTCACAAAAGTGAAAAGTAGATTCTTTACTGAAATTTCAGGTGAAGAGAAGCACCAGCAACATCGATAATTTTAAAACTCTATTCCTCTGGGAACCTGTTTCTAGGTAGGAAAGCCAGGCTGATAGGAATTATGTCATGCTAACCTATTGTGGACATTGCACACAAGACTCTAGCTAAAATCTCAGTGGTCAGTGTTAAGTTTCCATCTCTGCCCAAATCGCTCAGTTATGGGAGATTGTTTTCAAAGATGGCTAAAGCAATTTATCTCTTGCTCCTTTCCAATGTCCCAGGAGTTTGCTGGCCGGTCTAACAAGAGGGGTGTCAACTTGTCCTCCCCTTAACTCTGGGCTGGCCTCGTGACTTGCTTTCACCAATAGAACTGGACAGAAGTGATCTTATCATAGGTCTTGCCTGCACCTATGCTTACACCATCCGCTTTGACTCTTCTGGAATGCTGCCAAAACCACCGTGTAAGGAAGCTGGGTTAACCTATTGGAGGCTTAGAGACCAAGTGGAGCGGAATCAAGGGGACCCGGCTGACAGCCAGCACTGACTTCCAGACATGTGAGTAGGACCCTCTTGAGCCTACTGCCTGCCCAGCTGATTCTCTAGTTGACACTAACTGCCTGAGCAAGCCCAGGAGAGACCAGTAGAGGAACCCACATAATTGGGAGAATAACAAATCTTTACTGGGTGGCTTATTACCCCAAAATGGCTGACTGGAACATCAGTCCTCTTGACTTCCACATGTTAATCTCATTTCCTTTCCTCTAAATAGTCATACCCTCCCTCCTGACTCTCTCACTGTCACACTCAGTCTGAGTCATGAGAACACTCCAGAATGTTGCTATTTCCAATGATAAATCCAAAAGCGAAAACAGACAAGATAAGTGATTCACAGCAGCATCTATATGCGTGCCTTTCACATAGTCTGGATGCAAGGGTGTTGTCAGGAGCCATTTTCTTGGAAGATGGCCACATTCACTCACCTAGGATGTGGGGCTCCCAAGGTAGAAGCTGGAGACAGAGTCGTCGTGCCCATTTCACATGCCCTTGGCTACAGTTTCTAAACTTGAAATGTAATCTAGGATTTTTGTCATGTGAAAAGTTCCTTCCTGTGACAAAGGTCCATATCCTACAAAGTTTTTTGTGTGTACACGTGGCCTATCCCATTGGTCAGTGCATTGGTCATTGCAGCATTGTTCGTGTTAAAAAAAAATTCAACCGATGGGGCGCCTGGGTGGTTCCATTGGTTGAGTCTCTGGCTTTTGATTGTGGCCCAGGTCAGGACCCCAAGGTCATGAAGTTGAGTCCCACATCCAGCTCTGCCACTGAGCGTGGGAACTACTTAAGATTCTCTCTTTCTCCCCCTCTGCCCCTCTCCCCTGCTCATGCACACACCCTCTCTCTCTTAAAAAATAATTCAACTGAGTAAATTAAAAAAATTTTGTTTGTTTGTTTATTTTTGAGAGAGAGAGAGAGAGAGAGAGGCAGAGCACAAGCAGGGAGGGGCAGAGAGAGACACACACACAGAATCTGAAGCAGGCTCCAGGCTCTGAGCTGTCAGCACAGAGCCCGACTTGGGGCTCAAACCCAGGAGCTGTTAGATCATGACCTGAGTTGAATCAGATACTTACTGACTGAGCCACCCAGGTGCCCCTCAACTAAGTAAATTTAAAGATCTGATTTGTTTTTTCAACAGATTTCATGAATTGAGGGGCACCCGGGTGGTTCAGTCAACCAAGCAACAGACTTTGAATCAGGTCATGATCTCTTGGTTCATGAGTTTGAGCCCCACATCAAGCTGACTGCTGTCAGTGCAGAGTCTGCTTCAGATCTTTGTCCTCCTCTCTCTCTGCCCCTTCCCCACTCATGTGCATGGGCGTGCACTCTCTCTCTTTCAAAAATAAATAAACATTAAAAACAAAACAGGTGCTTGTGTGGCTCAGTTGGTTTAAGTGTCCCACTCTTGGTTTCAGCTCAGGTCATGATCTCACAGTTTGTGGGTTTGAGCCCCACATCAGGCTCTAAGCTGACAGTGTGGAGACTGCTTGGGATTTTCTCTCTCTCTTTCTCTGTCCCTCACTTGCTTGTGCTTTCTCTCTCTCAAAATAAATTTTAAATAAATTATTTTTAATGTAAAAAACAAAAACAAAGAAACAGTTCACAAATTGGGGAACATCCCCTCTAGCTAATAGACAACAGCTCTGAAAGGCTATACAAAAATGAAAGGCTTTTATAGGCAGGAAAAGGAAGTTTTTAGCATAGAGTGGATTGTTTCAGGCAAGGTAATCTCACTATGAGGGATGGAAAGGATCTCTGGAGCAGATTACTTGCTAGTGCTAACCAGGTAATTTCGGAACAACTTAAAGGTTACATTCCTGGGAGAGGTTGAAATTGCATTTAGGTTAGTTGTTAAGTATTGGTGTGTCGACATGGAGCTTAGCACAAGTGACTCCATTTGGGGCTGTTGTCTCTCTTTTTTTTAAATAATTGTATCAGAAAAAACTTGGAAATAACCCAAATGCCCAACAACAGGGGATGCATAAATATTTACAAAATGGAATACCATATAGGTAACATGATGAGCAAGAAATACATGTATTGGGGTGCCTGACTGGCTCAGTAGGTAAAACATGTGACTCTTGATCTCAGGGTTGTGAGTTCAAACCCCACATTGGGCGTGGAGCCTACTTAAAAAAAAGATCTAAATCTCAAAAAAAACATATCATCAAGTAAAAACAGTAAATTGCAGAGTACCTGGGTGGCTCAGTCAGTTAAGTGTCTGATTCTTGATTTTGGCTCAGGTCATGAACTCATAGTTCATGGGATCGAGCCCTGCATTGGGTTCTGCGCTGACAGCATGGAACCTGCTTGGGATTCTGTGCCCCTCTCCCCGACTCTCTTTATCTTAAAATAAATAAACTTAAAAAACAAAAACAAAAACAAAACCCCAGCAAGTTGCAAAAGTTATGTAAAGTACGATATTATTTGTATACAAACTTAAAACATGTGAAACACTGCCATATATCTTTAGGACACATTCACGTGTAGTAGACGAATCAATATATTCATGAAGATACTAAACAACATATATAAGAGAGGGAGGCCAAGGAGCAGGATTGGGGAGCGGTGCACAGTGGTTTCATCTGTACCAAAATGATTCGAAAGGTATGTAGGAAATGCAAAGATTGTCAAGGCTGGGTAGCAGATATTATTCTTTATATTTTTCTTATACTTGAATCATTAAACAGTAAAACTATCTTTCCTATAGTCTGATCTCTTCCACGTTGGCTTCCCAGCAGCCTTCTTGCCACCACATGGGGTGAAGAAATATAACACAAAGAGGTCCACGCATTCTTAGTTTTATTTAATGACAATAGAGCTTTAAGTCAGGGCGAGTTTCAGAGAGAAAGAGAATTGCCTCCAGGGAGTGCTGTTTTCCCAGTGTGGGCTCAAGAAACGTTTGCAGAGGGAGTGATTGGTTTTGGCAGGACTTCCTGTCTCAGCCATGCTCTGCCAGGCCTGCCAGCCTCTCATGAGCCATGGAAGCCACTGGATGTAAAGTACAAGGTCAAAGCTTGACGAAGACATCGGGAAGTGTCTACTTGTGCAGACACTGCCTCGCTGGAGAAGCTCATCCAGAGGCTTGCTTCTGGAAGTGGGGAGTGTGGGTCGCTGAGGAGGGAAAGGAGGATGAAGGGACAATTTGGGAAACATACCTCAAGGAAGGGAGTGAACAAAATGGTATTCGCAGCCCAAGAGTTCTGGAGTCACTTCTGCGTGTGGTCTGGGCAACTGTAAAACCCTTGACCTGGACGGGGCTAGAAATAGCAATGTTTCCATGCTCCTCTGAGCCACTGTGGTGGGCGGTACTGGTAGCCGTCCACAGCACAGACTGCTCGACGGAAGTTTGGTTTTGACATTTACTGGCGGTGCAGCCGCAGGCAAGTTATTTAAACTCTCTAATCTCTGCTTCCTTATCTCTACGTGGTGGGGATAATAATAGCGCAATACAAGTAAAATCGGCTGGCTCAGTTCTAGCTCAGTTCTGTGTTGCTTCTAGAAGATACATAATTCCAACATTTTTTTTTGAAAAGTCACATAAATATGTATATAAATCTCGCAAAGAAGTGGCAAAGGAGAGCTATAGTACAAAACACATAACAGAAATTCCCTACACATCTTCTTCACCCAGAAACTTGCCCAGAGCCCTGTCCTCATGGCTGCCTCTCCCCAAATTCTCCTCTCTCATCTCCACTTCTTTCTTGACCACTTCTTTGGCCTTTAGGACAAGTGGTTTTTTTTTTTTCCGAGAGAAGCTGCAAGGTCTTCAAAAATGTAAGTCAACTCAGCCTTTCAGTTCCTTTTAATTCTCCTCCCCACTAACGCTCATAGGAAATAGCCTGTGGTCCAGCAGGCAAACCCAGAATCCTCTAGAAAGGGGCGAGGGGGAGGTGGCTACTGGATATTGGGGGAGGCTGTGAAAATTGACACCTTTTCTCCCTGTCACAATGGGATCTTGCTCAGGCTTGTTGTAAGATGAGATGAAATAATGCATGTCAATAATTTAACAGTAACTGACACTAAGTCTCTAAACTGTTCATTATGATATCGACTGTTATAATCATCCTTGGCATCGTTATTCCTAGGGACTTATTTACTTTGTTTAAATCTGAAGAACATGGGGCAAAAGTTTAAAAGGAAGTTCTGAGTTCAATTGTGGTCAGGAGGATGCAGAACGTTCCCCATGTGACATGTTCCACCACAAGCACCTCTCCTGCCTGTGACCGGGGACATTGCTGTAGTTGATTCAGAGATGGGAGGGACTGTTGGGCAGCCATATCATGATTCTGGGAGCCCATCGAAGGGCCCTGCCTCCCCCCAGGCCTCCCCTTGGGTGCTGGCCAGGATGCCAGAGTGTTCCACATTCTCTTTGCTCCATATGGCCTCTCCGGGGAAGCTCACAATCCACTCCACCTGGAATACCTTGGTGATGGCAGCTGTGCACAGGGGCCTCATCCTGTGGCCATTGACTGTCCTGTCCTGAAAGGGCAAGGTGAGACCATCCCTGGAGTAGTGACTTGACCTCAGGAATGTCCCTTAAGAAGGGCATCGGCAGAGCACTGTGTGTTCAGAGGCTGGCTCCCAGGACAGCGAGCAGAGCCTGCAGCGATGGGTCCTAGGGACCAGGACTAAGTGGATATGAGAAGACTCGGAGAGGGAGTCATTTTCCAAGAACTGAAGGGCAGTCCTATGATGAGGGAGCAGACTCTTGTGTTGCCATAGATACAGCTTCCAGGAGCTACAGGAGGGTTCTTCCAGGGCAGTCAAAGTGAGGAATTGCTGTTTTCCTGCCCCATCAGTGGGGCACTGTGTGGGCATGTGCTGATGGGAGGGGGCGGGACAGGCAGAAAGTGGATGATCCCTTAGGAAGGACAGCTAACGGTTTCCGGATACTTAGCATGTGTCAGGCACCATGCACCTTAATGTCTCTAACGGTGCTATCAATAATAGCCAAATGTCCATCAACCAATGAATGGATAAAGATATGGTGCATATATGCAATGGAAATCTACTTGGTGATGAAAAAGAACGCAATCTTGCCATTTGTAACAACGTGGATGGAACTGGAGGATATCATGCTAAGTGAAATAAGTCAGTCGGGGAAAGACAGATACCATATGCTTTCACTCATATGTAGACTTCAAGAAACTCAACAGATGAACATAGGTGAAGGGACAGAAAAATAAGATAAAAACAGAGAGGGAGGCAAACTATAAGAGACTCTTAAATACGGAGAACAAACTGAGGGTTGCTGGAGGGGGGTTAAATGGGTGACAAGTCTTAAGGAGGGCACTTTTTGGGATGATCACTGGGTGTTATATGTCACAGATGAATCATTGAGTTCTACTCCTGAAGCCAAGACTACACTGTAGTTAACTGTATGTTAACTAATTCGAAAATAAATTATAAATAAAAAAAAATACTTTACGTGTAATAACACATTTGACTCAAAATAGCCTAGTGAGGGCTGTCAATATTGACACGTTTGGTCCCTGTCACAAGTGCTATGAATGCCCCAATCGTAGATGATACACTGATGCAGGGGAAGACGATGTCCAGGACTACATAGGCATGAAGCAGCAGGCCCAGGTGAGGCTGCAGTTGGGCTGTGCAGCACATGCACACCTGAGCCACCACTGCCATGCTTCCTGTAGCACAGTAGGCGGGGACAAGCTGAGGGCAGTGCTTTCTCCAACTTGACTATTCATATGAATCACCTGGATTCCTTGTTGAGCTTTAGGTTCTGATTCCATAGAGGCCTGGGTTGGGCTGGGGCCTGGGATTCTCCATCTCTAACAAGCTTCCAAGAAATGTTAATGTTGTTGGTCCACAGACCACACTTGGAGTAGTACCAACCCAGGAACCCATCAAATCCCTTTCAGTTTTGAGTTTCTGTGTGAGCCCTTGGGCCCCGCTGGCATCCAGGGTATCTAAAGCTTGTGTTGGAGGGATTGTGGATTGTGTTGGAGGGAGAGAGACCAGAGTATGGGCCCTGAGGGGCATCAGGGTTCTAGAGAGCTGACTCTACCTCCCAGATGGACGCAGATCTAGCCCTCTCTTTCCTCTTCTCTTGTAGCCACAGCATGTGCCCTCCTCAGGGCACAGCTGTCCCAGGAGGACCTGTGTGGGTAGTGAGACAGTTCTAACACATAGACACAGACAGATAGACACACGTGGACACACACACACACACACACACACACACACACTCTGAAGCTCTCACTTACTTGGAGAGGAGGTGACAGCATGAAAAGTGGGAACATATCTTTAAACATACCCCCCTTCTCTCCATCCTTGCCTCTGTCTGGTTGACCAGACAGGCCTACTAATTGGAAGCCTATTTCCCTACTTGCCCTTCTTTGGGCCACTCCCCACATGATGCTAGCACGGCCTTATGAAACAAAACGATATGTCATGCTTCCCTCTTTCCCCCCCACACACCTAAAATTCTCAGTGGAATAATATATTTACATTAAAAAACATTCAGGGGGTACCTGGGTAGCTCAGTTGGTTAAGCTTCCAACTTCTGCTCAGGTCATGATCTTGCGGTTTGTGAGTTTGAGCCCCGTGTTGGGCTCTGTGCTGGTAGCTCAGAGCCTGGAGCCTGCTTCCGATTCTGTGTCTCCCTTTCTCTCTGCCCCTCTCTCGCTCAAGATCTGTCTCTCCCTCTCTTAAAAACAAATAAATGTTTAAAAAAAATTCAGTGACTCCCTATTCCCTACAATATCAACTACTTACCTTCTGTACAGAAAGGAGTTAACACAAGGAGACCTACTGCTTATTCTTAGAAGGTCTACTCACCAGGTGGCCCTGGCCTGGCATCTGGGAACTGAGATTTTAGGAGGGTCCCCATGATTAACTGAGAAGAGCAGCTCACTGTACCTAAACTGTTTGTGCCAACAATATAGCTCATGCTAAACACCTGCTTTCTCCTGGGAGTCTGGAGTTTGGGGCACATCCTGGGCAGAGGGTGCTTAGCACGGTTCTTCAGAGAAACAGAACCAATGGGATATGCGTGCATATATATACATAGAGAGAGTGAATGGTTCTATTTAAGGAATTGGCTCATGCATTTGTGGGGGCTGGCAACTTTGAAATTTGTAGGGCAGACTGGCAGGTTGGAAATTCAAAGTTGAGCCTAAATTCTGCAGGGCAGCCGGCTGAAGACACAGGCCAGTGTCTATGCTGCAGGCTCCAGGAGAATTCACTCTCCTTTGGGAAACCTCAGTCTTGTTCTCAAGGTCTTCCACTGATTGGATACGATCCACTCACATTGTGAAGAGTAGATAGTTTTTACTTAAAACCTACTGATTTATGTGTTAATCACACATGAAAAGTACCTTCACTGCAACATCTAGATTGATATTTGACCAAGAAATGGGCACCATAGTTTAGCCAGGTTGACATGAAAAATTAACCATCATGGCCCCCAGTAAAAATCGTGGGCACTAACAAGCTTCTTTGGTTGGCAATGTTTATATGTGTTGTCACAACTCATTGCTGGGGGACGTTAAGTGTGTCCCGTGTGACTCCCTGAGAGAAGACTCAGTACCCTCAAGGAAAACAATTTCCCTTACACCTGGTTTTCTCCAGACTTCACCCCAAGTGCCTTTCCTTTTGCTAAGCTCACTTGGCATCCTGTTGTTCTAATAAATCACAGCTGTGAGTACAACTGTACGCTGAATCCTGTGAGTTCTCTTAGTGAATCATTGAACCTAGGGGTGGTTTTGGAATTCCTGACCCACCTGCAGATGCTCTGATCTGGGCCTGGCCAACCTCCTCAGTTCCAGTAATTGTTACTCTCTACCTTATGCTCCGCATGCCTGCCATGTTGGGATGCCTAGTACCTGAATACGTTACTCTTTCTCATGCCTTCATGCCTAGAATGCCCTTCTTTTCTTCTCTTGGCCTGGCTAACTTCTGTGCAACCATGAAGACTCAGCCTATTTTGGTTATCCATTGCTATGGAACAAAAACCATCCCAAAGCATAGTGGCTTGAGACAGTAGCAATTTATTATTTCTCAGGATTCTGTGGATCTGCTTAGGCAGTTCTTCTACTTCCCATGGTGTTGGTTCCAGTGTTAGGAAAGAAGGTTCAAATGGCCCTGCCCACATAGCTGGCAGTTGGTGTTGACCACCAGCCAGAGCGTAGCTGAGACTGTTGGTCAGGAGTCCCGTTCTCTTCCATATGGGTTTGTCCACATGGCAGATTGAGTGTACTGAAAACATGGCAGCCATGTTCCAAGAAGAAGCATTTCAAAAGAGCAAGCCCCCGTGTACAATTACTTACCAAGCTGTAACCTGCATCATTCTTGCTGATGCTCCATTGGCTTAATCTAGTCACATGGCCAAGCTCAGACTCCTCATGGGAGGGGACCACACAAGCAAATGAATACTAGGGGGTGTGGTTCATAGAAGGTCACCAAAGTGCCAACATACCACTTAGTTCAAGCCTTCTCTGAGCTCCTCAGTCCCCTCCCCTGTGCCCACTTGTTGTAGTACTTACCACACTAGACTGACTGTTGTACTGTGTCGCCACTCATATTTATGGACTGGAGCTCCTTTGAGAGCAGGTAATCTATCTGATTCCTCCCGCATCCCACTGGTGGCATCAAGTATGTTTGCAGAATAAATGACTGAATGAGAGTGGCGGCTGCCATTACTTCATATCTGCCAGATTCAAGCTCTGCCTCTACCTCATAGAGACATTGGAAGTTCAAGAGCTGTAAGATGCCACATATGCTAAGTCCCTAAGCTCCATAAAGTATGGCAGCTATGTCCTATACTGTGATCCCGGCACACGGGAGGGCAGGATGACAGCTACATCCTGTACCATGATCTTGGGACACAGGAGGCCACTAGCACATGTTAGTGGAATTAATGAAGGAGTGAATGAGTGGTTGAACTTCATAGGCATATCACCAAGATACCCAAACTATAAATGGATCGACTTCTTTCTTCAGCATACATTGTGACCGAGCTGAGTTGCAATTGTACAAACTCTACATTTCAAAGATGAATCAGTTCCAAGAGAGTTGTCTAAAAGAGAGATTTTCCCATGCTCTCTTTTTTTTTAAGTTTATTTACTTATTTTGAAAGAGAGAGAGAGGGAGCTTGAGCGGAGGAGGGGCAGAGAGTGAGAGGGGAGAGTCCCAGGCAGTCTCTATGCTGCCAGGGCAGAGCCTGATGCAGAGCTCAATCTCATGAACCCAGAGATGATGATCTGAGCCAAAATCAAGGGTTGGACCCTTAACTGAGCCACCCCGGCACCCCTCCATGCTCTCCCTTCTTATTGAGGACCCTTGAGAAGACCAGCCTTGTTTGTGGGGCCGTGTCCCTCCCACCCACCCAAGTGGCTGGGGTGGAAGTAGAGGCCCAGGGATGGCGGGACGAAACATATCCATCACCGCCTCCTCATGATTGTGTTGTCTGCTCCCCAGAGTCTGGTTCTGAGCAGTGGCTCCTCATATAAGCTCTGTCTTGTGCTATAAATAGCTGCAGGCACATCTTCATTAGAGCCACATTGGAGTGTGGAAATCCATTGTGCCCTGAACTCCTCCCTATTGCAAAATTCTGACATCATAAGATAACACACAAAGTGAATCATCTCTGTATAAATACTTTGATTAGATCATTTGCTTTCAAGACTGGAAACAGGGAAGAGAAAAAAACTTGGTGTTATTGGCCTCTGGATTAACACAAAAGGGTAACATTCCCTCCTCCCCCAACTGAATGCTAATCCCCGCTCTGTTGTGAGAATAATTTATTCTTCTTCTAAAATTTTTTTAATGTTTATTTATTTTTGAGAGAGAGATAGAGTATGAACAGGGGAGGGGCAGAGAGAGAGGGAGACACAGAATTTGAAGCAGGCTCTTGTCTCTGAGCTGTCAGCACAGAGCCCTATGCGGGGCTTGAACCCATGAGCTGTGAGATCATGACCTGAGCCGAAGTTGGAAGATGCTTAACCAGCTGAGCCACCCGGGAGCCCCTAGAATAACTTACTGTTATGTAAGATCACATTTCCCCAGAGTCCATACTTTGGTATATTTTATCTTTTGAACCTCAGTTAAGCAATTCAAAGGAAAGGTCTTGGATAATAAAATTAAATAAAAATGAGTTTTTGCTTTATACATTTTTTTTCGCTTTATGAAAGGATCGACATTTTATTTTCTATAGGTAAGCCCCTTTTATTCATTAAAAATGAAATTTATCCAGGCCAGGCTCACAAACTGATTCTGCTGGTCAAATCCAGCCTGCTTTGCTTCTGCCTTTTTTGGGCAATGCAGCAGTTTGCTTTTTCAGTTTTGGACTTGGATAACTTAGATACAGTGTGTTCCCCAGGACCCCCCAGCTCCCACCACTGCCCAGTGTCTTCCACACGGTTATGTGATCCGCAGGACCCTGGGGACACCGGAGTTTCCAGTCTGCAGTTCTGCATCTCATGGGGAAACTGAAATCTAGAAAGGAGGGTCTTCCCCAAGCTGAGCAGCTAGGAAGTGGGAGCCCCGAAAAGCAGGTCTCCAGCCTCCTGGTGTGAGGCTCCCCTCCTGTTGGCTTACTGGATCTCCACACCACTTTCCTGCAGCTTTTGCTAAAGTCACCAATTATGTGCCATCCCAGTATAGCCCACAAGACTCAAAAGCATTTGCCGGGGTGGATTTTGTCATGACAGTGACTTCTCGTGAACTTTCTTCTTCCTTTCTGTCCCCCTTCCACAGGGTGGGGCAGACCTCAGCTGCTGTTACTATCAGGCAAATCTCATGCGTAGAAAGAGGAACATTCTTGTACTTGTGCCTGCTGCTACTTCCCCCTTCTCATCAAATGGCTCCGATTGGAAACTTTGTCCACATAATAGCTACAGGATGTTTTAGATGGTGCAAAGGGGCATCTCTTTCTTCTGGAAAAATCCTACTTGGTAATCAAGGCTCTGCTCAAATGTGACTTCCTGTATGAAGTCACCTCCACCTTACGTTTTGGTATTTATGATATTGTGACCCCCAGTGGGTGTGTGTGTGTGTGTCTTTACATGTTGGTCCTATGCCCTACTTATCTTTTGTGTTCTTATCCCCCTTCTCTATTCCCCTCCCCAATCTGTGTTTGCTGAATTGAATTGAGAGGATTGAGGTATGATAAAAGAGTTCCAGAGAATAATCTACAGCCTCTATGTTACTACCAAAATTGGAAAAGGACCAGATGTTGATTCTCTTTATTGGAAAGGAAAATACGTCACCATGCAGAAGGCCAAACAGTTCTACTCTTCAAGAAAACATCTCCCAGTGTTGGGATGAGAGTTGGACACATTAGGGAGCAGGCTGCTGATTTAGGGGGGTAGATGAAAGGCACTGGGGGTGTCTGGCCTGGAGTGCAGTGACGGAAAGGGGGACAGGGAGGCTCCAGATTGTCCCAACCACAGTATTCAGCTGGCTGTCTAGGTCCTATGAAATGAAACCCAGCAGCGGGTTTAGCACGAATAAAAGGAAAGCATGCCCAGAGGAAGATTCACAGGCTTCGGGAGGCTTATACAAAAGTGACTCCCTGAGATGGTGCATGAGGGAGTAGCTAGGGAGCCACATGGGCCTGTAGACATTTTAGAGCAGTGCCGTCCAATTGAGTGCAACGTGAGCCACACGTGTCATTTAAAATTTTCTATGGACGCCTGGGTGGTTCAGTTGGTTAAGTGTCCCACTTTAGCTCCGGTTGTGATCTTACGGTTTGCGAGTTCCAGTCCCACACTGGCCCTGTGCTGACAGCTCGGAGCCTGCAACCCGCTTCGGATTCTGTGTCTCCCCCTCTCTGCCCCTCCCTCACTTGCGCTCTCTCTCTCTCTCTCTCTCTCTCTCAAAAATAAACATTAAAAAAAAAGAACCAAAAAACAACATTCAAAAAATTTTAGGGGTGCCTGGGCGGCTCAGTCAGTTGGGTGTCTGACTCTTGGTTTCAGCTCAGGTCATGATCTCACAGTTCATGAGATTGGGCCCCACTTTGGGCTCTGGGCTGACAGTGTGAGGCCTGCTTGGGATTCTCTCTCTCCCTCTCTCTCTGCCCCTTCTCTGCTTATGCTCTCTCTCTCTCAAAATAAATAAAAATATTTACATAAAAATAAAAAATTTTCTAGTTGTCACATTAAAAAAACCATACAAAGAGGTAAATTAATTCGAATTATATATCCACATGTATCCAACATAGTGAATCTAATATATTTAAAAAAATTTTCACTATTAAAAATATGTATATTCACTATTATCTAAAATATCATTTCAATATTTAAAAAAATTAATAGACTATTTTATATGTTTTTCAATCTAAGACTTCCAATTCTAGTTTTTATTTTATAGTTATAGCCCATCTTAATTCGGGTGCTAAATTTTCATTGAAAATACCCAATCTGTGTTTGGAGTTCATAAAATTTCCAGTAGGAAAAGTAGATTCACAGAACTAAGTTGTTTCAAACGTGTGCAAAAGTTTCCCAATAGCTGAATTAAATATCTGTTTTTACTTTTTAGTTTTTTTGTGGTCCATGTCAGAATTCATTTAATTCTTTCTTTTTGCATTGAGATATAAGTGACACAAAACATTGGGTGAGTTTTAGGTATACATGTTTAAAGTGTTGATATGATATACTTACTTATTGCAAAATGATAACCACCACGGGCACAGTTTTAACTTACGTCTCCAGCATGTCATGGAATTACTGTTTCATGCTTGTGGTGAGAACATTTTTTATCTACTCTCTTAGTAACTTTCAAGTATCCATACAGTATTTTTAACTACAGTCAGCATGTGCATTAAATCCCTAGAACCTATCCATCTTGTAACAGAAGTTCATACTCTTTGATCAACATCTATCCATTTCTTCCACCCTGAATATCAGTTTTTCAATTTCAATTTCAATTAATTAAAATCAGATAACATTAAAAACAGCTCTTCAGCAGTATGAGGAGCATTTCAAGTGTTCAACAGCCACATGTGGCTAGTGGCTGCTGGACTGGACAGCACAGTTTTAGGGGGACTAGGAGCTGGCCCATTGCCCACTGCCTATTCCCCTTGACCTGGCCCTGGGCTGGACAGACGGGCATCTTATCAGAGTTCAATGCCCACGTTCTGAAGTTTAACAGTTTAGCTGTGGTGCTTCTGTGAGCCCAGCCTTCCTTGTGCTAGGCGTGGGTTGCACTGGGTCACGATCCCAAGGCGAGAGAGGGATGTTTTACCTGCTGTTGCTCTTAGCTGGAGACGCCAGAAAGCAGCTTGAAGGCTCAGTTCTGTAACTCATGGCTGAATGTGCTCAAATGGACCAGGTGGGACCACTTTGGTTTTCCCACATCGCATAGCATGGGTAGTTCTAGAAGAGCCTTTCCCTTTTTAGAACTCATTGCCCTGAGATGGAAGGCTGACACTTTTTCTAGAGACTTTAAGCTACTCCTTAAATTGGAAAAAAAATAAACAACTCAAATGCTGTCAGGAATGTGTATGGCATTGTTGAGTCCTAGTAAATGCTTATTGGTAAATAAATTATTATGCTTCTAATTATACCAGAATATCCAACAATTGCTTTCTTAACTAGGTGGAAAAAAAGAAGATGGTTTTTGTGATTGAAGTTGTTTTACATTTCCGTGTATTACATTTAGGGCAAAAGAGGTCCATTTTTATGTAAATTAGTAAGATTCTATAGCTTCGTATCTCTCCGAATCTCTTTTAAAGTTTTTTTTTTTAAGTTTATTTTTAATTGTGTGTGAGAGAGAGATAGCACAAGCAAGTGCAGGAGAGGGGCAAAGAGAAAGAGAGGATCCCCAGCAGGCTCTGAGCGCTCTGTGTGGAACTCGACGTGGGGCTCCATCCCATGAACCATGAGATCATGACCTGAGCCGAAATGAAGAGTGGGACGCTTAACCGACTGAGCCACCTAGGTGTCCCTCTTGGAATCTCTTTTAGAAGTTACTGTTTACAGGGCACCTGGGTGACTCAGTCAGTTAAGCGTCCCACTCTTGATTTCGCCTAAGGTCATGATTCTAGGGTTGCGGGTTGAACCTCATGTGGGGCTCAGCAGCATGGGACTCCATGCTGAGCATGGAGCCTGCCCAAGATTCTCTCTCTTTCTCTATCTGCCTTTTTCCCCTTCTCTCTCTCTCCCCTGTTTGCACATGCATGCTTTATTTCTTTCTGTAAAATTAAAAAAAAAAAGTTACTATTTAGGAAGGAATTAATTTCTTTTTTACATTAAAAAATTCTTTTTTGTTTGTTTTAGAGAGAGAGAGACAATGCGTGAGTGGGGGAGAGGGGCAGAGGGAGAGAGAGAGAGAGAGAGAGAGAGAATCTTAAGCAGGCTTCATGCTCAGTGTAGAGCCCATGGCAGCGTGCAATCCCAGGACCCTGGGGTCATGACCTGAAGCCAAAATCAAGAGTCCGATACTCAACTCACTGAGCCACCCAGGCGCCCCATGGAAGGAATTAATTTCTTCAGTGTATATGACAATAGTTAATATGTGTGTATAAATATATATAGATGAACTCCTAAAGAATCTACTTATAAAATACATGCCATAGATATATACATATATAGGACTATGTACACATATATAGTTCTTTTTTTTTTTAAGGAAAAAAAAAAACCCCATTAAGATTGCCACAAGGTGGCACTAAAATCTAATGAACATTCCAGTCTCTGGTCTTGTCTGAGAGTAGTTGGGGGGTGATTTAAAGGATCTGTAGGAAATGCCGGACAAAAAAGAAAACCAAACAAATTAAACTGAAGATTGGAGATAGATTAACATCTTCCTTCTGTCCGAGGGATAATTTCCCTCTCACTGGTGTAGGTATCTGTTATACAGTGAATCTAGATGTTAAGAAAGCTAATTTTTAAAATGATTTCTTCTTCTGGAGGAATCCTCGCCCTTGCCTGGCAGTGGGAGTGTCCAGTGAAGGGAAAAGGGAGGCAGGGAGGAGGCTGTTTGACACATCACCTAGTTTGGAAAAGTTTATCCTGTGAGTGGTGGAGTCTTTGAAGTAGGCAGTCTCCCCAGGGTTTGTCAACGTCTCCGGGACATAAAAATGAATACCATGAAGAGAAGTAGCTGCAGAGCCCGGATTTTTCTATTTGTTTACTTTGGCGTATTTACCAACTGAGTATTTTTAGAAATTATTGCGATATTGAAATTCAGGCTTGGAACACTCATATATTATGTCTGAGAATCAGGAAGTGAGTGAATTGAACCCCTCTTCCTGATTCTTTGTATTTCAGTTTTTGAAAAAATACATGGTACAAAGCTTTAATTGTTTGATATTTTCTTAATATTTGAAGCTTAAGGACAGAGCCAAGATTCCCAAGCTATATTAAGACAAAGAAAAGCCATGCTAACAATACAGCGATAAAAGGTTTTGACTAAAAGAAGAAAAATTAAGATAAGATTTTTTCAATAGGCAAAAGAAAGAAAGAAAGAAGAAGAAACATTTGCAGATGCAGGGTCCTAAACCAATGATCAAAAAAACCCGTTCTTTCCTCCCATGGGATCCTACTCAGGAAACATTATTTACTTGTTGACAATTTAGTTCCTTAAACCTGACAAGAACAGTGGAGCTTATCCAGTATGAGGGAAGCCCTTTTGGGCATTTGAATATGTCCCCTGTGGGACAGGCTCTAGGGGTTAGGGCACTACTGTCTTATTTGACTTTTTATACCTGCGGGGTTCATGGAGACACCCAGACCTCGACCGTACGAATCATTTGAGAAAAGACCACAGCTTAGTGACAGCTGGCTGCATGAGTACCGCCGGATGGTTGTAAAGGGAGAGTCTGGAGTCTGAGGTAGGAGACCCCCAGAAAGTTCTGAGCATTTAGGTGAATTCCAACAGTCATTTAGTGACTCTTGCATAAGGTCAGGCATTGTGCTAGGTCTTCAAAATGCTGAGATAAGATGGAATTTTGGCTTTCTACCAGCTTCCAGTCTTAGGGAGGCAGAACATGGGGCCATAACTTCCTCATGATGTGGGTCGCTCCTTTGCTAAAAAACCCATAAGCATCCCACTGTCTCTCAAATGGATGCGGTCCAATCTGCGGAGTTGGTACTTTAGCCCACCATGATTGGCCTCAACCTGAGTTTCAACTCTCTCTCTCCATTAAGTGCAGTCACACTAAGTTATTCCCTGTTCTTAGAGTTTGTCTTACTCATTCCCACCTATCTGCTTTTTTTAGGCTCTGCCCTCTTCCTGGGAAGCCCTCCCTCTGTCCCCACCCCTCCCTCTTAGGTCCATTGAAAATTTGCCTTAGGTCCTTCTAGATCAGAGTTTGCAATAGATGAATCAAGTCCTGGTGTGTTGGAGGAGACCTAGGACCCTACCAAATACTAATTTGCTGTGTCCTCACCTGCAAGTACCCTGCCTCAGGCCTCATCCTCTTGCCAAATGGGGTGGGAAGTTGTTGGATTTTATCGTACTATTTACTTCAGACAGTTCTCAGCCTTACTACCAGGATCCAAAATCATCCAAACCCTGGCCGAGGTGGCCTTTTGCTGCCTGGTAACTTCCTCCGAGGGGACGCAAAGTGTTGCACCCAGCCTTAATCTTCCTTTTTCACGGTCCTTCCTTACCCTAATCCAAACCTAAGGTGGGTGTGTGTGCAGGGTGTCGGACAGGAAGAGGGTAGGCGATAGGACTCATGGTAGGCCCAGGACCACCCAGCTCACAGTCAGCTTTTGGCCTCACTGGGTCCAAACCTAGGGCTGTCCCAGGAAGAGTACCCGGGTCGGGGAGTGGGGAGTGGCATAGAAGGTGAGGGAAGGGGTTGCTTCTAAGAGAAAAGAAAAAAACCTTGCTTGGAAACAAACGCGCGCGCGAGAGTGTGTGTGCGCGCGCGTGTGTGTTTATTTAAAAACAAAACCACTTAAAGGAGCCGTTCCCTCCCCCACGGGTCCGGCCACCGCTGGGAGTTTGCAAGGAAGCGGGACAATTTTGAGTGGGAGGGAGTCGCCAACGCCCCACAAAGTGCTGCATTTCTCGGATCCACTCGCCCAGGCCCGGCAGCCAGCTCTGGGCCCTGGCTGGCTGCGCACAAGACGCGGGAAAGAGGCGGGGAACCCTGGTGCGGCCAGAGCCCCGCAGCGACAGCAGAGGCGCAGACTCCCCTGTCGCCGCCTCTCCCAGCCCCGCGGCCTGGGCCGTCAATCATGCTCGGCCGGCCCCGCCCCTGGGCTGCAGCGGATGGCCAATCAGAGTCAAGCTCCGCAGCGATGAGCTCAGTCGGCTCGCTTCCCATTGGGCGGCTATATTAAGAAAGTGGCCGAACTCTTTAAATAGCGGGCGCTAGGGCCGCAGCCCGCATCTGCCACCGCAGTCTGGCTGTAGTCAGTTCTCTCCTGTGTCCCGGGCGAGATCCATAGAAACTGAAGAAGGGAGTAGGCCGGCTCCGCTGCTCTAGCCACCGTTTTGTGCACAAAGGCACCGACCCCGGGCCCGGGGCGAGAAGAGCGGCCACCGCCCCGGCGCAGCGCGGAGACCCACGGCGCGCCCTATGCCCCCGCGCCCCCGCCGCGGCAGCCTGAGCGCACCGAGAGAACGCGCCACCGCGGGGCCCGGGTGCAGCTAGCGACCCTCGCCCCCAGCGCGCAGCCCGAGGTGAGCAGTGAGCGGCGAGCGGGACGGCAGCGAGGCGTTCGCGGGCCCCCTCTTGCTGCCCGGGCCCGGCCCGCTCATGGCGGCCATCCGCAAGAAGCTGGTGGTGGTGGGCGACGGCGCGTGCGGCAAGACGTGCCTGCTGATCGTGTTCAGTAAGGACGAGTTCCCCGAGGTGTACGTGCCCACCGTCTTCGAGAACTATGTGGCCGACATCGAGGTGGACGGCAAGCAGGTGGAGCTGGCGCTGTGGGACACGGCGGGCCAGGAGGACTACGACCGCCTGCGGCCGCTCTCCTACCCAGACACCGACGTGATCCTCATGTGCTTCTCAGTGGACAGCCCCGATTCGCTGGAGAACATCCCCGAGAAGTGGGTGCCCGAGGTGAAGCACTTCTGCCCCAACGTGCCCATCATCCTGGTGGCCAACAAGAAAGACCTGCGCAGCGACGAGCACGTCCGCACGGAGCTGGCCCGCATGAAGCAGGAACCCGTGCGCACGGATGACGGCCGCGCCATGGCCGTGCGCATCCAAGCCTACGACTACCTCGAGTGCTCCGCCAAGACCAAGGAGGGCGTGCGCGAGGTCTTCGAGACCGCCACGCGCGCCGCGCTGCAGAAGCGCTACGGCTCCCAGAACGGCTGCATCAACTGCTGCAAGGTGCTATGAGAGCCGCGCCCGCCCTGCCTACCCCTGCCGGCGCGGCTCCCCCTCTCGGGCCCGACACCACCCGTCCACACCGAGCCCGAAGAAGGGGAGACCTGCGCCCCTCAAGGACTCCACCGGACTGCCTGACGTCTGCCTTTCGGCCCGGCGGCTCTGGAATCGGCGTGGGAGGCACCGGGCGCCCCCTTTCCAGTGTCTGTGTGCGTCGGGCTGTGTTGCACAGGCCCGGGCGCCCCGCTGAGTGCCAAGGGTCCCCTGAGCGCCCCTTTCTGAAGAGCCGAGCCTCTTCAGAGCGTGTGGCTGTGTGTTTGTTCGATTCCCCCGCCCCACTTTCACCCACCCCCGCCTCTAATCCCCGGAGAAGAGCTTGGCGCCGGGGTGCAGCCGCGCCCCATCAGATGTGCGCCCAGAACCAGCGAGCGCCTGCTGTCCCTTGTCTGTATCATAGACCGCGGGAACTGCGGGAGGGGAGGGCTGGGGAGGATGGGGTGTTATATAAATATAGATATAATTTTATTTTCGAAGGTAGGATGGTGTTATTTAATGGTGGTGGTGGGTGGAGTGACAGGGCGCCAGAACAGCTCTGGCCCACCTTGGGTCGGGCGCCCATCCAAGCACGAACAGGACTTGGCCATCTTTCCAACCCCTGGGGAAGACTTTTGCAACAGCCTTGGGGCTGAGAGGACGCAGCTTCCAGACTCCTGCGGGCCAGCCCCAGGCGAACCCCTTCACTAGCCCTGGGCTGGAGGAGGGAGAGAGGGCTTTGGGTCGTTTTTTGCCATAAGCGAACTTTGTGCCTGTCATACAAGTGGAAATTGTTCAGTCCAAGAAACTGATGTTATTTGATTTATTTAAAAGCTAAACTTGCTGTTCTTTTTTTTTTTGGAAGAATTCTTTGCACAATTGTTTTATTGTTTGACACTTAATGCACTTGTCATTTGCATAAGACAGTAGCATTCTGACCACCCTTGTATGCTGTAACCTCATCTACTTCTGTTCTTTTTTTAAGATGATAACTTAAAACAAGAGGAAAAAGAAACCACTAATTTTTGTTTTAGTTTTCTTGAAAAAAAAAGTGGCAACACTGTTTTGCGATTTTATTTGTGCAGACATGCGCACTATTTTGATAAAAGGGCAGTAACAAGTTGGGACCTATTTAACTCCCCTCCCTTTTTTTTTCTTTTTCACAAGGCAGTCTTTGAAGCTATGTGAAATTTTCTCTGCATCTCTGTACAGAGAGTGAACCTACCCCTAGTCTCTCCTTTCCCCCTCTCCCTTCCCCACCCAGTGGTACTTCTACTAAATTGTTGTCTTGTTTTTTTATTTTTTAAATAAACTGACGAATGACAAAGTGGTGAGCTTATGATGTTTACATAAAAGTTCTATAAGCTGTGTATACAGTTTTTTTTATGTAAAATATTAAAAAGACTATGATGATGACATTTATAAAATGGCTTCTGTGATTTAATAGTGTGCAGGGCGAAGGGAGACTTCTCCTAGACGAGGTCCTTCTTGCCACCGCTGTTTCCCTCACGGTGTTTGTAGTAAATGAGGCTGAAATCCCTTTGGGCATGTGTTGGGGGTTGGGTGGCCATGGGAGACCAGTTGCTCCTGTCCCCATCCCAGAGGAAGATGAGTGGGGGACCCAGGCACTCGGTGCCAAAATCTCTGACTTAATGCATACTGTCTGTCTTTAAAACACTGTGTCTAAGTCTGTGGGGTCTTTGCTTCTTACTCCTTGAAACTTGAAAGGTTGTCATTCAAGCATTTTAAATTAGGTAACATTTTTGTGTATGTCACAGGTGTGGGGCTGAGGTCTCCAGGAGGCTGGTTACTGGGTTTCCCTTCACATCCTCAAGGGGTTCCACAGTACCCCAGATTGTAGGTTGTTACCGGTAGGTTGTTACCTTTCGAGCTGGAGCTCCTAGGTGGAAGGACAGAGCCCAAATCAGGACCTGATTCTTCTATCATCAAACTTTCGTCTCAGCATGTATACAGAACCCACAGTGCTGTATTCTAAGTTCAGAGAATGGCCACATCACGGACAGAACACAGGATGTTTGGGGTGGCTATGATTTAAAGTTGGGGCAGCCACAGTTTGAGATTTAGTCGGGATGAGCTCCAATCTCAGACACTTAGCCAGCTGCAGGGGGATCTCAGAACCAGCCATATGGGGCGGAGTGATACTTGGAGACCACATAAAAATCCTGCTCCAGCCATGATCGCTTAAACTCGCCAGCTCTCAGCAGCGTCTAGGCAGTGCGGCTCATAGTGTTCCCCTCTCCCGGCTACCTAAGATGTGCGGTTTTTGTTTTTGGAATCAGCACTTTCTGGCTTTCCAGCACTTAGCTGTTCTCCCTATCTCCCCGCACACCCAGGGCTGAGACCGAGAAGTTGCCTTTTGAAGTCATTTGCTTTAAAGCTTGAGGCTTCTGTTCCCTTTCCAGACACCCAGGGGATTTTGTTGTGTGAGGCAAACCTGACCGCTGATGACCTTTCACCTACTTAAATGTGTCCAGAACAGAGCCTCCTGCGCGCAGCCAGGCTCCTAGGCCAACAGAGGGGAATTGTCTGGGCTTCCCCAAGTGCAGAGTGGGAGATGGTCCACCCAGGCTGGCTGCTTCTGTGAGCCAGTGCCTCCCCCTTGCCTTGGCCCCCCAGCCCCACGCACCTCCATCGCACCTCCATCGCCAGAGCCTACTTTTTTTTTTCTTCCTTGCTTAAAGACAAAACTTCCCATTGAAAAACAAAATGTTGATTTGCAGGTTTTCCAGCTAGCAAATCCTTCTGTACCAGGGAGTGCAGGACTCTGTGGAGAAGAGCTCAGGCTTGGGCTCAATGCCCAGGACTCAGCTTTGTAACCAGCCAAGAGCCCCGAGACCCACCCAGCCCTCTGAAAGGGCCTTTTCTGAGTTTCCTGCCTGCTCAAATCTGCCTGGTACCTATAGCTGTCTGTTTTATTTTTTAATTTTTTAATTTCTTTTTTTATTTTGGGAAGACAACCACCCAGATGACGCATGGCGGCCTGAGTTACGCTTGTTTTAAAATGCATGGCATTTAATAATCCTGCCGGAACATACTCTTTGTGCTGCATTTGGATCCAACTGGAAAATATAAAGACGAATTGCTGTAGGCTGGAAAATCAATTAGGAAAAAGAGGTAAAACATCTGGTGTTACTCTTAGGATATGAAAATTCATTTTGCACATTTAAAATAAATGTGCTGAGTTCATTTAATTGCCTGTTGAGCTGTTTCGTAGAGAATAGTGGGGTGTTTCATTGATCCTGGGTATTTCATAGCAAGGGGCATCGACTTGGCTTCTCGTTTAATCTTAATTTGAAACCAATCTGGATTGTATTTCCAAGTTCTTTCTCACATGTGTGTACTTCTTTTTCAGTGTACTTAGAATGGTGGTTTTCCAACCTAAGCATGCATCAGAGTCACATGGAGGACTGGTTAAAACACGGATGGCTGGGCCTAGTCCCTCCCCGCACCCCCCCCCCCAGCCACTGATCCAGTGGCTCTGAGGTGGGTCCCCAAAATTTGAATTTCTAGCAAGGTCCTAAGTGATGCTGATGCCGTGGGTCTGGGGCCCGCAGTTTGGGAACCACTGACTCCGAAGAAGGGAGAGTCCCTGTCAACACGCAGAGGAGGGAAGTCATTTGGTAGAAAAGTAGCTGGAATTCCTCAGACTTAGGGGGTCGCTCCCTGCAGTCCCCACTTCCTTACCCCAGAGAGTCCAGCGCTTACTGTGAGCTTCCCTTCTGAGATGAACCACACATAACCCCTGCTTTCTCTACATTCTCGTGCAAAGGGGGGTTTCATGCCCTTCTAGAGATTTATTTCTGCCACTTCTGAATTCAGAGTGCAGCAGCTCTCTGTAATTCATCCGGCACTGGCACCTACTTTGTCAGCTCTGCTGAGATGAGAGATACAAAAGCAAATAGGGCAAGGTCCTTGCCCTGGTGGGCCAGGCAGTTCCGGGAATGCATTCACTAAGACTCTGAATAGGGCATGCTCAAACAGAGGCATTAGGTCCAGGGCACAACAGGAGCCTGGGAAGTTGGGGAGGGCTTCTTGGAGGAGGGGACATTTGAACTGAGTCTTAAAGCAGGATGGAGTGAGGTGTGTAGGTGGGAGATACAGCTTCTTTGTCTTACTGTGGGGCCCAGCCTCTGGGGAATAAAGCTCTCTTGGGTGAGAACCACCTTCTACTTTTAGGCCCTCTGGCATATATTTCTTCAGTCAAGAAAAATGATGTTACCCAGCCAAGTCAAACACAGCCTCTCCCCTGCCTTCCCTGTCCACACACAGACCAGCAGAGAAGGTTGGCGATGATGACGGTTTCATTGTTTTCTCTGTGCCTTCCAGGGAGGCGGGCGGACCCAGGGACTAGCTTTGTGGTCACTGCACTCCTGGGAAACACGCAGCCCCGGCTCAAGGAGGCTGGAATACCACAGAGGGACCTTGTACTCTGGTCCACTGAGGGACAGTCCCTGACCACTTTACTTGGTCCATCTTCTGGCTGGAGGGAGACCCCCTGCCCTCCTGCACTCAGGCTGTCTCCCCTGCCCCATCTCTCAGCAGTCCCTTTTCTGGCCTGAGAGATAAGAGTCTGGGGGACCCAGTTCATTCCTTCCTGCCCATTCTTTTAGCCATAAGTATTTCCTGTTTGACGAAAGGACTGTGCCTAGCATCATGCCAGGAATTTGGGACCCAGTAGACAAATAGGCAAGTATCTTCTGTCCCCTCATAGGGCTTTCTGTGTAGTTAGTGTGTCCAAAAGATGTAATAATAATGATGATCCTGAGAGCTAGTATTTATTGGGTCGGCCTCAGGCCCTATTCTAAGCCCTTCATCTGTATCATTTTATTTAGTCTCTGTATTAGTTATGTGTTGTTGCATAATGGATTATCTCAAAACTTAGTGGTTAAGACAGCATTTATTATCACACAGTTTTTGTGAGTCAGGAATCCAGATACAGTTTATTTGGGTCCTCTGGCTCAGGGTCCCTGCTAAAACTCTAATCAAGGTATTGACTGGGGCTGGCTTCTTCTCCAGGCTCCCCTGGGGACTGGGACCCACTCACTTAGCTGCTGGCAGGATTCAGTTCTCACTGGTTGAGGCCTTGTACTCAACTCCTCACCAGTAGGCCTCTCCATGGGGCATTCACAACATGGAAGCTTGCTTCATCAGTGCAAGCGAGATAGAAGATCCAGAGAAGGGGGGAGTGTGGGCAAGACAGAGGTCCAAATCTTCTACAACCTAATCTTGGAAGTGACACCCCATTACTTTTGCTGTATTCTATTTATTAGAAGCAAGTAACCGGGTCCAGTACATACTCAGTGGGAGCATATTTCCCAAGGACAAGCATACCAGAAGGTGGGACCATGGGGGACAATTTTTAGAAGCAGTACACCACAATCTCTATGGCAACTCTCAGGTAGACAGTGGTATCCTCTCTTCCTGGTGGGATAACTGAGCTGTACAATTTTAGACAACTTGCTCATGGTCACAGAACACATACAGATTTGAACCCAGGCAGTCTGGCTCCAGGACAATGACCTTACATATGTGGTGGGAGGATGATTTGAGAAAAATCACCCTGACTGCAGGGTGGAGGATGGATTGGAGCAGGGAAGGCCAGAGGCAAGAAGGTCAGTCAGGCAGACTTTTTCCTGAGCTAGGTAGAGATGAGAAGGCTTGAACCAAGGCTCTGACATGGGAAGGAGAAGGCAGATTGGAAAGGCATTCAGGAGGTAGAAGGTATGGGAATCTGAGTGGGTTGCTGACCCCTAGGATTCTAGTGTGGGTGATGTTGAGGATGCTGATGCCCTTGTTTAAGGCAAGAGGAAACAGAGGACAGGTAGATTTGGATGCAGGGCTCCAGAAGGACATGTTATGTATGGTTTTTATATACCAAGTATGGGGTAGGTACCACTCATTCTCCTCACCTTCCTTCTCACACTACAATCTGTGTACTTTCGGTAGAGTTGGACAAGCGTGTGCTGCTCAGGTCATGAGGAAGGTCGCAGCCTATGCGGATGAGAAAAATCTGACTGAAGGGAGGAGACATTCATCAGATCGACCTTCCTTGGAAGAAGCAAGTGCTGGGATAGGTCTTAGAAATTTAGGCAACAGATGAAGTGGGCTCCGAGAGGAGCCATCATCTCCCTGAGGACCTGCCCTAGGTGATTTTAAGGTCTCACTGAGTAGGGATGGAGTGTGGGGAGGGAAGGAGACTTCTGCTCTAGGTGAGTGGCCAAGGTAAGCAGAGACCCTATGAGGGCCATCCACGTTCTATGGGCTTCAGGAGAAACCATACTCAAAGGCCAGTTGTAAGTTACACCTGGTGAATAACAAATTCCCTTCTGTTCTTTTGGAACCTTCGATAAAGTCTTGCTAAATGTTCCAGCCTGGCTTTAGCTCTGCTGTGGAGATTTAAGGGCACAAGATCATCCATGGCTGGACAAGCAGGAAAGAGATGCAGCACTTTTTTTTTTTTAAGTTTACTTATTCAGTTTTGAGATAGAACAAAAGAGCATGAGCATGAGCAGGAGAGGAGCAGAGAGAATCCCAAGCAGGCTCTGCACTGTCAGCACGGAGCCCGATGCAGGACTCGAACTCATGAACCATGAGATCGTGACCTGAGCCGAAATCAAGAGTCAGATGCTTAACCAACCGAGCCACCCAGGCGCCCCACCTGTTTAAGTTTGTTTATTTATTTTTGAGGGAGAGAACGAGCACAAGCAGGGGAGGGGCAGAGAGAGAGGGAGAGTTGAGAAGCAGCACTTCTGAGGGGCTCCCATTATGGTGGTTTCATCTGGAATCAGAACAAGTATCCTCAGGATAAAAATATTCTGGGATAAGGCCCGTGGTCGTGATGGTCAACTGTCCTTCTCTACACAGAGATTGGTTTCCTCATTACTTGCACCAAGACAGGACACCTACGTGGCACATAGTTGGATGGGCCAGCTGCGTAAAGAGGGAGCCATTAGGGCGTAGGTGGCAGTGGAAGTCTTGGAGAAGGGAGGGGATGCCCTGGGAGGAGTACGCAGAGGGAGAGGAGACTGTAAACTAGATCATAAGCTCCATGATGAGCCTAGCGGCCATGTCTGCTCCATCACCGCTGAGTCCCTAATGCCCAATATGGTGCTTGGCACATAGTAGGACCTCAATAAGCTGCAGAATAATTGAATTAATTAAAGAAGAGACAGAGATTTTGGGAGCACCCACTTCTAAGAGACCCAAAGAAGTGACAGAGCTTTGGAACAGCTGCTATGGGGAACAAGAGGAAGCATTGTTAAAGAATGGCTGGGCTGCACGGAGGGTCCAGCGGTCCTCGGGTGCTGGGAAAGAAGAAAGCAGAAATTGCTCTGTTTTGATATGAGTTACATGTGATGTAGCGGTGACAAGTAACCAAGCATTTTCATCTTGGGGGCTGAGTCAAGGGCATTTAAGAAAGTACTCCCAGAAGGCAGGGCTTTGGGCCCTGACAAAACCAACCGAGAGAAGGTCCTTCTCTGGACCCCACAGAGCCTTGGTCCAACAAGCTCCCTGGGGAAATATTCCCAGTTATCCTGGGATGGGCAGGCAGTAGAGAAGCACATTTCCAGGGCTCGAGGCCACCCTCCCCAGGACCACCAGGGTGTCTGGGTTTGCGCATTTGTCATTGCTGTGCGCTGTGGGAGCTGGGTGGGTTTGGAGTCTGGGTTGGGAGCTTGGCACGACTGGCCCATGTTTTCCATTTTAGAAACCGCGATCTGAAAGTACAGTTCTAAGGGCTATGGGACCAGGCCTTGGGCTTTTAGGACTCTGTGACCTCTGTCCCCCGGCTGTCCTTTGGAGCTATTTTTCTTCTCTTTTGAATCCTGAAAGGGGAAGAAACAAATATTACCAGAAGCAAGTTTCTCATCACTTTGTTAATGATTGATTTCATTTCATTCCAGAACTTGTTTGACCTTTGGATAAACAATTGAAACCTTCTGGAGACACCTAAGAGGAATGTAGGAATGCATTTGCTATTTAATGGTAGAAAGATTATAAATGGGACTCTGACAGAATAAAAAGTATTATTTATATGAGTGCTAACAACGAGTCACTTGTAAAATACACATTCTTTGGCAGTGCCCAAATAAGGGAAAGTGGGATATCTGGTCACATAACCAGGCTGCCTCTGTAAATGAGACGGTACATCTATCCATCCCCCCTTCTCAGGGCCTGAGCAATCTGTGGCTACGAATTTCTTCTAAGGAAGTCTGGAATTGTAGGCCCAATGGGGATCCTGACTACAGGCACAAGATAACACCAACATAAATTAGCCACACTCAGAAGGTGTGTTTAGCTGTGCCAGGGGAGAATTGTTCAAAGTTTTTACCTCATGGGTAATGGCAGAAATCACAGACTGTATAGTTGGTTATCTGCCAAGTTGGAAAGAACAAATAAAGACGAAATGTAAGGAAGGCATAAACGACTCAAAGGGAAAAGGGGCACTAATCAGGCTTAGAAAGCCATGAGTTTTCCAGCAGGTTGAGGTGATCCGGCCTCCTTCCTTGACATGGTGACCAGCTAGAAAGAGGCCTCACCAGTTAGCCCAGAAAATTCAGAAGGCTCAGCACCATTGTAAAGTGGGAGGCATAGGAGGCCCCAGAAATGGCCTCAGACAGGGCCCTGGACCCACCCGAGCATGCGTAACCCTCTCTTCCTCAGCTGGGTGTTGGAAGAGATTGAAGCTCATGGAGCTGACCCAGGACCTCAACAAAGACGGGCAGGGGGAGCCCCCCTCTGTCTCACTCTGTTATCTCCCCCAGCAGGACAGGGAGTGTGCTGAGTGGGAAAATCGAGGATTATAGGCAGAAGCTCCAGCTCTGTCTATACCCTCTGTGCATTTTGGGGCCAATTACTTTTACTCTCTACTGGTTTTCTGTTTGGAGAATGGAAATAATTTTGAAGATTAAATAAGATCAACCCAAGTGTTCGGCACAGAGCCCAGCTCATCCTAAGTCCTCGATAAATCTTGGTTACCTTCCCTCTAGCGCGTTCATCTTAGCATCCTAAGCACAAAGCAGAAGTGGAATAAATTTTGCTGGATAAATAAGTGTATAATAATAACTCTCTCATTTGCCAAGGACTTTTCCAACCATAAGCTCCTCAATGTATCACATCGTACTCATTTTTGCAACCCCAGCATCTAGTGTAGGGTCTGGTACCTTGTAGGCGCTTGGTGACCACTAAGTTACTGAATAATAGCTTGAGTTCAGAGGGTCCTTGATAAACTGGGGATTCTCAAGATTGCATTGGATGAATTGCCATTCAGGAAGGAAGTACCCACCACTTGGGTCCCAGAGGAACCCAAGTCCCAGAGGTGGTAGCAGGAACTGCATCCCCTGAGTGCTCAGGGGAAGAGGGTCTGAGGACCAAAAGGCTTTCTTCCTCGGAGCATGACGTTCTCAGCAGGGGCTGGATGGACACTATATCAGTCTGTTGACCCATCGACACAGGGTGAGGAACAGGGTGGCCTGGGCACAGAGCCAGGGAGAGCCCGCCCAGCCTCACCTTGCTGACATGGCCACAGATGGAAGGAGAGTTGGTAATGTTACAGGTGAAGCGAATACCAGGAAAAACACTGACAACTCCTAAGTGATCAAGAAATGTATGCTTGAAAGATCCAGCCATTAGTACTGTGTGTGTAAGACCCAGGACTCAGCTGCTGCATTTGTAACCTGAGAAAGCAAGTCCCTGCCTTTTTTATGAGCTCAGCAAAACCAGCAGACCCCACCGTGGAAAGGGAAAACAAAGAAATGAGGAGACTTGATCATTTGACCACGGCGCCTCTGAGAGCAAGAGCCCAGAGCTCTGTTTCTGCAGGAACGTACCAAACGCACCACAAGTGAGCTGGTAATCGCTTCAAGTCTGGGCAAACTGGTTCTCCTGGCACAAGGTGGGAGCCGAGCTTAATTAGACTGCAGGATTTGACTGGACGAGAGGCCTTTGTTCCAGGTTGGCTCCGGCTTTTGTTTTTGTTTTGCTTTGTTTTTACTTTCTTGTTAAATAAGAACAAAAATTGTATTGTCGGGCAGGAGCACAGGGCAGGGGTGTGGTATGGAAACTCTCATTCAGAGGTAAACTCCCTACGTTTCAGATTTTTTAGAAAGCTGACCCTGAACTTGAGTTTCTGGAAATGCCGACCTTGCCGGGATCTGGAGCAGTGTCCTGGGGAGGGCGGGCTGCTGAATGGAGACTTGGCTGGCTCACTTAGGCAGGGTTTCTTCAAGTGACTTGGAAATAGATGCCTGAATCGACTCTACTGTGCCCAATTCCAAGTTCTGAGGACTCTGGGCCACACTTGGGGGTCTGTGGCCTGGTGGCCTCCAGGTCTGGGGAGATTGTGCTGTGGTGGTCATTGGTGGAAGACGAGGTCAGCCATGGCCACTTGGCTTACCTTGTTTGGAGGCAGAAAGTCTGATTTCAGAGTTTGGGCTGGAAGCAGGAATCTGGGATGGATTCCTGAAGGGGCTTCGGACTCATCCTCTGAAACCACATGAAGGTTTGTCAGGCCCCACCCTGGCAGCGGGCCACGGGTTAAAATGTCATTTGAGTTCAAGGAAATCTGAATTTGCCTCCTGGAGGGAGTGGACCAAATCCTATCAGATGCTGGTGGTTCAGGAATTGGAGAGCTAGAGGCTCAACTGGTCAGGGCCACCGGGAACGGGGTCCAGGCCCTAAGGAAAAGCTTTCTGGGCCCCCTTCTTAGACATTCTAAGATCTATGGCTGGGATTTGATCCAGCTCCCATCTGGGCCTCTGGGCCTCTGGGCCCGGTAATTAGTACGGCTCCCCCTATCAGCAGCAGCCCTGCAACCTGCCTGTGTGTGTGGCTGGGGTGGGGTGCCAGGGCTAAGAACAGGGTGAGGAGGCAGGTGTGGGGTGAGCACAGGAGGACGGGCTCAGAGCTCAGAGACAAGGGCGTCTGAGTGCTCTTCCTCAAGGAATGGCCAGGAATTTCTCTTTTGGGGACACCTGCTGCCTTTTCTTATACACAATCATTGTCCTTTAAGAGATAAAGCCTGTCTTGATCCAGCTCATCCTCCTCGGTCTGTGCTGCTCAGAGCCTGGATCTGGTGGGAGGAGGAGGACGTGAAGGCTTACCCTCTTCCACTTGCTTCCTAAAATGAAGCTCTCGTGCTCACCCCATCTCCCCCTTGTCTGTCGCCTTAGCCTGGCCTCACCAACCGTTCGCAGCAAGGCTGCCTGGAAAGCCTCGAGACCATGCTTGGGAAATCACCCAATGGCCGCCGGGTCCATTCCACACCTACTGTGGGTCAGGCCCGTGTGAGCAGGTGTGGGGGGACAGGAGAGCACCTGGGATACTCTCTGCGACAGTTCTCCTTCTGACATCTGGGTATTTCACTGAATAGAATAGGGGGCAGGGCTGCTACAATTAGAATCCTCCAGTATTTTCTTCCTGAGAAAAAACATGGTATTTGAAGGGCAGTAGTTTTCCCATTTCTTGTGAGTAGCGTCTGCTTCTCTGGGCCTTTGGGGCCTAGCTGGGTGTTGTATGCACTGCAGGCCTTGGAGTAAATATCACTTCCTGTGGGAAGCCTTCTCCTGACTTCTCACAACTGGCTGGGCTAGCCCTTCTCCATGTTCTCCAGCACTTTCCCTTACCCTTATCTGAACACTTATCCACTGTATTTCTTTTTCTTTAATTAAACATTTATTTATTTTATTATTTTTTAAATTAAATTTTTTAATTGTTTTTTTTTGAGAGAAACGGAATGCGAGCAGGGGAGGGCAGAGAGAGAGGGAAGCACAGAATCTGAAGCAGGCTCCAGGCTCTGAACTGTCAGCACAGAACCTGATGTGGGACTTGAACTCACGAGCTGTGAGATCATGACCTAAGCTGAAGTTGGACGCTTAACCGACTGAGCCACCCAGGTGCCCCTAAAATTTCTTTAATGTTTATTCATTTTTTTGAGAGAGAGACAGAGACAGAGTGTGAGTGGAGGAGGGGCAGAGAGAGGAGGAGACACAGAATCTGAAGCAGGCCTCAGGCTCTGAGCTGCCAGCACAGAGCCTGACGCAGGGCTCAAACCTACAACCTGGGAGATCATGACCTGAGCTGATGTTTAACCAACTGAGCCACTCAGGCGCCCTTTATCCCACTGTGTTTCAAAAGCCACCCATGAGCCTGTGCATTCCTGAGGGCTGAGGCTGTGTCAGCATGCTGGCTGGGACACAGAAGGTGTTCAGTGTGCTTCTAGTGAGTGACTAAGTTATTGGTCAAGTCTGTGTGGTGCCTTGAGGGCAGAACCAACAGAAGTTCAAGAGGCAGATTTTGGCTCAAAAGAAGAATACTATAGGCAATCAGAACAGTCCAAAAGATCATGAGTCAAAGGTCATGAGCTCCCTGTCATTGAACATGTTACATGATACTCTGGTCTAAAACGTTACAGCATTATAGGTGATTTCAAGTATCAGATGGGTGGAGTGCTCAAGAGGCAAGACCTGCTGAAGGTGTTCCCAAGTGCGGGGGAAGAATAGGACAAGGGAAGGGGACCTGGAGTCAGCTACAGGTGCTCCTTGGAGAGGTTCCCATGAAGAGACAAGCCTGAGTTTTGTTCCCACAAAATCTTCGAAGCAGAGCTCAAAGTTCATCTGCCTTTCTTGACTTCCTCATCTCCCTCTTCTGCTCAAAACACATTGTCCCTGCCTTTATTACCATCCTCATCCTTCTTCAGTGGAGTCTTTAATTAATTACATGGCTCCCATCCAAAATGTGATCTCCTGGAGTCCCAGGAGCCGTCTTTAATTATTCGTGTCCCCAGGCATCTAGTCCTGGGCAGTGAGCAAACTTTCGTGGGGCAACAGACTAAACGAGGGCCTTTTGTGTAAGACCAACCGCTCTTGGCCCTGCCACGGAGGAAACAATAGCATATGTGAAAAAATTCAAGGAACAATTTCGTATCTAACTGTGTGACTTTGAGGGACAGTTGTTTCATGAAGGAGCTACTGCAGAGTCTGCTGGCCTGCAAGGCATGTCGAACAGGTTTTGGGGGAAGGACTGAAAAAGATGTTTCTTCCTCTGCTCGAATGTAAGTGCCATGAAGGCACATACTTTGGCACCAACTTGGCGCTCCACAAATATCGGCTGAATGGAAGCATTTTAGTTGCTGTCGTTTGTTTGAAATGATGTTGATGATTAACTTGTCCTCAAACTGTGAAGGTGAAGTCCAATGGGAAGGACTTGCCCAGAATCAGAAAATCCCCACAGCCAGAGCTGGCTTCATGGGCACACGATGCTATCGCCATCTTGAAATTCTCAATTTTTGAACAGGGAGCCCATGCTTTCATTTTACGCTGGGTCCACAAGTTATGTAGCTGATTCTGCCCACATAAGAGGATACTGTCAACCCATAGCAGGGACCAGCAGAAGCGAGGAAGTGTCTTTGGCTCTGGAAACCCTCCTGGCAAACTGGCTTGCTTCATGGCCTCTGGGCTCATGGGGGCTCCTGGGCTCCTGCCTGATCAGAATCTGTAGCTGTTTCTCCTGCTTAGCTCCATCTGATCTGAGTGACTTCAGGGAGTGGCAGGGCAGCCACAGTCAAGGACTTCACACCTCTCGTCACTGCCAGCATGCTGTCACTGGCATGGGGAGGGCTCTCTCCCTACCAGCCAGACACTTGTGTGGCACCCTTTGTAAACAGTGGCCTCACCAGCATGGTTCTCACATGAACCCCCTCCCCCTCCAACCCTTTGTTAGGGCCATTTTGCTGTCTTGGTTGGAAAACATTAAGTGGTACCCCTAGAGTACCCTTTGCTGAAACCAATTATTTTCCAATTCTTTAGAGCTGAGTTGAAGGGATCTTCTAGCTAAGAATGAGCTTATGGAAAACTGGAGCACCTTCTCAGGGCAGGGGTGATTTTTCTTTCCCTCTGGTTCAAGGACTTTGATCTTGGTGGGCTGGGGCATCTCCTGCCTCACCTGGGGCCCAAAGCCCTGTTTATTTCTCTTAGGGAGACCACCAACTTTTCATGCCTATAGGGTAGTGGGTGGCAGAGTCTCAAGGGAGACCACCAGGAATCAGAACCCTCTGCATGTCTGACAGTATGGACCAGTCAGTAGAGTCATTTTTGATCCTGAGAAAAGCCACCTTCCTCTGCCCCTGGAACACAAGATAGGTAGGGTGGCTGGGCTGTGGAAAGGGACTCCCAAAACCATACCCATGCTGCCCAGCTCCTGTTGCTGACTGTTTCTTGCTACTCTGGGATGGAGCCCAGGATGGAGCCAACGGGGCTCATAACTGCACAGAAAGCAGGGTTTCTGTGAGTTTCCAGGTTTATTCAGGGTGTTCAGTGAGCAGTCATGTATGTGTCCCTGGCATTGTTCTTCCTTGACTCTTCTGGCTCAGACAGACCTCACTAACAGGACAGGTGCATATCGGGCTTTTGAAGGTGGCCCAGAGTAGTTCTTAATCTTTGCTACCACTTCTTGGAAAACAAAAAATGGGAATTCAAGTCGATGAACAGAAAAATAAGATTGTGGGCCGGGGGGCCTGGGTGGCTCAGTCAGTTAAGTGTCTGACTCTTGATTTTGGCTCAGGTCATCATCTCACAGTTCGTGAGTTTGCATCAGGCCCCCTGCATCAGGCTCTCTGCTGTCCACACAGAGCCTGCTTCGGATCCTCAGTCCACCTCCCTTCTCAAAAATGAACAAATATTTTAAAAAGTTAAAAAAAGAGAAAAAGATTTTTTTTATAATAGTTTATTTTCAAATTGGTTTACATATAACACTCAGTGTTTATCCCAACATGTGCCCTCTTTAATGTCCATCGCCCCCTCTCCTGCCTCCGTCACCCCCCTCATCCTCAGTTTGTTCTTAGTCTTTGAGAGTCTCTTACGTTTTATCTCCCTCCCTCTCTGTCTTTTTTCCTTTCCCTCTTCTCCTCCCCCTGGTTTTTGCTTAGTCTCACAAAGTCCACCTATTCGTGGAAACATATGGTATCTGTCATTTCTGACTGACTTATTTCACTTAACATAATACCCTCCAGTTCCATCCATGTTGCTACACATGGCCAGATTTCATTTTTTCTCATTGCCACGTAGTAGTCCATTGTATATATGTGCCACATCTTCTTTATCCACTCAGTCAGTTGATGGGCACTTGGTCTGCTTCCATGATTTGGCTATTGTCGAAAGTGCTGCTATGAACATTGGGGTACACGTGCCCCTATGCATCAGCAGTCCTGTGTCTCTTGGGTAGATTCCTAGCAGTGCTATTGCTGGGTCATAGGGTAGCTCTATTTACATTTTTTTGAGGAAACTCCACACCGTTTTCCAGAGTGGCTGCACCAGTTTGCATTCCCACCAACAGTGTAGGAGGGTGCCTGCTTCTCCACATCCCCGCCAGCATCTATAGTTTCCTGAGAAAAAGATTTTTTAACAAAGAAAAATTTTTTAAAAAAAGAAAAAGAAGGTTCTTACAACATCAAAATTGGTGTTATTACTAGAATTAGTTTTTTTTCTATCAAATAGTATTTTTTAAATGTTTATATTTATTTTGGGGAGAGAGGGGCAAAGAGAAAGGGAGTTAGAGGATCCAAAGTGGGCTGTTCTTTGATAGCAGCAGGGCTGATGCAGCGCTTGAACCCACGAGGTATGAGATCACGATCTGAGCTAAAGTTGGACACTCAACAGACTGAGCCACTCCAGCGGCCCAATAATGTTTTTAATTTCTATATACTACTGGATGTGGGAGGGAGACCAGAGGTCATTCGACCCAACCCCATCATTTTAAAGATGGATAACTGAGGTCCATGGGGCTGAGGGGCTGCCCAAGATCACACAGTTCATTTGGAGCAGAAGGAAGAACCCAGGCCGCCTTGCCATTCTCTCTCTTCAACATAAAGTTTTCAAGATACTTTAGTTATTAATTAAACATTCACAGTTAAGGATCCAGAGGGTAACTGGGAGGGCATATGTTTTCAGTACACTGGCAGTAGCTTCAGTAGGTGTTATGGCTGTTTGTTCTTTCATTTCATCAGCCATTCATCACTGACACTTCACTGAGCAACTGCCTTGTGCCAGGCCCTGTGCTCAATACTAGGAACACCAAGTAGAATCAGATACGGTATGAGTCCTCAGGGGCACCTCGTACTAGGGAGTCTGTGTGTGTGTGCACGCATGCACATGTGTGTGTACATATGCGCCCCCAGCTAGAAGCTCCCTCTGTAGTATCCTTTACAAGACACTACTTTGCCTTAGTATCAACACACTCCAGTTAGGAAACCTGCTTTGAAAGATCTGGTCAGAGACTTTGAAAGTCAGAGGAGTGGGCAATTCCAGAGGCCCATCAGGTGGAGGTGACTTTTCCAGCTTTATTTTAAGCCAAAACTGGATCGCTGGACCTGAGCCTGCTGTCCAATCTGCTGACAGAGGCATCTGTGTACATGACTAGACATGAGCACTTGTGAAATCACACACACACACACACACACACACACACACACACACACCCCATGCAGTATCAGATGAGAATATGGAGACCCAGAGCAGTTTAGTCACTTGCCTAACTAGCTAATTAGTTAATCCACACAGCTAGTGGAGTCCTTAAATTTTCAGTTCATTCAGGAACTGAAGAATGGGATGGACTTTCCCTTAGAAATGACTTCGTCTGAAGTGTCACTGCTTCTAAGATGACATCTTGGAGAGGATCAAGGTGGCCACTGTCTCCTGTGGTTCCTTAGAATCTCGGGAAGTCACTGCTATTGCAGATGATTTGAAGTGGCCGGAAGTCAAATCGGACTGTCCCAGATGTCAGTTGCTCCCTCTGACAAAGGCCTGAGACATCTCAGCTGGGATTGGGGCAGGTGTTGGGCAAGGCCCCGCCCCCGCCCCCTTCTGGCTCAAGGAGCCCTGGGAGCTTGCAGGGTGGCGGGAAGGATCAAGGACGTGTTCAAAGCCTGTGCCTCCACCGCAAGATGTTTTGGGTTAAGCATGGGAGTATTGTTCTCCCTTCAAAGCCCACGATGAAAGCTGCTCAAGAATGCCCTGCAGGGGCAGAAGGCTTTGATGCCTCGGGAAGGCCAGGACCCTCCCTCCCTCTATAAGTAACTCAGCCCATCCACACACTCGGAACTGAGGGCTTCTTGAGAGGGAAAGATCTTAAGTTGACTGAGTCCAACTTCCCATGAATGGGTTCTTTCCAGAATATTCTGCCCCTGTTTTCATTCTTCCAGAGACAGGACATGTGTTCCTTTTCGAAAGCACCATTTACAAAAGCTTTGGACAGGGGTGAACTCGTAGGAAAAGGGTGCCTTCCCTTCCCGTAATGTCTATCTAGGGGTCCCAGCCCCGTGGTCTGAGACCTAACCCTGTTCTCTGTTGTCCTGCTGCCCTGTGGAGGTGTGAGTCTGGTGTCTGCTGTGCTCAGGGCCAGTCATCCGAAGGTGAGTTCTTGGCCATTCCTGCCAGACATGGCTGTGAAGTCCTTACTCTTCTCTGCACAGGGGCTCCTGAAAGGGCGAGCTTCAGAATTCTGGAAAATGAAAAGCCAAAAACTAGTTGCAGACTGACCACAGCGGAGCTAAGTGGGGCTGTTGTCTCCCTACAGCAGCCTCAGAGGCTTCTCAGCAACATGGTGCATGGAAGCCACAGACTACTGGGGATTTCCTACCTATTGCCTCGAAATCTTCGCCCTATGTGCATAAGGGGTTCTTCCCTCAGGGCTTTAGTTAGCCACCCTCTGTTGCTCTCGGAGTCTTACTGTGTCAACGTAAATTCTAGCTGGAGGCAGGGAATTTTCTTGGTGTTTTGGAAATAGCTGGAGTACCAACCATCTCCAGTCTCAGATTCCCGCTTTTGGACTCAGAACCTCAGGCTCAGTCAGCACTGTGTTCTGGACATACATCCACACAGGGCTGCTGGTTGCGGGAGCCTATGGGTGGGTGAGCAGTGAGAGTAGGCATAGTTCTGTGGGCAGGGGCCCCCAGGTCATGTCACGCCAGGCTCCATCACTAACCGTGGGCCCTCTGGCTTGTGTCTGGAGAGGAGGCCCAAGACGAGGCCGGGCTGGGTTGCAGTGTAGCTGGGGGAACTTTGGGGGCAGAGTGTGACCCTGATGTTCCAGAGGTGACCCTGGAGGACTGGGCGGGGTTTGCCTGGACCGTTCCTGAATGAGCTCACCCGGGCACATGGCTCCTCCCGTCCACCTCTTCAGCAACATTTGTATTCAGCAGAGTAATCCTAGCGAAAATGATTCTTCCCCTGCCTGCCTAACTGAACTAGCGAAACCCCTGGGGGTTATTTGGACAAGAGTATAAACGATCTCAGGAATGTGACCTGACCTAGTAAGTGCAGGAAAAATAAAGGAAAGTGTCTTCAAGGTCTTTGGGGACGAAGTGGTAGACATTAGGGGTGTGTGGGGGACTCTGTAATGGGGTCCTGTTTCTCACGCACGAATGGGGGCTCTGTCTTAAAGCAGAAGGAACAACAGGGAGCTCACAGGAGAAGCTGGGCAGGCCCTGCGCACTTAGGAAACCACTGTTTACACTTGCCTTCCACACAGGGTAATGGCTGAGAATTAATGTTTGTGTTTGGGGGATGTGCTTGGTGTGTGTGTGTGTGTGTGTGTGTGTGTGTGTGTTCAAGAGAGAGAGGGCTCGAGTGAATTGATCATTACCCATCTAGTGACCTGAGAGAATGCGGAGGCTGTCTGTCCTGTACACCGGTGGGGAGACCTAGAAAAGACCCAAATGCTGTGTCCCAGAGCCCAAGCGTCAGGTGAATTATCTTGCCGATCAGCAGCCCGACTTGAATTATCCTGTCAGGCCAACAGGGACACTGGGCTAGAGCTACACTAAATAATTCAGACTGGGAAACAGACTGCCAAGGATTGTGGTTTCTCCCGGATTACCTAACCGGAGAAGAAACTGCAAGGGGCAGATCATCCTGGGGTCAGACCACTTTGCGTCTGGTCAGGGAGATGACTGGGAGTTTCCCCCAAGGAGGGAGGGAGGTTCGCTCTGTAGACATTGAACTACGGAGTTGCTCTCAGGGAAAGTCACAGATCTGAGCACAGCTCTGTGCAGCTCTGGGTCTGTGTGGAGAGGAGAAGACCTCCTGAACTGAGCCTCTGCCTTAGAGTGAGGATTCTCCCCCCGTTGGGAGACCCTTCTTGGTAGCAGTTGCTCTGTCTAGATCCCAGCCACTGTCGGCTCAAGGCTGCAATCACCGTGTCTGTTTCCTGAGACACGAGACGTTGACTACCGGTGGATGGACCCTGCCGGAGCTCTGGGTATCTGTAAGCCTCCATGGGCCACCCATGGTCAGGGCCAGAGCTGAGCAAATTGAGTCACTGTGCAGCCTGGAGAACTGAGTCCAGGGCTGCTTGCTGGCTTTATTTCCCAACTTTTATCCCCAGCTTCTAGAACTGAGGCTCGTACAGAGTAGACCCTCTGTATGTCTTTGCTCAATGGATTGATCAAATAATACATAATAAGTAGACTTCTTTACCTCAGTAAGCAGAACTCAGACATCATAGAGTTTCTTTTTTCTTTCCTATTTTTCTTTTTTGACGTCATAGACTTTCTTCGATGATTTCTAAAATGGCAGAGTCCTGGAATAACCATCATTAGTTAATAATGTGGAAGAACATTAATTATATCACCATAGAACACTAGTTATATTGTGACCTCTCATTTTCCCTAAAATATGTTCTATTTGCTGGTAAATAAGAATCATTATATAGGAGCAATTTTTATTTTTTTACTTTATAATTATTTTCAGAGCTCTGTACATGTTTGCACGTGAAGATGGCATTTGATCTTTGCAATAGTCTTGGGCAAAGGAAGGTTGGTGTGGTTTTGTTATTCCCATTTTCCTGCTAAGCATATTGAGGTTGTGTATCCCAGTCCACACAGGGGAGAAGGAACTGAACTGAGATTCCACACCTGATGCTTTTCTATTGCCCTAAACGGGGAAGCCGGGCCATCAGAGTGTGTAATTCTCCTTTTGTTCCACCAAATGAGAGGTGGCACTCAATCGGGTCCTCATGGAAATGCTGTTATAAGCCAGATGCAGGCCCCACACAACCCTGCAATTACCAGGGAGAGGGTATAATTTGGGGAACTCAGCCTGGGTGGGCTTTATTCTGGAAATCTCACTTGTGATTAACTCTACTATTATCAGGCAGGATTATGTGTGGGAAACAGAAGCAGTCGCTTCTGACTCTGGCTCAGAGTCAGGCTGCACTCCATGTCCCCTGGGGGGACACGGTGGCTTCTGTGTCAGAGGCCTCTCTCCTTGAGCTCAGTGTGAAAGCTACCTGAAACGCAGGTATGACGGTCCCCATAGGGACCCCTGCACACCCTGGTCCTGAAGTGACCCCCAAGTCCTGGTGGCGGCCACTCCCCCTCCTCCCCAGGTCCTGGGCAGTGTTCCAGCCCCACGTGGAGCCCAGCCTGACCCTGCCACTCTGCCTCGATCACCAGCAATCAGTTGCTGTTGGAAAGCATTCAAGAGCCAGCCCTGATGCACAGAGGTGGGACCCCAAATGGGAATCTCAGTTCAGATGGCCATTTCACCTCTGATTTTCACCAAAATGTGCTGTCCTTTTCTGTCCCACTTTTCTAACCTGTAAAATGGGTGTCCAAGCCACTGTCACGTGATACTCTTGTAGGGTAGCATGGAGACTGGCGCGCAGTGAGCTCCTGCTCTGTGCTCCATGTTTATCTTATTTATTCTTCGAGACCACCCTCTGGGTAGATATTCATGCCCCCATTTTACAGTTGCAGAAATTTGTACATGGAGAGATATAGTGATCTGTGGGAAGAAAAACAGAGCAACCCTTGACATTTGGAAGCTGGGCTTCTATTCACAGCTAGCCTGTGTTCCCCTGTTGGACATAAACAATCTCACAGGATACCAGCCTCACACAAGGGCACCCCAAGCCGGGATAAGATGGAGCCAACGAGGCCGCTTCATTTTGTCTGAGCACGGGGAAAAAGTCACTATGACACCCAAAAATCTGATATCCCTTCAAATGAGTGATTGCAGCTTCTTTACAGCTATATCCTCATCATATCCCCTCCTATGGAAAGATTTGAGACACCCAGTTGTAGACTTGTCCCCACTTTCTAACAACATCCAATTGGAAGTGAACTCCCCCTTCCTTCAACCTCCCTCAAACCACCCAACCAAGCTGAGATCTGTTTTTTCTAGCACCCTCTCACTGAGATGCCCCTCATATGTGTTCCCCTTTACGGCAATGAGTAATACACCCAACTTGTTTAACCATAGGTGTGATCTTGGTGGTCTTCTCAGAGGGCATTGACCCTTGGCAGGATCCCATAGCTGATGAAGGATGAAGACAAGATTCAAACTGGAGAATCAGGCTTTCTGATTCCAGAGCCTGCGTATTACCATGCGGGCCCTCCTGTCTGGGAGAGCAGTGAAAATGACTAATCTCAACACAGGACAGTGCTCCAAACCCCCAAGGGAAGCTCCCAGTCAGACGGAGGATCCGACCTCTGGCATCTACTCATGGTAGCTTTGACAGTGGTATTATACCCTAAACTTCCCATATGCTCAGAAATCACCCCAGCTAGATAGCTTTCTACTTGCTGACTGTTTGAAAGTGAAAATAGTGTAGCAAACACCCCTAATCTGTCATGTGGTCACACCCATTGGCCAGGCCAGCAGCAGCAGGCTGCCCGTAGCCTGTAGAATGATTGCCCCACCCACCCCTACGGCCCAGCTTCTTGGTGCCTGGCACATGGAAACTGCCATGTGTTCTCTTGGCAAGGACATCTGAAACCCCTTTCCCAGTATTGTCCTTTGTTCCTGGTGATGTCTCTATAGCAGTGTCCTTGGTCCCAGCAGGGCACTGGCCTGAGATTGAAGGACTAGCCATTCTCACAGACCTTCTGGAGCCCAGCGGTCCATGTACCCAAGGGCTCATGACCCAGAGTTTGGCATGGCTCCCACCTGAGAGCATCTGGCACCAACACCAGGGAACCATCCTTGTTGCCACAGCTGCTGAAATAATGACAATTACTGTGGCCATCCATTACTAGCACCGTTTGTAGTGATTGTTCTGTGCCAAGACATTTTTTATACTTCTGGTTTCTTCTAAAAAAAAACCCTATAAGGTGGATACTATTATTCCCATTTTACCGATGAATAAACTGAGACTCAGAAAGTTTGATCTAAGCTGACAGACTGTAAGAGGCAGAACCAAGATTTGGATCCAGACCTATCTCCAAACAACTCTACTTCTTCCCCCTCTCTGGTCTCTGAGAATCTGGTTACACACACCCAAGTAGTTGTTGCACAGGTCATTCAAGCCTACAGTGGATGTTGTTCTCTGTCAAGACACCCACTCAGGACAGGAGGACTTATCCTCCTGGGGTTGCTACAGCTGCTGACCTGGGGATTGCCATCCACTGAAGACAGATGCCTTGTCCAAAGCTGTGCCTCTTCTAGGGGACGGTCCACATCCAGCCACTGGTCAATGGAGGCAGGTATAAAAGCCTGGCCCTTGTCCCATCTGGGGACAACTCTGAAGAGCCATCCCAACTTCATAGCTCCCCGTGGGGTTACCTAAGGCCTTGTGATTGCAGTGCTGCCCCCTTTCTCCTTCTGCCCAATCCCACTTCCTTCCTTCTCCCATAGATGGTCATCTTGAAGGTACTTCTTAGGAAATTTCCTGCACACTGTCCTCTGTCAGTCTGCTTTCTGCGGAGTACAATAAGGATGTTTTGCAAGATTAACTGGGGCTTGCAGATTTACTCACTGGCTCTGTCAGCAGTTGCAATATCTGGAGGAGGGTGGGGTCTCCAACAGGAAGAACAGGCATTCCTGTGTCCTTGGCATCAGTCAGCCTAGCTGAAGGCAGAGAACCTATTCAGTGGGCTCTACATCCTCACCTGCTTCAAAGAAGTTCTCTGCCACAAGGCTCTCCTAAATAAATGTTTAGCAAGAAAGTCCGGAGCTAACCCTTCCTTAAATAAAGGAATCCAGGGGTACCTGGGTAGCTCAGTCGGTAGAGCACCGACCTCAGCTCAGGTCACGATCTCATGGTTTGTGAGTTCGAGCCCTGCGTCGGGCTCTGTGCTGACAGCTCAGGGCCTGGAGCCTGCTTCGTCTCCCTCTTTCTCTGTCTCTCCCTTGCTCACACTCTGTCTCTCTGTCAAAAGTAAATAAACATTAAAAAAAAAAAGGGGGTGCCTGGGTGGCTCAGTAGGTTGAGCGTCTGACTTCAGCTCAGGTCATGATCTCACAGTCTGTGAGTTCGAGCCCCACGTCAGGCTCTGTGCTGCTGTCTCAGAGCCTGGAGCCTGCTTCGGTTTCTATGTCTCCCTCTCTCTGCCTCTCCCCTGCTCACTCTATGTCTCTCAAAAATAAATAAACATTAAAAAAAATTAAAAAAAAAAAAAAGAATCCAGGGGTGCCGGTTGATTCAGTCAGTTAAGTATCTGACTCTCACTCTTGGTTTTAGCTCAGGTCATGATCTCATGGGTCTTGAGTTTGAGCCTTGCATCAGGCTCTGCTCTGCCAGTGCGGAGCCTGCTTGGAATTCTCTCTGCCCCTCCCCTACTTCTACTTGCGCTGTCTTTCTCTCTCAAAATAAATAAATAAACTTAAAAAATATTTTAAAAATTCAGATTACAGGGGATGATAGGCTGAGTTTATTTTTAAGGTAAATTAAAGATATCCACTTTTACAGTTTAACCTGTAAAACAGAATAAGTCATTTACAATGCCTTGACTAGGGAAAAGAGCATGGTAACAAAGATATTATTACCTGATTCTCCAAATTCATTGTCTATTTAGTTGTATAGGCCAGCCTCAGTGCTAGGTAGGGTTACGGAGGCAGAGAAAATCATGTCTGCATTTTTTTTAAGTTTATTTATTTATTTTGAGAGAGAGAGACAGCGTGAGTGGGGGAGGGGCAGAGAGGGAGGGAGACAGAGAATCCCCAGCAGGTTCTGCACCATGGGTGCAGAGCCCACCATGGAGCTCAAACACGAAACCGTGAGATCATGACCCGAGCAGAACCCAAGAGTTGGATGCTTCACCGCACAGGCACCCCTCCTGTCTGTATCTTGAGCTTACCATCCAGCAGAGGAGGCTGATGGCAAATCAGTTATAATAAAAAATATAATAATGATAGTTATTTCAAGGGTCCAGACTCTGGTTGAAAATGTTAAATGGAAAAAAAAAAAGAACATTGTATTTCCATATTTAATTCAATGAAAGCTGTGAAGAGGCATGTCAGAAGCTCTGTCATCCAGAGCTATTCCAAAGAGGAGTATAATTTAGAAGTTTGCTCATCTTCCTCACTAGTTCCAGGCAGACCTCCCTTAGTGGAACCCCAAGGGGTTGGGGCTGCCCAGAACCTTTATGGAAAAGCTTCTTGAGCCTAATTGTGTATAACCCGTGGCTGTCTGCCAAAGTCTTAAGAGTTATTGTGCTAAAATAGTAGTTGATTGTATCTCTTTCCTACTCAAAAATGTGTAATGCCTCCTGGAGAAAGTTCAACCCTTCTTCCTCCATTAGTCTCTGGACCCTTCCTCTGTGGTCCAGCTGGTCCACTCACTGGATCCCAAACTGAGGGGACCTTGCAGATAGTTCTGGTCACTAGGCCTTTGCTCACGCTCATCTCCTTTCTTGGAATGTCTTCCTCGCTTCTCTTGGCAAGCCTACATAGTGCACAGGTCTCAGGCCAGCCAGCCTTTTCCCTCCTATATAAAGTCTTCCCTGGAAATGAACTCTAACCTCTGAGAGGTCTTGTATTGTTCCTTAGTAGGACAATAAAGCCCTATGACCCTGTGGTGGCCCTTCATTGTGGCCTCAACCTGTTATTTTACTGTGTTCTGTCACTCAGTGTTCCATGAGTTTATAACGTCCCTAGCAAGACCATGACCTAACATGGAAGGGTCAGTGGTGTCCCAAGAAGTCCTTGAGAATCCTTTGGGAGGACCCTTTGTGTGTCCTCTGTGAAGTAATTTATAGGACCAAGCTAGGGTGCTCCAGGTATCGAACAGAACAAAGACCGCTACTTTGGGGACACAGGTAGTATTTTTCACTGTTGAGAATAAATTAACCCGACTTCCTTTTCCTTTTATAAAAAACCATAAATCAAAAAGGAAAAAGAAAAGCCTCTATGTGACCCTGTCTTGGTTCTCTGGGAACAGCCTAATCTGGCCTTAATCCTAAAAAGGGGTAAAAGCCAATTTTTCAAAATGCTAACCGGCCTACACATTTGAGTTCAGTTCAGTAGTTTAGAAAAATGAATTGTGATCCATGTGTGTGGGTGCGTGTGAGCGTGTCTGACCGTGCCTGCATCTGTGTAGCCTGTGTGCTGACGTGTGTGTGTCCAAGTATCTGGCCATGCTGCTCTTGAACTTTTCCTGAGTTGAAAACAGGCCTGGAATAGTGCAGGGGGAGCGCTGGGCAGCCCTCTGGAAGCCAGAAAGTCACTCTCACCAGAATCTGACCCTGCGAACACCCGGATCTCCGACCTTCAGCCCAAGATGTAGGAGAAACAAGCATCTGCCCTCCGAGCCGCCTAGGCCGTGGTGTTCTGTTCTGGCAGCCCTAGCTGACCCGGCATGACCTTGGGACCGTAGTGCTGGGAAGTGGAGATGGCGCAGGAATGAGTTCCGGCCATGGGAAGGGGGAAGCATGAGGGGAAGGTGGCTCTGAAGCAGGCCGGGTTGGCGGTGGGATCAGAATGCACCCAGGCTCATGTCTGCCTGGGCTGGCCGAGACAGGGAACTTCCTCAGACAGCCTGCTTCGGAGGAAGCAGTGATTTCGGGTCCAGACGTGTACTTCAGCTCCCACTGTGTAATTAGAGGATGAACAGCAATGGGCAGCTGGGGCCGTGGCGGGCCTGGCACTCACCTCTCCATCTGTGGTAATGCTTGGCCCATGTCTGGCCACGTAGTGGCTCAGCCGAACTCGGGTTCCTTCCCTCCTCGTCAGAGGGGATGCGTGTTCTTACAATCTTACCCTGGATTGTGGGGAGAAATAACGGAGTCCCCCGGGGTTAGTGTGAAACCTGTCTCAGGGCCGTCGTCTGGGAGTCTTCCCCATCCTCTCCAGTCACCCCAGCCCATGGTTCTTGCACAGCTGAATTTCTTTTTCTTTTTCTTTTTTCTTTCTTTCTTTCTTTTTTTTTTTTTTTAACATTTATTTATTTTTGAGAGACATAGAGACAGAGCGTGAGCAGGGGAGGGACAGAGAGAGAGGGAGACACAGAATCTGAAGCAGGCTCCAGGCTCTGAGACATCAGCACAGAGCCTGATGCGTGGCTCGAACTCACAGACCGCAAGATCATGACCTGAGCTGAAGTCAGACGCTTAACCAACTGAGCCACCCAGGTGCCACTCTTTTTCTTTTTCTTAAATGGAGCAGATTTCTACTTTCTTTATTTTTGTTTATTTATTTTAACAGAGCACAGAAAGAGAGAGAATCCCAACCAGGCTCAGCACTGTCAACACACAGCCTGATGTGGGGCTCGGACTCATCAACTGCGAGATCAAGACCTGAGCCGAAACCAAGAGACTGGATGCTTAACTGACTGAGCCACCCAGGTGGCCCATTGCACAGCTGAATTTCTGGCTGAGGAGTCCATCCAGCCCGAAGAGTCCAGGACCAGAGCCTCCTGGCTGTGGCGGGTTTGGTCCCACGGGGCTTCAGAGAATTGACTTGGTCTCCAATGTGGGGTTGTGGAAAGAAGCTGTTTGGGCAGGGCCATCATAAGGAGCCTTGGTGGCACTAAGCCCGGAGGAGTCCCACAGCCTGGAGGGGAGGCCTCTGTGGGATTTCTGACCTGAGTGAAGATGTCGGTCCCCAAGCCCTCCCACCCCAAACTGGAAAGTCTTGTGTTCCGTTGAAATGATTTCCACCTTCTCTTTGTCTACCTCCATCCCGAAGGCACTTTCTGTAGCTCTGCAAGTGTGAGTTTCAGGCTGCCTTTGAGCAGCTAAATCCAGTCACCACCAGTCCATGGTTCTTGCCTGGAGAGGTGGAGGTGGGGAGGACTGAGAAGAGGGAGAGAAAGGTAATGGAGAGAGATTCTAGAAGCCTAGATGGTAATATTCAAGAAGGATCTGGCCCAAGACTGGGGCTGTGGACACTTGGGCAGCCCCAGTGTTGTGCTTTTGAGGTGGTGGTTTGGTTGCCCCCTATTTTGTACTTTGTAGGAAATGAAGACACTCAAGAATCTGGTCATCAGACCAGGGGCTGCGGCCACAGTCTCTCTCCTGTCTCTCTGCTCAGCCCTGCAGCCCGTCCATTCCCTGGTCCCTATTTGGCTCCTGCCAGGGGAGGGGGGCACACTCAGAGGGACAGTCCTACCCAGCAGAATGCTTCCGTGGGGGAGCTGATTCAGATCCGAGAGTCTGCTCCTCCAGGCTGCCTAGGAGGTGTTGACAGATTTGGCTGCACTTTATTATTTTTATTTGTTTGTTTGTTTGTTTATTTTTTATTTATTTATTTATTTATTTATTTATTTGAGAGACAGAGAGAGAGCGCACTTGTGTACTTACACGTGGGGAAGGGGCAGAGAAGGAAGGGGAGAGAATCCTAAGCAGGCTCTGTACTCAGCACAGAGCCTGAGGTGGGGCTCCATCTCACGACTTGAGATCATGACCTGAGCCGGTATCGGGATTTGGCTGCACTTTAAAAGCTTGGTGCAGGGGGCACCTGGCTGGCTCAGTGGGTAGCGCATGCTCTTGATCTCAGGGTTGTGAGTTCAAGCCCCATGTTAGGGGTAGAGTTTACTTAACAACAAAACAAAACAAAAATAGAAGGCTTGGTGCAGCTTTTGAAGTCAGGTGGTCCCAGCAGACCTCTCCAGACTGCCTCTCACTCTATGTTCTGTATAACTAAGGAGACAGCAGCTGAGAGAGGCCAAGGGTTCTGCCTGGGGTCATGTATCAGGGTGGGAGCACCCTGGCCCTGGGGTTCCTGGGCTGGACGAAGGGCTTGTTTTTGCCGAGGAGGGGCATTTTGCAATGACGGGTCTTCCTACAGGCTTATAGGCCATCTCTTGGCTGTGCGGCTGGTCCAGCTACGTGGGGCTATGGGGCTGTGGGGCTGTGGGCCAGGGCCCGGGGAGGAGCTGCTGGTACAGCATTCACAGCAGCGTCTCACAGCCAATCCGTTTGCCCCAGGCCTCTGCCTGGCATCGGGGTCCAGGCACAGGGAGGCAAAGATTCTGCAGTTTTCATCCATCCCCTCCTGAGTGTGAGCTGTGGGTCCCCTAGGACCTGGGGGCTCGGCAGCCTGCAAAATACTTCTGAAATTTGAAAGGGGCAGCACAATTGCGGGTGGAGCCCCGGGCAGCGAGGGGCAGTGGGGGCCCCTTCTGTCTCAATCAGTCTAGCAGCCTGCATCTTCTCCCCCACCGCACCCCGAGTTTCCCACTCGCTCGATGAAGGATTGCGCGGATGCCTGAAGGCCAGACACTGGGCTGCAGGACTGTGCTCTCTCTCTGTCTCTCTCATCCTTGTAAGACTTCCAGGCAATGGTTTGAGCAAACCAAGGAAAGCCCTAGGTCTTTTTATTACTTCTCTGAGGACAAAATTTGTAGGCCAAGGGGAAACCCAATTACTGTGCCCTTTTGTCTTTTTTGAATTACTTCCTAATCTATCTATTAAAAAACAACCTTAAGCAGGATCCTAAATAAATGGGCTTTAAGCAAGGGAATTATCGATGTGATTCATTCTCCCTCAGGGCAGATGTGCAATTTATCTTTCAGCAAAGCACACAGTGACTTAACGTATTGAGCCTAAGAACAAAGGCCATCAGCCTGTCTGTCCCCAGGAGAAAGAATCAGCATTCTGAGTCAGTGCTGGGGCTCTGACCCCATTAGGGTCTTCTCTGGGGGAGCTCCCATAATGGTGACATCTTAACTAAGTTGGGCTCCGAGAGTGGGCAGGCCTGGGAAGGGGGCACAGGGCATAGCCAGGGGCTGAGCAGAGCTGGGTGAGGGACGAGCCCTTCCTTCCCTCCTTCTCTCCTCCTCGTAGAGAAGGGCGGGGCTGTGCCTCAGGAGCCTGTGCAGATTGGCTCAACCTCTCCTTTCTCCCTCGCTCTCATCCCCCACCCCCCACCCCCACCCAGTCTTCCAGATTGCTGCAAGGAGGACACCCCCCTCCACTGCCCCAGGGCATTTCACACCTCGATTTCGCATCGCCCTCCGTGCAGTTGAGGCGGCTGTCCTGAAGAAATGGGGGGTGGGGTGAGGGTGGAGGTGAGGTGGAGTGTTCTAGAGGTGGGCACTACTAGGCACCTCTGCGCTTGGTCCTGTGGCAGCTGCTGCCTTGCTCCACAACCGCTGAATCAAGGGCTGGAACAGGGCCAGGGATGCAGAACCGAACCCATTTTGCTTTTTTCTTTCCAGAGATGACTGTAGTTGTTTTTCCCCAGCCTGACGTGGGAGAAGGCTGATTCTGGCTTTGGACTTTTCTGCATGCTCCTGGCCCTAGCCCCTGGTCAGGTCTGCCAGGCCCTGGGAGCTTTGCTTGCTGGCCCAGGACATCACCCGGTGCACGCTGCTCTGCCCTGGGCCCTACTTTCCTGAGGCTCAGCGACTGGGGGCCTGTGGTGCTACCGGCTGAATTCTGAGAATCACGACCAGGGGCCTGTGGTGCGACCGGCTAAATTCTGAGAATCACAGAACGTCTTGGAAACAGAACCCCTTGGCAACATAAGGCATTCTCAGAACTGAGGAATTATAGAAAAGTAGAACCTCAAGTTTGGAAAAGATTCTTAAGGTAATCTACTTTCTTTCCAGCACGGCGGCCTCGTCTGCCTTCTTCTGTCTCCTGCTATCTCCTTGAAAGGAAGCTTGGCCTGTGGTAGATCTTCCCAGGGCCTCTTTTCTCCCTGGATCCATGGGTGTCCCCACTTTGCAGTTCCCAGCGTTTCCGGCCTGTGAAACACTAGCAAAAGCAACGTGTGTCGGATTCTGCGTGGAGGCAGGGAAAAGCCCCTCCATTGTTCTCTGTGTCTTTCTTCCCTCTCAGCATTGATGCAGACAGGATTGTGTTGAGATGACAGAGCCGCAATCAGAGCCACCTGGGCCATCAAGACTTTCCACAGAGGACAGTCCCCTGGAGACGCCCGAGTTATAGCAGCCTTTGCGTGAAGGAGAGATAAACTGGTGAGATTTGGGGGGCCATTTTTTACCCCAGTATAATGTAGCCTGTCCTGGACGTGATGTTGTGATTTATAATATGAAATATATGTATTTGATCTTTGTTCCTGTTTCTGGTACAGAGCTCCAAATTTCCTTGGAATTTCCTAAGTGGTTGTGAGCCCTAAAGATGTCTTTTGTTATGGCGATGAGGCAAATTTTGGGTCACACCTAGGGTCGGAGGCTGGTTGCCAGTACTCAGGAGCCAACCTGAGTACAGGACTGAGACTTTAAGTCCTATCCTCCAACGTTCCAGTGGAGGGAGGGACTCGAAATTAAGGTCAGTCACCAATGGCCAATGATTTAATCAGTCATGCCTCTGCAATGAAGCCTCCATAAACCCTCTCAAAAATGGGGTTCTGAGTTGGTGAACACATGGAGGTTCAGGGAGAGTGGCACTCTTGGAGAGCATGGCGCCTCTGTGCCCCTCCCCCACCCATGCCCTATGCATCCTTTCCATCTGGCTGTTCCTGAATTATAGTCTTCTGTAATAAACTGTGATCTAGTAGGTAAAATGTTTCTTCGAATTCTGTGAGCCCCTCTACCAGATTAATTGAACCCGAAGGGGGGCTCATTAAAACTTTGGATCTATAGCTGGTCACTCAGAAGCACAGTGACAACCTGGGGTGGCAGCTGGTGTCTGAAGATGGGGTGGAGGCAGTCCTGTGGGACTGATCTCCACAAGTAGAATCTGATGCTGTCTTTGGGTAGGTAGTATAAGAATTGAGTAGACTTGTAGGACACTCAGCTGGTGTCTGGAGCATTGCTTGTTCATGGTAGGGAAAACCTACCCTATCTTGGAAGTGGTGCTTAGCCTGTGTTCCAAACTTCCAGGAACAGGAATTCACTATGACCATGGATTTTGGGTTCATTGCTGAGCAGCTGTCAGGTGGAGAATTCCATTTTCCCTCAAACTGCAATCTGTTTCCTCAAAACTCCCTGGTTGCCCACCCCAAGTAGGTGAAATCCATCTTGACGGTTTCTTGTAGTCCTTTGGGGCTCTCTTTTCTCTCTATGCCAGTGATTCTCACTCTTTAATGTGCATCTGAATCATTTGGAGGGCTTGTAAAAGTGTGGCTTGCTGGGGTCCATCCCCAGTTTCTGATTCGGTAGGTTTGGGGCAGGACCTGGGAATTTGCGCTTCTAAAAAAGTTTATTTATTTTGAGAGAAAGAGCAAGTGTGAGTAAGGAAGGGGTGGAGAGAGAGAGGGAGGGAAAGAGAGAGAGAGAGAGAGAGAGAATCCCAAGCGAGAGAATTCCACTAACAGTGCAGAGCCCAACAAGGGGCTTGATCTCACAAACTGTGAGATCGTGACCTGAGCCAAAATCAAGAGTCAGATGCTTAACCGACTGAGCCACCCAGATGCCTGTAGGAATTTGTATTAAAGAAAAAAAAATTTTTTTAAATGTTTATTTATTTTTGAGAAAGAGAGAGAGAGAGAGAGATGAGTGGAGGAAGGCAGAGAGCAAGGGAGACACAGAATTGGAAGCAGGCTTCAGGCTCTGAGCTGTTAGCACAGAGCCCGATGTGGGGCACAAACTCACAAACTGCGAGATCACGACCTGAGCCAAAGTCAGATGCTTAACTGACTGAGCCACCCAGATGCCCCTGAATTTGCATTTTTAATAAATTCCCAGGGACTGTTGCTGCTGGTGGTTTGGGGACCACACTTTGAGAATAACTCTCTGTACCTTCTGTTGGATCTGCCCACGGGCCTGCCAGCCCATGTTGGTCATGGCTACAGAGCTACCCTGCCCTGTCACATGCTGCACAATTACAGCCCTATGCTTTGGTCCTCTTCTATTGGGCTGGAATGGGCTGAACCTGGCTCTGTCCCTTCCTTGGGCTGTGGGACTCCTTTGGGCAGGGCCCATGGTATATTCATCTCTATGGTCCTCAACCCGACACCAACCGGACACAGCAGTAAGTCGGTGCTCAGTTATTGAGTGGATGAAATGCATTATCCTCACATCTGAAATCTCTCACTTCTCTTCAAGCTCTTTGTACAGAAACCCCCTGTGGAACTCAAACTGCCCACCCTGTGGGCATTGGGGTCCATGCCAGTGTTGAACAGGGAATAGTGGGCAGGGAATGTGCACCAGGATGTCTTTCAGTAGGAGAATGGATACATACACTGTGGTCCATCTAGACAATGGAATACTCTTCAACACTAAAGAGACATGAGCTATCGAGCCATGAAAAGACATGGCAGAACCCTAAGTGCATATTACCAAGTGAAAAAAACCAATCTGAAAAGGCTGTATACTGTATGATTACAACTCTGTGACATTCTGGAATGGAGAAACTATGGAGACAGTAAAAAGATCAGTGGTTTCCAGGGTTTGGGATGGGGGTGCCATGAATAGGCCAAACATGGAGGATTTTTATGGCAGCAAAAGTACTGCGTATGATACTATAGTAGTGGATTCATGTCATTATACATCTGTCAAAACCCACAGAATGTACAACACCAAGAGTGAACCCTGGACTTTGGGTGATAATGATGTGTCATCACTTGTAACCAGTGGGTCATTCTGGTGGAGAACATGATGGTGGGAGACGGTACCCGTCTGTGTGGGGGCGGGGGTCCATGAGAACTCTGCACCTTTTCTTATTTTTGCTATGAACCTAAGGCTGCTCTAAAAAATAGTCTATGAAAAGAAAGAAGAGGGAGTGTGCCTCACCTTCTCTCCGGAAGCTCTAAGTCGAGGGCCTGGCAGGGGGGTGCCCGAGCTATTCCTGTGAAGACTCAGCTTGGCAAGCCTGCTCCCGCCGTGGGATCTGCAGATGACTTCCCCTGTGCTCACACAGGCCAGTTCTGACCTCGGAGAAGTATTGGGCTGTCTCAACTTTTGCAAACACAGACAGGCTAGCTCATGCTGGGCTGCTTTGCAGATGGTGTGGGCTCTGACTTCTGGGGGGCTTGCTGGGCCAGATCTTTAGTTTCTCTGTCCCAAATTGTTGCACTCCGTCTTAAGGTGCCACCTCCTGTATCATGTGCCTGGCCAGGGCTCATGGAAACAAGGCAGTCAAAGCTGTGGACTGTGATTCCACTCCTGCTGGGTGCCAGCTCTCAGAGAGCCCTGGATGGGCTGAATGAGGAACAGCCTGTCAACCTTTGGTCCTTGGGATGGAGGGCTCTGAGGCCGACTCTGGGGTGTCCCGCTCTCTCCCCAGGAGACTGCTGACCCTGCTGGAAGTCAGTGAGACCCTAATCCAGCTCCGTAGTCCTGGAAACCAGGACAGATGCTGACCCCAGGCTCTATGTGCTCAGCTCCAGCCTTGTTCTTTCCCCTCACCCTCCTCTTCTTTTTCCTTCTCCTCTCCTTTCTATTTGTCCTGAAAACAGTTAAACACAGAAAAGTTGAGAGGATACTATCAAACCTATCACCTAAATTTAAGTTATTAACACTTTGCTGTATTTGCTTCATCTACATCTTGCTTAAGTATTTCTTTCTTTCTTTTTCTTTTATTTATTTGTCTGTTTGTTTGTTTGTTTATTCAGTGGGCTCCACAGCCAGTGTGGAGCCCAGTGCAGGGCTTGAGCTCACAACCCTGAGATCAAGAGTCAGAAGCTTAGCCGACTGAGCCACCAGGTGCCCCTTGCTTCAGTATTTTATTAAAAAAAATTAAAAAAAAAAATTTTTTTTTTTAATGTTTATTTAATTTTGATACAGGGAGAGACAGAGCATGAGTCGGGGAGGGGCAGACAGAGAGGGAGACACAGAATCTGAAGCAGGCTCCAGGCTCTGAGCTATCAGCACAGAGCCCGATGCGGGGCTCGAACTCACAGACCGCGAGATCATGACCTGAGCTGAAGTCGGCCGCTCAACCGACTGAGCCACCCAGGCGCCCCTAAAAAAATTTTTTTTAATGTTTATTTCTGAGAGAGGGAGAGAGAGAATGCAAGTGGAAAAGAGGCAGAGAGAGAGGGAGACAGAATCAGAAGCTGTCAGCAAGAGCCTGATGCATGGCTTGAACCCATGAACCATGAGATCATGACCTGAGCTGAAGTTGGATGCTTAATTGACTGAGCTACCCAGGCATCCCTGCTTAAGTATTTTAAATAAAAAATAAATAAAAAGTTTTTTAAATAAATAAAAAACTACTGACATATATCTTACCCTGAAAACTTCAGTCAACATCTCTAAAAAAGAAGAGTTTTCTACATAACTAAAATATCATTGTGGCACCCATAGAGATAAACAATTCTCTAATATCATCTGACAGTCTGTCTTCAAATTTCTGCAATTGTCACAAAAAATGTCTTTTATGGGTTGGTTTACTTAAACCAGAACTCAAGTGGATCCACAAGTTGCGTTAGGTCATTATGTCTCTTGGGTCTCTTTTAAAGTGGGACCACACTGTCCTTCCTGCAGTATAGACGGGGTGAAGAACCCAGGTCGAGTTGCGCAGATCATACCGGGTCTCCAAACCTATGGCTTCCCAGGCAGGGGTGCCGGGAGAGGGGCCCTGCTTCTTTCCCCAGGGGCCCTGGGAGTCCCTGCAGGCATCTTACTGCGGAGGTACAGGATTGCTTGTGGCTCAAAGTGTTTCTGCTTTGAGGCCCAGAAGCTTGGAGAAGCTGTCCCTCCTTTGGGAGCCACTGTGACAAGAAGAGTTTCTGGGGAAGATGGCCCAGGACGAGAATAAAGGCTTTGAGACACTTGTGGTCACACCAGGCCCCTTGGGGAGGGAAGAATCACATAGAGTCTCTGGGAAGGACCCTTTGATGATGAGGGTCAATGACTCAAGGCTTGTCGGGGTGGGGCCCTCTGGTACCTCTGATCCCTCTGTGAGGGTGGGGCCTGGCCAGGGCCCCACAGCCTCCTGCCCACACACTGTCCCCTTTGATGGGGTGCTGACCGTGCCCTTCAGCTCTCTCAGGGTCATCTCCCCCAGAGCAGCTTTTCTTCCATCTCCAGTGAGGGAGCAGCTGTTGTCATTCACGCTCAGCTGCTGTGGCAGCAGCTGTGACGTTGTCCAGAGCCCTTCCCACTTCCTTGCACCCTGCTCCTGCCTGTCCCAGCTCTCTGGGTGGCTCCAGGTCCGTGGAGCACATTCACCATGAAAAGACAACTTCTAAGAGCAGTGTGGCTCCCTTGCCGTCAGAGTCCAGGCATGACCCGGCCAGGTATAAGTTCAGGAGGAATTTGTAAAATAATGGTGTCCATGAGGAGATAGCATTTTCCTCCATTAGATAGGAAAAATTACTTTTTTCCCCCAAGTTTATTTGTTTTGAGAGAGCGTGGACGCACATGCTCGGGGGAAGGGCCGAGAGAGAATCCCAAGCAGGCTCCACACCGTTAGTGCAGAGCCCAAGGCGGGACTCGATCCCTCGAACTGTGAGATCATGACCTGAGCCAAAATCAAGAGCTGGATGCCCAACTGACTGAGCCACCCAGGTTCCCTGGGAGAAATCACTTTAAAAGCTGATAACATTGGGGTGCCGGGGTGGCTCAGTCGGTTAAACGTGTGACTTCGGCTTAGACCATGATCTCACGGTTCATGAGTTCAAGCCCTGCGTTGGACTCTGTGCTAACAGCTCAGAGCCTGGAGCCTGCTTCGGATTCTGTGTCTCCCTCTCTCTGTGCCTCTCCCCCACGCCCAAAATAAATAAATAAACATTTAAAAAAAGTTGATAATGTCCACTGTTGCCACGGGTTTGGGGAAGAGTCTCTTGTTCTCTTGGTAGAGTATAAATTATTTTGGAAAATAAATTGGCAATATCTATCAACATAGAAAAGGTATATGTTTTTTCATCCATTCATTCCTTCAACGAATATTTGTCGAGTCCCTACTATGAGCCAGGCACTATTCCAGGTGTTGGGAATATAGCAGTAAATCAGACAGATAAGGTGTCTCCTCCCATGAAACTTATATTTCAGTGGGAAAAACAGATAATACACAAATAAGTCCATGCTGTAATTAATAGTGAGTGGCCGTGAGTAGAAATAAAAGAAGGAAAGGAGATTAAATGTGGGGTGAGCTGTGGCTCTTTCAATCCTTTGGCCTAGGAATTCCATTCCTAGGAAACACAGAAGCGCTGACACCTGTGCACAAAGAGATACAAGCACAAATGTTCCTAAAAGCAAGGAACTGGAAACACCTAGATGCCTCACAATAGAGAAGACGCTACATGAATTGTCCACCCGCACAAATGGATAATCCGCAGCCATCGAAAGAATGAGGCAGCTCCACGTGGACGGAAGACAGATTGTTAAGCATAAGCCGGATGTCTTAGAATAATATATATAGTAGGACCCGTGTCAGTAAAGCAATGCATATGTTTGCGAATGCATAGAAAAAAGGTCTATAATAAAATAGGTCTAAAATAAAATTCCTTGGGGTAAGGAAAAACAAAACACAGTATCAGATATAGACGCGCCACCTCACTGCGCAGACGCCTTTCCTAGGGATTTCGAGATCCCAGTCAAGGGAGGGAAATGGCTCCTCAGGTTTGTCAAAGCACCCCTGACCTGCCGCTCTGGATCCTGAGGGAGAAGGGGAAGCGAAATGAGCCTTTGGCTCCAAATCCAAAACTCCCAGCAGCCTCTGCAGGCCCCAAATCACAGAGTCAAGAGGTTGGGAAAGGGGCAGGAAGAGAGGGTCCTGCTTCTACTGAACAGGGTGCCAGGCCACAAGTCCTGCTGTCTGTCTCGGTAGGGAAGGAGGTCCCGCCCCCGCCTGGAGGGGAGGAAACTGACATGTGGGAAGTTAAGCGGCTCGGCCAGGGTCCCAGGGCTGCTGAGCGGGAGGTGGGGTGTGAAGGTACCCTTGCTGGGGCCCAGACGGTGTCGGCAGCGAGGGTCTGGGCCACTCTTCGAGATGACCTCTTCTCTGCAACGAGGGCACAGCTGTGGGCAGGTCCCTCTCCTGGTCTGATGGGAAATGAGGATGCTCTGGTCAAGTTGGGTGTGGCCCGTCCCTAAGCCCAGCGCCAAAGGAGGCCACTACCTTTTGGGCCCCTACATCCTGGCTCCTGGGAAATCAGGCACCTATACTTACATCCTGCTGCCACCGTCATAATCACAGTGAGAAATGGTAGTGACAGTGACAACCACACACCACAAAAATAGCCCCCACAATGCTAGGCGTTGCTCTAAGCGCTTTGCAAACATTTGTCCACCTAACCTTTTTTTTTTTTAATTTTTTTTTAAACATTTATTTAGATTTGAGAGACAGAGATAGAGCACAACCAGGGGAGGGGCAGAGAGAGAAAGAGACACAGAATCCAAAGCAGCCTCCAGGCTCTGTGCTAACAGCACAGGCTATTAGCACAGAGCCTGACGTGGGGCTCGAACCACAAATGAGGAGATCATGACCTGAGCTGAAGTCGGACGCTCAACTGCCTGAGCCATCCAGGCGCCCTCCCACCTAACCTTTTTAAAGTTAATATCATCCTCCTTCTATAGATGGCAAAACTGAGGCATGAAGCATCTAATAACAGGCCTAAAGTCACGCAGCCTAAAAGGGAGAGATGGGATCCAGATTCTAGTCATCTTCAGAGCCCACACTCTTGACTTCTCCAAACCTAGTTAAGGCATGTATCCTTGCTGTGTGCCGGGCATTATAAGTGCTTTAAGTATATTAACATATGAATTTTTCTGAGACAGTCTTAAGAGGTAGGTACTGTTAAGTATCCCCATTTACAGATAAGGAAACTAAGTGCAGAGAAGTTAACTCACTTGCCCAAAGTCATACCGCACGTTACAATAAAAGGCAGAATCTGAGCCACACATTTTGGCTCCTGAGATTGTGCATTTAAATATCTCTAGCATCTCTAACGCTCTCAACATGCATTTTCTATTTCTAGAGGAAAGGACTGCAAATCCCGTGGGATATTGCGGCATTCGTGGGAGCAAGAACAACCGGTAATTCCTGATCTCTGGTCTCCTTCTGTGATTGAGAAACTAGTTGCGGTGCAGAGACCCGCTGTGCTGGGAAGGGCAGGGTAATCCCTTCGCTGTCCAGCCAATGCCTGCAGGGACAAGCCAGCACACTGCCAGTGTTGGGGAGGGGCTGTGGCTCCAGGATGAGTGGGAACATTCTAGATTTGGAGCGGTGTGGTGCTGGTGGGGGGCGGCGCTTTCAGGAGACAGTTACGCAGAGCTGCTCTCTCTCCCACAACTCCTGTTCTCTTTCTACCTCATTAGGATGGAAAGATGAAGGCAATTCCAAGGCAACGAAGCAGAAGCGTCCCTCCAGCTCGGTTCCTGTCCCAGGCCTGCCGCTGTGCCGTGTTTAGTGCTGCTCTCCCGCCAGGAGACAGAGTGGGGCCAGGGTGCCAGCCACTGCTCTAGGGTCACTAGGAAGCTCAAGGGAGTCTCGTGTGATACCTGGTTGAGAAGTCAGCTGCTGCCAAGCAGCTTTGTGCATTTGGTGGCTTCATTGGAAACTCGTCAAACAGTTGGCAGAAACACTTCCCTCCTCCAGTGACAGGAGCTCACACTTCGGAAAGCACCGAACTGCTCTGAAATGTGATAGCATCGTCTGTCAATATCCGCACACAGAATGCTGTTTTTTTACAGCGAGGATATTTGTCTTGGCCTTCTGGAACTTTATGGGCTTCTAGGCCAAGTCCACTCCCTGGAGCAAGGCTTGGGTGGTAGGTAGGGGATAGAAGGGCAGGGCAATGTGGGGAGAGGTCATGGAGAGCTCAGAGGAGCAGCAACTCTGTGCTCAGCTTGTGGTAGGGGTGGGGAGGGCTCTGGGGACATTCCTGAGCCCGGCAGGCAGCGGCAGCGGCAGCGGCAGGCACAGCTGCTAAGACAGCAGCTGCAGAGCCCCAGAATGGGTCTGAGCGTGGCCTCTCCTTCCTTAGGCCTGGCAGACAACCTCCTTCTTTTTTTCTTTTAAGGCATCAGAACCTGAAGAAAGAGAGAAAGATCCTGTGTCATGGATTGAAAACCTCAGCATAATATGGATGTCATTCCCCTCTACACCTATTGATCTATAGGTTAAATCGAATTTCTATTCAATTTCTGGAGAAGTTTCTTGCAGACCTTGACACATTTACTCTAAATTTCATCTGGAAATGCATGAGATCTAGATAGCTAAAGTAATCTTGAAAAAGAAGGACAAGTTGGGAGGAAGGACTCTACTCCATACTGAGGCCTCCCATAGCTATAGTAATTAAGATGGTGCGATGTTGGCCAGGGGTGGACCCCAAATCACCAGAGAACCCAGACACGGACACCCAAATAGGCCCAGTTGCTGTTTGACAAAGTGAAAAAGCAACTGCATGGACGCAGGAGAGCCTTTTCGACCAACGGTGCTGGGGCAGTCTGCTCATCCATAGGTAAAAGAGTGAACTTGAACCTCAAACTCACACCTTATATACAATAGTGACTCAAAATGGACTGTGGACTTGAATGTAGCATGTGAGTCTATAAGAGTTCAGGAAAAAGAAATAGAGTAGATGTTTGGGCTCTAGGGCAAGGCAAAGAGTTCTTAGACTTGACAACAAAAGCATGGCCCATAAAAGGAAAGATCGACAAAGCAGACCTCACCAAAATTAAAACTCTTGTTCCACCAAAAACTCTATTAAGGTAAAAAAAAAAACTGTACAAATTAGGAGAAAATATTTGCAAACTACATATACAGAGAAAGGCTAATATTTAGGCCTAAGGGACTCTTAAATTTTAATAGTTTTAAAAAAAAAAAAGCAAGCCCCATAGGCCATCTGATTAGGAAATGGATGACAGACGTGGAGAGACATTTCAGAGACCAGGACGCAGAGGTGGGAAAGCACACGAAGACATGCATCATTTAGCCGGCAGGGAAATGCAAATGAAAATACCGTGAGCTATCATGACACGTCTATCAGAATGACTAGAATGACCAATAGTGACAGCTGGTCACGCCGCTAGAAAGGGGCCTCCTGGCACCCAGCCAGCGCTGTTCAGGAACCAACACCAGGAGGATCCAGTCCAGGGAACGCAGGCCTCAGAGTCTGGAAGAGCTGGCGCCGTGACTTCCACCCCCACCACACGCACAGCGACAGGCCAGCCGGGGTCACGCTGCCCTCAGTCCGGCTTGAAGCCAGGCTCTCTGCTCCGCCTCTCTGGACAACTCAGGAGAAACTGTTTCTAAAAGCAATTTATTTTGAATTCCCAGCCTGGTAACTTAGTCCATGGCGGGGTGGGGAGTGGAAGGGGGTGGGCAAGTGACTGCTTTGCTCTCTGTCTCAATTTCCATTCATGCTATTTATGAAATAAATCATATCGTTTGAAATAGATAAAAAATTTTAAATAATCTTTTAAACTATTTTTAAGCCAATAAAATAATAGCAGTTACAGTTCAGATGCCTGTATGTGCACCAGACCCTGAGCTAAGTCCTTAATACATACCACCTAACGGAATCGTGAGCAGGTTGATTGATCTTTATGTATAAATGGGAAAACAGGTTCAGAGAAATTAAGGAACTTTCCTGAGGTCACACAGCTCCTAAGGGGCAGCCTCAAGACGTGAACCCAGCCACACCTTATTCTAAAGCCTCCCCATCCATGCTGCCTCCCAACAAAGCAGGTAGAATGCCAGTGTCACTGTTAGTAGCTTGGGATGGGCTTCTTGCTGCAACAGCAACCGCACATTTCAGTGTAAACATGTTATTCTGTTGGTTAGAACTTAGTTTCACGGGCCTCGCCTAACTGCAGAGGAGGGTGGGAAATGTCCCACCGTGTGCCCGGGACACAGGACTTGGTTAACGCATAGCAGTGGCTCAGCCAAATCCACCTCCAGTGATATTTTTCTCTTCACCAGAACTCATGTCCAAAGTCAATGTCTGATCAGGGTGCAAACCAGCCAATCTTGACAAAACACCACAAACAGAAAAGCCCCACTTCGTGTTCCTGGTAGAGCCAGGCAAGACACAATTCTCCGTGCAGAAATTTAGAGAACAGATTTTCAGGTCCCTTTGTCCTGCGTCCTTTCTTGTCCCAACGCTGAGAAGTTTTGCTGGCCAGGCTGGGCTGGAGGCCGGGCAGAGGTGAAAGGAGCCTCCAGCACCCCTTCCAGCCCAGGTCCTGGGCTCATGCAGGCTGACCAGGAGCCGCTCCCCTCACCACCTGCTGCCTCTGGTCTCCTTGATCGACTTCGCCAGGCAACACGTATGAGCAGCCGGGACCAGCTGGACATTGGCACTGGCCTCACAGAGCCACCCACGCCTTCTGTGCCCACCCCGCCAGCCAAGAGCACACCCTGGTCTAACCAGAGTGAAGGCCTCCGGCAGCCCAGGCGGAGGCTCCCCGAGTTCTTTGCCGCTGCCTCCCCTGGCTTTGTCTTTCCGACCTGCCAAGTCATTCTATTTCGCAGACAACTCAAGTCTAAGAGACATCAGGAATTTGCACTAATTCAATTAAGCAATTAGCCTATCAAGCGGTAGGAAATGCCTGGACTATACTTTCCATTGAATGCAGCCGGACTCTGCTCGAGCTTCTGTTGTTTGGGCTTCAAAAGGCAGTTAGGAGCTTGCCCAGGAGACCGTGCCTGCCTCCCCTCAAGGTTGTAAACCAGAAACAATGAGCTGTCTTTGAGGATTATCTGGTTCATATATTTTATCGGGCATGTGGGTGGCACAGCTGGGAGTCAGGAAACCGAGCTTGAGGGCTGGCTCAGGCATGGACTTTTTGTGAATTTGGATGAGCCCTTTCTGGCTTGGGGCCTCAGTTTCCTCACCTGTAAAATGGGAGTGCGTAATGTCTGGTCTTCCCACCTTACGAGGTTGTTATGGGATAACCTCAGGGGAAATTCTAATAGGTAACCAACATACACAGACAGAAGCCTTGATGTCATGATCATCCATGTGGCGGACTGTTGGATGGATGACCCAACAACATTTCCCATCCCCTTCCCTGGCCATATTCAGGTCTCAAGGCTGACAAGGCAGCACCCTCATTTCCTTAGCTGCCAGAGGAGTGTGGCTGGCATGGCTACGTGACACGGCATTAGCCACGGAACAAAGGGGAAGTGTGCTGGGGGCTCCTGGGAAGACTTCAGCTCTCCTGATTGAAAAGTGACAGAGCAGAAAGGGGCTGACCTGGCTTCTTCCTTCTGCTTCTTTCCACCTTGAGCTCCGAAGGGATGCCAAGAGCTGTGGTGGCATCTCGGCACCATAGAGAGATTTAGGGCCTATCCTAATCAAGTATGGCCCCTTTCATGACCTCTTCAATGACCCTATTCCAAATGAGATCACATTCTGAGGTTCTGGGTAGACATGAATTTTGGGTGACTGCTATTTAACCCACCACAACTCCCCACCCCATTCCCTGAATCTAATCAACCAGTAATTTCTATTAACATAACCCCCTAGATATATTCTGGACCTGGCCACTTCTCACTATAGCAATTCGACTACGATATGCCAAGGTCTATCACGTACCTACATGACACCATGTGCCTACAGCAACTCTCTTAGGCAGGAAAGGCAGATGGGGGGCCCTAGCCTTGATTCAATGGAAGGTAAAATATTCTCTAGGGCTCAGAGTTCTAGAGGTTGTGATGCTCTCTGCTCCTGGCCCACCTCCGGGCCATGTGACTTCTTCATGGCCGTGTCGTGAGAGCCAGCAGCAGCACTGAGACTGCCGGACCCTCGGTGATGACAAGATCGAGGAGGGAGAGGCTGAACCTGCCTCCAGCCCTGTCGGAGAGGCTAGAGTGGGGCAGATGTCTTGGACGCATGCACAGCTGGCTGCCTCTTGGGTATGAACTTGGATTCCGGGTTGGTGGGAGAGGAGAGGTAGTGTGGGAAGGTATCCCAGGTCTGTCCTGCCTGGAGCCTTGACAAGAGAGATGAGAAGCCATGTGCCCTCTGGGGGGGCGGGTCCGCAGATGGAGGCCTGCCCTTCCACAAATGGACTAAGTTTCTGGGCTCCCTGGAGCTTCTTCTGTGCCCTGTTGGAGGCAAAGGTCCTGACACTTGATAGAGGGACAAGAGTCTGAAGCTGCAGAGTGCTGGCCGGCCACAGGTGATCCAAAGCAGATTGGCCAGCCGCTGAGTGCAAGGAGAGGCTTTGCGAGCAGGCAGGCTGGTGGTGCATGGGCTGATTCAGGCCACAAAGCATTGATTAAGCACCTGCTGTCTGCTTGGCATTGCAGGTTTGTGGGTTGGTGGGTGGCACATGCTAGCATATCCCCGCAGAGGAATGAGGAGGCAGGCATGGTGAGGTGGGTGGTGGGGGATCAGAATCAATACAGGCAGAATCTCGAAGGGCGGAGTGTGTGTCTGCTGTTAACCCACAGCAGCAGAGTGTCCTCGCTGGTCATTTATGCTACAGAGGCCTCTGCAGCCCCCAGTCACGGGCCCAACCCAATGTATTAGAGATAGGACAGGGCCCTTCGTTTTTAAGGATATTCCCGTCTGGAGGCAGAGGACTGTCTGAAATGACTGTGGAGGTCCTTCTGTGATTCTAAAACTAGACAACCTCAAGCTCTCTGGGTCTCTGCCTTCCCAACCTTCCCCGCACCTTCCTTGGACAAAGGAGTCGTGGTGGGATCTGAGGCCCGTTCTTAGAACGCTGAAAATAATATGAAACAGAGTTTCTATTTTAAAGAGAAACACTTTCCTAGGTGGAATTTTCAAAATTTTCAGTTTGTTACCTATTTAAGGAAATTTCAAACAGCCCCCCACAAACACAGCTTGGGGAAGGGGGCCGCTCCCCGCCCCCCATACCCTCACCCCAGATGGTTGGAATGCTTTCCACAGCTGCACTGGCTTCTCAAATACTATGGCTAATACTACGGCAAATACTATGGGCCAGCCTCCTCAACCAGGAAATCCTATCCTCCTAGCCCACTGTCTACCCTCTGGGTGGGTCAGAATCGGCAGCAGGGCACCTTCTGGAGACTCCAGGGAGGGCTGGACACCCCTGCAGGGCACCCCTGCAATCTGTAGCCTCCAGATTGTGTTGACCTGGGGCCTTGATTCAGCTCTTCTGGCTTAGATCCCATACGATCATCTTTTGCACTGCATGCTTGGTAGGAAATGAGTGAATGAAAGAGAGGGAAAAGTAATAAGGACGATTCTACAAACTTCCTTTGTGAAGTCTTTGCCATCTCTATCACCAGACTCAACTTTGAAATTCCAGAAGGAAAAGAAGAAACGAAACATGTCACATTTCAGATCGTTCCCACAGTGACTCATTTCAGAACTGGGTTTTGTCTTTTTTGAAAAACAGAATCAATACCATCTTTCATGAAAACAACGTTTCGATTCCTCTTCAGCTTCAGCTCCGATCCGCCCTTGTTGGCTCTGTGCAGAATCAGAAAAGGAAGCCAAGGAGTGGCTCTCATCACAGACAGGGCGGGGATGTCAGGGCAGAGCAGAGAGGGGCTCTGGGCAAGAAGTTGGAGGGACCTTCTGTTTTCTTCAGGAGGGGCCACCACCATGGATAACCCCTCCCCACCAGCTTCCAGGCCCTCAACCCACCCAAGAAGGCCAAACACCAAACACTGGAGGTCCTCATTCTTTAGGAACATCCTGGCCAGTGGATTCCAGAGTGGACCCTGGTGCCCTGGAGAGACATCTGGGTCTTTCCTTCAGTCCCCACTACAGGGGTAGATCAGTGGACAGCACAGGCAGCAGTTCATGACACTCATTCCAATGTCTCAGTGTATTGGAGGATGAGGAAACTCAAACATCTGTGCCATGTACACCATTCCTTTAATGATCTAATAGACAGTGGAGTATACTTAGAATATGAGCATGTCTGGAGCACGTATCTTGGATTTGGAAAATTAAACACACTTAGGTTCATTTATTTCCCCCATTACCTTTAATAGTTTCATAGAATGAAAGAAATGTACCTCCAACAGGGACACTCCATTCTACTCATCCATGCATTGAGTGTCCTCTAGTACATTACTGAAGAGCTAAGGCTTGGGTTGTGTGTGTGAAGAAAAGACATTTTCCAGAGAGACAAGGAGACTAGTGTTCACTGCAAAGGAGCATTGCAGCCAACAGGTTTGGTCTACATGGGATCCAGCAATTAATTCAACGCTGCTGGGGCACAGGGAGCCTGTGGAATGGCGGGGGCTAGTGGGAGTGGTAAAGGGCAGGGTCTTGTAAGCCACCGTGAGAAGTCCAGACATTATTCTGGTGTGCATGGGAGCCCCTGAAATGAGTTAAAGGGGGGAAAGAAGCTTCTGAGATCGACATTTTACAAGGAATCTTAAATCCTCCACCCAGGAGCACATCTGCAATGGTCCCCTTTCTCCAAGGGCTTAAAATCCTTTTCAGATCATAAACTAGACTATCGCTGTCCAGATGGCCAATGATAACTTATTAACCCCCCATGGGGGGACAGCCCTGCTCTGGCCTGTATCCCAAGATGTTGGGCCATCTAAGCAGATGCCACAGAGAAGGGGCCCTGCATGAACCTCCTGTCAACTGTGGTAGCTTAGTACACGTCTTGGCAAAGAGGGTCCCCAGGATGACCTCGGGTGTGTGCAGGCCCCAGCGAGAAAGAGCCGTCTCCATTCTTGGGCCATTGAATCAGTTGAGGAAGAGAATGAAGAACAAAAGTGGCTCTGGACACTGGGGTGCACACAGAGTTGGTGATGCCTTTCCTGCCCCAGCCTTGCCTTCGTGGGCTCCAAGATCCTGGAACTTTCCTTGGAGGGGTTGCAGAGCCCCAGAAGAAAGCCTTCATGTTTCCGGAGCTATAGACCCCCATCAGCACTTAGCCCACATGGTCACCACCATCTGTCAATCCAGAGGCTGGGGCTGGAGCCAGTTCCCTTTTCCAGGGGCCCAGCACAATGCTGGCTGCAGACCGGACATCTGGTGGGAGTGTGCCAAGTGCTGGGTGGAAACAGGCTCCCTCCTCCTCAGCCTGAGCCCCGGGTCTCTGAGACCCCCTTAGGCTACAGCACAGCTCTGGAAGCTCCCTGTGGTTGGAGGGTTTTGTACCAGTGGTTCACCACTTGGCCAAGAGCCACTGCTGACCCTTTTCCTGAGTCCCACATTCCTGCCATGATGTCCACTCATGCTCCTTTGTTTTCTCCCCTTCTTTCTGCTGCTAGAACCTTTCGAGGGAGATGTTCCTGTCCTTTCTGCTCCCTGCCCCCTCCACCAACTTCCCTTTTTAGATGGTAAATTTATTCCTTGAGATTCCTGGGGACCTGGCCAGGAGCCAGCAAGGCCTGTCCCTGCCTCCACCCCTTGGCTGAAGTCCTGGGAGAAGCCAGGACCTGACGGGCTCCTCCAGGATCAGCAGCAGCAGGCTCCAGCAGGACCTGGAGGCTAGTTGGTTTTTTCCCACCCAAGATAGAAGCTCAAGCCCATGACTTTCTTGCCCAGATTCTGGAACCAAGCTCAGTGTCACTGTAAGTAGCAATTGTGCTAATAAAAACACCCTTCTGTGAAAGCTGGCAGGTGCCTCACAAGGCAGAAGGCATGGGAAATCTGAGTGGCAGTGGCTTGAAAGATTAGAGTCGGATGTGTATTTTTGTGGGGAGGGGAGACCAGGTTTCAACGGATTCTGAGGAGGAATTAATCCTGCCTTTATTTTGCTAGAATCAGTTCTTTCACTCTGGGCCAGTGGTGCCCTCTCCTCCTTTAAGGGGTTGCTTCCCCCGATGGAGAGAAAGCCTTCCCCCAATGCAGAGAGTTCAACTGTGAATGGAACACTCTCCCTACCCCCCAGGAAGAGGCAAGTCTTGATGATGCAGCACGTGGATAGAGCCCATGCTACAACTGCCTCATGGGAGTGGTTGACAATTTCTCACAGTGATGCCGTGACCCTCTGCTTCTTATCCAAAGTGAGGCCACGTCTGATTTCCCCTGTTGCCAGTGGAATAACTCAAGACCAAGTTCTGATCCTGATCTCATTCCCTGGGGCCAATGGTTGGCTATTCACCCCACATTGGGATACTGTTCACTTTCTTGCCAAGGAGCCCACAGTTTCTGGGTTTGATGTCAATGAGAGAGGTCAATGAGATGTCATTGAGTAACAAGCCAACAGAGCCAGGTCGAAACTATAGTCGAGGTAGTAAAAGGACAGGGTAAATGGCAAGAGGGTAGCCTTTGGTGTGGAATGGGTTTGAGTTTCAGTTCTAGCTCTGCCACCAAAGTAGCTGTGAGACCTCGGGCAAACCCTCTCACTTCCTAAGTCAGTTCTTGACCATCATGGTCATTGATGCCGTTTACTATGAACTGTGTGCCCAGCAGCTATGACCTCATGTAATTCTCATAATGACCCTATGAATAGATATTCTTCCTATTTTGAAGGCAAAGAAATGCGGTTCTAGAAGATTACTAAACTTGCCCAAGACCAGTTTAGTTGGTAAGTAGTTAAGATGGGATTTCAACTTGGCTCTGTCTGATTCCAAAGGCTGTGTATAATAGGTTAAATTGTTTCTCCCTGTGCCTGGGTGGCTCAGTTGTTTAAGCATCGGACACTGACTCAGGTCATGATCTTACAGTTCATGAGTTTGAGCCCCGTGTTGGGCTCTGTGCTGACAGCTCAGAGCCTGGAGCCTGCTTTGGATTCTGTGTCTCCCTCTCTCTCTGCCTCTCCCCCACTCACGCTCTGTCTCTCTCTCAAAAAAAAAAAAAAAAAAAGAAACATTGAAAAAATTCAAATAGTGGTTCCCAAGAAGACATGCCCCATCCTAAGCCCCAGAACTTAGGACTTTGACTTTACTTAGGAAAAAGGTGTTTAGAGATGTAATTAAGTTATGGCCTGAGATGAGATGGTCATGGATTATCCAGATGGGACTTAAATTTGAAGACGAGTGTCCTAGAAGACACAGGAGAGGAGAAGACGCAGGGGGGAGATGGTCACGTGAAGATGATTTGGAGTGATGTGGCCACAAGCCGAGGAACCAGAAGCTGGAGGAGGCAAGGACAGATCCTCCTGAGAGCCTTTGAAGGGAGTACAGCCCTCCCAACATGGTGATTTTGAATTCAGGCCTCCAGAACTATGAGAGAATAAATTTCTGCTGTTTTCAGGCATTCAGTCTGTGGTTATCTGCTACAGCTGCGCTAGGGCATCCATACACTGCGATGTATGGAATTGCATTTTATGGCTCTAAAATGGTCATAGAAAACTACGTGATGGAGCAAACAGCAGTGGAAACGTTCACAAGGACTCCTAGGTCCTCCCAGACCAGCTGCACTCATTTGACCCGTCTCAGGTAGCACATCCAAGTGGCCTCGAACCACCTTGTTTGGGCAGCTGCTCTCCGCAAAGACAGAGTGATTCGCACAGACCGAGGGGGGGCTCATCCCAGGCCAAGTGCTCTCTCCTCCTGGCAGCTACCCTGCTTTTGTGCTGCCCACGGCTCAGGCTGCTTCTGGTTTGAGTCCCACTCTCACTGACGGAGGTGCAGAGGCGGGAGCACCGGCCAGCCATCTGGGGGTGGGGGCGGGGAACCGCATGAGCAGGGACTGGAGCCCCCAGGTTATTGAGGAATCTGACTGAGTCACGTCCTTTGCTCAGAAACATCCTGTGACTCCTCACTGCCTCCAGAAGCAAGTCCAGACTCCTGAGCCTGGACTCCCAGGTGCTTCACCATCTGGCCCCAGGCTGCTGCCACATTCCTGGATCCTGGGGATTGCAGATGCTGACCTGGCTCCGTGAGGCCTGGCTCTGCACCGATGACGCTGGGCCGCGTACCTGCACCCCCATCACTCAGGTGGCAGGAGCACAGATCTCTGTCCGTGAAGCCAGAACGAGCTGACCTGACACACCCTCTCCAGGGGCTCCTCCTCCACTCCTGCCCACCTTGCAAATTCTTTTGAACAATTTTTTTAATGTTTTTTATTTCTGAGAGAGAGAGAGAGAGAGAGAGAGAGAGAGAGAGAGACAGAGTGCAAGTGAGGGAGGGGCAGAGAGAGAGGGAGACACAGAATCCAAAGCAGGCTCCAGGCTCTGAGCTGTCAGCACAGAGCCCGACGGGGGGCTCAAACCCACGAATTGCAAGACCATGACCTGAGCTGAAATCGCTTCACTGACTGAGACACCCAAGTGCCCCCACCTTGCAAATCCTTGAGCACATCAGCCCTGTGCAACACCAGCAGTAACTGCCTGGGTCAGCACCCAGCAGTGACCCTGGGGATGCGAGCCCCCACAGACCCCACAATTTAGACAGATGGCTCCTAGCTACCTCTGACGAGAGTCACACAGCCCTTGGTTACTGTCAAAGGAACCTGTAAAACTCAGGAAATAACATAAAGTTGCCTCCTGAAAAGTCCGTGGGATGTTGTTCTGCCTGAGATGACAAACACAATGTGCCATGTTTGCAAGAAAACATCGTCATAATAGCTTTCCGTTTAGTAAGAGTACAGGATGTAGAGCTTCTGTCTTCCTTCTCAGAGGTGACATCGCTAATGTGATCAGCCGAGAAGGTTTTGCATTTCCTGGCCCCTAGGGTGGAACGTCCAGGCCCTTGAGGGAAAACAGCCCCCTTAACCCAATCACACTGACACCAGACAGGGCAATGCCAGAAGGGATGAAATGGGCAAGAAAGGAAATACTACAGCTGACCTAATCCCTAACGAGTGAGCATGATCCACGACCCCAAGACCCTTACCCTGAATTTGTACCCTTTATTTATTAAAAAATTTAATGTTTATTTCTTTTTGAGACACAGACAGAGACAGAGTGTGAGCAGGGGTTGGGCAGAGAGAGAGGGAGACACAGAATCTGAAGCAGGCTCCAGGCTTTGAGCTGTCAGCACAGAGCCCGATGCGGAGATCGAATCCATAAACCACGAGATCATGACCTGAGCCGAAGTTGGACGCTTAACCTACTGAGCTACCTGGGCGCCCCTGAATTCTCACCCTTTAAAAACCTTGGCTTGCAAGTCATCGGGGAGTTGGGAACTTTTGGCCATTAGCTCTCTTTGTTCTCCTGGGTGGCCCCACACCAATAAATAGCCTATCTTTCTTCACTGCAAAATCTTGGTGTCCGTTATTGTTGGCTTACTGCACATCAGGTGGAAGGACTCTCGTTTGGTTTGGTTACAATAATCGCTCAATGTTTGCTGATATGACCTGAACTGAATGGATTTCAGGGATCCTCCCCAGACTGAGTGATTCCTCTCCTTGAAGGTTTACTCTGCTTCTGCTTTTGTAGCTTCTCTGCTCCCCACTTATTCTTTTTTTATATTAAAAAAAAAGTTTATTTTTGAGAGGGGGGAGGGGCAGAGAGAGAGGGAGACACAGAATCCAAAGCAAGCTCCAGGCTCTGAGTTGTCAGCATGGAGCCCACGTGGGAACTCATGAACTGTGAGATTATGACCTGAGCTGAAGTCGGACGCTGAAGTCGGACGCTGAAGTCGGACACTTAACCGACTGAGTCCCCCAGGCACCCTTCCGCTTATTCTTGCCCTTGAACTTGATCTAGCCTCAGGTCACCAAATCCTGCCTTTCAGTGGGTACTTTAGGTAGACCACCCCGTACAGCAGGGCAGGCTGGGTACTGTACAGTCCTGGGGGCGGGGCACCATTCACTGAGGCCATGATGTTCAGTGGGACTCTCTGGAGGTATGCAAGGTGGTGGCCCTGTTCCCAGGTGCCTTCTATCTCCAGATCCTGGTCCTGGATCAGAAGGTTCAGACTCTGCTTTTCTTTCCTGGTGCTTTTATCTTCAGCATCTTTGAGCACAGCCAGGGCTTCCTCCTGGGGCTGCAGAATCTCCCTGATCACAAAATTAGATGGGTCCCGAACCAGGTCACCCATGCGCTGCCCACATGCTGCGCCTTTTGCCTCAGTAAGGCAACACACAATGTCTGGTCCTAACTGGGGCGCTTTTAGAGGAAAAAGGAGCCCTGAGGTATTATTATACCAGGACAAAAGGTGTAAACCGTGACCTTCCCTGAGAAGCCAGTGTTCCATCCCAGTCCTGCCTGGTGCCACAAACTCCAATATCTCCACTGCTCAGCAGAGAGGGAACACACCCCAGGGGTGGCCACTGGTGGACAGAAGGGAAAGGCAGGCCCAAAGCAGGGAGAGCTCTCCAGGGAGGGGTCCTGGGGACCCTGTAAGGGGACCGTTGCTTTGGTCTTCTGTGTCCTCCACTCTGCTCCTATCCTCAGCTGATTTCTGTAAGCTGGGCCAGCCTAGGCCAAGAGGACTGGGACAAAAAGCCTTTAGCCAGAGGTCAGGGCCCTGGGAGTTAGTTCTGGGTCCTTGTAAGTGGAGGCAGCCACTTCCCTGGCCTGGGCCTCAGGTCATCCCTTTTATAAATCGGTCACAATCCCTGCCCTGCCGGACTCACAGGAGCCTTGAGAAGCCTCCAGGGGAAGATGCGGCCGAGGGGTTCTGTGCCTTGCAAGATATGGCCACTGTTCCTGCTTGGTGTCTGTGCTAGCATTCTCCCTGAGTACCTGCTGCAGGGACGAACAGATCCAGGGGCACTTCCAGGCTCGCAACCAACACGCCACATATTTCCGTTGCGGACCTAACTCTGAGCACATCTCCCTGGAGGGTGGGTGGGGACGGGGGAGAAAAGGTCTATGACATTCCTTCCTCTAAGCATTCTGGATGCAGTGGAATAATATAGGAGCTGGGGTCTATCCAACAGCAAGAATGCAAGAAATTGAGAGGCTTCTACCAGTGAGGAGGAAGCAGGCAGAGAGCTGTGGGCCGGCAGTCAGGATGTGGGGGAGGCATGGAGACCTGCTGTGTGTCACCAGGGAGGAGGCCATGGTGGCCACAGCCCTGGCAAAAGCAGTGGTGGCCGCAGCGAAGGTGTCCAAGTCTCCACTCCTCACCAGAGACATGCTACCCGCTCCCGCCAACCCCGCCCCGGTTACCTGGGATCTCACACCCTGTGTGCATATGATGTGGAGTGAGAAGAAGCAGGCGGTACCGTAGCAGTTCCCTCCTTCTGCAAGGAACCTGCCTCATCCCAGGTGGGCACGTGGGCCTGAATGGGGGGCTGTCACCATCTCCCAGAGGGACGTTCTAATGGACCAGGGCAGGAGGAGGGCTGGGGGAAGGCTGAGGTCAGCAGCACCCGTTCAGTTTCTGATAATTTTAGCCACATGGGGAGGAGGCCAATGGTTCTTTATCTGAGACAATTGTCTTCGGTTTAAATGAGCCCCCAGGGAGGCTCTTGTGGTGGGACAGGAAAGCCAGCAGAGGTGGGGAGGCCTCAGGAGGTTGACAATAGGCCGTTGGCTGACTCCTCCACAGGAAGGAGCAGCCCCAGATCCGAGTGGCAGGGGGATAATCACATCTCAAGGAGGCCCAGGAGGTCACTTTCTGATCCGGAAGCGGCAAGGGAATGGATCACGGGAACGGAAATATGGAAAGCTCAGCCATAGTTAGCAGAGAAGTCCAGCTGGAAGCAATTGTTAGCTCATCCACTTAGGGACTTTCCACAGGACAAAACAAAGATCCTTCATATAGAAGACAGCGGTCAGGGGGCTTTAGGAACACGGAGAGTTTTCTGTCGCCATGTGGCCTCTCTGTGTGACTTTGGATAAGGCTGAGGGGCTGGTTCCTGGACACCTCATTCCTCAGCGGGGGGTGGGTGCCAGGGCTGAGGATTTGGCAGGAGAGGGGGCTCTTTGCCGATGTACCCACCAGGTACCTCTTCAGATGGGCGCTGTTTGCCAGGACGTTAGTTTGTTTAGATGAAGGTGTTTCGACCTGTCAGACTCTGGCTGCCATCAGCGACCTTGTGCCGTGGTTAATATCTCAGTTCCAGTCCACCTGGCCCTGGCAACCACAGGGGTCACAAAGGCTGACCGGCATCCCCCTCGTCTCAGAGGAAGCGTGGTGGCGGCCAGACCCAGGAAGCCCCGGCAGGACACATCTAGGCACTGTGTCACCCAGCGGATCAGAACACGAAGCCCAACCGAGTATCCAAATACAGTGCTAGGGAAGTGGCCAGGGAGAGGCCCTCCCCGGGGAGGCCCGTGAGAGGCCCCAGCTAGTAAGCGGCAGAACCAGAGTTTGGATCCAGATCTGCCTGGCCTCAGAGTCCATTCTCTTTCCCCGGAGGAGTATTACGGGAGACTCACAGGGGCCGACGCTTGTAACTGAAGATTTCCCACTCCCTCAAGCTCAGAGCCAGGATGGTCGTGTTATTGGTTCAGATGAAACCAATATTTTCTATACATATAATGTTCTATACAGATTCATCTCATGATAGAGCGGGACCGTGCGGTTGATAACACACTGTCTTCAGAGCCAGAAAAACCCCAACTCTGTCACCTGCTTGCTATGTGACCTTGGGCCAGTCTCTTAAGCTTTCTGAGGTTTGTTTTCCTCATTTGGTAAAAATCAGTAATAATATCTACCTCTTCTAGTTACCTCAAGAATTACATGAGCTATATTTATAAAATGATTGGAATAGATTCTGGCACACAGTAAGTTTTCCAAAAAGTTAGCTCTTATTTTAATGGTCTTCTCCCCCCGACCCTGCCATGACTGAGGCTAAGTACAGTTGGACTGGGATGTCCGTGTATATATGCATATACCCCTCCACACGTTGAAACTATGTCAGAATCCTGTGGGTGACTCATTCCTTCCTTCCATTACAAGAGAAGAAGCCCCTGACCCATTTCATGTGGTTGCTTTGAAGAATAAGTAGTAAGTGTGCTCCTAGAAGCCTCTGATGCATGTCAAACCCTTAAAGACATCATTCAAGGGGAGGAGGATTTCTTCAAGGTTGCACGTCCAGCCAGGGACAGAGAAAATAAGAGGTCTTAAAGTTTAGAATGTGTGTTGTCATTTACTTCAGCAACTGTACAGAAAAAGAACGAATACATATGAGCCTCTAACTACACTGCTCTAAACCTCACTTCCTGTCCTTAAGGAAGCCTGTGCCTAGGCGGGGTAGAATTAGCATATGCACAGTGGAATGTCGAGAACTGATTGGTCTGGGGCTCACCTGGATTCTCCCTGGGAGCTCTGAGACATTGAGGCAGAAACCAGGAGTCCTGCTTGTACCCCTGAGCATCCCTGGGGAACGTGGTGAAGGGGCTTTGAGATCAATGTTGAAGCCCCTAGGATTTTGATGTGACATCTTTTTTTTCAATATTGATTTATTTTGGGGAGAACACAAGTGGAGGAGGGAAAGAGAGAGGGGGACAGAGGATCCGAAGCAGGCTCTGTGTTGACAGGCTTGACAACAGCGAGCCCAATGTGGGGCTTGAACTCAACGAACTGAGAGATCATGACCTGAGCTGAAGTTGGACACTCAATTGACTGAGCCACCCAGGTGCCCCTTGGTGTGACGTCTTTTAAAGAGGGAGACCTCCCCACACCTTGAGGAGGGAGCAGATGGACAGGGAACTCACCTTCAATAGGAAGAGCATCCTGGGACCGTGCCTTGTGAGGACAAAGGGTCCAGGCTCCTGGGGGTGACTCTGTACAGTCTCCCCTCCACCAGAGGAGGCTGCTGGAATTGGCTCATGTAGCCCGGGGACACTGAGCCCAGGCCAGTTTGCTTCCTGATTTTTTAATTTCATATTACTTTATACTCCCACTTCCCTGGGTCCCTGATAAAATAGTTAACATGTGGGAGTGCTTACTACATAGCAGGCATGGTTTCGAGTACTTTACATGAATTAGCTCACTTAAACCCAACAATTGCTCTACAGGTGCCTCACCAGCCCCTTTTCTAGCTGAGAACACCGAAACGTGGTGAACAATGTGTGTGGGTCACAAGGACTGGGGCCTGGCCCAGCCCTCAGGCTGTTCCTGATAATGCTGAGTCCTCACCTACTGGGGACTTGCAGCGTCTCAGAGGCTGTTCTAAGGCATTAGTTGACTGAATCCTGTTAACAACCCAGTGAAGCGTTATCTTTATCATCCCCATGGCACCCATATGGAAACAGAGGCACACAATGGTCTAGAGTTTGCCCATAGCCACCCTGTCCAGAAGCATCTGCTAGAACCTGTGCACTCAACCACCACACCCAGCTCCCTGGTGGGGCCTGCCTTTCTCCTGCTGCCCCCTACCCGTCCCCACCTCTTGTTAGCTAGGATTCCACGGCAATGACCTCGGATGGCTTGACCACCCTCTGCTATTGGGCATTTGGGTGGCCCACAGGGCCCACGCCTCCTTCCTCGAGTGGCCTCCTAGCACCGGCTCTAGGGACTTTTCTGGCGGGGGCCAGCGGAAAGCTGGAAGGCCTCAGGATGCTGAGGAAAGACACATGTTTGACCTATTATTAAAGAACAGTCTACCCCTGTGGAGCCCTCAAGACCCCAAGAGGGGAGAGAGCTCAGGACCGCCAAAGCCCCTCTAGCTCTCCTGGGAGGGCCGGGCAAAGGCTTGATCGTCATTTATGTTCCTGCCACCATCTGAGAAAACAAGACCAGTAGACTTTTGAAGGCTGCATGCACGCCAGCCCCTGAAGTCCCCTAAATGGGCACCCAACTGGGTCCAGGACCCAGATTGTAGCTCTGACTTTGCCTAGGGGATACCAGGGCCAGGGGTCGGTTGAGTAGAGCCCAGACTCTTTCAAGGTCACATTGTTGCCTTGATCCCCTTGGCCTGAAGCTTAGGACTCATTCTTCCCCTGGGTAATGTTTTAGGGGTCAAGATGAGATGGGACGCTCCTTGGGTTCTGTCCTGACTCTGCTAGTACATCTCTGGGGCTTAATTCTTCCTCTATAAAATGTGAGGGCTGTTAAATATATCTAGATGTACAGTATTCTCCACTATTTCCCAAAATGTGTTCCATGGAACAAGGCATTGCTTGAACCAGGGGTTCCATAGTCAAATAAGTTTGGGAAACACTGTGTATCTTGATTCACTCTTAGAAATCCACAATGCATGTCAGCACGTGCTCTGAGAAGTGCCCCCTTAAAGGCACCTATTTAGCCTGACTTAACCCAGCATCTCCCATGTTTACTCACCAATGGAACATTTTGTTTATGAACATAACATCTATTAAGCCTTCTGCAAGAGTATGGACAGTAGTTTCCTTCTGCTGAAGTAGAAGCTACTTCTGGCATCAGCCTATGCCATGGTCCTCTGCAGGCAAAGAGGTGAAGGACATAGCATTGCCCTCCAGCAGCAGGAGGCCCAGCAGAGGCGTGGGGCACCCACGATCTAGCCTAAGAGCCAGAAGGGAATTCTGGGATAGAGACTCAAACGTTTCCATCCAGGCATCAGGGAAGGCTTCCTAGAGGAGGGGGCCTGAGAATCAGGCCTGTTGATGGCCTGGTTGGGTTGGCTAGGGGCAGGGTTGGATGAAGACACGGATGTCTTGGTCTCACAGTCTGAAGATGGTGTGGGGGAAGGGAGGACAGGGCTCAGTGTCTCCTCTGTGATCTGAGCAGCCTGACTCTGAACCTACAAACTCAAGTCAGCAAATCAAAAGCCTTCCAGCTAAACGGCTCAGCCTCCTTAGAAGACAAATGCACACACACCTTCTGTGACTCGATTCACTCCACGTAGTTCATTGGTGTTCCTTGTAGCCACACGCAGTTTTATTCTTTAGAAGAGTCCTTTCTGTCCGCTTTACATTCTGGTGATACTTCAGGGCTTCTGAAGCAGCGGAACCTCTGAATCTAGCTCTGACAGAGGAAGAAGGTGAGGGACCGATGTTTCAGGTGTACAGGACTTCTGTTCATTCATTCTTTTCATTTTTCCGTTAGACAGGTGTTTGTTGAGCATCTACTCTTTTGTTCATTCATTCTTTTATTTTTTCAATCAACAAACGTTTACTGAGTGCCTACTATGTTCCAGGTGTCATGCTAGGTGCTAGGGACCCAGAGTGGCATCGACCATGTTCTTTCCCTTAAGGAAGCCCAGAGTCAGAGGCCTCAGAAAGGCATTGCTCTTGTTCTAGAACTGTGAAGCTTCTGTGTGTCATAAATAGAACACTTGTGAGAAGCTGCTATGTCACAGTATGAAAGCTGGCAATCTGGGGTGTTAGTACAGGGACTGAGAAGGGCACAAGCATCGTGGGCTCAGGGACAGCTCTTGGGAGCAGAGTGAAAAGCTAGCCCAGGCAGACGGAGCAGCTTGTGCAAAGGCACAGTGGCCCAAAGAGCTGAAGATGGGGACCTAGAGTCGACAGAAGAAGCTCGACAGGACCCAGATCACGAAGTGCCTCTTGAGTCATGTTAAGGAGTCTGAACTTTATCTCGAGGGCTATTAATAGAGAGGAGACTTGATAAAGTGTGTGTTTTTAGGAAGGTCTCTCTGGTTGTGAGTGAAGTGTAGGGGCTGGCAGGACAGTAGTTGCCAGAAGGGACACTCCTAACTAATGAGGGCCCAGCACTAGGAGACCATTATGCTTCTAAGGGGAGCATAGACCTTGGGTTTGGAGACCTCTAAGGCAGATCGGGGCAGCTGTGCTGTGGAAATCCTGGGGGCCCAGCCCCTTCCCTGGGACAGACTCTGTCCTACCCAGGTCACCTGCCAGCCAGTGAGGGCACAATTCCCATGACATGTCACCAACGGCAGATGCAGGAGCTCTCGGGGCATCTCTGGGGGGACATGTTTCTTTGAGAAAGCAGACAGTCTCTGCTGCAGGACAATCCCTTCACAGTATCCAGGCAATTAATTATTTCTTATCTCACCAAGTAAGGGGCCCACGGGGAAATGACTCCCATCCTTCTGTTCACATTTTATGTTGCTGTTTATTCTGAACAGGAAGAGCAGAAAATAGAACTGTTTTCAGATGAATACCAATTAGAGGGTTTTTTTCCTTTTATTTCTGAGTGGTGGGAAGAGGGAGAGAGTGGGGGGGGGGGAAGGGGCCTCTTTTCTGGGGCTGTTGAGGTGGGAGTAGGCACGGCTCAGGGCGTGTGCTTGGGGACGGGCCCCCTGCACCCGCCCAAGGGGGATCTGAGGGAACAAGCCGGAGCCCAGAATCTGCCTTCGCCCCAACCCGACGGCCCTTCTCAGGGTTATTCCCTTTGTGAGATTGCTGACAGCAGGCCCTTGTTGATAGAACCGGACGTGATTCAGGCCTGCAGAGTCCCCAACAGAGAAAGGAGTGGGGCACAGACCCTCCTATTGCCTGGTGACCTGAAGTGGGCACCGGACTGGGAACAGGGAGCCCAGGATCTGTCCTCTATGCTGCCTACTGCGCGAGGCTGACTAGTCATGTTCTCTTCCAGGCTTCAGTCTTTCCCTCTGTAGAGTAGGTCTTCTGCTTTCAGCAAATGCCCTGGAAAACGTGTAACACAGCTCCCTGACTCCCACACACCCAAAGAAAGCACGTGAAAATATCCTCCAAGAGCAAATGGGCTGGGAGTCCAGGTCGGACACTGTGAGGGCGGCACGTTTGTTGGAGGGACTGGGGGTTGTCTCTGTGCCTGAAGTCCACACCTCCCCAGAAACTGCAGGGACGTGGCCCGCTATGGGCCTTGACATCACCGGAGGCTTCAGAGGAAGGTCCCTGAAGCCTTCGGACGGGGGTTGATAGGCCCTAGAGGGGAGGAGGTGGAGGTGCAGTGGGGACCACCTGGCACTGGAGGCAGGAGGGAGTCTCTGCAATGAACTCGATGTGTGTGTCCCTAGGCCCAGCCATCTCTTTGAGCTTCGACTCCTTCACCCGGGCGATGGGGACAGTAAGGCTGGTGCACGTGCCTGGGGGAGAAACAGGTGTGAGGACAGAGCAGTCATGTTGACAGCGTTCACTGCCACATCCCTGGTGCCTAGTTGGCCTCCAGTAAATGTTTGTTTGTTGAATGAATAATGCATGTGACATGCATAGTATGGTGACTGGCATAGAATCAAAGCAAGCGTAGCTGCTGCCTTTGACATGCTGTGCCCGCTCGGTGCCTCCATCGCCCTCAGTGGCAGTTACTGGCTTCGACGTTTTGCACGCTCGGGGATCCGTGCTCAGCTCAGCTCTGTGGTCCCTTCAATTCAAGCTTCATCAAAAAGGGATGTCCGTGCCCAGGTCACCACACCCTGTTCTCTGCCGGCTGCCAGAAGCCTCCATTGTTTGCCCCAGCAGGCGCTGGGGCGTGATGTGAAAGCTGTCTCCCCAAAGGAAGCAGGGGTTCCGGGGTCTCAGTCAGGGTCAGCCCGTTCTGCCCTGCCCGACCTTGTACTGTCCTCCTGCTCAGAGCAGGGCTGCGCCAGGGCCGCCCGGCTCCCCTCGGTGCCAGCCCGGCCTCGGCCACCACTCCCTGAGCTGCCGGATGTGAGGCTGTGGACGCCCCCTCTGGCTTGCACAGGAGTTCCCCTTATGCACCTGCTCCTTCTGCACCCACACCAGCCCACCCAAAAGCCCAGCTGCGGTTTTAGGAGCATCCTAGGCCCATTCCCAGGCGCTGGCGGGCCACTCGGGATTTGCGTAGAATGCCCAGGTATCCGCCACCCTCTCCACACTGACTGCTTAGCCTGGGCTCCGGGCAGCACTCTGGGCTGGAGAGGTGAGCACCTCTTGGAGCAAGGCCCACACACTCCCTCAGAACCTCTTCCACTGACTCTCCCCCAGGTGTCTGCACTCTGCCCGCTGTCCGGGATGCTAGAAGGCCCCTTTTCTCTCCAGAGCCCTCATCCAGCCCCCTACTGCCCCCATTCACTCTCCTGCTCCCTAGGGGAGCACCGATGGCCCCTGTGCCCCCAAGACACAGCCACATGTTCATTTGTTCATTCGGAGCTCAGTCCTGATGCCCAAGGTCCTGGCTGGGCCTCTACTTGAGCCACCCTGAGGCTGGTTCTCCCACTGAGCCCACCTGCCAGGGCGAAGGCCTGAGGTTGGGGAGGCTGCGAACCCAGCTGGGGGAGGGCGTGACCAGAGAACATTTACTGGGCACCCACTGTGCGGGATGGTAGGTGCTTGTAGCACCAGCCGTGGCTGCCCCATGTGGCTCACTGGTGAGGAGAGGTAGGGAATTAGGGCTGTGTTGGGGCTACAAAGAGAGCCCTGGGGAATGAAGTGGGGGTTGTCACTCCCATGTGGGCATTAGGAAGTCCTCACGAGGAGCCGGCCTTGAACTCTGCATTGACTTTCAACCAGCAAAGATGAGGCAGGCCATTCCAGGTAAAGGGAACAGCTTTGGTGAAGGCCAGAGGTCAGAAGGGATGGTCATCTTGGGGGGTGTGAATAATCTGGGCTGTCATGGTGGGGGCTTGTGGGTGAGGAGGCTGGGAAATGGGGTGACCCTCTGTCCTGGTTTCTGGGACTGAGAGGTCTCCCAGGACACAGGACTTTCAGTGCTAGAACCAGTTCCAGGCAGACTGGGAAGAGTTGGTTGCTGTACTGGGAAAGTGGAATTGACTTCTGATAGAAACAGTCTTTGGGGGCACCTGGGTGACTCAGCCAGTTAAGCGTCTGACTCCGGCTCAGGTCATGATCTCATGGTTCATGAGTTCAAGCCCCGCATCGAGCTCTGTGCTGACAGCTTGGAGCCTGGAGCCTGCTTCGGATTCTGTCTCCACCTCTCTCTGGCCCTCCCCTGCTCTGTCTCTCTCTCTCTCTCAAAAATGAACGTTAAAAATAATAATAATAATAAAAAAAAAGGAACAGGCTTTGAACGTATCAGTGAGAAGTTCTGGGGTTCTGTTCTCTGAGCCGTGAGGACCTATAAAGGCTTTTTTTTTTTTTTTTTTTTGGTAAGAGGAAGGGGAGGAAGTATCTTTCTATAACCAAGCCCACTGATCCCCACACTGATGGGAATATTTATCTCCATTTTATAAATGAGGACACCAAGTATCAGAGAAGTGAGGTCACTGGTCCCAGGTCACAAACAAATAAGCAGTTGCTGATGTCAAAACTTGTGCTTTGAACCACTGAATCAGCTGTCTCAGGGTGAGGTTCCGGTAGGGCAGGGACTGGGAATTGCGGCCTGAAAGTCGAGGCTTCCTGGGATCTCTCCGAAGTTGGGAACTCAGGTCTCACTGTTCTTTTGTGTTCCTGTCTGTGGCAAGCAGCTCCAGGGCCACTCGGCCTTCCTAGCTCTGTGCGTCTGTTGTTCGTCCCAGATCTGGATTCAGGGATTTGTAATGAAAGAATGGTAGGGCCTGTGTTGGCTCTACTGTGACTGAGAGGGACCCTGAGGGGCCGACCAGCCAGCAGCCTCTCTCAGCAGCAAGGCACAGCATAGCAAGGAGGCCACAGGGTCCAGGAGGAGACCCCGGGTGGGGCAGGCTCGCCCCTGGCTGAGCAGGTGGCAGGTAGCACCTTCCCTGCACCAGGGATCAGTGAGAATAGGCCTCGGTCCAGCTCTCTTCTGACCAAGTCCAAGCTGCTTGAGACATGCCAGCTGCTCCCCCCGGGCAGCCAGGCACAGAAGCATTAGTGGGTGACCTGAGGAGCCGTCACCTAGAACCAGGCACAGGTGGGCCTGGGAGAAGCCGGCAATAGGAGGAAGGCCAGCCGCTGGAGCCATGGCTTGACGGCCCAGCAGCAGGTGTGGGGGAGGCAGAAAGCATGTCTTAGTGGGGGAAAGAGTGTCTGGACAGGTGGCTCGAGCCCGACAAGAGTGGCCAGCCAGGTCCTGAGCACCCGAATCTAGGGCAGGAAGCCAGGCGCGTTGATGATCCACGTGTCTTATAAGGTGGCGGAGGCTGATCAGAGTGGCACAGGGCCCCGGCACACATCTGGCTTTTAGGCCATCCTGCGTCCAACACGCCCCTGGCCGTGGAGTTACGCCAGGGAGCCAGGCTGCTGAGGAGGACCTCCCAAAGTCAAGGCTGCAGCAGTGATGCTTCCCCCGCATAGCCACTAGGGCTTCTGGGCACTGGAAACTTTGCATGGATGGGGTGCTTTGCTGGGAGAGCCCCACACGGGCCCCCAGAAGAGACGTGCTGGTACAGGTGTCTTGGGGCCTCAGTCAGAGGGCTGTCGGTGGATCTGTGGGAGGAGGCACCACAGGCCTCAGCCTTTGTTAGAGAACCACGGCAGGACCGTTTCAGAGGAAAAGAGGGCTGGCCGGGGTATCCGACTCCTCCCCACCCTTTGCAAGCACACAATTTGCCAAGGATCAAGATGGGTGTCCACATGGGCATGATGGGAGAGCAACTTCCACAGGACTTTTTGTGCCGTTCTGGGGTCTAGAGGGGCTGATTCCGGTCAGAAACAATAAAGCCTCTTTCCTGGACATGAGGCTGGTTTTGGGGGCCCCTGAGAGCCTCTTGGAGGGTACCCAGGAGAGGGGAACAGGGGGCTATCGTTTCATGGTTGCAATGTTTGGGTGATGAACATGTTTTAGAAACTGATAATGATGATGGTTACGTAACACTGCGAATGTAATTAATGCCACTGAATTGTATGCTTCTGGCCGAAACGGCAAATTTAATGTTGGATATGTACATATTTTACAATTTAAAAAAAGTTAAAAAAAATTCAAGATGGAAGAGACTAATGAAACAGGACGACTCGACGCAAGGTGGTATCCTGGATTCAATCCTGGTATAGGAAGAAAAAAAAAGGGGGCAATTAATGTTTACAATGGAAAAATTGGTGAAATTCGAAGAGTTTATAGTTGTGTTAATAATATTGTCCCAATGTTAATTTCTTAGTTGTGCCAAATGTTCCACGGTTACGTAAGATGTTAACATTGGAGGAAACTGGGTGATGGGAGTATGGGAACTCTCTGTACTCTTTGTAACTTGTCTGTAAACCTAAAATGATTCCAAAATACAAAGTTAAAAGGAACCCAAACAAAAGCCGGACCTGGACTACCAAGGATTGCTGGGGCACAGTAGGGGCCTCTGGCCATGCGGGGGTGGAGGAGGGGGTGGGGGAGGCCAGGGTGACCGCAGCTGGCTCTCAGTGGAGGTGGGCCAGAGTGAGGCTGAAGCAGGCGAGACGTGGGAGCTCTTCCAGTACCCGAGGCCTTGCAGCGGCTTGTCTGTGAGCTTCACTCGTTTTCTGGTGTTTTCTGCTCTCCCAACGGGAGGCTTCGTGTCTTTCTTGGGTGGGAGTGCAGCCTTTCCCGGGCAGTGTGGGGGGCCTTGGAACCCATGTGGACACTGAGGCTTTTGTCTGGTGGCACCCCTCCCGCAGCCCACGGGCTAAAGGCAAAGGCTGGGGCCCTGCCATGGTGCTGCCCAGCTCCATCTAGACGCCACGCCTAGGGCCTCTTCTCGAAGGCGGCCCTGCTCTCCATTTTGGTGTCAGAGATGGCTCCCTGGTGCTTAGAGAATGACTTCCAACTCTAATCCAGCTTTCTCCATCCAAAATCACTGCTGACCTGGTACATCAGTCCGGCAGTACCAGCCTCAGGGCCTTTGCTCGTTCCTTGCTGTTGTTGTTGTCTTCACAATATCCAAATTCAGTCTTTTCAAGGTCCACATCAAACTCTGTCCTCCTGCTCTCTCGCGGCATTTGTGCCTGGCCTATCAGGAGCCCCTGATTTGTTTTCACATTCAAGTCCCACGGGGCTGTCTGACTTCCTTTCTGTCTCCCCTGAGACAGCCCAGGGCCTGGCCCAGGAGATCTGGTGATGGAGTGATGGAGGTTGAGGCATTTGTGGGGCTCTGTCAGAAGATGCTCCCAGGCCTGGGCTCAGCCAAGCCCTGAAGGCATGAAGAGTGCTGTGCTCTAGGAGTGCCTGCGACTCTTGGTCTCAGGGTCGGAAGTTCGAGCCCCATGTTGGGTGTAGAGATAACTTAATAAAAATCTTTAAAAAAATTAAAGAAAAAAGTAGACTGCTCTGCACTCCTGCCCAGGTATCTGGCTGCACCTGTGCCTCGGCTGGCCCCAGAAGCCCTGAATTGCCTCCTGGGACATGGCTCTAGGCCCGAAGGGGGCAGAGAGGAGCCACTGCACTGGGCTGGTGGCTCAGACTTTTCAGATGGCTCAGCTAATGGGTCCTGTCATTCTCGAATTGAGGCGATGGAGGCTGCCCTCAAGTGTGGAACTTCCCAGTGGCTGCAGGGAGCCTCGGGGTCCAAGGACCAGCCTGCTGTGGCTGTCAGACTGGCCTGGTCAGCCTGTGTTGTCCTGTCTCTCCCTCTGAGCCAGGCAACGGGGGTCAGGGGTCCTGCTTGGAACTTGGGGGGGGCACGGGCTGTGGTCCCCAGGGTACCGGCAGGACCTAAGTGGAGCCTGGACCTCTTCAGAACACCCCCACCCTTCACCCAGTCCCCACACTGCATAGTGTGGCTTCCTTGGTCACTATTTTGCCCGTGGAGGGACCACAGACATCCGGGGGGATGCCCTGGTTATAGACACTTCTGTCCCCTCCGATCCTGCCCCCCTCCCAGGCCCTGCTTCGGTCTCCCCACACCAGGTGCTCCCTGATGCAAGGAGCTGCCAGAGAGCCTGGTGGTCCTCACGTCCTCTGGTCCCCACCGCGACTGGCACTGAGCTCAGCACACAAGGGAGAGCAGGGCCAGGCTGAGCTTCTTCCAGACGAATGAACCACATGTGGGAGGTCCCCGCTGGAGTCCAGCCCGGCCCGGGACGCTGCTGCTCATCACGGGGCCTCATCTTGGGAAGGCAGGTCCTGCAGCCCAAGGCCGGGACCTGGGCCCAGAGCCGCCCTGCTGCTCGAGGTACTGCCTCTGCTCTGAGCTCCACTCCCCCAGGCCGGAGAGGGGGGCGAGCCCAGAATGTTCCGTGATTAAGGCTGCGGGTGTTGGCTGTGACTGTACAAACAAAGACCAGAGTGTTTCCAGTAAAACACTGAGTGATCTAGAAAGTGACCATGCCCACCATGTGTATTCTTAGAAATCCCAGAAAGCTCTTGACGAGCTCAGTCTTGGACACTGGTCTCTGGCAGAAGACAAGGGGGTCGGTGAAAGACAACCCCCCAGGGCCCTGCCCTGAGCCGAGAGCAGTCTTCAGGCAGTCCTGAGGGCGCAGTCGGGGAGGGTGGTTCCCAGCATCCATGGCTGTCCGGGAGCACTGCAGTGACCTGGGGCCACCTCCCTGCCACTCAGCCATCTTTCATGCTCCAGAATCTTCTGTTGATAAGCACACCTGTGTCATATGCTCTCCTCCCTTCTCGAGGAATTCCATCCAGCGTTCCCCTTGCTGGGGTCTCTCTGGAGGCTCAGGGGATCATGGTTTAAAGTCCCTAAACTTTAATTCCTGGCCTTTGGCTTTGGGGAAACGTGAGTCAGACTACACCACCCTTGCTCATTCCTTCAGCAAGTGCTTGTGGGGGAGGGGAGGAGCCTGGGGCAGAGAGACTCAGACACTGTTCCTGGTTCCCTCATGAGCTCAAGGTGGCAAAGTCAAGTGTACAGGTAACTGCAGCAACAAGTGGGAAAGGGCCAGAGAAGGCACCAAGAGTTTATACATGGTGAAGAAAGAGAGGTTTGGCACAGCTGCATAGACTGGGGAGGCTTCCTGGAGGAAGGGGCATTAGACTGAGCCTTGAAAGATGGATTTCTTTTTTATCTTGGGTGTTGACAACAGGAGCAGGCGAGGTGAGGTGGGATGAGGCTGGGACTGTGTCGAGCGGACCTGGTCCGGATCCCATTCCCTAGTACATGCCCTTCCTCCCGGCGTGCATTCCTCACCGGAAGAGGAGGAACCTTGTGGCAACACCGTGAAGTGACATGGGAGAAAATGCCGAGCCCCAGGGGTGGGGGCACCTGTGGGCGCCGCTCCAGCCATGCTCACTTGTCCCAAACGTGGCGATGACCTGGTGGGCGCTCCAGGTTGCCTCCAAGCAGCTCTGGCTAGTCTAGCAGCACCGGTTTGCAGGGAATCATTAGATACCAACGCCCTCTGCACAGAGTAAGCTCAAGAATACTACCGTAGGAAGAGATAAATATTGTCACTGTACCAGAGCCACGGGTGGGTGACCAGCACTGTGTGTCAGTGAGCACAGCCTGGCGAGCTCCATGCCCAAGCCCCACTCCTCAGGGAAGGGAGGCAGAGGCCTGTCCCTGGTCACGAGGGGCACCAGAGGGGTTCGCGATGGGGCTCCATCCTAACGTGGCTTTGGTCTGCCTCCTGACCAAAGATCCCTCCCTCTGTCATGGCTGGAGGCACCCCCGAGCCCATACATCCATCAGGAGGAACCACTTACACTCAGAAAAGGGACCTCTGTTCCCACTTTTCTCCTCAGATCTAGCTGCTCATCCCAGGCCTTCTGCACACCAAAGTGGCCCGGGGCCTGGCCTACTGGGAGTGGGCACAGCACCTGAGAGCACAGAAGCCTTTTGTTGTCCCTGATAACGGAGCCCAAACAATCACTCCAATCCACAAGCAGCTATGGAAGAGCAAACAGGGGCATCCTTGGGTTCATTACCACGTGGTCTCAAGACAGTCGTTGGCCAGGCCAGCTCTGGGTCCTGACACCTCACCGCAGGTGAACACTGAGAGACTGGGGAGAACCGAGCGGGGGGCTCTCATGGGGTCTTACTTCCCGCAGGATGGCAGCAAGGTGGGCTCTGCCTGCGGTGTAGACACTACTTCGGGCACAGAGCATCGAGAATTTGACCACCACCGTTCCTTCCAGGGCAGTGATGGGGCTACAGGGATCACCTATCTAACTCCCCTGTATGGGGGAGGAAACTGAGGCCAGGGAGAGTGGGGGGGGGCAGGAGCGGGGACGAGGAGCCTGGGGCCTGAACTGAGGGGAGTTTGGAAAACCTCTAACCTGGGTTTGTGGTGGCAGGGGGTAAGGGAGGGGGTAGGGTGGCTGCAAAAGGACACCAGGAGGGGTCCTTGTGGTGACGAAACCTTCTGTACCTTGACCGCATCGTGTTTCAGTGTCCTGGTTGTGGCATCGTGTGACAGTTTTGCAAGATGTGACTTTGGGAGAAACAGGGTAAAGAGGACACAGGATCTCTCTGTATTCTTTCTTTCTTTTTTTTATTTTTTTTTATTTTTTTAGTGTTTATTTTATTTTTGAGAGAGAGAGAGCGTGAACAGGGAAGGGGCAGAGAGAGAGGGAGAATCTGAAGCAGGCTCCAGGCTCTGAGCTGTCAGCACAGGGCCCGATGTGGGGCTTGAACTCACAAACCTGCAAGATCATGACCTGAACCGAAGTCAGACGCTCAGTCGACTGAGCCGCCCAGGAAATGCCCCATCTCTGTATTATTTTTCATAACTTGCATGTGAATCTACAATGACCTCAACATAAAAAGTGTAATTAGAAAAAAGAAAAGGAGGAGAACACTCGAGAGACGGACATGCACAGAGGTCTGAGGGGCAGAGGAGCCAGCCAGCAGTGGACGGCTGAGCCGGGTGAAACAGGCCTGTGGCCAGCACGCCCCTAGGGGACAGTGCTCCACGGTGCTCGGCTGGGCTTGCTCTGTGAGCACAGTGACGTCTGGGCCCAGCAGAGCGAGTGTCAAAGGGCGAAGAGCAGAGCTGAGAGGGTGGCAGAGGGTGAGCGCTGCAGGAGGAAGGGTGAGAAAGTCCCTTCGTGACTGCCGAGAGGGGCCTGGGGCAGTTTGGGGTGAGGTGGTGTCCGCTCTGCGGCCCAGTGTGGAAAAGCACTGTCATTGCAATCCGGGAGCTGCCAGCCAGCTGAGGACAGGAGGACAGAGGGCTCTGGGACATCTCTGAACCAACAGCTATTTACATTTCCACAGGGAAGAATTTAGGTCAGATGCCAGGAAGGCAGGGCTTGGTGGCACAAAGTGCTATCGGAGGGTATTTAATGAGGCACTGGGCTGTGCTGCCTGCACCCGGGTCAGAAGCATGCACACTTGCATGAAGTTTGTTTGCACTTCAACCCCACTGAGCGCCCACAAGGTAGCAGGCACCGGAGGAGACGCGTATATACCGACACCCCATCCTCGGCACGGGAGCTGGGGATGTGGAAAGCAGGAAGCTGACTTAGAAACAGGAGATGGAGTCTGCTAAAGGGACTGACGAGGGCTGGGAGCTCTGTTCAATAGCACGAGGTCTGTGGTTTGCAAATGCCGATTCATAAATGCCCTAGACAGAGCCCAATCACGGGGGTTCGGTTCTGCTTGCTTAATCAGTGTTTCTGAGTCTCCTGCTGTCCCTGGGAAACGCTCCCACACCTTCAGACCCCAATCCTATTCCCTTTTAGCCTCCCCCCCCCACCGCGCCCCCCATCTAACGCTCCATGTTCCAGCCCAGGCAGGGAAGCCAGCATTCTTCGAGGGTGCCTGCTTCTGACCGTGGTGCTGCTGGAGGAGCCCCTGTCTGCTGGGCGGGGAGGCTGACGGGGTGACTGCCCTTGTACCCAGGGCCTGCACAATGTTCTGAAACCAGGCATGCAAAACTGCCATCGGCCCCGCTGGGGCTTGCCTTGTGCCTGATGCTCAGACGGGTCTGTGGGACAAAGCAGACGGGACGTGGAGGCGGAAAGACCCACATGCTCCTGGCCACGCTGGTGCCGTGTGAACTCCTCTCACAAAGCCAGAGATAATTAGATAGTGGGTGGGCACCCGGCCCACCTGGGCTGCAGGCTGGTGGGAACGTTGACATGGGGAGGGGTTCTTCTTGAAGGAGAAGGAGATTGACCCAAGTGTTCCATAGGTTTGGGGTGGAGATGGAGCAGGGTCATCTCCTGCAGGGGAAGGAAAGGAAGGGCAAACGGACCAGGCGGGCACCTGGTGTGTCGTACAGGATGAGCCAGGAGGGTTCCATTTAACTTCCTCGTCTCCTGTCCCACCTCGCCACTAAGGAGGCAGCGTCACCTTTAATTCAGATGATGGAAGCAGGGCCAGTGAAGATAAAGGACCACCCAGGGGCTCGGAGCCAGTTGCCAGAGGAAACCAGCTTCTCAGCTGGACTGTACCCAGGCCAGCTCCTATGGGCGGGAAAGGAGAGAGCTCCCTGGAGGAGGCATGGAAAGGCAGCTGGGATGAAGGCTGTCGTCTGACTGCAGAAAGCCTCAGAAGTCAGAGCGGGAGGCTCCTGCAGCGATGTTGGCTAAATGCTCCACGGTTCGCTCATGACGGAGAGGCTCTGTCCTCCACGGCAACCCTCCCTTTGCTGCTGGCTCTGGCTTTGCTTCTGGAGGGAGCTTGTGGTGTCCGGCATGAGCACCAGCTGGGACTCCACTCTGGGCTCCAGCGCCTCTTAGCCGGGTGGCCTCGAGCAGATCCCCTAAGCTCTCTGATCCTCAGTTTTCTCGCTATAGCAGGATCTAATAATACACTGCCAGATGCTGCAAGGATTGGAGGTACCGTACGCAGAGTGCTGGGTGTATGATCACACGCAGCAACGAGGAGCTATTAATATTGTGTCAGCTGCTGGCGGCTCCCCTTCTTCCTCAGGGTCCCTGTTTCAATCCCCCGATCACCTCCACGGGGACTGTTCGACCCTTGCTAATGCCGTGGGATGGAGGTGAATCTCCCAAGGATTCAGACGGGGCCCTGGGGTCCTGGAGATGCCCTGAACATGAGGAAGCTGAGCGGCAGCCCTAATCCTGCCTCTCACACGTTTTCCACAGCATCTGAGAGGAGCTGCCGATGTGGACAGCTGGTCCCGCAGCGTTCCCCCTCAGAGGAGCTATTAGCTGTGTCATGCATCCATTTGTAATGAAATGGAAGTGTTTTGATTTCTCTAGGAAGCCGGATTTTCTCCCCGATCCTTCTGCTTTCACCCTTGGACATGAAACGGCTTGTTCTAATCTCATATGAAGGGGCAGCAGTTATAAGGCGCCCGTGAAATTTGATCACCAACTCGGCTCTCAGGCGGCAGCTTTGATCGCTGGGAGGAGCAAGGCATCCCCGGCTTGGCGCTAATAGCTCCATGCATTATTGAAGAGCCACGTTTCGGTGGCAGACCCGTTCAGGGAGATATCCAGATTGCAGGCTGGAGTGTCAGCTGCTTGCCTCGCTCCGCGGTGATGGAGCTCTGTAATCGGGCCGAGCCACTAAAAATAGGCTGTCTGTGCAGCTCACCCCACCCTTGCCACAGACCAGTTGGGGGCAGCTGACATGGAATGTGCAAATAAGGTGAAACCGCCACTTTCTAATTCTCTTAATGGCTGTCCTTCTGATCCAAATGTCTGAGGAATGAGCAGCTGCCCAGGGACTCTCCTTAGGCGGGTGTACCTCTGATCCCTCAGCTGGCTATGGGTTGGGCTGTGGCCTACGTTCTGTACCCTCTGAGTAGGACACAGATCCCTAGGCTTTGAGATCTGGGGCAGGGCAAAAGTTGGGACTTTATCCCTGAGAATGTGCTGGAAATGCTAAGGGGGGTTGGGCACGCTCGCTCTACCCATCCTCACTTACTGTTTGAGGTAGATACCTAGTCAACGCGTCTTTCATTCATTCAAAACCTATTGCATCATTATGTACAACATGCCAGGCACTGAAGCTGTAACAGTGAGCAAGGGCAGGTGGGGCTCTCAGCTGTGGTAGATGGCCTTCGAGGCCCCCAGTGACTCCGGGATTCATGTGCTCACATAGCCCCATCCCATGCGGATTAGGGCCAGTCTGTGTAATCAATAGACTGTTACGGAAACGATGGAGTGAGGTGTCTACAGCAATGTCATAGGAGACATTTCGGCTTCTGCCTTGTTCTTTTGGATCATTCATTCTCCGAGAGAAGCCAGCTGCCATGTTGTGAGGACACTCAGACCACTCTATGGAGAGGCCCAGTAGCCATCTTGGGAGTGGCTCTTCTAGCCCCAGTCAAGCCTTTGGAGGATGGCCACCCTGCCTCACACCCTTGTGAGAGACCTTGACTCAGCATCACCCAGCTAAGGTGCCCTCAAGTTTCTGACCAATAGGAACAGTGAGATAATAAATGTTTGCTATTGTGAGCTGCTACGTTTTGGGGAAATTTGTGGCAATACAGTAGATAGCTGATACACTGGTCTTCTGAGAATATCACAGTCTGGTTGGGAACTAGTTATTGATTATTTACACCAATAGCTATAAAATGGCAACTAAGAAAGATGCTATAGATGCCTCCCTGCCCTAGTCGGAGAGGTCAGAGAAGGCTTCTGGAAGGGAGTGATGACTGACTGACCTGAGGCTAAAAGGGAAGTACAGGGAAAGCAGATGAAGCAAGTGAGGAAGAGCACTCCATGTGGAGAAGCAGCTTGAGCCAAGGCCCTGCGCTGGGAGGGAGCCAGAGGCACAGGGATTTCAGGGAAGCCAAAGAGGTGAAGGGCCGTGAGGGAGGGGGGCACGCAAGTGGTGAGAAGGCAGAAGGGGCCTTCTACCACTGAAGGGTTTGCTCCTCAGCCTAAATGCCATGGATGTCCCTGAAGGGTTTTTACAAAAATGAGTACATGCTCAGATCTGTTTTTCGAAGGTTCTTTTGGTTCCTGTGGAGCTTGGTTAGCAGATTTTAGTAAACAGGGCTGTGACAGGAGCCCAGGAAGGGTGTGGGATGTCTAGACCCATTAATGGTTGGTGTTAGTGAACATAGAGAGAGGTGGACACACTGAGAGATACTCATGAGGTTGAATTGAGGGTACTTGTGATAAAATGGCCATGGGGGTGATGGAGAGGGAGGTGCCTGGGAGGAGTTCCAGCTCATACAATCATGGATGATCTGGGGATTGAACTGGTCTGAGAGATTCAGAAAAGCGCACTTAATGGGGCAGGGGGTTGTGTGACCCTGACATTCTGTCCAGGAAGTGCCCAGTGGTCTGAAGGGCACAGGTCCCCCCCACCTCCTGCCTCTGGGAATGGCCCTGTTCTATCAGAGCTCACCGTCTAAGGGAGCAGATGGCACCCCTGTAGGAAACAATGAGGGACTAGGAGTTTAGTTTGGTTCCTTCCAACGGGCAAATGGGTCAGGATAAGATCTGTAGCAAAGGCCTCTCTGGGGCCCTGACATTTTTTCAGGGTGTCTGGGGCCAAAATTATTTTCATGACTGTACTAAGACATTATTTGCCTTTTTTTGCTCTCATTCTTTCATATGATAAAGGGGAGTGTTCCAGAATCCATGTGGCACTCCATCTTGCTGGGGGGGATTGAATGCAGAAGCAGATATAATCATCTAGCTGTCTATTAAACCAGATGCTAAAGACAATTTCACCCTTGTCGCTAATTATTGTTTTAGAAAATAAACTCATTTTTCAAAAAAATATACATGTTAACACATGACAGATTTATTATTGTTGTTTTTAAAGAAATTAATACACAATTTCAACATTTCTCAGTGTGGGGCACCTGGGCGGCTCAGTCAGTTGAGTGTCTGACTTCGGCTCAGGTCATGATCTCATGGTTCGTGGGTTCGAGCCCCGTATCAGGCTTGCTGCTGTCAGTGCAGAGCCCCCTGTGGATCCTCTCTCCACCTCACTCTTTGCCTCTCTCCTGCTCTCTCTCTCTCAAAAATAAACATCAAAATAATTTTTTTTTAATTTCTCAGCTTTAGGGCTGCCTGGGTGGCTCAGTTGATTGAGTGTCTAATTCTTGATTTTGGCTCAAGTCATGATCTCATGGTTCATGGGTTCAAGCCCTATGTTGGTCTCTGTGCTCATGGAGCCTGCTTTGGATTCTCTCTTCCCCTCCCCCACTCATGTTTTCTTTCTCTCTCTCAAAATAAATAAACTTAAAATATTTCTCAGCTTTAATTTCTAATATGGTAAATATTGATAGCTATCACCCATCTAAACAGAAGCTCTTATGGACCCTCAATAATTTTTAAAACTATAAAACAGGGGTCCAGAGACCCCAAAATTTGAGAACTGCTGATATGGAACAAGGAGGTCCTTTAACAACCGGAGTCCTTTTCAGGCCCCTCTTTCATTGGTAGCTGAGTCATTAACAAGATGTCACAGCACAGTTACGTGGGAAACATGTACTTTGGACATGAATGGCTGCAGTGATCAAGGAAAGCCCACCTACCACCCCATCCATGGCATTCATGACCGTTTGCCTGGGATGTAACACAAACCAAAGGATTGCTTCTTGTTTGTAGGCTGAAAATGCCCTGCGGGAGGCAGATGTTAGGAGGATGTATACCCCTCTAAGCTAAGGGCGGACTTAAGAGTACTTCTTTTCTAAACCCTAACTCATCTTCTGTCACTTGGAGAGTGTCTGGTCACCTTCTCTCTGTTCCCTATGCTTACCTGTTAATTAGAATATAGACATCAATCTTTCTAAAAACACTTTGGTCCTATTTCTCTCTGATTAGAAGTCCTTCAGGGGAACCTGGTGGCTTAGTCGGTTAAGCATCCGACTTTAGATTTTGGCTCAGGTCATGATCCCGCGGTTTAAGTTCAAAACCCCACATCAGGCTCTGCGCTGACAGCGTGGAGCCTGCTTGAGATTCTCCCTCTCCCTCTCTCTCTTTCCCTTCCATGGCTCTCTTACTCAAAATAAAAGAAATCCTTCAAACATTTAAAATCAACTTGAGGAATTAAATTCGAAAGCATTATTAAATCATGCGAGGTCCTTTGTGGTCTGGTCCCTCCCAGCCTCAGTACTTCCCACCAGCCTCAATCAGATACTGGAAATTTCCTGAAACCTCAGGGTCTCTCTTTGACACTTTGTCTATATGGTGTCCACTCTGCACCCCACTTGTGCCTGAAATGCCCTTCTCCTTCCTTGTTTTCTCTGCTCCTGCAAGATTCGGCTTAGAAGCATCTCATCTGGGGAGCCCCTCCTACCGCGGCCACTAGAATGTTGTAGTCCGTGTCCCATCGGCTCCAGAGCTGAGGCCTCACCTGTGTGAATCAGAATGTGTTTGTTGTTTATAGATAGTGTCCGTTCTTACCGGTCATATTCTCATTCTGAGTGCTTGTCATCCGTACCCATTCTGGTGGTTAAATATTTTGAAGACCACCCCTTCTAAAGGCCTTGAAAGAAAGCACTCAGTAAATATTTGTTGAACAAATTAATGAAATGAACAAAGTGATCTGTCTTCAAAGTCACAGTGTGAGTTGGTTCAAGGACCCCACGCTTCAGGCCCCCCAGGCTCAGAGCTGGTGATTAAGGTCCTTCTACTCTACCACCAGCTTGGCATTTGAAACATCCTGCACTACCCTAAAGTCTGAGCACCTCACTCAATCGATAGTTTTCTTTGAATCACACAATAGCAAATAATCAGAGCTTGAACTCTTTTTTTTTTCTAATTTTTTTATGTCTACTTATTTTTGAGAGAGAGAGAGCATGGAAGGTGCAAAGAGAGAGACACAGAATCTGAAGCAGGCTCCAGACTGAGAGGTCAGCACAGAGCCCGATGAGGGGCTCAAACCCACAAACTGCGAGATCATGACCTGGGCTGAAATTGGACACTTAACTGACTCAGCCACCCAGGCGCCCCAGCTAGAACTCCTTTAATAGAGACTCTTTTTACAACCTGCTGGACCTTCACACACTGCACCATTAGAAGCAGGGAAACCCCTGCCTATAAGGAAATGCACTCTCTGGTTTCTCGAGTAGGTCAGCAGTAGGTCCTTGTTCCAGAGGGATCATCACTGAGGCCTTGCCCTTTGTGACTGTAATTTAACAGCTCACACTACAGGTGAGGCTCCTAAGTGAATGAACTGGAAAGTTGGTTCAATTACTTGAAACAATCATCAATATCTTTTCATAAATTGCCCAGAAGAATTTTATTCTAAATCCAATCCAATCACTGTCTGTGTTGGAATACCCAATAAAACACCAGTGACTCTGGATTTGAACACTCTTTCTTATTGTTCATGAAACCCACACTCTAGGGTCACCCCCAACCTAGGGGAGAGTATAAAATTAGGATTTGCACATGGATGGGCCATCTGGGGGTATAAACAGACATGCCCCCGCATAGAGAAAGCCCAGACTCCTTTCCCTGGCAATGAAGATCTTTTATGCTCTCTCCTCTAGCTTGGTCTAACTAAGTCTACTCATGCCAACAGTCTAAGGCCAAGCCCATCTGCTCCAGGGACCCTGCCCTCCTGGTATGACCCCACGCTGGGGCCGAGTGTGCCTATGTGAACACATTCTCAATGCGTTGAGAGGACTAGTGAAGACTTGGTCACCCATTAAAGGACTAAAAGAACAGAGAAGCTAACTGACAAGGTTAAAATCAGAAATATCCAAACTGGCACCAAACGCTGTTTGTTTGGTTGGTCATGGCCGGTGGTTGGAAGATGCATTGTAGCCTCATTTTTTTCATTCATTTGACAAATGTTTACTTAGTGCCTGCTAATGTGCTAGGCTCTGTGTGGGTGCAGGCCCCCGCACATCACACACACACATACACGCACACATACTTTTCCTTGGAAAATCAGGGAATGCAACTTCACAGGAATTATTACAGTGCCAAAAATTCTCCAAGAAGGAATAAGAAAGAAGCCCTATTCCGCCCAGTTCTCTACAGACAGCTGAGCCAGCCCGGAATCCGTGGTCTCCCTGAGGTCTTCCTTCTGAGGCTGGGAGTGAAAGGGGCACCTATGTCAGATCTCTGCATGTGGCTCAAAGGCCAGTCTCTGCACACTCCAAGTGTGGTCAGGCTGCCAGGCTGGCCAGGTGGGCAGTGCCACAGGACAGCAGGCATGTTCTATTGGCAGCCGAGATCCTGGGAGCTTCCTGGCTCCTCAGCCAGCTCTTCTGCGGCTGTCTAGAAAAAAAAAAAAAGCTAAGGAAAGCAGAGTCTTGGATGATCGATGGGCTGTGTGGGTCTTTCTCTTGCTCCCGTGGATTTTTCAATAGGAAAGAAGGGCTTATCTCTCATTTTTAATTGATTTTAATGTGGCTCAGCGAGGCTAGATCAGATCTCGACTCCTCCGTGGCCTTCAATGAATGTGTGAGGAGCTGCCTGAATGTTAATAAGACAGGTTGAGAGAAGCCAGAGAAGGTAACGAGGCTGTTGTGTATCTGCAAGACCTCCTTCACTGCCATTGGGGCTGAGCCGCCAGCATAGACTGTCAATGGATTTCAGGGGTGGCGTAGATATGGGATTGGGGGTAGTTTGGTCTCTAGATGATGCAGGGGAATATATGCGTGCAGTTGTAATTCCAGCCCGAAGGGTTTCTAACTTAATCCATTGCAAGGTTTGGGGCTCTAGTGAGCCTGCCTCTCAAAACATTAGCCACCCTCTTCCTGCCAATTCCCCTCTGGAAAGCCATGTCGGTGCCTTTGCAGTTTTAACCATACTCTGTATCTTCCAACATTGAGGATTCTCTCCTCACTTCCTGTATTGTCCCTCCTCAACACCAAGCCTTGCCGGGCCTTCCCTCTCTGCATAAACTTGGGCCAGTTGCTAAGTTCTTCTGGTCCTCAGAGTTCTCCTCTCAAATGGGGATAATGCCCCATAGGGCATTATTTGAGGTGGCAGAGAAGTTAAGGCAGGTAAAGCCCCCAGCGTTGTACTCAGAGCCATAAATACTCAGATGTTATTTCTTTTCCACCCACCCGCCCTCTTCACCAGGCCAATTGCATCAAGAGACATAAGCAGAATAATTGGAAACAGGAGGCGGCTGGAGTGGAATCCTGCAGGGAAGGACTCGGGCTCTTGTTGTAACCCCATGATAGGATAGCTAATTGATAAATGCCTTGTCCTGTTTTCTTGGCTGGAAAGAGATAATAGGCACCTTACAGGAGAGTTTCTCAAGCTTTGCTGCTAGAGAAATCTCCCAGGGAGATGTTTACGTTTTTTTAATTTTTTTAAAATTTTTTTTATTTTTGACATAGAGACAGAGTGTGAGCAGGGGAAGGGCAGAGAGAGAGGGAGGCACAGAATCCGAAGCAGGCTCCAGGCTCCGAGCCATCAGCACAGAGCCCGACGCGGGGCTCGAACTCACAGACCGTGAGATCACGACCTGAGCTGAAGTCGGCTGCCCAACCGACGGAGCCACCCAGGAGCCACCCAGGCGCCCCCCAGGGAGATGTTTAAAAACCAGGGCTGGGGCTTATGACCCAGAGTCTCATTCAAGTGGCCAGGGTGGGCCAGGCGAGGTTGTGGAAGTCGGTGAGGTTGAGACGGGGTGGGGAAAAAGAACTCATCCCACAAATCAGAGCACCTTCTCAGCTACTATTTCTACTTGATGTTCCTCTGCAGCCTTCTTCCTGTATCACTGCAGTCATCCTAAGTGAAATGCAGTGCTCCCTCGGGGGCCCTCATAAGCCCAAGTGGCAGGTGGGTGGATGGCGGAGGGGGCATCTGTCTCTCCATGTGCCCTATTCTCCGTCTCCTTCCTGTGTTTCAGTGTAGAGAGCTGACACAGCCCATATTAAATATATGCTTATCATTTTCTTGTACAGACTCCAACACCCAAAAGGCTGGTTTCCCAATATATACAAGCTCTGGAACCCCCTTTCCCAGAGATACCACCACCCTCTAATCCTTTTACATACAAATGTGGCCAAAGCCAGGCTCACGGAAACACGCATATTTACAGAGATCTCACCAATAACTGAAGGACCTGGCATTTTCCCTTCTTGCAGGCTATCCAGTTAGCCCATCATGGTTTCACGGATGCTGGTAGAAAACGCAAGCTTCCGGAGTCAGGGATGAAGGACGGCTTATTGCTAACAGCGATCACCGTCACCAGAGTAACAGCACTTTGGTGCCAGTTCTCGGAGCCCTTGTTGCCCCAGGATGATGTGAAGAGGATTAATGACACCCCACATGCCGTGGGTTGCAGGCGAGGGAGGAGCTCTGAGCTTGGGACGGCGGCGTCTGCCAGTAAGCGGGGACTGAGTCTGCCCTTTGCTCAGGAGGGAGATGCTAATTCTATCTACCAAGGCTGTTTACTCTACAATATGCTTGAAAATCCAGAACAAAGGGCAGATGTGCAGAAACAGAAGGTCCGTGGAGAGTCACCTCCTGACACTTCTGTCCTCAGATAGGCTTGCCTACCATCTGACACACTCCCAGCACACACTCACACAGGCATGCACTCCGGCATGCCTAGAAATCCACACGGGGTCACATGCATGTCACCCATCTACAACATCCACAGAGCCTGGGAAATGCTTGGGCAGGTTTGAGACAACGCCTTTCTTCCTTGTTTATTGAGAATGCCAGCTTGGGTCTCCAGCTGGAACCCATTCACTGCATTTACCTTGAAGTGCTCCTCCTGGCACAGGAATCTGATTGTACTTAAAACCCAGGACACGGTTCCAGCTTTCTAATGTGGCCTGTTGCCCCGTGGCCTCCAGTGTCCCCGTGCCCACCACAGACACATGCCCCCTTTCAGCCTGAGATTGGGGACCAATCATGGGCCTGTGAGTGAATACTTCTTTAGCCCCCATTCTTGCTTCATCCATGCTTGTGCCTAACGTCCCATGAAGCTCACTGTGGTTTAATAGCCATTGTTTTCTTGGCTTTCATCTCATTCTGGGAGCTGCTCTAAACCAAGGCCCTTCTCTGATTCCCCGGTCCCCTCTACCCTCCCCTGACACACCCGCTCCAGGTAGCAACAGTGTAGGACAGTAGGACCCTTCCTCTCCCCACCAACACACACACCGCAGCATTAGGGAACTTTCTCAGTTTCCTACTGTGATTTCGAAAGATGCTGATCTCTGTCAGCTGCATTAATGAATCACAGCCCAAGGGGTGCCAACCTTCCTAAAAATATCTGAGAACCCTCAGTGCAGAGAGAGGCTGCAAAAGTGAGTATATCCTGACAGAGCCAGCCTGCCCTGACTGTCCAGGCCATCTCCCACAGCCCCCTCAGGTCTCCACGACCCCATCCCCACCTGCTCTGAGCCCCACAAACTTGAATTGGTAGGTGCAGAGCCACCTCCAGGAGAACCTTCAGTTTACTCACACATGATAGGTGGGGAAACTAAGGCCCAGAGGGGGAAGGGCCAGAGTCTGAGGCCTCCTGGTTCCCAGAGAAGGGCTCTATAGTGTGCTGCCTCAGTGGTCAGCAGTCATCTGGGAGTAGGGAGGAAGCAGACTCCTTTGTCTAGGGCCCCGGCTGGGCTGGTCCCCAGGTGTGAGGGGGCCTCAGCCACCCACATATCCAGTAAAGAGCTCTTACAGACAGAAGCAGTCCACTAGGGACAGGAGAAGGATAAGGGGAGGTCACACAAGGCCATGATGAAGCTATCTTCCTCTAGCAGGCTCATGCTTCCCAGGCAGGGGAGACAGGATGGCTCCCAAGCTGGAGAGTGGTGGGGATGGATTTAGGTCTGCTCTAGAAAGAACAGAGTCCATTCTTTTGAGATTCCTGCACTGGAGTCTTCCGGGCACTCTTCTTGACCACCTCCCCTCACAGAATCCTGAGGGGTCTCACTGGCAGCTACAACCTTGTTTCTCCATGTGTGGTCCCAGAACCGGCAGCATTTGGGGGCTTCCGGTAGATGCACAACCTCAGGCCCTGCCCTGGACCAGCTGGATCAGATCCCCAAGTGATCCTTCTGCCCATTAAACTTTTAGAGGCACTGGCCTATGGAGCCGCTTAGCAGCAGGCCTCACCTGGCAGGGATACCTTCAGTTAATTGTACGTGGACACTAGTATTAATTAGCACAGAGGGTGTTGGGGGTCTGGAATAGGAAAGAAGGGATCCCTAGGTTGGGGTATCCATGTGAAAAGTAGAAACTGCTACTCAGGGTCCTCTAGAGAAATTAGGTTCATAGGATGATTAAATCTGGGGAAAAGAAAGGGTAAGAGTTTATCCTGCCCTCTAAGGCTGGGAGTTCCTCTGCAGTCTCTTACAGCTGCTTTCCAGCTGGGCTCCCACCCTGACGGGGGAGCTCACCACCTCTCAAGCAGTCCATAGCAGGAGGACAGCTGTGACCCTGGGGAGTCTTCCCTGGCAGGGAGCAGATCCATTTCCATGTCCTGCTTTCCAGTCCTCGGACCCCTTGGGGCTGCCAGTCACTAGGCCTGTCCCTTCTTTGATCCTCAACATTCCACCACTTTGCTCTTCTTCTAGTTCCAGAAATAGTCTATTTGTATGTGGAGTCTTTTTTTTTTGAGAAGGAGCAAGTGAGCAGGAGAGGGAGCAGAGAGAGAGAAAATCTTGAGCAGGATTTATGCCCAGTGCAGAGCCCGCCATGGGCTCGCACCTACAAACAGTGAGATCATGACCTAACCTGAAAATCAAGAGTTGGACGCTTAACCGACTGAGCCACTCAGGTGTCCCTCACCTATTGCCTCTTAATTGATCCCAGCCCCCTGGTCTCTCCTACAATCTACCATCCACAGGAACGCCAGAGTGATCTTTCTGAAATGTAAATCCGATCACAGAAAACTGCTTGTCTGAAATTCTTCAAACCCTAGGCCTGGCATCAAATTCAGTCTCTTCAGTGGGGCCCACAGGCTCTCAGGAAAGGGTTTGGTGGGGAGAGGGGACACTATGGGCTTTGAGGCCAGACCTGCTTGGAGCCAAATCCTAGGGTTCTCCGCAGCCCTTCCTCACCCCTCTTTCCACCACCTTTTCTCCCCTCCAGGAAGACGACACTACCGCCTTTGAAATCCCTTGCATTCCCCTGGAGCCCCGCTTCCCTCTCCCAAACACTCTTGCCATTGTTAAGGAGCAGGTCCCCAAATCCCTTTGGAGTCTTGCAAAGTTCTCAGCTATGGAGATGGACATTGAGGGAGTCCCCTGTCTGGTTACTGCTGCCTGCAGGATGGGCTTTGTCCTGGGGCCCCCCAGCTTCCCAGAGGAGGCAGACAGCAGTGCTCATGGAATGCGGCTGGTTCCCCTAGTTTTTAAAAGTCAAACCAACTTCCCTTGCGTTTGGTCTGCCAGGGCTTCCGTAACAAAATACTACAGACTGTGTGGCTTAACCATGGCTTATCTTCTCGCAGTTCTGCAGGCCCCAAACGAGATCTGGTAGGGCCAGTTTCTGGTAAGGGCCCTCTTCCCGGCTTGCAAATACCCCCCTTCTCGCTGTATCCTCGAACAGTAGCGGGAGAGCCAGAGAGTTTGCTGGTGTCTCTTTTTATAAGGACGCTAATCCTATTAGATCAGGGCTCCACCCTTCCGATGAGTTCATTTAACCTTAATTACTTACAGATGGTGAATGGTGACTGGTCTCCATCCTAATTGTGCACCTGAGTGTGTTATATACTCTGTATACACAGCCTAGCAGGTGCCTATTCCCGGCTGACCAATTGTTACAGCTAATCTGGCACTGTTTGTGGACACCTCTCTAGACTCCTGTACAGCCCCGCATAGTGTTCACACCTGGCTGCCGCCTGAGATTCCAGTGAATTCTCCCTCAGTCCATAGAGCTTTAGTATCGGGGTGGGCGGAGAGAGAGGCAGGGCCAGGGCCCAGGTGCGTGGTGGCCTTGCGAGGCAGAGGAGAAAACACTGGCCTCAGAGCACAGGGACACTGTTCTGGTCCCACCCTGTCCCTGACTCAGGCAGGTTCTGATCTCTCTCTGAACCGTTTCCCTGTCTGACAACCTCTGTGGGCCCTCTGAGCTGGCTCACTCTATATACCTGTGTGGACCAATGGAAACCACTGGCCACATGTGGCCATTTAAATTTAAATTAACTAGAGTTAAACAAAATTTTTAAATTCAGCTTTCTGATCATACTAGCTACATTTCAGGTGTTTGACAGTCACTTGTGGCTAGTGACTATGGTATCGGGCAGTGTGAGGACAGAACATTTCCATCATCACCGAAAGTCCTGGAGGGCAGGGCTGCTCCGCTGCTCAGTGAATCTGAATGAGCCTCAGAATCACCTGAATTCTTGTTAAAATGCAGCCTCGGCCTCAGAGATTGGCAGAGAGGCAGGTTCTGCATCTCCGACGAGCTGCTGGGCTGAGCCCTGCATCTCCCTAGCAAATCCCTACAGCGCTGCTCCAAGTGGTCCGGCTATCAGCAGCATCAGCACCACGTGGGAGTGTCTGGCGGATGCAGGGTCTCAGGCCCCACCCCAGAAGCTCTGGGAGTAGGGCCCAGGAATCTGTATCCACTGGCCCTCGGGTCAGTCATCTGCACATCGCCGTTTGAGACCTCTGATCTAGGAGGCAGAGTCCATCAGGGTTTCCACGAAATAGTTGCTCAAGTTCAACATGTCCTAAAATATGTCCTGCTCTGTCCAAACTTGCCACCCCTAAGAATGGACATGAAACCTTGTGCCATGGCCATCAGAGCTCCATCCTGCTCTCTGGGGACTCAGGACAGAGACTAGAGCAGGACCAGCCTCTGTCCTCGCCTTGTCCTGCCCGGAGCTCACTCTGTGAGCTCTCGCCAGTTCCTGGCAGTAGCCAATATCCCCTGTGGGAGAATACAGGGCTGCAGTGTCCAGCCAAGGACAGGTGTTACTTTTGAACCTTCACAGCAGAGGGAGGGCAGGCTCTCCCACCAGTTCAGCCAGTCAACAGAGAGGCCTTGGTGCTAGCCACACGTGGAGCTTCAAGTGCAGGCCAGGCCACACCTGGCTCAGGATTCTGAGCTACTGGCCTGCAAATATTGCACACTCCCCTGTGGCCCGCATCTGTCCGTGCCTGCCTCCCCTGGACCACAGCCTGCTCTCAGGACTGCCAGGACTGTGACTCCACCAGGCTGCCCAGATATTTCCAAGGTCACTGCTCCCTCCCATTCCTGCTCACTAGTCACATGGCCTAGGGATCCCTCCAAACGCCCTGGCCCCTGCTGGCCCCACCTCCACAATTACGGAGTGTACCTCCCTGCCCACAGCACGTCCTGACCCAGTGGTGCCCATGAGGCTGCTTCTGGAGGTTGACCCCCCGCTGGCATCTGCACCCTGGAGACACGCCTGGAATGGGCAGCGGTGGGCACCTGCTCCCTACCTCGGGCAGGCCAGTTATGCTCCACCGGACACTCCCAGCATGCCCTGCAGCTGAGGTGTGCCTAATACCAGCAGGTATAGTGCTGGAGGATGAGTGTAGGACCTCTGACCCTGCTCCACCTGCACTGGGCAAGACCCTCCTGGGACAAGCCAAGGCCACCAAGCAGGGCAGAGCAGGAAGTTCTATCACTCCCCTCAGAATATAGAGGGAGAAAGCACAGCCCAGAGAGAGAGCTGGAGACCTGCTGGGGACACACAGTGCTCTGGATCTGAGCCAGGGCTCACAGGCCAAGACTTTGTGGGAACAGCCGTCACCTGTCGACAGAAGCTCTGGGCTAGTTATCTTCCAGGCACAGCGGTTATGAGGATCCTATTTTACTAATGAAGATATGAACTTGTCAAGGTCATGCAGCTAGCAAATCCCCTCTAGGAGCTCTGAGCCCTCAGGGCTGGGCGTGACCTGTTTCCCAGGACAGGGACACTCTGCAGCTCCCTACCCATACTTAGCAGCTCTGCCTCACCCCCCGCTGACTGGAGGCTCCCCCTTAGGGAGCCTTTCCTGAGGTGACCGGGCTTCTTCTCCCTGTGGTTGAGTTGAAGCTGTTTCCCTGAGACCACTATGTGCCCTTCACCTTTCGTGGCCCCCACTGCACCTGAGTAGGGCTCTCGGAACCACAGACGGTGCCCGAGCTGACTTCCCTCCTGGCCGGCCTCTCACCGCCCAGGTATCAGGAGCATGTGGACCAGGGCAGGACACCCCTGCAGCTCCCTGCGTTTCCACCCCAGCTGCCTGAGCTCCGAGGCCGTGGGAGATGTCCAAGTCACACTGGACCTCACGTGCCCCTGGCTCCTGGGCCAGGACGATGAGGTGGAGAGGGCTCCCCCATCAGCATGTTGGCCGCTAGCCTGTTGTCTCTCCCTCAGCCGTGGCCACACGCAGCTGGGAGGTCGGTGGGGGCTGTTTCGTGTGTCCCTGTCCTCTTGCTGGAAGCCTCGCTGTCTCCCTGCCCCGCCAGTCCCTAAGGACAGGGGTTGCGTTTCTTCTGCCCCGTCTCCCTCTCAGAACTTCCCGACGCCAGGAATTCCCAGTTACTGGGTGGCATGTGGGCCAGAAACCACCTCTCAATAGCTTTATCCGGTGAGTATTGCTAGCCCATTTTACAGATGAGAAAATTAATGATGTCACTGGGAGAAGGCCACATCTTTAGAAAGCAGCAGGGCTGGGATTCAAACCCAGCGACTGAGTTTAAGTTTTCTCAGCAGGCCAAACTGCATCCCCCTAAGGCGTTACTTCTGGAATGAGAGGCAGAAACTTTGAGCCCTCAACCTGCTCCCCACTAGACTGCTCAAGCCAGGCTGAGCAGGCACTCGTAGGCAGGAGCGTCAAGGACTCTGTGCCTGCAGGGCAGCAGGGGCACCAAGAGGACCTCTAGCCACCCCCCCACCCAGAATCTCTGCCCCACCCCCACCCTCACCCCAGCTGCTCCGTTGGGCCAGACAGTGGGGCTGGAGGAAGGCAGGCTGTGCTGGCAGCCAAACAAAGGGGTCTGCGAGCAGACACTTCCTCACTGCACAAAGCCCTACTTCCCCCCCAGACACAGACCTCAGGCCACAAGGACCCCAAAGAATGCCTGGAATGTCCTGGGGCCAGACAGCCTCCTGCAGAGAGGCAAGCTGGCTTTGTGTTCAGCTTGCCCTGATGAATGACCCCAAGTTAGAAAGGTCGCTCCCTGACCTGTGACCCTGCCTTCTCATTCTGTTTCTAGGGGAGTCCAGGCTTCTCTCCTGGGAACCCCAGTGTCCCTTCCATGACAGTGGCACCTGGCCCCAGGTTTGCAGCACCTTTGGGAAGGAGAAGAGCCAGTACTGACTGGCATGAGCTCAGACAGATTGTCCCCAGGAGGTTGGACTCTACTCTGAAGTAGAGTCCCCCTCTTCCCCAGTGTGGAGGCTCCCTGGGCAGTAGCAGGTCTAGCCACCACCTCCCCTGTTCCTCTGGGGCGGCTCTTCTGTGCCACAGAGCCCTCCCTGTGGCCATACCCACAGGCGCCCCAACAGTCCTATCTCACGGGCAGGCATGCTAGGGAGGGGCATGGACAATAAACCCAAACTGAAGAGAGTTCTAGAGCATGAGGCGTGCTTCGGAGAAAGAGGAGGCAGTGCCGGGTGTGCGGGAGAGGGTTGCAGTCTCAGTCGGTGTGGTCAGGAGGTCTGAAAAGAAGTTTGAGCAAAGACTTGGAAGGTAGGCGAGCCTTGTAGGGGAAGAGCATTCTGGAAAAAAGGGAGCAAGTCCGAGTCCTGCTTGTTCGGGGCCCAGCAAGAAGAGCAATGTCAGCAAGGGGAGGCTCCTAGGAACCGAGTCAGAGGGTGATGGGGGGAAGCGTGAGGGCTGGGGCATTGCAAGGCCTCGGTGCTCATGGGTAGCCTTGTGGGGTTTCGAGCGGAGGAGCAGTGGGATTTCACATGGCCCTCTGCTGCCCACGCTGGTAACCTGGGGGCGATGGAGAACACAGGGATCACACTCGGAGGCTCCCAGGCCCAGTCACGGCCTGGCCACCCTACGCGCATCTCTGCTTTTCCCGCAGCAGCCTGGTCCCGGGCCTGAGCCTGGGGCCTCACAGTTACCAGGACTACATCCATTCTACACTCGGCAGACAAAGCCCCGTGCCAGAGGACAGGACAGGACGTAGAGCCACAGGACACTGTGTCTTTCCCACAGAGCCCCCTACTGATGGCAGGCAGGCCCAGGCAGCCTCTCCTAGTCCTGAGCCCCGAAGCTCAGGGTTGAGACCTTGTGGACACACCACGCCTCTCTACATTTGGCTCAGTGCCTGCCTGCCTGCTGTCCGAGAGGCCTTCCTGCTGCTCTAGAGCTTGGCCTCTACTCTGGCCTGTGACTCAAGGGCCCAGCACCCACTCCCAAGGGCGCAGGCAGAGTTGGTCCTGCAGTTGGGAAACAGACCACCCTTCCAGGGTCACGGGATTCAGGAGGGGCGTCAGGGACTCATGGGGCCAGAAGTCGCATTGTTGGTGAGGTTCGTGGCGAACTGAGAGGGCCCACCTAGCCCACCCAGCCCAGCCGGGGCTTGCACAATGTAGCAGAATGAATGGACATCCAAAGGAAGGAGAAAGGGGGCCCCTGTCCACCCAACCCCAAAAGCCAGAGACGCGTTTTCGGCTGCCTGTGACTCATTCTTCCTCAGCAGAAAACTGTTTTTTCCTTCAAAATCACAGACTTCCACCTTCAGACAATAACGTGTTCTCAGGAAGTTACACGTTTTGTTTTTCTGTGCAAGCTGCCGGGGCGGGGGATGGTGGTGGTGTTTGTTTTCGAAACATTTTATTGTCATGGGGTCTGAGGGCCATGCTGCCCCTCGGACCTGGCTGACCCCTGAATAGAATGGCCCTATTTGGCAAATACAAATATAGGACATGCAGCTAAATTTGAATTTCAAATGAACAAATACTTTTTTAGTCTAAGTATGTTCCATGCAATATTTGGGACATACACACAAAAAAATTATTCATTTATCTGAATTTCAAATTAAACTTCTATTTTACTTAGCCGCCTGCCCCTAAAGCCACTGAGTGTGCCTCTCCTGGCCATCAGCTGTCAGGGTCCTCTGTCTCCCAACCACTGGCTCCGCTCTGCGTGTGCCCCTGCAGGTGGGCACTGGGGGGGGCGTCAGGTGGGCCAAGCTCTGGAGCTAATGCTCACACATCTCTAAACACTGCCTTGCTCCCCATTCACCCACCGCCTCTCCTTCCGTCTACTTTCAGGAGCAGCTGACAGGAGGTGCTCCCCCCTGCCCCTTACAGTCTTCCTCCCTGAGGTCAGGACCCTCAACCTGGTCCTTAAAGAGGAGCCGTGCCCTGGCCCCGACACCTGCCCAGGGCCTTCTGGCCTCAACCTGAGGGAGGCAAACCTGAGGAGGCTGCCCCCACCTGAAACAGGCCCCCGCTGCTGCTCCCTGGCCACAAACTCCTCCAGGGCTCTTGACGCCCCAAAGCTGGGCCTCTAACCCCCAGCATCTCTCCACAGGGCAGCGTTTGAAAGGGGAGAACCTGGTTCCATTTTAAAGCATTACATCATTGAGATATGCATTTTTCCAACTTTATGGAATCCTAGAACAGATTAAATACCTCTCTTCCCTTCTACTGCCTCCCAAAGACCACCTGCAGGTCACTGACCCTGAGCCGTTTGGCTCACTTACCTGGAAACACCGTCTGGACATCTGCTCTCGGCAAGGCCCAGCTTGGTCTCAGGTGGATAAAGACATGAAGAGGCTCCAGTGTGGCCTCAAGGAGCTGAGGATGGTAGGAGAGAGATAGGCAAATGTCTCATCACCTTATGATAATTCCAGGCTTGCCCAAAGTGAGAAATCAGGGTGGGCTTCTCAGAGGAGGCAAAGCCTGAACTGAATCCCCAGAGGTTGGCGAGATTCTGCTGGGGAAGGAGAAAAGAAACAGTGTTGCAGAAAGAGGAGCAAGGTGAGCAAAGGCCTGGAAGCTTGGGGGTGAGTAGCTCTCTGAGTGAGAGGGTTTGGGAGAGGTGAGACCCGGACGGGCAGCGGGGCAGGCCTTGGCTGCTGGCTAGGAGCTTGGATTTTACTCTAAGTTCCCATGGGAGGGCTAGGAAGGATGGCAGAATTCCAGGAGAGACCCGAGCTCACCTGAGCCATGATAGGAACAGCGAGGACCCTGGGGAGGGCTCAGGTTCTAGAAGTAGGACCCCATCTTCTTCACTACTCACTCCCTCATAGCCTAGACCTTGCAGGTAGGAGGGGCGAGCATTTGCTAAGTCAACTTGGGTCTGAACAGACAGAAATCTCTGCTCCTTAATAAAGACAAAGACAAAAACTAAGGCCTGACTCTGGAGACAGCTGTTCCTCAGCCCTTCGCATCAGAAGCCCCTTCCTCAGACTGTACCCCTTTTTCTCGGGCCTTCCCCTCCCCCTGCTCCATCTGTGTTTTTCCACTGCTGGGCCCCGGCGCCCTCATCTCCCGGCACTGCCTGAGCCTCGGGGTCACCCATGGACTTCCAGACTCCCGGAGCCTAGGCCTGCCCTTTTCCCCTCTCTTCCTGCTGAACACTCCCCACATTGTTCGCCTTTGTGTCCTTTTTCCTGTGCCTGAGCTATTCTAACTTTATTGCCTTGGTTCTCTCCAAGGGTCATTAGCCAAGCTGGGACTGGCGCCACAGACTGGAGAAAGCAGAGTCCCGCAACCCCCCAGGACCTCCTCCTGCTAAGGAAGACAGCCTGCTTCTTCCCCTCTGATCCTCCCGGGCCTCGCAGGACCCTTGCAGGGACTTCTGTGATCTCGCCCTGGGTCCATCTCTGCTGGACCTCCCAAGAGAGTCTTTCTCTGAAGGCAGCCTGAGTGTCCCCTGAGGCAGTGAACCCGGTCCCTGAGTCCCCAGGCAAAGCCGGTGGCTGGCACTAACGATAGTAGGCGTCGATTTATCGACTTGAAATGGAACTTGCTGCCTCCCTGGGAGTGCAGGGACAGAGCTCACATCACTAAGGCAGGTGGTCCTGTCAGCACTTCTCCATGGAAGGCCGGGGCAGCTGAGGGGAAGGGGGTCAGTCGTGCAACGCTTCACAGATGCCAGCGTGCCTGCTCTATCCTCACACTACTTCCAAGGAATCCAGGCTCTGAGGGGTTCAGAGCTGATAAAACCAGGGCTGGTCCTGAGACCTGAACTTCTGGGTTCATGCCCAGTGCTCTTTCCGCCCTGTCTGTCAAGGGCTGAATTGTTCCTGAAGCCGGTTCCATGAGGGGAAGTGCAAGGCCCAGGGAGACTGGGAAGCATGGTTCAGGCCCGACTCTGCTGCCGACTTCTCACGTGGTTTCGGTCAGGCGCGTCTCGTGCTCAGCTGCCTCCTTCCAGTTCAGAGCACCAAAGTTTCTGGGTTGGGGCCACTTTCCTCTGACTGACATTCTCCCCTTGACTGGACTCCAGTCAGGCTCTTCTGAGCTCTCTTCTCAACCAGGCCCTGGCTTTTGGGCTTCCAGGTTTGTCTCTGCATTGTCCAATTTGGCAAGGATCCTGCTAAATCGGCCTGTCCAGAATCCCCCATCCTCTATATCTGATCATCCTCAACATCTGATGGGGTTCCCATCCCCCACCTTCCCCAGGTGATGTGTGACCACCCTGGCCTGCCTTCAGCAGGAACCCTGTGAGGTTGGTGTAGCCAGAATCTTCTGCCTGACCCCTGGTGTTTCCTCTTAGAACTTTTCCATCCCCACCCAGTCCCCACTTTTTGGCTATAATTCCCTCTTTTCTTGTAGTCAGAGCTGAGTCCAGTCTCTCTCCCCTACTGCAACCTCCCACTGCTGTGGTCCCTGTATGTATTGTGACAGTCCCTCTGAGTAAAGTCTGCCTTACTATACTGTAACAAGTGTCATAATAACTGTTTTCTGAAGACTTCTGTTCCAATCAGAATCTCCTCCTGCTGCCCCATGCCACCCATGACCCAGGCCATGGGGCTGAAAAGACTCCTGATTTAGGTCTTGGTATAGCCCTAAGGCTTTGAAGTGATTTCCTCGCATCCTCCCCCACTCTCTGCCTGCAGTTTAGAACTCTAGGTCCCTTACAAGAGAGACAGCATGATGTCGTGAAAAGACCAAGGACCTTTCTCTCTAACCACCTGGCAACTGGGTGATCAGGCCCCTCCCTCTCAATGTGGGAGGAGGGGAAGTTTGGGAGGCAGACATTTGGGAGAGGGAAAATCTTGTCTTAGCCCCTGGGCTTCTGCTATCTCTGGGCCTAGGAGCCATGCCCTGAGGTCCTGAGGAAGAAAGGCCAGCAGACCCATGATGTTGTCTGGCCTCCCCCCACCTCCTCCTTCACACAGAAAAACCCTCTCCTCTTCATCCTTGAGATCCCTCACCCCGACCTACAGTGCCTTGGATCTCTCTAGGAGCTGTGTTTTATAACTTGTTCTTTCTTTTTTAAAAAAATTTTTAAGTTTATTTATTTATTTTGAGAGGAAGAGTGTGCACACAAGTTGGGGGGAGGGACAGAGAAGGAAAGACAGAAACCTAAGCAGGCTCAGGGCTATCAGCACACAGTCCTATGTGGGGCTCAACTCTCAAACCGTGAGATCATGACCTGAGCCAAGATGAAGAGTCAGACGCTTAACCGACTGTGCCACCCAGGGCCCCTATAACTTGTTCTTTCAAGGGAGACCCCAAAGCTCCTGACTCATTCATTTTAATCCTGAAACCCACATCATTTGGCAGGTTGTCAGTTGCCTTTTGTAGACTGAAAATCTAAGATTCAGAGGTTCCTAAAAAAGGAATCGCTCAGGGTAGACCAGCAGTTCTAAAGAAGTGCTTCTGGAGGCTTAACCGAATCTACAACTCCCAGCTGTTAAAAAGGCTTTCGTCTTCCTGCTCAGAAGTTGGCTTAAATTGTGTTCCTTTTTCTGGTCTGCAAGTTACAAAACCAAGAAATTTTCTCATAAAAATAGCAATTACCCAAGCCAGAGTCCAGAGAGCCTCCAGTCACAGCCAGGAAGTTCAGGTTTCTCTGGGGACCCCGCATTCTGGCCTCCAGGGGAGCAAGGAGAGCTGAGGGCTTTGCTGCCCTAACCTGAGACAGTTTTCAAGGAGACAGAATGCTAGCAGGAAGACCAGTGTCAAAAATCAAAGCATGCCGGCCACTCGACAGGGTTTTGAATGTCACAGAGGCTGCAAAGCCAGACCCTTCCCATGCCTGTTGTCCTCAAAAATCCAGAAAGATGTCCTGTTCACAGCAGGGAAAACAATTGCACTGATTAATTGTGCTTCTGTTGATGTCTCCATTCTCCAGACTTCTGAGTACATTCCAGTGAGGCCATCTGCCAGATGGAAGTGTTGTCACACACAGCTTCTTGGTGCAAACTGCAAGGCTTGTTGAGTCTCCAGCAAGCCTGTTAGAATTCCTTTTACTAAAAGGCCATAATCAAAGAACAAGCTCTTAGTTATCTAGCAGTGAGCTTTAGAAATAGATGAGCACGCAAAATCACGATTTATGAGTTCAGCGATTTTTCTTTTGCTGCTAAAAATATTAGCCCATGAAAATCTTACAGTGTTGGAAGAGAGAGAGTCAATGTGCTAATTGTGTCTAAGAGGTTGATCTGTCGCTACCTTCTTCCCACCACTGGAAAGGGCTCTGGGCTCAGGGAGCAGGACTGAGTGGGCCTGGGAGAAAGAATGTGGGAGACCTCATTCTCAGGCCCCAAAGGGCCAGGATGACAGCAGGCAGACATGAGTACTGTCTGGCTGGAAAAGCTGTAGACAGGGAGCTCAGTCAGCCTTGGTTGATGAGGAGATGATGGCCTGGCTAGTCCCACTCGGCTGTCCCTTGGGGGCAGGTGGTGCTGGATAAGGCTGGCCTCCTGGCCACCTCTCCAGAGTCTGCTTCCTTTCTGGGTGACTCTGTGTTGGGAAACTCAAGCGTGCATGGAAATTCCCTTCAGGCCACTCTTGTCCCCGGATGGGGGCAGCTGACCCCACTGAGCTGGACTGGAAAGAAGCTAGGGTACTGGGTTCGAGACTCAGCTCCGGTGTTCACTATGCTGGAGGTCACAGGTCTCTTGGAACGTCAACCCTTCATCCCTGTTAACGGGATGCTAATATTAGCCTCGCTTGGTTTTTTGCCAGGATTAGATGAGAACATGGAGGGGGTGGTGGTTGTTATTACTGGCATAAAAAGAGCCATTTCCTAGCTCATTAATGTGGAAAATGTAAACGTCTGGCTGCCTGAGGACAAAGGCCCCGCTGGCCCTTTCCGCGGGCCCTCCTGGCTCCCAGATTGTGGAGGGTTTGTTCTGGTTGTTTTGGAACTTCCAGAACAATGGGTTCTGGGGGTTGGTTTTGCAGCTATTCACGCCCCCAAAGGATGCATTTGCTGAGCAGAGGCCACATTCCAAGGGTAAGGGGACCTGGGAGGATGTTTACCTGGCTCAGTCCTGCAGCCTAGTGAGCTAAGCTGGGGGCAGGGAGCACAGGGACACTATCATGTCAACCACGCAGCTGAGAGACTTAGCCCAATGCCTTCTCTGCTTATTTTAAGTCATCAGCTGACTCTTAAAGTCAGAAAAGGCCAACAAGTGCCAACTTCGTCTTCCTCCAGCTCTGATCCCCGCTAGGTGCTGTCTGGCTTCAATACTGCCTCTAGCTACCAGGCTCCCCGGCTCCCTAGCCACACTGCTTCCACCTTGGAGGCCCCTAAAGGTAGTGAGCCCCTCTTTAAGCATCCCTGGAGGTCTCACTGCAGTGTCAGGTGAGGGGCAGGGCATTAGGGAGGAAGCCAAGCATCCTCCTCCCTCCTGTGTTCTCTAGGTTCAGACCTCAAAGCACCTGCAATATTTATCCACTGGCCTGGCTTCTGCAGGTCGGAGCTCTTCCATAGCTGTAGAGTCGCCTGGGTGGCTCAGTTGGTTAAGTGTCCTACTCTTGATTTCAGCTCATGCATGATCTCATGGATTCATGAGTTCGAGCCCCGCATCAGGCTTTGTGTCTGTGGAGCCTGCTTGGGATTCTCCGTCTCTCTCCTCTGCTTGCACTCTCTAATTCTCAAAATAAATAAATAAACATTAAAAAAAGATAGACCTGTACAAAAAGGGTGATGTCCGGAAGCTCCTCACAGGCTCTTTGGAGGGGGGAGTGCTCAAATCCATCCCAGCCCACCCTCTTTCTGGTCAGGCTTCTCTCCCTCAATCTTTGCTCATGTTCTTCCTTCCACCGGGACTCTGCCTGTCCCTCCCTCTCTCCTGTCCTCTGAGAACCAGCCCAAGCCTCACCTCCCCCAAGAAGCCTTCCCCACACAGACCCTCCTTCCACTGGAGCCGCAGCACAGGCATCCCAGTTTCTATGCTTCGTATGGGACCTCCCTGAGACTCAGACCTGGTTCTAGAGGATCTGCCATTTGCTGGCCACAAGCTCTTCCCTCTAAAGTGGGGACAGTATTATCTACCGCACAGTGTCGGAAGCGCCTGGCACACAGCAGGTGCCAACAATTATTGCTGCCCCCTGACATTCTGCAGGAGAGGGATAACTGAGTGGTTCCCTCAGTGTGAGTCCAGGGCACGTGCCACAGTCTGGGGACTTTTAAATTTACCACAGAAATGGAAGCTGACCCCATCACACCTAGTCGACACCATTCTCGGGTCTTCCCTGCCTTCTGGGAAGCAGAACTTATTACCAGAGGCACGACACAGCCTAAAGTTTCTGTTTCTGTTCTACGTGGAGCCATTGCTTTTGTGAACCAAAAGATACCCTGTCATATCCTTTGTTCAGTGGAAAACAAATGATAAGGTCAGAATTCCTCCTAATGGATCCTTTGCCATTGAGATGACCTGGACGGGTGGTTTCTGGGAATTCTCGGCAGCTGTTTGTTTGGGGTCTACAGTCCCTGGCCAGCCCCTTTGCCTGAAGGTCTAGCTCCAGATCTGACCGCTCCAGAGGAAGGCCAGGCCTGAACTCATGCCTCATGCAAGTGTCCCCGAAGGCTGGGCCTTGTGGCACACCGATTCCAGGGGACTTTGTGCATAGAGTCCTTTTAGTCAGGCTATGGCCAGTCTGACTTTGGGGGCCTGCTTGGATGAGTGTCCTCTACGCAGCAGGCACTCACAATAACATGGACTAGACTGAGGCTCTAAGGACCCTAATTTTGTGGAATAATCAAGCTCATAGAAGTACAAAGGAAGACAAAATTATGAAAGCTGTGTTGTCCAGAGGGGGTGACATGAGGGTTGACTGATAGCTGAGCTGGGCCTTGTAGACAGCAGTTAGGTGGCTGGCAGAGGGGAGAGGAGAGCCTGATGGGTGGAAAAAAGTCAGCCGTGGAGACCCAGACTTGGGGTTGAGCACGAACTGTGTAGGGGCCACAAAGAGGTCAATAGGCTCGAAGCAGAGGGTGTATGTTAGAGAAGCACCTCGCGCAAAACAGGGCCATGTCCCAGGGTCCTTAGTGGTAGGAGTGTCACAGGGCCCTACGAGGAGGGGGGTGGGCACTGGGTCCCAGCGGGTCTGTGCCTGGGCTCGGAAGCCCAAGTAATGCCTTAAAGAAAGCTGGGGCTGGAGATTCCTGACCTGACTCCCTGGCATGGCTGGAGGGGTCCAGAGCAGCGAGGATTGGAACCTGTATTGGGGCCCCACACAATCACGGGTCGGGTGAAGAGAACAGATGTGCATGGATTTGAAGACAGACTCCAGGTACGCTGAGCTGGCGGAGAGGCTGCTGGGGCCAGGCGGGAGCAGGAGAGGGCAGGACTCTGGTGTTAGACACTTGAAGTAATCGCATGCATTTCTCTCTGCTCGCACCCCTGCGTCCATGCACCTTGGCCTGTAAGTGGGTGTCATACTGTGCCCACTGCTGATTCGGGGTAGGGGGCTCCGCGGTCGGTGCAAACATTCCGGAGCACAGACGCGGCCAAGCCTGTGATAAGTTTTGGAGAAAGAACAAGAGCAATGCCTGCCGCTGAGTCGGGTTTGCAGGGTGAGCGGAGGTGGGGCTGAGACTTGGGGCAGCCCAGTGCGGGCTGAGGACGTGGAACTGGGGACACTATCAACTGATACTCTTTTCATGTTGGCTCAATATTTACGTGCGGGGAAGGGGCTGAGAGTCGAGTGGGAAGAAGGGAGAAAGAAGAAGCCTTTCTGTGGATCTCAGCGGTTCAGCTCTGGCCACACATACAGCCCATTCGAAAAGACCAAAGGCTGCAGGCCCAGCCTCCTTAAAAACCTCCCAAACATCTGCGGGGCTGAGTATGGGTCCCGGGCGTCTCACCTCCTCCCAAGTGTCTTGTCCAAGGCCTCCTTTGAAACCATGCTCTCCCCGAGAGAAATTCTAGTTCCTGCAATCTTCCCGGCTCCTGTATTTCCTGTGAAACATCTGGGGCTTTAATACAGCTCCAATGTGGGCAGAGGGGGCATGGAGGAGAAAGACCCTCCAGGGGGAAGAAGGGCCCACCTGGGAAGTGTGAAGGTGCTTCCCTGTGGCTGGAAGGTGGACTGGGAGTAGAGACTGGCAGGAGCTGGAGCTGAGCAGGGGCCAGAGTGACTAAGCCTTAGCGCTGAAGTTGAAATTACCAGGCTTTTGAACCTGAGGCTAGGGACGTCCTTAGAGCGCCTGCTCCTCCAAGCAGGCCGGAGGCAGTCCGTCCCCGGCACTGAGGCTGGGGGGCTCGGGGGGCAGGGACAGGCCTTCCGGAGGCTGTAAACCAGGTCCGAAACACACAGGCTGGCCATCTCAGGAACACCGGTGTGGCCTCTCACACCAAACCTCAGCAGTTGACTCTTCAGATGCATGTTTTTGTGGCCGGGGGTGACTACGGACTTGCACAAGCCGTGGTAACGTGTCCCATTTCTCATGATGACCCGCCGGGCTGGGAACCTCCGACACGGAACACTCAGTGCTGCATCATTTCCCCTTAGGTAACTTGTCGATCCGTGGCAAGGGGCACAGGAAGGAGGCTTGGGTGCAGTGCTCCTGAGTCGTGGACAGAGGCGTAGCGCAGAGGTGGGAAGGCAGCTCGCTGGGAACAGCTTCTCTGGCCCAGCGCCTGGCATCTGACCTGTGGCTCCCTTGGAGGAAGGCAGGGTGCGGTCTGTGCAGGAGGGACCTTGGTATCGGTGGTTTCCGGGGTGGAGCCCTGGGCTCCCCGCAGCTCTCCCCCGGGCCCTGTAAGCCTGGACTTCATCCCTACAGTGTTCCTCTCCAGGTGGTCCTTGGAGCAATCGTTTGTCCTGGTAACCAATCAGATGTGAAACGCCAGCAGAAGGTGACAAGGACCCCATTCTTGGGCATCAGACACACTGGGGTGGTTCTTTCCTTGGAGGCTCTGGCAGGTGGCCCCACCCGTCACCTGCATCCAGAGGAAAGGTGGGCGTTCCAAAGAACATGTTAGGGCTGTGAGCCTCTGGGAGGTGAACCAGAATAGAAACCCAGCCAACAGCCTCTTCAAAGCTATGGGGGAATGAAGGGAAGAGCGGCGGCTGCCGGGGACTGAAGGCCAGCTGTGAGCAAGACATCTGGCAGATGTGAGCTCGTGCGTGCCCACAACAGCCTTAAGAGCAATACTGCCATCCCATTTCATAGAGGAGGAAACTGAGGCTCAGAAAGGTAAAGTAACTTGGTCAAGTTCACATAATTAGTGGGTGTGTGGCTCTGTGACTCTGGAACCATGCTCTGTACCAACCAGGGCGGGGGTTATCCTTTAAACAACAACAACCATTAAGAGAAATGTCCAAGTTCCAAGAATTGAAGTGGCCTCAGTACCGCATGGCCCATTGTTTCTGAAATCTCGGTAGGATCCAGCCAAGTGGAAAGTCCGATCCTGGTCCCCTTCCAAGCCTCGCAGGCCAAGCTCTGATCGGTGGCCACCCCAGCCCTTGCCTTCCTGCCAATCCCAGGTTGACCCTCCCTGGGATGCTCCCTAATGCACTTGTCTGGGGCTTCTCTTGAGTTCAGGAAACTCCACAGGACACAGCTGAAGCTGGGCGGCCACCACACGCGTGCCGTGTCCAGAGAGAACAAAGTAGGGGTTTCCCTGGACTCCATGAGCGCAGGGTCTCTTCTTCCTGGCTGGCTCTCTCTGCCCGGCGTCCACCCCTCCACCCCCACCTCCAGGAACTCTCTCAAGGCCGGGGGACTGGGACTCTCAGCCATTAGTGGGCGGTGAGCTTCCCGGGGCTGGCCACTGACAGGGTTTCCCCAGAGCAGTCGATGAGATCATCTGTCATTTCAGGCTGGGCTGTGGGATTCTCGGGCACAACAAAGCAGGCCCAGGAGATATCCTGCATGACTCATCGGTGGGTCATGCACCGGGGGCTTCCGGCCCTCAGGAGAAACCAGACACAGAGGACCATTGTTGGCCCCGGAAGCCCCCGCTGGCACTGGAGGCTCAAAGGGGGCATTTGTGTTTTCTCCCTGGTACTCTGTAACTATAGTCCTTTGCAGAGCGGGAGTCCACCAGGCGGCCTGGGTCCCTGCAACAAGAGGAAATCAGTATCCAGTCACCCACACATCGATCCCATGAGAATCCCCCTGATACCGGCCGGGGGCCAGGCCTGAGAGGCACTATGATCACCCTAACGTAGCGCAGATGCTTTGCGCATACTCAGCGACACAGACCCAAGGGGCTGGCACAGAAGGCACAGGGCCTGGTGGCCTGAGCTGGGCAGAACTGGGAATCAGGAGGACAGGGCTGAGCGACTGCTCCTGGATACAGACCCAGCTGGGTGCCCTTAGTAAACCTCAAGGGGAAAAAAGCAAAACAAAACAACAAAAAAAAAAACAAAAACAAAACAAACCAAAAACACCAAAAACAAAAGAACAAACAAAAAATAACAACAAAAAATTCACAGGAAGCAAAGCCTAGATGACTAACAAGTGCATGAGGAGGTTGTAATCCTCACTAGTTATCAGGGAAATGCAAATTACAGCAACGAGGTACTATGTTACACCATGAGATTGGCCCAAATTACCCAGACTGATACGACTAAGAGTCAGCAGCGTGGGGAAGAGGGAGGCCTCAGGAGCCCCTTGTGGGAATGAATACCAGGTAGGCAAGTGATGAGCTTTTATTGAAAATCGTTATGTAAATTCGGTGTGTGTCGACCTCTGAACAGGAATCCTGCTCCAGCACTGCAGAGGACCCCTCCCCAGGTAAGGGCCCTCCACCCACACACACACTTCCCGGCGTGCAAGCTTCCTTCAGAAAAACCTGGAACCCTGGAGACCAGGCCCCAGGGAGGGCCCCCACCTGCTGTCCTGCCTGGAGCTGGCCACTGTCCAGCTGCTGACTCTGGCCCTTGGGGACTTGGATTCGGGGCTCTGACTCTGGAGAAGGCAAGACACCTCACTCCCTTTCCAAGCTCCAGCTTGACATCTCAACCCTTCCAACTCAATATTAGCTTTCTATCTCTGGGTAACACATGACCACAAACTCGGCAGCTTAAAGCACACCCCTTTATCATCTCATCTCACAGTTGCCATGGGTCAGGGCTGTGGGGATAGCTTAGCTGGATCCTTTGCTCAGGGTCTCACAAGGCTGTAATCCAGGTGTCAGTGGGACAGCATTCTTATCCGGAGGCTCAACTGGGAAAGAATCTTCTTCTGAGTTCAGGCATTTCCTTGTAGCTTTAGGACAGAGGCCCAGCTCTTTCTGACTGTCAGCTGGAGGCCACCCCCCCCCAACCCCCATGATCAAGACCTTCTGCGGTTCTTTGCAAGGTGGGCTTCCTTGACATGGCTGGTTATTCCATCAAGCTGGCAAGAATGGGCTTTCCACTCAGAGGGGCCCAATCCCGTGGTTAAAGGTTCTCATCCAACTAAGCCAGTCCCACGAAGAATAATCTCTGTTTTGATTAATTAAAAAATCAACTGATTTGGGATCTTACTGACACCTGCAAATATCCCTTCAACTTTACCATATTCTATGAGCTAAGAGCAAGTCATAGTCCTGCCCACACCCAAGGGGAGGGAATTGTGGACTGAACGTAGGGCGGGAAAACATGGGGCCACTCCAGGGTCCATCCACCTCCTTTTATGTCCTCATAGAGGAAGGTTTTCTCAATAGCTGAAGGGAGTTGAAGCCTCAGGCTGCACAGAACAGCGCAGGGTGGGATAGGGCTATTGGGGGGGGTGGCGCTGACAGGGGTGGTACTGGGGTGCTTGCCCAACTGAGATGCAGAGGTCCCTGGGGGTGGGGGGAAGAGGTCCTGGAGAGGGCTGGTCTCTCAAGCTGCATTAATAAGTGAGGAAGGGGTGGGTGCAGCAGGCATGGTGTGCTTTGCAGGGGCCCTGGGACGGCCATTGAATTTCCCCATTTCCAGCTGGAAGGGCCCCAGGGTCAGTCACCTCTGCCCTATACATGTCAGCTCCTTACATTGTTAGCCCTTGCTCTGCCCCCACTGTCCTTGCCATCAGGGGACCCACCCCTCCTTTCCTTCGGATTTATTGGGCACCTAAGAGGTCAGCTAAGGGGCAGATGGGAGGGCACCGTATGTCCCCACAAAGGGACAGTGGGAGGATTGTCAGCCTGCTGGGCTCAGCTCATCTTGCTCCAGGAAGGAACATTGTCAAATGGGAACAAGCTCCCACTATGCTGGTCTCCTGCCACTGCTGGGTCCGGATCTGGAAGGGACCTTCTTGGAGGGTCAGAACCTCCAGGGCCTGTCCTGGCAGCCCAGGCTTCAGGACTCCATGTCCTCCTGAAATAGAAGGCTCAAGGCACTGGTGGCCCCAGGCAGGCATGAGCCCTTGAACCTGGGATCCTGTCCAGATGTCCTGCCCCTCTCTCTGCCCAGTTCCTAAGAAATTTTCCCCATCCTGCCTCTTCGGGATCTTCGATCCGTCTGTGCCTGCCAAGCTGGACTGGATAGGGCACCTGCCTCCTCTGACCAGGCCAATGAGGACCCCTAACTCTGTGCCACCGACCAGGCCCTGGACCTCAGGCCTGACTCAATTTCCCCTCACATTCTGGCCTACCTGCCACTTTTACACTCAGCCGAGTGCTCCCAGGACCAGCTCTCCCACCCAGAACCAACATCCTCAGTCACTCCCCAGCCTCTGCTCACACCTTAATCAAGCAAGGATTCTAGAGCGAGGCATATGCAACCAAAGGTGGGGTCCTGCACTGTGGATTACCCCTCTGAGCTGTGCTGGCCTTGGCGCATGCTGGCCTGTTGTACTTGGCCTTCATATGCAAACCACAGAAACCAGCTTTGGCTAACTTACTTAGAAAAAGATTTGAACTGAAGAATATTGGGCCACTCATTCTGGGTTATCAGGAAGGCTGGAGAACAAGGGAGGTGAGCACAGTTGGACAGCGTCCCCTTGGGGACAGTGTGCTAGTACCTGCCATCCCTGGATGGACGCCACTTGATTCTCTAGTCCTCTGAGCCTCTTTCTGAAGGCTTGCGTCTCTCCTTCCAGGTTCAAAGCCCCAGGGACAAGGATTTGGCTGGTCAAGCATGAGTCCCAGCCACCATTCTGGCCGAGAGGCAAGGAGGGGGCAACAGCTCCATGTCATCTTCTATGGTGGGAGAAGGTGGGCTCCCTTTCCTTGGGAGTTGTCCAACGGAGGAAGAGAGCGGCTACCACACTCTCAGGTTAGCTCCCTTGTCTTGGCCATTGTGACACCTGAGGCCCAGCACTGCCGGTACACTCTAGACCATGCAATAGGGGTTGAGGTCTCTCTGACCTGTCTCAGAGTGACAGGTCACTCTTTGGACCTGGCCAGTGCACTATTCCATATATGGTGATGGCGAGCAACTGTGCCTTGTTTAGTCCCAGAACTGAGTCCCCCACCAAGCTGCTCAGGTGTCGGTTTCAGGCCAAAGGTCCTGTGTTTCTTATTTGTGTTCCGTTACTTGGGGTTTCTGACTTTCTCTATTTGGTACCTGGATCACAGACTTAGGCTCAACTAGTGTTTTGCTCCTCTAGCAAATGTCCATCCTCAGAGCCATCAGATGGGGGATTTATTTTGTGATTTTAAAAGATTCCCTATAAAATTGTTTGGTGGCCCTGAACAAGGACGCAGAGATGTGTCCCTAGAGAATCCTTGGTTTAGGCTGTGCCAGGCAGGGCGTGAGTAACCTGCGGTTGTAGCCTCCTAATTAAAAATAGCCAGCGTCTTGCAGGACAGCTCGGAGGCCGGGAGAATAGGACTCCCTGGCCTGGCCTAGCTGGCAGGACAGAGACCGCTCTCTCAGCCCTGGACCTGGAGGCTTCTCTCCTCTCCCACTGCTCAGGGGATGGGCCTGGGGAGGCCTGGGGTGCCCCTCCCGCCACGGTTCTGCTTCTAGACTCCTGCCCCTGTGGATATTGTGTGCTTGCTCCGGCGATCTGAATACTCGCCCTGAACTTGGAATGGGGTCCCTGAGCATTCCCTCAACCCCACAATCTCCTCCCAACTCCATAAGGCTCTGGGGGTCTGAAGGCGAGGAGCAGAGCCAAGAGGCTGTGACGGTGAGAGCTTATTCCTTCAGAGCCCGTCCAGACCCGACTCACAGCTCGGACACTCTGAGGTAGCAGAGGCCCTCTCGGGCTGCCAGGCCAGCTAGCTGCCCACCTTAGGATGAGGAATTTGTCCTCCAAGAGAGAGGATCAGATTGCACATTCCTGAGGCCTGAGTCACTCTGGTTCCGGCCTGGCTCCAGGAATGTGTTTATGCTAATGCTGGAGGAAAGCTGAGAGCCTGAGATGGGGCTGTACACACCGTAGTTCACCCTGTGTCTGGTTGGCTCGGGGCGAGAGACTAGGGACCCTCACAAGGACAAAGGGGATAAGGCTGTAACCTCTGGAGTTAGTGAGATGTGGTTCTGTCGAGGCCCAGAGCACCAGAGAAGGAAAGCACCAGACTCAATCAGGAATTGGAGTCTATCCCTTGTCCAGAGTTGGCTTTAATTTGATCCCATGGGACGAACAGCGGAGAGGGGCCAGTCCAAGCAGGGCTCCCTCCCAGTAACCTTGGGAAAGGGACTTGGTCCCTCACTACCTCTTTCCAGGAAGGACAACCTCCCAGAAGGCACAGAGGGCATGGTGAGGCTCTGCCTGCTCCTGGCTCCCTTTCGTAGTCATGGCTGTGAATCCTAGCCCCTACCCCCTACTCCATCCAGGGCTCTCTGTTGAGATGGTTCTTTTCTGTCCCCAGCATGGGCTGCCCAGTGATGGAGAAAGCCCACAAACACCTCAGTAAATTGGCTGCTATCTCAGAGGGCATGTTTAGTCAGCCATTGCAACAAGCCCTTTACTCTGTGTGGCCCTGTGCCCTGGTTTGCCTGGGACAGTCTTGAGTTGCTGGACAGTTATTAATAGCATCTCTTTTCCCTCTCAAAAGTGTCCTAGTTTGGAAGACAAGTATATATTCACCCTAATTTAGTAGATATTATTTTATTTAATCCCCACAATGCCCTACAAGAGGGGCACTGCTAATAGCCCCATTTTATGATACAGACACTAAGGCTTACAGAAGAGAAGTAACTTGGCTAAGGTCATCCAGTTAGAAGTGGCAGATCCGGAAACTGTTAGGGACTTCAAAGCCCCTTGGCTTAGTCACGACACCAAACTTCCTCTCCTAAAATCCTTTGATGCTTTAAAGGACAGAGAATCTAGTATCTCTAAATAGTAGAGAAATAACAATTAAAGTCCTGGAGGTGTCTCGGCTCCCTTCCCAGTCCCACACTTCGGCATGTTGTTCCCTTTTTAAGAGACAGCATGCCCAAGTCTGGTTTGCTCATGGGCAGCAGAAGCATCATAGTCATCAGAAGAACGAGCATCATCCCGCCTACTCTGTGGCAGGAGTTGCATCTAATCCTCACACCAACCCTGCAAGCTGGATGTTACGGTCCTCCTTCCACAGAAAGGAAACTCCCCAGGGCTGTACAGCTGTGAGGGGGCAGAGCTGGGGTTAGAACACGGCGATCCCAGCTTTGAGACAAGCAAACTCTCCACAGTGTGCCATTTTGGTTGCATGCGCTACAGAAGGTCAGCACCGGGCTGCTGTTTGCGCTGCCAAGGGAATGAGGTTCCAATGGGCCCGCGGCAGAGACACATGACTAACCCCCATTATGGACCCAAAGACCCTGGAGACCTCCAGGCATTTTGGCTACCAAGGAGCCAGGACTATCTTGCCCAAGAGCACAGCAATAAGTCCTGTGAGTTGGTCTGAGGCCCATACACAGATGGTCTTCATTTGTAGATACATCGCATTTAAAATGTTTTTGGACAGCGTCTTCATTTCTCTGGTGGGAAAGATCAGACGACATTCAGAGCAGAGCGCATCCACCTTGAAGGTGGAGAACAAGACGTTTCTGGAGCCCAAACCTCCCCACTCCCGTTTCCCCACCGAGAGATCATCACACTGTGGGAGTCTCTTCCCACCCCAACACGCCGGTCCCAGGGAGGGGGAAATAAAAGCAAGCACATTCCAGATGGTCCAGGGAAAAGGGGATTTGGGAAAAGGATGTTTGTTCAAAATTTACCAAAAATAGAGAACCCAGAAAAGGAAGAGGCAACCTCCTGACCCATTTAAAAAGCTATTTCCCAGGAAGGACTTTCTAAGTAATAAACAATATCACAAAAGGAATAAGCCAATGGCTTTGACACTGTAAAAATATAAAGCAGTGGTATGTTAAAAACCATCGAAAACAAAAATAAAGGAAACAACACACTAGTAAAACACATATGCCACAAATCTCACAACGGCAATGTAGAGAGAATTTGTAAGATGATTTTTAAATAAAGCCATCAAAGTCGTGTTAGAAAAACAGGTGAAAAAAGCAGAGAATTGACCTCCCCCAAATTTTAAATGGCTTAATAATTGTCAGTATTTTTGTTTCATTAATAAACATGTAAGTTATCATTTGCAATTAACATTATTTGCCTTTTAGATAATAGAATTTGCTTTACTAGTATTGCCACAAGCTGGTGCAGAGCCAGACACTGGTCCTCTCAGACCTCAGCTGGTGGCGACATAGCAGTCAGGGACAACCCTTCTAGAAATACATTGGCAGAATGTGTCAAGGATATTTAACTAAAAAACATAAATGCCTTGGAATTTTCTCTGAGAAATAATTAGAAAGTCATACAAAAAATCATGGACAAAGATGATTAATAAGGGACTGTTGAGCAGCAAAAAAATAGAAGCCCAGATATTCCAAAATGGGTGAAAAATTATTGTATATTGCAATACAGCTAGATAGATTGCACAGCCCCTTAAAATGGTGTTTCTGAAAAATGTTCACGCAAAGCAAAAAGAACTATAAAATATTATTGAGCAAAGTAGACTGCAAAGTAATTGTATGATCCCAATTAAAACTAAAAAAATTTTTTTAATTTACTTTTGAGAGAGAGAGAGAGAGACTGGGCACAATCAGGGGAGGGGCAGAGAGACAGGGAGACACAGAACCTGAAGCAGGCTCCAGGCTCTGGGCTGTCAGCACAGAGCCCAACGTGGGGCTTGAACCCATGTACCATAAGATCATGACCTGAGCCGACGTCGGATACCTAACCAACTGATCCACCTAGGTGCCCCTGTATGATCCCAATTTTAAAAAGTGTATATACATAAATGAATGACATGGTTATGTAGAAACATGACGATTGTCAACCAGGAGAGAAAGTCATGATGCTTTCCTGTCAGGCACAATCTCCAGGGCATGTGAGCCGGCACCATCCCCCACCCTCCAAGGATGGTAGGCATGTCCATTTAACGTTCCAGAGGATGGAGGTGAGGCTGGCAATGGGGAAGGAGCCTCAGGGAAGGTCCAGAGCAAAAGGGTCTGGAGAGCAGGACATTTAGGTGCCACCAGTAATGGCAGATCAGAGAGTGTCAGGGCCAGTGGGTAAAGGGCCAGTGGGCCAAGAATATAGCCACAATCTGAGTCCAGATGACAGCACCAAGAACCAGTCCCCGGATTGGCTCCAAGGACTCTGGCATCCTCAGAGGTCAGGTAGACCTGCTGTGTGGGAAGCCACTACCACTAGGAGTCAGAAGAACTGGGTTGGCCTCTGTCTTTGCCCTGAGTGAGATCCTAATGAGACTCTGAGCTTCTCTGGCCTCCTTTAGCTCATCTCTAACACTGGGTGTTCGTTCACCCTTTGCTTACCTGTTTTGAGGACTGAAGCAGGGCCGCGTAGACATGTACCTGGATCTGTATAGGTCCCTGCGGGTATCTGAGGGAGGGGGCTGATCCCAGGACTCAATAGTCACGGGCCCCTCCAAAGCCAGCTTCTTCCTGTAAGCCTTCCTTTTCCATAAGCCCCAGGTCCTACCTCTCTTGAATCCTTCCAACACTTTCTACCTGACCACGCAGATCCTTAGTCGTTGAGTTCTCAGCTGTTTCGCGTGTGAAAACCTTGTCTTTACAATTACATTGTCACGTGGTTGGCTACTAATGACCCCTCCCCCCCAATGGGTCCCAAGCTGTTTGGAGAAGAGTGTCCCTCAGTGGCAGTTCAGAAATGTTTCAGAATGCTTTTGGGGGACCCGAGCTCCTCCCCAAGGGTGATGGGGCCGCGTACGCTGCAATTATATGCCTGCTCCGCTCTGGCTCCCCCGGGAAGTGGGGGTGCACACTGCCTCAGGTTACCGGCAGGCCTCTCTAGAGCTGGCACCAGCTGACCCTGGAAATCCACTGAGGGACAGGCTCTTGCTCGGAGAGGGGAGGGTGTTAGATCCAGCTGCTGAGACTGTTCAACTTCCAAGTGCCAGGATGGGCTATATTATTTCAAAGCTCTCTACCAGATCCAAAAGCATCAAGTTTCAGGATTGTTAAGCACCCGGGACCTTGAGATTCAGAAGACAGAGAATTCTAAGCACTGTAAATCCAAAGATTCTGAGTGGGTGTTCTCAGGAACACATTGCTGGCTGCCCTCCTCCACAGAAAAAGCACAACCTCTTCAAACCCATGGGGGCCCTGCCTCCCCCTGACTTTAGGCAAGCCAACACTGTTGCCCAGAAGCAGCATACAGCAATCCTGTCACCAGAAAGTCAGGGTTGAGTTCTCCAAAGGGGAGGTGCTAATTAGTCCTTTAAAACCAGGGCCTGTGGAAATGAAACACAGGCACTTGAGACCTCAGTATGTTTTGTCTGGAGTGTGCCCTTCCAGGATGGGACTTCTCAGGCATCTGCAGTCCCTGGCTGGGTCCCTGGGAAAGTTGGAAAGGACTAGAGTCCTTGTCCTGGGATAGGCCCCAGCTTCCGTGAAGGAGACATTTCCGAGGGCCCCAGAGTGTGTCACCTCACCATGGTGACAAGGGTGGGGATGGCCACCAGCTGTGTCCCTACATCTCTGTAGCTGAGTTGCTGTGTTGCAGTCCCTACAGGGAAGCTGAGTTCACTGGGGTGGAGGGGCTTTGAGAAAGAGCCGAGCACACCCTGCAGAGCCTCCCTGGAACGTGGCTGCCTGAAGGTACAAAGACACAGACTGACCACAGGCCCAGCCCGGGGAGCGGCAAGGGGTGGCTTCTTGCCCTGGCAGAGATGGTGAGCTCATCGGTCCCTCTGACTAACGTGCAGGCCAGAACGTTCCCGATGCCGCAGAACCCTCAGGTTTCTCCCCTGTCCTCACCCCTGCCTGGTACAGCAGCCCAGAGCTGCCTGGAGCAGGGCTCTATCTGCAGGGCATGGCTGGTGGGAAGCAGAACTGGGGAGCTGCCTTGACCATGAGGTTAAGCATGGGCATGGACCTCTCTGAGCTTGGCACTTGAGGACTCACATCTGACACAACTGCCTTCTCCAGGTTAATGTTCCACTGCCTTGGACCTCTGCTCCACCAAAGCCCAGATGTTTCCACTTAACTCCACAGTTCGGCTCAGCACTGATCTGGGGCAGGAGCTGATCCTCCCCCAGCCTTAGTACAGATGCCAGGCAGGGGCCCTGCAGGCAAAGCGCCCCTGCAGATGGAGCAGAACATCCTCGGGTCCAGGAGGTCTGGCTCTGATCACTGAAGGGGCAGGAGAAATGGTCACTTTCTAAGCCAAGAGCCTGTTGTGGATCTGAACACATTTACCACAGTTACACACAGGCACCTCCCCAACTTGGACCTTGTATGTATGTATTTTTTAAATGTTTCTTTATTTATTTTTGTGAGAGGGGGGTGGGGCAGAGAGAGAGAGAGAATCGCAAGCAGGCTCCACCCTCACCATGGAGCCCAATGCAGGGTGTGATCCCACGACCATGACATCAAGACTGGAGCCAAGGTCAAGAGTCAGACACTTCACCGACTGAGCCACCCAGGAGCACCATATCTCTCTCTATTTTTTTTTTTTAATCAATAAACAAAAGCCAGTAGGTCCCAGTGACTCTCAGTTCACTGTGTCCCAGGTACCTAGTACAGAATGATCACCCACTCCTTTCACACACACACAAACACACACACACACACACACACACACACACACACACACACACACCACATTAACCCCTTAGCTGCTGGAGGACAGGGGCCCAGAACTAAATGTTTGGGTCCCATGAGTGAAAGGGCTCCCATGATGGGTCCGGAGAAGGACCTGTGGGAGGAGCGTTGTCTTCGTGCTCTAGTCTTGGGTAGCCAGAGAACTGGCCGGTAAGTGCTATGGCCTGTCAGCTGTGCAAGAGGGGCAGCAGGGACTTATCTGGGCAGGAAGGCCCTCCCTCCAGCCGTGTGGTCACTGCGCAAGGGGACTGATGTGCTCACCAAGAGTCTTTCCACTAGATCACTTACTTCCTGTTAAAAGGCTCACATAGGGGGGCTCCAACACCTGCGCTTTGGAGCCCCGGCCAGTTCTAGGGTCCATACCCCTCACAGGTGGGGAGGAGAATTATGAGGGTAAAGGAGTGAAGGTCTCCTGCCCCGGATGTGGAGAGAAACGCGACTGAGGCTCCTGTGGGTGCTGGAGCCCTAGAAGCTCCAACTGGACTGTTGGGCCCCAGCCGCTCTCAATTCACTGCTGTGTCCCTGGTGCCTGGAACAGAGTTGGCACTTTGTCAACACCTGAACGAACGCATGTATGAGTGAGGCCGATGCATCAGTGGCCATCGGGTCACAGCAGTTCCCAGGCTGCCCCTGCTGGACTCCCCACTTCCCTCCAGGTAGACAGATGGGCGTGCTGAGGCAGAGACCAGGCAGCCCGGTGGCTCTGGCACTTCTGTCTAAGTGGCCGGGACCTTAGGTTCTAGGCTCTGTACATGTCCTTTGGCCCCAGGCTTGAGCCTAATCCTCATTCCCTGTATTCTCCTCCATCCCAGCTTGGCCAAGGTCCTCTCTTCTTCCCAGCACTCCAAAGGGACACCAGTGGCGGGCGAGTGGCATTTTCCAGTTCCTCTTCACTGAGGCTGGGCGCCACCTTCACTGGAAGGACTCTCTGTAGGCCACGATGGGTTTGGGTCATTGCAGAGGCCCTAAGGGGCCCCCCTCCCTCCCTCCTCTCTGTATCTCCCTCTCCCAGGTCCCAGCTAGGTCTGACTCATTGGCTCCTCATCCCACCCCTTTCCCACCTGACAGAGCTGGCAGATGGGTGGGGATCACTGCGGTAACTGGGCCACCCTGTATTTCTAGATTTAGAATCAATCAGGTGTGGCTATGGCTCTGGCACTGAGCTAGGCATTTCACCTCTACTTGGGTGATCCTTGTAGGACTCTGTGAAGGGCAGCGCCGTCTCCACATTGCATTTGAGGAGACTGAGGTGCAGAGGGATGAAGTTTCTGGACCAGGACGCAGAGCCAGTGCCTTTCCACACAGCCACCCAGGGTCCCCACCCTGTCCCTCACCCCCCTCTCTCCTGCATTACATGACACTCCTGATGCAGAGGCTCTGACTGCTGGCAAGCATGGCCTCTTCGAGCAGTGGGGAGCCCTCAGGAGGAAAGCCAGGCTCAAGGCCGGACACAGGGGAAGGCTTGTCTCTGTGGGGGGCCTGCAGCCACCCAGCCAGGCCCTGATAGCTTACACCTGCTCTCACGATGCAGGGGCTAGAATCAAAGGCTGTCCCAGTCACTGAAGAGGAATAGCTCCATACGCGTCCATGTCCCTGTGATGCCACCAGCCCCATCCTCCACGGGGGCTGCCCAGGGAAAAGAAACCTCCTGTCATCTTCCGGACACCCTTCTCCTGCTTTACAGAAACAGGACCAAGTCTTGCCTGAAGCTGCCTCTCACCAGGTCACAAAAAGTCTCAAACATGAGCATGACCGCCAGCCCCCAGAAAGCCTCAGCTGCTCAGGCCCAGGGAGCCCTGAGAATCGAAGATGCTCAAGGATTTAAGGCCAGGTGTTTGTTGTCAGACTTCTGTACCAGCCACGTGCACGGTCCACTGCCTTCTGGCCCTTTGGAGCCCGTGTGATCTTGTCTGAGATTTTTGAGCAGGCGCACAGCCATAGGCCACTGTGTTGGGGAGGCGATGAAATCTGACAGCAGCTGGCAGGCCCAAGGGGAGGCATTTCAATGTCACCTCGCACAGACGGTCCAAGGACTGCATAGCCCTGGCCCTGAGGCCGCACACTGTCCAGAGGCTCTAAGGGAGGATCCCTCCTGCGTCTTCCACCTTCTGTGGCCCCGGACGTTCCTTGCCTTGCGGTTGCATCCCTCCAGTCTCTGCCTCCATATTTACATGGCCTTTTCCTCTTCTCCACATCCATCCTCTCAGGGTCTCTTATAAGGACACGTGTCATTGCATGATCTCATGTCGTGATCCCCAATTACATCTATAACAAGGTCACGTGCACAGGTGCTGGGGTTTAGGATGGAGACATAGCACAATTCAACCCATGACAGGTGATTGCATTACACACGGCAAGTCTACGCTGGCCAGTGAGACCCTGTGAGATCTGTCCCCCATCCAAACTCTGTACCTCCTACCTCACAGCCCCCATACCTCAGCCTGCCATGGTCCGCTCACGCACCCCCCTTCCATCCCAGGACTCTTCTGTCTCTCTTGCTCCCCAGGCTCTGCAGGCTCTGGTTCCGCTGCCCGGGAGGGCCACCCGTGGTTGTTCCCTAGAGATGCGCACAGCTCTCCCCATCAGAGACAGCATTCTTCAGGTCATCACTCTTCTGAAGTGGAGGCCTCCCCGGCCACCACTGTCTGGTCTAAAGAACCTCGACACTCTCCCAAGCACTTCCCCTCTGTCTCCTGCTTTGTCTTTCCCCAGCAGTTATCTTGTCACCATTGAACATACGTGCCTTTCCTCCTTTATCTGATGTGTAGTCTGCCCTCTGCTAAGAGGCAGGGGTGTTTCCGTCAGTTCTGCTCACTGCTGTGTCCCAGCAGCTGGATGCCTGGGGCTAGTCGGCCTTGATTGAATGAATGAATGAATGAATGAATGAATGAGTGAACAAGCTGCTCAGGCTGAGTTCTGAGCTCCTGGAAGCCTTTATGGACATTTAGCCCCGCTTCCCTGAACTCCTGGGACACCTGAGACACCGGGACTCTGAGGGCCTCAAAAGTCAAGCTGTGTGCATCCTCCTTGTCAAGTTTAAGTCTAGAAGGGCATCACTGCTGGTTCGGCAGACACTCCCTGAACCCATAACCAAGTCAGCCCCAGACCCTGGATCTTTCCTGGCCCCTCCCGCCCCCACCTGGCCCACGCTTACCTGGGTCACATTCAGCCCTATGTGCACAGGGACCAGTGTGGGAAGAATAGGTGGTCCCTGCTGCCCCTGCCCTCCTCCAGAGCTGCCATGGAGGTGGGGGTGCAGTGGGGGGGGCAGGTCCTTCCAATGCAGTAAAGCCTGGGAAGAAGACTTCCAGGGTGGGCATTGAAGGAATGCACGTAGACAGGCCCGGGGCCCTGCAACGCCCCTACATTTGGTTGAAAATCTCACACCACCAGAATCTCCATTTGGGTAGAGGTAGATTATGATCCCTAAGAGAGAGCCCTGGCCTAGAGGTAGACAGGACACTGGCTTTCTCCTCACAGCTGTGGGACGCACACACAGTCCTTCCTGCGGCTGGTGTTCTGTTTCCTCCTCTCTAAATCCAGGCACTGGAACGCACGAGGGATAGCTAAAATAGGTTTCTTCTTATATGTTGACTCAACTAGCTCTCCTGTGGCTGCCTGGAGCACGGAGCTGAGAAGGATTCTGAGGTTCAGTCCAGGGTTACAAGCAAAGCAGCACAGTGGTCAGTGAGCGATGTCTGTGACGGGGACAGGGAAGGAGAGTGTGTGTAGGCTCAGTGAGATGATACGTGAGGATGCTTCAGGCTACAGGTCTACATGAGTCTGTGGATGCCCGCGGGAGCCCCAGAAGTCCTTGCCGAATTTAGTTGGTGACTGGGAGGCAGCCGGTGTGAACGGCTGGCCGGGAAATCCTCATGACCCAGTGCAGAGACTACTCCTCTTCTAGGCTGGGGTGGATGCCGGACAGCGAGCCGAGAGCCCTGCACTGCACTTTGACTCTGGTGTAGCCGTGGCACTTGCTGGCAGAGGCTGGCTTCAGGCCTGGGGCTCGGATCGACAAGGCCGTGGCCCTGGCCAAGGGCCCTCCACAGCTGTCCTCTGGACAGACATGGAGCCCAGCGCACCTCTTCTGGGAATGCTGGGAAGGCTTTTCACAGCCAGAGCAGCCAGATTGGCAAGAATGCCTTGGGAGGAGGTGCCCCCATGTGATTAGAGCCTCAGTTTCCCATCTGTGAGGGAGGAATTGCACAAGCTGTCTACTTTTCAGGTGGGGCTGGTATCAGCTGTGCCTGGCAGAAAGGCGATGGCCGAGTGGGTGAGTGGGGCCACATGCTCTGGGGGCAGAGCCATGCCCAACTGGAGGATGGGGCACCTTTTTCTAATTTGCACAAAGGTACCCTGTGGACCAGGGGTAGCTCTGGGCTTCCATATCATGCCGAAGCATTAGCTACATCACTGCTGTTCTTCATGCTCTAAATGAGGCAGGTAGACCCAGAAAGAGGGAGTCATTCCCCGTGCCAGGAAGGCTTCATGGAGGAGAGAGGGTTTGAGCAGGGCCTTGCAGGGTCTGTAGCAAAGATTGCAACCACAGCCCCTGTCTGGACGACCGACTTCCCCCAGAGGGACTGTGGCCCGCTCTGTGCTGCTGCCTTTCCCAGCACAGCTGTTTTCTTTCCTAATTCTATATTTTGGTTCCTGCCGACTCTTCTGTGACATCAATGCAAATGAGGCAACACACACAACAACTTCAAAGCCAAGGAAGCCTGAGGCCAGAGCTGTCCCTGGAGCTGTCCCCATGGGACACTGCTGGGCAGGGAAGCTGGGCGAGGTGGTCCTTCAGAGCCCTCCCTCCAGCACTTAGCCGGGTGGGGAGGCCTTTTCAGGGCCCCGAGTTCTCTGAGAGACCCAGAAGAGGCCGTAGCCAGGAGGCAGTGTTCTACGTTAAGCTACAAGACCTTCTAGCACGACTTACGACTGGAATTTTCTTTTTGTGTGCATGTTTTTTTTTTGTTTGTTTTTGTTTTTTAAATCTCTGGGAACTTAATTCAAAGGTTTTCCTGTGTGAAGCCCTAGAATATAAAATGGAGGAAGAAGTGACCCAGAGCTTACCCCCTACCCACTTTTTGGGGGGCCCTGAAACACTTCGTGGGCCACCAGTAGTTTGAAAACTACTGACCCACAGGATGTGACCCATTGTTTAAGGCTCTTCATAACTTTCCCCTCTGTCCACCTGGCACCTCTGCAGCCCTGCCAGTGGCCACACCAGGTGCTCCCGTTTCTGTCCAGGCCCTCGTGTGTTTTGACACTAATCTCTCCCCCTTTCTTCCCTCTTTCCCTCCCATTTTTCCTCCTGGAAAACTCCTAGTCATCCTTCAAGACCCCAGCTAGGATACCACTTCCCCAAAGAGACTTACCTTGATCTCCGTCTACCAGCCACCCACATACATAGACACGTGGTCCTTTCTTCCTCTCTCCATACTTCATCTCCCAGCCCAGCATCAAAGTATTCCTTCTCCTGTGTTCGAAGTGCCTGCCTCCCTGTTTGTCCCCACAAGTGTCTGAGCTCCTTCAGAGCCTGGTGTCTTTTCATCTCTGCGTAAGGTGGGGCCCCTATGTGCCATCTGCCTCACAGAGGTGAGTGCTCAGAGCTGACCCGAGGCAGCCACGAGGGCCTTGGCTCACTGGACTCTAGGTGGGATTTGGAGGTCCAGCCCAGGGCCACCCTCATGGCCACACAAAGTGGCTGAGGCTGCATCATCAATAAACTCTGCGTGAAGTCGGCTCCCTCCATATTTATGGTGTGGACTTGGAGCACGGGATTTATAAGCTTTGAGCAGTATAAGGAGCCCTGTCCACCTTAGCTCTGGCCATTTTCCCCCAGCCCAGTAGGCTAGAGGCGTCTGCTCCAGGACTCTGGAGTAAAAGGTCACGTCCAGGGTCAGTGTAACCTCGGTAGCATGATCCTGTCCCCTCCCCTCCCCCAGCAGCCTCAGACTAGCCAAGGGTCCCAACAGCTCTGATTTTGTCCAAATTTACAGTTTCGGGCTAAGGAAGGTCTTGTGGTGGTTTTCGAGCCCCGGTGGGATTTCCAGGCGTCCTGGGCAGCCTGCTGCTGACTTCCTGGGGGCTTCGGCAACCCCCCGAGCCTTCTGCCTGTTTTCTTGACTGTGAGAGAAGCTGATTTGGGTGAGAGGCGATCAAAGCTGGGCTGTAGGGACCTCAGGGATTCTACAGACATTAGAGTACTTTTGCCACGCAAACTGCTTTGCCTGGAGAAAACTCAATGCTATTTTTTTTTTAATTTTAATGTTTATTTATTTTTGAGAGAAAGAGACGGAGTGTGAGTAGGGGAGGGGCAGAGAGAGGGAGACACAGAATCTGAAGCAGGCTCCAGGCTCTGGGCTGTCAGCACAGAGCCTGACGCGGGGCTTGAACCCACAGACCGTGAGATCATGACCTGAGCCGAAGTCGGACGTTCAACCGACTGAGCCACCCAGGCGCCCCTCAATGCTTTTTTTTTATGTCAGACATATTAAAGCGCTGAGTAAGATTTTTTTTTTTGCCTGAGAAAAAAATAAAGATTTTTCACTGATTTAAAAAAGACACCTAAAATCTACTAGATATGATTTCTATGAATTTAGAAACCCAAATAGCATGTACTGAAATTCTAGGAGGTTCTCAAAAGATGGAGACTGAGAGAAATTCCAGAGAAGAACTACTTTCTGTTTCCCGGCCGTAAACCGCTGTTGTCATTATATCATTAGGAGGTCGGGGTGCCCATAAGCCTCTTTCCTCCCTGTCTCCTGCCTTCAGTGTCAGAATTTTGCTCACATAAGACTGACTTCTTCAGATATATTGTTGTGCTCTTTTTCTTCTTCAAATGTTTATTTATTGATTTTGAGGAGAGAAAGAGAGAGAGAGAGCATGAGGGGTGAGAGGCATACGGAGAGAGAGAGAGAGAAAGAATCCCAAGCAGGCTCCATGTTCAGAGCAGAACCCTACTTGGGGCTCAATCCCATGAATGGGGAGATTGTGACCTGAGCTGAAATCAAGAGCTAGAAGCTCAATTGAGCTGCCCAGGCGTCCCTATATGGTCGTGCTCTTAAGCTCTTTTTTTTTTTTAATGTTTATTTATTTTTGAGAAACAGAGAAAGACAGAGGGTGAGCAGGATAGGGGGAGAGAGACAGAAACACACAGAATCCAAAGCAGGATCCAGGCTCTGAGCTGTCAGCACAGAGCCGGACGTGGGGCTCAAACCCATGAGTTGAGTCAAGGTCATGACCTGAGCTGAGGTCGGCCGCCCAACCGACTGAGCCACCCAGGTGCTCCTAAACCCTTTTTTTAAGACTCCCTCCTGCTTCTCCAAGGGTTCTTGGTCTGCTAAGCTTCTCCCTGGTGTATAGGAGGGAGGGGGCGAACGCTGGGAGGGTAGGGTGGGGAGAGTGTCTGACATGAGGCTAGGGGGTATGGAAATGCAAGAAGGGCCCAGGCTCCTGAAGCCTGGGTGAGCACTGCCCCCCAGGGCCTGCGGCCTACTGGAGAGATTGCTAAACTCTGCTGGAGAAGTTCCTACTTTTCTGGTCAAGCTCCTGGCATCCAGTCCAGGCCAGGAGCAGGGGCTGTGGGGATTCCAAACAGGAACTGGGGCAAGAAGATGGAGGAGCTGTCACAGCCCGGGGCTGCTCAAGGACACAGCAGTGCCGGCATGTCCTACACTCCCTGCCACCCCAGGGCCAGGGAAGTGCCTATCACGTGGGCAATGCTCCCGGCCACAGTGAGCCCCATGGATTCGTGCCAAGTAGGGGACGGGAGCCTGCGTCACCACAATCACCCTGGACACCCAGGTCAAGCAAATGAGATATGAGCACTTTAAAACCAGATTTGGGTACATTCCAAACTGGGAATCTGTCTCAGGGGAGACTCCTGGGATTGCAGACAGAGGCCAAAGGACTTTTGAGCCTTCTCTGCAATGTTCTTTTTTTTTGTTTTTTCTTTTTGTCCCCAAGGAAAATGTATTCATGGACTACTTGGGTAAAACTAATAAAAAAGACTTTTTAAAAGGCCAGACTTAAAGAATTTACTGTAAAAATATCAGCCATCTCACAACTGACTCCAAACATGTTCCCTTGTAGAGATGGGGGGGTAGGTTCAGACAGTGCTCCTGACTTGCTGAACAGTTTGGAATTGGATCTGGTTCCTTGGGCCTCAGTTTCTCTATCTGTACAGTGGGGAGGTGGACCCGATAGTCTCCAAGGTCTTTCTAGCTCTGACATCAGGTAACAAGAAGCTTCGCTGTGTGTGTGAGGCAGCAATCGGCCTGTTGTCTGGGTTCTCTGGGCCTTCTCGCCGTGGTGAGGGTTCACTTCAGATGCAGTGTCCTCTGAGGCTTGGATGTGGTCCAGCGCGTGACAGTGGAGCACCCTTGGGGCTCTTTGGGCAGGTGAGATGAGCTGCCTTCCTGGGGAGAGGATGCCAGGCCTCAGAAAGCCCCTGCCTCAGGACAGTCAGGACAAACAGTGGCATAGTAGCAGGGTTAGTCATGCCCCTCTCCGAGTTGGGGACTGAATAGCCATGACCTGTGTGTGTCATTAAGACAGAGATGGTCTGGTTAGGGACATTGCCCCAGTGACCCTGCCCCTGGCACCAGTCACTATGACAACAGCTCAATAGGGTCCCAGCGGCCTAAGAATCCTGCTTCCACTGACAGCGAGGTTGGCTGAGGTCAAAGAGGGATTAATAGAGCCCTGTTCTCATTAAGCTACAAAGCGCCATTATTACAAGTCGCAATGGCCCTACCAGGAGATGCATCATGTTTTCAAGTCACAGAAAGCCCAGTACACCAAAGAGAATGGTTCCAACATTAGCCTCAAAGTCACCCTGAGCCCAGAATCGGAGGAGGAGGAGGAAAAGCAGACATATCCAAATGTCCAATAGATGGTTACATAAAGCATGGTAAAGTCAAACCACAGCACGGTTCATTCGCACAGCAATGTTGATTACATTATTACATTACAGGCTTCACAATACATAGAAACAAGGTCACAGAATCTGTCGACAAGATGCTGTTTTTCTTTCAAAAAATCATATATATACATGTATACACAGTAAAAATACAGAAGAAAATATTTTAAAATGTACCAGTGATTTTCTTTGCAAAGTGGGATTATTGTGTAATTTTTTTTCTTTTGGTTTATCTGCATTTTTTATAATGAGCATATATTTATTTCTCTTGCATTCCTAAAAACTTTTCTTAAACTTCTGTATGGAGAATTGGAAGATGGTCATTTTTTCCCTCTGTGAACAGATGGCAGTTAGTAGAGTACCTGAGTGGGATCGATTTGGAGGAGCATATTTTCCTATAAGGAATATTTATACTCTAATATTTATAAAGTAATATTTTAGTAATTCAAGAACATTTTCTTTAATTTTGCATAACCAGCATATAAGTATATACTGAAAGTATGTAAGAAAAGTTATTCTAGACAATACTGCATATCTTCATGTCTTCTTATAACAGAATGCGATGAAAAGAATTTATCAGGGGTGCCTGGGTGGCTCGGTCGGTTGGGCGTCTGACTCGGCTCGAACCTCGTCGGTTCGGCTCCTGTCAGTGGTTCCTGAGTTCAAGCCCTACAGGGGCTCTGTGCTTACAGCTGAGAGCCTGGAGCCTGCTTTGGATTCTGTGTGTCCCCCTTTCTCTCTGCCCCTCCCTTGCTTGTGCTCTCTCTCTCTCTCTCAAAAATAAATAGGGGCACCTGAGTGGCTCAGTCCGTTAAGTGTCCAACTTAGGCTCAGGTCATGATCTCACGGCTTATGAGTTCGAGCCCCACATCAGGCTCAGTGCTAACAGCTCAGAGCCTGGAGCCTGCTTCAGATTCTGTGTCTCCCTCTCTCCACCCCTCCCAACTCGTGCTCTGTCTCTCTCTCTCTCAAGAATAAAAACATTTAAAAAATAATAAATAAATAAATAAACATTAAAAAAAAGAATTTATCATTGGCTTTATCACTGTGAAGATTCTGAATTCTACCATATTATGTAATAGGCTGATCTTTAGGGCTATTGGATGAGCAGAGGTATCTGTACCTGCAGTGAATGGCCTCAGATCACCCTACTTATTGAGTATCTAGACTTGCTTTTTGTAATTTTCAATCTGTCCCGCTCACTGCTGATAAACATCTGAATGAGCATCCCACCCATAGTGACTCGTTTCCTGCTCTCTCTAATTCGGAGCTTCAAGTTTACTATCATCTTAGGGGAAAATGCAGATACTGAACTCTCTTAAAAGTGTGAGTGAACTAGGAGAACATAGAGCTGAGTGAGGCCTCGAAGTGGAGGCTCTGACAAGCTGAGATGCGGAGTGGGAGGTGTTGGAAACTAATGGCTCCCGTAGGCTGGGGTTAAATCACGTAGCATCATGTAAGTCAGGTTCAAGAGTTTGGACTTTATCCTGAGGGCAGTTGGGAGCTATTGAAGAATTTCAAGAAGGGAAGTGAGGTGTTCACATTGGTGTTTTAAAAAGATTACCACAAGGACGATTTCATGTGTGGAGAAACAGCTGGCAGGAAGAGATGAGGGTCTGGAAACACGAAGGGAAGGAAGTTCGGCTGTGAAAAGATAGTCATCAGGGACGTTTATGTGTGTGTGTTCTGCTAGCTGATGAGTCCAAACACATTCTCCCTTTAAGAGGAGTCATAGGAGAAATTTCTTTCTGGACTCCGTGCCAGGAGAAGTGAGGCATCCCCTAAGCAATAGATGTATTTTTATGTCATTGGCCTGTGTACCTTATAAATAATTGCATTTTCCTCTTTACTTTGGCCACTAGGGAGCCCGTGTATGTAATTCTATATGCTGACTTTACCCTTCTCTCTCTGTCAGATGCATACTTTTGTTTTGCCTAGAATTCTTTATTTATAGTATCCTTCTTATTATTTGAATTTCCATAAGTAGCACCAAATTATTTTTGGATCGAAGTGTAGTGTCATTTAAAAAATCCTTTATAAGTCTTCAGCTTGAAAAAAAAAAAAGGATCAATAGCTTTTGCTATTTTGGTATGGGCATCTTTCTCTATGTTAAATACTGCTTTTAAAAATAGGGAAGTCTATGACACCAAAAGCATAAACTACCAAAGAAAAAGTAAATAAATTGGACTTCACGAAAATTTAAAACTTTTATGCTTCAAAGGACACTAGCAAGAAAGTGAAAAGGTAGCCCACAGAATGGGAAAAGTTATCTGCAAATTCTGTCTGATAAGGGAGTCATATCTAGAATATATAGGGACCTCTTACAACTCAATTTTAAAAGTCAAACAATCCAATTAAAAAACGGGGAAGGAATCTGAAGAGATATTTCTCCAAAGAGAATATATGAATGGCTAATAAGCTCATGGAAAGATGCCCAGTATCGTCAATCATCAGGGAAATGCAAAATCAAAAAGTGAGACATCACTTCGTATTCATGAGGATGGCTATAATGAAAAGACAGATACTAACAAGTGTTGGGGAGGATGGAGAAAAATCCCAGCCTTCATCCAGCACTGCTGGGAATGTGAAGTGTTGCATTGACTTTACAGTCTGGGAGTTCTTCAAAAAGTTAAACAGAGGATTATTGTATAATTCTGCAATTCTACTGTAGGTATATACCCAGGAGAAATGAAGACATGTCTACACAAAAACTTGTATGTGAGTGTTCATAGCCACGTTATTCATAATAGTCAAAAGGTAGAAACAACCCAACTAATAAATGGATGAAATACTGATATATGCTATAAGAAGAAAAGATCTTGAAAATATTGTACTAGGTGTAAGAAGCAAATAATAAGAAGCCATATCTTTGGTCATTACACTTACATGAAATGTCCAGAATGGGCAAATATAGAAGACAGAAAATAGATTGATCGCTTAAAGCTAGGGGGCATTGGGGAGATTGGTACATGATAGCTGATGGATGTGGGGTTTCTTAGGTGATACATATATATATATATTTTTTTTTTTTTTTGGTAATGAAAATGTTCTGAAATTGATTGTGAGGGTGGTTGTGTAGCCCTGTGAATATCATAAGAACTACTGAATTGTACATTTTAAATGCAAGAATTGGATAGTATATGAATTACATCTCAATAAAGCTTGTTTTAAAAAACCTGGGAAGTTGCCACACTTGACCAGCTCAGTAGACTGTTTTTGGCAAGCCAGGTCTACACGACAGCAGAGACGGGTTTCAACTCCAGCTCAGCCACTTTCCGGTTGGGTAACCTTCTCCCGCAAGGAACTGCACCTCCCTAGAATGGAGACAGTGTTATCTGCTGCAGGAGCTAAGAGTGCCAGCACCCATCAGGGACAGAGCAAGCTGTTCTCCAGAGGGCTCTCCAAAGCGCCCCCTGCCCTTGCCAACTTCCTAAATGATTGGAACTTGCAGATTCTCCTTATGGGAATTGACTGCCTTTGGTCTTGTTAATATTTAAATATTTATATAACAATCCATCAGACTTTACAGGTCTGAAAAACTCAGAGAAGGGGCTAGAAGGCAGGGGTGTAGCGGAGGCCACCTTTTGCATCCATCCCTGTTTCCCAGGAAGCCTGGTCCAGGGTGGGACTGGGATGCTCTGGTCCAGGGTGGGACTGTCTGCCCTTCGGTGGTCGTTTAATTGCTTGACCCTTAGCTGAGGAATGAAGAGCTTTTCGGTCTACACCCTGTCTCTCAGGCCCTATATTAGCTGCCCTACTTTTTTTATTTTTTTAAGTACCTTTGTTTATTTATTTAGAGGGAGGGGCAGAGAGAGAGAGGCAGAGAGAGAGATAATCTCAAGCAGGCTCTACACTATCAGCGCAGAGCCCGATGTAGGGCTCAAACCCGGGGACCGTGGAACAGCCTGGGGCTAGAGTTCTGAGTCATAAAATTACAGGAAGTCAATGGGCGGCCCCCTGGTGTTCCATCTGAGGGGACTAAGGCACAGACATGGGCAGGCCCAGCCACAGTGGCCTCCCCAGCCCAGTTCTCTGGAGGATTCAGATGGATTCAGAGACCCCCTCTATGCGCTACCCTTGGCTCACAGTTCCAGTGCGTTCCCGTGCTTAATCCCATCAACAAACGTCTGAGGTAGATGTTACTTCTCCTTCTACAGACCACAGACATTTGCCCAAGGTCACTCAGAGAGTAAGCACGCTCCGATTCAAACCCTGCCTGTCTGATGCCAAAGCCCATGCTCTTTCTCCTGGACTGGCTCCCCAGTTTCTCCATTTCGGAAGTCAAGCAGGTCACAGGGGAGAGGGGTCTCCTCTGCCCCCAACCGCAAGAGGACTCTGCTCCAGACTCAGGATTTCCAGAGTTTGCTTGGGCCTCCCCTGGTTGTGCTGCTGGCCTCCTATCTTCCTCCCTCCCCAGGTGCTCCATTCTCCCAGCCCAGGTCTTCCCCTCTCTCAACTTGGGAGCCTCGGCTCAAACTCCCATGGGAGAGAGGAGAAAGCATTTTGGACATCCCCAGTTCTAAGTCTCACAGAGTCTATCTCTCAGGATGCCTTTTGTTGCCAAGAAAAATGAAACAGATGTCTGGCAATAACTTCACAAGTTTCCTGCCAAACCAGAGGAGAGCTTGTCTTTGGTTTAGAAGCGGCCAAGAAAGACAAGTCCCAGCCCATATCATTCCCAGGAAACACGCAAATACACACGGGCTTCTCAAACCTGGGAGGCCGACCCTCCAGCGGACTCTCTGGGCAGGATTTCAGTATCAGCTGTAGAAACACGCTGCCCACTCCCTCCGCCTGTCTCAGGCCTTCCATCCTCCGTGGCTCCCCAGGTTTTCCCCCGCCCCGTTCCCCATTACCTAGTGACTCTGTGGCCTCCTGGCCTGGCAGGCAAGGCCAGCTTCCTTGCTGGGCTTGTTTCCCAGCATGCCCTAGGTACATTTTTGTGCGTGTGGTAAAATACGCTACATGCAAAATTGACCATTTTAACCATTTTAAAGTGTACAACCCAGTGGCTTAATACACTTACAATGTTGTACGCTCATCACGACTCTCTGCCTCTGAACATTTCATCACCCCAAAAGGAAAGCCCATAGTAATTAAGCAGCCACTCCCCATTTCCCCTGCCCCCAGCCCCTGGCAAATACTAATCTGCTTTCTGTTTCTGTGGGTTTCCTAGTCTGGACATTTCATATAAACAGCATCATGTTTGGTTTCTTTTGCTCAGCTTAATGTTTTCAAGGCTCATCCGTGTTGGAGCACAGACCAGTAATTCACGTGCATTTATTTTCTGCTCAATGATATTCCACTGAGTGGATATACCACATTTTGTTTATTCATTCACCAGTTGATGGACATTTTGGTTGTTTCCATCTGTAAGCTATTTTATGAATGGTGCTACCATGAATATTCCTGTGCAAGTTTTGTGTGAACACCTGTTTTGAATTCTTTGGGGGCATATACCTACAAGTGGAATTGCTGGATCATCTGATAATTTTTTTAATAAATTTAAAAAATTTTAATAAATTTAAAAAATTTTTTAATAAATTTTTATTTATTTTTGAGAGAGAGAGAGAGAGAGAGAGAGAGAGAGAGAGAGCATGAGTGGGGAGGAGCAGAGAGAGAGGGAGACAGAATCCGAAGCAGGCTCCAGGCTCTGAGCTGTCAGCACAGAGCCCGACACAGGGCTCGAACTCCCAAACCACGAGATCATGACCTGAGCCGAAGTCAGATGCTTAACTGACAGAGCCACCCAGATGCCCCATCTGATAATTTTTTAACTTTTGGAGGAATCACCGGTTTTCTTCCTCAGCAGCTGTACCATTTTACATTCCCAGCAGCAGTGTGAGAGTTCCAATTTCTCCATATCTTCACAAACAGTTGTTATTTTTCCAGTGGTTTTTTTTTTTTAATTAAAGCCATGCCAGTGAGTGTGAAGTGGCATCTCGCTGTGGTACAGATTTGCATTTTCCTGATGACTACTGGTGTCAAACATACTTTCATGTTCCTGTTGGCCATTCGTATATCTTCCCTGGAGAAATAGCTGTTAATGTCCCCTGGGCATTTTTAAATTATTTGTTTTATTTTATTGTTGAGTTGGATACTAGCTTGTTACCAGATACATGGCTTGCAAATACTTTCTTCTATTTTCTGAGTTGACGTCCCACTCTTGATGGTGTCGTTTGAAGCACAAATGCCTTTAGTTTTGGTGAAATTCAATTTATTTTTTCTTTTGCTACTTGTGCTTTTGGGGACACATCTAAGACTCTGTTGCCAAATACAAGGTCATGAAAATCTACCCCTATGTTTTTTCTAAGGCTTTTATACATTTAGCTTCTATATTTATTTAGGTCTTTGGCCCATTTTGAGATGATGTGTGTACAATGAGATGAGGTAAGGTCCAACTGCATTCATTTCCTTGTGCATAACCCCTTTGACACCATTTGTTGAAGAGACTATTCTTTCTGCGCTGAATGCTCCTGGTACCTATGTCAAAACTCAATTGACCATAGATATATGGGTTTATTTCTGGATTCTCAGTCCATTCCATTGGTTTATATGTCTATCCTTGGATTAGCACCACACTATTTTGATGACCGTAGCTTTTTTTTTTTAATCAAGAAGTGTGAGTCCTCCAATGTTATTTTTCTTTTGCGAAATTGTTTTAGCTTTTCAGGGTTCCTTGAAGTTCGATATGAATTCTATGGTTAGCTTTTTCATATCTGTAAAAAAGACCACTGGGATCTTGATAAGAATTGCCCTGAATCAGTTGATCAACTTGGGGAATATTGCAATCTTAACGTTAAGTCTTCTGGGCCATAAACATGGAATTTTTTCCATTTATTATTTTCCTCTTGTTTTTGTCTCTTTCAGCAACGTTTTATAATTTTCAGTGTACAAGTCTTCCACTTCCGTGGTTTAGTTCATTCCTAGGTATTTCATTGTTTTTGATGGCATTATTTGTGGAATTATTTTTAATTCCCTTTTTTAGAGCATATGTAGAAATAAACAGATTTAATGTGTTAATCTTGTATCCTTCAACTTTGCTGAATTCATTTATTAGCTGTAATCGTTTGTGTGTGTGTGTGTGAATTCTTTAGGATTTCTTATGTGTAAGATCATGTCATCTACAAATAGATAGTTTTACTGCTTTTTTTCCAGCTTGGATGCCCTTTATTTCTTTTTCTTGCCTAGTTGGTTTGGCTAGAACTTCCAATGCAGGTCTGAATAGAAGTAGTAAAAGCAGGTACCTTGTCTTGCTCCTGATCTCAGGGAAATGCTCTTGATTCTTGTTGGCTTATCTCCCCACTCTTTTCAGGGTGTCTGGCTCCCCACCCTTGCTGGCACTGCTGGCCCAAGGAAAAGCACTCTCCAGCCTTTGCCACATCCTTCAGTCTCCACCTCTGCCCTCTGCCCTCTGCCTCCCTGTTGAGTTCCCTATCCTTCAAACTAAGTGTTTGGAGGAGCTGCCCGTGCCTCAGTCGTGCGGCCTCCATTAGCCAGGTAACATCTCCCTGGCCCTCTCCCTCAGTCGTGAGCATGAAGGGGGCAGAGACATACCTCGTAAATACTGAGGTTTGAAAAAAACACCTGTTTTTCAGGAGCCTGAGGGGTCAGGCTTGCTGCAAAGAGCGATGTTTGGGCCGCCTGGCCAGAGGAAAAACAAATCACTATTTCTTGCTGGTCTCATTGGCAGGTGCCCAGGGAGATCTAAGGGCCATCCAGGAGAGGCAGGAGATCTAGCGTGCCTGGCTCGGTGGCAGCTGGAGCCTGCTGACCTCTGTTTGTGGGCAGGACCTTTGTCCCCTTCCCTCTTAGCTGGAGGGGAATCCTGTAAGTGCCCACAGTGATGCCCATGCCCCCGAGGCTAGGCACCTCTGTGAAGACAATGGCTTGAGCCACAAAAAAGGCGGGCTTGGAGCATAAGTCCAGAAACAGAAGCCAGATGCATCCAGGACCATGTGTTCCCCTGGCTAGTGTGAGGTCATATCCTCATAGTGGCCCTCAGCGCCTCTCTGAGACCGGGCCAGAGTCTGCTGGGGACCCTCAGCCAAGGCTGGCATCAGACAACTCCCAGGAGAATTCACAAAACCATCATGACAGTGCTATGCTCTTTCAGAAATGATGGGTCAAGTGGACCCAGAGTAAATAAGAATATAGAATTCTGAGAAACATAATTAATAATTTAAAAATTATGTATATTCTACAAGCAGAATGCATATTTTAAAACATCCATTGAATATTTATAAAAGTTGGGTATGTGCTAGGCTGTAAAGAAAGATTTTTAAATTACAGAAAGAGAAATCTTACAGATTCCCATTCTCAGACTGTAATGCAATAAGACCGGAAATGAATCACAGAGCAATAATAATAATAATAATAATAGTGATAAAACCTTGGAAGCAAAAGCACAAACATATCAACACTATCAGTATTTAGAATAGCTCTTCACTTTTAAACAGGAAATAAAAACTATGAATTTAGACTTCTAAAAAATTAACGAAAATGAGAACATTTTGAAATCTGTGGGAGGCGACCCAAACTGTGCCAGAGAAAATTCTGTGGCCTTATGTTTTTTTAAAAGTAACAACAAAAAAGGGAAAGTAAATTAAAAATGTAATTCTAAAGAAAAAAAAGAACTCAAAAAAAAAGGAGAAATAAATACAGTTGAGGTGGAAGTTAATGAATTAGATGGAAAAGAAGTAGGGGAGCCTGGTCAGCCAACTCTTGATTTTGGCCTAGGTCTTTGATTCCAGGGTTGTGGTGGGACAGAGCCCCGTGTCCGGCTCCAAGCTGAGCCTGGAGTCTGTTTGGGATTCTCTCTCTCTCTCTCTCTCTCTCTCTCCCTCTCCCTCTGCCCCTTTCCCCACTCCCCACCCACCACACACACAACACAAAGATGAAAAATAAGTAAAATAGTTCTTTAAAACCAAAAACTGATTCTTTGAAAAGATGAATAGAATAAATTCCTGACAAATATAACCAACTGAGAAAAGAGAATAAAAAAAACCCCTAGAAATGAAAATTGCACTATTAACCACCAATATGAAGACAAATTTTAAAGCAATAAAAGAACATGATATGTATCTGACATCTGGACGATTTTCTAGAAAAATATACATGATCAAAATGAACTTGAAAAGAATTAGAAAACCATAAGCAAATTCATGTTCCTAGAAGAACCAAAATAATTATGACGAGCTAAGACCCCCCCAGAGAGCAGGCCCGGGACTTTTCACAGGTGAGTGATAGGTGGGGATGAGGGCACGCCTAGACCCCGAGAGGAGGGGGAAGGAGAGGCCCGGGGGGCTGATTGGAGAGCTTGTCTAGGTGCTTTGTCATTTTTACAGAGGTCTGTCCTGATCTCAGCGTAAGCCTGGGGACCCAGTTCTTGGACTGGGGCTCTGAGCTCCTTCCTCTCCTCCCTTTAAACTTGGGACTGATGAGCCTCAAGCTAAGGGCATCTTCCTCAAGCTGAGGCTAAAGACACTAATGCCAAGAGAAAAATTATCTCAGGAACGGGCAGGGGTCACAGCAGGATCTGCCTCTCACTAATTAGCAATAATAACACCTCCGTGTGACATTGGGGGAAGTGAGATGCCCTGTGCAAAGCTCCTCGCATGTGGCTCTGTAGCGTGTCCACCCTTAGGTGACCATGGGACAAAACAAAACACCTCTCTGACCAATGCCCGAAGCAGGATGAGACTCCCCCGGGAGGCAGAGGCCTGGCCCTGCCCCGTGACCTGCTGCTCTAACAGAGCCTCCTGAGCCATCTTTGGCTCTCTGCCTCTTGAGAGCCACACGACAGTACTTCCTGATCCCAGCAAGCAAAGGTCCATGCACTCTCTGACCCAAAGGGAACTGGTGGACACCTTTGGCAGGATGAGACTCCACAGCCCACTCCTGGGGTCCAGGTAGACCACTGAGTCTCCCCCCAGGAAGGTTCATTCTCTTGAAGGCCAATGGAGCCCAAGTCCCTGGAGCTCGATGAGGCCTTTGGGAGAGTCCCTGGCATGATTTCCTGGTACTGAGGCCCCCCACCCTCATCCCATGAGAAGACAGAAGAAGGAAGACCCGGCCGTGCAGCTCCATGGATTTGCTCAGGGGATCTCACCCACCTCGGAAAGGCATTGTGTGATCTCACCATAAATCCTCTCCATCTGCCTGTCCAGGACAACTACAGGGAGAAAGAAGGAAAGATGGAAATCATACAGAAGAGGGATAAGCTCTCAAGGAACCAAGGCCAGTCAGTGCTTCCAGGCTGATGGGATTTTGACTCCTCATAGCCCCCAGGGAACTCTGGGGCGGGTCCGTCCATTCACAAGAGGCCTCCCGCCCCTTCCCTCAGATTTGCTCATCTGCTGGACCAGGTGGTGACCCTACCACCATCAACCAAATATTTGTGAGCCTCAGCTGGAACCCAGGGCTCCCTGGAGGCTGGAGGCGACATCACTGAAGGTGGGGCACAGGCTAGGGTGGCAGGGCTGACCTCTTGGAACAGGAGACATTTTCTGGATCAGGAGCCTCAACCTGTGGTTCCACTTTTTTTTTTTAAATAGACTTTATATTTTAGAGCAATTTTTAGTTCACAGCAAAATTAAATAGGAAGTAGAGAGAGTTCCCACATACCCGCTGCCCCACACACCTCTCCCATTATTAACACCCCCCACCAGAGTGGTACGTTATTGTTGTAAGTGTCGGACCTGCATGGATACACCACATCGCCAACGCCCATGGGTTACATTAGGGCTCACTCTTGGTGGTGTACATCCTGTGGGTTTGGACGAAGGTATAAGGACATGTATCCATCATTATAGCATCACACGGCATAGTCTCACTGCCCTAAACACCTATTCATCCCTCTGCCCCCTCAGTCCCTGGTAATCATGGATCCTTTTACGGTCTCCACAGTTATGCCTCTTGCAGAATGGTGCATAGTTGGGATCATACAGCACATAAATTTGATTGACTTCTTTCATGTGCATTTCGGGTTCTCCAGGCCTTTTCATAGCTTGATAGCTTATTTACTTATTTACTTATTTATTTACTTATTTATTTATTTATTTATTTATTTATATTTTTTTAGAGAGTGTGAGAGAGAGACAGAGTGTGAGCAGGGAAAGGGCAGAGAGAGAGAGAGAGGTAAACACAAAATCCGAAGCAGGCACCAGGCTCTGAGCTGTCAGCACAGAGCCTGAGGTGGGGCTCGAACCCACGAACTGTGAGATCATGACCTGAGCTGAAGTCAGATGCTTAATCAACTGAGCTACTCAGGCACCCTGACAGTTCATTTCTTTTCAGTGCTGAGTAATATTCTATTGTCTGGGTAGATCACTGTTTATTTATCTATTCACCTCTTGAAGGACATCTTGGTTTACTTCCAAGTTTTGGAAAATACGGATAAAGCTGCTATAAACATTGGTGTGCAGGTTTTGGTGTGGATATAAGTTGTCAACTCATTTGGGTAAATACCAACGAGCATGACTGCTGGATTAAACGGTAAGACAATGTTTAGTTTTGTACTATAGTTCCTCTTTCAACAGCTTTATGGAAGCATAATTTATATCCAATAAAAATGCCCCTATTTTAAGTGCACAGTTTAATGAGTTTTGTTTATAGTCGTGCTCAAGTTGTAGAATATTTCTGTCACCTCAGAAAGTTTCCTCCTGCCCCCTTGTCCAGCCCCAGCCCCTGGCAACCACGGATCTGCTTTCTGTCACTATAGTGTTGCCTTTTCTAGAATTTCATATAAATGGAACCACACACTATGCAGTTTTGGGGGTCTCATTTTTTTCACTTTAGCCTATTTCTGAGACATCCACCACATCATCATATCTATTAGTACTTTCCTTTTCTTTGCTGAGCAGTATCCCACTGTATGGACATACTTGTCGGCATAACTGTTGGCCAGCTCACAGATACTTGGGTTCTTTCCTTCGGTTGGGTCTGTTATGAATAATGGCGCTATGAACATTTGCGTGTATCTTTGTGGCTGTGGCTTCTTTCCAAAGGAGAATGCAGGACCATCACCCCCAGTCCTGTCCAGAGCAAGCAGGGAGATGAGGAAGTTGGAGCAGGCCCGAGGCATCAAGAGGAAGGGGTGTCACCTCCAGGCCCCCCTCACAGGCCGGGCAGGCCACAAACTGCCAGAACTGCCAGAAACCTCTCTCCACCGGACTTTCCCTTCCCAGCCCCGCCTAGCCAGTTGCTCTGAACAAAAGGTCAGGGGCCAGGAGGGGGAAGTAATGTGTTTATTTCCTTGTCTCCATGGTGCTGGGAAAGCTGTACTTGGTCTGGGGTGCAGGGTGCACTGGGATGAGCTCCCTGCTGCCACAGCCCTGCAGGTGTTATTAGTAGTCCTCATCAGAATGACGTCTTCTCCAGAGGCTCATTTCCAGCATGTTCCATCTAGCCTCTCTGTGGTCGCCCTCCATGGCTCATCCAGATCTAGGACCCTGGTCACATCCCCAACCCCCCATCCACCAGGCCCCTTTGTGGATCTTAGACGGCATGTCTGCCACATGGACCATCTCCCATGAGTCCTACTCCACGTGATGGGGCAGAGCAGGCTGCCCCTGTGGCAGTGGGGCAGACTGTGGCTCAGAGAGGCCGAGAGGCTGGCATAAAACGACACAGCCTTCCACCTATGGCCACCTTCATACAGCAAACCCAATGGCTTCCCCTTCCCCAGAGGTCCGGCTGTCACTCTCAGATGAAGAGAAGGAGCACTTGAACCCCAGAATTGCTTGTAGTGCAATAAACAACTGAGTGACAGTGCAGTGGGATTTTAATTATCCACATAGAATGTGTACTGGGCATCAGACACTGATCAAAGAACTTTACAAATAGTAACTCGTCTTCTCCTTATAACTACTCTCATGAAGCAGGTGTGATTATTACCCCCATTTTACAGGTGAGGAAACCGAGGCCCAGAGAGGGGAGGTAACTAGCCCAGGGCCACACAGGAGCTGACCCACACTTTTGGCCACTGCACTCTGAAGCCCGTGGGGTGGTTTGCTTATTTCATGTGCCAGTCGTAAATTTCCAAAACCGTTTTACTGAGGTATAATTTAATTTAAAATTCATCCTTTTTATGTGTGCAATAAAGTAATTTCAGTGGATTTATAGACCGGTGCAATCATTACAACAAACCAATTTTAGAACATTTCCATCACCCCCAAGAAGATCCGTTGTGTCTGTTTGCAATCACTGTTTTGACCTCAAGCCGAAGGCAAATAGTAATCTACTTTCTGTCTCTGCGGATTTGCTTCTTCTGGAAATTTCGTAGAAATAGAATCATACACTCTGTGATCTTTTTAAAAAAATTTTTTAAATGTTTATTTACTTTTGAGAGAGGGAGTGCAAGTAGGGGAGGGGGGGCAGAGAGAGAGGGAGACATAGAATCCAAGGCAGGCTCCAGGCTCTGAGATGTCAGCACAGAGTCCCATGTGGGGCTTGAACCCACAAACCAGGAGATCATGACCTGAGCTGAATTTGGACGCTTCACCGACTGACCCACCCAGGTGCCCCTGCTCTGTGACCTTTTGAGTCTGGCATCTTTCACTCAGCATGATGTCTTTGAGATTGACTCACCTTGTAGCAGGTGTCAGCACGTTGTTTTTTACTGCTGGGTAATATTCCATTGTGTGTCTACCCCACATAGACACACTTTTTTCTTACCCGTTCACCAGCTCATGGGCTCGTTGGTTGTTCCCACTGTTTGGCTGTGATGAATCAAGCTGCTGTTGATTACATGTCTTTGTGGGGCCACAGATTTCCCTTTCTCTTTGGGTATATTTGCAGAAGTAGAATTGCTGGGTCGTTGTGGCAAATTCATGGTCAACTTTGAAAAACCTGCCAAAGTTTCACCAAGGTGCTGCAGAATTTTCCATTCCCAGGCTGGTGGATTTTATAGTCTGCGAGCCTGGGGTTCCAACCCCGGGGCCACCCATAAAACCAGACGAGCCTGATGAGAATCCCAGACCATCAGGCAGTTAAATGAGGCCCTCGGGCCACCAGTGGGTCACGCAGAGCCTCTCTACTGTTCCTGAGGGTCGAGAAACCATCGGGGGCGGGGAGGACCATCAGGGGACAAGAAGTCAGCTGTTCTGCTGTCTGATCTGAAAGAATCACCTTCCGGGACCCACAGCACTTGCTGGGGGAAATCAGCAAAGTGGCCATTAAGCCAAAAGGAAAAGCAGAAACACATGTGGAGAAGTTGAGCGAGATCTCGCAAAGGAAGAAAACTAAAGAAAGCCCCTGGGCGCCTAAGGAGCCGGTCAGCAGCTCTCACACTCCAGAGGCAGGTCCCCCCCCACCTCCATCCCCACCTGCCACCAGCTTTGTCAGAGCCTTTTCCGGCTTCCTCAGAGGCCCAGTGAGAAGATGACAGACGGGATGACGGTGATGGCAGGAGGGCAGCCCCGGCAGCCAGCGGCCTGGGAGAGCTGTCCAGAGCCAGGGCGCTGAGCGCGAAGTGCCCTGGCCCCTCCAGGAGACCCTCTAGGAAGGGAGACGCAGCCCCCTGTTCGCCAGGACTGCTCTGAGCGCTGCTGACTCTCCATTTTGTGCCATGGGTTGCTCCAGAGAGTCATTTTTTAGTAAGTTATGAAGTTTCCCTATTTAATAAAGAGACGCAACTTTTGATCAGGAAGTTTGGGTGTTTCTGGTGGCAGCTGCAAATGAGAGTGCTCTGCCCCCGGCACGTGGTGAGTGTTCAACAAAGACTCTCCTCTCCCTGCTCCCTCCAAGACACAGACAGGGAGGCGATGACAGGGTACTGCTGAAATACCCACGGAGGCCACAGGGACAGCACAGAGGCCACGACTTGGACAGGACAGGATGGGATGCTGCCTGCCTCACCTTACCCCAACACCCAACAGCTCAGAACAGAAAGTAATTTAGACCTGTTCTGGGCCTGCCACTCCCCCGGGGAAGAGGAGGCAGGATGGCCCATGGGTGGGGGGGTGGGGTAGGGCAGGGTCAGGGCCACACCTTGGCCGCGATGGACCTAGAGCTCCACATGTCACACTCCTGGTGTGTCCTGCTCCCACCTCTGGTCACAAGCGATGTACAAAAGGCTGGAACTCCTATCAAGCAGGCTGATTCCAGCGTCTCCCAAACCTTCTATGATAAGCACCAAGTGGCCCCCAACAGGCCCTCAGAGAAGGTCTTTGCCAGGCCTCGAAGATGCGGAAATCATCACTTCTGCTCTCAAGTAAGTCAGCCTGCATTAAAGGTCCCAGGCCCTTAGTGACCACACTAGGCAGAACAGCGTCCTCCCCAAATTCACGTGCACCTGGAACCCGTGAACGGGACCTTATTTGGAAATCGGGTCTTTGCAGATGTGATTAAGGTAACACGAGATCATACTGGGTTTTCCATACTGGGTCCTAATCCAGTGACTGGCATCCTTACAAGACACAGACGCGGAGACGACACGGAAGAGATGGCCACGTGAAGACAGAGATGGGAGGGATGCGGCGACAAGCCAAGAACTCCAAGGGGTGCCAGCAACCACCAGAGGCTGAAAGAAGCAGGAAAGGAGTCTCCCTAAAGCCTTCAGGGAGAGTGCGGTCCTGTCGACACTTTGATTTTGGATTTCCCACCTCCCGAACTGGGACAGAGCAAGTTCCTGTTGTTTAGAGCCACTCAATTTGTGATACTTTGTGACAGCAAGAGGGGAGAGCTGGGCTCAGGCTGGGAGCCTGGCTCAGGTTGGGAGCCTGGCTCAGGTTACACTAATGCTCGGGGCTGGCAGGTATCAGAGTGGAGGGTAGAAGGGGAGGAGCCTGCACAGGATGAGGGGCCTCTTTCTGCTGCATCTGCTGTTCGGGCAGGCGGCCCAAAGAACAGAACTGATAGTCGCAGCTCAGCTCGGTTCATGGCAGATCCAGCTTTACCAGCTCATGGTTTTCCATCTTCGCCACCTCCATCGTGCCTGGGAAAGGTACTGTGCCCTGGAGGTACTGAGGGAATGTTGGTGGGGGCTCTCACTCCCTGCGTCCCCTGAGCACCGGGGACTGTGTCTCCTGCTTAGCCTTGGCCTCCTTCTCCTTCACACTGACTGATGGCAGGATTGGCCAGTGGGCTGGAGGGAGCTAACTCAGCTTTACTAAAAAACCAATTTCAAGGCTGCTGCTGTTTGCTGAGTTGGCAGAGAGGCGTCAGCGCCTCTGAAAGTTGTCAGTAGGGATTCCCGCTTACTGAGGCCAGGCGCTCAGCCCATAAGCCCCACTCTAGAAGTTGTGGTTTTATCCTGAATGCCACCTGTGAAATGACATTCCTCAACTCTCTCTGGTGGCCGGAGCCCTGGAAAGCAAGAGCCTGAGGTCAGCCACGAGAGGGGTTAACACTGGAACTCCAGGTTATTCTCATCGCGTTGTTCCATTCATCACGTGTATGTAGCACGGCACTTAGACATCAGTGCACAGTGCCCGGGCCGGGCGCTGGGCTGTGTTGAGGTTGCCGGTGCCTTCTGACCACCCATCCAACAGCCTGCCCCTTCCCATTAGCATCCAGCTTGTCCTGGGCAGGGTCTCTCTGTGATGAGCTGGAGTGATCAGCCTATGGAATCGCCTTCTGCATGAAGAGGAAGTCACAGTCTACCTGGCTGCTTCACTCGGCGCTGTGGGCTGTGGGGTGAGAGGGTGTCACACAGCCAAGCTACACTGAAACCTAGATCCTTCCATGCCCAGAGCCAGAAGGCTGATTTCCCTAAGGGTCCTTCAGTCAGTTACCCCACCGCAAGGCCTCAGGGCACTGACAGGGAATGGTTTGGAGTTGTCAGAGTTTGCATACCAAACTGGCCACTGAAAGGTCCGCCACGCACAAAGGCTCTGAGTGTTGACTATGCCCTCTCTGGGCAGCCGTCAACCTACGCCAAGACCCAGCAGCACCAAGAGGTGCCTGGTGCCCGGCTGGGGCCACCTTGCCGGGGATGACAGTTCCACTACCCTTCTCTTTTCCTCAGGATTTGCTCAGTGGGACACTCAGGGAGCCAGAGAACTGAGCATGATTTTCCACACCAGGCCTCCTAAAGATTCCAGGGACAGAGACAAACCAAAGCCTGATGCTGGGTGTTCAATCTCCGCACAGAGTGTATCAAGTGCCATCCAAGGTGGCGGCTGGGCATTAAGGCCAGAGGGCCCTGAGGAGAGGCTGGACTTATGCTGCCTTGATGCATCCGGCGTGAGGACCGGAGCTTCGGGCAGCCCCCAGTGCACGTGGAGGCCAGGTGGGGTCCAGACAGTCACAGGGACATGATAACGGGACACCAGAGCCCAGAAGGTGGGCTGCGCAGCCTGGCCAGGACAGGAGCTAGAACTGGGACTTTCCAGAAGAACTCAAGTTCCTGGCTTCCTGAGAGAACAATGCTGGAAGGCAGCAGGGCCCCACCACAGACGGAGCATCCTGTCCATGGGGCTCACAGGGGCTTCCTAACAAAGGCTGCTTCCCCAGTTCAACTTCTTGGTTTTCTCTGTATGGTGACTTCTCGGCTACAGGCTCTTGGCTGTGAGTTCCTTCAGAAGAGCCCAACTGGTTGTCCCTGGGAACTAAGACCCCAATTTAAGCTTGGCTAGGAGATCCAAAACCAAGTGGTGGGGGAAGGCCAGTGTCAGCCCACAGCCTGTCCCCACTCAGGGCCTCCCTGGTTCCTGGGGACCCATTTCTAGTTCTCCAGCAGCTGTCAGTGTCACAGAGCCAGCTGCCCAGGACCTCTGGGGCCCAGGCACAGAGCAGTGGCTCAGAATCTGAGCTCAGGCAGGAGTGTGGGGGCCAGGACAGGTTTGTGTATGGATGGATGGGTTTATCTGGCAGGGCTGTGTCAGAGCATAAAGGGCCCAAGACTGTCCAAGCCTAGGCCAGTCCCCACTCTAAGGAGACACCAAGTCTCAAGAAATGAAGGGTCTTCTTTCCAAACTGTTTCCAAGGGTCCTGGCTGGCCAGTTACTGACCCAATGACCTCTGCCAGGCCTGGGCCTCTGGTACCTCTGCCTCAGTTTACACAGCGGAATCTTCCCTCTGGCCTCGACGCACCCTACCAAGCAGCAGCCTGGAGGGCTAGGTGGAGCTGTGCAGAGCCCAGGGTCCATCAAGGGCAGCTTCCCTTGAGCTCACTGTTAACAAGGTACCTTCCCCCACATTTTTCCCCATGGCCCAGGCACAGAAAAAACACCACTAACAAATGTTGGCATGAGTCACTAACATGAACTTTATTGGATCACTGGGTGTCATCGATTCACCAGTAGGTCACAGACCTGTGATGCAGAACCAGCCACAGTTTGAGCGTCATTATCTGGGGACGTACACATCTTGATGAAGTGTCTAGGCAGCACCAGACACAGCGGATGAACCCACACCACCCACACCACAATAGCAGGTTCTGTCTGTGACCCCCTCTAGCGAGCCAGCCCCTATGGGTGCCAGGCACCTGCCAGCTGAGCCCTCTGCCCCTACGCCACAGATGGTGGGAGGTGGCGGGTGGGGAGCTGGCACAGGACAGGGAACAGAGAGGCGGCCCTCAGGTCAGCACTCACTCCTTCCGAGGCCTTCCGGGGTGGGGACGTGGAGGTCTGGCAATGGAGCCCTGGGGACAGCAGCCTTGGAGGCCGGGTAAGGCAGAAGAGAAGGCATTCAATTCTCAGACCTCATGACTGCCGATTTCCTGTCGCTCTGGCCCAGGCTGGGGGAGGGCAGTCTTCTCAGATTGGACAGCTGACGAGGGTGCCAGGGTGCATGAGATGCAGGATGGGGCAGAGGGAGCGCCCTCACCCTGCAGGTCCAGGCACAGCACAGGAGCAGAGTTCTAGACTCTGAAGGCGGCAAGCAAGCAGCTTGGTTGGGGGGCCTCCCTCGAGGCTGGAAAGCATCTAGGGGCCTAGCCCCAAAACCCCTTCCAATGTCTCTGTCAAGTAGGAGAAGCCAAGGGACAACAGTGGTTTGTTTCATTAAGAACTGTGTTTCCTTAAAAACTAGTTCTGAACACAATGACTATATCAAAAAAGAGATTCTTTGCTCTATTAAACATCATTCACGGAGAATTTCCTGAGCGCTGTGCCGTGCGCAGACCCGCGTGCCGGGGCGTTGGGGGGTCCAGGAGAAGTCTAAGGCACTGGCCCTGCTCTGCCACAGGGCTCCTTCTCCCTGGAAAGGCGGCCCCGACTGCTAAAAGGCCGGTGAGCATGTCCAGATCTGGGGGACAAGGTGGCCTGGCCGTGTCCACCCCTGGACAGAGTGTTCGAAGTGACAGCCAAGAGTGTTCTTCCTGCCTAGGCCCACCGAGAGTAGGAGGGACACTCCGGCTGCAGGCCCAAGCAGAGTGCTGGAGGACGCTACGACCATTCTGCTCAGAGCTGCAAAGATGGACACTGGCCATGCGGCCAGAGGCCCAAAAAGGCCAATGTGTGGCCAGGCCTTCCCTGGAAAGGGAGGAAGGAGGAAGACCAGGGGCCTGGCAGGGCTTGAGAGGCAGGGCTGGGCCTCAGGTCTCCCTCAAGTTGGACACATGGGAAAGTACCCTGCTTATTAGCACCTGGTGACCAGAGCCAGCTCAGGGACACCCTGCCCAACCAAGAGCTCTCCCAGGCACCCACTCAGCACCCAAGCCCTGGGTACCTTCTCAGAGCCTGCAGGTCCCCAGGAACTGCACTGCCCAGGGGCTCCACCCCCACCCTGCAGGCTGGGCAGACCCTCCCTACCGTGCAGTGGGCATGAGTGGATACAGTTTCCCTGCCTGAGTGCGGCCTCCTGGAGCCCCTCTGCTCTCCCTTCATCCTGGAGGTGAGCTGGTTAGCAAGGCATCCCCACATGCCCTCCCCTCCATAGCCACATGGTTGAGACAATTTGGGCTCCAATTCCTATGGTGACCTCTGTCTCTGAGCCCCACAGGGTTCTCTGACCTCCCCACTTCCAGACCGAACAAAACAAAAAAACAGGAACAAGGTAGTAGTACAGGGGTCCTGTGACCTGGGCATCCACACCCTCCCTTGGGAATAGAGGTCTCGCCCCAGCAGGGCATATGCCCACCTTAGCATACGTCCCTCCAAGGGACGGGGTCTGCCAGCCCAGGGCAAGCACAGGGTTGGGAGGGTCAGAAGAGGCTGGGGGCGGCCTGGCCAGGTGCATCATGGTCCCGGATATACTGCAAGATGTCCATCTCGTCCATGGCTTGAATCTGCTGCTGCTGCTTCCGCTGCTCCGCCACAGCCTCAGGCAGGGCCGCTTTGGGGGGGACAGCTGGCTTTCTGGGTAGCGCTGGCTTAGCTGCCACTGGTGGCTTGGGCTTAGGCTGGGGCTTGGGCTTGGGCTTGGGTTCGGTCCCCAGGTTCAGAATCTGGTCCAAGTCTTCTTCAACTCTAGGGCACCAGAGGGGAAAGCTCTGAATATAATCTCCCACAAAGGGAGGAAGGCCCCAAGGCAACGGCACCCCGGAGACTGTGCCCAGGCCCTGCCCCAACCTGGCCTGCCCCCGTCCTGCCCCCAGGGAGGAGCTGAGGTGGGGGGGCTTCTCCCTCTCTGCAGCCGCACAACACAGCGGGAGCAGAGCCAGCCTGTCTGCAGCCTCTGGGCCTCCTTTTCAGGTGGTCCCACTCTAGACGATTGACGGCCCTGAGGGTGACTTGTCCTTCAACCTCTCAAGAAAGAACAGCAAGAGCTGCCAGATACACAGCACCTGCTCTGTGCCAGCACTTCGGACATATTATCTTGTTCTATCCCGGGACTCTTTGGGGGAACGGCTGATCTCTACCCTGAAGATATGGATGCTCAAGCCCCAGGAGGCCAAGCTACCCGCCTGAGATGACAGCGTGTGACAGTGCCTGAGTCAGAACGAGGGTGTTGGGCTTCAGAAGCTGAGCCCTCAGCTAGGCCAAGTTCAGCCAGAGAAAGAATAAATGAGGGGATCTGACCATTATGGGGCGGGGCTGCCCATCCATGGTGCCCATGTGGGCCACGCAGGTGCCAGATAGAGCCCGCTGAGGGCTAGAGCCACCACAGCGCTGGACCTGACAGCCATTGTGGGGTGGGACTAAAGCCTGCAGCAGCGTGACGGTCACACAGAACCAGCCCCCAGGTACCGGATGGCAGTTAAGAAAAGCACACCACAACCTGGTTCTGCCCTCTTTGCCTGAGGGAGCATCTGCTGCCAGCTCCTGGTGGAGGAACTCATTTTCTGGAGACCAGATGCACAATGCAAGACCCATTCAATCCCTCCCACCACCCACCCACCCACCCACCCATCCAATCAACATCGTGCTGAGTATCTACTGCGGCCAGGCATTTCCATATTCATTAACTCACTGAATAATCACAAGACACTGTCTGGTAGCAGGTATTAGCCCTGTTTTCCAGATATGAAAGCTGAGGTACAAAGAGATAGAGGCCTTTGCTTGGGGCCCCTGGCCAGCTCGTGGAGGAAGAGGACTTGGCCTGGGGGTGGCTGGGTCTCTTGGGTGTGTCTGTGCTCCTGGGGCACCAATGCAGTGAAGCCCTCTCAGGTTGGGGTTTCTCCAGGGTGGACGATCCCTCCTTATGCTGAGGCCACAGGCCCCCCAAGGCCTGTCAGGTGATACCTGATGGACCTGTTGCCTCTAAGGACCTGACCCAGACCCCTGTTGCCTCCTGAGGGAATCCTCTTGCTTCTCTTGGGACTCTGATAACCTCCACACACCTGTGTCCTCTGGGAATTCTCCCTGGCTTAGGCTCCAGCACACTTGTTGTCCACTTTCCTGTCCCTTGACAGATGACAGTCCCATCTGGGTGGGACACAGTGATTTAGAGAAGACTCAAAGTAAGAAGAACTGCAAAATAAGTGACTGGCAGGTCTCTTTCCCCTCCCTGGCCTGGCGAGGTCGCTCCCACAAGATGCTAAGGAAGAATGGCCTGACCAGAGCTTTCACGCTCTCCTTTCAGCCAGGCAGAGGGTGGACGGCAAGTTCTCTTCCCATTCCCAGGGGCACAGCAGCCTCTAGCCTGCCCTCTGGGGGAAGCTGTGCACTGTTCAGTCTGGTCTGGAGCCAAGAGACAGCAGGAGCCCCGGGGTTGGGGGGAAGGGTCTGGTAACCCTATCCTGGGGGCTTTGGCAGAGTTACATGGAAAATTCCCATTGAAATCCAAGGGCCAATGTTTGAATTCCTAAATGAGGTTTCCTGGCCCTTTACATGCCTCCTCAAACAGTGACCAGCAGAAATATCCAGACAGGTACTGCCCACACCCGGGCCAAGTGTCTCAGGATATCGCAACAGGCCTTGTTTGGCCAAGCTGGGGTCAGGGAGGGAGGGCACAGGTGCCAGAGGCAGAAGGCCCCGGTGGGGGGTGGGGCTTGCACAGGCCACTTGGCTTCTCCAAGCTTCAGTGTCCTCATTACCTAGCAGGGCTGCAGAGCCGCTGTGTGCCCAGAAGCACAGCACTGCGCGCAGAGCCCAGGTCCGTTCCACTCCCTCTACTCCTTCATCAGGGGCCTCAGGTCTGCTTCCTCACCTCCACTTCCCTGGTCCTCAATCTCCCCCTCTGTAAACGGGATCCAGCTCAGACATCAGGAGGGCTAGGAAGAGGCTTGTCTGAACATGGAGCGCCCAGCACAACCATCCCCTGGAGGGGCTGCCTGCCAAGTACCAGCTACCAAAGGGGCTCTGGGTCACCCTGCCTGCTTCCTGGGTCAGCCTCTTGCGGTGGAGACAGACCACAAAGGGAGAATTCAGAGCTTCTGTGGATGGCAGACAAGTTGAGCAAAACGTGTCCTTCCAGCCCAGACCCGGGGGGACCCCGAGCCTGGCCTTCAAAGAGAGGCAGCTGTCCTGGGTTTGAGACAACGCCAAGAAGTATAACCCAGGGCAGGCTGCTCCCCACCACCTCAGCTCGCATGTGCCATGGCTGCTTGCACGTAGCACCTTCCTGGGGCAGGTGCTGGCTCTTCCTACGTCTTCCACAGGAGGCTGGAGCCCAGGAAAAGCTCAGAGGGACTGAATTATCCACGCCCTTGGAACTAATCAGAAGCTTCCTGAGGTGGCGGGTGAGGCAGTCACGCTCGGGGGATAGGTGGCTGCAGGGGCACCCCTTTTCACGTGGCTTCCCTGAGTCATGGCAAGAAATAGGTCTCATTAAGGCACGTCCCACCTTTCTTCTCTTCCAGGCCCTGCTAGTGCAAGGTCAACCACTGAGAGCCTCTGGGGAGCTCTGAAGTCCCCACTCCTCCTCCCCAGGCCCCTGCAGAGGACGGGCCTCTGTTAAAGACCACACCTGGAAGCCTCCCATTGGTGTGGCTGCCCAGCAAGAGGGAACTGAGGCTTATCCTCATCCTGCTGGGCACGCCACTCCGTGCCACTTCGTGCTAGCTGATGGCCATGATGGAATGAATGGATGGGTGATGGCGTCATTGAATCAGTATTAAGGTTTTTTGCTATAAAGAACCCTGATCACTGTCTGGATAGTCACAGAGCCAGCACAAAGTTGTAACAACCCCAGCTTCTCCCAGCCTGTCAGGGGTGAGGACACAGGATGACAGTGAACAGATGCCAGGGGCCATGGGGAGATGTAAAGGCAAGAAGCCTTCGCTGTGACTGAGGCCTGGTGGGCATTCACAGGGCTAATAGCCCGAGAACGCTAACGAGGGTACAGATGACAGCCTCCCGGAACCACATGGCCCGGCTCCACGTAACCATTCTTGGAAAGAGACGGCTCGGCTTCCTGTAAACCGCCAAGCACAGCTGCGTTCTGGGGGCACGGATGACGCAACGGAGACACACAATACCCGGCATGCCGGGAACGCAGCGGCACACGCAGAAGCCCAGGGAGAGCTGCTGGCCCAGGGCGGGAGGCAGATCTCCCAGCCTCACCCCCAAGTAGTTAGACTCCTTGGAAGGAGCGGGAGGATAGGACATGGGCGATGCACTGGCTTCCAATCCTGGCTGTGTCCCTTGGGGGCTGTGGCCTTGGGCCAGTCACCTTTCATACACTCCAGTCTCTAAAACAGAGATAAGGGCACCTACAGTGGGGCACTGAAGGGCTGAATGAGGCAGCGTGAAGAGTGCCGCACACTGACGCATGGCACGCACTCTGGAAGGAGGAGTCCAGCACACGGACGCACGGCACGCACTCTGGCAGGAGGAGTCCAGCATACGGACGCACGGCACGCACTCTGGCAGGAGGAGTCCAGCACACGGACGCACGAAACGCACTCTGGCAGGAGGAGCCCAGCACACGGACGCACGGCACGCACTCTGGAAGGAGGAGCCCCCCATGGAACAAACTAAGCCTCGCTCTCCCCTCTGAGACCTGCTGCTAGGACCCTGCCGGGTCCAGCCACTGTCCAGCACATCTGTGCTCCGCTCCCTCTGTGAGAGCTGCGAGTTACCAAGAGTCCATTTGATTTGTTCCCAAACCTATTTAGGCCAGTTACACTTGCTCTTGCGATTACCTATGATTATTCTTCACATAAACTTTTAAAGTATGAGTGGGAAAAGGAAAAGAAAAAGACTTGGATTCATGAAGTCTTTCTGTAACTCGCTGAGCTGCCCCAGGATGGTGACTGCCCCCAACCCCTGTCCAAATCCCCGACACTGCCCCCTGGCCAGCGCCTACCCACAGGCTCCTGCCTCTGATGGGCCAAGACAGTCACCCTTGAAGGCCAAAGCTGGTGAGATGCTCCCGCACTGACACGGGTCCCTGGCTCCGTCCAGGCACTCTCAGGGCAGGCGGAGCACCGCTGGGGGCAGGTGGTACCTGAACAGCTCCGGCTGGGACGTGGCCCCTCCACTCACATGGGCGGCAGGCAGCAGTAAGGGGTCACCCAAGGGGACGGCGCCGCCGAGATCAGGATCTTCAAACAACTTCACGGCTGTGGGGAAGGCAGGAGCAGAGTGGTCAGAGAAGTCCTGGCCCATCCTCAGCTGCCAGAGGGGGACAGGGTGGAGATGGCCTGGCCTAGTCAGGAGATAGTGAGCAAGGGACAAGGCAGAGCATGGAAGAAGCAGAGGAATGGGCCCAGGTAGGGGCAGGAAGGGAGCAAGGGACAGGCACTCAGAGGCTACCCTGTAAATTGTCAGATGTCTGGTCTCCTGTGGGAGTTCTGAGGCCAGGACTGTGTCTTTCTCATCAATGTGTCCTCAGGCTCAGCAGAACCTGGCCCTCAGTGGGTGCTCACCGAGTGCTGGCTGTATCAATGGGGATCATCAACTCTCCATGAGGACAGGTCACACCTATGGACAAGTACAGAAGTCCCGGGGCTGCTCAACTTTCCCCTTTCCAACTCTGCACGGGACCCTCCCGTGGGGTCTACGCAGGAGCCACAAAGTCTCTCATCACAATCCAAATCATACAGAGTCATAGCGCAGCTGGCTGGCATACCTGAGTCTACTTTCCAGCCAGTGGCCACATCTGGCCCTGGGATGACAGATGCTTTTGCACCAATCACAATCCATACTTTTCAAGTGATAAAGATGACCGCCCTCCTCTTCCACAGGATGAGTAGAATAAACATACAGCCCTGGAATGTTCCAGGCTATGGGGACACAGAGTGCAAGACTAGATTTCTCCAGCAAAAAATCTTTGTAAGCTGAGTCTGTATCATGTTGAAACAGGACAAGGGGAGGATTTCCATCATGCTCACGTGTGGCAGGTCCAAAGCCATTGACAGAGGCTTGTTGGGTCGCTGAGCGGACACCAAGAGGAATGGGAACACCTGGAGGCTGTACTTACTGTCCTTGAGGGGCGTGTCTTCTGCGGGGCCCTGAGGGGAGAGCTTCGTGCCTGGGCCAAAGAGCCCCTCGTCAGGGTCCACCTCCTCATCAAAGATGGTGAGTCGTGGTGAGGGTTTGGGCTTCATGGCCACTTCGGGGTGTTTCTTGGGCTTCTTGGAGCTAGGGAATCAGACACAGCTCAAGGTTAGGACTTCTCATGAGAGCCCTGATGGCCAGCAGGTGGCCTGGTCAGAGGCTGGGCGAGCCTAAGCTGGTGTCAAGAAGGAATTCTCCAGTGCCCTGACAGTGGAGACGTGAGACCCTGTTATTGGAAGCGGCTGAGCCACGTGCCCCAGGAACCACTGACGTCAGGGATGTGTGGGAGGAGCAGGTGAGTGTCTGAATGAGCCAGCAGACTGCCAGACAACTCCCGGCCCGGAAGGGCCACCCGGGACTCAGGCCTGCCTGCATGGCCGCAGGTCAGAGAGGCTGCTCTCCTTCTGGAGGCTTTGGGGGCCAACTGCCCCTAATGCTCCCAGGGGCCAGGATCAGAGTCACTGCACAGCTCCTTGGAAAGGGGCCTGGACCCAGAGAGCTGCAGAAAGCAGCCTTGGTAAATGCACCACACAATCCGCTGGGTGTTGGAGGGCAGGGTGCTCAGAGGCGACCATCCGCACACTCTGGATTTGGACTTCTGGTAGAATCTCGGGCTCCAGCTGAGATGGGAGAAGCTATGAAAGCTGGGAATGCACCTGCTGGAGGCTCCCACGCCCAGGACGGAGCACACCTATGTGCTTAGTGCCGAGGCCCCACTCATGGTCCTGTGCTCTCATCCCCTCGAGGTGTCCCAGGAGCAGGGAGGAGATCAGCATGGGGTGAGGACAACGGGCTTGCCCTACTGCTCTCTGGGAAAAAGTGGCACATGTCAAAGACAAGATGGAGAACAGAGACTCCGCGGCAGGGCTGTGCTCCACGTGCTCCAGTCCCTGCTCTCTCTCCATTCTGAGCACTTCCAGACAGGCTTATGTCACAGGCCACCATGGACTCGCCTCTGCTCTGGGGGTGGCTCTACCCCCAGGCTCTGCTTGTGGTGCTAGGCGAGGTAAAAGGAGCCTGGCCTCCTCCCTCCTCACAGCAAATGCTTTCCAGAAACTTCAGCCATGCCATGGCACATGCCTTGAAGGGCCAGTTCAGCTTTAATGACCCCTGGGAAGTGGGTACCTAAGACAGGCCATGCCCCTCGAAGCAGACCAGCCAGAGACGGCTCTAGCCAAGACATGCTGAGTCAGAGCCCCGGGGCTGGACCAGGAAGCTGTGTTGGACTATCTCTGTGGAATCTCACCATCAGTCAGGTCTGGAGTCACTGGATCAGCCTGGGGCCTGTGGGCTCTGCCTACTGCTTCCCTCAATCACCTGACAGTCACCCCTGAGCTGGCCCTGCTCCTGGACCCCGTGCCCTACCTCACACCTGACCAGGGAGGGCAGGGCTGAGGCGTTACCATCCGTGGCACCGCCCGCAGGTCCACCCTGCTCAGAAACTAGCAGGCCCTGAAACAGCTCCTTAAGAAAGCAAGCCCGAATCCTCCTCCAGCACACAGGCCACCAGTGGCATGGGGGAAAGAGGCTCCCTGGGGACCAGAAAACCAGAGGGAACATGGAAGGAAGAGAACCGTCTGAAGAAGAAATGAAGTGAGAGAGAACAATCATGACTGATCACGTCTGGAGAAGCCATGCAGACTTCAATGATTTCCCTCCTTACACCTACTTCTGGTTCTGCGAGCACAAATTAGGCCTGACTTTCCTGCTACATTCATTTTCCTCTCAAATTGGATAAATGTTCTTGTCTTTTCTTCCTGAAGACATTTCTGATCTTTCATTGCCTTGAACTGAAATAAACGGAATCTATGGCACATAGGGGTGTTCGGCTGGGCACCATCTGTACCCCACCCCGTTATTCCACGCAGGCCACCATCGTCTGTCTCCCCAACTCTCCTGACTTTCTCAGCGGAGACAATGAATGAGGAGGAAATATGGAGCTTTGACAGCTAAAGCCCCAGGCTCTTGCCTTCGCTGGCCCCCAAACTTTAGTCTCTGGGACCCAGCAGTGTGCCCGGTCCAGAGCAGATACTCAATAAATATTGGATGAAAGAATGGAAGGATGGATGGATGGATGGATGGACAGGAGGAAGGAAAGAAGGAAGGAGAAAGGAGGGGTAAAAAGGACAAACGAATAGATGGATGGACACACAGGTGACAGTATATCTCTTATCCAGACTAATTTCTACCTACTCCCCCAGGAGGAGCGGAAAGAGAGTGAAGAGAGGTGGGTTCCCGGGCACCAGTCTGAGACAGAGACAGAGGCTTCACTCTTTCAGAGCTGGAAGTCACGTCTCCTCAGCCACCCTGTAAGAGGCTCGTGCATTCACTCCGAGTGCCCTCTGTGACCAGCACTGGCTAGACACCTCCCTCGTGCAAGATCTTGGGCAGGGCAGTTAGACCTGCCACTGTCCCCAGAAGCTCACAGCTGAAAACCAGAGGCACATAAACCGATCATGACCACACAGAGCAGCAGTTCCAGAGCCTGCAGAGCACAGAGGAAGGAGCCCACCCGGCTCAGGGTGTTCCCTGAGGAGGTGGGGCGGTGTCGACGTGGCCTCGGGCAGAGGAAGTCAGGCCTCCACCTGTGGGGGGGTCTGCCAGGGGCATGACCATGAACAGGTCCCCACGGCAGCTTGGCTTATGGTCCACGAAAACGATCAGGGCGTGGCGCCGGGGAGTGCCGCAGTGTGACAAGGAGACAGCGTCAGGGAGGACATCAGAAGGCAAAGGTGCTCCCAGAAAAAGTGGACTGTGAGGCGATCGGTGGGCAGAAGGGGCGTGTCTAGAATGATGCAGATTTCTGGCCTCAGGGACAGGGTCAGGTATGTCATGTGTGAGGTGACATGGCCCGGTTTCTTCCCTTGTTCACAGATCGCATGGGCATAGACTCAAGCCACACACATGGGCCATGGCCCCCACCGTCCCTGCTCTGGCCCTGCTCCGCCTGCGTCCACCTGGCTGTCTGCGGATGCGCCGCCCTCCTGCCAGCCTCTGCACCAACATGGTAAAGGATGCCCCTCTTGTCGCTTCACCAGAGGAGGGCTGATATGATTAGTCTCTTATCACCAGGGATGTGACAATGGGGCAGCTGAGCAGAGAGGTGTACAACGGACGGTCCTGGAGGACGCGAAGGTCACTTGAACTTGGGCAGGCTCTGGCGCAGCACGGCAGGTAGGGGGGGCTCCCTGGATGGGTGCAGGCGTGTGGAAGCACGTTCCTGTAGCAGGTGTGTGCGTGGACAGACATCAGCTCTCCTGCTTTGCGTGCCTGATGGAGGACAGATGTCCAGACCAGGCCGCATTCTGCAGGCGGACGTGGCGCAAACGTGAGACGGAGGCGGCAGACGCCGAGGCTGACAGCCTTCTCACGCGGCTCAGACAGTTTTGGTGACAGTGACAGACACATGACAGCAGCCTCCCCTCTGGCCACCCAGGGGCCCGTGTCCATGTTCCCAGAGGCACCTGCCCCCCGGCAGACCACGACGGGCACCAGCTGCCCAGGACCTGCATCATTCGAGTTACAGGAGCATCTCCCGGACTAAACAGAAGGTGGTAGATCCTTCTGAGGCCAACATGACATACCTTCAAAGCCAGGGTGATACTCAACCAAATATAGAAATCAATTTCCTCACCAATCATACAATTTTCCTGCTTTCAAATAAAGCATTTTTCAGTGTTTAATTTTAAATTTAGTTTCTTTTGCATTTAGAGTAAATCCTGAGTGCCAATAAAAACACTTTTGTGAAACTTATTCTGGGACAGGGCTATTTGCAGCAGCACCAGGCCTCAGGGCTCCCACAGTGGCCCGAGCAGGGTGGGGTGGGTCCGAGGAGAGGCCGTCACCCCACTAGTCAGGCGGGCCTTCCCCGGATGGGAGCTTCAGGGAAGAGCTGGATGGGGAATGAGCAGAGTCGGGAAAGCTGTGCTCCAGGCAGAGAACAGCCCTGTGAAAATGCCAAGGTGAAGGAGGAGGAGAGTCTGAGGGGAAACTGGGGCCACAGCCCAAAGGGCCGGGGAAAGATTCTGGCCTTTTTGTTCCTGGGGAGGAGCACTGGAGAGGGGGATACAAGAGAATCCATGTTCAGCCTCAGGCCAGTCATTTCACTTCCCTGGGTCTGTTCCTTGTCTGTTAAATGGGAATGAGGAATGCTCCGGAAGCTGCGTGTGGAAGCCGCATGCAGGCTGGCCCAGGGCACAGCAGAAGCCTGTGATCACAGGTGCATGTGAAGCCGTCTAGGGTCACGTCATGTTTTGGCCCAGACTTCACTCTGGGCCCTAAAAAGTAAACAGGTCCTGCCTGGAAAACACCCATCATTTGCTGTAACCCCACAGTCACTCTCAAGGATCTGTTTCTCAACAGCCACAGCCTGACTCTCCAGGCCACTGGGCCCCACCTGGGGGACCAGGACCTCAGTGATTTCCCCCTCCCTTCTGGGCTTGTGCGTGATGACATTCCTCCTTTAGGCACTGGGGCCAAACACTGCCCCTCACCCACCATGACACCCACACCACCTGCTGTCCCTACCCCCCCTACCCCCCCCCCCAAAGCAAGGACCCAGCCCTGGCCACACCCAAAACGGCCCGCATGACTGAATATACAAATGGGCAGCCAGCAGAGCAGATGGAAGATGGAACTTTGTCCCACCACCTGCAGCCACCAGCCCACAATTCTGAGACCACAGCCCCAATAGCCAGGACTTGATCAATAACTGCCAGCCGCCTTAATCTTTCTCCCTGTTTTCTCCTTAATAGGATTGGCCAAAGAAACCCAAATACGCTCCCCCAACCGACCGCACAGGCGTGCAGGACGCCCCTTTTCCAGCTGGCAGCCTCCCCTGCCGACAGCCTCCAGTCGGGGCACACCCCTGCCTTCTCTCTTCCCACCGAGAATCGCTCCTACTCCCAACATGCCTTTGAGCCTCTGCTAAATGCAGGTCCTGGTGGTGGACCCCTCCCTTGTTACGGCCAGTTCTGAATCAAGGCCCTTGCCTGGTCTCACCTGGGTGGCCTTGGTTTATTCCCACATCCCCGATGACACCCCAAATGCGGACGTGACCAGTGAGACCCAGCAGTCCCTGTGCCTGAGCAACCCCATCACCCCCACCACCCAACACGCAGAATGCATGGACGAGCGAGGGCCGTGAGGCTGGCACCCTGGCACAGCCTGGGTCTCACTCTGGGCGTAACGGGCAAAGTCCTGGGCCAACAGTCAGGAGGCTAGAGCTCCCACCCGGAAGGTACATGGCTGTGTGATCTTGGCTCCTCAGTAATACTCATGAATAAACACTGGATTTGCCTTCAAGTTCCTCACAGTTTAAAGCCTCTTTTCTTTCTTTTTTTTTAAGGTTTTATTTATTTTGAAAGAGCAAGTAGGGAAGGGGCAGAGAGGAGAGAGAGAGAATCCCAAGCAGCCTCCGCACTGTCAGCATAAAGCCTGATATGGGGCTCAAACCCATGAACTGCGAAATCATGACCTGAGCCGAAAGCAAGAGTAAGACGCTTAACCAGGTGAGCCACTCAGGTGCCTCAAAAGCTCTGTCGTTTTAATGCTATTACTTGGGGGCTGCCACACGAGTTCCAGGCAGCCAGAGGCAGGGGAATGACAGGCATGAGCTCTCAAGGTTCCATCCCCAGGGAGTGAAGCAAGCATTCAATTCTATCAAGGACAGCCAATCAAGCTCCTGGCTCGAGACCACGGCTGCAGGAGGCATGCCCCTAACCTGGCTGCACCAAGTCTGACAGGCTGTACGGGGTGGCCCGGCATGAGGTAAATGTTGATGATTGCGTAACACAACAGGAAGTGGAAAGGCTGCCTCGAGTTCAGTTTAAACACACCAGGGCAAAGCTATTCTGAAATAATAATAACACTGTACCAAGGAAATTTCTTATATTTCATCTCATTTTATTCTCCCTATCACTGGGAGTTCGTCTTTAATTTATAAAAAGAGAAACTTCCCAGTGCCCTCCAGCTGGTTAAGGGGCACCTCTGGGATTTGAACCTGGGACTGTCTGCCTCTAATTCTGCTCTGGCGTGTCCGCACATCCAGTGTTCCCAGTGGCTTTCAAACTGTGCTCTCAGGGGCCTGGCCCTTCCACAGAGCCACTCAGGGCCATGTGAGAGGTGAGCTGAGGCCGAGGGGGCAGAGATCCAGTCTCTCTCTAGTCCTGTCCCAACCAGGCCAATGCTACCTCGCTCTGTTTTATATATATCGGGGCTCTGCAGGAGATTTCTCTTGAACTGAGGTGTTTGCTACTGAAGGAAAAAAGGAAAGCACTGTCACATGGTGCATTCAGGCCAGACCACGCACGGGCATGGACGGAGAGATGGACGGGGTGCTGCTTCCACGGGGGATGTGGCTGCAATCGATCAGAGGGAGAACTCCAGGGAGCAGCCGGAGGTGGCTGTCACCAGGCTCCTCATTGATTTTGGTCCCGGGCCAGGCCGCAGCTGAGTGCTCTCTGCAGAGGTACAGGATGAGGCCCCACTGTGACCAGGAATGACTGCCCTCCGGCAGGTGGCAGGTGAGAAGAGAGCTGGAAGGGGCGGGGGACGGAGGGCAGCAGGGAGGACCCCTGAGCTCACCCTCCTTGAAGCCCCTGTGGGCGGCAGAGCTGTGGCCGGAGGGCCTGCTGCTCCTGCGTCATTTCCCTCCTGCCACATCCAAGACTTTCATCACCTCTGGTTTCTGGGGCTTCTCACACGTGAACTTCCCTGTGAATCACCTAAAGAGCTCCTTAAAGCCCAGGTCTGAGGGTGCTGACAGGCCCCAGGGCAGTGGCGAGACTCCCAGAGGGGCCTGCTGTCCTAGGCAGGGGCCAGAACATTAAAGGGATCCCAAGCCCCTGCGTGCGGTGGCCCAGGAGAAGCAGCTTCTGAGGCACCTCACCAGGTAGCGCTGGGGCACCTGCACAGCCCCTTCATGGTCCAGCTTGGGGGACATCTCACTCCCAAATCTCAGAACTTGTTTTGTGAGGTGATGGAGGTGTCTGCTAACCTGACTGTGGTCCCTATTTCATAAATTATACGTGCATTAAATCATCACGCTGCACATCTTAGGCTCCTACGATGTTATGTGCCGATTAGTTTTTAATAAAGTTGGGGCAAAAATAAGTAAATCTCTAACTGGAGCAAATCTGGGGATACTGGGCAGTGTGCCGGGAGGTTTTCAAAACCACAGAGTCATCCCAGAGCAGTGACTTTACCCAAATATAGGGAGTAAGATTTTTATACTAAAACACATATGACTCTTTTATGAAGATAAGATAAAATTTGTATAAATAATTGTGACAAAATACATGATTCACTCCAAAACAAACTATCCAGTTTCCTCACTTGAGGCCATGCCCAGGGCAGTGGGGGCTGCCCCCCTCCCCGGTCCCCCCCCTCCCCGCAAGCAGAGAACAGGAAGCCTGGCCTTAAGGGAAGGCACGTTCATGCAGGAACCAGCCTGTCCCTTAGGGAGCGGAGGGTCCTTGGAGACCTGGGGCTGGAGGGCAGCTCGCTGGGCACTGGGAAGAGGTGGGAGGCAGTGCACCTCTCGGAGAAGCAGGGTTTGGAGAAACAAAAACGCCTTCCCAACAGAGAGGGATTAAGTCCCTAAAGAATCCTACACAACTGAGTGGCACAACCGAGGCGCCTGGGCAGAAGCTTCCAGGACTGTGCTCTAAGGGCAGTTATCTGGGAGGAAAAGCTCCAGACAAGATAAAGTTCCTCACTGCCTGTAACAGCAAAAACCTATGGAAAACACCACAATGCTCCCAGACAGGCGCCTGGCAAAGCCACGTACAGGGCATCAACCCAATGGACTAGCACAGCGTTAAGAATGTAGAAGCCTATTTGCTGATCTGGAAAGACCCAGTACATAAGCTGAAAAAAAAGCAAAATATAGAGCAGTGCCCACAACACCATCCCATTTTGGTATTAAAAATGGATACCCAAAAGCTATACCTCCATGGTAAAAGGCCTTTTCACTGTGTTTTCAATTTTTCTGTACCAATCTGTATTATTCAAGCTACAATTAAAAATGTTTTTAACGGAGTGTTTCCAGCGGAAGGCAGAACTACTATGGTAGAACTCCATCTTTCACAGATGTACGCAGTCCCTACAATAGAGAGTTACACACGAAGGACACGGAAAGCTACCGTGAGAGAATCCACAGTGAACAGCACAGCATAAAAGGCATGTGCGCTGCGTATACAGGGATGCGGGTCATACGGGGACACGGATGCCCAGAACCCTGCGAGCAGGAGAGCGGCAGAGTCGTGACGGGCTGAGTGAAAGCTCTTTGTATCTTTAAGCACTTTCTACTCGTGTCGCCACTCGTCTTTTCCCTAATCAAAACCAGGTTTAAGAGACAAAGAAAAGCCCGGCCAGTCCCTGCACAGGGCTTTGTGCTGGCGACCTCCCCCCCTTCCTGCAGCCCTGCCGTGGAGCGACAGCGCCCCACCGGGTCCAAGGCAGGAAGGACCGACGCCTGTCACCTGGAAACGCGGCTGCTCTGGAAAGCCAGGCCCAGATGGGTGCTTGGGGGTGGGGGTGGCACACATCTGGGACGGCGGGTGCCACATCTGCAGAGGAACTGAGGGCAGGGTGGGGAATGTACGTGCAAAGCGCAAGTCTCCTGCAGAAACCAGAATGCTCCTCACTAAAGGGCATGGGGGCAGCACTGTGCAAGAGTCAACAGGCCCACCTGGGTGTCCCGGCAGAAGCCAAGGGGGAAGCCTGAGTTCAAGGTAGGGCTCTGCCGCGTACACACAGGGCTCGGCCAAGTGCCTGCTCAGCTGTCCTCAGTTCTCCCATCTGTGGGTAATCCCAGGGCGGGCCCACCTCCCAGACTGCAGAATGACTGGAACCGAGGGACCGTGCATGCAAGGGGAAGGCACAGAGTCCTGACTCCGCCTTTTGTGGCTGCATGAATTTGGATGAGCTACTTGTCTCCAAACTTCAGCTTCCACACACACACACACATGCACACACAAAATGAGCCTGACGCCACTACTGGCTTCCTAGAACACCATTTCCCAAACCAGACCCACACAAGCCCTGAGAGCAAGGTGGTGTGTCATGACCTTTAAAAAAAAAAACACCAGAAATAGAAGTATCTATTCACAAGAATGGGAATCAGTTGTTGCCGTTTACCAAGCTCTCAAAAAATGTTAGTTTTAACGTTTCCTGATGGGAGCAACAGTGCTGACTACTGTCGCACCAGTCGTTAAAGGAAAAATTAGCAGAAGGTCTTATTAGGCCTCTGGGATCCCTTTTAGGTGCGAAGCTTTCCCAGGATTCAGGAATGAGCTCCCCCCTTCTCAAGTGCAGAGCTGCGGACAGTGCTGGGGGTGGGGGCAGGTGGTCCCAGATGGCTGACACATCTCTCAACAATCTGCTACTGAAATAAGTAGAAAATTCAGGGCAGCCCTTGCCAATCTGAAAGAGCATTTTCCTACCCAAAAAAGGAGCCGCTTTGCTAAGCATGACCCTCAGCCAAAGGCTGGCGCACACCGCTCAAGTCCGTCTCAGTTTGGCTTTATGTGTGGTTACTCAGAACAACAGAGAGCATGAGTTCAAACAAAGCCTTATCCTTACCAAAATAAAGCCCAAGAAGGGCCTGCAGGTTGTGCAAAGCTGATAAGGAGTGCCTATTACAAACTGCTCCCCAAATAACCTCGCTGCCTCCTCCGCAGGGCCGCTGACCCCTCATTCAGGTCAAGGCGGCCGTGGAGGGCCAGGAGGATTTGACTCCCGGGCACCAAGGCACTGCCCGACTCCTGGCTCTGGCCCCATGTCTCCTAGAGCACCAGATCTTTCCCAAGAGTGAATCCTTATCCCCTGTAGGCTGGTCTCACGGGGGCCCTGCAGCCACCCCTCCTGCGTGCGCCCGGCCTCACATCCCCTCCGGGAGAGGAAAGCTGGTGGAAGGTGGGCAGAGTTTTCTGGACTGTGGTTTTCAGGTTATGTAAGCAGAACGTGCCCCTCCCTGATTTCTGGAATAGGACCTGCGAGATGGGTCTCCCCGACTGTTGGCTGAACTTCAATCTCTTATCAGGGAAGAAGGAGTGTCACCGTGGGTCTGCGGCTGGCTCTGCAGAGGTGTTAGGGCAGCGAGCTGGCACCATGAGAAGGGCAGGTCGCCACAAGAGTCCTAAAGACAGGTGCTGGCAGTACCCTATTTTCACTGCAGAAAACTGACAGGGATAAATTGCCAGGGACACACGCTGGTTAAGGGGCAGAGACAGGATTCAAGCCCAAGCAGTCTAGTCCACACCACAGCCCAGGATCCTGAACTGGATTTGAATCTCGGTACCATTATTTATCAGCTGTCTGACCTTGTGCATGGCACTCAGCCTCTGCAGAGTTCAGTTTCTTTAATCTGTAAAATGGGATAACAGCATCTGCTTGCAGGCGGGGCGTCAATGAGACACAGTACGTGAAGTGCAAGGTAAAAAGCCCAGCGGGTAGTAGGTGCTCAGAAACACCTATGTGTTCCCACCTTGCTTCTCGCAGGTTTGGGCCAAGCAGCAGTGAGGGCCCTGGAGTGGCTGAGTCTGTCTGCCCCCACCCCCTACCTCAGCCTGTGCCCATCAGACAGGCCTTGGGAACAAATGTCTCTCTGGTCTCATCCTGCCTGTGGTCCCCTACCTCAGCACAGGGTGGTCACGCAGTGGAGGCTTGGGGGCAGCTCAGTGACTGGCTAAGGCAGTCAGAAGGCCAGGAGAGGAGAAGGAATTAGACGACAGAATCAGGACACCAAGGGACCACTGAGACCACAGCTGGCTTACCTCTTCTTCTCCAGCCAGTGTACATGTTTGCGTGCACCTGTGTGCATGTATGTGCACAGAAGGGGGACACAGCCCAGGGCTCACTCCACCGTCCTCATCACACACAGTCGGCACCCAGAGGGTATCAGTCTCCTCCACCCATGTATTCACGGGCCTTACCGCTGCCTCATGGGGAGGCAGGGCCAAGGTACCCCTGCTTTAAGAACAGTGAAACGCGGCCCGGGGAGCTCCAATCACATGCCACAAGTCACAGGCTGTCAGTTGTGAGCTGGGTGGAGACCCGGGGGCTCTCGGGCTGCTGAGGTGGGGTGTCAGGGGTCGGGGCAGCCAGGACTCAGTGTGGAGCTGGAGATCAGGGGCCCACCCTCGGGCCAGGGAGAAGGCAATGCCTGAGCCTAGCTCTAAGAATAGGCACGTCGGGGGCGGGGGGTAGGAGCCAGCTTCCCGAGCACACCAGGTACCTGGGGGGTGATGACAGAGAGACAGGTTTTCTCAGACTCTTGGGACAGAGGGCGAGAAGAGCCATCACCAGGGGCAAGCCAGAAGGAGGGCCCATCTAGGATGGGGAGACCTACCGCATGATGCCCAGTGGGTCCAGGGCCTCTTCCTCTTCCTCCTCAGAGGATTTCCCTGCGCCCTCGCCCTGCAGGCCTGGGAGGGGCAGACCCTCAGCCTCTGCTTGGTCCTGCTGCTTGAAGAAGTCGAAAGCCTCCCCGTCGTCCCGGGCCTGGTTGTGCGTCTCCAGGACAGAGACATCTCGGCTGATGAGGTCCGTGGCCCCTGGGGATCTGGTGCCTGCAGAAGGAGACAGAAGAGGGCACCTGACCCCCACTGCAGGGAATGAGGAGGCATCGCACCACACCCGAGCTCCTGTGCCAGGACCTGAGCTGGGGGCCTCCTGCAGTATCTTGGGATCGGAGTAGTGGATCCAGGGTGGACAAGGGTGGCCTGGGCTCTGAGCACCCGCTGCAGCCTGTCGAGGGGTGACGGGCACCAGGAAGCCCAGAGTGGAGTGGTTACAGGCGGGAGCCATGGGACAGGTTGGCATCACAGCGGCAGCTGAGCCTGCATGCACGGGCTAATGGCCGGAAGAGCCAGCCAGTGCGCATCTGCGGGGCAGACCAGGGAGCTCCGTAATCCAATGAAGACCTGCTCCAAGGGTCCGGGCACTTAGACCATGAGCCCAGTGAGTGCAGAGTAAGCCTGCGTAAGATTCAGAACAAACCGCAACGGCTCCATGACAAACTGGCTTACATCAGCACTTCTCAAAGCATGGTCCGCTGACGGATGTCCGTGATGCGGTAACACGGAAAGAGAGAGCAAGCATCTGGAAACTTCCATAGCAGCTTGACGTTGTCACGACGTCCAAACATGGGACTTTTGTATTTGGGAAAATATCTGTCTGTGACAGATTGGGAATACAAAAGCTAGTCCTTCCCCCCAGATGGATTGAGAAACGGGTTTAGGCTACTTGTTCGTCTCTACCTAAATAGTCACGGAGTGGTAGATCTTTAAAAGCAGTTCCTTTTTTAAAAAATATCATTCTTAGGTAAAGAAATTACAGAATGCCTGGCAGGTAGGGTTTAATATGTATACGAAAATAATGTGTAACTGTAATAAGTAAATCTAAGCGGTAAGGATACACTGCTTTATATTATGCTCTGTTATTTTATTAGGACAGATGTGAAAATACCAAACAAAATGTCATGAACCTTCAATTTCATGTAACAGGCATCATGTAAAAAGCCTTTTACAGGTAGGAGCACCTGGGTGGCTCAGTTGGTTAAGCATCTGACTTTGGCTCAGGTCATGACCTCATAGTTTGTGGGTTTGAGCCCCGCATCAGGCTCTGTGCTGACAGCTTGGAGCCTGGAGCCTGTTTGGGATTTTGTGTCTCCCTCTCTCTCTGCCCCTCCCTCGCTTGTGCTTTTTCTCTCTCTCTCTAAAAAAAAAAAAAAATAAACATTAAGAAAAATTATATAAAAAACATTTTTCAGGTATGGATTTATTTAAATATTATAAAAATCCCATGTGAGAGATTCTGTTTGCACCTGCACTTTACAGATGAGGAAACTGAGGCACAGAAAGGCTAGGAAAGTTAGACCACCTTATCCTGCTTCTCCATAACAGAGGAGGCCAGGAGATCGGGAGTTTCCCCCAATTATGGATCCGCTGGAGTCCCCATCTCACAGTCAACACAGCCCACTGGGAAGCAAATGGGTTGTGACCTCATAGCAAACAACCCCAGGCCCACAGGCCCATGGGGGGGGGATGGAAAAGGAGAGGAGAAACCTGGACTCTGCAGCCTTACCCAATCCTACCTAGCCTTCTGTGCATTCACTGGTTTTGCTTTTATTGGTCACCCCTTAAAATTTCTTTTGGGTGTATTTGCTGTTTGCTAATTGTCTTCTGAAAACCTCCCATCTGTCTAGTGAAGACTAGAGACCACGGTCATTAGGAAGAAGAGTTAAACAGAATGGTCCGAAGAAGGGAGAAAGTCCGGGGGAGAGTCCAGCACCTCCTGACGGGACCCCTCCCCACCCAGGAGCACACAGGCACCTCATCTGCTTGGACACGCAGCCTGGACGGCGCCCGGATGTGCCAAGTGGGGGGTAACATGTCAGCCATCCTTGTACGGCACTTCCTGCACAGCAGGCTCTGTTCTATGTGTCTCGCACGCGTGAGCTCGCTGGATTCTCATGCCACCTGGCAGCCAGGTGTCGCCCCATCTGACAGCTAAGGAAACTCAGAAGGGGTGGCAGAGGACACGGACTGCAAGGGTTTGAAGTTTCCGCTACTGGGCCAGTGTGGGCTGAGCCTGCGCCTGCAGGCATACCCAAAACACATCTGTGGCGGGCGAGCTGAGGGAGGTGTCCCCAGGGACCAGGTCCCCTGGCCTGGCCGGCAGGAGGCAAAATGGGCTGTGTGTATGTACGGGTTGGGGGAGCTCTGGGGATGCCAGGAGGGCATGGGTGAAGTCAGACTACAGAGAAGGCCCTGTATGAGCCCCGTCTGGCACCCAGGTAGTCAGTCTTCAAAGACCAGGTGCCGGCTCTCCCTGCCTACCACCATGGCCAGGCAGGCGGTAGGGCTCACCTGCCTCAACAGCCTGGCTGAAGCTTCAGCAGCTGTGGACCCACGCTGGCCCACAGGGCAGTGAAGCCTAGTTCTGGGCCAGAGGAGACCTCAGGGCTTTGGGACAGAGCTCAGGTACCTAAGAATTCTAGCAGCTCTGGGCTTCCTGCCAACTCGGCATCCTTTGAGACACAGCGCAGAATCTCATTGAACAGGACTCTCCTCTCTCGGATGTCAGACTCCCCAACAAACAGGACCTTCCTGGGGAGCGGGGGGAGGTTGGCCGTGGGGTAATGGCTGCTCAGTTTCTGGTAGAACTCCTCGATCTCGCTGTACTTTTTGGAGACCTGGAATGAGAGGAGCGTGTGGTTTCCTGAGTACTCTCCCCCTCGGCCCGACCAGACAGCCCAGAGTACGGGCTGTTTGGAGAGCCTGTCCCCAGGACAGGTGCCCCGGGGTACCTCTGACCCTCCACCCATCATCCTGCCTCAGGCTCCATTCCCAACACCCCCTAATCAGTGCTTGGCTCAATTATGAAAGTCTGAGTAGCCAGAGAGAATATACAGCCATGGTGGATTCCAGGCACTGTCATAGGTACAGGTAGAGACATTTGACACAGGGACCCCGGCCTGGCCCATGGGTGACCAACGAGTCTGGCTGTCTTGTTCTGGGCCTTCAGCGTATTAGTGAGGTGACCTCATGGTTTGGATGGCTGTTACTTCCGACAACCACATGAGTCACCTTTTCTCAGCACAGATCTCTGGATCATGCTCCCACGTGCAAGCAGCAGCCTTCTGGCTGGGACCTTCCCTGTGGTGCTCCAGTGGAGAAGAACTGGATATTGCAAGCTTGTTTCTCAGCACTGCTGCCAGCCAAGACCCCACTGCACCCTGGGACCTCAGGGAAGCAGGCCGGCAGGTGGTCCCAGGCCATTGGAGTCACCCTGAGACTCAGTTTCCGGCTGAGTTCACACTGCATGAGGCCACCCCTGCGTGGTCTTGGGTGCTCAAAGAGTCACTTGCTCTGAGCCACATGCTCACCCACCAAACCGAGCAGCATCCTCCCTTGTCTTGGACTCTGTGCTCCCCTCCGTATGCTGGGCCTCGCTCCGCAGTTCCTCTGACGGAACACTGAGCATAAAAACAGAGACAGTCCCACCTCTGCTCCCGGGCCAGGGCCAAGCCCGCGGCACAGCACTGAATGCTGGTGTGGCTGAGGACTGTGGGGGTGTCTGGAGGCGCACTGGCGCCTCCCGGTGCACAACTGTGTTCAAGTGCGAGGCCCCAGCTAACCACAGCTATCGCCAGAACCCCCAGCCTGTGAGGGTTTCCGATGCCCGCAGGTGGCTGGGGCATTGGGGGAATTTAGATCCCCAGACCCCTTCTCCTCCCCCCCACCCCCACACCAATGAGGAGTTCCCTGGGCCAGGAGGTTGCAAGCTGCAGTTGTCAACACAAGAGGCTAGCTCTGGAGCTGTCCTGAGAACAACCTCAAGGAAAGAAGTAAAAGGATCCTTTCAGGGAAAAGATGCAGGGCTCTAAACCCTGGGTCCTGAGACAGTGACTCTAGCCAGGCGGGGACTCGGCCTCATCAGGGAAACTGGGACCCTGAGGGTTGAGCGCCCTCTGCTGGCCTGACAGCCCCATGCGGGGCTGGCCCTCAGACCCACCAGGAGTGGGGGTCCTGGAAGCTTCAGGTCCCAGAGCACTGACAGCCTGAGAGGCCAGGAAGTTTTAAGTCAGGGGTGCCCCTGCCCCCAGGACCCACATTCATCAACGTTCCAAAGCAAGGGCTTCTCAAGCAGCTACCTGAACAGCTGGGACAGGAGGCTCAGGGAGAGGCCGTGAGTGCAGAGGATGGGAGCTGTTGTTCAGCTGGTGCCCCCAAGGGCAGGGCGTACAGCGCCGCTACCCCGAGCCTCTCCGGGGCGGCGTGTGTGCCTGCAGCACCAGCACGCACGGGGGCCGCTAAACGGCAAGCACGCCCAGTGCTCCTTTCTGGGGTTTTACTTTCTGATGAGCAGTTAAACTCATGTTTATGTTAAAACATGTATCCTTTTTGAGAGTAGAATGCAAAATGATCCCGCTCCCCCTTTTTTTAAGCTAAAATCATGAAACTTCAGAGGTTTGAGGCTTTGGGTTGTGTCCTCAGATTTCACGGGGGTAAAGGCACTCTCCTCTGCCTCACGGGTGGTTCAAAACGTCTGAGGGGCCCCTGCGCAAATGGCCATCCACGCGTGCACTTACGCCCTTTGCAGTTCTCACTGGTCAGAAAAGAGTGGCACTGGTGTGATGCACGGGGGTGTAAAGATGTCTTCACGCACAGCTCGCACATAGGCTGGCCCTCCACCTGCCCGGAGGTGCCTCCAGGGCTCCCCGAATGTGGCTTCTCTGTTAAGCCCAGAGACACTGACCTCAGATATTCTCTTCTGTTCCCAGCCCTGAAAACGTGTGTGCGTTCAGCTCCATGGTGGGTCAAGTCAGATGATCGGGAGTTGCAAAACCCCCGCACGCAGAGCCAAGCGGGTCTAACATCAGACCTCGATTCTCCCCGAATGTCATCTATGGAAGTGGGCGCCTGGCTGGCTCAGTCGGTGAAGCATCTGACTCTTGGTTTCAGCTCAGGTCACGATCTCACGGTTCGTGAGTTCGAGCTCCACATTGGGCTCTGCACTGACAGTGCGGGCCTGCTTGGGATTCTCTCTCCCTCCTCCTCTGCCCCTTCCCCGCACTTGCTCACACATTCTCTCTCAAAATAAACAAATAAACCTAAAAAAAGGGTCAATTTCAGTAGCAAACGAAAGACATCATGCTCTTTTAGCTGCTTCCCATGTGTTAAATATCCCTCAAAGACCTGTGCCATGCGTTTTTCTCCCTTAGAAGGTGATGTCTCTTCCTTAACTTTTTTTTTTTTTATTATTATCATTATTGAGAGACAGAGAGAGATAGAGCACAAACATGGCAGGGGCAGAGAGAGGGGGAGACACAGAATCTGAAGCTGTCGGCGCAGAACTCATAAACTGAGCTGTTCGGGGCTCGAACTCACAAACTGCAAGATCATGACCTGAGCCAAAGTTGGACGCTTAACCGACTGAGCCACCCAGGCACCTCAGGTGATGTCTCTTCTAAAAGGTCACCAGATCTAGGTAATTCACTGTTTTCCTTTCTGTTCTGGCTGCCAGGAGATTCAGAACTAGCCATGTGCACACCTGTAGCTATTGTTCCTGTCTATACCGCAGGACCCTGGCTCATTTTACCTTTATTTAAAAGCTCTCTCTTCCCTTAGCTCCTGCGACTCCACGATGCCCCCCCATCTTCCCTTGGCCCCAGAGGCTCCTCCTTCTCCATGACTGTCTGAGCTGCCTGTGTCTGGGGTTTCCTCCTAAGCCCTTCCCTCTACCCTCCATATCCACTCTCTGGGCAGCCTCATCACTCCAGACTTCTGACACCACCTCCAAGCTGATGCCTCCCAACTGGCCTCCTAGGCCCGACCAGTCCCTCACTCCAGCCTCCTGTGTCCGTCAGGCGGACGGTTCACACTCCGCACATCCCTCTTAGACCCGCCCCTCCACCAGGGCTCTGCAGTTGGTGCAAACAGTCAGTCGGCAAATGATATGCATGTTACTTTGGAAATAGCGTACTTTACAACCCTCTCCCTCCCCCGCACACCAGCTCCTGCTCGCCAGCCTCCAGCCCTCTCCTGGGGCATCACTGGACTCGTAACTGGGCCCCCTGCCTCCTGCCCAGTTCCTTCCAATCCAACTCCACTCCCCTCCTTCAAAGTCCTTCTTGGCTATAAGACAAGTCAGGCTCCCTACATGCCCTCCGTGACCTGGCGCCCGCCCGTCACCACCCTCATTTTCTCCCACTTCATCCAGGATGACCCTCAATTGCGCACAGTTCCCCACACACGACATCCTGTTTCTAGCCTCTGTGCCTTAGCTTATGCTGTGCCCTCTGCCTGGGATTCCCTTCTCCTGCTGCACAGCTCTACGGGCTCGCCTCCAGAACATTGCCCCAGGGTGGGTCAGGTGCCGCTTCTCTGCCCCCCACAGCCCCGTGCACTCCTGCCATGGCCTCTATCTCTTTATTGTCTCCCCACGACCATAAGCACGTGAATCACTCTTGGGCCCTTACCGCCCGGCACGCTCTGGCACCCTCTGGCTAGAGGGGCGCCTACTCCCTGAGGCTGCTCACACCCTGGTGGCAGGTGTGGCTGAGCACCTGGCCCCCTGGCCCCTGGGCCCCCTCGGGAGCACCCTGGCAGAGCCCCCAGCTCACCAAGAACTGGACGACATCCTCGGGCCTGTGCTTAGCCAACTTGAACGCAGCCAGCCGGGTGACCACCAGGATCTGGTACTCCACGTGGCCTGACATCATCTTGCCCCGCACCTCCTGGTGCTGAGGCACGGTCAGGTCGAGGCCTGTGTGGACATTCTGAACTCGCCTGCCAAAGGGAAAGAAGGCAAAGGAAGCTCAGGTTCAAGTCAGTAGGCTTCTCGAGCAAAATGCAGACAGGACCTTGGGGTAGCCCTGCGGGCCTGGGGTACAAGGCTCCTCTGCTGATGTCCTCAGCGGTCACTGCTTTAGGCCACTGGCCCCTCCCAGTGCCTGGCTTCCCGAGCCCCAGGCCTGGGCCCTGTCCTTGGGCTGCTCCCAGACCCGGGGCTGTCCCTGGCTGGAAAATGAGTGGGAGCAGAGGAGATGGGGCTCGTGGAAAATCACCAGCGGGAAGGTGTGTTAACACACGCCGTGCACGCGCCCCTGAAGGATGGAGGGGAGGCAAGCGGGGACGTTATTCCCACCGAGGAAAGCGCCTGGCTTCCTGCACACAGTGCACGGGGGACATACCGCCAGGGACCTGGGCAGAGACATATCTCTGGGGGGCAGCCCGGCTACTACAGAACCTGTCCAGCAGGGGGCGGATGGAGAGGGCACTGAGTGCAGGGCACAAGGCACGGAGAAGGCTGCCGTTTGAGGTTGTGAGAGGGGGCTCGGCAAAACACCTCGCAGAATCTGCAAATGCGACACAAACATACTGAACCGAAGGGGGGCCAACAAGTCCTGAGACATTGTCTCTGAAGTGATAGAAACTGGTAAGGGTGTCCTCATCCTCTGTAAGGGTGTGACGCAGACCCATGCAGGCAAATACATGTCACGCAAACACCTATGACGGGACCCTCCTCATCAAGGTTGGGACCTACCCTGTGCTGGGCAGGACTTCCAGAACGCGAGCAGAGGGATGCTCTGAGGAGGAGGGCGCTTCTGGGCTAACACTGTACCAGGGGCAAGACCCCTTCCCTCTCTGGGCTAAGGTCCCAATGCATCGAAGACACGCTATCCCCCAGAACTCCTTCCACGTGGATTCCTCCCACCTTCACGCTAGCACATGACTCTGTCACCGGGGTGATGCTGTTTCTCCCACCAGTGAGAACAAGTGCGTATGAAGAGTTTACACAGGCACTGACCACGCACACCTGCACTCACACGAACATTTTCATGTGACGCGAGGCACACGGTAATGAGCGCGAATCCATCAGGGAGGCCCGGGCGAGCCCAAACGTACCGCTGCGAGATGGAAAAACATACCTAACGTATCGGCCCATTTCTTCTGGCCAGTAATCACGCGAGCGCCCTTGGCCTGATGCTGAGTAGAGACCGTGCTGCTCCCGGCTTTGCACACGGTGTACGTGGTGCTCCTGTCACTAGCACAGCGAGGACTAAAGGTAAGCCTCGTAGCAGCTGGCACAGCTGCAGGCTCTAAGGACCTTACTTAAGTCACTTCCGCTCTGGCAGCTCTACAAAGGGACACAACCGCTTAGACCCATTCCTAAGAGGGAGCCCAGGTCTCAGCAGGTCAGAGGTGGAGCTGGGCTGCACTCCCAGGCAGCTGCCCCATAGCCCGGTGGAGGGAGGCAGGAATGAGGATCATTATCCTACAACACAAAGGTGAGAGTGCAGAGGAGGGGGGCCTCTTGGCTAAGGAGAGCAGGTGTGAAGGACCCTTGGCTTCCCCACGGACAGGCACCTCCTGTCAGCTGGCCCCGCCGGGCTCACTCTCTCCCTCTTAGTACCGCACATCTGCTGGTTCTTTGACCACACCGGGACCTGCGTCCACGGTCCCACTGCCTTCCACTGATCCTCCCTTCCTGTCGCACCTCCTCAGCTGGGAGGTCCTGGTGAGCCAGGGTGTCTGGCCTCGGCTCCCCTCCCCCTCCGGAATTCTCCAGTTCTCTGCCTCCAGCTCCAAGGGACTGGGACAAACACACAGATGTGCCGCCTAGTCCCACATGAAATTCACAGCCACAACCTGCAGGCTGTACCCTGGGCCTGGCACCGCTCCCTTGGTCTAGACCTAGGCTTCTGTGGTCCCTGACACATCTGTGTCACCTGGAAAATTAGGCTACTGAATCAGAAGCCCTGGTGGGGGGGGGGGTGGTAAACTACAATCTTTATGTTGACATCTCCTCCAGGTAACTCTGATGCCCCTGAGCCTGACTCACTCACTCCCCCCCACCCCCCCAGACAAGCTTCAGCCATAAAGGGCCAGATAGTAAACATTTAAGGCTCTGCAGGACGTATGATCTCCATCACAACTACTCAACTCAGCCATGCGGCATGACAGCAGCCACAGACAATACCTAAACCTTATTACAAAGGCAAGAGGTGGGCATGATTTGGCTCGCGGGTACAGTCCACCCATCTGTGCCTTAGACCAGGCTTCTCCAACCGCAAGTGCATCCAAGTCACCTGGGGAAGCTGTCAGTATGCACGTCAGGTCTGGGGTGGGACCTGAGAGTCTGTGTTTCCAGCCAGCTCCCAGGTAATCTGATGCTTCTCACCTGTTTCTGGGACCCGCTAGCAGCACGACATGATGGAGTCTCAGCCGCTCTCAACAAACCCCCAGTAACTCCCTAGTTCCTGTTCTCGCCTGACAGTCTGCTTCTTAGTTCACTGAGAAGGGCAGCAATCGGGAGAAACCCCCAAGCTTCTCCCCTCACAACTGGCCTGCATCCCGCTGGGGACAAACTGGCTGGCTCCTACCTAAGACCGTCACCAACTCAAGGCAGGCTTCTTCAAGTCTTTCCCCTCCCCCATCCTTCTTCTCCCTTCCCCCTTCCCCCTCCTCCCACTCTCTCTCCCTCTCTCTCTCCTGTGAGCACGCTGTCCCCTTGCTCCTAAGCCCACAGTGCCTTACTGCCTCACCCAACACTCCCCAGGCCCACTCCACTCCAGCCATGTTGGCCTCCTCACTGCTGCCCAAGTACCCCCACCCCCACCCCAGGACATTGGCTCTGCTATCCTCTCTGCTTGGTACAGTCTTGCTCAAGATAGCATCATGGCTCTTTCCCTCCTGGAGCTTGTCAGGACCTGCCCAACTGCCACGCTATCGGAACAACACTCCTGGACAAAACAGCGCACCAATAAAACAGCACTCACTCCTCTTTTCCCCCTACCGTTTTATTTTCCTTCCTACCATTTATCATCCCTGACACATCATCCATTTACCTCCTGTCCAGGCTGTCTCCACTAAAGCTCCATGAGGAGGGCTTCATTTTGGTGACTGCTGTACCCTAGAATCTGAACCAGTACTTGGCACAGAGCAGGCACTCGGTAAGTAGCTGGTGGATGAATGCAGGTGTGAACGCTATTGGTGGGGGGCTGCGCTGGAAAGCTGAGTTGGGGCCCAACCGTGAAGAGTCTGTCTGGTGGCTGGTCTGAAGCCTTTAGAATTACCCTGTGGACAGCCCCTCGGGTTTGCCGGCGCCTGCCAGCAGGACGGAGTGAGTACTGCCCGCTTGGCTGTCATCACCAGCACGCGGGACTGTGAGCAAGACTTTATCCAGGTTGGGGGAAGCCAGCCGCCCCCTTCCCAAGCACTCAGCCCCAAAGTCACACCCCATCTGCGTGTGGCCGAGTAGGGCATCTGCTACCGGCTCTACTCATACCTGCCAATCTCGAACCTCCTTTTTGCAGAAAATGAAACAGGCTCAGGTAGAGGTGACCCACGTAGTACCAGGTAAACCTCTTCTGCCAGTGAAGACACAGACTGCGACCTCACTGCCTCGTGCACAGGACACCGAGCCGGTTCTGGCGCCAAGGGTTTACTTACAGAATTACATTTTTCTAGATCTGAAGTCACAGGGAAGTTCAGATTACGGCTGGAAAAGTAACAGCTGGGCTGGGCAATACATTTATGTATGCAATAAACTGGCATCTTAGACCACGATTTTGTGTGGGGGAACGAGAGCGGCATATATGTGAGTCCCCTCTGCAAAAGAGTAAAAGCATGCCCATCCCAGGCTCTCCAGGATCCACCTTGCACGGGGCCTCCCGGTCTGGGTCAGGGTGGGCCCACACTGCCCCTTCTGCCTCGGAGGCCTCTGCTGCACTCTCTTCATGAGCTACCTCGTGCGGAGCTGCCACCTCTTCTCTCCCTCCACCTGATTAACTCCTACTCTCCCTGCGGGACGGGTGCAGCCTCCTTCACCCACTCCTGAGAAGTCTGGGTTCAGCCCTTGCACTGTGTTCCTATGGCAACCGGAACCTACTACCCACACCTTCGCTCGCGTCCCCGTCCCCGTCCTCGCTTCGCATCCGGCCCCCGCAGGTCTGGGTTCATTCCGTCTCCCCTGCAGAGCCGGGCCTTTTCTAATTCATCCGCACCCCCCGTGCCGCGCACTGGGCCCGGCACAGAGTGGACACTGAAAGGATGTATAAACTATATTTTCGGGCGAAAAAGAAATGAACGCACGTCGGCAGAGAAGGAAGGGTGGAGGAGAGCCCCTCTCTGCCCGCCTGTGGGACCAGCCAATCCCGGCCTTCCACTGGGTTTTGGGCGAGTTCGTCACCCTTTTAAGGGTCTCAGTTTTCCCCATCTGTAAAACGGGGATACTCCATGCGCCCACCGCTTCTGCAGGACGGTGGAGCGGTCGACCCCAGAGAAACCGGAGGGGCGCAGGGAAGGCCGGGCCACGGGCCCACGGGGTCGACCGCCTCCGCCTGCGCCTCCGACTGGGGCGCATCGGGCTCGTTCGCGCGCACCCGGAGTCCACGCTGCCCGAGACGCGGCGCCCGGCACGGGGGTCTGGCTCACCTGGAGGTGACGAGCACCGCCGGGGACTGCATGACCGCGGCGGCTCCGGGCGGGGCGCACGGTCACGGGACCCGCTGGCGCCGGCGTCGCCGCGCCCCGCCCCGCGCGCTCGGCCCGCCCTGGCTCCGGCCCCGACTCCGGCCCGCCCCCTGGTGGCCACCAAGCTCGGCCTGCGGCCGCCGTGAATTTCCGGCCTTTTCTGGAACTTTGGGTGCTGACTAAGCACTGACTGCGGGAGGCCCGGGTTCACCTGGGCTACGCCCCTTGCTCCCCCTGCCGTGCCCCGCCCAACGTTCCCCGCACCCCCCACCCGCCACGCTGTGCCCGAACCAGTGTCCTGAGCCAACCCAGTGGCCAGGCAAGGAAAAACAGAGGAGGCCCGTCGGTAACCCCAAGGCGCAGGCACGTTTCACCCTTAGGAGTGCCCAGAGGGTCCCGGTTCAGAAGGTAAGAAACTTGGCTCCCCCTGCCTTGGGGAGAGTGTTGGGAAACAAGTCAGCCAATGGTCATGGCCCCCGGGATGCTCAGAGGAGGGTCAGATGAAGTAGTTTACAACCCAGCGGACAAGATCGATTAGACCTGGTTGTGGGGCGCTATCTAAAGAAGCAGCAGCCGACTCCGAGGCCTTCCAAGGGCCTTCTCAACAAGAGCTTCTCGAAGCCGTCATTCCTGTCCCTTGCTAGAGAGGTGTTGTTCTGACCTTGTCAGCCCTCCCCCCCATGGAAGACTTCGTGAGACCCCTGCAGATAGGCTCTGGACTGTCACAACAGGGCGATGCAAGCAAGGACGAGGCGGGGAGAGGGGGGCGTGGCCAAGGGTCTGCGGCAGGGTCAGGGATGGAAAATTCCTGGAGGAGACGGCAAGGGTAGGGGGTTTCTTGCTAAGCCGGGATTCTTGCTGAAGGCAGGCCAAGGCTTAGACATCAAAGGTGGAGGTGGAGAACGTGATCGGGTATGGAGGGTGATCAGATATCCCAGGTGGGGGTTGTCTGTCAACTGACTGAACAGGATTCTTGCTAAGACTGGGCCATCCATGCCCGCAGAAGGGGGAGAGTGGGGTCAAGGGCAAGACCATAAGAGAAGAACCATAAGAGGAGCCTAAGGTTTGGTCAAGGAGCGAGTCTTCGTCACCCCAGAGTTTCCCTCTCATAAAGCTGTTAAAACTCTCCCTCCCTCTCTGTGTGCAGACCCCTCTCTCCAGGTACCCTCCCTTCCTAATGACACCCCCTTCCGTCTGTGCTTCCCACCCTCTGGGGAGAAGAGGGGAGGCTTCTGCTTGATTGCATTTCCCCGAAGAACCAGCCTCCCTTCCCCACCCCCACCACCCAGTTCTCCTGTCAACAAACTCCAGCTCCGTGGACACCTGTAGAGCTCTTAGGCCAGGGTGGGCACATAGTGACATTTGTCGGCGTGTTTGTGCTGCTCTAATGTCGAGAGACTAAAAAGACAGGATTCTCCTTCCCCAAACTAGTCTCTGCTTTCTCTCATGGTCTTCTCATGCCTTCATTCATTTACCTTTTCTTTCTTTTCTTTTCCTTTCTTTTCTCTTTTCTTTTCTTTTCTTGCTTTCTTTCTTTCTGTCTGTCTCTCCGTCTCTCCCTTCCTTCCTTCCTTCTCCTTCCTTCCTTTTTCTTCCCTCCCTTCCTTCCTCCCTGCCTTTATCCTTCTCCCTCTTTCTTTCTTTTTCCTCCCTTCCTCCCTTTCTTTTTTTTCTTTAGTTCTCTTCCTTCCTTTCTTCTTTTTTCTGCCTCCTTCTCTCCCTCCTTTCCTTTCTCTCTCTCCTTTCTTCCTTTTCTTTTCTTTCTTTCTCTCTATTTTCCATCCTTCCTTTCTCCCTCCCTTCCTTCCTCTCTCCCTTTGTCCCTCTTCCTCTCTTTCTTTCTCTTCTTCTTCCCCTTTCTCCTTCCCTTTCTTTCTTTTTCTTCCTTCCTTCCTTTTTCTTCCTCCCTCCCCTTCTTTCTTTTTGTTTCTTTCTCTTTCTTTTTTCTTTTTCTTTCCTTCTTTCTTTTCTTTCTTTCTTTCTCTCTCTCTCTCTCTCTCTCTTTCCTTCCTTCCTTCCTTCCTTCCTTCCTTCCTTCCTTCCTTCTTCTCTCTCTCTCTCTCTCTCTCTCTCTCTGTCTCTCTCCTGAGCCAGGCCTCTGTGCCAGGCCCAGTGGAGGCTCAAGCTGCTCAGTGGTCAGGATGCTCAGCACTGCGGGGCTGCAGCCCCTGGTGTTGGGGTCATGGATAGGAAGCTGCTGAGGCTGCCTGGGGCTGAGCCTGCACTGAGCCTGTGGAGAAGACAGCCCGGGAGGCTCGAGGGAAGCACTCACTTCCCAAGCACAGGTGGGGGGTTGCGAAGAAGGGCACTCCCCCGTCGTCACTGCAGCTGGCAGCTTGCAGTCACCAAAGCCTTTCAGTGAGTGAAACTCAGCCTGGCCCAGGGTTCCGGAGTGCACACCACTGGGGGACGCTGTGCTCCTGGTGCCTGCCAAGAATCTGACTGGTTCCCCAGATAGAGCGACCCCGTCCCTGAGAGCAATTGCATTTTCTGTCTCTCTGGGTCCTGCTTGCCCCTCTGTAGCTCCAGTGGATAATTGTATACAATGCACGGAATGTGGGATCTAAATCTGATATTTTCTGCTTCCTGCCCTGACTCAAGGAGCCCCCTCCATGGCTGAAGCTGCAGTAATGGAAACCACATTGCAGAGGATCTTATAATTTCCCTTCGCACTGCCCTGTAGGAATGCTCCAGGCGTCAGTCTCCCCCCCCCCACACCCCAGGGCCCCGGGGGCAGTGCAGTCCACAGCTCACAGGGAGTCTGATCTGAGCTCTGGCCGCACGTGCAGGGACATTGCCCTGGTTTCTGGTGGGAATCTGACTTGTCTCTGTCCTCTAAAGCAATGTTTTAGCACTCTTGGGGTCCAGGCATCCCAAGGGGAGCAAAGCCACCACCGCCTGGGTTGTTCAGCAACCGCTCCCAGGCACAGCTCTGGGCCTGCGACCCTGCCAGGCTCTGAGGCTGCAAGAGACACAGGCTTCCTTGGTGGGGCTCACACATCACTCAGGAACAGTTGGGAGGTCACCAGGGGTGCAGGCCCCAGGTACACAGGGAAGGGCATACAACTAGGTCAGCCTGGGGCTGGGGCAGACGAGGAACTCTTCCAAGAGGAGGCCACACCTGGGTCATGAAAATGTTATCTCTGAGCCATGGGTTTTCTCATTGGCGAAATGCACATCATGGAAACCTTTCCTTCAAAGTACTGCTGCGTAGGAATCGAGGGTAAATATGACAGGAGTGAGAGGAGGTGTAGGGGAAGCACTGTAGATTCGCTACCCAAAGCCATCCACAACCCCTTCCTCTTTAACTTTTACTGCCGTGGAGGCTGGAAAGGTGAAACACTCACGGCCCCAGCCTCCCTTGCAGTTAGAAGGGCGCATGTGACAATTCTGGCCATATATACAGAAGTCCCTGGGGACAATTTACCTTGGTAGGAGAAATCTCTTTGTTTCTTCCCTGCCTTCCACCTGGAAAGGATATGTAATGATGGAGAGGCAGCAGCCACCTTGTGACTGTGAGGCACAAGCATGAATTTGGGGCCTGTACTTAAGGATGGAAGAGGCTGGGGACCCGATGGCTTATGAACTCTCATATAAGCCCTAGCCTCTTTCTTGAGATTCATCAAGACTTCTCCTCGCACGATGTTTAGACCAGTCTCAGTGGGGTTTTCTGCAACGGATTCCTTGTTGGTACAGTTGTAAAGTACTTACATAAGGCCTGAAATAAAAACTGCTTAATATGGGGTAGGGATGCCTGAAGGGGAGGAGGAAGGGAAGACATAAAGTGTGTCCCAGCCAGGAGTGCACAGCCAGAGTGCTTCCAGACAGCACAGCGTGCTCAAGGCGGGGGAGAGGAGCGTGCAGGGGGGTGGGCGGACAGAATGGAACTGAGGAAGTAGGGCGGTGAGTGTGGCACCCTTCTCCAGAAGCTTGATTCTGAAGCAGAGGAGACGGGCACGTGACTTTCTAGAACTGTTATACAGATATCATCCATCTTCATTGCAGAAAAAATACAGAACACACAGCACAAATAAAAATAACATTCATTCATTCTGTACCAGGCATAACAACTATTACCCTCTTGACATTTTGTTCTCTATCTACGTACAGCTGTTAATCCAAAATCTTACTGGATATCCTGTTTTGTGACTTGCTTTTTCACTTACCACCCTATAAATATCTTTCCATGTTAAATTACCTCCCAAGCCATCATTTGAAATCTTTACTTAGGATGACGCCATGTGCCGACATGCCGTAACTGACTTGCCCAGTCCGTACGCTACGGATATGTAATGGAAAGGGGCCGTGTGTGCCGTGGGAGATGGGCGGTGGGGTCTTTTGAAGGCTAGCTAGCGGTTTGAACCAGATACACTAGGAGGCAGCTTGGGAGCTGAGTGTTCGTGTGTCAGAAAACACTTTGGTGAGTCTCAGTGTACTTTGTTGAGTAGGGAGGGTCTCAGGGTATTGGGAGAAGGGAAGTTAGACCGAGAGCTTAATCTTTTTGCGTCAAAAAGTAATCGACATTTGACATTTGGGAGGAGTTGTCTGCTGGCAACTCCTGAGCTCAGAGAGAGATGGGGGGGGGGGGCGTCCAGCCAGGTAGGGAAGGACCCTGTGGCGTTGTGGCGTTCATCGGCAGCCTTGAAGCCTTGATCCTGTTCTGTCTGTGAGGCTCCTCCGGGGCACAGCAGATCCAGCCAGGCGCAGGCATGGGGACACAAACCTCTCAGTGGCTTTGATAATTGCCGCCAGACATTCCTCAGGGGGGCTGGGCCAAGACCTCCTCCCAAACTCACACCAGTCCTGGATTCGTTTTCTTAAATCCTCTCAAATTGTTAAGTGAAAAGTGAGATTTCTTGTCTTAGAAGTGCATTTATTTGATTCCTAGCGAGGTTAAACATGTTTCCACCACTTTGTGGGTCTCAGAATGTTTCTTTGTCATGCTCCTGTTTATTTCCTTTGTGTGTGTTAAAAATCGGGCTGTTGGGGGCACCCGGTGGCTCAGTCAGTTAAGCATCCCAATTTTTATTTCGGCTTGGATCATGATATCAGGGTTGTGGGATCGAGCCCCGTGTCAGGTTCTGAACGGGGGGGGGGGGGGGGGGGGGAGAGAGAGAGAGATCTCTGCTCGGGATTCTCTCTCCCTCTTTCTTTCTCTCTCTGCTCCTCCCCTCCTCGCAAAATAAATAAACAAACATTTTTAAAAATTGGGCTGTTTGTCCTTTTCTTATTGATATGTAAGAATGCATTATAAATTAAGCTACTTTCTTATATGCCTTATCCTTATTTGTCTTTAACTTATTTTTCTCCGTAAGTTTTAATTTTGAAAAAGTTTCAAACTCACAGAAAAAAGGAAGGGCTCATGCCTCATCTGCTCAGCCTTCACCTAGACTCACGCTGGGTTCCTGAGCTGGAACTAGCAGCCCGCCTGCCCGGGGAGGAAGCAGGGCTGGGCGGAGGGGGCTGAGCACCACAGTCACAGCAGAGGTTCCACTGTGTGGCAGGAAGAGCTCTGAGGCCACCCCCCAAGTCCTCCTGAATTGAAGTGAGGAGGCAGGACTTAATATCCCCCACAATGACTAGACCAGTCGTTGGCTGTGAGCTGAGCCGCCCAGGAGGGGTCTGGCCTTGGTGAGGCAGTGGCCTTCAGTTACCCTGAGTCCCAGGGAGGACTGAGCAGAGCCTCTGTACTCCCAGCAGGGAGAGGGCAAGCACCCTGATGTTGAGTTGGACCATTTTCGTTTTTTAGGGTTATTAATTTATTTATTGGGGGTGGGGAAGGACAGAGGGAGAGAGAGAGAGAGAGAGAGAGAGAGAGAATTCCAAGAAGGCTCTGCACTGTCAGCGCAGAGCCCTGACGAGGGGCTCGATCTCACAAACTGTGAGATCACAACCTGAACCGAAATCAAGAGTCAGACGCTAAACCGACTCAGGTGCCCTGAGTTGGATCATTTTCTTAAGGTCAGTTCTGTTTTTTTACTTTTTCGCAATCAGGTTTTAAGATTTTTATGTAGTTCCAACCTGGACATTCCTCTTGGTGGTTTTTACAATGAAATCATACTTAGATAAAGTATTCCTTACCCCAGACTATGGAAATAGTCACAAATTTTCTCCAAGTATATGTTCTACGATCTATTCTTGGATTCACTAGGAATTCATTTTGGTATACGTCATGAGATAAGAGTCATTCCCACCCCCCCCCCACCGCACCCCCCTGCCAAATAGTTAGCCAAGTAGCCAGGACCATTCGTTGGTAAGTTTTATTGACAAGTTGTCCTTTCTCACTGGAATTGTCCCCATTTTTTGTGCTAAATACTCGCACACATTGTTCTCGGCATCCCTATTCGGTTGTCTTCATCTGTCAGTTCAGCCCGAGTGCTACCCGGGAATTGCTTTACGCGGATGTCTACTAACGAAGCTCTCCGAGGCAGGCTTATTGTTTTAGGATGCAAAGCACGTGCATCTGATTTTGGCTGGAGGAGAAGGAAGTGAGAGGGGTCCCTGAGGAGGGAAGAGGGCTGGGACGCAGAGCATGGGTGGAAGGACAGCTACAGACACACACGTTTGGTGTCGATGCTCCTTCCCCTTCCCCTACTCTGTCCACCTGGCCTTTCAGCTTCATACACTGAGGGCATCTTTCCATGCCACACACCAAAATCTAACTCATCCTATTTTTTTTTTAAGTTTATTTTGAGAGAGAGAGAGAGAGAGCGCATGAGTAGGGGAGGGGCAGAGAGAGATGAAGAGAGAGAATCACAAGCAGGATCCACGCTGTTAGCATAGAGCCCAATATGGGGCTCGAACTCACGAACTGTGAGATCATGACCTGAGCCAAAATCAAGAGCCAGATGCTTAACCGTCTGAGCCATTCAGGCACCCCTAAACTCCTTCTTATAATAGAGGAAGAGCAATCCACGTGAGGGTGTATCATTATTTATTTTATTATGGCCCTATTAAAAGCCATTTTGGTAATATCCAGTTTCCACGATTTCCTCAATTCTAAAAATCCTTGTGTACTCATCCTTGCCTGTGTGAGCAGACTCATAACAAATTAAATTCCTACCAGGGAACATGCTGAGTCAAAGGATTTCCTTCTTTAAAATGTTGGTGCTGTCATGGCCTGGGTGGCTCAGTCAGTGAAGTGTCTGACTTCAGCTCAGGTCAGGATCTCGCGGTTCGTGAGTTCCAGCCCCGTGTCAGGCTCTGTGCTGACAGCTCTGAGCCTGGAGCCTGCTTCGGATTCTGGGTCTCCCTCTTTCTGTTCCTCCTCTACTCGACTCTCTCTCTCTCTCTCTCAAAAATAAACAAACATTAAAAAAAAAATAAAACGTTGGTGCTGTCACATTGCTCTTGGAGAATCTATGAATTTACCTTCCCGCCAAGGGCACACAGAATGCCCACTTGTCCGTGGCTCACCAATAATGGGTCTTATCTTCTTGGTTTTATTAACCTGAGAAGTAAAGAAAAATGGCATCTCACTATTCTTTTAATTTGCAATGATTTGCGGGTGGCTTTTGGGATTTTGATTCTGTCACCCAGTGTTTCCCTAACTCTCGCAGATTTGTGTCCCCAACATCACGATAAGATTTCGATTAGAGTCCTCCAATTTTTTGTCCACCCCAGGAAGGAAGTCTGGGAGAACAACCAAGCTAGGGCGCTGCCCTAAATTGAGGTATTATTTAGAGGCAGATCAGCTACACAGGAAAGCGGGAGCTACATAGGAAAGCAGGGAGCATGTAGGGGTGGCCATGGCCTAAGGCCAAGTTTTACAGGCAGCTTCCTCCTCTGGAGGCCAGCCTCAGAGACTGTCTCTTGCAGACAGATCTCACAGATGCCTTTGCCACATGGGCCAGAAGACCTGAGAGAGGCCCCCCAACATTTGACACTGGGTCCCCAGGTGAGCTCCATGATGCTTCCCCACTGGACACTCTGCTGTGGAAACTATGACACATTTTCGTCCCAATGTCCTCATCCTCGGGGGCAGCTGTGAGGTCTCACATCCCGGATTGGGGAGACACAACTGGTTCCTCCAGCTCTGCAGCCCCCATTCGCCCAGACGAAGACAGTACGGTCCCCTATTCATCGTGTGCCTAGAACGGAAACCCTGGGCTCCTATTTGACCAGGATTAAAGGACGGGGCATTACAAATCATTGAACATTCGAAGAGTACCTGTTTTTTATTCCAGAAGGAGTTTTGTTTTTTTAATCTTATTTTTCCACAAAGATTTCCAAAAGAATCTCCAGAACATTCAGACTAGTGATATTCACAAGATGGCAAGCTGATAGAAGGGAAATGCCTCAAAGACAGAGGCCATGCAGAGGATACTGGATGTACAGGTCAGAGTAAGTAGCCTTCCAAAGGTTAAACCAAGACTTGCCCAGAAAACAATAAAAGCCGCCACTATTGAGCCAGGCACTGTGGTAACGACTTTACCTACTTCATTTCCTTTACACTTTGGCACACCCTGACAGGTAGGATCCCTATCATGAGGAGGTGGGGGATGGCAGGGTACTTAACCAAGGTCACAAAGCTAGTGCACTCCAAAGTGCACTTCCTGGTTTGGGAGCCAGGTCTTCATCATGACCTCATACTGTAGTCTCTTTCTTGACCTCAGTGGAGGCCTGTGGTCCTAGTCCCTTCATGTTCCAGATACCTTCCAGCTTCGGGTCACCTGGTTCAACTGCAGGGGTCCTGGTGCAAGGGTTAGTTAGTCTTCCCCAAGACTGGCAAGGCGGGCCTGGGCTTTGTAGATCTGAATGGGCAAGAGTTCTGCCGTTGTGTGATGCTGTTATAACCAGTGACCAGCAGATGGCAGTGTCCACCAGCCCTTCACCATTTGTTCCTAAGGGAAGGAAGGGCTCTGAGAGGTCCCCTCTGGAACTTCCAGAAACGGAGGCAACCCACTCCCTTTTTCTCTGTCCCCTCCCCTCCTCGACCTAGAAGCCCGGGGCCCAGGGACCAGGCGGAGCAGGTGGCCCCAGGGCCAGGCTGCAGCCGACCTGCTGTGGATGCCAGAGCTGTTGCCCGGTAACTTGGGGAGAGGCAGCCCTGGGTTGAGCATGGGAAATTCCTGGGAGCCTGAGGAAGGCCAGCCCCGGGCATCAGACAGAGGGCTGAGCCAGAGCCCTGCTGGAATCTTCCCGCACCTGCAGCCCAGGCACCCTCATCCCAGCTCTTTCTGGGGGAGAGGACTGCAGTACATCTCCAACTGAGGGGAGACTGTCTGCACCAGATGCAGTGGTAGGCGGCTCCCTCTGAGCCGATGTAACCATCTTCCCTTCACACCTTCCCAGCGAGAACTTCTCCAGGGGCAGAGCACCAGGCTCAGCCAGGGCCCTGCCTCCTCACCACCAACCCTCTCTCCGGCTCTGAGTCGCAAAGGGCAGAGGCGTGGCGGGTCCAGACTGAGGGGGGCTCCTGGCTGGGTCTCTGGCAGTGGGGCCCACCCTCACGTGCTCTCCACCTCTCACAGCTGGACCCACGGTTGGCCTTTGATTGATTGTCCACCTCACTGTGCACTTGCCACGAAGGGCTGAGGGACACCCAGCCCAAGGTTAGGGGCTGGAGTCGGATTCCGGTCTTTAGACACTCAGGAGCATCAACCAATCCTAGCCAGGGGCATCTGGTTTATCTCCCAGTATAATGCTTGGCTGCCATGGACAGGCAGAGCCTGAGCCTCATCTGCCTCACCTACAAGGTGCCTGAGGCACAGCTGGGATGATACCTGCTGAGCTGCATGGACAGCAAAGGCATGGGATCACAGAAGGGACCTGCCATCCCAGATGACTCGATGCTGGTCGCTTCTTTTCCCAGAGTCTTGGTTTCCTGGTGGATAACGGAGCTATGGAGCAGGCCATCTCTAAGGGACCTGTCATCAGACATGGAGGCCCAGTGTCTGGTGTGGCAGGAGTCACTTGTTCAAAGCCGAGCAGGCTGCAGCTGGAGCTGGTGCAATTTCTGGTCCCCGAAGGTCACTGCAAGGTGGCTCTAGCTGGCAGAATCCAGGACAACGGCTGACCCTTGAACAACAAGAGGTTGAACCACATGGGTCCACTTATACATGGATTTATTTGGATAAATACAGGACAGTACTATAAATGCGTTTCCTTTTTCTTATGATTTTCTTAATAACATAGGTTTTTTTTCCAGTTTATGAGAATATATAGTTTATAATACATATAACATACAAAATGTGTGTTAATCAATGGTTTACGTTATCAACAAGGCTTCTGGCCCACAGTATACTATTAGTAGTTAAGTTTTGGGGGAGTCAAGAGCTATATTCAGGTTTCTGACGGCACAGGGGTGGGGGGTGGGCACCTAACCCCTGCCTCGTTCGAGGGTCAAATGTAACTAAGTGGCATCAGCCCGGTGTGCCAGGCTTATGCTCCAGATGACACGTAAAGGTGAGTTTGAGAGATGCCATGGCTCTCACAGGTGCAGTACGAAGAACTTCCTCACGTCCAGAGCTGTCAGAAGGCTGTGTGGGATACGGGGCTCCCCATCTCTACCGGCACACGAGCACAGCCGGGTCGCCGTTTGTCATGGTTCCGGCATGCTGTGCCAAGCTGGCCCAAATAGCCCAAAGTGTTCCTTTAGATCCTGGGATTCTATGACCTGGTCAGAGTCCTGGTGCTCTGAGCAAGCAGATAGCTTCTGCAGGGAATGGATGAACAGCAAAGTGCTCCCCAAGCAAAGGGTCTGGAGGTCAGAATGTGGGGACCACTCCTCTCCACCCCAGTCAATATACACCCAGCCCACAACCAGGCTGCTTTTGCCTCTCCCCACTCCCCCGCCTTGGAGTCAGTCTACCCTCTCTCTCTGAGGAGGTAACTGCTGGAGTCTGGAGTCCTGGGGGGTGGGGGGTGTGGTCATCAGACTGATGAACAATGAAGGCCAGAAGGTTTTCTGTCAGCCCTCTCTGAACCTGGCGTCAGGGCCTCGTCAACAGCTTCCCAGTGACCTCCGGAGCAACACAGAGGACAGAGGAAACTGCCTTCAAAAGCAGCATGAAGAACACCACTTCTAGTTCTTTTGGCTGGTCCAACGACCGAAGGCTGCCTGCATCCCCCAGGGGAAGCCCCATGCCAGCCTGGGCCAGCTGCTCACCAGAGGCCTCGGCTTCATGGAGTCAGGGTTGCAGGACCAGGAACTCCCATTTCTCGATCCTCAGGGAGGGTACCGTCTCCACTCCAGCCAAGCCCGGGGTGCGGGCCTGACTCGAGAAGCCTTCAGGTCACATCATGGAAACTTAGCAGGTGGACCACATGCTCCTGGTAGTCCGTCCTGCTCTGAGCTCTGTGGCTTCTGGAGCCACAGGCGGGCCCTGGGGCTGGTGATGACAGAATGTGCTCAATGGCAGACATGAGCTCCTAGCTGGCAGCAGGGGCTGGAAGGAGCCCCCCAGGGGGCATGCTTTCATGGTCTTCACCTAGACCTGACCTGAGAGCTCATTCTCTGCCAAGACCTTTCCAGAGAGCTAGAGAGGGAAGGTGGGACACTCTGCCCCTTTACTGGGGTTGGGGAGGGTGTTACAGACCAAGCCTTTCCCTTTCCTACTTCCCCTGTGGGCAGCCGAGGATCGGGCAAAAATGGCTGGTGACTCCAGGCTCTGTCACTTACCAGGTGGCCCTGCGCAAGCTGTGGCATTTCTTTGTGACTCAACTTTCTTTGTCTATAAAATGGGAACAATAATACCTACCTCACAGGATATAGCAGTGGTGGGAATGAAGTAACAGGAGCCGTGTTAGGCAGTAGGCATGATGCCTGGCATTCAGAAAACAAATGGTTACTGTCGCTATTTCAGGGGAAGGAGATGGAGCCAGACATCTAGACGTGGCTCAAGCGTCCCTGTGCCTCCCTCCTCTCTGGGCTCAGCTCTAGTGTGTCCTCTGCTGATCGAAAAGCTTCCCCCGCTCCCTGCCCACCAGCCCTGGCTTTCCATGTGTCTGTCCTGTGCATTGCTGAATCCATAACATATAGAAGGCTACTGGCAGTAAGTATTTACTGGAAAGAAGGCATGAATCGGGGGATGGATAAATGACGAATGAATGAATGATTAGCTCACTTTACAGACAAGAAACGCAGGTGAGAGCGGTTAAGTCCTGGCTCAAGCACAAACAGCAGGTGGGCAGTTTTCGCAGCGCGTCCCAGTGCCTATGAGCCGCTTCTCTGTGAGCCATCATCGCCCTTGGGCCCCAGAGCAGACAGAGGGCAAGGCTACTGAGCCTCATCTATGCCAGCCTGTTATCCTGGCCACACACAGACTCCCCAAGGTGAGAATCCTCCCATTTTACAGATGAGGAAATTTGGCCCCAAAGAAGCTAAGTGGCCTGCTCCCATGGGGGCAGCAAGAATTCAGGAATACTAATTCCTAAGCCCAAAGGCAGCCACAGGGCAGAAGAATCGTATAATCAACACGTGTTCGTTCAGCGTGGGCTCTGCCAAGTCTGTGCCAGCACCTTCCCGTTCTCTCCTTGCTCTTAAGGGGTCAGGGCCAGGACTAGGACTTGCACTAGTGACCCTGGCCCAGGGTTCCCAGGGTGTTTGTACAAAATCATAATCAAAGATCGCTCACCTGTAGCTGTAGGGGAAAAGGAGCTAGAAAGATAGCAGGGACCCAGCACTGGCGAGGACCTAGGGGTCCCCAGCTGGGCTGCCAAGAGCCTGACCAGTGTCTCCAGGGGAAGGCTCTGCCAGACAGCCTGCCTGGGTTTCTGTAGGGCCACTTTGTACCAACACCGCCAAGAGAGGGAGAACTGTGGCGGAGGCCTTGTTTGTTGCTGGCACTCCATCCTCAGTCCCCAATGCAGCCCTTGTCCTCCTGCCTCCCCTCCCCCACCCAACCACACCTTCCCACACTAATCTCTGGCCTTCCTCCTCCGCCCACCTGATGGGCCTGGGGTCGGAGAGGGGTGGCCCCTCGGCAGAACTCCCCTCCTGCCCCCACACGTCTCTGGGGGTGATGAGTGGACCAAAGTGCCAAGTTGAGCAGGCGCAGCGTCTCGCGGTGGCCTAGTACTGGTGATCACTGACGAACTCGCTTGGGAGCTGGTGCAGGGGAACTCCCGGGCCGGGCCTCGACCGTGGGTCAGTGTGGCGCAACCGGGAGATACTTGGGACTCACTCGGCTTTGGGTCCTGTGGCGTCGTGTTGACGCTGATCAACTCAAAGTGACCATGACGCACCGACCCCGTCTAGATAGCAAATGAAAATTTAAAGGAGAAAGCACGCGTCTGCGCTGCTTTGAGGGTCCGTCCGGCTCAGGTCCTCCATCTGCCTGCCAAGAAGACCTCGTCCATCCGCTGGACGTTTCCGCACTGGGGCATGTCGGGGCTGCAGGTGGAGCTGAGCCGATCAATACGCGTCGACGAGCTCCCTACTCCGCCCGAGTGAGCTCGGGGTGCCGCGCCGTGGCCGCCGGGCGTCCCCTCCACCCATCACCCGTAACCGCGGCCAGAGAAGTACGGAGGCGCCAGCCTGGAGCTCTCTGCTGCCCGCCCTCCCGGCTTCTGGCCGCGCCCCAACATACCCGGTAGCCGGTTTCCGTTGGCCGGCCCCCCAAGAAGGCCGGCGGAAGGTCATCACTTTCGCTGCACAAATGAACTCGGGGCGCTGCTCCCGCGCAGGACTCCCCACATCGTCCCCTGGGCTGCCGCCGTAATTCCTGCGCTTCTTTGAGGTCTTGGGTCCGGCTTAAGCGCACGTTGTGAGCGCAAACCTTTCCTTTCCAACCGTCGGTCCACGTCCATCTGTCTTTCCGGCCTGCTCTTCCATCCGCTAGCCCTCTCTTCCCTACGGGTCCCCTCCCCTGCTCCGGCCGCGCGGTCCGATCTTTGGAGGCTGTGTCAGGCTGGGCAACCTCCGAACCGGTGATGGAAGACGCGCCTTTGGGGCAGCCCTGCGCGCCCTTGTGGCCTCCGTGCGCCCTTGTGGCCTCTCTGTGCGCCCTGGCCTCGAGGTCTCGGCGCTCACCGGCGGGGCTGAGCCCTTCCGCGGCCCCACCTCTGGCGTCTCAGGCACTCAAGGAGTTGGAGCGGGCGGGGTCGGGTGCTTCTTCGCAGGGGAGTAGGGACGAAGTTGGGCGGGTACGCGCGATGCCTCGGAGCCTCTAACTCTGGAGGGCGCATTTGGCTCGGGGGTGGTGTGGGCAGCTGGGGGTCGCACCGCCTTGGGGAAGGGAGGCGGGGCCCGGGTTTGTGGCGGGAGCCTCGGGCGAGTAACACTCGCAAGGCGAGACTGGGGGCGAAGCGCTACGGCGCGGGGAGGAGGCTCCTGTCCCGGAGTCCGCGTTAGGCCGGAGTGGGGGGCGCGGCGCTGCCACTCCAGTGTTCAGCAGGGGGCGCTGCTCCGGGCGTTGGGCGGGGGTGGGGTGGGAGAGGAGGGGGGGCCGCGACTTGCTGCGCACACTTCCCCCATTATTAAACACTATGTTCAAAAGGCGCCGGGGGACTTCCCGGAGCCACGGAGCCCGCGCCGCCCGCCCGCCTGGCCCACGGAGCCCATGGACCTGAGCGCGGCCGCCGCGCTGTGCCTCTGGCTGCTGAGCGCCTGCCGCCCCCGCGACGGGCTCGAAGCGGCCGCCGTGCTGCGAGCGGCGGGGGCAGGGCCGGTCGGGAGTCCGGGGGGCGACGGCGGCAGCGGCGGGCAGACCCTCTCCCCGGCCGCGGGCGTCACCGCTGCCCCGGCCGCCGCGGCTCCCGGAGTCCGCGCCGCGCGCCGCGCCGCCGGCTCCGGCTTCAGGAACGGCTCGGTGGTGCCGCACCAGTTCATGATGTCGCTTTACCGGAACCTGGCCGGGAGGGCTCCGGCCGGGGCAGCCGCCGCCTCCGCCTCGGGCTCTGGCCGCCACGGCCGCGCGGACACGATCACCGGCTTCGCAGACCAGGCGAACCAAGGTACCCACGCCTCTTCTGCGCCCGTCCATCCTGTCCGCTCCTAGGCTGAGGCCACCGCCAGAGCCGAGTCCCTGCTCTGGACCCCTCGGGGCGCGGCCTCCTCACGTCCCAGCCTCAGGTGTTAGGAACTTCGCCGAGGCCCACGCACCCGAACCCGCTGACTGTGGTGAGAGGCGCGGAAGCTCTCGGGGCCCGGTCCCAGAGGGCTGAGCCGGTCCCTCCGCCAGATTGTCCTGGCCCTGCCGGCCAGCGGGTCCCCTCAGGAGGCAGGCTGAGTCCAAGATCCGAAGCAAGACGGGGCCGGGCCGAGAGGGACTGCGCAGTGATGGTGGTGGTGGCAGCGGCTGTTTTCATTGCAGCAACCTCTGTAGCTTCTAGTCTCCTGGGGGGCCGTACAAATTGGGGGAAATTCAGGGGTATGAGGGAAAGAGGCAGGCATTAGACTGAAATAAGTGGCCCCGGAGAGGCTGGTGGCATCACCAGGCACACCGAGGTCCCTTCTTGGCAGGCTGTGTCAAGGTGGAGATGTGTGGCTATGGGTGCCTGTGACCTGTGCCGGGCCCCTGGGACAGCCAGTCGTGTGAGGAGGAGAGGGTAGTCACTGAGACCGTGCAGGAATGCAGGCCTCTCTGGGACCCAGCACCCCACCTTACTCTGCCCTGGGTCCCTCAAAAGTAGGACGTGGGTGAGATTGTGGTGGTGACCGTGTGTCATCTGGATTTTATTAATCTCTATTGAAGTCATTAAAGCAGACAGATAGGGAAAATTTAACTAATTTCAGGCGGAAATACAAGTAATGTTGGCCTTAATTCTATCCAGCCAAAGATCCAGCATGGAAGGCAGGAGGGAAAAAAAATGGGGGGTGTGTGTGGAATAGGGCTGGAAAGGAAGCGGTCTGGGTGTCTGGGAGCCTCTGCTGGCTGCACATCCCAGACCCTAGCCTGGGAAAGCAGGTAGATGTGACCAAGTCACTCACCTCCTGGAAAACGCACACAGTGTCTGCCCACAGACTGCTTTATTTTGGGTGTGGGACATCCTGGGCCCAGATGGCTCTCTGGTTCAGGGGCAACTACCTAGCATTCTGTGTGCCCCCTGACTGGATGCTGGAGGACTCATACAAAGGTGTACAGGGCCAGGGGAGGCTCCAGCCCTAGGCCTGCTGTGTGGGCTCCCAGGATGCAGGAGAGGCGGGTGTGGAGGGCTGCAAGCCGACAGAGGCACCAGCAGCTCGCTCTCAGGTAGAGCTAGGCCTCTGGTTAGGCTCAGCCTGAGCTAAATCTTTTCGTGGGAGCTCTGCTGGGCTGGCCAGGCTCTGAAGGCAGCTCTCCTTCCTGCCTCTGGGAGGAGGGGATGCAGCAGTAGCACATCCAAGCAGGGAGATGCTGGGGGAGTGGGGGGGGGGGCGGGAAGCTCAGAAAAAGTACCACAGGGAGCCCTGGGAGAACGCAGTGGCGGGGAGGAGGAAGCACTACTAGCCTAGTGCCTCCAGCCTCTCTCGCTCTCCACTCTGGGGTTTGACTTGGAGCAGGGCTACTCCAGGTCCCCAGAAGCCACCGGTAGAGCCCAGACTTGGGACCTAGGGAGGTGAGGGCCTGGCGGTGGTGGTCCATGAGCAGATCTCTAGTGGTGGGGGCGGTCTGCACAGTCTCACCGAGTTTGGGGCAAAACGAAACCAGATGACCTTCAAAGGGAGCTCCTTATCTGCTGCTCGGTGGAATTTCGACTGTTTTCCCCCTGAGCCCAAAGAGAAAAAAAGGGCCCACGACCAGAAATAAAACCTCAAACCCTGAGAGAGACGTCATAACGGAGGAAAAGAGTATCTTTGCGGAGGGATCGGTGGGTCCTGGAGGCGAGATCTCCTGGAGCCTCGCCTTCACTGCAGCGAGGAAGGCAGTCCCCCATTGCTCCAAGCCCTTCGGAGAAGGTTCCTCGCGCTCCTTAGCCGCCTTGCCTCCTCCACCGGAGGTCGCGGAAAGCTGGGAGAAGCTGTGCCGCGAGTTTCCCATTGCGACCAGCAGCGCTCCTTGCTCTGAGACCTCAGGCCGAGCGGGCCCCTCCCTAACTGGGCCTTAGTTCCCCTTCAGCATGGCCGGGAGGCTGGACGCACCAAGGGTTTAGGCAGCCCCGCTGCCGCGTTTTCCTCTGGACGACTGGCACGCAGGGCCGGGCCAGCACGGGAGATCGTGGCCAGCCAGGATGTCCAGGCCGAGCTGGGGAAGAGAGGTAGAGGAAGAAGCAGAGTGTTCAGGGGACGTGATTTTTCCGTTTTCGCACAGCCAGGACCCCGCGGCTTTCCTGGGGGGGTCGGCAGGGCAATAATGAGCAGTCCCGGTTCAGCGCGGGACCTCGGCCTGACCTCCAGACCTCGCAAGGGGCGCAGGACGTCTGATACGCCCGCGGAACCTCTGTCCGCCGCCGGCCCGAAAGTCGGGCTTCCGAGACCTAGGCCCGGCAAACACAGGGCTCTGGGTCATGCAACGGACCTACAGTGGCCTCGGGTTCAGGGGTGTATGGTCCTGGCCCCGAGACTCAGCGATAAGTGAATGCCCGTGGGTTGTCGAGGTGGCCAAGTCCGGGTCCCGATAGTCGATAGTCAGGGCGACGGCTCCCTTTACTCTGGGCCAGTCTGGCAGGTGTCTGGCTGGACCGAGACGAGGGGGCTGGCGCCAGCTCCAGCGGCCTTACTCCCGCATCCGGGGCAGTTGGGCTATTTGCAGTTAGGAGGCCCCGCGGCCGCGAGTGCAGGCTTTGCTCTCGGCTCTCACCCCGCTCTTTCTGTCTCTGCCCGACTTCTGCAGACGAATCCGCATCCGAGACTGGCCAGAGCTTCCTGTTCGACGTGTCCAGCCTTCCCGACGCCGACGAGGTGGTGGCAGCAGAGCTGCGCGTACTGCGCCGTGAGTCCCCGGAGCCGCGCCCTGGCAGCGCGACTCCCCTGCCGCTACTCCTGCTGTCTACGTGCCCCGGCGCCGCGCGAGCGCCCCGCCTGCTGCACTCTCGGGCAGCCGAGCCCCTGGCCGGAGCGCGCTGGGAGGTGTTCGACGTGGCGGACGCTGTGCGGCGCCATCGCCAGGAGCCGCGCGCCACCCGCGCATTCTGCCTCTTGCTGCGCTCAGTGGCTGGTCCCTCGCAGGGCCCGTTGGCACTGCGGTCGCTGGGCTTTGGCTCCCGGGGCAGGGGCGGCGCGGCGGCAGAAGAGCGCGCTCTGCTCGTGGTTTCCTCCCGCACGCAGAGGAAGGGGAGCCTGTTCCGGGAGATCCGTGCCCAGGCCCGCGCGCTCGGGGCCGCGCTGGCGGCGGAGCCGCCGCCCGACCCGGGACCCGATACCGGGTCGCCGACAGCTGTAGTCGGCGGTCGCAGGAGGCGGCGGACGGCGCTGGCTGGGGCGCGGGCGGCGCAGGGCAGCGGCGGGGGCGCGGGCCGGGGCCACGGGCGAAGGGGCCGGAGCCGCTGTAGCCGCAGGCCGCTGCACGTGGACTTCAAGGAGCTGGGCTGGGACGACTGGATCATCGCGCCGCTGGACTACGAGGCGTACCACTGCGAGGGCGTTTGCGACTTCCCGCTGCGCTCCCACCTAGAGCCCACCAACCACGCCATCATTCAGACATTGCTCAACTCCATGGCGCCCGACGCGGCGCCGGCCTCCTGCTGCGTGCCCGCGCGCCTCAGCCCCATCAGCATCCTCTATATCGACGCCGCCAACAACGTGGTCTACAAGCAGTACGAGGACATGGTGGTGGAGGCGTGCGGCTGCAGGTAGCGCGCGGGCCCGGCCGGGCCGGGGAGGGGGCAGCGGTGCCACCTGAGGACCCCCTGCTGAAGAGCAGCTGCGGCCCGGGCCTGTCACCGAGCGTGGGTGCGCGTCCAACTCTGGCCCCGCGCCCGCACGGAGGGAGAGAGCGCGTTCACGCTCACGCCAACACTCACACCCGCACACTCGTTCACTCATGTACACCTTTACCGTGGGCAGCGTCCGCCAGCCCTGAGAAGAGATAACCTGACGCTGCCGAATGTGTACTCTGCAAACGTCACCGTCGCACCCATCGCCCCCTTTTGGAGAGAGGATGGTGTTTGTGTTAACGTTACAGTCACAGGCACTAAACCGGGTTAGAAATGGGTTAGGGAATTGGGGGCTCCAGAAAGGCTGAACTAATGGGGTGCTGGAGTACGTCTTATCTGACCCCTTTCTGTTTGTGGCTGAGTGTGGGGAAGCGCCTGGCTGGGTGGCTGAGTGTCTGGTGTTGCACCCTGGGACCAATTGAACAGCTGTAATGTCCTTTCTGAAGGTTTGCGTTGCACGGAGGTCGTTTACTCTGGGAAGGAACCGCTGCAAAAGGCATTTTTTTTCTTTAACTTAAAAAAATCTAATACCCCGTCAGTTTTGAAAGGGAACATTTGTCGGACAAAATGCATCATGGGAAACTACCAAGATCTCTGCAAAGGCCAGCACTACCTTAAAAAAAAAATAAGTTCCAATTAGGAATGATCTAGAATGTGGGGAAAAAAAACGTTTTTCTTTTTGGGGGAAGTGAAACGGAGGAGAGTTTTTAAACTGTCAGCCTGATCTGATATGGATTGGGGGGTGGGGGTGCACGTGCCAGGTTCGCAGCTCCTACAGGCAGCTCAAGGAGGTAACGAGCCTTGGGGGTGCTAAGGAGGAAACTTGGTGCAGAGGCCAGGAATGGGGAAAGGCTGGCAGCTCTCCCTATTCCTAGAGACCTGCGGGGAGGTGTTGCTAAGGAGCTGGGAAAGAGGCAGGGAGGCGTCCTGGGCCGAGCTTCTGCAGAAGACTCAGGCTTGTCTGCCAGGTAGGCGCACCCGTCTCCAAATGGTGTACTCGGAATGGGCCAACATGTGCTTGCGCTTAGCTATCAAGTCTGTGTCGGCTTTAACACGCCTTCACAGTGTTGTTGCTGTAGTTTTTGGCAGTGTGATAGTAACGGGAAGTGAAGCTACACAAAAGTGCTTTTGTGAGATTTCAGCTCCCCACAACCCAGTGGTGCAGAGCGGGAGGAAGGCCCTCTCCCTCCCTGTGCAGTGTGGAGGGGCATTTTCGGTTTCCCTGCTGTGGCCCCTTTGGAAGGGCATCGGGAGGCCTTGGTGTGGCCAAGCAGAGGTAGAAGCCTGTCTCCCAGTCCCCATTGTTTTATTTGGTTCCTTTCTGCCTGGGAGTCCTTTGTGGCTTTGTGTAAATGGTGGAGGGAGGGAGGAGAAACAGTTTGGATTCCACCTGTCTGGGGTTCCCAGAGCTTCTCTGACAAACCCTGCAGCCCTGCTGGGTTCTCCTATCTGGGCTTTCTCCTTTAGGGGCCCGGGAAAGGCATGCATTCCATCCTTCTGGTCTTGGATGGTTAGGTCCATAGATGAATTATTCAAATTTTAATTCTCAGTGATTAAACACGTGAGAGAGAGAGAGATACTAAAGATTTAGACACAGTTAATTTACTTAAGGGCCCCACCTGAGTCTTTTTTATCTTGTAAAATTCCCTCAAAGAAAAGTACACTTATAATGTGAATTTATATGCTGTGGCTATGTGAGTAGCTAGAAATAATGAGAAGATGCAAGTCTCTTTAGGTTAAAACAAACTTTCCAAAGTGGCAGCTTTGGTATATGCATGGTCCCATTACGTTTATGGATTTTGCCAGAGAAGCTTCACTTTTCTGAATTGATTTTAATAATTGCATGGTGATGCTCTGTCATAATGAAGAATACAAAATGACACTAAAATATTAAAGGTTGTAGTAGGTGATGTTTTAGAAAGGGAGTTAATAAGAAACTATTATTTTGAATAAATTCTAGGTTATTTAATATCTTGGATAAAAGGAAACATTTAGATTCTTTTTTAGTGACTAGGAAAAACAAGTTTTGGGGGAGACATGTTTTGATTGACCCTGAGCTTTTTGCGGCAAGAAAAAAATGTCCGTTTTCTTTTGTTTCTTCCCGATGACCTCCTTCTACCGAGATGTCTTGTAGTGATGGGGGAAGTAGGCATCTTCCTGAATCTTGAGGTCCAGGCTGCATCTTGTGTCCTTGGGCAGTGACAGTTCCTTCCAGGGTCTCAGAGGCCCTCAGAGTGTTCTTTTTACTGAATGGAAGGAACACCTCCTGAATTGCTCCGAAACTGCGTGGAGCCACCAGAGACCACTTGTGCCCACTACAGCTCTGCCCGAGCCTCTGGTATCTTAGGGTTCAAAGTAGGTGAACAGAGAAGCCGTGTCAACCTTATAAAAATGACAGCAAAAGGGCCACCGCAAGCAGAGGCAGACACGTTTTTGCTGCTCTGATGTGGTTCGACCAGCTTGGTCAGGATTTGGAGGATTCAGTAGTGCCCTGTACTGTCTTCTAGGCAGTGGGGCACGGTGCCTAATCACTCAGCTGGGAGCCCCAGGGCCCCCCCCTCTCCTGCCATGGGAGAGCTGACTGCTGGCAAGCAGGGATAAAGTGTGTCATGACTGTGAGTAAAGGCGGTCCCCCACCCCCACCCCAACTCGGGGCCCCCTGGGTCCAGGGGCACCAAAATATTCTTCCTAAAGTACATCGAGTTTTCCATTTTGTGGGGGAAAGACTTGTGTATTGTAGTGGAGACCATTTGAAGCACTCCTCCCTGCTGGAGAACAGGGTGGGCATCCCTGCTTGGGGAGCACAGGGCAGGTCAGCTGGGGCCTGAGGGGGTTGGTGCTAGGTCTGCCAAACACCAGGACAGTCAAGTCACTGCTTCTGGAAGCCTTCTGTATGAAGGGAGACATTTCCACTCACAGACAACTGTGTCCACCGATGCCCAAATGCTTCCCTGGTTGAATTCTGGCTTTCCAAGCAGCAGCGTTGGGTCCTCCCGAGAGGGTGGCAGGCTCTGTTGTCTTAGCTTGAGCTCTGCCTATCCTTTATGTATACACTCCCCTTCGCCCTGGTGTCTTGGCCTTTTACTATCCAAGTGGCACGGGGAAAAGAAGAGCTGTGGATTGCGTGATGTCGAGTCAAATCCGGCAAACCCAGTGCAGTGTCTGGTCCCTGGACAGTCTCCTGGAAGTGTCGGCAGGGCTTGAGGGGAGTAGGGACCACCCTGCAGATGTAATCAGAGTGTAACTCAAATCCTACAAGTCATTTATCCTGTTTGTAATTTTATTCAAACTCATAGCAGAAAATAACCCGGGACTGTAGACTGATTTTCTTTCTTAAAGCGGGGAGAAAAATTGAATTCTTTCCAAGAGGCGCTTGTGCACAGAAAAAGGCAGACGCTTGCCTCGCTTGAATCTGGTGTCCAGAAAGTCCGATGAGAAGCAGAGAAAGCATGGCAGCTGTGTCTGGGACACAAACATCGTTAGGGCCTTGCTGATCTCCTGAGACCATGTCCGTGGGGATGCAGAAGCCTCCCCAGGCCCAGGAAGCAGGGCCCTCCTAGTGGTCCTGGGCCAGGAGCCTCCAGCGGATGCCAGGTGGGCTGGGACCACCGAGGGTCTGGAAAGCAGCCGTCTGTCAGAGGCAGTGAAGGGCCTGCATTGTCCCCTCAGGTGTCCGGACTGGGAAGGAGGGAGAGGCAGCTGGCGAGTAAGCCCTGGCAGTTAGAGGAGTCGGGAGTGAGATGGGAGGGACTAAGTCTGGCTGAGGTGTGTCTGAGGCAGCACTGGTGTGTCTGTGGACTTTTGCACACCCAGGAGTGAGCTACCCCATGCTCGCTGCCTGCTGCAAGGTCACTTGGGTGCCAGAGCTCCTCAAGGTGCCTCCTGAGAGGTCTGGGACAGTCGGGCAGCCCCCTCCCTTCCCGGAGCTCCCACTTCCGCCCCTGTAAAATGAGGAGCTCTCCAGTCCTGTGGTTCTAGGGTTCTACTTGGTCCCAAAGCCCACTAACATAGTTCAAAGGCAGAGCCGATGTGAGTATCCCTGGAAAGGGTCCCCTTCCAATATCGGAACTGCTTCTCACAAGTATCACAGCTCTTGCCTGTGTGTACATGTGTGTGTATGTGTGTGTCCATTACGCTCCTAGTCTCTGTTGGTGCTTCTTGGATGTGGCTTTGATTTCCACCTGGGTCGAGACAGGTGCAGGGAAGGCCAAGACCTCAGGGGTAGGGCTCACCTCCCCAAAGCCATGACCTTTCCTGTGTCCCAGGTGAGGGGCGCTGCCAACCCAGCTGAAGTTGACCTGTTCTCACACAGGGGTGGGTAGAGCCACATTCACTGAGATTGTTCTGTGACCAGATCCTGGGAAGGTTGTCCCCTGCTGCTGGTGCGTCCATGGGAGCAGCAGAGGAAAGAAAGGCTGGGCGTTGTTGGTAGCCCAGACAGGGACCCTGGGACTGTCCCAGAGTCCCTGGAGGAGGCAAGCAAGCCTATGTAGGGGCGAAGTCCCCACCTCTCCTCACTGCTTTGCCTATGTCTGGTCCTGCTTGCTGGAGGAGTGGCCCGGGGGGCAGGCATCGGGAAAGCTTCTTTTTCTTTTTCTTTTTTCTTTTTTTTTTTTTTTTTATGGCCTGCATAATGATGGCAGAATCTACTGTGAAGAAACACTAGAAGGGAGGAGTCGAAAGATGTTATGTATTATTTTTCAGACAGTTCTGCCCTTTGTGCCTGGAGCCTCCTGGCCATTTCAGCTGGAGCAAGCTTCTTCCTGCTTTTGTGCCATTTCTGGACTTGAATCTGTTAAATAGTTAAATCTTGATGGGGCTTGAGGAGAGAGAAGCCTGTTCTTGTCAGGAAGGTCGCACTTTCCTTTCTGGAGTCCCCTACCTGCAGGAGGGTTGGGAGTTGGCTCTGATCATTGGTTTGGGGATATTCTCTGCTCATGATGTGCACACACCCAGCTTCCCCAGAGCTTGGCCTCTTCTCACCTACCCCCAAAACTGCCGGTGTTGTCGCTGTGCTTGCAAGTGGCCCAGGAGTTGGCCGTAGACCTTCTGACTGGGCAGACTTTGGCTTGGGGCTTCACAGTGGTGGCAGCAGTTTTGGCAGAGCAACCAGGGTAGGGTGGCATCAAAGAGTGTGAGGTTATCGAAATACTGGTCTGCATTTCTTTTTGTTTGTTTGTTTCTTTCTTTCTTTCTTTCTTTTTTCTTAATGTGTATTTTATTTTTGAGAGAGAGACAGAGCATGAGCAGGGAGGGGCAGAGAGAGAAGGAGACACAGAATCTGAAGCAGGCTCCAGGCTTCAAGCTGTCAGCAGAGAGCCTGATGCAGGGCTTGAACCCATGAACTGTGAGATCATGCGCTGAAGTTGGATGCTCAACTGACTGAGCCACCCAGGTGCCCCAAAACTGGTCTACATTTAGAGTTGTGCTTAGAGTCGTTGAAAAGTACAAGCACGCCCTCTCAGCAGCACAAGTGGAGGGCCATGGTTTGCTCGCTCCTGCCTGTGCAGGTCTCCAGGGAGTAATACCGTGGGACCCTCTAGCATCTGTGTGTGTGAGTGTCCGGGTCTGGGCTGCAAGAGAAAGGGCTGGTTTCTCTCCCATGCATCCCCGGCCATTGAGGGCTGCAGCGTGCATGGAAACTTCCAGAGAGAGGGGTTTCTATAGTCAGGTGAGTCTGTTGGCAGGACAGACAGCTTTGCATGCTGGCATATGAAGCACTTTCTTCTGCTAGTTACGAAACTCTTCATCCCAGAGAGGGTCACCCATAAAACTTTGTATCCTTTTTTCTAAGCCAGTTATAGGAAGCTGAAATAAGTTGTCTAGAAAAACAAGGAAAAGCTTCTATGGTCAAGTCCCAGGCACCTTTCAGCCTGGCAGTATAGACCTTTCAGGGTGCGGCCTGCTGCTTTGTTTCTGCATTTCTAGTTCATGATCTGTTGAGCTGTTGGCAAACAGGAGTGTGGTGCAGTGGTAGCTGGAGATTTGGCCAGGCAGGAGGTGGGCCAGTGGCTGTCTTCGTTGCAAAACCATCTCTGCACTGCTCCAACTAGCAGTGGCGATGAACACAGCCACGCACCGCAGGGGCTTACGCCCTGCTCGGACACTTGGCTACAAGAATCTAGAACCTCATCTGAACCTTCTGGTGCTGAGGTGTGCTTGTGGCTAACGAAAACCAGATTCCCTGTAAGGCTGATTCATAGGAGTCCTGCTGAATTGGAGGCAAGCACAAACCGATGGGAGGCACAAAGGCTGCACTTCCCCTGAGGGCCCTCTGCGGGCTGCAAGATGGGAAAGGGCATGGTGGTTTGGTGCATCTGCACACGCCACACGCTTTGTAGCCGTTTTCCATGCTCGCACATCTTCCTGACAAGCCTGGCTTCTCTCAGGCCTCTTACACCTGGGCAGCCCTAGCCTGGACTGCTCAGCAGAGTGAGTCTGAAAAGCGAGTCTGACAAGGTGTACGGAAAGCCTTTTCTGGTCTGCGTGTTTATGTCCGAGTGAAATGAAGGTCGCCGAGGGCAGAGAAAGACACATGCGTCCGAGGATTCCCCCCGAGCTCGGGACGGTAATAACTTGGCTTGAGGTTGAGCAGGCTGGTTTGAGAAAGGGGTGCATCCACAAGCAGGGCTAATTTTTCTTAGCAACTTCTATTTCCGGGTCAGGGCGGGTCAGAGTCCGAGGAAAGCCAGCCATTCGGCATTCTGTTTAGAAAATGATGATGCATGTTCAGGGAGAGAGCAAGAATGTATTTTCTGGCTGGGAGATACTCAAGTGTTCTGAGCCAGGAACAGAGACTCTGGAAAGCAGAATTTCTCTGGCATTCTCCACCTCGAATAAATCACAGCTCGAACATAAGCTTCCTTACAATAATTGCTGGTTTGTCGTTGCTGTCGTTGTTTTGGATTTTTGTGTTTTTTTGTTTGTTTGGTTTTTTGTATTTCACTTTTTATGGTAGTGCGAACAGCTTTTATGTTTTCTGTGACAGAGAATCAGAACTCAGTCACCTTAGGCCTTTGAGCTGGAAGTATTTCGCCCCAAATGAAAAGTTAATGCAGTTTTTTTACAAGGATTAGCATGGTGACTGCAACTTGCCCTTGAGAATAGAAGATTCTGAAAAGTTTCAAAAACTTTTGCGACATAGACATATATGTCTGTACGTCTAAAGGGGTTTCTGCAGAACTCCTGCACAGCTTATAGCATGCCTCTGTGTAAGCAGCCTCTGCTTTAAGGTGGCCAGTAGCTCCTGACATGATGGACTCCCTGCCTTTTAGGGAACCACCTTGACCCTGCTGCCAATACTGTGATTTTAAGGAAATGGGAAAAACTCAAAGTGACAGTAATGCCATCACAGCGCAATACGTACCAAAATTTATTATTTGGGGGAGGGGGGCAGAGTTTAAGTCCCTTTCACTTCGCAATGATACCCACTCTTTCTTAGCTTGACTGGGGAGTATGACGGGAAAAGTGGTGAGAATTTTAAATTCATTTAATGCAAGTTGAATTCTCCTTTGCGGGCAGTCTTCCAGCTCCGGTTTGGCCAGAGCAGAGCTCTGAGCCTTGGAGGCTGGAGACCGGGCTGTGTCCCTGCTGCTCTAAGGACCACTGGGCCAGCATGAACTGATGTCGTGAATGCTACCCATGCCCAGGGCGGCTGGCAGGGAGCTCTTCAAGGTCAGGTACAAATCCACTGTGTATATGTATTCTCGAGTTTAAATAGATTGTACATATTGGAATGTAAATGAACTGTAAAACAGCAATCTCTATTTTTCTTGACATTTCTATAGCAGTATATATTTGTTAAACATGCTTGTATACTCTTCGTTAACCATTTTAATATTTTGTACAGATAAGTTGATTAAATATTTTATGGATAAACCTGCTCCTGGCTGGTCTTTAGAGAACCATTTTTTGCCTTGTTATTCAGCCTGTCCTCTACTGCTCAACACTAAGAACAGAAGCCAACCATTTAGGCCTCAGGACGACGGCATGGAAATGGGGCTGCATGGGGTCTCTGGGCCTGTCCGTCTTTATGCTGACTGTTTCCCCTTGACACACCTCCAGCTGTCATGTGCGTTCGGATGGGGGCCTCCCTGCTGCTCCCTGGGACTCCGTGACTGGTGCGACTCTGCAGCCCCGCACTGCATGAAGCTACTGCATGGGAAGGTATCCGAGCTTGGGTTCAGGGGTGAAGAGGCCAAAATGCAGTGGATGACATTTTCCCTTTGGAAAAAGGACACTGCCTTATTTACTTATTATTTATTTATGTTTTGTTTATTTTTGAGAGAGACAGAGAAGACAAGAGAGTGAGTGGGGGAGGAGCAGAGAGAGGAGAGACACAGAATACAAAGCAGGCTTTAGGCCCGATGCAGGGCTCAAACCCATGAATTGTGAGATCGTGACCTAAGCTGAAGTCAGATGCTTAACTGAATGAGCCACCCAGGTGCCCCAGAGCACTACCATTTGTGATGAGTGAGCGTCATCACTGCAAACGCAGTCCGAGTGAAAGATTTTGCTCTGTACAGGCCAGGCTGCTGTGGGATCTGTCTCACTTCGGAAAGCCTGAGCCTCCAGAATGGGAGGTGGCACCCTTGAGTTTCAGAAATCCAAAGGCATAACGCCCAACGGGAGCCGCTTGCTCTGCAAGGCCAATTATATATTTTAGGGAAACCGATAAAATCCTACAGCAAATTAGTTCGGCCACGTTTGCTCAGTGCTCTTCAGACAAGTACAAAGATCTGCACTTAGTGGCGCCACGTGGATCCTTCAGTACCTTCCCAGAACACCAGCCACACAACATTCTACAGCTGTCCCACCCTGACAACTTTTTCTACAGCAGAGGAAGGAGAAAGTGATTTCATCTGTTCCTTAAGTATTTCTGGGAGAGGATTAATGACAGAGCAGCAGTTGTGGGAAGGTGACAGGGACTTGCCCTCACTAATGACTTGTTACCAGAATGACCTCCTTGGGGATACGGAGTTGGCCAGTGGGACCCACCCTTTTGCAGAGCGATGGCAGCACACGTAATTAGCTGTTTCTGCAGCGTGTTAATGTCAGTCCCTGTGGTCATGCTGGTCTCTCTCTGGTGAAAGGGAGCTCAAGAAAGTCTGCTTCCCTTTTGTTTCTTAATTTCATTACTACTACGTAAAGGAGTCTTTTTCTTTGGAAGAAAATTATATTCACCTTTCAGCTAACTCATTTGGTAGGTACATGAAAGTATAAGATTTGTGACTCTGCCATTGAAAAGTGTAGTCTCCTCATGCTTTGTTTATAATAATCCTTGGCCAGTTCTTCATTTTCCTATTTCTCAGTCTCCACTTGGCTTACCCCGGCCTTCCGTGGTTATGGGGTTACCCGGTCAGCAGAGAAGGGGTAGTTACAGGGAGAAAACAGTCAGGGGCGGCATTTGGCATTTTATCCTGTTCCCCAAACACTGATGAGAGCCAGTCTCAAAGGTGACTGATGCTAACGGGACGAGGAGACTTCCAGCCCCGCTCCCTCTGGTGCACCCTGGTGTGCTCAGTGCCTGCTCACTGCCCAGCAGCCAAGGCCCACGGTGCCACCTGCTGCCCCGCTGAGGGTGGCGCTGCCTGACCTGGTTGTGGACGTATTGTGCTCCTGCGCCCCCCGGTAATCCCACACTATTCCATACAGACGGAACAGCGATCTGGGAGAAGCTCATCCGTTGCAGCATGTCACCAGTGTGCAGCCGCCGCCTGCGAGGCTGTGGGCGTCTGCCAGTCCTAATAGCATGCAGGTGCGCGGCCCTTCGGCAGTGGCCAGTAGGAGGGAGCCCAGCTGCGGTGCGGGGCCTGAGCAGGGTGGATTTGCAGAGGCGGGATCCTAGTCCCTCTGTGAGGAGGGAGGCCCTGCAGGTGCACCCACACCCCCTGGCTGTAATGGACGCCCAGTCACAGGGTCACATTCCCATCCCAGGGAAGAGGAATTTTCCCATAGACTTAACCCAGCGAGGACGTCTGTCCCAGTGTAGGGAGGTCAGCACAGGTCCCTTTGCCAGAATGCCTGAGGAATGCACCACAAAATGAAAATGCTTTGCTGTCCCGGAGCATGTCTTGTGTATTGTTGCTGTAATTCCCACTCAGGGGTGCTGCACGGGGTTCATGCTCAACAAATAATAACCACATATTTGGTAGTTGCTAATACCCAAACTCCAGAGGCTTTCTAACCATAGAAGAAGGGAAATAACAGTTGCATTTGGAGGGGACCAGGATGGCCGTGAAGGGTGGGGGCCTCTCTTTCTGCAGTCCCCAGAGCCAGAAAGCCAACAGTCGATGTCCTCCGGTCTGTCCGTCCCAGTTGTACACAGCTCAGCTGAGGAAAGGCTTAAGGGATAAAAAAGCTGGTCCACTTTACGTTTCCATTTACACATTCAGTTGTGAGGGATCAAGAGTCCCTGTGATAGGATTCTCCGAGGATCTGACCAACTGAGAGGATTGTGTTTCTTGAGAGCTTGACTCTCGGCTATGGTAGAAACTTTTATTAATTTAGGTAAAACTTACTGAATATTCTATGTGGCAGATCCTATTCTACAAGCCCTGAGAACACAGAGATGATGAAGATACCAGTCCCATGTACTCGAACTTTCCTTTTAAGGCCAGGAAGGATTTTGCCAGTAGGGGTGGGGAGGAGCAGACTGGAGAAGTAGAATTCTGGGAATAGCAGGTAAGTACTCCAGTAGAGACCCGGCCAGGGCACCATGAGGGCTCCCTCCCTCTGGGGTGGGGGGGAAGGGTCTACACTGGGAGGCAGGAATAGTTGGCGTTTGGGGCCAAGTCTGGGGTGTGGGCAGTAGAGACATGGGCACTCTCAGAGCTGGAGCAGTTGACTCCAAAGTTCTCAGGGCGCAGGTGCGGTCAGAGACACCAGCGCCTGGAGGGCCAAGGCGGCTGTGGCAGAGAGCAGAGGTCAGAACGAGGGACGGCAGCCCCTGCTGTGACCCCTCGCAATCCACTGCCCTCTGCACCCCCCCAGCCGACCCCTCGCAAGACACTCTGCTTTTTCATTCCTCTCAAACTATTTGTTGTTACCAACTACCTGCTCTTCACGTGACCTGCCAACTTGGCCTTCAGTTTCCCTTCCCTCTGCTCTTGTGTCCAGCCCTCCACTCTTGCTGGGCTGCCCACTGGTGCCTCCAGGAGGCAGCATGGTGCCATGGAAAGGGGAGGAATCTTGGCTCTGGAGTAGAGGCTGCCTTTGAATTCCTGCTGTCTCTCAGCTGTGAGATCTTGAGCCAGTCACTTGCCTCTCACCTCTGTGATCTGTAGTGAGTACGGCCATAATCTCATGGGACTGCGAGGCTCACATGAGACACTGTGAAGGGAGGACAGTGGCTTCTTTCTGTGGGCCTTTCTCCTCTCTCCCACCTGTCCTCCTGGCACTAGGAGCAGCCTCCTCTCCTCTCCCTCTGGGAGTTTCCTCTTCATAGAACTATGGCAACCCAGAGAGCCATTGGTCTGGTGGGAAAGGCTCCCACCATGGCTCCCCGCATGGCCCAGAGCTGTCACTCACCTACATCTCTACTGGGCACAACAAGCAGGAACCTCAGTCCCTTTGGAAAGGGACTCCTGCTGGAGAGCTTCAGCCTTCAGGCCTCAGAGAGAGATGTGTTCACAGAGCACACTTAGTTCCAGCCACTGACCCCTCTTTATTTAAAAAACAATTTTTTAAAATGTCTATTTATTTTTAAGAGACAGAGTGTGAACGGGGGAGGGGCAGAGACAGAGGGAGATACAGAATCTGAAGCAGGCTCCAGGCTCTGAGCTGTCAGCACAGAGCACGACGCAGGGCTCGAACTCACAAACTGTGAGATCATGACCTGAGCCGAAGTGAGACGCCTAAAAAAAGCCACCCAGGTGCCCCTACTGAACTCTCTTTAAACCCCACCTCCCATGGGACAAAGCGGCCCAAGTATGTCCTCATCTCTCCTGCAAGAGAAGGCCAGGAACAAAGATGATGTCTCATGTTAATGAATGCTTTGCTTCCTGCATCTTTTCTAAATCTATCGTAAGGTCCTCAAGGTGCTGTTGGAGCATCCTGCGCCCTGTGTGGGAGTACTGCATGGCCTGGGGCCAGAAAGCTGAACTGGGGATGGGGGGGCAACTGCCCCTCTCCCCCGCAGTATGAACCAGAAATGCTAAGACTGCAGGAATCTAGTTGCAGGCTGGATGAAACAATGCAGAAGCTGAGGCATCACCAGGTCCGCTGCACCAAAGAGAAGACACGGTAAAAGAAAAGCAAGTTTGCTAGCCTTTTCTTTTAGCTACTATTTTACAGAGCATCTACCATAAGCCAGACATGGTGCTAGATGCTATATGCATGACCTCAATTACCCCCAACAAAAGCAAACAAAAACCTTCCTCAAATCTAAAATCCCATCAGTGCAGAGCCCGATGCGAGACTCGAACTCGCGAAACGTGAGATCATGACCTGAGCCAAAACCAAGAGTTGGATGCTTGACTGACTGAGACAAGTAGGTGACCCAAAGAACTTTACTCTCTAGAAAAGCAGCAATGAGAGACAGATGCAGGAGAGAGCATGGTATAAAAATTACTTTTATAAATTTCAAACTCATCTCAAACTTACAAAAAAGTTGCAAGTACACAGAACATTTTCTTTCCTCTGAACCATTTGAGAGCAAACTGACATGATGCCCCATCCCACCCCTAGACGCTTCAGTGTGTCTGCAGTATGACCCAACCAGGGAAGTCAGAAAATGAACGCTGACCTCTTGCTCCCAGTTCATCCGTAGGTCCCAGTCAAGTTGTGCAAACTTCCCAACAATGTTTTTTTTTTTATAAGAAAGCACCTAATCCAGAACCAAGCATTGCATTAAGTTATCATATCTTTTTAGTCTTTAATATGGAATTAATTTTAATATAATGTAGGGTGAAGAAAAAAAAATCGAGCCTTTAGAGGTCCCTGGCTCTCCGAGGGTTGGGTGGAGAAGTGGATGGTGAGAGGTCCTGGCCACCTTGAACATGAGAGCCCCAGGAGCTGCCTCTGGAGATTCTCTCTGTCCCTTGGCCTGGCACAGCCTGACCACGGGCACTTGTCACGACTCCAGCTTAGACTTTTCACTCAGCATTAGATAAACCCATATGAAGTGAAATCTTTTTTTTCTTTTTTAATGTTTATTTATTTTTGAGAGAGAGAGAGAGAGAGAGAGATATACACACACATAGAATGTGAGTGGGGGAAGGGCAGAGAGAGAAGGAGACAACAGACTCTGAAGCAGGCTCCAGGCTCTGAGCTATCAGCACAGAACCCAATGTGGGGCTTGAACTCATGAACCTTGAGATCATGACCTGAGCTGAAGTCAGATGTTTAACTGACTAAGCCACCCAGGTGCCCCTGAAGTGAAATCTTTGACAGGAACCATTCATGTGGCTGAAATGCTTCTGGAAAATGTATTTCATCTACTGCTTATCAATTTTGGTCTTTTGTTTATTTATGACAGTGATGTTTAATAATAATCATTATTACCATAGCCAATCTTTATTGAGAAGGTACTCTTGGTCAAGAACTGCGCTAAATGCTTTAATTTTTATCATCCCATTTAATTCTTCCAACAATGAGGTATGCACTATTTTTAATCCTATCTTATAAGTGAGGACACTGACGCATGGAGAAATGAGAGAAAGTGGTCTAAAGATCACACAGATGATAAGGCCTCCAGAGTTCCTGCAAACCTTATCACATCATACATATGCATGGAAACATTCAGTGCTTGTTTAATTCCTAAGGAAATAAAATGAACTTCAATTTCTGAAATCAGATTCTTCTCTAAAAGGAGTACCGAGAAAATTCAACAGAGAGACTTGGGTCCGAACTGAACTCAGGAAGACTGTTCAGATTGTATCATGCACCGTCTGCCCCCCGCAACATCCCTGGCCCCCACACAGAGGTCAGAACAGGCAGTCCTAAGTGCTGGTTAAACATTTATTTTGAAAATTCATTTGGTGATTAGATGATAAACAGAAAATGAGCCAATATCTTCTACTTTTTATCATTTTTTAAAGTCTGAAAAACCCCAATGAGACATAATGTCACACATGTGGACAGAGTGATACAAACTAATGCTGAAAGAACAGCTGGGGGTGTTCTTTTCTGAGTAGGTGTGATTCAGCCAGGACTTGGTCAAGACTTCAAGTTAGTACTATGAGCATCTTCTATGTGCAAGGCACTTCAGAGTTGTGAATCTGAGCTTCTAACACCAGATTTCCAGAAGGCCCACCCACACAGCAGCCAACCAGGATTTCGTGTGTAGCCCTGTGCCAGTGGCCTGTGTCTCTTGGTTTATCTCCGGGGCCAGGAGCACTCCTTGCCTGGGGCTTGGCTCTTCCCCTCTGAGAAGTCATTTGCTCCAATGCAGAAGCCATGCCAAGGGACAGTAACTCATTCAACCCTTACCACTGGGTTGGCAGCATATCAGAGCTGAAGCTTTCATCAGGGGCTTTAGGCTTTGAAAAGAAGGACAACATTCTCTTGTTCTTTAGTAATGATAACACTGTGAGGGGTCTCCTCTAGGAGAAAACTGAACATTTTTGATCAACTGTCAACTATTACTGCTGTCAGCGGGATCTATTGGCTCCTAGGATCCCAGGATTGAGTCATTTTATGGAAGGCAGAAATATTGTGAGCCTACTCTAGGCTGGAGAGCAAGCTTCTTCTCTACTGGTCCTCAAGGCATCCAGAGAGGGTGAATTCACATAATTTAATGGCTTGTTTTGGTCCATTAGTAAAACAATTTCTTTCCAACTCACAAGGCCAAGGCAGAAATGTAGAATTCATTTATGGTCATTCTCTATTCGGCAATTGAAAGACGCCCTCTCTAAAATTACTTACTGGATGATTTGCAGAAGAAAAGAATCATGGCATAGCTAAGAAGTCTATCTTCAAATCCCAGCACAGTATTTAGCTCGGAGTTGGCCCTCAGTGTAGTTTTATTGGGAAAAATCACAGAAGGGGCAAGTCCACGAGGCAGGTACAGACCAGCTTTGGGACAACACAAGGCCTCCCCATTCTGGCCCTGCAGAAGAGGGGCCTGCAGTGAGCTTACAAGCTGGCAGGCTCAGCACAGAGCTTGCTGGTGGTCTTGTGGCAGGAGGCACAGTCAGGACCCTTCGACAGCTCTCACTGGGTTCCTTCACCAGCGGAATGTCTAGTGAACTTTATTCTCTGTGTAACGCAGGAAGATCAGAAATCTTGCTCCTCAGGGAAGCTTTTCAGAGATGGAGACAAGCAGTACCTCCCCTGATGTTGGCCCCGCTGGAGGGCCCTGACATGATGCAAGGTAGTAACAGGGTCGTAGTGGGTCAGAGCAGTGGGTGGGGAGGTCCTGCAGTCTGGCCTGGCAACCAGTCTGATTCTGATGACCTCAGCCAGGACCTGTACAAAGTTAGTCTGGGCTCATCTTTAGCTTCTGTCCTTAAGGGAGACCCAGGTCCACTGCCAAGACCCACTAATCATCACTTCCTGCTACTGGAATGTGTGTCCTCATGATCATATACACTTATATGTCTGACTTAGCATTCACTGATCTCTTTTACATCCGTAATTTCCTCTAGGAGAGCCTATTCTACAAGGTAACTCAATTAAACGCAACTAAATTTTGACCTCCTTTTGTCTGCAAGGATACTGCCCCCTAGAATACACTGCGTGGTGCCAACTGGGTATCCTGTGTAAACAGAAGAGATCTTGTTTAGATCACTGATCACTGTGTTCCCTGAGTCTTGGAAAATGTTTCTGCTAAACCTATGGCATATTTCATCAATTGTGCTTACCTCAGCCGGTAGTATGGGGAGCTAGATCAGAGCCAGCAGCAAGCCAAGTCTTCTAGTATCAAACATTAACACTGAACACTTACCTACTAAGTACACTACTAAGAGATAGCACACGTACCACTGCTATGTACAAGCTGTCAGTGATGCTTCCATGCGTCAGGACTTATATTTTGGACAGGTCATCCTTCAGCCAGTCAGCTATCATGTCAGCCATTTCTCCAGAAAAATGGAGGATAAAAGCATGAGGTAAATTTTTCTCGCAGAGTCGAATATCTCCTTCAGGAAAATCTTTCTTGATGTCTTCATAGTATTTTTTTGGACACCAACGGTCTATAGTACCATAGTAAAATGTAAGCTAAAAGACAAGACAAAAACATGTTTTTAGAAAACACTTTCCTCTGCCAACACAAACATGACACCAGCACCCTGCAATGCTTTGGTGACAGCCCCTATACCTGGCCCAAGGCTCCCTCCAGATCATGGCTCTCTTAAAGAAGTGACCTTGATGGTTTATGAGAGTGAATTAATAGCTTTCTGATGGAAATAAACCCATCCCCACATAGGGAGTCTTGTGTGATAGATCCCCCATGATTCACTAAAAGGGTGTGCCCGCAAAGTTGTGTACATTGAGGTTGGGATAGATACTGGAGGGATGGCTGCAGAGGACAAGGAAGAGTTACTGAGACATAATCACTGAGAGACTAGTGATCATCCATACACACTTCACAGTTTTCATGCAGCCACATGGTAGACACATGGATATGTTTGTTGAATGCATCCAAAGATGAATCAGAGAGACTCAGGCTTCTCAATGTAGTAGATGAAAAGTGATCAGAATCCTGAGAGTGTCTGTAACATTTCTATGAACAGGCTCCAAGCAGCAGGAGAGTATGCAGATTCAGTGGGCAGGCGATATAATCGTGCTTCAGACAATAGCAAGCAGCTCCATGGAGACAGAACCTCCTTCAATACATTACTAAGACTCTTACTGGATACTGACCTATACATGCCCATGACACACACACACACACACACACACACATAGTACATATGCACATACAGGTATCCCCTGCTTTTCCAAAGTTCATATTATGCCACTTTGCTTTTATGAAACACCTATATTGGTACCTGTTTTCGCTAACCGAAAGACATTCAAAGAGGATTTTCATTTTTATGAATAAAGGCTAAAAGGGAAAATAGTGTTCAGTGTTCGTTTGGCAGTGGGCAGGTCCAGAGGCAGCGCACACCTGGAAGAGGGAGAGTGGCTCCACCAAGCGCCTTCCCCTGGAATTACGTTTCACATCAAGCCATCATAGCTTTGAACTGTGTCTGCAAGCGTCTGAATTTATTCTGGGCATCCGCTACCAAGATGAGTCCTAAAGTATCTGAAAAGCCTAAGTGAGGTTATTTTTTCAGTCTGGGAACACTCAAAAAAAATTTCCATATAAATTAAGGTAATTACTTCTTTTCTTTATGCCATTTCAACTTATAAAAGGGTTTACAGGAATGCTCTACTTTTGGATAGTGGGGGAAACCTGAAGTTCATAGCAGCTAACAAAAGACTTCGCACAAGGAAGTGACACAATCGGGGGTCTGCACTGCAGGTCATGTACTCTGGCTACAATGGCAAAGAGAGACGGGAGCAGTCGAGGTGTGTCGGGAAGACAATGTGGGATGCGTGTGTCATTGCCCACTAGGTGATTTTGCCCTGGCAGTCATTAAATCCATTATCTGAATATGGACAATGGAGATTCCTCCGATAAAGACACTGGTCCTTATTACAATAACCTTATAACTTAGCCAATATTTAAAGGGACAGTTAAAACAATACTGTAAGGAGGAAAATATGTAGACAGTACACCAGAGAATCAGTTACTAATAACTAAACCTTGAGTTGTGGACTTAACTCTGAATTACTTCATAGAGATTTTTCTAGTTGTCACATGAGGTTTTGGTTTTGAAAGCTGCACAGGATCTGTGGCTCACAGGCTGCTCACTTCTTCTTCCCATTCTCCTGTGTTTTGCTCACTACGACCATTTTTGGGTACTCCAAAGCCCCTAAAACCAAAATTCATTTTGCCGTGGCTCTTAGCAGCGTATGAAGTTCTTTCTGTTGCTGGAGGACAGAGAAGCTGGCGGCTGCCTGGTTCTTTCCCCTGACTATCAGCCTCTCTACAGCTCTGCCATGCTGCAACCCCACCAGCAGAGGGTGATGATTCTAGCCAGCAACAGCCTGCCTGCAGGCATTAATTACCTACCGACAGTGCTCATAATTTTAGGTTCTCTCTAAATCACACCCTACTGTTACCCACGAGAATCTTTTATATTATAACCAGGAAATAGTGTACGGAACAGTCATCATGCCCAGTGGTTCAGCACTGCCTCAGAGTATGAAACAGTGCGGAGAAATCTGTAAGTGCTGACTTGGGCCCAGGTCCTTCTTGTGTGTTCCTCTGCCCCAGTGCCCTCTCTTGCCTGAAGATTCCTGAACACCGAGAAAGGCACTCTGGGAGCCCTCACACCGCCACAAGCTAGAGAAGCCCTACTACCGAAGGATCAACTAGAGAGACAGCAAGGCAGAAAGAGCTCCCCAGGAGTCTCTGACGAGGAGGGCTCCATCACTGTGTGCACCTGCTGCTACTTTCTGCCTCACATTTCAAAGACTATTTCTATGGAGAGCTTAGCATTTACTTTTCAGGGAGGAAATTACAACTTGAAATGTCTCTGCTGAAAAGTCCAGCTTCATGAGCTGGGAAACACCATCCCTTCCCTCATGAATGAAGGTGTGGACAGTTGAGCAGGAATAACACACATGGATTACAGAGGCCTAACATCTACTTCAACGTACCCAGAGACAAGTCATGTCCAAGTAGTTAAGCTACCCAAGGCATGTACGAGGAACCTGAACACAAAGTGTGCAAGACAGCATTAACAGTGAGGATTCCAGATTTCCCGTATGTTCATCTAATTTTATTTCTCAATCCTCCATGACCAGTAACCATTTAGAGTGGGCTGTATTTCGTTAAATCTCTAAGTAATGGTGGGGTAAGGTCTTTTTGTTTGAGTTTTTTTTTAAGTTCTTCAGACTATATTCACTGAAGGGCAGCCTTCTATGAAAATCTTGGCTTACAAGTAAAACATGTGGTTATTCTAATGCCTTTACATACACCGACTCATGATACTTTCCATCCCTATAGATTATAAGTCACAGGCAATAGATCTGGACAGAAGACTCTGCATCTGTAACCCTAAACAGGAAACAGAAAAAGTATGGGGTGTGTGGAGGTCCTAGCGGGGGATGGGAGGTACTAGTGGGAAGACAGGTGAAGTAGAAAGAAAGAATTGGACACCAAAGCATGGTGGCTAAGAGTGTGTACTATTATAATATCAATGTGCCAAAACAAATAACCATCACAACATATAATAATGAACAGCTAAAAACTGAGACTAACGTGGTAAGCTCTGTACTCACGGAGTCCTTACAACAATACTCTGAGGAAGGTATTTTAATCCTTATTTTATAGAAAAAGAAACTGAGGCATAGTGAGATTACGTTGTTTAAGTTCAAATAATTAGTGAGTTGTACAGCTGGGGTATAAATCCAGAGACTGCATTCCTAATCTGTACCCTTTACTAGTATTTACAATTAACAGTGAACTGACCCATGTTATGAAGGCACAAAACCTAAAGACTGGGCGGTCTTCGACTGGCCATGAAAACTGAGTGTGACAATCAAGGGCAGGAGCAAACCCAGCCACCTTCAGTTACAGCCTTCTCGAAGTCTATACAGTTCTGGGGCTCTGCGTGTCACGGGCGTGGTAACTGCTGGCACATGGCTGGAACTGTTAGCTAAGAATCTTGGGTTATCAGCAGAACGTTTACATTCGAAGGTTTGTAAGAAGATAAATTATTTCCTGTAGTTTTATTCCTCCCTGGCACTAGCTTTGATATGCATGAGAGTTGATAAAAAGTACACATTATTGAATGGAAATTATTCCGTGTTTCCAAACTGCTGTCATGTTAAGGAATCCATTTCTCTATTAAACGCAAAATTTAATTCTCCCAGTTTTTGTACATTTTGACTTCTCAAGACTGTGCTTTTTGCTTTTCCTCGCATGGGTTCTGCAGTAAGGTGGAATTATGGTTGCTAGAGTGTCTGTGCTCACAGACATATTTTCCTTAAACATTTCCGCGTGCCCCTAAGGAGCTCTGTCCCTGCAAATTGTTCCAGTTTGCTACTATGGAGAAGCCACATTTGTCTTTTCTCATGTGGGTGTTTTCTTCTCTCACATTTTGCTGCTGAAACTAACAGATTCAAAGCAGTCTCACCAACAATGATTCTAACCCTATTTCCCATCTGGCATTGGCTAAGTGGCTGAAATTCACAAGTGAGTAAATCTCACTTCTGGAGAAGCTGCCAGACCAGGGAAGAACACGGGCATGTACGCACTGGCCCTTACACACAACAGGCAGAGAGAGGTACGAGGTACTATTGGAGCCCAAAGTAGGAAAACCTAGATTCTGCCCTGAAGGAGTCAACAAACCTTTTTAAAATGATTATTTAATTTTAACATATATATTAATTTTTATTTTTTATTTTAGAGAGAGAGTAAGCGAGAGAGTGAGCATGGGAAGGGCAGAGGGAGAGAGAGAGAGAATCTTAAGCAGGCTCCATGCTCAGTGCAGAGCCTGACGTGGGGCTCCATCCCACAACCCTGGGGATCATGACCTGAGCCGAAATCAAGAGTCTGATGCTCAACTGACTGAGCCAACCAGATGCCCCAACAAACCTTTTTTTAGAACACATTTTTGAATTGTTGGCTTTTATGCATTACTAACAGAGGATTTAAGAACAAAAGAAATACCAGAAACCATCTTATGACCTAAGCTCATGTATTTGATTTAGCTGATAACAAAAATCACTTTCAATGATATATCTTAAAATATTAAACATGAAAAAATCCACAAAAATCTCTATCTGGTGGTGTACACACACACACACACACACACACACACACACACACACACACACACAGGAATACTATTCGACCACGAAAAGGAAGGGAATTCTGCTGTTTGTGACAATATGGATGGACCTTGAAGGCATTATGCTAAGTGAAGTAAGTCAGAAAAAGACAAATACTGTATGATTTCACTAATATGTGGGATCTAACATAAAAAGGAACTCATAGAAACAGAGAGCAGAGTGGTAGTTGCTAGGCACAGGGGGAGAGTGGGGAGGGGTGGAAGGATTGGGTAAAGGTGGTCAAAAGGGACAGAGTTCCAGTCATGAGTAAGCCCTGGGAGGGGGGCGTCTAATGCAGGGCCTGGTGACTATAGTTAATAGCATCATACTGTGTATTCAGAAGTTGCTAAGACAGTAGATTTTAAAAACTTTCATAGCAAGAAATTTAAATTTGTAACTATGTGAAGTGATTTTGTTAACTAAACTTATGGTGGTAATTATTTTGCAATGTATACATATATCAAATTCATTATGTTGTATACCTTAAATTAATATAATGTTTTCTGTCAATTATATCTCAATAAAACTGGAAAAAGTCTCTATTTATATTACTTTTCTCTGTTCAACAAGCCAGAGGACTATAGGCATTACAGGAATCACACCCTAAAAAAAGTGTTTCATAATCTTAGAATGTTACTTCTTTCTGTCTTTCTTCCTTTCAAACATTCATTCATTCATCATTCATTCATTCATTCATTTTATTAACCTTATGGATAAGCTGAATTTTAGAAGCTCCTTAGGATATAATTCACCATGTAGCCAAGTTTGGTATAAGCTAGTCCTTCTTGGCAGTTAAACAAAGGGAACTTCCTTTCTCTAAGTGGTCTTCGGGCAATCATGATACAGTGTAGACCAGAGCAGAGGGTAAATTGTGTTTTGGGGCCATCACGCTCTGAGTGAAAGGGTTTCTCACAAAGCCTTTGTGTTCTATTATGGTAAGATAATCTGTGACACCGCTCAAGCTCGTTATGCAGCTACATGGAGAGAGAGCACGGTGCAGCGTGGAGGGCTTGGGCCCTGAGCCACACCTGCCTAGACTGGAATTTTGGTTCTTCTATCTACTAGCGTTGTCATTTTAGACAAGTTTCTTAGCCTTTCTGTGCCTGTTTCCTCGTCAGCAAAGTGGGGGTAGAACAGCTACCTTGCAGGGTGGTAAGGATTAGAAAACAAAGCATATCAAGCACTTGACATACAAGTAAGCACTCTTAAGGAGAGGTGGTGTTATACTGGTGCTGACAATAGAACAAAGGGATCGCCTGTGAGGGCAAAATCTGTCTAGATTCTTCCCTACAGTGAGAGTTGTGCTCAGGTCAGAAGAAAAATAGCCATAGGACCTTAAATTAATTTTTGAGAAAATATATTTTCTTCTGATAAGCTGCTTTTGATATGTCAGGCTCAGAAAATATGGAAGTTAATATACACTTTTCTTAAGCCTAAAGCAAAGTGTCTTATTATATACATTATCATGTATAGCACATATGCACTCTCTACACACACACACACACACACACACACACACACACACTGTACTCCCCTGAAAAGATCATGGGGAAAGACACTAGTTAGAAGATCCAAGATCAGTCATCGACCAAACGAACAGTGAAGCACAACCCCTGTCTTCAAGCTGCCACTCGTGCTCAGCTCACGGAGCGGGCTCTCAGCCACTTTTACTTAAAAATGAGACCTGGAGCCTACACTGGAGTGCCATTTGGGTATTCCTGGTTGAGTATCTTCCAAATTGAAGGATGACACCAGCATTTTGAGATGGTCACTTCCCCTCCTGGTAGGGCTCACAGAGGAGCCCCTGAGCAGCAGAGACAAGGCCCGCTGCTTTCCTGGGTGCTGAATGAACAGGGTTCCCGGTACGTTTACGTGCAGATTTCTTTAGAAAGAGTACCCAGAGCTTTGGAGCCGCACGGCAGGGGAAACAGCCGCTCTGAGAAAGCACCCAAACAGCAATAGTGTAGATGTTCAGGGACGAGGCGTTTTCTCTACCATGCTCTCTGAGAAGTCAAAAAATTTGTCATTTCTGCTTTCTCCACTTTTTCTTTCCCTTTCAGAAATAACTGTCACCTGAAAGCTGTGGGTTTGTTCTTTGTTTTTATTTTGTTTTTGATTAAAAAAGCTAAAGATCAGATACAGGGCAGCCAAGGGGTCAAATCAGTACCCACACGCATTTAGGTACTTCCCAGCGAGATCTCCCTGTCCTGCCTTTATTTCCCTGTTTTCACTCCCCTCCAGCTTTCCCGGGCTCAGGGTACTAACCCTCCTGCACTGTATCTACCCCTGGGGAGAGTCCAGAACAGGCTGCTTGCTGCTCATCCCGCCACCCCCCAAAGTCAGACTCGGCACCCGTGAAGGAGACCTGTTCTGTAACATAAGCCTCTTCATTTCACTTATTTAAAAATCATATTTCTCTTGGGAACAGAGCAGCCTCAAACATTTACAATTTCACTGCAGTCTTTCTGAGTAACCATTTTTAGGAACTTGAAGAGTTGTTAAAGAAAGGGAGGCAGTTTAGGAAATTCATTTTCCAATTTACCTTGTTTCCTTTCTTCCTTTATCCAGAATTGGCTCAATTACCATACTTAAAAACATGAGAATTAAAATCTCCAAAAATTAAGAAAATGGCTGAGGATAGGGAGACACCACTGAGCCCTCTCCCTTCTGCAGGCACCTCGGGGAGCAGGTGGAAACCAAGCCACCAAAGGAGGAGGTGGAGGACCAGCAGGTTACTGACTGGACCCCTCTCCAGTGGCTGGAATGACTGCGCATCAACAGGCTTGCGAAGTGGGGCTCTCCTTTCCGTGTTAAACTCAGGCATAAAGGACCAGAATCCACTCACTCCCAAATGGAAGGCACTGGACCAGCTAGTGATTAGCTTTGTCTCTTTCTTACCTGGGACTAGAGTGAGGAGCTGACCTGAGCCACCAATTTCTTTCTGGTGAGGCTATAGAGTATGAGGCATCGGGAGCACATTTACCCTCTTGTGTTGTGTTTCTCCCTGGCCATATGCCTTAGGAAACTGGCAGATGTGCTGAAGCGTCCTGTTTAACTAACTTGGAGAAAAGGCCAAGCTCATCTGAATTTTCTGCACGAGGGTATTGGCCCAAGTCCTGGCTCCTATGTGTTCCTTCCCCACTGTTCGTTCCTGCCTCTCCCTCAGGCATCTCAAGGGGATCTAGAATGGGATCGGGGCATTCCAGGGTCTCTTGGCTATATATTTAATATTACCAAAATCTTTAACTATAGAATGAAAATATCTAGGAAGAAGTGTATGTGTCGGGGGGGGGGTGGGGAGGAGGAGAAGTAAAGCAAATAGTCTTTTTAAAGCACTCAGAGGCACATCTAGGGTATAACTAACTTTATAATAATAGTAATAAACTTCTAGTTGAATGTTTATTGCATGCCAAATACTCTTAAAAGGTCTTTATATGAATTATAGCATTATATTTTTGGAACAAATGTATGACACTAGATGCTATTATTAAACCATTTTACTGATGAGAAAAGGAGGCAGAGTGAGGTCAAGTAACTTAACCAAGGTCATGTAAGTGAGCAAGTGGCAGAGCTGAACTCCAGGCCGGGACTCTGAAGACTCTGCTCCCCAGTGCACACCCACCCCTTACAATCACGCTTCATCTGAGAACTCAGGGTGTGCTCACACACATACCTAACATGAAGCTCTCAAGGTCAAAATGAGTGAGATAAAAACAAACCCATGTATTTCCAGGATGATTATGACATTCTGAACAGGTTTCAAATGAAACAGGCAGAACTAACACAATCAGTTTCAGACCGAGGCGTGGCGGAAGGCAGTCCTGGTGAGCTGGCCCAGGCAGCACTTCCCATGCTCCGTTAAGCAGGACGTGTGCATGTCCGAAGGATTTGCATGCCCAAATCTGCAAACCACTGCACAACGTTTGTTCCCAAAGGCAACGAGCACCTCTGGGTTCGGGTGGGGCAAGCAGGATGGGGAAAAAGTCATGGCAGAAGGGTTCCTGTTCCTGAGGACACTTTGCCCCTTTTCCCAAACCACACTGTCACCGTGGACTGGCCCTTCACGTCGTGTGTTCTCGCCGGGAACAAGTTTAGACCCCTGCTGACCGACAGTGGTGCTCAGATTTGGCCTGGCAGTAGCACACACCAGCTGTTTCCGTGCGCCTAGGCCAGAGATGGTCACGGCAGTTTAGAGTTTCCCTCCTAAGTGAGTTTCAAATGAAAACTTCAAGTTTCTAAACCAAACACTAATTCACTTTTCTGTGAATGAGACATACATTCCCTTGCAGTATAGAACAACGACAGAACACGGGAATGCTGACTTCCTATTTGCCTCAGACACACCAGGTGCCTCATAAGCAGAACATACCCCAGGGGTCCCCGAAGGATTGGGACAGGGATGGCGAAAATGTACAGCTGATTCTTCCTTGGGTTTATTTCTATTCTCGTTCTCATTCCTGGCCCTCCCCCTCCACCCCCGTCTTATCCATTAGCTCCTTTACTTCCTCCCTTTTAAGCTGTGCTCCCCAAGTATCAACCTTTAGATGTTTTCTCTCCACATACGAGTTCCTTTTCTTACTTTTATCTAGGCTCATGGCTTCAAATCTATACTTATCATTTCCAAATGAAAATTCAGCCCAGACCACCATTCTAAGCTTCACACCCACATGGCTAGCCACCTGCCAGACGTGTGTCCACTTGGGTGTCCCACAGGGACCTCAAACAAAGTACCCAAATGAGCCGCTCTCTCAGCCATCTCCCCCAACTTGCTGATCCTCCTCCTTCCCAATCTTGTCGCCCATCTAAATACAGAGAAATCATCGGAGATTCTCCCATCTCAGTACTTAGTACTAAGTGCCCCCCCTTTTTTATAGACTCAAAACTTTAATCAGTGAACCAACATGCACACACGAAGGGCATCTTTACGCTGACCCACAGCTATGCAGGTCAGTAGTTACAAAGTCTGCTCCCAAGTACAAAGTGCTTCTGATTCTACTTCTTAATCTTCCCTAGCTTACCTCCTCTCCGCCCCCATCCCACTGCCTGAGTCCTTGTAAAAGCCCCTGAATGATCTCCCTACCTCAAAGCTCATTCTTCTCCCATATTTTCCATACATTCCCCCTAAATAATCCCTCTCGTTTGTTAATCCAGCCACATTCCTAGGGCTGACTGATATGAACTGGTAGCTCTCAACTGGCTGGCTGTTCACAGAAGCCACGTGCTCTGATGGGCCAGTGGTTGTGTCGTATGATTGTCAAACATTTTGAATATCACTCCTTGCTTAAACCCTGCAGTAGCTCCATAGCAGCTCAAAATAACCTAGTCTTTTTAGCGTAACATTTCATGGCTTCTTGTTCTCAGGCCAGTGTGCAAGCTGCAACACCATGCTGCCTAACCTATATTCTAATGTCTAATGAAGACCTTCTTCATCGGGGTCTATGGGTCCGTGTGGGTTTGTGTAGAAGTGGTTGCAGTGGGGAAGGGGTAACGTACACCTGCTTGGGAAAAAGATGACATCTTCATTTTTGCTAACCTCTACTATAATTTAGTATTTCCTTCAATTATGTATACAGCCAGTAAACAATAGTAATATGAGTAACACCTATACTTTGTCACCTGTTGGGAGCCGTTTGGGCTCACAGGTTGAGACCCCTCCCTGTGTGGAAAAGGTGTGGAAAAGGTTGAAGCAAAAGCTCGCCAGCCAAACTGGCGCCTAGTCTTACAACTACTCTCTTTGGCCTAAGGAATGTAATGCTCTTTTATTTTACCGCATTTAGATAAAAGGAAGGACCTGGAGCAGGATGCTTTGATGAATTGCATCTGAATGAGAGTAGCCTGACCACCTTAAAGTTGCATCTTGGGGATGGGTTGCATAGATTGATAGCAGTTATGAGCTGGCTGAATATTGGTGTGATTTGTGTAAATGTTAGGCTCCTATCATGTAAATTCACGGGCAAAGGACAAGCATTGGAGATTCTGTCCTTGCCAGACGGGTTGGACCTCCCCCATTGTAATTGGAAGAATAGGCAATGACTCCTGGCCTGTTTATAGATAATTAACATAGTCAGGCCCAGGTAACTTCCTGTCCTCTCCCCCAGCCTTAGATTTATATGCTAACTAACTTGAAAACAACTTGCAAGACTCGCAGCTTTACCTATAACACATTATTGTTCAAACTATGCTTACTGATGGGCTGTCACTCATTGCTGTAATGTAACTCACTACCTTTAAATAAAGACACTGAGGCCGGCAGGGCAGAGATGCCAGAATAGACACCAGAATGGCAGAGACGCCAGAATTTCCAGGGCTGCCTGCTTGGTCATCAGATTCCATCTCACTCGTGGCTCTCTCACCTCATTTCGCCTAACCGTTCGTCCTTCGTGGACCCCTAGATTCGCCGGAACGAGGACCGACTCCGGCAGTCACCTATAAAATTATGGAAATTTTCAAATCACAGCAAATTTGTTGAAGATAATTATAGAGTTATTTGTGTTCATTGCTACAGATTTACCCTGGGTGGCTCAGTCGGTTGAGTGTCCAATTCTTGATTTCGGCTCAGGTCATGACCTCACAGTTTGTGAGATCGGGCTGTGCGTTGGGCTCCTCACTGTCGATGTCAGTGCAGAGACTACTTAGGATTCTCTCTCTTCCTTTCTCTATGCCCCTCCCCCACTCAGGCACACACTCTCTCTCAAGATAAGTAAATATTTTCAGTGCTAATTCTGCCTGCTATTATATCTCATTATTTAATGTGTTAATAAAGGTGCACATACTGTATATCACAAACTTGTTTTTAAGTTATTTTGATAAATATACTTCAATATAATTGCTCTTTTGTAGTAGTTTCATGTATTTATTTTATGCACTTAAACAAATTATTTTGTATAGGGGTCCATACGTGAGAGAGCCAATGAGACACATGGCACAAAGAAGGCTTAGATTCTCTACCCTGGTGGCTTCCCCATCCATCCATCTATCCAGTCCACTTTGTTGATTACTCACTCATCAGGTATTATACACCGTGCTGAGTCTTAGAGATATCAAGATGAGAAAAACATAGTTTCTGACCTGCAGGTGGAGGAAAGGCCAACCCAACCACTTGAATACTCCGTGATAAATGTAATATTATAACTTTACACAGGGATTCAGGTGAACTGGGAGAGGGATACCTAACCCAAACCAGGGGCTGGGGAAGGCCTCCTGGAGATGACAATGGATCCAGGTTTTAAAGGACAGATAGGATCTAGAGGTGCCTGGGTGACTCAGTTGGTTAAGTGTCCGACTCTTGATTTTGGCTCAGGTCATGATCTCACATTTCATGGGATTCAGTCCCCCATCAGACTCTGCACTGATAGCATGGAACCTCCTTGGAATTCTCTCTCTCTCTTTCTCACCTCTCCCTCTGAAAATAACCAAACAAACCTTATTTTTTAAATATTTTTTTTAAAGTTTATTTATTTTGAGAGAGAACAGCAGGTTGAGCAAGGGAGGGGTAGAGACAGGGGGAGAAACAGAATCCCAAGCAGGCTCCATATTGTCAGCATGAAGCTGAATGTAAGGCTCGAACTCATTAATCCTCATGGATCATGAGATCTTGACCTGAGCTGAAATCAAGAATCAGACACTCTACCAACTGAGCCACCCAGGCGCCCATAAATAAATAAACTTTAAAGGGCAGATAGGATTCAGTCAGATGAAGAAAGAACACAACTAGGATGCCACAGTCCACAGTATAGTCTTTTGGCAACAGCTCTGAGTCTTGTATATTTGCTTTAGGAAAGGGAAAAAATTTTATATAGTATTAAAGCACTGCTAATAAACATAACTCTCTGATACTGCATATAAAGTCTTTAGACTTGGGAGGGAGAGAGAGAGGGAGGGAGGGAGGGAAGGAAGGAAGGAAAAAAGGAAGGAAGGAAGGAAGGAAGGAAGGAAGGAAGGAAGGAAGGTAGGTAGGAAGGAAGGAAGTTAGTTAGTTAGTTAGGAAGAAGAAAGGCAGGCAATCGGTCCAGTAGATTTTTCAGAGTTAAAAAGGTCCATTTTCCTCAAGAAGATAAAAAGTTCTCTTCATGTGGACAATGGAAATCCAGTGGTAGAAAATTTGAATTTAGAACCAAAGCCTGGTGATTATGGTATGATATTTTTCTAGGAGATGAGAAAGAATCCGAAAGTCATCCACATGATGTAGCAGAGAGACTATTTTTAGACTAACTTTCTTGTGGCTTCCTGACTGGATGGCACAAAGATGCATTTTTTAGAACTGTTTTAAAATTAGTGGAATATTTGAGACGCACTGAAAGATCTTTTCAACAAAATATACGGCTCGAAAAGTCTTCACACTAGACAAGTCCTGGATAGGCATGAAGTTTTTGAACGTCTATGTTTGGGCTGTAATGGGACAGGGTACTCTTGACTAGAGTATCTAAAAAGGGATACAGCTAGTCTTGGAAATCGGTTTTCAAGCTGAACTACTTATCAGGATTGTTTGGAAGGCAAGCGGCAATGCCCACCATCTTCCTAAAAGTATGTGCCCTTTCAAGTTTCCTTATTTTCTCAAGCAAGACTGGGACATATGTTGATTCAACTTTTACCAATATTAAATTACAGCATGTTTCCTCTTTTTTTCATTACGGAAAAAAAAATTGCAGTAAACTTCCTGTCTCTCTGTACCTCGTTTCACTTAGGAATTGCAACTGTATTATCCTAGTGGAGAGATCAAACTTAGCCGGTACAAACGATAATCAATTAACTGCAAGGTAGTTTTGCATCATTAAACTAAACAATGCCTTACTTCCCCAAATTCCACAAGCACATTTAATGCTATCTTAAAAAACAAAACAATTTTCTGTAGTTGGAAAAATTTATTCCTGTGACTGTGTTAAAATTAACCTTGAAACGCCTGCCATCTACCATTATACTCCCATATTTCTCTCTTGAAAGTTTCAGTAAACTTACGGTCCTCACGCAGTTACCATAAGCAGGCTTCGATCTGGGAATGATTACACTTGCATATGGATTTAACTTAGGACAGGAATAAGTTAGCACCTTCTTTTGACCTCTTTCAGAGCACAACATACGAACAGAATCCAGAAATGATGAGTATTTTATAGCAGCTGGCTTCCACAGGTGGTAAGATGGGCTTTGACACATGATGGGTCTGGTCATTCAGCAAGTGTGAATTTTGGAAGCGAGCGTCTGCCAGTCTTATTATTAACTGGGAATTGAGTTGTTTTTATGAACTTCTAGCCTTGAGAACTTAAATGCATTTTTGAAACAAATTCACTTATAATTTAGCTGAAAAATAAAATATTGTTTTTCTTGTATTTTTACATCCTTCAATGACTGGAAACAGCTGAAAGGCCTGGAGAGAGTGTCCTTCTGAGGCCCCAGCCTCCCCCATTCAGCTAGTGAGGGCTTCCTTCTGGCTTCAAAATGTCAATCTCAAGCCAAATGGGATTTTAGAAAAAGATGACCACTATGGCCGTTAAGACAAACACATAATTTCAAAAGTCGTCTCTCTGAGTGAAGCTACTATATAGATCAACATTCTGAGAATATTTTTTTGAAAGAACATATATACATTTCATGCTTTAAGATAATTGTATTGGGAGGTTCTAGAAATATGAATTAACACTGTGCCAAGTTTAAGTCTCAAAGATTATAAAGACATTCTAACCCCAGGGGAGGGTATCTAAGATTTTACTTGTAGACCGTAGCATCCTGAGCTGTGTGTTGTGTGCTGGCCACTCAGCAGGGCTCACTGCATTATCCCCAGCAGATGCCACGGCTCAGTGCTGACTGTAAAGTTCTGGGTTAGCACAGCCCAGCAGAAATATAAACGCACAGATGTAATTTAAAATTTTCTAGTAATGGCATTAAAAAGCATAAGGAATGGATAAAATTACTTTCAATAATCTATTTCATTTAACTAAGTAGTCTGAAATATTATCATTTCAATATGTAACCGATATAAAGGTATTAATGAAATATTTTATCCATTTTGGGTACTTGGTTTCTGAAATCAGCTATGTATGTTACACTCACGCCACATCTCCTTTCAGACCAGCCACGAACAACCACACACGGCTGGCGGCTATCCTATTTAGACAGTGCAGCTCCATCCTATTCAGGATGGACAGACAGACAGGTGATGCCATGGGAGTACCAGGGCCACCTAAATTCTAGGTACTTAGACATATTCTAGGCCACGGCACCCTCACAGTTTCGGAGACTGGTGCTTCCAAATGTGTTTGTGTAAGACTCTAGCTAATCTGCAGCAGTAACTCCCAAGTGCTAAATATTTCAATCTTTGCCTTTATGCATCTGCTTGTATAGAAGTCTGGTCTTGGTGTCGGAGCTGGACACTCCTACTCTAATGTGCCGGGGAATAAAGAAAGACAGGCTGAGTCAACAGGTCACAGTGATGTCAGTTCTTGTCCAGTGTTCTATTCACATGTTAATATAACTCATTTATTCTATAAATATTATCGAGAGTCTTCTCAGTATAAGGCCCTAGAGAGAAGCATTGATTCTGAAAAAACAAAAAAAACCAAAAAACCAAAAACCAAAAAAATCCACCAAAACCTAACAAAAACAGGTGGTAAACTATATTTAAGTATATATTTAAGTATGCAGTCAGCTTTACTTCCTTCCTATGCAACTTTCAGAACTGCCTTATTTTAACTAGAAGTAGAACTCTGTATGAAATCCACAAACCCTTGAGGTCTTACAGACTCTAACCGGTTCTAGTCCTTCAGCTCAGTAAATTTTCCTGCCCATGTACTTAGTGCTTTGCAGCAGTAAAGTGATTACCTTAGATAAATGTGTCCTTATGGTTTCGTTGTCTCTCTCCACCACTTTCATCATTTCTTGGGCTCCGAGGTAGGCAGCATTAGCTACATTAAAAAAAAAAAAAGAGTCAACCACTTGGAACACACAGAACAAACACACATGTCAGATTCACTGTATCTAATTCCTGTTCCCCCTTTTCCTTTCAGCAAGCACTATCTGACGTGAGATACCACTGAGGCCAAGAGAGGCGTGTGAGTCAGGCAACGTGCGTGGCCTCTGGAAGCAAAAACACGTCCCACAAAAGAACCTGCTCTTCTCCTCACCTGCCTTTCTCAATAGCAACACACAGAAGTACAATGGCCTGCCGTCAGACACTGCAGCAGATGGTGGGTGGTGCACCTGATCAGTGTGTTTTTACAATTTAAGGATTAGAAGCACAGACTTTCACAGATAAGTCGTGTATACCAGGGAAACTGCGTGCAGTTACTAATGAGAAACCATCCTGACCTTTTTTTTTTTTATTATTAAACATACAACTAAAAGGGTTTAAAGTAGGTTTAAAGGCTAAGCGTTTTTAATGAGGGTTAGTCCCATTGTACTGACTGCATAATGAGCAAGACTGACCCTCTCTCTTTCAAGATGTCACACACCTGAGAAAGAGGAAGAAAACGGACACAACATGAATTTACATGGCTTTCTGGTACTACTATGAAAATTTTCATTTGATGCTGTGTGCCTTTTCATTTGATTGGTATCATTATTGTCACTTTGCTTTCTTTTTTGTCATCTCGGCCTGGTATATGTCTTTTTCTTTATTTTCAATTTTTTTCTCATTTTAAGTATGTCTCTTGGAATTCTATGTAGACTTCTTTAAAAACAGAATTTGAAAGTATCTCTTAAATAAGTGATTTAACATAGTCACCTCTATTGATCTAAAAGATATTTGGTATGACTCCAGTCATGTTTTGTATATACTTTACTTTCTTGTGATTGCTAACTCTTCTGTCCACATCCTTTTGTGTGAACAATGAGTTTTCTTTTCCTATTTACTTATTTAGAGTTTATGTATTCATTTAAGTAATCTCCACACTCAGCGTGGGGCTTGAACTCACAACCTCAAGATCAAGAGTTGCATGTTCTTCCAACTGACCCAAGAGGCGCCCCTTTACTACCTTTTAAAAATTTCTTTTCACTAATAGTCTGAATGCATACATTCTGTTTTTATTCACTGAATGGTTGGCTGTACCTAAAATTTTGTAAAACATATTTTTTTCTATTGGGGTCTAGAATTAATCGGTGTCTATAATTTCTCCTTCCAAATAAGGTGATTCTTAGAATCCCTGTACTTTCCTCATGTCTTTCTTCTACCCTGTCTCCTCTTAGGGGCTGTGAGTAATAAACTCTAATACCAAAGGCAGTTGTTCTCCATGTCTGTCATTTTGCCGCAGCTGATTAAAACAAATTCTGGGCACATTTTCAAACAAGGAGGCAGAGCTGGTATGGGGAGGTCAGTGCAGTGGTTTTGTAGGGCAGAGTAGAGGAGAGGGGAGAGCTGCTGAAGGAAAGGGTGGCCAGCAAGCTCCAGAGATCTGCAGAGGTTTCCTCTTCAGCTCCAGCTACATACTGATTGGTATTATCATGCAAGGCACCACCAGAAGCTGGGGAAAGAACCACTTGAAAAGATTTAGATGGAATAGTGCCCAAACTGGAAGTAGTTACTATTCCTACCAGCCTAGTGGAAAAATCTTGTAATTAATGGTGTATCGGGGCACCTGGGTGGCTTAGTCGGTTCAGTGTCCAACTTTGACTCAGGTCATGATCTTATGGTTTGTGACGCTGCATCGGGCTCTGTGCTGATAGCTCAGAGCCTGGAGCCTGCTTCAGATTCTGTGTCTCCCTCTGCCTCTGCCCCTCCCCTGCTTGTACTCTTTCTCAAAAATAAAAAATAAAATAAACATAAAAAAATGGTGTATCAACTAAAGAATTTGGAAAGGTTTTTGCCCGGTAGTGGGGTAAAATTGGCCCTAAACTAAATGCTGTTCTGCAACCAACTAACAAAGCTGAAAAGCAAGAACAGAAAGGATCAAACTATTTCCAAGTAACATAACTGTCCCATAGCAAAGCCAAGAACATCTACATAAATACAAAAATACTCAGCATCCAACAAAGTAAAATTAACAATGTAAAGCAGCCCATAAAAAGTTATCAAGTATGCAAGGCAGGAAAATACAACCCAAGATAAGAAAAAAATTAATAAAAACTGACCCACAAGTGACACAAGATAATAAAACTGGTAAACATTCAAGAAACGGTGCTGGGAAAACTGGATATACACATGCAAAAGAATGAATTGGACCACTACCTCATACCATACACAAAAATTTTAAAAAGGGATCACAGTCCTACATTTAACAACTAAATCTATAAAACTCTTAGAAGGATTAGGGCGCCTGGGTGGCTCAGTCGGTTAAGCATCCGACTTCGGCTCAGGTCATGAGCTCATGTTCGTGAGTTCAAGCCCTGCATTGGGCTCTTTGCTAACAAGCTCAGAGCCTGGAGCCTGCTTCAGATTCTGTGTCTCCCTCTCTCTGTCCCTCCCCTGCTCATGCTGTCTCTCTCTATCTCTCCAAAATAAATAAAAAAAAAAAAAAAAAAAAGGAAACATAAGAATAAATCTTTTTGATCTCAGATTAGGCAGTGGGTTCTAAGATATGACACTACAAGCACAAGTGAGAAAAGGGAAAATAAACTGGTTTTCATAAAAATTAACACTGTGCTTCTTTAAAAATTTTTTTTAACATTTATTTATTTTTGAGAGACCTAGAGACAGAGCGTGAGCAGGGGAAGGGCAGAGAGAGAGGGAGACACAGAATCGGAAGCAGGCTCCAGGCTCTGAGCCGTCAGCACAGAGCCCGACGCGGGGCTTGAACTCACAGACCGTGAGATCATGACCTGAGCTGAAGTTGGTCGACCAACCGACTGAGCCACCCAGGTGCCCCAACACTGTGCTTTGAAGGACACTGAGGGGCGCCTGGGTGGCTCAGTCGGTTAAGTGGCTGACTTCAGCTCAGGTCATGATCTCGCGGTGTGTGAGTTCAAATCCCGCATCAGGCTCTGCGCTGACAGCTCAGAGTCTGGAGCCTGCTTCAGGTTCTGTCTCCCTCTCTCTCTGCCCCTCCCCTGCTTGCACTCTGTCTCTCTCTCTCTCAAAAATAAAATAAATAAATAAATAAATAAATAAATAAACAAACAAACATAAAGGACACTGTCAAGAAAGTAAAAAGATAACCCACAAAATGAAAGAAAACTGTACATCTAATAAGGATCTAATATCCTGAATATATAAAGAACTTTTACAATTTAACAATAAAAGGACAAAAACTTGATTAAAAATGGGCAAAGGATTTAAACAGGCATTACTCTAAAGAAGATGTATAAATGGCCAATAAGCATGTAAAAAGATACTCAACATCATTAGCCACCAATGAAATGCAATCAAAACTATGAGATACCACATCACACATCACTACTAGTAATCCAAAGATACTAATAGGATGCTACAAGAAAAAAGACAAACAAAAGCCCATGTTGACAAGGATGCAGAGAAACTGAAACCCTCATACATTGCAGGTAGCACTGTAAATTGGTACAGGCACCGTGGAAACAGTTGGACAGTTCCTCAAAATGTTAAATATGGAGTTATCACATCTATCCAGCAATTCCAATTGTAGGTGTAAACAAACCCAGGAGAATTGAAAACAGAGGTCCACACAAAACTTTGCATTAATGTGTATAGCCGCATTGTTTGTGATAGCCAAAAAGTAGAAACAGTCTGTATGGCCATCAAACGAGAAATGGAAAATAAACATACGATACTGCCATACAATGGAATATTATTGAGCAATAATGAAGTACTAATACATGCTACATGAACGAGGCCTGGACACATCATGCTAAATGAAAGAAGCAAGTCACAAAAGGCAACGTAGTGTATAATTCCTTTTACAGTTAAATGTCCACTATAGGCAAATACATTGAGAAAGTAGATTAGTGGTTGTCAGGGACTGGGGGAAGGGGGAAAGTGATGGGCATGGCGCTTCCTTTGAGGTGATGAAAATATTCTAAAGTCAGAGAGTTGTCAAGGTTGCACTACTCTGAGAATATACTAAAAAAACCCACTGAATTGTGCACTTTAAAGGAGTGAGTTTTATGGCATTTTAATTATATTAAAATTAACCTATTTTAAAAAACTGGTAAATGTACATATTGAAAGTTTTATAACCTATACCATACATTTGAGAAGTGAGAAATATTGAACATGTTAAGTAGAATTATGGAAGATATAAGAAGACTCATATCAAACTTCTACAGATGAAAAATACACTAGCGCAGGATAATAGCAGAGTTGACATCATAAAAAAAATTAGTGAATTGAAGACAGAGATAGAAATTATCCAAAAGGAAACACAGAGAGAAAGAAAGTGGGGGAGAGGGGGATGGTGGGAAGAACAGAACATTAATGAACCACAAGTGAACTTCAAAGTGCTGTCATATACCACGGATTGGAATCTTCGGAGGGAGGTACAGAAAAACATCTGTAAAAATATTAAAATATTAAAACCATAAACCCACAAATTCAAGAAGCTCAAAAAATCCCAAAGCACAAGAACCATGAAGAAAACTGTATTAAAGTCCCTAACGAACTGCTTCAAACTAGTGATAAAGAGAAAATCTTAAAAGAAGACAGAGAAAATGATACAGTTGACCCTTGATCAACATGGGTTTGAACTGTGAGTGTCCATTTATACATGGATTCTTTTTGATAAAAACAGGACAGTACTGTAAATATATTTTCTCTTCCTTATGATTTTCTTCTCTCTAGCTTATTTTGTTGTAAGGATAGAGTATATAATATACAAAATCTGTGTTAACTGTTTGTTATCCATAAGGCCTTCTGCTCAACAGGCTATTAATAGTTAAATTTTGGGGGAGTCAAAAGTTATATACAGATTTTTGACTGCATGGGGGTTGGGGCCCCTATTCCCCACATTGTTTAAGGGTCAACTGTATTACTTGCAGAGGAACCAGGACTTAAAATGACAGCAGATTTCTCTTGAAATGATGGAACTAGGAGACAGCAGAGGAGCACTTTTAAAGTAATGAAAGGAAAAATAAAGCCCTGCCAATCTAGAATTTTATAGTTAGTGAAAATAGCTTTCAGACATACAAAAACTGAAAGAATTAACTACCAGTGGAACTAAAAGAAATGTTATGAGAAATACTTGAAGCAAAAAGATGGTATCTCATGGAGATTGTGTCTACACGAGGAAATAAACGACATCAGATGGGGTGCCTGGGTGGCTCAGTTGGTTAAGTGTCTGACTCCTGATTTTGGCTCAGGTCATGATCTCAGGGTTCATGAGTTCAAGCCCCATATTGGGCTCTGTGCTGGAAGTGCACAGCCTGCTTGGGATTCTCTCTCTCTCTCTCTCTCTCTCTAAAAAATAATAAATTTCAAAAAAAGGGAGAAATAGTAATTATAGAGGTAAATTTAAAGTAAAATTTTTCTGTTATTTATATCTCTTTATGAGACAACTGACTGTTTAAAGAGAAAATAGTAATACCAGATCAAAGAAGTAAAATATATGACAACAATATCACAAATTCCAGGAGGGAGAAAAGGCTTACTGTAGTTAAGTTTCTTATGGCATACTTCAAGTGGTATGTTATTTGAAGACTGAAATCCTAAAGCAACCACTGCAACAGCAAAACAAAGGATGACTAATAGGCCTACAAAGGAGATAGAATGAAAACATAAAATACTCAATTAATTCATAGGAGGGTAGAAAAAAGCAAAAATGGAACAAAGAGCATAGGAGACAAATAGAAAATTATATCAAGATTAAAGATTTAAGCTCAGCCCTATTCATAGCTACCTTAAATATAAATTATCTTGACATTCAAAGCAAAAGGCAGAGTGGGTAAGAAAGCAAGATTCAACTATTTGCTGCCTACAAGAAATGGATCTTAGTATAAAGACATAAATAAGCTAAAAGTTAAACAGAAAAAGATAAATCATGCTAACATTAGTCAAAAGAAAAGTGGAATCACTATATTAATATCAGACAAAATGGATTTCAGAGCCAAGAATATTACCAGAGATAAAGAGAGTGATTTTGTAGTGACAAAGGGTCAATTCATCAAGAAAATATAAAAGTCCTAAATGTTTATGTACCTGGTATGTTTGAACTTCAAAGTATGTGAAGTAAAAACTAACAGAAATATAAAAAGAAATTGACAAATCCACAATATAGTAAGAGATCTCAATACTCATCTTCTAGTAATTAAATTTTTTAAGTTTATTTATTTATTTTGAGAGAGAGAGCACAAGCAGGGGAGGGGCAGAGAGAGAGGAATAGAGAGAGAGAGAGTCCCAACCAGGCTCCACACTGTCAGCATGGAGCCTGATGGAGGGCTTGAACTTACAAACTGTGAGATCATGATCTGAGCTGAAACTGAGAGTCGGATGCTTAACTGACTGAGCCACCCAGGCGCCCTGACATCTTCTAAAAACTTTTTTTTCTCCTTAACAGAGAGACAGAGCATGAGCTGGGGAGGGACAGAGAGAGAAAAGGAGACACAAAATCCAAAGCAGGCTCCAGGCTCTGAGCTGTCAGCACATAGCCCAACACGGGGCTGGAACTCATGGACTGTGAGATCATGACCTGAGCCGAAGTTGGACACTTGACTGACTGACCCGCCCAGGTGCCCTGACATCTTCTAATAATTGATAGAACAGTTAGAGAGGAAAATGGATACAGAAAGGGTAAGGACACTGAAAATGACACCATCAATCAATCTGACCGAAGTGACATCTATAGAACTGTCTATCCAACAAGAACAGAATATACATTCTTTTTAAGTATCCATAAAGCATTTCCCAAGTTAAGCCATATCTGGTCCATAAAACATGTATCAATCCATTTAAACAAAATCATACAAAATATGTTCTCTGGCCATAATGAAATCAAATTAGAAATCAATAATAGAAAGATATCTGGAAAATCTCCAAATATCTAGAAATGAAGTAACATATTTCTAAATAACCCCTGGGTCAAAGAAGAAATCTAAAGGGAAATAAAAGAGTATTGTGAAGTGAATAAAAAGAAAAACACAACATATCAAAATTTGTGGGACATGACCACAGCAGTATTTAGAGAGCAGTTTATAAAGCACCAAAAACCTATTTTATAAATGGGAAAAGATCTCAAATAAATGACCTCTGTTCCACCATAAGAAACTAGAAAAAGAAAATTAACTTCAAAGTAGGCAGAATAAACGAGAACGTTCATGGCAGAAATTAATTAAATAGAAGCCAGAAAAACAATTGAGAAAATAAATGACACCAAAAATAAGTTCAGTAAAATTGATTATCCTGACTGACCAGGAAAAAACATGTGGGAAGACATGAGACCTAAAACACTACCATATATCAGGAAAGAGAAGAGACATCCTATAGATTTTACAGACGCCAAAAGGATAATCAAGGTAATTTTATGAACAACTTTATGCCAAGAAATTCAACAACTTAGATAAAAATGAACAAAATCTACAACAAAGACAAAAATTGATTAACTTGAAAATGAACAGATAATCTGAAAGTCTTATATTAAAGAAATTAAATTTGTAATTTAAAGCCTTTTCACAAAGAAAACTCCAGGGCACGAGGACTTTGTTGGTCCACTCTACCAAACATTTAAGGAAGATTCTACATAAGCTCTTCCAGAAATGACTACACATATATGGATACTGGATTTCTGACAGAGGTAGCACTGAAGAGCAGCAGAAAACAGGTGGTATGTGGCAGGCAGAATTCTAAGATGAAACAAATAATCTTTGCCCTCCTGGAATTCATCCCCTTCAGAATGTGGGTGGAAACTGCTAATCTAACGACACATTACCTCCATGACTAGGATGTTACAGAGCACAGATGACTTTAAGGGTGATTATCCTGGTGGGTCCAACCTAATCACACGAGTCCTTCAAAATCTGAGTTTTCCTCTGGCTAGTGGGAGAAGAGGAAGTTAGAGATTCAAAGTCCTAAAAGGATTAGAAGTACCACTGCTGGTTTGAAGATGGAGCATGTAGAAAGGAATGGTGAGTGACCTCTAGGAGCTGAGAGGGACTGCTGTCTCACAGTGAGCAAGAGAATGGGGACTTCGGTCACAAAGCCGAATAAACCGAACTTTGTCAACAACCTGAATGAGTTCTGAAGTGGATTTCTGGACGTGCTGGGCCATTAGGGAGGTTTCTGAGATCCAGGCAATGGTGACTCTTGAGCTGAGTGGGAGCTATATGAGAGTTTGCTTTGGGATAATTCATGGAGATAAAAATATTTATGACATTACTTTTCTGTAGTGTCATTCCTCAATTAGAAACAACTTAAAAATCTGAATAACTTGGTAAGGAATTTTATATTTCTAAAAGTAAAACTTTTATCAGAGAATGTATCTCACCCTACCTTTATTTCTATTTTTTGCCTGATAATTTCTGATCTAAGTATACTTTCTTTTTCTTTTTTAAGAAAGTAACATACCAGTTTCCTTTCCAGTAATTGCTCCAAGGAAGCCATTTTTTTCATTCCTCAGAAATGCTCGTAACACAACACAGTGGTCAGAAATAATAATACCAAATGGACATGTAATTTCCTAAGGGGAAAACACATTTCTCTTGGCAATGACTGTCAATAGCATTCCTGGAAACCCAGCAGAATTCAGAGTTTCAAGCACCACAGTGAAGGAAATATCCAGAAACAGGAGTAATGGAAACAAAAACATAAGGAAAGAGAATGATTTTGGAGAATGTGATTTGTTTACTTTTTTTTCCATTACAAATCTAAATACAGGTGTAAAAAAACTCACCAAGGAGTCTGATACTCTATTTTATTTGCTACCATATCTTCTGAACCTGCTTAGAGTTCAAGTGTCACTACAGGCCTTCACATCGCAGGAGAGTGGCTAATGGAACAAACGGAGTGGGAGCTAGTGCTGGAGGGACCAGTGGGACTTGCATCTCACAGGCCAGACTAAGTGTCACTAAGCTTTTCCACGTACATATAATGTATGACAGAAGACTGCCTTCTGCTGACCTCAGTCACCTGTACTGACGTGATTTTTCATCTTTCTGGAAAAATTTCAACTCATCTTCAAGTCCAAATTCATTTGTCTTCTCTTCCCTTCCTTACCTAGATAGAACTGATTTCTCCTTTATTGGTACCACTCATGCCCTGTGGCTGCTCTCATGATGGCCCTAACGGTGATGTATTAAAATTCTTCCATGCTGGAAGTTAACTTAAAGGCAGGAGCTATATTTCATTTATTATTCTCTCCAGTGTTTATCTGAGTATTTGGTTCATGGCAGGTGTCAGTGAGGGTTGTGAAGTGAAATGGGAATGGACTGAGCTGGTGTTGGGTTTTTTTGGGGGAGTGGGGGGTAGGTGGAGAAACCTTCTGCCTTCCTTGAAGTGGTGCAAGAGGTGATGTCATAAGGGAGGCCAGAAGTGGAGGCGGAAGCACAATGACACTGGTGAGTCCAGCAGGGAGTTACTGGTATAAGACTGGGACAAATCATTTCAGGCATGGGGGACAGTCTAAGAGCTTCCGCTGAGAGTGGCCAAAAACTAGGCCTCATAAAGCACTGGTGTCAGCAGTGGAGGACAGTGAAGAGGGAAGTAAATCCACAATTAATGATACAATAGGGAGGTTGGGGGAGATGCATAGCTGTCTGAAGTAGAGCCTGGGGACTGGAAGCCAAGTTGTCCTGTGTTGTGGTGGTAGGTGGCCCAGTGCCACGAGTAAGGCTCCCCAGTAGGATGCCCCAGTTTGTTGGTGTTGCCATTATACTGGTTATTATAACTATCCATTTAGTCTGCAAACGGATCATCTTATTTCTGTGACACTAAGTTCACCAAAGTGAAAAACACAACTGATATATTTCTTGAGAAAAACACAGTAAAACCTTCATTGAATGATTTAATTCTAAACCAGGGATGATATTCTAGTGTTGTATACAATCACCTTTTGTCCTAAATCCTAATACTGACTACACACACACACACACACATACACACATACACTTTCTTCTTCACGCTGAATTTTAGGCTAAACTTCCATGAATTGTTAAAGCTGTAGTTGCTTTTTATAAATAGATTTTTCTAAGCTACACACATAAATGAAAGGAGAGGTAATACGGAGTCTGATTTTGTCTTACTCAAAAAATTATTCTGAGATTGAATTAAAAATATTCTGAGAAGAAATTTATGATTCTGTAGTAAAGCTTATATTTCAGTTCATTGAAGAGTTCATTTCATATCACTGTACATGTTTAAAAAATCCATTTCCATATATATCAAGTAAAGGAAAGATAATGAAAGTTTTTTGTTTGTTTGTGTTTTGTATTTTACAAGAATGTATTCAACAAAGTAACATAACCTACCAGGAATGACCTTTGTCTCTGCACTGTTTTTCTAGTTAGGTAACTGAGAGGAATTAAAACATCTATTTGGCCTAATGAAAAGATCCTAGAATATTTTTTAAAGTTAATTATCTTGACCTGTGATACTGCTAAGCTAAAATATATTTGCTTTCAGCTTTGATCAGGAAATCCAATTTAGCTGTCTCAGTGAAAAGCCTATTTCTAATGAAATAGAAGAACATCTATTGTAAAGAAAATATGTAGTAGCAAACATTCCAGAATTAAAGTAAAAAACCCTTTATATTTTCTTTGAAAACAACACTTAAAACAATCTAATTATGTAAATTCATCTGAAGGACACTGTGGCAACATTTATAAAGTATGCTAATTGAATTAGGGCTAGTCTTTGAATGCTGGATAGGAAGTGGTTTTACTCAGTTTGGTGAAGGAGCTAATACATAGAATCTCAGCCTACAGGAAGTGCCATCTTTGCCAAAAGGGCAACGGCATTTGAAATACTTGAATATTTTGGTTCCTTGAATTTTTCAGACCTTACTACAACAAAAAAATATGTGTATAAACTAAAGGATACAGAAAATCAGTTTCTATCTAGATAGGGCAGGATTTATTATCCACTACTTGGACTAGGGAACTTCCTCCGTTTGTTTCTGTAAGATTTCTACTAAAGCACAGACATTACATAATGTGCAAACACTGCAAGGCCTCCTAAAAGTAAAGCTGGCATGTTCGAGGTCACTCTTTGGAGGACAGTAAGGCCAGAGAAAAAGGTCTACAGGGGATGTCACAGATGGCACGGACCACTGAGAATGACCTTGGAGCTGGTGTTCCTTTTTCTTGATAAACCCTCTCATTGTGTAACCTAAAAATCATGCTGCCTACTCAAGTGGCTGGTCTGAATACTGATTACCTTTACCATTCATGGGATATAAGCTTGGAAAGAGTCCACTAATCATCTGCAAAAGCCAGGGTCTTATGAGTATGGGTCTCTCTCAGCTAGAACCTTCTTCTTTTTGTAGTAAGCAAGGTAATAGGAATCGCCTAGGGGACTACCAGGGAAACCTGGGCAAAGCAGCTTCTGTGGTACTTGTTGTAAGAGGAGGCAAGGGTGACATGGGACCCAAAGGGGTCAGATAGGAGGAGACTTGCTAGCATGATTAAAATGCTTGGTTAAGGATCAGTCTAGGGTCACTACTATGAGATTTAACTAAAACCCAAGTAGACAATGAACCAAGAATCCAAAGAAGAAAAACAAGTAATTTTCAGTTGCTTTCCCTTTATCCAAGGTTACACAGATTGAATGGGTAATGTGGAAAAAAAGAGACTTCCAAAGTACTGCTTACTTGGACATCTGAGGGCTTGATCTAGAACAAAGAGAAGAAACATCAGAGAAGGAAGGATGTCAGAAATAAGAGAGCTATGTTCCAAAAGTTTGTTTGCACATTGGTTGTTTGGAACAGAGATGAGGTAAGGCAGCTGAGAGCTCAGTCTGGTTTAGAGTCTAATTTGCACATAATATAACTCTACAGAGGTTGTGTGGAAAAGGAATCTCAGGGCTCCCTAGGCAGCAATGTGGCTAGAAGGTTCTGGTTGCCTTGAGCCAGGGAGGACAGTGTGTCATGTCCAAACTATCTTGCTCCTGAATGCCTGCACTTGGGGCCACTGAAAGACACAGCAGGAGGCCAATCACTACAGCTGAAAGGAAGATTCCTTTCTCTCAAGTGCAGTTTATTGTAGCCCACTTCTCTAAAAGGGTGCTTATAACTCCAGTATTGAAAAATTGGAAAACATCTTTATATAATTATCTCTTTTAGTTAAAAACATTAAATACTTGACTATATGTTATATGTGTTACATAGTCACTAAATGTATATAGAAAAACAAATACAACTTTCGTATACTCCATGTCCTGGTTTGGGTTTAGAACATTTCCATTTTTTTAATGTTTATTCATTTTTGAGAGAGAGAGAGACAGAGACAGAGAAACAGAGCAGAAGCAGGGGAGGGGCAAAGAGAGAGGGAGACATAGAATTCGAAGTAGGCTCCAGGCTCTGAGCTGTCAGCGCACAGCTCGATGCAGGGCTCGAACTTACAAACTGAGATAATGACCTGAGCTGAAGTGGGATGCTTAAACGACTGAGCCACCCAGGAGCCCCTAGAACGTAATTCTAAAGATGTATAAGAAAAGCACAGGTAGCTGTCTATCTAATGCCTATCAGAAACTCATATTTTGGGTGAAGTGTTCTTTAAATGTCTATTAAATCCTGTTGGTGAACACTGTGGTTGAATTCTTCTATATCCTCGCTAATTTTCTGTCTTGTTCTATCAACTGTTGAGAGAAGTGAGCTTAAGTAACCAACTATAATTGTGTATTTGTCCATTATTTCTTTCAGTTCTATTGGTTTTTGCTTCATATATTTTGCAGCTCTCTTGTCTGGTGCACACACGTTTAGGATTGCTGTCCTTTGTCTTCTTGGTAGACTAAATCTTTTATTATTGTTATGCAACGTCCCTCTCTGTCCCCGGTAATTTATTTTGCTCTAAAGTCTACTTTATCTGCTATTAATACAGTCATTCCTGGTTCCTTCTGATTACTGTTTACATGATATATCTTTGCCCATTCTTTTACTTTCAATCTACTTATATATAATTATATTTGAACTGGCTTGTCTGAAGACAGCATATACTTGGCTAATGCTTTTTAATCCACGTTGCCAACCTTTGTCTTTTAATTGGTGTATTTTTACCATTTATTTTTAATGTAATTATTGGTATGTTACAGCTTGTATACTATTTTATTATTTGCTTTCTGTTTGTTATGATTTTTTATTTGTTCCCTATATGCATGGGCTTTAGTACTTAGTGGGAGAAGTACATCTATTCCATCCTCCTGGAATCAGAATTCCTTGGAGGAAAATGGAGTCTCTAACTGGAAAATGCTTTTAATAATCCCCTCTATAGGGTAAAAAGAAAAATACCAAAGGGGAAAAGAAACTGTAAAGGAAAATAAAATGACTTATTGACGTTAATGTGTAGTAATTTTATACATGTTTGCTAGAATTTCACATAACTTCCATTTTGGTTTCAAATAATTTCCAAAGTGTATTGGTCCTTTAGAGATCATCTAGTCTTACTTTTGTTTTGAACAATGACTGCGGGCCAGACAGGGGAAGGGATTAAATTGAAATCACAGAGTAAGTCTGGAGTAAAACCAAAATGAGAATTGAGGGTTTCTGACTTGCAGTCCATACTATTTTCCCTTAGGCCATCTCTTTCTTCTACTTAATATGAGGGAAGGATAAAGGCATGGGCCTTATCCTTCTTTAAGGGACCTCTCCAACTTCAATCTTTGGTGATTTTTATAACTGTCCTTTTCCTTGCTTCCTTCCTCCCTATCTCATCTTCTTCCACTGCTATGCTAAGGCTATAATAAAGAATGGACGTTGGGGAAAGTATGGAGCAGACAAAAATCTATACAAATACAGAAAATATATTAAACTGTGTATTTGTAATGATTGCTTCTTGTTACATATTTGGAAAAATAACCTTGTGTAATCAAGCTGTAGTTGTACAACAGGGCTGTGACTTGTTTCTGGACTCAATATGCACATGACTGTGTGGCGCTCTTAACACAGGTGAGCATGGGAAACTTTATTCAGGAGTCCTGCTGTGATGACTGGCTGGGACAAAAAGACAATAGTAGCAACTATGGTAAAAGGAAGCTTAGCACAGCGGTAGGCTGCCCAGGTTTGAACATTACTCACTATGTGCCAATCATGTAACTTCTCCGTATCTCAGTACCTTCATCTGTAAAATGGGGACAGTAAAATACCCAAACCTGACTAGTTTTGAGGACTACAAATAAAAGCTTAGAATGGTGCCATTAGCTGCTCTTGCAACTGTTATAATATCATTCATTGGAGGCTTATTATAAATAAAATATTATATAGACATATCGCATATATTGTCATATTTAATCCAATAACCTCATGAGGTATAGATTAAGAAAGGATTATTTTATTATGAAAATAATTTATAAGCATTCTATGAATTAGTTATTACCTACAAAGGTAGATTACATTTAAAAACCAAGTTTGAAGCCAAAAGGTAAAGTAGCAAGCATTCCCTGGCACATTCAGAAAATATAATCAGCATAACACCCAATGTTGTATTACCATGACTATTATTTATTACTTTTATCATTTAAACTCCTCCAGAACATTTAAAGAGGAAAATAAAAGCCTAGCCTGTTCACTCTATGGGAATATGGGGCCTGGTTTCCTTGGATGGTTTCTGTTAAGTTCTCACACTGGACTAACAGGGCACACGCTGGACTCCTGTAAATATTTCTTCCCACCATCCAGCAGTGAGGGGGAGAATCAGAAGGGTAAGGTTTACAATTATAGCTTGATGAAATTAAAGCTTCTCTTTCTACTTTTATTTTACGTCTGGTTTTAAGCTTTGGGGAGAAAAACAACAGATAATTCCTTGCTCGATATTCATTGACTGTCTGGGGTTTTCTGCTAGTACTTTCTGATACAAGAACAAACATAAACCTTTTAAAATGTGCTTACCAAGGCAGAATGGTTCCAATACATTCAGGACTGAAAATTCGTTCTGCAGTTTCATCCTTTGAAGGCCAATTCTTATTATCAGGGACTTGATTTTCTCAGGACATGGTTTAAGTAAAAAGTAGCCAAAAACATAGAGAGCATAACGAAGCCAGCACAGCAATGGAGTGGCGATTCTGCCGTTTGGTGACTCCGATAGTCGCTCGATTGTTGGAAAAAGCAGAAAGGAGCGAATTATCTACAATAAAAAACAAACTTTGATGAGAAATTTTCTTAAGGGATAACCCACTGTTTTACTATTTCTTCTGTATTGTATGGACGAACGAATGGGTTTCAGAATATGACTGAAGATCTGTTCCGAATGAGAAGAACCACCAAGACACCATTGTGTCTTCTGAGTGTACAAACAATCTGGGGAGCATAGAAGGATGTCCTTTGAGTTACTGGGGTTAATTTTCAGGGTGAGGAGCAAATCAGATTCCTAGATAACTTCCTGATTGTGACAGCAATTCACAATCCCTCTGATGGACTGCTGAAATTAGGAATTCATATTCCATTTCAGTAGTCATACCACCTTGACTGACTAATGATACTAAAAGAAAGTAGAGCTATGGAAAGAACTCTATTTCTAAGGGCACCTGGGTGGCTCAGTCAGTTAAGCGTCTGACTTCGGCTCAGGTTGTGATCTCACGGTTCATGAGTTGAGCCCTGCACCAGGCTCTGTGCTGACAGTGTGGAGCATGCTTGGGAGTCTCTCTCTCTCCCTCTCTCTGCCCCTCCCCTGCTCACTCTTTCAAAATAAATACACTTTATTATTTTTTTTAAATATTTATTTTTGAGAGCGAGAGCGTGAGCGGGGGAGGGGCAGAGAGAGAGAAGGAGATATAGAATCCGAAGCAGGCTCCAGGCTCCAAGCCTGTCAGCACAGAGCCCGACACAGGGCCTGAACCCATGAACTGTGAGATCATGACCTGAGCCAAAGCCTGATACTCAGCCAACTGAGCCACTCAGGCACCCCCAAAATAAATAAATAAACCTAAAAAAAAAAAAAAAGAACTCTGTTTCTAGTCAGCATTTCTTTTACTAATTATATTTGGGGATAGTTTACTTTTTAAAAAAGCTCCTCTATTTCTTACTGTTACCAATAAAAGATCATCTTTAACAGGTCCAAATACAATTCTAACAAATGATTTAACCTTAATAAAGTACAGGCTAGAAACAAGCAAAGCTGGAAATCTCATACACAGGAAAATGTTTAAGGACAAAAATATAATTAACTGAATTCGTCAGGATGTCAGGAAATATTTTAATAATACTCTCACTCTTAAATACTAAGAACAAACTGAGGGTTGAGGGGGATATGGGAGGGGTAAGAGAGGGTGACGGGTACTGAGGAGGGCACTGGGTGGGACAAGCACTGGGTGTTGTATGGAAACCAATCTGACAATAAATTGATAAAAAAATAATACTCCATAAGAAGAGCATTGCTAAAACATTTTATTTATTTATTTATTTATTTATTTATTTATTTATTTATTTATTATAATTTATTGTCAGTTAAAGGAATCCTTCTCCCTGGATGCCATTTTCAGTGTGAATTCCAACTCTGTATTCAAACTCTGACAGGAATGAGATCGGCTCTGGAATCCCAGGGCTTTCTGATACTTGGTCTTCTGCCCCTTCTGGTGTAACACTAGGCTACAGCATTCCTGATTCAGCTGTAACCACCATGGGGTGAGGACTAGGGTGAGTAGGGCGTGCAGTGCCAGCATCAGGCCTCTTCTGTTGTAAGAGGCAGCTGTAAGGAATCCGACAGCTTTCCGACATCTCCGGGCCCTTGAACAGGCCTCTCTGTTCCTGTATTTGGGGAATGGTTGTATGCCGCTACTTCACCTTTGCCTTTCTGTCCAAAGACATTCTTCGGGACTGTGACCAGAGGCTCGAAGTCAAGTGCGACTACTGTCTCTCTTAGAGACATGGAATATACCCCCAGACTGGCAAAAATTAGTCTAACACCACCATGTACTAAAGACGTGGATCAACGAGAACTCTTACACAACATGGCAGTAACTATTAGACTTTCCTCCTCTGTTTTTGAAAGTACAATCACTTTAGTGGGTGTCACACAGAAAGTACATTTTTATCATTTTGTCGAATGCTAGCAGTTTAAATTGGGGATCTGGCACTTTGCTTGGATACCAAGCAGCACGCTTTAAGAGTTCGAGAGGTAGAAATGATGAACTGTCCCAGCAACTGGAGTGGTGTTATAATTAGCCATTGATTCTACACCTTCAAACTGTAAGTCTTTCCTTCTCTTTTGGGTAGTTCTAACATCATGAGTCCTTTTATTTCTATAAGTGCTACCAATGTTCTATTGGACTTAACAAGGCTCAAGAGATTCAAACAGGGTGGATTCACGCAAAGCAATCTTTGGTGCTGGGAGAGGCAGGTTTCCGACTGCCCCGTTGAGGCCTCCCAGCTAAAGGACCATGAAGGAGCTACTTTCTCCAACCACAGGAAGAGCTCTCCCTCGAGGTTGGAAGCAGGTATGTTAGCAGCTGCGGTCGCCGCAAAGGAAAAGATGAAGGAACTGACTTCTTGGCTTCAGTTGGGCTCTCGTTGGCCAGTCTCACCCAGAGCTATAGGAACACGCCATGCTGAGGAAGCCAGGCCGGCCACAGTCCCCAGTCATGGCAGGCACCCCGGCAGCCAGCATTCTTCAATAGCTTCTCCAAAAGCTCTGTGGTCTAGTCGTCCACATTTAGGTTCATAATCTACCTGAGCCTGATTGTTATATGTGCTGTGAAATATGGATCTAATTTAGTTTCTTCCCATATGGAAACTCGATTGTCCCAGCATTATTAACTGCGAAGGCTGCCCCTCCCCTGCTTTTCTGCAGTGACACTCCTGTTGTGAATCCCGTGTAGATGTGAATGGGTCCTTTTCAGGGCTCTCTGACCTGGCCTACTAATCTAACTCTGTGCCAAGAGCACAATGTCCTATCTACTAAAAGTTTCATACTATCTTCTGATATTTGGTAAAATAAGTTAAACCCCACCTTGTTCTTCAAAAATGCCTTGGGTATTTTTGGCTCTCTGCAGTTCCATAAACATTTGAGAATGGCCTATTCAAGTTCCACGAACATCTCATTGATACTCTGATTATACTATAATTTATAAATTAATTTGAGGAGAAGTTATATCTTTACAATATTGAGTTTTCCAGCCCATGAACATGGAATAGCTCTCCTTTTATGTGTCTACATAGAGTCATCTTGCACGACTTTGTCAGAGTATTAGGTACTTACTTTTTTATGCTATTGTAAACAGGATATTTTTTAAAAAATTCATTTTCTAAGTGGTTGTTGCTTATATATATATGATATAAATAATATTTACATGTTGATTTTTGTATCCAGCAAGCTTATTAAAGTCGCTTATTAGTTCTAATAACTTGTCCGTAGATTCTTTTTGATTTTCTAAGTACACACTCATATTATCCACAAATAATGACAGTGTTGTTTCTTCCTTTCAAATCCTTTTATCTTTTTTCTCTTATATTACCTGAGTTAATCAAAACCTTAATACGATGCTGACAGAAATACTTCTTGTTTCCAAACAAAAAAATTTTTTTCCTAATATAATCACTAAGCAGCATGATGTGTACTGAAGGTTTTGTAGAGCTATACTTTGTTGGATTGAAAACATTTCCTCTATTCCTAGTTTGTTAATTAGTTTTTAAAATCATAAATGGATATATAAATGGATACCTGAATGTGGTAAACCATCAATTGATTTTCTAATGTGAAACTAACTTTTCATTCTTGGGATATACCCACCATGGTCATGACACATCTTTTTTACACGGTTTCCTAATACTTTGTGTAGGACTTTTGCATGTTGATGAGTGAGCCTGGTCTATAACTTTCTTTTCTCTTATTTTTTTCCAGGTTTAGATATAAAGAGTTTGCTAGTTTGAGGAAACTGAATTGGAGAGTATGGTCTCTTCTTCCATGGCCTAGAAGATTTTGTAAAATAATAACGATATATTCTCCAAATATTTGCTAGAACTCAATAGTGAAGCCTAGAGTTTATTTTTAGAAAGTTTTGCCTACTAGAAAAAAAAAAAAAAAGGAAAGCTTTGCTTATTGATGGATTCAATATCTTTAATGGCTTAGGGCCATTCAGACTTTTAAAAATTCTTTTTGAATCTGTTTGATGTTAACTTTTTCTATGGGTTTGTCTATTTCATTTAAACTTCAAAATTTATTAGCATAAAATTATTTATAATATCCTGCAATTATACTTCAATCTCTGGACAGCCAGTAGCGATATTACTTCTTTCATTACTGATACTATTAGCACCTGATAGAGTAAACCTTTATAATTATGAAGGAACTCTCTTCGCTTCTGGTAATGCTTTTCCCTTAGGGCTTATTTTAATATTAACATAGCTACACCAGCTTTCTTTTGGTTAGAATTTGCAAGATACAACTTTTTCTACTCTTTTACTTTCTATCTGTCTTTGGCCTTACATTTAAAATATTCACTTGGATTTTTTTTCTCTATCTAATCTGAAAATCCTTGTCTTTTAACTAACATGCTTAACATATTTACTACATTTTAATTTAAATAATTCCTAATATTTTGGAGTTAAATCTAAAATATAAACTAAAAATCCTATGTTGTTACTTTTTATTTTTTGTATATCCTCACCTTATTTTTTTCTTCTTTCTTGCTATTGTTTTGCATGAGAAAGATATGAATAACAAGAATATAATTCATATGTTAAACAATTGAGTGATACAAAAAATGAATAAAGCATCTATGTCAGTAAATCACAAAAATGATTAATGATTCTAAAGCAATTATATGACAATTTAAGGAATAAATAAATATGAATAATAATATAATAAGCAAAAATGCATATGTTAGTACAATCTCCATGGTAGCATAGGGAAGAAATAAAATAATGAAAGAAGACTAGGACTTGGTGGAAATGGTAATATACTCTTAAACAGGGTGTTGAGGAAAGGCTTCAATGAAAAGTGACATTGTGCAAAGTAAGCTTGGAAATATTTGGAAAAAAATTTTTTCTGGGAGAGGGAGAAGCAAGTCAAGTGCAAAAGCCGTAAGAGAGAACCTAATTTGGTGTGTTGAGAATAGTGAGAATAGTGTCACTGGGGCGGGGTGTGTAAAAGGAGAGCAGCTCACGCTGTGATCACAGGGGCAGCAAGGGGACAGAGGATGTAGGGTCTAATAGGACTTTGGCTTTTACTCTGAGTAGCTGAGAAGCCTTTGAAGGGTTTTGGAAACAGAGGTGATATGTCTGAATTCCATTTTAATAGAGTTACTCTGGTGGTTGTATCATTAATATCTCAAAGGTATTAAATCAATGGAATCAGACAAGATAAAAAAAGGAGTTCTAAATATTGTAAAGGCAAAATTACCATATGACTTTTGTTTAAAATATTTTTAAAAATCTCATGTATAAAAATAATAGCTAAGCACAAATGTAAGAAAAAAATGTAGTGCACTTATCTAAAGAAAATTTTTATACACAAAGGGACATTTCTTTGTTCTTCTGTTGCAAGAGATATAAATTCTTCCACTAAGTTCATTTATTAACTCATTTCAATCCCAATTAAAATGCTAAAACATGGTTCTTACTTTGAAATTTAATAAATTATATTAATGTTCATTTGGAAAATGAATGCATTAACCACCTAGGAATTCTGAAAAAGAGATTAGCTCTCCTAAATATTACACAGATTATGAAGCTACAATAATTAAAATTGTATGATATCAGAAAAGGATCACACAGTTCAGTGGAACAAAAAGGAGTCTCAAAATTCCCAAACGTGAATACATATGGGAATTAAATTTAGGAAAAGGCATCGGTGGAGAAAAAAAAGGAGTTCTTCATTAAATGCAGTAGGGAAAACTGGAAAGAAGAATTGTCTGGAACAGCAAAGGGCCAGAGATGAGAGTTCATAGTGAGGAGTGGCCCCGCACATCGTGGTTCGCCCACACAATGGAACATTCTACTACAACGAGACATCAGGTAGATCTGCACGTGCAGACAAGGATTTCAATTTCTCTCTCTTCTTTGAAACCAGGTGGGTGGGATTTAGCAAGCTTCAAGCTTTAAATGAGACATTCTATGCATTTGGGCTCATATGCTCTTTGGGCTTTTAATTCTGAAAGCACAAAGGCGATTTTGCTTACTTTCGGGTTCCTCAACTATGTCCTATAAATGATACCTGGAGATGTTACTGGATAATGCAGTCTCTACTAACTGGAAGTTAACTGTTCAGCTATCAATCTTATTTTCTCCTCTGGGCAACCTTAACACTGTATTAGTAACTAACCAAACCAACCACCATCAGGGATTTGGTTAAAAAAATAATTTCAGGGAATAATGTGAGATTCACTACCTTCAATCCTAATCCCCTACACCTTCTGCCATTTATAGAATAGCACCATGATGATAAAGGAAAATATGCTGAACTAGGACCTTCAGGTGCTAGAAAGACTTCATTAGGAAAGTAAAACTAATATGTTCTATTGTACTTTGTTTGTCAAAGCAGAAAAGTAAGTTAAATGGGAAAGCTAGAAAGAAATGTTTTTGTGTTTTTTTTTTCCTCTGGCCAATCCACAGTGAAACCAGAACAATCACCTAATGAAAATGATCTGTTTTCTTTTCTTTCTTTCTTTCTTTTTTAATGTTTATTTATTTTTGAGGGAGAGAGAGACAGGGCAAAAGGAGGGGATCAGCAGAGAGAGAGGGGGACACAGAATCTGAAGCAGGCTCCAGGCTGAGATGTCAGCTCAGAGCCTGATGCGGGGCTCAGACCCATGAACTGCAAGACCACGACATGAGCCAAAAATGGATGCTTAACCGACTAAGCCGCCCAGGTGCCCTGAAAATGATCTGTTTCCTAAGAAGTCTGGTAGTTTAGTCCTTTATGATAACTCATTGCTCATTTTAGTTTCAAGTTTATTCACTTCAAAACAATGGCTTCTTTGTGTTTATTAAAATGTCTTTAAAAGATTTAGAGAAAATAAATGGTTAATACAGTTACTGTCCTACTAAAAAATACACCATACAGATTCCATACTAGTTATGTAACCCTCAGTACAAAGGAACTTCGGACTGATCAAATCAGCTGGAAGAAAGAGGAAGCAATCCATTACTTTGTATAAATGATCCATTACTGTGACCCATGTTAAACAAAACTGCATGCAAGGGAAACTCTAAAATACATGAGCAACTACAGGGTTACATGTGGTTGATTTATATCAATAACAAAATGAGAATTAAAGTGCACTCTGAAATCATGGGAATGTACCGAAACTATAAGGAAGTTCTAATATATGCTCTGAATGCATCATTGCCTCTCAAAACTATAAGAAGACCAAAGATTGTTTATCACAACTAATACTTAGTAGATGAGACTGGTTTTCCTCTTTTGCCTTCGGAGAACAACAGTTATTACCTGTTGGGTGAAACTTATACTTTCCTTAGATACCATAATAGTAACATCAATGAAATTTATAGTCAAATTTGATAGGATAAGCCACAGTAATAAGAATTTCTTTTATTCATATAGAAACCTATTGGCAAAAAAACCACCAAGGTCAAGGAAGTATACCCAATTTTATAACACAGCTGTGCAGAGAAGGTTTCCAAATCTGTGTACATGACAAAACATTTTCTTATGTTACTGTCTCATTAAAGAAAGAACATCTAGGATGGCCAATTCATTCTGCTCTTAGGAAACATTTTCATATATTTCACATTGTCATTTGAAATCTACCAGAGTCGACTTTGATGATGAAGCACAACCAAGTTTTCTTGACTAGTACAGGACAGTGAATTTACACACTGGGACTTTTTATAGAGGTGCATTTCAGGGGATTAGAGATAGCATTTTGATGTTTATTTTTTATGAATTTATTATTATTATTAATTACTTTACAGAGAGGAAGTTAGGAACAATTTGAACTATAGCCATAAGGTAAGATGTATGATGTTCAAGTGTGGGTTGTATGCAATCTGTTTCATTAAATAGGTATTTTTTTTTAAAACAAAAAGTAAAATCCAAAAAAATCATCAATAAGCTTTACTGTTCAGATAGTGTACTATGGATGCATCCGTTTTCCTGGGGTGCAGCAAGGTGCCTCTACATTAAGACTAAAGGAAGCCAAGAGAAGCGGTCTTTTAACATGGTCTAAAGAACAGCATCACTGCTATGTTCCCTATTTGTTTATTAGCTGAGCCCACTTTCTGTCATAACGGCAGGGTGCTTCTCCACTGCACATGTTGAAAACAAGAATGGATAGCACACCGTTTTTCCTTTTATATGATTGCCAACATAGTTAAGACATGTTAGAGAACATGCACTATAAACCACATAGCCTTCAGAGATAAAGTTGCTAGTGATCAAAGCATAGACCTAGAAATAATCCTAGTTTAAACCTGTTTCTCTCTCTTTCCATAAGGCCATGTTTTCCTCTCCTGAGGATAAGACTATTCACCTTATTTAATCAATTGTACGCAGCTTATAAACTGCATATCCCATTCTATTCTAATGATCAAGTGCTTGCCTTCTGAGATCTTATATTCTGCTTAACAATTTCATACCTGAGTAAGACAGGAATATGACCCACGGTAGGAAAGTGCTTACGATAATAGCAGTGTTAGCTTACTACTTCCTAGGAACTGTGCTAATGCGCCCTGTGTACATTATCTCTTTTAACACCTGTCACAACCTTATCAAGTAAGCTTCCTCATTCCATAGATGAGAAAACTGAGGTTTAGCGACAAAGATGAGGTATGCGCTCAAGCATAACTTCAGAGTCTGTGCCATTAACGACTACATACACTATATACTTACATACAAAACAATTTCTTAGCAATCATTATTGTTCAGGTGACATAATTTCCTATGTTTGAGCCAGTCACTATCATTATTGTTACAGGCAGGCCAATATTTACAAGTGTTTTGAACCACTCAGCTTCAGAAATAACTAGCCCTATATCCTAAGAAATAGAGCATGGGATCCTTCGACTATTGATTGCTGAAAAAAATTATGCCACTTCAACATGTGTTACTTAAGAAAAAAATGGCATTCAAGAAAATGATTACTTTTACCATTTTTCATGCATTTGAATTATAGTCATGACTTTCTGTGACAGGGATTTTTCTACACTTTAATTACCTGAATGTACAAAAAAAAAAAAAGCCATTCCATGAATTTAATCTACATGTCGGTGGTGCTAATTACAAGGAATGCTTGCGTATTTGCAGATATATCTATGATTACACTTAAACATTTGAAACATGGGTTCATTTTTTTTAAATTTTTTTAATATTTATTTTATTTTTGAGAGAGAGACACACAGAGCATGAGCAGGGGAGGGGCAGAGAGAGAGGGAAACACAAAATCCAAAGCAGGCTCTAGGCTTTGAGCTGTCAGCACAGAGGCCAATGTGGGGCTCAAACTCATGAACCGTGAGATCACAACCTGAGTCAGGCGCTTAACCGACTGAGCCCCACAGGTGCCCCTGAGACATGGGTTCAAAACCTTCCTATAGCCCATTCTTCACAAGCTTTTGTCATTTTATACACTTCATATTTATTTTGAATGCAAAAATTCTCTCTCATATTCAGTTTAATATCTCTTGGAATTCACTTTGAGTCTTTCAGATTCAGAATCACAAAGCACTCAAATAGAAAATAGTGATGCTCACAGACCCTTGCAGTATAGCACTCCATGACATAGCATGTGTTGTTCTGAACTGAACTGTGTCCTCCAGGTAGCCTCAGAATTCAGCAAATGGTGACCATAGCAAACCCATCCTCATGTCTATATGACTACCACTGGCTTTTGGCAATTTCAGCTCTCTCTTGGTTTCCAATGGCAAAGCTACACAGAATCTAAAAGGATGGTTTTACTGGACAAAAACCTACTACTTGGCAATTCCCTAAACTTGGAGCTGGAGTAATCTGTGTGGGTCAGGAAACAAAAAAATCCCAATTGTTCAGCAGTGGGGTTGGGACTTTCCAAAATTAAAAACTCCAGTCTTTAAAAGCTCAAGTAAGAATAACTGAGAAAGAAGAGTCATTCGTTAGGTCTATTGATTGTTTTTTGATTGATTCATTGATTCATTCATTCAAGATAAATTGGCACCTACAGCACACCAATGCTATGGTGAGTGCTGGAGACTCAATGGTTAACAAGACAAAGACAAGACAAAGTTCTCTGCTTTCAGAGAACTTAAATCTAAGCAGAGAGACATTTTTAATAATGCAGGATGGGTAGTATGCTATGGGAAAGGAAGAGTACAACAGAACCATACAATGGGCACCAGAAACCTCTGATTCATCATGGCCTAGGAACCTCTGAAAGGGGCTTTGGAAAGAGAAGTTGACAAATATTCATGAGTACCTACATGAGCAAAGTGCTAACAACCTTGCTCAGGATTATTCAGCGAAACCTGTACAAAAGACTCCTCCCCATCTAACTTTGCTGAAAGACACTGGGAACATGTATACTTCAGTTTCATATACTAAATGCCATTTTATTTATTTACTTAAGTTTATTTATTTTGAGAAAGAGAGAGGGAGAACACAAGTTGGGGAGGGTCAGAGAGAAGTAGAGACAGAATCCCAAGCAGGCTCTGTAACATCAGTGCAGAGCCCGATGCAGGGCTTGAACTCATGAACCGCGAGATCATGACTTGAGCCAAGATCAAGAGTCAGACGCTTAACTGACTGCACCAGTGAGGTGCTCCTAAAATGGCATTTTAATACTTGAACTAAGATGGGCATAGGTATCCATCACAGGTTTCCAGACTAAGTGAGAGCATAACAACAGAGACGCCCAAGGCCAGAGGCGCAGACTGGGTGCACGCCAAAGCAGCACACAATGAGGGATTCTGCCCAGAAGTTGTCCCAGTAAACATTGCTAGCTTCTCAGAAGTCAAAAGGAAGGCTCAAAGTATGGCTTTCAAGTTTCATTTTATGAGGCAAAAAGCACATCCAATAGTCAGGAAGCTAAGACTCTAGGAGGCAGAAATTAAAACTTGGGAAAACAAGTTATTTGGTCCAAATAACAAGTTCATGCATATACCCCATTACCAGCTTTGATAATGAAACAGGTAAGGATCTGTCCTCCTTTCAGATCAGGAAGAAATAGATGTATCAAAGATGTATCTTAACATATCTTCTCCCTTGAAGCGGGTGGTCCTGCACCCACTGACACACAGACACAGCAGGTTCCTCAGGGTAGTATCCCTCTTCGCGGTCTCCTGGGCTCAGCAAACACCTGAGGTAGTTTCTGAGTCCTCCCACGTGCCTCCCTGCACTTCTGAGACTTCAGCTTCTCTGGAGCTTAGAGAGGGGACAAGTGCCTTGGGGAAGGCCCTTCCTCTCACCTTCTTGTAACAGGGGTGGACAGCATTCCTGGCAGCTGGTAAACATACCTGGTCTTAAGAGTATTTGGGATACAAATGCGATAGGTCACTGATTTACCGATGAAAAATGTTCCATGGTATCTGAAAATGCTATGTGATGGGATATGGGAATCACGTTCTGTAAAACCTCGGATTGGGAGTAACTTGGTTTGTAAATGTTCCACAAGACCAGCAAAGATTTGTAACAAATTTTAACTTGATAAACGAGCGATGTCTTGCAATACAAGTAATATGTGCTGCTGAGCATCACGTGATCACAACTGAGCCCATGGTTCCTGAAATTCGCTTTGATATATGAGTGCTTTGGATTACAAGCATGTAATCCAGGATGAATTATGCTCACAAACCAAGGTTTTACTGTACTCTGTTATCAGCTCAAATTTTAGCCAGCAACTAATACTGTATATATATCTGTGTGTATACACACATATAAATATATATATAGTATATATACATCCCTACACTATATATATGAGAGAACACAGAGACAGAGACAGATGGCATGTCAGAGGGTGGGGGGAGGGAGAATAAATAATAAAGCAAATGAGGTAAAATACTAACTGTAAATGTAAGTGAAGTCTATATGGTGTCTTTTTAAAGTTTATTTATTTATTTCGAGAGAAAGAGAGAGAGAACAGGCAGGGGAGGGGCACCAAGAGAGAGAGACACAGAATCTGAAGCAGGTTCCAGGCTCTGAGCTGTCAGCACAAAGCCTGACATAGGGCTCAAACTCATGAACTGTGGGATCATGACCTCAGCCAAAGTCAGATGCTTAACTGACTGAGCCACCCAGGCTCCGCGCGCATATGGTATTCTTTGTACTATTCTTATTCTTCTAACTCTTCTTTAAGTTTGAAATTGTTTCCAAATAAAGTTTAAATAAAAAAGCACAGCCCACCACTGCCCTCTATCCCCAGCCATGGCACTTCCGATCCCCCTGATCTTGCTCCACTCTTTATCAAGGTAGTGTCGCCAGTGAACATATTAACTTAGGCATTTTTCATGATTCTTATCATTTCCCCTGAGCAGACTGTGAACTCTGAGAGGGCAGAGCTTCCTTTCTGTTTTGTTCACGAGTACCTTCATGTCTAGTGCAGGTGCTCAGTGACAGGGCATGGCACCTTGCTGACTAAATGAATGCAGGTCTGGCTGAGGGGTGGCGGATCTTGTAAGACGACTGCCTCATCCAATACCTCCAAGCAACTCCTCCTCTGCAAGCCTAGCTCAGGACTGCAGGTTTATTCTGTATAGAAACTGAAGGAGAGAGCTTTTGGAGCTGGGTCAGGTACAGAGAAAGGCAGAGGAAAGGGCCCACAGGAAAGAAGGATTAAATGAAAGCCGAAACACTAAGTGCGGACACTCTCGCATGCAAACACCAGCCTCTCATGCTACTTTGCTCTGATGATGCTGCGCTTAGGCAGGAGATCTGGGGACTTTTTTTGGAGAAACTGAATGGCTCCAGAGAAACACCATACAGACAGTGACACTGACGAATACCACACAACAAATGTCAGGATACCTGTCCGATCACCCTGCAGCGAGGCTGACTCGCTGATAAGGCCCACTCCCACATAAAACCTCCGAGGATTTTCGGTGCTTCATTCTTAAATACGAAGAGATAACAAAGGAATGTCAGACATTTGAGCAAAGCTTCAATTACAGTAGACAGATCTACATAAAACGTGAAAAAAGGAATTCAGAATCAACCGTGATAGTACAAAAAGTACAACTAAACTCCAAAAATTTGTTCTCCTCAGAGAGAAAGAGAAAGCAAGTGAATCATAAAATAAAAGGGACACTACAAAAAGGGAAAAAAGAACAAGAAGTTATCTTAGAAATAATTTGCATGAAGGTTGAAATTAAAAGTTTATTTACACAAATTATAAGAAAAAGTCGGGAAAAGATCCCATATTTCTCACTATATAGAATGAAAAAGTGGGGGGAGGAGAAAGAAATGGATAATAGAAAATAAAATAGGGGTGCCTGGGTGGCTCAGTCGGCTAAGTGGCCGACTTCGCCTCAGGGCATGAGCTCACAGTTCCTGAGTTTGAGCCACGCATCAGGCTCTGTGCTGACAGCTCAGAGCCTGGATCCTGCTTTGGATTCTGTGTTTCGCTCTCTCTCTCTCTCTCTGCCGCTCCCCTGCTCATGCTGTCTCTCTCTCTCCTTCAAAAATAATTAAACATTTAAAAAAAAGAAAAAAAAAGAAAATAAATCAAGAGAATCATTTCTGGATGTTTAACATGTAAATAATGAGAAAACAAGGAGAAAAAATATATAGGAGAGGTTTTTGGTACATAAGGATGTCAGTTTTTAAATTAAAAAGGATAAACAGTCCAAAGAATATCATCATAAGATGTAATAATGGGGATGAAATACAGATTCTAAAGCTGTCCAGAGGAAAAAACCGTCACATAACGAATCGAAAACTCAAAATGGCATATTTTTCAGCAGCGAAGCTTGAAGGACTCGGAGCCAGGGAACGGCCGGTCACGGCGGAGATGTGCGGCGGGAAGGGTGGACTAGCTTACTGCAGAGCAATCTTCCTGCCAAGAACAATTAGAAAAGCTGGAGAAGGTATTTTTGTAAAATGCCTTTGAAAGCATCAAAGGCAGAAGAGACTGAAAGGGCCAGAATTCTAGAGAAAAAGGAAACTCAAGAGAGGTGTGTTGAAACTGCTTTTCTTATTTACTGATTTGTGAGCAGTAGCTAAGAGGACAAGAGGCTGAAATATACTACAGCTCAACGGTCTAAATTTGGGCATTTGGTGCCCAAATTAAATGAATTAAGTTAATTAAAGAGAAGGCATCCTAGCCTTTCAGTGTGAACTACTAAAGGGCAGCCTCCTAGAAGTAGTAACCAATTGGAAATAGACCAACTTTCACAAAGCTATGGTTGGTGCAGCCTGATTCCAGACGGCATTAAAGTGTTTGGCCATTATCGTTATTGCTAGTCAAAAGCAAAAGGAAATTCTCCATGGAGGAATCTAGAAGCCTCATATTGTCTTAACAATTTTTTCACATATAATGTCAGGTATTCGATTAAAAAAAGAAAAAAGAACAGCTTACTAAGCAGTGACAGTTCATTTTCCATGTCAACTTGGCTAGGCCATGGGGGTGATCAGATATTTGGTCAAACACTATTCTGGGTGCATCGGTGAGGGTGTTTTGAACGAGATAAATGTTTGAATCAGTAGACCATGTCAAGCAGACTGCCCTCCCTGATGTTAGTTGGTTTCATCCAGTCAGCTGAAGGCCTGAATAAAACAGAAATGCTAAGTAAGAGAGACTTCCTTCTGATGACTGTTTCTGAGTCTGGACATTGTTTTTCTTCTCCCTTTGGACTCTGAGACATGAGCTCTTTCTGGTTCTCTAGCTTGCCTGCTTTGAGACTAGAACCAATACACCATCTGCCCCTCTTGGGTCTCCGGTTTACCGACGATAGCTCTTAGGACTTGTCAGCCTCCAGGACTGGGTTAGCCAATTCCTTAGAGTTAATCCCCTCCTATGTGCACACACATCCCACTGGTTCTGTTTCTCCGGAGAACTCTGACTCCTACACAAACATACTGAGGGACAAGAAGACATGGCCAAAAACAAAGAAGGGGACAACAGGAAAGAAATGCAACTACCTGACACTTGGATACTGAGATTATCAGACACAACAGAATTTTAAGAATTGGTAACAACAAAAATTAAAAAATGGAAATTTTATAAGCAAAAATTAGAATAACTGAACTGAGAATGCAAAAGTTGGGTTTAAAAATTTATATGTAGCTGAAGTGAAGATTGCTGAACTGAAAAGCAGCATAGAAGAAAATATACCGATTTGGGGGAGGAGAGAAAAAAAGAGTTCTTGCATGTAAATTATACTTAAAAAAAGAAAAGCTTAAAAATCTAATAGGGAGAATCAAATGAATTATAATACCTATGATACAAGGTGGAATATATAAGAATTATGAGAAAAAGGTTTCAAAGGAAGGACAATAAAAATGACCAAGGAGAATCAGGAAAGAGCTCGTACAGAATTTGAGAAGATGGACAGCAGACAACAGTTAGGAGGGATCACTAGGTATGCACTGGGCAGGCACAGGGACCATGGCCAAGGGAGACCGTCTCTCTCAGAGGACCTTGAGGAGCACTCCCTGCAACTCAGATAACCAGAAGCTGCCCCTAAGATTTCATGAAATCACTTCTGAATCAGCATCAGTCAACATTCATATAATATTACACAAGCCCTCAGAGTCTTTCTCGCCTGCAACGGGGCTCACAAAGCTCCTCAGTATTTCCATAAGGATACTGGACTATGGAAAAGGAAAAGGTTAAATCTCTAACACTCAATTTGGTTTACAATAGAAGCTCCTGGAACTCTACAGATGAGGAGATAAGTTAAAATTATTTCTTGAAATGGAGCTTCTGGACTGTCTACAGACTTCATTTATGTGTGCCCCCTCTGGTCTCTGTAGGACTGATACTGGGAATGCTGTATTGTCTGCTTTCCTGGGGACAGGCTTCCAGAAATGATGCTGGCTTCAATCTTTATCCATTTGTCAGTGTATCTTTCTGACACCTGATAATCTGGCTTCTTCCCAACCAAATGCAGTTAGTTTGAACTGGTGTGGAATGCAAGATCTCAAGGCGACCACATTTTCTTCTTGTGAAGCATCTCTCCTTCAGTGCCTCTTAGGCTTTTTCCACTAGAGGGAATTTGTTGTGGCCTACACTGCATATCGCTCACAGATTTTCCATCAGAGCAAGAAGGGAGGAGGAAAGAGCCTCATGCACACTGGACGACCATACTAGGAAGCCTTTTCCTTCCTTAAAGACCACATTCGCAGTTCTCATCTCCACAAACTGATAGACCTAAAAAAGAATCTTCTGGCCCAAATGAACAATAGCCACAGAAGAACTTCACAGAATCGTGTTCATCTGTTTTTACACTCTTGCATGTTCTCTCTTGTCTGACTGCAGTGTTCCACCCACTAAGGCTCTATGAGTCTGTACGTCTGTGAACACCCAGTTCACTGGCCTAACAAAGTCTAAATGTGGCAAGGTACGAGAGAGATTTTTCGGACCTGTATTCATCTAACTGTGAGGGTATTCACAAAGATGACACCTCTGCCTTAGCACTGGCGCTCCCTCATACCCCAGGGCCTCTTAGAGTCCTAGCCACTGTGAACCTCATGGTACAATGAGATTTGAATAGGGCTGTACTGTTCTGAAAAAGAACTTTCTTCACTCTAGCAGTATGATGAATAATGATGCTAATCCCAACTGTGATTTTTTAAAGAAAATCACATTCAAATAACCATCATGAAGAGACCATCAAAACACATACCTATCAACAATCCAAACTATTCTGGGAGTGATGGGGGGAAGCAAGTTAATAAAAAATCACCAAGAAGGACAAAAGCCTAGCTGACTGAGTAGAGGACAAAGAGTAGGTAAGATAAGGTAAGACCCAAGCATTGCCGCTACTGCAAAAGAGGCTGCTACCGACCTGGTGACAGTCCTGGTCTTAGGAGTGAGTTTTCCTGCAGAGAGACCATGAAGTTGACCTCACCTTTTTACTTTTCACCACTTTATTTGTTATCGTTTGCTGTCTAACAAATTACCAAAACTTTTCTCTCCTGAACCAACTTTTTGTTATGAACTCTTACAAATTGCTTTTTTAAAAAACAAAGAAAATGTATAATCATTAAATGATTATAGCAGTGAAGAAGCATATGCCATTAAAGGAAATTAAAAAAATTTTTTTAATTTTTATTTTTAAGAGAGAGAGAGAGAGAGAGAGAAAGAGAGTGCAAGCAGGGGAGGGGTAGAGAGAGAAGGAGATACAGAATCTGAAGCAGGTTTCAAGCCCTGAGCTGTCAACATAGAGCCCAACGCGGGGCTTGAACTCACGAACCGTGAGATCATGACCTGAGCTGAAGTCGGACACTTAACTGACTGAGCCACATAGGTGGCCCAAAAGGAAAATTTTAAAACACAAAGTAAATAGAAAAAAAAAATCACCCCCAAACTCACCATTCAAACACAATCGCTATATTCACCTTGGTAATTTTATTAGCAAGCTGAAAATCGAGCTTTTAAACGTACCTTTTCTTTTAATACAATTGTACTCATATATTCTGTATATATTTTAACACTGCCTAACATTCTATAACTCTTGTGTATTACAGTATCTTTTGGGAATATATTTTGATAGTTGCACATTCTATACTCCAGTTAACCTTTCCTTTAGGGCTGGACTTTAAAGTGATTCCAATTTTTTGTTACAACGAATGACAACCTTTTGTACATGAGTGTTTTCTCTATCTTTGAGATTTCGTTCTTAATATAGATTCTAAAGAAAAGACTCAGTATGTTCAAAGGGCATGGACATTTTTCATAGGAATTATTTTTTTCTGATAATACACAGTCATTGTAAAATAGGAGAAACAGTATAGAGTCTCTATCTCCAATATACCCTTACCTCTAACCCCAGAGATCACTAATATAAGCCACCTGGTGTTTACCGGTTCAGACTTTCTAAAAGTGTATACAGAAGTATATACACATGTGACATTAAACTTTTCTTTTATATACTGCTACTATTGTAGCAGCTCATTTTGATAACTCCTGAGGTCCGTTTACAAGCATTAAGTACTACCACATGCTAATTTATTAAGCACTGTGTCACGTATTGTGCTAGGTACATATTTTTTGATAGATTTTATTATTTATTATTTATTTTAGTGAATTATCTCTTCAAATCCTCTGTGCCTTTAATGAAAAAGCTGCTGATCTTTTTATTGATTTCTACACATTCCCTATAATAAGAAGATAGCCTTTTAGCTTAGTGACTAGGAGCATGGACTTTGGAGTCAAACACACATGGGTTCAAATCGTACCACAGATACTTACCAGCTGCCTAACCCTGAGCAAGTTATTTTTGTCCGAGGTCTCAGTTTCCTCACATAGAAAATGGGAACGGGAGCCCCTCAAAGAGTTACTGGGTGGATTAAGTAAGACCCACAAATGATAGCAACAGTAATACAGTAACTGTCATAGCAAAAAATAGTTCATAATTTAATCTTTAATAACTCTAAATATCTACAGGAGATCTAAGTATCTTCTATAAATTTTTACACCCTAATATGTAACAATGTAAAAACAGTTCAAATTTTCATTGTTTTCTTATTAAATAAAAACATTATTGAGAGGAAGTGCTGTATTATCCTCTGGTCTAAGCATGGAAACTCAAGTTAGATAGGTTTAAAATGACCTACATAAAATCATTATCTATCCATATTTTTCTTTAACAATTTCACATTCAGTTTAAAAAGCTATGCGTTGAGTTACAAAAGCAATTTGTAGTACATTTAGTCTGTTACATCTCTCTGACTACTACATCAACCCTCAAAGTTATATTTACTTTTTACTTTTTTACCTTCTTGAGATTTAAGATCTTATAAACCAGCTGTCAAAAAATTTTTTGGGGGCAAAGAAAATCTGAATAATGACTATATTAGATTATATCAAAGAATTATTTTGTTAGCTGTGATAATGGCAAGGTAATTATATAAGAAAAAGTCCCTTTTTAAAGATGCACAGTGAAGTATTTATGGTTGAAATACCATAAGGGTTACAATTCAACTGAAAATATTTAAGAAAAAAACTAGACGAAGGTAACAAAATATTAGTAGCTACGTTAATCTGGATAATGGGTTCTGTAGATTCATTATACAATTACAATTATTTTTATTTTTCTGTTTGAAGTTTTTCATGATAGAAATTTTAAGTGATCAATTTAAAAAGGAGTCTCTTTTTCATTTCCATCGATATTAGCTTAGATAACTGTATTTGTGCTTTGCTGAGATGGACTGCAACTGAATATAACTTTAAATTGCTTTATTATAGGGCACCTGGGTAGCTCAGTTGGTTAAGTGGCTGACTTTTGCTCAGGTCATGATCTCGCAGTTCGTGGGTTCAAGCCCCACATCGGGCTGTGTGCTGACTGCTCAGAGCCTGGAGCCTGCTTCGGATTCTGTATCTCCCTCTTTCTGTGCTCCCTCCCTTCACTCCTGCTCTGTCTCTCTCTCTCTCAAAAGGAAATAAACATCAAAAAAATAAACTGCTTTATTATTTTTTAATGTTTGCTTATTGAGAGAGAGACAGAGAGAGAGAGAGAGAAGGCGGGTGAAGGGCAGAGAGAGAGGGAGAGAGAATCCCAAGCACATTCCATGCTATTAGTGAGAGCCCAGTGTGAGGCTCAATTCCATGAAGTATGGGATCAGGACCTGGGCTGAAATCGAGAGTCCGATGTGAACTGACTGAGCTATCCAAGCATCCCACCTTTGCACTGCTTCAAACTACCTCTCCCAGGCTATGTGTAAATTTCCTATCCTTAAAACAAGGTAATTAGCTAAAGGCCCACATACAACAGTTGACTGATGACATCCGTCACCAGAAGAATAGTCTCAGAATTTGTTACAATGTCACAAATACAGCTACTTCCGTGCCTAGAGACACAATAACATAGGCGTTGGGGTTTGCTGCAATGCAGAGGCCAGTGCAAAATGTAAGATTGAGAACCTGTACCCAGAAGTGTGGGGCTTAAGTCAGCTTCTGCTGACAGACTTCTGCTACCTTGCCACTTACATCAAAGAAATGACAGTGAAATATATACATGGTCCCACCCCGGGTTTGACCCTGATAACTCAAGGCGATGAGAAAATACTTCTTGGGAGTGTTGTTTCCCCGAACCATCTGGATATCTGCACCTCTACTCAAGAGGGTTGCTGTGCCTGTGGATTGGATCATAGGCAGACAGAGGTAGGATATGTGAAAAACAGAAAAAAAAGAACTTTCCTTTAGAGAACCTGATTGGCATTGCTCCTGCTTCCAAAGGATGATGTGAGAAGACACAGCTGACATGTTCCTGAAAGACCAGAGACAGATTTAATTGTCCACGGAATCTTCGTACCTTCTGTGTTCCCAGCTTCTGGAAGGCTTAGGTAAGGGCATGCGCCAGCATCACCTGCAGCACAGGACAGCTGGCTCTCAGCCCTAAAATCTCAGATTTAGTATGTCTGAGTGGGGCCCAGTAATCTACATTTCTAACAAGACCCCAAGTAATACTGATGCTATTTAGAGAGATGCTGGCTTAGATACCTGAATGAGTGCCTCGTATCATCTATTATATTCTACTCACAACTTTGCCCGGGCCAGGAGGAGGTGGTGATAATATGAGTGTGGGCAGCATGTAAGGTTGTCTGGCTAGTAGCCACTTCACTTCACTTGCCTTATTTTTTCCTTTAAATGCATCTCGTTAACTCCCACTATACTGGATCTGTGAGAGAATGGGGAGGATTTTCCATATTTGACAGTATTGTGGATACACAAATACTAAAATGGTCCAATATTTAAATCAGAAAAGTGCTCAGAAATACTCAGATGAAATGCATTAGATAAAGTACTAAGTATTAACATGCATGAAGAATATTTTATTATAAACCCCTGTTTTCACTTTCTTGCAGCTTTCCAAAAAATTAGCCCTTTGTGGTGAAATTTTCCATGCTTGGTTTCAGCCCAAAGGTGATTTTTTTTTTTTTGCAAAGTTCGAGAAAAATATATTAAATAGTTTTTGAGTTATGAAAAGATGAAAAAAGCCCACACAATTTTTCCACTTTGAAAGCAATTTTAGGATTTTTAAAAAAATATGCAGATGACTGAAAAATGGCTGAAGTCGAAAAGCTGAAACTTTCCATGTGTTCAGCTTTCAGCAAGGTAGTCTCTTGGGTAATTCAGAAAAGATAATGTGTGTGCACACACATAAACAGATAAATAAATACATTTATATAAACGCATAAGTGATTGGCAAAATAGCATTTCATCATATTCAATATAAACCTTCCACAGAAATAGGGGATTTATTGTTTTCTGAAATGGAGTCTTTCACCAAGCAGAGTAGCTAGCTGTTGACTGTCTGACCTCTGTGGTTTTCACATACCAGGGGTCACTCATGGTTCAGGAGGACACAAGTGTGGCACTCCTGGGCACTGTGTCCACAGAACCATCCACTTCCTTCCATACTTCATCTCCCTTCTGCCCCCAGCTCAATCCTAGGATTCTGATTCATTGTCTTCTGAGTTCAGTTTCTGCCCTTGGCCCGTGCCTGAACACCTAGTGCCTTTATCCTCCTGCTCTAGAAAACACACAGGTTCTCATTTCTCCTAATTTTCTCTGAATTCCCAGACAAAAGCATCGACCTGTTTCCCATTAAAGTTTTCCTTGTGTATCTGAAGAGCTCAAGTATTAAAGAAACAGCAGTAGAAATCTTACGTTTAGGTCAGATAGGTTTTGGTGGTTTGTCAAAGTAACTTACTCTACCCCTTATCATCATGATCTCCCTAGCTACTTCACCTGGAAAACAGATAATGGGAAAATTAGAAAAAGGAAGGCAGAGTCTTGGTTCTGCCGCTTCACGGCTGACGTATAGGTCAGATGCATAACTCTCCGGAACTATGGTCTCTCCAACACAAAATGGAAAAAATTAGGTTGTTATGTGTCCTTATTACATGTATACTTATTTTGCAAATTTCAAATGAATGTTGGGTATAATTGTTAGTGATGACAATAGATTAATTTCAAAAACTGTTTCAGGTTTCTAGACTCAAATGAAGAACCAGGTTAAATCACAAAAACACTTTTGCAAGAGTGTAGTCCAAGATTAAGAAAAACTCAATTTTCCTAGTTTTTGAGTGTGCAAATTTAAGAGACAAAGAGATGACAATGTTCCTCCAGCCAATGTTCCTGTTTCTCTTTCATTTTCAACATTGCTCTCTGCACGGGCTATTCCCCTCAGCATGTGAAATTCTCTCCCACTTACAGGGAAAAAAAATATTCTCTTGACCAGTCTGCTCTTTAAGTTATCATCTTGTCTTCTCCTCCTCACTGGCCAATTTCTGGAACATGATCCATTTATCACCTAACTGCTTGTAATCTCCTTCTTCCACTATTTCACTCAAAATGTTCTCTTATGGGTCATTAATGACCTTCTGATTCCCAATACTAAAAGCTTTAAGTTCTCTTTGAACTCAACTCTGTTATCCTATTTCAGTTATCTATTTTTACATAATATACCATCCCCGAATTATGGTTTAAAACCACAATGACTACTCTTAATCTGTGGGGTCAGGAATTCAAACAGGGCTCAGCAGGACTTCTGCTCCAAGTAGCATTGGCTGGTCACTCCCTGAGCTGCATTCAGCAACAGATGAGATAGGCTGAAAAGTCCAAATTCTCACTCACATCTGGTCCCTCGTGATCCTCCTACGTGGCCAGCATGGGCTTTTTCACAGCATGGTGGTCTCAGGCAGTTGGACTTTTGTATATGGTAGCTGGCTTCCAAGAGGGAAGAACTGGAAGCTCCCAGTCCCCTTAAGCTTAGAATTATCAGAATATCACTTCCACTGTATCCCATTGGTGAAAGTCACACGCCCAGCCCAAATTCAAGAGAAGGGAAAGAGACTTCACCTCTTCATCTTGAGAGAGGAATGGCAAAGAATCTTTGGCCATCCTTAATCCATCACATATCCACATCTTTCATGACGTTCTCCTTTTTCTTCTCTTAGTGAGTGGTACACTCTAGCTTAGGGTAATGGCTTTCAAATTTTTTTTTTAACCTTAACCCACAGTAAGATATACATTCTACATTGTAACATATGATAGCAACACACTCCATGGAAAGTGAAACAGAAGTTTCATAATACAATACACTCTAATACTTTCTATTCTATTTTACTTTATTATGTGTATTTTTATGAATGCTATTTTATTGTTCACAAACATGTTTCTCTGCTCTGAGGAGGACTACACTTTGCAGTCTCCTTATGCTCTGCAGTCTGTTGATGGCAGACTTAGTCATTTAACCTGCTGTGTCCAATGCTGTGTGAAGAGTGACAAATGTCACTTCTAGGCAGAGGTTTTAAAATACAGTGGCTGGTTCATTATTTCCTTTTTACCTTCTGCCATGAGACTGGAGTATTCCAGATGGAAGCTACTTCATCAATATGGATTCCAGAGTAAGAGTGCAAGGTGAGAACTACATGGGGCAGCTAATCCCCCAAAGACTTGTATCACGAACAGTAAATAAATGTTCATTGTTAAAAGCTACTGACCCTGTGTTACTATAGCACAGGTCTACCCTATCTTGACTGAAGCCACTACACTGAAGTCCATCCACAAAGGGACTGCAATAGTTAGTTTGGAAAATTATTACATCTTTTGCCTCTTCCTCTTCTCATCCTCCTTTCTATCAAATAAAGTCATTCTCCTCATATATACCTATGACCTGTTTCTTTCCTCTCTTAACAATTTCCCTTGGCAAATTCGATATACTGTCTTCATTATTTCTCATCTCAACTAGTAGTAAACCTGCCTATCAGTTGGTTGTTAGCTTCTTAGTCTACACTGTCTCTCTCTTCAGTTCATTCTCCTTTTTACTGAGACATTAATATATCTGATGCAGGACTATCATCACCACAGGTCCTTCAGTGGCTCCTTGCTGTCCAAGAAACAGAGTCCAAACTTTCCCATCCCCTCAATCAGCCTCGGTTCTCACTTCCCACTGCTCCCTTCATGCATACTATGCTGTATTCAAATAAGATCACTCACTGCTTCCTTCATGTGTCCAGTGATAAAAACCATTTTTTTCATACTGTTCTCACCGCTTAGAATATACACAACCCCCTACCACCCAAACATCAACCTCTCTACTTCTACATATTTCTAAGTACTGACTCAGTCTTTCCCTGCTCAAATAGCAGCTCTTCACAAAGATTTTTCTAATCTTCCCAGTAAGGAGCCATCACTTTCTTCAAAACATTCAGAGGCTTACGGCACCTCCTCATTTTTCCTTCCGTTTCTTAACGCTTAATCTAGGGACAGGACTCTGACAACAGTTACTTTGACATGTGAATGATCTCCTATTCTTCCCTCTCCCTCCAGTTTATCTCGACTGTTGAACACAATGTAGTGATGTTATATAGATGTTTTTCACAAGCATATCTATGACTACAGACATGAAGGTTCATCAGGATAGTGGAAGCGCACCACAGTCCAAATCATCTCATCGCTTGCAAGATATTTGATTTTTTTTCCCCTTACTGTAGACAAGAGGTACTTTTAAATCAACACACACGTGATTTAACATGCTATTCTAACTCTTTCAGTAAAAATTTTAAAGCTTCTCAGCTGAACTTGTGGTGTGTTTTGAGTCTCTCAAATTTTGAGTATCTAAAACGCCACGGGGGATCCCAAAAGAAACAAAAGAAAAGAAAGCTCTGAGCAGTAACAAAATCCATGTACTTAATTTCACCAATTTTACTCTTATATATTCATTTAAGACCTGTTCATTCTTACTTGACACAAAATTCTAACATGATTATCTTTTTTCTCTATTCTCTACTAGCAGCAAACTGTAGTAACGAACTGCAATAGGGAAGAAAAACGGAACCTAACACTGAGGGAGGAGACAGAGAAACTGTAAATAAACATAAAAGTTTTTATTTTTATTTTTTAAAAGCACTATCATATAAGAAACTTCAAGATATAGGAAAAATCCTTTGATTGTATTCTATTGTAGTATAATAACACTATCAAAATGATGTCTTTGAACCACTAGCTCCTCCATAATCAATACGCATTGTTAAAGGATGCAGATAAGTAAATAACACATTTTAGACACATTTTTATCCAACTGGATAAAAGAATCTGGTGTTTCAAAAAGTGAGTTTAAGTAATCTGGAAATTTCATTTAGAGAGGAGATATTTTTGCCAACCAGACAGACAAAGGAAGCTCTATGTTATTGTGCATTTTCCCCAAGAAAGGCCAAATGATATAAAAAATTAAGGTTTTGAATCTGCTATCCCTGGAAGGGAATGAAGTGTTTTCATAAAATGCTATATAAATACTTAGAGGAAAATAAAAGTTAAATTACTTGAGGTTCACCTCGAGACTCAGTGCTGAGTCTACTTAACAATCAAAGACTTTCAACTCCCAACCTTGAACTTTACAATTTATTGGCAAAATCAGATGGCACATTTTTAACATACAGAGGATCAATGTTGAAAGAAGATTATAAATAATGGGGATAAGACTACTATTTCTGTTCTGGTTCCTCTACCTCTAGCCTCAAACTGCTAAAACAGCATTCATTCATGGGGTCTCCTGTTTCCTGGGCTGCAACATAATGTACCACATGAAGCCTGTTGCGTATAGTCCAGGAGTTTAGTGTGCTATCTTCAGGCTCTGCTATCATCCAAAGTTTGAAAGAGCCATCAAATACCTTCTTAGACTCTCTTTATACCCGCAGCTAATATAACTGTACCCCACCCCTGGATTCAGACAGAGCTGAGGGTGCATCCTGGCAAGGGACCGTGCTCTCAGTTTCCATCCATGAAATGAAAGGTAGGACAAGACTGTTCCCAAAGCCCATCTCAGTTCTAAGATCCTATGCGTCTAAAACTAAGTTTATTATTAGAAGTCACGACAGCTACTATTTAACAGTCTTCCAATTATCTATTTTCTCCAGCTTTTATTTAAATTCTTTATTCTGGGCATTACTGTCAAAACATAGGAAGAATTTCTGTAATTCTATGTACTAAATTTGCTTAAAGAAACAAGAAAATTTTAATACCAGATATTTAAAGGAGCCAATTTTTTTTAGTATATTAAAATATAGGTCAGATAATACATCTAAAGTGTGCAATAAGTCTCTTAAAATGATTTTAAGACCAAAGTTTCCTATAATTAGTTATAAAAATATTAAACCAAAGAACTGAACCAAAATAAAACCAAATAAACCAGCTACTAAACTACACATATGTCTTCAAAATCTTATGGGAGTCAAATATTCCAGTAAAAATAACAGAAGAGATGGAAACACAAGTTTCTTATTATCACACTTCATATGTTATAAAACATAACAGCTAACTTATTTTTGGCAAAATGATTAGGGATTGCAACACTCTGGCTTACACAAACTTACTTGATTGTCCAATGCGTCTTAAATGGAGCGTGTCATGCTAACTTCAGGCACGCAGGCACTGTGCCGTCTTAGAGTAGCCCAGAGACACTGAAATTTCAACACTTCAGCAGAGATCACACCACCGATATTAACTGGGCCAGGTGTTTAAAGAGGGGTGGGGGACTTCAACAATGCAGTTAATTGAAACCAGATAAAGCTTTTGAATATTAAAAAAAAAATACACAGATGTTCGCCCTCTTCCCCTGGTGACCTATATGGACAATTTATCGCACGCGTTATTTTCTAGAAAACACCCTCTTTAAGAAAACAGAGTTTCACGTGTCTCTCTGAAAACTCTATAATCACAGTATGAGTTATGTTGCCACAAACAGACTATGTTACGCTCATGTTTCATCTTTCTTTCCCCTTTTCACCACTATTCCAAGGGCAAGAACACCTGGAAGTAGAGCAATAATTAGAAAGCTCTAAAGCTAAAGGAGCTGTAAGAAGATGCATTAACCTTAAGATGCATTTGTACTTCTTTTCCAATAACATGTGAATGCATGCCAAAATGGAGAGATGGGTTCAAAACAAATGTGTTCAACAACTGTTTTCAAATATGCACAAGAGAAGCCATACATTACATGCAGAATTGATGAGAAAAGCAAACAAAAACCAAAAAGACAGATCAGTGATTATCAAGTTAATATACTGTGAAGGACTCAGAAATGAGTATTTTCTTCTCTATGTTCATAGAATAGTGTATTTGTCAGGTTCCCCAGAGGGAAAAAACCAATAGGACATATATATGGATGGATATATATAAAAGGAGACTTATTACAGGAATTGGTTCACATGATTATGGAGGCCAAAAAGTCCCACAATATGCCATCTGCAAGCTGGGAACCAGGAAATCCAGGGGTATGATTCGGTCTGAGTTTGAAGGCCTGAGAACCAGAGGAGCTGATGGTGTAAGGCCTGGAGTCGAAGGCCAGTGAACCTGGAGCTCCAATGTCAGAGGTCAGGAAAAGATGGATGTCTCAGCTGAAGAAGAGGGATACAGAATCCTCCTTTCCTGAGTTTTGTTCTATTTGGGACCTCAATGGATTGGAGTATGCCTACTCACAATGAGGAGAGCAAATATTCTTTTCTCAGTCAACTGATTGAAATGCTAATCTCTTCTGGAAACATCCTCAGACACACTGAGAAATGTTTTACCAGCTATCTGGCTTTCCCGTAGCCTAGTCAAGTTGACACATAAAATTAGCCACCACAAATGGGGCTGCCCAAGTGGCTCAGTCAGTTAAGCATCTGACGATGTTGGCTTGGGTCATGATCTCATGGTTTGTGAGATCGAGCCCCATGCCCAGCATAGAGCCTGCTTGGGATTCTCTCACTGTTCCCCCACTCCCTCACTTGTGCACTCACTCTCTCTCTCTTTCTCACTCAAAATAAATAAACTTAAAGAAAATTAACTATCACAAATGGTAATGCTATTATTATTTCAAATATACCAGGACTCTTTTCCTTAAAATACATATTTTTTTAAGTTTTTAAAACACCTGGGATAACTAACAACCCTGAACTCTATTTCATATCAGTTTGCTATACTCTATTTGACAGGATCAACTCACCTTCTACACTGGGAAATAAACATAACATTTTAATTTATATATACCTATGTATCTATATGCTTGATTGTACACCACACAAATGAAACCCTAACTGTGGTAGTGGTGGCGCAGGCAGCATCAGACATGGCTCCCCGTGATCCTTACTCATCTGCTCCTCTTGAGTGGGGGGGCAGGACCTAGTGATTTACTTCTAACAAATGGAATACTGTAAAAGTAATGGGATATGATTTCTGTAATGAGGTTATAGTCTGTGACTTCCATTTTGCCATCAGACTCTTCCTCTGGCTCTTCTACCATACTTGCTCTAATGAGGCAAGTTAGAAAGACCCTCCCATGTTAAGGGACTGAAGGTGACCTCCACCCAAGTGCCAGCGATGAACCAAGGTCATCAGTCCAACAACCATCAAGGAATGAAGTCCTACTAACAAGTGAGTTTAGAAGCACATCCATCTCAATTCAAATCTTCAGATGAGACTGTAGCCCTGGAAGACACCTTGATTGATCATAAGATCAGCCAGATCCCACACCCACAGAAACTGTGAGAGGATAAATATGTATGCTTTTACGCTATTATGCTTTGGGGCAATTTGTTACACAGCTGTTGATACCTAATATAGTACTTAAGCCTAATGAGAGAGCCAATGGTTCCACTGTTCATTTCCATCATCATAATAATAGCTAATACCTATTAGGGAACTTCTAAGGTCTCCAAACCATTCTTACTTCTTTATATAATTTCTCACAAAAATCCTCTGGGGAACATACTATTATCCCTATTTCACGGATGAGGAAACAGAGGTACAGAGATACTCCATAACTTGTCCCACGTCACACAGACAAAATATGACATCGACTGTCTGAACCCAGGTGTCTTAGCTCTGGAACTAGGGCTTGCAGCAACTGTGCAAACAGAAGCACTGAGTGGCAGGGCTGGGCACTGTGAAGATGGTAACCTTATCACACAGTACTGAGGAGAGTAGAAGGCACAAAAGAGATTAGAAGCCAAGCCAAATGCTAAAAACAAAAATGAAGTCTCTCCTTTCTGATTAAGATGCCTTATCCACGAATAGGAATAGAAACAATAATACGGTGAATGGATTGTAATCCTGAATTTATCAAAATCACATTCAGAAATGAAAAATATGTTTTCTTATACCCAATAAGAGAAAATTAAAAACTTCCATTTAGTATTAAAAACACATCCATGAAGGCAATTATAAGTAAGAAATAAGTATGCCACGCTGGTAGAAAAAGAAAATTCCTAGTGAACTCAAAATCTCCACTACATACGTTTTATCATATGGAATGAGATTCCAGAAAGGAATCACTTCCAAGCTTGCATTCGATTACAAGGCTAAATAGTACTCCCTCGCACCTTGTACTTACATAAGATCATAGTTATCAGACCCATGGGTTAGTGTGTTTCCTCCGTTAGACTTTGGACTCTCTTACCTCAAAGGCCTGTCTTACTCGCTGCGATTTCCTCGAAAGACAGCTCAGGGCCTGACATATGGCCAGTGTTTAATACACGTTTGTCAAGTAAAGAAATACTTTATGTTGTAAATCGTACCCATTCAATAGGTCATTTCAATGGTACATGTTAGTGAAAGTACGAGTTTCTGTTTTAAGTCTCTTGTAGCTCACTAGCTTTCTTGGGCACTTTAAATAAGTCTTTGTGTCTCCAGTGTCTCACTTAATATCTGACACCCAGTGGCACCCAATAATCTTTGAATGAATAAATGAACGTCTCAAAACAGCTGCCAAGCTCTAGAACAGATAAGGATCCAGACGTAGGACTAAATATTTAGTGTTCCACAAGGACAGCTTGTTTGCCTACTGATGATAATGGTGATGCTGCTGCTGCTGCTGCTGCTGCTGCTGACAAATTTTCTTCCTTTTGAAAGGAGGCATGAACGATTTGCAAAATACTCTCCCAATAAAGACAGATTCTTGGCTAGGTCATGGCTGGTAACTAACTACTCTTAAATATTCTTTTATAAAAGACAACGAGTTACATATAACTTGAGAATTTCAGATAACTCTAGATTAAATGGCATTCCTCTGAAAAAATTCCTACCTCTTAGCATATTATTTTTTGAAATACATGGAAATTGCATGAACACACATACACTCACACAGGCCCACAGTAATACAAATAAAAATAAAGGCAGCTACCAAATAACCCCCCTCTCTGTTTTACTGATCAATTAAACAAGAGACATAAGGGGGAAGGGAAGCTGAGGAGGATTTGTGCAAGAGCATCATCAAGCACCTCTTGTCACCGCCTGAGGCATACTTACTGGGAGTTCAGGGGCAAGCTTCAACATCTCAAGGGAAATATAGCAGCCTATTGAATGGCCGATGACCACAAGTTTCATTTCCTTTGGCACATGAGTTCTCAGGAAAGCTAGCTTGTGTTCCACTTGACCTTGTAGTCCATAGATGTCTCTAAATTCTTGAGCATTTGAATCTAAAAGCAAAAAATATCAATATGTTCTTGCTCAATAAGTGAAAGTAATAAATTCACTGGGAAAAATATCCAAAAAAAAAACTAACAACAGTAGCAGTCACCATTTATTTAAAGCCTACCAATATGCTAGCTACAGTGTTAAACACTTTATTTAAATTACATCAACCAGTCTTCACAACAGTCCTGGAAAGGAAGTATTAGTGTTTTCATTTTATAGATGAAAATCCCAAAGCTCACAGACATTAGGTGACAGACTGACAGTCACACACCTATTAAGTGAGAAAGGTGAGATTCAAACACAGGTCTCTCTGTCCTCGAATCCCATGAACTTTCAACTATCCCATAAACTACAGTTCGCTTAGGCCACTAATTCTCAAACTTGATCAGGTATCAGAATCTTCTGCAGGACATGTGAAAGCGGTGACTGCTGGTTGGGACCCGAGAATTTTGCATTTCTAAGCTTCCAGGACATGTTGACATTGCTGGTCCCTGGACCACACACTGAGAACCACTGATTAGGCCAGTTTATATTATTAATAGACAACTACCCATGACAGTGATTCATTATTTGAGATACTCTTCGTTTGTTGAAGAACTTTGACTGAAGGGCTTAAGGAGAAATGTTGTAAGTTGTTCCTTTTAACCAGAAGTCTTAACCTGAAACATCCTTCCTTCCTTAAATGAACTGTCTTCTGGAATCTCCGAGAGCTAATTAAAACTTTAGCTAAGGGTGCCTGGGTGGCTCAGTCGGTTAAGCGGCCGACTTCAGCTCAGGTCATGATCTCACGGTCTGTGAGTTCGAGCCCCACATCGGGCTCTGTGCTGACAGCTCAGAGCCTGGAGCCTGCTTCGGATTCTGTGTCTCCCTCTCTCTCACTGCCCTTCCTCTGCTCATGCTCTGTCTCTGTGTCTCTCGAAAATAAATAAATGTTAAAAAAAAATTAAAAACAAACAAACAAAAAACGCTTTAGCTAATCTCCAAGAAAAATGAATGAGTCTTCCTTTGTATTTAACCAGTACTCTCTATCCTTATTACAGCACTTGTGTCATTGTCTGCTTATTTCCTCTCGTAGGCTGTGAGCTCCTTGAAGGCAAGGTCCATCTTTTCATCTGTGTCCTCTGTGACTAGCACATAGTAACTATTCGTGTGGAGTAAAAATATGTACTAACTAGATATTCTGAGGATGCTGTCAGCTCTGATATTCTATATATACAGAAAACATCTATAGGTTTTCCCTATGAACCTGGGTGTAATATTTCAAAGTATCACAAGGTATAATAAATTACTTATTAAAATTTGGATTACTAGAAAACTAAATTTCTTGCCTTTGACTCCTAAAGTTACTCATGCGAACTATAATGAGCCACAACGTGGCTCATTTGAAAGGTACTCGAAAACTCATCGCAAAGGACCGCTCTTCAGTTTTAACTGTACATGCTGTTTTCATTTCATTTGGTGCTCAGCTCCCCGTTAATCTGGCTAACTCTTCTTCATCCTTCAAACTCCCAACAAGTCTTATCTCCTCTGAGAAGCTGTTTTATGATTCAGTAGGTGAGAAGTAAAGTAGCCTTCCTTTCAGTTCCCACAGCATCTCATCCATGTTTATCTCACCACACTACTCTTGACTTTTTCCTACTTTATAATTTATGTCTCTTATCTCTGTCTCCCAATGCCTGGCATACAGTTATTGAAGACCTTTCTACCCAGTCAGTGAAGCTTAGTTGCCTTTTTCTATGGTATTACTGATGTCTCAGTAAGATGTGTTCTGCCCTAATCCTTCTTCCTACGTCAGCCTCAAATCCATTCTCTGTTTAACAAAGAAGTTCAACATAAAACAGAATTGGGAAGAGAGAGAATCTGGAAGTCTGACTTTGGTAGGGCCCCTGATAGCTCCAAATCCAAACGTTTATTTAACATTACACTTGTTTGAGTAGTTTATGCTTCCCTCTCAGTTTATCTTCTCTGATCAGTTCACCCAGAAGGGATCATATTGTTCTCAGATACTCCAGAACAAGCATTTATAATACCTACAAGCCAAATTATTTATTTTTCAAAACACACAATGTTTGAAAATGTCAAAATCTTCCTTTCATTGCGATAGTACTGTGTAGTAAACATCATGGGTGCTAGGGGCAAGATAAATCTGGGTCTAAATCCCAGCTGAGCATCTCACTATGACGGTGGCTAGAGCAAGTCCCTTAACCTGGCTTCAGTGTCCTCATAGATAACAGAGGTGATCTTAGGAGTGTAAGCACAACCCTTCTGAAGCACAGAGCACAGGCGTCTAACATAAACTGTGACAGAAATGATAGTTAACGATTGCTGTCACTTCAGTTCCTGTCATTTATGTCCTCCCTCAAATATATACCAAGGACATTTCATGCATAGTGTAAACAGAAAGGGAATGAGCTAAATGCAGTGAACATTTAAAACTTCCCTGACAGAGGAATAAGGTCCTAAAAGATTATATTTTGGATAAGCTTTAATGAACATTAAAATTCAAAAGATTATTCAAATGATATTTCTGAAGTAAATCTGGCTTTACCTCTGGGAACTGCTCAGTAGATTCCCAAGATAAATGGATTACTTATTAGTGTCTGCTGTAGTAATGAGATTAAAGGAGAAAGCACTGTCTAGAAATAATATTGATTGCAAATTTAAATGTGCTATCTGGACATTATTTTACTAGCAAAAACTAGAAGTTAAAAAGCTGTATACTTCACTACATATTTTCAAGCTAATTATTATTTTAATATGCTGTGAAAAATGCTAGAAATCATAACTTACTCTCCACAAAATATAGTAAAAAAGAATTATTCAATTGTACCCAAATCAGAAGAAGACTAATATGAAAATTACTTAAGCTATTCTTTCTACAGAAAAATGTACTCCAAATTACAATCAACAACGTAAGTTTGGAACATAATCTTTATCAAGATACAGTCTTAAGGATGATACTGACAATTCCATTTTAGAACCTAGCCCTATTTCTTATGTCTATTTCTATGGAATTGACTTTATAGCTCATTTATTGATGCTGGAGTTTATTTTAAAAGGTACATATAATCTATTTCTACAAAGTTCATAGAGGAATTAAGTAATTCATATTACTTAATGAATTAAGTAATTAAGTACTTAAGTAATTAAGTACTCATATTTACTTTTCATCTAGTTATTCAAATTGATTGTTCCAGTTATTAAAATTTTGTCAATTTTAGATCAAAACATTATGGGAGTGCCTGGGTGGCTTGTCATTTAAGTATCTGACTCTTGATTTAGGCTCAGGTCATGATTTCACAGTTTGTGGGTTCTAGTCGTGCACTGGGCTCTGTGCTGACAGTGTGGAGCCTGCTTGGGATTCTCTGTCTCCCTCTCTCTCTCTCTCTCTCTCTCTCTGCCCCTCCCCCCCTCTAAATAAATAAATAAATAAATAAATAAATAAATAAATAAGTATCCCTCACAGCTTCAAGACACAGGTAAATCTGATAACTATTATTTTGTTCCATTTCACATCAACTGAATTGAACACTCTGACAGAAAACGGTGACTAGTTGGCTTATGGTGACTTTGAAAATATAGATCTAAATACAATATACTCCCCTTGCCTTCAAGGAGTTCACAATCTAATAAGAGCAAACAGAAATAGATAAAAAACACAATTGTAAAACACTGAAATAAGTATATATCAAGCATTTCCTCAAGAAAAGAACACATTTTTACTGCATCACAGGTGAAAGGTAATGCACACTGGATTATGAAAACTACTGTGTCCTCCAAATAAACCAAGATAAAGACCCAAAAATATTCTTTACTAATGCATCTTAGTATGCATATATAACTCTATATACTTGATTGCAATCATGTGGTCTAAATTTAACAAAATATATTTACTATACATACACGTATATGCACGTCGAGGTAGATATCAAATAGAAATGTGTAAGTTTCACTATATCTTGTCACAGAAGTGGTATATATTTACAAGTCATCTGTGACCACCGAACTAACAAAACTGGCGATTAGGGCTACATGAACCTTTTGCTGGGACTGAGTCCATGGACAGAAACCCTCCACTCTCACACCAGAATTTCTCAACTAGCAGACTCTTCCATCCTGCCCCCATCATTACTCCAAAGCTATTTCCTAATAATAACTTCAGTTAAACAACTTACATATGGAGAATAAAAGGGTAAAAATAGCACTTCGTATTTTAAAGAATGCTTTGAGGAAGATATATGTGCAATTTACTCTTCAGGTAAAGCTTTAAAAACACAAAACAATATCTTATGTTGTGCATCACTACGTACATGTCACTACAAATATAGTTTAAATTTATGACAGTAAAACTGGAGATAGGATCTAAAAATGGAAATTTTTCTGTACTGCTTTATTTATTAACAGAAAATATTGAGGCGATTATGGCAAAGTGTTAACTCTCAAGAGAAAGTCAACTAACAGAATCTTGGACCGTTACACTACTGTTTGTACTTTTCTACATTTAACATTTTTTCTCTCAAAATAAAAGAAAAAGTTTTAATTAAGAATGCTTTGGTAACTGCTCCTACCTATCTTACATCAGCTTGATGGGGAACCACCCCTCACTTCTCTATTACTCTCAGTGGAATACAAAAGCCCCAGAGGACTTTATCTAGGTTTACGCCAAACATCAGTGAAACAGTGGACGAGAACTATGTCTAATTCTTTATGCTTATTTAATTTGCTGATCCAAAGGCCTTTCTTTTAGGACAGCACCCTGAATTTACTAAGTTAATATGAAAGCACACCCTCATAGTTTATGCCCTGACTGTCCCTGGCCCCCTAAGTATTTCCGTAAGCTCCCTGTATCTGAACATTGGTGGGACTCTGTTAGCCTTTAAGGTATGTAACATAGTGAGGTTATGGTAGGTAGGCACTCTATTTAAAACCGCTATCAGGGGCACCTGGGTGGCTCAGTTGGTTGAGCGTCCGACTTCAGCTCAGGTCATGATCTCACAGTTGGTGGGTTTGAGCCCTGCATCAGGCTCTGTGCTGGTGGCTCGTAGCCTGGAGCCTGCTTCGGATTCTGTGTCTCCCTCTCTCTCTGCTCCTCCCCTGCTCATACTCTGTCTCTGTCTCTCTCAAAAATAAACATAAAAAAAAAATTTTTAAACTGCTATCAAACAAACAAAAATCTTTGTAAACCCCAAACATGCCTTGTAAAATAATTTTTAATTATCATTCTCCAAATAGATGGTGAAAACCAGGGTCATCAAATTATGCTTTCCACCTGACAAAACCCAATGATCGGCTAAGGATTTCAATTGGGGAAAATATGGGAAATGAGAGAGAAAGAGAGACTGATTCAGCAAGGAGAACATAATGTTATTGACAGCAAATAACAAAAGCTCAAAAGCATAAAAGTGTGAGATGTAATTTTGGGCAGTGATGAGTTCTGTGGCTGTCTGTGTTTATGGAGAGGTGGGACAAATGAGGTTGGAAAGGAAGGCTGCAACTAGATCAAAGATACTGAACATTGCCAAGGAGTCTGGGTTCCACTGTGTGAGCAGTGAGAAGGTACTTAAGGTCCACAAAGAAAGGGGCAGGTACCCGGTAACAGGACACTAACTGTAGTGCCACTCTCCTTAGTCCTGCTGAGCTTCTTACATCTGTCTTCCCCGAGACTCTACAATTTGCTTGATTCTTAACTTCCTTTCTTGCCCCGACCTTTGGTTTTCTGTTTCTTCCCACTTAGAGGCTTATTTATTTCCAATGACCATGAGCCCCTGACTGACTGACTGTCCTGGCCTTGGGCTTGTCTAGCCATTCCATTTTACCTCCATGTTCCTCTGCCAATCAAGGTTCTGGCAAGACAGAAAGCTCTGTTTTTCTCTCTTTCTTTCTGTTTGAATACTGGAATGGGAGTGGTTTATTGTTTCTTTGGATAAGCATGACCCAAATTCATCATTAGTTGAAAGATTGTATAACTGTTTTTAGGTAATGTTTTATCAGCTGAAACTAAACCACTGTGATTTCCAGCTTTTATGTTACACTTTTTGAACAAATGACTTAAAATAGTTGATAATGAATCTGCCATCAAGTAAGCTGACTCTATAGTAAATCAAAGCCAGAAAGAGTTTATACTTCTAATTCCTCACATTTTCTTTTCACACTTTTTTTTTTGTCTTGAATCACCCCCTTCTGACATCGGTGAACATCTGTTCTCCCAATTATACTCAATTTATGATTGTGATAATGTGGTGCAACTAGAATATTATTTCCAACTGTTCATAATTTTAACATGTGCTAATATGAAGCAAAACATACTTTCAACATTTGATGGGTGGTTATAGCTTATGTCCTTTCTCTCGATGATTACATCTTTTTCACACCATATTTTGCATGTCAAAAAACCTGTACTTTGGAGCAATAATCTTAGATGATGAATAATATATCTGTCCTGCCTATCCAAAGCAATCTACCATGGCATGCATTTGCAAACATAACCTTCACTATGTAAAACAGATGAAAGCAGAACTGTTCTGGTCAAATGAGGGTGCTAGTGGGGCCCAGAGCTCCCTCCCCATACCCTGCACAGAAGTTTTGGCTCCTCAGAACACAGAGAGAATGGCACTAACCTGGGGCATGTGGGTGGCTCAGTTTGTTAGCCATCCGACCTCAGCCCAGGTCATGATCTCACTGCTTGTGAGTTTGAGCCCCACATCGAGCTCTCTGCTGTTGGCGCAGAGCCGGCTTCAGATCCTCTGTCTCACTCTCTCTCTGCCCCTCCCCTGCTTGCATGCTCTCTCTCTCAAAAATAAAATAAACATTTAAACCAATTTTTAGAAAGGCACTAACCTAAAAGGCGGAGACTGGAATTTCATGTAATAACCAAGTAGGTTGTCAATAAACACTTGATGATGATGAGTTGCCCATTCACCCTCCCTAGAAACCACAGCTTCCTTGGCCCTCTGGCGGCCCTCTGGGCTAATGCCTCTAGATGGCACTGTTCTCTTTAGGGAACCAGGCTCTAATTACTAAGTTTTTAATTCAATAGTACACAAGCAGCCGAAGCAAGAGCATACTCAAAGTTATAAATAATAAGAACAATAAAACAAGAACTAAAGACATTTCCAGAAATACAGACATACAACAGTTAATTTCTACTGGTTTTCCTCACTAGTGTTTACTGGTGAAGATATACAGTAGTGGTTCTGAAAATGTGGTCCTGGGACTAATGGCGTCAACATGACCCAGAAACTTCTTAAAAATGCAGATTCTCAGATCCCACCCCACGTCTAGGTGAATCAACAACTTGGGGTGACACCCACTCATCTGTGTTTTAATGAATCCTCCAGGTGATTCTGATGCTGGCCAAAATTTGAGAAGCCCTAATCTAGGGTTACCCTTTGAATCTATTTTCAACTTTCAAAGTTGTTCTTCATATTCTAATGCTTGGTTTTGCCTTCACTTAAGGACTTACTGTTGATAACTGAGTTGAATGTTGCTCTCATTAGGTAATTCACTACATAGCTTCTATTATTATAGATGGCCTTTCGCACTCAGGTTAAGAATGTAGGAATCAGACGTGTTAGCTAATGACCATTACATTACAGAAAGAAGATGTATTCTCCTTCACTGAGTATTCTGAGGTATTTCCACTACTTCCTGGCTACCTCTGTCATGGGCTTGTCTCTTCTCTTGCCAGAGGTAAGACAACAGGCCAGAAGAGCCAGCCACTTCTGGAGGGTTAGCATGTTAACCAAGTCTGTTTTCTAAGAAGAATTCTTCTAACACCTCTGTTTTCCAAACAGATAGCAAAAACATGCTCTGAGCAAACATATAAATTTCCTGACAGAGGAAAAACTATGGTATTGAACCCCCAAAATTTTGGGGGCATAAATGAAAAAATAGCTTAAAACAATAAAGACGTATCTTTTAAAATATTTCATACCAGAGCAAGTATCTGTTCTACATTCTGTCCACCTTCAGTTACATTTCAATACAATGACTGTTAAAATAGATGTTTTTAATCAAGGAAACAAGATTCACATATTTAGTTTCACTTACTACTGCTCTGAAAATCTCTCACACGAGGTCATTAGTATTGACTTACCTTCTAAGGTATACCCTAGTCTTTATGCAAAGTGTAAAAGATACTCAATCTTAAGTGAACTGCATTCATAGAGGGACACAGGGACACACACACACACACACACGCATGCAAGCTCACGCAATAACTATGAAAATGGCACTTCCTGTCAAGGTTCTGCCACTCACCAGCAGAAGGTGATTTAGCCCTGTTGGGCCTCACATTCCTTCCTTGAAAAATAAGGGCTCAAAGTAGGATTGATGTAGATACTTTTTGCTCTAAGATTCTATACTTCTTTTTATTTCTTTGAAGTTTTTTTTTTCAAGAGTGGAAACTTTCAAACATACATAAAAGTAGAGAAAATAGTATAATAAATCCCCAACTACTCACCATGTACTTTCTATAATTGTTTTTCTTCAGCTTTATTGAAGTACAATTAACGAATAAAAATTGTATATATTTAGGTTGTACATGATTGTTTCTGTGCGATGCTTTGATATACGTATACAATGTGAAATGATTACCACAATCAAACGAACATATCCATCACCTATGGCAGTGTAGAGTAAGTGCCTGACATTAAGCTTTTGATCGACAAGGCATCCATTTCAAAAGACATCCATCTTCAAAAAACATAAAGCCATCTGTATGACACAGCTGCTAGAAAAACAAACAGATAAGGAACCAGGCCACCCCCACCCATGAAGGTACCTTTCAGAAAGCGTTGGGTAACTTAAACTACTGGCTGTTGTATGACCCACTTCTCCCTTCCCAAGCCCTAATTCTGGGTCTGTAGAGTGAACCTCCAAAATCATAGACACCCCACCCTCAGACCCTAATAAAGGCAGAGCCCCAGGTCTGTTTCCAGAGACATGTACCTTCCAGGACCTATAGGTAGTAAATCTTGTTCCTCAGAGTTCCCTGATGGTTTCCTGCTGAAGTGCATCCCGTGGATCACAGCAAGAACCACAATCCCGGCACAGCCATAAATACGGGCCCTAATGGAGGAAATGTCTGTGGAGCTCCCTACCAGAGATGTGTGCCTGGGCAAGCACTGCAGGCTTCCCTAACTGAGGGCACTGCCATCAGTAGGCTCGGGATGGAGGGAACAATCACCTCCTCCCTTTTTTGTGATGGTGCAACCACTAAGAAATACTTTCTTAGCAAATTTCAATTATACAATATAGTATTGTTAACTAGAATCATAATGCTATACGTTAGATCCCCAGAACTTATCCATCTTACAACTGAAAGTTTGTACCCTTTGACCAATGTCTCCCCATTTCCCCAACCCCTCAATTCCCGGCAACTAAAATTCCACTCTCCAATTCTGGGAGGTCAACTTTTTCGATTCCACATATAACTGAGATCATAAGACCATACAGTATTTGTTTTTCTGTGTCTTGTTTATTTCACTTAGCGTACTATCCTCCAGATTTATCAATATGTTGAAAATGGTAGGATTTCCTTCTTCCTTATAGCTGAATAATATCCCATTGTGTCTATATACATGTTTTCTTTATCTCTTCATCCATTAACAGACACTAAGTTGTTTCCATATATTGGAATTATCTATATACCATGAATACTGCTGCAATGAATATGGGATATCATATCAGATATCAGAGATCTGAGACACTAATTTCATTTCCTTTAGATATATATCCAGGGGCGCCTGGGTGGCTCAGTAGATTGAGCGTCCCCCTCTGGATTTCGGTTCAGATCATGATCTCGCACTTCATGAGATCGAGGCCCATATTAGGCTCTGCTCTGAAAGTGTGGTGCCTGCTTGGGATTTTCTCATTCTCTCTCTTCCTCTCTCTCTCTCTCTCTCTCAAAATAAGTAAATAAACATTTAAAAAAAAAGATCTATATCCAGAAGTGGGATTGCTGGATCATACAGAAGTTCTATTTTTAATTTTTGAGGAACTGGCATGTTGTTTTCAGTAACGGTTGTACCAACAGTGCAGAGGGGTTCCCTTTTCTCCACCCCCTTGGCAATATTTATTTTTTTAACTTTTTGTTAACAGTCATCCTAACAGGTGTGAAGTGAGTCTCACTGTGGCTCTGATTTGTACTTCCCTAATGATTAGTGAGGTTGAACATCTTTTCATACACCTGACTGTCCATTTGTAAATCAGACTTTTAGGTTTTTTTGCTATCGAGGTGTATAAGTTCCTTATATATTTTGGATCAGATAGATGGTTTACAAGTATTTTGTCCCATTCCATAGGTTATCTTTTCATTTTGTTGATTATTTCCTTTGCTGTGCAGAAGTTTCTTAGTTTGAAATAGTCCCACTATCTTTTCTTACCTATACTTCTAGTGTCATATTAAAAAAATCACCACTGATGCCACTGTCAAGGAGCATTTTTTCTTATGTTTTCTTTTAGAAGTTTTATGGTGCCAGGTCTTAACGTAAGATTTAATCCACTTTGAATTAATTTTACAAGTATTTTGGCTTATTCTTCTGCATTTGGATATCCAGTTTTCTGAACATCATTTACTGAAGATACTATCTCTTCCTTCATTGTGCATTCTTGGAGCGGCTGACAAACATTAATTGACTCTACATGTGTGTGTTTGTTTCTGGGCTCTCTATTCTGTTCCACTGGTTTGTTTTTATGCTGGCGACACTGTTTTGATTACCAGCTTTGCAACATAGTTTGACATCGTGAAGCATGGTGTCTTCAGCATTGTTCTTCTTTCTCATGATCGGTTTGGCTATTTGGTGCCTCTTATGATTCCATATGAGTTTTAGGATTTTTTTTCTGTTTCTGTGAAAAATGCCATTGGAATTTTGGTGGGAATTTATACAGGGATTGCACTGAATCTGTAGATCCATAATTCTAAATAGAAGATAATTGGGGAAGTGAAAAAAGATAGTGGAGGTGTAGTTGAGGAAATCTGAGTGACTGAAGTACTGAAGCGAAGTCTGGCTTACCAAAGGCTTGAGCGTTGAGAGTGGAAACTGTGCAGAGAGGAGTAGAGGGGTTCCTGAGATGAGGGTAATCTTTTTTGTTTGTTTGTTTGTTTGTTTTTGTTTAGAGCAAGCAGGGGAGGGGCAGAGAGAAAGGGAGAGGGAGCCAGAATCCCAAGCAGTCTCCATGTTGTTAGCACAGTTTGATGGGGTGCACGATCTCACCAACCGTGAGATCATGACTTGAGCTGAAATCGAGAATCGGATGTTTAACCAACTGAGTCGGCCAGGCACCCCTGAGATGAGGGCAATCTTACATGTGATGCCTTAAAGAGGAGGACGTGAGAAGTCTGACCGGTGACTTACCTCACAATGAACAATGTAAGTCCAACAGATTTGTTTTAAGTATAGGTGTATTTTTCCCTAAGTGCTAGCAAAAAGGCAAGTTAAAATTACATAAATTAAGTGGAATTGGGGAGGGGGACAGGAAAGGAGATTAAATTCCATTCTTGAGAGCTGGTATCTCATGTTAAAATCAATTTAAAGTTAACACAGGATTCTGGAACCAGAACTAACATTCAGGAAGCTGATTGTTACTACTATGCGTGAGAATTAAGAGGGGAGGTCAAGAGCCAGGGAACTGAGATGTTCACAGTGAGGTGGCACACAAAGAGTTTGAGCTATGGCTTTAGGAGGGAAAAGAAAAGAGAACCAAATTCCATACTAACTACAGAACCAAAGAGCATCTACCTTGTAGTCATAAGGGTGGTTCTGGTTTCTAAATTTTGCAAAAACCACATTGTGTCTTGACCATATATTATAGTAACAGCCAAAAACAGGATGTGGATAAAAATAAGAATCACCTCTTAGCTGTCACCGTTCAAGTAAAGCAATTATTACAAATTTAGCATACCTGCAGATGTTCATGAATGTGGGAAAGAATTCCACTTAGAACAGAAACTTCCCTCATTATTCAAGGCTTCAAAGAATGGGTTTCTTTCTTTTTTTTTCCTTTTTAATGTTTATTCATTTATTTTGAGAGAGAGAGAGAGAGTGAGAGAATTCCAAGTAGGCTCTGCACTGTTAGCACAGAGCCTGACTCAGGGTTCAATCCTATGAACTGTTGAGACCATGACCTGAACTGAAATCAAGAGTCAGAGGCTTAATTGACTGAGTCACCCTGGTGCCCCCAAAGGACCAGTTTTGAAATACTTCTGAGGATAGACCAAAGGCAACAATTAAAACCTGATTAAATATTTAGTAAAAATGTTTCAAGCAGTAACTGATATGTTTTACTATTATTCAAGTGCAACATTCATATATATATATACACACATGCCAACCTGTATTTGTGATCAGATTTGGAATGTCAATATATAACATTCCTGGGGCATCTGGGTGGCTCAGTCGGTTGTGTCTGACTCTTGATTCCACTCAGGTCATGATCTCAAGGTTCCTGAGATCAAGCTGTGAGTTGGGCTCTGTGCTGACAGTGTGGAGCCTGCTTAGGATTCTCTCTCACTCCCTCCCCCTCTCTCTCTCTCAAAACAAATAAATAAACTTAAAAATATATATATATTTTTTAAAATATAAATATATATAAATGTATATATATATATATAAAACATTCCTACTCATGACTGTCCTGGACTAAATGTTTGTGTCACTTTAAATTCTTATATTGAAGCCATAACCCCCATGTGATAGTACTGGGAGATAAGAGCTTTGGGAGGTAATTAGGATTAGAGGTGGTCATAAGGGTGGGGCCCTAATGATGGGATTAGTGGTCTTGTAAGGAGAGACATCAGAGACATCAGAGAGCTTCCTGGAGAGGATGAAATTCTTCTCTTTCCTTCCCTGTCATATGAGGGCACAAAGAGAAAGAGGCCAAAGCCAGGAGGAGGGTTCTCCCCTGAACTTAACCATGCTGAAACCCTCGAGTTGGGCTCATAGTCTCCAGACTACTAGAAAATAAATTCCCATTAATCAAACTACCTAGTCTATGATTTCTGTTATGGCAGAACAAGCTAAAACAGTGATAAAAATCAAAATGTAAATATTAAATTATTTTTAAATTCCAGTAATTTTTAACAGGTGTTAAGAATGAGTTTTAGATTTATAGAAGATTTGAACTGATTAGTACAGAGAATTCCCTTATCACCTGGCCCTTTCTCCCTCCCTACCCACACACAGTTTCCCTATAATTAGATGCTCAGTAAAATGCTCATTCCACAGGAGAGGCACACCAGAACCAGGCAAACTCAGCAATGAAGCCACAGCCACCTCCCTCCCACCTCAGATTAACTAAGGGACACACTTAGGACAAATGGCCCTTGAATGGGATGCCTGCAGAGAAGTTAAGTTGTATTTTTCTTTTTTCCTCTCATTTTTTATATTTCAGAAGAGTGAACATGCCAAATTTTTATACTTAAGAAGCAAGTAATTTGCAGCCATACAGTTTTACGACCAGCATTTAAAGGCCTCCAGCAATGGAGTCAGAGCACTCTCCCCAGTTCTGAGGCTCCTCCGTGTCTGGCCTGCCCAGCACTAGCACACGGACTGAATCTCTCTCCCGGATGCTGTGCTAATTCTTCTGCCTGTTACATCTGTGCACCCACCTGCCCCCAGATCCAAATTCTACTCAACTGTCAAAACCCATCTACTCCACAAAGTCTTTTCAAATCAATGCTGTGTTTTCTCCTTTGTTCACTTCTTCAATATCTACATGATTAGCAGGCCAGGGTTTATCACTTAATCATTCTCTAAATATTAGAGTAAGGGCTCTATTTAGAGTAAAGACCGTGGCTTACAATACATTTTTTCCCCCACCACCTCTTGTACAACTCTGGAAATATAGTGCTTGATCAATAAATACATAGCTGATTACTAGCCGGTAGACAGAAAAGGCAAGTTTTAGACAAACTGTTTGATCTACTCAAATTTTTAGAGAAAATTACCTTCAAAAAATTAAAAATTACTCTAAAAACCCTAAAATTACCAAAATGTGACAGCTTGGGCCCCATGCCACAAGCAGAGGTCTCCAGTGATGTAACTCTTAACCTTAGCAGGCTTTCCAGATACATGAACACCCACTCACTGTAAAGGAGAGCAGATATTAATAAAGACATACCGTCTGAGGTTGTAAGAATCTTCTTGTCTTTGGGGGCCAAAGAATGCCCAGCATGACTGATAACCCAAACTGGAAAGCGTCTCTTTGTTGAGGAGTACAAAGCCTTTGCAAATGGCACATAAAAGGAACAAAAACCTGGATTACCTAAGAAAAGAAACACAGATCTTAGTTAAGCAAAGCTAAGCTCACATAAGAAGATGTGCAGAGTGGAAAGGATGGATCTATTTGTCCTCACGCTTTCTTCTAAAACCTACTAACATTGACACATATACTTCAGTTTAATATCCTTTCTGCCTTACGTCTGGGAATGATCGCTCAGAAGATTCCTGCTTCTGCTTTGTTCTCCAACTGTTTCAAGATAAATTCTTCCTCCCTATTCCTTAACTTAATAAATGGAACTATCAAACCTAAACCAAAGACTCAAGTCCTAACACCAGGTTTCTCTCTGTTCTTCATAGCCAATTCACTAATAAGTCCTGCCAACTTTGCTTCCAAAATACATCCCAACATTGTCTATTTCTCTCCATTAATATTGTCATTTCCCATCGAGATTTCTGCACAAGGCGCCCAGTGGGCCTTCTAAATACCCTTGTCCCCTGGGAATCCATTCTTTAGGGTTCCCAGAGATGTACCTTCAAACTTCAAATCAAATCATAGTCGTATCCTATTTAAACATCTTCCAGTGGCTTCCCATTATCATCCTATTGGTCTAAAGGCATTAATCCTGCCTCTACAGCCCTTCGAGATTTTATTGTGCTCAGTTACCAAGCGACATGAAAACAAATCAGTGTAAGAATCATTCACAAAGAGTCCTCTGAGGAGTATACTGAGTGTTTCCTTGTCATTGATCACAAGTACTTCTACTGTAAACAGATACACAGTTTGACCTTTTGGGAAAAAGACCACCAACATATAGATTTTTCTTGTGTATGTACAGAAAGTATTTTTGACATGGGTTTGCTATAGAGAAAAGGAATGAATAATGACCTTTTAGAAAAAAGAGTCAATCTGATACATCTTTAGGGGGAAAAGACAGTGAAATGGGGTTTCATCTTGCAGTCATCATCTGTACAACGCTTTCAAAGATACTAGTTCATTTCATTTCAGCAATGTCTATCGTCCAATTTATTTTTTCATGCTATTCATCGCTTCTTTGCAGTTACATGACATGGTTTTGTTGCACTGATATAACCTCTGCCATCCTTGTCAAATGACACTGATTTCTTCATCATTTCAGTTTCCTCGACAGACAACAATAGCAGAGGGGTTAAGTGCACAGACTCTAGAGTCAGCCTGTGTGAGCTGGAATCCTGGCTTTGCACTTATTAACTGTGTGACCTTTGGAAAGTTATTTAACCTCTCTGGGCCTTGGTTTCCTTGTCTTCAAAATGGGATAATTGCACTACCTAATGTGGGAATTAAGTGAATTAATGTATGTAAAGCACCTAAACACTGCTCGTTGCACAAGTGCGTATAAATGTTAGCAACTCAGACGGGTCATGTCTAGCCATGATGGCATAAATGGCCTTGTCGTCCATATCGCTAGTTTGCTTCTGTTGCATTCTGACCTAGTGAACCGAGTTCTAAATATCTTTGTGTAATTGTGCTAGTGGCATCTTTGTTAAATAGTACAGAAACGTCTTTAAATGCAGTAACATGTTCTCTGGTCAGGTGACTGGCCATGGTGCAGTTTTGAGAACAAAGAGAGGAGGGGTGCCCAGCACTGGGGATGTAACATGTATGGTGGATGTGGATAGCACTGCTTCATGTTTTATATTTAAATCTTTAGTAAGTTTGGAATATTTTTTAGTATAAAGTACAAAGTAGCAACCCAACTTCTTTCCAAATGATTAGCCAAGTGTCCCAAGACCATTCATTATATAACCCATTCTTTCTGCATTGATTTGAAATGTCTTCTGAATTCAACTCTGAATTTTTACATTAGCTTGCTAATTCTGATTCCAAATAATTCCATTTATTTTTTCCTTTTCTCTTCTGCCAGCGCCATACTGCTTTGATTACTACACTGCTTTTTTCTTTCCTTTTTTTTTTTTTTTTTTTAATGTTTTGGTAACTGGCAGGGCAAATCCCTTCTCTTAATTTTTTCCCCTAAATTTTCTAGGTTGGTCTCATAACCTTTAGAATTATTTCCACCAGCTTCAATTTTTAAATTTTCTTTTTGGAATTCTGACAAAATTCACTTCGTTTATACATTAATTTAGAAAGATTTGATATTTTTTACATTACTGAGTACAATCTTCTGGGAATGGGTTATGCCTCATATTTAAATGTTTTATGTCTCTCAGCTAAGTTTTACCATTTTTTTTTCACATGGGTAGAAAATAATAATCATCAACATTTTAAAGTGCTAGAACTTACTACATGCTATGCAGCATTTGAGTGCTCTACATGTATTAACTCATTTAGTCCCCACCTGAGGTAGCAGTATTATTACTTCCATTTTACGAATGAGGAAACCGAGGTACAAAGAGGTTAACAGCTTGCCAAAGATCATTATCATCCTATTGGTCTAAAGGCATTAATCCTGCCTCGAGAGCCCTTCAAGATTTTATTGTGCTCAGTTACCAAGCGACATGAAAACAAATCAGTGTAAGAATTGAGCATAAGTGCTCAATAAGTATTTGATGACTGGAAGAGTATACCAAAGAAAATAATAATACTGAGTTTATAAAAGAACATAAACTACCTGGCTTAGAATCTTTTGCATATCTTGTTTTAGTTAATTTTACCAAAGTCCCACAAAATAGCTGGCTGTATCATTAGGGATAATGAATGGGCAATTGCTTGCACAATACCTGGCCATAGTAAGTGCTGAATAAATGGTAGCTATTATTACTATAATTGCTATTACATATTTATTTTTTATTGAATAAATCTGGAATGTCATGTTCTGTAAGTTTAAGGTGTACAGTATGTTAAAACAGGTTTAAAGAGAATCCAAAGATAACACCTACATAAATTAGATGCAATAAGTACTACGAATTACAATGAGTTACAATCTAAAACTGAAAAGTACTAGCTACTGAACTGCTACAAAACAATTTTTTCCATCTGTCTCCGGGTTCTGAGTTCTTTCGCTTAATGCTACAAGATCTTAAGCAAATACCTTGAAGCTTTCTTTTTCACTATTCTATCATCATCAAGTAAATGATACTTTCAACTACTTCATGTTCATTTCATTCTATTTAGTACTATAGCTTCTTTTGTATATTCTTTTAGTTATCAATTATTTACTGATCACTTAGTACATGGAAGTCACTGTGTCAGGCACAAGACAGTTAAAGGTCTTTTTGTAATTCATATTTAGTGGGGGAAAAAAATATATATATATATAACTAAATAAGTAAATAAGATAATTCAAGAGTAGGATAAGTTATATGAGGATTGTGGGAGGATCCTCAAGGGAAGAGATTAGGGTGGCTTGAGAAAAATTGAGGAGATGGCTTTAGCTAAGACCCAAAAGATGAAAAGAAATCAATCTTGTGAAAATTTGAGGAAAAGAAGATACCGGGACAGGAGAAGAACAGGTGCAAAGGCCCTCAAGCGATGAAGAGCTTGGCTCCTGAAGAAACAGAAGAGTCCACAATGGCCAGTAAGTATCATGAAGATCCAACTTACAAGTGAGATAGAAGTGTAAACTGTAAGGCAAACTGTTTAAATGTCATTGCATACTTCACCACTTAAATATTATGGCTTATGTTACACTTTATGAACCATGAATTTAACTTCTTGGTTAGGAAACCACAAAACACCGAAAGGGTCTTATTTATGCAGCTAAGATCAGATATACACACATTCACACGTGTACGTGTATGTGTATCTTCAGGTAGAGGGATGTTTGAAAACATCCCAATACAAAAATGGGAGTAAAATTTTTTTATCAAAAGATATCGAAATGTGTTATAAGCACATGCTTGATCAAACATTTAGTCAAACGCCTGAGTAACATATAACAGAGTTTGTGGTGACCATCTCTAGACCCCAAATGCCAATAAACTCACTATTCAACATTGCAATTGTAGACTTCTACTTTCCACTTAATCTTGTAGGATACAAAACCTGCCACATGTAAAGTTAATGTCACACAGCATCTATACAGAAGGTTGTCAGATGGAAAGAATGCTGGGTTTGCACATGGAGCCTTGTCTGCTCCATTTCCAATCACTGTACTCAAATCTAAGACATATTACATGACTCTATTATCCCCATATGACCACTGGAGAGTTATAATGACTCAAAATATTCTACACTGAGTTCTCAAATTGGTTCCCTTTGGTCATTTCTCTATTTAAAGAAAGTCCACGGATATTGTTACTTAACAGAAAATCTACAACAGAGCTTCACTGGAAAAGACAAAATTAAATTAAAAGTTCCTCAATCTGTGGATTCTAATAAATCACTCCTCATTATCATTCCCAACTTAAAAGTGATTAATTTTGCTAGCTACAAAAGCAAAGCAATTTAAAATGAAATGTTACATCAGTATATTAGAGACAGACTAAATATGATATCTTCAGTGGTTTAACGATCCTTGAAATACTGTCATCCTAATTTTCTCCACAGTATAAATAGAGTAAGCCCAAATATAAAAAACACTTTGGAACTCCAAAAACTAACGAGCAGCACCAGCCTACAGCTCCCATGAACTCCAAGGAAAAGGGCCAAGGGCAGCAATGAGAACAGAAGGGCAAACATAAAAGAACACTAAAAAACTAAAAATGATCTGAAAATGTCAAAGCACCACAAAACAATGACACCACAAAGCAAGAAATGTTTTAAGCTTCCCTTTCTTCACAGTGTCTTCACGAAATGCACTCTTTATCTGTCTCTTCATCATATCTTAAACCTGGCTCTCCCCTGCGGTGGACTCTTCCTTTCAAGCCTCCACAGTAGAGCCCGCACTCTAACACCTGAGTGAGTGAAAAGACACCTGAGTAGGGAAGCACAGGGAACTGTCGGCTCCACTTACTCATCTACCTTACTGCAACAACCTCTCCTCCTCCACCTCTATCTATCAACTTTTTAGTCATTCTCTACATTCCCTGAAAACCTTAAACCTTAAATGACAGTTTCAGTTGCCATTCCATGTCAGGAGATTTCAAAATCTGAGTAGATTCACTAAGCCAACACCTTTGTCCCATAATTTATTACCCTGGTCAAATACAAAGAACTTCAAGCATATGAAATTTAAGCAACTAATTCTGATAGCCATACCCTAGGATCAGTGGTGAGCATATCACAATCTCCTGGAAGGCATGTTAAAACCCAGACTCCACCCCCGGAGTTTCTGGTTCAGAAGGTCTGGGATGGGGCCCAAGAACCTGCATATCTAACGAGTTCTCAGATGATACTGCTGGTCTCAACAACAACTTTAAGAACCACTGGCTTAAATTTTTCCATTACCCAGAAATGGTTAACATTCAAACCATTCTACCTCTGATAGGTCTTCTACTCTTTTAGACTTCACTCCCAATACACCTGCTATTCCAACACAGTGCTGCTCAAAATCTATCTACTTGTTCTCAAATGATAATTCCTTTCATCCTGCGTATCTGCTATTCTCAATGCTGACCACTTTCCTTAGGGCCCTTATCTACCCTCTGCCATATTTATTCTCAACAGATCACCTCAACTCTTAATTAGAAGAGAAAATAGAGCTCAGGAGGCAGAAAATTACTTTACTCTCTCTGACATGCCTTCACACTTCTCGGCGTTGGTAACTAACTTCCCCTCCTTCATGCTAGCCTCTGAAGAATATCCTGTCTCCAGTCTGAGACGACGTTTCTACTTACCTTCTCAATCCTATACTCTGTCATGGCCTCAAATCTCTGCTCCATCAAACAGCACTTGTCATGCCTGTAATTTCAAACTCTCCCTCGCTGCAGGCAGAGCATATGTATTTTTAATTTTAATAGATGTCAACAGACTGCTTTCTAAAATGACTGTTACATCATGGCAGGAGACTGGAAATTTTATTTCCAGAAAGGTTAAATGGAAGAGGTTTTTTTTTTTTTCTTTTTTTTTTTTATTATAATAGTTTATTTTCAAATTGGTTTACATATAACACCCAGTGTTCATCCCAACATGTGCCCTTTTTAATGCCCATCACCCCCTCTCCCCCCTCCCTTATCCCCCTTACCCTCAGTTTTTTCTTAGTCTTTGAGAGTCTTTTATGTTTTATCTCCCTCCCTCTCTGTGTCTTTTTTTCCTTTCCCCTCTTCCCCTCCCCCTGGTTTTTGCTTAGTTTCACAAAGTCCACCTATTCGTGGAAACATATGGTATCTGTCTTTTTCTGACTGACTTATTTCACTTAACATAATACCCTCCAGTTCCATCCATGTTGCTACACATGGCCAGATTTCATTTTTTCTCATTGCCACGTAGTAGTCCATTGTATATAAGTACCATAACTTCTTTATCCATTCGTCAGTTGATGGGCACTTGGTCTCTTTCCATGATTTGGCTATTGTCGAAAGTGCTGCTATGAACATTGGGGTACACGTCCAATGGAAGAGGTTTTGGATCACGACTTTTATGCCAACTGAAAACAGAAGCACTATACTGAGAAGAGCTTAGATTAACTGTTACTAAATACTGAAACTTCCTACCTTCTTTCCCTTGTTCAGCCCTGAATATTCACAAACAGGCTTCCACTCCTCAAACAGGATACTGGGAGATTCCTTCCTAGGAAAACTAAATGACCCAAGAAGGTACAGATAACTGAAAGCTGAAAATTATCTAGTGAAATGCTGGGTCCCTACGCAATTACCCTAGCATGCAGATTACCTAGGGTGACAGGCCATCCTGTTTTGCATGGGACTGTTCTGGTTTTAGTACTGAAAGTCATGTGTCCTAGAAAATCTCTTAGACTAAGATGGCTGGTCACTCTAGGCACATCTGAGGACAAGCCTCATTCCTGAACACAAAGATTCCAATTAGGTGTTTGTGTCTTCCTCTTAAAAATGAATGGGTAGTCAGAATTACCAAACATTTAAGGAAAAATCAATGCAATGCAAACAAACAGAAAAAGGAAGACAGTAAAAACTCTAACATTGCAAGAAGCCAAAGAAAATGATAATGTACCCATGAAACAGGAGACTATAAAGAAAGAAAAGAGAAAACAGAGCTCTTAGAATTGAAGTATATGACTTTCTGGTTTAAAAGAGTCCAAAAACACCTACAGTGTATGAAAAAAACAACCATACCAAGGTGCTTTACAGCAAAGTTTCAGAATCTTAGAACAAAGAAAATATCTAAAATGCTTTTCTTTGCAGGTGAGCTTCAAATACAAAAGATAAAAAATCAGAATGATATCGAGACTTCTCAAAAGCAGCTCTGAACCCTTAAAATGGCCTCTAAATTCTAAGGAAAACTTATCTCCAACCTAGAAGTTTAAGACATTTTCCGACATGATAGATCTTTAAAAGATTACTTCCCATGCACCTCTTCTCAGGAAGTTACTAAAAGATGTGCTTAACCAATAAATCAAGAAATAAGAAAATGTGGGATCCAGGAAATGGAATCGAACTCAGGAGAAAGGTGACAGGAATCCCGAGGATGGCCTGTGCAGCAGACCCACAGAGCAATCAGTCCAGACTGGAGCCAAAGAACTGAGAGTGCTGGGAAAGATATCTCCAAAGAAAGAAAACAAAACAAAACAAAACAAAAAAAGAAAACAAAACCAAAAGTTGACTGATTACTCAAATTCATTAAAAGGACCTTTTTTCCCATTTCCTAGAGAATAATTTTAGGATAAATTAGTGATTCAAAAATAGAAAACTGAGCAGATAAGTCAATAATTAACCCAGAGAGAAAAAACAAGAAAAAATGTACAAGAAAGAAATGTAATCATAATACCTCATTGGCTTAGCTATACATGGTACAATATGTAGTCACAGTTTCATTCTTAATCTTTAAGGGTGATATATATGTTCTAACTCACCAGTTTAAAAGGGCTTTGAATATCTACAATGAAGAAACTGCCCCTGACATTCTATTGATAGTGATCCTGCAAAAGTCAAAATGACCCAGTTGCCACATCTCAGAATAAATATTCTATAGTAAACTTATAATAGTCTTGAAATGAGAAAGAAAAAATTATTTAGAAAAATGTCACAAATTTGGTAGTTCTAATTCTAAATATTAAGAAATTTTAAAAAGTGCATCATAAAACTATATGTATACTTCCAATTATGATTTGAAATGTATATGTAATAGACAACATAATACACATAATATAAACGCATGGAAGAAAAACAAAAATCCCAGCCACTAAAGTTACTAAGGGTGGTTGTTAACTATGGTTTGAGTGATTTTATTTCTTTCTACAAAGTTTTTTTTATATTTATCAAATTCTCTTTAAAATCTGAAAAGTAATAGAAGTATCTATATAAAGACTCCTCATCCAGACTTTTAAACTTACCTGTAATAATAAAAATAAGCAGCTTCGGCCTGTTGGCTCTCTGCTCATTGAAGAGGTTAGTCCAGGGCCCACATTTTAGAACCTGGGTTTCAACTCCACAACATAAAATGAATTCCTCATGCACAGGAATTTCTTCCTTGACATCGGAGTCCATTTCTAAATGAGAAGAGAAAAACGAAAAAATGAGTTGCTAAAATGCAAAGCCTTGGGCCAAAGACAATATTCGAGAATTTTTAAAAAGGCAAATTTCATTATATACAAGCAAATACCGTAGGTATATGATCATTCAACTACTCTGGATTATAGAATCACACACACACAATGAAAACAAACGACAAGACTAAGGAGAAACAGGGAGACACATCTTCAGTGAAGTGAAAGACTTCACAGGAGTGTGAGTCAACATCAGATTAGCCAGAGATCCTGCTAAACATTCTACAATGCCTAGGACAGCACTCACAACAAAGAATTATCTAGCCCAGAAGTCAATAGCTCCAAGATTGGAAAAAAACCCAAAAACCTGCTCTAGTACTAGGTACCTACAGGGTACAGTTTGTCCAGCACTTGGCTAGCTGCGATGAATTTCCTCTTTCTCTAGCTCTCTATTCTGGCAGCAGCAAAGTAGCAAAAGTCCCAGATAGCACAGGTGTATACCTCAGACCAGGTGGCTGCTCCCTGCACCCTCTCCTCAGTCCATGTGCACACTAAAGAGCCAGCCACTTGACTCTGACGCATACAGTCGCCTGGAAGTGCCTTGCCCAATAGAGCTCTGGGATGCTTAAAAAAAAGGGAAGCTTCTCCAACTCCCCATTCCAGCATTACCCAAAGCGGTGCCCCAGCTTCCTCTGTACCCGCCCATCAGCCTCAGCTCACCTGGATCTCAGAGTTGTTGCTGTGGCCTTTCACACAGGTACCACACGTTCCAGACCTTGTACCTGCACCAGCACCTGGTTCACTCTGTACACCCTCCTACCAGCCTCTGGTTCACATCCTGACATGGTGACTGTGGACCAGCTCTGGCCCAGGTAACCATCAAACTTCTCTACCACACCATGGGCTGCCACCACACCTTCTTCAATAAGATCTAAACCCATGTTCCCAGTTTGTCTCTTCTTGGGTACTTACCTTCATCCCTATGGGATCTTTCGAGTTTTCTTTATACAGTAACTTTATAGTACCTCTTCTTCCACAGCTTAATAATTCCTTATATTAAATTACCCATTTGGGACGCCTGGGTGGCTCAGTTGGTTAGGTGGCCGACTTCGGCTCAGGTCATGATCTCATGGTCTATGGGTTTGAGCCCCTCGTCGGGCTCTGTGGTGACAGCTCAGAACCTGGAGCCTGCCTCGGATTCTGTGTCTCCCTCTGTTTCTGCCCTGTTCATACTCTGTCTCTATGTCTCTCAAAAATAAATAAATGTTAAAAAAATTTTAAAAAAATAAAATAAATTACCCATGTGAGTTGCTCTGTGGTTTCTATCTCTTGAATGGATCTAGATTGATACATCCTTCATTGTCTATCTAAACTTTTCTCTTCAAATCTTTCCCATCTTAGATGTAGCTCAGATTCTGCTTCCTACTTGAAGTCTTCCCTGAACACCTCAAATAAATTCTAAACTCATATCCCCTTTCTTTAACATAAGTCAACAGTGGTAAAAGTAGCCAAGTAAACTTTACCTAGTAATCAATGCACTTGTTATTCATGTCATGCTATACTCTCTCACAGCTCAACGGTCAACACACTCACTACCAGCACCACCCATTCCTCCTCCCCAGACTGACAGCCACCTTAGGTGAAGGTAAGGACTGCATACAGGAAGGAAGAAAAAATTAAACACCCCAATCTCCATGTCTATAGTTAAGACCAAAAATCTAAAACTTTCCCAAATAAAATGACTTAGAAAATAAAAAAATTCTCACTCAAAACGTGGCGACTTCTCTTTATTCAAAATAAATTGACTAAATAAATAAAAGTATCATCTCACATTTTAGTTCACTAATACATGTCACTATACTCCAATCTCTGAAACTGTCACAAAACAGACTATATTTATAAAGCTCTTACGACATTTATAAAATGTTGGAAACAATAAGCTGTAGCTGTTCTACACTGCATTAAACTACAGCGCCATCAGGGAAGACACTGGCTAAACTGAATACTTGCACCAGAAGAGAATCCAAAGTTATTAACTATATTCTACTCATAAATACTTAACTTTAGGCAAATGACATATTGGGAGTTTGATTAGCCACAAAATTTATGAGAATTCAAATAGAAAAGAAACTCAAACACAATCTATAAAATTTGGAAAACAAGAAAATTAACTACTTCTAAAATACCTCAAATAAAATACAACTAAGAAACATGGAGTAAACCTATGTATTACAAAGCATCTTTTTATTTTACTCACTCTTACATTTCTGATTCCCATATAGCCAAAAATAAAAAAATAAAAAATAAATAAATAAAAAGCAAAGTAAACCTTAAGAGTAAGAAACTTCAAGTTCTTCCTTACCTAAGAAACCAAGGTAATTCGGTCTGCAAACAAGTGTCCAGTTAAGAAGGGAGAACGTGCTCTAAGTATGTAATAGTAAAGGCTGATGGCCCCATCTACAAACACAGCCTATAAGCAATCTTAAATACAATCAGGTTTGATAAGCAGCAGACTTAGGGTGAATAAAAACCAAGTGTGAATACAATTTGTGTAACTTAGGTAAGCTTTACTTACCTAAATACAGGTGTTCATCTGTTTTTATTAATGGGTTTAAATTTATTTAGAAATATTTTTTTCCAATTATATCTTATACAAACCCACACAATAAATAAAACGGAAAAGCAGCATTTGATCAGCATAAATTTAAGAGGTTCAAATTTATAATATTTATTTACTATAAAGTCAGCCGGTAAGAACAGTGAAGCTATATTAATGAACAAAAATATTTGCAAGTGGAGTTATAAATGAGTCTCATTTAGCTTTAGCATCCAAATACAAATAATGTTTGCATTTTATTTTGGCTACTCAATAAGAATTCTGCTTTATTCATGCATATAAGAACTGCTAATGATAAAAGTATTTTTAAAACTTGTGTAATACAAATCAAAACACAATAAGGTATCCCCTCACGCCTGTCAGAATGGCTAAAATTAACAACACAGGAAACAAAACATGTTGGTGAGGATGCGGAGAAAGAACCTTCTTATGCTCTTGGTGGGAATGCAAACTGGTACAGTTACTCTGGAAAACAGTATGGAGGTTCTTCAAAAAGTTAAAAGTAGAACTACTCTATGATCTAGCAATTGCATTACTAGGCATTTACCCAAAGGATACAAATACTGATTTGAAGGTTTATAGCACCATTATCAACAATAGCCAAATTATGGAAAGAGCCCAAGTGTCTATCAGCTCATGAATGGATAAAGAAGTTTGGTGTATGTATATAATGGGATATTACATAGCCATAAAAAAGAATGAAACCTTGCCATTTGCAATGACATGGATGGAGATATAGGATATTACGCTAAGTGAAATAAGCCAGTCAGATAAAGACAAACACTATGATTTCGCTCATATGTGGAATTTAAGAAATGAAGCAGACAATAGAGGGAAAAAGAGGCAAATCATAAAATAGACTCTTAACTATAGAGAATAAAGTGAGGGTTGATGGAGGGAGGTGGGTGTGGGATGGGCCAAACGGTGATGGTATCAAGGAGGGCGCTTATTGTGATGAGCACTGGGTGGTATATATAAGTGATGAATCACTAAATTCTGCTCCTGAAACAGATTACACTATATGCTAACTAACTGGAATTTAAATAAAAACTTGAAACAAACAAAAAACCAAACTTGTGTTGCAATATCCAGATAGTCTTCAACGAAACTACATTAACTTTGAAACAGAGGTAGTGAGATGATTTTCTTTCAGAGTTAAAACACTAATAATATGTAACAATAACTTGTATGATTGATCATATATACAAACAAGGTGGCTAAGAAGCTCTTAAGCTTTTTCAAATGACAAAAAGTTTATACATGACATTATTAAATGTAAGCTGTGGGCTGTGTTAATGTCCTGCAACTACACAGAGCAGAGCATACACTTGGCGTGTGTTTGCGCCCTGACTGACAGTTAATTAATGCTGTTTCTGGGCACTAGTCCTAAAACTACTTGTAAAATATTTAGTGACTAAGAAAGTGAAAACTGAACTTTTTAAGTCCCAATCTGTAATTGTTTTCAAAACACAACACAAGAAGTACAAATGTGTACAAAAACAGCACAGAAGCTTTATTTAAAGTTCTGTAAGTTTTTAGTTACTCTATTAGTGAACATTAGCATAGTGGAGAGCTCTATGAGTCTGGTGAGTCTGGGGGTTGAATTAAGCTCAATCTCATGTTAGCAAGGAAAGCCTTGCTTGTGTTGAAACCAAGAAAAGCCTGAGAAAAAACAATACTGAAAAAAAATCTGTTAAAAAAAATCAGTAACCAATAAAAGAACTGCTCAAGAATGTGTAATAAACGAGGAAATAGAGAATATATTTAATATAAAGATAAGAAAGCAGAGAACACAGAACAAGTCTAACAAATAAATTAAAAAAAACATTAAAACTATATATTTAAACCCAAATATAACAGTAATAAATTAAATGTAAATAGACCAATTATGCTAATTAAAGGCAAAGATGATCAGATTGGATAAAAATAAAACATAATATTTATGTTAACATAATTAACACAATCAGCATGCGTAGAATTCTATACCACATAATTGCAAAATGCACATCCTTTTCCAGTACACATGGAACATTTACCAAAACTGACCATATGCTGAGCCATACAGCAAGTCTCCACAAATTTCCAAAAAAAAAAAAAGAAAGAATATAACAGAGTATGTTCTGTAAACACAGTGGAAATAAGTAAAAACAACAAAAATAATAAGAAAATCCCCCAATTTTTGGAAATTAAGGAATAAACACCCAAATAACTGATGAGTGGGGGAAGAATTCACAATGTAATTGAAAACTAAATAATAATGAAATAAATAATGAAAATAAGACATATCAAAATGTATGGGATGTAAATAAAGGTATGACCAATAAAAGGAGGAAAATTTAAAGTCTTAAAATGCTTTCTAAAATACTAGGGAAAAAGGGCTGGACATGAAAGATCTAACCAGTTATCTTAAGGAGTTAGGAAAACTAAATGAATCCAAATTAAAAAAACAGAAAAAAGAAAATAATAAAGAAAAGAAATTAATGGAATAGGAAAAAAGTTTATATTTGAGAGGATTAACAAAGTCGAAAGGCTAGGCTTTCAAAAGAGTTATAAATAAATAACCCCCTGAGAAGACTCATAAAGAAAAAGGGCACAAATAACCAATAAGATGGGAAAAGAGGCTATCACTCTAGATTCTATGGACATTACAAATACAATGGAGCTATATTATGAATATATAAAGAACATCATGAAGAACTCTATGCCAATATACTTGATTTGGGCAAATTCCAAGACAAACAAACACAAAAAGCCTAGAAGACTCTTAACAGTCCAATAGCTTCTAAAGACATTGAGTCTATGATTCCTGGTCCAGATGAGAGTCAGCACTTAGGGAAGAAATAACACCAATCTAACAAAGTTGCCTGGAAAACAGAAAAAGAGGGACCACTTCCTAACTCATTTTATGAGCCCAGCATATCTTGGTATCAATACCTGACAAGGACATTATAAGAAAGAAAAACCACAGGCCAACCTCGCTTATGAACACAGATGCAAAAACTCTATTCAAAATACTAGCAGACCAAATCCAGTGATGCATACAATGGGTATACATGACAACCAAATTGTGTATATATCAGAAATGTGAGACTGTTTAAACATTCAAAATTTAGCCAATTTACCACATTAACAGAATAAAGGAGAAAAGCATATACCCATCTCAACCAATACAGAAAATACACTTGATAAAATCCAATAAAGAATCATGAAAAAAGTCTTTTAAAAAAAGGAGAAATAGAGGGATCTTCCTTGATGAAATAGAAATATCTATAAAAGAAACCTACAGCAAACATTTTACTAAGGGTGAAATCCCAACCTCCCCGCCCCACCCCCGCCACCTGAAAGTTTGAGATAAATACAAAGAAATCTGCTATCAACACTTCTATTCTGTGTTGTAGTTGAGGTCCTGGCCAATACAATAAGACACAGGAAAGAAATAAAAGTATGTGGATTGGATAAGAATAAAGCAAGATGTCATTATTCATAAATAAGATTATATATATTTTATGAGTGTTTCAGTTACTCTTGCTACATAACATACTACTCCAAAACTTAGTGGCTTAAAGCAATCATTTTACTATACTCATGGATTCTTTGGGTCAGGAATTGACAGATAGCACAGCAAAAGAATGGTCTTTTACTTTCATAATAAGACACAAAAACCTTGCCAAGTCAAATAGGATAACTCTAATTCATTATTTTTAATGGTTCTATAATATGGATACACTATAATTCATGTGACTATTTCCCTGCTGGTAGGCACTCAATTAACTCCCAGTATTTAGGGACAATGTTGCAAAATTAAATCCCCATGGTGTTACATATATCCATATACACCAGTACTTTTGTTTCTAATGACCAGATTCCCAAGTGTGAAATTACTGAGTTGAATTTTAATAGGTGTTGTCAGATTGCTTTCCAAAAGAGTGGAAGAATCACATTTCCCCTAGCAATCTAGGAAGGTATCTTTCCCTCTATAATCCTATCATCAATAAGTGATACCATTATTTTTAATTCTTTTAAGTCTCTGGGTATAAATTATCTCAACTCTTTAGTTTGCATTTCTCTGGCTGCATTTAGTTTGCATTTCTCTTATCATGTTTGCTGGGCTTTTGGACTTTCTTTTCTATTAATTATCTATTCATATTCTTTGCCAGAGTTCCAAATGGGTTATCTTTTTCTTATTGGCTTGTGAGAGAATTTTGTATATTGCTGGCCCTTGACCCTTTTCTGGATTCCTATATTTTACGTATAGCTTCTTAGATGTTTATTTTCATTTTTGTTATTCTAGTTTTTACATTTAAACCTTTAATCCATCTGTATAAGTATCTACTTTGTTTTCTTAAAGATAATACCGTTTAATAAAGAAACTATCTTTTCCTCCACTGAATTAAAATATAATATTTTTCATATTACAAATTTTCATACTTACTGAGATAGAGTTTCTTAACTACAGAAATACAAAGCACCTTATAGTCAAACTTCAGAAAACCAAAATAAGGAAAAACATCTTTAAAGTAACCACAGAGAAATGACATAGTTATCTATAAGGGAACAATAATTAGAATGTCAGAGTTCTCATTAGAAATCAGGGAGGCCAGGAAAATGTGGCACAACATTTTTCAAGCACTGAAGGAAAACAACTATCAACCCCAAATCCCGTATCAGGAAAAACGACCTCTCAAGAATTAAGGGGAAATAAAGATATTCTCAAATGAAGAAAAACTAAAGGAATTTGTCACTAACAGACCTATTCTTAGGAAGCTCTCCAAACAGAAAGAAATAAGTGAATAAGGTTCAACTTCAGAAGAGGGTGAACAAAGAATGATTACAAGCAATGGTGAATATAAGGGACTATCCTTCTTCTTATGAATCTCTAAAATCATATTTGATGGTTGAATCAAAAGTTCATAGCATCATTTGATGTGGTGCTCGATGTATATAGAGGAAATGGGACAATTATATATAAAATGTGGAGAGGAAGGGGTGCCTGGGGGTCTCAGTTAAGCATCCAACTTCAGATCAGGTCATGATTTCCCGGTTCAAGTCCCACATCAGGCTCTGTGCTGACAACTCAGAGCCTAGAGCCTGCTTCAGATTCTGTGTCTCCCTCTCTCTCTCTCCATTTCTCCCCTGCTCATGCGTCCTCTCTTTCTTTCTCTCTCAAAAATAAACACTAAAAAATTTTTAAAATTGGAAGTAGAGAAAACGAATTAAATAAAGAACAATTTTTTAAAAAGATAAATAAAATCGATAAAACTCCACTAAGATAAAAAGAGGGAAGACACGAATTCCTAATATTAGGAATGAAATAGGGATTTATCGCTAAAGACTCTATAGAATACTAGTGTGCTGATAAAAGACAAAACCAGACGAAGACAGCACAAAAAGAAAGAAAGAAAGAAAACTACATACCAATGCCTATCATATCTATATCTTAATAAAATATTAGCAAAAAGAATCCAGCAATGCATAAAAAGTATATGCCATGATCAAGTGAGATCTATTTCAAGTACATTTAACATTAAAAAAATCAATGTAATCCTCCATATCAAGATGGTAAGGAAGAAAAAGCATATCATATAAATTAACTAAATACACACCATGTGGCCCAGCACAATTGCATTCTTGGGCATTTATCCCAGAGAAATAAAAACATGTTCACACAAAACCTTCAAACAAAGGTTCACACTAGTTGTAATTGTAATAGTACGTAACTAGATACAACCCAAATGTCTTTCAACAAGCGAATGGTTACACAAACTGTGGTACGATCATTCCATAGAATGCTACTCAGCAATAAAAAGAAATAAACTATTGATACACTCAACAACTGGAATAGATCTCAAAGGAATTAATGCAAAGTAATCTCAAAAAGTTATACATTGTATGATTGTGTTTATACTACATTCTTGAAATAGACAAAGTTAAAGAGTTGGAGAACGGACTAGTGGTCGCCAGGGGTTAGGGCCTGGGGTAGGATGAGACAGTTGTGGCTATAAAGAAAATGGTGGTTATATGAAGCTATATACACACACAAATGAGTGCTTGTGAATTGGGGGAAATCTCAAAAAATTCCCTGGATATGATAATGTCAATTTTTTGGTTGAAAAATTGTACTATAGTTATACAAGATGGTACCATTGGGGAAGGTTAGTTGAATGGCACATAGAGACCTCCTTATACCTTTTTTTATTTTTGCAACTTCCTGTCAATCTATAATTATGTTAGAATAAAAAAAGTTTTTGACACTGCACGTGTATTTATTTAATTGCAATTGGTATAAGTGGAATTAAAGAGAAAAATCAGGAATCTTACCACACAGTCACATCTAAGCTTCAAAACATACAGCTGCAAGTCAACACATGATACAGATGATAAGCAGAACCTTTTCTAGTCTGCTTACCATTAAATTTAAATTCATTTCATTTTTCTCCAAATAACATATTAGAGGAAGTCACCATTTTCTATATCGACTTGATAATCTCACCAGTCAAAACAAAACCATCTTCTTTGTAGCTCTTTTCATCTGTGCAGTACATTCTCATCCTCTCATCTGACTTTAACAAGGTCTGCACGACAGGCAGTACAACTGGTGTTATGTTATTTGTCCAAGGTTACGGGGCTTTTAAATGGCAAAATCAATTTTATAGTCTGACTCCTTTTCCAGTATCTCCCCGTCACATATCACTCTGAAATTTTACGCAGTACTATAGAATCTGAATCAATAGCACAGTATTGTAGGAGAAAGTTAGAGAAGGAATGGGCATGATGCCCATTATAACAAAATCCTGCAGGCCTTCACCTTTAGGCGGAAAAATGGGGAAAAAAATCCAAAAGAGACTTTCCTATTTATATTTTTAGAAAGAAGCTTTAAAAAAAAAAAACTTCATGAATAAAGATTTCAGAGATTTCCCCTAACTTTTCTGGGTTTCTTTTTGTTATATCTACCTCTTTCACCACAGGGATTTGCTCTTAGAACAAAAGTGGCTAAGAACTATGGGTTTAGACACTAGACTATGAACTTTTCCAGTGTTTGGCATACAAGACACAAAGCAGGTGCTCTGCTACTACTCATGAGGGAAGAACTGAATTTGTGAATCAAATAATGCATGTCTCATCTTGCCTTGTGTGAAAAAAAAAAACAACAACAACAAAAACCAAGGGTGAGAGTTTACAGTTAAGGCCTTAGGGTGAAGGGTGATTATAAAGCAGTGTGAGCACTAAATGCCTGCTGCAAAGAACAGCTAGAAAGCTGTAAAGTGGGTGTGGGTATGGGTATGTCATTCCGTAACAGCGCATGTTTATTGAGTGCTTATCGTGTGTAAAACACTGTTCTAAGTGCCACATGAATTATATCATTTGATAAAACAATCTTAACAAATGGATACCAATGTATCCCATTTTATAGATGAGAAAAATTGAGGCACAGACTCCTTCCTTAAAATAGCATGATGCAGGGCAAGCGGCAGAGGCAACTGAAAGTCTCGACGGTTTCCCGCACTCTACGTTCAAGGGAAGGAGCTCGGTTCTGACCTTGCTGCCACGGAAAAATACTTGAGCAACGAAGACTGAACATCAAACGTGCGGTAGGGAAGTGTCAAGTTCAGAGACTGGCCCACGAGTCAATTCACAGGGTACCTGGTCTAACAAATTTGGAAGAGGATGGGGGAGGAGGCTGATTCGACGGAGAAAACTGAGGTTACACCAAAATAGCCTTTAATGACCCCGCCGACGGACAAGCGGGGAAACCAATGTACGGAGGGAAGACAGTGACTTGTCCAGGGCTAGTTAGAGGCTTAGAACTCTTAGAACTTCTTAGAGGTACAAGAACTCTGATTTTTGGAGTCTCTGGCCCAGACTTTGGCCCGTGCTAGTCACTTCTTCCTGGTCCACCGCCCAATGTCCGAGCCCCTACTCCCCAAAAGTGCCGCCATAAACGTCCCACAGGCAGGCTGCAGTTAGCAGTAGAAATGGCTCAGAGGAGCGACTGCTGGGACAGCACCAGAGTGGATCCGAACCCCGAGCGGTCGCCCTGCGGACTGTCTGGCCCAGGGCAGCACAGGCCTGGCGAGGAGTCACAATGAGGAAGGGCGCTGACTCCCACGTGCCTGCTTGCCCGTCAGTTCTTGCGCAAAATCGTCCCCACAAAGCAGTGTCTCACCTGTCAGCCTAGAAAGCAGCGGGTTCTATCACAACGCTCCGGATAAGACGGCACTGGGAGCGGAAGTCCCGCCTACTCTACGTCACAGCGCCGCGCCGCGTCGCCCACCACTGCGGAGAGGCGGTCCCTTGAAGACGCTCGAAGTGTGCAGGTTCGGGAGGTTTTTGAGCGTGGTTGGGGGCGTGTGTTCCAGGTCCAGCGAGAGCGTCGGGAGGGTGTAGCTGTTCTGGAACTTTGTCTTTTCATTTGAACGTTATCCTCTTGTTTCAGTCAGTCTTGTATACTTCTGCTTCTCTTACCCTGTTGTCCTCCCTTCCTCCGTTAATGGTTGCGTCTCTTTCCCTTACCCATATACATAGGAAACTTGATTCTCAGTTGACCTTGTTTGTTAGCATTAATAGGGCCAGCCCATGCTACTCCACATTTTAGCAAAATGTGGAAACTGTCGATTCCCCAGAGGTATTTCGAACTTAACGTACCCAAGCTCCATGAAGACAGAAGTCACACTGGTCTTGTGAACTGTTGCATTCTCTGCACCCAGCTCATAGTAGCTGATTAGTGTTCATCTGTCCAAAAATGCAGTAGTGAATGTGACATCGTTTTATAGCCAGGGGGAGAAGCAGACAAGCAGACTGGCAAAGCAGTTAATCTTACCCACAGTTAGGAAAGAAACCTTGATCGTTTTGTATTCAACATTTCAGTGATAGGACCACCCTCCAGTGAGTCGTTGGCAGTGGACTGGTACCTCTTGTTCATTACCTCTCCATTTTTCAATTTTACTTCCTTAATACGATAGTTAACACAACGAGTTTAGAAAAAGCCTCTCACTGCCTAACAATTTTTTATGAATTAACTCATTTTTAATCCTCATAGCAGCCTAATGAGGTCAGTATTAACATGTGACCATAGAATCTGGCAACACAAATACACAAACTAAATGAGTGATTACATTACAGTTGCATTGCATGATATGTTCAAGTATTTTTTCTCATTACTAATGCACAATTTAATGTGTGCATTTCAATGAACATGATTAACTAATGCAGCCTTTCTTTTCAATCCTTGTGAATGCATTTGTGGTGCTCTGCTCAAGTGATTTATGTCTCTGATTTCATTAAATAAGCCTTTGCCAGAAAACCTACTCAAGAGAGTTCAGTCATTAAAAAAAATCTCCTTCCAGACTGATGGCCACTCTATGATTATCTCCCATTTTTATCTGCAGGATAAAGTAAGTCACAGAAAATTAACCTTCCCTACCTCACTTGGCAGAGCTGGATTCTACAACTCTATATGGTACATCATGCTTGGATGAGCTCCCACTCCCTAAGCTATTGTTGAAGGGCTCACTCTTTTATACCTGATTACTCGAAGCAGCCTCATTGTTTTCCACATCTTCTCTCCTTGCTGGTTCTGGAATGCTCGTGCTGTCTTCATTAAAGCTTTCATATTTTTGTGCACAGTTTTCCCCTCTGCCTGGTTTGGTCTTCTCCCACTGTTCCCTAATCCCTCCATTCCCCCTTCAACATATGATGCAAGATTCACTTTGGAATGGCATTCTCTGGTGCCCCCAGGTATGTTGAGGTCCCTCCTTTTTAGTCCTGTATCACCATTTGCATTCTTCTGTTAGGTTGCTTATTTGTCTCCAGCATTAGACTGTGAGGTCCTACCCCTTCCTTCTTTTATCCTTGTATTCCCTAGGTCTAGAATAGGGTATGAGACTTGGTGAGCCTTCTGTAAATCTATGTTTAAATGATTCCTCTCAAGTAGTGGAGTGGAGTATGCTGTGAGGCCTGTAGGATCCGCTTGGCACGTATTCTGGGTAAACGTGCGTCACGGAGTTCTTATGTATCTTTTTTTTTTCACACTGGTTTCCAGGGCTAATTAAGAAAGAGATTTCCCGGCAAATTATGCTTCTGAATAAAGTTAATATTATTAACAGTCCCTGAATAAAGGTTAATATTATTATACATGTATTGATTTATTTGAAGGTCTGAGTACTTTGAAATCAAATAATCTTTTCTAGTATTATTCTCCATTAATACTTCTGAAATTTAGTGTGCATAAGATTCGTCCAGAGAGTTTGTTAAAACAGGATTCTGATTTAGTAGGTCTTTTGTGAGGCCTAGAATTTGCCTTTCAAACAAACTGAGAGATAATGCTGCTGCTACTGCTGATTCGCAGGTCATACTTTTCATGGCTCTGCCTGATGTGGTAGTTGGAGAAAATGCTTGGTGGGAGGGCAATAGTCTTTATTTACAGTAATTTGTACCTAAGTATATGTATAATTGTCATCACTTCTAGCATTTACAACAGGTGATCCACAAAATATTTTTGTGAAATGGATTTGCACTGCAGCATTCATTTATTTATTCTTGCAAAAATATATATATTGAGTGCCTGCTATGTGCTAGGTATTGTTTCAGGTGCTAGGGACAAGAAAGATCTTTGCTTTCTTTTTCGTTTGTTTGTATGTTTATTTATTTTTAATCTACATCCAAGTTAGTTAGTACATAGTGCAAAAATGTTTCCGGAGTAGATTCCAGTGATTCATCCCTTATGGATAACACCCAGTGCTCATCCCAACAAGTGTCCTCCTTAATGCCCCTCACCCATTTAGCCCATCCCCCCACCCATAACCCCTCCAACAACACTCAGTTTGTTTTCTGTATTTAAGAGTCTCTTATGTTTTGTCTCACTTCCTGTTTTTTTTTTATATTCTTTTTGCTTCCCTTTCCTTATGTTCATCTGTTTTATATCTTAAATTCCTCATATGAGTGAAGTCATATACTTGTCTTTCTCTGACCAATTTCACTTAGCATAATACTCTCTATTTCCATCCACATTGTTGCAAATGGCAAGATTTCATTCTTTTTGATTGCTGAGTAAAACTCCATTGTGTGTGTGTATATATATATATATGTGTACGTATGTATGTGTGTGTATGTGTAGGCCACAATTTCTTTATCCATTTGTATGTCGATGGCCATTTGGGCTCTTTCCATACTTTGTCTATTGTCGATAGTGCTGCTATAAACATTGGGGTGCATATGCCCCTTGGAAATAACACACCTGTATCCCTTGGATATATACCTAGTAGAGCAATTGCTAAGTTGTAGGGTACTTCTGTTTTTAACTTTTTGAGGAACCTCCATACTGTTTTTCAGAGTGGCTGTATCAGTTTGCATTCCCACCAACAGTATAAAAGACGCTTTCTCTGCGTCCTTGTCAACATCTGTTGTTGCCTGAGTTGTTAATTTTAGACATTCTGACTAATGTGAAGTAGTATCTCATTGTGGTTTTAATTTGTATTTCCCTGATGATGAGTGTTGTCGAGTATTTTTTCATGTGTCAGTCATCTGTATGTCTTCTTTGGAAAAGCGTCTATTCATGTCTTTTGCCCCTTTCTTCCCTAGCTTATTTGTGTTTTAGGGGGTGTCGAGTTTGATAAGTTCTTTGTAGATTTTGGACACTAACCCTTTCTCTGATACATCATTTGTAAATATCTTCTCCGAGAAAGATCTTTGCTTTCTTGAAGGATAGCAGATAATAAGTGAGAAAGTAAGAAATAAGAAAGTAATGAAAAAATTAAATGGCAATGTGAAAGAGAGGGGCTAAATTAGGTTGGGTAGTCAGGCAAGTATCTGAGCTGACCTGAATTGTAAGAAATCAGCCAGAAGATATAGTGGAAGATAATTCTTGCATTCCTTCTCATTCCCCGTGTATATTTTATTAATTTTTTTTTTAATTCCAGTGTAGTTAACATACAGTGTTATATTGGTTTCAGGTGTACAATATAGTGACTTTGCAGTTCCCTATATTACTCAGTGGTCATCATGATGAGTGTACCCTTAATCCCTTTCACCTATTTCACCCATCCCCCGCCTACCTCCCTCTGGTAACCATCAGTTTGTTCTCTGTAGTCAAGAGTCTGTTTTTTGGCTTGTCTCCTTTATTTTTTTCCCTTTGTTCATTTGTTTCTTAAATTCCCCATATGAGTGAAATCATATGGTATTTGTTTTTCTCTGACTGGCTTAATTTGCTTAGAATTATACTGTGTAAATCCATCCACGTTGTTGCAAATGGTAAGATTTCATTCTTTTTCGTGGCTGAATAATATTCCATTTATGTATGTGCCACATCTTTATCCATTCATCTATTGATGGGTACATGGACTGCTTCCCTAATGTGGCTATTGTAAATAGTGTTGCAATGAACATAGGGGTGTATATATTCCTTTGAATAGGTATTTTTATTCTTTGGGTACATACCCAGTAGTGCAATTCCTGGATCATAGAGTAGTTCTATTTTTAATTTTTTGAGGAACCTCCATACTGTCCTTTAATATTAGCTGCTTTTTATCTTAGAGCACTCTCTTTGATCCACTGCTCTATCTAAATGCTTCCCCGCTCACCCATAGTTTTAAATAACCTTTATAGACAACTCTCAAAGTCACATGTCTAGCCAAAATTGCTCCCATAGGTTCCAGGCTTATAGATCAGACAGCTGCCCTAACATTTCCACTCGAAAGCCAAATAGGCATCTCAAAGTTAACACATTCCACACAGAACTATTGATTTCTGACTCCAAGGGCAAGAATGCATTCAGATCTCAGTACGAAGTTGAAACGGAATCTGGAAAAAACAAAACAAAACAAAACAAAAAACAAAAAACAAAACAAAAACACAGTTGGGAACTGAGGTAGAATTCTCTCCTGACTTCACTTCTCTTTGGGCATCTGTTTTGTCATCATTCTTCGGTCCCTAGGCTACAGGAAAGAATATGGCTGTTTACAGCTCATGCAGTCTATGTTGTAGATTGAGGATTAGTGCTGTTCAAATAGTTTCTACTTCTTACCTTGTAGGCACTTGCTAGGAATGCACTTCCCTAGCAGTTGGGGGGAGGGTGAGAAAAAGAGAGGGATCAAGAGGATGTGAGCAGTTCTGTCTAGTGCGTTGTGAGGAAAGATGTTATGTCACTTCCAGGCTGAGCAGTTGATTCCTTGTGTGAGATCCTCCAAAGCTTCCACTCTTTCTTTGGCGTGGTGATGACATCTAAGATGGTGTCTGTCCCAACAGCTTGTATCCTTGAGTAGCTGCTGTTGCATAAAGCCTACTGATCATCCTGGGATAAACACATAGGAGACAGAAATATGCCTCTTGTGTTGTTTTTGGTGTGGTTATGGTAGTACAGTGTAACCTGTGCAGATGATACACAGGGACAGCCACACAGGGAGGCTCTTTCTTTTCACTCTCTTGATTTTAATTCCAAATACTCAGGGAGAGAATTTCTGATTGGCTCAGCTTGGATCTGGTTTATAGCAGTTGTCCAATCATCAATGACAAGGGCTAGGGGTCATATTGTACCTTATACAGAGGAACCCTCTGCTACAGTGAAGGGGATCATAGGGAGTAGGCAAACATTCCACAAGAGTGTCTACTGTAAACACTCATGGCTATAAAATTAGACAATTGTACTGATTTAGAAACAGTATATGAAATTGAAACATTTTAACCTTTTACATGAAAATTTTAGACTCTCATTACTCATTCAGTGTTTATTGACCACCTATTACATCCCAAACTTACAGACACTGAGGACACAAAGGCAATCCAAAGAGAAAACCCTTGGTCTCACAGAAACACAATAAACAAATGAAATGCATTAATGTATAATGATGGGGAGTTAAAAGGGTAAGAATCAAGAGTGAGGAGTGCATTAGTTACCTATTGTTGCTTAACAAATTACCCAAAACACAGCATCGTAAAACAGCAGGTGTTTATCATCTCGCAGAGTTTCTGAGGGTCAGGAGTCCAGGAGTAGCCTATATGGGAGGATCTAGCTCAAAGTCTTTCATGAGGTTGCAGACAAGCTCATTGGTCAGAGATGCAGACGTCTCAGAGCTCCCTTGGGGCTGGAGAATCCACAGCTGAGCTCGATCATGTGATTGTTGGCCAGTCGCTGTTCCTCACTGGCTATTGGCCAGTGGCTGACCTACTCTAGAGACATCCGGGGGCTCATTTATAAGAGCATTCAGGAACTGACTCCACATTTCACTGATGTAGCAATGTCCACAAAAAGGTGTGATGCAAGGTTTTCTGATTATTTAACTTCAGGACTGAGTGGCAAGGAATAATTTATGGAGAGAAAACTTCAAAATGTAAATTGAGGCTTATGTAGAATAGGCTACTTATGGAACTCTAAGGAATGTAAATAACCAAAAGGAGAGAGAGAGACTTTTGTCAACTAATATTTATTGAATATTTATTATGTGCCAGGTTTTGTGCCAAGCACTTTATATTGTTCTAGAAGGGGAAGAGAAATTTGAAGTCAAAGTTCAGGACGATGGTCTCAGATAATGGTCTCCTCTTTCCCCTATCCATTTGAATTCATGTCTGCGTCCTAGAGAGAGAAAGATTATAGCATGAAGCAGACAGAAGTAATTTTCCCACAAAATATGTGAGATATTTTGGGATCCCAAGGTAGGACCCCTCAGGAACCACCATGATGGAGTATTATACCAAGGAAATATGTCTCTTGTTGAGCACAGAAATGTCTCATGGACACGAAATGATTTTAGGGGACTGTCAACCACGTGCAGCCCTTACAAGGAAGAAATTGCAGTGGAGGTAGTATCAGAGCCTCTTGGCATCTGCTGATTAGAAAGAGAGGAAAAATGGTTGCATTTCTGATATAGCCCAGATCAGTTATGTTTGGACACTTAAAAAAAACTCCTAGAAACTGCTACAGTTGTTGAGGACCCTTTCGTGGAAGTAAGAGAGTAGTTGGGGGCACTGCAGAAGAGATGGAGAGCCTGCAAGAGCAATGAGAATGAAACAGAGAAAAGTGTAACACTTAGATATTTATGATAGGAAGGAATACTTCTGGTGGATGTTATAAGGATGTCAGAAGGACTTGCACTTACTCATAAAATGTTTCCTTTACCCCATTATTCCGTTGCACATGAAGTTGAAACTCTTAGTTAGACCCCCTTTGAACTAGGATATGTAGATTGAAGAGTATGTAAAAAGCACAAGAGGAAGAAAAAGAGCAAAGACACAGAAGAAAATAAAGATTTTTTTCTAAGTGTAGAAGACAACTAAAATTTATTCTCAATATATGTTCTGGAGATAGAAGCACTAGTCATAAATATGAGTGACTTTTAAATTGCGGTTTTCCACTGGCTCTAATAGTGAATTTTCTTCTTTGTAAATTTTTAAGTATAGATAATTCCAGAAGCTTGTAAAACATACGATTGCTTCGTGCAGCCTCGATAGGATAGCTCTGGTATACCCTGAGATCCACATTAAAATCTTTTCAAACACCTTAGATCAAGAAAACTGATCCACATGGTGATTTATCTTAAACATAAGTTAAAAATCAATACCTAAACCATTGATAAAGCCATATTTAACTCCTGTATTCTAGCTATCCTGTACCAGCTGACATTTAATTATGCAGAGACCCAAAGAGATGGATGGCCCTAAAAGCCAGCACACTTGAGCTGTAAGACTTGGAGAGTCTTGCTAAAGGACTGTTCAATGATAGCATTGCCTTCATTGCTTATAAAAAGAATGAATTTTTATAAATCTGGCAAACATCAATATTAGATATTTGATACTATCACATACATATATATTACAGAGAGACTAAAATAATATTTTTAAGACTTTCAAGGTCATTCATCATACATAATGTACCTGCAACTCCAAATGTTTCATTTTAATCCATCAATAGAATCCATTAATTCCCCTCCATGAAACCCACATCATAAAGAAGTTTTTAATGTCAGGGTAGGGTATGATGAGGATAAGAAGAATACGAGAGATGTAGTTAAGCTATCCCTATAAATTAGAGACAAAGTAGAGATTGGTACTAGCTACACATGAATATTCTTTTAGAGTACAGTATGTTTCCATTTTATTGGATTCCTCAGAAACGAATTGCTCTATTCAACCTAGTTTTTGTGGACTAATCATATTATTACTTTTACAAATTATTCCTTCTTTTTTTTTTTTAGTGGAGACTTTAATGGAAATTCCCTAGTAAAATAAAAATAGAATTTTTCATGAATCAAAATGTCTTTCCATATCATCCATTTATTGAACAGTCGTGGACTGAAAAGTGGTCCTCCAAAGACCTGTGAGTATGCTACCGTACATGGCAAAAAGGGCTTTGCAGACGTGGTTAAGATGTGTTAGGGATCTTGAGATGGGGAGATTAACCTGATTATCCAGGTGGACCTAATGTAATACCAAGGGGCCATAGAGAGGAGTGGAGGGGGCAGAATCAGAGAGGAGAGTGTGGTGGCAGAAGCAACAGTCCTGGTCAGAGAAACAGATAAGAAGGTGCTATGCTGCTGGCTCGAAGATGCAGGAAGGGGCCACAAACCAAGGAATGTAGCAGCCAATTTCTGGACAAAGCAAGGAAATGGATTCTCTCCTACCTCTCCCAGAAAGAACGAAAGCCTGTCACCACCTTAATTTTTGCCCAGTGAAGTTGAATTTGTAGTTCTGACCTCCTGAACTGTAAGAGGGTAAATTTGTGTTGTTTTAAGCCACAAATTTGTGGTAATTTGTGGCAGCAGCAATAGGAAAGGAATATGCCAACTAAATAAAGGCTTAGATCATTTCTGTTTTGTAAACAAGTGAGCAATATTAAACAAGTAGATTTCAAGCTTCAGGGTATTAGCTGTTGCCAAAACACTATGCCTTCTCCCCTCAGTGCATCTCTATCCTGCTGTTGGCTGAATATTCCTGTTTGATGTGACTTTTGACAAAAATTTAGTCTCAACAGAGATAAAGCCGACTAACTCAGCTAATTTATGTTTTTCTCTAATATTGAGCTTTCTTTGGGTTTAGCCACATGTTAGTTTTTTTTAATTTATAGTTTAAAATTGCATTGTGTTGCGACCTTAAAATTGCAAAGCCATTTTATTCTCAGCCCAAACTAACCAAGCTAACATATTTAAAAGCTTTAATGAGCTCCATTCCTGTAATTCAGCTCTCTAAATTATCCATCAGAGATCCTGCCCTCTATGATCCTGGGTACCACACAACAGAGGAACTAAAATGTCTAATATTCTCCTTCCCTGTACTATGGTTTCTCTGTTAAACTTTTGCCTACTTTTAAAAGAGTCTCATGCTTACCTTTCTTTTCATAGTCTAGTTCCTAAAAAAAATAAGGTATACTCACATTGTTAGCATAGAGTTCAAATCCATTCTTAGATTCCGTTTTCATTCGTGTTTTTCTTTAGAATTCTTAATTGAAATGGACAAAGTTAAACAAAAATTTTTAAAAGAAATGTTGGAATTCCAGTATTATAAGAGCATCTCAGCTTTTAGTTCTGGCATTATCCATTTTTTAACATTTAAGGAGGTCAGAGAACCACATTCATTTTCCTTTTGGGGGTGATTCTTCCCTTCGGGTAGTAAAACTGAAATATGAACCCCAAAGAGCATGTGGGAATTGAGTGGATGCGTGAACTTTTGACTGCTCACATCCGGCCCTCTCCCTGCATCTGGGGAAATGCCCCACAGGTAAGTCCGATAAGATCTTAAGTACTGTTCTAGACTTGGTCTGAGATAACTTCTGCTCACCCAGGAGGCGAGATTATCCCACATAAAACTGTCCTGATATTGTGGATGAACTCATCATCAAGTGCCACATTGAATAGCATACTCTGAATTCAAAGAGGGGGAATTCAGTTAACTGTGTGTTGGGTAAGTAAAGCTTTTGACTGAAGGGAGTCCTTGAGTCCTGTCTTGAAAGATAGCTGGTATTCTCATAGAGGAAAAGGAAAATGGCATTCTAGATGAGGAGATAATTTAACAAAATTAGCTGGTCTGAAATGGCATGATCCAGTGGAAAAAAGTTGATTCTAGTCACAACTCTGCACAACAAAACAAAGAACACTTTTCATCTTATGTGTTTTCACTATGGTTGTGCACATTTTTTACTAAAGAGCTGCCCTGAGCTCTTCCATGTCTATTTCAACATCCTCCTCCAAACCTGTGTGCCCTTACATATCCCATGTCTTCTGTTTAGAATGTCCTCTGTTTAGGCTCCTGGGGTTTTGAGATACCTGGAATGTATCTCACCGTCTAGCACTTACTACATCTGTAGTATGTTCACATGGCTGTCTTTTGTTTGTTTGCTCTTTTTGCTGGAACATTTAAAAGAGAATTCTTGAAATGATACTTTAACCTTAAATATTTTAGTATGAGTCTCTGACAGATAAGGACTTTTAATAACAGAAACAGCAGACTTTTATCACACCTCATAAAATTAACAATAACTCTGTAATATCTTTTTATTACCCAGTTCTTATTCAATTTCTTGAATTTCTCTAAAATGGATTTAGCTGACTACATCCCCAAAGTTCTAGTCAGAAGCTTCTGCAGCCAGTTTAAAGGACAATCTTAAGGTACTCCGATGATAAACACAAATCCTTATGTGTGTCTTATCATGGGAGTACCTTAAGATTGTCCTTTAAACTGATTGCAGAACTTCTGTTTTAGCACAGCAGGGACAAAAATTAAGATAGAAAAAGGAATGGAGAATAAAATTTCAGCTTTGAAGACAGCATGGCTTAGAATTTATTATATAATGTACTCTTCTGAGCCAGTTCATAGCTTTCTGGGAGACAAATCCATCTTGTCCTTTGGAGCCCCCAGTCACCCAAAAGAGTGGTTCTAGGAGGAATAACCTCCTCAGGGTAAGAGCAGGACTCTCCTTATGGGTCTCTTTCTTCAGGGGTGTAGACCATAGACTCATGGTCAGACCAAATGAATTAAAAAAAAAAGCTGAAATGTATTTTCCACTCCCAATGTTTCTCTCCAAGAAATGTAACATTCCTGGCCTCTCTCAATCCCTTCCTCTCTCTGCCCAGGAAAGTGGAGTAACTTGCCTAATATCTAAGTCTTGGAAGAATAAACTGTGCATCCTTAACTCATCTGTTGTCTTCTCCAAGCTAGCTTCCCACAGGGTGTAGGGGGTCTTTGCTTCTCCATGATGTAACCTGGGGAAGTCTCCACACTAACCGAATGCTATCTGGGTAAATCTAATTCTGGGGCTCACTGTGCAGTCCCTTTGGACTCACATATCAGCTATGGACCGTAATATAGTCTTTATTGGAAATCCAGACGATGTTTTGGTCTCCATATGTTCTAGTCCTAGTCTTCTCAATGTTTCTAGAAGTCTGCTGGGAATGGAGGGTACTATTTTTGGAGTATTCTAAAAAATATAAACAGTCATAAAATGTTATGTTAATATGCTTTTCTATTGGCTAATATTTTATGTAGGATTTTATATTGATATTCATACGTGGGATTAATATGTGGCTTTCTTTTAGGGGTTTTGTTACCAGGATTACAGTAGCTTCATAAGAGGAAGTTAGACATGTTTTTTCTTTTTCTTTTCTATGCTCTAGAACAATTTGAGTAGAATTGGCACTAAAAATAATTTTATTTTCTTAAAATCGCCCTTTTAATTCAGATTCTCAATTTACTACGAGTGAGCAAAATACTTGCTTTTGAATCTTGCAGTTTCCTCTATTTGTGGTTATTGCATTATTACTTCCAACTTTTGTGCTCATATGGTATCACCCATTTCCCGACTTGATCAGATGACCTAAAGATTTATGTTCATGTAGGTTTTAAGATTTTTAGAAAAAGTGTTTCTTGGATTTACATGTTTATCCTTTTAAATTCATAACTGAATATGTGTTATTTATGATTCTTCCCTTCTGCTCTCCTTGGCTTTCTTTTTCCTAACTTGAGTCTTATTTGTAAATATAAATTTTTTAGCTACAAATTTTCCCATGAGCTTTGCTTTGCTTGTATCCCATGATTCTGATGAGTAAAGTCGTTTGATAAACCAGCAGATATGCCTAGTTGAGAGGTCTATTGTCCTGCAAAGGAGATAGTTGAATGATCTGTTGTTTGGATAAATATGTTTTCAGGAAGTCATTTAAGCAACAAAGATATTACCAATAATTTCCTGCCCTTGCACTTAGAGACTTGGTTTTGGTGATCCATTGGTATCAAGTTTGGCTACCTGGCTTGTTTTGGAAAGTGAAATGTCAGCAGATGGTTCACTGAAGGATTCTGCCATTTTTCTTTCCTCTCTACCCCAAGATCCAGTATGTCCCAAATTGGGATCGTTCATTTGAGTAGGGTCCCAGAAAGAAGAAGGTTTAGAACTGGTGCAACCAGTGAAGGACATGTAATGGGAGCAAGAAATAAATCTTTGTTGTTGTAAACTGCTGAGATTTTTGAGTTGTTTGTTACTGTAGCATAAGCTAGCAAAACTGCTACAACATGTACTGAATATATATACAGACACATAGGTATATATTCCTTCATATATACATTATATACTATATACTATATATCATATGTACCTAGATATAATATAGGAACATCTTGTGAAAAATAAGGTATAAGTAAATTTTATGGGACTTCAGATGCAATTTTTACTAATTAAATCATTACAAAAATTTATAGTTGTGTCTTTGTTTTTATGACATATCTGTAGTCATAGCCATGATTTGTTCGATGCCAAGTTTTGGGTCAGAAAAGTTCCTCCATTACAACTTTTTTTCTTTGAGAAAATTCTTTGCTCTATACCCATCAGCTTTGGTACATGGTTCTAGAAAGCTACTAATATGAAAAAAAGAAAAGAAAACACTGACTCTACTTGTTTGCAAACTTTAAAATTCTGATTTCATTATTCCTTAAAACCAGTGGAAATGACCCATAATCATAGTAAGTAACATTTTTATAAATGTTGTCTCTTACAGAAGAAAAGTATCTCCTGTAACTATCAGCATGATATATGAAGATAGTTTTTAAAAATTTCTCTAAATAGGAAAAAGAAAATATTCTAATTTTTTCTTGAAGCCAGTCAAAAAGTCAGGTAATATTTAAAGACTCCAAAATATGCATCTCATTTTGAAACCACAGATTAAGAGTTGTACTTTTGTTTAGCAAGTACTCATATAATTTTACAATTATTTTTAACATTACGGGTTACAGAACACTGTGGTAGATCTAAGCAAAAACATAAATCCCCAAAATATTTGAAAATATTAATTTTGGTTTAATACCTCCTTCTCTGTATTGTCATTATTGTACATGGCAAAGCTGGCATAAGAAAATTTGGTTAAATGTCTAATTTTACACTTGATCTTAGCTAAAAGGCTGAGAAACGATTTTTAAATGTCTAATTTTGTTCTTATAAACCCCAATTCTCAACATGTTAGTACAAATCAGAGTTTTAGTATGCTAATCTCTGAGTAATCAAATATGCCTAGGAAAAAATAATCGGGAAACTGCATCTACAGACCATATGATTTGCATTATTAGTACTTTCCATGTAATAATTCTACACATTGTTATCATTAGCAACACTATTTCAATCATGAATATCACCAAGTTCAGAAGAAATCATTTCTGAATTGTCTCTATTAGGCCATGATCAAGAGGAAAAAATACAAGACCGAGTTTTCCTTTAGTGTTGTATCTGACATTTTTAAATAGACTCATTTTCTGTGGTTTCATGTAACCTATTACATTTGTCACTGGATGGCAAGGAGGCCTGTCTCTCATTAGCACTTCCGCTAGTACTTGAGAAAAATATCCTGAAAGAAAAAAGATTCAATTTGCCTCCCCTGGATTTGGAGGCATTTGATTTTTTGAGAATTTCAGTAAATATCATCTCTAATTTTAGTTGAATACCCCTCACCATATGATATTACAAGATATAACTAACATACTATCCGCCTAGAAATATGTTTCTCTTTGATCCTAAAAATGGCTTTTGATTAAAAAATTGGCTCTCCATTATGTTAAGAGTGAGATAGAATTTAAGTGGTGGTAGGGGAGACTGATCTGTAAAAGACAGAACAAAAGAATACACCAGAATTAAATCTGTGACTTTTTTATCCACCTCTTAATTTTTTCCCTCCTTTATGCGATTCCCTGTCAACTTCCGCAGATTTGGAATGTGTTTATACTGGGTTTGTGTGTTCTGTGTGTGTGTGTGTGTGTGTGTGTGTGTGTGTGTGTGTGTTGTCTTTGCAAGGAAATTTTGGAAAGTGTTTTTAGCCTAGTTGTTTGTCTTGCTCCTCCCCCCCCCCCCACTTACCAAAAATGTCCTCATTGCATCTGTTAGTGACTCTCTATTGAGGTGAGCCATTTATAAGAGAGAATTCCCCTGAACCGCTCACGTATAGACATATCCTAGTGTAAGTGCTGAATAATCTTACAGTTGTGCAAATCAGACTGTGTCACTCCCATGCTTAAAATTGCCCATTGGCACTCTCTTACCTACAGGTTGAAACCCACACTCCTCTATCTGGCATACATGGTCTTCATGATCTGGGCCTAATCTCCCATTCTGGTCTTCTCTCCCTTGCTCTGGGAGTTCAAACCATCTAGAGCTTTTCTACAAACTGTATTTTGATCCCTTTGTATTTACACATCTATTTGTTTAGTCTTGGATGGTCTTCACCAACTAGGGAGGCTAATTAATTCTTTTGTTTTAGTTCAAATGCTAAGCCTTTTTAGAGAAGCCTTTCCTAAGTGCCTGGGGCATCTTCCAGAATTCCCACTATGTTACACACCTACTGAAGCAGAGATGGCTAATTTATTGTCAGCCTAATATCCATTCTTCTATCCTTCCTTCATAAAGAATTTCTAATTTTATTTGAGGTGTCAGTATGCCCCATTCCCAAATGTCTTGTGGCCAAGTGGGCATTCTCTCTTCAACAAACTACAAATATATGCTGGGTGAAACTTCTAAGAAATCTCAAAATGCAGACAGTTATCTGGCACTGACCCTTTTTTGTATTTACAGACTGCTTGGATGTAGATGTATTGGCTGGAGCTTGAGCACCCATCTTGGGCCATAAGGCTCCCTTGAGAATGAACACCATGTATTAGAGATGGTGGGGCAGAAAGATGGAAAAATCTGAGACTGGCACTATAAGGCTGTCTTAACAACCTTGGACTGTTTACCAATGAGCTTCTTTTACCTGAGAGATAAAAGTTTATTTATCTACTTTGTGCTTTTGAAATATGCTTGTGGAATGCACTCTTTAGTGGGGTTTTCTCTTACATTCACCAACTCTAATCTTGACTAATGCATCTGTATAATAAGAACTGCCAAAGTTATAATACTGGTCTATTATCACATATATCTCCCCTGTGTTATTTCACAGGAAGAGAGCCAGGGTTACTCTGTTGTGTTCTAATATGACAGGACTATCATGCTGAGTTCTGTCAGGGCATGACCCTTGAACTGGTGGTGCAGGTGAGAGTGGAGACTTCCCAGAAAGTCATCTTGGTGTCTATCATGCAGAGAACAGGAAAAGTCTAAAGATAAAACCAGAACAATTGTAAGGGGGAACTCAGCTGGTAAATAACTGGGCCTTTCTCATCCTTTCTGAGCTTAAACTATGGGGAGTCTAGGTTTCCTTAAGGATACTTTAAGGTGAGAAGGCATATGGGGACCCAGACTGAGTGGGACCCTTGTTGTGCATCACAGAGCAAAAGTGAGTAAGCCATGGCTCATAAGTTGATTCACTTTACATACATGCAGCTCTTTCTGCGTATTTCCACTTTAAATGTTTCTTCCCTATCTAAGTAGTATTCAGAGGTGCCAAGGCAAGGGCCTGTGTCCATGCAGAGTCCTTCTGAAGTCAGTATGATGGTAGCTGCAAGAATCGCCCAGAGTCCACAAGAATAAGGGAGAACTCAGGAGGAAAGAGTGAGGAAAGTGAATCAAAAGGCCAGCCACCCCTTTCACCAAGAGTGCTGCTTCCAATGCAAGATCCTCAGTTAAGGAATACTGAACTTCCCTTCAGTTAGGAACACATCATAACAGAAGAGCTTATGGAGGTCGTTTAGTCCAAACTTATCATCTTTCAGGTGAGGAACTGAGATCCATAAAGGTTACATGAACTCGCCTGTGTTAGTGATAGAGCCAATTCAATGTTCTTTCCATTATGCAATATTGATATGAGGTCACTGAAAATTGTTTTTTAAATAAATTTTAAAATTGCATGTTTGTGTATTTTTATGGAGAAGAAAGCCACAGGTGTTTTTTAAAAAGTCAAAAAATATTTTAAGTTTATTTATTTTGAGAGAGAGGGAGAGAGCATGCACACAACCAGGGGAGGGGCAGAGAGAGAGAGAATCCTAAGGAGGCTTTGCACTGCCACCAACATGGGGCTCGAATCCATGAACCGTGAGATCATGATCTGAGCTGAAACCAAAGGTCAAACACTTAACTTGACTGAGCCACCCAGGGACCCCTAAAAAAATCAAATTTGCAAGGCCATTCATGAACCATAGTACAAATTGTAAATGTTGGGAGGATGGCAGTTTTAATAACTTATTCATCTGTTTGTTCAAGTTCCTGTGAATGAGATTCCAAAAGACAAGTGCTTCCCACTCCCTAACTCTATCAACCAAGCAGTTTCTCCTGAAGGAAAGTAGCTTTTATTTTCACTGTAATCTTCCTCCCTTGATGTCTCACTATACTTGTAACTAAGGCTTTGATGGGAAAATACCTTTACTACCGGTGGTGCTCAATTCAGAGGCTTGTGGATTTTCCATATCTGAATATTTGTTTCTACCAACACTGACTGTACTGAAAAGCCTGGTGCTCCTCAGTTCTGATATTTTCCTTTGTTCTTCACAACTATTTGCTCAGTTCAAAATGGTCATTTGAACCTGGATGCTCACTCATTCAATATTATTTCTGACCTATGTTGACTCTGAAATTTATGCTTATTTCCAAAGTGACTTTTCTTTACTTATTTTGTTAGATATTTTATACATCACACTTCCTTTGTTCAGAAAAATTAGCTAACAAAATAAATTTGAAAATGTTAACATCATTGAGTGGGTGAATGAATGAATGAATGAATAAACAGCATTTTGAAGGAGAAACATTAGGTCCAGGTGTAGCTGCAGATGAGATCTTGACTGAGTCATTGGTGTCTCATACCTACTCCTGGCTTTCAAAACCAGCATGCTGTGGTATCATGCTGTTGAAATAATAACATTCCTGGTGTTCTTCTGGCCCTTTTCTCACCCAGCCAAGTGGACATTCCACATTCCCTGAAGCAGGGTAGGAAAGACACAGCAGAAAGCAGAAAGAAGGCAGTCCTTGCTTTTGTTTTTCAAAACTCTAAGTCTCATTGAAAGGGGAGGAATCCGCTATAGGACCTGGACTGTAGACTGGAAGCCTGTATGGTAAAAAAATGCTTGGAGTCATTCCTTAGGCTAGGGGAGTTGAGAGAGAAAGGGAGAAGATATGATTAATTAGGGAAGAACTTGGGGGAAATAGGATGGCCCGTGGAAGAGGAAGAGAGATGGCATCTGGAGAACATTCAAAGTTCAGGTGAGCAAACAAGCCATAAAGGAGTTAAGTCAGTATTCACAGGATGTCTAGTCTCCTTTTTAGTATCCCCAGGATTGAGGAGCCATGACACTTGCTCTTGGAGCTAACTTCTTAAAGAGAATTTCCCTTGCATTAGTCAACATGCTACCAATGGCCCCAGGAGTAGTTATGACTTTCTCCCCAGAGCTTTTGATTGGGCTCTACCCAATCACATTGTGTGGAAATACCTCTTACTTGATGTTCTAGGCCATCCACAATCCCTTTGAAGGAAGTCAGTGACCTCGTCTGTAAGTCTCATGGTGAGCGAGAACAAAAGTCTTGTGACCTTGGGTATAGGCTTTTAAATATTTTCTGGTATACAGCATAAAGAGTTCCCTTTTTTTTCTGCCAAGAGGGGAAATTGATGTAGCTAAGCAAGATAAAGGATGGGGCCAGAGTAAGGCACAAAAGTGGAGAAGTAAGAGAACAATAGAAAGGCCTCCTTGAAGCAATACACTCTTCCACCCACTGTGTGACTCTCGTGAGATGGGGAGAGGTGCTCTTGTCATGTCCACCCCTTGTCGGGTGTGTTGCAGAAATACTGCTGGAGCCATGCTGCATGTTCTCACCTCCCCATTCCCACAGGTCAGGGGTAAGTGGAAGTATCAACTAACCCTCCCATCCGTTTTCATCTCTGGACACCAGTCATTAGTGTCAAAGCCTGGAAACACATATGCCTTTTATCAAGGCTATAACTTGCCCTCCTCTCATAGTTTATGGGTTTCTGATAAAGATACCTGCCACTGGGGTCATTTTCTGTATGGCATTAAAGGAATTTTTCAAACCTGTTCTGTCATCTAATGAATGTTACACCCCAGAGTTGCAATTTCAATGCCAATCATGGTAAATTTTGGCAGCAGAGAGCATGTACTTCTGTCATTTCTTATAAAGTCATATATACAAAAGTGTCAAGACCTCTCTAGGACCCAGAAGAGAAGTGCTGGTTTAGACAAATCATGAGCTAAAAGCCTTTAATTTGTGCGATGCTTAATTTATATGTCAACTTGACTGGGCCATGGTGCCAAGATATTTGGTCAAACATTATTCTGGATAATTTATGTGAAGATGTTATCTGGATGAGATTAACATTTAAATTGGTAGACTTGAGTTACCCTCCATAATGTAGGTGGGCCTCATCTAATCAGATGAAGGCCTTAATAGAATAAAGACTAGCTTCCCCCTATCTCCAAGCAAGAGAGAATTCTGCCACAAGATTGCCCTTAGATGGCAGCTGCAACTCTTCTTTGCGTCTCCAGCCTCTGGCCTGCAAATTTGCGACTTGCCAAGCCCCTACAATCATTTAAGCCAGTTCCTTGAATTCTCAATCTTTCTTGGTCTCTTTGTCTCTCTCTGTCTCTGTCTGTCTATATGTTGTGTGTATGTATTTATACTGTTGGTTTTGCTTTTCTGGAGAACCCTGATTGATATAACATGTGACCTGTTTTTCTAGCTACCTTATTGTTACATAACAATCAACCCTAAAACTTGGGGCGCCTGGGTGGTTCAGTCCGTTAAACAACCAACTCTTGATTTTGGCTCAGATATGATTTCATGGCTTCATGAGTTCGAGTGCCGAATCAGGCTCTGCATGCCAACTGCTTGCAAAAACCACTTGGGATTCTCTCTCTCTCTCTCTCTCTCTCTCTCTCTCCCCCTCCCCCTCTTCCTCCCTTTCTCTCTCTCTCTCTGTCTCTCTCTCTGTCCTCCCTCCCTGCCTCGTACTCTCTCTGTCTCTCTCAAAATAAATAAATAAAACTTAAAAACAAAACAACAAAACAAAAACCAAACAGCCCTAAAATTTAGTGGCAGAGCTGGGCTGGCTCAGCGATGGGCTGGAGTAAAGATTGACTTTTTAAAAAATATATATTTTATATATTTTTAAGCAATCTCTACACCACACAGAGCTTGAACCTACAATCCTGAGATCAAGAGTCACATGCTCCACTGACCTAGCCAGCCAGGCACCCCAAGGTCCACTTTCAAGATCACTCTCTCACATGGCTAGCAAGCTGGTACCAGCTGTTGTCTGGTAGCTTAGCTAGAGCTGTTGGCCAGAAGCCCCATTCCTCTCCATGTGTGCCACAGGCTACTTGGGCTTGTTCACAGCGTAGTGATTGTATTCCAACAGCAAACCTAAGAGAGAGAACCAGGTAGCTGTACCACCTTTTATGACCTAGCCCAGGAACTCACATAGCATCATCTCAGCCATAACCACAAGCCCACCCAGACTTAAGGGTGATAAATTCTAGGATTGCCAGATAAAATACAAAAATGCTTAGTTATATTTGAATTTCAGATAAATAATATTTTTTAATATTAAGTGTGTCCCATGCAACTTTCAGGTCATACGTATACTAAAAAATTATTTGGATTTCCTGTATTTTCTCACTTATTACATCTGGCAGCCCTCTTAGAGACCTCCTCTATTGATGGGAGAAGAGTCAAAGTCACATTTTAAGGAGAGCAAATGAAATGACAGTATTCTTGCTCCCATATTTGGAAAAGACTCTGCCTGTCCCAATTTGGCCTCTGGCCACAAGAGTTGCCATCCCTTTCATGTGCAAAATACACCCATCTCTTATCCCCAAGACCATCTGTCCTCATACTTTTAAAAATCAGCTTGAAGTCAGGATCTCACCATCTAGATCTGGTCCAGGTACAGATGAAGGTCCTCCATGGGGTACCATTCCTCAGGTACGATTTCTTGAGTATCATTCTTTTGTTTTGTTTTAATGTTTTTATTTATTTTTGGGTGAGGGAGGGAGAGAGAGAACAATGGGGGAGGGGCAGAGAGAGGATCCAGAGTGAGTTCTGCACTGACAGCAGCAAGCCTGATATAGGGTTCAAACCCACGAATGCTGAGGTCATGACCTGAACTGAAGTTGGATGCTCAACTGACTGAGCCACCCAGGTGCCCTGTTGATTATCACTCTTTTTTTGTCTAAGTTGATATACTTCTTTAAAAATGTTGTGGGCTTTTGTGTATCAATTTATAAGCCTTCCATTAGACCCAAGTCACACTCACAAATCTCTAGATATGCCCTCCTCTACGTAGGCTCCCTGAGGGACTGTCATCAATGAGATAAGGCCCTTAAGGTTCTTAGAAGCCCTATTGTTTGTTTCTTGTTTTTGTTTGCCTTAATTCACAAATCAATCAGTGTGTAACAACACATTAATAAAAGAAAGGATAAGAACCATATGATCCTCTCAATAGATGCAGAAAAATAATTTGATGAAATGCAGCATCCTTAATTGATAAAAACCCTCAAGAAAGTAGGGATCATGTGTGGAATTTAAGGAACAAAACAGATAAACATAGGCAAAGGGGAGGAAAGATAAGATAAAAACAGAGAGGGAGACAAACCATAAGAGCCTCTTAAATAAAAAAAAGAACAAACTGAGGGTTGCTGGAGGGGAGGGTATGGGCTAAATGGGTGATGGGCATTGAGGAGGACACTTGTTGGGATGAGCACTGGGTATTATATGTAAGTGATGAATCCAGAAAGCAATACTACACTGTATGTTAATTGACTTGAATTTAAATAAATAAATTAAAAAAAAAGAAAGTAGGGATAGAGGGAACACACCTCAATATCATAAAGGGCATATAGAAAAGACCCACAGCTGTTATCCTTAATGGGGAAAACCAGAGCTTTCCTCCTAAGATCAGGGACATGACAGGGGGGTCCACTCTCACCACTATTTTTCAACATAGTACTGGAATTTCTGGCCTCAGCAATCAGACAACAAAAAGAAAAAAAGACATACAAATTGACAGGGAAGAAGTCAAACTTTCACTCTCTGCAAATGACGTGATACTCTACATGGAAAAACCGAAAGACTCCACCAAAAAACTGCTAGAACTGATACATGAATTCGCAAAGTCGCAGGGTATAAAAGCAATGTACAGAAATCGGTTGCATTTCTATACATCAATAATGAAGCAGCAGGGGCACCTGGGTGGCTCGGTCAGTTAAGTGTCTGACTTCCGCTCAGGTCATGATCTCACAGTCTGTGAGTTCAAGCCCTTGGGCTTTGTGCTGACAGCTCAGAGCCTGGAGCCTGCTTCGGATTCTGTGTCTCCCTCTCTCTCTCTGTCCCTCCCCCGCTGATGCTTTGTCTCTCCTGCTCTCAAAAATAAATAAAACATAAAAAAAAAAAATGAAGCAGCCGAAAGAGAAATCAAGGAATAGATCTCACTTATCACTGCACCAAAAACCATAAAGTACCTGGGAACAAACCTAACCAAAGAGGTAAAAGTTCTGAAAACTATTAGGAAAGAAATTAAAGAAGGCACAAAGAAATGGAAAAATATTCCATGCTCATGGGTTGGAAGAACAAATATTGTTAAAATGTCTATAGTACCCAAAGGAATCTACACATTCAATGAAATCCCTATCAAAATAACACAGCATTCTTCACTGAGCTAGACCAAACAATTCTAAAATTTGTATAGAATCAGAAAATACCCTAAATAGCCAAAGAAATCCTGAAAAAGAAAACCAAAGCTGGAATCATCACAATTCCAGACTTCAAGCTGTATTGCAAAAATGTAATCATCAACTAAGTATGGTATTGGCATAAAAACAGACATATAAATCAAGGGAACAGAATAGAGAGCCGAGAAATGGACCCACAAATATATGGCCAACTGACCTTCAACAAAGCAGAAAAGAATATCCAGTGGAAGAAAGACAGTCTCTTAGCAAATGGTGCCGGGAAAACTGGACAGTGACATGCAAAAGAATAAAACTGGGTCACTTTCTTTCATCATACACAAAAATAAATTCAAAATGGATGAAAGACCTAAATGTGAAACGGGGAATCATTAAAATCCTACAGGAGAAAATAGGCAGCAACCTCTTAGACCTTGGCTGCAGCAACTTATTACTAGACATGTCTCAGAAGGCAAGGGAAACAAAAGCAAAAATGAACTATTGGGACCTCATCAATATATAAAGCTTCTGGGGGCGCCTGTGTGGCTCAGTCGGTTAAGTGGCCGACTTCAGCTCAGGTCAGGATCTCGCGGTCTGTGAGTTCAAGCCCCGCATCGGGCTCTGTGCTGACAGCTCAGAGCCTGGAGCCTGCTTCAGATTCTGTGTCTCCCTCTCTCTCTGCCCTTCTCCTGCTCACGCTCTGTCTCTATGTCTCAAGGATAAATAAACGTTTAAAAAAAAATTTAAAAAGCTTCTGAGCAGCTAAGGAAACAGTCAACAAAACTAAAAGGCAACTATCAGAATGGAAGAAGATATTTGCAAATGACATATCAGATAAAGGGTTAGTTTCCAAAATCTGTTAAGAACTTATCAAACTCAACATCCAGAAAACAAATAATCCAGTGAAGAAATGGGCAGAAGACATGAACAGACACTTTCCCAAAGAAGACATCCAGATGGCTAACAGACACATGAAAAAATGCTCAACATCACTCATCATCAGGGAAATACTAATCAAAACCACAATGAGATTCCACCTCACACCTGTCAGAATGGCTAAAATTAACAACTCAGGAAACAACAGATGTTGGCGAGGATGTGGAGGAAGGGAAACCCTTTTGCACTGTTGGTGGGAATGCAAACCAGAGTGCAGCCACTCTGGAAAACCTCTTTGTGGAGGTTCCTCAAAAAATTAAATATAGAAAAACCCTACGACCCAGCAATTGCACTACTCAGTATTTGTCCAAAGGATACAAAAATGCTGACTTGAAGTGGCACATGCGCCTTGTTTTTGGAGGTGCAACCTAGAGGGTGTATCCTAGAGGATACTCTCGGTAATTTTCTAGCAGGGAGATTTCTGGGTTGAAGGAACACACGTGGTTCTGTGAGATGTTGCCAAACTCCTTTTTCTCCAGGGTTCTTCCCCTTTTGAAGCTCTATCAGCAATGTATGAAATCATCAACTCCCCATAGCCTTGCCAACAGAGCACATTGCCACATTTTCAAATTATGCTAATCTATTGGGTAAGAAATGGTATTTCAGTGTGGTTTTAGCTTCTATTCTTTCTATTATGAGTATGGACAATACCTTTTAATATGTTTTGGAGCCATTTTTATATCTTTGTGAATTGTCTGTGTTTTTGCCCATTTTGCCTCCCAAATTTTAGAAGTTCTTTAAAATTAGAGTTAGGAGCCCTTTATCTGTGATACGTTCACAAATATTTTCTCTCAGTTTTATTTACTCTGGATTTTGAGTTGCAGCAAGAATTTTTTTTTTTTCTCCACTGAAGTTAAAATGGAGCTTACACATGTGTTCTTCTAGTGCTTATGTGGTTTCGGTTAGCTGGCTTTGGTATTCATTCTGTTCCCCATTTTTTTCTTCTGAAGATTCCTGACCTTTTTGTCAAGTTAAAAAAGTGCTTAAGATATTTTATTCAGAAATTTTTGTGGTGTTTATCAGGATGTTTCATTCAGAGGATTGAATCCACCATGCTGCTGGAAATACAAGGGAGCTAATCTCTTCTCTGCAGTCTTTGAAGAAGACAGTATGCTTTACCCTCCAATTCCTAAACCCATAGTCTTACAACCTGTCAATCCTTTCAGTCATTGCTTTTGACTGATCACACTATTTTCCTCTAAAGCTATTAAGAAAAAGAAAACAGTGCATTCTAACTTTTTCCTAAAAGCTTCCTTCTGTATTTGCTTAAAATACAATAAAATATAGATTATTCAGCTAAGTCTATATATTTTTAAAGAAAAGATCTCAAGTGAAAGCAAGCTTAATTTGAAAATATGGTGCTTGAATTCCAGACGTGGTTAGCACATATTAAGACAATTCAAATTTTCCTCAAGATATAAACCCAAACAGAAGCAAACCCTTCAGTATTACAGATATCTGTTTAATGGATAAATGAAACTCAAATAATCAGCTATAAATATTTATTTTACTTAAATTTTTTAAATTTTTATTTATTTTTGAGAGAGAGTCAGAGTGTGAATGGGAGAGAGAGAGGGCGACATAGAATCTGAAGCAGACTCTGGACTCTGAGCTGTCAGCACAGAGCCTGATGTGGGACCCAAATTCACGAACCATGAGATCATGACGTGAGCAGAAGTTGGAGGCTTAACTGACTGAGCCACCCAGATGTCCCAGTTATAAATATTTAAATTGTCCTTATCAGTGAAGTGCAGAAATGATATTTCATTAGGAGATCATTAACCATAACAAGGCGTCTATACTTCTTTCCCTGTGATCTAGAATTGACTAGGTATAATTGCTCACAGTAATTGTACACATGGTTCTTTTGCAACCAAAAAGTGTCCAGATTTCATGTAATAATAGAATTTCTGTTTCTTTGCAAAATTATTATAGATGAAAACAAAACTCAGATTTTTGAGAAACCCCTCTCTCTAGTCTCAGGACACATTCCTAGATTGGATCTAGTTTAATCATTGCTCCTTGTACCTGGAGCTTTTGCATTCAGTGCCATAGACATTGCTCCGAGCAGATGATTTTGCACAGGAGGCTGCTTGGAGCAAAGCTTAGCTTTCTATCAGCTGGTTTTGGGTGTCCTACCCTCCAGATTTCATTGTAATTTCTCTTACATTACGAATTTGGTAAAAGGTTTTAGATGAGCTGTTGGTTAAAAGAGAAAGCTGCTAAGAATTTTACTAGACCAAATATGATCTCCGCTGCCAAGGACACATTTTGGCAATCATTGTCATTTTTAATGATAAAGTATGGAAATCTGGAAAGAAAGTTTGCATAAAAAAAAATTTCCCTCACAATGCTCCAATGATTCACATCCTTAAGGTATGCTCCTCATTAACCTCCTTTTCACTCAATTCTTAGTTCCCAGCAGCTGTACGGTCTCTGTGGCTAGCTCTCTATGGAGTGTTTGCTTGATCAGTGTTGGTGGACTCAAAGAATAATCCAACCGGAGTGGATGGTACATGAGGACACATTGGCAAATCTCTTAGATCTGAAGTGGTTTCAATGATGGTCTGATACTACATGATTTAAATGGATTTAAATATGAAATAATAACCATCACAGTCTTTAGTTCCCAGGTGAGAAAGTTACTGTCTTCAGAGTTGGCTATAAATATTGCAGGAAGCACAAGCAGCTGTCAGCTTATTATTAAATTAATTCTAAGAATGTGAACTCTTTATGGCTAAAGCTATGGACAATATCAAAGGAAACTAAGTACATTGAAACGACATGATGTTTGATATGGAATATCTGTGGAAAAATTGAGACTCCCTTTCTTTGCTCTGGCTCACGATGGGTTTTAGATTGTTTTCACAGACACGGTTCCTGTCTGAAGCTCACAACAGTCTTGTGGGGCAAGCGGCTCTGAAAGTTTCTGTGCCTTTTGAGAGGCCAGGAATCTGAACCTTAGAAGGGCTGATTGACCTTCGAAGGTCTCCAGCATTATTGGCAGAATTTAGACTGAAATACAGAACTTTGGACTCTTCATCCAGTGCTCTTGTTCTAACATCAGAAGAAAATAAAACATAAGAAGAAAGAAAGAGGTAAATAAGTTCACTCTTATCTGTTGTTACAAATGGTAGATTTATAAGCAAAATTTTAAAAATGTAACAAATTTAGTGAACATTATAATGGACTTCCTGAGGTTAAAATGTCTTTTTAAAATTCAGATATAAGGAGAAAATAAGCTTTGTGGAATAATAAAACCCTGGGAGGGAATAAATGGTAATACTGACTCTACTGGTTAGCAGGGTGGATTCCTTACTAGGATCTCTTACTAGGGAGACCCTCAGTGTACATCCCATATGCAGTGAAAGTGCCAGTCCTGCTAGGCTTTGCTGGGGGTTTCTGAGAGGAAACACCTCTCTTCCACACTCTGCACCGGGTGGATGGATGGCAGTGCTCTGGAGAGCCAATGTGGGTTGCTATTTAGTAGGAAATTTCAGAAACCTCCCCCTGGGGGATTAGTTGTAGACCAAGGGAGAGGAGAGAACAAAGGCAGGCAGAGATGGGGCTCAGAGGGCACATGCTAGACCCTCATCATTGTTTGAAAATTTTCTGATCCAGAACCTGGCTTAACACCATCATCCACTGTGGGATGGAGGTCACTTTCCAAGGCCCAGATTGAACAATGCATTTTTATGCTTGGAGAGGAAATTCACAGGTAGAGGTATCCCAGCGCTGCAAAGGATAGTCCTTTTTGTTGTTGTTGTTGTTGTTAATGTTTATTTACTTTTGAGAGAGAGGGAGAGGGAGACAGAGAATCCAAAGCAGGCTCTGCACTGATAGAACAGAGCCTGATGTGGAGCTCGAACCCATGAATGCAAGATCATGACCTGAGCCAAATAGGAGGCCCAACGAACTGAGCCACCCAGGTGCCCCAGGACAGTCTATTTTGTGTCTTCTCTCTTTTGTGTTCCTCTCTGTTGCCAGACATGATAGGGCTGGTGTATCTTGAACCGTGGAATAAAATCCCCCTTTCTCATTTCTTGGCTCTTAAGAAATTACTCTAGAAATTCAGTCGTCAGTTCATTTGGTTACATATGTGCAAAATGCTTAAAGCACATGTGTGGAAACACGGTTAAACACAATGGCAATTAAATCAGCACTTAGAAAATGGTTTTGGATAGTTAAAACTCTTGAATCTTGACCTCATATTCTGAGATACAATTTAGTACTGTATTAGGCCAGAAAGGTTCTTTGCAAATCCTCTTGAATTTTGTAGCATGATGGTTTGTGTTAACAGTTGTTAAAATGTAAGTTATTGAGTGGAAAGCCGGCAAGAGCATCTATGCTGAGCTCAGGCACTCTCCCTGTGGGTCCCTCAAGGTTAGGAGCTTTGCATTTTCCCTATAGCTGGGGCTGGGGCTGGGGCTGGGACTGTAGCTGGAGCCAGGGCCAGTGTTGACACATGAAACAATTCTTTAGAACACAGAAGGGGATTTAGGAAGTTAAGTGCAAACCTAGTAATGATCGGAAGAAATCTCATTTATGATAAATCAACTTATAAGTACAAATTGGACAAAATCATTGAGCTACTTTCTTGAGCAGCCTTCTTTTTAGTCCTCCCAGTGCCGAGTCTGTACCCGCCCTGCATTCTGCTGGCCACAAAGGCATTCATGTGTACGCTTGGGTCGATAGCCTGTTCTAATGGTTCAACTCATTCACAAATGTGAGTCTTCACAGCCCCGCCCTCCTGAGGCCTTTGGGAAGCAGACAAGGGCATGAGAAGGAAGGCACCTTGGCATGAAGTTCTTTGTTAAGGCATCTTTCCAGGTTCTAGTCCACCATCCAAACTTGCCACCAGAAGTGTCTTCCCAAAACACAAATCCCGTCGTGTCCACTCATCCAAAACCCTTCTGGGACACTGCTCCAGCTTTCAAACAGTTCAGACTCAGGCCACCTTGTTTCTCATCATCTTGTCTTAGGTGGCCCCTTCTGCCTGGAAAAAACAGGCACCACAATGACAAAAAAAAAAAATCCCCAAGACCCATTTAGATTTCAAGGCTCTGTTTTGGTATTTTTTTTCGTTTGCGAACAATTCCTTGATCTCCCACCTTTATCTTTACTTCTAAGGTAGAACAAAGCTCCCTGTTTCTTATGCGTCACCAGAATACAATGCTGACTTATGGATTATACTACGGTTAAATATTTGCACACATATGTGCACGTGAGTGAGCTGTATGTCAAGCTTGTTGTGGGCTGAGCCATATCTTCTTCCCATATGCTGTACAGTGGAGGCTCTTAGAAAATGATGAATTAATCAATTAAAGGAGTGAACACAAGAATCCCAGAAGAACTGTGAAGTTTCTGGTTTTCAGAAGATATCATTTATTTTTGTGGTTTCACCTATGCTCTGAACACTAATAATTTCCTCTCTGTCCTATACCTCTCTCCTGAGCTCCAGATTTGTATCTCCAATGCCAGTTTGTCAACTCCACTTGGATGTTTCTTAAGCACCTCAAATGCAACATTCCCATGGCTCACCCCATTATCTCCCTCCCAGTGCCCAGTTTTCTTTTCCTGATCCCAGTGAATGTCACCATCAGTGACTTATACTCCAAATCCTGAAGCATCAACTTCAGTAAATATTTGTTGAGTGACTACCGTAGATCTTGCACTGGGAAGATATTTTGATATGCATTGCCTTATCTTTGGCTTTGGCTTTGTCTTCATACCAGCATTTCACCCTTACTCTACCAATCCAACCTGACTTCGATCTGCTCACTTTGCCAAAAAGTTCCCCTCCCCCTCCTCTCCTCTTGGCAGCATGTGTCATAGTTAAAGTTCCAAAACCTGTCACTTATCATTGGAATCCAAGTCTACATTCAACTCATCATCTAGAGCTCTACATGATCTTATCTTCTCTGACCCAAATGCCTGGCCTCTTCGCCTTCAATGCCCTCTTGCACCCCAGAGCTTCCATCTCCAACAATACTGATGGACTAATTTTTTTTTTTTTTTTTTTGCAGATCTTTCTCTCCCATGGTGTCAGGCTGGAGGTGTTGTTTTATTTCCTAGGAGGTCTTTTATCCTGTTCTATACTGTTTGAAATCTTACCCAACCTTAAAGTACCAGGTCTACCTCCTATGTTCCCAATTTTTCAATATCTCCTTAGATTTTAGTAATCACTGCTTCTCCTATACTTCCAGCATGCTCGCTTTGTGTTATGGTGGTCACAGCCATCCCAGGAGAGCTTAGCATGAGGTGCAAGAGGGGGCAGGCTCTCTCTCGACTCAGTCTGTCTAGTTCCACTTCTAATTTAAAATAGGACAATACACCATTGATTGTAATCCCCATGAACTTTTATTATTATACCTTGAATCTGTGGATGGAGAACACCCCAAAGCATTGCACTTTGGGGAGCTTTCCTGCTTCATTTAGTTAAAAATGAAAAAGTTATTTGAAACACATACATGTCCCATGAAAACAAAACAAGCAAAGCAAAACTTTGGACTAAGTGTGGTAGGATCGCTGTGGGAGTTTCAAGCGAAAGGGCAGGGAGTGGCCAGCTGGGTTAAGGAGGCTTAGCCGGAGGTGATAATAAGATCAGATAACCATGGCAGGCCCCGAAATAAGTGTCACATCATTTGTTGGGGGTGCATTAGGTAATTGTCCTACTTTGCTACAGCTGGTGTGAAGTGAAGTAAACTTAGCCGTGATTACTGTGTGAACACATGATGACGCAGTAGTGGGTGTAAGTAGTGTTAAAACTTTATCTGGAATCAGGACGATTAATTCAGGGTAAAGTTCAATAGACCAAAGAAGCACATAGAAATCAGAGCATAATTTGGGCCAAAACGACAACAAAAATTTTAACAGTTTCTCAATTTTATTTTACCTCTTGAATTATATGGAAAATCACTTCCAAACTTTGAAATTCTAGTAAAGCAGTGCCGCACGCTAAGTAACACTGATATTTGAAGTCGTTTATACAATGAGAAATAAAGCCAGCCAGTAAACTAGTGGTGCCATTAACGCAGGGCCCTGTTTCTCACCTGAGGATGTTATATCATTTAGTTATGAGGGCAGGTGACATCTGCCCTGTCCCCCTGCCACCCCACCCAGTCAGTCTCTCCTTCCTCAGGGCTCTTGCTGTCTCATGAGCAAGCACATTACCCATTAAAGCATGTTTCAGACTGTATTTAATTGGGTTTTCTGTTTCCCCTCTAGACTGAGGGTTCCTTAGGGATCTTCAGGCCACTTCTTAAATGTTTTTGTATTTTGCCTGAGATGAAATTCTAAGTTTAGTGTTGCCATTTTATCATTACCTTTACTTAGTGAGGCAAGAGAACAGAGTGAGAACCTGGAGGAGGAATGTGAGCCATTTCAACTGGAGTCCTACCAGGCCAGGAAGGAATCAGAGGAAATCTAGCCATTAAACAAATGGAAGCGTGGCGGCCCTTGTGGAGGAGCAGGTGCCTGCTGGGGAGGGTCCTCACGGAGGAGGATGCTGACTGTGTGAGTACAAGTCAGGCTTTAACAAGGGAGAGCTGGTGAGGACTCCAACTTGCACCAAACCATACAGCTCCAAGCTCCAGAGACTGAAGGAGAGGAAGGGGAATGCCTTCCCCAGAGTGGAAGACAGCAGTCTCCTTCTTGGGTTCCTGGGCTGGGTGCCTTTTGCTGGAAGCAAAAGAGGGGCTCCTGGTACACACTCCTGTCTGAGAAACACTGGCTTAAGAACCTGGAATATATTTCAAGGGTTCCGCCCCCACCCCCACCAAGCAGGTGCAAATGTCTCTTCACTGAGGAGACCAGGCTTAGGGTCTGTAGCCCTGTGTTTCGTGCAGGCACCACTAGAAGCCAGCTGGGTCACCTGGAGTTCTGAACATGTTTTCCACTGTTCTACTGAGCATTATAATGATCCATTCCTCTCCTAGTGCTAGAAAGGAGACCTGGAAGCCAACAGGGGAAGGATGGAAAAACACTTTGTGTTAGAATGTCTGATAGCCCACCGTGAGCCCGTGAGCTAAAGCAAAGTCCCCTGGAAGGGGTCAGACACTAATTATCAGTCATCGACATGTTGCCTCTTTCCTGAATGATCCTGAGAATGAGGTTTCAAAGGAAGATTGAAAGAAAGGAGTCCTGAGGTCTAGACACTGTTGGGGCGAGCTGGCCAGAAAGCCAGGAATAAGGATTCCCCAGGTCATCCCATCACAGGAGTGGGGGAGGGAAGACAGAAGAGGAAGACAAGAGACATAGGGAACATGGTGTTAGAAGGACAGATGGAAAGAAACAGAAAACCCCCCCTTGCCTCCGTTGGTTCCTGGGCTTGCCTTGGCCAAAAGGGAATAGGTTCAGCCACAGACCCCGCCCACCCTACCTGATCAGGGAGCCTCAAGCAAACAATGGGGCTGGAGCAGGGACAAAACCTGAGGCCATAATGGCCTTTCTTTCCACTGAGAGCAAGAGTTAAGCTCATATAAAGAGAGTTGGTGGAGAGGGGGCTGTGCCAGAGAAAACAGACAAGCAAAACAGAACCTCACCCAAGACTGCAGGCTGGGAAAATGGATATAGGAACATGGATTTCTTTCTGACATGCGGGCTTGGCTGTAAATGGCAAAACATGTGAAGGCCCTCTTGGAGAAACAGGTTACACAGAGAAGACCATTTCCTTCGAGATCAGTTAGTCCTCAGCGTACATCGCACTTTTACCTCCTTGAACATGCAGCCTTTAAGTAGAGCTTTTTCAACCTCATCGACTATTGGAATTTGGGGCCAGGTAGTACTTTCTTAGGAGGAGGCTGACCTGGGCATTGTAGCGTGTTTTCACAGCATCCGTGGCCTCTCTACCTGTAAGATGCCAGGAGCACCCTCTCTCCAATGTGACAGTGAAAAATCCTTCCAGACATTTCTTTCTTTCTTTTTTTTCTTAATATTTACTTATTTTGGGGAGCATGCAAGCAGGGGAAGGTGCAGAGAGAGGAGGACAGAGGATCTGAAGTGGGCTCTGTACTGACAGGCTGACAGCAGCGAGCCCAATGTGGGGCTCGAATTCACAAACTGTGAGCTCATGTCCTAGCCAAAGTCGGATGCTCAACCAACTGAGCCACCCAGGTGCCCCTGTTTCCAGACATGCCTAGAGGTGCCATGGGGGTACAAAATCTCCCCCTGTCTGAGAACGACTTGCTTAGATGTTCTAAAGGAGGATGTTTGTTACTTTGTTCAACTATTTCCTGGTCTCAGTTTTTCTTTTTTCCATTATTGGACTAAGTTTATAAACTCTGTTTTCCGTAATTAATTTGTTCATTCATTCAGTCAAGTTTCTTCCTCATTAAAGGGGTAGTGGTAACAAGAAATGGACTTTTGGAAGTTCAAATGAGACAGTGTTTGAGCAAATGGCAGATAAACTGTGTCCTATTTAACTAATTAGCAGCATAATTAGTACATTTACAAAATTATTAATGGAAGCAGTGTGGAATGCTTAACCGAAGCGCTGAGTTTGGAGGCAGAAAACCTGAGGCCCAGGCTCTGCCCACATGTGGGCAACTCACCCTTGCCAAATGGGTTTCATGTGGACATGTGTGGCACACCCACACAGGTATTGTCATTTTATTTTTCCACTTTACGAAGCTAGAAGTACATAATAAAAATTTTCCACTAGGAAGCTTTCTGCAGACTGGTTTGTCTCTGTCTCAGTAGTACCCTGCATTAAATGCACCAAACACAGGAGGGTGATTCATGTAGGTAATCCCAGAGAGACACACAGGTGTAAAGGAACAAAGAATCAAACAGGTAGAAATTGCAAAAGTGATCAATTTGATGAATCATATGGGAATAATCACATACATGCTTATCAGAAACACGAAAATAGTAAATACCTTTAGCAAATGACTGAAACAGAAAAACAATGAGCAAAAACCAAAACTTCACAAGAGGCCAAAACTGACTTCATAGAAAATGCTCTAATAGTTATTTTAAAAAAAGGTAAGTGGAACTAGCATCTGGTATACGGACCCCTGAGCAAGTTGCCTATATGCAAATTCACTTTAGAGGGATTGATTTTAGGCCAACTGGCTTTAGTTAAATTGTTTTCTTAGAAAGTTGCACTGCTCTGGTGATTCTGGGGTTACACAGAAGTTTTCTGCGTAAAAAGGAAAACAGTATAGGTAGATACAGGAAAAGTAAAATGAGGCAGTGTTAAAGCACCAGTTTCTGCCCAAAGGCTATATCCCTGCAGGCCTGGAACTTGACAAAGTGGAGACATGGCCAGTGCTGACCCTCAGGGGAGGTCCCTGTAGCGAGAAGTCTTCCCCAGCCAGCATCTCTACCGTGGTCGAGTAGCTTCGTTCTTCCTCACAGTACAGATCCCATCCCGAGTTATGTATTCATTTGTTTACTTGCTTATTGGTGGTTTCCTGCACCCCATCCCCCTCAAGCAGCATACACATGCACACATACCTATGTGTGCACACATGCACACTCACACACACACATACATGCACACTGATGTAAACTCTTTAGTTGCTACCGTCTTCTCCAGGGCTTTTCCTCCCTGCTCCTTCAGAACTCTTAGGCACTGAATATTGTTTACTTGTTTATGTAGCATTAGATGTTGGGCCACTTACACCCTGATGCTTGATCCTCAGGACATCTCTGCCAGGTAGGGATCACATCGCATCTTCAAGAAGCTCACAGATCTAGTAGGGCTGATTAAATGGATTCATGATAAATCTTTTTTTTTTTAAGCATGAAGAATAAGATGTTCAGAGAGGTATAGTAACATGCCTAAGGTCACACAGTTAGTAATGAGACTAGCTGGTATTTAAAACAAGCAACTAAAATCGTTCTAAAATGCCTCAGTGCTCTAAAGGATCATTAAGCATCAGGCAAAGAAGGACCTCTTTCCCACCCTCCCCCCCAAAGTATCCTTCAACTTCCTCCAGGACCCACTGTGAACTTTAGGTCTGTTCCATGCTTGGGGACAGAGCAGAGGCATGGAAGGCCTGTGGAAGGTCACCTGGTTCAAGTGACTTACCTGGTGAGATGGGTGACATCTGCTCCAGCTCTGGGTTTCTGAACCTGGAGATGGTGCTTGAGAAACTCTTTCCAATAGAAATATATAAAGGAATTCCACTACTGGGTATTTACCCGAAGAAAATGAAAACACTAGTTTGAAAAGGTATCTGTACCCCTATGTTTATTGCAGCATTATTTGCAATAGCCACGATACTGAAACAGCCCAGGTGTTCTTTGATAGATGAATAAAGATGTGGTGTATACATACAATGGAATATTATTCAGCCATAAAAAATGACATCTAGCCATTTGTAACAACATGGATGGATCTAGAGGATATAATATTAAATGAATTAGGTAAGAAAAAGACAAACACCGTATGATTTCATTCATATGTGAAATTTAAGAAGCAAAACAGGGGCACCTGGGCGGCTCAGTCAGTTAAGAGTACAACTTTGGCTCAGGTCATAATCTCATGGCTCGTGAGTTCAAGCCCTATGTGACTAACAGGTCGGAGCCTGGAGCCTGCTTCGGATTCTGTCTCCCTCCCTCTCTGTCACTCCCCCACTTTCACTCTGTCTCTGTCTCTGTCTCTCTCTCAAATAAATAAACATAAAAAAAAAAAAGAAAACAAATGAACAAACTAAAAAAAAAAAGAAGACAAACAAAAAAACACAGAACAAACTGGTGGTTGCCAGAGGAGAGGTGGGAGGGGACTGGGAGAAATAGGTGAAACGGATTAAAAATACACTTATCTTGACAAGCACTGAGTAATGTGTTGAATTTTTAAATCACAATATTGTACACCCAAAACTAATATAACACCATGTTAAACATACTGGTTTTAAAACAAACAAATAAATAAAAATTTAAAAAATATACAATGTGATCCATAATTAATTTAGATTTTTCTAGTAGCCACATTAAAAAAAATCAGTAAAATTAAGTTTTACTGTATTTTATTTTACCCAGTATATCCAAAATGTTACCATTTCAATATGCTGCTAGTGTAAAAGTTAGTAATGGCATATTTTACATTAGCTCTAACATTAAAGTAAGCCAAAATTTAAAATTCAGTTCTGCAGTTGCTCCAGCCACATGTCACATCTCCATAGCCACGTGTGGCCGGTTACGGTGCTGATGAGAGCACAGGGCTAGAAATATTTGGTGCTGGTGGCAGTGAGGAGGATCTTTCTTCACGTGTCTCTGTGTGTAGTATCTCATTAAGGATTTTAAAGGTTCTCCAGCATGGCAGCTCAGGGTGGCCAGACTGCTTACACAGTGTCCATGTCTCCAAAAACAGGGCAGAAGCTGCATAACTTTCATGATCCAGTCTCGAAAATCACATTGCGTCGCCTCTACTACATTACATTGTTGTCCATAAACTAAGTTTAATGGGAAAACAGCCATGCTCCTTTGTTTACATATTGCCGATGGCTGCTTTTGTACTACGGTGGCCGGGTTGAGCAGTTGCATTGCAAAATCTAAAATATTTACTCTCTTGCCCTTGGTAGGAAAAGTTTGCTAACCTCTGCTATATAACATCAAAATTTGGGATAGCATGACTTTTAAATTTGTTTTTAATGTTTATTTATTTTTGACACACACATAGAGAGAGAGCATGAGCAGGTAAGGGGCAGAGAGAGAGAGGGAGACACAGAATCAGAAGCAGGCTCCAGGCTCTGAGCTGTCAGCACAGAGCCAAAGTGGAGCTTGACTCACAAACCACAAGATCATAACCTGAGCTGATGTTGGATGCTTAACCAACTGAGTCACCCAGGTGCCTCTATAAATGAGTTTTTAAACTGATAAGAACAGATACTACACTTGATCTTAGCCAAAAGACCGAGAAGCGATATATAAATGAGTTTTTAAATGGCAGAATAAAGTTAAGATAATGCCACCTTCTCATCTTGGAGATTAAATCAAAGCAGCAAAGAAAACAAAAATCAGATGTATCTCCATCTTCAACAAAAAAGGAAACATCTATAACCTCGAACCACGGCCTCTGAGGAAATGCAGGGGAGGTTGAGCGGGAGCAACCATGAGATTGCGTGTGTCTGGATATCTCAGAGACAACTGGCAGAACAGAGTTCTCTAAAGTGGGTGGCCCATCACAATTTCTTATTTGGAACAATGGGGATATCGTGAGCAGAGTGATAGCTGGAGCGCTCTTGAACTTTATTTGCCATCAAGCATAGTCAAGTATAGACAGTGCTATATCAGAGACCCTGCCCTATTGTAAGAAGAGTAGAGGAGAGAGATTCTCTACTGACAGCAGCACCTCCCAACCCCCCAAATTTACTGGAACAGGTAACAGGCTAAAAACTTATACAAGTCTTTATTCCTTCACAGGTGTAGTATATTAGTTTCTTAGAGCTGCCATAACAAATTTCCATAAACTTGGCAGCCTAAAACAGCAGGAACGCATTCTATCACAGTCTTGAAGCCCAGAAGTTCGGATCCAAGGTGTCGGCAGGGCTATGTTCCATCTGAAGTCTCTAGGGAAGATTTCTTCCTTGCCTCTCCCAGCCTCTGCTGGTCCTGCTACTCCTTGGCTTGTCATAACTCCAGTCTCTGCCCTATTCTTCACATGGCTTTCTTTCCCACATCTCGATGGCTGTGCATCTTAACTTTCTCTTTCCTTTCTCTAGTTAAGACACTAGTTATTGGATTTAGGACCCACCCTAAATTCAGGATGATGTCATACCAAGATCCTTAACTTAATTAGATCTGCAAAGACCCTATTTCCAAAACAGGACACATTCGTAGTACCAGAGTTAAGGACTTCGGGAATTTCCTTTTGGGGGTCACAATTCAACCCACTACCAAGGTGGTGGTTTTAAAACATGGCTCCAAATTCTTTGAGGTTCCTTTCTTCAAAGGGAGGACCCTATGTCTTCTCTGTATGAATATAGTGACCTACCCATTAAAAAATAATTACTGATTCTTCCCTCTGTCCAATTCCTATTAAACTTTATCGACTTTCTGTCTCTATGACTTTGCATGTTCTAGATATTTCATGTAAGTGTGGTCATATATAATACTTTTTGTCTGGCTAATTTCACTTGACATAATGTCTTCAATTTTCACCTACATTGTAGTATTCATCATAACTTCATTCTTTTTTATTATTATTAATGAACAATATTCCTTTGTTTGTATATTCCACATCTTGTTTATCTATTTGTCCACCTGTTGATGGACACTTAGGTTATTTCCATTTTTTGGCTATTGTGGATAACACTACTATGAACACTGGCAGACAAGTATCTCTTTGAGTCCCTGTTTTCAGGTATATACCTATGAATGGAATTTCTGGTCCAATATGGTAATTCTTTGTTTAGTTTCTTTGGGGAACCAACAGACTTTCCAGAGTGGCTGCACCATTTTACATTCCCACCACCAAAACACAAGTGTTACAATTTCTCCACATCCTCACCAATACCTACTATTTAAAATATTTTAATTACAGCCATTCAGGAGTTGTATCTCACTGTAATTTTGATTTGTATTCCCTAATGACTAGTAATATGGAGAATCTTTTCATGTGTTTATTGGCCATTTATAGATATTCTTTGGGGACATGTCTTTTCAAAGTCTTTGCCCATTTTCTAATTGAGCCGTTTGCCTTTCTGTTGATAGGTTATAGGTATTCCTTTTGTATTCTGGAATTAACCTGTTATCAGATACATGATTTGCAAAATTTTTTTTCCCTTGCCATTGTTGCCTTTTCATTCTGTTGGTAGTGTCCTTTGATGCACAAAAGTTTTTAATTTTAATGGAGTCCAGTTTATCTATGTTTTTCTTTTGTTGCCTATGTAAACCACAGTATTACCCCCCTGAGTTGTGTAACGAGTGATGTCTTTCAGCTGAATTGTCCTCAATATTCCAATGCCTATAAGATGCATAATATCACCAGTTTTAGAGTCGATTTTTCTTCCTAGAGGTAATCTCTCTCTCTCTCTCTCTCTCTCTCTCTCTCTGTGTGTGTGTGTGTGTGTGTGTGTGTGTGTGTTTCTGTCTTGGATGGGGATAAGAAGTTTGGACAATAGGTATAACAGTTGTGTGTATGTGTGTGCATTCACATAAAAGCACTTTATTCCGAGGATTCAGGTGGATTTTCCAAGTGCCCCAGAAACAGAGAAAGTCATCCTCTACCTTTCTGCACTTCAAATACAATTTTTTTTTTTGCCATGTCTAGGAAGCAAAAGCACACTCACCACATAAATCCAAGAACCTATGGAAAGGTTTTGGGTCCCAATTCCAGATACTTTTTCTTTCAGAATAGATTTAATTCATGGAAACTGCTGGAATAGTGACTTAATCAGTATAAAAGTTTAAAGACAAACTTGACATGATTTCCCTACATTCATATTTCCAAGTGATAGCAATGTGGAAGCAGTGGTCTGAAAGACCAGAATTGGAAAATATTTAAATAAGCCATTAGTCCTGCCAACTCAACACTAGGGCATCTTGACCGCACATTTGGAACTACAAGAAACAAGTCATAAACCTCTGAACTCTGGGAATGATTAAATTACATCTGGCACTAGAAGAGTCAGGGCGGGGTCCTTCAAGCTAGCCACAGCTGATCCTTGGAGTGTGTTTCTAGCCTCTCCGGGAGGAAGCTAAATGGAGCCAAGGAGCCTGAATGGACATTTATCAACAGGAAGGGAAGGCCAAAGGTCACAAGAAAGGGTAACAGAAAACGGAAAAGAAGTGTACAGGACTAAAATGTTGCCAAGGACCGCTTTGTATAAGGCAGAGTTTGATGGAGAAAGGAGGAAGAATAAAGTTTTTCTTTCTAGAGCCATCCCAGCTAAGCATGAATGTGGATGTGAAAAACTGGGGCAGGAGAATCCAGAAATTCGGTTCTAGAAATCAGTACCTCTCCAACTTTAATGTGCCTTTGAATGGCCAGAGGATCTTGTTAAAATCCGGATTCTGATGAAATTGGCCTGTTATACATTTCTAACTACTCCCAGGTGATTCGATGTTGCTGGGCCCCCACTTTAAGTAACAAGGCTATACATTGAAGATAAGGTAGAAAAAGAATGGAATGAAGAAATGAAGGAAGGATGGAAGGATAGACACCCTAAGAGTTTCTCTGTGGGTCACACCATGGGACTATCCAGAGGAGGTCCCTTAGTTTCTTCTGCAACTGAATCTCCTGAGTAGGGTCCACGACAGAATTCTTTCTTGTAAGAATTGGGGATGTTTGCCTCTCTTAAATCTGTGTGACAAAGGGTAATGCAGAATGTTCATTCTTCTCATTTTGGGCTGGGAGACACCATAACTTCAGGGTAGGGAAACCTTAGAGACAGAGACATCAGTTTTCCAGGGAAAGGACTGGAAGAGAAGTAGCCACATGCAATCTAAATGTATAAGGGAGCATACATAAGATATCTCTGAGAATGCCTAGAAAAATGTTGTTTTGGTGAACTTTACAAAAGTTGAAAAATATGCAGCCTTTCGAGGAACCACATTGTGCTAATAGGAGAGCCAGCATCAAGTTGTGTGTCCCAACAGCCCACAGAGAAGAAGTTGCAGAATCCATTGGCCTTTTTACCCCCTTTCCCTGGTCCCAACCCAACACTGGAGAAGCTAGAAAAGGGTGGCTATGAGAGCATCCGAAAGACTCTCTCTTTCTTTGATCTTAAATACTCCTAAAATATGCTTTAACATATATTTCTTCTACTGTGAATCTGAATGTTTAGAATTCTTGCCAATTTTTATTGTGTTTACAATTGCTTATTGATTTATAAGAGCTCTTTATATATATTAATACAATTAGCATTTTCTTGTATGTATATATTCAAAGTTTTAGAACACATGGCCTTCAAGGATGCAAATACTACTTTTTGGACATTAGTTCTGTGGATCACTAGTGTCCTATGGATACTACTGTTGCAAAATAAGCGTGCAAACTGAGTTGTGCATGGAGAACAAGTGGATGTTAAATAGGTACCGCCACCAGGTGTCTAATTAAATATCTCATGAATATTTATTTAGTGCCTCATGAAAATTTGATGGATCACATGCCTCATGAATATTTAGTGCCTACTTGGGCCTTCCATCCATTCCAGTCTGTTTTTAGCACATGTTTCTTCTACCTTTTTTTTTTTTTTGCAAAATGTTTCTCATATGCTACGTATTTCTATATTTAGTTTCACTTATCCTCCTTATTTATTTGTTTTTCTAGATTTTTAATTGTAGAATTAAATATTAATTTAATTTAATTTAATTTTAGATAGAGAGAAAGTGCAAGCTGGGGGAAGGGGCAGAGAGAGAGAGAGAGAGAGAATCTTAAGCAGGCTCCATGTTGAGCATGAAGCCTGACATGGGGCTTGATCCCACAATGCTGGGATCATGACCTGAGCTATAATCAAGAGTCAGATGCTCAACTGACTGAGCCACACAGGCACCCCTGAATATTCTTTTTGAAAAGTCACAAACATTTATTACTTTCCCCAAGGTGGTTTGCAAAAACTGGGGAGGTGAAATAGGAGGCACAGAAGGTACAATTAGAAGTCTCCTTTCATAAACTCAAGTATCTCTCCCAATCTTGATGAGGTTTGGGCCCAGAGAGCATGGATGGCAGGGGAAGTCAGCCACATTCCTTCTCATCAAGGCTGTGTAAAGCCCACAAATCCAAGTGTGAGGAGAGCTTGCATGTTCCGATAGCAAGATGGGGGCTCCTTGGAGGCCATTGTGGGACCATGGAAAGTACGATTGTTCAGGAATTGTAGTACAGTTGTGAATGGGACCAGATTCTTATTGCACACACCTGCACTCTTGAGGTGAGACAGGGGTGGCAGGTGGGACTTGTGCTCTTACGTGTTAATTCCATACAAAGCAAAAACTAACTGAGATCAAAACTGGAAACATAAACAAATCCCATCTTCCAACATTTATGACATCCCATATAATTAATGCACAAAAGTGAAAACTTAAATTACCCTCATAAAATAAAAATAGTTATTGGATAAACTTTATTCCCTCCATTTAATAGGAATCATTAGGCTTTTATTTTACATGGAAAAGGGGGATCAAAGGCATTAAAGACTCATTATTTAAAGTGAAAACAATGTTTTATTGGGTTTCATGAATTAAAATAGATCAAGGTCTTTTGAAAGTTCAGAAACAAAAGTGAATAAATTTAGGAAGAAGATGTAGCACGGAAGAGAAGAAAGTTAAAACACTAGAAGTTCTATACTTAAAATTATAGTTCTTTGCTCCTCCTCCAACTCTTGTGTTTGATAGAAAAACAGAGATAAATTGTTTTCATTAGCTAAGCATATTCTAATGTTCTATTAGCTATATGGAAATCTTATTATAGTCCCTGGTGGAATAATTTAAGCTAGTGTTCATTATGTGGCTCTGCATATAAATATCTAACTTCAGAGTTTTAACCAAGATCCAAATCAAACAAAATTAGTTAATTTCATCTTTCAGTAAGACATTGTTCAACTAACACACAGGTGTACTCTTTGGAAAGAAGCCAGCTAGAAAATACTTGAAATTGACTACAGAGAAATTACTAGAATTTACTAAAGACCATAGGTTACAGTTTTAATTACTTAAAGAGCAATTTATTCAAATAGCCAGGAGGGGTTTTATTCTCAGCTGAAAATGTTTGGGTGGGTTCCATTTTCATTTCACCTTATTCTAGAATCTAAATCTTGTGAGTTTTTTCCTCCCCAAAGTACCATATTGCTTTTTGGGTCATGCCAATAAATACAAAGTTCTTATTAGTTGAAATATGGGCAAACAAGAAATATTCACTCACTGTCTAGATACTCTTGATTCACATGTCTAAAGTACTTAGGATGAATGATACCCATGCCCCTTTGTTCTCCAAATAGAGCTGAAAATCTCCAAAGATTAGATTTTCTTGCAGTGCTTCCAATAATAATACTTGATTACACAAGGAATTGATGTAATAATAGTTTCAGATAATAATAATGCCTAGCCCTTAAGCATTTGTCTTCTTCAAAGTGTTTTAACCATTTAATCCTCAGAAAACCCCTATGAAGTGAGGAGGTGAGCAAGCAGTTCATTATTCTCACTTCATTGTCTCGAACCCCAACCACTGAAGTGTGTTTGCTTCCTCCTGTACCACTTGGATCCAGCTAGGGTGGATGAATTGTGAAAAATGTTTCCTTCACTATTTCATTTTGTCTCCCATAACCATAATGCAAGCAGAGGGCTGCTGTTCTCATTATTATTATTATTATTATTATTATTATTATTATTATTATTATTATTTTTACATTATAAGTATTAGCTCAATTATCTTAATGTCATAAAAATACTTTCTTTAGTATAAGTAAGACACAACTCCAAGGCCTCTGCCTCACTAGATTTGGAAGTGTTCTCATTAGTTATTAGGGAAAGTCCCTTTACCTGAAAGATAGTTTAGAAATAAGAGGAACTTTAAAGACTTAAAAGCATTTAAACCTCATCCAGATAAAAGAATTCAGAATTTTAAACAAAATTATCCAGATTTAAGAGGAAAATACTTAAATGTTTTTAATAAAATTGAATGATTACTTGATTTTTAACATCAAATTGAAAAAGGACAATAAAATGCAATCACTGTTTCTAACATCTTCTACTCTTCATTCTGAATTCAAAGCTCTACTTGAGGTTTGATTTAGAGAATTCCGAGGAATAGTTGCCATGTCAGCCAGGATAGGATAGGTTATATTGGGATAACAAATTAATTGCAGCGTCTCAGTGGCTTAACACAACAAAGATTTACCCTTCATGCTACCTGTCCATGTGAGTCAGCCAAGAGATTGGGTAGGAGAAGAGGGCTCTGCTCCTGGCATCCAGCCTGTGGATGGGTCACCATCTTGTTGCTGCACCCATGTTGTTGCATCTCATTTGCCAAAGCAGAAGGAGAGAGAAGCATAGAGAAATCACATTTGGTCTTCTATAATTGAATCTGAAAGTGACAAGTATTTCTGACCAAAGTCCATTTACCATATAGGCTAGAAGGAGAGCAGATGAACTGCATGGTTAGCATTATTGCCTCTGCCACAGTTACTATGTGCTCTTTATAATACTTTGTGTATGCACAATATTTTTATAGGTACGTACTCTATAACATAGATTTCATACCCTTGAAGCACATAGTATTTTGTATATACACAGTGTACATTACATATATATTGATCTCATTTTACTTAAATTTGTTATGAAAAATGGAATGAAAAGTAAAAATATGTATTTCTCTTTTAATTTCCATGCCAGTTCAGAGGAGCAATTCCACTGAGAAAACCATTTGCCCCAATAGAAAATACAAAGACCAGTAAAGAACTAATTCTAATATCTGTGCAATGAAATACTCTGCCTTCATCATTGTAAGCCTACTGAATAAAGAGCTTATCATATAGGTTCTTTACATGTTCAACCAAAACCCACATTACATATTACACTCCTGAAATAATTTTGACTACAGACTTTAAATGGCAGTGATGCTAGGGCACAGAGGGTAATATGGTGTATCCTAACCATTCACCACATCCAGGTGAGAGATAAGGCAGGATTTGTTAATACTCTGGCTATGGCATGCCATTTGTAAGCTCAGAGTCCCATATCAAAGGGATAGTGGCCTAAAACAATGACCTAAATATTATTTAATAGTGGTGGGAGCTGGGAGTAGTGGGATCTATTTTCTGGCCATTTGAAGGTTGGTCAAACCACTGTAAGGCAGCATGGCTGAATATCTATAGATGTTAACTGGGCTTTGCCTGGTTTTTAAGTTCACTCTAATTTTTGAGGTGTCTCAGATATTTTGCTCCAGGAAATATAATTAAATGCAAGAAATCCAGATGGATAAGTAGAATGACCACATTTAGTAAGGGCTTACTGTGTGCCAGGTATATTACTAGGTGTTTATAACATTATCTTATTTAATGTAGACCTCATGGTGACTATTTGAGGTAGGTAACAAATCCATTTTACTGATGAAGAGATTAAGATCCAGACAGTTTAAATAAACTTGCCTAAAGTCATAAGGCTGTTAAGTTGCAGAAATATGACATGAATCCACATACATTTATAAGCTGATTAAATGAAAGGGTCTGTTCTTAGATACTGGGGTCCAAGTAGACTCGATTCATCCTTACCCCTTCTGGGTGTCCCTGATGTTCTGCAAGTGCCCATGCTCATGGAAGCCTGGATCATCCTCCTCAATCCTGGCCTGTGGAAATAGGCTTAGCTTTCAGAGAAGCTAGAGAAAACCCAAGTTAGAGGCTAGCTATTCTCTGACAATGTATCTTTTGTGTGTTAGTCATTTCTTCATTCTTAACATCTTCATATAATTTCTCTTCAGTTTTAGTATCTTGCTTGTATTTTTTCTTACTGTTTGCTGCTCCTTCCTTCTGATCTTACGCTTCATGCCTTCCATAAAAAAGCTGTTCCTCTCATTCCTAAATCCATTTCTCCTGTAGGAGACCAGTTTCTATTCCTTTCTGGTATGTCACAGTGGTATGCAGCTACCCCTAGCATAGGGCCTATCCAGCTTTCTCCATTCTTCCCATAACATCCACTGGAGCACCCAGGAGGCCAACAGCTTCTCTGAAAATGGTGTCCTTTGGCCCCTGGATTCTGCATGGATTTTCCCTCTAGGAAAGAAGAACCAAAACTGAGCCCAGTGGGCAAGGATCTATTTGTGACCCAATAGAGACTGATTTTTGCCATGTTCATTTTTTCAGGCTTCCTTGATCCATCCCACCTCCTAAGCACATCCTCCAAGATAATCAAGGGGTGCATGCTGTCCCAGAACATGTGTGGGAGCAGGCAAGAGAGAACTGAGCCTGAAGTAAAGATAGAGGAGCATATGCATTAGAACCAGGACATCCTGCATTGGAATCCTGGCTCCAGGGACACTTATCACAGATCGCGAAAGCCCAAGTTGAAAGTAGTCTCAAAGTGTTCCCTGGTGTTTGCTATGACATCAAAGGAATTTTGTACCCAAGAAGTTTGGGAAGTCTTTGAGTGCAGTAGGCAAGACCTGATCCTGTTCTGAGCTACCTGCCCACCACTCTGCCACCACATACCCTCGGCTCTCTACCTATAAGATAGAGATCCGAAACTCATTCCCAGTGTGAAAACCATCTCTAAGGGGAATTCAGTGTTGAATATCTCTTGGGGTTGTTGTGTTTTAAGCAGAACATGTGAGAAATCCAATAAATGTATTTTATTGAATGAATGAACATTTCTCACAGGGAATTGTTTTGCAAAGAGAGACATTCCTTGTAGGAAGCCTTGACAGGGCCTCTGAGAGCAAATGGGGAAGTGGGTAGGGGAAAGGGTGTCCATGCTTATTCAACTCGAGATCTCCAGCCACAAGGTGCAGTGGATCTGCCAGGGAGCCCTGGGGATGATGCCATGATTTCCTGAAAAGGAACTCTAGAATGGGGTGTTTTCTGTTCCTTTTCTAGGGATTTACTCACACAGTTGTCCCCAGATCATGATGGTGGCTCCTTCTCCCTTTTTCCTTTGTTCCTTCCTTGGGCTAGCACAGATGCTTGCCATCTGAAGAACCGAGGTGACTGTGAGCTAGACCTAGCCCCCATGCCTTCCCTCAGTGCAGACCCCTTACTTTTTGGGTTTTCTGTCCCTCAGAGTCCTGTGAAAGGCCTGGTATTTGAGATATGTCCAGACACTGAGAAGCAGAGGTCAGGATCCCATGGCTGCAGGTCTGAAGAGCTTTAATTAGAGGCTTCTCCAGACCACCCGCCTGCCAGCCTCTCTAGGGCCCTGATGTCTGCATCCCAGAAGGGTCCTTGCCGCTGTGGGTGGCAAACCACAGCAGGACGCCTGAAGGTAGTCAAGTGGGCCTGAGGAGGCCCTCAGACCTCAGCTGGTTTTAATCCCATAAAACTGAAACTTAATATATGAGGCAGGCAAGATAAAAAAAAAAATGCTTTTGTGCTGCATCAGTGTTCCATGTTGGCCTCCAAATCCCATTGGGTCAGATTCAACTACAGTAATGATGATGATGGTAATAATACTAACAGCAATCACAACAACCATGCGATGATAAAAGAGAAAAGCAGAAACCAAAGAGGGGTTCCTGACACTGGCACTGCCTGGTGTCTGTTGTCCTGGTTGATTGAACAGGAAGCCCAGTGACTGCAGGTCCTTCTAGTCCCAGCGGTGGTGCTGCCAACATGAAGTCATCCTTAGGCCTGTATCTGGTTGCCCAAAGCAAAGCCTGGGGGTCCAGTCAGAATTCTGTTGGCTCCTCTCCAGCTATGGTGACTTGACATCCTGGCTTCTGGGCTGAGGAGCACTTACCTACGTCTTCTTCTGAAGACACTTTAGCAGCTGGAGTTAGGACGAGAGCAAGTGACCAAGAGTAGATAGAAAACTCATTCTCTTTTGTTACTTGGTAAACTTGGTATGAAAAATAGGGACCTTTCATATAACTCTAGGTGAGTACTTTCTCCAGCCCTACCACAGTTGTCTTGAGCTTTCCACCACCCCACTCGTGGGCTTTCTTATGGTGGCTCCAGTGGGGAGGCCGACTTCCCTGTGCAACTATCACCACCACCAGTGACTGTTCTGAGTCACTGTAATCTGGCTGCTGCCTATGACACTGAAACTGCTCTTGCTGAGCTCATGAGCAGCCTCCTGATCAGTGAATCCAAAGGATACCCACTCAGCCCTTGTCTATCTGGCCTCCTTGGGGCATGTGACAAGTGTCACCAGTGCCTTCTTTTTACATGATTGATTCCTTTCACCCCTTTCATTCCCTCCAACCTTCTGGCCATACTACTGTCCATGGTAGGACCCTGTTCCTCTTTCTTGGATACTACACCTCCTTGAGAACCCAGCTGCAGCTCTCTGTTCTTCACACCATGCATGAACAATCTCTTGGTGCTTTGGCCAGGTCCCTACAATGAAACCCACAATGGACCTAGAGCAACTGAGAGAGGTTCAAGAGAGTATTATGCAATCAATCCTACCTCAAAGGATCTTTTTCAGCATCCATATCCCAATGGCTGCAGGCGACTGAAGCATGTCTGGTTGGAAATGGACAAGTTGGGAGTTTTGGTGACTGACGGCATAGACTACAGATAAGTTAGTTTTGTAGTTCTTAAGAGACAAAGAAAAAATCCCCAACTAACTACAGGCAAAACAGATGACCTAATATGTGGGAAAATCCATTGTCCTCCTGTCTTTGAACCATTCTCAAAACTCTCCCTGATTCCTGTAAGCAGAGCCTTGGTCTCCAGCTACTTTGTAATCCATTGTTTTAGAAAACAGGAGAAGGAGATCACTGTGTTCAGGGAAGTATGGAGCAAAAGTGAGGGCTTGCAACACCCTGGAGGGGAGGGGAAAAAGGCCAAAGGACAAATGTGGGTGGGAGTAGGAGCTGGGGAAGACCCACAGGGACCCACTTGTTTCTTTTCTAAATTGAACAATAACTGATATTAATATAGCCATACAACGACTGAGAATACATAGGCTCTGTCACACGATGGAGATCTTTGTAGAATGAGGGTGGGCCTAACCCTCCAGGATTGGCTAACTCAGCGCCTGGTAATTGCACAGTCAGCAACAGTTTACCAATGCCAGAGCACCGTGGCTACCGTCAGCCAACCTGGCAATCACTGTCGGCGTCTTAGGGAAGGATTTTTGAGGGTTTAGAATCCTTATAATTATAAATTGTTGTATGGTTAGGTCCAATGGGGAATAGGAAGATCTAAACTTCTGGGAGTAACTGATGGTTCTCTGGATACTTCCTGCTCATCTTCCCATGGATGGGAAAGCCTGACAGAATGAACTTCACAACCTCTCCTCTGTGCATGTGACATTGCATGTGCCATAATAATCTGTTAACCTCTGTCTCAGCCACTGGACTGTATGCTCCCTGAGGGCAGTAGATCTATTTCTGATGCCTACCATTGTTAATGGCATACAGAAAGTCATCAGGTAATTTTGGATAAACAAATGAATGAGTGATTAATGAATGAATCAGTGAATGAAGATTTGAAGTGACTGGTTTTCAGACCCAGAATGGGAAATCATTCCCTAACAATGGACAAACATTTTTGGGTGTTTGTAAAGCCTTAGATGGTTCACAATGGAGCACGCATGAGAAACATGCCAACCAGGAGAGACATGGAGATTGTGTCATTAGGGCCTTGGAGAAGGAGCATGTTTTAGTTCATTAAATATTCCATATGAAATATCAGGATGACATAAAATACTGGGCCTTTCCTAGGTGAGAACCTCTTTGTAATTTATGGCCTACATGTAACTAAGCATTGTGCTGGACAGGCAAACTTGTGCTTGCTTTTTTCTGTGTTATTCTAAATAATTTCACTATCTCCCCTACCACTACACCAGGAGACTGACTTAAGGAGAGTGTCTCTGATAAAAGCATCCTTACGATCTAATAAATTCACTACAAAACATTTTAAAAATGATTACAGTTCTTAGTCGATGACTACGGCCAGGGCTGGCTTTCTTATCTTGGGTCAGCCTATTACCTGGTCCAAGATAGAGCCCAGGATTGCCAATGTAGCATCCTCTCCATGACACCAAAGGGTCAGAGTGCTGGTCCCTGAATGGAGCAAACATTAGACCTATCGATTGTAATCACACCAGTTGTTTTAAAAAAAGTGCCTTTCCCCCAACCCTATGATGACAGGGAACTCGTACCATTTTCTATATTAAAAAGGAGGCCCCAGAAAAGGGGAGAAGGCATTCAAGTTCTGTGTGTGCTAGGGGAGAACAAGAAAGTTATTGTTGGGGAGAAAAGGCAAAGTCCCACAGAAGTAAAATCCTATCAACCTGCCTCTGAGAGCTGAAGGCTTTTCTGGAGCAGGGGGAGAAAATAGAACCAAGCTCCCTCAAGCCTGGTGGGCTGCTTAGCACCCCAAGTTGGAAGATTTGGGCTGGAACATCCCCACCGCTTTTGCATTATTTCATTAAGCTGTTGACAAATAAACACATGGAAACAATCCATAGCTGGGCACTGATTACGTTTTCCTTCAAAGGCATGGCAAGCCCTGTGTCTTCTGTGAAAAATTATCTTAATCCCCCATTGACATCGAACCCACCCTCACATTTTCCAAAATTTCTTAGTGATGCTTTTCAAAGAGTTTGATTGCTGTCCCTTCTACATGATTTTGCACACAGTGTTCGCCTCTCTCTCGTCTTCTGTCCTGGAGGAACTTGAGGCCTGGATGACAGTCGAGCTGACCCCAGCATCGTCATCCTTACAATAGACACTACCTCCTCTGTGGTGGCCTACTGGGAACCCCACCATCCGGGCCCATTCTGCACAGCCAGAGTGCGTTCTTCCTTCTTGGTTATGTGTGTAAAACCAGAACCTTCTTTACTGGATCATAAACACTCTATAGTTCCGTGTCTCCCACCCTCCCTAACACTCTGCTGTCTTTTCATTTATTGACAGTCCAGCAGCCTCAAGAGTGTACAATGAACTAATTTCTCTTATGTGCATTCAGAATGGTACCAGTTCCATACCATCCTTGGGAAAATGGGGGAATTGTCACTGTAGTGATTTTTCATGTTCTGTGGTCCAGATGATACTGGAAAGGTCCTCAGTTTGAACCATTCACTTCCATAGTGTGAACAGCAGCTTAGAATCAGGTTAACCTGGCAACCTGCTCGGCAATTTTCCACTGGGTCATTGTGAGTGAGGGCAGGAGGTTTCTCGGAGGTTTATCATTCCTTTTTTATGTAGGCTTTCCTTCGAGAGAGCATCTGCTCAACTTGACAGTCTGTTTATGCACAGGCCTCCTGATACACCACGCGCTAGTTAAAATGTCCAATGTGGAAAGTATTATAACAGCTATGCAACCACCTTTGATTAGAAGCAGCTTTTGCTTCAGATATGATCAGAGTTAACAGAAAATTGGGCATGTGCAGGGGCTGGCTTAACGACTTTAGTCTTTGCTCTGCTCTTGTTTATCATTTTGTAACCTTGGGAGGTGATTTCTAAAGTTCTGTGTTCCCTATAGAGCGTCCGGTGGCGTTGACATTGAGGAGCGTAGATATACAACACATGAAAACCATTTATAGTAGCAACTAAGCTTTTGGGCGTAGAGCTTTTTGAATGTTTTGTTCTCAAGCTTTGACTCATTACCTGAGAGGTGGAGATCCCTTTCACAAAAACAACAGACCGACGTTAACCAAGCACTCAGACAGCTAATGTTTGATGACCTTGGTGTTTCGTGTTTTCAATTTCTTAACTACCCATGATTATTGAGTACAGAGCCATGCCCTCCAACAGGTTCCCTTGAAATCTTATCTAAAGTACAACGTGGTTTTTTGTAATGAAAAGCAGCCGGTTCCCACTCGGAGTCAGGTTGGTGTGAGACTTAAAATCTCCAAGCCCGGGTGGGGAAGGGGGGGGCGGGTGAGGAAGGGGCGGGGGGGGGGCGGGTGAGGAAGGGGCTGGGGGGGGAGGGGCTCGGCCGGCCGCGGTGGGGAAGGGGCGGGGGATGGAGCTTGTTCGCTGGAAGCCCTCCTCTGCTTGCCAGGCCTTTCTCTCTAGTCCTAGGCTGAGTCAATTCAGAGAATGGGACATCTTTTTGTAACTCGTCATCTCAGAGGGGTACCCTTTTGCCCAGAAGCGCTGTGAGGTGTGTCGGCCACGTTTCTTTCCATGCCTGCTGTTTCCCCGCCCTCAGCCTCCAGATGACGGTCAGGCTTCTCTACTGGTGAGGAGAAACCAGAGATGGAGGAATTTCTCCTCTAATGCCGTTTCCCACTAGTGCCTGATGTCCCCTATTTCTTTTCGGCTTCTTCGGTGATACTCCTGCCCACAAATTCAGCACACATGAAGGATTTTCTTGCATAGCATATCCTATAGGAATGGGATGTATAACATGGCAACATTTTGTGACATTGACTTATGTGGGTTTTTTTTTCTCCCTGTAGTTAACTATTTCGCCCTTCCCTCTCCACTCAGCCAATTTAAACAACTAGGCTGTGCTGTGCTCAGTCCCTCAGGAAAGGGATAGGAAAAGTAGGAAGCCGAGAAGGTGGAGGGTTGTCTTCACATATGTTTCCAGAGGCTGATACTCTTGTGTGGTTGGTTGGTTTGTTTATTTATTTATTTATTCATTCATTCATTCTGAGAGAGAGACAGAGTGTGTGCAAGTGAGGAAGGGGCAGGGAGAGAGGGAGAGAGAGAATCCCAAGCAGGTTCTCTGCTGTCAGTGCAGAGCCCAACACCAACCGAAGATCATGATCGAGCTGAAATCAAGAGTTGGAGACTTGACCAACTGACCCACCCAGGCACCCCGAGAAACTGATACTTTTTTTTCCCCAAAGTTTATTTATTTTGATAGAGAAAGAGAGAGAGAGCGAGCATGAGCTGGGAAGGGGCAGAGAGAGAGGGAGGGAGAATTCTAAGCAGGCTTCTTTCTGTCAGCACAGAGCCGATGAGGAGCTTGAACTCACGAGCTGTGAGATCATGATCTGAGCCAAAATCAAGAGCCAGACACTTAACAGATGCAGTCACCCCGGTGCCCTGAGAAACTGATACTCTTAAGGGCAAAGCAAGGACTCTGTATGAAGATGAGATGGACATCTCAATAAGAGCAGAGATGCCCACTGCTGTTCTCTTTAAGAAGGGCGAAGGAAGGTTATTAGAGAGCTCTATGGTCTACCTGTTGGCAGTTCCATCTGGGAAGATTCTCCTGCCCCAACATGGCATAAAACAAATCCTGTGCCTTCATGGGCAGCACAGGAAAGCTAATGGAATAGTCAGATCTCAAGGATTTCTGCCTGGAATGAGGGGGTCTTGCTGAGCATTTGTGTGGACTGAAACCTGATGACCAGCAGAGAGGATGCCTGCATGGGCTCTCTGTGAGCTTCCACCCTGTCCCTTAGCCTTATGTGAGCTTCCTGGAATTCACAGTCCTGGAGAAAACAGGAGCTTGAGATGAAGCTTCTGCCACCCCTGTGCAGTGGGATTCAAACATGAAGTTATAGAAAAACAGGTGAATTGCACACCTGAGGGGTGAGCAGGGATCCAAGCCTAATGTAAGATCTGTATAAACCGGACTTTTCCCCTCCTTTCCTTTCAGCCTCACTCCACCCACACCTCTACCCATGGTTCCATAATTCTGTTCTGCTCCCATGTTCTGGGGAGGAAACCCGCTAGGGCTGTGGGGCTGCCTAGGGTGGCTGGGGTGGGCGGACTACATGACTGAGCCCAGGTGCTAGTGAATGTGATGCTAGCATGACGAAATCATCTGGGAGTGTCCGCTCACTTGTCCTTGCGCCTTCACCCTGTGGCCAGAGCAAGATGCCAGCTCATGTTTGAGCCTCAGGCAAGGAGTTCTGCCTCTGCTCTCTCTCCTGAAAGTCCAGCCCTGTCTTCAGAATCCCGGTGAGAAGGGGTTTTACTACCTGGGATCCAGCTCCGCCTCTCTGACTTCTGAAGGAGGAGCGCTCACAGCACAGCAGGGCTGCGTGGCCGGTGGGGCTGGTACACCCCAGCCATGACAGGCATGAGTGAGTGAGCTTTACGCCACCAAGATCCTGGTCCTGGCTCTGGCAGGGCTTGCTGTGTACCACAGCACTTGCCCAAGCTTCTCTGAGTCCCTGATTCCTCCCTGGGAAATGAGGAGACTGGATTAGAATAATCTGTAAGGTTCTTCTAGCTCTTTGGTATTTATGAGAGTTGCTGCCATTTCCCCTTTCCCTGATTTGGGGCAGCAGTTCAGTTCTTTTATAAACCTGAGGGGAGCCCCTGTCCCTTTTATATGTCTGGACCTTTAGAGGGCTCCTTTCCCATCCCCAAAAGTAATGACAACAGCAACATTTCTCATGGGAAATGAACATTTCTCACTGGTTTAAAACGATAGTGTCATACTAATTAATACTGTTCAGTATTCGGGACATTCCATCACGAGTCTCTCTGGCACTTCTTGTTCCTGTCACCTGCCTCTTTGGTGATTGTCTTTTTATTTCTTTTGTTCGGCTTGGAAGGCTTCTGAGTGTGCCCGGTGCCAGCTCCTGCATGTGGCTACCATCCTCTCGGAGACACCCCGTGCACACCTCCATGCCCATTTGTAGTGACCAAAGCAAACGGCTTTCATCACGCTTTAGTTTTTTAAATTTTAATCCCATTGTAGTTAACATACAGTGTTATATTAGTTTCAGCTGTACAATATAGTGATTCAACAGTTCTATTCATTACTCAGTGGTCATCATGATAAGTGTACTCTGAATCCTCATCACTTAGTTGACCCGTCTCCCAGCCACCTCCCCTCTGGTAACTCTCTGTTCTCTATAGTTAAGAGTTTGTTGGGGTGCCTGGGTAGCTCAGTCGGTTAAGGGTCTGGCTTCAGCTCAAGTCATGATCTCACAGTTTGTGAGTTCCAGCCCCACGTCGGGCTCTGTGCTGACAGCTCAGAGCCTGGGGCCTGCTTCAGATTCTGTGTCTCCCCCTCTCTTGACCCCTCCTCCACTCACACTCTGTCTCTCTCTCAAAAATAAACATTAACAAAAAGAGTCTGTTTTTTGGTTTTTTTCTCTGTTCATTTATTTTGTTTCCTAAATTCCACATGAGTGAAATCATATGGTATTTGTCTTACTCTAACTGACTTATTTCGCTTAGAATTGTACTCTCTAGATAAATCCATGTTGTTGCAAATGACAAGATTTCATTTTGTATGGCTAATATTCCATTGTGTGTGTGTGTGTGTGTGTGTGTGTGTGTGTGTGTGTACCACATCATCTTTTTAAAAATTATTTTGGGAGAGAGAGAGATAGTGAGCAAGCTTTAGTGGGGAAAAGAGGCAGAGGGAGAGAGAGAGAGAGAGAGAGAGAGAATCTGAAATAGGCTCCATCCTCAGAGCAGAGCCTGACGGGGGGCTCAATCTCACAACCCTAGGGTCATGACCTGAGCTGAAATAAAAAGTCGGATGCTCTCCAAATTGGCAAAGAGGAAGTCAAACTTTCACCCTTCGCAGATGACATGATACTCTACATGGAAAACCCGAAAGACTCCACCTAAAAGCTGCTAGAACTGATACATGAATTCAGTAAAGTCACAGGATACAAAATCAATGTACAGAAATTGGTTGTATTTCTACACACCAATAATGAAGCAACAGAAAGAGAAATCAAGAAATCAATCCCATTTACAATTGCACCAAGAACCATAAAATATGTAGGAATAAACCTAACCAAAGATGTAAAAGATCTATATACTGAAAACTAAAGAAAACTTATGAAAGAAATTGAAGAAGACATAAAGAAATGGAAAAACATTTTATTCTCATGGATTGGAAGAACAAATATTGTTAAAATGTCAATACTACCCAAAGCAATCTACACAGTCAATGCAATCCCAATCAAAATTGCACTGGCATTCTTCTCAGAGCTAGAAGAAATGATTCTAAAATTTGTATGGAACCACAAAAGGCCTCAAATAGCCAAAGTAATGTTGAAAAAGAAAACCAATGTGAGAGACATCACAATCCGAGACTTTAGCCTCTACTACAAAGCTGTAATCATCAAGACAATATGGTATTGGCACAAAAATAGACACATAGACCAAGGGAATAGAATAGAGAACCCAGAATTGTACCCACAAATGTATGGCCAACTAATCTTTGACAAAGCAGGAAAGAGTATCCAATGGAAAAAAGACAGTCTCTTCACCAAATAGTGTTGGAAGAATTAGACAGCAACATGCAGAAGAATGAAACTGGACCACTTTGTTACACCATACACAAAAATGAACTCAGAATGGATGAAAGACCTAAATGTGAGACAGATAACCATCAAAACTCTAGAGAAGAAAACAGGCAGCAACTTTTTTGACCTCAGCTGCAGCAACTTCTTCCTCGACATATCTCCAAAGGCAAGGGAAATAAAGGCAAAAATGAACTATTGGGACCCCTCAAGATAAACGGCTTCTGCACAGCAAAGGAAACAATCAACAAAACTAACAGGTGATAGATGGAATGGGGGAAGATATTTGCAAATGACATATTGGACAAAGGGTTAGTATCCAAAATCTATAAAGAACTTACCAAACTCAACACCCAAACAGCAAGTAATCCAGTGGGAGAATGGGCAAAAGACATAAATAGACACTTTTCCAAAGAAAACATCCGGATGGCCAACAGATACACGAAAAGATGCTCAACATCACTCATCATCAGGGAAATACAAATCAAAACTACATTGAGATACATTGAGAGATTAAAGTATTTTTATTTTTTGACAGTCTAACTCAAGGCTGGATAGGGGATAAACCTTGTTCTATAATAAAGAAAAGGAGACAAGCTAGCAGGAGATTCACCTGTTCAGACTGCTTTTTGTATTTTTAGCTTCCTCTCCTCTCTCCTCCTCCATCTTCAGTGTTTGAAGCTTCTCTTCTGTCCCATTAAGAAACAGAACAATCTACACAAACAAGGTGCACATTCGGTCTTGGCCATTTCCTTTTGTCAGAGATTAAATCTGGAAATTTCACCAAGATGAGTCTTTGACTCACCTAGCAGCCCATTCTTTGATTCCTGCCTCTCCATTTCTCCTGTGCCCCAGGTCAGCAGACGGGAAGTACTACTTCATATTACTTTGAGCAGAAGCAGTCATCTGCCAGGGTGTTGGAACAGAGACAGGGACAGAGTAGAGGTGGCATTAGGTAAAGAAGAATGACTACAGTTCCTGAGCCATTTTCCCACCTATTGTGTCCTTAGGGCTTCTGGCTTTGGATGACTGCTCCTAACTGTTCAGGTATATGTGAACTTTGCATTTAACATAGCATTTGCTTTCCTGTTTCCTCATCTGAACTTCATAATGCCCTATGAGCTGTGCTGGGCAGAATGAAGTTCAAGTGGTGGTGGCTTGGCTGAGGCACATTGATGGTGGATAAGAGATAGGACCTGCTACACATACCCCTGGACTTTCAGGGCCCATGGCCGAAGAGCAACTGGTTAGCAGTTTATCTCTGAGGCTGTGAACCATGCCTAGAACTGCTACAGATATGTAGCACAGGTAAATTGGAATATAACTGGCTCTTTTCCATCCTGGAGGCCTTTCCAAGATTCGGTGTCTCTGCACGGCTGGACCTCTTAGGGGAAGCAGTGTCTTGGGGTTCTGAAGTATTGTTGAATCCCACCTGGGTGGAGTTAAGGGCACCTTCACTGGGTAACTATGAACTTTGTGTCAGATCATCAGAGTCAGGACTGTGTATGCATCCTCTGAAAGATGCCCACAGAGGCATACCACCATTGCAGGTGTGGACTCAATCCAGAGTCAGTGACAAATGAGTGCCTCCTGGCTGAATATGAATGTGAGGATGTCTCTCAGTCCAGAACAGCTCTTTTATGGGATTCTGCATATTCTAGAATGTGCCTCAGGAACTGTGCTTAATGTATCCCTTCTCCTTCCATCTCCCTGAGCTCCTGACTCTGAGGCCCACCTTCAGACTGCCACAGAATCAAATTTCTCTGCTGATTTTGGGCTTGGTGACAATTGTGTGTGTGTATGAGTGGTCATTGTTTTATTATGATCTGTTTCCCCCTCTCCTCTACACTAAGAAACCAATATTGTTTCATTTTCCTATTATAAGATAGGCAAATGAGTATGCAATAAATACATATCAAGTGAATGAATGAATAATGGAATCTGTTTTGTGGGTGGAGGTAGTATGTCACAGGGAGCCATCTTAATGTCCTCAAGATGCAATGTCATTATGAAACAATCACTTCACCGTAAGGCTGTCTCATTGCTCACAGTCAGCAAGAGGGAGGAACCTGTTCCACATGTTTGGGTATGGGCTCCATGAAAATCCTTCCCTTAAGCCTGATTGACCACTTATTTCTTGTTGGGGGGCTCCCTTGATAGAAAAGTTGGTTTTCATCTGGGGACTCTAGATCTGTGGGTGCAGCAGACTGAACTTGGTTTCCTACTGGATCTCAGATGGTACTGTGATGATCCACACTCCTTTCGTTATCCCCTTGTCAGTGCTACCGGCCGGCCGAGGTATCTGCAGTGGCTGACATCAGCCTGTCCCTGTCAGAGATTCTGAAAAGCCCTGACGTCTAGAAGCTTCGAGATCATAACCTGCCTCATTATATTTTATTAGGTGTCCGGGTCTTCTCAGTGCTCCCTGTGGACTCCAGAAGGTAACACTAACATTTTTCCTGGGGAAAGTGTCTGAGTGACAGAGAAAACAAGTTTGAGCCAGGTTGCAGCCCGTCAGTCCACCTGTCCGCTCACCCTACACTGCTCACACACGGAGCATCCGGCCTTACCACCCAATTGGCTAAGCATAGCCATTAAACTCTGTTTGAAGTTTTATTTGCCTCTATTCTTGCTATCTTAATGGGCAATCACTCCTAGGACATTTTGTAACAAATAACAGTTTCTTTTCTGCTGAGAACACAGGCCCCTGGCCTGTAGCCTGGTTGTATTTGAGAGCCGAGCCTGTGCCTTCCCCCAGTCTGAACTCCATTCTTTCTTCCTCCTTGTTGTTTTTAATGATGTTATTTATTTCTGAGGGCCTCAAGTGTACAGAATTGAAGTATACATATGCCCCAGTTCACATCACACTAACATCAAGGCCTTTTGTTTTATTTTCCCTCCATCTCTGTCCCATTCTCTCCCTCTGCAGGAACCTGCTTGTATTGCAAGGCCTGAAATGCTGTGTGCTGCCTTGACTTCTCTGAGCCTCACAGAGCCCCACCTTGCTCTCATCAGACATGTCCCCACCCAGCGGGAAAGTCTCTCCTCCTGGCTAGTCCCCCTCCCAGCTGGAGCAGCTGCTCCCCATTCGGTTCTCCATCTAATGGTTTCATCTCCCAGTCAGCCTGTGGAATCATTTAAACAAGTCAATCACATTCTCCCTTGGGGACCAGGGGCACCCCACCCTTCAGTTACTAAATGCCTGTTCCCTGCAGCCCCTGTGGGTTCTCTGTGCACCCGAATGCAGCCTTGGATGGCCCTGTGTGGTGTGCAGTGTTCTCCCCCAAGCTGTGGGTACACAGGACTAATAAACTGCTGTTCACCTCTCCTGTCCCATGTCAGGGTGTCGTGTGTGCAGCACTCATACTTTATAGGGCAGGGGATCCCTCCTTCACTAATGGGCTGAATGGTAGGTAATGAGAACAGCACTCCATGCATGTCTTGCATGTACTTCCAAATCATCTTCCATAATTTCATCTAGACTTATGCATAGCCATTTAAAATGCATGGTGTGCTTTTACTTTGCAGAAGGTGTTGTGCTATAAATCTGTTTTTTTCCTGGAGCACTTGCTTCTGGGGTCCCGCATGTCCTTTTGTCACTGACTATTTATTTCTCCTGGGGCTTTGGGGGAACTTTCTCTGTTGTAAGAGTGGGGCAGGTTGCAAGAGCAGGGTGGTCATCACTCCTGGGAGCAGTCGTCAATCAAGGAAGGTAATAAAACCTGGGCATTCTCAAGGCTCTTCCCCTGAGATCCTCAGGGGGAGGGAGGCCCAGCTGCCCACAGAAGAGCCCTGCTCATGAACCAACTCTTCCCTCCCCTCCCCCTCTCATTTCCCCTGTCACCTACCAGTCCACGTGTTGCTATTTACAAATACAATCAGTTGCATGGAATCCCAATATTGAGTGTTTGCTACATTTACACACCCGTTTCCCTGATGACAGCTCCATTGCCCTTAACCTGCCTTGCACTGGCCACCCTTGGCCCTCTGTCCATGTGGATGGGTGAGATGGGTGAGCGAGCCTCTCTGGAGTAGGCACCCAGGTACCTCAGGAGGGCTGAGGTTGAGGGAGCATGCACACCAAGTATTGTCAGGTATCTCTTTAAAAGTGGCCCTGCCAATTTATTCTATCACTAGCAAAGTGTGTGAATTGACTTTCCCTGTTTTGCAGGCTGGGTTTTCCAGAAACAGGCACCGTGACGGAGTTTGGTGAGCGAGAAGCTATTTGTTAGGGATCAATACCTATAAGGGAAGGAAGAGGAAGTAAGATTGGGTGGAGGGAGAGGCTGAACTGTGATGTGGGCCTGGGGAAGCCTGAGCAAGCCATGGCCAGCCCTGAAAGAAGCTGTGGAGTGAATGTTGCCCATTGGCATCCTGTGCTGGGCTGAAGTGGCCAGGCCTTTCTTTCCCACTTTGCCCACTGACAGCTGAGGCCAAACCTGAACCATGCAGGTAGGAAGCAAGTCCTTCCTTGAATGGGAATCTGGGCATACATCTCCCTGCAATGTGAATTGAGAAAGTGGTATCTCCTTGCTGTTTTGATTTGCATTTTCTCAATTACTGGTGAGCTTGAAATGTCTTTATGTGCCCATTATTAAAGCTGATGCAGCCAGTTAGAACCAGATGTTAAAACAGTCAATGCTTGAACCCCCAAATGCTCCCAACACTTGGCCCAACCAACTCAGCCCCTCTACTGGGACCTCCTGGATCTTCCTATAATCTAGTATCCACAGGGGTGTCTAGCACCCCAGGGGACCTCCATGGCCCTGCCCCTGTGATTCAGACAGTCTGTTCTTTTGGTCAGTGCCCATGCCATGTCTGCTCTGAAAAGCACCTTGAGAGTGAGCTATTATGGTTTCCTTTCCCTGAACTGCCTGTGCATAACTTTCTGTAATCTTTCAATGGAGTTTCTAAACCTTATACGGGAGGATGCTGTTTCAGGTTTTGGGGATGTGGTGGTGGTGAGTATGGGGTAGGTGAGGGGGAAAGGTCTAGGCTGGTACCTCCCGTAGGCTAGTACCCTGCAAGAATCAGCAGGTCTCCAGGTCATGGCCCAAACAGATTCAGGGCCTGTGAGAAGGTGAGGCTGAGGATACTGGGGGCTCCTTGGGCACAGAAGAGCAGGGGTCTGCACCTGTATGTACTAGGAACCCAGGTAATCAGTGACATTCCTGAGGAAGCTCTACTGAACACCTACTGTGGCCATCCCTGGGTTGCGTGGGGCGAGGGTGTCCTGCTGCGGCCTTCCCACCAGCTCAACATACCTGCCCCTATTACTCTGTGTCCTACTAACCTCTGCCGGCTCAGGGCTCTCTCCCAAACATTTCTTCTTTACACTAAATCCTGAGTAAACTTTATTCCTGAAACACAAATCTGGATACATCTGTTGAATTTTCAAATCCTTTCCAAAGCTCCACATTGTTTATCAGCATTGTGTTATCCAGGGAGCAGAATTGGTTGGGGGCTCTTTTAGCTTTATAATGGATAAAAATATAAATGTTCCTGACCCAAAAAGGAAGTTTATATATAGTTTAGTTGTTTAGAATGGTGAATGTTTAGATGTAAACATTTGAAAAGCATGAGAAGGAAATCTTGTATTACTGAGGCTGTTTTTGGATTATACTACTGTGAAATGGTTTCATTCATTGTTTTACATTTTTAATGTCCACAGCTCAGGACTTGGATTTTTTTTTTTTTTTTTGAAATCTGCCAAGAATTAAAGTGAGCATTTGAAAAGAAAGAAAGAAAAAAGAAGAAAGAAAAGCTCCATGTTGTTTGTAGAGTAAAATCCGTTAGCCCGGCACAAGACTTTCTTTAAACTGACCCAACTCTCATCCTGTCCCATGTCCCACAGTCCTCTTCCCCACCCCCACCCCTTTACCTTTTGTCTCTCTATCTCCATAACAGCTTTGTGTTGTATGTTGTTGGGGGACTAGGGTAGGGGTGGCCAGGAATGAGATAAAGAGATAGGCAGGGTCCTTGCTTCTGGCAATGGGGAGCCACTGGGTGAGTTCTGCAGACACAAGCCTGGTCAGCTTACAGTTGGGCTTCATCAGCCTCCTCTTGTGGTTCTACCCAGCAGCTTACCCAGTTGGGGCCTTTCTCCAGGTTCCTGTGTCTTGATGAGCTCCCACTGGCCACTGGCCACAGCTTCCTTTGGCTCATGGAACCTGGCTGCTTTGTTAATGGTATTGCTCCATGGGTCCTGGGATTTCTGATTCTGGGAGAGCCTGAAAGCAGATAAATCCTGGACTCTCTCCTGAGGCTCTAGTCCATGTTGAAGCTGTTCCTTGTCTGAGTAGAATGGTCACTTGGTGGGAAGGAGTGGGCATGGGTGCCCCACAGCTGGGGGGTGGTCTACAGAGGCCAAAGCCCCACTGCTTTCTGTGTTTCAATCAAGTACTGTTTCCTTCAAATGGCTTTTGCAACTCAGTCCCTAATCAACAGGATGTAAGTGCCACCAGGATGGAGGAAAAGGGGACACAGTGCCCAGCCTGAGCCAAAAGAGCCTGTGTCCAGGGGGCCCCACAGAAGCCTGTGTTTTCATTACGAAGCAACTTTAGGAGGAGTGTGTTTGGGGAAAGGAAGACAGTGGGGTAGTAAGTCTGCAATAATGGCTGCCATGTGGAGGGAAGGCAATGTTACCCAGCTACGAACTAGAAAGCATGGTTTATATTTTCAACAGTTGGAGAGAGAAATGAAAACTGACTATTTGCTGCACCTGTGAAAACATATTTGATCATGATGGCAAGTCCAGCATTCTTAGTGTGGGATTCATATTTCATAACTCGTGTTCAAACAAGAAAAATGATTATAATGTTAAGTATTTCCTGAGTTTATTTTGATGGATGACAGAATAAGTACTGTATCTTTCACTCATTAAAATACAGATTGGTGTAATTTAATAAATGAACTTAATACACAGATGTTCCAGGCTGTTTTACCAGGGTGTATATTAATCAACTTCTTTATATATGATCCTCTTTTATATTTTTTAAAGAAACTTGCAGGAGCCAAGAATTTATTAGATTTGCATGCTCTAGGACGAGTATCCAATGTCAGGTACACGCAGGAGTGTATTAAGATGAAATGGAGCCAGAGTCTGCAGAGTGGCCAGGCCCCTGCAAGGGTCGTCCTGGGCTCCCGGCCGGCTCTATGGGTCATCTAAGAGCCAGCTCACAGGTCCCTGCTGAGCTTACTTGCTGCCACTGCCCCAGGCCTGCTCAGAGGTGCTTCTGGAGACCTTGGTCGGAGGGGTAGGCTTGGGCACTGAGATGGCCCAGACTGGACAGTGGCTCTGCTGGGGAAGAGGCCTGCAGCCCAGGGGGCCTCACAGGCCCTTCTCAGTTTCCTTGGCCACCCTCAATAGCCTCTCAACTCAACGTCACTCTCCCTTTCCTCACTCTCTCTTGGCAGCATGTTTGGGGGCTATGCTTTGTTCTGTCTGTGTTTCACACAAGGCAAGCTTGCCTTGCTAATGAGGCTACAAACCGCTGAAGCCAGGGGCTATGCCTTTGCCAGGTCCCACAGTCCGTGCTCGGGGAATCTGCGGGTCTACACTGATTCTATGTGTCTGAGTCAGGACCGGTCTTTTGACTGAGGAGGCTCTGGAAGGGGACATAGGATCCCTGGTTCAGCCATTCTAGAGGGTGCAGGTTGGGAGGGAATGAAAGGGTAGAGACACAGGGCTAACGTACCTCTCTGGTGAAAGACAGAGAAAGCATGAGAGTAGGAACTTCGGCTATCTCTTCTCTCATGAGCAACTTCTGTTGATAAGTGACCTAGGGTTCAGGGGAAGTTGTCTCTGGCTGGCCGTGGTGGTGGGAGGGCTAGGGGAGGTGTCTTGGGCCATGCAGTCTGCTCTGTCCACACAGAGCACTCAGTTGTCTCTTGAAGCACCTTGCACTCTCTTGTAGTTCTGGAACTAGAGTTGTATTTCTTGATGCACAGCTCTGGATAGAGACATTCCAAGGCCAGGGGCCACATCCCGTCCATTTTGGCACCTCTGTCCTCATTAGAGTTTAGCCCAGGCCCCTTGTGCCCTCCCCTCATCACCCAGGTGGATGGTCTATGCAGGTTGGCTTATATGGCATGAGATAAGCCCACCACCCAGAACAGAAACACTGGTGTCCCTCCAGCTCCCCCCAACGATGGGTGCTCCCTGGCAGCTGCAGCCTGAGCTGGCCCATTCCCTCTGCAGCCCCTCTGCACCCCTCAGTGGCTCATCAATCACACGGGCAGGTCCTGCGGGTGGGTAGTGGCTCTGCTGTCACATGCCTGTTTGCAATAAGCTCTGGCCATAATCATTAATCATTCATTGAAGCTGTGGTTAGCGGCCCTCAGTCAAGTAGATGGTTTCAGGTTTTCCGGGCTAAGTGCCTCTCCAGCAAGCATCCTCCTCAGCCCTTTCATGTCCAGCCATTTGATGTTCTGTGCATACCGAGCTGGCCTCCAAGGCCAGGCTTTGTTTTGGAGCATTGTTCTGAACGCTTCCCTCAGGACCAGGCCAAGAGAGTTCTGGGCTCCAGCTCCACGTCTGCACAGGAAATAGAGCTTGTAGGATGAGTCTCTGTTGAGCACTTCCGAGAGCCCAGTTCTCTGCCAGGCCATGGGGATCTTGGAGAAAGAGAAGGTACTCACTCTGCCCTCAGACACCCATTCAGGGACAGAGCTCATGCAAGAAGTTGGCCAGCAAGATGAAATTTATTAGGATGGAGAAGACTCAAACAGCTCTTTGGTCTGCAGGTTTCCCAAGAGGGTAGATGCCTGGAGGCTGGGTGGTGGAGCAGGAGAGCTAAGGGAATACAGGAGCAGAGGCTGCAGGTAAGGACAGCTGTGCTGTGTGGTCTGAGCTGCGCCTTCGGTCGGAAGAGCAGACTGAAACTGTTGGGCAATGGCCTGGAAACAGTGATGACAATGAAACCTTTTTTGCTGGGAGAAACATGGAGAAAAATTAGCTTTACATTTAATCTGAAGATGACAGTATTTCCTGCAAGTTACCAGTCTGGTCATCGTCAGAGTTTCCTGAGGTACTCAAAAAGATGCAGAGTGCACAGGAGTAGCATTTCCTGGGAAAAACTGGGACTAGAGTTCAGCAGCATTCAGCAAACAGTTGTTGGCACTTCCTAGGTGCTCAGATCTCTGCCATGGGGCTAGGAAATGTCCTGAAAATGCAGACAAAAGAGTTGGAGCACGCTACACCCAGGGCCACCCCTGGCTCCACAGTTCAGCGGGGAGGGACTCCAGAGCTCTAAGGAGCAGGTGCTGGAGGTTTTAGTTGAAATGTGAAGTTGACATAGAGATATTACTGAGGCTGATACTCCAGCCACCATTTCAGTATCTCTCCCAGAATGTTTCTAGCTGAGAAACATTCACTGTGTGTTCATCCACTGAGGCACAACTTTGAACTAATAAGAGAACTGTGGGTGTTCAGAAGTAAAAGGCATTGCATCTGGTTGAGGGGGATCAGGAATAGCTGCATCTAGCAGATGGTCTTTGGCAAGGTCTGGAAGGATAGAAGAGACTTTCAGGAGTGGGCTAGAGAGGAGCTTGCCAAGTGGATAGAGGAGGGGATACAAAGGCACAGAGGACAGTCTGAATTGCTGGCAGCCAGGGTGGAGGGAGATGAAGGGGGTGGCACGGGCGCCATGAAGTTTGGAGTTTCAGACTGAGTCTCTAGTCCTGGGAAGCCATGCTCTGCTCCTAGATTGCCTCCCTACCTGCTTTATCCCTGTGTTCTTACCCACACTTCTCATTCCTGCTGCACAAGATGCTCTCTGCCACCTGAACTGCCATACTCCTAAGATATTTCTCTCTGTGATTTTCTCACACTGTCTGCTCCACTTGGGAAACTTTTCCTCTCTTTGCCTCCTGGGGAATTTCTCCTCGTCTTGCAAGATCCAACTCAAATGCCAGCTCTTCCTTGCAGCCTTCCCTAACTACTGTGGTCTGCATGGATTCCCCTCCCACTTGGAACCCCACAGTGAGGACTTATGATGCTGCTCACTACCGACTGGGAGCTGTTTGGGGGTGAGGGGTGGTGACAGTCTGAGATCTGCTTCTGCTATCGCTGCCTGGGTAACCAACTAGCTTGATTTCCTTATCTTTAGGAGAGAAAAAACATTGCAATAGCAATGCAATAGCAATAAATGTAATAAATAAAATGGTTTGTGTGTAATGCCTGCTACAGCATCTGGCACAGAGTAGGTAGTCAGACAGGTTAGGTTTCCTCTTGCTCCCTGACCGCGTTCTGCCTATAGCACTGTCAGCCATTCACAGGTAAGTCTCCACAACCAGGCTGTGAGAGCCATGGTGTGGCACCCATGTTTCTTGTGCCCTCTGCGTCCCGCACAGTTACGGACATGGGACATGGGCTCACACTACTGCGACCGCCTTGAAATCTGCTTTGGCAGGACTCCTCCACCCTGGAGAAGAAGCACAGGAACTCTTCAGGGAAATTTATAGATGTGGGAATCAGGTTTGTTTGTTAGTTTGTTTTTCTTATGAATGTTCCGATTCAGCCAGAAACTTCCTGAAGTCATACAATTCTTCTATCCCCAGAGAAGGATTTGAATAAAGTATCTTCTTGCTGGAAGGAAAATTAGAGATAATTAGTCCAGTGGTTTTAAAAATTTGTAAAGGACTGGAGCCATTTTCTCAAGTGAAATTTTATACGGAACCTTAAGCTACCCGAGAAGACAGAGCATTATTTTAGGAACATATATATCAATATATTTCATAATATAATACCATTATATTATATTATTAAATATAATTATTATTGATTAACAAAAATTAATTAAATTACATTGACAAACATATTTATTGTATAATTTCATGCTTATATTAAGTGAATGAATAATAAACCAACTTGACAAAGGTATTTATTTTATAATATCAAACTTTAAAAAAATTAAAATTTTTTTAATATTTATTTTTGAGAGAGAGAGAGAGACAGAGTGTGAGTGGGGGAGGGGCAGAGAGTGAGCGAGGGATAGAATCTGAAGCAGGTTCCAGGCTCTGAGCTGTCAGCCCAGAGCCCAAAGTGGGGCTTGAATTCATGAACTGTGAGATCATGACTTGAGCCAAAGCTAGATGCTTAACCAACTGAGCCACCCAGGTGTCCCTAAAAATATTTTTGTAATACGAAATTTTGAAATAAAATATTTCTGAAATCCATAAAGTAACTTGGGTCTCTAACTCAGAGCGTGTGATATGACTCGCTGATTGAGTCCACCCCTTTATGACACAGAGGAGTAAACTGAGGCCTGGAATGTGTCAAGGCCATACAGAGAATAGGTGGTTGGCTGAGGTGAGAACTTAGGTCTCCTGCCCCACAACCCCAGAGGTCTTTCAACTATATTCTCGATCTCTCCTAATTCATCTGAGTAAAACAGTGTTTTTCTTGTTATTTGTTTTTTAATAAGATACCCCAGCTCCATAGTTTGATTTATATTTAAGGCTTTCATATATTCCTGCGATGAGCATGAAGCAGGCTGCTTATTGGAGCTAATAATGCAACCTGGAAATCTCCATCCATGTCTTCCCATCTCAGCAAGAGAATTCTGCCCTGGTGATGGATAATTGAAATGGATTTGGTCAGCCAGGCCTCTATACTGATGATGGTTTTATGTTTGCTCATCTGTCAGAAAAGTAAAAAGCAAAGCTGGTAATTTGTGTTAACTAAGCACCTTCATTATAGGAACTCAAGGGAAAGGGTGGGGAGCGAAACATTTTTTCGTCCAGCTGTCCCGGATCCTGAGGATGATTTGTGTAGTTAAGGAGAAATTCTAATAATGTTGAGCGTATGGAAAAGTTTAAGGCAAAGATGATGGGTCATTTTCCAAGTGTTCGGGTTGAATATCAAGAGCTGTGCAGCTTCCTTCCCAACTCCTGCTTTTCCTGGCTGGGCTGATCTTACATTGTGCCTCCCGAGTGGGGCAGTAGTGACCTCTGTGAATTCCCAGCTCTCAGATGGCACCTCTCCAGCGAGCCCTGACAAAGATGTAGATGTCACAGAGGGACCCAGAATTTCCCACTCTTCGCTGAAGAAGGCCAGAAAAAGCCTTGCTCTGGAGTATGTTGGATGCTTAACATAGAATTGCTTTCTTCCATCTCTTACTCCTGACCTCTGGTTCTGTCTGGCAGGTGCTCAGCACCTAATTCCAGGCAGCATTTTAAGAGTGACCCCTCTTGTTTTAAGGCAGCCCTTTCTGGGGTTATTCTTACCTGTATAGAGAACAGGTTGATGATTTCCTTTAGTGTCCCCTGTCCTCAGACATTCTTCCCCCTTCTGCTCATCAGAGAAGACTCAAAACTCCTTCCTAGGAGACAGAGCCTCTCCTTCCCTAGCTGGGGTAGAGGGTGGGAATCCTGATACCTCTGAAGAGGGAGCTAAGGGTCTAGTTTTTGTGTTGGGGTAAGCGGCCGGCATTGCCTCTTCCTTTAGAGCAGGAATGGAATGTGGGCCCTGAGAAACTGAAATTATAGGACAGGATCACAGAGAAGAAATGAGAGAAAGTAACAAAAGAACTAGGCCACTTGACCTATTTTGCCCCAGGATAAATCAGGTGAAGAAAGAACCCAATCCTGGGCATTTTGAGGGGAGGTTGTTTTCTGCCACTTGGGACAAGGGTAGCCCTGGGTCTGACCATCCTGAGCTAATAAAGATGAAGTTTCATGCTTCAATTTGCACTAGAGATCTTCTCTTTGTTAAAAGGATCAGACGTGAACTTTCTTAAAGAGCAAATTTCAGGGACACCTGGGTGGCTCGGTCGGTGATGCGTCCGATGTCAGCTCAGATCATGATCTCGCGGTTCGTGAGTTCAGGCCCCGCGTCAGGGCTCTGTGCTGACAGCTCAGAGCCTGGAGCCTGCTTCAGATTCTGTATCTCCCTCTCTCTGCCCCTCCCCCACTCATGCTCTGTCTCTCTCTGTCTCTCAAAAATAAATAAAAATGTTAAAAAAATTTAAAAAAGAGCAAATTTCAGATAGGATTGGAGTCACATACAGAAAGTGATTTACCCACACCTCCAAGAGCACGTCTATTATCTATAACAAAATTCTGATTGAGCCTCAAGAACCATCAAACGAAAATGAAGAGTTTTTTCCCTTGCTGAAGAATAAGGTGTGCATGCCCTATAAATCATTTCTTCTAATTCTGAATGATGCTGCATTTGTTTATAGATGCAGGAAACTATAATGGAAGAGAGCAAGAGGAATGTGAACTTACTGGTTTTCACCATGGGGTACCCCGTATGGCCTTGAGTTTTGGCTGGTCCAATATGGCTAGTGATACAACATGGAGTGATATACTGTAACCAGATTTAAAGGAAAATGTTATCCTTTGAGACCAAAATGTGCATCATTTCAGCTGCTGCTGATCACAGCTGTGGATGGTGAGGCCCCACCCACCTACCAATTTCCTTGATTAATCAGGAACATCTTCTCTGTATGGCCACGTCTCTCAGGCAATTTAGAGTTAAGGGCAAAGCTGAATGTATCTCCCTTTGTTGAATTCGAATCTTCTTTCTGAGGAGGTTGTAGCTGAAGAGTTAAAGGCAGGTCTGATGAATAAACGGGATCAAAATGTTTGCCAGGGAGTCTTTTTAAGAAAGAACTGCTCTTTCTCTTGGAGCCTTGGTTGACCTTTATGTGTGAGCGGTGGAAATGTCCCCAGAAAATCTCTGAAACCTCAGAGGAAGCTGTTGACAGGTTTCCAGTGAACTGGGTTTTTGCTTGCGTTCTGGAGGCAGAGAATAACAGATGGACTTTGACAAACTCAGACAGATGAATATAATCTTCAAAAGGTAAGTTTCTTACTTTTATTTTTCCCCCCACTGGCAGCATTATAAGCTCACACTACAGTGTTTCTGGGTACCACAGTGGGGTCCCGGCATAATGGAAGTTTTTAAGAAATTATGAAGAGTGCCTGACTGGAGTGAGAAACTCTGTGTGTTTAGACCAGTCACCTAAGCTCTACTCCATGGGTTACTCATTAGTAAGTAACAAAAAAGCTCTATTTACATGTCTGAGCTGTTGCAAAAACTGCCTGGGGCACCTGAGATACCAAACACTTTGTGAGAAGATTGGAGGCTGCGATTATGACACAGAGTGCACATTGGAGAGAGAGGGTGGTAGAAGGACAGGGCTGCATCTGAGGGAGCAAATGTGGGTGGAGGAACCATTGTGCTGTCTCCAGGGAGCAAAGACATTTTCTGTCACCCAACAGATGTATGCTGTCTTTACTTGGAGATCCACTCCTTTCTTTTCCAGGCTTAGAGGCTTCTGGTCCAGTAGGAGCAAAGAGGAGGGCAGAGACTGACCCAGTGTATGAATCTTCTCAGAGTTTCCTGAGCATATGATCAGAGGCAACACCTCCTCCCCCAAATGGGCACTGATCCAGAGGTCAGGTGAGGCCTCCACATCCCTGTTGTGCTTGCTGCCCAGTTCATCCTATAATGCTGGATTGAGCATGCTGGAATGTCCACAGTGGGAGCGGCAGACACAGTCTCCACAAAACACAAATGGCAATAGTCCAGAAAGATGGGGAATTCAAAGGTGGCTTGTCTTTTCATTGGCAATTAACCTGAAACAAAGTCACAAAAGCTGCTGAATTCTGTGCAGTCTGGGCACAGAGCTTTGGGGAGCACTAGTCTTCAGTGTTAAACTAGCTCAGCCATGATTCAAGATCATAACCATCTACCTTATTTGGACCACCTGAGCAGAGGCTGTGAAACACCTGAAACCCAGCTCTGGGCTGACTTCAGGGCCATTTGTATTTTTGGGAACCGTGAAATAACTGGGCTGGGTATCTGGCTAATGGAGGTGCCCAGCATCAACACTTTTCTCTCCCTGCCACCTACCTTGGAAGAATCCAGTACTGTGGTCCAGTTAGCTCCCCAACAGAGGTCAGAGCTGGAGCTCTCCAAGGTGCTGATAGGCCAAGTCCCCCAGAGGACACATTACTCTGCAAATGCACCTTGAAGCCCACCCATATCATCTGGAGGATCTTTCTTTGCCTCCATTCTTGTGCCAAGGAGAAATCTCTGGTAGGTTGAGGGAAAGAAGATGCTACTTAGGCTCTCCAAACTGGGGTGGGAAGATTGACCAAAGGATCTGAACAAACCTGAGAATGTAAAAATGATGTATCCCCAAGATGCCTGGAGGAGCCTAACTCAAAATGCCTTACTACTTGGAAGTAGCCACCCTTGAGCCAGATATGTTCACACAAGTATATTCTCATCATCTCTGAGAAGTCAGAAAATACTGCTTTTAGAAAGAGTCTAAACACAAGGAAGGCAACATGGGGCAACCGGTTGATAGACTGTGGATGTGACCAGTGAAACCAACTGGAGGCTATTTGAGTAGTTCAAGCCAGAGATGAGTAATGATTTAGGTCAGTGACTTTATCATTGGGAGAATCCTAAGAGGCATTACCAGCAGGATTTAGTGAGTACTGGATGTGGAAGTTGGGGTGGATAGAGGCATCATCCTTAACTCTCAAGGTAATAACTTGGGAAACTTCCTAGATGATAATGCCATTCACCAGAAAAGCTAGAAGGTTTTTGGATGGATTATGTATGTGTTGAGTGGGAGGTGCCAGTGGTACTTCCAGATGGGTTTTCCAGTAGCAGTTGGGTACATGGTTCTGGAGCTCTGCAGGAAGGTCAGGGCTGGTGATAGAGCTTTGGGGATTGTCCTCAAAGGGGATGTGGTTGAAGAGATGAAAGAAGATTAGATCAACCAGGCAAAATGTGTAGAGTGGAGGGGAGGGCAGAGAACAGGTGTTAGTGGAGTGTCTACATTTTCTGGGTATGCTGAGGCAGAAGTGCTGATAAATGAGTCTGCCACAGGGATCTCATCATCTGCTTACAGACTACTTCATCACCAGCCTGACATCATTCTGGTCACTTCTTTTTTATTCTCCTCTGACATACATCTCCATATATTACATTGATATAGATTTAGATTTGGATATACAGAGACAGATTTATTTTAAGAAATTGGCTTATGTGATTATTCAGGTTGGTAAGTCTAAAATCTGTAGGTTTGACCAATAGGCTGGAAATGCAGGGAAGAGTTAATGTTTCAGCCTTGAGTCCAAAGGCAGACTGTAAGCAGAATTCCTTCTTTCTTGGGGGACATCAAACTTTTCTTAAGGCCTTCCACGGATTAAACGAGGCCTGCCCACATTATGGAGAGTAATTTGCTTTACTCCAAGTCCAATGATTTAAATGGCATCTAAAAATTACCTCCACAGAAATACCTAGACTAGTGTTTGACTCCATATCTGGGTACTGCGATCTAGTAAGGTTGATACCTAAAATGAAACATCACAAGGTGGCATACCCACTGGAAGCTTCACACCCAGGTTCAGCTGAGGGCAAATAAATAATATGAATAAAGAGTAACCTGTCCCTTCACAGTTGCTATAATGATCTACATGCCTGCTCCGTCTCACCATGTTCACCACACGTATGCACTCTGGATAGGGAGCAACAGGGGCTGTGGGACCACATACCTATTCAATCACATTTTCTCACTCCAGCCTGATCTTTATGTATTCTCCAACCTGATTTTCCTTCAACTGTCTTTTCCTCTGACAGCCTGTTCCAGACATTCTTCTTTGTTCTCTACATGGAGATTCTCCTACACATTTGATTCTAGTATTTGTTATATTGCACCTTTGAGCAGGTGATGGATGCTTCAGCTTCCATTCTATCTCACCCTCACAGGTATAGGAAGGTTATAAGACCAAAAAAATTTTGTTTTCATTTTTATTTCAAAGCTAGAAAAAGCGAAAAGGAGAGGAATTAAATTACTGCCCAAAAAAATCTTTCAGAGAAAGTCTAGGGCTGCCAACAATGGGGTTTTCTGCATAGCTACACCATTCCCCATCTGTGTCAGAATCCTTGGTGCATTTTTCAAGCTTAGTGTCCAAGACATCTCCAGCCTAATAAGAATAAGGTGCCCTGGGCTGGTTCCCAGCCAGGGAGGGAGTGAGCAGATAGCATTCCTTTGAAGCCCATTTCAGATTCTGGAATGCTTTCCTGGAAACCACACAATCTCAGGAAAGATTCATCACCTCCTGATGCTGCCTTAGGACTATGTCAGGACAGGGGCCCTGGACTCCTGAATGAGACAGTGTCTGCCCTGATAAGCAGCTTCCTGTGTGGTGGCTGCAGGATTTACTCAGAGCTAGACTGGGCAGATCTGGCTGAGATTCAGAGTCAGCACCCTATTCCATCTCTCTCCCCATCCTCCTCTCTCCTTATCCCCATATGTACTCCCCTATAAAGCATGAAAGTGAAGATTTAGTTCTTGCATATCAGGACAGAAGGCCCAGGGCCAGAGGCGCAAACAGATCTGGATGTGGATCTGAAGATATTCTCCTATCTAGGAGCAAGGGATAGGGTTTGGCTTCCCCATTGTATAATGGTGCTGAGATGTCTTAGGAAGGCAGCTGTAGGAGCAGTCATATGAGCACTGGACAAGGAGTCAGGAGTCTTGAGACCATGTCTTGAATCTGCTGTACCCTTCCTGGTAACTTCAGGCAAGCTACAAAGTCAGAGAATGGTGATGCCAGATGGGTCCTTAGGGATCATATTTCCATTTCTCTCACTTGAGAGATAGGGAGGCTCTAAGAAGTCACAGTACTGGCTTAAGGTCTCACAGCCTTAAGCCTTCTGAGGTGGCATCAGAACCAGAATTAGAAGTCAAGTATACTTCCCATTATTGCCTCTATCTCTATTTAATTTCTCTGGACCTCAGATTTCCTCATCTGTCAAGTGGAGGCCAGTGACCTCTGCCTCTCAACACCATTGTAAAGACCAAGTGCAATTATGGATCAAAAAAGTTTCTAAAATGGTGGAAGTGTTGGGTCCTAGGAGTGGCCTAGGATCTGGGTGTCCTGACTGTGTCCTGATCTGGGTATAGGTTGCCTTCCCACCTCTGATACAGTCCAGCAAGGATGTAGGTATGAATTCTAGCATGACGAATGCCAGGGATGATGCCCAGCTGATGCTCATGAGTTTGCTCATGACTGGTGTCAAAATCCTGAAATTCTTGCTGCCCTGATGTCCCTGAGTGCCCTTCTGTCACCTTGACCGTCCCTCAGAAATGAAAGGATAAACAGCTGACATAGCATGAGGTATTTAAGGACTCTGCCTCAGCCCTACTGCCAGTCAGCATCAATTCTGATTGGTCAGTTTTTATACCATACCACACCATATATTTTGATTATCTATTGATATGCAACAAACCACTCAAACTTAGTGGCTTTAAACAACAGTTTATTATTATCTCTCAAAGTTCTGTGGTTTGCCAGGCTCAGGTGGATGGTTTCCAGTTGGGATTTCTCCTGTGATCGCAGTCAGATGGTGTTTGGGCCTGACATTATCAGAAGGCTCAGCTGGGCTGGAATATAACAAGGCTGAATTCTGTGACTGGCAGTTGATGTGGCTATCAACTGGGAGCTCAGTGGAGTTGTCCACCCAAATGGAACACTTATATTTGGCCCCTCCAACCAAGCAGTTTGGACTTCTCATAGCAGGGTGACTGAGTTTCCAGGGTTAGCATCCCAGGAGCCAGTGTGCCAAGGACAGGAAGCTGAACTGGTCTGGTGCTATGCTTACTACGTTCTACTCATCAAAGATGTTGAGGCCCTTTCAGATTCAAGGGGGTGGAGGAGTGCCAAGATCACATTGCAGAAAAGCATGTGAGTGTGAGATCCTATTAAATCATCCTTGGAAAACACAATCTATCCTGCTCACTATGGGAAAAGTCACTCAGTCTATCTGATGTCCCCCCTGCCCTTCCTTCAACAGCCTTTCTCCTTCCCAGGCACACCTCCTTTGCCCAAATGGGAGCATCCTCTCCCCTTTCCAGAACTTCCTCACTTTTGTTGTTACATCTGCACCAGAGAAGAGAACTGACAGAACTTCTTCACAGTCTTAATATCTAGGGCCTCCACAGCTACCTTTGACCAGGTCTGCATCAATGACATCATGATGCACCCTCAGGAATGTGAACGAGGCCAGTGTGAAATCTCATCTCTTGGGTGTGTGTTGGCAAGGAGGAGGCATAGTGTGGCAGGAAGCATTGCTGTCAGAGGTCTGTAGGTAAACTTTGGTCCATGCCAGAGACATGAGTTTTGAGATAATGGCAAAATATAGCAGTGTCATGAGTGAGCTATGTAAAAGGGCTGTGCCTTCTCCAGTCAAGATGTGGTTGGATATCTCTAAATCCTTGACATCAAATCCTCACCCTTGCATGCAGGCTTGTGTCTACCTAGGCTGAATTCCGGGTGGTGTTTGGACAGTTCTTCTTGCTGTTCAGATAGGTCTCTACCCTTACCTTCTGGGGCCAGGGCAGGACTTGGAGTAATCATCAAACATCATTCCTCTCTAGAACGTTCCATTCACCTGGTTTCCCTCACCCAGTGTGAAGTGTGGGCACATCTGCAATCTGCATCTCTGCCACGTACTTCCTCACACTTCTTCCTGTGAAATCTTTGCCGAGCTATCTTGGGGAGTAGAATTTGTATGGCCTTCCTGTCCACTGAGGAAAAAATCAAGTGGCTCTTGGTCTCTCTTTCATCCAACCAACCCCCAACGTGCTTTTTAACTGAGGGAAAATCTGTTATTCATAAAGAAAACAAAAGATGATAAATTATAGGACCTTGTAAAATATATTAACATGAATCCACACTTTCTTCTAGATAATTGAATTTAGAGTGACATCAGCCAGACTCTGCAGCTCATGCAGGAATGCCAGCCTCTCTCAGTTTTTTTTTTTTTTTCATTCTTTTAGTGTTATCCCACAAAGGCTTGGTTAAGTCCCAGGGACTCCATTTTCTCTAGGCCAGTACATGTTGTAATCTTGTCCACAATTTCATGACTTGCTGTCAGTTAAGAGCTTCCCTGAAATATGTCTCTCTCAGCATTATAAATGACAAGTGACCTTCTAACTAAATGTGGCCTTATTAGATGACAGGAAAGAATTAAATACCAGGATACAGGATAGTAAGGTTTTGATATTTATGAAGGTCAAATGAAGGGTGAATAATACGATAGAATATTTTACTTAAAGTGAGACTGGTTCCTGGGAACTGCTGTGTGTGGCTGTTCTTTGGTGTTGTAGGAAATGGTTTTTTTTTTTTTTTTTGCAGAGTTCCCTTGTATTGCAAGGTTGTGGACTGTCCATGGTTTGTATGAAGCCACTGCCATATTTTAATTATAACTGGAAGACTGGTTGGGGGAAAAAGATGGAAAATGTCCAGAAATAACTTGTTTCTGCCAACTGTCTTAATCTTTCACTTTAACCAATTATTCACTGGCTAACTGGTATTTTGCCAAAGAAGAGGTCTCAGGAGAAAGCCTGCTTTGCTCATATGAGAATTCCTGTGATTTGGCTCTGCTGGACTTCCTGTATTTGCAGACCTTGTTTTAATCTCTTCAAGTCATAGAAGAAGTCTGCTTGTAAAAGCCATGCTCAGTGCAATTCACTGGCTTGGGGCTTGGGATGGAATAAAGAAGGGGCTTTTGGTCTGTAGGCAACAGCATCTTGTTTGGTGTGACCCTGTGATCTGGAGGCTGTTGGAGCAGGGGAGCATTGGTGGGGGTTCAGGGATGCTAAGACCACTAGGGTAGTCCATTTCAGGTCCTAGAAGTTTGTCCCCTTAGGTCCCCAGCATCTTGGGGATTCAGAGGCAGGGCCACCTATAGGATTATGTAGGTTTTGCACAAGGGTACCCAATCAAAAGGATGAGCAGTGGATGAGTTTTAGCCAGTGTCCATTTTTCAAGCCCTGGTGCTGGACCGCATCCGTCCAGAGCAGAGGTTGGCAAATAATAGCCCATGAGTCAAGTTAGGTCCATGGCCTGTTTTTATAAATAAAAATATTTTGGGACATAGTCACATCCCTTTGTTTATGTGTTGTCTCTGACTGCCTTCTGCTTTCATGTGACAAACAGCAGAGTTAAGTAATTGTACAGAGACCTTCTGGCCTACAGAGCCTAAAATCTTTATCTGGCCCTTGATGGACCACTGATCTGAGGATAGGGGTACCTTTTTCTAATCTGCAAAGTCTCTGTCTGCCTGCCAAGCCAGAGTTGCATCTGAAAGGGAGGGACTGTCTTCCCCTAATTTGCACAAAGGTGCCTTGTGGGCCAGTAAGGTCATCAGGAGGAGATCCCAGCCTTGCCTCTGAGGGTGGGAGCCTCTTGGAGCCCGTGCTCAGGAGGCCTTACCGCAGCCTCTGCAGGTATTGGCAGACTCCAGAGCCGGCTCCAGGCTGTAGAAGAACCACAGACTTGCTGTTGCTGAGAGGCTATTCAGGGAGCGAGGGGCTGGTTGTAACAGCTCCCGGAGGTAAAACAAATGCTTTCCTTGTTCCTTTTCCAAATAACCGTAAAAGAGAAGGTTTGTTTTTGGATCTTTGTCGCTGGCCACTCCATAAAGAAACGCAAACTGTCTCATGGGTTATCATCAACCACTTGTTTACACAGCAGGGCTGATTGACACGGTTTATTTTTCTGCGGTTTTTTCTTCTAATCCAAAGTGAAATATGAACTAGAGAATTCATGGAGTTCCCTTCACCTTTTGCAGCCCAGAACCTGCAAGGGAGGTGACTGTTTTCACTTGTGTGACTATTATACGCCCCATTTAGATCTAGCTGCACCCATGTGAAAGGTCGGGTCAGCTATACTTGAAAACCTGCAGAATCACCTGTCCTCCGCAGGGGACCGATGCACAAAGCAGGACCGGGGACTGGCAGGACATAAGGCTGAAACTCAGAGCCGTCTTGTCTTTTGACAACTCTGGAGCCCCTTCCCTGAGAATCAGCCCCAGTGAGATGCAATGACTTTCCCAAGGCCTCATAGCAGCTGGTGGTATCTTCTCTGGTCAACCTCCGGTAGGCAGGATTTGGAGTCCAGGCGAGACACCCCCATGGCAGGAAAGAAAGCCATGGTGGTCCAGATTGCAGAGAGCAGGGCCTGATAGGAAAAATCCTGTAAAATTTTCAGCATGCCCAATGCATGATCATTTACAAAGCTCTTCTCACCTGTGATCTTACTTCTCCCCACGATCCTATGAGGCTGACACTCTGCCCCACATTCCATTAATCGTTATATATTGTTTAGAGATAATCTCAAAATATTCTGGCCAGATGGGATGGAATAATAAATCTAATGGCCTGCACATGTTAAAGGGATAATAATACAATGGGTTCTTTTTCTTCCTTCCTTCCTTCCTTTCTTTCTTTCTTTCTTTCTTTCTTCTTCTCTTTCTTTCTTTCTTTCTTTCTTTCTTTCTTTCTTTCTTTCTTTCTTCCTTCCTTCCTTCCTTCCTTCCTTCCTTCCTTCCTTCCTTCTTCCTTCCTTCCTTCCTTCCTTCTTCCTTCCTTTCTTCCTTTCTTTCTTTGATAAAAGCAAACAAACAAAACACTGTTGGTCTTGCTAAGTGTGAAACAATCTATTTTTTAAAAGTTGACACAAAATCAGAGCAGGAGTGACCTGGCTGTAAGAAAGGTCATGAGGACAGACCTGGCAGTCAGAGGCAGGTGGAGCTTGAATCAGAGATGAAGAGGCATCAGTGGTGTCAAGTATTTGTCGAAAAAAAGCTGTGGGAGGCTGCACTCTGTGGGACACAGGATCCAGAGCCTTTAGTCACCTCCCTATAGGAGAGGACAGTAAGTGGGCAGCATTGTGAACCCCCAAAACATTACCAGCCCACTTCTAGAGGCTGCAACTACTCCTGCCTGACCCCACTGAGACATGTTCCCCACTTGCCTTCCTCCAGGCCTCACGCCACCAGCCTGTTGCCCACACTCTCCTGGAGGGTGTGGGAGCCCTGGAATGTCCAGGACGTATGTAATCCCAACATCTGTTTGGAGCCTGCTTCCTTCAGGATGTCATGTTGCCTCTTGGCCCCCTGCACAGGCCCGCACATCCCCGTACATATACGCGTGGTATTCCTCACAGACACACTGTATTGGCTAAGGAAGCTGTCTGCGGGAGCGTGGTAGGCTCTCTTTCCTCGTAAGTAAGACACATCAAGTAGCCTTATTCAGCAAGTGAATTAATTCACTCCAAGTAAGTTGGAGGAGTAGCAGTACTCTAAAGACACACTATGATGGGTGTGTGTGTGTGCACGCATGTGCACATGCACATGTGAGACCTCCCTGTAAGAGTTTGTTAGCTCTCTCTGCCTTCACTGAGGGGACTTGCACACAGCAAGCAGCATGAGATACTTGAGACTGATAAGAGGGAGGCTTTGGGCCTGGAAGAGATTAGGATCATTGGGACCTTTTCCTGAAGCCAGCTGTAGTTCTCGGAGTCCCAGCTTTGGGAAAGGCTCCCATTTATTTGGGAGCTTTGACTGGGCTTCTGCTCTGTACAGTGACAGGGGAAGAATTTGCTGCTCTGTGTAGGTCTGTTCCTTCCCAGAAGCCTGCAATTCAGGGCCAGGTAGAAGAGAAAAACCAAAGTCCCTTACATTCAGGTTATCAATGAAATCGGAGCAGCAAGCCCCGTCCTAAGCTCAGATTTACACCTTCCGTGAGAAGGATTCTGAAAGGAAGCCTTGTCTTTGCAAGTCCCCTGAGCAGTCCTTCCCAGTAGGACTCTCCCTTTCCCTGGAAGTGGTGTGAGCCGTCTAACTTTGGTGGAAGCTGCTTCAGTCAGGGCTCCAAAGCAGTTTCTGGGATCCAGTGACAGGATTCTATTTCTGTTGCTTATTATAAGGAGGAGAACTCGGTTCTTGAGTCATATTAGCTGGAAGAAGTAGCCTCTCAGGACTTATTTGCCCTGAAGTCAGAGACAAGAATTCTGCAGGGGGTACCCTGCACCGGGGTAGGGGAAGTGGCAGGTGTGAGTCCTGAGCATCATGGGAGAGATCAAAACAGACCGTAGCCCTTCTGAGGGCACAGACATATTTCTCAGGCACTGCCTTTTCAACCTCCCTCCCCCCTCACTCCTCTTCTTCTTCAGGAAATCTTCCCCATCTATCCCAAGTCATGGTCCTCATCCTCTGAGAGTCCAAAGCATCCTTGGTCTTTGCCTGGAGTGCCCGACAGGGTGATAGCCGGCCTGGGAAATATCCCAGCTTTGCTTCCAGACTTGTCCTACAAAAGATCTCCTCTCTTCTAAGGAGGTATAATCTGTAAACTTGGCCAGTTTGGACTTGGACTGAGGAGCTTAACCAGGTAGGTTGGGCTGATGGCCATGAGGCTGTGTATAAATCGGAACACCTTATCAGGACTTTGGCACTGACTTTGCCCACTGCGTGCCTAAGCATGGCAATCTGGGCCCCAGATGCATAAGGGATAGGTCTCTACTCTTCCCAGCTTCCCAGGACCTTCCATATTGTCATGGGTTAAAAAAGCTTTAAGTCTTAGGATAACATCTTTGTTAAAATTATTAGTATTTTGAAGAGATTATTTAGGACAATAACTGTTCATCTTTTCTCTTAAATGACCTGACACCTTGACTGCAGTTGATTTTACCCTGCTTTTCCCCTTTGGTCTCTGGAATTGGGGGGGATGGCATGAGTTTCTTGACACTCAGAGGGCCTTTGAGCACCAATTCCAGAGTAAGGAGGTGAGGGACTGGTAGGGAGTTCTGGGGGATGAACCACACAAATGACCACACAAATGGTTTTTAATATTTGATGCTTGTATTGCATTTTCTTGTGCTTTGGACATCATCAAACATTTCTGAGAGCAAGGGCAAGACAAATCTCAGTCTCTTGTCACTTGGTGTAAAATTTTCCTTTTCTTTCTTTGGTTTCAATGTTTGCTGCCTCTGGTAGTGTCTGGGTAATCAAGACATCTGAGTGATAAAGAATATCTCTCTCTTCCCTCTCTCTCTACCCCTCCTCCACTTGCACTCTCTGTCTCTCTCTCTCTCTCTCTCTATCTCAAAAATAAACATTTAAAAAAAAATTTAAAAAGAACAACTCTTGCTCTGAAGCCCGGAAACATGAGTTGAGTGATGGTCTTTGCCAAGAGTACTTAAATGCATAGTGGCTGGTGTGTGTGACAGGAGGTTGGTGGCCTCACTGACAGAACAAGCCACCAGTGCAGGGAAGATGGAACAGACTCAACACTCATTTAGATTCTGAGTCAGAGCATGGCAGGGGGCACCAGGACATGTTGTCTAGGGAAAGGATGATTTGGGGGGACTAGTCAAAGGGAAGGGGAAGATAGATTGCATAGTCCCAGAGATAAGCTAATAGAAGACAGGGCTTTCCAACAATCAAAGAGCAGTGTTGCCTTTATCCTAGGGAGAGGTAGCCGAAGCTGGGGAAGAGCTTGATAGGGATAGTGCTGAAGAGTGTTTCTGTAAGGTAGGACACCTATGGAGCCAAATGTACAATAAGAACATATCACCTGATGGTCTGTAATAATAAAATGACACATATAAACTGATAAAGACCTGGCTTAAAAATAATGCTCATCTTTCATGTGAAAATATTGAAGCAGGAGGATAAAGGAAAGAATAATACAAAGTTAGAAACTTTGAAGACATTTGATTATTATGTATCTTGAAAAGAAAGTGATGATGGTTTACCCAGGGTTAGCGCAACCTTGGCAGCCTTGGGCAGTACTCGATCCTCTTCCGCTCAGAGGAGAATAGCTCTTGCTTGGACGAAGTCAATCAGTCCTCATGCGTTGAAGGGAAGGGTCCTCAGGACAGGTCCCTCTGGGAAATGAGGACAGTCGAGCAGGTTTCCTTTCTACCCACCGTCCCCACGCGGCCCAATCCCACTGCAGATAATGGCAGTCAGGCAGAAGGAGGCTCCCGAGGGCCTCCTTGCATGGAAAACCTCAGAGTGCTGCCTGATGTCCTCATTCCCCCGGCTCCACCCCCACCATGTGTCCCCTCATCTCGGAGATAAGGCTGGTTGCTGGGTTGCCGTCCCACCATTTTGCTGCTGCACAAAGGGCACACTCAGGCGCCCCAACAATAAAAGCAACTCGAAGGGAGACCAGCTGTACTTATAAATAAACATCCCAAGCCCATTAATCTGCTGAAGGTTTTTATGAGGGGACGCATAAAATTTCAAATAAAGGGCTAATGGGAAGTATGTCCAAAATGTTGGAACTAGTGATGTTCTACAGTAGGGAACGGCCCAGATAGGTCCATAAAACGAAACGTAACTCACAACTGATTCGGTTTTAAGACCTTGGCCCTCTCACTCCCACACCTGAGTTGTATATTTTATCTGAAGGGTTGTTTCATGTTCCCGAATCAGCTCTGTTTGCAAGAGAGCTGTCACAATTTTATGGCCTTGACTTTAAAGAGCAGGACATTTCTTTCCTGGAGAAGAGGGCTAATAGGAGGTAAAATGCAGGGATTATGGGCTCTCCCACAAATCCAGGCTAGCAGATGCGCTCTTTTCTGTAATCAAAATGAATGTTTTCTTTGGATCCAGCTAGGAAGGCCCCTTAAAACATCCCAGGAACAAGAGACATGTGCCAGGCCAGATAACAGATTGGAAGCAGACGGTGAGGAAAGCAGGTGTCTAGCTCTTTGGAGTACCTGCTCCTCTCCCTCTTCAGGACAGGTAATTTAAAAAAAAAATGATAAGGTGATTTTCTTTTTTTAAAGCGAAAAAAGGGAGATGGCATATGGTTAGCATTGTCCCTGCCCTGCCCTTCACCTCTGTTAACGATCCACGTTCTTCCCTCTGCTGGGGCTATGCGGAGGGAGCTCTGTTTTGCGTTCTTTTTCTCCTTAACTTTGTTCCAGACCATTCTGGGCTGCAGGGGAGGACATCCTCCTAAGTCAGAGCCTTTAGGGGCGGTGCAGAGAGCTTAGGCTTGGGAGTTAGAATGGGTTCATGTCCCTGCTTGATCACTCGCCAGATCCTCTGGGCCACAAGCAAGTCACTCACCTTCTGTTTTCTCACTGGGAAAAGCAGAAAATAAGCACCACCATCCCAGGCTCATTGTGGGTTACGTGGTGGGCCTGGAGAAAGCACCTGCTTGGGTATGGTCAGATTTCTGAGCCTCACAGTTAACTGTTGATCATGAACAGATTGCTTTCTCTCTCTGAGCCTCAGTTTCCTCATCTATAAAATGGGGAGAGTAATGCCTCACAGGGCTGTTAAGAGGATGAAAGGAACTCTGCACAGCACCTGCTTAGCCTAGTGCCTGCCACCCAGTAGGCACCCCTTGAATCCTCACCATTGTTGCTATTGGGTAACCAGAAATCCGGCTCTTCAGCAGACCATCTGACTTACCCAAACACCACAGGGCAAAAGTTCAGTGAAATAAAACCAGGCACTCCACACGCTTCTCCCTTGCTCATGATGGGGCCCTTGTTGAATTCCAGTTCCAGCCTATCTTTGACCCTTGTATTCCTCTCCCTCTCAGACTAGCCCAGGCATTTGGGCTCATCTCATGAACTTGGTTTGCCAAGCTGAGTGATGCTTGGTACTGTCTAGGGATTTGGCTTAGAACCCTTTTGGGCTGTCTCAGGGCCTCCTGTGCTAGCTCTGGTCCCTGCATCCAAAATACCAGCTCTGGGCTCTCTGCCACCCTCAGGTGAGTCAGCCTGAATCTCCTGTGAGAGTCAAAAACGATTAAAGGTGAGGGAGAATCAGGTCATGCTAGATCTTTTTCCTCCAATTCTGTTGGGGGCCACACACTAACTGACCTGCTGTATTCACTCCAGTTTGACAACAACACAGAACAAAACACACACGAACAATGTTAACACACTTGCTACCAGCAAGGGGGAGAATGGGGGCAGCAGAAGTAGCATCAGTGGTGTCAAGTTTACGTCATACTCGTAGCATATTGTCTGTTGTCTTGGTGGATCACCCCTCCTCTGAGCTGAAATATATTCCTCTCCTTCTCTGCCCACACTGCCCGCCTCATGCTACCTCCTGTGGCTCTTGAATTATTTGTGACTTTTTTCTCCATCTTCCAAGGGAGACTGAATTCAGGGAGGGTAGACACTATGGCCCATACTTCCCTGTCCCCCCTTACCTTGCATCACAGAGCAGAACCTCAATAAAGACTAAAGTAAGGGAGGCCAGGCCACATGAAGAGGCCATACTGGAGATGTTCAGCCGAGGTCCCAGTCTCTTTGTCTGTTAGATGTACGGAAACCTCAAGACTTCCTCCTGCCCGAGCCACTGCTGACCACAACCATGCAAGGGACCTGGAGGAGTGCCATCTAGCTGAGCTCTGGGGCCATGAAAATAATAATAATAAATGATAATTGTTTAACACTCTCAGGTTGGAGTGGCTTGTTGAGCAGTAATAGATGCTTGGATCACTGATTGCTTAAATGTCTCTTTTGGCTATTTGTATGCTCACGAGGGCCACAAGCCATGCTCTTTAAGAAGGCTGGTGGTGGGAGGTACCCAGGCTGCCGCAGCTTCCTGCCAGACCTGCATGCCAGGCTTCAGGATTTCCAGGGACCTTGGGCTATGGGATTCCTCTGGCTGGACCCCTCGCCTGGGGAGGCGTTGGCTGCTTGGCCTTTGGGGAAAAACCCACCCTTCCTCCTCCGGCAGAGCTGGGAAGATATCCAGGGCCAGCTGTGTGCTTTGGAAAGCTACTTCTGTGGTTCCTCGGCTCTCTCCCCTGTGCAGGAGTGTAAGATTAACCTCCAGTTTTATACCCTGGAACTCCAAGTACCATACAAGCTTCAGTGTTTTTCAGGTGCAAGTTCTTTGTTTGGCTTTAGCAAATGAGTACAATAACAAGCTGGAATATGCAGGTCCTCAGGGGGGTGGGTCTGGGAACCACAAGAGCAAAGGGGTTTCCAGTTACCCTCTGGCTTGTGCTCAAAGTCCTCACTCTCCCTGAAGAATGGGTGTGAAGGCTCAGGCTACGCAATGGTCTGGGAATGGAGACTTGGAAGAGAGACTGAGGTTCCCCAGAATCACAGTCCACGCCTTTAGCTAGCAAGCAGGTGGTCAGACAGAAGGGAAGGGAGTGGGGGCCTGAAATGAGGGTGTGTGATAAGCACGGTATACTCTTTCAAGATGGTTTCAGCAGCTCCACTTGTCCATCAGCCCTGCTGAATGTTTGCATCGCCCCCCAATTCTTATGTTGAAGCCCTAATCCCAGTGTGATGATATTTGAAGGTGTGGTCTGTGGTAGATCAATGAGTTTAGATGAGGTCGTGTGGGTGCAGCCCCCATAATGGATTTGAGTCCTTATAGGAACAGGGAGCGACCAGAGCCCTCTCTTGGCTATGTGAGGACACAGTAAGAAGGCAGCTGTCTGCACACCAGAAAGAGGGCCCTTCCTAGGCACTGAACTTCCTGGCACCTTGATCTTGAATTTTCCAGCCTCCAGAACCATGAGAAGTCAATATTTGTTGTTTAAGCCTCCTGGTCTATGGTATTTTGCTCTAGCAGCTCGAGCTGACTAAGACCAGTCTTGAGATTGATTTTTAACTCATCTTGTGGGCCCAGAGGGATCTAAGAGAGCGTCTCTCCTCCAGCCCGATTTGTTTACAGATGAAGACCCTCGAGGCTTAGGGACTTGCCTGCACGTTCTTCCCAGTTTTCTGTTGTACTATGGCTTTTTCTACTGATTTGTTGGAACTTGTTGGAAGAGAGGAGGGAATTTCCCTTCTTCATGGGTTTATATTTCTAGGTCAAAGGATGTCAGTAAGTGTTAATAGTCTGATTAGTAAGTTTGGGAGGAGGAAGTAGATATGCCTTACCTCTCACCCCTTGCCCTTTGGGATTGCCTGCTGGCAGAGTACAGGTGCTCCTGGGAGCCCTGGGCTGTGCAGCAAGTTTAGCAACAAATGCATGGCAGAACCACCTGTGACATACTGGGCAGATCTTCATTCTGGGGCCCAGCACCAGGAGACCCATGGTCTGCCCACCCAAGTCGTCCTCTCCAATAGCTCTGTCAGAAACAAAGCTGATATTTGGGTCCCCATCTGCCTACTTCTGTGCCAACTACGAGTTGGTTTAGAATTTTAGAAGGAAAAGGGATGCTATTTATTAGACCCCCTCAAACACCACGCCAGCTTTGTAAGTATTAGGTGAATTAATCTTTTACCTGTGATAGGAGTTCCAAATACTTTTTCTAGGTTACAAGTGATCTTTTCATTTGTTATTTGGTATTTTTCTTCTTGATCTGGAAATCTAGTCGAATTTATCAGTCTCACACTTTGTGGATATGGAGGTTTTGTGTCATGTTCAAAAAGGCCTTTTCCCACTGCTGGATTATTCCATTTTTTTTCTGTGTTTTCTCAGGTACCTCCCTGCCTTCACATTTCATGTTTAACCCTGGTAGGGAATATTACCAGGAACCTGGATAGATTTTACTCAGAACTAAGGAGGCAACTCTGACCACCTTTCTCCTGGAATGGGTCTTTCGGAAGCAGCAAAAGAGGGAGGGGCAAGGGAACACAAGGTCACGTATCTTTGCACTTGGGTACCATTCAATGGGTGGAGTTATGGGTCAGAGGTCAGTCTCTAGAGTTCCTGACAACTTCAGTGGCTGGGACGGGGAGGAAGAAGGGCTCGCATAGCCTCGCTCTGGAGCCCAGGAAGGGAAGGAGCTCTCTCAGCCACTCTGTGAGCTGGGTGGTGGAAGGTCTGGACCCCAGATCTGGTAGCCACAAGCCAAGTGCTTGTTCTCTGGACTCAGAGGTCTAAGCCCAGCTTGGTTCCAGCTGAACTAGAGAGCTCATCTCTGAGGCTGATGGCTCCCATGCCTTCTCACCCTGAGCCCCTGCTGCATGGCCCCGGAGGTCTGCTGTGCACCCTGGGCCTGGCCGAGCTCAGACTCCTGAGCCGAGCCAGAAAATCGAGGCAGGCCTGTCACCATGGCCTCCAAGAGAAAAGTGGTGAGTTGCCTCCTCAGTCCTGAGTAAAATCAATCACAGGCTGCAAACATGGGATCACTTAGAGACCAAAGTCTTCCTGCATCGGGTACTTGTTACTCCCTAAGTTCCTTTCACATGTTATAAAGGAACATGCCTTTGGGGAAGCAGGGTGAGCCATGTGCTTGTATTCTTTCAGCCCCCTTGTGACTTCACAGCCTGAAGGGCAGGTTGATGAGCAGCTCCGTGTGCTCCCGCCTGCCCACTAGCAGTCCCGCTCCCTTCCCACCAGCCCATCCTCAAATCATAAAACAGTCCAGTCTTTGTTCTTCATAAGCATAATTAACAGTGAGAAGTTCTTTGATCCTTCTCTGATTCTTTTTATACAAATTAGGGTGCGTGTGAATGAATGTGAAGATCCTTTACTGTAGGTGTTTGTTGGCTATGTGTACATTTAAATTTTTGTATTAAATCTTGTACTGTCTCCTCTCCCCATCATGTGATCAATTTGATATGAACTTTGGTTGCTGTTTCTTCCTAGCTATCTTTCCTTCCTGCCCAGAAAGCCCTGAATAGCTTCTACCAGGCTACCCTATACGCTTGCACAGGGTGTGCACTGCACAAGGGGTACCATCCATTTTATAGTCTACAGGCTGAAAGTTGTGTACTATGACATCCAATGATTGTGCGGTTACAATTTACATAGGCAATTCTAATTCTCTTTATAATTAAAAGCTCATATGCTATAACCCAAAGCCACATGTGATTATTTCTTGGATTACCTGCTGTTCTGGATTACCCATGCTTAACTCTTATAGTAACGTAGGCAATTAAGAGTGGCTCCCACTCTCTTGGTTGAGCTGAATCAAGGAGACAAAAGGAAAGTGTCAGATTACATTGATGACTAATATGCCACCTGAGCCCTGAAAGAACACAGAAGGTTATTGCATTTCAGAGAAGGATCTTATTGGCTAAAAGAAAGATTTAAATTGTAAAATCCCAACTAAGTGGGAAGAGGAGGGGAAACATTTTTGTCAGGGTGGGAGCAGATTTGAGGGGAAGGTTCTAGGATGGATCAATTCATCAGTCTATAGGTTTGAGGAGAGTGTTTCTAGAGTAAGGATTTTTAGTATTTTGTCTGTTTGGGAAATCCCACTAGGTGTGAACCGCCCACCTCCTGCTGTGGAAGCAGAAATGGTTTGAGAATTGCTCTTTAAGACCCTGACTGCTGGGGGTTGCAGATACATGACTTAGGGTCAGCCAATCAAATGCATCCATTCAGAACTGAAGCCAAAGATGCCGAGAAGCAGAAGCTATTTAGAATTCTTTCTGGCAGAAGGTGGAATTCAGCAGAGGTCCAGGCCCAGGACCCACTGGCTGTGGGGACTGTAAAGAGCATTCAAAAGCATGAAGCTGGGTCTCCCATGGCCTGGACTGGCACACTCCGCCTAGCCCCCCTGAGTTCCAGCCTGTTTCCTGATCCTGATTCTCCATACTTTCTATGGATTCTGTAAGCTTCTGGATATCCTTCCTAAACATCATATTCGAGCTTACCAGAGTTAGCTTCTGGTTTTACAGCCATGAACCCTTAGAGAAATCCCCTCTGTTCACAAAGGCCTGGGGTCTTATTGAAGTCAGAGTGATCCTGTCTGGCAAGCAGTGGTGCACTGATGAACCATTCTCTAGAAAAGAAGAGAAAAGAAAAAATCCCTGATTTGTGGCATTTGGCACTTGCTGATTGCCATTCCCAATACCGTCAAGTTCAAAACTACCAACCTTGGACATCTGAGTAGCAAGATTCCTGAATATTTAACAATGGCTGGCAGGAGCCAGGACAAGCCAACTTCTGCATAGCACCGTTAAGACTTAGAACCAGGCTCTGAGCCTCTGAGCAAGAAGGACACCATCAGATGTAGCTTTTATAGCTAAGGTTATGGGTTTACCGCATGCTGACTTGGTGGGGTGTGAGGAGGGCAGTGGTGATTAGTGGTCAGTCTCCAACCTGGGGTAGAGAGCTAAGGCCAGGCTGTGGGTGCTCCCTCAGGCCAGGAAGCATGCCTTTCCTCACCGTGGGAAGGGATAGAAACCTATCATTGCTTTTACCCTAAATCTTGCCTGACTCCTAAGCAGGATTCTGTGATTTAGGGCCACCTGCTTCTTCCATCTGGGCCTCAGTTTCTCCATACAGAAAAGGGGTGGCACCTGCCATACTAACACCTGTTTTGTACTGAAGCCACAGTGGGTCAGCTCTGCAGAGACAGCTTAAAAGTTCTGGGGCTGAGGCTGAGAGACTGAGTCTCAGGGGAGGCTCGCGCTTTGCAGCATCTGCGTGATGCATGCCTGGTGTGTGTGTCTCCATGTGTGTTGTGAACAGTGTGGTAGAGCTGGGCCCTGGGGACATCCAGTCCATTGCGGCTCCAGGCATGTGTCTTCGATTACTGGTACTCAGCGGGTGAGCAGACAACAGAGCCCTGTTTTAGGGGACGTGAAGAGGATTTGAATGTTTAATAAGAAAAGGATGGGCAAAACATGCTGTAAGAAATCCACAGGATGGCACTGGCATCGGCTGGCCTGCTCCCTCTGGCGTGTGATGACAGGATTTTGTAAATAGTCTGATTAATTGGTGTCCTCTGGTGACCTAGCGATTCACAATTGGAGTTTAGGTCTGTTACTGGGATATCCTGGGCAGTTGCAGAGAAGAAAGGAGGCACAGCATGATTTCCTGGCCTCACATCAGAAAAGCCCTGAAAATAGCTCCTGAGCCTCCAAAACTCATCAGTCTCCATATGCCAGCAAAGCCTGCCCTACTTGGAGGCTCTGAAATACCTAGTGCTTTCTGCCCTGCCGGGTCCCAGCCAACCTTACTGCACAACCTGTAATTAGGGCTAAGTGTGAAACTTCTAAGGTCTTGGGCAATACCGCCCACTCTGCTCAATAGCCCAAAGTGTGCTCAAGTGCCCGTTCCCCTCTTTGTCTCTCAGAGCATTCTCTTGGCATTAAACCCAGAAATACCTGGTAGATATTGACATCCTCAGTACCAACTCCTCACCTTGATGAACCACATTTATCCGACTCTATTTCATATCAATGATTTTCCAAAACAGAATGTGGTTTCAGCTCACATTTGCTGGTACCACTGTGCTTGCCCTCTTGGCCCCTCCACCCTGCCCCCAGAATCAGTCAGGCCTTAAAGCTGCAAGGTGTGTGTTGCCGATGCCCAAAGGGTTAAATGGCCATCTGCCCCCATTTGACCCCAGCAGCTGTGTGAAGCTTGGTCAAGGCTCCCCCAGAGCACCAGGAGCTGTAGCCCTGGAGAAGCACAGTTTTGGAGGCAAAGCACCAGGCTCTGGTTGGAAGGCTGGTCTCTTTGTGGCCAGACTCACTCACTTCCTGTTTCACCACCTGCTTGCCCCCTGACCCTGTTGCTGAGAACCCTAAGCACCTGAATTCTGGGGGGGGATCTTGGAGGGGTTCCCCTGACCTGTCCCTCTAGTCTGTACGAAAGGAGCAAAATTCCATTTCAGAAGTAAAGCTGAGAAAGAAAGTCTGTGTTCGAAACATATGTATTGGGGGACAGGAAATTTCCCCCAATCATTCTCTTTTCCCTGTAGAAAGCATGCTAGAGTGATATTCTAACTATTCACTTAGCCTTGAATTAGTGTGATGTCATCCGAAGTGACTCTTAGTCTGAAGTTACACTTTCAAAGCCAAAAAAAAAATCTCTTTCCCCCAAAATAAACATTACATATGTTCGACTGTAAGAGAACAGGATTATAGACTCTGGGAACTGGAAGGAATCCTAGAGTTTATTTTACAAATGAAGAAACTAAGGTCTGGGGAAAGATGCTCCCCGCCTGGAGCCAAGATGAAAGGTCAGGGTTGGGAGCCCCCAGAGCTCTTGCCACATTTCAGGAGAGCAGTGCCATGGGATTACCTGAAGCAGCAGCTGAACCAGATTGTGCCATCTGCCATTTGCATGGTGGCCGTGTTTGGTCACAGACTGTGAGGAGGGGATGTGGGCGCAAGGGAGTATTGTCTTTTCAGATTCTGTGCCACTTGGGACACCCAAAGCCATTGGCCTGATTGTGGCAAGAAAAGCTCCTAGGAGTAGGCAGGGTACTTAATTTTTTTTTTTTTCCATAGGATCAGAGGGAAGATGGGTCCCAGTAGGAAGGAATGGCTGTATACATTCCTGCCGTCTGAGCCTTTGTGGAGAAGCCCCAGCAGATGCCAGTGACCGGCTGGGTGAGGGAAGGGTACTTGGATGGGGACAGGTTGTTTGTTTGTGAAGTTGCCCAGGAATGGCCAAGAAAGCCCGGTGAGGGTGGTGAGGGGGGGGGGGGGGCTCTCTCCCACCTCAGGGCCAGACTCACCCCAGAGCCTTAGCCAGGTTCCTGAAGCCTGTATGTGCTGAGGGGTGGGGTGGGGAGTGCAGGGCAAGAGGAATCCCCTCAGCCCCAGAAGGCACCTGACATTTTGATGGACCATTTTGACATAGGGACATGTTGAAGTGGTATAAAAAATACTTGGCTCTTTCTTGTCATTTTTATTATATATATTTTTTAACTGTAATCACTAGCAATATGGGTAAAAGAGCCCCTCTGCACCCAGGTGAGGCTTGGGGGCTGGGTGATAGACAGGGGTATGAATCATATATATTACTTGACAAAAGCACAGCAAAGAAAGAAAAAAAAAAGTTTTTAGTGTATGGAAGGGGCTGCATCAAAAAGTCCCTGATGACAAACCGCTACATCTAAATATGTCACTTAGATTCTTAGCAGCCCTGGACGTACCTCGGGGTTGGGGGGGGAGAGGCTTTTTACTACCAGTCGTATGCCCTGAACCCCAGGTCTCTCTGCACACCACTCCCCCTTGCTGCAGGGTCCTGGCCCTTTCCTGGAGGGCTCCACCCTCCTCCTGAGGAAGACCCAAGGGCGGCCTCATTACTGCTCTCGTCCAACCACAGTCTCCTCTGCCCAGGTCTGATGCTTGGGTCTCATTCCCCGCCCCCCCCCCTCCCCGCATCAGCACTTGCAATCTGCCTGAGACTTGGCTGAGACTGAACCTCTTGAATTCTTGAGAATGGCTGCCTCCAGAAATGTGTCTATACCGCCTGGGAGCCGGAAAATAGAAGTCTTTGTTCTGAAAGGAATGTATTTGAATTCCCTGCAATTGCTTTGTTGGGCCAGAGCAGCAGGACCTCAGTTCAGCCTCGAGGCACCAGGAATGTCCTAGTGACCCTAAAATGCGTCCTAGGTTTTTATGTGATTACAGAGGAGAGAGGGGCTAGGGCATTAGGTCCCAGATGGCTGGTGCTGTCAGTCCTCGGGCCTGTATCCACATGAGACAGAAAACTTGCCCAGAGATACAGATAGTCAGAGAGAGGAGGTGAGCACTGGGCCAGGGTCTCTGGGTTGGGGGACCAGCAGGCTGGGAGACCAGAGGGTCTGTACACAGTAGGGGCCTAATTCATACCTGTTGACTGGAAGGGGTGATGAGGCAGCAGAACAGCTTCCTTGAATGCCAGAGAGCTCTACTCATAGGCTACCCTACCTACAGAAGCCCAGCCTTCTAGAACTTACCTTTGCCCCACTGCTGGTATTCAACCGTCTCTGATAGTCAAGATTTTTCAACCCTAGTACAACAGACTTCAACTTAAGATTTGATTTCATTGCTCCTCTGCTCAAAAATCTTTCTGGCTTCCCCATGACCTTCGGTAGTGCTCACTATAGTATCTGTCACACGAGATGTTATTAAAAATTGGCTTATGTGATCTTGCTTCCATCTTGAAGATTCACAACACACAGTGGCATACCTAAGGGCCCTGAGAAGACCTGCAGGGAAGGAATTGGTTTCCCAGGCTTGGCCGTGGACCCTGTCTTTTTGTTTGCTTAACATCTCTTAGCACACAGCAGAGTATGGGACCTGCTTTGGCAACACTAACCTTTAGCATAAAAACCAAATGGATTAGTCTCATGTTCAAGAGATTATGCAATCTGCCCCCAATCTAAGGTTCTCCCTATCTCACCGCCATATTCCGCCCCCCCCCATGCATGATTTCCCTCAAGCATGCTGGTTGTGGGAGCTGAATTATGTTGCCCTAAAATTCATATCCCCAGTTTCTTAGAATGAATGTGACCATATTTGGGGATAAGGCCTTTAGAGAGGAAATTAAGTTAAAATGAGGCCGTGATCAGTTGGGAGCCATCTTGGGCTCACAGGTTGAGCCACCTCCCTGTGTGGAAAGACAGATGATTGCAAGGCTCCTGCCAATCAAATGGCGCCCAGTCTTACCTCCTCCTAAATAATTTTTCAAGCTTGGATTCCTTGAGCTGCTCTCTTTGGCCTTAAGGAATGTAGTGATCTTTTGTTTTATGGCATTTAAATAAAAAGGAAGGACCTGGAGCATGATGCTTTGATGGATTATATCTGAATGAGAGTAGCCTGACCAGAAGTAATCTTAAAGTTGCATCTTGGGAATGGTTTGCACAGATTGATAGCAGTTAGGAGCCGGGCTGAATATTGGTGTGATTTACATAATCGTTGGGCCCCTATTATGTAAATTCACTCATTCACAAGCAGAGGACAAGCACTGGGAATTCTGTCCTTGCCGGATGGGTTGCACCTCCCCCATTGTAGTTGGAAGAATAGGCAAAATGACTCCTGGCCTGTTTATTGATAATTAACATATAGCCTCTAGGTAATACCCTGTTCTCTCCCCCTGCCTTAAATTTATATGCTAATTAACTTGAAAACCACTTGCAAGATTGAGGAAATCAGCCAATTTGCTGATAAACACACATCGTTGTTCAAATTAAGCTTACTGATAGGATGTCACTCATTGCTGTAATGTCACTTACTACCTTTAAATAAAATACTGGGATCAGTAGGGCAGAAGAGTCACACGTGCACCTGCCTGGTTCCAGAAACCATGCAGTCACCATGCCCACACCTTTCATCCTTTGGAAAATTCCTGGACATACTGGAGCTGGACTCCGGCAGTGATCTCTATATCCAAGGTGACCCCGATATCCAATGTGACTGGTGTCCTTATAAGAAGAGGAGATCAGGACACACAGAGCGGTGCCAGACTTTGTGCACACAGAGGGAAGACCGTGTGAGGACACAGGAAGGAGGCGGCCATCGACAAGGAGAGAGGCTTCAGGAGAAACCAACCAGCAGACACCTTGGTCTCAGACTTCCAGCTTCTGAAACTGTGAGAAAATAAATTTCTGTCATTTCAGCCATCCTGTGTCAGGTATTTTCTTGAGGCAGCCAGAGCAGACCGACTCACAGCTCTGCCCACAGTGCCCCACGTGTCCTCCCCCACCCCAGGGTGCACGTGGTCTATCCCGTGATCCTGCCTATGTTCCCTTCCTCCTGGGATGCCATTCTCCTCCTCGAGGGCTCCACCACTATCTTTCTTTTAGCAACAAAACAAACCAACGAAACCAAACAAAATAGAATTCTGCTTATTTTTAAGGCCTCACTGCAATGTCTCCTTTTCCAACCAGCTCCCCCAGATCCTCTCACTTCTGTGCTCCCACAGCTGGTAGGAACATCAGTCTTGTCCTTCACTCCCCACCTCCTGCTACAGCGAGTTGAGCACGGTTATTCCTCCCACCATTTTGTTGGATCTGTGGGGGCAGAAACCTGTGCTGTGTCCAGGACCCAGCAGAATGCCCCAGCACATAACAGGTGCTTGGTGATTATTTCCCAGATACAATTAAAATTATGTCTCTGCACCCAGAAGACCAAGAGGAAAAGTGCCTGGCATTTTCCAGTTGTTGGGATGATGGTGTAAGGGCAAATCAGGACTGATTCCATTTTGCTTAAGGGCAAACTGGGACTGACTCCATTGTGTCCTCCACCTTGAGTCCCAAGCGCCTGCGCAGAAGCTTTACCTACGAAACAGGACCTTTGACCCTTCCTCAGCCAATCGGCTAGGGTCACGACCATCACCTCTCCCACTTCCCCTAGACCCCTTTAAAACTATTGTGTTTTTGGAATGGGCCCTCTCTCTCAACCCACCACTGTGTCGGTGTGGTAGGAGATTGAGCTTGAGCTAGCTCAAATAAAGGCTCTTTGTTCTTGCATTGGACTCGGCTCCCTGGTGGTTTTTGGGGTCCCTGAATTCTGGGCATAACAATGGGACCAACACCGTAGTCTCTGCTCCAGTTCAGGGAGGGCTGTGTGGAGGAAAGAGCCTTTGAAGGATATGTATGAGCTGAAGTCATCCCCTGTGTGAGCAAGGGAACAGAGAGCTACTTAAACTGAGTTCCAAATAACTGATGTGTGTTTGACTTGATGGCATAGGGACCCTGTGCCTCGCTGGTCGAAGTCACCCAGGAACCATGACAAGGACGAAGATGGACCATGCATCAGCACCCTGGCTGCCAGGCTCTGCTCCTTGGCAAAGTCCCTTCCAGTGACCCCTGTGGAGCGGGAAGGCACGGTAATGTGAAGCGGGCAGAAGCCAGGACCTCCTTCTGAAGGCCAGGATGGGTGGCACCTGTGCTGGGCTACCAACACCCGAGTCACTGGCCCTCATGTGGAGTCTGTCAAGTGAGGAATCTAGCTGGCCCATGGCCTGGGGAGGAGGCCCCCTGGAAAGGGAGCTTTGACACCCTCCTCTCTGATCTGAACACAGGTTTTTAATTTCCCTGTAATTTGCCCTTCTCCCTCCCCTGGGCTGGCTTCCCTGTCATTTCATTTCCTGCCGTATTCTCATCTTACAGCAGAGGTGAAGAGAGTTGACCTCTCCTTGCCCCAAAGCTGAATAAAATACAGAACAGATTTTTTTGTGAATAAAAATAGGTTTCAATACCACTGGCCAGTCACCTGAAGCTCATCTCAGTGCACTGGTCTAGTTCTGTCCCAGCTACCGGCCCCCAGGACAGGGTGCATGGAGGGTGGCAGGGGTCTGGTCCGAGGGGAAGGGGGCCAGAAGACCAGTGCCCCTGTGAGAAGGGCAGCATGCAGTGAGAGTGAGGCCAGCCTAGGTGGCTGGGGGACACCTCTGTCCTCTCCCATAAGAGGCAGGAATGGGCTCAGAAACCACCTCGCAGGCTACCCTTGCCAGGGGACTGAGGAGGAAAGATTGAAATGTCAGCACCTAGTGGGAAAGAAATTTCTGTCTGGAACATTTGGGAAAATTCCAAGAGGGATGCAATTAGGGTCTCTCCTAACAGAGTAGGGGGGATGTGGCTTTAGAGCCAGGTAGACTGCACGTCTGTCTGGTCCCCGCTTTCTGCAGCAGGCTGTGTTATCTCAGACCAGAAACTTAATCTCCACGAACCTCAGTTTCCTCATCTGTAAAATGGAGATAATGTAGATTCTGTAGCTCAGCTGCGAAACTTAAATAAAACAGCACACGGAAGTGCTCAGCTCATAAAAACTGAGTCCTGTTCTATCTGTAATTCAGATCTAGGTGTAAACATCAGAGGGGCTGCCTCTGACCTTCCCCCCCCCAGACCCCGCACCTGCCATCAAATGCAGTCACCAACTCTGGACAATTGAGCACCCTGTCTTCTGCAGGGCATGGATGCTTCCTTGTTTCTTTGTTTAAGAGTTTGTTGTCTGGAGTTTCCCAGAAGGAAAGCCTGTGAAAGCAGGGACCCAGCCTCTGTGTGGACCACGGTACCCCAGCACCCACCATTCTGGCACAGAGTGGGCCCTGGATCACGAGTTATTAAATAGTTGCAAAAATGACGGCTATTATTTTTATTGTGTCAGGGCAACCTTTTAAGATTTTAATTATGTTTTTATCCCTTCCTGTGTTGTGCCCTTTTCCATCCCCTTTTCAAGCAGTTAGCAGGCTGTGGGTTTCTTTCCTCAGGGGAGATTTGTGGCTAGTCTGAAAGCACAAGCTGTCTGCAAGACATTCTCTTTCCTGGATTTTGTTTCTGAAATGTCTAAATCCACTGACGAGATTATGCTAGAGCCTGGAAGGTTTAAGGAGAGAGAGAAAAGGAGGGAGGGAGAGACAGAGAGAGAGACAGAGAGAATGAGGAAGCAGGAGACAGAGACAGAGGGAGGGAGAGAGATTTTGCAGGAAACTTAAAGATCATCACCATCCATCCCACCAGGTCTTGAAGGAGATTTCTGGAGACTGGATGGGGCAGGAGGAAGGTCTGGGTTCTGGGAACAGCAATGGCTGCCCAATCTCCCCCGAGATAATGCCCTAAGGAGGAGTCAGCACTCAGAAGGGGTGGGTGTGACATGACACAGGGAGGCAGGCAGTGGGCACCAGGGTCCCCAGTGACAGCAGTACCAGTCTGGTCTGAGAGAGGGCAGAAAGGAGAGTGCCACCCCGTGTACCTGCTGTGACTCCTGAGCCCTGCCTGGCCCAGGCTTCAGGAGTTGTGAAGGCATACAAGAGAGGTCATAATTTCTTATCTTCCCACAGCACAACTAAAGCTAATAAAACGGCCCCGGACATAGTTGATGTATATAGTATCTGTCACTTTTCGTGGCTCCTCCTCCTCACTTGTGTTATACCAGAACCTCATGGCTTTGCAACCAAAGGGAAGCATAGGAGAACCGGGGGCCTCACATGTGACCACTTGCCACCATGGTGGCTTTTTGCCCAGGGCCACGTGGTTCATCAGGAGGCTGCCGGCTCCTTTGGCAGCTGTGTGTCTGCTCTGCATGGGGGCCTCTAGGGTTAGGGTGCTCCCTATCCCCGTCTCTCTGGGTACCGCACAGCAGGTGCCCTGCTCCTGGGTTGCATGTGTGTGGGCTAGGGATCCCTTCCTTCCTCCAGCTCACGTTTCCCTTGGGGTGGACCACCTCCCTCTGCGTCTCCAAGAACCAGCTCCTGATTCCTTCCCCGCTAAGACAAAACTAGATAATTCTCTTTGTGGAGCTGGCTTTCCAAAGAAGTCCACCTTGTCTCACATAATGACGTCTCTCTCCTCTTGCTCTGAACACAGAAGGGATGTCGACACAGTACTGGCTCCAAAAGAAATGGCCAACATCTGCATTAGCTTCCTATCGCTGCTGCAACAGATTGCCACAACCACACAGATTTACTATCTCCTGGTACAAGTTTGATACTGGGCTAAAATTAAATATCCACAGGGCTGTGTTCCAGAGACCCTAGGGGTGAAGCCATGCCCTTCCTTTCCACCTTATAGAAGCTGCCTCATGGCCCCTTCCTTCATTTTCAAAGCCAGCAGGTAGCCTGTCTCTGACCTGCTCACAAAGAAGTGACACTCTATCTGAGCAGCACCCGGGTGAGTGGACAAATGTAATCCTACATTAGGTAAGTGAAGTGTGGGTTCAGGGAAGGAACCGAGTGAGAACAAGCGGCCAGGAGGCTCCTCGGAGGGGTGTTACCCAAGCCAGTGCTTGGCTTAACTCTTCCACTAGACTGGAAAAACTTGAAGTCCGGGACAGGGGTGGACTCATCCTCTTCCTTCCCTCAATGCTAAGTTCACTGCTTTTTACCCCATAGACACCCAATAAACACCACTTACAATGAAGTGATTCAATTCTTTTGGAGTAATTTTTTTTCTCTTTGGGGCCACAGTTGCAGAACCATGATGTGACAGGAAGTCGGGGACTCTGGCCCATGCTGGGGATGGAGCCAGCATCCTCAGGGAAGAGCCCTGGTCCTAGGGTTTGGAGAATTTTCTTTATTGTCATGCATTTTTCCCCATCAGAGATGAATACCAGGACTGAAGCTGGAAGCTTTAGTCCAGTGGTGGGGCCTCACCGGGAATCTTCCCAGACATCAGGGAACTGGATTTGAGAACCTCCCTCGGGTTCAAGAAGGACTGGAGGATCACTTGAGGGTTGATCAGTGATAGATGTCTCTTCCTTTGAGTTCTTTCATAAAATAACATGCTAGGAGCAAGGGGATGAAATTGAGCAAGTGCAATACTTGGCAGAATGTCAGGAAGCACTTTCTGGGCAGATCTATTAGCTGTGCCCTCCCCCAGGGGGAGGGGGCTGTTGCCTGAGTCTGGAGGAGGCATGTCCTGGCTATAGGGGGAGAACCTCCTGGGAGCTCTGCCTCTGGGCTCCTGCTCTGAGGTTCTGGCCTCCAGTCAAAAACTTCCTGTTGTAGCTTTAGCCTGGTGAGGCCCCTAGGCCGCGAGCATCTTCTGGTCCTCCAGCTTCAGATTGTCCCCTTCATTTCTGTCTTCTTCTTCACACAGAGCCTCTGAATGGGGACCCTACATGGCTTCCAGGACCTGCAGGTTGTAGGGGAAGGCTGACCCCAGGGATGTCTGAAGGTAGGAATCACTCCCTGGCAGGGCTGGCTAAAGACTGGGCTGAATTCTTGGTGGTGACTTAGTGTTTGCTGAGGGAATTAATGGCAGAATGCCATGGACAAAGTGAGCTGAATGACGAGGCAAGGTTTGCCTTTGACGCTTTCCCTGGGCTATTTTCTCCTTCTTCAATTGGAGAAACTCAGTGTCCTTAGACCCCTCCTAAGTTCTTGTGACACCCAGGTCATACAAGGGATGACAACGCATTTGACTTGAGTATCCTACTTTCCCTGGAGGGCCATTCGCCAGGTCAGCCTTCGACCAGGACTGGCAACCAGTTAGTGGGCAGTGAAGTTAATGTAGCCAAGTGTTAGAAAAAAAAAAAAAAGACAAAGAACAAGTACAGTTGAAAATACCAGAATGTATCTTAGGAATATAGGTATTACTTCATAAAAAAATGTGTTTCAGTTTTGTGTATGATCTATAGAATACTAAATGAGGGTTGCAATGTGCATTGTATTTCTCACCATGGTTCAGGTTCAAGGTTCAAGGATGTTAGGGCGTTCCAGGGATTGTGGGGGATTCCATGCAACTGGGGGGAGATACTGAAGCTCTGACCAGACAACTTCACTGACCATAAATAAAGATACATAAACCATCCGAAACATCCCTTTCCTGACACCTTAGGGGCAAGTAGGGAAGTGCTGGCTGGGAGGTGGGAGGCTGGAGTTCTGAACCTGGTTCTATTTTGCACTCCTTGGGTGTATTGGTAAACCCTCCTCCAACCTTAGTTTTCTCCTCTTGCAAATGGGGAGAGACAAGCCATGCCTGTGTACAGGGCTGCCCTCTGGCGGTGAGATCTGTAACTTGCTGCAGCCCTTCCAACTTGGTTTGTGTTTGGCCTGTGGCTCTCCAGATTCTGTTTGCCTGTAAGGAGGGGCAAGGTAAGCTTCATTCCCAGGGGGAGTATAGAGTACCCCAATGTGTGCGTCATGAGGTCTCCTTAAAGGCCCTTGCCTCGAGAAATATTCCCGTGCGATGGTAGACAGGACAGACCTTCGAATATTGAGTAACTCTTTCAAAGTGTGAGAAGCTGGGCTATGGAATTAGGCCATGGGATTAGGGTACCAGCCTTTGCCAGCCTCATCAGCAGCGGAGTTCACTGTAGGGGCCCTGCCTGGCATGGCCAGGTTGAAGGTCGGTGCTTCTGGAGTGGGCAGCCATGAGGCCACCTAAGATGACGTCATCTCTTCTCGACTACCCACAGCCGGTCTCCTTCCCTGTGGGTGTCTTCACCAAACATCAGAAACAGTGAGTGGCACCGAGGGCTGAGGCTTTCTCCCAGGGGAGCTAGCTTGTAGTCAAAGGTTGATGAGGTCCACTGCTTCAGGGCACTTTGCTGTATGCCAGGTCGTCTGGACCTGCTGGGTCTGAACAGTGTTTTCTGGAGCTCCTAAGAGTGAGATTGGATGTTTATGGCTTATTTGTCTTACCGCTTCCATCAAACTCTTCCTTTTCTCATGGTATCAGAACCTATATGCATCTCCATTTACAGCCCTAATTAAATTCTCTTCAGTCTTTGACTCAACCTCCTGCAAGACAAGTGATTTTCTGAAAAAATTCTTAAACAGTATGCTGTATTGTTCTGAGATTTATTTCCAGTAAATTAAGAAGACTAAATGCTCCTGGCATTGTCTCTGCATTGAAAAAAGGTCAGTTGTCTGCAGGAGTAATGCATCTTCAAATCCCCCAAAGCGAATATCTTGGATCATTGCATTTAAGAGGTATTGAATAATTGTTTGTTAGAAGGTTGAACGGACAAATGGGTGGGTGAATCTTAGCAGGGGTATTCAGCCAAAGCTTCTGGACTGTGAAGTCACAGTGTTGTGCGATGCAATAGGATGTGTGAACCCCACTATTGCATGATAGGACATGGGGCCTGGAGCCAAGTCATGGTACTTAACTGATGAGATGGAAAGACCCAAGTAAACATTTGGCAAAATGATTTCAAAGCACTTTTCAAAACAATAATTTATGTTATTAAACCCCCTATCTTAGGGGATCTGAGGGTCTACAGTAGGAGTGTTTTGTTTTTAAACAATTCACTTGTCTACTGACTTCACGAATCCGCATGATGGCTTGGTTTTGAGGACATCACCAGTCTACCGCAGACTAGAAGTAATTACCAAATGGCCTGCTTCATGCACATGGTTCTGACTTCTAGGCTGAGTTCAAAGCAGAATCCTTAATAATAATTTTTAAAAATAATATTATTTTAATAATATTAATGGGTTTAATAATAATATTTGCTTAATAAGATAATAAAGAAGATTTGCTTTCCTTTACAACTTCCCATGCTGGTCCCTTTAGAAAAAAAAATAGAAATATCCCTATTTCGACAAGTGAAGACTTTGAGAAGTATGTAGTTGAGTTCTTGTCCACACCCTGTCATAATGAATCATGGAGAAATGTCCCTTCTTCGTTCTCTTCATAGGAAATGGTGGTTGTTTCTTGGAACAGATGAAGCAGGGACTTTAATTCTCCAGTCAGGAAACACCATGCTGGAAGCTGGTTTCAGGGCTCATGGAATCATGGAGAAGGATCCAGGTATGGCCTTGATACCCTGTATCAAAAGAAATTGATTCAGGGTTTGGAAGAAACACTAGAATTCTACACAGTAATTTAGAGCTGTATTTCCCACAGCCGTTGGAGCATGTGACATGATTTTAGCCAAGACATGGATAAGTACTTCTATTTTAATGGTATATATTTATTTTAACAAAATTTATTTAATGGTATGTATTTTGTGGCAATTTATTTAATGACATTTATTTTAATGGCATATATTTATTTTAACACATATTAAAAGTATGCGACTAACACATCTTACTTGTGATTTCATGAATATTTTAGGAAAAGGGTAAAAAAGCTATTTAAGTAAAAACAAAAGAAGGCATGTTAATTTAAACAAAGCTAATAATAGCATGTAGTGATATTGTGAAACTACTACACAATGTAGTTTGGGAAACAGATTTAAAAGGAGTGTTTTTACAGCACTATTAGGAGCAATACTCGGATTCTTCAGTATCATTTAGAACAAATATTCAGGATGTGCCATCTACTTGGGGGAAGGCGCAGGTGCTGTGGTTGTGTTTGGAGGATGTCTTAAGGGGTATGGTCACTCTCCTTGGCTGTGGGGGAGATTTTGACTAAAGGATCTTCCTAGATCAAGACTCTGTGAGTCTACCAGGAAAGACATCCTACAGGCGGTGAGGTCTGCTCAGGAGAGGGGACCTTCTCTTGGATCGTCCCTGTACCTTAGGGGGAAGCTGACAGCTCCAAACTTTCTCCTCTGCCCACCTGTCAGGGATGTCATTGCCAGACCCTTGGATAGCTTTCCCCAAGGTCTTCGCACCTCATGGTGCATCAGAGCAGAAGGCAAACTAACAGGTATGTGTTCTGTGAACTCTGATTCTTCCACTGTTTATGGAGACAAGCTGCCATGGGACCCCTCCCCCCGACCCCAATTGCATCTTCTTCAGGATAAAACAAGAGAAATGGGCTCTGCCTTTATGCGCTTTCCTGAGTCTTTGGTGACAGAGAAGTGACCTGGGAGGACGCTTAGAGGACAGCTTAACTGTTGGGGTGCATTTTCTGTTAACTTCAGCCTTGATTAGAGAATCCACCCCAAGCCTGCCCTTGCTTGGTATGTTGGCTCAAGACTCTCAGAGACGGAACTCAAAAAGTGCCCAGAGCTGGTGCTGGGGATGCCATTTGGTGGTCTGGGAGTTGCTGATTGCTTTCTCTGTCACAAAGCCTTTGATTTCCACCGGCTCATGTGTACACATGTGGGTATTCTTGGTGGCCTGACCATTGAGCATAATTAAAAGAAATGATTGGCTTTCTCTTGATGCAAACATCTGGTTTTACTTGAAACAAGATGACTTAGCTGTTTCAGAAACATTCTTGTAACCCTGGATTCACATTTTCTTCTTAAAATATATATTTTCTCTGTAGGGCAGCATGTTAATGTAAACAGTCCGTGTAACTGACAACCGACAGTTTCAGAAGTATGTGGGGCTCCAAGCACCGGAGGAACCGCAAGAATGATTGCGTTTTTGATTTGATCACTGGAAATCTGTTTCAACAGTCACTCTGATTTAAACAATTACTCTGATTTATACTCCAAACGCTATAATTTGCAGAAAATGTAACCATGTGAGGACATTATTGTAGAGTATGTCTTGGCAACTTTGTTTTGTTGTGATGTCATTCCCTTCAGCTTCAACGAAGCGCTGAGAGAATGGAAGAAGGAAAACAGGATCCTTTCTGATGTGCTTTCCCAGCCACCAGGGGAAATGTTCTCAAGGCTTCCTGGTTTACTGCTCCTTACCATTGCTAGTCCCCAAGGCCAACTCTGCAGGGCTGGGAATGACAGCCAGGAGAGACGTGAGACCCAATGTTTTCCAAAGGTCAAAGAATTAAGGACTGAAGGGTTAGGGAGTGGGTGGCTGGGTTTGTTACCTGCACTGTGTACCTACCATTAAGGAGGGTGGGTTCATTCTTCAAAGCCCAGGTGGGTGGAGCTGGAAGACTTAGACCACTTGAGGTTTAATCCCTTCATTGCCCTAGGAAAGGAAGATCCAGAGAGGTAAAGAACCCCACAGAGGTTCTAGAGCAAGTGTCAGAACCAAGGGAAGAACCTGGCCTCTGGGTTCCTGATTCACTGCCAGATTGAAAGGTAGGCATGGAATTGTAAGTTGGTCCCATTTTATGCACACAGGTTGTATTTCAGTAAAATCTAAATACAAAGTCAAAAATGAACAAAATTGAGTGGCCTCTATTCTGTAGAGTACAGCTTAAGAAAGCTAGTGTTTAAAGTATTAGTATTAGCTCTGTTTATATTACCACCACCCAATCCAACTATCCCAGTTAGATCAGTGCTGCTGGGGAAAGAGCTGTGGAGGGGCAATTCCTCGTGGCCTGTCTCTGCCCGCTGGCTTGGTGGCAGCTCATTTGTTACAGGCATTGAAGGTGCTTCTTACATGAAGTGACATCATGTCTATGGGAGGACACCAAAACCCTCGATGGTGGTGGGGTGCCAGAGTTCTCTAATCACGTCTTCCTGGACCAGTGACTAGGGATTGGATGTTTTTGAGTCTCCAGTTTCATATGTTGAAATCTTAATCACCAATATGATGGTATTTGGAGGTAATTAGTCATAAAGGTGAAGCCCTCATGAATGGAATTATTACCATTAGAAGAAGAGGAAGAGACCATCAGCATCTAAACCACCACCTCTTTCACTTGGATCACAGCTACAGGCTCCTAACTGGGATTCAGACTTCTTCTTGCAGCCCCTTAGAGCACAGGTTCTCATCCGGGGTCAGTCCCTCCCCACCGAAGGGACATTTGGCAATGTTGGAAAACATTTTTGGTCATCACTACTGTGATGAAGGTGCCACTAGCATCTAGTGGACAGATGCCAGGAGTGCTGCTCAATATCTTATAATGCACGGGACAGTCTGCCCATCCCCCAACAAAGAGTCACCTGGCCCCAAAGGTCAGTAGTGCTGAGGATGAGAAAACCTGCCATATTTTCCCCATGCAGTGACAAGAGTGATCTTTTAAAAGTATGAATTAGATTGTGTCACTTCTGTGCCTAAAAAAATATGGATTTCTAGTGTGATAAGAATAAAATTTAAATTGTTTGCTTTCATCTCAAGGCCCTATAGAATCTGTCCTCTTGTAAATGTCTTGTTTTCCGTATTTCTCCATTCTGCTCGTTTATAATCCTCCAGCAGCAATGACCTTTTGTCCTTCTCTCCAATTTTATGAACTTGTTCCTGTCTCAGGAACTGTGCACTTGCTGTGCACTTGCACTTGGTCCTTGGAACAGTGTTCGTTAGGTCTTTGCTTGATTGCTATCTCATCTTTCAGGTCTCAGGTTAAGTGTCACCTCCACAACAAGTGTTTTCTGAACTTCCTAAATAAAACAGGCTCTCTGGCCACCTTCTAACACACAGATACATAGACACAGACACAGACACAGACACACACACACACACACACACACACCCCACATCCCATTATCCTATTTTATCTTGTTCAGAGCACTTATCCATACCCAGTATTCTCTTACCTCTGTTTATTTGGTTGTGGTATGCCTCTTTCCCCTAAGTTTCTTAAAGACAAAATGAATCTTCTGGAATAGTACAGAGAAGGGCTCAATACTGCTGCCTGCCTGCCTGCCTTATTGATTGTCAATATGTTGAATAGAAGCTAAAGTGATTAGAATATCCTTTCTCTCTTGTCAATGCCTGGATTTCAGGCTATCGTCTTACTATGAAATCGTATTTCAATAATATGAGCTAAACATTAACTCTTTCTCATGCATTCGGGCTATAACCATACCAGCCTCCCCCAACCTACCTTACCCAATCAGTGTATACCTTATCTGGCTAAAACACAGGTCATGCACGAGGAAATGCAAAAGAGAAAAAAAAATCATTATTTTTCAAAATATTTTTCTATTACAAATAACAACGCAGTGTTTGTTGTTTTTAGAAACCCCACTTCTCTGAGGCAGCAACCACAACCTCCCTTCTCTTTTCCCAGTGGGTAGCAAGATGTGCCTCAGCTGGTTGGCCTGTGCCCTGGCCCCAGTAATTGGATGTTGGTCAGCTGCCTCCTTTCCTGCAGCACCAACATATTTAGGGCTATTCCTACACTGGTGAAAGGAATTTGTTTCCTTGCAAATTAGTAGAGAAGACTAAATGTAGAATGGCTGGATTCTCAGGAGCCATTTCAAATAGCAGGCAACCAATGGCCAGCGCAGTGCAGGCAGCCTGAGATTTCACCCACACAATAGGTGAGGTCATAGGAGTGTTTCTCATGCGTGAGTGTGGATCGTGGTGAGTGTGTTTGCACAGGCCTGTGTGTGTGCAGCAGGTGTGTCTCTGTGTCTGTGATATCCCGGAGGTCAAAAGTAAAAAAAAGGGAAAGGATATTTTGTGTATCAGCCCAGGAAAGGTAAGGGTAAAACATGGAGTCTTACAGGATTTCCACTGCAAATGGCAGGAGCTACTGGCTGAAGGACAAGGATGGAATGAGGGCAGGGAAGCAGAGAAGGAGATAGAGTCGTGCAGACTTAGTTGGGAGCGATTCTTTTTCCCTCTGGGCTGAGAGAAGAAAGAGGATTCCAGGGTATCTGTCAAGCATGTGAGTCATGGTAAGAGAGTGAACTGGGGAAAGACAATCTTTAAGAAGGTTCCCTATGTGTTAGGATAGTGAGGCCACTTCGGTATTTCCTTGAGGGACTATGGTGTTAATGGAGTCTGTTCTTCTATCATTTTAATAGTTCCACAGAGGTTCTTTGACTATGACGGTCCTCTTAAAAGCAGAGCAAGAAAGCCAGACTTTATTCAAGTTAGAGTGAATTTGCACTGTGGTTGTGAGTGTTAAATGTGCGTTAAATATGATTTTTGTGTGTCAATTTCAATACAGAGTCTGGTGAGCATTAAGCACTAAATAACATGTAGCTACAATTAACTTACTAATTACTCTCTTATCTCTCAAAGGACTGATTTAATTTTCAAGAGTTCACAGTCTCTTTTATTTGGCACTAATCATTTGCCACTGGTTTGCCTGGTTTGGATTTTCCTTTGGCAACTCACACCCCAAGTCCTATTATCTCAGAGCTGCTCGTGAATCTAAGACTAACTTCTCAACTTTGTTTTGAGATCCAGAGAAATGGAGCTTGGCTTTAAGGATATGAAATACCTTTCCTTAGGAATGTTTAGGCCTGGGTCCTTTGGAAATATCATTGTGCAAGCAAAGGAGAGACAGTTGTGATAGGAAGCAGATGGGTCAGCTAGGTTCTCAGTCAAGGGGCCACTGTGTAGCCTGGTGGGGGGGGTGTCCCAAGAATGCCAACCTAACCCCCTTCTCTCTGCCCACCCTCCTTGTTCCTTCCCCGTACTAAACTCCATAAACTACCAAGCTGGCTCTGTGCTCTGGGAGGGTAATTTAGTTCTTCCCAATATGACAAGCTTAGGATCAACTCAGTCATTATATCCTGTGTGGTGTCTCAGGACAAAGTGTGATCCAGATGTGGGCAACTTTAAAGAGAACTTACATGATATCCCCAGGATTTTCACAGTGCCTGACCCAGTAGAAGCATGATTTACCGTGTTGTGTCTGGAAGGTGGAGAGGCTTCCTCTAGCATTCGACTACCTTTCTAGCCACTACAGTTCTTATTATCTGCATCCCTCCTTCTACTTAATCCTTCAGGAATCTGCCGTCTTGTCCTCACTTTGTTCCTTGTGTGCTGGTCTCAACCTCCCACCCATCCCAAGGGCAGGAAATACATTTCTTTTCATGAGAAGTTGTTTCCCAGAAGGGCAAAGAGCACAGACACAGGTGCTGATTGCCTGGGGTGGAATCTCAGCTTTACTGTTAGCACCTGGTGATCCTGAACCAGTTACTTAATCTTTTCATGCCTCAACTTCTTCACCTGTGAAAGGGGGCTATTGTTAATATCTGTCCCATAGAGTTGCTATGACTTATAAATGAGTTAATACTGAACTCTTCCTGGCATGTAGTGATCTCTATGTAAGTGTTGTGGGGGTGATGATGATGATGGTGATGATGATGATGTTGGTGGTGGAGGTGGTGGTGGTGGTAATGGTGATGATGGTGGTGATAATGAAGATTTTTCTCTTGTGCTCAGCAGCACCCAGGACAGGTCTCTGCCTGTTGGTTGGTTGGTCTCAAAAGATCTATTGCTTGTCAAAGCCTGGACCTGAGCTAGCTCTGAGGTCTATGTGGGAGGTGGTAGCAGTATCTGAGCTGACACTTTCATATGAACAGTCATGGGTCACCACTAGGAAGTAATGGCAGATGAAGAGTTTATGCTAATGCTGCAGTGAGCAGAAACTGATGGGGTTGACCTGAGGGGGTTATGGGGACACTCAGGGCCCCACATAATGCTGAACTGACTCACATGGTGACAATTACTATGACACAGACACTCCTTCCTTTGGCCATGAGCCCTCACTCATTCCTAGGAGTAGCTGCCCATATTATTGTGAAAATAACCAAAATATCTTCTTTTTTTTCTTTTCTTTCTCTATTTCTTCCTTTCTTTCTTTCTTTCTTTCTTTTTTTCTTTCTTTCTTTTATATTTATTTATTTTTGAGAGAGAGAGGGAACGCGTGCACAAGTGGGGGAGGGGCAGAGAGATATGGAGACACAGAATCCAAAGCAGGCTCCAGGCTCTGAGCTGTCAGTACAGAGCCCGCCATGAGGCTCAAACTCACCAACCGTGAGATCATGATCTGAGCCAAAGTTGGATGCTTAACTGACTGAGCCACTCTTGCACCCCCGAAATATCTTTCAATCCAAATTTTTTGAAGTTGTTATCAGGGCAGTCAGTGAGATGGACAAAAAGGGTCACTTCCCGCTCCCAGCCTCTGTATCTTGAGAATAGTAGTTAGAACCAGTATACCAGGTTTGCTCTGGGGGAAATTTTTATTTTATTTTTTAAAGAAAATCTCTATTTTCTGTATCAGGAAGAGGCCAGACCCTGCTAGGTTGGACTGGCAGGGACCCACAGAGGGAGGCTGGCCCATCCAGCTACTTGGGTTCTGGACTAAAGCAAACTTTATCTAAATTCTGATTTTCTCTCTCAGAAGCCTGTTCCCAAATACTGTGGTTCCTTGATTCAAGTATTTACTAATGGACAGTGACCTAGTAGTAGGAAAAGGAGCTTTTGGAATAGTCAAAAGAGAAGGCCCTAGATTAAGATCTGGGCCAGAGACTGAGCATTGTAATCTGAGGATGAGCGTTTCCTCAGGAAGGCTGTCTTCTGGTTCTTATTGCCCGCAACAGTTGACTGTAGAGATGATTTAGTACCATAACAATATGGGAACATGGATCTTCTTAACATGTGTCTTTATTACTAATTCTGACCTGATTTAATTAGAAGATTCAAGTGTACTGTGTTGACTGGCTCTCCAGGGACCCTAGATCCCTGCAGTGGTCAGGCACTTTGCTCACCATTGCATTAGGGACTTTATTATGGAAAAAAAGATCTGAGGAGTGTTTCTGAAAATGGTTGGGTATAATCTCAACCTTAAGCAGAATGGGTCAAAATGGAAATCCCAGTAAGAGGAATGAGAGAATGAAACAAACTCACACTCACAGGGAACACAGGGTGAGATACATAAGACTTGGGGAAGAAGAACAGACGCGGAAGCAGCATCTCTAGTTTGGCTAGCTTGAGTGCAGCAAACAGGTAGGAGATGCCAAAAATTAAGTACAATTAACTCTCCTAACTTCATTCTGAAATTTCAGACCCCTTCCTTTGGCAATTGTGAAGGCTCTTCCATTAGAAAGTGTTAAGGACTGAATGTTTGTGTCTCCCTCCAAATTTGTACGTTGTTATCCTAACCCCCAATGTGATGGCATTGGGAAGTGGGGCTTTAGGAGGTTATCAGGTTACAAGGGTGGAACTCTCATGAATAGGAGTAGTGCCCTTGTTAGAATAGACACAGAGCTTGGTCTATTCCTTTCTGCTCTGTGTCTTGTGAGGATATAATGAGAAGACATCATCCACAAGCCAGAAAGTAGGTTTTCCCTAAACACCATATCTGTCAGTAACTTGATCTTGGAATTCTCAGGCTCCAGAACTGTGAGAAATAAATATTTGTTGCTTAATCCATCTAGCATATGGTATTTTGTTACAGCAGCCCAAGCTGACTACAACAGGGGTCACTGTTAGCCAAGTTCGAGAATATAGTGTTCCCAGAGGTGGCAGGGCCCTTTAAGCTGCTTCCCCATCCTCCATCAGGCAAAGCTAGACTTTTTTATATTACAGAAGTGGCGAGTTTCCAGTGGCACCTATGGAAATGTATAAAACTCTTGAGACCCAAGCTTAGACCTTCTGTAATGAGTCCTCTTATCTGAGTCCTATTATCCAAGCCAAATCACCAGATCTAGACATAGATTCCACCTTTTGATGGAAGAAGCCACAAAAAGTTGTGGCAATTCTTGCAATCAACCACAGGTGTGTCCTCTGTGCTTTTGGTAGCTTTAAGGATTTCCATCCAGCCCTTTGAAGTCCATCAAATATTTTGTGAAAAGAAAATCTGAGAAGAGCTTCAGTGTCTGGGAGATTATAAGGACTCCTTTTTAATGTCAAAATGTTTCAAAAACCCCACAAAATAGTGGATGGACTTTCACAGCCTAATGTTTGAAAAGTTACTTAATAACTACGTTACCATAAGTTTGAGAAAGTTTTGAAATAAATGTGTATATTTCAGTGATAGCAGCGTCAATATGCATTAAAAAGGTAGTTAACATTTATGTAAAATAAGACCTACTAAGGCTTCAGGCGTTAATGTACAAACAGCCTCATGGACCCCATGTTATAGCTCTGAGGTATGATACAGACCCAGGCCCATAGTATGAGGACCACTGTTCTGCAGGAAATGAAGAACTGGCCTAATGTAGAGATGTAGAAGCTGGAAGGAAATCATGGCCGGAAATGCCTGCCAGTGGTAATGGATATATCTGGAGGGCAAAAGAGAGTCATTAACTGAGATCCATGACAAATTTGTGTGTTATTTTATATTTGCGTTTGAAAGTCATCATCCTGGGTTTTGACAGAGGGGTGTGTTCAATATAGAATTTCTGCTTTGCCTGAAACACTGGCTTTTGGCTGTAAAAGTAACACATTGACGATTGTCTGTATTTTGGCCTTCACACTGCATTTCCTTCCCTGCTGTGAGGCACTAACCAGCCAGTACCTTCTTTCAGCCTGCTTTCTGCTCGTCAGAAACATGTCTGTCTCTCTATCAGAGCAGTGACAACTCTTCTGAGGCCGAGCTCTGGCTTTCAAGCCCCTCTGTCAGCCAGAGGTCTCCACCTGTGGAAAATGGGCCCCCGAACTTCCTGGGAGAAGTACAGAAAGTTCTGATTTGTTGAGCATCTTTGAATCACTGTGGCTCAGATCAGTGCTTGTTGTCATGGTGACAAGCTTCAGCCAGGACCCTCTGGGTAGGGGGTGGCCAGCAGAGGGGTGGATGGAGAGCCCTTAGGCATGGCCTCTAGCAATTAAGACCATGCCTCTTGAGGTTAGGCGTGAGTTCAAACGTCTGCAGGCATCCATTATTAACTATGTCTCTGAGCAGTTTGCTTGAGCTCATTGAGCCTCAGTTTCCTTATTGTAAAATGGGGATAATAATACCAACTTCAGATGGTTGCAGTGAGCACTGAGTGAGAAAACACCAGCAAAATGCTTCTCCCAATGACCACTCTCTAGCATGTGCTTGGAAAACATTAGCTTTTTCAGTGTCAACATTGCTGGTGCTATGTTTGCACGCTGCCTGATTTTTAAAGTCTGGTGTAGGCAATACACCGAGGCTTCCTGCATGCTTTAAATAGCATCTGGGAAGAATCTGTCACGTTTTGGAGATGCCAGCCAAAGAATATCTTATTTCCAGCCAAGTACCTTGTTTGTCCAGCTACAAAGTGTGGCCTATTTATCTGAGACAAAGTCACCCCAGCCCCGTTTTTCATATTTACTTCTCAAGGAGTACAGCCAGAGGAGGAAATTAAGTTGTGGCTTGGTTGCAGCCCAAGATGCAGACATTTTCCTTTCTGATAGGCGCATCCGCCCTTCCAGTGGCCCCGTGAAGCATGCAGGAATGGAGAATCACTTACGGTCACTGGAGGAATTGATACCCCTTGAAAGAGGGTTGAGAATAATGCAAATGTCACGTGATACCTGCTGCCACAGAATGGAAGGAACAAACCAATTAGCTGATGGAATGTGGAACATCTAGGGGAGCTGTAGGGGCTCTGGAAGGCCACAGAAAGCAGCAGAGTGGGTCCCCATGTGCACGGGAGTCAGCTGCCGGTGCTGAGTTGGCTTAGAACTGAAGCCAGTCCAGTGGCTTTTTGACTGGCTCTGTGTCATCCTTCCAAATTCTCAGTGTCCTTATTTTCTTTTTAGAATGGGCATACCACTGCCCCCCCTCCCCCTGCTTTGGACTCATAAGCTCCTATGTCAGGGTCCACCATGAAGCCCAAATTCTCCCCTTTCTGGAATCTTAAGTTCCCATTGCTTTGTGGCTTTGCTGTTAGGCTGCCTTCTGGGACAGCTGTGCCTCTATCTGCCTCTTTTGTTGAATGGCCAGCTCCGTTGAGGACACCAAGTCCTACCAAACTTGTACTGAGTCCTTACCTAAGGCATCTGTAGATTTTTAGCTGGTGCACCAAGTGAAGGATCTTTGGGAAAGTGTGCAACCATTGATTAGCAATGTCTACTGTAGGCAAGGGCATACACAGTATAGGCTAATCAAGGCCTAGTGAACAGTAGGTGATTTAAAAATGTTTGTAAATCAAATAGTTGAATGAAGAATAAACACAACAGACAAGTTGAAGTGTCTTCCTGAATCTCACATAGGATGCATGGACTAGACAGCTTTCTTTTGATTGGCAGCTCTGAACTCTTCCTCCATGTATCATTTGCTCTTGCTGTTGCTTCAAAGCAGGAAGTGGTGGGAAGTCATCAATAAAAGTGAGAGAGGGGATCTCCCCTCTCTGGTAAAGGCCAGAGCTCTTTCTATAGTTCCCCTTTGATCTGGTCAGAAACAGATGCACCTGGAGCCAGCCTGGGGCCGAGTCCTCAAGTGAAAAGAGATAGACTTCTCTAGGGTACACCCGGCCTCTCTATGCTCAAACAAAATTTGATGGAACTTGCAACAGGGGATGTATTCACCATCTAGAAATTATTTGTTAATCAATGAGTGTGCTTTTTTTTTTTTTCTGTATGTTGAATCACATCTGGAAATGATCTATCCCCATAAGGGGATATTGCCCATAAGGAAGATGATTAAAAAATTCTGATTGTGCCCAAATGAGTATGGTAATGCTTAATAAGGAGCTGGATCTTGTGATGGCTGTGAGGCACATTCTGGAATCCTTATGGTTGGGACTTCAGGTGAGGCAAAGGTACCAAACGGACGGTTTGGAAGGTGTTGGTTTAGTTTGTTTCCTAGCCTTGTGTGGGCAAGCAAACCCCTGCTCCCCACTTGCCTTCTGCCTGTCTTTCTGGGGCCCAGTTTCCCATTGCTTGATTCTCAAACACATCTCCAGCATTGTTTCCCAAGGTGGAAGGAAGGCAGAGGGAGAATATGGTTGTCACAGTGCTGGAATCTCACAGGAATACGGCGAGAATACCAGGATGTGGAGATTACCACCCATTTTCACTCTCAGGGAGCTATGGTGATTTAGTGTTTTTGAACCTAAAATTTCATATGACTCACACAAAGTCATAGAACATGCCAGCTGCCTCAGGGCTGGTTGGCTGGACCTCTGTCCTGTAGAAACCTGGAATGAGTAAGCGGGGCTGGGCTGTGCTAACCAACTTTTCTCATGGAGGAGTGCAAATTGCAGGGTGAGATAGAGGCCTAGGTGTAGCTTGATTTGCTGACCTGGGCAGTTTGCTGTGTGTGGTGACTGAGGAAATCTGTCATGAGCCCCAGAGTTGGAAGAAAGGGCTTTGCCTGGGCTCTCCTACCTTGTATTTCCCTGTAATCTCCATGTGGCTCTAGGGAACCTGGCTGATTTCAAGGCTAAGGAGAAGGGTTCTAACCTCGCCCCTTAGCCAGGACAACAACCTCACCACTTAGCCCTTGGATGGGCCCCATTTACTTCAGCATCTTCTTCCAACGGAGCAGTTCTCTGGGTCCCTCAGCATTTTCCTGTCCTTTGGCCTCCCTCCAACGAGACTAAAGACACTGAAGACTAGAAGGAGAAGGGGACTTTCCCAAGATCTCATGGGATGCTGGGGGCAGAACTAAGATCTGGAATAGGACTCCTGCGTATACCCCAGTTCCATATTTCCTAATAACCTTCTATCTGCCAGATAGGGAATGCATATTTTTCTTAAACCCTTTGGACATTTGATAAATTATGTAGTTCATAATTGAACTACAATTGACTTTTTCATGCCCCCCAAAAGTTATTACCCAGACATTGGAAGACAACTAAATAAAGAGCTAGAAGTAGGCAGAACCTGAGAGAGAGAGCGAGCCAAGACCACAGTAACAACCAGCACCAATAGCAGTGGTCCAGGATGCCTGTCTTCTTGGCTGGTCTGCGCATCTAGGGCTTTTCTTGGTGTGGCATGAACAAAACATGGTAAGAGACTTAAGCAACAAACAGACAAAAACCCCAAACAAATCAAACAGAAATAACATGGCTCTTGTCACTCATTAGAGAATACTAGCCAAACGACCGCCTTATTCTGGGCATTGAGATCACAGGGTATATAGTTCAGACCTCAATGCAGTCATGTCAATGCTCTATGTTATGCAAATTCTTAATGTTACTGAGGTGGGGGGTGCTGAATTTTTCTAAGTGTGTTTTCCAGGGATGCAAGGCAATTGGGGAAATGGCAAATATTATCAAGGCGAGTCAAAGCGATATTATGTTCTTGTGTTTTCCTCCTTATACTGCTTCTGGTGCAGGAATGGGGGAGAGAGCAAAAGAGCAATTTTGCTCAGCAGGCTTTACAGCAGGGCTTTCTCCTACTGGCCATGCCTGAGGCTCCTTGGTGTCCAGCTGGCTGTCAAGGACAGAGACTGTGGCCCAGCACATGGATGTGGGCCCAGCGCATGCAGTGTTAGGTGGCAAGGCTAGGAGAGACTCTCCCCATCCTAGAGAGGACATGAGGGTCTCCAGGGTCTGCTCCACACTGGTCCTCCATCCAGTGAGGAGGGCATTGTCACCTTACACCCATGGCTTGGGTAATGCTCTGTAAGTCCCCCTCTTGGGCTAAGCATTTTTGGCCCATTTTGAGCTTTAACTCAGTTTGGAAATTTGGTTTGGAGCCAACAGTGGGTCTTAGCCTGGACCTCAGGGCTGCATATAGAATGTCTATCTCCTTGGGCTAGGGACAGCCGGTGTGCAGATATTGCCTTCTCTGCTCAGAGTGGCTTGTAGGTGCATGGGGAAGTAGAGGTGAGTCGTAGGGATGACTCAAGCCAGCTCCTGGAGGCAGGAGCTATCCAGAAAACTGGCTCCCTGCTTTGACTCTTACAGCTGATGCCCACCTGGAGGAAGTGAGCACAAGTACAGAGGTGATGGGTGGTGGCGGGGAAGGACACATGAGAGTTCAGGAAAAGAAAGGATCTGAAGCAGAGACCTTGCCTTTGTTGAGCTGATTCTGCTGGAGGCAAATACAATCAGTAGATTTATAGGGCCATTACTCTGTGTCTGCTCCTGCACTGAATGTGAAAATGCCATGGGGCATGACAGTTGCACACAGGGAGGGCACAGGGCTCTTTCAGGCTACAGGCAGGTGGGTGGTCCCCATTGGGAGTGACTTGGTCCAGGGGTGGTGCCTCTAGTGAACAACTAGAGAACAGAAATTCAGCTGGAAGTCTCCCCAAACAGCCCTGTTGGTCTTGGCAGTCAGGCCCTGTACATTCATCAGGGTCACCTCTGAAGTTCCCAAGGGTCACTCACGTGGAATGAGATAGAGACAGCACGTGGGCAGCTAGAAGTACACTTCCCCATGAGTGAGGACCTCGAGCCAAACTTTGGTTGAAGCTCTTCAGGTTGGGTGACTTTTGTGTTAGGGCATCTTACTGAAGTAAGACACTACCTAGAGAAACTCAAGCCTAGAACCGGTGCTGGGAGGGAGCGCTTTGTCTAGCAGAGACCACAGTTGTCGTTGTGCGCACTACGCTCAGACACTGCAGGTCTTTCCTTAGAGGCTCAGTAGTTCTTCTGGCCATAAGAGATTAGATGCCTCTGGAAGGTATCCTGGTAAACAAATTTAAGTCAGAAGGGATATGAGAGGTTCTAAGACCCAAATACCTCACAGAACAGAAGGGAGCTTTGCAGCCCCAGTAGGAGAAGTCATAGAGGCCAACAACCAAAGTGTTACAATGTTACTTGGGAATAAGGGGATAGCCTTCTAGGCAGAGAGAGCTACTCTAGACAGAATCAAGAGACTTGCATGTTCTGTTCTCTCCTAGAAGGTGCTCATTAAGTGTTTGTTGGATGAATGAGTACACCCATCGCCACTCCTGGGCCTGTCTCAGCACCATGCTGGCTCTGGCTGAAGTGGAGGACAAGGAGCTGAGGGAGCCTCCAATTTGTGCTCAGATCAATAGGTGTGGGCTGACCGTACAGGAGTTCATTTGAGACCAAAGTGCTATGATGCATTCGTGGGGATTTCTATCACTATTACAGGAAGGCCCCCTCTCTGGGTGTCTCTGAGCACCCCATGGAGAGCATCAGGCCAAGTGAGGAATGCCTTGGCCCCTCACCAAAGCTGGTGCCAAGCTGGGGCTCACCCGGAGCCAGTGGAACCAAAGCCTCCTCAATCTCTTTGTGGCAAGAAGCTGAACGTGTAGACTTACTGGAACCTTGAAGGCTGCTGGCAATAACACCTGCCTGCCTGTGACCAGACTACTTCTCTTCTAGATGAGGTCATGTCTATCAAGCAGAGCACCAGTGTGTGCTAAGCTCTCTAGGCCAGGCTGACAAAACACTTGCTCTTGGCCCCCCTTCTCAAAGCGTTGGAGCAGTCATCTGACCGTTGTCACTGAGCCCCTCTCTGCCTTCACAGATCAAGTGGCACCACCCTGGATTTCAAGGAAGACCACATGGAACAGGAAAGAGAATTCCAGAAGCAGAGGCTGACAGTATGCCTGGAAAGGGTATCTCTGGCAGCTGCAGGTAGGCACCAAGTAGGATGAGCTGAGGTATGTATGGGGGCGGTACATCCCTTTATTTGGGTGTGTGTGCATTCCTGCTGTTGTCTGTATTTGTGTGTGTGCACGTGTGCATGTGCTTGGTGTCTAGACATAGATGCTTGGCAGAGGCCTTCTGTTAAAAGATAAACTGAGGCATATTAAAACTTTTTAAGGGTTTATGTGACTAAATCAATTCAAATTGGACAGTGCCAAACTAGAAATGCTTGTGAACACATTACTGACAGATCTAGGGGCAAGACTTTTATAGAAAAGACCTGGAAGCAAAGTAAGGAAATTATTTGATTGGCTATAGCTGAAGTGGTTGCCTTGTTTGGGAAAGCCTCATGGTTTGTGACTGATTGTCTTTAGGTTTTGATTTCTTAACCTTGAGGCATTCACGGGCTGGTTGTGGTTTGCTTATGTGAGACGCTAAAGCATCACAACCACCTCTGTCTGATGACTTCTGTGTTTAATTAATTTAACATACGCATTTCTGAGTTCCCATGTCCTCTTTGCACAATGTGTTGGGCCAGGTGTCAGTGTAAGGAATGTGCCCACCTGCCTGTGCATATGCGTAGGTTGCTGTCACCAACGGGTGACACCCAGCCTGACGTAGGCACTGGCCAATCACAAGGGAGACTGTCAGTAACACAGGATAACTGGAGTTCAGAGGAGGCCCATGGATCCCTTGGAAGGGGCTGTGAGGACTGGGACAGAGAGGGGAGCATGTGGGGAACTTGGGTCAGTGGCTGTGTACCAACTGGTTCAGGTGTATTTCAATATTTTAACAGTATAGTTTTCCTTGTGCTAATGGGAAGAACATCAGTTCTGCTGTCACCAAAAATAAAGGTGAGTGAGTAATTAAGGAAATATGTTCTGGCCATTAAAGGGAGTGACAGAATCATATTTCCATGTTAGAAAGGACGCTGTTGACTCTAGACAGGTTACTTAATGCCCCTGGAAAATTGGGATGACCGTACCTACCTTTACATAAGGTTGATGTAAAGACAAAACGAGATAACGTTTATACAGTGTGCTTGGCACGTAGAAGTTGTTAATACTACTGGTGTCGTGGTCATTGTTCTTATAAAAATGACATAGTATATGTTACCAGATATGGTTTGGGAGACCTCATAGACCTGGATTTTAAGCCCATTTTACTATTTATAGCTTGCAAAAGTGAAGCTATTCAGCCTTTCTGAATCTCTTTCCCCATCTGTGGTCTGCATAGAAACCGTAATATGTTACTATGGGTTTGTTCTAATACAATTAACAATGCCTTGTGCAAAGTAAGCAATTATAGATGAGTCCTGTTATTATTTTTCCTGACAATAACGATGATGATGATGATGATGGTAATAGGAGGGACCCTTCTGAAGTCGGTCAGAACCCAAGGGCCTTTAGAAATCACCTGATTCAACTGTTTCGTTGTATAGATGGGACTATTGTGGCCTGCAGAAGTGTGACGTGTGACTGGCCTCGGGCCGCCCTGGGGTAGCAGCCTGAGGAACCAGCTGAGGCATCAGGCTAGTGGGCGTCTAGTTGGGAAGGCCTTTTTCACTTTGCTGAGCTCTGGGCTCTGACACTGCCCTTCGGACTTTGTGAGACGGTGGTGCTATACACACCTTTCATTACTTTAAAATAAATGTGTGGATTGTTACTTCCATTCTTCATGCACTCTCCCCGGAACCCAGGCTCCTAGTGACTTTGCAAAGAAGGGAGGAAGGAGGAGGGTGTCACTGAGTTCCTTCCCTGCTGGATGTGCAGCGGCCTGGCTGGGTTGTGCAGATCTGTAGGCTTACACTGGCCCCATCACCTGCAAAACCTCCTCTCATTGTGAGGCCTGCGTAGATGCTACCTTTAAGTTAGTGGCAGAGGAAAAAAACTAAGGCAAGGCCAGGCCTCCCCACACGTGGGGTACCGAATATTACAGAAACTTACTGCTACTTTTGGGGATCGATGGTGTAGGTAGAGGCTGCGGGCCCATGAGATGTTCAAATGGTGCTCAAGGAATAGCCAGTTTCTGAAATCAGATCATCGGATGATAAAAACAGCAAGTAGTTACACAGCATTTCATTGTTTCAGACACTACTTTGAGCACCTGACACACAGTGATGTCTGTCATGTTCACACGGACTCTCTGAGGTGGGTATATAACTGTCCCCATGTTACATGTGAGGAATGGAGATATAGTGGCCTCAGAAGGCCACATCCTTGGCTCAGGAGGGACCTGGAATGAGATCCGGGTAGCCAGAACCTGGAGTCCATTTATTCTGTGTCCTCTGTTGGAAGATGGGACTGAAGGACAAAGCCTCTTCTTTCCCCTGGGGGAGATCTGGGCTGAATGCTGGGCAATTGTAAGCACAGACATTTCTCCCAGCAGAGAGGGAAGCCCTGGTGCTCCGTGGCGTGGCTGGGCTGCTCGGAAAAGCACTTGCTCTGCATTCCACTGCGGCCATGTGCAGTTGCTTGGAGAGCCTCTGGGGAGCATCATTAATCATGATGTGGCCCCTCGTGGGGGCCAGCTGTGCCTCGCCCAGCCTCTCCCCTCACACTTGCTAAATTCTCATTGAGAAAGGGACCATAGCTTTCCTTTGGTGGGTAGGCTCCTGGCATTCTTGAAGGTGTGTAGTTGGGACCGATTCTGCCCCAAAGTTGATCTATAAGGTTTTGCTGCCCCACCCCCCTGCCTCCGCCGAGGGCCTGGGACCCAGTCATGGGCTACAGGGGGGACCAGATGTGTGAAAGCCAGGCCTGGTCACACAGGCAGGAGAAGAGAGGGCAGATAGCTCAGAGGACTTGAAGGGCCCTGCAGGTTGGAGGCCCGGGATTGAGAAGACTTCCCAGAGGAAGAGGAAAGACAAGATGTGGCATGTCACTGAGAAAGGGGAGGGGAGGCTGTGCTGCTGGCAAAGCCTGTGGGGCCACATTTGCTGAGCCCTTTTCCTCATGTGTCAGGAGGGCTGAACCCCAGCCCCCAGTGCAGGCTTATTTCTTCATCTCCTGTGCTCAGTTTGCCCTGGACTCTGTGTACCCCATGGGGCAGGGCCCCAAAGCACATGGTAGGCAAACTGAAGATGAGTAACCAGCTGGCTCTCTGCTCTGACCTTAGTGCCTGGCAGAGCACCTGAGCAGCAGGCTGGCCAAGCCTGGAGGGCTTCAGTGTGGCCTCCACCTTGTCCTGGGCAAGGATCTCCTAGCCTGCATAGTCTCTAGATTGGTGTCTAGGGGGATGCTGGCCCGCCATGCTGATGCTGTATCATCTTCCAGGACCCCACTTGTAGCCTAGGCCCTGGGGAGCCCTCAGCCCCCTTCTTGCCAACCCTCTCCCCCCCCATGTAATATGCACAGAAGTGTCAGCAGGAGGTCTCAGCCCTGACCTGCCTTGACCTCAAAGCAAGGACATGGCATTTCCTGGGAGCCAGGCCATGAAAGTAAGAAGGCCTTTCCCTTCTCCCTGAGGAAAGATCACAGAAAATTCAGGGTGCCCTCTGTCCCCTTCCTCTTCAGAGTCTGTGAGTCTCTGAGGGAGGGGCACCATCGGGAAGTACATATCCTAAAGGATTTTCAGTTTGATTTTCTATCTGTGGGCAGCTGGAAAAGCCAGTGAGGTGTTCCTGTCCCAGTAGACAATGGGCTCCTTCCTCTCTGGCCCTGAGCAGGCCTGAATCCAACCTGACAGTCCTGCCCCAGCCAGGGCGGTGACAGGGGGCGGGAGCAGCTAGATTCCCAGGGGTCCCCCGGCCCGAATCCTAACCTCTCCTGGGGCTGTTTTATATTCTCACCTTCAGGTTTTTATTTTGTTTAGAACCGCTCACATTATACTTCAGCACTTAATTCAACAGCCATAGAAAATATGCTTTTTACTTTTTTCATCTTTTTGACCTAAGATCATGTTGGTGCCAATTTCCTTTAAAATAACTCATTACCTGCGGGCCATTGGCGTGAAATCCCAGCGGTAGCCCTCACTGACCCTCTCTCTGTAATTCTAAGGCCTCCCCTCGCTCACCCTCCCCTAGGGGAGCCTTGGCCTCTGTGTTTATACACTAATGTTTTTTCTCACACATTCATTGTGCGACTTTCCTTAATTTGGTGTCCCACCGGGCGCCAGCGGGAGGCCACTCAAACATTATGTCAGTGATCTCAAAATTGAACCCCAGGGCTTTCTTCTGCCAGAGGCCGGAGCAGATGTGTGGCACACTTTATTAACTCAAGTACCCACGAGTTGAAAATTTCATTAGTTTGAGGGGAGGGCTAAGTCCCACCCAGAGACCTGGTCTGGACAGATTCTTTGTGTCAACCTGACCCCTAGCAAAACGGATTATTGTTCTAAGTGAGACAAGTGACCTAATGTTCTGCCTGTTACGCACACATGGTCTGTAACCTTTTAAAATATGAGTGTGGGAAAACAGCGCATTCTGCCACATCCCTGACCGCAAATTCCTGACAGGTGGCAGCCAGGCTCTTAGCAACCCAAGAGGAGCCTGGAATTATCGAGGGGCCACAGTGGTTCCTTTAGGCCAGGTATGGACCAGGTCAGGAGACGGCCGGCTGGTCATGGAGGCAGAGCCTCGGCCTCCAGTGCCACCCGGTGACAGGCCAGGGCATAGTCTTAGCCTGGTGGTGGGCTGGGAAGGGCCCAGAAGTGGCTCACCTCCCATGCCCCCATGGTATGGGTCATGGGTCAGTCCTGGGCTTTCCAGTAGCACTGGTGGGGTTGGGGGTGGTTAGGAGGGCCAAGAGGGGGTGGAGGGAACTCTGCCATGGAATATTGGAGACTAATGGGGAAACACTGGTTTGTTTGTTGTAAAATGAACGCTTACCAAGGCTCCATGCTGAATATTGGGTGTGGCCACATCCCTGCTGAGACTACTCCGTACAAACCCACCAGCACCCCTGGGTCCCCTCCTTCCCCTCTGTTCTAAGTGACCTCATGTTCTGCCTGTTAGGTGCACATGGTCTATAACCTTTCAAAACACGCATCTTCTGCCACGTGCCTGACCACAAGTTCCTGTCCTGTGGCAGCTGGGCTCTGTGGGGAGAAGGAAAGACATGCTTAGCTGAGTTCAGCACCTCCTGAGTCCTCCCCAGCAAGGTCACCAGCTGGGACCTGGGGATGAAGGGGAGGTGCTCTGACTGTGGCCTGGGTGTATGCAGTGGTAGGGACTGAGGGTGGACGAATCACCAGGCTAGCCTGGGCGATACTGTCTCCTTGTATGGCTGGAGGAGAAAATCAGTTCTAACCAAGGGATTTGGGTAGGGATCCCAGGGAGAAGGGCCAGAGGAAGGCTTCAACAGACCATAAGAATGTGCCAAGGAGGGTTCTGAGTAGGAAAGGGAAAAGGCACGGGTCTTGACTGGAGTTTTGGGTGTGCTAAGAGGTAGCTAAGATTATCCATGGCATATTTGCTCTGGATTGTGCTTATGGCTCAGACACAGCACAGTTCTTGGGCCAAGAAAGATTTCCACTTAGGTCTCCAGTGGGGCCTGCTATGGAGATGTAGCCTTCGATGATCCCAGCTCCTGTAGCTGCATAGGGATGCCTGGAGACATAGGGACACAGCCCCCAGGCTGGGCTCAGCTCTCCCCAGAGTCTCTGTGACCTGGCCTCCCAGAGAGCTGAGGAGAGGGCTGCTCTGGCCCCTACCTTCTGACAGACACAAAGCAGAGCTGGTTGTAAAAACTTAATTAAATGAAATATTTTAACAAGAAATTCCAAGAACAGAATGCCCTGCTCGTAAGCAAGCCCTCACAGAAATAAAAGCTGACAGGAAGAGTGTGTTCTGTCCTACAAGAGAAAGTTTCTGCAAGAATCAAGATAGTGCAGGGAGTTAGCCTGAGCTGGACCAGCACATGAAGTCAGAGGCCACAAGGAGAAGGGTCACTGCTCTGGGAAAGTATAGATTCCTGATGATCGTTCATCCATCGGCACACCTTCACTGAGCATCTGTCATGTGCCAGGCAGCATACAAGCCTGAGTGTGCAATGCTGTCAGCATTCACCAGATGTTCCTGTGCTCCTGTGAGAGGGATATTTTATAAGATGAAGAAGGGAAGTCTCAGGGAAGTTATGTGATTTCCTAGCCTTGGGTCGGAGCTGGATCTAGAACCTGGTCCTCGTGATTCTCCAGGTCCAGGCTCTTTTTGACATGACTTGCCCTTTCTGCCACAATGGAATTGCTGCCTAGCTGGAAGCAGGGCCACATCCAGGGCTGGGGAATGCCATCATGGCTTCCCTCAGGGGAGCACAACCAAATTCTGTTCCCACAGTGGGATGAGGGAGTGCGGGGAATCTCACCCCCACTCTGAGGAGAGGGCTTGCAGACCAGAGTGACCCAGGCTCGTGCTGCTGCGGTGCCGTGGAATGGCCAGCCTGTGTCAGGTACAGTGGGCCTCCATTGTGGGTAGACCGATGATCAAGGCAAGAGCTGTCTGGTCTTAGAAGGCTCCCTTGAGAGGACCTTGACTATTTCCACAGAGGGACAGGGAGGGTGTTTCAGGCACAGGGAAGGCACTAAGAAAAACTAGGAGGTGGGTGCACAGGTGGGGGCGGGAGGAGCCTTAATTGGAGGTGAGAGTGGAGCCTGAATCAGTGACTGCCTCTCCAAGGAAAACTTGCTCTCATATATGTGTCTGTGATGATGAGGTGACAGGAAGTATCTGCTCCTATGTCAGTCTAGGGCCTCTGTGAGGAAAATGCTCAATGCATGCACACCAAGTAACTTGCTTGGTTTCTCTTGATTAGTTATTTCCTGGGCTGGGAGTATTTCTGTAACAATAGAACCAAGTCCTTCTTGCCACAAGGTGGGTTTACCACATACAGACTTCCAGTGCCCTCAGTAGGACTTGGCTTGGTACCAACATGACTATGGGTGAAGCACACTCCATGAAAAACCTGAAATCAGCAAAGAAGATTCATTTTAGGTACAATGGTTCACAGAAGAGGAAACTGCTTTACAAGAACAGTCCCCACCAGGTTCTCATATATTGTAAATTCAAATACTCTTTGATTCATCAAGGTGAATACCCATATCTTATTTAACCAAGTAAAATGTAAACTGAGGCAGGGCTGTAAATGGTTCAGATATCAGTTTACAACCTAAGTGACTCTTTTTTTGCAGCAGAACATTGCCTGCAAATTCTATCCCCTACCACCCACTACCTGTTTTCTTCCTTTAGGCACAGAAAGGGAATAGGCAGAGAATGTTCTACCAGGAATTTGAATCCACAGGACCCAACTCTTACAGCAAAGCTGAAGACTTTACTAATTTCCCCTGAGCAGGGTTCTCATCATGACCTCTTAAGAGGAAGCAAGTACACATGGGCCTCTCTTTGCTAATCTACCTTGTCTCAGGAAAATTGTGTGCAGAGTTTTTGATAAGAAGATTCTTTTAAAAACATGGTAGGATGAGTCATTGCCCGATTTTATTTGTGACAAGTGAAAGCAATGATTTTAAAGCTGGTTGCATGCACTTGGAGCCTGCTGGCCTAAAAGGAAGGCAAAATGTTTCCTAGTAAGAAAAATGCTTGTTTTTTCTTAAGTGAAAATAGGTCAATGGGCCTGTTGGTTATAAAACATGACACCCCACCCCCTTCCTAGATACAATCACAGAGGGGTTGAATTATTCTTCTTTCCACAGTGACAAGAGTCTTCCTCTGTTGGGTAGGACAGACAGGGTTTGAGGATTTGAGTAAAGTTAAAGGGAGGGGTGGACACAGAGAGCCAGAGACCTAGACAGAAGAAGCAGATGGCTCACAGGACAGCCTTGTGTTAAGAAACCTTAGGAAAGGATGTGAAATGGAGCTCAACCGGTTTATTCAGATGTTCAACAAGAGGAAGATCTTGAAGCTGGTAAGGTGGGCACATCCAGGCTGCCAACACTTGGTTGCAGAGTAAGTTTTAGGCTTGCATTCTGTGTATATAGGATTTTCTTAAAATAGGGCACACTGCGGTCGTATTCAGATCACAGGACTGTCAGTATTGGGAGGGTCCTAAGAGTAGTGCCTCAGTTCACAGAGACAGTCAGGTCAGCAACAGAGCCAGGCCTCCTGACAGCCATGCGGGAACTTCTGAGTAGAGGTCTTCCCAGAAACTGCCAACTGCCCCACTGGCTGGATGGAGAACTGGGAGGCTAGATTTCTACTGGGGTTTCCCAGGTCATGGAGGCAGGAGGCCAGTTCTTGGGGGGACAAGGGCAGTTCCAGGGCTGGGAGCAGTTGTAGGGGAAAACACAGGGCAGTTTTTCCTTGCCACCACCCTGAGCAGCCCCTGGTAGCTCAGGCTCTTTGGAGGACATGGATAGTCTCTCTTCAAAGGACCAAAGTCAGCCTCATAGATTTTTAGCTCCTTCCTCCCACCATCCAAATGCTTTTGTGAGAAGAAAATGTTAGAAATAAGCCCAATCAACCCGATCAAAGGAGGGACCCAGACACTGGTAACACAGTGAAGCGAGGCTTTAATCAACATTCTTGCAAGAGTGGATATCAGACAGGCACACCTGGGGCCGTTACACAGGCAGTTTATCTCCTAGCATGCACGTCCCTCCCCTAGTTCCTCACTGGCTGAGTACTACAGAGGTTACAGACCTACCGGATGTCGCCTATGACGATGTACGACAAAAAGTAGTCTGAACGGAACAAATGTACATTCCCTGAGGTGACGCAGAGACTTTCAGTTCCTCCTTTGTTTTTTGGAGCATGCTCATTGCAAAACCTACGAAAATAAGCCCGTGAAAGGGAGAGAGGAAGAACTGGGAAGCAAGATGCCTGAGGGTTTGGGAGACCGTTGTGGGGGATGGGGAGGATGTGTACATATTTCCAATAGGTTGTAAATCTATTGTTAATTAGACAGCACAGCTTTTATTTGGTATCTCTGAAAAATGAATCATCTCATTACTTCTCACAGAAAAGCCTTCAAGTGCCACTTCAGTGAGACGGTTAGTCAGTTTACAAACAATACACGCCAGTGCTGGGTGAGTTGTTTCACAGAACTCCGTAGAAGGGAATGATTGCTTCAGTACACTCGGTGGACCCCCAAGAAGGTGTGGGCCTATCAACTCCCCAGCCATAAGGTAAAATTTAACCAAAAACTGACAAAGCCTTAGAGGAAGCCTATTGCAAATGGCCTGGTTGATATCAGGGTTTGGTCTGGGGCAACAACATAGGGCAGCAAAAAATAAGAAACCAATGCAAGCACATGGCTTGGGTATGCTTCGGAGATGATTGGAACAGCCTTTGAAGTCTAAGAGACATTTGTTCACTGGGCCCTGAAGGATTTTCCTAGTCAGGATAGAAGAAACAGCAAGACAAGGAGATGTGAATCCAGCCTCTGAATTCTCAGGCCTTCAGGCTTGGATATCACCAGCTTCCCTGGTTTTCCAGCTTGCAGATGACATATCTTGGGACTGCTTGTCTTCCATTTCTTAGCTAATTCATATAATAAATTTCTCATATCCTATTGGTTCCATTTTCCTGGAGGACTCTGGCTGCTATATGTTTCCTTTCCTTTGCTTCTCTCCACCAAGTATAACTTATCCTGAATTTGAGTTTATCATTCATTTTCTTTCTTTCTTTTTTAAAAAATGTTTATTTATTTTGAGAGAGAGAAAGAGAGTGCATGCATGAGAAGAGTAGGGTCAGTGAGAGAGGCAGAAAGAGGATCCCAAGCAGGCTTCGTGCTGTCAGCACAGAGCCCAGTGCAGGGGCTCTATCCTACAAATGGTGAGATCAAGACCTGAGCCGAAATCAAGAGTTGGATGCTTAACTGACTGAGCCACCTATGTGCCCTTATCTTTAAGTGTGTGCCCACTTTCTTTAAAACTATAATCCTAGAAAACAAATTGTTTGGTTTTAGTTGATTTTAACTTTATTAAAAGGACATTGTGCTGTGTTTAATCTCCTACGATTTACCTTTTCACTCCGTATTATATCTGTATAATCCCTTTAAATAGTTGTGTATAATTGTAGTGATACATTATTCATTTTTACTTCTGCCAATACGACACTACTAATTTGTCTACTCTATGTGCCAGCACTTGATATACATTATCTCATTTAATCTTCATTACAAGCCTATGAATGAGAGGAAATCACTTTCTACTACTGCTCTGAGTAGCTCAACCTGTTTTTCTTTCATAATTCCCATTTTAAAGATGAAACTAGAAAAACTAGGTAACTTTCCTGAGGTTACAGAACTCATGAATGGTGAAGTCTGAATTTGGCCCGAGTGCTTAGGCATTCGTGTGAAAAGAGGGAAGTACAGGCCGCCCCAGGATTCCCTACTTCAGCTGAGTAGAGCTATAGGCCACATTTTACCCTATTCTTGCTGTTCTTTCTATGATCATCTAGTACATCATGTAATTCCAGAAATGTTCTAATGACCACAGAGCCCGGCCAGCCAGCCCAGTCTCACTAAAAATGGCTCCTCGAGCTGTTCTGGCCTCCCCAGTGCTCTAGAGGGACATACATGTTAGCCTGAGTGGGTCCCACTTGATGGAAGATCAGAGAAGAGGTGGAGTCCACTTGGTGAGCCAGGGGGAGTTGGGGAGCTGGTGGTTTCCTGATTACCCTACCCTTAGGCTATTCTCTAGTTTAGAGTCTAAACCCTGAATACGTCTTCTCAGTGCAGCTTAGTTTTCATGCTGCATAGCCACAGCCCTAGCCATAGCTTAAAAACAGGGTGAGGACACGAATCTACAGCTCATGCGCTAGGCTCCCTCCAAGGCCTGAGTTGTTCCTCTCACCTGAAACTGGGCCTCGGTGGTGCCAGCTGAGGGTGTAAAATTGACAGAAAGGTTAGAGCTTAGTGCCTAGTGTCCCTGGTATTACTCACCCGAGGCACTGCTCAGACCTGAAGAAGGTATGAGCCAGTTTGTATAGGAGGAGAGGGCAGGGCCCTCTCCTCACAGAAATATGTGTACCTACCCCACCAACTTTGTGAGGAACTGGAATGACTTTTGTTGGTGACCACCCAACCATCCCACCAACAAATGGAGTGCTGTGAGGGAGGTGTAGCTGACCTCTTAATGTAAAACAGCAAGACAAGGAGATGAGCTAAGAGGCAGGGTCTGTTTCTGCACATTTATCTCTGGTTATTAGACATTTTTAGAGAGAACATCTGTTTGTCCACTCTGGCTCCCATATTGCAGGCTCCATTTAAGGCCCAGCTTGGTTCCTTCTCTGACTGAAGGGGGGACTAAGTCATAAATTAGAGCCAGAAAGGGGACCTAGAATAGGAAGTCAAGGAGGCTTTGCTCAGCTCACCAATAAAGGGCCTTTGGGCTCCTCAACTAACCAGGCTTCAAGTGAAAAGCAAAGAAAATGGAGTTAGCTCTAAATGCATCTGGTGGGGCCCACTCCCAGTGAATTCATTAATTACAATATTGTGGGGACAGCATGACTACCCTAGGCAGGTACTGGGAGTCAAACTAAAGCACACAGCTGATCATGCTTCCAAAGTTCCAGGTACCTGGGCTGGGCTCCATTATTTCATTTCTCCTTTAGTTTGAGAGGTTGGCTACTGGTTTTACTGAACGAATATCTGTGTTTATAGTAGGATTTTCCACATCATCTCATAGCATTTTTGTTTGTTTTTTGAGAGAAAGAGAAAGAGTGTGCATGCCTGTTGTCAAAGTGGGGAGGGGCGGGGGGGAGAGAGAGAGAGAGAGAGAGAGAGAGAGAGAGAGAGAGAGAGAGAATCTTAAGCAGGCTCCATGCCCAGTACAGAGCCTGACACAAGGATCAATTTCAGGAGTGTGAGATCATGACCTGAGCCGAACTCAAGAGTTGAACACTTTACCAACTGAGCCACCCAGGCATCTTCCTAGTAAGTTTTTAAAAGATTATTACTCCATAGGTACAGGGTTTCTATTTGGGATGATGAAAAAGTTTTGGAAATAGTGATAGCTGTACAACATTGTGAAAATAATTAATGCTACTGAATGGTACACTTAAAAAATGGTTAAAATGGCAACTTTCATATTACATATGTTTTGCCACAATTAAAAAATTGCAATAAAATATTTCATTCTTGTTTTTCTTTTCACAATAAATTTAAATTACTTCTTCGGAAAAAAAAAAAAAGATGTATGTTGGCTCAGTCTCAAGATAATACCTAAATAATTTCATGAGAGAAACAAACTCTTTGTTTTCTTAAGTTTTGAAAGACGTTTATAAGATCATAAAATTAATACAATATTCAGTTAAAATTCTCCTTTGTCCCTATTCTTTTGAATATTGTCTCTTTTGCCCACACTTGCAGCTTAATAGCCTGCTAGTTATTTCTGCCTGGGCACACCACTGCAACTTGAAAGTTAGCACTTTCAGCTGTGATAGTCTAGGAGTCCATGCCTTACACCAATAATCTGCCCCCAAAACATTCCTCTTGTTTCTGTTGATACCCCATATCTCCTACAGATCACGCAGGTTCAAGATTTCACAACTTCCATGTCTGCTTCACTCTTTCTTCTTCCTTGCTCTTCTGGTGTCCCCTATACTCTCCTGGTACCCTCTTGGTTCCAGCGATTTACCAAAGCAGCTCCCTTTCTTATAGCTTTTGAACCCATTCCTTCTGTTCTAAACAATGAGTCCTTTGGTTTTCATCAATTAGGCCTATGACTTGGCTAAGGCACTCAGCATCTTTCATTTGGATCCTGGCACAGCTTCATATCCATATTCATCCCATTACAATTTATCCTGCATGAGTCGTCTTATCAGTTTTCTTAAATCACAACTCCTATCACCCTTCCTGCTCCAAAACTCTCATTGGATGCCCTTTTCCAGCAAAGAAGTTACCATCTTTCACTCTGGCTTTTGAGCTCTCTGCAATACTGCCAATCCTACCTTTCCAATACTTCCTCCCCTTACTTTTCTAGTGCTCTGGTCACTAGATGATACAGTGTCTCTCAGGCATACCCAGCCATCCTTTCTTTTCTCCTGTTTTTCTTCATCTAGAATACCTTCTTCCCTATCACTCATCAATGTAACTTCAAGATTCATTCCAACCTTTTCCATGAACACTTTTTGATTCTCATTCTTTCCTATTATAAACTCTCATAGTTGCTTTGTTTATACCCATCAGGAGACAACACATTCCACCTACGATTGATAAATGGACAGATATTTAGGAATTGCATCTTAATGACCTTTATCTCCTCTCTAGATCCTTTGTGCTTAGTGTATAGAAGCATTTATGAATGTTTATTGAACTGGATAGATCTCCCTGCCTCTATTCTTTCTCCTTGCCATAATCTCATTTACATTATCATCTAATAATCATGGCCCTTCTTTTCTGTACAACATTAAAGGTTGCAAAGCTCTTTCACATCTATTATGTCAACTGACTTTTATGAACAGCCTTTCAGAGAGAGGTAGGATAAATATTAGCCTTACTTTGTAGTTAAGAAAATAGGCTCACAGAGGGGAAACAAGTTGTCCAAAGCTATAAGCAAATAAGGAATGTAGCCAGTAATTGAACCCAGAGGTGTATCCTGATTTGTAGTAGAAGACCAAAGAAGAAATCAAGCAAAGTCCAAGCCCTCCCACGTATCCCTTATCCCAACTTTATGGAGCATACTGACGGTATTCTAAACCATACGGGAGCACCTCATAAAGGGATGCCAGTCAGGGAACTGAATAGGTCGCATTGTGTGATTACATGGTCATTTTGAATTTGTGTTTATTCCTTCTCTCATGCCCTTGATACAGATATTGTCACATGAATATCAGAAACCTTGGACTCCTTCTTCCCCTCCAATTTAAGCCATAATTCAAGATCTCCTTTCAATTTGAACACTTAGTACATTCTTGCTACTCAGAGCTCATCAGAGAAACTCTTGTAGGACTATGCCTAGGACCACTCATATGATGCCCTGGGACGTGGGCCTAATTTTCCTTCTGCTGTCACATTTGGAACTGAGCCTCTGTTTACCCACTCATTAATTTACTCAACTATCTGTCCATTCATCCATCCATCTATCCATCCATTTGTCCATCCGTCAGTTGGACATCCATTGAATCAATGCCATCCATTGATTTATTATCCAACAGACTTTCCGTGAGTACAAAATCCATCACTACCATATATTCTACCTCCTTAGGACTCTTTCTGGCTCCTCAGTTCCAAAGAATCCTTCTAAGATAGAAATAAGCTAGTGTGTTTTTCTTTTACAGGTGATGCTTGTGTATTTTAACAGTGAGCTTCACCAAGGGAATGTGAAAGCTTCATGAAGTATGGTGGAGATCAAAAGTATTTTTGGATATAAAGGGTCTTTTCCAAACAAACTCATATAGGACTTGGAGGGAGTAGTAATCTCCAATTTCCTATTCCCCAAAGGTCACACCCTTATTTTCTTACTCAATACCATTGAAATGAAAGGAATAGCTAACCTTCTCAAAGATATTAGTGATGGTTGTCCTGCATAGGTTCTTTATAGCCTTCCCTTAATAGAGCTCAGCTTGGATGTTCTGACTGGGGATTGCCATTGTTTAAAAACAGAGTTAGAGATAAGTGGATGTGGCAGGAGAAATCCTTGGGGTTTGATTATACTTGAGATTGTTAGATATTAAATTTGGAGAAATGAGAAAATTCAAGAACATAAGTGTATGCTTGGTCCCAGAAATGTTAGGAATACATATCCTAGGAGACATATCCCCAAGTCTCCTTTTCCACCCTTACTTTCTGTGCTTTGAATGGATCCCTAAGCTGCAGGGAAACATCTGAGGGCCATATTATCATGGATCCCTGGGGGCCAGGACTTCCTACCCCTCCTTTCTCCGTTTCTAGCAAGCTGAGTGAAATAAAGAGCCTGTTGGTTGATCTCAGCCTAGCAGAGAGCCTTGCCTGGCAAGAACAGACTGGTGGGTGAGGAAGACTGTGTGGCACATGAAGACAAATGAGATGCTTCTTAGGATCAAATTATGTGAAAGCTTTTGCAAATAGTTTTTCCTTTTTAATTGGCAAATACAATCCCTGATGTCAGTTACCTTTTAATTTTTTTAGGTGACAAAATATTTCCCTTCTCAAATTCTCCCTTTCCCCTTTTATTCTATTGCTCTAAACTCAGTGTGTATTCTTTGACAGGTTTTGAAATACCGGAAATTTGCTATCTTTCAATATGATTGAGCCAAATTGAGTGCTATGATACACAAAAAGAATTCATTTATTTTTCCCTTCCCCAAGTTTAGTAAAACAACTCAGATCCTAATTTTCTTTAACTTGCAAAAAAAATGTTATTTCCCAGAGTTCAGAGACCTTTAGTGATCTGACGTCAGCTTCAGTGCAGACCCAGTTCATATGTGCTTCTGCTTATAGTCAGCTGCTTGCCACAAGGCTGGCTCACTGTATAGTTATATCAATACATACAGTTTGAGTTTTTACCCTACAATATGAAAGTTTAATAGGAACAGTAGAGTAAATGAGAATTGCATAAAAAATTAGAAGGTGATAGTAAATTCTCCTCGAGAAACCTTTATGTAGGGGATCATGTTATTGACTGTGGCCGATTGTAGCTCTTTCAGTAATTCAGCGATATATCTTAGAAACATGTGGTATTTTTGAGTGGACAGGTCAATCAATCTTTTGGACTCAGTAATGAATTTTTCATAGTAATCAGAGAGTTGGTCTGAAAAATCCTGTAGTTTATATCTGAACTGCTGGTGGTAATCAGAAACGATTTTCTTCATTGCAGTGGCCTGGCTTTTAATTATTTCCTGAGCACTGGTAGAAAGCTCTGCAATCTTCTCTTTCCCTTTTCCATCTGCATCAGTAAGGATGCTAAGGTATTCCTGGATATCTTTCTGCACAATCTGCTCAACTCGCTTTGAGAGATGAGAAACCAAACCAGCAGCACTGACAGTGTATTTGGAATGGAGATCCATAAGGACATCCATTAGGTTCTTGATCAAGCTGATAATCTTTTCTTCAAATTTATAATACCTTGCTGTCCAGCTGACCACACTTGGATCAACATATTCTTCGTGAAGATCCTTTATGAGCTGATGGAGCTGTTGTAACTGTTGAGAAGCTTCCTGAAGTTGGTTTTGAACAAGTTCATTAAACTTGTCAAAGTTAATTTTCAGGAATTCAAAAACAGATGGAATATATTTTTTGAAGATTTTATCAGTCTCGTGTTGAATATCATTAAGGATATAAGTAAATTTCTTTCCCTTTAAGCGTCGAATTTCTTCTTCTATCTCCTGGAAAACTCTTTCTAAATATCTCTGAAGATGACTTAGCATCTCTGTAGTCTTGATAGACTGAAGGTTATTAAATGCATTCTGGAGATTTTGTGATACAGATTTCAACAGTCTTCCAAACTCCAAGATTACATCTCTTAGTTTATAGCTCTCTGAATTAAAAGGAAATTTAATCTCTAGGTCCTTGATTAACTTGGATTTCTCCATGAGGTCTTGGAAATAGGAAAACAGTATTTCTAACCCACTATGGATTTTTGAATATACCTGTGACAGCACCTCCCCTACTTCCCTCATGACCATAGTGAAGAGTTCATCTCTAGAGTATGTCCCGGCTTTTCCTGGGAGCTGGAATCTGGTGAACTTTAGGAAGTCAATAAATGAGTCAATCTGATGACTGACTATGTCTTTGTACTCCTGAGTAACTCCCATTAATCTGTCAAACACCTTATTCTTGAGTCCCTGGAAATCAGCTTGGCCCTCTGAGCCAAGAGTTCATGGTACAGATCTTGGGCCTTGTCCTTCCACTGCTGGTAGGTTCTAGTGGTGCCTCTGGCTACCCTCTGGAGCCCCATGTCCACCTCATCGATCTGCCTCATCGTGCCTTGATAGGCCCACTCAGCACTGTTCTGAAGACTTCTTCTCAGTTTTAAAGAAGCATCTCTCAGATTGAGTCCTGTGTGCTCCTGGTGGTACTTGTTGGCATAGTCATAAAGGACCCCCGTGGCCTTGGGCACATTGTCTTTGAGAGAGCTTAGTAGTTCAGACACTGCCTCTTCTTCCCAGCTGACTTTGATCTCACTTTTATCATTGGATTCCTGGTACCTCCACTCAGTTTTGAATATGTTGAAATTTTTATCTAGAGAGGACTAAAACCAGCAAAAAAAAAAAAAAAAAAAAAAGAAAAGAACATGTTTTCAATTATCCTGATTACATAATATATTACAGTGAAACTTCATTAGCAGTTAAAAGTAAAGATCAGAGGATCTTTCATATTCTGAAGGGGATTTATCTTTCATATGTCAGTTCATGTGTTTGTCTTATGGTTAAACAAGTTCACTGTTGTTAATTCCTCTTTATCATATGCCCCCCAAAGAATAAAATTATGCATGGCATTTACACAGTAACACTTAACATTAAGGTCTTCTTAGAACTGAAAATTATAAAAGGAGGAGGGGGAAGGGGGAGGAGGAAGGCGGAGGGGGAGGGGGAGAGGAGAAGAAGAGGAAAAAGTAGAGAAAGAGACAGGAGAAGACTAATTCATAGAAAGGAGAAGTAGCAAAAAGGAAAAAGTCCAGAGCTCATCTAGCAGAGACCTAGAATACCAGTATTGGGAGCCATTCATTCTCCAAACCTATGACAAACTTTAGCAATAGAGCCTGATTGCTACTTCTTCTCTACTAAGAGCATCTTTGATTTGGCCCAGTAGAGCTTGTAGAGTACATGAGAGAAATTTGGCATATCTCAGCTAACACTTCTATTGTGGGAAAGAATTCTGAAGCCTCAAATACTTTGGAAACCATTTTGAAAAATGTATTCAGCACATGGCAGAATTTGCTCATAATTTAGATGATGAGACATAACCTCATCTTTATTTTTTTTTAAACTTTTTAAATGTTTATTTATTTTTGAGAGCGAGAGAGAGAGAACACGAGTAGGGAGGGGCAGAGAGAGAGGGAGACACAGAACCTGAAGTAGGCTCCAGGCCTGCTGTCAGCACAGAGCCGAAGCAGGGCTCAAACTCACGAACCACAAGATCGTGACCTCAGCCAAAGTCGGATGCTTAACTGACTGAGCCATCCTGGTGCTCCATAACCTCATCTTTATAAGTTTGCCAAAAAGTAATAAAATAATAGTGGAAATAGGATATCGTGTGTGCATCTAATGATCACAATCAATAAAATTATTGTAATACATTCTGGAGAATAGTTTCTCAGAGAAAAAGTTCAGCCTGCTCATTGCTTGGTTTCGTTTACTTTGGGAAAGCCCTGAGAGAATACTTTGCACTGAGTTGAACTGATCTGCCCAAATTCTCTACTCACTCTTGGGGTGTGTAACACATTAGATGGGACTCACCTGAGGGCGGTAGTACAAGTTCCATTTTAAGGTATTGTTGTTGCCTTCCAAGTCCAAGGCCACAGTGCCTATGGCTGGGGAGGCCACTGAGGAGGAGAGGCTATTCTTATTTAGTTGGTAGTGCAGATGGACATCAGTGAATGTTGGGCTGGTGATGTCAAGGCGAATTTCTTCTTTCCAGTCCCTGAAAGGAGAAAAGCAGATAAGCCATCATGAAAGAGGTATGGAGATAGAAAAAAATCAGAATGCTTTGAAAAGGCATGAGATTTCCATAAAAGTTCCATACTGGAGTCCTTGATATTTGTAGTCTTCTTTATATTCTGCACTGATGTCACGGTGTGCAAATGTTCCCTTTGTCCTACAGAATAACACGCCATCTTCAATTTTGTGTGTTCCTACAACTGTAGAGGAGAGATGTTATATATTGTTAGATTAGTAACTGCAGGACATAAGTATTTTCATTGTGAAAGCCAGGAGAATTCTATCCTAACTATAGGCTTTACATATTTGAAACACGCAGTCCACATTTAAGAAAAAATAGAAGGAGATATTATTGGTCCTAGACAATAATCATAGAAAAAAATATTTTCTTTGAATCTATTCCCTTTGAATGTCAGTAGGTTTTCTACAGGGTGGTTTTTACATGTGGGGTATATATCTTTCTATATTTTTAAAATTTTGCTATGGAGAGTAATTGTGCTTCTGGTCATATACAATATGTACTTATTTATTCATAACTCTCATTGCAAATATATAGCATATAGAAGAGGAGTCAGTACGTTTTCTTACCATTTAGATCGTATTCCAGGAACTGAATGGTTGAACTGCATGTGGAATTCAGGAATGTTTCGACATATTCTACTTTGTTTTTCAAACCAGTGCTCCAAGTAGCATTATACAGGGGAGAGGCCACTCCAAAATGTGCAGTCAGTGCTCCAAAGGAAGGAATAAAAATTCCAGCAGGTACAGAGAACTTAATGGAAGGAATCTCAATAGTCTGCTCAGGCATGGTAATGGCTGGCAACTCAAAGTCTGAAATCTTGTTGGCCACCTCATTTAGAAACCCAACAGCACTGCCAACTGAAATACTTTTTGGAAGGGTGAATTGGGACACAGTTAACTGAGATGCAGGTACAGTTATTTCAAAAAAGGGAACTGAGGTGTCTTCTGGTTCAGAATATTGTATAAACACATCAACTCTGGGGAATTTCACTTCGGGTAGTGTTGGTATATTGAGGGCAAATGGCAAAGTGCTTAGCTTCTTGTAGATTTTTATTTCACTGAAATCAAGTGTGTAAGATGGAACCTGAATATCGGTAAATGGGACTTGGAATGTAGGTATGACAAGACCTGAATTTAAGCCATTTAGTTTCAGTCTGGGAATAATGAATTTATCAGCCAATTCTTGCACAGGGACAGAGAAATGATAGCCATTGGAGTTTTTGGTGTACACGAGGGAAGTCGAAGCATGAAGATACTGTTTTCTATCAATGCTGGTGGTTACATCTAGCTTTAGGAGGTCCCATAAGCTCCTGTCATAAACTGGTAGGGCAATGTCTTTGAGGAACCATAGGGACACTTTTAAGGAACTTGCAATGTCAAGGCGTGCCTCTTTTTGATCATTGGAAAGTTGTACATTGTTCTGGAAAGACCCAGAATGAACCTGGACCTCACTTTTCCAGCTGACCTTCTGATTCTCAGAGTTAGCATTCAGGGACACATCCTGGCCAAGGTAATTGATATCAAGGAGGGAATTGGGCTGACTTGCACGGACCTGAACAAGGGCTGACATTTTCCATGGGGAGAGTTCCAGGGTGGCTTTGCTTGTATGATCTCCAGATGTTGAAAAGAAGTCCTCTAGCTGTAAATGGTTTTTCATATTGTGTTCCCAGATGGCATAGATACGCCGGATAGTGGCTTCCCCAGCAAAAATTTCTTTTACTTCAAGGTTCCAGATACCATCGGCTTTGGAAGCCCCTTGCAACTTCACTGAAGATCGAGTACTCTTGGAATTCAAATAAGTGCTGGCCTCACTGGAAATAGTTCCTGAATATTCCTTTGAAAGGACTAAAACCTTGATATCTCCTTTGGTAGATGACTCAATGGAAAAGTAAGAGGTAAGGCTTTCTAAGATGAGCTTGTGGTCAACTGCCCCTGTGGCAGTAGTGTACAGATGGGGGTATTTGAAATCATATGTTAATTCAATGGATGAAGAGACAGTAGGCTTTGACTTGGTATTTCCATTAAGTTCTTGTTTGAAATTCATTCTCAAAATGGGAATCTGGACTTTTGCAGATGTTGTCACCGATGCTTCCATGTTTTTCTTGGTCAAACTAATAGTACTGTCATGATTGCCTTCTACAAATTTATTACTCAGAGACAAAGCTGTGGCTAGCTTCAAGCCTCTTTTTCTTGTCAAACTTGAGGTACCCTCTAATTTATACTGCAGTGCATCAGTGACAGAAGAAGAGGAAGTAAGGAAATGAGCAACAATATCTGACTGGTTATAAAGTCCAGCATTGGTATTCAATGTGATGACACTTGACTTAAAGGAAAAATCATAGGTAATATTGCCCATGGCTGGAATTAAAATACTGTTTGGGGTACTCGATGCCTGTAAATCTTTCACATAAAAAGGAATTGGGATGGAATGCTTGTCTTTGTTTTTCTTATACTGAGCCTTTACACTTAAATCAAATGATTGCTTTGTTGTCTTCAAGAACTCCTTCAAGCGTGTTGTTTCCCATAAGGAGAAATCTTTCACCTGAGGAGTTGTGAGCACTGTGTAAGGTAGAGTCATTTCAGGAATTGTTAAAGGAATGTTCAGGAAATCCAGATTGGCTTCTCCATTTATTCCTACATGGGCCTCGATGGTGTTCTCATTGTTTCCAGCAGAGAAATTTTGATGGTACTTATACTGATTGAACCTGGCACTTGCTTGCCAGCTTGCTTGCTGGGCACTAGGACTCAAAAACAGTGCATAATTATTCAGGAAGTCTACCTTCCCTATCAATTTTAATGGAAAACTAACTTTCAAATTCCCTTCATTGTTTGTGGATGCAGTAATCTCAAATGGCTGTGCTGTAAAGAAGAGAGAATTTTTCAAAGTTCCAATAACTTTTCCATTTAAATTAGCATCATGGTTGCCAGTTATCTCTGCCTTCCTTTCTCCAAGCAATGCTGTGCCTTTAGCAGCTAGAACACTGCGGCCCACATACTGGGATTCAACTTGTGACTGGATTTCAAATTTAGAAAAGTCCAGGAAGCCAGATTCATAAACCAAGTTTTGGCTTAATGTTAGGTGTTTGCTATTGATCTTATTAGACAATCCAAAGGAAGCGACGGGTCCTTCCACAGTAAAGCTAACTTGTGATTCATGTGCTCCTTCATCTGAATATGTCTGGCAGGCCCATTTCCATGACCCTATTCCAGAAGAAGTCCATGCTATGTGTCTAGCTTCCAACAGGGTTTTGATTTCATTACGCAGCTCAGCCTGGCTGGAGAAGTCCAATTTGGGGATGTTCAATTTGTGGAAGTACTTTGTATTGCTGTCCAAAGTCAGCTGATTGTTTATCCTGACAAGCACACCATTACTGAATTCCAGCACATTTTTTTCTGTGTGTAAACCTGCCACTGTATTTGATTTTCCCTCAATAGCATTTCCAAAAAACAGCACTTCAGTCTCATGCTCTGTTTTCAGGTACTTGCTGGAGAACCTCATGGATTGCTTCATAACCGGTGGATTAATAGTAGGGTCTGAAAGCTGTGCATTGGCTTGGAAATCAAAATTGAGAACTTCTAATTTGGACTCTCCTTTGGCAGTGATGGAAGCTGTGATCTCCGCCTTATTCCCCAAAGTAGTTACATTCTGGATGTTGGCATTCGCATCTAATATGAAAAGGGGAGATTGGATTTTCAAAATGCCATGCAGCTTGCCAAAAGAAGGGACTTCAACCGTGTGTGACAGGTGGGGAAGCTGGAATTCTGGTATGTGAAGGTCAGGAATTTGGTAATTTTTTAAGTCAAGATTTGGGATTGTGAATTCTGGAATTGTGATTTCTGGAAAATGGAAGTCTGGCATAGTGATTCCAGCAAGAATGGTGTCCAACCCCGTCAGGTCCCCCAGGTACATTTCTGGAACTGGCCACTGCAGCTCACTGGACAGCATTTGGTCAATGGTTCTGATGATCTTTGCTTTTATTTCTATAAAGTCAATTGTAAAGGAAGGAACATGGAAGGTATTAAGGATGGTAAACTCTGGCGTGGCAAACCTGGATGGGATTTTTATATCTTTCAACCTTTTGAAGTTGATCTGAACTGATGGAATCTTCAAATCTGTCAGGGGGACTATGAAGTCAGGAGTCTGATACGTAGCCTCCTGAAGAGCACGGAGACTGACTTCAAAGGCAGGGATTGTCCCGAAGATGGTCCGGATTTCAGGAATAGTGAACCCTCGTTCTACCAATGCTTTCAGGTTTTCAGCCCAGTCTTGGAGAGAATACTGTTCTGCAAAGTCAGTAAGGTTCTTAGCAGCGAGACTCCACCAATCAGAAATATAAGTCACAAGTGTGCTGTAAACCTGGCCGACCAGGGACAGATATCGCTGAACTTCCTGCTGAATGTCCATTTGATACACTCTGTCTCGTATATCTTCCAGAGTCTCTTGGAATTTGGCGTTCATGGAAGGTAAAGTTAATGAACTTAAAGCCTCCCGTAACCAATCAAAGAATATGGTTATTTGGATATCCTTCATGTTTTCCACATGGGCTGAGACCGTGGCCTCGATGTCCTCCACAAACAGTTTTAGTGCTTTAGCTTTCTCTGGAAGTTCCAGGGCCTGGATTTCACCATTGATTCTCTGAGTCACTTTGCGGATTTTGTTATTGGTTTCATCTACAAACTGGTGATAATCAAATGACCTTAATTTCTTTATTAACATGTCAATGAATCTGTTGACTTCTTCAATGACTTTTTTAAAAGACAGTGTTTTAAGTTGCTTGGTAGCATCATCAATAAGCCTAACCAATTTCTCAAAGTGATCTTTTATCTTAACTTGTTGTAGGATATTACTTAGCTTCTGAACAGTCTCCTTCAACTTATACTCATGGGCCAACTGTACTGACGTATCCATTAAAACCTGGATGTGTTGATCTATTTCATACATCTTAATTAACTTATGGACCTTGGCTCCAAAAGCATTGATTTTCTCAGCTACTACAAAATCTTTCATTAGATGGATAACATAGTATTCAGCGTGCTCAATAATTTCTTTTATTCTTTGAAATGGAATTGTAGTTCTCAACTTATGTAAAAGAACTCTGACATCCGTAGCCTCAACCTGTTGTTTTAATTGTTCGGCAAGGTGCTGTATGTCTATATTCTGAATCTGTGTCTTGAGCTGTTGCAATTTTTCTTGCATCTGGATTTTAATTTGATACTTAGTATCCACATTTTGAATCCAAGATGCAGTACTACTTCCAATTCTGTTAAAATCAATCTTTTCAATAAACAAATATATGTCATGGATTGTTTTTACTAAATTTACATGGATACGATAATGTTCATCAAGAATTTTCAATTTTTCAATGATTTGATCGATAATCTCAGCAATAACTATTTTAAAATCATGTAAATCATAATTATCTTCAATATACTGATCAAATTGTATCACATACGTTTGTAGTTGAGATAGTTTTTCATTAAGGTTGATTATGGTATTGTTCAATGCAATTTCTAGATCATTTTCTGTCATTCTATAATTTTTTGTGAAAGCAGTTAGTTTTTCCTTGGCACTCGCAACTTGACTCTCCCAATTGAATGCATTCAGATAACCATTAATTTGCTGTGGGAGTTTGTCCAAGGCTTCTTTGTATTTCATCATAAATTGATCAATGTTGATAACTTTCAATTGTCTCTGTATGGTTTCCAGTGCCGTTATAATGACCATTCGTTTCTTCTCAAAATATTCTGGCAGGATTTTAAAGAATGGGAGGTTGATGGTGTGAACATCTTGATTCTTATCATACTTTGCAAAAGCAACAATAGTGAATTCTTGGGGCTGGTCAGTAGCATCCCTCATTTCTAAAACATCGATCATGTTGGTGGGTTCACTGAGAAAAAATGGCACTTGAATCGGGAAGTCTAGCAAGGCAACGTCAGCCAGGCCTTGTCCTCTAAGCTCCACACCAACTTTGTCTTTAGTATTGTAAGAATCGAAGTCCTGGTTGTATTCATTTTTGTTCAGCTGGGTCTTGAGTTTGCAGGCGGCTCTCTGCTCAGCCGGAGTGAGCAGGGCATTGAGTTTGTGATCAAGAGCAGTACTAATGCTGCTCTTCAATGGGAGATGGTGATTTGTGGATCCTTTGTAATCATGAGAGAGAGTAAGGGCCAGAGGCTCTGCTTTCAACAGGAATTTGCTATACACCTGCCCAGTATGCTCTCCCCAGAAACTCAGTTTCCCATTGCCATTTGTATGTGCATCGATGGTCATTGTAAATGGCGCCATTGCAGAGTGAAAAATGTTGCTGAAATGGAGTGAGTCTGAATTGTAGTTTGTACTGATGTCAATGGCTGAAGCGAGCCCAGCGATGTTTGTGTTGAGCCGATGGCTGAACTCTGTGCCCTGCACCTTAGCTACAGTATCTGTCTTATAACTTGCGGATAAGTCAGCATAAGAAATGGTGTAGATGTGTTTTATTTCATTATTTTGGTAGACTCCTTTTATGTTTCCACCCACGTTCAGCTTCAAGGGCTCTAGCCGTAATTTTCCACTGTTGGTCAGATCCAGAGCGCTGAATTTCAGGTCATTGTTTAAAGTAGTTACAAGAGAATAGGGCTGTAGCTGTAAGTTAAAATTTTGCTTATAAAACTTATCAGAGCTATAAATGTTGTCAAGTTTTGAAGAGAAGTCCAGTGATAACCCTGCAATATTCAGGCTGTTCATGTAGTCAAGCTTCATTTCAGCATAAGAGCCCATCATGTCATTTGAAAGCTTAAGTCCTTCCTTGCTAATTTTGAAGTTGAAGATATTTTTGCTGTCAACGCCCAAAATCATGGCCTGATAAGCACTTCCCAAGGATATCTCTGTGAGGGCAGCTTTTCCATCCAGACTGAATTTTGCATTGTGTTCCCTGAAGCGGCCATTCGTTGTTAGTCTCACAGATGCTCCAGAGAGGCCAAGCGCCGCATTCACTTCATTCTCCAGCACCAGTGGGCTATACCTCAAGTTGCTCGTTGCACTGGTAGACATGCCATCTCGGGCAATCCTTAGTGTTGCTTTGTGAACCCCACTATTACTTTTGTCAGTGCCCAAAATATCAGCATTTAATTCAAGGCCATGGGAATTGAGTGTTCCAGAAACCAGGGTGAAGAATCTCAATGACTTGTAATCAGCCTGATACTCACAACGTACCAATGCATTTTGCTTAGAAAAGGTAAGATCCATTTTGTTAGAAGTGGCGAAGTCCTCGTACTTCCCATCTGTGTCAGATTTCATAGTCAGCTCATAGTTCTCATATCTTAGGGAAGCAGTATTTTTAACGATGCCACCTTGCAGATCTGAGGTGGAGGTTAAGGAGACAATTCCATCCTCATATCTTCCTGTTATCTGGTTGGTGCCCTGGAGGTAGGAGGAGTTAAACCTCAGGTTGGACTCTCCACTTAACTGGCCAGTGGTAGAATCCCTCTGATAAGACAGACCATATGTGCCTTTGGCATGGAACGAAGAGACTCTGAACTGCCCATCAATCTTGACTTCCTTGACATACAAATGATGTTTCTTTTTTGAGTCCACATGTGCTGAAGCAGACATACGAGGTCCCCAGGGACTTGAAGCATCAAATGTTAGCAAGCTTTTTGAGACTGGATTATTTCTAGTTTTGTCTGTGTGACTGAATACTATCTTTGAATCCAGGAATTTGTGGTGTAGAGACGCATCATATGATAATGTGAATGTATTCCTGTGGTCATAGGTTGCTTCTCCAGATCCTGACATAAAAATTAAAACACATTAGTTAAATTAAGTAATAAAATTTCCAGAGCAATTTCTATGTTCAGAGTCTTTCAATAGTCAAGTCCTCCCCCAACACACACCAACCAAAATAAATAAACTTTCACTGATCTGCGTTAGTTGTGCAAGTCTCCTCCATTGATAACACAAGCATAAAATCTGATGGCAAAAGACTTCCCTGAGCACCACAGATCTTGTTGGGTTCTCTACAGAGAAGTGTAAGTGCTTCTCTGTGCCTTATACTTATCCACTATACCCTATCATAGCACCTCCTATGTTGAATTTTCATTGCCAGTTTAGCTCCTTTCTCTGTTACTGCCCTAGTAGAATACTTGGTACATATTATATGCTTAATAAATACTTCTATTAGTTGAATGAATGAGTAGGCTCCCATGTAGCAAGGAAAATATCTGTAAGAAAGCCTAAGTATTTTCCTTCCCAGAGGATGCTGTCCCTCCAGAGCTTGCAATGAATTAGCCCGACCACGGCTCACCTTGCACACTGTAGGAGAGCAAGTCAACCACAGAATCAGCTTTCATGTAGTACTGAGTCTGAAGCCTCAAATGGTTGGTGCTGGTGTTGCCACCAGTGTAGGAGGCGGACCAGTTGTACAAATTGCTGTAGATACTTGTAGAGAGGTCTAGAACACCCAAGAGAGGCACTTGCAGTTGATACGACTTGGGAATAGTAAAAGCGGGGACTTGGAATTCTCGAGATGGCAGGTGGAATCCCACGGACTTGAAGTTGACGGCTGGTGTCCGAATAGTCTCTAACATCTTTATATCTTTGGAAGATTTGCCACCGAAAGGCAAAGGAATCTCAATTTTCACACTATTTTTGTTCAATGTGTATTTGACCCGGCCATCACTGAAATGAACAACAAAGACAATGTCTGCAACAGTAAGACATCAAGAATTCGAAGTTCTCTGCCATCTGACCTTCCAAGCAATGGTGCATGTGCCCCACTCCCAATCCTATATCGCACTTTTCCTTCTGCTACTCCCTCTGCTCATCACTCGAATCCATTCCAAACCCTTCCAAGAATCAGACCTTTACATCTATCTCAAAGAACATGCCACAATTCTGCTTACATAGTTAGCATGTATATGTTCATTTGTCAGTGTCTACATGGTATCTTCTGGGAGGAAGGATGGCATCTTAGCTGGTTTTTATCTTCTCACTGTACCTCGTCTAGTATCGTACACACATGTGACACTTGATACTTCATATTTGCTAAACTGAAATGCGGCAGCTGGGTATGTGGAAAGTGCAGGTGTGAAAGGCAGTGATAGGGGGTTACAGTTTTAGCTTCCACTGAGTGGTGATGACACGTCTGAGTATCTACCTCTCTGAGTCTCCACGATGTTATCTGTGTTGTGAGGATAATGGTACCCTTTCTGCTGACCTCACAGAGCCGGCATGAGATACTAAAAGATTACTTTGTAATCTTCTCAGTACTATGCTTCTACATATGTATATGTACTATGTACTATGCATATGCATATGTACTGTGTTCCTGGACTATTATGATAAGTTATCCTAAAGGACAACAGCAGAATTTAAATGTTGTAAGCAAATGAACTGTTGATTGCATGACTCCAACAAAGACTAGCTCCTGCCTACCCAGGACCCCATTCCTCAGCAGGAGGATGCTTAATAAGCATTGTCCATTTCTAAGGTCACACAGGCCTATCTCCTGTACAACACAAAGAAGACTGTTGGTCAGAAATACTAGCAGTGAAGGAAGAGGGTCTTGGGTCATCTGAAGCTGACATTTTTTCCTCTTATCTTCAGTAGACTTTGTCCATACGAGTACTTTGGTGGACTTCAGTCTTTTTACACTGGCTTGGTCTATTAAGTTTTGCTGCTCAGCTATAGACTATGGAAAGGCCCATGTGACATAGATCATTTGTTTTCTCTTTTTTTTTCATCTTTAAAGTTTATTTATTTCGAGAGAGAGAGAGAGAGAGAGAGAGAGAGAACAAGCAGGGAGGGCCAGAGAGAGAGGGAGAGAGAGAGTCCCAAGCAGGTTCCACACTGACAGCACAGAGCCCAATGCGGGGCTTGAACTCATGAACTGTAAGATCATGACCTGAGCTAAAACGAAGAGTTGGATGCGTAACCAACTGAGCCACCCAGGCACCCCCAGATCACTTGTTTTATTAACCCTGAAGATCATACAGGGACTAGTCAATCTAGAAAAGACTAAAGTTTTTTTCAGTTCATCCTATGACCTTTTACTGTCATGAAATAAAGCAAAGCATCTCATGTGTTTCTGGAAATAGAGAAGTGAACTGAGCAGTTTGGAATCTGACTTCCCCACAAGGATGGGGTTATATTACAAAAGTGAATATCCCCTCGGGACGACGCCTTCATGCGATGCTCCAGGGCTGTTCTGACCCACAAGAGCTCCACAGCCAGCCTGAAGTCAGAAATTTCTCGAGCCACTCTCAAATCCTCACAACGAATTATGAGCATATCCTGATCCCGAACAAAGGGAGAGCTCACTTAAAATGGAGGAAAACTAGATGGCTTCCAAATTCAGGCTGCAGCAAATAAAACCTCTTTGGGTGAATGTACCAGAATCCCCCAATTACTTCCTTAAGTTCTTTCTGATTGGATTGGTGTTCGCGTTCAGATCCCATGTTCAATAATGCAAAAATGCCACAGTGTTTATGCTACAGTTACTAATATCCTTAAGATGCTTAAGTTATTTCCCTTAAAAATGTAAATTTAAAAAGAGTCTAAAATATGCTAAGTAAAATCTTCCATTTACTTTGCATGGTTCAAGAGATTTTTCTGTTTTTGTTCATTTTCTTACCTTTTCAAGAAGAGGTTTTCTGGGATGTAGAAGTTTGGCAACCCCATTTTCTGGAGGTACAATTCTTTTAGGCCACCGAGGTGATCTTGCAAGTTCTGGGCATAAGGAAGACTTCCAGATGCCTTCTGAAGCCATGTATTTGTTGCCTATAAAATAAAAGAAGGTTTTAGAGCAATGGGTAGGGATGGATGGACCGCCAAGCACAATTAACATCAGGCGATTATCTATATTTGATAGATCAATCATTAAGCAGAATGATGCCTTGAAGGTTAAAAACAAATCACAGAAAACTGTGAATTTGGTTGCTAGTCATTGATCTCTTCCTGTATTTTATAAAAAGAATATATAACATAGTCAAACCCATAGCCGGGGTCCTAAAGCTTCCTTTGATATTGTAGGCATAGTAAACTCTTCCACCTAGTACTATTCATTAGGCATTTATCGCATACAGCCTGGTGTAACTGGGTAACTAAACATGCATGAGTGTTTCTTTGCTCCCAGGAATTCCCTGGGGTAGAAAGCATACCTTATCCATCTTTGGATACCCTCTTTCACCTAACTCAGGATCGGGTATGTAATTAGTCCTTATAACCATGTATTTATCGACTGGCTGATTTGTACTTACAACTATTAATTTGGAACCCATGTGCCGGAAAGTCATGTCTGTTTGAGGAACTCTGTGATCCAAGAGACTATTGGCATACATATGCAAGCTTTTAGGATAATCAGAGAGATCCACAGGGAAATTAGAAGCTGCTTTTTTGGTATCCACATTGGTGCCTGTGTTCCACTCAAATTCAATCTTCTCTTCATCTGAAAATGCACATAGGAAACAGTTGTCAGTGGTGCCAGGTCAGCCCCTAAGCAATGTCCCAGTGCTCTCTGGAAGTATCCATGGGGAGAGGAGGGACATACCATAGCGCCATGCCAGCTTCTCTGAAATTGTTGAGCCATAAGCTGTAGCAGATGAGTCCATTTGGAGGAGTAGTTTTGTGGGAGACCACTGGGTGAGGATTTCACTTCTGGCTTCTGCTTGCAGACGGGGTATGGAAATAACACCTTTGATTTTGCCTTCTTCGCTTCTGTCGTAGCTATTGAAAAAAAATCATTTGACGTCAATGACTACACATTCTAAGAAGAAATGCAGCATCAAACAGAAGTACCATTTGTGGTTATAAAAAGGAGATACATGAATGCCCCCAAAAATGAGCTCATTAACTTCTGAGGCTGACTTCAGCACCAGTTCAGGACTTTCCAGGGAGGTACGGCGGAAAGAAAAGAGTTTTGAAACCTGTTTGAATCCCGCTCTGCCATTTACCAGTTCTGTTGCTTTGGCCATATTTTTAACCCCTCTGAGCACCATTTTCTTATCTATTAAACAGGGAACTGTTTAATATCTCAGTTTCTTATGAGAACTGAGATAATTCCTTTAACACAGCGCCTGATGAATAGTAAATGCCCAATAAATGGTAGGAAGATCCAACTGGACATTGTACGGAGGGTCAGAATGCTGAGGGCTCTATCTTCCCCTTGGACCACAGACCGGGGATGCCCCAGGTTTGGTCAGTTTTAAAGCTGAAAAGGAAGAAAGGAGAGAACCACAAGGGCCTGCACATCAGGTCAGGTGGCCCTGAGCCTTCATACCTTACGTGGCCAGTAAGTGTGACCTCAGTGATTTTCTTGTTCTGAATGTCCAAAGTGAGCTTGTAAGACTTTTTCTCCATAGCAGATTCATCACTAACTCTGAGGACCGTCCCAAGGTCAACGTCAAAGTCTGGCATTTGGATTTCACTAGACAAAGTCATACTCTGCCGGTTATATTTGAACATCACAGTAGCCTCAGACTGCTTCACACCTGAACGGGTGTACAAGAGAGTCAAGACATGTGCAGTCAGAAGCTATGTTTAGGAAGGAAGGAGAGGAAAAGGCAGAGCAACCCTAAGTATTCAGTGTGCTTCAATGAGGACACAGTTCAGGATTTTACGAGTGTTTGTGCATTTGTTCAGTCTGCAAGTATTTTTTGATTGCCTGTCACATGCTTGGCATTGCCCTCGGCACTGGGGAGACCTTGCCCTCATGGAGCTTCCATTCTGGTGGGGGGGTGTCCAGACAGTCAACAAGCACATTATTTATGTCATATGGTAATACATTTTATGGAGAAAAGTAAAACTGAGTGAGACAATAAAGAGAAGGATTGAGAGGAGCTAGTTAATGTAGGGTGGTCAGAGTTCTTTCCAATCAGGTGATATGTGGGCAGAGACCTGAATGAAGAGAGGGTCTGAGCTATGCCATGTTATGGGGGGAGAGCATTCCAGGCACTGGGACCTGCAGTGCAAAGGCCCCGACACGGGAGACACTTGGCATGGTCAGAGAACAACAAAGGCTTGGGGTCCTTCTGAGTCAGCAGACATGATATCTCTGTGTGACTCTCCACCTATTAATTCCTGGCTCCTTTGCCACCCCTGCCCTGCCTTCCCCTCTCCCAGACTTCTTCCTTTGTCATGAGATTCCTAGGTTTTCTTTAACTCACAAGTGTGCCCTTTTTACACCTCCGTAACATTGTTACATAACGTTTTTTCTCAGCATGTGCCCCCTTTCCTGTTGGTTTTGTGTTTCTCATTTGATTCTGTGGCATACTATTTCTACAGTACAAAATCTTTCAAAGTGAACATTTAAGTTTGTCCCATCCCCTAAAATCTGCTCCTCCACCAGCCTTTTCTATCTCAATAAATGGCAACTCCATTCTTCGCTTGCTTGGGCCAAAGAACTTCAGAGTCGTCCCGACTCCATTTTTTCTCTTGCACTCAACACCCGCCACATCAGCACATCCTGAGAAGCCTGATCTTCAAAATATGCCCAGGATCCAACTACTTCTTAGATCTTCGCTGCTACTGCTCTGATCCAAAGCACCAACATCTCTGGCCTGGATTATTGCAAGAACCTAAATACTAGTTTTTCTGTCTCTGTCCCCCTAAAGTCTTTCCTCAATATAAACATAAATCAATTCACGAAAACTCTCTAGTGGCTTTGTATTTTGCTCAGAGTAAAGGCCAGTGTCCTTACCATGGCCTACAAGACCATCCTTTCCCTGCCTCCCCCTTTCTCTGAGGCCTGATTTTCTACCATTTCCCTCCCTAATCTCTCTGCTTCAGTCATACCAGCTTCCTTCCTTTTCCTCAAACATGGCAGCCACACATCTGCCTCAGGGCCTTTGCACTGGCTAACCCCCCAGCCTGTAACACTCTTTCCATATGACTTATCCCCTTACTTCCTTCAAGTCTCTTTTTTTTCTAAATTTTTTTTAACGTTTATTTATTTTTGAGACATAGAGACAGAGCATGAGCAGGAGAAGGGCAGAGAGAGAGGGAAACACAGAATTTGAAGCAGGCTCCAGGCTCTGAGCTGTCAGCACAGAGCCCGACACGGGGCCCGAACTCACAGACTGCGAGATCATGACCTGAGCCGAAGTCGGCCGCTCAACCGACTGAGCCCCCCAGGCACCCCTTCAAGTCTCTTTTTTATTGTCTTTCACCAGTGCTACTTTCTCTTGTCATTTCAAATGGCACTGTCTTCCCCCATCCTTCCTTCTCCCTGTCACTCCCAGACATTCCCTAGACCCTTTTGTGCTCTGTTTTTCTCCCCAGCACCAGTACAGCATTCCGAACATTTACTTGTTTGGCTTCTTGCTGTAAACCGCATGAAGACAGAGACTTTATCACCACTGCTTCCTGTTCTAGCTTCAGCTCATAGAACTTTTCAGGCATCAGTAAATATTTGTTAACTACATTAAAATTAAATAACTTCACCTTGTGAGTCCTGGACCTGGGGCTGAGGCAGAGATGTGGAGCCCTTTCTAGATACTTGCCTTCGGTCTGAGTTATAAACTTCAGGGTGTCCACCAACGCCTCGCCCTCTGTCTGCAGTTCGTAGGCTGCACTGGCAGAATACCGTTCTACTTCTCCAGTGGGCTTCAATTCCAGATCAAATCTAAAGATGTCACAGTGTGTATGGTACATAATGTTAGAGATTTCAGCGATGAGGTTAGTGACCCCCAAACAACTCAGCCTCTATTGTAATAACAAAAAATATCCTTATTTTAACATTGGTTCTTGTTAACATTGGCTCCTAACTAATGATGACCCTTCTGATCCCTTTCAGTCCCTCCAAGAGCCCAAAGTGAGGGGAGATCCCAGGGTGTTTGGACAAACAGCACAGGAGCTGGCTGGTTGTGTCAGCAAAGCTGAGAGCAAGTACTAGAAGTGGCCAGAGTTGAAGGCAAGGAGCCCCTGAGCATGGCCAGGGCTTTGAACACATCGGTGAGCTCCAGGGAAAGTCGTGCTAACATGTCTGGGGGCTCAGAATATGGACACTGAATTAGGAGCAAATTGGAATGTGTGCTATGATCCCATTGTCTAATGCATAAGGGAGAAAAAGGGGACGCCATCTACAAAGAAAGGCTTTTAAAGGAACATTTCTCACCGGCAATGCTACAGTTCCCTTGAAGGAGTGCGATGGAATCACTGGTTGTTTATTTTTGAGCTCAGATCTCCTTAGGGGTTGTGACAGCTTACCTTCCTGCCCCACCCCTCCTCACCTACGGAGAAACTCTGTCCTACGCTCAAAGTTTAGGTAGGAACAGAAGTACCCTTCAGGTGTGTTGGCACAGAGGACCACTATGGTAACTAATCAAAAGGTGGTGCAAACTCCTAAGCCTGGTGCCGCAGGCCTCTTAGAATACAAGGCAGGTTTTCCTTTCCCTGCCAGGTGGCCACATGGAGGAGGGGAACAGAAGCTGGGTGGGACGTCACGCATCTCTGACCTGGTGTCCCCGGTCAGCAGATGGTAGGAGGCGGATTCTGGAGAACCGGCACTGGAGTAAGCGCCCGAGGTGCAGTAGTCCAGGCCAGTAAAGAGAGGCTTGCAAGTCGACCAGGACTGCCTGTTCTCAGTGAGAGGTGGGACCACTTGCGTTTTGGTGGTAGAAACCAAATGCAACGTGTGACTGGTGAAGAAAGCAGAAACTCAGGTTACCTTCGAGTCATGAGTTGAAGTGAACATCACTGATTCTCCCAGTGCTAATATTTGCCCCCTAACCCTTTCTCTCTCCCCCACTGTCCACACCTACCCCAAATTATTCAATTTACTAAGAGACAACTAACAGCATGAACATCAGCAAGGCTTACAAACACAGTGACTCTTACGTTTCAGACATTGCAGTAAGTTGTTTACTTTTGTTAGCTGTGATCTCCACAGCAGTAGACAGCAGGAGGCACCATTTTTTTTTTTTTTTCTTTACAGAGGAAACAGAGACTCAGAGGTGTTAAACAATGATCACTGGGACCTAAACTCAGGTCTGCCCCTTCCCTCCCATAAAAGAAGGCTAGAAGGAACTCTAACTATACTGGCTTCTTTCCATTTCTTTCCCACATTAAACTGTCCAAGTCACCTCTCCCATTGAGCGAATGCATGCCTGTGCGCACACACACTCACTCACGCCCCTTTCTTTCCCTGCTAGTCCCTTCTCATCTCCCTCCCAATCAAGAAACCTGTCTGCCTTTGTGGTCTCCATTCTTTAAAAATGCTTCTCACTGAACTGTTATTGTGCGTCTGGGATTGCTTCAGCATCTCCAATCACTGTCTTGCTTCTAAATCCAATGGGCATTTTTAGGCATTATCTTCATTGATCTCCCAGAAGCATTTAGCAGAGATTGTCACTTATGGCCAGATTAAGACTTTAGAGTCCTTTCTCCCTGGTATGCACTTAAACAAGTTCGTAAGTGCAACCAAGTTCAATGATGTCCCGATTTCATCCAAGGATGCTTTCTTGAAATATCATGTTCTCCCCTCAGTATTGTGTCCTCGCTTTAGGGGTGCCCTCAAACCTAGCTTTGCTGGGGGGCCAGAGCCCTGAGGGCCAGCTCTGGCTGCCAATGGGGCGATCCACCCTGGTGGCCACTCCTGGGCTTCTGTGACCCTTTTTGGCCTTGGCTCTTCTTCCGTCTCTCTGGCCACTCCTTCTCACTCTTTGCTGCTCCTCTCTCACTTCACACATTAACGTTTCCCACATTTCTGTGCTGGTCCCTCACGTCTTACCCTACACCAATCGCCATGTGACCTCAACTTCTTCTACCTGCAGATACGAAGCTGGTATTTGTAGCTCCAGCCTGTTTACCGAGCTCAGACCCCTCGGTCCCACTGCTGCTGGAGATTCTAACTGGTTGTCTCACAGGACTTCAAATGCAGCATATCCCAAACCGAATTTGTCAGCTTCCTCCAAACCACCTGCTTTCCCTAGTTCAGCAAGAGACAACCCCACTTCTCTTTCCTCGTTCTTTTTCCTCAACCCCACACATCCGGTCAATCACCAAGGCCTCTTGTTTAACCTCCAAAGACTTTCTGGAGTAGGCTGACTCCTCCTCACACCCTCCCTGGCCCTCTGGTGCAGGCTGCAACCTGCTCTCACCCATAAGTGGGGTGTGAGAGACTCCAGCCAGTCTCCCAGTCTCTAGTCACACTTTTCTTCCATCCCTGCCCCACTGTGGAGTCAGAGGATGTCTCCTAAAACACCAAACTTGCTTTATTTATGTACCCATTTTAAGCTCCTTTGCCTTCAGAAGAGACCAGCACCTTTCAGATGGCTGAGAAAGGGGACCCTTGCCTGTCACCTCCCTCCCTGTCCCCTCTGCACTTCACCATGCTGAGTTTTGAACTCCTGTACCATATTCTTTTTCCTTCAGGCTGTTCTCTTCTCTTGGCCTGGAAACGCTTATTCCTTTCTCTTTTTTCTGCAAAAATCTGACATAATCTTTGGGTCTCAGCTCAGGCATCGATTTCTCCAGAAAGCTTTCCTTGAGTGCCCCAGGCTGCCTCATACAGAACTCCGTGTCCTTCCTGTGCTTCCTCTCAGGCCTCTGTTTATACTTAGGGTTTGCTTCGGTGCAGGTCCTACCTGCGAACTGGAAGTGCTAGAAGGTCTGGGATCTTGGGTATCTCATCTAACATGCTTTGTATGTATTTGGCACTTAAATACCATTTTTACTATTTTTGAATCAACAAATTAATGTGTCCAAGATATAGAAACTAAGGTAAATCAATGTTTGAGGATATCATCCAAAATGGAGCTCTCCATATACACTGCATCCCATAAATGTGAGATTAAGACTTTCCCGCTCTATCTACCGAGCTCGCTACCACAGGTCAGTATGTCCTCTGGTATTTTTCCTGCGAAAAAATGTTCATTTCCCAAGGATGATTTCTCTAGAGTTTGTGTTTCTTCATCCTCAACACAAATAAATAAACAATAACAAAAATAACCTAATAAGATGTGATTGATTAGGAAGTCCTAAATTTCAGTTTGGTAAAGTGTGGACAGTCGAAAAACTGTAATTATGTAGTGAGTGCAGACTAGGTTAAAAGTAGGTAATTCGCTACGTTCTCTCCCCCCACACCCCAGGGCCACAGGGCCCTGAATTGTCTTGGGCAGCAAAGCCCTACGGATCTAGTCTCAACTCTCTCTCTCACACTAACCGGTCAGAGCTGGAGAGAGAATTACCTGCTACGGAACAGCCTGATTGGCCTCGTAGGGGATGGAATGATGAGCTTAAGCTGCCCAGCTTTCATGGCCACTTGCACGTCCAGGTCTGTCTCGTGGAAGAAGTTGGTGTTCGTTTGGATCCCTGTCCTTGAAAAGTCCGGGAGGATGATGCCCATGTTTGTCACAAACTCCATGGACACGAGGGCTTTGCCACCAGCTCTGCCTGCATCTGTAAGTCAGAAAACGACCTGTTCAGGTTCATTAAATACCTCAGGCCTCGGCAGCCAGATCAACTGCCCTTTCCTACCCATGGGCAAACATCTCGGGATAGCTCACACCTTAGGAAACATTATTGTGATTTCTTTTTTTTTTAAGTTTGTTTATTTATTTATTTAGAGACCCCTTGTGCATGTGCCAGAGGGGCAGAGAGAGTGGGAGGGAGAGAATACCAAGCAGGCACTGTTTTGTCAGTACAGAGTGACATCCCACGAACAGTGAGATCATGACCCAAGGCGAAATCAAGAGTCAGACACTTAACCAACTGAGCCATCCAGGCACCCCTATTGTGACTTCTTTAGAAGAAGAAAAGCCACGTTCTCAGTTTCCCAGAGCCAGTCACTGATAGCCAGCGCTAAGAAGTGCCCCAGGTAACTTTAAGTCTAATAGGAAGAAAAGATGACAGGAATCCTCATTTATTGAGAGAATAGTATTCTCATTACAGCCAGGAGCTAGCAAGATGGCGCCTCCAAGTGGAATCCTAAAGTTTTTCATAAAAATGAACAAGGCAATTACAATGATAATGTACTTCATCTTGAACTAGACACACATTTTAAAATTGCACAAGAAACCCATCCTGGAGGAAAAGAATGACCCAAGGAATCAAAACAATGAGCAGGATCTTACATTGGCTGTTTCCAGCTTCATTCCGGCCCTGATTCCAGGAGTGATGACTCCAGAGGAGGAGATTTGCAATTGTAACCCAAGTCCCGTGGGGAGTTCAAAGGCATTGTCCATGAAGATGTAGTGAAGAAACAAATCACTCCTTGAACCTTTCTTGATGGCCTCTCCAATCTGTGGATCCAACAGGGGACAGGAACCACAAGTAAGCCTCATCAATGCGGGGTTTGTGAAATGTGACCTCCCATATATCACATAATAATTGTTCTTTATCCAAAAAGGAACAGACTAGCATATTTTGATTATCTGAGTATTCGATAAAATTAATGATCATTGGTTTTGACAGGTTGGTACATAACAAATTGCCCTGGAAAGATACCACGTCATTTTGAACTAGTGGTTTGGAGACCCTTGAGAATACTGCCATGCCTCAGAGCGTTATGTGCTTTAAGTAACCTTGCATGGCAAGTCTTAATTCCAGTCATTTGGAGTCTCAACATAAATGAGGTTTTATTTAAGTATAATATATTATGATAAAACTATTTCTTTTTGAAACCAATGAGCTATTGAGATGGTAGAAATAATAGTATGCAATTTTTTTTAAAATAACATTTCTAGAAAATAACCTGAGGTCTGTTTTCTTAAATTCAACAATATTATTTATCAAATACCAGGGAATATATTTGGATATTTTCTCCCTTATTATTAAATTAATAATAGTGGAAACTATCGCTCATATTTAGATGGTGGACTACAGTTTGTCAAATACATTCCTTCATAATCATCATTTCAATACTAAAAGGAACTTGTAACATAGATATAGGGAGATAATGCTTAATATTGTTTTCCAGCTGAACAAATGAATGCTCTAAAAGATATACCTAATGTTATGAATGGCCTAATTTCTAAATGTTACCAATTCTTTGCAATCCAAGAATCTTCCTCTCTGAAATTCAAGGCAAACCTGCTTCTTTGAAGGAAGTACCAGCACTTTCTCTGATTTGTGGGACAGGATCCTAAGGAGTCTTGGAGACCTAAAAAGAGCATGGGCTAATCTCATTGCCCTATCACAGGGCCTGGCCAACTTACCATCTGGGGGATCCCCTGCAGAGTGCGAACACCATTCAGCAGCAGCTTTCCCAGGAGCTGGAGGTCATGGAGCCTGACAAAGCCAAGCTCCTCTCCCAGGATGCGGAGGTAGGCTCTGGCTTCTGGGAATTCTCTGGATTTCAAATCTTTGATCAACTTCTCAATATTGAGCATAATTCCATTGACCATGTCCTGGGATTTTAATGACAAAATGTCCAATGAGATGTCAGCATTGTCAAACATTTAAAGTCCTGATGTGGGGCCCGTCTGTTGCACCCATGATGGGCTAAACACAAGTATTTCAGGTGGGGAAGTAAGGAAGCCACTGAAATCAGACTCCCACCTTTTACTGAAAGATAGACAGCTCCTCCGAACTGAGATGAAACAACAACAACAACAACAACAACAACAACAACAACAACAACCACCACCCTGAGGTCTTATCAGGAATAGCAATGCTTCCACACTGTTATTAATTGGAATAATATTGGCATAGAAAGATGGCAGGATTCCTAAGGCTAAGCAGGAGAAGAAGATTGTCTATCCCTCACCCCTTCCCAGCTTATCCCTTTCTCCTTTGATGAGGGATGAATAATAGGGGGTTTCTTGAAAAAATGTAGCTGCTGTATAAATTGACCAAATACTTGAAAAACACATCATCTTAGACAAGCTCTTCTTAGGGATAAGAAGAATTCTATAGACTGATGCTTTGTCATTGAGAGAGAAGAGAGTGCTGATAGACCCAAAACACAGCAAAGAGCCTCAGCCTCAGGTGGAGGTAAGCAAATTACATTGTGAAGGTGGGGCCATCTATGAACATCTAGGAGTAAGTTACTGCCCTGCTTCTCAAACTGAAATGTGCGTACATGTCACGTAGAGAATGTCCTTAAGATGCAGATTCAGATTCAGTAGAGACCCTGGTGGGGCCTCAGAACCTGCATTTCTAACAAGCTCTGATGTGATGCCAATGCCTGAACCACACTTGGGGTAAGCCAGAACATTAAAGAGTAAGAAACTCCAGATTACGCAATCTGTTTTCTACTCCTTAAGTGGGGGCTTACGCTGGCTTCAAAGTGGTTTGCTCCCACTAGCTAGCACACTGATATGAGTAAGAGCCAGAGAAAGCAGTTAATCATGAAAGTATGAATTCAGAAATTATAATAGTATCTGCTTATTGATCAATCAGTATGAGTCAGGCACTCTGCTTAGCATTTTACATACTTTATTTCATTTAGTCTTTAAATAACCCAGTAAGACATGGATTATTAGCATTGTGGGGATGTAGAAACAGACAGACATAATATCAAGCAGGTTTTCTAGGTAGTTTGAAGACAGCGTGGTCAGAATTCAAACCCATGCCCCAGAGTTTACACTCTTAGTCATTATGCGAGAGTGCCTCTAATGAGTCTGGCTCCTGCGCACACTGAATCTCCAGGAGGTTTATAATTGCAGAGGACACTAGTCTTATCTCCATAGGACTGGCTACTAATAGTCATAACCGTCATTTCAGCTAGATAGCTCCTTGATGACTTCTAGGCTTGGATAAAATGTTTTCGCATTGAGACCCAAAGCTTTCCTTGAGGGAGTACTTAACAAAAACATACCTGCTCACGTTTATCGTCTTTGGTATAGCCAAAATGATCCACCAAGACCTTGGAGACATGATTAGGAACTTGGCCATCAACCCAGTACAAAGCCTTGTTGACACTGTCTGGGAAAAATCCTTGCTTTCCAAAAAGAGCTTCCAATGTTGGCTCAAAGCCTTTTCCTTCCAAACCAATCTGAGAAAGAAAATCAGGCAAGAAAATGCCATCAGGTTTCCTTGTTGTATGTCAGCCTCTAATTCCTCTCTTTATGTCCATTTAATTAAACAAGTATTTAATGAATACTACAGGGTAGGAGCTGAACTTAGCACTCCACAGGAGTTCTGTTATTTAAATCGTACTAGAATCTTGAAAGGCAGAACTTATTAACTGCCCTTTTCCAGAAGAGGCAGCTAAAGTTCAGAAAGGATAAAATAATTAAACAGAAGATTCGGATTGGGAATGAATTTGGGGTTTGATCCAAATCAGTCTGATTGCCCAGCCCATGCATTTTCTTGGATTTTGGTTCTAAAGGCTTCTCTGAGACATCTGCATTTCCATTAATACTACAGAGTCATGCTTCAGGTGGCCTTTAGCTGGAAGGCAGGAAGGCGAGGGAGGAGGGAAAGAAGAAGACCTGAAACAGTTGGTATGAATGAGCAGCCTGACTACAGTACTTCCCCAGGCTCTCTCATGGCTCCCTTGACTTCCTATTTGTGGTGTTGTACACACAGGAGAGAGGATATAAGCCTCTTCTTAGTATCACACATACCTCAAAGAGGTCCACTGAAGCAAATCCAAAGACAGTGAGGGTTGTTTTCAGCATGCTTTCTTTAGGAAGGTAATTATTGTGATCAAATATAAGATTTCCTTCAATTTTGGCCGAGACTGGGTCAAGCGATGGAAGGGAAACAGACTTGGAAAGGTGATAGTTCCGGGAAAACTTTGTGAAGTCCATGATGGTTGGGAGTTGAGATCCTTTCAAAGCATCTTCCACTAAGCTTTTCAAGCTGGATGGAAAGAAGGAGTGTTATTTTTAGCTTACACATCATGTTACTAATCCATGGTCTCTCCCACCCCAAAGAAATAGGGATCGCCAATTGCTACTAAAAGATTTGGGTTTCATTTGCTGAAGAGCTTGGCTCAGGTCTGGTGCACTTTTGAATGAATGTTGCCCAGAAGAAAGAACACTCCATAAAGGGTAGGCAGTGGGCTTTAGGAATGAGGTTTAGAATTCTAGCACTTTGTTTCAGATGGGGGAACATTATTCTTACTTACTCTTTGATATACAGTTCTTCTGAGTTTAAGATGTTGGCGATGTGGGAGGCCACAAAGTTCTTCACTTGTTCATTCTTTTCACGTGGGAGAAGTTGGGCAATTTGGTTAATATCTGACTGGGAAGGGCCCCTCATCAGCATGAGATAGGCAGCCAGTCGCTTATCCCCTGGAGAGGCATCATTGAGGAAAACTTGAAGGAGGACTTCCCGGACCTGTAGCCATAAAAAGAGACTATTACCATTGTTCTTTGGTTAGAGGACAGACCATGCCTGGAAAACACTGGTGTGGTCTGCCAGCGGTTTACTACGTGCAAGGCGAATTTCTTTCTGATAAATTTTCAAATGCTGGTACTGAATCTTCTCACCAGTATCCCTCAGAACAACCAGCTCAAGGAAGGGTCTCAGAAGACTCCTGTCAAATGCAGATTGCATTCAACTGTATTAACATACTCAAGTTGTGACTTGATGAAGAACTGCTACTAGGTGAAAATAAAGTTGTTTTAACACAAATTATTTCAACTTGGGAATGAAGGGGAGAAGGGATAGTGAGAGTATGGGCTGAATAAAGAAGGCATTTTCCCAAACTCTGGAGTCATTTCCACCCAAGGTAGGGCCAGGTTGACAATCCTAATTTGGGAAGACTGGGGAAATCAGGCATGTTTTCCTAAAATGAGTGATGGTTGGTCTGATGGGGGGGAGCACGTAGCTAAAATATTGTATTCTGAGTGCTAGAGTAGCAGCATGGTCCAATATTTCTCTCTTGTCTACAGTCAGGTCAATAGACTTGCAGAAATTGGTAATTAGAAAGTGGTACAATACAGTAGCAGAATGATGAGATTTAGAATCTCATTCCAAGTCCTTGTTAATCTGAATAAACTTTTTACGTTCAGACATCCTCTGTGGACTTTACCTCATCTTTAAGTTCCATTTTCCTCAGGGCCTGGATGGCAGCCTTCTGAATCAGTAGTGATGGCTCTGAACTTTTGATACATTTCAGGATCGAAGACGTGAGTCTTGGGGTTACTCTCTCCATGGTTCTGCCAGTATTTCCAATGACCTGTATTGAAAAGAAATGAGGGGGAATCAGGGTGCAGAAAGAGAAGTAGGGGGTGTCCAGGAAAATGCTTCTGAAATGTTGTATATTATACAAAAGACCAAAAATACCCTCAGAATCAAGTAGGTGTGCTCTTCGTTCCCAGTGCAATCATCACGAATCTGTTCCAACAGGTAATCACCAACGTCCAGCAGGTCCTGGGTCACCACACGGTTTGTCTTATGATAGCTGCAGAATAAGAGTTAGGACTCAGCAAGCATAGCTAGGTTTATGTTAAAATACTAACTTGTTTGTGTGGATTTCTTATTTCAGGACTTTACTCTCAAAATGGCCAGTGGAAAAACAGTGTACGCATGAGAGTCTAAAAGTGGAGGGTGGGGTATAACCTTAGCACAGGGATGTGGGGTCTTCCTCAGCTCCTGTGAGGAAGACCAGTGTGAAACTCACTTGTTGACCACGTGACCCAGAGCATATAAAGTGGCCCGGCTCTGCTGCTCCTTTGCTGTGCTGAAGATCTCCCTCAGCCTATCGGCCGAGGGCTCTGGCATCAGGGCCACCAGGTAGGTCACAGCATCTATCAGAAGGGGGTTGACTTCCTCACTTTTCAGCCACTGGAGGATGCGAGTGTAACATTGGGGCTGTCCACACTGAATCAAGGCTTGTAAGGTGATGGGGCTGAGAAGGAAAAAGCAGAGAAGATTATATAGATCGCCTTCAGGCAGCTCTAATATCCTTGGCTCAGGATGCTCCTCTGTCAGGAGTGCTCTGATTTCCTGTATTCCCTCTCCAAATCTGACCACCTTCCAAAATCCAACTTATATCCCAGGAACCAGGAAGCCTTCCCTACAAGCACTATCCCTTGGTGAAGCACCACAGAGGAAAGTCTGAAGAAGGACCCCAGATTTATCACCAAAGAGGACTGTTACCACCATCCTTTCTTAAGAACATAAAACATGCCAGGCAAACACTGGCATGGCCTCATTTTGGTCCTCAGTCCTGCCTCTGACATTCCCAGCACTTAGAGCCAGTGCCTTGCAGTATAGAGAAATCATGGTATTACTTTCTTTGCCTGAGTTCTCTCTCCACTAGCCTAGGCTTCCAGATGTCTTTTTCTCTCAAACTTTCCAAGGTGCTCGCAATAGAATGAGGGATTAGAAGGTACCCATCAAAATGTGCAAAGTATTTCCCTGCCATGTTAACACACAAATGCATACCTGCCTTGAATGCAGTGTGTGTGTGTGTGTGTGTGTGTGTGTGTGTACACATATGTGTGTGCCCCATGGAACTCTAAGCATGTTAGCTGATATTTCTCTATCAGCAAACATTAACTGATTGACTAGTTGATTAATTGGATTGATACTTCAATGGCCCCTGAGGTTTTCTGCTTGGCCAAGGTTTGAAGGTTTAGCCAAATACATAAGTCACACAGAAGATATGGTTGCAACCATTCAAGAAATACCTGGACACCTGGATCAGCTTTGGTAAGAGGGACGTCATTGCCTCATTGTTGAGGCCTCTCAGCTCAGTAACCAGTTTATTGAAGAGGTTAGCTCTCTGGGCATCCTGGTCAGAGACGTGTAATGTTTGCAGTTCCTGGAGAGTCTTCACGATGGCCTCGGCCTGCTTTGGAGGTGATGTGGATTTGGTGCTCTCAAAGGCAAGACCCACTTCCTCAGAGCCTGGAAGGAGGAAAGTGTCACAGGGATTCCTGCTTATTTCAACATTTCAACCTCTTGGTCTACTAGAAACTGGAAAGTAGGGAGGGTCAGCAAAGAAGAAAAGAAAACGATCCTGTACTTGATGACTATTATGTATCTGGCTCTGTGCTAGGTGTTTGACTTCAGTGTCTTTCACTTTGATGTGTTTACTCATCATATTATCTGTATGGATTGCTATTATTCTTCAATTTAAATATAAGGAAACTAAGACCCATAGATGAGCAACTCACCTTGCCTAAGACGTCTCCGAGTGTAAGAGGTAGAGCCATAATTGAATCCAAGCTTGTCTGAATTTGATATCAGATTACCTCTTTACTGGAAGGAAGTAGAGGAGGTGCTATGGCTGAGGCTAGACCCATTGGTGCTCATCTGCCATCTTTTCCACTGGGATCAGCTTATGGGGGGATGACCCTGCTGTGTCTCCTCCATCACCCTGCTCTGACCTATGCCAGCATGGACATTAATGTGAGAAATGTGGGGGAATAACAAGCGAAATGTGGTTCAATGGAAAGAACCCTGGCTTAGTCTAGACCTGAGGGCTCATTTTGCATCACTTCTAATATTCGGAGACCTTGAAAACATCACAAACATTTCCATGTGTCATTTTCGCCTTGTAAAGTGGGTATGAGAGCCCACCATACCAAAGTGGGTATAGCTACCACCATAGGTTGCTGAGAATAATGAGGGCATACATAAGACAGATTTAAACACAAGAAAAATGCAGGATAGAGTTGGCCTAGAGATCTCTAAGGTTCCTGCCTGCTCTAAAGATAAATTCCTGACTCCAAAGGCCCTTTCCCACTTCTCCACCTCATCCAGGGTCCAGGCCTTATTACAGGGTGTATAAAGTTGTCAGATCTACCAAAGGTAGACTTAGGAGGCCAATTTCCTATTTATGAAAATCTTGGTAGCTTTAGGACACTTCTCCTTTTCTTTTGTCTCATTGCCGCTTGACATTCTGAAAGGAATGTGCTTGCTCATTAGAGCAGCCCAGAGCCAGAACACCAAAGCCCACTAGACTCGTTAATCAGCAGACATTTCCTAGGACCCAGCAAGGAGCTAAGCCATGATACATGGTGTGTCTTGGGCAGACTTCCCAGCCCTGGCAACTGTGTGCACATAAAGTCTTACCTTCATCAAAGAAGCGGCTGTTGATCTTAGGTGTGTCTTCAAGTTTCAAAGTCTGTGTAATCTGTGCCATCATCCCATAGTTATTCCTGGGAACAAAGAAAGTACATCATGTCATGGATGGCCAGCTCTTCACAGCACACTATTCTTTTCATGTTGAGTGTTTCCCTCATCTCCACTTCTACCCAAATCCCTCCTATTTTTCAAACCATTAAATCCAGCCTCTTTGATCCCCTCCCCTGCCAATGAATACCACCCACCTCCACCTGGACATGCTAGCTGTCTTTCCTTCAGAAGGACATCTATACCTTACACCTCTCACCAGTCTGGAGTGCTCAGACTGTAGGGACTAATAGTGTACCTTGAAATTCCTGTGTATTTCCTCAGCACAATGCCAAGAATAAAGCAATTACTCAGTAAATACTAGTTGATGAATCAGGTTTCATAATGGATTGGGATATACAAGTCTCTGGTCCCCATCCCAAATCCTCCATAAAACCATTCTAACCAGGGTATCCGGCAACGATCCCTGACTTTTCCTGATCCATAATCCTTAAAGTCTGGGTCTCAGATACCTTTTGTTGATCTCAAATTGTTTTTCATGCCTAAGATTTTCCTGCTGAATTGTCTGTTTGCTGGAAAATGGCGACAGGGAAGGGCTGTGCTCTGTAGCTCCTCATAGCCTCCTCTAGGCACAGCCTCACCTACAACAGGGCACCCGACAAGCACTCATCTCACACCAACTCCATAAATGATGAATCAGGGTGCAGAAGGTGACCTACTTGTAGGAAAAAGGCAGGAACACGTGATACTCCTTACAGATGGCTTCTGACACATGCTTCTTCTTAGGGTCCAGAGTGTAATGGCAAGACTGGTTGCTGCTAATCAGAGTTGACAAGGGGCTGATCTGTGAATGAGATTGGGAAAAGTATTTTGATCAGTTCTTGGGGCTAGAACCTGATTCTTCTGCAAGGAACATTTACCTTCAAGGAAGATGGGAGATGGGAGTTCTGCACCACTAGATAAACTCAGCTAAAGAAGGGAGCTTAGTACTTCACATTTAGACAATAGGATGCAGCAACTCGGCTTACGCCAAGCTGAGTCAAGCTATAGACTCTCCTTATTCTATTCCAATGGACCTCTCATCCTGTACAAAGTATATATAAGCTGGTATCATACACATACCCCCCCACACACATTAACACATGACACTGGAATGGTCTTGGTAATGTCAGTCCATGGGAGTGAAGGAGAGGAGAACAGAACAGGTCTTGGGACTTCCTCAGAGGTCAGATGCCTAGAGGTGGGGACATCCAGTCCTCTCACACGAAAGAGCGGCATTTGCTGCCCTACATTAAGCACCAGAACCTTCTCAGAGATGGACAGTCATTACTCTCCATTGATGGCAGAAGGTTTGGTGCCAGTGACAGAATGATAGCAAGAAAGATAGAGCTATGGACTGAGAGTCAGGAATCTGATTCTCGTCTTGACTCAATTAATAACAGGCCATGTGACCTCTGGCAATCCTTTCCTGGTTCGGTCCTCAGTTTCCTGCTGAAGTCTGTATGAAGATGAGGCTGGGTTGGATCTTCTCTGAGATCTGTACCTGCCCTAACATTCCAGAATTTTAATAACCAAGAGGACTGTGCTCAGTGCAAGGAGCGATGTGGATATGAAACTTACCATGTCTTTGATGAGAGCAAGTGGGCTAACTCCTGTGCGAATGGGCTTGAAGCGATCACAATTCTCCAGGTTCCTTTCGATGGAGATTCCTGTTGCCACATTTGCCTTCTTTGTTTTAACAGTTATGTCGCTAGAACAGTTTCCATACACAGTATCCTATGGGAGCAGAAGATACAACAGGTTTATCAGACTGACATGGGAAAACAGTCTTGGGTGCTTCAGAAGGGGTGGGAAAGGAACCTTGGAGAATAGGCAGGAGCCACATGGGTGGGGAGGGGACTTTCTTCCTCTTAGGCAGACTGTGGGCATTGCTGCTGCCTGGCCGGCCAGAGGCAGAGTAAGAAACCCAGTTAAGGGTGGTTCTAGTTCTGAGGCACCCCAGCCTGGCCTCCCAGGACCCAGCTAACTCTGACTTTGTATTCTGTGCTCTCACAGTATTTTCTCTACTGCTCATTTATGGCATGTATTCCAATCTGCCTTGTATCTAATGTGTCTTTGTTCTCTCCCCCGCCCGTGAGAGCTCCCTGAGACCTCTGTAGGATGTGTCTGTGTATGTCCAGGTGTATAGAGGATAGAATGTAGAATACAGTAAGGGCTTAGAAATGTTCCCGGGACTCAAGTAAATTGAACTCTTGCTCAGATTGAAACTTGAAATTCTTAAGAGAGGCTGGCAACAGATTCAATTATTTTCCATATTTTAAACACACATAGGCTTTACTGTGTGACACCTGGTGGGGATAGAAAAAAATCAAACAAAAGAGTAGGGTGGTCAGGACTCCTCAAATACTGCTTTACAATGAAGCCAGCTTGCTCAGCTTGCCCAGGAGAGAGGGGGAGCCTTGGGTACTGTGTAACTAGCCATGGAGCTACATGAATAATCCACTCTAAGTACACAGCGGGACCCAGCTCAAAGACGTGAAGATGAGTTCAAAGGGCCACGATTATCAGCTCTCCGAACTCTCACCAGAAACAACACTTGCTCATCGTCTTCTGTCTCTGGAGGAACCAGGAGGGCGGAAATGATGCCCCTCTTGATGTTCAGGATATGTGTAGGCTCTTCCTTTTCCGGGTAAAGTAAAACTTGCTTCCCTTCAGGAATGGCCAGCCTGAGTTCGTACCTGTTCCAGAGAGAGTGTGGTCACAGAAGTGTCCTTTCTTCCCTGTGAGCCTGTTGGCTGGATTTCTGTGCAGCCTCCGTTTTTCTTTCTTTCTTTTTTTTAACGTACTGTTTTTTTCATTTTGCATCTTTTCTTTACAAATGTATAAGTACATACACATATACACACATTTTTCAAAAAAGTATACAAATATGTGTATATTTTTTGGCACTTTTACTTCTCTACCTGTTTTGCTTGATTCACGCATCCGGTCTTTGTTTGCCACCCACACGAGTCTCTGCTGACGTGCTCCTCACAAAACAACCCACTGGGTATTCCGTTTCTATCTCCACACTCAGGCAATCCCATTCAGAGGGGTAGGGGTGGAAACATTTGCACATAAACATTTTTTTCACTGTTTTATACCAACGACATTGTGTTTTCCATATTTTTCTCTTTCTTGCTTTTCTCACTTAATTATACTCTATAGAAATCCTTTGACTCATTTGGTAAAGCTCTAACAGGTTTTTTTTTAATCTATAGAGCATTCCCATTTTATGGTTATATCTAATTTATTCAGACATTCTCCTATTTAATGGCATTCACTTTCTTTCTGGATCTTTTTTTTCCCACACGAACAACACTGAAATAAACATCCTTATGCGTATATTACTGCTTTTCACACATTACTGCTTTTCTTTTCATGGGCTAGAAGCCCAGAGTTTTGAAATTGCTGTGTCAAAGGCAATAAGTATTTTTAATTATAATAGATATTGACTATTGGCTCTCATTTTTACCAGCAATGCATGAGTACACTTTTCCTCAGAGGCCTGCCAGCAACAGGTGCTGTAGCTGTTTTAAGTTTCTGCAGTCTTATGGGCGTAAGGTGATAAATCTCTTGTTACCTTAATTACACTTCCTGACTACTAGTGAATTTGAGTTTCTCTTTGTACGTATGTTGGATAATCACTCTTATGTGGTCTCAGATCGTGTCTGAAGCCCGTGTCAACTATGATCTTAGGGACTTCCCTTTGGGGACTTCCTTTAGGGGATTCAGAAAAGCTGCACCTTTTCTAGTTAAGTCAGCAGGAAGAGAAGGGGACCGGGCATGTCTCCTACAGCTCGACATCCTCGCCGAAAGTTTCAGACACAGCCCTGTAGGCTTGGAAAGCCTTGTGGTGATCAAGAGTGGGAGTCCCTTTTGTTTGGAGAAAGATAATGACGAAAAAGTAACTGCTAGTCCCTCCAGTCACTGCATCCCTCTGCCTCATACACATTTAGGTTTTGGAAAAAATATTGGTGAGAGACGGAAGCATCAAGGCTTACTCTGAACTGGAAGGACTGGCTTTCACGTCTACTGTGTAACAAATCGAAGATGGGCAGAGTTCCTAATGCTACCAGATCAACAAAACTCTATCACTGCCTGTATTTATTTGCACATTTAGGACACTATCAACTGTGATTGGACTGGAGGCAGGGGTGATGTTCAAAATATTTAACAACCAGTGCAACACAGACATTGATCAGTCAGAAAACACGCGAGTTGTAAACACCAGGAGTGGCCCGGTCAGCATGCACCAGCAGAATGCTCTAGACTGGAGACTGGGCTTGGTCTCCACGCTGAACACCACCATGTGTAGCCACACCAACAAGTCCTGCTGGACCCCTCCCTCCCCCCCCACCAAAGAGCGCTGGGTTCCTGTCTTATTTAATTCTTTAAATAAGAATTCACTTACTTAAATCAACCATCTCAGCCTTATTGTCTCAAGGAGTTTTAAAGCAAGAGATTTTTTAAGAAACACATTTAAATGATAATTAGGGGAATTTCACTAGGAGAAGGTAAATAATGCTTCCCTCTTTTTGATTTTTGTGACAACTTAGCAATTCCCTGATCCATGGTGAACACAGAATAAATACTCATTTTCACCCACATGCCTCCTACAAACGCATACATTCATCCCTCACTAGACACACACACACACATGCATGCACGATACGTGCAGCGACTCCCAGAGTCAGAAGTTTACACAAGCCCAGGCCTTACTTGGACATGGCAGCAGCAAACTCCTCAGAGTTCCTGGTCTTGTGCAGCAAAGGCTTCCCTCTAGAGTTGAAGCCATACCCCTCCTTCAGCGTGCACTGGCTTGTCTTGAGGATGAAGTTGCAGAGTTGGGGCACCTCCAGCTCAACCTAAAAAGAGGTTAGCAGCACCTGAAGACTCTCCAACAAGAATGTGAGACCCTCCGCAGCCCAGGCCTTACTCTTTAATCAGAACGCCACGGGAAATACCGCTGGGGGACTGTGATGACTGCTCCCCATGCCACGTGTGTCCTTAACATGCCTCCTGGGTCCCCCTTGAATCAACAGACTTAGTCCTGTTTTTGGCCTTTTCTACATTCTGAGGTACCAAGTTTCTTAAGTCTGCCCCTGTGCATGTAAAGGAGGACATATTTTCGTATGGGTTCTAAAGAGGCATGACTGGGTAGAGGGAATGAAGCCTAGGAGCAAGAGGAAGAACGACAGGAAGCAGGAGGCAGGAAGCAGGAAGCAGGTTATCATTGGTTTCGGCACCAAATGTTTCCTTAATGTCACCAAAACCCAAAAAAACCCAACTGTTTGTGCCTATTAGGGCCTCTTCAGAGCTTCACGTAGAGCTGGTGTTTATGGAGATCCCTAGTTGTTATCTAGCAGTGTTCAAGAATTTTCCACAATGACGGAAATGTCCTATATTTGTGCTGTCTGATATAAGAGCTACTATCCATGGGCAATTGAAATGTGGCGAGAGAGGGTGACTAAGAAACTGAATTTTAAATTTCCCTCAATTTAAACAGCCACATGTGGCTAATGGCTACCTTAGCTGACAGCAGAGACTAATGGGCCCTAGAAAGAAGAGGTCAGCATCTCAGCCTGACTTTTCTTCCCCAACACAAACCCCAATAGTGGTATCCATTCCATATCAACATGGGTGTGAGTATAGTAACCTGAACCACAGGTAAAATTTTATTTGGAACAAACTGCATGTTTAAATTTTTCTTTTTCTTTCTTCCTTTTTTTTTTTTCTTTTTAGCAAAGAGTCTGTTTGGCTTAGAGTATAAAACCTGCACTCCAGAATGCCTTCCTGAGATGCCCGCATCCCTCGGCTTCTTTCTTCATGTTAAATCTACCATCCTGCAATGCTGATATTCTAGATCATGTATTCCAAAGACATCTTGGAAACTAATAGAAAAGTAAATCTGGTTGGCAAATTTTCTGTGGCAGACAACTCAGTACAGAGGCTGACTTTCAGACTGAGGGCCAGTCCCTGCACTTTGAGGTCACCGCCGTCCTAGCATGAGCCGGGTGTGCCCCGCTGTGGGTTCCATGCCTCTGGCTGCTCCTCCTCTCCCTGCATACCTTGCAGGTGATCTTGGCGGTACTTCTTGAATCAGTGGTCCCAGGAACACCACTGGAGCTCTCAGCCTCATAGTTGTATACGTACTTCCGGAGGTGCTTGAATCGAGTTGCTCCTTCTAAAATGGGGAGAAATAGGTCAACCACACAGCAGATAACTCCCCCAAGGGAAGAGAGGCGCAGTGGCCCGGATCATAAAAAATGGTAATTAAACTAAAATTATTATTATTACTTTCAAGTTTATTTATTTGAGAGAGAGAGAGAGAGAATCCCAAGGAGGAACTCAGGACTGTGAGATCGTGACCTGAGCTGAATCAAGAGTCAGACGCTCAACCGAGTTACCCAGCCCTCCCTAGACTCAAATTATTTTTAATTAACTGTATTATACTTAATTTCCCTTTAAAGATTTAACTTCTCCACTGTGTTTCATTGAGGATAGTGTTTAAATTTGCTGGTATTTTTTGAATGTATCATCTGAGGTGCAAGGAGGGGAGTGTTAAACAATGGGGCTCAGAAAGTCTACAGGAGAGACCAGCAAATACCTCTAATGCCTTTTCAGCTTGAAAACATGACAATTCCGTGGCTCTTTTTTGGTTCGAACAAATCCATGAGGCAGAGTTCATTAAGTTTTAGGGGTACCTGTCTTAAGAAAACCTCAAAGAGGAATTTCTGAAGGTTTCCAGTGTGCTGGAGAGGAATTTGCTGAACAATTTGAGAAAAGACTTTTGGGGCAGGAGCACAGATGCAGTGACGCCAGATGGCCACAAGATGGCAGTGCTGCCCCATCGGAGGCCAGCCTCCCGCTCTCAGGAGGACTCTCGGTACCACCACAAGGCCAGCTCCTTTGACCCCGAGAGGTCAGGTAAATATGAAGGACTGGGGGGTCTGGATTTCTGCACAAAGGTTAAAGTCAGAATTTCCTCACCCTCATGTGCTTCGAATTAATGATTAGCCACCGATAAACAGACGGTGATGTCTCTTTAAAGTGTCCACAGGCCCATGGCGTGACAGTCCCTTCCCCACCCTGCCCCCAGGCCACGCTCTTGGGACAGAATAGAACAGCAAGTATAAGAGAGCTGAGTTTCCTTGGAGGTGGGTAGAAGCTCAAAGAACTGGCTTCCTGTGGCTCAGAGCAGTGCACACCCATCCCAGCATCCTGGCATTTTAGTGAGCTGACGTGCAGCAGGGTGGGCTGGGGGCTGGGGGCGCCCTTCCCTGCCCAGCGGGGAAGCGCCTTACTTGGGCAGCCAGGGCTGACATTTTCCAGCACCTCGTCTTCTGTAAGAAAAGGAGAAAGACATCGGTGGGTCTCTCCTGTCTTTCAATGATGGGCCCCAGCGTCTCACGGGGAGGGGCACCGCCTGGTCTTCGAGCGAGCAGCCGTGCCCTCCCCGCACCCTCCCCCCCCCCCACCGTGCTGCGCAGGGGACGAGCCCACGCCGGCCCCGGCCCGGGTCCCCGGCGGCCCGGGCCCCCTCCCCGGCCACGCAGCCCCGCGCGCCCGCACGCAGGCCCGCCCCACTCACGCGCCCAGGCGCCGGCGGCCGCCAGCAGTAGCAGCAGCAGCAGCGGCAGCGCGGGCCTCCGAGGGCCCATGCCGACGGGGCGGGCGGCTGCCTCGCTGCGCCTCGCGCGGGCGGGCTGGCTGGCGGGCTGGCTTGCTGGCGGGCTGGCTGGCTGGCTCCTCAGAGACGGGCACCCGCAGGCATCCGCCCTGCACCCGAGCTAGGAATGCGCGGCCGGCGCCCGCACCCCATTTATACCGGGCCGCCCGCCCAGGCCGCAGGGCCCTGGCTTAGAGAGAGCGCCGGGCGAATTGCAAAAGGTCCAAAGGGCAGCCGGGCCTGTTTGCTTTTGCACACCTGGTTCGCCTGCCCTCTGAGCTGCAGGAGGGGCCGGCCGGGGGTCTGAGCCCAGATCCAGCCAGGGCCATGGCAGGCCTCTACTCTGACCTGCTTAGAGTGGGGCCCTGGGGTTAGGGGTGCGTAGCGCCTTTCAGGAGATGACCCGGCATGTGGACAGAACCCACCCCTGCTCCCTGTTCCCTGCTCCCTGCTCTGATTTTGTAGCCATTTCCAGAGCCAGTCCTTAACAGCCTCTTGGTTGGGGCATTTCCCTTTCCATTTTGGTGGACTTTGCTGTGGGTCACCTGCCCGGGATTCAGCCCACGGAGAGGGATCAGAGGGAGAGGGGAAGGAGGCCTGGTGAGTGACTGACCGGGTGTCCTGAGGGACCTAGTCTCAGTCACTGCAAGAGTCTACATGCCCAAATCTTCTAGAAACCGGGTGAGGTGCCCACCCCACTACCACTCCTGCCCTCTGCCCCTCACATCTTCTTGGAAAATTGAGGAGAGGAGGTTTTTTCCCTACATGTACCAGCTCCTGAGTTTCCTCCAGTGATGGGCAGGCCAGTGAGGAGAGGGCGGGTGGTGGATGGAAAGAGCATGTTGCCCCTAAACACCCCAGAGCCTTCTCCACGCCTCCTTCCCTTCTTCCCCGCACAGGAGACATCTGCCAAGGTGTGCTTCCTCTCCCAGCTGTGGGGAACCCGGCCCTGCATGGATATTCAGCGGCACTGGCACTGACCCAGAAGCCATCCTAAAGCCTGGTGGATGGGCTGGCACAGTGAGGGGATGGATCGATGTGTGGGACTGGCCTGTCCACAAGGCACCTCCAGTCTGCTTGGGGACACAAGATGCATGGACCGGGTACTGCTGCTGAGCAGGTAGGCTGTCAGGAGCGCGGAAGTGCATGGGGTGTAACTGCTGGAGGGGTGCAGGGCAGGGGTGAGGGTGAGGTGTCCAAGCAACGAAGCCGGACAAGGTACTACTGGATCCATGAGCACGCGCTGCTCAGGCTAGTGTTATGGTCACAAGTTAGTGCTTGTATGTTCAGGTGGAACAAACTCGTGAAGTGTTTAGGTCTTCTGGTGGTGAGAAGGATGGTTCCAGAAGGGTTCCTCCTGGAACAACAACGTTTGCCTTGTTCCTGGCACTTGGGTCCACATTTCTGCTCATGTTGTTTTTAGCCGTGAACCCCTTGGGCAGCTAAACTCCCTGCAGTGGTCATTTGCTTTGAATCCATGCTCTGTTAATATGGTTACGAGAGGTCTCAACACAAGGTTGGCCATGTGTGCACCTCCGAATTGTGGAAAGTCTGGAGAAAGGACCCGCCCCTCACCCCATTTCTCTGAGCATTTGATTAGAGCTATTTTGTGACTGACCTTCTGCAGGAGGAGCTGGTGTTAGTATTTCTGGAAATGGGCTTTCACTTTAAAGAGGACGGGTGAAAAATTTAGGTGTTAAGAACCCAAAGGAGACGAGACATGAGGGCAGTGTACTATTGTCTGTACACACTACATCGTTTTTGTGTTTGGGGATCAAAAATGTATCTGATAACTTGGATGCAGGGAAAAATCGTGGGGTGTTTAGACGCTTCTGAGCTATCATCATCTCTAAAGAAGAAAGCCCAAGACTTGGAAACGTGGGGGGTCAACTTCTCTATTTCCCTCATTTCCTCTGGAAAGTCACCCTGGGCTGGGCTTCATCCTCAGCACAAGCTGAGGGTCCAGTGCACAAGCACCACCAAGCAAATGTTGACTCCTTGAGTTGACTTGAGTACACTGACAGCAATACTAGGAGGATTCATGTGTAGATTTTTCTTGAATTACAAATTCACGTAGCTCTTTTGTCAAAAGCTATTTGAGAACACAGCATTCTTTGTGACCACAGATATCACCCTTCATTCCTTTCCTTTGGGTAAAACATTTCTCAGTTCCCTCTTCTAAATAAGTTCTAGGTTTCAAAGGATATCCGCTAGTTTTCATAGAGACCTCAGATGGAATTAGGAGTCAGGATGTCTTATGGTATAAGCTGTACTCGTGAACAGAAGAGCTACTGGTCCAGAAAGGTCAGCTGATATGAAGGAAAGCAATGCATTAGACTCAGTAAGACCAGAGACTGAGTCCTGGCTTTCTTGTGAAGTTTGTAACCTTGGGCAAACCTCTGTTAAGTCATCCCTAAAATAGGATTAAAAATATCTACATTCCTCCTAGGAAGTTTTGGGATAAATAAATGAAACAATTATGTAAATAATTGCACTGATAGCATGATGCCTGGCCAAAAAAAGAAAGAGCGACTTACTTAATGTGTGTATTAGAGTGGAAGTGTATTGGTAGCATACCTACTGAACTAGTTAACCGCCATGTAGACAGAAGCAGGGATTAATAGAACAAAATCAGGAAATCAGGGCTAAGGGAAAGCAGATGCAGAAGGGGACATCCAGGAGGGCTATGCATAGCTGTGGGGAGCATCCCTTTGTCTCTTGATGATTCTTTACAATTCTGAGTGTTTGAAATCCCTGTCCTTTCTGAGGCAAATGGGGCCTTGCTACAGCAGGCAGACTAGTGACTCTAACAGAGACATTCTGGTGTCATGAAGATTAATCCCAGCTGGTGGCTGTGATTTATCAGCTTGTGAATGCAAAGTCCCTTTGGATGAACCATTAGTCTGAGTAAGCACAGAGCTCTGAGTCCCCATTAGAAAGCCACCTGACCAGTGTAATTTCAAGAAATTAGATCATGTGGAATATTCTAGTTGTAGTCTCTAGAAGTGAAACTATGCATTCTGTTTCTGTGCAGGTGACCAGAAGGGTCCTGGCTAAGTTTAGGGAACTATGGAAGTTATTAAAGGGCACCCAGAAGCCTAATAATTTGAGTTCAGTGCCGTTCACATACCGATATAGATGTTCAGTACATAATTTGCTGAATAGTAATGAATGAATCTGTGCCGTTCGGTTATACCCCATTGCTTCTAGGATATTTATGTCCAGTGACCATGATGCCAAATAAATCTTCTCAGTGACACAAAACGAGGAAATACAATCTGATACAAATTATTCCCAGCTACACTGTTCAAAAAACTCATCTGGAAAGTAGGGACGGGTATTGACAATGACTAATTAGCCTATCTCTTTTCTGCCTCTGACTGCATCATAATTGCAAATGATGCCCAGAAGCTAGAAAGTAAACCTTAAGAGTTGTAGATGGAACTACGCGTGCCCAGCGTGGTCTGTACACACATGCACACACACACACACACACGCAAATGAGAAATGTCAAGAAAAACTTGGTTGCATTTAGGTGGCTGGGATAGGTGGAAGGTAGTGGGATGGGCCAATGTCAACCAAATGAAGGCATTACTGATGGCTGATTCACCTCCTGTTAGGAAGCAAAAAAGAAATTTTCTCACTCACTTGTTCTGCTCTCCAAGAGATAAGGTCAAAATGTTGAGTAGCAGTTCTCACCAGGGGAGGGAAACTCAGACGTCAGCACTGTTCTACCTGCCGTGAGGCTCTGTGGTACTCTGTGAAGTACCACTTCCTCGAAGATGCACATCTCATCCATTCACCTTCCAGGGCAGGCTGCGGCCCCACCTACTTGGAAGAACCTGTCTCTGGGTCCAGCCCAGTTGGACCTCAAGGCTTCTAACCCTGATGTCTTCTCACTTCCTTTTGCAAACAACCCGTCACATAGAGTCTGCTGTTGCCCTGAACTTACATTTTTCTCTGGTAATATGATTTTAATTTTTCACGTGTTTACACATTACCTTGCCAACCAGAGAGAGAAGCTAGGAGGGAAGGAACTGTGTGTGGTTTTCACCTTTATCCCTCGTCTTTCCTGCTCACCAACACTGTGTGGGAGGCTGGGCAGGTGGTAGCCAGGGAATACATACCGCGATTATATTGTGAAATGGTATTTGTGAGGCAGTTGTTGTCTTATACATGCACTTCATTTTTACTCCTGGGTGCTGCCTGTGTGTGTCTGTATCTTAATTCAGAATGTGTGGTGCATTTGAATTGGTACGAGAGAGAAGTGAAGCAGGATCATGGGACCATCTCGAAAGCTCTAAGTGTCTGTCTGTCCTTCACCTGCGTGATGAGTGGAAAGGACTAGGTGACCTCTTATGCCCACTGAAGCTCTGACTAATTTGATTCTTTGCAACGTAAAAAAAATTTTAAATTACACTGGGCTCACACTTCATGATTAGGGGGCTGGGGCTGAGGATTCGGAATCATTGAGAAGGATGGATTTTCTGAGAGGCCACCTACCTCTGTAAAGACTTGCATTCTTGTGTCTAAGAAATAGAATGCTTCACTCATTTAGAAGAGATTTCCAGATAAGAGAGGGCATGCCTTCCTAGAGGACTGGGGAATTCTCAGGCAGTTCTTGCTCCTGTCTGGCTTTAGTTTTCTTCTTTGCCTTGACCTCAGATACCTTCCTTAGATATACCTTAGCTTGTTCTTTGAGAGGCTTTTTGCTGACTTGTTTTTACTGACATGGTTTTTTTTTTTTTCTTAAGTTTTCTTTATGTTCTCACAGGACTAAGGACTGGAATGCACTGCCTTCGAAAGGCTGAGACCAGTCTTGAGGGTAAACAGATGGCTGGCTGGCTAAATGAGCCTCACCATTTCCACACAGCCATGGGTTCTCAAGTATTTAGGGAGGCTGTAAGCAGTCTGTCTTCTGAGAGCTTACAGATGAGGAGAAGGGCATGAATAACATCACAGCTAATAACTAGTGTATATAAAGTGCCCAATGTGTGGTCTGCGGGTCTCAGAGGTCCTGACTTCAGCTGCGTCTTGGATAATGGGCAAGATCTGGTAATTGGACTGTGTGACACCATTGAAAGAACCGTGGCGAGAAGCTGAGACTATGCTGTCCTGAGGGGTTGGGGGGGAGGGCCAGGGACTGAGATATCTGGCTAATTCAATCTTTGATTTAACTGCAGGTTGCTATACAAAGTGCACAGTATAGAAGGCCATGAGTATTGGGCTGAGTTCTCCTTGTCCTGAGCTCTAAAGAGAAGCAGAGGAGCAGGGATTCATAGACTGTTAGACACAGAGATCTTGAGAGACTGACTCTAGGTACATAGAGAAACTGAGGCTCAGACAGCCTGTAGTGTGGTTGTAGTTTTCTAAGACAAGGGCAGAGGTAGGGCAAGAACTTGGGTCTCCTGGATCATAAACTAGAATATTCATTCTACTCGAATTGTATTAAATCTATGTTGACTACATAAAATTGCTTGAAGATTGTTTTATGAAGATGAATCTTTGATATCAGTGTGTGTTTCCTTATAATCTACCGCTCATTAAAAGTGAAAAACATAATTGATTTTTTGTGGATTTGTATTTAGAATAAATATTGCTATGTAACTGGTTGTGTAGAATCATAGAGAATCGGGGGCTCAAAGGGCCATTAAAGTCATGAAATCCTATTCGTCTCCCAACATACGTGTCCCAACTGTCTGAGAATTCCTGGGCACCCATTAGGAGACTGCCTGAAGGGTGCAATTTTGTGAAATTAGGTAACGCTCCAGTCTCAGAGCAATTAAAGTTCCTAAGACGAAAGCTTCCCAGCCTGCTTATCCACGGATGGTCAGATTGTCCTGTCCCTTGACGACAATGCCTTGTGGCTCTGTCTCACGTCTCTTTGTTTCTGTCCCCTGTCCAGGTCACAGACCATCCCCTGCAAGGGAAGCTGGGAAGGGTGCCAATCTGGGGATGGAAGATTCTCTGACACTGTCTTACCAATTTCTGAAGTCAAAACCAAGTAATTACCAGATTGTCTGATGTCTTCACCTTACCTCCTTCCTCTCTATTATTGCAGGGGGTGGAGGTGAGGGAGTCAGGCCAGCCCCAAAACTCAGTCTACCCTAGTTTCTTGGTCTCCAAAACAGAAAGTGGGTAAAAATATGTACCATTTAGTATCTGGAGTTCCTTGTCTTTCTTCCTCCCTCCCTCTCTCCCTCCTGCCCCCCCCCTCTCTCTCTCTCTTTCTTTTAAAGTGAGGGCACTTAGCCTTAATAAAGTTACTTTAAAATAAAAAATGACAAGACCTTCAGTGTTCTGAGATCTATCCTTGAAAGGGATTTCTTTAACCGCTTTATGAAGACAAAATTCATACCCTAAAATACACACTCATTTTAGGAGTCTGCTTCAGTCAGTTTTTGTATATTCACAGAATTGTACAATCTTTACCACAATACATGTTTATACGTTTTTATCACCTCAAGAACAAATCCCACACAGTTACCAATATCCCCTCAATTCTGCTTTCCCCCAGCCCTGGGCAGCCACAAGTCTGTTTCCTGTCTCTAGATTTGCCTGTTCTGGACATTTTATATATAGGAATCATACAATTGATGGTCTTTTTTGATTAGCATCTTTTAATCTAACATAAGGTTTTCAAGGGTCATCCATGTTGTAGCATTTCATTCCTTGTCATTGGCAAATAATATTCCATTGTATGGACATACCACAGCTTATTTATCTATTCATCAATTGGTGGGCATTTGTGTTGTTTCTACTTAGTGGCTGTTATGAACAGTGCTCCCATGAACATTTGTGTATAAGTTTTACGTGACATATCTATTCATTTCCCTCAGGTACGAGTGGAATTGCTGAGTCATGTGAAGAACAGTCAGACTTCAGACTTTCCCAAAGTAGCTGCACATTTTGCGTTCCCACCACCAGTGTATGAAGGTTCCAATTTCTCTGCATCTTTGCTACACTTTTATCTGTCTTTTTGATTAGAGTCATCCTACTGGGTATGAAGCAGTATCTCATTGTGGTTTTGATTGGTATTTCCTTGATGGCTAATGATATTGGGCATTTTTTCATGTTCTTATTGGCAATTTGAGAAATGTTCTTTAGAGTAATGTCTATTCAAATCCTTTGGGCTTTGAACTTTTTAACGGAGTTATTTTGACTTTTTGTTGTTAAGTTGCAAGAGTTCTTCATATACTCCAAATATAAGTCTCTAATCAGATACAGGGTTTACAAACATATTCTCTCATTCCGTGGGTGACCTTCATTTTTTTGATGGTGTTTTTAGAAGTACAAAAGTTTTAAACTCTGATGAAGTCTAATTTATTTTTCTTTTGTTGCTTGTCTTTTGTTGTCATACCTAAAACATGTGACTTACAACAAGGTCAAGAAAATTAACTTTTATTTTTTCTCCTAAAATGTTTATAGTTTTAGATTTTCTAGTTATATCTATGATCCATTTAACATTGTTTTTGTGTATGGAAGATGCCTTTTGAGCCTTATTTTTAGAAATGTCTAGGTCTGTGAGCCTGTACCTGGCCCTGACTAACCTCTCCTGCCACCTGCTAATGGGGCATGACCCGTTCCCCATAAGGATGACATCAGTCCTATTGCTCAATGAGCAGGATCAGTCCCTTATCAGAGTACTGCCCCTCCCTGGTGCTTTCCAAGCAGTGACCAGTCACCTGGGACCGAGAGCCACAGTCCCTGAGGAGATAGGCCCTGAGCCCTTGTCTTTTCAGTAGGAGAAAAGATGTTTTTGGTCTCTGAGGCTGAAATCTAAATTTCCTTGTGGAGTCTCAAATTCCACAATGCTGTGATAGCTGCTCTTCCTTTTTCTGCAGAAAGGATCCAGTGGTTAGAGAAATGAACTTTTTGTTTGCACCTGAAACAGTTCAACATGTTCTACAAGGAAACATACAGAACTAGTAATAAATAAAAGAAGTGACATCAAACCTTACAATGGTTACTTTTGTGGTGAGGAGAAGAACAGGAGTTGAGAGTTGGGGTAGGGAGTTAGGAGGGGGCTATGTGAACCAATAAACCAACAGACTGATGATAACAGTATGCCAGACACTGAGGGGAGAGAATGGTCCTCTTTCTGCTCCTGAGTGGCAACAGAATGACAGTCATATCAGTATATATTTTTTAAACCCTAACATTTATCAAGCACCAAAAATGTACCAATCCTTGTGATAGTGAACCTCCATAAATTATCTCATTTAATTTTCAAAAGAAAAATTCTGCAAAGTAGATATTTTAACCACCAATCTTACAAAAAAACAAAGAAGCCAAAGCTAAATTTCATATAACTCACCAGGTTCTAATGTCTGCATTATGCAAGCAAGGGCCAAGTATGAATGTGTAAGAGGGTCAAATAAATCATGTAAGGTTGCATCTTAGTGACTCTGGTCATACACATACACAAGTTGCCTTCTAACTGGGGAAGTAAGCTAGTGTCTTACTAAGAAGAACTGCAATTCCACATTGCTCTGAGGTTTATTAAGGGCTTTGGTATTCATTATTTCCTTTAACTCTTCTAATTGCACTTTGTGTTTTATGTTGTATATCACAGGTGAGGTATCTGAAGCTCCCTAGAGTTAAATGACTCTCCAGGATCACCTGGCCGATAACTAGCTGAACTAGAACTCAGGTTTTCTGACTTCCAATGCCCAGTAGTTTGTACACCATTGTCTTTAATCTCAGTGAGAAAATTAGGAAATCCGGAACTCTTTATGGCATTTGTTTGAGAATTCAGGCATGGGGTATTGAGCCTCAGCTGACTCCCAGAGAGGACGTTCAGAGAAGGAACCTGAAAATACCATAGCACTAACAGCCAGAGATGGAGATGGGGCTAAGTGGCATTTCCTAAGGTAGGCTTTTTTTTTTTAATTTTTTAACGTTTTTATTTTATTTTTGAGTGACATAGAGACAGAGTGTGAGCAAGGGAAGGGCAGAGAGAGAGGGAGATACAGAATCTGAGGCAGGCTCCAGGCTCTGAGAAGTCAGCACAGAGCCCGATGCGGGACTCGAACTCACAGACCATGAGATCATGACCTGAGCTGAAGTTGGCTGCTTAACTGACTGAGCCACCCAGGTGCCCCTAAGGTAGGCTTTTGATAACATTCAGATTTCTGAGGAAATGTGCTTGTGGGGAAGCACAGACCTGCGGAAACACCTGTGGTCACTGCTCTTTGGGTGAGATTTTAACATATATGCTATTTATTGTAATTTCCCTCATCTACATGCCCTTTCCCCAAGTAGATACACGAGGAGCTGGCTCAGATACCTCACTTATTTTCCATATTGGTTCTGTGCATACCTGATAGTCTTTGCATGGCTAATCCTACTGGATTCACACTCCAGAATGTGAGACACTGCATCACACCCGGAAAATACCTCTGAGAATGACTCAGTATGAAACGATGTGTCTGTCCTCTCCTTCCAGATCAGGTCTTGGGACTGGAGTCCCTCGGTGGAATGGCTGATAGCATTCTCTATCACTGGCTGACCCATGAGCATAGCTAAAGGTCATCCTTATAAGTTACTTTGGACAAGTCCAATATAAAGTGGTAAATTGAGGCAGTTAATTCAAATTAATCTATTCCTCTTGACTCTCACCACCCCTTTTTTTTAGACTGAACATTTTAGTTGAAAATGGTGATGGATGTCTGAATTACCCAGATAATTACTTCATTCTCACTTCATTAATGCCAGAGCTGTGTCTCCTTGTTAGAGGGCAGATAAACTACTCCCTTATTGCCCAGAGAAGCTAGAACCTTCCTGAAAGGAGGGAGGTAGACAGATAGGGGAGTCACATAACTAGAGCAGCTTCTGAATTCATCCCACTGATGACCGCTATTTTTGCTCTCCTCACCTGGCTCCTGTGCTGCTCACAGTGCTCCCCTGCCTTATCATTCTTCCATGGGTGGAGAAGAGGTGCTCCTATATGTGTTTCCTCCCACATGCCCTCACCTCACTTGGGTCCCTCTCAGTGCACTCACTACCTTGCCCTGGTCACCAAGTCTTAGCCCTCATTTCCACTTTGTCTCCACGTTGTCTGTCCTATTCCTCCTCCTTCATATTTTCTTTATCACATCTGCCGTTTTGGTACTTCATTATCTCTGAATTAATTATTGTTTTGAGTTACTTTATGGACTATGATGCTGACACATGCGGAATATTCCAAAATGACTCCCTAGATAGCCTAAGTATTAATTTTGATAGGGCTTCAATAACAAAGTACCACAGATTGGGTGGCTTAAACCATAGAAATTTTTTTTCTCACAATCCTGGGGTTAGCAGAGTTGGTATCTTTTGAGGACTTTCTCCTTGGCTTGTAGATGGCTGTCTTCTCTTCCCTGTGTCCTCATATGGTTTCCCTCTATGTCTGTTTCCTAGTCTCTTTTTATGAAGACACCACTCGTGTTGGATTAGGGCTCACCCTAATGACTTCATTTCACTTAATTTCCTCTTCAAAGGCTCTTTCTCCAGGAAAATCACACACTTTGAGGTATTGGGAAGTCTGAGGCTTCAAAATATGCCTTAGTTTGCTTGGACTGCCATAACAGAATACTGGGTGCTTAAACAATGGAAATTTATTTCCTTACAGTCTGGAAGCTGGAATTCTGAGAGTTCTGGTGAGAACTCTCTTCCTGGCTTGCAGGAAGCTTGTGTTCTCACATGGCAGAGGAGTAAGGTTGGGGTGGGGAGAGAAGAGAGAGAGAAGTTCTGCAAATATTGCATTAGAGATTAGGGCTTCAACATATGAATTTTGGGCCAACACAGTTCTGTCCACAACAACATCTGAATTTTAGTGTGTCTGGGGGGGGATACACTTGAGCCCATAATAGGGGCCATAATGGGGACTACAAACAGAAGTACATTATTTCCTACAGTGGGCTGTGATATAAACCCATACTTTATTTGTTTCCTGAGAAGGGTTTTGAAGAACTTGAAGAAATAGTTTTGTATCTTCCTCACAAGCTAAATATGGCTTCCTCAGTGTCTGAGTGCTTCCTGAGTTGGGTTTTGGCCACGGTGCTTGCTGCAGTGGAAGAATATTGTTGGAGAATGCTCCTAGGGGTTATTGCTGGGTAGCATGGCTAATGCATTCTAGGGGCCACACAGCCATGAAATCCTGGGACATTTATTCCAAGGGTAAGACAAATCCAGAAAACAACTAGCCTAGGACATTAAGATAGTCTGTCAACAATAGCAAAATAACCCAGGAAGAAGAATGATAAAGCTTGTTGACTTTTGCTCTCCAGGAGCTATTTTTCTTCTTGCAGAGTAAACTCATGTCTAGGGTATTAAAGGCAGCCTCCCAGAGAACTATGGACTCCCTTCCACCTCCAGGCCAGCAATTCACTTAGCTCAAGAGACAATGGTGCCAGTGACCTGGGTCTAATCTGGAAGAGCAGATTAATGCTTGACAGTGTAGATTCTTTGGGTAGGGAATAGAAAAATAAAACTATCTCTGGCAAGAAAAGATTAAGTGCAAAGATTGTAAATTAGAAAAGAATCATTTATGTGAGATATCAAGCTTCTTCAAGGAAGTGCCGGAAGAGATATTTTTGGTTATTTAAGAGATTTTAAAAAGTGACACTTTTGTTATCAATCAGCCTATGAAAAACAGCATGGTAATAGTATACTTGGTAAAAGCGATATCAAAATCAGGCAAAAATAGCATTATATTGCTTGACTGAGTAGTCTGATTGAACCCATTTGATTCCATCATGGTCAGAGAATTTGTGCTATGTGATTTCAATTATTTTATATATGTTGGGGTTTGTTTATGACCCAGTCTATGGTCTATATGGTTGAATATTTCATTATTACTTGAAAAACACTATATTCGACTGAGTTGGGTGTAGTTTTCTATAAATGTCAATTAGATTCTGTTGGTTGATGGTGTTGAGTTCTTTTATATCTTTGCTTATTTTGTGTATTATTCTATGAACTGCTGGGAGTGGGGTATTGAAGTACCTGACTAGAAATGAAGCTGGGGCTCAAAAAACAAAAAGAATAAGGCTTTCTCCTATCAGTCAATCAATTAATCAATTGGCAAAAAAAGCTTTTTGAGATATGGGCCCAGTTAAAAGAATTGGATGTTTTGATTATGTATGGTATCAGTGTGTATAGGCTTATGCTAATACACCGAAGCATTTGTAACTTCCCTTTCTAAAAACTTTATATGTTTGATTAATTCATCTGGTTAGCCAGACTTGGTTCAAGGTAACCTATGGATTAAGGAGGATGGCAGAGCTTCCACATGTTGGACGGTTTTCTGAGGAACTTACTCTTGTTGTAGAACAAGCTGATGGCCAGCAGCCCCAGAAACCCACCATTTTTTCAGAGCTGCGGACTGGTGCTTCCTTTGCTCATGTATCTATTCTTTGTAGGAAGTGGACCAGCAGAGTGGTTAAGAGCACACACTCCCAAAGACAAAGTCTGGGCTTACACTGGCTGTGTGACAGGGGGCATGTTATGTCTCCTTCCTTTGTCCCAACCTATAAAAAGGGAATCATAATAGCTGTTCCTGCCTGATAAGGCTTTGTGATTATTAAATGAGATAATGCAGAGAAAGTACTTGATCCAGCTCTGGAACATGGTAAAGAGTTGGTAAGTATTAGCTATCATCACTGGTCTGTCAGTATATCCTTTCTTTCCTTCTTTTTTTTTAATGTTTATTTTTGAGATAGAGAGCACATGTGTGTATGGGGATGGAGGGGCAGAGATAGAGGTGCAAAGATGTTCCTACAACATTGTTTGTAAGAGAAAAGTTTAGAAACATATTGAATGTCCATTCACAGGAGACCAATTCAATAAATTACTCAACAAATACATAATGGAAAACTATGCAGTTCTATATGTGTACCAATATAAAACAGTATCCAAGATACACTGTTATGGGAAAAGCAGGTGAAAATAATAGTTATAGTGTGTTATCTGTGTAAAACCACATACACATGTACAACATAGCTACAACATACAAATGTATGCTTGTATATGCATATGTCCTTTTTATTAGAGTTCCTCAGAGAAACTGAACCAATGGGAACCTATATTTGTGTAAGTATATACATAGGTATATAGTATTATCTATTAAAAAACAAGTAAGATATAACTTTTAGAGTGTGGTGATGGATAAGATGGTGATGGTGTGGCCTGGAGGGTGGGGAGGAGAGTGCAAACCTTGCTCAGAATTTACTCTTACACTTAGGGAGACAAGGAGTAAATATCGGTTTCTCCAAGTGAGCCTCATTGTAATCAAGCACCCAGAAGCATTTATGTTACAGTGTGTATCTTACATATGTTTTTGATGCAGGAAGGCATGAATGGTAGAAAAAGTTTGTAGACCTACGAGTCGCACAAAGTACCTGGGACATAGCAAATATTCAACAAGTTTTTACTGATCGAATAAACAGAGAGGTGGACCCCTGTGCCCAATTATAGATTATGAAGTTCCTTTGAGCTTCAAGGAGACTGCAAGGTGAAATAAATAAACTTTCCCGGAGACTGTAAGGGCTCTGGAAAATCCCCTTGGCATTTGTGTGTTTCGCATACATCTCAAACATGATGTGTTTGTTCAATGAATAAATGAATGAATTTGTTGAACAAAACTTTCCCATCTTCTGTATCTTGAGTGGGAAGGAGCTATCTTTATATTCGGTGGCAAATATTTAATCACATGTCTTGATTGATGGAGATTCATAACTTAATATCTCTCATCTACCATTCACAATTTGTCTCCTTTCCATTTCGGTTGCCTATGAGATGTGACAACAAGACTGTTTTCCTCTAAGGTAGTTTCCATTGTTCCATGGAAAGATCATCTTTTGAATTAAAGCACAGTGTTAATAGGAATGCTTCTGGATGCTCAGTTGGATTTGAAAAGGATATTGGTATTTTAAGAGGGTACACGTGCATTTTAAAGATCGACCAAGAAAATTTCTATTGCAGAATTATTTGGAGTTCACTTTTTGGAAGTTCTGTTTGCACACACGCACACGCACGCACACACACACACACACACTTCATTCACAACTTTCAAAAAGTTACTGAATAAAGAAGGGAAAAGTTCATATTCTCTTGGTGCAGTAGATGGTTTTTGGTAATTTCTATCTGTCTGGTCAGACTTAATGTGGAGAATGTTCTTCTTGAGTGCTCTGTGATATTCCTCTGGCTCTACCCTTTATAAAGTATTGTGCTACTCTGACCACAAGTACAGAGTCCACTTTTTAATTCATTTTTATGATTAAGTAATGAGATATAATTTTTATTTGTGTAAAATTCTTTGGGATTTGAAAAAAAAAAACACAGTAGTTTAGAATTGGAAATATAAACACTCTGGTACATGAACCACCGGCACACTTTTTCAGCCAAAGAACCTATCAATTCATACCAATGAACTATAAAGCTGTGAAGGGGAGAATATATTTCTCATTTCTCAGCTATCTGAAAAATGTCACTGGGCCAACTTTAATCAGCTTTCCCATTATTATCTAAATGTATATTGAAATGCAGCATCATAAACTAAGTGGATATTTTTACATTATCATGTTAGATTTTCACTGGTTATAAAGCTGCTGACATTATTTTCTATTATTTTAGAAGTCAACCAGATCTTGTTTTATAGAACTCTTATACAACTCTCCAAATCAGCTTTATATAACTGAAGTCACACGGTGTAGTTAACTGTTAATTTTTCCTACTCTTTATTATTCTACTGGTAATGACCCAGTTACAATAGAAATAGTTATTGATTTAGGATATTGAAAAAAAGTAGAGGACAACTTATGTTTTCTACAGCCGAAATTTTTCACTTGTCAGACCAATGTTTTAAAAAGTGAATGAATTAACTTTGCTAGTATTAATTATCTGTAAGAAACTTATTACTCTAAATAATTAGGTATTTTCATACAAAGAGAAAGAAGCATCCCAATTTAGGTATGGAATTAACCTTCTTTGAACTCAGGAAAACGATAGCTGTGAAATTAGGCCACAGTTAATCTTCTGATTAAAACACTTGGATTTAGCTTATGCGATTGTGTAAAAGTTATTTAGTGATTTAGAGGACACTTCCTACATGTAAACTTTCCCTTCAGATCCTCAGTAATGAAGAAAAAAAATAAAGAAAAAAATGCTTCTCCCACAACAAAAGCAAAAAGAAATAGCCATTTTCAAAGAATAACTTTTAGATTTGCTTAGATTCAAATTTTTAAAAAACAGATTGTATATACACAATGCAATCAAATAACAATTAGCCAAACGGGACTCTGAAATGCAATAAACCAGATCAAAAAGAAACATAATGGCCGCACTGGATATGAGATAACCCACCTAGTCCTTTGTCTCCATATTTTCAAAGCAGCGGTAACAGTGACGGACTCCACCATGGGGCAGTCTGTACTCTTCACACTGATGACAGGAAGTGTGGGATTGGCTGCATTGCATAACAAATTGATTACCTTCAATTTACTTGTTTTGAACCTGCCGCCACAGTGGGAGAGACACTGGAATGCTTGCACGAGTGTTACAAGGATTAGTGGCATGTCAGAAAATGAGGGTCAGCCTTTGGGTTTGGTCAAAGCACCTCTAATTGACCTTCCACAGGGTACATATTTCCATGGAGGCAGTGATACCCTATCACTAGAGTCCGATAACTGACCACTTAACAAGTAGATGTTGGGTCAGTGAACTAGAGAGAAGCTAGTTTCTGTTACTCAAAAGCACCTTCCACCTCCCGCTTTTTATCCAGGGTTACAGGACTACTCTTCTAAATAGAGGAATATATAAAAACTATGGTGGAGAAAACTAATCATTTAATATCAATAGGGGCACACAGAGCCCTTTGCTGATTTGATAAGAGTTAGTATTTTCTTACTATTAAAACCTAGAAATGTCCAGCAAATTTTGCACAAAACTTCAAGAGTGAAGCCCCCGAAACCCATAGATTGGACCCCAACAACTCCTTAGTTAAGATGCTTACTGTTTATTTATTCTTTTTTTTTAAAGATGCTTACTGTACCAGCTAAAGGATCAGGTTTATACTTAATTCCTCTGTGTCTCTGAACTTTCTAGTGCAGTGACTGACTTGGAATAGATTTTCAGGTATTTTGGGAATTAATAATTTACTGGGGGTTGGACTTGGTGCTTCATCCACAGAGAGCTCCAGAACACCAGTAGAAAACCTCCTAGAGTCTCAGTGCTCTCGTGTTGGCCATCACCAGAGGTCTAGTGCTTTCCCGCCATTGCCTCTTGTCCATGTGTTGAGGAGAGAAAGATTCCAAGAAGAAAATGAGTAGTGGGTGTGGGTGACAATCAAACACAAGCAACAGCAGCCCCAACCTGACTACACTAGATAAGTCATGAGTGAGGTCACTGCTGTCAGGCCAACACTGTTTTTGGCTCTTTGCTCATGATGTTAGAATATTAGGATATCATTGTCCTTTAATAAATAGTATAGTTAACTGCTCCTGTGTCACCAAGAAATCTTTGGAGTGAGACAGAGAATCAGTGCACTGAGGTACAGGTCCAGAACCAATGGTCTTGGCATAGAATTTGTGCTATAGAAAGAATACAGAAAATGACTTCAAATTTATTCATGCTCTGGCTTTAGAATCCTGTCTTTTTCAGGGTGAGGAGAGGATTATGACTGCTTCGTGTGTGTGTGTGTGTGTGTGTGTGTGTGTGTGTGTGTGTGTGAGACAGGGGGATGGAGAAAGAGGTCCCAAAGCTATGGACTCAAACCATGCTTTGAGAGATATTTTGAGGCTATCCTTTCTAAAGCACATGTGACCTGTGACATGACCTTAACTCCTGGTCCAGAGCCTTTAGCATTATCTCAGAGATCCCCCATGCCTTGGTTGTCCATTTTTTTAAAATTTTTTTAACATTTATTTATTTTTGAGAAACATAGAGACAGAACGTGAGCAGGAGAAGGGCAGAGAGAGAGGGAGACAGAGAATCCGAAGCAGGCTCCAGGCTCTGAGCCATCAGCACAGAGCCCAACGCGGGGCTTGAACTCACAGACCATGAGATCGTGACCTGAGCTGAAGTCGGCCGCTTAACCGACTGAGCCACCCAGGCGCCCCTGCCTTGGTTGTCCTTAAGAGGAGAGCCACACCAAGCCATGCAGCAGGATGTGTCACTGATTGCTCATCAGTGCAGATATCAGGTTTCTATGAGAATGCCCTAGTGACAAAGGTTTGGTTCAATTACGGTACATCAAGAACACAAATGTGGCAAGTCTCCAGTTAGAGATTGTTTTTCCTGCCTGTTTCTTACTCTGTCCTGGCCTATAGGTACGACGGGATAGTGACTGACCAGGGTCAGGACTGAGGGAAAATGATCCAAGGAGGAGAACATCTAGGCTCTGCTTGTTGAGAGCTGGTAGTTGGGGCCAACCGGGCAAGCAAGGACCCAAGAAGGGGAGAATGGCTCCATTTGGTGGCCCAGGCAGATTGTTCAGGCCCTGTCCTCTACTCTAGTTCCTTCTCTTTTGGTCTTCTGTGAGCCAAATGTCACTCCTTAGGGTTTGCTTTCAGTGGACCTCCTGGATATCTCCCCTACTAGCTCAGCTCCACTTTCCCTTCTGTGACCTCCTGTTATTGAAGAGGGCTTATTGCCCATGTGGCATTGAAGTGTTCCCAATAGTCTCCAGTTGTTTCTGGTCGTCCTCCTTCCCTAGTTAGATCCTTGAGCACAAGATAGCTCTAGGCACTGCCGCATGGGGCTGAGCAGGTGTAGAAATCGCGAATTTCTGGGTTGAGTGAGTTAGGAATCCAGCTATCAAATCATTAGAGAGGTAACAAGGCTGAATCCAAATAATTTTATGATCATTGATGTGGAGAGGGCATGCAGTCTCCTCAGCATTTTTCAAACTTTTTGAAAGTGACCCATACTAGGAAATTCTTTTCCCATCACAATATAGTATACACAAATATATGTAGTAGAGACAAAAGCTACTGAAACAAAACTTACCCTTACTACATGTGACGTACTCTGATATTTTCTGTTCTGTTTTATTTCATTAAAAAAATGCTGGTCACCACCCATTGAATTGATTTCATGAGCCACCAATGGGTGGCTAAATTTTGTTTGCAAAACACTGGCTTGCCTCATGGGATTGTAGTAAACCTGATAAGGAATCTTGCCCTGCTTTCATTCTTCTCTAAAAACCATAAAAATATTTTCTATTCATACATAGTTTACCTAACATCCAGAGCAAATACTTATCACAGTTCTGAAGTAGGTTTAACTGTATTTCACAGTTGACAAGTGGTGAAGTTGAGACGTAAGACTCCAAATCTTGGCCTGTTTCCACTTTATCATGCTGCATCCATTATCTGATTTGTGTCTGTCTGGCCTCCCTATCTTTGTTGTAAGTGCCTAAAGGACCAAGGATGCTCCTAGCATCAGCCTGGATGCCCAGGAGGTTCCTGGTGAATACCTGATAAACTGAATGGTATAATAAGGGTGGTCAAAAGCCATGCCTCTTATGAGGTATGATTATACTCCATGTATAATCTCCTATCTATAATAGTATATGAGCCATTGGTCAATTGGGAAATATCTCCCAAGCTTGTAGGGCTTCTTCAGTGGACAGATAAGAGGGACTGACAGAGGGACACTATTTGATTCCTCCTTGTACTCGAGCTTTTCCCAGAGCTCCAAAAGAAAGTTCCAGAAAGGCATTAAAAGCGCCAGACAGGAAGGTCTTTGTTTCTGCTAGTTTTCTCAAACAGCTGGTTTTCCAAGTCTGTAATTTATAGACCTGGCTTCTACTAAACCCTGAATCATGATCAGTGGTAAACTATTGAGAACATGCCCCAATTTCTGCTGGGCCTCTCCAGCTAAATCCGACATCCTTGGGAAACTCATACATCTGTCCTAAGGTATATACATATGTGTGTGAGGAGGTAGGGTAAGAGACTTAAGACTGAACAGGCACTGAATAATCATATGTTGAATGCATGAATGAAGGATTCTATGGATGAAAAAACTTAAAGTGTAAGCGTATTCCTACATATATAGATATTCAGGATTTTTTATATGTGCTCATATGAGGCTCTTTTCCTCAATGACCTGGGAGGGGGAAATGTGACAGTCCTGTGGGTACTTAGAAAGGAAGGGACAGGTAGAGGGTTTGAGGAGAGAAAAGAGGAGATAAGAACTGGAAAGAAGAATGAGAGGGAAATACGTGGCTAGGATAGCAGGAAGAGGGCTCAGCGACACTGAATGTAGATCGCAATCGTTGTTAGTTCTAGAATTAACTTTATCTTACCAGTTACTCGGTATACTTTGTTGGATTCAAAGTACATGCTTCATAGGATAGAAAGTTCCTATTTACTTATTTCTTCCTGACCTAGTTTTAAAAGGCTACATAACCATTTTGGTAGGTTTCTTATAGCTGATACACCTCTGAGCTGAGGTGAGGAATAGGTGGAAGGGGTATTATGGTGGCTTCCTGAATCCAGTTCATGTGGAAGGACTGATTTGGGAAGGCTTCTCTAGCATTGAATCAAACGGAACCCTCTTAGCAGGAGCAAAATAGGTGATGTTGCAACTAAAGGATTCACCTTTCAACCTCATGTTTAATATGGTTTTGGGAAAAGAACAGCATTCTGTCCAAAAGTCAGGTCGAAAGCTTCTCCACACATTGATTTCCCAATCCAGGACTGGTAATATCAAATAAAACAAAGGCCCTTGCCCCTAATTAAGGCATTAGTAAATATGTCTTTGCTCTCCTGGGAATTGTATTCTCTCACAACATCTTTCTGAATTATCACTTTGCATCGAGACAGGAGTTTAATCTTTCCATTGAACTATATGGTGGTGGAAGAGGCCAGTGGTTCCAAGGGCAAAAGAGAAGGCTGGTATTACCCTTGGGGATGGGAGAAACATTAAGATCTTAAGATCAAGAGCACAGCTACTGGAACCAGACTGCTTGATATGAATTTAATTCTGCTACCAGCTATGTAAGTTGCAAAACCTTTCTGCGCTTCATATGTGAAAGAGGAATAAAATAATTTTATCTTATAGGAATAAATAAGTTAATAGTTTTATCTCGTAGGAATAAATAAGTTAATACAGGTGATGCACTTAAAACAGTGCCTTAGTCAGGAATTTAATAGGTTCTAGGTATTAGAAGATATAAGAAAAGAAATATTCATTTTCTAAATTCAGAGTTTATTTTGGTAATTTTTTTTTTCATTTTAATAAGGACTAATGGCTTCAAGAATCTTGGAACAGCAGAACTGAAAGGAATGTTTATTTTACAGATCTGCAAAAAAAGCCCAGAGTTGTGCTCTCTAACCACATAGCTAGCTAATGGTATGTTCAAGTCTTAAAACCAGACTTCCTGATTCTAGACCATTCCTCACTGTACCATACTTCTTCCCTAAGAGGAGGATGTCCGGGACCTAGAAAGTTCTATCAGAGCAATAATTATGATCAGAACTGCAGTACCTCCCCAAGGACTCCCTTGTCACCCCAAAGACAATCTTAAGCTGACTCATTCATTCATTTATTGATTCATTTACTCACTCAGCACAGAGTTAGGCTACCCACAGAAGGTACAGAAATGTAAAATATAGATGTTGTCCTTAAAGAACTTCAACTGAAATTGGGGCAATAAGATAGGCAGGAATTAAAGTGATACAGTAATACAGCTATTTATATAAGGTGAAAAATGTTGGAAAGTTTGGGCATCTTCTGCTATCTAACCAATCACATGTTCAATAAAGGAGTTTATGATACAGTGAGTAAATTTATGAATGACTGAAATAAATGAAGCCAAGTAGGTCTACTATGCGTTGGGCTGTGTTTAACATTTGCTGTAGCTATAGGTGTCAGAGGCTTCAAATTTCTGTCTTGTCTTTGTTTTTGTTTCCCCTGTTGTCCTGGGATTCCCTAAGACTTCTTCCTTAGACAGAGTCAGTGTTTGTGGTGGTGCGGTGTTGGGAAAGGGAAGCACTGTGTAATTGTGTGGTAAAGCTCAGTGTTTTAGTGTGCCTGAGTCCCTGGGATATGACCTTCACAAGTGCTTCTTAGACTCCCCCCATCCCTTAAGTAAGACAGAAAGGCTCCAGGGAACTGGAGTCACGTCAGTGTACTTCTTCCAAGTAGGATAAATCTGGTAAATAATTCCCCTGGAGAATAGGACTTTGTTATGAAAGAGATTCTAGCTTTATTTAAAAAAAAAAAAGAAAGAAAGAAAAGAAAATTTCTTCGTCACCTGTCAGAGCTCTGAGGTTATTGTTCTTGGCTCTTCACCATGAGAACCCGGTGGGGTTCTGATAAGTAAAGCCCATGAAAGCAAGAGAGACCCCTAAGAGCACAGACTCTAGGAGTCTATTCTCTCATACTAGCCTACACTCAGTTCCAGCAATTTGTTTAAATATCATGAAAGTTTTCCTATCAAAGTATGACTCCAATGCTCCAGATAAGCAGAACTCAGTAACTCTCTGGATTCCATTTTATGTCCAGTTTTCCCAGTTGCTGTTTGCCCGGCAACCTCAGCTCCCTCATGAGTTCAAGAAAAAGTCATTGATTTTTCATTTGTTCAGGGTTTTTTTGTTTGTTTTGTTTTTGTATGAGATTGGGAGTGATGACAATGTCTACACATACGGCTGAACCTTGAAGGTTCAACTTCATTTTTTTTTTTTTGCATTTGCATTTGCATATGCAGCTATACAAGCACCATTTATTGGAGAGGCTATTCTTTCCCCATCAAATCTTTTGGCATTCTCATCAAAAACCATTAGACCATGAATATGAGAATTTATTTCTGGACTTTCAATTCTACTCTCAGTCTTGATGTCTACTCTTATGCCAGGACAACACTTTCTTGTTTGCAGTAGTACTTTAGTAAGTTTTGAAATTGGGAAGTGTATCCTCTGAATCCACTCTTCTTTTTAAAGTTGTTTTGGTTATTGCATTTCCATATGGAGTTTAGGGTCATCTTGTCATTTTCTGAAAGAATCCAGCTGGGATTTTGAAATGGACTGCATTGAATTGAGATCAACTTGGGGAGTTTTGCTATCTTAATAATACTGTGTTCCAATTCTTAAATCTCAGATATCTTTCCATTTATTTAGGTCTTCTTTAATATCTTTCAATGATATTTTATAATTTTAGGTGTACAAATATTATACTTCCTATGTTAAATGTATTCCTAAATATTTTATTCTCTTAATACTACTGTAAATGGGATTGTTTTCTAAATTTCATCTTTGGATTTGCATTGCTCATGTATAGAAATAAAATAATTAATTTATTTTAATTGTTTTATTTGAGTATAGTTAATACACAATCTTACATTGCTTTCAGGTGTACAACATAGCGATTCAACAGCTGTAAACATTATGCTATGCTCACCACCAGTGTAACTACCATCTGTCACCATACAATGCTATTACAGTATCATTGACTATATTTCCTGTGCTGTATATATATATATATCAGAGACTGACCTTTCTTATAAGCTCTCATGATTTTGGAGTGCTTATTTTAAGGTGGTCAGTTAAAGATTCTCTATAGTCTAGTGAAATTGGGATTTAAAATACCTGCAATATTTACTAATTAGAACCATTGTAATACTAAGAAAGCACAATCTTTTAAAAAATATTTTATTTATTTTTCTGAGAGAGAGAAGGAGAGAGAAAGAGACAGATCAAGAAACAGAGAGTGATCAGGGGAGGGCATTCTCATGACTTATGAATTCCGTAGCTAGAAGTCTGTATTTCTCAGTCCCCTTCACCCATTTAGCCCATCCCTCTTCCATCTGGTCAATCAATTCTCTGTGTTTATAGATCAGATTCTGTCTTTTTGTTTGTTTATTCATTTGTTTTGTTTTTTAGATCCCACATATGAGTGAAATAATATGGTATTTGTCTTTCTCTGTATGACTTATTTCACGTAGCGTAATATCCTCTAGGTCAATCCGTGTTGTCTCAAATGGCAAGATCTCATCCTTTTTTATGGCTGTCCGTTGTATATGTATGTGTATGTGTATGTATATATATACACGTTTATGTATACCATATCTTCTTTATCTGTTTATCTATTGATGGACACTTAGGTTGCTTCCATATCTTGGCTATTGTAAATAATGCTGCAATGAAATAGGGGGCATATATCTTTTCAAATTAGTGTTTTTATTTCTTTGGGTAAGTACTCTGTAATGGAATTATTGGATCATATATTATTTCTATTTTTATTATTTTTAGGAACCTCCATACTGTTTTCTACTGAAGCTGTACCAATTTACATTCCCACCAACAGTGCACAAGAGTGCCTTTTTCTCCACATCCTCACCGACACTTATTATTTCTTATCTTTTTTATTTTAGCCATTCTGACAGGTATAAGGTGATATCTCTATATTGTTCTTTTTAATGTTTATTTATGTTTGAGAGAGAGAGAGAGCACAATAGGGGAGGAGGAGCAGAGAGAGAGGGAGACTGAGGATCCAAGGCAGGTTCCATGCTGACAACAGAGAGCCTGATGTGGGGCTTGAGTTCATGAACTGTGAGATCAAGACCTGAGCCAAAGCTGGTGGCTTAACAAACTGAGCCACCCAGGTGCCCCTCTAAATTGATTTTTTGTATGTTGATCTTGTGTCCTGCGACCTTGCTGACCTTTCTTATTAGCTCTCATGATTTTGGAGTGCTTATTTTAAGGTGGTCAGTTAAAGATTCTCTATAGTCTAGTGAAATTGGGATTTAAAATACCCTGCAATATTTACTAATTAGAACCATTGTAATACTAAGAAAGCACAATCTTTTAAAAAATATTTTATTTATTTTTTCTGAGAGAGAGAAGGAGAGAGAAAGAGACAGATCAAGAAACAGAGAGTGATCAGGGGAGGGCAGAGAGAGAGGGAGACACAGAATCCAAAGCAGACTCCATGCCCTGAGCTGCCACCACAGAGCCCCTTGTGGGTCTAGAACTCAAGAACTGTGAGATCTTGATCTGAGCCAAAGTCAGACACTTAACCAACTGAGCCACCCAGGTGCCCCAGAAAGCACAATCTTAATAAGATGGTAATGATAAGATAAACAGCAGCTAGAAAAATCATGTGGTCCATATGTTTTGTTTTTATTATGGGCCTAACATGAGCATGTTTATAGGCTGAAGAGAAGCAACAAGTGGGAAGAAAGAAATTGATATCTGAACAAAAAGAAAATAGATGGGGTGCCTGGGTAGCTTTCTCAGTTACACATCTGACTTTTGATTTCAGCTCAGGTCATGATCTCATGGTCGTGGGGTTGAGCCTCGCATCAGGCTCTGTGCTGAGAGCACGGAGCCTGGTTGGGATTCTCTTTCTGTCACTCACTGTCACTCTCTCTCTGTCTCCCTCCCTCCTTCCCTCTCAAAATAAAAAAAAATAAACTTAAAGAAGATGGCTGATAAAATGTCAAAGGAGAGAGAGAGAGTTACTTAAGTGTAGGCACGGACTTCAGATACCTTAGACTTTGGGAAACGAGTCAAGGGTGCAGATATGAATGAGAATGTGAGGTTGAATGTACATTAAAACTGCTGACTAAAAGCAAGAAGGTGATGGAGAGTAAGCCTGATGATTTCAATTTCTCCATGACATAGCCTTGGTGATCTGCTGAGGGGAGGCGTTTTGGGGAGAATGGCAAAGGTCTGGAATAATTGTTGGGGAGGTTTGAAGAGCAGTCTGACCAGGAGCAAACCAAAGGGTCAATAGGTGTTGCTAAGGGACATGTGCATATATAAAGAGATATGTAAGCAATAATGCTGCATCAATCTTGGACTGGAGATTTACTGTATAGTTGCTGTAGCAGGGAAAGAATATTAACAAAAAAGTGTCTAAGATACTGGTAAAGAATAATTGAGACAACCAGTCATGTTATGACAGACTAGGTTGGCAAGGAAGCTTTAGAAGGTCCCCAAAGAGTATGAAAAAGTTATAGGGTTAAAGAACTGGATGTCCCTGCAGTCAAAAAGTAGGTTTAGTGGAAATGAAGTTCTAAGAAAAGTGGAAAGATAAGATGTTAATGCTCATAGAAGGATAATGGAATTCAGAATTTCTGATGTGGTGCAGCTAGTAAGATTCCGGGTGTGACTTGGCCAAGTAGAACAGAAGTGACAGCCCCTGGAATTGTGGAGGTCGAAGTCTGTGTTTCTGGATGGCTCATTTACATGAACCTTGATATCACCCAGAATTATGACAGTAACCTGGGTAGAGAGAAAGATCCAGGTCCTATCATTGCCAGTTAATGAAGAAGGGAAGTTGGGAAGATGGCAGTAACAAAGTGAGGCAGAGGTTGGTATACCTGAATGACCCAACCTCATAGATTCAAGAGATTTACCCAACATACCTGAGGGATACAACATTCCCATTAATAAGAGTGGCACACTCTGGAATGGTTCTTAACTGGGGGGGGTGGGAGTATCATAAGAGAATGTTTGGGGGTGAAGTAGGGAGATAGCCCATATCTATGCTAGGAAAAACTTAGCTTGATAACTCTGATTATACCCCATTAAAAAAGTGTTAATTTCCACTGTCCCTCTCCTCCTAGTGAGAACTGCTCTTTTACAGATGGGTATAGAAATGCAGGGAGAATTCCTGAGGAGCATGTAGCTTCTACCCCATCCGCACTGCTGCTTGCTACTGACGACTATATAAAGACATGAATCTAGATTTCTGACAGATCTTTCTGAGGAAAAATGCACATAATTTTCATAATTACATTCAACTTGATACAAAAGAGCCTAAATTCATGTATTCACTTTTTATAACTGAGATGTTACTTACAGTGAACAGATCTTAAGTGCAGTTTGGTGAGTTTTGACAAATGCATAAGCCCTCGAGCTATAGAATATTTCCATTACACCAGAAAGTTCCCTGGTGACCCTTCCTACTCAATTTCTGCCCTTCTTGAGGCAACTGCAGTCCTCATTTCTAGCATCAAAGATTAGTTTTGCCTGTTTTAGTACTTTATATTAATGGAAACACAGCAGGTACTCTTTTGTGTCTGGCTTTTTTTTTTTTTTTTTTTTTTGCTTAGCCTAGCAAGGTTTAAAGTTAGAATTTGGGGATTAAAGTAAGTCATTTTGATGGAAAATTCTCATTATTACTAAGGTGGCTAAATTCTGACCAGAATAAACGCAGGTGTGTGAAAGATCTCTGGTGTGTTCCCACCTCCTGTATAGTTTGCCAAGAAAGCCCAAGACAATTTTTAGTTAGGCATTACAGGAACTATCCTGTGGCCAAAGCCTAGAAGGCTTTGTGGCTCCATCACCTGAGCTCCCCATTCCTGAACTCTTTATGGTCTCTGAAATGTATTAGAGGAAACAGTTCCTTTCTATACCTTCTGAGAGGGATAATAAACCTGCTCTGTGCTTGGTAGGATGTGCCTGTCCTGCCTCAGGGCATAAAAAGAAAACCCTAGAATACATTCTCCAAAGTAAAAATGAAATCCCAGCTTAAACACGATATCCTGGAATAGGTTTCTTAACATCTGTTTCAATAGAAACCGAAGTCTGAGCAAGTATCTTTCCCTTCCTTAAAACTGTACTTACGTATGTGGTCACACTGTGGATGCAATATTTGTGTCCCCTCCAAATTCATCTGTTGGAGCTCTAACTCCCAGTAGGGTGATATTTAGAGGTGAGGCCTTTTGCAGGTAATTAGGGTTGGATGAGATCATGAGGTTGGGGTCCTCATGATGAGATTAGTGCATTTATGAGGAAAGACCCAGAGAGTAGTCTCTCTCCCCCTCTCTCCCTCTCCCCCTGTCTCTCAGTCTACTGCCCCTACCTGCCATCTTCCTCCCTCCCTCCTTCCCAAGAGAAAAAGACTTAGAATGAAGTTATCTTCTTGGCATCTTGATCTTGGACTTCCAGTCTCCAGAACTTTGAGGAATCCATTTCTAGTTGTTTAAGCCACCAAGTCTATGGTATTGTGTTCTGGACCCCACACTGATTAATATAGGAGGCAATATTTGTTAACCACTAACTACATGTGGGACCCTCTGTCACCTGTAATCTTTGAAACAAAACTAGGAGGTAGGAATTTATTTTGCCAGGAAGGAAAATAAAGCTCAGCATCACACAGCTGGTAAGCGATGACAGATATCATCAAATCACCCTCTGCTCCAAGGAAGTTGTGCCCATTTATTTTCTCACTAACAATCCTTATACACTTACTAATCTTCATAAATAAACCCCAACCCTTTAAGAAATTCCTGATGGGTCTGTCTCACCATCAGGTCTTGATTTCATTGCTTCCTTTTTTTGAGCTAATAGTTGAGAATGGTGACATCTTCTGCAACCAATGAAATACTGGCTTTGACGCTTCCATTATCAGCATATACACATCTACAGGAGGCTTCTTAGGGAAACAGAAGGGGGCTGGGTACTTGTACAGACAGGCAATGGTGCCTTGGCAAGGGAAGGCATCATGGCAACATTTAGGGAGGTAGCTGGAGGGAGGAATATTCTGGTTTTGCCTTGTCTTATTGCTCATGTTGTTCTAAGTGGGTCTCAGATCAGAAATGAGATAAGGGGAGCTGAGATTGCTTTGGAATTGAGTGGTATGTCCCTAATACAAGATACATTTTGACTGAAGTCTGCCTACTAGGTGAGGAACTTAGGAGCAGAGCCCCACAAAATAGGGGCCTCAAAACACAAAACAAATAAAAATACAACTGAAGGAATACACATTGATGAAGCCAGATCGTCTTTTCCCTATTGCTTTCTCCGTGAGGAAAGTAGGGGCATCAGCCTGAGTCAGTAGGGTAATGTCATGATTCTGAAGGGTGTCTTGGATGGGTAGCCTTTACTAAGATAGGCAACATATCAAGGTTACACAGCCAGGAAGAGGCTGAACTAGTATTCGAACCTGGTCTCTTTCTCTCCCTTTCAGATTTATTGAGTTATAGTTGACCTAAAATTGTAAGATATTTAAAGTATACACTGTGATGATTTGACATATGTGTATACATTTTAAAAAGATTTCTCCCATCTAGTTAATTAACACATCCATCACCTCACATATTTTTATATGTAATATATATTGTAATGTTATGTATATATTTTATACATACATACATATATATGTACATATATATATATTTAGTGAGAATACTTAAGTTCTACTCTCTTAGAAAATTTGAATTATAAAACACAGTGTTACCAACTACAGTCACTATGTTATACATTAGATCCTTACTCATTTTATAGCTAAAAGTTTGTACCCATTTACCAGCCTCTCCCTATTTCTTCCCCCCACCCCTGCCCACCCCCGGTCCTGGCAATCACTTTTCTACTTTCTGTTTCTACGAGTTTGGCTTTCTTTCTAGATTCCACATATAAGCGATGCCATGTGGTATTTGTCTTTCTGCGTCTAACTTAATTCACTTAGCATTATGCCATCCACATTGCTGTAAATGGCAGGATTTCCTTCTTTCTCACGGGTGAATAATACTCCTTTGTATATATATCCCACATTTTCTTTATCCACTCATCTGTTGATGGACACTTAGGTTGTTTCCATATCTTTGCTATTGTGAATAATGCTGCCGTGAACATGAGAATGCAGATATCTCTTATATAGCCTGTTTTCATTTACTTTGGATATATATCCTGAAGTAGGATTGCTGGATCATATGGTAGTTCTCTTTTTAATTTTTTGTGGAAACTCCATGCTGTTATCCACAGTAGCAGCACCAATTTACATTCCTATCAACAGTGCTAAAGGTTTTCCTTCTCCCCACATCCTTGCCAATGCTTGTTAGCTCTTTTCTTTTTGAGAAGAGCCATTTCAACAGGGGTGAGGTGATTTATTGTGGTTTTAATTTGCATTTACCCAAAGATTAGTGATGTTGAACACCTTTTAACGTATCTCTTGGCCATTCGTATGTCTTCTTTGGAAAAATATTCAGTTCTTCTGCCTATTTTAAAATCAAAGTGTTTGTTTTTTGCTATTGAGTTGTGTGATTTCTTTATATATTTTGAATATTAACACTCTGTCATATATATGATTTGCAAATTGCCATTTTAGTTTTTGATCATTTCTTTTGCTGTGCAGAACCTTTTGCATTTGATGTAGTGCCAGTTGCATGCTTTTGCTTTTGTTACCTTTGCTTTTGGTGTCAAATCCAAAAGATCACTGCCAAGATTAATGTCAAGGACCTTACCACTGATGTTTTCTTCTAGGAGTTTTATGATTTCAGATCTTAAATTTAAGTCCTTAATCCATTTTTAGTTGGTTTTTGTATATGGTGTAAGATAGGGATCCAGTATCATTCTTTTGGATGAATTCGTCCAGGTTTTTCAATTACCATTTATAAGACCTATCCTTTCCTTACTGTATCTTCTTGATTCCTTTCTTATAAATTAACATTTAAAAAAAAGTTTATTTAGGGGCTCCTGGGTGGCTCAGTCGGTTAGGCAGCCGACTTCAGCTCAGGTCATGATCTCACGGTCTGTGAGTTCAAGCCCCGTGTCGGGCTCTGTGCTGACAGGTCAGAGCCTGGAGCCTGCTTCAGATTCTATGTCTCTCTCCTTCTCTGCCCTTTCCCTGCCCACACTCTGTCTCTGTGTCTCTCAAAACTAAATAAACGTTAAAAAAAAAAGTTTGTTTATTTTTGAGAGACAGTATGCGTGGGGGAGGGGCAGAGAGAGAGGGAGACACAGAATCCAAAGCAGGCTCCAGGCTCCGGGCTGTCAGCACAGAGCCTGATGTGGGGCTTGAACTCACCAACCAAGAGATCATGACCTGAGCCAAATTCTGATCAACTGAGCCACCCAGGCGCCCCTCCTTTGTTGTAAATTAAATGACCTTACTATAGGTATGAGTTTATTTCTGGGTTATTTGTTCTGCTGATCTACGTGCCCATTTTCATGCCAATACTATATTATTTTTGATTACTATAGCTTCATAATATATTTTGAAACCAGGAAATATGAAGCTGAATCTGGTTCTTTGATTACAAAAACTGTATTCTTTCTACTGTGTAATTTTTCCACTTTATCCTAAGGGTTTTCTTACTACCTCATTACATTGGCCCCAACAGGTATACAGGTAATTTTCTGAATTGCCCACAGCACAGCTGGGAAATATTTTTTATTTTATTTTATTTTTTTTAATTTTATAATAGTTTATTTTCAAATTGGTTTACATATAACACCCAGTGTTCATCCCAACACGTGCCCTTTTTAATGCCCATCACCCCTTCTCCCCCCTCCCTCATCCCCCTCCTCCTCAGTTTTTTCTTAGTCTTTGAGAGTCTCTTATGTTTTATCTCCCTCCCTCTCTGTGTCTTTTTTTCCTTTCCCCTCTTCCCCTCCCCCTGGTTTTTGCTTAGTCTCACAAAGTCCACCTATTCGTGGAAACATGTGGTATCTGTCTTTTTGGGAAATATTTTTTAAAACAGTGATTGATTTATTCAGATTTTCTATTCTATCTTAGATCAAATTTAATCATTTGTATTATAGGAAATATATTCATTTCATCTATGTTTTCCAGCAGATCAGTATAAAATTGTTATATTCTTGTAATTTCCTTTTATCTTTTACATGTGTACAATTCATTCCTAATTTTGTGTGTGTGTGTGTGCAGTGTGTGTGTGTGTGTGTGTGTGTGTGTGTGTGACTTCTCTTTTTCCCTTGATTAATCTTGTGAAAAGTTTTTATTGTATTCAATTAACAATGAAAAGAAAAAAATAGGAGAAGTTTGGGGAGTTGACAAATGCCATCTATTTGATAAATATTTTTTATGCATTTTATGTCATGTGATGATCCTAGTTAAAGTCTGCTGATAGGTGGGGTAACTATATGCCCCAATCTATGCCTATTTTCAGGTATAATAATTAATAGCACTCCCTTTTACTCTCAAAAGTACACAGTCAACCTACCGTTGAGTCAAATTAAAGTTGAAATGTACAAGTGGTGGCCTTAAGATAAATTTTGGTGGAGTGTTGAAGATGGAAGCCTGATTGGAAGGGCTTACAAAAATGGAGGAGACCAACTGGAGACAGTAAGAGATGATTATTTTGAAGGGTTTTGCTATAGGAAAGAGAAGAAATGAGATAACAGGCAGAGGAAATGGAATTGTTTGCTATTTTACCTGTTTCCGCCTTTATTATTTTTATTTCTTCTTTCTGCTTTCTATGGGCTCATTTGAGTTGCTTACTTCCTAGCCTTTTAAGTTAATGTGTAATGCATGTGAAACCATATATACCTTGACATGAACAAAACATATACGTTCTGATATGGGGTGCTTTCATTTTTATAAACTTCTAAATAATTTGAAATTTCAGTTTTGACATTTTATTTAACCAATGAATTATTGAGAAGAGACTTAAAATATCTAGATGCCTGGATTCAATTTTTAAAAAAAATTTTCTTGTTTCAGGGCACCTGGGTGGCTCAGTCTGACTCTTGATTTCTGCTCAGGTCATGATTTCATGGTTCGTGAGTTTGAGCCCCAAAATGGGCTTTGTGCTGACAGTGCGTGGAGACTGCTTGGTATTCTGTCTCCGTCTGTCTTTGCCCTTCCCTTGCTTGCTCTCTATATCTGTCTCAAAATAAATAAAGATAAACTTTAAATTTTTTTTTAGTTTTAATACACTATTTTCTATATATGTTTAACATTTTTTTAAGTTTATTTATTTTTGAGAGTGAGAGAGGGAAAGAGTGTGAGCAGGAGAGGGGCAGAGAGTGAGGGAGACACAGAATCCGAAGCAGGCTTCATGCTCCAGCTGTTAGTGTAGAGCCCGATGTGGGTCTTGAACTCAAAAACTGCCAGATCATGACCTGAACCGAAGTTGGATGCTTAACCGACTGAGTCACTCAGGCACCCCTCTCTATATCTTTTTTACAAAATTATTGTAATTTCCTTTGTGACCTTCTATAGGACGAATTTTTATAAATTTTAACTGAGTAAATGAACAACTTGTGTATTCTTTGTCGAGTATGAGTTCTATGCATATCTGTTAGCATCAGCTTGTTAACTATATTAGTTAAGTACTCGTATTGTTACTCATAGTACATCGTAGTAGGAGACTTTAACAGACCTCTCAGGTGTGGATTTGCTAATTCCCTTTTGTGATTTTACCAATTTTTCGTGTATTCCAAAATGATGTTAGGAACATTTAGCTTCATGATTATTATATCTTCATGGTGAATTATTTAAAACATGAAGTATCCTTTTTTAAATTTGTTATCTTTTTTGACTTTCAATTCTGTTTTGTATGATATTGATGGTGCTGTTAGCAGCTTTCTGTTAGTGGTTGCTAGGACTTTGTTTCCAAACCTGGAGTAATCACAGTTTTGGCTTTTCCTAGTAAGCTGTACATGGCTGGATTCTTAAAATCCAACCTATTTTACCTTTTATAAAACAAACTAATCTAGTTCATATTTACATTATTTTGGATGTATTTAGACTTGCCATGTCATTTCGTGTTTCAGTTTATCATTCTTTCTCTCATTTCCCCTTCGGCCTTTCCATGGATGACTGGGATTTCCTTTGTTCCTCTTTTCATTTACTTCTGGTTTGAAAACCATACACATTTTATTTTTATGCTTCTAGAGGTTACACTTAAATTTTTATCATAAATAGTTAAATTTATATTTTTCTAACAGCATGAGGTTACTCACTATCTCCTAATAACTTTCGATGAATCTTCAAATGCTTTTATTTTCCTGAATTCTTCATCAGCAGCCCTGCCTCCATCTTCCATATCCCATGTTGACATAATCTAAATTTTGACACCAGAATTTTGGTTTTTAAAAAATAATTTTAGGGGCACCTGGGTGGCTCAGTCAATTGAGCATCCATCTGACTCTTGATTTCGGCTCAGGTCATGATCTCAGGGTCATGGGGTCGAGCCCCACATTGGGATCCACACTGAACATGGAGCTTGTTTGGGATTCTCTCTCCCCCTCTCCCTCTGACCTTCCCCCCCACCCCAAAATTAAATTAATTAAAAAAATAAAATAATAATTTTATTATTATGTCTCATAGAAAAAGTGGTTGTGTTATTTTCCTGCTAACTACTGTAGCAGTTGTATTATTTTCCTGCTAACTACTGTAGCTCTTGTTAAGTCTTGGATTTATTTTCTTTGTATATTCTCTAGTAGTTGTCTTAGCTTTCAGACAGGATCTATTGAGTTATTAAAACTCTGACTTCCTGGGTATTTGAAAAAGTCTTATATCATTCTCAAATTTCATTAATATTATGTCTGAATACAGAAATTTAGATTTGAACTTCTTTTCTTTCAGCGAAGTAAAGATATTATCCAATGTCTTTTCTTCATCCAGTACTGTCAATGAAACACCTAATGTCAAATCTGATGAGAATCACTGTGAATAGTCACTACATCACCCTCTCTGGAAGCTTTGGTAGCTTCTCTTTACCCTCATAGCTATCCTGGTAGCTTGGAATATTGGCTAATGTTCTGAATCATCACTACCTTTATACATTGCCTTTTGTTTGTGTGTGTGTTTGTGTGTGTGTGTGTGTGTTTATTTATTTTAATCCTGGTTTATATCTGAAGGACCATTTCAATCTGAAGATTTATGCTTTAACTGTAAGAAGAAATTCTATTCTATTATTTCTTCAGACTTTATCTGTCTTCTATCCTCATTATTCTCTATTAGATAGATGCTATGATATAACAGAGCTTTCCTCCATGTATCTTCAAGTTTTAAACTTTTCCTCACTTTATGCTTTATTCCAGATATCTCATTTCCTTCTCAGCTGGGTCCGTTCTTCTAATCCTATGTACTGAATTTTCTATTCCAGTAATTACATTTTTTTATTTCTAAGGTTTATGTTTGGTGTGTTTTATACCAGACTGCTCCTGATTGTGATGTTATGCTATATCTGAAGACCTTAAACTTGTTTTAAAGTCCTCTTCTTATCATTCTATTAATTTTTCATAACTGTAATTCTTCTGTTGGGTTTTTACGTATTTTTCATGGTGGTTTCATGCCAGATGTTGGTGGTTTGGGCTGTGGGCTCATCTTTGTGGTTTGGATCCCCTGTTGGAGTTTTATACCTCTAGTCCCACGGCCAGCCATCAGGGAGGTATAGAAGTAGCTACTGAGGTTTGTGTTCCATAATGTTTTCTGTGAGAATGGGAAAAAGGTGGCATGTATGCTGGGTAGGATATCTTAGAAGCCAATATTCTGGGCTTAGTCATTCCATCTGGGCATTTTCAGGCTCTGTTCTCCTTGAACATGGTCCCTGCCCAAGAACAGGTGAATGGATGTGGAGGACAACAGCGGCCTGCACCAGGCACAGCCGGTGTGGGTACCCCAATTCATTTTCCTATTACTTGCATTGAGTCCCTCCTCTCCCAGCCTGGCTACCACCACCTGGAGGCATGAGATAGCCTTGGTGATGCTTCTGTCTTCTGTGGCATACTTTCCAAAAAGCTTCAGAACAAATTTCAGGCTGCTGTTACCCTCTTCAAACTAATACTCTGTATTTTTAGATCCTCAGGAATTTTTCATCTTTGATTAGCTAAAAATTTCTCCTTGAATTAACAGAATAAGGTATATATTCTCATAGTCAAATAAGAAATGTAAGACTTAGAGTAGAAATATAGAGAGCATTGGGGAAGGAGAGACCATCACTGTCTGCAATTAGCTTCCTATCTGGAAGGCACTTTTACTTTGGGTTGTTTGCCTTTTTCTCATTGATATTAGAGACAGAAGCAATTTTTATTTATATTGTAAATAGTTGTTACAAATGCCTTTTAATTTTGCTTAAGATCACTTCTGAGATACAGAAATTTTTCATTTTTATGAGGACAAACCTGTCCATTTCTTACTTTAAGAATTCTGGATATTGTGTCGTGCTCAGGAGGCCTTCCTAATACATAATTAAAACCTATTTTTATTATAGTGCCTTTTAATATTTCATGTCTTTTGTGATTAGATATTTCATGTTTAGTTATGGATCTGTCAGTGTTTTAATCTTGTGTTTCATGTGAGATTTGGTGGAGTTCCATTCCCTCTTTTCTAAGATAAAAGCTTTTTTTTCTTTTAATTTTTTAAAACATTTATTCATTTTTGAGAGACAGGGTTGAGTGGCGGAGGGGCAGAGAGAGGAAGACACAGAATCCAAAGCAGGCTCCAGGCTCTGAGCCGTCAGCACAGAACCCAATATGGGGCTTGAACTCGTGGACTGTGAGATCATGACATAAGCTGAAGTTGGACGCTTAGCTGACTGAGCCACCCAGGCGCCCCTAAGATGAAAGTTTTTATTGCTAATTTCCTTCTCTGCTCTATTACCTTGTTTTAGGTGGGTGGGTGTGCAGGAGCAGTTAACATTTTTAGTGCATAGATCATCAAACTATAGTGAACCAAAGTGGTATTTTGATGGATTGGACTGTACAACACTCAGAGTTCTTGAACTTTGAGATGAATGTAGTACCTGCCTGGAATTTGGGGAGGAGACGAGTGTGAAGAAGTGTAGGTACATGAAGCCAGAGAAGCTGACCTTGGCAGAGAGCACTGTCCACTGAAAGTATTTTCTAGTCTTCGCCTTGGACACATAGAGTCCATCTCCCTGCCTCCCTCACTACATAGCCAGGTGACTAAGTTCTCTCCAGTACAGTGTGAACAGCCTTCATGCCAGGCCCATAAAAACCTCTCATTTGTACTCCATTTTGAAGCCTGGATATAGGTGATGAGGTTCTAGGAGATGGGGCCACAAGATGAAGGATTCTAAATATGTGCAAGGCCGTGTGGAGGAGAGTTGCCTGCTGGCCAGAAAAATTCTCCTTGGACTAATACTGAAGTGAGAAGTAAGCTTCTTTGGTATCTGCCCAAATAAGACAGGGGATTTAAGTTTCTGGAAGATATGCTGTATTGAGTTAGGGAAGTTTCCTTCCATTCTTGACTTACTGTTGTTTTAATCAGGAGAGGGTATTGTTTTATTTATTTAATTTAATTCTTTATGGTTTATTTCTTTTTGAGAGAGAGAGAGAGAGAGAGAGAGAGAGAGAGAGACGCTTGGGGGAGGGGCAGAGAGAGAGGGAGACACAGAATCTGAAGCAGGCTTCAGGCTCTGAGCTGTCAGCACAGAGGCTGATGCCAGGCTTGAACTCACGGATGGTGAGATAATGATCTCAGCTGAAATCGTATGCCTACCCAACTGAGCCACCCAGGCATCCCTGTTGTTTTATTTTAAAAATTTGACATCTACTTAACTCTAGAGAAGAAACTGATAGTTACTCCAGAGTATCATAGAGATCTTATCCTTAAATCCCCAATGTAATAAATTACAATTTTTAACATTGAGTTTTGATTTAACAGCACCACCATTTTCTAATTTATTTGTTTTTGCTTTTATTTTTATGAATTCCTTCCTTCTAATTGATTTTATTTGATGTTCTTTTTCTAGTATCTTGAGTGCTGTTCATTTTTTGTTTGTTTAATTAGAAAGGTATTTGAGGCTAAGAAGTTTCCTTTATTCCACAAGTACTGATTCATAATATTCTTTTATTATTTGCTAAGTGGTCTGTTAATTCTTAAAGTTCTTCACTAAATGACTTCTATAATAAGAACTGAAATTGTGTGCCTTATGCCAGCCACTGACCCGCAGGATTTTGGAGTGTTCTGGGTCACACTTTACTTTTCGTAACTTATATCAGGACAATGAACAGGAGCCAAAGCAACCCCACATCCCCCTATAATATGTTTGGTATTTTTGAGGTAGGGTTTTACCCATGCAAGTCTCTTTATAGGTAGTCGATTTCTTTTTCAGTACTAATTGGAAAAATGTACATATTGAACTATAGCTGTATTAAAACGTTTGAATTTGAAAATAATCAAAAATATGAAAGCCTTAAGCACTGAAAATTGGTATATTTCTGTCTTTAAATATTTTAATGCCCATAGGTAAAAATGAAGTATCTTATTAATATGACATGGTGATTTAGGTTTCTTTATTATGTTTATCTTTAGAATTAGTTGCTGGATGGAAACTTAGTATGACCATAAAGTAACCTTTACATGATTGCTATGGGGATTTAAAGATGCATTTTCTTTTGTCTCCTCTGGTCATCTCATTATTAAAATCAAAGTTACATCTTTTATGCGTGGCGAATTTGTTCCTTAGGGGACTATCAAATATCATCTTTGGTCTATATTACTGCAGTTTAGATTATGGACTCCAGTGCTAACATTCATTAGCTCTGTGAGATTTGGCAAGTTTCTTATTCTCTCTGTGCTTCGGTTTCCTCAAATGTAAAGTGGGGATAACCATGGTCTCTGCCTCACAGGATTTTCCCAAGGGTTAAGAGTTCAAAATGTAAAGTTCTTAAAACGGTCCCGGGGATGATGTTAGTTCTATGTACATTAGCTATTTTTATTATAATCTAGAAGCAATCACAGCCACCTTCTCTAAAAACTTTTTTTTTTTTTTGCTAATTTTCTTCTCATTATTAAAGTGCCCTTTAAATTTAAGGGATATTAAATTTATTGATCTAATTGACTTTATTTGGGGTCACAATCTTATCACAAGCCCACGATATAGGTATTATTATGCTATATGAGAAGCTAAGAGGGTGAAATAATTCTGAAATTCACATGGTAGTACATGACAGAATTGGGATTTGAACTTGTGTCTGTCACTGAAGTCCACAGTCTTTATATCATTCAGACTTATGTCACCACTCTCTATAAAATCCAGCACCATAAACTTTTCCTGCCATTACCAAACCAGAACTTCATCTTTTTTGGCACACCAAAAAGTTTGTACTTATAGCACCAAGGTAGTATGTCTGTAGCTCATTTAAAGCCCAGCACTGTTGACCTGGAGTAGTGATCTCACTGCCCCTTCTTGATAGAGGACATTCACTCTTTAGAACCACAGAGAAGAGAATGCAGACATTAATGGTTTACTGCTGCTTATCTTAGTTAACCCCAGATAATTTGTCAATCAATACCTAGCCTTTTGATTTTCTCATGCTCTAGCCCTCCCAGCCCCCAGTTTCAAATGGGTGTTGAAGATTGCCTGTCTCTGGCTCCCTGGGCAGTCTCTTGGCCATGAAGGCACTACACAATATATCAGATGGGATTTCTGGAGTTCAGGAGTATAATGGATGCTTTCTGAGGTAGAGACATGAGAAGTAGTTGCTGAGAAAATGCGCCCTAAGCCTGAAAGTAATTAAGGCTTTGATTGTGTCCAATCAAAAACCTATGCCTGGTCTTGGTTGGCACCTCCATGATGAAGCCAGCATTCTCCAGGTCATTCTGATCCCACATGCTCACTACTGCCTCCTCCCACCTCTCAGAGAAGCCAACCATTTCGCCATTACACAGTGCTGCCCATTGGACTGGATTGTTTTGTATATCGTCCAGTCTCTCCAACAAATTATTGTCCCCCATATCCTCTGCCAAGTGGGGACCATGTAGTGACCATTCTATTCTTTTTTTTTCATTATGCTAAAATATATATAACATAAAACTTAACATTTTAACCATTTTCAGTATATAGTTCAGTGGCATTAAGTACATTTACATTACTGGGCAACTAATTACCACCATCCATCTCAAGAACTTTTTCCTTATCCCAAAATGGAACTCTATACCCATTAAACAACAACTCCCCATGATTCCCCCTCCCCCAACCCTGCAGTCAGCATTCTGTTTTCTGTTTCCATGAGTTTGACTACTCATACAAGTGGCACCAGCCATATGATCTTTGTCCTTTTGTGTCTGCCTTCTTTCACTTAGCATGATGTCTTTGGGGTTCACCTATGTTGTAGATGTGTCAGGACTTCCTTCTTTCGTAAGGAAGAATAATATTCCATTATATGTATGCACTGCATTTTGCTTGTCCTTTCATCCATGGTGGACATTTGGTTTTTTTTCCCCACTTTTGACTATTATGAATAATGCCGCTATAAGTTTTGGTGTGCAAGTGTCTGTTTAAACCCCTGCATTCAGTTTTTTGGAGTATATAACCAGTAGCAGAATTGTTGGATCATATGGTAATTCTATGTTTAATTTTTTTGAGGAGGCTCTATACTATTTTGCATGGTGTAGAACCATTTTACATCCTCACCAGCAATACACAAGACTTCTGATTTTTCCACATCTTCCCAACATTATTTTACTATTATTCTTCTGATTTAATCCTCATGACAAGTGAGTAACTATTATTCTATCTGGCATCTTTATTGTACTTAACAGTTGACATTTTTTTTTTGCATAATATGAGCCTTCGAACCTTTATAATAATCTTCGGTGTAAGCATTATATTTATAAATAATTATATATAATTTACATATATAATTATATAGAAATTGAGGTTTAGAGGTGCTTCAAGATCACCCAATATCACAAAACTAATATATGGAAAAATCAAAAACATAAACTTTTTATTTCTGATTCTTTTTATTATTTGGAGAATTAAACAGATGATACTCTGTTCACTGGAATCAAAGCAAAAGGAAAACTCACGCATTGAGAAAATATTCCAAAAAAGGATACCTGCTATTCTCCCATATGTCCTAAGGTATTAAAAAAAAAAATGGCTTAAATAAGTGGCAGAAAGGATTTAGGTTAGATATTAACTGAGTGGCTGATGTTGGTGAGACATTGAAAAAGATTACTAAAGGATACTTTGAGATAATTAAAGTCCTGAAAAATTCTATGTGTAGGATTCCATCCCAGTACATGCCTGAGGGTGCAGAAGTGATTTAATGAATCCTTGTCAATTATTTGAAAGTAAGGGGATAAACTGGATGTCTTCACATCGTTTCTTTGAGTGAATTCTCTGATTCTATAGCAAAGATCCTACCGAATGCATCTGTACTACTCAGGAGTGGTGACTTTGGTGTTTGGGGATAGATCTTTGTTTTCTCGACCCCTTCATCCTTGCTCTCTGGAGAACGCAGGCTCCCTCACTCAATTCCATTTCAGACCCTTCATTCTTTCAGGCTTCAGGGGAGAAGTCCGATATGACCTGACTCACCTGGAGTCTTGAGCTACTACTGGGGCAGTTAAATTTCTACACCACTGTTGGTTTGGTTTGTTTCAGCTCCCCAGGGAGATTTGAAGAAGATGCAGCTTTTGCCCTGAGATTAAAGGGGACAGTTTCAGTGGGTTTATAGCTTGTCAGTGCTGTAGGGTAAAGAAAGGACAAGGTAGTTGGTTTAAGGAAGTAAATAGCCTAGCTTTTCCAACGGGCCAGTACTGTTGACATGGAGTAGTAATCACACTGTGCCTGTCTCATTCAGGACACTTAGTCTTTAGAACCACAGGGCAGAGAGTGCAGAGCAGGAGTGATGACCCCATGCAACCAACTCTGTCACTGTGCAGATGAAAAAGTCAGGAGAGGTGTCTAAAAAATTATTTTTCTTTTACATTTCAGAGTTGGAAATTAAAGAATGCAATGGAAAGCAAGAAGAAAAAGTCAAGGATGTGTACCCATCAAGCCCAGATCCAGGGAGCCATTCCTTCTAAGTAGCCCTGCCTTCAGATGCCCCATAGGGTCTGCAGAGTTTGCAGCACAATTTAAGAACACTCTAGACCAAATATAATCTCAGTAAATACATGTAATTAAGGCCAACAGAACCTGGCTTAGTACTTAGCTTATCCTCCTTGTCACCTTCCAGGCCCAGATAACTTCACATAATGTTCGGAAACACCCTCTTTGATCTGCCTCTTTACGTCTGAGAGCAGTTGGCAGCTTCTGTAGGGATCCCTGATCAGGGCAAGATCAACACAAATCCATGAAGCACAATCTCTCTGTTTTCACCCGCTCTAGATTGCTTTCTCTCTCATTTAATTGCCTGAATTTCAGTGTCTGTGATAAGAACTTGGGGGTTATATCACACACCTCTGAAATTCCTCCACCGATTCTGGGCTGTGCCCTGCAAGTGAGGATAGCAGAATTTGGCCAATTAAGAGTGCAGAGTTCTCTTGGCATTGCCAGGATCTTTATAGAGAATGTCATGCTGTGCACACTCCCCTGAAGCTGGCTCGATTTCACAATTTTTCACACCTATTGTAATCTACCCCTATCTCGCACAAGGTCCCTGTCCAAGTATGCTTTGATGTTTTATGTAATAAGTTGCAGAATTCAGGATTTAAACATCAAAAGTAGAAATCCACATTTTTCTTTTCTATTCTGTAAGATTTGGCATGTTCATTTTTCTTTAATCACAACAGAGCATGGTGAACAAAATGTATTGTGGTGGATTATGAAAATATTTTTCTTTTTCCCTATATTGTACACCTGAAACTAATATTGCACGTATGTTAACTAATGGGAATTTAAATAAAAACTTAAAAAAATTTATACAATGAAAATTTAAAGAATCTTCCAGGTGTAGTGGGGGTTGTGAGGCCTCTGAAAGGTTTTGTGACATTGGATCTTAGTCTCTCCGTCACTTCTATGATGAAGTGAAACACTATGACTTCCAGGTTGTCGGCTGTGTTGAGGTTTTATGGCTGTATGAAAGGGCTAAATTCGTCATCATTTAACATGGATCTATAGAGCCTGGGGGATGATTCTGATACTGGCTTTATTGTTTCAAAATCTGGGATTTGGAGCTGGAATGTGCCAAGAAATCTCTACTTGAGTTAAAGGGAAAGCAGGTGGTCCTTCAGGAGGGGAGTGGGTGAGAGGGGAATGTGTTATGAACTCTCTTGTGGTATGAACTCCTTCTTCGGTATTTTCCTCAGCGTGACTAACTAAAATGCTCTTTGTTCTTTGTTCCAGAGTCAGAGACATCCCTGCCACGCGGCACAGAGATTTATAACTCTGAGCAAAGGTTTCAACAAATACGATTTCTTTACTCCAAAGTCCATCTATGTGCGCTCCCTGAAATAAAGAGCAGAGCATTTCTGTCTGCTGGTCTCTAATCCCAGGAGCCTTGGCAGCAGAGGCTGGGGGAGTTCCAAAAGGTCTTCTTATAGCTCTGGAGATAATGACCGGCTCAAACAGGCTGGCGCCGTGTGGGGACACTCATGGACTTTATTTATCTCTCTCTTTTTTTTTTTTTCAGGCTGACATAGTGTCTGCACTGACATACGCAGTCCAGAAAAAAGAAACTGTGTCTATTATAACTTTTACTTAAGTGGTATAAATAGAAAGATCCCAACTCAAAGATTTGTTGAAAACACACTTCTTATCCAGACAATCCATTGTAATGTTGCAATTGAAAAGTTCTACTCACATAAAGAGATTTAAAAAAAAAAGGACAAGATTTGGGATTAGCTTTAATGACCTGGAACATGCAAAGAACATAATAAAATTTCTGATTCCATATCTAGGATGTGGGTACATGATCTGAGACATAAATGAGACTCTTCAATGGCTATTATTACCCTGCCTCCACCATTCCCCCTCCCATGAAGATAGGTAACAGGGAAGGTGCTTAAATTCTTTCAGGGCCTATGGTTGTCACTAAGCAGTTTGTTTCTTAGGCATCTCACATACAGATGGCTGGTATAACACGCAAAGCTCATCTGGGTGCCCGACTGGGGAAGTATAATTCAAATGTCCCCAGTCAATGTGACAATGTTATCTAGAAAACGTTTGACTTGAAGCCAATGTAATGACACTAAACCCACTCTAATACATGTTTTCGTATAAGGCATCCATTTTGGATTCTGATGCCAATGCTAGTAGAACTCAGTATTACATTACAATCTGATTTACCAGGAGGTCTGGTGGCAGAGTCCAGGTATAGTAATCTTGGAATGACCTAATCTGGGAAGGAGCCAACTGGCCTATGGAATACCTGAAAATGAAACACTATCTACCAGAGATGGGGAAATATGCCTGCCTTCAAAACTCTGCTAAGACACTCTTAAAAACTGAAAACCACACAAATGCCAACAATGTCTTAGTTCTTGTTAAGTTCACTGTCTAGAAATAAAAGCAGATATAAATATCAATCTCCAATCATTTAAGTAGTCTATTAAGGGTATATCCAGGGCAGTGTCAGAACACAGAATAGAGGCACACTCATCCAGCTAGACGATGAGGACCAGGGAAGGTTGCCACTATATCTAGTTAGAAGAAGTTGAGAGTACAGTTAATGCATCTTGTCTTGAAGATGACACTTGTCCTCCAAATAACTCAGACTCTTCCCAGAACCATTCCAAAGGACTTAGCTCTTCCCATAAATGCTCTACGTATTTATTCATCTCTATCCTCAGTGAATGGAAGAAAGGTCAGAAAGTGTCACTGCTTTGTAACCTAAGGTCTTCTGCCTTGTCTACTGAATGAGTTACTGAATTAATATTCCTCCCTACACATATTTTTCTTTAAAAAGCCTGTCCTTTCCTGCCTTGCATTCTGAGCCCTACCTCTCTGTACATAATTCTTCACAGATCTCTTTCTAACCACTTAGGCAAACTGTTTTACTTCATTCAACATTATTTTTTTCTGGAAGAGTAAAGCAAAATTGCCTTAGATGGACTTTTTTCTTTTTTGTTTTTGGTTTTACATTATGAAAAAATTTACATCACTTGCTATTTGCTGTTTTCCCTTCCCCATCCTCTGCGTACTTTCAGGAGGCCTCCTGAGTAGTCCGTGCTTAAGCTGCAGAAGACTGACAGTTATCTTCAATACCAGGGCTCGCCTTATAATGGAACACCTAGATACGTTTTCATTTCCTGTAAAGTTAGCTGAGTCAGGTGAGCTGAAAATCAGAGAATGGGCTCTATTTGGGACTTCTTGGAGAACTCAAGGCCCTAAAAATGAATGTTCTCTTCTAACCGCCTGATAGAGCTACTTAACATCATGACTTAGCATTTTACATCCGGGACAGGGTCTGACCAGCCTGACTTAATGACAAAGTCCTTTTGTCTTTTCTCATTGGCAGTGTTCAGGAGTTCATTATTCCTACCAACTAAAGAGGAACTCAGGAATTACAAGGATGGTCTCTTTTGGTTAGTGGAAGGCTAGGATTTTGTAGCATATCCTCTGAATGAATTCACCGTCCTACAGTGGGGCTCGGGGAGTGGAATGATTTGTTATCGAGTAAGGGCCATGCTTAAAGTTTTCCAGCCCGAGTTTGGATGTAATGCAGAGTCATTTCAATTACTTTGGAAATGAGAGTGCTGGTAACCAGTGGGGAGACGATTTTGGAATAAGATAATATTATCCAAAGCCACTTCCAGTTCGATAATAAATACTATGTATCAATTGACATGATCATGCAGACTTTCTTATTAAATCTTCTTATGGAGTAAATTATATGAACAGAGGTTTTAACAACTTGGTTAAAATACAATTCCCATACCATACAGTTCACCCAATTAAAGTGTATAATTCAATAGATTTAGTATAATCACAGAATTGTATAGTCATCACCACAATCTAATTTTAAAACATTGTCATCACACCAAAAAGAAACCCCATAATCGTTAGCTATAACCAACCAACTTCCTCATTTCACATCAGCCCTAGATAACTGCTAAACTACTTTCTGTCTCTATAGATTTGTCTATTATAGACATTTCATATAAATGGTATCATATAGTATGTGGTCTTCTGTGACTGGCTTATTTAATTTAGCATAATGTTTTTAAGGTTCATCCTGTTGTAGAATATATCAGGGCTTCATTCCTTGTTATTGCCAAAAAATATTCCATTGATGGATATACATTTGTTTATTCATTCATCTGTTGTTAGACATTTGGATTGTTTCCACTTTTTGGCCATTATAAATAATCCAGCTAGGCAGTGTTGTTTACAAAAGCCAATACGTGAAAACAATCTGACTGCCCATGGACAGATGAATGGGTAATGAAGATGTGGTAAATATACAATGTAATCTTATTCAGCCATAAAAAAGGGAATCCTGCCATTTGCAACAACATGGATGAAACTCAAGGGCTTTATGCTAAGTAAAATAAGTTGGACAGAGAAAAATAATTACTGTATGATCTCAGATAGATGTGGAATCTGAAAAACAAACAAACAAACTCATAGGAAAAGAGATCAGATTTGTTGGTTACCAGGGTTGGAGGGGGATTGAATAAAGATCACAAGGTACAAACTTCCAGGTATAAGATAAGTATGTACTAGGGGTGCAATGTACAACATGATGTCTATCATTAACATTAATGTAGAGTATATACGGAAGTGGTTAAGGGAATAAATGCTAAGAGTTCTCATCACAAGGAAAACATTTTTTCTTTCTCATTTTCTTTTTTTGTAATTATATGAGATGATGAATGTTAACTAAACTTATAATGGTAACCATTTCACCACATATGTAAGTCAAATCATTGTACCGTATACTTTAAACTTATACCCTGCTGTATGTCAGTTATATCTCAAAACTGGAAAAAAACAAAGCAGCTACCTACACTTCTGTTCAAGTGGTTGCATGGACATACATGTCTTCATCTCTCTTGGGTATACATGTAGGAGTGGAATTGTTGGGTTCTATGGTAACTCTATGTTTAACCTGCTAAGAACTGAGAAACACCAGGCAGCAATGGGAATTTTTCCTAAGAAAATTTAAGGACTGACAATAAAAGGAGACCAAGATTGGGACTGAAGGGGGTTATCCCACCAGACTGCTTTAAGTCTCATTATCTAGATATGAAGGGTAGTAACAAAAAATATTACATAGACAATACTTAGAAAGCCAAGCTGCAGTAACCTTTCCATTAGTCATAACATTCCAAGAGTTTTTCTGATTCAGACATGAAGGTAGGTAGATTTTTCTATTCTTGTAAGTTATTTCTACATGGTATGTCTCAGAAGCACTTAGGGCAACTTTGTATAATTTCACTGCCCAGAGTAGATCTGAATCTTTAAATCTTGTGCTGTCCAATGTGATAGCCATTAGTTATATGTGGCTTTTACAATTACATTAGTTAAAATAAAATAACACTTAAAATACTAGCCACATTTCAAGTGCTCAGTAACCACATGTGGCTGTGGCTACCATCTTGGATGTTTCCCTCCTTGTAGAAAGTTGTATTAGACAGGGCTATTCTAAAGCAGTGGTCCTTAAATGGACGGTGATTTCAGCCCCCAGAGAAATCTGGCAATGTCTGGAGACATTTTGTTATTTTACAACTTGTGGAAGGGAGGTTGTGACTGGTATCTACCGAGTAAAGGGATAACACTAAATATCCTATTATGCACAGGACAGCATCCACAAATGTCAGTAGTGTCTAGGTTGAGAAACCCTATTCTGCACAATATGTTCAAACCTGGCTAGCCCTTTTATAAAAATAATCAAAAGAATTACCTGTTTAGCTTTTAAAAAATCCATACCGTACCACTAAGATTCCCATTAAGAATGTATGAAGAGAATCCAGGAATCTGTGTTGTTCAAAGCTTTCCAAGTGCTTCTTCTGATTGGCCAGATCCAAGAACTATTGCGTAAAAGTAGACTGGCTCTTAGTTCTTAATTCAGACAAAAATCACCTGGTAAACATTAGCAGTACTCCCAGAATAGATTAATGGCTCCAAGGCCATTACCTCTTCTGTTTAATTTCTTCAATTACCTATCTCTCAATTAATGGGGTCATTAAGCACTTAAGACTTGCATTAATTTCTTTCCTTAAAAAAAAAATCTTTCATTCTGTGTAAATCCAGTTTGCAAATGATTACATCTTGTTAATTATTGTACACTTTCTGTTTACAAACAGAACAAATGACCTAGAAAATGTTTGGCAGCTGTCTTTGTTCACTGGGGTTTAATGGCAAATAGCTGAGCAAACAGGCACACTGACCGTGTAGGCGATAAGGCGCGACCTGTCCTCGCCCATTGTTTTGCTACCAACTAACTAAATACACGGAAGTGGGGTTTCATTTTAAATAGTTTGAAGTGGCATACTTTAGGGTCAATATAATTCTGCTGAACTTAGAATATTATAAAAATAAATTAATTTTAGTCATAGACTTTTTTCCCCCTATTTTCCATCATTCTGTAATAAATTACAAAAAGGGAACAGTCCTTGCTCTTAAACCTAATAGGTAGCAATGGAAAATGAGACATATAAGCACAAGTATCTGTAAGAATAGATGTTAAGTATTGTAAGAGGATACAAGTTTGAGAGGAAGAGGTCCTACTGGCTGGAGAGAGTTGGGGCATTTTCACAGAAGTAGTAAGCACCTTTAGCTTTCCCTTCACTCATTCAATATGTTTGTGGATTCCTGCCTCATGCTGGGTCCACCATATTAGGAGCTAGGGATAAGTAGGTACAATCCCTCTGTTTATGGAGTTTCATTTCCTGGAGGCTAATCAATCAGTCAGCAATGATTTATTGTGTGCCTACTGTGAGCCAAGCATCCAGACAGGTGATGATGATTCCAAGTGATCAGTGTTAAGATAGGGGAAGGTCATGGTACAATTAATTATGGGCTGGATTTTTATCACACTGAATCCTCCTTTCTAAGCACAGACATATCTCTGACCTCATTTGCAAGGCCAGTATCATAGGGCACTCACTCACCCTCAGCAATAATTTAATCATGCAGCAACTGATATTCAGTAACATTCTGCCAGGATCTGGTGGATCACTAGGGTTGACTGGCATCCTCCGAGAATCAGTAAAAAATGTAATTAAGAAACTACTGACCTGGGGTGCCTGGGTGGCTCAGTCAATTAAGCGTCCAACCCTTGGTTTCAACCCAGGTCATCATCCCTGTGTTCTTGGATGGAGCCCTGAGTCAGGCTCCACATCTAGTGTGGAGCCTACTTGGGATTCTCTCTTTCCCTCTGCTCCTCTTCCCTGCTTACACTCTCTCAAGCGCTCTCCCTCCCTCCCTCTCCCTCTCTCTCTCTAAAAAGAAAAAAAAAGAAATTACTGAACTTATCCTCAGTTTAATACGTCCGATGAAGTTTTCTGAGAGAACTAACATGTATTGACTCTTGTCTGTAAATCTGAAAGCTGTCAATTATGAGATTATTCAGGAATATGATCACCATATTGGACACTTTGTAGTGCTGGCTTTATTCAGTGTCCAAATAATGTGAAATTATAAAACATTTCAAACATTAAATGTATAGAAAATAATATAACAGATTCCTATAGGTACTCCGTATAATGCCTAAAAAATCACAACTTTTTTTTCCCCTTCAGTTCTGTCTCTTTGTCATTTTCTCTGGGACATAAATGAAATGAAACATTAAAGATATAGCTAAAGTCCCCTGTGCACCACCCCCCATTCCCCCAGGCTTTCTTCTTGCCTGAGGAAACCAATTATCTTGAAGCTTATCAATTAGCATTCTACTTCTCATGTATTAAATAAGAATTTAAAATAAAATTTTAGTTGAAAAATTGAAAATTTTCTATATATGTAGACACACATAATATATACTGTTGTTTAGTGTTTATACAAATGTATAATATTGTACACAGCCTTTGACAACTTATTTTAATTCAAAGTTATAGTTTTCAAAATATTTAGCTATATGTAGATTCAGTTCATTCCTTTTCACTGCTGGACAGGAATCCATCCATTCCACCTTTAGATCTTTGTTCTCTGGAATATTCTTTACATGGGTTGTCTTTTCTAGATCAGTCCTGCAAGAGGTCTGTCCACATTATTAGTTTTTTTCAGATAGATATTTATTTATTTATTTGTAGCAATTTATTTTTTCTATTTCGTTACTTCTTGTTCTTTATTAGTTTTGAATGTCTTAAAATGACTATATTTTTTGTCAGTTTTATTGAAAAACATTTCACATACGGTAAGATGCACTGATTTTAAATGTATAGTTCAATGAGTTTTGACAAATGCATACAGTGGTATAACCACAAACGTGATCAAGAACATTTCCATCACCCCCCGAAAGTTCTCTCATGCCATTTTGCAGTCAATTCCTTTCCTCTTACCCATAAGCCCTGTCAATTACTCATCTGCTTTCTGTTATTACAGATCTACTTCTTCTAAAATTTCATGTAAATATAAACAAACAGTATATAACATTTGTCCTTGCCTGCTTTCAGTTAGGGTGATGCTCTCACTTAAGATGAACCATGTTATTACATGTGATCAGTAGTTTGTTTTTAGTAGTGCCAAATGGTATTCTATGGTCAAAAGTAATCGTCTTTTTTTTTATTAATTCATTTCAATTCAAGTTAGTTAACATACAGTATAATCTTGGTTTTAGGAGTAGAACCCAGTGATTCATCACTTACCTGGAACACCCAGTGCTCACCCCAACAAGTGTCCTCTTTAATGCCCATCACCCGTTTACTCCATCCCCTCATCCAGCTCCTCTCCAGCAACGTGCAGTTTGTTCTCTGTATTTAAGAGTCTCTTAGTGTTCCTTCCCTTCCCCTATGTTCATCTGTTGTGTTTCTTAAATTCCACATATAAGTGAAATCTCATGATACTTGTCTTTCTGTGACTGACTTATTTCGCTTAGCATAATACACTCTAGTTTCATCCATGTTTTTGCAAATGGCAAGATTTCATTCTTTTTGAAGAAAATATATACATATGTACATATTTTGAAAAAAATATATATATCACATCTTCTTTATCCATTCATCAGTTGATGGATGTTTGGACTCTTCCATAATCTGGCTATTGTTGACAGTGTTGCTATAAACATTGGGGTACATGTGTCCCTTTGAATCAGCATTTTTGTATCCTCTCTTCTATTCCATAGATCTATGTGTCTACATCAATCGCTATCTTATGTAGCTTTATAGTTTAAATCTTCAAATCTGGTAGGGTAAACCTTCCAACTTTATTATTTTTTTAAGCCTGTTGTGATTTTGACTGGGACTGTGTTAAATCTATAGATCAGTTTGAGGAGAAATGATATCTGAACAAAATCAGATTCATGAACTATCTCATTGTTATTATTTATTTATTTATTTATTTATTTATTTAATTTATTTTCAGAGAGAGAAGGAGGGAGGAGCAGAGAAAGAGAGGGAGAGAGAGAATCCCAAGCTCCCGCACTGTCAGTGCAGACCACAGTGGGTCTCGATCCCACGAACCTCGAGATCATGACCTGAGCCAAAACCGAGGGTCAGACCCTTAATCAACTGAGCATCCCAGGCACCCCTCATCATTTACTTAGATCTTTAATTTCTTTCAGAAACAGTTTATAATTTCCAGTATACAGGTACTGCATATATTTTGTTAAATTTATCTCTAAGTATTTCATATTATTGTTGCTATTATATTTAAATTTTCAAATTCTACTTGTTCAGTACTAACATACAGAATAGATTTTTTATATTTACCTCGTATTCTGATACTTGCCAAACTTGATTTTTTTTTTTTTTCTCAAAAAGGCTTTATTACATACACAGGGGAGGGGTTCAGTCCTTCTTAGCTGCCACTTTCCGCATGGTGACCAGGACTTTGGTCAGCTCCTCTCTCTTACTCTTGGCAGGGATGTGTGCCCCACCCTTGTCTTGATGAACTTGAGACAGCGCTTGTCCTTGGAGACCTTGAGCTGCTCCATGGCTCGCAGCTCATGTGGAGTAAAGCCGCACTCCTCTAAAATCCTGTTCTGCTGGAACTTGGTGTGCTTGGTAAGGACTAGTGGTGGCAGCTATGCCTCAAGTTGCTCACATTCTTGGTCACCTTGTGGCCCTTGTTGAGGCCCAGGGCCATAGGGTAGCATAGAGCCATGGCTGCTAGTCTTCAATGGCTCTTGTGGTGGAAGCACCAAACTTGATTTTTAAAATTCTAATAGTTCATTTGTGGATTCAACAGACAGCTTTACTTCTTTTATCCATGTATGGATGCATTTATTTCTTTTTCTTGCTCTATCAAGCTGGGTAGAACCTGCAGTACAATCATGAATAAAAATGGGACGAGTGAATGTCTCTGCCTTTTTTTTTCTGACCTTATGAAGAGTATACTCAGTCTTTTATCATCAAGTATGACATTAGCTGTAGATGGTTTTTATCAAATTGAGGAAGTTCCTGTCTATTCTGGTTTGGAGTTTTCATCATGAATGGGAGATGAATTTTGTCAAATGGATTTTCTGTCTTTATTAAGATGATTATATGGCTTTTCTACCTTAATTTATTAATTTGGTAAAATACATTGATATCATTTATATTTAATGTATATTTATTTTGAGAGAGAGATAGAGAGGGCATGTGTGTGCATGAGTGGGGGAGGGGCAGAGAGAGAGGAGACAGAGAATCTCAAGCAGGCTCCAGGGCTGTCAGCAGAGACTCCAACATGGGGCTCGATCTCACCAACCATGAGATTGTGTCCTGAGCAGCTGACTGAACCACCTACATGCCTCGGTAGATTTTAAAACCAGCTTTGTACTTCCAAGGGAAATCCTATGTGGCATTTTCCCTTTATATATTTCTGGACTTGTTATGCTAATATTTTGTTAAGGATTTTTGCATTCATGTTTATGAAGGATTTGGATTTGTGGTTTTTTTCTAATAGCTTTATCTCATTTTGGTACTAAGGTAGTACCTCATAAAACAAGTTGTCAAGCATATTCTTTTCTATTTTGGGGAAGATTTTACATAAGATTGGTATTCTTTCTTTTCTTTCTTAAAATGTTAATTCATTTTTGAGAGAGACAGTGAGCATGGGCAGGGGAAAGACAGAGAGAAGGGGGCAGGGGATCCAAAGCAGGCTTGGTGGTAATAGCAGAGAGCCTGATGTGGGGCTCTAACTCACAAGCCATGAGATCATGACCTAAGCCAAAGTCTGAGGCTTAACCAGCTGTGCCACACAGGTGCCCCAAGATTGGTATTATTTCTTACTAAAATGTTTGGTATCATCCACCATGGGAGACTTCTGGATCTAGAATTTTCCCTTGGGGGAAGTTTTAATCTACGAATGCAATTTATTTAAATGGCCTAGGGCTAGTCATGCTAGCTCTTGAAACTGACAAGTTTCTTTTGGCTTTCGAGGAATTTGCTCATTTCATATAAATGGCACAAATTCTTCCTAGTATTCCTTTATTTTAAAATATGTAGTATCTGTAGTGTTGTCCCCTCTATCCTTCTTATTTGTATCTTCTTTCTTATATACTTGATCAGTCTGACTAATCAAGAGTCAGACTTGATGTGAGTTTTGTCAGTTTTATTGGTCTTTTCTGAACCAGGTTTCAGTTTCACTGTTATTCTTTGTTTGTATTTTCGGTTTTATTGATTTCTGCTCTGATGTTTATGATTTCCTTCCTAATACCTATGAGTTTAATTCATTTAATTCACTTTTTTATTATCTTAAAGTAAAAGTTTATAATATTAAATTGAGAGCATTTAATAATGTAAATTTACCTCAAAGCAGTGCTGTAGCTTTGATTCATAAATTTTGATATGCTGCTTTGTGATTTTCATTTAGTTCAACGTATTTTCTAATTTCCTCCACAGTTTCTTCTTAACTCTCAGTTATTTAGAAGTGTGTGTATAATTTCCAAATACTTAGAGCTTTTCCAAATATCTGTTTGTTGGTTTCTAATTTAATTCTACTGTGGTCATAACACATATTTTTTATGATTTATTCTTTTAAATTTGTAGAGACTTGCTTTTGTGGTCCAGGATTATGGCTTATCTTGGTAAATCTTTTCTGTGCACTTGAAAAGATACTGCATTTTGCTGTTGCTAGGTGGAATTTTTATTAAATGGCAAATAGGTCAAGTTGACTGATGATAATGGTCAGGTATTATACACCTTTACTGATTTTCTTTTCACTTTGTCTATAACTGTTAAAATCTCCAACTAAAATCGTGAATTTATCCACTTGTTCTTTCATTTATCACAGTTTTTGCTTCAGGTATTTTGAAACCTTGTTATTATTTGCATACACACTGAAGAATGTTATGTCCTCTTACTGAATTGACCCTTATATCATCATGCAGCTACTCTCTTTATCCTCGGTAACGCTCTTTGCTCTGAAGTCTGGTTCATCTCATATTTCTATGCCACTTTAGTTTTCCTTGGATTGTTAGGCATAGTATATATTTTTCCATCACTTCACTTTTAACCTGTGTTTTTATATTTAAAGTGGGTTTCTCTTAGACAACATATAATTGACTGTTGCTTTTTTATCCAATCTGACAACCTGTGCATTTGATTGGAGTGTTTAGACCATTTATACTCAGTGTGTTTATTGATATGGCTAGGCTTATATCTACATTCTATTATTTGTTTCTTATGTTCCATATCTTTTGTTTTTTCTCCCCATTTTCCTTCCTATTTATCTACTTATCTCAAATAGAATTTTCATGGTGTGGTAGGTTAATTACAAAAATGCTTTCTCATCTTTATGCCTTCCCATGTAACACACTTTTGCAACATGACTCTGAAGCTCTGGACATCAAGTGGAAGAGTTTATCTTCCTTCCCTTGACTCAGTGCTGGCCCTGAGATTCACAAGGTATATATTTTTTATCCCTTAAATTTCAACCTTTGTATATGGTCCTCCTTTTGTATGTATTTTATAAGTCTCCTATAGTGGGATTTTATTTTATTTTATTATTTTTACGTTGCCTATAGCTATGATCTGTAACTTTACATTTTAAATCAGTCAATAAACTTATTCGTACTTACATATTCTTACTTTGTCTAAAACTAATCAATTTTATAGTCTCATTATACCAAATAAGATAATTCTTTTAATTGATTTTAACTTCATTTTTAGCTATGCCTCTCTTCTTCCAAATCATTTTGACATTGTCAACAGTATTAATTCTACATAATCATTAAATTTGTTTAAATAGTATTCTACTTTTATTTTGAGGAATCCTCAATTACATATTGTTTCACAGATGTGTCACCAGTAATTATTTAAATTTATGCTAATTATTGAATTAGCAGAGATTCTTTTTCTTCTCATTTAATCCTTCTGATATCAGGAATTCTGTTGGCTAACATGAATCAAATCACAAGGCCAACCAATATTTAAGGGGGAGGGAAATAAACTCCTCCACTGGGTGGTAAGATCTGCAGTCATTTTGCATTTTAACTCTTCTGATACTTGCCTTCCAAAAGGTTACCATGAAATCACTGGTGGGTCTTAAAATTGATAGTGTCTTAGAAATGAGTTTGTGATATACACAGTAATGCCAGCGTAGCTCACTTCAGATGTTATTCCTTTGTTAAGAAATATGTATTGTGTACCTGCGTGCAATACACTGTATTAGGTACAGGAGATACCAGCTGTGAGACAAATGTGATTCTGTCTGCAGTAGGTCTATAGTCCATAGTTACAAGGTCTTGTTAGTTTGATGTTGTACATAATCTCGAATCTGACCCCTCTTCTCTCTATTTCCTACCTCTACTGTAGCTCAAGCCCTTATCATGTCTCATATCTGTTACTGCAAAAACCTCTCTCCCCACAAATCCATTTTCTACAAAACCTTGTGATTTGACTTCATCAGTCCTTAAACTTACTTCCAGGGTGAAATTTAAACTCTATAGAACATCATGCTCTGTCCTTTGTAATCAAATTCCTGCTACTCATAGGCTGCATGTCTGAACAAGCTTCTCAATTTACTCTTGTGTGCCACTGACCTGATTTTAGTTCTCTGTGCATTTCACGCTATGTTTCTCTTTTTTGCCCTGGTCTCTATTATTCAGATATACCTCCATGTCCTCTCTCTCTCTTTCTGCCAGGCCAACTCCTTTCGATCCTTCGAGCTTACTTAATTCACTGTCACCTCCCGGAGCTTAGGAGAAGAGGCAGAATTGGGGGTTTCAGGAAATATTGTGAAAAGGGACTTGAGGACAATGAAGGTAGAGCTGGCAGCTAGACTGAGAAAGTGCTGGGCAGAAAGGAAACAATGCTGGGGCCATGATGGCAGGATGAAGCCTGGGCCTTGGAATAGGAACAGAGCTCCTGGATGATGGCGAAAGAGATAATGGGGGAATAGAACAGAGCTCCTAAGGATAATGGGGAAAAGAAGAGTGTGGGCTGGTGTGGGAACTCTTAGCCTTCTAGCTGTCCAGGAGGAGGCCATGATGAACCAGGATGGTTTCTGGGAAATGGGAGCAGATATAGGGAAATGGAAACAGTGTCCTTCCACATACCACTGACCATTGTTCCATGTTCCACATCTTGTGATATACTTATACCACATATTTGGAAAACGTTTCAACAATATTATTTTTAACAGCCATATAGTAATCCATTATATGATCTGAATCCCTTATTGACAGACCTTTACATGGTTTCTAGTTTATGTTATTTTAAGCCTTGCTGTCCTGAATGTCCCTTTAGCTAAAGTTTTGCTCCCAGCCACAATAATCTCTTTAATGAAATGACAGGGGGTGGGAGAGTGGTTGTGGGAAAGGAGAAAGCTAGAGCAAAGGATATTAACAATTTTAAGACTTTAACTATGGAGTTTTCAAATTGTCCCAAAGATCACTTTCACTGCAAGTACTTAGAAGTGTCTCCTCTACCCGTGTCCTCATTAATATTGGGTATTATTTGGAAAAAAAAAAAAAAGGTCAAGTTTAATTGTATATTAAGTAGAAAAGACAGCTTCCTTTAGGAAGCCACACAATGTGGATGTGAGATCTTCACTATGTTCATGCTGCCTCCTGGTGGCACCTGAACGAACTGGACAAGACAAAAAACCCAGTCAAACTGAACTATCTGACCAAATCATCATTTTTTTTCTTTTTTCTTTCTTTTTTTTTTTAAATGTTTATTTATTTTTGAGAGACATAGAGGCACAGCGTGAACAGGGGAAGGGCAGAGAGAGAGGGAGATGCAAAATCGGAAGCAGGCCCCAGGCTCTGAGCCGTCAGCACAGAGCCCGATGCAGGGCTTGAACTCACAGACCACGAGATCATGACCTGAGCCGAGGTCGGCCGCCCAACCGACTGAGCCACCCAGGCGCCCCCAAATCATCATTTTTAATTTAGGGCTAAAGTAATAGAAAGGGGGTAGCAGACACATAAAAAAAATGAACCTGACTCTAGGATATTGGAAGATATCGAAACTAGAAGAGAAAATTCTTACCCACAAGGTATAGCACGTGGTCATGATGCACTCAGAGATGCTTTACTAAAAACAATGATAGAAAAAGAAAATTAATGTGTAAGTGGCTGGGCACCTGAATGACTCAGTTGGTTGAGTGTCCATCTTCAGCTCAGGTCATGACCTTGTGGTTCGTGAGCTGGAGACCCACATAAACTCACTGCTGTCAGTATAGAGCCTGCTTCAGATCCTGTGTCTCCCTTTCTCTGCCCCTCCCCTGCTCGTCCTCTCTTTCAAAAATAAATAAAACATTAAAAAAATAATAAATGACAAGCTCTCAGGGGGCATTTTGTGCAACTTCCTTGAAGGAGAGGCGAGAGCTACTATATATTATGTATTTAACATCTGTTTCTCCTATAGGATGGTGAAAACAATAAATCTCAAAGAGACTGAGAGATTTGTCCAGTGCCAGAGTCTTCTAGGGTAATTGTTTCACTAAAAGAACACTCTTGACAGTAGTTGTCTACTCTGGATCTTAGATTGGTTTGGCAAACCAGGGTCAGTTTTACTTTTGTATTGTTCCTATGTGCAAGACACTATGCTCCCTATTAGGGATAAAAGAGGAAAGGAAAAGGAAGAGCTGCAGGTGTGGCCCTAAAAGGAGTTACTAATCTACTTCTGTTTTCCAGAGTTCCATCCTCTGCTATGTACATATGTTTTGGGTAATCACATCCATGCATGGGAAGTGCAAATACCACCTGTACAGTGATGCATTTGCCCACTTAATCTTTCCCTTAAGATTCACTGAGGAAGGGGCACCTGGGTGGCTCAGTTCCTTAGTCTGACTCTTGATTTCGGTTTAGACCATGATCTCATGGTTTGTGAGTTTGAGCCCTGAGCCTGCTTGGAATTCCCTCTCCCTCTCTCTCTGACCTCCCCTGTTCGCTGGTGTGTGCGCACATGTGTGTGCTCTCTCTCTCAAAATAAATAAACTTAAAAAAAAGATTCACTGAGGAAAAGCAATGTGCTCAGTATGTCTTTTAAGAGACTTGATGTTGCAGGATAAACAGACATCAAATAGTCACACAAATGAATATATATTCATATATTATGATAAGCAAAGGAAAAAGTCCAGGTTGCTATGACAAAATATAACTTGGTGTTAGTGGTTCTTAAACTTTATTGCTCTTATATTCTTAATGCTCTCATATCTATAATGATGGATTGAGAAGTTGACTAGATTCTTCAGTCTCCTTCCCCTCCTCTTCCTCCTCATCCTTCTTCTTTTTATTTCTAGTGCTAGAATTAGAGACTTCTTGACTTGAAAAAAAATTTCCTACCCAGCCTTCTCAGAATTATCTACTTTCTAAATATCTGGGAAGTTGAACAAAAGGGCCTTATCATACATTACCAAATTATATGTTATTCTTTCATTTAGATGTGACTTACTCAGCAGATATATTTATTTTTTAAATATAAATTTTAAATTTTATTTATTTTTATTTTATATTATTTAAAACTTTTTAAAAGCTTATTTATTTATTTTGAGAGACATAGAGATAGAAGCAGAGAGAGAGGGAGAGAAAGAAGCTGACAGTGCAGAGCCTGATGTGGGGCTCAAACTCATGAACTATAAGCCGAAACCAAAAGCTGGACACAACTGTCTGAGCCACCCAGGTACCCCACTTAGCAAACATATTTAGAAAATATGTTGTTAATTTCAACATTACTTTCCAAAGCATTTTTCTTCTGTTTTCATTGAAGTATAACATATATAAAGTTCATTCATCTTAATTGTACAGATCAATGAACTTAAAAAAAATTTTTTTAATGTTCATTTTTGAAAGAGAGAGAGAGACAGTGCGTGAGCAGGGAAGAGGAAGAGCGGGAGGGAGACACAGAATCTGAAGCAGGCTCCAGGCTCTGAGCTGTCAGCACAGAGCCTGATGTGGGGCTTGAACTCACAGACCGCGACATCATGAGCTGGGCTGAAGTCAGATGCTCAACCAATGGAGCCACCCAGGTGCCCCCAGATCAGTGAGCTTTTAACATGAAGACACTGGTAACAACAAAATCTTTGATAACATTTATTTATAAAGCATTAGTTTCTATAAGACTCTGGAGTTGAAGATTTGGTGAATGCAGTATCTGAAAATCTCCCACATGTAACCAGGTTGCCAAAGTGAGTTCTCATTTTCAAATCATTTAGCCAAATTTGCCTTCTTTTCCATCAGAACAGTCTGACTTTATTTTCATTTCAAATCAACGTATTAGTAAGCATCACTATGATAACCATCTTACTTTGTAATTCTAACTCTAAGACAGATTGCTAAATAAGGAAAAGACCCTTGCCATGAGTTTATAGTCTGGTTGAAATAAAGTACCTCTGCTTTAAAACTTCTTACCTACATTTTTGGGTTGGTTTTGCACTAATAGAACTCTCCCTTGGGAACATTGTATTATTTAAAAATGTCAAAACGATGAAATAAAAAATGAAAGTTCTTAATACTAGCTATGGTTGTCGGATAAAATACAGGATGTGCAGTTAAATTTGAATTTCAGAGACTAATAATTTTTCAGTGTTTTAGTATATCTGGGGAATCTGTACATTAAAAAAATTTGTTATTTGAAATTCAAATGTAACTAGGTGTCTGTATTTTTACTTCCTAAATCTGGAAACTCTACTCTTGTTTTACTCCATATTATGTCTACTTATTAACAACATAACATGCACCAAAATACTTCATTTCTAATGCTCTGCCTTTCAGAAAAAATATGAATAACAGAGGGAAAGACACACGTGGAAGTTTCACTGACGCTAATATTTTGAACTACTAACTATCTGTTTGGTGTTTGAGAGGAATTTATTTATTTATTTATTTTTCTTTTAAAATATTTATTTATTTTTGAGAGAGAGAGAGAGAGAGAGAGAGAGAGAGAGAGAGAGAGACAAAGCACAAGTAGGGGAGAGGCAGAGAGAGAGGGATACAGAATCCGAAGCAGGCTCTAGGCTATGAGCTGTCAGCACAGAGCCCGATGCGGGGACTCCAATTCATGGACTGTGAGATCATGACCTGAGCAGAAGTCGGATGCTTAACCAACTGAACCCCCCAGGTACTTCAGGAATTTATTTTTTAAAAGTTTATTTATTTTTGAGAGAAAGGAAAAGCATGAGTGGGTGGAAGGGCAAAGAAAGAGAGAGAGACAGAGACAGAGAGAGAATCCCACAGTTTCCCAGTGTGGAGCCTGATGTGGGGCCAGAACCCACAAAATGTGAGATCATGACCTGAGCCAAATTCAGATGCTTAACTGACTGAGCCATCCAGGTGCCCTTGAGAGGAATTTATATCAAGCACTATGGTAAACAGAGGTAATAGAGACATATCTTTATTTTATAAAGTAGGAACAAGGCAGTGATGAAATGGAAGGAGAAAAGGAGAACTAACTATCTGCTTCAGGCTTGTGGGTAGCTTGTTTCTCAGACAGATAAATATTAGAGAAGACTATACATAAAAGGTGATGATCTGGAAGTTGAATCCTCTAAAACTATTATGACGGTGCCCGCCTTGGGAAGTTTGGGTATTTCTAAGTATAGAGTAATCCAGTTTGATGACTACTGACCCAGACTCTAGGGAAGTCTTCTTGGAGAAAGTGGCATTTGAACTGAGAAATGAAGGATGAATAGGAGTAATTCAAGTACAGGAGGGCAGATAGTCTGTCAGATGTTCCCAGAAATTACTCCCAACAGATCTCAGGAAAGATCATATAAGTTGGAAAGGGGAAAGTGGAAATTGAAGTTAAAATGCCCCCAGGTCTTGTATCATCTAAGAGGAGGGTAAAGGAATTGATTAACTTCAGAATTCATTCCGTTAAATAAATGTTACAAAATGTAGGGCAAACACTAAAAGATAGTACCAGAGTGAATAATTTCCAAGTGGTAGAAAAGAAAATGGCAGGTGTGGGTGTGGGTGGGGTAGAGAAGGATAAGTTAAAATTTTTTTCGATCAATCTCAAAGAAAACATTAACGGAGAAACCTAGAAAAAGTATCAAAAACTTAACACTTAAAATAGTAGGAATGACTCACAAAATATTAGAAATCACAATCAATGCCAATAGACCAAAGGTAAAAAGAAGCTTCTAAGTCTGAATAAACGTTGAACAGAGAATGAGTAAACATTGAGCGACATGTTATTTACAAAAGACACTTAAAACATAAGACACAGAAAATTAATAGGAAAAAGAATAGAAAATGATGAACAAACCAAGGCAATAACAACTAAATGAAAGTTGGCATGGCTAAATCAATACCACACAAAATTAACTTTAAGGTAAAAACTTTCTGGAATTGAAGTATATTAAAATAGGTAAATGGTAGATTCGTCAGAAAGAAATTTTACACCTTTATGTACTTTATAAAATATATTCAAAATATGGAAAGAAAATATTGGCTGATTTACAAGAAACTGACAAAAAATCACTTTCTGTACCTGATACTTGGGCAAAGTTAACAACCGTTCCAATGGATATATGTTTTAAAAATGACCAGACACTAGGCCATAAAACAAGTCCCAAGAAATTTTAAGTAATCAGTATTATACAGACCATAGTCTCTGATCACAATGCAATTAATACAAGTTATAAATTTATATAAAAAGATAACAGTATACCTCACGTTATCTAGAAATTAAAAAAAATTCCCCCATAGACTACAAAATAAATCTCAATATGAATTAGAAAAATTTAAAACAGAATGATAATGAAATTATTCCATAAAAACTTGAGGGATATAATGAACACAGCTGTTACATGAAAATTCTATAGCTTAGTACATTTTTTTGGAAATGAGAGGTTAAAAATAAAGCCAGTAAACATTTAGCACAAGAAGCTTAAGTAATTAATAGAACAAACTCAAAGAAATTTTTAAAAAGGAAAGAATATGACATAGAAAAGAAATATGAACTAGAGAATAATTGGAACAAGAAAAGCCAAGAAAGAGCAACAAGATTTGTCAAGAAAAAAAAGTGAGAAGATATAAATAAACTGATATAGAATAAAAGAGGAAATGGTCACAGACACAGATTTTATATTATTATTATTTTTTCTCTTTTTTAAAGTTTTTATATTTTGTTTCCAGTTAGTTAACATTCAGTCTTTTAATAGTTTCAGGTGTATAATAAAGTGATTCAACAATTCCATATATCACAAGGTGCTCATCACACCGTATGTTAACTAACATATAGGGGTCCATGTAATCCCTTTGAATTGGAGTTTTTGTATTCTTTGGGTAAATACCCAGTAGTGGAATTACTGGATCATATAATATTTCTATTTTTATTTTTTTGAGGAACCTCCATACTGTCTTCCACAAGGGCTGCACCAGTTTGCATTCCTACCAACAGTGCATAAAAATTCCTCTTTCCCCACATCCAACACTTTTTGTTTCTTGCATTGTTGATTTTAGCCATTTTGACAGGTGTGAGGTGATATCTCATTGTACTTTTGATTTGCATTTCGCTGATATAAGTGATGATGAACATCTTTTCATATGTATGTTGGCCATCTGTATGTCTTTGTTGGAGAAATGACAGACACAGATTTTAAAGTAATATGCTTGTATTATTAAGACTATATGTTAATAAATTAGAATATCTAGGGGAAATGGAAAAATTGATAAAAAAAATAAAATGACAAAATTCATGCAAGGAATAGAAAACTTGATTAAACCTGCATGAAAGAATTTATATGGAACTCAAGATTTTGTCTTGCTCCAAATACCTATGACTAAATGATTTAATAGCTGAGTTCCTATTGTTTCAAGAAACTGTTAATTATTGCATAATATAAAGTGGGACAGAATATGGTAAAAGAGTGACAGTTGCATAGCCCATTTTATGAAGCTAATATAATTTTTTAAATTAGGTTTTTTTCTTTTGAAATAATTTCAACTTTACAGAAAAGATACAGGAAGAGTAGGATGAACATGCTCCCCACCCAATAATTTGAAAGTATATTGCTCACATCATACCCAATTATCCCTGATACTTTAGCATTTACTTATTACCAGCAAGGATGTTTTGTTGCATCACCCCAATACATTCCTTGAGATCAGGAAATTAACACCATATAATACTACTATCGAGCTAACCAGAGATCAATTCGAGTGTCTCTAAGACAGAGAAACATAATTAAATGCAGTAATATACCTAAGTAAGTGATTAATAAGTGCTCAATATATGACCGTTGCTTTCACTATTCTGTAAATTCATTAGGGGCTCCTGAGTTTCTATCTTGGGCAGCCACAGGGTAGGTCTGTCCATGTGCTCCGCAGTCCTTACACAGCCATAGAAGTGGGGCGACCCTACCCCAATGTGCCACACCCTCAGGGCAAACCTACATTCTCTACACCACCCTAGCCTTGCTCCAAGACCCCCTGTAATGCAGGCCTCAGCCTCTCCCAAGTAGATAAGGCTGTGAGGTCGTCCACATGGAGCCTGGAGCTCAGATTGGGCTCCTCCCTTCCCGGCACTTAAGAAGCAGCCTCTGCCTTACCCTAGGGCAGGAGGAATTGTACCCACCTGCAAGTCTCCCACCCCTCCTCCCCTCGCAGCTTCCACGTTCAGCACATGCGCCCTGGGACCTATAAGGTGGGGGCGGGGAGGCAGCGGCTTCAAGCTTGCTGCCATCTTGGGCCCTCGCACTCTTGTAAGAACTGTGGCAAGGACGGCCTGGCCGGCGCTTCTCTGTAAGTCTGCATGTTTATTGTCAGCTTGCTGACACCCACCTCACCTTTGTCCCTTGAACTGTCTTGGCTTTGGTCCCGGGGGAGTGGGCAGTAGCCCCCCGCCTCCTGTGGAGGATCCCCCAGCCCCCTCTGTCCTCCCTGCCCTCTAACGGCGCCAGCGCCAGCTGTTCAGCCTGCCACGACAAATGCCGTTTTCAGGGAGGGTATCCCCCCAGGGGTCCTTTCTATAATGGCTGAGACTATGGCCAGGGGTTTTTACTTGTGGAGATGGAAAGATGCCGAGAGTATGCAAGTGCTCTCCTGAAGAAACTTATCTTTACCGAGTCATGTAATTGTTGTAATACTTTAATACACATTCAGAAATAACTTTTTACCTTTTGGAATTTTGAAAATGAAATGCAGACCCTTCGCAGCGCGTCAGCTAAGTAGAAGGTAAAATTAACCCCCCTTCTGTTCTTCCATGTCCCTCTCTTCATTGACCCTTCGTGCCTTCTTTTGTGCCCATGCAGGCGCAAATTCACGCACACCTGTAGGATATCGTGTTAATATTCTCTACATGTTACCCTGAATACCCTACCCCGCCCCCCCAAGTTTACAGGATTCCTAGGACCTATTCATCAGAGCCAATGAAGGTAGATCTGTTTTTAAAATAATAATGAAAGAATAAAAGAGGTGTTCTATAATCTGTTCCACTGTTAATATACGTTAGGTTGTGTGGCGTTTGTGTTTTATAGCTTTACTGAAGTATAATTGTGGTACAAACCACACATGAAGTTACAATTTGATGACATTTGAAACAGGTATGTCACACACACTCATGAAACCGCTGTAATCAGGATAATAAACCTTTCCATTATCCCCCAGAGTTTCTTCTGGTTCCTGCCCCTAGGCAGCATTGATCTGCTTTCCGTCACAATAGATTAGTTTGTATTTCCTAGTATTTCATATAAATGGAATACAGTATACATTTTCTTTCTCCAATTTTTTTCACTCAGAATCATTACTTTGAGATACATCTATGTTGTATGTATCAATACTTTGACCCTTTTTATTGCTGATTGATTTCCATTGTATGGCCTACAACCATTATATGGTTCCAGTTCAATAAGGGACACACTAGGGTTCAGATTTGAGTATTTTATAGACATTTCTGCAAAAGTGAGTGAAGCAAGCTTGATATGTTATGGAAAACGGACAATATTTATTGATGATAAAATTCATGCTTTAAAGCCAGAATTATAAAGTTGGAAAACTTGTGCCTGTCACTGCAACCAATATCTGAGTTTTCTGATAAGGTTGGTTGTGATATTTGATTTTTGAAACGTTGGGTAATGCAGTATGTCAGTATGGGGAAGTTGTGCATAATTCTGACCCAATATTTTCAAACAGATCAATGTAGTACCTTTAAAATCACTTGTGTTTTAAAGTTCTGTTCGAAGTTCAAGATCAAGGGGTTTTAAGGTAAAATTACAAAATCACTTACATGGTTTAGAATTTCAGTATCGTAATTAATATCTAAGAAGTCACCCCTCGTTGAGTTTTTGTGACTATCAAAGAAGAGTATCTTCAGTTATGTGAAAAAGCTATTAAAATACTACTGTCTTCTCTAATTATACAGCTGTGCATGGCTAGATTTTATTCACATACGTTATCCAAAGCAGCCTATTGCTACATATAATAAAAGCAGCTGTGAGAATCCAGCTATTTTTCTATTACACCGACATTGGGATTTGCAAAAATTGTAAAGGCATGTCCCTCTTCTCGCTGTACTTTTGGTTTTGAAAAATATCCTTCATGAAAACATTAATATTTAATGGGTTTATTATGATTTTTGAAATGAATAAATATTTTAAGAATGTGTTCCTAAGATGGCAAACATTGTCAGAAACTACATAAACACTCTTTGGGGTCTGTCTTGTCTTGGGCAGCTCTAACAAAATACCTTACATCGGATGGCCTAATAAACACCGGAAACTTATTTCTCACAGTCCTCCTGCATGTTGAGAAGTCCAAGGGGAAGGCGTTAGCAGATGTGGTGAGCACCTACTTCTTGGCTTACAGATCTCAGATGCCCGTGTTCTTGTGATTTCCTTAAATGGCAGAGAGAAGTTCTCTTATGGCCCCTATAGGGGCACTAATAACGTTCCCAAAGGCTCCATCCTCATGCCCTCTAGTCCTCATTACTTCCCAAAGGCCCTACATTCTAATACCATCACATTGGGAGATAGAGTTTCAATACGACTTGGGGGGAGGGGCACAAAATCTCAGTCTATAGCAAGGTCCTCATTAAGTTTTAGAAGTATAAGGGTCCTGAGACCAAATATTTGAAAGACACTGGTTTAATAGAACTTTTTTTGGTGTTAGAGCAAGAGAGGTTAGGGAGGGGTCTAGAAACTCCTAAATGAGGGGAAGGCGGCAGTTTAAGTTGAGTGGCCAGGGAATGCTTCACCTAAAAGGAAACCTGTGACAAAGACTCGAAGGCAATTGGGAAGCAAGCTGTGGTCTGAGAGCAGTGAGCCCCAAACCCGGACTCAGGAAGTTGGAGGAATGGAAGGGCACTGTAACTGTGGTGTAATGAGTGTAGTAGGACTAAGGTAACAGAAAAACGTGGGGAGGCGGGGAGGAGGGGAATCCTGGTGGTAGTGGTTAGATGTTGTAGGACTTCGAAGCCATTCTGATGACTTTAGTTTTCACTGTAAGTGAAATTAGGAGCTATTGAAGTTTTTGAGCATAGTAGTACATGTGGTGTCCTATATTTTAAAAAGGTCCAATGATTTTACTCATCTGGAATTAAAACAGATGAACCTGTTGGGGGGAGAGAAGAGAGGGAAACAAACAAGAGACTCTTAATGATAGAGAACAAACTATGGGTTGATGGAGGGGGCTGGGTGGGAGAAGGGCTAGATGGGTAACAGGTACTAAGGAGGGCACTTTGTGAGGAGCACTGGGTGTTGTATATAAGCGATGAATCACTAAATTCTCCTGAAACCAATATTGCTCTGTAAGTTAACTAACCAGAATTTAATTTAAAAAGGAAGGGGCACCTGGGTGGCTCAGTCAGCTGAATGTCTGACTGTTGATTTCTGCTCAGGTCATGATCCAGGCTCTGCACTGTGTAGTCTGGTTAAGATTGTCTCCCTCCCCCTCCCCCCCCCCTCCCCCTCCCCCCCCCTCCCCCCCTCCCCCCCTCCCCCTCTGTACAAGATAGTATTTTCCACAAACACTACGGGCATTGTGATGCTGTGCATTTTTATTTAAATTTAATTCAGGAGTTTGAACTTTCGATTTGAATTTAATTTTAAAAATAGTCTTTTTTAAAACAAAACATTAAAATGTGATAAATTTAAAAGCAGATACAAGCACTAAGTAGGGTCATCAGATTAACCTGATTTGAGGTGTAGATTTCTTTATTTGAACCTGTCTATATCTGATCATATGTAATTGTGGAACTATTACATGTGTCTGAGCTTGATTTTCTCAGTACATTGCTATTAAACATGATGCAAATTATTTTATATATGTATAGCCTTATAAGACAAATGATAATGTTATTTATTGGCTTTATAATTGTATCAATTTATAAAATTATTAGAAAACCACTTATGAATCCAATTTATAAAAGTTTTATGTTTTCTATTACTTCCTGCATCTTCTATTAGGTTAAGAAGGATTTTTGCTGCTGTTGCTGCCAAAAAGAAAAAAGTTTGGAAGCCCTAATTCAGCCCTCTCATTTTACAGATTTAGTATGATTCTAAGAAACAGTTCACACATCTCACACATTTGAACTCCAGTAAAACTTTCCTGATATCTTAATCTTGTATATGCAAAGTACTTTCTGTGAATATGGTAATATTCTAAAGAGTAGAATACTGAGTAAAGGCTGGATGTAGAACATCTTCATTTAAATTAGGTCTTTTAAAGGTCCATTGTCTCAAACCATTGTTCAAAACCAACCATGTAACTTTCTCTGAACTGTTATGGTTTGACCTTCAGAAACACAAGGGTAGGAGCTTTATCCATGACATTGGGAACTTTCTTCATGATCTTATTGAGCAAGTATTGAAGAGACAGGTGAAAGAGGTTGGCTGACACCCCCAGAATAGGTTATTCTGTCTACCTGATCAGGGATCTTTTCCAAAGTAGTGTGCTTTGGTGACCATCACACCGGACCTGCGAATTTACACGTCATTTCTTTGAGGCCCAAACACCTTTCTCCTCTTGAGAGTTCTTTGTAATAAATCCTGTCTTTCTCCTGCAGAATTACTAATCGTCTGGCAGAATTAGCATAGATTCCTATGGCCAGCAATTTCTTCAGGTAAAGTAGATGTCTTGTTAGTTTTGTCAACCACGAATATTTCATTTTGTTTCTTAGTCAAGGCTTCCCCAAGTGCTTCAGCAATCAGTTTCTAGATGTTCCTGGCGTTAGGTGAGAGCATATGCAAACCAGGCTCAGATTTTTTTTTTTCTCTCCCTTCTGCTTTGAAACTCCATATGAGACCATGTGTATTTTTTGAGGGGAAAGTTAGGCTTCTGGTAGTTTATTCTATTCAACTTCTTTGTGCATTTGGGCTTTCTTTGGCTTCTATTGTATATATACCCCTTCATTTAATGAAGGCATTCTGGCCAAATCTGTTTCTTAAACCTAAAGAGTGATATGTTTCCTGAAAGACAAGTATTTTTTTCCTCTTCCTATTTTCTCTGGTGAGAGGTCACATCACCCTTCAGGTGAATGCCAGGCAGAACATTCTTGTGTTCTAGCACAGGGTTCTTTCTTGAGTACCTGGTCTTCGTTTGTGTAAGGAATAATAAGCCTATAAATTGACTTTAGTCTGGGTATTGGGTAAAAGGCCTGTGACTTTAAATAGCGGTGGTTTAAGGCCTTTCTTGTCCTGAAGACAAAGTTTATTCTTGTTATTGGTTTATTCTAATGAAAGTCTTTATTGTCCATTGATTCTTTTATTCCTAGAGCCTCCAAGATCAAATAAGCACAGGTTGTAATCTATAGATCAGAGAGTGATGATTATCACCAAGTTAATTATCTAGGAGGAAATGAAAACCATAGTTGGTACCCAGATGTCCCTAAATCTTAACTCTTTCTCTAGCCTTGCAGTGGCCTGTTTCAATTTTTGGGCTTGGGTTTTAAGGCTTAGAAAGGGCTTCTGTTCTATTTATCTTTGAGATCACATTTATATTTTTGTCCTATGTGTTACTCTTTCATGTTTTTACCTTTTTCCTCTGAGTTTTGGGGTATTCTCTCAAAATTCTATTCCATTTATCTTTATTTTGTGTTGACTTTCCCCATTGCAGTTTTAAATTTTTTTACATGTATTTCTTTGTAATCTCAGTTGTTGCATCTTAATGACCACTTAGTCCTATAATAAAAGTGTAGTGCTCTCGGGGCATCTGGGTGGCTCATTCAGTTAAGCTTCTGACTTAGGCTCAGGTCATGATCTCACGGTTTGTGGGTTCGAGCCTTGCATCGGGCTCTGTGCTGACAGCTCAGAGGCTGAGCCGGCTTCAGGTTCTGTTTATCCGTCTCTCTCTGACTGTTTCTCCCTCTCTCTCTGACACTCCGCTGCTCTCACTCTGACTCTCGCTCAAAAATAAATAAAAACATTAAAAAAAAATTAAAGTGTAGTGTTCTCTTTTGACCTTTTGAAAGCAGAAATCAGACTTTTGCAAAACAATTTGTTTCCTTCAACATATTTATTCCTTAGGGGAGCATTTCCTTGGTTTCTTTTAAGTGTTTTTCTTGCTCTCTTCTTTAAGTCCAGTGTTTTTCTCATCATGGAAAGAAATTGATAGTTGTGAAGTGTTAACTGACTCTAACTCAAGTAGAAGTTGAGCTGAGCTATGACCTATCACAATAAATGTTGGTTCTTGCCTGAATTGGGGAATATTTTATACTTGAATATTGGTTTTACTATTTTTAGAATCGTAGCAATCTAGAGAAAATTAGCTGGAGCCATAATTACAACTTTGCCTTTGTGCTAAAGATTTCTTTTCTCTCCATACTTTTGTGCCCAGGCACGTCAGGGACAAGGTCTGGATTTACGTAACCTACCTTAGGGTCTTTGCAGGCCTGGCTTTCCTTAATGGTGTCTAGGACTTAGCCTATTGCCCTCCATCAAAGAGATATCTGGGAGTTGTATAATGATGTTGATACGGTCCAAATGACAGAATGGGGAGTGCAAACATCATGTCTCCTGTGGGTTCACCATCTGCCCTTGCTCCTAGCATTTGCCCTTTTGAGTTCTGTGTTGTTAGAAGTCTGCATGAGGGAAAGTAGCTTTCTCACAGGAGTAGAAGAATGTCTCCAGTGGACTTTATTTGGCTTCCTTCTATTACACTACATCTGTCCAATATCTAGTAGAAATATGTAAGTTTCTAGAAAATAAAGATTGCACTCCTCTTTTCCAGTTATTACGTATATATATATATATATATATATATACACACTTCCAATTTTTCATGTTCTCTTAGTTATTTCAATAGGAGTTTTTTAAAAGCAGAAGGCAGCGAAGTTATATTTTATCTCTCCATCTTGTCCAGTGAAGTTTTTTTAGCTAACATGTTCAATGTGATAAATATAGGCATATAATGATTTTAATGTTTATGTTTACATACCAAATTTACGTAATTCTAGTTTCAGGTCTCTATGTGGCAGATTTCATTTAATTGTGACCGTTTCCTGTCCAGAAGCTAATTAGTACTTATTATTTGCTTTTTAGAAAATGGATTCCACATCTCTCTTACCAATGTTTTTAGACATGGATCTGACAATATCACGTATAGAATGTTTTCCCAAGGACGTACTAGTGAAATTTCAAGGCAGAAATAATACTGAATGTGAGTTTGACTACCACATTTTACAGAGGGAAATGCAGCATATTCCAAAAGTAAAAAATAGTGTGGACATTGATGAATTTTGTTTGGTGGAAGAAAGAGTATCTGGAGAATGGCAGAGAGGAAGAGTTGTGGAAAAGAAAAATGAAGTCTATACAGTGCTCCTCATAGATCACGGAGAAGAACTAAGAGTTGATAGTACACAGGTTGCTTCAGCCTGTGACAACTTATTTGAGCTACCACCACGGGTAATATTTGGTATTTTTGCCAACATACTACCAAATGGGGAAAGATGGCCTCCTAAAGCTTTGAATTATTTCAAGTCATTAGTTGGACTACAAGTGAAAGGTTGTGTACAAGCTGTGTTGCCTCTTCAAAAGACTCTTCTAGAAGTGCCAAAAATTACATCCCAGGTTCTTGAGTTACAGTTAGGCAGACTTATTGATGGGGATTCATTTCGTCTTATTGTGGAAATGTTAAAAGAATTCCCACAAGAAATTCCAGATTTATTACAACATCAAAGGCCTGAATTATTGTTAAGTAAGAATGATACTTCACTTGATATTCAACAGGTTCTGGATAATTTGCAGCCATCTTTGTCAGTAGGCAGTATTGAAAGTATAAAGGTATCCTCTGCATTGAGCCCAAGTAAATTTTATTGTCAACTAATTAAATGGATTCCAGAGTTAGAAAACTTAACAGAGTGTATGACTTTGCATTATGATGCTATCAGTCAAGAAAGTAGTCCCACACGTGATAACTTTGGATTACTTTGTGTTGCCAAAAGAAGAAATGGACACTGGTATAGAGGAATTCTTCAGCAGCTGTTGCCCAACAATCAGGTGAAAATTTGGTTCATGGATTATGGCAGTAGTGAGGCTATACCTTCAGTCCACGTAAAGAAACTTAAACAGGATTTTATTTTAGTACCATTATTTTCATTTCCATGTTCTCTGACATATTTACACAGTCCAGATAGAGAAGCCAGAAAATCTCAACTGAGTGTATTTAAACAAGCTTTGTTAGGACAAATAGTATATGCACACATCGATTGGTTCAATAAAGATGAACATTTGTATTATGTAACACTACAAACTCAGGAGTCTACAATTAATTCTAAGTGTCTGCTGAAGACTGTAGGCACACAAGTACTCTGTCCAGTGTCTGAATCAAAAATCTCTAGTATATTTAAAGAGACTAGTGTTTCTGGTGTAAACGGTTTTGCAGTTGGGCGTTTTATTGGAAATACTGAGCCGTCAATAGACTATCTAAATAAAAACTCTGTGAAAGTAGGTTTTCCTATTAAAACTATAGAGATGGAGATAGAGGCTGCCTATATAGCTTTTGTAGTATATGTATTAAACCCATCAAATTTCTGGGTACGTACTAATGAACATGAGAATGAACTTCAAGATATAATAAAAAATATAAACAAATTTTATGATTTGTGTGAAAATAATGAACTGATTCTAAGAAATCCAGAACCTGGATTATTTTGTTGTGCTAGATACAGCAAGGATAGACATTTTTACAGAGCTGTTATCACTGATATTAATGGTTATAAGATTAATGTTTATTTTTTAGATTATGGAAATACTGATTCCATACCATTTTTTGATGTAAAAGTTTTGCTTCCAGAGTTTTGTGAGTTGCCTGCCTTAGCCATGTGCTGTTCACTTGCACATATATTTCCTACTGAAGATTTATGGGTGAAGGCAGCAGTTGACTATTTTAAAAAAATTGTTTTGAACAAAGCAATTTTGCTGCAAGTTCTAGCAAAAAAAGATGACAAGTACATTGTAAATATTCAGAGTATTGAAGCCTCAGAAAATATTGATGTTGTCTCTCTTATGTTACAAGCTGGATATGCAGAGTATTGGGAAGTAGAACCAGAGTGTTATCCCAGATCTGCAAGTGAATATTCAGTGTTAAATTTAGAATCTAAAAACAAAATTAATATTGAAGTCCTATCTGCCTTTCTTGAAGGACCTAAACCTAAAAAGTGCCATTCAAATAAGCTAAGAGAAAGTAAGTTGTCTTTGGCAAAAACCCCAGCTGTTAATTTCTCAGATTTAAAAAATCCTTTCACCTTGTCTGTGGGATCTGAGTCACCGCGACCTTATAAAGAATATATATTTAAACCAGGAACAGTTCTTGAAGTTAAGTGTTCTTCTTATTATGGCCCAGGTGACTTCTCCTGCCAGCTTCAATGTAAGTTGGAAGACCTAAAATTACTAATGGAACAAATTCAGAATTATTATAGCATTCATTCAGATCCTTATCAGATTGGGCAGATTGCTTGTGTTGCTAAGTATTCCAAAGATGGAAAGTGGTATAGAGCTGCTGTTTTGACTCAAGTATCACGAAAAGAATTTGACATAGTATTTGTTGATTATGGTTACCAGGAAAGAGTTTTAGTTAAAGATATCTGTGCTATTAACCCACATTTTCTTTTGTTAGAAGGCCAAGCCTTCAGATGTAGTCTTAATCATTTAGTTGAACCCATTAGTTGTAAATCATTCAGTTGGACAAGAGAAGCATGCAGAGACTTTGGGAATTTTCTTTCTTCATCTAAAGGATTTTTGACTTGTGTCGTTTATGCCTTAGTTCTTACACATCCAAACTCTTTATGTAACTTAGTCGATTTACAATCTCCAGTTACTAGTGCAAAAGAATTTCTTGTGAATCCTGGCTCTGCCCAGTATACTACGTTATCAAAGCCGTTCCCATCTTCAGTAAGTCTTTACAGTTACTATTATTCTACCTTTAACATAAAAATTGGAAGTGAGGAAGAAATATACATATCTCACATAGACAGTCCCAAAAAGTTTTATTGCCAACTTAGTAGAAATAATAAAGACCTGGAGATGATAGAAACAAAAATCACAGAGAGTAGCAACCTAAAAAATAGTCCAAAATATGACTCTAGTAAAATGAGATTGTGCATAGCTAAGTACGCAGAGGATGGTCTCTTATATCGAGCGTTAGCAGTGCCAACAGACTCATTAACTGACTTTCTGGTCTATTTTGTGGACTTTGGAAATAAGCAGTTAGTAGAAGAAAGTACATTGAGGGCCATTTCAGATCAGTTTCCAGAGTTGCTGTTTACACCTATGCAAGCTATTAAGTGTTTTTTGTCGAATCTCGGAGATGTAGATATTCCAGCAGAAATCAATAGCTGGTTTAAAGATAATTTTTTGGGAAAACCGTTAAGGGCACTAATATTGTCCAGGGAGTCAGATGGCCAGCTTGGTGTAGAATTATATGATGGATATCAACTTATAAATCAGAAAATTAAAATGTTGCTTCATGCTTACAGAAAAAAACATGGTGATCCAACACCCTGTGTGGAAAAGGGTCATAAGATAAATGAGAATAAGAGACTTACTATTTCTTTGAAAGGCGAAATAGAAAACCACTATCATCATAATATAAATAAAGCTAATTTAGTAACATATTCTGAAAGCAAAACAGATCAGTTAATGAATTCCAGAAGTACACATGCCAAGCTTTTGAAACAGTCGGCTTGTTATAAAATTGAACCTGTGTCAAAAAACAAAGTGAAGTCTTTGAGTGATGGATTCAAAAATAAAGGTGTAAAAATTGTCCCTGGATCTGCACTTACTCTTGATGAAATTGATGTGGGCCAGAAATCAGGAAGGGTATCACCGTCTTTTAAACAAGAATTAAATCAAGCAGCCTCTCAAAACCCATACAATCTTACTAGACCACAGATCAAAGATCTTCCTCAACCCAAAATTTACTTGAAGACCAAAGTTAAAGGATATGTTTCTAATATCAGTAATCCAGCAAGTTTCCATATTCAGCTTGCTGAGAATGAAAATGTAATCATCAGACTTGCAGAGGCTCTAAATGAAAGAAGAACAAAGATAGTGAAAGAGAGAAAATCAGGTAAGCCTGCGGTGGGAGACCTTGTAGTTGCAGAATACTCTGGTGACCATGCCATTTACAGGGCAGTCATTAAGAAAAGTTTGCCAGGAAATTCTTTTGAAGTGGAATTTATTGACTATGGTAACACTGCAGTAATAAGCACATCAGAAATTTATGAATTTCAGAGGGAATTCTTAACAATTCCTCAGCTAGGAATCCATTCTTTTCTTAGTGGAGTCAAGTGGAATGAGCCTGATGAAATATGGGACAGTAAAAGTGTGGATTTTTTTGCATCAAGAGTAAGTAACAAAACCGTTGCATGTGAATTTTTGAAAAAGCATGAGCAGAAATGGGAAGTAAATATCACTTGCGATGGAACATGTGTTATTAATGAACTACTAAAATGGACAGCATGTTCAAAACTACAGAAAACAGTATTGCAGATACCGGTGGTTGTGCCTCAAAAGGTGAGTTCTGGTGAGGATAATGAAATGAAGAAAGGAAGAGCAGATGAATACAAAGGTTCTATGGTCCTTCAACCAGCCTACCACCAGGTGGGTAATATTCCTTTTGAAGAGTTAAAACCTGGACAACTGGAAAGGGCTGAAATACTTTATGTCTCAAAAAGTGGGATATTTTATGTGAAGCTATTAAAAAATAAAAAAATCTTATCAGATTTAACAGTATTAATCACTAAAGAAGTAAAAAAACCTTTATCAATGGAAAATATTGAAAAAGGCGTAGAGTGCTTGGCAAAATCTAAAAAAACCTTGAAATGGTACCGATCAAAAGTAGAAAAGAAGTGTGTTAATGAGAAAGTGCTTGTTTTTTTAGTAGATCATGGTAGGTATGAAATAGTACCTTTAGGTAATACCAAGGTGCTTAGTAATGAAATGAGAAATATTCCAAGACAAGCTGTGTCTTGTAAATGGATTTGGTTTGAAAATTTTAGAATCCAGTCATTTGAGTCTATTGTGTGTTTATTTGCTCATCTGGAAATAAATATTCTTTTCCTGAAATATTTAGATTCTGTGTGGGAAGTAGACATTTTGGTAGATGGCCTTTTACTTTTGGAATATTTAAATTTAAATACAGTTCGTGTTGAAAACAAACTTGAATCTTCAGAAACAATTTTTAATATGGAATCTAAGACTCTTGTGTCATCTTGTACAATAAGATCATATACTTGGGCCCAACTCCAAAATGGAAAGCAGTATTCTGGTATTGCCACTGCTATTTCTGATCCATCAGATTTCTGTGTTCAGTTAGAAGATTTCTTTGACACAATGAAATCTCTCTTTGTGTTGCTTTCTGATCTACCAGAAAACTTACAAACAGTGCCTCAAGAGTGTTTAATTCCTGGTGCTAGTTGTTTGTTCAAATATGAATTGGAAGATCAGTGGAACAGAGTAGAAATTTCTGAAGTCTTTAATCAGTCTTTACTACTTGTATTGATTGACTATGGATTTTCTGTTTACATACCTTATTCCGATACAAAAAATCTGAAAGTTGTTCCTGTGGAACTTTTGAATTTACCAAGATTAAGTTATCCTTGTATCTTAGGTGGTATCTTACCCGCTAAGGGGAAACATTGGAATGAAGAAGCCAAAAGTGTTTTTCGAGATTTGCTAAGTAAACCAGGCTTAGTTTTTCAGTTGAGGAAGTATAATTTTGGAACAAAATTGGAAGTAGATGTCATTCATAAGAAAAACAATTTGGCAGATATGTTGGTTGTATCAGGTCTTGCAGTATATTCTAAAGATTCAGATCATCTTAATGATGGAGTTTCTACTACTGGATCTATTGAAATCCAGTATCAATTACAGAGTAAGCCTAATTTCCCATCGTTAGATCAAAATTGTTACAAAAGAGAAAATACAAGTTGTATATGCACTGAGAAACAAAAACTAAAAGAGAAAACTGTAAAAAAGAAAGTCTATAAGAACCTCTTAAGGAAAAGCAGTATCAGTACAAGATTATATTCTAGAAATTTAACTCTGAGAAAGAAGACTGACATTGGAGAACGTAATCCCCAAAGTACCATCACATTTGATACATGTACAGCAGCTTCATTTTGGGAACTACTGAATGATTTGAAGAATAACACCAATTTCATTGAAAACATTTTTGAAAAACTACCAACTGAAGAAATACAGGAAAATAACACAATGGATTTGAGAACAAGGATAAAAGCACTGCACGTTAATGAAACAATGATATCCGAGGAATGCTTAAAAGGTAGGTACTTATTTTTTTTTTTAAAGTAGGTTTTTTTTGGTATATTATTTTTGATTCCTGTAAAGTTTATTATATGCTAAGATTATCCAAATTAAAAAAATCGTGGTGGAAGAAACTCCCTAGACAGTCTGAATAAATGGATAAACTGGAAGTGATGACTTAGTTACAAAATGATACTTGATGATAGTTTCCTTTTTTGAATGGTAACCTTTGAGAATGTAATCAAAGTGGAGAGAATTTTTAACCATATACGCATGTACACATACATGACATTTTACAGATAGTTTCAAGAGTTTCATAAAACTAAAGGCCCATAGATCTCTGGTTAATAAATCTTGCTATTAGTGAGCTCCTGGGCTCATTTTGAAGAACCAGTTTTCTGTTATGGATGAAATATATCTTCATTTAGATTTTTTGAGTGTGCTTTTAGCATATTGCTAATACAGTTAAATTTATAGTGTAAACTGACTCGAACACATTTCCTCTTAAATTTTTTAGATGTCAAACCGATTCCTTAATAAGTTTTAATATTTTATGTTATCTGATTTTGCTTATGCACGTTATATTTCATCTTCCATATGGATTAGTTACTGAGGATTTCATAGGCTATAAATGTTCCCTGCTTTAATGAATGTTCTGACTATAAATCTATTATTCTATGTCATCACTATTATTATAGCCGGTTACATTCTTTCAATGATTGGAGGGATCTACGTTCTTTCAATGAGGGGAGGGATCTTGTTTTTGTTGATGTATTCTACAAGGAATATTTCATTTGAATTCATATCGAGGTGTTTTATAGTTAATTGACAAATGCTTTAAAATTGGTCCTCTTATTTTTGAGTATTTTTGTTATTGAATTAGCAGTTATGGTAGAGTGCTTACTATCTAGGTACTGTGCTAAGATTTTTATATGTATTGTCTTTTAAAGCTTATCAAACTCTATGAAGTAGGTGGATATTAAGGTTTAAATGAAGTCCGGTAACTAGTACCCATTTCTTTGCCTGAATTCTAAACCACTTTAGAGAGGGACAAGGAGAGAAACCATTGGTGAGCAAAATATCACATTAATTACAATTAAAAAAACAAAAAACAAAACAAAAAAACCCCAAGAGGACGCCTGGGTGGCTCAGTTGATTGAGCTTCCACCTTCGGCTCTGGTCGTGATCTCGTGATTTGTGAATTTGAGGCCTGTATTGGGCTCTGTGCTGACAGCTCAGAGACCTGGAGCCTGCTTTGGATTCTGTGTCTCCCTGTCTCTCTTGCCCCTTCCCTGCTCGTGCTTTCTCTGTCTCAAAAAATGTTAAAAAATAAAAAAAAAAAAAAAAACCACCACACCACCCAAAACCAATACTGATGAATGTGGGTTTGTATCAATTGGAGAAGGGGTTTACCAACAGTGAGTCCATAATTTAGACTTCGCGCACAGGCACAGAGGGGAATTTCTCCATATTGGGGGCCTACCCATGTCAAACTTGATTGAAAGCATTTATCTCCAAAAAGACAGGGAGGGAGGAGGAGGAAGAAGCTAAACTGACCTATACCTTTGTCTTTCTAAATGGCCCTACTCCATTACATACAAAGCTGAGTATTAGGCTAGGAGAGTACCTCACCAGTGAATACTTGTATGTGGAAGGAAACCCCAGGAATGGGAAGAAGTACCCCCCCCCCGCCCCCGCCACCAAATTATCACTATTTTATGGATGAGGCTCAGGGAAATTAAGTAAATTGCCAATGGATCTAAAGAGAAAAATCTCAGTTCCTTGCTTACTAGCAACTCTGATGTTTCTACATCCACAGTCTTTTATTAATTACTTATAGTGCCTTTGGAAAAGGAGTTAGATATTTGAGGAAGAGTTTTCTATAAGCTTTTGAACATCAGCCCATATATTTTGGCACTTGTATAACTTCTTTTGTTACTTTACATGTGCTTATTTCCATCTTCTTTGTTTTTCCTTCAGAACCCACTCTTGGCCCCCATCTATATCCCACCTTTTGCATTCCTGGCACAGAGTGAACCAATAAGTAAATTGAGGAAAAGTAGCTATTATAAAAACAGTTAAAGAAGCAAACATTAAATTAAAAAATAAAAAAGCTTCATTTAGGGAAAAATCATAATTTTGAGTGAGACAAATACAAGAACCATGGTTTCACAGACTAAGAATTTTCTAATACACTTGTTATCCAGTTTAAAACAAAAAATAAGAAAACCTCAAATGGTTTCATTGCCTCGAGTACTGTCATAACTCTTCCCTCCGATTGCTCGTCCAGCAGCAGTAGTGTAGTAGCCACTGCTGTTATTCTTGCCTGCACGTGCTCTGAATCTAGGCCAAAATGGTTTTAGTTCTTCTCGGTTGAAGTTCTCAATATTTGAAACTCTCTTGCCTATTCAGGAAGCTAGAAAAGTGGCTCTAATGGCCATGCTTTGCAGTCTACACTTTGCATTGACATTAAATAAAGCTTTAAAAAATTCTGATGCCTGTCTCACTTTTAGAGATTGTTTTAATTGGTCAGCCTTCTGCCTCACTGTTAGGATTTTGAAGCCCCCTGGGTGATTGTAATGTACAGGGAAGGTTTCGAACCACTGTTTTAGAGACAATTGTGGATAACTTCCTGAATTATTTTGTGAGAGAGAATAATTCTGGACTTTGTGAAAACTCTTAAAACCTATTCCTCCTGTATTTGGAGGCCAGACTCTACATGACGAGCCACAGCAATTCTGTGCTAAACTTAATTTGAAGTAAATATAGTAAAAATGCTATGGTGTTAGAAATGGCCTCGAAGTATAATACATAAATTTTTACCTTGCCCAGGTATTCTAATGATAGAAGTCACTGCCTCTTATGTTTAGGAAATTGGCTTAACTTTACCCTAGTTTTACCCTACTGTAACATATCGGTATTAAAATATTCAAGCTAGTTGTTTTTATTTGCAGACTGTTTTCTTAAAAGGTATTAGTCTTTTCCCAGGATGTTTTTGCAGGTTTTTGTTGTTGCTTGCTTGTTTTTCCCTGGAAGTCCTTGAATAGATAATTACGGGAACTAAAGAATGTAACGGCCCTTTAAAAAGCACAGAAATATCTAGTCACTCTTTGGTAATGAGGCAGTGCTTGATGTTGGTATGTGCTACCTTTGTACGGTTCCTTATTTAACTGGAGGACACCTTTGAAAGAAATCTGGAATGGCAACCCAACTTTAGAAGGAGAGTTTTGTCTGACATTTTACATTTGAAATAATACACCTAGACATCCAAGGGGAATGGCTGACAGACATGTAAAATGTTAGACTGAATTTTGAAAATACGAGACTTGTAAGTGATACATACTTACGAATCACTTGCATTGGATGTAGCATGGTATTTAAAGTAAGATGAGTGAGGCCCCTTGCTCCTTGGAGTTTGAATTCCTGCTTCATCCCTTCTTACCTGCGAAGCTGTAGATAAGCTTTTTAACATGGCCGTACCTCAGTTTTTTCATCTGGAACATGGAGATAATGACTATGCTATTGGCTGCTTGTGAGGATTAAATAAGTTAAAACGTTAAAACCTTTCCACTAGTATCTGGTATGGAGCAAGTGCTCACAAATTTTAGAAAAATCAGCCATCCCAATAAAGCTAATGTATTTGTTTTGAAAATCTTTTGTGAAATTGCAACTTGAAAAATTTCTGATTCTGCTCTGCAAGAAATCGAAAGATTTAGGACAGTGTATATATATGCACACACATGTTTACAGTACAATGGTTAGACTAATGGTTAAATTTCTATTTGGAAGATAGGATTTATGATTGAGATAATTACAGTTCTAAATAAAGATTAGAACAGGCTATATGTATTTTTTCCAAAATGGATATAAGTAATTAAGACGAGATATTTTAAGTTGTTATACCTACAATTATATATGTTATATGTGTCATCTGCTTATGCCATTTTTAGAATAAAATCTTGACTATGAATGAAACCCATAATGCTTAGAAAATCATATTACAGCATATTAATTATTATTGTTTTTTGCTTGTGTTTCAGTGAAGGGAGACGCAGGCTCAGATCCTCAATGTATCTGTTTGGCAACAAATAATACATAGGATACCCAATAATTACTGTTTTGTTGTAGATGCTCCAAATATAGAATAAAAGTGGTAAGCATATGATGATTTCTAATATTAAAGGTATCTTCAAGGCATCTAGATTGTTGAGATTATTTGCCTAGGAGACTATATTAGAATGTTACAGTAATTCTATGTGACCAGGAGTTGTGATGATTTGTTTGTAGAAAGATTATTTGGGAAATGTGGTTCACTCCTAAAGTATTTTAAACGTTTTATTTGATAAGCCATTTTTTACTTGTGTTTCCACAGTTGTTAGATAGTATATTACTATTATCTATATTTTTTAGGTGTCTTTCCTGACTAAAGCCTTTGTTTCAGTTCCTACTTTTAGAGTCATCATTGTGATCATGGAAAGTACATAGAGAGTTAGTGCTACAGGACATATTCCCAGGAAAATGTGGGACTATGCTTGTAGGACTGCACTCAATAATAGGATATGGATGAGAAGTCAGAGTTAATCCCATTCTCCCTGTCTTTAGATCATACAGTGAGATTTTTCTTTCATTTTATTTTGCAGTCATACCTATTTTTGATTTGGTTTTATACTTGGTTGTTCATTAGTTGTAGATACTGGTGACACTTTTTAGTTGGGGGGGTCGGTTTTTTGTCAGCATATTTAACTATGAACTAGAATTTATTTTGCAAATAAACATTTATTGAGCAAATTTAGAGTATTGTTTTAGTGCCAAGATAGAACCATAAAATCATTCAAATGTACTTAAGAGTTAATGTCTGCCAAATAGTTTTTGAAGAACTAGAGATTTGGTAATTTAGAGAATATTTGGGGAAATTTAGAAATTTCCTAAGCTAGCTAGGGACAATCAAGTTTATCATTGCACATGTATATTGAATGTATTGATATTGTCATCTTTTTGAGGTTAGGAAGTAATTTCCAATAATGCTGTTGTTTATGAATATATAGGAGTTTAAGTTTGGTATCTTGAAAGTTGATTCAGTGCAGGGAGACTTTATATTTTTACACTACAGATTAATCTGTGGCTTGTGAGTATTTTAGAGCAGAGAATTTAACGTTTACTCTTTGTAATCGAATTTCTTTGAATACTTTTGTGTCATTTCCCCCCAAACTTCACCAGATCTCAGATTATTTTGTACAATTTAGAAAAGTACTTCTGTTAAAAAAACTAATTCGCTTTAAACAACTTCTGTTACTGTTCTAATACTGGTTGCCTTTGTTTTGTTTTGCTACCATAAAATATGGCAAAGTTAATGACTTGGTTAATTAAAAACAAGAAATGATGTTTTTGGTACCAGTTTTATCATAAAGGACCTCATACCCCTTCAGTCTTTCAGAGTTCTTTTAACTTCATTTATGTGTCTGAGGTACATTATTTTATGTTTGGCAATAGACTGTACAAATTTATTTATAGCATTTATGTTATTAAATACTGTAGAAAATGTTTTTAGAAATCCACATTTCAGTTAATTCCTAATTGATTTTTTTTTATTAGACAGAAGCCCAGTATAGAAAGTAACAGAAGGAAGAATTAAAATTAAGATTTCCTTTTGAAGAGAAAAAGAGCTTAATTTAAAACCATTGTTTTCCTCCTTTTTTATGAAGCTACATTCTTCTTCTTTTATATTTTATTTTTTTGCTCTATATTAGCTAGTGTATTATACTGTAAAATTAAAACATGGAGGATGTATAGTAATATAGAATTATATTTCTACTTTTCAGAGAAATTTTTTCCCCATGGTTTTTCCATTTTATGTGCCATTTATGCTTTGACTTTTATTGTGTTTGATTTGCTTTTTCTAGCTTCATCTCGAAGTAGCTATTATTTTAGATCTTTGTCTTTTGTAATAGAAGTGCTTAATGTCAGAAACTTTTTTTTATTTAAAGTTTGTATGTTGAGAGAGAGAGAGAGAGAGAGAGAGAGAGAGCGAGAAAGAGAGAGAGAGGGGAAGAGAAAGAGTCGGGAAGGGGCGGAGAAAGAGGGAGAGAGAGAATCCTAAGCAGGCTTCATGCTCTTAGCACAGAGCCCAATGTGGGCTCAAACCCATGAACTGTGAGATCATGACCTGAGCCAAAACCAAGCATTGGACACTTAACTGATCAAGCTACCCAGGCATCCCCAGAAACAACTTCTTCGTGTTCTTCAGGTGCAGCCCATATATTTTGAAGTGTTTCCATATTTAGGTTATTTTTTAATGCCCCTTTATTTTTATTCATTTTGATTCAGTAACAGTGATTTTCTCAGCTTTTGTCTTCCTGTGAATATCTTTATTTTTGCCTTTATTTTTAAAAATAACTTTAGGCATATTTTCATTTCATATGATAAACTCTTTTTCAAATGTATAACTCAGTGTTTAGTATTTGTCACAAGTTGTGCAACTATCCCCATTAAAAATTTTTACAACATCTTATTCAATATTCCTGTATACTGTTAATTCCCATGTCCTTCCCCATCCTCAGTCCCTGTTCCCAGAAAACGCTAATTTCTTTCCTTAACACTTCTCTTTTCTGGACTTGTTGTATAAATGGAGTCATATGATATTTGGTCTTGTGTCTGGCTTCTTTCACTGAGTAAAATGTTTTGATACATGCCATATCATAGTATGTATCAGTTTTTCATCCTCTGTTATTGCTTAATAATATTTCATTGAATATACGTGTTTCTAAGTTTTGACTGTTAAGATTAATGGTACTAAAAATATATACATATAAACCTTTATGTGACTATGTGTCCATTCCTCTTGGATATGTACCTAAGAGTGGAATTATTGGGTCTTGTGGTAAATTCATGTTTAATGTTTAAAAATTACCAAACTGTTTTTCAAAGTGACTGTACCATTTTTATATTCCTACTGGCTATATGGAAAGCTTTGCTGATTCTCTGTATCCTTATATCTTGTCAAGATGTTGTGTTTTTTTAAAATTCACCCCTTGCCTCCACCCACTTCCTCTGTGGTAACCACCAGTTCTCTCCATTTAAGAGTCTGCCTTTTTTTTTTTTTTTAATTCATTTTGACTTATTCTCTGACCTATTTCACTTAGCATTATAGCCTCTAGGTCTATTTGTGTTGTGCATGTGGCAAGATCTCCTTTTTTTTTTTTTTTTTGGCTGAGTTATATTCCATTATAGATACATGTACCACATTTTCTTCATCTATGGATGGACTCTTGGGTTGCTTCCATTTCTTGGCTATTATAATTAATGCTGTAATAAACATTAAGGTGCATGTATGTTTTCAAAGTAGCATTTTTTTTCTTTGGGTAAATATCCAGTACTGGAATTACTGGATCATATGGTAATGCCATTTTTAATTTAAGAAACCTCCATACTGTTTTCCGCAGTAGTGGAACCAATTTACATACCCATCAACGGTGCATGAGGGTTCCTTTTTCTCCACATCCTTGTTTATACTTGTTATTTATTCTGTTTTTGATATCAGCTGACAGATGTAATATCTCATTGTGATTTTAATTTGCATTTCCCAGCTGATTAGTGATGTTGAACATCTTTTTGTGTGTCGGCCGTCTGTATATTGTCTTGAGAAAAATTCTATTCAAGTTGTCCACTCATTTGTAATTGGATTGTTTTTTGGTGTCAAATTGTAGAAGTCCTTTATATATTTTGGATATTAGCCCCTATCAGATATATCATTTACAAATATTTTCTCCCATTCGGTAATTAGGTGGTATTCTGCTTTGTGATGGTTTCCTTTGCTGTGCAAAAGCTTTTTATTTTGGGATAGTCCCAGTAGTTTAATTTTGCTTTTGTTTCCTTTGCCCAAGATGACCTTTCTAGAAAAATATTCCTATAGCTGATATCAAAGAAATTACTGCCTATATTTTCTTCAAGTGGTTTTATGGTTTAAATGTTTCACATTTGGGTCCTTAATTAATTTTGAGTTTTTCTGTATGGTATAGGAAAGCGATCCAGTTTTATTTCTTTGCATGTAGCTCTCCAGTTTTCCCAACACCATTTGTTGAAGAGACTGTCTTTTCTCCATTATATATTCTTGCCTCCTGCATGGTAGATTCATTGAACATATAAGCATGAGTTTGTTTCTGGGCTCTCTCTCCTGTTTCATTGATCTGTGTGTCTGTTTTTGTGCCAATACCATACTGTTTTAATTACTGTAGCTTTGTAGTACATGTTGAAATCTAGGATTATGATATTTCAGCTTTGTTTTTCTTTCTGAAGATGCTTTGGCTATTTGGGGTCTTTTGTGGTTACATACAAATTTTAGGCTTATTTATTCTAGCTATGTAAAAAGATGTTGATATTTTGACAGGGATTGCAGTAAATCCATAGACTTTTAGGTAGTATGAACATTTTAACCATGTTGGGTCTTCTAATCCATGAGCATGGAACACCTTTCCATTTATTTGTGTCTTCAATTTCTTCTATCAACATTTTATAGTTTTTTGGAGTATAGGCTTTTCATCTCCTTGGTTAAGTTTATTCCTAGGTATTATTTTTGGTACAATTGTAAGCGGAATTGCTTTCTTAATTTCTCTGTGCTACTTCATTATTAGTGTGTAGTAATTAAATAGGTTTCTATATATTAATTTTGTATCCTGTGACTTTACTGAATTCGTTTAATAGTTCTGCTAGTTTTTTTTCTAGAGTCTTTTGGGTTTTTAAAAATACATATTTTCATATCATCTGTGAATATTAAAGGTTTTACTTCTTTCTTACTAATTCAGATGCCTTTTTTTCTTGTCGGATTGCTGTGGCATGGACTTCTAGTACTGTGTTGAATAAAAATGGTGAGATTGACCATCCGCGTCTTGTTCATGATCTTAGAGGAAAGGGTCCCAGTTTTTCACCATCAAGTATGATGTTAGCTGTGCATGTTTCATATATGACCTTTAGCATGGTGAGGTATGTTCTTTCTACATCTAATTTGTTGGAAATTTTTTATCAAGAATGGATGTTGTACTTTATCAAATGCTTTTTCTGAATCTGTTGAGATGAAATTTCTTTTAATGTGGTATTATCATGTCGATGTATTTATGAATATTGAGCTACGCTTGCATCTCCGGAATAAATTGCACTTGATTATGGTGAATGATTTTGTTTAATGTATGGTTATATTTGGTTTGCTAATATTTTATTGAGGATTTTTGTATGTTTATCAGAGATAATTGGCCTGTAGTTTTTTTTTTCTTTTTGTAGTGTTTGTGGGTAATATTGCCCTGCTAGAATGAATTTAGAAGCTTTCTTTCCTTTTCTATTTTTTGGAATAGTTTGAGAGGGATGGGTACTAATTCTTCTATTTAAATTCTTTAAATCGTGTAAATGTTTGATATAATTCACCTGTGAAGCTGTCTGTCCCTGGATTTTTTTGGGAGATTTTCTGACTACTGATTCTATTTCATTGCTAGTGATTGGTCTGTTCAAATTTACTGTTGCTTCCTGATTCAGTTTTGGAAGATTATGCTTCTAGGAATCTATCCATTTCTTCTAGGCTGTCCAATTTGTTGACATAATATTCTTACCTTTTATATATTTTTTTAAACAATTTATCATCAAATTGGTTTCCATACAACACCTAGTACTCATCCCAACAAGTGCCCTCCTCAGTGCCCATCACCCACTCTTCCGCCCCCACCCCCCCGGGTCAGAGAAAGACCTTTTATATTTCTGTGGTGTAGGTTGTTATTTCTCCATTTATGATTTTATTTGAGTCCTCTTTTTTTCTTGATGAGTCTGGCTAAAGATTTACCAGTTTTGCTTATATTTTCAAAGAACCAGCTCTTGTTTCTTCATCGGTCATTTTTATTCTTGCCATCTTAGTGGATGTGAAAACCTATCTTTTGGTTTTAGTTTGCATTGCACTGATGATATTGAGCATCTTTTCATGTGCTTCTTAGCCATTTGTATATTTCTTTAAATAAAAGTGTTCAAAAATTCTTACCATTAAAATTTTGTTGTCTCTTTATTGAGTAGTAAGAGTTTATATTTCTGGATCCTTGTATGGATATGGTTTACAAATACTTCTCCCAATTTGGGTTGTCTTTTCACTTTGTCCTTTTGAAGCACAAATGATTTAATTTTGATGGATTCTTATTTTTGTTGCTTTTGCATTTGCTTTAGGTGTCATACATAGGAAGTCATTACCTAATCCAAGATGATGAATGTTTATAAAAGTTTTTCCTAAGAGTTTTAGAATTTTAACTCTTATATTTAGGTCTCTGACCTATTGTGAGTAAGTGTTTGTATGTGGTATGAGGTGGGATCTAACTTTATTTTTTTGCAGATGGGTTTCCAGTTTTTATATCACCATTTATTTTAAAAGACTATTCTATTCTGTGTCCACTGAGTTGTTGCGGAACCTTTGGCAAAATCACTTGACCCCAAATGATTTATTTGTGGACTCTTAATTCTCTTCCATTGATGTGTAGGCCTAGCCTCTTGCCTGTACTTAAGTGTTTTGATTACTATAGCTTTGGGATACTTTTGAAATCAAAGGGTAAGTTCTCTCTCTCTCTTTTTTCCCATATTGTTTTGGCTGTTTTGGGTCTGTTACATTTCCGCATGAATGTGAGGATCACTTTTTAAATTTCTGTAAAACAAGCTAGATTTTACAGCACTTGGTTCAATCTATAGATTAATTTGGGGAGAGTTGCTATCTTAACAATATTGAATTTTCCAATCCATAAACAGGGAATATCTGTGTGTTGATCTTTAATTTCCATCTACGTTTGTAAGTTTTAGTGCACAAGTCTTGGAACTTTTACTCTTTATTTCTAGATATTTTCTTCCTTTGTTGCTATTATGACAGATTTTGTTGATTTCATTCTCTCATTGTTCATTGTTTAGCTATTGGAATACAAATGATTTTGAATTTCGACCATGTATTCTGTAACCTTTCTGTGTTTATTTTAATTTGTGTATGAGTGTGTTTCTTTGGATTTTCTGCATATAGAATGTCATATGCAAATAAAATTTAAGTTATCCCTTTCCATTTGGATACCTTCCCCTTCCTTTTTTTCTTGGCAGATAGTAGTAGTTAGAACTTCCAATAATGTGGAAAAGTGGTGAAAGTAGGCATATGTGTCTTGTCTATATTAGGAGAAAGTTCTTCTGTCTTATACCATTAAGTATGATACTTGTGATAGGTGTTTTAACTTTTAATCAGGCTGAAGAAGATATTTTCTAGTCTAAGTTTGAGAGTTTTTACCATGAATAGATGCCTACTTTCATAATTTCTCTTGGTTATCTGTCCCTTTTTCCTGCTTCTTGCCCTGTTTTGTTTTTTATTACATGGAAGACAATGTGGATATATATTGTATTTTTGGATTATGTTAACCTCCTCTTAAGATTTTAAATTTTTCTTCTGGTTAGTGGTTAAATTACTAATGGATCACATGGATTTTATCAAGATCTAGTTAAGGGCAGATCTATTTAATTTTGTTTTCGTGCTTGTATCTTCCATGGCATAACTTTTCTGGGGGCGGAGGGTGTCTCAGCTGAATGCCTGGGTTGTTTTCCAGAGTGCTTCTATTCTGCTTGTCCCAAACTGCAAAATCTCCCAATTACCCTGTTACCCCAGAATCTCTTCTCAGCTTTCAACCTCATAACACAGCTATATTAACTATGCAGTCTTGCCCTGTAGCTTTGCAGATTCGGAGTTCGCTGAGGACCTGGGGAATTACCATGCAAGCTTTTGGGTTTCATTCTCTATGGCTCTAACTGTGGCACCCAAATCCCAATTGCCATAAATAGCTTTGAACTTTGATTTCTACCTCCTTAATTCAGTAAAACTACTGCTCCATGCTTTGCCTCACTTCTTGCATGGTGGTTCAAATAATTTACCTAGGGAGAGAACCTGGATGAATCATGCATGTCACCTTTCTCAAGGATTACAGCCCTTCCATGGGTGCTGTCCAATGCCTGCAAACAGTTTTATATATTCTCTAGGTTTTGTCCAGTTGTTTATCATAGGGCAGGTATAATATCAGTTACTTTTGTAGCCAAGACAAGACTTCCCTAGCTTTTCGTTAACTTCTACCAATCAATAAGGAAACACTTGGAGAAATACAGACAATCATTCGGATTCTGTGCATATTCTTCTCTGACTTCTTGTTTAATTTCTACCCTATTCCTTCAGTAGAAGCTGGATCAAGTTGCTTAGCCACTATACATAACTCTACTTATTTGTTCAGTGCATGAGGAACCCAAAGTGGCTTTTTTCACCATATTATTTTTTCCCCATGTTATTTTAAGGAGATTTTGAGAGGCAGAAAAAACACAAGTATTGCAAGCATTAGTTTTCCCGCCTGTCATTATGCATATTGCTGGTGGCACTTTGTTTTCATCATTCATTTCTAGATAAACTGATAGTGTTGTGGCCAAATTTGGAAACTAAAATCCTATCTCCTGTCCCCGTTCTCTTTTTAAAGAGTATAGAGAAGTGATGGCACTTGATTTGTGAGGTTGGTTCATATGAAGCTATATACTTCTAACTTGTTCACTGGAATAGTTACGCTTAATGCTGTATTGCCATGTAAGTAATCCAGAAACCTCGAGGCTGCCATGTTGTGAGGGAACTGAAGCCACATGAAAAGGTTATGTTTAGGTCCTTTTTTTTGATAGTTGCAGTGTATGACCATTTGAGTGTCCCTAGATAAGGCCCAGACATTGTGGAGCAGAGATAAGCCAGTCCTTTGGTGTTTGGTCCAAATTTCTGCCTCATAGAATCTGTGACATAATATTATTATTTTTATCACTGGGTTTCAGAATAAGTTGTTACACGGGAATAATAAATGGAACAAACTTTGGTACCAGACAGGAGATGCTGCCATAACTTTTGGACCGAAGAGTAGGCAGAAACTGGAAGGCCCTTGAAGAGAGGAAACTTGACAGGTCTCAAGGAGGCTGTCAAGGCTTTAAGGAAGTGGAGGAAAATGTTGAAAGCTGAAGGAAAGGAGACTTGAGGTCTTTGTTATATATAATAAAGAAAATCTAGCAAAATTCCCACTGCCATAATATGGAAAACATGAAAATCTACGTAATGAACTGAGGATTTAGTCTAAAGAGATTTCCAAGCAATTACTGCATGCCTTCTGATTCTTTGTTTTGAATGAGTGTGCCTATAGAAGTTCTGTGCTTGCCCCACAGTGCTTTGTTGGATGTGTGTGGGCTAACATGCCACTTTGTTTCCTAGGTCTTCAGATCAAGAGGAACTGTACTTGAGCACTACTTCTGGGAGCCTAATCTACACTTGGACCTGATTTAGATGTTGAGGTCTGAGACTGTTCTGATGCCATAATGGATTGAGACTTTGGAGGTCTTGGGGAGGGTGTAGTGTATTCTGCATATGGAAATGATATGATATCATTTATTATATGTCCTCTGGTGCCAGAGGGCAAACTCTGTCACACTTTATTATCCAAAGGTTGTCACAGTAATATTTTCTAAGCTTTCGTATACTCTGACTTTGCTATTCCCCATCAAGAGGGGGATTATAATTATCCTTGCTGTGGATCTGTGCAGGCATATGAGTGCTGTGAGCAAAGGTAGTTCACAAACAGTGATGTAGCTTTCACCTTATTTTCTGGAACACTTGTACCTGGTGTCTTGGACTATCATGCAAGAAATCCAAATACCACATTCAGGTTGTGATGAAACCCAAGCCATGTGGGGAGGCAACGTGTAAGGACTCCTGTTGACAGTTCCAGACCCAGCCATTTGAGTTTTCCTTGCTGAAGCCATGGGTATTGTACAGAGACAAGCCAACTCCATCATGTTCATGCCCAAATTCCTAAGCGACAGGATCCATAAACTTAATAGTTGTGTTTTATTCACTAAGCCTTGAGGTAGTAACTTGAACAACTAGATAACTTACAAACCACGTTCGTTATAAAGAATCATTAGACCTTTTGGTGTACAGTAAGAGTAAAGAGGCCTGGTAATGAGTAAAGTGAATTTCAGTGAAAAAGTCTGACACATTTTATCGGCCTAATGGATTACTTACTTGGTTTTGGGATACTAAGTCCTGTGGCTCTCTGAATTCTAGAGAGTTGATGTCCACCATACTAGTTTATTTGTAAACGTTCCATTTAGTTTGCATTGTGTTTTACTTGATTAAAAACTCAATAAATATGATTCCTTCAGCTTGCCTCCATATTTTACACATAGTAGATTTAAGATAAATACATATCGATTGAATGTCAGCTTTTCAGAGGGCATTATTCATGAGTTCCAAAAAATGAAAATGACTTATAGACGACCTACGATATAGGTAATTTCATATTAATGTTAACCTCTTTATTAATAAGGGTTAAAATCTCTCTTTTAAGGAACTTTATTAATGGCCTGTATATATAATTTGAATATTTTTACGGGATAAAGATTATAGATAAAAGCAAGTTTTTCTGGCGGATAAGAAAATGTTTCTATAATTTGAGGGTTTTACTGCCATCTAGTGGCATTCATTTCTGTGGTTTAAATTCCTTTTAGCTTTATTTCTCCGCTTCCTAGGACTATCTTAATTTTTAAGACTTTTTTTTAAGGAAAAATATATTTCAGCTGCCTAAAGAGAGGGTAGATTTTTTTTGAATAAACATTGTATTCTACATATACCTCATATACATATAATTTAACATAAATAAATAATATGACCATGTTATTCATTCTTAAGTATGGTTTTTTTTTTCTCCTGCACTTTAGTTTTATTTGCTAGTGTTCCCCTTCTTTTTCCATCCATTGAATTCTTTAACTCCTGCCCCAAGGTAGGTCATAACAGTTTAGGTTTTCTTCATGTGCATATAATTCAGTAAATGAATGAATATAATTATGTAAACAAACACAATGTATGTGCTTTTGTTATGTTTTAGAAAAAAAGATCACATATAATCTGCATTTTGGTTTTCTCACTTAGCACATCAGAAACTTAAGAAGTAATTCAGTTCTATTCTTTTAAACGTTTGCATGATTTTAAAAAGTTTGGGTGCATTTTAATTTTGTTTTTGGCAACTTCTCTTGATAGACATTTTTTTGCCATCTTGAATATGACTGTGATGCATATCTGTGCATGTATATCATATAGGGGTTATTGTGTTTCTCTGAGACAGCTTTTTAGTAGTGAGATTGCTGGGTGAAATACGTATTTTTAATAGAATATGTATTTGAATAGATGTTACTACATTGCTTTTAAAAATGTGTATGAGAATACCTTTTTCCCTACGTTACTATTAATAAATTTTATGGCATTTTAAATGTTTTTGACTGTATGAGAAGTTAAAATAACTAATTTTCTGATTACTAGAGAATTGGAACATTTACATGTTTGACACTGAATTTTTCTGAGTTTTCTGATTTTAATGCTTGTATTAAAATTGCAATATTTTTGCATTTTTTTGCATTAAAATTTCAATTTTTCAATTGCAAAATTGAAAGATAACATATATACAGTCTAGTACAGTATTAAAGGATTATCCCAAAGTAAACAGACCCATGTAATCACAAGCCAGTCACTGAGAATAATTTGTATTTTTTTTTTTAAGTTTATTTATTTTGAGAGAGAGAAAGCATGCATGCATGTGTGGGCTCTTGTAGGGGAGGGGCAGAGAGAACCGGAAGAGAGAGAATCTCAAGCAGGTTCTGCGCTGTCGGTGCAGAGTCCAAAGTGGGACTCGATCCCACAAACTGGGAGATGGTGACCTGAGCCAAAACCAGGAGTCAGGTGCTTAAACAAGTCATCCAGGCACCCCTCTCCTCTCTTCGTAATTATTAAAACTGCATTATCCTAGATACCACTGTCATGATACCTATGATAATTGCCTTCCTGGTTTTCTTCGTATTTTTGCCTCTTAAACTGGATCTCTAAACATTTTAGTTCAGTGTTTTGCTCATTGACCTTAATATAAATCCATATGATAGGTATTTTTTATATTCAGTATCTTCTGCTTAAAATTTCATTGGTGAGAGTTTTATCTGCATCGTGGTGAGCAGCAATTCATTCTCCTTGCTGTATAGTATTCCATTGTGTGAATATGTAATCATTCCACTTTGGATGATATGTGGATTTTTTTTTAAGTGAATGGTTATATGGGATATGGCTGTGAACATTCTTGTGCATTACTCTTGATGCTTTCGTGTATATATTTCAGTTGGGTATATATTTCAGAGAGAAATTGATGGCTCATAGGGCATGTTGATTTCTAGCTTCAGTAGGTCAATAATTATTGCCCAGAAGTTTTCCAGAGTCATAGTACCAGTTTATTCGTCTACCAGTGAGTAAGAATGCTAATATTTCACATCTTCATCAACAATAGCATTGTCTTTTTTTTTTTTTTTTTAATCTTAGTCCTTTTTATGGGTGGCTACTGGTATCTCATTGCAGTTTTGGTTTCCATTTCTGATAAAGTAGAATATCATATGCCCAGTGGTCACTAAATTAAGAATTGCTCTTTTTGGGCAACTTTCTTATTAGGTAGACATTTTCTAATTGATTTGTAGTAATTTATCTATTTTGAATCAGGCCCTTTGTCTTCCACTTTTGGTCATCCTTTTTTAACTTCTTAAGGTTGTACATTATTTTTCGATTAGTGCAAACTCTTAATTCTACATTTATTTTCCTTTATATTTAGTGCTTTTTGTGTCCTGTTGAAGAAATCTTTAAAATACTCCAAATTAATGAAAAAAGTTTCCTAAAAGAATTTTAAGTTCAGTTTACAATTCACTTAAAATTTATGTCAGTTATGAGAAACTGGTTCATATTCACTTTTTACATATAGAAATTCATTTGATTCCACAGCATTTATTGAAAAAGGCTATATATACATGCTCTGCTGAACTGATAAATCAAGTGTTTACTATCCCGGGTAGGTTTCTGGACTTTGTGTTTCTTTTATTGACAATACCATAAAGTGAGTACCCTACTGTCTTAATTACTATAGCCTTACGCTAAATCTTGAAAGCTGCCTGTATTCACTTGCTTTTTGAAGATTGCCTTAGCCCTTCTTTGCTTTTGCATTTCTATAAACATTTTAATGCTAGCTTTTTAATCTTTTAAAAAACATTTTTCTTAATTCATTTTTGAGAGGCAAGACAGAACATGAGCAGGGGTGGGAGACACAGAATCTGAAGCAGGCTCCAGGCTTTGAGCTGTCAGCATAGAGCCCGACATGGGGCCCAAACCCACAAACCTGGAGATCATGTCCTGAACTGAAGTGGGATGCTTAACCTACTGAGCCACCCAGGCGCCCCTAGCTTTTTACTTTTCTATAAAAATACACTGTTGTGATTTTCATTGAAATTTCATTCAATCTGTAGATCACTTAGAGAAGAATTATAGCTTCATGATACTGAATTTTCAAGTCTATGAATATGGTATGTTCTTGAATTTACTTAGGTCCTTTAAAATCTTCCAAAAAAACTTCATAATTTTCATAGGAATCTTGTACAACTTTAAATAGACATATCTCTGGGTATTTCATATTTTAAATGTTATAATTTATAAAATTTTCTTTACAAGATATTTTTCTTTTCTCCCCCATTTAAATATTAATTTTATCATTCCTTTTTATAAGTATGGACTCATGGATATTTACTTCACACTTTATATTCCAATGCTGTGTACTCTGTTACTCTAATTGTTTCAGCTTTGGCCATCGAACACTCTTTCACTTGCCTCTTGTGTTCCTTTGACATAATCCCATTGTTTTGTTCTTAAGGACTTGCTTATTATAAATTTTATTTTTTAATTTACATCCATGTTAGTTAGCATATAGTGTAATAATTTCAGGAGTAGATTCCAGTGATTCATTCCCTATGTATAGCACCCAGTGCTCATTCCAACAAGTGTCCTCCCTAATGTCCCTTACCTATTTAGCCCATCCTCCCACCCACAACCCCTCTAGCAACCCTCAATTTGTTCTCTGTATTTAAGAGTCTCTTAGGTTTTGTCCCTCTCCTTGTTTGTGTATTATTTTTGCTTCCCTTACCTTATGTTCATATGTTTTGTATCTTAAATTCCTCATACGAGTGAAGTCATATGATATTTGTCTTTTTCTGACTAATTTCGCTTAGCATAATACCCTCTAGTTCTATCCATGTAGTTGCAAATGGCAAGATTTTATTCTTTTTAATTGCCGAGTAATATTCCATTGTATGTATGTGTGTGTATACATACATATACGTATACATACATACCACATTTTCTTTAGACATTTATTCATCGATGGACATTTGGGCTCTTTCCATATTTTGGCTATTGTCGATAGTGCTGCCAGAAACCTTGGGGTGCATGTGCCCCTTGGAAATAGCACACGTATATCCTTTGGATAAACACCTTGTAGTACAGTTGATGAGTTGTAGGGTAGTTCTAGTTTTAATTTTTTGAGGAACCTCTATACTGTTTTTCAGAATGGCTGCACCAGTTTGCATTCCTGCCAGCAGCGCAAAAGAGATCCTCTTTCTCAGCATCCTCGCCAACATTTGCTGTTGCCTGAGTTGTTAATGTTAACCATTCTGATAGGTGTGAGGTGGGATCTCATTGTGATTTTGATTTGTATTTCTCTGATGATGAGTGATGTTGAACATCTTTTCATGTGTTGCTAGCTATCTGGATGTCTTCTTTGGAGAAGTGTCTATTCATGTTGTTTCCCTATTTCTTCACTGGATTGTTTTTTGGGTGTTGAGTTTGATAAGTTCTTTATAGATTTTGGATACTAGCCCTTTATCTGATATGTCATTTGAAAATATCTTCTCCCATTTTATCGGTTGCCTTTTAGTTCTGCTGATTGTTTCCTTCATTGTGCAGAAGGTTTTTTTATCTTGATGAGGTCCCAATAGTTCATTTTTTACTTTTGTGAATTTTATTTTTCTTTATTTGATCTTCTGTTTCACTAATCTCTTTGGTGCTATATGAATATTTTTTTCATGGTTTTATAATGTATTTTGATTTCCAGTAAGGCAAGTCCCCTGCCCCCATACTATCCTTCCTTATAGTTTTCTTGAGTGTTTACTTATCCATGTAAACTTTAAGATAATTTTTTCCATTTTAAGAAAAACCTTTTTAAGAAAAACCTATATAAATCTATATAATTGGAAGAACTAAAGTATTTTTAATATTGTTATTTCCTTTATGAACATAGAAGCTTTTCTAGATTTTCTTACGGTAGTTGGTCCAAAGCAAGGTAGACTGCTACTTTTTATTTTGAGTTATGTCTTTAAATTAGATTTCAACCTTATGTTTGTGTGGATCCTATGCCTTTCTTGTTAAATTTATTTTAACCCATTGAAATGCAGTCTTTTTTTTACTACTTTTAGAGGATTTTTGCTAGATTACAAAGAATATAATGGTTTTTAAAAAATACTGTGTTGTTTTATAAACTTAGATTATTTTATTGTCAGTTTTTTAATTTCCTACTTATAAAATGTTACCAAAATATTTTATTATATTCTTCACATTTATTTCATTTTCCATTCTGATAGCCTGTGTTAAAATTTCAAGAAAATGAATAATACTTATTTTGAACACCATTCTAGTTACTAATTTAAATGGATTTAGTTCTTATATAAGACTTAGTTCTGACATAAGAGTAATATTTCTTATTGGTTTTCAAATAGTTTTTATTTATATTTCATTAAAAAATTTTTTTAACGTTTATTTATTTTTGTGAGACATAGTGACAGAACGTGAGCAGGGGAAGGGCAGAGAGAGAGGAAGACAGAATCTGAATCAGGCTCCAGGATTTGAGCCGTCAGCAAAGAGCCCGACGCGGGGCTCAAGCACACAGACCATGAGATCATGATCTGAGCTGAAGTCGGCGGCTTAACCAACTGAGCCACCCAGATGCCCCTCATTTTTTTACTTATATTTTACTTAGTCTTTTTATATGAGAGTTGCTGAATAGTCTTAAATACCTTTTCAGCATCTATTGATTCAGTCATGCAATTTACCTCTTTTAATTTGTTGATATAATCATTTATATTGGTTTCCTTATTTTGAATCATCTTTATATGCCTGAAATTCTCCTTGGTTAGATTAAATTTAGCTGTGATTCCATATCATCTAGCCTTTTCTAGTTAAATGTAACATAAGAGTGTTTTACAACATTTATATATACTGTAAATTACTAATATGTAATAAAATGTCACTATCCTGAGACCAAGAAATAGAACTTTGATTTTACAGAAGCTTACTAGGAGCCCTTCCCTCCAAGACAAACCGTAATTCTAAGTTTTATGTTTATCATTAATTGTAAAAAAAATTTTTCTTACCACCCAGGTTGACATCTCTAAAAAATACATTTTTAAATTTTGTCTTGTTAACCTTATAAAATGGAACACTGCTTTGTGTATTTTTCTGATTTGTTTGGATATTAGGTTTTTGAGCTTTATCCACTTTAGTGAGTTTGATAGTTAATTCATTTTTATTGCTGTATGATACTCTACTGTATGGATATATCACAATTTTTCTGTTTGGGCGTTTGTGTTCTTTCTAGTTTTGGTGTTCTACAAATGATGCCATAAGACATTTTCGTATATGTCTCTGCGCATATGCAAGAGTGGCTTAGAGTTTGTTTCTAGGACTGTAGGTGTCAAGCCATAGTGTGTGGCAGTGTTCACTTTTATTACTGCCAGACTATTTTATACATTTTCAAAATTATACACTTACAAAAATTGGTATTTTTAATATGCTCACCAACACGTAATATTGATAGGTATTTAATGTTTACTAATTTGGGTATAAAATCTCATAATTTTGATTACTTTGAAATTTTAAAATTAAAGACCTACAAATTTTTCCTTTTAACTCTTCACCCAGATTTCTCAATTTACTGTACTTGCCCTGTATTTCTGAGCTTGTATATGTATGCATGCACATATATGTATGGATGTGTGTGTATATTATAGCATAGGGGTGTATATAGATATACATAGATATGCAACTTATTCTCAAATGGTTAATTTTAAAAGTTATTCCTTTAACACTTCAGTGTATATTTCCTGTAAACAAAGGACACTGCGTAAAATCAGGAAATGGACATGTAATCCTTACAATCAAGTCCATACACCTACATTCACAATTTGCCAAGTATTCTAGCAGTGTTCTTTATAATTGCTGTCTTTTCGATTTTGGATTAAATCTAAGTGATGTGTTGCCCTTGGTAGTCCTGTTTCTTAGTGTCCTTCAATATGGAGCAGTTTCTCAATTTTCTTACATTTATGACTGATAGTTTTGAAGAACACAGGCCAGTTTTTGTAGAATGACTCTGAATTTGGGTTTGATGTCTTCTTGTGATTGGATTTCCGATATGCAATTTGGCATGAATTCCATAGGAATGATGCTCTGTTCTGTATTTCTGTTAGGAAGCACACAATACTAGTTTGTTCCCTTACTGATGATGTCAACTTATATCATTTTCCTAGGGTAGTGTCTCCCCGATTTATTTGTAATTTTTTATGCTTGATTAATGAGTAATTGTAAGTATTTTGTAAGGTTGTATAAATAGCCTCTTTGGATATCTTAATTCTTGTTTAATCAAATATGGCTATAATGGTTGCCAAATAATTTTCTAATTCCATCATTCCTTCTACATACACAGATTTATTGTTATTATTTTCTGTACTCATCAGTAATTACTCCTGGATTTCTATTTTACAAGTTATAATCCATTACTGTCATTGTGCATTTTGATCCCTACATCATCACAGGAATGGCCAGTGTGAACTCCTTTGAACTGATTTCTCGATTTTGATAGATACCCATAATACATTGAACCCTTCCTTACCTCAACCTTGGAGTCAGTTATTTCTTTAAGGTGTCCTACCATCTTTTAGTGAATAATAATTGTAAAGTGAGATCTGGACTTCAGTGTGCTGATTTATACTGTCTGTCTTTGACACCCTCTGTTGACAGTTATATTTGTATTTATATGAATATATATATATATATATGTCTACATATACGTTTATATCTACTTCTACATATATCCTCTCTAAATATTAAGAGTAACAAGTTTTTACTGAACTATAATTGAACCTTCCCCTTTTTCGTATTTGTGATGAGATACCTGCTTCCACTAATTCTCAATATATTTACTTAATTGTTCAGTCCCATTTTAAGTAACCAATCACTTGAGCAGCAGGTCAGATTTACCATCCCAGTTCTTCTGAGGTGGTGGCCACAAGACCCAACTCTCAATCTTCTCACCATGGCTGTTCCCTCTATTGGGCATTTCTTAGATAACAAATTAGTTACACCTTTGGCTTATTGGCCATTTATGCTATATAGGCCATTTATGCTAATGTCTTTATAAAATCCCTGTTCCTTTATTCCTCCCTAGTCCCCTTCTCCATCCCCCCACCTTCTATTTGGGTGGTTGTCTTTTCTGTATTGATTTTTGTATACTAATACAATTTTTTTTAAAGTTTATTTATTTTGAGAGAGCATGAGGGGAGGAAGGGCAGAGAGAGAGAGAGAGGGAGAGAGAATCCCAAGCAGGCTCCTTGCTGTCAGTGTGCAGCCCAGTGCGGGGCTCAATCTCATGAACCCCTGAGATAAGACCTGAGCCAAAATCAAGAGTCAGATGCTTAACCAACTGAGCCACCCAGGTGACCCTTGAATACTAAAGCTTCTTAATTTGCATTGCAGTTATTTTCTAGATTTATTGGTGTTCTTGAGTCTGTAAATTGGTGACATTTGTAAGTCTGAAAAATTTTCACCATACTCTTCCCATATTTCTGCTCCATTCTCTTTCTTTAGGGAATTCATTTAGATAAAAACGAAATATTCTCATTCTAGACCCTTTTTCTTTTAAAAGCTGCCTTCTGTATTTTTAACTTCTTTGTGTGTTCTGGGCAATTTCTAGCAATTACTTTTGCTCATCGGTTCTTTGTTCAGATGTTAAAACCAAGCCATTCAGTTTTGTCTCCTACTTGAGAAATATTTGACTACTCAATTACCACAAAGATGGTTTAGAGTTTTTTTCTAAAAATGTTGTTGTACTACCTTTCACATTTAGATCTGACATGAAGTTTTTACTGTGATGTGAGGTATAAGGATCATGATGCATATTTTGCACACATAAAGCCAGCTGACCAGTAAAACCTATTGAAAAACCCATCCTTTATTGCATTACAGTAACATGCAATCAACAAACTGTATATGGGTAGATCCATTACTGGACTCTGTTCTCTTACATGGATTGGTTCCTCTTGTTGCCAATACCAGATTGAATTTACCACTCTAGCTTCATAATAGATCTTGATAACTGGTGTGAAAGTTCTCTAGGTTTGTTTCTGAGGGTTGCTTTGGATCCATTGTTGTTATATCTAGGGTTTCTACTTGCTATTTATTTATATCTTTGAGATTCTTTGTTTTTGCTGTCACACCTGTCTCCACCTCTCACCATTTCCATTTCTTTACTTGTATCCATCACTCTTCCTGTCTCTGTCTCTATCCCTCTGCCTCCTTTTCCTCCTGTCCTTTTTCTTCCTTTTCCACAATTCTTTAATGAATCCTACATGTTCCAGTGATGGATCTTGGTGATAATTTTTAATATTTGTCATGCACAGAATTTCTGAGAAGGAATACATATATTTGAGAAGTATTAGATTACTTTCCAGAACGGCTGCCCTAGTTAGTGTACACTTCTACCAGCAGATCATGATTGTTCTGTACCTTCATATTCTCATCAATGCTTGACGTTGCCCAACTTTTTTTTTATCTTGAATAAATTTTTATTTTTAAAAAAATTTTAAAATTTATGTCCAATTAAGCATATAGTACAACAATGATTTCAGGAGTAGATTCCTTAATGCCCCTTACCCATTTAGCCCATCCCTCCTCCCACAACCCTTCCAGTAACCCTCTGTTCTCCGTATCTAAGAGTCTCTTACGTTTTGTCCCCTTCCCTGTTTTTATAGTTTTACTTCCCTTCCCTTATGTTTCAGTTTGACATTGCCCAACTTTGATTTTGTTGATATTAATGGTATAAGAGTGATACAATATTTTAAGTTTTAGTTATTACTACTTTTGAGCATTAAGAAAAATTCTTGTTAGCCTGTACATATCCTTTTCTTACTTTATTATTGGGCTCTCCCCTACCCCCTACTGATTTGCATGAGTTCCTTTTATATTCTGGATCAGAAATATCCAGTAGAACTTTCTATGATGATGGAAATGTTCTTCTGGTATTTTGATTACAGGGATCACTAGCTATATGTAGCTATTGAGCTAGTAGCTACTGGATACTGGATTGTGGAATTGACTTTTAAATTTTAATTATTTTAAATAGCTACATGTAAATAGTGGCTCCTGTACTGGATTAGTACAGGCATGGATAATACTTCTTTGTCATTTTGGGACACTATAAATATCTTCTGCTTGATGGTGACCTACATTGTACAGAAATGATTTGATGTAACAGATATATTTTGCTTTCTGTTATGCTTTGGAATTTTCATTCTACAGTTCTATTTCAGTCCTATAAAGTTAAAATTCTATAGTGTATATGACAATCAATGGAATTGTGGGAGTATGGGCATACTTAGTTTCAGAAAACATTATCAGGTTGCTTTCCCAATGGTTGCATCAGTTTACACTCTTGCAATGAAAAAGGGTTCCTTTTCTCCATATCCTCGGTAGCCCCTGTTGACTTCCTAATGTTGGCTCATAGGCATGCTCTGGATTCCCTCTTCTTTTATAGAGTGTAGTGATGGATATTTGCAGGCATAGCTCAGAGTCATCAAAAATGTTTGCAACTTGTTCATTCTATCCCACTTTAGATAGATTTTTGTTGGGAATCTGAAGTAGCTCGGACCTTTTGGACAGTCACAAAAGAAACAAGAAAAGTTTTATTTGGAGACTTTGGACCAGTAAGCTTTCCTGTAAGTATCTCTGAACTGCTTGGATCAGAAACACAAGAAAATAAAAGGACCATCTGCTTGCTAGATCTTTGTCCTCCCGACTAAACCCATTATGGGAAGGTTCCCTAATTCATGCTGGATATTATCTACCTGATTATAAAAACTGTTCCTCCCTACATTCTGAATATCACCCTAAACCAAAGGAAGAGACTCAATTAAATGTTCATTCAGCAAACATTTATTAATTGAAGTCCTACCCTACCCCAGATAGTGCTAAGAATGCCCTATATTTATTAATATACCTAAGTATGTTTATTAAGGATAGAGACTATCATCTCAGTCTCTAATACATAAGCGTTACCTCAAAGTTTAATACTTAATATAGGGCTCACCATATAGTGAACAGTCAGCAAATATGGTGAGCAAAAATATGTGTTGGCTTAAACATACACCATGGAGCAGGAATTTTATTAACCACGATATTTGTATTCTTTCTCAGCAAACTCGATCTACTTTATCTCCAAAGTTGAGATCCACACAGTGTGCTGAGATTTTCAGTGTATGGAGTATAACCTTTTTATCGTGAATTTATTGGTAATATTATGTTATCTGTACATAAAAGTTTACATTATGAGTGTGAAAACAGCCAGAACAACAAATGTAGCCAAGTCCAGAAATACCAATCTCATATGATTTAAAAACTCACTTATCTATAAGTTTTTACTTGACTATATTACAGAATTGGGATGTTCATGTGACTTATTATTTGGAATAGTTTTCCTAAGTGTGAAATGGAATTCTTAATGTAATTAGCTTTTGGAAAAAGTGACATCAAGTTTTGTTCTCTAATTTTGCCTCTGGTCATATAACCACCATTGTCTTTCTGGCCTTTGTCACTTTATGTGATTCATGCATGTTTTCATGGACGTTCTTTCCCTACTATCCTGCTCATTCTTGCTTATTGCTTATTTCATGTTTTTTTTTTGTTTTTTTTTGTTTTTTGTTTTTTTTAAATTGTCAGCTTACCAGAACTGGAAGCTTCTGTGCAGTGACTGAAACTTTTATTTTCTTTGTATATCACATTGCCTTATGACATTATATGATGGTCAGCACATAGGAGATGCTTTGAAAGTAATCAGTAGTAAAATTTATCCACATGTCCTGAATTATTCTGCCATCAACTTGACATGTGTTCAACTCATTCTGGTAGATTGTATTGACTGAGCTATTCGCGGTTTCCCATTGATTAACAACACAAGTTACAAAATACTTGGGGTTTGTATCTCCATTTTTATATTTCCCTTGGATTTTAGACCCATATATCTTACCACATCTTTGAAATTTTCAACTGGATGCCTAATAGCCAAATCAAACTTAGTGTGCCTAAAATTCTTATTTTTCTTCCCAAAGCTGATGTTCCCCAGTGTTCTTCATCTTAGTAATTGACATTTGCTCACCTGCTTGTCTTTAGAAAAAAACTTTGATAATATCCTTGAATGCTCCTTTTTCCTACCTCACAAACCTCCCTGTTGGCGCCACCTCTAAAAGGCATCCCTGGCTTCACCCTATGTACTGCTACCACCAGAGTCTGAGCTGCTGCCATGTCTAAGTGGGACATTGCAGCAGACTTCTAACTGGTCTTTCTACTGCCTCTTTTGCCCTCTCCCCCATACACCCAGGCTGTTCTTACATAGCTGGTGGAGTGATGAGCCTGTTAAAACCCAAATATAGTTAGGTCCAAAATCTCCAGTGGCTTTCTTCCACATTTAGAATAAAATTAAAAGTCCTTGAATGGCCCCTGAGGCTGTGCAAAATCTGGTGAATTGCCACCTTTCCTACCTTTCCTACCTTTCCTACCTTTCCTACCTTTCCTACCTTTCCTACCTTTCCTCCCTTTCCTACCTTTCCTACCTTTCCTCCTTTCCTCCCTTTCCTCCTTCCACTTTTCTCATCACTCACTGTTCTCCAGCCACGTTGGTCACTTAATGATCTTGAAACATGTTTTACCTTAGACCCATAGTGCATACCATTCCTTAGCCTAAAATACTTTTCCTTAGGAATGTATACATTTTTCAGTTTGTTGAAGTCTCTTATTCCAATATTGCCTGATAGAAGCCAATCCTGACGTTTCTCTGTAAAAGAACATCTCCTCACTTCCATAACTCCTTATTCTCTTGCTCTGTTTTACATCATAACATTGTTGGCAAACTAATCTTATGGTGTATACTTGTTCATATTTATCTCTCCACACTAGAAGGTAAGCTCTTTGAAGGGAAGAAATTTGCTTATCTCCTTCACTATAGCCCCTATACTTAGGGAATTGTTGACATGTGCCCCACAGATATTTGCTGAATAATGAATAAGTGCAATTTCTGTGACAGAATGTCTCAATTCAGGGCATACCTATGTTTTTGTTTTTCTTGCATGAGATTTGGCTCAATTCTTAAGAATGCTGGGCTTTATTTTGTAAGTATGCCTTTAAATTGTAAATTATCAAACTTACAGTCTTCTGAATTATTAATTACATGAGTTTGTCCATTCTTTTTAGGATAATTAATCATGTCTTTTATCTTCTGTAATTTACTGTCAAGAAGATAGACCAGAAAATAATGAGGTCCTTTAGAATTTAAAAATAGAAATTTTGGCCACCAGATGGAGACCCAGTACTAACTTTTTATGATTAGCTGACTATCCAAGAAACAATCATAAAAATAAAAATCGCTTAAACCAAATGCTTTTAATTTTTTCCCCTTCTATTTTGTATGTTTCTAATGATTTTTATTTTTTAGAGACATTCTGACCAGTATTCAGGAAGGTTTGGTGAGGCTAGCAAGTTGTAGTGAAAGAGGAATCCTAGTTTATGATTCATTTAAATATCAAAGATCCATACAAAGATCAGGGTATTTGGCTAGTTTTGTGGTCAAGTTGGAAGAACAGGCTCTTGAAAAAAGTCAAAGTGTGTGAGTAATGCCAAGTGATAAAACTTCAGGAATCAAGGGATTTGTATTACTGGGAAAAATGGCCAGTCAGGGAAAAGTTGAAAAGGGAAAGTAACTCATGATAAAGTCAGTATAACTAAGGTGTGTTTTCCTGGTACAGCAGAGTAGAGATGCAGTGAAAGTCACATAAGTAGGAGGCTTCCAGAAATTTGTCAGCAGCAAGATGTTTTGAGGAGTTTTCTAACGGATCAGGCAGGTTGGATTGTGTTTGTTCTTTCCTAAAGGAATGGGGAAGTTGGATGGTTCTATTACTTTTTTTTTTTTTTTAATTTTTGGTACCATTTTTTACATAGTGCCATTTAATTTGGAGAGTACATACAACACATTTGAAATACCTAAAGCAATGAAAAGATTTTCCTGGTAATTCTTAGCAGATATGGTTTCCTCATACCTGAAAGAAGAAATACCCAGAAGGGAAATTTAAAATAACTTTTCTGTTTTTCCTCCTTGGATTTCATTTAGCTTGCTTCTAGAGGTGCTACCCCCAAACACCCCAAAAAACATAGTCTTTTTTTAATGCTTTTATTTTTGAGAGAGAGAGAGAGGTTACCAAGTGGGCTTTGCGCTGACAGCAGAGAGCCCAATATGAGGCTCGAACTCACGAACCTTGAGATCATGACCTGAGCCGAAGTTAGATGTTTAACCGACTGAGCCACCCAGGTGCCCCCAAAACTTGAAGTCTTTTTATGGTAATGCTAGGAGAAGAATAATATTTCATGGCCTATGTGCTCTTTGACTTGAAATTTAAAGAAAGATTTGCTTTATATTTCACAGTCACCTTACAGAGAGGTTGATGAACTCTGCACTAGTTTGCCATTTGCAGGGAGTGAAAGAAATCCCCTTCTAACTGATCTGTCCTTGCTCTCTCTTCTGCCCCATTAGCCTTTTATAATCTTGTCAATCTAATGTGCCTAAAACGAAGATGACCTGCCCATATCTGACAAAGACTGCATATAGTGTGGGGTAAAATCTTAACTCTTTGGCAAGGTGGAGTCCTTTATAACCTGACCTTGGCTCAGCTCAAGTTTAACTTTTAAAGCCTGCCTTAATTGAACAAAAGTGACACAGTGTCCTCTTTTGTGCTCCCATTTTTTTGTTTGTGCTTTTACATCATCATTTGTATTTAACTTTATTGATTAAATCTCACATAGACTTTTGAGTTACTTGAAGTCTGGAATTGTGTCTTATTTCTCAGAATCTTCATCAAAATAAGGACAATTAGTAAATTAGTGAATTTATCGTTGACTGTTTTGTTTCTGTAGAAACATGTAGAATCATTTCCTCCCTGCCATGGCATACAAAAGACTTTAGATAACTAATTTGATTTTTTGAATTCTTGCTTTTTAATGGTCAAAACCAATATAGCCTGTTGGGCAAAATGACAAACCAAAGAGGATATTATCATCTTAACCTCTTACAGTGTAAATAACTGGTCACTTTTATATTACACTATGGACAATAGTTATTAAAATATATTTCTCTTTTGAAACTTACATGCATCAGTGAAGTCCATTCATAACCTCATAGGATTCCTGAAAATGAAGAATTCCTGTATGGCCTGTCTCCCTCCAAAATACCTACACTAACACAGAACAACAGTATACATATTAAAGTATAGGGTGACTTTCTTGGTAAACTCAATATCAAAGAGTGATTTAGGATTCATTTATTCATTTATCAAAACTTTATTAAGTACCTGTTTGTCAGGCACTATCCTAGGTTCTGGAGAATATAGATAAAGTGGCCAACTTTTAACACTTAGGGAGCTTATCACCTTATGAAGAAAAAGACAATAAGTAAACAGTGAACAGTATGGGTTTGGATAATGGTGATTGCTACTAGGAAAATCCAACAGAGCAATAGTTCATAGAATAGCTGGAAAATTGAATATTTTAACTTTTTTCCCTCATTTGAAAGGTTATTTGAGCAGTGATGATAGTTTACAGTAATGAGGCTTAATACCAGAAGAGAGTATATTTAGAATATATTTTGGAGGTTGAGGCACCAAGTCTTGCTGATGGATTGGATGTGAGAAGTAAAGAAGAAACAAGGATGATATAAAGTTTGTTTTTTCTTTGGGGTACCTGGGTGGCTCAGTCAGTCAAGCACCTGACTTTGGCCAAGGTCATGATCTCATTGTTCATGGGTTTGAGCCCCACATAGGGATCTATGCCAACAGCTCGGAGCCTTGAAGCCTGCTTCAGATTCTGTGTCTCCCTCTCTCTCTGCCCCTTTCCTGCTCACATTATGTCTCTGTCTCTCTGTCTCTTTCTCAAAAATAAACATAAAAGAATAATAAAAATTAAAATACAAGTTTATTTTTTCTTTTGCTGGAGTACCTACAGATTTTAGAAAACTAATTTGATTTTGAAATTCTTACATTTTTTCACACAAAACTTTGAAGATGTAGGGACTGTTAACTGGGAGGACATTCTTTAGAGAAAGAGTGAAAGAATACCACACAAAGTACTCTTCAGTCCTAAATACTCTTGCTTCTTCAAGACCATTTTCTTTCTTTTGCCTATGCAGTGTTGTTGTATCTTTGTAGTATTATGAAATTTGGTAAATTTTCATATATTAACCCTAATACCTACTTCCATATAAACCTGAAAATGAACCGAGTGACTAATAAGAGGATCTGTTAGAGTGTGCTAGATATTTTCACTTTCCCCCTCCACGTTTATTATCCGCTGTTCTCCAACCTGCTCTATTTCCCGAAGGATGGCCTTTACAGACTGCATCAATAGGCTATTTTGCCCTCTGGCATTTGGTTAGATTTGACCAATGGGATGTACTGGCAGGAGACTAGAAGATGGGAAAACTGCAAGATTTGTGTGTTTATCCTCTTCCCTCACTATTTTCTTGCCAAAAGTTGGGTATGTCCCTCTATTGAAGGCCGCAGCTCCAACTGAATTGTCCTGTCATAGAGCTAACTCACTCTAGGATCCAGTATCCACTCTGTCTCCTTGTTCCTTCACACTTTTTGTTGCTAGTCCCAGTGAGTTAATACTGTCAATGGTGTTCTTTGTTGAATAGGGTGTAATTCATCATCGTTTCTCAATGGTATGATTTGTGCTTTTTCAACTTTATTTAAATAGTCTTTATTATTAATTCATGTAGATGTTAACATTTTATTCTAATTTTCACGCTTTACATTTTTATTTTTGCCTTCATATTTAGATCTTTCATCTCTCTGAAATCCACCTTTGGTTATGATATAATGTAGGGAACATTATATTTTTTCTCTCTTAATTTTTTTGCTCTTCAGTGATTGTACACATTTATATTCCTGTTAACACTTTATCCCATACTATGGCCAATTTTTAGTTTATTTTTAACATTATTTTGTCTGAGTTCGCAAATGATGCTTTGTTGCAATTGAACATTTTTCCTATGTTAATTGAGAAATTAAACTTACCATTCATTTCTTTTGCCCATCTTTGTTAAAATGTTACCTACTCAATAAGTCCTACCTTAACTATCCTATTTTAAAATTGTAATCCCTCACCTTGTACTCTTGATCCTCTTTAAACTAGTGCTTTTCGTTTTTTTCCATAATTCTTATCACCTTCTAATATATAACTTATATTTACTGCTTATTGTCCATCTCTCATGAACATCACTGTAGAAGTCAGCTCCGTAGGGCAAGGATTGTTGTCTGTTTTGTACATTGATGTACCTAGAATGTTGCATGACAAATAGTAGATACTTCTTACAGGCTGCCTTCCTGTCTTCTTCCCCCTGTTCATGTGCTGAAGTTCTGAGTACATCAGAATGTGACTGTATTTGGAGAGAGGTTCTCTAGTAATTAAGTGAAAACAAGGTCATTAGGGTGGGCCCTAATCTAGTGTCCTTATAAGAAGAGGAAGTTTGGACACAGACATGACCAGAGGGAAGTCTATGTGAAGAAATTGGGAGAAGATAGCCATCAACAAGTCAACGAGAGAGGCTTCAGAAGAAATCAGTACTGCCAAACCTTGGTTTTGAACATCTAGCCTCCAGAATTGTGAGAAAATAAATTTCTGTTGTTTATGCCACCTAGTGTGCAATACTTAGTTATGGAAGCCCCAAGTGAATACAGTGGGCTTAATATATGTTTGTTCAGTTGAATTATATATTTTTTCTGTTGGAATGTTTGCCTTCTGTTTTTTTAGGAGCTTTAAAAAAATTTTTTTTTTAAAGTTTATTCATTTTGAGAGAAAGCATGAGCAGGGGAGGGGCAAAGAGAGAATTCTGAGCAGGCACCATGTTGTTAGTGCTGAGCCTGATACAGGGCTTGATCTCAGTAACCATGAGATCATGACCTGAACCGAAATCCAGAGTTGGATGCTTAACCAACTGAGCCACTCAGGTGCTGCTAGAAACTCTTTAGGTTGCAAGTATATTGACTTTATCATGTTGAAAATTATTTTTTCTAGTTTCTTTCCTTTTTAGCTTTGTTTACATTTGATTACCTTTTAACTTTGTTTAAAGTGAGATTTTAAAGTTGGGTATACAGAAATTTTTAACGTCTGTGTAAAATCAATCATTGCTTGATATACTTAGGTTCTGGGATTTTTATCCAATATCTGTTTATTCCGGTGCTAGTATTCATACTTTTTGTAAATTTATAGTGTGTTTTAATATCTATTCCTTATAGATGCAGTGTTTGAAAATTTGCATGAAAATACTTAATTAAGACTTAATAATGTCATGAGTCTTGCTTTAAATCTTCATAAAAATGGATTTAATTCCTTTAGATTGGTCATTTTCTTTTAAATTACAAACTTCTCTCATATGGCTGCTTTTTTTTTTTAATTACTCTTTTTTAATTACTGTCGTTCATCCTGTTACTGATATTCATGTTTGGGGTGAGGGAAGTGTATATTTGTTCCATGTTGGAAGTTAAGTAATTTCCTATGTGAGAAAGGAGAGAGTAGAATTATTTTATCTAGATTAGAGATCTAACGGCTTTTAAAGGTGTAGAGAAAAAGAGTAGGCAGCAGCCTCTTGGCAGTAATCTCACCCATTATGCTGATGGGCATCTTTTCAGGGTTTGTTCTTATTTTTTAATGTGTCCCAACTGGTTAGACACTTAGAGACTAGTGTGAGGCAAGTGAGCAGCCTGGTGGGCAGATCCCAAGAATGGGTATTTCCTTAAATTTTGTGCCCTCGAAGCTTCTCTTGACTCTAAGCGTAGGCTGGGTGTGAGTGTCAAAGGCCTCCCTTCTGTCTGTGGGAATAGGTTCCGTTCTTTGAAGCTACTTATGGGATTTGCTCCCTACTCATTGCTTCATAGTCTGCTCTCACCTGCAGTCTTTGCCACCCCAGGATTTAGAATGGATAGTGGGGATTCTGCTTGGGGTATCAGTGCTATCTACTTAGTTCCAAGTTATGAATTTACTTCATATATCATAATTTAGAATTTGCCTTTTCCTCATTCTTTAAAATTTTTTTTTTTTTAATGTTTGTTTATTTTTGAGAGAGAGACAGAGCATGAGCAGGGGAGGGGCACAGACAGAGAGGGAGACACAGAATCTGAGACAGGCTCCAGGCTCTGAGCTGTCAGCACAGAGCCCGACGCGGGGCTCAAACTCGGGAACGGTGAGATCATGACCTGAGCCGAAGTCGGACGCCCAACCCACTGAGCCACCCAGGCGCCCCTCCTCATTCTGGTCTATCTTGTATGTTTTACAGAAATTTCTGGTGTATGGACGTATTCCCCTTCCTACTCCAAGAATGAAATGGGAGCATGGTCTTTTTACATTTAGTCATTGCAGATTCAAAGAGAAGGAGTTAAGTATATTTGATAATTTTATGATCTTAAAGGCTATGGTTAATACTTTGATGTATTTTCTTCTAATTTTTTTCTCAAAATATATATTTTATACATAACCGAAATAAAAATTCTGTGGAATTTAATGTTCTTATTTTCACCTAACATTATATCATTATATACCAAATTTTGGGAAGCATATTCTTAATGGCTGTGTAATTCTCCGTTAAAAAGGCATATTGGATTTTGCTCCAGCATTTGACTTCTAGTTGTGCCTGTATAGGAGATGTTAGAAGCTTATTGAGACTTGAGTTTGCTATAAATGAGTATCTACTTTATGTAATACTATATTTTATGACCCTCGTGAAGTGGTGGGGAGATGTGTAAGTGGCAGGTTGGATTATAAATTGTAATTAAATATATCAGTAATGCTTTTGGAACATTGAGGAGGAAATATTTTATTTGGCCTTGGTGTTTGGGGGTATGGTCTCACTGATGAGTGACATTTGAAATGGCCTTATTACAGACTTAGTAGAATTTTCAGAGTTAAAAAGAGCATTCAAAGTAAAAACAACAACATGAATAAAGGCATGGGGAAAAATATGTAGATATAGAATTCTATGCTGACCTGTTTATGCTTATAGCAATCTACTGATAAGTCTGGATGTATCCTAGGAAATACTATAACCATATCCCTTTTTAGACCTTTATTACTACTAACAAAACTTAGTCAACTATGCTATTTATACATTATGTCTACATATTTCTCCTTCTTTCTCTGATGGAAACTTTGGAAACTAAAAGGGTTAGGTAACTTGTTGGATATGTGTCTTTTGTATTCTGCATTTAAATTCATTAGTCTTCTAAGAAATTGTTCTGGGAAAAGATAGAAACCAACTTGAAAATGTCTGCCAGGTCTTATGTGGATATGGATAATTTCTTCCAAAACTGTGGTGTTTTTAGCTAGTGTGAAAACTAGAATATAAAATAGAAGGAAATAACTTTTGACTTTCTGTCTTTACTTGTGTACTGTTCCCTTAATATTGAGAAGATTTGAGAACTGCTGAGAGTGCAGAATTCTAAGAACAAAGGACTTCTACATATTTTAAGCTTTAAGTGGGCATTTTATATGTTTTTTAATGTTACCAGCATATATATTAGGGGTAGAAATCACCAGCTCTGGAAACAAGGAGGCCCTGTATCAAATTAGTAAAAGGGCAGTGAGATTTGTTGAAGGCTGGAGATATAATGCTTAGATAATATGTCAGGTCTGTGGAAAGCACTAATTACAGCAAGAGATTAAAGTCTCTTGAAATCACTTAAAGCTCTGAAGATTCGTCGAAGTAAATCAGAACAGCGCCCCATGTCTCAGCGATATCACCACCTGATACATGAACATCATAAGCTGCTGCTTTCTGCCTTGAGTGTTTCCACAGTCGTCCTCAGGACGCAATGGCTGTAGTTAGAATACTGAGTTGGATCAAGAGCTTTGCACCTTTAATAGCAAACCTCCAATTACCTGCTGAGGGGAAGACACCACAGGTGCAGCACAACCAGGAGATCTGATTCAACCTAATTTACTCAAGCCACCCATGTATTGAAGCTACTTAATTAAATAATTTGGAAATTTAGCCAAGACAAGACTTTACGACAGTCATCTTTTAATTTGAAAATTAGTAAATTGACCTTTCTAGGATAACTGTGACTGTCTTTTCTTCCCTTACTTTAGAAGTGAGATGCTCTCTAGGGTTAGATATAAGTGCGTCGTGTCTTAGACGAATTCTGGTCACTTTCTGGCAGACTGAGTGACTAAGAATACTTTTCCTGTACTCAGAAGATATAAGGCTATTGACAGTCACACTCTGAAATCAAGGTGCTGGTAATACAAATGTTAGGTGTTGTTTAATTTTGAGCTTTGTTGTTCAGAAGATAATGTGTCAGGAAATTTTAGGATCCGAGGTGTAGAATGGCAGTCAACTTGAGAGACCTAGGGAGAAAGGGGTATTTTTTAAAAGGAAATTTTAGATTAAATATGTGAAATTTTTATTTTCAGGACTTAGAATATTTGTGTTCACAAATTCACAAAAATCTTGAAACCTGTTTTAAAACAGGGTTTTTAAAATTCTTTTTTTCTATGTATGGAGATGTAAAGTTCTATTGTCCTATAGAAATATTTCATAATTTTTCCTAACTTGGGGAAATATTGTACAAACTTCTCTTAAAAAATAAAAACCCAGGGAACCTGGGTGGCTCAGTCAGTTGAGTGTTTGACTTCGACTCAGGTCATGATCTCACAGTTCGTGAGTTTGAGCCCCACGTCAGGCTTACTGCTGATAGCACAGAGCCTGCTTTGGGTCCACTGTCCCTCTTTTTCTCTTCCCCTCCCCTGCTTGTGCTTTGTCTCTCAAAAATAAACGTTAAAATATATATATATATATATATTTATAAAATACCCAAATGTTATTCATGATTTTTACCTAATAGGGCTTTTTAAAGGCAGCGACTCCATTTTTAGTAAAACAACCCCAGAACTTAAAAAAACAAAAAACAAAAAATCTTGAGGGGCACCTGGGTGGCTTAGTCAGTTTAGTGTCTGACTCTTGATTTGAGCTCAGATCGTGATTTCATGGTCCACGAGATAGATCCCTGAATCAGGCTCTGTGCTGAAAAGTGTGGAGCCTCCTTAGGATTCTCTCTTGGTCTCTCTCTGCCCTTCCACTGCTTGCAGGCTCTATCTGTCTCTCTCTCAAAAATAAACTTAAGGGCTCCTGGGTGGCTCAGTCGGTTAAGTGTCCAATTTTAGCTCAAGATCTCATTGTTCGTGATTTCGAGCCCCGCCATTGGGCTCTCTGCTGTCAGTGAAGAGCCTACTTGAGATCCTCTGTCTTCCTCTGTCTTCATCCCTTCCCCACTTGCTTGTGTTCACGTGCTCTCTCTCTCTCTCAAAAAATAAAATACCAAAAAAAAAAAAAAACTTTAAAGAAAAATCTTGGGTATGGAGGTATGATAGGGTTTAGAGTGTTCCTAATTTTGTCCCTAAAATTATTTTTCCTTGGGACTTTCCTCCTTGGACTGCTACTTTGCTGGTTAAAAAGGGTTTGTTTCCAGCTACATCAAGATTGTAGAGGCCTTAAATACTAAAAAATATTGCAGGGGCAATGGTATGTAGAGAGTTTTATGTCATTATTAAAAATAAAGAGTAAGGTAGGGGCACCTGGGTGGCTCAGTCTGTTAAGCGTTTGACTTCGGCTCAGGTCATGGTCTCTGGGTCCATGAGTTCATGCCTTGCATTGGGCTCTGTGCTGACGGCTCAGAGCCTGGAGCCTGCTTTGGGTTCTGTGTCTCCCTCTCTTTCTGCCCCTTCCCTGCTTGCTCTCTGTCTCTCTGTCTCTCAAAAAATATAAAAAAATAAAGTGTAAAGATGTCTAATTATGTTTTTCTAATGACCATGTCAGTGCTCTTTGTATACACATATGTATAATATATGTATATATATATTTTGTATATGTAGGACATAAAGTTTATTTAAAGTATTTTTATGCCCTTATTTGCATGTACTCAATCCCTGGCTGCTTCTTAGGAACTCTGGCATAGGATTTTTTTTTTCACATTTTCTGCCTAAAACTTTTTCAGAAATGTTATGGCCAGCATCACACTGATAGGATTTAAGCTATCAGCCCATTGTACATATATATGATATACACACAGACACAAATATTCATAGTACAGTTTTATTTTATGTGTATATGTATTAAGACTTCCAATGTTTTAAAAACTATATACTATAACAGAAATATATTGGGGATAATTTGGAGGAAGATAAAAAAAATCCTCATTATGTTTTTACTTTGGAAATATGGGGAATTTACTTTAAATGTCCACCTTGTTTCCTTTCCTAAATTACTACTAGCAAGTGAAATTTGTTACCTGTATAAATAGACTACACTTGTCTCAAATATCATGACTCTATAAAAGATCTTGTTCCCATATCATTTTCCTCAGGGACTCAGAATTGATTCATTCTACAGATATTTTGGTGTGTCTGCTGGATGCAAATCATTCCATAAATATTTATGCAAGATCTGTGTTTGGGACGCAAATGAATAGTATCATTCCTGACCTCAAGATGTTTGTTTCTGATTGGGGAGATGAGAAAATTAGTTTTCTGTAATGAAAGGTGGGCTAGAGTAAGTTCTGCATTGATGCCTCCTTAATATTTAAGGAATAGGACAGAGTAGAATTTAGTGTCACAAATGTATTTTAATTTTAGCTCAGACCAACAAAGACATTTTGTTTTTTTAATCCTTGTACTCCATGGGTGTGGAGGTGAATTTATTTCCAGAAAGAACACTGTCACTTTGTCATTAAGAGACAAAGCAATTAGAGAGTTCGAATTCTTCTGTGTACTTTACCTTATAGGAAGTTACCTTGCTCTTCCCACTCAAATAATGAAAGCAAACAAACAAAGGAAAACACCTGCTTGTTTCTCCTCTAATTGTGCTCTCTTTCATCTTGGACCCCAAGGGCCAGATTTAGTCAACAGCTGTGCACCATGTGTGCCCAGAACCAGTAGAAATTTGCACCATGGACCTGCAGAGCACACCTTTCCCCCCATAGTAGATTGAGTTTAGTTTACTTTTTCCATTTTTGTGTTTATGCATGACGAGAAACAATATGCACACATGTACACACATATAATTACAATGATCTTTCAAAGCACAGTGGAAATACCATTACACCCACCTTTTAATATTTGCAGCGATAAAGAAAGATACATGAAAAATTGCCCTCCATATGCCTACCTCTTCATAGGGAGGGGAAGAGGTCTGTTTACACAGGGATTAATTTGTAGACTTTAACTGGGGAATCATACAGTTATGGAATCTTTATGGTCCTATCAGGGATATGGAATCTTCATCTTTGGAAGCAGGACATTGCTGAGGAAGATGGAGCTATGCAGGGGTCACAATTTAGTCATATTTCTTGAGTATTTTTGGTTGTGTGGAGGGTAAAGCTAGTATTTAGGTATTCCTCATAAAGGGTTTATAAATGTTACCAGCTTTTCAAATTATAAATCCTCTTGTTTCATATGGAGATACAGTGCTGATTAGTCAACTAATTGTGCAATGAAAGAAAAGCATAACCTTTCTGATGATTCTGTGGTAACTTCATCCTTATTTGGAATTTAGCCTTGTTGGTTCAGACTCCAAGTTGTGTTCAGGTGCTGCGGTACAGTGCTGGGCCATACACTTTTGCTAGGTTATAAGTGAGCTTATTTTAAGTACGCCTTATTTTAAGATAGCCTATATTCTTTTAAAACAATGTTCCCACACCAAGTCAAAGAATAAATAAGAGCTCAGGATATTGTCAGTCCAGTTTGTCAGAGTCCTGATGTTGTCATGGTGAGAAAAAGCCAATTAAGATGACAAATGACAGAAATAAATGGCTAAATTAGTGTTCTCTTTTAAAATTATCTTTATAACTTCATGAAGGGGATTAGATCTTGCTTCTGGTAATTCAGCGGACCCACTATGCCATGTGGATTTATGTTTTCACCAAGAAATAATGTATAGTCTTGAAATTAGTAAGAAAATAGTTGATTTGCTCTATAGTGGAATCCTAAAAGTCTTTATTTTACTCTTAGTTTCCGTTATTTGTTCCTTTGCCTGATGTTAGGTAGTTTTTGAGGGACTTGGTGCACGATTCATTTTTGAGCTTGTTTCTTGTAGATGATGCTTCATGACTATATCAACACTTGGGATTGCTGCAGCACGTGTCTCTTCTCCTTCTGGACTTTGGGCAGAGACACACCAATGCAGAATACCAGTGTCCCCCTCTGTCCTGCTGAGCATCTTCCCACCCCAGCCAGGCACAGCCCGTTAGGGTTTTCCTGGAGCTCATGATGAAGGTTGGAGATTATTTTCTTAAATGATCATGAGACTGCTGAAAGAAAATAACAGGGCTTAAGTTCTGCAGATATTTTCCTTAACATAAGTTATGTGAAAATACAGTTGTAAATGAAGTGAAGCCTACTGGCTTCATTAATCAAGACATTTCTAAACTTCATATTAAGTAAATGAACTTGAGTTCTATGGGACCATGGCCTACAAAATTAAATGTAGTAATGAAGATTATTAAGATAAGTAGAGGTATACAGGTAGAGGTTCCCAGTTGATTTATACATGAATCATTGGTACACTCCATTCTGTTTCTTCCCTGCCTGTGAAATCTCCCAGGCATGCATTGTTCAGAAAACTACTCTTTAAACTGCCCATGGTTGCCAAAATGTTGACTTATCCTCTGGGCTGCTATAGTGCCTATGTTTGTGATTTGAAAGGTTTCATACCCTTGGTGAAATGGAAGTATTAACATGGTTAGAGGAATTCTCTGTCCAGTGATGTTATTACTTGTTCGTGTCCCTATTCACACATAGATGCTATCCTGTCATGGAGTGTTTCACACAGACCACACTATTGGATTGTTAGCACATGTCATTGCTTACCTCTTCCTTGTGATAACTTCAGGACACCTTCAGAGAAAAAATGGCCCCAATAAATTGGCATTGATTTAAAATACATTAACTATGATTTCCATATTGTCGTGTTAATGCCTTCAAATACAAGAACATTTAACGATATAGATTTTCATATCTTACCAGTTTTGCCTTTTGCTTCAACCTTTTTCTAGTTGCTGACGTCACTGTTCTCAGAAGATTAAGTGCAGTTCTGCACAACCTTCTTTTTGTATTCTTTGCTGAAAGAATGGCTTTTGATAAAAAAAAATTTACCTAGAATTTTTTTTTTTTTGGGTCAAGCTTAGGATCAGCCTCTTTACTAGGATACATTTTCATAGTTGCAAGGAAATGAATATGCTGAGCTCACATCTCAGATTCTCTTGAAAAACGTATAAAAAGCAAGCCATATTGAACACTTCAGTATTTCTTTTTTGATCTATAGTTTTGTGGCTAATATAAAACTTAAAAGTTTAGTCTTTATCATTCAAACATTTGATCTCCCTGTTTGTTTTTCTTTTCGAGTGGGTGGGTTGAGTTGGGGGAAATTTAAGAAGAGATTCTGGATAAAGAATATTGCCAGCACTGAATCTCTCATCCAGCTTTAGAGGTTTCAGTATTTATAGTTTATTTCAGGTATACTATTTAGTTAATATGTGGTATCTCTCTGTGTAAGAAAGGAAAGCATCTTGTAATGTCTGGGCTGTTTTGTCTGACTATTTGCAGGAGAAGCTTATGTCTGGAGAATGAAAAAAAATTCTATTAGTATTTACTTAATTATGAATATATTTTGACAGTTTGAATGTTGCTATTTCTCATTAAGGAATTTCATGACTTAAAAAATCAGATTTATTGTTCAAACATTTAGAAAACAGATTGGTAGTTTTTTTGTTTTTACTAATAACAATAAAGAACAAATACTCCTGCCTTGACGTGAGAAACAAAACCCCATCCTGATACATCATTCTCTTCCTGTTAATATAACCATATTTCTGATTTTAGTGATTAATTTCCAATGCTTGTCTTTATTGTCTTACTGTGTTTGTATCTGACTCAAAAATATGCTTTAAATAGCATTTAAAGCATTTTCATTTTTCAGTTTTTCTACAAATGACTTTTTTCATTGGATAATATATTATAGAAGTTCATTCATTTTGGTGAATGCAGCTATACTTAATTCATTTCCCAATATTGATAATTTGTTATTTGTTTTTATTCATCTAGATGATTTTCAACTTTATTGATCTTTTCAAACAATCGGCTCTGAGTTTCTTTGATTTTCCCCATTATTTTCTGTTTTTCAAATTTATTGATTTCTGTTTTTTATTATTTCCTTTATTCTACCTGCTTTTGTTTTTATTTTTCAAGTTTTTAGTGTAAATATTCAGGTAATTGATTTGAAACCTTTTCTTTTTTTATATATGCTATGTATTATCTTCTAAGCCTTGCTTTATTTATGTCCCACACATTCTGTTACATTGGTTTTGATTTCATAGCATGTTTTCATCAAAAAAATTTTTTACGGGTGCCTGAGTGGCTCAGTTGGTTAAGCATCCAACTTCAGCTTGGGTCATGATCAGAACTCACAGTTGGTGAGTTCAAGCCACGCCTTGGGCTCTGTGCTGACAACTCAGAGCCTGGAGCCTGCTTTGGATTCTGTGTCTTCCTATCTCTTTGCCCCTCCCCTTGCTCACACTCTCTCTCAAAAATGAGCATTTAATAAATTTTGTTTTAGTTTTTTTCAGCACAGAGCCGGTTGTGGGGCTCAGCCTCACAAATCAAGACATGATGACCTGAGCTGAAGTCGCATGTTCAACCGACTGAGTCACTTGGGTACCCCTAATTTAGGATATTTTCTGAATCATATTTTTGTGATTTCCTATTTGGTCCCTGGTTATGTGGAAATATATTTTTAATTTCCACATATTTAGAATTTTTCCAGATAACTTTCTGTTGTTGATTTTTGGCTTAATTTTTTTATGAACAGAAAACCCACTTTGATGATTTAAATTTTTAAACATGTATTGGCTAGAACATGTTCTATCCTGGTCAGTGTTCCATGTGTGCTTAAAGAGACTATATATTCTGTTACTGTTGAGTAGAATATGGTATGAATGTCAACTAGGTTAGGTCTCCTGTATCTTTAACTGATTTCCTATCTTTATTCATTATTAGAACTGTTGAAGTTTCCAACTATAGCTGTGAATTTTTCTATTAGTTCTTTTTTTGCTTTATACTTTTTTCTCTTTATGCTTTTTTTGAAGCTCTGTTCTTCAGTATGTACACATTAAGGATGGTTACATCCTCTTGATGAATTATCCTTATTAACATCATGTAATATCTCTCTTAACACCTGCTAGTGTTCACTTCTAGGAGGTCTACTTTGTCTTCTAAAAGTGATTCATTTGTTTTGATTAACGATTCCTGAAATATCTTTTACCATCCTTTTACTTTTAAATTCTCTGTTTTTATAATTAAAGTTCATTTCTGGTAGACAAAATATAGTTTGATCTTGATTATTTTCCTCCAGTCATTCAATATGTCTTTTAATTGGATTTTGAAACCATCTATACTTATATTTTTTATATGGCAGGATTTAAAAGCTACCATTTTGCTAACTTTTCACTTCTTTATTCTTTGTTCCTTTTTTCTCTTCTGTCTTTGATTGATTCAATATTCACTATGAATACAATTTACTTCCACTATTGTCTATATTTAATTAGTTATATATCTATGTTTGCTTTTTTTAGTGTGGGCTACTCTCAGGTTTGAAATACATATTTTTCACATTGTATTAACTTTTTTTGCATTCCTCTTTTACATAGTAATTTTATTAAAAAATGTTTGAATTTTATTGAATATATTTTTGGTATATATGATTATATTTGTGCTTACTTTTTGTTAAGAAACAATTCATTTGATACATTTTGTGAAGCAGAACTTCATCATAATGTATGCATCCTTTTGCAACTTGCTTCATAACATTCAACATTTCGTTTCTGAGATTTGACTAATACATGAAGGTAAGATTTATTCATTTCATCTATGTCATAGTGTGCATGAGATGAGTAAATTAGTGTGTATGTCTGATTTCTCTACTTCTGGGCAAATTAGTTCTTACTTATTTTTCCTATTATAATCAGTACTGCAATGAATATTTTTGTATATGTCTCCTTATATTATTTTGATGAGAAGTGCAAATAGTGGGCAGCTTCATTCTATAAATGTCAACTAAGACAAGTTGGTAGATCATGTTCAGGTCTTCGAAATGCTATTAATTTTCTGCTTACAATCCTAAATGTTTATTATCTTAGTGAGAGAGCTTCATAATAAATGAAGCAAAAAACCCAAAAGAACTAGAAAGGAGAAATAAATCCAATAATTATAATAGGATATTTCAGTATTCCAATATTAGTAAGGATATAGAAGAGTTGAGAATACAGTCAACCACTTTGACATAGTTGATATTCACAGGATACTTCATACAGTAAGAGCAGAATATATGTTCTTCTGGAGTGCACATAGGATATTTACCAAGACATACTATATTCTGGGCCATAGAACAAACTTAGTATTTATAAGAATTAAAATCATACTAAATTTGTTATTTGACTACAGTGAAACTAGTAATGAATGATAGACATCTGGAAAAATCCTCGAAATAAAAAAAAAATCAACAATATAAGCCATAGTTCAAAAAGGAAGTTACATGGAATACTTAAAAATATTTTCACTTAAGTGAAAACAAAGAGTGTATTAAAATGTTAGGGCTGCAGCTAAAGCAGTTCTCAGAGGGAAATCTTTAGCATTAAATATTTATATTAGAAAAATATAAAGGTCTCAAATCAGTGATTTAAGATCTACTCTAAGAAAAAATGAGCAAATATAACCCAAAACAGAAGAAAATAATGTAAGAATGGAAATAAATTGGAATCAGAGAAACAATAGATATAGTCAATAAAAATTAAAAATGGTCTTTGGAAAGACTGATTAAAAAAGAGTGTTTAAGAAAAAAAAAGCAGAAAAGAATTAAAAAGGAATGCCAGTATCTTTCAAACATTGAAAAGACAATAAGGGAATATTATCAATAGTTTTATGCATGTAAATTTGACAATGTCAATGAAATTGACAGATTTCTTAAAAGACACAAACTACAGAAATGCTTTTAAGAGGAAATAGATAACCTAAGTAGTTATCTGTTAAAGAAAATGAATTCACAGTGAAAAACATTGTAATATTGAAATTCCACACTTAATTTCACTGGTGAATTCATCCAAACACTAAAGCTGAAAAAAATACCAATTCTACATAAATTCCTCCACAGAAAATGGAAGACAATGAAACACTCCCTAACTCAGTTTTTCAAGGGCCACAATACCGTGATACTAAAGCCAGACAGACATTACAAGATAATCAAAGACCAATATCTCTCATGTACATTTTTGAAATTATCATCAAAGTGTGTACTGTCATTTTAGTAAGTGTCTTCTGTCATTCTCCCAAAATATGTACTGTCATCCTGGTAAGGATTTGAGGAATGGAAATTTAATCAAGAGAATTTTTAGCATCACACATGTTAAATTTGTTTTGCTCTATTTAAAGCTTGTCTCAGATTTTGACATTTGGACTTTCAATTAAAGTCAGACCTTTTGTTGAGTTTGAGTTTATTAACCTTTTGCAGTAGATAACTTTCCTTTAAATAGTGCCAAGAGAATCTCAGAAACAACTCCAATGAGTACTTATTTATAGCCTAATATTGCAATTCATAAGTCTCCAGTTTTAGATTTTAACTGAGATTAAAGAATTAACTATCAAGGAAAATTAAGCTCATTATAAAGTTTTTTTTTTTTTTTTTTTTAAACAAAACCAGCAAGAGTCACTTGGCATTGCATGTAGAGAAATTGAAATTCTGAGATATTTGTCTGAGACTGTATAGCATCAACTTCCTATGTTGGAGCTTAGGTATAGGCCCTATACTTAAGTCCATAATAATGTGCTATGCCAGGTCATACAAATATATTCCGATTTTAGACTCGACATGAAAGTCAGAAGTATAAATGACTTTTCAGTTTAGCCCATAGTTAAAACTATCTTTGCCACAACTCTAATCAATGAAGTGTCTTGGTGATCAACTACCCCATTTCCCCAGGACTGTGGTGTTTTTGTATATGAGGCTAAAACTAGGAAAGACCTGGCTAAACTGTAGGAGTTGAACACCCATATCGTTCTAAGTTTTTTTTTCTTAATGTCCCTCATGATGATTAACACATTCTCTTCCATGTCATACATGAAAAACAAGTAATATGTGAATCATTGAACATCCAGCTTTATCCTCAAGAATTTTCACATGTAATAGAACATCACTTTTATTGCTTGTTACATGCCTTTCATTTGCTGAAAAAAAAAAATCTTCAGGAACCACTTGTAGATGCTTTGTGTACACCATTGCAATCATGTACTTATCCTGATATGAATATACATATGTCATAGTTTCTGGAGTAGGAAAACATAAACATTCATTTAGGTTAATAGTGTCTTTATACTTAAAATACATTGTTATAGGCAGCATGTAGTTGGGGATTACTTTTGTTTTTTCTTCTTAATCTAATCTTACATCTTTGATTTTTAATTGGGATCATCAGACCCTTTACATTTAATAGGGTTGTTGATGTCATTAGTTTTAAGTCTGTCATCTTGTTACTTGTTTTCTGTTCGTCCCATCTATTCTTTGTTCTGGCTTTTCTTTCTTTCTGCCTTCTTTTTGGATTGATTGCATTTGTTGTCTTATTAGGTATAACTCTTTGTTTTGATAATGTAGTGGTTTCTTTATGGTCTATAGTTACATATGTAAACATATCAGTTTACTTTCAAGTGATATTACACCACCTCAGATATAGTGGAAGGATTTTTCAAGTTGGATATTTCAATTTCCTTCATTATTTTCAACATTTTACTTATACATATTTTATGAACCCCACATTGGATTATTATTTTTGTTTAAACAATCACATTTTAAGGAGGTGCAAATCATAAGAAAGAAATTTTGTATATTTGTCCATGTAATTACCATTTCCAGTGTTCTTCATGGCTTTGTATAAACCCGTATTTTCATGTTCTCATTTTTCTTCTGCTTGAAGAAAATGCCTTTTTTTGCTGAATTCCTTATACAGTTTTGGTAGTGTGAGTGTGTTGGCGATGAATTCTTTCAGCTTTTTTAATGACTGAAAAATTCTTCCTTTAACTCTTATTTGAAATATACCTTCACTGGATATAGAAAACTAGGTTGACAGCTTTTTTTTTCCTTTTTGCTCTTAACCATGTGACAGGGTTTTCTCATTTGCAGTGTTTCTAATGAGAGATTGCTATCACAATGATATTTGTTCCTCTCTGCTTTAATGTATTTTTTCCTCACATCCTTGGCTGTATTTAAGATTTCCTTTGTATCACTAATATAGGTCAATTTGATAATGACGTACTATAGTGTAGTTTTCTTCATTTTTCTTTTGTGCTTGGAATTGGTTGGAATTATTGGATCTGTAGGCTTACAGTTTTCTTTATTTGGGAAGTTTCTATTCTTTCTTCACATACTCTTTTCCTGTTCCCATTCTCTCCCATCCTCTTCACCCCAACATTGAAGTTGATATAAGCAATGGCTTGGGTGAAATCTACCATTATTTTGTCTGGCCCTTTAGATTTGACCTAGGACTCCACCTATATTTCTTGGAATTAAATACTTTTTTAGCTGACACATTTACCAACATTAATTTCCAGCGCTCTTGAAACTTCCTTTCTCATTCCAAGATTTTTAATTTTTTTTTGCTGGATTTTAATAAGTAAATGAAGAATGATTGAGTAAAAGTGCTACTATCTGATATAACTTTTTGGTGTTAACAAAGTAGTAAATTTTTATAATTTTTCCTGGGCTCTAATGTTGTTTCATTTAAATTTAGGACCTATCCAATTACTTTTGAATCTTAATGATTCATCTTGTGTAGAGCTAAACTTAGAAGGCTACAGTAGAAAAAGTTGGAGTAGATTTGCTGCTCATTGAATTCTAATACTGTAAAATATGCTTTACTTTTCTGTTTTAAAAGGCCTGGTTTAAAATCCCATAAGTATCTATGCCTTCTAAGTTAAGTGATAAAATTAAACTAAGTTCCAGTAAGCATCATCCTATAAGCTACAATATGAATTGAGTATTAATTGTTGAGGAGTGGGAGTCACTAGTATGGATATAGTGATTTCTCTTTTACACTAACAGCTTCAGACTTATTTTTACATTAGATTAAAATAGTAATTTAGCTGCTTAGTAAATGATTAAATGCAAAGAGTGTTATGTAATCTGTTCACTAAGAGTTGGTAAATGTTGTCAAGTACTAATGATTCATTTCCTTAATAACATGAGGGAGTATGAGGCCATAAGTTTTAGTTAAGGAGGTTATGTCAGGAGTGGACTTGGCACTGGTGCAGAAGCAGAACAGTAAAGTGGGAAGAACATAGCCATGTCTGCAGGTCTAGAATTGGAGCCTAGTAGTTAGGCCGCCATGACCAACTTCACCTTTCTGAAAGCTCAGATTTCCGTCTGTAAAATTCCCTAACATATTGTTGGATTATAATCATTGTAAATAAATACTAACATGTACATAGTGCCTGCTTATATTATTGTTAAGGGTTGAACTAGAATGTATCTGAGCATTACTTTCTGTTGGGTCGAAGATGGGATTTTTCTCAAGAAAACAATACTTTATAGGGAGGGAGTGGAAGAAATTAGTATTGTCTTTGTTGCAGAGGTTTTGAGGGGAAGATGAGGCACCCTTACATTATGATTGATTTTTAAAAAATTCTAATTGTTTTAATGATGAAGAAATTCAAAGGAAAAACTAGGAAACAAAATGCCTAACCAATAGCTTTCAACAAACAGTATGGAAATTAAGAACAACTTGTTTTGTTGCTATATGTGTCTTAAATGAGGGAGCTCAACGGTTTCTCAAATAGTAGCAGAATGAGAAATGGGCTTGGTTTTATTTTTAGGTCTAATGGCTACATCTTTTCTTTAACATTTGGAAAGTAGGGGATCCAGGTCAGGCAGTTTGTGTTCAGGAATTAGTGGAGGATGGTGGAGACAATCTGAATTCAAGATATAGGATAATCAGTTTCAAATAATTTTTTTTTTTTTTTAGCAAAACAACAAAGTGCAATCACAAAAACTAGTTGATAGTTGCTGCAGCCTAAGGTGTAGGGTACGCAAGTAGAATGAATAAAAAAATAGTGATATGCATTCTTGTGAAGTTTTGGATAAGGAATCTTTATTTTCAGAGGAGAACCCTAATCTTATATTCTATAATTGGTACAAAGACTGCCAATGGTTGTTTTGGTGATAAAGTCACATAGTCTATACAGTGATAAGACTACTGTGCACACTAATTTTTTAGTGTTAATTCTTTTAATGAACATATACTGAGTACTATTGTGAGTTAGAGACTGAAGACATAAAAGTATATAGACAAAAATCTCTGTTGTAATGGAACTTATAATAATGGAAGGTAGATAATAAATTAAAATACTTACTATGGGGGCACCTGGGTGGCTCAGTCGGTTGAGCATCTGACTTGGGCTCAGGTCATGATCTCATGGTTTGTGGGTTCGAGCCCTGCATCGGGCTCTGTGCTGACAGGTCAGAGCCTGGAGCCTGCTTCAGATTCTGTGTCTCCCTCTCTCTGCCCCTACCCCACTCGTGCTCTGTCTCTCTCTGTCTCTCAAAAATGAATAAAAAATGTTTAAAAAATACTATGTTGGAGGATAATAAATGATATGAGGAGAAATAAGGTAGGAAGGGGGATTGTATGTGTGCGTGTGTGGGGGGGCACTCAAAGAGAAGGTCATATTTGAGCAAACACCTGAAAGAGGACTTTAAGTTAGCCATGAGTTGTCTAGAGGGAGAACATTCTTCCTTATAGAGGGATCAGCAAGTGTAAAAGCTTTGAATGGGCTTCTAAGTGGCCTCTTCTGTTTGAAGAACAGCGAGGAGGGCAGTGTTCTTGGAGAAGTTGGTGAGGGGAGAGGAGGAGATGTCAGAGATCATGGGGGGTGGGCAGATGATAAAGGCCTTTAACAGCCATTGTTGCTTGGCATGAAATGGGAAGCCAAGACAGGGCTTTGAGAGAAGACAGATATGATCTGACGTATTTTTAAAGGTTTACTGTGGCTTCTGTATTGAGAGTAGAATGTAAGAGTACTAGAGAGGAAACACAAAGACCAATAGTTCATTAAATAGAACTAGGTTAGTGAGTTGTTCACTTGCTTCCTTATATGTGTTGTGCCAGGGAGAAGATTAGGAGTACCCATTAAACATCTGAGATTGGAAGGGTTGGCTTCCTTGAGGGAACTGTGATTTTGTCTTGGCAGATAAGGAAATATCCTAGGTGATGCAGAGGGATCCTTCCTCCTATTAGCGATGACTTGGTGACAGGAAGGTGAACTCGCTGGCCCTGGCCCACCTGGATGTTTCAGATCTATTTCTGGAATGCAGGTTTTATGAGGTATGCATGGAGCTTCTTCCTTTTATTCCAACTTAAAAGTTTCCTAATTGGGTTGAGTTCAGATTCTGTGTCATGGTTCTGTTTTTCTGGGAGAAGCTAATAAAGAAGGAAACTATGTATTCTTGGTGTCGGACAAATCTCCTATAGTAATTAGGCAGGATTGCTCCTCAGTGGGACAAAAGCCATAAGCAGCTCAGGCAAACACCAAACAAAAACCTGGCCCATGCATTTAGATGTAGATACCTGGTGAAATCTTAGAAAATGTGTTCACATTTATTCCCCGGCAGTGATATTCTTCTCAGAAAGCATTGCACACTGTGATAGCTGAATCATTAGCCTGATAATCTCAAGTTAATTCTCAATTGTGTTTTACATGGTTTGCTCTGTAGTATTGGTTAAAAGCAGAAGGCTAAACAGCTTAAAGAGATTGGTCTAAGAAATTGAAGATTAGGTGGGAAAAGAAAATTAGAACATATGTCTAATAGTCTTCACATTTTTTTGGTTTATTTATAGAAAGGAAAATAAAGGTGATTTCATACTTGTTAATTTTAGAATGAATTTGTCCAAAAGCAGGAAATATTTTTTTTCTGTATGTACATTAAAAGTTGCTAATTTTAAAAGGTAATCACTTTTATAACTTTAGATGAAACAAGATATGTGAGTGAATTTGAGCAGGTCATAAATACATATATTTTTAAATTATCTTTAGCACAATTGAAACAAGAATGATGCTGGCTTATTTTGTGTTAACTAAAATAATAAAAAAATGAAAAGCCCACAGCTAATATCATCCTGAATGGGGAAAAACTGAGAACTGAGAGTTTTCCCCCTGAGATCAAGAACACGACAGGGATGTCCACTCTCATCACTGTTGTTTAACATAGTGTTGGAAGTCCTAGCTTCAGAGAACAAAATGAAATAAATGGCATCCATATTTGCAAAGAAGAAGTCAAACTTTCACTTTTCACAGATGACGTGATACTCTACATGGAAAACCTTAAAGACTCCACCAAAAAGCTTCTAGAACTGATACATTAATTCAGCAAAGTCACAGGATACAAAATGTACAGAAATTGATTGCATTTCTATACACCAATAATGAAGCAACAGAGAAATCAAGAAATCGATCCCATTTACAATTTCACCAAGAAGCCATAAACCTAGGAATAAACCTGGGTGTTGTATGTAAGTGATGAATCATGGGAATCTAAAACCAAGAGTATACTATATACACTGTGTGTTAGCCAACTTGATAATAAGTTATATTCAAAAAATTACATTGCTCTATAGTGAAAAACTAAGGTTCACATGAGAAACAATGGTGTAGCTACCACAGTGATTTGGGGGAGGAAAGTTCAGAAGAGTGTATGGTGTGCTCAGTTGTGTGAGAATTCGTATGGGGTGTGTGGGTGCACACACCCTTAAACATCCCAAATATTTAAAAAAAACTCATTGTAATTTAAAAGTTTTTTTCTATCTCTACCAGCTATATGATTTAATAACTGCAAGGAGAAAGCACATGGGAAAATATTCTCATTTGTTAGTTATGAGATGTTTTTATTGAATTGGTCCACAAAGTTGGTAGGACCCAGAGAACTTAGAGACATTCTGACTTATTAAGGATGTTGTAAAGTATACCATTTCATTGTTTCTTGAATATTATAGCATTCTTCTTTTAAGTCACAACATCTTTCTGTGTACATTATGTGGTTGTATTTTGTCCACTCATTCTTAATTAAGAGATGTTTTTCTAGATCTAGCATTTTCTGATGCCTAGTTTGAATGATTTTTCTCACTACCTACTTACTTTTTAAAACTGCTTAATTTTATGAGTTTATTTTTCAAAATTGAAAAGTTAATAGATGCAATAGTAAAAAATTAAAGTGGAACAGGAAGATATACAACGAAAGTGTCAAAGAACATGGAATTTGAAGTAAGACCTATCTTGTTGATGCTCAAGTACACCGTTTACTAGCTGCAAAAGTCTGAACAAATTACCTAAAGTTTCGGAATCCTGGTTTATCAATATGGAAATGCAGATCAAAATGCTCGTTCATAGTATATTGTGAAAATTAATTTTAAAGTAATAGTGTTGTATAAATGGCAAATTGCTATATAGATGTAAATTATTGTCACCAATGGAATAGATTTTAGCGCTTTTTTCCCCATCATATTTTGGAATGAAGGCTGGGGACATGGTTCCAACCACTTAAATGCCATTTATGTATGCATGTATATGTATATATTTGTTAAATTTTAAATTTTCTGAGAAATATGGAAATCTTGAATATAGAATTTGAGGGACAACCTTTGGACCTACCTGTGAAAAACTAAGAGAAGACAGTGGGAGATAAATAGGTAGAGAGTCTCTTTTAAAAAATTGGTCTCTCAAATTACAAGTTACCAGTACTGTTCCTTGTATATCCTTAGAGAACTATTTCATTCACAGATGCACTTTGTGTGAATTACCGTTTTTTATTTTTTTGAAAAAAATTTAAATATTTATTAGTTTGAGAGAGAGGAGGGGAGGGGCAGAGAGAGATGGAGCGCAAAACTCCCGAGCAGACTCCGCACTGTCAGTACAGAGCCGAGTGTGGTGCTTGAGCCCATGAACTCTAAGATCATGACTTGAACCGAAATGAAGAGTTGGACTCTCAACTGATTGAACCACCCACACACCCCATATGAATTCTCACACAACTGAGGGCACACCATATGCTCTTCTGAACTTTAAACATGGAACAGTGTATTTTTGGAATCACTTTTATATTCATATGAATCCAGAATAAATAAGATATGATGTATATATACTATGGAATAATCAGCTATAAAAAAGAATGAAATATTGTCATTTTTAATAGTTCTATAGTCTTATTTTATATGAATACAACCATAATTTGTAAGAGTCTACTCATTATACATTTTTATATTAATAATGCTGCAATGAATACCACATGCCTTAGCTTATATCTACCAATATAACACAAAAATCATGCAGAAATGCCACATCAAAGAGCATGGGAATTTTACATTAGAATGTGTGTTGGCAAGTTGCCCCCCCAAAGAGGTGAACCATTTTTTTTCCTGCTACCAGAGCGTGAGAGTATCTGTTTCCCTTGAACTTGCAAAACTCATTTCCTTTGAAGGTTTGATCTTTGCCAAAATGATTTATTAAAACAATTATCATTTTAGTTATAGTTTATTTAATTACAGCTTCTGGTAAATGCCTTTTTAAGTGTTGATTTCTAATTTTTTTCTATGAAATATGTTTATGCACTTACCCATTTTCTTTATTTTGAGCTATAATTGACATGCAATGTTACATTAGTTTCAGGTGTACAACATAATGATTTGACCCTTGTATGCATTGTGAAATGATCACCACAGTAAAGTCTAGTTACCATCTGTCACCATACAAGTTAATACAGTATTACTGACTGTATTCCCCGTGATGTGTATTATATTCCCATGACTTATTTGTTTTTTAATGGGAATTTTGTACTTGTCCCCCTTCACTCGTTTCACTCCCAGCCCCCAAACCTCCCCTCTGACAACTGCCAATCTATTTTCTGTATATCTATGAGTCTGTATTTTGTTTTTTTAGATTCCATATGTAAATGAAATCAGGCAGTATTTGTCTTTGTCTAACTTAATTTCACTTAACATATACCTTTGAAGTCTATCCATGTTGTCTCAAATGGCAAGAGTTCATTCTTTTTATGGAGTATATACATATACCCTACATCTTATTTATTCATTCATACATCAGTGGGCACTTAGGTTGTTTCCATATCTTGGTAATTGTAAATAATGCTTCAGTGAACACAGGGATGCATATTTTTGAATTAGTGTTTCCATTTTCTTTAGATAAATACCCAGTAGGGGAATTGCTAGATCATATGGTAGTTCTATTTGAAAATTTTTAAGGAACCTCCACATTATTTTCCATAGTGGATGCACCAGTTTTCATTCCTACCCACAGTGCATAAGAGTTGTCTTTTCTCTACATCCTTGCCAGCACTCGTTATTTCTTACCTTTTTGATAATAGCCATTCTGATATATATACGATGATATCTCATTGTGGTGTTGATTTGCATCTCCCTGATGGTTAGTTGAACATCTTTTCATGTGCCTGTTGGCCATCTGTATGTTTTCTCTGAAAAAATGTCTATTCAGATCTGCTCATTTTTAAATTAGTTTTTGTTATTGAGTTGTGTGAGTTCTTTATATATTTTGGATGTTAATCTCTTACCAAATATATGATTTGCAAATATCTTTTCCCATTCAGTAGTTTGCCTTTTCATTGTCTGGATGGTTTACCTTCAATGTTCATAAGCGTTTTAGTTAGATGTAGTGCATTTGTTTATTTTTGCTTTTATTTATCTTACCTTTGAAGTCCAATCCAAAAAAAGCTTCACTAAGACCAATATCATGGAGCTTACTATCTGTGCTTTCTTTTAGGAGAAAAGATCTTTTCAGATCTTATGCTCATGTCTTTAATTGATTAGTTTGAGTTACTTTTTTTTTTTTTTATTGGTGTAAGGTAATGGTCCAGTTTCATTTTGTGCATGTGGCTGTCAAATTTTACTGACACTAGTTGTTGAATAAATTGTCCATTCCCCATTGTATATTCTTGTCTCCTTTGTCATAAACTATTTCACCATATATTCAGGGGTTTATTTCCAGACTTTCTATTCTGTTCCATTCATCTGTGTGTCTGTTTTTTTTTTATGAAAGTACCATACTGTTTTGATTACTATAGTTTTGTAGTATAGTTTGAAATCAGGGAGCATGATATCTCTGGCTTTTTTTCTTTATGAAGATTGTTTTGGCTATTTAGGGTCTTTCGTGGTTTCAAACATTTTAGAATTATTTGTTTTAGTTTTGTGAAGAAGACCATTGGGATTTTGTTAAAGATTGCATTTAGTCTGTAGATTGCTTTGGGCAATACTGAGATTTTAATAATATTAATTCTCCCATAAGCTCAGAATATTCTTCTGTTGGTGTCATCTTTATTTTATTTCATCAGCGTCATGCAGTTTTCAGTGTAAAAGTCCTCCACCTCCTTGGTTAAATTTATTCTCATGTATTTTATTCTTTTTGATGCGATTATGAATGGGATTGTTTTCTAGATTTCTCTTTTCGATAGTCTGTTTTTAGTGTATAGAAATGCAACTAATTTTGTATATTAATTTTGTATTTTGCACATTTAGTGAATTCATTTATTTAACTTTTTTTTTTTGGTGGAGTCTTTAGGGTTCTCTATCTACAGTATCATGTCATCTGCATAATGACAGTGTTAACTTTTCCTTTTTAATTTTTATGACTTATTTTTCTTGCTTAATTGCTGTGGCTAGGACTTTCAGTACTATATTGAGTATAAGTGATGAAAATGGGCATCCTTATTTTGTTCCTGATCTTAGAGGAAAAGCTTTTAGCTTTTTCATGAATATGGTATTATCTATGGGTTTGTCATGTATTTTGTTTATTATGTTGAGGTAATTTAATTCCTCTTTTTACTCACTTTGTTGAGAGTTTTTATCATAAATGGATGTTGAATTTTGTCAAATGCCTTTTTTGCACCTATTGATATGACCATAATTTTATCTTTTATTTCATCAATGTGTTCTATCATATTGATTGATTGGCAGTCTTGTATCCCTGGAATAAATCCCACTAGATCATGGCGTATGATCCTTTCAATGTATTGTTGAATTCAGTTTGATAAGATTTTGTTAAGGATTTTCACATCTGTGTTCATTAAAAATATTGGTCTGTAATTTTCTTTTATTTTTGTGGTATACTTGTCTGGTTTTGGTATTGCTGGCCTTATAAAATGAATTTGGAAGCATTCTCTCCTCTTCAGTTTTTTTTGGAAGAGTTTGAGAAGGATAGGTATTAAATCTTTTATTGTTTGGTAGAATTCACCAGTAGAACCATCTGGTCCTGGAGTTTTCTTGAGAGATTTTTGAATACTGATTCAGTCTCTTTACTAGTAATATATCCATTCATATTTTCTGTTTTTTTTTTTAAATGAATAAGTCTTGGAAGAATGTAGTTCTTATACACTTATTCTAGGTTGTACAATTAGTTGGTGTGTAATTGTTTATGGTAGTATCTTAGAGTTCTTTGTATTTCTTACAGTTCTTTGTATTCTGTAGTGCTTATTTTAACATTTCTTCTTTCATTTCTTGTCTTATTTGAGATCTCTCTTTTTTTTTTTGGTGGGTTTAGGTAAATATCAATTTTGTTTATCTTTTCAAAGAACCAGTTTTTGGTTTCATTGCTCTGTTCTTTTGTCTTTTTAGTTTCTACATCATTTATTTTTGCTCTGATTTTTATTATTCCCTTCCTTTTACTAACCGACATTTCATTTTTTTCTAGTTCCTTTAGGTGTAAAATTAAATTGTTTGGGATTTATTTTGTTTCTTGAAGCAGGCCTGAATTTCTATGAACTTTCTTAGAGTCACTTTTGCTGCATCTCATATATTTTAGTATGTCATAATTCTGTTTTCATTTGTCTGTAGATATTTTCTTCTTTTTCCTTTGATTTATTCTATTATCCAGTACTTGTTCAGTAACATGCTGTTTAATCTCCAAGTATTTGTAGTTTTTCTAGTTTTCTTCTTGTAATTGATTTCTTGTTTTATAGCATTGTGGTTGGAAGGAAGGGATGACTAAGATTTCAGTATTCTTGAGTTTATTGAGACTTCTTTTGCGGGTTGTGATCTGGGCTGGAAAGTGTTTCGTGAAGACTTGAGAAGAATGTATTTTTCTGACTTGGGTTGGAATGTTCTGTATATATCTATTAAGTACATCTGGTCTAATTTGTCATTTAAGGGTGATGTTTCTTTTTTGTTTGTTTCAAACTTTTATTTAAATTCCAGTTAGTTAACATAGAATAATAGTGGTTTCAGGAGTAGAATTTAGTGATTCATCACTTACATATAACACCCAGTGCTCACCCAGTGCCATACACAAAAATGAATTCAAAATGGGTGTAAGGTTTATTTTCTGTTCTTATAACTTATCCTTTGCTATAAGTGGGGTGTTAAAACTCCCTACTACTATTGTATTGCTGTCAAATTCTTGAGGTTTGTTAATATTTTTTGCTTTACATAATTTTAGCACTCCTGTGTTGGGTACATATAGATTTATAAATGTTTTATCTTCTTGGTGAATTGACTCCTTTATTATTACATACTGCCTTCTTTGTCTATTATTACAGACTTTGTTTATAGTCTATTGTCTGATGTGAGTATACACACATCAGTTTTCTTTTTTTTCCACTTGCAGGGAATATCTTTTTTCCATTTCTTCACTTTCAGTCTATTTGCATTCTTACTTCTGAAGTGAATCTCTTGTAGGCAGTATATAGATGTGTATTTTTTTTAATCCATTTAACCAGTCTGTGTGTCTTGATTGGAGAATTTAGCCCTATTACATTTAAGTAATCATTGATAGGATGTACTTATCACCATTTTATTGTTTATTGGTAGTTTTGTAGTTCCTTTTTTAATCCTTCTTCCTTTTTCTTTCTTCCATGTGGTTTAATGACTTTTAGTGTTATATTTAGAATTTGTTCATGTTTTCTTTTGTGTATTTACTACAAGTTTTTGCTTTATGGTTACCATAAGGTTCACATATATCATCCTGGGTATATAACAGTCTATGTTAAGGTGATAGCAATTTAAATTTCAGCACATTCCAAAACTACTTTTTTATTTTCCTCCATGTCTTATGGGTTTTTTTTTTTTTGATGTTTACTTATTTACTTGTTTTGAGAGAGAGAGAGAATGGGAAAGGGGCAGAGAGGGAGAGAGAGAATCCCAAGGAGGTTCTGTGATGTCAGTGCAGAGTCCAGCATGAGGCTAGAACTCACAAACCATGAGATCATGACATGAAATGAAACCAAGAGTTGGGTGCCTAATTGACTGAGCCACCTAGGTACCCCCATGTCTTATGTTTTTGATGTCACATTTTACATCTTTTTATTTTTGGGTCCTTTTTAACAAGTTTTTATGATTTTAGTTAAATTTACTACTTTTGTCTTTTATCCTTTGTAATCTACTACCTTTACTATATACTTTTCCAGTGAGATTTTTACTTTTCTCTGTTTTCTTATTACTAACAAGTGCCATTTCTTTTCGGCTTAAAGACATCCTCTTAATATTTCTTGTAAAGCAAGCTTATTAGTGATGAACTCCTTTAGCTTTTGTTTGTCTGGAAAATGCTTTATTCCTCTATCAGTTCTGAATGAAAATGTTTTTGGTAGAGAACTCTTGGTCAGTAGTTTTATTCTTTCTCCACTTTGAATATGTCATGCCACTCCCTTCTGACCTGAAGTTTCTGCTGAGAAATTTGCAGATAGCCTTATTGGGGTTTTCTTTGTATGTAAAATTTGGTTTTCTGTTGCTAGTTTTAAAATTCTTTCTTTAACTTTTGACATTTTAATTATAATGTGCCCAGGTGTGGACTTATTTGGGTTTATCTTCTTTGGAACTCTTTGGGTTTTCTCCACCTGAATATCAGTTTCCTTCCCTAAATAGGAATTTATCAGTCATTATTTTTTTTTTAAGTTTTCTTCCCCTTTCTATTTCTTTTATCCTTCTGGAATGTCTATAATGTGAATGTCTTTCCACTTAATGTTGTCCCAAAGGTCCTTTATCATTTTTTAAAAATTATTTTTTATTCAAGTATAATTAATATACCATGTAATATTAGTTTCAAGTGTATAATATAATGATTCAATAGTTCTATACATTTCTCGGTGCTTATTGTTAATTTTTTTTCTTTTTGCTGCTCTATCTGGGTGAGTTCCATTGCTTTGTCTTCCAACTCACTCATCTGTTCTGCTTCTTCCAATCTATTATTGAACACCTTAAATATATTTTCAGCTCAATTGTTATATCTGTCAGCTCTATGCCTTTTGTTTGGTACTTTTCTTATATTTTCTATCCCATTATTGAAATTCTCACTGTATTCATCTATTCTTCTGAGTTCAGTGAGCATCTCTGTGACCACTACTTGGAATTCTTTATCAGCTAGATTATTTATCCCAATACAACTAAGGTATTTTTCTGAAGTTTTGTTAATTTAGAATCTATTTCTTTGTCTCCCATTGTACTTGACTCTCTGTGTTTGTTTCTGTGTATTGGGTGAAACAGCTATCTCTTAGTCTTGAAGGTGTGGTGTGGCCTTGTGTAGGTGATGACTTTTCTTATTCAAGTTTGCCCTAGCTTTTGGATGTCTCTTTAACCTTTGTGATTATTTAAATTGCCTCATTTATTCTTGATATGTCCCTGTTGTTGAGGGTGTGCCAAGATATGTCAGTGATCCAAGGTGAGGAATTTCATTTACTACTTAGTTTCAGGCTGATTGGAAGCCAGCCTTTCAGGTCAGCAGCTTTAAGAGTATGGAAATATATACTGTTCTATGGGGCTACAGTAACAATCTCTGCTGGTTTCCAGACCAGAGATTTGGAGGTCTCTCTTGGGCAACAGTTGCAAAAACTGGGGATCCAGGTAAGCATATAAGCTCCTTTCTGGGAGATCTAATCACACTGTGGTGAGGCCAAGGGGATATGCAAGGATGGTATCTCTGCTTACGTTTCCTAGGACTATCTCCTTAGCCTTTAGGTGTGGGGGAAACCTGCGCCTGTCCCTCAGGCTGATGCTCTAGGTTGAGTAAATAATTATTTTTGATAGAAAGACTGGGTTTGTGTTTTAGTATGCTGTATGTGCAGTGCCCTGGGAGTAGTGGCCTGCCAAGAACTGTCATTGGTTGTTACATTCCCATGGAGTTCAGGAACTTCAGCCCCCATGACCACCAGAGCCAGGCAATCAAGAGGTGTCTTCTGTATGGATTATGTATACCCTGCTGATTGTAGCTAGGCAGCTGGAGAAAGTAGGGGGTGGGTGGGGCATGTTCGCCTGCTTCAGAAAGGCAGTGGGATAGTGGTGCCTCTGCTTTCCCCTACCTGTCTTAATAAGGTGGCAGGAGGGTGCTGCATCTAAGCATGCCTACCTGTGCTATCAGGATAGGTGGGGAGTGGGAAAATGGCATCTGCCAGTGCCCCTGAGAGGTTCACCTGTCCGTTTCCCTCCGGTGGATGCTTTTAGATGAGAAGATGAATCTCCGTATATAGTCTAGGCACTTTTTAAACTGCTGTGGTTTTGGTTTTTGATTTTTTGTTTGTATGTTTCTTTTTTGTTTTTGCTGGATCTTGGGGTGAATGAGACCATAGTTATGCCTTATAAAAGGGAAATCTTAGTTTCATGTGGCACTTTGGGTTTCTGGACATAAGCCCTTTTGGTTTTCTAAACCAGACATTTCGGAGGCTTGTCTCTCTGATGTAGATCATTTATGTGGGGAACCAACCCTTTGCTCCGGGGGAGTGTGGCCCTGGTGAGATCCTTTCCTATTATATGTCACTGTGCTGCATGTGAGGTGTTTGCTGAGACTATATCTCTGCCATTCTTGATCATGTCGATGTGATCTTTTTGTCCTTTGTGGTAGAGAAGCAGTTCATGTAGTTTTCAGATCTTCCTAGGAGGACAATGATCCATATGTAGCTGTAGATTTGGTGCATCTGTGGGAGGAGGCGAATTCAAGATCTTCCAATGCCGCCACCTTGCAGAAGTCTCATTTGCCCATTTTTCTATTGGCGTTTTGGTAATTTTCTAAACAGACTTTGAGGAAATCTTCTTTTGTATTTTATAGAAATGAGACTTCATCATATTTGTTTCAGTTTTATATTTGTCCTATTTTGTTTATTTTTTCCGTGTTGAATTTAAAAATATGTGTAGTTAAATTTCTTGAATTTTTTTCTTTCATGATTTCCAGGATTTTGATTTTATCCCATCTAAGATGTTTTATTCTTACTGTTTTATAATCTTTTTTTAACTTTAATCTCCCATTTCCTGGTTTTAATAATGTACTATAGTTATATAAGATTATTAGCACTGGGGACAGCTGGGTGATTGGTAGGGGGATCTCCTCTCTGTATGATTTTTGCAACTTATTGTGTTTCTGTTATTTCAAAGTAAAAAGTTAAAAAACAAGGTAAAACAAAAGGTAAAAAGTACCTTAATCCAAAAGTGATACATAGGAAAATTTGGTAACCCTTGTCTGTACTAAATGCTCAAAGAAGACATCTTTTGTGCTTTAAGTATCAGTGTGATTTGTCGGGTTTTCCAATAGAGTGATCTGAGATAGTGGATAAAAACTAAAAAGAGCAACCAGTCTGCATCTGGGTAATACTAATAACAGTTTCCTCATTTGTATACTACTTTACAATTTTCAAGCCACCTTTACATAAATATTGCCATGTAATATTCGTGTCACCACAGGTGTATTGTTCCTTCTGTTTACATGTGGAAACAAACTCATAGAAGTTTAGTGACTTGTATAAGGTACCTGTATTCCCAAGTGACAGAATTGAGGCTGTCCCTTATGCTGGTGCTACTTCTAATATACCACAGTGGCCTTTGGACTTTCACGATTCTCTTTCAGAGAATAAAAGGACTCGGTCTCTAATGTAGGGCATAGCCAGTTGGCCTGATAGTAGCCCTGTGGGTTTTGCTGTGAGGAGTGCTATAGGAGATGGAGAGCATGGGCGGGGGTTGAGGGAAAGATGAACATGATCAAAAAGGCACAACTCCTGTATCCATGGAGCTGCTATTATTTCTGTTAATGAATCGCTGACAAATAACTAGAGTACATAATATGTCTAAGTGTTACGCTTAGAATTTAGTATGTGTTATTATATGTAAGCTATATAATGTAGTTTTACCTTCATTTTATAGTTGAGGAAACTAAAGCTTAGAAAGATTAAGTAAAAGGCCCAAGGTCGTGGAGAGTGACTGAACTTAGATTGGAACTCTAGACTTCCTGATTCTAAAGGGTCTGCTGAGGAGGGAATAAGTGAAATGGGATTCAGTAGATGTTCACATTCTTTTGTGCTTCTTTCCAGGAAACTCAACTACTCTATTTTTACTAATTTGCATATGACATGATGATGTGAAGGCACTTTTCTAGGTAGTTATCACTGTCTTTCCGACCAGACACAAAGTTCCTAGTGCTGTCAGATTTTATCTTTTTTCTCTTGACTTTCTTCCCTCTCAGGAGTCTGGCAGCAGGCTCTTCACATAGTGAGTGTCACTATCAATTGCCTTTAGGCTTATATACTTAAAACCACAACAGTTGATGATCTAATATTTTAGAAGGACTTGTTTCCTTATTCTTAGCCTCCTGTCTTTTTTTTTTCTTTATTTTTGGTAGATGATAATTGTAATCAGAGACTAGATTGGAAAGAAGCCAAGTCTACAGGTCTACAGTTGGGTATGTTAGTGACCTCCCTTGTGTAAGAATTGTAAGGCCCTAGAGGGTAGGCATTCCAATAAAATAATTCATTCAGATTCAACAGGCATTTGATAATAAGTATTATTGTGTACTAAACATAGTGCTAAGCTCTTTATATCTATAATCCTTGGAATAATCCTGTGAGGTGGAGGTATTATTTTCATTTTGTAGATGAAGAAAGTCTGAGTTCACTTGAATGTCCCAAGATCACATCCCTTGTCCTGATAGGCACGGGATTTTAACTCAGATCTCTCTGGTCCCAAGTATATCTCCTTTTTATAGAGCTGATTGGCGAATCATTAGGCGTACAGGAATATTTCTTAATTGTGTGAATTAATTTCGATATTTGGGAATTTTGCTTTTCTGAAATTCAGTTATCTATGGTGCGGTGCGCAACCACGGGCAGGGATCATTCTTCTCAGATTTCTTTTCAGCTACCCACCCAGCTGTCTATCCATTCATATCTGAGTGGTATTTCTTCCCTTTCGAACAGGTTTTATATTGCTACGGGTGAGAGGTTCTTAGGGGCCCATCTTCACTACATGCCCCTTGTCTCTTCTTGCTCCTCTAGCCAGTGCCTTTTAGTTTTATTTGCAAGTATCTTTTCCTTCCTGGCTCCCCTCAGAGTGAATGCTTCTCAGGGTCTTGTTCTCCTCTCAGTCTACGTACTCCTGCACTCTGCAGTGGCAGTATCATTCATCTTACCTATAAGTGACGAGATTGAAAAGCCCCTCCAGGGCTTCAGCTCTGTATATTTAATGATTTATTAAGGATCTTCATCAGGATATCACATAGGCATTTCAAATATAACCTTTCCTTCCCTACCTCTATGATTGCATCACTTCAAATCCTTCTTCTCTTCCTACATCCAGCAAATTACCACATCTAATTTGACTCCTAAATATTTTTCAAAATAATTCCTTTCTGTCTCTCTCTACTGTCAATCCCCAGGGAAGGCTGCTACTATCTCTTGATTAATTTTTTATGTCTTTGGACTCTCTTATTTCAATCCATCCCCATACTGCAGATAGAACATCCTTTGAGGCACCTGGGTGGCTCAGTTGGTTAAGTGTCTGACTTCAGCTCCTGTCATGATCTTGCAGTTTGTGAGTTTGAGCCCTGCATTGGGCTCTGTGCTGACAGCTCAGAGCCTGGACACTGCTTTGGATTCTGTGTCTCCCTCTCTCTGCCCCCCCCCTCGCTCTCTCTCTCTCCCTCTCTCTCTCAAAAGCATTAAAAAAAAAGAACATCCTTCAAAAATTTGGGCCATTATCTGCTCTAAAATTCTACAGTAACTTTGCACTGCTTTCAAGGCAAAGTCTAACTTGCTGATATAACCTATAAAGCTTCCTGTCTCATCCTGTTACCTTTATCTCTTCTCTGTTCCTCCAAAACAGCTACTGATGTTTTTTGACTTTGTGATTGGCCTGAGTTAGGGTCTCTTATTTGCATCCTGCTTTCCTTTTTAATAACATTTATTATATAGAATTGTAGTTGTTTTATGTGACTGTATTCTTCCACCAGACTAGAGATGCTTGAGCCCAGAAACTATTTTCACCACCTTATCACCACTGAGCACAGTGACCAGTGCATTGTGTATGGTCAACAAACATGGATTGAAGCTCCTTTTGATAGTCCTGAGCCTAATACCTTGTAAAATCAGACATATAGGCATTTGCTTCTATTTGGAAGCTGTAATAGAAAGATCAGAAGATTCAGTCATGTAGAAAACAAGAAAAGCTCTTTGTCTAGTAGTAATTGTCTCCTGCTTCTTATATTCCCTTAGTGAAATATAGGTGGTGTGATAAAAATAACTATTATGTCATACAAAGTGCATCTGTCTCATCTTTGCCATATGTCAGTCTCGAAATTTCTTGCAGATCAGTGTGCATTTTGTATTAAAGAGAATTCAAAAGATCAAGAACGAGTGACTTATTTAAACCGAAGAGACTGATTTCAAAGAAATGATGTTATAAATTTAGTAAGAAGTAAAGCATCAGATTATCTGTCAATTTACCTTAACTGATTAAAATATGCCCCAGGGCATGACTTCTCAATATAAGGGTCAAATGCCATAGGAAGAGTTTGCAGAGTATTCATGAGAATCTAACCAGAAATGCAAATCACCTTTTCAAGTAGAAAAATGCACACTGCTGCTGGGGTGGGGTGGGGGGTGGGACAGGGGATTAGAGCCACTGCCAAGTACAAGTAAGGTGAAGATCTGTTTATGGAGAGTGAGAGAATGTAGTGCAAAGGTTAATGATGTTCTTTATCACCAAGGAGAAGCCTCATAAATGAATAGTGCCTCAGTTTTTCTTTATCTGTCTCAGGTTTATTGCAGGCATAAGTGAAAGGGCAGCTGGGCGGAAGGTACAGTGTATCAATCTCAAATGTAAAGTAAGAAAACTCAGGAGAGTATGATCCAGTTTCAAACATAGCTGGACTGGGGAGTAGTTAAACACAGCAGCATTCTCTTAATGCTCTTGAAATAAAAAGAAGTGTATTTGAGTTCAGTTTCCACCTAAACGTGAAGAATCTCCCCTTGGCTTAGAGATGTACATTGAAGTAAAAAGAATGTGGTTCAGTGCAACAGTTCAATCCTTGAGTTTTTGGGAAAATGAAGTAGCATGAGAAATACACAAAGGGGACAGGGGGAATTGGGCCACTTACAGTGGAAGCCTTTGCCTATAAAGCAATGGTACTCTGTCTTGAGCCAGATGTAAAAGGGGTAGAGGGAGCTGAAGACTGGAGAATAGAGCAGGAAAGCGTACAGTTGGAGAAGGTATCTTGGCCACAGAAGAAGGATCCTAATAGCCTTCAGGTTCCAATTTCTCTCTCCTTTTTTCTCATCTTCCTTTTTGACTGACCTGGTTGCATGTAGAATGTATACACACTATGTAGAGCCTTTGCTATCTACCAGACACTTGCAATCAGAGACAATAATAATAAAAAATATTTCAAAACCCTTTCCTGTCCTTATGTAAACTTTCAAAGTCCTGTGTTATTTCGGGACCGTGATGCCTATCTGATAGATGAAGAGAAGGGCTTAGGGAGGCTACCATGACTTCTCCGAGGCCACTTAGTGATTTATGTCAGAGTGGGGTCTGCAGCCAAAATCTCCTACTCTCCTCTTTTGTTAAGCAGCATGTTTGTGAAATCTGTGGCCGTTATATAGTAGATGTGTGTAGGAGTTGGTACTGTCTTTCAGAAGCACAGGATCCCAGCCAGGATTGAAAACAGAGAGGGTGATCTAAACAATTTGATTGTCTTTATCTTCTAATATTTTGAGAGAGATTTTGTTCTACCCGAGGAGATTATTTTCCATCATAAATGATGCTCACAATAAGAATAAAAGCTTCATTAAACTAAAAAAAAATAGAGGAAAACAATAACATTTCACAGAAGTATTTGTGGAGAATAAATTAAAATTAATGAGTATTAGGCTACTTAAATTATTTACAAGGCTTGAAAATTCTAAATATTTGTTTGGAAATATAAGCTGGTTCCTGTCCATATTCTGATCAATCTCCTGGATTGTAGGATGGCTGGCCATTTTCTCTGGGCTTTGAGGGAGGTACCTAAATGGTTCAAGTTTAGATAAAATAAACATCTGGCTCTAGCCCACGGCCAGATATTTATAGGAGAGTTCCGTACCCTGCATCCCTTTTCTTCTAGAAGTCACCAATTCTGGACCATTCTCAACTCAGTCTGAGCATTGAAAGTCTCAAATCTCCTGTAGGCATTTTCCTCTTCTAATAGAATTCACCGGAGAAGGCAATGCTGAAGTCAAAAGAGTGATTATTTAATGGTGGGGTCTTAGGCAGTGTTATACCTATATTTATAATCTACCCTCCTGCCCAAGGATGCCTGTTCACCTCATTGCCCTCTTCCATACTGTCTGAACACTGTCACACCTGTCACTCCTGTCTGGGTCAGGCTGATACACCCAAGATTACACTTTAAAATCCTTCTGAAGAGTAAGGTGTAGAAGAAAAGGGCTTATCTGGGAATCAGGAGACTGTCCTTATTCCATTTGTATTAATAACTCACTCCGTAGCTTTAAGGAAGTTTCTTAAATTTCTAGTTTTCTTTCAGGATGCTAGTTTCTGCAATTGCAAAATGAGTTTTGGCCCATGGTAGAAAAGAATTGTTAAATTACGTTAGCTATAGGGTTCATTCTATCTAGCTCTGGTACACAAACGTAGGATTTTACTAAGATACATTTTAAACATATAAAGCTATATATTTAAACATATAAAGCTAATTACAAGCACGTATTAGCCAGTATTAAAAATTCCCGTCTTTGCTTCTGATTTCAAGTAAAACATTGTGCATGAAGTTGAAGGCTGTTGGATACCACAAACTAATCTCATTCTTATTTTTCTCCTTTTCTGATAGTAATTACTGTACTGAATTTTGTGTTTAATATGACCATCTGTGGTTTCACAGTTTTCAACATAAATATGTATACACAAAATATATAGGATTGTTTTTAATGTTTTAGAACTTTATACAAGTAACATAATATTGACACACCAATCTACAGCTTGCTTTTTGCTCCTCACTGTGTTTTTACATGTACTTTGATATTTCGTAGAGCTAGTTCATGTATTTTAACTGCTATATTACTCCATTGTATAATACACCACAATTTATATTATTGTTTTACTAATGCACATTTGCATTATTTTTAATTTTTTACCACTCTACAAACAATATTACAATAAACATTCTTCTGTAAACTTGGCTCATAGTGAATGTAAGCCAATATTTCTCTAGGAGATAAACCTAGAAGTGGAATTGCATCATAGGTCATATACATTATCAGTTTTACCGGACGTTGCCTAGCACTCAAAGTAGTTAGTCCCTGAAACTCTGACCAATAGGAATGAGGTTTCTAATTGCTTCACTTCATTGTCAACACTTACCTTGCCTCATGTTAGAAGTTTTGTCAATCTGATGTTTTCGAAATAGTTTCTCATTTTTATATTTCCCACATTACTGAGGTTGAACATACTTTCATATTTTTATTGATGTTTGGTTTTTCTGTTCTGCAGGAAGTCTATTGGTATCCTTTACTATTTTTTCTATTGGGTTGTTTCGAATTTGAATATTTGTATGGGCTCTTTCTGTATCGTAGATAAATACTTAATATAGCATGGGTTGAAATCTTCACCTGATTGTGGTTTTAATTCTGTGACATTTTTGTTTTCTTTTTTAAGTTTATTTAAATTCAAGTTAGTTAACATACAGGATAATGTTAGTTTCCGATGTACAATACAGTGATTCAACACTTCTACTTTCCTGAAAGATATAGCCACGTTGTCTTGTCTAATAACATGGTCTTCCAGAACTTTGCTATTCAGTTAAGGGATGAAATCACTGTCACTTGTACTTAAAACTGGAAGGGACTTTGTGACTGCCTTGACATAAGGTTTGGCAGACGTGATGTTATATGACTTTGAAAGCCAAGTCTCAAAAAATATTCATTTCTGGACACCAGGGTGGCTCAATGGGTAAAGCATCCGATTTTGGCTCAGGTCATGATTTCATGGTTGGTAAGTTGGAGCCCAGCATTGAGCTCTGCACTGACAGCACAGAACCTGCTTCAGATTCTCTGTCCCCTTTCTCTTCCCCGCTTGTGCATCCATGCACACCTCTCTCTCTTAAAAATAAATAAACATTTAGAAAATGTCATTCATTTCTGCCAGGTTATCTTGGGATGCTTTCTCTTGGAATGCAGCCATCATTCTGTGAAGAAGTACAAGCAGGCTTTAGAGAGGCTCACAAAGGTAGAGAACCAAGGGCCCTGGCCCACAGCTCTGGTTGAACTCCTAGTCAGCAGCTAACACCACCTTGCCAGTCTTGTGAGTAAGCTATCTTAAAAGTGGCTCCTTTATGTTTCCTGCAGCCTTACTGAAGCATAATTGACAGTAAAAATTAGTTATATTTAAGTTATACAATGTGATGTTTGAAGTATGTATACATTGTGACGTGATTGCCACAATTAAGCTAATTAACTTATCTATCACTGTCAGAGATGTCTGAATTCCCATGTTCATTGTGGCATTATTCATAATAGTCAAGTTATGGGAAAAACCTAAGTGCCCATCAACGGATGAATGGATAAAGAAAATGTGATATATATTATATATATGTAATATACACATATGATGGAATATATATACACACACGTGCATACATACACAATGGAATATTGTTAAGTCTTAAAGTTATCTTTGTGACAACTTGCGTGGACCTAGAAGTCATTGTGTTAAACGAAATAAGCCAGACACAGAAAGAGAAGTACTGCATGATCTCACTTATATGTGGAATCTAGTAGAATGGTGGTTTTCATGAGTTGGGGCATAGGGAAATGGTGAGATATTGATCAAAGGGTATAGAATTTTAGTTTTTCAGAGTTTTGCAGAATAAGTTCTGGAGATCTAATGTACCACCTGGCAGCATGGTGACTATAGTTAATAACACTGGATATACACTTGAAATTTGCTAAGAGGATCAATTGTGTTCTCACAACAGACACACACAGAATCGAAAGTAGGTCATGAGACGCCAGATGTAAAGGGAAAAGCCATCCCCATTGAGCCCTGCATAAACTGTGGGTTCGTGAGCATAAGAAACCATTAAGTTTTGGGGGTAGTTTGTTAAGCAGTAAAAATTATCCGATATAACCAGATGTATCAGTCTTCTCCTTCATGTTTGTGTGTGTACATGTGTGTATATAATAATATATATTATATAACTATATAAACATAATAATATATATAGTTAAATGGTACACTAATTTTATCTTACTATATGAAGAGTGTTTCCACTCCAATTTATTGGCATCTATCTGTAGATTTTAATGTTACCTCTGTTCTATATATATTTCCATATATTTGTGAATCTAAGTTTCTTAAATTTTTCTTAGGTTTGTTTGCTTATTTCTATGTCCCTATCACATTGTCTTATTTGATACAGATTTAGAGTCAGTATTCACATCTGTCAGAACTTATTCCCCTATTTGGTTTTTTCTTCAGAGTTGTCATGACAATTTTTGGCCTTTTGTTCTTCAATATAAATTTCAATATTTATATAACAATATAAACAATATAAACAATATAAATTTTGTTCTTCAATATAATTTTAATATTAGCTTGTGAAGTTCTATAAAATACTTTATTGATATTATTTGTAGGTTATTTTATAAATTAAATCCTGCAATTTTTTTGTTATAAATTATATCCTTAAATTATAAATGCAAATGGATAAATACACATATTTATAGAATACAGAATCCAGATATGTATTCACACATGGAATTTTTCATTTATTTACTGAGAAGTAATGCATGGCATAAATATGCCACAGTTTACCCATTCTCTTATTGATGGACATTTGGATTTTTTCCAATTTTTGACTATTATAAGTTTCTAAGAATATTCTTGTACAATTCTTTACGTGGACATATGCTTTCATTTCTCTTGAGTAAATACTTGGAATGAAGTTTCGGGGTCATAAGGTAGATGATATTTCACTTTTTAAGAAACTGCCAAACTGTTTTCCAAGATGGCTTTTAGTATTTAAATTCCCAGTGGCGATGCATTAGAGTTTTAGTTGCTCTACATCCTTGCTAGCATTCGTTTTATTAATCTTTTATTTTTATCATTCCAGTGAGTGTGTAGTAGTTTCTAATTATGGTTTTAATTTGTATTTTTCTTGCTACTAGTCATGTTGAATGTCTTCGTGTGATTATCTACTGTTTATATATCTCGTTTGTTAAGGGTCTCTTCTACTGTTTTCCCATTTTTAAACTTTGGGTTGCCTTCTTCTTCCTGAATTACAGGGTCTTTAAAACTGTATTCTGGATGTCCTTTATTGCAGTAATTTGCAATTTTTCGATGATGTCTTTCAAAGAATAGATACTAAACAGCTGATGAAATCCGGTTTATCATTTTTTTCTTTTGTGAGTTTTGGCATGCTATTTAGGGAATTTTTTTTTTTTAATAGGCTTTATTTTTTAGAGCAGTTTTAAGTTCACAGCAAAATTCAGCAGTAAGTACATAGAGTTCCTGTGTACCCCATACCCCTTCACGTATAGCTTTCCCCATTATTAACATCCCTCACCAGAGTGGTACCTTTGTTATAATTGATGAACCTATATGGACACATAATAATCTTACAAAATTCATGGTTTACATTAGAGTTCACTCATGGTGTTATATATTCTATGGGTTTCAAAGAATATATACTGACATGTATCCACCATTGTAGTGTCATACAGAGTAGTAATACTGTATCTAAGGAATTGTTGCTTCCCCCAATACTTGGAATATTTTTTCTTCTCTCTTTAACTAATTTTAAAGTATTAGTCTTTACATTTAGATCTGTGATCCATTTCAAGTTTATTGTGTATGCAGTGATGTGAGAGTCCAGGTTCATATTTGTTCCAAATGAATATGCAGTTTTTCCAGCATGATTGAAAATAATCTCAGGTTGAATTACCTTGACATCTTTGGCAAAACTCAGTTGAGCATGTATGTGCTATCTTGTAGATCCTTATGTCACTACCAAATTCTCTTGATCCTTGTAAGTTTATGCTGAGTCTTGATAAATGGTAGTGCCAGCCTTCCAGCTTTATTCTTCTTTTAAAAAAATTGTTTTGGCTAATCTAGGTCCTTTGTATTTTGATGTAAATATAAGAATCAGCTTGTCAATTTCTGCTCTGACCGAAAATATGAAACCAAATGTTTTATACATTTTGTCTAGCTTTCTATTTGACTATAGGGAGAGTGAAACTTGTGTGCTATTCCCGGAATGAACGTTTTGATGGTTAAAATTATGTCAGCTGGGCGAGGCTGTGGTACCAAGTTGTTTGGTGAGACATTCGCATAGATACTGCTCTGCAGGTATTTTGCAGATGTAACTAACATCTAGTCTGTCGACTTAAAAGAGATTGCCCTCAACAACGTGGGTAGGACTTATTCAATTAGTTGAATGCCTTAAAAGCAAAAGCTACAATTTCTTGAAGAAATTCTGCCTCAAGACTAAATTGTGCACCTGAAACTAATATTACACTGTATGTTAACTAACTGGAGTTGAAATAAAAACTTAAAAAAAAGGAAAAAAGATTGGAATGTAGAAATCCTGTCTGAATTTCTGCCCTGCCAGTCTGTCCTACAGATTTCAGACTTCAGATCTGATACAGAAGGGTGAAAAACATCATTATTTTAGTCCTTCACATTTCAGTGAATTTTTCCATTGACTTACTATTAAGTGTGGCATAATTCTGAGAGAAAGAGAATGATAATCTTTTCTAAAGGGGGGATGTAAGAAAACTTCATGGAAACTCCCCAGAAAGGCAGGTCTTCAGTGTAGGAAGCTGTGGCTGGAATGAATGGGAACATGCAGCCTGTCGACAGTGTGCCGTTTACTGAGCATTTTCACACAACTAATCAGGCCTTCTTTTTATGCATCAGTACAACCTCTGGGAGAGGCCCTGGTGCTTAGCACACTGACATCCTCAAAGAATTCATGGTTTAGCGAGACACTCACAGCAGCAGTATGAATTGAATGCTGTGTTAGGGCTAAGACCCAGTTACTGTGAGAATTCTTCAGAGGCATGGACTCTCCTTTAATTAGTCAAGTACATGAAGTGTATTATCAGTGATAGATATTTAAGAGAGTAAGTAGCTGAGAAGATGCGGGAAGCTTCAGCTTATGCCCTACTCATGACTGACAGGACCAGGTCTTGTGTATGCCACAGAGCACTCTGGAGGGCAAGCCATGTGTCAGGGGAATCTTCTACATCCTTGCTTCGCTTGCGTAGAATCTTCTTGACTGTGAAGTGTGGCATAGTGGAAAGGTCCCAAGGGATTTATTCCTTTGGAGAAGTACCCCTTGCTTATGTGTAGATCTGCAAAAAAGCCTGTACCTACATTTACACACAGAACTGATCTGCCACAGCCAGGAAATTCTACTGAGCAAAATCTCATGATTAGGATCTCACCATCTACATCTTCCCTGCCAGCCATTCGCCATGGGTGAATGACTACACTTTGGAGTCTATATCCCTGTGTTTTAGGGATGCGGTGTATACTCTGAGAGCTGTGCTGGTACATGAATTACCATTCACAAGAAGTGGAAACTCAAGCCAGGTGTTGTGTTCCTAAGATCTTTGAATCAATTTCAAACTTACCATCCTGGATGTAAAGGTGATACCCATCCTCAACAAGAATTTTACAAGCAAGAAGTGGGTTTTCTCTGGTCCTCTTGTGGCACAGTTTCTGAATTTCTCATTTTTTGAGTTAGTGAGGAGTGGCAGTGAGGAGCCTGAAGGGTATCTGTTACTTCCAGGCCCAGAAGTGTGAAGGGTGTAGGAAAGTAAATACTCATCATGTGAGTGGAAAGTAGGAGAATAGCAAGGCTTTCTGGGGTAAAATAGAGCAAGAAAGTATAGGATTTGAAGATACACGTATACCTGTGAAACCATTACTATGACCTATATAGGCAAACTCCTGAAGTTGTAAACATTAAATATGTGTAGCATTTTGCATGTAAGTCATACCAACAAACAAACCCAAGACATAGGGAACAGTCACTGAAAGGATTGAGGATATCAGGGATTTTGTTGATGATGGACCATGAGTTCCAGAGGGCTTGGTGAAAGAGAGTTAAGAATGAGTGGAAGGTGGGGTCAGATTAGAGGATTTGAAGAGCCATAGAGAGGGGATGGCATGAAAGGTTTTGCCATTTACCCAGTTGCTCAGGCCAAATCTTGGAAACATCCTCTCTAGCAATAAACAAAGATGCAAATCCCACTTCTTTTCACTTCCACTAATACCACATTACTCTCAGCTGGTTTTTTCTCCCTTGGCTGGACTTCTAACTGGCCTCTCTTCTTTCACTTGTTTCTCTCTTTCTTATTCTCCACGCAGCAGCTAGAGTAGTTTATTAGGAAGCATATTTAAATCATGTTATTCTCTTGATTAGAAGCCTTTGGGAGTATTCTCATACTCCCAAAGTAGAACAACAAATTCAAACCCGTCCCAAGACTTATACAGGTGTATATACTCTGGCCCATTGTACTTCCCTTCCCTAGCTTCATTTCCTACCGTTCTATTACTTAATACTGCCTGTAGCCATACCAGATGCTGTGTATGCTGCTGTCTTGGGGCTTTTGCTTTTACTATTCCCTTTACCGCCAGATATTCATGTGGCTCACTTCCTCATTTCATTAGATTTGTTCAAATGCCATCCTATCTGACAGGCCGTCCATCTACCTTGCCTAAAATAGCACCTTCTTACCATTCTCTGTCTCTTCATCCTGATTGTTCTTCATAGCACTTAACATAATACTTTGTTTGCCTGTATACTGTCTGTTGCCCTGATTCTCTCCCTGCCACATGAATGTTCTGTGCAGAGGTTGGTCATTGCTGAATATATTGTCTTGCAATAAATCTTTCTTAAATGAATGAGTGATTGAATGAAATGAATCTACATTATATAGCATTTTCTAACATTTATATTTTAATTCTCTTTGCCTCTTCTGTTATGTCAGGGAACTCTGTCTGGAGTCCTGTCACTTCTTTGCTTAAGAAACTATTTCTGCATTTTTTTGGACTGTGATTCGAATGCATCTGTGATTTGACATCACCCGGTATATTTGTTTTTTATCATCCATTACCCCAGCCAGAAGCTACTGCTCCCATATATGTCTTGCCTATTTTTGCCACTGGAAGTTTGCATATCTGTGTCCCTACTTGTTTCTTCTGAAAGCTGTGTAGAGTTTGAAAGCTGTGCCATAAAACTTTTCGCTGGTCATGTACTTTCCCATATATTTAGCAGATAAGAACTTAGGTAATAGGGAGGGATGCCTGGGTGGCTCAGTCGGTTGAGCATCTGAGTTTGTCTTAGGCCATGATCTCACAGTTTGTGGGTTCAAGCCCTGTGTTGGGCTCCTAATAACTGGGAGCCTGAAGCCTGCTTTGGATTCTGTGTCTACTTCTTTCTGCCCCTCCCCTGCTCATGCTCTGTCTATCTCTCAAAAATAAATAAAAACATTAAAAAGTAAAAAAAAAAAAAAAACTTAGGTAATAGGGAGATTAATGGATACTTTAGGAGAACCTTAATATCACAAGCCTCTCAACTGTAGTGCCCAAGATTTGTCTTTCCAGTAGAATTTTTAACTACATGGGGAACACATTTTTATGTGGTAGATTTTTCTAGAGTAGAAATCATCTGCTTTCACTTTGTATTTTAGAGCAGTTTGCTTCTTCAGGAGCAAATGCTTATTATTCAGTGGGAGATAAAAGGACTGCAGAGTGGGTCTAACTTTGGACATAAGAGAACTGCCAAAAATCCCAACATTTTTCCTTTAGCTACTGGCAAGACTTACTTACTGTAAGCCTCATTTTTCTAGAAAAACTAAATAAGCTAACCAGATCTTACTCTAATTTTTGCCTCCTATAAATCCGCAAGAACTCTATAATCTTAACTGTCCTCACTGATACTATGATGGGTCTGTATCTAAGGGTGTAGATCCCATCATGACTGCGTTCTGGTGGGAAGGAATTCTATCCATTATGGGGGTAACAAATATTTTAATTAATAGGATACCTATCTTCAACCAGGTGCCATGTTTTAACAAACTGTCATCCAATAACATGAAACAAATTTCAGTGAAGAATTGTTTTAAAGTTAATGTTCAATCTTTGGTGCCAAATGGGTATAATAATTTAATGGTAATAATTAGATTTTATTGTAATTAGCTTAATATTAAGAATATATTGAGACATGCAAAGTGATGCAGGAGTTGATTTTGTGGTTATGTATTCTCTACAGTAGAAGACTACTGTACAGATGTCAGTTCCTACCAAAAATAGTCTATAAATTTAATGCCGATTCAATATAAATTGCAAGCTTAAAAAATATTGACAAATTGAGTTTTGCTTTCATCTGGAAGAAAAAAATGATTCGTTATGGCCAGGAAACTTGGGGAACAACACTGGGAGGGATATTCCCTTCTAGGTATCAAAGTAAGCTGTGATATACATGTAATGGAATTAATGCACTGGCAAAGAAATAGGTAGATAAAAGAAGATAAAATTCATAAGCAGAGGCCAGTTTATGTTAGTGTTTTATATATGATGGAGTCAGCACTTCTAATGAGTGAGAAAATCTTGATTATTCATTTAATGATTTTGGAAAAAATGCATTGAATTACCAATAAATTTAAGTTGAATCTCTATCTTACATTTTACGCATTAAGAAACCTAAATGGACTAAAGATAAAATGGATTTTTTAAAGAATCTAATGTATTATTAGAAGAAAATTTTCTTTTACTCATTCCGTGGAACGACTGGCACCATGACCAGAAACTACAAAGGAAAAGAAAGAACACAAATACGACTTCATAAAGTCTAGAATTTCTGTATGACAAACTGTAACATTCATCTATTATTTCAGTTAGCAAAATTTATTGGGTAGCTACTATATGTAGGGCACAAATGGGAACAACATATCTATAGTTAATATGGAATACAAGATAACATTTTTAATGTATAAGGAATTTTTACATATCAATAGAAAAAAAGATGAACAACCTGAGAAAAAATGGGAAAAATACACGTAAAGGTAATTTATCAAAGTCCAAAAAAAAAAAAAAAAATAAACAAATGAAAGAAGCAGCTCCAGAATCAAAGATGTAATTTAAAATAACAATGAGATATAGCTTTTCACTTACTGTATTAATAGAGATTTAAAGGCTTGATAATATCCACTATTGGTAAAAGTATAAGCAAAGAGGCATCTTGACTCATCTTGTGAAAATAAGAATTGTACACTTTTTGGAGGGGAATTTGGCAATGTGTAATAATGTTTAAAATGTGCATAACTGTTCACCAGCAATTCTAGAAATGAATCCTAAAGAAATAACTACACAAGTGTGCAGAGATTTTTATGCAAAAATCTTTTATTTGTAGCAATGTTTGTAATAACTAAAGGTGAAAAAATTACCTGAACATTGACCCATAGGGTTTCGTTAAATAAACTGTGTCATATCAATAAAATGAAATTCTTTGAAACTGTTCAAAATAAGGTAATTATTTATGTAACTACAAGGAAACATGCCCACAATATAATGTTTAATTGAAAAATCAGTTTTACATTTTGTAGAGAATGACTCCATTTTATTTATTTATTTTTTAATGTTTATTTTTGAGAGAGAGAGAGAGAGAGAGAGAGAGAGAGAGAGACAGAGAGAGACAGAGATGAGGTGGGAAGGAGCAGAGAGAGAGACACACACAGAATCCGAAGCAGGCTTCAGGCTCCGAGCAGTCACCACAGAGCCCGACACGGGGCTTGAACTCACGAACCGTGAGATCATGACCTGAGCTGAAGTCGGACGCTTAACCTACTGAGCCACCCAGGTGCCCCAGAAAGACTCTGTTTTAAAGTGTATATGTATAGGAACTCAAAAATTAATGCATACAATAGTAATACATTGAAGTAGCATAAAAATGTTAATGATAATTATCTATGAGAATCAGGATTTCACAGGATTTATATTTTCTTCTTATATATGTCAGTATCTTTCAGATTTATTAAAATAAAAACATGCATTGCTTTTATAATAAAAAGAGGTATTTGAAAAAATTAAATTGCAAAACCATAAAAATAAACCATAAAAATTATTTTAAGGTCACAACTCTTTTCTGCGTGCATTTTCCGGGATGATTTGTAGAATGTTTAGTCCCAGATTTTTGTTGCACTGAGAAATTTGCTTTGTCAGTTCTCAGCAGTCATTTTCATAAGCATCTGTAGGGGAAGAAACTGAGATTCAGAAAGTTGACTAGGACAGCCCTATGGAGCTTGACATCTTATAGCATGGTCAATTTGATAGAAAAGCTTTTAGCTGGAGGAGGCTGGTCACTTCGCCAACAAAAACACCTATATGTCCTTAAATGAATTCGAGGGCATTCTAAAAATTCATAATAAAGAGATTTATAACATTGGCTTCTGAGTTCAGCCCACTGCCTTTCTTTGGCCATCCTGCCCAGAAATATATTCTTCTTTCACAGAATGGACCAGAATGCACTGATTGCCCAATGGTTCTCTTAGATCTGTATGTTCAGTTCAGCCCTTAAATCCCCATTTCTGATATCACCTCATTCTTTGACTCCTCATTCTTTAAAAAATGAAAATTTGCCTTAAAAACTCTGGATAGTGGCAGACTAGTTCTTGTGGTCTAAAGGAAAGTGGACAGCAGTTTGTCTAAACATCAGTTTCCTAAACGATGTATTAGCTTTGTTCCTGGGTAGAGTTTACAGAATTTTGGTTCTTGAACCAATGCTACCAGCCCCACTTACTGTAATTCCTCTGGACTCAGGAACTCTCTTGCTTCCTTCCTTTATTGGATTACACAAAGTTCACCTAGCTTCCTGTGATGAGCAGAGCCTTTCATGCTAGTTTGCTGTGGTCTATGATAGAGGCCTGGCATTATTAGTTGGAACTCACATAGGTGAGAGTATAAATGTGTCGTTCCAGAGAGACATGATTATACATGGGCTCTATTATTTTGGAGGTCTCCCTACATCATGTGGAAATGGGAGGTTAAGCCATGCACACAGCTAACCCAGTGTGCTGTACAGACTGTGAAGAGCAAGCAGGCGGCTATGAAGGCTCTGATAAAGGAGAATTATGCCCCATTAGAGAGACATAGGATGCTCAAAGGAACAGGTAGGGAATGTGTAAGATTTCAATGAACAGTAGTGATAAGGAAAATATGAAAACAATGCCCAAGATCTTTCCTTTTTGTAAGGGTCAGATGGCTTCTAGGATGCAAGGTTTGCATCCTTGGGGTACTTGAAGATACCCAAAAATATATGATTGTTTCGTAAGACATGTTTTGGAGCAGAGAAACAAACTGAGAAGTATACATCACAGGGATCTGAAAAACAGGGTTTTATAAATCTCAGTCGTGTCAAGAAAAGAGAAGGTCATAGGACTCTCAAGGACCTTCAACGGGAAATCAGAGACAACAGGATCATTGTCTGAGAAGTCTGAGATTCTGATGGAATCTTGCCATACACGTGTAAAGTATTTTTTCTCAAACCATGACCTCTTTCTAGATTACCCTTTCCTGCTTCTGTTTGTTTATATACTGCCCTTTCTTCAGTGTTCAAAGTGTATCTTCCGTGATGTCTTAATTGATTACCCACAGTAGTGATGTGCTCATTCTATGAGCTTCTGTGGCATTTAATACCTCTTTTATGTATAGAATCAGTTATGTACTGTCTCGTGGCCTCTTGATGATTGTGTATGTTCCATGTCCTCTAATAGGATGCAAGATCTGTGGTCCTATCCCTTAGCAGTCACCGTGCTAGAAACCTATTAACTATGCAATTTGTTGAGTAAGTGACAAATGAATATTCAGATTTTTGTTTAGATCAGTGGTTATATTACAACCTCCTCAGGGGTGTTTTGGAAATGTATGAGGGACACTTTTGGTTATAATTATTGGGAGGACCACTGACATTTACTGGACAGAAACTAGGTATGCTGGATATTGGATATCCTGCAGTATGTAGTACATTCCTGCATAATGAACAATCCCATTTCTCACATAACATTTGAATGACCCACCAAATACTCAGGTAGATGTAAAACGCTTCATAATTATTTGAACCTGAGAAGCATATTCTGTATATAAACACAAAATTTATATTTGTACCATTTTACTATACACTGAATTTTCCAGGAATGCAACCACTATGTAAATTAAGAGATAACAGTATATTTTTTAGGGTTTAGAATTTTACCTAGTGTTCACTATTTTGGAAAAAATCCTGTCATTGACGGTATTGCTGCTTATAGTAACGGGATCACCAGTACAATACACTTGTATAGATCTGTATTTGTAGAGGTTTCATTCATGGGGCAACCATCTAACTATTTTATGTGTTGTTTGGTAGGCATGCCCAAGAATTCACTCATTGAAATACATGTTATTTTATGATAAATTACTTCATGTTTATTTTTCTTTTATATTACTGACAAAATGTTTTGAAATTGTGCACAGGAAAGGCATATTGTCTTTGAATTTCATTTCAGGACAGTAAAGGGGCTGTTAGGTCTGATAAGATTCAAAACTGCTGATACAGATTGTCACGTTTTCTATCTATTTACCATGGAAAGTGTGGGTGTCTTGATACAGTTCCAGAAGTGTTGTCTAAGGTGTTCTCAATGAAAATAAACCCAATTCACACTAATGGCTTAAGTTAAAATGGACATTTCAACATAGCTTGATAGGTATCTGGGGAGTTCTTTGCAATATAATCATTAGAAGTCACATAAGTTAAAAATTTTCAGAGTGTTAAGATGATCAGATCTTCTGATCCAAGGACAATCCACATTTTAAGCCCCACCCACTCTCATTTTCAGGGCATACTTCATGATTCTAGCAGCCGGAAGTTTATCATCTATCTATTTATCATCTATCATCTAATAAGTGATTCTCACACTGTAGCATACATCAGAACCAATGGAAAACTTAAGATACAGATTTGTGGTCTCTGTCCCCAGAGTTTCTAATTCAGTGTTTCTTTCTTTTTAAATTCCAGTATAATTAACATGCAGTGTTATATTAGTTTAAGGTGTGCAATATAGTGATTCAACAATTCTCTCATTACTTAGTGCTAATCACAGTAAGTGTACTCTTAATCTCCTTCACCTATTGCAACCATCACCTCACCCACTTCCCCTCTGGTAACCACCAATTTATTTTCTAAAGTTAAGAATTGGTGGTTGTCTCTTTTTTCTGTGTTCATGTGTTTTGTTCCTTAAATTGCAAATGAGTGAAATCATATGGTATTTGTCTTTCTCTGATTTATTTCACTTAGCATTGTACTCTCTAGATCCATTCATGATGTTGCAAATGGCAAGATTCCATTCTTTTTTATGGCTGAGTAATATTCTGTTATGTATGTGTACATGTATATACATACATACAACACACACACGACTTGTTTATTCATCTATAAATGGACACTTGGTTGCACTCATATTTCGCTTTTGTAAATAATAATCCCTGCAATAAATGTAGGGATGTGTATATCTTTTTGAATTAGTGTTTTAATATTCTTTGGGTAAATACCCAGTAGTGGAATTACTGGATCATATGGTAGTTCTGTTTTTAATTTTTTGAGGAACCTCCACAATGTTTGCCAAGTGTTCACTATTTTGGAAAAAATCTGCACCAGTGTATATTCCCATCAGCAGTGTACAAAGGTTCCTTTTTCTCCAAATCCTTGCCAACACTTATTTCTTGAATTTTTAAAAAAATTTTTTTTAAATTATTTTTTAGTATTTATTTTTGAGAGAGAGACAGAGCATGAGCAGGGGAGGGGCAGAGAGAGAGGGAGACAGAATCTGAAGCAGGCTCCAGGCTCTGAGCTGTCAGCACAGAGCCCGACGAAGGGCTCAAACCCACATACCGTGAGATCATGACCCGAGCCGAAGTTGGACGCTTAACGGACTAAGCCACTCGGGCACCCCTATTTCTTGAATTTTTAATGTTAGCCATTCTGACAGGTGTGAAGTGAAATCTTACTATGGTTTTTATTTGCATTTCCCTGATGATAAGTGATGTTGAACATCTTTTCACATGTCTGTTGGCCACCTGTATGTCTTTTTTGGAGAAATACCTATTTATTTCTTCTGCCTATTTTGAATTTAATTATTTGTGTTTTTTTATGTGTTGAGTTGTAGAATTTCTTTATACATTTTGGATACTAATCCTTTATCAGGATGTCATTTGCAAATATTTTCTCCCATTTGCTAGATTGTCTTTTAGATTTGGTGATTGTTTCCCTATCTGTGCAGAAGATTTTTATTTTGATGTTCTAATAGTTTATTTTTGCTTTTGTTTCTTTTGCCTCAAGAGACATATCTAGAAAAATGCTGCTACAGCTGATTTCAGAGAAATTACTACCTGTGCTCTCTTCTGGAATTTTTATGGTTTTAGGTTTCACATTTAGGTCCTTAATCCATTTTGAGTTCATTTTGTGAATTGCTGTAAGAAAGTGGTCCAGTTTCATTCTTTTGTATGTAGCTGTCTGATTTTACCAGCATCATTTTTTTGTGTGTGTGTGTGGGTGTACTTCTTTTTTTAAAAAAAAATTTTTAATAGTTTATTTTCTTTTTTCTTTTTTTTTTAATTTTATAATAGTTTATTTTCAAATTGGTTTACATATAACACCCAGTGTTCATCCCAACATGTGCCCTTTTTAATGCCCATCACCCCCTCTCCCCCCTCCCTCATCCCCCTCACCCTCAGTTTTTTCTTAGTCTTTGAGAGTCTCTTATGTTTTATCTCCCTCCCTCTCTGTGTCTTTTATTCCTTTCCCCTCTTCCCCTCCCCCAGGGTTTTTGGTAAGTCTCTCCAGCATCATTTATTGAAGAGACTCTTTTCTTTTTCCCATTGTACATTCTTCCCTCCTTTGTCAAAGATTAATTGGTTATATAATCATGGATTTCTTTCTGGGTTCTCTATTCTGTTTCTTTGATCTGTGTGTCTATTTTTGTGCCAGTTCCATGCCGTTTTTTATTACTGCAGCTTTGTAGTATATCTTGAAATCTGGAATTTAGTATCTCCAGTTTTGTTTTTCTTTTTCAAGATTGCTTTGGCTATTCAGAGTCTTTTATGGTTCCTACAAATTTTAGGATTATTTGTTTTAGTTCTCTGAAAAATGCTGTTGGTGTTTTGATAGAGTTTGCATTAAATGTGTATATTGCTTTGGGTAGTATAGACATTTTAACAATATTCTCTCAACCTATGAGCATGAAATACCTTTCATTTCTTTAATTTCTTTCATCAGTGTTCTCTAGTTCTCAAAGTAAGGTCTCTCACCTCCTTAGTTAAGTTTATTCCTAGGTATTTTATTTTTTGGTGCAATTGTAAATGAGGTTGTTTTCTTAATTTCACTTTCTGCTACTTCATTATTAGTGTATAGAAAACAATAGATTTCTGTATAGTGATTTTGTATCCTGTGACCTTACTGAATTCATTTATCAATCCTAATAGTATTTTGGTGGAATCTCTAGAGTTTTCTACTGATCATATCCTGTCATCTGAAAATAATGAGTTTTACTGTTTCCTATCAATTTGAATGCCCCTTTTTCCTTCCTTCCTTCCTTCCTTCCTTCCTTCCTTCCTTCCTTCCTTCCTTCCTTCCTTCCTTCCTTCCTTCCTTCCCTCCCTCCCTCCCTCCCTCCTTCCCTCCCTCCCTCTTTCTCTCTCCCTCCCTCTTTCTCTCTCCCTCTTTCTCTCTTTCTTAAATCTTTCTTTCTTTCTTTTATGATTGGTGTGGCTGGACTTCCAGTACAGTGTTGAATAAAAGTGGTGATAATGGACATCCTTGTTTTTGTTCCTGATCTTAGGGGAAATGCTCTCAGTTTTTCACCATTGACTGTAATATTAGCTGTAGATTTTTCATATGTGGCTTTTATTACACTGAGGTATGTTTCCTTCAAACCTACTTTGTTGAGGGTTTTTATCATGAATGAATGTTGTGGTTTCTCAAATTCTCTTCTGCTTCTATTGAAATGATCATATGATTTTTATCATTTTTCTTGTCAGTGTGATGTGTCACATTGATTGATTTGTGAATATTGAACCACCCTTGCTTCCCAGGAATAAATCCCACTTGATCATAGTGAATGATTCTTTTAATATATTGTTGGATTCAGTTTGCTCATATTTTGTTGAAGACTTTTGTATGTTCACGAGAGATACTGGCTTGTAGTATTCTTTTCTTTGTGCTGTCTTTATCTGGTTTCAGTATCAGGGTAATCTTGGCTTCATAGAATAAATTTGGAGCTTTCCTTCTCTCCTGTTTTTTGGAATAGTTTGAGAAGAATAGATATCAACTCTTTTTTTAAATGTTTAGTAGAATTCCCCTGTGAAGCCTTCTGGTCCTGGACTTTTGTTTATTGGGATGTTTTTTTAATTACTAAATAAATTTCATTTTTGGTAATTGTTCTGTTCACATTTTCTATTTCTATCCTGATTCAGTTTTGGGAGGTTATGTGTTTCTAGGAATTTGTCCATTTCTTCTGCGTTGTCTAATGTCCTGACATATAATTTTTCATAATATTCTCATATAATTCTTTGTATTTCTCTAGTGTTAGTTGTTACTTCTCCTATTTCATTTCTGATTTTCTTTATTAAAGTCTTCCTCTCACCTTTTTTTCCCCACAAATCTGGCTAAAAATTTATAATTTTTGTTGATATTTTCAGAGAACCAGCTCCTGGTTTCATTGATTTGTTGTTTTCTTAGTTTTTATTTTATTTCTGCTCTAATCTTTATTATTTCCCCTCCGTTTCAAGTTTTGTCTTTTTCTAACTCCTTTAGATGTAAAGGTAGGTTGTTTGAGATTTTTCTTGCTTCTTGAGTGAGGCCTAAATTGCTCTAAACTTCCCTCATAGAACAGCTTTTGCTACATCATAAGGATTTTTGGACTCTCGTGTTATTTTCATTCGTCTCCATGTACTTTTTAATTTCCTTTTTGATTTCTTGGCTGACCCATTCATTGTTTAGCAGCATGTTCTTTAACCGCCATATATTTGTGCTCTTTACAGATTATTTCTTGTGGATGGTTTCTAGTTTCATAGCCTTGTGGTTGGAAAAGATGCATGATATAACTTTAGTCTTTTTAAATTTGTGGAGACACTTTGTGGCCTAACATGTGATATATTCTGAAGCATGTTTCATGTACGTTTGAAAAGAATGGGTATTCTGCTATTTTTGGATGGAATGTTTTGAATATATCTGTTATCCAATGTGTCATTCAAGCCATTGTTTCCTTATTGATTTTCTATTTGGATGATCTATCCATTGATGTAAGTGAGGTATTAAAGTCCCTTGCCATTATTGTATCACTATTTTGATTTCCCGTATGTTTGTTATTAGTTACTTTACATCCTTGGGTGCTCCTTTGTTGGGTTCATAATTATAAACATTGTTATATCTTCTTGTTTGATCCCTTTATGATTATGTAGTGTCCTTCTTTGTCTCTTGTTACAGTCTTTGTTTTAACCTCTATTTTGTCTGATATAAGTATTGCTACCCTGGCCTTCTTTGAATTTCTATTTCCATGGTAAATACTTTTCCATCTCTTCACTTTCTTTTTTTCCCTTCAAAGGTTTTATTTAAATTCCATATAGTTAACATACAGTACAATATTAGTTTCAGGTGTAGAATTTAGTGATTATCACTTGCATATAACGCCTGGTGCTCATCACAACAAGTGCCAGTCTTAATACCCATCACCTATATTACCTTCCTACCCACCCTATAGGAACCATCAATTTGTTCTTTATAGTTAAGAGTCTATTTCTTGGTTTGCCCTTCTTCCCCACCTCCCCCACCATATTCAGTTGTTTTGTTTCTTACATTCCACATGAGTAAAATCACAGTATTTATCTTTCTCTGACAGACTTATTTTGCTTAACATAATACTCTCTAGCTCCATCCATCACTGTAAATGGCAAGATTTTATTTTTTTATGTCTGAGTTATAGTTCATTATGTATATTAAACACATCTTCTTTATCCATTCTTCCCTTCACTTGCAATCTGTAGGTGTCTTTAGGTATGAAAATACCTAAGACATATAGGCACTTGTAGGCACTTCAAGGAAGCAGATAGATGAGTCTTGCTTTTTTATCCATTCTGTCACCCTTTGTCTTTTGGTTGGTGTTTAGTCCATTTTTGTTCAAAGTAATTATTGATAGATATGTAGTTATTGCCATTTGTTACTTATTTTATGGTTGTTTTGTAGTTCTTCTTTATTCTTTTCTTCCTCTGCTCTCTTCTTTCATGGTTTGCTGGCTTTGTTTAGGAATTTAGTCAGATTATTTTTTCTTTAGTTTTTGCACATCCTTTACCAGCTTTTGATTTGTGGTTACCATTAAGTTCATATATAGCATCTTCTGCTTATAGCAGTATATTAACAGTTGCTTAAGTTTGCTTAAGACGGTAAATTTTTACTCCTCATTCTCCCCACCCCTATGTTTTAGGTATATGGTGTCATAATTTACATCCCTTTATCTTGTGGATCCCTTGACTTATTTTTGTAAATGTACTTAATTTTACTGCTTTTGTACTTCCTTCTTTTCTTACTTCTGTTTCCTTTCCACGCAGAGTCCCCTTTAACATTTCTTGTAGGACTGGTTTAGTTGTGATAAATCCCTTTAACTTTTATTTGTCTGGGAAACTCTCTCCTTCCATTCCGAATGATAGTATTGGTGGATAGAAGGAATACTCTTGGTTGCAGGTTTTTTCTTCTCAGGACTTTGAATATATCATGCCACTCCTTTCTTGCCTGCAAAGTTTCTGGTGAAAAATGAGCCAATAGCCTTACGGACTTTTCTTGCCTTGTATGTAACTTTTCTTTTGATGCTTTAAAAGTTCTCTGTCACTACTTTTTGCCATTTTAATGACTATGTGTCTTAGTGTAGACTTCCTTGGATTGACTTTGTTGGGGAGATCTCTGTGCTTCCTGGATCTGGGCTTTTCTTTCCTTATCTGGATTCAGGAAGTTTTTAGCTATTATTTCTTCAAATTTCTGGCCTCTTCCTCTTCTCTGTGATTCCTATAAAGTGAAATGTTAGTACACTTGATGGTGTTGCTGAGTCTATTCTGATTTTATATTTTTTCTCTCTCCTTTTCAGCTTGAGTGCTTTGCATTAGTCTGTCCTCCAGGTTGCTCATCTGTTTTTCTGCCTCCTCTAGTCTACTATTTATTTCCTCTAGTGCATTTTTTTAATGTTTATTTTTGAGATAGAGACAGAGTGTGAGTTGAGAGGGGCAGAGAGAGGGAGACACAGAATCTGAAGAAGGCTCTAGGCTCTAAGCTGTCAGCACAGAGCCCGACGTGGGGCTCAAACTCATAAGCCATGAGATCATGACCTGAGCTGAAGTCGGATGCTTAACCGACTGAGCCACCCAGGTGCCCCTCCTCTAGTGTATTTTTAATTTTAGTTATTGAGTTCTTTGTCAGTGATTGCTTCTTTTTTATGTTTTCTGCCTCTTTGTTGAGGGTCTCACTGAGGTCGTCAACTCTTTTCTTGAATACAGTATCTTTATGACCATTACTTTTAATTTTCCACCAGGCATATTATTTACCTCCATTTTGTCTAGCTCTCTTGTGATTTTGTCCTGTTTTTCCATTTGGAACTTATTCCTCTGTCCTCTCATTTTGTCTAAATCTCTGTGTCTGTCTTTTTTTTTTTTTTTTTTGGTTAATATTTATTTTTGAGAGAGAGAGTGAGCACGAGTGGTGGAGAGAGGGAGGGTGAGAGCGAGACACAGAATCCGAAGCATTCTCTAGGCTCTGAGATGTCAGCACAGAGCCCAAGGTGGGGCTAAGACTCATGAACCATGAGATCATGCCCTGAGCTGAAGTCGGATGCTCAACTGACTGTGCCACCCAGGCACCGTCTGTCTGTTTTTATGTATTAGGAAAGTCAGCTACATCTCCTGCTCTTGAAGGTAGTGACCTTATGAAGAGGAATTTTTATTGCTCTGCATGTACCATCTCCTCTTCACCAGAACCTGGCCCTTCAGGCAGGTGTGTCTCCTATGTGCATGTGCCTTACTGTTGGACTGAGCCACCTTTGTCTTAAGTCATCTACAATTGCTCTTTTGCCTGTTACGGGTAGGGTTTGGTCCCTTTGTATGGATTTTGTTGAGTCCAGGAAGGAGGGGTGGGTTTACAGGAGGTTATGAGGGCAGGGCATCCATGATGGCAAGGTATGAGCAGGTCCACTGTGGAAGGGGACCTGTAGCCGTTGTTGGCAGCTGCACCGGTTTTTGTAGGTATCAGTGTATCTAGGCTGGACAAGGCAGGGCGAGGTGGGAAATGGCACCCACCAGCTCTTTTATTCTTGGAAAATTTATCCAAAATCTCTGCCCCTTCAGCATATTCTCTGAGATTATTAAACAGATCTCTCTCTTCTACACCCTAGAAGTTTTTCAAGCTAGTGGTTCCATGATGTATATCAGCAGGAATGTTTGTTATGCTGTCTCTTTCAGTGTAGGGACTCCATTTCCTTTGCCTTCTGCCTCTTCCAGAACTGTGGTCAATGATATTTAAATTTCCATGTATAAATACTATTGATGGTAAGAACTTGAGAAGTTAATCTCCTTATTTTCTCAAAGCCAGGTATTATGGGGATTCATCTTCCCAATAAGGGTCCCATGTGCCTAGGGTGCCAAGTATGGGGTTTGCTTTGCTTCGCTTCTCTTCTCTCTTGATGCTCACAGCATCCCTCCCTCTTGGGGACAGTCCTAAGGGTCACTTTGGCTCTCCACCCAGTCTCTGCTCATCCTACCCTCTTTTATGTGACCTCTTTACATTTTAGCTGTGGAGGAGTATTCTACCAGTCTTCTGTCATTTTCTTGGTTATTTAGACTGATGTCGGTGTTACCTAAATGTATTTGTGGGACAAGGTGAACCTAGGATCCTCTCCCTTCACAGCTTCTCTAATTCAGTATTTCTGAGGTGGAGTTTAAGATCTGGAAATTTCAACAGGTCCTCAGGTGATGCTGCTGCTGCTGCTGCTGCTTCTCAGGAGTCCACATCCCACGAACTACTTAGGAGATGCTGGAAATTAACATATATTTGTCCCTGCCTTGTCCAATATGGGCTTAAAGTAGGGGAGAAAATATATATACATGTATATATACATATTTATACATGTATATATATATTTTTAATCTTGAAGGAAGAGTAAAAAGAAAATCATGGAACTAGCAATGAGTTTGATATAGAAACACAAATCTGATATATTTGCTGAGGGGATGTGTTGTGCAAAAATATAGTGCCAAGTGTTTTGAAAGTCTCTACTGCCAGAAATGCTGCATGTTTTAAAAATAGAATCACCTACAGCATCTGGAAAAGAACCACTAGACTACACAGAGCTTTTTTTGGAGACAGAGTTCCCATGGCCAGCATGAAGAGTGGGCAGTCTGCTACTTTATTATGAATATATCTTAAAAAGATAAATATAGAGGCATGTGCACATACGTGTGCACTCACGTATGGGATGGATTAACTAACAGATCTACATGTGCTTCAATTCAGACAGTTTGTCATAGCCATTTAATTTTAAGTAAATGACTATAATTGAAAGCCCTTACTTTTTACAAATTTGCTCATTCTATCAAGATAGTTCATTTTTTCACTTGCAGATACTTAACTGGAAAACAAACTGGATGGTGAGTGGAGGAAATTGCCAGCTTAAACTTTCTTCCCAAAGGAACAAGGCAGAATTCCATTTTATTTATTGTCCTTTATAAAATCAGATCTAATAGTCACAATGAATCCTTTACACATGACCAAGTTATTTTTTTTTCTGATTGTCTCCAACAGCGTTTATCTTAATGTTCTTCCATGTGTATAATTTCCCAGAAAATTTAGTACTTAATATTCTGATGGTTTTCAGTACATGTTTGTCTCCCCACTGAGACAGTAGGTGATTCAAGGGCAAAGTCTGTGCCTTACACCATTTCTTTATCTTTCAGTGCTGAGCCCACATGAGGTGTTTGATATCCAGAGCAGTAATTTTTGTGTGGGGTGGAGGTGAGAGAACATGTCAGAATTACATAGTGAGCTTTAAAAAAATACATGCGCCAGAAAGGCCCATATATTTCTTTTTTCTTTTAATTTTTTTAAAGTTAATTTATTTTTGAGAGGGAGAGAGTGTGAAAGGGGAGGGGCAGAGAGAGAGAGAGAGAGACAGAATCTGAAGCAGGCTCCGAGCTGTAAGCACAGAGCCTGACACAGGACTCGAACTAACGAACCGTGAGATCATGTCCTGTGCCAAAGTTGGACACTTAACCGACTGAACCACCCAGTAATTCTTAAGGTACAAGATTTTATTTTTTTACTCATATTATTTATATTTCTGGTGACAATTTGAACCTGCTTTTTCAAAATCTAGTACCTTAAATATGGAAACTTGGCTTATGATAAAGCACTACAAAACCAATAAGTGAGTGATGGGTTATTTTGTAGCAAATAATAGGAATACTAGTTCACTTATTTGAAAATTTATTTTCTTTTATTTAGTTTAATATCCTACATATGCCAAGCACTTCTCTATATTTTGAGGAAACAGTAAGCAAAAGAGATGGTGTGATGTTGGTCTCAGGAAGCTTTCACTGTAGTGGGGTTTTAAGAACAATTAACATACATGTACACAAATACATACACACATATATTTATATATGTATACACATTAGATTTCAGCTTACCCTAGTCCAAATGTGATTAACAAAACAAAGGCAAGATAAGGAAATGGGAGGAGATACAGGAGATAAGGGATGGGGAAAGCCTATTTGAGAAAGTGACAGCTGGGCACAAATTTTAGCAGAGGAAGTGGGACATGAAGCAGTTGGAGAATAGTGCATTCTGGGTAGAAGGAGCAAGTGAAAGTCTTCAGGAAGAAAGGAGCTTGTTGGGTCTTTGAAGTACAACACAGAGGCTGGGGGGTGGAGCTGAATGAGTGAGTAGAAATGTATTAGGAGGGTGGGAGGGGTATGTGTCTTTGTCCTTGATGGTTGAGAGTAGGAATTGGAGAATGACCCAGGGAAAGGTGAGGAACTAAAAAAAGTCCACTCCTGGATTCCAAATATGTGAGTGGCACATCCTTAACTCCGTTCATAGGAAGGCCTCTAGACTCCACTCAGAAAGTGTTAATTTCCATGCCTCAGAGGTTAAGCTGAGTAGTGTATCTAACTGTATTAAGCAGGATGTGATAAGTACACCACACACAGGGAGATTTTGGTGCCTGTCTTTGGGGTGCTATGTCAAAAAAACACAGACTAGATGGTTTATAAACAACAGAAATTTATTTCTCATTGTTCTGGAGGCTAGAAATATTTTAACAGGGCACCAGTATGGTCTGGTGAGAGCTCTTTTTTGGGTTGCAGACTTCGCTTTATATCTTTACATGGCAGAAAGGGAAGAGGGAGCTTTGTAGGATCTTAGAGGTGGTGCACTAATCCCATTTATGAGAGCTCCACTCTTGTGACCTAATCACCTGCCAAAGGTCCCATCCATTAATGCCATTATCTTTGGTAGTTAGGGTTTTAGCATATGAATTCTGGAGGGACAAAAACATTCAGATCATAGCTATGTCCAAAAAAGAGAAGCAAGGAACAGGTTTTAAATTGGGCACTGTGTGAGATGGAATTGCCTTAGGAGAACCCCTCTGGATGTGGGAGAGGTGGCCTCACTTGCGGATCAGAGCATCGTCCAGGATTTTCTCTTTGCACAGAGTATGGAGAATCTTATACTGTATGGAAGTTCCACTGGGGAAGAATATGGAAGAATGGGATTTTGTTTCCCCTAACACCTTTTGTTCTTGTCTCTATTCTGTCTGGGAAGGGTTTCTTTCAGTTTAATCAAACATGAAAATTGTGCTTGGATTAGCATCCCGTATGAGCAAGATTTTAAATACTTGGAAGACTTAAACCTACTTAGATGCCATCACCCTTCTAGGAACTGGCTCATTTGATTTTAGGGACTGGCAAGTCTAAAGTTTGTATTGCAAGCTGAAGGGATAGAAATTCAGGTAAGAGTTGAGTCCAAGTTCCACAGGGCAGCAGTATGGAAACTCAGGCAGTGTTCTATGTTGCACTCTTTTTATTTTTTTTAAAAAAATATTCTCTATCTGCCCATCTTTAGCATTTAAATTTATTTTTTTCCAGTTTTAGGGAAGTAAAATTGACAAATTGTATATACTTGTTTTTTTAATTAAAACATTTTTTGATGTTATTTATTTTGAGAGAGAGAGAGAGAGAGAGAGAGAGTGGGGGGAGGGGGAAGGCAGAGAGAGAATCCCAAGCAGGCTCCATGCTGTCAGCATAGAGTCCCGCATGGGGCTCGATCTCATAAACCATGAGATCATGACCTGAGCCAAAACCAAGAGTTGGACACTTAACTGATTGAACGCTCAGGTACCCCAACAAATTGTATATACTTAAAGTATAAAATGTGATGATTTGATATATTATACATTGTGAAAAGATGATTTTGAACCTCAATGGTTGCCTTTCTTTCCCCTGTTGTGAAATGTTTAAGATCTACTCTCCCAGTGAATTTCAAGTATACAGTGCAGTCTGTTCTGCAGTCTTGAGAATTCCTCCTACTTTGAGGAATCTTAGTCTTTGCTATTAAAGCTTTTGCTGTTTAGATGAGGACTACCCACATTGTGGAGGTCATCTGATAATTTACTCATTTATTTGCTTGCTACTTATTTGTTCACCAACTTAACTGATTTTCTTACTCAAAGTCTAAATCTAAAAAATACCTTTACAGAAACATCTAGACTGGCGTTTGATCAAACAACTGGGCACTGTAAGCTAGGCTAAGTTGATACATTAAGTTAACCATCACAGTGCACTAAATTGTCTTATATATTAAATGAACGAGTGTTCCTTGGGTGTGCAGTATAAGAAAGTAGTTCAAACCATTATCTCTGGCGTCTGATTCCTGCATCTGAGTTGTAACCTGCACCGTGTACCAGTTCGCTAAATCTTGCATAATTTACTTAAAATATTTGTGCTTAATTTTCTCACCTATAAAATATGAATATAATATTACCCATATCTTAAGGATATTTAGGTGGTTAAATGAGTTAATATAGATAAAGTGCCTAAAACATTGTTATATGGAAGTGCTCACTAATTATTATAGTTATAAACATGAGTATCTTTATTAGATGGTTTTGGGGACAGGGTTGGGGGCCCAGAAAATAGACAAAGACAAGTCAGTAGAAGAAACTCTGGTATGAGCAAGGGCAGACCCCAGCAAGAGGGTCAGGGATAAGGAGGGAAAGGGTCAGTAAAGATTGGAATGGGTTACAGCTAGTAGATTTTAGGAGTACTTAAATTTTACTTTTTGGTATTATAATTTCTTATGACATCCTCAGGTGTTCAGAAAGTTGGTTAAGTACTACAGTCTGTGTCAGTAATGGTTTGCAGTTTGGGACTAGAAGCAACCACATGGTTACATTCCTAAAGAAGTGGTATGGTAGGGAAATGTGAACTCTAATGATTTTATTTGAATATTAAAGGAAAGATTGACTCCAGAATTGGAATTCTCAAGGGCATTTCATTAATACACACATATGTCATTGCTTTCCATCTGATATCTTGTATACCAGCTGTACTCATTACTTACTGTCTGCCACGTTGGCCTGTCCTTTTCTATCTCTTGGCTTTTGTGTATATGACAACATTGCCTTTGGGTATTTTATTTATTTTTTATATTTTACAGACAGGAATAATAAAAAGAAAAAAGAGGGAGAATGGTTAAAATCAGGTACTTGGGATACTGTCTTGCAGCTCTGGTCAGGCTAAAGTTGGTAAAGAGAGGTGGTTCTAAAAAGCGGCCAAATGACCTTGGGCACATAGTGATGAGGGCCTGGAGCAAAGCAGGGAAAACTTTGATTGCTTCCCTTAATTGCCCACCCCATCCTGAACAGGTGGATTCCAGGCTTAGCCTTAGGACTGGAAAAGGCCAATTTGAGATTGGTCAGACTTGAGCACCTCACAAACAGCTCTCACAAGCCAAGTCACTGGTGCCCGGCAAAGAAATTAGCATTTATCACATTTCAGTAAAATTGATGTGGCCCAGTTAAATTAGATTTCCTTTCATTTACAATAGACTTAAAATCCTATTTAGCTATAATCCAGCTATCATAAAATTGGTTACAAGGATCCTAATTTTCTGAGATATTGAAGCCTCCCCATTCTATCAGGGCATCTTGATTTTATCCATTTTCATCCATCGTTAAATTTCTTATGACTGAGAATGCCAGAGGCGACCTACCTTTCCATCCGCTGCTGCATTCAGCAGTAACTGGATTGAGATCAGAAACATTTATTTTGTTCAATGCCTTATCTGCTCTTTTCCACTATTTTAAACACTACTGAGGGTCAGACTGAAAATCTTTCTCTGATTCTAACTGTAATCAAGCAGGAAATGGTTTTATTTTATTTTAAACTAATATCAAACCTAAGAAGACAGCATCATTTCATACAATGGGATTGAATGGCCCGTTCTGCCATTGCTGAGTACTTGCAGTCTGCATATCTTAACAGCCTTCCCTCTACTTACATTGATGCGTCTCTTATTTGGGAGCCAGCTCAGGCTTTGTCACCTTTAGGAGCTCACACTTGTAGGTGATCTCTCTCCTTCATGTGAATTTGTGCTTCTCTGAAGGTCTGTGCTACCTATCGAGTCTATTCATCCACACTATAATATCCTTACTTCTGGGTGAGTCTTGACTCCCCATCCAAATAGGGCACTTTGTGAAGGTTGAGACTATGGCTCATTTAGTTGGAAGAGAACACCTATTAATGGACCAATACCAATAAGAGGAAACCTCGTGTGTACAAGGGTCTGTACTTTTCTGGGTTTCTGACATTAGGATCCTTAAAATGTTAGATAATTCTGTGAGGAGCTTCTTTTTCCCTCTTTCCCTCTCCTTTCCTATAGACCTCAATGCTTTCCATGGCAATTGGCTCAACAGCTCAAGGTATGAGGTACTTTGTGATCTGGAAGGTAGGGAAGGGATAGAGTAAGAGGAGCTGTGTCTTATTGTCCATGCTGAGCTCATTGGTTTCCCAGGCACTGCAGCTTCTGTTCCTGTAGAGCAGGGATTGACTGCTCTAAAGAGTCACCATTCTTCCTCCCTGCCCTGCCTACATGGTGAACACTTAGGCCCTTGGGGCCATCTCTAAAGAGATGAGAAAGATAGGATTGGACATGTGTAGTAATCTTGGGTTGCTCTAATTCAGAGCAAGAGACAGGACAGGAGATAGTGTTTGTGATCCTGATCTTGATGCTCAGTATTCTCAGGTGAGCTGGAGAGCTGGTGTACCAGCATGATGCCACCACCAGCTGCACATTACTTGAGACAACACTCCCTGAGCCCAGTCTTTGAGTCCTGCTCTGTTGGAGATGGTACTGTTTGGGGTGCAGAGACTTTTACAGTGTCCAGTATGGCTCCTGTATTTGAGTTGTTGAACCTTCTATCTGAGAGGACTAAGCCTGAGCCTAAGGCTAGGCTGCATGTCTTCTGAGTTCCTAAAACTCAAAGCAGAGGAAATCTCAGAGTCATGTAGTGGGGTAGAAGAGAGACACAAGGAGGATCAGAGAAAATGAAACTATTTGTTTTTCAAAACCTAACGAATTTTCCACATGCCAAAATGTGCACAACTGATAACGTTCTCTGGGAGGGAGAGAAAGCAAGAGGCAATAACAATATGGTGTGATATGAGCTGTGCTATGGAGAGCATGGGAGGTATGTGAGCCCCAGGCAAAGGCACTTCACCAGTCAAGGCTTCTTGGAGCTGAAGAAGCAGAAGTCTTGGAAAAGACCAACAAAATGCCTTTCTTTTCCAAACTTACTAAGAAGAATCATCAGAATACCAACAGAAAGAAGTATTCATTGTTCCAGAAAGTTTAGGTCAAGTTTGTCTCCTTTGTTTTATTTTGTTTCTTGAATAGCCTATTATGATGATGTGACTAAGGAATCTTCAGGGGCTCTCTCTGGCCTCAGTCACACTTTATCTCAGAAAATACACTAAAGGAGGAGCTAGATGGAAGCTTAGATTACCCTCAATATCTTCCTCAATTACATGAGTGCTGGGATGCTGTGATTGCAGCCCTTTCCGAGGAGATGCCCCTCATGCAGGGCTCATCATGGTTCGCTTCCTTCCTGTCACATGTGTCTGTCCTACTGGACGGCACACAGGATATGGTATGAGCCTGGAGGAGGGAACCATCCTTTAGAGATAGCCCTGACCTAGTCTGGGATCCAGCTCACCATTTTGTTCCCCTTGCCTACTGAGGAGCTCATGGGTCTTTCTCAGGAAAGTATGTCATCTCATCTTCCATCAACAACCAGCCCCATTCTCCAGCATTGGCTAAAAATGTGGTGTTAGTGGGATGAAAATCAGAGAGCAGAGAGAGTGGCCTCACGACAGCTTTTTTGCTGGAGTTAGCCTTATCTATTAGAGGAATTATGAGGATCCTAAATTTGACAGATAAGAGGCTTCTTTATGAGTAATCCAACAGAATTTGAAGGGAGGCCCTCAGAGAGGGTCAGGGCTCTTTGGCCTGGCCATTCAAACCCCACTCTCTTCTAAGCCCCTATTCTTATGGTTTGCTCCCCAAGCTCTGAGGGGCAGGGGCAATCTGGCCAAGAAGCTCTGATATAACTGAGGAAAGTGGCAGTATGTTTTTCCCTTGAGGGCAGTATAACTGAGGCAACTCCCACTACATTAGTCATGTGAGCCAGTGGCACTGTTAGTGATAGGTCAGCAGAGGGTGAGCATCCCTCTTCTTCCTAGTCTGTCCTAGAATAGCCTGCTAGAAAGTGGTCTGGGTGAGTCATACTGAAGAACTAAGGATAAGGGACCCCACAGTCTGACCTAAGGGGGAGAATTTCCCCCTTATTGTCCAGGCTCCTTTCTCTTGACTTCTTGCCACTCAGTTTCTGTGTAGCTCAGAGAAGCTGTTTTGCAGTTAGGCCATCAGAGATCAGGTGAGATAAGTAAGACTCCTGTGTTTTTCCAGGGACACTGAAAGCTCAGTTCTGTACAAAGCTCTTCCTTAATTTTCAGTGCAGGCCTCTTACAGCGGTAACTTTTCATGGCAGTAACTTAAAAATGGTTGAACTGAGACCTTAGAATTAGAGTTAACCACCTGGATGTTGTTTAACATAAGAGCTGGGGTCCAGCCTTACAATCTCTGTGTCGTTCCTCTTTATACCTGTCAGTCCTTGTGATATGTCGCCTTGAGAAAATTATCTTACCTCTTTGAACCTAATTTGTAAAGTGGGGTGATCAATCTAATCTTACAGGGTCTTCAAGAGAGTATATCAAAACAATATTTTACATGGTATCTGGAACATAGTAAGCCCCTCTGAAAATGCACTTACTACTAATGTAAATTTTTGATCATGAAGACTGGGTGACCACAGCTGCTTTTGAGGGCCAGGACACCGCAGCCTCTAAGGATAGTGGCAGGGGTGGATAGGGAGATCTGACCCCTTGATATTTGACCCTATTACTCTACTCTCTCTGATTGCAGACTTGCTACAGAGATGACTCACCTTAGTCCGGCACCAAGGCTGCCTGGGATTCTGGTTTGTATTCTTTCGGGGCTTGGAACAAAGCCAGAGAGGCACAATGAAGGATGTTTCCCTTTGTGTCTACAGCTGCTTTCTGGTTACAATGGGCCATTGTTGTGCTAAGTCACAATGGAAAGGAAGTGTAACTGATTGGCCAATTGATTCTGTCTCATGTTTTAGGCCTCAGCGGCCCTACTCTGTCAGGGTCATCTGAGGTTTTGGGAAGTTGTCTCAAATAGTAAATTAGTTATTACTGACTGTAGGTGGATTATTGTTTTTTTTTTTCTCCTTCTAATAGAATACCTTCATGAGCTTTGACATGTGACTTTGGTGTACCTCTCATTAGAGTAGGAGTATATGCCACATTGTTGTTGAGCATGGATTATTCAATGAGATATTAGTATTTATGATATGACCAGAGGCTTTGAATGTGCTTGGGTTATTTGGCTTGACCTCTTGTATGTCTGCTACCTGCCATGTAGTAACATGCTCTGGATAGCTCCTGGACCACAGAGAATGATGAGACAGATGGAACAACTCTATGCTTAGTCCAGGTCCAAGCCTAGTGGAGACCAGTTGAGACCAGCTGAATCCTAGCCTAGTGACATACTAATAAGGGAGAAAAATGAATGTTTGTTATTATAAGCCAGTGAGATTTGGGGATTGTTTGTTTTGCAGCATTGTTTTGAAGTAAAAGCTGACTTAATGCACTGAAACATGCATAGTAAGGAAAGGACCAGCAGGAGAATCTGATGGCTACAGACTGGGTGATATAACTCCCTCGTAGAGGGACTCAGACTTTTCTGAACTAGAATGCTCAATTACCTTTTACCCTGGAAGAGACTGTAGAGAGCACGGTTTGTCCCCTTTCTGCTCCCAGTACCCACACTAGTGCCCTGCTCAGAGTAGAAAGTTGATAAATATGTGTTAGATCTCACAGGAATGATTTGAAACATAGGCTAGGGAGAGCTTATTTCTGAAAATTTTCTGTAAGAGTACCCAAGATGCAAATCAGAGAAGAAGACACGAAAAGGACAGAACTAACCAACCCACGGCAAGGCCAACTCCAAGATAAATTTTAGAAATGCCCTGAGCCTTTGAACAATGTTGATAACTTTTGTTCTCTGAGGGTTGCTGGAGAATATGAGAAATGTATCATTTTCTGTGTCAGCCAGAAAATCTGATATGATACCAGAATATCATAAAGATGGTAGTTTAAACAATAGGAATTTATTTCTTATAGTTCTAGAGGCTGGAAAGTCTTATATAAGGTTGTCAGCATGGTCAGGTACTGGTGAGAGCTCTCTCCTTGGTTTGCATGTAGCTGTCCTCTTGGTGTCCTCTTGTGGTAAGAACAGAAAAAAAGAGGAAGCAAGCTCTTTTTTGTCTCTTCTAAGGGCATTAATCCCATCTTGGGGGGTTCCAACTTTATGACCTAATTATCTCCCAAGGACCCTACCTGCAGATACTATATCACATTGGAGATTAGAGTTTTAATATTTGAATTCTGGGGGGGTCACAAACATTCAGTCAACAGTATTTTCCCTTTTAGAAACAACTCTTAATTATGTAGTTAAATGTCCTTTCCCTCCTTTTTCTGTGTTGTCTTCTCATTCCCCCAGCCCACCACCCCCTCCACCCACCCACCCACCACCCAAAAAAATCAGGCACCACGATGATGTTTCATTCCAGCCCTTGGCTGGTTGTCAGCTGATTTCCACTAACCTGATGCCATAGAGGCATCTGTGATATGAGAAATAATTTTTCTCTGAGATATTTGTGTTTCTAAAGGGAATTCTCGGAATTACAAAAGACTTCTCTAGGCAAGGAAATGAATTACCAATGATAGAATGTCAAAAATTGTGTTAATTTGTCAGTCTTTTTGAGAGAGAAGTTCTGTGTACTCCTCACCCCTCCGCCCTAATCTTGCTCTATAGGTTTCCTAAATCCTCCTATATTAGGGTGAGACCTGCTCATAGATGTCTGTGCTTCTTTTCCTTTGTGTTTGGAATGAAACAGAGGTGGACAATATATTATATACAAGCTTGTTCTATTTAAAATTACTGGGTGAGGAAAGCTCAGGGCACATATGTTTTTTAAAGCAGCTGGTTGTGCTGACACCTGCTGTTGGAAGGTAAGAAGATGCCCTGGGATTTCTCGAGGAGGTGGGACCTTGGAGACTGCTTTCTGCCGCTTCATTAAGTCAGTCCTGATGCTTAACGGACATCACCCTATACCAGCGTCTTCTGGTTAGCCCCTTGGAGAGACTGGACTTTTAGGTCATTCTTTCCGGGTAAAGGCTGACTGGAATTAATGGAGGGTCAGCATTTAAAAACCAACTGTGTTACTTTGTGACTTTACAGAAAAGCAGCAGAAGAGTGGAAATGTAAGGTGGTAGGAACCTAAGATTTGGGGTCTGGGAGCTCAGTGTTCTCATCTGGGAATTGTAGGAAGTAAAAACTTGTCTCACATGGTTGTTGTGAGGATCAATTAGATATGGTAGGTAAAAGCCCTCTGAAGGACAGAATTCGTATAAATATTAGTTGTTTACAGAGTGATTATAGAGATTAATACGATATATTAAGGTTGATGCAGTTTACTTCACCTTCTTCCTGCCACATGGAGTGTCAGGAGGCAAAGCTGCGGTCAAGCAGGAATTCTCTACTACCACACGGCCTGGCTTCTAACCCCAGCATTACCTCCTACCTTCTCTCTGTGGTGTTTTTCAGATTTGAGTTGATACCTAAAATGAATACCTAAGTTTTAATTCAAAAAAGTATTTAAACAGTACATAGCAGACAGTGATCTTTCAAGGATACCAGCTATTTTTGGACTTCTTATTTTCAAATAACCATAGATATCTAGGAGGTTGGAAAGATAAATGTATAGGGAGGTCTCGTGTACTCGTCACCTAGCCTCCCCCACAGCTGTAACCTTGCATAACTATGGTGCAATACCAGTACCAGGAAATTCTCTTCGGTACAATCTACAGAACTGTTTTGGATTTCACCAGTTTTACATGCACCTGCGTGTATGTGCATGTGCGTGGGTTCATGCACAGCTTCATGTAATCACCACCACAGTCTGGGTATAGAACTGTGTGGTAACCATAAACCTCCTTCTTGCTACCCTTTTATAGCCACACCAGACAACTATTGTAATTTGTTGAAGTAGTCAGGAAACAGAATTCTCAGTAGAAGTATATTTTTATAGCAAGAAATGCCTGACACTGAACTTGTGAAATTGTAAGCTCCTTGTCCTTGGAAGCATTCAAATAGCAGCTGAATCCTCTTTATCAGGGATTCTTTAAAGAGGTGATACAAGAGAGGGAGAGAGGATAGAGGCAAATTGAACCCTGAGGCCCAATTCTAAGCTTCTAGGATTATACAGGAAGGTACCCTAAAGGAGTTGAAGTTTCAAATAGGCCTTAAGGAACAGAAAGGCAATGGGGAGAGGGGAGAACTTACCACGTGAGTCAAAGGAGAGCCAGCTCTTCTCTGTTCCCTGACCCTGGGTGATAAAGGTATACCTCTGAGTAGATAGGTTAGATTTCTCTGAAAAAAAAAAAAAACCTCTCTGGGCTATGTGGAGCCTAAGCATTAGGCTTCTTTATCTTTATTCTGGGCCAAGGATTTAACAGCCGTGTTGGTGCAGTGGTCAAGTTATCCATCAAGTGACCAACTCTTAAAGAGAGGGGTCATAGGTAAAGACAGGTTTCTCGTTCTTCAAGGTTGCTGTGCCACAGTCCATATCTCCTGATCAGTCTTCATGGAGTGGTCCCATAGTTGTTTCTTCTTTATAACCCAGTCCAGTTTTTGAAAATGAAATATGAGCTGGCCCAATGAATCTGCTGCTCCTCTATAACACTGTCTTTCACTCGAATGCATTCATTCATCCTTTTTTTTTTTTTTTAAACCAGAGAACCTCAGCAGGTAATTTGAAAGACTAACAAACTTTGGCATAGATCACTTTAAAAGCCAGAGAGCTGGCTGGAATATTAATGAAGCTATCTAGTGATAGAGTTGCTTTCTGATGCAGGAACATATCAAAGAGGTTAGGTTCATGAGTGTTGCTCTGCAGAGCCCCATCTCTATTATCTAGCTCTTAATTACTTCATTAAAATTCAGCAGAGAAGCTGCCCAAATCCGGTAGCTTGCCCACAGCTTGCTGGGTGATTTCCCTGCCTCTGGCCATACGAGATTTTTAGTTCTTTAGGTCTCCAGAGATGGGAGGCCAGATCTTAGGCAGACAGATCTGCTGCTGGCTGCATTCACTCACAGCACTGGGGCTGCTGCCTGCCTTCTGCACAGCTAGATTTCTGCCCCCTCTCCCAACAGGTGCCATGACCTCTGCTTACCCTGTGTTTTTGGGGAGGGAGCTGCCCTAAAAAAATGTTCCCCAGATCACAGGCATCTCCTTCACCACACACACATACTTTCTGGGACTCTTTGGAAGAGATAGATTGCCCCTGCTCTTCCTCCTTTTAAAACAGCAATTGGAATACCATTTCAGCTTGGATGGCTCATTGGGAAAGAAGTGGACATGGTGGGCTTTGTAACACTTTGGCTCCTAGTTTTCTATCATCCCTGAGTCTCAGTTTTTCTGTCTGGTTTGGTACCTCCTTAGGTCTAAATTCTCTTGGTTTTTAGGAGTATCCATTTTCTCCTAGGGCTGTAATATAGTGACACCTTCTGGCATGAAACCGTACCAGTCAACTTCTCTCCTAAATTGTCCCCATTGAGTCTCACTTCTAATGCTGTTACTTTTCGTGTTATCCCTTATTACTGTCCTCCTTAGCTAACCCCAGGACCAGGGAAGCTGCCCAAGGTATCTTTATGTTTAATAATAATTTTTAGTCTACAGGGAATAAATAACAAGAAGGTCATTAGAGTCCAGTGAGTCCATGGGCTTTTTGATGGCTGTTTTTAGACCCAGAGGCCTTTCTAATGTTTCTAGGTTTCCATATATGCTCCAAGTGGAGTGCATTTTTCATGTCTGCTACTTAGTGGGTGCAACATGGGTTTGTTAGTAGAAGTCACAGATACTTCATCTGCCCTCTCTTGTGTTGCTTCTGCCTTCCTGTGTTTATTTCACTTTTTTCAAACCACTGTGTCTGTGAAAGGTCGTTCAGGAAAGAACAAGGGTGTTCAGGATCTCCTGGGTTGTGGAGTCTTGAAGGGGCCCATCATGGAGATCCTGATTTGACAGAAAGCTTGGCCAACGGCTCAGCGCCAGGCATACTCAGGCAGGGAGTGCAAGGCTGAGCCCCCAGACTTATGGAGGTCATGGAGGGGCACAGGATTTTGAAGAAGGAAGATTCAGAAGAACAGCTTGTGCTGACGTTGGAACCAGTCACGCAAGTGAGCCAGACTGAGATTTCTTATGAACAGTTTAAAAAAAGAGAGTACACACCTTCTGAGTATTTCTAAGGTAAAGAGAGCCTTTGACAGGTCCTGGTCCCTCTTCGCTCTGTTCTTCCCAGTAAGAGGAGAATCTGGAACCTTCCCTAACCCAGTCCTTGGCTTTTGGAGGCATTCATAAATTCAGGAGGTAGAGCTGATATTTGAGGACTTGGTCATTTGGCAGGTAATTGGCTCTAGAGCCAAATACTGCTCCTGGCTTCAGGGAAATTCTGGATAGGGAAATGATTGCTAGCCCTGGGTAGCTTGGAATTACTCAGAGAACTTCCTTTGGTTTCTTTTTCTTTTTCTTTGATTGGTGGTTAAAACTTTGGAGGAGAGGATGATCTCTTCATAATCTTTCTCTTGAACATATTCATACCTTAAAGTGCTCATAATTCCCACAGTTATACTTGAACTCCTCAGATTTTTTTTTTTTAAAGTAATTTTGCTTTGTGTTTTTCTCTCTGGCTCAGTATCTTTCATCTCTTTGGTAGTGGGGTGCATATGTCATTTGGTGAGGGGTGGTTTCTCTATACTGTCTGATTGGTTTTAAGGACCAATTGAAAGGCTGCCTGGGACCTTTATTGTTTTAGCTATAATGATGCCACAGTAAGGGGCCTCGACTTGGTATGAACTTGGCCTCGACTTGGTATGAACTTCTCTCTGGCTCAGTATCTTTCATCTCTTTGGTAGTGGGGTGCATATGTCATTTGGTGAGGGGTGGTTTCTCTATACTGTCTGATTGGTTTTAAGGACCAATTGAAAGGCTGCCTGGGACCTTTATTGTTTTAGCTATAATGATGCCACAGTAAGGGGCCTCGACATGAACTCATGTCGCCTTTGCAATTCTTGGTGGCCCTATGGGTTAGATGTCCATTAAATGGAAAGGCTTTATACTTTGTCTGCTTCAGAGACCTGCCACAAGTATCAGATGAACTACAGTCTGTGTAAGAGTCTTGAAAATTGTGAAAGTTTGAAGGATGATGTAATAGTAACTTTTATGTGTCAACTTGACTGGGCTATAAGAATGCACACATTGAATATTATCTCTGGATATGTCTGTGAGGGTGTTTTTGGCTGAGATTAACATTCCAGTTTGTGGACTCGTAAAGTACAATGTCCCTTACAGTGTGAATAGGCATCGCCCAGTCCATGGAGGGCATATATGGAACAAAAGCAGAGGAAGGGAGGATTCATCCCTCTGACTGGGATTCACATCATTAGCTCTTCCCTGGTTCTCAGGCCTTCAGACTGATTTACACCCACTGGCTTTCCTGGGTCTCCAGCTTGCAGACAGCAGACTGTGGGACTTACCAGCTTCCACAGTCATGTGAGGCAATTCCTCATAACCAACCAATTGGTCTCTCTCTCTCTCTCCCCCCCTCTTTCCATACACACCATTGGTTCTATTTCTCTGGGCTACCCTGACTACTACAGGTAAATATATACTACTTGATCCTTTCCAGGGCTTCTTAGAAGAGCAATTACTAGAACAGGCAGCATTGGCAGAAGCTCAGAGGCTCATAACTCTAAGTAGAAAACATTTTTGGGATCATCTGGTTTATTTCTGGTTCTAATATACTTAATTCAGTACAATATATTTTACTTCCTTATGGAATACCTACTGTGCGCAAAGCCCTATGCTAAGCAAAGGTGGGGTAATGTGGCAAAGAGACAAGTTACATAGAAGTTTTGTCCCCAAAGTTCACATTCTGGCTCTGATAGGGCCTATCACAATTTACCCAACCTTCATGTTTGGCAAAGCCACATGTACTTTAGCCAAGTCCTTGTCAAAGCAGTGTCTGTGGCAAGGATTAAAGTATTAACGCTTTAACACTTTGGGGAAGTGTAAGGCCAAGGTAACGAGAGCAAAGGCAGTAAAGGGGAAGTGAGGCAAGGAAGGATGCAAAGCAGTGCAACACCGTGTGTTACTGTGCTGGCCGGAGACGGGATTATGATAAGCATTATGAGGACACGTTATCCTAAGCAGGAATGTTCACTTGGCATACTGGGCTTCTTTGGGAAGGTTTGCTAGGAAAGAAACACATTTTGAAGCAATTAAAATTGAGGACAAAAATGTGTATGTATCTGTCCAGTTTCCTTCCATTTCTGATTTTCTTGGTTAAGGTTACAGAGAGAGTTGACCCAGCTGAATGTTCAGGTTCAGCCCATAGAGGATGTTTGGAAAACCAGTTCCCATGCTACATGACGATGTGCTTGATACAAGTGCAGAATTGAGGGGACAGCTTGGCCGAGGTGGAGTCTGGCTAAGAGAGTGAAAGAGACATTTCAGGTTATCCGAGAAGGCAGGCAACCTTTGGTCTTAAACACTGATGTCTCCTTCTCAAGGTTAGGAAAACTTGCAGTAAAAAAGAGCGAGGGGGTAGTACGGCTCAACTTCTAAATTCCTTCCTTCATCTCCATCTACTGGAAATGATTGCATCCTGCTGACAGACTCCTAAGCTCAGAATCCTCATCCAGGGGCTTAACAGTAACAAAATGGCTTCTGTTGCCCCACCTCATCCTCCCCTGGGGACCCAATCTAGCCTTATCCTCTTCACAATCCCTTATGAGAGGCCCAGATCCTTATTAAGAAACACTATGGATTTTTAGAGTAAAAAATCTATAGAGAGACTTCAGAAACAGTCTGGGGAGATTATGAAGAAATGTGGGCCAGTTTTCCAAGGAGATTTTATAGAATATTCAATAGTACTCATGTCATAAAAGGCCTATGGAGGTTTCCAAAGCTGGAGCTGGCCCTGAATTATGATTCCCTGATGCAGAGCCCAGCAAAAGGTCACAGCATAACAGATTAGGGCTTGATTCTGCGGCGCTTGTAAAAATAGAGCCACCTCACTCAAATGCAGTGGGGATATTAATTTCCAGGGCTGAAGTTCAATTTAACAGAAAGACAGAGTAGAAAATAGAGCTGTCTTTTCAATCCCAGTGGTCATAATAGAACCCCACCCTACACCTCTCTGGAAACTGTCTCCCAGCCAGCTCCCAGACATTCTAAAACGTGCCTTATGCTTTTCTTTCAGTGATAACGGGAGCTGAGTAGCTAGAGGGACAGCAATTACTGTTCACAGATGAGGAACCTGAGGCATTTGGAGGTTAATCTACTCTCTCACATGCACAGAACAAGTCAGAGGATGAGCCAGTTTGCTTTTAGGAAAATCCTACTCCTAACTGGGAGCGGATGGCCACATTTACGTTTAACTTCTATATGAGAAGGAAGGCTGTTAACATGTATCCCTACTATGTACGAGGCCCCGTGTGAAGGGCTTGACATCCTCTAGCTCAGTGTTACATTCAATTTGATAGGTTAATATTCTCTTCATTTATTAGGAACCTGAGGCTCAGGAAGGTAAGGACATTTGTCTCAGGAAATTATGTACGTCTTATGAGGCCTGGCAAAGAGAAGAATTGGCTTCATGTGGTCTGACTGTTACAGATTCACTCTCCTCTTGACCCTACGGCATCTGTGCTGTCTTCTCAGCAACTGGAACCTCCGCTAGATTAGAAACTGTGTGCCCCCTCCCTGTCAGTACTTAGCTCAGGGTGGGGGGCTCTTAAGGCTGCCGAGAATAGGTGAGTTGGTAGAAACTCATGTGATTTCTGGGTTGTTGGGAGGTTCTGGCCTCTTATTCTTTGAAACTGGTGTGGAACTTTAACTTGAACTTTCTCTCCTTAAGATTCATTGAAACGTCAGTCTGGGCAGATGGGGAGAACCTGAGGGTGAATTCGTTCAGTTAAATGAGAATGAGAACTTGAGGTCAGAGCCGTTTGAAGGTCAGACAAGAGACCTCAGTTGATGGTGTGTGGAAAGGCAAATGGAGAGGTCCTGAGATTTCACCATTAAAAAAAATTAATATTCATTTTTGGGAGAGAGAGAGGGAGACAGAGTGTGAGCAGGGGAGGGGCAGAGAGAGAGAGAGAGACAGACTCCAAAGCAGGCTCCAGGCTCTTCGCTGTCAGCACAGAGCCCGACATGGGGCTTGAACTCACGAACCTGAGCTGAAGTCAGATGCTTAACCAACTGAGCCACTCAGGTGCCCTGAGATTTCACCATTTTTTTAAAGATGGTCTCAAAGTAGGCATTTAATTAACATCTCCTGGGTCTACAACAGTTTCTTCCTTGGACTCCCACCATTGGTCAAGAGTGGCTGCTAGCCTAGACTGGAACCCAGCGTGATGGGCCAACTCACATGCCTAGAGGTAGTGGGATGATCTCAGTTTTGTGAGGGTCCAGCTCCAGGAGTTGTTGCCAACAGGTGTTTTATGTAAGACCTGGTGCCAGGTGCTCTTTCTGGAGGCAGAGGGGAACAGAGGTAGAGGCCGACCCTGGGGTTATGTATGGGTCATGGATGGGTTTTGGGCTTAGCCCCCACCTGTGATTGAATCGAGGGAGGCACTAATGATAAAATGCATGCGGAAGTACCGTACAAATAGAGTGTGCTCTTATTATCTGCCTTCCCTGCTGCCTCAATTCGCTAGCCGCCACCCTCCTGGTCCCTCTCAGGGCCTATCAGCAGGATGAAGGCATTCTGTTGCCACAGCAGTGATGGCAGTGGTGAACTAATGAGGACATTATCTATGGCAGTGGTAGCTATATGTCCATGACCCTGGCCTGGGTTTACAAACAGGAACTCTGATTCAGATGTGGTCTGTGATAGTTATTGCTACAATATATATTACATTCAAAAAGGGTCTCATTAGTGCCTGGGGAAATCTTCCTCCCTGGCCCTTTTCTTTTCTAACAGTGAGCAGTTTTAATTGCATTCAATCACCTTTTTCGATGACCTCAATGTCATCTAACCATTTTCTTATCTTCCAACTTCTCTGAGAGCGTATTCGTGCATGTAGCCTGCACTTAGTGGGTGTGAAATGGTTATACACAGGACCATGATATATTCTCAGTGGAGAATATATTTTCAGTATACACCCTATCTGCAAGTTACTTTTCTAGGCAAAAACAAACAAAAAACCCGAGACAACAACAACAACAAAAAACCAGAATATACCCACCTACTTCCTATTACCACATTGTGACCAGAACACAGAGGTACCTAAAGAGAACAAAAGATTTGATCAGAGTAATTGGCTCTCAGATTTCACTGTGTGTTACACTTTGGGAAGGAGGTCTTTGAGAAGGATGCATAAGCCACATCCTTGGAAGTTCAGATTTAGTAGGTCTGAAGTAGGGACCAGGCATCTGCATTTTTTGCAGCCTATTCAGGCCATTTCCATTCCTGGACCGCACTTTTAGAACCACTGGATTAGAAAAATCAATTAAAGGCAGATAGCAGCAGGACCCTCCGACTCTGGCCTCCCCCCACACAGAGAAACCTTTCCTGGGTAATAGTTAATTAGCAGCTGGAGGATGTAAACCCCTTCAATGAGTCACTTGATAGAGTCCTACAGTCCGGGCGGCCATGTGCCCTTTTTTTCTAGGGTCATGGTTGTTGTAGATCAATTAATATCTGTTAATTATTTTTAGTGTCTCCTTTCCCGCTTGCAAAGTGGCTGGGTTTGGACGATAAATTATATAGTCACCCCACTTTAAAGTGAGCTTGGAGCAAGCCTTGTAAAGGCAAGAGACATTGCTTCCTGAAAACATAAGCTCCAGGGATGAGTTAATCACCCCCCTGACCAGTGTTCTTGGAATTTGAGGGTGGGAGGAATAAGTATATCATATTTGCTGAGTGGCCCCTCTAATGTCTCCAGCTTGGGGTCACCCCAGGAAGGTTAAAAAGCCCCTGATCTCATTGACATTTCTGTGGCATCAATGATTAAAAAAGGCCACAGGCATGTTTCTAGAAGCATAACAATCTTATTAAAACCATGCCTCACTCTCAACAATTTCAAATCTGTTTACATCCACTTTCCTACATATGGCGGCAACAGAAAACCTTCATTTGTTCTAATCTCAACCCACTTCTGTCTTGTTCAACATTCAGATTTTATATTCACAAATACAGAACTGCATTCTACATTTGAGGATGTCATTTAAGGCCAAGAAACTCCAATAAAAAAGCATTTATCAGCAGTTAAGTTTGTTTGAGGATTACCCACTGCAAATAAAACCAAGCTCCCCTTTAAACTGAAGCATGCTATTTCAGGAATGTGACCCCTTTCATGAATAAATGACATGGTGACATTTACAGATAAAGCAAGATTTAACTGCTATGAAAGGAGGTGACAAATGTCAGGATGTCAATAATGATCCGTGAACATAATGGTTTCTTGCCTGAGTGCTGAGCAGATACATAATGTAACTGCTGCCTGCCAGTGTTCTGCAGGGAATGAGCCCTGCAGTCTGGGAACAACCTAACAGGCTCCCAGAATCAGACGACCATGAGTCTTGAATGGTGGGTGCATGAGATGGGGTCTGAGTCCAATCTAGCTAATCACTGAAGCTATTAATTCTTTCATATTGCTCTCATATCTGCACTCCAGGAAAGATGAAGTTTTTCTATCATCAATGGCTAAATGTTGGCAGAGGAGGATTCAGATGTTGTGAAAATAGCTTTCTGATTATGCCTTCATTTTCCTAAAGAGCCAAGGGTTTAGAGAAAGTGCCAGGAATAAGTATGCACTGTCACTAGCATGATGAGGCCAGGGCCATGGGTGGTGCCTTGCGAGGTGGTACAGGAATAGAGGCCCACACCAAGGGCATCTCCGTCACCGGCATGGGGCCAGCTAGCTGTCTCAGCAGTGTGTGGCCGGTTACAGAACACACTGGCCAGATTGCAGGTGGCTCAGCTGGACCGGCTTACTCCTATAGCAACCCTTCATTCCCCTTTCCTCTGGGCCATTTCTCCTGGCTTGGATTCAGGGCACTGTTCCCTCCTGGTTCTGCTCCTACATCTTTGAAGCTGTTTTTTGTTTTCTTTTACTGGCCTTTATCTCTTCTGTTAAAACTAGATGCTCTGGGGCAGTGGTAAATGTTCAACAACCAGCTCTTAGAAAACAAGCCCCAGTTAGTGTGCAGTTTTCTGTGACATAAATACTCTTCACTTTTCTGCCCTCCCTCCTCACCCTAGTTACTGCTCTCTCTACCAAGATGGAAATATCATTTTCAAATGCAGAGAACCCCAAGTGTCTGTTTCCAGCCTGAGTGAGTCTCCTCAGATCCAGCCACATATAACGAATCCAGACGACCACTTCCTTTGCTTCCACCTTTGCAATTGTCCTTCCTGATCCCCCACTTCTCTCACCTCCAAGGCGAGGTTAGTCCTGACCTCTCTTCCTCTGTGATGCTTTCTGGGTCTGGCTCATGGTCTCCAGATCCATGATGGCACCCAACCGCTAGGTCTAGGCATTGTTTTCTTGTCGTATAATATGTTAAAGCTCATGAGTTTCCCAACTGTTACCTCATTTAACAATGAAAATGAGGAGACAGAGGCTCTGAGCTGTTAAGTGACTTGCTAGAGGCCCTATGGTGTGTTGTATCTGGGTTGTGACTAGAGCCCAGGTTTCTTGATTCTCAGGACCAGTGCGTTTTCTTGTGTAACACCCTATTTTCCTTTACTTCTAAAGGCCAAAGCCCAGCTACAATCTCTGTCTCCTCAGCCCCTGCACCCCCACTTGCCCTGCAGTGACCTCCTGGCCCTTCTTTGAGTGCCTGTGACGGGGCCGCTTCAGTGTTGGGGGGGCAGACGTTGTTGACAGTTACCATTCTGGAGCCTCTGGCACCACATGGTGGCACATTTTGCTTGGCCTTCTTTCAGCCTCTGGTACAGATGTGATTTTCCTGACAAATACCATGGTCCCATCCCCTGTGGCTGCCAGAAAAGCTGTGAACTTTAAGAACAAGAGCAGGTCAGCAAGTGGGGTTGTCATAACTAGCACTGACAGGCCACCAGCCTCCATCGGCCGTGTTGAGCAAGGCTTTGGTTTTTTTTTTTTTTTTTTTGGCTCTGCTGGGGAAAGTTTTTTCCATATGGGGAGGTCTTTCTAAGACAAAGGGATGACATCCCTGTATCTTTCTGTACTTTTTGGGTCTGGATTACGCACCCTGCCTTGTGTGTGTGGGTAGCCCTAGGCTCCATTACACCATAATGTGAAGCCAGAGGCCTTCCTAGACCCGGAATCTGTGAGGCTGGATCTGAGTGACACAATTCAGTTTAGGGAAGGGAGAAGTTTTTGTTGACTGGAAGAGTCAAGGATGATTTTCTGGGCAAGGAAGGGTATGAACAGAGCTTTGAAAACAGTCAAGAATTGGTGTGGCAGTGGAATCAGACAGGACATGAGCAGTGAGGAAGAGGCTGGAAGAGGCTCAGAGGAGGGGAAGAGTGGCTCTCCTCCTCAGCTCCATCTCCCATCTTCGAGAGTCTGCCAGTGAGTGCTCATGCTGAGAAAGCAGGTCCTCTGGGGAGAGGACACAAATGTGTAAATGACTAGAAATTTTCCTAAGTGGAGAGCAGATGGGGGTTTCCTATAGGGAATACTCTTGACCCTGTAGGGGCCACAGAGTGGGTTGGGCCTAGGTCACAGGCCAGGGCAGCCATCCACCTGCTCACTTTCCCATATGTAGTATGTGACTTCTGGCTACAGTGAGGCCCTGGCCTTGGCCATTCCAAGAGGTCAGTGGCACTGTGGGCAGCATGGGTGCAGGCTGGGGACCCTGCACCTCCTTAGCAGGTTCTGAGGCATTGCCTCAGAGCCTGACTGACATTTTTCTTTCTCAAGGAAAGACTAACTTCCCTCCATCCTGCTTTGCTCCTACAAGCTGACAAGATTTCAACCCAAGGCAGGAGACTCTGAACACTGTCATAAAGAACATGTGGAGAAGAGCTAAGAGGTAAATGCATTTCACTGGAAGTCAGTTTTGTCTGGAAGTTTCCCTGTGGTTGGAAGTTTCTTTGAAAACTTGGTGATTATTAAGATGTCAGTGGTGGGAAGAATTTGCTGCTGCCTTCCTGCTGCCTAGCCCTGTCTTCTCTGACAGGCCTCTTCCTTGGTCCTCTCCACAGAACAGGGCAGAGAAAAGACAAGGGAAATTGCAGGGTAATGGGTGGCAAAGAGCACTCACTGAGGCCAGAGCCCTGCAGGGCTTGGTGGGGTGTGCCCCGGCCACCTGTGCTGGAGGCCCTTGAAGGTTTTTTTTTCTCTCTCTACATGTGGCAGATCCCAGATAATTACCTGGCTAAAAAATACACACAGCTATTCTGTAATCTAGGAGTGGCCACAGAATCTGTCTTTGAAAGGAGCAGTGTTCTATGAGAAACTTTTAATGTGCTCTTTGCTTGTGCAGAAGCAAAGCCAGAGCCTGACATGGGAAGAAGAAGGTGACAAAAGCGCACCTAAAACTGCTCTGATGATGTAGGGGCTGTGCCCTTGCTGTGTCCTGGCAGGAACTCTGGCAGTGTTATTCTGAGATGGTCTGTTTTGTTTGGGCTGATGGAGTTGTGCAAAACAGGACCTGGACTCCCGATTTGGGGAGCAAGAAAAAGGCTTCAGTAAACCGCCATCAGGGAGTGTCTGCATCTTCATGGGGGAGTGTGTGAGTGTATGTGTGACATGTGTTTGAGGATCTGTGTTGCCTGAAGTGAGTTCTGACTTCCATGCAGGAATTGCATTGTTGATGCACTAGAAGCTGTGGGGTTTTTATTATTATTATTTTTTAATATTTATTTTTGAGAGACAGAGACACAGAGCACAATTAGGGGAGCAGTGGTGGTGGTGGGGGGAGAGACAGAATCTGAAGCAGGTCTAGGCTCTGAGCTGTCTTCACAGAGCTGGACGCAGGGCTTGAACTCATGGACTGCAAGATCATGACCTGAGCCAAAGTCAGATGCTTAACCCACTGAGTCATCCAGGCGCCCCGAAGCTGTGGGTTCTGATACTCAACTTTGAGGCTTTCCTTGTTAGCACTGTATTCCCTTGGCTTATTCTCACACAGCACTGAAGTTCTGAAATTCTATAGCTGAGTGTGACCTTGGGTATGGGGAATGAGAGCAAAGAGGGTGCCCACATGTGGGAAGAAGCAAAGCAGGAGGGGAGGGGCCTCAAAGACCAGAGGTTAGCAGGAAGGAGCTCAGCAGATTGGTCTAGAACTAGCAGTGAGGAGCAGATCCCGCAGGGTCCTAGCTATTCACCTTTTTTGGGGTTCATAGCCAGTACTAAGAGAGGAGACCTGCTAAGGGACATGGTCTTTTTGCAGGTACAGAGGAGAAATTGAATTATTATTTTTATTTAGATAGAAAAGGCATTGGTGACCCCGGAAGATAGGAGAATTAGGAATACTTGCATTTAACTATGTATTTCTTCATGTAGCATTTTATGCATTTACTTTTTTTTTTTAATGTTTATTTTCAAGGGAGAGAGAAAGACAAGAGTGCAAGGGGGAGGAGCAGAGAGAGAGAGGGAGACACTGAATCTGAAGCAGGCTCCAGGCTCTGAGCTATCAGCACAGAGCCTGATGCGGGGCTTGAACCCACGAACCGAGAGATCATGACCAGAGCTGAAGTTGAATGCTTAACTGACTGAGCCACCCAGGTGCCCCACACATTATGCATTTAGACACCTGTTGAAAACTGTTTTGGGTTCAGGATCTGTCAAGGATGAAGAGAAAAAGACCCAGTGTCTCTCAGAAATCTCTCCCTGGCTTGTGCTGCCATCGCTGAGCTGCTGCTCCTGCACCCCTCCCCTCCTCCTGCTCCCCTCCCCTCCTCCTGCTCCCCTCCCCCTCCTTCCCCCCTCCCCCTCCTCCCCTCCCCCCTCCCCCCCTCCCCTCCCCCTCCCCATCTCCCCTCCCCCTTCCCCTTGCCCTTCCCCTCCCCCCTCCCCTCCTTCCCCTCCCCCTCCTCCCCCTCTCCCTCCTTCCCCTCCCCCTCCTTTCCCTTCTCCTCCCCTTCCCCCTGCTCCCCTCCCCCTCCTCCCCATTCCCCTCCCCCCTCCTCCATTTATTATTATTACCATCACCACCATTGCTGCTACTATTTAAGTAGAGTCTTAACTTGATTTAGGAAATTTACAACTTCTGAGGGTAAAGCAGATCTGCCCAGAACTCAAAATGCCTGCCATGTCATGCTCTGGTCTTGTATTCTGGTCCCTGGAGGCAGCTGTGTGTTGTGGTATCCTGCTAGGAAGGGACAGAATACTTAGGGGTAGGGGGAAATTGCACTGACTCTGATTAGGTGAAAATAATTTTACTTGAGAACTCTACAGAGTTAAGAGCAATATACATGTGGGCTAGAGTTGGCATTTTGGAGACAGTCTCAAGTTTCTGCTTTTGAGAACTTGGACATTTCTCTTCATGTTCTCTTTAAATTTGTAGTCAAGGTGTCTGGCCCAGTGGACTATGGGCTTCTGGAATTCAGAAACTGTCTCCAGAGAGCAGAGCATGGGTCTGAGCACCCGGCAGGTCCCATCCTGCATTAGCGGAATTAAACAAAGGGCACAGAACTTGCGTCCGAGGGATTTCCTGTCTTTTACTAGGTGGCTTGAAATTAGCTGCCACTGGTGTTTATGGTTCCTTGAGAAGGGTTCTTGGGTTGGCAGCCTTGGTCTTCTCTTTCTGTCTTAGGCAGTCCAGTCCGTCATAACAAAATACCACAGACTGTGTGGCTTAAACAGTGGACATTTATTTCTCAAAGTTGTAGAGGCTGGAGATCCAAAATTAGGGTGACCGCCAGTTCAGCTCCTGGTGAGAGTCCTCTTCCTGGTTTGCAGATTGCAGTCTTCTGACATAGTGGAAAGAGAGAGTGTTCGATCTTGTGTCTCCTTTTATAAGGACACTGATCCCATCATGTGGTCTCCTCCCTAATGACCTAATTACCTCCCAAAGGCCTCATTTTGAAATATGATCACATTGGGGATCAGGGCTGCAGCATACGCGTTTTGGAGGCATGGCCACAAACATGTAGTCCAGAACACTCTCTGTATCCCCTTATCCCTGCCTTTGGGCCTCCTCGATTTCCTCACCTGGAAACAAATGGGAGCCACACTTTGCCTCTCATAATTCTCTGTTCCTAAAGGGCTCTAGCACCGCTCAGGAGAATGGCCTTCCTACTCCAGGAGCTGTGTTCCCAGCCAGATTGCTCAGGAGAGGGAAATACTGTTTCCTGGAAATTAAGTTCTCAGCTTCCTCCTGTGCCTCTTATTCTTTGGTCAGTTTGGTCCAACTTCAGACTCTGCTGGTGTCCTCCTGACTCAGCTCCCTGGGGTCTGTGCCCAGAGGGAATCCTGTGGCCACTGCTGCTGGAAGAGTGGGCATCACGGACTTTCCCGATAAGACCATGGCCCTGGGAATCCCACAGGAAATGAGGCTTTTCACTCTCTGTGCTTTATCCTATTGAAACATCAGGGCTGTAATGATCCAGACAGCATGGGGGAAGTTAGGATGAAACCAAAGTGTTACTTTAACGTATCTCTGAAAATAAATGCAGCACGTGCCACTGTTTCTGGAAGAAATGTGCATGTATGTGTGCCTGCGTGTGCCTGTATCTATGTGTAAGTCTGTATGGGACTGTATGGTGTGTGTTAACAATGTAATTAGGAGATTGGTATTTTAACCTAAAATTTAGAAGAAAATACCGAGCTATAGTTTATGTACCTATAGTTAAGTTAAAAATATTTTCTTAACTACTATAATGAGAAAATAATTTAAACAAGACAATAAATCATAAAATTCAGTTCGCCCTTGACTAGTCCTTTGTGTTGGCGCACACATGCTTCCTGCCTGTCCTGTCTCACCATCCTGGGCACTGACATTCGGATGTGTGGAACCACGGACACCAGTGAGATGAGCAGGGTCTGCTCTGGGGCCTTTTCTTGACTGGACTCTACAGTCAGAAGCATGACTCTCTGTGACTTTTAAACTTCTAGGATGAAGGGCATGATGCCAATTTTCGGGTGTGGCATTTCTGTGAATGAGCCAAAAGCAGCTGGGGAACTATAAACATGTGTATATTGTGGAGTGGTATGTAGCAGCCAGGCCTCAAAGGCTGATGTTTTCTCATATCCCACAGTTTTATGACCCCATACCTTTAAATATTCATTTCCATTGCTCTACATGAGGACATAAAGTCAGATTGTGTTTCTACAAGTCATGGAGGGTGCCATTCCCTGTGGTCCTAATAGCCACTTTCTTGGGAAAAGAGAATTGCTTCCTCCCCCAACCCAACCCATGAGAGAGTGACAGCTCCTGGCCAGAAGAGCTGGCCTGACAATCAGTATTTGCAGTGTCCTCTGCCAACGGTCACATTACAACACTCCTTTCTCTCTTTTTTCTTCTGGTGTCAGACCTCGTTAGTGCATTATATGTATATGTCTGTGGGTAACACACCAGGAGGATTTATACACCTTTCCCTTTAACCTGGGGCCGGCCCTCACAGGTTCCTGAAACATACCAGGTGGTCAATATCCATTTGCTGAACTAATGAAGGTTTCTCCCTCATAAAAGCTGCTGTTTCACTGTGGCTTTCACAAATGAATAACACTGGGCTGTAAGTAAAATATGCTGTGGGAAGACCAAGTAATGAGGCCACACTGTCAGGTGAATTGGCAGGGTTATTCATTCACTATTTCACCACCTTGCAATCCCTCGGGTCTGGCTCACTTGCAGGAGGTGAGGCCTGTGATTCAGGGGCATGGTACCAAGTGATACCTCTGGCCAGGGCAGGCACAGGTGATCGAGCTTCCATGGCACTTAGAGATCTTCTGTGTGTGGTCCTTCGCCCGCAGTGTTTCTGTTGGCTGATACACTGGGCTTTTGAAACTGCTTACAGTTTATAAAAGTGACCCAAGCTGGGTGCACAGTTCATTTTACCTATTGAGTACCCCTCGGTTCTTCAGTTTCTTAGTCCTTGGGTACATAGAATCACTGATCAAGCTGAATCATTTCAGGTATGTACACAATCACCATTATTGGGTAGGGCATCAGTTCTGGAGTGATCAGGAAATCAGGCTCTGGGGCAAGACCCATGATGCCCCACAGCAAACACTTAACATTTTACGTCTCTGTGTCTGATTTCCTTATGTCAACAATATCCTTAGTTCACCTAAGCTCATATCAATGGAAAGTGGCCACTGAATGAGAAAGGAGGCTCAGAGTTGGGGTCACAGAATGTGACCCTTTCCGAAAGGGAACAGCGCGTTTTCCCCAGTGATGCTTGACCTTCACAAATCATTTCAATCTTAATCTTTGAAATGTCTGAAGGAAATGGTGATTTTATCTCAAACACCCTCTTTTCTAGCCTCTCAGCTCCACTTCTGGGTGCCGGCCTGATGCCACATTCCAGGGCTGTGGGTGAGATTATTCCAGATCCCTTCTGCTCTCTGCCTTCCATGCGTCCTTAGAGAGGAGCCTGGGAAGAGCCAGGCCTGGGCAGTAAGAGCATGTGGGCTGTCCTGGCTGGCTTCTCCTTGGAGAACATGCACGGATGTAGCTGTGCAAGGTTTGGCTCACAGCAGGGACTTGATGAACATTAGTTCAGTGAAAACTTCAGAATCCAAACAGTGATATGAGGTGAGGGATGGTCTAAATGGTGAGTTAAGAGCATTTGCCTTTGGGGTCCCCATCTCCCTGGCAGCTCCCTCAATGCTCCTGACATCGACTTTCAGAGGATTTGTGCTTTTCATTTTCTAAACATGTTCTCAGAAAAGGCCAGAGATTCATCGATTCTTAAAAATGACTGATGTTGGTTTTCAGATAGACTTTGGGGATTAGAAGAAGGAAAAGCCCAAACAAAGAGGAGTGTTGGCAACAGAATTCTTGACATTGGGTAGCACATGGGGCCACAAGTGGGACCAGGGGAAAGAATCTTTGGGTTCCCTTCTCCTGAATAAAGTTCTTCTGAATAAGAACTTAAACACGTTCTCCTGCCATGGCTGGAATCTGGCAGTTAGAAAAGATTTTAGATGCTGTAGCATTGCACTGGTAAGCCGTGCTTTCTGACCAGTTCTGGGCATAGCACAATCCCTTTCCTTCCTGAGCCAACTGAATTAATTGGGAAAGGGAGAGAGCCCCAGCGACTTGTGCTCTGACAAGCCCTTGGTCTCTTTGAGCTCAGTGACAGGCAGCCAGACTTCAAAGGCCCTCTGTGCCCTCCTCCTTTTACCCTGCCTGTCAAGAGAGGCTGCAGAAGAGCGTGTGCTGGGGCTGGGGGAGGGCAGCCGGGGAGTCCGTCTCCCTGACATTTGTCCTTCCCTCGCTGCCGACAGCCAACTCCAGACCAGCTCTGTAGCCTGCTGCCACGGCCCTCCAACCTCTCACACCAGGGAGACAGCTCGGCCTCTAAATTTAGCAGGAGGAGAGGAAAGGGAGGTCAGCGTGTGCAGGGTGAGGGCTGAAGGTGGAAGCAGAATGAAAGCGACAGTGGACAAGCGGGGGCAGTGAGAAAGAGAAGAGGGAACGAGGGCAGGGGCTTCACAGCTGAGTGGCTGTTAGGGATTGAGAGAGAGAGGCGAGTCTTTTAAAGAGTTTGTAAGAATATAGCGTGTGAATTTTCACTATTAGTAACACAGGGGATTACTAATGTCGGTTTGCATTTGTGAGGAGGCTGAGATGGAGCCCTCTTGTAGTGCAGCGCTAACCAGGCTGTCAAAGTGGTTGTAGCAGCTGTAACCAAAATGGGACCAGTGGCATTTCTGTCCAGGAGGAGGCAAGACAGTGCAGGAAGTACCTATTCAGCACTTAACTATGATCCGGGAGTGGAATTTGCACTTTTCGCTACTTACCTCATTTAATCTCACAATAGGTGGGTGGGATAGCTTTCAGGAGGATTTTCCTTTCTGATTATGGGTGAAAAGCTGTTGCAGATTTTAGGCGATAGGCTAGAATTATATTAGATCTGTCTGATCATGAACCCATACTCTTCACACTCCTGTAATAAATGAATGTGATTGCACTGAAACCTCTCCCTCCAGAATGTTAGTCTGGAGTTCTGACCTCTTCCTTCAAAAAGTCACATTTCTTACTTTCTCTTTGAAGGACATGACAGTGATTTGTCCTTTTAATTATCTGGTGATTTTGTTTACACTATTGCTTAACTTAGCAGACCAGGCATGTCTTGAAGGGGGCTCAGATGAGTTTTGGGAAGCTCTATCCTCATCAGATCAGAGCTGAAACTCTGAATCAAAGCACCTGTGTGTCTGGTTGGGGCTAGCAAAGCATAATGCCTTCAGTAACCAGAGCATACCTACCTGAAATAATTTTGGTATGTATCCTGACAATCTCAAAGAGAAACATTTGGGCAAGAGAAGCATTGGGATGGAGACATGTCTTAGCCAGACAGGATGCCACATTCAGCAAGGAACAACTGTGGCATGAAAACATCCTCTAAATTTTACAATTCTTTTTGTTTTAATGGCCAAATGACAAGATTGAGATTATTCTGAAGTATGTTTATCACTGCACTATTACCACCTCTTGCTTGGCAGCCAAGAGTTTGAGCAGGCATCAGTGAGGGGACCAGCATTTCCAGGTGTGTGTCTGGTTCTGCTTGGCACTGATGTGGGGCCTGGCGCTGGACAGGAGGTGCTCAGCTGGCTCCTGCCTTTGTGAGCACATAGATGAATGAAGGAAGGGCTTGTCCTAAAAGGATTTTACTTTTTTTTTTTTTTTTTAATCTAAGCCCTCAATGAATCCTGGAAGTAGTTTTAAAAAGGGAAAAAGTAGAGCAGGCCTCTGAAAGGAGTGTGTGTGTGTGTGTGTGTTTGAAGGAGAGGGAGGGGAAATAGGAGGTCCTAGCAGGTTTGAGGGTTCTCAGGTTCTCTTCACAGCTGCATTCCTGCCAACTACATATGCTGACACGCAGGGCACTCGGCAGGCCAGGAACCTGGCCACCCTCCATCCTAGTATCATGCATTCTCTGTAGCCTGCATGACCACTGCTATTCCCTGGTGCCCAGGACTGACTGGGAAGGTGGATGTTTGCTCTTTCACAGGCCAGGCTCTGCCTCTCCCACCTCACCTGGTGGACGAGATGGTGACCTCTCGGGAGCATCGGATTCCCTGCTCTGTGCGCAAACGCATCCACGTGAGCAGTGCAGGCCTATTTGTTGAACAAGAAATGACTGCTGCGTTATGAAACATGGCTCATTTCTAGCTAACGTGCCTTGTTTCCCCTGCAGCTCTTTTTATGTTAAAGCCTGTCTCTCCCAGTGTTATCTGATGGTTTCCTAGGAGATGCCCTCATCAGCCAAGCTCTCTGCTGATGCTGGAGTTGGATATTATCTATAGGCACTAAATATCTGCTTTGTTCACTCAGCACTGTTCTGCCCTTTCTCCCTGGGCTGGTGGCTAGTTTCTTGCAAGGGTCCCTAATGGCTGCACAGAGAGGGAAAGGCTAAATGTATCTGCCTTCCCACATCTTCCACAGCCATGAGCTGGGCTCTGTCTCTTCTCCGACAGATTTATTCACTAGTCATTTTTCATTTCAGGCTAATGTAAAGAATTTGTTAGTTGCTGGTGGGTTTTCCAAATTGAAAAAATGTGGTGCCCAGACACATTGCCAGATTTCTTATGATGGAGCACAGAGATCTCTTTCTCAGAAGGGTAGGTGAAGTTATCTTTATTACACCTCAGGTTCTAGCTCTCTAAAATGGAACCTCTGTGGGAGCACCTAGAAGAATCAGCAACAGCTGCTAGAAACTTAAAGTAGGGAGCTGTACTTCATGTTCGTTAGTCTTCTCTGATAGAGAGGTCCAAATATAGCTCCAGGCTGGCTTTCCATAATGTGATGAGAAGACACGGCATCCCTGAAGTTTGAGGGAGCCTGCTGTCACTGTGGGAGGAGGGCTTGACAACTTGGGCAGTATCCACACAAAGATACAATTTCTAATCTGTCAAAACTGCTTTTTCTTAGAAGCCCTGATTATATTAACACATTCTCTATCTGATCTGATTGTGCCTCTCTTAGAAATTTTCTTCTTAGAACTATAACCAAAGTGAATCAAATTAATCTGATATCAGGAAATAAATACGCCCCTTAGGGGGAAAAAGTATGCATATATGTGTTATGTCTGGACCTGAACTTAAAGGTAAATCACATATGTCATGGCTTAGCACTAGATTTCTGAAGTGAGAAGTCATAGAAGATGACAAACAGGACCTGAAAGGAAATAAGAACTGTTAGAAGAAAATTTGATCTAAATGAGTATCTGAGCGTAAAATGCAGTTCAACCCATTTCCTGTAATGACACAAGAACAGGAAATAAAAGAAAGATAGAAGGCCACTGTTTGGTTAAGTAAAGCAAAATATCCTGAGAAACCAAATAAATCAGTATTTACTTCAAGAAGACAACCTTTTTCTTATCTCCTGTCATCTGCAGCCCTGTCTGGAGGGACACATATTTGGTTCAGTTCATCAAGACTGTCCCAAAATAGAATGAGCACAAGTGCTTGAACAGGTGACCCAGTCTGTGTGTGCCTACACTGCTGCTGTTTGCGAACAAAAGTATATCATCTACACTCTGACAGCTTCATTTATCCGTTCTTTAATGTAGATCTTGTCTCTGGGTGGGCCAACTGTGTGGTCAGAGTTAAATCTGACATCATGACATGATAGGTAACAGCTTAATCTGATTCTTGTGCTCAAAACAAGGCTACACACTCAAAGTGCTACCTGGAGGCTCCATGCAGGCCATCCTCAAGGCTCTCCAGTTGTTGGGAAAGGTCTCTAGAGTACCATCCAAAGGAGTTGGCATTCAAGCTTGTTTGACTGGGGCCCACAGTAAAAAATAAGTTGATGATGCCAACTAGGACACAAATACATATATAAAAATCTATACATATAGATAATAATGAAACAAACATCCCATGCAACAGTATTTTATCCTACTCTGTTGTATGAACTGATACTTTTCATTCCATTCCATTCCATTCCATTTCATTCCATTGCAAATAATTGATTGTGATTCTCTAAATTTTACTAGTCTGGCACTGATCTAGAACCAGGTGTACGGCAGAAAAGAGACCACTTGGGATCATGTCTTTAAGGCTGTCATTCTCCTTGCAGACCTGGAAGAGGACAGCTTCATGTAGCAGCCCCTATCATATTGGAATGACATCTGACAAAATATTGTAAAAACACACCCTATTTAAAAACTTGGATGGGTCATCATTTTGTTTCACCACAGTAGATTGAATCAAATACAAGTTATTATTCGAAGTGAACTTTATTTATTTTGAGAGAGACGAGACAGTGAGTGGGGGAGAGGCAGAGAGAGAGGGAAAGAGAGAGTCCCAGGCAGACTCCATGCTGCCTCTACACGGGGCTTGAACTCACAAAGCTGTGAGATCATGACCTGGGCTGTAACCAAGAGTCAGACACTTAACCAATGGAGCCACCCAGGTGCCCTGTGAACTTTAATATTACAAATATTATATTGATTTAGTAAAAAGAAAAAGAATCTTTTTCTTTAAATTTGTTTTGGAAAGGAAACAGTATAAAAGCGTATTAGTATGTGTTGAGGTCTTATATATGCTTAATATTATAATACATGTTATTTTACTAATCCTCAGAGTTACCCTGAAAGGAAGGTATCATAATTTTACAGATAAGGAAACTGAGGTGCAAAGGAATTGAAATGATATGCCTAACTCCATGCAAGTCATCAGTGAGGGAGCCAAGATTCATATGTGGGTCTCTTTCACTGTAAAGAGACAGTGCCCTTTCATCTACACTTTGCTACGTTCCATATAAACCTCCAACTGAGTTCCAACTTTGTTAGGATGGCAAGCACAGATGACTGACATTTTTCTAAGAGGTCATGTGGTTGTTGTTCAGAGATATTCTACAAGTAACTAAAACAAGGAGTTTTTCATTCCATCATAAACAGTTCCGGGGTAAGAGACCCTGTTCTGGCCCTTACTTAGAACACAGGTTGAGTGTGCAGTCAGACCAGTGATGTCAGAATTTTTCAAACACAGAAACCTATGAATGGTCATGTACACTTGAGATAAAACATACTCTGCTATTCCAAAGAGCAGCCTATACTGGTCTGCTGAGGGGCTGAGCTGTTGCTGGGTAGTGTTTGGCTGGAGAATTTGATTGTTGGTGCTAGGACAGGACACCAAATAAGAGACAGGTTAGTGTTGCAGGAGGGAGGTCTGGCTCTGGACATTGGAGCTACGGGTTCCAACACAGAATGAGCCACTATGCTGCTGTGATAAAACTACTTAATCCCCTTGAGTCTGTTTCCTAATGTGGAAAATGAAGTAAATTATAATATCTATCTGTAGAACTGTTGCATGAGGATTATATAAGTAATGCTTGTAGTAATAATATTGGGTTGTATCACTGTTATTATTGCCACTCAGAGCATTCAACTGTGCCGTCTTCAATACTCAGCACTTGCATTCATGTCCAGTTTTGGGTGCTGGGTAGAAGTGAAGCCTTTACACCTGCCACCAGAGAGGGCTATTGAGTTTTTAGGAACCCACACGATGACCATTTGCCTATCCAAAAGCACCTGATTCTTCAGTGTTTTATGTTACTCAAAAGGGGTCTTGTTTGAAAACAGTGAAGCCTTGAGGAGAAATTAGATCTTACCCTGAATTCAAATCCTTTTGATATTTCAATTTGCCACACTCTCCTCTCTGCCCCTCTTCTATAGAAGAGGTGCATTGTGGTTTGTGACTCAGTAATGGGACCATTATTAATAGGAAAAAAAAGTTCAGAAGCAGAGAGAAAATTCTGGTGTAATAGTAGAAAAAGCAAATGGATTTTTCAAAAACGTCCTGCCAAACACTTTTGATTTGATGAAGGCACAGTTGAGAATGTCTCCCAACACGTAGGCTTGGATGACTATTTTGCTTTTAAAGCCTCAGAGAAGTTACTCTGCCGAATTAGCCAAGGTGAGTAGAAATGATCAAAGAATGAACAAAGGCTTTAACTGAGCACTGAGGACAGAAAAAAAACCCGGGTTCTCAACTTGAAGTTTACACAGGATTATTATTCTCCCTGGTTCCTTCTGGTGCTAGTTCCACAATGAAACTGGAAGAGATGGCTGGAGAGTTATATTGTCTCATACCAGTCACTTGTGCAAGAGGGTCACATTTGGGAAGAAGCTCACTAGTATCTGAGACAAACAAGTCAGAAGTTGATATCTTAGATGGGGAGGTACTGAGAAGCATTAGCTCTGAGAGAGACAGTATATCACAAATCAGAATGAGGCTCCAAATTAGAGTTTGCCCTTGTTTGGGATTGGGTAGCCTATAAAACTGCCCGAAGGTGGGTGGCAGCAGCAGATATGGGCTATGATATGATATGATATGATATGAGATATGGGCTATGAGGCTTCCTGCTAGCCAGAGTTGTCTGAGGAAGATGGATTGTCCCTAAGAGGGCCACAGGCTGTCCAAAAGATTTGTCATGATTCAAATGCTGCCCAGTTATTGGAAGGACAATGGTGCCCAAGGGGTGGACCACCACCTTGGATCTTTCCTTGGGGCCAATAACACAGTAATGAAGAGGCGCTCTGTCACTGGTCAGGATATAACAGTCGTTCCTGGCTACTGGTTATATCCTAATGCTGGTGGAATGCCAGCAACAAAACGAATCATCTTAGGCTTTCATGCTGTGTGCGCCTTTTGCTTCAGGCTCTCCCTTGGTCATGGGGCATCTGTAGGCAGCAGTTGGCTATTATGTCACATGCTGGGCTTAGGGAACCAAGTCTCCATATCTCTATGTTACAGAATTCATAGAGACCCAAAGATGCCTACTCCCCTGTCTGTTCCATCCAGGGCCATGACCTTCAAATATATCCTGTCTGCTCTGTCCTGTCTCTCTTCCTGACATACTGTGGTGAAAGATGTAGACTCAGGTTTTCTCTAGTCTACCTCCTCACTCCAGCTCTCCGTTTCCACCCCAGACTTCAGAGTCCTCTCCCAGCCCCTATTTATCAATTTTCTATTCAATCTTGTTATCAAAAATCAATAGGAAAATCTTCCTTATAGAGGTAAATGACATACATCATTTAAAAGTTGACCTTTTCTCAAGGGTATTTGCAGTTCAAGAGGGTGACAGTGTCCCTCACAGACCAATATTTTCTCACTCTTCCCTCTATTTCCTATTTCATGCTTTCTGTTTACCCTATTATTTCCAAAACCACACTTCCATCCTCTACTGCCTCCAAAATGGATTTCTACCTTCTTCAATTTTCAGTTACCTTAATCAATTTTTTTTTGTTGCCTTTGCTCTTTATCTTCTCTTTGGTTTCAACAACTGGTTGATAACAACTATTACAGTGTGAGAACTCTTTCTTTTGTCCCCAGTTCATAAAATCTACCCATAGTCACCACGATATACAGGTCTTCACTATCACTAAACAAATCTAAACCCTTGAACCTGAGTTAGGATCTTCCAGCCAGTCTATATACCATTCCCTTTTCCCTACTTCCGTACCCGACCGAACTTTCCTCTGTCTTATTTGGCTTGTAAATAGCTCTACCCTTCAAATAAAATTTAATCCACTTATATTTACCTGAGTCCTTGCATTGCCATCACCATTAATGTCAAAAATTCCCAAATCAGTATCCAGGACTTCTGTGTGCCCTGTCTTCCTCTGAGTCTGCCATGCCCTCTTCTTCCTTAAAGAGTACCATTCTTATGAAGACGACTGATGAAGATACATGGACTAAGCAGACCCACATCTCAAGGAAAGCCTGTATTTGGAGGAGCTGTGGTTCTTTTGAGCAATTGGATGGTATTATCCCACCTGTCAGAATGTTTTGTCTTCTAATCTATCCAATCTAAGATACCTCTGTCACTTGTGGAAACTCTAAGCAGAGATTTACTGTGACTGCCACCTTGAGAGATTTAAGTGCCCCCAACTTACAAAGAGGTAGTTCAAGTGAAATAAACATTGTGACATATAAGAAGCAGAAAGAGCATTTACTTTGGACCAGATGTGTCACTACATATCACCGTAATGGACTGCTATATGCCCACTGTGAAGCCCTAGCTGTGGCCAGTGACAGATCTGGACTTGAGTTTGCAGACTTGTTCTTTTAGAGCCTGGTACCTAAATTTCTTATACCTTATATATAATTCCTTCCTCCTGTATTGTATGTAACACATTCTTCCCAGTGTGGCCAACAGGATGGTGGATCTCCTGCAGAGGTGTCTTCAGCTCATTTAGGAACCTCAGTGAACTCCCAGTCTTTAAAGGATAACTTTTCCTATGGGATAAGAATAGTTTTCTGGAAATTCAGAATGATCCTCCCCCCATTCTAAGATGGTCAGTGTTAACTTTAGCTTAATATTTAGCCAGCACTTATGAAGCATGTGCTAAATTTAAAGTACTGTGCTCAGCCGTGTATATATAGGAAGAAAAAGACATGGATTACTGAACTCAAGAAGTAATTTAACCTAGTGAGCTACAGATAAATGTACACACACCTATGAATAAAGTGGAAAGCATAATAAGTATTACACAAAACTCGTGAGAACACAGATGAAGGAATAAGGAATTTTTTGAGAGAGAGAGAGTGAGCAAATGAGCATGAGCAGGGGAGGGGCAGAGAGAGAGGAAGAGAGAGAATCTGAAGCACCACACCCAGCATGGAACCCAACACAGGACTCAGTCCCACCAACTGTGAGATCATACATGAGCCAAAATCAGTGTTGGACACCCAGGTGCCCCAGTAATTAGGAATTCTGATGAAGGAAAAGGCAGCCAAAGACTGAGTGATGCTTCATAGAGAGGAGCTAGCCTTCGATCCACATGTGCCCTGAAGAACAGATACATCTCAATGGGCAGAGACAAGGAAACAGCAGAGAAAGGGGAGGGAGTAGTAGAGGAGGGAATTGAGTGAGAATAGAGCTATGGGTAGGATCATGGAGGTAAGACTAGAATGTGAAATTTGTATGTTTGGGGATGGGAGGGGAGAGTAAGGTGGGGCATCAAAGCCAGATTGAATAGGCCTCAAGTTTAATGTTCATTTAGTAAATGCCACCAGTTATGCAAAGCACTGGGTCAGGCTCTGAGGAAGAAAGAAAGAATAACAAAGGGTATCCCTCCTAGAAGGCCAGGAAGTGGAAGCCACACAAATTCAGTGGTGGCTTTTAGAGCTGTGAGTGGACCCAGAGGTGTCCATGACCATGGATTTCTCATTGCTTGAGTTCTTTCTGATTACCTCACTTTCTCTTGACATTCTGGATGCTCGCCCTCAGTCTTGTCTTCATTTGTTAAACCCTGATGATCTGAACCATCTGACCCTTCCCAGTTCCCAGTTCTTATCTAGGTTGATGGCTCATCAGTTTTCTAGCGTCTAATTCTCTGCCATAGAGGTGGTAAGCTAATCTTTCTGTGCTTTGGCTAGCTCCGAGTGTAGTTTGTCTTCATAAAAATACATACATATTTTGCCTTGGTAATTCTGCACATTTCCCCTGCAGGCACTGACGTTTTTGTTATATAGGCACATAGTTTCATTGTCTGGGATGGCTTTCAGTGTAATGGATGCACTGGGGGGAGGGAGGGGACAACACAAAAACTGTCACAATCAAAGGAGTTCCAACTTCAATGAGTAATGAAGTTGCGTGAATTCCAACTTGCGGTTCCAAAAGATTTCCATAAGCCTCTTGATTTCCAAATGAGAAAATCATGATAAGCAGTTAATTAGCTCTTTAAGCAAAGGCAAGCCACCACAGACCCTGCCGTGCAGTCCACATTCTCAGGAGAGGGAGGCCAGCACCACATCCCGAAGAACAAGCAGTGCAAGCATGAAAACGGAGTTCATATAAATTCAAGTAATGTCCTTTGACTTTTCATTAAGCTGGGCATGTCCTAGTTACCCCTTGGGGACTTTCTTAATGTTATCATGGCAACATACAATTAAGTCAGATTACATTTTTTTTATATGCAGGGAGAGGTGCTAAGATACCATTCTAAATTATTTATCAGTTCACTTTTCACAAAACAACCCCAGATATGACTCTAAGATGTGCAATATTAAAAAATAGCAGATAATTTGATATTGCTATATCATGTAAAGAAGCTTTTCTTCCTTTCCCCAGGGAGAACAAAAGACTTAATCGAACTCCACATGTGTCACTGTGCTTATCACAGCTTACCGTATTACTCTGATTTATGTGGCAGATTGTGAACTCCTCAAGAATTAACAGAAGTTTCTTCCCCAGGGCTGGAATATTCTGATTTCAGTATTATAAAGCCAGGGACAGCTTTGAAAAGGAGTTAAATCATTTCTCTCTCTTTTTGTCCCTCCTTCCTACTTCTTGTGTGTGTGTGTGTGTGTGTGTGTGTGTGTGTGTGTGTGTATAGGCTTGATTCTTAGTTATCATGGTTGCTAAGGAGTCATTAAGGAGACTGATTAAAGGTACCTTTAGAAGGTTATCATCCTAGTGAGCATTGAGAGGTCCCTTAGTCTTTGCAACAAGACCTGTGTTTCAAAGGAGAGAGAATACATTGGGATACTGAGTTATACAGGTCAAAGGCAGCCCCAGTGTTATAGGGGTTAGTGTGGGAAGACACTCTTTTATAGGTCCCTTTTACTTCTATATATCTTGCCAGGTATGCCAAGATTGCAAGGCCCTGACCACTCTTTATCTGGGCTGTTTTTCAAGGTTTGTTTGTAACAAGTAACCTTGAGGGATGAAGTAGTATCTCCTCCAAGACAGAGAGCAGGTTCTCTTACATATTCCTATAAAGCAGTGGGTTCCACAGGCTCAGTATTCCTGTCTTATAATGCAGACCACTTCCTATGCATCCATCTGGGGGAATTGGGGCTCAGTGAGCTTGCTGACGCTCTGGCTACTACTTTTGTTATAACAGTTTTTTTTTTTTTTTTCCTCTCTGACTCAAGAATGTATCCATGAAATTGTGACAAGTTAACTTGTTAGCTTACAAGTAGAATAACCTCTCATACCCTGGAAGTTAATGTGAAGTGCTTGTGGCTGCTTTCTCCTTCCAGTATCTATCTCAAAGATACAGTTCTTCTGTTGGAGTATCCTATTCTACTGTGCACAGTCCTCTTAGGTAGGCAAAGTCTGAGTAGAAGCCTTCTTTCTGAAGATCTCAAGAACTATATTCTGTCATTGACCTCTAAGAAATAAAATGCCCTGCACAAATCCTCCCTATTGTGCTAGACCTTCTTTACCATGGATGTACTTGATAAATCTTGATTCATTAACCCTCTGTGGGGAGGGTAGACAGAATCTCATATGTGGGAAATGGTTGCTGCCTGGTTCTGCCATGTTTAGTTTTAGGACATCATGCATCTGGGAGGAGGTGTTCAGGTCTCTTATTTAAATGCCCACTTCTGGGCCCTGTCCCCAGATTCAGATGCAGAGCACTTTGAAAGTTCGTTGGTGGAGCCTCAGGCACAGTTTTTAGGCCATTGCTATTGTTTTATAGTGACCTGTGGAAGCACATAGCAGTGAACTCCTGAACAACTGAAGCTTTCCCTCTTAGTTCTGAGACTTCTTTCCTGTCTGGCAGGAAATAGTCATGTTGTGGTTTTTTTTTTTTTTTTTTTTTTTTGGAGAGGGGAAGAAATATGACTCCTTTCCAGGTGGGCAGGCTTTTCTTCAGCTTAAATGGTTGCTGTTACTATCATGTCCTGCTTCTGATGAGCCTGCCTGGCCAAGGAGGGGGCGACAGATGGAGAGCTACACCTGTCCCAGCCATCACCCTTCCAGCGGTTCTTTGTATGGTAATTGTCTCCTGTGCACCAGGTACCTCCAGTCTATGATCTTTAAAGTTCACAGCAACCATGAAAAGTGGGTGTCATGCTGCCCTCTTTATACCCAACGAATCAGGAGCTAACTCCACAAGATCACATAGCCTCTGAGTACCAGAGCTCGGATTATAACCTAGAGCTGTCTGAGTTCAAACCCTTGCCTTCTTGTGCTGGTGCCTCACAAATCCTACTTTCTTTGTAAAGGCTCAGCAAGATGACTGTCACTCCCTAGTTCAGACACCTCTGAAGAATCCATATCACTCATAGAATAAAGTTAAGTCTTCCTTGCCTTTCAGTCAGTTTCTTTTTCCAGCTACTGTTCACCCCCAAACAGACTTTAAACTTTAGCTATATGTAAATATTCATAATTCCCTGTCGTGTCATCAGTTTTTCTCTCTGCTTTTTATCAGGCAACCCCAGCTTCAGACATGCCATGTTTTCTCTAATAACCAACTAAAATCCTACCCATCTGTAAAGGTCTTAAATATCACCTCTGTGAAACCATTCCTGATTCCCACAACTGAATGTGAACCCTCCCTCTTTTTGACATGATGGTTCTATTTCTGTACTTTAAGGCCCTGATTGCACTTTGCCTTGGTGCACCTATCTCCTGAAGACTGTATACTTCTGAAAAGCAAGTTGTCCCAGAAGCCCACATCATTCTTGCACTTTAGATTCAAATGCCCTGCTGCCTACTAAATGTCTCCCCCTGGGAATTCTGCAGGTGTCTCAACTTCAGTACAGCCAGAACTCAACTCCCAACTCACTCACAATTCATGCGCTGCCCCACCCCCACCCTCAGTCCTTCTCATCTCAGTGAATGGCTCTCCTGTACCATTTGCTCCAGCCAGAAAGATGGGTATCATCTCTGATTTCTTTTTCTCCATTATCTGTTACGTCCAAATAGTCATTTAATCCTGTTGCATTTATTGCCCAAATATTTGCAAATCTAATACTTTCTCTGTATTAGAGAAAGTATTTGCCACCCAGATTACTGTAGCAACCTGCCTTCTGAGTGACCTCCAGACTTGCAGGTTTGCCTCATTCAATCTGATTTTCTCTACTAGAGTCAGTGGTAGCCTTCAAAAATGCAAATCTGACATGTCATTCTCTGCTGAGGAAACTCTCCTGCTCAGAAATTGCCCCTAGGATAAAATCTAAACAAATGGCTTACGTGCCATCTCTTCAGGCAACTCTTTTATTACCTCTGTAGCCATGTCTGTCACAATATCTCCCTCTTGCCCTTTATTTTTTGGCTTCTTTTTAAAACTCCATTTGGTTCTTCAGGTTAGCAGTGCTCATTCCTGCGTATTGTTTTCTTTACCTCCAAGGATAGACTGGTCCTGCCCCTTCCCTGTTTCATACATTTTTGCCTGGTTACTCCTCTGACGTCTCTCAGTTTAGATACAACTTTCGTTGTATCTAAATTTCACTGACCTCACAAATATCGGATTTGGTGCTCTTCATTGTCCTCTGTAACTCTCTCTAGTCCTCCTATCACAACAAAGTGGATTGCTGCTTAAATGGCCTGTCTCCCTTGCTGTATGATTAGAGCATATTCATCAGAACCTGGATATTCGTGGAATTCTTTCTTGCATGGTATTTGGGACTCCATACAATTGTGAATGTCCATGGAGTCTGGTGCATGGAAGAGATGCTGAAAACTTGTCCTTTTTTTGAGAAGAAAACAGGTATTTCCCAATGTTAAATGTTTACAACTAGTTACATGGATTATTAGAGGTAGTCTTGAGTCTTTTAATTGGCACAGTTCTTTATTTTTTTAAATCAAATTAATACTGTCTTGGTGGCAAGTAAGGGTTAATAGCTATTTAAAAAGGACTCAGGGAATGTAGGAAAGAACTTGTCTGTGTTCATGGTGACATTAATTTATGAGGAAGGGTTGGAGGAGCAAGCCAATCAAATACTGGATGCCAAATTACTATATATCACACAATTTACGAGGCAGTCAAAAGTGTTATTAAATTGGAGACCAGGACAACCTTCTTAATTCATCCTTATGACAGTGATTGTAATGACTCTAAGAACCTGGTTTAACCTGAGTTCATTTTATGAAAGGTCTTTCATTTTTAAACATTACATTTATTGAATTTTAAAGAAAGCTTGCCTTAAAATGTATACAGTTAATGCATAATAAAAATGCCTCAATAATCAATCCACATTCAATACTTGGGTTGACATCAGCATCTGTGGGAGGCATGCAATGGATTCTGGCTTTCAAAAACCTGGTATTGATTCAACTTTCTATTTTTTTTTTCTGTGAAACAAAATAATTAATCTTCATATTTCACTATAGTAATCCTGTTCTTTTTTCCTTTCCGGTTTTATGCTCCCATGTCCCCAGCATCTCTCACCAAATTCTGGTTTTTCTGTTCTGGTAACTCTAGAGGAGTCAATCTGCCTAGCCAGTTTTGGGCCCCTCATAAACCTAGCCTGTAGTGGGTTTATGGGTGCTGGCTTCATAAACCCAAGAAGAGCCCTGGTCAAGGATGAGGGCTTATTCTTATGAAGTGTTTTGGGTCTCACCGATCCCTGGCCTTGTGGACTCAAGTGAAAAACACAAAACGGCACTTTTATTACTACTGTTGGCTCCTAAGGCACTGGGACAGTGTTGGACGCAGTAAACTTGCATGGCTTCCTACTCCAGCCTCGGCCCCTAGCTCTAAGCACAAAATGGATGCTCAGTAACTCTTATGGCATGAGCGAAGAAACACTTTTATTTAATCTATTTTTTGATATCTCGATTTTTATAACCCATTCATTTATGCTGCATCAGGGTGGGATGTAGCTCTGCCAGAGTTCATGTGTGATGTGTGCTCTGGCCTTGGTTCTCGGAGCAGCTTGCGCCCTTGGCTGCAGCCAATTAGCATGTGGTGACAGAAACTCTGAGATGGCTCTTTGTTTTCTGCTAAAGTTGGGCACCCTGGAGAACAAAATAGTTTCTGGATTTTCATAGGATTCTCTCTCCTAAAAGAACACATTTCAAGTGACTCTCTAGTTGGGACATGGATCCTGAGAGGGCCATGGCTGGTACCAACTGGCTTACATTATAGCCATATGACCTGAACATAAAGGGCCCAACATGTGTCCATTGCATAAGAAGCACTTGATAATTGTCAATGTCTTTTCCTACCATTATTTTACCCTCCTCCTGTATCCATGCCACCTTGTTCCCTTGGTGATGCCACCTGGCTTTTGACTGAAGGAGAGGGGAAGGAGAGAGTCAAGAAAGACTCCAAAATTTTGTTGTCTGAGCTGACCCTTGAAGAGTATATAAGAATTATTCATACAAACAATATTAGAAAGATATTTTAGGTAGAAGCAAAAACTTAAAGACAAGGAGATGATAAATAACAAAAAGTTCTGGAGAATTCCATGGAAATAGTATGAGGCAGGAGTGGCTGAAATTGAGGTAGAGTTGTGGCTAAATTATCGAGGACTTGCTAGGTGGTGCTAAAGATCATTGACTTAAGTCAATGAGAAGACATTGGAGAATTTTAAGTGGTAGTGGGTAACATGGTCAGATCCTCATTTTTGAAAGATCCTCCACTCTGTCTTCAAGGTGGAAGGTGGATTTGAAAGCTCAAGTCTGATTAGTTTGGGAATCTGATAGAGAAAGGTTGTTAAGAGCCAGCAAATCTTGAGGTAGAGTAGAGGGATGGAGAGGAAGAGTTGCTGCTCTGGCTCGGCCACAACCTCTTCTGCTCTGTAATTCTCCATTTCTCCTGAGGTGTTTGTGATTCCATTCTAGAATATATGTCTATGTCTCGGTTTCTCTCTTTGTTTCTCTTTTGACAGCGATCAAAGCTTTGTGATAAAAAGTGAACCTCAAAAAAAAAGTAAACCTCAAAAGTAGAATTTCAGGAATCAGTAATGAATACAGCAGCAGTATCAGGAGTCAGCAGCCTTTTATGGTCTCTTATATCTTACCATGTTGCTTGTTGCCCTGGTTATTTGTTCATAAGACATTTCATGGCTCTGACCCAGGGTGACTTTCAGGGGCTGATCTCTAGGTGTGTTCTCTCTCTACTATATCCTGAGCTGCTTACCCAGCATGTCTGACATCTGCAGCTAGACTTACAGGACATAGAGAACTACCAGGAAGTTGCTAGTGTTTGGTTTAATATGCTCCTTGTGAGGAATGAGGAAGCCCATTGTTCTCTGCTTTCACAGGACAGGTGGCGACATTTATAAGAATTTGTTTACCATGTAGTGCTATGTTTAGAGGATTACTTTTATTTTTCCTAAGATTTGAGAATTTATGACCAGTAATTTATTTTTTTAACCTAATGTGAAAAACCCTCCAAAAATATCTTTGCCAACATCCAGTGTATGCTTGAATATGTCCATCAACAGGGAACTCGTTAGTTTTCATGGAAAACTTTCTACATTAGGAAAATCTTTCTCCACTTATATTGTTAAAAAATCTGTCTCTTTTTACTTTCCATATATTGAATTTTATTCTGTTTTCTAAATCAACTGCAACACGCCAACTGAAGATACTCACTGTCAACTTTCATGTCTTGCAGAATCTTTTTAAGAAAACAACAACAACAACAACAACAACAAACTCCAGCGTAGTTAGCATACAGTGCTGTATTAGTTTCTAGTACACAATAGAGTGATCCAACGGTTTGATAATACATCGCTCAGTGCTCATCGTGTCAAGTGCCCTCCTAATCCCCTTCACCGATTTCACAATCCCCTCCTCCCATCCACCTGGTAACCACCAATTGTTCTTTATATTTAAGAGTCTGGTTTTTGATTTGTCTCTTTATTTCTTTTGTTTGTTTTATTTTTAAAATTCTGCATATGAGTAAAATCAGATGGTATTTGTTGTTCTCTGGCTTATTTCACTTATCATTATGCTCTCTAGATACATCCATGTTGTTGCAAATGGCAAGATTTCTTCTTTATTATGGCTGAATAATATTTTATTTTGCATGTGTATACACCAGTTATTTTTTTTTAAGTTTATTTATTTTGAGAGAGGGAGCGTGTGTGCATGAGCAAGGTGGGGACGGACAGAGAGACAGGGAGAATCCCAAATAGGCTCCATGCTCAGCTCAAAGCCTAAGGTATGGCTTGATTTCACAAACTATGAGATCATGACCTGAGCCATTATCAAGAGTTGGATGCTCAATCAACTGAACCACCAGGTGCCCCTATATATTAATGTTGCAATAAACATAGGGGTGCATACATACCTTAAAAGTAGTGTTTTTGTATTTTTTGGGTAAATATCCCTGTAGTGGAATTACTGGATCATATTGTTTTTTTTGTTTTTGTTTTTGTTTTTTCTTTGAGGAACCTCCATACTGTTTCCCATAGCAGCTGCAGCAGCAATGCACAAGCGTTCCTTTTTCTCCATGTTCTCACCTACACTTGTTTCTTGAGTTTTAGATTTTAGCCATTCTGACAGCTGTAAGGTGATAGCTCACTGTAGTTTTTTTTTTGCGTTATGACGATGAGTGATGTTGAGCATCTTTTCATGTGTCCGTTGGCCATCTGTATGCCTTCTTTGGAGAAATGTCTGATCATTTTTAATGGATTATTTGGGTATTTATTTATTTATATTTGTATTTTTTGGTGTTGAGTTGTAGAAGTTCTTTATGTATTTTGGATAATAATATTTTGGATATGTCATTTGCAAATATTTTCTCCCATTCATTAGGTTGTCTTTTAGATTTGGTGATTGTTTCCTCATGTGTACAGAAGCTTTTTGTTTTGATATAGTCCCAATAGTTTAATTTTGCTTTTGTTTCTCTTGCCTTAGAAGACATATCTAGAAGAGTGTTACTGTGGCCAATGTCAGAGAAATTACTTTCTGTGCTCTCTTGTAGTAATTTTATGGTTTCAGGTCTCACATTTAGGTCTTTAATCCATTTTGAGTTTATTTCTATGTATGGTATAAGAAGTTGGTCCAATTTCATTCTTTACATGTGACTTTCCAGTTTTCCCACTACCATTTGTTGAAGAGACTGTCTTTTCCCACTGCATATTCTTGCCTCGTTTCTCAATGATTAATTGGCCATATAATTATGGGTTTATTTCTGGGGTTTCTGTTTTTTTCAATTGATCTTTATGTCTATTTTTATGCCTTTGCCATACTGTTTTGATTACTACAGCTTTGTAGTATAACTTGAAGTTTAGATTTGTGATACTTTCACTTCTGTTTTTCTTTTTCAAGATTACTTTGGCTATTCAGGGCCCTTTACGTTTCCATACAAATTTTAGAATTGTTCTAGTTCTAAATGCTATTTATATTTTGATAGGAATTGCATTAAATTTGCAGATTGTTTTGAGTAGTATCGACATTTTTTTTTACAGTATTTGTTCTTCCAGTCCATGAGCATGGAATATCTTTCCATTTCTTTGCATCATCTTCAATTTTATTTCAGTGTTTTATAGTTTTCAGAATGCAGGTGTTTCATCTCTTTGGTTAAGTTTATTCCTAGGTATTTTATTATTTTTGGTATAATTATAATTAGGATTGTTTTCTTAATTTTTCTTTCTGCTGCTTCATTATTGGTGTGTAGAAATGCAGTGGATTTCCGTGCATTGATTTTGTATTTTGCAAGTTTACCGAATTTATGTATCTGTCCTAGTAAATTTTTGTTGGAGGCTTTTGGATTTTCTACATCTAGTGTCATGTCATCTGCAAATAGTGAAAGTTTTCTTTCTTACAATTTTGGATGCTGTTTACTACTTTTGTTGTCTGATTGCTGTGGCTAGGACTTCCACTACTATATGGAATAAAAATGGTGACAGTGAACATTCTTGTCTTCTTCCTGACCTTAATAGAAAAGCTCTCAGTTTTTCCCCATTGAGTATGATGTTAGCTGTAGGTTTTTCATATAAGGCCTTTATTATGTTGAGGTATGTTCTTGCTACCTCTACTTTGTTGATAGTTTTTATCATGAATGGATGTTGTACTTTGTCAAGTGATTTTTCTGCATCTGTTGATCATATGGTTTTATCCTTTGTCTTGTTGATATGCTGTATCATGTTGATTGATTTGCAGATATTGAACCACTCTTGCATCCCACAAGTAAATCCCACTTGGTCATGGTGAATGATTTTTTAAAATGTGTTGTTGGATTCGGTTTGCTAGTATTTTGTTGACAATTTTTGCATGTATGTTCATCAGAGATACTGGCTTGTAGTTCCTTTTTTTGTAGTGTCTTTATCCACTTTTGATATCAGGGAAATGCCAGTCTCATGGAATGAATTTGGAAGTTTTCCTGCCTCATTTTTTTTTTTTTTGTAATAATTTAAGAAGAATAGGTATTAACTCTTCTTTAAATGTTTGGTAAACCATTTGAAACCATCCAGTCCTGGAGTTTTTTTTTTTTTTTTTAAGTTTTAAAATTACTGATTCAGTTTCATTGCTAGTAGTTAGTCTGTTCAAATTTTCTATTTTTTTCTGTTTCAGTTCTGGGAAGTTACATGTTTTTAGGAATTTATTTCTCCTAGGTTGTCCAATTTGTTGGCATGCATATATATATTATATATATGCAAATATATATATATATAGTATATAATATATATATATTTTTCTTTTTTTGAGAGAGGGAGAGTGAGCACAAGCAGGGGAGGGGCAAAGGGAGAGAGAGAAAGAGAATCGTAAGCAGGCTTCAGCCCAGCATGGAACCCAGTGCAGAGATTGATCTCACAACCATGAGATCATGACCCATGACCTGAGCCAAAATCAAGAGTTGGATGCTTAACTGACAAAGCCACCCAGGCACCCTGGGATATAATTTTTAGTAATAGTGTTTTATAGTTGTTTTTATTTCTTTGGTGTCAGTTGTTATTTCACCTCTTTCGTTTCTGGTTTTATTTTTTTGAGACCTTGTTTTATTTTGATGAGTTTGGTTAGAGGGCTATCAATTTTGTTGATCTTTTCAAAGAACCACTTCATGGTTTCATTGATCTGTTCTATATTGTTTTTTACTTTCTGTATCGTTTATTTCTGCTGTAGCCTTTATTGTTTCCTTTCTCCTGCTTGTTTGGGGTTTTGTTTGTTCTTCTTTTTCTAGCTTCTTTATGTGTAAAAGTAAGTTGTTTGAGATTTATTCTTGCTTCTTGAGGTAAGCCTCTGTTGCTTTAAATTTCCCTCTTAGAACCACTTTTGCTACACCCCCAAGGTTTTGGAGCATTGTGTGTTCATTTTCATTTTTCTACATGTAATTTTTTATTTATTTTTTGGTTTTGTGGTTGACTCATTGTTTAGTAGCATGCTATTTAACCTCCATGTATTTGTGCTCTTTCTAGATTTTTTTGTGTGATTGATTTCTAGTTTCATAGCATTGTGGTCAGAAAAGATGTGTGGTATGATTTTATTATTTAAAAACATTTTTTTAATGTTTGTTTATTTTTGAGACAGAGACAGAGTATGAACAGGAGAGGGGAAGAAGGAGAGGAGACACAAAATCTGAAGCAGGCTCTAGGCTGAGCTGTCAGTACAGAGCCCAACGCAGGGCTCAAACTCACTAACGGTCAGATCATGACCTGAGCCAAAGTTGGATGTTCAACTGATTGAGCCACCCTGGTGTCCCAAGACTTTGTTATTTTTGAATTTGAGGAGATTTGTGTGGCCTAACATGTGGTCTATTCTGGAGTATGTCCCATGTGCACTTGAAAATAATGTGTATGCTGCTTTGGGCTGGAATGTTCTGAATATATCTGTTAATTCCATCTGGTACAGTGTATCATTCAAAACCACTGTTTCCGTGTTGACTTTCTGGTTACATGATCTGTCCATTGATGTATGCAGGGTGTTAAAGGCCTCTACTATTAGTAATATCAATTAGTTCCTCTATTTTTGTTATTAACTCTTTTATGTATTTGTGTCCTTTCATGTTGAAAGCATAAATATTTACAATTATTACATCTTCCTGTTGGATTATCACGTTTATTATTACAGAGTGTTCTTGTCTCTTGTTACAGTCTTTTATTTATTTAATTTTTGATACAAGTTTTTATTTAAATAATAGTTAACATATAGTGTAATATTGGTTTCAGGTGTAGAATTTAGTGAATCATTACTTATGTATAACACCCAGTGCTCATCACAATAAGTGCTCTCTTTAATATCCATCATCCATATAGTCCATCCCCTGCCCATTTCCCTTCCATCAACACTCAGTTTGTTCTCTATACTTAAGGGTCTTTTATGGTTTGTCTCCCTCTCCTTTTCTGCCCTTCTCCTATGATCGTCTGTTTTGTTTCTTAAATTTCACATGAGTGAAATCATTTGGCATTTGTCTTTCTCTGACCGATGTGTTTCACTTAGCATAATACACTCAGCTCCATCTACATCATTGCAAATGGCAAGATTTCATTCTTTTTGATGGCTGAATAACATTCCATTGTATATATACATCACCTCTTCTTTATCCATTCATCAGTCGATGGATATTTGGGCTTTTTCCATAATTTGGCTAATGTTGTAATGCTGCTATAAACATCAGGGTACATGTGTCCCTTTGAAATAGTCATGGGGTAGTTCTATTTTTAACTTTTTGAGGAACCTCCATACTGTTTTCTAGAGTTGCTGCAATAGTTTCCATTTCCATCAACAGTGCAAAAGTGTTCCCCTTTCTCCACATCCTTGCCAATACCTGTTGTTTCTTGTGTTGTTAATCTTAGCCATTCTGACAGGTATGAGGTAATATTTGCATTTTGATTTGCATTTTTCTGATGATAAATGATAGTTTACCATATTTTTATGTGTCTGTTGGACAACTGTATGTCGTCTTTAGAGAAATGTCTGGTCATGTCCTCTGCCCATTTTTATTTTTATTTATTTAAAATTTTTTTAATGTTTATTTAATTTTTGAGAGAGAGAGAGAGAGAGATATCACAAGTGGGGGAGGGATAAAGAGAGAGGGAGACACAGAATCTGAAGCAGGCTCCAGGCTCCAAGCTGTTAGCACAAAGCCTGATGTGGGACTCAAACTCACAAACCATGAGATCATGACCTGAGCTAAAGTTGGACGCTTAGCACCAACCAGGCACCCCTCTTCTGGCCATTTTTAGATTGGATTAATTGTTTTTTTGGGTGTTGACTTGTATTGTTTTTTATATATATTCATATTTTGGATACTAACCCTTTACCAGATATGTCATTTGCAAACATGTCCTACCACTTAGTAGGTTGCCTTTTAGTTTTGTTGATTGTTTCCTTTCTCTGTGAAGAAGCTTTTTTTCTTGATGAAGTCCTAAAAGTTCATTTTTGCTTTTGTTTCCCTTGCCTCTGGAGAGGTGTCTAGTAAGAAGTTGTTATGGCTGAGGTCAAAGAGGTTGCTGCCTATATTCTCCTCTAGATTTTGATAGTTTTCTGTCTCACACTGAGGTCTTTCATCCATTTTGAGTTTTTTGTGTGTATGGTATAAGAAAGTGGTCCAGTTTCATTCTTTTGCATGCTGCTGTCCAGTTTTACCAACATCATTTGTTGAATAGATGGTCTTTTTTTCCATTGGATATTCTTTACTGCTTTGTCAAAAAGTTGACCATATAGTTGTGGGTCCTTTTTTGGATTTTCTATTCTGCTTCATTGATCTAAGTGTCTGTTTTTATGCCAGTACCATACTATCTTGATGACTACGCCTTTGCAATATAGCTCAAAGTCTGGAATTGTGATGCCTCCAGCTCTGCTTTTCTTTTTTCAATATTGCTTTGACTATTCGGGGTCTTTTTTGTTTCCATACACATTTTAGGATTGTTTGTTTTAGCTCTGTGAAAAATGCTGATGGAATTTTGATAGGGACTACAAAATGTATAGATTTCTTTGGGTAGTATAGATACTTTAACAATATTTGTTCTTCCAGTCCATGAGCATGAAATGTTTTTCCATTTCTTTGTGTCCTCTTCAGTTTATTTCATGAGTGCTTTATAGTTTTCAGAGTATAGAGCTTTTACCTCTGTGGTTAGATTTATTTGTAGGTATCTTACAGGTTTTGGTGCAACTGGAAGTGGGATCGATCCCTTGAATTTTCTTTCTGCTGCTTTATTATTAGTGTATTGAAATACATCAGATTTCTGTACATAGATTTCATATCCTGCAACTTTACTGAATTCGTGCATCATTTTTAGCAATTTTTTGGTAGAGTCTTTTGAGTTTTCTACATAGAGTATCATGTCATCTGTGAATAGTTTAAGTTTGATTTCTTCCTTGCTGATTTGGATGTCTTTTATTTCTTCTGTTGTCTGATTGTTGAGGCTAAGACATCTAGTACCATGTAAATAACAATGGTGGACATGGACATCCCTGATTTGTTCTGGACCATAGAAGAAAAGATATCAGTTTTTTTCCCATTGAGGATGATATTAGCTGTAAGTCTTTCATATATGACCTTTATGATGTTGAAGTATGTTCCCTCTACCCTAATTTTCTGAGGGTTTTTATCAAAAATGGAATCTATGTTTTGTCAAATGCTTTTCCTGCATTGAGAAGATCATATAGTTCTTATCCTTTCATTTATTAATGTGGTATATCGTTTTGATTGATTTGGAATATTGAACCACTCTTGCAGCCCTGGAATAAGTCAAACTTGATCATGGTGAATACTTTTTTTTTAATGTACTATTGAATTTGATTTGTTAGTGTTTTGTTGAGAATTTGTGCATCTGTGTTCATCAGGAATATTGGCCTGTAATTCTCCTTTTTAGTGGGGTCTTTGCATGGTTTTGGAATAAAGGTAATGCTGGTCTTGTAGAATGAGTTTGGAAGTTTTCCTTCCATTTCCATTTCCATTTTTTGGAACAATTCGAGAAGAATTAGGTATTAACTCTTTAAACATTTGGTAGAATTCCCCTCGGAAGCCATCTGGCCCTGGACTTTTGTTTGTTGGGAGATTTTTGATTACTGAGTCAGTTTCTTTGTTACGTGTTTGTTCAAATTTTCTATTTCATCCTCTTTCATTTTTGGTAGTTTATGTTTCTAAGAATTTATTTTCTCTAGATTGTCCAATTTTTGGCATGTACTTTTTTCTTAATAATCTCATGGTTGTATTTCTGTGGTGCTGGTTGTAATCGCTTTCATTTGTGATTTTATTTATTTCTTTCTCTTTTTGATAAGTCTGGCTAGGGGTATATAAATTTTATTCTTTTAAATAATCAACTCCTAGTTTTGTTGATCTGTTGTAATTTTGTTGTTGTCGTTTTGTTTCTATATCATTTATTCCTGCTCTAATCTTTATTGTTTCCCTTCTTCTGCTGGCTTTAGACTTTATTTGCTGTTTCTTTTCTAGCTCCTTTAGGTGTAAGGTTAGGTTGTGTATTTGAGTCTTTTCTTGCTTCTTGAGTGGCTTCAATTATTATATACTTCCCTCTTATGGTGCTTTGCTACATCCCAAAGGTTTTGTGTTTTCATTTTCGTTTGCTTTCATGTATTTTTAATTTTTTTTTTTTTTTAAATGTTTATTTATTTTTGAGAGACATAGAGGCACAGCGTGAACAGGGGAAGGGCAGAGAGAGAGGGGGACACAGAATCAGAAGCAGGCTCCGGGCTCTGAGCCATCAGCACAGAGTCCGACGCGGGGCTCGAACTCACAGACCGCGAGATCATGACCTGAGCCGAAGTCGGCCGCCCAACCGACTGAGCCACCCAGGCGCCCCTAATTTTTTTTTTTAATTTCCTGGTTAGCACATTCATTCTTTAGTAGACTGTTCTTAAACCTCCATGTGTTTGTGGTCTTTCCAAATATTTTCTTGTGGTTGACTTCTAGTTTCACAGTATTGTGGTCTGACAATTTGTATGGTATGATTTTGATCTTTTTGTACTGGTCGAGGAGGCCTTATTTGTGACCCAGCATGTGATCTATTGTGGAGAATGTCCCATGTGCACTCAAAAAGAATGTGTATTCTGCTGCTGTAGAATGAAATGCTCCTAATATATTTGTTAAGTCCATCTATTTCAGCGTGTCATTCAAAGCCATCGTTTCCTTGTTGGTTTTCTGCTTACATCATCTATCCAGTGCCGTAGGTGGGACGGTAAAGTCTCCTACTCTTATTGTATCATTATCAATAAGTTTATGTTGTTATTTGATTTGTATATTTGGGTGCTCTTAAGTTGGCATAAATATTTACAATTATTAGATCCTGATGGATACACCCCTTCATTGTGATATAGTGCCCTTTTTCATCTCTTGTTACATACAGTCTTTGGTTTAAAATCTAGTTTGTGTGATAAAAATTTAGGTATTCTGGCTTTCTTTTCCTTTAGCGTGATAGATGGTTCTCTATCCTGTCACATTCAATCTGGATGAATCTTGTGGTTTTTGTTTTTGTTTTTGTTTTTATCCATTCTTTTTTTTTTTATAAATTTTTTTAACGTTTATTTATTTTTGAGAGACAGAGCATGAGCAGGGGAAGGGCAAAGAGAGAGGCAGATACAGAATCTGAAGCAGGCTCCAGGCTCTGAGCCATCAGCACAGAGCCCGACGCGGGGCTTGAACTCACATACCGTGAGATCATGACCTGAGCTGAAGTCGGCCGTCCCAACCGACTGAGCCACCCAGGCGCCCCTTGTTTTTATCCATTCTGATCCCCTATATCTTTTGATTGAGCATTTAGTCCATTTGTATTCAGAGTGATTATTGATAGATATGAATTTAGTTCCATTGTATTGCATGTAATGTCAGTGTTTCTAGAGATTTTCTTTGTTCCTTTCTAGTCTTTGTCACTTTTGGTTTTTCTTTCCAACTCAGAGTCCCATTTAATATTTCTTGCTTATTTAGTGGTCATGGACTCCTTTAGTTTTTGTTTGTCTGGGAAACTTTATTTCTCCATCTCTTCTGAATAACATCCTTGCTGAATAAAATATTCTTGACTGCGTATTTTTCTCATTCAGCATGTTGAATATATCATGCCACTCCTGGCCTGCCATGTTTCTGTGGAGAGATCTGCTGCTCATCTTATTTGCCTTCCCTTGTAGGTTAGGGATTTCTTTTTCTTTGTTGCTTTCAGGATTCTTTCCTTATCTCTGTATTTTGTAAATTTCACTATGATTTGTCTTGTTGTTGGTCTGCTTTTGTTGATTTTGATGGGAGTTCTCTGTGCCTCCTGGAGTTGGATATCTGTTTCCTTCCCCAGATAAGGGAACTTTTCAGCTATAATTTGCCCAAATAAACCTTCTGCCTCCTTTTCTCTCTCTTCTTCTTCTGGAACTCATATGATATGATGTTATTACCCTTTATGGAGTTACTGAATTCCCTAATTCTGCATTCGTGATCCGGTATTTTTCTTTGCCTCTTCTTTTCAGCTTCATTATTTTCCAACATTGTATCTTCTATATCACTTATTCATCCTTCTGCTTTTTCCATCCTTGTGGTCATTATAATTCAGTTGATTTTGTATCTCAGTTATAGCTTTTTTATTGAAGCTTGATTTAATTATTAGGTCTTTTATTTCTATGGTAAGTTACTCCCTGGTGTCTTCTATGCTTTTCTCCAGCCCAGCTAGTATCCTTATGATTGTTTTTTAAAATTCTCGTTCAAGCTTATTACTTATATCTGTTTTGATTAGTTCCCTGGCTGAGACCTCTTCTTTTTATTTCTTTTGGGATGAATTCTTCTGTCTTGTCATTTTATTTAGGTCTCTGTCTTCTGTGTGTTGGTAAGGCCTCTTATGTTTCCTGTTCCTGAGCATAATGGCTATATTAATAAGAGATCATATACTGTCCAGCACTTGATGATTCTTCAGAAAGTGTTTCTGGTGTATGCTGTGTACACTGTGCTATTGTGTTTTGGCTGCTCTTTCCCTCCAGTCAGTCTTCTGCAGAGTTTCTCCTTGCCTGCAGTGGGGAGTATTTGGACCTTGTCCACTGTGTGACAAACTTTAACTAGGTGTGTTTTGGTCTGCTTGTTAAAAAAGGCTATATCCTTTTTCCTCGAGAAATGAAGCTTTGTAGTACTCTGTGGTCAGTAGAATTGGTAGGCACGGGGAGTTTGTGCTGGTCTTCTCGGGGCAGCAACTACTCCTTCTTGGACTGTCAGGCACACTTACCATAGTAAAAAAGCACCTGCAGAGTGCAGAGGAAGCAAGGATTGGTGTCAGTGACTGAAGCCTCCACTGGACACTGTGCTGCTCACTGCAGTCTATGCGGATGGGTGAGGGTAAAAATGGCATCAGCCAGCTCTCTCTTCCCTGGAGAGGGATGTTTGTGCATGCCACTGTTTAGGAAGCTTTCATTGAAGAGTGAACAATCTCCTCTCATTTGTCCCAAGATTCCCTTAGATCCCTGATGCACCTGTGTGTGTCTGAGCCGTCTGCCCATCCATCGGTGCAGTGCTCCTCTGTTTTATATCAGGAGTACCAGCTGGGGTTCTAAAACTCCAAATTTTAGAGACCCTTTGTGACATGGCCCCATGCTGATTTTCTGGGCGAGAGTCTTGCTGTGCTCCCGCTGGTGCTAATGTGTCCCAGAAGGGTAGTCCCATGAATGCAGAGTCTTGGAGTTTTTGGTAAAGCACAACAAAAAGCTGGTGTCCAGTTTAGCTGCCCTTGGCAGCTGCCTCTGCTCCTATGCTAATGAACAAGGAAGCTCAAGAGTGCCCACAGGCTCTTTTGTCCCTGGGGAGGAATTGACACCTCTCCTAAATGCACTCCGAAAACGGGAATTGTCTCTCCCAGTGAGACATAAGGGATCTTCAAACAACACTGTCAGCTTCTGGACCTCTGCCCTTCTACACAGGAGCACCTCTCTACCTGTTAGGCTCCACCCTGATGATGACGCAGACTTCTAAAACTTGAGACTTTGAACTCTGCTGCTTATAAAAGCTTGCTGATTATCAGCCCCTCTCATTTTCCTCATCAGTGGTTTTGGGGAAGTGTTTTTCTTTTGGAATGACCTGTAGCCTGCTTACTTGCTTGTGCTCTCTTTTTCTCCTTTCTCCCTGAGCAGTGCTCCCTCCCCTCTGTAGCACCAGCAATTCTTTTCTCCCCCAGATCACATTTCTGCCACTCCTACCTTCCATGATGTGGTTTCCTTTCTCCCTCTAGTTGTGCACATTTTTCTCTAGTGCTCAGATCGAGTTCCTGGGTATCCACAATGATTCGATATTTATCTAGCTGTGATTGAGGGATAAGGCAAGCGTAGGATCCTCCTACTACTATGCCATCTTAACTCCTCTGTCCCTACAGTCTTTGTTTTAAAGTTTTATTTTATTCGATATACAGTATTGCTACCCTAGCTTTCTTTTGACATCCATTTGCTTGATAAATGTTTCTCCATCCTGTCACTTTCAATCTGCATGTGTCTTTAGGTCTGAAAAGAGTCTCTTGTAGGCAGCAAATAGATGGGTCTTTCTTTTTTTTTTATCCATTCCATCACCCTGTATCATTTGATTGGACTATTTAATCCATTTACACTCAAAGTAATTATTAATGAATATATACTTATTACCATTTTTCTACTTGTTTTGTGATTGATTTTGTTGATCTTTTCTGATCCTTTCTTCTCTTGCTGTGTTTCATTGTTTTCTGGCTTTCTTTAGTGACATACTTGGATTCCTTTCTCTATTTTTTTGCACACCTATTACTGTTTTTTGATTTGTGGTTACCATTACATTTCTATATAATATCTTCTGAATATAGCAGTATATGTTAAGTTGATGGCCACTTAAGTTCAAACCCATTCTTTACTGCTCTTCCCACTCCATATTTTAAGTTTATGGTATCGTCCTTTACATATTTTCATTTTGTATATCCTTTAATTGGTTTTTATAGATATGCTTGTTTTTACTGCTTTCATTTTTCTTACTTTTCTTATTCTTTCTTATGGTCTTTCCCTTTCACTGAAAGAGTCTTCTTTAATATTTTTATAGGGCTGGGTTAGTGTCATGGACTCCTTCAGCTTTTGTTTGTCTAAGAAATTCTATCTCTCCTTCTGTTTTGAATGATAGCCTTTTTGGATAGAATATTATTGGCTGTGGATTTTTTTTTTTCCTTTCAGAACTTTGAATATGTCATGCTACTCCCTTCTGTTCTGCAAAGTTTCTGCTGCAAAATCCACTGATAGCCTTACGAGTTTTCCCTTGTATGTAACTCTCTTCTTATGTTTGCTTCTTTTAAAGTTCTTCCTTTATCACTACTTTTTGTTATTTTAATTACTATATGTCTTGGTATGGACATCTTTGGGTTGATTTCATTAAGGGGTTCTCTGTGCCTCCCAGATCTGGATATCTGTTTCCTTCCTGAGATTCAGGAGGTTTTTGGCTACTATTTCTTCAAATAAATTTTCTTCCCCCTTTTCTGTCTTCCCCAGGTTGCCTATAATGTAAATATTACTATGCTTGATGCAGTTGCTGAGTCTTTTCTCATTTTGCAGTCTTTTTTTTCCTCTTATCTGCCCAGCTTCATTACTTTTCATTACTGTCTTCTAGATCACTAATTCGCACTGTTGCTTTCTCTAGCCTGCTATTTAATCCATCTAGTATATTTTTGAGGGAAAGAGAGTGTACACAGTTAAGTGGAGGAGGGGAGTGGAAGAGAGTGAATCTTAAGCAGGCATAAGCATACCTGACATGGGGCTCGATCTCATGACCATAAGATCATGACCTGAGCTGAAATCAAGAGTCAGACACTTAACAGACTGAGCTACCCAGTTGCCCCACTCCCCTGTATAGTATATTTTTAATTTCATTTGTTGAGGTTGTTTGTTTGTTTTTTAATCTCTGGTTCTTTTATATCTCTGTGTTAAGTGTCTTCCTTCTCTCTTTTCTCAAGTCCAATGCATGTCATTATGATCGCTACTTTAAATTCTCTATCAGGCATATTACTTATGTCCATTTCACTTAGGTCTCTTGCTGTGGTTTTGCCCTGTTCTTTCATTTGGAACATATTCCTTTGTATTTTCATTTTGTCAAACTTTCTGTCTCTGTTTATTTCTGTTGGACAAGTCCACTATATCTCCTGCTCTTGAAGATAATGGCCTTATGATGAAAATGTCCATAGTGCTCTGCAGTGCAGTGTCCCCTATTCGCTGGAATCTGGCATTTCAGGGGGTGTCTCTTCTGTGTGTTGTGTGTGCCCTATTGTTATGTCCTTGCCACTTTTTCCTTCCGTCCAGTTGTCTTTGGAGACTTTCTTTTTTGTGGACAGTGTTTGGTCCCTGGCAGTGGTAGGGTGTGCAGTTTTAACAAGGTTCCCCCCAGTTTGTTTGCAAAATGAGATAGGCCACCAGGCAGGAGTGGGCCAGCTGGGACAGATCCACAAAGCTCACAAAGTGGGTGGGCTGTACAATTTTAACAAGGTGTGCCTTGTGCTCCCACAAGGCCCACTGCCATTAGTGGTGTCAGGGGACAAGGCTTTGCAAAATACCTGGGTCACATTGTTGGCAAGGTTTGTACTGGTCTCCTGGGGGAGGGGACTAGCAGTGCAGGGACTGAGGCAGGCCAGGCTCAAGTGCACAGGACTTGGTGTAAACAAGTTAGGTAGTGAGTGTCAGTGTGCTGGTTCCCGAGGTGCCTGTGTGTTATGCTGGGGGAGGCAGATGAGGGGGGTGGCACCTGCCAGCTCCTTGGTTTCTGGAGGAGTCCCTCAGTGATCCCTGCACCTCCAGCCCATGTTCAGAAATGAACAAATTATTTATTTTACCTCCCCTGTGGCCCAGGCATTTTTCAAATTGCTGTTTCTCCACTGTGTCTCCAGAGCTGTTTGTCATGCTTTGTTTTTAAGAGTGGAGACTTCTTTATTACCCTCTAGACTCTCGCAGAACCTAGCCTGCTTATTTTTGAAATTTCAGTCTTTAAGTCCCTTTGGTTCTAATTCACAAAATTTGGCCCTTTTGCCAACTGTTATGAGGATCCATCTTGCCCATGCAGACTCCCTGGTATGATAGTCTGTTTCTCTTCCTTTTCTACACCCACTTTCCACCCCCAGCCATCGTCCATTTCATTTCCTACCTCATGTCTTCCCTTCTTACCCTCTTAGATGTGGCCTCTACCTTTAGTTGTGCAGTTTGTTCTGCTATTATTTGGGTAATTTTCTGGGTTATTTATGTTGATGCGAGTGAGACCTGGTTGTATGCATGGGATGAGGATTGCTTAGGGTGCTCTTACTCCACCATCTTCCCAGCCACCTTCAGGGTCTTCTTTTCTTGAGGGTGAGCATACTCTATTCCTGTGATTATTTCCCAGACTACAAGGTTTCTAATCTTTCTACCATTTCCATCTTCCTTTGATGGTACTTTGTTTTTAGTGTGGGCCAACAGCTAACTCTAGCTAGGGCATTTAGCAGTCTTGTACATAATTTGATGACGTTGATGAAGATGATCTGACAGAGATCTGAGGGCAAAGCTCTGAGAAAAAGAGGCACAGGATAGGAATAGGGGCAAAGCAGACAGAGAAGAGAACTTAGCATTTAGGACTCTCTCTTCCACGACAGCCAGGATTCTGCAGTGTAGCCATGGGGGAGAACAGGACTGTAGTCAGATGCAAGTTGCCATCATCCTAACTTTGTAACTCATAAAAGGCACCCAAATACAGAACGTGAAGGAAAGCTTCTGATGGGTATGACTTGGATTATGACATTCTCGCTGAGCCAATCACTGTGACTCAAGGGATGGGGTTATCACATTGGATGACACCTGTGTAGTATGTCTTTCTGTAAATCGGGAGATAGGAGGGTGGGAAACATTTTTGTTGGGATCCCTGTCAGAGTTGTCTAGACTAGGGGAGAGGCAGTCCTCCAAAGGAAGAGGAGTGTTACTTCCAGAAAAGGGGGAAAGGATGTTAGGTAGTTAAAAATCAACTGATTTCTCCTCAGAGATTGTTTGAAGGGGAAACAGAGGTGGAGAGAGTGACTGAAAGGAATGCAAGATAAACTTGTTCTCAAACTTCACAACTTGGCCAAAGTCACTAGAAGACCCTAGTTTCTAAATGCTAGTGGTCTCTCCCTTTCAAAACTTTTACTATACTGTTTGGAGAATGACATCTATATGCACTTGGGTGAATTTCCTGAAAATCTTGTGTAAAAGGCCCCTGGGGGCCTGAGATTCTGTCCAAGATGGATAGTGGGACATTCTGACTCTGTCCAACATTGCTCAGATGATGCCTACTCTACCTCCTGTGTTGCAGAGAAGGGATTATGTTGACAGGCTACTGAAAGGATTCTCAGCACTGTCTTCTAGACAGGAGCTGTCAGGAGAGCTCAAAGATTTGGTCCTGGCTCTGGGACCCTGAATTTTCATCTACTCTAAAATATTCTCCTCGATCTCATTTCACCTTAATATACCTAGAGTTTGACCTTATAATGGAACAGCCATTTAAAGAAAATCTTAATAAGCAATTCCAACCTAGATATTCCCTTAATGTAATGTTTTGAAAAGTTCTTTCTGCCTCTTTAAGCTTAACGCCTGCCTGTACTTTATTGTAATGATTTTCTCAATACCTCATCTCCCCAGAGCATTCGTGCATTGTAAGTACCTTCTGTTTGCTGCTTAAGCTATTTATTAATCACATTCTTTCCTATTCAGCCTTAACCAGGAGAAATGACGATTTCAAGCATTTCTCAGTTACCTACTATAAATTGGCCCAATTGCTATATGATCTTACAGACTATTCCTTGGGGTGTTTCACCCACTCCAGCACCATAATTGGTTTGCTAAGAAGGAAAAAAGAAAAAAAATTCCTGGGTCTTAATGCTGTACTGTGGGGGTTTTGCTGGAGTTTAAGTTTTCTCTTATATGGTTAAAGGAGTTTTAGGTGTATATCATTATTGCAGCAATCACATTTAATGAACACATAAATGTGCACCACAATTTTAGTGAGAATATCCCATTTTCGATATTTATAAACCTAGAAATTGAGGCTCTTTCTTGGTCTTCCCACGCAGGGTAGGCTATGGGATTGAAAATCTAAATTGGATGCAGTAACCATTCACTAAAGATTGGAAAATATCTTCCGCCACAATCAGGGCACATGAGCATCATTTATTTTGTCTTTCGAGAATTTCCTCTGAAGTGGCTAGATGTTTCCTCAATATCCCTGACTCCCTCACAAAAGGAGATGTCATTTTTAAGTTTTATCACTTGGATTATGGAGGAACACAGTGCCCTTATGAGATGCTGGAAGCTGAGCACTGAGACGTGTGGCTGGAGAGCAGGGGAGGAGGATATGGTGCAAGCTTCATTGGACACATGATTCCCTAGATTGTGTTCTGGAGTGGTTCTGACCACTGAGGACTCCAGGAACTAGGCCACTTTGCCCTGTGCCTTTGGGGACCTGTTTTTTTTTTTTTTTTTTATCTTATCACTGGGCGATCTTTGGAAAAGCAAGTTGGAAATTGGAGATGGTAGTATGTGAGAGACTTGAGGATGTCTTCCACTTGCCTAATTAATATTACCAGCTTCCTTCAAGATTCAGTTCAGATTTTATGTTCTCTAGAAATTCATTTCTGAACTCTAAGCTGAATTAGTGATCCTGATCTAAACTTTTAGCACCATATGCTTGCTAGCACCTATGACATTGCATTGATAGGCTCTGCTTGTGTCCAATTTCCTTTACAAGGTGAGAACTCTGTCTTATTACCTGCACATCCCTGGCACATAGCACAAGCTCTAGTGCAGTAGGTACTTCTACATGACTATGGAATCTGGCATGGGCTCAAGGCTTGGTATTCAAGGGAGCTTTCTCAGCAGAACCGCAGAGGTTTTCATAGTTACAGACTACATGGATTAGAGTGTGAGAGATTTTTTATCAACTGAAATTTCGCCTCTGTGTCTTTGATATAGAAAGCAAAAGGGAAGAAAAAGGTGGTATTTGAGGTCAGAAACGCAGCCTGCTACATTACGGTTGTGTAGGTAGCCATAGCACAAGTAGATATGTATACACTGGATTTATGACAGCAGAAAGATCTCCTGGGTGGGGTAAGAAGAAGGCAGACTGTTAGCAGGGAGCCTAGATAAAGCCTTCCTTCTCAGCAGGTAGGAGTATGTTTAGGGACATTGGTGGCCCTTTTGTAATCTTTGGGAGCTTTGCTGCCTCTTTAGGAGCTTTGCTTCCTCTCCAAGTTAGTTGGGGACATTGTTATATTTATATTGGAATAGATCCCTTCAAGAGATAGCCTCATAGTCATTGCCTCCTTTATTATATCATGTGGCTTCCTAGGCATCAATAGAAATGTGGAGGGGTGGGTAACTCGCTGACCTTCTAAGGCACCTTCTAAGCCAGGGTTAGAATGCCAAATCTTTTCCTTAAAGTTGCCACTGTAATTGGCTTCATCTATTAAATGTACTGTATCATCCTTCACTGCCATGCATTTCATTATGCATTGTGAAAGGATTTAAATAACAACTTTTACTTCTAAAAGCCTGCTCCAAGTCTTCCAACATTACTAATAGAAATCCCAAGGAGTACAGTCTATATTAAAACAGAAAATAAAAAATGCATAAACTGCACCAAGCCAATGTGATGGAAATCTTGCCAAAAACATAAAAAAGCATATGCATAATATTTTATTAAACCTAAGAAACATACATAAATTCCTCTGTGGGATCCAAGTATATTAGTAATAGACATACTATAAAACTCAGTTACTCAACAATCATAAAAAGCAGCACAGACCAAGTAAATGCTGCCATTTTAAAGGAAACATTTCAAAATGAGAGAGAAAAGACATTTAATGTATGACTGCAACTGGTAAAATGACAGTGATGTAGTCAGTGGCTACAAGTCATTTCTGGATAGCTCCAGATCTAGTGGCAGCAGTGGAGTGCTGTGTTACTCAGAGTTTTACAGAGAAGCAAAATGCAATGCTTTTAAATACATACACACTTTTTATATGTGTATATATATACATATGTTTATACATATGTATATATGTATAAATGTGCACACAAAATAAGATATGTGGATATTTATTATAGGGAATTGGCTTACATTGATTATAGAGGCTGAGAAGTTCTAACATCTGTAATCAACAAGTAGAGATCCAGTAGAGCCAATGGTGTAAGTTCCAGTTCAAGTCCAAGTGTAAAGGCAGGAGAACTCTGATGTTCCAGCTTCAAGAGACAGAATTCTTTGTTTGCTTTTTTGTTCTATTTGGACCCTCAATAGATTGGATGGGGTCCACCACATTGGGGAGTGTAATCTCCTTTACTCAGTCTACTTATTCAAATAGAAATCTCATCCAGAAACACCCTCATAGACATACCTGTAAATAATTTTTAACCAAATATCTGGGCACTCTGTGGCCCAGTTGACATATATAAATTATTACACCAGGTTCTGCATTCTAGAATACTCCAGCAGAGGAAGGACCCACCTGATTTTACAGGGGTGTATGTGATGTCTGTATAATACCACAACATTCAAAAACTAGAGTAACAACTCTTGGAGCTAAATATAAGATATGCACGTGGCATTCATGGCTTATCTTATCAGTGTATATTATTTTGTCCAGTATTTACATGTAAGTAATTCTTCAAAATGTCTAGATATAATTTCTATTAAAATACATTAGAAGAGACAGATAATTGATATTTAGTAGAATTTAATTCCTACTATAGAATATTGCTTTTCCCACGAAAAGAGGCTCAGAATTAGCAAATGGAGCCGGGCTCTCTAATAGCTACTCTGTATTCCTGACCAACCCATAGAGTTACTATGAACCTTCCATGCTACTGTGCTTCTTATATACAAATTTGGAAGGTGAGGAGCCAATTTATTTGAATATATTCTTCAGGGAATCATGACTCTTCTTTTCATCATTCTCATCTGCCAAGCCAGAGGTGTTATGGCCTAGGCCTGGGGAATAACTTTGCAGGTTGGAGGATTGAACTTAAAATGCAGGAACTGTGTGAATGGAGTGGTTCTTTTTTTTGTCTGCTTCCATTATGAATGCATCTCAGGAGACAAATCTAGATGGATTAGGTGACAAATGGCATTTGTATGATAAGGCTCTTCTAGGATGGAGTAAAGGAAACCAGAAACACAGCAATTGTATTTTCATAAAACAGGCTATGTTGCTTGTCCTTGGGTGCCCATTCCTCTGGAGATATGCAAAGATACATAGCAAACAAATATAGCATCTTCTTCAAACAGTAATATTGTCTAATAGTTTTGGGGAAAATGATTTTATATTAATCCAAACAGATGCTTTATCGAGTAGAATTCAAAATTCACCAAAATATTTTAAATTGTGACATAAGAGTTCAAGGAAATTTCATTCTTGTGGTTAGCTACTAAGAGTTATACCTCTTTCCCTTGGAAAAGAGAAAAGATAAAACAATATTTAGTTGGAAAAGTTTGAGAGCTTTGGTGAAGGAAGTTGATTTTTAGACTGAAACATTTTGTTGATTCACTGTCTAGTTCTCAGTGATACTGTCTTCTCTTTACCCATACCTCTTCATATATAAAGCTGAAATAAAGTTTTATTTGTCTAGGCTGAATCAAATGATCTCTTGAACTCTTGATCTCTGAGCTCTTGGCTCTTAAATTTTCTTTGGACTTGAGAAGAAGGAGAAGCTTCGATAACATTTGGGATGTGGTCGTTTTTCTACTGCATTCAACTTTTCTCAGTTGCCCTACTTCCAAGGTCAAAGTCTCAGGGGAATCAGCTTTGGAATACCCCAAAAGAAGCAGGATCTCACTGCTAATGCAAGCAGTTCCTTATCTCAATTCTCCCTCATTGGGAAAGAGTGATGGCAGCCACCCAGCAGGTGACAAGCTCCAATCAGCCTTGTGGGGGTAGCTGTGGATGCACATGCCTTATTAAACATAACCCATGACAGATTGACGTGCTGTGAACACTTGCTAAATGGTTTGGCAAAGACATAGATCCTTTTGCCAAGTGAAGTCTAGAAACTACAAATCCTAAATCTATTATAGAACAGCTTTCTACTGAGGGCCTGGATTATTTGGAGATTCTAAAAAGTATCAAACCACTGACAGGGTTTTCACATATTTGTGCAGAAAAGGGATCCTTTTTAGATTCTGGGGGATTTTTGTTTTGGGGAAATGAAATGTAAGTGGAAATTCAGTAAAATATCAGAAGACACATGTGAGTTGTTTGGGATAATCTATTTGCCAGTGCAGCTGGCAGTTTCCCCTTGAGTTGTAGAACTGTAGGAGACTCTAAGGGATCAGCTCTGTAGGATCCTTTTTCCAGAGAATGATAAAGATGGTATACTGACTTTTCATCTGTAGCTGTTCTTTGTAAGGTCTCTTAACCTAAAATGGTGACTTAGAGGTTCCATCCTTCCCCGTGAGCTTGACAGTGACTGATCTGCTGTATCCTGGGGCAAGTCATTATACAGTACTGAGCCCAACCCCAGGCATTGTCATCACTGACCCTAGGAGACCACCTTTGCTGTGATTGAAGGCATCTGCATATATTCACTTGTTTATCTAATAAATATTTTTGAGCACATACTGTGGGTCTGAAAACCTCATTCTTTTATTTCTGAAAGTAAATTTTAACATACGTATTGGCATATATTGGTTTGAGAACCAGGGACTATTCAGTTTTCTGACACCTTACTATATTTTACCCTATGACACATACTAACTGGGACATCATACTTCCTTTGTAATAGCACTTATACTATACTGTAGCTTATTTAATTATCTGTCACCTCTACTAGACTGGGAGCTCTGTGAGGGCAGTGATGGTATCTCCATTCTTTATTGCAATATGCCTAAAGCTTATATACACTTCGGATATTTAGTAAGCACTCAACAAATACTTACTGATTAAAAATTATATGTTATTGCTTTTGAGTTTCTGATCAATTCCAGCAAAAGTAAAGCAGAATTCTCCAATGATGCTCATCCCATTTTCCTTGCCTTCTCAGTATTTTGTAGACTCAGTATAAGTCAGGGCATCAAGTTATATCCACTGTTAATCTACATTTGGCTAATACCCAGTATGAGATGTGATCTCAGGAAGCTAATTTTACTTCAAATTACAGCGAGACAGAAAACGAATATAACTCAGAAATGTGTTGTTTTGAGGCTAGTAAATACCAGTCGAGAGGCTTTAATATTTTAGTGAAATAACGCCATATCCAAGAAGGGTAGTGATTAATCAAAGCTTAGAATAAAAGACAATTATTTTTTGCTATTTCTTTTTCATTGTCACACCATTCAGATGATAGTAGATTTGGTAGGATGAGAGGAAATAAACATACAAAACAAGAATTTTGTTCTAATAAATTCTTACTTAGACTTGTAGTTTATTCCAGAATGAACTTGTATCATCATCTTCCTGTGAAATATGGAAATGTATGGTCAAAACAGCCAACTTTGCCTTTAGCAAATTCTTGTGGCCTCATGAAAACATAAACAGTACAGTTTAGACTAGTTTGAAGCAAAATATACAGCACATAAATTTTAATGAGTGATTCCTTAAAAACAATGATTGTTTGAAAAACATAGTTGAATTTAGGGAAATAATGAAAATTGTGGGACTTGAGGGAAAAAATTTTGAACCATATCATACTTGTCTAATGATTATTAAAACTCTTCCTCTTTTTCTCTGTGCACAAGGCCTAAGAGATGTAAATTTGAATAAAAAATTGCTTTCTTTAAAGGTCCTTGTCTCAGTAAGACACACCCCTACGGACCTGGAATTACAGTGCCCTGTGTGCTGAGAGAGTTTTAGGCAGAATGTTGGGGGAGCACAGGGGAGAAAACTGGCTCTTACAAGAGCTGACTTCTGTGCTAAATCTTCAAAGCTTAGTTGGAAGTCTCCAGATAGAGAGGATGGGGCAGCTTTTTTAACGCAGAAAGCAAAAACAAAAACAAAATCTTGCAACTATGAAGGTATCAAAGAGTTTGGTGTACTGAGGAATGTCCAGGAGTGCATTGTGGCTGGAGAAAAGGAGTTATGTGAAAATGAGAACAATGTAGTTTATAAGAGAGTTGGAGGATGGGATTGGAGAGGTAGTTTGCTCCGACTTGTGAGGAGCCTGAGTGCCCACGTCAAGAATTAAGTGAGCAGATGATAAGAACAAAGGAAGTATTGGGTGAACATCATGTAGAGATAGCAATCCTAAGGAATGTAGCAATTCTGATTCAGGTAACAAGACCTTTTAGAATGCTGGAGCAGATTTTGTGAAGGAGAAGGATTGGTTATCCAAATTAGGGGCCAGGAAAGCCTTTCTGGAGGGGTTGATATCTGAAGGATAAATATGAAGAGCCATGGAAATCCAGAAAGGAAGAAGCTATTCCAGGAAGAGGGACCATTCTGTAGAAAGAGATGAGTTAGGGGAGGGGACAGAGAAGTTAAGAGGAGGGGAGGAGAGAGGAAAGAAGCAATGCTGAAGGGAAGGGAGGAGAAGGGAGGCCAGAGGAGAGGAGATACATTCCCAGAACTAAAAGTAGTTGAATATGGCAGTAGAATGGGAGCAGAAGTTAGTGAAGGGGATTTGGAAATGACCTTTGAGATGAAAGCAATGGCTAGAACAGTAGGTCCTTGTATGTAATCTCAGAATGGGGAAACCTATAGAGTATTAAAACTAGAGAAGTGATATCATTGGTTAAGAAAGTTAAGAAAGATGACTCTAGAGAGCAAATTTGAGAATCTTTGGTTGAGCCAGAAAATCAACATGTTAGCTCTTTCAGTAGTCTGGAAAGGAGATGATGGTAGCCAAAACTTGGATACTTATTGGCAAGAGAGTTGATATTTTTAAGAAAGTGATTAAGTGAAGACTATGGGACTGTAACTTAACAGGTGTGAACCTATAGAGAACAAGAGGTACTTGTCAAAGGACTAAAAAGCTTCATAGGTTAGAAGATTTGCTGTGGAAGGTGGGAGGAATATGGTAAGAGAGTATGGTGCTCAGAAAGTGATGGCTAATTTATTTTTAATTTCAGAAGTTTAGTGGTTCTCAGCAATAAAAACTGCCCATTATGTGGAGATTAGGAGGAGAAAGGGAGGATAAGGTGCTAGATAAGGAGGTCATGGATTGAGTGAGTACCTTGTTGGATGGCCATCCACTTTGGCTAGGTGAAGAAGAGAGCTTGGGCCAGTGACTATAGTCTTTATTGACTAAGAAATGATATGGGAGTGTGTAGATGATGATGACGAGGGACAGACAGTGGTCCACAAGCACAGTGACACAAGTCTAGAAGGAGCAGAGGGCTTTTTAAGAAAGCTGTGGTGTAATAACCCAGAAGTCTAGAGCAGTTAGAAGATAATGTACAAGAATGATTTGTTTCAAACAGAGAGGGAGAACTGCATTTTGGTTAAGACAAGGTTAAAGGAGCTATCTTGAGAAGACCTAGGCTATGCAGACCTGGATTGAGGCTCAGAAAACACAGATTTCAGAAGTAAAAGGGGAGTTGCAAACTGGTTAACTATAGTTAACCTGGATGGGAGGCATGTGAATTTTGATGGCTGTAAGTTTCCCAAAACTACTGGAGGAAGGATGTTGCTCAAACTTTTAGAGAGGATTAGCTGTGCATACTTTTATTAAATGTGAAAATAAGAAGCTGCCAGTTCCCCTAAGTGGACTTTGTATATTTATAACTGGGGCCATAATTTTATCATGCTGCCAATTGACCTTATTTCTGAACACAGCTCAAGGATGCAAACACAGAGGGCATCTCCGGAAGTCTATGTCCTGGGCACAAGCTGTTGGATGAGTGACCCTTACTGGTTTTTAATGATGAGATATCTACAAAGAATATTGCAGTAGCCAGGAAAACTCACCCAGCCTTTTTTATCTCCATACCTTTCTTCAAAGACTTCCTCAGCAAAGACATTTTCTCCTTATATGTATTGAAGGAATAAGCTATAATCTTGAGGGAAGACAGAATCAAAGATCTGACAACAACATTTATCATAAATATTGAATAAAAACATTAAAAACTTAATTGGGAAAAATGAAGTATCAGTGTAGTACTTGTGCAAATTGTCTTATGGGAGTTGTGGTAGGTTTGCCTCATTGATGAGCTGTCTGTACAAAATTCTTCTCCCATGGTGCTCTCCCAGCATTTCTTAGGTTTTCCTCTTCCCTCTCCCATGCCTCCTTGTTTTCCTCTTCTTGTCCCTAATTGGGTGTTCCTCAGATCTCAACTCTCAAACTTGTGAATTCTTTCAAAAGTTTGTACTTCAGGCTTTTACTGTTTATTTCCAAATCTGTATAGTCCTTTCCTTTCTTTGACACAGACTCCAGACTCTTACTGGTAGAGGCATACAAATAGAACACATTTCTTGGAATTTACAATTATTGTCATCTCAGAAAACTCATTTTGAGTTAATCTCAACTGATTATCTTTCTTCTCAATCTCTTACTCTGTTTCAGGGGCACCATTCCCATACTAGGGCACCACTAATTCTTTCTTTGCAATCCTTTTTTGTATTTACCTTTTTCACTCTTTTCTTTTGATTCCACTGCCATGTGACTAGTCCCTTATATCTTACCCTCAAATCTATTCTGCTCGAAAGCCAGTCTTCTTGAAATAGTGATTAATTTTGTCCCTACTCTATTAAAAAAACACACACACACACACACGGAATATTTTCCGTATCCCTCTGTGCTATCTCAATTCTACATTCTAAAGCCCAGTTCCAATTCTCCCTCCTCTAGGAAATAGCAATTTCCACCCAAAACTCCATCTCTCTGTCAGCATCTGCTTGGAAAGGACCCAACCTGTGAAAGTTAGTACTGGGAGTAGTCCAGGAAAAACAGGTGATAGATGACATTTTTGATCACTAAACACTAGGATTCAATAAAAACACAGTCACTGGTGCATAGACAGCCCGTGGCCAAAGGTAGCATTGTGCTTATTATAACTTTCACTAGTGGTAACATGAGATGGTGAACTGGTGGAAAGGTACTAACATGCAGTATGTAACAGGCTTTTGAAATCAATGTGTGAAATAAGTCAATAGTCTCTATAAAGAGTGGTAGGGTTGGATGGCTATTGCTAAATACTACTGATGATTTACAGAGAGATAATGAACAGCTGAAGGTGAATAAAAGCAATAGAAAGCCAGGCATGAAAGCCAAAGAGCATTTTTGGTTGCATACAAGGAAGTTCTCATTTCAAAACCAAGAACTATGTAAGGACTTAATAGTGATAGTGGCTGAACTTTAAAGACTGTTAAATGCTCAACAATCGAAGGTCTAGTATTAAGGTCCACATAGAACCAAAGATACTTCCTGAAGAGGTGACTAAGTCCCTAGGAAGAAAGAAGGATCATGTAACACTATGACATACATGCACAGTAAGAGTTTTACAGTTCTCCAAATAGAGCTAAGGTTATTTACATGGGTAACTATGCTTTGGAGAAACGGGAATATTAAGAGATTCCAAGGATTATTGGGCATAGGATTTGACTGATAGTGATAACCAGGGACCCACATCATACGGTATTCCTGTAGAGTAGTGGCATATGGGGACCTGCACAAAGTCTGGTGGGTATTTCCTCACCAAATGTGTTAATTATGTTTGACATACTTTGCAGTTGGTACAGCCACCACATTGGGTCATGAGTCTGTGGGGTCAAAGCTACCAGAAAATCTTCAAACAGCCTCTCACCACCCCTGTAGTCAAAACCAATAGTGTATCCTAGAGGGATGGTTGAGATTAGTGTCATACTTAAAGGATCTGACGGATGCAAGTGGTGGTCCCTATCATATCTCCATTTAATTCATGAGTCTAGTCCTTGCAAAAAGTGGATGGAACATGGAGAATGATGGTAGATTACTGCAAATTCAGCAAAGTAGTAGCTCGAATCACAGCTGCCTTGCCAGATGTGTTCTCTTTGCTAGAACAAATTAATATAGCCTCAGGTACAAGCTATGTAGCCATTGATTTGTTGACTGGTTCTTTTCTATCACTGTTACAAAGAAGATTCAGAAACAATTTACATTTGCATCATATGGAATGGATAACTACATGCATTTATAATTTGCTCCAGGGCTGTGCTAACTTTCCTCCTCCTTATCACAGTATGTAGGTTCAAGAGCTCTAGATCAGTGCTGTGCAATATAAATAAAATGTGAGCCACATATATAATTCAAAATTTCTATTAACCACATTAAAAAAATGAAAAGAAACAGGTAAATGAATTTAACAATACGTATTATTTAACCTAATACTTCCAAAATGTTATCATTTTAACACATAATCAATGTGAAAATTATTAGTGAGTTTTTTGGTACAAAGTCTCCTATACCTTATAGCACACATCTCAATTGAGATGTCAAATTTTTACAGGATGTACTTGATCTCATAAAATTTACAGTTGAAAAAGTAGATTTACATGCCCAAATTTTTCCAGACATACTTAAAATTTGACCAGTAACTGAATCAACCTACCCAAAAGTATACTTTTCATTTAATAATTGCATCTACACTGACAAAACTGGTATATCTTTTTTAAAGATTTGATTTGATTTTGAAGGAAATATGTATCAGTGTTAAAACTACAATTGTTAAAATGAAGTAAGTTTATTAACTCTTTGTTAACTCAGTATTACTAAAGTTGAATTCAAAAGGTAGTATGTAAATTGAAAAGCAGGTCTAAGTTTATTAATATCAAAAGTATTCAAATTTTTCTTAAAGTTTTTTTTTGGTTACTTTATATAACACTGTCAATTACAATTAAAATTTTACTATTCATGTTGAAGAAATGTAATTATTAATTTATTAAATTATTAATGATCTATTAATCATTATTATTGATACAAAAAACTTCAAGTCCAAGATGAATTTGCATGCAAGTATAGCCAGGTCACAAATAAACTTTTTTTTTCTTTCCCCAAGAGCTTCCAAGTTAGTTTATTCATATGCAGGATGTTATCAGTAAGAAAATGTGAAGTGTACTGCTGGGTATTTTGCCTTTGACTATTGAATGTCAGCAAATATTCCTTTTGTCTCAAGGAATCTATAGTTGATTCCAGTTGGAGTTCATAATTCTGGAAATCTTACAGCTCCTGCATGACTCAGTCAATGAGAGTAAGATCATTAAATTCCTGGTCTTCTATTCAAAAGTTTGGTAAACTGGTGATGATTTTTGCACATATATACTCCATGATTTTAACAACTGTATCATTGGTGCTTTTCCTAGAGTTTGTTTCAGAAAACTTAACACAAACATTTCCAGTATGTATCGTGTAGTGGAATAAATAAACAAGGGAAATATCAATGTTTTGTTTTAAAATACCAAAAATTCAATTTTGACTGAACATAGTTGGAGCACTATCTATAGTTCTAGAAACTAACTTTTCATATCTAAATAAAAATTTTCTCTGAGAGATGTAAAGCATTTAAAAATAGCTATTCCATGCCTCTGATATTTAGGTTGCAAATTGATATTTGTTTATACATTTGGAAACCAAATTGAGACAAGATATAGGGAAGTATCAATTGGGCTTAACATTGCATGGCTCATCTAAAGTTAATGAAGGGTACTTGCAAGTTTTGATCTTTTGAATCAACTGATTTTTGATACTGTTGGAAAAGTCTGTTGTAGTGATAATTACTTGGTTCCTTCATTGAGGATCTTCCACATTTTAGAAAATATCTTTTTTAGAATTTTCTTACCTTGTAACATACTTTCTGTAACTGAAATAATTACTTTGACCATTTCTACATCTAAAAATCATTTTCTATTTTGTGTAATAATCTGTTTTGTGTAATAATTTTATAGCTGGCCAACATTACAAGCCCACATCTTGTTGAGACTCTTAAAATTTTTAAAAAAATGTTTATTTATTTTGGGAGACAGGGAGAGCATTCAGAAGCACGAGTGGGGGAAAGGCAGCGAGAGAGGAAAAGCGAGAATCCCAAGCAGGCTTTCTACTATCAGGGCAGAGCCCAATGGAGGGCTTGATACCATGACTATGAGATCATATCCTGAGCCAGAATCAAGAGTCAGACACTCAACTAACTGAGTCACCTAGGCACCCCACTCTTAAAAAACTTTTGGTTGGATATTTAGTTTTGACTTCAGTAAATAATTTTACTTATTCTTTTTTCACTGTTGAGAGGAATCTTCTTATCAAATTCACTATATATTTTTGGCTGATAATGCCACTTTTTTTTTACACAACAAACAACTGTTTTGTTTTCCTTCGCTGTAGCAAATTGCAATTGCCATTCACTTTGAAATTTGTGATATACTTGTTCCTAGTCACCTTTTTTCTTTACCTTTCCAGTTGGATTACTGGATTTGCATTTTCACTCAATCTCCATCAGTAGTAATATGCCTTCATTTTGATTTTGAAAACATATCCATATTTATTTCTTGAAGAAAAATAGTTTAATTATATTAAAAATACTAATAAACACTTTAGTTACTAATAACATTTTGCATATATATCATAAGGTGTGTGGATTACAGAGAACATTCAAATAAACACAGTATTACACTGATATCTAGAAAAATTCATTTGTACTTAATCAATTTGTTGATATCCATTCAATCACTGATGTGTTTCTTTGAAATGATACATGTCCCTAAAGAACATTTTACAATATTATATTACTCCGTGTGATCTTTAACATGACTATAATCCTACCAAAACAATGAAGTTATGTTTTACAAGTAAAGTATTTTACACTTCTTCAATATTTAAATTTAAATTCATTAAAATGAAACATTTAGTTTCTCGATTGCACAAAGCCACATTTCACTTGGTCAACTGCTACATGTGGCTATTGGCTACATAATGGACAGCACAGATGGAGACCTTTGGACATCTTGCAGAACATCACACTTATCAATTTTATCGATGACATTATGTTGACTGGACTGGATAAGGAAGAGGTAGCTAGTACACTGGAACATACATGTTCCAAGAATTGGGAGAGACACACTGCAATTTTCAGGGGTCTGCCATATTCATAACATTTTTAGGAGCCCAGTTCTCAGATGCATTGCATGACATGCCTTAAAAAGGAAAATATAAGTTATTATATTCTAAACTTTCTACCTTGAAGCAGGAAGCACAATAATGCCTGGTGAGACTCTTCAGTTTTTTTTGACAGAATATTCTGCACATAGAGATATTTCTCTGGCCCTTGTATCAGGTGATTCAAAAGGCTGCCAGTCTTGAGAGGGCCAGGACCAGGAAAAGGTTCTGCAACCCTGCCAATGGGTCAGATGATCCAGTAGGCTCCATTGTGTTGGCGGTATTATTGGGAAAAGATGCCATGTGAGGTTTTTGACAAATTCCAATGGGAAAATCACAACACAGGCCTTCAGGATTGTGGAAATTTATATGATTTAAAACAATAGTGCCTGGTTTGCTACTGGGCCCTAGTAGAAAGAAGAATGCCCTACAATGGGATACCAAGTGACCATGCGGCTGGAACTATTATCAGAAGAGTCCTGTCAGCCCCATGAATCAAAGGTTGGGTTGGCCCACACTCCATTGCAAATGAAAGTGATGCATCCTTTGTTGAACATGAGCAGAACCAGGGGCACAAACTAGTGCTTGAACAGTTTACCCATACCCACATGACACCCACCTTTGTTGCATTAATTACCCTTACTCAGCTCATGCCTGTGGCTATATGAGGATGCCATAAAAGCAGTTGAAGAAGGAACAAAGAGGACAGTTTAGTGTACAAATGGGGTAACTCGTCATGTGAGTACAAGTCAGAAATGGGCAGCAACTACACTATAGGTTCAGGGTAGCCTTGAAAGACAACAGTGAGGGAAAAATCTTCTAAGAGTTTTGGATAATGCACTTGGCCATACATTTTGTATGAAAGAGAAATGACCCCAAGATTTGGTATGCATGAAGTCATGGGTAGTGGCAAATGGAAATATACTGAAAGATCAGGAACAAAGAAGTTTGGGTTAATGACATGTGGATGGGGAAACATTCATTGTCATGCCATGTGAACATCTTTATAGTGCACGTTAATGCCCACCAGAGAACATCCACTGAAGAAGAGACACTCAACAATGAAGTGGACAGAGTTACTCAGCCAGTTGATGTCAGCCAACCTTTGTCATCAGCTACCTCAAAAGCTGGCATGATGGACACATGAACAGAATAGCCAATGTGGCATAGATGGAGGCTACACATGGGTTTAACAGCATGAGTTCCGACTTGCCAAGATTGATTTATCTATAGTTACTACCAACTCTCCAGCCTGCCAGCAATAGAGACCAATACTGAGTATGCAAATGAGTTTCATTCCTTGAAAATGTCAAGTGGCCATTTAATGGCAATATGATGATATTGGGCTTTTTTTTTTTCTTTTTTAATCCTGGGAGGGTTTTACTTGGAATACATACATATAATTTGTGTTGGTGTGTCATTCCCACCAGCAGGGCTTCATCCAGCCCCACTCTGCAAGTGTTTATGTAGTCTTAGATCCAATAACATGGGGTCTAATGAGTGGGGGGAGGAGAATGCAGTGCTGCATTCCCAGAATTGAAAGGGGTTCAGACGGGTGAAGAACAGGAGAAGGAGTTGGCAAGGACAAGTTGGGAGATGAAATTGGAGAAGCCTTCAAGGTGTATGTAAATCATGGAAAGACTTTGTAAGCCAAGCTAGGGAGTCTGGGCCATAATCAGCAAAAGGTTTTAAAAGGCAAGTGATACGATCAGATTTTCCATGAGCTCCTTATTATCTTGGACTCAACTTACCTTATTAGTTGAGAAGAGGAAGAGTGTGAAGTTCTGCACTAAATTACAGTCCCAAGCACCAGGCCTCTGTCCTATTTATCATAGAAGAAAGCTCTCTCATTTTTGTAATGAGACAATTGCCAAGATTATATTTTTTAAAGTAACAAAAACATACAAATGGGTTAGGGGAGGATCTTTGCCTGCTCCTATTTGTAAAAACTAAGAACAGAATATAGAAATGCTCAAAGAGCATGTTTGAATACATCTCTTTGTAAAACATGACAGAAAGGAGTGATTATTTAAATTGGACAGGACTTTGCATTCCTGGCTCCTTGGTGGCAGTGCCTTTTGTCTGAACTCTTCTTACGAGAAAAATGTCACAAAGGATAAAAAATGAGTCCAATAAGTTTTATTCAATTTCAGAGTCTATTATATATTCTGTTTTACACAAAGCATATAATTTTAAATTTCATAGATAGGCACACTGAACATACACTTGGTAGATATACAGCTGTTTGTATGGGTGAAACTGAAACCCTCCAGGGAGGGTACATTAATAATTCCTTACTTGTAAGACAGAACAGCCATCTCATATTCCAAACAAAGCCTGGCCAGCCGAAAGTGATTCATGGTCATTTATAAAAACTGATTACCAATCACCAGATCTTAAAGCCATGGCAACCTTTATTTTTCAATCTTATAAACAATAAAGCTCCCTTTTGTTGAACTCATGAGGGAACTCTTTCTCATGGAGGAGTTAGTAAATGCCAAAGCTAATTTTCCACGTCTGACAGCAGGCATGAAAGCTGATGAATACATATGTGATAAATATATATTTCAGTAGAAAGCAAAAATGTGTATATATTTATATAGTTTTGTTTCACTGAGCTGTTGATCCAGTGCAGGGGAAAGGTCCAGAACTGATTTCTTTGTTTTAGTGCTCCAAAGGCAATTTTTTTTTCTGACGGGACAGTATAAAATATTCAGGTCATTAGTCCTAAAAACAGTCAATATTCATATTTAGCTTAAGTGGTTCTTCTGAACAAAATATTAAAATAGTAGTTTCTCTATGTGATAGTGGGAAACAAGAAACTAATAATTCTTAATTTATAGCTTAATCTCAATGTTTGATAAAGGTATTAGACAAATCATTCGTCAATTTTTGATCATCTAGGAGTTCAAAGTACCAGGTAGAATCAGCATAACTCTAATGGCTCCTGTTGGGGCCCCTTTTCTCTGTTTCAGTGGTTGAGTGGCAGACCAAGTAGATAAGAGAAAGCAACAAGGTCATTTCTTTGCTTAGCTTTTACTTGTTATGTCATGTCTTTTGTGTGTACCAGTGAGACAGTAACTTCTCCAAGGTCAGTTTGAAAGCCTAGAAGTGCATTCACCCATCATGTAGTCAAAAGTACTGGCAAAAACATGTGAAATCCAACAGTTATTTAAGGGATAGACAGAGGGTGGAGAGATGGATGATCATAGGCCTTTATTTTCCATTATGTACACAATTGATCTCACATCTGGAAGAGTTCCTTAAACATTTTATTGCAGAGTGAGCTAAAGAAGTTGAAGAAACAATTAGTTCAAAATTAAATGATATTTTGGACCATGTTTGATAGCGATATGGCCAGAGCTGAGCAACAGTTGATTCTTATTGACCTGTTGAGGTCTGCGGGTATCTTTGGTTCCCATGTGATGAGTAAGTACTTGTGGATTTAGGCCACTTGGATTCTCTTGCTCAAACTCTTGAGACCTGTATTGGAGTACTGGCCCTGAACTCAGGCCGTCCAGATTCTTATGACTTTCATGACTGGAATTTCATTAAAGGAGTTACCTCCATGTCCAGTGTCTGTGGTCTCTTGCTTTGTTACATGTCTTCCTTATTCTTTGTCCTTATTCTTTGTCCAGAGCTCTGCCCATTGAAGTGATCCTGATCCTGGATTTGGGTCTCCTTTATTTCTGTAATAAGATTTGAGTAACTCTTACTGCAAATCTCGACTGTTGGTGTCATTAATGGTACATTGACTACCTTAATCAAAACTGGCTCCTGCCTTTTCATCTGCTTGGTTAACCATTTTCTGGTTAATCTTAGTTCAGTTGTTGGGGCAGAGGTAGTTCAAAAATTCTTGTCTAGTATGGCCATAAGAGCAATCTGTAGTTCTTGTTCTGCATCAAATGTATAATCCCTCCCGGGTCTGTTCTAAGCAGTGTAAATAGATAATTTCAAGTTTTTCAATGGCATTTTTAATAGTTGCCTTCTGGAATTCAGCTTTCAAGGGATTTTTTGATAAGAGCTATGTAATCGTGATGGAATCTCTTATTAAAAGGACTTTCCTTTTCCAAAGCTTGAAAAAAGTCTTTTTCTCTCTTCTCAAATTATCAGTCTGTCTATCAATAATTGAAGGTGAGATCAAAACTATGACCTTGGCAGGTAGTGCAGAAGATTTGCTAAAGTTGTTCAACAGTGTGAGCTATTTTTTAGATTATATGTTTTTGAACTATATTAAAAGTAAACTTCCTTTCTCAGTCTTTAGGATCCTGGGAACAGGTTCATTCATTCAACAAACATTTCACTTATTCAACAAATAGTACTACTTTGAAAGTAGAGGAAGAGAGCAAATTGAGGAAGTTTCCAGCTGCCCTCTCATACTGACTGTCCTTGGCACATTACCCTAGGGGGCTGCATCCTTGGGCTAGCTACCGGAGTCTCACAATTCCAGGTTTAGCTCCTGAGAAATGATGCACCAGGCTTTCTGCATTCAGACCTTCATCTGAATCACCTGAGGAGTGTACTAAAATGCAGATTCCAGATTTCAAGCCAGATATATAGTCAGTAACTAAATGAAAGGACTTGGGGTCTGTGTTTTAACAAGTTCCCTAAATGATTCTTAATGAAAGCTGCATCAGAAATTGTGGCAAGAATGACCTTGGACAATCTATTTAACTTCTCAGTGTCTACTTCTTTATCTGTAAAATGGGAGATAACACTGGTGTCTACCTCATGGGGTAGTTGCAGGGATTGCATGTATTAATATATGTAATTAATTTATGTTAAATGCTTAGACTAACATTTAGGAAGTGCTGTGTAGCTGTTCGTTTGTTTGTTTATTTATTTATTTATTACTGTTAGCAATACTAGTGGTGGTTGGCTAGTAGCAGGAGATTCAGCTTGTAAGCATTGCCTTTTGAACTCCCAGTTGAGCCCAGTTTCAGGGGTAGGTAGGGTATCAGTAGGTAAAGTCTCCTGGTTTGTGCTTGACTGGGTTAGGATGAGCAGGGGTCAGTTAAGAAGCTAGGAGGCTGAGAGAACACAGAGCTGTAGAAAGATTGTGGTGCTTGAGACCAGCTTCAGTTTGAGTCTTTCTAGTGGCCATGTGACCTAAGGCCATGTTCCCTCACTTGTTAAATGGAAGAAAATTAACATCTACTCATTTATTTTTGAAGGCTCACCTTTGGAAATAGGTTAATAAATAGGACTTTTCCTGTTTACTGGATTTTGGTATTGTGTCCTCCAACCATAGAGAGACTCCAAGATGAGCTGGTACCTCTTGGCTGTCACCTTACTCAAATTTACATAATGGGAAGTGCAGAAAAGAATTAGGAGAGAATGGAGAGTGAAGAGTTCTTTGGAGAAAGAGTTAGCGTGCTGTCCTTGTCTTTGTCCCCTCTCTTCTCCTCCTGTCAGTCAGTTGGGCAGGGCTTCAGAGAGTGATCCAGATAGCTTGATCTGTGTCTCCTGAACTTTAGGAGAGAGGAGTGCTGGAATAGGACCCACCCTAAGAAAGCCCAAGAGAGAGGCCGGCTAGAGTCCCTGTGGTGGCAGAGCAGAGGCAGGGCCACAGTGGATTAACCTGCCATTTCACACCACAGAGAGACAGTAGGGCTTGTTTCCTGTGGGACAGAGGAGCCCATGAGTCATCTTGCCAAGGGGGTCATGAGAGCATCTTGCTGGGATGTGAGATGAGCTCTTCAGAAAAAGCCTGAGTGCACTTTTAGCTGTAGGAGATGTGGAGAATCATGAGGAGACTAGGCTGGGATTTCACCAGGGAACTGGATTCAGATCATGCAAGGGAGGGGAACCTCCAGACATCGGCAAAAGCACTTGAGTGAGCAAGTATCAAGTCAGCATTTGGACACCTGCCATACCCAGGGGTACTGACATCAGACTGCACCTTAGCTTGGCAAGAGAGATCTTGTGTCGTCCTTCTTATCACTGCCCCCTTGCCTTTACCTCACTCTGATGAGGCCAGAAATGGTCATTTGGTTGGGAGCGGGAGGTGAATCTGAATTGTCCATGCTCCTCTAGCTCCCTGATACAGGTTTTTTGGCCTGGTAGCAGATCTGAGCATGAGGAGGAGAGAAACTTGACATCACTAAGGATTTGAAACTTTAATATTGGACTGGAGTGTGGCTTTAAAAGTTTGGAAGTAATCGGTTAAGCTACAGAAACTCAGATTTTATCCAGTTACAGAGAAGACTGATTTTGCAGATTAGGTTTAAAGGGACAATAATGAGAATAAAGTTCCATTTGGCTGGCATGTCGCTGAGTCCAGCTGGTTCACAAAACCAGTTATCTTGGTAATGTAAGAATCAAATGAGCTGGGGCGCCTGGGTGGCTGGTTAAGCGTCCGACTTTGGCTTAGGTCATGATCTCATGGCTTGTGAGTTTGAGCCCCACATCAGGCTCTGCTTTGGATCCTCTGTCTCCACCTCTCTCTGTCTCACCCCTGCTCTCTCTTTCTCTCTCTCACTCAATAAATAAGTAAACATTTTAAAAAGAGAGTAAAATGAGCTAATGGGTAGGAAAGTGCTCTGAATATTATAAAGTATACATATTTTGAGATACTGTTTATATGCATATAAATATAATTGGAAAAACCCCAGAAAACGCATACTCATTGTAAACAAGATCCTATGTTAGGTGTTTAGAGGGTACAGGAATGAATATGACATTGTCCCTGCCTACAGGGAGTTTATTACTTCTAAAGAGTGACAGTTTCCTACTATACATTTTCCTTACCCTGCTTTCTGCAGTGCAAAGGTGAATGTGATCAAACTGGAAAATAAATCACAGCAGCTAATTCTCTATAAAAGTGATTCAAACTAAACCAAAAGATAGTTTGTCTTCTTACTGCCTGTCTCTGAGCTCCTCAGCCACATGCCTCTCTTATTTTCAAATGCCTGCCTCTTTCTGAGTATTCGCATACTACTCTGGGTCCCTATGGCTGCTGGATGCTTGTTTCTGCATTTTCCACAGTGGTCTCTTCATAGCCCACGGCTCAGCTACTTCTTTAACCTCAGGGGGAGAATTCCCTTCCTTGTGCTACTGGAACGTGGAACAGGAAAGGAGGAAGAGTTGGCATAATTCATACCAAATGGATTTTTTAAAATTACATCCAGTTCCTTCAGCCTATGGCACCTGGAAGCACAACACTCCAGTGACTAACTCTGAGATATCATTTCAGGCCCTCTTAAATGGTGCCATCTTTGTAGATAGTCCTGCAGCTGGTGCATAGTAGGAATTAATAAATACCTATAGAAAATTGATGTAGAAAAGTCATGTTTTCACTTATTATATATATATTTTTTCCCTCCGGGTAGGAGCAATGAAGCTAATCTTAGATCTTTCCTAATCCAGGCTACAGGTACCTTCCTGCTTGTTTTTAAAAAGAGCGTTTGGGTTGATCAAGGTATCTAAAATATTGATCTATAGTCATAGTATCAATCCGCAGTATAACAGTGCCAATATGACAGTATCTAAAGGGAGAATACTGGCTGCACCAGAAAAAAAAAAATGTTTGCCTGGTCTTTGTCTCTCAAGTGTGAGGAAACAATTCAGTCTGGTAACTTGAAGCAACAAGACAGAGCACAACAATGTCAAAACCCCAAAAAACACACAAACCAAAAAAACATGGTTTGTGTTCTTCAAGGGAAGATCATTTCTCTACCGAGCTAAGTTCAAGTTCACCACTGTGTGTGGTTGGCCTCCTGCTGTAGGGCAGGTCCGCTCTGGTCCAGAGGCACAACTGCCTGTGTTGCAAGTTACCCTACTCTGACCCATACAAATTGTCCATTGTATCTTTTGGACAGCTCTACTACTTCTTGCAAAATGCAAATGAGATGTTCCTTCCAGTCTCTGGGATTGGGGTGCCTGGGATGCCTGGGTGAGGAAAGAAAAGAGTGCCAAGAAGTGACAGCTGAAAACCAGTTTGCACAAGAGAGACAAGACCTATCAAACATAAAAACTCAAACAGAGCAGCAGTTTGGGGCTATTTATTACATAAAAAGGCATTTTGAAACCTTTCAATCTTCCTCCTATATATCAGGATAATATTTAAAAATATATTAATATATGTAATTGTATGAAATACAACTTGGTGAGCATAAATCATTAAAGAAAAGTTGAATTATTTAGAAATGGAAGGAAGAGTGTCATGCGTTGTGGAAAGTTTTCCATTCAAAATAGTTACAAAATGGAGGTACAATTTTACTTTATGATGGTAAACTTATCTGGGATCCTTTGTTCCCAGAAAGTATCAATTAAGAGTTAAGTTAATTTAACATCTACTGCTTCCTTATTCTGTGTCAGGCAGGTAGAGACACAGTACCTGTGGGTAAAGTTCTTGCAGTTTGCAGTGGGTTACTTCACTTAGATCATTTGCATATCAATACCCATATCCCAGAAGGTGGGTATTGATGGTTTCTCTGGGAATCTTCAAGCCCTTTTATTAACTCTTGCCTTGCTTTTCACTTAAAGGATATACTGCCGAGCTGACTAGGCCATTCTATTACAAGGTAGAGCTTATGACTCTCTCTGATCCTTAGAACTGTAAAAATGAAGTCCACCCTGGGATCCAAGGAAAGGTATCAGCATCATCCCCAGCCTAGTTAAAAAAGGTTACATCACAGAGCACTGTCTTCCAGATTCCATATATTTTCATGAAACTCCAGGAAGAATCTTTACCTCACTGGAGACAGCATGTGATGTAGAGAGAGCCCACCTGCTAGGGATGGCCTGTTTATCAATCACGCCTCTAAAACTACAGGCTTTGGGTGAGAGGTTCCCTTTCGGGATCTCGGTTTCCAAATCTGAAAAACAAGAAGGCTGAACTCACACCCTCAAAGCTTCTTCCTGGGTTGCTTTCTGATCAGGCCATTTCTTCTTGCTCTGCTGTTATAGTTCACAGCAGGTCTTCACTGACATCTGGAATAAGCCCAATGAGGCAGTGAATACACAGCACAAAGTTCTTTATATGGTAATAGTGTGGACCCTTGCTGCTGAAGCTGCCCAAACCCAACATTTCCAGCTTAAAAGAGCTTTAAAGGCAGTGGCTACCTAGTTCTGCATCTCGGACTCTATGGTTCCTATATTCTGTGCTGTAGAGTGGTGAGGACCGAAAGGAGGCATTGAAGAGTCGTACTCATTCTCACACTATTTTTGAACTTGAGTATACCCTTCATTCTGGTTTTTGGTTGCTTGGCAGTCCTTTGGAAGATTTCTTAGCCAAGATCCAGTTGACATTTTGCCACGTCTTTGCATCTGAACTAGCCTTTGTGTTCTCCCATAGGTTACATGCTACCCGAATTAAAAATTTAGAATTCATTAGAGATTTTATTAATTCACAAACATTTCTTCAAAACAAATTACTGAATTAAAAGGTGTTAATTTATTTAATTCTTACTTGCTCAAGCTTAATATTCTGGGTACCCTGATGTCTTCCTTCTACCTTGGGTGTCTAATATCTAATTAGTAAGTCTGTTGATACTTCTCTATAATATTTTTCCTCTCTGTGTCTGCCCCTATCCCCTTATTTAAGACTGTGTCATAGCTTATCTTGACTACTGCAGTATTCTTCAGTATTGCCGCCATGTTTCATCTTTCAGCATCCCCAAATTCCATTCATCATATATGTATACCTATATTAGCTTCATTAATCTTAAACCCTGGTAATCATTTTCCTCTGCTCAAAAACTTAAGTGTTTTCTCCTGGCCCAGATTAAGTGCTGATTAAAGTCCACATTCTTCAGTTTCACATGCAGTGTCCTCCAACCTTCTTCTCTAGTTCTTCAGCCTCATCGTGATGCATTCCAACACAAATCTAAGGCCCCCCCCCCCCATCTTCACCAGTTTCTTCAGTGAACCACCAGAGAACTTTAATTTCCTTACATTACACAATTATGCACATGCCTTAAACCTCCCACTTTGCTGGAAATTCTTTAGGGATAATATTCCCCGTACTCTTCAGTAGTAATCATTCCCAACAGTTGGTCTTTCTCACAGTAGCTAGCCTAAAGTGCAACACAGACTTCTTTTCAGTAAATGTTTGTGGAACCCATCAGTGAGTGTACCCCACAAAGCCATTGCCATTTCTACCTTCAGCTCTTCTCTCACATAGTACCCTGCTGGGGATGCTTTCTTCTGTTCACTTTAAAATGTTTGCTAATTTTGATGAGTTCAAGTTAATTTTCATCTAAGATTTTCTATTCATTAACACAAAGCTCTTCATAATCTCTTCTTATCTTATTAATGTTTGTGGCATCTGTAATTAATTCCTCCTTTTCTTTCCTAATATTGCTTATTCATGTGTTCTCTACATTTTATCTCGATCAATCTTGCTAGAGGTTTGTTAATTTTATGACTCTTTGTGAAGAATCAACTTTTGGCTTTTGTTTTATCCTTTCTATTATATGTTGGTTTTATATTTTATTAACTTTTCTTATCTTTATTATTTTTCCCTTCTACTTTCTTTGGGTTTAATTTGCTATTCTCTCTTTCTTTTTTTAACTTTCCAAAACAGATGCTTAGCTCAATAATTTTCAGCCTTTTTTCTTTTTCTAATATAATCATTTGAGGTTATACCTTTTACTATTAGTACTGTGTTAATTGCATTTCACTATACAGGAAATTGTTACATAGCATTATTGTTTAGCTGTTGATATTTTCTAATTTATAATATGATTTCTTTGATGTATGAGTGATTTAGGAGTATGATTTTAAATTTCCAAGCATGTGAAGTTTTTCCTAGTTATCTTTTACCTACTGTTACTTACCTAATTGTTTTGTGCTCAAAGACCTTAGTGTGATTCCAAATTCTTTAAAATTTGTTAAGACTTACTTTATGGTCCAACATATTGTCAATGTTGGTTGAAAAGTCTTCTGTCTTTAATTGTTGGGTGGAATGTTCTACAAATGCCAATTAGATTATACAGTTAATAGTATGATTTTAATTTGGTATTCTTAATGATTTTTCTTCTTCTAGGGTTAACAGTTACCAAGAAAGCTATGTTTTAAAAAAAATCTTCCATTAACATGGTGGTTTGTCTTGTTTTTCTATAGCTGTAAAATTTTTTGCTTTAAATATTTTCAGGATATGTTATTAGGTACATCACATTAAGAATGATTACAGCTTTCTGATAAATTGAAGTTTTTAACATTATGTAATGACCCTCTGTTTTCTTTCTCTAGTTATCATTTTCCCAAGGAGTCAGTTTCATCTGATATTGATATAGCTTTCTTTCTTTAATATTTACCTAGTATATCTTCCCATTTTGTCCCTCTAATTCTTTTTGTATCCTGTGTCGTAGATGTGTCTCATCAACAATACAGACCTAGATTTATTTTTATCATCTTCAATCTTTATCTTTTGACTATTATAGTTCATGCATCAATATTTGTCATAATTACTGATATACCTAATATATTTCTATGTATGTATTCATATATGTACAGTGTATTTTGTATTTTGTAATTATAACATTGTATTTTTCTATTTTTTGTGAGTTGTATATTTTTTCTCCCTTTTTACTTGTGAGTAATTTTGTATTTTCTTATTACATATTTTAGTAATTCTATACTCAGTTTTTCCTCTCGTAGTGATTATTATAGAAATTTTAACATACATATGTAACTTGAAGCCTAGGGTTAATTGATATTTTGACCTTTATCCCCAACAATGACTTTATAGGTCACTTCATTTATCCCTCTCCAATAGGTTTATTGTTGTTGCTAACAACTTTGAGATATAATTTGCATATCAAACAATTTTCCAACTTAAAGTGCACATTTCAATGATTTTTAGTATATTCTCAGAGTTTTGCAACCATCACTGATATCTAATTTTAGAATAGTTTTCTAAAAAAAAAAAAAAAGAATCGTTTTCTTACCTCTCTTTAAAAAAAAAAAACCTATTAGTAGTCACTCCCTCCCCCCCGCCCCCAGCTTCTTTCAACCACTAATTTATTGTCTGCTTCTATGAATTTGCTTATTCCGGACACTTCATATTATGCAATATGTTGTCTTTTGTGACCAACTTCTCTCACTTAGCATAATGCTTTTGAGATTCATCTGTGTTATAGCATATATCAGTACTTCATTTCTTTTTTATGGCCAAATAATATTCCATTGTATCGATAAACCTGTTTACTAGGTTTGGTAAATGCTTTTAAAGCTAAAGTTGGCTTCTGTGATCATTTTAAATATAAAGGTTCTTTATTCACTTATTCTCTAGTTTGAAATTATTTACCTTCCTGACTCTTCATGTTAAATCAAGAAGATAAATGAGTTAAAATCAGACCGTTTGGATGTTTGTAGCAGATGGTTCAATCTGGGCGCTATATTTCTGGACAAGATAACCTTTCAAAGGCTCTCTTTTCTATGCATTCAGCTCTCTCATCCATCCTCTACCAGATCAAACTCTCTTCACTGGGAAGATTTTTTCCTGATCTACCAGCTTACTGAGATCTTACTTGCCTCAAATTCCTTAAATCCTGTTTTTTAGGTTCAATTCATATGCCTCCTCACATAGATGGCATTGTTTTCAGTTACTACTCACTATGGTGGGAAGCTTTTGGTGGACTCGGTTGGTACCTTGATCTTTCTGTCTTTAGGAAGGCAGTCTGACTTACCATAGCATGGGGCAGAGGGTGGTCATTCAAGAACTGGCTATAGAATAAATAAATGAATAGAGTCACTCTATTCTTATTTTCTACCCTGACAATTGACTTCTCTGAGTGAAATTTCATGTCTGAGGCTCCTGATGCCTGGATAAAGTGAGCTGAGATCCAGGTGCCAACGCACTCCCTTGGCACCTTCTCTGGGTCTGGCTCCTTGATCTCAGAGATATGGGAGATGGCCACAGTGCAAGCTCTCATTATTTACAGCCTCCACAGGACATGTGAGAGGACACAGAATAAATAATCTTTCCTTGAGGCTTCACCGATGCCTCAGCTCCTGAGGGTTGGGAAGCATTTGTTGCAGTTTTGATTTCCCAAGTTCAGAGGAGGTTTAGATACAAGTCTGTATTAAGCTCCTGTTGTATTCTGCATCTGAAGTGGCAAAACCAAGGTCCCAATGGAGCATACTCAAAAGGAGATCAAGAGAGGAATTTGGTTCAGATCTGATTAAATCCTAATCTCCTTCTTACCACACTGGGAGGAAAGCGCTGACCAGCACCATGGTAGGGCTCTTCTCATGAAGCTGCTTTTGTGGCTTGGTATGGTAGGAAGAGTACCGTGACCCAGGAGACCTTGAACTGACCTCATAGGCCCTTTTCTGAATGTGTGAATTTTTAACTCCAGCTGGGAATGGAGAGCACTGAGGTTGAACAGATGGGACTATAGCTACCACTACTGTGGGCTAATGAAAAATCAGCATTCCCAGGTAGCAAAGGACTTGGAGGGACCAGACCCAGCAAGCTTAAGGAAGTTTAGAAAGGGACAAAGGAGGCAATGAAGAATCATCACTGTGAAACTTTCAGCTGCTTCATGAAATCAACACATTGCTCTATTCTTTCTTTCTGAAATAGCAGGTGGTTCATCAGGGATGTCTGATCTTGACACAGGTTAGAAATGTATATCTCTTTTCTAAGAGATTGAATAAGTGAGAAAAAATGAAAATACGGCATTATAGCCTAGCAATAAGAGGGGAGGATTTCAGATAAACCAAATCTAATTTATAGTTGGCAGTTGCAAAGGGTTGTGGAGCCTTACACATAATAGAGGCTTAATGGGTATTTGTTGAATTTAATGATTTGAATCATTTGCAGCAAAACAAATTCCACTTTGTCTGAATTGCTCAGATAGGTTTCCTCCTTGCTCCATTTAGCGCAGCAGGCAGGTAAGATTTTCCATGTGCAGTTGAGCCGCAGGATGAGGGACCCTGGCCTATTCATATACTGTGCCCTAAGCTATAGAGGATGTGACAGTGGTACTGAAATACAAAGACCTTGGCTTGAGTCCTGGCTTTCTAATTTACCCATCAGGAAAAATGCAGAACTTGTCGGTGAGAAATAACTTTCATGATGAAACAACACAGTATCTGGCGCAGAGTAGCCCTTAATAAATGTCTGTTACAGACATGAATTGTAATTTCCTCTTAAGATAGCATTGGGCAAAAATTAGTGATTTGGCATGGGGCACCCCACTAAAATATCCATGCCTTCTAAGAAATATTGAAAAAAGCCTAAAAGTCCTATGATGTCATTGGAGATGGATATGCATTAATTATGGGAAGGTATATATCTGAAACAAGTAGGGGTGGTGATTTTACTATTGGAAGATCTCATGGCACACCTATAACCTGGAAATAAGGTTAGGAGAGACACATGATGATGAATATTGTACCAACTGGAAAACCCATAGCAAAACTACTTTCTCAAGGACTAAGAATAGTTTATTTCCCCTGATTAGTGCCTCTTTTTCCATCTGCTGAGAGGATACAAATCTCAATTTTATTATATTGTTTAGTCGTTGGATCAGACCAAGGGAAGAGCTCAAAGTTAGAGGAGCGGGTCGTATCAAATAGAGGAACTTCAGGAACTGAGTTTTTGATGTTAAATGAAAATGGAAGTAGGGGGCTCAAGAGGCAGAAGTTTTTTCCAAGTTCTGTAGGTGAGTCTTCTATGTAGCTAGGGTTGTAATCCACTATTTCAAATTTTTCAGGAATGTATTTTCCTTTAGGTGAGAGGCAAAATCAAATCATTTTTCAGTCCAGTATCTACCCTACAAAGGTAATAATCAAAACAGTGTTTCTTGAAGTACTGTTCTTGTTAAACATACAGATAATAGACCCTCACCCAAGACATGCCAAGTCAGAATCTCTGGGAAGGAGAGGGTGTTGATTCTTGGGAATCTGCCTTTTTAGCAAGTTCCCTGGTGTCTTTTAGGCCCACTTAGGTCTGAAAATGAATGTCAGTGGATTGCAACCCTAGCTTACATATTAGAATCACTTGGAGAGCTTTGAAAAACCAAAACAAAAACAAAAAACAAAACCGTCATGTATAAACCCCTCCTCCTGGAGATTTTCATTTAATTGGTCAGGCAGAGGTCCCAAGGATCAGCAACTTTAAAGTTCTCCAATGAATCCAATGTACTGCCAGAAATTAAGAACCACTGAACTAGAGGCTATGTATGTTAGTAAAACAGTGAGCTTAAATGCAAAAAAGGAAAATTCCCCCAGCATCCACATGGACAAATAACTTACTCCTTTTGCTTATTGATGTACATTTCTAATCGTGATATTCTTGAACAAATGAGCCAAATATGGAACAATAGACTATTCTGCAAATGTATAGCAAACAGATCTTTACCAGCATACCCGAGGATCAGACCCTAGATGCATTTACTTTAAAACACGACTGTGCAAGCATGTTCTATATTGTTAAAATTTTGTTCTCTAAGTTTTAAGTGATTAAATAAGGCCAGACAAAAGGCAGAACTCTTGAACTAGATTAGCAATATTACATTTTCTGATGAGATAATCTTTGCCTAATAAAACTTTTTATATAGCTAATATTAGCCAGTTGTTAAGACACAAGCAAAAATTGAAAAAGCACTACCTTTCCCATATTTTTAACATTACCAGTTAGGAGAAATAATAGAAGGGGATGTCATTCACGTTAGCAATTAAAAGAAATTTTAAGAAATCAGAAGATCTATAAGAAAACCACAAAACATGAATAAGCAACATAAAAGATATCTTGTATGAATGGAGTCACCTTATATTCATAGGAAAAGACTGAAGTGTAATGATGTCAATTTTCTGCAGATTAATTTGTAGTTTTAATATAATTCTAAAAAATTACAGAGTTTGTTTTTTTAAAAGAATAGATAAGATTATTTCAAAGTCACCTTAGCGCTATGAATAAAGAAGATTATTCAATAAAATTTGCAAAAAAAGACATTTATATATAACTGTGTACAAAAATCTACAAAACTGAAAAATACAGAGATCCTCATTTCAAGGAAAAAAAGAGGCATTGATGAGTAGAAGAACAAATTAAAAAAACGTGCAGCCATGGGGCGCCTGGGTGGCTTAGTCGGTTGAGCAGCTGACTTCAGCTCAGGTCACGATCTCAGTCTGTGAGTTCGAGCCCTGCGTCGGGCTCTGTGCTGATGGCTCGGAGCCTGGAGCCTGCTTCAGATTCTGTGTCTCCCTCTCTCTCTGCCCTTCCCTTGCTCACTCTCTGTCTCTGTGTCTCTCAAAAATAAAATAAAAACGCTAAAAAAAATGTGCAGCATTGTTAGAATATAAATTCACCGATATAGTATTGATAATATTTCAGGTCCTGAGGGAAAATTAATTATTCAACAATTAGAATCAGAATGATTGATTAATCTTTGTAAAAATACTGATGTTAAATTTCTTCCTCATTTAATATAAAATTATTTCCATTTCAATTAAATGTCCTGTTATAAATAAAAATATGAGTTCCTCAGTAAAATATATGTAAAGTTTATAAGCCATTAATAAAAAGAAATGTAAATGACTAATACGAATATGAAAATGTTCAACTTCACCAATAATCTAATGGAAAATAAAAAACTATTTTTTGTTTACTTTGCAAAGAGAAAAATTATAATGAGGTTGAGGTAAATTGGACTCTACTGCTGAAGTTGTGAATTCGTATAATCATTTTTCCAGGGCAATTTGGAAACATGCATTAAGAGTCTGAAGAATATGCATTCTTAAAATGTCCAGAACCTTTCAATAAGTAATTCCACTTACAGGATTTTTTTTCTTTAGGACATAATAACAGATTTGTATAATGATTATTGTATGAGGATGTTCAATGGAGCATTGTTTTTAGAGTGAAAATTAGAAGCAACATAAATACCCATAGTAGGGGGTTGTTTAACTAAATTTTGGCTTAGCCTTATGCTCTAGTTCTGTAAAACCTGTACAAACTATCTTTTTGATAGTTTTTTTTTTTTTTTGAAGAAAAATGACATGGATCAAGTGCTGTTAATAAAGGACAGAAAAGACCACTAAAGTAGTTTCTGGGGAAAAGAAGTTTATACCCCATACCCTCTAGCAGAATGATGAATACAGTAGTCCTATCTGGGCATTTTTTATTGAGTAATATAATAGCAGGTAGAATAACTTTATATAATTTTAAGGTTATGCTCAGTATGAGAGTGACTCTTCTGTTGCTTTTGTCCTGCCAGAAGTATAATAACACTTTTTAATTTTGGCTGACTTTTCTCTCCTCTTCGAAGTGGGGAGAGTCGAGAAAGCAGCCAGCAGGAGGGGCAGGAGCTACAGTTCTTGGGGCAAATGTCTCCTCCCCTCTTAGTCTTTTCCTCTGGTGCTGCTGGAAGAGGGTGTTGGTCTCTTTCTTGCATTATAGCAGTAAGAGGCAAGATCCCAGTTGGAGTTTAGGGGAAACAGAGAGGGTAAGGACTTGGTCCTACAATTAAGGCTGCCTTAGCATAGTAAGAAGAAGCAATCATCCTCTAACCTATCAGAGTCATAGATCAGGGACTGAGACAAAACATCAGCTACAAACATTATTATCTTGCTGTATTTTGTTTTCTGAATGTTTTTGTTTCACTTGGAGACCTTTTATATTGTAGTGGTCTAGGACAGGATTGGGTAACTTTAGGTCTTGACCTCATACCATTCTGATCTCATCAGAATTTCTCTCTCAGTCTCCATCTTGAGAGACTGATTTTACAAGTGGACAATGTCCAGACCATACATAAAAAATAGAATTCTGACTCATGGCAACCAGCCTAGGAAGACAAACCACAATCTCTGCAGCAATTGACTCAAAATAGCACTTAATCAGTAACTGATTGCTACCCTAATTTTTGCCTCTGCATTCAATTTAGAACTAACCAGAGAAAGTCAAATACACTTTCCTAACCAATCACATTGGATGCTCTTCTTTTAGTTATCCTGCCTCCAGCTTACCCTATGGCAACAACTTCCAAAAGGGCATGCCCAAGATGACTGCTTTTAAAATCCCCTGCCTGCCTCTGAGTTTCTGCGAAATTCAAGTGAAGTGAATTGACTTTCTTGCTATAGCAAGCTGGCAAGTCTTTGCTCATTCTCATTTGAGTGGTCTCTGTTTCCACACTCTCTGTCTCTTTATCTCCCTCTATGTGTATGACTATATGGATATATATATAGTATGTATATATGTATACATACTACAAATGGGGAAAATATCCTCATTCTGTGGAAATGCATTTAACAGAGTAAGTATTGATTGCTTTTATCTTAGAAAGCAAAATGCGCAGGTTGGTCAGACTGGAATTCAGGGGAGGCCTGGCTTGGCTCTCAGCACAGTTTCAAGAAGTCCTAAAACTCTAGGGAAGAAGAAAGATACAAGGTAGACTGGAATCAGGAAGGGCTCCAGGGATAGGAAGCAGTAGCAGAGGCCAGGTAGAGATCGAAGTCTGTAGTGAATGCGATTTACCTATTAGGCAGTGGGGTCATACAAAGGTTCATTAAATGAATTGACTGGGTGTTGTCTGGAAGTGCTCTCTGGAGTAGAAAGGGAAAAAGACTGTAGACAGGGAGAGTAGCCAGGAGCTCTTATGACAGTGTAGGAGAGATTTGAGGTCACTCAGGAAGATGGGATGGAAAGATCAGTACTTAGAGACATGCCTTGATGGTTCATTTTATGTGTCAACTTGACTGGGCCATGTGATGCCCTAATATGTGGTCAAACATAATTCTCTATGGGTCTGTGAGGGTGTTTTTAGATGAGGTTAACATATAGCTTAGTATACTGAAGGCACAAATAGAAAAAAAAAAGCTGACCTTCCCTGACAAGAAACAGTTCTCCTGCCTTGAAACTAGGACACTGGCTCTTCCTGGTTCTACAGCCACTTCTAGCCTTTGGACTCAAACTGGGATGTCACCTCTGCAGATTTTTGGACTTGTCGGCCTCTATGATTGCATAAGCCAATCTCTAATAATCTACCCCTGCCCAACACATATACAAGCAAACACATATTCTGTTGGTTCTGTTCTCCTGGAGAACCCTAATAGATTATAGGGAAAGCTATCAGACTTTTATTAGACTTAAAAGGTTAAGCTGGTATGATAGATGAAGGAAACAGGAACTTTTAAGCTAAAATATAGAAATATTGACAGATATGAGAAAAGATAGAAGGCCAAGAATTATATGGGGTGGAGGAAGCAGGAGATCGTCCAGTCCTCTTTGGAATATGTTGAGTTTGAGACAATAACAAGATATCCAAGAGGAGCTAGGGAGTGGACTTATAAAAGTCCTCAGTAATGTTCCTTGAATGGAAAAAAAAAAAGTAGAAGTCTAACAAATTATAGATAGGTTGGCTGTTTAAAATCATTATCTCCATTCCTGACACCACAGGTTATCAGTTTTCTTAAGGAATGTTAGCAGATTTTCATAAAAAATAAATTTTAGTTTATTTTGCTCTGTATTCATGATCTGAAACAGCCCACTAGTGGGAATGAAGTAGAATGAAGTCTCTCATATACTAATGTTTTGCAACTGAAAGCAAGTTGTAATTGTTATGCAAAATTATCCAGATTGCCTGTCTACACTGAACTCAGCAGGTGACCCTTTCACTTTCCAGTTCTCTTTGCTTGTGCATTAACTAGACTCAATGGTGGCTAGAGAGACTGCTCAAAAATGTTGGCTGTCAAATGCGTAAACATGAACCAGGGTTAGAAAAACAGGATTAATGCAGTCTGCTTAATGAATGTTCTCTGCTGAATGACTTCTCAGCAAGAAGGCAAATGTCCAATAGATTCAAGAATGTAACGTAAGCATCCAGAGCAGGTCCACTGGTGGCATCTCTCTCTGAGCTGTCTGCTGCCCTGCTTTGCGCTTCAGTCTCTGCACACTGAATCGTTAACCTTTGGCACTGAGTAGGGTTCAGCATTTCAGAAGTGTCTTGATTATGAAAAATCTGCCAGCACTAATGGGGAACCTCTGACCCAGGTGCCAGCCCAGCCTTACAGCTTCACAGCTGCTGTGATTTTGATTGAAAAACAGGTCTCTGGTGTCAGGAACAAAGTAACTGGGAATTGGGCCACCTGTAATAGTCACACTTTTATGCAGACCATGGAGATTCTTCTTTTTCTTTTCTTTTCTTTTTTTTAAATTTTTCTTTTGCTATCAAAAGACTGATTTCCAACATTGTCTGAATAAAACACTTAACAAATCACCATCTTCAACTACTTTTTCACCCATCCATTTCAGTTAGGGACCTACTGCATGCCAGCACACTGCTGGTGGGGTGCTCATTAAATAATGGAGGATCATGGGCATGTGTGTGTGCATACACACAGTGATGGCAGGTGCTGTAAATCACATTAGTATCACCTGGTCTTCAGAGAAGAGTGAAGTCACTGTGGACTTGTGCAGCTGGGAAGACTTACTAGAAAAGGTAGCAATGGGCCTAGGCATGGAAGAAGGGATAAGGTAGGGATGTGAAGAGGACCTCTAAAGCTGAGAAAACAGTCTTGTCTGGTGCTTTAAGTTAGAATGACCACGGAATTCTGGTTTGGAAGTCATCTCTGCATCCTTAGCAATTAGCACATGGGCAGACCAAAGAGCAGATTAAATATTAACTTAATTGTTGAGCCTTGTATAGCAAGGGGAAAGTGGACAGTGTATCCTGGATTTCTCAGAACTCTTCCCTAATAAAAGGACAAATAAAAAACATGAAGAACTCTTTAAGAGTCAAACTAACACATTTCTGTAGCTCTTTCTAATTTCTATTTATGAAAGGACATGATCATTGTATTTTTCTATTGAGTAAACCCGTTTTTTTTTTTAAGGCCTTAAGAAAGTTCAGCCTGCTCATTCATTAAATATTTCTAAGAGTCTCATATGCTAGGCATTGTTCTAGGCACTGAGTTTACAGTGAAAGAAACAGGCAAAAATCCCTGTATACAGCTTATTTTCTAGTATCTGCAGTGGAGAGAAGTACTGCTTTTAGTTTAGTTAATAAGTAGCCTATGTAGTATGTTGGAAGGTGATAAATGATGTAGAAAAAATAAACATAAGCAGGTTAAGGAAATAGGTTTACTAGGTAAGGGATGCAATTTTATACTGAATATGTTTTGTATTTTTATCATATGACTTTAATCAAGATATTCATATGCCATAAAATTTACTCTTTTACAGTATATTAATCACTACTATCTATCTAATTCCAGAACATTTTCATCATCCCCCTCAAAAATCCCTGCACCTATAAACAGTCACTACCCATACCCCCCTTTCCTCCAGTTCCTTGAAATCACTAACACACATTCTGTGTTTCTATGGATTTGCCTATTCTAGACATTTCATACTAATAGAATCATACGGTGTGTTGCCTATTGTATATGACTTCTTATAATGCTTTAAAGGTTCATCAAGCTTTCTTTCAAGCTTTTTGTGGCTGTATAATCCACTGTGTTGATGTACGTATATGGCCATATGTTTTCAGTTTCCTTGCGTATATGCCCAGTAGTGGAATCGCTGGTCAAATGGTAACTCTGCATTTAACTTTTTTTTTTTATGGAACTGTCAAACTGTTTTATAAAGCAACTACACCATCTTGTATTCCTAGCAGCAAAGCACAAGGGTTCCAATGTCTTCACATTCTGAGCAACGCTTGTTTTTTTGTTTTTTTTTTTTTTAATTGTAGACATGCTATTGGTATCTTATTGTGGTTGTGATTTGCCTTTCCCTAAGGACTTAGGAATGGTGAGCACTTTTTCATGTGCTTATCAGCCATTCGTATATCTTTTGAGAAAGGTCTTTTCAAACCCTTTGCCCGTTAAAAAAAAAAGGTTAATTTTCTTTTTACTGTGTTTATTTTTATTGTTGAGTTTTAAGAGTTCCTTAAATATTTTAGATACTAGTCTCTTATCAGATATAATATGCCTTGCAAATATTTTCTCCCATTCTGCAGAGTGTATTTTCACTTTCACGATAGTGTCTTTTGAAACATAAACTTTTTACGTCCCAATTTTTAAAATATTTTTTTCTTTTGTTGCTTGTGCTTTTGGTATTATATCTAAAAAATCATTATCTAAGCCAAGGTAATGAAGATTTACACTTATGTTTTCTTTAAAGACTTTATGTTTCATAGTTTTAGCTCCTGTATTTAGGTCTTTGATTAATTTTGGGTTAATTTTTGTGCTCGTGGTTATCTTGTTGTCCCAGCACATTTGTTGAAAAACTGTTCCTTCACCATTTATTTGTCTTGGGACTCTTATTGGAAATCTGTTGACAGTAGGCATATGGGTTTATTTCTAGACTCTCAATTCTGCTCCATTGATCTATGTCTGTCCCTGTGCCAGTAATACACTGTTTTGATTACTATAGCTTTGTAATAAATTTTAAAATTGGGAAGTGCTCTTCTTTCCTAGATTATTTTGGCTATTCTGGGGTTTCTTTGTGTATCTATATGAATTTTAAGATCAGCTTGCTAATTTCTGCAAAAATGACAGCTTAGATTTTGATAGGGATTGAGTTGAATCTGTACATTAATTTGGGGATTATTGCCATACTTAACAATATTGTCTTCTGTTCCATGAACATAGTTTATTTTTCCATTTAGGTCTTTAATTTTTACAATGACATCTTTTAGTTTTCATTGTATAGTCTTATACTTCTTTTAAATTCAATATTAGTGCTAAATATTTTATTCTTGTTTATGCTACTATAATTCAGATTGTTTTCTTAATTTCGGTTCTGGATCATTCATTGTCAATGTTTAGAAATAAAATTAATCTTTTTTAGCCCAAGAAGATCTTTTGTTGGGTTGTTTAGGATTTTATTTTTTTCTTACAATTTTTATTATTGAAGTGTAGCCGACACACAGTGTTATATTAATTTCACATATACAGCATAGTGATTCAGCAGTTCTGTGCATTACTCAATGCTCATGATAATGAGTATAGTTACCATCTCTCACCATGCAATGCTATTATGGTATTATCAACTCTATTCCCTGTGCTGTATTTTTCATCTCTGTGACTTACTTATTCTATTATTAGAAGTTTGCAACTCTTAATCTCTTTCACATATTTTACTCATCTTCCCCCAATCACCTCCCTTCTGACAACTACCTGTTTTCTGTATTTATGAGTCTTTCTATTTTTTTTATTCATTTATTTTTTAGATTCCACATATCCACATATAAGTGAAATCATATGATATTTGTCTTTCTTTGTCTGACTTAGCACAATACCCTCTGGGTTCATCCATATTGTCACAAATGGCAAGTTCTCATTCTTTTTTATGGCTGAGTAATATTCTATTTGTGTGTGTGTGTGTGTGTGTGTGTGTGTGTATCACATACACGCACACCCCTCATCTTCTTATCCATTCATTCATTGACAGACACTTAAGTAGAAGATTGTGTCACCTGCAAATAGAGATAATTTTACTTTTTATTTGTCAATACAGATGCCTTTAATTTGTTTTCTTGCCTTGTTTACCTGTCTAGAGTATCCAGTGCAGTTTCAAATAGAAGTGGTGAGATTGGACATTTTGTTTTATTTCTGATCTCTAAGAAAGCAGAGAAATATGATTTTATTTTTTTATTTTTTTTTTATATTTTATTTTTTTATTTTATTTTTTTATTATAATAGTTTATTTTCAAATTGGTTTACATATAACACCCAGTGTTCATCCCAACATGTGCCCTTTTTAATGCCCATCACCCCCTCTCCCCCCTCCCTCATCCCCCTTACCCTCAGTTTTTTCTTAGTCTTTGAGAGTCTCTTATGTTTTATCTCCCTCCCTCTCTGTGTCTTTTTTTCCTTTCCCCTCTTCCCCTCCCCCTGGTTTTTGCTTAGTTTCACAAAGTCCACCTATTCGTGGAAACATATGGTATCTGTCTTTTTCTGACTGACTTATTTCACTTAACATAATACCCTCCAGTTCCATCCATGTTGCTACACATGGCCAGAGAGAAATATGATTTTAAATTAAATAGAGTAGGCTTCTAAAGAAGTCGAATTTGAAGAAAAAAATTAAAAAAAAAATTAAGAAGCCTCATTGACAGCTATCTTGGAAAATTAAGGAGCAACATAGGCAGCTAACTGCAGGAGAAGTATTCCAGGTAGAGGGAGCAGCTAACAAGAGTGTGTCCGGAATGGAGTAAGTGAGGGATAGAGCAGAGAGAAGAAGGTCAAAGATGTGGTAAATGAGGTGCCAAAGTGAATTGGGCATTGGAAACCATTGTAAAGACTGTGAATAAAATGGGCATCCATTAAAGGATTTTAAGCAGAGGAATGACATGATCCATGTTACTTTTCAAAAGAATCACCTTGGTGGTACCAATTCACATTTCCATCAAAAGTGTAGGGGGATTCCTTTTTATTCATATTCTTGCCAACACTTTTTATTTCTTGTCTTTTTGATTTTAGCCATTCTGACAGGTATAAGGTGGTAGCTCATGGTGGTTTTGATTTGCATTTCTCTGATGATTAGTGATGTTGAGCAACTTTTCATGTGTCTGTTGTCCATCTCAATGGTTTCTTTGGTAAAATGTCTATTCAGGTCTTCTGCCCATTTTTAAAATCATATTGTTTGAGTTGTACAAGGGATATTAATACCTCATCAGTTGTATCATTTGCAAATATCTTCTCCCATTCATTAAGTTGCTTTTTCGTTTTGTTGATAGTTTTCTTTGCTGTATGAAAGCTTTTTATTTTGATGTATTCCCAATAGTTAATTTTTGCTTTTGCTTCCCTTACCTTATGAGACATATCTAGAAAAATGTTGCCGCAGCCACTGTGGAAAACAGTATGGAGATTGATCAAAAAATTAAAAGTAGAAATACTGTATGATTCAGTAATTCCAGTACTAGGTATTTACCCAAAGAAAATAAAAGCATGAATTTGAAAAGATATATGCATGTCTGTATTTACTGCAACATTATTTACAATAGACAAGATATGAAAGCAATATAAGTGTCCGTTGATAGAGAAATGGATAAGGAAGATGTAGTATAGATATGCAATGCAATATTATACATCCATAATGAAGGATGAAATCGTGCTGTTGGAGACAACATGGATAGACCTAGAGGGTATTATGCTAAGTGAAATAAGTTAGAGTGAGAAAGACAAACACCGTATATATTTATTCATATATGTAATCTGAAAGAAAACAAATGAATAAGTAAACAAAAAGCAGAATCAAATGTATAAATACAAGAACAAACTGGTGGTTGCCAGAAGGCAGGGGGTAGGGAAAGGCAAAAATGGATGAAAAGGAGTGGGAGATACAGGATTCCAGTTATGGAATGAGTAAGTCACAGGAACAAAAGGCACAGCATAAGGTACATAGTGATATTGTGATTGATATATGGTGATAGATGGTGGTAGCTACACTTGTGAACATAGAATAATGTAAAACTTGTCAAATCACTGTGGTACACCTGCAGCTAATGTAACGTGTATAATCTAAACTAAAAAAAAATCACTTTGGTTGCTTTTTAAAGAATATATAGCAGGGGAGCAAGGTAGAAAGGAGAGGAACCAGTTGAGAGGTGAGTGTGAAATCCCAGGTAACAGATGAGGATGGCCTGGACAAGTTGGTAGCAGTGAATTTAAGAAGTGGTCAGATTCTGGAGATTCTAGATATATTTTGCAGCCAAAGCAACATATACAATTTAAATTGAGAAAAAGCGAAGTCAAGAATAACTCTGGTGTTTTAGACCTGAAAAACCATAAGGTCAACTGAGTTGGGGAAGAACACAGTTGGAGCAAGATGGGTGAGAGGGAGGTCAAAGTTCAGTTTCTGACATGTGGAATACTGAGATGTGTATTAGATTTCTAAGTGTAGTTAGTGAGTAGATGGTTTCATATATGGGTCTGAAGTTCAAGAGAGCTGTTGAGGCTCAAGAAACAAATTTGGGAGTCATTGATATTAGGAAGCTATTTGAAGCCACAGACTAATGAGATCACCAATGGAGTAATTATATATAGAGAGAAATTGAAGGGACAAAAGAATGAACCCTAGGACACATAGGCATTAAGAATATATGAATCCAGGGAAAATGGAAGAACTAGCAAAGGAGGCTAAGGGGGAAGATTCAGTGAAGTAGGAGACAAGAATATTTGGTGTCCTGGAAGCTAAACAGAGGATGGAGTATCAGTTCATTTAATACTTTATATTTTTTGAAGAACAGTGTAGCATCTTCAGTTTCTAGCCATAGATAGCATCCTAATGGTCTTCCTGTCAGGTGAAAATCTCCTGATTTCAGATTTTTGGGGCAGGGCTTCCCTCAATTATGTAATGGTGGAGGACAAGGCTTGGAGGGGTAGTGTTGTGAGATGGTGGCAGGAGGATTGACAGTTTTCATGCATATCCTTCTACTGTGGTTGTATTTGCTTGGAGGTTTGCCTTGCTCTCCATAGTTGTTTTGAGCTGCTAATCAAGGATGCCAGCTTCTGGTTTGCAAACTCAGATCCTGTCAGTTTTATCCCATTGGAGCAAGAGTTAATTAAAGCAAGATTAAAATGTTAATAATTTTGGGGGCAATATGGTGAAAGCTTGGAATCTCTGGAGATTGAGTTAGAAAGTTTTTCATAGAAACTGAAAGTATTAAAGCAATGAACAAATCCATCTAAATTGTCAAGCAAGTCTAATTTCAGGCTGAATATGTTGTTTTGAGAACAATTATGATCTTTCTCATTTAAAATAAATTTATTATGTTCTGTAATTCAGTAAGTATGCAGATCATTAAAATTGTGAACATAGGCACAAATATGGCCCAAAGTTTTTTGGAAGAAATGTAAATTACATCTCTCATAGTTGTTTTGTCACAGATTGTGCTGTGGATAAGATGGATTATCCATACCTCAATGATAATAGGTGCCATTCCTGGCCCCTTGCAAGGGCTCAAAATGTATTCATGAAGTAAAGGAATAAAAAGGCAATCTTGAGTTTATGTGGTCCATTTCCTTGACTTCCTGCATAATCTTAGTGAAATCACTTAAAGGTCTTCCTTTTGAGATTGCATAAGAAGTGGAATCTGCTGCTTTGCCTAGAAGAGTCTCTAATCATGCTCTGGATGCTTTATCAGCATCAGTTGTAATTCTTGCTTTCCTTGATGTATTTGAGGCACTATGCATGGATCTGAAGGGACCACGGACTTTATTCCAGCCCTCACTATAAACTATCAGGATTTCATTCTTAGGGATATACAATCCAGCCCTGGTATTAACTTTCCAACAGTGCAGTGCTCTTGGTGTCTGCTTGCTACTGTTGTGTCCTACACAGAAGCCAAGCTCATACAACATGGCTAGCCAACATGTAACTGCTCTCTGGAGCTTTGTGGCTTAGAATATACTGTTTAAAGTAATGAGAGAAAAGGACCGGTCTAAAATAGCTTTTTTATGCTAAAGTGGGCATACATTGTCTATAGTGGCAGCAGATGTTTGGAGGTCTTAAAGCACTCCTTCCTTACAGAGCTGTCTCTCTGCATGGGTTTGGACAGTGTTTGTTGTGGTCTAATATCCTGCAGGCATTCTTGACTAGTGATGCACACTTCTGACTTGTAGCTGTGGTTCCTCTGATTGATAAATACGTGGTTCCATGCATTGAGAGTTCTGAGCTACTTTAGGAAAGAAATCATCTAGGGAGAAAGTGGCAACTCAGCTAGCTGAGCCAAAAAAAAAAAAAAAAAAAAAGATTTGACTAAATGAGTTAATGTATGCACAGTACTTTAGCGTAGATCTCAGTTGTCATCATAACCATATGATGATTATTATTGAGTAATTTTAGAAATGGTCATTCCCTCATTATCAGATTGAATATCTTCCATTTGACTCTTCAGTTAAATGCATTCTCCACCCTCTTTGCTCCTGCTCTGTGCTCCTGGAGGCTGGCTTTTGTGAACTCCCTCTACCAGCTCCCATACTCTCTGGCTTTGTGGTGGGTTCAGCCCAAGATGGGGACCTTGGAAGGAGCTCTGCAGGAGGAAGGAAAGTGTGTGCTTAATAGGGTCATCTTGGATTTGGTTGATCTTGAGAGGAAAGGTCACAGCTCTTGCCTGACAGTTCTCTCCACATAGCAGCCTCTTTTTCCAGGTGATGGAACCTGTTCCTTTCCATTGCTGCTTCAGACCCAGGGGAGAGAAGACTCATTTTCAGTAGCCCAGCACCATCCTGTGTGTTTCCTTTATACTCTGCTAGAACTCTTGCAGATGGTTCCTTTACTAATTGATCCTTTAATGAATTTGAGTATGTCATCTTTTACAGGCTGAGACCCTCAATAATACACCCTGCTACTTCTTTCCACCACTACCAAGGCAAAACAAAGAAGCCTACACCCCTTTCCCATTTTCTACTATTTCTGGCCATACTTCATTGACTTCTTTTTCCCTTCAAGATTACGTTATCCTGAAATCACTTGATGGGCAAGTGTGCTTGTTGAATATGTTACCTACCCTTTGTTTCCTCCTGAAAGCTCTGTCCAAAAGGAAACGCAGATAAGGCAAGACTCAGCAAGTTGTTTGCAGCTCCTCTTGAACTTCTACCACTAGGCCTCGCTGAGCTCTGCTTCTGCTGGGTTGTATCTGTATAGTGAGTCCTCTGAACATAGCTTGGATAGCATGTCCTTCCCCTGGTGGCATCTGGGTCTGAACTTTGCACTTCAGTGACTAGTAGTTGATGCTGGTGAACATGCCTAGAGAACCAGATGATAAGACTTTTGGATTCCAAATAGCTCTGGGGACTTTCAGAAAACCTGGGAAGAGGACATTATAGTTAGACAACCAATGTGTTCACAGGTACAGGGATATGAAGCTTATGTGTAATTGTCTTGTGTTGCCTCCCTTCACCCTTCTTTCCTCTAAACTTTCTAATCTCTGCCATAGTTCTGAATATACAGACTGGGGCTAAATTACATCAGCTTCCAACTTCTTTGTCAGTTAACATATATATATTTTGCCATAGTGTGAGATTGAATAGCCAGACTTGCCACTAACATACAGTATCACATTCTCATATGAGAATCTGGGGCCAGAGAACAACAGCCATTAAAAAGAACTAATTTTGAGTTGTGCTTGAGTACTCACTGAGAAAGTTGAGAGGTCAAGTCGGGTAATCTAATGAGCTCTCCCAAAACCACACATGTCTTGAGTAGGTTTAAGAAGATACTTCAGATATCTTATAGTTGGTTTAGAATCATTACTATGAAATGTGAAACAAGCCCTCTTGATTATATTCAATGGGAATTTGAATACAAATTGTTTCCTATATCTGAATCGGCCTTGTTCTCTGTCTGCCATGAGACACAATGTACTTCCCATGGAAACAAAAGCTTAATGAAGAGTGTTTGTCAAAGAGAAAGTTAAGACTCAGGGGAATTATAAATAATCTTCCCAATGCAGATCTTTTTCTGAGAGGGAATTGAGACCTACCTTCCATATTTGAGGTTTAGTGGAAAGTCTAATCTTCTTCAAGATTAAATAAAGATAAAAACCAATCCTGTATGTTAAATAGGAACGCCTAAATGCAAATCATTTTTTCAGGGGGTTTAGGCGCCATTAGATAAATGCATCCATGGTTGGACCTTCATTTCACATGTATTAATACCAATTATGAGAGTGAAGCCATGGGAATATATTATGCCAGTGAGGGAAGGGGCTAGCATATATGAATTTTTTTGCCTAACAGAAACTTTTAGAATCCTTTCTCTGACCTGATCTAGTTTTAGAATTTTTAGTTTTTGAATGTAGTGATAGCAAACATCAACAGCATCTGGGTGCGAATGCCTCAGACACTTCAGGTTGGGCAGGTGTCTGTTTTCTGCTTTGACTCTGGCCATTTTTTATGACAGTGCCCAACCTTTAGTCAGTCATTTTTCCTAGAGCTATCTGTAAGTCTAATGGATTTTAGGAAATGCTCTGCAGAAACTCCCAGGCTCTTGTTATAATACATGTCTGATATTTAAGAGTCAGCACTCTTTAAAGCAAATTTTGATAATTTCTCCAACTGTGTTACATGATACTTCTCAAGCTGAATTTAACTGTCCACATTCTATCTACTCCTGAAACCTCAGAATATTTTTTTTATCAATTTAGCTTTAACACCAAAAGACATTTAGCCAATTGAAACATGAGGATCTCACTAAATTTCTTTTTTCATTGACATTCATAGCATGTTAAATAAGATTTGCACTTAGTACAGATCTCTGTTATGTTACGCTTTACACCTACATGCAGAAAGAATTGCCGATCTATCCCTACTCTGTGTTTCAGTCTTAAAACCAATTCTTGATCCCTGACAAACAGTTCTTTCAAACCCAGGGTTAATCCATTTTCAGTGGCCTTTGATGTGAACACTTCTAAGTGGCTTAAAAAATGTATTTCCAGTCATTCCCTTTTAGTCACCTCGGGTCAGGGTAATTTGCCTTAGAGCACTGGTTTCTAGTGAGGGTTCTGAGGACCCCAGAAGGACATGAAAAATTTAGCAAGAGGTCTGTAAATCCATATACCCTTCTGGCAGTTTCCATAAATGGAGGAAAAAAAAGTTCTCTGATTTTTAAAATGAATGTTGATAAATTTGTGATTACTAAAATACAAATGATTTTAAAAGAACTGTGTAATTCATATTATTTGTTTAAATAGAATCCATATTAAAACTCAGAGAAAGTCTTTACATTTTGGGCATTTTAAAGGATCCTAGCTCTGAAAAAAAGGTGGCATCCCTGCCTTGGAATGATGATATTGTTTTTATTAAAAAGTCTATTCTCCATTTGCAACTGCACCAAAACCAATAAGATACTTAGGAATAAATCTAACTAAAGAGGTAAAATATCTATACTCTGAAAACTATAGAACATTTATGAAAGAAATTGAAGAGGACACAAAGAAATGGAAAAGCATTCCATGCTCATGGATTGGAAAAACAAACATTGTTAAAATCTCTATACAACCAAAGCATTATAAACATTTAATGCATTCCCTATCAAAATAATATCAGAATTTTTCACAGAGCTAACAAAAAATTATAAAATTTATATGGAACCACAAAGGACCATGATAGCCAAAGCAATCCTGAAAGAGAAAAACAGAACTGACGGCATCATGATTCTGGATTTCAAACTATATTACAAAGGGGTGGTTATCAAGACAGTGTGATTGTGGCACAAAAACAGATGCTTCATCAATGGAACAGAATAGAAGGCCCAGAAATGGACCCACAACTCTATGGTCAACTCATCCTCAACAAAGCAGGAAAGAATATCCAATGGGAAAAAATACAGTCTCTTTAACAAATGGTGTTGGGAAAACTGGATGATGACATGCAGAAGAATGAATCTGGACCACTTTCTTATACCATACAGAAAAGTAAATGCAAAATGGATGCAAGACCTAAATGTGAGACAGGAAACCATCAAAATCTACAGGAGAACATAGACAGAAACCTCTTTGACCTCTGCTGGAGAAACTTCTTACTACTTACTAGATACATCACCAAAGACAAGGGAAACAAAAACAAATATAAACTATTGGGACTTTGTCTGATAAAAATCTTCTGCACAGAGAAGGAAACAATGAGCAAAACTGAAAGGCAGCCCAATTTATAGAATAGGAGAAGATATATGCAAAGGACATATCAGATAAAGGATTAGATCCAAAATCCATAGAACTTATCAAACTCAGCACCCAAAAAAACAAATAATTCAGTTAAGAAATGGGCAGAAGACATGAATAAACACTTTTCCAAAGAAGACATCCAGATGGCTGACAAACACACGAAAAGATGTTCAATATCTCTCACCATCAGGGAAATACAAATCAAAACCATGATGAGATACCACCTCACACCTGTCAGAATGGCTAAAATTAACAACACAAGAAACAACAGGTATTGATGAAGTTGCGAGGAAAGGGCTCCCTCTTGGCATTGTTGGTGGGAATGCAAACTGGAGAACAGTATTATAATTAGTCAAGAAACTAAAAATAGAACTACAGTATGATCCAGCAGTTGTACTATTAGGTGTTTACTCAAAGGATCCAAAAATACAGGTTCAAAGAGGTACATGCACTCCAATATTTATAGCAACATTGTCAACAATAGCCAAACTATGGAGAGAGCCAAAAGGTTCATCAACTGATAAATGGATAAAGAAGATATGTACACATACATACATACATATATACATACAATGGAATATTACTCAGCCATCAAAAAGAATGAAATCTTGCCATTTGCAATGATGCAGATGGAGCTAGAATGTATTGTGCTAAGCAAAATAAGTTAATCAGAGAAAGACAAATACCATATGATGTCATTCATATGTGTAATTTAAGGAAAAAAGCAGATAAATATATGGGTGGGGGAAAGAAGAGAAGGAAACAAACCACAAAAGTCTCTTAAGGATAGAGAACAAATAATGGGTTGACAGAGGGGGTTGGGTGGGAGGCAGGCTAGACGAATGAGGGGTACTGAAGAGGACACTTGTTGTGATGAGTTCTGGGTGTCGTATGTAAGTAATGAATCACTGAATTATTCTCCCAAAACCAATATCACACTGTACGCTAACTTACTAATTTAAATTAAAAAAGTCTATGCCGATTTAAGTAGTTGATAACAGATACTGGTTTAGCAAGTGGACTATATTGATGATATATGAACTAGAAGACAATACTCCACTCTGCAGCTCTCCAGAATTTTTCCTGTAACAGGCACAGGTCACGTGGCAACTCAGCAATATCCTGCTATGTATTCTTTACTACACCCTTTCATTATTTGTTTCCTTCCCAAATCTGGTGAATGCTATTTTCTGTGCATCAAGTTAGGTATTTACTGAATCACCTGTATTTCTTATTTAATAATCAGCCCATCTGTTAGTAGCTTGACCTTGTTAATGGCCATTCACAGTTGCTCCTGCAGTGGAATAAAATGAATACTTTGGAAAGTATAGCTTGATTACAGACTGTGGCCATTTTATTGTACTCATGAGTGTTAATGGTACTCACTGTGGGGATCCAATGAGTAAATGTATGTCTTAGTGTATGGTGGGAGGTGAAGTGCTAAGCAAATGCAATTATTTTTTTTATTAATATGAAGGCATAACACTTCCTGACCTGAAAGCATAAAATCTAGCTGATAGGGTGGATAGCATATGCAACATGAAGATGTTAACATTGGTAGTGCAGTGGAATAGAAGGAAAAGAGAAGGGATACCGATGGAGGCTGGGTTTGTTGGAGATGGCTTTAGTCAGTGAATAGAAGAATAGATAGGACTTGAAATACTGGAAAGGATGGTCAAGAGACTTTTTCTGTCCTTGGCACTGCACTTGGAACTTTATATATATTGTGGCACTGATCTTCTTATTTGCTTTCTAAGGCAGAAGATTATTACCTCTACTTTACTGATGAGAAAACTGAGCATTAGAAATTAAGTGGCTTGGATTCAAAAGTTACACAGATTAACACAATTGCAGAACCAGGGCTTGAATCTAGAACTGACTTCAGTTCGTCAGGAAAGTAGAAATTCAGTATTATCCAGGGAGGTATAATTTTGCTAGTTTTTTTCTCTCTTTCTGAAAGCACATTCTCATTTTAATGTTGTGTCAAAAGAGAACCAGCACCACATTTACCCATGTATAGTTCCATATATAGTTCTCATGAGGATGAGATTCTGAAGAAGTCTTCTGTGCTGGCTAAGGTTCAATGAGAACTTGAGAATAGAACCAGAATTAGATCTGTATATATCTATCTATCATCTATCTATCTATCATCTATTCATCATTGATCTATGGATTTATTACAGGAATTTGTAAGGCTGTCTCCATATCTGATGCTAGATCTTAAAGTCCGCAGGGTAGGCAGTCAGGAAGGGAGGATCACAAAAAGGCTAGAATCCCATAGACACAAGCTTAAACCCTACAGCCATGACCTAGGTTTTCACCAGGATGACCTGAAACCTTGGTCTGTTTTTGTTGCCTCTGACTTTTGTGATGAGAGTATCCTGCAGAGGTTAGAATCCTTGTCACGGATCTAAACACACATACCTGCTCCTGATGCTGCTTCACATCAGAGGTGAATCCTCACCCAGTAAAAGTGTATGTATGCTATAAAATGATGGCCCTCTCCCTTCTATCCTCTCTTGAGAATCTCCTGAAGATTCTGGGAAATGTAGTTTCACCTGGTCATGTCAATACATCACAAAACCATAAAACCGTTTTATTAAGCAGTATAATTATTCAGATAACATGCAACAGGCATATGTATTTAAATTACAGTGCAATTCACATACAGTGTTATATTAGTTTCAGGTGTATAAAATAGTGATTCAACAATTATATGCATTACGGTGCCCATCACAATGAGTATACTGCTAATCTCCTTCACCTGTCCCCTATCCATCTCCCCTCTGGTAACCACCAGTTTCCATAGTGAAGAGTTGGGTTTTTGTCTCTTTTTTCTTTATCCATTTGTGTGGTTTCTTACATTGCACATATGAGTAAAATCATATAGTATTTGTCTTTTTCCGACTCACTTATTTGACTTTAGATCTATCCATGTTGTAAATGGCAAGATTTCATTCTTTTCTATGGATCTGTTAATATTCCATCATTTTTGTATATACTACCACTTATTTATCTATTCATCTATCAGTGGACACTCGGGTTGCTTCCATAATTTGGCTACTGTAATTAAATATGCTGAAATAAATATTGGGGTGTATATATCTTCTTGAATTGGTGTTTTCATATTCTTTGGGTAAATACCCACTAGTGGAATTATAGGATCATATGATAATTCTATTTTTAATATTTTGAGAAACCTCCATACTGTTTTCCACAGTGGCTGTACCCATTTGCAGTCCCAGAACAGTGCACAAATATTCCTTTCCCTTCACATCCTCACCAGTTGGAGTTGGTTTCTTGTGTTTTTGATTTTGGTCCTTCTCACTGGTGTGAGGTGATATCTCATTATAGTTTTGATATGATTTCCCTGATAAGTGATACTGAACATCTTTTCACGTGTCTGTTGACCACTTGTAAGTCTTTCTTTGGAGAAATGTCTGATTATGTCTGCTGCTTATTTGTAATTAGATCATTTGGGTTTTTTTTTTTTTTTTTTTTTTAGTGTTGTAGAAGTTTTTATTTTGGATACTAATCCTGTGTTGGATATGTTATTTGCAAATATTTTCTCCCACTTATTAGGTTGTCTTTCACTTGTTGTTTGTCTCCTTATGTGTACAGCAACTTTTCATCTTGATGTAGTCCCAATAGCTTAATTTTTGTTTTTATTTCCCTTGACTCAGGAGACATATCTAGAAAAATGTTGCTCTGGTCAGTATAATAGAATTTATGGTCAGCGCTTTCTTCAGGTGTTGCATTTAGGTCTTTAATCCTTTAATTTCGAGTTTACTTTTTGTGTATGTTGTAAGAAAATGGTCTAGTTTCATTCTTTTGCATGTAGTTGTCCAGTTTTCCCAACACCATTTGTTAAAGTGACTCTCTTTTTTTCATGTATATTCTTTCCTCCTTTGTCAAAGATTAATTGACCATATCATCGTGAGTATATTTCTTCACTCTGTATTCTGTTCCATGGATCTATATGTCTATTTTTGTGCCAGAACCATACTATTTGGATTACTGTAGCTTTGTAATATATCTTGAAATGTGGGATGGTAATACCACTGGTTTAGTTCTTCTTTTTCAAGATTGGTTTCAGTATTTGGGGTCTTTTGTTGTTCCAAACAAATTTAAGATTGTTTGTTCTAGTTCTTTGAAAAATGCTGTTGGTATTTTGATACGGATTGCATTTAATCTGTAGATTGTTTTGGATAGTATGGACTTAAAATTTTTTTTATTTAAACATGTTTTTAATGTTTATTTATTTTTGAGAGACAGAACACGAGCAGGGGAGGGGTAGAGACAGAGGGAGACATAGAATCTGAAGCAGGCTCCAGGCTCTGAGCTGTCAGCATAGAGCCCAATGAGGGGCTCGAACTCATGAACTGTGAGATCATGACCTGAGCCGAAGTCGGACACTTAACTGACTGAGCCACTCAGGTGCCCCAAGATAGTAGGCACATTTTAACAATATTTGTTAAATATCCAACAAATATTTATTTTAAATAAATTAAATGAACAAGGAATTCTCTACTTGTATCCTTTGAATGTCTTTCATCAGTATTTAAAAACTTAGAGTACAGGTCTTTCACCTCTTCGGTTAAGTTTATTCCTAGGTATTTTATTATTTTTGGTGCAGTTGTAAAGGGGGTTGTTTTCTTAATTTCTCTTTCTTCTTCCTCATTGTTAGTATATAGAAATGCAACAAATTTCTGTATATTGATTTTGTATCCTATGACATTACTGAAATCATTTATTGGTTACAATAGTTTTTTGGTGGAGTCTTCACGGTTTCTGTATATAGTATCGTGTTATCTGCAAGCAGTGACAGTTTAACTTCTTCCTTATGAATTTGTATTCCTTTTATTTCTTTTTATAGTCTGATTACTGTGGCTAGGACTTCCAGCCACAGTGTTGAATAAAAGTGGTGATAGTGGACATCTTTGTCGTGTTCCTGACTTCAGGAGAAAGGATCCCAGTTGTTCCCCTGAATATGATGTTAGCTGTGAGTTTTTCATATAAGGCTTTTGTTATCTTGAAGTGTGTTCCCTTTAAACCTACCTGGTTGAGAGTTTTTGTCATGAGTGGATGTTGTACTCTGTCAAATGCTTTTTCCGCATCTATCGAAATGATCATATGGTTTTTAGCCTTTCTTTTGTCATGTATCAGCTTGATTGATATGAGGATGTTAAATCACCCTTGCATCCCAGGAATTAATCCCACTTGATTGTGGTGAATGAGTTTTTAAAAGTATTGTTGGATGCAGTTTGCTAATATTTTGCTGAGGATATTTGCGTCTATATTCATCAGAGAGATTGGCCTGCCGGTCCCCCCCTCCCCCCAATCTTTTGTGGTATCTTTTTCTGGTTTTGGTATCAGGGTAATGTTGGCTTCATAGAATGAACTTGGAAGCTTTCCTTCCTCTTCAAATTTCTTGAATAGTTTGAAAAGAATAGATACCAACTCTTTAAGTATTTGGTAGAATTCACCGGTGAAGTCATCTGGTACTGAATTTTTGTTTGTTGGGAGGTTTTTGATTACAGATTCAGTTTCATTGCTGGCAATTGATTAGTTCACATTTTCTATTTCTTCCTGATTCAGTTTTGAAAGGTTATTTGTTTCTGGGAATTTATCGATTTTTTCTAGGTTGTCCAATATTTTGGTATAAATTTTTCATAATATTCGCTTACAATCCTTTGTATTTCTGTGATGTTGCTGGCTATTCCCCTTTTTCATTTAAGATTTTATATGATTTCTCTCCCTCTCTCTCTCTCTCTCTTTCTTTTAATTAGTCTATCTGAAGGTGTATCACTTTTGTTGATCTTTTTAAAGAACCAGCTCCTGGTTCCATGGATATGTTGAATCTTTTTTTTTTTTTTAACATTTTATTACCTTTATTTCTGCTCTAATCTTTATTTCTCTCCTTCTACTGATTTCGAGTTTTGTTTGTTCTTTCTGTAGTTCTGTTAGGTGTAAGGTTTGGTTGTTAATTTGAGATTTTTTTTTCATTTGATGTAGCCTGTACTTGCTGTTTGCAGCTGTGCTAGTTCTTGCAGGTGTCAGTGTATCAGACTGGATGGTAGAGGAGGGAAATGGCACCCACCAGCTCTTTTATTCTTGAAGAAATCTTTTAAATATCCTTTCCCCTTCAACATATGCTTTGAGATTAGGAAACAAATCTCTCTCCTGCATATCCCAGGCATTTTTCAAACTGCTGCTTCTAAGCTGTGTCTCGGCAGGGTTGTTTGTTGTGTTGTCTCTTTAAGGGTGGGGACAACTCATTTTCCTATTGTCATCTGCCGTCTCCCAGAGCTATGTCTGTGATTTATAAAGTTCCAGGTATTAAGTACTACTAATTGTAAGAACTTGAGTAGTTAATCTCCTTTGGTTTTCAAAGTCAGATGTTATAGGGATTCATCTTCCCAGTGCAGGTCCCCCATGCCTAGAATGCCTGCTGTGGGGTCTGGTCCTCTCTCTTCTCCGTGCTCTCAGTGTCCCTCCCTCCTGGGGACCGTCTTGAGGGTCATTTTGGCTCCTGACCCAGTCTATACCCTTCTTATCCTCTTTGATGTGGCCTCTTTCTACATTTGGCTGTGGAGAGTCTGTTCTGCCAGTTTTTCTGTTGTTTTCCAGGTTGTTTACACTGACCTGGGTGTTGTCTAGTTGCATCCTTGGGAAAAGGTGAGCCCAGGATCCTCCTACTGTACCATCTTCCCTGGAAGGCACAACAGCTCTACTTTTGTAGGACTAGTTATACCAGTAAGAAGGCAAGATGATTTTTTAGGGATGATTCAGTCTAGTCATTGTAGATAATTAATCTTAGTAGTTCCAGGGCAGAAAAAGTCAAGAGTCATCATTTATACAAATGAAGACATTACAATCTATGGACAGTTTTTAATTACTATTCTAACCACAGTAAGAATAAAACAAGAATTACATGACTTGTGCATTTTGATTTGGCTGGGAGGCTAAGTCCCCAGCTTCTGGGCCCATTCCCACTTAGCCATCAAAAGGGATTAAAATGAATTTCTTTTCACCCTACTCTTCCCTCTATCATCAGCAATATTTCATTTATATGACTCTTGGGGGGGGCAGGAAAAATTAGAACTTCATTCCTTAAGCTGGACTGATGATCCCCTTTTCTGAGGGTTCCAGACTAATCCTCTAGGGTTCTCCCATATCCCAAATAGAGTATAGGTCACCTTTCACTGGTCCTGGGGATTCCTCAGGTGTGTCAGTGTGATGGGCACCTGGGAGTCTACAGGTAAAACCTGCACCCTGTCCTCCAAAGGCTCAGGGGTGGGCATGTGGACTGAGGAGACTTCTCAAAAGGCTGGCCAACTGCCTTCCTCTAGGACCTGGGGCCTACCCTGAGGCAGCCTGCAGACTGCCAGCCCACTCAGTCCCAGAGCCCCTGAATGGAAATGGTGGTGACCAAGGTTTTGTGAACTTTCTGCTATTTTTTTTTCTTCATGTACAACTGTATGTTATGTCTCAGTTTTTCTGTTTTGCATAAAAAGACATTTTCAGACAAAGAATTAAATGAATTTCTTTTCTGATAACTTGAATGCATACTTTTGGCTTAGAAACTCGGCTTTTAAACATTTATCTCAAGTCACCTTTTTCCTCAGTGACATAGATCATGACTTTTTCTGAAACCTACTATATGAAGCACTAGGTGACTTTAAGTTCAAGTATAAAATTGAGTTTCTTAACCCAGGTACTCCACCACAGCATGTAAGTATCACAGCTAGCAAAAACACAGATAATTAGTTTTAGGTATGATATTGCATAGCAAAATGATGTATGTAATATTAGAATTGTCAATGTGACGTATAATCCAGATGAAGATAGAGGCTAACAAAGCATCTTTGAGTCTCTCATAATGAATTTTCACTGGCTTTTCAAAAAGATTTAAACCACTGATTCAATCCACCTACAATTATCTTGGAGAATTCCTGGGCAGGAAACACTATTTCTGGGGCTGAAATGATAGGGATGCTCAAGATGTGATACTGATTGGCAAGTACCTCAGTGTACTTGGAACGAATAAAACATATCATCAAAACAAGTGCCATTATCAGGAATACTAGAAAGGTGCTTTGGGTGCCATGAGTGGGCAGATTCCTTGCAGTTGAGGGGGATAAGAGAAGCTGAGCTGGGCCTTGAAAAATGGGTAAGATTTTGTCAGATGGAAGTGGGGAGGGGATTCAGGCAGTGTACTGTTTAATTTGACTATGTCTGATTTAAGACACCAGGTGAATATAGACGATATGAAAATTTAAAAGGGTACTCAAGTCTTGATTTTTCAATTTATCATTTCATTACAATGATTGGGACTTAAAGTGTTTACAGTTAAAGTTAATGAATGTTTTATTGCTCATGACAGTTCACAGCAAATTAAACTCTTGCTTTCTTCTCAAAGTGGGAGAAGGCCCAGGCAACCTCTCCCTGAAGCCAGAGCTGTGTAGCATTAGCGTTGCAGAATACTTTGTGACGATAAGATTTGGAATAGGGATTCTGCATGGAGAGATAGTCTCTTTTATGTGTAAAGGCTACTCGGAGGCTGAGTGCTAAGAACTACCTGCTGAAGTTAAGGGAACAAAAGGAGGCATGGCCTCCACCCAGGGCAGCCTGGGGATTCTGCAGATGTTGGCTTCATTTGATGTAGCACTGGAGGTGGACTTGAACTTGCAGAGACCTGCCTTTACCTAATGCTCCCTCCTCCCAGCTTCTCCTTCCTGAATCACTGAGGATGAACCCCTTTGTGTGTGTGTGTGTATGTGTGTGTGTGTGTGTGTGTGTGTGTGTGTGTGTGTGTAGTGTGTTGGCGGGAGGAGGTGGATGCTGGGTAAAGATATTCAATGTGACTTTATTGATTTTATAAGGAAGCTTACAATAATGGACGATATAATACAGAGTAGAATCGGGCCCCCTCCCTCTTTCCCTGGAGTGATAACAGTCCTGGTCTGGGTTCTTAGCCCTAAGTCACAGTCCCAGCGTAGCTATGTTTTCTGAGCTCCCTAATCTTGACTTTTAGTACCCAAATGTATAAAACAAGTCAGCTGGCCTTTAACAAACTTCTTGACTGTGTCTCCTGGACTCCCATAGACCCTAGTCCCGATTCCCAATGGGAACAGCTTAGTTTATTACATTTCATTTAAATTTTCATTAAAAAAAATTCCACACACAAAAAAGTTTAAAAACACCCTATTGAATGCCATCTGATTCTCAAATTTCATGATTACATTCAACTCAATCTATTATAGTTACTCTTCTTAACCCAGCCTCTGCCCCAGCAGGCCAGCTTCTGGACTTTTACAACAGAATATTAACAAGACTCTTTTTGCCATAGACTGGATATTTGTGTCCCTGTGAATTCATATGTTTAAATATACCCCCTCAAGGTGATATTAAGAGGTGGGGCCCTTGGGAAGTAGTGGGATTAGTGCTTCTATAAAAGAGGCCCCAGAGAGCTCTTTCCTCCCTCTGCCATATGATATTACAGTGAGAAGACGGCCATCAGTGAGTAAATGGGCCCTCACCAGACAGAGAACACTTGCACAATGATCTTGGACATTCTAGCCTGCAGAATTGTGAGAAATAAATATTTGTTGTTTATAAGCCAACCAGTTGATGGTGTTTTTGCTGTATCTGCTTGAACAGACTGAAACACTTTCCCTCCACACATAGCTCTTCTCATCTTTGATTAACAGATGAATCCTGTCATCCCTCCTGGTTGCCAGTCCTGTGTTTGGCCAGGACAAGTGTTGCATAGTTAGGGAGGACTGGAGAATGAATCCTACCATTCAGAATATATATAGGACTTACTTCAGCAACAGCACTGGGGGAAGTGTATCTGGTGCTGGACTTGACTTTAACCTTGCCTAGCTCATCATTGTCTACACCCCAAGCCTAGACCCGGATGCTCACTTCTGCTTGAAACCTACATCCACAGTTTCCTGCTTCAGTCTTTTGTTTGTGTATCCACCACAAACTTTCCATTCTCCCTGCCGATAATTTATTATCTCACCTTAAAGTTGGTTCTTTTTCCTGACTTCCTGGTCAGGATGAACAACCTTAGAGCCATCACCTAAAATACATACATATCCAGTCCTCAAATCCTGACAAGTCTCTTTTTTTATTGTTTCTTGCTTCCATTTCTTTTTGCTTTTCCACCCCTCCAGTTCAAGCTCTCATCATCTCCCAGCTCTCACAAACACATAATAAGTCTTTATGACCTTATTCTTCCTTCACTCCAGCCCTTAATGGAGAGTACTTGGGGGCAGTATTTCTGAAAAACAGAATAAAACAAAATAAACAAACAAAAAACATGTAGGATATCAGTACCTGGAGTAAACAATCTGGTGGCTCTGCATTAAACTAATAGTTTTCACATCAGAAAACTCTCCCCATTCACTCCCCGCATGGGACCCCATCTGTATTTATGAATAAGAATTTTCTTGCTGTCACCTTACTGTATAATTCCCCTCCCCAAATCATGATCATTTCTGTCACAATACTGTTCAAACTCTTCTCTCACATCTCAGCTCATCCTTGAGGCCCCTTTGTGAACTCCTCCCAAACAATTTCAAGATCTAAAGATTTCTTTCTTAGCACTGTGTCCTACTGTGTCAATTCATTGGACACTGTGAGATTATGCTGTGCGCGTGTGTGTGTTTGTGTGTATGTGTGTGTGGTTATCTACTATGACCCTCTAAATAGGAAGCTCATGGGGGTCAGGGACCTGGAAAGGGTTCTCTTGCGCTCATTTCATGAATAACCAGCTCTATACCCAAAATGAGTGAATGAGAAAAATAGAGCAAATGTAGGCTCTATACCCAAAAATCTGATTGGTTGGAAAAATATTAAAGGATTTCAAAACTCGTGCAGTAACTATGTTGCATTCGAACTCTTGTGTTAATTGACTGTGATGAATAGTTATAATTGTATTTATTTTTTTCTCTATTTATATAAGTGAATTTTCTGAAAAAGTTGAGATCTATAGCCAAATGACTCATTTTGGCATATCCTAGGACTTATTATTTTTAGTTTCTTTTAAATTACAGCAGAGAATTTACAGATGTAACATTTTTGTATGTTTTTACAAAATTCACATTTTGCTCACTATAATTTATGTTTTCCTTGGTAACTGGTAGAAACATTTTAAGGGTCAGCCTAGAAGTAGCAGAATCAGTGGAAATACCTTTCCTAAACCTTTCTTCCTTGTGTCATTAATCAAAAGAAACACACCTACTAACCCAGCTTGTCAGATTCACTCACAAAAGTTGCAATTTATCTCCAAACCATTCTTGCCCCCTGAACCTGGTAGCTGATTGGGTAATGAGTAATTACATACCTTCAGTTATTACTCTGACTTAGAATTTTTCAGCTTCTATTTTTTGTCAGTAAATGGAACTAAACTGCATGTGTTTTGGCTTGAGTACACAATCAGAATTAATGAAATGTCATATCCATTAAAGCAAACTCAGAAAATTGCATGCAAATATGGATAAGAGGGCTCTTAGTTCTAACTTTAGAGCTACAAGCAGACCGATAGTGGCCATTTCACATAGATCATTCCATACAATCTTCCTTCCTGCCGTCACTCTCTAAGACTTGGCCTGTCCAAGAGAGAAAGTAAGATACCAAGGCTTCTATGAAAAATACTCATAAGGGAATGCTTAAATACTGAGGAAAGCTTTAGTTCTTTAAGTCAACCATGTGAATCTCCCTTTTCTGGGGGAACTTGTTCTGACACTGGCCATGTTACTTCCCACTGTTGTGGACATTGAGGTTCAAAGTGAGCTGAAAAACACAGGACTACAAGTTGGCAGCAGGACTTGCTAGGTTGTGTTTGTATAGCCAACAGAATCTGTTTCACATGCTTAATGCATTTGCTGTTACAAACTTGTAGGATCAAATGTTTAGTCTACCATTTCTACGCATTGGTCTAAACATGGAGGTGGTTTTTAACCTAAAGTAATGTTGGGGAGACATCTAAGCAAAAATCAAAGGAAAATAATTTGTAGTTCCTGCAAGACCCTTTTTAGTTCTCAAATCGTAGATAATAATCACTTTGAAGATGCCAATAGCCTGCTAAGACTGTTCTTGTTACCTGTAGTTGTTTTTTGCTGCCTATTCATGTATCTGTATTTGGGTAGGTTTATAAATGAATGGCATCCCTGTATTTTTATAGAAACAGTGAAAAATTACCCAAACAACTAAATGCAGAAAACCATATGTCACCTCACCATTGAGCTGCAGCTCCTGAATTCCTGATTTTGGCTGAATGATAGAGGTTGGATCATCAATGCTGTGTAGCAGTGACAAATGCATGATCCAGGAAATCTCTCAATGGTCATTGGGACTCTCCTTTTGTTGATGTGTATATTTCTGTTGCTAAGATGTATTTATGGCAAGAAATAATGCATCTTCTGTCGTTTAAGTGCTGGGTAGTTAAGGTTAATACTCTTATTTTCAGCAAATTTATAAAGAGAAATGAAGGGGTGCCCGGGTGGCTGAGTTGGTTAAGTGTCCGACTTCAGTTCAGGTCATGATCTCACTGTTGGTGAGTTCAAGCCCTGCATCAGGCTCTGTGCTGACAGCTCAGAGCCTGGAGCCTGCTTCAGATTCTGTGTCTCCTCTCTCTGCTCCTCCCCTGCTCATGCTCTATCTCTATCTCTCAAAAATAAACGTTTAAAAATTTTGAAAAAAATAGAGACATGGAGCCAAGTGATAGAGGGTGATTAGGTCATATACAGAGATAACACTTCATCCTAAACAAGTGCACAGGATGTTGGAGGTCAAGAGTGGAAAACCCCTACTTATGGATATTCACAGAATTGTAGAAAACCTAACCAGACAACCTATCCCATGTAGGAGAGCACTCTAGAACCTAGCCTTTCAGGAGAAGTGCTGATGCTAGTTATTTCATGTTAGTATGAATTAATGACTTTTAGTTTTCTGCCAAGAATATCTGAGCTCTCAACTGGTATAAAGATGTAAGAGTTGGGAGAAATCAGGTTCCTGGGTTTGAAGTAATCCCCTGTGGCTTTTTGGTTTCCCTCCTCCCCTGGCCAAACCTTCTGAGTTTGTCCAACCTGATCATCACAGAAATGAAAGCTAGTATGTCCCCTTTTAATTATATCCTTATTTTGGTGAGGAAAGTTCATGAATGACAAGGAGACTGGAGAGAGAGAACCAAGAGATCTTCAGGGGGGCAAATATTGGGAACCAGTGCTTGACTCTGGCCTCTTAGCTATTGAAAACATGTCTAGGTCATGAGTTTCTGTGTTACACTTACTGTTTAATATATTCAAAGGACAGAGACAGAGAACAATGTGAATGATAGGGAAATACTCTTCAGATCTTTCGGAGCAGTTTCATCTTGAGAAGCTAACTTGAGTGAAAAACAACTCTGTGCTCTCTAACTTGTAGCGTCAGAACCTTCCTCAATCCTCCTTACTCTAGAGGACAACTGAAACATGAAAAGAAATCATGGGTAGACCAAGAAGCATCACTGGGGCAGGAGTCCCAGGAGGAGACAAGAGACAAACAGGGCCAGTGGGGTGAGCACTGGTCAAGGAACTGTGTGTCTAGTTTCCAGGTTTCATGTTCATTCTATGTGTTACTTTGAGAAAGTTGGAGCCTTTCATAGGAACTTTGTTCCACTATATGAAAAGTGAAAAGAATGGGTCAGGTGATCTCTAAGGGTCCTCGTAGCACCAGATCTAGTTCTGTCGAGCCTTGAAGCTGGTAAAGTTTGCTATAGCTTTTCTCCTGCCAATAGCTTGTGAGTCTCTCTTTCTTTTCTGCTTCTCTAGCCTTTCTTTGCCTTCCCCCTGAGGCTTCCTGACATCACACAACTGCCCTCCTTTGTTCCCCATCACATCAGGATAAAGCAGCTGGCAGGAGCCAAAGACCAATCAGTATTTGATAAAGATAAATCTGTATTCAGAACTGGAACAGATGTTTAGCCAATTAGAAAATGAAGCCCTCTGCTGAAGTAGATCAGCGTCTATCTGAGGACTTCGGATTTTGATGTAAAAAGTACTCATTTCTTAAAAAGTGCTTTGTAGATTATATCAAACAAGGTGTGAAGTTAGGTTGTTTGCTCTAGATTACTCAGTTATAATGTAGCTTCAATGTACTTATCAATCTCAGATTGACAACATCACAAAACATGAATGTTTTAGAATGGAAAGCATTTTCCTTCCAACCGAGTGGAAGAGTCCTCCAGTCTTGCTACTCAGAATGGGGTAACTACACCAGCAGCCCCAGCACTACTGGGACCTTTTTAGAAATGCAGACACTCAGGCCCCACTATAGATCTGCTGAGTCAGAACTCCCTTTATAATAAGATGCCAAGGGTACTCACATGTACATTAAATTTGAGAAATACCACTCTAAGATAAGATATCCCTGACCAATGAGAAGCCTGTCTTAAACACATTCAGGCACAAGATGGTGCTTACTCTCATTCCAGGCATTCTGTTTGGGGATAGCTGTAAATATCAGAATGCACTTCCTTATAATAATAATAATACCAGCAAACATTTACTGACCTCTGACCATGCGACTCTTCTAGATGCTTTATAAGTGTTTAATATCCAAACTTCCAGGTGAGGTAGGTACTATTTGCTTTTGCTTAATTAATCCCTATAAAAAATGTATGAGGGAGATACCCTGGTCTTTCCCATTTTATAAATGAGAAAGCTGAAGCCAAGAAAATTGAGTAATTTGCTCAAATCAAATGACTAGGGAGTGTATTATTAGCCATAACCTCAGTAGTTTGGCTGCAGAGATTGACTTAACCATATTATATGCTTATTGTTTATAGTGATTACAGTGTTCCTTTCTATAGTTTCAATCCATCTGTCCTCTAGAAGTACAAATAACATTCTATTTTTCCCCTAGATGAAATTTCTCAAATTATTTGGAACCAAGTCTCACGATCACTCTCCTTAACATGTTCTTCGTATGACTTTTATTTATATCTTACCATATTAGTTAAATTCTGGTTTGTAACTAAGGTGTGCCCTGCAGGGTTGTATCTCAAGCCTCATCTATGTGGTTTTGAGCAGGTCAAAGTTGTAAAACTATCTTCAGCCTGTATCGGAATATCATACTTGGAGTAGTGAAGCCTGTGTACCTAATGAATCCTCTAACCTAGTCACAGCAGGTGATTGGTATTGAGTGCAGTGTCTTTTTCACAAAGGCTGGTATTAAGCTAAGTGTTTAAGTCTCTGATGATGATTTTTGAACTCAGGAGCATTCCCCTGAAGCAGACTTCTCACTCATCAACATCATGTGTTTCTTCCCACACTGAGTTCAAGTGATAGCCTGGCACCAGCTTCCTGTGTAGGGAAGGTGCTAGAATCTACTCCGTCCAGGGCAGGTCTGTGGAAGGTAAAACTTGATATCCATCCTGTTAGATTTCATCTTGTTAGCTGTGACTCATTATTCATCCTGTCAAATCTTTTGGATTCTTGAGTCTGTCACTCAGCATATTTGCTAGCTGGCCCAGCCTTGTGTCATCTGAAAATTTGATCAACACACCTGCTGTCTTTATTAAGCAATTTTTAGCTAGAAGTGCTGAATGGGCCAAAGTTGAAGTTAGCACCTGGGATGGGACTTGCTCCCAGGGACCTCTTCTGCATGCTGACTTCCGTTCATTAAACTGCACCTTTGCACCAGGCATTCAGTCATCTCGATGTCTCTAAGCTTTTCATGCAGCCTATATGTCTCCATTTCTCCAAGAGGGGGATGAGGGCCAACATGCTGTCTTAAACCACCAACACCCTCCAGTTACATGGCCTTGAATTATTATGGTGGAGGCAGTTGTTTAGTGGAAAGTACCCTGAATCAGGATTAGAAATGAGCTAAGCAGAAGCTCTAGCTCTGCCATTTCCATCTGTGTACCGTTCACTTAGGGTGAATCAGAGAAGCAGAAACACTAGGAGTGGTTTCTACATATAATTATATAAAAAAGGATTTGTCGTAGGGATTTGAGCTGTGCAGTTGTGGGATAAACAGTATGAAGGGCTGTTGCTTCTGTGTATGTTTCTAGGGCCTGAAGCAGTAGGAGAGTCAGTTGGGAAGAAAAAATGGGTGTGAAACAGAGGAGAGCAAGGACAAATGAGCACCCATGAGGATGTTCTGGACCCCACAGAATGGGCTGGAATACCCAGCAGTCTCTCATTACCTCTAGTACTCCATCTTTGATCATGCAGATGACCTGGAACCTTCCTCACAGAGATAAACATACACCTGGCTCAGGAATCAGAAACTTCAGGGGAGATGTAGTGGAGGCTGTAGTTCCTGCAAGTCTGGACATGGCCCAATGCATCCAGGTGAGCCAGCAGGTCAGCAGTGCTGCACAGGAGCTGCTACAGCTGCTAGCGCTGAACTTCTGTCCACTGCTTTATGCTGCCTTCCAAATCTTTTATAGATTTCTCCTTTAGCCCATGCTACCCCGAAGTTGTGCAGGAAAAGGGATTCTGGGAAACGTAGTTTCAGCTTAGCTAAATTGACACACTTTCCCTGTGGGTCATCAGTATATACATCTTTTAACTGCACTTATTTTCCAAATGAATACAATTGGAAGTCCATGTTTCAGCCTAACATCATGCAACTATCCCTGTACAACTGAAAACACATCTTCTCTTCAAACGTGAATACAAATTCTTGTTATTCATCTTCGAATGATGTGTAATCCTCTTCTTGCTGAATCACATTCTTCCTCTGATATCCTGTAATTTAGGTACTGAGATAAACTTAACTACCATTACCATATCTTATGTTAGATAATAGAGCAATAGGAGAAACAAAGAGGAAAAAAATGGTTAATATGTACTGAAACATATTCATGTTAAAATAATGAAGTAATAAAATCATTATGGTCCTTGTTTCTGCAATTGGCCATGTGGTTATAGCTGGTATTTTTAAGTACCTTTTTGTATTATGCATTCTGTACTTGTACTTCCTTTACCTCAACGAAGTACATCTACTGGTTTTGGTTCCTTGTCAGGTTGGGGTGACCCAAACCTTCACTCCTGAAGGTTCTGGAGTATTACTATTATTGCCTGTATTGAGTTGTTGAAATGTTTCATGAACTTTAATGGCAGGACCTGGAGTACTAAGAAATGCCCTGGGAACTCTTGTAAATCAAAGATGAACTCTCCCTCACTTCCAGTATGCAGTGACAACTCTGTATCTTCTTGGAGGCATCAATATCCCAGTCAGTGCATTAACTACCTTCCTCACCTGTTGAATTACTGTCAGGAGGAGCTCAAAGTGGTTGGTGGCTATCTTACCTACCAGTTTTAGTAAAGCACTGTTGTGTCCCCTCGTGGAAGCATCCTTCCTTGGAAGGTAGGTATTGTAGACCAGAAAAGGCCAAAGTGGGATAAAGCAAAACATTCTTTGTCACTCCCACTCCCCTAGTGGGTCACTAGGAGTATCAATGGAAGGAGTCACTCTCGTTTTCAAAACCCTTGATTTTAGGACTTGTGAGCTCTGGCTAAGGGAGAAACAATACTGTGTGTTACTTACTGATTTAGAGCATAATGTGTCTCTGGAGAGATTTCAGAGGTGAGTGCCATCACCAAGGACCTGAAAGATGGCAGCGTTGTGCTTCCTACCAGATCTTCATTCAGTTTGTTTCTTGTGCAGAAGACAGATGCATCTTGGGGAATGATAGTGGATTATCATAAACTCCGTCAGGTAGGGACTCCCAACTGTAGCTGCTATTCCAGATGTGGTTTCATTGCTAGGGCAAATCAGCACCTCCTTGGCCCCTCATATGTAGCTATCGATCAGGAAAATGCCCTTTACTCTATACTTGTTACTAAATTATTAGAAATTGTTTGGGTTTCATCTGGTGTGGTCAACAGTGTACATACCTTCATGAGACGATCTCAGTCAGCTCTCCAGCTATACGCTGTCATCTGCTTCTCAGGCAGATCGTGGTGGTTCAGTGTATTGATGATAGCGTAATGTTTGAACTTGGTGAGCTGAATATAGCAATAACCCAAACTATATTGGTAAGAAACGTGTGTGCCTGAGAACAGTATATAAATCCTCATGTAAGACAGGTCAGTAGTCTGTATCTTTGGAGCCAGGGGCTCAATCATCTAAATGTCTGGATAGCACTTCTGGGCAGCCTATATGTTTCCAGTTGCTCCAGGATGGTAACAGCTGGTTACTCTAAAATTCTCTTCCATCACCCTTACTCGTCCCTACTCACCCCTACTCGCCCTGATCTGTTACAGTTGAGGCAACACTAGTATAATGGAAATGCCTGAGTCCATATTGGAAATGAGTTGGGTTTGTGCCAGAGTTTTGCTACTATGTCTATGCACTTTCTTTAATATATCAGTTTCTTCATCTTTAAGATGAGGAAGACAAAAATCTACCTTACAAGGTTGACATGAGAACTACCTGTGATCATGTATACAATGAAGTAAGGAATTTATTGCTGTCCAGCCCCTTATATATGCAGACACTTTATGAATTTGAGTGTGTTTAATCCATATGCACTTTTATAATCTGATGAGGAACAAAGGTTCTGACAAGCCCTTTAAATTTCCTAGGCTCATACTGTTAGGAGGTGGTGGAGCCAGGATGTGGACTACAGCTGTTCTGTTAGCAAACCAGTGTTCTTTCCATTTGGCATGTTCCCGCTTTGCCATGGTGCGTTGTAAACCCTAAACTTCCCTCCCCAACTGCCTGAAAATCCTCTGTCTAGCCATCTGGGGACTTCACCTTTAGTTCCTAGGATAAATCAGGTTCTTTGTTTCTGTTTTGATTTTGTTTCCTCATTTTGAAAATTGCCCTTCCTTGTATGGTTTACAAAGCACTTATATTTTCTACTTATATTTTTATGTTCTCTCACTCAAGAGTTTATGGGGTAGAGCCTGATTTTTTTTTTTCCATGGGAAGTTGAGGCTCAGGTAGATAATACTGTATCAAAGCTAACACTCTGGTAAGTGGAAGAGATACTTGTCTCCAGCTTTAAGGCTTTTCCCACTGTTTCAGTCTGCATAGGGCTCTAAATATCTGTCGATTCTGTGAAGTCATGTTTACCTCCTTTATCAGGATGCCTCTTGGTACCAGACACGGTTTCCTCTAGGCAGTATATGGATGTTTATAAGTCTCAGAAGGTTCACATGGGTTTGTACACCAATAGGTCACAGAAGCACCTAAAATCTCAGGAGAACTTTATTTCACAATTCTGTTAGAAGGAACACCACACTAAAATCCGTAAGCATCAGAATTGAACAAATTGCAGCTTATCAGGTGTGATTATTCTGAAGGTAATAAGATAATGAAAATGCTCCCAAATACTCACCAATGACTTACTTTAGTTCAGATGTTATTAAATGAACCAGCCTTTTGTCAAACCTCCTATTAAAAACTCAGTAAAAGCAGAAGCTGAGGGGGAGTGGAAGTCACTGAATGTAGCTTTTTTTTCCTGAGGCCTTTTGCTTATTCCCAGGTATCTGGAGCTTTATTTTTCAAGGCTGGGACAGGAGGTAAAGTTAAGAGCCCATCCAAAATTGTGAGTGTAATAAGAGGGCAGTGTCAAGGGCTCTAACCTCAGGAGAGATTCTAACTTACTACCAAAGTTCTTACCAATTATGCTTATTTTCTATCTCCCCAATATGGGCTAAACCACATGAGATTGTTGATACTTGACCATTTTGGCCTATAAAAGTATCAATTTCATATGATTCAATATAATAGGATGTCACAGAGATTTTTTGCTCACAGCTGTCTGTCCAATGCCTAGAATAGTTTCTGATACATAGTAGGTGCTTAATAAATATTTGTTGATGGAATGAATGAATGAAATCAAGTTGGAAACCAATTATCAAAGATAAGTAGAACAATTTCAGATGAGAATTTAAAAATACATATGAACAACTCCTGAGTAAGAGAATTCAGAGTAAAAATAAAAGGAAACCTGAGTTTAGAACCTGTTAGGAATGAGAGAGTGACTGGAGGCAGGGAATGGTCTCTTGGAGTTGCCTTCATGGGATTTGACCAGACAGCTGGATAAACATTGATTTCTAGGGTCTCTATTGCATCCTTCCTAGCTGCTATTTGCAAGCTTGAAATTTATGATTTTCATTCCCATCTGAATAACATAGATATTAAAAAATAAAAGCTCAAGTCTTTTCAGTGTTTATTACCAAATGTAATCACTCTGAGTAATATACAGGTTCATATTTATAAGAGAAATATGGAATACAAATTAAAAGCCCTGTGATGTGGAGCTCACAAGCTTTCAAGAGTTACCCAAGATTATGTGAAGCTTTCTCACCCCCCGCCTTTCATATTTAATCAGATTTGGAGATTAGAGATGCAATTTCCTTTTGTGTCTAGAGAAGTTTATCAGGATGCTTCACACTACTGTTTCTATTCTGCTTCTCCCAACTCCCAGGTTACAGCACTAAAGTGTCTGTCATATAAGTTTCCATTAAAAGAAAATTATTTACTTTCCTGATTTAATGAAGAAAAATTCTATGACGTCATGTCTGTGTGGGTTAGGTTCAAACATCAATGAGTAAGGGGACAATCACAAATAGTTAAAATTACACATGAAAATCTTTTCTACTACTCATTAAGTTAAAATATACAAGGTTTTAAATGTACAGTCCTCTGTGGTATTCCTTGTGTACCTGATGAGAACCACTTACTTAACTAATACAGAAATAAAAGAGAAATGTATCAATAGACGTCCAGCTATTTAAATCCTCTGCTTTTAACAAAATTCACAGTGATGACTATGGGGAAGGTTGAGAACCCTAAAGCGCTTCTGCTTGGTTGAATAGAATGCTCCTATGTTGTATGACACATTCACATGTTCATACTGGGGCTGGCATGTTACGTGTTATGCAGAGCCTAGGGACTGATGACAGGACTGAGTTTCATGCACCTGCAATTCTGTTCTTTATGCAGTGAGATCATTGGGTACCAAATAAAGATTCAAGTTTGGGGCTAAATCATTTAGATACTGGACATGCACTTGTAGGTTTTTTCCTTCCATGAAAAAGTACGGTTGTTATGAGGTATGAGTGAATCTACTTGACCCTGGGAAGGTGGCGTGGAATTTAGTCTGAGGTTGTAGACCCCATATGCCGTATGGATGCCAATCTAGTATAATGAAGGTCTGTTTGGTACAGACCATGCTTGAGACAGTTTCTGCCTTACCCGTGATTACAGTCCAGGTGCTTTAGAGAACTGTAACCCCTGGTGTGTGAGAGATGAAGATACCTCTGGGCTTCCTCCTGGTGACCCACTCCTGCTGGAGCAGGGAGATTGAGGACAGGCACAGAGGTGGCTTTATGGAGATAGTCACGGTTACATTTAGACTTCCACACTTGTAAAGGTCCTTTCAAGATATAGGAGCAGTCGTGGCAATATGTTCAAATGGTCTCCCCCCCTTTTTTTTTTAATTTGAAAAGTTAAGATTTTTTTACCATGATCAGTTAAGACCATTCTTTCTCCCTTGCTTCTCTGAACATGTCTATTCTGTTGTTGGTGGAGTAGCTGCAGAGAGTTTAGGGATCCAGCTAAGGCGAAATTGCCTTGAGGTTACAGTATGCTGGGGTTTTGTAGCTGACAGCTACTTCTTTGAAGAGGTAAGTTGTAGTTGACTGTCCTGTTGCAGGAATGGCTTCTAGGATTCTCCTGCCACCTGCTGAGATGACCTGCCTGGTGTTGGTAGGAGGTCACAAGGCCAGAGGCTGTGCTGCCTTGCTAGTCGGCCTTGCTGCGCACAGCACTGGACTGTGCACGCTCACCAGAGGCCCTGGAGGAGACCCTGAAGAGGAAAAGACAAGGGTCTTTCTTGTCACTACCTTGAAAACTGACATAAAATTGTTAGCATATACAACCCAAAATGTAGGGAAAGGTACCAAAGAAAAATGACAAGCACTTAATTGATACAAATATGATGCTATTTTTCTTGATTTTATGATTGCATGGTATTTGTCAGCTTTTTATGATGTGTGTGCTGTGATATATTTTGTCTTTATAAATGTTTGATTTCATGTGACATTTTTTGTTTTTGTAACTCTGCATTCTCTTTGAAAGCGGGCTTTCAAAATTATATGAGCTTCAGACCTCATTAAATCTGTTCTTCCCAAGCCTGGGCTCTTGACCAGAGCATGAGTCCACATGCCACCAAGGCTTTCTTTGCTTGTCTAGGACCCTCCTCCATTGCATGTCTCATGAGCTACAGAGGACGTCAATCTTTGAAAAGCTGCCGGAAATTGAGCACAAGTGGCAGTGCCCAGAGGTGGGCAGCGTATGGAATCTGGCCTCTGATCATTCACAGAAGGGCCTTCCTTTATACATAGAAGGATAAAGACCAGCCAGTGTGCAGACTGTAGGCCAGGTAGAAGAGGCTGTTTTCCTTGTGATTCATTAGGAATGAAGGTGAACTTCTCATTCCTGGGTGGCTCGAGGCTTATGCGACCCAGAGGTAGTGAAGTCAGATAGAAGGTCCTATCCCAAAGCTCAGAGCCATTATTAAGAAGATACACTGCCAGTCCAGGAGTCAAAAGACTTCACTTCTCTTTCCCTAGTTGGGGGTATTTCCACCTCCCTGTGACTTGGACTGTGTTATGTAAAATGGAGGTCATAATCCTTTGCTAGATTGTATTAAAGAACTTATTATATAATGCTGGCCATAGAGCCATGGGAACATGTAATGTACCAAGCGAATGTAAGAAATGTGATGCATATAAGAAAATATTAAGGGTAAAAATCAATATTGTCATTTAAACTTTCAAAAAATCTTTTTCTGGACTATCTGAGGGTGGCAATAGAAGGGTCCTGATCAATTAAGTTCAGGGAGGCTCAAAAAGATGTGGATTTCTATAATCAGTCTAATTCCCAGGGGCCAGTTTGTTCAGGTCTAGACATGTTTGTTAGTATAATTGAAAGAAGCATGATCAGACCGCATGTGTTCCAGCCAGCAGCAGACCGAGGGGACTGTGCTCTTGCTCTGCCTGAGGACCTCAGTAGACTACCTGTTCCCAGGCCAGGAGGATGACAGAAGGGCGGAAAGCTTCCTTCTTGCTTTTGGGCTCCCATTAATCAACATCGCTTTCCTAATTAACATGAAGGCACTCTCAGCTGCACATTTTGAGGAGCTTCCAACAATTCATTTTTCCTTCTGGTTATGGAAAAAACAGCCTTCATAATGAGGAAAAGAGCTATTTTTTTTTACAATGCTAAATATTAATTCTTCTTTCAGTTTGTCATTTGCATATCTCTCAAATTGGGTTTACTTTTTCAATTTACACTGCTGAAGCCCCACGGCCTGAAGAAAAACAATTAGCACTATTTCCTTGGTGAGGGTCAGAGTGCCTACTTTGTAGGCTCAGGTTTTTCTTAAGACAGTAGTTGAAGGTACATGAGAAATGGAAATTTAATTGGCATACCTACGAGGATCTCCAGGTTCAGAATGAGAAACAAATGTCCCTTCTCTTCAGTTAGCCATTTTCATACACATAGTGTTGATCGAGGTTATTCCTTTCATAGAGGGTAACAGGCACTCAGCCTTGGGTAACTTTAGGCTTTGCTCTTCTCTGCCCATGGATTATGGATGGAGTCCAGTGGCCACTCAGGGTATCTTCTCCTCATCAGAACTAATGGTTTCCAGGTACTAATAGATATTCATCTAGGTTTGTAGATGACTTGCTCAAAAACTTGCCTTGATGTTAGGACACATAGACTCTATTCATCCCCCAAGCCTCCCTCCACTCTCCTTCCTCCTCCCTCCCTCCCTCCCTCCCCCTTCCTTCCTTCCTTCCTTCCTTCCTTCCTTCCTTCCTTCCTTCCTTCCTTCCTTCCTTCCTCCCTTCCTCCCTTCCTCCCTTCCTCCCTTCCTCCCTTCCTCCCTCCCTCCCCCCCTCCCCCCCTCCCTTCCTTCCTTCCTTCCTTCCTTCCTGTTACCTCCTCCTCTTCCTCCCCAACTGCCTCCTTCCCTGTTTTCCCCTTCCCATATAGATCATCTCCTGAGTTATGGGGCTAACACTATGCTAGATGCTGGAAATACTGTGGTGAAGAGGATAGAATCTAGTGAGGAAACTGTCACAAAAACAGGCAGCTTGAGGGTAGTCTGATAACCATCACTATAGGAGAGAGGACAGGGCTCTGTGATACAAGGAGGAGTCAGGCAGGCAGGGATAGGCCTTTCCTCTGAAATCTTTCAGCACTGGACTTTTTGATATCTCTTGTATGATTATTTAACCAAGAGTTGCCTGTGATTCTGGAGTTTGATAGGCCAAATGAAATATTCCAGTGTTCATTTGTCTCACCCATAAAATAGTAATAGCAACAAAACCTAAGTTTATTAATGCAGTGTGCTTAGAATTCCAAATCCAACAGATGCTTCTTGTGCTGCGAATGATATCACATAGGGACAAGGTAGCTGTTTGACCTTTGTCTGTAAGTGACAGTCTATGCCATTCAATTTTCTCTTTGATCTTTAGGGACTTGGAAGACCTCCCTGGAAAGTCAACATGAAAAAGATTCATGGCATCAAATTCTTCTTAAGGCTGCTGAATAGTGGTACATTTGTTCGGGAATGCCATCTGGAGTCATTTGAGGCTCATAAGGTGAGCAGTGTCAGTGCTTCATTTTGGGTTGGTGAGGGGAATCAAAGTTGAACTATTGCATCTACAGGAATGGTGGTTCTATTTCACATTTTTTTCTTTTAATTGCTTGGAATGCATATTTGGAACTTTTCCACTTGGCGTTGGGCTTGGTGCATACTATATATTTTCTGAATTAAAGAGAAAGTGTCTTAGTGGCTAGAGTGATGGATCTAAGATCAGAGAGAGCCACATTCAAGTTCTGAAACTGCAGTTTACTAGCTGTATAAATTTGAGCAGGTCACTTCTTTTCTCTAAAACTGAGCTTTTTTAAATTTCTAAAATAGAGATAACTACATTACTACCTTATAGAGATTTTGTGACTCATAAATGTTCATGGCAGATATTAAATGTGTAATAAGCATTAACTATTGTTAATTGTTATAGAACGCCAATGTATGCATGCTGTGCACATGTGTATTAAGGCGTGGTTCCTATGGCTTCTACAATACTTGAGACAGAGTCCCTTGGCACACTTTATCTCAAGGAGGACATCTGCCAGCTACATTAAATGGCATGGCGGCTTCTTATAGAAGACACCCATGAGGCTGTCTCTTCAGTTTCCATTTTTCTACTAATTGCCTTTCTCCTGCTCATCCTTAGTGTGGCTGTAAGGGTTACTATGCCAGTACAGTGATTCTAGTCCTTATCCACAGCTGACTGGCCCAGGGTTTGGACTTGGGACCCAGAGAGTTGAGTTTGCTTCTTTTTCTGTTCTATAGCAATAGGCTTGATAACTCAGGGGATATTAAAATAGCCATGCTTCTTTCCATTTGACCTGAGAAGCAGAAGAATTTGGTCTAAAGAAGAAAAAGGAAAGAGAAAGAAGAGAGGAAAGAACAAAACAAAGAAAGAGATAAGTAGTGGATGTGCAGGAAGAAGTGGGAATATGAGCTAGAGAATGAATCCTGAGAAATACCTTGTTCCATTTATTCCTGAAATCCAGCCAAATTCCTAGTCCTAAGTTTCTTGAGATGATCCAGCAATATTTGAATAATTAATCTCTATTTTTACTGAAGCCATTGAGAGTTGGATTTTGGTCACTTGCAACCCCCCCTCCCCACCACATTCTAAGTAATACCTTCTACAAATGTTACACCAGGGAGGGTGCCCAGGACACATGTCTAACAGATGTTACAGCTATTACATGCAGCTGACATTACGCCCATTTGGCCTTTCTAAATGGTTGGTCATCATCATTATACTCACAGCAGAGTGTATACATGAGTTTTAAAATGACTGTTATTGTTCTTTGAGTTATTTTCCTCTGAAATAAAGCAACAAAGATAGATAACATGTTCTCACTCGAGGTAGTCAAACCAATATGGTCTTAAGGCTAAGAGAGAAATTGGAGTGGTGTTGTGGCTGCAGATGTTGATGGATTTTAACACTGAACCCTAGGAAACTCACAGACCAGGGGCAAAAAAGGAAAGGCTAAGAAGAGCAGAGCACTTCCAAGATTAGCCTTCCCCTACCAATTTCTGCTGGAGCTACTTCGATACTGCCTTGGACACTGCCAGGGTCACTTATTACTGGGAAGATGATCTTGGAAAAAGATTTGCCAGGTTCCAGTGGCTCAAAGAACCTCTGTCCCTATCATATGCTGTATCTGCAGAGCTAGAAGGCTGTGAACTATCATTTTGTTAGAGAGGCAGGATAGCATTGTGAATGAGAGCATGGATTGCAGAGACAGACTCTTTGGGTTTAAATCCTGAGTATGTTGTGTGACCCTGAGCAAGTTAGTATACTTTCTGTTCCTCCATTTTTTCATCTGTAAGATGAGGACAACACTTTTGTGCCTCAAACATCTGTGAGGGGTAATGAGTGGGTTTCTATATTAAAAGAATTTAGAGTAGTATTTGCACATATTAAGCACAATGCAGATATTATTATTGCCGCTGCTGCCACTTACTATACCACTATCACCACCAACTCCATATCACGACCCACACAGGAGGCAACACTGGAACATATTAAAAAGCTAAACAAGTGGCTCCTGGGTGGCTCAGTCAGTTGAGTGTCTAACTTCAGTTCAGGTCATGATCTCATGGTTCGTGAGTTCAATCCCCACACCCAGCTTTCTGTTGTCAGCATGGAGCCTGCTTTGGATCCTCTGTATCCTTCTCTCTCTGCCCCTCCCTCTCTCTCTCTCTCTTAAAAATGAAGAAACATTTATTAAAAAAGATAATAAAACACAAGAGTTGGTATAAATTCAAAAGAAAAGGTGTTCATACTGAGAATTATGGGAGTTGAACAGAAGTATAGGAAAGACCTTCATCTTCAAGTCTCTTAATTGGAGGGAGCCTTAGTGTTCTCATCCAGCACCCAACAATACACATTAATCTAATTATTAATATTTCTGGCATACAATTGTCCAACATACCCTTGCACCTTCTGAATAGAGAACTCACTTCTTTCTGAAGCAGGTCAAAGTGATCTTATTAAATGACTTTGTCAGGTACTAAATCACATAAGCTGAGAAACTAAAAGTCAACCATTATCTTTTCTTCTCCTTTATATCATTTATTTGCCTTATTCATATATTAAGTCTGATTAGTTTCCCTTGTCCCAAAACCATCCCAAATGCAAGGCAGCATGCAGTTATTAGGAGGGATGTGGTTCCTAAAGACCAAGTATAGCTGAAGAGTTGTAGAAGAGTAAACTCGTAGAAGGCAGGTGTTTCTGTTGATCAACTTAAAGTGTCACAGCCCTGTGGTTAGAGTGTAAATAAGGCTTCAATATATTTGGCCTGATAGTTTTGAAAAGAACCATGTGTCAGTGCATTTTACATTCAGGGGATTCACATTATTCTAAATTGTCTGTATAAAACAAAACTTTACATAAATATTTTTATATCACACTTTCAAATCTATGTGATTGAAATCTATTTAAGATATCTCTTGACTCTATCTCTTTTTCCATATCACCTCTGCCTCTCCTTTAGTTCAGACACATATTTTCTCTTTCTGGATTGTTAAATTTCCATTTCACATTGTGATTACAGTGTTTTTTTTTTTATGTGTCTGTATTTCTTTCAATCTGTAAATTTAAGAGTAGGGGACAATTTGTTTATCTTTTTGCTCCTTCTCACTTGGACCACCCCCCCACCTTGCTCATGTACACGTGCACACACGCATGCATATATATGCACACACACAGCATATTTGAAAATATTATCTTATTCAGTCTTCCTAGCAGTTGTATGAAGCAGGTGGATATTATCTTCACTTTTCAAATTAATGTATTGAGGCTCAGAGTAGTTAATACAATTGAATAAGAAACACAAGATTCGTAAGTGACAGTGTCAGCATTTCAACCTGAGCCTCTGATATAAAGTCCATATTCTTTCTACCACAAAAGAACTCTATTCCTAATATTTCCTTTGCCCATTTCAAGTTTAAAGACAAAGACTGCCGATTTCCTCTTTATTTACATAACATTTTGCATAGCAACAACCATATCTAGGTTGGTGTTTAGGAACATCAAAAGCTGATTTATTGATTATTCTTGAAGCAGAACCTAGGACTAGGAGAAATGAGGAATGCTTAGAAATGGAGCAACTGCTTTAGATGTGATGATGGTTAGTATGTCTGACTTTTCAAGTAATGTTACGGCCGAGGCTCAGAGTTCTTCTCAGCCTAATTCTCATCCTTTGTCTCTCAAAATGGTATTAGCCAGACTGGAAGTCCCTAAGACCTGGTAGTGACTTTGATGTTCACTCAGCTCCCTGCTTGTTGTTGGCCTTTGTAACCGATGTGGGATGACTGATCAAGGGGAAGGGCAAGAGACCAAACCCTGGAGCCATGGGACAAGACTAGGGGAGCCTTCCCCTTCTCTGCTGCCTTACCTACCTTGCTCAGGAATGCAGGTGCACTTTTCACTTCCTGGAGCTACAACATTCACTCCCATCTGAAGGCTTATGGGAGAGTTGTAGCCTCTGTCTGCAAGGTTCTTCCTTTTCTTTGCTTACCCAAATCCTGTTTATCGTTTAGGGTTTGGTCTAATTGTCTATTGTTAGGAAGGTCCGTTTTGATTTTCTAGACTGGACTAAGAGTTTCTCTCAAGATCTCGCTAAGATAAAGTTTGTACTAACAGCAGACATTAATTACATAATGATTTCATAAACATTTGATGCCTCTTTTACATGTCAGACTATGAGCTGCTTGAGGGCAGTGACTGTGTCTATTTCATTCATCATTTCATCATCTGGCCAGATCCCAAAACTTTGGATGTGACGCACACTAATAAATATTGATCAATGGGTAGATGATCAGGTGGAAGATAATATAATCATCTCCCTGCTTCCCCATTAGAGGGAAATGAAGAGGAATGGAAAAAGAGATGACATTCAGTGTCACCTGGAAAAAATAATGTTTCAATAAGAAAGATGAGATTTTATTTTCTAGACTATTGTTTTCAGAATGTTTGTCATTGAAATTTCGCTTTATTTGACAGAACCATTTATATTCCTGTAAGAATGAAATTGAATAAATACATTTCAGAGTATCCCAAGGTGACCTGCATATCTAGGCAGCCTGAGCTTGCTAGAGGGCAAGCAATCTTTGGACATCAAGAGGGGCAGACCAACATCTCTGATTTGAACTGGTACTTTCTCCTTCACGGTGATTTTTAAAAATCTGATGCAAATCTGAGAATAACACTCATCTTCAGGTTTGAAATGTGATACATTTTAGGTCTTATGCAATGAAAACAATGAGAACCTAAGCTTAATTAAAACTTCCCTCCTTACAGTCCACATATTCACAAGTTTGTAGGGCTCGTTCATTTTTCATCACTTAAAATGAAAAGGGTCGTTCATGCTCACAACAAAAATATTGTTGAGCGCTGCGTGTGGAAAATGACAGAGCTCCCTGAGGAGCATTTAGATTCTCATTAGGGAGTCTGGAATGCCACAGGACTTAACATTTTAACAGGCTAGCCATGTTATTTATCTTCCCAACATGGGATACTTGTGAGAGTAAACTGAGAAGCAATGGGTGGTGGTGGTGGTAGTTATTAATTGTTAATCTGGTCTAACTTGCATAAACCAGTACCATTGGGCTACACCTGGACCTATGTTCATCCTCTGATAATACTTTGTAAGAACAATGACATAGATGTCTCATGTAGTACGTCATTGATTATGAAGTGAATTTTATAGTTTATAGCTACTCTAGAAATTCAAATAAGGAAGGGACTGGCATCACTACTAATTTATGGTTGGTTAGCAAAGGTTGTAACAAGAATATTTAATCTGAGATGCGTTTGGTAGGTAGGTAGGGGACAGATATGCCCCATGCGAGTGAAAATTTGGAGGGATTTTTCAGGAGTTAATCAATTTTGATAATTTAACCTGGAGTAAAAGTTGTGAAAATTACCAATATTTTAAGAAAGAAGGAATATGTGGTCAACATTCCTACTTTCCATCTATATTTACTGTGGAATTCTCCAACCTTGCAGCAGTCCTATACCCTCAGCTCGGAAGTACCTGAGGCAGTGTCCATACTGATATGTCTCTTCTTTCTTCCCTCTTCCTCCTTTTCTTTCCTTTTTCGCTTTTCTATGTCTCTCTCCATTTCCCCTCCTCTTCCTACTCTCCTTCTGTAGGACTTTAAACCACAGTTTTTCACATACATTACCTCCTGCTTCCTCCCTGGTGTTAGACACTAGGGCTAGAACAACCCCACTCAGAATAGGTCAGGGCTGTCATTCCAAAATTAGAAGTGGAGACTCTGGGACCATGAGGTGACCGATCATCTCCTATTCAGGGAACATTATCTCCTCTAGCTTTCTGAAATTTCCCTGATACTAGTTGTCTCTTCTTTAGGTGGAAAACTGATGGCTGAACACCCCACCTGGGGCACTTTCAGGGAAGGGCAGTTCTTTGTCTCTTCCTTACTTTTGAGCCACGGTTTAATATTCCTTCCAAAAGAGAGCCTGCTCTCATTTTTCAAGAGGATTTATTTTTTTTATTTTTTTAAATTTTAAACATTTATTTATTTATTTATTTATTTATTTTGAGAGAGAGAGAGAGAGAGGAAAGAGGGGAGAGAGAGCATGAGTGGGGGAGCGGGGGAGCAGCAAAGAGAGAGGGAGATACAGAATCTGAAGCAAGCTCCAGGCTCTGAGCTGTCAGCACAGAGCCCGACGTGGGGCTCAAACTCATGGACCATGATGAGATCCTGACCTAAGCAGAAGTCAGAGGCTTAACTGGTTGAGCCACCCAGGCAACCCAAGAGGATTTCTTTTAAAACAACCAAATTCCTGAGTGTCATTGCTCTGGTCCTGCTTGGAAGGCTTATCCATTTACAACTGTGAACTGTGAGCTTCCCTCAGTCAAGGTAGTCTGAATGGAAGTGTGTTCCCAGGTGGATGTGAACTCCATTGAAATTTCTCAGAACCTCCAGGACTCTGTCCAGTTAACACAGGCTGGAAGACAGGATATTTGAATCCATTAGTAGTAGATTTTTATTTTTTTTCCTCATAAAGGACATACTTTTTTCCAGCTTTAAAAAAAAATCCAGTGTAGTTAACATACAGTGTTATATTTGTTTCAAGTGTACAATATAGTGATTCAGCAGTTCCGTATGTTACTCAGTGCTCATCCAGATAAGTGTTATCTTAATCCTCTTCACCTGTTTCACCTACCCACCACCCATCTCCCCTCTGGTAACATCTGCTTGTTCTCTGTAGTTATGAGTCTCTTTTTTGGTTTGTCTCTCTCTTTTTATGCTATGTTCATTTGTTTTGTTTCTTAAATTCTGCATATGAGTGAAATCATATGGTATTTATCTCTATCTAACTTATTTTACTTAGTATTATATTCTCTAGCTCCATCCATATTGTTGCAAGTGGCAAAATTTAACTCTTTTTGATGGCTGAGTTATATTCCATTGTTTATATAAACCACATCTTCTTTATCCATTCATCTATCAGCGGACACTTGGGTTACTTCCATAATTTGACTATTGAGATAATGCTACAATAAACATATGGGTTTTCTATTTTTAAAGTGTAAAATGTTTCACAATGATAAGAGATTTGTGTGCTTTTAATAGTTGTTGTATTTGCAAACATTTTTCTTCTTCTGTGAAGTTATAGGCAACAATCTATCCCCCAGTCCCTTCCCTGTCTTTTGCTCTTCTCTGAAAGAAAGGTGGCCTACAGACAGTGTGCCTATCACTGCAAGCTCCAGTAAAGAATGAAGAATCAAGTAAAAGGACAGTTTTTTTTTAATAGAGAAAGAGGGCAGGAGAGAGAGAACAAACCTGTTTTTAAATCAAAACTGGAGATAGCTGCATATATCTTCTGAGGGACTAGAAGGAGGCTAGAAATGTTTGGGAAAATTCCACCCATCAAGATATTGGGAAGAATCACGGGCCCTCATAATGTGAAGAACAGGGATATTATTCAGCCATGAGAAGAAAGAAATGCTGCCATTTGTGACAAAATGAATAGACCTTGAGAACATTATGCTAAGTGAGATACGTCAGACAGAAAAGTTCAAATACTGTGTGGCCCCACATATGATATCTAAAAAGCTCTGTTTCTTATAGAAACACAGAGTAGAATGGTGGTTACCGGGGGCTGGGGATGGTAGTGGTGGGGATTGGGGAGAGGCTGGTGAGAGGGTATAAGCCTCCAGTTATAAGATTAATAATTTCTGGGGGTCTAATGTACAACATGGTGATTATAGTTAATAATTCTGTATCATACTCTTGGGAGTTGCTAAGAGAATAGATCTTAAATGTTTTCACCACAAAAAGAAATGATAATTATGTGACATGATAGAGGGGTTAGCTAACTCTGTGGTGGTCATCATTTTGCAATATTTAAGTCTGTCGAATCAAACCAATTTTGCTTGAGTTCCTAAGGACAAGACACTTCCACTGGTTTGCAGGAGTCCCTGGAGGGAGGGGTTGAGAATAAGCTGACTAAGTCTCTAGATGTGGATTCTTGTCTGACGTTGTTTGCTCCTAACTTCTCCTTTACTCAGTCCTTCTCATTTCTCCAGAGCCACTTGCTTTTTCCTCTGAGCGAGGGGTGTTTTTCTGGGAAGGAGGCATAGTTGCAGATGTGGTTTGATTTCATGGTTCATTGTTCTGCTCTCTGGCTGCTTTTGATTTTGATCCTATTCCTAGGCTCCTTTTTCCCCCTTTTAAATCAGATTTATTGTCATATTACTCTAGAGAACAACATGGTTACAAAATACATGCTAAATAACTGATTAATAAGTTAAAGCAAATTCTTATTAAATGACTATTTGCAAAGCTTTGTGTTAACCACTGTAGAGGGGAGATGGCATATCTCAGCCATGATTAAGCATTAGAAACTCCTGAGGAGCTTCTAATAAAATAGAATCTGTAGATTACTTTGAGAGAGAATGGAACTCAAAGCAATTTACAGATGCAGTTCAATCTTCATCAAAACCCCTATGACATTTTTGCATTAATAGAGAAACTTTTTAATGTAATTTTTACGGAATTTCACAGGACCCAGAATAGCCAAATGAATCTTGAAAAAGAAAAATCAAAATCAGAGGTTTCATACTCCCTGATTTCAATACTATATTACAAGACTGTGGTAGTTAAAACAGTGTGGTACTGGTATAAAGAGAGATATATAGGCCAGTATAATAAAATAGAGGGCCCAGAAATAAACCCTGGTGTGTTTGGTGAAGTGATCTTTAACAAGAATGCCAAGCCCACTCAATGAGAAAAGGGCAGTCTCTTCAACAAATGGTGTTGGAAAAACTGGAGATCCATATGCCAAAGTATGAAGTTGGGCCTTTATCTTATACCACATAAAAAAATTAACTCGAAATGGTAAAAAGACTTACACATAAGACTTCAAACTTTACTCCTAAAGGAAAACTGAGGGAAAGCTTCGTGACATTTTGTTTCCAAATAATTTCTTGGATGTGATAACAGAAGTATATGCAACAGAAGTAAGATAAGATAAATGGAGCTGTTTCAAAATTAAAGGAACCATCAATGTTCAAAAGGAACAATCAATGTAGTGAAAAGGCAGACTACAGAATGAGAGAAAACATTTACAAATTGCTCATTGGTTGAGGGGCTAATATCCAGAATGTATAAAGAAATCTTACAACATAACAGCAATAAAAATATCCTTATTAAAACATGGGCAAAAGACTTGAATAGACATTTCTACAAAGATACACAAATGGTGACCAAGCATATGAAAAGATGCCCAATATCACTCATTAGAGAAATTAGAGAAATCAAATAAAAATCAAAATGAGCCATCACCTCATATCCAATTGGATGGTTCCTGTTAAAAATAGAGAAAATAACAAGTGTTGGTGAGGATGTGGATAAATCGGAACACTAGTGTACTGTTGATGGAGCATGTAAAATGGTGCAGCCACCTTGGAAAACAGTATGATGGTTCCTCAAAAACTTAGAATTATCATATGATATAGTAGACCTACTTCTGGGAACATATAAAAGAATCGAAAGCAGGATCTTTTTGAACACCCATGTTCATCTCAGCATCATTCACAATAGTGAAGAGGTGGAAGCAGACTGAAAGTCCACTGATGGATGAATGGACAAAGAAAATGGAATGTGTGTATGTTATATTATTCAGCCTTAATAATGAAGGAAATCCTGTCACATGCTACAGCATGGATGAACCTTGAGGACATTGTGCTAAGTGAAATAAGCAAGTTACAAAAACACAAAAACTGCGTAATTCCACTCATGAGAGGCACTTAAATTCATGAAGGCAGAAAGTGGAATGGTGGTTGCCAAGGGTTGGGGGAGGGGAGGATGGAGGTTTGTTATTTAACGGATATACAGTTCAAGTTTTACAAGAATGTTCTGGAGATTGGTTATACAACAATATGAATATACTTAGCACTACTGAACTATACACTAGAAATACTTAGGAGGGTTAAAAAATTACCATGCCCAGACCCCAGAAGTGTCTGGGGTATAGACCCAGAGATGGTTTTTCTATATAGCTCCCCAGGTGACTGAGGTATGCAGCAGGGTAAGACCCACTGGAGCTGGGACAGGAGCACTGGTCCCATCTTCTGGGGGTTCATCCTCTGGAAGGAATGTGTAGTGTGTATGGAAAACACCACGGAGTCAGTCCATTGTACTAGGCACCTTAAAGAGTTACAGAGTGTCATGAAAATCTATAAGGCCAAGACCTTCCTTGTAGCATGGGGTGAGTTTTCAGGCATTTGCGCTGGGCATTGAAGAATCAAAGAGGCTGACAGGATGCCTGTGAGGAGACGGGGTCTGAAGCTGTCAGTAAAGGATAAAGTGGGTAAAATGCCTGGTATGTTTAGTAAATGGAGGGTGTCTGGTTTCATTGGAGTATGTAAAGGGTGGAGTGGGGTGTGCGATGGTAAGGAATTACAATTTCAAAGACAAACTAATGCCAGCTTGCAGAGGGTCTTGAATGTCATGCTTAGAAGATTAGACATTATTCAGTAGACAATGGGGAGTCATCGCTTTTTTAGCCAGGGATTGAAAAAAAAAAAAAGCTAAAACATCTGTGTGATTTAAAATCCAGAGTGATAAGAGCTTTGTTTGAAGAAGATCTATTTTATTCTTCCTTAAATGACATATACTAGCTAGTACTTCCAAACTGCTTGTTCACATTTCATGCAGTTTTCCAACGCATGTTTTTTTCATTTCTCCTGCCTGGTCCAGAGCTGTCTGTTTCCTCCAGCGTGATGCCCCGTAGGCCCCAGTTTACCTGGTCAAGTGCATGGGAGTCACTCCATCTTGGTTCCCATCTTAGAGGCCCAGGCACTTTGCTAAGCTAAAACTATCTGCCTCCAAACAATTCTCTTAAGGGAGGAGCAAGTCATATTTGAAAGATTAGTGCTGACTGTCATCTACAACAAAAACCACTTTGTAAGCACAATTCCCATATGAGGCTGGAGCAAATGCTGCTGATCTTGAGGAGGACTGCTGGGGCCTTTGGGAAGGGCACACAGCCACTCCTCAGTTGGCTTCCTTCATAAGTGCCTGCTTTCTTTCTTTCCCTTGGAAAACCTGGACAATTGTATTTTGCAGAATATTTTCGTATCTGCTCCTGGACCCTGACATTTTGAAACAACTAACCTACTTTGTTTGAGAAATGCATTTAAATAAATTAATGAAACCACTGCTCCGAATGAATCCTTTCAGGCTGCTTACAGAGAAATTTTGAAAGGGCAATATTATCACTGACAAAAACTGCAGCATCTGAGCAATTTGATATCCAGAAAGCTGAGCAGGGAGGCAGAACATAATGACAGAGTTTTACCTATAGCAAAGCCATTAAAGGTCGCCTACTGTAAGGACAGCTGAAATAGAATTTGTTTTCAAATTATAAGATTAAAGAACATTCCTTGAAGAAAGTATTATTATACAGTGTCAAAAGAAAGAGAGAGATTAAAATGGTTGGAAGATGCAATCACAGCTGAGATAAATTCTACTTTCTCTGTGGTTTGTACACCCTGCAGTCTCTCCGCCTCAATGGGTTGGGTGGTTTGGAGAAATTAGCAAGTGTTCCTCTCTCCACACAGATCTTTCCCCCACTGAGAGTTCTTTTCCCCTCTGGTCTTACTGAAAACACACTTGCCTACCAGGGAAACCATGTGGAGGAATGGAGGGTTTCTTTGTTAATGGTGCCCATTGGAGAGGACAACATTAAAAATTCTTTAAAATGAAAGGGGCAATTTTGAGTTTCCAAGTCATTAGGCAGGTTTATGACTTGTCCATTTGCAAAGGAGCTGATGGGACTCTCCACACAGCCATTTCACTTAACATTGGCTCATCTCACACATGGCTTTTTCTCAGTTTTCCACCCATGCCCAGAACTCCTCTGGTGTAGGCTGAGGCTCCCTTCAGAAAACATGGAAAAAGTCCACCCTGCCTTCTCTGCAGCGCCATTTTACTTAAAATGCTGTAGCACATTAACGAGGGTGAACAGGACTTTTTGCAATGAGTGAGTCAAATACAAATACAATGAGTGAGAATACAAGTTCTCTTACTACTGTCAATTATAAAACATGTACCATGCGTAAGTTCTTTGTAAATATTAGCTAAGAATGAACCTACACAACTAGAGAAATGATTCAGGTGCTTTCTGCATTTTAAAAATATTTGAATACATTCATTGGAAACTTTGTCTTTATGTAAGACTTTCTGTAGCGGACAAAAAATTTATTCAAACTTAACAGAGTGGCAGGAGATAGGATAATTATGTAATTTGACTATTTGTAATATAATAAATAATAATGTGTTATTCTGGGCACACAGAAACATATGGTGAAAACAGTCATCCAGTTCTTCCTTATTCAAAATACTTACCCAGGACAAGAATGCCTACCCAGTGGCCATTGAACATCCTTTGTGCCTTTCGGTCTTACTGTGTCTGACCAGTTTCCTGGCTACCCTGTGCTTTTCTCAAATATTAGCTCTTTGTGGAGCTTGTCTACACCACTTCCTGCTTCAACACCTGTGCAGTGAGTGGGAAATTATGAGGAGTTGTTGCAGAGCTGAGGCTGAAGTCAAGCTGTCTGGAGGCCAGAAGGAAACTGGTTGGCAAGATCTTGACACAAGAATGGTGGGTCATCTTGCTTTGCCTTCCACTGTCTTGGCTGGAAATACCACGGCATTAATGACAGCACAGTAGAGGTCCTGGAACATTCCTGCTGTGGGATCCATGCTCCAAAGTGCATTTTCCACTTCAGTCAATGAGGCAAGAGCTATTGAGAGTTTTCCAAAGGGAGCTCTCATGGGGAATTGGGGCATCTTCAGGAAGAAACCATTGGCTATCCTCCCCACCCACAAAACAACAAGAACAAAAAACTTGACTTAAACTAGGTAATCAAACAATTACTTAGCTAAGGACCTTGGTCTCTCTAGAGCTGGATTTTTCAACATCAATAATCCAATGCCAGAGGCAAAGTGAACCTTTCTTTTGATGTCATCCTTGTCTCTGTTTTGTTCCTTTTATTTTTTTGCATTAAATATTTTTGTAAGTTTTTATTTAAATTCTAGTTAACATAATAATAGTATATGTATATATTAATTTCAGGTGTACAATATCGTGATTCAACACTTCCATACATTACCCAGGGCTCACCACAAGTGTATCACCTATTTAACCCATCCCCCTGCCTGCCTCTTCTCTGGTAACCATCAGTTTGCTTGTGGTTAAGTATCTGTTTCTTGGTGGGGGGTGCACCTGGGTGGCTCAGTTGGTTATGTGTCTTGACTTAGGCTCAGGTCATGATCTCATGGTTCATGAGTTCAAGCCGCATGTCAGGCTCTGTGTAGTCAGCTTAGAGCCTGGAACCTACTTTGGGTTTTGTGTCTCCCAAAGTTTATTCATTGCAAAATTAATTCAAACCTAAACAGCAGAGTGGCAGGAGATAGGATAATTATCCTCTACCCTCCCCCACTCACACTCTGTCTCTCTCAAAAATAAACATTAAAAAAAAGAAAAAAGGATCTGTTTCTTGGTTTGTCTCCCTCTCTCTCTCTCCTATGATCATTTGTTTTGTTTCTTGAATTCCACATATGCATGAAACCATATAGTATTTGTCTTTGTCTGACTGCCTTATTTTGCTTACCATCATATTCTCTGACACTATCCATGTTGTAGCAAATGGCAAAATTTCATTCTTTTTGATGGCTGAGTAATATTCCATTGCATATATACCACATCTTCTTCATCTATTAATCAGTTGATGGACGCTTGAGCTCTTTCCATAATTTGGCTATTGTTGATAATGCTGCTGTAAACATCAGGGTGCATGTGCTCCTTTGAATCAATAGTTTTTTATTCTTTGGGTAAATACCCTCATAGTATAATTGTTGAATTGTAGGAGGATATAGAGAAAGAGAACCCTCCTGGACTGTTGGTGGGAATGCAGACTAGTGTTCTGCTCCCTTTAACTTCCTTTTTTGGGTTCAGTATCACTCAAATAGCATCTTAAAGTTCTGTAACCAAACCCTAGTCTGTCTGCCTGATGTGCAGCAAAGATAATCACCGAGGCATCGAACATGCAGCAAGGAAAGGGTTTATTCAAGAGACAGCCAAACGAGGAAGTGAGAGGGCAAGCCTCAAATCTGCCACCTCAGAGGTGGAGAGAGAAAGGTTTTTATAATCAGAGAAATTGAAATTACATGCATATTGATGAAAAGGGGGATGGGTAACCTTATGACTCCTCTTGTGGAAAGATGGAGCATATGCCTTGAGCAAATATACATATACACCCTGTGTTTACTTTAGGGTGGAGACATAACATCAGAAGGAAGTTATCTTAGAACGAGAAAGGGCCCTGGGAATCATCTGAGATCCCGTAAAATCTATATGGGGTCTTGGGTAAGAAATGTAGAGCCTTGTTTGTTCATAGACCAAAGCCATATCAATTGACCTTGAGTCCAGCCTTCTGCAGGGACAGCTAGTGAATTTGTTAGTGGGGACTGAAAATAAACAATAGATGATCAGGGAGAAAAAAGTCTCTGAAAAACAACCTTTAAATTTTCTGGTAGTTTCAGTCTCATTAACCCTCTGGGGCATGGTTTCAGTTCCAACACCCTGGTTAGGAAATGTGGCTTGTGTCATGGAGATAGTGAACCGACAAAACTTTGCTATCTATATTTCGTCGTGCAAGTTGCAGGTTCAGAGGCCAGGCTTATAATTTTATTATCTATTTTTTTCTTTGTCTCAGTTTAGAACCAATTAAAAAAATAGGTGAAAAAATCAAAGAAATGGAGATTAACATGCCAACTTTATTACCTATAAGTCTGAATTTAGAATATAGAATAGATAGGTGGCTATAAATTGTACCTTCTAGAATTTCTCTTCTAGTCTACTATACCATAGGGTGGCCAGAGATTCGAAGTAGATGCTTTTACCTGGATTTCCTGCCTCGTATCTGTTGTTATAGTGGGGAATAAAGTGAGATACCTGTGGTCTTGGGTTTAACCTGTGAACCTGCCCCTGGGAGCCAGACTACAGCAGAATGCATTCATTACGGAGTGAGGCAGTAGAAAGATTGACAGGGGGTAGGGAGAGAGGGGTGCTGAGAAATATGCATTCAGTGGGTTACACGTTGATGATTTTATTCATGGTAATTAGAAAAAGTAATGATAGCGAATGATATTTTAAAGAGTTTTCAAAAACAATGTTGAAATAAATACCTTGGAAATTTAAACTTCTATAAACTAAATGTGTGTGCTAAAATACAAGGGTAAACTCTGATTGAAGAGCAGTGAATAACTTCAAAGCCAGTAGGATTTAAAAAATGAGATTAAAAAAAAACCTGATTGATTACACAGAAAAAGAACAAAATACTTAAAAAGTAAAACAAAAATTAGTTTTACAAAAAAAGAATTTAAGATGAAAAGCGCAATAGTGATAAGGACACTTCCTGATGAAATGGGAGTATCTCAGAAGAAATAAATAGACAACAGTTATATGTACTTAACACTATAGCTTTCAATCATGTGAAAAAATAAAAAATTTAGAACAGATTTAGAATAACATGAATACCAAGCTTGATGTTGTAGATAGACAGACCTACATAATATGTACTTTTTAAAAAGGATATAGAACAATCATGAAAATTAACTATGCATAAGTTATAAAAGAAGTGAAAAAAATCATCTATGACTAGACTGGTAAAAGTTGAACTTGTTGATGGGCCTTGCACTATTATATATATATAATATTTTATATATATATATATATATATATTTTAGATCTGTTGATGCAGATAACTCCGCAGTTTCTTTTTTTTTAATGTTTATTTTTTTGTGTGAGAGAGAGAGAAATGGAAAGAGAGACTGTGCGTGCACGTGCACAAGCAGGAAAGGAGCAGAAAGAGAGAGCGAGACACAGAATCAAAGCAGGCTCCAGGCTCTGAGCTGTCCGCACAGAGCTCAGCGCGGGGCTTGAACTCACCAACTGTGAGATCATGACCTGAGCCAAAGTTGGACATCCATCCAACTGAGCCACGCAGGTGCCCCTAGTAAATATTTTCTAAAGCTGTAGTAATTAAAACAGTGCAGCACCGGCACAGAGGAAAGGAAATAGATGAGTGCAACACGATGGAAAGAGCAGAAATGGGCTGAAGCTTCTATGGGAATTTGGTAAATAACAAAGGAGCCCTTAAAAATTGATGAGGAAGGAAAATGATTTGGGGTTGAAACAGTTGGCTTCCCATATGATAATAAAAATAAACTATGTGTCTATCTCTTATAAACAAAATAAAGCTTAGGTAGACTAAAGACTAAAAGTATAAAATATGAGTTTAAAACTCTTAGAAGAAATGTTCGTGAACATCTCTATGACCTCCAGGGGAAAAAAGTTTTCGAAAGCCAAACCCCACATGTCCAACATACGAAGGGAAATACTGACTCAAAATATATAACTTCTGCATGACCAAGGACTCCATGAACAACCTCAGAATGTATAACTTCTGCATGACCAAAGATGCCCTCAACAGCCTCCATGTGAAATAACAGACCAGGAGAAAGATGTTTGCAACACATGTAACTGACATTCTAGAATGTGTTTTTAAACTTCTACAAGTCATGAAATAAAAAGACAACCTAATAAATGTGGGCAAAGGATAAAATGGATGGTGCATAAAAGAAGAAACCTAACTAAGGAGAGAGAAACATTCTTGCTAGTAATCAGGTAAATATAAGGTAAAATAATAAAGTTCTACTTTACAACCAATAGATCAGCCAAACCTTTTAAAAAGATGAGAATCTCAAGTGTTAGCATATATGTGGGGATGTAAGGACTCCCTTAGACTGCCAGGAGGAGTATAAATAGGCAAAATTGCTTTGGAGGAACATTTGATGTATCTGGCACATTTGCCAATGCATATGTCCTCTGGCCCTAGTTACATAACTGGGGAAGTTCTTCACATGTGAAGCAAGTAGGAAGCATGTATAAAGATGCTCATTACAGCATTGCTTGAATAGTGAAAAACAATGCAAATTAATGGCCCATAGATCAAAGGTATAGTGTTTATAGAATGAAATACTTCTACCTATCTGCCTATCTTTAAGTCTAAACACCTTAAAATGAGTGAAAATAGCAAGTATTGTAATTGTTTTGCGGACACATCCAAATGTGGAAAAAGCATAAAATTGTGAACCTAGTATGGTATACAGGAAAGTCATGACAGAAATTGCCCATTTTTGGTCAATGAAAAAATATAAAAAGAGATTAAAACCAGTGAATGGGCTTCGTTCATCGTGAGGCACCTGCTGGCACTCAGTAATGACTATTCTCTACAAAGGTGGTAGACATATCAGTTGGGATTTGATACAGATGAAAAGGAGAACTAATGCTCACCAAGTAACACGACGTCACCTTTGGCATGGACTTCTAGGTCTTTTTCCCCTCTGTGCCTTGAGGAAAAGAAAATTAAAAAAAAAAAGTTTCAACTGCAAGCAAATGGTGAAATAAGAGGTAGTGGGATATTATTCAAATAAGTTTCCATATTTTTTCCTACGAGTCTTTAGACTTCTTTTTTTTTTTAATAGTTTATTGTCAAATTGGTTTCTATACAACACCCAGTGCTCAATCCAACGAGCGCCCTCCTCTGTGCCCACCACCCACTCTCCCCCCTCCCACACCCATATCTCCCCTCAGTTCTTTCTTATTCTTTGAGAGTCTCTCATGTCATGTTTTCCTTCCTCTCTGTGGCTTTTTTTCCACCCCTTCCCCTCTTTCCCTTCCCCCTGGTTCTCTGCTAGGTCTTTCAAAGCCTACCTATGCGTGGGAACATATGGCATCTGTCTTTCTCTGCCTGACTTATTTCACTCAGCATAATATCCTCCAGTTCCATCCATGTTGCCACACATGGCCAGATTTCATTCTTTCTCATTGCTGCATAGTATTCCATTGTATATATACCACATCTTCTTTATCCATTCATCAGTTGACGGACACTTAGTCTCTTTCCATGATTTGGCTATTGTTGAAAGTGCTGCTATGAACATTGGGGTACACGTGCCCCTATGCATCAGCAGTCCTGGATCTCTTGGGTAGACTTCTGATGACATATCATTGCCTCGATTTTGATCTTGTTGGCAAAAAAAGGCAAAAGCTGCTCATTGTTACACGCCTGGAGCCTGAAAGAATGTTCTCTGGGGGCAAGATTTTTCTTTTGTTAGATCAGGAAAGATAATCCACAAATATAAAGTCCATTGCCCATTTATTTGACGGGTCATTCGTGTAGATACATTCAGACTTATTCATTCTACTGCCGCAAATTCCTCGAAGGCTGGAAGAAGAATCCTGGTCTCATAGGTTTTGCAGGGGTGGCGTGCTCTCAAAGACTATCTGGTTCTGCACTCAGAGTTCACTTGTGGTCTCGTGCATTGGCATCACCGGGAGAATTTCGGAAATGCAGAATCTCGGACCCCACTCCAGAACGACTGAATCAGAATCTGAATTTTAGCAAGGTCCCTGGGTGATTTGTATGCATGCTAAGGTTTGGAAAGCACTGATCTAGTCCAGTGGTTTCCAAACCTGGCAATGAATAATATGGGTAGCTTTTAACATGAATTTCCCTGTGCCTCACTGCCATTAATTCACATTCTTCAGTAGGTATATAATGAGGCCCAGGAATTTCCATTTTTAATTTTTGATGTAATTTCAAATTTATAAAATAGTTTCAAAAATATTCAAAAGTACTCCTCCCTCGGTATATATACTGGATTATTTGAGAATAAATTGCCCATATACAGCCCCACCACTCCCAGAAAACTTTAGTGTATATCTCCTACAGTTGAAGACATTTTTTTTTTCTAAAATAACAATGCAACCATCAAAATAAGGAAGTTAAGACTTATTTATTACTAATATCTCCTCATCTGACACCATTTGAGCTTCTTCCAATTCTTGCTATAATGTCATTTAGAGGGAAAGCATTCAATCCAGGATGATAAGTTAAATTTATTTGTCTTGTCTTTTTTAGTTTTCTTTGAATATGAAGCAGCTCTTCAGAATTCTCTTAACTTTCATGACCTTGACACTTTGGTAGATCACAGACCAGTTCTTTTCTAGGCTGTCCCTCAGTGTGGATTTCTCTCGGGTTTCTCCATGATTAACTTTAGGTTATGTATTTTTTTTTTTTTTTTACCACAGAAATGTCACATAAACAATGCTGTATTCTTCACTACATTTTTTCAGGTGTTGCACAATTTGCATTTGTCCTGCTACTGGTGATCTTACCTGTGATTTTTGACTAAGGTGATGGCTTCCAGGCTTTTCCACTGTATACTTACTCTTCTTTCCTTTATAACCAGTAAGTAAGTATTTTGAGGAAAGGTATTCTGAAGCTAGCACATGCCTCATCACACTCTAATATACTAGTTTTAGTGCCCATGGTATTTCTTGGCTGAATTCATTAATGCTATGATGGTTGCTATATGGTTGCTATATGGTGATTTTCAAACAGCGTCATTCTTTCTGTATTTTATCCATTGGCATTGTACTGCAATGGAAACCTTTCTCTTCTCTCCATTTATTTACCTGTAACAGGATGGAATCATGAATTTCTCTCTTATTTATTGGGTTATAATCTTTTACTCTATTTGTTTTGATTCTTAAATTGTCCTAGGTTTAGGTGGAAAGGGCCCCTTTGCGCTGACTCCTGTGTCTTTCTTATGTGTTCCCTTTACTCATTGGGCTCCTTATTTTCTGGCACAAAAAGAGTACCCAGTCTCATCTTGTACTTTCCCTGATCCAGCCCTAGGTTCAGCTATTTCTTCAAGGGGTCCTGCTTTCTTTTAGTGGCACAAGGTGTTTAGATACCAGGATCTCAGTGCTAGGTATGTTCTTTATTATTGAATGTCACTGCTGCCAGTTGTCAGTGGGCAGAGCTAGGGAATATATTCATGTATATACACACCTCTATACTAATTTCTCTTTCTATAATGATCCAGTATACGTATGTGTTGAAAACCATGAATTTATACCTCAACCTCCAGTTAGAATTGGATGCTGCCAGGTTAATTATTATATTATTTTATTTGTTTAAATTTATTTTCCTTTTTTTCCTATAAAGAGTCCTTTAATTTTTTTCATTGCAAGTTTTATTTAAGTTCTAGCTACTTAACATATATGGTAAAATTTGGGTTAATTATAGTTACTCTTTTAACTTTCCATATTTGTAATTTCATTCCTGAGGTGTGAGAAGCCTGCTCCTCCCATGATCCTTTATATCCTTACTTATTTGAAGAATTCCCCCAGTACACAGCGGGTATCCTGTCCCCGCACCATTGTCCCATGCCCTGCCTCCAGTGCAGTAGCTCACTCTGCCTCTCTTGGTCTTACTACCTCACACCACACTGCTGCCATTGGCATGCCCCTGCATGGACAGACGGACGATGCGCTTCCAGGCTAAGCTGCTGCCACTGCCCCTCTGCTCTTGTTGAACCCATTCCTCAGCCAACTGAACTCTGATACCTTTTGCCAGGCTGCACAGATGCTTTTCTTACCCTTTCTGGGCTCTAACATCAGAATACAGGCTGTTTTTAGTTCCCCGCCATGGCTCTTAACCCTACTCAGGCTCTGACACCCTAACTGGGCTGCCACGGCTACTGTTTTCCCTGCTGAGGTATCCGTCTTTCCCTACTTAGACTGCAACATTAGCCTGCCTTCACCTTCACCCCACCTCTCCATCACCTTCCCTTGTGCCAATGTCTCCTCTCTCCACTTGGTTTCTGATATTCCAAGTCAGGTTATGGACCCTCCCTTCAGCATGAAACCCATATGGTTGGCTCCACTTGGATTCCATATTTTTATAACAAGCTCTTTGAATGATTTTTATGAGAAAGCCCTGGAGTGAATTTACACTGGCATGTTGGGGTCCACTTGGTAGTCAACCTCTTACCCATTGCTGTGATTTCCTGCATCATGTCTAAGATTTTCTTTGCTATCTTTTCCCCAGACCCTTTTACCAAAGGAAACACACAATTCCCTTACTGGCAAGGTCTTTTGGATCTGAGGTTTTATTCCTTCTCTTATAAGGAGAAGGAATTCCTTCTCTTAGTCTCCTCACTTCAGGCAAAGAACAGATGTGAATACATTGTTATAATCATCACATTTCTCTTTAAATCTTCTCTTTTATAATCCTTAAATTTCTAGGTCTAAACATTTTCTTATATGTCGCAGTTTTAAAATTATTTAATATTTTGATTATTTTTCTTGGGAGTATTCTAGGTTACTAATATTCTTCTTAAAATATACCTAAAGTGCCATGACCTCATCTCCTTTAACTTGAAATATATACCTCTATTAATTCAGCTCATGCCCTGTCCAATCTTCTAGCACATACATCAAATAGATAGCTCATATTTCTGTTCTTTAAAACTCTTAGGTCTCTCATTCATAAACCTCTTTGTTATATGAAAGAAAAGAGAAATTATCATAGAATTTGAAGTGATTTGGCCTTTAACGTGTAAACAATATTGTAGGGGAAATATATAAAAATATTGGCTAGTTTTTAAAATATTTTGAAACTTTTTATTTAATAACCAAAAACATCATCTGCTTTTGATATTTCATATCAATTTATTTTGGAATCCTTAAAATAACAAAGCTTGTTAATATTCTTTTGATTATAGACTTATTGTCACCTGCTTTTCCACAGATGTACATTAAAGGGGAGAATCTTTATATGAACTTACATCGGATCCATGATTTAGCAACAAATCAGTTAGTTCAAAACGTTTTTTAGGTAGAACCTCAACACATAAAACATAGAAAAGTGGATCTGCTCCTCTTGTAACTTGTAACACCGTCTTAGTTTTTCCCTCATCTCCTGGAGTATTTCCTGGGGCTCCACAGAATATAGAAGATACACTAGATGGATTATCAAGGAGCTTCAAAATCTATTGAACCGTCATTTTGCCACAAATCGCTGGTTTGAAAGCGCAGCTTCCATTACTAGCCTAATAGGTCCCTTGTCTGAGTGCTAGAAAATGTATTTATTAAACTCTAAGCCTAGCTACTGTCAAGACGAATTGGTTGTTCCTTAATAGGAAGGTAATGATTGGAATAAGTCACTTAGAGATGTCAGACAGGCCATCCATCCACCCATCCACCCATCCACCCATCCACCCATCCACCCATCCACCCATCCTCCCATCCTCCCATCCTCCCATCCATCCATCCATCCATCCATCCATCCATCCATCCAAATTGTTATAAAGAGTTAAAATCTCTAACTCATTGTGGAGCAAATTTCTTAAATTCCTTGTCATTGCCAAGTCCATCAGCTTATTATTCTCAAGTGTCTCAGGGATGGTGGATACTAGCACATTTCACATGAACTCCTGTCACAGTGCCAGGCCAAGCTTTTTGTGGGGTCCTTCTCTTTGGGTGAGGAACAGAATATTCCTTAGCTTTCCTGGGGCTGCAGTAACCTTTGGTTTTATACATTCAGGTAGACTCTCAGGCTCAAAGGTCAAATCTACTCTGATTTTCATCACTTTCTTCTTCAGTCTGACACAGATGGTTATCTTCACAATGATTATGAACATTTTAGTGGATATTCCTGTCAAGTTTCTATCACAGGGATTGATAAGGGAGGGGACACAAGCATTTACTAAACAACTGACATGCACTTGACAGTGTGAGGTGTTTCCTTACCTCATTCCATACTTCTCTCATAGTTGGTGCTATTTCTTTCTTTTTTGAAAATGTTTACTTAGAGAGAGAGAGAGAGGGAGAGAGAGAGAATGCACATATGTGTGAGAGAGGGAGAAAGAGAGAATCCCAGGGCTCCGTCTCATGCACCGTGACATCATGATCCAAGCTGAAATCAAGAGGTGGACACTTAACCAACTGAGCCACCCAGATGCCCCACGTGCCTTTTCATCTCTCAGCCTTGGCTAGCTTCAGTGTTATCCATGACCACTTGCTCTAATAAGGTCTCTTTCCTGCTTGTTTTCTAAATTTTAATCTGGTATATGCCATTGTAATTTTATAATGATCTCCTTACCAGCCTTTTTTCCTGTAAGACATAAGTTATTTGAAGACATGGTTATGGCCATTGAACAGAGTTACTTATCTTGTGAATTTATTCAAGTACGAAAACAGTGTACCACTAGGACCTCCCTCATTGGGTTATTAGGAGTCTGAAAGAAGTTCATAATGCAAAGTTCATGCACTGTGTCTTATACTTACTAAATACTTATTCCTACTACTCTTCTACAATTTCTACACCTGCAATAATAATGACCATTACTACTACTACTACAACTATTACTAACACTTGGCTTGTTAGAGTGTATTCTAACATGGAAGGGATGCTCAAAAAATACTTTTCGAATGGATGAATGCCCAGTCCTCAGCCATTATATGAAGTCATATTGTTAGGAGAATGAGCCTGAGGGAGGAAAACACCTTATCCAAGGCTGCCAAGAGATGAAACTGTCCCTAATGTGAGTGCGATTTCTATGACCTCTACTCCTCATCGTTTTAGGTAGCAGGGATTTTATTTATACCATTCCATCCTCCATAAAAATCCTCGAGAATTACAGTCTGTAAAAAGGGTCCTTAAGGCTTCTGATGAAAACGATGGTTACTGATTACATGGCCTCATCTTAAGAGTAACTTAGGTATGGGCCCCCTTCCACCTCCTCCCTTCACCCAGCCCAGGATGCCCTGGTGCCATCTCCCAGGAAACCTCACGTAGGCTTGGAGTGCAAAAGCTGGAGTCTGAAGCCAAAGTCCTCACTCCCCGAGGCTGCTCAGGAGCACATTTCTGCTTCCCACATGCTCTGTGAGCCGTGCTTGCTGTAGTGGCCTCCCTGGGGCAGGCACTGCCTCATCTGACAGGCCATAATTTGGGTCATTACACTCTCCTATGGACAGTAATGACATTTTTTCTTTTCTAGACAGGACCGCTGTGCAGTCACCTCCCGGGAGGGTGGGTTGATTACTACTTTTCCTTGGCTCCTGGCTGCATCCGGGCAGTGCTGGCAGTGGCAGAAGTGGGCTTCAAAAGTCCCCTTTCAGTCAGGTTTCCCGTTTGGTGGCGCTTGTGTTGGCAGAGAGTTCTGCACTGCGGAAGGGAAATTTAGAAGGGTCACACCCTGGAGCACTGTGATTTGGGAGTAGTGTGGAATTGGCAAGGGCCACGGGGAAGGTGCCTTTGCTCAAAAAGAACTCTACATTTTACCCAGAGATGCATTTGTGTTAACAAGTTCTGGGGAAGCTTCAGCTCAGACAGAAAAGCACCCATCTTAATGAGAATTACTAGAGCCACCTGGCTTAGGTTAGTTCCCTTCAAGAAATATGTTTTCATGAAAACTGGAGGGAGGGGAAGCAAGTCTTCTGTGGAAGAGCCAGCTTGTGAGGAGCTTCGGGGAGCGTGGAAGCAGCCAGAAGGCAGAGCAGGTCCTGCTGTTTCTGTACATGGGAGAGGGTCATAGAAGGGAAGGCATGATGGTGATAGATGCGTTTAATTCTGGCTTTACTGTAGAATGCTGTCTAAATCGTCAGCTCTCCCCAAAGTGACACTTAGAGAGATGGTGTGCTGTGATGGATTAAATGACTGACCTTGGGGTCAGAAAAAATGGGATCCAGTCGTGTTCTGCCAATTACTCCCCTAGGAATGTTGGCAGGATGTCATATGACTCTAAGCAGTTTCCTTATTTGTCAAATGAGAGAATTGCTCTGAGCTTCTTAGAGTCCTTCGCAGTGTTTTATGGCTCTAAAGAAGTAGCCATAATTCTATAAAACTGCCAGACTGGGTGCCAGGCTGCCGGCGGCAGATGCGTCTTATCTTCTGGGCCTGGGAACACCGAGCTGCAGGTGACTCTGGGTCCCAACTGCATTCACTTTCAGCTCCTTATGTGAGGGTTATGACTGTGTTAAATTAACATTTGTCGAGTGGAGCACAGGGTGCTGGATGGTGACCCTCAGTTCAATGATGGACCACAAAAGAAATCGAAATAGAGAAGTTGATTACTTGCAGGTGCTAGAAAAAAGAACGTGGCATGCCTTGAGGGGCCATATAAGGAGGTCAAAGGAGAGTGCAGACAGAGAGAGAGAATTTGGGAGGGCCTGGAGCTCCTGTCTTTATTACGGTCTGTGGGTGGAGCGCTTTGGGGTTCCCGTGCTAGGGCTGGATTGGTCAATTTAAACCAAAAAGTGTGTGGTATTGGTAAGCCTCACAGATTTCTGGTTAGCAAGAGGACTGCTGCTCACAGGGCTATTGGGGAAGTCCCATTATGAATTTACATTTGTTATGGTTCTTTGGCTGCAGGGTAGGGCATGCGCTTGCGTGAGGGGCTAGTGTCAGTGTAAGGTCCCTGCAGGCCACTTGGCCACACAAAATGGATGCTGAGGCGGCAGCTTCATGGAGTGGCTCTGCTCATTTCTCAACACCAAGGCACTGGCTGTGGGAGAAAAACCTCAGTAAACACCTGGGATTTTGTTACCTGCAGAACTCTGGTCTTTTCTTTATGCTTCCCTTGTAAACCCAGTTTTCACACTGTCAGGAACCTATCTTTCAGCACTTCTTTAATCGAGATTTTTGTTTGAATTGCTTTCGTGTTTAGGAATGACCGTCTAATTTTTTTTTTAAGTAGTTCCCCTGCAAGTGAGAAGTGGAAGTAAGCTTGGGTTCCTGGTTGAATCTACTTTCCCCTCTGAGGGTGTCTAACAGGGGCTTTAGACTCTGGAATATTCCCCAAATGAGTACTTCGTTCTTTCTCTTCATAAGCATCTAGTGCTTAAAATGACTACTGTCAGCAGAAGCCAGGATATACTGCTTTCTTGAAATATGGTCTCCGAATTCTCTGTTTTATTTGCTCAAGTCATAGTATATGTGTGAGAGAGGAGAGAACACAGCAGTCATTTAAATGACTGTAAATGAATACATTAAAATCATAGAAAATGTTGGGGCACTTTTAGGGTCATATGTAGGGAAGTTGATAGGACTGCTGCATTGCTCTCATTGGGATAGAGCCTAGTTCTGGGGCTTTGTTAGCAGGGGCCCAGATGATTGAGTGTCAGCTCAGTGCTGCCCAGGTAGATGCCAGTCACAGGTCAGAGACAGAGAATGTTATGTTTATAATAGCTGAAGTCCAAATAAGTTTGCATTATTTATAAGGGCCACTTCTCTGCCCTCTGCTTCTCCACCACGCCAGCCAGTGTGGAGGAATCTCCTGTTGGTGGGTGCCTTAGCATCTACTTCTTCAAGACTCCCTCCCGATTTAGAAACCCCACTGGCAGTGTTACTGACACATGGTTTGTTAAACACTTGAAGGGTTCAGAAGCTCACTGCTTCCTTCCAAGGACAGACTATGCCACTCAACAATGCTAAATAGCTTGGGATATTAGGATGCCACATGTTAGGAATTGCTGAGAGCCGCCCCCACTTTAACTTATGCTCTTTGGAGACACATACAGGTCTCCATGGCTCCTTCTCAGAAAACTGAAGTCAGCACCCTTGACTCACCCTAGCTCCAGGTCTTTTCCTCAAAGAAACTTCCTCAAAGTTTCTCATCAAGATCTTGGTTTTAAATCTTTCCCTGTTCTAGGGATTTAAAACTTTATTTGTATGGTGAGATTTCCTTTAAGCATGTCATACTTTTGTTCCTCCCTAAAGTATATTAATCAAGACCGACTATGAACCTGGGGTCACCCTAAAGGTAGCCTTCTGTTCTTGGGGAACATGAAGTTAAGAAGTCCATACTTTGCTGTGGATGGTTAGTTTAGGCTGGCTTATTATGTGAGAGCATGAGACCTAATGCCTTAGGGAAAAGAGGCAGGTCTGGGCTTCTGGTAATGACACACACACATACACACGCACAGGCCTCTTGGGATGGGGTCAATGGGAAACACTGAACTTAATCTAGTCTCCTCTTTCATCCTCCATATAGTAGGATAGCACCAGCAACTGTTCGTCTGTCCTGAGGAGCGGCTTTTAGCTGGCAGGAAACAGCATTGAGTTTCTATCTGCAGGTGTGCTTTAGGGTGTCTTTGGTTCCTACTGTCTCACTTTACAGAAGTTAGATTTGCTCTCTCCAGCATTTGCGGTTAACTCCTAGAGAAAAGGACTTGACCTTTTCTAGCTCTTATTTTTTACCTCAGGTCTGTCACAATTCATGGTGTGATTTGGGACAAGTCCTTTGTCCCTGTCAAATGAGGAGTTTGGATAGGGTTACTTTCTAGTTCCTTCCTGCTTTTACTGGAGGACTTCCCCTGCAGGACAATTTGATGGCACCTTGCATACCAGGGGCTGACACTGACATACCTGGTTGGGCTATCACACTTGTCTTCAGTACTTGGGCCATTGGCAAGTTGCATGTTGATGAGTGACTTAATCCCTGCCCATTCCTGGTGTAAGAAGCTTACTGTATGGAAACTTGGGGGCCCAGGAATCTTTATTTCAAGATTTATGTATCACTTCTAATATTATATGGAAGCTATAGAAAGGCAAACTGAGAGTAAGCTGGCTGTATGAAGGAGATCTCTGGAACAGGGATTGGGATCAACCCAAAATGTCATCTCCGTGAACTCTGGGCAAGTCATCTGACACCAGGTTTGAGTTTCCTCCTCATGCGTAAGAATGGAGCCTAAAATCTCTTACTCTTGACATGGTCTGATTGCAAAATTTTCCTTCAGGGAAGTTTTATACCTATTAGATTTGGTGCTGCTGGGAGCTAACTTCCTAGGAGATAGGTCTTACTTGCATCTGATCGTAGAGGAGAATGTTGGAAAGTCATTAGTAGCGAACATTGAATTATGCCACTCAGAACCAGCTCCCTTCGCTACTGAAGAACTAATTCCTCCAAATGTTGGGAGTTCTGTTGGTTGATAGTGTCTAACTGTTAGTTCTCTCTAGGTATTGCCATTGGCTGAAAAGAGCCTCCTCTCCCAAAGTTACTCTTCCCTTCCTCAAAAGCAGATTTCATATAATATTTTTATTCAAAATTTGGATAAACTGGCCAGGGAAATGCAGTGAGACTGCAAAAATTATAACCAAGTGTGGGAGAGTAACATACATATGGGAGTAGATTCTGAAGGAATTCAATCCAGGAGGATGGAACACAAAGTGGAACGAGGGAGGACTTCTCAATATAGAGGCACTCTTCTGTGTTAAATCTTCAGGGTTTCCCAACCTGGCAAGACCCCCAGGGGATGGTGTTAACATGCTGTTAGGGTAGCTCTTAGAAGCATGGAGAAAGTGATGACTTGAATCAAACAAGGTAAAAATGCCAGAAGTTCTATGGCATATGGTGGATCAAAAGTCTCAGAAAAATGATCATGCTAGAATGTGATGTACCGTGTAAGGCTAGAAAACTCACCAGCTGGTTGTATTTAGTGGGAGGACCCAGAGGATGCTCCGTGTCTCAAAGCAATAAGAGATGTGCAAGAAAGAAGGGCACAGGAACTCCATGATCGTTCTCTCTAAAGACTGTGACTGACAGTTGGAGAATTTAGATATTATGTTCACTAATAGCAATGGGATGGTAAGATCCCCAAATAATAGAGGCCAGCGTGTGGATCTTAATGCTCAGAAAGAAAATGGGTGAGGGGTGGCTGGGTGGCTCAGTTGGTTAAGCATCCTACTTCAGCTCAGGTCGTGATCTCACCGTTCATGAGTTCAAGCCCCACATCAGGCTCTGTGCTGATGGCTTGGAGTCTGGAGACTGCTTCAGATTCTTTGTCTCCTTCTCTCTCTGCCCCTCCCCTGCTAGGTTGCTTGCTCTCTCTCTCTCTGTCTCTCAAAAATAAATAAAAAACACTTTTAAACTTTTTTTTTTAAAAAGAAAGAAAATGGATAAAACTGTGATAATGAGATAAGGCCATGATGGCAAATGACTGCTGTGTCTCCATTGGTAGAATAATAGGTCTGAGAACCAAGCGGTAAAAGAAGAAATGGCCTATCAGTGTCAAAAAACCATTTGAGATAATTACTGTTTTCCTTTTCTACAACTTTAGGAAACGTTAGAGATTTAGAGATCCTAATTCCCAAATTCCCAAAGGAGACAAGCTTGCGTCAGAGAATTTAACAAGAGTTCCCTTGAACATTGAGATTCAGCTGCTCTCTGTGTATTTTGTGCTCCTCATGCCAGAGGACCAGCAGGAAAGGAGAGGAGTTACCATCATGTCAAGGACATTTGAGCTTGACGAATCAGGAAGAAGTAGGGCTCCTAATACCTAATGCGGACAGGGAAAGTATATTTTGCACTTGGACCTCTCTTGGCATCCCTTTGCCTAATTTTAACAGCAAGTGGACAAATACAGCAGTCATGGCCGGAGAAGAATGATGGCCTAAAGGTCAGGCCCCTTAGAGAGGAGAGTCTGGGTCATGGCACCAAGAGAGCAGCGGTGCTAGCTGAGGTAAAGGGCATCTAGGATGGGTAGCGAAGGATGGGGATGATCAGTAGCAGTTGAGCCTAGAGACCAGTTTGATGCAACAGAGGCTCTGATTTTCCCCACTGTCGTTCATTTTACAACTTTGCACCAGGAAAAACAGACCCCCAAGAATCCTGGAAGAGCTGATCTCAGAACTTATGTAAAGGGAATCTGTGAGGCACAACAGTGGAATGTTGGTGACACAGGATCACACTGATTACATGATCCTCTCAGGATTTATTTTACATAGCTTCTAGGCCTCAGCTGTCAACCCTTTCCCGGGACTTCCCTCCACTGCAGAGAGGCCCCTTCTCATAGGCAGTATGTCTCCAAGGACTAGTCATTGCACAGGCATAAAGACTAGCCTCCTCACCCTAAGGAATTCTGAAAGAACATGTAACCTTCCAGTTTCCCTGTGGGGTCAGCTGAGGCTTTTGTTGTGACTGTATTGTAGCCCAGTTTCTCCTGTTCCCCAGAGCTGCTCCCTTTCCATCCCCCATAGATTTTGGTCCTAACGGCATTATCTAATATACTTCCTAGATGCAAACCTCCATCTCAGAGTCTACCTCCCAGCTCACCTAGTGTTCAGGAGTACTTTTTAAAATATTGAGGTTAGTATAAGAAGTATTATAATCATAATACATCATGATTATTATGTAGTGGGTGCTCAATAAATACAGGTTGAATGCATTGAAGCCTGTCCATGATATTTTTTATATGCCCATTGGTACAATCTCTTTAAAGAATCATTCATTTAAGGCATCAAGTTCTAATGTTGAACAAATCACATAAATCCTGTCGGAAAGGAAAAATAAAAGTACCTTTCTTAGAAAAGAGCTGTATGAAGCACTGTGTCCTTTGATAGACCTCCTTTGGCCTGTCTGTGACTCATTTGACCAACAACCAATGATTACAGGCCTGGTCCACACCTGTTTCTGAACTAACCAAGGAGTAGTTATGGTAATTGTATACATTTAAGAAGTTTGACCAAACCAACTCTATCTGGCATCGCCTGATTTAGAGGTCAGCAAACTTTATATATAAAGAGTCAGAAGGTAGATATTTATGTAAATAATAAAAATGCAAAATAGTAAAAACATAAAAATTTATTTTTAAAAAATTATATAAATGAAAATATTTATATAAAAGTAAAATACCAGAGGCCATGTGGTCTCTGTTGCAATTATTCCACTCTGCTGTTTGGGGTAAAAGCTGCCATGGATAATATATAAATACACATGAGCGTTTGTGTTCTAATAAAACACAATTTACAAAAATGGTTGTTAGGTCAGATTTGGCCTACAGGCCACATGTAACCAATCCTTGACCTAACTAATATACAGAGCCTATGAAACAAGATGCCTGCTTGTCCTCATTGGCCAGAAACTGAAGATCTTCCACATTGTAACACTGGATCACAGACTGGCCAATTAGGCACCCTACCCATTTGTTAGTTTTCCCACTTAATACATATGTATTAGACCTGTTTTATGTATAGATCCTAGGTATAAAAAGATAAAACATGATCCGTTAGGGAGTAACAGGGAAGTGAGAGTTGAGTCATGGTGGTAGATTTTCAAGTTTTGCAAAGGATTCATGAGGACAGAAATACAATGCAGACCCAGAGGAATGAGTGCCAGATTCTTTTTTCAGATCCTTTCAAACACATCAAGCAGCATAATATGTCCATGGGCACGGTATACCTTGGAAGCTAGGTGGCAAAGGCATCTGTAATAAGGACCCAGCTGGAGAGCTAAGCAGGGGTCAGGGCCATGAGTTTTAGTTTGAAGATAGTGGGAACAACTGGAGTTTTTTTAATCAGAGGAGTAGCATGGTGAGATTTGCATTTTGCAAAGGTTTTTGAAAGCAAATTGCCTGATAATAGGATGGGATGGGACAAGTAGCAAAAATAAAACCATAGTGGTTACCTCTTTGAATATTACATACAACCTACTTTTAAATTATGTTTATTATTTTTTCTACCTAACCTGCTATACTACACACACGAAAAGGCAGAGATTCCATTTTCTTCCCCACTTCCGCCTTCCGAGTACCTAGGATGGTATTGGACACATGATTGATACTTACTTTGTATTTGTTGAATGACTAAATGAATGAAAATTTCTTCTCTTGTGAAAAAGATGGTAGTGTGACTTTCAGTTTTGTCAAAAGGCTGGAAGCAGCAAATATCTTTAGTGAATCGATTAACAACTATTTAGGATGCAAGACAGGCTGTGGAAAATCTAAAATGATACAGATTGGTACATGCAGAGATTCAAACTGAGAAGTATTACGAGTTATACAGGGGGTAGCTCCCAAGAGCAACCTGTAAAGAAAGAGAAGAACCCTGGGTTGGGTATCTAGAAGTCTGTATTTTTATCCCCATCTTGTCACTTACGTATTGGGTGAACCTGGCCATGCCATGTCCCACTCTACTGCCTATGGGATGAGACTGACTCTCACTTACCTCAGTGTAGTTCAAATGGTCTGACCCATAGTAAATGCTCAGCAAATAAATGTTGAATGACAGCTCTAAGAGGAGTTAGGAGTGGACTCTTTATGTCCCACAAAGTTGAGAAGGTATTGCTCAGAGGATAGAAGATAAAGCCCATAGGTAAACCATCTCCTTTAATTTTTTTAAATGTTTATTTTATTTATTTTGAGAGAGAGGGAGCAGGGGAGGGACAGAGAGGAAGGAAGAGAGAGTATCCCAACCAGGCTGCACGCTATCAGCACAGAGCCTGAGTTGGGTCTTGATGCCACAAACTGTGAGATCATGACCTGAGCTGAAATTAAGAGGTGGATGCTTAACTAACTGAGGCACCCAGGTCCCCTATCTCCTTTTATTTTTAATCACACAATATTATGGCCAGGGATTCCCCAACCCTTTCCCATATAATCACTTTCTGACTCTGTAGCAGTTCTTGATATGCAGATTATTATCAGCAGAGAAACTTAGGCCCAGATGAGTGTTCCATCTATAATAAGCCTGGACTCTCCTAGAAATGCAGAAGACAACTCATGAGCCTTTATGTTGAGGCAGCTGCTAAAATCTCGTGCTCCCACTACAGAAAACTGGCTTTTTATATGGCTCTCCTAGCCAGACCAGCATTCCCCAGAGACCATGGTTGATCGCTTATCCCTGGGACGGTTAGGCTGTATGGAGTTTAAGGAATCCTGCAGATCATTTGCATCATACTAACTATCCAAGTCCCTTTCTTCAAAGCTTTTCCCTATTTAATTTACCTCTATCTGCTTGGTTCTCTGTCCTGTAATATTTTAATATGCAAACTCTGCAGTTAAGACAGCTTAAAAAGCCCACAGAGAGATAAAGGCTAAATGTTTCAGAAAAGAAGGAACTGAGCAGGCCAGAATCAGAAGCCATTTCTAAACTGGTTAGGACAAAAAGGGAAATGAACTTTCCTGTTTTTACCATGTCTGTCCTGTGGCCACACTTGACTCCAATATAGGCTACTGGAAAAAAGTCTTGAGTCATGCTTCAAGTAGCCAGGAGTAAGGAAGCATCACCTCCATTTTTTAAAATTAGTTGTGGTTGCCTAGGGACAAAACACTGGGCAGAGAGTGATATTTAGGAGTAAGGAAGGTGAGAATACAGGTTGTACCACAAGCATACAGTATTACATTCACACTCCTCAAGCACCTGCCATGGACCAGGTTCTGGGCACCAAAGATATAAATGGGCCCATACAAGGTCTCTGTCCTGAAGGAACTCATGGTGTAGAAGGGAAATGGAAGTACAACCAGTTATAACACAATGTGCCAGATGTGTGCTTCATGGAAACCCCGACGAGGTACTGAGGGAGCACAAGCTCTGTGGTGTATTTATAAGCCTGAGGCAAACTTTCAAACCACATCTGGCAAGTTGATTGAGTTGTTATTACAGAAAAGGGGAAGAGGTGCTCCAGAATTGGAAAAATAAGGACCCCCATGGGAGAGCTCATTCCAAGAAGGGTGATGAGGCAAAGGTATGATAGGGTTGGTCCTACTAAGCAAACCTTAGTCATGGAGGGAAAGATGATTCTGAGTACAGTATGGTATCTGTCACTAATGGGTGAGTGGTGGAGGGAAGTACAACTGGACTGTATGTTGCGCTTAAACATACATGAATAATTGGGGTGCAAGCAGCACAGCTGGAGTGCTCCCCTAACCAGTGGAGTTCTCATGCCAACTCTTAATGGCTTATGAGAATTAACTGTCTTTCCAGTGACATCACTGTGGTAGCTTGAAATTGGCCATGATGGGAATGTTTACACCATGGAAATTGGCAGGCAAATCAGGGCCATTTTGTTCCCTGGAGAATTGGTTATTAAACGTTTATCAGCACACCACTAACAAAATGTTAGTAACCAACAAGGTCAAAGAGAAGATCATGTCTCCAAAGCACTCCCTGACCGCAGTACTGTTGGGCATGGTGAAGTTTTAATACAAGATTTCTCAAAATGTGTATTGCAAAACACTAGCCTTGAGTACTTTTTGGAATTTATAATGCATACTAGCACATTAAGGGCTCTGAGGAATTTACATAAAGAAACATGCTTAGTTTTAGTTTAATTTAAAGCAGTGTTTTCCAGACTTTAATGTGTATATGATTCATCTGGAGGTTTTGTTAAAATTCTGGTCTAGGGTAGGGCCTAGTTTCTGCATTTTTCAGAAGATACCAAGCAATGCCGATACTGCTGGTCTAAGGACCACACTTTGAGAAACAATAGCTTAGAATCCCTTGACTTCTTTAACCTTGGAATCCAGCTTTAAAAAACAAAAAACCTATGGAGTATACGTGGTATTCTGCAGAACACTGATCCTGGGAGGATACTTTGGGAATATTGCTCAAGTGCATCAATGGTGGTAGTTGGGAATGTGGGGGTGTGTAAACAAGTTGTGGTGGAGATCACAGTGTCTCCATAGCAGGGTGGAGGCTGTGAGGTCCACAGGAGAATGAGATGACCCCAGGAAGACCAGTTTTCATGGGAAAAGCAACGGAGCTTAGTGGAAAACACTGCCAGAACAGAGGTTGAGATTGGGTTCCCATTGGAGGCAGACTTATCCCAGAGCATATATGAGGCACTGTGAGACACTGCATAGGTGACAGCCAGAAAATCTTGGTGGGAATTCTTGGAAGGGACTGAGTTTCTATATCATGCTTATGGTGAGAAAACAAAATATTAGACATTACTGTGAATATCACTAGTTTGTACCTATAGGCTGGTAAAAAGTGGCCAAAATGAACAACATTTCTCTGAAGGTATCTGGGACAGTTCAGAAGAGGTGACAAGCTCTGTCTTAAAAGATAAATAGAAATGCATTAAATGGAGTTGGAGTGTGGCCTTGGGTGGGGAAGCCTAGGGAAGGATGGCATATGCATTATGAGGAGTACATTTCAGTTTAAAGAATCAGGGAAGGCAAGGACCTGCAGGTGCTGGTCCAGCTGGAGTGGTGCTAGGGCTTTTGCATAAGCTTATTCTTCTCCCTAGTACCTAACTTGTATGGAAGATGAGGCACGTGTCTGGAGTGCAGAGGGTGCTCCCCATCCTACTGAAGGCCATGTATCTGGCATGGAAGGACAGATAAGGGGAGAGGGGATTGAGATAGGGAGCAGGAGGAAAAATAGATTTCTGAAGAAATAAACTTTTCAAAAGAAATCACCTGAAGAGTCAGGGGACTGAATTATACTTAATGATTTGACATCTTAGTTTGGCCTTATTGCTATAGATAAAATTTTATTTCAGAGGGAGATTCACTAATATAATAAAACTGAAGGCAGTAGAAAGGCTTCCATTGGTTTCACATGGAGGATATTGTACTTTAGGCCTAACAAGTCAGAGTCTCCAGCAGAGAGCATGTCTTCAGCTGAGGGCTAGGAACTGAGCCTGGGATGGACAGGAGGAAAGGAGAACTTGGGAGGTTTCAGGCTCTCACTGCATACTATTTCCTAGTCTCAGGGCAGCCCACTCTGTGAAAGTACCCATTTCTCTTTCCTGGAGGCTCTGATATCATCGCACATGACTTTTGGTTTATTGTGTATGTATGTGCTTATCTCTCCTGCCGACTGCTGAGTTCACTAAGGAAAGGAGTCTTGTTTTATGAAATAAATAATAAAACTGATATTTATGAGCATCTGTTATGAGAGGTGTGATTTCAAAAATGGTATTTCCTTCATCTTTCACGTCACCCTCACGGGGTAAGTATGACTATCCCAGACTTTCAGGAAAGGAAAGCAAGTTTCAGAAAGGCTAGGAGACTTGTGAAGGTCCTGCAGGGAAGAGCTGTCTAACTGCCAGCCCAGTGCTCTTCTACACTGCAGGTGTTCAGTCCTCAGCTCCTCAACCCATATACATGGTTGACCTTGTAAGAGATGCTTTAGCGTGTCTGTTCATCTTTCATCCAGAAATTTCTTGTCTCAGAAGGCATACATAATCAGTGAGGTATCGAGGAAAAAAGATATTTCAAACAATGGATTCTGAAGTTTTGTTTTTCCTAATTACATGTAGCTTTTATAGCTATAACCCATTCTTTCAACAACTATTTCACTGGGGTGGGCAGTAATGAGCAAGGTGGACACAGTCTCTGCCTACAGTCTTATAAGCCTTGAGGATCACATAACATAACTTGGGCATTGTGTTTAATGCCTGTCTTCATTTCAAAGTCTTACCCACAATTTATTATTTGTCTCTCTGTCCATGTGAAATAAGATCTCTACTCATATATTCTTTTTAAAAAAATTTAATTTTTTTTTATTTTTTGAGAGAGAGAGAGAGAGAGCAGGTGGGGGAGGGGCAGAGAGAGAGGGAGACAGAAACCCAAGCAAGCTCCACGCTGTCAGCGGAGAGCCCTGATGCAGGACTTGAACTCATGAACTGTGAGATCATGACCTGAGCTGAAGTCAAGAGTTGGACGCTGAACCAACTGAGCCATCCAGGTACTCCTGGTACTCATATCTTTAAATATGAATAAGCATTAAGGTACAGATGCCATTTGAATTTGTGGTTTTGCTTATGGTCTGTATTGTTTGACTTCTTTATCTTGAAGAGTTTAAGGTTGAAGATTTTTGATCAAAGATATCATGTCTTTGGTGTAAGCCCAAACAATCTCAAGCTGTTAATAATTAGTAGCAAAGAGGGGAAAGTATGAGAGCTGAAGATCACAAGCAGAGATTAAAGAGGTGAGAACCCCAGAGTAAGTATTGAGGTAACACAGGTGGCTGGATGCTATGAGTTGCTATTCCTCCTCTAGGAGGAATAACTACCTTAATCCAGGCAGAATAAGAAATTCTTTACAGAAAAGTTAATATTTATGTTAACACTTGAGGATCAAATAGGAATAGACAGGCAGAGGGAGGAGCACATGTAAAACCCAGAGATGACAGAAATCATGTTAAGGAAGCAAGTGGTTCCTGATAGCTGGACCACAGAGGCTGATGGGAAGAGGTGGCTAGAGAATGCCATGCTGTGCTATTGGGTGATGCCTTGGACAGCAAAATGGCATAGTCAGATTTTTATTTTAGTAACATCATTCTTGTTGCAATGTGGAAATTGGCTCATAGAGCAATTACAAGGGGCAGGGTGAGTAGATAGGAAGATGTTACTGTTGTCCAGGATAAAGATGATGCTAAATTGTGTAGTGGCAGTGGTGACAGCAAGGAGTGGGCAGATTTGAGAGACATCTAGAAAGTGATAGCAGTAGGAATTGGTGATTAATTAGTTGTAGGGATTGAGACACGGTTAAGGATTACTCAGAGTTCAAGGGATTGAATAAAAAGAACCCAAAATAGTATCATTCCCTGATATGGGGAACCTAGGGGGAAAAGGAGGGTTTTTCTTCTATTTTACTTTGTTTGATAGTGGAGAATGAAAAGGAAAAGTTAATTTTCATATGAAATCAGGTGTCTGTGGGGGAGCCATGTGCAGGAGGTAGCTGGACATACAAGTCTAAAACTCAGAATGAGAAGAGAAAGTTCCAAAAATAGGTCCACGAACAGACCACTAACATTTATAGGACAGACTCAGGTCAGTAAGCCTGTGAAGGAAGCCAAGAGGGAGACGTCAGAGGGAGGAAGGGAGTCTAGAAAATATGGAAGCATGGAAGCCAGTGGGAGAGGACATTTCAGGAAAGACATATCTCCCAGCAGTGTTGTGTTTCACTCCCATGTGCTGCCTCTCTCTCTTAGGATCTCTTGGCTTCGTTGTTACTGCTCAGTTACGTGGCTGAGGGAAGTTATAAAGGATTAGGTACTAAGAGTCATCTGGACATTCTTGGGACAATTGTGTGGCTTGGTGGTGTAAGTATTTTGAGGTACCTGTGACCAATATTTTACCAAAGACTCAAGATGCCTGGATCAAAAAAAGAATAAGATCAAGGATGGAGGGGCAAATTATACTGTATCACATACTGTGTTCATTTACTTGCTTATTAAAGACTGTTTCTAGAGTGCCTATTATATTCCAGAATCCATGCTAAGCTCTAGGCTGCAGTGGTAAGTGAGTAAAGTCCCTGTCACTATGAGGCAGTTTCCAGAGGTCGATAGAAATTAGTTCAGTAATTACATACTTTAATTATAACTGTGGAAAATACTACAAAGGTGCCATGTGAATTTAGAGGATCAGGGAAGACTTCCAGAGACAAGGAATACTTAATGGAGAACTGAATGATGAATTCTTTGTAGATTTTAACTATTCAAATAAGGGGTATAGCACTTTACACAGAAGGAACAACCTGATAAGATATCTGAAGCAGGGGAGATCGTGGTGTGTGAGGAGGAGAAAGCAGCTGTGTTTGTATGTTTGGAGCAAGGAGAGCTGAGGCAGGAATATAAGGTGAGCTGTGGAAGAGGGCAGTAGCTAGACTTGGCAGGATTTAGGAGGGCTCACCAGGTGGGTTATTAAGCTGGTAGGTGATGTGATCAGATTTTCATTAAAAATCCACTGTGTCTGCAGTATGGAGAGTGGATTGAAGGTAAGTACTAAGAGATTCAGAGAACCCTTTTGTGAACATGCTTTGAACACGTAAAGTGTGCAGCTTTTATTTAGTGTCTACTGATTATGGCAACTATTAGATGAACTCCGGAGTGTGCAGGGCATGTTGGAGAAGGGAGTGAATGAGGAAGAAGTATATGTTCTTAAAGAACTTGAAATCTTCTTGAGGAGATAAATTCATGACTCCCCTAGATAAGAAAAAGCACAGGTTGAACATGAAACCAAGAGTGACGAGTGATAGGGCTTCAGGAGAAGGGCCTCTGAGTGAAAGAAAGAATTTTAAATGGGGAGGTAGGTCTCAAGATTGAGTTCCCAAGGGTGGGGAGTATGAATGATGGGGCTTCCATAGGGGTTTATGGTTGGGAGCAGAAAGAGCATATTTTATCTGGGGGAAGGACGGCATAGGGCCCCACTTCTACTGACCCTGAGAGCTGGCTTCCCAGCCACACAAAATTCTTCCCTGTCTGTCTGTCTATCTATGTCTGTCTTCCTCCCTCCCTCCCTTCCTCCCTCCCTTCCTCTTTTCCTTCCTTCCTCCCTTTCTTCCTCTCTCTCTCTCTTCTCTCTCCCATCTCTTCTCTCTTCCCTTCCCTTCCCTTCCCTTCCCTTCCCTTCCCTTCCCTTCCCTTCCTCTCTCTCTCTCTCTCTCTCTCTCTCTCTCTCTGAATGGATATCCCAGAGGAAGTTTCCTCTTCCTTCTTGTCATTTCCCAGTGGAGCAATCAGCTCTGCAAAGCTTCTGATTTGAGGGGTGATCGTGTTTCTTTCCTCCCTGGAAAAGTACTATTTGCATGTTTTTATGAGTCTTATTACATAGCTTTATGACTTGTACATGTAATAATAGTGAGCCAGACGTCCATGTTATGTGTCTCTAGAGAAGTCATCAGTCGAACATAAAAATGTAAATCCATTTGGAAAAACACAGACCAGTTATTGAAAGTGAAGCCTGCAGAACATGTGCCCCCAGTGATAGATTAGCAAAGGCCCAATGACACACACTCTAGCTCAGACCTGCTCTGCAGACCATCTGGAAACAGACGATGCTTAATAATGCAGAATAATAAAATCAGCTAAGTTCCCATTTACAAATGAAATAAATTGGAGGATGAGTGATTACACAGATAAGAATTGAATGGGACTATTTCTCCCAAATTCGGAGCAGGGCTGGGTGGGGGAAGAAGATGGTCAAAGATTCCAGGTCCCATTTTGTGAACCCTGGGTGAAGCCAATGTTTGAAAATAAGAAAGTGCAGATTCCAGGTGGTTGATTCTCTCTGCAAAAATTGACCTGTCGAAACCATCTATGAATGACTATACTTTCTCTGACAAACAGATATCAATATCTAAAAATGCTTCCTGCAATTTCTTTCCACAAAGCAATAAGACAGTTTCAGACCAATAACAGCTCACTAAGTGGTATTCTCTGCTCTGTCACCCCTGTGGCTATAACCAACGAAATGAAAAGGTAAGAAAGATAAAGCAAAAATCAGGGGTCACCTGCTATAAGACAGTGGGGCTCTTTATTTGGATAGTGCAAGCCAAAGAAGCTATAGTCCTTTCCTATGTCATTAGGTTTTCCTTCTAAAATCTTATACGTCTTTCATGAGCAATTAAGACCATTATTTGTCTGACTATTAAACAGGGAAACAAGACCCTGAAAGTTTATGTCACATATAATTGAGAGGAAATTTAGCTGGAAGGACCATGGCTGGGAAGTGAAAAGGAGTAAACTCAGGAGTCCCATATCATAACTGCTCTCTGGAGTGGGATGAATTTTAGAGTTTGCGGCTCATCTAGAAGTGCTGCGATCATTCTGCAGCAAAACCAGCTGGATATTTCTATGCTAGGTCAGAGGCAACAGCAGCTTTCCTAGAGTCTGGGTATTGGAAGCAGGAGAATTTTATCATATCCCAGAAATCTGTGTACCTCTGACCCCAGCTTATTTCCCTCCTTTAGGGGTTAAATCCACTGCCATTTCTTTTTCCTATGCATCAATCAAATATTTATAAAACCAAAGACAAAAAACCTATGTTGGTGTGGCTTGCCTTATGCTCTATGGTCTGACCACTATACTGCCGTGTGTGTGTGTGTGTGTGTGTGTGTGTGTGTGTGTGTGTTGTGGCAGGGAGGCAGGTTGAACAGATGAAGATCAGAAGATGTCAGGGTTGAAAAAGCAAAGAAAATCTTCTAGGGCATTCTGAGCTGGTGCAAGTGGGAAAGGGATTCTGGCCAGAAAATTGCAGACAATTGCAGACAATTGCAGCAAGTCACATAAAATTCCAAGTGAGGCAAGTGCAGTGTCCCTTGGGGGTCTATAGAATGGGAGAGAGTCCTGTGGCTCAGGAAGGGATACAGTCGGGTGGTAGTGTCTAGGTTGGGTCTTGGAGGTGGAGGCGAGAAGGAGGGGAATGAAAGCAGCCATGATGTTAGTGGGAATGTTGGCTACTTAGTGCAGCCTCCAGGTACCCACTTGCAGAGCTGAAGCCCTCAGTTTTTCAGCCATGGGAATGTTGATGGCTGACAGCTCACAGATGGGATTCACCCTGTTCCACCATTAATTTTAACTAAAGAGAGCTTCCTCATCTAGTCCCCTTTTCAGGGAGTAGCCCACATCCAGTGGATGGTTGATATAGAATTTAGAATGTCTGGCATTTTGTCCCCATTTGGGACAACTCTGCAGGTGCATCTAGCTCCTAAGCTTGCAAGGGGATTGTCTGAGGCCGTTGTGACTGCATCATAGCCTTCTAGTCAATCTGCTATCTTCACTTACTCACAGATATTGATCCTGACAGCATCCGTAGTCTGGGTAGGTACATGGCCAGGCTGAACATTCTCTCTGCAGGATTCCCTTTAATTGCTGGCTCCCGAGAGGTGCTCCCAAGAGAGTTCCTTGTGGGCAAAGGTCTACTTCTCTATAATGAGTTCCCAGATGGTGGTGTCTTGGCAGCCAATTCTTGAGACTTGGCCAGGGAGAGGGGACCACTGAAGGTGGAGAAAGAAAGATATGTGGAAAGGAGGTAAAGTCTAAGAAGAAAAGGTGAGAGAAAAAGAGGTATGGTTCTGGATGTCAGCAGTCCTAAATAGGATAAAGTTAAGATGTTGGTAGGGCTGAGTTTCTTCTGGAGGCTCTAAGGGATAATTCATTTTCTTGCCTTTTCAAGCTTCTAGAGGCCTCTTGCATTTCTTGGCTCTTGGCCCTTCCCTTCATTTTCAAAGCCATCAAGATGGGGAGTCCTCCTTCATTTTCAAAGCTGTCATGATTGGGCTGAGTCCTCACACTGCTTTCTCTCTGATTCTGATTTTCTGTTTTCTCTCCCTCTTCTACTTATAAGAACCCCTGTGATTATTTTGGACTCACCCAAATAATACAAGATCATCTTTATTTTAAGGTCAGTTGATTAGCAACCTTAATTCCCCTTTGCCATATAACCTAACACAGGTTCTAAGGATTAGGACTTGGATATCTTTGGGGGGAATATTGTGTTGCCTACCCAAGGGAGGTGATGTTCTTTTAGTCTTCACAATACAGAGAAAGGGAAGAGCAGGGACTTGAGCCCCTGGAGCTACTGTCCTAGTTTTTGCTGTTAGACAAAGCTGTGTACTTGATGTTGCTTGATTTTTCAGTTTCAAACAATGCCTATAGGTTGAGAACTCTAAAATTCTGATCTTCAAAATAGACTGTCTTCCTGATTTTTGTTCCCTTGACCTAATTGCCTGCTGGATACCTCTTCTTGTTGATCCTAAAGTCACTTTTATGTGAGGTGGCACCATCTTTTTTGGGTGTGCTCTTCTCTCTCCTTCCACCTCCCCCCTCTCAGTAGCCCTTGCCACTGCCCTCCCCAACCCCACCCCCATCCTCCTGAAAACAAAGAGGCTATCAAAGTTGTCCTTCACAGTTGACCTACAGTCACTCATCAAGTTCTTGTGAAATACCTTTCCTTTTAAAGATTCTGGAACCCACGTCTTTTCTCCTTTCTCATGCTTCTTGCACTGCTCACCATCTTTCCATGAGCTACCGTATTAACCATAGCTTCTTACCAATCCTGCCTCTGTGAAAGCCCATTCCGTATATCAAACCTTTGCAGGTGCTGCCAGAACATTGTTCTCAGCTTTAGAGAAATTAAAATCTAATTCATCAACTCATGCCAGCATCATCTGTCTTCACATTCTCTTTTAATATTTCTTGTCTACCACCCCCTGTAAGAAGTTCCATCCAGGCACTGCTGTCATACTTTGCTATCTCTATACAATCGATCACACGTGTGTTTCCTTTCTTTGTAGATGGGGAGTTCCTCAAGGGTACAGTGTTGCATAATTCATCTCAGTATCCTCCTTACGTAGACCACTCCACAGATGCTCAGCAAATATTCAATAAAATTGCCCCTAAGTTCTCTCTGTCACTTGTATTTTAGCCATCCTCCCCAAGCAGATCACAGCAGTAGCAATGATTATTTGATAATCATTGCTGACAAGATCCAATTACCGTGCCAGCCAGAGCCTGTGTCTCTTAGCCAGATACAACAATTTTCGGGCCTCTCCTCCTTGTAGCCTGGGGCACAGCTGCCCCCAGTGTGACCAGTGCCATCATTTAAAGACAAGTCACAGCCTTCTAGATTCAGCAACAACTGACAAGAAATGGGTGTCAGGCAGTGTCTCCTTCAGCCACTGATGCCCCTTCCTTAGAGTTTACCCTCTTGAAAATTTCCTTTGCTAATGCTTTGCTCTTCAAAGAATCTCCTGGCACACCTCCCTCCATTTCAGATGAATAAACGATGGCCAGCAGCTAAGGTCAGGTGGATCCAGGGCTTGGCAAAGATGAAGGTGTCTCAGTGCAGAGTCCTGTGTCCTTCAAATCTTACCGACTCCTGCTTAGTCGTAGGTACAATGGTAATTCTAAGATGAGATGGCAGCTTATCCTTTCTTAATTTTTTTTTTTTGTAGAATTAACTGATTTTGGTCTCATCTTTGCAGGGGTCATAAGCAACTTTAAGTAATATTAACTGTTCTCTGAGAATGTCATAATGTGGAAACTTTATAATAATTAGTTTCAGTTTCTTTTGTTAGGATAAAAAGAAGTGAAATCTCAAATGTCCGTATCTCACATGGATCTTGTTGCGGGTCCTTCCCTTAATTATGCTTACAAAAAGTGCCTTAACATTTGCATTATTAGTGATCCATTTTCAAAACATATTGTACTTTGGCAGATTTTTGCGTGGTCTTAAAAAGGTTTTGTGAATATGCAGATTATGGCATCTGTACACTTAGATTTATTTGACAACCTCTGACCATGGGCACTTAAAATTAAGTGCCATAGAAATAGCTTATTGAGTGGAGAGGCAAGTGACTGAGGAAGGACAGAGGTCCCTCTTCTTTCCAGGCAAAGGGAGTGTCTGTGTCAGTTATGCTTTTGTATTCTCTGGGCTTGTGGTCAAAGCAGGAGCTGTGTCTGGGAAAAGATCAATAGTGGGGCAGTGAAGGTTAGACCAGAGGAGAGGATGACGTCTCCAAAACAGAGTACCAAGAGCCAGCGTAATGCTTGTCAACCGTCACCTCACATCACTCAGGCACTGCTTTTAATTTACACTAGCAAACAGTATGCAGAAGGTCATTACAACAACATAGCCAACAATGCTCTCACAAGCAAGTCTTGGACTGAAGCATTGGTTATAAATCTTGGACTTTGAAGAGCAAGAGGCAGAGTTCACAGATCTCCATGCTGCCCCACATTTTTCTTCTCTCTGAGATGCTGGAGCATATTGGGTCTGACTGCTGCTTTACATTGTGCTCTGAGTCAAACGGGTTCCAAGCATGCTGCCTCCACCACGTCCTTCATCAGAGGATCTGAGTGAGGGTTAGCTGTTTGCTTGATAATTGCAAATTTTCAAATATTTAACCACAGACTAGCTTTCTGCAGAAATTTCTCCAGTATGAGCCCACTCTGTGCTCTAGACCACCTCTCTTCGTAGTAATTTGAGTTGCTGAGTGTTTACTGGTAAGAACATAAGGCATCTGAATCCTTGGGGAACACCTTTCTTCCCCCCTTCTGTATCAGTCAGGCCAACTTCTTCAAATACCTTATTCCTTGTACCTTGGACATGTCTGAAAACGTGGCTTGGAATTTTACTAGATTAACTAATCCTTAGAGAACTATAAAAACCTTCTTTTGGGAGACTTAGTGGAGAAAAACACAGGCCAAAAGCGTTTTGAATATTTCCTGACATCAGAATCTGATTTTACGCTGGTTTCTTAGGACTTCATGCACCTAAATCCCATTAGTTTGGCCTCACCACTTTGAAGAACCTCAGAGTAAAGAAAGGCTTTGGGAAAACCTAAGCTTTTGGAAATCAAGGAGAAGCCTTTGATTTTGTGTATTCTGTGGGTTAGGAGCATGCAGTTCTGTGCACACTGGGTTGAAGTATGAAGTCAAGCCCACGTGGCCTGTTGTGATGCTGTTCTCTGGGGCGAGTATTGAATTCCCTCCCTGCCTCAATCCCTGGTGCTACCTGCCGGGAGTTGTCTTCAGAGCATGAGTAGGAAGGTGGCCACATTTTTCTGGTGGATTAGTGATTGTTCTGCAGTGCAACCAGGAGTCCTTTAGGTGAATGGCAGTAAACAAATCACCAGGTGATGAATGCTGCCCTTCTGACTGGCTGGAACCTTCTCACTTGCTGGGCCGCCTACAGCCTTTAGGGAAGGCAATGAATGGGGACCCACACAGGAAGCATGAATAATCCCGCTCTATTTACTTACAAATGTGTAAAGGTCTCACGCAGCTGAGGATGGTTTTGAATAAATATGCTGCTCTCTCAAAATCAGCAGCCCTATGGATCTGGAGACAGAGCTTCACTGCTCCCCAGTGCTCAGTTCATAAATAAATAAAAGGCACCCGTTGATTCAGCTGCCAAATGTGACATGGTGATGAATTTCCAAGGGTGTCACTCAGGATGGTGACAACTGCAGTACTGATGGGCCCAGAGAGGCAGGCAACAGGCAGAGTATCTGTGCTCATGGGCTTCACTGAGGCTCCCGATAGGGGTGGATGACTTGAAATTCTGGTGACCAGCACAACCTGGCTTGTTCATATACCTCACCTAGCACACATTGTAAAAACAAGGTGGAGAAGCTACAGAGACCTAGTGAATAGGCACAAAGGAGTGATAGGGCAAATCCTAGGGTCCAGACTAACAAAGACAGTGTGTCTATGAGGCCATTTCTCTATTTGGGGAGTCCCAAGGAATTTTCCTAATAGGCTTGGCCAGTCTTTGCCTTAAAAGTTTCTGTGGTCACCGTTAATTTATAGGATAAAATCCCAACTACTGAGCATGATGGATAAAGTTCTTCATAATGGTGCTAACCTCCCCTATGGCTCCATCTTCCACCTCTCTCTGTTCATTTGCAACACTATCTTTCTACCTTTTCTTGCCCAGGCACATCATGTATCTGCTGTGTATCCATTAGAGTTTTCCAAGGAAATAGGACCAATAGGTTCATTTTAAGGAATTGGCTCTCGTTATTGGGGGACAAGCAAGTCTGAAATCTATAGGCAGGCTGGTGGGCTGGAGTCCTAGGAAGGAATTCTATATTCTGATCTTGAGGCTGAATTTCTTCTCTATGAAACCTCAGATTTTGCTCTTGAGGCCTTCAACTGATTGAGTGAGGCCCACTTATAGTATCAGAGGGATTCTCCTTTATATAAAGTCAGCTGATTGTGGTGTTAACCACATCTGCAAACTGCCTTCACAGCTGTAACTAGACTAGTGTTTGACCAAAACCTGGGCACCACAGCATTGTCAAGTTGTCATAAATGTTAATTCTTATGTGATGTCTCTCTGCTCCTGTACATACTGTTCCATGCCCTCTCATACACCACACACACTCTTCTGCTATTGAATGCCTGTTCATTTTATAAAACTCAGTTCAGACATTTCCTCCTGTGCTAAGCACATGTCTCTCAGAGGGAGCCGGACACTTACTCCTTCCTATTTCCCATTGTCGTTTGTTCCTCTGTCATAACCCTTAGTGTATTTTATAGCAGTGGCTTGTTTGTTAAGTTTGTCTCCATGCTGTTACTAGATACTTAAAGGCAGGGATTCTGTGTCATTCATCTATGCATTTTCTACTTCTAGTCCCGGGCCTGGTATTCCAGTAGGTGCTCAGTAAATATAGATTGAATGAATTATTACAGTAGACTCATAAAAGCTATAATCTGGATAATTTATAAGATAAACAATATGTCCATTGATTTTGCTTTGCCTTTTATGAGGACTAATGCACACCATATCACATCTCTGGTTAGAAGATGTTATTCATTCTGGGTAAGTTTGAGATCAGTTTGTATCTAAGTTCAAAGCCCCTTCTCCTGATTTGACCTCACTTAGCAAAGGTGGCAGTCTCTCAGATCTTCCTGTGTATTCCCTCCCCTCGCCCTCCCAGGTTCACATCTCAACTCTTTTTCCTTGTCAGAGGATGACTGTCAGCACCCAGTGTCGCTTCTAACTTCCTAAATGGCACTTTTTTTTTTTTCTTGAACATGATATCTCCTGTGAGGGAGGTAATACTCCCAAGTAATTTGGAAAATTACTTTTTTTTTGGGAAAAAAAAAAAGACAGGAGAGAGATGATTTGTAAAAGACTCATTTTGATCAGTCACTTCTCTGGTTAACTGACTGACAGCTCAACAGTCCCCTTTACTTATATAGTCATGGCCTCCCTACCCCATCATAGTTGTTAGCATCAGTGAATCCATCAGTGCGACGTCATCTGTTGTCAACTCAGCATCACCACCTCTTTCTTCCAGAAGAAGCTGTGAGCCACAATGCACAGGTTCTCCTTGCTCCTAGGGTTTCAGGGAAGAGTCTGCCAAGGAGTGATATTCACATGACATTTGGAAAGTAGGAGAAAAGGAGAGGCCAATACTCTGTAGATATGGTAGAGAGCAGTTGCTAATTTTCAAATTAAAGCCCTCATGTTAGAAACAGAGTGGCTTCTAGCTACTGTTTTCCTCATCACACCCTGTTCATCTTATTGTTTATACCAGATCTTGAGAAATCATTTGGTTTATTAGTTTCTGAATAGTGGACAGGGCCCTGGACTAGGATTCACAGTTTCCAGTGATCTGACCATCACGGATGTCACCCCCAGTCTCTAGGTCTCAGTTTCCCATTAGTAAAGAGAGAAATTGAACTAGTTGCTTTTCAAAATCTCTTTGAAACGTAAAAAGAAAACATAAATCCTACTAAATCATTTAAAATGTGACATCCTAAATGTATCACAGGTCTACTAAGTACTGCCAGAGATTATGTTAGAACAGCTCAATGCAGAGGCAACACTTGATTCTCTAGGCTTGTGGGTCAAATGCATTAGGACAGGTTGAGAATGAGACCTGGAGGAAGGGATCCTTAGCTCCAAGGTAGAGCAGAACAACCAGTCTCCCAGATACAACATTTCGGTGAGTGAGCATTAGGAGTCTCCTTCTAGCACCTAGCATAGTGTCCTGTAGGTGACTTACCTAATGCATCAGTGCTATTACCCAAAGATAGCTCATCCCTCAGACTTGCAAATGAGGCACTGGGGTGCTGAGTTAAAGCAGTGTCTTTATCAACAGCTGTTCTCTACTCCTGGAGAAATGCCTGCCACAAATAATCTTTGAAGACCTTCCTGGTTCAACAGTAGTACATGATTTTTAGGGTAACATCACATGGGACTCTTGGAATGGTCAGAAGTCTTCAGATTAGCTATGGGAAAAAGAGCCCAGCGCGAATGTCCAAGCCTCGTTGGTGGAGAGCCTCTGATGACGTGGCCTCTGCTTTGCTCAGGGCTGGCTGAAGCTTCTGAAACGGCAGTCTGGACCTTTTGCCTTGTCCTTGGTAGAAATAAGGAACTTATCTCAGGTTTTCCTACTCATCTTGCCTGAAATTTAACAACATACACCTTACCTGCCAAAACCCCCCACAAAACTCTGAACAAGTACCGGAATTCAATTTACATGGTATAATGATACTCTCTTTCAGGAACTAATATGGCTGGGGCTTAATAAATGGTGACTATTAGCATTGCTTTTCTTGTAGAGGTGACTAATGAAATGATCTGTTGTGCTTGGAGTAAGATACACTTACTCAGCCCACTTGACAAAATAGCTAAAAATTTTCTTTGATTATGCAATTTGAAAGAGAAAGAATCCATCAGCTACTAGTTTGCATATTCCCTGCGGATAGTGGGTGCTCTCTGTTCTTTGCTCCCTACGACTCAGAGCTTCATTTTAGAGAGTAGGTGTTCAGTGAATATTTGGGGTTGGCATATTCGAAATGGGTAGTTCCAAGTCTCCCAGAGGTACTCTTCAATATCTTTCCTCCCATCCACTAGTGTGTATTCCAGCTGGAGGCATCACACAGTGTAGTTCAGAGCCCCTTTGGAAGATGTTGATTTTCATGTATAAAGCACAGGGCTCTTAATTAGAGAAGGGGTCCCTCCCACAGGAGCCATTCAGCCCCTAGAGATAGGCAGGTGTGAATACAGGAGTTTAAGGCAACCAGCTCCATCATTAGTGCTTCTCTTTCAGTCTGTAGGTTGAGAGGATGTCTGTCTCCTTGTGTCCTGAGAGAAAATAGCTTCTGGTGACGTTGTGTTGGTTTGAAAAAACCCTTAGATGCGTCTGTTCTCATGTTTTCTTTCTTTGTTATTTCTCTTCTTAAATTCCAGCATGTTTCTGTCATGTTGGCAATAGTGAACACTATAGTGGAAAACGCATCCAAGCTTCTTTTCAGACCAACCCCATTTCCCCTCAGGTGAAAACTTACCAAAATTAGACTCTCTTGTTGTGACATTTCTTGATACTGAACTGAACTCAGTAAAGAATGATGCTTGAACTTTGGATTGTTTTCAAGATATATATACTTTTCAAAATACACTTTTCAGCTGTTACATTTTATTCATTTTGTGAATGGACGTGTACAGTGCTTCATATTTAGATCTGACTCAGTCATTTATTGCGGGACATACATTTGATTGTAAATATTTTAGCCTATGTATTGACTATGGCTGAAGTCTAAATACGGATAAATAGTCCAGATGGGAGATCACATCTAAGCGCTAAAAGCAGGGTTTGATTCCCAAAGGTGCTGATATAAACAGACAAATTATTTTTTAATGAATTCAGGATTACTGGCAAATGAACATATGTTTGCATTTCAAAAAAAAATTGTTTGCATTACCCAGGAACTACACTTAGTATCAAGGAGTTAAAATCAGTAAATAATGTGTTATTATCTGTAAGTAAAATGCTTAGCTTTGATAATAGAAATGCAAAGAGAGAGGGGTTAATGATGCTATTGCTGTTTCATGATGTTAACATTGGATTTCCTTTGGTTCTTATTGTGTTATAGGCATTTTACAAACACAGTGTCACAAAAGCTTCTGTTCCCATCTCCTCTACGTCCTCAACTTTAATTCTTTGATTCTTTAATTCTTCTTAATTGGCCTGTCTTCAAAGTCTAAAGTTATTGTCAACCCTTATTCCTATGATTCAACCAATAAAGTGTCAAGTTCAAATTTTAGCCTTATTTTAAAAAAATATATTAAAAACCAAGGTTAGAAACTACTTCCATTGTACAGAAATATGTTTGGAGACATTATCCTTTTGATATAATAAGTTGAATAAAATTTATTGACCTAATATACCACAGAATATATAATATTATTTTGTGCATCTGAGTAACCTTATGATATCACTCTTCTTCTCCATTTTAAAGAAGAGAAATTAAGGACAAAGTGAGGTTCAATAATTTGCCCGAGGCCACAAAGCTTATATACAGTGAAGATAGGACTTAAATCCCAGTCTATCTGACCCTAAGTGCTGTCCAAAGCCTCAAAACTTTGGAAGATTATAAGCAGATTTGGCTAAACACAAGTCTATAATAGTAACCTCAAGCCTTTCTTAACTGCTAGTCCTGACAATATAATCTTAAGAATAGCTGATGTGGTTCTGAAGGCACTTTCTTTTGTGGGCAGATTCCAGAGAATGGCTGCTCACTGAACAGGGACACTATTCTCTTCTCAGCAACCCCTTTCCTTTGAAGTCTGGGCACATAGAGCCAACTCTAGCTCCTTCACCTTCTTTGTATGCCCTTCAATTCAACTTCAGTAGCACTTACAAGCTGAGGAAGGTGGCAGGATTTGGAGGGCATCTGGGAGGTGTTCCTGGGTTTTAAGCAGACCTTCCTCATTACTTTTCCCTGATTTAGGATTGCTGTCCTTCCAGGTGGGGGAAGAGTAGGGAGGCAGTGATGACTTTAAGAGGCGGAGGAGGTTTTATAGACTAGATGGAGTAGTAGATAGATCAGTAGAGAGGAGAAGGTAACTTTGGTCTATGAGAAGGCTTGAGTCTGGGAAGTGGAGGGACAGGGTTGGGGGTACAGCTGGGGGGGTGGACAGAACAAGGGTATGAGAGCAGGGGAAATATGGAGGCCCAGTTAAAAATATGTGTCTCCTTTGATGACCAGTGTTCCCCTGCAAGAACTTTCTACTTATCATCTACCATAGGTCCTTCCTGCAGACATAGCCCCAAATGATGCTTCAAATGTCTGTATCTAAGATTGTCCCTCTATAGAGACTCCCAACCTGGCCTCTTTTATACTCAGTTACAAGTCAAGTCGCTTTTCTAGGCAGCTATTCTTGATGGACTAGGGAGTAGAGGTCACCTCCTTCCAATGACACTGACCTATAGGCCACAGTCCTGTGTTTATATAGATTTATGCCAAAGAGAAAGCCCAGGAGATCAGAGACCTGTCTCTACAATACATAACCATTAATTGGGCAAAAACAGATCTTTTTTTTGCATTGATAAGGACTCATCTAGGCAAATGTCAACATAGCTCTAAAGTGTCTCTCAAAGACCAGGAAATAGTGCTGTAAACCAGTGCTAAAGCACAATTCACTGTGTACAAAAATTGCCCAGTGATAGGTTCTGATAGTAGGTCTAAGCTGGAACCTGAGATTCTGCATTTCTTCTAGCTGATACAGACACCTAGGACCACAATTTGTGTTGCATAGCTCTAACTGCTTTTGTGCCAGAAGCTCCTAACACTTAAGCTGACATACCCATAGACACATACACCAACTAGCTCTCAGAATGAATTACCATTACTGTTGCCAGTGGCTGTTAGGTTTTCTCTGTCTAGAAGAGTCTGGACTGATGCTCTTTCAATGACCTAGTTGATCTGGTCAAAGAGAGACTTCTAGAAACTCACACAGCCTCTGCCTTGCTCACCATGCCTGCCCCCTAAGGGCCCTGAGATGTCTTTCTTGCCACCCTCCCTGCTGGAAAGACAAGTGTGTTCATCATGTTCATAGCCTGATTGTGTTTCTATTGCCTGAGGCTGAGCTTTTGAATTTTTCAGCAGAAAAAAAAATACACTGGGAAATAATTTTCCTGTTGGTGGGTTCTCTAAAGGTTATATGCAGCTATAGATACTCCACACAGGTAGCCAGGTAACAAAGAAAATGGGCTTTTCCCTTGCTGACCTCATTGCTGGCAAGTGATGATGACCAGTGACCCACGTGGTCCTTCTCAAAGGGCTCCAGACTCTCTCTTTTGCCATGATTAATTCTATGTTCTGAACTGAAATGACAATCATTTATTATTCTGTTTTACATATGCACCTCCAGGGAGTCCAGCTAAAAGCTCTAATTTTCTAGTTCAATTGTAATGCTGTTCTTTGAGAGGCATTGACTGCAGAGATGCTAAAAGGATGCCAGTTCAGTGAATTATTGAGTTTTAGATAGAATCATATGCTTATATGGATTCAGGTGGTGCTCACTGAAACATGATGCAGACCTCCCTTTTCCCCCTGGGTCTATATGTTCATAAGAGGAAGAGCAGTGAGTTTGGATAGGAATGACCTGTTATAAAAATCAATGAGGTTGGGCACCCTGACTATCTGCCTGCGGTGCCTGGCTGTCCTTAGATACAGCCACAGTTGTCAGTCAATTCTGAGGGGTCCTTGGCTGCCTGTCCCCTTATTCTTCCCCCCCGCTTGGTGGAAATGGAAATCAAGGCAGTTTTCTGCTGATTTAAATAATGTCATTCAAGATTCCTTCCATTAAAGTGTTTTAACAACATTAAATCTCTTAATCTCCTACTCAAAATGATGAGGGAGATTTCAGAGCAGCAATTTGGAGGCCCTTTGAGTTTCTCAAATGTGCATAAAAGTACACTGTAACTGGCACAGCCATCGGGTACCTGGGCTCATTAGTTAGGTAAGACTAGAATTTTTCTACCTCACTCTAGCCACTGGCTAGGCTCCACTTTTACTTCAGCCTTCAGGAAGATGGAAACAAGTTCTAGAAATGTCTTTCAGGTGATGGATGAATGTTTAAATGTGCCTCAGTTTGGGTTATTTATTCTCACAATGAATAAAATGATGAACTTTTGACTTCTGAGTAGGTGAGGAAAGCAGGAGACAAACTGAAAAGAAACAAATGCAGAGCCTTAAGGAGAACAGGATGAGCCAAGCAGTTGGGTTCATAGATGAAGCCTGGAGCAAGAGCCCACAAGCCAGGAGTCAGGCTGTAGCCAGACCACAACTCAGGGTGCCTGGGGTGGGCAGGAAGTGATGGGAGGATGGTTAGCTTGCTCTGTGATGGAAGAATGCATTTTGGCAGATAAAGACACACCTCAGGAAATAAGGGGTCTGGAGGAGGTCACAACATTCTACTATGTGCACTTGGATCCTTAGGGAGATGTTGAGTTTTCAGAATTGCACTGTGGAGTTGCAACATCTCCTTTACCCTTACTCTTTAGTGCTCCTGGGAAAGTGAGGACAGAAATGGAGCAAGGCTTCCGTGGGCCAGGCCTGGCCTTGTGCTTGCAGAATGACCCAGATATAGCGTCCGTGTCTTGATAGAGAGAATGTGGGTGTAACACAGTGTATCACCGTGGTTGGACGTCAATAAACATTAGTTTCTGCAGCTTATTTATCCATTCAGTAAACATAGATCAGGAGCGTACCCCATACTGGAAACAGAGGTTACAAAGGAGAAAAGAAAGTGTATTTCCTATTCTTTGGGAGCTCAAAAAGTCATGTAACATTACTCCAGTGCAGTGAGATAAGTGATCAGCAGTAATGAACAGAGAACTGTGGGATCATGGTAGAAGGGACTGCCTCAAAGGTCAGGGGAGGCTTAGGGGAGCTGACATCTGAGCTGGCTCATGAAGGGTAAGTTGGTCAGTATGAGCTGGGTGAGGAAAAGGAGAATCTGATCTTTGGAGGACATTCTGGGGTGCTGTGTCAGTATGGGGGATGCTCAGGAAAGTTGCAAATTCCAGTGAGTTTCAGGAATGGTCATTCATTAGGGTGGCTGAGGGGAATGTCTACAAAGGAAACTCTGGACGATAAAATGGAAACACCAATTGAGAAGGCTACAGCTTGTAGCTTGTAGGGCTTGAGCCTTAACAAGCTGCTTTGACTTTATCCTCCAATCAGTAGGAGGCCAGTGACAGTTCATAAGGAAGGGTGCAATGCAGCAGATCTCTCTGTAACCTCAGTTTTCTTATCAGTGTGACTCGCAGAGGTACCCTAGTGACTTTTTTGTCATCTTCTCTACAGTCTCAGCAGATCGCTCCTTGTGAACTTACAGTTACCTATCAGTCAGGTGTCTGAAGAGAGAGATAGGCTTGCTTCTTCCTGGGGCAGAAGGCAGAGAACCACATGCTGCCTTATCATTTCCTATCGCTAAGCCATACCAACCACCTAAGCAGCAGCTGGTCCTCAAATGAATCCTATACTCAAAATCAAATTTAGGAACCAAAATTTTTATTTATTGATTATTTATATGTGTAGTGAGAACTCTCTCTTTACTATTTAAACTCTGCACCCAAATGTCATATACCTTGCTTTACTATGGTCCTAGCTGTCACCCTTGATTGTGCTGGCTGCCCATCGCTCTGAATCTTTCGTGCTCTGAGGACCAGAATGAGATATTAGGTTGACTGTCAAGATTCAGTTCCTGCCCTGCTCCTTCCACAGACCAACAGTATCAGAACCAAACTGTAAAGATTGTTCTTTAGGAAAGCCTTTCACGAAGCTTAGTGATACTTTCTTGCAAAGCTCAAACCTGTGGCAGATGATAAAATGAGGATTGAACCAGTGCCTATATTTGACTCAGTCCAAAAGACAATTTTGGTGACTTAAGATTAATTCTGTTGTTCTCTGGAGTTTATGTTTTCTTTATCTGTAAAATGAGATGGTGGGCCAAGGTGAACTTTAAGTCACCTTTTTCTCCCAAATTCTATTGCTTCCTGAGGCTCAATTGCAACTGAAGTGTTCAGAATAGGACCTCTCTACTACAGTGGGTGTGCAACACCAAGGGAAGGCTGGAATCAGCAGAGTGCAACCACTGGAGGCTCTGCCATGCTGATAGCTGATAGTGCCTCCAGGGGATGGTGCTGTGGGCCAGGGCATACAGCCACCTCAGCCATCACCAGGGCATCATAGCCTAGACTAGTGCAGAGGAGAATGAATTGCAGCAACAGGGGAGCAGGTCACCTTTGAGAAGTGAAGCCAGGGAATTCAGGGTCCAAGTGCAGAGGTTTGGCATATTCAATGGCTTGCCTGGCTCTTTTTCAGATGGAGAAAGGAAAAGAGAAAGAAGGAGAGAGGGGGGAAATGATTGATTTTAACAATGATAATGAATCAAGATTCCAGCAGAAGGGGACTTTAGGCTGCAAAAATGCAAGGAGGATGTTGGTCAGATTAGAATTCCCAAGGAGAGTTAGAAAATCTCATTAGGGTTTTGCTTGAGTAGTTTCATACATTTTAAACATTGTACATCAAATAATACTGAAGGTTTACCACGTTTTAGTTATTGTTCTAAGCATTTTACATGTAAAAAGTAAGCCTCACAACATCTGTATGCAAAATGATGAAGATACTAAGGAGAGGAAAGAATAGTTAAGTTGGCCAAGGCCACACAGTTGGTGAGTGGGACAATCAGAATTCAAACCTAGGCAGTCTGGCTCCAGTGCCCCTGCTCCTAATCATTGCATCATGGATACTGTGTTATTGTGTCCTTTTGCAGCTCTAACAACTTACCACAAACTTAGAGACTTTAGGAGCACAAAGTTAGTATTTTGACGTTATGGAGGGCAGAAATCCAAAATGGGTTTAATAATAATACTATAATTAAGGAGAGTGCTTTCCTGAGTTCTGTGAGTCATTCTAGCATATTACTGAACCTGAAGGAGTCATGAGAATTCCCTAGATTTGTAGCCATTTGGTCTGAAGTGAGGGCAGTCTTATTGTGTACTGTCCTCTTTAACTTGTGTCTGTGCTAACTCTGGGTGGTTAGTGCCAGAATTGAATTACAGTCCACCCCATGTCAATTGGTGTTAGTGTCAGAATACTCCCCATACTAAGGTCCTAAATTACTCACATTTGCAAAGTCCTTTTTCCATGTAAGCTAACATATCCAACATATTCACAGGTTCTGGGGATTACGACACATAGATCTCTTTGTGGGGTATTAGTCTGCCCACCACACTGCCTCAAAGCATTTATACTTTGAGGACCTGCCGTCTGGTAGGTTAGATATAGAAGTCAGACACCACCAGCTTAGCAGGAAGCAGCAGAGAGACCTTGAAGCTGTCCATCTGAGCTGACAAACTCTGAAGAGTCAGGAGGCCTCAGCCCAGCTCCCCCAAAGACTTGCTTGGCTTGCTTCTGGCATGTCACTTGACGTTTTTGGCCTCAGTTTCCTCATCGAAAAATGAGGATAACAAAATTCTGTAGAAATTTAATGCAAAATATATAAAAACATATTTGCAAATAGTTAAAATGTATAATTATATATTTGGAAATGTTTAAAATGTGTATTCTTGTTCCTTATATTTTGCCAAATCATAAGTACAGAAGTTGGTTGAACCATTATCAGTACCAGACTTATATGTTTAACAAATGCACTTGCCCTTTACAAGCATTAAGGAGACTTAATTATCATAATTCTGTTTCATATAACTACCCCTATTAAATAGGGAAGAAGAGAGGGGTTAAATTGCTTGCCCAATGGTACAGGTCACGCATTTGGTAAGTGGCAGAACTGAGACTCGAACCTAGGGAATCTGGTTGAGAGTCCGGTCCTTTAAACTTGCTCCATGCTGTCCCTCAGGCTGACAGATGGAGTGAATGGAGTAGAGAGAGAATGTGGTCCTGCTCCACCAACCCCTAAACCACCATCTGGGAACCACCTGGAAGGACATGTGGCATCAGGACATCCAATGTCACACCAGGAGTCCAGAGTCTCCAACACTGATGATGGCTTGTCCTGTGGACACCACATACCATCTCACTTAGCTGGTCATAACCTCAAATTTTTGGAGACTTTCACACTCGAAGATTCACATACTAAACTTCTACCTGTCCTGCATCCCCTGCTCCTTAGTTCCTCTCATTCTGGAAGGTGGTATACTAAGAGTCTCAGGAGATTCTGATACCCCATATTTTAATTATCCTTTTCACTCCATTACTTGATATTCCACTAATAGAGACAAAGAGACATAAAGTGCTGACTTAGAGTTGAATCTCAATCGGTCCATTTACCAATTATTCAAAGTCAGCCACTCCGAACTTTGGTTTCCTCATGGTCAAATTAGGGTACCAGGTTGTTGAGAGGGCCGGGAGAGAGGACATATTTACAGTTTCTTGCACAGAATCCAGCTCTGTTGGAGGTCACCAAATCTAACTCTTATTCCTCTCTCCTGGCTTTGCTGCCTTCCACATCTGGCTGGGCATTTACACTTTTCCTTTCAGTGCTGCTACTTTACAAGGGTTGGCCCCGCTAATCTACATGTCTCTGGGGACCATTTGCTTCTTAATTCTTTCTAGTTTATTTTCTAGCCTAGTTATTCCTTTAAAACCAAGCCTGTGTGAACACCTGTAACCTCCTGGTTGCTAATGCTGATGTCTTTCCTTGGTGGGGACCTTGTTAGGGGTCCTTGCTTCTTTCTGAAGCATTGGACACCTAACAACTTCAGTTGCTTACAGGTTTATAATTCACTTACTTCTCAGGTGATTGCTCTCCTTGCTTTTGGCTTCCTTTTACATCTGCTGTGCTCTGAGTGACTACCTCTCGTGTATCCCTTTGATCAGTCTCTTCCACTGGCTTCTCTACCTCTGTTTGACTCCTGCATATGAATGTTTCCCAAGAATCTGTCCTTAGTGTTACTCTGTTTTACATTCCCTTCATTCTTCATTCCATAGCTTCCGCTTCAGCCATATCCTACTGTATGTCTGTGATTCCATAATCAACTTCTTTTTTCATGCTGGGCATTACTCTTCTGATCTCTAGACATATATTCCCAATAACCTAAACACTAGCAGCTCTGCTCATGGTCATACAGTGAACATGCCTCGTTCTCAATTGATTTGACTTTCTCTTGGCTAATGGCCACTCACCCCATCACTGCTTCAACAAAATTCTTCTAACCTTTCCTTTCATCAACAACTCAGAAGAAATAGCTCCTTTCTTTGAGTTTCCACAGCATCAAATATTGAGAGTAATTGGCAGGCTTAGTTTTAGTCTATGGATCTGTTTCCCCTTTCTAGATAGGTAGTTTGCTGTAGGCAGAGACTGAAGTATTATCTTTCCCTGGGAGAAACTGACTAACTCCATAACTCTCACCACTCATTGGAATAGTCTCTAATTATTAATCTTTCTAGTGCTTATGTACAGTCTCACCAACGACTCTGTCATTTTATTAGAGATGCAGTCTATGTGTTTTTGTATGACCAATAGTATTTACTTGTGGTAGTAAATACAAAACAAATTCCTTAAAGCTATTTTTGGTTCCTCTTTTAGTCTTATAAATTGTAACCCCTCCCCCCCCCCAATGTATATGTTCAAGTCGTAACCATCAGTACTTCAGAATATGACTGTATTTGGAAGTAGGCCCTTTAAGTAATTAAGGTAAAAGGAGCCCATATGGGTAGGCTCTAATCCAATATGACTGTGTCCTTATATGAAGAGGAGTTTAGGACACAGCCAACACACCAACTCAGAGGGCAATCATGCGAGGACAAGTGAGAAGGAAATTGTCCACAAGCCGAAGAGAGAGGCCTCAGAAGAAACCAAACCTGCTAACATCTTGAACTTGAACTTCTAGCCTCCAGAAGTGTGAAAAAATAAATTTCTGTTCTTTAAGCCACCTGATTCGTGGCATGTTATAGCAGCACTAGAAAACTAATATACTGTTTAACTGCCACTTACCAGATTTGGGGGTTGAGGAACAATATCTGACATTGAAAACAACTCTTTTCTTTTAATTCTAGAGATGTGACAAAAATCAGACAATAGGTTAAGTGGATAGGATGCTTGCCCACATAGTTTTAAGCGGGGTGGGGTGGGGGTAATTTGTCAGAGTTATTGGCACTAAAATCTAATGGCTCCTATATATTTTTTGTTCTTACTCTTCTTGTTTTTCCTTCCTTTCTTTCTTTTCTTTCTTTCCTTCCTTCTTTCTTCCTTTCTTCCTTCCTTCCTTCCTTCCTTCCTTCCTTCCTTCCTTCCTTCCTTCCTTTCTTTCTTTCTTTCTTTCTTTCGTTCTCTCTCTCTGTCTCTCTCTTTCTTTCTTTCTTTCTTGTTTCTTTTTTTTGGTAAAAATTGAGCAGGGATTAGCAGTTTATGTTACAAGATAGCCTATATTTGACTATAAAACAAACTGTGATGTTTGGGCTGTGAAAGATTTGCAGGATGATAGTAAGGAAGATGGGAATGCCATGTTCAATTTTTTCCCCAAGGTGGTGCATGTATAACAAAGCCTAGAGGCTGAATCATCATTTGTACTTAACAAAGGAACTGTCCAGGTGTGTACAGCAAAGAATCTTTTGAGCTGCTCTTGCTGTTAACAATCTGGTTTCATATACCCAGATGATTAGATGTCATAGACATCAGAAGGAGGTCAATAAAATTCAAGCTTTAAACTTTGACAATAATTTGAGCTGAATAATAGTTGAATTTCAGAACTGAGTTGTCATGGTGAGAGCTATTGAAGAGGAATAATTATCTTATAACTTGGTTACTGCCCTGCTGAACTCATAGCAATATCCCTAACCCCATTTCCCACTTACCAAGCCCAGATCATATTAAGTCATGCTTAGGAATATTATTTTTATGTTCTTTTATGTATATATTTGTTTTCATAGCCTAATACATATAGAATATATATCCACACACATATATATAAGTATATATATAGAAAAATATATAGAAGTATATATATTTAAATAAATATGCATTCAATGTAGTTAATGGAAAAATGGTACAGGTGGTTTAGACAGCTGTAAATTGCATATTCTGGGTGAAAAATACCAAAGTACCATTCAAGTACTCTCAAGAGCCAGGTTACCACAGTACAGAGATGTCAGCAGTAATTGTTTTTGCAATTTAATATATATGACAATCAAGCCATTTATTTCCATTACTTTTGTGAACTAAAATTTCAAGTCATTTGTCTTGGGTAATACCATACATTTTCCCCCTTATTAATCCATAACAACACTCTGGTGCATTTTGCTAATCAAAATTGCACATGCATAATAATTTACAATCTAATAAATATGAGCTTCTTCCATATCTCATCAGATATGCAATTACTAAAAGATACTAAAATACTAAATATAAATTCAAACTAAAAGGAAGTTTATATGCATAAAAATAGTGAGAAATAAATGAAATGGGTAACTTATTTTATTTTAAATACAGTTTAACCAATTATTTGAGGAAAATCCCCAGGGTGTTTTCAATGAAAGTGAGAAAAAAATGACAATTCTTCCACCAAGACAGGAGATTTTTCAAGTGATGCCAATAAGTGAAGGGCAGAGGGAGGGAATGAAGATAATTATAACTATTCTATTTCTGATGGCAATGAAATGTAAGAGAAGAAAAAATTGAGAATTAATGCAGAGGAGTCATTCACATTCAAGACATGACAACATATCTCCCCCTCCCGTATAAAAATAATGAATAGAAAATACACAAATTATGAAAAGCCTTATACTAGCTTTGGAATCAAAGAAAAGGTGTCACCTACATGGCAGGAATTTAAGGAATTGTTGTGAATATAAACATGGCACCATACTAAAGAATGTTAGAGGATGAGCATGTGGCTCCTCTCTGAGCACAGAATCATCATGGAAGGAAGTAGATGAGATGGAGGCTGGAAGAACCTCATACTTTATCTGAGATGGGAAAGAGCTGGAAGACCAGACAGTATAACTGCCTCCCATACCTTGTAACTTCCAGGGCATTTGGAACCAGTGGGATGCCTCTAGGTTTTGTCTCTACTATTGTTGTCCAAACCCTGCAGAGGCCTAGAAGTGCCAAGTCCGTGCCTCCTGGGCAGCCTTCCACCATGTGGAGACACACTTCACAGAGAGTCAGAGCTCCTTCAGGCCCAGCTGTGTCACCACCACTGTGTTGAGCCTGCTTGAGTTGCTCTGGAAGATTACAATTCATTTTATATGTGATCTTCTTTCTTAATTTTTCTAGAGCATTGATGCAAAGTTCTGACAGGCACCAACCCACTTTCTATTTGGCTAAAAACTGGTAATGGGTACACTAGATTCACACTTTATGGAAAAGAGAAAATGGGGTGTGGGGAGGGAAGCAAGGCCTATCAGCAAACACTACAAGTTTAAAAACAAAACAAAATGAAAAACAGGTCACCCTTAAAAACTAGAGCAACGTCCTTCAAGTGAAATATGTTACTGCAAGAAATGGAAAATGTGTGTTCTCAACAAGATCAGAGTTCAGTGCAAACATGATGACATTGAGAGAAAAAGACCACGGAGGATTGGATGGAAATGAGAATCATACTTGTCAAATTAAAAACACCAGTGGGACCACTGAATTGCAAATTGGACACTGTATCAAATCAAATTGGTGAGTTAGAAGAGTAAACGTGAGAAATTCTCCAGGAAATCAGAAGAAAAAGACAGATGAAAATGAATAGGCTTAAATTTACATATAACAGGGATCCCAGAGAGTATGAACAGGGAGAACAGAAACAATAAAAGAAATTATGATTGAGGACAATGACAAGGAAAAGATCTGGGGCTTAAAATTGTGCAAGAATATTGTGTTTCAGTTAAACATCATAGAACGGATACCAAATACAGACATAAAGTCATAGAATTTCCTAACTTCAGAATATTTAGATTGTTATGTATATAAATACATATTATATGATAAATCAATACAACAATATTATAAAATGGCAAGTATGATATGGTCTCACAAATAATACAGATATATATACTTAGTGAATTAGAGGAAGATACACTCCGGAGGAGCCGTAAGTGGTAAGGTGATGATAGTTGGATTTTAATTTTATTATTTAATTTTATTCTATATGCCTTTATTTTACATGTGCATTTAATTCCAGTAAACATACAGTGTTATATTAGTTTCAGATGTACAACATAGTGACTCATCAATTATATACATTACTCAGTTCATCATGGTAAGAGTACTATTAATCCCCTTCACCTATTTCACCCATCACCCACTCATGTCTCCTCTGGTAACCACCAGTTCATTCTTTATAGTTAGGAGTCTCATTTTTGGTTTCTCTTTTTTTCTTTGCACATTTATTTTGTTTCTTAAATTGCACATATGTGTGAAATCATATGGTATTTGTCTTCTTCTGATTTATTTCACTTAGTGTTACGCCCTCTAGATCCATCCATGTTGTGCAAATGGCAAGATTTCATTTTTTTTAATTTTATGGTAGTTTATTTTCAAATTGGTTTACATATAACACCCAGTGTTCATCCCAACATGTGCCCTTTTTAATGCCCATCACCCCCTCTCCCCCCTCCCTTACCCCCCTCACCCTCAGTTTGTTCTTAGTCTTTGAGAGTCTCTTATGTTTTATCTCCCTCCCTCTCTGTGTCTTTTTTTTTCTTTCTCCTCTTCCCCTCCCCCTGGTTTTCGCTTAGTCTCACAAAGTCCACCTATTCGTGGAAACATGATTTCATTCTTTTTTATGGCCAAGGAATATTCCATTGTATATGTATATCACTTCTTTATCTCTTCATCTATCAATGGACACTTAAGTTGCTTCCATAATTTGGCTATTGTAAATAATGCTACAGTAAATGTAGGAGTGCATATTTCTTTTCAAATTAGTGTTTTCATGTTATTTCACCAAATACCCAGTAGTGGAATTACTGGATCACATGGTAATTCTACTTTTACTTACTTGAGGAATCTCCATACTGTTTTCCGCAGCAGCTGTACCACTTTGCCTTTCCATCAACAGTAAATCAGGATTCCATTTTCTTCACATCCTCACCAACACGTGTTTCTTGTGTTTTTGATTTTAGCCATTCTGATGGGTGTGAGGTGATATCTCATTGTAGTTTTGATTTGTATTTCCCTTATGGTGAGTGATGTTGAGCATGGTTTCATATGTCTCTTGGCCATCTGTATGTCTTCTTTGGAGAGATGTCTGTTTATGGTGTTGAGTTGTAGAAGTTCTTTATATATTTTGGCTACTAACCCTTATCAGATATGTCATTTTGCAAATTCAGTAAAGCCTTGGTTTGTGAGCACAATTCATTCCAGAAACATGTTTGTAATCCAAAGCACTTGTATATCAAATTTCCCCATAAGAAATAATGGAAACTCAGATGCTTTGTTCCACAACCCGAAAATATTCATATAAAAATGATTATAGTACTGTAATATAACACAAAATAATAAAATGTAAAATATAAATAAAAATAAACAAATTAATCTGCACTTACCTTTGAGAACCTTCATGGCTGATGTGAGGGAGACAAGAGAAAAGAAGGCTATTGTGTAGGAGGACTTTCACTATAACTAATGTAATCACTCTGTCTATTCGCTCAATGAAATCTTTTTCTTTTTGTGCAACTTTAACAAGGAACCCATCCAATGACACCGGCTTTTGCCTCGTCTTGAGGATTTTGTGGAAGTGTGATATTGCATTGTCATTAAACAGATTCATTGCTTGCACTGCTACAGGCTTATTTGGGTGTTGCTTTTCTATAGAATTTTGCACTGTTTCCCACCTTTTATACATCTCCCTAATCTAATTTGACTTCTTTTGCTTCATCTAGCCCCCTTATTTCTTCTTTCTTCTTTAATATTGTGCAGATGGAAAATGTAGACTTCTTATAAAATCTTTCAATTGTAGTCACTCGCATACCTCATTCATACTTCTTGATGATTTCCTTCTTAACTTTCACCATAATTATCTTACTCTTATTGCCTTTCTTTCAACCTTTTTCTGCATGGGTACCTTTGTATATGTTCATACTATGTTCATTACAGTACAGTATTAATAAACTCTTGTTATATACTGTATTTATGTGACTGACAATAAGGCAGCAGAGGAAAGACTCTGTATCTGCAGGTGGCCAGATTATAATGAAGCAAAGCATTCCTAAGCTTGCTCTTGTATGGAAAATCAAAGGACTGTCCATAAGTGCTTTGAAGTGACAAAAAATCACTAGTGCAAGTTGTGGGCACCTTCCGATGTTCTGAAAAATAATTGATTTCTGACAAACACCATGACATGAGACTGAGCATCCAAGCTAGGAGATGATCCCCAGAATCCCACAGAGAGAGAGAGAGAGAGAGAGAGAGAGAGAGAGAGAAGAACTATTGATTCAGTTGTGACCATGTGATGTTTAGTGTCATGTACCACTTGTATTGCAAGATATTGCTTGTTTATCACGTTAAAATTTATTAGAATACTTGCTCATCTTCAGAAGGCTCACAAAACAAGTTACTCACAATCCAAGGTTTTACTGTATCTTCTCTCATTTAGTAGGCTGACTTTTAGTTTTGTTGATTGTTTTCCTATCTATGCAGAAGCTTTTTATGTTGGTGTAATCTCAGTAGTTTATTTTTGCTTTTGTTTCCCTTGCTTCAGTAGACCTATCTAGAGAAATGTTGTTACAGCTGATATCTGAGAAATTACTGCCTATGCTCTCTTCTAGGATTTTTATGGTTTCAGATTTCATATTTAGGACTTTGATGCATTTGAGCTTATTTTTGTATGGAGTAGGAAAGTGTTTAAGTTTCATTCTTTTGCATGTAAGTGTCCAGTTTTCCCAATACCATTTGTTGAAGAGACATTCTTTTTCCCATTGGTTAACCTCTCCTGCTTTGTTGAAAACTAGTTGACCGTATAATTGTGGATTTATTTATGGGCTCTCTATTTTGTTCCATTGATCTATGTGTCTTTTTTTTGTGTGCCAGTACCATGCTGTTTGGATTACTATAGCTGTGTATTATATCTTGTAATCTGTGTTTGTGATACCTCCAGTTCTGTTCTTTTATTTTCAAGATTGCTGTGACTATTCAAGGTCTTCTATTATTCCATACAAATTTTAGGATTGTTCTATCTAATTCTATGGAAAATGTTGTTGGTATTTTGATAGGAAATGGATTAAATCTGTAGATTGCCCTGGGTATTAGGGACATTTTAATGACGTTTGTTCTCCAAATCCATGAGCATGGAATCTTTCCATTTCTTTGTGTCATCATCAATTTCTTTCATCAGTGTTTTAAGTTTTCAAAATATAGGTCTTTTACCTCCTTGATTGAGTTTATTCCAAACTTTTTTATTATTTTTGGTCCAATTATAAATGAGATTTTTAAAAAACCTGGTGCACCAGGTTTCTGCATAAATTTTGCTCAGTTCATTTTTTAACTCAAGTTTTTTGCCATAGAGAAGTTATATATTTTTAAATAATAGTATTTATCAATATTTTCTCCTGTGGCTTCTTAAGTGTTCTTATTCTGCTTAGAAATATTTTTATGACTCTGGGTTACAATAATTATATATATACTTTATTCTAGGACTGTATTTGTTTATTTATTGATACAAAGAATTATATAGGGGCTAAAAGCTATTTTCCCCCCAAAGCATTAGCCAATAGCCCTAATGTAATTTTTCATGTATTAATTCCAATATGGAAAACAGTGCCAAACCGTATTAATCATGACAACTTCATAATATTTTTTAATATGTGTTTGTATTTGAGTTCTTTCAAATTGTATATTAGTTGTATATTAGTTTTGGGGGAAATTTGCATATATTTTTTCAATATTGAGTTTTCTTATGTTAGATATGGCATGGAATTAAATCTCAGTTCATGTTTCTGGGTAGCTTTACCTTTACTTCATATGGATACTATGCGTTTCTCAAGTTTAAGCTATTTTATTTTGGGGGGTGGCATTATAAATTGAATCTTTTCTTCCATTATATCTTTTCATGGTTATAGTGTATATATAAGAAAACTTAATATTAATTATATACATTTGTTAAATAATTATGTAAGTTTTAATAAGTTTTATAAAGGCTGTTTTGAGTTTTGTAAAATAACAACCTTTTGTCATCCACAAGATAATGGAAGCATTTCTTGATTTAAATCATACACCTTTATTGCTGCTTTTTCTTTTCCTTATTGCATTGGCATGCCTTTGTTTAAAGCTAAATGTGGAAATAGTGGACATTCTAATATTCTCTCTAACATTATGATGACTTTTAGGGTTTCCATTAAGCACATAGCTAGCTTTTAATTTTAGATACATATTCATTGTCTTAAGCATCTATTTCTACTGTTAATGTCTTACCCCAGGCTATGAGTAAGATTTGGTACTAAAATTGAAGTCTCTTTATCTAGAGACCGGTGGGTTTTCACAGAAATAGCCATTTTAAAGTGATGTGTTCACCATATTTTAAATGGCTCATAACTATCGTCTTTGGGTCAAATCTGCCCTCCATCCGATAGTGTTCTTGCTCTGACTTCAGCAGTCCAGATGGCACCAAATGCAATTACATGTAGGAGTGAAAGCTAATGCAGCACTTTTTATTCCATGACTAGGAATTAAAACATTTTAGGGCCCAAACTTGGGCATTATGCTGATAATGGAAGGGGATCCATCATGGAGTTTCTGCCGAGAATAGCCTTTCCTATACATTACCACCATCCTCCCTGCCAGCATCACAGCAGCAATGGGTTGCTCCCATGAATAATTTCAATGGTTACATACTTAAAAAAAAACATATCCAGAGACTTTTTTTCAAGTTGTGAGAGTAAAACTTTTAAAAATGTATAACCATATGTCCAGATTTAAAATCCAGTTTCAGTTAAGAAGCCAAGTTTGTTGGTTATTATAATGATAAAATAGGCCAATTTTTGCATCAGGTCATGGGTAAATTGAAAATACGTGCAATCCCCCCTGGATGCAATTATTTCTCATGTAGCCCTTTTGATAATGCCCACATTTTATGCCAAATAAGCTGATCAATAGTAGCTCTGGGAGAAAATCTCATCAATGCCAGTGTGTCCTGCCTGATTCTTATAAACAAATTAAAACTAAAACTAAAAAAAAAAAAAAAAATACTAAAGTGATCTCCTTCGTCCCAGATCCTGGGAATAGGCACTGAGGAGAGGTAAGTAGGGAGTTGAAATTTAATCATGGTCTTACAGGGAAAAACAAACCATATGGAGACAGTGAAATTAGTCATGGAGAAGGATCAAAGTAGGGCCTTTCACAGCCCCATCCAGCATCTGGAATGTACAGGAATGAGCAGTGTGGTCACTGGACAAATAAGACACCTTTCTCTTTTCCCCTCTTTCCTGGGTCTATCCTCCTCAGTCCCTACTGTGGGGGTACTGGCCTCTCAGCACCTTCGCCTTATAGTTACTAGCTGCCAAGGCTCAGTGTAACAGCCCTCTTACATGCAGGAAGTAAGGGAAGAGTAGGGACCTGTAGCAAGTCAGTGTATCCAAGGGAAGTTGTCTGGGGGGGATATACTGGTTAGAAGGTATTCAGGATTTCATGGCAGCCCATTAAACATAGGGCTAAGTTGAGCTACCCCAGGTGACCTGCTCAAGAGCTGGTAGCTAAGCACCATGTAATTGTGGCATGACCCAACTACATAAAACAGCTGCAGTAGTTAGTAATCCAGATTCTGCCTTTTCCATCATCCCCCAGCTTGTGTCTTAAGAACACTATTTTTCAAACAAAATATAGCCACTACCTCTTACCTAATGAGGAAGGTAAAGGAGGGATTTCTCTGAAAAGGACCAAAGATTGGGAGTTCTCTATTAGTCTTTCCCTGAGATCCCTTCCTCACAAGGATTTATATGTGGCAACCACATAATATCATTTGTTCAATGAACTTGCCAGTAACTTGTTACAGATTATACAAACATGTCAATACATCAATAAACATTTATTAAACTCCAGTCAAGTTTACTACTGTGTTTTATGGATATACAGAAGAATATTAGATATAGTTGTATCCTTTATGAGTGTTAGTTTAGTTTGAAATAATAATTATCATAACCCAAAGAATAGGTACTAATTAAGTTAACTTTTCCCATTAACACTGCCATTCCACTTATACAAGGAGGTTCAGAGAGGTGAAGGTTTGCTGCAGCCCCTCACCTGGAAGTAGTAGAGCTTAGGGTTGAACCTGCATCTGTTTGTTTTGCAAGTCTCTGTTTATGAGCTCTGCATTGCCAACGTATGCAGCAATATGTCCTGGGTGAAAATAGTTTTGCTGGAGCTATCAAGGGAAAGGAGAGAGAGTTCCAGGCAATGCAGCCTCCTCTGGGACCCTGCCCAGCACACTGCCCACAACGTGCTGCTGGTTGGGGTTTAGACATAGTTTCTACACTGTCAGAATTATTCTAATGCTAATATTATTAAATATTAAAAATAATTGCTTCTCATTCCATTTCTACCCCAGTCTCAGTTTTATGGGATGAGGATCTAAATCTTATTTGTAACACTTTTCCTAATACTGGAAACATTACAGATGCTCAATCAATGTTCATTGAGTGAATCAAGAAATTAATGAACCTGTACAATATATACCTGTATACAGTTATAACCACCTAAACAGATATATAAATATGCAGGCATGTGTATACACAGCTTAGTTTTACTGTTAGAAAAAGGGGAATCTGTAAACATTGTTACAGATAAGAGCAATAACTCACTGGGTTGCCTTGAGTGGCTCAGTCAGTTAAGCCTCTGACTTTTGATTTGCTTTAGTCATGATCTCACAGTTCATGAGTTCAAACCCTGAGTTTGGCTCTGTATTGATGGTTTGGAGCCTGCTTGGGTCTCTCTCTCTCTCTCTCTCTCTCTCTGCCCCTCCCCTGCTCGTTTGCGCTCTTGTTGTCTTTCTCAAAAAAATAAATGAATGAATGAATGAATGAATGAATGAATGAATAAATAAATAAATAAAAACTTAAAAAAAAAAGAGCAATAGCAGAGGAGGAGAATCTAGAACAGAGGAGGGCCCCTGATTTTTCTCCATTGGATCTCAGCCTTAGCTACAAAGACAGTCCTCTTGGGATTTCTTTAAGAATACTGATACCTGCGTCCTACTTGACACCAAATGCATCAGAATTATCTAGAATTAGGCTCCAGGAATTTATATTTAAAAATTTTTTTAACGTTTTTTATTTTTTTATTTTTTTTTTATTTTTGAGAGACAGAGCGTGAGCAGGGGAAGGGCAGAGAGAGAGAGAGGCAGACGCAGAATCTGAAGCAGGCTCCAGGCTCTGAGCCATCAGCACAGAGCCCGACGCGGGGCTCAAACTCACAGACCGTGAGATCATGACCTGAGCTGAAGTCGGCTGCTTAACCGACTGAGCCACCCAGGCACCCCTCCAGGAATTTATATTTTAAAGAAACGTTGTAGGCAACTCTACTTTGAGACAGAGTTGGTAACCTCTACTTACCTGCTGAAAGTCTCAATATTATGACTGAAAAAAATTCATATTTTTGTGTTACTAATGAGATGAAAATTTTAATCCTCAAATTAACTTTGGATATTAAAAGTTTGACACATCCACTCTGTATTTTAATTTTATGCTAAAAACAAGACCTTTTTAAGGTCAAAAGTAAAAAGGCTTGTCCTCTCTGACTTAAGGTTCACGAAGTAGACCCCAACAGATTTGTGGGTACATGGGCTTGGCTTTTCATCCTCATCTGCCTGTTGACTATGGTGCTCAGAGTCTTGGGACCAGTTGGCTGAACCTCTAAGTTTAACTATCACTTCATATGCCAAACACCACAGACCTCTGTGGGAGTCTGTGGCTTCTTCTCCATCCCCTTGTTCATCTCACTGTCTTCTACCTGAAGTCGTATCTTGAGCATGGACCCTCACTGTCTACTCCATGTTGCCTTTGTGGAGGATCTTGCCACAACTTCGACGTCAGTGACAATCAGTTGCCAATGGCTCCTTGTCTCAGTTTCTTAGAGCTGCGTCATAAAGTGCCACAAAGAAGGTGGCTTAAAGCTATAGGAATGTGTTCTCTCACAGTTCTAGAGACTAAAAGTGTGAAATTAAGATATCTCTCATGCTATTCTCTCTTCTAGCCTGTAGCAGAGGAAATTCTTTGCCTCTTTCAGCCTTGGGTGCCTTAGGCATTCTTTGGGTTGTAGCTTCTCTATTTTAATCTCAGGCGCTCTCACTTGTGTCTGTGTCACTGTCATCCCCTATTCTTATTAGGACACAGTAATATATATATTGGACTAGGAGGCCTCCCTGCTTTACCATAATCTCAACTAACTACGTCTGCCATGAGCTTGTTTACAAATATGGTCACTTTCCGAGGTACTGAGGGTCAGGACTTCAACATGTCTTTTGTGGGGGACACAGTTCAACTGTTGATACCCCTAAATCTTCATCTGCTACTTTGTATCCACCTCTGAAGTCTAGCCCACCTATTGGACTTTCTCTTAGAGAAAAGTCCCCAAATATATAAAACTCTACAAAAGGAAGTAAACTCTTCATTTCTGATTGTTAGATCTCCTTCACAGTTTCTTATTTCAGTGAATAGTATATCACTGTGCACCCAGGTGTGCAAACTAGGTGTGTTGCATCTTTGACATCATTGTCTTTTTAATGACAATCATTCATAAAATAACTCAGAAAAATTCTAGTGCTTAAACATCTCTCAAAGGTCCTCACTTCTCCCTTTGCCCTCATATTCACAGCCACTGTTAGGTCTTATCCAACAGTGTCTCTGGCTGGGTCTCTTGTAGTACTTTTCCCACACCCAGGGGTGCCCGGGTGGCTCAGTGGGTTGAGCCATTGATTTTGGCTCAGGTCATGATCTCATGGTTCATGAGTTCAAGCCCTGCATTGGACTCCACACTGAGCATGGAGCCTTCTTGGGATTCTCTCTCTCTCTGCCCCCCCCCTCAAAAAAATAAGTAAACTTAAAAAAATAATTATCCCACATCTAATATGGCTCCTACCAATCAATTTCCCATAGTATATAGGTATTGCTGTTTTAAAACATAGATTTTATTATATAAGTTTCCTTATAAAACCCTTAGATATTTCCATGGCATAAATTTCAAAATCTCTAATATGCGTTCATTCTCCACACTCTAGTCACACTGGCCTTTCATTTCTCTGAAGCTCCATGACCATCTTGCCTCAGGAACTTTACACATATTTTTACTTAACTGGAATTTTCCTTCTCTACCCCTCTTTGCTCAACTATTCCTTGCTCAGCCTTTGGATCTTAGATGAAATTTCATCTTCACGCCACTTGCCCTGAATTTTCAGTCCAGATCAGGTCCTCTGTAAAATGCTCTCATGGAGCTCTGTACTAATTTTTCATTGCATGTACTATAATTGTAATGCAACATTCAGTTACATAGTCTATAATCACTTTCTCCCATTGAAATGCAATGTCTAAGAAGCATGGGAGCAGGGACTGTGTCTCTTCACTATTATTGCTCTAGTTCCTAGAACACCATCCAGCATATAGCTGATAGTCAAGACATCTTTGGTAAATGAATAAAAGGCAAGGAATGTTTTGGTTTTGCTCACAGGTATATCCCTCATATCTTTGCATTGCACCTTGTACATCGAAGGCATATTATAAGTAAATATTGGTTGAATAAAATGGTGGATTAGCCTTTTCCTATCACACATCTCTGGGGCAGCCAGGCACAGCCGCTCCAGAGAGGACAGTGATTAAGGAGATGAATGAATGGCAAGAGCACCACGATGAATGAATATTCTGAAATTCCCACACCTTTGCTCTTTTTTAATTACATGTTCACCACCACCACCACCCCTACACACACAGCAGTTTGAGAGTTATTCTGACAGCTTCCATCTAGCTGGTACAAGCAAGGACAGGTTCTCTTGACATTTCTCTTCCTCGTGTCAGACCTCTGCAGGGAAAGCATCAGGCAGGGGCTTTGGGAGCAGTGTTCCATACACCCAGTGTCACACTCTGCCCTTGGAGGAAATAGCTTATAGTGAATACTCTTAGGAATATTGGCCATGAAAACTTCAACTTTGTTGTCAAAAGCAGATGTGGATTACCCAAAACCAGATAGATCGCGCGGTAAAATATGAAGAGCCAGATATATTTGGAATTAATACCATCCAATCTTTAACTGCTGTTTTTTCCTCATTGTGCAAAATGCTTTCACATATATTCTCACCATTGATTCCTCCATCGTACCTGTGCTAAGAGTTACTAGTTTCTCCTTTTCACATTTATGGAATTAAGTCTCTCACTGTAAGGCAACAAGCATGGTGTTTGGAACATTATAAGAACATATGTAGCAGAGCTAGAAATGAAAGCCAAGTTCTCTGACTCCCAAGTAATCATTCTCCACCTCCTACCACCTTCTGTGAGGGCAGAGGTGGGAGAGGAGTTTGGCACAGGTGGGTGGGTGTGGCTTGATGCTCTTCCTGTAGCTCCCTCCTGAGAAGGGGTCATGGAGGGAATCCTTCTTCCTCATGTCAGACCTCTATCAGACTCCCAAGAGTTCCTCCAAATACATGCCATCCATACTTGCCAGCGATTTTAGAGCACTTCTTATAAGTCAAGTACTCTTATAAGTACTCTATACCTATTATCACATTTATTAACATAAATCTGAAGTATGCACTAATATTGCCTCCATTACATATGAGGAAACTGAGGACCGGGGAAATTAATTAATGTTCCCAAGCCTATGCAGTAAGTTTTGGTGCTAAACACTCAGGCACTCTGATTCCAGAGCCCTCATACTCATGCATTATTTGCGCTGGCTCCTCTGCATATTCAGTCTGTGTCCTCTGTGTTGCCATCAGTATCCTCTACTTGCTGCTACTGTCTGACAAGGAAGTCTGACTTTATTTACACTTGGGATTTTAACTGGACTTCACTTTCTGTCAATCCCTTTGTCTCTCTGTAATAGGGGAGGAAGCACAAATACATTCCTGGACTAAAAGGAAGGATTTGTAAAAAGTGCCTGTGATGTTCTTTTAGGAATTAGTACTTACTCACTGGTAGTACTTAGAGGGTGATTATAATAATTATGCAAAGCAAACAAATTAGTCAAGTTAACTTCTCACTAAAGCTCGTTTCAATGAGGTGTATACGAGAAAATGAATTCTCCCACTTATTGTTCAACCGAATGGGAATTCTAAAGGGGAAAGACCATTCTAACAGGGATAATTAAAAGAGATATCACCTAGATATCACATTTAAAATATACACACACGTACACACACATACCTACTATTTAAGACCTATGTGCAAAGATATAGATTTGGAGACTAATTTCAAGATGGCTTATTATGAATAAAAGGAGTGAAAACTTATGATTGAGAACTGCAGGAGGATCTTTAAAATGCTCATATTTCTAAAATAATGAGCTACTTTGCAAGATGACAGATTTAAATGGTGAAGCATAAGCTTCAAAATACTTGCTGTCTAGGCAAGCTTATGATATTTCTACAAATGGGGTTTTCATAGTCCGGGGGGAATTGGGAAGGGTACATTGAGTACTTCTCAATTTTAACAAGCACTTTATATTGCAAAGTTCTTCATAATCACTTTTAATAATTGTTCCCTCCAACAGCTCTGTTATTCCCATTTCAGAAATACAGTAACTGAAGCAGATAGAATAAAGGGAATAATTTGAAGCCCTCTTCCCAGTTAATTTAAGGGGCTTAATGATTTCTCCTAGCTGAAAATTATGAGAAATCAGACAACATTGAAGGGTTGATCTTTACAGTTCTTAGAAGGGACTCCATGGTGGGAGTCACTGCTGTATATGCAGTTCTGGCTGGACTTGTGCTTCAGCAGTCTCCCGTGGGAGGGCACAGATGAGAGGGGCCAACCCAAGGAGTTACACTGGTTCTGCTCTTGTCTATTAGCTGGTATGGAACTCTCTGAAGTACTGTATTTTTAAAGGAACCATTCATTCCTTCAGGAGCTACTATTTATTGAACATCCACAAAGAATCTGTATTAAAAGCTTTCTAACCAAAAGTGACTTGGAAATCTGCCTCTTCTTCTTACTACTTAGATTTCATAGACTAGTCATGCTCAGTCAGTTTGCGTTCGAACTGTCCCAAGTTAGATACGATTTGGATATCAAGTGAGAGGTGAAAATTTCCAAGTTTTATTGACCATGGTTTTAAAGATGCCGTACATTGTAGGAGATATTTATCTAAATATGTTAAAGATCAACTGATCTGTAATCTTGCCCATCCTTAAAAGCCCAAGGTGACTTCATCTTCCTTGTAAAACCTGTCTAGACCAGCTCATCTCTGATCTTCACCACTTGGGATTGTTACTACACAGACGTCCATTTCACTTCAATTCCCTTCAACCCTTATTTGAATATTTACTTTTGGTCAGGTCCAGTGCCGGATCTAGTGCTGGGTCTAGGAATGTTGCATCATGTATTTAATGAGGGTTTTTTTTGTTGTTGTTTATTTCATGTTTTGATCTTGTGCTATGAGATGATGAGCTCCCAGAGGATGGGTTGTAGCTGATATTTTCCCTACATTTCTCCTAGCCTTGCCCAGCACAGTACTTTGCACTTAGGAAAAGATCTAGTAAACCTAAGGGGGAAGTTACGTCTTGTGTTTTAAATGAATATTTATTTCATATTTCTGATTCCTTCCTTTTGCATCATAGAAACTCACTAAACTTTCTTTTTGGCTCCAGTTATTACTTGGCATACATTACCCTTCCTTTTTCCTCTTTTTCACTGACCTTCTGCATAGCTTTTAAATTTGCACAGATCTGTGATAAGACAGGGAATTCTGCCACTCCTTGACAGATACTCTGTCATTCTGTACATTTCATAAAGACAGAAGAGGTGGTAGAAATTAGCAATGTCACCTCCAACGTCAAACTCAGTTAACAATCCTTTCCTGTTCATTTTCATACTCCACTTAGCCCAAAGTTTTTACTGTTGTCTTCTTTTTTGAAACTGAAAAGTATGTCTGCATTTGCAAGGAATGGTGACAGGAGATGCAGCCTTTGAGAAAAAGCTGATAGAGGGAAAAATTGTGTTTAAACACATGGCCTGTTAGAGTCATAATATATTCTAGAAAGAGATTTCAGAGTTTAAAATCCATTATTTACAAATAGGGAGCCTGAAATCCAAAAAGTAAGCATTTTATCCTGGTCACCCAGCAAGTCAGTGAGAGACTTTGGATTATATGCTGGGTTGGTGACCTTCTGACAGGCTATTCTGATTCATCAACATAAAATCATCTATGAGGTAACATAATCTCGGACACTGACCTAGTCTGTTAAGCCGCCTCTAGAGGGGCATATATCATTGTGGTTTAGAGCACAAGATTTGGAGTTAGATAGGTCTGGTTTTTCAGATTCAGGCTCATGAAATAACCTTGAGCAAGTTATATTTGTTCCCCTAGTGTCTGTTATCTCCTCTATAAAATGAAGATAATGATAGTGTCTACAGGGTTGTTGTGTGAATTAAATGAGCTAACAGCCCACAATCTGGCATGCTGAGAAGCTCAAATCATGGCTCTTATTATTACACATACACTATTTAGGAATAATTGTGAAGCACACAGATGAGTTCTTTGGCAGAGAGCAATCCAATAGCACATGTCTTTGAATCTGTAAATAGCCATTGGTGACCTATTAAACTAGGACATTACCCGCTTGCCATGTTTGTTCATTTGCATTTTCATTGGGTGCCTACACAAGTAGTTATTGGGCACCTACCCAGTGCCAGATACTGTACTAGGCACTGACAATACATAGGTGACTTAGACGTGGTCTCTGTCCTTGAAATATTTGCACAGAGAGGTAACTGCATTAGCATGATAAGGTTAATAGCAGAAGTATATATAGGGTATCCCAGAGAAAAGATTGAGCCCTACCAAATGGGGTTTAGAGAGTCAGAGAGCCCTTTGAATATTTCTCAGGTTTCTGTGATCATGCTCATGGTGAAATAACATCAGGAAAATCTCTCTCCTAATATGTGCAAACAAATTCAGAAATGACATATTGCAAAGGTAGGTCATATCTGATTTAACACGCTCTGGCTTCCACCTAAGGAGCCCTTGCCTTGTTTCCTCTGCTTCCTCTTTCCCCATAGACAGCCAAAGTTTGCATTGTGAAGCTATGGATGCATATTCACTCTCGATAGGAATGATTCTTTTTTTTGAAGGACAGTAGAGGGGAGTTTTAGGGTGGGCTTAATTTATGATTTTGCTTATGAGTGAACTCAGGTAGGACTTGGAGTAAATGGGGAATCATATGATATTTTCATTTATCAGGGCAAAAAAAAAAAAAAGCTTTATGGCAAAGATGAAATGAAAAGTGTCCTTGGGGACTAGAGAATGAATGTCACTAAGAATGTTATCAGGAAGAGCAGAGCCCTGTTGCATTGCAAAACAGTAATAAATGGCAGGGCTATACTAGCATGACAGGAAGTATGCAGCTTACCTTCCTTCTTGGACATTTGGGAAAACTGAGGCCCAGGAAGCTTTGCTGAGGTCATACGTGAGCTGATGGGAGAAGCTGAGGTTATTGTTCAACTTGGTCTATTCCCTTTCCGCAGTGAGAGTGTTTTGTTGCTTGTGATCTCCACTGCATTATCTGAGAACACTTTCATTGATCTCTAAGGATCTTCAGAACTTGACCATCTATTTGATTCTTCATTTTTTTTCCAGTGGAACTTTTCCATCTAGCTTGTTCTTCTGCCCTCTAACCATTGCTTGTTTCTCTGTCATCCACTTCACCGATGTGATGGATTTTAAGAATTGACTTTTTCAGGGGTGCTCGGGGCTCAGTGTTAACCTTCTGACTCTTAATGTCAGCTCAGGGTCATGATCTCAGGGTCATGAGATTGAGCCCTGCATTGGGCTCCACACTCGGTGTGGAGCCTGCTAAGACTCTCTCTGTCTGCCTCTCCCCAAATCTCTCTTTAAAAAAAAATTGACTTCATGCAAGCCTGACATCAAGGACTCAATCAAGAACCTTGAGCCAAGCTTCCCTCTATAGCACTGTGGCTCCTCCCATATACCATTCTCCCACTTTTCTTTATCCAGTTTCTGTCCTCATCTGACCCCATTTAGCATCTAGCAGAGTACTGTATAACACAGACATTCAGTAAACATATGTTACATTAAACAAAAGCAACAACTTGACCATAGACAAAATCAGCATAATGGAAAGATAATGTTACACACTGCAAAGAATAAAGTGGATTCTAGCAGCGTTGGGGGAAATTGTCAAGAAGACATGACCACCAGTTGAGCCATGACCCTGGGCAGTAAGAGGTTCCTTACCCTACCCTGTCCTTGGAATATGTGTTCTGCTTGCCTTCCCCACTCCCAGATACTACTTTGAGGACATAATCTTGATATAGTGATGTGGTGGTGAGAACATACGAGTGATATATGTGACTAAACCCTGTTAAACCCATTGTAGAGTATAAACTTTTAAGATGTGGTGGGCGGATGTGACAATGCTCATTTTGTGGCTGATCAAGACAAGCTGTATCTGTAAGTTCCTTGCCACCTACCAGTCTGGAGTGGCCTGCCTCTTTCTTTGGTCTCTCTTTGGCCTCTGCATATGGGGACTGGTTTCATATTTCTCCTAGGGAGCTTGCCAACCAATAAGCATCCACACAAAATTAACTGAAGTATCTTTTTGATCTGCTCTCCCCAACTCTATATGAAAAGAACTTCACTATGAAAGGGTAAAGTTTCCTCTTTGCTTCCCTGATTTACGTTCTTTCCACATTCCTTTTTCTTTGCAAGTGTCTCTCTATGCTACATTGCTGGGTCAGTAATCTCTACAGCTGCTAATCATGCCTTTATGGGTCTGCAGTATTTATCATGGCCTTGATAGATGACTTTTCCCTTAACATAGAAGTACTTTGTGCTTTTCCTCCCTTGGGGAGTGGCTGGGATATGTAGATAGGAATGGCTCTGTGCACAGCAACTTCTTCTGCCGTGTCTTAGATTCAGTGCAGGAGCCTGTAGCCAAAAATTAGAATAAGGCTTACAGAAGCTGTGGTTACTAAGGGGAGAACAATTCAATGAGGGGAGGTATGGAATGAGAGAGTGGGGGACAGTTATGATGTGGTCTCTGTACCACCAAACTATAATTTGTTCTCAAAGACTAAAGAGTCATTGCTCTGGTATTATGTAAACCCCTACATCATCATACTTCTAAGGCTGTTCTAGGTTCTGACCTTTCCTGTCTGATGCTTATACTGTCTCTCTCATTTCCGGGACACAGGTATCTGGATTCCAGACCTAACTCTGCCTGTTCAGGCCCGATGTTTAACACTTCTAAACTTTCTCATATTCAAACATTACATATCTACTGTCTGCCGCCTAGGTTAGGCTCTCAGATGGCTCCTACCTATTGTACTGTCTTCTATTGGCTTTCCCCACCAGCTGCCCTTTCTGCCAACCCACCATCTCCATAAGACAAAGAGCCTTTTCCATATGCCAGTCATCTGGTCAAGGACCTTCTGTGTCTCCCACTGCCTTTGGAACAGGCCCTCAAGGATTGTTGCTGATTGATGGATTGCTCTGTAAACTCTGCATGGTGCCTGTGTTTATGAGGCCCTGACATAGCTTTTAATGACCAGTCACATTAATCTCTCTTTCCAAAAAGGTCTTTAGAGATATTTAATGTGCAGCCAGTGTCTCTTTCAAGTAGATGGGTATGCCTGGAAGTAACTCCAGAGAAACCATTGAGTTTAAACAACACTCTGAATGACATGGCTTCTTTTGGGATATTTCTCCAAACTGATCTGCTTGAAAGTGGAATCTGCCTTCATTTACATCATTACTCCAAATTTGAATGCTGTTGGTGTCTCAGAGCACTGCGATGTTCCTTGTGACAGCTAGAGCAAATTCTAATTATGGAAAGATAAATATGAGTTCCAACTTCTTGCTTTTCCCCAGAATGTCACAACCCTAAATGCTTCGTGAGTTCAGATTTTTGTGAGTCACTCTTATTGTGCAGGAGAAAAGTTTATATTATTAAATCTACTCTTAGCTGTACAATTTCTTCAGAGACCTAGAGCTCTTCCTGCCTTTACAAATTTAAAAAAATTGGATAAAGAGACAATAACCTGAGCTTTCCTGGAGACACTGGGTATTTTGATCTATTTTTACTGCAGCCTATTTCCAAGGGCAACACATCTCTGATTTTTTTAATCAAATGGTGTGAATCAAAAGTTGCAGGCTGACCTCTGGAGCAGACACCACGGGATGTCAGCAATAGCTGTGAATAGTGCGAGCACCAAAAAGGAGTTGTCTTGGTCTTACTATGGGAAAATAACCTTGAGTCTATGCTGAGGAAGCAGACTACCATCTTAGAGAGTTGGGTGCGGGGGAAGCATAGTGGTGGTTGCTTTACCTTTGGGACTGCTGCATTTTGATCTGCTGCTTACTCTTGTCTTGGCACTGGAGTCTGAACCACAAAGGCTACTATACCTGGCTAAGACAAGATTAGAAGATTAGTCCAACTTGTCGCTGCTGTCAATTCTTTCTTTATTGAGCGAGTGTCACAAGTAGATGCTGCTGAGAAATCTCAGTGGAAAGGTGGAACAGAGGGCAATTGAGTAGAGAGAAAATCACATTTATATTTGTTTTTGAACAGCAGGGATAACCATTAGCAAATTTATGAATTAAAGTCTTATTAACACTTATAATTAGGATCACCGTTTCTTTGTTGAAAAGTAGGACTTCTGAGTTTCAACTCTAAGAATCCCAATTTGTCTATGCAATTCTGGGCACATTATATGGAGTGTAAAAATATTTATTAATTAATTAATGAAAAATGAGGAAAGAGTTTTCCTTCAAGAGTTAGGGCCATTTCATGTGCTTTTGTGGCACCCTGGTTCTCTCTCCAAATTGATGCTAAACCTGGAATTACTTGTGTGCTCTTTGACTTCCCTTCTACTTGAATTCCAAGAGGGGTAAGATTATGTCTGTCTTATCACTATTCTGTGTGGCCCCAGCTTCTAGAATGGGACCTGGCACATAGTATATATCCAATAAACATGTGTTGCATGAATAAATAATATTTTAAAGGTCCACACATTTGGCATTTGTGATTTCAGTCAACAAACTTCATTAGATAAATCCTGTAATCACAGTGTCTCTATATCTTTGAGAGCCCAACTAACTCTTGTTTCCTGTTTATACACTACATCACTTTACCCATCATGAAGGCAGAGAGCTTACACAGGTAAGAAGCTACCTTTTCCCCTAAAGAAAAAGGAAAAAGGGGGAAAAAAAACATGGCCAAACCAGTTTTATTCACCCCTGAGCAGGGGCAAAAGTTAGCTGAGGAGGATATCTGGTGGTTCAAAAGGATTTAGCAACTGCTGAGGGATACGGCCAAAGACTGGTAGTGTAGACAGTGAGTGCAGAGGCAGGAGATGGCTGGCTCAGAAAATGTGTTTCGTGGCAGGCCAATTTCTGAGACCTAGACATATTTGCAGGCAAAGACAGATGAGATAAGTTATATCTTATAGAATACCCAGTGAGCTCATGGGATAGTCTCAGATGACAGTTCTTTTCCCTAATGATTTCTAGACACTGAAAAAAATCCGCTGGAATTTAATTGTTGCCCATGGAACAAGTGGGGAGGGAAAGGAGTGTTAATTGACTTTGTTTCTCCCAAAAGACCAAAAGCAAGTACGTCAGTACAATGTCACGTTCACTTGAACATTAACAAAAAAAAAAGTTTCTTGTTCCTCTTCCTAACAAATTGAAATAAGGAATAAACACATTTAGGAAAAAATAACAGAAGTCCTTGAGTGTCCAGATCTGATTATCAGAAACTAATCATAGTCATCTTTGGAAAATTTAAATTGAAAAAGAAAAATCAGCTTGGAGAAATAGGTGGTACTTCTGTTGTTAGAAGAAAGAAGAACATCTCAACATTGTTTTATATACTAGTCAACCTGCTCTTTAAATTCAGTCTTCTCCTAACTCCCCTGTATCATCTGCTAAAGGATGAATGATGAAGCCTGGATATATGACCTCCAAATAATTAAACCAATTTGCCAATTCATAAACCCGATATTTACTTTCAAGTATGGGCCCTCTCTAAGAGCATAAGGCCTTCATTGTTGAGGTTTTTTTTTTTTTTTTTTTTTTTTTAAAGACTAGATAGGATGAGAGAAAAGAGCCTGCTGAGGCTGAAATTTTAATTTTTAGACTAGAACATTTCCAGAAGCTTAATAGGACTTTTGAATTCATGTTCTTGAGGAATCTTTCAACACCCTGCTGGGGTATAGAAAGAAGCTCTGTTATCTACTGGATACCTGAGAGAGAGGGCACAGGGCCTGCTGTGTACAATATCAAACCTTGAAATAATCACTCATTTTGCCATGAAATTCATGCAATAATCTGACTTTTAAGACCTCAGCATTAAAACGAAAATAAGTTTCTTTGAATTCTACTCTATCCACATTGAAGATAGCAGATTTTACAGTTGGATTGTTAGTTTTCTTGGAAATGTAATGCTAAGTTAACTTGAAATATGTATAACAGTGTTTGTTTTTTGAAAGATGCAGTACTGCTACCATGAATTTTTAAATGTCTGTTTTGATTAATTTGGTAGATTTTGGTACAGATATTAGTATGTGATCTGTCTTCACTGCCCTGCTGGGCATGCCTTCCTCCCTCCAGGTCTCCCTCTGTCTCTCCATCTCTCTGTCTCTCTCTGTAGCTCTTCTTTCTTCCTGTGTCATCCTCCTCCTCCTCACTCTTTAGTTTGTGGAGTTATGGTTTGCATACAATAAAATAAACTGATCTGAATAGTTCAGTTTGTTGAATTTTGACATTCACATAGGCCCATGTAACCAATACTCCCTCAAAAGTCTAGAATATTTTCCTCATCTTAGTAAGCTCTCAGGTTCCTTTCCAACCCACTTTCCTGATTTCCATAATCTTAGTATTGTCTTTTCTTTGATTTTATCTACATATAGAATGTACCTTTTGAGCTTGGCTTCTTCCTCTTAACATGTTTTTGAAATTCGTCCACATTGATGTATTAGTTAGTTCTTTTCTATTGCTGAATAGCATTCTTTTGTATGAATATGCCAACACTGACACATTAATGCTCTCGTTGAGGAAGCTTTGACCTGTTTCTAGTTTTTTTTTCCTATTATAAATCAGACTGTTACAAGTCTTTTGTGGTCATGTATTTTCATTTCTCCTGGGTATAAACTTGGATATATAATTGCTGGGTCATAGCATACATGTATGCTGAACGATTTTATCAGGTACCAAACACTTCTTCAAAGATACTGAATGATTTTATATTCTCACCATTATGAGAGCTCCAGTCACTCCAAGTCTTTGCCACATTCTAGTGGTAGTAAATGATATCTTAATTTTTAGATTTGCATTTTCTTGATGACTGATCGCATTGAATACCTTTGCTGTGTTTATTGGCCATTTGTCCATCTTTTATTTATAAAGTGTCTGTTCAAGTGTTTTGCCCAAATTTTTATTGCATTAATTTTTATTGCTGATTTGTGGGAGTGCTTTATATATTATGGATATAAATTCTTTACCATATACATTTAATATTTTCCATATATAATATTTCCCCCAGTATGGGGCTTGCTTTTTTTCATTTTCTTACCTGTATCTTCCAAAAGACACCAGTTTTTATTTTGGTAAAGTCTGATTTATCAGTTGGTTTAAAGTTCATGCTTTTAGTATCCTAATAAATTTTCCCTACACTGAGTTTGCAAAATTATTCCGTTTCCTTCTAAAAGTTTCATAGATTTTGCTTTTAAAAGTAGGCTCATGATCCATTTCAAATGCACTTTTATGATTGGTCTGTAGTAAAGGTTGTGGTTAATTTCTTTTTTTCATATAGATATCCAGTTGTTTGGTACTATTTATTGAAAATATGATCCTTTCCTATTGCTTCAGTACCTTGATCATAAATCAACATATTCGTGGGGCCTCTTTCTGGGCTCTCCATTTTGCTTTGTTGATTAAGTATAGCTTATAGATATGATCTATCTGTAGACAACAATACCAGAGTTTCTTGATTACTGTAGCTTTATAGTAAGCTTTGAAATCAGGTGCTATAAATCTTCTGACTTTGTTTCTTCTTTTAATATGTTTTTTAACATTAAATTCTTTAATCTTATCAAACTTTAAAATATTTTTGAAAACAAAAGAATGAACCACAATTATGCAAATGTAAAACTCTTCTCTAAGCACAGTACAATACCAAACTGAAAAAAAATTAACATTGATAAAATACTGTTATCTGATGTTAATATTATTCAAGTTTACCGTGACTTTTGCTCATCTGAATTTCCAGCTATTATATTTCCTTTCATCCTGAAGAAATTCTCTTAGTAGTTCTTGCAGCAAAGATCTTTTGAAAGTGAACTATGTTGACTTTTCCTTTTCTGTCTAGGATATCATTATTTTTGCCTTAATTTTTTTTATGACAAAATTCTAAAATGACAGAATTTTTTCTTTCAACCTTTTCCAGATGTTGTTTCTTTGACCTCTGGCCTTCATTGTTTTTGATGACAAGCTAGCTTTTTTTTTTTTTTTAATACCAGTTTTTCCTTAGAAATAATCTTGTCCCTTTGACTGCTTTATAATTTTCCCATAGCTTTAGTTTTCAAAAGTATGGTATGTATTGTTCTGATTTTCCTTTAATTTATCCTATTTGAATTTCAGTGAGCTTCTTAACTCTGTAGTTGAAATCATTCACCAGTTTTTGAAAATTCTCAACCAGTAGCTCTTCAAATATTTCTATAGACCTTTGCTCTTTCTTCTTCCAGGACTTCATTACACATATGTTAGGCTATTTAATATTGTCTTACATTATCTCTGATGCTGTGTTCAATTTTTTTCCACTACTTTGTTTTTGTATTTCAATTTGGGTCACTTATATATAAGTTTCAATTTACAGTTCTTCAGTTCTTTTCTGTTGTATCCATCTACTGTTAATATCATCAGATGTATTCTTAACTTCTAGTATTGTATTTTCATTTCTAGTCTGCTTATTTAACTCCTTTTGTTTTTTGTATGTTCCGTCTGTCTATGAGATTCCTTTTATCTTCACAGATGTCGTTCTGGACTTAGAACATGGGACTTGAGGTAGCTGTGTTTCCCATCCTTGCTCTTCCATGCCTGAGAGGGCAGAGGAAATCATAATCCCTGTTGGCTGCATGCTGGGGTAGCAAAGAACAGTCTGGCTTTCAGTTGTTTCCAATCTGTAAGGATACCTATTTATCACTATTGTGACCATTTATCACTATTGTGACTGTTAATTGAAAGGAACAACTGAAGGCAGCTCCTGTAGGAATGTCCTTGAAATGGTCTAAACTTTTCCAGAATCATCAGGATAGGTCTGCAGCCTCCTTACAGGGCTCCTTTGGAGAGAAGAGCACACATGAGGAGGCAGGTGCCCTAGGTCAGTTTTGATGGGACGTCCACAAGACGCAGTGTCTTATCACTGACATTGTTTAGAAGTGCTGGTTAACGATAATAATAAAAAGCACACTGGCCATTTTATTATTGTTTTTAAATTCTCTACAGACAATATTCCCTTTTATTACTTGCACCTGGAGTGGACATCTCCCAATACTCTGGCCTTGGTGTGCCACTGCTTGGAGGCACAGAGGTCTTTTTTTGCAAACTATCCACTTTATTATAATTATGGATCACTATTCTTCGATGGACACAATGGACTTTCCGATGAACGAATTTCCACAAAATCCCTGGAGGTCAAAGATGTCTAGTTCCTGGACATTGCCATTCTTCCAATTCTTCCGTGAGGCAGGCCATTCCACAGAAGCACAAACAGCCTCGTTTTCTCAGGACAATAAGAAGAAAAGAAATATAAAAATTGGAATTCAAGCTCGTGTTGTCTTTTTAAGTTTAAGAACCTCTTACCTCCTTGCTGCAGTGTGCCTTTGGACATATAAGCTCTTTTGATTCTCCAGAGCTGTGTTTTATGTAGGGTGTTTCTAGCAAGAATCTTGCCAAGAAGGAAGAGGAATTTAAGCAGAGAGAGCTTTAGAGCATTATGTATTGGTCTCTGGCAAGGGAGCACTTGACTGAACAAGAACCAGCCAGATGCAGTGTCTCCAAGGTGAATCTGTAATAACTTAGGTGGCAGTAATTTCCTAGGAGACTGGCATAATTATACCCAAACAAATTGCCTGAACAGCCACATATTTATTAACATGAGATTAAAACTCTCAAGTTTGAGCAAACCTGGAGAGCAACAGCAGAAGCCAAAGCAGTGAGGAGCATTGGTAATCTGCCTGACACCCGATACCAGAGGGCTGATAAAGAGCCAGGGCAAGGTCCAACCCACAGGTAGGGATTCTGAGACCTCACCCATAGGTTCCTGTTTACTGCAAATGGGGACTAAAGTCATTAGGCGTCAACACTTAGAACTTGTAACTAATGTGTAACAAATCACTCCAAAATGTAGTAGCTTTAAAACAACGATTTATTTAGTTTCTAATCTAGGCTGCATTCAGTTGGCCAGTTCTGGTTTCATCTTGGCCCTCTTCTGTATCTGCCGTCAGCTGTAGGTCAGCCAAGCAGTGATGCTGCTGGGGTTAATTGGCTGTTGGCTGGGGCAACAGGATGACTAGGACAACTGTCTCCAGTCTTCTAGCAGCCTCAGCCAGGCTTGTCTTCATGACCGTTCCAGGGTTGCAAAAAAGCAAGCAGAGCATACAAGGCCTTGGGAGGGCTAGTTCAGAACTGGCACACCGTCATTTCCATTGAATTCTGTTAGCCAAAGCAAGTCACACAGTTAGCTTAGAATCAAGTGGAGAGGAAATAAACTCCACTTCTTGATTAAACGAGCTGCAGCATCACATTATAACACATTGCAAAAAGTATGGGCACTAGGGATAATGAAGGGTCCTGGGCTTTTTTGAACTCTACAACAACAACAAAAAAACCTACTGGAGGTGGTGCCGGTGCTAGAAGTAAACTCTGAGCCTTCAAGTCAAGGATCTGTTTTATTCTGTGTTTTTGTTCAGTTAAATTAGCATATAGTTATTAAACAAGTTCTTTAAGCAAGATACTATGTTAGGCACTCTGTGGGGAAGTACAGTTAAAGAAAAATGTTGCTACTGATTTCTAGGAGTTCACACTATAGTGGGAGGGATAGAAATACAGATAGTTTCTCATAATGTCTTCAAAATCACCAAATTGTAATGTTTTCCGATAAGGTATAAATATGAAAAAGGAAACATGTAAATGAAGGTGCCTGTAGGATGTGTAAAATTATAAAATTGTTGCTGTAAGGACTAGACAAGAACAGCGGTGGAGTTTAATGTACTAGGTTGATTGAATTGTGCTGGAGTGACTGTGTCTCTATGGTGAGAGTGTGGTTGGAAGCAGGTGGGTAGACGTAAGTGTGAGTTAGCATGTTATGGGGTCACAGAGGAATTTGGTAAATGAGGTTTCAGAGCAGTTGGATTAATTTACCACGCACCACATACTTCACAGTGAGATGGATTTAATAGATTGTAGGGGAATAAGGAATAAAACTGGAAAACAACTCAGACGGAGGTATCAAAAAAGCTACAAGGGGCACTGGTAGCTGAAAATCAAGTAAATACAACCGAGACCCTTAGTAGAGTATTATTAACAGAGTTCCGGGATTAAGTCATGGAACTGTAATAGTTTATGTGGAAGGCGAACACCTGCCCATGTTTTGCATTGGTTTCTGTCCTCTCCATATGCATTTATGAGTTTCTTTTATTCCAAGAAAGACTTTGACATTTCCATATGAATCTCCCATAGCCTTTCCCTTCCAAATTAATTGCCAGAGTGGCACTGAAATTTTAATATACCAAAAGATATACATTTGTACCTTTAAGCTAACTACTGATGGGGTGATTTCATGTTTCTCCAGCCTAATGAGTTCATATCATGAGAAATCTATAAAGATATTAAAATATATTCATTCTGGGTTCATTTGCTCTTGACATCCCACATTTCTATGGCTATGTTGTGAAATTCAGCGACTCTAACCTGCAATAGTGTGTTTCCTTGAGCACTGAGCTTTTGTGATCTCAAGTTTCCCGTCTTTGAGCTTGATGGGGTGTGCACAGTTGGAAAGGCATGGCTATGGAAGGAAGACTGTCATGTACCAGTGTAGTGGTAGTAAGAGAAGGATCTCTGGATTCAGACTTCCTGTTCAAATCATTGCTCTCTCTCTCTTTCTAGTCATATAGTTGAGGACAGGTTATTTGATCTATCAATGCCAATGCCTCAGTTTTTTCAACTCTAAAATGGGAAAACAGTAATGTGTGATTTTATCATTTGTTGTGAGAATTAAGGGTGATAGTGCATGTGAAGCACTTAGAACCCAAGCGTAGCAAAACCTAAATAAATATCTACAATTAATAGCAATGACTGGGGTGCCTGGGTGGCTCAGTAGGTGGAGCCTCTGACTCTTGATTTCTGCTCAGGTCATGGTCCTGGAGTCTTGGGATTGAGCCCCATGTTGGGCTCTGAACTGAGCCTGGAGCCCATTTCAGATTCTGTCTCTCTCTCCCGCTGCTCCTCTCCCCTGCTTGTGCTGTCTCTCTCTCTCTCTCTCATAAAATAAAATGAAATAAAATTTAAATTAAATTAAAAAAATAATAGTAATGATCTTATTAATTCTTCTACTACCTTCCATCATGTCCCATGCCAAGTTTGTCCCAACTAAAATTTATCAAACACTTACACACTGTCTACAAATTACAGGGATTAAGGAGATGCAATTTCTGTTTTTGAGGATTTGTTAGGAGATATAATCACTAATATCTACATTCTGTAGAGGGGAGTTGAGACAAAGTGCTGACACAGCACAGAAGAGGTAAAGAATAGATCTGGCAAGGCTACGAATATGGCATTTGAGCTGAAGGATGTTTGGAATTCGGCAAGCTATGATGAGCTGGGGACTTAGATGGGGATTGGAAGAGAAAAGTCATGTTAATGCTTCTAATTTAAAATGAGGAAATTGGTCCATATAATCTTCAGTTTCATAAGAGCCGTAAAATTCAATTCTGCAAAATCATGCTTTCATTCCTTGACGAATATATGAGAATTTTGTAAATGAGTTGTTGCATCCAAAAATTTTAGCTGCCTGGCATGAAGTTTACCCAGCATTCACAGCAAAACAGATAACTAGTGGAAACTTGAATTAGAAAAATGCTGAAACATTAGAAAATGTAATTCTACCCAATGGCTTGAAAAAAAAAAATCCCTACAACTAACCAGTAACTCTGCAGTTACTAAATGGGGCCTAATGGGACTTTCGTTTCTCTTCTGTCATTTCACGGTTGTTCTGACCAAGCTTACCCAGGAATATTGGCGTTTAGTTAAATTGGCAAGATGGTGCTTCTTCCAGTGTCTCCATTGAAATGGTGCTTTGAGATCATTTAGATGCTATATGCGGCAGTGTTCTTGTAAGTTAGCCAAGCAGTTTGCCGATTTGCCAGTTTTCACTGGGGGATTTTGTAAAAGAAATGCAGATTCCCTGAGCACTGCCTTTGAAGATTTTGATTCAGTAGGTCTGTGACAGAGCCCAGGAATCTGCATTTTAGCAAAGATCTGATAGAGTTGATTTTCCAGAAACACCTAATGAAACAGTACATTTTTTAAATGTTTACTTATTTTTGAGAGAAAGAGAGAGAGAGCACGAGAGCATGTGCCTGAGTGGCGGAGGAGCAGAGAGAGAGGGAGACAGAGAATCTGAAGCAGGCTCCAGGCTGCTCCAGCATAGAGCCCTGTGTGAAGCTCGAACTCCTGAACTATGAAATCATGACCTAAGCCAAAGTCAGACACTCAACTGACTGAGCCACCCAGGTGCCTCAATGAAACACTTAGTTAAAAAGAAGGTTGAGTTTTGTCCAACGTGACGCAGAGTAGCTGTTAAACCAGAATATGTGTTCTAGAAGCAGCACCATTTTTGAGTGCCAAAGATTTTTTTTTTGATATTTGAGTGCCAGATAACTGTTTCTTTTAATAAGGTGGACTGATAAGAAAATTTTAAGGTACGAATTGAAGGCTTAGGGGTCACAGTTAGCCAGGGCAAAGTATTCTTTTTTTGTTTTTTCTTAAGTTTATTTATTTATTTTGGGAGAGACAGAAACAGCATGAGTGGGGAGGATACAGAGTAAGAGAGGGAGAGAGAGAATCTCAAACAGGCTTCGCACTGTCAATGCAGAGCCCCACTCAAAACCACGAACTATGGGATCATATCCTGAGCTGAAACCAAGAGTCGGATGATTAACCACCTGAACCACCCAGGCATGCCCCCAGGACAAACTTTGGAGGTCATCACTTGGTCTCAGTTGCTCCCAGTCTTCTTCCTCACTTGGTGACCCTTAGCGACTCTTCCTCTGTCCCCCCAGAGCTCCTAAACCTGCTTTGTCACACCATTCCCCATCCCACCCTAGAAACGTGCCCTCTAGTTCTTCAACCCAATTGTATCCTGGTTTTTAGAGCTTCTCTCTGAAGGGGACTGATTTCTTGGAGTGATTAAGAGGCACAGAATAAAACCATACCTTCCAAAAGAATCCTAGAAGTTGGTTGCTGTAAAATTTTTGGATGCTATTTAGCCCTCCAATTCATAGTAAATCTTGCTGTCAATAATAATGAGAGTAAACAGAGTCTAGAAGAAAAATTCCCATCTAAATCCAGTTCAGGCTTCTCATAGGGATCTAGGACTGTGTACGGAAGTAAAAATCTTATTTTACCAAGAATGCATATCAGCTGCTGTGCTAAACATTCACATGAGAACTTTGCTAGAGGAAGGAAAGGCTCACTGCAGTGTGATCCCTGGTTCTAAAGCAAATGCTAAGCCTACAGATGATAAGCTACTCTGGAGAAAAGAGATGATGAGAATGATTTTTTTTCAGAGGCATCCCTTTTTATGATAATTCAAACAATTAATTTTCACAGCAGTGCCTACAAAGTGCCACTATTCAAGGTTCCTTATAAAACCTACAGTTTAACAGATAATTTAGGATGGCGATAAGTTTTAAATCAATGTGCAGCGTCAAAATAGGGTCTGGAAAGAGGTCAGTCTGTATTAGTCTAGGATTTTTAGCCAAAGGGCCTGTAGGGAACATGTGTTTTTCTTTATCCAGCCTGGTGCCCCATGAAGGGTCAGCCAAGGGCTAAGAAAAAGGGAAAGAGCAAGAAAAGCAGGTGAGAGAAAGAATGACCACTAGATGGCAGAGAGGAGTTTGGGTATTGTAACCCTCCAAAGGAGATGGAGAAAACTTCTGAGATGTGGCCAGTCCTGTGGGGAATTTCTGTCTATGCAACTGTTCAGATTTCCTTTTCTGCCATAGCCATCTGAGCCACTCAACACTGTCTGGAACAAGAAAGATTTAAGCATGCTGTTGACTACTGAGGTATCCTTGCCTCCAAAAATTCCCTTTCCAAAACATCCACGTAGAAACATCCTTCAAGAGAGATAACAATGCTTAGTTTGAAAGACTGAGACCCCAGTTCATGGTTGTTCTAAGTAATGACTTTACCACAAAGATATAAGATGAAAGGATTATTTTCCCCTGAAAACTCATTTATATGGACTATTTATGTTACATGTTTGAAGGAGATAAGAAGCCGTTTAAACTATTAGCTGTTCTGGGCAGAACATAGGTGAGCAGTCCCCTGTGGCCAGATGTTTTCATGGTGTGACTCCTAGAGCCCTCATGACCTCCTTAGGTTTTGCTTTACCTGGCAGAACATCACACAGCAGGTGAACTGCCTGATAGTGGGAGCTCCCCCTTGAGGACGGTGGACAACTCATGCTCTTTCTTCCAGCCCCACAGAAGACCCTGAGGATAAAATTCTGGGGGAAGTAGAAGCACAGACCAGTCTGTGGTCACAAGATCACTTTCTCTTGCACATATTGCTGTCCCTTTGCCCTCCTATCACCTCTGACTTTTCACATGTTTCTTATCTTTCAAGATCAACTTGAAACATTTTTGGACACCTTTTATCTCTGTCTTTCATTATCTCAAAATCCTACAGCCTCTTGTAGTTGATACCCCAGAATGAACAATTATATTGTCTGTGGTTATATATGATTCTCTGGTGACTCCAAATGTGAAATTTTGTTTTCTTAGTGATACTGCGTCTCCAGAAAAACAGCACCTGGTCTGTTAGGTTTAGTCAGAGTTAGATACATGACTCTCAGTAATTTAATTTTGATCCTTATCGCTCATCCAGGATCCAAGGTCTGTCAGCCATAACAATCAGTAGACACAGAGGCAATGTGAAATACCATTGAATAAACAAAAGGGGGTTATTAGGTCTAGTGTTCATACTGTTCAACTTGATGAGGACCTTTGGATGGGCCATCAAACTGTGTATGTTTCAGTTTCCTCTTATTTATAGAGTGTGACTTGTTCTACATGCTTGTTTGGAGAATTAAGAAATAGAAGCTAAAGGGATTTCCAGGGAAGCAAATAAATAAATGGGAAGTGTTACTATTACCAACTTGGCAACACAGAGAAAGGGAACTTGAGGTGATTTGACCACACCTTACCTGGGGTGGAATTAAGGAAATAAGGTTTCACATATGGAAAGGATCACAGATATCTATAGACAGTATAATTATTAACTATGGGTTGCTGGCTACAGCGTCTGCAGGATTTTCAGGCAATGGAAGAGAGTGGCTAAAGAGATGTCTAAGAATCCTGGAAAGAGGGTTGGGAGGCACCAAGAGGCAACACTTTTCTGATAGAGTCTGCTCTCCTCTGAACCACAAGGCTTAGTTGGTTGATTCCTCTCCCATTGGTGAATAGCTCCCTCTGGAAAATATGTACCTTGTTGACAATTTGGAAAGGTCTTTAGCATACAAAGATTAAGAATTCCAGGGTCTTCTCTTTCAAGCCTCTTCTCAGATGTCATAGTTAAAAACATGAAAAGGGAAAACACAAAACCAGAAATCTCCTACAACCTCTTGCTGCAAAATAAAAAATGACACAGAGGCCTGTTATGGTGCTGGAGTGCTCATTTTGTAGGAAACAGGAAAAATATATTCAATATTGGTTCCAATTGTCTGGAGAACAGAGTCTTAGACCTGGCCTGAGAGTAGAAAGTTTTCTGAAAAGTCTCTGACATGGAGACAGCCAGTGGTGTGAGTGGAAGCCAGTGGGATCACCATCTTTAAGTCTAAAGATCTTACCTGAGGAGATGCAGGGCCTGGGCCATAGTGGATGGTATGGGGGATGAGGGCTTAAGTGACGTTAGGAATCCTTTAAATTTTTTTTTAATGTTTATTTTTCAGAGAGAGACAGTGAGCAGGGAAGGGGCAGAGAGAGAGGGAGACACAGAGTTTGAAGCAGGCTCCAGGCTCTGAGCTGTCAGGAGAGAGCCTGATGTGGGGCTCAAACCCACAAACCATGAGATCATGACCTGAGCTGAAGTCAGCTACTTAACTGACTGAGACACCCAGGTTTCTCATAGAATCCTTTAGATATCTATTCATGAGGAAAGCTAGGACATTTTTTGAACTTTTGATCCCAGCTCTCAGCTTCCCTTCCTATACAAGTTGAGAAGTAATCAAGAAGAAAAAGAAATAGGCTGAATATTCATGAATAATGGAATTCAACTATACTTGCCACTGTGTTGTCCCTTGGGGATATTTAGAGGCCACATGTATAGAGTGAAAGCCTCCTGCTAGAACAGGTATAGGGTGAAATCTTAGTCTGCTAGAAATGATATTGACTCTTGGGATCCATCCTAATGTCTGATATTGGGCTAAGGGTTGCTTGCTAATTGCATTCACAGGCACATCCTATAGAGGAACATAGTGACAAATGAGGAAAGCTTTAATCTAATTGCAAAGAATTGCTATAGTTAAGTCCAAACTCAGGTTATGTCCCTATGATTGACACTTGAATACAGAGTCCTTTAGATGGCTCTCTTCAAATGCTTTGTATGATAAAAGAGATGGTGCTGTGCTTGGTACCATCTGATGCTTAATACGTTTAAATCTTTGGCACTCTGATGACGATGAAAAGGCTATAAAGGAGATAGGCCTCTTCTAAAAGAGGATTACAAACTCATGTGCTAGATATAGATACCATTATTATATTCCTATTTCAGATGAGGAAACTAAAGCACAAACAATGCAGGTATTTTGCAAAAATGTCCTGTGATGTCAACTCCTTTCAGAATTATCTTCTCATTTCTACCTTTTCCATAGTTGCTATTTATTGAATCAGTCCAGAAATCTTGAAATCATTCTAGACAAATCCACCTCTTGTAGCCATATCCTCTTAATTTTCAAGTCATACCATTCTATAGTTCAGAAAAGTTTATGAGAAATTGCAGATAGATTATCAGAAATAATAAGAGGGTTTACAAATGTGGCCAACACTATGCAAAAATACCCTGTATTTTTATATCCCCAGCAATCGAAGATTAAAACTCACAGTTTTTAAAATACTGTTCCTAATGGCTCACATTATTCAAATGCTTATTATGGGCAAAGTACTCTGAATATATTATTTGATTTTACGACCACATCAGTAAATTTGTTAGTATATGAATGAGAAAGAAAATAGGGATGAATATATACCAAACTCTTCCTTCTGGATTCAGTTCAATTCTTACTGAATTACATCCTTTATTGTTTCTTTCAGTGAGGTTCTGTGAATTAGGAGGTCTGCCTGAAAATGTCTCTGTGGTTCTCTTCTGAATGATAATCTGAAAATAAAATTTCTAAATAAATTACTTCCGTATAGTATTTTTATAATATGAATTTATCTTCTTTTTATCTTTATTTTTGCTAACGATGGGCATAATTGTTAATTCTTTGTAAATATTCTCCCTTTTCTCTGGTTGTTCTTTAAGATTCTATGCTTGTCTTTGGGGTATTGCAATTTAGTGTGTAGCTGTGCATTTTTTAAAAATATGCTGACTGCATTAAGGTACAGAGGATTCATACCTTTCATTAGTTCTGGAAATCCTATGATATTATTATTTTTAATATTGATTTTTCAACATTCTTTCTAACCTGGTAGACCATTCACTAGCATAGGTTCACTAGCATCCATGGGTTGGATGTCTTTTTCTGTCATCCATAGTTTTTTGTGTTTTGTGTTTTGTTTTTTGTTTTTTTGTTTTTTGGTTTTTTTTGAGAGAAGGAGAGAAAGCATAAGTTGGGGAGGAGCAGGAGGACAGAGAGAGAGAGAGAGGGAGAGAGAGAGAGAGAGAGAGAGAGAATCTTAAGTAAGCTCCACACACAGTTCAGAGGGCTTGATCGCACAAGCATGATATCATGACCTGGGTCGAAATCAAGAGTTAGATTCTTAACCAACTGAGCCACTCTAGTGCCCCTGTCATCTGTATTTATTGAACTTTATTTCATATTTCCCATATTTTAATCAGTGTGAGAAATTTCCAGTTCCCCAATTTAGTCTTCAGCTCTACTTATCCACTGAAACTAATTTCTCCGAAAAACATTGTGTTTATGTGTGTAATTCTTAGACATAACATTCAAATATTATTTTCAGAGCTGCTACTTTTCCATAGTCTCCGATAAAATATAGCTTTTTCTTACAGTTTTTCTTTTGTCTCTATTTGCTTTGAATATACTCTTTATGGAGGCTAAATTTTCTACTGTCTCCGGTTCTTTGAGATTATTCAAGAGATATTCAAGATTTTCCTTCTGAATCATTTTTTCTTGTGTGTGTTTGTTTAATTATAAGCTTGTGTTTATAAGCATTGTTTTATTCTCAGGATATGTGCTCCCATCAATTTTTTATTTTTAATTTTTTTTAATGTTTATTTATTATTTTGAGAGAAAGAGAGACAGAATGTGAGCAGGGGAGAGGCAAAGAAAGCGGTAGGCACAGAATTCAAAGCAGGCTCCAGGCTCCAAGCTGTCAGCACTGAGCCCGACGTGGGGCTCAAACTTCCAGACTGTGAGATCATGACCTGAGCCAAAGTCAGACGCTTAAATATGGACATATTTCTATGAAGGGATGTTATGTTTATTTGAGTTTAAATTTTTTTCTAGGTAGTTTGGGGGCTTTACAGGTCTTAAACCATTTTTGTTTGTTTGTTTGTTTGTTTTTGATTAATCACTCTGGAGATAATGAATTTCATATTGGTAGAGAAAATTTAGGCTTTACAACTTTAATTAACATAGGTTATGTTACCTAACAAAGTTAGCCTTTTGGTTACAGACCTTGTAAAATTATTTTTTTTGGTTTGTATTTTTCCCCCCACACTTTATATTATTATGCACTGCTCCTGAGACACATTTTCTTTTTTGGATGTTCAGGCTAGTGGGTATTCTCCTCTATTCTCACTATCTCTAAGGTTTCCCAGTTCCAGCTTCCTGCTTCACATGTGTGAAATATCATATCCACATATCCCAGCTCTGTAGATCCTACACCTGAAAGTCCAATATACTCTACAGTATTTCATAAGCCACTGTAATTTTGGCTTCTTAGTTTACCATACTTTATGTTTCTTCTTTTTTTTGTGATACATAGGAATTTACCATTCTTTCCTTAGGGCTCAAATATAAGTTATATTATGAAATATATGTAATTAAACCAGCATTTCATTGTGTGTATAAGCAGAACTCTCTCTTTGTTGGCTTGAGTCCACTGTGTTCCTAGAACATCATACCATAGAAGGTCAGTTGACATTTTAAAAAATGAAAATGTTACTAAGAAACAATATTTAAGGCAGGAGACTTCTTGTTTTTATCTGAATGACTACTAAAGTAACTCACAACACGATATATTAAGACTGACAGTAAATCTATTGCCAAATCTAGGAGGTATTTCTACTCTTAGGTTGATTGAACTAGATTGAAAAATGCAATTGGTGGTCCATTTTCTAAGCTCATGAGAAATCTGCCCACTCCAATATAGTTGGAAAATCCTACCCTCCTTCATGCTTTCTTTGTCCTCCTGATTAGAAATACATCTCTACTAACCAATAGTCTTTCTTTCCACTGAATGACAGCTTTTTTTTTTCAAGATAACTAAGAAGTTATTCTCTCATTTCCCACTTTTCTCCCATTTCCTGACTCCATCTCCAACTCACACCTATATTGCTTCTCTTTCACCATCTAGTAAAAGACTGAAGTCATCAAAATACAACTGCATGAAGTATGTAGAAAGGGGAAGTACATGCTCATGGTGGCACACTGAGTTTTGGGAGTAACAAACCTATAAATAAAGTACTACGTTATTTAGGAAAAACATTCATAGCAGTGCATTTGAGGATTTCAGTTTTCTGTGAAGTTTTTTAAATTTTTTAAATGTTTATTTATATTGGAGAGAGAGAGAGAGATGGAGAGTACAAGTCAAGGCGGGGCAGAAGAGAGGGAGACAGAATCTGAAGCAGGCTTCAGGCTCTGAACTGTCAGCACAGAGCCCAAACCTAGGCTTGAACTCATGAGATCATGACCTGAGCTGAATTCAGATGCTTAATCAACTGAGCCACACAGGTGCCCATCAGTTTGCTATGTATTCAATCAACATATACCATAGTCTTGAGATGTTTACATAAAGTTGCCATCTAGTTGGACACTCGGCAATTCAATAGCAAGGGGAAATTCATATATTGTGATTTTTAGTGCATATTAAATCTAGGAAGAGACCAGGGCTGAGGACACAGAAGAAAACCAACATGGAGCCTGTGACAATGTATTGTATAACCTAGGAAGGAAAGATTATTCTAAAGATTAAGAGTTTATTTTTAAAGATTGCTTAATAGAGGAAACAGAAGGAAAATAGTTCAAAATGTTTAAATCAAGAGTCAAAATCTGGCTTTCTTGCTCTTGGATTTGAAGACAAAAAAGAGGTAACATATGGACAGCAAATGACAAGAAATTAGATTTTAAAAAGGTGAGAGAGCAAGGAATAATTATGAGAATATTCAAAGGATAATGACAGAAACAAAATTCACACAGACTGTGAAAGAAAAACCTGATAATATGGAAATAGATATAATAATGTGGACTATACATTTGGGAAATCCTCTTAGATTGGATGGAAATTTATGAATAAATGACAATATGAGAGAAGATGGAAAAGAAGTGAGTGATACAGATTTAAGATAAACACAATCATTACTTCTGAAGAAGAAGTCAAAAACAATTGGAACAAATCAAAAGATTGAGAAAGAAATTATTTCTTGAACTAAAATATAAAAATAAACACCAAAGAATGCAGATCAAAAGAATCACTATGCTCCATGTAGTGTGAATAAAAGCTTGTATCCCATTGGGTGAGATTTAATTACACGAATAAATGAAACACGAAGCTTAATTAGCAGTTTCACCCAAGAACTCACAGAAATAAATATACCAATATGAGTTACAAGACACATCGTTCACAATAGTAGATGATTCAGACCTTTCAAAGTAGATAGCCTGGAACAAGTTGTGTCATTCTTAATTTCAGTGTGTAGGGTCAAAGGTGATCATTGATGAGGATTAAATATGATTTTTAAAAAGTTTTTAAAATGTTTATTTTTGAAGGAAAGAGATACAGAGCGTGAGTGGGAGAGGGGAGAGAGAGAGGGACACAGAATCTGAAGCAGGTTCGAGGCTCCGAGCCGTCAGCACAGAGCCTGATGTGGGGCTCGGACTCACAGACTACGAGATCATGACCTGAGCTGAAGTCGGACGCTTAACCGACTGAGCCACACAGGCACCCCTAAATATGATTTTTAAACTTTTAAAAATATTTAACAACATTCAAACATAAAAATCATAGAGTAAACTCTCTTGTAATCACTACCCATATCTAGAAATAGAATAATACTATCGTCCCTGAAGCCCCATGCCCATTCGTGATCCTATTTCCTCTTCCCCTACCATTTTTGGTTAAGAATGACCTTTCCTTTATGATAGAAGCTTGCATTGCTAAACAATACAGTCTGTTTTTAAGTTTTATATAAATGTAGTCATACTGTGTATATTCTTTTGTAACTTCAATCCTCATTCAGCTTTATATTTATGAGTTTTACCCATGCTGACTATGAGTAGCTGTGGTTCTTTCATTTTTCTTGCTATTTTGTGTTCCTTTTAATGAAGACACAACAATTTATGTATATTAATTCCTTCTGGTTTTTGGCTCTTATAAATAATACTACCATGAAATTGTCATTCATGTTTTTTTGATAAACATTTGTACATAACTTTGTTGGCTATATACTAAGGAATAGAAATACAGGGTCGCAGGAGAGGCATAGGTTTAGCCTTAGGAGATACTCTCCAACAGTTTTCCAAATTGCTTAAAATTCATTATGTGTGAGTTCTGTTTGCTCCACATCATCACCAACACTTGGTATTATCAGCAATTTGCATTTTAGCTGATCCAATATATATGAAGTGGTATTACATTTTACATTTTTAAATGACTAATAAACAAAATTTCACATTCTTATTGGTGATTTAGCTTTCCTCTTTAATAAAGTATATTTTCACAACTCTTGCCTCTCTTTCTTGTCTCTTTTCTGTTTTGATTTATAAGAAGTCTGTATGTATTTCGAAAAAAAGTCATTGGTTACATATATGACAAATATATTTCCTGGTTTGTTTTTTCTCTCTTTATATTGTACCCTTTAAGGAATAATTTTAACATATTAGTATTTATCAATATTTATAGTTATCACATTTTTATTTAAGAAATCGCCTTATATCTAAATCGTGAAGATAATTCTTTTTTGTTGTCTTCAGAAGGTTTTATTGTTTTTACATATAGGTTTATGACCTACCTTCTCTACGATATGGAGCAAGCTCTAATTTTATTTCATTTTCCTTATTGCTTATCCAATTATCCCAGAAAGATTTGTTTAAAAATCTGCCCCTGCCCTACAGCCCTGCAGTTTCACCCCTGTAGAAACCAACTGTGCATGTAGAGATAGATCTCGTTCTAGGCTGTCTATTCTCTGCCATTTGTCGGTTTCCCTTTTCTCATTATCAAAGCTTTATGATACAATAGGGTCTCTTTTTTTTTTTATAATAGTTTATTTTCAAATTGGTTTACATATAACACCCAGTGTTCATCCCAACACGTGCCCTCTTTAATGCCCGTCACCCCCTTTCCCCCCTCCCTCATTCCTCTCACCCTGAGTTTGTTCTTAGCCTTTGAGAGTCTCTTATGTTTTATCTCCCTCCCTCTCTGTGTCTTTTTTCTTTTCCCTCTTCCCCTCCCCCTGGTTTTTGCTTAGTCTCACAAAGTGATACAATAGGGTCTCTTGAAGGCAAATCTTCCCACTTTGTTCTTTGAGTGAATCTTGGCTTCTTTTTTGCGTTTTCATGGAAGTTGTACCACTTACTTTGTCAGTTTACACATTTGTACAAACTTGTTGGATTTTGAATGATAGTACTAAAGGTTTCCTTGGAAAGAGCTGACTACTTTAAATATGGACTGTCCTAGTCCGTCACCATGCATCTCCTTTATTTAGCTCTCCTGTAATGCATGTCAGTAAAGTTCTATCATGTGATTTGTAGAAATCTTGTACTTTGGTCGTATAATTATTTGATATTTCATGTTTATAGTGTTATTATATATAATATTATTATTATTATTATGGTTGAAGTAGAAATGATTTTCGGATATAGAAATCTTGCTAAGCTCACTTAGTAATTTTAACAAAATGAAATCATCTGTGAATTACGATGGATTTGTTTCTTCCTTTGTTATCTTTCTGTCTTATATTTCTATCTCTTGCATTCTTGCCCCAGTCAGAACATCTAGTAAAATGTGGAATGGAATGAGGGAGAGAGTAAAGTCTTGATTTGTTTTCAATTTTGCTACAAATTTTTTATGGATATACTTTATTTATTTGTTTGTTTATTTATTTATGAGAGTACACATGTGAGTGGGGGAAGGACAGAGCAAGAGCGAGAGAGAAAATCTTAATCAGGTTCTACGCTCAGCACAGAGCCTGACACAAGGCTCGATCCCATGACCTTGAGATCATAACCTGAGGTGAAATGAAGAACTGGATGCTCAACTGACTGAGCCACTTAGGCACCCCAATATACTTTATCTTTAACCATGTTTATGTTTCTTTCTCTACTTAGCTGGCCAAGAGACTTTATTTTTATTATAAATGAATGCTGAACTTTGTCAAATACTTTTTTCTGTGCCATAAATTATCTTTACCTTTAATTTTCTAATGAGGTAATAGGGCTGTTGATGTAGTTGAAAGGTGGAGCTACATTAGATGATTTTTAAAGGACTATTTACAAGGATGTGTTGAAATGGTATTTTACTATCATTAGAAATATGAGTAACCTTGCATTAAAAAATGAAATAATGGAAAAATGTATTTTGATTTAAAATGAAAACATCTACTAAAGGAAAAAAAATATCGAATACTTAGAAGTACTGAGAGAGCTAATGTGGCCGAACAGTAATTCCTTATAATGAAGGACAAAGGACTGTCTCCTAATTGTAGCTGAACCAAAAGAGCAGATGCCCAGCTTTTATTTTCTCAAGCTCTCACCCTCCACTGTAGCACTGACTTTGGGGTCAGGAGACCTGGGTATTATTCTTGGCTCTAACTATGGCCTTGACATTGACCCTCTCTGAGGTTCCTGGGTTATTTTTTCTCACTTTATCTTGCTCTTACTGAGGTAATAGCTGTTATCTGTTGCTGTCCACCCGAAAATTCTCTTCCAGGCTCAGCATACATTTTCCATTCAGTATCTTTCTCTGTGATTTTCCATGCTCATCTCATCTAGCTTTTAAATGTCTCAAGAAGGCATTTGGAATCCCTATATTAATAAATAGCCACAGTTGCTTTTATTTGTGGGAGAGCAGAGAGCACCCTGGGAATATTGCAGCCATTCATTTACAAATGATTTAAGAAATACTTCATCATGCTTTATTGTGTTTCGTGTGATATAAACACATCTTTCAACTGAATTATGCTTTATATTAAAGTGAGAGGTTAAATTACATCACAGGTAGAAGGAGAAAAGTATAGTGATTTTAAACAGAGTTGGGAAGGGGAAGAGGATTTTATGTCATTAATAGAATGTATAAATATAAAAACTTTACACCAAATCGTTTAGCTCCATAGCTCATACATAATATTTGAAAACTACAAATACACTTTCTAAGTAAAAATATAGGCTCTCTTGATTCTTGATTACTACGAATTCCTATGAGTTCATAGGAGTAGATCTAACATTTTTTTTTATTTGTGATGTTATTATGGGAGATAAAAGTAACTCTTTAGAATTTCTAGGAGACCGTGAGATAAAACTTGAAGATAGCATAGAATGGATGCCAAACACGAAAAAGTATGTTTCTCAAGATCAAGAAGAGAGCATTGCCAATCCATTATGTTCTGGTGGGAAGATGTTGGTACTGGCTGTAATACCACTTAGCAATAAAAGTTATATCCTGTTGACATGCCCAACAATGTGAATGGCCCTAGAAATAATTATGTTGAAGTAAAGAAGTCAGACAGCAAAGCATGCATACTGTAAATTCCATTCATATAAAATGCAAGCAACTCTGTAGTGACTGAGAGCAGACCTGTGGTTGCCTGGAGATGAGGTGAGTGAATTTGGGAAGGAATAGGCGGGAAGGATTACAGAGGGGCAGGAAAAGACTTTTCACTGGGTGATGAATTCATAGGTGTGTACATACATCAAAACTTATCAAATTATATTCTCTAACTATCGGCAGGATTTTTTTTTTTATATTATACCTCAAAAAGCTGTAGTGGGCAAGATTAAAAGATATATATTTTGGAATCTTAAAATAAATGAGATCAATTCATAAAATTGCTCTATCAAATCAGTAACCCGTATTGAGTGCTTAGAATTTTACCTGGCTATAGTTAGTCTCTCAAACTATTAACAGGGTTTTTTATTTTTTTATTTTTATTTTTTAACTGGATCAGAGAAAGAATGTGTCTCTAAGGATAGAGAGAGTGCTTTCCGAGTGAATTTTGCAGGTGGAAATTGAGGGGCAGATACTCCCCCTGTTAGACTTAATTGTTCCTTACTCTCAATTCTTAGGTTGAATTCTTAATCCCCAGTACCTTAGGATGTGCTGTGTTTGAAGATAGGGCCTTTGAAGAGGTAATTAAGTTAAAATGGGGTTGTTAGGGTGGGACTTAGTCTAATATGACTGATGTCTTTATAAGGGGTGATTAGGGCACAGAGATACCAAGAATGCACACACACAAAGGAAAGGCCATGTGAGGACACAGAGAATGTGACCATCTGCAAGCCAAGAAGACAGGTCTCAATAGAAGCCAGCCCTTTCAACACCTTGATCTTGGATTTCAGCCTCTAGAATTGTGAGAAAGCAAATTTCTGTTGTTTAAGCCATCCAGTCTGTGATATTTTGTCATGGAGTCCTAGCAAACTAATACACACCCCAGACAGAAGGCTTCTTGCAATAGCACTTCGATATCTGCCAGGCGACTGCTCGTCAACATGTCTCTCTCTGCAGAGCATCCAGACTTTCCTGCACATAACAGCAGTGAACTGTCACTCATCTCAGGACATATTGTAATGACAAGACTTTCAGCATCCAAACCCAAACCAGGCGAGACCCTCCAGCACCTCTTCAGTGGGGGTGCTGGCTGGGGTTTGCAGCTGCTGTGCCTGTGGGCACAGGCTCTAGACTCCTCCTGCTCAGTGCCATTGTCAGGTGCAGCAGAGCTCAGGCTCTATGTAATCAAGTGCTCTGTGTGCTGATACATCAAAAAGGAAGAAAACAAATGACACTTGCAGATTACTTTACTCATGGGGGTTTTATTTCCTAGTTCACTTATGGCACTTTTCATCTAAAAAGTTTCTCTTGGAACGTAGAAGCTTAAATATCTTCAATGGAATTACTACACATTTTTTAAGACTCTGGTGTTCTTCTTTGTATAAAGGAATGCCTGCTCCTGTTCTCTCCCTTAAGATACCATGTCCTCATTTATTTCTCTGCCTTTTAAACTTTTCTTTCTATATAACAAGCCCCTTGAACATCTCTTAGGATTTTTTTTTTGATCATAAACCAGATTTTTCATTCTTTGAATGCTTGTTCTCTCCAGCCCTCATATTAAACTTCCTGCAGAGTGAATCCATGAGTGATCTGTCATACATAGGCACACGGACTCCTTGGAGACAGAGACGTGAGGGTTTATATCTCACACATAGCCTTTTGGGCACTAAGTGTTTTTAATAAATTCCTATAATGGCTTCTTTAGTGTCTAAAGCACTTTCCTTCCATACAACTCAACTTTTTCACATAAACCAAAACTAATTGGAAAAAAAATCATTAATTTAATCACCAGGTATGAATCAGTGGATGGGATTATAAAGTTGAATCAGAAATGTTATTTTCTCTAAGGGGGCTTTCAATCTAACAGAGGGATACAAAACTTTAAATAAATATGCGTAATAAGGTGTTGTAGGTCTGGGTGGAGTTAGAAGTATGGCCAAGGTTAGAAGCAGATAGAATACCAGCAGAGGAGGAACAGGATCAGGGGTCTTTTAGAGAAGATGACTATGGAGTAGAGACTTGAGGTACATGGATATTAAGTCAGACACCCCATCTCCACTCCCAGCTCTGATATAGTTGCCCCAAGACATGTAGGACAACTGTCCTGGGACAACAGGACACTTTCCCTGTAAGGAACTTAGAGCCCAGTTAGGCATGTATTATGACATGGTATCTGAATATTTTTATTAGTTTTCACTCATAAACACATATTGACCAAGGAGAATTATAGAGAGTGCAATTTGGCTGTTAGGAGTGTGCTAAACTGAGCAAAATGTGTGGGAGTTTATTTTTAGGGTGTTTTCTCCCTTTAGCTCCATTATGTCATGATTAAAAAAATTTTTTTAATGTTTATTTTTGTGAGAGAGAAAGAGTGCCAGTGGGGGAGGTGCAGAGAGAGAGGGAGACACAGAACCCTAAACGGGCTCCAGTCTCTGGGCAGTCAGCACAGAGCCTATCTCAGGGCTGGAACTAGGAACAGTGAGATCTTGATCTGAGCTGAAATTGGATGCTTAACTAAGCCACCCAGGCTCCCCCATTATGTGATGACATTTGTATAAGCTTTATGAAGTATGTTCTACCTTTCACTAAAAATGACAGTCAATTTTCTTGAAATGCCGGGGATTTAGAAACATACTACTTTAAAAGCAACCAGCTCCTGGCTCTAGCTTTTTCCAGAGGCTTCTTTTTTTCTTATTCTTTTTAAGTTTATTTATTTTGAGATAGAGAAAAAGAGAAAGAAAAAATGAAAATGAGCAGAGAGAGGGGCAGAGAGAGAGGGAGAGAATCCTAAGCAGACTTTGCACCATCAGCACAGAGCCCAAACTCATGAACCTTGAGATCATGACCTGAACAGAAACCAAGAGTTGGGTCCTCAATGGACTGACCCAGCCAGGTGCTCCTCCAGAAGGCTTTCCTGATATTCAGAATATTAGCATTCTTCCTGCTGTCGAATTCTCAAATCCTAAAATAGGAAGATTTGTAATGTAGTCCATAACATGCAATTTTTAAACATTTGCTATTTTTTCATTAGTGTTACCCAAAGATGAGATGACCTCCTGGAGGGGCCACTGGGTGGCTCAGTCAGTTAAGTGTCCGATTCTTAATTTAGGCTCAGATCATGATATCATGGTTTGTGAGTTCAAGCCCTGTGTTGCTCTCTTTGCTGACAGTATGGGGCCTGCTTGGGACACTCTCTCTCTCTCTCTCTCTCTCTCTCTCTCTCTCTCTCTCTTTCGCTCTCAAATACATAAACTTAAAAAAAAGTAGATGAGCTCCTGGAGAACCATGATCATGTTTGTCCCCTTAATTACCTTCAAGATACCTAGCAGAATATGATACACAGTTGTCATTCTGGGTTATAAAGAACTCATTCTATCTCAAAGAGCCTTCTACGACCAATGAAATCCATAGCTTTCTAGCTGGTGCTTGTAAGGAGTGAAGTGCTGTTACTTTGAAGAAAGATGATTTTTTTTTTTCTAGAGAGAGAGCAGGGGGGAGGGGCAGAAGGAGGGAGAGAGAGAATTTTCATCTTAAGTGGCTCTGATGAGGTTTTTTGAGGGTGACAGTGGAGTTTGTGGGGTCTGGAACCAATAGTCAAGAAAGAATTCTTGAAGACCTCTCTGGTGGAAAAAGGTGATTTTATTGAAGCACAGGGACAGGACCTGTGGGCAGAAAAAGCTGCCCAAGAAAAAGCTGCCCTCCCAATACCATGAGGAGGGACTGGTATTAAACAATGGAGTTGGGAGTGAGATGAAGTCCAAGGAAAGTTTCCAGTGAGATTTTCATATGCTAATGAAGATACTGGAGGCCTAGCCATTGTCTAGCTAAGGTTGTTTTCCCCTCTAGTGAAGCATTAGCCTTGACAGTAGGGAGTTCCTGGAAAACATTTTACTCTGCCAGGCTCAAATGTTTGTCAGTGGGCTGCAGGTTATAAGGAAATTGAGTTCTATCTACCATTTCCTTCTGCCTTTGTTTCCCACATCACTATGGAGGGGGATAGATACTTAGATCCTGCAGGACTATGAACTCTATTAGCTAACCATTTGTTTATCCCCTTTGTTCTTGGAGAGCCAGGAATGGGCAGTGAGGAATATCACACATGTCCCACCTGGGTTGGGGGAAGGAGTGTTAGCGGCCTGTCAGCTTGCCTTATGCTCCTTCATCAGTGTCCATGCTCAGTGCAGAGCCTGATGCAAGACTCAGTCCCACAACCCTGGAATTAGGACCTGAGCCAAAATTAAGAGTTGTGCACTCAACTGACTGAGCTACACAGGAGCCCCCAAAAAGATGATTCATAAGATATCACCATGGAGTGCTTCAGTGCCTGTTTTATCCAAGGAAGCTATTCCTACTAGAAAAGTTGTGGATTTTGAAAGCAAAGAGGGATCGGACTTAGAACTAAACAATGGGGTCTTCTTTTATTTTTAAAAAAATGTTCGTTTATTTATTTTGGGAGAAAAAGAATGTGCACATGTGTGAGCAGGGGAGAGGCAGAGAGAGAGAGGAGAGAGAGAGAGTGAGAGAGAGAGAGAGAGAGAGAGAGAGAATCCCAATCAGGCTCCATACTCAGCATACAGAGCCTGACACAGCACGCTCAATCTCACAACAGTAAGATCATGACCTGACCCAACATCACGAGTTGGACATTTATCGGCCTGAGCTCCCAAGGCATCCATAAATAATGGTGTTTTCATAAAGAAAAGTAAATTTCTTTTTTCTTTTTCAGAATTGACTTCTCCTTCACATTCCTGTACTGTACTTTTCCTTTAAAGTATATCTTGTCACCTTCAGTTTTCTGATGCGCTATTGTTAGACTTAACAGTAAGTGACCCTACCCTGTTCCATTAGTCTTAGACCAACAGAAAAGCAAAAGTAGGCGTTGGTTGGGTTTCTGGTGCCTGCATCGTTGAATTGGCACACGGTGCATACAGTACAGCTACATCCTCCCTACCTATTTGCAGAAAAGGATATTCATTTGCTAGTTGAATACTGCACAGATCACCATTTTCAATATCATTACTAATGAAGCGCACTGTGCTGCTTTGATTGCCATCCGAATGTGAGCAGCTAATTAGACTGATTGTCTATTTGATGCCTGCTGATTAGCTTATGAAAGCCCTCTGAATTCCTGACTTTGTGAGAAAATGCCCCTGACTTTATGATTACTGATTGATGCTCCAATTTCTGATTGCTGTGTGAATAGACACTTAATAGCTCTGTCACCTTGACGAGGGTTTTGGTATTCATCTGATGAGAAAAACAGATCTGGGTGCCCTGTTTATCAAGGTCTACCAAACATTTTAAGTTCTTTAGAGTGTGAAGACCACGAATTAGGGGGATCTGTGGCCTTCTGACAAGGCCACATAACTAATGTTACATGGTTACTAAGAACAATGAGAAGGGAGAGATTGGCAGGTGACCCTGAAGCTTTGCTCTTCTCAAAGACTGGTTTTAGGATGAGGATTTATCTGTATGGCTCAAGACTCATCTCTTTGAGTTGACAGTTCCCTTTCAGGAGTAAGTGTGCAGAGTATGGCCATAGCGCCTGATGTAGACCTTCTCTCCCATGTGCACGCTAAAATTCCTAGGAAGGCACCAACAAAAATAAATTACAGAAACACCAAGAATCTGTACTGACAGTTGACTTGTTGCTGACATCTAGGAGAATTTTTTTTTTTGCTCTGTGGTGTATAAAACTAGACTATAAAATGAAAACCCTGATTCAACTAAACGCTGATTGCTGAAATAAGTAAAAAGCCTCTTCAGTCTCCCCCATGCTTTGTGTCTGGATTCAGAATAGTAACTTGTGCTCCAAGCACAGAATTGGAAGGGTACCTTTTTCTCTGCTATGGGCTATTTTTGAAACAAGTTTTTTGTCCCCTTCATTGTCTTTCCATATTCAAACAGAGGATACCATAGACAGGTTCACAATTACCTTGTGATACAAAAGTCTGAAAACATACTCATTCCTGGTAGTAAGTTTTTCAAGACATAAGACAAGAGGGTATATACACACTGATTACCTTAAAGGAGATGTATTGGTCTGGAGAGGAGTTGGAGGATGGCATTTAGGGAAAAATTGGAGTGGAAGGCAGATTTAGCTCCCTTCATGTCTTCCATTAGGGCTGATGCTGGTGATTACTAAATAATCACCAAAATACTAAACACAGGTGAGGATCTGAGTGATACAAATGTTCATGCATGCACCTGATATGAGGGCAACTGATAAACTACTTTAGAAAACAGTCTGGCATTTCAGTGGTAACACTGAGCAACCCCCCTTTTGGCACACCGCCAAAACATAAGACCAGCCATAGCTAGAAAGCACCAGTGAGAAGGCATATAGGTGGATCAGGTTGAATCTGCAAAGCACTGAGGAAGATCTGAAATGGCATCTTATATGAATATAACTCCCATTTTCCTGATTACCAGTTTTAATGGAATCAAAAATATCTTTGATCTATCTTTTGCTTTAGGGCTAATAATTTCTGTTTTGTTTGAAAAATTCTCACCATTCTGAAGTCATAAAGATATTTGCACTACTTCTAAATAATTTAAAGTTTCATATTTTAAGGTTTTGATTTATCAAGGTATGATAAAAAGTAGGGATTCACCTTTTTTAAAATATATGGAACTGTAATTTTCCTAAAAGAAGTTAATTGAAAATCCATCCTTTCCCAATTAAATACCAATTCCAGCTCTTTAATATATTCACATTTCATGGGTAGGTGAATTTTATATCTGGGGTCTTTGTTGAGAGTTTGAGTAGAATTACAATGTAGCTATAGATCAATTTGGGCAGAATCTTTGCACTATTTAGTCTTCTTATTCGTGAATATGTCATTTATCTTCACTTACATCTTTTATAGTTTTTAAAAGTGTTTTATAAATTTTTACCTAAAGGATTCATAATCTTGTCGAATGTACCTTTTATTTTATTTTTGTTGCTATTTTAAAATTAGATCTTTGTAAAATTTGCATTTTTCTGTTGCTGGCATATAAAAATGGGCTGATTTTTATATCTTTATCTTGTGTCCAGAAACATAACTAATTAATGAGAACATTAACCTTATTTATACTAATAGTTTGCCTATAGATACTTTGGGGTTTTCTATGTAGACAGCCATATGATTTGCAATAATATTTTTTTTCCTTCTGTTCTTTAGTTTCTTTTTGTCTTACTAAACCAAAGTTGAAAAAGTTGCCTGTTGAAAAAGACAGTAATGGGTTTGTTTTTTCTCCTGCTTTTTAAAAGGGATGTGTCAGTATTTCCCTGTTAAAAAATATGTCTAAAAGTGTCAGAGATAGTTGGGATAGGGAAGTTTTCTTTTATTCATAGTTCCCTAAAAGTTTTCATTTAAATAAGAACTGTGTTAAATTTTTCTGAATATAATTTCTTTTTTTATTATTTAAATTTTTTAACGTTTATTCATTTTTGAGAGACAGAGAGATACAGAGTGTGACTAGGGGAGGGACAGTAAGAGAGGGAGACATAGAATCTGAAGTAGGCTTCAGGCTCTGAGCTGTCAGCACAGAGCCCTATGCAGGGCTTGAACTCAGAAAGGTGAAATCATGACCCAAGCTGAAGTTGGATGTTTAACCCACTGAGTCACCCAGGCACCCCTTTTCTGAATATAATTTCTGTAATTGAGATGATTATATATGAATTTTCTTCTTTAATATGATTGTGTGGTAATTATATTAATAATTTTTAAAAATTATATTTCTGGATGCCCTGAAATTTGTCATCATGTATTATATGTGATTTTAATCCATTGTTGAATTTGGTATATATTTAGGAATTTGCATAATTACATAAATGAGATTGGCGTATAGATTTTCCTTTTTTTATTTTATTTTATTTTTGAGAGACCTAGAGTGAGCAAGGCAAGGGCAGAGAGAGAGGGAGATACAGAATCTGAAGCAGGCTCCAGGCTCTGAACCATCAGCACAGAGCCTGATGCGGGGCTCGAACTCACAGACAATGAGATCATGACCTGAGCTGAAGTTGGCTGCTTAACCGACTGAGCCACCCAGGCACCCCTAGATTTTCCTTCTTATATTGTCTGATTTTGATGTCAGGGTTTTCCTACCCTCAAAACGAGTGCGGAAGTAGTCTTTTTGTGTTCTTTGAAAATGCATAAAAATACATAAGTATCTTTCTTACTCTTAATTGTTCTTTGAAACTTTATGAGAACTTGTCTCTAAACCTAGGAAGGTCTGATGCTTTTATTTTGTGGGAAAATTTTTATTTACTTGATTGAATTTTCTTCATGTTTAAGGAAACATTCAGACCTAAATTTGCTTCTCAAGTAAGATTTTGTAATTTGTACTTTCCTTAGAATGCCTCCATTTAACCTAAATTTTCAATTTCTTTGGCACACAGATTTTGTAATAGGCTATCACCTGTTAAAGTACCTCATGTTACACCTGAAATTTATATCCTAATGTTAATTGTTTCTCTTCTTTTGTTTCATGATCACTTTTGCCAAATGTTTGTCAATTTTGTATATCCAAAGAACTTTAGTTTTTTTTTTAACTGAAGAATAATCGACCCACAGTATTATCCTATTTTCAGGTTTACAACAACATGATGATTTGATATCTACATACATTACCAAATTACCACCACAATAAGTCTAGTTTTCTCTGTGTTTCATGAAAACAATATGTAGTTAGATTTTGTCAAGTCCAGTTTGATGAATTTTGTCTTTTACATAAACATTGAGTATGGATTTCATATATATGGATTTATAACTGCCAACTTATTTTGAGGTCTCTTTCCTGCTTTTGCAATTTCTTGTCTTTTCTTTGTCTCTCTCTTCAGAGCTTCTTTAGATTTGTTTATTTTCCTTCTGATTTTATTCTTTTTCCCGTTATTTTTTGCGTTATCTATTATAGTGTATATTGTGTATTGTATGCTTTTTCCTGTATATTTTGTTTTGTATAGATTGTATATTTTGTCTAAATTTCACAAATTTAGAATTGGTTGCCTCTTTACATTTTTCAGGTTGTCTCTGTATTAGTCTCCTATTGGTGCTATAACAAATCACCATAGATTTAGTGGCCTAATACAAATTTATTATCTTATATTTCTGGAGGTCAGAGGTTGAAATGAGTCTTACTGGACTAAAATCAGGGTATCAGTATGGCTATGTTCGCTCTTGTAGACTGGAAGGGAGAATCTATTTTCTTGCCTTTTCTGGCTTCCTTAGCTCATAGCCCACTTCCATATTTAAAGACAGCTATGACTAGTGGAGTCTTTGCCGCATTGTATAACTCGCACACCAACTCTTCTACCTTTTCCACCTTTAAAGATGCTTGTGATGACATCGTGCACACCTGGATAATCCAGGATAAGTTAAGATCAGGATATTAGCAACCTTAACTCCATCTGCTACCTCAATTCTCCTTTAACATATAACATCTTTACAGGTTCCTGGGATTAGGACATGGATCTAGTTGGAAGGCCCTTATTCTGTCCACCACAATCACCCTAGAAATGTTATCATGGATATTTTTAAATGTTTATTTATTTCTGAGGTGGGGGGGGCAGAGGATCTGTGCTGACAGTAGTGAGTCTGATGCAGGGCTCAAACTCAAACTGTGAGATCATGACATGATCCGAAGTTGGAAGCTCAACCATCTGAGCCATCCAGGTGCCCTGTTATGCATTTTTGATTTAATAAATCTCATGTTAATCTCTATCTTCCTCCCAAAGGGAACAGGGTATACTTAAATTTGTGTAAACTTTCATCCATACCCATTTTACATACATTATTGTTTAAGACTTTAGTTCTGTCATGATTTTTCTACACCCATATTAGAAGTCATTGTTCCTGTTTTCTAAAGAAAATAATCATTTAGATATATTTATAACACATGATATTCATTGTTTACAATTTCTTCTTGCATCTAAAATTTTTCTTCTGGGATCATGTTGTTTCTCCCATTGTTTTCTTTATTACCTTCATTACCTTCTGTTAGTGAAGGTCTGTTGTCAGTGACCCCTCTCAGTTTTTACTTGTCTGAAAATCATCTTCATTTTACTCTTTTTTTTAGATAGTATTTCTGGTCATATAAGTCTATTTCGAAGATTATTTTCTTACAGCAACTCTGGCTTCCAATTTTTGCTGCTTAAAAGTTTGGTGAAGGGGAGTGAGAGATACAGTCTTCCAATTAGGGGATGAATAATCATATGAGGCACAACACAAAGAATATAATCAATGATACGATAGCAGTGTATGGGACACAGATGGTAGCACACTTAAGGCGAGCATAGCATAACATACAAACTGTTGGAATAACTATGTTATACACCTGAAAATAATGTAACATTCTGAATTTATTTTACTCAAATGAAGAGACAAAAAACAAAAACAAAGTTGGATGTCAGTCTATTTGTCTTTTCTTTAAAAGTAAACTATTTTTCATTCGTATGCTTTGTCCATTTAGAGCTTCTGCAGCTTCATTAAGCTTTGTCTGATTCAATTAGATATTGATATCTTGTTCTTTATTCTATTTAGGATTTGTTGATCATCTAGAATGTAAGGATTGTTGCCTTTAATTTTCTCCAGAAAATTTTCAGCTACTATATCTCTAGATATTGTCTGCTTGCTTTTTTTTTAAAGCTTTCTTTCCTGGTTCTCTGACTTGAGGTATTAAGCCTTGTTACTCTGTCTCCTCTGCATTTTCATCTCAATTTTATGGGTTTTCTTCAGCTTTCTCTGCTTGCTTTTTGGATAATTTCTTGAATTATGTTTTTCTTATGACTTGGAAAATACCAGGTGATTCTAATATGTTTGTCCATTTGGGGCTGATTTTGTACCTTGTTTCTATTTTTCTGCTGACTTTATTAGTATGTGAATTGTTCCAACAGTTGTTTAGTGGTTCCTTATTGTTAGTTCATGTGTTTTGAACATGTCTGTTTAGCAAAGAAGGTTGGTGTTTATTTTCACTAGTTGCTTGGATGCCCAAGCAAGCCAAGACTTTATTTGTCTTGAGATTCTCCTGGCCGTATAGATACTATGAATTAGAACTAGAAATCTGTGTGATTCAGGACTCTGGGTTAGAAATTTTCTGACTTTTTTTTTTTCTCTCTGTTCCAAGAACTATGCAGCAAACCTTGTATGGGAAGAAGTTTTTGTTCCTATTTCACTCACTGACGGCATTGTCTTTGGTGGTATCAGGTTTATTAGGGACTCTCTGGTCCAAGCTTTGTACAGATATGGGGGTTCCAAGCCATCTCCACTTTCTCTTGATTCAATGTGGCCCATTACAACTCTGCATCTACTGTTTATATATATATCTCAAAAAAAAAAATCAAAGCAGAGACCTCAACAAATATTTGTACACCAGTGTTCATTGGAGTACATTATTCACAATAGCCGAAAGATGGAAACCACTTAAGTGTTCATCCATACATGAACAGATAAACAAACTGGTGCATTTATATAGTGGAATGTTATTTTGCCTTAAGAAATAAATGAAGTTCTGCAACATGGATGAACCTTGAAAATAATATGCCACGTATAATAAGTGAGTCACAAAAGGACAGATATTGTGTGCTTCCAGGCACATGAAGTATCTTCAGTAGGCAAATTTGTAGAAACAGAAAATAGATGGTAGGTTACCAGGAACTGGAGGAGAGAGAAATGGGGAGTTATTGCTTAACGGGTGCAGAGTTTCTGTTTGTGGGGATGGAAGGATTTGGAAAGAGTGATTATGGTTGTACAACAGTGTGAATGCAATTAATGCCACAGAATTGTACACTTAAAAATGTTTAGATGTTATATGTATTTTAATCACAATTAAAGTAATTTTTTTAAAGCTGAATTTATACCTCTACATGTTAGCAGATGCCCCCCTTCTCTCTGACTATAGTGCTAGCTCACCAATGGTTTTCAACATTCCTGGCATGTAAGTTTTGCCCTTCTTAACCTCTGCCTTAGCTATGTTTTAAAAATAAATTTTATTTTATTTATTTTAATTTATTAAAAAAAATTTTAATGTTAATTTTTGAGAGACAGAGAGACAGAGCATGAGCAGGGGAGGGGCAGAGAGAGAGAGAGACAGAGACAGAGACAGAGACAGAATCTGAAGCAGGCTCCAGGTTCTGAGCTGTCAACATAGAACTGGATGCAGGGCTTGAAGTCATGGACTGTGAGATCATGACCTGAGCCAAAGTCAGACACTTTACGGACTGAGCCACCCAGGCACCCCTGAAAATAAATTTTAAAACATATGTGTTTTATCCAGATTTGAGGTGCTCGGTTGAAACATTTTTAGAAACATTATTTCTCTGGAGAAATTTAAAAAACAAAAAAAATCACATAAATGATAGTTGAAAGCAAGGGAAAGAAGTATCTATTTTTGTTCCAAAAGCACATATGCAGTCTTGGGTGAGCTTGCCTGGCCATACCGTTCATTTTTGCCCCACAGCCCAGATCTTCCCAACACTAGTGCCTAGAGGATTCATGAACATGATCGCTACAATTGAAACCTACTCATCTCCAGCTGCCTGCTGATTATTCTGGCCATTCAGGGAGAGAATCAAAATCTGCTCTTTTGTTCCTCTCTTTTGCTCAGTAATTATATTTACTTGCACAAAAGGCTGAGTGAAGGCTAAGTCAGAGATTTGTATGATGCAAGATGTCTCAGTCTGTGTTCTATCCCTAAATGGAAGACGAGGATTAATTCCTTTATTTCTCAAGGAAATCAGTGTGGATCCATTGGCATGCTGCTAGCAAAAGTTCCTTGATCAAATACATTTTTCGCAATGTACAGACTGCCAGCTGTTGTTACAGCACTCTGAAAAGCACATTTTCTTGACTTTAGTGTCAGTTTGTGTTGACTTTGAATTTAGAGGGGGAAAAAAAAGCCATTAACCTCCAGAAATTATAGAAAAATAGTGTAGCTGTATGGTATGGCAAAGTAATGGGTAAACAATTATATGCAAATGAATGCAGATACTAGAGGTCTCGGAGTGCAGACTCTATAACTTCTCAAATGAATCTCTTGCCATAATCTCGTTAATAGCAGAGCACATGTTGAGTCCTTGCTGACCTTTTAACACTTTAGTGGGGATGTGGTAGGATTAACAAGTCAGCCCAAACTCTGGCTTTTTCAATTATGTCCCTAGGGATAGCTAGCTGTTGGGAGAACCCGAGATGTTTTAAACACACCAATTACATGCATTGATTGATGATTGGATTCAGAATAATTTTCTTTCCTGGGATGAGAAAAAGTGACGTTATTGACCCTGTTCGTTTAGTCAAAATGGTAATGCAACATAAACATGGCTGCTTGTAAAAGCAGCAAGCCAAGGGAGAGTCTAAATCTATGCAAGGTCTGCCTCTAAGCTGTGTTTATGCATACAGTTGATTGACATGGACTATTGGCCCTCCTCAACACACATGCATCCACATGTACTTGTCTTATTAGAGATAAACAACACATTGGGATTGGCGAAATTGCTTTTTCTTCATATTTCATTGGGAAGACAGATAATCACTGCTGTTCTTTATTTGTGATTAAAGTGCCATATGTGTACAAGGAAAAAAACGAATACATGAAATGTATTATCAGAAGCATTCAGACCTTATATTTGCTAAAAAAGTTGATTACTTAAAATATCTGCCAAGAGATTTTAGATCCCTTAAAACGATTCTCTAATTACTGAACGTGTCATTGTATCCTGTTTCCTCGATATTTGACTAGCCCATCTAGTCCTGACTCCTTGACCTCCCTCTCCAGGGGCAACTTAGCCCCTTGTGATCTCTTTGTTTTTAAATACTCCCAAAGGTTCACAGAATCTAGAAGGGATGTTGCTATCTCTGTCCACAACCTGATTTTTAAAACAAGTTCATGTAGTGTGGGTAAAGGGACAGAAGAGACTTGGAATAGGGTTGAATGGGGGATGGGGTAAGGGCAGGTTCAAAAAACTGAAAAGAATGGGTCAGAATTTAAAGCAAAACAATGTAGTGGAATAGTGTTACTTTTTATACTTTTTATGCTCTACTCTTCTTCTGGGAAACGTACCATATTACTTGTAACAAAGTCTCTTCTTTCAGACCAATCCTGTGTTTCTGGTGTGAAGACTAAATGTTTAATGACCTCACACTTTGGGCCACAGAGTGGCATAAACCCACCCACATTGTAGTCACACTTTTCCAGATTTGTAAATCAATTTAGAGAGTACAAGTGTCAGACTTTATCTCTCTGAAGAACTTGAAACAGGTAAATTTTGGAGGTACCGGTAGGCATGGTTTTAGGTACCGGTAGGCATGGTTTCAGTCACATGAGAGAAACCCTTAGGAGAGAGAGAAACTGACACACAGGGAGAAGAGAAAAGAAGGGGAGGTGGAGAGAAACCCTGGGTGGATTTTGATACTAGAAAGTCGTCTGGTCATCTCTGAGGCCCAGTATCATCCCCACTTTTCTTAAAGCTTTTCCATTTTATTGAAACTAGTTTGGTTTTGTATTTTTAGCACTTTCAGCCCTAAAGTCCTGACTAATTGCACAAAAGGAAATTTTTCCTGGAAACTGCATTGCTAAATCAACTCTCGGGTTTTGTTATATTGAAGATTTTGAGAATTTAACTTGATGCAAAAAGTCCTTTGTAATTGCTGGAATTTGTGAAAATTGGGGGGCCTAAGCAGAAGTGATTATTCCTCCCTTCCCATTATTGCATTTCTCACACATATAATTATTTAACATCTGTCTCAACTACACATCTGTGAGCTTCTTAAAGGCAGGGTCAGATTTTATTTCTGACTCTCTACTTTTAGACCTTTGTAGTATTTTAGATACAACTTAAGCATCAAAAAGTATTTGTTCAGTTAGGTTTAATTGAACTGCAGTGTCTTCTCAGGGTTTTACACTGTGTCTTGACTGAATGGCCATGCATTTCTCTCTCTCCCCTTTCTAGGATCTTTTGCTTCTCCTAGGCCTACTGCAGTTCTTACCTATTGTTCTAATTCCCAACCTGGGAGCTCTGACTTTCAGGAACTTCTAGGAAGCCAAGACTGCTTTGTGGCTTCAAGAAGAACAGCTTCTTGACATTCTGTTGTGCTTCTTTTCAGAAACAAAGCTCCATTTTGGGAAGAAACAGTGAAACTCCACAGTAAGAAATAATGTCAATCATGTCTCATTTCATTTACCTTGTTGGACACTGGATGGCTTATCTCAGCAGGTTTCTATTCAAAGAACATCTGTTACTTTTTCCAAGTCTCTGCAGTGAAGGCAGCATTCAGTTCAACTCCCTAAAGAACCCACAATTATTAAAACCACAAGCATATCCCTCCTCTAATTCCCATTTATCTTAAAAATATAGTTAACATGAAACATTTCCTAAATTCCTACTGTACAGTTTACAAATATTTTCATATTGCATCCCTATTTTACTGAGAGGAGGATTGGTACTCAGAGGTGGCAAGTATTTCACCCAAGGTCGTAAGTAGTACTTAGCAGAGCAGGACTCTTACAGGAGGCTGAGCTTTGCCACATTGTAATATTTAGTAAGTCCACAGTTCTTGCATTAAATTAGGTTCTCATTGATGGTGCTGAAGTAAATCTACTTCAATATGTAGTTACCTTCTGTTACTCTACATTCTTTCAGAAAGAAATAACATGCAATTGAAATATTTTGGGTAATCTACAAAAGTCTTATTTGCATGACTTCATATAATGCTGGGTGGATCTGGATATGCTAATTTGTCATTTTCAATATGGGATTTAAATTCCAGTGGTACTGATATTCTTTTAACAATTTAGCTCTTTGCCTTTGTGCAATACTATACCTAGTTATTCCATTCTGCATCCATCAAAAATGGGTCAGTGGTAGGGTTTGAGGATAGAAACTGCTCCTTATTCAGTTTTTTGTAAGTATGCAAATCAATGATAGTGGTTGAATTTATAGAGTTGTGCAACTGTCAGCTTAATCCAGTTACAGAACTTTTCATCACTAAAAATTTCCCCTTGAGCTCATTTGCAGCCATTCACTGCAAAGAGTATCTCTGACTGAGGCAACCATTAATCTGCTTTCTATCTCTATAAAGCTACCCCTTTTTAAAATTTACCTTAATTTTATTTCCAAGTTTTTATTTAAGTTCCAGCTGGATAACATACAGTGTAATATTAGTTTCAAGCGTACAATACAGTGATTCAGCCCTTCCAAACATCACCCTGGTGCTCATTACGACAATTGTACTCCTTAATCCCCATCACCTATTTCACCCATCCCCTCATCCCGCTCCCTTCTGGTAACCATCAGTTTGCTATCTATAGATAAGAGTCTGTATCTTGGTTTGCTTCTTTCTCTCTTTTTTTTTTTTCCCCCTTTGGTCATTTGTTTTATATTTTGAATACCACATCTGAGTGAAATCATATGGTATTTGTCTTTCTCTGACTTATTTCATTTAGCATAATACTTTGTAGTTCCATCCATGTCATTGCAGATGACAAGATTTCATTATTTTTTATGACTGAGTAATACTCTGTTGTATGTATACCACATCTTCTTTATCCTTTCTTCAATCAGCGGACACTTGGCCTGTTTTTATAGTTTGGCTATTGTAGATAATGATAAACTTCGGAGTGCATGTATCCCTTTGAATTAGTATTTTTGTATTCTTTGGATAAATACCCAGTAGTGCGATTTCTGGATCCTAGGGTAGTTTTATTTTTAACTTTTTGAGGAACCTCCATACTGTTTTCCACAGTGAATGCACCAGTTTGAATTCCCACCAACAGTGCAAGAGGGTTCCCCTTTCTCCGAATCCTCACCGACATCTGTTGTTTCTTGTCTTGTTAATTTTAGCCATTCTGACAGGTGTGAGGTTTTATATCTAATTGTGGCTTTGATTTGCATTTCCCCAATGATGAATGATGTTGAACATTTTTTCATGTGTCTGTTGGCCATATATATATATATTCTTTGGGAAAAATGTCTCTTCATGTCCTCCGTCCAATTTTAATTATATTTATTTTTTGATTGTTGAGTTTTATAAGTTCTTTATATATTTTGGAAACTAACCCTTTATCAGAAAAGTCATTTGCAAATATAATCTCCCATTCCGTGGGCTGCCTTTTAGTTTCACTGATAGTTTCCTTCGCTGTGCAGAACATTTTTTATTTTGATGTAGTCCCAACTGTTTGTTTTTGCTTTTGTTTCCCTTGCCTGAGGACACATATTTGGAAAGAAGTTGCTATGGCTGATGCGAAAGAAGTTACTGCTTGCATTTTCTTCTAGGATTTTTATGGTTTCACATCTGATATTTGGATCTTTAATCCATTTTGACTTTATGTTTGTGTATGGTGTAAAAAAGTGGTCCAATTTAATTATTTTGAATGTAGCCATCCATTTTTCCCAACACCATTTGTTGAAGAGACTGTCTTTTTGCCATTGCATATTCTTTCTTGTTTTGTCAAAGATTGATTAACCATATAATTGTGGGTTCATTTCTGGGTTTTATTCTGTTCTGTTGATCAATATATCTATTTTTATGCCAGTACCATACTGTTTTAATTACTACAGCTTTGTAATATAACTTGAAGTCTGGAACTGTGATGTCTGCAAGTTTGTTTTTCTGTATAAAGTTACCTTTTAAAGATATATTATACAAACAAAAAATCCTACCATATGCAGCCTTTAGTCTTTGGCTTCTTTCACTTAGTATAATGTTTTTAAGATTCATACATGTTGTAGCATGTATCAATATTTCATTCCTTTATATTACTGAATTGAATTGTGTATTGTACGGATATATACTACATTTTATTATATTATCTATTTAACAGTTGATGGATATTTGGAACATTTAATTTGGGGCCATTATAAAAAATGCTTCTATGAACATTTGTGTATAAATCATTGCATGAGCATGTTTTCGTTTCTCTGTGGTAGATTACTAAGAGTGGAATTGCTGAGTCATAGAGTAAGTTTATGTTTCATTTTAAGAAATTGCCAAACTATTTTCCAAATTGGCTATCCCATTTTATATTCTACCAAAAGTGTATAAGTGTTCCAGTTTCTTTCCCAAAACCTAATATGGTCAGACTTTTTTTTATTATAATCATTCTTATAAGTGTATAATAGTTATTATAGCACAGATTTAATATCATTACTTTAAAAAAAATTTTAATGTTTATTTTGTCTTGAGAGTGAAGGAGTGTGAGTGAGGGAGGGCAGAGAGAGGGAGACACAGAATTGAAGCAGCTCCAGGCTCTGAGCTGTCAGCACAGAGCCTGATGTGGGGCTTGAACTCACAAACCGTGGAATCATGACGTGAGCAGAGCTCGGATGCTCAACTGACTGAGCCACCCAGATGCCCCTATATCATTTCTTAATGATTAATAATATGTAGCAACTTTTCATGTGCTTATTATCACTTTGCATATATTTTTATTGTCAATTTTAGGTCACTTTTCTTATTTTTGAGTTGTCATATAGTATTATACCATATTATTCTATTATATTGTGTTTTAAATTATATAGTGTACAGTATGTTATATAATATATAATGAATAGAAATCCTTTATCAGATATATTTCCCAAATATTTTCTCCCAGTCTATGCCTTGTCTTTTCATTTTCTTTTTTCAATTTTTATTTAAATTCTAGTTAGCTAACATATAGTGCAATATTGGATTCAGAAGTAGAATTCAGTGATTCATCACTTACAAATAACAGCCAGTGCTCATCACAGGTGACCTCCTTAATGCCCACACTTTTTATTTTCTTCATGGTATCTTTTGAAGTGGCAAATATTTTTCATTTTAATGAAGTATAATATATTTTATAATTTACACTTTACAATTGGTTTTGTATCTAATAACTCTTTTCCTAAACTAAAGTCTTAAAACTTTGCTCTTATGTTCACTTTGAAGAATTTTAATGTTTTAGCTCTTACCTTTGGGTCAATGATTAATTCTAAGTGGAATTTGGGTAAGTACCTAAATTATTCCTTTTACACATGGGTATCTAATTATACCACTACCATTTGTTTAAAATATAATTGAATTGCCTTTGTCAAGAAAAAAAAAATAATGACCGTAAACATAAAGATTTATTTCTGGACTCAATTCAGTTGCATTGATCTCTTTCTTTACCCTTATGCCAAGTACCACACTGTCTTCACTGTTGCTTTATAGTAAATTTGAAATCTGGTACTTTAAGCCCTCCAAAGTTGTTCTTCTTTTGCAAAATTGTTTGGGCTATTCTAGGTCTTTGCATTTTAAATTTAGCTTGCTATTTTCTACAAAAAAAATTCTTACAGGAATTTTAACAAGGATTTCATTAAGTCTGCAGCTCACTTTGGGGAAAAACTGCCTCAGTGTGGGGAAAAATGTTTCAAGCCACGAACATGGCATGTGTCCTCATTTATTTATATTTTGATACAGCAGTGTTTTATGGTTTCAGTATACAGATCTTACACATCTTGTATTAAATTTATTCCAACGTGTATTATTCTTTTGGATGCTATTCTGAGTAGAATTGCTTTCTTGAATTTATTTTCCAATTACTCGTTGTTAGTATAGAGACTTCAGTTGATTTTCGGGATTAATCTCATATTTTTGTGGTCTTGTTAAATTCATTTATTCATTCTAGTAAATTTTGAGTGAGGGGGAAGGGGCATCTCCTAGGATTCTTTACTTGTAGGGTTATGTCATCTGCAAATGCAGTTTTATTTCTTCAAATTTGAATTCCATTAATTTCTGACCCCACTCTAGCCTCTTCCTCTTCCTTCTTCTTCCTCTTCCTTCTCTTTCATCTTCTTCGTCTTCTTGCCTTACTGTGTTGGCTGACGTTGCCAGTGTAATGTCAAACATAAATGGAGACAACAGAACAGAGCATAACTGTCTTTTCCACAACTTTGAGGGAAAACATTCAGTCTTTCACCATTAAGTTTGATGTTAGATATGCTTTTTTGTATTTTTGTTATGGAATACTCCATCTATTCCTGGTTTGTACTGAAAATTTATTTTGAGATTGTTGTTGAATTTCTTCCACAAGCTCTTTGCATCTGTTGGGATAATCATGTGGATTCCGTCCTTTCTTTTCTCTTATTAAAATGGTGTATTATAGTGATTACTTTTCAGATATTTAACCAACTCTGCATTACTGGTATAAATCATGATAAATCATAATCACTATATGTCGCTGATGTTCAGTGTGCTAATGTTTTGTTAAAAATTTATGCATCTGTATTCACTTTGGTTATTGGTGTATCATATTATTTTCTTGATGTCTTTGTACGTTTTTATAGTCTTATATAAGAACTTGGAAAGTATTCTCTTCTATTATATTTTCTGAAAGAGCTTGTAAAAAATTGTGTTCTTTCTTTTTAAATGTTTGGTTTAATTCATCAGTGAAACCACTTATGCCTAACATTCTCTCTGAGAAAATATTTTTAATTAACTAATTCAATTTCCTTACACATTATAGGTCTATCCGGATTCTATTCCTACTTTTCTTTTTTTTACATTTTTACATATGTAAATTTTAAAATTTTACATATTTTTACATATGTAAATTTTAAAATTTTTACATATTTATTTTCGAGAGACAGTGACAGAGCTCATTTGGGATAGGGACAGAGAGAGAATGAGACACAGAATCTGAAGCAGGCTCCAGGCTCTGAGCTGTCAGCACAGAGCCCGATGTGGGGCTTGAACTCACAAACTGAGATGATGATGACCTGAGCCAAAGTTGGACACTCAACTGACCTAGCCACCCAGGTGCCCCTCTATTCCTTCTTTTCTGAGTGATTTTGGTAATATGTATCTTTCTAGGAATTTGTGCTTACACTCTCACTTGTCTCATTTGTTGGTATTTATTTAAGCTATTATTTCCTTATAAATCTCTTAATTTTTATGGGGAAAGCATTGATATTCCTCTTTCATTACTGATTTTTGTAATTGGTTACTCATTTTCTTAGTGTAGCTAAGGATTTATCAATTTTATTTATTTATTTTGTAACAATTATCTTTTGGTTTTGTTGACTATATTGCATTTCTGAGTTTTTTTTTTTATTTCATTGATTTACTCTAATATTTATTATTTTCTTCTTCTTGCTTTGAGTTTGGTTTGCTTTTTTTATAATTTGTTAAGGTGGAAGCTCAGGTGATTGATTTCAGACTTCTTTTTTCTTTCCTAATATAGGCATTTGAAGTTCATACCCTCCAAGATGTTAGCTGCATCCCACATTGAATTCCAGTTAGTTAATATACAGTGTTATATTAGTTTCAGGTGTACAATATAGAGATTCAGTAATTCTGTACATTACTGGTGTTCATCACAAGTGTACTTTTTAATCCCCATCATGTGTTTAACCTAGCTTTCCCCACCCCACCCTACCCCACCCTACCCTACCCTACTGTACAACACGCCCCCCCCCCCCCACCCAGCCTTCTGGTAACCATCAGTTTTTTCTCTATATTTAAGAGTCTGTTTCTTGATTTCTTTTTTGCCTGCCCATTTTTGAATTGGATTACATGTTATTTTGGGTATTGAGTTACATGAGTTCTTTATATATTTTGGACACTAACCCTGTATTGGATATGTCATTTGCAAATATCCACTCCTATTCAGTAGGCTTCCTTTTAGTTTTGTTGGTTGATTCCTTTGCTGTGCAGATGTTTTTTATTTTGATGTAATCCCAATAGCTTATTTTTGCTTTTATTTCCTTTGCCTCAGGAGACATATTTAGAAAAATGTTGCTGTGACCTATAGATATATATGCTCTCCTCTAGGATTTTTATCGTTTCAGGTCTCACATTTGGGTCTTTAATCCATTTTGAGTTTGTGCGTATGATGTAAGAACATGGTCTAGTTTCATTCTTTTGCACGTAGCTGTCCAGTTTTCCCAACACTATTAATCGAAGAGTCTGTCTTTTTCCCACTAGATATTCTTTCCTCCTTTGTCAAATATTAATTGACCATCTATTTTTGTTTTTACTTCTGTGTTTTCACATTCTGTTACATTGATCTCTGTGTCTGTTTTTATGCCAGTACCATACTCTTTTGATTACTACAGCTTTGTAATATAACTTGATACCTCTACCCTTTTGATAGTTGTTTATCATTTGTTCTTTTTTGTTCTCCTTTTTAGCCTTTACTGTCTTTTTTTTAAGTTGATATTTTACAAGTGTCATTTTAATTTCTGTGTTGACTTCTTCGAAATATATTTGTTATTTTTTTAGCAGTTGCTCTCAGAATTACATTATGTATCCTAACATATTCCAAATTATTTCAAAACTGTACTAACTTAATTGAGTAAAATATAGAATCTTTGCTCCAATACATCTCCTTTCATCTCTCCTTTATGCTAATAGTGTTATACGTATCTGTATGTTACAAGCACAAATCAAATGTTTTGTTTTTGCTTTATTCAACCGTATGACTTTTAAAATTTGAAAAAAATGACAAAATATATATTTATAGAGTGTTTTTTATTTTACCAAAGCATTTCCCATTTCTAGTGCTCTTTATTTTTTCTTTTGTATAGCTGCCCTCTGGTGTCATTTCCTTTCAGCTTGAAAGATTTCCTTTTGTATTTTGGATAATTTAGGTCTGCTAAGAATGGATTTCCTTAGTCTTTGTATATTTGTGAATATCCTTTGCTTCAGTTTCACATTTGAAAGCTAATTTTGCTGGATATATAATGTTTGCTTGATATATTTTTTTCACAATTTCAATGTCTTCAGTACTCCATTATTTTAGAAGTCAGCTGTTTATCCTTTCATTGTTTCTTTGTATGTGATGAGCTGTTTCTTTCCTACTGCTTTCAGGATTTCTCTTTATCTTTCAGTAAATTGATCGTGGCATGTCTAGCTATGACTTTATGTTGGAATTTTGTCTAGCCTCTCAGATTTTAGACTACTGATTTTCATCAAATTGAGGATATCTTTGCCACTCGTGTCAATTTTTTTTTAACCCCATCTCTCTCTCTGCTCTTTCTGTAACTCCCATTACACATCTATTCATGTCTTTTATTATTCCATATATCTCTGAAATTCTGTTTATTTTTCTTTCTTTTTTCACTCTGTTCTTTAGATAGATAATTTCTATTGATCTGTGTTCAGACTTACTGATTCTTTCTTATACATATCAAATATAATGTTGAGCTCCTCTAGTGAATTTTAAATTTCAAGTATTGCTTTGTTCAATTACAGAATTTTCATTTTTTTATTCCTATATTTGTTGTTGTTGAGATCCTCTATCTGTTGACTTGTTGACCTACTCTCTTTTAGTTACTTAAACATGATTTTCTGTTGTCATTTGAATAAATTTATTGCGGTTTCTTAAAAATCTTTGTTGGGTGCATACAACATCTGGGGACAGCTGGTCTACCCCTCCAGTTGGGGGAACTCAGATAGAATGCAGATGGTGACAAATTAACCTGTTATGAATATGCGACATAACCACATTGAAGGGGGTAAAGACAAAAGGTCCTGACCTAAGTATCTTTGGAAAACTTTGGAAAACAGAGTTTTAACTGCATACTGTTAAAACTAAAGTACTATACAGTACTTTACTTACTTTACAGTAAGTAAATACTGTACTCCAGTTGGTAAATTTATTTTTCACAAGAGTTTGGGATAGCAGTTATAAAACTATGTGTTAATAAATAGTTAAAGCCGAGTTTTTCAATGTAGGTGAAAGAAATTACAAATAAGCGAAGAGAGAAGACTAGAATTAACCCTATGGTACTGAATTGCAATTAGAAATAAATTTTGAGCTGAATTCTGTTTTAATATATCTATCAATCAGGATAGATAGATAGATATACATAAGTATAGATGTGTGTGTATAACTGAGTTTATATACATACACACATTTCCAAACTCTCCTGGGCCTTAAGTGACACCCAGTTTCAAGGAGCATACCTTGCTCCTAGATGTTGGTTTTTAAATATCATTCTCCAAGAAAAAGAACCAAGAATTCTTGGAGAAATGGCTAATTCTTGGGCTGGTGTGGAAAATACAAGATGAGCCAGAAAATAAGAAGTGCTTTTCTAAAAAGCCCAAAAGTTTGGGACATATCAAAAGGAGCCAGACTGAAATAGCTCCCAATGGCCCAAGCTGGGACAATATGAACAACAAAATAGGATTGTTGTTGCTTTTGTTTGCTTATATGTTGATAAACATAACTTGCCTGGACTAAATTTGTAAGATTTATCTTCCCTACAATGTGTAGCTATTGATGTCTCTGATCAGTTTTACTTTTTCTGTTCTAGTTTTAAACTCAGATTCTTAATTTTTGGTCTGTGTCTTCAGAGACAGATTTCAAGAAACCTTAAACCATAAATCTTCCAGTTTTTGTTGTTGGATCTGTGTGGGTGGGGGAATTGTGAAGGGACTGTATTTACAGTGTAGATGAATTCAACTCTCTCCTGTTTTAATTTTCTGATAGTTCCTTTCTATATCCTCTGGGTAGATCTTAGGTTCCATCAGCTAGGGACATGTCACTGGTTTCTACCCACTCTAGACTATGCTGTGCATGTACAAAGCCTTGGGTCATTCTAGGATATGTGGAGAAATTATCAAGCCTTATATGGCTACCTAATCTTCTAGAAATCCATGTTAACACCACAAGCTAATTTGTGAATCCGCAGCAACAACACTTCAAATCACGTGATCCCCTTTACCCCTTGTAGTGACATAGAGACTGCTGGTTTCATGGCCTGCTAAACCCTGATTGAACCATCATCATCCTGGGGAACCAGAAGCAGTTCTGGGCAAGAACATCACGTATTCTTATTGTTCTTATTTGTAATTTAACAATTTTCTTAAATAAATATTTCTGCTCTTTTCTATTCTTTTTGTCAGTTTCCATAGTGCTAAAGTTCATTTGACGGTTTTATATGGCTTCATATTTGATTACTAGGGAGCGACTTGTTGACCTCCTTACTCTATCATGTTACACTTATATATATTTTGTTTTCTTAGTTCCTAACACAGTTCCTGGCTCATAGTAGATTCTTAAATTTTGTTAAGTTAGTAAATTATCTAAAGAAATAAAAAAAGAAGTGTTATCTCATGCAGTTCAGGGAATCCCAAATGTAAGTTGATGGCTTTGCTGTGTTTTTTATAAGAATGTACAAGAGACATAATCTGGAGATAATTGGTCTTCAACTCAGAATGATTAACTAACAAGACTTATGGTCCCTAGAGATAAAGAGGAACAAGTTGTATATACATGCCAATTTCTGGCAGTTTCTATACACATTGCTAAGACAGACCCCAGCTGTTCTCCAAAGTAGGGGAATGGTGGTTAATGACTAGGCAATATTTTCATTTTTCCAGTTTAATCGAGAAATAATTAACATACATCCCTGTATAAGTTTATGGCATAGAGCATGATAGTTTGATTTACATATATTGTGAAATGATTACTGCAGTAGGATCAGTTAGCATCTATCTTATCATAAAAATACAATAAAAAGAAAAACAGATAAAATATCTTGTGATGAGAACTTTTAGAATTTACTCTATTAACAGCTTTCCTATAACTGTAAGTTTATTCCTTTTGACCATTTTCCTCCAATTCCCCCTGCCCCTACCTTCTGTTTTTGGTAACCAAAATTCTGATCTCTTTTTCTATGATTTTATGGGTTTTTTTTTTCTTCTTTTTGTTTTAGATTCCATTTAGAGTCATACAGTATGACTTATGCAACATGCATGTGTATTATATATGTATGCACACACACACCACAACTTCTTTAGACATTCATACATTGATGGACATTTAGATTGTTTCCATGTCTTGGCTGTTGTAAATAATGCCACCGTGAATGTGGGAATGCAGTTACCTTTTCAAGTTAAATGTCTTCATTCCCTTTAGATATATTCCCAGAAGTGGAATTGCTAGATCATATGGTAGTTCTGTTCTTAATTTTTTGATTATCCTGTATTTTATATTCCATAGAGGCTAACCAATTTACAGTCCCACCAGTGGTGCACAGGGTTTCCTTTTCTCCACATCCACACCAGCATTTGTTATCTCTTTAGTGATGGCCATTCTAAAAGATGTAAGGCAATATCTTATTGTGGTTTTAATTTGCATGTCTCTAATGGCTAATGATGTTGGATCTCCCCCAACTTTGTTCTGCTGATGAGCAAAACCACTTGTTGGTTGGGATTACTACTTGGGCACTGCAGGTATAAACTCAGTCTGCCCAGATCCCTGTGCTGGTTGTTGCTAGCCCCTCCCTACTCCTCTGTCACAGTTAAATGAGGATTCCTTGCAATCCTTACTGGTGCAAGATCAAAGGAGGGGCTCCCACAAAGCCACCTGCAGTGCTCTGTGGGGATATTATCCCCTGGGTTCTCTTTTCCCACTGGAGGAATTGCAGGATCAAGGAGACCTCTCCACATAGTGCTATCCTGGCCTGGGAGAGAAACCATGTGGTCAGTGCATACCTGCCCCTCTTACCCTTCTAATGCAGTCTGTCTTGGTGTCTTTAGTGCAGAAGGGTGCTTCAGCCTTACCCCTGTGTTCTAGGATTCTGTCAGTGGAGTCTTATTCTTACTAGTTGTTAGTAGTTCTTGTGACGGGGAATAGAGTCAGGAGCAACCTATGACACCATCTGAGTGATGTCTGTCAAAAAAATAGCATATCTAATTTGACTTTAGCTCCCAGTTCTAATTAATTGTTTGGAGAAGGATTACCAATTTGAAATGTTTATGGAATACCCAGATTCTTTATATCATGCCAGAAATTCCAACCTAGCCAGACTATTTTATTTTATTATTTTTAATGAAATTTATTTTTAAAGTTTATTTATTTTTGAGACAGAGAGAGAACACGCATGGGGGAGGGGCAGAGAGAAGGGGAGAAAGAGAATCCTGAGCAAGCTCCACACTGTCAGTGCAGAGCCTGATACAGGTCTTGAACCCCTGAACCCTGAGATCATGACCTGAGCTAAAGTCAAGAGTCTTGACTTGACCAACTGAGCCACCCAGGCACCCCACAGCCAGACTATTTTAATGTGCTTGTGTTATATCCTTGCCCAAGAAAGAATATTGAAATAAGTAATTAGTCTCATTAAAGTCAAATAGATAAAATTAAATGATTACACTTGGGTTTAGCATACCAATACAGCCAGTTTAACTTTTATAGAATTTTTTTCCAAAACAAAAATGTTTAAGGTTTGTAAGAAGGCATGGAATAGAAGCTGAGTTCCCAGTTTAAGAAGCTGTCACTAAAATTGTCTGCATAGCCATTTAACCATAGTTATCCTTACATATTTCCAGCTTTAGAGAGAGCATAAAATCCAAGCACTGTCAGTGGTTCATTTATACTACCATATGGCGTGATTCTACTTTCTTTCCACACTCTTCAAACCTCTGGTATTAGTCAGACTCCAAATGTTTCCTCCTGTACTTCTGTACTTAAAACCCATCCACACAGACAGACAGACACATGTATGCACATACGTACTTATCCACACATTTCTATTGGCTGCTACATTTATCTTTTTCCCTAGGATAAGTGCACTTGGTAAGTTCCCTTCATATTTGTCTTATCTCTGCATGACCAAATGATGGAGCTTGCCGCTAAGACTCACCACCAAGTTGTTTGAGATAGTAGTCAGCTTTATAACTTTGGATGCTGCCGGTATACTGATAGTGTTCCTATAGCTAGACTTCCTAAGACAAATACTGGACAGATAATCATTTATATTGTAGCCGATCATCAAACATTTAGCTGAACTCCTCCATGAGCAGTCCAGTCTGACAATGAAATTAAATGAACCAAGGGGGTCTGGATTCATGATCAATCCAAAGTGAACCAGTGCAAATAATATAATAGTATCTAGATAAACTAAAATAACATGGGCTAAGAAACTTCATAGAGTTAAGAAAGATGGAGAAAATGCATTGATACTCAATGGAATAGAAGATTCTTATTTATTTTATCATTTGGATAGGTCCATTAGGATTTTAGTGACTATAAGAGGTCTTTTGGTGTCAGTTGAAAAAGGAGCCAGAGGAAATAGTTGTTGTTCACACAGATATCATTCTAGGAACTCTATAGAGGATTATAGATAGAAGGCCCCTGAGATCCCCTTGTTCCCAGCCCTTTGGTTTCTGTGTTTATCTACACCACAACTATTATCTTATGTATCATAACAGGTAACAAAACTCATTTTCTAGACAATGAGCTCCTTTAGATGAGGGACTGTTCTTATCATACATATCGTAATAAGTTTGTGACAAAATACTCATTTTCTAGAAAATAAGCTCCTTTAGTACAGGGACTCTCTATTACTAGTTTTTTTTGAATCTCTGCTGCCTACCTGGTGTATGATACACAGTGGGCTGTCACTTGTTTGCTAACTTAATCAATGTACAAAAGGAAGAGGAAGGGAAATGCCCACTTATACTTGGTTCACAATAATGCCTGGACATTTGGTGGCCTGACAAGGACCGATGGATTATACTTTTTTGATAAGTGGTGAGTGACTTATGTAACAGGCCTTGTTACTGGAACTTGTTCCGTGGTTTCAGAGTTCACTGTATTGCTCTGCTGAGTTGGCTGTGTTATTGGGAACCAATTAAGGATTTTGAAAAACCTTGAGAACAAATGTTATAAAAATGGAGACAGTACCAAAAATGAAGATATGAAAGGTACAGAAGAATTGTTAATGTGAACACATTATAGTTTAGGAGTTTATTATTATTATTATTACTTTTGACTAAATTCTGATAAAAGTAGAAATGTCTTTTTTTTTTTTTTTTTGCAAAGGTTCTGTGAAGATACATGTTGAACACTTATGTGCGGTCTTTGTGCTTTATGCTAGGAATAAAAACATGGATGCAACCCAGTTCATATTTTCAAAAATCTTAAATCCTAATTGGAGAGAGATAAAGTCATAAATAAAGGCAAAAAATGTGTTATAGGTATTCTTTTTGAAATGTGTTCAAGGCAGCGCTCTGAGAGAGTATGTGGTCAATTGCACAGTGAGTCTGCAAGCACAAGATTCAGGGTTGGTAGAGGAGGTGACTTTTGAGATAAGCATTGAAGATAAATAAGGTTGGGAAGGGAACAGGAAACACTGTGAGTATAGACATAATCATATGATAGCCCAGAAGCCGTATGCAAGTGGGAAAGGCAGCTGTGGGTTTCACTGAAATGATATCTGTACCATCAGGTGCTGTCAGGTGGAAATGGCAGGGTAAGTAGCATATTGGATAGCACCCAAGATAAGGCTCCCTTGCAAATTGAACTTGAAACAAGCTAGATATAAATACAGATCCATCAAGGCAAAGCGCTTCATGTGTCAGTATCTATTAACTGGTTGATGCTAAGATGTATTTGTGTTGAATGGCAGGAGTTGGTGGGCCTGCCTGTCCCTGTAGGGTATAAGACCAAGAGAGATTTTTTCCCAAAGAGAAGTATTTGCTTACAAGTACACACAACCCCTGTTGTATTACAATGTGATTATACTTCAGGCTCTTCTGAGAGATAAAATTGTCTATGATGGAAATCAGAGGGAGAGCACAATGCAAGGCTAGGGGCTGACTGGCAGCATGCAAGATCAAACTCTCTTTTAACTTGTATCAGACAAGGGATTAACATTGGATTTTGTGATATTTTTGACTGATACTCATATGGTTCCATTAAGAACAATCTTGGGAAATTATCTGAGTGCATCTACTTAAATGACAAGAATGGATAATAAATTATATCTCCAGAGTGGTCTTTGAAAAGAGGGGAGGATTCTGTAGTTACACACTGGGGATTAGGCTTTACTCTGTATTTTCACAATTATATTATTTCCCCATCTTAAATTAGTAAAGTGGAGCTGATGGTTTTCCCTATACACAGGGAGAGCAAGCATATCACATTATCGGGAAACCAGAATTCTATTTTGTCTATATCACTTGCAAGATACCATAAAACAGATGTCCCTCACTGTGATGAAAAATGTACATTTCTAAGCAGAATGATATCTGATTTAACATTGTGTTTTGTTTATCCAGTATGCCCCTCTGAAAGGACAAATACATACATTTCATTTACCATCTGATCTTTATTTTATTTTAACCATCTTCTTACCATCCACGGAGGACTCTGTAGCTTCCAGCCCAGATTTATGAGATAACAGACTGATGCTGTTGTCACAGGGATAATATGCAACAGTTAGTTTTGAGTCTGGTAATATTTTTAAAATTTTCCCACCAATATTTTTGTCAACTTTTACATTTACTGAGTTTCATGAAAGCCAGCAATAACCAATTACAACTCTTTGTCCCTTTTCCCATAATTAAATTTGATTAAAGTAGGACCAAGTCTGAATGTTCAATGGCCATTTTAGATTTCAGCAAAATTAATAATGTTGTTTTATCCATGAAAGGACTTTAGAAGGTTTAATTGTACTGATTGAGTAGAAATTGGCAGTATTGTTATCATTATAATTCACGTACTCCAGGCTTCAGGGAGGTAAGAATAGCATTTCAGCAACAATTACATAAACAATTGTACATTTGCCAGACCTTCCTTTCACTTCTTCCAAATAGTTCTGGGAAACCCTAGATTCTCTTATATAACCGATGGACAAGTTAGTGTTCTTAGCAACTTCAATAAAATTAGCCATTTTTCTCTTATGCTGTGGCTTGCTCTAATGATGTTTCCTATTTCAATATTCTGTCTTGGTGTCCCCATTAAACCATTTAAATGTTCTAGTAATTTTAATATCTTTCATCTAGGTCACATCATCCCAGCTTCTTCTTGCCCCTGAAACCAAGATAAATATAATTATTCAGACCGTGAGCTACAGTTTCAGATTGAAAATATTGTCACAGCTTATTTCACTAAGTTTTCTAGTAAGAGGATCACTAGCTCTTCCTTGTAAATCTTTCTCTTTTTCAGATTTTGTATAAAATAAGGTATGATCTATAGTCAAATCAGGCACATATATTCTAGTCATTTGTTTTCACTGTCCACTGGAGGGATGGGGGAAGGTAGGAGAAATGTCCCTGGTTTGACAACACTGCATAATTTACCCATCCAGTGAAATATTCTCTCTGGGTCAAACTGAAATGAGCCACCTTGTCAATTAGTACGAGCATCCTCTCCAGTAAACAGATCTGTCTCTTTGAACTCCTTCATTGTGTGGAGAAAAATGTTCCCAAAACTGAGTTGTTAGTTTATTGTGGTACATAAGAATTTAGTTTTGTGTTGGCCGAATGGTTTAGATTTTTAGAACAAAAGATTATCCATTTAAAAACTGTTCCCCTTGGGGTCACTGTGATTTCTCAGAGAGTATATGACAGATGAGGCAGCTTTAGGCAAACGTTGATGCATTCCAGTTTGGCCATAACTGGACTTCTGTTAGAGCAAGTGACACTCTCTCCCCAGCATCAGTTGCATAGAAACATCTGCTGGGAAAACAGCTCAGGTAATAATGGAGTTCACGCATGCGTGGAAGGCTGGAGGATGGGTAAACTCAGTGGTAACCAAAATGTAAAGTGAGGCACCACAGAATGAATTTCATAATAGAAGATGAAGTCTGGCTCAATAGTCAAGATTCTGCAATCGGGCATGGAGGTGAGAAGAGAGAGGAAGTTCTGTTTACAGTGTGTTGCTGGTAAAAATAACAATATTAGGAATATAATAGATGACCCTTGTTGGTTCTTCATTTCTGTTCCTATCAATAGGAACACATATGGACACTATTTTTTTTTCTAGTGGAACTAAAAATACAAATGCATATTTACACACTTATTTGTATAACAGATTAAAACCTCATTCCATGTATTGGAGCAGCATAATTACATCCACATATAATATAATCATTTGCATATGAAAAGTCCTTGATTTGCATGGACAATTATAAGTGCTCTTTTTTTTTTTTTGCTGATGCAAATGAAGAAACACCTTCCGAAAATTGGCTTCATAATTTCTAATTATATATCATTGAGTGGGACATACAGTTTTAGGGAAGAAATCGGCATCATTTTAAGAATAAAGTCATTTAGGAAGATTTTCTGTGGGAGAAGTGCTTGACAGAATATTTATTTTTCTAGTAATACTTAAAAATTGAGTATTCAATAGTCCAAAACTGAAAGAGATGGAGAGACTTGGTGGTTCCTGGATAAATGCAGAATTGTATATTCGACTTCATTTAACTATCATATGGAGAATTTTATGAATGTTTTCCTTAGAAACAGTCAGAGGATTGTTTGTTTGTAATCTTTGCACCACTGAGGATTGAAATCCCTGAAAGGAAGGATTGTTGGAAGTCACTGACAAAGTTTAAAAGGGTCAAATCTCCTGATTTAGAAGGCAATGAATCATGCTACGCTTTTCAGTCACATCTCCCAGGTTTCCGTCTCTTTAAATAAATTTCAAGGTGTGTTAAATATTTCCCAAGGGACAGTGGAACTCACATTAGGATTTTAGCCATTGTCAGAAAACCCAAGATCTCTCAGAAGACTGATTTTTTAAACATGATCTTTAATGTTGACTTTCTGTCCAACGTGTTTCGTCTGTCTTAAGGTGTTTCTTCACAGTTATCAGTTATTTAGATATGTGAAATTGCTTCTTGGCATGAGCACAAGCAGGAGGAGAAAATTTTTCATTCCATCATTTATGTACTTTCAGTAATTACACTTCATTTATTGGGTCATGAGAAGTGACATTTTGTTTCTAAATGAATAGAGTTATAATGAATTCACCTCGGATGGTTAAATCTTAAGTCTGTAACCGAGGTGACTCTGCCCTTATAAAATCACTCTGTAGTAAGCCTTCTTTCCCCTCTGTTTATCTAAGAATATAGCCATCTTGAACACATAAAACAGATGCCTCCTGGATGGCTGCTGATTTCTCTATCCAAAGGGATGTTGAAAATAGATCTTTTCAAAGGCATTGGGAGGCTACGTTAGGAACACATAACAATAGTTCAGAGACTCAAGGTTCAAGTAGGATGCATTCCCAGCTTAGAGGACAAGACGTTTCCCTTCACTTTCTTCAAGGCCCAGATGGATTTATATCTCTGCCAGGAGTGATTCTGGGTATCGTTCTCGTCACACATTTCATTCTTCTATTTTCAGATATGTTAGCAATTCCATGAACTGTCATTGCCTTGGCATATTGATTGACTTTAAACTTGGAATTGGTTCTCAGTCCTTTCATTCCTTCATATATACATACACATAAGAGTGAGAGACAGAGATAGAGACAGAGACAAGGAAGTGTGAATATGTATGTAAATATATATAAAGCTGAACATATATATGTATATTTAATATATTTTTATGTATTATATATATGTATTCTGTGTATATGTGTATATATATAAAGTATGTGTGTATATTCCAACTGAAGAGTTCATCCGTAGTGATAGTGTTTTGTTTGTTTTGTTTAACTCTCATGGAAGTAGGTTTTGAAATCTGATATTTTTAGAACACTTCAGTAATTATAAGACCTTTTATATCTGTGATACATGTTATGTTTCTAGTAACCATATCATGAAGGCGAGGTTAATATAATAGACCCTCTTTTATAGATAGAAAATTGAGCCTGACAGTGTTTAAACGATCAGTTCACATTGATAACACTAGTAACTGAAGGACCAGGCTGAATTCAACCTCACAGACCCTTGTTTGGTGCTCTGATTATACTAGGCTTGTGTGTTCCTCTCTCGTAGGTCCAAGAGTGCCTACCACAGCCTTGGATAAAGCATAGATTCTAAACTAATATTTGGTAGATTAACAGAAGTTACTTCCTTAGAGATCACAAAATGTGCCCCAAGCAAGTATGACTAGTGATCTCACCTGTTATCCCAATTATGACATCTTGAAAAATGCTGAGAGAAAGTGCTACAACTTAGAAGATAATATTGTCATTTTAAATGAATATTTATATCATGTTGTACATAACATACTTGGAGGCAGATATGAGAAATTATGGGGGATAACTTTAATGTATATCTCATTAAATAATAACAATTAATACAAATATATTATGGCCCGGTGAAGTTTTCAGCCTGTCTTCTGCTCTGAACATTTCTTCAAGGAACGTTTCAATTTCCAAACCTGTCATGCAGCCTCACCTGCCTGTTAAGCACACACTTGCTCTATCTTATCTGGCCTCCTGTGAGACTCATCTTTATTACACTAGGCTACGATATTTGCCCCATGTTTCATGTGTATCTCTTTCAACCCCACCACCAGATTAACACCTGGAGGTAAGCATCAATACCTGAGCTGCTTTTTTATTTTCCTCAAAGCCTCCTAGGTCCTTGAAACATGCTTCTTGTTTGAATAATAGAATCTCAATAAATAGATTTTGTGTTACTCTTAATCTATCTGTAGGCACATTATATCACATTTGGAGCACCACAGTTTAGGGGCTATGAGAGGATGTTAAAGGGAATAGTGGTTATGATGAAGTGGTTGCAGAGTGAGGTCTTGAACACAGGTGAAATACCTGGAATCAGTGTAGTTGTGGTTGACCTTATGTTTGCATGCATATTTCCTTAACAGAGTGTAAGCTTTCGAAGATACCTATGGAGCTCAGCACGGTGCATGGAAGAGTACATATTCAGCCAGTATTTGTTCACCTAATTAATAGGAGATATTTATAGGGGCGAAGAGCATACCTGTACCCATACTTCTTACTTTGCATTGTCAAAATTCACTATTTGGCTAGCCATCTGCCTACAAGGTTAAAGTTTGGTAAGAGACAAAACTGTGAAAAGTGGAGAGGACAGACAATGCCCTTGCAGAATAAATGACCTGTAGGATTAGTGGCTGTCCTACATCCCTCAACAGTCACGGTACTGGGCTGCCTCTTAGGAGCTGAGAAAAGTTACTCCTAGTGACATGTAGTATTGCAACAGAGATAGTATGTCTTATAACAGGTAAACAGGCCTCACACCCACTCATGCAAGAACATAGGGCCAGAATATGAACTTGCAGCTTAAGCTGGGCTTTGCTAAAACTTCGAAATGCATCTTGTGAAGGGAAAGCTGACTTTTTAGAAAAGCACATAACAGTGAAAATAAAAGGGTGCCACCTTAAACATTTCATTAACACTGGGTGTTTTTTAGGTACTGAAACATTAAATAGATTATCCTTTCCTGTAAGTGGAGTCCAAAGCTCATATTGGCTCCTCCTTGAGCTGCGATGTCTGTTAACGTAGCATCATGGGCAAGGGTAATCAGAGTTTTTCTACACTGCGAAGGAAACTTGTCGTCATCATTTCCAAGATCTGGTCATCCCGGGCCAGTCACTGGGATTTGAATGGAATGGTCATGAGACAGATCTCTCCCCTTAGGATTCTATATCCTGTCTGCTGCTCTGGGGACCAGCTGATAATGGTTATGCACATAGGAACCTGGGGTTTCAGCAGATAAAAATTCAGATTTAATATTGCCCAGGATGTTCAAAATCACGTCAGAGAGAGTAATTTCACATGAGGATGAATAAATAATACATTTGCCAACTTAGCCTGCAAATAAATGATGACTCCTGAAAACTTTACCTTTTCGCATCCTATCTTTTTGAGCAAAATTGGGCTCGCCATTTAGGCAGAACTGCCCTCCATTTCTAACTTTAATATTTCTGCTGTGGCACAGGTATTCCTTTTTCATTAGAGCTTTTCAACCAGAACAGTTAATATCTGAATATATTATTCTACGTATTTACTTCCAGCTTAACAGGACTAAAGTTTGGTAGAGCAGTTTACATGTAAGGAATACTAATAAGAGTGAGCAGAGGAGAGGCGCCTGGGCGGCTCAGTCAGTTAAGCGTCCAAAGTTGACTCAGATCATGATCTCCCCATCTGCGGATTCGAGTCCTGCATCAGGCTCTGTGCTGACAGCTCAGAGCCTGGAGCCTGCTTCAGATTCTGTGTCTCCCTCTCTCTCCGCCCCTCCCCCCTTGCGCTCTCTCTCTCTCTCTCTCTCTGTCTCTCTGTCTCTCTGTCTCTCTCTCAAAAATAAACTTGAAAAAAAGTTTAAAAAAAAAGAGGCAGCAGAGGGATAGAAAGGAAAGAAAACAGAAATGTAATAGACAGTGACCATGTCCCTTATATATGAATAGTATAAAAGACAGAGTGAGAATCTCAGGAAATCTGGTCAAAAGCTAAATATTTTGAGGAGGATTTAAAAAATATCAAAAAGAGTTATAGTAGACATTTCTACAACTTTTACAAAATAGTGAGCATGTGGGATTAAAAAAGAAAATACAACTACAGATGAACTGCTAAGATTATTAGTAGAAATAAAAATTGTCTAATGGATTCCTATACCTAAGTGCCTATAAGTAGAGTTTTGAATTTATAAAGAGGAATACATTTTGATATTTCCTAAACGGGAATTCATAGAAAATTAATTTTTGCTATTTATAACAAAAAATAAAATCACCAATAGGGTATTTGAATCCATGTGAGCAGTAATGTTGCTGGTTCCTTTGGATTTATCGATTTAGCTTACACACAGGTGAAATACCTGGAATGAGCATAATGTTGGGAAATGCCTTGAGGACGATTTATTTTTGTTTTATACTACTCCTATTGTGGTCTTAAACTCTGGTTTTCATGGTGCATTGCCGGGGTCCTTGTTCCGGCGAATCTAGGGGTCCACGAAGGACGGACGGTCAGGCGAAATGAAGTGAGAGAGCCACGAGTGAGATGGAATCTGATGACCAAGCAGGCAGCCCTGGCAATTCTGGCATCTCCGCCATTCTGGCGTCTCTGGCGTCTCTATTCTGGCATCTCTGACCTGCTAGTCTCAGTGTCTTTATTTTTAAAGGTAGCGAGTTACATTACAACAATGAGTGACATTCCGTAGTTTGATCTCTTTAACAATAATCATTTTTACCAGCAAGGCGGCAACTTCCTCAATTCTGTAGGTTGGTTTCAGGATAATTAACATATGAATTTAGGGTGGGGGAAAGAACAGGAAGTTACCTAGGCCTGCCTATGTTAATTATCCATAGATCGATTAGGAGACATTCTATCCATAATCTTTAACCATAATGGGGGAGGTAGAGACATGATCTCTAATACTTGTCTAAGTTCTTTTCCTTTATGAGTGAGTGAGCCTATATCGTAAGGGCTCATGATTATCTGTTCTTTATACAAAGAGCAGTTTCTGTAAAAGTATTTTGTTATTGCCTTTTTATTATAAAGGAGCATGGGGAGGGGAATAGCAAAAGGATTTGTGAAATGTTAACCTCAGGAACATTGGCTATTGTTTGTACCTTATCTGTAAACAGTGCTTCTAACTTTTGGGCTAGGCTAACCTCTGGGGAAGGTCTTAAGTCTCTTTTCTGTCTCTCCTATCAGTCTGTTAATCAAATACTTAGAGAAGCTTTACAGAGGTGTGCCTTGAGGTCTTATGGTGGGGCTGAGGGGTTGATTAACAGAATGTGATACCTGCAGGGAAAATCTAGTTTGGTTCAAGGAGTCTTGGGGCCTAACGTCTGCTAATTTCTAGCCAACTCATAACTGCTATTCTGTATGATCAATTTGTGTAACCTATCCCCAAGAGGCAACTTTGAGGTTACTTCTGACCAGGTTACTCTCATTCAGATTTTATCCATCAAGACCAGGTCCCTTTTTCCATGTGCCATAAAACCAAAGAGCATTATGTCCCTTAGGCCAGCGAAAGCAGTTCAAGAAATCCAGGCCTGAAAGATTATTTAGAAGGAGGTAAGATTAGGCGCCAGTTTGGCTGGTGGAAGCTTTGCTTCAACCTTTTCCACATAGAGAGGGGTTTCATCCTGTGAGCCCAAAACGGCTCCCAACAGTGCATCACCATATAACTTTCTAGATATATATGTGTATCTTGTCATATCAACTGAGCAGCCAACTCCTTAGGGGTAATCGTGTATTTTCCTTTTTTTCCCTGTCATATAGAATCTAGCACAGTGCTGGCCACATTGAAACACATACACATACACAAGACAACCCTTCTCCTCCAAAATTCTCACATGGTGAGAGGACTGAGTTAGAGTTATGTGGTGGGTAGCCCCCACAGTTCTACCCTTAGACAAATGGTGATTGCCTCTGACAAAGAAGTCTCTTGGAAGCATTTTTGAAGATGGGAGCATCTCGGCATCTCCTTGTTTAGCATGAGGACTAGCATAGAGTGTGTATCCAGTAATTGACAAACAAAGAGGTGTATTTGATTTGTGATTCTATTTAGGATGCAAGACCACTTTGTAACTTGTACCTCTATAGCCCTTTCATATCATCGTTCTCTCAAAGGATTATTCAGCATAAGGTGGAACTAAAATTCAGGAGAAAAAAATGGGTCAAATAAGCCTCAGGTGTTGAATGTGACAGGAGAGAATGTATATGTCTCCCCTGAGCTGAGGCACTATGTGTCCTCAGATAAACCAGGCATAGGAGAGGGGGAGGTTGACAATCATTCTGAGAGGCTGGAATAGAAGCAGTGACTGTGACTTGAAAATGGCATAGCTCTAAGATTTGGGAGCCATAGTGGAAGCAGGTGACGATTTGTCATCCAAATCTTAGTCTCCAACAGAACAAGAAAAGACAGTTCCAATGAAGATGAAAAGGGAAAGAATGTGATAAAAATAAATGTGAAGAAAAATGAGCATGCAGTAGGCATACATGTAAGTATATTAAGTGTACTTCCATTTTGGGGTCACTATCCAGAATGCCCTGGGTCTAGAAAACCATGTGACTCCTTTCTTCTTTTCCTTCCTTCAAGTCCCCATTTATTCACCACTTTTTCATTGAGGTTTTCCTCAACCATCATTTAAAAAATAGCAGTCCATTTTCTCACACTCTGTATACCCTATTCGATCTACCCTGCTTTTCTCTACAGGAGTTTTCACTTCCCAAAATACCAGTTTTTACTTATTTACTTATGGTCTGTCTCTTTTGAATATAATGAAAGGTCTGTGAAGGAAGGAATGTTGTCTGTTTATTTTCTGCTGCCTCCCCAGTGCTCAGAACTTAGATGGTACTGAATGAATGAACGAATGAATGGCACCAAGAACAGAGAGTACAGAATTCTGGATCCATACACATTCTTACCTGCTGGATAATCAGATTTTCTCTACTGGCTTCAGTGTGTCATCTGTAATATTATGTGAGTTAGGAGAGGTTGAGAGTAAGAATAGCATCATATTTCCTCAGGGAAGAAGTTAGACTAGTCCATCTCTTTGTATTTCTTCTGGTTCAGAGTCCTATGCCTTTGTGATTTTATGATTTCATGATCTAAATGTTACATTTTCTCCCATAGTGAATCCTTTGCTTTCAAATTCAATGCATATCTCAATTTTACATGAAATTGAGATTGATTGATTGATAAAAGCAAACATAAGACAAAAAAAGAAACCAAAATAATTCTTGATGCCATTGGTTCTACCAGTTATTGTTTGTTGGCAAATTGGCTAAAATATCCAATTTAACCAAGGGGAAGGACACTCAAAGCAGTTTTACTGATGCATTTTCTTTTCTATCACCTGTTATTTAAAAGGATTGACCAAATACAGTAGGCAATTCCTTGGCTGTTATTTAGAGAAAGCTTTGAGCTTAAATCAATATGATATTTTGCTCTGTAGGTATTGAAAATCATTCTACTGTTGTCACTAATTGCTTTGGTATTCTGCAGAAATACAAAGTGTCAGCTATTTATTAATAAATCTGTTTTTGTAATAGGGGGTGCATCTTTACTGTTTATCATGTACTAGCAGTAAAAAATACCGAATCCCTGAATAGAGCATGTAATGAAAAACTCTGTCAGTGTGTGGCATAGCTCTTGATTAAAAAGCAGGTAACAGGATGCACGAGGAGAAGGACAACATACATATAATTCTTCTAAAGCCCTCATCGCCAGTGATCACTCTTACGTGGATTAAAAGCTGTCAGATGTAATCATTTATCAAGCAATTGCAAAATGGGGAAATATAAAATTAAGAAAAAATTCTGATGGCTTGTCACAGTCAGCCACTGGGCTAGTCTTGCATAGAATTCATGAGATTAAGTAGATAAAATACACATTTATTTTATTCTCTTGTGCAACTAAATTGAGAAAGGTGGTTTGCAAGACAGATATCTCATCCCTTTTACTCAGCAGTGAGTGATAGAGAAAGCAGTCCTCTATCTTTATCTTTTCAACAAGGCTCTTCTAGAGAGACAAACCATAGCTCCAAACCATTCTGGGAAGCAAAATTGTTTCCTCAGACAAGGAGTGATGGAAGAATGCACTCCTTAATCATATCTAAGTCATCATGTACCCGAATTTGGTGCTATAAGTAGATTTATATTTACAGAGCATAATTAGGGGAGCATTGAGACAAACTTCTTAGCTCCCAGGGTTCATTTGCACCAGCTTACCCCAGTTTCTGAAGTCGTTGTTAGTATGCTTACCAGCCATAGGGACCAAAGTCCCATGGATTACTTTTTCTGCTAGTTCAGTTTAAGGATGTGTTTAGGGATGGTATCAATAAATAAACTGTAACAGGATGAAAAATATGAGATCGCTCCTGGGGACCCTGCCTTGGAATCTCAGAGAATCTAAACATGTTTATGGAACCTCCAATTAGTCTAAACAGACAATAGGACTCTGATTTAAAAATAAAAAAAGGAAACTAAAGCTTTTCAGAACATGTGAATTAAATGTCTAATATTATGTGTCAAGCAAAGAGGGAGGAATACAAAATGATTTCTGATCTTAGTGGGAGGCAAGTGTACACACATACACACACACACACGGTAACTGCACACATGCAGTATGTCAGTTGAGGAATGCATTATGTTGCTTGGGGTCTGTAGAGAAATTAGTGACACACTGAGCTTGAAGGAAGGGTTCGATAATGCTTTATGGAGAAGGTGATTCAGGGGGAGACTTCTATAAAGATTAAGAGGTCATTAGATAGACCAAGAAGTTTAAAATATTGGAAAAGAAATGCAGGAAAATGAAACCACCTTGCACAGTGCCTCATACCTCTCTGACCACGACTGCTTCTACTTCCCTCACCTGGGCCAGATTCATTCATTTTTCTCTTCTGGAGCACCATTCATTCATATAGTCCTATGTAGCTTAAGAGTATTTGTTTGCTCATTTGATATTCTAGCTACTTTCAGTGGTATACAGGTATAGCAAAGATTGACCAAGTGCTAAAGGATATTTAAGTGATGATTTTCTCAATTTTTCCATGGAGAATACATGGAAGTCTCTGTTCTACATGTATAGGAGAGAAGTTAATTCATTGCATGTTATATATAGATGTTATAGAGCATTAAGACTTAATGCTCTGATTGAGGAAACATAAGATAAATATTCATCAAACTTACCTCCTCTTTGTCCTGACCATGAGGATAAATTACATTTTTCAGCCTCTCTAGAAGTGAAGTGGGGCCATGTAACTAAGTTCTAGTCAATAGAACATATATAAATTGATATGTGCCACTTCTTGACCAAGCTAATCGAAATCCTCCTGCATACTTGTCCATATGCTTTCCTTCTCTACTTGCTGAAATGGGAGAGTTCTGAGCATACAGGGAAAAATAGAGCCACAAGACAAAAGGATCCTGAATTCCTAAATTACAGTGTGAAAGGCCACCTGCAAAACACCATTACTGAATTGTTAAACAAACAAGAAATAAAGTTTTATTATATTAAGCCATTAAATTTTGGGAGTTGTTTCTTAATCAGCCTTCTTTGATTAATATAGCAGAAGATATGTTGTTCTCCCGGATTTATAACTAAGGAAGGAATGATTTCATAGAAAATAAAACTTGACCAAGGCAAAATGGCAAGTAGATAATAGAAACTCCACCTGAACACACATCATGTAACTCTAGAGCTTCTACCTTTCTCTACAATATCTTGTATGCATAGAGAGCAGAGAATTGACTCTCTACTGCACATGAACTAGGTCTGAGCATTAAAACTACTTAATAACCAGTGATTAGATGAATACAGTCAGTTGAATATATACTTTGGCCTTGAGGATAAAGCCCTATGATTATGCTTCCTTCAAGAGCTGACTGAGCATTTGTCCTTCTAGTTACTGCTAGAGTATTGGCATGCTTTCCATTTTATCCTACCCAGTTCCACAAAAGGCCCAGTCTTTCTGTTTGTTCTGCAGCTTTGCTACTGAACACATAATCTATAGACTAGCAGCATAAGTGTCCTTGGAAAGTTATTAGAAATACAGAATTCCAGGCCCCACTCTCAAGCCTACTGAACAAAAATCTGCATCTTAACAAAATATCATGGTGATTCTTGTGTGTATTAAATTTTAATGAGTATTAGTCTATAGCATTGCTTTACCTTGAGATTTGCTTTCCTGAACTAGAGTACTCTTAACACCTGTTGTCTCTTCCAACTAGTATCCTCTTCATCTCAGTACCTTTCTATGTACTCTCTTACCTTGACTGCACCCTCATCTGCCTGCAACTATGTTGATGTATACAGACCTGCTTTGACCAATATCTAGCCTGGTGTTGACTTCCCTCCATGTGATCTAGCCATCCCAGACTGAGAATCTGATACCGAAGGCAGGCATCATTCTTGTAAATGTATACTCAAAGAAGCACATTTCAGGTGCTTTATGCTCGTTAACACCTTAGTTAATTAAAGTGTCATATTAGCCCCAGGTATTGAATTGAAATCTATGGGAAATGAGCCCTAGAATAGTTAATTACTAAGTAAGTCTATATTAAGAGGGAAAAAAGATCTGAATATAAGGAGTTATCCTGGGAGGGCCTATCTTGTTAGGCACCTGTTTCCATTAATTTTGGGGCTCATCAGTACTTGATAATCCTCTTCCACTACATACATATTGGTTGGCTTTCCTTTTATGACATTGTAAAAATAAAAGTAATAATATCAACTTCCTACATTTATGTGAGAATATATCACTTCTCTTAACTGAAATACCTCAAATATTAGCAAAGATGAGTCATGGCATCCTGTTTGAACCTTCTGTATCTTATTGCTACCTGGACATCCAGCTCTAATAATCAGCCAAGAACAGAAGTGTAGAGGCTTATACTTAGAGGTAACACAGACAGCTATAGTCTCTAAACTGTATGATTCAAATATTTTAACAGGTCATTTTTGGAGTCTCTGAACCTAAATTCAGTTGCTCAAAAATAATTTTGGACTGTTATTTATTGGGAACCTGAGTATGTGGCCCATTGTTCTCCAGCTGCTGACATGTAAGGAATTTTTGGTGGCATCATAGACAGCTCTCCTTAGAGTGTGGTAAAGAAAACTGTGGGTTCTTGGGCCTAGTGGCTGGGTTTCAATTCTGACACCATCTTTACTTGCTCTATAAGCTTGAAGCATTTGTTTAACCTCCCTAGATCTCAGTTTCCTCATCTGAAAATAGATCCACAGGGTTCTTGTGAAGTTAAATAAATAAAACATGGAAAGTACTTAGAACAGAACAGGTAGCAGTAGAAGATCATAAAGAAAAACCAGCCATTGTCTATTGTGCCCATTTATAGCATTTTGATCCTCAGTAGATGTGGAAAGAAAAGAGTTAGGATAAACAAACTAACCTTTATCTCTGGCCAAAATATTTCCTTCTGTTTGGATGAAATAGCGCAGTAGGTAGGGACCCTAGGCTGGCAAGTGGCCACATGTAGGCATTAAACATAAGAGTTATAATAGTATTGGTTAATTCATTTCGTTGAATATTGACCTTGCTTTCTTCCTAAAAAACTAGCTTCCCTAAGTCTTCCTGTCTGATTTCCAACCTGGTCACAATTACACATGGCCACAGCATCCTTGAGTTGATCCAAGGCATAAAAACAAAATGTTGGCTCTGAGTTTCTCTATCAGTCCCTGGCTCTGGGAGTTCTGCTTTGAGAGCAAGCTTTCTTATAGTGATCAATATTTGTGTGATAAGGAGCAACGGCTTAGTTGTCAACCATCATGGTTCAGATGCCTCTTAAGACTAAGTGTCTTGTGCGATTCTGACATTCCATCTCACATTTCCCTCTTCTGTGGTGTCCAATCATTCGTTAATGATACCAAAGCGTAACACATTTAAAGGGTATTGTATCCTCTTCAAATCTTTTCAGAACTGCTTTAATACCATTTTACGGGCCTGTGCAATTCATCCAAACCCTTAAATCATTTTTCTTTCCCCAGCTTAAAGCCTTTCAATTCTATACCTCCACCGATAAGGCTTAACATTGTAACAGCTTAAGACGATGTTGCTCTTAGACATGTAAGGGGAAAAAATTGTATCACTGTCAGTGTTTATCATCAGATTTTTTTTTTATGGAACACATCACAGAGTACTAAGACAACCAACTTTTACCAAACTCTATTTTCATATTTAGAAAATGTCTTTGAACGGGAAAGGACAATTGTGACAATGTTAAGTGACTTGCTTCCACTATATTTTCAGCAACATTATTTTCAGAATAATCAAAGCTTCACATTGGTCATATTACTTTTCTTCAAAAACAAATATTAAAAAGCAAAAAATTAATATGCAGTGCTTATAAAACAAAGTTGAGACTTTTTACTTTTTTTTTACTGAAAATTATAGGTTTTCTCAGACCTACTCTATTTCTTTGCAGCCAGTATTTATCTTCAGTGTTAACTACTTTTCTACTTTTTGGCTTGCTTGGTACATCAGTCATAACTCATTTTCCTTCTTTTCATAACATTCTTATCACTGTGGAATAATTATTTTGACACTTCCTGTATTCCTGTTATTTAAGGATAATTTTTCATGTCATGATCGTTGAATTATTTACTTTATTTACCTTGAAGAAAGCCTTTTACATAGTAGATACTCATTAAATATTTCCTAAAAATTGATGCATAAATGGAAAGAGCATAAAATATTAACTGGAAATACTGGGTTATAATTTTGGTTCTGTTCCTAACAATATGCCTATGGGTTAGGGAGGCAGACATACTCTTAAATTGGCCCTATAGTCTCTACCTCTGGATGTTTACACCCTTGTATGATCTCTTTCTCTAGAGTATAGGGAGGTCTGTGACTTGTTTTTAATCAATAATATTTGGCAGGGTGATGAGATGTATGAGATTACATAATTATATCACGCAGCATTGTAGTTCTTGTCTTGTTGGAGTATCTCTCACTCCCTTGTTGATTTTGAGGAAGTAAGTGGCCATATTGGGGAATTCCACATGGCAAGGAACTATGGATGGCCTCTAGGATCTGAGAGAGGCCTCCAGCCAATAGCCAGTAGGAAACCGAACCCCTCAGTCCTAAGACGATAAGGAACTGAATTCTTCTAATACCTAAATGAACTTGAAAAGTGGGTTCTGCATCAATTGGGCCTCAGATGAGACTTTAACCCTGGATGACATCTTTATTGCAGCCATGTGACACCCCAAGTAGGGAAAACAAACTTTTCTCCAGACACATGACCCACAAAAACTGCAAGAAAACAAATGCGAGTTGTTTTAAGCTAAGTCTGTGGAAATACCATTATACAACAATAGACAACTAATACAGTAAATGACCCACTGAATATTGGTCTCCATAGTAGCAAAATATAAATAAAAATATCTGTTTTACTCTAGTCATGGGATTTTTTAAAAAGTTAAAAGGCAGTATATTAAAGAGCACCATGCACCCCATTGTTTATAGCGGCACTGTCAACAATAGCCAAATTATGGAAAAAGCGACTGATGAGTAGATAAAGAAGATGTGGTATATATTTACAATGGGATATTATTTGGTGATCAAAAGGAATGAAATCTTGCCATTTGCAACAACATGGATGTAAAGAGAGTGTATTATGCTAAGCAAAATAAGTCAGTCAGAGAAAGGTAAATATATGATTTCACTCATATGTGGAATTTAAGAGACAAACAGATGAACCTAAGGGAAGGGAAAGAATAATAATATAAAAACAGAGAAGGAGGGAAACCATAAGAGACTCTTAAATAGAACAAACTGAGGGTTGCTGGAGGAGAGGTGGGTGGGGGGATGGCCTAAATGGGTGATGGGTATTAAGGAGGACACTCGTTGGGGTGAGCACTGAGAGTCATGTGTAAGTGATGAATCACTGGGTTCTGCTCTTGAAACCAATACAGTTAACATACGCTGTGTGTTAACTAACTTGAATTTAAATAAATTAATTAAATAAATTCGAAAAATAATAAAATGCTAAAACACTATGTGAGCATTATATTTTAAGAGAAACACTTTATTAACATGATCCCATTTTTCTTCCAGTAGCACTCTGAAGATTATACTATATCCTCTCTCTCTGAGAGCCAAGTGAGCTGCTATACCTATTTTAGAGATGAAGAACCTGAATCTCAGAAAGGTCAAGGAACCAGGTTAAGGCAACACAGTTATAAATGAGGGAGCTCAGGTATAAACTAGCAAATATAAATTCCAAATCCTAGCATGCTCCTCTGAGTCTTGGTAAACTGAAGTATGCTGAGAAGCATATAGGGACCCATATCTATGTTTTTAATTTTTCAGGATTCGACTGGGTAGATTCAACATTTTAAAATTGTAGTAAATAATAAAATTCTTAGGTTTAATTAAACAAACTCTTTCCCTAAAACCTTCTGTCACAATTGCTATATCCCTTAACAAGTTTTATATTTAACAATGACAACAATAAAAGCAAAAATTTATCAGGGGCTTACTGTGTGCTACACCATCTTCTGAGCACATAGCATATATTATCTCAATTAACAAGAAATGGAAAACCAAACTTTAATTATCTTTTTCAGTAAAATTACCACCTTTATGTAGTTTCTCTCAGTCTTAGGAAGTAACCAAAATAAGCCTGAAAAACTCATTTCTGTTCTCCATTATGTGAAGAGCTTGCTACATCATATTATGGACATTTTGAATAAACAGCAATGAAGTATAGAGAGGGTTTTGCAAATAGTGCCTGTAGCAAATAATGCTAATCTTTAAATCCTGCCTTGGCCCTCTGGGTGAAGGGATTTGTTGGAAGGCACATTCTGGTCTCTTGCTATTACTTGTTCACTCTTTCTTACAGGAGAACCTGATATCCATTGGGCCATTCTATACATCAGATAGACTCATGATGCCAGAAAGATAAGAGACAGTCTCCACCTTCTGTTTCTCTCTAGTTGCCTGACTCCTTGCGGAATTAGAAGGCCCAGTGCTTTAATCATTACTTTCTCAGCAGTAAAACAATTAGGCTAGGCAACCTCTTAAAGGCACAGATGAGAAGTATATCAGGTATCCTTTATCTGGGGTGCATTAACTTCAAGCCTATTAAGGAAAGACTAGGAACCCCCATTTTGGCATCAGGTCCAAATTGCCTTCTTCCGTTCATTACCATCACAACAATTTTTTGACTGTGTCCCATTTGCCTGTGTATGCAGTTCTCAATCAGTTGTGATATGGTGGGGGGTAAAAATGGTGAGTGACTGGCACCCCAAATGGCCAGTGCCTTTTTGCTAATGGTTCCTCCTTTGGAGAAGTGCCTCTAGTAAATTATTTTTAAAAGTCTATGAAAATGAGTCCCAAACCTGTATTCCCTATTGGTCATCTAATTCTAGTCCAATTCTCTCCGATTTCCAACTGCTTACAAGTTATTCCCAATTGAATATTATATTGTACCTTGAAATTAACCACTTTGATTCCTAAATTGTGATGATGAGCACGTGGAAAGCTAGTTAAACCTATAACTTCCCACGTCCTTCCTCTCTGGGTCTTGATTGGATCCTAGAATTTGTACTTTTTAATCAGTGCCTGAGGTGACTCTTATGCTACCAGAATGTTTAATAAAGTGTGATTGACTTGAGTGGCTGAGAGACCTCTCAGTTACTGCTTGGCAGTATCTCTCCTTCTTCTTAGTCGTGCACCATGAAATCCATATTATACTCTGCAACTATGGTGCCAACTTAGCTGCAGCTAGCCATTTGATATCAGAGATGCTTAAACCCTAAAACAGATTCCTCCCCTAACAGTGATTTTATAACAAGCCCCTGCTGCATCAGAATCCTTGTTCAACCAAACTTTCCTAGATATATAGATATACATATATACATATATGTGTGTTTGTGTATATACATATATGTATATATTTCATAATTTTGTTATGGAAAATTACATACAAAAGAATAGTTTAATGAAATTTTACCCATTGCTAGCTTCAACAATTAACCATTCATCTATACCTCACTCATTTCCTCTTATCCCTGATTTTTTTGAAACACATCTCAGTTATCATATCATTTCACTTATAAATATTTCAGTATGACTATCTTAAAGTCATACATTTTTAAAAATTTCAATAACATTATGATGCATATAAATAATAATTATTAAAATAAAGAAGAATAATAAATAATTCCTTACTATTAACAACTTTCTAGTCAGTAAATGTTAAAATTTTCCTCAAATGTCTATCATCTTTAGTTTATATCATCAGATTCCAAATAAGAAACATACATTGGCTTTAGTTGCTGTGTATCTTAGATCTGTTTTGAGTTTCATCTCTATATCTTTATCAACCCTTTCTACTTGTTGAAGAATCCAGATTATTTTTTCCTATAACATATACCACAAGATTGTTGACTACATTTTCTCTGTTATTTTCATTTGCTGTAAGTTGAAGTTAGACTTACTGTCATTTGCTGTAAGTTGAATTCAGATTCTGATATTCAAGCAAGAATACTTAAGAGGTCACTTCAGAGGAAGAATTGCTTGTTTTCATTAGGGATTCATCCTTTCTTCTTGTTTTCCTTTTCAGAGATATTAGAAGCCATTGGTAATCAACATTGTTTTATTATGGTATGTTATATGTGATATGGAGAGATTATATTTCTTTCATTCTTTCTTAATTCAATATCTAGAATATTTCCTGTAGAGGGAGAGAATTTCCTTTATTAACTACTTGTTACCTTGAGGTATATTCCTTTTTGGGAAAGGCAAGTGAACTACCTGACTCTTTCCTTTTATTTGCCAATTATCATTAGATTCCTGAGCATCTTACAAAGATGGCCAGGCAGTTTTTAAAAGTAAATATCATGATACATTTTCATGATATTTAATAGTGTTACTTCATGTATTTAATAGTGTTTGACGTACTTCCATACATTGCAACTATTATCCTCATCAATGCTCAGACTTTCTTGTCTCCTTTCCCAAAATATTTTGAGTTTCATGATTCCTTCTGCCTTTAAGTCCACTCTATTTACCATAGATTACATGTGAACCCAATACCATTCAGCTAGATTTTCCTCCTAACCTGGTCCAATGATACCTGGAAGAAGAGTGGGACTGAGTATAGACTCCATTCTGTTCTCTGCCAGTTATGATTATGCTGAGATATTCTGTAGGATGTTAGATATATGGGTCTGGAGTTAACAGAGGCTAAGTTTGGAGATAGTGGTGTGGGGAACATTCCTCAAAAGTAGTACTAAAGCTACCAAAGACAATGAGATTCTTCCAGGAAGACCGCTAATAGGAAGGTTACAGCCCCAGATTACACAAACACAGAAAGAATGGGCAGAGAAAATGGAGTAAGCAAGAGGAAACAAATAGCATGGAAGAAAACTGAGCAACAAAGACAGGGTGATTTAAGGAAGCCAGAGAGGGGGAAAGGAAGGACAACCACTAGATGAGGACTTATGGAGTACTTTGAATTTATCATTTAAGAGGCAGTTGATGACTTTTATCAGATGCGCAAAAACTAGCTCCAATTGGTTAGGCAACGTGCCTCCAAATCATAGCTGATAAGAGACTGAATGAGGATCTAATGCTGGTAGTCAAATTCCAAATATTCTGTTCTGGCTACTGTGGAATGCTGATCAATCAACTGCATTGTAGTTTCCATGGCAAATTGTTATCTGCTTTATTCCCGGAGGTCTAATTCATTATAATGACATCCTAGCTAGATGGGATTTAGAGTCTACTTGAATGTCCCTCATGGCTGCAATACAGATCTGAAATCTCCACACTCCCAGTCTCTCATAAAATGTTAGGAAAGAGACTCAATTATCTATATCTTGTGGCATTAGTATCCTCTGCTCTGAAGTATGATCCCTCAGTTCATAGCTGCCTGAGGACAGACTAGTCTATGTGTGTTGGTGGAAGAGAGGTACCCATATGCATGCATTCATTTATGTGCAGTTCTATGCTGATGCTACTTCTGTGATCGAGGACCGACATACATTTTTCTCCACACTCAGCCATTGTTCTAAACCCTATAGATTAAGGACTTGTCATTGACAGAATCAAGCTTGGTCAGTTCCAGTTTCCCTGGTCCTGAAATTGCAGTGGCTGCCCAGTTCAAGTATAAGAAGGAGAGATCAACACAATTTCAGAAACAGTCTTCCTCTAATCAGAGAGCTAGAATCCTACACAACTTGACCCTGTCAAGTCATCCGTATTTTTTCCCCAAAGATCCTCTACCTAAGATTTCTAATCTGGGTAAATTTGTCTCTGTAGTACCTGCCCTCATATTATTTTCTCCTTAAGATTCATCTTTTCCCTTCAAAGTTTGTTCTGTTTTTTTTTTTTCATTTATGCATCATTCATTCATCAGTTTGTCTTTCCTACCATCTTATCCATCCAACCTTATTCCTCTCACTACATGGAACACTGCAGTCTCCTGACACTGCCTTCATACCTCTACCATAGCACATCACAGTGAAGTTACCTGTTTTCTCTTGGAGTAAGGGCAAGAGTTTTATATATTGTTGTGTCTCACATAAGTAGGAGCTCAGTAATAATTACTTATTATAGTGAAAAATATATGTTTAGAGCTTAGTATTTGAAAATTACCTAGTCTATTTGAGTTGAGTTTCCCAAATATTCAGGGATTGGTAAGGTCTGAAATAGAAATAAAACATAGCAGAAATTCAGGGTTTTTATAATTTATTTGACTTAATGTTTACACACACATACACACACACTTCATATAAATGCTATTTAATATAAAGCTTCAATAAAGTCCTGGGGTTATATATGCATCTGTGTTAAGGGAAGGTAGATATGATCTAGAAGTGTGGAATATAAGCAGATACATTTGGTAAGTTCCATAAAGAATTCAGAAGAGACAGATTGTATTTCTAACTTTAAAGGTACAACTCAAATCTTTTCTCCTTACCACCAACCACCTCTTTTTCAGGTCTGGGTCTCCTTATTTAGAATGTATGTAACATTAACTGCTTGTAGTGCCCAGTATATTATAGAATGGTGAGCTGTTTCATATTAGTGGTATACTTACTTTGGGCATTTTGAGCTGCAGTCTAAGCAACAGAGGGCCATGATCATGCCTTATATTTATGTTACCCACAAAGGTCTAGACAGGAGTGGCCACATAGCAGAAACTTAGTGAACTTTCCAGGATGAATGGATACACATGGAGAATCCATGCATTTTCTGTTAGTTTAAACAGCATTCAGATTCAGGGACAAAAAGCACATAATTTCTAGGGTTAAGCACATGACTCTTGATATTGGCTTATGTTAAGATCTCACAGTTCTTGAGTTCAAACCCTGTATCAGGCTTCATGCTGACAGTGCCAAGCCTGCTTGGGATTCTCTCTCTCCCTCTCTCTCTGCCCTTCCCCCCTCTCAAAATAAATAAACTTTATAAAAAAGCACATAACTTCTAATAGGGCTACTGGAATGTGTTTTACTCTGTTCCTCAAAGAAAAATAGAACCAAATACCTCTCTGGTTTTGGGTTATAACTGAAGTTTTCAGTGCAGAAACACCCAATGAAAAAGGATCATGTCTTTCTGACTTCTGTGGTCCCTTTCTCAGGCACTGAAACAAGAAGATAGGACAATGATGACTGGGCTTTTCAGAGGAAGCTTATAAGGCTGCTCTATGAGAGAGTTTAGATGACCATTTAGTGTTTGAAAGACTTCCCAGATATGAATACAGACATTCAGCAAAAAGTTATTGTGTCTTGAATAATTTCAGCACCACCAATGGAGACAAAAAATGACCATCTATTTATATTTCTAAGAATTATTCTTTTTCATTGTGTTCATGAAATGTGCTCTCTTGAATGTCTAGAAGAAATGTCATCACTAAATATTTAATACTATTGGGTTTCCAACTTGAAAAGAAGAAAAAAATTGGAAGAAAAAGAATACTCTCAGTGACAATTCTTTAAATTTTTGATGCCTGCTTCCTTTTCCAAAGAACAATGAGTGTTTCTTAACAAATTAGTCTGGCTGTTATATATTAAGCTTTCTAGTTAGTCTTTGCCATCTTCGTCACGTTTACAAAATTTGTAGAGATTTTCTTGGTAACGTGTTTAGTATTAGTATATGTTTTTTTTCTCTTACCTCATGAATATCCTTCATCTCCCTTGAAGGGCAGGGACCAGTTTCAGTGATGCTGAGTTATGTCTCTATTTGTTTTTATTGAGGTTTAATCGACATATAACATAGTTTTAGGTTTAGGTGTACAACATAATGATCTGATATATGTATACACTGTAAAATGATCGCCACAATAAGTTTAGTTAACATCTATCACCACACAATTATAAATTTATTTTTTCTTGTGTTAAGAACTTTTAAGATACACTCCATTAGTGCCTTTCAAATATACAACAGAGTATTAACTGTAGTCACTGTGCTATACATTACATTCTCAGGACTTAGTTATCTTATAACTTGAAGTTTGTATCTTTACTGGCTCCTGCAAATGGTGTACTTAAGATGTCAAACTAGGACTCGGAATTTTAAGATCGTAAATCTTGAAATTACAAATCAGACAAGCTAACTTTCTGGTATGTATTTCATCATGAAAGATAAACACATTATAATGGGTGCAGGTTTCTCTAAATTGAATAAAGAGAGCAATTTTCATGGCTTTGTTTTAACATTTAGTACTTTTGAGGGTTATCATTTTATTTATGGAGCCTCAAAATTCAATGCATTTAAGAGGTAAAGGAAGTCACTTTGGTGGCTTCGTAAGTGACCAGGTTCTTTTTTTCTTCAGTGGAGGACAATCTCCTGAATCACTGATAGGCGGTTCGCCCCTAACGAAAGCGACACTCATAATTGCCTGAACAGTTGTTGTGAAGTTCAATACATTGATCAAAACATTTGTTCAAAATTGCCTTCTTGGTAATTGGTTTCTTGCCCTTTTGTTCCTTTTTGTTGTTGCTGCTGCTGCTACTTCCTGACCATAGCTGCCCACTAGACCAGTCTCAAATCATGTTTTAGTGTCTTCTCTTTGAAGAAATGAAATCATTCCATGAATGTGGCCACCTGCATTGCTTTTTTCAACAGAAAAGGAGAAATGGACACATGTTAGCCGTTGTATCACCCCCTAGTTCTAGTTCTTGCTCTAACATAACTCATTTTGATATTGACCAAGTTGCTTAACAGCACAGGATGTTAGTTTTCTTATTTAGAGAACACATGGATTTGACAGAGTGTTGCCAGGATCCCTTCCATTTCATACTTCCTATGATTATTTTTATAATAGTTTATTTTCAAATTGGTTTACATATAACACCCAGTGTTCATCCCAACACGTGCTCTCTTTAATGCCCATCACCCCCTCTCCCCTCTCCCTCACCCCCCTCCCTCACCCCCCTCACCCTCAGTTTGTTCTTAGTCTTTGAGAGTCTCTTATGTTTTATCTCCCTCCCTCTCTGTCTTTTTTCCTTTCCCTCTTCCCCTCCCCCTGGTTTTTGCTTAGTCTCACAAAGTCCACCTATTCGTGGAAACATATGGTATCTGTCTTTTTCTGACTGACTTATTTCACTTAACATAATGCCCTCCAGTTCCATCCATGTTGCTACACATGGCCAGATTTCATTTTTTCTCATTGCCATGTAGTAGTCCATTGTATATATGTACCACATCTTCTTTATCCATTCGTCAGTTGATGGGCACTTGGTCTCTTTCCATGATTTGGCTATTGTTGAAAGTGCTGCTATGAACATTGGGGTACATGTGCCCCTATACATCAGCATTCCTGTGTGTCTTGGGTAGATTCCTAGCAGTGCTATTGCTGGGTCATAGGGTAGCTCTGTTTTCATTTTTTTGAGGAAACTCCACACCGTTTTCCAGAGTGGCTGCACCAGTTTGCATTCCCACCAACAGTGTAGGAGGGTGCCTACTTCTCCACATCCTTGCCAGCATCTATAGTTTCCTGATTTGTTCATTTTAGCCACTTGAACCGGTGTAAGGTGGTATCTCAGTGTGGTTTTGATTTGTGTTTCTCTGATGATGAGTGACTTTGAGCATCGTTTCATGTGTCTGTTGGCCATCTGAATGTCGTCTTTGGAGAAGTGTCTATTCATATCTTCTGCCCATTTCTTCACTGGATTATTTGTTTTTCAGGTGTGGAGTTTGGTAAGTTCTTTATAGATTTTAGATACTAGTCCTTTATCCGATATGTCATTTGCGATGATCTTTTCCCATTCCGTTGGTTGCCTATTCGTTTTGTTGGTTGTTTCTTTTGCTGTGCAGAAGCTTTTTATCTTGATGAGGTCCCAGTAGTTCATCTTTGCTTTTAATTCCCTTGCCTTTGGAGATGTGTCGACTAAGAAATTGGTGCGTCTTAGGTCAAAGAGGCTTTTTCCTGCTTTCTCCTCTAGGATTTTGACGGTTTCCTGTCTCACATTCAGATCTTTTATCCATTTAGAATTTATTTTTGTGAGTGGTGTTAGAAGGTGGTCTAGTTCCATTCTTTTGCATGTTGCTAACCAGTTCTCCCAGCACCATTTATTAAAGAGGCTGTCTTTTTTCCATTGGATATATTTTCCCGCTTTGTCAAAAATTAGTTGGCCATATACTTGCGGGTCCATTTCTGGGTTTTCTATTCTATTCCATTGGTCTATGTGTCTGTTTTTGTGCCAATACCATACAGTCTTGATGACTACCGCTTTGTAGTAGAGGTTAAAGTCTGGGATTGTGATGCCTCCCGCCTTGGTTTTATTCTTCAGTATTATTTTGACTATTCGAGGTCTTTTGTGGTTCCATACAAATTTTAGGATTGTTTGCTCTAGCTTTGAGATGAATGCTAGTGCAATTTTGATTGGGATTGCATTGAATGTGTAGATTGCTTTGGGTAGTATTGCCATTTTAACGATATTTATTCTTCCAATCCATGAGCATGGGATGTTTTTCCATTTCCTTGTGTCTTCCTCAATTTCCTTCATAAGTTTTTTATAGTTTTCAGTGTAGAGGTCTTTCACATCTTTGGTTAGGTTTATTCCTAGGTATTTTATGGTTTTTGGTGCAATTGTGAGAGGGATTAGCTTCTTTATTTCTCTTTCTGCTGCTTCATTGTTGGTGTATAGAAATGCCACCGATTTCTGTACATTGATTTTGTACCCTGCAACTTTGCTGAAATCATGGATCAGTTCTAGTAGGCTTTTGGTGGATTCTGTCAGGTTTTCCATGCAAAGTATCATATATCTGCAAAAAGTGAAAGTTTGACTTCCTCCTTGCCAATCTTGATGCCTTTTATTTTGTTTTGTTGTCTGATTGCTAATGCTAAGACTTCCAATACTATGTTAAATAGCAGTGGCAAGAGTGGACACCCCTGTCGTGTTCCTGATCTCAGGGGGAAGGCTCTCAATTTTTCCGCATTGAGGATGATATTAGCTGTGGGCTTTTCATATATGGCTTTTATGATGTTTAAATATGTTCTTTCTGTCCCGACTTTCTCGAGATTTTTTATTAAGAAAGGGTGCTGTATTTTGTCAAATGCTTTTTCTGCATCTATTGACAGGATCATATGGTTCTTATCTTTTCTTTTGTTGATGTGATGTATCACATTGATTGATTTGCGAATATTGAACCAGCCCTGCAACTCAGGGATGAATCCTACTTGATCATGGTGGATAATTCTCTTTCTATGCCGTTAGATTCGATTTGCTAATATCTTGTTAAGAATTTTTGCATCCATATTCATCAGGGATATTGGCCTGTAATTCTCTTTCTTTGCTGGGTCTCTATCTTGTTTGGGAGTCAAAGTGATGCTGGCTTCATAGAAAGAGTCCGGGAGTTTTCCTTCCGTTTCAGTTTTTTGGAACAGCTTGAGGAGGATAGGAATTAACTCTGTTTTAAATGTCTGGTAAAATTCCGCAGGAAAGCCATCTGATCCGGGGCTTTTATTTGCTGGGAGGTTTTTGATAACTGATTCTATTTCTTCACTAGTTATGAAGAAACCATTTGAGTTTTGGTAGCGTGTGGCTATTTAGGAATTTGTCCATTTCTTCCAGGTTGCCGAGTTTGGTGGCATATAATTTTTCATAGTATTTTCTGATGATTGCTTGTATTTCTGAGGGATTGGTTGTAATTACTCCCTTTTCATTCACGATCTTATCTATTTGAGTTCTCTGTCTTTTCTTTTTGAGAAGCCTGGCTAGATGTTTGTCTATTTTGAGTATTTTTTCAAAGAACCAGCTTTTGGTTTCATTGATCTCTACCACTACCTTTTCTGTTTCCATATGATTAATTTGTGCCCTGATCTTTGTTATTTCTCTCTTTCTGCTAGCCTTGGGTTGTTTTAGTTGTTCTGCTTTTAGTTCTTTTAGGCGTGCTGTTAGAATTTGTGTTATTGATTTTTCTTGTTTCTTGAGGTGGGCCTGGATTGCAATATATTTCCCTCTCAGGACTGCCTTTGCCGCATCCCAGAGCATTTGAATTGTTGTATTTTCATTTTCATTTGTTTCCATGTATTTTTTAATTTCTTCTCTGATGGCTTGGTTGACCCAGTCATCTTTTAGTAGGTTATTTCTTAGCCTCCATGTTTCTGGATATTTTCCAGGCTTTCTCCTGTGGTTGATTTCAAGTTTCAAAGCATTGTGGTCTGACAGTGTGCACGGTATGATCTCAATTCTTTTATATTTATTCAGAGCTTCCCTGTGCCCCAGAATGTGGTCTATCTTGGAAAATGTACCGTGTGCAGTTGAGAAGAATGTAAATTCCTTTGCTTCTGGGTGAAGGACCCTAAAGATGTCTGTGAGGCCCATCTGTCCTAATGTGTCATTCAGGGCTATTGTTTCTGCGGAGATTTTCTGTTTTGTGGATCTATCCAATGCTGAGAGTGGAGTGTTAAGGTCCCCTGCTATTAGGACATTTTTATCGATGAGGTTGCTAATGTTTGTAATTAGTTGTTTTACAAATTTGAGTGCCCCCGAATTCGGCGCGTAGATATTTATAATTGTTAGCTCTTCCTGCTGGATGGTCCCTGAGACTATTATATAATGTCCTTCTTCATCTTTTATTACATCGTTCATTTTAAAATCTAATTTGTCTGATGTAAGTGTGGCTACTCCGGCTTTCTTCTGACTTCCAGTAGCATGGTAGATAGTTCTCCATCCCCTCACTTTCAATCTGAAGGTATCTTCAGGTTTAAGATGAGTTTCTTGAAGACAGCAAATAGATGGGTCTTGTTTTTTAATCCATTCTGTTACCCTGCGTCTTTTTATTGGCGCATTTAGTCCATTTACATTCAGTGTTAATATTGAAAAATATGGGCTTACAGTCACTGTATTATCTGTAAGTTTCATGTTTGTAAGGCTGTCTCTGATAGTTTGTGTTCTTTGCAACCTTTCCTTCATAGCGTGCCCGTCAGGATCTCTTATAGTGCTGGCTTATTTGTGATGAATTCTTTCAGTTTTTGTTTGTTGGGAAAAACCTTGATCTCTCCTTCTATTCTGAATGACAGACTTGCCAGATACAGAATTCTTGGTTGCATGTCCTTCTTGCTCATCACATTGAAGATATCCTGCCATTCCTTTCTGGCTTGCCAAGTTTATGTAGATAAGTCTGCTACTACCCTTATATGTCTGCCTTTGTATGTTAAGGTTCTTTTGTCCCTAGCTGCTTTCAGGATTCTCTCCCTATCTTTGTATTTTGCCAGCTTCACTATGATGTGCCGTGCAGAAGGTCTATTCAAGTTATGTCTGAGGGGAGTTCTCTGTGCCTCTTGGATTTCCATGCCTGTTTCCTTCCTCATGTTGGGGAAGTTCTCAGCAATGATTTTTTCAAGCACCCCTTCGACTCCTTTCTCTCTCTCTTCTTCCTCTGGAACTCCTATGATACGGATATTGTTTCTTTTGAGTGCATTTCTCAGCTCTCGAATTCTCCTTTCCTGTTCTTGGATCAGCTTCTCTCTCTTTTTATCTGCTTCCTCTTTTTCAATGATTTTATCTTCTAATGCACTTCTTTCCTCTGCCTCTTCAGTCTGTGCTGTGGCTGCTTCCAATTTGCCTTGTATTTCTTCCAAAGTCTTTTTTAATTCTTCCTGACGGTTTTTAAGGTCCTTGAACTCTGCCGCGCCGTACCCCTTCCATTCATCTATGCTTTTTTCAAGCCCAGCGATTAGTTTTATGATTATCATTCTATATTCATGTTCTGTTATGTTGCTTCTATCTGTTTTCTTTAATTCTTGAGCTGTCACTGCTTCTTGTAGATTCTTTTGAGGAGAATTCTTCCGTTTCGTCATTTTGGCTAGATGTGTTTTGGATTGTTTCTTGAAGTTGCCCTGAATATTCTTCAGAGTTTCTCTTTATATGAGGTTTAGGTCTCCCACAGACATTTAAAACCAGGTAGTGGGACTCTAATCAAATGATGCCATTTGTCAATTGTTTCCAAGAGGTCGATCACATGCATGGGAACCTTCATGCCCAGTGGTAGCCCCAAGATCAGCTGCAATTCCAGGAACTGTGGTTCATCTCAGTAGCCTCTTTCTTAATGAAATTCCTCTCAAGATGAAAGACGCCAGAAACCATGGAGGAGCTGTTTCCTGCCGGGGTCCAGTTCCAGCGAATCTAGGGGTCCCCAAAGGATGGACGGTCAGGTGAAAGGAAATCAGAGAGCGCTGAGAAAGATGTAGTCTGATGACCAAGCAGGCAGCCCCGGCAATTCTGGCGTCTCCCCATACTTCCTATGATTTTACATGATCAAATGAAATAAAATTCATTAAGTGCTGTATGAACACAAGGGATTACTACATGGATGAAGATGATTAAACAAGGGGGGTAGGTTGAAATTTTACTTCAGTTTATCCACAAAATTATTCATTACATCAGAATTCCAGTCATTGTACTCTCTGCTGAGAGGAGGGGCATTTCAAAGAGTGATCTATATAAATGAGTTATATGATGCTATTCATTTTCTGTCATATATTTAAGATGTGTGTGCATGTTATTGTCATACTTCTCCCTCTCTGTCTCTCTCTCTCTCTCTCTCTCTCTCACACACACACACACACACACACACACACACACACACACAGATATCAGATACCTACTAGTGATTCTACAATTGAAAGTTATGTTGTGGTTAGGTTTATTTTTCTCTCTGGATATATTGTTACCACATTTTACAAGGCTATTGTGGCCAGTGTTGTCTTTTATAACTTCTATGCTGTGTGTCTGGGCCTTTATGCAATGTAAACATTCCAGCTGTGTGCTTAATGTCAAATTAATTTCTTTCTTTCAGCGTTCATTTTCTTAGTCTAGTTATGGATGATGGGGGAAAACTTATAAAATATTCTTTCCTTCCAACTAACTTCCTTCCTCCCTTCCTCCCTCCCTCCTTCCCTCTCTCCCCTCCTTTTTCTTGTCCTCCTCAGCAGAGTAAATTCTCCTGCTTTGAATCAGTTTTTATTCTATAGACCTATTATGAAAACAGATAATACATGCAACTGGAGGGTAGTGCCCAGATTGGGTTAATGAGGACAGTGGATTACTAGAGAAAGGATAGTGGAGGGGAGAGAGATGGTGTCAAATACAAACTATGCTTATTTCAAACTGCCCATTCCTACCTGTCTCTGAGTTTACCGACGTTAACCAGTCTTGGAAAAATCTCATTATCCTAGCCTCAGTTCAGGGCACTCAGAAACCTTAACTGTTTGAATGCTTAAGTTATCTTGACATTTGCTTCAGAAATTTGAACCCACAAGGTGTAAACTGTCTCCTTCTAGAGGATGTGATTAAATACTGTTCAATGACAAGAGGCATATCAATCAAAATATAAGTTCTAAAAAATATTCCATAAACATCAGTTGAGTACCCACTATATAATCTTTCCTGATGTGGTAGGTTTTCATAGGTTTTTGCTTGCTTAATATCCATATCTTCTTTGATAATCATATTTTAATTTTCCACCAGGACACTGGTTTGCAAAATTTTTTAATATCAACTACCATAACAACGTATTAATACTGCAACCTAGTAAACAGTATTTAATAGGAAACATATTTTTTATAAAGTAATATTTTTATTACCTGTTTTATTCTCTGATATTTTTCTTCTTGTCTCTTTTGTTCACATTTTTTTTTCTTCCATACCGTCCCCTTCTATTCCCTCTACTAAAAAACTAAAAACCAAAACAACAACAAAAAAGTATTTGGTTGCAACTCACCAAACTGATTTCATCAGGTACTAATTATTCTGTTCAGTTGTTTCGGAAGACTGTCCTGTGGACTACCCTTTCCTCTATGTTCAATACAAGTGCTCTGGTAGAATCCACAGAACTCCCAGATCTAAGGATAGAGCTTGTGAAGTAACACAATCAAGGTATAGTGTTCCCCTGGCCTATGTGATCTGCCCAGCTATGGAGATGTGACCTAGCCTGAAAAGTCACTCTGAATTTTTATTGTTTGGCAGGACCTTCTCTCCTTTCTTATAGACTTGAGGTGGTGAGTGTATAGGGCTACTGCACCAATCTCACACAAAAGACAGGAGAGCTATCTAAAAAATGAAAGTTACTTTTGGAGAGACAGAAGAAGATTTTACAGAATAGAGATCCAGTGTTGGGATGGTTAATTGATAGGTCCAAGATCACATATGTAAAAAGTTATGGAGTTAGAATTACCATAGGTTTGTTTGATTCCAAATCTGATGCTCTTTGTATTCAGTTATCTTCTAGTAAAGACCTTACAGTAGTGTTGTATAGGCAAGGGCACAAGTAATGTTAATTGTTGGATCTGGGTAAAAGGAAAGCAGCCCAGTAAGGAAACAGCATCATAAACTAAAAGGTGGCAGAAACATGGAGGAGTATGTGTGCATGTGTGCATGTGTGCACACGTGTGTGCGTGCATATGTAAAGGGGGTGTTGAGTTTGGACAAAGAATTTGCATGCAGAGTAGAGCAGAAGGTTGGAGGGATAAGCTTTGCCCAGAAGATCTAGGCATTTGTATTCTTATGGTAATTTTACTTTATTTTTAATTAAAGGGAGGAAATTTTATGAATCTTGGAAACAGTATCCTTCCCCAAGGCTAAAAGGATAATCACTTACACATTCAATTTTGTATCTCCCCAAAGAATAAACAACATATAATGAACTCCAGGTATACACAACAAATGTCTTTCATTTTAGCAAGGTGTACCCTCTAAAAGTGAAGATTTTCTGCAGTGTAAGGTGGGTTGCCAGTTTTGCAGGGTTGCATGTTTTGGGGGAGGGTGATGAGAAGGGTATTGTTTCTCATTTAATTTTCAGCATTATAAAAGCTTATGTCTCCATTTCCTCTAAAAACATCTGTTAAACTACAAAGCTGATTCAAGCAAACAAAAGAACTTGAAAGAAAGACCAAATGCTCTGTCTCTGGGAAGACATATTTAGCCTGGTTCAAATTGACATTCATATGCATTTAAAAGCAATTAAACTCTCACAAAAGCAACACAACTGCAGGAGTCTGGAGCACTCCTTGTTTTCAAGCATTTTAGAACTCCATTTCAGAAGGAGTGAGGCCTGTGGAGCTCATCCTTCTCTAATTCTTGTATCATCAGCTCAGTAAGGCTCAGAGAGCCTTCTCAGACCCTATTGGGTTGGGAAGTCCAGACTTGATTAAAAACTATTAAGAGAAAAAAAATTCTATGACTTTACCCACCGATCTGAAAGATCCATCTCCAGAGTTTTTATCACAATATCCTAATTCCTCATGACACTTAAAACTGTTAGGAATTACCTGTTTGTGAATTTTGTTATCTTCCCCATTACAATGTTTATTCAACAAGAGCAGGAAACTTGTCTGCTGGTATATCCAAATACCTTGCCACTGATAGTGTTCAGTAAGTATTATTAAATGAATAAATGAATGGGTGATTGAATAAGGAAATGAATGGAATTCCTGCCCTAGAGTACTAGGAATCATACTCTAGGCTTGCTCAAGTCTTAAGTCACCATTACATTTCAGTTTATTATCTTACTTGTTGACATTAAAAGTATTAGGTATGGTAGATTGGTAAATTATAATTTCGTGTATGTCATACCCTTCCTCACCCTCCCAATTTAATAGCTGATAACCCTTCCAATGTTGAACTATTGATGGGAAGAATAATAAATATGCCATGTGTTTAACTTCATGAGGTACTCCCAGGTACAAAGCAGCAAAAATTAAAAACAAGAATAGATATGTAGGTCCAATTTTCTTCTACCCAGCTCCCAGAATAAAGTTAATTAAAAATCTTCCAATCAGGGAAAGAAGTATAGAAGGTGAGAAGGCACTTATTGGATTCGTGACACTGTTTGTACCACCCCCCGGGGACACTGGGCATGAGGATGGAGAGGACAAATACGAGCAGGAGCAATGTGGAGCAGTTTTGCCTGTCCTACTTAGAGTTCTGGAGATAGGTGCCTATTTCCTGAATATAATGGTGCAGAAAGTCTAGAGAAGAGATGCCCAGTGGTTCATTAGGGGCAAAGTGAGTGTCTGCTGGCAATTCAGCCTTCTGAGGCCTCAGGATGGGCCAGCAGAATGGGTTAACCTTCATAGTGCCCATGGGAAAGGTGTAGAAGAGCTAGGGAGGACTGAAAAATCATGGAAAGCCTGGGTATGTGAATAAGGAAGACCTCCCACATAGCAGTACTGGACTTAGAAATTGAAGGCTAAGACAGAACTTTGGACACCTGGGTGAAGTAATAGGAACAGAGACCTCCAACTCAAATCCTCGACCAATGACTGGTCATCTCAGTGAGTGTCATCATGAAGAGGGTGTGTGTGAGGACCACATAAGACAAGGTATACTTCACAGAAAGGTAGCTTAGGACTGTTGACTAACAAAAATTCAATAGAGTAAATATTAAAGATCTAATTGCCTTTATTAACCCACTTAGGAATTGAGCAGCATCCTATCAAGTAGAGGGGAACTCCAAATGGGTACAGAAAAGGCTAAGCTTTTTTTTTTTTTTAGTCTATTTTTTTTTAAATATAATTTGTCAAATTGGCTTACATACAGAGAGGAAGGGAGCAGCAAAGAGGAAATTATCAGCAAGAACCCATTATCTTTGGCGAGGTTGCCCTCCCTAGGGGAATGCAATGGGTCTTTCAGTAAATTCCCTAATGCTGACCCAGAGAGTCCTATGTTGACTGGTTAAAGGTTACATTTCTGGGATGTTGAAACTCCAGTTAGATTAGGTATTGTTAGTTTACTGACTTGGGGCAAGTGACACCATTGTGAACCCTTGGTTTTCTTTTTAACAGGATGTAGCCGTAAAGAGACTATAGAATGGAGCTTCTCTTTCTCTTTTCATTATTGCTTTTGTAATGGCGGGTGAAGTTTCCCAGAGATTTGAATCAACATGGGGAAAAGGGAGAGAGGGAATAAAATCTGAGAGTGATTTTAAAAATCTGAATACGGCTGCATTATAAACCTGAATTGACTGAGAAGTGCCTGAATGGGAAGAAATTTACCTGAAAGCAACTTGATAATCAGTTTTCTGCTACTGAGCAGAAATGGGAACTTAATGATAGAAATTATCTTTGACTATAGAAAAATAAGTTACATTTTTGCATATATCAGTTTATGACTGAAAATTTAAATTCATTATATAGTCCCAGCAATTTAATTTTCCTTTTATGGTTTCTACTCCTGATGATTTTCTTTCTTTTTATCCACTACTACTCATTTGTATGCTCCACCTTTTTTCCTGGGGCCATTCATCATTCAGCTAGTACAGAGATAGTTGTTAAAACAATACAGACAAGTCAAGAGGCAAGGAAGTGCTTATTCACTGTAGTTAAAAGAAAAATATTCTTCTCTCCATTCCTCTCTCCTTACATTTGCTTCTGTTGTTTTTCTTGCCTAAAATATTCTCCCCTTTCTACTTAATCAAATCCTTTTGATCAAGGCTTCAATCAGATCTTACCACCTCAGTTCAGGTTTCTGGGGTTGTTCTAGCCCACAGTGCAGTCACCTTCCCTAAACACTTAAAGGATGTGCAATCTCTACCACATAGTTAGGAACCAAATTAAAATGGTCTGTTTTTGTTGTTTTTCTAAAAAAGTGATTATAAACATTTTATCAATTAGATTGTGATCTCCCCAATATTTTCCTTATATATCTTTGAACGCATTCTAGAGCTAATAGCTGCTGACCGATTGAAATGTCGCATTTAGATCCAAAGTAACAATTTGATTTAGAATATGGGTTTAGTGGGCTTTTGTACCCTGGATTCTTCTATGTAAATCCAGCCAACCAACTAATTACTCTGGAAGGAGTTGACCAACGTGATTCTAATTTGAAATGTCATGATACATACTAAATTCAAAATAGATTGTAATCAATTCGATATATGATATGCTTTCCAAATGGCATAATATCGGGTGGATATCTGTGGTGTAAGACAAGTGGATACCCTAAGTTTATATGACTTTTGTTCCTGTTTGTAACATAGTCACCCTGCCTCGCCTCTTTCTTATCCTTCCCTGTTTTGTCTCCTACCACTTGGAATGTTAACATTAGGTACCTGAGGACACATTTAGATCCAAATCCATTTAGAGAATGGGGTATGTCTAATAAAAGTGGTAATGCAACTGCTTGGATCACTGCCTTCAGGGGAATGTAAAATTTGTGCTGAGATCCAAACTGAAGAGTGGAAAAAAGAATACTTCCTGTCTGGTCTTCAAGTTGAGAATGCATTTGAATTTGTATCAGCTTTGATGATTTTTGATGCCTGTACCCAGTTAGTTAGTGATCTTTTATTGGCATATGTGAATTGGATATTCTTTCAAGTCAGTCTTCATAGACATCCAGATGGATGATGGAGATGGATTTGTACCCATCATCTGACCATCACTTTGGCTCTTATTTAACTTGGCAGGTTTGATGAAGAGATGTATTTGCACATCAAGATTCCTTGATGGGCCTATTTTTAATATTGACAGCATGAGGTGACTTTCGAATTTGAGGTTTTGTTTGCTGCACTTTGTCCTTCTTCCTGATGTTCTTATTCATTGTTACAGTTCTTCTCCACCTTTTGCATGTTTACAATTGAGCAGATCTCCAATAGTTATTAAACTTATTATGATGATGTAATTTTTTTTACAGTTCTAGTGACAAATATGTCTTCTGTTTGTTGAGAAAGTGGGCTAGCTTGTGAAATAAGAGATGATTCTTTTATTTAACTTGCTAGATGTCATCATGATGACTCCTGAGCCTAAATTCTCGAAGATTATTCCCCTTTCCAGGATGCCTGGGTGGCTCAGTCAGTTAAGCATCTGACTCTTGATTTCAGCTCAGGTCATGATCTCATGGTTTGTGAGATCAGGCTCCGTGTGGTGCCTACTTTGGATTCTGTTTCCCTTTCTTTCTGCTCCTCCCCTGCTCATGTGCTCTCTATCAAAAATAAATAAATAAATAAATAAATAAATAAATAATAAATAAATAAATAAATAAACAAACAAACAAACAAACATAAAAAAAATTCTGCTTTCCATTACCTTCATTTCAGAGACTTTATTTTATTATACTTCCTAAATAACTGCATGCTGATTTGTTGCACATATTAGTAATGATTAATAAAGTCACTCTTTAGTGACAAGAGAGGACATATAGAATCTAATTAGAAAATGTTAGGGCACATTGATAATTCCATGTTTAGATGAGCAAACTTGTCTTAGAAAACTACCAGTGGGGACCTGTTGCACATGTCTGTTACATTAAGCAAGAATGTCCAAGAACAGCAAAGATAGAGACAAACTCCACAAAATAGTTGATAAGGAGCCATGATGACCTAAAACTGCTTTGGTGTTTTGAAAACAGTGTTCTCTATTACTTACTGACATAGAAGTTTCACTTATGGGCATTGCACTGCTTTTAATCTGAGACATCAGCATGCTTTAGGATGGTACTTTTGTTCTTTTTCCCTTCGCTTCAAGGCTACTCATAGGACCTTGCAAAACTGCATGTAGCACTGGATCTACGGATAATCTATCCCAAAATGTGATCCTGGGATATTCATGGGTAACCCCTTCTCTAAATTATCAAAGTGTTTATTGTCCTTGAGAAAACTTTTAAATTCACAGGTGGTAGCTGATCCACCATCAGTTAGAATGTGCTTAGAAATACATCGTGTATTCAGTTTTCACAACTTCCATTGGCAAATGGTGTGATCTATAGTACTCTAATCTTTCTGAAGCATGAAGTTTTTGCTAGGAAATAGGAATATAAATCCCCATATCAATGTTAACTCTGAAAGAATGATTGAAACTATTTGTGGAAATGTAAGTGAACTTCTGGTTTGGAGAATAAAAATGTATCGAAGAGGTCATGGAAACTGCTAGTTTGGTTCTGGTCAATGTGGAAATTTGTTCATATGCATTTAAACTACACTTGGTTCCACATTTTGAAATGAAAAGTAAGAAACACATTAAAATAAGGGGACAATATTTATGTCACACCAAGAAACCAGAATGAGTGCCACCTGCAAGTCAGGAATTTCGTGAAATGTAGTATAAGATAAAGTCAGTTTGAGGAAGGACTGGCCAACTGGCAGTTCATTTAATGACAAGGAAAAGTATTTATGGGTAATGAAATGGCAGAGGCTCCTGAAGGAACTCTGCTAGCAACCCTTAGCCTAGAGCACCGAGGATAAGAGATTGGGGTGGGTTATGGGACAAGAGAGAGAAATGAAAAGAATTAAATGCTACTCTTACCCTTTGGAAGAATGCCAGGCATTGGGGATCAATTTTGGTGCTAGCTCAAGGTTTATCCTTTAGGTGAAAGGACATGCTAGCAGGGGTGGTGATCTGCTTGTTGTAATGTGGGCAGTTTCACCAGTTACAGAAGGGCACTCTCTCTCTGTTGACATTAAGCCAGCATAACTTCTGTGCTGTGAAGGAAAAATTCATTTCTCATGTATTTCTCTTACTCTCACACTACTACCACACTCACAACATTCTTGACACCTGATGTGTGAGATTTTTTTCCTATACCAAGCAATTCTTTGTGACACCACCTGGGTGTCCTATAATTCAATTCAATTTGACACTAACTAAAGTCAACACAGATCCTACAAGTTAAGAACTCAGTCCCATGAGACTGCTTCTCACGTCAGATGTCAGTCACATGTAGAGGTTCTCAGGTTACCCACAACTTTTAGCCCACTTAGCTATAAATTAGAGGTTTCCATGACTTCCCCCCTTGGATTTTATTATTTGCTAGAACATCTTGCAGAACTCAGGGAAACATGTTTACCAGTTTATTATATAATGAAGGATATGATAAAGGGTACAGATGGACAGCAGGTGAAGAGATACATAGGGTAAGGTCTCAAAAATAGGAGCTTTGGTCACTATGGCAGTGGAGTGTGCAGTGCTTCTGGAATGTACATGTGATCACCATCCTAGAAGCTTCCAGAACCTCCTATTTTTCCAGATTTTTATGGAGGCTTTATCACATAGGCATGATCAATTATTAATTTTGTTGGCAGCCCCTTTTCCCTTTCTGGAGAATGTGGTATGAGGCTATTAATTCCAAGCTTCTACTTATGGCTTGGTCTTTCTGGTGAGCAGTCCCCACCTAGGAGCCCACCAAGAGTTACCTCATTAGAACAGAGGACACTGCCATCAGCCCAGAAATTTCAAGGGATTTGGGAGCTCTGGGTTAGGAACTAAGGTCAAAGACTAAATGTTAGAACAAAAGATCCTCCTAGCACCTCTGTTTACAAAGATTTTAGGAACTATGTGTCAGGGGCAGAGACAAGTATGTGTGTGTGTGTACACACTATATACACACACACTTATTATTGCACAGTGCAAAAGACAATTCTTGGTTCTTCAGTAAATATATGCTGGCTGATGGCTAAAGGGGCCTGGCTATTTCTAAAGGCTACATAATTATAATAGGGCAAAGAAAATCTGTACTAAATTTAAATTTCTTTCTTTTCATCTGCACTGGAAATACATGAATGGAGGTTTCTTGATTTTAAACAGACCATCATAACTGAACACGTATATGTTAGTCAGTAGGAAGAAGTAGATAGAAAATGACCAGACATATGTAATGTAATATTGTAATTTTATAGGTCATAGTAAGGAAGTAGGAGAACATATATCCTAAGGAAGAATTCCTTAGAATATACTTATTTATAGTCTCAACCTGATTTGAAATATTTCTGTGCCTATGATATTAAGACATTTATAATCATGAAACAATCTGAACTTAGGAATGATTAATTGGGTATTAAAAATGCAATTGCTGAATTCAAAACTGTGAAGAAACCTGTGAATGGCAGCACCCATTTCATAGAAAACCAAATCAATGAATTAGAAGAAGAACTTGACGAAGTTGCCCAGAAGTAGAGGGAAGGGAGAAGAATAATAAAAGATGAGATTCTGGGGTGCCTGGGTGGTTCAGTCAGGTAAGAGTCCAACTCTTGATTTTGGCTCAGGTCATGATCTTGCAGATTGTCGGATAGGGCCCTGTGTCGGGTTCTATGCTAACAGTGCTGGAGCCTGCTTGGGATCCTCTCTCTGCTCTCTCTCTGCCCCTCCCCTTCTTGCTCTCTCTCTCTCTCTCTCTCTCTCTCTCTCTAAATAAATGAATAAACATTTAAAAAATTAAAAAAAATATGAGATTCATGAGGACAGATTTAGGATATCTAAAATATACATAATGGAAATTCCAGAAGAAGGAGAAAGAACAGCAGGAAGAAAAATAATAACGGACATACCAATACAATACTAGAGAGAAAAAGAGCTAAACTACTATTTTGGTGAGGCTCCTGGAAGCAGATTCTCTCACAATATATTCATGATACTCTAACTATAACCTTCAATAATCATGAGACATTTCTGCAAATACAAAATATATACTTCTGTGACTTTATAATTACATGTCTAGGACTTACGCCTAAGGAAATAATGATGATTACATACATACCTTTTATGTTGTTAAGTAAAAATATCTTTATCAAATACTACATATGGTGACAAAAGAGGAATTTAGATCACCAAAGATGATAATATAGGGTCGTGGCCAAGCAAGCAGTTTCTGAAGGTGGATTACCTGGATTTGATGCCCAGCTCCACTGCTTACTGGCTGTGTGACCTTGAGCAGTCCCTTAACCTCTCTGGGCTTCAGTTTCCACACCTGCAAAATATGCATGATAATATTCACATCTAACTCATACAGTTATTTTGAGTATTAAAAGGTATACTACATGCAAAGCATTTTTTTAAATGATTATTTTGAGAGAGAGAGAGAGGGAGGGGAAGAGAAAGAGTGAGAGACAGAATCCCAAGTGAGCTCTGCATTGTCAGCAAGAACCATGAGATTGTGATCTGAGCTGAAATCAAGAGTCTGATGCTTAACCAACTGAGCTGCCCAGGCGCCCCCACCTACAAAACATTTAAAAGGGTACTTGTAAGTTTTAATAAATATCATTGTTTACTAAAGATGTGAACCTTGACTTCTGGCAATATTTATGTCAGAAATATAAATTTAAAATTAAAGGTAGCTTTTATTTTCTAATTTTTGCTTCACTATTTTCTAATCCTCCTACAATGACTTATGTATTATAATACATAATATTCCTATAATGATTTATGTATTAATAAAATAAAAAAGAAATAAAACTTTATATATATTTTTAAATTATTGGCAATTTTTAACAAGAAAAGTAGAATTTTGTTTTTATGGAAGAATTGCACAATACTTTCAGAAATAACTTTAGTTCTGCATTAATACTGCTGTATGGGATCACTTCAATGTTTCAGGCACATAATTGCATTTATTGTTGTGATAATTTGTTTTCCTGAAGTGTCATAGTTCTTAGTCTACCGTGTTCCAATCTGTTCTAGTATGTAATGCTAAGGCTAGAACATTTTGAACTACATTTTCCAGAGGCTTTCTAACTGACTTCCCCTTAGTTTTAGCTGGAAGAAGGGGAGTGGAAAGAAGGATGCAAGAAGGCATTTCCTTTTTCTTGAGTGCTCAAGGCCCATCAGCATTACCTGACAACAGCAGCTCAGCAGGTGTTGTGGTTTACCCTAGCCCCCAGCCCCAGCAACTGGTGCAGCACCTTTCAGTACTCCTGTAACAAGCCTAAAGGTACCATACCCCCGTGGAGGTATCAGAACAGCCTGGCAAATCCACCTCCTCAGAGGTCTGTGTGTGAACTTCATCAGGCCCCTCTGACATCTTAAATGTGCTAACTTTTCCAGGAGGGGTTTCTTTTTCCTGTCTTGTGTCCCTCCAGCTTTAGGAGTAATAACTGCTCCCTGCTGTCGTTGTCTCTGGTTTACCTCAGTGATGCTTCTCCTTTCCCCAGGTTAAATCCCCGATATTAAATATCTTTTGTTGAAGTACACAATATGGCTTTTGTTTTTCTGACTGGATTCTGGCTAATACATGTGGTTTAGTGAATTTGAGCATTGGATAAGGTCTTCAGGACATTAATTCCTGCATGTTAAGACCTGTAGCATTTTTTCAGAAGAAGCATTGAATTGGACCTGATTCTCTCCTCATGTGGCACTCTTCTGTCAATGCTCAGACATACAGTCTAGACCCGTGGAATGAGAGAGAAATGATGTCCTTAGAAAAAAGACAAGAGGTAATTATAAGTCACTTGTGTTCTCTATCTGAGGGGATTGGGGTCTAGTAGTAACCCCAATCTAGTAGGGGATTGGGCCTGCTAGTAACTTACACACATAGGAGATTCTGTTCTACACCATGAGATCTGGGCACAGTTAATCCAGGACTTGTAAGGCCCATCCAGATGGCATTGAGAAATCAGGTTTCTTCTGTCTTTCTACTTTGCCATCCTCAGCATGTGACTTTAGTTTTCCAGTCCCCAAGTTCTGGTACATTTCCTTATTCCAGGCAGAAAGAAGATGGGAGAAGGGATATGGCATCAGTAGATTTTTCCTTAAATTTCATTGGTCAGAACTGCATCACAGGGCCTTACCTGAAGCTGCAAGAGAAGATGGGAAATTGAATTTTTAGCTTTTTTTTCTTTTAAGCTCTATAAATAGAGACTGGGATGAGAGAAGGGCAATTACAATACTCATTATACAGATACATAGGGCCATTATATTACATGGGTGCCTCACAGTAAACTGCTGTATTTAAACCCTAATACATAGCATTTATATTACTGGTGCAAGAGGCTGATTATATATTGTCCATTTAAGTAGAGTGTTAAGTTCTTCATTATTTGCTTTCTATTTTGTACAGAAAGGAAATTTTGCGAGTTCAAAGGGGCAGAGAACAAAGCAAGCTTATTCTAGCATACTTAGCCACCCATTTGGTAGCATTTGAACTTTCCTGATGATCATTTACCACGCAACAGTGACTCTCTTCTGTACTTTCACCATTTGCTGCAAGGTCACCCTTGAAGAGCTGCAAGGCAAACTCACTGAAGTCTTTAGCACAATGCTTTACCCTCCTTCTTAATTAGCTGCTGGGAAGGAGTGGAATTGTTTTGCCATTCCAGTGTCCCCATTTAACTCATTGGGACTTGGCTCTGCCGATGGAGAAGGGGCTTGGAACAGCTTTTGATAGCACCGCCTAATGAGGCTCTTAGCAACACACTCATGCGATTAGACCTCCCAGCATCTCAAATATGTAAGGAGGCAACCTGCACAATGCTGTGAAAACCTGGAGCAAGAAAAGGATTTGGTGATTGTGTTTTATTTAACTAAGATGAAAGCAGCAATCTTCCCATCAGGCACTATTTATGATTAATTAAGATAGATTTTGCAAAGCAATCTATGCTTTTTGTGCTCAAGCAGAGGCATGCTAACAAGAGAGGACAATCATGAAGCTCCATAATCTGAACGGTAATAAGCCTGGCTTCAGCCCCACCAGCTAAATTTCATCTCAGTGATATTCAAGGTTTGGCAGCCACCTCCAAGTCTCATCGCAGATGCTAATAGCAAATCAACTGAAATGGATGGAGTGGGTGATGCCAAACCTACACCACTTTGTATCTTTTGAAAGCTCCATCTCAATTTTCTAGAAAATTTCTATGGTTTGATGAAATATATATTATATGCATGTAAGCTCTGAGTGGGTAGCAGAGTCAAGGTTAATAAATTTCAAGGTAGGCTTCAAAAACCAGACAGTGGAGGGGTACAGGAAAAGGGAGGCAATTGCCTGGATGGAACAAAAATTCAGAGAGGGCCATGGTTTTGAAGCATACTTACGTATTGACTAGCGTTTATGGAGATCTTGCATAATCCCTCAAACTAAAAGTTCTGATAACATTGAAGACCTCATTCTCAATTATCAAATTTGACCAAGTGAATAGATTTTGAAGTCACAGGACTAATCTAGACAACAACAAAAACAATGATAATAACAACACAATAGTAACTTTTTAGGTAAAATTTTCTATACTCCCATAGGCCTGTTAGATTTTTTTTTTAAGTTATTACTATAGGTTTGGGTCAATAAACTGATCAGTTATTTAATAATCTGTGCTAATTATTTTGAAAAAAACAAAAGAAGGGATATCTTTCCCCATTTTTCTTTGAAGTACAGAAAGTATTTTATTCTTGCAATTTTTTAATTCATTTATTGAATGCATCCATGTGCCAGGTGGTGAAATAGGTTTTGGGGATATATCACAGGCCAATATAAACATGTGTTCTGACTTCACATACCTTGCCAATTATGTGAGATTTAAATGAAGATGTAGGCAATTAAAACACAATGTGATATGGGCTGTGAGAGGAGAAGTACAGGGTCCTAACGGAGAGACAGGACGGGCCCCGTAACAGACCTGATGGTGGTGAGGAAGGGGTAATGCAGGAATTTCTTACAGAAAGGATGTCTAAGCTTCAGTATCAATGATGAATAGAAATTGGCTGGGAATGGAACCTGGGTTTGTGTGGAGAAGGGGTATTCTGTAAAGATAAAACTTCCTGTGAGAAGGATTGGAGCCTAGAGAAAGAATGATATATTCGGAAGTAAGTGTGTGTGATGGGGTGTCAGGGAGAGGGATGTGGTTTGAAGAGAAATAAGACCCGAGTCTGGAGGAAGGGTGGTGGGTCCCGATCACAAAGGTTCTTTTAAGCTATATTAAAGAGTTTAGACTCACCTTAAGGTATTTCGAAGCATGTATGTGCCTTGGTCTAATTTGCATTTTAGAATTAAGAACTTTCTGTGATGATAAAGTTGAGGACTGGGAAACCTGTTACGAGGTTGTTGCAGGGATAGAACCAGTTAAAATATTATTATGGGAAGCACAATAGAGGTGGGTCGAATTGTGAGATGTGAAGATATTTGGGAACTATTTAGGAAGTGAAATCGACAGGCATCAATGACTAATTCCATAAAGATATTCTGGATAATGTAGAGTCCATGGTGGATAATGGTGGTATTCTCTGAGAATAGAAACTCAAGGTGAGGAACTTAGGGGCTGGAGGAAAAGTCTTTAGTTCTCTCTTAGATGTTTTAAATCTTAAGTGTGTGTGGACTATTCAAGTAAAGGTGTCTAGCAGACGGTGTGCAAGTATAGTTCTGGATCTCACAGTGTTATGCCCAGAATTCGGGGACCCCAAGAACCACCAGGGAGCCGAGTCCGATGCAAGAACAAAGAGCCTTTAATCGAGCTAGCTCGAGCTCAATCTCCTACCGCACGGACGCAGCAGTGGGTCGAGAGAGAGGGCCCGGTCCAAAAACACAATAGTTTTAAAGGGGTCTAGGGGCAGTGGAAGGGGTGATGGTCGTGACCCTAGCCAATTGGCTGAGGAAGGGTCCATAGGTCACTGGGCGTGGTTCTTTTGGAACCGGGAAGTTGCAGGTTTTGAGCAGGCACTAGGGACTCAGGGTGGAAGACAGGAAACACAATGGAGTCAGTCCCAGTTTGCCCTTAAGCAAAATGGAATCAGTCCCGTTTTGCCCTTACAACAGATGATGTTAAGAGCTTTAAATACTGATTTTGTATGTGATGCGCCTTTAGATAATCCTTTCAGCCATGAAAGTAGTGAGCTTGTTCAAGAACTGCATTACCAGTGAGAGAACCTAACTGGACATTCAGAGAAACAGTAACACTTAAGAGTTGGCAAAGAAAGAGTTCCCAAAGGAGAATTGATATCAGGAGGGTCATTAGTGGTTGAAGTAAATTTTCAGAGAGATAATGTAGACAACTTGTTAAAGATGTTTGTGAAAGGGGAGAGAAAAGTTAGTTGATATTTGTGGTGAATGTGGAGGTTGAAGAGTAATTCATTTTTAAGATGGGAGAGATGAGCTTAATACAGGCATACAGATATGGAGGTTATGATAATCCAAAGTTTACCTTTGAACAGCTCATGAAAAGAGGATTTGCTGAGCAAAGGAAGGATGTTAACACATTTGTGGAGAGGCATATTTAACCTACTAAAGAGAACAAAGTGTTTCTCTGCACTCCAACAGTAGCTATTTGCATATGCACAGTGTGATTAGAGATTGTTCTTACCTTCTCCCTGGAGCCAGACTTGTCTTTGGCAATACAGGAAGACCTCACTGCATTGCACTTTGGTTTATTGTTCTTCATAAATGCTGCATCTTTTACTGATTGAAGGTTTGCGGCAACTCTGCCTCAAGCAAGTCAATTGGAGCCACTTTTCCAACAGCATTTGCTCATTTTTTGCCTGTGTCAAATTTTGGTAATTCTCACAATATTTCAAAGTTTTCAATAATACTGTATTTGTTATGGTGATCTATGATCAGTGGTCTTTGATTTTACTGTTGGGATTATTTGGGGCACCATGAACCTTGCACATATAAGACAAACTTAATCGATGAATGTTGTTGCATGTGTTCTGACAGCTCCACAGACTGGTTTTTCTCCCATCTTTTTCCCTCTCCTTGGCCTCTCTATTCCCTGAGAAACAACGATACTGAAATTAGGCCACTTACTAACCTTACAATGGCCTCTCAGTGTTCAAGTGAAGGAAGAGTCAATCACTTTAAATCAAAAGCTAAAAATAATTAAGCTTAGTGAGGAAGGCATGTGCAAAAGCGAGATAGGCCAAAAGGTAGGCCTGTTGTACCAAACAGTTAGCTAAGTTGCAAATGCAAAGGAAAAGTTCTTGAAGGAAATTAAAAGTGCTACTCCAGTGAACATATAATGATAAGAAAGCAAAACAGCTTTATTGCTGATATGGAGAAAGTTTTTGTGGTCTGGATAGAAGATCAAGCCAGCTACAACATTCCTGTAAGCCAGAGCCTAATCTAGAGCCAGGCCTTAACTCTCTTCAGTTCTGTGAAGGCTGAGAGGTGAGGATGCTGCAGAAGAAGTGTGAAGCTAGCACAGATTGGTTCATGAGGTGTGAGGAAAAAAGCCTTTTCTGTAACATAAAAGTGCAAGGTGAAACAGCAAGTGCTGATATAGAAGCTGCAGGAAGTTATCCAGAAGATCTATCTAAGATAATTCAGGAAAGTGGCTACACTACACTATAGATTTTCAGTGTAGGTGAAGAGGATGCCATTTAGGACTTTCATAGCTGGAGAGGAGAAGTCAGTGCCTCAATGCCTGGCTTCAAAGTTCAAAGTTCTTATATTGGAAGAGGATGCCATTTAGGACTTTCATAGCTGGAGAGAAGTCAGTGCCTCAATGCCTGGCTTCAAAGTTCAAAGGACAGGCTGACTCTCATGTTAGGGGCTAATGCGCTGGTGACTTGAAGGTAAAGCCAGTGCTCCTTTACCACTCCTAAAGTCCTAGGGTCCTTAAGAATTATGCTAGATCTACTCTGCCTGTGCTCTATACATAGAAAAACAAAGACTAGATGACAGAAAATCTGTTTACAACATGGTTTACTGGATATTTTAAACCCACTACGGGACCTACTGCTCAGAAAAAAAAGATGCCTTTCAAAATATTGACAATGCTAATTGACAATGGACCTGGTCACCCAAGAGTTCTGGTGGAGGTGTACAACAAAATTAATGTTGTTTTCATGTTCACTAATACAACATCCATTCTGTATCCCATGGATTAAGGAGTAATTTTGACTTTAAGGTCTTATTATTTAAGAAATACATTTTGTAAGGCTATAGCTGCCATAAATAGTGATTCTTCTGATGGATCTTGGCAAATTAAGTCGAAAACCTTCTGGAAAGGATTTACCATTATAGATGCTGTTAAGCACATTCATGATTCATGGGAAGAGGTCAAAGTATCAACACTAACAGGAGTTTGGAAGAAGTTGTTTCCAGCCTTCTCATAGATGACTTGAGCCATTCAAGACTGCGGTAGAAGAAATACCTGCAGTGGAAACAGTAAGAGAACTATAATGAGACGTGGAGCCTGAAGGCATAACTGAATTGCTGCAATCTCAGGATGAGGAGTTGCTTCTTCTGGATGAGCAAAGAAAATGGTTTCTGGAGATGGAGTCTACACCTGGTGAGGATTCTGTGAATATTGTTGAAATGACAACAAAAGATTTAGAATATTACATAAACTTAGCTGATAAAGCAACATCAGGGTTTGAAAAGACTGACTCCAAATTGAAAGAAGTTCTACTGTGGGTAAAATGCTATCAAACAGTGATGCGTGATGCAGAGAAATTGTTTGTGAAAGAAAGTCAATCAATGGGACAGACTTCACTGTCTTATTTTAAGAAATTGCCACAGCCACCCTAACCTCCAGCCATCACCACCTGGATCAGTCAGCACCCATCAACCAAGAGGCAAGATCTTCAACTGGAAAAAAGCTCAGATCAAATAGCTCAAAGTGCAATAACATTTGGGAGTAGTAAAATATTTTGAATTAAGGTATATGCATTGTTTTTTTTTAGATATAACACAATTGCACACTTAAGAAACTACAATATCATGTAAATATAACTTTTATATGCTCTTGGAAACCAAACAGTTCATTTGACTTGCTTTATTGCAATATCCACTTTATTGTGGTGGTCTAGAACTGAACCGTAGTGTCTTTGAGGTATGCTTGTATGTTTTTAGCAATGCCTTTGAATGTTAAAGTTTGTGTGTGTTATTCTCTTCATTCTTCAGAATTCTAGGTTCTCTTCTAGGTGTTAAGATTTCAAAGAGGTCAAAGTCTTATTCTTCCCTCAAAGAATTAGGTGGGGAAGAGACAGATGTTTACAATACAGTGAGTGAGTACTAGGAGGGAGTCATAGGAGGGTGTGGAGGCACATTGAGGAAGCACTCAACACAGCCTGTGGCAGGAATCAGGAGGTAATGTCTTCTGGAAACATCACTGAATTCGGGGAGGTTGAATAAGAGTTTAGTAAGCTACACTTTTTTTTTTTTTAAGTTCACTACATTATTATGGAATTTTCACCAATTCAACCAAACTCTCCCCACCCAAATTCCTTTATAATAGGAGTCAGTAAACTTGTTTGGTAACAGGGCAGATAGTAACTGCTTCAGCTTTGTGAACTATCCAATCTCTATGTAACTACTCAACTCTGCCTCATAGCCTAGAAGCAACCACCAACAATATATAAATAGATGGGTGTGGCTACTGACATGGTAAATTTCACCTGAGCCCTGTGGTCCTGGACAACAAACAGATTCAGATATCCTCCTACTCTGTTAGAGTCTTCTAGGAAACAGCTTACTGCAAAGAACCACCCTTACCTATATGACTTAGATAAGACTCCTGGGTGGCTTCCTTGTATACCCATGTCAAGGCCAGGAACAAACTCTCCAGAGTCCCATTTTTTTGCTTCAGAAATAATTAGCTAAACTCTTTTGTTTCCATTGATAAATGGGAACAAAATATTTTTAAACCAAACATTGGTGAACAGGCTCACCGTCTCCCATGCCTCTGAACTTTGACCCACCCTCAGCCAGCATACAGCCACTCTTTAAGGGCTTCTCCAGAAAATAGGCTGGCCTAGGGGTGCCTGAGTAGCTCAATTGGTTAAGCACTGACTTTGGCTCAGGCCATGATCTTATGGTTTCTTAGTTAAAGCCCTGCGTCTGACTCTGTGCTTACAGCTCAGAGCCTGGAACCTGCTTTGGACTCTGTGTGTTTATCTCTCTCTGCCCTTCCCCTGCTGGCTCTCTCTCTCTGTCTCTCTCTTTCTCAAAAATAAATAAACATTAAAAAATATATATAAAAAGCAAAAGAAAATCAGCTGTACTCAGCATAAAACATTCTGACATTCCATCTACTATTCATCACACCAACTTTTAAACTTACTTCCACACTTGGTTCTTTCTAGTCCTGCTTATTTTTTTATACAAAAGAAAATTCCTTTTTGCCTAACCCTAGAGATGGCCAGAGCTTATGGTCAGTGCTGTCTTTCTATTGCTATGGTCTCCGTCTTTCTATTATAACAATACCTCTCTCTGCCCACGCCTTGCAATAATCCTTTTGGATAAAATTTCTTCCTAGTAAGCCTTAGATTTGTTAATAAAAAGTCACCATATTTATACTATGGTCTAATGCACATTAAAATTTGAATTTTACATAATTTTCAAGTGGCACAAACTTTTATTCTTCTGATTTCCACCACTCCCCCAAAACCTTTTAAAAATGTAAAAATCATTCTCAGCTCAAAGGAAAATGGTAGGCCAGATTTCACCCCCGGGATACTGTTTGCCAATTCTTGCTTTGTATTAAAAAGGCTTCAGGTTTAACGGAACTCACTTAGTTGGCCTTTTTGAGAATAACCTACCAATTCAGTAAGCATTTATTAAGCGCCTACTTTGTGATCAGCATTTTTCTAGGCCCTAGAGATAAAGTCATATGCAAGACAAATATTGTCCTACTTTCAAGGAATCCAAAAATAAAACATCAGTATTTAACTTTGCTATGCTCTGCTGCCTTGTATATGATGTGATGCTATTTAATTACAGGGGTGTTGTAGATATGTTATGACTAGAAGGTGTTACTAAATACACAGGCCGTTGGTTGCCTGCATAAACATAACCCACGTTCTCAATCTGATTAAACGCTTTCCCCTATATCAGAATCAACCTAGAGGCCTGTGTACTAATTCCAATAATGCTATAATCATTCTATATAAATATCAAATTCCTTCTTGAAAATTGTCTTCAGACTGTGTAGTACGTTCTTCTATAGTGACAATTTTTTTTTTTACGTATTGATAGTGAACTTTAATATTAGAAACTGTCAAAGATTATTTAAAGCCAAGTCAAGTAAATGAGTCAGATGAGTAAGGTGACTTAAAAAAAAAATGCAAGTGATGCTTTCTCCTTTTGAAACACCAAGTCTCTGATTTCAAAGGCAATCCACCTGAAATTTTGTGTTATTTTTCTTAAACTAGCTTGTTAATGGACTGAATATTTTTGTCTCCCCATCAAATTCCTGTATTGGCATCTTAACCCCTGAATATGATTGTATTTGGAGATAATGACTTAATGGAGGTAATTACTATTAAGTGATGTCATAAGGGTGAGGTCCCATGGGATTAGTGCCCTATTTATAAGAAGATGCCAGAGAGCTCACTGGCCCATGTGCTCTCACTCACTTCCTCTCCCTTTCTCTCTCAGTCTCCCTCTCTCAATCTCTCTCTTTCTCTCTCTCTCTCTCTGTATCTCTCTCTCTCTCTCTGTCTCTAGACACACACAATTACAAAGAGGCCATGTGAGAGCATAGTTGGAAGATGGCAGGAGGCAAGCCTTTATAAGGAGCTGAAGTGGTTGGCCCCTTAATATTGGACTTCCCAGCCTCCAGAACTATGACAAATACCATTTTCATGTTGAAGCCACCCAGTCCATGGCATTGTGTTATGACAGCCTGAGCTGACTCTCTGAGCATGGCTCTCTAGAAATTTCCTAAAAGAGGCCTTGGAGTGTTTTCAGCAATGTTAGCATTCTTGGAATTATTTTCCACTCACCAAGGAGACTCAAGTAAAGAGAAAGACACTCAATTGGATATATAAGTTTTTGCCAGTTTTAAAAACTACAAATCATATTTTTATAATCTCACTGTATGTGTGTATGTATGGTGTGCATCTTACTTAACCCCTAAGTAGATAATGAATTCTAAACCCAGGGTCACCTGCAAATCTAAACAAGAGATACACGTATGGTGGCGGTGGCTATTTTGGAGTCTCATTATTTAATATTTCCAGGAAAAATAACTGCCTATAATAGTTTTTTAGAAACTAAGTACTACTTAGAAATAAAAAATGAGGGGAGGAGGTGAAAGAGACATACCCACAAACAAACCCATCCTGAAACATGTAAGGTACCTACTTTATCTTGAATAGGAGGTACCGTCTGACATATTTCTTCCTTTGGCCTGTGAGGGAAGGCACAGGAGTCAGCTAGTATATACCACATGCCAGAGTGCTTATTCTTCCCTGAATATTAGAATCTCTAAATATGGCCTTTCCACAATTATTCAGAACATATGTAATTAAAAAAAAAAAAACAAGGCCAGTGAACTAATGCTGACATTGATTAGAAATATGGATTAAACCCCTGAATAATGTATAAGACAGATTTACAGTTACCTGCTTGTTGGACAAATAATCACTAATTACTCCACTTGCCAGAGTCAGTTACCAGCTCTCTCTTTCCAATAAAGCATTTTTGTTCTGTTGCCTAGCGCTGAACTGGATCCATTTCATTTTTTAATTTTCCGTTCGTTTTTAAAAACAAGTACCCATTTTGTGCCAGGGTGTGCTTAGAGCTGGGATTATGAAGAGAAATAGGTTGGGGTTCAGGATTAGACGCGTTTGATGGCCTTGAGAAGGAGCAAATGCATATAAGGAATTACAGTGCAAACGAAGGCCTATAATACAATATTGTCCAAAGTGCAGTGGCAATACATAGAGATGTGGACTGTTCTCTGAGTACAGGTGTCCGAGTAGCCAAAAAGCAAGCCTGGGTGTTACTAAGAGAGGTGAGGAAATCAGTGCATGCCATGTCTTCCTCCTTCCACTCACTTAATAAAAAGTGCAGGGTCAGATAAATCCAGGAACAACCAAAATCAATTTACCAGGCAAAAAAAGGAGAGGATAGGAATGAGACTTTTTATGAACTCACTACTGGAGGAGAAAGGCGCATTATTTTGGCGGCAGTGGGCAACTAGGTAGAAAGAGATTGCTATTAAGTGAAAAATGAGCTTCCACAGGAAGCCATGACAATGAAAGTAATAATTAAATCTTCCTCTAACTTAGGTTGCATTGTAAGTGCTTAGCTGAAAAATGTGTCTGTACCTCCGGGCCTGCAGCAATGACATCTGTTATATTTTAGGAACAGAAAGCTAATGAGGTGGAATCTGGAGTAGTGAGCTTAATTGGGCTTGTTTTGATTAAGTGTATGTGCTGGGAATATTCTAATCACTTGTCTGAATTGCAAAACAGCCAACGTAAGCCCCCAAATTCTTGCAACCATTTGTGAATCAGTTTAGAATAGATAGGGAAATCGTACAGAGGAAAGAGTAAACTGTAAAGCAAAAATTATCTAAAGTTCAGATGAAGTAAAATGTATGTAGTGTTCATGCCTAATTAGCAACTTTAGGCCTAAATAGCAGCCCAGTCATACCTACCTGCTGTTCGCTCTAAGTTAAGGCATCTGCCCCGAGAAACAAAACATGTCAGAGCCTGAAGGACCACAGCGAGCATTATGCCATCTGCCTGCCTTGCTTTCAGAGAATTAGAGGCCCAGAAAGGAAGGAGCTCTCCCCAGACCACATGGAGTCTGTGACAGGGTCTAAGCAAGAACTGAGGTCTCCTAATTCCTAGCGAGTGACTCCTCTCTCCACCTGCTCCAGCCCAGGGTCTGAGAACACTCTCAAGTGCGGGAGGGTTTGATATAACAGTTCCCATCTGAATATCAAAGATTGCCACACGCCAACTATTGGCCTCACAGAAGGACTTTGGAATTTTGTTTTCTCGTTATACTCTTTTCTCATTCCGAGCTTTTCTTCCTTAGAATAAAAATTAAATAATTATTTATGTATTTATTACTTTTCTTCTTCTTTACTCTGTGTGTTTCATGAACACAGACCTTATCTCTGTACCTCTGGAAATCACACCATTCTAGTTTGTGCTTTTCCATAACGATTTGCCAAATGAAGAATAAATACATGAATAATTAAGTGAACATCTTGACCCACTCAGCAAGAAATGGCAAAGGGATAATAACCAAATCTTAAAAGGACAAAGAATATTTCTTTGTATGTAATGTTTACAGGGAGGCATCTCTGCTTTGGAAAAGACAGAAATAGAGAGATTAAGGTCTGTCTTGAAAGAGGAGGAAGGTGAGCCTGGAAATCAGAGAAAGGGCTTCTGAACCATGGGCAGGTGCCCAACAGGGCTTTGGGGTATTGAAGTTTAGAGTTTCAGGCATACAATTCATTTCATCCATTCAGTTCATATTAGTTCAAAGAGCATTTCCTGGACAGCCATTTATTTTAGACCTTGTGTGAACCCTGGAGAGATGAGGAGAGCAGACCCACCCCTACTTTCTTAACCTTCAGAGCCAATAGTTGATAAGCTCTCACACACTGTAGTAAGTACCAGCATATGCAGACTCTTAGCGGATGCTCATGATCTCCAAACAAGCTGCTGCGTGCCCACATGTGCCTCTTGCCTAATGCAGAACATAGATGGAAAAAATGACGTGCTGATGGAAAAAAATGCTATCTTGAGATACTGGGATCATTAAGGAATGAGGTCAGAGACCAGAAAGAGAGTATGTGTTTATGAGAATAAGAGTGAGAGCAAGCAAACAACAGAAATAATATTTGCAATAAACCAACTCACAAGGTCAGCAATGAAAGTAACTAGAATAAATACTCTTAATAAGGAGGCAGACAAGCAAAAGAAAAAAAATATATATATATATAAAGGATATAGCCCCTGACTGGAGTGGCCATGACAATGATAGAATTTGCAGAGCTGTATTTAAAAATTACCTCCATGATGAAGGGGTTCAGGCCGAAAACTCAACCTCTTCACCCACCCACCCCCACTTTATATTACTGAGCGGTCACTCATTTCTGCCACTCACAAACCTATTTTGGGGTGCCTGTTGGGTGAAGTGGGAATTGGATAGGTATGGGAACTGAAACAATTCATAAAACCCAGGAAAATAAGTGCAGGTTACATGAAGCCAATTTCCCTTAACCGCTAGCATAAAGGCCCAAACATGCAGGATGAATATGAATAATCGAGGTAAATTTTAATTAGTTTTAATCCTTCCTTGTTCTCCTATAAATAGGGTAGGCTGTTTCCAAGGTTCTGACTATTACCTTGGCATGTATATAATATTTACTGGTACACAGAAACACTATGCAACAATTTAGGATAGATATTAAAGAAAAATGCCTTACTCAATGTAAACTGCAAGGATAATTTAGGCTGGCAGAATGTAATTACCCAAACTGGAACACATTCCTCAAGGGAGCAAGAAAGCCTGAGAAGACGGTGTGCTATTGCACCCTGTGATGAGAGCAGCAGTTTCGGAAAATGAAAAGAAAATGAAGTAGGGATGAAAGTTACACAAGAAGACCTGCCCTTTGTGGTGACCTTCAGTGAGAAATGGAGAATTGGGGGAATTGCATGAGAGTAATTGCTGCATTGGAAGCACCTTTAAGTTCATTCCATCTGACACTATATCCTCCCTAAGTGGATGTTCAGTCTCTACTCAGGCACTGCTGTGATAGGGAGTTGACAGCCTTCTCAGATGGTCAAAATGATCCCTTTTTATGGAGTAAAGAACTTACTTCCCACTGGCCTCTGGAAGCCATACAATATGCTTATTCCCTTGTCCACAGATACCTTTAAACTATTTCAATACAATTTCCATTAACTCTCCAAATCTTCTCTCAGCCAAATGTCTGGTCTGCTTTCAATTGTGCCCTAGATCATACCTTTCTAGACCCTTAACTATTTTAATCCAGCACCTCAAAATAGGCTGTCATGTTTTTCTATCCTACTGTCCAGAATTGGGTACATTACTCTGATATATGAGAGGGCTGGCCTACCACCCTCATGGATCTGACATTGTACCTCTGTTAATTGGTCTAAAGAAGTTTCTTTAGCAGCCTCTTCACCTTGTTGACTCAAGCTGGGTCTAAAACTCTTAACCGGTTCAACTCCTCTTCTGAGTCCCCCAAGTGCAATTGGCCCAGAAGTCTCCCAGACCTTTTTCTTCTCAGCCATTTGTAAATGAGCCGCTGGTATCTCTCATCCTTTTTTTAATATCTGTAATTAAAGTTTTAAATATCTCCATATTATTACTATTACCAAGTGTTAGTAATAATAGTAAAATAGGAATATACTCATGTTCATAAAAAAGAAATAATCCCTATTCTGCCGTCCAAGCCATGAATGATTTCAGAGCTACATGCAGCAGTGTGTTTGGGCTTTTGACCTAGCAAAGGCAGAACCGGCTGAGGTAGGGTAGACAAGGAGGAAGCATCTCACTCCTATTTCAAGTGAAATGACAGAGTATGGTGTAGTAGGTCACATTGTCTTTTCTCGTCTCCTGACCACACAGATAAAGCCTATAAATGGCAGCACTACCCTAGACAAACATTAATAAAAAATTCATGGGTGTATAGGTTTTCTGTTGAAAAGTTTTCTTGGCTTTGTTCCACATTCTATTAAGTTTCATCTTATTCGGATAGTAAGAATATGTCATAAGAATATAATGGAAACCCTGCTGATTAATCACTATTACCATTTCCAAACTGGTATAATGCCATTACGTTGATGTGCAGTAAGACGTCAGGGCGTGGGGGTGGTCTCCAGATATCTATGGTCACTTATCAAGGAAGCAAATGTGATATTGCTCTGGGTTTCTGCATTTATAGTGTTTTGCTAAATGTTCCTTTCTTCCTATGCTATTAAATTTAAGAAAGAACCTCCCTCCATCAACTGTTCGTTGTTTTTGTTTTGTTTTTGTTTTTGATTTTTACCAAAGCTAAGGAACAAATTTTGAGAAGAAAACTATGTGAACCTATTGGTTTTAGTTTATACCGTAGGCTGCTTGAATGATGTGGACAGTAATTGTGTACTTGAATAAAAGGTGAATGTGTTTGTCAAGGAGTCATAAAGATGCATATTTATAAACACTGCATATTTCAATGATGCGCATTTTGAGATGATGTGGATATCATCTCATAAAGATTTTTCCAGATTCACTCTACTCCACACTATAGTGTGCCACATCACCCCATTCAGTACCACCCCCACATCCTGCCATCTTACAGTATCTAGTGATGTAGATGGATCAAAGGAAAGGGTCTCTGCCTTTATTGTCTTTCTCCTCATTGGGTCAGAGTCCAAATGTAATTTCCTTTGATTATACATTTGATTTTTGTCACATTGTCTTATCAAATTCAAGTTTTTCATGAATCTATCAAAACAAAAACAATCCTTGATTTCCCCTTAAATAGGAAGAAGGGGCTCTTCCACAGACATAGTTTTCCACCATGTATCCAGTACAATATGGAGACCACCATTACCAAGACTTTAAAAAAAAAAAAAAAAGGATATAAACCAGAAAGTCCTCCTCAGGGATGTTCACTCCCGCTCAGAGCTTATGAAGTTACTATCCAACATCTTTTTCCAACAAATTTTTCATCTCAGAATTTCTTCACAGTTTATGCATCTTGATTTTGTCTTCTCTCTTTTACATTTCACTTGTTTGGGAGGTGTGGAAGTAATATTACACTAGAATAATTGTTATCCAAACAATTTGAAGAGAAAGAAAATTATTGTCTCCAACTAGAGAATTAGATAATGGAATTAGATTTCTTAACTTTTTTCATCAATAATTGCTGTCTATGTGCCATCCTGAAGGAAACTAACAAAATTTAATTTCATTGTGTTTGATTTTCTTTGTACTTGTTAAAGAAGAAATAGGCTAGCGAGGTTGCAATGCTGGACCTCTATCCCCTTGGGCAGAATGGAAGACTGAACCATGCACAAAGTTTTCCCTAATGTAGGAGCTCTGGAGCCTATTTCTCCTGGCTCCTCAAGCATGGCTTGTGGACAGTTCCCATTTGTACCACAATGCCAGACAAGCAATGGGGATGCAGCCTTCACCTTGAGGCAGCTGAGAAAGGTTGCCACTGACATGGTCATTGGCTTCAGATGCCATGCGTGGGATGTGAGCACCCAGATCAACACTATAAAGGTAGTTTTGTGCTGCGAAAGAGCTGAGATCCAGACTCTCTTCCCTAGAGGTGAGCTCATCACCTTCTCTGCATTTTTCTTGTCTGAGCCCAGATGTAAGAAGGACCTGAGCCACAACAAGCAGACATTGTCATTTGAATTTATTCTCTGTGCTTGTTACCTTGCCCCAGCTATCCCAGCTGCATGCCTTCCTCCACATCCCTTGCCTCAGAAGCACATTTCTCATGGAGCTTTATCCCTTGGTTTTGCTCTCCTTAGCTTTTGTTTTTTCTTTTTCAAGTTTTTATTTAAATTCTAGTTAGTTAACATATAGTGTAATATTGGTTTCAGAAGAGAATTTAGTGTTTCATCACTTACATACAACACCCAGTGCTCATCACAGCAAATGCCCTGCTAAATACCCATTTAGCCCATCCCCTGCCCATCTCCTCTCCAGCGACCCTTAGTTTTTTCTCTGCAGTTAAGAGTCTCCTAGTGCACCTGGGTGGCTCAATCGGTTAAGCCTCTGACTTTAGCTCAGGTCATGACCTCACAGTTAATGATTTCAAGCCCCACATCCAGCTCTGTGCTGACAGCTCAAAGCCTGAAGCCTGTTTCAGATTCTGTGTCTCCTTCTATCTCTGCCCCTCCCTCACTTACACTCTGTTTCTCTCTCTCTCAAAAATAATTATTTTTTAAAAATTAAAAAAATTGCCTCTTATGGTTTGTTTTCATCTCTTTTTCCCCCTTCATCCCCTATATTGATCTGTTTTGTTTCTTAAATTCCACATATGAGTGAAATCATATGGTATTTGTCTTTGACTGACTTATTTCACTTAGCATAATACACTCAAGCTCCACCAGCATCATGGCAAATGGCAAGATTTAATTCTTTTTTGGCTGAGTAATATTCCATTGTGTATATATATATACACATATACATATATGTATATATATATCCACCTCTTCTTTATCCATTCCTCAGCCAATAGACATTTGGGCTTTTTCCATAATTTAGCTATTGTTGATGCTGCTGCTATAAACATCAGGGTGTATGTGCCCCTTTGAATCAGTATTTTTGTATCATTTGGATGAATACCTAGTAGTGTAATTGCTGGGTCATAGGTTAGTTCTATTTTTCATTTTTTGAGGAACCTCCATACTGTTTTCCAGAGTGGCTGCACCAGTTTTCATTCCCACCAACAGAGCAAGAGGGTTCCCATTTCTCCACATTCTCACCAACATCTGTTATTTCCTGTGTTAATTTTAGCCATTCTGATAGATGTGAGGTGGTATCTCATCATGGTTTTGACTTGTATTTCACTCATTATGAGTGATACTGAGCATCTTTTCATGTGTCTGTTAGCCATCTGTATGTCTCACTTGGAAAAATGTCTATTCATGTCTTCAGCCCATTTCTTAACTGGATTGTTTTTTGGGTACTGAGTTTGATAGTTTCTTTATAGATTTTAGATACTAACTCTTTATCATATATGTCATTAGCAAATATCTCCTACCATTCCATAGATTGCCTTTTAATTTTGTTGATTGTATCCTTTGCAGTACAGAAGCTTTTTATCATCATGAAGTCCCAATAGTTCATATATTTAGTAGGAAGTTACTCTGGCCAAGGTCAAAGAGATTGTTGCCTGTGTTCTCCTCTAGGATCTGATGGTTCCTGCTTCACATTTAGATATTTCATCCATTTTGAATTTATTTTTGTGTATCGTGGAGGAAAGTGGCCCAGTTTCATTCTTCTGCATGTTGCTCTCCAGTTTTCCCAACACCATTTAGTGAAGAGACCATCTTTTTTTCCATTAGATATCCTTTCTTGTTTGTTGAAGATGAGTTGACCATATGGCTGTGGGTCCATTTCTTGGTTCTCTATTTTGTTCCATTGACCTCTGTGTCTGTTTTTGTGCCAGTACCATACCGTCTTGATGATTACAGCTTTGTAGTATAGTTTGTAGTCTGGAATTGTGATGCCTCCAAGCTTTGGTTTTCTTTTTCAAGATTGCTTTGGCTATTTGGGGTCTTTTGTGGTTCCCTACAAATTTTAGGATTGTTCGTTCTAGCTTTGTGAAAAATGCTGGTGATATTTTGATAGGGATTGCATTAAATGTGTAAATTGCTTTGGGTAGTATAGACATTGTAACAATATTTGTTCTTCTAATCCATTAGCATGGAATGTTTTTCCATTTCTTTGTGTCCTTTTCAACTTCTTTTTCTCCCTCCCTTCCTTCCTTCCTTTCCTCCCCCCTTCCTTCCTTCCTTCCCTCCCCACCTCCCTCCCTCCTTCCCTCCCTCCCTCCTTCCCTCCTTTCGATAAAGAGGGCACAAGTGAGTGAGGAGTAGAGAGAGAGAGAGAGAGAGAGAGAGAGAGAAAGAGAGAGAGAAATGGAGTTCACCCAAAGTGGGGCTCAAGCTCATCCAACATGGACTTACACTCACGAATTGTTTGTTCACAACCTGAGCCAAATTAAGATGCTTAATGACTGGGCCATCTAGCCACCCCTCTTCAATTTCTTTCATACATGTTCTATAATTTTCAGAGTAAAGATCATTTACCTCTTTGGCTACATTTATTTCTAGGTATCTTATAAGTTTTGGTGCAATTGGAAATCAGATCGATTCCTTGAATTTTCTTATTGCTATTTCAGTATTGGTGTATAGAAATGCAACAGATATCTATATGTTGATTTTGTATCCTGCAATTTTAGTGAATTTGTGTATCATTCTAGCAAGTTTTTGGTGGGGTCTTTTGGGTTTTCTATATAGAGTAACATGTTACCTATGAATAGTGACAGTTTGACTTCTTCATTGCCTATTTGGATGTATTTTATTTCTTTTCGTTATCTGATTGCTGAGTCTAGGACTTCCAATACTATGTTAAATAACAAAGGTGAGAGTGGACATCCTTGTTTTGTTCCTGACCATAGTGGGAAAGCTCTCAGTTTTTTCCCATTGAGGATGGTTTTAGCTGTGGATCTTTCCTACATGGACTTTAAGATGTTGAGGTATGTTCCCCCATACCTACTTTGTTGAGGGTTTTTGTTAAGAATGAATGTTGTAGTGACAGCTGGGTGGCTCAGTCAGTTGAGTGTTGAACTCTTGATATCGGCTCAGGTCATGATCTTGTAGTCCTGGGATCAAGTCCAACATTGGGCTCCATATTGAGCATGGAGCCTGCCTAGGATTCTCTCTCTCTCTCTCTCTCTCTCTCTCTCTCTCTCTCTCTCTCTCTCTCTCCTCCCTTTCCCCCACTGTGTGTTCTCTCTCTCTGTCTCTATCTGTTTCTCAAAAATAAGTAATAATATAAACACTTTTAATAAAAGGAATGAATGCTGTACTATGTCAAATATGTGTTTTTTTTTTCTGCATCTGTCGAGAGGATCATATGGTTCTTATCCTTTCTTTTATTAATGTGGGGTAGAACGATGATTGATTTGCAAATACTGAAACACCTTTGCAGCCCAGGAATAAATCCTACCTTATTGTGGTGAATAATTCTTTTAATATACTATTAATTCTCTTTGCTAGTATTGTTGGGAACTTTTACATCCATGTACAACAAGGATATTAGCCTATAGTTCTCCTGTAATAGGGTATTTGTCAGGTTTTGGAATCAAGGTAATGCTGGACCTCATAAGATGAGTTTGGAATTTTTCCTTCCATTTTTATTTTTTGGAACAGTTTGAGAAGAATAGGTATTAACTTTTCTTTATATGTCTGGTAGAATTTTCCTGGGAAGTTTCTGACCCTCCTTAAGCTTTACTGGAGTTGCTTTTCTCTTCATGACAGTCTTCAAAGGAAAATGACTATCAGATATATCTTTTATTTCCTAAAATATAAATAATCATAGATAATAATCTAATATATAATAAGTTTACATATGTATCTAATTATAATTATAACTGAAAAAGAAATTGATTTTATTTTTCAATAATTTTCAAGTCTTGTTTTTATCTACTCATAACTTTTGTGACTCTGTACTATTGCATTTAAAAACAAACCGAAATATTTGTTAACCCACTCTATATATGTATAGTACATACACACACATATATGTGCACAAATATATAAATATACATACACATAAAACACACATACATACACCTACATACACAAGTTTGCATATATTTGTATGTGTGTATTTAATCTATCTGTTAAATGAACCAAGTATTTCTTGGCAGAAAACATTGAAGAATCACAGAAAAATGAGAAAAATTATGACTGCCATGTAGCATACCTAACAAATGAAAAGAAACGCTCTAATTTAGAAGTATTAAAATAATTCAGTGAAGCAATGGTTTGAAGTCACAATAATTTTCTTTCTTTCCCCTTTGGTCATTGAGGGAAATAAAGAATGTTTATCAGTGTAGATAGTTTAGCATTTTCCATAGTTTCTGACTCAGCTTCTTTCATCAGGAGCTTCTTTGCTTAGGACTGGTGCCTGAATACAGAACTCTCATAATCTAAACTTGTTCCTAACACGTTTCTGCCTTGCCTTCGGTATCTTACCTCTAGGAAACCTTAACATTCATCATGGTACATGGTATATGACAAACTTTTGATAAGTATTTGTTGATTGAATGATTACTGAATAGTCTTATTCCAGCTCATACCTCCAGGCCATTTTCTGGTCATAGTCACTGCTGCCATGTTAGTTAGTTCTTTGCATTGAGACCATTTTTTCTTTTTACCTTAAGACCATTTTTATCCAATAAGTGTATAAAAGTTATTTAAGCATATTTTATTTATTTATTATTTAAATTTATATCCAAGTATATAACATATAGTGCAGTAATATTTTCAGGAGTAGAATCCAGTGATTCATCCCTTACATATAACACCCAGCGCTCATCCCAACAAGTGTCCTCCTTAATGTCTCTCACCCATTTAACCCTTCCTCCCACCCAACACCACACCAGCAACTCGCAGTTTGTTCTCTGTATTTAAGAGGGTATTATGGTTTGTCTCCCTCTCTGTTTTAATATTATTTTTGCTTCCCTTCCCTTATGTTTATCTGTTTTGTATCTTCAATCCGACATATGTGTGAAGACATATATTTGTCTTTTTCTGACTAATTTCGCTTATCGTAATACCCTCTAGTTCCATCCACATTGTTGCAAATGGCAAGATTCCATTCTTTTTGATCACCCAGGTAATATTCCATTATACACACACACACACCACACACACACACACACACACACACACACACACACACCACCACCTCTTATTTAATCATTCATCAGTCTATAGACATTTAGGCTCTTTCCACACTTTAGCCACTATCTATAGAGCTGCTATAAACATTGGGGTGCATATGTTCCTTAGAAACAATACACCTTTATCCTTTGGGTAAACACCTAATAGTGCAATTGCTGGGTTGCTGGGTTGGAGGATAGTTCTATTTTTCATTTTTGAGGAAACTCCACACTGTTTTCCAAAGTAGCTGCACCAGTTTGCATTCCCACCAGCAGTGCAAAAGAGATCCTCTTTCTCTACATCCTTGCCACCATCTATTGCTGCCTGGGTCATGAATTTTAGCCATTCTGACAGGTGCAAGGTGGTATCTCATTGCAGGTTTGATTTGTATTTCCCTGATGATGAGTGATGTTGAGCATCTATTCATGTGTCTGTTGGCCATCTAAATGTCTTCTTTGTAAAGGTGTCTAATCAGATCTTTTGCCCATTTTTTCACTGGATTATTTTCTTTTTGGGGTATTGAGTTTGATAAGTTATAGATTTTAGATACTATCCCTTTATCTGATATGTTGTTTGCAAATACCTTCCTCCATTCTGTTGGTTGCCTTTTAGTTTTGCTGATTGTTTCCTTCACTGTTCAGAAGCGTTTTATCTTGATGAGGTCCCAATATTTCATTTTTGCTTTTGTTTCTCTTACCTCCATAGATGTGTCAAGTAAGAAGTTGCTGCGGCCAAGGTCAAGGAGGTTGTTGGCTGCTTTCTCCTCTAGGATTTTGACAGGCTTCCTGTCTTACATTTAGGTCTTTCATTCATTTTGAGTTTATTTTTGTGTGTGGTGTAAGAAAGTGGTCTAAGTTTATTCTTCTGCATGTCACTGCCCAGTTTTCCCAACACCATTTGCTGAAGAGATGTTCTTTTTTTTTTTCATTAGATATTCTTTCCTTCTTTTCCTTTCCTGCTTTCCTGCCATATGTTTGTGGTTCCATTTCTTGGTTCTCTATTCTGTTCCATTGATCTCTGTGTCTGTTTTTATGCCAGAATAATACTGTCTTGATGATTACAGCTTTGTAGTACATCTTGAAGTCCAAAATTGTGGTGCCTCCAACTTTGCTTTTCCATACAAATTTTATAATTGTTTCTTCTATCTTTGTAAAGAATGCTGGTGTTATTTTATTAGAGACTACATTGAATATGTAGATTGCTTTGGGTAGTATAGGCATTTTAGCAATATTTGTTCTTCTAATACATGAGCATGGAATATTTTTCCATTTTTTGTGTCTTCAATTACTTTCATAAGTTTTTATATTTCCAATGTAAAGATTTTTCACCTCTTTGATTAGGTTTATCCTAGGTGTTCGTGGCGCAATTGTAAATGGGATGGATTCCTGATTTCTCTATTTGTTGCTTCATTATTGGTGTATAGTAATGCAACCTATTTCTGTGCATCAAATTTACTTTCTGCAACTTTGCCGAATTCATGGATCTGTTCTAGAAGTTTTGGTGGAGTCTTTTGGGTTGTCCACATAGAGTATCATGTCATCTGCAAAGAGTGAAAGTTTGACTTCCTCCTTGCAGATTTGGATGCCTTTTATTTCTTTGCACTGTCTGATTCCTGAGGCTAGGACTTCCAACACTATGTTGAATAACAGTGGTGAGAGTCAAAATCCTTGTCACGTTCCTGACCTTAAGGGGAAGCTCTCGGTTTTTCCCCATTGAAGACGATACTAGTGGTGGGTCTTTCATATGTGGCTTTTGTGATTTGAGGCATAATCCTTCTTCTATCCCTACTTTCTTGAGGATTTTTATCAATAAAGAATGCTATATTTTGTCAAATGCTTTCTCCACATTTGAGTGGATCCACATGTTGAGTGGATCATGTGGTTCTTATTCCTTCTTTTATTAATGTGATGTATCACACCAATTGATTTTCAGATATTGAACCAGCCCTGCATCTCAGGTATAAATCCCACTTGGTAGTGGTGAATAATTATTTTAATGTATTGTTGGATCCACTTGGCTGGTATCTTTTTGAGAATTTTTGCATCTGTGTTCATCAGGTAAGTTGGTTTGTAGTTCTTTTTAGTGGGGCCTTTAGTTTTGGAATCAAGGTAATGCTGGCCTCATAGAATGAGTTTGGAAGTTTTCCTTCCACTTCTATTTTTTGGAACAGCTTCAAAATAATAGGTGTTAACTCTTCTTTAAATGTTTGGTAGAATTCCCCTGGAAAGCCATCTGGCCCTGGAGTCTGTTTTTTTGGGAGATTTTTGACTACTAATTCTATTTCTTCACTGGTTATTGGTCTGTCAAATTTTCTGTGTCTTCCTCTTTCAGTTTTGGTAGTTTATATGTTTCTAGGAATTTGTCCATTTCTTCCAAATTGTCCAATTTATTGCCATATAATTTCTCATAATATTCTCTTATTATTGTTTGTATGTCTGCAGTGTTAGTTGTGATCTCTCCTGTTTAATTCTTGATTTTATTTATTTAGGTCCTTTCCTTTATCTTTTTGGTCAAATTGACTAGGGCTTTATCAATTTTGTTAATTCTTTCAATGAACCAGCTTCTGGTTTCAATGATCCGTTTTGTTTTTTTTTGTTGTTGTTGTTGTCATCGTTGTTGTTTGATATCATTGATTTCTGCTCTGATCTTTATTATTTCCTTCTTCTGGAGTTGCAGAGTGGTGCAGCAGAAGCATACTGGGCCCATATTATTTCCTTCTGCTGGTTTTAGGCTTTATTTACTGTTCTTTTCCCCAGCTCCTTAAGGTGTAAGGTTACATATGTTGTGTATCTGAGACCTTTATTCTTTCTTTATGAAGGCCTGGATTCCTATATACTTCCCTCTTATGACTGCCTTTGCTGCATCACAGAGGTTTTGGGATGTCATCTTATCATTTTCATTGGCTTCCATATACTTTTTAATTTCTTCTTTAATTTCTTGGTTAACGCATTCATTTCATTCTTTAGTAGGCTGTTTTGTAATCTCCAAGTATTCATGGTCTTTCCAAATTTTTTCTTGTGGTTGATTTTGAGTTTCATAGCTTTGTGATTTGAATATATGCACAGTATGATCTTGATCTTTTTGTATGTCTTGAGGGCCGATTTCTGTCCCAGTATGTGATCTATTCTGGAGAAGGTTCCATATGCACTCAAGAAATGGTATTCTGCTACTTTAGGATGGAATCTTTTGAATATATCTTTTTAGTCCATCCAGTCCAGTGGGTCAATCAAAGCCATTGTTTCCTTGTTTATTTTCTCTTAGATGGTCTGTCCATTGCTGTATGTGGGGCGTTGAAGTACCCTGCTATTATGGTATTATTATCAATGAGTTTCTTTATGTTTGTGAGTAATTGATTTATGTATTTGGCTTCTTCCACCTTGAGGGCATATATGTTTACAATTGTTAGATATTCTTGGTGGATGGTCCCCTTAATTATTATATAATAGCCTTCTTCATCTCTTGTTACTGTCTTTGTTTTAAAAACTTGTTCGTGGGGCTCAGTCGGTTGGGCATCCGACTTCGGCTCAGGTCATGATCTTGCGGTCTATGATTTCAAGCCCTGCGTCGGGCTCTGTGCTGATGGCTCAGAGCCTGTAGCCTCCTTCACATTCTGTGTCTCCCTCTCTCTCTGCCCCTCCCCCACTCATGCTCTGTCTCTCTCTGTCTCAAAAATAAATAAACATTAAAAAAATTAAAAAAAAACTTGTTTGTCTGATATAAGTATGGCAATTCCAGCTTTCTTTTGGCAACCATTAGCATGATAGGTGTTCTCCATCCTGTTACTTTCAATCTAAATGTATCATTAGGTCTAAAATGGGTCTTTTTAAAATAGCTTATAGATGGATCTTATTTTCTTATCCTTTCTGATACACTATGTCTTTAGGAGTGTTTAGTCTATTGACATTTAGAGTGAGTACTGAAAGATATGAATTTATTGCCATTGTGTTGCCTATATATTTGGGGTTTCTGTTGGTGTTCTCTAGTCTTTTATAGTCTTTGTGCTTTTGGTCTTTTTTGTTTTGTTTCAGCTTTTCTCCTCTCAGAGGAGAAATTAAAATTTCTTGCAGGGCAGTTTTAATTGTCATGAAGTCCTTTAGTTTTTATTTGTCTGGGAAACTCTTTATCTCTTCTGCTATATTGAATGATAGCCTTGCTGGATAAAGAATTCTTGGCTGCATGTCTTTCTGATTCAGCATGTCGAATATATCCTGCCAGTCCTTTCTGGCCTGTCACATTTTTGTGGATGGGTCTGCTGCAAACCTGATCTGCCTTCCCTTATAGGTTAAGGACTTTTTTTCCCTCACTGCTTTCATAATTCTTTCTTTGTGTATTTTGTGAATTTGACTATGATATGCCTTGGTGATGGTTAGTTTTTGATGAATCCAGTGGGACTTCTCTTTGTTTCCTGGATTTTGATATCTGTGTCTTTCCCCAGATTAGGAAAGTTTTCCACTATAATTTGCTCACATAAACCTTCTATGCCCTTTTCTCTTTTCATTTTTGGGACCCTATGATTCAGATGTTATTCCTTTTTAATAAGTTCACTGAGTTCTCTAAATCTTGTATCATGCTTTTTTGCCTTAGTTTCCCTATGTTTTTTCTGCTTCATTTTGCTCCATAATTTTGTATTTTGTATTGCTGATTTCCTGCTCTGCTGTGGCAGCCATTCGATATTACTTCTAGGTTATAACATTTTTAATTTTGTCTTGACTGGATTTTACCTCTTTTATCTCTGCAGAAAGGAATTCTGTGCTTTTTTCATCCCCAGCTAGTATTCTTATTCTTGTGATTCTAAATTATAGTTCAGACCTATTGGTTATATCTGTATTGATTAAGCACCTGGCTGTAATTTCTTCCTGTTCTTTCTTTGTGTGTGTGTGGGGGGGGGAATACCTTCATTTTGTCATTTTGAGGGAGAAAAATCATTAATAAAATTAAATTAAAAGAAAAAAAATTAAAAACGATATAAAAGTCAAATCAAGGAGGCTAGATCCTAGGTGTGTTTTGGTCTTGTTGTTGAAAGAAGCTCGATAGAATAGAGAAAAAAGGGAAAGAAAAGAAAAAAAAGAAAGAAAAGTTTAAAACAAAAAAATATATACAATAAAGTAGAACAAAATTAAATGAAAGTGAAATAGAAAAAAAAATTAGAAAACAAATTAGTAAAACGAATTATTCTTTCAAAAAAAAGGAAAACAAAATTTCCTCCTGTATCATAAGAAAAAAAAAAGAAAATAAAGGAGGATAAAAAACTATTTAAATAGAAGTAAATAAAACAAAACAAAAAGGATGAATAGATGGACAGCAAACAGAATGAAGCCTGAATGAAGTTACATCCAGTTTCCAATAGAACTCAAACTGTGAAGCACTTTATAGTCCATACACTAAGCAGGTGGAAAGACTTGTGGTGGTCCTCTAGGGGATGTGCTCGGAGCACATAGTTGGGTGGGGCTTGGTGTAACCAAGAAGCTCCATTCTCCATTAGGTGGCACTGCTTAGGTCACTAGGGTGGATCAATGTGACATATGTGTGTGTGTGTATGTGCCTGCACTGGAGAGGTGAAAATGGCATCATCCGGCTTCCTAATCTCTGGCACAAGACTCTGTGAGCTCACTGACCAGTAATCAAACACCCCTCCTTTGTCTTAGGCTTCCGTCCACTCACTGCTTCTACACTGTCTGTGTCCAAGCCGTCAGCCTGTCAGGTGGCACCTCCCTCCTGAATTTTATCTCAGATGGGGCTGTGTTCCCAAATCCCTCACTTCTGAGAACCTTGCAGCTTGGACCTGCTCCACCCTTCTGGGGAAGGGTCTTGCTCAGCAATGGCTGGGTGCCAGCTTGCCCCAGAGAACTTTGGTGCAATCATGCAGTGGCAGAAGTTCAGAGATAATGGCAAATCTCAACGCACAGCAGGCGCCAGGTTTCACCACACTCTTGCATCTTTGTTCTGATATGAGCAAATGTGGCTGCTCTCCAGAGTCCCCAGGACTTTTGCCTGTGAGGATACCATATGGCCTCTACTAAATTCCCTCCAAGCAAAGGAGTCCCTTTTCCCCATGTGACCCACTGACCCCTTGGACCTTACTGCCTGCTCCTGGGGATTTACCCTTTATTGCCACCAGAGCATGGCCAGATATTGAGCTCTGGGATTTCCAACCCCTGTTTATTGAGTCCTAATATTGAAACCCTCTCTTTTCTCCTCAATGGTTTTGGGGAACAGATTTCTTGTTCAGTCCCTTGTGAGTATTTCTACTCTTTCTCTTTTTTTCCAGGTACTTTCAGGGGGAGTGCTTTTCCTATATTCTCCCTCTGTGCCACACTCTCCCCCCTCCTTTCTCTGTCCTCTCCCTGCCAAAACAGCTCTCTACCCTCCATGGCTTCTCTCTCCACCAGTTCACCTCTCTGCATCATGTGCCTGCCGAGTTCTGTGGTTCAAGTTATGCAGATTGTTGTGTTAATCCTCAGATCAATTTCCTAGGTGCGCCAAATGGTTTGCTGCTGATCTAGCTGGATTTCAGGGATGAGAGAAGTGGAGAACTTCCATGCTGCTCTGCCATCTTAGCCCCCTCTCCCCACTTTGAACTCTTAAGAGACCTCAAGTCTAATGCACTAGACTTGGCTGCAGAGTGGAATTCCATGAAGGAACTTAAATATACAGATGCTCAGGCCCCATCCTTGACCAACTAAATCAGAACAGTACCTGAGGGGTGTCTGGGTGGCTCAATTGGTTAAGGACCTGACTCTTGATTTGGGCTTAGGTCATGATCTTTCAGTTCATGAGATCCAGCCCCTAAGCATATTTTTAGGAAATTCATTAAGTGTTTAAAGTTAACTGGTTCCATTAAGTATCTAAACCCTTCTTTCTTTTCTTTTCTTTTAATTTTCCTTTTTTTTTTTTTTTCCTTTCCTTTCATGGCCGGGAATCTCAGGCTTCATCATCTAAGGAATAAGCAAAGGAATCCCTTTGCTTCAATAATTCTAATTTTGTGTGTGTGTGTGTGTGTGTGTGATGTAAATGGATTTCAAAATCATAATTAAACTCCATCATAAGTTAAAAAATTAATTTGGTATCCAAAAATGCTTTCTTGGTATGTAGAAACTTGCCTGCAATTTAGGAATAATCTTTTTATAAAAAAATGGCACACAAAATTAATTAGTATTCACCCTGTTTCTCTGATAAGCTCTGCCAGGCTACTCACCCTGGGAGACCCCAGGGAAATAGGAGGCAGCTCTCTATAGGCATAGGCCTGGGGCCCATGATTAACTTTTGGCTTTGAATTAAAATTTTTTTTCTGAATATAGAAGCAACAGGATGTATGTGGGCTGCAGTGCAGTTTAATGATTGAAAAAAAAGGAAACAGCACTTTGCCTACACACAATCCTATTTGTCTTTTTGTAGGGAGATGCAGGGCCCTCCGTTCCATGAAGTTTTTGCAGTCATTCCTTGTTCACTGTGCTGTTTCTCCTCAAAAGTCCTCAGCACTTCTAGTTTGCAATACACAAATCAGCCCTCAGTTCTTGGATGCCATGTATAATGATGAACCCCTCCTTCAGGTGGGGCCTTTCCATCCTGATGGCAGTGAGCTCTTTGAAGGCAGGGGTTAGTCTTTTTTTTTTTTTTTTAGTTTTCTAAATCTGGTGAAGAGCTTTATGCATAACTAAGCACAACATAAATATTCAGTACATATTTTCTAACTTCTTTCCCAGAATGTCTATTAGGAGAGATGGGGGCAGGAGACATAAGTATGTGGAAAGTTTTGAGAAAAACCTTGAGAGCATTCTAGGGCAGGGTCTACAAGCCATGAGCAGTTTTGTTGTTTGCTTTTAGCTGAGAATACCAGTAATGACTTACAAGTGTATGTGTGGTCATTGTGTGTGTGTATATTCATTGTATTGTGTTCCTAGTAATGTGTCATCTGGAAGGAAGTGTTAGAATGTGACAATTAAGCAATATGTCAAATTTTCACATAGTAGAAGGTGCAAAGATTCCACATTTTGGGTCAGTGGACCTAAAAGAGACATCAGTAGTCCCAAGGGGGAATTTCTGCTTCGATCTCACAAAACCCTGGGGATAGTCTCTTATCACAGCTTTCTTCTGTTGTAGGGGCTGAGTGAGAGTGATATTGGTGACGTATGCAGTGCTTGCCCTCATGTTGCTCACAGTGTTTGTAGAGAATCCAGACTCAGGCCCAAATTATTTAGAGACTAACACAAAACGTTATGGCATTAGGATGGAAAATGGTTCTTTGTCTAGCATATAAGCCTATTCCCAAAACGTGAAGCTGACCAGGTTGTGCAGTGTCCTGCCCGGAGTGCTGCTTTGGTGTAGCCCCACAGCCACACTGGACAGACGACTCCTTCGATCGAATATGTAAGTACTCCCTCTATTGATTGTAAGACAGCTAGTTTTGCCTTACTGTATCAATACAAAATATATGCTATATGTCTGGTAGTAGAATAAGACGGTGTCTCTCACAATGTCATCTCAGAACATTAGTTGATGCACTGAGATTAAATTTGGAGGGAAGTAGAGAATAAAGTTTTATGGTTTATGTTGTAGATTCATTTGTATAAGCGATTAAGCAAATGTATAAAAAATGTGTGAATCAATATGTCTAGGGTAACTTAGATCAGAGCTCCTATCTCTATGTCTTATCAATCAATGCCATGTCTGAAAACACTGGAGGCAGACTAATTACATTTTCATTTGGCCCAAAGTTAGGAAGGTCAATTTAATAAGCTGTTTGGCAGAAAAGGTTCAATAATCTTGCTAAACTAGAATAATAGGTCCAAACATAAAATCATAAACATTATTTAACATATACTATTTGCTAGACACAGAAGCAAGTGTTGTACATGCATTATCCCAAAAAACACTATGTACTATGTACCAATAAAGCTATGAAGAAACTTCTAATTTCCTGCCCAGCATGTAAGAAACTTGAAAGTCACCATTTCATCGTAATAACAAGTAAAAAGCAGAAGAAACTGAAAATTCAACAACTCTTTCTAGATCCCTAAGAGAAGTGAGGTCTTAGGGCAAGCCGCTGTCCCCCAAATTGGAGACACTGGCAGGCAAATACAAAACATCACAACTTAGCAGAGCAGAAAGAAGGCCATGAGTTGAAGCATCCTTGGGAACCAGTACTAGGATATGAAAAGTGGAACTCCAGTTCCTCATTTTGAAATACAACAGAGCATTCTATTCTTCTTAACAAGATTTGCCCTCCAGAGAAACTATTTAACCAGGGTCTAACTTACTAGGGTTTTATCAGAGCCTGATTGATTTGGGGGAAGGCAACAGCCAACTCCAACCAACTCTCCCCATCCAGTTCGACCTAAGGGAAGGTGAAAAAAAAACCTGAGAAACTCACAGTCCTGAAGCTCACAGTCCAGAGGCACAACCTCACTAAAAGACTGAGACCTAATAGGACCATAACACGCTTCCCCTCTCAACATATATCACCCCAATATCATAAAGGCTTATTTATATCAGTTTGTTTTATCTAGTGCCTGATGTCCACCTATCAAGAGTCTATATAAATATATTTTGCTCATTTTATTGGCTTGATTTTTATTACTGAGTTATAAGAATTGTTTATATATTCTTTTCAAAAACTCTTGTAATATATATATTTTGCAAATAAAGAAAAGCTATGGAGTAGGTACTATAATTATGCCCAATTAATTAATGCCTAATTAATAAGGAAACTGTGAGGTCCTGAACAGTGATGTAACTTGCCCAAGATCACATAGCGAGAAAGTGACAGAGCCAGGACTTGAACCTCAGTAGTTAACCACTTTACTACGTAAAGTATTTACATCTTAATATAGCTTTGAAGTACCTAATATATAGACCTTAAAACATACTTTAGATTTTAGGTAAAATGAGTAAATATTTTTCAAGATTGCAAAAATATAAGTGTTAATATCCATGAGAAAGGACTTTAGGATTTCAATAACTTTAAGGTCAACTTGAACCAAAGGCATAAGATGGCTAATTGAAAAATCAAATGTAAATCTGAACTAAATAATGTCTAGCTTAAGAGAAGCAGTAATCCCACTGTGCATCAAGACCCCATTTGGGGTAGTATTGAGTTTTAAAAAGAACCTTTAAAATGCATTGTATCCAGAAGACAATAATAATATTTTTGAGAGTCCTGGAACACATTGTCAAATTAATTCAGCAGTATTAATTGAGTACCCTGCGTTAGCTATTATGATATGATGCTGAACAAAACAGTGCTTATCTCAAGAAGCCTTGAGTTTCAAGCAGTTTCGGGTATTTATCCCAAAGAAGAGGTAACTTGAGAGTAGTATAAGGTGTGATTCAGTTACGAAAAATGTTTAAGTACACGGTCTGTGTCACACATTACATTTGAGAACAGGGATACAGGGATGAATAAATACCTCACGATGTCCATTCTCAAGGAGATCACAGTCTAGTAGATGAGAGTTACCATATATTCAACTGCGATAAGATAAATAACATACTAGTAAACCACAGGCTAACACACTATAGGACACAGCAGAAGTCAGCAGAAGTGCTTCTGTTTGAGGAGGAACACAGAAGGGGGTCACTTGATAGCTTCCTGCTACTATTTTAGGACCTGCTATTTAACACAAGAAACAGATTTGTTAAAGGAACAAACAAAGCCCTCCAGAAGGAGCATAAACATTTGGAAATCACAGAAAAGAAAAATGCATTAATAGGTGAATTTTTTTTCTAACAATAAAAGATGAGACAATAGGTTACCTTAAAAAAAAGCAAATTCCACATCACTGAATATGTCCTAGCAGAGTCCAACCTACCACCTGGCATGGGCATTGCAGACTAGATTCGCCTGTTGGTGAAAAGTTGAGATAAGTGAATTTTAAGGTCACTCCAAATTCTGAGAATCTGTTACTGGCATGAGCAGCTTCCTAAATTGGAAAGCTGCTTACAGTAAATGTTGATTTGGTTTGTTCTTAAGATATTTTAAAACATTAGCTTTTTCCTGACATAGGCTTAGCATAAATAAGCCTTGTGGGTAAGACCGTGCAACCTGTATGTTCACATTATCTGACTTGAGGTTATTTTAGGACTATAACCTGTTAATTATATTGTCCACTAATTAAAGAAATGGTTATTGTACAGTGAGTGTACACTCCAAAAGACCAGAGCAAGAGGCACAATTACAACTTCCAACTAAAGCAGCCTTGAGTCTTGAAAAGGGTCCAGCACTTTTTACTTTCTCCTGTCAATCTGTGATCTGGGAATCTTACCAGCTGGGGACACCCACCCTTTCCTGGGGAGAGTCCCTTTAATCCTGATTATTTACAAAGTGTTTATATTCTTTCATTCTTCTCTTTTTGGAGTAATGGAAGGTACAATGAATCAGTATTCAGGAATGCTGGGTTCAGTTCTTTGCTTTGTCACATAGTACCCATATAAATGTTCTGAGATTTAGACTCCTCTCCTGTAAATCGTGAGAGATGCACCCACTGAGTCAGTCGTTTCTAGTTATCAGTCCGACTTTTTAAGGTGTTTTTTTTTTTTTTTACAGCTTTTAAACGATCCATTGTGGAGCCTCAGCTTCAGAGAGTCTGATTCAATAGATCTTGAGTAGGTTCAAGAAATAGTATTTTTTAAGTTCTTCCAAGAATCCTGAGGTTACAGCCCAATTTGGGACCTAGGCAAGATAATTTCTAAGGCTTCTTTCACTTCTAAAAGTCTATGAGTCTGTGACTCTTGTTTTTCTCTCTTCAAAACTTCAGTGATTTTATACAGACATATATATATCTTAAAAAGAAAAGGCTTTTACGCACCACAACCCATGTGGAAAAATTCAATTCACTTGTGATTATAGGCAACATCATTTTATTTTAACAATTTCCCTTTCTAATGCTGTTCAAGTAGTTTGAAGAAGTGTCCAAAAAATGAAAAAGCAGAGAGGTATTAAATAAACATTTAGCCAAGTCAGTGTACAACCTTCCCCCTCCCATCCACCTACCCTTCTAATTCCTTTCCTTCTTTCTGGTCTCAAACATTTAAGCAACACATAAGAGAAAAATGCTCTCCCTTAAGCCCATTTCTGAAATGATTCTATTTTTAAACACTGCAGTTCATCTCAATTGTGCTCAAATTCAATTCACTTGTGATTGTCTGCTATATTATTTTCTTTATCAATTTCTCCCTAGACTCAGTGGGGCAGTGATTGAAATTTGAAAGCTTGTGGGGGGAATAAAGTCCAAAACAGTATTGAGGAAAATGTGTCTTGAGTCTGTTGGCTGCAAGGAGCCCTTGCTTTCCCTCAACACCCAATCTGCTTTCATCCACAGTCTCTTGATAAACACCATCCAGCCAAAATGACTTAAAAAATAATTTTAAATTGATTCTTCCATCATCAAAAGAGTTCTTTTCTCCCTAGCCTTAAAACATTTTATTTTTTATTATTACATCATGTGCTTATGCTTTGGCTAAGACTGCCTTGCTTTTGGTTGCTAAATCTTTGCTGTGCTTTAGGTGAAGTCGGCATGAATCCATCTAAGGCATTAGGAATGTTGGCCACTGGAATCTCCTTGGAATAGAAAGATAACACTCATTCTGTTCCCAGACTAGCTTGGTTTTGAATACAATGAACTTATTCAAATATATCACCCCCTTTTTTAGTATAATATTTGCTAAACCTGTGATATCATTTAATTGTTAATTATGTTCTAATTTCTCCCACCCAGAATTCAGTGTAAAAACAATCACCAAGTATGTTAGGGGCAATGAAGGGAACAGGAGTTAACAAGACCAGGGTTCAAACACCGGTGTAATGATTTATAGATCACATCTTCGTTCATGCTGTCCACAAGACAATTCTTCTCATTCATGTCCCAAGACCCCTCATCTGATGGCTGAAATGGCCACACCTAGGTCATTATGTCCTCTGGTATGCAGCTCCATATTTGCCTGTGACTTCCCATTATATGCTTTCCTAAGCTGTTCTTTTGTATCCCATTACTTTTAAAATACTGATTTCTTTGTGTCATTGGCCACTTGGGTTTACTTACACCAATTTGAGTATCGAAGTTGGAAGAGAGTACCATGATCAATTGAAGCACAAGGGATTTATTTTATAGGTGGGTAGAGTATAAGAGCCTGGAAAGTACAGTTGCTACCAAACATGTTGCAGCCAGATCTGTATTCAAAGGGTGATCTTTCATCTAGGTCCCTGCTCACACAACTCTGTTTTCATGAATTTATTTTATTTTCTCTTTCCTCTACCACTTAATAAAAAAATCTGTCCTTTCTTCAAAGTCTGCCACTTCCAAGAAGTCTTCTCTGACCACATTCATTTCCACTCAATGCATACCTCCCTTGTGTTCTTATTTACTTCTTGTGCTACTTGATGTTTCTAGTATGTATGTCATGCTTCCCTAAATAGACTCTATGCTCCTGCATGGCCAAACTTTGTCCTAGCCTCATTGTCACCTCCTGGCACAGAGTTGGCACATGCCAGTTGCTCAAGCAGTACTTGGGGAATGTACGGTGGATAATAACAATTTGTTGAATACTTATGTACCAAGCACATTACACTTGTTATTTCTTAACAACTTAATGCATTAAATACCATTACTATTCCAATTTAAAAATGCAGAAATTGAGAAAATTGGTAGTTTAAACTGTACCAAGTGTCAGAGCTGGGGTATGAAGTTAGGATCTATGTCAGAGCAAATAACCCTATGATATAATGAGGTTTCTTTCCAGGGGTTCACTCTGTGATTTATTCTTTCATTTCTTCTCTGGTTCTAATCACCATAATCACCCTCTTGAGGGTGGGGGTAGAAAGTAGTAGTTTCTGTTAAAAACATGTGTAAATGGCTAGAAATTATCCATGGAAAAGCTTATAGGGGAGTGATGTTGGGGACAAGGAGTGAGTAAAGTCACATTATACAGTTAACTGAGGTACCTGAATTCCAAGTGATTTAATTCCTTAATGATGGCAGTATTTCTCGAACATGGAAGAGGCATCAAAAGTGGAGTCTTCACTTCCATTGTCATGAGTGGAATAAGAGACTATGGAGTTTGTTAATAGTATCTAATCAGGTAGCTCACCTGAGCTCACTTGACACCCAAATCTATTCCAACTGCTTCTGCTCTCACAGGAGAGGAAAGGGATCCCTTTCATGGATTTACATAATTGTAAAGCATCAATGATGCCATTGCTTTTTCAAAATGATTGTTGGAAAAGTGATTAGCTACTATAAGTCCCAGAATAAAATACGTGTGTATATTTCCTGCCTTTACAAATGCCTGAGAACAGACAGTGGACTTGAGAAACATCTGAGAGAAGCTGGCAAACATCTGCTAGATCAGTGGCCCTTACACAATTACCCTCCTTGGAAGGCAAACCCTAAATGACCCAACGCATGAATTTTATTCATAAAGAGACTGAAACAAAGGAGATAGTGTTTAAAAAGTACTTTAAAAATTGTAAGAAACTGTCCAATTGTGAGCTATATTGTTTAAACAGTCCATTAAAAGACCCCTACTTAGGGTCTTCAATATTTCTAGGGTAGTGGAAACATAAAGGAAGATGCCTGTGGTTTTAACATATATAGAAAAGACCTGAAACCTATTAAAATAGAAAAGAAAAAAAGTTGCATGAACGAAAGGTCCTAATCTGTGATTATCATTGGAATGATCCACACATTGATCAAGCCTCTGAAATGTTCTCTACAGTCCTTTGACAATGCAGCCTCCTTATCAGAGTCTTTCCTGTCTGAGTTCTGGAGTTTAGGTCATAGAGACAACCTAGTTTCAGCAAAGTAAGCATTATATCCTACTCTTGACAATGAGAACCCCACAGGGAACTCGGTGCATATATTGATGTGGAGCCTAGAGAGGGCTGATGGGATGCAGGCGAGGGATGTAAATGGCAGAAACATATAAAAATGTATGCAGCAATGTTGCCTTACTTCTGAATTGTTGTTGTGGTCACCAGGAAAGAATTATGATATCCCTGAGTGATCTAAAAACACTAAAGACATGTGGTTACTAGTTAACTTTTATAAAGCAACTTTCTGTGGTGTAACAGAGAAGTGGATTGGATACATACACAGCTAATACTTACACAGCCTTAAATATGTATTGGGAATGTATTTCCAAAATACTGAGTCTAGTACGGGTCCCAACTGAGGCTAAAAGCTTAATAGAGACGGGGATTGCTTTGGTGATTCATTGCACCATAAACCACTTCCCAAGCTTGATGGCTCCAAACAGTGACCATTTATAATCTCTCACAATTCTGTGTCTGACTGGTATCAGCCAGGTAGTTCTTCTGCGGTATGTGGTCTTGGCTGGGGCTTCTTCTGAAGGCTCAGCAATACTGTAATGTCCAAATGACTAAATCATGTAGCTGGCAGTTGGTGCTGGCATCAGGTGGAGCTCAGCTGGGCTATCACCCAGAGCTCCTTGATTCTCCTCCTTGATCCTCCTTCTTGTGGTCTCTCTACTTGGATTAAGCTCCACACAGAATGATGATGGATCCCAGTAGCATTCTAAGGGAAAGTGGGAGTTGAAGATCGCTTTAAGATCTGGCCTCAGAAATTTACAGTGGCACTTCTGCTGTTTCTTATTGGTTAAAAGAAATCACAAGACCAGCCAAGATTCAAAGTAAAGGGAAACAGACCACATTTTTTTGTGATTAGAGACAAAAAATTAATTAAACAGAGATAAATTATGACTGTCTTAATCTACACCATACAGGAAGGAATATACCTGGGCTGAACTTTAGAAAAGTGTTTTATCAGCAAATCACTGATCAGGGTTTAATTCTTTGTGTGTATAGGAGTTTGGGGTGGGTGGATGGTTGGGTGTGGGATTTTATTTTAACTCCTAACATATTCCATGCAAAATTTCAAAGGCAGTGAAAGGTCAGTGATCCACGTGTACAAATCCAAACTGTGTGAGATCCATTTACAGAGAAGGCCTAGGTATCCCGTCCCTCCTGCCTGTGAGCTTATGGTTGGGGGACTTTCAGGGTTGTGCCTCTTCTTTAGCTTTACTTCCATGCCAAGGCTCTGGGCAGTGCCTCCAGCATCAAGGGCAAGAGGATCCTGTTCATAGAGTTTGATATGCATCCTTGCACAGGTGTTGCAGAAAACTTGAAATAAATATCTCAGCACAGAGCTCGACACAGAGCTCGAACTCATGACCGTGAGATCATGACCTGAGCCGAAGTCAGACGCTTACCCGAATGAGCCACCCAGGTGCCCCTTGCAATAAATATCTCAATTATCATTTTCCTAGTTTTAGTTTTTTCTACTCTTAACTCCTTATTACATATGAAGATCATATTCCAATTTCCTCATAACACTAGTCCTTGTATAAGACCTTGAATACTGTAAGAGCTTAATCGATACTTTTTGATTGATTAAATGTATGCATACTTTTAAATCCAAAAAACAGTTTTCTACATTCATTTTTGTGGTATCTCTGATTATTTATGACAATATATACTGAATCTGTAGCAGAAATAAAGTCAAAAATCACAATTTTGTTTATGTAACAAGTTCAGTTTGTTTTCCTTGGATACAGCATCTAATTTTCCATAGCTATTATGAGCTACAGCTACAGCCCTCAGCACTGGCCCAGAGGTGTACTATTGGTTGTGAGGGGAATGTGGCAAGAATATGAATGATTGGCAGACTCAAAATGCCATGGCAGAATGTTTGTGTCGTCTTTGTATTCAAAGGGATAGATACATATTCAAAGGAATACATACTTGTATATGTATGCATGGTGATAGATATTTACATAATGTCTTGAGGATAATGTAATCCAGGAAATATTTGTTAAACTATTTGAACTGAGCTACTTATTTGCCTTCAGTTAACTCACATCACAAGAAAGGTGATTAACCTCTGACTCAAGAATTAGCGTTCTGAGCTTTGGTCCTATTTCTTACTGTGAATAGGTCATAAAGAAATGCCTCACTTGTCCATAGGTCATGTTTCCAGTCACCTCAGCCACACAAAGCAGTTGGAATTAGTTAAACAGATTTCTGAGAAGCAAAAGAGCTTTCACAGATCCTGTGTCCCTTTGCGTTCTGGTGAGATATGACACTCCCTTCAGAACAGAGGAGACTTAGTATAGCTACTAACGTTAAGCTTCTTAGGATAGATCATTAGAAATAATTCAACAGTGAGGGTTCTGGTATATGGACAATGCGATATAATGGTTAAAGTCTATGGTAACACAGTACATAAATAACAGTTCCAAGTCCAAAGTTTGTTTGACCTCTAGCCTCAGTTTCCTCATATGTGGAATGGGGATACTTCCCAGGGTTTGCGTAGTCTTTACTTAACGTGGTATACTGCCAGGAAACAGAACAAGCCAAAGTAAACTTAACTATATGGACAAGTCATGTATATGAAATAGATAATTTTCTAATAATACTGGAACAATGAGCCATCACTCTAAATATCTGCATTTCTGTATTTGATGTCAAACATAGCAGAAAAAAGGTACTAATTCTGCAATTCCTTTAACATGCAAGCAAGATGCATAAATTAAGCTCATCTCTGAGCTCCACAGAGGTTACACCATAAAATGCAAACATGCCTTCAGACAAACATATTCAGGTACACATGCACACACATGAAACTGTTACCATCTCAGGACGTTTGAAGAGAAGGAGCCTAGAAACTTTTGTTTACTCATGAGTTTTGTTCATTCTCTGCAAACAGAATAATGATTGAAAAGAGGTGCTTTCACTGTTCTCCCTGTCTGAAATTCTAAAGCCTGGAAGCCATCCGAGTTCTCCTTTTAGGTTTTGACAGTCATTTGAGAAGTGGTATAGGAGAGTAAGTAATCACAGCAGGTTCTATGGAAGGAAGCACCACCTGAATTGCTACTCCAAGGTAGTAAACAGAATTCAGGCAACTTCTGAAAGTCAGATAACTTTTTTTTAATGTTTATTTATTTTTGAGAGACATAGAGACAGAGCGTGAGCAGAAGGGCAGAGAGAGGGGGAGACACAGAATCCGAAGCAGGCTTCAGGCTCTGAGCCACCAGCACAGAGCCCGATGCAGGGCTCGAACTCACAGACTGCAAGTTCATCACCTGAGCTGAAGTCAGCTGCTTAACCAACTGAGCCACCCAGGCGCCCCATGTCAGATAATTTCTAAAGAGAGTAAACCCAAGACTGAAGTGGGATGTGTAGCCCTGTTCTGTGTGCTTCTCTCTGCTATATTGTTAACTGATTTATTATTTTCTCTTTGGAGAGTGTGTATAATTTTTCCCTCATGAACTAGGGTATTTTAGGCTGAAGTTGCAGGAATGGGTTAATGAACCTTCATAAGGTTGGAAAATCAAGGTTGGGTTGGGACAAAGATGAACTTCAACTTGGATGGTGAGACTGAGAGGTCAGGACTACTGTAGTTGCTGGAAATTTTGCATTATTGTGTGTTCAGCACAGGTTGTGATCCTCATGTATCACAGATCTCTATAAAGAAAAGGCTCAAGTCATGTTCTTAGTCTTGAATCTATACCTGCAGTTTCCAACAGAGTAGCCACTAGTCACATGTGCCATTTAGCAGTTGACATGTGGGTAGTCCAAATGTATATTACCTATCAGATTTCAATGATTTAGTATGAAAAAAGCATCTAACACATATATTACTAATTTTTATATAGGTTGCATGTTGAAATGATAGTATTTTGGATATCTAGGGTTATGGGATTATTAAATTTTAATCTTTTTTTTTTTTACATTTTAGTGTGGCCACTAGAAAATCTAAAATTGCAGATGTGGCTCACGTTATATATATGTAGAATATTGGTATCTTACACAGTGACAGACTCAAATTATATGTAAGACTTATCCAGCCAGCTAATGAATCTAACTTGTCACATCCCATCCAGGAACCTGTTTGTCCAACTGTATATATTTGGAAATAGGAAAGTTTTGGAAACAGGAAAAAAAGAGCAGAGACCAAGTATACTTAAGTAGTCTGTTAGGGAGGGAGGATTAGATGTGGATGAAAGTCTGTTGGATTTGTGTCAAACTTCTGTAGTATGTTTTAAAACTATCATTGGTATAACTGAGGTGTAGAGTACTGAGTGGTTTCGGGTATCATCTATGCATGCAGATAGGACATCCTACATCCACTCTAACCAAACCCTGAGTTATGCTAAGCTAAAGAAATGTATAAAAGTTAAATTTCTCCATATCAAGCATCTGAGATACTCTGTATCTCTTGAGTCACTGAAAGGCAAAAATCACCTTGGACATCAAAATAGGTTATCTCTAAATGTTAGTTCCAATAGTCTGTGTGTGATTTTCTTTGGGCAGGACTACATCTAGTACCACAGAGAACTTACTGGGATCATGAGTGGGGATTAAAAGCATAGAATCTTTCAGAAAGACCTACTTTCAAAGAACAGCACCATGGATAATTCAAATGAGGGAAAAAAATGAACTATAAAACTTAAAGGAGAGGAAATATTTTTCCCCCACTTCTATTTTTTCACATTCTTCTGTAATTAATTCAGAGAACAACACAGCTATCTCAGGCTAATGGTTGAAGAAATGCAGTATCAAAAAATTAACTTCCTTAGTTTATGTAAAGAAGACCGTGATGGACTTGGGACTGCAATTCTAAGGCCCAAACTGTGTACTTGTTATAAGGAAAGATGTATATGGCAGAGAAAATTTAGCTGAGGAGAGCTCCTCTTTAGCAAACTTCTCATAGTCTTAAAGGGCCAGATATTTAGAAATTGGCATTTGCTTTAAGAAAAGAGCTCTAGTGAGGAGGTTAAGAGGATAGTTGTACACAGGATAACTTGGTTAATATATCAACTCAGGTATTTAACTTCTCTAAACCTACTGTCCTCGCCTGGATATGATCATAATATCTATTTATTGTGTTGTTATCACATGCACACATAAAAAAGTTGATACATGTAAAATGCCTAACAGAATAACTATGCATAGTAAACAGTGTTAACTGTTATAATCCTCAATGGCCCAGGAGGATTTAGCTATCCAATAACATATTACTCAGTCTTGAAAGTTGAATTTCCTTGGGATCCAATTCTGAAAGGGAGAGAAGTTTTCAGGAAACTTATTATGGAATGCCGTCGCAATCAGCTTTTAAAGGAAGCAGAATTAGGCAGCATGCGGAAGGAAGCAGGCTTTGTCAGGGGGGGAGTTATGCTGTGATATAGTTTCAATCCAAATTTCTGCTGACCTCATAGAGAGCTTTGACACAAAGATGGCTCTTTAGAGTTTCCAGAGTTAGGGTAATGGGCTGGTTTCTCCTGCATTAACCACTCAAGGGATATAGTTTGTGTTGCAAGGGTATGTATCTTTGAATAAGGCAGCTGCTGTCTTTAGGGAGATGATTCCTGACAAAGGCTGTTTAGAAGCAAGGCTCCCTGTAGCTAAGTACTAAGTTCTTCACTTCTGACAGGAACACATGGCAGCATCTGCTATACTCATCATGCAGCCCTATCACTTGGCAAAGAACATTCAATGTGCCTAAAGGCAAAATTGTCTGCTGGATTTTAAGGGGGTATTCAGTAAAAATAGCCTCTTTAGGGGCACCTGGGTGGCTCAATCCGTTAAGTATCCTACTCTTGGTTTTGGCTCAGGTCATGATCTCATGATTCATGGATTCAAGCCCTGCTTCGAGCTCTGCACTGACAGCATACAGCCTGCTTGGGACTCTCTCCTCCCTCTCTCTCTGCCTCTCCCCCATTCTCTCTCTGTTTTTCTCTCTAAAAATAAATATACTTTAAATAAACAAATAAGAAACCTTTTTATTTTTCTCCTGAGTTTGAAGTAATTTGAGATATAAGATATAGGCACCATACACTTGAAGTTAACATGTTAGTTTTATTACTGACAAAGGTTAAAATATAATTATTTTAGTCAATAATCACCCTATATGATATGCCTCCTCTCTGGAACTGAACATATTCCTGAAACTGTGTGTCTCCCTCTATAGTGTCAGGGGCAGACGCTGCCTGGTATGTGTACCCCTGGACATGCAGAGGACACCCATGTCCTGAGGGCAATCCAGGCAGAAAGAGGAAACATCCCCAGAAGTGGTGGCTTCTCCTCATTTCATCTGAGGTCATGGAAGAAAGCAGAAAGTGTTTCCATGCCCTTATCTCATGGGGAGTAAAAAATGAGAACATTTCTCATTCTGCAAAAATGAGGAGTGGGATTTAAGCCTTCCTTCTTAATTCTGCTGCTTCCTCTGGCTACTTTTGGTCTCCCTTGGAGGCTTTGTGTCCCCAAAATAGCTCCACAGAAGATGTTACCTTCACTGGTATCTTCTAACAAGGTCCTTCTGTCCCTGAGGCTAGCTTCAGGCTTGTCAAAAGAGAATGTGTAGTTATGAGTCTGAACTTCGTAGACATGCGATACTTATTTTTTATTATTATTATTTCCCATATAGCACATAAAGACACACATTCTACAAGACAGATTATGAAAATATGATAATCTTCCCACTCCCATTCAGTTCCTCCTCCAGAAAATGGCATGTTTCAAATATTTTTGCTTTCCTTTGGTATCTACCTTCATGTTAATACCACACTGACATTGATACTTCTTGATTTTACCACTTAAAACATTATCTGCTGACTTCCCACCGTGGAAGAGAAAGTGCGAGTGTGTGTGTTTGTTTTGTTTGTTTGCTGCTCATCTTCTGCGTCTATATTTCCCACCCCCCATCCTGCTGCTATAATTATGAACTTGATTTTGGTTACATCAGAATTATGACTGTGTCAATATTATTCACAATTAAGCCATGTACTATATCATGAGTACATTTTCTGTCTTGCAAAACTTTGGTTTCCCAGGAATTAAGAATAGTCTTATTTTTTTATGTTTAATGTTCCATGATTTTACCACTAATTCATCCTTAAACTTTTATCTATGATGTCTAAATCTCTTCTCACTATGTTAAAACACATAATATATTTGGTCACTTATCATTTTCTTAAAGAATCTTTTTTTTTTTTAACTGCTTCAATCTGAGCACGTTTATCTCTAGTACTGCTATATAGCTTTTATCACCACATCTCTCCCCATTATCAGATTGGGGATTTCCTTTATCTGCCTTGATTCCTACATCCCATGTCTTTTCATTTCCTGGTTTACTTACTTTGGTGTAACACCTCTTCTAGCACTTTCCTGAGAAAGGGTATGTGGAAAGGAAATCTGTGATATTACATGTATCAAAATGCTTTTATTTATATTTATGTTTAAGTGAGAGTTTAGCTGAGTAAAGAATTCAAAGTTGGAAATAATTTTTCTTCAAAGTTTTAAAGACTTTGTTCCTTTATCTTATAAATTCAAGTACTACTTTTGAGAAGCGTGAAGCTTTTCTTATTCTCCATTCTTTGAAGTAGCCTGCTATTTTTTTTTTCTTTTGTCTCTTCAATTTTCAGATTTTTCTTTTTTATTCTGGTCTTCTAAAATTTCATGAAGTTGTGCCTTGTAGTATATTTTATTCATTTTTTAGGGAACTTGATGATCCCGTTCATTCTTCGAATTCAGAAAATCATATCTAGGAAGTTCTTGTGAATTATTTCATTCTCTATATATGAAACCTCTTATAGTAATCGTAACCCAATAGCAATCTTAATTTTTTGTTTTTGTCTTCATTTCTATTCTCTGGCCCCCATCCTCTCTTCTGCTTTGTAGAAGTCACCTACAACTGTTCACAGCTGAAAAGATTCAATCAGTCCATTTATTCAGCTTTTAATTTTTGCCTTCTTGCATTCATTTTCAGCTGTTCTCTGTAAGACAGTCTGTTACTGTTTGGGGATGCAATATCTTCTTTTATTTCACTAAGTATAAAATTAAATTAGGGTTGTTGTTTTTAATTTTTGCTCTCAGATGATTTTTTGTTTTTGTTTTCTAATATATTTTTACCGTTTCTTTTATTCTTTGTCTTTTGCACGCATTTTCCTTGGATTTTATTATTATTATTTTTTAAACTGCATATTTATTTAAGATAATGACACAAAACACCTGATGAGATGCTATTCAGGTGTACATGTTGGTAGGTTTTATCATATATAGATGGAACTGCTTAGACTTTTCACTGGAGCTTTAAGTTTTTTCTCCTGGACTGCAAATTTTCTGCCTGGATTGTATAATTCTGGCTGCCAACCATCTCAGAGCCCGTGGGAGGAGAGTAGCATATCAAATCTCTGCTCTCAACTTTGTCTGGTCTTTTACCGTCTCCAGGGATGACGCCCCCACCTCCATCTGCTAGCAGGCTATGGGAGGAAAGTTGCCCAGATGATCTAAGAGGAGAAGGGAATCTCTGCGTTAGCTTTATAAAAATCTTTTACCCAATCTTTTTCTGTTTCATCCCTTCTAGATAGCTGGTATTGGCAATTCTTAAGCCTACAGGAGACTTTTTGTGGAAGGTAAATTGGATTACTCCTCTGTTTTCTCTACTACCAATTGAGTATTCAATATGCTCATACTCGATAAGTTAGATTCATTCATTCTTCTGGTTTCTTGCTTGCAGCATTTGGTTATTATTATCCTTTCTGCCATTCCTTTTGGATTTTGGGTGCAAATAGTTCTCTTACTGTTGTTTTAGTTGAGTTTCTAGAGAAGTAGCAGAGATAAATGTGTTTGCTCAATATGCCACCTTTAACAAAAATGTCTTCTTTAATATATCAGTGCTGTATTCTCCTCAGATGCATGCATTTATTCTTTTTTCTTTATCTCCCATACATGCACATCTTTATGTTTAGTAAATATGCATTTACAAATCTGAACATTATGTGAATCTTTTAAAATTAATATACAAAACAGAGATTTGATTTCCAACTGCTATCTCCCTACAAACTATCCAGAACAGGTCGTACACATTTCATCTTAATGACTACTTTAGACCCAAAATAATTTTTATTGATAACAGTAATATGGTAATTCATTATGGTATGCTGTTACCCAAGTGCTAATTAAAAGGAAAGATAGTTGAAGGATAAAGGAGGGCTTGAAAGCACATCACACAAAAGTTCCTTCCTAATATATTTCCTGTCTATCACACTTATTACTGCAGGGTGGGTTGACAGGTTAATTATGTACTAGGCAGGAGAGCTGGTACAGAGGATGTTACAATCTCAAAAGCAAACACTTATAATCATTTTATCTAAATATAAGACAAACTCACCTTGATGAAGGACTGCCTTTAGTGATTATATGTAAGGCAACCTCCCTACCTATAGATTACAGATGGCACCTAGTTAAATGTTATACCATAGAGGTAGTACATAAATGCTGACCCTGCACCAGCAAACTATGACTCATATCTAGGGACTCTGTCAAAATTTGCTAATTTGCTTTATTCTTTCACTGCTGAGGATTTTGCTTTCCCTATTTCCTTTTCAAGCCATTGTTTTTAATAACATATCTTACATATTATATTCATAAATATATCATTGGAAAATACTATATTCATAGTGCATATTTATTTTACAATGTGCAAATTTATTTTACAATTTATTATTTTACATAGTGCATATTTATTTTATAATTTATTATTTCACTTAAGGAGGACGTTTGCTCCATAAAGGAACCCTCTATTTATATCTTGCTGGTGACCCCCATCCTCCTCTGTCCTGTATTAAAATACATCTGGGGCAAGAAGCTCATCTCTACCTTGGTCAGCTCATTATGTACCATCTGAGAACCCCATTAGAAAGTTTTGGTTGCTGTTGGGGCACCTGGGTGGCTCAGTCAGTTAAGAAAGTTTTGGTTGCTGTTGTTTTCTTTTATTTTAGATTGAGAATATACTTTGTTATCTTTTCTTTCCAGTGACATTAATTCTTACTTTCTGGACTTATGTATCAACTTTCAACATTTTTTACAGGAAAGTTTTTTAGTATCTGAATATAGTTGACATATCTCTTGAAAATCTGTTTTCTCTTTTGTATCCCTGTTCAATTTCTTTCTTTGTTCATACTTTCATTTTTACCCAGTCTTTTTTTGGTTAGTTGCCATTCTATGTAAAGTTTGCCATGATCCTCTAAATGAATAACTCATAATATAATATGCCAGATGTACAAATATACAGCTTAGAGTGAACCTATTAAATTTGTTATTATGAGAATTATACTTTTTCTGGTGTAATTCAAGACCCCAGTGTCTGTGCTCACAGTAGCTTTCTATTGTATTGCCTTATAATGAACCACACAATCTTTCCTGTCCCCATAACTCACCTACTATTCCCAAATAAACGTGACTTTTCTATTTCCCATCAAAATATTTTCAGACTTCGGAAAAAATACAAACAATACACTGGTTTGTGACAGTCTCAATTTTTTTTCTTTTCTAAAAATCCTTTTTACCAAAATTATTACATTTTTTCTAATATGCAGATTGATCTTAGAATTTAACTCACTCCTCTTCACTGTTTAGCATTCAAAATATGGAGAATAGTTAATGATAATTAAATAGTTTCAATATAACAATCGAATATTTATGAAATAAATACAGCCCAAGGTACAGTGTTAAGCTCTGCTGAGGCACATATTAGTAACCAAGGAGGATCTAATCTTTGGGGTAAGACAGAATGTGAACAAGTAGCTCTAATGAAGTGATCACTGCTATGGAAGTTATAGATATAATGACAATAAGGCAGAATGTTTCCTCTAACCTTCCAGGGTATCTTGAATATGCTGTGTGTTTGGGTGGCCAAAATTCTACTGTAGGGCCATAAGTTGATATGATCCTTTGACAAATTCGAATGTCTTGACAGCTTATAAATGATAATGCCACCTCTGTAAGCCTACCAGCTTGTAGATATTGTTTTATTGGTATCGTCAGATGTTCAACTCTGAGAAAAATAGTAATCAACTGTGAACAAAGCCGAATATAAGTTATTTAGATTTATTAATCTCGGAGAACAAGAACAATGCCATTCCTTCTCCTATCATCCTTGACCTCAGTACAGTGCTTTGTTCCTTGCAGAACATTTCACATCTGTAATTCTATTTGATCCTTCTAGTAACATGATGAGGTAGGAAGAATAGAGATTGCTTGTCTTCCCTTTGCAAATGAGAATACTAAGGAGATGTGACTTGCTTGGCTAAAGTTGTAGGACCAGTATGTGGCAGAGCCACGTTTCTGAATCTTGGCTTTTTGATTTTACCAAAAGCCAGTCTATGTGTTTGTAAGAGAGAACACTTGGATGATGCCCAGAACTCAAAGGGGTCATGCATAGCTTGTGAACTTTACTAAGCAGGTACTCAGCACAGATCCAAACGCAGATTTGTGAGAGGAAACGCTGGGGCAACCTAATTTAGACCTTTCTTCGTGAAAGCAAAGACATTCAAACCATGTGATGGATTCTTTTTAATATGGTATTATTGTCAGGGAATAGCTTCAATATGCACTGTAAGCATTAAATGCTAAAAATAATAACAGCAATTATAGATTGTTCTGACACCAGAAGAGTAGAATTATACTTCTTAACTTCATTGCTTTCAGCCACTAAAAATGCAAAATCACTTTTCTGGGAGCTATTTCCCTGTGTGCTAGATTACCAAGAGATGGCAGCATTCCATCCATCATTTAGCAACTATATATTCCTTGTTGAGAACTAAGATTTTCTCTTTTCCCAATAAAGTATTGAGAACAAAGAATAAAATTTAAAATATGACTCTGTTTCATAATCACCCGTTGTCACACAATCATGCAGTTCTCCATTGTCCACGTCTAAGTTTAGGTGCTGATGATACATATAAAGATTCAAATGACCTATTTTAAAGTAATACATGGTATATAGTTGATGATAATGTACAAAATCTCCTGGCAAATGATTCAAGAAAGTGAATGGGGATATATGATTCCTCCTTGGATGCACTTGAAGGTTTCCATTTGAGGACTCTGCAGAATTTGGTAATCCAAAGTCAAATGTACTGTGCATTGTGTTGTCCTATTTGGAGTTTGATATTGTGTTTGGAGTTAAGCACTTGTCTGGAGATGGAAAATGTTAGGAAATGTACCATTACAATCCTCCAGTATGTGCGAGTTGACACAGGAAATCCCAGATATGTGATCATTTCTAAGGAGGGTTGGAAAGAATTCTTTATGAGGGAAGACTGAGAAATAGCCATAAAGTTAAGTTTTTCAGAAGTTCATATTTCCAATGCTCAGCTTGTCATACAGTCTTTCTTAAGGTTTTATTTTTCATAATTGAGTTATTATTTCATGACAGAGGCCAATGGAAAAATAATTGTGATACAGTTCTCGTAACAAAAGTGGATACTTTTACAGTATATTGGTATATTGCTGGTCTCCTTTTTCCTTTTTTAGAAGGAAGGGGTGGCAATTATATATATGTGCGTATATGTATATATATATATATATTTGTCACCAGGAATTGTCTTCAGTCATCAAATATTTGTCATAGAGTTAACTCGTCAGTCAGTGAACTGCCTTGGACTTAGTTTTGGAAACTGCAGAATCTCTACTAGGTGTCTCCTTGCTTTCTGCTTTCATGGAGCTCATTACCACCTCACTTGATTAGAGAACCATGGAGCTCGGAGGCACTGGCATTGTTTGTCTCCATCTTACTCTTTTTCTTTTTTTAATGTTATTTATTTTTGACAGACAGAGAGACAGTGCATGAGCAGGGGAAGGGCAGAGAGAGAGGGAGACACAGAATCCGAAGCAGGCTCCAGGCTCCGAGCTGTCAGCACAGAGCCCGACGTGGGGCTGGAACCCACAGACTGAGATCATGACCTGAGCCGAAGTCAGCCGCTCAACCGATTGAGCCACCCAGCTGCCCCTCCATCTTACTCTTAAGAGATGGCTCCTTCATCCCAGAATTTTAAAAAAGTGCCAAAAGTTACATAAGTGGTAATAAGTGGTAGAGGAAGCCATGCCTGTCTCTAGTCTCCTGACTTCCAAACCAGTGTTTTTTCTACTACATGAAAAATACCTTCAGGAAATGACACCTTTGGATTTAAAAGTGAGCCAATGCCACATTCTCCTTCAGTTATCTGGGTTAACTGGATTGAAGGTATCTGAACCATCATTCAAACAAGGTTATGGCAAGGGAAACAGATGCAGCATAAGGAAGCAATGGCTCTTTGCATAGCAAGGGACTGGGCACTCACTTGGAAGCTATAGGTTCCCCATCAAAGACCAGAGGTCTGAGTGGCCTCAGCTTTTCTCCATGTCTGGGGCAGGAATCTTTATCTCTTGTCAGATACCGTCTGCTCTTGTTTCTGTACACTGCTAAGAGAGAGGGTCTACCAAGCAGGACCTCAGGGAATTTGCCAATTGTTTTCTGAGGATAGGACATTTTTTTCTGAGCAAACTGGTACCTTTGCTGAGAGGAACATATCCTTCCCTCTTGGTGGACTCCAGGATAGGTTGCACACAGATCAGGTCCTGGGAACAAAATTGTTGACAAGTGTAATCATCTCCTTGTTTTCCATGAATATTCCTATATTATGGATTCAGGCCCTGGAATAAGCAGGGCAACATTGAGAAAGGAGATGCTTCCTACAAATATATGTATATGTATATGTATGTATGTATATGTAGGTATGTGAGTGTGTGTGTGTGTGTGTGTATATATATATATATATATATATAGCTGTCATTGTCTAAGGCCCAAATTAGGGGAAAAAAATATATGAGCAATTCTTCACAATACTGGTAACCTTTTTTGTTTTTTAATGTGTCAGGTATTATTCTGAGTGCTTGTCATATATCTATATTTATTCCCCATAATAACCCAATGAAATTGCTACTGTCATTACCTCTATATTTTAGGTGAAACTGAGATTAGATAACCTCTTGAGGTCACATAGGTAGTAAATACTAAACTGGGATTTTAACTCTGGGAGATAGACTCCAATCTCTTTGTTCTTAACTGAACCATACTGTCCCTGTGCCCGTTTCTGCCCGTGTAAGGGGTAGCATTTTCTTTTTCTCTTTAGAACATCAACAGCTAGTCATGGGGCGCCTGGGTGGCTCAGTCAGTTAAATATCTGACTCTTGACTTCGGCTCAGGTTATGATCTCACGATTCATGAGATCGAGCCCCTAACCAGGCTTTGCAATGACAAAGCAGGTCCTGCTTGGGATTCTCTCTCTCCCACTCTCTGTTCCTCTCTCCCTTACACACACTCTCTCTCAAAGTAAATAAATAAACATTAAAAAAAATGCAGCTACTTGAGGTGTGACTTGCCTTTTCCTTATCTGTATTGTGAGAGAACACAAAGACAGTCAGGGTGTGAGCCTGGACAACTGGAGAGTTTATTCTGGCTTGGAAGTTTCACAGGCTTCTTGATATGGGCATAGATGGTCCTCAACCCTGGGGACAGCAGCCTCCTTGCTAAAGGTGTCCTTCCTCAGATGGCTGCAACTAATCCACTGAAAGTGAAGCCCCTACAGATCATGTCTTGGCACTGATGTGGAAAAGTGATCCGCCTTCTCTTGCCTTCTAATGAAACAGATCTTATGGGCATTGATTTTCCAGCAAGCCCCAGGGTCATTTTGTGAACAGACTTCACCTGTTTGAGTCCATCAAGTGTATCTTGTTTTCATTTATTGCTGCAAATAGAAATGTAACTCTGATTTACACTTCTCACAGAAAGTAAACTTTGCAGCTATTGGTTTCCCAAGAGCTTCCTTCAGGAAATATCCTCATGGCAACATTCACGGAAGGACTTTCCTCTACCTCCCCACCTAGTTCAGTCTGGACTAAAAATAGACCCCATAAATGTCGTGCTCCTGCTTTAACCTCAGCTGCTCACCACTTTCTCCACCTCAGTAGTTTTTATCTGGCCTCTGCTTCAGGGTCTCTACCTGCCCATCTTAGTTCCATAATGTTGAGTTGAGTCTACCTATTCATGAATCCCTTAGTTGAAGAAGCTTTCCAAGGTAAATTCTTCCATCTTTATATTTTATCTGTAACCCTGTTTGGAGATCCTTAGAAAGAACTAATGCCTCTGTCCCCTAATATTAACAGAATGGCTTATCTCCAAATACATAAAATGGTTTGCAAGAGGGATTTTACTACTGTGAAATGCTTCCAGAGACCTAGGAAATACTTTATGGCAAAAATTTGATGGAAGTCTTAGGAAGCCCTTAACTACTGAGTGTCAGTGATGTAGTAGAAAATGATGCCATTTGTAGGAGTAAGGAGTAGAGGCCTCAGCCTTGGACAAGAGCCAGAATGACTGAAAGCATTAGGGCAAATGGCTAGGTCGTAAACACACTACCCACCTTCCTTATTTCTGTGTCTTTGGGATCAGGGCAACCTCAATTCATGCTGTGTTCTATATATTGAAATAGGAGAGAGAATTAACCATTTAAGTCAAGTAAATGTATTTCTCAGATACATTTACTTCCTATTCACTATAGGGGTTCAGTTATAAGGCTAAATATATCTTAGTATCAATAGCCACAGCCTAGAAGAATTTATTCGTTCTATTAGGTTTCATAATTTTGCTGGTGACCATGGCTATCCTTCCCTGGAAGAAGACGATGAGACGACTTCCATTAGACTATGTGCTTCATTTTAATACAAAAGTAATATTTATTGATATTCAATATAAGTCAATAACTAAACTAAGAGTTTTAATTATATTGTCTCATTTAAATAAAAAAAAACCTTATGAGGTAAGTAGTAAGTAGTATTATTTATTCCCATTTTACAAATGAGAAACTTGCCCAAAGTCACATTGCTAGTAAGGAGAAGAGCAAAGATTTGAATCTGGGCAAATCTGACTAAGAAGGCTACACTATAAACGGTTTTGTCTCTCTCTGTGTCTGTTTGGGGCTTTGTCTTGTCCTTTACATGTCTTGTCCTTTACATACTGGAAGCCTGAAACATGGAAGGTGTGCAGGAAATATTTAATGGTGTTGTTGACAGATTGAATTTACTGGCCCTTCTCAATGAAGTCTTCCCTGACTTATGTGGTGTATAGTTATAGGTAAAATTGTTTTTAGAATACATTCTAATCTTTTGATTCTGTTTACCTAGACTTCATACCATATTTGTGTTTTCTGTATGATGGTATCATATATAGACTATAAGTTCTTTAGGAGTAAGGATTTTGTCTTTTGCTTCATTTACCAACTAAGTCCTTTGAACAGGGATGATGTCATACATTGCGTGTGTGTGTCTGTGTGTGTGTGTAGGTGAATATACACATATACATCTTTCTATTCAAAGATGATATTGACTTAATAGAAACATTTAAAAAAGACGTCAACATGAGGATAAAGCATGGCTTGGAATGTGTCACAGAAAGTCTTCCTGAAGCCGACTTCCTCAGAATGAGTGATCTGCCGTATGCTTTCAGTTCACTCTGTACTGTGCCTTTTGTAGTACCTGGTGTGTTTTACAGTAATTGTGTCTATTCAATTTTCTGTCTTTCTTGCTGGACTATGATATCTAGAAAGGCAAATACCATTTATCCACAGAACTCAGCACATGATTGCTCATTAAATATTTGAGGAATGATTGAAAGTACTTATCTGTGGTTATCCACATCTTCAGCTGCTAAATACTCAGTATGAGTCATTTGGATTGGATGAGCTAAAGCACAATCCTGAGACCTGGGGTTGGCAAGCACACAAAAACGTCAGAAGTAGGTGGAACACATGGCGTTCTCAACAACAGTAACAATAAAACAGAATTAAATTAATTCCGTGTGTAAGAATTTTGAGTGCTCATCCTTCTGATCAATTCTTATAAGCAGCAATTAGAGAATAGGAGCCCAAATTGTACATATGACACTAGCGTTGAAGTTCTCCAAATGCAGTGGCCTGGGACTTCTTGAAGTACAGGTCCTGACTTATTCAATGCCTAGACATAATTAAGACAGAGTCTGTGGAGTTTGTGGGCACAGGTGAAGGTCACCACCACAGAGGTATAAGATATAAATTGAATTTCACAGATATTAATGGCAGAGCCATGTGCTTGATTCCTGGAATTCTACAATTCAAAGCAAAGCTGGAGAAGCTCCTTCTTTTTTCAAGGTAATAGCAGATAAAGGGTTTACTAGGCCTCCTTTCATCTATACAGAACTCTAGTCAGGCTATGAGTGCTTTTTCTCCTGTAACACAGATCCCTGCAGGAACTAGCTGCTCGCTTAGAAATGGCAGCACCAGAAAAAAGCTGCTGTAGGCTGAATAATTATTTCATGTCTGATCCCTAAGTCTAATACCAAGTGAGTGAAGCAAACCCTTTAGTAAAACAAATATCCACATTAGGCCAATAGAAGCAAAGAGACAAATAGGAAGAGGCAGCCAATTCTGCTGCCGAAGCAGGCACTGGGAGGATTGCCAGAGGGCATCTGCCCTGGTTAACAACAAAGCCCGTTGCTGTGTGGGATTTAGGGGTGCTACTTGCTGCTAGCCAGCACCAACCCCAACAAGAGAGACAACACTGAAGGGGATATCAGGGCAGTCCTGCTTCCAGCATGGCTGTGGGGTTTGGTAAATTGATTTCCATTATTGCTAACTGAAAGCCAGTAGCTAATGAGAGAATAATTTCTGGGTGCCATATGGGCACATGGATATTTTCTAATTTATTTGCTTGAATATTATCTTTCCCTCTTTATATTAAGACATTATATTGTAATTATTTATACTGCCCCCGGCTGAAACAGAGCTATTTGTTGAAAGGTTAAATGAGAAGAGGTGACCACTCCAGCTCATGTTTGGGAAATCAAAAGAGATAGGACACTCGCATTATTTCAATTATGTTCCAGGAAACAGAGCATGTCAGGAAAGAGTATGGTCTGCAGTGCTGATCAAAGGGTGGCAGCAAAGCTCTGATCTCATTCACAACCCTAGAGCCGTGGACTGACAGAGCTAGAAGGACCTTAGGGATCATTTACTCAAAACCTTTCATTTTAGAAGCCCAAGGCCTGGAGAATGGAGGTGACTCTCCCAAGATCACACAGGTATTAGAAAGATTTAAAAATGTTCCAGGTCTTCTGAAGCTGTTCTGTGAGCTCTCCACTTAACCTCGGTGCTCTGTCTCCTCCTCTCAGGTGGCCTTGGTTCATTTTCTAGATGTGATGTTATGATTACACTGATTTTAAAAGTGGAAAATGTGCTATTATATGTATATACATATATATAGTGATTATATGTATGTGTATATATGTATATATATACACATACATATATAGTGATTAAAAACTTTTAAGATTTACTCCCTTAGCTACTTTCAGGTATACAATACAGTATTATTAACTGTAGTCACCATGCAACATTACATCCCCATGACTTATTTATTTTATAACTGGAAGTGTATACCTTTTATATATTTTTGAAGAAAAAGAACAGAGTCAATAACCTCCTACCAGGGGGATGTGGTTGATATAGCACTTATGTGGTACAGACAATTAAAAACGTTCCATCTACACTTTCCGCTGAATTTCCCAAGACTTTTAGTCCTTGACCTTGCTCTCTGGGCTGCTGAGCGTGGAAGAGCAGAAGAGATGCTATAGTGAAATTTGTCTGATGGACACCGTTCTTCTGTTGTCAGGTCACATTCTCATAGACAGAAATCTCTCTTTCTTGCTCGCTCACTCACTTGCTTGCACACAAGCATGCCTGTGCAAAATTAAGTCAATCAGGTGTTATTTGACAGCTGCTAAATAATTGATTCCCTAAATACTATAGAATTAAAGCAAATTGGTTTCTTTTCCTTGGAGAACCATTCTTAGAGTTGGTGAGCCTTAAATTGGATATTAACAGATGAAGAGAATTTGGATAGTAAACAGAGAAGATAGTACATGATATAGGACAGAACATGAAATATTGGTGATGTGGTGTGGATGGGATTTGGAGAAAAAAATTGGCATTGGTCTCACTGGCGTCAGGGGCACACGTAATGGTAGAAGTGAAATATGGTTTCGGGGAGGTCCAGATTAAGATTATAGAGAAGGCACACTAAGACAGTCTGTTATAAAGTTGACACTATATACTATGTGTACATGGGAACAATTATACATTTATTGTCAAGAATTAAACTTAATCCTATGTAAAAGAGCTATCTTTCTCTTTGATTGGTGACTTATAGAGGGCCCTATCTCTTTCCCAACTCCCATATCCATCTGACCCCAACCTTTTTCTCTGTCACTCCAAGTCAAATTGTTAGAGTAAAAAATATATATAATTGAGGTTGTCTATTTTTTGCTAGTTATATCTGTCTTCTCAGTGCTACCTGTGATTTAATCAATGGTTCAATTAGTCATTAAAGTCATAGTTTAGAAGAAAACATTTTAGTCTCATTCAACACATATTCAGCAAATATTAAGTCTTACTGTGTACCTGAAATGGAGCTGGGACTTGGGATTTGAAAAAAGAACAAAATAGGGTCTTAGTCATTAAGCAGCTTGAATCTAATAGGACAAACAATAGGACAAATAAATCTAATTCCAGATGTGATATCAGAAATTAATGAAAGAAATATGGCACAATGAGAGCATTTAGTAAATATTTGTGGAATCAAAACCTGTTTTCCTGTGGTCTAGACGTCCTCCTTTCTTGCCTTTTCAAGGACTTTGCTCCAGTATGTCTCCCTTCTTCCTATACACTGAAGTTTCTCTTTCTATAAGATCAGTCCATTAGCATATAAACACATTCTGATCATTCCCACCTAAAAAGTAACATTAGCAAACAGCTCTTTTTAAAAAAAATCTTTATTTATTTATTTTGACGTTTATTTATTTTTGAGAGACGGAGAGAGATAGAGCATGAGTGAGGGAGAAGCAGAGAGAGAGAGAGGGAGACAGAATCTGAATCAGGCTCCAGGTTCTGAGCTGTCAGCACAGAGCCTGATGCAGGACTTGAACCCACGAACTGTGAGATCATGACCTGAGCCGTTGGATGAAATTTATTTATTTATTTTGAAAGAGAGAGTGAGAGAGAGAGAGAGAGACCAAGCATGGGCAGGGAAGGGGCAGAGAGAGAGAGAATCCCACTGACAGTGCAAAGCCCCATGTGGGGCTTGAACTCATGAACCATGAGATCATGACCTGAGCCGAAGTCAGACGCTCAACTGGCCGAGCCACCCAGGCGACCCACAAACACCGCTTCTTCACTGAACATCCTTTTCTGAATTTATTCCAAGGAGGCTTCATATAGTCTTCACTTGTTCATTAACACTGCTACTGAAAGGAGCATGAGTTATCCCATTGTCCCAGTCCAAGTGACCTCTCTCTTCTTACCTTGCTTGATCTCCAGCAGCATTCAACAAAATGGACTCTAATTTCTTGGAGATATTTTCTCTTGGCATCATGGCACCCGAACCTCCTGGTTTTCCTCCAAGCTGATGTTTGCTGGCTTGTGCCCTTCTCCTTTACCTCTGTTTTTACCTCCCATTTTCTCTCTTTGCACTCTCCCTGGGTGATCTAACCCATACTCTTGTTTTAAATACTACCTATAATGCAAGTAACTCTCAAACTTTATCCCTGGTTTTTACCTCTTCCCAACAATCCAAGTATGAATATCCTACCTGTATTTGACATTTCCAGATGGATGCCACATACATAAATCAAACTTAACAGAGTGAGTATAATTTTCTGAATTTCCCACTCTACCACTACTCTGACATAAATTCTCTACCTCTCATTTTATGGTAATGTAATATACCTACTTTCTCAAGTCAAAACTGAAAAATTATACTTGGTTCCTCTCATTCCCTCAGTTCCTACATCAAATCCATGAATAAGAACTATAGAGTCTACTGCCTCTGTATCAGGTCTCAAATTTTTATTTTTATTTTATTTGTTCATTTTCATTACTACAACCCAATCAAAGCCACTGTTGCTTCTCATCCGGACATGCAGTAGTTGCTCAGTTGATTTTCCTATTTCCTCTTTTTTACCTACTTTCAGTTTTCTGCAACATTGCCTGAACTGTCTTTTGCAAATGCAAATCATATCACATCCTTGTCCTACTTAAGACCCTCTAATGACTTCTCATCACTCTTAAGATAAAAAAAAACTACTTTACCCTGCCTTGTAAAGCCTTCAATGTTAGGTCCCTGGCTGCTTATCCAGTTTCCTCTCATATCCACCCTCTGGCGTGCTGGTAAATGTTTAAGAACAGACTCTCTGAATGGGGAGGTTGGGGGTAAGAGGAGGGGGCTAGGAACTGGAGGGAAACTTGATTTACAGTGTTTTCCAGTTTCCCTCTTATACATTCTCCCACCACAGCCAGTTACATGCTACCAAAATAATGTCCACTGGCTTAAAAATTTCCTGAAAGTGTGACAGTTGTCTCTCAGTAGCCAGTACAAGCCAGCCCCACCACCTGTTATAAACCTTCATCACAGTCCTCTAGCCACCCCAGCCATTTATTTCCTATAACACATTATTCAAGTACCTGCCTTAGGCCTTAAGTACCATTTATCTCTCTGCCTGAAATGCTCTTCTACTTGATCATGATGTAGAACAAGAATAATTCTGGTTATTTAGGTCTTACTTGAGCTCAAAGAACTCCTTACTGAGCTTTTCATTGAAAACCCCATATAGTTACCATTTAGTCATTCTCTAGTACATACTGTAATTAATTCTCTTCATAAGACTTTATCTGATGTTTACCTAATGTGTATATTTATTTATATTCTATTTGCCTCACTGGAATATAATATCTACAATTACAGGGTTTTGTCTTATCATATTCACTGGTATATCTTCAGCATTAAGAGCAGTACCTAACACACACTAGATGTTCAATTTGAAAAACAAATCGACGAATAAAATAACATTTCCAGCACAATTGATCTCTGCTTGTTTATATAGTCTTCGTAATAACTAGATAGTCAAATTTCTCAAACACAACTTGCTTTTCTTCTGTTCTGCTATTTTGCAGTCACTATCCTACAATACTGTGTCTGTCCCTTTGCTCTTTATCTGTCAGGATGTTTTTACCCAGCCAGGCTCAAATCATGTCCGTTCTTTTAAGAAGTGTCATATAGTCATTTTAGGGTATCGAGTTCCTCACCTCTGACGGCCACCAGTGTATTTTAACTGTATACATCCCTAGTAATTGCTCACATACTACCAAGTGACACCCTGAGTTACTCTCTTGCCTTGTGATTTATTAGTTCTATTTTTATTTAGTGTTTCTAATGCCCATATAGTCTCTCCCCTCTTCCCTTTTTGACTCTGAGCTCCTATAGTTCTCAAACAGGCTTGCACCTCCTTCAGTATTCACTTAGATTCCCAGTCCTATTCCCTGAACACGGTGCATATTTAGTAAATGTCTATTTGTTACATTTGTTTTATGGACTTTGAGCATCTATGAGCTGGATCTTCTTTTGTTTTTCTCTGTCGATAGGCTCTCCATCCTTCTTTTGCTTGTTTTGTGCCCTGGGATCCTGACATGTATGCACTTTATCAAACAGCCCTCATTCCTTCTGGCTTTGACTGAGTTGAACCAATTAGGGGCATAGGTCAGAAATCTGGAGGAAGAAGGGAGAGCAAGGGAAGAAGTTGCATTTCCTGGCCCCTTCTCACCCTGCAGGGTCATCACAGATTCTTTACCTTTTGTTGAAATGCCTTCATCAGCTCTTAGCACTTTTCTCTACACAGCACTCTTTCTGAATCCAGGGGCCACTTCCTCACTTCAGTCCATCGATACTAAGGGTGGTTACTAGATCTGTGGTACCTCACCATTCCTTATAATCTCCGCACCCAATGCCTATATTTTTATAAATACCCCCTTACTTAAACCCTCCTTAAATTACTCAGTTTGAGGGTACTTCCTATCTCCTGCTAAATTCCATAGGAATTTTCTTTTTCATAGAACTTGACCTATTCTTTAGTACATAGCTTGGGTCCTACCTCTGCTGTTAAGCTTTCTCTAATTACTTCTAATAGAAATGTGGCTCAACAAAATTTAACTCAATCGTATTTGCCCATGTCTCATTTTTATATATTTAAGTTCTTTGCCTATGACAAAATAATTTCTGCCTCTGGCAGAAATTAAATTTCCTGAAAACAGATCTTTGGTTATACACCTAAATACCTCTCAGACTTTCTTTGGCTATACACCTAAATACCTCTCAGATTTTCTTTTGTATCCATCATCACCAACCTAGGATAAGCTACCATCAGCCCTCCCCCTCCCACCCCCCCACCCCCCCCACACACACACTTGGCTCATGCCGATTCTGGAGATTTTTATAATTAATTTACCTCTTTGGATCTTCTCAAATCTGCTCCCCACACCATGGTCAGGATTATGTCCCAAAAATGCAATTCTAAGGGTGCCTGGTTGGCTCAGTTTATTGGGCGTCTGACTTTTGATTTCAACTCAGGTCATGATCGCATGGTTCATGAAATTGAGCCCTGCATAGGGCTCTATGCTGATGGCGCAGAGCCTGCTTAATTCTCTCTCTCTCTCCCTCTCTCCCTCTCTCTCTGCCTCTCCCCCCCTCTCTCTCTGCCTCTCCCCCATATGTTCTCTCTCTCTCTCTCTCTCTCTCTCTCTCTTTCTCTCTTTCTCACAGAAAAATGAACTTAAAAAAAATCAATTCTGATCATACTTCATTCCTCACATCCCAAACACACATACACATAGATAGTACAACCATGTGCACTCCATAGCCCTTCTGTGTTCTGAGAAAAAAGACAAAACACCTTCATTTGAACCACAGAGTATCTCATAGTCTGGTCACCACCCCCTTCTCTAGTCTCCTCTCTTGCTATGGTTCCCTTGCTCCTTCCACTTCAGGGGCTTTCCTTCAGTGCCTGGGATATCCCATACTTCCTCCTGGATGGAGCCTTTGATATACAATCTTCTTTCTTTTTCTCTCTTCCCCATTTAATTCCTGCTTATCACTCAGGTCTCAGCCAAAGTGTCATTTTTCACCAGGAAGCGTTCTTGATTTTTTTTTTAATTTGGTGATATCTTTTTATGTCCAATTTGCTGTCTTCATAGCACTTATTGTAATTGAAAGTTTACATGTGTTTTCATAGTTACCGATGTATCCATATTTCCCACAAAAACTCATGAACAACATAGTCAGTGTCCAGATTTCTTTACTCTATATCTCCAGTTTCTGGTAGTATTAGACACTCAATAAATATTTGAAGGACAAACATATGATCCTGATCCAGTTGTGGACCTCACTCATATCTAGATACTTCCTCCACAATTATGTTTATTATTCTTTTGACAAGTGCTTCTCTCTTAATCAGATAAATCATCCAACAAAATAATTATGTCCAAATATCATGTGAATGTTTTAGGTTCATTATAATGCAGTGGCAAATGCAGAGAAATAAAGGAAAAAAACCTTAGAGATAAATACTGTTAATATATTGGAGTATATTATTCAAGAACGTATTTCTGTGTTATTCAGGAGCCCTTTGGGTACAGACAACAGTAAGTGGACTTAAAGCGAGCTTTGGATAAGCAGTAAATTTACTGGAAGGATGTCTGGTAGGGTCACATAGTCAAAGGAGAGGCTAATATTCCAGTTTAGGAAAGCCAGGAGAGTAGTTGGAACTCAGGTCTTAAATTCCATTAGCACGTTTGCACTTTGTCCCCATAACTCAATGTCCCATTTCTGGAGCTGCTAGCATCATTATGTCTTTATACAATACAGCTTCTTGCAGTTGGAGGAAATTCTGACCCTGGAGTAGAAAAGACTTTTCTGTTTCTAGTTTGAAAAGAATCCTTATTCTGGGGAAAAATTCTCATTGGTCATGTTGACTAGAGTCTGATCCTGAATAAGGGAATTGGAATCTATAAGAATATGGTTGGACTGGGAAGAGGAATAGTTTCAAAAAGAAAAGAAATTTTGGGGAAGATTGATGGAGGTGTCCACCACAGTGTATGTATGTATGTATGTGCCTGCGTGTGTGTGTGTGTATGTGTGTGTGTGTGTGTGTGTGTGTGTGTGAGAGAGAGAGAGAGAGAGAGAGAGAGAGAGAGAGAGGCATGCTGTTTCATATCCTCTTACCTCACGTAATGACACATTATGACCATCTTTAAAAAAGATGGCTCTGTAATTGTCATATATCTGTCATCCTGACAGGCCAAAGCAGAGCGTGGCCTGGGCTGGATAGCAGGGGAGACCAGTTTTACTCCTCATTTTCAGTCTTTTCAGTGAAGGCACCGCTGATGAACATACGATGGAGGTGAGAAAGCAAGAGGGCAGAGTAGGAGGCCTAGAGGCAGTTTGAGCAAAAGGATCTGGGATTTAGGCCACAAGGAGGAAAAGTCATTCAGAGAAAAGGCGAGCAGCCCAAATGAGCTCATTTCTAAGAGAGGAAATGGGAGTTAATGAATAAAGATAGAACGAAGAATCCAAGGAGATAATTGGCCTTACTAGATATAGGGTCTCTTGCCAGAACAGTACATCCTAAAAATGCTAATTCAGAGCCCCAGAAGATTGGAGCAGCATTAGATAAGAACAGGCTCATCAGACCTATTTGCAGAAAAGTCCGGAAGGGCTTGGAGAACAGGGATATATATCAGCATCTAGAGTGTGAGAAGGAAGATGTATGTCACTCATTTTGCTCTTGCTGAGCCTCCTCATAAAATCTCCTGGGCTCAACTCTTCCTCTCTACTGCTCTCACACATTGGTGGAGGTGACAAGATCAGGTCTCAGGTCCCTATTCAGAGTATCCACTGCAGATGGGCCCTTCCATCCTGATGTAGCCATGCTTCAAGAGCTTGTTCACTCCAGCATTTTCCGGAAGTTCTGAGATTATGTTTTCAGCTACCTCTCCCAGTCCCTCAGGGATGCTTTCAATCCCAGGGGTCTGCAACTCTCACTCTTAAGACCCAGCCAATGTCAGCCACCTCGTGAGCAATATTACCATCATTTAAATACCAATTCACATTTTATATTCTCATGGCAGGTAACACGATCTCAAATTCATGAAGCATCTGCTCTTTCTTCATCCATCCACTCTGGAGATAATTTTTAAAAGATACTTTTTCTAATGACTTTAAATTTAAAGCTTTTTTTTTTTTTTAAGTGGAAGTTTGGGAGACTTTGAAAAGTCATGCTCAGCAAAAAAAAAAAAAAAAAGTAATTTATACTCTCTCTAGTTAATAACCTCTTATGTGCTTTAATAATTTAAACCAATTATCAATGGGAAGGTCTATAGTGTATACTTCAATGATTGCTTTTCGTATATTTCCTCCTTTCTTTCATGCCGTATGCCACATGTCCTCAATGTGTCTCCAGTGCCTATTATCTCTGCTACACACATAAAATAACTGCTTTAGCTGGGAGAACATGACCTTGACACTGAGAAAAGCAGCCCTTTAAAGGATAGCTCAATTAAAATCTAAGGCCTCTGTTCCTGATTGGATTTCATTATTATTCATAAGACTATATAGCGTTGAGCCACGTGTTTGCAGAGTCCTCAAGGCTGGTTTCAGAAAAGGCGCATTAAAGTCATCAGTGGGATGTCCTCCTGGAGCGTGCTGATGCTTAGTCACCAACAAGCTCATTACCTTGACTTGGCTTGTGGAGGCTTTACCACCCCCCTCTCCCCCATGAATATACTTGTCCCTCCATTAGACTGTGAACACCTTGAGGGAGGCTGTGCAATGGACTAGTTAGGATCATAGGTTATTAGATTCACACAGATCTGAGCAATTTATTTAAATTCTCTGAGCTTGGTTTACCCATAGGAAAAATGGGAATGATATGGTTCTTGTAAGGTTGAGGTGGTATATCTAAAATGCTTAGTACAGTTCCTGACTGTGATAAACACTGAAGCTATTTAATAATAACAACAACAACAACAACAATAATAATAATAGAGAACAATGCCTTTTTCTTTTTTATATTCCTAGTACCCTTAATGCCCATGCATTGCTGGGATAAGATTTATATAATCAATAACCATTTTATACAAGGTGGGGGTGTGAGGGCATGCTGCACTCAGTTCTCTGTTGCTCAGAAAAAGGAGAAAAATGTGAACTAGAGCAGGTAGGGAAGGCTTCCCTGAGGAGATAGGATGTGAGAAAGGTCACAAAGGCAGACTATGACATGGAACTTCTTAGAACACAAAGGACTAATGATTTGTGCCAAGTTGACAGAAAGTACTTCATGGATGAAGCACACTTAATCCTAAGGAGAAGACATCTGAACTAATCAGATGGAGGCCAGAGAGGGTATTACTAACAGAATTTGTTCATAAATTATCTGAAGGCTTCAGAGAGAAGGGCCAATGCTGAATTATGTGCCAAGTTCAAAGCAGCAACTTTAATATTTTAAAGGCAATCCTGACTCCTATTCTTCCATCTAATAGACCCTTCTGTCCCTCTGAGAATGCTATGGGAAATGGAACATGCATGGAATGGATATGTCATGTCAGCACATGTTATAGGATGGAATAAGGACCAGTGTCTGGGGTGCAAGACCTGAGAAGAGTATAGAAACCTTAGTAGATCATGTGAAGTGGGGTGCCACATGTCCCAAGAAAAGCTAGAAAATCATCTTAGCTCTGCAGTACTCTAGTGGTTCTAGGGAGGGATTTCTCAACTGTGACATTTGAGTTTTGGGTCAGGTAATTTTTGGTGGCAAGGGACTGTCTTATGCCTTGTGAGATGTTGACTGGCATTCCTGTCCTGTTCCCACTAGGTATCAGTAGTAATCCATCTATTATAACAGCAAAACATGTCTCCAAACATTACCTGGGAGTGGCGTATCACCCCATTGAGAACCACTGCTCTATTTAGTGATAATAATCTAGGGAGAAAGGCATTCCTAGACACCTGAATACTTGCTGCCCAAAATCTTTCATCTGGACCACCCTTTGTTTTGAGAGAGAGAGAGACAGAGTATGTGTACAAGCGAGAGAGAGGCAGAGGGAGAGGGAGAGAAAATCTTAAGCAGGCTCCACACCCAGCACAGAGCTTGACACAGAGGGCTCCATGTCACAACCATGAGATCATGACCTGAGCTGAAATTAATAATCAGACACTTAACTGAGCACCCAGGTACCCCTGGAACCCCCCCCCCCCATTTTTTTTTTAATTCGAACTGATTGAGTCTCAGCTCTGGCATTTCTTTGTTTTTTAATTAAAAAAAATTTTTTTTTTATTTTTATTTTTTTTAATTTTTTTTTTTAAGGTTTATTTATTTTTGAGACAGAGAGAGACAGCGCGAGCAGGGGAGGGGCAGAGAGAGAGGGAGACACAGAATCTGAAGCAGGCTCCAGGCTCTGAGCTGTCAGCACAGAGCCCGACGCGGGGCTCGAACTCACAGACCGCGAGATCATGACCTGAGCCGAAGTCGGACGCTCAACCGACTGAGCCACCCAGGCGCCCCTAATTTAAAAATTTTTAATGTTTATTTTTGAAAGCGAGACAGAGCCTGAGTGGGGGAGGGGCAGAGAGCATGGGAGACACAGAATCTAAAGCAGGCTCCAGCCTCCGAGCTGTCAGCATAGAACCTGACGTGGGGCTCAAACACACAAACCATGAGATCATGGCTCGGAGATCAAAAGTCTGATGCTTAACCAACTGAGCTACCCAGGGCCCCAGGCATTTCTGAGCCTAATTGACTTAAATCTTTTGACATGTGGGCAGCTACTATGGTGTGAAGTCATATGCATTGGCCTAACGGAGTCAAGGAAAAGCTAGTTACATAGTAAAGAACTTTTCAGATGAAGAAACTCTTTACTCCACGTTTAATTTTTCCCCCTGTGTCCATTCCAGCATTTGGGCAAGCAGCAATTGCTTTCTCTTTACTTCCAGAACAGTGGAACATACAATAGAATTGTGACATTTTGTGACATCACAGATTTGATCTGCATTTCTGAATCTTGTGACCTCCTCCATTCTGACTGTGAAAAACTGACTTAAGCACAGAGTCAACACTTGTGGAGTAGGAGAAACACATTTCAAACAGTGGTGGCTTTAGGGGAGGTTAAATATAAGCTTTCTGTCATTGTTCTAGTGATTCCCCACCCAGTGTGGCCATTTGAAACTAAGCTTTGGCATTTTTCTTCCATCATCCAGGTCCACAATATACATATACCTCCTAAGTGCTCTTTCCAAGGCAGTAAGGCAGTGTGGAATTAACTGCCTTTTTTTTTTTTTTTTGAGTTTTTTTTTTTTTAAATGTTTATTTGTTTTTGAGAGACAGACAGACTGTGCATAAGTGGGGGAGGCGCAGAGAGAGAGGGAGACAGAATCCAAAGCAGGCTCCATGCTCTGAGCTGTCAGCACAGAGCCCGATGCAGGGCTTGAACACATGAACTGTCAGATCATGATCTGATCCAAAGTCAGACACTTAACTGACTGAGTCACCCAGGCTCCCCATGACTTCTAAAGTTTTAACCATTTGCTAAACACAAAGCATATCACCTCTCCTCTTCATGTCAAACTCTTCTGCAGTTGTTATTCTTGGCCAAACACATCTGGAGGTTGTTCCGTTTGCTTCTCCTCGAGAGTGTCAGGGCCAGCTCCATGGTGGATGAAGTGTGACTGTGTCTCAGAGCCACTCACAGCAGCACCAGCTACCAGCTCTCAAGATGCCTGTTACCCTGGACCATAACTAGAAGACCAGGCCCAAAAACAGAGAGGCTAACAAATCTTCATTTTATGAGGCTGTGATGATTCTTTGTGAATTACTCTTTTAATTCATGTTTTTATTTCTCTTTTTCCGTAAATCTTGTTTTTCCCGATGTTTACAATATTCCAGTCTAACTTTGCTTTCCTCTTAAGCTCAACGTCTTAGGTAATGATCAAAATTTCTGTTCCAGAATAAATGTCAAGCCCAACAGAGACTACAGATGAAATCAGAGCTCTGTAGCTCAGTCTTTACTCTGCTTCAGACTTGCCATTTCCTGATATTCTAAGTTCTTTGAATTGACTTCCCTCTCTTTGGGATCCCCCAAGGTGGGATTCTAGAGATGAACCTAAGTCCTAAGAGACACATTCGATGTGGTATTTAGATCTCCAAAGGGCAAACTTTAGAATGACAAATGAAATATTACAATGAAATATTCTAAAGAGTTCCAGTGTGCAAACCAAGAATGTAATTTGCACTACTGGATACATCGCTCTTGAACCTTGAACTCCCAAAGATTGAAGGATTACTGATGCTATATTGACCCCATTTTTAGCTTTAAATATTGATTTTAAAAAATTTCTTTCTACAGAGATAGACCATTGATCCATATGGAAATTAGTTGCTTTAATACCGTGAGTTTTAATGTGAAAATTTCTTTTACCATTGCTGCTCTTTTAGCATAAATATAATTAAAAGTGCACATCTTTTTATCGACCGGTCAATAAGGCCTACTATTGTCTTTTACAGTTTAATGTGGACAACTGCAAGGCCTGGGTTACAATTGTCAACACAGAAAAATAGGTGTGGTCATAAAAATTGTGAAGTCGATCAAGAATAAAAGCCCACTGAAAGTGATAGAAATTACCTGAAAGGGAGTGTGCGTACTCCTTGCATAACATGTATGTTTAGCTCTCTCCTCCCACCTGAGCAATGCAGTTTTTGCTTTCTCACCAGTCCTTACACCTCGACAGTGATTTACGGTCATAGAATCACCATGATGGTGTGAAGCAGAGTGTAAGAAGCACATTACCAGCTTCGCAGAAGATGCTTGTTACTGACTGCCGTGTTGGTGGTCATCTGATCCAGGGGAGAAGGTAACTAGAGGGGTAGTGTTAAGCCATTTGACTCAAGAGTTCAAAGGATGAAAAATCACAGCTGCTTCCCTTGTAAACCATAAGGGCGAGATCGCTACAAAAGGCAACTTACGAGAGTTAAGGGACGACTAAAATGAACATGGAAAATTGGAGCAGCCTTAATGTGCTGAGCCAGCATATGCTGCAGAATAAATAAGCTGTTCAGGCAAAGCCCAGGCCACACAGAGAGGCTCCCACCCCTTGCCAGGCCAGGGTCTTGCAGAAAGACCTGCACATCTGTCTGCCTGTCAGCTGCCTGAAGAAGTTCCTGGGGGTGGATTTTTGGAATGTGTCTCTCTCTGGGTGTGAGAATCTCCCTGGAAGGGGGAGAAAGACAGACAGGAGGTCTCCCATGGACAGGACAGGGCACTGCACATCCAGAAATGTAATGGGCTTATCTGATGCTCAACATGCCTGAGAGCTTTTTGCTTCTGCCAGTGTTTCTTTCTTTTGTTATCATTAATACACAGATTATCACTTGCCAGCTCCCATGAGCTTCCTGACTGTAAGAAAAAACGTTTCTTTCATCATCAGCTAATGAGGACATTTTGTCCCTGTAATCCCTAAAGAAGTATACTCCTCCCCTAATTAATCAACAAATATTTATTGAACACAAGCCTACTGCCATTCCTTCTGAATCTGCCCTTCTTTCTTATAGAGCTCACTTTGCTTTACTTTTATAGTACGTTTACTGCACTGTATGATCATTACATGCCCACATGGCTGATTTGCTCGCTAGACTGAGAGCTCTCAAAGTCAGGGACCATACTTTATTCATCTCTGTAAGTCTAGTGCCTAGATTAAGTCCTAGCATAGAGTGGGTGCTCAAGAAATGCTTGAGAAATGAATGAATGAATGAATGAATGAATGCATATTTTCCATCTCCTTGGACATAAGGAAAATGCAAGCCACATCTACCCATTGAGGAGCTCACAGTCTAGATATGGGTCAAAAGAATAAACACAGAAGACAGTGAATTACTAAACAGATTCATGTAAGTGTTCAGAGAGAGTAGTTAGGATAGGCCATAGAGAGACCAGGCAAGGTGCACAGTGATAGGATTTGAATTAGATTTGGAAATTGGAAATGATGCCTCAGAATTCTAAGAAGGCAGTGGGGGATATGCGTCCCCCCAACCTACCAGTCATTCCTCCAGTGGGTGCTGTTTTCTCTAGTGTGTAAAATGTAGGGCTTCACATTAGATTTGGTCAAATGTGAAATGAGAGTTTGTGATTTTCTTTTTAATGATATATGGTCCCTCAAGAGAAGGTTAACGAAAGAATAAAAATAAGCACACATTCGTTTAAGGAAAGCTATCCTTATCTGCTAAATGCACAGACCCTCTGAGCCCCTATAAATGTTCTCAGAACAGTACCTGACTCTGGTCCCTTCCTCGAACTTCCTGTTCTTTTCCCTTTTCACCTCATTGGTTTGAGGAAATGTTCAGGGTGCTTCTAGCTAAACACTCAGAAGACATAACCAAGTGCATGTGGAAACCTTGAAGGTGGCAGCAGAAAAGAACAAGAAATGGAAAATGTGATAGGTAGTGCATAATTTTTAATGGAAGCCAGCATTAGTTTCTCCCTCTACAACTATCCCTGCTACTTTCTCTTTCTGCATGAGGTGCTGCTCCAACTAATATTTTAAATATGCTCTCTGAAACGTATACTCAGATCCAGGACTACTGTATTCCTATCCTGTGTTTTGGTCAATGACCTATGGCCGGACTGTCCCATCTGACCAACCCGACAAAAGTGTTTTCTCTGCTTCCTTCTTTGTTCCTACTTATGTGTGTGCACCTGGACAGACACTTACTGAAACTAGGACTGGATTAAAGAGAGTCAGAGCAAGTTTAGAAAACAAGTCTGTAGACCTAAACTAAAACATATGGCTTCTGCTTCATTTCCTTTTTATGTGGTGTCCATAGGGATTGTCATCTAAAGGATGATGTCATCATCTTCCATAGATATGGTTACCCTTTCACTGAAGGTTGGAATGAGGGTGAAGACCATGGGAGCTGGGAAGGAAAAGGAGGCAGAGGAGTGGCCTTGATAAATTAAGTGGGCTGACGGCCCTGATAGTATTGTGACTCCAGTAACACCTGTAAAATGTTTGTGAACACATGGAATAGCTCAGAAAAGGAAGAAGCTGTAGAGATGTGTTTCCTTTCTCATCCCCCAGGAAGCTGTGGGTACAGTGACTTCTTCTCTCTTTAGAAGAAGGATATGATCTGGCAATTCACAACAAAGAGCTTCTGTCTAGAAGTCAGGAACCCTGGATCCCATATCAGCTAACTTGGTGTAATGTTAAGTGGGCCCTGAGCTTATCTGAGTCTTTATTTTTTTAATATGTAAAATGAGAAACTTAAAATAGCCCTTGATGGCCCTTGCAGCTATGATCATCTGTGAATCTGTGACTTCACATTAGGTCTTTTGAAGAGAGAATGCTGGTGAGACATACTTTAAGTTAAAGTGTGGATTCTCAAAAACAGGATAGTTCACACACTGTAGAGAGAGAATTCTAGGTAGTAGCTACCCCAGTTACTTCTCATGAAAGCTGGATGGATACCAGATTTCTAGAACACTGTTCACTAATAGAGTCCAGTCCATGGGTTTTAAGCAATATATATTAATGGGAATATGGGTTTTATTATTCATTTGTTCTGTCATTAACTGACCCATCGACTTGGTAAATGTTCTTGAATGCCTCCTACAACTGGCTCTGTGTTGGGGACATAAGAAAAACAAAAGCAAAAATAAGATGCTATCCTTGCCTTAAGTGCCCACTGTACACGAAAGGAGCAAGACTCAGTAGGGGCCCCCAGTCCAGAGTGGCAGGCCAGAGGAGGATCCCTGGCAAAAGACTCTTAGAGCTGACTTTTGAGGACTGATTACACTTTTTTAAGACTAGGAGTGTTGGGGGGCGGTAAGTAAAGGCAAGAGAGTATTGGAGACAAAAGGGCCTACTTCCTGAATTGCCCAGTGCGGGTGGGGGCCTTAGCAGACATAGAAGGAGACAAAAAGTGAAATTCTTGCCACATAAGGGGGACAAGATAAACACTGAGACTTGAACCACATAGAATAAAGAAACCTGAATCTGGCATCCGTCCCTGTTCCTGCCATGGTTTGTGGCTTTGTGCATCTTGCCTGGGATACATTCTGCAGCTTGTGGATGCTTATTATCCATAATAATCATAATAATTAATAAAACCTTTTAAAGGGGGCTTTAATCATGCTTGTGCTTTGCTTCCAAACACATAATAAAAAGGAATTACTTATAAAAGTGACAAATTTATTCCTAATTATACCATTATTTTGTTATGCAATACAAGTAAAGCAATCTTTGAAGCTGGAAAAATGTCTCATGCAGAATTAATTAGAACAGTACACGGTTTGGAATTAGGCAATTATTTTATTGATATTTCACAACTAGAACTTTGTAAGAGCACCTCAAATATTTTCATTATTGCCAGTAAATATTTACTTTAAACACTTACTGGTATGAGTTCAAAGATAAACTTTGGACTGTTTTTAGACCTCATGGAAATGTTTTTAGTCTGTGAGAGAATGTATAAGACTTACCAGTCACCACGGCCCCAGGGAAGTTTTGAGGAAGCAGATGGCAACATTAAGGGAATTTGTTGTTCAATATGACACCACAAGGGAGGAGCTACAGAGACACAGTGGTGTTTCCTCAGCTGGAAAAGACCCAGGTGTCATTGCTGAGCAGGTGAGGGAATCCAGAGAGGGAGAGCGATTCCTAGGTCACATGGTAAATTATGGGCTAAGGTCATAATTCCCATCCCTGGACATTCATCTCTGTGTTCTTTTGTTTGAAATTATAGACTTGTTTTTTTAGGTTATGAAAGTAACGCCTATTCATATCCAGTGCTTTTTTCTTACTGCCTTCTCACCCAAGTCCACATCGACTTCTTTATTTCATTTTTGCAGTAAATTAAAAGCCCATAGACATGTCATCTTACTTTGCCTCATGCATGTAAAACTTGCCTCCTTCCCCATCTACTACTACTAGGCTGTAGATAAATCAAAGGGTAGGTTCCTTTTCATTCTTCTGTCTTAACCAGCCCATGTTCAGGCTGGGCACATAGCACAGGCTCTATGAAAATTTATTTAGAAGATTCATCAAATTCACAAGATCTGACCAGAGTACAAGATACTCTACTCCTCATGATATTCCTGTAGGCTAATAAGGGGATTCTGGTCGGCCAATTCTACTTTTAGGGGGCAAGTTTCCCCATAAAACAAGCAATACTCTGGATACGAGGTGGGTGTCCTATAATTCAACTCAGTTCTGACACTATCTACTCAGAAATAGCATCAAATTCCACAGGTTAAAATTTCAGTCTTACAAGACTCCCCGCCAACCATTCCTTCCACTTCAGACACCAGACCCAGGTTGTCACCTGTGCTTCTGACCAACTGGCTATAGCTTAGAGATTCTAAAGACGCCCTCTTCAGACTTCCGTAGTCTGTTGCAAGTATCCAGGTTGCTGCCTGTACTTGTGTCCGACAGTCTATAAATCAGAGATTTCCACCACCTCATCCTTTAGTTGTATTAATTTGCTAGAGTGGTTCACAGAACTCAGAGAAACATTTTACCTACTAGATTATTGGTTTATTATAAAATGATGTAATTTAGGACGAGCTAGGTGGAAGAGAAGCATTGGGCAAGGTATGGAGAAAGGACAGAGCTTCCATGCCCTCCCAGGCCTGCCATTCTCCCCAAATCTCCTTGTGCTCACCAACCCAGGAGTTCTCCAAACCCCATCATTTTTCATGAAGGTTTCATTACATAGGCATGACTGATTAAATCATAGGCTATTGGCAATTGTTTCAACCTCTAAGCCCTCTCTCCTTCACAGAGGTTGGGGGTGGGACCAAAAGTTCCAAGGCTCTAATCATCTGCTTAGTTCCTCTTAGCAACCAGCCTCCATCATTAGATGCATCCAAAGTCACCTCATTAACATAAAAAAAGACACCATAGTTATCAGGAAATTCCAAAGGATTTAGGAGCTCTGTGGTAAAAACAGAGACTAAGAGTACACATATATATATATATAGTTTATTAGGTCACAACATCACAGCTAACATCTTGGATTCAAAGAGAGGTTGTAGGTAGGGAAGCAGCCGTGCTTGTGAGACTCCCAATTCAGAGATGATCATCAGCCTCTATTGGGAATGGATGTGCTTATATGGTGGCCATAACCTCACTCCTGCCCTATGAAGGTGGAGCCTGCTGAGAGAGCAGAGGGCCTCTTAGTTCCTTAGGTTATTAAGAACAAAGCAACTTTTTTTTTTTTATTGGATGCATATAATGCTGGAAATATGCAGGCAAAGAAATACTTTGGCAGACAGAGTACTGGCTGTCAGATCAGTTGGTTACACACTCTAAGGAGGAAGAAAAAAAAAAGGAAAAGGCTAGGGAGGCAGAGAATGAACAAGCAAAAGAACTACAAGAATTTTGTAGAGCTACATGGTTGCCGACCAGCCGAGTTACATTACTTACTCCTCTGCATCCAGACGGAGGACACTATTTGCTATGGGCCTCAGTTTCCCAAGTTGTGCAATGCAGACACTGAGCTAACAGGTACCTACAGCTTGTCTGAGGTGCACTGTAGTTTTAAGCCACATCCCACAGGTGGCTTCTTTTACCAGAAGCACAGGCATAGTGAGCTTTGAGTAGCTAAAATAATAAAAAATGTTCTTCAGTCTTCCATGGCAGTTTGCTCAATCATTACAGCTCTCTTGCAGCTCAGCTTTGCTACCTAATATTTAACCTAAACCTTTTCCCTTCTTTTGTTTTAGTTCATCACCACTTGCTCAGTTCTATCAATCTACCTATGCATTTCTATGCCACCTCTCACCAGAGTGCTTAGTACCTGTCCTCTCTGAGCAATGAGGTTAATATTGAAGGTAAAATCCATTTCGTAGAGATAATGTACTATAGACCTTTCAGAAGAGCTCTCTATGATAATGAGGAATGAGTTACCATGCTGAGGTTGTTTAAATGTCATTTATTTTAACAAGTGACACTCTGAATTTATTTAAAGTTGACTACAATGAAGGAAGGGTGGAAAGTTTTAAAGTTTTATGAAACAATAATAGAACTGCAAAGCAAGGAGCCCTGAAAGATGGATCTGAATGGTAATTCTGATTACAAGCTCCATGCGAGGGCTGGTTGGTTGAATTCTTCCAGTGGATTATAAGAGGCTCTGGGGATATAGAGAATGAGGATGTCACAGAGGGCATGAGTTTGGACTCTGAACTTCCCTCTCTTTGCCATTGTGTGCCATTATGTATATATGTGCTCATGTACACACAAATGTCTGGGCAGGTACGCGTGTGAGTGAGCTAGAGCAAGACCATTCTCTCTGCCCTTTGATTGCTCTCTTCCCATCATTGAGTCAGGGCTGGCGTCTTGAGGCAGCTGCCACTCAGTTGCCCCTGCTTTCTTGGCTAGAACAGTGCTGGTCTCTGACACAAAGACCATGTTTACTTCTCATTACTACCGATGGAGATTAACAAAGTTAGACAAAATGTTTTATACTTTTTCACTGAAAAATGGAGTTTAGAGGGTAGACAGTGGGCAAAGACTTCAATGTCTTCTGGGGGAAAACATAGGGGAAGAGGAATTACTACCTCTTAGGTGAATAAGCTAAGTATTCTTACGAGTCTAGGAAGGGATTCTTTTGATTTCAAGAAACAGAAACCAGTTAGAACTAATTTAAGAAAAAAATAACTGGTTAGGATGAAAGTGGATTTATTGTCAGGTTGCTGGTGTATCTTGTGGGACACAGAGCATCAGGGCTCCTTGAGGGCATGGAAGGAGGGGATAGAAAGACATTAGGAAACCATTTAGTAGGGACTCCTCTGTTCTTTGTCTATACCTTTCTGTTTCTCGTATCCATTTTTCTTCTTTCTGAGAATGTTCTACTTCTTTCCACATATATTTGTCAGAAGATGGATGCCTAACAATATCCCAGTTATATGTTCTCAATTCAAACCACACTGGCTGAATTGAATCCCGATTCCATATTCCTAGGAATGATCATTTGATGGATTTGGCTTAAGAATCTTCTCCCAATAGCCAACTAACTCTGTGTATTCGCCTTCCTCCTTTGCTGGCTGGTGTAAATAAAGTACATCTTCCCATTGGTAAACAGTAATAATAATTTTTCAAATAAAAAAGGCTCTGCCCCTGGTCAAACTATAGATTAACAAATGTGCACTAATAGGGGTTTGCTCCTGTGTGTGGACGATGCAGTTCTCATGTAAAGTGGCCATTTTGAGCTGGGCAAATAGTACAGAATATTTCTAATACACCAGAGAACTCTAGAGCATACACAAAGCTGAGCTCAGTATCGACTGCAATCTTGTCTTCCTTGAGAGAGAACATGGCAAATGGCAGTTTGCCTATATAAGTTAAATGATGTCTGAAGGTGGGTGATTTTATTAGAGTAAGATCATAACAACATTTTTAAACTTAAATAAGTTATTTTCTTTTCAGTCCAATCAATTCCCTTATTTGAACATTTAAGATAATTATAGGTTACAGGTAAATTATATATTATACACATGCTAAATTATAACCCATCTCCACCAATTAATATTTATTGAGCAATGAATGGGCAAAATATGCTAACTTGGAGATTCAAGACCTGAGTGTAATTAGGTATTTCTGCTGGGAAAGATTATAACTGCATCTTCCCAAACATCCCTCCCTTCTCTCCCCAGTGCATGTGAAGGGAAATGTAAGGATAATATGCTAACCCTTAGCTTATCTCTTAAGTTGTTTACACAGGGGAAAAAATCAATTACTTTAAATATTTTAGATTCTGTTTTCTAGAACTAACCAATGACAACTTATGATGGTCTTAAGAGCCAAACAGATGGTCATATATTGAGCCAAACTCAAATATAATGTTTTATATTTTTTATTCCATTAGGGCTTCTTATTGGTCTCTCACATGTAGGCCTAAGTAATACTACAGTGGATTTGACAGATCCCGTTGCTCATGAGCTTAGGGTTTAGTATGATAGACAGACTGGTAACTTGATACTTGGTACTGTGGATGGTACAGTCTGGCTCAGAAAAGCAGGGTATGGTTGGGCAGAAAGTAGAAATCACAACTTTGCCAGCCAACTGCAAATGAAGCTCAAAAAATATTTAGCCCTTTATAAAAGCATTTTGACATGCAGAACTTAAGATTTAAACTATGAAACACAATTATTTTATTTATTATTTATTTATTTATTTTTAAGTAGGCTTTATGCCTAGTGCAGAAGAGCCCAGTGTAGGGCTTGAACTCATTACTCTGAGATCAAGGCCTGAGCTGCAATCAAGAGTCAGGCATTTAACCAGCTGACCCCTCCCAGGCACCCCTGTTTTATTTTTTAGGTAAATTCTATCCCCAGTGTGGGCCTCAAACTCACCGCCCTGAGATCAAGAGTTGTAAGCTCTGCCAGTTCAGTCAACTAGCCATCCCAAATACAATTATTTTAAAGGAATTACTATAATCATGCAGGAAGATAGAGTGGTGCCCAGCAGTTCAGCATTTGTCAAACCCCCATGATGATTATTTTTCACCAAAAGGATTGACACACAAACCTTAAGGATGATCTGAGTCTCTCTGAATTCCTCCTGCAGGAAGGGAGAGGGGGCAGAGGTTATCAGAGAGAGGTGGAGGTGGTCCATGGAAGATGTCACAGAGGCGGTGCCTTAGGTAGAAAGTCATTTGATCATCAGAGCAACCTGACAGATCAGATTTCCTGGCTTGAATCTGATAAATCTAGAACCTTACCGATAGTATGAGTCCATTCCCAATTTGCCCAGGGTATTTCCAGTGTATGCCTGTCTGCATTTGGTGACAAACTGTTTTGTTCCCTGTTGATCTCAGGCATCAGCTCACACAAAGGTTTTAGGATCCACCATCTGTGATAGACTAATTCACCTTTCAAGTTGTATGTATTAGTGGAGTCTTTTCTAGGCCTATATATTTTGTGTTCCACCCACATTTGTATTTCAGACAGCTCTAAATATCCCTACTGTCACTACAGGTATATACTTTTAGAGTGATTTTTACTTTCCAAGCTCCATTCTTTGAGTTTTCTCCTTTGAATCTCACAATTACCAAGGGATAGGCAGAGCCGAGGCTATTATTGCTCAGAGATATTAAAGTACTTGCTCACGCTGATCATGGTTGTCAGGGGCAAAATCCAGAGTAAAACTCAGACTCCCAATTCTCAGGTCATTGCTTTTCCTGACATATAAAGGGCAATGCCATTTACAGACTGAAGTCTCAAGGGCAGAGCTCATGTCTCACTACCTGGGTATTCTCATCACCTAGCACAATGCCTCATATGTGGTCAGTATCCCCAGTCCTTATAAAACTAGAAGAGAGAGCCCAAAACTACCAATGAGCAACCTGGACTGAAGTTCCACCACTAAGCAACTGTGTTATGTGGCCTCTCTCCCCACTTTTAAAACACATCTAGATCTTTATTTTTCTACTGTAAAGTGAAGGCAGTAAGATTAGCCCTATCTACTTAGGGGTTATAATGATAAATATAAAGAGTGGGGTAATGTTTAAAAAAAAAGAAAATGTTCAATATTTAAGAACAAATAGATATAAAAATATATGAGTTCTATTCCCAGAAAAAAAAGCTTCGCATAATCTTGCAGAGAGTGGTTCCCTATAGCCTTTATTTTACCACAATGAAGGTACCCCTGAAGCTCTGAGAGCTCATGGTCACCCTTGTCACTCTGCATGTGAAGTGGTAGAGAAGGTGTGCCTGGCTCCTTCAGAGAAGAGTGAATATGAGCAGAGACCAGTCTCTGTCTCTTTAAAAAAAAACAAAACTGAAGACAAACCCAAGGCATAATGCCCATAATTCACGTGTTGGAATTGGGAAAGCATATTTGTGCTTATTAGATCATATGCAAACTTGCTTGAGTGGACATGGCTTTCCCCTTCACTTCCTAACTACAACTGTTGGGTGTGCTGCTGTTTTGTACTAGAGAAGGTGTATCAGAGTCCAAAGGAAATGCTAGCAGTTTAATAGGAGATAAAGAGATCCAACACAGCTCACACACACAATAAATGAAATGAGAGGCGACAGACTTGTAATGTGTCTTTAATGTAATTACAACTATATTCCAAGAATGAAGGTGTGATCTCAATTTGTACAGATGCACAATGCTTTCTTTTTTGAGATCCTCATTAGCGAGCTGTGTGTACCTCTTGGAAATGGGAATTGCCCCCACGGAAATGTAATGTAAAGCATCAATTGTGACAAAAGGGACTGGGCAGAGTCAGATCACCCACACAGCCAAGTGGCCTGATTTTCAGAGGTTAATACCAAAGATCCTAAATTTTGCCCCGACCGAGAACAGTACAATGCAATCCCTTCTGAACTCTTGTAGGACACCTAGTAGGAACAAGTCGCCAACTCTCCTGATAGCGGTAGCCCATATGTCTGGGTGGGGCATTTGGGGTTATTTACATCTCCACATTTGGTTTATAAACTGGATTTGATCCTTGTTCCTATTTCTCATCAAAAGAAAGCTATTTACATATTAAAGTATGTTTTTGTCACTCGTATTTCTTACTTTCCTGGATTACCATGGCTTTTTGTTTCTTATTACATTAAACCTGTCTCTCAGTTACTTATGTCTGAGGTTGATCTTTCCCAGCAGACTGCAAACTCTTTGATATTAAGATTCAGTTTGTAATCATTCTTGCAGTCCCCTCTTGTGCCTTAGCACAGGGCCTGGTAAAAAGACAGCTTGAGTCTGCTTGGTGAACAGAATTAAAGCATTTTCTTTGTACCTGGCCAGTAGGGCCATCGCTCTAGATAAAACTCTATACAGGAATTAAACTAATCAATGTATTAGTTAACTCAGTCATACCATGTTTATTAGCTATGAGAGAACTCTAGGAAATCACTCTCTTACCAATCTTTGAGCTTAGTTTACAAATAAGTTTTGTATTTTCCAAACTTTGCTAACATTTCAAACTATATGTAGGAATTATATATATGATTAAGAACAGAGTATTCTTGGGACGCCTGGGTGGCTCAGTCAGTTGAGCATCCAACTTCAACTCAGGTCGTGATCTTGGGGTCCATGAGTCTGAGCCCTGCATCGGGCTCTGTGCTAACAGCTCAGAGCCTGGAGCCTGCTTCTGATTCTGTGTCTCCCTCCCTCTCTGCCCCTCCTCAACTCATTCTCTGTCTCTCTCACTCTCAAAAATGAATAAATGTTAAATTTTTTTTTATTTTAATAAAAAAAATACAGTATTCTTAGCCAAACTTTAATCACTAACCATATCCCAGGGTTTTTAAGGATTGGTGTTGTGTAGTGAAGTGATGAGAACTAACAAAGAGCTGAGCTCAGCTCATATTGTGCAACTCATTCATCATGTGGCCTTGGGCAAGGGGCAACTTTGTGGTCTCATTTGGTTCAGTATTAAAACAGTTATAACAACACCTGTGCTGTATGCCTCACAGGGTTATAATGACACTAATGAAGTAATTGGTGTGAAAATGCGTATAACTTGCAGAGCTGTGCGTAAATAAAAGGGATTATGGGAAATAAAGATGGAAAGGATTAGAAGTGTTAATGTCCCTTCATACCAATAAATCAAGGGAGAGAAAAGTCTCATAGTGAACCTACTCAATGTTCGCTCTAGGATTCAAACACACCCGACTGGCAAGCCTATGAAGCAGGGCCAAAGGGGTCTAGGGATACAAATCACCCAGGAGTTCTCTGATAAGAGAACACAATTTATGGTAAGAGAATGTGCACACAAGAGTGTTGCTAGGTCAGTGAGTAAAGGTTGAAGGAGGAAGGGCAATTGTGAGCATGTAACTTTTCCAGCTCTTGGCTTCCACCTGTTCCTTAACCCCTGAACCTCAGAACTCTTTAGTAGAACCCTGAGAAGTACAAGTTAGAACACAAACAAGGAATAAAAAAGAATGAAACAAAGGAAGATAGTTCCACTAAAATCTCCAAGAGACTCTTTGTGGTGAGGAAGCCCCATTCTGTTTCCCATATAGCAAAGCATAATCTCATAATCTCAAAGGGATTTTTTCTGTCTCAGCATGGGATACAAAATGAGCTGAAATACAGTGAGAGTTTCAGAAGACAAAGTATTGTTTGGGCGCACAGAGGGCTTCAGTGCATGCATGCAGGCTTCATGGTAGTGGTGGCACCCAAGGTGGGCACACCCCAGTTGGAACAGTGGTGTCCAGTACTTGCTGCAATGGGAATGCCACACAAATATGGAGACAGAAGTGTGGAGTTGCTCTGGGAAAAATGGGAGCTAATGGCCTTGCTCTGGACATCATTGCATCCTACCTGAAGGTAGCAGTCATGGCAGTGTCCCTGTATGAGGGACACTACTGCATTGTGGGCTTGCTATTGTGTAGTGGTAATAGCATAATTGACAGGGATGGAAAAGTAGAAGAACAGGTCTAAGAGGATTGGTGCAGTTTTCATGAACTAATAGGAAAACACCAGAAATATCAATTATAGCAAACTGAGAGAGGGTACTTGTTATGGTACATGTGGTAGTGAGAACTAAAACATAGATGATGCAGAATCTAAAGCTGAGTGTCTACATCGCTTCCAGTAGGAAAGGATTGTAAGCCACTAGCTGGCGTAGCTCCAGCAGCATTCCCCGATTTCATATAGAGGAACCTGTTTACTGCTAGTGTGCAGTAAATGCTATTAAACAACATTGGAACCCTTAGAGCCTTGGGGAAAATTATCTTCAGTGGTAAAGAGAGTGAGAGAATGCTTTACTTGTTCTTCCATTTACCATTCCCCAGAACCACGGCCTTACTGGACCCAGGAAGCATCCCTCATTCTTTAGAATTTACATTTCACAACGATAAAACAAGATCTGTTATAGATAATTTAGCCCCAGGAAGCTTAAGCCAGGGACAGTCAAGCGGGGCTTCAGTAACAAGGAACACCAGGCCTCTTTATTTCTTTACCCTGGGACTTTTATTTCTGAGCCAAAAAGATAACGCATCTTAATAGCAAGCAGCTGAGTTAACTAGATAAAAGGTTTCATAAACAGTTAGTGAAATCTTGAAATCAGAGAAACCAGAGATTCACAGCCTTACCTTGCTTGACTGGATCTAAATGTACATCACAGAAAGCAACACGGAATGAGATGGTGAGATATTCGGCACCTGCTCCCATAAGCCTGTACACATGGGTTTCCATTCATTCATTCATCCTACAGATAAATATTGAACTCTACTGCACAGTTTCCTCTTGGCTTAAGTCTGAGGATAAGACATGCCCGAAGAATCAATCAGCTAAAATGGATTTTAATGATCTTACACGATAAAGATTACATCAAACCAGTGAGTGCATGGAGCTAATAAAAGGCCATTTTTACACACTAGTTAATAGAAAATAAATAGAAAACCTAAAAAGTTTAGATCCATAGGTAAATAATGGTACTAGTAGTTAATATAAAACTGAAAAATGTGTTAAAATAAGGAAGTTGACACGTAGTGAGAGGACTAGGATTATAAATTATGGGGATTCTGTGGTTAAAAGGAAATGATAGACAAACAAAAGCAGAAGAATTCCAAAAAAAAGGGGGGGGAGATAAAAACCTGCTCGATGGAAAGAAGGAACTCAAAGAGCATTGGTAAAGTATGGGGCTAAATATGAGCCTGGAGGACCAAGAGCCTGACACACACCATGAGGAGCTACCACTGCCCTCCACATTGACCACCCATACCGAAAGGTTTTAAATAAAGTACAAATTCAAGAAAATTCCAATTACTGTGGCAGCAGCTAGAAAAAAGGAATATCAAAGGAAGTATCGAGGGGAAAAATGATTGATTCTGAACAAAGAAAAATTAAAGATCAAAAGCAAGAAGATAAAGGAAATCATACTGGTTTTGGACAAAGACTACACGCATTCAAAACCTATAAATAGATAAATAGGGAGCAATTTTCTGAAAAAGTTAATGAAATGGAGCAACAACTGAGATATGGAAAATAATGATTATGCGACGATGGGAATAAAGCCAGTCAAATGCTACCACATCAATTAAGGAAACAGCAGGCCTCCAGAGCAGAGACAAAAATAATACAACTTCTGAAGACCCAGCATTTACAAGACAACATAAAAGAACCAAGAGAAACATGTGCCTTTCACTACTAATCTGCCTTTACATGAAATATTACAAAAAAAAAAATAAAAAAAAACATGAAAATATTTGATTCAAATTGCAAAGCAAATTTTTCAAAGCCATGTCTGCTTCATCAGACCACGTTATACTCTGTGCCCTTCTATGATCTCTAGGCCATGTGTCCTCATTTTTTTGTAGGTAACCACTCTATGCGATGGCACCGACTCTGTAGATGTTAAAACTTTCCAGTAGGGTGGTGCCTGGGTGGCTCAGTAGGTTAAGCGCTTGACTCTTGAACGGTTGGGGAGATAGAGACCCACATCAGGCTCTGTGCAGACAGTGTGGAGCCTGCTTGGGATTCTCTCTCTCCCTTTCTCTGTGTCCCTCCCCTGCTAGCTCACTCACTGTCTCTCTCTGTCTCTCAAAATAAATAAATAAGTAAACAAATAAATAAATAAATAAAAATTTTAAAACAAAACAAGAAATCTTCCAGTAGGGGCAGAAGGACTCTGAGCTTTTGTGTTGATTCTCAGTTTCCTTTTGGGCCAGGGAAATATTTATTTATTTATTTTAAATGTTTTTTTTTTTTTAATTTATTTTTGAGACAGAGAGAGACAGAGCATGAGCAGGGGAGGGGCAGCGAGAGAGGGAGACACAGAATGTGAAGCAGGCTCCAGGCTCTGAGCTGTCAGCACAGAGCCCGACGCGGGGCTCGAACTCACAGACTGTGAGATCATGACCTGAGCTGAAGTCGGATGCTCAACCGACTGAGCCACCCAGATGCCCCCAGGGAAATATTTTGAGCCATTCCCTTTTGGCTTCCCCCACCCCATTTCTGATTATCATGAGTAATTTGTCCATGGAGTCTGTCTCTAGACATACCTACTGAGCATACAGTTGTGTGAACAGTTGGACTGAAAGATTCAGTGTCCCTGATGACCTCTTTCTTCTCAGGTACCAGATCAAGGAAGATATTAATATTTTTTCTGATGTCCTTAATTGGCTGTGCTTCATGTTTGTGAGTGGTACAAATAAAATTTTATTGTCAGATGTTTCTTCTCTTCCACTTTCCTTTTGTGTTTGTTTTGACAACTCTTTATTTCCTCTGCATCTTCAGTGCCTAGCAAAATGCTTAGCTCATTGCCAACCTAGTAAAGGTTTGCTGAGTGAATGAATCTTCACAGGCTCACCTTCCTCCATGTTGAATCTACTATGCCAACCACTGACTCCAACTGATGATCTTCTGTTGATTTTTCTGGCTCGTTCTAATTCTGGCTCCAAAACACAGGAGTCTTCCAGAGTTTTCTCTTAAGTCTTTCTCTCATCCTACTTTATGGTTTTGTCCTTTTTCAATCATTTCACTTTCCTTTTTCTTTTATTCTTGTTTATGTTCGTTTTAGAAAGTGAAATAGTTCATTTCAAGGCAGTGGATAGATCACTAAAAGACAGAAAACCAATGGATACTATTGGAAAGCCAGACTCAAGATCTTTGGTTCCTCCTGCATATAACTTCCTTGAATATCATTTCCTAGAAACAGGGCTTCCCACAAAGCTTATTTAAAAATAGCTAGACATGGGGTGCCTGGGTGGCACAATTGGTTAAGCATTCGACTTTGGCACAGGTCATGATCTCATGGTTCATGGGTTTGAGCCCTGCGTTGCACTCTGGGCTGACAGCTCAGAGTCTGGAGCTTGCTTCGGATTCTGTGTCTCCCTCTCTCTCTGCCCTTTCCCTGCTCACATTCTGTCTCTCTCACTCTCAAAAATGAATAGACATTAAAAACAATTAAAAAATAAGAATAGCTAGACACAAACTTAAAATATCATATATACTAACAAAACATACTATGTAAAATAAATATAAATATAACAATTTTAACAAAACTGAAATACAAATCTGTAATTAAAACTGAGTATAATTTCTACCCATTTATATATATTTCCAGTAGTGTAATCCTAGCTTTCCCTTCATACTTGTCATTTCGTTTGCAACTCATCCTAAATTTTTAAAATTTGAATTATAAATTTCTGGTAGTAGTAGGTTTAATAGGTCCTAATATATTTACTTTGTAATATTTTTTCCATTTTTATTAAGGTTACTCATGAATATGATTTAAAGAGTCAACTACTTCTTCAGTTTCCTATGAAGTTTACCTGCTTCATTGCCAGTATTTTCCACTTCTCACGTATATGGGTTTTCTATCATCATAACAGATTATAATAAACTTAGTGACTTAAAACAACACAGGGCTATTTTATAGTTCTGGAGGTCGACGTCTGACATATATTTCCTTGGGATAAAAAGAAAATGTCATTATGGTTGCAATCCTTTCTGGAGGCTCTAGGGGAGAATGGTTCCTTGTTTACTCATATGTCAGCAGATTTCAATTCCCTGCAGTTTTATAATGGTTTCTGGTTGGTGGCCCCCAACTGCCTGGATCCCTGGCCCTGCCTGGATCCCCTCCTCCATCTAGAACCAGCACCAGGACTTCAGGAATTCCTGTTCTGCTGTTTCTCTCACCCCATCTGCCTTTCTCTTCTACTTTTAAGGACTTGTGATTATATTGGGCCCACCCTCATGATCTCCCCTGTTTCAAGATCCTCAAACATCATATCCTCAAAGTCCCTTTTGCCATATAAAGTAACATTCACAGATCCTGGAATTAGGGCTCAGATATCTTTTGGGGTAGGGACATTATTCTGCCTACTCTACCATGGATATTTGCATTCAGCTCTTTTAGATAATTATTTGGTAATTACTCCAGCTTCCTGAATAGAATTCCTAAATTAGAATTTCTTGATTTTTTTCAGTTTTTGTAATTATGTATTGACTTCCATTTTTAGAAGATGAGGATTTAGCTACCTTTCATTCTCAACATCCTGTAAAGTATATCCATTTCTTATCCTTTTATCTTTCTTATATGGTTAAATTAAAATAAGATCAAATACTGTTTTTACATGACTACTATTATGTCAATAGTATTCATAGTTGAATTATGTATTATAGAATCATTATTGTTTTATTTCTGGCAAGACTTTTTTGTTTGTTAAGTTTCCTATGTATTTATCTCTTAGTTTCCTATACTGTCTCCCAGTTGTGTAAATCCTCTCTAGTCTTTCAAATCAAATTAGGCATTGTCACTTCTATCTTCCTGAAGAACTCTCTTCCAGAATTTTCTGACCTGTTCAATCTGGATTTGTTGATTTCCGACATGTTGCCCAACTGCATTGTGAGAATCTCTGTAGCTGCATCTTGAAGACTCCTTTCATTTCATATCGTGTGAGATCTCTCCTTCGTTTCAGTTGAATACATTCTTCAGAAGCTTCTTGATAAAGGATGTAAGGGAGTAAGATATTTTAGACTTATATATATTCATTCATAAAAACATCTTTTCCTACCCTCCAACTTAACTGAGAGTTTAGTTCTGAATTTTAGTTGGATATTACTTTCCCTCAGAATTTTTGTCTAAACATTGAGTTTGCAATCTTGAGTTTCATCAGTCCCCTGTTTACAGTGCATTCGTTACCTCTGTTCTCCTTGGTGCCCAGAATCTTTCGGTCCAGAGACATTCCATTTTATTCTCTCCAGGAAAACAAAATAAAACAAAACAAAACAAAACAAAACATTGGGCTTCTGCAGTAGGGAAGAAGTTACATGGGATAGGAGGAGGATCTAGGAATCTAACTGCTTCTTCAAAAGACTTTTTATGAGTCATGCTGTTTTTAACCTTATATCCCCATTCTCCAATATAAACACACATTTCCTGAATACCTGGTTCTTCCAATTCTAGAGCTTTTGGGTTTTACATTATAAATGAATATGTTTCTTAGCTTTCCCCGATTAGGAGTTTAAATTAGATTTAACATTCTTCAGCCAAGCAAAGGCAGTTGACACTGACTGCTTTCCAGCTTCAAAATTTCATTTTTCTTGTCTCGACTGCTGATCTTTTTGCCATGTGTTTATGTCCCTTTACAATTGCTTCACATTATTTTCTATCTTTACTTGTTTCCTTTTGGTTGTGGCTGAATTCAATTTGTGTGATGAACTTTCTGTCTTTAACTGCAAGTCTTGATCAACTTTTAGAGTTCAACGTCTTTATTTTCTTATTCTTGTTGATGAGAAGATCAATATTTCTAAATATACTAGCTCACTGTAGGTCTACTTTTAAATGGTCACTTTCCTACAGGACAGCTTTACCTAGATATTCTGTCGAGTTATAGCTAAAATTGACTGGAAAACACCAGAACACTCCTTTAGCTGGGTGCTTCTTTCAGTCCTACCCATTGTAGCCATGGATTTCCAAACTGTTTTCCAGATTTCCAAACTGTTCTATTACATTGCCAATTTGTCCCTCAGTTCATTCTGTTATTAATGCATATTGATTTTTTTTCTTCATGACATCTCTCAAATGTGACTTCCCTGTTTCTAACCATTTCTTTCTTACTATACCAGTTCATTATCTCTCGATATGATTATTGCAAAACAACCTATTGGTTAGTTCTGATCTCCCTCGTTCTCCATTCCCATTTTATTCAACCTTCCTTATCATCTTCTGGCTATAACCATATATATTTTCCCCCCTTTTTGGATCAAGTTTAGCCTGAACTGTCAGTGCCTAAAGATAGAAAGCATTCAGTAAATTCAGTAAGTGATGGGAGGAGCTAGATGACATTCACAAATCTCTATCAGAGCTTTTCGCTTTGCCTAACAATATTTTTCTCTAACTGAATAACATGAATCCTCTCTGCCTGTCATGACCTCCCTCCTGCCCCCATCTGTTTTGTTTCCAGGCTGAATCCCCATCCTACTTTTATTCTGTGTTTAAGCTTGACCTTCCCTTGGGTTTCTCCACCACCACCACCACCACCCACCCCCCCACCGCCATCCACCTAAATCTACATGCCCTTAAGGATTTACTTTAACTATATGTGCTCATGGAAACCTGCTCTGACTGTTGAGTCTACACAACCTCTGTCTGTCTGCACACATTATCAAGACATGGAGTTAACAGTCTTAAAATCACATGTGTGCCATTTGCCTGCATGTGTATTTTCTTCCTCAAGCCTTTGGAGGCAGGGATTCTAACATTTCTCTCAAACTCATCAGTGTGTTGAGAACATGACTTGGCATACATAAACTTATATGTTTGAAAGTTTTCTTTAAAAATATCCTTAAGCAAAGAAGAGTAAGGACCTCATTCTAAAAGACACACTTAAGAAATTTGCCATTTCCTTGATGTTGCATATGTAATTTTATTTATTTTTTAATTTTGCACTGTAAACCACGACATATCTGTGTCAGGAGACTGAATCCAAAATTCGATTCCACCACTTAATACCTTACAGTCTTGGGCCAATTACTCAGCTTCTCGTATATTGGTTCTCTCACTTTTAAGACGAAGATTACAGTTGTTTCAATCTTGTTGAGGTAAGAAAATAAATTAATTAATTTATATAAAGCACTTCAGATAGTGCTAAGCAATTATTAAGTACTCAATAATATTCGTTACTATTTTAATAAAGATAATCTAGATTATTTTTCATGTAGATATTCAAGTTAAATTGATGTTCCAGAAATATGTGCCTGTCCTGTGGTTTCAGAGAGTCAGGACAGAGTCACACAGTGGACCTGAGTCATGCAACAGACTTGGGAGCCAGCTGGACAGCCATGGTGTGGTCCTGCTTAGAGAGCCTTGGTCCAACAATCTGAACCTTGACCCACCTCGCGGAGGAACTGACACCCACACTCCCACCCTGTGAAGTCTTAGTATAGCCATCACGCACACAAGCCTTCTTCACACTTTATACAAATTATGTGGGTGAATTTGGATGATTTGTGTCCCTCAAAAGATTTCATGTAATGAAGCCCTTACATCTCACATGCCTGAATCTGACTTTCGTTTTAGGATTTCTGGAGGGCCCACAGAAAAGAAATATTTCTGTCCCAAGATAAACCTGACTTTTTTTCTTTATAATTCCCTATGGGCTGAATAGACTGTTAATTCTGTATCCAAATTATTCTCCAGTTTTACCCTTCTGTGATTTTTAGGGGACCCTGAAGCATGTTAAGTTGTAGACAAAATCTTGGTACCTTGGTGTTGCAGCGAGAAGTGAAGAAAAGAAGAAACAAAGGGGCTAAAGAATGGATTAAGAAGTGCTGAGATTTGGTCTAGAGTGTTAAAGCTTACCACTTGGCACATGCGCTTCTCAGTCCATGTCTTCTCTAAATATAAGTTCTCTGGGTTCCCAAAATAGTTCCCCCTTCTCATGCCCTTCGGCAATCTTATTCTCTCGCAGATCTTAGACTGGCATGAATCTGTAAGTGTCCGTTTAATTCTCTAAGGCTAGATTCAGTGACGTCCTCTTAGCAGATGGAGAGATATTTTAGGGAGGTCGTGGTGTCGCCCACTCAGATATGACACATGGGGAGGCCACTTGATTACTGAAGACAGAGGACGCGTCTTCTTAGAAGGTGGAAGCATGTGCCATTTACACCCCTCTCAGTACAATGTCCATTTGAAAGGGAAAGAGCACCATCTCTGCTATGAAACTTATGTACATCCTTCAAGTTCTTGTGCAAATGCCATCTCATCTAGGAAGTCTGGGCTGATGTCTCCTTGTTCCTTCAGCATGTTATTTGTACTGATTTTGTGATACTGAGCCCTGTCCATCTTGTACTGTAATGTGTTAGAGTTAAGGCCATCACAGGGGATGGCTAAATTTGACTTGTTTAGAGAGAAAAGCTGCTTGTGTGTTCTCTTTCTGAGCTTTTAGTCCCAGGGCCCTTCTGTGACGCCAAACATTGAGTTTAAGAGAAAGGTGACTCTTCTGTGATAGTCCTTTCTCCCTTTGTTGCTCTAGAGATGTTACTTCCTGCTCTTACCAAATGTGCTCCCAGATCACTGTCCTAATGTCTTTGGGCTCTTCTGTTTATGAATAATCTTTCATAGGGAAGGGGATAATCCATTTTTCCCCACTGAGATTCGAAAGAGTAGCTTGAGCATTCCAGAAAGACTTTTAAAAAGAGGGGCCTTTGTCTACCTTCCTACGTCTGTCCTCATACAATAATTGTGAAAGTGGCAAAACATAGGTCTTTGGTGGTTGCTGTTTTTCTCTTGGCCTGAAATTCATCTCATTTTTTTTTCTCCAGTAAATGCTTTCCCCTTTAAAACTGGTTAACAATAGGCACCATTTAGAGCACACCTGAAGCCTCTGTGCATAAGAAATCAATGGAAAACTCACAGCAGTCTCCAAGGACTCTTTTTAAAATCACCTTGGACCCCATATCTCAGAAAGAAACTAAAAGAAGAAGCTAAATATCATTGCCATGCATGAGGCATTTCACTACTTGCTACTTTAATTTCTAAAAAAAACTACAGCTCTATTATAAGGAGCACATAGTCTATTATCTCTTGATAATAACCTTAAATAAATGCCAAACACAGAGGTCTAAAATTATTTCTGGCCTCATGCATCACTTACGTTCTATGTGATGGCCCTGCGATTGACTAAAAATAATGAAATGTATTCATTATGCAGACGGTATGTGTGTGTGTGTGTGTGTGTGTGAGAGAGAGAGAGAGAGAGAGAGAGAGAGACTGTTTCAGACGTTAGTGCCTAGATATCTTCTCTGATAATGTTAAGCTTTTGCAGAAATGCAGAGGCCTTGAGTGAGCGACACTGTTAATAAAAACTAAAAAAACAAAAACAAAAACAAAAAACAACTCCTTTCTTTTACTTGCACTTTCCATTGGTTACCAAGTCTTCATAATGGATCCTTTCAGAGTCAGTCCTTTGTAAACTCCATATCCCCTCATCGTCCTCATTATCACCACCTCCATCCAGATCTGATGACTTCTTGACTGAATTTTGGCCACAGCTTTACTAGTTTTGTCTCACTGCAGTCCCTCCATGCTGCTGCCAGGGTAATATTTTCAACCTGTAAAACTGAGGTTTTTTACTACAACTTACTTCTCCAAGGTTGAAGCTAAACTTAATATTTCAAATACAACCTTTTGTGACAATGCTCCTGCCTGATTCCGTAAATCTGTTTTGCAACACAACCCTGTAATGTGCCCCACTTGAGCCATATCTATAATGCTGTAGTTACTTGAATGCTCCATTCTGTTTCCTAGACTTCTGTTCATTCTATCCCATTTGTCTAGAATTCCTTTCTCCTGACTGTCTGCCTGGCTAACTCCTGGAGGTCCATCCAGAGTCAATAAATTATCACCATCTCCAACAAGGCTACAAGATTGGTCCCTGAATCTAACTAAACTCCTTCCTTGATGTTCTCATAACACCTTATGCATAAAACAATCCTAAACCAATCTTCATGATGCTGCTGCTCTTTCTTTTTTCCCTGACTGCATTTTAAATGTCTTGTTGGAAATGACTCTGTCTTTGTAGCCTCAGGATTTAGCATAATGTCTTTAGCACATCTTGTATGAAATTCATGTCTTTAGGTGAATTAATAGGATTGACTTATACTTTCAAAAAATAAGTGGGAATGTATGTCTTTAAATAAACATTATCTTTCCTGAAAGCATTTTCTTGGAGGTGCAGGCTTAATCTGGTGAGAAAAATTCAGAACCTTATGGAAACTCCTCTTTGGGGACTGCTTTGGAGCCTGCTTACAAATCACATAAGGAAATTGGGCTCAGCTTCAATAGCACATTGCTGTGTGTGGCATAAAACTAACTCTCAGCTTTATCACCCAGCTTACTCATCAGACTTTAACTCTGAATGACTTCTAAATGAGGGTGAATTTTATTTTTTTGGCAATAAAAGACATAATTTGCTGCCATTGAGAATTAAAAAAAATCTACTGGCTCTGAAGTCCATTCTAAAGAGGAGTCTAGACATATTCCGATCAAAGGAAACATCTTTGATATATATATTTTATCTCCTGTGGAGGCTGTTTGGAAGAATGGATCTCAATTTTTGCTGGTGACCTGGCTTGCTAATAAGTCCTATGACACATAGACAGCTTGGGCCTAGTAACAAAGGCACAGAAGTTAAAATCAGATGCTTTAAACTTGATTGCTTACTCTGACACTTGCTACTTAAGTGGTGTTGGAAAAGTCACTGACTCGGGGGAGAAAAATGGATTTCAGGTTATTTTGCTAAAATGAGGTCATGGGCATTCCAGAATTTCAATAATCAAACTTTTATTGTATAATTTATTTTTATTGATGTCTGCTATGTCCTAAACTAAAATTTTCATAATTTCTCATTTATTCCTTTCAAAAAACAAATCATGGGTAAGGAAGCTGAAGCTCAGAGAGATAAGAAATTTGTTCAGTGTGACACAGCTTTTAAAGGTAGAGAAAAGCAAAAGTTTCATTCAGTCTGACTCCATAGCTCATATTCTTAAACACTCTTTTCCCATTTCTCCAAAACTATCACCAAATCCAGACCCTCTGGCATTACTGATTCCACATGTTAAAGAATTTGAATTTTGGTCTATTTCCTTATCCAGGTATATTCATATAAATGAGAGTTTTTGGAGGACCTTATTAGCAAACACTCTACCTCGTATACATTTAAAATTCAACATAGACATACACACGCACACACTCACACAGTTATTCTACTAAATTTACTCTGTAATGCCCCTGGATTGAAGATCGCTTGTCAGCCATCTTTTTGATAAGTGATGTATCTCCAAAAGGCAATCTTTCTGTAGGGCTGTTGTGTGGCAGAGAGTACAGACTGCTCAAGTAGCCTCTAGAATGCAGAAATAGAACCACTGTGTGAAAGTTACAGGAAGACTATTTCAGATTAACATGAAAAGGAAGCAGGTGACAATATGGACAGTCCAACGAAGAGCAGTCTGCCTTGTAAAGCACAGCACTTCCTATCACTGCTGGTGTTCAAACAGAAGATGAAAGACCTATGTCAAGGATGCCATACATACTAGCTTGGAGGGACATTGGGTCACATGTCCTGCAAGGTTCCTTATAGCCTTCAGGCTTTTAAATTTCATAAAGGAGCTGGGGTGACCTTGCTTAATGGACCAAATACTCCATAACTCTGAGTGAGAGAAGCTCTGGGCAGGATCTTAAGGACACAGACAATGGCAGGGATGACATGTCAACATCTTTCCTAGATCCTGACAGATACAGGACTATTAATGCTTAAGACTGTTTACAAATTAATTATCAAATAGAAAATCAGTAGCTTATGATCTTATTGATATTTTTCAACTTAATATTTGCATATTAAATGGACAATGACTATTGGGGCAGGTGTTAATGACTCAAATGGCTTTTCTTGAGCCACCTGGGTGTTTCAGTCAGCTAAGCATTGGACTCTTGTTTTCGGCTCAGGTCATGATCTTGCAGTTTGTGAGTTCCAGCCACGCATCTGGCACTGCGCTGGTGGCATGGGGCCTGTTTGGGTTTCTTTCTCTTTCTCCATCTTTCTGCCCCTTCCATGCATGCGCATGCTCATTCTCTCAGAATAAATAAAAATAAACATTAAAAAATTAAAAAAAAACAAACAAAAAACCAAATGGCTTTTCTTCAATGGATAGTGATAACAGAAGTCATTGTGTACATGTTGACTTATTTAATCCTCTCAACAGCATTTTGCAAATAAATATTATGTTTGTTTTAAAGGTGAGGAATTAAGAGAACTGTATAGTCTTTATTAACAGAAAGTGAAATGACAGGCAAAAAGATCTTATGAGACAAAGTGGAAGGCTGGAAATTTTCTTTGATTGATAGATGTGGAAATGTATTGCATAAAGCAGTAGGTGATATGTCTCCATTTGTAAGAATGGTTTGTCAGCTCTCCCCATTCTAGATGTTGGAGTCCACAGTTTTGGTCTCCATTTTCGTTACAAATCCCTCTCTGGATCCAGTGATTCCTTGTTTGAATTCCTACTAGTAAACCTCAGTATCTCAGCTGCTGTGTCAGGGCCAATAGGAGCAGCCAGAGAATTATAAATTTGACCAGTTTGAACAGAAACTCATTTTCAGTCTGGTGTGTTAAATGGTCTATATTCAGTAGACAGTGGAAATCTCTGTTGAAAAGATTCCTTCCTCTTATCAGTTAAAATTCACTGTGGTTTTGTGTCAGGATGATCCAGGGTGTATTTTTAATACTATCTCCTTTTCCCACATTTCCTCATATCTCCCCTAATAAACTGAGTCATTAGAGTCTGAAGTCTTTGCATTTATTTATTTATTTATTTATTTATTTATTTATTTTTTTTTACAGGACGAGAATAGTTTATTTTCAAATTGGTTTACATATAACACCCAGTGTTCATCCCAACATGTGCCCTTTTTAATGCCCATCACCCCCTCTCCCCCCTCCCTCATCCCCCTCACCCTCAGTTTTTCTTAGTCTTTGAGAGTCTCTTATGTTTTATCTCCCTCCCTCTCTGTGTCTTTTTTTTCTTTCCCCTCTTCCCCTCCCCCTGGTTAGTTTCACAAAGTCCACCTATTCGTGGAAACATATGGTATCTGTCTTTTTCTGACTGACTTATTTCACTTAACATAATACCCTCCAGTTCCATCCATGTTGCTACACATGGCCAGATTTCATTTTTTCTCATTGCCACGTAGTAGTCCATCGTATATAAGTACCATAACTTCTTTATCCATTCGTCAGTTGATGGGCACTTGGTCTCTTTCCATGATTTGGCTATTGTCGAAAGTGCTGCTATGAACATTGGGGTACACGTGCTCCTATGCATCAGCATTCCTGTGTCTCTTGGGTAGATTCCTAGCAGGGCTATTGCTGGGTCATAGGGTAGCTCTATTTTCATTTTTTTGAGGAACCTCCACACCGTTTTCCAGAGTGGCTGCACCAGTTTGCATTCCCACCAACAGTGTAGGAGGGTGCCTACTTCTCCACATCCTCGCCAGCATCTATAGTTTCCTGATTTGTTCATTTTAGCCACTCTGACTGGTGTGAGGTGGTATCTCAGTGTAGTTTTGATTTGTATTTCCCTGATGATGAGTGACATTGAGCATCGTTTCATGTGTCTGTTGGCCATCTGAATGTCCCCTTTGGAGAAGTGTCTATTCATATCTTCCGCCCATTTCTTCACTGGGTTGTTTGTTTTTCGGGTTTGGAGTTTGGTAAGTTCTTTATAAATTTTAGATATTAGTCCTTTATCCGATATGTCATTTGCGATGATCTTTTCCCATTCCGTTGGTTGCCTATTCGTTTTGTTGGTTGTTTCTTTTGCCGTGCAGAAGCTTTTTATCTTGATGAGGTCCCAATAGTTCATCTTTGCTTTTAATTCTCTTGCCTTTGGAGACGTGTCGAGTAAGAAATTTGTGCATCTTAGGTCAAAGAGGCTTTTTCCTGTTTTCTCCTCTAGGATTTTGACGGTTTCCTGTCTCACATTCAGATCTTTTATCCATTTAGAATTTATTTTTGTGAGTGGTGTAAGAAAGTGGTCTAGTTTCATTCTTTTGCATGTTGCTGTCCAATTCTCCCAGCACCATTTGTTAAAAAGGCTGTCTTTTTTCCATTGGATACATTTTCCCGCTTTGTCAAAGATTAGTTGGCCATATACTTGCGGGTCCATTTCTGAGTTTTCTATTCTATTCCATTGGTCTATGTGTCTGTTTTTGTGCCAATACCATACAGTCTTGATGGCCACCGCTTTGTAGTAGAGGTTAAAGTCTGGGATTGTGATGCCTCCCGCCTTGGTTTTATTCTTCAGTATTACTTTGGCTATTCGAGGTCTTTTGTGGTTCCATACAAATTTTAGGATTGTTTGCTCTAGCTTTGAGAAGAATGCTGGTGCAATTTTGATTGGGATTGCATTGAATGTGTAGATTGCTTTGGGTAGTATTGCCATTTTGACAATATTTATTCTTCCAATCCATGAGCATGGGATGTTTTTCCATTTCCTTGTGTCTTCCTCAATTTCCTTCATAAGTTTTTTATAGTTTTCAGTGTAGAGGTCTTTCACATCTTTGGTTAGGTTTATTCCTAAGTATTTTATGGTTTTTGGTGCAATTGTGAAAGGGATTAGCTTCTTTATTTCTCTTTCTGCTGCTTCATTGTTGGTGTATAGAAATGCCACCGATTTCTGTACATTGATTTTGTATCCTGCAACTATGCTGAAATCATGAATCAGTTCTAGTAGGCTTTTGGTGGATTCTGTCGGGTTTTCCATGTAAAGTATCATGTCATCTGCAAAAAGCTCAAATTAACCATATGGAGACAGAAAAGGTAGTGGAACAGATCAATGAAACCAAAAGCTGGTTCTTTGAAAAAATAAACAAAATAGACAAACCTCTAGCCAGGCTTCTCAAAAAGAAAAGAGAGAGAGAACTCAAATAAATAAAATCGTGAATGAAAAGGGAGAAATTACAACCAATCCCTCAGAGATACAAGCAATCATCAGAGAATACTATGAAAAATTATATGCCACCAAACTTGGCAATCTGGAAGAAATGGACAGCTTCCTAATTAGGCACACGCTACCAAAACTCAAACGGGAAGAAATAGAAAATTTGAACAGACCCATAACTAGTGAAGAAATAGAATCCGTTATTAAAAACCTCCCAGCAAATAAAAGCCCTGGACCAGATGGCTTTCCTGCGGAATTTTACCAGACATTTAAAACAGAGTTAATTCCTATCCCCCTCAAGCTGTTCCAAAAAATTGAAACGGAAGGAAAACTCCCGGACTCATTCTATGAAGCCAGCATCACTTTGATTCCCAAACCAGATAGAGACCCAGCAAAGAAAGAAAATTACAGGCCAATATCCCTGATGAATATGGATGCAAAAATTCTCAACAAGATACTAGCAAATCGAATCCAACAGCATATAAAGAGAATTATCCACCATGATCAAGTAGGATTCATCCCTGGGTTGCAGGGCTGGTTCAATATTCGCAAATCAATCAACGTGATACATCACATCAACAAAAGAAAAGATAAGAACCATATGATCCTGTTAATAGATGCAGAAAAAGCATTTGACAAAATACAGCATCCTTTCTTAATAAAAACTCTCGAGAAAGTCGGGATAGAAGGAACATACTTAAACATCATAAAAGCCATATATGAAAAGCCCACAGCTCATATCATCCTCAATGGGGAAAAACTGAAAGACTTCCCCCTGAGATCAGGAACACGACAGGGGTGTCCACTCTCGCCACTGCTATTTAACATAGTGCTGGAAGTCTTAGCATCAGCAATCAGACAACAAAACAAAATAAAAGGCATCAAGATTGGCAAGGATGAAGTCTTTGCATTTAAAAACAGTCTCAAGCACCAGTCTGTCAAATAGCAGATTGGTTTAAGAATTGGTCAAAAGTTCATGCAATGGAATATTAAATGGCGATGAGAATGAATGAACCATGGCTACATGCAACAATGTGGATGAGTCTCAGCAAATAATGTTGAGCAAAAGGTGTCAGCCACAAAAGAGTACACAATGTACAGTTCTATTTGTATAAAACTAAACTATGGTACAGTATTAAAATAATGATGATAGTTACACTTGTGGAATAGGTATAAGAGGGACCCCAATAGTAGCTTTGGGGTGCTAACGATGTATTTTTTTCTTGAACCAGTATTTGATATTTCCTAAAACTGAACACATATAATTTGTATACATGTTGACTTAGTTATATGTAGTTTTCCTTATTAAAGCTATATTTCAATAGAATTGAGAAAAATTTTAGAAAGAAGTGTCCACATCCAGACCTCTGGTATAAGTTCTAGGGAAGTAAATGATTTTACTGAGTACCTGCTAAGGATTTGCATACAGAGATCAAACTAAGGCTCCTTAACAACATTCTTGTCAGCCATAGACACTTCAATACTAGATATGCCAGTCTCATGGCAGCTTCCGTGGCTCTCTTGTTGCAGAAAGTTTTCTTGCTCTGGGCTTATTTATGTATGTATGTATGTATGTATGTATGTATGTCACATTTTGTACTACTTTTTTTAAATTTTTTTAAACGTTTATTTATTCATAAGAGATATAGAGACAGAGCATGAGTAGGAGAAGGGCAGAGAGAGAGGGAGATACAGAATCTGAAGCAGGCTCTAGGCTCTGATGAGCCATCAGCACAGAACCCGACATGGGGCTCAAACTCACAGACTGCGAGATCATGACCTGAGCTGAAGTCGGCCGCTTTAACCAACTGAGTCACCCAGGAGCCCCATGTACTACTTTTTAATTTAACTTATTGTGAACATCTTTTATGTCATTCTCCAATATGATTAATATTTACTCAGCAATTACTATGTAATAAACACTATATTTATATTTGCTATTTAATTTTCTCAACTACTCTGGGGGAAAGACTGTCGAAATCTTTATTTTTCTGTTGAAAGAAAATACCTCATTGAAGTTGTAACTTGGCCCAAAGGGTTGAAGCTACTAATTCTTTGTAAGGTGGAAACATATTTAACTCTACTGTCAGAAACTAAAAGAGCTGCCTCGTTTGAGGTCAGAAACAGCTACCACTCATTCCTGCCATACTGTCTGCTCCATGTAATAACAGATTTGCATGATGTACTGTAGAAAGGAAAGGCAACTGAAGACACTAGGGTCTAGAATATGGCATAGTGCTAGAAAGGCAATCTGGGGTGAAATGGTGAAGCTATATTGCTGGCCTTGACAGCTGAAAGTAGACTCTTTTTGATGGTCTATACTAACAAGCATAAAGAAAAAGCATTCTGAAACCAATATTGCACTGTATGTTAACTAACTAAAATTTAAATTAAGAAAATAATAAATAAATAAATAAAGTCTGATTTGGGACTTAAAAATTAAATAAATAAAGGATGGAATTTATAACATGTGAATTATATTTCAAAAAAAAAAAGTAAAAGCATTCATCACATCATTCGATGCCTACCATTTAGCAGGGAATGTGTTGATTTGCTACAACAATGAATTTACATATATAATTGAAATCATCACATGATTAAGTTTTTAATGATCTACTGTCATTCTCTAAGATCAGTTAGTCTTTTGCAAAACAAATTTAATAGGGCTGTGGAAGGAATCAGCACTTCTGCATCTTTCAATCCTTGGTAGTATTACTAATCTCTGCCATCTCTCTAGGAATGTGGTATTACTTTGGTTTACTATTTTGATAGAGGGAAGCAGTTAATTACAGTATTTTACCTTTGACTTTTCCTATAATAATAGCCTACATCCTATAGGTCAGGGAGCCAATGTGGATATTCTACCAGATGCACAAATAATCAATTGTGCATATTGAAATATGAAAAATAGACTGTGACTGGTGACTCTGTGTCACTGTGAGTGACAACCCAATAAAATTTCATAATCATCCTACCTTCACAAGCCCCTTTTCTGATTAGTAGACTAACATAGTATTCTGGATCTCTGGGATTAAAATCAGTTTATAATCAATGTCAGTAATTCCTAAAATGTGAGATTAGTTTCCCTTCCCTAGTGTATTATCATTCTGGTAAATAGCTAAGCCATAGGATTTTTTGTTTGTTTGTTTGATGTTTGTTTGTTTGTTTTTAAGGAAGGGTAGGAGAAAGATTTATGTATAAATGTTGGCAATATGGTAGCATTATTCCTTAAGAGACCTCTTCATTTAAGAGGTTCTGTGTCTGCGAATTGGCTCAAAGTTGGGAATTGATTGATAGATTGTGACTGCCTTTTGTGGTGATTCAAGTCAGACTTCTCATCCTTAGAATAGAGGATTCTTAGCAAGAGATTCTTGCTAATACAAATCAAGTAAGACTATATGTTTTATTTTAGTTTATTTTTTTAAACAATCCTTTTAATGTTTATTCATTTTTGAGAGACAGAAAGTGAGTGGAGGAGGGGCAGAGAGCAAGGAGACACAGAATCCGAAGTAGACTCTAGGCTCTGAGCTATCAGCACAGATCCTGATGCGGGGTTCGAACCCACAGACCGGGATATCATGACCTGAGCCTAAATTAGACGCTTAACCAACTGAGCCACCCAGGTGCTCCAAGACTTTATTTTTAATAGAGTTTATTTTTTTTAATGTTTATTTATTTATTTATGAGAGAAACAGAGAGAGAGAGAGGGTAGGAGGGGCATAGAAAGGAGAAAGAATCCCAAGCAGGCTCCATGCTGTCAGTACAGAGACCATCATGGGACTCAAACTCATGAACCATGAGATGAGGACCTGAGCCCAGATCAAGAGTTGGTCACTGACCGAGCGACCCAGGCACCCCTCAAGTAAGACTTTAGTAGTCTGCCCATCTATTTCAGTTTGGGGATTCCATTATCAACCAAGCAAAACTAATAACTGGTCACTGCTTTAACTCTGCAGTTTAATGTGGTAACCTCTCTTACTTTGATAAGTTCTCATCAAAGTGCTATCCCTTGGCTCTTAGAATTTTCTAATCCCATTATTCCTGATGAATGCAAGGATCACAGTTCATTGACAGTAGTTTCTGCATCAATCCCGGTATGCAGAGAGTAAACATGTACAAGAGAGTTCTTAAAGGATGCTGAGGCTCTCCTTACTAGTGTATTTCTCATAGCCTAGGTGGAGAATGTATCCTTTGGGAGACATAGTAACAGGGTAGGATGTTACATGAAAAATCTACTCTAGAATTCTAATTTCTCCAAGCAAATTATTATTTTTCTCAATAGTATGCCAGGGAATTTTGAGCACTTCAGCTTCATTTAATATACGTCACTTTTGGGTCCAAATTTCAGACAACCAACCAAACAAGCTAGTGGAATCACTCCAGACACCTGAGCTAACATATTGAATCCAAAATCTCTCTAGTAAGCCTGTATCATTAATCAATAAATTTGGGTCAATCCAATATTATATTCCTCCCATCCTTATCCCACAGTTTTAGGCATTCCAACACCTATAGATTTGGTTGCTAAATTGTAAAAATCATGCAGTTATTTGGGTGTGTGTTGCACACTTCACAGATCATACTTTGTACTTCATGGTCTGTGAGTCACCTGCTAGAATTGGAAGCTGACTATAGCTGAAGAAGTAGCAAAAAGTGGTGAGGATATGTCCATTAGGACAATCATAAGCCCTTTGTAAGGCAAATGTTTTACAGGAGAGATCCTTACAAGTGCATTAATCAAAGGGAAACTAACTTCCACAGGCTGTTTGGCAAAAGGTAGGGATTAGTGTTCACCAACTTCACTGAAATCACCTCATATGTCCCCATCCCAATTTTCAGAGTTCGTTTTATTTCTGGTCAGTGTCTTTACTTTATTGTGAGAGCTTATAAAATTGAGAATTCAGTTTTAATTATAATTAAACCATCTGCAGGATTAGATTTTGGGTTTGGTTTTCAAAAATCTTGAGCCTGTGGCTCTAAGATACAAAGATTTTCTTTAAAGCAGTCATAGAAACTTCCAAGCCCCTTGCTTATTAGTTTTCTTTTGCTGTATAACAAATTACCATAAACTTAGCAGCTTAAAACAACCTCTGTTTTATTATATTTCACAGATTACATGTGTCAGGATTTCACACAACCCTTTGTTTAGGGGTGCACAAAGCTGTAGTCAATGCATTGGTTGAACATTAGTCTCAGCTAAGGCCCAGGTCCTTTTCCAAGCTCACGTGTTTGTCTGCAGAATCCATTTCTTAGCAACGGGAGAGCTCACAATGACTTATTTCTTCAAATGCAACAGAAGGGTTTCTCTGTAGTCTGTTTTTATGGAGTCTTATGTGACATAATATAATTGCATTATGGTGGGATCTATACATTTGCCATATTCTATTGACTAAAACTAAGTCAGATGCCACCAGCAGTCAAAGGAAGACCGTACAAGGGTACAGCTCCCTTGGGGTCACCTTAAGGTAAGTCTGTAAAACACATATCCTGAGTTTGAAATTCAATCCCCCAGATAATTTTATTTCTCCAATTTCTCTGGTGCATTTATACACAACCAGCCAAACATTATACGATTTATTTTTCCAACAGTGTTCTATGACAGCAAATACTTGGTAACTTTCCATGGGTCTTTAATTGAATGTGTATGCAGATGATTAATTAAATGATTGTTATATTAATGCATGACATGAACTATTAGAGTCTCTTTTACCATTGTAGATATGGCCAGAAACACCTTTCACTTTCAATATAGGTTGGTTAATCAATGCCATACAACCCAGAACCAATTCAGAGAAGTTATCATTATAAAAACTATGGCTGCTGGGGCGCCTGGGTGGCTCAGTAGGTTAAGCATCTTACTTCAGCTCAGGTCACGATTTCAGGTCTGTGGGTTTGAGCCCCACATTGGGCTCTGTGCTGCTAGCTCAGATCCTGGAGCCTGCTTCAGATTCTGTGTCCCCCTCTCTCTCTGTCCCTCCTCTACTCACATTCTCTCTCTCTCAAAAATAAATAAACATTAAAAAAAATTTTTTTAAATATATGGCTGCTGTTTCATGGTAAGCCTCTGAATCTTATGAAAAATGTGTTTTGTGGCCCACACTAACCCGCAACTCTGTAGGGAAGCATAGTTTTCACTTAGCTAAGTTGAAACACTACCATTCCACCACAGCAGGGCACTAATGGCAGACCACAAGCTGATCTCATGATGCCGTACATGTAATATGACAACAGAAGTTTAGTCCTCTGCTCTAGTCACTTTAGTAGTAACTTGGGCCATGTGTCTGTTCAGATGTGGTCGTTTCTTAGAAGTGATAAGATCTACCCTCTGGTATTATGTTCATGAAGAGGGCTCTTTACCAACTGCCCAGGTTCCTGAAGGTCAGACTGATTTGATTTACTCAGTCAATCTCCTTTGTAGGATGCTGGGCCATCCCACGAAAAAGTACTAAGTCAGACACTTGGACCCAATGCCCTAGGGACAGAAATGTAGGCTGTGGTGGAGAAGTGCTACTTTAGGAGTGAGGCTGGTTGGTCATGGAGGAAAGGCTGAGTGAACTCTTGTGATTTCAAGGCTATGTAAATTATTTCCAATTTTGTATTAATTTCTAGAGTATACTCCTTTTAATCAGGTATGCAAATGTGAAATTCACAGCAAGCATCGTATACTCTGAACTTTCTATATATTTAATAATATGTGTATATTGGGGTGAAAATAATTGTGAGTAATAATACCAGTTATTATTTGGTTGTCACATGTCTACTATAGGAATAAGAGCCTTTTCACGCATTATCTCCTGTATTTTTAAAAATTTTTTTTTAATGTTTATGCATTTTTGATAGAGACAGAGTGTGAGTGGGGGAGGGGCAGAGATAAAGGGAGACACAGAATCTGAAGCAGGAGAGCCCAATGTCAGCACAGAGCCCAATGAAGGGCTCGAACCCGTAGACTGCAAGATCATGACCTGAGCTGAAGTTGGACACTCAACCGACTGAACCATGCAGGTGCCACATCTTTTTGTAAATAGCCTTATTGTGATATAATTCTCATTCCATGTGTTTCACTTATTTAAAGTGTATAATTCACTGGTTTAAGTTTTAAGTTTATTAATAGTTAAGTCCAACCACCACCACAATCAGTTCTAGAACATTTTTATCGCCTCAAAAAAGAACTCTGTACTCGTTAGCATTCATCTCTCTTGCCCTTTTCATGCCCTAAGCAATCACTAATCTACCTTCTGTCTCTGTATACTACCTTTTTCTTGACATTTCATATGAAATGACTTACACGCTATCTTTCTTGACTAGCTTCTTTAACTTAACAGATGTTTTTAAGGTTGATGCATGCTGTAGTACTTATCAGTATTTCATTCTTTTTATGGCAGGTTAATATTCCTTTGTATGGATGTACCACATTTTGTTTACCAGTCATGAGTTGATGGACACTGGGTTGTTTCCATGTTTTGGCTATTATGTATAATGCTGCTGTAAATATTCATGCCTAGGTTTATATTCATGTTTTATATGAATTTTGTTTTCATTCCTCTTGAGAAAATACATAGGAGTAGAATTCCCGGGTCTTATCTTTCTAACAATTCTGTGAGATAAGTAGCACAATCTATGTACTGATAAGGCAACTGAGATTCAGGAGAGTTAAACCATTTGCCCAATATCATTGAACAAATAGAAGGTGAGATTAAAACTCTGTGCCCTTCAAATCCTTAGTTTGTGTTTCCTCTACTGTACTTCTTTCAGGTATGAGCACTAAGTCTGCAGTTATATCCATGCATTTGATGAACACCACCCCCCAACCACAGACATAATTATCAAAATGACATCAGTTGTGGTTTAGGACAAACCTGATATCATCATATTCACTCTCTCCTTCACCCCGTCTCCCCTACTAGAAACATGCACTCAAGCTGCATCTACCTTCCTTTTATGGATTTAAAATTTTTTTGTATGTTTTTATTTTTATTTTTGAGAGAAAGAATGATTGCGAGTAGGGGACGAGCAGAAAGAGGGAGATGCAGACTCTGAAGCAGGAAGCAGGCTCTGAGCTGTTAGCACAGAGCCCAACGCGAGGCTTGAACTCATGAACCATGAGATTATGACCAGAGCCGAAGTGGGAGGCTTAACTGACTGAGCCACCCAGGTGTCCCCCCCTTTTATGAATTTTTTACAAAATTATCTCTAGCTTGTCTATAGGGAGCGGAGTCAGAATTACCTTTTGTATGAACGAGCCTTAGGGATTATGCAGCGGGGAGGCACAACAGCATCCCTTGTCCTAGATTCTCTCTGAGGTCCACAGAGAATGAACTCACCTGGATGCCATCTGCATATCAATCTCCTAACAAACATGCTTCCAGATCATCAGGCAACTTGGTCCCCAGAGCCTCCTTTCTTTTTCCCCTGGGGTCCTTTCTCAGCTGGGGCCTTCTACTGCTGTGCATACACGCAAGGCACTGAGGCCTCATTACCCTGAAATACTACTTGTTAGGATTGACTGCTTTCTTCCCAACTAAGATACAGAAATCTTACAAACTTTTATATTTTTTAAGAGCAAGCAGTTCAAAATTGGATTACCTTTCCACATTTTCATACAAAGTGGATTAATGTGCCCCTGTCTTTATTACATTTTCCACCCTTGTCATTTGTGATTAAGCCAACACTATGAAGATGTATTACAGATCGGTATAAATGGGAACATTAAAACACTGGCTATATATCAGAGAAGCTCAAGGCAAGTTGATTTGTGCTACACACACTCTCAGTGCAATACATCTGGAATATTTCACATCTCTTTGAACAAAACAATCTTTCTATGTTACCAAAAGTAACAAAAGTTAAGAAAAAGGGGAAAAATAGAGGAAAGAAGGAAATGTGACAATTTTTGTTTTAGGACAATGAAGGGAAGTCACATTTCTGCAACAATCTCAGTATAGAATTTTTCCTATGTTAGGTTCTCAGACGCAAACCATCACCTGAGATCAATGAAGCAGGAAAAACATGGTTTATAATCAAGATTCCTAAGTCATATGAGCAAGAAGGGTGTTTGAGTAGGCCCCCACTCAATGTTTCTGAGCTTACGTTCCATCTCTGCCAGGTCGTTACTACTCTGTGAGTACCTTTATGGCTCAGGGTTTCTGGGGAAGCAGCTGGCCCTATAACAGTTCAAGTCTGTGCCTGTAGAGGTGTTGGTCATTCTTAGTCACGTGAGACAGGAATGCAAGGCCCCAAGGTTCAGAACGTGGGATACGCAGTTCTGGTAGGAATGTCCACTGAAGTGCTGTTTTCTGAGCATAGGCTGATCTGGTTGCTTCCCTAAAGAATCCTACCTGCAATACATTATTTCCTTTACTATATAACTTATTTCCCAGAGATGTTTATGAGAGGACCTTGTAGTTCCTTCCCATGACACACTGTCCAGACTACAGCCACAGGCTCTCCCTGGCCTGCCATTGCCTCCCCTTCTGTTGTGCTAGCTCCCTCAGGGTCCTGCAATGAAGACTGTGTGAACAGACCAGAGTAACTTTCCCTCTGACTACTTCACTAACGCTGAAGACACAATCTCATGAGTGTTTGAAGTTGGGCCTGTGGTCTGTGGAGGGTGGTTATGACTACATTGGAAAAGGACTTCTCTTTGGTTGATATTAGTGCCCCCAGATAAAAGAACATACTCAGCAGCTCTGAATTAAGCCACTTTTTTTTGATAGTGTTGAGATGGCTGTATACCTCTCATTTAAATCTAATCCTATGTGATTTTCTTCTGTGATTGGGTATAGTGGAAACAGGACATGGTAGGGTTTTTGTGTTCAAGAATTTTGTGGAGAGTCAAACAAATAATAAGGAATTCAGTAAATTGTGTTAATCATGAAGAAGAAAGTAAAACAGGGAGATAATGACATGGAAAGTTGAAGAAACTAGTTTGTCAATTTCAAGGAGGTGACTTTTGATGTAGTCTAGAATAACCAGAACCTAACTGAACCCTAAATTAATTGGGGTGACGGGGGAGGAGCTGGGGCAGTGAACTGATAGAGTCCTTCAAAATAAACTGCTATGGGCAAGGCCAAAAGTCCTGTTTCTAGTGCATTCTTGGAATTGTAGTTTTTCATATACCAGATGTCTTTTCAGTAGGGCATGAGGTAATTAGCTGAAAGTCTACTTGAAATGTTGGATTCGATCAGAGTTTTCGTGCCCTTTAACCTGCTTTCCAACTGTATATCTGAGAAGAAGACACAGAGATTCAATTTTTAATTCAATAAATTATGTCTGAAAAAAAACAGACATAGTTACTATGGGATGGAGATTTCAGTTAGAAGGAAAAAAATCTATAGTCAAATAATGGTAGAAATACAATTTATACATTATGAAATGTAACTGTATGTAAAGGAAAATTAGAGTATAATCTTGGGCTATGTACCAGAGAACTAATTTTTATCTGAAATGTCAAGGAATGTTTTTCCAAATGATGTAATTTGAGCTAAAGACTAAAATTTGTGTAGGTATTAACCACATGTTTTGTGTGGGGTGGAAACAGGGAGCATTCCTGGTAGAAGAAACAACATATGCAAAGATCCTAGAACAAAAAGGAAAAGGTTCTGTTTAGGAATCTGAAAGGAAATATCAGACAGGAGAGTTCCAGATGAGTCTGGTGAGTTGAGCAGGTGCCAGGATATGTGGAATCTTATAGGTAATGTGAAGTTAATTGATTTTTCATCCTAAGAGCAATGGGGAGTCACTGAATTTTCACCTGAGAAGTCACAAGTTCATTTGCACTTAAGAGGCCACTCTAGGCAAGAGAAAAGTAAATATGGGAAAACCAGTAAGGAAACCATCTACATCGTCTAAGTCAGGATCATGGTGCCTGGGGCTAGGAATATGGCAGCTAATATGGCAGCACAGAGGTGGCAAATTGAACATATTAATGATCTGTTTACCAGATTAAACCCGCAGCACTTGTTAATGTGCTAGAATATAGCAACTATGAGAGAAGGAAGTATCAAAGTTGATTCCTTAGGTTTCTTTTCCTTTTTTTTTTTTTTTTAACATTTATTTATCTTTGAGACATAGAGACAGAGCGTGAGCAGGAGAAGGGCAGAGAGAGAGGGAGACACAGAATCCGAAGCAGGCTCCAGGCTCTGAGCTGCCAGCACACAGCCGGACGCAGGGCTCGAACTCCTAGACCGTGAGATCATGACCTGAGCCGAAGCCGGCCACCCAACCGACTGAGCCACCCAGGCGCCCCTCTTTACCTTTTTAAAATACTACTGCAAAGATAGTAGCTCCTTGAGAGAGAATAGGCAGGTATAGAGAATAAACTTTGATGAAGGGAGACAAGCTAGATATACTGTCTACTGACAAATAATGATTGAATTAGTCTTGCCTGGTTCAAGGATGAGAAGAAGAAGAAATGGTGTGGAGAGAGATTATTCATGTGATCTTGTGGCCATTGAAGAAATATTGCAGACTAACAGAAGCCTAGTGGAAGATTTCTAAAAACAGTATGTTCTACCTCCCAGGAGAAAATTTAAGGGCAATGGTTGCCGTTTTCCTTAGAGTGAAAGAAGACTTTACTTTCTAAGTCAGGAACAAAAATGATAAACAGAAAGAGTAAGATGATTTTGTTGAGGAAGCAACATGGCAAATGAAAAGAGAGGTGAGAGGAGGAAGAATTGAGAGAGCATTAAGAACACAAGACGGTGATGAGGTCTTAAAAAGCAAGTATGATTTGCAACAATTCAATCTGTGGTATAGATAACACATTTGAGAAGACCTCTCAAAATGTGGGACAATGGGGTAAATAAATAAAGGTAACAATAATAAAATATAAATATGGGGGACAGAGAGTAAACAACCCAAGAGAAGACTAATCAATATCCAGAAATAAAACAGGAGGAAAAATCCAACAGACATATATTCTTTTCACCTGAAAGAAGACCTATCTGTAGAATTATATTGCAGGCATGATCATTTAAGGAGTATATCTATACAGGTACTAACAAAAATCTGAATCACAATAAATATAAATAGATTTTATATATCATAAATATTCAATAAGAGAAAGAAGCAAAACTAGAAATACATTGTTTTAAAGAGAAGCCAATTTCAAGGTAGACTCAGTTTTTTTGTTCAATAACACCAACTATCAGAAGATAACAGATGAAAATCTATAGACATTTGAATTTTTTTGTGTGATTTAAGAATATTTTATCCAGTTTACTTGTGTTTTTTTTTTGATGTAAAAAATAGAAAAAAAACTTTTCAGCTATGCAAAGACTCATCTCTGCTACCAGCCTAGTATGATGAACATACATACACACACACAAACACACGCACACACGCACACACACGCACACATGCGCTTCTGAATTTATAGTCTTTTGATAGGGAGATCAAGGAAGAAGGAAAAAAAGAATCAAAAGGTTAAGAATGTAGATGTTATAAAGAGGTAGAATGGAGTCCATTTGAAAAGTAAAAATAAATATTTTATAACTCTAGTTTTTTTTAAGTTTATTTATTTTGAGAGAGAGAGAGCAAATGGGGAAGGGGCAGAGAGAGGAGAGAGAGAGAGAGAAAAAGAGAGAGAGAGAAAGAATCTGAAGTAGGCTTCACACCATTAGTGCAGAACCTGATGTGGGGCTCGAAGTGATGAATCATGATAGCATGACCTAAGCCAAAGTTGGACGCTCAACTGAGCCACCCAGGTACTCGTGTAACTCTAGTTTTAAAATTGAAGGTAAATTAAAAAAAAAACAACAAACCTATTCGCATATTAATGAAATCAAGAACAAAGTGCTTATTAGTTCCCAGATTATTGACAAAGGGGAGTAGGAATTTAGGAAAGCAAAAAGCTATGGTATAAAAGTTTAGAAGATTAAGCCATTTCATTTTGTCTTAAGTATAATATGACAAACATTATTAAAGTGGTAAGACTTGATTTTTCTTTTCCCTTCCCTTTCTGGAGTATGATTAACCGTACTCTGCACATCCATCATATTCTTCTATTTTTACCCTAAATTAAGTTAGAATTTTAGGGGGCGCCTGAGTGGCTTAGTTGGTTAAGCATCCAACTTCAGCTCAGGTCATGATCTCATGATTTGTGAGTTCGAGCCCTGTGTCGGGCGCTATGCTGACAACTCAGAGCCTGGAGTCCACTTCAGGTTCTGTGTCTCCCTCTCTCTCTGTCCATCCCCTGCTCAGTCTCTGTGTGTCTCTCTCTCAAAAATGTTTTATTTAAAGCATTACATTTTTTTAAAAAATTAGACTTTTAGGAAGTTCTTGACTCATTTTCAGCTGTGCTTATCTAAAGCTGAGAGAGAAAAATATATGTGAATGCAACTATATATTATGAGGCCAAACACAAGCACAAGGCTTTTGTATTATTAAGAGAATAAGTTATTTCCACACAAATGGCAGTGAAATTAGGTCCTACACCTCCTATGCTCGTTCTGATGTTTTCCACCTAAAATACAAAAAATGTGCATTTCTGGTATTTTAATTTATTTGTGTTAGTTTCGACTCAGTATTCCCCCCTTGAAGGTCTCATCAGACTTTGGCTTCATCCCTCTTAGCTTTGAACCATCTGGGGATTTGGCCAACAGCCACCTATGCCTTCATCTAAGCTAGTGTTTTGCAAACTAATCATTTGAGGACCAGTGTCACAGATCTGACATGTTTTGAATAATCACATGCATCTTATAAATTTAATATTTTTCTTTCAATATTTTTACCTTTTTACTTACATAAATTTATTTTTGAAGAATTTTATATCATGAGTTTGATATATGAGATACCTGCATACATAAGCTAAATAAAACTGTGTATCCAGTGAAACTCTCATGGTATTGTAATACCATCCTTCAGAAATGATAGTATTTATTCCTGTCATCTGTAGAGCGGTGGGTATGTTCATGATCAAATGTTTGCCTCATCTGTGATGCCACTTTCTGTGCTAGAGCCAAAGACCAGAGCTCTGGATAATGTTAAGAAGCCATAATCTGAGCACGTTGACTGATATAGTGAAGGCTGTATAAAAGTCCTTTCACTCAGAGGCATTTTTCAGTCTTGACATATTTCCTTGGCTTTAAAAAGTTCAGATTATTTTAGGTAGTTAATTTGGCTCTTTGATTAGTATCTGACACTAAAATTATCCCAACCCAACTTATATATGATTTCACATTCCGACAGTCTTTTCACAGTCTATAAATATTCTGATTCAGGTGCAAATATATTTGGAGTATGTCATCAGAATCTCTTTGGATTTTCAGCTAAAAAATTCTAGATTCAATAATCTGCCAAATTCATTAGTGGTTTTGACCAATGTGTACATCACTCTATGTGGTTAATAAAGATAATATATATTTAATCTTTTATGCTAGCAGGCACTTAGACAGAAGAGAATTTTTTTTGTTTTTTGTTTATTTTAAATACTCTTTTCCTATAAGCTCTTTTATGCTCATTTGGCTACAAGTCATTATTAAGGTAAATGTATTTAATATAATTTCTTTAAGATGGATTTAATTCTTTCATAGGATAGCAATGGTAATTTCTAATGTGGAGATCAAAATGACAAGAGCTATTCATATTCATTCTCTAGGACACCATCTGATCACCAGCTGGGATCAGGACGAAATTTTTCTGGACAGAAAGGTGTCATAATTCACTACAATTGGTGCCGAATGCAAACACTTTCTTCTCTCAGACACAGCAGGTGTGGGCTACCAGTGATGATGCATCATCCTGTTTTTCTACAGCCTTCTTTTCTCTTTACATATTACCCCTTCCTCTGCCTACTTCCTGTCTCAGTGCCTCTTTCGTGTATTCCTTTTCTTCTTCATATTCTGCCCCTTTTCTCTCCCTCTTTACTAGTGAATTGTATATGCATCTGGGCTTAGGAGCTATCAGAAGCTATGTCTGTCCCTTCCCCCCTCTTGGTGTGTTGGCCACTTACACCTTCTTGTCATCATGTCTTCTGCACAGCCATCAGTTAGGACATTTGCTGATGTTCTGCTTCGAATTGCAGGAGCCAGCTGCTGCTTTGACAATGCTGCCAATGAGGGTATAAAATAGAAAATGGCAAGTTCTATGCTATCTAATAAGAGACATTAGCTTAAACAGAGTTTTTCAGGTCTTGGATTAGAGGTCAATTTCAGGGAAAATATTTTCTGATAGGACTGATGTTTTCACAGCACATAAAGATAAATAATCAAAGTTCTATATACATGCTACATAAATTAAATCCATTTTAAGATAGACTATCTTATGTTTCATCACATGCTTTATGTGGTACTGAGATATTTGGCATATTACATTTCACGGATTCCATTTCAGATATCATTGATGGAGAACAACAGCTAAGATAGGAATAGTAATAGCAGCAGTAGCACTACCACTAGAAGTGAAAACTACCTTTTTGTTTGCATAGTTTCTTCAACTTTTAATATGTGTAAGTCAGCCAACACCTAATAAGCATTTGTTACGTGAATGGATCATGGTTGGTGAGCCCTATGATATATATTTTTTATACATCAAAAATGACTATCAGGCAGTTCATGTAGTTCAACAATTTCCCTTTTAATTCTCACAACAAAGCTGTGAAGTCAATATTATTGCTCTTTGTTTGAGGACACTGAGGACCAGATCAGAGAATATATGGGGAGTCAGGGCTTCAGACTGGAGTGTGAATTCTCCATACTGCTACACAAAGTTCACCCCAATCTCATTTTGTTATTTTTGTGTTTCATTTCGGTTAACAAAAAGTTTCAGGGGAGAACTCAGTGTGCTGCTGACCCAACAGCCTGTAGATTGTGAACATGAGCTGTTTTCATTAGTCTCTGGCCAGGACGTTTTTCTTCTCCCCTTGAAAATAAAAGGTCTGACCATGAATGTTATAACCACAGAATCATTTACTGGAACCATGTTCACCTACTTCAACAATTCCTATGAGTAGAGGGACCATTGTGAAAACAAAGGTGCTCGCTCCCCTCCTACCAGGCAGGCAGGCAGCCAGCCAGCAGATAAGCCACAGGTGTATTAGCATCACCTTTGAGGGCCAGAGCAAGCAAAGCCTCCATCCTGGAGGCTTTCATCAGTAGGTGAAGACAGCTCCCAGAGAGCAGTTCCTTCCAGACTCTCAAAAGTCTGTGACCATCCCTGTTGTCCTTTCTGGGGGCACGCTGGGTATTCTTTGGCCAGTGAACTAATTAGAACTTGCAAACCATTAGCATAGAGAGAAAATATTTGACTGAAGTATTTACGTACATACCACTGAAGCTGAGATATGTTCAGATGGAACCAGATCTGGAACCTACCAGGGTCCAGAAATGATGGCTTTGGGGTTGGAGCTTTCCAAGTACTTTAAACGCAAACCCACAATTCTAATTCTTGTGAAGGAAGCAATCTTGATAAAATATCTTGTACTCTTATCATCACTTCCTGGGCCATATTACTATAGTCCCACATCACCCCAGCTCTTCATCCTGAGTGAGTCAGGAACTCTAAATTGACAGGTTATCCTTCCATTACAGTTTCAATCACTGCGTCACTGTGGCTGAACACCTAGACTGTTCGTGATTTTTGTAGCATCCTCAGTTTTACAGATGAATAATAAATATAGTTCTTCAACTATTTCAGAAAAACCCATGTATTCTTTTTATTTTTTTTCCTTGGGAAACAAGAAATCTATTTGCTTTTGCATGGTATGTGGCAGTCAGAAGTACCTCATTCATTCACTTTTTATTCATTTGATGCATGAAAAAAAAGGCATTAAATGTATTTCAGTGTGTCACCTCAAATTCTGTGCAGCCAACAGTGATGAATATGCTCAGTTCCTCAGCTGGGGTACTGTTTCATTTTTTCGTGACAATATCATTTGACAAGCCAATTCTGCATTGGCAATATTGTATCATATTTTTGTTTGCATGTAAATTATGTTGACAGTCTCATAAACATAAATTGGCAGGCATACTGTCCCAAAGCAATGTTTGTTAAAATACACTAATGGAATAGAATAAATAAATTTTTCCAAAGCATTAATAACGCAGTGGTGTGTCACTACATTGTGCAAGAAGGTCTACAGAATATGTTACTGTTTATGCTAAATTAATACAGTATATATTTCTTAACATATATTTCATTGCATCCCATGCTTATGTTTATTGATTAGTTATCCCATTTCATAGAACTTTGTGTACTAGCGATCACAACCTTGTGATACTTTGTAAAAGTCAGCATTGTCTGGGACAGATACCTATAATTGAACATGTGTGTAAGTGTAATTTAGATCCTGCATTGTTACATTGCTTTGTTCTTGACTGTGCTTCCCTTTCGTCGTCACCTGCAAACCTAAAGAGATGCTTTCAGCTGGCTTCTGCTCTGGTGGAGCAGGCAGATGCTAGAGATTTAGAGGAGGGGTCTAGAACACAAAGGAGACTAGGTATGGGTTTCATTAATTTACTTTTTGAGACCAATAATGAGAAATTTCACTTGCAGATATTTGTGGACAGATAGCATGGGTCATTTTGGAAAAGTAGGCACTATTCCATACTTTTAGTTCTTTCACTTGCTAGCAGTATAACCTTTGACAAGATATGAAAGAAATCTCTATGTCTGTCTCAATTACTGCATAGTAGGGATAATCACAAATAAGAACAAGTGTTGTGAGGATTAGATGTTGCATGTAAAGTAATTGATATGATTTCTGGCTTGTAACAGGCACCACAAGATGGTATCTGACCATGTAGAATAGAGTGAAAGGAGCAGAAGGAATCCAATGAGAGAAAAACAAAGAGAGAAGCAAATAAAGAAAATGAATATAACCATATTCTTTGATGAAACAGAGGATGCCGTGTCTCCAAAAGTGTAAGTACTTGTTACAGGGAGCAATGGGTACAATTTCGAACGTCTACACGTAGATTCAAGTCTAGGTATGCATCAGATTCCAAGGACGCTCTGATTGTGTGTCTCCCTGAATGGCAGTGCATACATCTTTCTTCTAAGATTCCTCTTTCCTATAGATAAATTCCTATTTTCTTATTTCAACTTATGATCTTTGGAGAGTAAAGATGAACCAAGAAGCAGAAGCTGAGATTCCATTGCTGAAGAAGAACTAGAATTACACTGACACAAGAACTTCAGTAAAAGAATTAGGACAGGTCCCTAAAGGCCATACCACTTAATTAGTATTAGGCAGGAATCCTTGTATGGCTGCTGCTTGCAGTGCCTACTACTAGAACTTCATCCAGTCTCTCTCAGCTTTCATTTTGAGACTTCATTGAAACATCATATAAACTATTGATCCAGAAGTCCACACAGTTGGACTTGGGTGCTAAGCAAAGAAGGTTAAGCAGACATAGCTTCTGCCATCAGATGCATAAATCAAAGCCCAATAAATACGTAGGTTGTATTGTGTTTGAAGTGCACCATCCTTACTGATTAACCGTGAGGACACAAGCCCCCATCTTCCTGCTAAACTTAAGAGATTTTACTGAAGAGGTAGAATGTAAGAATCGCTTATAAAAATTTAAGCAATAAGCCATGCAACAAAATAGGAATGACTGACTAAGATGGTGGCCATAAGGAGAAAGCAAATACAGAGATAAGCAGTGTTTTGTGAAAGTAAGAGGTAGGGGTTTGTAAACTTAAACAGCAGGTATTATTGGTCATTATATTTATAAAGCGTTATGCTAAATCTGTGGGTAAACAGAAAAAAAAGTTTTGTATACCCCCTCTGATCTCTAGGAGTTTACAATTTGTTTGGATGTAGAAGACTCATATAGAAGCAAGTTCTTGATGTGAATATGAGAAGTGGAATCCAGCTCAATAACACAAGCTAGTGTGGGCTGCATAGTGAATGGTGTAGCATGTCTCTTAGGTTCTGCTTCTTTAGGACTCATTCCTCAAGAGTATTGCCCTCTGATAACTCACAACTTAATATTCCCCAGGAACTTGTCTTGACATGAGGTGATTGCTTTACCCAAGGTTACTCCCTCTCCCAAGGGGCAATGCACATCCAATGAATGGCTGATGGCAGGTTGGTATACAAAGACCCAGCCCCTTTGTCTAGATTAGTGATGTCTCTGAAAGGCCACTGTAACCGAGGAGGATGACATGGTACTGGCTAGAACTTAGGTTGCCATGCATCACCATTCTGCATTTTTCTATGCCCAATCCTGCTTTCCTCACTTGGCTACATTTGTGGTTCCTAAGAGTGCTTCCCAATAAATGCTTGTCCATCTCTGAGTCTGTTTCCTGAGAAACCTAATTACCTGCCATAGCCCGTGTGTTTTAAGGTTCAGAGAGTGGTGCAGATAATAAGTGCCGTAGGAATATCTAAAAGAGCAAAACCTATACTTTTTGTATAATTGACTATCTATTTCTCCAAACTTGCAAAGTGCTTCTTACATGGTCAGCCCGATAGATTTTTGTGACATGAATGGCTTGTGTGCTCAGGAAAGTTGGCTGGATGTTGACAGGCAGAAAGGAGAATAACTACAAAGTGATTGACTTGGGTAGCAGAAAGAATATTTTATCTTTCTCAAAAGTAAAGAATTGAACCAAGGAAGAGAATTTGAACTGCTTGTTCTTTTCTGTGTCCTGTTTCAGAATGTTGAATAGACTGGAATTTATGGAACTGAATGAAGTGTAAGTTCAGGGTTCATTGTATCTGTGTGATATCTGCCCTTATACTCACTGAAGAATTATTAAAAAAAAGAAAAAGAGTCACTTTTGGATTCTATCTCTTACACTTGGTGGTGTTAACAAACCATCTATCCTAGAGCGTCTTAGAGATGTTTTACAGACCATTAATCAAATATATAGATATAGATAGCAAAATAGATAGTTACAGGTATGTAAATAGGTATAGACATGGGTGCAGAGAAGTAGACTTTCTCATATTGTACAGTGTGTAAGAACATGTTAGCAAAACCTTCCTAGAGTACAATTTGTAGCTAACATGAACTAGCTTTTTGATACAATTCTATATTCAGGGACTTATTCTAAGAAAGTAATTAAGATATATGAAAAACTTAACCTCAAAGTTGATTATTACAACAGTATTTATGATAGCAAAAAGTTGCTAACAATATCAATGACATACAATTGAGAATAAATTAAATTATTTTATTTTTGAAAAAGTATTATTCATTAAATCAATGCTAGGTGGATATTTATTAATTCAGAAAGATAGTCATATGCATTTAAAGAGGCATAATGCCCTAACGATAGTGTAATACCATTTTTTTGCTTACATAATGAACATGTAAATGGTATACACATGTATGTTTCTAGGTATTTGTATGTATATACTATATATACATATGCTGTATGCACTATATGTATGAACATATACACATCTATTTCTCTTTATATATTTATATCTGTATAATTTTTAAAGGCTCAGAGGAAATACACCAGAATGTTAAAAGTGGTGTTCTTGAGTAGAAGTACTATGAAGGTTTTTTTTTTTTTTGTATATATTAATATTTTCCTGTTTTATCTTTCTGGAATCCCCTTATCTTCTTCTTTTTCCATCTAGACTAAAGTTTCTCCTCTTTTACTTATCCACTGTCTTGACAATATGCTAAACTAATTATGCTCAACTAATTATAACTTATGATAAAGATATGATTATCTTTATCATATACAAATGATAAACTCTCACTGTGGTTGAATCTAACTATAGAGCTGTGTGATTCTGTATCTATACCTGAACTTCTAATAACAGCCTGACAGATTGCACCCCTGGGTAAGTTGGAACCACTAGTGATGGAGGGTCATCCCCATCAATACTGTACAACCATCTCACTATATATACCCATTGAGTCCTCATTCCCATATCCCACACAAAATCTTTAAACTTGAGCTCCACATTCTGTTACTTTTCTCAATCTCAGTAGTCAATCCACTCTACAGGTTGCTAGAGAAAATAGAAGCCATTGTATGGGAATATTAAAATCATGAGTAAGTCAAATCTGTATGTCTCCTCTATCTGTTACCTTTTTATCTTCATTTCCGCTCATTACAGTGGAACTCGAATTCCCCCAATTTCTTGGATCCATCCCTTCACAATATTCTGGTACACAATATTCTGCCTTCTTTCTACTTAATCTCCTAGATATCTTTCTCCACCGTCTTGATACCACCCTCATTTCTGGCCTTAATTTGATCATGCTGTTCGCACTGTATAAAAAGATGTGCATATTGTAGGAATTATCTTGAATTTATACAAGGTCAAGAAAGCAATGTCTTTTTGTACATAAAGAAGATACAGAGAGTAATATATGATAATATTTGTGAGTGCACTTCCCAGAATTAACTTATTTTAACATGTTGCCATATTTGCTTTGGATTATTACAAAGGAAAAAGAAAAAAAAATAGTTAAATTGGACCTCTATCTTGTACCATACATAAAAACTAACTCAAAATGGATTAAACATAAGATCTAAGCTACAAAACTCTTAACAGAAAACATACAAGAAAATCTCATTGACTGTTTGTGCATGTGCAGATTTGTTTCTGGGCTCTCTGTTCTGTTCCAGTCATCTGTGTGTCTGCTTTTTCATCAGTACCATATTGTTCTGAGTACGAGACCTTTATAAAAGAGTGTGAAATCAGGAAGTATCATACTTCCAGTTTTGTTTTTGTTCAAGATTGCTTTAGATATTTGGGATCTTTTGTGAGATTATACACCAGTTTTAGACTAGACATCACATGTAAAATAATGAAATTAGACCCTCTTACACCACACACAAAGTCAACTCAAAACAGATTAAAAACTTAAACATAATACCTGAACCATAAACTCCTAGAAGAAAACATAGGGAAAAGCTCCTTGACGTTGCTTTTGGGAGTGACTTTTTCGATTTGACACTGAAAGCAAAAGCAACAGAAGCAAAAATAAAGAAGTGGGACTACCTCAAACTAAAATGTTTCTGCAGAGTAAAGGAAATGATAAAATGAAAGGCAGCATGAGAGAAAATATTTGCAAGCTATATACATGAATATATACAGGACTCTTAAAATTAATAACAAAAAACATCAATTAAAAAACAAAGTACTGAAATAAACATGTTTCCAAAGAAGATCTACAAATAGCCAGCAGGTATGTGAAAAGATTCTCAGCATCATTAGCCCCCAGGGAAATGCAAATCAAAACCACAACGAGATATCACCTCACACCCAATGGGATGGCTATTATCAAAGAGTCAAAAGTTAATAAGTTTTGGCAAAGATATGGAGAAAAAGGAGCCCTTTGCACTGTTGGTTGGAATGCAAACTGGTACAGCCATTATGGAAAACAGCACGGAGGTTCCTCAAAAAATTGAACGTAGAACTACCATATGACCCAGCAGTCTCACTTGTGGATGTATATCCAAAGGAAATAATATCTCAAAGAGATACCTGCACTCCCATGTTCATTGCAGTATTATTCACAATAGCCAAGACATGGAAGCAGTCTGTGTCCATCAGCAGAAGAATGGATTAAAAATGTGATAAATGTATTTGTATGTATATATACACATACATATATACACACATATATATGGATATGGATATATATATATATATATATGATATATATGTGTATGTATGTGTATATTTTATTGTAATTCATTGTAATATTCACAATAGCCAAGATATGGAAACAATTTGTGTCCATAAATATTTATATATTTATAAATATAAGTATATATTAATATTTAAATTTTGAGCCTTTAAAAAGAAGGAAATCATGCCATTTGCAATAACATGGATGAAACTGGATGACCTAATCCTAAGTGAAATAAGCCAAACACAGAACAACAAATACTCCATGATCTCACTTATGTGTGGAATCTGAAAAAAAAAAAAAAGAAAAAGAAAAGAAAAGAAGCCTACCTCATAGTAACAAAGTAGAATGGTGGTTACAAGAAAGAGGCTGGGGTGTAGAGGAAAAGGGGAAATTAACAGAAACAGGAAAAAGAAAAGAAAGTACATAGAAAGTAAAATGGTGGTTACCAGGGGCTGGAAAGACAGGGGGTAAAGAAGTTATTGTTTAATGGGTACGGAGTTTCAGTTTTGTAAGATGGAACGACTTCTAGAGATGGGTGGTGGTGATGGTTGCATATATATATATAATTGAAAATAACATGAGAAATCAGAAGAAAAAGGGTACCATTCATGTGTGTTACTGTCAAAAGAAAAAAGAACACTCTGTAAACCATTATTCTTGAAACTAATATATGGGAATATGTGAGAAATATATGAGAACTCTTTGCAACCAAAGCACGACTTTATAAGAACTGAACATGCTGAAATGAAAAGGAAGCAGACTAAAATGAAAGGGTCCAGCTGAAATGATGATGGTGGCAGCTATAGCAGTGATAGCAACAGCAAAACAATACCAAGCATAATGCTCACTGTTTAAATTGATTACTATCAGGAGTTCAGGATGAACCAATAAATGACAACCTTCTTCTCTACTCAGGTCTGAACCAATCGTTAAATTAAAAAAATACATATATTAACACAGGTAGGAGGCCAAAATACCACTTTTCTCACAGATAAAACTGATAGCAGAGACTGTAGCTTTCATTTAGAGGCAAGGACATATTAATGCTAACACTGGATCTCAGAATTAGACTCACCTAGATAATACAGGTTCCAGGAAGACCTGTAAACACTGAGATTACTGCCTTGCAGGGAGCAATCAAGAATAGATAGACTCTTAACGCAGGTACCTTGTCCATCAGTTGATGAATGGATAGACAAAATGTGCTAGATCTACATTCAATATTATTCAGCCATAAAAAGGGAATGAAATACTGATTCAGGATACCATATGGATGAGCCTTAAAAATATGCTAACTGAAAGAAGCCAGACACAAAAGGCCACGTATCATATGATTCCACATATATTAAATGTCCAAAGAGGAAACTGCATAGGAATTGAAAGTGGTTGCCAAGGATAGGGGCAAAAGGAACTAGAGAGTGGCTGCAAATGGGTTTGAGGTTTATTTTGGGGGTGATGGAGATGTTCTAGAATTAGATAGTGGTAATGGCTGCACAAACTTGTGAATGTGCTGAAAAGTATTGACTCATACACTTTGAAAAGTCAATTTTATTGTATGTGACTTGCATCAACAAAAAGAGGAAGAAAGTCTTAAAACCACATCATACTGCTCAAAAACAAATTTTCTAGGGACGCCTGGGTGGCTCGGTCAGTTAAGCATCCGACTCTCGATTTTGGCTCAGGTCATGATGTCAGGGTTTTGAACTCGAGCCCCGTGTAAGGTTCTGTGTTAAGTGTGGAGCCTGCTTGAGATTCTCTCTCTCCCTTTCTCTCTGTCCCTCCCTGCTAGTTCCCTCCCTTTCTCTCTCTCTCCTCTCTCCCTCTCTCCCTCTCTCCCTCTCTCCCTCTCTCTCTCTCTCTGTGTCTCTCTCTCAAAAAAAATCTAAATTGATGAGCTATATAAAAACCAATTTTACATAAGTTTTCTCATCAAACATCAGACATTCTCCATGGATTTAGCTATTTCCCAGCAAGTTAAAAGATACAAAACATCAATGATCAGCTCAAACTCTGAGAAATTCTCTCTGCTATAAGTTAGGCAGGCCTGGAGAATAAGAAAGTAATGTATGCTATAAGAGATATAATCTTTAGTCATTGTTATTCAAATGTCAGCAAGAACTGTAAACAACCCAATAAAGACAACAAATATTTGAACATGAAATAGAAAGTAGGATTACGTTCATATGAAACAATAAATGGTTTCTTCCAATCTTGGAACTCTTAGTTTACTCTTAAAACATTAAACTCTCTTAGAGTTTAAAAGTATTCATAGTTCCTGTTAGAAGCATTAAATATGAAGTTTTCTTTTTTTAATGTTTATTTATTTTTGAGAGAGAGAGTGCAAGTGGGGGAGGGACAGAGAGAGAGAAAGACACAGAATCTGAAGAAGGGTCCAGACTCTGAGCTATTAGCAGAGCCGGATGTGGGGCTCGAACCCACAAACTGCGAGATCATGACCTGAGCCAAACTCAGACACTTACCTTAACCAACTGAGCCACCCAAGAACCCCTAAATATGAAGTTTTCACAGCAAACAAAGGTAAAATCCCATGTGGGCTTTGCCTAGCAAAGTACATTATAGGCTGGCAGCCACACCCCCTGATGCCATACACCTCAAACCCCAGGTGTTATTCTGATCTCTCAGAATTTATTCTTTCGTTTTCCCCTCAAGATTCCCAACCTAATGAACCAGACATTGGGAATTTAAGGTGGCCCAAGAAATAACACTCTTCTTTTCCACCTGAGTTTGAGCCAGTGAGTTAAAAGAAAAAAAGTGGTTGAAAGACAGTAAAGCAACTACAATAACGCAATTATTAAAAACAAAGTTTAGTTGATAGCAGTCAAGAGCACATGCTGCTCTCTTCTAGTTTGCAGGGAGAATGCAAACGGAAGAGAGAAAAAGAGGCTGAGAATTTCTTTCATACCAAACCTCAGGTAACTTGAAGGGAGGAAAAAGAGGGAAAAGAAAGGGGTGGGAACGTTTGGATGCTCTTCTAGGGTGAAGGAAGCATCAGGAGTGGGGAATACGTGTTCGTTGCTGCACATTTTAATGCTCCCAGCTCCAAGTGCTTTCTAAATGCTGTTACATTTAATCCCGGCAACCACTGTATGAGACAGGTACTGCTAAAAGTTTCATTTTACAGATAACTGAAGGTGAGAGTAAATTATTTGCAAGAGGTCACACGCACCTGATCTGTCACCAAACTAGACTATCCCCAGAGCAAGTGTTCGTAAGCAGTGTGCTCCATAGAGATACAATTTAAAAAAAAAATCCTCACAGGAGACAATAAATGGCAGCACTTCCACTGCACAAAATTAAATCAGTGTTGAATAATAAAATCCAGAATGTAAAGGTCACAAGAATGAATATGGAGAGAACAAAGAAAATAGATATGAGAGCAGAGAGCAGACAGCTAACTGACGACTAGTATGGCTTTCCAGAGAGGAAGGCGGAACAAATGACGCTGAAATTTAAAGAAACAAAAATAACAACATTTTCCTAAGACGTAACAATAGCGACAATGACAAAATTTGAAGTTTTCAGATAAAAAGATTTGGCAGTGTTTTGAAGCAAACGGGAATTAACATTCAATAACATGTACTGAGCACCTAGTGTTTGGTCTTACTTTAGTACTTTGATAAAAGGAATAGAAAAATATAGTCCCTTTTCCTTAAAGGGGTAAATGTCTATTGGAAAAAACACCAAAAGGATAGTTATTTAAAATATGGCAGATTCAATGATAGACGCACTAATGATGCAGATTATCGTAGCATCAAAGCAAGGCAAATGGTTAGTTGGTTGTGTCCATGGTTGGTACATTGGAGCAGACTTCTAAGAGAATGTAAAACATAAAATTTTAATTATGTCCAAGAACTAAATACAAGAAAATGGAAATGATATTTATTCAAGGTTCCAGGGCAATATGGGCAAATAAAATAGAAAAAAAATGTAGCATTTGTGTGGGGAAAATATACATAATTTCTTGTTTCTGCATCAAAGAAGTCCAGAGTAGGGGCTGAAACAGTTTAGGGCCAGGAAAGTAGGCAAGTGAGAATTAAGAGGATGTGAACTCACCACGTTACAGGGTGGGATAAGGTGACAAGACATTGTCGAAAGGTTTTCTGCAGGGTGAAACACGTCATACTACATCAAACACTTGCTGCTCCTCAGAGCACACGCCGGGGGCAAAATGACTAGTTGAGATGCTATCGCGAAAGTCCAGGTGAGGAAAAATAAGGACCTAGAAGATTGAGAAGAAGGTAGGTACAAGGGAAAACAGGATCAATACCAGGGGTATTTAGGAAGGAAACCAAGTAGAATTGGGTAATTTGAAAATTCAGATGGTCCAGTGATAGCTTCCATATTTGCGGCTTGGGTGGGTGGTGGTGCTGAGTGGAGAAATAAAATGTCACACACTAAATTTCCAATCCTTCCTAGGGGGAGCTACAAGTTACTGTTTTAATTTTGATCTTAGGAATTATAAAAATAGAGGTTCATCTCAGGTTTTTTTTTTTAAATCTGAAACTAGTCACTAGGAGAATTACAAGTTTGTCTGCACCCCAAATTCCCAAAGAAAGTTTTTTTTTAATAATTTATTGTCAAATTGGTTTCCATACAACACCCAGTGCTCAACCCAACGACAAAGAAAGTTTTAAAAATTAACTAAAAATAGTCAATCTGGTGAATGACAGAGCTAGAAGAAAGAGAAAAGTAGTAAAACCAAACTAGAACACACCCACCTGGAAAACATAAAATAAGGTGAGAGAAATAAACATAGGCAGAGTTCTGAAAATAAATATAAAACTTTAAATACTTCTATTAAAGATGAAAGCTCTCAAATTGAGTCAACAAAATATGACTTCTGGTTATTACGGCAGCAACCAGGTCATGCCTGACTTACCTTTCATCCAGTTTCAGTTAAAGACTCCAAAGTGTTCAACTCAAGATAAAATCTGACAACAACACAACTGATTGATGAAACAAGAGGCCTACATTCAGATGCCAATACTATGCCTGCTAGTAGGATGTTTGAGGAGAGATCCCAGACACACAAGCCTGAACTTGTGTGTTCAGGCACACCATTCTCTCCCGACCAGAAATTGGTCGCCAAAGTCACCTCCCAAACAACATGTACCAAGTTGAATGTATCAGGAACCTTGACTATCTATGTGTTTCCCACATCCCTGTTCTGGAGGCTGGTGAATGTTCTCCATCTCAGTCAATGGCACAATATCCAGTTGTTGGATAACCAGTTCTTGACACTTGCCCTTTCCTCACACTTCCTACTCCCTGTGCAGACTGTCACCAGATCTAATGATTTTACCTCTGAAATATCTTTCAAGTTTGACTTCTTTCTGTCTCCAGTGCCATTACCTGAGTCCAGGCTCACCCTGTAACTCCAAATGCAGTTGTCTGATAGTCACTCTCTATGCTCTATGTCTTTCTCTTCCATCCATCTACATATTTTCACTGACTACCAGGATTATATTATATGTGCCTGTCAGTCTTTATGACACAAGAACCGCAGAAGCAAACAAGAGGAAATCCCTCGTATGATGGAACCTACCTTTTAGCCAGGGAGACTACCAAACAGCACATGATTACATAACTTAATATCAGATAGTGATATGCTCTGAGAAAAACTAAGCAGGACAGGGTAGGCACTAGTGTCAGTGCCATTTTAGATAGGACAGCCAGGGTAAGTCTCTGAGGAAGTGACATTTGAACAGAATAACCCAGTGGCCCTATTTAGAAATGAAACTGATTTTCTTAGGTGGAAGACTCCCAGGTCGTAGTCTTTAGTAAGACCCAAGACCCTAAGAAAGAGTAAGCCTGCTGTGTGGAGGAGCAGCAAAATCCCCTATTTAGACAGAACTGAGTGAACAAGGAAGAGCAAGGCAGGGACTCGTTCAGTCATGCAGGTCATGCATGGAATATGGATTTGGATTTTTCTTTTTCTGAGTGATTTTGCTGAGTGGATTTCAGGAATGAATGATCAAGAAAGAATTCTTGAAATATCTTCAGTGCAGGAAGGTGGTATATTAAAGCACAGGGACAGGACCCAAGGGGCATAAAGAGTTGCACTGGGGTTGTAAGGAATGACTGATTATATACTTCCAAGTTGGGAGGGAGTTAGGGATAACATAAGTTTCTAAGGAATTTGGAAGCAAGGTTTCCAGGGCCTTGAGGGGCTAGCTGTTGTTAGGATAAGGTAATTTACTACAAAAATACTGCCGACTAAACCCTTAGTCCTGAGACCCTTCAGATGTATGTCAGCGGGCCATATGCGTGGAGGATGATTGCTAAGATATATCTTAGGGGTAGAGATAAAGGAAGTTTCCAAAGGGTTTTTTTTTAATGTTTATTTATTTATTTATGAGAGAGAGAGGAAGAGAGAGAGAGAACAAAGAAGGGGCAGAGAGAGAGGGAGAGAAGCAGTCTTTACATTGTCAGCACAAAGCTGGATACCGGGCTCGACCCTATGAACTGTGCGATCATGACCCAAAGGGATTTTCCCATATTAAAAGAAGACTTACAGAATCGACATTGGGCTAATGTCAAGCTAAGGTTGCTTTTAGCCTCTAGCAAAGTATTAACATTGAGGCAGCTGAGTTCCTGGAGGAACTTCACCCTCCTTGTCTCATTGCCCCAAGTACTTGTCAATGGACTGTAAGTTGTAAGGAAGTTTATTTATTGTTTGTTTGTTTTTCTTACATTTTTTTTTACCTTTGTTCTCCACATCACTGAGTGTATGCATTTTTAACCAGGGAGTAAATTATATGATTTATATTTTAAACCTTTAAATTTTCAGAGATAACACTGGGTCCTTCGTGAAGAAGATTGTGGTGGGAAAGGTGGGAGGGGGGAGGTTATGGCTGAAATCTTCCAGAGACATTGGAGGCTGGGCAGGGGTGAAGTGGGAGTTTGAGAAAGAATCAACTCATGGGAGCTAGAGAATCTGAATTGGAAGCAGAATGTGAAAGAAAGAATATTCATGATTGAGTGAATGAAAATCAATACTGAATTGGTTGAGCCATTTATTAAGTGTAAAACTTAAGAGAGAAGAATTTTGCTGTAGAAGTGGAAAGAATGCTTCTTTGAAGGGTTTTTGTTTGTTTTTGTTTTGTTTGTTTTTTTGAGACTAGAAGTATATTAATACTATAATCTGTACATGTCAACTTTGGTAGAAAAAGCCTTTTAAAATGTCTTAATCCACTTCTGTGCTTTATTCAGTGGAGTGTAATGAAAAAATTGGGTATTTCTTTTCTGCCTGGTGCTCCTGTGGGTTATAATAATCCTTATTCTGAGTATCAGTTGTCACTGTTCAAGACTCTGACATAACACAGGAAAGATGGAGAATCTACACAAATAGAGCAGACCACAACACTTGACCTAGATATTTCCAAATACAATAATCTATATAATGTACACTATGGTTGATCAGGGTGAATCTTGTAGAATTTTGAGTGATTTTTTTCTGCTTTTTTTTTTTTTACTATTTTGTATTTTCTTAATTTTCTAAGTAGTACAATAACTTTGTTTGTATTCAAAAATAATATGTGAATTTATTTTCACTCCTTGAGATCTAGACACTCCTTAAATATTCAGAATCAAGAAATGAAAGTGCTCCCTAAGACCTCCCTAAAGGTACCTGTGTATATTTCACTATACTCTGTCCTGGGGTTTTGTCTATGCCTTTAAATGTGTCTATTAGGGATGCCTGGGTGGCTCAGTTGGTTAAGCTTCAGACTCTTGATTTCAGCTCAGGTTATGATCTTGTGGTTCATGGGATCAAGCCTGGCATTGGTCTGTGCACCAGCTCTGCGCTCGTGGTGAGGAACCTGCTTAGAATTCTCTCCCTCTCTCTCTCTCTGCCCCTCCCCTGCTCTCTCTCTCTCAAAATAAATAAACTTAAAAAAATACAAAATAAATTTTAAAAAATGTGTCTATCATATCCTCACCTTAAGTCTTTCTACATATTTATATATCTTTCTATATACCTATACGAATGCACATTTTTTAAAGTATATGAGCTCATATTATATGTATTATTATATAACTTGCACTTTCACTTAATAATATGTCTTAGATTTACTTCGTTAATTGGAACATATAGTTATACTTCATTATTAAACAAAAATTAAAATAAAATAGAACAAAATCTGCCTCGTATCCCCCAAAATTGATAAAATGTCACTTATGTAACTATTCTTTTAATTTACAGTTATTTTGTTTCCTATTATTTGCTAAGACAAACTGTGTTTCAAAAAACGTTAATAGTCTAATGTTTGTGCATGTGTTAGTATTGCTTTAGGTTAATCTACTAGAAGCAGTATTGTTAGATCAAAAAGTGTGCACATTTCAAATCATTATAGATGCTGAGAAGTTGCTCATCAAAAAGATTTACCAACACAAAATCCCCTCAATAGTACATGAGCATATTTCTTTCTCCAGAGCCAGGTCATTACCATAAGTTTTTATGTTTTGTTTTCTTCGTAGGGGATATGGAGAAAAGTGTGGAAGGGGGAGAAATTTAGATTTCCAGAAGCCCCATCACTATCTCTCAGTTTGTTCTTTAATATGGACAGATTTTTCTTCCTTCGCATGTAAAATACTTTGCAAATACGGTTCTCAAGGTCTCCCTTACAAACGGGATTGCTGCTTAGATTGCCTTTTCAACTCAATAGCTATTTAAACAATGGTGTAAAACTTTCCAAGCTAACAGATTCTATAAATAGTCTAATTCATGTTTAATTTCTATTTTTGCTGTTTTGCATTTAGAGAATATGGTTGTATTTTTTTGAACTCTTTTTTAGAGCCATCATTATGGGTATGTGTCATGTAGATTTGAAGGAATGTTTATTTTCTTTCATGTATAGGGTATGGTGGTTTATTTCACATGGTAGGACTTTTTATTTGCAAGACTGTTGTTTTATTTAATCCTCGATACCCGTATCTACATTTATTTATCTATTTGTTTTATCAGTTCAGAAAGATGGCATTAAATTCTCCTAGAAGAGTTATGGATTTTTCAGTTTTTTTCTTGTATTTTTTATGAGATTTGTTTTAAATATTTCAAAGCAATGTAGTCAGGTGAAAATATTTTAAAATATTATAGGATTTGGGTGGATCGATTTGTACATTTCACTTTGTCTAGGTTACAGTCTTTTTTACTCATTTAATCTTATTTTAACTCTATAACATCATCTTTTTCCCTTCTCATTCTTTGCTTGGCCTATCTTTCTCTAAACCATTGTTTCCAGACTTTGAATTGTCTACATATGATCTATTTAAAATTTGTGTTTGGTCTTTGGGGCACCTGGATGGCTCAGTCTGTTAAGCACCTGACTCTTGATTTTGGCTCAGGTCATGATATGATAGGGAGAAGATAGGATAAAATAGGCAGAGAGGTAAAGGTTAGGAACTGAGGTCCTTGGGTAGGGGAAAAAAAAACACATTGTGAATGATGCTGGGAGCTTCTGACCACAGCAAACCCCTTGGAGCTTCAGGTCCCTCTTAAGACTGTAACAGATACCACCTACTTCCCCTCAGGTTCCTCTCAGGAATTTGACAATCAAAATACCAAACTAAAAAAAGTAAACCGTAAAATTTATGTTACAGGAGGGACAGTATGACCATAGTGTGACTTCTCGCACAGTGGAGTTGAGTCAATCAGGAATGGACAATCCAGCACCTTTAATTGTCTAACCAGTAAGAGCAGAACCTGAGAAGGAGGAGAGGGAAGGGAAGGGGAGGGTGACCAGAACCTTATAAAACAAGGGCCCTTGCCTGTTGTTGCTACATTCACTTTCAAGTGCCCCTTCTCTGCAAAGAGAGCTTTCATACGATTCTTACTTTCTAATCTTACACTCTAATATCACCTGCTGCTCACAGTTCCTGAGATTGAGCACTGCATCAGGCTCTGTGCTGACAGCATAGAGCCTACTTGGAATTCTCTCTCTCTTTCTCTCTCTCAAAACAAATAAACATTTAAAAAATGTGTTTGGCCTCCGAATCAGAAGATTTGTATCTTTTTTCAGGTTATTTGTTGATGTTTTCCTATTTTCCACCTTCCTCTTAACTGGAATTTCTGGACCTGTTTTCTTTGTCTCTTAATTTTGTTGCTAGACTTTCCTCTGTTTTCCCCTTTACACAGAACTGGAGAATCGAGGAGAATACCTTAACAGTATCTTCCCTGTCACTAATTGTCTTCATATCAGTGTACATTCTGTTTCCCAGTCTGGGCTCTGTGACTCTGATTATGGCAATCATATATAGTGTACTCTCAACAGGAGTCCATTTGAGTGTCAGGAATTCTCAAAACTCACCCAGTGTAAATCGATCTTAATTTGAATTTTGTGTACTTTAAGAGCAGCAAATTACCAGTTTTATAGTTGTTGTGTGTTGGATTATGTGCTTGACTAAGTGAAAGTTTTACAATCTTTAGCAGTGATCACTTCATGCCAGGTGACTGTTATAATAAAAAACACATTTGAAATGATTTCATTTATATTGTGTCCATTGACTATTCTTTGAACATTGATCTGACCTTTAAATTAAAGATTGACTTCCTTAATCTTTGGGCCAAATACTGTTTCTGAGCATTTCTTGTGTGTACAGTTCCTAGTAGTATCTAAGTAATCAGCCAAATTATACAGTAACACTACCAAGAAACACAGTGTTATATTGTAAAACAGTAATTAATATGAACTACCGAAGTAATTATTTCCATCTTAATGGGATTTGATGTGTTGTAGTATAAAGATATGTCAGTTTCGAAGCTCAGGAACGCATAGTTTTTTTTTTTTTTCTATTGAAACAAAAGCAATTTCTTTTTTGTAAATACAGTAATTACTCTCATAAGGTGGGAAAGACATCTTCTCTTCCATTAATTTCTTTGGGAATTATAACTGCTAGTGAAGTTGAGTAGTAGTGCTCATCATGGACTTGGCAATATTGGTTGTTTTCTTACCTTTGCTTTTATGACTGAATGGACGATGACATTTTTCAGCCTGGTCTGCCTTCAGTCATTCCACAGAAAGGAAGGACTTGCCAGAGGTAGAGGATGGGATTGCCCAGCTGCTGGGTGTGCTGACATCTCTCTGGGGATTAGGAGCTACCGGTGGGATGACCTTCTACAGCATCATTCTCCTTGCCCTGGTGAGGTTGAAAATCCATCTTCATTCCTCTGCTGCTGTCACTCCAGAAAATACCATAGTCTTAGCTGTTCTGTAGAGTTCTTCCAACCATCACCTATTTGAGGCCCAGCTCTTCCTCCCCTTCCTTGATTCTGATAACTCTGGGCTTGAAGTTCCCCAGAACTGCCTCCAGGTCTGCAGAAGTCTTCATCTTTGTGCTGTGTTCTTGGCTTGCTTCTACATAGATCCAGTTCTACTTATCATATATGTCTTAGGAAGTTCTGAAAACTTCCAGTTTGTTAATTGCAGTGATATAGTCCTTATTTTTATTATTTTAGAAATGCATTTACCCCTTTTTCATATGCTTTGTGTGTGGTTAGGGTAGGAGTCAGTTACATGCTTACAGGTTATCTAAGCCAATCGCTTCCACATGAATGTATTTTATAATTAGAAAAATAGCCTTGCCAAAAGATTAATTTATTTATAAGAAAAATAATCACAATTATCATTCTCTCCTTCAAAAAAGACTTGAGAAAAACCTAACATAGCCACTGCCTGCTTTCATGGAGGAAACTGGCTCACTGTGTAGAACTGTGGAATATTTGATACTCATGATGAAGGTTGAAAAATGCTTTTTATTAATAACTGATTAATGGCTGCCCTGCCACTGTCCTCCTGAGCAAGTAGAGAACCGTGAGAAACTAACATGAGTGAATGTGAATAGAGAAAGGATGCCTGGAGGTGACAGATTTTATTTTTAGGCTTTATGTGTGTTTCCTAGTTCTACAAATTATAGCCACTGTGAGATTAGCTGCAAAGGACTCACTGCGCCCACTTTCCCTAGTTGTGCTTTGAAGGAAGGAGGCATCAGGTGGAGCTGGCCATGGTTGTGGTGCTGATTGTACGACAGACCCTCCTAATTGCATCAACAGCAACTCAGAAGCCTGGGGATCTTTCTTCTCTAAAATGTGCCTCAGAGTCCAGGAAAACTCAATGATTGATATTCTCCATCTTGCAAGATGCTTTTCTGGTAGGCAGAACTTCCATGGGAAATGTTTTAGTTTGCTCTCTTGGCTTGTGCATTTTTGTCGACCTCAATTAACCAGAATTTAAGGGAACAGATGTTTGAGTTCAGCGGTTTGGCTTTTGCTTTTCACTATATTTCCATCCTTAAGAGAAGAAAAAGTCTTGGCAAAAGTCCATGATTTAGTTTAACAAAATACAACACAACAACGCACGCACACACACACATACACACACACACACCCCCACATATTGAAACAACTGATGGAGTATGTCAGTTAAATTTCTAAGAAATGTTCTTATGGTTTTAGTGCCTGGAGCAGGGAGAAATGACACTCAAAATGATGCCTTTTAAGAATATGCAAGGTAGCCAAATGATCAAAAAAGAAATATTAAATGTTGTTCATTAGAGTCTCCTTACCCAGTAGGGATGTGAATAAAGAGAGTTGTAACTATGAGAGGTTTTTCCTGGCAGGAGCTCCGGTCTCCGGTCTTAGATACATTGCCATGGGCAACTTGTTATCTGACAGGAAGTCAGCCAGGGGGATAAATACCCTGAAAAATATCTCTTCTCTGCTCTTCAGTTTCCTGTTGGTGTTTCACAATAGCTGAAACCAACCAGAAGCCAGAGGGCAAGAGGTCCTGGTGTTCCAGTTCACCGAAGTCACCCTTCAGGATCTGGAACAGGGTGGAGAAGGGTGGAGAGAGTGTGATGTGCAGGCAGAGGGTATCTGTGGGAGGGAATGACAGTCTCTTGTTAGCAGGTGGGGGAGAGATAGTGAAGTATTCCCCAAACCAAAAAGGCACTTTGAGTCTGGAAAATGAAGTAAGCCACTCCATACAATCTACACAGACATTGGGGATCGGGCAGAGGATGTTCCATGGCAGCTGCATAGTTATTCTCCACAAAATCCAGACCTTAGTCCACAGATTTTATAGAGCAGTGAGACACACAGGAGAGCATTGTAGTGGGATCAAAGGGTCTGCACCCACCTCACGAGGCTTGCATGCACCTAATTGACAGCTAACCTATAATTAGATCTTATGGTGCCTACCACCTGCATCAGGAAGGGGAAAGACTTTGTTTTCTTTAACAGATTTATGGGAGACCAAAACAAGACTCCTTATATCCCAGCCCTTGTCAGCATTTCTAAGTTACATATGTTAAGCTGCAAGGGGCCCAGAATACATTGTCCCAGTAGAGGTCACTGAGCACACATGAATATGATGGAGGGCCAGAGATGGAGTTAGTATTGTCACCCTCCTACATCTCTTTTTGCGAATACTGGGGCATCCTTCCTTACAGCTTTACTGAGTTGTGGGGTTGCTGGTTCCAGTAATGGCACTTCTTGCCTGGAGATGGATGATCTATCTTTTGGTGTTTCTTGGAACTTTGTGGGATACTTTGATTCTTCTCTCTGGCCTAGAATTCTGCACAGCACACTTCTCAGTTTCCAAACCATGCGATGAGGCCTATTTTCTGGTATGAAAATTAAGTTTCTGAGTGGTTAGTAAATTCAAGCCAGGTAACAGCTAATATATGGTAGTGGAGCTGGAATTAAAACTGAGTTCTCATTGGCTACCATGCATTTTCCTTCCCAACAGTCTTAAAAGTCTGTGTTTCCACTTTGTCCACTAAGTGAGGGTTTTACCTTCTTCACATTTAGAGTCAATCCTTTAAAGTTTTTTTGGTGAAGTATTCTGTTGTTTTTCTGTCCCACCAATCTGTTTTATTTTACTCTTTCTTTAGCCTCCTGAGTTCTTTTGACCACTTGAACTCAAGAACCAAGTGATAGATCCCAACCTGAGGTCATAAAGCCATAAGAAATATGGAAACAAATCATGTAACCAAACTTGATCTATTCTACAACAATGCTTTCTATTCCCATCTGGACACACAGTGCAATTTTCAATGTTTCCTTGGTGCACACACATTTCTACTTTAGATTTTCTTTTTGCATCCTCAAGAGCAAAATCTTTACTGATTTTCTTAGGTAATCAACATAATTTATTTTCTTCTACCTCACAATAGATGGCTTTGCTTCCTATCACACTGAGAAAATAATGATCATCAGACATGAAATTTCTTAACTACTTTCATTCTACCTAAAAGCCATCAATATTTTCATCTGTCCTTCTCTCCTTTCCTATGGATTCCATTCAATGAAATCCAAAAGACCTTTATTTGAGTACCTACTGTGAGCCATCAATATGCTGAGTGTTTAGGATATAAAGATTAACTACACACAAAATGGCAGTGAACTGTTCACAGTTGTGCATAGCCTGAGTTGTGTGAGATAGAGGAAGAGGGGAGACAAATACAGACATCAGATGAAGTAAAACACAGTATACTGAGTGCTGTTATAGGCCCATGGGAAGGTACTGTCGATCACAGGGGAAAAGCAACTACCCTCACCTCAGGGTGTCCAGGAATGCTTCCTCCGACACCTGACAGCTCCATCTACTTGTTCCAATTCCTTCCCACCTTCTGTCACAGAAATCATTCTTTCCACTTCATTTGGAAATGGTAAAACCTCTCCAATTCCTGTTAAATAAAATCAATACTCTTTGACATGCTTCTAAGGGGGTGCTTGTGATCTTGCTGCTATCTTGCTTTCCCCTTTCTCCTCACCATTTCCTTCTGGCACTCTAGACTCCCTCCACCCTGCAGCCTTCCTAACACAGCCTCCCTAGCATCCTTACTTGTCCTCAGATGGTTTTCTTTGCATAGAATCTCTTCTTCCCAATTTCTCTACCTGTCCAAATATTGTTGTTCACCTAGAGCTATCTAAAATAGCTGTAAGGAGATTTACCTGATTTCTCACCTCCAGACAGTTTATTCTCCCCCTTCCCATGGTCTAATCATATTTTATTTACATGTCTATTATAATACCTGTTGCTGAAAAAACATGATTGTTTACTTGTCTTTCTCCTTAATTTCAGTGCAGTGTCCATAAGTCATGCATCTCTGCACATAGTCTGGTATATTGTGAGTGCTCAATAAATGTGTGCATGACCAACAGTGGGATACACCACATGCACAGGCACACATTTTGAAGCAAAGGCCTGACTCCATTATTGGCTGAATGATAAATGATGAAGAATGATAAATCTTTGATTTTCAATTTTCTAACCCATAAGTGGGCAATATAATGCCCTGCCAACTTTACGTGACTATTGTGGAAACACCTAAGTGAGATTGCTTTAAAAAATGGCAGTGTAAAATAAATGAACATTCGTATAAGAGATGATGTCTATAGCAGGAAAGAAAACATAGTAAATCCACAAATAAAGCTTTATTAATTGTATGCAATATTATCCCTTTTTACTTAATAGCTTAATCAATGCAAATGTTACAGTTGCCAAAACAGACAAATAGGCCCACATACACACAACAGGAGTATCCCAAGCACATTTGCCCATGGATAATATTGCTTTGAATAAGATCGTGACGTTTTGGTGAGTGACAATGAAAAGGCCTTAGAAATGGAAGGACAGCATAACTCTAAATCTTTCTTTCATTCACTTCTCAGACATGAAGCAGGACAATCGTGTCTTATGCATTGGACAAGACATTTGAAAACAAGTGTGCTGGTTTGCCAGTTGGAAAGCAAACGTTTTTATCAGCCAAAAGTATTGGTCATGATAAGCACATGAATATACGTGCACGTAGAATGCATTTTATGTGCAACACACGTATCTACGCCCACACAAACTGATATGTACACCAATGCCCAGTGTTATTAATTTGCTGAATATGCATAGAAATGTGATTAGGATCAAGGGCTTTGGAGTCATACCCACCTGACATCTCGAGTAGCTCTTCTGAGTCATTTAACTGTTCTGGGAACCAGTTTCCTCATTTGAGAAATGGATAGAGTATGATTTGATGACTTTGTTGTGAGGGACAGAGAGGAATAATATGAAGAACTTCACTTGGTATCTGAATCTTTCTAGAGATTATGTGACACGCTCTTCATCAAAGCTAACCTAAAAACTTCACATATAAGACTCAGGCATAGGCATCTGGTACTGCCCAGTCCTTTTGTCCATAGAGCCAGAATCACAACCAATTCATAGCCTATGTAACTTAAATATGAGTTTCCCCATTGTTCATTGCTGTGGTTTCAGTATAAATTCCATTTACAAAAATTGGTCAAAAACCAAATTCACATCCTGTGTATCTGGACAGGGAAATCTGGGATGAACAAAGTATAGGCTTTGCCCCGTTTCAGCTCTGCACACAGCTCCATGTGAGGTGTGTGGTGTGTGGCCCTGCCCCCCAAGGCTCCCTTGGGGGAAATGCCTCCTGCCTGTTTCAGAACTCCAGCAATGTCATACGGAAGGAGGGTTTGAGTGAATTTGAAAGTCTTCCTCGGTGTGCTTCGTTACTCTTCTCCGGGTGTCCCGTGCTTCTATATGCTGAGCTTAACTTGCTGTGACTGGAGTTGATGGAAACCAAAGAGCAGAGGCAATTTACATCTTGTAAACCATGGAGCCCTGGAAACCACCCCCCATGGCACAGCTGGAGAGACCTGAATTATTTAGTGCTGCTCCCCGGCCCCCACCACTGCCTCTGAAGTCTTAAAGCACGCAAAGCAGCTGTCTCTCAGACTCACACCTGATTATGCACTGCCTGATGGTATTCTCTCATTGTGTCATGAGAGTCACCCTTTCCACCCTGCAGACTATAAACCTCCCCCGGACAAGCCCTGGGTCTGACATTTCTTTCACTGCCTACTGACAGCACTAAGCTCGGTGCCGCCAGCAACTAGGTTGACATTCGGCTGTTTAATCAGCCAGAGTCAATATGTAATAAGGACATAAGTTAAAAAAAATTAATATGTGCTAGTTGCAAGGACTCTTCTACTAATTTTTCCAGAAGAAAAATTTCCAGGTGCTGTCTTTAATTAGAGCTCACTTAGGTAGTGTTCCCTCAAAAGGAGATGCTGAGGCAATGACTTGGGTGCAGGTAGTTAATTTAGGAGGTGACCTTAGGAAACGTATGTGAGGGAGGGGCAAAGGTGCCAGGGAAGAGTCACACTCCAATAAAGTGTGCGTTAATAAGGAAATTACCACTGACGAGCTTCATCTCTCAGCAGATCCCTTGAGGAGTCCTGTAGAAGACAATTCGGTATTGTCTCACCAAGGGGCAGGGAGACTGAGGTGTACATCTATTGTATGTATTTTTTTTTTAAGTTTTATTTACTTATTTTGAGAGAGAGAGAGAGTGAGCAGGGGAGGGGCAGAGAGAAAGAGAAAGCATCCCAATCAGGCTCCACACTGTCAGCACACAGCCCAATGAGGGGCTAAAACTTACAAACTGTGAGATCTGTGAGATCATGACTTGGGCTGAAATCAAGAGTCAGATGCTTAACTGACAGAGGCACACAGACATCCCTACATGCACATCTATTGATTTACATCCCTCACTGACTGAAGATCGCCTCTGGAGAGGTGAATTTCCTCGAGCTCTAGGCAGACAGAGGACCTGAATGTTGAGAGTGGATGACTCTTGAACACACTCTGGGCACCAGTGATAACTGCACTGACTGTTGAAGACACGGGAATACCCATATCCATCTCTGTGAGGAGCTCCCAAGGATCAGGTACCAGGCCCCAACAAAGGAAGAAAAATCCAGAGAGCCTTTGTAGTTTGACCCTATTTCCACTACTACTTACCGTGTGATCTTGGACACAGAACTTGTCACTCTTAAGCTTCGTATTCTTTATCTGTAAAATTGTGATGATTATATTGCAGGAATATATTGTCATTTTATGACATAGTGAACAGGAAGCACCTATTGTGTGCTTGGCATGCAGTAGGTGCTCCAAAAATCACAGCTATCATCATAATCTTCATCAACCTCGCTTTTCAGCATTATGCCCTTAACAATATCTCAGAAAGTTTTACTGTATCAGCTAATTGAATCAAACTCTAACTAGTTGGTTTTCACATGGTTAGAAGACCTGGTAACAGTTGTTGAGGGAGCAGCTGAAGCTCTCCTCAGTGGCAAAGCTGCTGGTAGGGATTTTAGACCTCCACGTGAGTGAAGGAAGATGTGTTCCTTCAGGACCACTGTTGGAATTCCCCACACTATCTAGAGGCTGAATCTCTATGAGATTCTAAGATTGACTTAGGTTCCTTGTGGTTCCAGTCTCTCTCAAACAAAAGGAGAGGCAGATAAGAAGTCATAGGAGAGGGGTAAAGACCCATCGACTTAATATGATAGATAATAATGAAAATATTTTGAGTGTTTGTTCTCTACTACGCACTAGTAGATGTAGATACTTCATTTTTTATGGCTTGGAGGGTTTGGGCTTGCCCAGGCTACCCCACTGCTGAGTGGGAGAGCCTAGATTTGAGCCAGTTATGATGTGTGCAGAAGCCTAGTACACGTGGCCACTACCCAAATGGGAAAATGGAAAGTAGACAAAACCCCTTGAAAGGCAGTCAATAAAGTTTGATAAGTATGCATGTCTTTTCTCCTAGAAATTGAGCCCTGTGCTGAAAATCCGGACCTAAAGCTGCATGACATGTCCCAGATATCTTTCCACTAGCCAGCTGCATGACAGTGGGATGAAATGGTAGTTTAGAGCATAAACTCTAATACCAGACTACTGGGCTTGAAGGCTAGCTCTGCTTCTTATTAGCCATATGACCTGGAAAAAGTGCTTAACTTTTTTGCTTAGTTTCTTCCACTGCCAAACAGTGATAATAGCTATTGAGCAAATACACATGTACATATTGTGCATAATCTCAGAACAATGTCTGGTGCACATTAAGTAGGACAACTACTATCCTAGTAGTTCTCACGTTTGTTTGCCTTGTTCTGAGTAGAATGCATTCTCCATGAGATTAGGACATCTTCACTCTTCTGCTCACTGCTATATTCGAAGAACTTAGAACAATACCTGTTACGTAGTGAGCACCCAAAAAAACTTTTGCTCAATGAATAGGTATATCATTTTCAAGTCTCTGAGCCTCTATAGTCCCATCTATAATATGGATATAGTAGCACCTGTGTTAAAGATTTCACCACTTTGCTACAGGGGCCAGATAAGTTGCTGGCTGCATGGACCCCCTTAGAAAAATATCAGAGGCTAAAAAAGTGAGAAGCTCTGTGACCTTTGCTTTCAGTTATTTTCAGTAGGAAGCATGGCCCAGGAGAGAACGTGTTAATAAGAATGTCCTGAAGGTACAGATGGTGCTTATGAAGAAAAAGTCTATTTTTCAATTTATAAAAATGATTAGCTGAGATCCCACTGAGTTCACTGCATGGGCCACTGCTAGTTTTAATTTGTGCCAATAGGATGGAGAGATGGACTTTAATGAGAATCTGTGTTTTCTAATCATGGGCAAAGTTAGAGGAAGTGGCAGAGGAGGGAGGGAGGGTGAAATATAATTGGGGGATTCAGAAGATGGGGCTGCTTCTTCGGGACAGATGATGCTAACATTCTATCCTAGTAGCTCTCACGTGACTGAGGATAAGGATGGGGATGCCACCATTGCCCAGGGAAGCAAATAGTAGAGGGATTCGATTTGTGCTTCTGTTTCTTTTTTTGCAAACTATAGAAATAATTATGTCTACATCATAGGATTATTATAAATATTAAGCATGATAATACAAGTAAAGAGCTGAGAATAATGGCTTGCATATGTATTAAGTTCTCAATAAATTTCTTTATAAGTTTGTGACATTATTTTAGTTATAAATGCCCATTCATCTGAAGAAGCGACACAGGATTCCTTAGCTTCCAGAAGTCGCTACCTTGATCACAGCAACCTCCATTCCTTGAATATGCCTTTCCAGTGGGGGACCTTTGAAAGTGGGATATGTGCACTTTAGTAAGAGCCCCCTGAGTGATTTTGATGTCATTCCCCACCTTTAATATCAGTTGAGAACCATTCCATATTTATGGTGAAGATGTCTATGACAAGTGCATTGTTGGTGGCAATAGCAAAACATTAATTCAAACCACCAAGGAGAATTTTCTGTAGAAATTATTGCACCTGAGGCAAGAGTCCAAAAATCTTTTCCCTCCTAGAATTTCTCTACATACATCTTTGAGATTCATACGGTAGCCCTGTGTACTGGAGCAGCTCGTGTGTTCTCCCTTGTGAATTTCAGAAGTAAATATACGCAGCCTGAAGACAGTGATGATCATTTTCCCAAGGGATTCAAAAATGACCAGATTTTCTTTTATCTGGCTAAAACTCAGATGCTGGGCCGGTTGCCTTTGATTAGTCAGCTCATGCCAGAGTCTCAAGACCGTTTTGAGGAAAGCGACAGAAATACTGCAAGAATTCTTGTGGGGCAAGTATATGTGTTTTGATATGGGAAGAGTTCATAAATTTCCTGAAATTCTATGAAAAATTCATGTTTATATACATTTCACTGAGGAGAAAGTCAACAGACTCATGGAAGTCTGAGATCAAAATAGTTTAAGAACTAGTGACTAAAGGACAAGTGAGATGTGTTCCTAGACTTTATTTCAACGAGATTGGAAGGCGAGATTCTGATCCAGTTTAGGAGAGACAGGCATACTAAACAAATAACATAAATCAAATAATTGCTCTGTGGGCAGAGAGTTTTTGCAAGGTCAAGGGAAGGCTGAAGGCATTTGAGCAGAATGAGAAAGGTTTGTTAGAGAGCATTTCAAAAGACTCTACAAATGAAACCATGGAGTGTGGCGATTGTCTGCCTGCCTCTGACATAATCCCAAGAGAGAGAACAGCTTCCCAGGTTTGTCCTCTGTTTGCCTCTGCTCAGGTGTTTCCCAAGCCACTACAGGGAAATGTTTCTTCATCAGTCTCACTCAGCATCTTTTACCCCTCAGGTTCTCTCTCTGCCTTGGAGGACCCTTGAATCATTTGCTCTTGGGGCAGGGGCGAAAAGAAATATAAAACATTTCTCTGAAAACACATCCAGGAAACATTTGTTGTGCAAGCTAATTAGCTTTTGAAAAAGCAGTACTCTAATCAAGATTTCCATATACTGTGCATGGCCTAATTACAGTAATACCCTGAACTTACAAAGAGTCTTTCAATATGTATCTCTGCAATTATTTGCCAACTATCCTCAGGAAAGGAAAAGAGGTAGATGAAGAAGCTGAGTTTTGCAGGGGCCAGTAGAGCATATACTATTTTCATGGTTGGAGCTAGGATCTTGATCCTTTTCCATCCTCAGGGTCTAAAGCCCTGGTTGCTTAACTCAATCTCTGCAAAAGAAAAAGAAAAAAAAATCCATGATAATTCTAGGGATTATGCTAGGCTTGATTTTTTTTTTGATGCTGACTAAAAGATTACAGGTATACAATCCAGTTCATGCTTACCTTTCAATTATTTTCTGAATGAATGAATAAATTAATGAATGATTCAATCAATGAATCATATAGACCTAGATCTTGACGGGCAAAGCCAATACAAATGTAGTGGTTCAGGAGTCCAGGTCAGACATGTCAGGTACAAACCAGTTGAAAAATGATTGATGTTCAAACTGGCTGACATGTGGGTAGTTTAGAAAGGACTTCTTGTAAGAGAAGGAGCCTAAAGAAGATAGTTCCATAAGAAATGAGTGGGAAGTTATTTAAAGCCACAAAGAAAAAATATGAGCAATGGATATGAAAAAAAGAAAGAAAATAGTCAAACACATAATAGTCACTTAATGAATGATATAAAGACTTAGAACACATGTCTTTTCTTGAATGGCACCAATACACTTTTTCTTGTGTGTTCAAAGTGTGGAGTTTCAGCAGTCTCCAGGACACTTGTTTAAATGAAATCTTTCCTTTAGTTTGTACTTGGCAGTATATGCAGAAATTTCTTTCATGCTTTCCATTTTAGCCATATTTATGACTTTCAGGTGACTTAGGCTTTTTAGTGAAGCATGATACATAGGAATATAGACTCTTCAATTCCTCTTCGCAGCCAAAGCCCCTGCTTGCGTGAAGAAATCTCTTGATTTCATACTCTGAACCCTTTTTTCAGAGACATCATTACATGGGGGTGGGTAGGTGATGGTGGACACATCAGTTGGAGAAGCATATATATAATTCCCTAGGGTCTGCAGATACGATTAGAAGAGGTTCTGAATCTGACAGGCCAAGGACTGGGAATAAAGGAAGAAAAGTCAGACAGGGAATTCAAATAGCAGATAATTAGATTGAACACTTTGCTAGGTAGTAGAGTCAAGTCAGCAAAGTTAGAAAACATAGAGCATTTGAAGTTTCAGGATTTACCCGAGGACAGTAACAAGGATCAGATAACTGCATAAAAGAGGGCTGAGTTCCTTCATCCTCCATGGTACATGTCAGTGTACACGGACATGAAGGTGCACACTAACATCCAAAGCACGCAATATGCTTCAGTGAGGTAAAATTGCTCCTGATTTGATAAGAGATAGACATCTAGTCTCTCTAGAGAGTCTAACACATACCTTAACAAATTATAGGTAACAGGGTGGAGACTACGAAGTGTCAAGGAGACCAGTTACTACCAGAAATGACTATCTTTACAGTGAGCACCTGCTCTCTATGCCATTCCAGTATAACTGTTATTTTTCCCCTGGCAAATCACCCCACAAATGTCTATTTTTCACACAGAGTATGCATATCCTAGTCATATCCCTAAGTTCTCAATCTCTGAAGTTTTCTTTTCAATTTAAACCAAAAATAATGTATCCTTTCATACTAGCTATCTGGAATCAAAGAAAAAAGACAAATGAAGACTATGCTACAGATGAAAAATTACCAGGAAATTTCAATAGAGATACTCTGTTATAGAAAGAGAATGCCAACAGAGAAAACTGTTCATACGTAGAGTGACTAAGAATGATTGATGGGTCAGCTTCCAAGATATTTGGGACTCTGCAAACTGTTCAGAAAATAAATTGCAAATGAGTACAATTTTATGGATTTGGATCTCGCAAAGGAAGCTTTGATTTTGACTGTTTGTTCATGCCAAGAAATAAAATTTTAAATTGTAAACAATTCGTAACACCAAAGGATTTTCCTCCAATTAAACTCATAGTCATACATTTTGCTCTTCCAGATAGATACACTCCTCATAAGTTGTTCCGTGACATTTGACTTAAGGCAAGTGATGCAAGGTAATCGTGGGCAGAAAGGCTGCCAAAGGGAGAAGCAATATGATCAATAGGCTTCTTTTGTTGTTGGCAAACACTGTCAGGGGATGATCAGCATCAGAGCTTGGAGCCAGAGGAAGCTAATAAGATGAGTGGCATGTTTCCCACAATATGCTCTAAGTATTTATGTGCTGTTCAAAGCGAGATCTGTAAACACGATGAGGACAAAGAGAATACAACATTATTGATGATATCCTCCTGATTTATGTTTACAGCATCTGTGGATAATAACTCCATTTGTCAGAGAGCCCCTCATGAATACTAATTCGAGGTGACAATCCAACCATGACCAGAGTTGCTTTGGGTGATGCTCTTCTTCTCTGATGTGTTTTGCTAGGACTGCGGTACTTCAAGTGTTTCTAATCTCCAAAAAAGCACACTGGATTTGGGAGATTTTAGGTATAGTAATTTTGCAGAGGTTTGCAGATGTTTACAAGGTCACATTTAATAGAATTAGAGGCAGTACAGTATCTTTAAAATCGAGTCTGTGAAAGTGATTCTGAATTTAATTCTAAGTGTCTCTAAATTTAAAAGAGGAAAAAGTCTTAATGCCAACTTTTGGTTTAGAGGAAAGATGACAACAAAGTAATGTCCTTATACTTATTTTCTTTAAGTGATCTTTTCTCTCTGTTTAATATAGTACCATTTGTTAAAATGTTAGACCCAACGTCTTTAGTCCAGGAAGGTATACATTGCAGAGATAGAGTGTGGACTTAATGAGGTCATTGAAAGAAATGAAATGAACCATTTTCTACACTGTTAATCCACCAGAATATCTCCATTCTGTTTGAGAAGCTTATCCAAACTTTAAGCAACTTAATGTACAATTTGTGATTCTGAAAATTCCCCTATGTTTTATGATTCACAATCCATATAGGAAGGAATAGTTCTATAAGGTATGTATATACATCATTAAAAACTTAGCATTTCTTTGCCCTTATGTAATCATACTGCCTCTTGCCAATCCTACTTTCCAGAGATGGGTCCCTCTATACTTGCCCTTGCCGTGTTCTTTGGTACATGGTTATGTGAGTAAAGCATGCTGATCATGTTGAAGATGGGCGAGAGGAGAAATAAGGTAGCAATGTAGACCATGAGGAGGCCATCTTAGAGGTGTCAGTCAGAGAGGAAGTGAACATTCCAGATTTACTAGCCTACTGGGCAATTAAATGGGGTTCTGTTCACTAAAGAAATGGGTTCTTTGTTTCCCCTTAAGAATTACCCAATAGAGTAATTTTTACTAATCATTTGGGAATGTTGATAAACATTGACATTATTCATGCATTAACGCCAATTGACTCTTCCGAGGTGTGGTTTCCACTAGAGCTCTACAGACAACCCTGTAATGAAACATTCAGAAGTCTTCATGTGTTTATCCAATTTACTAACATCATACCTACTGTTCTACCACATCTCTTTCTCTGGCTTCCCTGATCACTTTCTGGGAGTACCTTAAACACCTTTAAATGTTCTGTATACTTACTTTTAACTTTCTGTGGAGACTTTTGCTGATAAAGACAGAACATGGGGGCCAATATATGTGGGCTTTCTAGTCTCTTAACTCAAGTTTTCAAATCCCAAACCATGTGAACTAAAATGCATAATTATCATAGGTATGGGAATCCAAGCCCATGTGAGATTATTTTTATTTCAAATCACTTCAGGGAACACTAGTAACACCTACCCCAGAGCACACCCTATATAGGCCTGAGTTCCGGTTGAGCTTGTTTTGAAAGTTGCTCTCCATTGTATCTCCATAGTAAGTAATTATGCTCAGAAAACTAAGGAATTGTCTCTAATACTGAGTTGAGTGATCTTGAGCCAAACTATGAAATATGTCTTTTCTCATCTTATTTGTTAAAGAAATAACCTTGGATAATAATGGATGTGATGTCTCAAGTACCTTGGCTGGAAAAGGAGAGCAAATTACATGTTTTCTGAATAAGGAAACCTTATTTGCTCCAGTATGTAAAGGCCTACTCATTTTTTAGTAACTTCCCTATCATATCTATTCTTCCTCCTTCTAGTCCACCTTAAGAACATCTGTGCCCACACTGTGAAGCACTGACTTTGTTATGCCAGCCTCAGTCCCCAGTTCATCGAGTTGGATGTTTAGCAGCCTTGATTTGCCCACAGCTGCCACAACTTTGCTCCCATAACAGAGCAAATTCAACTCACAAGTAAAGTCGAGGAGGAAGAGATGTTAAAGCCAAAATGGCCTAACTCTCCACAATTGCTAATGTCTTAGAAAACAACTCCATTCCACTTTTAGAACCAACAATAGTCCTATTCTGCTGACCCTAAATTACATTGTAATTGAGTCAAAATCCCAGAGACTTTGGTAGTACATTGAGAAGAGAAAAATAAGGGTCACAGTTGCTTTTTGTCGAACTTTATAGACTTTATCTGACCCTGACTGAGAAAAAAAATGATATATTATTGTCTTCCTGGGGCTTGTGTTAAGTCAGGTGTGGAAATAGCAATGGAAACAGGATCTGTCTTGCCTCCCAACAGTTTCTGAGCTGGGAATGGGCCCTGGAACCTAACTCTATATTCATCACTTCAACCTTCTCTTTAAAAACATGTATTACACAGGGAGAGTTGAGTGGTCCACAGGTTACTCATAACTTCCAATTTCAGAGATTGAAAGGACCTTAGGGGTCTGGTCTAACCTCCCACCAAGGATAAGAATCCCTTTTATAGCATTTGTAATAGAAAATGTTCAAGTCTCTGAGAACTTCCATTGACAGAGCCAGTTTCCTTAAAAATCAGCCCTACTCTAAGGAGATTTTGGAACATGGCTTTCCTCCTAATATCAGTCTGAAGGCACCGCAGTGATGAATGGAGTCTTGGTTTGTAAAGAGGAGGGGAGTGGAATATTCAGTCATTAGGGACTGGATGGGATTGTCCTAATTGCGTAGATATTTGAAAATGATCTGGAGATTTTCCTGATATACTGACATTTTGGAGCTTGGGGGAGAAGATTCCAGGGTACACGAGAGAGAGACACACACAAGTATGATTTGTGGGGCCAAGGAGAAGCAAAGGCAAAAATGTTATATTCTCAAAATGTGCCCTGAAAAAAAGATGTGCCTCACACTTCCCTGCTCTTCAGGGTGATTCACAGCAGTAAGGTAAGAGGTCTTTGAGGGTCTTACTGGCATAGCTATTATGCCTCTGCAGGTTATGGGTAATGCTGAAGTGGCTTTCCCATGGCATCACTGAATCCACGTAGGGACTAGATCCATGGGATCAGAGAGAGGTACTGCTCTGCATCAACATGACTCGGATTCACTAAATTCAGTGCAGCAATCTATGGATGGTCTCCACCTGGGAGCCAAAAATGAGTTTTAAGCTTTCCAATTTCTCTTTTGGGTTGATCATTGTATTTATATAATTTGCTCTATTCTTCAGTTTCCTGTAGGACTGAATCGTTTGAAGACATGAACTGCTTAGGCTGTAATGATTTCACTTTGTATAAGGTCCACTGGAGCATTAATCATGCCTGAGGGCTGACTTAGGTATCTGAGGATAGAAATGGCTGGGGTTTTTTTTGTTTTTGTTTTTGTTTTTGTTTTGTGTTTTTTTTTTTTTTTGAATGTCCATTTCATAAAGTTCTTTTTCTCTGACTTAAAGCAGAATCTTACAATAGCATTAACTATAATGAGTTCATGAAGCAGTGTGGTCAACCTCTGTTCCTCAAGGCCTTCTTTATTCTCTCTTTTGCATCATTTTTATCTATCTCACTTACCTTTTTATCTCTGATCTTAAAATACAAATATGTATGTGTACACATGCACAGTCATTGCCAGAATCTCTCATTTAATACTGTAGCCTCTTCTGTGTCCTCTTTGTTTCCCTTCCACTTTATAAAATCATATTACTTAAAAGGGAAAGGGAATCTACACATGATATTTTTGCATTTCTTCAGCTTACTCTTTCTGCCTCAGTGGTAATAGGTGGTGTGCATGTGGAGAGTTGGGCAATGGCACTAAAATTGGAGTAATAGCTAAAAATGGAAGAGTTATGCAAATGAGTGGCCAGACTGAGACTGCAAATGGCTACAGAAGCATGTTTCTTCTGTTTGCACAGTAGTTATTAGTATTATCACCACCGATTTAGAAAGCAAAAAAAAAAAAAAATTCAAAAGCATCCTCTAGAGCTAATTATCTGGGAAAGTTAAACCAGAAAAATCTTTAATTGTCCTTTTAGAACTCTGTAGTATGCTCTGGTGCTTCCTCTGACGTGTAGCACTCAGGGTCCCAAGGCAGTTGTGACTTCTATGGACTTTGTCTGGTGGGGAGAGCAGGGCCATCTCACTCTTCAATGCATCTGATCTTCGTTTCACCTTACAGATGCTTGATTATGGCCAAACTTTGCTTTTCCTTACCTTGATTTGAACTTTTTGGAGTGTTCACAGATAATTTCTTGAATTTCCTAGTAAAATGCCAAGCCATGAACTTAATTGTAAACCAAGGTCCCAAGCGCTTAGGTGGACAAATCAGGGGCATGTCCTCATCTGCTATAATTTCTGGAAGGTTTGCATTAGTTCTGTCATATCAAAAGCAATGTGTGTGGTCCTTAGGATGGAAACAGAAAAGGACATATTTCTGATATAAGGAGAACATTCAAAGCCCAGCTGATGACACACTTACTAAAAAAAAAAATGTTGGCCTACACATTATAGAAAATAATGTCATTTCTGCAATTCTTTGGCATTTATTATAACATGACTTAATCATTAGATGATAAAGAGATCATATTAAAAATTATACTATGTGGGACTTTTAGTCATTTGTTTCATTATATTTCTTTATTTTGTATAAATGCATTTAACAGTTGTTAAATGTTCTCCCACTATGCATCTTGTGCCTATAGGAGACAACAGAGAAGCAGATATTAACAAGTGACTTGTATGTATGTATGCTTTAACTTATGCTAAATCGGATAATACCCATTCCACCAACCCTGAATTGAGAAGTGTGTAAATATGGAGGACAGAATCAACTTTAGCTAATTGAGGAAGAAATCGAGTTATTATAGATTCTTAAATAGTTTGTATAATTGTTGACAAACCTAAAAAGGACATTCTAGGATTGACTTCTGAAGTTACATGGTACAAATGAACCACTGAGGGGAGTTGATTATTCTGCCACAATCAGGAAGCTTCCCTGTTGAATTGGAGATCCACTAATGCAGCTACTGTTTCAGAACCCTGCCACTTCTTTTATGACCTGAACCAGCAAAATGATCTGTATTGCTCCTTAGTCCCTAAGCCAAGCCTTTGGCTCATGCTTTTAATTAATGAGATTAAATTATCTCTAAAAACCATAGCTGCAATGGACTTGGAAAGAAATGACTGCTAGTTTTAGCCCTTGTAATATAAGAAAGTGGTAGGAATAGATGCCTGCATGTAGTGCATATGCACACAAATCATCTCTACCACGAGGAGCCAATAAAATACAATGCGATGGTATTAAGGAGGGCACTCGTTGTGATGAGCCCTGGGTTTTGTATGTAAGTGATGAATCACTAAATTCTACACCTGACACCAATTTTACCATATATGTTAACTAGCTAGAATTTAAATAAAAACTTGAAAAAAAGAAAACTGTAATTTAAGATGTGTAATTTTAAATTTTCTGATAGCCACATGAAGAAAAGTTAAGAGAAGTAAATTAAATTAATTTTAGTAATTTTTTATTTAATTCAATATATACTAAATCCTGTAATTTTTACAAGAAACCAAGGTAAATTTATAAATTATATTTTACATTATTTTTCATATGAAATCTTCAAAATTAGGTGAATATTGTATATATACAATAGATCTCCACAAAGAGTAATCACATTTCAAGTGGTTAATAGCTGCCTATGGCTAGTGGCTATCATATTGGACAGCACAGATATATAATTACCCAGTGTTTGTATTTTACATATAGAGTCAGTGGAGCAATTCCACTAAGTTTCTCTAAGCTTAATGCTTTTTCTGTCTTTGAAAATGGCTACAAGGCATTTTCTTTCTCAAGTGTGCACCTGACCTTTGCAGAACCACAAGTTCCTGCAGGTTAAGAACAAATTGATAAGCTCCATGTGCTTTATACATCATCGTGTCCATAAAAGTATTCAATACCTATTTTTATTGTGTAATTGGTTGAACATAGTAATAGATAAATTAATGAATGGATATAAATCAACAGAAGGGATTAGCTATTAGTATTCTAAATGAAAAAATACATTGAAATTATGTAACTTGTATGATGCCCAATAACCTTATAGAGTTAATGTCAATTAGTCTAACTTCAGGAAATTCTTGTTGGTGATTCCAGACATAATACAAATTATTCACAGAAAAGATGACATAGGAGCATTAAAAACGAAGTTTTCTTCATTCAGGTTTCTGAATATCTGAGTTGATAATGATAGTTGAGGAGTACATTTTTCAAATGGTTTAACAAAGACTTCTGATTTCTTTGTGACTTGGCAGATGTACTAGCCCTTAATAACAAAGGTGACTAAAAGACAGCATATTGAATACTTTACTCCATTATTCATGGGCATGTGATATCCACTTTTGTCTCCTGTGTGTCATCAAGATGCCAGGTGAATGATACTCCTGGAATTTTTAAGAAGTAATTTAAGGACAGAAGAAGTATGAACTAGTACAGATGCTGGAGCCACGTCTGATACTGTCCCCCACACAAACCTGTACTCCCCGCCCGTGGGGGAGCTTACCTCTGTTTTCCATGAGTATAGAAAACAATTTCTAGAAAGGATAAATGATCCTTAAAAGACTTAGAGGTTCGTGAATTTATGACAGATGGGTAGTTTGTTTTTATAGATATTTTTCTGTGTTTCAATGAATACAAAACAAACAAAAAACACTGCACAATAAAACTTGCATTTTGAAATATTTTCTTTAAAAGATAGAAAATTCCAAACAAACTCCACAGTAAATAAAAGGACAAGGGTAGCAGAACTAGATGATTTACATAGCTCTTCTGGGGCACCTGGGTGGCCCAGTTAGTTAAGTATCCATCTTTTGTCTCACAGTTTATGAGTTCAAGACCTGTGTCAGGCTCTGTGCTGACAGCTCACAGCCTGAAGCCTGCTTCAGATACTGTGTCTCCCTCTCTCTCTGCCTTTCTCCCACTTGCATTATGTCTCTCTCTCTCTCTCAAAAATAAACATATGTACGTACATACATACATACATACATAACTGACTTTTCTCATTCTAAGAGTTCATGGTTTGATGGCTCTATCACAGATAAATTAATAGAATGACCCAGACATTTGGGCAAACAGATCTTTAATCATTTTGATAAGGTACAATCAAACTGTACTTGTTTGTCTTCTGTTAGGACAGCACAATGCAGTCTTAAAATATTGCAAGGAGATACACAGAACAGGATACATGATATTTGTCTAAGCTCCTTAGAACTTAATGAAAAAATCCTTTTTAGATGAGCAAATTAACATAAAATAGACATGGAATACCTTTTATGTGTTAGACAATGTGTTGGTCAGTAAATATAAAATAATGAATAAGATATGATACCTGGTATCCTAAAGGATAAAATAGTCTGCAGGAAACAGGCAGATATATAGATAATATAGTGTGTATAGAATATTATAAATGGACAAATAAAATTCTAGGGTAGCCAAGAAGAAAAGAATATGATCCTTGGAATCTTGACTAGTCTTGCTGAATAGCTGTCTAGATGGGCTGCGTGTTAAGGAATATGTGGGAATTTGCAGATGAAGTTGTGGAAGAATGTTTTAGAGATAGTGAACAGCATGTGAAAAGATTTGGGAATATTATAAAACACTTTGTGTTTAAGGAGGCATATGACTTTTGAGATTAATGACGCTAGATCTGCACTGAAAGTGAAAGACTGAGAGAGGGTAATAGGGAATTAAAGAAAGAGGACCAAAAAGTTATATGGAATCTAGAGCATTCTCTGGTATTCTATTCCATCTACCTTCACCAGTGTGCTTTCACCTGTATTCTGTGTGTGTCCCAAACAATTCTGCAGAAAATATTAATGACTGCTTCATTAAAAAATAAACTCAAAAACAGTAACAACAATAGCAAAAACCCTGTTTCCATAGTCAAATACATTTTTGATTAAAAGAATAAGGTTTCTTCCATGTAAAATTCCTCAGAGGGTTTCATATGCTAATATTCATGTATTATTAATCTTAAATGGAACAAAGGCAAAAAAAATTTCTAAAATGTCTTTGAAAAAAATTCTGAGCATACTGATTACGAAGTTTAAGAATTCTGTCGTTTCATGGAGCACCATTCAGGAATGCTGTTCTATAGGCTGTGGAGAATCATCTCTATCCATCCATCCATCCATCCATCCATCCATCCATCCATCCATCCATCTATCTATCCATCCATCCATCCATCTCTCTATCATCTATCATCTATCATCTATCTACTATCTATCTATCTAAATTTTGTTGACAGTGAACAGTAGATTTTGTAAAGACATTAATTGCTAGCCAATTTCTAAATTTACATTTTCTGAAGAGCACTACTCCTGTGTATAGACTAAGCACTGTAAGAACCAAAAATATTTCATATTTAAATCTGTTGTGAAAAGTTGGTATAAAGGGCTTTGTTACCACATGTCTTAGAGTAGGGTTGGTGACTTAAGAGAAGAGATGATTAGTGGAGAAAAGGCCTGATGAGGAGAAAGGAACTGAGTAAAAATGCAGAGCACATGGTTCAGCTATTCTCAGAAAGGAGGGATCCTTTTCGTGACACTACAGTGAAGAAAGCAAACTCACAATTAGTAATTCTGCGATCTTTGATCCATTGTTTTTTAGACCAGTGGGATCTTGACTGGCCTCATTTAAAGGGTATATAGAAATAAGACTCTGACTATTTAAGTTACTTTGAAGAATTTGGAGAAAGAAGTTAGACATAAAAGCCTGCTTTAAGATAGATGTCTACCAGACTGAATAGTCCTGCAATAGAAGTTGGCAAGAAAATGAAATATGGACTAAAAGACAGTGCAATTTGGCTGATTTGTAACTGTTGAATGATTATACCTATTCATTTTTTTCATTTGTTCATCACTCATTGATTGGCAGGGAAAATGAATATGTGATTCACAAAAGACATACTCTAACGACCAAAAGTGTTAAAGAAAAAAAGTTTCACTTTACTTTGGCTGCACATCCCGTTTTCTAAGGAGAGCTGGTTCTTAGCTATCCTGTGTGTACCAGCCTGCTTCACTCCCTACCTCCCGGGAATTCTACCTTAGGAAAGAGGAGCTGTGATGCTGGACGGTAATATGCCAAGGCTACAGTGTCGCCATGGTATAAGGAGTCATTACGTGTGTGTGCAATAAAAGGTTAAGCACTTTAGGGACCATTCACTTTTGGAACTGTGTGCCTAACACAGTACAGTGTGTCTGGAGCTGCATCTCAATTGGGAAGTACCATCATCCTAGTGAGGGTAAGTAAGAGAAATGCTACATTTTTTAAAAGCACTCATACTTACCTCAAGACTAAGGGAAAAAACAAACCAGCAACAACAACAACAACAACAACACACACACACACACGCGTTCTTGCAGTTCATAGACTCACCAGGACCAGAATTTCTGCTTAAATGTAGTAATAAAAATTTGCATTTTCTTGGCCTTGCCCCTTAAACACATATATGTCTTTCATGGACTTACCAGAAGAGGGTTTTGTGGACACAGTAAGCACCGAACAAGGATTCAGGGATTCGGGGCACTTTCTCTTACTATTAACACCAAAAAATTCAAACTGAAACAGCAAGATATCTTCCTGGTCTATCAAATTGGCAAATATTTTAAATTAAGATATTATGCAGTGTTGATGAGGGTGTGGGGGCACAGATATGCTCATTCAGCTAATAGGAGTGTAAATTAGCTCAATCATTTTGAAGAGTAATTTGACAAGCTGTATCAAAAGCTTAAAAAAAAACCCATGAGGCATTCCACTTCTAAGAATTAATCCTAATAGGATAATTCTAGGTGTGCGCGAAGATTTATTTATATGCATATTCATTGGAACATTGTTTAATACGAGAAAAAATTAGAAATAAGCTAGATGCTCAATAATAGAAAACTTTTTGTATAAGTTGTGTTTTAGCCATAGTGTGGAATAGGATGAAGGCTTTGAAATGTTGCTATAAAATAATGATGAGGAGAAAATAAAATGAGATAGGATAATTATAAGAGACTTAAATCAAATTCAGTATGAAGACTTTGGACACTGATTTAACAAACAATTAAATTACTTATGAGACAATCAGAAACTTGTACACTGGGTAGTTCATCATAGCAAAAATTATTTGAAATAGGGGCTCCTGGGTGGCTCAGTTGCTTAGGTCATGATATCGCAGTTTGATTTGTGGGTTCAAGCCCCATGTTGGGCTCTGCCCTGACAGTGTGGAGCCTGCTTGGGATTCTCTCTTTCTCTCTTTGCCCTTCTCCTGTTCGTGCACACCTGTGCATGTTCTCTCTCTTACTCTCTCAAAATAAATAAATTAATTAAAAAAAACTATTTAAAATAATTTGAGGTGATAATGGCATTGTACCTTTTTTAAATGTTCATCTTCTAATTTTTTTTAAATGTTTATTTAGTTTTGAGAGAGAGAAAGAGCGACAAAGTGCAAGCAGGGGAGGGGCAGAGAGAGAAGGAGACACAGAATACAAGGCAGGCCCCAGGCTCTGAGCTGTCAGCACAGAGCTCAATGTAGGGCTTGAATTCATGAACCATGAGATCATTACCTGAACTGAAGTTGGAAGCTTAACCAACTGAGCCACCCAGGAATCCTTAAATGTTCATCTTCTAGAAGTATATACTGAAGTATTTACTAATAAAACAATATGGTACCTGGAATTTGCTTTAAAATAACCCAGGATAAGAAGTAGGAAAGTGAGTTACATACATATTTTTAAAAATTGCCAAATGTTGATAATCATTGAGTTGGGTGGTAGTTATATAGATATTGATTATGCTATTGCTGTATTTTTTTGTATATGTTATAATGACAAAAACAGATTGTTGTGTTGTTGAATATTCATGTGAAATATTTTCATGGTATACTATTGTTAAGAAAAACATTAGACCATATACTAAAACCAATGTTTGATGTATACTGCATATATATGAAAGACTAAAGCACATTAAAGTGTTAGTAATAGTTATATATTTAGTTTTATATTATATGTATGATATATGTCATATATATATGTATGTAGTCTTTTTGTGGTTTTTTTTTTTTTTTTGGTTTTTGTTTGTTTGTTTGTTTGTTTGGTTTTGCTTGTCATCTTAAACAGATTAGCCACTGCTAATCTGCTTTTAGACTGAGAGGTGAGGAGATCAAAGCTGTAGCCACTGGCTCGAGGCACCCACCATCTAATGGTGAAGGAGCAGGTGGTGGTCCATAGTCACTCTTCACTGTGCTAAGTGTGGTAATGGAGTGAATAGGGTGCTGTGAGAAAGCACAGGGACTGCCCAACTGTGCTGGACAAATCTGGGTAACACTTCATTGGAGGACAATTTGAGTCCATCTTTGAGGAATATAGTAGTTTGAAAAAAGACTATGGTTGACATTAAATGAGGAGCAATTGGAGAAATATGGAAAGTTTAATTCAAAAAAGTTTTTCAACAACTGTTTGCAACAACAAATTTTACTTTATTTCAACTAAAATCATACAATTTCTAAAATACCACTTTGATTAGCTTTAAATATATGCCATCAGCATGACTATATTAATTTGAAAAACTGGGATATCATAGCATCAAAAAAATTGATAATTCTTCAGTCTAATCCTCAGAATGTTATACATCTGCAGTGAATGAAGTAGAGCTTCATTCGTAAGAGATACAACCAATAGCACACTGGTGGTAACAAGGGCCAGGATGAGTCATGGCTAAGTTCCCACCATTTGGTTCAGTTCTTTATAATCAATTATTAGGCAAGTCTCTCTAGATATGTCTGCCAAAAGTATTGGCTGTTAACTTTTCTGAAGTTTATTTTCCTATTTTGCAAAACATGTTCATAAAAGTATATTTGACATTGAGTTAATTTAAGACCACATTATATATAGTTCATGTAAAATTCCTTAACATAGTGCTCCTAAGTTCTTCATCTTCCCCCTTCCCTCCTCTCCTCTCATACTTTTTTTCTTTCCTCCTGTTCTTTCATATAAAAAAAGTTTTTAAAAGACATATCTCAAGTAATAGCTTGATCTGTGATGTTTAAAAGAAGCATCTGAAAACAAAAAGAAAGACACGTGCTCAATAAATGGAATAGAGAATATTTACCATGTGAAGGAAAATTAGATATTCTCCTCATAAATAGAACTAAGTAACTTTCAAAAGTTCTAAAGGGTTAAATGCAAAAGAGTTCAATATTTTAAAAAATATTAATAGTGTAGTATCTTGCCACATCTGATAATGAGAAAGGGAACTGAAAGCTTTCTGAGCAGAGTTGACATCAAAAATTGTAAAATGTTTATGCAGATTTTTGACTGCCAAAAAGTTGGCATCCTCAGTTACTGGAGACTCCAGTTCTGAAGTACTTCCTCCAATATTTGAAAGTTTGCAAAGTTATTTGCATCCAAGTTCCTCTTCTAAAATGGCAGTTTATCCAGAATTGCTCACAGAGTTTTAGTGCCATTTTAAATAGTTAATCCAAGGCCTTGATTTAGAAGATTTGCTTCATTCATATAGCCAAAAATATCTTCCAAGAATTCTATGAATAACTCTTTCTCTGATAAATGTTCTGAGAATGGGCTTTCACTTTACTCTCAGAAAAGTGAAAAAAAAAATCCTGAAATTCAGTGAGGTACTCTAAATATCTTTTCTAAACAAAACAAAACAAAAATCAAAACAAAAACAAATAATAACAATAACAATAAAATTATATGTAAAAAAAAGTAACTTAATGTTAGATTTTGGCCTTTTTTTTTTTTTTTTTGACAAAAATCTTTCAGACAGTAATTTAAGGCCCTGGCTCTGATAAAGTTAATCATCTTAGGCACGAATTCTTCCAGGACATGGCTGAGATTTTACAGATTCTGATTACTGATCTAGGAAACAATGAGCCAACGTGATTTATGTAGCTCCTTATTGCAATAGACCTGCACTGCTATCAAAAATTAAAGTTGTTCCATATGCGCTCATCCTTATCCTTACAAATGGCAAGATTTCATTCTTTTTTATGGCTGAATAATATTTCTGTTATATGTATTTGTGTGTGTGTGTGTGTGTGTGTGTGTGTGTGTGTGTGTGTATTCGTCAATTGATGGATGCCTCCATTGTTAGGCTATTGCAGATAATGCAGCAATAAATTTAGGGATGCATATATCCTTTTGAATTAGTATCTTTGTATTGTACTGATTGTGTAAATACACAGTAGTACATAGGATAGTTTTATTTTTAAGTTTTTGAGCAGTATCCATACTGTTTTCCAGAGTGACTGTACCAACAGTGCAAGGGGGTTCTTTTTTGTCCATATTTTTCTTTTTTGTGTTTTTGATTTTAGCCGTTATGACAGGTGTGAAGTGATATCTCATTGTAGTTTTGATTTGCATTTCCCTGATAAGTAATGATGAGCAACTTTTCTTGTGTCTGTCGGTCATCTGAACGTCTTCTTGGGAGAAATGTCTTTTTATGTCTTCTGCCCATACTTGGATTACTTGTTTTTTTGGGTGTTGAGTTTTAGAAGTTCTTTATATATTTTGGATACTAACCCTTTATCAAATAGGTCATTTGCAAGTATCTTCTCCCATTCAGTAGGTTGCCTTTTAGTTTTGTTGGTTGTTTCCTGTGCTATTCAGAAGGCTTTTATTTTGATGAAGTCACAATAGTTCATTTTTTGCTTTCGCTTGCCTTAGTGGACCTGTCTAGGAAAAAGTGACTGGTGTCTGAGAAGTTTTTGCCTGTGCTCTCTTCTAGGATGGTTATCATTTCAGGTCTCACATTTAGATCTTTCATCCGTTTTGAATTTATTTTTGTGTATGGTGTAAGAAAGTGGTCTAGCTTCATTCTTTTGCATATTGCTGTCCCATTTTTCCCAACACCATTTGTTAAAAAGACTCTTTTACATTGGATATTCTTTCCTGTTTTGTCAAAGATTAATTGACCATATAGTTATGGGTTCATTTCTGGGTTTTCTATTCTGTTCCACTGATCTATATGTCTATTTTTGTGCCAGTACTATACTGTTTTGATCACGATAGCTTTGTAATATAACTTGAAGTCCAGAATTGTGAGGACTCCAGATTTGCTTTTCTTTTTCAAGGTTGCTTTGAGTATTTAGGGTCTTTTGTGGTTTCGTACAAATTTCATTATTGTTTGTTCTGGGTCTGTGAAAAATGCTGTTGGTTTTTTGATAGGGAGTACATTAAATGTGTAGATTGCTTTGAGTACTATAAACATTTTAGCATTTCACATTTGTTCCTCCAATACTGAGTATGTAATATATTTACATTTCTTTGTGTTGTCTTCAATTTCTTTCATTAGTTTTCAGAGTACAGACCTTTCACCTCTTCGGTTACGTTTATTCCTAGGTATCTTCTTTTTGGTGCAATTTTAAATAGGGTTGTCTTCTTAATTTCTCTTTCTGATATTTCATTGTTACTGTATAGAAATGCAACAGATTTCCATAGATTGATTTTGTGTCCTGAAACTTTACCGAATGTGTTTATCAGTTCTAGCATATTTTTTGGTAGAATATTTTAGTTTTTCTATATATAGTATCGTGTCATCTGCAAGTAGTGAAAGTTTTACTTCTTCCTTACAATTTCGGTTGCCTTTTATTTCTTCTTTTTTTCTCTTTTTTGTCTGATTACTCTGCCTAGAACTTCTAGTACTATGTTGAATAAAAGTGGAGAGTGGACATCTTTGTCTTGTTCCTGATCTTACAGAAAAGGCTCTCAGTTTTTCCCCATTGTGTGTGATGTTCCCTGTGGGTTTTTTGTTGTTGCTGTTGTTGTTGTTTTTATATAAGGCCTTTATTACACTGAGGCATGTTTCCTCTGAATCTACCTTGTTGAGGTCTTTTATCATGAACGGATGTTGGACTTTGTCAAATGCCTTTTCTGTGTCTATTGAAATGGTCATGTGATTGTTATCCCTTCTCTTACCATGTGATGTAACAAGTAGGGGAGGCACAGATAGAGAGGGGACAGAGGATCTGAAGCAGGCTGTATGCTGACAGCAGCAAGCCAGTATGGGACTTAGACCCACAAACTGCAAGATCATGACCTGAGCCAAAGTTGGACGTTCAACTGACTGAGACACCCAGGTGCCTCTTTTGGTGTCTCCATCTTATTTTGGTATCAAAGTAATGCTGGCCCTCATAGAATGAATTTGGAAGATTTTCTACCATTTCTTTTTTTTTGTAATAGCTTAAGAAAAATAGGCATTAACTCGTCTTCAGACGTTTGCTGGGATTTGCCTGTGAAGTCATCTGGTCCTGGACTTTCTTTAGTTAGGAGATGTTTGTTTTATTTCTGATTTCTTTGCTGGTTATCAATTTGTTCAAATTTTCTCTTTCTTCCTGTTTCAGTTTTGGTAGGTTATGTTTCTAGGAATTTATACATTTCTTCTAGGTTGTCCAATTTATTAGCATATAGTTTTTCATAATTTTCTCTTATAATTATTTGCATTTCTGTGGTGTTCGTTGTTATTTCTCCCCTCTTGTTTGTGATTTTATTTATTTGCGTCTTTATTTTTTTTTTCTTGATAAGTCGGGTCAGTAGTTTATAAATTTTATTGATTTTTTTTTTAAACTGACTCCTAGTTTTATTTTCCTGTTTTTTGCATATTTGGCCCCTTTATATTTGTTTCTGTTTTAAAATATCTTATTTCCTTCCTTCTACTGGTTTCAGGTTTTGTTTTATATCTCCTTTAGGTATAAGGTTAGGTTGTTTATTTGAGGTTGTTCTTGCTTACTGAGGTAGGCCTGAATTGCTATACACTTCCCTCTTAGAATTTCTTTTGCTGTACCCCAAAGGTTTTGAACCATTATTTTTTCATTTTCATTTGTTTCCACATACTTTTTAATTTCTTCTTTGATTTCCTGGTTGACCCAGTCATTATTTAGTAGCATCTTATCTAACTTCCATGTATTTCTGGTATTTCTAGATTTTTTTCTTGTGGTTGCTTCTAGTTTCATAGCTATGGTCAGAAAAGATACATGGCATTACCTCAGTCTCTTTAAGTTGTTGAGGCTTGTTTTGTGGCCTAATACATGATCTATTCTGGAGAGTGTTTCACATGACCTTGAAAAGAATGTGTATTCTGCTGTTTTAGGATGGAGTGTTCTGAATATATCTGTTAAATCCATCTTCTCCCATTCAACGTTCTTTCCTTGTTGATTTTCTATTTAGATAATCTGTCCATTGATGTAACTGAGATGTTAAAGTCTCCTATTTATTATTGTACTATTATTGATTTGTTCCTTTATGTTTGTTATTAATTGTTTTATGTATTTGGGTGCTCCCAAGTTAGGTGCATAAATATTTACAGTTGTTATGTGTTCTTGCTGCATTGTCCTCTTCATTATTATATAGCATTCTTCTCTCTTTTTACAGTCTTTGTTTTAAAATCTATTTTGTCAAATATAAGTACTGTTACTGTGGCTTTATTTTGACATCCATTTGATAATAGATGTTTCTAAAACCTTTCACTTTCAATCTTCAGGTGTCTTTAGGTCTAAAATTAGTCTTTTGTAGGCAGCATATAGATGGGTCTTGTTTTTTTATATCTCTTCTGTCACTCTGTTTCTTTTGATTGGAGCATTTAGTCCACTTACATTCAAATAATTATCGATAGGTATATATTTATTGCCATTTTATTTCTTGTTTTATGATTGTTTCTGAAAAGTTTCTTTTTCTTTCATTTTTTCTTTTATTCTTTCTTTTGTGGTTTGCTGATTTTCTTTAGTGATATATTTGTATTTATTTCTCTTTATTCTTTATATTTATTAGTGGGCTTTGATTTGTGGTTACCATTAGGTTTGTATGTAACATTTTTTGCACATAGCAGTTTATATTAAGTTGATGTTTATTTAAGTTTGAAACCATTCTTTACTCCTCTTTTCCCCATGTTTAGGTATATGGTATCACATTTCACACTCCTTTATTTTGTGAGTCCCTTGAGTGACTTTTTACAAAAATATTTATTTTTATTGTTTTTCTATTTTCTACATTTATACTGTCATTTTGGTCTTTCTACTCAAAAGGTCCCTTTTATTTTTATTTATTTGTTTGTTTTGTTTATTTTAGGAGAGAGGGTGGGGGGGCAGGGCAGAGGAAGAGGGTGGGAGAGAATCTTAAGCAGGTTGCATGCTCAGCCTGGAACCCAACAAGGGGCTCGATGCCACAATTGTGAGATCATGACCTGAGCCAAAAATTGAGAGTCAGATGCTTAACTGACTGAGCCACTAAGGTGCCCCTCATAGGGTCCCCTTTAATATTTCTTGGAGGAGTAGTGTAGTGGTCATGAACTCCTTTAGTTTTTTGTTTGTCTGGGAAACTTTTAATCTCTCATTGTATTCCAAACGATATTCTTGCTGGATAGAGTATTCTTGGCTACAGTTTTTCCATTCAGCCATTCCTTTCTAGCTTGGAATGTTTCTGCTGAAAAATCTGTCGATAGCTTTATGTGGTTTCTTTTGTATGTAAGTATCTTCTTTTGTCTTGTTGCTTTTATTATTTTTTATTACTATATTTTGCTTTGATAATATCATGGCACTCCTCTCTAGAATGTTTCTGCTGAAAAATCCACTCATAGCCTTCTATTGTTTCCTTTGTATATAACTGTCTTCTTTTGTCTTATTACTTTTAATATTTTTCTTTATTACTGTATTTTTCCATTTTAGTTATAATATGTCTTGACGTGGATCTGCTTTTATATTGATTTTGTTGGAAGTTCTCTGTGCTTTCTGGATCTGGATCTATCTGTGTCCTTCCTCAGGTTAGGGAAGTTTTTGGCTATTATTTCTTCAAATATATTCTCTGCTCCCATCTCTCTCTCTTCTTCTTCTGAGACTCCTATAATATGAATGTTATTATGTTTGAGGGAGTCACTGAATTCCCTGAGTCTATTCTTATTTTGTATAATTATTTTTTCTCTTTTTTTTGCAGCTTGAATACTTTCCGGTGCTTTATCTTCTAGGTCAGTGATTTTTTTTCTCTGATTCTTCCAGCCTGTTATCCATTCCATCAAGCATGTTTCTCATTTCATTTATTGGGCCCTTTATCTCTACTATGTCGTTCCTTATCTTTGTGTTAAGGGTCTCGATCTCTTCCACTCTTTTCTCAAGTCCAGTGAGTATCCTTATGATCATTGCTTTCAACTCTACATCAGACTTGTTACTTATGTCTGTTTCACTTAGATTTCTGGCTGTGGCCTTATCCTGTTCTTTAATTTGGGACAAATTCCTCTGTCTTCTCATTTTGTTTAAGTCTGTGCCTGTTTCTCTATGTTAGGAGAGTCAGCTATGACTCCTGTTCTTGAAGGTAATGGCTTTTTGAAGAAGAGGTCCTGTAGTGCCCTGCTGTGTAGTGTCCCATGTTCCAGAGGGCCTGGCACTTTGGGGAATGTTTCCAATGTGTGCTGAATGCACTCTGCTCTTGTGTCCTGGCTACTTTATCTTTCAGGCCAGGCATTTGCAGAGGGTCTGTTTGACTGTCGTGGGCAATTTTTGGTCCCTAGCTTGAATATGGCAAGTTTTAACTAGGTGGACTCTGGTCTGCTTGTGAAATGAGACCTGTCACCACCACTGCTGTCTGAACTGAGGTCCTGTAAAACTCATGGATAGGAAGACATAGTGTGGGCAGGAGTTTGGGCTGGTCTTCTGGTGGAGGGAGCCCACTGTGCTGGGATCAAGGCAAACATAATTAGGAGAGGAGGTTTTACCAGAGTGCAGGGTTGGGTAGGGGCTTGGTATAAGCAAGTTAGGTACCTAGTGTCTGCACTGTGCTGGTTCCCATAGGTGGCCCTGTGCTTATAGTGAGGGGTCGGGGAGAGAAATGGCACCTGCCAGTTCCTTTGTTCCTGGAGAGATCTCTCCCTGAGTACTGCCTGTCTGGTACATGCTCCGAGATGAGCATCTAACATCCCCACTTTGTGCCCTATGCACTCTTCAGATCACTATTTCCATGTTGTATGTCCATGGGATGTTTGCCTTGTCTTTTCTCTTTCTAAGAGCAGTCCCGGTGTCCTCTGACCTCTCCCAAAGCCAAGCACACTGACCTTTAAAACTCTAGGTTGTAAGATCTCATGAAATTCAGCCCCTCTCACTTTCCATGCCAGTTGCTATGTGGATTCATTTTCCCCATGTGCTTCCCTGTGTTCTAGTTTGTCTCTCACCCTTCTGTGCAACTGTGGCCTCCTCCCCACTGCATCAACCATGACCTGTTTATCTCCCAGGCTGCATCTCTTCACTTCCTACGTCTTCTGTGTGGCCTCTTCTCTTCCTTTATATGTGTCGATCTCCAGATTGATTTCTAGGGTATTTAGGGTATGGTATTTAGGATGATTTAATAGTTATCTAGTTGTATTCATGGGAAGAAGTGAGTCTAAGGTCTTCCTACTCCACTACCATCTTTCCCTAACATCTTTACAAAAGCCTCTTGAAATATGAAAACTAGAAACATGCTTCTTTGAGAACTGCACATGGTTTGGTCCAATTGTGTATTGAAAATGGGCAGTTTGACCGCCAATTCTCCATTAACTGCTACATGGTTTTAGAAGGATGTCACTGATTCTGAACAGTGATGGAATAACTCATTCAGTTTTCTTCAGTTCAAAATGAAAATCAGCTTCAACATTTCTAAGCCATGTACTCTCAATAAATTTCATTATTCATAGGTTTATCTTGGTAATGTAAGAAATTATATAGAATGTTTCAAAACAAAACGTTCATGGGTAATTTTAGTTTCAATTTTGAGTAAATTTTAAGTCTTGAAAATACGGTTTTGAACTCATAGAAAAGATATAAACTGCTCTCTCTTTTGTGTAGAAGAAAGTAAGTAGGTTTGGGTTTATAAGCTCTGTACTTCTCCTGCAGGAAACTTGCCTTGTGAAAACTACCATCATTTATATGTCCCAACACACTGAGATTCTGATTAAAGGTGAGAAATGCACAATCTTCCTAACTTAAGGCATGTCTTATTAACAAAGAAAATGACATAGCCTTAAATGGTAGTGCATGTTTTCATTAATTTCTAACAACAGCAAGATAGACTACACATCAAAATAAATTATGTGATTGTATGTTCTCTAATCATGCGGGTATAACTGTATGCTTTATAATTTGTTGAGAGTAAAATATACACCAAAAGCATAATTTTAAGCAGATAGAAATTTTTTTCTTATAAGAGGTTTTCAAAATTACATGAACTAAATTAAATAAAATTATTTTTACTGGTTTATGGACACCTAAAGAGGTTGAGAATCCTTCAATTAAGTGACATTAAAACCTGTGTGTGTGTATGTGAGTGTGTGTGTGTGTAATTTGTATAGTTTTAATCCTAGATTCTCAGATCCTGGATGCTATGGATGCGTATAATTTTGGTATATGATGCAAAGCTTCTGAAACACAGAATGTATCAATGAATGTTTGTTATGTCTAATTTAATTTTAGTGCCAAAAAAAGAAGCCATAAGGAGAGGGCTTCTAAAAAGATCATGATGGCAGCTTAGTTCTTCCTTTCTCAGTTCTCTTAAAAATTCTACATAGATATAAAAAATGAAAATAAAAACAAAAACTCTCCTTTCGAATGAAATCACAAGTTTTCTGTTGAAGTGGTAAAATCTAAGTTGTTAAATATTTTTACTTTTATTTTTTTTATTATATATTTTTTTAACATTCATTTTGAGAGTGAGAGCATAAGCAGGATAGAGGCATAGAACGAGGGAAACACAGAATCTGAAGCAGGCTCCAGGCTCTGAGCTGTCAGCACAGGGCCCAATGTGGGGCTCAAACCCATGAGTGAGATCATGACTTGAGCTGAAGTCGGATGCCCAACTGACTGAGCTACCCAGGCACCCCATTGTTAAATATTTTTAAATACACTGGGAACAACAGAGCCAGAGCATACAACTCTATGGAAAGGGAGATGCTGAGACATTTGAGGAACAAAAGAACAGAGAATATATTTTGAGGATGGGTGTCAGAAATCTCCAGAAGTTACTTCTAGAAATAGGCCCCACCCTAAGTGGGAACTACTGTGAGAAATGCTGAAATAAAATAAAGTAGGTTTAAGTGCTGCAGAAAGTAAAAAAGTCTCTTACATCAAGTACTATAAAAGAATGGAGCACTTAAAATTTAGAGACTGTGTCCTTTAGTGACTTCAAATGATGTTGGAATCAACAAGAATAAGTAAATCATAGGATGGATGGTTGAAGTCCTATGAAAGTTAGATTTTAAGTTGCAAAGAATAGGTAATTACACATTAATTTTTTATTAAAATTAGTTTATTGTTATAGAAAGCAATATGAATGATCCTTCTCTGCATTTTCTCTCATCTTTTAATTTGGTATTTCGAACTACAGGAACCAATTTAACAGCTATTTGAATATGTTATAGGAAGAAATGTGCAAGATAGCGTTACAAGCTTTGCAAATAAAACAAAACAAAACAAAAGGTAAGAGTAGAATGTGGCCAGAAAGCAGAAATTTGTTAGTCAATATTTCAAAAAGAATTTTAAAATATCAAATGAAACCATTGCTTCTATGAAGGAAGGTACTCATCAGAAATAAAGAACTCAGGAAAGAGAGGTCCTGAGATAAAAGACTGACAGGAGATGAGATTAATACTGGAAGAATATATGGAATACGAACAAAAGAGAAAGACAAATTGTTTAAGAAATGAAGACTAAATTTCAAGGAACCAAAGAGAGATGATGGAAAACTGAGTAAGGAATTCCATTATTAAGGATCCAAAATAATGATTATTTCTAGCAATGCCGTGGGTTGGCTGAACAGTTCTTCTGGTCTTGTTGGTGCTATTCCTGTAGCTACATTCAGCTGGTAGGTTGTCTTGGGGGACTGGAATCACTGGGACAACTGGTGCAATTGGGATCCTCCATTAGTGTGGTTTTCACCTTCTGGCGGTCTAGACCAGGATTTTTGAATGGTAAATGGCAACATTCAATAAGAGAAAGTCCAAATATCCCAGTACTCATTAATCCTCTGGTTATGTCATATTTTCTGGTGTCCCAATGTCAAAATCAGACAAAGTGAAAACAAAAATGAATGTCACTTGGCAAGCTCAGAGTCAAGGTAGGAGAAGCCTATATAGGAGAAAAGAGGGTGGTGTGAATCACTGAGGGCTACTGATGTGACAATATAACACAGTCTGCTATCTGGCCCTGATGATTCATGTTGCACTCTATCCATGCTCAAATGCTATGCTTTTGTGTATTAATTCTGGATAAAATTAAATTCAGAAAAGTCTCCTCAGGTCCAGCTCCTTGAATATGGCACCTGTTGGTCTAGAGACCCAAGAATAAAAAGACAACTTATCTGCCCCACTTTCTTCCACAGATGCACCAATGAATGGTGAGATAGGAACAGTATAACCACAATAGACATTTTTACTTAAAAGGGGAAGAATTGGAAGTTTTTAGCAATCACTAGTACAAAACAATTCTGAAATCTAGCTGAGCATATGTTGTTAGAAATCCTTACTTAGTGGCAGGGAATGTTCCTTGATTAAGATTTCATTTGGCTACCTTGGAATGTTTTCCTAATCCATCTTATCCATGGCTCTTGGCTTTGTCCTGTAGGCTCTTGACTGAATTCTCTTAGAGGTTTTTCTTCTTTTCTAAAAATACCTGAGTAGCTTTATCAGCAAATTTTCTCTATGTAGGAAGATGGAGGCCAAGAAAGCTCTTTTCTTTTTAATCTGTCTCCTTTTTAGTCCAAACTGATACAACTCCCTCAAAAATCCTAATGATTTCCTGTGTTTATGGATGGATTCATCCCATGCCTTCAGAATGTAGTGAAGTAATGTTTATGAAATTCCTAGAAACCCTTCTGTTTAGCTGATAGCATCTACTAAAAATCACTTTAAATCATTTTGAGGTCTAAAAAATGGATTTTACATTCATATCCTTGATTTAGTCTTTACCCTGAGGCCATTTATTATACTGAGAGTTGCCACCTGGAAAATCTGGAAATGTGAAGTTGTTTTATTTTCAACCCAGAAAGCTCTGTTTTTTCTTCATGTCCAGTTTCTTCTTGCAAACTAATTAGTTCTCTTCTTAGCTTATCTCTGTCTTCCACTGTCACACCATATGTACCTAAAAGAAGCCAGTTGTCATTTTTTATCATTCTGCTAGGAAGTCTCCTTAGCCAGACTCACTAGTTTGTCAGGTACAGTTCTATCTTCTGGGTACCAGCACTTAACAAGTTTGTCAAATGTTTTGCTAGATAGAATATGGGTGACCATTTTTCTCCTGCCACTAAGGATTTCCTCAGCTAATTTTAAGTCTCTGCCATCATTTCTTTGCCATTCCTTCAACCTTTGCCAACAGACTCCCTACACTTCTCAAGCCTCCATCTGCTGCCTCATTCTTAAGTCAATGCCACATATTTGGAGTTTTATTACAACCACACCACATTCTAGGCCACAATTTCTCTTTCAGTTATCTAGTAATACATAATAACACCCCCACAACTTTGTGGCTTAAAACAGTGATTTAATGTTTCTCATGATTCTGTGAGTTGAATGTACCCAGTAACACACTCGTACTAATTTACCTAGGCTCATTCACATGCCTGAATTTAGATGTCGAATTGACTGAAAGTTATGTTAAACTGGAATGGCTAAGCCTCTTTCTACATGTGGTATTTCATTCTCATCAGGTTAAAACTAAACAACCTCACATGGCGATGGTGGCATTTCAAGAGGGCAAGTCCACATGTGCAGGTGTTTATCAAGCTTCCTTATTTGTCATATTTGCTGGTGTCCTGTTAGCCAAAGCAAGTCATATAGCTAAGTCAAGGTCAGTATGGCTCTTGTAGTATGTAATCAGAAGACTACAAAAAGGTGTGGATGTCAGGAAGCATGCCTAATTGGAAATCATTACTTATCAATATACCAAATAAACAATAAAGATAGAAATTTTTTAAATGAAAGAAAGTGAGAAAGAGAGCAATTAGAGGGAAAAATGATGGATATAAAATACAAGCAAAGGAGAATGAAGAAAAACAAGAAACATAGGTATATAAAAGTGTAACTCAAGAAAACTTTCCTGAAATATGAAAAAGATTGTACATATTGACAAGTCACCAAGGGAAAATTGGTTAAGAATTGTCATTCTTGCATTGAGTAATGTATAGAATTATCGAATCATTATATTATAAACCTGAAACTGATATAACACTGATAATTATACTGAAACATGATTTAGGTGAAAATGAAAGAAAATATCTTTATTTAGAGGAAAGATAAATATAATGTAAGTAAGGAAAAGAATATGGGTAGGATGATGAAAAACAAAGGCTATTTTAGGCTCTCAAACCAAAAAATCAAGCCAGGAAATAGGTGGTGAAATATAATGGCCCACTTACCCTGAGATAATCCAAATTTATGCTTATTGTACCATAAACAGAAATCAACATATACAGTGACCTCTTTCATTTCAAAATGTGGTTAGCCAAAAAAGTATGGTAACTATTGTTTTAAGGGAAATAAAATATGATTTTCAACAGAATTCTCGACAGTAATGTTCAGTGACAGGAAACAATGAAGCAACACCTACGATATATTCCAGAAAGAATTAGCCAGAATATTTAAACACAATCAAAATTTTCTTCAAATTTTAGTATTACCATAGGTTCGATCCAGGGAATATTTTAGTTGAGAGATATCTATTCTACTATTTTAATAGATGATGCTGTTTAAAAACAAGGGCAAAAAGTATTATGTAAAGTATGCAAACAATGGGTGCCTGGGTGGCTCAGTCGTTTAGGTGTCCTACTTTTGATTTTGACTCAGGTGACCATCTCACAGTTTGTGGGCTGGAGCCCCACACTGGACTATGGGCTGAGACCCCAGAGCCTGCTTCAGATTCTCTCTCTCTCTATCTCTGCGCCTCCCCTGCTCACACACTCTCACTCTCAAAATAAATAAACTGAAAAAAATGTTTTAAAAAGTAGGCAAACAAAATGTAAGCACTATAATTTAAAATATTAAACTTTATAAATATCAGAAAGATATACAAAAATGCTTCATGAGTAAATATAAACAAAAACCAAATATATATGTGAATATATATTATATATATTAAAAGAATATATTAAAAAGAAACATACTCTTAATATTAATAATAATATATTTATGTGTAATAACATAATTAATATAAATAATAATAATTAATATTAATTATAATTAATGAGTTTTACTCACTTATTTAAAGGTAAATGATTTATTTATAGAATCATAAAGCAAAACTCTAATATATATGAGAAATACTTAAAACAAGGTGACTTAGAAGAACCCTGCCCCACGCCAGCCCTCACTCCCACCCCCCCACACCAAATAAGTAAAGCTCTCCCAGATTAATATAAATACAGAGAAAGTAGAGTCTTGGTTTTAACTTTAGATAATTCAGAATTTAGATCAAAGAGCATTATCTGATACAAAGAAGAACAGTTTATAATATTAAATGATATAATTTCAATAGAAATAATAGTTATAAACACCTCTGTACCAAATAACATAGCAGTAACTTTCATAAATCAGAAATTATGAGAGATAACAAAATAGGCTTTAAAATAACCAAAGACTTCTAGTCACTAATTTCAAAACTAGATACAGCAGAAGGACAAAACACACTTAATATGATATTCCTTAACAATGTAAACAAGAAGATATTTATGGTACTCATTACTTAAAAAAATTAAGCACACACCTATGTGACATTTAAAACTATATTCTAGATGGTAAGGAAAGCCTTTACACATCTAAAAGATCATCTCCCACAATAAAGTAGACATGATAACAAGTTATAAAAAAATGCTTAGAGTTAAACAAAATCTTTCTCAAATACTCTTGCATTAAAGATGAAACAAAAAAAGCCTAAATTATAGAATTTCCAGAAAGCAGCAATATAGTAACCAATGGGACAGAGTTAAATCAGAGCTCAGAGGAAAATTCATAGCCTACATATTTCATACAAAAGAAAGAAGGAAAATAAATTTACCATCCGACTAGATATGTTAGAAAAAGAATAATTTTTGCATATTTAACATTTTTATTCTTTCAACTATAAATATAATTTCTAATGAAATATGCTTGACTGAGAATTCTCAGAATCTAATCAGAATAGACTGATCTAAGTCGGGGATCAGTGGGTCTGGGAAATTAAAGAAAAGGTCAAAATATTGCATATCTGTTTTTTCTTGTCTGTGAAAGAACTCACCAGAATTCATTTCAAACACTCCCCAATTCTCATTCTTAATTAAAATCCTGCTTTGGGATTAGACTTTAATAATTCAAGAACAAGTCCTTAAACTCTATTACAGTACATCAAATACTGTATTTGGAGACAATCACAAAAATGGTCAACTATTATAAGCATTTCTGTCTATTTTGTACGTAAGGTAGATTTTTAACATGGAAAAACATGAAGTTATTTTTTTTTCCATTTTTATCAGAAAAGTAGTCAATCTACATTGAATATTCTCAAAGGCATCTAGATCTAACAAAAATTACTGGTGCACTTAAAATGTTTTAAGGGGTTAAAATGTTTAATGTTTTAATGTTTAAAATGTTTTAAAGTGGGCCTTTAAAAGCAAACTGTCTCCCATACTTGCCTTGCTTATTCTTTGTGTTTATTATCTCTTTGCCTGGATGTCCTTTCTGTTCCCAGCAACTTCTGATGTGGTTTTGGAGTCGAGGTGGGGTCCAGGGCCATGGCCATCTTGAGATGTCTTTGATGCAAAAAGGTGGTTGTATTAAAGCACAGGGGACAGGGCCAGTGGGCAGAAAGAATTGCACTGGGGTTGTGAAGAGAAACTAGTCATATACATGGAGTTAGTGGTGGTGGGGGGGTGGTGGTAAGGAAAAAGGGAGGTCTCCGAAAGGAATTTCATATGCTAAAGAGGACTCATAAGATACTGGAGGCCCTGCTATTGTTGATCTAAAGTTATTTTTCCCTCTAGTTAGGCATTAACATTAAGACAAGACAGTTGGGAGTCTCTTAGAGGAATGTTACATTCTACCTATCTCAAGTGTTTGTTAATGGGCTACAGGATAAAGAAGTTTAATTTTATCTACATTTTTTCTTGCCTTTGTTCCCCACATCACTATGGAGGGGAGAGTGATGTTAGGGCTCAGGAAACTGAGTCTATAGGTTTCTGGACATTGTTTTTTTCTTATAAATCAGTAAGACAGTTGCAAACTGATAGAGACTCCTATCCTGCATGACTCCCATGTATCAGTTGACCATTTGTTTTTCCCTTCTCTTCTTTCTTGGGCAGCCAGGAGTGCCTGAGGAATGTCACAGGTATCCCACCTGGGAGGCAGTGGGGGGTGTTGTTAGCTTGTGCTTTGCCCTCAGCTTACCTTTGGTTGCCTTGTCACTTCTTTCTTTTTGATTGTCCAAGTCATCTTCCTTCTTAAAGAAATATTCATATCTCACTTTTTTCAGGAAGCTTTTCCAGACTATTTGAAGATATACTGATATGTTTATTCCTGATCTTTGCTTCATAATCTACATTGTAAATTCTACCATTTTATTCTGTGATTTCAGAATGGGCATTACACATAATATGGAGTAGCCAGAGGTACAATGCTCCAGTGATTTCAAGATTGCTAAAGGTCTTCTTTTCAAGTGTTTGCGTGTGGTGTCTGAAGTTCCACCAGGAGCGATTATTCCACTGGTGTAAACAGTGTCTTCTCTGGTTGGTTCATTATTGGAACTCATATAATGCTAGGGAGTACAGCATATTAAAGCTTCTATCAAACTGATTCATGTCCTCCTTCACAGGAAGAGGGACTGGGAGTTTGAGCAGCATTGTTATTTGGTGGTCTAGAGACTGTCACGCATAGTGAAGAGACAGAAAATAATTTGAAAAAATTAGGCAATAGTACAAAATGAGAATTTTAAGATATTAATGATAGGCTTCAATGATTTCAGAATTTCCCAGTGCCAAAACTATCTGCTTTTATGCATAGCCCTATATGTATTTTTTTCTTTCTCTCTATAAACTTGAACACTCCTTACAGAAAAGAAATGTATTCAAGTTTTATACCTATCATGGTATAATATTAATTTTAGGTATACAGACATTTCTAAGAACACGATTATTGAAATAAAATGCTTTTTATTATTTCTATTTTTATTATGTGAAAGAAGTTTAGTTTTTCAAAACTGAAATGGTCTAATCATAGGCTATACTTAATTGCAACATTGATAATTCTTTTTTAAATGTCAGAGGTAAAAGTTGGAAAAAAAAAAAAAAGAAAACCCAGCAGGATCTAGTATTTCATCAGTAACGAGAGGAATCAGAATGTCCATTCACATAAAGTTCACTTAACAATTCTATGCTGCTGATCAAGTTGATTTTTTTTTTCTTGCTTTCATGCAGGAAAGTGTGAAGGGGAAGGTTGGTGTGCTGTCCATTTCTGGATTATTTGCATTTTAAGTGACGGGACTGGAGAGAGCCTTGAGAATGAATTATTAATGGGAGCCTTCTTTGTGGCAAATACAGTGCTGAGCCCCGGGTCCTACTTGATACTGTAGGATTATCCTGCTAAGATTTTTTTTTTATATAGACTGCTAAGATTTTATTTTATTTTAGAAATCCTTATCTTGGCAAGAAATAAAAGGAATGGAAAGGAAGAACTGAAAGGGAATGGCCAAAGCTATGCTATCTTTTCTTCCTGGTATATTTATACTTTTTCCATAACCCGTGGCCTTCCAGGACTTTTCCCTGCAGACAGGTAACCTCCCTTTTTTGTACTGCCATTGTGCCAATGTGCCAATACTTGCCTGTATAATAGTTCTCATGCTCAGTTGCACCTACCTGTGTCACTGTTAGGGAGGGAAAAACAAAAAACAAACAAACCTTTCCTCTAAGCTTCAAGCTTATTCTAGCTGGTCTAAGAATTAAACTGACATGAGTCAAATTAAGAGAAGAAAATCAGATTTACATTCCTGTATACAGGGGATCCACACAGACATGAGATGCCAAAGACAATCAGGCAAAAGGAGGTATATATGTCACCATGAACTAAGAAAATGAGAGCAGAGGTCTGAGACTTCAAACTGAAGGAAGAAAATTCACAAGAAGATGAAAAAGAGTAAATGTTCGATAAACAAATGTTTACTGGGCCATCCAGAAACAAAGGGGACATAGAGAGGAATTTTAACAAACAAATTTTGCAACATTCCTACCTGTCTACCACCCCTAGTTCCTATTTTAATATAAATATTTGTGATGATAGTTCTCTTCCTAGAGCAATTTTTCTGTGTAAAAATTTTTTTTTTCTTAGCCAGTTAGGGAAAGGTCAAAGTTTCTTTCTGAGTCTGGTCTTGATTGTTTTCAGCTTGAAATAATCTGTATGCCAAAGTGGCACATTTTGTGGCAAATTGGTCTTGACCCAACACTTGCTTTTGTCACCCTCTGAGAAAGTATTCTTGAAGTAAAGGCTAAGTCCTACTCTTTAGTATCAACTACATGGCCTGAATATAGTAGGTACTTAATGAATGCTATTCTCTTCAATAAATAAACTGAATATTATACAAAGAGGTTAAATGGATTATCCACAGAAATACAAGTTCTGTCTCCTACCCTGAAATGCTGGTATGTACTGTGTAAAAGAGTTTCAAAATTCAGGGGTTTTAAGACCCAGGGATGCAATTCTTAAGACTGAAAAAGTGGCATACAACTCCATATCACATTATGAATAATGACTTTTACTCTAACAGGCATGTATATTGGAATAAGAAACAGAAAGTTTAAGGAAATTAAAGAGCGATCCACACAAAGAGTTACTTAGAGACCACTGGCATATTCTACAAGTAACCACCTCTCTCCCTTGAAGCCAGCTTCTCAAAGAGAGAGCATTCCTTCAGTCCCACAAGTGCTGGGCTCTTCCTGCCTCTTGGAGGACTAAGATTCATAAGAGAGTTCCAGGATTCTATTGCAAACTTTATCATCCTGTTCCTTTTGTGCGTGTGTGTGTGTTAAATGGCCTCTTAAGAGCTGCTCCCTCCCCATTTTAACTTTCCTTTCGGTGCTGTCATTTCAGAGTTAGTTCAGTACAGTTAGCAATAGTCGTCAAGATGAGAGAGACTTAATTTTTCTTTTCTCTTAACCTTCCCTTTCACATCAGCTATTTCCATAGCTAATAAATTTTAAACTGTGAAAATTGCTTTGATCAATTATGTATTTAGGTTTTTCATAAACATGCTGATTTTATTACTTATGGAAACGATTAAGAACACATTTGTGTAGAATTTCTCCTGTATCATCCCAAGTGAATTCTTTATGTTTGCAGAGATTGTCCTATTTACTGATTTTATGAGCATCTTGCAGATATTTTGATTTTCATGCGAAAAATAAAGATGTAGGTATTGTTTAAAAAACATTTTGAACACACTCCTATCCATGCTGACAAATAATGGTTGGAAATAGAGCAAGATCTCTAATTCAAGATAAACAGGTAAATCTGCACCCACCCCCAGACATCACGGGTGGTGCACAGGGTTGCCTGTAGGTGGCAGCAAGAATGTTGCAAATTGTACCTACAAAATAATACCAACAGCATAATTAAAATGAAAGGACAAATTAAAAATAGCTTCATTGTCGTGTTCAAAGTATTGTATATTTAGCTTTAGGCAACAGATTTATTTTAAAGACAAAAAAAGAGCAAGCATGACACGCATCTGGGAATGGAAATTAGATAACCTCACAACACGAAGGGCAAAAAACAATACCCTATTGCTTTTAGATGATGGGGTTCAGGCATCAGAGAGTAAGATGTTCTATAAATGATTCAAATGGCACCTGGGGTGGCTCAAAGGCACGTGGCAAAAGCTTGACGTACAAACCGTGCTTAGCTTTACGTCATTTCAGCTCCATTTTCCACAGCAAGAGTTCAGAATGCTGAACATACATGAGCCACATACTTGGACTACCTGGTATATTTTAGAAAAATCAAGTGCAGTATGAGTAATAAAAATACCCTGGGATATTTTTTCAGCTTGTTCTTAGTGGCAGCAGTACTATCATCATTTAGGCCACAAGGAAATAGCCGTCACCTTATGCCTTGTGTCCGAAAGGGCACATTCTCTGAGTGAGGCACTAACAGTGCCTCAAGGCTTCATTTCTATTGACCCAGTTGAGCTCTCTGGGAAGTTAGGTGAGGAGTAAGCAGAGAATGTTAATTCATAATTGCTAACCTCAGAGATGGATCATGGTATTATTTCTTGGAGCCTGATAGGTTGTGAGAAAGTTAACTGGTGCAGTGGTAAGGTAGAAGAAGGAGAGGTGCTGAAAATAAAAATCCAGAAATAAGAAATATACTACACACTAACAGCCAGGAAGCACATCTCAGTCATTCTAAGGAACAATGATCTATTAATCATCCCTAATATATGTGTCTTGGTATGAATCATATGGAAAGATTTAAAATTGTGTAATATTGAAGAGCACCCTTCTTCCCCATTAAGAAGGAATTAACTCCAGCTTCGAGGATAGGTCCTAGGCTGTTATACAATGAATGTTTGTATTTTCCCAGTTCTCCTCACCCTAAAACTCATATATTGAAACCTAATCCCTGCTATGAGGCTGTGACAGTGTTTGGAGATGGGGTCTTTGAGAGGTATTAGGTCATGAGGCTCTGCCCTCATGACTAGGATTAGTGCCCTTATCAAAGATATTTCAAAGTGGTTCCTCACCCATTGTTTCCTAAGAGCTGAAAGGAGGCCATCTGTGAACCTGTGAACAAGGAAGACATTCAATCTATAGGCACCTTGATCTTGGGGCTTTTGAGCCTCCAGAATTGTAAAAAATAAATGTCTATTGTTTATTGGCCACTCAGTCTGCGGTATTCTATTATAGCAGCCTGAACACACTCAGATTTAAGCTCCAATTTTCTGAATTTCAAACAGTGGTTCTTTGGTCAAATTGCATACTTTATGTGCCAGTGTTACCCTCTAAAATGCAACCTAGAGGTCCCTATGTTGTCTCAGATAGATTGAAAGTAGCTGCTTAGTCATAATAGATCTCATTTATGCTGCTTTTCTTACTTGAAATCTACCGTCTTTGGGATAGTTGTGATTGCAATAGAGGGAGTAAACAGGAACACTTGTGAATTCTGAAAATGAGTGAGGGAGAGATTCTTGGAGCAAGTGTTGGCAAACATTGTGTGTTTCATGTCCTCTCCTCCATTTTCCAGAAGGCCAGAAGAGTTCAAGTGCAAATGGTATCATTCCTTTCTCTCTATCCTATCTTGGTAGATCATTCTGTTTTTAGCAAATATCCTTTCTGTTTTGATGATATGTATTGAAAGGCAGAATTAGGGGATTGCCAAATGATAGGGGAAAGATGAAATCCAGGTTGGAGGTGACATTCAATCATGTGGAGTGATTTATTTTCTTTATATGACTAGAATGGACACACCAGAACACAGAGAATGCTGGCATTCTACATAGAGGATATGACTGCAATTCTCCTGTGTTATCTGAGAATGAGTCACAGTGATGTACTGACAAACATATTGGAAATATAACTGAACAGTAGGAAGAGACTAACTCCCTAATTTCTTTGTTAGCAGGTTGTTTTGTTTTGTTTTTGCATATTTAAGAATGACCCCATATTCCATCACAGGAGAGTTTAGGAATGTGGCCAAGGCTGTACACAAAACTGCTGGAGTAAGGGTTTGATTTCTGACAAAGTCACAGCTAAAGTGGGGGAGGAAGAAGAGGCTGGGCCAAGTTCAAGCTGGAGTTTGATAGGGAAAATTACTCCTCAGATGCTAAGTAGACTAAAAGCCCAGAAGACCAAGGGCTGTATCAAAATTGAGCTGTACCAGCAGCTACCAGCTGGCAGAGACTCAATAGGAGAAAAGGTAGGTAGGGAATAAGTGAACAGGACTCTGAACAATCACAGCAAACACCTTTGGGCAAATGCACCAGTGCTGTATCAGCTGGTGGTAATATGTGAGAAAGCCTGGCTATCTGAAGAGGCCAGATCCCGCTCTCTAAGCAGCAAACACATTACAGTCACATGTGGAGTAGGAATTTCATCCACCTTTGGGAAGTGTGGAATTGCATTTCCACTTTGGCACACCCTTCAATTTTTGACACGCAGTGTGATTTTATATCAACTGTCGTCTTTCAGAGACAACCTGACAATAAATATGACTAATCATTTCTCTCTGAACTGTGCCTGGAAGGTGAAGGGTAATTAGACACATGCCTGTTGGAGACTTGACTAATACGTTGTGAAGTGTATGGGAATTTGCTTTGAAGGGGAGAAACAATTAGAGACGGAGATTTACAGAAGACTATAGGAGGCAGGGGGTCTCTTATGTTTTATTTCCTAAAGCCAAAAAATTCCTATAAAATCCCTACTTAACTCACATTCTTAAGCTAGAGATCATGCCTTTTGAAGAATAGGCATGCCTTAAAATCAACCCACATGACATTGCTAGGATCAAAGTAAAGATAATGCTCTAAGGGCCCCGCTGCTTGAATTGTTGACCCAAGTAGACCCCAGCTAACCTGCAGGGGTAAAGGGGCTCTAGCAAAAAAAAAAAAAAATTATCTGGAATCCTTTCTCTTCCTTACAGTGATGCTTTTGGGAATGAAAGGACAGAATAGTTTCTATTGCAGACCCTGGGACTTTCCAGGCACCCGGGTCTTATTCTACGGAAAATGTCAGAAGGTGTCCATGTGTCCGTATTATAATTGATATATCAGGTTCACAGACATAGCATTCAAGGAAATAATCATGTGGGAGAATAATTAAATTATTTTTATCTGATAAGGCAAAATCTATTATGAATCTAAGAAAGGGTTTCTGTAGGTAAAGGTGAAGCACCTCCTTCCCTGCTCTTAGGTGTGAGGGTCACACAACAGTGGAGTGTCCTCAAGCATGCTTTCTATTGAGACTTCATTAACTGCTGTTCCTTTCCTCACGTCACGTCTGCATGATCCTGGGGATGACCAGCTGCAGAATACACATGTTCTTTGAACTCAGGTCATGCCTTGTTTTGATATCATTCCTAATAAAGAACATAAAAGCTCTCAGGGTTTCCAACCTTCTGGCATTACCCTTTTCTCCAAAAGTCTATTTAAGTATTGAATCCCTCATTCTGCATGACCAGACGATTATTATATTATTATAATTATTATATATCCCTCCTTCAGGATTTCTGTGCATTCTTGATGGAGGACTAACATGTGCACAGTGCTTCCTATCACCGTTTCCTCTTCCTCAGAGTTCTACCTTTTCTTCTGATCGCCGCTGGTGAATTAGAAGTTTCTAGGGACTGTTTCTAATCTACTTTGCCCCAGCACTTGGGGAGAGAGGTATGACAATTTACTTTCAAGGCATTACTGATAAATGTTGTTACATTGCATTTCTAAGGTGCGAAGATAAAATTAACTAGAATCAGAAAAGGAAATCTTAAAAATAGCTATTGGGTATGAGAGCCATAGATTTCATCATCCACTCCTCTTCACAGGAACTTCTACTGTAATTTCTTTGACATGAGAAGTAGACATGGTCTTGAACGTGACCCTTCCGTAGACTCCAGCTCCTTTCTTGGTCTCTGCCCAATTCCAGGGTCTTCTGTTCTGGACTAACTGAAGTCCATAGATTCCCACTGTGGAGCTGGTTTATTTAGAGCTTTCTCTCTCTCTCTCTTTTTTTTTTTTATCTCAGCTATAGGCAACTTTAAAGGCACATTAAAATATTTTTCCTAAATGAAAGGAAGCCAAAGAAAAATTCTTCTTTTACTTCTATTTCATAATAATTTTAGTTTCATGAGTTGCAGGTAGTCTTAAATATTTATTTATTTTTGAGAGAAAGAGGGAGAGTTGTCGTGACAACTATTTCTAGGTCATTTCCAGCTCCTTATGTCACTTGACCCTAATCTGAGTTCCCCATAACTGGCATCCACAGTTATCCACCCATCCCATCTGATTATACCTTTTATTTCTTACTAACACGACCTTCGCTTTGGGGGATCTGTTATGTGTCGTCCCCGGAGTCTGAACGATGATTGGTTTACTTAATCATAGCACACTCTGTTGTCTTTGTCTTTGTTTGGTCAAGAGGTGAACATGTAACCCAAAACTGGCTGCAAAGAAAATAAGAATTAAGGGGTTATCATGTATGCTGAGGTCTCTGGGAAAGACTTTTCTTCTTCTTCCATTACAAAAGAAAAAGATGTACAAGAAGAAGGTCTTTCCTTCCCTGCTCCTTTTACCTGTTGGGAGATTTCAGTTCAGGAAATACCACTTGCAATTATAAGAAACTTTCTGCAACCTTGACAACAGAAGGTATTAGTAGAGAAGGAATACAAGAAGGGCCTGAAGGTCGCCGGTGCTGTGGTGGACTCAGGGAACTAGCCTGGAATGGCCCATATGCAGATTTTGTTGTAGGTGAACTGCTTATATGGCTTTTTTTCTCTTCCCTGATTTGCAGCTCAAGGGACAGGCTACTCCACAACTTGCCTTTACTTCAGCAGCTCTTCTTCTGCATGTATTTTGGGCTGTAAGTTTCTATTGTATTTCCCTGTATATCTGATATCATCTGCTTTACTTCCAGAAATTCCTTAACCTTAATCTAATTAAGGCACTTTTCATGTATTTAGCCTTTTAATAGATACATTCTAAATAACAATTATAAAAAAATTATACACACAACTTTTCTAATCTGTAAGGTGTTTGGAAAAGAATGAAACTGTAGAGAAATATGCTGGTCTGTTGTTTTCCTACAGTTGTCTCCTTTTGGCTTATGCTTATCCAAAACTTTCTTGCTTTTCCAGATATAGCTGTGTTGTCATTTCCTTTAATCATCTTTCTAAAATCTCCCCTAATTTCCATTTTATCCTGTGTGTACCTCTATTGTACTTACCACCCAGTACTGAAATTTTCTTACCTAAGCCTGCCCTTCCATTGAATTGTGAAGCCCTCCTGTCTGTTATACTCTAGGTAGTATCCATATTTTAATTTTATTCATGGTCATCCCTCAAAACGTTTTATTAAATTGAACATATCCTGGTTCTTGAGGGGCTTATTTTCTACAAGGCTTAGAATCTACTATGCCACTTCTTATCAAATTCTGAATTTTTCTTCTTGATTCATCCTACTTGAACCTTAGACTTTTGTACTTAGATTTTCAAGATTAACCTTTAATGGCGAATTTTACAAATATAACTACAAAGTGACCTTCTTTTTTCTCCCCCTATTTGTCTTACTTAGTCTCTTTTTTTGTGTGTGCTCCTGTGTTATAAATTAGATTGTGTCTCAAAGTTCTTATTGATGTGATATTAAATGATTCACAAGTAAATTTTCTAGGCAATTGTATTGAATTAGATTAAGTTTTCGGTTTGTTCAAGTTCACAGAATATTCGTTGAAGCTTGTTATTCGATGAGATTTTTGCCAAATTTGTGTACAGATGTCACTTTTATGTTTGTAATTGAACATGTCTATATTTATATCTATACCTGAATCGATATCTACATCTATATTGTATCCATGTCTATGTGAATATCTATAAGTGTATAGTTAAATAGATATGCAGATTGATGTTTCATTTCTGCATTTCAATGTGTTAAAAGGTAATATGTGATGTTTTGAAGTCTTTTTCTACAAAGAAAAAAAAAACCCTCCATGTATCTCATATACTGCTGAATCTATTAAGGGATAATATATGTTAGTTAAATTAGCACTATCTGTGGTCTTAGTCATCTGGGCCACCAGAACAAAAATATCATAGACTGAGTAGCTTATAAGCAGAAAAAATTATTTCTCCCATTCCTAGGGGCTGTAAGTATGAGATCAGGGTGCCTGCATGGTCATTTTCTGGCAAGTGTCTTCTGGTTATAGACTTCTGACTGCTTATAGTCTTACATGGAAGAGAACAGAGGGAATCGGGTTCTGTTGTGACTCAGATAAAGGTACTAATGCCATTCATAAGGGTCTATCCTCATGACCTCCTCTAATCCTAATTACCTTCCCGTGGCCCTTCCTTTTAATACCACATCTTACGTGGGAGAAGGAGGGGGTGGCTTTCAACACATGCATTTTGGGGGGACAAAAACATTTAGTCCATAACATATGGTAACAGGTACTTAAAATTTGAGGAGCTTCAAACACACAAACTTACTTCTTGCGCATTTGAAGTCTAATCAGTGCCTGCATGGCAATGTGAAGCAGTGATGTCCGTGTCTGTGTCCATGTCAGGAACCTAGTCTAAAAAAGGTCTACTAGATTTGATACGTGGTTTGTAAGTCACCAGGAGCCAAAGAATTTAGGAGGCAGATGAGAGGTGGGAGAGAAACTGCGCATGGGAGGCCTCGTTTCCCTCGGTTGGGTGGAAAATGGAAGATGGCAGCTGGTTGCAGGGGAGGCTGAGGAATGTGGGCTATCTGTATGCAAGAAGAAGCCTGAGGCTTTGAGGAAGGCACTGTAATCTCTGCCACGGAAGTCTACCAAGTGGTCGGTACATCTGGCCAAGGGGTAAAAGCTGGCTGAATGGTCAGGCACAGCTTCTGTTTTTCTCCACTAACTTCAGGTCTCCTCTCCATTTGTTTAAATAAAACTTTCCTAATCAGGCCAGCTCCGGGAAATTGACCAGACTAATACATACAAAGTCAGAAGCGAAAATGGATACTTACTCAGCAGGTGGCTCTCCTCAAATTCTCTGAGCTCCAATGATCAGTATATGAGAATGTATTTTCTCTTATTAGCCTCTGTAATGAGCCACCAGTCAACAAGGAAGCAGTGCGTCAGTTGGTTTTTTTTTTCTTTAGTTTAATGAGGAAAGTGAAAGAAGTTATTTTGTTGGTGTTGTAACCATTAGCCAACTGCAAAGTTTTTGCAGAATAAATTGGAGGACACGGGAGGAGGTGGTGTTGACTGGCTCTGTGGATTTTCTAGGCTTTCCTTTTCCTTCCTAGTTTTTAATAAAGCAAATAAAGGCCATTATAAGGTATTAATAAAAAAGCACCTAAGATATGAATATAGCACTTGAGGACTTAGGAAGAGTGGGATTAAATGTATCCACTTTTTCTTTGTAGCAGAGAAGACAGATTTCCTTTCTCCTGTTCTCTGGTTGAGCAGCATTGTGGTGTGGATCATGGACATGGTGTTTAAGATATAATTAGATTTGACACCTTAGTTCTGCTACTTACAATTACTATGCATTTGAGAAGTGACCTACATTTCACGAGCCTCAATTTCTACATCCTTTAAATTGGTATGTAGCAGGATTCTCTCACAGAGAGTCGTGACACTGAGGATTTTCTTTTCAGGAAGCAACTTCATTCCTGCCGGCACCGCTCAGTTGGGTTTGTACCCAAAGAACTGAGCCCTGAATGCCACATGGCATATATAGTTTTTTTTAATATATTTTCTATTTCTTTGTCTCCCATATATGGCAACACACAAACATGTAGTCTGATTAAGTGGTCTCATGTTATAAGGTCATGAGGGATGTTGTCACATACACATATAGCAGATTGTCTTGAGGTTTTTGTTTTTGTATTGTTTTTTTCCTTCCTTAGGAAGGGGGCCCTACCATAAGTATAATTTTACTTATGAACGACATATTAATGGGACAGACCTGTTTAAAAGTTTACACAGTGAATTGGAACATCAAGCATGGCACCTCTAAATAAGCATGCTGGAATGTTGTTTCTTTATTTCTTCAAGCTGGAGAAATAAGGAACAGCATAGCTTTCTGGAAAATGATCTGTGTAAAAACAACAGATCCAGAGTGTAAAACTGCATCAACTGTTGCTTCAACCTTTATTGAAATGCTCCCGTGTCCTGCATGTACTCTGTCTTCGGTAATCCTGAAGCGTTTTGCACGACTTCTGGGAAAGCATCACCACATTTACACAGAAGTCTTTGTGTCTCTTTTTAAGCACACGATTAACTTGCAAGCGAATGGATCCTGTTTTCCTCTTCTTCACTTTTCCTTCATTCCAACAAGGACTAACTGCTAGTCTTTTTTTTTTATAGTATATATTTTTTTAACGTTTATTTATTTTTGAGAGACATAGGGACAGAGCATGAGCAGGGTTAGGGCAGAGAGAGAGGGAGACACAGAATCCGAAGCAGGCTCCAGGCTCCAGGCTCTGAGCCGTCAGCACAGAGCCCAACGCGGGGCTCGAACTCACAGACCACGAGATCATGACCTGAGCCGAAGTCGGCCGCTTAACCGACTGAGCCACCCCGGCGCCCCACTAACTGCTAGTCTTAATTTTTGATGCCAAGCACTGTGCCAGGCACCATAAGAATCAAGAATGGAAAGATAGGTCTCCACTTTTATAGAGTTTATGCTCTGTAGCACCTTTGGCTCTACTCTGCTTTCTTAGGTATAGTTAAATCTGATCCAAGAAAGCAAGGATTGTTCAAACATATCTGGTTCGAAGAACCTTATTTATGTTCAAACCAAGAGGAGGAAGTGGATGGAAGCAAAGAGAAGATCAGGGTCCACTTCCTGCCTCTCCTCCACCAAACCTGGGGCATGGTGAGAGACAACCGGGGTGGGTGGACGGCTCAGCCACCCTCCTGAATTGCCCCCAGTGCAGACTGTCTATTCTGATGGTCCCATGGCCCCCTGTCACAATTCCTGAAGTGCTAGGCACAGGTGCATGACTTGGCCTGCTGTGGACACTACAGCAGTTACTTTTTATGTTACCAGTTTGAGGACAGAAATTCTCAAATGCACTAAGGAATTTCCTTCACAAAAATGGTGGCCCTTCAGGAAAACTTATGAACTGGCACTCCATATATATTTCTACTAAAAACCTACATCACATTTAGCTTGAATGTGGACATTTTTAATGTGTCTGAAGGAGCTGCTCATGCCTTGTGCATTGTGCTTGATCTGTCAAGATACCTTGACAAGTTTCAGAGTGCATCCCCACACAAACCTGTGAGGGAACAGAAAAAGGAAACAGGCTGGCAGGCAAAAAAGAAACAAGAACTTGGAGGTGAATCGGGATTATGCTCAGGCACAAGCAATGGCAGTGGAATATTTATATTTTTGAAGGTAATTTTTAAAAAAAAAACTTGCTTGTCTGCACATTAATTTGTAGTTTCTGTCCTTTTTCTGCACCACATGCACCAGATTTGGTAATTAACTTTTTAAGCCGAGTTCAGCAGTTTATTGGGCTTAGTTTGCAGTCCAGAAACTGATCACATACCTACCCTGATAAGACAGTCTTAATGAGTCTGAAACCAGGAGCTGAAGCCCTGGATGAGCTAATTCTGCAACCTGAGGCCCCGAGCCAGTTTGGAAATTACCCGAAATGGACCCCGAGTTCTGCCACCTGCGGCACAATCCCGCCCCCCCCACGGATACCCCTCCCAGGACTGAATGGTATGGTGCCACTGAAATGTCCTCAGACTACGACTTTTTTCCCCTATTTTATTTGCATTTAGGAGAAAAAAAAAAAGTACCGCTCTGTAATATTTATTGCTCTTTTCAAATGGAGGAAGAACCCTATGTAATATTGTAGCAATTACAAAGGTCAAAAGATTTTCTCTCCTCAGGCCATTTGATGGTACAGAGAAGCAGCATTTCTGAACACATAATGAACACCGCAATCTCCATTTGGATTTAGAAGAAACCCCCAGATCCCCGAAAAGGGGTTCTAATGAGATCCTGTATTTGTATAATACTGCTTTCAAAGCAATCACCAGCATGCCGATTGTTCCCTGGGCAGGGCCGAATTCATGAGCCCTATTTTGTAACAAGATGAAGGCATGTTTGACAGAAAAGACTGGTTTTCAGAAGGGAAGAAGCCACTGGGATGTATGCAACTGAGCCCAAAGAAACACTGCCCATGCCTGAGGCTTTTAGCAGCTTTATAATAGATGAAAAAAAAAAAATCAGAAAGATAAAAGCAAGATACCGTCACAAGTTTCAGGATATAGGACACAAAAATTTCGGTTTTCCTTGTGGCTTGAAACTTTATGGACAAAATCACTACAAGAAGGACAGAAGTTGGTCTGGATCTAGGGCCCCCTTTGGAGATAGGGAGCTTTATCTAAGCTGACAACCTCACCAGGCTGGCCCCATCAGAGATGTGCAATGCATTCCCACCCCAGTCCCATAATGTGGGAAGGAGAAATTCTGCTTTCTCGGGTGGAGAAATAATGCACTAAGGGAGCTTGGGAAGTCATCTCACTAGTCAGAGGCCTAGAATTGTTTTTGTTTTTGTTTTTTTTAATTAAAGAAAGTGGACTCATTAGCTAACTACAAGGTATTTATTAAGCCTTTCTGTGCCAGCCTGGTACAGAGCACAGTCAAGGGCTGGAACAGTGTTTCTCTTCTGCTCTAAAGCACATTGAATACAGGATCAAGTGAATTGCTTATGATAGCAGCAAATGATAATAGTACAAATGGCACAATAAGTGTAATGGAAATACCTGTTCTCGGGGTCTCAGGGACACCATCCTGTGGGCATCATGATGGGAAAGATTGGTTTGCAACAAAGTCTTGAAGGGTAGGTAAAATTTAGGAGAGGCAGGTGTTACAGAAAGGCAAAGAGACAGAAGTAAAATGAATATGCATATTGGCAGGATGCCTCAAGCGCTATTAGATTAAATTAGATAGTTCTTTCCTTGACTTTCTTTTCCCAAACGAAATAGTCTCAATTTAAAATTTTTCCAACACCCTGCTTTGCTTCCATCCCCATGAAGAATCATTCCTTTGTGCTACTGCAGTGCTCTATAAACTGTTCTCATCCAATACATAATGTGAGAAATATTTATGTCTTTCTTCCTCATGCAACTGTGAGTTCTTCGAGGACAGAAGTAAGGCTCTGTATTTCCATGATCTCATACACCGTAATCATTACTTAATGTGTGAAAGAGTTTTGTGAGTGACTGGTTCCTTCAACTACAGTGTGTTCACATGAGTCTCTGATGTCAGACACAATTAGCTTCCCTGTAACCTTCTTCCCCTCTCTGTTCCATCCTCTTTTAAGTGACCAACTATCCTCTAAAAATCTGATACCTGAACTGAAGAACTCCCAATGCACGGTTAACCTATAAATTCATGCAGATTCAGTGTTAGAATATATTAGCTACACAAGATCACCAGCCCATATCAAGCCTATTTTAAAAATAAAATTCTCAGAAACCTCAGGTCTCTTTCATTCTGTACTGATGCAAATGGATTTTTGATTCTAAATTTGGAAATTTATGCATTTATAAGTATCAGATTTCTTTTTATTGGCTTAGTACATTACAAATTTTCAAGATAATTTTGAACTCTGATTTTGCCATTGACAATACTAAGTACTCCTTTCCAACTTTATCAAAGGTTCCATGTAACACACATATATTCTTCCTTTTTTGGGGGTCAGTTAATGGGTTGAAAGTATTGAACCAAATAGAAATGGAAGGAATCCTGAGTTGGACCGCTGGAAGTTTTATCTAGGCTGACAAGAATCCTGTAAGTGAACCCATCTTGTTTAAGCAGTTATAAAATCAGTTTACACACTGATATATGCTCTGGCTAACATTTTTTCATACCATTAAAGAAAATATAAAGGAAATCAAAACTTTTTCAATGCCTTTCTAAAACCAAGATATACCTACTTTAACAGCTGTTATCTGGATAATGAGAAGGCAGATTTAGCACAACCTGATGTTTTTTCCCCATATTACTCACCAAAGATCACTCCCATCATGCTCTTTATATCTTTGAAGCTAACAGAAAGGCTGACCAGTCAGATATTTCCAAAGTACATCTCCTCCCTCCTTCTGACAGTCGAGACAATATCTTTTTCTGTGTTTTCTGGTACTTTCCCATGCTCCAGAGATTGATGAAAGATTTTTATTTTTTAGCAAACTCAAGCAAAACATTGTGATGTATTTAGTTAGTAAAATAAACAAATTGAACATGATCAAAATATTGCTTTTACAGACAGATAATTTTTATGAGTCAAGAATTATATTTAACTTTGTGGGTTTTGTCCTAACATCTAAGTTAAGTCTTAATTTTTTTTCTTGTTTTTTTTGTTTGTTTGTTTTGTTTTTTGTTTTTTTCAAAATGAGGGAATTAAGCATAAGTGGGATAGTTCCCAAAGTTCCATTTAGTCCTAAAATTTTATATTTTAAGTTTAGCTACTGTAGACGGCCAGGGACTCGTTTATAACTTACCTGTTATCTATAGTGCAAGAATCTGCCACCGATATGGAATTGAATCCACATTAAGATCTATTACTTTCAAGATTTTTAGTTAGAACTGCTTCCTTCTTTCTATAAAGGGCAGAGCAAGTCTAGGAGAAAGGAAATGCTACTTCTCAGCCTGTGCATGCCTGCCAATCAGAAAGACCATTTTGGGATTTGATGCAAAGTTATTTCTAGTTGATGACTCCACATGCCAGAATTCTCACTGATATTTTTAAATCCCTGCAATAAAGTCTCAGTAGAAGAAACCACAAGATGAATTACACATGCTTATAGATGTGTCTCTGACAAACTTCAGGGTTTTCATTCATCTTCATAATTTCAGTACTTAGTGTCCCAGAAAATGTTTGGGGGATAGAATTGAGAAGAAAACCAATCATCTCACTCAACAGTAAAGACCAAAGGTTAAATATATTGTTTCTCTAATTGGACACAGAAAAAAAAAAATGTTTCTAAATCCTCCACAACAGTTGTTTTCTCTTCAGTTCCCTTAGGCTTTGGTTGATGAACTATTTTCTAAAGAATTTCCTTTGTGGATGCCTTTTCATTTACTGAAAGGAACTAATTGTTTTTCACAATTATATATAAAAATACAGTGGGCTCAACTCACTACTCTGTATCAAGGCTTAGAAAAATATTGTTCTCAAGGCATTCTCTATTCAGAAGAAATTTGCTTTCATAAAGTGCTCTCATGGCAGAGTCATTGTTACTTAAGCAATCATTAGGAACTATTTACATATGTTAGCCAAAACAGGTTGATTATGCACAGCTATAAATTCAGGAGGAGCACACATAAATCCACAGCTACATCTTTAACCATGCTAGGACCTGTGTTTCATTCCTGCTCTTGGAGTCCCTTGACAGGGAGGCAAGACGTGCATTTATTACTTAGCCTATTTGTAACCCTTTCTGCCTGCAGCCATGCTCACCTGGGGGAAAATCATTGTGTAGCTGGAAGCGGCGTTCTTCCTCTCTTGCCATTTACCTCCCCACTTGGAGTTGCTTATCAGATTGTTGAGACTGAAGTTCTGTTTACTAATAGGCAAAGTCAGTGTGTGTTAAAAGGATCCTCTTTAAGTGCTTCTACTCAAGACTTGGATAAATGGCTCACTTGTCGTTTACTTTTATCCTTCTCACATGAGAACATGCTCTCTAGAACATGGTGGTCAGACCGGACCTTTGGGCAAAAGCCTGGCCAGGCCTTGAGATTAAGCCAGTACTCCAGGCATGTCTTAGAAAGTCCTGTATTGTACAAGGCATGTGTTTGACTAATAATAAAGTAGCCCTAATAATAAAGTAGCAATAAAGTTGACTTCATATTGTCATTCCCATTGTGTTTCATCTTCCTTTGGAAACTAACAAAAAGAAGGGGTAAAAAGCCTTGCAGTGATAACAACAACAGAGTAAAACCAGAAATTGTCTTTGATGAAATTATTAAAATAACAATAGGGAAAAGTCTGTAGCAGCACTGTAAATAAGAAGGAGGTGATCTCCCAGGAAGATTAAAAAAAAAGTCCACTATGTATAGCACAGTTTGATAAGATTGAGGGAAGAAAAGATGAGCTCTTATTTCTGCATTCTGAGAAAAAGAAGCATTATCTGGTTGTCTTTTAGATAACTAGGCTTTTGATGCCTTTTGGCCTTCATGTTGCATATTTATATTTTCTTTTTCTCATATTTCATTCATAGACCTGATATGTTTGCATACATATTAGTGGCTTTTAATTTTAAAAGTTCTCATATGAGTTGAAAACTTCTGTGTTCTGATTTAATACTTATAATTTATTAGGTTTGTTTTGCTGCAACTTTTCTATTTTCTGAAGCAGAATATTTATATCATTTACCTTCATTATTTCTTACTTAATGAAAAATATAATTAAGTAAATGAATTTTGTTCTTTTAAAGTCTCAACCACGCCTGTAAATGACTAAATAGCTACCATGAGATTACCATTCTACATAAAATCTTATTGTAGTTAATTTTAATAACTTGTCATAGAAGCTTTGATTAATCTTTGGATCCAAATATTATTTAGCAGAGGTTTTGTTTTTATTTCTAAGTGATTAGATTAGTTTTCTTTATCATTTTGTAATACATTTCTGGTTTTATTACATTATGAATAGAGGATTTATGATTATAATTGTGATCTTTTGTTTATAAATAAATGTATTAGAACAATGTTAGGGAATGGTAGGGACACATTTCAGTATCATCTATTGGAAGTATTATATTAATGATATTATTCTAATACTGTGGCCATCTTTTGTTCTAATTGAGCTGGGAACAAATGTAGTAATATATGTCAGTCTCCTCCTCCTCATCTTTTTCATCTTGCTAGTTGTATGTCTAAGTTTTTTCTTATATATTTTGGCATTAATGAGTTCAGAACACAGGTCCATGACAACTGTACCTTCACTGTGAATTTTTCCTTACATTGAATAGTTTCCTTTTTCAGAGTTACTGTTTTCTGCATAATTTTCTTTTTCGATATTAAGAGTACGATCTTCGTTGTCTATAGGAAATGCCTACATATAGGCATTTCCCCACTATTTTCCCGTTTCTTTATTTTTATACTTTTTGTTATTTTGACTTGAGTGTGATTTTTACTGAAGTTGTATAGTTGAATTATTTTAAACCAATTTCAGTTTGGCCTTCATTACAATGATTCAATCTGTTTTCATATTTTAATAATATGTATATTTTTTGTAAATTATTTATAAAATATTAACAAAAATTATATAGGAAATTTTACAAACTTTAGAAATCATAAGTGGCTCATACATGCTTCTAGGATGTAGCTCTCCAAGGATCCAAACTGAGAGACCAGGATGTTTATTAAGTGGCTTTTTTCTTGGCAGGCCCTAGGCTCCATTTTTGTCTCCTCAGTACAGTGAGACTGCCAAACACTCAGCTCTCTATTCCAGTGGCTTTCTGTTTAGCCTCTTAACTTCTACCCTGCACAGCTTTAAATTCAATAAATGACTCATGAAAGAGAACCACCAGTGTTGGGCTAGTTTCTCTGCACCTCTTTTTCCTCTGGAATCTTGGCCTCTTATATCCTGCCTTCCTTGGTGGGCCCACCTCCTCCAGGGATTATCTCTCCTGCTCTATAAAGTGGCAAATATTAGTCTCTTAGCTGTGACCTCCTGTCTGGTTGGCCATCCTCTTGCCCTGAAGAATTAGAAAAAGGCCTAGGAGAGAAGTGGCTTATAAAATGTTGTCTCTTTCTCTCTACTGTTCTCTTCTGCACTCTCAAGTGCTGATGACTTCACAGCTCTCATTCAATTCAATTATATATTTTTTCTATTTTATCCAAGTTTATTAGATGTTCTTGACAGAAACAACTAATGGGGATTGGAAGTCCAAGGCCAACTTGCACTTTGGTTTCTGTTTCTTTGCTTTTCTAGAAGTTTATTTTATTGTCTATTGTCAAAGACTCTGGGTCTGAAGTTCTCTCTTGTCCAGCAAGAGAGCGAACACCAGATTAAAATGTGAGAGAGGCTAATGCCTGGAAGGAGATAAGATCCCCGAGTAAGGTCCTTGCTCCATTTTTATTCGGATCAGAAGGTTTATGAGCGTGATGGATGTGCACAAAGAGGCAATGAAACTGTGACCATTAACTCATGGGTGTGGGGGAAAGGGGCTTTCGAAGATATGCACTGTTAGGGGTTTGGGTCAATACAAACCAAAATCCTGGTGCTGGGTGGAAGGAAGGTTGTTTACAGAAGACACCTTTGTTTATCTAAACTGGCCTAGGGACAAGAAAGAGCATGCTACCTCAGGATCAACAAGGCACCTTTCTTTTGATAATTAGTTCCACTCTGGCCAACTCGCCCTGCTGTTTACCTGTTTACCTATTTTGGTCCTTCCTATGAAAGCAGCGTTCTGCTATTGTACTAAGTTGGGGGGGCATTTCCACCCTGAATACCTAATCTTGTTTACCTTGTTTATGATGCTTTCATCCTGAGGCTTTTCTATTCCTATGTCATTGTCCTATACTGGGGGCTTTTGCCCAATTTACCTAATCTCATTTACCCAAACTTGGGTGTGTTCATCCTATGGCTTTCTAAGTTTTTATGCCTTGTTAACCCGTCAGTGCAAGCTCAGGGAATTCCTAAACTTATTCCCCACACTTACTATTGTTCAAACTTTTGTTCTTCCTCATTTCTTTTTCTAACTTAAAAATTGTTTAATGGATTTCAGTTCTGGTGGTAGCATCTTTTCCGTCTTAATCACACATAGTTAACCTTGTACTTCTGTATTTATCAGTGTCAAGGAAAAGAACATTTGTAGAACTCTATTCTTCTCACTCCTTAAAAATTTCTTGATATTCTACTATTGTCTTCAAAATCATCTATACAGATAGATTTCTTTATAATATTTGTATTCCCTGCATGGATGCCAATAAAATAAGTTTCTCCAAGTTTTGCATAGAGCTGGAACTTCTGTTGTTGTTGCTATTGCTGTTTTATTTGCTTTTCTTGCAGTTTTCCCAGCTTACTTGACTAATCTTTTACTGGGCAATGTCTATATTAACTTAACTGTCAATTTGAAACATTAAGACCTCATACCTGTGAGTGCCTTTATCTCTAATGTTGATTCACTTTTAATTTAAATGACTCATCAGGGGTCAAAGGCCAATTCCCTCACAGTTATGGTCAGAGAAGGAAAATGAGGATATGAGAAACTTTTTGAAGCAAAAAGATAGTGTGAAAGAAGTATAGAGTTTCTGCTTTCAAAGAACCCATAACTGTCTCGGCAAATATAGCCAAAGCCATTGGTTGCCCGCCCAGTATCCTTTTATACCTTCTTTCCTACTGACAGAACCCCAGCCTCCTGTGCCATATGTGCAGGCATGTGACATAATCTTTCCAATGAGATGTAAGTGAAATCTGCTAGATGTTCTGCAAAGATGTTTGCTTTTTAAGAATCAATGTAAATGAATGCATTCAGTATGGTTTCCACTACCCCCTTTCTTTCCTGACATGAGCATATATTTTGAGGCTATAGCAGCCATCTAGCAACTTTAGTGTGTCAATAGTGAGAACAGTGTCAAGAGGATCACAGGAGTGCCAGTCCTGAAACTGTTTTGCTTCTAAATAAATGCCCTTGACCCCTTACCAAGACACTACTTGTGTAAGGAAATGAATTTCAACTTGCATAGACCACCATAAATAAAGTCTTCAGTAATTCATCTAACTGATACATCAGAGAAAATTAATTTAAACAACCACACAAGAAAGTCAAAGGGAAGAGCCACATATGTGGTGTAGATGAGAAATGGTTGTAATTTTCCTGGCCTTCTTCACGTGCAGGGCAGTGTTTACACAGCTCTGTGAGAGAAGCCATGTGCTGGCCCTGGGCTACCGCACACCTGCATTTCCAACCACACGCAGTTAGTTTGCACTTTCTGTTAAAATCTCTTCACTTATCTTCCTATTCAATGCCACTTGCTTTCTCATTCCTAAAAACAAGATTGCAAAGTAATTAACTGTCTTCCCTGGCCAGCAACCAGGAATCAGGGGGTCCACAGCATCTTCTACAGGGTGCTGAGAATGATTTTTTCTCTTTTAAACTTTCAAGAGAGTATACTGAGAGATCTTTCTGTTCTCTAATGAGTTACTAGAGTGAAACACAACTGGTTAGAACTCCTAGAGAATATGTCTCCAGACTATTTCATTGTGGAATATAAGGAATCCTGACTAAACACTAGCATGTAAGAATAGAGAAATTAAGTTCAGGGAAATAAATATAAGAACTCAGTAATTTCTGGGACTTCGTTTTTTTCTCTTAGCACTCTAGAAATCTTGGAATCTCAGAACTGATAGCACAAGAGGAATCAACTTTAAGTACTGAATTATTTAATTAATTTAAATTTTGTCTTAATTTATTATAATTATTGGTCCATAAGGATGCCAACACTTTGCTGAACATTTAAAGGAAAACAAATGCACAAACTGGACATGGATTGCTTTCGTTTTCGTACTGTTGGAAATTTCTATAATCACCGTGATGGTAACAAGTGCCAATAGAATTGTGCCATAAAGTCTGTTTTGGAACTACAGTGAAGCCCAACTCATTTGGAGACTATTTCATGCAAATGGAATTTTTCTGAGAAAAAGTCAATACTGATTATCAACTTTTACTTTACACATATATACATCAGAATGTCTCTCATTGTTGACTCTCTCATTTATTCACTAATTCATTGTTTTGAGCATGTAAAAATATTAAACCCTGTTTTTCACAGTTGGATTACCTTCCTCTAGTTACATTCTATACCTAGAAACTCCAACTTATCAAACAATATATTCATTGATCAGATCTCTTTAACTTTCAAGTAGAAGTTCAAGTTAAGCCGACTTAAACAAACGGAAAACAAAAATAGATTTTCTGGCTAACATAATATAAAAAAGTAAACATCGTGGCTGATATGAATAGGAGTCAAAGACTCAATACTCACCAAGAGTTATTTCCCAAGCACTCCCCGTCCTTCTCTCTCTAGGCCCCACTCTGGGTGTCATCATTTCATTTATCAGAATTCTTAGTGTGTGGTTCTAGGATAGAACTAACCACATGAGAGATTTCTACAAGCCATTTTATGTTCAGAAGGTGGGTGTAGATTCAGGTGCAGTTGAAGTTACACGTGCTGTCACAGGTCTGCTGGCTTACCTTGTTGGCAGGTTAAGAGCCAGGCATGCAACCCTCCAGCCACCACTGGGTCACCTTCTTCAGTTTTTCCAGCTCCTTGGTCAAGTATATGTAATTAACCTGCATCATCAAACGTAAGGCTTAAAGGCTGTGAGAAATTGATAAGGGGTCCAGTTCATCATCATAAGATCTAGGTCATCTCATGGTTCCTGTTCATCCTTTTTCTCCAGAGCTTCATACCCATCTCTCCTTCCCAACTTCCTGCCATGTGGGCTTTAGCCTCCAGCACCATATGCAAAAGCACAAGTCATCCATAGACTATTTACCTATTATTTAGCTGCTACTATTTAACTAGCTACTACAGTTGTATAGTCAAATCCCTGTAATCAATCCCTTAATCTAGATAACTGCAAGGGATTCTGCTTCTCTAATTAAATCCTGGCTAATAAATTGCCCATTCGAAGTTAAGAATAAAAAGAATGTTTTACTTTAAACGTTTGCCGAATTAATGAATGAATTTAATAAATTAAGTTATTCTTGGTGCACAACACTCATTCATTTACTTATCCATTTAGAACACATCCTGGTATCTGTACATCTATTTATTCTGTATATCCATTTGTCCATCCTTATGGCTAAGTACTGTTTTTAAGTATCCATAAAACAACTGTTAATAATGACTCTCTGACACATACACCTTCACTCAAATGGAAGATGACAGCAGACCTGGGTCCATAACATTTTGCAACTGACTTCAACGTGGGAAAATGAAGACTAACTTTTCCAGCTGAAAGTACTGGAGAATTTTAGGTTGATGAAAAGTAATTACCTGGGCAATGAAGCAGCATGAAGCACTATAAATGGCTGCATTAAAACACTGATTGGGAATCAGTTGATTTCTCGGGTGAATTTTCCATGAAATCTCAGTTAAAATATAACAAAATTTAGGGCAATTTCCTTCCTATAAATATTTTATTTATCTATTTTTACATGTCTCCTGTCAAACTAGATACATGTTTGATCAGATTTATCTATTCCCTTCTGTTTGACTCTCTCTTGATGTTTACATGATGGGTTATATCAGTGCAAGTGTTTTCAGTGAACCCTGGCCTTAGTTCTATTTACCACTGGACTATAACTCGCACAGAAGCTCCAATAAGGCTCAGGGTCATGATGCATAAGAAATGAGAGTCAGTTTGCTGCAGTCTGTCTCCTGGCCTTATCCACTAAACCGCATTTACTCTTTTTTCAGTTTTAGAGCTGTTCTTTCTACCAAGCACAGTGGAAAAGTACCCTTACCCTGTGAACATCCTTTTCCTACATTCTCTTCAGAGATCTCTCATACTTCCTATGGCTCATGATATCTTTCTCTTACTTTCAGGCACATACGTTTGAGTACAACTGCCAGAAGCAAATGTCATCCTTTTACTTTTATCAATAGTCTTTCAGAGTTTGCACAAGTGACTTGTTTCTCAACTGCTGCTGAGCAGTAGAGAAAGCACAGGAGGATTTTACATGGAAAGAGCATTTCAACTGCAGAGAGACTCTATAACTCTCTGAAGCACGATTCCTGGGATGTATAGCCTGAAAGCTTGTACTAAGCAAGGGAATAAAGTAGTGGCTACTCTATGCTCTGAATAACAGTTCTCATTTCTGGGTTAAAGAAGAGGAAGGAGAAAGGGAATGACTTCATTGAAGTCAATAGTCAGTAAATAGGGGTGTCTGGGTGCCTCAGTCAGGCATCCAACTCTCGATTTTGGCTCAGGTCATGATCTTACTGTTCTTACGTTTTAGTCCCGTGTCAGGCTCTGAGCTGATAGTGTGTAGCCTGCTTGGGATTCTCTCTTTGTCTCTCCCCCCCCTCTCTCTTTCTCTCTCACTCTCTCTCTCTCAATAAATAAACTTAAAAAAATATTCATCAAATAAACACTGGGTCTTTACTCATTTTGGAGATATGTGAAAAAGACTTGGCCCCTGACTTCATGCTTAGAGTCTAGAAGGACAGAGAGTCAGAAATCAACTAAAAGGATAATTAAATAAACACAAATCCAAATACGTTCTAAGCAGCTGTGACGAGAGTAACTGGGAGGAGAAAGAAGAAAGGGGATCCTATTTTAGTTAAAGTTGCCATTCCAGCTACCACAAAGAGGTGACGTGTAGTTGAGACATGAAAAATGAGTGGAAATAGTCCTTGAAGAATCTTACTCTTAGGTGTTTCTAGTCAGCTTGCTTCGAGCCTGTGGAGGAACCACTTAATGCGGATTCTTTTAGCACCTCCAGGTACCTGTTTATCTACTCTGTCTTCTGTCCCAATATCATTAAGTATGCATTCTGTTTTTCCAAAGAAACGAGAACCCTTATCTTTTGTGATGTACATACCGTGGACCTACTGTGCACAAATCACTGAGCTGGGTACAATGGTCAATGCATCAGAACTATAGAATACAGATCCTGATAGCAAGGGATGGCCTTGAGGATTCCATATGAGGATGAAAGCAAATCAAGGTATCTTGGAGAATTAAATTCCATGATTCATTAAAAATAAAGACTAAAACAGGACCACACTACTCACTTGGAAATGTGATAAAATATACAATGTTAATATTAATATTAAGTTTCCCAATTTATAACCCTTCCAGAGTAACAAATACTTGTTAAATGACTATTCTGTGCCTACTATGATAAGCATATGAAATACAAGCATTTTTAAGATAATGTTTCTACCTTTCAAAGCCATAGAGATTCACTTTACTATTAACAATTTATTCAACCAAAGTGCAATATTACACATATTGTGGCTTCCTTTTGAAGTTTACAGAGTCACACACATTTATTTTCTATGTAGTCTCTGTACAGCCTCCTCACCTTCCATGTCCCTGCTACTTTTTTACTTCAAAGTAAAATTCTTGTTCATAGTCCCTAGTGTTACAAAGCAGTGTGCATGCTGTGACATTCATCTACCTGAACACAACAGGCATTTTCAGCAGAAAGTATAGAATAAAATACAAAGTAAGAAGGAAAATAAGGTATTTATTGGATACTGTTGAACAAGTACAGAGAAAGAAGGCAAATTAGTGAAAAGTGGCACTGCCTGAACCAAGTATCATGATAGCACTATGTTGTAAATACTGTCTACCCACACCAACGTCTCTATACATAAGCAGACACACACACCCATATACCCACACACCCACAAACATGGCTTTGCATGTCCTTCCCCTGGAGGCAGCTGACACATTCCTATAGTATTTATTAATGCTCACAGGAGATCGTTTGGTTTACCATACATGGACTTTGGAGATGGAAAAACCTGGTTTTAAATCCCAACTCTGTCAATTAATTGGGTATTGTTTAGAGAATAATTTGCCCTCCATCCATCTCTGTTTTCACATCTGTGAAATGTAGACAGTGATGCCTCATCAGTTGGAATAATATAGGGATGAGTCCCTGACCCACAGTCAGCAGTCTGTAAATGGTTGCCATTGTATTTGGTGAATGAAGAGGTGTGTTTCTTGGAAATGATAAGACTGAGTTAACTGGAATTCACCTAGAATAAACATTTTTTAAATGTTTATTTATTTTTGAGAGAGTGAGGGAGAAACAGAGCATGAGTGGGGGTGTGCGGAGAGAGAGAGACAGCCAAACAGACAGAATCTAAAGCAGGCTCCAGGCTCTAGGCTGTCAGCACAGAGCCTGACATGAGGCTCAAACTCACAAACTGTGAGATCATGACCTAAGCCGCAGTTGCACGCTTAGCTGACTGAGCCACTCATGTGCCTCTAGAACAAACATTTTTTAAAACCTAGATAAAATTTAACAAAAATGCTATTAAGATTTCAAATACATAAATGAATTCTTAAAAAAATTACATGTCTGAGAATTTCATCCAGAAGTGGAAAGGGAACTGAAATTAAGAGCAGTGAATACATGAAGCTGATGCTATGGCCACCCAGAGCGAGGGCTCTCTCTTTACCTATCCAGCCCCATTCACTCTTTGGCCATCCAGGGCAAGGGCTGGAAGGGGGAAGCTATGAGGCTGAGAGCAGATGTTAAGTGTAGCTTTTGAAGTCTTTACTAGGAAAGTTTATAAGACTTGGATTTGTGTTAAATAATAAGTATATACAAGACTCCTGCGTAGACCCAGTGACCCTTACAGACCTCTCTTTGTATAAAGTGAAAAAGAAAAAAGTCAAGCAACCTGCACAATAGGACAATCACCACATACCTCTGAAACTGGAAGTGAATGAGGAAGGGCTAAAAAACATGAGTATTTGGGAAAATCTGTTTGAGAATGTAGATGTCTTCCCTCATACCATGACTTTGGGGACTAAACAATCCCACCTTCAAGGAAATCTGGAGGTTTATTCTCTAGAGATGGTAAAATGGATGGTCCCTGAAATGGGGGAATCCAGGCACTGCCATGGGATGAAAAGGAGCATGTGCATAATGAATGCCGACCCTTAGTCCTCCAGCCCCTTCTTCCAATATGGCTCCCAGAACCACGGAGGATTGGGAGATTCCCCCTAGACCACCTAGCAAACTGAAGGGGAAAGGTCTGAAGATACTTTGGGGTAGCGTTGGGGGTTAAGCAGTGGTCACCCAGACCACCTTGTGTAAAACCGAAGTCAACACCTGTCTTCCCACAGCAGTGCTGCTTTTCAGTCTGACAGTGTTCCACTATCCTCTTAATCATGAGAATGGAGGATCCCCAGACACTGACGGGATCCTCCACAAGGAATATCGTCAAAATAATCAGAAGCAAGTCCTCCTCAGAACTTGGAGGAAACAGACTATGGAAGGAGTGGAATAAAAAAAAAAAAAAAAGGAAAAGAAAAGAGAAAGAAATTTTGATTAATGTCCTCAAAGAGATAAAATATTGAATAGGTGAAATTACAAGAAATTCTAACAAAAACAAAACAAAACAAAACAAGAACATAGGATTAGGGTAAGGTGAAGGAGAAAAATATACATTTTCAGAAATATAAGGTCTGAGAGAGTTTCCCATTCACAAAACAATTGTGGAAACAATTACTAAATGGATGCATTTCAGAAATAATAACTTTGAAAAATAGATGCATAAAGTGAAATGCAAAAAAAAAAATGAGGAGCAATAAATTAGTAAGCATTCTATGCCGGATTCCAGCTCCGGCTAGTCCAGGGGTCCCCAGTGGATGAATGGTGTCTGCACGATGAATGACTCGAGAGAGCTGCTTTGTCTCTGGGACCAGCAGACAACTCTGCTTTTCTGGTCTCAGTATTTTATTTTTAGGTAGTGAGTTACATTACATCAGTGAGCATTACTTTTTCTTAGAAGATAGTTAAAGAAAGAAGACAGTGTATATTATGTCAATCCCCCAGACCTTGAGGGAGAGTCTTATCTTAGCTATTTTTTTATTCTATTCCTGAGCTAATGAATATACACTGATTTTGCCAGGAAGAAAGCAGGATTTTAAGTGTAACCTTGAACAAGCAGGTGGCACGTACATTGTTGCCTTAAGACCCATGCCAATCGTCTACAGACAGATCAGGAGTCCCTTTGTCTAGCTTCCTAAACTACAATGGGGGAAGGGTAACTTACTTGGCAAGGACATAATTCTCTAATGCCTGCCTAAGTTCCTTTGCTTATGAGTGAGTGAATTTATACAATAGAGGCCAAATGTCTACATAAATTACACTAATTTTTAGCCAACTCATAACTGCTATTCTGTATGATCAATTTGTGTAACCTATCCCCAAGAGGCAACTTTGAGGTTACTTCTGGCCAGGTTACTCTTGTTCAGATGTTATCCATCAAGGCATCACACTCCAGGTCCCTTTTTCCATATGCCATAAAACAAAAGAGCATTACATCCCTTGAGGCCAACCAGAGAAGTTCAAGAAGTCCAGGCCTGAAAGGTTATTAGAAGGAGATAATATTGGGGCACCATTTGCTCAGCAAGACACTTTGCAACATCTGCCTTATCCACACAGGGAGGCTTCTCAACCTGTGAGCCCATGATGGCTCCCGACTATTCTATTAATCCATATGTATTCATTATAAATATAAATGTAAAATTAACTTATGTCATAAAAACAAATTTAAATTGTATTATCAAAAATGGTTATAAGGAAGCCGGAAAAAGTTTGGCTTATTAAACAATCCTGAGGTCTCTGCATCACATAGGATGAGGATAAAGATGTGATTAACCTTAGATTTTGACAAGCATGCATGCTACCAAACAAAAATGAAAAAGATAGAACTTTTAATTTAATGGTTGGGGGGAAAAGAGACTAAGAAGATGTAATTCAATGGAAAAAGGAAATTGAGGACAAATTGAAGCAAAGATAAATCACAGTAAATGAATAGCACAAAATAAGACAGAATAGATTCTGCATGCAGACATACATATATAAACATATATGTCTTAGTGTGTGTGTGTATATATATATATATATATATATACATATATATAGTAAATCTTGCATATTGCAAACACTTGTAAAAATGTAAATATAATAAACTAGAATTTTGAACAAGAATAAAAATGCTAATTAAGATCAATGTGAGATAATATATCTGTCAAGTTTGTAGAAATTTACAAATATGATAAAACTGAATTTTGGAAAAATTATCTAGAAATAGGCAAATTTATGCATATGAGAATTGTTAATATGTTAATATGAGAATCGACACAATCACTTGGAGAGTAAATTGGCAATTATCTAGTAAAGGTAAAAATAGACCTGATGCCCCAGCAGTCCAACTACTTCATTAGTGTGTTCTCCAGAGAAATCTTACACATGTGCAAAATATATGTTGTACCAGTGGCAACTCTGCAAACATATCTGTAAAAAAATGTAAACAACCCACTGGTACACAATAAAATAAATGAATAAACTGATTTGTTCATGTATTGGAATACTCTATTGTCAGTGAAATGCAAAACTTATATTTGTAGGAACCACCAAAAGCATGATTCATAGATGGTGAAAACACTGGTATAGTAGAAGTATAAAAGAGTGAATGATACACATCTCAACCATAGGAGACTATCTCAAAAGAGGGAAGAAGGGAAAGGAAGAGACAGGTAGGTATTTTGCTGAATCTGTAAAGTTATCTTTACAAAGAATGCTGAAGCCATTTGGCAGAATGTAAATGTCTTTTTACATCTAGGTGTTGAATGCACAGATGGCTGTGATTCAATTTCCTGTGATTTTCTATATTTCTGAAATAATTCATTATTTAAAATTGAAACAATACAATAAATGAATAAAAAGGTAGATAAATGAGAGGAATTAGCATCCTCTGAGTCATGTAAATTTTATATTTAGCCTGTTGTTTCACAATAGTATAATTAAAATGGAAACCGCCTAATAATAATTCCCTTTTGCATATCACTATACATTCTAAGAACAACTGCCTCTGTGAAAAGTGACTTAGGAAAGCTTATTGTGGATGCTATCAACAGAACAGCAAATTACTCTTGGAATTTAGAATTTGGAGACATATAGGATTTTCTGAGTGCAGTTGGAGTCATTCCTAACGTGATATTAAGACACTTGAGAGTGAATCTCTTCTAATGTCACCTGTGCCTGAATATGTGGCTTAGTTCCTAAAGTGTATTTTAAAATGTTCTGAATGAGTTCTACTGCTGAATTAACCAAACTCTTTCTTAAGGGGGCTATTGGGAAGAGAAGTGAGAAGCATGCAAGTTCTAAGGTTGTGTTAAACCCATAGCCACAACTTATATATTTAATTTGCTGGTCTTGAGAGGTTTGTCTTGAGAGGTTCTCAGTGCCCAGGTAGGAAATATGCGTGGGCTCTGTATTAGGATGATTATGATGCCTAGCGTGGTTGAAGTGACCTTCCTTTGAACTTCATAGCACCCTGAAAATAGCTCTATCATAGTACTGACCACAAAGACTGTGACTGTGGTATATTTATGGAATTCTTCCATTGATTGTATACTGCACTGATTTAAAGAACAACTTTTTTAATTTAAAAAGAGACACTTATCTAGAATTCACAATGTATGAGTTAGGGGGAAATGGAATACATTTACTCATCAGCACCCTCCAGTTTACTGTCATCATTTTCAATCCTAACTGCAAACTGAAGATCTTTGAGGAAGAATGTATGTGCGTATGTATGTATGTATCTGTTTGTATATATGTATGTATGTCTACGTATGTGTATATATATGTATACATGTATGTGTATGTGTATATATATATATCCTATCTCTCTAGGGTATTTTACACAATTTCCATTAAAGGCTGATTTTAGTTACCATGTGACTATACCTATACAGATGTTTTTTAAGATTTTATTTTTTTAGAGAAGTTTTAGGTTTACAGCAAAGTTGAGAGGGAGGTACTGAGATTTTCCATATACCTCCTGCCCCCATACTTTCATAGCCTTCCCCATTATCAATGCCACTCACCAGAATGATAGATTTTTTTTACCAGGGATGAACCTATACTGATATATCATAATCACTCAAAGTACATAATTTGCCTTAGAGTTCACTGTGTTGTACATTCTATAGGTTTGGAGAAATGTAATGACATTATGATATCCTTCAGACTATTTTTTTCTGCCTTAAAAATCCTCTGTGTTCTACGTGTTTGTCTCTCCTCCTCCTCTTCCTCTTTTCCTGGACCTGCAACCACTTATCTTTTTACCATCTCCATAGTTTTGCATTTTCCAGAATGTCATATGGTTGGAATCATACAATACGCAGCCTTTTTAGATTCGCTTATTTTACTTAGTGATATGCATTTAAGTTTCCTCTATGTCTTTTCATGGCTTGATAGCTCATTTCTTTTTAGCACTGAATAATATTCCACTGTCCAGATGTTTATATATCTATCACCTACTGAAGGACATCTTTGTTGCTTCCAAGTTTTGACAATTATGAATAAAGCTGCTATAAATATCCATGTGTGGGTTTTTGTATAGACATACGTTTTCAACTCCTTTGGGTAAACACCAAGGGACCCAGTTGCTGGATCATATGGTAAAAGAACATTTAGTTTTGTAAGAAACCACCACACTGTCTTCCAAAGTAGCTGCACCATTTTGTATTCCCATCAGCAGTAAATGGCAGCGCCTACTGTTCCACATCCTCACCAGCATTAGGTATTGTCAGTGTTCCAGATTTTGTTAATTCTAATAGGTATGTGTTGGAATCTCATTGTTGTTTTAATTTGAAATTCCCTAATAACATATGATTGGACATCTTTTATATGTTTAGTTTCCATCTGTATACCTTCTTTGGTGATATGTCTGTTAAGGCCTTTAGCCCATTTTATAACCAGGGTGCTTGTTTTCTTGTTGTTGAGTTTTAAGAGTTCTTTATATATTTTAGGTAGCACTTCTTTATTGGATGTGTTTTTTGCAGATATTTTCTCCAAGTCTGTGTTCTGTCTTCTGATTCTCTTGGTATTGCCTTTCACAAAGCAGAAGTTTTTAACTTTAATAAAGTCCAGATTATCAATGATTTCTTTCATGGATTCTGTCGTTGGTATTATACCTAAAAAAGTATCTCTGTGCCTAAGATCACCTAGGTTTTCTCCTATATTATTTTGAAGGAGTTATATAGTTTTGCTATATTATACTATATTTATGTCTGGGAACTGTTGTTAAGTTAATTTTTGTGAACAGAATAAGATCTGTATCTAGATGCATTTTTTTTTTTTTTTGGCATGTGGATGTCCAGTTGTTCCAGCACCATTTGTTTTGTTGTTGTTTTATTTTGTTTTGTTTTGTTTTTTGACAGAGAGAGAGAGAGAGAGAGAGTGCTTGTGCTTGAGTGCGTCGTGCAGGGGAGGGACAGAGGGAGAGGAAGAAAGAATCTTAATCAGGCTTCCTTCTCAGTGTGCAACCTGATGTGGGGCTCAGTCTCCTATGATACCATGACCTGAGCCAAAATCAAGAATCAGATGCTTAATTGCCTGAGCCAGCCAGGCACCCCATCATTTTTTGAAGATACTATATTTGCTTCATTGTATTGCCTTTGATCTTTTGTCAAGGATTGACTATACTTATGGAAGTCTATTTCTGGGCTCTCTGTTCCATTCCAGTTATCTATTTGTGTGTTATTTCTCCAATATGACAATGTCTTGATTAGGTAGCTTTATAGTACTTCTTAAAGTTGGCAGTGTTAGTCCTCCAGTTTTCTTATTGTCCTTCAAGATAGTGTTGTGTATTCTCAGTCTTTTGTCTCTCCATAAAAACTTTTTAAAAAAGCTTGTTGATATCCATAAAATAACTTTCAAAGATTTTGATTGGGATTACATTGAATCTATAGATCAAGTTGGAAATAACTGTCATCTTGACAATAGAGTCTTCCTATCCATGAACATGGATATCTTTCCATTTATTTAGATCTCCTTTGATTTATTTTGTCAGAGTTTTGTAGTTTCCCTCATGTAGATTTTGTATACATTTTGTTAGATTTACACCTACGTATTTAATTTTGAATGATGCTAATATAAATGGAATTGTATTTTTAATTTCAAATTTCCATTTTTCATTGTTGATATATAGGAAAGCAATTGACTTTTGTATAATAACTTTGTGTCCTGCAACCTTCTTATTATGCTTATTAGTTCCAGGAACTTTTTTGTAGATTCATTTGGATTTTCTACATAGATTGTGATGTCATCTGCAAACAAAGATAAGATTGCATCTTCCTTCCCAGTCTATGTACCTTTTATTTACTCTTCCTGCCTTGTTGCATTGCAAGAACTTCCAATAAAATATTGAAAAAAAGTGGTGAGTTGTATCTGATCTTAGTAGAAAGCTATATGATCTTAACGAGATGAACTATAGTACTTTACCCTATATTGACTACTGCTTCACAAAGTTAAATCATTCTGTAGTGTTGCACAGGGTTCCATGGAATAAGAGGATATCTACTCTGTATTCCTGCTTCTACATATGGAAATTTTTCAAGCACCCGAGGCCATGGAACTTTTCTTTTATTTGAAGTGTTACTATTCTAGAGTGATCCCCTCTCTCAAAAGCAGCTGAGCAATCTGGAAGAATTGCAAGAACTTAAAAAAAAGCCAATGGAATTCAGTCAGAATGACTATCTTTCTACACAACTGTCATGTCTTTTCTCTGTCTCTGCTAACCATTTTTGTTTTCCCTTATTGTCTTCCAGATCCATCCTTTTAGAATCCCTCTAGCTCATTAGACTACCACTTTATTATTCTCATTCTTCTTTTCCAGTTTTCAAAGGTCTTCCTACTTTGTAATAGGAGTGGCTCCTTAGGTTTTGGCTCCTTTTAGAGACAATCTGAAGGGGCCTGTTCTTTGATTTTTCTGGCTGAGTCATGACTAACCCAAAGACTTGTTGAGTCCAAAATTGCTCCACTCCTGATACTCAGTCACAGAACAGTGTTCTATTTCTTTCTTTCTTTTCTTCCCATGTCTATACTAAATAGGTAGCATGATCATAAGAAAAATAAAGGGTAAAAAGTCATTTTTTATACAGGGCTAGCATCTATAGCTGCACAGTTTGTGCACTGCACAACCCCAAGAGAAGCATTTGTATAGACCCAGATATAAATGTTGTCCCTGGAGTTGCTGGATTTGGTAGCCATGCTTGGAGGCATACACCTGGTTACTAGGGGGCTTCTACTAGCTTTTAATTAAGAATGTCCAATATGGGGGACTTTAATTGCCTATAGGCATATCTAGAAAATTCAGACCTCTTGCATTCTCATAAATTCTTTTCTATCCATAGGATTTTTTTTTAATTTATTTTAATGTTTACTTACTTTTGAAAGAGAGAGACAGAGTGCAAGCATGAGAGGGGCGGAGAGAGAGAGTGGGAGACACAGAATTGCAATCAGGCTTCAGACAGCTCTGAGCTGTCAGCACAGAGCCTGATGCAAGGTTTGAACTCATGAGCCATGAGTTCATGACCTGAGCTGAAGTTAGATGCTTAACCAATGAGCCACCCAGGTACCCCTCCTATCCATAGAGTTCTAAAGGATCAAATTGTAAACTATGTACCAGCATTAGCTTTTCCAAAGTTGTTAAAGTGATATGTTCTTATTCCACATTGTAATCTTGTAACAATAGAATGTTAGGATTAAAAAAGCCTTGGAGATCATCAGGTATAGTCTCCTTACTGTATAAAGACTGATGTAAATTGTGATAAATGTCAGTGTGTGTGTGTGTGTATATATATATATATATATATATATATATATATATACACATATATATATATATGACATTAATATATATATCTTATATATATATATAAGTTTTAAATCACAGTGCCTGGGGCCAGTGTGCCTTTTCTCATTGGGTTGTTGTATGCTTATATTAAATGTAGGTTTATAGGCCATTTTGAAATCTTGAAATAAAGGCTAAAATGTGGATGTAAAATCATCTGTCTCTGAAACAAGAGATAACATAAATGTGATGGGGGCCTCTTAACTGTAGCGACAGTTTAATATGGAAGGTGTGTCCTTAAGTTATTTTGTAATGGATTAACAGTGAACCTAGATTCTCTACAATTTCTTTTTACATTTTAAGAACTGACCCTAATTTTGAGTAGATACTTCATTAATATTCATTTGTATATAATTGCCTTAATTTCAGTGATAATGACTTCAGCTACCAACTGTTTGATTGATGGAACTTGTGTCTTCTCTGGAAAGGAGCTAAGATATAAAAATCACACCATTCATGCATGCCTGGTATTTTTAGCTGCCTTTAATTACTAACCAGCTAAATAAGCATGCAAACCACGCTGTGATTGATAGGATCTCTTGGTTGAAGTGATTTTTTCCTCAGAATGTGGAATATGCTTGAATCAATTGAGTACTAAAAATAACCACTGAAAGCTGAATCTTCCAGAATCAGGAGGCTCTTGAATAAAGCATTTAACAAGAAGGAATTAACCTGCAATCTTTAAGACATTGTTACTGGAAAAAAGAACCAACAGAAAGTTCTCATTGTGTGCAACAATGTGAAAAAAAGCCTGTAACATGCCAAATCTTTATTTACTGAAGACATGCTAAGTAACATCATGCCAGGAATGAAAGCAGACATGAACTGAAAGTCATATGAGGCAAGAAAAAGAACCAGGCAAAGAGTATGAAATGTGTAGTTGAGTCCTGTGACCTAGACTGAGAACACATGGTGGCTCAGAACTGTGTCTAATTCTGGGTGGATGGTAGCGCTTCCCACATCCCAACCCAATGCTGATGAGTAGAGTTTTGAGGAAGAGTCTACTCTGGAGATCTTTGGGTATATCTCCAGTGTGAAAATAAAAGTGCTTTCAAACTGAGCCCATCACAATTAAAAAGCAAACTGCAACAGCAACAAATCAAATGATAAATCTGGAGAAGGTTGCTCTAGCCAAAAACCAACTTGGCCAGAAAGTGTTTCCAGACACTTCTTTTGTTAATAATAAACAACATCATCTTAAAGAAACATGGTGATTAGGAAGTTGCCACCCTCTGGAAAGTGTTTTAAATGTATTGAATATCTAGTGTCTGATAGACTGAGAAGTTGGCTTTTGGTACCTCTTGAATTCCATTATGTTCTCTCTTTACTGTCTGGCCCTAGTTTATCACTGGCAGAGTTTGCTCTCCCTTTCTTTTCTTTTTCTTGGCTAAAGTCCTAGACTCCAGTGTCATATCCAAGTCCCAAGCCCTCAAAATAACTCACACACCACAATATTCTTTCCTCCAGCCATTCAAAACTTCTGCCCACATGGTAAGGTTAGGAAAAAAGCAATCTGCTGACTTAAATTTACACTCTGTCCTTTTTTCTTCAAGAATATCTGTCCTGTAAAGAGACAATATTCTATATGGCATTGTAAATGTGCAGTGGATGAGTTTAGGAGGCATTAAAGGTGAGACAAAGAAAAACATTTGAGATATTTTTTCTTTTTTTTTAAAATTTTTTTTAAATGTTTATTTATTTTTGAGATAGAAAGAGACACAGCATGAGTGGGGGAGAGGCAGAGAGAGGGAGACACAGAATGTGAAGCAGGTTCCAGGCTCTGAGCCGTCAGTACAGGGCCGATGTGGGGCTCGAACTCAACAGACTGCGAGATCATGACCTGAGCCGAAGTCGGACGCTCAACCGACTGAGCCACCCATGCGCCCCTGAGATATTTTTTCTTAAATACATCCTCTAAGTGACTCTGTGGTATAAAGGAGGGAGGGAGAAACAATAGAAAGAAAATACGTCTGCTGGACGTATCAGTCTCCATTTAATATTTGTCAGCTGTTTATTTCTGTAAGACTGTGGGCATTCAGGGGCGCCTGGGTGGCTCAAGCAGTTAAGCATCCAACATCGGCTCAGGTCATGACCTCTTGGTTCGAGAGTTTAAGCCCCATTTCGGGCTCTGTGCTGACAGGTCAGAGCCTGGTGCCTGCTTCGGAGTATTTGTGTGTGTCTCTCTCTGTCTCTCCTCCACTTGCACTCTGTCTCTCAAAAATAAAAATGTCCAAAAAATTAAAAAAAAAAGAAGATTGTGAGCATTCACTTGCTTCTGGATGTACCTCTCTAAAGGCTGGTTGTAAACATAGTGACTAAGTAGTAAAGGCTCCATTGGTCTTCTCATGATGCGGGCTCCTCCCCAGTGGCACATACTGCCTGTCCTCTCATCACTGATCTCTGAAAGTGAGGATTCATGCCTCTCTTTCTCCTTGCCTTCAGGAAACTATATAATATAATATTGGGGTAGGGGGAGAAAAAAGGATAACAATGTAAAAGAAAAAAAAAACAGCAAAAATAAAACTATGATGATCTCCATGTATGATTTTCAAGGCTTGGTTCTAAGAAAAGTGACCCAGGTGAATGGGCTCAGGATCTGCTCATTTTGCACACAGGGTAAAAAGATTCTTCCAGGGACCTCTCAGCAGTGGTTTTGTTTATTAGAAACTTTCACAGACTCCCTGACCATTAAACTGTGTTATTTCCTTATTTTTGTGTAGTGCAAATAACTCAGCTTCCTCCTTTCTTTATACCATATCCTGAAGACAAAGAAACAAACAAAAAACAAAAAAAGGAAAAAACCCAGTAACAGTGAAATGTTGCATGTTAGAGAGTCTGAAGGCCGTGTGGGAAAGAAGGGAAGCTGTAATTATGTTAACATATGGAGAAAAGTGAGTTGCTAATGCACTTGGTTTCTTTTATTTATATTCTTCCTCTGTTCCAAATGGCCTTCCTGGGTTGTGAGCACCTGACGACACTCTCACACTGTGCCAAGGTGTGTTCATCCTGGAACCAGAGCTGGCATAAGCCAGTATTTTCAAGTGACAAATAAAAAATGGGAAATTAAATCCCACGGCCAGGGTTTGTTGTGTACATAAATTCAGAGATGGTTAAGTCAGGAATCTTCTAGGCTAGCTGTGCTAAAGAGGGATGGAGGGTAACCACTCATCCTGGGGTGAGCTTCCTGTCTTGATCCCTGTTTACACATGACAGTCCCTCATGTCTGCCACTTCTATAGTTCACCAGTAAGTCCTGACTCAGGACAACAGAGATTCTCAAACTGGGGAAGATAGGAAGTGTTAACACTTCTTTGCTCTCAAGGTAATCGCTACATTAAAAATAAGTGTGGGGGCACCTGGATGGCTCAGTTGGCTGAGTGTCTGACATCAGCTCAGGTCATGATCTCAAGGTTCATGAGTTCAAGTCTCACATTGACTTCGTGCTGACAGCTCAGAGGCTGGAGCTGCTTCAGATTCAGTGTCTCTCTCTCTCCCTCTCTGTCTCTTTCAAAAATAACAAACATTAAAAACAAAATAATAAACATTAAAAAATAGATGTAGAGAAGAAAGTGAATGATATAGACCATGATCAGTAAATACTTGTGGAATGAATGAATGAATTAATGAATGAATGAATGCAGGATTTATGTCTTCCCAGAGGTGACAGATTGGGTTTCTTAAGCAGAGGAAAGTAGATGAGACTACAGGGACAGAAATAATAGAATATTTCCATTGGCCACACCCTGGACTAAATACTTGTGCATATCATTTAATATCCAAAACAAACCCATTGAGATTAGTTTTATAATGTAAAAATTTTCATTTTACATAGGCAAAGAGTAAGTCCAAAAGAAATTAAGTGGGCTTTATTTAGTTACATTGGTAGATGGTGAGAAAGCCAGGACATGAATCTATTTTTGTCTGATGTCAGTTCTTGTTTTCACTACTATACTGTCTCCACATAGTCTGACTGAGCCCATCTACTACCTTCCTTTTACTCATTCTAAAATGTCTCCTCCCCATTTCTACACATGGAAGTTCTCTCTGTCCCTCTATCCTGGCTACAGCTGAGATGTCAACTGTTTTTGAAGCCATTCCTGATTCTTTAGTCACGTGTGACCCCATCTCTTCTACATCACATGGCACTTAACCCATAACTGTCACACCGCTAACCATATTCTGCCTTGCATCAGTTATTCTAATCTGGCCTTGTATTCTGCAGTGAACTGCAACTTCCCGGAGGGACTGTGTTCTAGAACTCTTTGCTTCTACTTCCCTGGAATGTCTGCTTCTAAATTGTGCTAAATGTATTTTGAATTGAATCGAAGTGGGGAATCTGGAAGTTTTCTTATTTCTTACATTATTTGCTTATTAGCTTTGTGGATTTGAATGTTTATAACCTGTTCCTCTGCTTTAAGTACAGATAATAAAATCATCTCAATTGGTCTGTGTCCATAACTTTATGATAGTCCTGGAAAATATGGAAACAATCACTTTAGGGAACCCATATATTTATGAAACTCTTGAATCACCTCTGTCTGTTGGTACCATGTGATAAGAAACAGGGAAACCAGCAAGAGGGTATTTTCAGACATCGTTTTGAATGAATAAATAGTTGTAGCTGTTTCATGAAAGAACAGATGATATGTAGCTATATTAAACATAGTCTGATCCCCACCTATTTAAAATCTACCACACTCTTTTTTTTTTCTTCATATACTAGTATTTAGTCAAAGCTATCAGGGTAGAAAGAAGATAAATGAGGACTTACTTTTCGGGGGTAAGAGAAGGTTATCTTGACTGAAGTGTTTAAGTTTTCTCCCGCTATCTCCCAATCTCAGTAATGGAGTATAATAAATCACCTTCCTGCCCACAGGAGAATTATTAACATGGATGTAATATTTCTCACCCCCTCTAGCTCCCTAACATGCTAAAACCTTAACACATATTTTACTGTCTCAAGCACTGTGTATTTATCCCAAAGAGGAAACTGTTCATGCAAAATGTGCTCTCCCATAGGAATATAGATAGAAGGAGCCCTTGAAGATCCTTATATCTATTCAGTGGCAGGCTGTTGCCTACACCTGGCCTAGGGAGCATATACGAATGATCGGTTGAGGATCCTGAGTCCTTGATGAGAGAAGATACACCCAGCATAATGGAGAGACAGATCGGTCGTCTAGTCCATCAACCCACGTGAATTCATCTTGGTACATCTTGCGGTGATTGAAATGGAATTTAGGCTACTTTCATATGTACCAGGACAATTGACTATCTTCAGAACCTGAGATATATTCATCTTTGTGTATTTTCTTCTCAAGATTTTATCATCTCTAAAAGTCAGGGTCTCATTGTTGCTTGAGTATAATCTACACTTTGATTTCTTGTCTTGATAGAGAATCACTTGTCTGCATTCCTCTTGTACAAATCTTTTATTGTTATGAAATCATTCATTTCTCTCCAAATTTCTATCTTCCTTTATTCATCTCTCTTACATTGGTTACTAATTTCCACTTTGAGTTATAGGTATATGTGGATTAGCTTTTTTGAAGACAGCAAGAGTAGAACCTGTTCTGAGTCAGCCTTGTATCCTTCATAGTTGCTCTAAATATGTGACGAGCAAAGAAGAAAAATTGAAAGAAAAAAGGATGATGATAAAAGAAAAGAATTTTTTTAAGAAGGAAGCAAAGGAAAAAATGAACTCATGAAGCTTTTCTCAGCATTTTTTAAATCTAAGCTTATTAATCCAGAAACAAGATGTAGACAAAGATAAGTAACTTTATCTTTTTAAGTCAGGCATGCTAGATTCATATTCTAACGTGTTAATTACTAGCTGCATGATCTTGGACAATTTATTTGACCTCTTTGAAACCTAGTTCTTTCCTTGAGAAATGGGTTTAATAAAACCTAAATTGTGGAGTGTTTAAAGATTACACGATTCTTGTGCATTATGGATCACATAGGACATGGTTAGCAGGCAATGATGGTAACTATCTTGCATTAACCCTTTCTAAGTGGGTCTGCTTCCTATTAAATAAACGAATTGAGTCCGTTTATTTTTTTTCTAAAGCATACAGCCTTAATAGAATGACCTTTCCCAGCTTCCATTACTAAGAAAATAGTATCTTCAGATACTGAGAAATGACTTCACTTCGAATGTCTCATTAGTGCATGTGATCGTTAGACCATAATATGGACTTGTTTTTGTGAAAGGCAGGAGGAGCAAAGAGTTTGGCTCTTAAGTTTGAGTTAATTCTAAAGAATTAGGATGGTATTTTTATAAGAGGATGCTGTTACCTTCTAAAAGAAAAACAATTGTCTCTCTTTCCTGTCTTGCTTTGCCTCTTAATAGAAACTGTGAACAGTGTAGCCTTCAATTTCTCCAAAAAAAGAAAATACATTGTTCCAACTGGTACATTAGGACACATTTGATGGCAATTAACAAGAAATCCCAACTTTAACTGACTTTCACAAAAAGGAAAACTATGGTCTCAAATAACAAGAAATCCAGTGGTAGGACAGGCAATGTGCTAGGTGTGTGCTGTAATTGGCTCTGAATCTCTGTTTCATTTGGTTATTTTCTCAAGCAATATCCTCATTCTTAGGTAGCATGGTGACTAGAGCAACTTCAGGCATCACATGTGGTCCTAATCACCTCTGGGACCAACATGTTGCTTTCTTTGTCTTCTCAGAGGGCCTCCACAGGCTCTCTTTCAAGTCTCAATCATCAGGGGTGGGTCATATATCCCCTCTAAGATAATCTCTGGTGATATTATGAAGTTGAGGCACATGTTGTATGAAGTAAAGATGGTTATATGAAGCAAAAGAATTTTCTGTTAGAAAAGACCAAAAGTACACACTGTATGGGGCAGGCAACCAATAGTGATGACTCTAGTGGGTTTCTTAATATCAAATTGACTTTCTACAAGTAATAGGGAATCAGTGGAGAGTTAATTAATTGTTTTTATTGAATAAACCAAACAAGAGTTATTTTAGATTTTTCAGGACTAAATCAGCATCTCTTATTTCAGTTTTTTTCTTCCAATTTGTAAATATATGTTGGCCTGAACACTTTACCTAACTTTACCTATTGATAGATGAGTGAAGGGGATTATTTATAACATTAATTAAGTAATATTTCAATGCTTAAACGTCTTCAAATATACCTTAATGGCAATGTCAAAACTATATGACTTCCAAGATTTCTCTTTACCTGGAAGACAGATGCACAAGCAGATCAGGAATTGTCTTACTGTTTTCCTCCCTAGCTTCTTTCTTTTTGCCTTTCTATGTATAGTTCTAATTTTCTCTTTTAGCTCCACACATTCTTCATTTGAAACCATCAAATGGAGTGGAATTCTTACAGGAGGCTGTGCCTATTTCCTATTACAGGAGTCTAAAGAGTTCAACCAGAAAGCTAACACAAGAACATGTAATCTAGGCTCAACTAAGCTAATACTCCTGTCCACGACTTCACATCAGGGAGAAGCTCAAATCTCCAGAACACAGTTGATAAATTATCCACAGATAATAGAAGTGTTGAGATTCTAACACATGAATCGTCAGGGGCATGACCTAGGCTGTGTTTTGTCACCTTGTTTTCTTGATTCCTGCCTGTTTTCTGAGTCTGATTCCCTAGACTTTTATTGAATCTGTAAGCTACCTCAAATCCTTTGTTACTTAAATGAGCCAGATTTTGTTGGTGTGCTTGCATTCATGGATACTTAATAACAGGGCTCTCTTCTAATATAAAAGGTTGGGGGATATTTAGAACCAGAAATCAGTGTTACATGCCTGCCTCTTTCACTTTCTTAAGACTGAAGAATCATATTTTTGAGCCACATGCCCTCTGCATCCTAGTTTGGATCTAGACTATTTCTTCCACCTCTGGAAGTTTTCTCAATCAAAAAGAAGTTCATAGCTAGATGGCATGTAGGCTATGATTACCGTCTAGGAAAATGGGTATCTTGAATCAGAAATTTCTTTTAAGGCTATTCTTGCTCTGGGGTAAAAATAAAGGAAAGATAAATAGCCACAGTTAATTTGTGGCTGTGACAATTGTTTTCAGAAGTCTGTTCTGGGCAAGAAAGACCTTTATCCTCAGAGGAGCAAACCTGCCAGCTGGAGGAGAGCAGAATGTCTGCTGGCTTTACAGAGGGTAATAATGCTTCAGTTCCCATTAAATTAATGTTTTCTGTTTATAAACAAAGTATAATTCTTACAAATATGCTCTTTATAATTTTACCAAGTTCTTTTGTCTACCATGATTAAATATTTTACTCTTTGAAATACGAACGAAGATTTTATATGGTGGAAGTAAAAATAATAAGTATCTTTAGCATGTAAAAATCCATTTAGTAAAAATTTATTGAGTTCTACCTATATGTAATTTTCTTGACACTTGCTGTTCATAAAAGGGCTGGTGTTGGAGGTAGCAGGAAGCTCTGATTTGTAGCATTTGCCAATTCTATGGTGTAAATACCATACTTCCACAACCAAGCCTTACCTTAAGTCACCAACCTTTGATGTGGAATTGGGAGCAGACATGCACAATCTCTAGCACGCCTCTAGTATTCCAGAGTTCCAGAGTTTGAGAGTAATCGTAATGACATTTGTCCAATAGCAGCGGGGTATATTGAAAACAAGAAACAATTCTACTGGGCATTTAAAGTAATAGACAAACCATTAGAGACGAGAGGAGCAGGGTGAACAAAACAATGGAGCTAGAAGCGAGTGGAGAATATCCAGGAATAGCAGGAAGAGAAAGTGAGTGACAGAGAGCAGAGCCTAATCAGGGAAGCTGGGAAAGGCATATGTTGGGAAAATGGGCATAAATTTATGGCAGGAAGCCAGCACACTATCAAGGAGGAAAGTGCTGAGTAGATATTCAACACATGGGGCCCCCTGTATACTAGAGCATGCATGGATAGCACCACATGAGAAGTCACAGATCACATTTCTGGGGAAGTATGCTAAATAAACCAGTACCAGAGGCGCCGGGAATTAATGCTTTCCGAAGGTCATCCCACCAGCATTTGCCTATTGGTGCACTGAGTGTCTCTGGGCTTACCTAAGGAAATAAGGAAGGTGCCAACACGCAGGGGCAAGGGCCACATCAGTATCTTTGTGCATGCATTATGGCTTTAGGATGTCACCGGAGGGATTTCCTTGGAGAAGAATAACTGAATTATCTATGTCCCTTAGCCATTTTGGACCTGGCCAGGCAGCTAGTCTCACTGCAATGCAGGCCAGTAATTGTGCGGGCCTAGAATCTCCAGACAGCAGCCATTCATCAGCAAGGTGCATTCTGAGACACAAAACTCCCTGAACAGGGGAGACTGTGCTTCTGGTATCAGTTATCCCTTCTGTTTCAGGGACTCATCTTCACAAGGCAGAGCAGGATAATGATGATGATCTGTGCTCTCTGTGAAGCCCAAGGCACATGAGGAAGGATTCAGCCTCTCCTTTGTTTTCTCTGCTTGACTGCGCTAAAGACAGGAAACAGCTTCAGGACACATTGCATGTTTACTTCCTCTTTTCTCTTCCCTCCACTCCCATGCAGCAGTGATGTTGAACTGCTTCCTTACATTTTATCATCGCAAAGTTGGGTGCCGTCTTTGAATCAATATTTCTTTACAGCATCTCTGGAACGATTCTTATTCCATCTACCCTGTCCTCAGGGAATACCAGGAAGGAACTGAGACCCAAAGAAAGAACCTGTGCAGGTTCCAAAAGCAGAGTCAGGTTCATTTACCATCTTCAACTGCTTTACCCGTACAGGGTCTTGACTCAGTGATTTGCCATATGGGGCATAGAGGGACTGTACCTGTAGGACATAGGTGTGACTAGCCAAGAGAGGGCCCAGGTAAAAACAGAGTAGCAGCTCAGAACGGAAGCAGTTCTCTATAAAACTGAGCTGTCTTCCTTTGCAGCCATCATGCCTATTTTTAAACATGAGCTGAAAACACAGCAATGCAGCAAATCTGTTGGATGTCCACTTGTTACTGACAGCTATGCTCCCAGCCCACTGGGGTCCTGTCTCAGTTTTGTTCCTTCCCTCGTGAAGGAGAGCCTTAGTATCCTATGCCTTGTCTCAGCTCTTTTTTCCGTTAGTTATAGATTTTGGGGGTGGCAGAGCCATGTTGCCCTGCAGCCAGTTCCTGGGCCACAAACAACACTCCTACTGGAAAAGAATCATGGCCAGTGAGTTGCCTCTTATTGCCTTGCTCATATCTTTGAAGGAGAGACCCACTTGGCCTCCTGTAATAATCGTGTCTTCTTCTCAACTATATTCACTTATCCTTGGACACAGGTTCTTCCTATACAAAGGCTCTGGGATCACCCCATTCCCTTATCTGGGACGTTTAATCATGGTCAGAAATGAGATATCTGTCTTGTTCCCCAGGACCACATGCTGCTTCTATCATGTACCACATTGCTCTAAAGTTCTCACTATACATGTCTGTCTCTTTCTTATGGACAGGGAGTGTGGCCCATTCATCTCTGTGCATCTGTAGCCCAACACAGGGCATAGCAATAGGAGATTTAATACGTGGTTGGATTTCATTGGTTTGAACTAGCTAGGTAAAATATTGTCTTTAGGCTCTGCCTTGCAATATCCTCCATGCTAGTCCTTCAGTCTTGGGTCTGGAAGAGCAATAACGAATTAAAGGCCCAACACCACCTACCAATGCCCAGTTAATTACAATCCCTACACCGACTGATGGCTATTCCCTGCCACATTTTCTCCCTGTTTCCTGGATTGCTTCCTTTCCTCTTTGTCTGTTGAGAAATTTTCTCTGGTCATGAGCCCTACATGCAGAGTTATGGAAACTTTTGGTTCTTATGCCCATTCTTGTCTACCTGGTTCCATCATTAGCCCAGCCCAAGGGTAGGACTGGGGAAAGCTGGATTCTTAGAGCAAATATTGGAAGGGTGGTGGGTGTTTATTTGGTGGCTATTTGTCATTCATCTCAAGCATCCTGTCTTAATAGGGCTTTCCAAAGCCTTATCTACCTCACCTTCTCGTATATGATATAGTTAGGGAATAGGCTTCAGAGCTTCCCCAAGTGCTTTGAGGCAGTGTTATGTAGAGGAGAGAAACGTCTTAAGACGTGGAAGACCTAAAAGCCTTTGAATATTGGCTCTATCCTTCCTCCAGCTAGCTGAGCAATAGATCGAATCACTTTAAATTCTCTGGGCCTCAGTTTTTTTCATTTTTATGTTCAAGTAGTTGCATAGATTATTCTGGTGATGACACTCTACAGCTCTTAGATTCTGTAAGGCTTTGATCCTAGCTCTTCTTCTAAAAACATCAGCGTAATTAGGTTATTTGGATTTAAATGAGCCTATTCTAACCTATTGTGAGCAAATGCAATAGTGCTGATAATTGTCTTCTTTCAAAACTATGAAGCTAATATCTTCTCTAAGGCAAGGATATTGGTATTTTACTGCCTTGAGTACAGATTTATTAGATGTTTCATCAAGATACACCATGATCACCCACACCCCAAACCAGTCATTACTATGGTCTAAGAAAGAAAATTGAGCAATGCAAGTTTGTGGTAGTCAAGTGGAAGAGAAGCCAGAACTTTTGCATACCCTTTGTAAGCATTTTGTTTACACGCCAGTATCTGGAGTTGCTCTTTTCATGAGGCTCCCAATCTCAAGCAGTATTTTTAATTCACAGAGTTAAATCCAGCTGAGTTTGAAATCCATTGCAACAAGTCACCAGAGGGACTATATATCTCTCTCTTTCAGAGGAGAAGCCAAGCACAGCAGTTCAATTAAACTAGCACTAAGTCCTGCACTCCAAAGACTGAAGGGCCTGAGGGAAAGGCGTCAAGGGGAGAGTTATATGCTCCTATTCACCCCTTTTGGCTAGAAAAATCATGGTATTTGTGACCAGAAAATTGAAACAGAATGAGATCCAAAATGGCAGCCACTGCCTCCTTTTCTATTAACCTCCAGGCTGGAGTGCTCTAGAAGAAAGAGTGACCAAGATTAATTACCTTTTGAATCTCAGTGCATTGTTTCACTAACATAAGAAGACTTTCTGAAAACTTTGCAATTCCCACCAAAAAATGCCTAAGATTATAAAAGTCATTAGAATGTAAGCTTTTAGACCAGCCTAGCAAACCAGGTATCTTAAAAAAAAATCTGCTTCTAGGATTTCAGAATAAATGAGAGATGAAATGGTAGAACTGCTATGATAATTATTGGCTCTTGAATTAATGGTAATAATTACCTAGGCAAATTGCCATGTAACTGTTCAGTGAACAAGTTCATAATCTAATCCTACATTGTTTTTTTTTAAACCAGTTTCACTCTATTTGTATGTCTTGAGGCTAAAGCTTCTTGCTTTACAATAATTTGTTCTTTAATCCTTGCTAACCTAAACCCTTGTTGCGCATAATGAGAGTAAAATAGTTGAAGGAAAGTATTTCATGAATATCAATCCCGTGTCCTGCACAAACAAATCTTGAACATCTTATCCAGATGTTCATCAGACTTTTGGGAACCCAGAGAAGGTAGCTGACATGAAGCACATCTCTTTCACTTTACTTTGTGTGAAGCTCTAGATGGCCTTTTTCTCAGCTAAAGCTATATAGCCTCCAGTTAGAGGAATTTACCCTAATGGAAAAGTAGAATTATTGACTTTACTCTCCCCTGGACTCTTTCTGATTCTCTGTCTTCTTGTAGGAATCATTCTTTTGGTTTTGATATATGATATCATTTTCCCAAAAGACATCAAAACTTGTTTTTAAAAACTATCACTATTTTTTAATTTGCAGTTGTTGTCATTGCTGTTTTGAGCACGTAATTTTGGGGTTACTTGTTGAATCATCTGATCATTCAATAGGAATTCACCAAGCTTAAACTGGGTGCCCAGTTTTGTGCTCAAGAAAGACATTAAAATCTATTCTTTACAGTATTATAACCAGAATGGACAAAGACATATGGTTCAAACTGATGATTGCTAAGTGAAATAGCAGAATCTCAAATGTGGGAAGTATTTCTGAACATTGAGGAGAAATATGACACTGAGGTGAGGTTTGAATTTGCCTCAGAATAATTTGTCATTGCATAATTGATGAATAACATGGAAGAGAGAAAAATAAATACAATCTTAAATAAGAAAAGACAAAATCCTGGAGAATTTTTATAAGAAAAATACTGTAATATTATTGACAATACACAAATGGTACTAAATTTCAAGTAGGAAGTAGGGAGAGGACCGTGTGTGTAATTGAAAGTACAGTTATTTAGGAAGGCACACAGCTTTGTACTTGACACACACTAAATAGTTGTTGAATGAGTTAATTTCAGGAAGTACTGTGGACTAGTTAAATGCATGGACTTTGGAATCATAGAAGTTATACTTGGAGTCCTTTCCTTGCTACTGATGGGAACTAGAGCAAATTCCCCAATTCCTAAAATTCAAGTTTCTCCTCAATAGAATGGGTGTGGTTCTTATAGTTACATCAAATAAGACTTCTGTGAGGTGGAAATGAGCTAATGTACATAAAATGCTTGGTAAGTTACTTGGACATTCTAATACCCGATAAATATAGGTTATTAGTATTATAAATGTGTGCTATCATCTTTATTATATAGCTATAAGAGGTTTCATGAGCAGATATATGTATATAATGTTGGAGAGAGAGGTATATAAACAGATTATTTTGAAAGTGAATATGTGTAGATAAAGAGTGCTTATGTGCAAGGTAGTAGTAGAACCTGTCAGTATAGGAGAATAAAAGCTGATACCTCTTCATTTTGAGATGCTGGCAAGCCCTTTACTTAGCCAGTGACACTGGCTTTGGGGAAAGAGTTCTTAAAATACAAGAGAAAAATACCATATGATTTCACCCCATGTAGAATGTAAGAAACAAAACAGATGAACATAGGGGAAGGGAAGGAAAAAATAAAATGAGATAAAAACAGAGAGTAAGGCAAACCATAAGAGACTCTTAAACTATGGAGAACAAACTGAGGGTTGCTGAATGGGAGGCAGGTGGAGGGATGGGCCTAAATGGGTGATGAGGATTAAGAATTGCACTTGTGATAAGCACTGGGCGTTCTATATAAGCGATGAGTCACTAAATTCTACTCCGGAAACCAATACTACACTATATGTTAAATAACATGAATTTAAATAAAAACTTGAAAAAATATATCTATATCAGGTTTGGGCTTCCCAGTACATCAATGGCCTGACTACCTCTTCTGCCAACAATTACTACCTTAGAGCTAACTTTACTGAACTTACCAGCTAGTTCCCAGGTGATGGGCTCATGGATTAGGGCATTTGTCTCAAAGCTGTTTCAATTTCTCAAATGTGTCACGAGGAGTAACAGTCATTCTGGCAAATGTCATTTTATCCATATTTGCTAGATAACCTTCGACTTGCAGTTCCTTTAGACAGCTGTAAACTTCTTGTTCTGTAATTCTCTACAAGTTTCTTATCTTTTTAACACGAGAGAACCCTCAACTGCAAATTAATTTAGGGAAATTGCAAGTCTTTTTTCTCTGTTCACCTGTTTGTAAATGATAAGGGCCATAAACAACAGTTTTAATAATTCGGTCCTTTGCCCAGGAGCAGCAGTTGATGATCCCAGCATCATCTCATACCCACAGGAGCTGATCCTCCATTTCAAGCCAACACTCTCTTTCTGTGATGAAATGCAAGGGCTCCTCCCAATTTAATACATGGCTTCCTTCATATGGAACCTGCAAACCAGAATATCTGCCAGAGTCCGGGGCTGGGAGGGTTCCTTTCTGCACCAGACTGCAAGGGAGGAAATCACATAGGGGAAGATGTTGCACTTATTTGTTGAAATGGTTTAAGTACTGCATTGTTTTTTAACTTCGTTTCATGGACTAACTATCACTAGAGGGATACAAGATGAAGAGCACAATGGGCAATGGAACCAAGAACAATAGTACAAAAGGACTCTTTAGAGTCTAAGATAGATCAAACTTAAATGATGAAAGCAAAGTAGAAGTTTGGCATGAATGTTATTTAGGAAGGAACAAGTGCTGTTTAGGAGACAAAAGATACATTTCTTTATAAAAATCAGAACCCAAATGAATCAATATTTTATTAAAGCACCCATTTAAACTCCCACACATAAAATTTTAATTGGAGCCTGGAAAGCTCTGAAAGCAATGCCTGGGTATTAACTCGTTTTATCTTTTATCATCTCTGTCTTGGGACCTTTAGGGCAGGTGTTCTGGTAGTTGCTGTGGCCTGCCCGTGTTGGCTCGGCCAGCCGTCTCTGCACCTTCCCCAACCCTCAGCTCTGAGAGGCCTGGCTGGTCTCTGTATGGACCCTCTCTTCAGGGTTTATTAGAGCACATTTCAGCCTTTGAGCTGAATTACATAGCTCTTGATATTCAGCTTAGGGAAAATAACATGTTCAAATGAGTTTATTTTAAGAAATAATGTCATAAGCCAGTGTCACATGGAACACCATGGACTAATCCACAAGCACTCCCGAAACTCTGAAGCAGATGTCCTACCCTCTGGACCTACAGGAGATATCCACTAATTAAATTTAACACTGATGTAAACAGCTATTTCCCAGTTTCTCTACTAAAGTTCTATAAATCAAAATGTTTATCCTTGGGAAAGTAAACATAATTCCACTAAAGTTATGATTCTTCTAATTTTATTTTTAAAAATCTGAAAAAAAAACCAACATAATTTATTTATTTTTTTAAGTTAAACATCAGTATTGTTCTTTTTTTTTAAGTTTTATTTATTTATTTTCAGAAAGAAAGAGAGAGCACAAGCAGGGGAGGAACAGAGAGAGAATCTCAAGCAGGCTCTGCACTGTTGGTGACATGGGGCTCAAACTCACAAACGCTGAGATCATGACCTGAGCTGAAATCAAGAGTTGGAGGCTTAACCAACTGAGCCACCCAAGCACCCCAACATAATTTATATTAACAGAATAAAAAAGAAAAAATTATATGATGATTTCGATAGATGAAAAAAGTTTTTTGAAAAAGTTTAACATCCCTATTCATGATAAAAACTTTAAGCATGACAGAAATAGAAGGGGAATTTCTTGACTTGATAAAAAAGCATTTACCAAAAACTGTAGGTAGCCTCATATACAATATGAGAGAGCGAATGTTTTCACCTAATATTAGGATTACGGCAAGAATTTCCTCTTTCACTGAACCATTAAAGGCTGTACTGGAGCCCTAGTCAGTGCAATAAAGAGGAAAATACGAGGTGCCTGCATACGCATAGCTTAGTCGGTAGAGGGTCAGATTCTTGGTTTCGGCTCAAGTCAGGATCTCATGGTTCCTGAGTTTGAGCCCCACATTGGATTTCACACTGAAAGTTCCAAAGCCTGCTGAATTTTTCCCCCTTTTTCTGCCCCTCCCCTGCTTACTTGTGCACATACACACACTCTCTCTCCCAATTCTCTGAAAATAAATAAACTTTAAAAAAAGAAAGAAAAATAAGAGACATTCACATAAGAGAAGAAATATAATTGTATCCATTCATAGAAGGCATAACTGTCTGCTTAGAAAATTCCAAATAATCTATAAAAACCTTCTTAGAAGTAATACATGAGATTTGCAAGGTTACAACAAATAATGTAAAAACAATCAATTGTATTTTTCTCTACTATGAAAAATTGAAATTAAAAAAATTAATATCATTTATAACAGCACCAAAAAAAATGAAGTAGGTCTAAATCTAACAAAATATGTACAAGAAACCCCAAAATGATGATGAAAGAAATCAGAGTATAAGATTTGAATAGTTGTGTAACTTTGGGTAAAGTCAGCTCTTACCATATAGCAGGGCACTATGCTAAACTGTTAACATGCAATATCGAATTCGATAATCACAATAACTCTATGAGATTGATATTATTATTATCCCCAAATTACAAATTAATAAACTGAGGCTAAGAGAAATTATATAATTTGCCAAAAATCACACAGTTAGTGTCAGAACTCGGAATTGCTTCCATATGTGCCTGGTTTTATGTGCCAGATTCTTACTGTACACCATTTGCTGGTGAGGCAGGCTGGCAGGAGATGGGATAGGGCCTTAAAAGCATACATAGCTTGGGCACACCCAGTGGCTCAGTTGTTTAAGCATCCAACTTCGGCTCAGGTCATGATCTCACATTTCTTGAGTTCCAGTTCTCTACGAGGCTCTCGGCTGTCATCTTAGCCAGCTTCAGATCCTCCTTGCCCCTCCCCTTCTCTGTGTCCCTCCTCTGCCCCTCCTCCTCCCTCTCTCCCTGCCACTACCCCCCCTCTCTCTGCCACTCCCCCTCTCTCTCTGCTGCTCACCTCTCTCAGCTGGTCACCTCTCTCTGCTACTTTCTCTGAAAAATAAATGAACAGAAACATTTTTTGAAAAAGCAAATGCAGATGGAAGCATTCCTCTGCCACCTCAGATATCATTGTTCTTAAGGGTAATTAGCATTCTACTTCCTATTGACGTTCTTGTTTGGGACCATCATCAGCTTCTATATTCTGCCCTTTTGGGGTGTAGGTACCCGAGGGCCTTACTGTTAGGGATTTTATGTGCCCTCTTTGTATGGTCTTCATAGTCTTCATCTTCTCTTCTACCTCCTGACTTGCTGGTTAGTCCACATTCTCCAAATTTGCCTTCCTTTCAGGCTTTAGGGTTGGATGGAGCTTGAATACATCTCTCAGTAACTAATTCCAAGTCTAGAAGGAGGGACTGCCACTGGGATGGGAATCACCCAGGCGGCTAGCCATCCTTTCCCTCTATCAACTCCAGGCTTCCACAAAGCCCCAGGTAGTGAGGTAGCAATGTGAGCCTGCTCCACAGTAAATATAGTCCAGCTGATGCTGCAGACCCCCATATTTACTGTCAGTCCTCAGTGTTTGCAGCCTTTTTCCCAACCTTGAAATGCAAAGTGCGTTGCATCTAGAAACTGACAAGTGAAGATTTTTATCCATTTGCTGTGTCTGGTGTGATAGCACAAGCAGTGTGTTTTATACTTAAAACACAAGCTGGTTTTATATAAAAATGCATGCAAGTCATAAGCTTGAGCCTAGGGAAGCTAGTTGATGAATGCATCTTGGTAGGCAATTAAGGAAGGGACAAGATAATGCAGGGAAATTATATTTCTCTCGTTTTGCACAAGATTCAGTGTCATTCCCTTCTAATATATCAGCTACTTCTATCCTCATGCCACACTGGAATTTTCCTTCTTGAAATTTATGGGTGCACATTGGCTATGTATCATTGCTCTTATTTAATTTCATGGCAAACACAAGCGCATCCACACTCCCCTCTAAGCTGCACCTTGCTGCAAACAACAAATCGAGGAAACATATGCCTTCACTTGGAGGATAAAACAGGGAATAAACATTGTTCCAAGGTGGGGGTGGGTAGCTTCTCCAGATTCTTCTCTTTGGGGCACACAAAGCAGACATGCAGCACACCAGGGCTTTCTGTGCTAACAAAGAGTCCACGGCAACTCTGGCTATTGAAGGGTTGCTTAAAAAATGATTTCTCTAGTTATGCTAATACACACCAAATTCCCAGAAGACTAGATATGGCCTGGAAATTCAGCTAGCTTTCAACACAGCATGCGGTTGTCTCTTTCCAAGTCAATTCAGAACCCCCTATTTTGCAGCACTCTCAGGAGACCCAGAGTTTGGAGTTGGTCTCAATGCTTTTGTAGCGTCTGTGAAGCCCTCAGCCACATCCTCAGTAAGGGAAGGTGGCTGGCGGCAGGGTAAGCACACCACCTCCATTCCCTGTCGGCAGTCTCTCATGGTGTGTGACGTTCCCGTGATATTCCATAGCGCTGTGTCTGTGTTTCAATGATTCACATGAGGATGGAGCACACTTGTTCCCTGAGAGTTGGAGCACAATATACTGCAAAGGTTATAGTAAGTAACAATAACCGCTAGCATTTATTAAGCACTTATTTTGCACTAAAGCATTCTGAACATTTAATGTCCATGGTCACATTCAACCCTCACAACAACCTGATATGTTAGATATTCTTAATGTCTCCATTATTTATATAGTTGAAAAACAGACTTGATGAGATGAAATCATCTATACAAAGTCATTAATCTTTTAAGTCGCTGACATAGGACTCCAGCCCAGGTCTTTCTGACTAACCTTTGTGTTCAGTCATAGAACCAGACTACGCCTCCGGCTACTGTCACTTCCAAAGCGATCATTGGTGTCCCAAATTAGACTTCTGGCATCTGACAGGCTCAGAAGAAGTGAGATAACAAATGGAAAGCTCTGATGGGTAGAGGGAAGAGGAAATTGTATGTTAGCAGACCCTTTGTCTTAACACAGTTTGAGCATCTCCTGTCTCAGCTACAAAGTAGTATAGAAAGGATTTTTAATCAGACAGGAAAGCAAAACAAAACAAAACAAACAAACAAAAAACCAGTAGATGTGCTGGGCATGCTCTGGAAGAGCACATCTGCTAGGCCAGCACCGAGTTGAAGTCTTGTGTTTTCCAGGTTTTCAGTCAGTCACGTCTGAGTTGAGAGGAGATTTCATGTTTGGGAAGCAAGTAGGACCAGGGTCAGGGGGAACTGCCCCCTCCCTCCGCCCCCCCCCCCCCCCCGGGCCTGAGGGGTAGCCTTGTTCTTCGACTTAGTGGTAACATTCAAAATATTTAAGAGTGAGTATAGCACAGGGCCTAGTCACTGGTCAAACAATGGCTCTGGTGTGGGAGAGAAGCCCTGAAGGTCCCCTGAGAGGAGCCCTACAAGATCCTGGAGCAGGGGCTAGGATGGCAGGGAGCAGGGAACTCGGATTGTGGTTATTTATGCACCAGGATGGGAGATTCTTCATATTTTAATCACCAGTGTAGGTTCATACCACCTGAATTTCAGCTAAGCTTGTACAGAAGGCAGAGCCTCAGGGCCTGTATGTCTGAAGGTATAGCTCAAAGAGCAGCAGGGACAGCTGTAGACCTTAGAGAGTTTGGCCAGATCCAGTGAACACGGGATTCTCACTCCCCCTTCTGTCACCTCTTTGTGCTGTTAGGACCTGCCTCTCCCTTCCCTTTCTCAGTTTCAAAAAGTTATAGTCTTCCTTAGGTCAGTCCCAGCAGAGGGAGCCAGGGCCAAAGCCAGCTCAGAGAACCCAGCACAGTATTGGAGTTCTTCTTCAGCCCTCAGTCTGAGGTTTAGCAGACCTTGGTCAGCTCCATCCCTCTCCTCATCCCTCTCCTCACCCCTCTCCTCATCCCTCACCCCTCTCCTCATCCCTCACCCCTCTCCTCACTCCTGCAAAGCCAGCTTGGTCTCTATGACTGCACTCCCTGAGGGGCATTGGGCTTCCTCTCTGGGTCTGGGATCTGACCTCAATCCAATTGTTTTGTTGTGTCCTGCCCCCATAAGAAAGGGTCCTCACTGGCCTTACCCCAGTGATTCTTGGATCTTAACAACAACAACAGAAAGAGACCTTACATATACAGATTAAGCCACACAGTTCAAATCCTGGCTCTAGTCCTTTCTAGTTGGCTATCCTCAGGCAAGTTACTTTTTTTTTTCTTTTTATAAACCATAATATTACCCTTCCAGAGTGCAGATGTGATTTGAGAAGCAGTGTTTTGTTTTCAGCATGAACCTATGATAGTCACACATTAGTATGTAACTATTCCCTGAGAATCCACCACTCTAACCTAGATATGGTGGGAAAAATAAGTTATGAACAGTTTCCTTGTTCCCTTGGACATCCATCTGTCTGTTAAAAGATGCGTGTCCTGCAAGATTCAGCCCAGCATCTTCTTTTATCAAGGTCTCCCTCCCAGCAACCTGCCCTCAGCCTGGCTGCATGAGACAGGCCTCCCATGAACTCTGAGCTTCTCTGCATCTTGGTACGCTTTATGTAGACAGTTCTCTCATCAGATCATCAAGTCCTCTGAGATCAGGGACTTGTCTTTTCTATGTCTTGTCTTTTCTAATTTCTCGTTCCCAAACACCTCACATAATGTCTGGTACTCAGTACCTCTTGGGAAAATGAAAGGTAAAGAAAACATAATTATTTCAAAAACACTCCTGTTTGATCCAGCATGAATCTTATCAATGAGCAAAAATTAGCTTCACATGATGAAAGAACTAAGAACAAGCTACATGTAATGATTCACTTAACTAATGTCAAAGAGACAAATATCAGCAAGCTTCTGGGCTAGAACCTAGATCTCAAAAAGTCAGCACTATAGCCAGTGTCTCTCATCTCCCCATCCTGCACCCTTTCACTTATATTTTCATACTAGATACATTGTCTGAAAGTTGTGTTTTCTGGCACACTAATGCTTCACTGATGTACAATATTATCTTGAGCCAGACATATAGGTCCTTGATGTCATGAAGTGGTAATTATTGCAACACAGAAAAAAAAGAAGCATGCAGTGTGTTTTTGGAGGCTCGCTCCCTGTTATTAATTCAGGTGCTGAAGGTTGTGACACTTGTCATCGGAAAGATAATTTTCCTCAGATTTAATAATCGCAGTTAAGTCTTAGATTTGATTTTAATTTCAGACCTTGATGTCATGAAGTATTAATTATCTCTATTACCTACTGATAATATTCCTGCAAACATGCACATGTTTGATTGGCAGGAATTTTTTTTATTAATTTACAAGGATGAACTCCATTAGAAAAGCTCATTTATCGGCACAATTCCACTTACTTATCTACTATTTAGAATAGAACAAAATCCCAGCCAACTAAGAATCTCAAGTATAGAGGGTCAGATTGCAAAAGGGTGGCCCGCTCTAGGAGAGATTGATTGACACATAGTTCATTGTCTGATCTACCTGAGTTTGCTCTAAAACGAGTAAGAAAAACCTTTGGGACTAATTAAGATTCTTATAGGGAAGTAATGAAAGAAATTTTCCATGTCTACTTAAATTTTCCCCCTATTTCCATGCCTAGGGTTTTAGTAGGGACTGGCACACTCACACCTCACTTCAGGAACTACATTTATTTCCACGGTGCTTTAATCACGTAGAGTTGAAAAAAAATCCTGAAGAATGCTAATATGTTAGGTTAAGTGAATTGGTTTCTCTCAGCTACCTACCATACAGCCAAGCAAAAAGGAAAAACCACATCAGTGAAATGTCATGCCATCACTTGACAGGGTAGGAACCTTGGGATTTGAGGGAGCAAACTCTGCTTATCCCCTGTTCTTTGTCACTAACAAGAGTAACATAGTTTGACTTGGATAAATTCCTGCCTATAAGATGAATATTTATGAAATTAAGAAATAGTGACTTAGCTTGAGCTGGATTCTCCAACACAAAAATGTGGTAAGGATAGTTTCTTGACCCTCCTACGGAAGCATATCTTCTCCAATTGACTTTGTAAGAACAGTGCATTCTGGTTCTGAATCAGCAGAGAAAAGTCTTTGCTCAGGCTTGGGAATAACAATGCAGAATAATAAAACAAAGAAATTCCAACAATGCCTTTAACTTACATAGCCCCTCCCTACAGAGTGCAGCTGCATCATATGCATACATATAACCAAGCAATACAACCTTAGTGTTCAGGGAAAAACAATTCAGTCCTGGTCTGTCATCTACAGGGCAGATTGGAGTTTGGGGGATACAGTCCAGCCAGAATAAAAAAGCTGTCCTAGAGAATCCCAAATCAATTTATAAGGGAGAATGATTGTTGTTTGTGATTTCTAGCTAAGGCAAACATCATATTTTTACTTTAAATATTTACCTTCTGAATTACTTTAGCCTCTGCTGTGATTAAAGACCAAATCCTTTTTGTCCAAAGGTAACCATATAGATTTTATGAAAAATAATGTTACTAAACTTGTTTTTAAGCACCTTTAAAGATATTTAAGAGGGAGTTGCTGGAAGCAGGGCCCGTGACCCCAGAACACAGCTGTGCTCTCCTCCATTTCTCCCACTCTCTATCACTTGCTCTCCTGGCCAGACTGATGCCTGGGTCTATCAGATACTAGCCACTGGCAGGAAGCTATCTTGTACTTGGTGGGAAGCCCTCCAAAAGAAAGTGTTGAGGACCTTTTCTTCAAGTCATGGGTAAGAGATGAGACCAATGCTGAGAAATCCCATGAAAAGGGCCAGAAAGTGAAAGATCTTGGGAGAGGCTTACCATGCAGATATCTCACCTCAGAGTATTTGGTTTTGCTGATTCCAGAAAGGATTAGATGCAGCAAAAAGGATAGAATTCTTTCCTGCCTCCACAGACTGGGAGAGTCAAAGTTGAAGAGTATCAGGGAGGATTTGTCTACATGGTTCATCAGGGAAGTAGCCTTCCCGCTTCTTTTCTCCTGGCCTATGATGGTAATCATGAACAAGAAACCTCTTGTCACTGGACTAGGTTTTCCAGAAGTGAGTTTTATAAGAACTTGAATGTTAATCTTAACTTCATGAAAAGTTAATAGATACTATAAGCAAAAATAACCTTATGTTTATATAAAATGCTCAGTAAAATAAAGTTAAATGTTTCATAGTTGCAGGACTTTTCAGTGCAATTTTGTATTCAATGTATTTTGTTGTTGTTGCTGTGAATATCCAAGGAGAGGTTGTATATATATTTTCCTAAACTGCTATAACAACAGATTATTAAAATCTATTCAATACCAGTTGAGAAATGTTTCTCTGGACATGATGTTAGTCCTGAAAAGTACGAACATGATTTTATTCTTGTTTTAGAGATGTAAAATATTTAAGATGTGTTCATTCATTCATTCATTACACTTATTTGTATAATATAGATCGATGCAATGCTAAGTGTCCAAAATTATGTAAAAGGACAGATTTAGTTCTTGTCCTTGTGAAGCTAGGAATCTCCCTGAAGAATTAATTTGTACACATAGAAGTCAAATTCATTGGAGAATAAGAGCTGTGTTTCACATGCTGGTATCACCTGTAAGACAGGGTAGATGAAAAACCGTGTTTTGACTCTAAAAAACTTGATTCTCTTAAACAATTTTGACCTAGATTGTTCTTTAAGTTTCTTTGTCTCCTTGACCAACCCATTTGCTCTGAATTGGAGCATCTTAGCTACATTACGGCTACTGTATATTGCTATGATTCTGATATAGGCTTCCCTAAGATCTTGGAAGGGTCGGTTAATACTCAGGTAGTTGAATTTGGTTTCACGCTTTGAATGTATACTCACCGCTTAACTTCTTATCAACAGTATCCCATCTTTAGCCCACATATAATCCTCTGGAACAGTGTTGTCAGATAGAAATATACTGTGATCCATGTATGTAATTTTAAATTTTATAGTGGTCAGGATGGAAAATAAAAATGAGTGAAATTAATTTTAATAATGTTATACTTAACCTAAATATTCAACAATATTATAAATTTATCATAAACTCACATACAAATTGTTAATATGGTATTTTACACTATATTTCTGTACAAAACCTTAGAAATTCAATGTGTATTTTATAATTATGAAACATCTCAATTTGGAACAGCCATATTTCAGGTACTCAATTCCACATGTGGCTAATGGCCACCTTATTGGACGGACAGCACAACCTTTTTTAAAAAATTTAATTCCTGTATTGTTGATGTATAGTGTTATATTGTTTCTGGTGTACGATATAGTGATTCAGTGATTCTATACATTATTCAGTGTTCATTATGATGAGAATACTCTTAATTCCCTTTACCTATTTTGCTCATCTCCCCACCTACTTCCCCTCTGGTTACCATCAGTTCGTTGTCTATATTTAAGAGTCTACCACCTCACACCAGTCAGAGTGGCTAAAATGAACAAATCAGGAAACTATAGATGCTGGCGAGGATGTGGAGAAGTAGGCACCCTCCTACACTGTTGGTGGGAATGCAAACTGGTGCAGCCACTCTGGAAAACGGTGTGGAGGTTCCTCAAAAAAATGAAAATAGAGCTACCCTATGACCCAGCAATAGCCCTGCTAGGAATCTACCCAAGAGACACAGGAATGCTGATGCATAGGAGCACGTGTACCCCAATGTTCATAGCAGCACTTTCGACAATAGCCAAATCATGGAAAGAGACCAAGTGCCCATCAACTGACGAATGGATAAAGAAGTTATGGTACTTATATACAATGGACTACTACGTGGCAATGAGAAAAAATGAAATCTGGCCATGTGTAGCCAGATGGATGGAACTGGAGGGTATTATGTTAAGTGAAATAAGTCAGTCAGAAAAAGACAGATACCATATGTTTCCACGAATAGGTGGACTTTGTGAAACTAAGCAAAAACCAGGGGGAGGGGAAGAGGGGAAAGAAAAAAAAGACACAGAGAGGGAGGGAGATAAAACATAAGAGACTCTCAAAGACTAAGAAAAAACTGAGGGTGAGGGGGATGAGGGAGGGGGGAGAGGGGGTGATGGGCATTAAAAAGGGCACATGTTGGGATGAACACTGGGTGTTATATGTAAACCAATTTGAAAATAAACTATTATAAAAAAAAATAAATAAATAAAGAATTTTATGTTTGAGTAAACAAAAAAAAAAAAAAAAAGAGTCTATTTCTTGGTTTGTCTCTTTTCCTCTTTGTTCATTTTGTTTGTTTGTTTCTTAAATTCCACATATGAGTGAAATAGGGTATTCTTTCTCTGACTTATTTCACTTAACATAATACTCTCTATGCCGATGTATGTTGTTGCAGATGGCAAGATTCATTCTTTATATGGCTGAGTAATATTCTTTTGTGTATAAATATACTATGACTTCTTTATCCTTTCATCTACAGTTGGACACTTGGGCTGCTTTCATAATTTGTCTATTGTTTCCAATAAACATAGGGCTGCATTTATCTTTTCAAATTAGTGTTTTCATATTCTTTGGGTAAGTACCCAGTGGTAGAATTACTGGATCATATGGAAATTCTATTTTTAATTTTTTGAGAAACGTCCATATTGTCTTCCACAGGGGCTGCTCCAGTTTTAATTCCCACCAACAGTGCACGAGAGTTTCTTTTTCTCCACGTCCTTCTCAACACACATTGTTACTTGTGCTTTGATTTTAGCCATTCTGACAGGTGTGAGATGATATTTCATTGTAGTTTTTATTTGCATTTCCCTGGTGATGACTGATGTTAAGTATATTTTCATGTGTCTTTTGGATAACTCTATGTCTTCTGTGGAGATATATCTGTTCATGTCTTCTGCCCATTTTTAATTGGATTATTTGTGGTTTTGATGTTGAGTTGTAGTTTTTTATATATTTTGATACTAATACTTTATCAGATGTCACTCTGATAAATATCTTCTCCAATTCAGTAGGCTGTCCTTTAGTTTTGTTGATGGTTTCCTTTACTGTGCAGAAGCTTTTTATTTTGATGTAGTTCTAATAGTTTATTTTTGCTTTGATTTCCCTAAGAAAATGTTGCTCTGGCCAATGTCAGAGAAATTACTGTCTGTGCTCTCTTCTAGGATTTTTATGGATTCAGTTCTCCTATTTAGGTCCTTCATCCACTTGAGTTTACTTTTGTTCATAGTGTAAGAAAGTGGTCCAGTTTCATCCTTTTGCATGTAGCTGTCCATTTTCCTAACACTACTTGTGGAAGAGACTGTCTCTTTCCCATTGTGTTTTCTTGCCTGTGTCAAAAATGAATTGACCATATAATCATGGGTTTATTTCTGTATTCTTTATTCTGTTCCATCAATTTATGTGCTGTTTTTGTATCAGTGCCATATTGTTTTTATTACTATAGCTTTATCATATATCCTGAAATCTGAGAATGTGATACCTCCACTTTTGTTCTTCTTTTTCAAGGTTTCTTTGACTATTGGGGGTTGAAAAGCACAACTTTAGAACAATAATTATTAAAGTTGGTACCTGGACTAGCAGCATAGAAATCACCTGGAAATTTTTATAAATATGAATTTTTGGTGTCCAACTGAGGCCTACTGAATAAGAGGTTTCGGGGGTGAGGCCCAGCAATCTTTGTTTTTACAAGGCTCTTAGGGCACTCTGATTGCTTATGAAAATTTGAAAACCACTCCTTTACAAATTCAGGAAAATCATTGTGAGTAGAGTACTTAAGAAAGGATTTATAAAGAAGAATCAGCTTCATACTGTAATGCTCACTGTGTATATTTCATCAAAACAAGTGACTAGTGAAGGCTCTCTCACCCATAATTTTGTAAACATTGGTGCTTACAACGTCGGTCTCTATTTTGAATAAGAAGTAAGTCCAGCCCAAGAGCATGGACCATGTTTGGCATTGTGAAGTCAAAGAAATCAAACTGGGCAGCGCCAAGATGTGGAAGGCTGGGCTCGCCAGGCTGAAGCATTGGATTTTCTCCCGCAGAGGGAATATGCTACTCCTTCTGTTCTAGGCAGTGGTTTCTTGCCCTCTGACACTAAATTCCTCAAGGGGGCAAATTCTTTCTTGGGAAATGCAAATAGTTTTTTTTTTTCTTTTTGAATAATAGGTTATTTTGAATAATTTATGCTGTGCATAAGTAACGAGTAGGAGAAATTGTACACAAACATATCTTCCTTCATTTGCCTCCTATTTAGGCACTAGAAAAGCAATGGTGGGTTAGGCAAGCCCACCTCCCCAATAGAAGTCCTATTCATTAGTCTCTGCATTATCACATTAGCATTGTGACCACATAATCTCTCTACTGGGCTTGGGAATGACAGTCTTCAATCTGCTGCCTTGTTCGCTAAATGGAATCAGAAGATAATTTCATGGTGGTATAGACAGCATGAAAATCCTGCTCAGGATTCATAAATCCTGCTTTGAATTTGGCCAGCGTGTACGCAGGCTACCCTGTCTGTTCAACAGGAAGCTGCAGAATCACTCCAGGAATGGGAGATGGAATTTGGGGAAAAGAAGTGCATTTCTAGTCTCACTACATAGTCCCAGAGGAGGGTCTAGAGGGGATCCGGGCCAGATGAGTGGAGAGAAAGGCATTAATCATAATCTATAGTCACTAAACGGAGGAAATGCAAATTACATCATAGGGAAAATAATTTCTTTGCTCTGAGAACCAGGATCACTGAGTTCTTACTGGATAAACCTTCACTAAACAGGTGCCTCACAGTTGGAGAGCAGGCTAAGTTCATCCTCTCCACATTTATTTATCCCTCTTCTCAATTAGAATACTTACAGTTCAGGAAGTGCCCCAGAGGTTTAGCTGAAAGCACTGAATTTGGGCAGGAAAGAGGAGTGAGGGGTAGGGGGAACCAGCTGGAATGAGACACCTGTGAGAAAGAAGAAATCTAAAGCTGATTGAGCTCCTGAAGTGTGGGTGGCTCACTTAAGTCCATTTTGGATCTTCAAATCTTCACAATATTCAGCACACAGGATGTTTCATGCATGCTTAAAAAAATAACCATTCCAATGAAAGCTTCCTAGTCCACATCTCTCCGCTCCCTTCTCTACACACACACACACACACACACACACACACACACACACACAGAGAGAGAGAGAGAGAGAGAGAGAGAGAGAGAGAAACACAGCTATAGATTTGCAGTCTACATTAATATACCAGGCAAAGTTTCCTGGTTATTTTCTTGGTCTGAATTGAATTGTGTATTAAGACTACATAAGTCAGTTTTGCTGGAGAATTTCTTGAATGATGGTGGACAGAGAGACCACAAAAGGGCCATCCTCATGTGGCAGGGTATGGGGGCTGCTTTAGTCTGTGTATTCACACTTAGGCAAGCCCAGCCACCAACCTGAATTCTAATCAGCCTAACAATTAAGGTTCCTGAATCTGGAAAAAACTTCTGTTAGAAAAAGCAATGGGGAATTGCTGAGTATGACCAGTGTAAAAAGTGAGTATACAGGGGGTTAAAGATGAACAGACTGCCATCGTTTCCTTACCTCAGCAAAATCTCTGAGCTCTGAGATATTGCTTCTGGGCATAATGGACAGGTCACTAATGGGGAGACATTTTTTTCTTTCCTTTTTTGACTATTTTGGGTTTATTCACAATAGTTCAAAGAAAGAAGCTTCCAAGTTTAGAAGGAATAAATCCATAATTATTTGCCCAGTCTGCTAAATCCAAGACCATGCATCTACATATATTTATTTCTCGGTTGTATAATTTTGGAGATAGTGATTTGTGTGTGGATAATGAGTCCAGATTACCTGCAACTCCTTTGGAGAGAACCCCAAGAATGTTAAGATGGTTTCTAGGATGACTTATACATATGAGTATGCATCAGTCTGTCAGGCTGCCATAACAAATATCACAGACTGGAGGGCTTAAACAACAGGAATGTATTTCATCACAGTTTTGGAGGTAGATTCTGAGAACAGGGTGCCAGCATGGTTGGTTTCTAGTGGGAGCTCTCTTTTTGGCTTATAGATGGCTCGCTCCTCACCATGTCCTCAGATGGACTTCCCTCTGTGCATATGCGCCAAAAGAGAGAACCCTCTGGTACATTTTCTTATAAGGATGGTAATCTATAGGGTCAGGACACCCTTATAACCTCATTTAACCTTAATTATTTCTTTTTTTTTTTCAATTAAAAACAATTTTAGAGATTTTCTTAAAATTTTTGAAATGACAGTTGTATATACTTAAGGAATTGCAATATGATGTTTTGACGTGCAGCATGATGACTGTAGTTAACAATGATGTATTGTATATTGGAAACTTGCTAAGAGAGTAGATTTCAGGTGCTCTCACCACACATATACACTCAATGGTAATCTTAATTACTTCCTTAAAAGTAATTCCAAATACAGTCAAACTAGGGATTAGAGCTCCAACATACGAAATTTGGGGGGGTGGGGAAAGGCACAAATACTCAGTTCATAAGAAAGTATATCCAAGTGTTAGGGAAGGAGCAAGAGACACTGGTAGATTTTCAGGTAAAGTTATTACATGAAGTGAAGGTCATAAATATTTGCCTAGTGCCTCTGTTGCACAAATCTGAGCGATGGAGTGTTAGGATGTGAGATCTGACAACTACGGGAAGTGCTTTCCAGTGGGAAATGCCTGCCCCTAACCATAGAGTAGATGCTGAACCAGACCGAATTTCAGAGTTTCTATCCACCCTGTCTTGGGATCATATTATTATTGATCATATAAACCTTTCTAGGAGAAGCATCATTAAGTCCTAGCAAGCCTGCAAAACTCTAATTATCAGGGAATGGATTAAAGCCAACAAATGAAAATTAAAAGAGAGCATTATCATTTTTAGAGATTCTTAGATAAATTATAAAATTAAATTTAGAGGGACTCACAGGCCCACTGTCACATGCCTAATGGGTCTTGAACACTTATCTTTATTATAGAGAAACCTTCACCTTGCCTCCAACGTACAGTGTGAATCATACATGTCCAAATGGGGTACTCAGTTCAAAATTGTCTGCATCCAGCTGCCTAAATCAGAACAGGTGATATGACTCATTTATATAGCAAAGGGAAACAGGGAGGGTCTCTATAGAAGACAGGTGTTACTGCCCAGTTTTGAGTGCAACAGACAAGAGAGATATGGCTAGTGATGAGAAATGATGGATTCCAAGAGAAAAAAATGCAAGAAAAAAAGATACTCACTTTCTGCAGAAAGGTTAGTTTAAACATCTGAATTAATGTACTATAAACTGTTAAACTATTTCCTAAACAAAGGGAGTGCATAAATGGCACATTGATTGTTTTTTGTTGGTGCATTGTGTGTTTTGGGTTACAGCTTGTTTGTAACTGAAAGCAAACAGTAGCGATGTGATGGATTTGCCTATGTGTGAAATGGATCTTCAACAAGGGAATCACAAAACGTTTACACTTCTAGACATGAGCACTCCCAACACAGCACAGTCTGCCTTTCCAATTTCATCCAACTGTGATGGAAGGAAGAAAAAATTCTATAACATCAATGTGCACTTAATTGTCAGAGGGAAATAAAATTACAAAGTTTAGTAATACTATAAAAATCTGTGCTGTTATGCAAGAACCTAAAATTACATGCTCTCTAAAGGAAAGTCATTATACTACAGGGACTCACAAAAGCTTTCCAAACAGAGCTGCATAATCTCACAGTTAAGAGCAGTTACTTCTGTTTGAAAGAGACAAAAACAAAACAAAACAAAACAAACAAACAAAAAAAGCAATCATTGTCAGGTTGTAAGGATGGACAGATTCAAGGTGACTTTGGATCACTCTGCTGTTTTGAGTCCATGGAGTTAGGGGTGCAAAGGTGAGGATAATTTGTCTTATAAGTATAAATTTAAACTGTGCCCCATTATTTGATTTGAACTTCAATTAGCACATTCTTTTACTTTCTCATAGGTAGTTCAATCTTCTGTTTAAAAAAAGCAATTGGATTCTCTTAAAGGTGACCATAATTTAGAAAAAAAGGGGGAGTGAACAACATGAATAATTAGCTCATATAATTTGAGTGATTTTCCTGAATGTAGGGGAGTTGTGTCTTCTCAGGGAAGGATGACAGCTGGAGGAAAGGGCAGTGGGTTTTGTAAATGGTTCCTAGAATTAGGATTTAGAATTTGGGCTTTGTTTTGTTCTTCTATATTTGGTGACTAAAGCAAGAAGATATAAGATGACTTATTCTGGGGGTTCTAGGAATAGGGGAAAGTAAATGGGGTTTCAAGTCACTGCTTTGGGTTTTTCTTCTGTCTGCATGTCCGTCCAGGATGGCTCTTCATGCTGGATTTCAAGTAGATAAGAGACAGCACAGTGAGCTCAGCTCTGAAACTTGGCAGAGGTCCAGGCACCAGTGCTGTAGGGCAGCCTTAGATCCCAACATCAGTATCTGGAGTTCTTTTTTTTTTTTTCTTTTTAAAGTTTATATTTAAATTCCAGTTGACATGCAGTATAATATTATTTTCAGGTATACGGTATAGTGATTCAACACTTCCATATAACACCCAGTGCTCATAACAAGTGTAGTACTTGATCCCCATCACCTATTTAAACCATCCCTTCCACTACCTCCCCTCTGGTAACCATCAGTTTGTTCTCCATAGTTAAGAGTCTATTTGGGGGCGCCTGAGTGGTGCAGTTGGTTAAGCGTCCAACTTCGGCTCGGGTCATGATCTCATGGTTCATGCGTTTGAGCCCTGAATTGGACTCTGTGCTGACAGCTCAGAGCATGGAGCCTGTTCCAGATTCTGTGTCTCCTTCTCTCTCTCTCTCTCAAAAATAAATAAACATTAAATAAATTAAGGAGTCTGTTTCTTGGTCTGCACCCCCCTCTCTCTTTCTCTTTCTTTTTTTTCCCTATGCTCCTTTGTTTTTTCAATTCCACATATGAGTGAAATCATACAGTATTTGTCTTTCTCTGGCTGACATTTTGCTTAACATAATACTCTCTAGTTCCATCCACATCATTGCAAATGGCAAGATTTCATTATTTTCTATGGCTGAGTAATATTCCATTATATATGTGTGTGTGTGTGTGTGTGTGTATATATATATATATATATATATATATATATATATATATATAGTCTCACAGTTAAGAAGGAGCGGTTCCTTCTGGTTGAAAGAGACAAAGAACAAAGCAAAACAAAAAAGCAGTCATTGTCAAGTTGTAAGCATGCACAGATTCAAGGCGATATATATAATATATATGATTTTCCATAATTTGGCTCTTGTAGATAATGCTGAAAAATATCAGGATGGATGAATCCGTTCAAATTAGTATTTTTGTATTCTTTAGGTAAATACCTAGTAATGCCAATTGCTGGATGATCTCAGGGTAGTTCTATTTTTAACTTTTGAGAACCTCCATTCTGTTTTCCACAGTGGCTGCACTAGTTTGCATTCCTACCAACAGTGTAAGAGGGTTTCTATTTTCCCACATCCTCACCCACGCCTGTTGTTTCTTAAGTTGTTAATTTTAGCCATTCTGACAGTGTGAGGTGATATCTCATTGTGGTTTTGATTTGTATTTCCCTGATGATCAGTGGTGTTGAGCATCTTTTCATGTGTCTGTTGAACAATAGTACGTCTTCTTTGGAATAATGTCAATTCATGTCTTCTGACCATTTTTTAATTGGATTATTTAATTTTTGGGTATCGAGTTTTATAAGCTTTATATATTTTGGATACTATCCCACTTTAGTGAAAACTCCTCACTCAGTACAAAAACATTGGCCCTCTAACCCACACCAGTGTACTGCCAAGTCTTTGAAATTCTCTTTTATGCTTCTTAATAGGCAGTATGGTTAAATGAAAAGGGAATGACTTTGGACTCAGATGACTCCACATTCTAGGCCTGACTCCACTGGCTAGCCCTGTGATCCCAGAGGCAATTTTTAATATATGAATCTCAGTTTTCTTCTTTGTACATTGGGGATAATAACACCTATGCCATAATTTTATTAGAATTAAGGGGGGGGGAATGCATGTTCCCTTTGTTTTGGCAGCAAGACAAAGGTTTACAGGCAATGAAAAATTACTGAAGAATGATACTCAATTATGACAAAAGTCAACAAAAATAAGAGATTATCAAATATCAACAGTCACGCTATGAGGCATCCAGGTTACTGTGGATAATAAACAGTTGCCATATTTAATATAAGTAATATTTAGGAAATATTTATATTAAAAAAGTTATTTATCTCAAATTCGAATTTACCTGGATATCTTATATTTTATGTTGACAGCACCAATCACAAAGTGTCATGAATGTGTGGCAAAAAAGGGATTTCCATCTACGTGAAGATCACGGTGCACTGCTAACATATACGGAGAAATAGCTGGGTGATCATTACTGAGTCGGAAAACCATTAGATCAGTAGGTCCTTGCTGAAGTTCTTTTAAGAATCAAGTTTAATCATTTTGATACATTATCATTTAGTCAATCCCAAACTGGTAACTGCTAACATAATAATTATCATGTTTAATCAGAAACTAATTTGCAGCAAGAGGTTAATGTTGATATGTTCTATATGGTTATATGATGTATGTTGGTTATCTTGAGTCTCTCGTTTATGGATTAGAAAGAGAGAACCCACCACATTCAGGGTTCACTCGGGAAATAAAACAGGAGAAAATTAAGCCACTCACCCCAAGGGCGTTACTGAGCAGCACTGGAGAGTGACGTCTCCTAAGAGGACAGGTTCTGAGGTCCTCAGACACTGGCCATCTGGGACTGCCAGGGAGCGAGTTAGGTGAGACCTACCCCAACCTGCCTCCTGCAGAGAGTGAGATTTTTGTCTTTTCTTTTTTGCTGTTGTTGTTTCTGGTTTTATTTTTTTATTTTTTTTATATTTATAAATATTAATTTTATTTATTTTTTATAATAGTTTATTTTCAAATTGGTTTACATATAACACCCAGTGTTCATCCCAACACATGTCCTCTTTAATGCCCGTCACCCCATCTCCCCCCTTTCTCACCCCCCTCACCCCCCTCACCCTCAGTTTGTTCTTAGTCTTAGAGAGTCTCTTATGTTTTATCTCCCTCACTCTCTGTGTCTTTGTTTTCCTTTCCCCTCTTCCCATCCCCCTGGTTTTTGCTTAGTCTCACAAAGTCCACCTATTCGTGGAAACATTTGGTATCTGTCTTTTTCTGACTAACTTATTTCACTTAACATAATACCCTCCAGTTCATCCATGTCGCTACATATAGCCAGATTTCATTTTTTCTCATTGCCACGTAGTAGTCCATTGTATATATGTACCACATCTTCTTTATCCATTTGTCAGTTGATGGGCACTTGGTCTCTTTCCATGATTTGGCTATTGTCGAAAGTGCTGCTGTGAACATTGGGGTACACGTGCCCCTATGCATCAGCATTCCTGATGATTCCTAGCATTGCTATTGCTGGTTCATGGGGTAGCTCTATTTTCATTTTTTTGAGGAACCTCCACACCGTTTTCCAGAGCGGCTGCACCAGTTTGCATTCCCACCAACAGTGTAGGAGGGTGCCTGCTTCTCTACATCCCAGCCAGCATCTATAGTTTCCTGATTTATTCATTTTAGCCACTCGAACCGGTGTAAGGTGGTATCTCAGTGTGGTTTTGATTTGTATTTCCCTGATGATGAGTGAATTTGAGCATCATTGCATGTGTCTGTTGGACATCTGAATGTCCTCTTTGGAGAAGTGTCTATTCATATCTTCTGCCCATTTCTTCACTGGATTTTTTGTTTTTCGGGTGTGGAGTTTTGTAAGTTCTTTATAGATTTTAGATAGTAGTCCTTTATCTGATATGTCATTTGCAATTATCCTTTCCGACTCCGTTGGTTGTCTATTAGTTTTGTTGGTTGTTTCCTTTGCCGTGCAGAAGCTTTTTATCTTGATAAGGTCCCACTAGTTCATTTTTGCTTTAAATTCTCTCACCTTTGGAGATGTGTCGCATAGGAAATTGCTGCGGCTTAGGTCAAAGAGGTTTTTTCCTGCTTTCTCCTCTAGGATTTTGATGGTTCCCTGTCTCACATTCAGATCCTTCATCCATTTAGAGTTTATTTTTGTGAGTGGTGTAAGGAAGTGGTCTAGTTTCTTTCTTCTGCATGTTGCTGTCCAGTTCTCCCAGCACCATTTGTTAAAGAGGCTGTCTTTTTTCCATTGGATACTCTTTCCTGCTTTGTCAAAGATTAGATGGCCATATGCTTATGGGTCCATTTCTGGGTTCTCTATTCTATTCCATTGATCTGTGTGTCTGTTCTTGTGCCAATACCATGCTGTCTTGATGACTACTACTTTGTAGTAGAGGTTAAAATCTGGGATTGTGATGCCTCCCACTTTGGTTTTATTCTTCAGAATTACTTTGGCTATTCGGGGTCTTTTGTGGTTCTGTACAAATTTTAGGATTGTTTGCTCTAGCTTTGAGAAGAATGCTGGTGCAATTTTGATTGGGATTGCATTGAATGTGTAGATCGCTTTGGGGAGTATTGCCATTTTAACGATATTTATTCTTCCGATCCATGAGCATAGGATGTTTTTCCATTTCCTTGTGTCTTCCTCAATTTCCTTCATAAGTTTTTATAGTTTTCCACGTAAAGGTCTTTTACATCTTTGGTTAGGTTTATTCCTAGGTATTTGATGGTTTTTGGTGCAATTGTGAATGGGATTCACTTCATTATTTCTTTTTCTATTGCTTCATTGTTGGTGTAAAGGAATGCAACTGATTTCTGTACGTTGATTTTGTACCCTGCAACTTTGCCAAATTCATGGACCAGTTCTAGTAGGTTTTTGGTGGGTTCTGTTGGGTTTTCATGTAAAGTATCATGTCGTCTGCAAAAAGTGAAAGTTTGACTTCATCCTTGCCTATCCTGATGCCTTTTATTTTGCTTTGTTGTCTGATTGCTGATGCTAGGACCTCCAACACTATGTTAAATAGCAGTGGTGAGAGTGGACATCCCTGTCGTGTTCCTGATCTCAGGGGAAAGGCTCTCAGTTTTTCCCCATTGAGGATATTAGCTGTGGGCTTTTCATAAATGGCTTTTATGATGCCTAAGTATGTTCCTTCTATCCCGACTTTCTCGAGAGTTTTTATTAAGAAGGGATGCTGTATTTTGTCAAATGCTTTTTCTGCATCAATCGACAGGATCATATGGTTCTTATCTTTTCTTTTGTTAATGTGATGTATCATGTTGATGGATTTACGAATGTTGAACCATCCCTGCAACCCAGGGATGAATCCTATTTGATCGTGGTGGATAATTCTTTTTATATGCTATTGGGTTCTATTTGCTAATATCTTGTTAAGAATTTTTGCATCCGTGTTCATCAAGGATATCGGCCTGTAGTTCTCTTTTTTTGCTGGGTCTCTATCTGGTTTGGGAATCAAAGTGATGCTGGCTTCATAGAATGAGTCCGGAAGTTTTCTTTCTGTCTCAATTTTTTGGAACAGCTTGAGGAGGATAGGAATTAACTCTGTTTTAAATGTCTGGTAAAATTTGCAGGGAAGCCATCTGGCCCTGGACTTTTACTTGCTGGGAGATTTTTGGTAACTGATTCAATTTCTTCACTAATTATGGGTCTGTTCAAGTTTTCTATTTCTTCCTGTTTGAGTTTTGGTAGCATGTGGCTGTTTAGGAATTTGTCTGTTTCTTCCAGGTTGTTCAATTTGATGGCATAGAGTTTTTCATAATATTCTCTGATGATTACTTGTATTTCTGAGGGATTGGTTGTAATCACTCCATTTTTGTTCGTGATTTTATTGATTTGGTTTCTCTCTCTTTTCTTTTTGAGGAGCCTGGCTAGAGGTTTATCAATTTTGTTTATTTTTTCAAAGAACCAGCTCTTGGTTTCATCGATCTGTTCCACTACTTTTTCTGTTTCCATATGATTAATTTGTGCCCTAATCTTTGTTATTTCTCTCTTTCTGCTAGGTTTGGGCTGTCTTAGCTGTTCTGCTTCTAGTTCCTTTAGGCGTGCTGTTAGAATTTGTGTTAGGAATTTTTCTTGTTTCTTGAGATGGGCCTGGATTGCAATATATTTCCCTCTCAGGACTGCCTTTGCAGCATCCCAAAGTGTTTGGAGCGTCGTATTTTCATTTTCATTTGTTTCCATGTATTTTTTAATTTCTTTCTCTGATTGCTTGGTTGACCCATTTGTCTTTTAGTAGGTTGTTCTTTAGCCTCCATGTTTGTGGGGGCTTCCCAGACTTTTTCCTGTGGTTGATTTCAAGTTTCAAAGCATTGTGGTCTGAAATTGTGCATGGTATGATCTCAATTTTTTTATACTTATTCAGTGCTTTCTTGTGCTCTAAAATGTGGTCTATCTTGGAAAATGTACCATGCGCATTTGAGAAGAATGTAAATTCCTTTGCTTCTGGATGAAGGGCCCTGAAGGTATCTGTCAGGCCCATCTGTTCCAACGTGTCGTTCAGGTCCATTGTTTCTACGCTGATTCTCTGTTTAGTGGATCTATCCAGTGCTGTGAGTGGGATATTAGGTCTCCTGCAACTAGCACATTTTTATCAATAAGATTTCTTATGTTTGTAATTAGTTGCTTTACAAATTTGGGTGCCCCAGTATTCGGCGCGTAGACATTTATAACTGTTAGCTCTTCCTGCTGGATAGTCCCTGTGATTATTATATAATGCCCTTCTTCATCTCTTATTACATTTTTTACTTTAAAGTCCAGTTTGTCCGATATAAGTGTGGCTACTCCAGCTTTCTTCTGAGTTCCTGTGGCATGGTAGATAGTTCTCCATCCCCTCACTTTCAGTCTGAAGGTGTCCTCAGGTTTAAAATGGGTCTCTTGAAGACAGCAGATAGATGGGTCTTGTTTTCTAATCAATTCTGCTACCCTGTGTCTTTTAATTGGAGCGTTTAGTCCGTTTACATTCAGTGTTAATATTGAAAAGTGTGGGTTTAGAGTCAAGGTGTTGTCTGTAGGTTTCATGTTTGTAAGGATGTCTCTGGTGCTCTGTGTTCCTTGCAACCTTTCCTTCATAGAGTCCCCCTCAGGATCTCTTGTAAGATTGGTTTATTTGTGATGTATTCCTTCAGTTTTTGTTTGACAGGCTGGCCGGGTAAAGGATTCTTAGCTGCATGTCCTTCCTGTTCATCACATTGAAGATTTCCTGCCATTCCTTTCTGGCTTGCCAAGTTTCTGTGGATAAGTCTGCTACTACCCTAATGTGTCTGCCTTTGTAAGTCAAGGCCTGTTTATCCCTAGCTGCTTTCAGGATTCTCTTTTTATCTTTTCATTTTCCCAGCTTCAGTATGATGTGTCTTGCTGAGGGCCTATTCGGGTTACGTCTGAGGGGAGTTCTCTGTGCCTCTTGGACTTCAGTGTCCATTTCCTTCTTCATGTTGGGGAAGTTCTCATCGATGATTTGTTCAAGTACCCCTTCGATTTCTTTCTCTCCCTCTTCTTCCTCTGGAATTCCTATAATACGGATATTATTCCATTTGATTGCATCACTTAGCTCTCGAATTCTCCTTTCCTGTTCCTGAATCAGTTTCTCTCTCTTTTCCTCTGCTTCCTCCTTTTCTGTAATTTTATCTTCAAATTCCCCTATTCTCTCTTGTGCCTCTTCAATCCGTGCTGTGGCCACCTCCAATTTGTTTTGCCCCTCATTTAAAGCATTTTTTAATTCCTATAGATTGTTTTTAAGGTCCTTGATCTCTGCCTCTAGGGTCCCCCTGCTTTCTTCTATGCTTTTTCAAGCCCTGCGAGTATTTTTATGTTTATCATTCTGTATTCTTGTTCTGTTAAGTTGCTTATGTCTGCTTTCATCATTTCTTGTGCTGTCACTATTTCCTGTACAGTCTTTTGAGGGGAGTTCTTCTCTTTGGTCATTTTGGCAATGTGTGTATTGGTTTATTTCCTATTTCTCCCTGGAAAGGAAAAGGGTCAGACCGACAAACAGGAAACACAAACTCACAACCTTACTGACCAATAATACAGACAAACAAATAACAACATAAAAAAGATTAACAAATGACACTCTGGAGGCATGCAACCTGACGTACCAGCTACACGATAATGATGGGATGTGCGCTCTGCTGATGGCAGAGCATACATAGAGTAGTGACAGGTGTGGGGAGAGGAAGAAATTGAACTTTGACCAGGTGGAGAGATTAGAAGACTTGATCCAGCAAGAGAGAAATCAGAATAAGGAAGGATGTGAGGAAAGAGAAATGAAGTTAGATGTTGCCTAGATGCACTATGTGGTCTGACTGTTCCATAGAGAGAGATAGGAAATTAGAGAGGGAGGTGTAGAACATGCATTGAGAGAGTGGGTTAAATGTCTGTTTAAGCAAGCCAAAACCCCCAGGTGACAGGTTTAGAGGTCGGGAAAGATAGGAAGGAAAAGAGGAAGAATATACCTAAAACCGAAGAATTGACCTAGAATTAATCCAGGCAATGCTGCAGTATTTGTGTCTCCGCGGCTACCACTCCTGCAGACGGGTGTCTCCCATATGAGGAGGGGCGTTGCCTGGTGTAGGCGAGTCCTACCTCCTCCGCTGGGGTGGTGGAGTCCTAGGGTTTGGCTTTGTGGGAATGCGCGACCACAATGGCGCCCTCCCGGCCCGACTGTCTCAGATCACTCCTCATGGACCCACAGTCTCAGATCACTCCTCAGTTTCCGTCCTCAACTCTATCCAGGTTACCAGCACAGTTAAATTTTCTGGGTGATCGTGCCCCCAACCTCATCTGAGTTCCTTTAATGCGCTCTGACTGCCACGCCTTATGTAAATTGAGTCTCTGATTCAGCACCGGTGAGACCACAAAGGCATCCCCTAGCCTCTCTTCACAGACCTGGAGTCTCAGAACCCTCCTCTATATCTGTCCTCGACTTGGTCAGGGTGCAGGGGCAGCACTACCTGCTGGATGGTCACGAGACCCTGCATGCTCAGCCCTCCCCACCCAAATTGTGCCTCTGACTCAGCACCGATCCAGCGATGGCGCGCGCCTCTCCGTGTCAGGGACTGGGACAGCATCGCTGGCTTGGGAGTGAAGAAAGCTCCGCTGTGAGCAACGACCCTCTCTCCAAAAAGCCTTGCGGATAGGGACTGGATGATAAGCTCCCTCTCCGCCCGGGTTCGAGGTACTTTCCCTGCTGCTCTTTCTCTTCCCCTTGTCTTTTGGAGGAAGGGGCCCAGGGCCGGAGCCCACTCCCCACAGTCCGCACCTCCGTGGCTCTCTTTCTTTCTCCCAGATTGCACTCACTCACTCTCCCCAGATTCTCTGGATTTCGCTTTCTCTTTCCTATAGCCTCCAACTCCTCTTACTGCAGATCCCTGGGATTGAGAGTTTCTTGGTCTCAGTCCCTCTCAGAGTAAGAGTCGCCAGAGACCAGCAGGGGGTATTCTTTCTTTTCCTCCATGTTGGCCCCTCCTGTTTCTGGTTTTAAATCAAAGCACACTCTGAATGCCAGCTTGGATCACCTAGGATGAACTGATTTTAACAACTGTGTCTCCGGTCTGAGATTGCACCCTCACTAGATAGTAGTGCTAGTGCCAAAGGAGCCTGGGTTTCTTTGGGACATTGCATTGCCACCTCTGGTATACAAGTGAATACATCTTTCCTAATAGGTGACCGTCATTAAAAAAAAAATTTTTTTTTTGCCTTTCTTATGATGTAAAATAGTGTATCATTATTTTATCTATATTTCTCTGCTTTCCAGTGAATATGACAGTTTCTTCTTGTACTTATTAGTCATTTTATCATCTTCTATTACCTATTAATACCTGTGTTCATATTTGTATTGGGTCCTGACTTTACAGATATTGTTTTATGATCTGCTCTCTCCCTACTGTTATATTACTGTGTTATTTGTGATAACTGTGCCCTTCAATGAACAGAAGTTCAGTTATCCAGATTTTGCATATTTCTCTTTATTTTGGCTTCTGTGTCCATTTCTGAGGGAAGTGTAACAAAATCTCTAGCAACAAGTGATCATTTATTTATTTCTCTCTTTAGTTTTTTTTCCCTTTTGGTTTATGTATTCTGTGATTTTATCATCATAGTGATAGCTGTTTATGATGGTTTTATTATCTTGTTCAACTGCACTTTTTACCAATATAATGATCCAGTTTTACCTCTTATGATTTTCTTTGTCTCCAGCTATATTTTGCTAGATATTAAGAATACTTCCCCAGATACCTTTTGGTTAATATTTGTATGACATATCTCTCTCCACTTTTTACTTTCATTTCTTATTTTATTTTCAAATATTACCGACAATGTATTGTTGGAACTTTTTTGTTTTCGGTCTGAATTGCTTCCTTTTATTGGTGAGCTTAATATTATTTTCCCAATGACATGGGGAATTGTTTCTGTGATCTTATTTAATATTTTCCCTTTAATGTGCTTTCTTTTTCTTTGGTAAACATTGGTTGTGTTAGGTTTTCTTCTGTTGGTTTTGAAATTACACGTGCTTCTTTTATTTTTATATCTACTACTTATCAAAAAGAATTCTTCTCACATTTATATCTATATTGATTTCATAAGTTGTTATCTGCATCTTTCTTCTAAACAAATAAAATTATAACATTCTGAGCGTTTTCACCTTTCCTTCTACTTTATCTCCTGTGAATTTTTGTTCTGAGTTTATTGCACAATACAGAGTACCGCTTTCCTCTTTTATCCTTAAGAGGTAACTATAATCTGTGCTAAAATAGTTAATCATCCTGACTCCTCATATGGGTTGTAGCATCCCTTTATATGTATATATATCTATATAGATATATATACACACTTTTATATATATTTACATGAATATATATAGATTATATATATATATTTGCATGAATATGCAATATATGAAATATATGTATATTCATATTCTTATTTGAATGCTTTTTCCCGGAGGGTTTTTCAAAGGAATTTTTGTATGTCAAACTTCTGAGGCTAACATGCCTGAAGGTATTTTTTTCACCCGCCATATTTTAATGGCAAGTTTGCTAAACAAAGAATTCTAGGATCTATGTTCTTTATGGATAGTGTACAGTGTGTGTTGTGTATTCTAATATGTTTAGGTACAGATGCTTCCTTACCTGTCCCATTTTGCACACTATGGGCCCTTCCAGGTTGAGCTTTCTTCATTCTTTATCTTCATTCTTTTTGCAAATATCTTCTTACTTTTACCTTCATTCTTTTTGCAAATATCTTCTTTCTTCTGTTTATTATTGTTTTTGTTTTTGTTTTTCTGAAGATATTACATTATTGACACTCCTACTTCTAGACTCTTTATTTCCCAATTTTCTCTTATATCTTCTATTTCTTTATCCTCTTTTGGGATCTTCTGAGAGCGTTCCTCAATCTGAACTTTCAGCTGCTGCATTCAGTCTTCAGTTGTACTCATACTAATTAGACCATTTAAAAACTGTTAGCTACTGTATCCTGCAAACTTAATATTTCCAACTTGCTTATGACTTCTTGCTCCTGCTCTATATTAATAGTACACTCCCTCCTATCTTTGAGAATATTTATTGTGCTTATTTTATATTTGTAGGCCATCTGTTTCAATAATTCTGCTTCATGTAGCATATGCTGTTTGGTTTGTAGTCTTTCTTGTGTAGTGATTGTACTCTGTAGGTGTTTGAAAATTTGGCATGCCAGTTCGTATATGTTATCTCTTACAGTAACAGACAGGCTCATGTTTAAGCCTACCTTGGCAGTCTAACAGGAGGAGGAAATAGGCTCTAAGTTGGAAAACCCTAGGTACGAGTAGTGGACACACCTTTAGGTCACTTACTATATAGAAGTCATGTCCTTGTATAATCCCCTCCTCTTGAGTGCCAGCAAAACCTGTGGCTTGCTTCCAAACAATAGACATGGGCAAAGGTGATAGAATGTCTTCTCATGATTACATTTTGTTATATATGACTACATCTTCACAGACTAGAGGGAGAGAGTCTCCTGCTGGTCTTGAAGAAAAAGCAGGCAAGTTGTGAATTGCCTATAGAAAAGGCCACATGACAGGGAATCACAAGTGGCCTCTGGGAATGGAAATCAGCACTTGCTGACAGCCAGCAAGAAATGGGAACGTTAGTCCCATAGCTTTAGGAGATGAATTCTGCCAACAACCTGAGGGACCTGGGTAGTGAATCTTTTCCCAGTCAAACCACAGATGAGACTGCAAACCCACTTACCCCTGGATTACTGCCTGATAAGAATCCAAAACAGAGGACACAGTGAAGCTATGTCTATACTTCTGACCTACAGAAAATGGGAAATAATTAATGTATGCTGTTTTAGGCCTCTAAATTTGTGGCAGTTGCTCATTCAGCAATAGAAAACCAGTATAGAGTCACCTGGGTGGCTCAGTTGGTTAAGCCTCCAATTCCTTATTTCAGCTCAGGTCTTGATCTCACAGTTCATGAGATCCAGCCCCATGTCAGGCTCTGCTCTGACAGCAGAGATTGAGATTCTCTCTCTCCCTCTCTCTCTCTGCCCCTTCTCTGCTTGCTTGCTTGCTTGCTTGCTGTCACTCTCTCTCTCAAAATAAATAAACAGACTTTTAAAAAAACAAACAGTATATCCTTGATCCTCTTTTGAGTATTCCTTTTGGCTCCCATACCACCAGGCAACATTTCTAGACAGGTTTTTGTCTTTAAAAGGTTAGAGGAAGGAAACACTGAAAGGAGTCTTTTGCTTTAGATTGTAAATCACTAGCCAGAATGTTTGAGAAAAATGGAGGAATCCAGTGGATGTCCATCCCCACGTGGTTAGGAAACTCCCTTCTGTTTTCATTATCACCTCTTCTAAGTTTTCATTATATTCTTGATTTTTAGGTAGTAATAACCTTTAGTAGGTTGTTTGATTACATTTATTTCCCAAATTTCACATAGTGTTGTCTAGGAATCATTTCTTAGTTTTTTTTCAAACAGTGGTTTTATTATTCAGGGAATCATCTGCACTCTAACAAAACAAAACAGAAACAAAAAACAATTAGTAGATAGAGGGTTAAAAGTCTTTAATGCTTTGAAAAATGTTAGCCTTCTCTCATTTTGCTTCCGGTGCTGTTATTGTAAAATTTGGCATCAACCTGAAACTTTTTTCCTTTCAAATAACTTTATTCTCTGAAAGTATGTAGAATATTTTTCTTAAATTTCTTTAAAATGTACATATGTGTCAGGTTTTTCTACCTATATCGTTTTGTACATTTCAAGGTCCTTTATCTTAGGTGTCAATATTTTTAAATCCTGGGAAATTCTGGTAGAATATTATCTTATCTATTTCAACATCCTCATTTATATGTTTTCTCTCTTTCTGGAACTGCTATAAATGGTTGATGGCAGTTGTGTTTTTATCATCTATGCTTATTAACTTCTCTTTTATACTTTCCATTATTTTATTGCTTTCTAGCCCCTTGTAAGTAAGTTCCCTGATCTGATCTTCCTGTTGATTAATTTAATCTGTGGCTCTATCAATTTTATTAATTATCTATCTCTTGTGATTTTAAAATATATTTATATTTTTATATCCAGTAAATCTGTTTGCTCTTCCTGATAACTGTGTATTGCTGTTCAGTGTCATCAGTATATCCTATCCTAGCTCTTTTAAGATATTTATTATGTTTTTTTTTTAATATTCATCTCTGTATTCTATCTATTCTGAATCACGGAGTAGACAAACTATTTTAAAGACTATACTCAGAATAGACATCCTATGTTAAAGTATGTACTCAGCTGGCTTCTTATGTTTCTCTTTCAGCCCATTTACCTTAGCTAGTCATATTTATCTGGATATAGGGGCTTCTGCTCCCTCTGGTGAAATTAGTGTCGGATAGCCTTGACATACCCATTTGCTGTGTCACTACCAGTCTTTCCTTTTCCTCAGAAGATCTAGAGGTTTTCTAAGAATTGCTTTCTCCTGGTTGTAATAACTGTCTATATTTAGGGTTTAGAAGAGACGATGACAATGCTCAGACGATGGCAATGCTATTTCATAGGAACTTTTTATCCATTCCTCACTCAGCCAGGCTTCTGCTTTGCCTTGTTGTTATCTTGGGAACAGGAAGATGTTTAGCATGGTTTCTGACAAGTGCCTGGTTTGGAATTCTGGCTCTTCTACGTACTTGCTAAGGGACCTTGGACAAGTTTCTCAACTTCTCTGTGCCTCAGTATCCTTGTATGTAAAATAGGATAGTAATAGTCATGGGCTATTAGGATTGCTGTGATATTTAATAAGATAGTGTATTTCAAGTTTTTAGAACAGTACCTATACAAATTGGAGCTTAATAAACATTTGCTATCATTATCCTTACAGGGCCCAGCACTTGTACATGTCCAATACATGTCTATCATTGCATACTGATTATATTTATCCACAGAGACATATCTTAATCTGTGCACAAGTTACTATCTAGATGCTCCCACACTTCAAATCTCCAGGATTCCCATATGCTTCTCGTCATGATCTATACCTACCATCCTAGTATAGGAAATTTTTCCTTTGGGAGTGTTTAGGCAAGAATATGAAATCAAATCTTGGTGGAATGGGAAAAAAAAAACATTTAAAATCTGTAGTATTGTATACTCACTATTTCCAGGCTGTCAGTTTTTGCCTCATAGACAATATGTGAATCAACTTCCCTTGGGTATACATAGCCATTCACAGGTTACAACCAAGATTCACATTTATTACCACATTTAATACGGCATGACTCTTCACAAAAGGTGAAAAAGGCTTACTGAACTTATTTTCAAGAGGAAAGAAATTCTCAGATTGTAGGAGAAAATGAACTAAATTCAGATGGCTTAGTATGGCAGATGTGAAGCCAACTCAGATATTCCGACTGCACACATTTCCCCTGCTCTCCTCTCTGCAGAGGGACCTGAAAGAAATAGCTAGAAACCTGTAGCTTTCTAGGAGGTATATGTATGATTAAATGTAAGTGGAATTTTAGATATTTATTGTTTTTATCCCACTCCATCATACCTAGAGCTTGGGGTCAGGTGTACACAGCCTCGTCTATAAAGAAGAGGACTAGTGTTATTTACTCGTAGCTGAGTACAGTTAGTATTGGATGATAAAGATTGTGATGGATATCACAAAAGCCATCAGATTTGAGGTCCTTTTCTACAGTTCAAGCTCTGAACAAAGGACTGAACATGTATGTCCTACCGTGGGTCACTTACAGTATGCCTTTTAATTGTTTCTAGTAGTTTTTGATATCTGATACCTATATTTGTGCTAGTTACTTAATGAATATGGTTTCTTCAGAACTCAACCATTCTGTTGTTATGACATTAGTTAACCCACTAGGTTTTATACCCAGTTGACAGTAGAGTGTTCTGTCTATTTACTAGAGAGAGGTCATGTGGACACATGCTGAGCAAACATCAATAAGTATGTTTAGAGTGCTAACTCTGGCCAGTTCTATGTGAGACATTATAGCAGAGACCAAAAGAGACTAAGACACATGAAGCCATTAGCAAGTATGTGTATGGGAAATCCGTGTGTCTCAATCAATATATGTAGACATGTAAAAGGAAGTCAACTAAGTCATAGCTCTTAGCCCTGGTTACCTAGACAAGAATTTGTCACTTGTAGTTATCAACAAATGTTTGTAGAATGAAGACAAGATCAGGGTGTGCGGATAATTGCAGCTATATCAGACTTTCTATAAGACATAGGATTTGAGATATTTGAAAAATGAATGTAGGAGAGGGCAGCCATTCTAAGCGAAGTATAGAAATAAAAACAGGAAGAGCAGTGAGAGAAGAAGGTGAAAAATGTGGGCATAATATCAGCATTATTATAATAAAGACATTGTATAAAGCTCCATTAAATTTACAATAGTCACATAATAACTTCCTAGAATCTGTAACTCATATTTCCTCTACTTTGAGTTTTGAATGAATGACTAAGTCTTTTCATGCTGATAAGATATGGCCATTTTTTTTAATTTTGTTGGTTTTTTTTTTTTTTTTGGTGTTTTATGGCTCAGAATGACATTTGCTTATTGTTTTTTAAGGAAATGGTGATATAAGGTTCTTTCATCTTTGTATTGTATAAGACTTCAAAATTACATATGGTTAAAAAACAGAATGAAACACTCTAAGTATTCATCAATGAGCAAATGGGTAAACAAAATGCAGTATATACATACAACAGAATATCATTCAGTGTTTTGTTAAAGAGGAAGAAAATTCTGACACACGTAACAACGTAGAATCTTGATGTTATGTTAACTGAAAAAAGAAGTTAAAAAATATTGTGTAATTTTACTTACCTCAGATACCTAGAAAGTAGTCATATTCATAAAGACAGTTTTTTGGGGGGAAAGATTTAAAAGTTCTAGAGATGGATAGTGGTAATGATTGCACAATAATATGAAATGACTTCATGCCGTAGAATTGTGCACTTAAAATGGTAAAAATGGTATATTTTATGTTACACATGTTTTATAACAGTGTTTAAAAATAGAATAAAAAGGGGCGCCTGGGTGGCTCAGTCAGTTAAGCACCCAACTCTTGGTTTCGGCTCAGGTCAGGATCTCACGGCTTTGTGAATTTGACCCCACATTGAGCTCTGTGCTGGTAGTGCAGAGCCTGGTTGGGATTCTCTCTCCCTCTCTGTCTGCCCATTTCACACTTAGGATGTCTCTGTCTCTCTCAAATAAATAAATAAATAAACTTTAAAAAAATAGAAAAAAATGTAAAAATCAGAATCATGTCGACAGGGCAAAGGTTAAGAGTTACCAGTAAAATCTTGATTTGCGAGCATAATTGGTTTAGGAAACATTCGTAATCCAAAGCACTTGTATATCAATGCAAATTTCAAGACCCGTTGGCTCAGTTATGATCATATTGCAAGACATTGCTTGTTTATCAAACAGATCGAGTTACTCACAATTCAAGGTTTCACTGTACTTAAAAGTTATTTTATTCCAGATGTTTGTATTTATTTTAGGAATAGTTTGATTTTTTTAAATAGACCTAATTTTTTGAGAACAGTTTTAGGCTTACAGGAAAATTGAGTGGAAGTTACAAAGATTTCCCATATATTCCCTACCTGGACATATACACAGCCTCCAGTCCTTCCTTTTTTATCTTTGAAAATTCAAAACCTAATTCCTTCTATAGCAAGGTGTCTACTCTATTGAGAAAATTTTTACTTTCTTTTTGTTCCCTGAATATTCTATTACATAAGTTGGATGGGTTATTTCAGCAAATATCAGCATGAGTGTTACATGGCAATTAGCATTCCTAGAACCTAATGTGTAGTCCAGAACCACTCTAAGTTTGCCACTGTAAAAGAGGTTGTCACTTGTCTAGACACATGGCATCTCTGGTGGCCTCTAGAAAAGCAGAGTGGAAGACAGGGCAACGTTTTCTGCTGTTAAGGAGACCTAGTGATTCACAGAGGGACATCACTTGGATGAGTACCTGGCCAGTGCAGATCAGAGTTCTTCTAGCTAAGATATTTGAGTTAAGTTAATCTTGAAGAGCAAACCAGAATATATCCATGGCCTGGATCAAACAAGGATCTGCTTTAATTCTAACAGGAGCCTTCTTGGGCTTCATATTTACTGGAAAAGGAGATTGCTAGGAGATGGTTGCAGAAGATCAAAAGGGCTCAAGGTATCATCAGAGATTCAGCAAAGGGCAGACAGTGTTAGTCTGGGAAGAAAAATGGCCTTTAAATTTGGGGGCCCCTGGCATATTGAGGTGAGCATTTCCACCTCCTAGGAAGTTCAGAAGGAGAATCATGTATAGGTAGCTTCAGAACCGATGAAAAATGAGATGGCCATGACTATAAGGAGGGGTTACTATTTTATTTAGTTATCATTAGACAGATATCGAGAAGATCAGAGTTGATTTCATCTGGCTTCTTTTAGACTCTATTTAATACATATTTGAATACTAGTATCTCTTCCACTCATCTTGTCCCACTTCAACACATACCTTATCTTAGTGATGATTATAGGTTTGGGATACACATGTCCCGCATCTGAGCCTGGGTTATCTTATGATGGAGATTTGTGCATTGAGCCAGGTGAAGCCATAGAAGTGCTGAGGTGTCTTAGCAATAGTTCAGGGAAGGGGAAGCATTCTGGAAGGGGAAGGGTGGCTCAAATATCTCTGCGAACTTTTCAGCCAGAGCCCTCTGGTTTATTCATTTTAATATATTGGATTTGGGAGATTATTTCAACTGATGAAAGGTACCTGGAATGAAACACAGGTAGGAAATCAGGGCTGTCGTGGAATTGTTTGTTGATTTTAGACCTTGTCAATTCAATCATACAATGTGATGAATATCTACTTTTTTCTTTTAATTGATAAATCTGACCACTTGATTTGGAAATACTTGGGGAAATGTGTGTAGACATAGTGTGTGGATGCAGCCTGTAAAGATTACCTGAGTGAGCTGAGTAAAAGGAAGGCTGGTGGTGACATTTAAACTTGGTTTGCCTCTTGCCCAGATGGAATAACAAAAAGGCGAGATAGAAGTACAGGTGCATCCTCTCTTCAAGCTTACATGGTAGCATGCTCCATAGCAGTTTACATTGAGAATTTACCCAGACTGTTTTTTTTTTCTTTCCTGAGTCCTGAATAAGGTTGGCTCAAGGCCTAGAAGCTCTGCAATTTTTCATGTTCTGGCAACCTAGGAAGAGAAGGTATTTTGCAACTTAGCTCAGTTGTTTCTTAATGTTTGGAGAGAAATATGTCTCTTGTAGCTTGTTTTTTTAAACTGAAAAGAAACACACTTTCTCAATGTACAGAAATGCCTATTCCATATTCATACTCGATTTGCATTTGAGTCCAAAAGCAATACAATGATTTTGTTCCCTGATAATTCTTCAAGCTCAAAAATTAGCGTGAGCCACACTCCCAATGGGATTTCAATGAAAATCGGATTTGCAATAACTAGGGGGGAAATACAATAAAAGCTTCAGTGTAGAAAGACAAGATTTATGCTCTCTATTTACCTTTATTTTATGTCCTGGGGAATAATCATCTCCGACATTTGTAAACTACCCTTCCTGCCACAGTCCTTCAGGTCTTCCTCATTCCAGCACTGCTCTCCAAATGTCATTTCTTTACTCAAACATGCTATTATCCAGTGGTAGAAGGCCAAGGGCTTTAAATGGAAGGGAACAGTATGTTGTGCTTAAAGGAAAACTGAAAAAAACATCCCCCAGGGGAAGAAACTCTGGGACTGTGAGTTCTTGTACATATAAACTATCCTGCCAGCCTATATGGCTGTTTGGGATAGTTTGCCTTGAAGTGCAGCTTCACTCCAGGGAAATTGTTAGGTGTGCCTTTGGGTAATTTTAAGCCTTTGGAAAGAATCCCTTAAAGACCTACCTGGTTTAGGTAAACTTCAGTGTTACTGGTAGGACACCAGCACACTGTGGTTCATAACATGGCAAGCATTTCTTAAAATCAGAACACTGTCTTGAACACAAAATCAGACGTGGTAACTATTACTAGTAGATCTGTTTTTGGAGCAGCTTTCCAAAGTGATGAATACAGATGACAACAACCATTATCGTAGCTTATTTGTGGCATCACACTGTCCTAGGAAACTACAGTTATGGAAATCAAGGGAATATTGCTTAATATTACTATTAATAAATTACATGCTAGAGCAGCAGTGGCAATAGCTCACCAAGTTGATGTAACAGAATATATAAGTATGCAGATGATTCATATTCTGTGGAGCCCAATCTCACTTTTAAGTCATTTGCGATAAAAGATGTCCAATTATAATTGTGTCTTTCACATACTTTGAATTTTACCAGTTTAACTATATGTTGGCCAGTCTGTAATATTTCAAGTATATACATCTATCTATCCATCTCTCTAACTATATGGAAAAAATGTTTCCCTTAAATTGCTTTAACTGAACAACCAGAATAGAATTATCTACTTCTAGGTACTCATTTTTCACTCTATAGCTCCAAAGATGGCAAAACTATTCTGTTTTGCTGTGGTTTCACTGTACGGAGAAAGAATCATTTTTCATCTTTCACTCAAATTCTCAAACATTTTTTTAAGGAGGGAAAGTCATATTCTTTTTTCCTCCTTTTGGAAAAAGCATTCTTTAAGGATAGATTTTCTACAACTTCTTCAAAATATAAGATGTGACTGCTTTTTTTCTTCCCCTTAAAATTTCTAGTTAGTACCAGTCCAAATGTACAGCAAAATTTTATTTGTGGCTTGATAAGTAAACTCAAGCATCTTATGTGTTTGCTATGCTACAATGAGTGCAAAAAGTTGTTCATTAAAAAAGAAATTAAAAGCATGTTTGTAGCATTAACATTGATCAAGTTCAATTTATCTTAATACATATATTCAGAAAATACTAATACTTTTAACTTAATTTAAACCAATTGTTCTTTAATTCTTTGAAGATAGTTTTAAAATTAGTGTTACTGTTTTAAAAATTCTAACTAATTGAGGGGTGCCTGGGTGGTTCAGTCGGTTAAGTGTCAGACTCTTGGTTTTGGTTCAGGTCTCTATCTCAGTGGGTTTGAGCCCCATGTTGGGCTCTGTGCTGACAGTGCAGAACTTGCTTGGGATTCACTCTCCCTCCCTGTCTCTCTGCTCTCTCCCTTCCCTCCCTAACTCATGCTAGCATGCCAAGTGCCCTCTCTCACACACACTCCCTCTCTCTCTCTCTCTCTCAAAATAAATAAATAAACTTAAAAGAAATTCTGACTAATTGAGACATTTCAAGTTGCTCATCTGGTTCTGGTCTTTTCTACATTTCAGATTTGGAGAGGGCTAAATCCAGTATTTCAACCAAATGCAATAACTGTACTGGTCAAATATTCCTTTTTGTCTCTCTCCAGTATTGAATTAACAGCATTTATGCAGCTTAAAATAGGCATCTTCTTCTGTAAGACAAGGAGAAGTAATTAGGCAAGTAATTAATGCCAGTTTTCTCTCTTACATCCTGTTGGAACATATACTTGAAGCAATAACATTCCCACTGGAATACCAGTGGTATATTTGATAAAATATCAAATTCATTCCAAGTCTTCCCCTCCACCCTGATTTAAAGTTAAAAATAGAGTCTGAGATCATAGAATAGAAGCATAATATTTAACCGAGATGATATTTATGTCTTATAATAAGTTAACCTGAATACAGAGCACCCATTTGCAACTGATACTCCTCAGTGAAGAATGAATCGATGTATTCATTCCATTTTTTGCTGTACAAATATAGCCAAACATTTTAGATTCTATCTGTAAAGTACCAATAATGTCAAAAGTTCAAGAAAGATGAATAAGGCATTTTCTGCTCTTAATGCATTAATGACAGAGTGTGAGATAGAATTGTAAACATGTAATTAAATTCCAATATAACAATTTCCATATCTGGTTAACATGGAATAAAAGCAACTGAATTTATCCTCCAAATATTAAAAAGACAGAAAATGAATGAAACAATGGTTTTCAAGACATAGACTTAAACCTCACCATTTCAAAATTATACTGAATGTAAATGGTTTAAAAATCCAAATAAAAATTCAGAGATTATCAGATTATCAGAAATGTACTTTAAATATAATGACATAGGTTGAAAATAAAAGGATATTCAAAGTATAACATGCTAACATTAATGAAAATAAGCTATAGTGGCTTTTTAAGGTCACATGAATTGGATTACAGAGAAGCAATATATTATTAGGTGAACAGAAGGTTACTTCATAATGTTAAAAAGGTCAGTTCATCAAAAGGTCAACACAATCCCAAACACTTATATTCCCAATAAAGGAGATTTAAAATGTAAATGCAATCTTGATATAACTGAAAGAAAAAATAGACAAGCTACAATTATATTCAGGTTCTTCAATATTCCTACCTCAAGAGTAGATAAAACAAGTAAAAAGAAAACCATTAAGTATAAAAGACTTGAATAACACAACTGTGTTAGTTAGGATTCTTCAGAGAAATAGAACCAATGGAATGTCTATAAAGAGATACATAGAAAGAAACTTATTATGAGGGATTGGCTTGCTTGATTATGGAGACTGACAAGTCCTATAACTGACCATCTTTTTTAATTTTTTTTTAATTTTTTTATTATTTTTTTTTATTTTTGAGAGACAGAGAGACAGAGTGTGAGCAGGGGAAGGGCAGAGAGAGAGGGAGACACAGAATCCAAAGCAGGCTCCAGGCTCCGAGTCATCAGCACAGAGCCCGACAAGGGGCTCAGATTCACAGACCGTGAGCTCATGACCTGAGCTGAAGTCGGCCGCTTAACCAACTGAGCCACTAGGCACCCCTGACTGACCATCTTCAAGATGGAAAGCTGTTGGTACAGTTTCAGTCCAGCTCAAAGGCCTGAGAACCAAGGAGCTAATATTATAAGTTCCAGTTTGAGTCCAAAGGACCCAAAAACAGAAGTTCTGATGTCTAGTGGCAGAATTAGGTGCTTAAGCAGGGAGCTGATTTGCCCTTCCTCCATCTTTTTGTTCTAGTCAGCCCTTTGTCAGATTGGATGCTGCTCACCTATATTGGTAAAGGTGATCTTCACTCAGTCTACTGATTTAAATGCTAACCTATTCTAGAACCACCCTTACAGACATACCCAGAAATAATGTTTAACTAGCTTTGTAGGCATCTTTTAGCCCAGTCAAGTTGATGCACAAAATTAATCATCACAACAGTGAACCAACCTGAAGTTATTGATATTTAGAGAACACACCACCTAACAATACACATTTTTTTTCAAGTGAACATGGGACATTTACCAGGAAATAAAATATTTAGGCTTTAAAATAGATTTCAGTATTAAAAAAAATATGGTCTCTGACTACAAGGGAATTAATTAGAAACAAAAATACTGGAAGATCTCTGAAAAGTTTCCAACTATTTGGAAACTGAATATCATGCTTCTACATAACACATGTCAAAAAAAAGAAGCAAAAGGGATATTAACATTTTGTCCTGGGTGCAAATGAAAACAAAACATATCAAAATTCATGTGATAGAAGTAAAGCAATAGCTAGAAGGAAATTCATAGCATTAATGCCTATATTGGAAAACAAGGATCATATCAAGCCAATGACCTCAGCTCACCTTAGGAAACTAGTAACTGAAGAGGAAATTACTTACAGAATAAATAAAAGAAAAGAAAGGATAAAAATCAGTGTACTGAAAAATGGGAAAAATAGAGAAAGACATTAAAACTAAATGATCTTTTTGGTCTTTGAAAGATTTTAAGAAATGATAAATCTTTAACCTGCCTAATCCAAAAAATAAAAGATACAAAATTTTCAGTGTTGGAATTGTAAAAGGTGACATTAGTACACATTTGACAGATATTAAAATATTAATAAGATAGTATTTTGAACAATTTTATAGTAATTGCTACAACTTAGAAAAATAAGTTCCAACTAGAAAACCTAATTTTAAAGAAATTTTATAGCTCTAAATCAATCACAGTAGTGTGACTTCTAATAAAACATTATCCACATAGAAAATTCTTTATCCAGATGCATCTTTGGTGAATTCTACTGTTTATTTAAGAAAGAAATACTCCTAATTCTACACACACACACACACACACACACACACACACACACACACAGACATACACACAAACCTTCCAAAAAATTGAAGAAGAGAAAATACTTCTTATGTTTTGAGGCCAGTATTACCCTGATGAAAAAACTAGACAAAAATCTTATAAGAAAACAAAGCTTCAGACTATAACAACATTTTTCTATTTATGTCTCTTTAGGCAAGGGAAATCAAAGGAAAAACAAACTATTGGGACTACACCAAAATAAAAAGTTTCCGCACAGCTAAGGAAACAATCAACAAAACCAAAAGGCAACCTACTGAATGATTGGATATATTTTCAAATGACATAGCTGATAAAGGGTTAGTATCCAAAATATATAAAGAACTGATACAAGTCAACACCCAAAAGCCAAAATAATCCAATTTAAAAATGGGCAGAAGGCATAACCAGACATTTCTCCAAAGAACACATGCAGTTGTCCAATAGACACATGAAAAGATGCTCAACAGTCATTTACCATCAGGGAAATGCAAATTAAAAACACAATGAGATACCATCTTAAATCTGACAGAATGGGTAAAATCAACAACACAAGAAACAAGTGTTGCCAAGGATGTGGGGAAAGGGGATCGCTCTTACACTGTTGATGGAAGTGCAAACTGGTGTATCCACCCTGGAAAACAGTATGAAGTTTCCTCAAAAAGTTAAAAATAGAACTATCCCGAGATCCAGCAATTCCACTACTACATATTTAGCCAAAGAATACAAAAATACTAATTCAAAGGGATACATGCACCCCTATCTTTAGAGCAGCATTATCTACAATAGTCAAAATATGGAAACAGCCTGAATGTACATCAATAGATGAATGGATAAAAAAGATGTGATACACACACACACACGTACATACAATGTAATATATTATTCAGCCATAAAATAGAGTGAAATCTTGCCATTCACAACAACATGGATATAGCTAGAGAGAATCTAGCTTCTACCAGAACTAGCCAGCTTCTATACACCTAAGCGAAGTAAGCTAGAGAAAGATAAATATTATATTATTTCATTCACATGTGGAATTGAAGAAACAAATAAGCAAACGAGAAAAAAAGAGAGAAACAAACCAAGAAACAGACTCTTAACTATAGAGAACAAACTGATGGTTACCAGAGGGGACGTTGGTGAGAGGATGGGTGAAATAGGTGATGGGGATTTAACAGTACACTTATAATAATGAAAAAATAAAATAATAAAAAAGAAAAAAGAAAAGAAACCTTCTGACTAATATTCTTTATGACATAGATGCAGATATTATAAAGAAAATTTTAGCATACTGGATTTGACAATGTGTAAAAATAATAATACAATATGACCAAATGGGTCATTCAACTCTTTGAATAGATGTCATATTGATTTTTAATATTCTTTATAAGATTATACTTTTCCTGAATAAGGCTTATGTGTGTATATATATATAATACATAAAATACATATATATGTATTTTATATATTTATGTATATATTATGTATATATTTTTTAAGTCATCCACTGCCTTTCCCACCACCCACCGAGCCCTCTGAAGTAGCGAACACCCAAGGCTTTTCTCTACTTTCAAGGTTGTGGAAAATAATTGTCATGGTGTCTTTCTTTCTATGTCAGTGTTAGTCCACTAACACTGATGCTTTTTAATCCTGATGCTGATTTAATCCTTAGGAAGTATATCTCTTTTGTTGGAAATAGTCTTCCCAGGACCACATCTAAAGACTCATGAATTTAGCATTCTTATGATGAGTACATCCCAGGTTCATTCTCTGTACTTCTTTTCTAGGAGATACAAGTTATTGTATTTAACCATTCATTACTTCCAAATTGACTCTGAACATCTTAACCTAACGCATGTGACAGTTATTAAAACTACTGAGACATTTAGTCTTGAGTATCTTGAAAGTGCTGCAGATTAAAGTTCTGGGCTTCTCATCTTACTACACTATGCATTCTCATGGGTCATAAACTGGGATTTTGTTTCTAGGTAGGTGAAGCTTTATAAAATGCTTTTATCTGTGGCACGTTTGTCTCAATGCTTCATTGTGATCTTTTTCTCCCAGAAATCCTTATTCGTACATCATCACTTTTACTCACCATTGTACCTGCCCTGAAATATTGTTTGTGGCTCTTCTGGTCCTGCCTTTTCTTTCTTTCTATCTGATTCATCACCTGGAATGACATAATTACAACCAACATAAATGAGTTATTCCTGTGAATCAGAGGCACTCAGAAATGTCCTGTTCTTCCTTCTTCACCTTAAGTCTAATTCTTTAGGAAGTCAGTTAATTACAGGAAAAAGAAGGGCATAAAGCTGGGAACCTGTATTTAAGGGGCTCTAATTTCTTGTAGTCCATAAGTAATCATTTTACAATCATCATCCATTGTGTTCCACAAAGGAAATAGGCAGAGTTGGTAAGCACACACATCAACATATAACATTCACACACATTAATCACATGTGTAATACATTGGGCAGCCAAGTATGTAAAGGAAGGGTCATAATGTCTCATTCAACTGCTGCATTAAATGCCAAATCCAATATGTAGATACACTGTTGTATCTGAACCCATCCAAATGTGGCCATTTTGGATTCATAAATCATAAAATACCCATACTATTATTTGGAAAGATGCAAATCTTCTATTTTTCATAACCTTATATATTCCTCTCGAATGTTTTTTTCAGCTAAGAAATTTAATTGCTATGAGGAGAGGTGGGAGTGTTTTTTTTTTTTTTTTTTTCCAATTCCGGTGCTAAACAACTAGACACTGACAGGGTGACTCATTAGACGAATCCATTAATCTCAGCTGAATAGAAAGATCCAGATGGAATTGAGAGGAAACAGGCCATTCCTTTCCAAGAGTTAGCATAAGGACTACTCATCTCGGGGCGGCAGATTTTATATATAGTTTTGGCTAAGGAAGTATAAGGTCACATTTTATATTTCTTTTGAGGATTACTAAAGAAATGAACACTGCAGAGACCATTCTCTTTTTTCTTAGTTCCTAAGGATGTAAGAACAATAAAAATCTTGAAATCTGCACACGAAAAAATACAAATATTTTCAAATTCTCTATAGTATAAAAAGGTCAGTAATTTACAGTGAACTCAGATTTGGCACATGTATGCACACACACATAAAACTTCTTTTCCTATGATATATTTATATTCATATATTCATAGGAAATAGAAAGTATTCCCCAGTGAAGTTCTCATAATAAAATTCTGTAAGCTTTCTTTTAGAGAGTAGGATCTCCCTTCCTCAAGATGGTTACTGTCTCTTCCTTCCTTAAAAAACAATGGAGCACCTGGGTGGCTCAGTCGGTTGAGCTTCTGACTTTAGCTCAGATCATGATCTCATGGTTCATGAGTTTGAGCCCCACATTGAGCCCTATGCTGACAGCTCAGAGTCTGGAGCCTCCTTTGGATTCTGTGTCTCCCTCTCTCTCTGTCCCTCCCCTGCTCATGCTCTGTCTCTCTCTTTCTCTCAAAAATAAGTAAACATTAAGAAAAAAACAAAGAAAAATGAACAAACAAAACCCACGAGAAGTTCTGGTAGGGTTAGTGTAAACAACATACAGTTGGGTTCGATACAATTTGTTTGAAAGTTTGAATGGTTGGTTAAATTCAGAATTGTTTGGGCAATTCACTTAATCTCTTGGAAATGTAGATTCCTTATCTGCAAATAAGGAGAATAATAACAACTGATTTGGTGTTGTGAGGATTACAGTAGACTGTGTCTACTAGCTGCCTGGCCCTTGTGGTACATATCCAACGATGCCTGGCCCATTATTTATTTTTCCATCACTGATGGAAGAGAGCATGAAGTCAAAAGACAGAGTTTTTAGATGAAGAATATTGAGTGAGAAGCAAGATCTTTGAAAATGTAATAAACCAGTTTTTATCTCTTAGGAGTAGTGAGAAAGGAAGAGGAAAGAGCTATTATAAAAGAGAATCAACTGTTGTATTGAGTAACTGAAATGGCTGACAGTATGGGGATGAATTGCTATGTAAGTCCTCGGAAAGGAAGGAAATAGGAGCCTGGATTTTCTATAGTAAAGATGATGGAGAACTCAAGGACCACATTGTGATTTTACTCTAGATCTTAGGCATTATGAGTAAGCCAGAGGAAGTAGTCCTACCCTCCACCCTTCTTTTTTCCACAGTTGGTTCCCTCAGCCCTCAGGCAATTCTTTAGATAGTGATCCAGACATGGTTGGATGGGCAGTTGATGGGTGCTCACAGGACACTTGTGAATGATAGCCTACTTCATGCTAACTCAGACCAGCAACACCTGAGTTCAGGTTAATGGAAGAAGTCTGAGTTCAGTAGATAGTGGACAGTACCACCAAGGAGACAATAGTCAGAATCCACTTATAATAAATACACATAAAATATACACAAAACCATGTCTTTGCCTTATGCAATTCCAAAGCCACTGAGATATTCTAACATAACAAACTATCCATGAACTTCTTCTATACAGACCTAGCAGCCATGGTCATCTAAAACACACCTCAATTGAGCATGGAACCTGTTTAAAGCAGATTCTGAGAGGCAGTGAAAATAGAGAAGCCTTGATGCCCATTCAAAATGTCTGGAAGACTAGATTTCACAACATAATTTTATCTTAGTTATTCCCCATGCCTAGAAGAATGTTGTATATATCATAGATGTTCAGTAATATTTATAATTAAATTGAATAGCCTCTTTGTATTTTTTGCTGCCATATGGGTGCTTTACAAGTTTTCTCAACAACTAATTTAACATCATAAAGGTTAAGACAAAGCGCTAGTTCCTTAGTTCCTGAGAGTTGAATGCATATTAGATATGCAATAGAACCTTTTTGTTTGGCCCTAAGGAGGTATATCCCTGGTGAACAGCACTATGGAAATGTCTATTGCTGATTCTGATGAACAAGGGTATTATCTTTGTTTATATGAAAACTGGGTTCTTAAAATCTTGGACCTTTTTTTTTTTTAAACTCTCATCCATAGCTAAGGTTACTCTTGATGTGTGTTTTTTTTTTTTTTATGTGACAAATATTTTCCTTGGAAAAAAAATTCTTACAGAAGTGAGACACCCAAATGGCTTACTTGTCTCAAAGGGCTATTTATATTTCCAAGGGTAACAGGAGTCATGAAAACATAAAGTAACCAGCTAGTCACCAACTCAATCAATGATTTATAATTTAATTAAATGATTCATAAGCACTGAAGATGATTGAGGAAAGTTGTCTTCCTAGGATCACGTGCTTTAATACATAGGTTGAGTGCAAATAGAAGAAGAGCAAAGAGAGGCATTCCACATAGAGAAAGAAGGACTGAAGCAAGATTTGGAAGCACAGATGCACATGTGTATTAATGGGGCAGTAAGAAGGTCTACCCATAATTGTACAAGCAACACCAGAAAAATTTCAGTTGAGGAATTTCAGTTTTCAAATTCCTTATTCTCCTCTTCCTTATCCCTTCAAACCTTGTTCAGTTTTCACTTCCTCCAGAATGACTCTGATGGATATAGGGACATAACTCTCCTATCAGTGACAATCCATGTAATTTTCATTGATCATCTACTATGAGCCAGACACGAGGCATGCAAAATAAGAAGAAATGCTCATTTTATAAGTACTTGCAATGTGTAGGGTAAATGGAAGTAAAATGTCTTCAGCATATTAGATAAAACATGGTAAAGATTGGTTTCTACTCAAAAAGAATGAAGGAAGGTGTGTATATCTGTATTTTGGGGGAGGGTTGAGAGAGACAGACCTTAGATCTGCCATTGGTTTGATAAAAAGGTTCTGAGAGTAAAGGAAAGTACAAGTTTTAGCTAGGCAAAAGTAGGAGAAAATGGTATTCCAAGTGGGATAAGCTTATGTACAGGCAATTAGGAAGAAAACTAAGAGTATGGAGTGATGCCTTTCCTTCAGTTTAACTTTTCAGAGTAAATATTAGGCAGATACACACGAATATTTATAAAAACAAAGGTAAGATATAAAGGATAACAATACAGTGAGCACTCATGTATCCTCTGCTCCATTTAAAAATGGTCCTGATTCTTTTTTTTTAAACAATTTATTGTCAAATTGGTTTCCATACAACACCCGGTGCTCATCCCAACAAGTGCCTTCCTTAGTGCCCATCACCCACTTTCCCTCTCCCATAACCCCCATCAACCTTCAGTTCGTTCTTAGTATTTAAGAATCTCTTATGTTTTGTCTCTCTCCCTCTCTGTGGCTTTTTTTTTTTTCCTTTCCCCTCTTCCCCTCCCCCATGGTTTTCTGCTAAGTCTCTCAAAATTCATCTATGTGTGAAAACATACGGTATCTGTCTTTCTCTGACTTATTTCACATAGCATAATACCCTCCAGTTCCATCCATGTTGCTACACATGGCCAGATTTCATTCTTTCTCATTGCCACGTAGTAGTCCATTGTGTATATATATATACAGTGTATAGTATATATATATGCCACATCTTCTTTATCCATTTGTCACTTGATGGACACTTAGTCTCTTTCTATGATTTGGCTATTGTCGAAAGTGCTGCTATAAACATCGGGGTACACGTGCCGCTATGCATTAGCACTCCTGTATCTCTTGGGTAGATTCCTAGCAGTGCTATTCCTGGGTCATAGGGTAGTTCTATTTCCATTTTTTTAAGGAACCTCCACACTGTTTTCCAGAGCGGCTGCACTAGTTTGCATTCCTACCAACAGTGTAAGAGGGTGCCTGTTTCTCTACATCCTCGCCAGCACCTATAGTTTCCTGATTTGTTCATTTTAGCCACTCTGACTGGTGTGAGGTGGTATCTCAGTGTGGTTTTGATTTGTATTTCCCTGATGATGAGTGACATTGAGCATAGTTTCATGTGTCTGTTGGCTATCTGGATGTCTTCTTTGGAGAAGTGTCTATTCATATCTTCCGCCCATTTCTTCACTGGATTATTCATTTTTCAGGTGTGGAGCTTGGTGAGTTCTTTATAGTAATTTTAGATTCTAGCCCTTTATCCCATATGTCATTTGCAACTATCTTTTCCCATTCTTTTGGTTGTTTATTAGTTTTGTTGGTTGTTTCCTTTGCCGTGCAGAAGCTTTTTATCTTGATGCGGTCCCAATAGTTCATTTTTGTTTTTAATTCCCTTGCCTTTGGAGATGTGTCGAGTATGACATTGTTGTGACTCAGGACAAAAAGGTTTTTTCTGCTTTCTCCTCTAGGATTTTGATGGTTCCCTGTCTCACATTCAAGTCCTTCGTCCATTTTGAGTTTATTTTTGTGAATAGTGTAAGAAAGTGGTCTAGTTTCATTCTTCTGCATGTTGTTGTCCAGTATTCCTAGCACCATTTGTTAAAGAGGCTGTCTTTTTTCCATTGGATAGGCTGTCTTTTTTCCATTGGATACTCTTTCCTGCTTTGTCAAAGATTAGTTGACCATATGCTGTGGGTCCATTTCTGGGTTCTCTATTCCATTGGTCTATGTGTCTGTTTTTGTGCCAATACCATACTGTCTTGATGATTACCGTTTTGTAGTAGAGGTTAAAGTCTGGGATTGTGATGCCTCCTGCCTTGGTTTTCTTCTTCAATATTACATTGGCTATCCGGGGTCTTTTGTGGTTCCATACAAATTTTAGGATTGTTTGCTCTAGATTTGAGAAGAATGCTGGTGCAATTTTGATTGGGATTGCATTGAATGTATAGATTGCTTTGAGTAGTATTGACATTTTAACAGTATTTATTCTTCCAATCCATGAGCATGGGATGTTTTCCATTTCCTTGTGTCTTCCTCAATTTCCTTCATAAGTTTTTTTGTAGTTTTCAGCATAGAGATCTTTTACATCTTTGGTTAGGTTTATTCCTAAGTATTTTATGGTTTTTGGTGCAATTATGAATGGGATTCGCTTCTTCATTTCTCTTTCTGTTGCTTCATTGTTGGTGTATAGAAACGCAACTGATTTCTGCACATTGATTTTGTACTCTGCAACTTTGCTGAATTCATGGATCAGCTCTAGCAGGCTTTTGGTGGATTCTGTTGTGTTTCCATGTAGAGTATCATGTCGTCTGCGAAAAGTGAAAGTCTGACTTCATCCTTGCCAATACTGATGCCTTTTATTTCATTTTGTTATCTGATTGCTGATGTTAGGACTTCCAACACTGTGTTAAATAGCAGCGGTGAGAGTGGACACCCCTGTCGTGTTCCTGATCTCAGGGGGAAGGCTCTCAGTTTTTCCCCATTGAGGATGATATTAGCTGTGGGCTTTTCATAAATGGCTTATATGATGTTTAAGTGTGTTCCTTCTATCCCGACTTTCTCGAGGATTTTTATTAAGAAAGGATCCTCTATTTTTTCAGATGCTTTTTCTGCATCTATTGACAGGATCATATGGTTCTTATCTTTTCTTTTGTTAATGTGATGTATCACACTGATTGATTTGCAAATTTGAACCAGCTTTGCAACCCAGGGATGAATCCCACTTGATCATGGTGAATAATTCTTTTTATATGCTGTTGAATTCGATTTGCTAGTATCTCGTTGTGAATGTTTGCATCCATATTCATCAGGGATATTGGCGGGTAGTTCTCTTTCTTTCTGGGTCTCTATCTGGTTTGGGAATCAAAGTGATGCTGGCTTCATAGAATGAGTCCGGGAGTTTTCTTTCCGTCTCAATTTTTTGGAACAGCTTGAGCAGGATAAGTATTAAGTCTGTTTTAAATATCTGGTAAAATTCCCCAGGGAAGCCATCTGGTCCAGGACTCTTATTTGTTGGGAGATTTTTGATAACTGATTCAATTTCTTCACTAGTTATGGGTCTGTTCAAATTTTCTATTTCTTTCTATTTGAGTTTTGGTAGTGTGTGGTTGTTTAGGAATTTGTCCACTTCTTCCAGGTTGTCCAGTTTGATGACATAATTTTTCATAGTATTCCCTGATAATTGCTTGTATTTCTGAGGGATTGGTTGTAATCACTCCCTTTTAATTCGTGATTTTATCTATTTGGATTCTCTCTCTTTTCTTTTTGAGAAGCCTGGCTAGAGGTTTATCAATTTTGTTTATTTTTTCAAAGAACCAGCTCTTGGTTTCATTGATTTGTTCCACTACTTTTTCGGTTTCTATATTATTAATTTCTGCCCTGATTTTTGTTATTTCTCTCTTTCTGCTGGATTTGTGGTGTCTTTGCTGTTCTTCTTCTAGTTCCTTTAGGCATGCTGTTAGATTTTGTGTTAGTGATTTTTCTTGTTTCTTGAGATAGTCCTGGATTGCAATGTATTTTCCTCTCAGTACTGCCTTTGCTGCATACCAAAGGGTTTGGATTGTTGTATTTTCATTTTCATTTGTTTCCATATATTTTTTAATTTCTTCTCTAATTGCTTGGTTTACCCATTCGTTCTTTTGTAGGTTGTTCTTTAGCCTCCATGTTTTTGGGTATTTTCCAGACTTTTTCCTGTAGTTGGTTTCAAGTTTCATAGCATTGTGATCTGAAAGTGTTCCTGGTATGATCTCAATTCTTTTATATTTATTGAGAGCTTCTTTATGCCCCAGTATGTGGTCAGTCTTGGAAAATGTACCATGTTCATTTGAGAAGAATATAAATTCCTTTGCTTCTGGATGTAGGGCCCTGAAAATTTTAGTCAGGCCCATCTGTTCCAATGTGTCATTTAGTGCCATTGTTTCTTTAGTGATTCTCTGTCTAGTTGATCTATCCAATGCTGTAAGTGGAGTGTTAAAGTCCCCTGCAATTAGCACGCTTTTATTAATAAGATTGCTTATGTTTGTAATTAATTGTTTTACAAATTTGGGTGCCCCAGAATTTGGCATATAGACATTTATAATTGTTAGCTCTTCCTGCTGGATAGTCCTTGTGATTTATATAATGCCCTTCTTCATCTCTTGTTACTGCCTTTACTTTAAAGTCTAGTTTGTCTGATATAAGTGTGTCTACTCCAGCTTTCTTTTGACTCTAGTAGCATGGTAGATAGTTCTCCACCCCCTCACTTTGCATCTGAATGTGTCCTTAGGTCTAAAATGAGTCTCTTGTAGACAGAAAATAGATAGGTCTTGTTTTTTAATCCATTCTGTTACTCTATGTCTTTTAATTGGAGCATTTAGTCCATTTACATTCAGTATTAATATTGAAAAATACGGGTTTAGAGTCATTGTGTTATCTGTAGGTTTCATGCTTATAAGAATGTCTCTGGTACTTTGTGTTCCTTGCAACATTTCCTTCATAGAGTCCGCCTCAGGATCTCTTGTAAGGCTGGCTTATTTGTGATGAATCCTTCAGTTTTTGTTTGTTTGGGAAAACCTTTATTTCTCCTTCCATTCTGAATGACAGCCTGGCCAGATAAAGGATTCTTGGCTGCATATCTTTCCTGTCCATCACATTGAAGATTCCCTGCCATTCCTTTCTGGTCTGTCAAGTTTCTGTAGATAAGTCTGCTACTACCCTTATGTGTCTACCTTTGTATGTTAAGGCCCATTTATCCCTAGCTGCTTTCAGAATTCTCTCTTTGTCCTTGTATTTGCCAGTTTCACTATGATGTGTTTTGCAGAAGATCTATTCAGGTTATGTCTGAGGGGAATTCTCTGTGCCTCTTGGATTTCAATGCCTGTTTCCTTCCTCATGTTGGGAAAGTTCTCGTCAATGATTTGTTCATGTACCCCTTTAGCTCCTCCTTTCTCTCTTCTTCCTCTGTAATTCCTAATACGGATATTGTTCCATTTGATTACATTGCTCAGCTCTTGAATTTTCTTTTCCTGTTCCTGAATCAAATTATCTCTCTTTTTCTCTGCTTCCTCTTTTTCCATAATTTTATCTTCTAATTCACCTATTCTCTCTTCTGCCTCTTCAATCCATGCTTCTCCCTCTCCAATTTGTTTTGTACCTCATTTAAGGCATTTTTTAATTCCTCCTGACCTTTCTTAAGGTCCTTGATCTCTGCAGTGATGGACTCACTGCTGTCTTCCATGCTTTTTTCAAGCCCAGTGATTAGTTTATGATTGTCATTCTATATTCATGTTCTGTTATGTTACTTGTGTCTATGTTCATTAATTCTTGAGCTGCCACTACTTACCGTAATTTCTTTTGAGGAGAATTTTTCTGTTTCATCATTTTGGCTAGTTTTCTGCCCCTTGTACTTTTTAAAAGCTTGTTATGTGCTTTGCCTCTTCAGGTACTGCTATATTAAGTAGGGCTCATATATTGTCCGGGGCCTGGCCTTTCAAGAGGTGTTTTTGGTGTTTTGGGGGTTTTTTTGGAGACCATTACTTGCTCTCTGTTATGAGTTTGGTTGTCCTCTACCAAGTGTTTTTTGGTTTGTTTCCTGAGGTAGCCCTGGAAAGGAAAACAAACAGACAAACAGGAAACAAAAACACACAAACATTCCTCAAGTAAAATAGGCAAGGAGATCAAAACAGAAAAAAGAAAAACGAACGACTCTCCGAAGGCATATGACCTGAAATACCAGCTACACATTAAGGACAGGGTGTGCACTGTGCTGATGGAAGCACATATACTGAGAGAGTAATGAGAGGTGCGGGGAGAAAGAGAAAATGAATTTTGACCAGGTAGAGAGACTGAAAGGCTTAATCCAGAGAGAGAGAAATCAGAATAAGGAAGGAGGCAAGGAAAAAGAAATGAAGATAGAGTTACCCAGATGAACTATGTGGCCTGGTTATTCCAGAGAGAGAAATAGGAAAGTAAAGAAGGAGGTGTAGTACATGCATTGAGAGAGTGGGTTAAATGTCTGTTTACGCAAACCAATACCCCAGGTAACCAGCTCAGGTGTGGGGAGAGATAAGAAGGAGAAAAGGGAGAATATATCTAAAAAAGAAGAATTGACCTGGAGTTAATCCAGGCAATGCTGCTGTACTTGTGTCTCAGTGTCTATTCAGCTCTTGTAGAAAGGCGTCTCTCCTATGAGGAGGGGTGTAATTTGGTGTAGGAGAGTCCCACCTCCACTGCTGGGGGCCGATGCAGTCCTAAGGTCTGGCTTTGTTGGTATGCAGGACAACAATGGCATTTCCCCAGTCCCTTCTTCATGGACCCAGAGTCCCAAATTACTCCTTTGTTTCCATCCTCACTCTGCCAGGGATGCAGGTGCAGTGTAATTTGTTGGGCGGTTGCATGCCAAATGCTTATCTGAGTTTTTAAACTCACTCTGACCGCTATGCCTGGTTTACCTTGTGTAGATTGCGTCCCTGGCCATAACACTGATCTGGAGGTGACTCCTCAACTCTCCGTGATGGGGTCTGGGCCACTGCTGCTGACCCCAGTGTGAAGAGAGTTCTGCAGTTAGAAATGGAACTTCTCTTCAAAAGCCCTGTGATTAGGGACTGGATGATAGGCTCCTTCTCCATCCCTGTCTGAGGTTTTTCTCTTGTCCAGATACCACCCATCCTAAGCTTTCCCAGCTGCTCTTCTTCTTCTCTTTGTCTTTCCGCAGAAGGGACACCCTCCCCTCCCTACCTCCACAGTCCATTTTATCTCCTCCAGTTTGCACTCACACACTTACTTAGGTGCTTCCTATATTCAACATTTTCTTTCTTGTAGTCTCCAACTCCTTTCCTCCCAGACTCTTAGGGTTGAAAGTCCTTTGGCTTCAGTCCTTCTTTGTTTGAGAGACACAGAGAATACTGGGCCCCCCTATTCCTCCACCATGTTGGCCCCTCCTCTCTCAAAAATGGTCATGATTCTTGAAGTCCATGATATAGTACTTCTCATTCCATTGTTTTCCACCCCACTCAGGTAACATTGTCCTTATTTTTGCATTTATCAGATTCTTGATTTTCTTTATTATTTCTTCTTATGTTTTTTTTACATTTATGCCCTAAGTAATATACGGTTTAGTTTTCTATGTGTTTGAAAATTTATGGGGTCATACTACATATATTCTGTGCCTTATTATTTCAGTTTGTGAAACATCTGTTACGTTGCATTAATATATCACAATAATAGTTTCCCATTTTAACATCATGTGTATCGATGGTGGACATTGTTTCCACTATGAATATTCCAGTACATTTTCTTAGTGCATATATATTAGAGTTTTTCCTATGGAGCTTGTGTAGGAGTAGAGTTTGGATGTGAGGGTGTGTACATGTCCGAGTGTATTGGACTGGGCAATCCCAAACTGTTTTCTAAATTGGCCATATCAATTTACATCCCCACCGGTAGTATGTGAGAAGATCTGCTGGTAGCAAATTCACACTTTTTGCTTGTCAAAAACTGTATTTATTATACCTCATTCTTGAAAGATACATTCACTGTGAACACAGCTCTATACTGACAGTTATTGCCTATTACACAATGAATATTTTATTACACCGTGTTCCAGTTTTCATTGTTGAATCTCAGAAAGCAGCTGCCATTCCAATAATTGTTCCTCTGTAATCTGTATTTTTACTATGGCCATTTCTAGAGTCGTCTCCTTGTTTCTGATACTTAGTAGTTAGCTACAGTGTAAAATAGGTGTGTGGTTTTCCTAAAGCTATTGATGTCTAACTGTTAATAGTTCTAGAAAACTTTTAGTCATTATCTCCTAAAATACAGCTATTACTCATTCCTCATCTATTCTCATTCTAGAATCAGATTAGATGTATTATCGATATTCTCACTTTGTTTATAACCTCTTTCTCATACTTCTCATCTCTTTTAGCTACATTCTAGATCATTTCATCAGTTATTTTTCAATCATGTTTACTTACCTTTAAACCTTTCATTATAGATTTTTCAAAACTTCTACTACTATGCTTTCTATTTTCAGAGGTCATATTTGGCTTTTTTCCAAATAAGCCTGGCATTTTAAATTTTCTTACACTTTAAAATTCCCTTTTAATCATACTTATTTTCTATTCAGTGTCTCATAATTCCATAAAGTATTTGGACATCTGATTCTATGATCTGTTGTTTCTTTCTGGTCTTGTTCATGATGTCTTCTTGTGTGTTTGGTGACTTTTGCCTATGATGTCATAATCTACAACTACATTTTAATTATTTGAGGCTGTAGTTGAAGGAAAGTTCTGAGTCTACAGATTTTATGTTTGCTTTTATGAGTGCCTGGAGTATCATAAAACTGAGACTTTTCATTATCTAGTATGTTGTACTACAGAAAATAAGTTTTAAAAATGGTCAACTTCATACCAAGATGAGCCAAAAAGCAAACATGGTTGAAGAGGCATGGCATGTTGAAAATATGGCACATTATCAGAATAATACAAATAATAAAAGACCATTGAAGGTCTGCAAAGTGAGAAGTAAGCAGTATGGTCATTTATTGTGTTTTAGGTAAATTTTCTAGATGTCAGAGTAAATTTCAGGCAGTTCAAAGTCTCAGGCAAGACCGATTAGGTGGCTCTGTACTGCAGTGTTTCAGGCAGGAGGTGATGAAATCATCTAGAGAAGTAGAGATAAAATAGAAGAATAGATTTTGGGAAATGCCAGGAGGTAAAATCAACAATATTTACTGATAACTTGAAGGGGAATGATATGGAAAGAAGACAGATTGAAGAGTTTTGATGACTTCCACATCCCTGATTTGAGTAATGGCTGTGTGTTGTAGCCGTTCACAGAAACTAGTAATAAAGAGAAGGTTTTGCTCCCCTTCTGGAATTTCTCCTTAGGTTAGTTTTGGCCTTTGAGGCATGTCCGAGACATTGAAATGCTGTATTTTTTCTTCACAAATATTTATTGTCAATATGTACCAGACTTAGTGCTATTTTGCTCTTGAGTCTAATATGCTCAGCGTACTTATTGGTCAAGAATAGAAATAGTTTTGGAAGTTATCAATTTCAACATCATAGGTAAAACCAAGAGTCACTGGAGGTTGACAAGCATTTCTTGGTAGAGAAAAGAGCAGCAATCAAATGGCAGAATTTGGGGGATGCTGAGGTTTTATTGGTTGATGGAGGAAGAATCTGTAAATGAAAAGGTAGTAGAATAGTGGATGCAGATAGAAAGATGCGAGTAGAATTACAGAAGCCAAGGAGGTACAGATAATAAGAATGAAAGACTGAAGAAAATAAACATAAACAATGGAAATAAATCATAAAATTATATTAGATTTATTAGAGAAAAATAATAAGCAATGGAAAATATTCTTTGCTGATATGAAGCTCATTGATAACTTCAGTTAGGGCAGTTTCAGTGTAATGATCTGGCCAGAAACTATTTAGTGTAGATTAAAAACTGAGTGTAACAGAGCAGATGGCTACAACTGAAACTGCACTGAGAATTGAAGGAGAAAGAAAGAGTAGGTTTAAAAATGATCCAGGAAATATTTTTCTTCAGAGAATATTAGAAATGTGAATATATTTACAAAGGTGGGTAGAAAGATAATCAAAATGGGACTGGTTGAAGATAAAGAAAAGATAAGAGAAAAATTATTGGTTAATATGGACGATTTGAAGAGATAGGGACAAGAACACAGGTGGAATGGGTAAGAGCAAGAATACCTGTCATCTGAGATGCAGATAATAATTACAGAAGGGAGGGCAGAAAGTTGAGGAATTTTACACCTGGTTGCCTTTATTTAATTGAAAATAAATAATTTACCTATATTTAAATGAAAAGACAATCTATTTCCACCCTTATAACTGTGACTGAGAAAATAGCTGACCCATTTGAGTATACACAATATGCCAAGATGGTTCTATGCAAGTATCATTATCTCATTTAATCCTTGTAATGTCTCTGTGTGGTAGCCATTACCCTCCTCCTCCTCTTCTCCTTCACGTTCTTCACATGATGCTATAACTGAGGCACAAAAATTTTAAATAAATTACCCAATATCACAATAAGAGGAAGAATCAGAATTTGACCTAAAGCAATTTACTATAGAGCTAAGCACTCCTAATCTGAGAATTTATATATATTATAAATGTCCTCTGGAGACATTTATTGAAGAAGCTATAGTTTATCTCCTGCCTCAAATATGACTCAGGGCAAACACAATTCCTTGTGCCCCAGAACTTAGGGATTTGCTGGATTTTAGGGAAGAGATGGCAAAGCATGACTACTGAGAATGACCACGTCTGTGGGCTTTCCCCATTCCCAAGGAATCCAGCCCTCTGAGGGCTAAAGGGAATGTTCTGATTCTGAAGAAAATATGCTTGAACAGAGCCAGAAAAAGATAGGATTGGGGGGAAGATTCTGTGAAGACGAAAACAATACAGTTGGGGAAAGGGGGACATGCCATCAAAATTTAAAAATCTTAGATGACAAATGCTAGTAATTTTGTGAAATGACATTTTTTTTCAGAATAAGTAATAAATTGTATGTTTCTCCTCCCACATGCAGATGGTATAAATGTTTTAATTACTGAGATGATGTAGCAATATTAAAGATAATATTTGAATTAAAAATTACCTGTCATTTCATCATCTCAATAAGACAATTACTTTCATTTTTTATGTGTATTATAGTCTGTGTGAAAGAAACATTTCATTGTCTGGTTGTATTAAAATAGCAGTGACATAAACATTTTGATATGGCAACTTAGTATTATTTTAATGAGTCTGTCATATTCCATCAAGTAAATGTAAGTTTAGTATTGGGTATTTTGGCTATTCTTTCTCCTTTATTGAAACTATTATAACTTACTCTTCAGTAGATCTGTTGAATTATAAAACAATTTGCTTCTATTGAATGATTTCTTTAGGATAAATACTTATGAAAAGAATGATTAGATTAGAGGGAATGAATACCTTTATGGTTTTTACTATAGACTAGGCATTAATATTTAATTTTTTATTCAGTGTATTTTATGTATTTTTCCTCTTTTGTTTGCTCTTAGACACTCTGTGGTCATCACACCTTTTCCAGGAGACCAAGAAGTGGCAATTCGAAGGTAAACGTATTGTCACAAAGCATTTCTGAGACTAAGCAGACACATGGAAGACACCAAAAGAGGTAATACTTTTAAATGTGTCTCTGTTCTTGTTGCCACCATATTGTATTCCTCTATTGTTTCTCCTCTACATACTTTTCCAGAATCCTGCAAGCTCTTGGACGTGGGGATGACTGTAGAGGCTCAAATCCAGTCCAGAGGAAGTGAAAAAGACTAGGTGGACAATGTATGCATCAGAGGATGACTGGGGAATGGATGTATGGGGCATAAACTTTCTCTTTAGAATTTTCTTTGTTGAAGCTGTTTACTTAGGGGACTTTGTCACTTGTTCTGCCATTCCCATGTTCTCCTATGAAATTTCTCTTTTTGAATTTAAACACAAATTAGGCAGTTTACACAGCAGAGACTGGATTATCAGTCCATTTTCTCTTGTCCCTTGTTGTCTATACTTACTGTCTTTACTAGTTGGCTAAGTGAATGTAAATAACTCAGTGGAGGACTGAGAAAAGACCGTCAAATATGGTGGTGACATAAGCTGGTAAGAACCAGGATTCTGCCCAGTGATAGTCTAGGGATCTGTGAGGTGAATGGGAATATGCTTCCATTGTGTTAAGTCACACAGACTGAGAAACTGATGCTTTCTGTAGCTGGGTGTTCATTCTCCTAATGTAGTTTGGAGTGTTGGCAGTTAGAGCTGATGGCCAAGAAAAAATTCTTGAGACATCTACAGTGCAAAAAGGTGGTTTTATTAAGCACAGGCACAAGACCTATGGGCAGAAAGAGCTGCACTGGGGTTGTGAGGAGTAACTGATTATAAAAATTTTCTATCCTGTGGAGGGGAGGGTGATGTTGGGGCTCTAGGAAACTGAGTCTATAGGTTTCTGGGTTGGTTTTTTCTTGTAAATCATTAAGACTGTTGCACCTTGATGGACTCCTGTCCGAGTGACTGTGATCTTTATCAGTTAACCATTTGTTTTCTGCTTTCCTTTGTTTTTGGGCTGCCAAGAGTTCTGAGGAATGTCACACATATCCTGCCTAAGGGGGGGGGGTTGTTATCTCCTGCTTTGCCCTCAGCTTGCCTTTTCTCCCTCATCACTAATAACACTTTATACAGTGATGAGAATAAATCCATAGGACTTTGCTAAATATCACATGATGCTCATCATTAGGCTAAATAGTTGAATGAAATCTTTAAGGAACTCAAGCTGGGATTGAGTCTTTGGCTTTGTTCCTGTGAGTGCAGAGGATACAGGACCTTAAGCTTCTGTGGCTAATGAGGTTGTCATTTATCTCCAAACTACCTGAAGAATCCAGGCTGTGGTGTTCTGAATATAAATTGTAATCCTTCTTAGGTGTAAGGGTTTGGCAGCCTTGCCTTCCAGAAATAAGTCTTATTCTAGGAGGTTTTTAGGTGTTTTTGTGTCTTTTTGTTTGTTTGTTTGTTTGTTTAATATCAGCTCTCTTCAACACTGCCCAAAGTGATTAGGTGCTAAGATTGTGGATATGGCCTCCAGCAAATCATTAAACCACAAGTTTCGCAACAAAGATAACCTAAATTCAATATATGTAATGCCACAAGAGATAAATGACTGTGAAATCCCCTGCGGATGGTTCTTCAGATGGGATTCTGGGGGCAAGCCACCTCACATGGAAAGATATCTGCCCGAGGTGATTAGGCTGAAATTTAATTTTACTTAAATATGTGAACACTTTTAATAAGGCTCTGGAGGTATTATGAAGTTTGCAGAATCTTTATATTTGAAAAATGTTTTATTTTGCTTGATAACACGTAGAAAAGCCCTTATTGTGATTAGCATTTGAATAGGAGGATCATCTTAATACTCTGGTTATTAATATGACAGATTTTATTTTCCCAAAGGTGACAATTGAACCCAGTTCTCAGATCAGTTAATCCATGTATTTATGTGAATTGAACTTTTCTACCTTGTAATTTGGTTCTGGAGTACATTGGATTTCCTCCTGCCCTGTGGGGTTCATGCATCCATTTAAATGCCCAAGTTCTTGGCCTACTTTTTTGCTTAATATGAGAACAGGTTTTTTCTCTGAGTTTTGATGGTCGTCTACGTGTTTTATGCTGGTCACGGTCTGTATTGTCATTTGTAGGCTCTTGAACCTCTGTGAGGTTGCAGCTGCTTCTGAGATACATGTTTCAGCTGCTTTAAAGACATTTGTCATGAATGATGGTACCTGAGCACTTACTGATGCCTTTTACATGAAAGTGGGAAGTAAATGTAGGGAGAAAAGGAAGAAGAAATGATTTTTTTTACATACTCCTCCTTTTTCAACACTACAGTGTTGGAACCCTCAAGTTCCTTCTCTGTAAAACAATCACTGTTTTCTTCTTGCTAAGAGTTGCCCCGCTTGTTTTTTTGTGGTCCTAAGCTTGCTTCTGCAATTGATCCCTTGTGACCATATTCCAGAGCAGTTCTGGACAGTCAAGTCTATGGTTCTGAGTCTGCATTGTGTGTTACTGCTCAATGTATTTGGTTCTCAGAGAAACCACCTTCCCATATGTGACTATAAGCTTTGTTTACAAGCCGTAGGTAATGTGTGCCCACCTTTGGGTACAGCAAGAGCGTATAAATTCTGACTTCAAGTTTGTGTCAGAAATAGGTCTGGACAAAAATTCAGGTTCTGAAAATTTCTAAGATATCTCTCTCATTGCCAACCATTTTTGCCTTGGCCACTTATCTAGGCCAGTTCCCACTCAAGTCCATTACACCTAACCACCATCTCCACTCCAGTAAACTTCCAAGAGCCCCACATTTGGTTCCCCTTACTTCTCCAGCCTATATTGCAGCCTCTCTTCTGTATGTGGTAATACAGTTACTGCCCCCAAATGCTCCCACTCTTTTCTCTTTGGGGACTGTTCTTTAAATTTCTTGCCTTCTCTTGGTTGGTCTGGATCTCATTCCATTCTCCAAAGTTCAATTCGAATCCTCCCTTCTCCAAACCAGGGTAGAAATCTCCCTAAACTCCTGATCCCAGTTACTCTTTGGACAATTCTAGGAATACGAAACCACAACACATCCAAGATAAAGTCATCTTACCTTGACGTGTCATATATGGAGTATATTGTTAAGAACCAATTACACTATGGTATTCAGATATTTGCAAGAGGAGTACAGAGCATGAAATTAATTATGTACTAGCAAATCTGGATTCTAATCCCTTTCTAGTCACTAACCAGATGTATAACCTTGGGAAACTTAATTTTCCTCTTTGCATTACAGTTTTACTTTTCTGCAAAAAGGTGAGTAAAATGTGAGTGAGTAAAATGATTTTCATATAAAGTTGCTATCATAAAACTTCACTTTTTAAACTTTTAGAATAGTGATATTTCATATTAACCAGATTTTGTAAAAAAATTACAGTGTTTTCTCTAACTTTGGTAAACATAATAATTTGTAGTTGATACAAATTTTAAGAAATGAATAAGATTCTTAAGCAGGTATCTGTAAATGATACTTGAAAATTAGTCTCATTATTTTAGAATCCCACCAATGGGGTTTTGAGGTGATGGTAGGGGTTCAGAGCCAATATCCCAGAAAGAATTCTTGAAGACATCTTTGATGCAAAAAAGTTGATTTTATTAAAGCACGGGGACAGGACCCATGGGCAGAAAGAGCTGCACTGGGATTGTGAAGAGTGACCGATTATATACCTTCAGGTTGGGAGGGGCTTAGGGACAGCATAAGTCTCTAAGGAATTTTGGAAGCAAGACTTCTAGGACCTTGAGGGGCTTGCTGTTGTTATGAAAATGTCGTTTATTACTGTTTAGTAAAACCTCAATCATGAGACCCTTCAGGTGTATATCAGGAGCCATATGCTTGGAGCATAATTGCCAACATAGAGTTGGGGGTCGAAGATAAAAGATGTTTGCAAAGAAATTTCTATATATTTAAGGAGACTCACAGGTCCTGGGTCAGAGTGGGGGGTTAAGATAATGTTAAGACAAGATTTTCTTCTGCCCCCAAAGTGTCATCATTGAGACAGCTCCTAGAGGAAGTTTACTCTGCCTGTTTCAAGGACTTGTCAATGGGCTGTAGGCATAAGGGAATTTACTTTTTCATTTGCCTTTGTTCCCGCATCACCATGGCAAGCACTTAAACCCCTTTCATGTTGATGAGGGTGATATTAGGGCTCCAGAAAACGGAACCTTTAGGTTTCTGACGATCAGGCTATGGATAAGATTGCCTTTTTCTTGCAGTTTACTAAGTTATCCGTGAACTGAAATAGACTCCTGTGCTGCAGGACTGTGATCTCTATCAGTCAACCATTTGTTTTTCTTTCCTTTCCTTTGTTCTTTGGCAGCCAGGAGTGTCCGAGGTATATCGCACATATCCCACATTGGGGGTAGGTGGGTGCTATTAGCTCGTACTTTGCCTTCAGCTTGCCTTATGGTCCTTCATCACCATGTATTCATCCTTTAACTATATGGTGACACTTTTCCTATGACTCTGATAGCAAACATCTTTTTTTTTTTTTCTCTTCACATATTTTTTTCAACAAATAGTTTCCTGCCACACCTGTATATCGAATGAAAACACACCTGAATATAAAATTTAGAAGAAAACTTGGAAGAAGTAGTGCAAAGTTTGTACGGGTGCTATGTTGGCAAATCAGGGCTTTTCCAAAGGAAATGGTGATGGCTTGCCATCCAAATCTCACAGAGAAGTGCTGGTCCTACTAAGAACTCCTGTTCCTTTGAATATTTCAGAAATTCCAAGTGGGTGGCTGGCAAGAGGTGGACTCCCCAGCCTCTCTGAGGTTTGTTACGTCTTCTTGAGACAAGGAGCAAGAGCATTGGTTCAGGAATGATAGCTGAGTGAAGGAGTGGAAAGTCATTACAGCAAAGTTTTGATAAAATGACCCATCCAAACACCCAGCAGCATTTCTGCTGGGCACTTGGACAAGTAGGTGGATCTGGCTTTCAAATATCAAAGGAAGAGGGAATTCTTTCTTCTAGGCTGATTTGAAGGGAGAGCAAAACAGCTCTGCTAGGGCAGTAGAGGTAGGATCACAGCTTACTGCTGACAATGACTGCTAACAGGCTGCAGCTTTTGTCACGTCACACTGCCAGGATCCACCCTATTGCTGACAAAGACATTGACCTTTGGTAGACTTGATTCACTAAAATAATGAAGGGCCAGGAGAAAATGCATTTGCATAATATAAAGCGTGTGTGTGTTACTGCCGAGGAAGAATGTCATATGTAATAAAAATGCTAAGCATTCTGTCCTTTCCAACTAAATGCATAACCCTAGGGTCAGTGACAACCAAAGTACAAACTCTCAGAGCATAATTTGGATGCAGATCTGGTGGAGTTTTCAGTCTTTTTAGGCATCTCTGAAGCCCTCCTTTGTACAGAGGAGGGCATACAATAGATGACGGTGGAAAGGGTTTAGGGTGAGAAGGCAAATTCTACTTTTACACTTGCTTATTATGATCTTAGCATAAGTCATTTATTCTTTCTAAGCCTCAGCAACTAATGCAAGAAATGGGACAGTGTTGTATGTGGGGTGAATAATGTAACAATAAAACAGTTTTTAAATTATATGCAGATTTTAAAAATCATTAATATCTCAGAATCAAACACTTATTTTAATTGGGGTTCTCTGAGAAATAGGCCCAAAGAAGCATTTAAATGTGTAAGATTTTTACTAGTGCAAATGCCTCTGTCAAAGAAATGAGGGAGGGAGCTGAGGGAAGCTGGGGGAACAGAATACCCTAATGCAAGTGTAACCCTGAGTGAAGGAGAGAGGAACGAAGTTTGGGTGAATGTGTCATAGATTGTTGTACAGTTTAAGGTTTGGCAAGGCCATATGTAACTTCAAGCTAAAGACGACTATCAGGAGAGTTGTATGTCTCCTGGCAATGTGTGTGCCTTAGTATCTCTGCCAAAGCATGACTTTGTTGCAAAGACAACGATGGATACCAAATTTCAACAGTTGTTTCAGTTGTATTCTCTATGTTTGGGTGTCTGAGAGCAGTCTCATGGCTTTAACATTTATTCTACACACAAGGAAGTTTACTTAGAAGAAGAATAGACATGAATGAAAGAAGTAACCACCCATGAAAATATGTGGGACACAGTTGTAGGCAGAAGGAACGACTATTATAAAGGCTCCAGACTAAATGAGCCCTCACGAGGTTCAATGAGATTAGTATGGCTGGAACACAGCAAGGGAAGGGAGAGTTGTAGGAGGGGGTGTCTGAGAAGATCAGATAATGTAAGGCCTCATAGGTCATGTGAAGAATTTTAAATTTTTAGCATAAAATGCAAAATCATTTGAGTATTTTTTAATTAAAAAGATTTATTAATTTTTGAGTATACTTGACACACAATGTTACATTACTTTCAGGTGTACAACATAGTGATTTGACTAGCTTATATATTATGCTCTGTTCACCATAAGTATAGCTACCATCTGTCCCATTACGTTCCTATTAAAATATCACTGACTGTATCCCTTATGTTGTGCTTTTTATACCCATGGCTTATTTATTCCATAATTGGAGGCCTGTATCTCCCTCTCTCCTTCACCTAGTTCCCTAGTCCTCCATCCCATCCTCTCTGACAACTATCAGTTTGCGCACTGTATCTATAGTTCTGATTCTATTTTTTATTCATTTTTCTATATTACATTTTTTAATAGAATCATATGGTATTTGGCTTCCTCAGTCTGACTTATTTAACTTAGCATAATACTCTCCAGTTCCATCTATGTTGTCTCACCTGGTACCATCTCATCGTTTTTTATGGCTATGTAATATTCCGGTGTGGCTATTTATGTATGTATGTATGTATGCATGTATACATTCCATTGATCTGTTGAAAGACACTTAGGTTGCTTCCATGTCTTGGCTAGTGTAAATAATACTATAATAAACATAGGGGAGTGTATATCTTTTGAAATTACTGTTTTCCTTTTCCCTGGGTAAATACCCAATAGTGGAATTATTGGATCATCCATATTTCTGTTTGTATGTTTGAGGAATCTTCATGCTTTTTTCCACAGTGGCTGCAAACAATTTATATTCTCACCAACAGTGCACAAGGGCTCCTTTCTCTCCAAATTCTCACCAACTCTTGTTGTTTCTCATCTCGATTTTAGCCGTTCTAATAGGTGTGAATTAATATCTTGTGGTTTTGCATTTCCCTGATGGTAAGTGATGTTGAGTATCTTTTCTTGTCAGTTCTGGTCCTCTGCCCATTTTTTTTTCAGTTTAACTGTTTTATTGTTGTTGTTGTTGTTTTTTTTTTCTTTTGGTATTGAGTTGTATACGTTCTTTATATGTTTTGGATACTAACCTCTTGTCAGACATAACACTGGCAAATATTTTGTTCCATACAGGAGGTTGTCTTTTTGTTTTGTTGGTGGTTTCCTTTGCTTTTTAAAAGCTTTTTTATTTTGATGTAGTCCCAATAGTTTATTTTTGCTTTTGTTTCCCTTGCCTTAGGAGATGTATCTAGAAAACTGTTGCTGTAGCCAATCAGAGAAATCACAGCCTGTGATCTCTTCTAAGATTTTTATGGCTTCAGGACTCATATTTAGGTCCCTAATTCATTTTGAGTTTATTTTTGTATATGGTGTTAACAAAGTGGTCCACTTTCATTCTTTTACATGCAGCTGTCCAATTTTATATTCATTAAAATGACTGTCTTTTCCAAATAATATATTCTTGTCTCCTTTGTCATATTAATTGGCCATTTAATCCTGGATTTTTTCCTGGGGTCTCTATTCTGTGTGATTTTATCTATTTATCTGTTTTTGTGCCAATACCATACTGTTTTGATTACTATAGCTTTGTAGTGTATCTTGTAATCTTTTGTTATACTTCAAGCTTTTTTCCCCCATTCAGGATTGCTTTGGCTATTAGGGGTCTTTTGTGGTCCCAAATAGATTTTAAATTCCTCACTCTAGTTTTGTAAGAAAAACATGCTATTGGTATTTTGATAAGATTACATTAAATCTGTAGCTGACTTTGGGTAACATTGACATTTTAACAATATTTCTTCTTCCAATCCATGGAAGTATCTTTCCATTTGTTCGAATCATCTTCAACTTCTTTCATCATCAGTGTCTTACAGTTTTCAGAATACAGATGTTTCACCTCTTTGGTTATGTTTATTCCTAAGTATTTTATTCTTTTGGGTGCAATATTAAATAGTCTTATTTTTTAAAATTTCTCTTTCTACTTAAAAAAAATCTCTTTCTTCTACTTCATTATTAGTATATAGAAACATTACCAATTTGGGGGTATTAAGTTTGTATCCTTCCACTTCACTCAATTTGTTTATTACTTCTAGTAGTTTTTTGATGGAATCATTAGGGTTTTGTATGTATAGTATCATGTTGTCTGAGATTACAGACACTTTGATTTCTTTATCAGTATGAATGCCTCTTATTTTTATTTTTTTCTTGTCTGAGTGCTGTGGCCAGGACTTTCAGTACTATATTACATAAAAGTGGCAAGAGTTGATATCCTTGTCTTGTTCCTGATCTTAGAGGGAAAGCTCTCAGTTTTTCACCAATGAGTATGATGTTACCTGTGGGTTTTTCATATATGGCCTTTATTATTTTGAAGTTTGTTCCCTCTAACTCTATTGAGAGTTTTTATCATGAAAGGATGTTGAATATTGTCAAATGCCTTTTCTCCATCTATTGAGATGAGCATATGATTTTTATCTCTTAATAATGTATAGAAATGCAAAGGAGTTTTGTGGTTTCATTGATTTCCTCTATTTTTATTTGTTTCTATGTATTTATTTCTGTTCTGGTTTTATTATTTCCTTTCTTCTTCTCACTTTGGACTTTCTTTGTTCTTTTTCTAGTTCCTTTGGTATAAGGTTAGATTGTTTGAGCTTTTTCTTGTATCTTGAAGCAGGCCTGTGGTGCTATATATTTCACTCAGAACTGCTTTCACTGTGTCCCAAAGATTTTGTACTGTTGTGTTTTCATTTTCATTTGTCAGCAGGTATTTTTAAATTTCTTATTTGATTGTGTCATTCCCTCATTGGTTATTGAGTATAATCTTGTTTAGTCTACATGTATTTGTGGTTTTTCTAGTTGTTTTCTTGTAATTTATTCCTGGTTTTATACCACTCTGATCAGAAAAGATGCATAGTCTGATTTTAATCTTCTTAAATTTATTAAATCTTGTTTATGGCCTAGTGTGTGATTTATTCTTGATAATGTTCCATGTGCACTTGGAAATAATATGTATTCTGTTATTTTGGGATGGAATGTTCTGTATATATCCATTATATCCATTTGGTCCAATATGTCACACAAAGACATTGTTTTATTATTGATTTTCTGTCTGGATGATTTATCTATTGATGTAAGTGGATCATTAAAATCCCCTTCTGTTATTTATTACCATCAATTTCTTTCTTTATGTACCTCAATATTTGATTCATGTATTTAGGTGCTCCAGTGTTAGGTACATGGATATTTATAACTGTTCTTTCCTCTTTTTGGATGATCCCTTTATCATTATGTAATGCCCTTGTTTGTCTCTTGTTACAGTCTTTGTTTTAAAGTCTATTTTGTCAGATATAAGTCTGAGGTGAGTCTCTTGTAGACAACATTTTTAACGTATATATATATGTATACATACACACACACACACACACATATATATATATATATATATATATATATACATGTGTATATATACATACATATGTGTGTGTGTGTGTGTGTGTGTATCCATTCTGCCACCCTATGTCTTTTGATTGGAGTGTTTGGGCCATTTGGTTTTAAAGCAATCATTTATGGGTATATACCATTTTAAAATATGCTTTCCAGTTGTTTCTGTAGGTTTTTTTGTTCCTTCTTTTGCTCTCTTTCTTTGTGATTGATGAGCTTCTATAGTGTTATGTTTGGATTTCTTTTTCCTCATTTTTTGTGTATCTGTCATAGGGTTTGTGTTTGTGTTTACCATGAGGTTATATAATATCCTAAGTATATATCATACCCTAAGTAAATAGCAGTCTATGTTAATTTGATGGTCACTGTTTTCCAGACCCCCTGACCTGGAAAACTTTCCCACAGCAACTCCAGTGCTTTGCGGCATCCTAGCGTCGTCTCTTTTCTATGCTGGGTGCTCTTTTAAACCACAGTTGTTTTTTTTTTTAATGTGCCTGAGGACAGAAGAATTTGTTCCTTGTCCTTCAGTACTATTCTTCCCCATTGCCACTGGCAGCATCAAGGGTAGGGATTCCCTTTGTTACCATATATGTCTGTCTAGCTGTTCTCTTACTGTTCTATCTTTGGTTCAGTAGTTTTTCATTCAGTCCTCAGTTCTTCAGGAGGAATTATTCTATTAATAGGTGTAATTTGGTATGTTCCATGGAGGAGATGATTTCAGGGTCTTTCTACATTGACATCTTGGACCCCAACCTCTACAGTGTTTTGGGTTTTTTGTTTTGTTTCTGTTTATTTGTTTATTTTAGTCAGATGAGTATACTGATCCTAGCTATACTTTTTAAAAAAGATTAACCTCTCTGTTGTGTGGGGGACAAGTATAGTAATAGTGGAAGTGGAGGGAATTAACTCATCTGAGGAGTGTTTTAGAAACCTAGTCAACAAAACTTTCTGATAGATATCCTCCCGAGGAAGAAAATATTATTTAAGGGTTATGCCTTATCTTTGGCTATAGGACCTCTGTGAATAGAATTATATTTAAAAAAATTTTTAATGTTTATTTACTTTTGACAGAGAGACAGAGTGTGAGCAGGGGAGGGGCAGAGAAAGAGGGAAACACAGAATCTGAAGCAGGCTCCAGGCCCTGAGCCGTCAGCACAGATCCTGACGTGGGGCTCGAACCCACCAACTGTGAGATCATGACCTGAGCCGAAGTCAGTGCTTAACCGACTGAGCCACCCAGGCACCCTAGGACTATATTTATTAAGAGCAGAAAAAGAGTAAGGGAAGAACAAATTTCAAAGATGAGGAAATCAAGTTTTCTGAATTGGACATGTTTAGCATAAGATACTAGGCATCTACCATTCATAAAAAATGTTAAGAAGGTAATTAGATCTAAAGTTTGTAACTTAGGAGATGAAGTCTGGAGATATGATTTTGAAAGTCACTGACATATGCATGCTATTTGGTTCTATATGAGATTACATATACAAAAAATAACTAGAGAATGGAAGATGTTATAGGATCAAGTCTTCAAGCAGTTCAACTCTGAGAATTCTGGAGGAGATGGAAAAAAATAGCAAAATAGTACCAAAAGAATATGACATTACGGACACATAGATAAAAACTTCAGTAATGAGGGAGAAATCAGTCATATTACATGTCATTTTGGAGTTAAGATTAGAGAAGAGGCCATGTAATACTGCAATGCAGAAGTCACTATTAGTGATTCGTCAAGGGCCATGCTGCTAATATATGATAAAGCCAGGATTCACATGCAGCTCTTTAATTATATATATATGTATATATATAAATATACAAATATATATATTCATTATAATGAATTGTATTCATTCATTAATATAAATATTAATTATATGTTTATTTATATTCATCATTCATGCCTTCACTGTCATTACAATTGATCACTCTATGCTAATCACCCTGAAGTTTCAGTCTTATCTCTTCAACCATATTGAAAGCTTTTTAAAGAAAAAATAGTGGCATACACACCTGCAGAATTCACTCTAACGTCTAAACATGTTGCTCAGAGAAGGTGCTTATAGTTTGGTAGTTGGTTGGGCAAGAGTTGCATTATATGGTGAATCATGCTAGCAATGCAAGCAAAAAGACCCACAGTCGATAATTGTCATACTATTCAACCCATGTGGATATTCCATCTCACTAGAGAGAAGAAAATAAATTTCCCTTGCCTTTATTGCTTCAAGTGAGTCTAGAGGCCACTTCAGAAACAAGTAGAAGTTAATTGGAGAATCTTGGTATTGTTTGAAACTCCTAAAGCAATTCTTTATTCCTAAGTTCTCAAAAGTAAAATTTTGGAGTATGAATATAACTTAACCTTGTGACAGAATATTATCTTTAGGCACATTTGCTGTTTCATGGTTCGGTTCATTTGACCCACAATTCTCATAAAATCAGTATTTTATAACTGGTACTTATCAACCATGAAATTGTAATTGTGATTCTTTAAAACCTATATACTCCTGGAGTGTATAGCATATTTTGTGTTTGAATAGTAGAAGTGGAGCATGTATTTATCAATAGAGTAGTCCCTGCTTATCCACACTTTTGCTTTCCTCAGTTTCAGTTACCTGCAGTCAACTGCAGTCTGGAAGCAGATAATCCTAGTTCTGTCATATCAGAAATTCAGTAGCAGCCTAACACTATTACAGTGCCTATGTCTTTCACCTTACTTTACGTCATCATATAGACAATTTATCTTGTCATCATAAGAAAGGTAAGTACAGTACCATAAGATATTCTTAGAAATAGACCAAGTTCATATAACTTTTATTACAGCATATTGTTATAATTGTAATTAGCTATAGTTGTTCATCTCTTACTATGCCTAATTTATAAATTAAATTTCATCATAGGTATACACATAGAAGAAAAAACACTCTATACATAGGATTCGGTACTATTCACACTTTCAGGCATCCCCTGGGGGTATTGGAAGTTACAGTACAATGGTATCACTTTGAAAATGAATCATTTGATTTTCCATATACACACTTGTCTGATTATATGCAATTGGACCCCTAGATGTAAATGCTGACCAGGATTTTCTTTATTTTGATACCATTTAGTATCTGTTTTAGTATAAAACAGGTGTTAGTAGTTTGGAAATGAAGGATACATCATCTGTGTTGCCATAGTCCATTGATTCTGAGACAGCTAGGACCTAAGGGAGTTTGGCGTGGAGAAAACACTGGTGACATGCAAACTGTCAATAAATATTTGATGTGCTGTCATGTGAAACAAGAGGCAGACTTGCTATGTTTGGCTCCAGCAGGCAGAACTAGGACTAATGTGTAGGAATTACATGGAGGCAGATGTGGACTTGAGATTAGGAAGCACTTTCTAATAATTGAAATTATTTGAAATTGAAGAGGGCAATTTCATGAAGCAGTCAGTTCTCCACTGCTTAGAGTATTAAAGGAGAGAGTAGAGGATTTCTTTTCAAGGATGTTATAAAAGAGTCTTATATTGTCTGCATGCTTGAAGTAAGTGATCTCCAGTACATCTACCAGATCAAAGTAACTGCGGTCTTTTAAGTTTTATATAAAGTTGGAGCTCTAGTATGAAGAGAAGGTACCACTCTTCCCTCTCATTCCCCATGCATACCACTATCAGCATGTGTCACTATCTTCAAGTACTTTGGAAAGTGTATTCCACAAACTGAATAATCAAGGTTAAAAGTCCACTCACATGGCTTGAGATAGCCTCTGAAGCTCATTATCCATGTTAACATCTAATATTTTGGCTCTTCTGTTTACTTATTCTTTCAGTGTCTCTAACCCTCTCAAGTTTTTCTAGTATTTACCAGTTCTCCCCCCAACCTTTTTTTTTTTTTTTTTAAGAGGAAGTGAACAGAGGAGGGGCAGAGAGAGAGAGAGAGAGAGAGAAAGAATCCCAAGTAGGCTCTACATTCAGCATGGAAACTGATGAGGGACTCAATCCCACAACTCTGGAATCATGACCTGAGTCAGACGCTCAACTGATTGAGCCACCCAGGTATGCCTGGAACCCATTGTCTATAGTTCAAAGTATTTTTTATATTCCTAAAGTGTTACTACGTGTCACCTCTGTTTCTTACTATAACAAAAATATAGCTCTCTCCTGAGTCTTTGCTTGACCTTCATTCTTCCAAAATTAGAGATCCTTATTTTCCACAACGAATTTGTCGTGTTTTGGGGAGATGGGCTCTTTTTTTCCCAAAACTTTAATTCCAAATCATTACTTTCCACTGTCCTGTCCAAAGGTTACTCTTGACCACAAGCCATCATGTGAACATTATCAGAAATGTTGCCTTCCAACCTCTTCATTCCACCATATTCATTTTAGCAGCTGGCTTATAGTCTCTCTCGATTTCTGCCTTCATGTGGAGGACAGCCAATGTCATTTTATTTATTTTCCTTCCTCTCGCCCCCTTCCTTATTTAAATAGTTCAAATTAGATAATATAAAGTGTAGCCTTGACTTCAGGAGGTGAATCCAGTGATTCATCTCTTCTATATGACACCAGTGCTCATTGCAAAAAGTTCCCTCTTTAATGCCCATCACTCATTTAACACATGACCCTCAGGTCTCTGTATTTAAGAATCTCTTATGGTTTGCCTCCCTCTCTGTTTTTATCTTATCTTCCTTTCCCTTCCCCTATGTCCATTTAAATAGTGTATCCAACATTTGGCTGCTTATATTCTTTAAATTCTCAACTCCAATGAACTCTACCTATATTCTAATTCTGCTATCTATTCCTATGGTCAAAAATTGGCCATCATACATGTATAGTCAGAGTTTTCTGAGCTAAACACAACTGTATCACCTGTATAAGATGCCATATGTCCTTCTAACCACTACTCTCTAATCACTACTTCTCTGAGAATAACTAAAACCCATCTAATTAGTTTTGGCAATTTTATAATATTTATAAATGGAATCATATAATACATATTCTTTTGTTACTGGATATTTTTGTTGAACATTGTAGGTTGTATCAATATTATCATGTACGGTCTACTCTCATTGCTTTATAGTATTCCATTATGTGAATATGGCAAAATATATTTACCCATTATGCTCAAGGTCAGTTGGGTAGTTTTCAGTTATCTATTTGATAGCGTTGATTTGAACATTTGGATGCATGTCTTCTGACCATACTTATTTTGTCTTTGTTTCTAATAACTTTATTATAGTGTATTGACATGTGGTTTTCTTTACACTTATTCTGCTTGGTTTTCTCAGAACTTTTTGATTCTGTGGATTGATATCTTTCAATATTTTGGAAACTTATGAAATGATACAGCTTTAGATGTTGCTTTTGCAATACATGTATAATTGAAATTACATAAGAAAGGACAGCTAAGGAAAAAACAATATTCTTTTCTATTCCTGTATCACCACTAAAAGGTTTGCTAATTATTCTTTCCATAGTAGTGTCTTTTCCCTTGGCTCAATACATAGCATATGCCTGGATTTGATAAATACTGCAAGGAACAAAATGAATGTCAGCTAGTATTAATTTATTTCACGATAGTTCTCATTCTGAAATTTTAGCTCATTTAGTTTTTTTTTTTTGCTTCCACATACCATACACAGATGTCTTTAAAAGTATTATATTTTTCATATTTTCCCAAGCTTATAGAACAAATATGTATCTTAGTTATCAGATTATTTATTCTGTTTTTTTTTTTCTATATGACTCTTACTTGTAAAAGGGTATTGGAAAGTCTTATTCAGAAAATTTAACTAAGTTGGCAGTATATATCAACAGATCTTTAGTAAAGCTAACCTAATAAGCAAACACACAAAAAAATCAGACTATTTATAGTTTAATTATTGACTGATTAACACTTTTATTTATTAAATTAACGTTTACAGGAACTAAACTAACTTGTTAGGGCATGTCGATGAACAAACTTGAAAAGGATCCTGCCTTTATAAGTTTAAATTCAGATAGAATGAAGAAAATATTTTCACATGTTTTGGGACTATTTTAATTTAGCCTGTGAATTGCTCTTTTTGTGTCTTGCCTAGTTTACTACTGTATTTTTCATTTTTGTCCTAATGATTCATGATTTATGTGGTCTTTGTGAATTATTATTTCTCTGTGTGGGAATTATGCTTAGAAAGGTCTTCTTTATGCTAATATTTAAAAAACCAGCTACCTATTTACTCTTGGTAATTTTATGTTTAAATGTTGTATTTAATTTTTTTTTAACGTTTATTTATTTTTGAGAGACATAGAGACAGAGCGTGAGCAGGGGAAGGGCAGAGAGAGAGGGAGACAGAGAATCCGAAGCAGGCTCCAGGCTCTGAGCCAGTAGCACAGAGCCCGACACGGGGCTCGAACTCACAGGCCGTGAGATCATGACCTGAGCCGAAGTCGGCCGCCTAACCGACTGAGCCACCTAGGCGCCCCTAAATGTTGTATTTAAATACTTTAAAATGATTTAAATTTTAAGTACTTTGAAAATCATCCATATTTCTCTCCCTACCCAAATGACTGTTTATTGCAACATAATGTGTTAACTGCATTATATTAACTGATTTGAGAGGCCTTTATTATTACTGTATACTAAATTTTGACATATATTCAGATGTCAAAGATATTCTTTTTACTTGTCCATTTTTTATGATTTTTTCATACATTTTAATACTTGGAAATAATTTTTTTGGTAAGGTTATTTTTAAAAATTGGAATTATTTAATGGTGTGGCACTTTTTTTACTGAAGCATAGTTGATGCACAATGTTACACTGGTATCAGGCATACAACGTACTGATTGGGCAACTCTATTCATTATACTATGCTCACCAGAAGTATAGCCGCCATACAATGCTATTATAATAGTATTGCATTTTGATTCTGAATGATAGATACAGAAAGAGATAGGAAGGAGAATGGGGCAAAACAGGTATCACTGGCTAAATAGTTTTCAGGTGATGATTAAGGTAACAACATTAATAATGGAATAGAGGTGTTCTCCAAGAAAACATATGGACTGTATGGCTGGAGATAGGAAAAAGTATGCTACATTTAGAAAGAATCTTTCGGCCATTTGTAAATCTTAGTGGCTGAATGCAAAAGCAGTTAAACGCTCGCTCACGAAAAGCCCATTGTGGGTCAAATGGCTCTTCTTGTGGGTTCTCCTATACATGATAGACTTGGTAATTCAAACTTATTCCATCTTCTGATTCCACCCTCTCACTCATGCTGAGAGAGAAAACATGGAAGAATACATAAAGTATTTTAGGGATCAGAATGATTCAGTCCAACCTATCATTTTGGCTTTTGTTTTTTGATTTCTGACCCTCAGATTTGCTTGGCTATGGAGAAAATGCATTCTGGCTTACCTCTCTTGATAGGAGATATGTTCGTTAAGTCAGTATCCTATTCTGGGGAGACCTGAAATTGTACATCTTGTCAGGGATGGGGAAGTAACATGGTTTAATTTTCTGAGGGAATATTTGTAAGCCCATTTTGTCACAGTCCAAAGATCACATTCTCTAATCAGCTTCATCATTTTCATAGTAATCCCCTATATTTAGTTTTTGTTGGTTCCAAAGTCAGAAGAAGGTTTGTGGTAGGCAAAATGCTAAGGTGGCCTCCAAGATTTTCTGTTCACTCCAGTTGTATACATGGCATAGTTTACTTTAGATGAGGAGATAAAGGAGCTCATATATCAATGGATATAGGGAATCATCCAGGATTGAGGCAACCAGGAAAGAAATAGGGACATAGTCCCACGACTGTAAGGAACTGAATTATAAATAAATAAGCTCAGAAAGTATGTTCTCCAAGAGCCTTCACTCTTGGGGAGATGGTGACCCTCTGTCAGAACCGCATTGTATACATAATACATGTGTATGAAGCATCCTTGTTGTGTCTGCCCACTGTCCCTTGTTTGCTTCTTAACAAAATGATAGGTTCTCTAGAAGTATTCCACAAATTTGTTGAAAAAGATTTCCTGGAAGACTGTAGTTACTTCCAAAACGTCGAATTGGTGGAGGCATCCTGATGGTGACAAGAAACTTTCACTCTTTACTAAATATATATTTATTGCATATCTTTAGGATTAAAACCATATATATATATGCTAACATTGTGGGGTTTTTTTGTTTTTGGGGTTTTGTTGTAAAAGTAAGGAAGGGAGGAATGCAAGAGAGACTCTTTGGTAATAGAGCTATACAGGCCTTGGTAACTATTTGTCAACAGTTTTGGTGATGATGATGATGACAAGAGTGATGAAGACCATTATTGTCTTCAACTTTATTTTTATTTGAATACCATTTGGGCTTGGTTGTTCACTATTTGGACACCTGTCTTTTCTCTTGGTTCTAACTAAGCTTTACTCATGCTTCTTTGTTAAATACCAATGAAATTCATGGAACTTTGCAACCTTAAGCTGTAAGAAAATTCAGTGCAAAAGCCTGGCTTATGTAACTTTGAATTCAGACCTTGACAACTAGACAGGATTTATCTCATGCATATGTATTAATTTTAAGTGCTTTTCTGTAACAGTCATTTGACATTTAATATACCATAATTGTATTATTAAATTTAAATGCATATTTGCAATTCTAAAAGCATTACTGAACTTTATGGGTGAAAAATACATTCTCCTTCACCTTGGTTCCTTTTCATCCACCAACTCTCTAGCTTTATTCTCTCTGCTACCCTTACCCTAATTGGTGTCCCCTCTTTTTCCCTCAATGCCTTTCTTTTTCCACTTCTAAACATTCTCTTCTCTGCCATCCATTTTTGCTCACTCTTGCTGCACTGCACTTCCTTCTTCTTATGTGGAAATGTCCAGTGCTTCTGTTCTCTGCAATCAGTTACTCACATGGTGACATCTCTCAGCACTTGCAGGGGAGTTTGGAGATGCTGCAGTGACTGCCATGCCTCATCTAAGATGTTTCAGTGCAGTCTGAGGAGCATTTCCAGACATTAAAGTGGCCTGTCACTGAAAAAGGCTGCTCATGGTGGTAATGAGCTCCCAAACATAATCCTTTCAGGAAGGGAGTAGTGTGGGAAGTTGGAGTTAAAAGATAAATGACCTAAACACCATTTGAGCTTCTTCCTTCTTTAGGATGTAGAGCAAAGGCAATTAAGAGGAGAGATACTAGCAGCTAATTCATAAAGTGCTGCAGATGTCTAGCCATCCATTGAAAACTCTTGAGTTTGACCTTTTATAATGTCAGGTGTCAAGGGAGTCTTAGATACCACTTCCTTCAACACGATCATTTTTGCCAGAAATAAAACTGAGGCCCAGAGTAGTTGAGTCTTTGCTCAACATTCAGCTTATTAGCGTCAGAGCTGACACAAGGACCCTGGCCTGTGTATGATTCATATGTATCTCTCAGCTTTAGCTACACAACACATCTTGTGCTGAGTTCCCTGAATGTGACCTTCTATTTAATGGCTCTGACATCTCTATGCATTTGCATCTGCTCTTTGCCATGCAAAGAGGTGAAACTTTCCTAACTTTCCAGTGTATGGTTAAGTCGTATATATCCTTCAGTGTGATAGTCAAGTATTATTTCCTAGGAAATCTTTCTTGGTCTTTCTCCATTACTTCTGTCTCTGTGTTTGTCTAGATGCCATTCTCCTGTGTTCTTTTTAAAATTTTGTTTAAAGGTTTATGTACTTTTGAGAGAAAGAGCATGAGCAGGAGAGGGACAGAGAGAGAGGGAGACAGAAGTTACAGGCTCTGAGCTGTCATCACAGAGCCCAATGTGGGGCTCGAATTCATGAACTGTGAGATCATGACTTGAGCTGAAGTTGGATGCTGAACTGACTGAGCCACCCAGGCGCCCCTCTCCTGTGTTCTATTACCATCCTAAATTTAATTCTGTTTGTGATTAATCACGCAATATTGAATTTTTCTATTTATTGACCATCATTCATACTAGAATATAAGCTTCTGGAGGTCCATTCTCATAATCTGGCATAGAGCCTGCATAGAAGGATATGAAGATTTTGTTGACTCGAGAAAGCAAGGCTACTATTCTCACTACTTCTCATAAGCCCTCTTTTAGTACTGCTAAGATTTTTGAGGAAAAAATATATTCTCCTTCACCTGATTCCTTATCATCTTTCATTTCTTCTCCAGGTTTTGTTCTGTCTGCTGCCCTCATCCTAACTGGAATCCCACCCCACCCCCTGCCCAACCTAAGCTTCTCAATTTCCTTTACTTTTTCATTTCTTAGTGTTCTGAGCTCCTCTCTCTGCAATTCATGTTCACCCACTCTCAGCTGCTGCTTTCCTTTTTGGAAGTAAAGGGAATTTCCATTCTGTATGGAAATGTCTGGTGCTTCTGTTCACTGCAAAACATTTCCCCCAGTCAGTCCCTTGCATAGTCCTATCTCTTGCTCACCGTATAAGGCAATTCCCTTCTCAAGAGGGAGGTCATTCTTTACTTTGCTGACCCTCAGAGTAGGGAAGAGTTTATTTTAAGCGGAGCCCAGACTCTCTGATTTCGTTTATGCCTGTTGCCCTCTACAAAAACTATTCTGGGAAAATTCTCATTGTCTAACAATTTAAACCAGTCATCATCTCCTTCTTGCTTTGCTAAAATTCTTAACTTGTACACATGATGAACATGTGGCAAATAGGTACTGCTGCTTTCCTACTTCTTCCTACAAGTTTCCACTGTTTATGTTCATTGAAAAAATGGTTTGCCCCAATCAGTCCACTACACAGAACATCTTATACTAAGAACCAGTTATAGGATATTGCAGTGACCACCTTACTCCTGCTCCTTTGAGTTTTCATCATAACTGAGGGATCATATTAGTTCTCTGTCATAGAAAATATTCCATTTTTACTCCCAATGGTTCCCCTCCTGAGAGGATTCTTGACTAGTACATATTGACTATATGCCTTGCTTCAGCTGAAGAAATTTGAGCAGAAATGTGTGTCATTTCTGAGTAGCCATTTTCATAGATTTTAGTATGATTCCGTTTCCTTCTACCACAAGACTGGCAAAATTCAAGACAGAGGTTATTCCATTAACATCTACGAGTGAAGATGATATGGAACACAGCTTCATCTGACCCATTACAAACATGCAGCCTGAGTAGGAAATAACCTTTCTTGATGTAAACTGCTGCAACCGTGGTTATAACCAACATATGAGGGGGGGGTACCTAGACATTCAGTCTCTGGCACCAAGCCTATCTTGACAGATACAAGTGAGCTTTTAACTAATATGACAAACAGAAGCATTTGTGCCATCACTTCTATTCAATGTGTGTGATGTTCTGCAGTCATGAAAAGGGTTTGATAATTCACTACAGCCATTCTATCTGATAGGTTGTGCATTGCCAGGGAGAGGGTTGGAGACAAAGCCGAACTCCTGTTTGTGCTGAAATACACTGAGTCTCAAGAACAGAGCAATAAGGAGCACCTTATTGGTTAAACATCCAACTTTGCCTCAGGTCATGATCTCAGGGCTTATGAATTCCAGCCCTGCGTTGGGTCCTGTGCTGACAGCTCAGACCCTGGAGCCTGCTTTGGATTCTGTGTCTCCTTCTTTCTCTGTCCCTCTCCATGTCATACTATCTGTATTTTTGAGAGAGAGACAAATAAACATTAAAAAAATTAAAGAAAAGAACAAGACCAATAATAATTGAGGCTAGGACATTGGAAAATAGTCCAGAAAACCTAATGAGTGAAGTCTAATTTCCCAAGTCCAGTTTTCATAGAACACATATTATGAAATAGGAAGTTTATTTTTCTAGGATAGATAAAAGAAACTTGATATTATATACCATTTCCCCAGTGGGTCATCTAGATGAAAAAAACTCTACAAAATGTACAGAGCTTTAATGAAGTTGAGGGAAGTTCATGGCCGACAGACCCATGAACAGTGATTAGACAAAAACCAGCCAAGCTAACTTGAAACTGAGTTTCAGAGATCAAGAACAGTTGATACAAGCTCACCTTGGGCACCCCATCTGAGATGGCACATTCTCCACAGGTGGACTTTGAGTTGAAGCTTGGGTGGCATTTACTCTCCTCATAAAGTAGCAAAAGATTTTGTCATTCAAATGGGAGGAGGTTTTCTTTTTGCCTTTACACTTGCCACATGAAAGCTGCCTTTATATGAGTGTCACCAGCCTGTCTTTTTATAAATCACTGCTGCCTTGCCAAATAGATACGTGCATTGGTAAGACTGTCCTTTTTTACATAAGTCTCATAAATCAACATCACTGAACAATTCCCAGCATAGGTAGTCTTTTAAATTTAAAATTGGGAAACATAAAAAAAGAGACTGTGATATGGGAAGAAAAATAACTTGTAAGAAATTCCATGCATTTATTTCAGAGAGTGAGAGAAAGGGAGAGAGACTGAGCCAGAGAGAAAGTTTCCCTCATTCAGATGCTCTGACTTAGGAGCCAGAAGGCACAGCAATGCTTGGAGGAGAAATAGAGTTTTCCTATGTAGGTTGGTTTGTGAGGCCTAGGAGTCTGTCTTTGATGTTGCCATAAGTGTCACTGGACTCACACATGTCCACCCTGAAATGCATATTCTTTGGAAAAAGAACAGGACAAGTGTGATGTCCAAAGAAGGTGACAAATAGATGAATTTTAATAGAAAAGATGACTAAAAACAGTGCTAACTTTAGCTTATTGAATGAATACTCTGTGCTGGGTACTTTATAAATACCTGAACATATAAAAAGCACATTCAATCCCCACAAGAAACCACTAAGCTAAGCATCACAGTTACTATCTTCTTATAGGAAAGAAAATTGAGACATAGAGATATTATTACTAACTTGAGCAGAGTCATACAGCTAATAAGTGTCGGGGCAGGATTTGAACATGGACAGTATGACTCCAGGGTCTATTCTTCTCTAGCGGCAAAGCTAGTTTAACTACAGATACTTTCAAGTTGAGAAATTAACTCAGTGAACAGGGCTCTACCTTTCACTGATGAAAGGGTTGGCATAGATTTGGCAAAGCCCTTGACCTTGCTTTAATGTACTGTCCAAAATAGATTCTATCTGATGTGAAATCTTGAAGGGGGTAAATAAGCCCATGACTACAAGGGGTACATGAGGTAGTGAAAGTTCATTGAAATAACTATTGAGATCTATAGCCCTGCTCAGAATGGCTTCTACCATCTGTTTGGTTCATGATATATGGGAAAATTACTTCTCCTCATTAGCTTAGTTTACTTATCTGTAAAATGAAGAAGGTAGTAATACTGGTCTCCTAGGATTTGTTAGTGAAATTATATATTCTTGGCCATTAATAGACATCAAAAATCATTAAATTTTAGACTGAATGCCTATAGTCACATCCTTTGCTGATGGATTTTCATGCTACAAGATTAGGTTTGCAGAACTTTAATGAAAGCCCATAGTGATGGCATGAATGGAGCATTGACAAAGCCCCCACTCAAGAATTGACAATGAAGAAGACTTATCTCAAAGGACCACTTAAAGAAAGAAGAAACTTCTATTCTTTGATTATTTAGAACATTTTGAATCTTTTGCAATGTATAGCTCAGAAAAAAACACATTCTTTTAGTGATCAAGGCAGTGAGGTGGAAACCAAAATATTCTATATCTTTATGGGACAGGACAAATCCAGAATATGAGTTAAACTAGAAATATCTTAAGAAAACTAAAATCAGATATGTCCCATAGATCACACCTGCCTATTTCAAAGAACAACAAGGCTGTCCTCAGTGGCTGCTACCTTCTTTCCACTTCTTCCTGCTGCTCCAGCAAATTCTCTACTAGTGAGGGATATGGAAAGGAAAAATTTTTTTCAATAACTTACTAAGAACAGATTCCTCATTGTTGCATCCTTCAAATCAGAATTTTATGGAATGTAGGAAGAATGGACACATTTAAAACATTTCTGCTCTGCTCCAGCTTCATACCCCTGTGTTTTAAGAACCTTTACATATATGCATGAACATATGAGGAATAAATCTGAAGTAATAAGGCGGTTCTCAAAGCCACACACAAATATTTCCACAACTTTTTTTCATCTCCCATGCTTATTTATCTAACTAAAGATATCTCAATATATTGAAACATATTTTAGAATTTACTTGAAGATATTTATGCCTGTTAATTAACCATTATGATTTTGTTCCTCAACTATTATTAAATATTATATATACGTATATAATATGTATACATATATATACACACACACTTCCAAGAAGCTAAATGCCTTGTTTGTTACTATAATAGTTCATATCATTGGTATATTAATATCCTCCTCCATCTTTGTTATTCTAATTATCTGTGCCTGTTGTTGAACAAGGTCTTTTTTGTAAGACATCCCAAGTCATTATTAGAAGTAGGTTATATATAAATTTGCCAAAAAGAAAAATATTTATTCTCTAAAAAACCATAAAGTGGATTCACCTCTCAGATTTCTCTCTTCCTCTTCCCCAGGCATCTTACAGGTAAGTATGCCTAGAGGTACCTTCCTATGCATCTTGTGATAATAAAATATGACAAACATTAATCCAGAAGGTCCCTGCATCATACTAACAAGAATTTTTTAAGGTGGTCTGTTTGAAAGGTCTTTCGTATTATCTGCTATGTCATAGCTTTTCACATAACAGGTCTGAAGGTAATCATTTCTGAGAAAAGATGAAAGGAACCCAGCACGTGGGGTCTGAGAAATAATGACAAGTCTGGAGGACAGGCTGGATAAAAGGAGGGTAAAGGGTATTGTTAGCGTGCCACATGGAGGCTTTGGTTCAATCAGAACATACTGGAAAAAAATGATGAAAAAACATACAAAGAGCACACTGCGCTTTGCTCTCCCATGTGCCTTGATAAGCAGTGGGCAGGGAGATGAAGGTCCTTGTTCCCCAGAGATTGCTTACACAGGATAGGTACATCTCCATCCCATCCTTGCTCACTTGCCTTTCTCTCTCCTCAGCTCCTCTTCATTTCTTTTTCACATTCCCAGGACATTATTAGGCTTTCTTTTGTGTATACCTTTGAGATACCTATTTCATCTCAGTCAGATTACATCCACATTTTTAGCTAAAAGTTGCTGTGATTTGTTTTGTGATTTCATGGAGTAGAGTTTGGTCTATGGTTTGCATGCTTCAAAAGCAGCTTTGTGTGTTTCGGCTTCTTTTCTCCTGGTACACCTGAGACAATCCCTCCCTTTCCACCCAATCTGCTCAGACCTGTATCTGAGCCCCTGCCCCAGCCTCAGGCTCAAGTAGCCTGCGCATGGCAGGTGTGATGCAGCACTCCATGGTACACCTGGAAAAAACAGTTCCCCATGCCTAACTGGAAGGAACCCTGGCAGCCCTTCTCTTAGTTTCTGGGATATTTCAGGCAGCTCTCCATCACTGGAAAACAGCAGATGGGATGGATAAAGGCAATTCTGCAGACAGTGCTACTAGATGGGCTTCCTCAGTGGTCTTTCCAGCTGGAAGCAGAGCAGCTAGAAAGCATTCATTCTCAGCCCAGTTCTATCGCCTCAAGAGCTACAGATGGCTTCCCCAAGCACCTGAAGTCTGTGCTGCTTCCCTGGATAGGATAATCTGTAAGCTGCAGAAACTCTTTTGTCTTTCCACAGTGCAATTCAGAACCTGTTTCGTTCTGCCTTGAGAGTGAGAGCAAGGAGAGGACACAGAATAGGAAGAGCCAGAAGGTGGAGAAATTAATGTTTAATGTTTGAAACTCCCTGGGACTGGCCAGCTGCTCAAATAGTGCATCAGGGGATATTTATAACCCTGCTTCCTGTGGGCACATAAACAGAACTTGAAAATAGTCCAGGTCTCTTCCTCCAGAAAGATGTGGGTTGACCAGTTGACTCTGAAATGACTGCATTATTCTTACATATTACCAAGGGTAGCAGTTTTTCTTGTCCCTTTAATTTTCTTACTTTTTTGACTCTTACTTAATTGTTCATTCTATGAACATCAGCAGTAGCACAGAGAGCCACTTCCATTGAATAATTTCAGCTAATGTTCAATGAATCTTCCATTCATTTTAAATACTAGCTGAGTGTTGGGGGCTGTGGGTACCTGGCAGTTCTGGCATGGTAGAAGCTTTGAAGAGTGAGTAATCCTGGGACAGATGCCAGAAAGGGAGGCAGAAATGATTTTTGGTTTTATAGAGCTACCTAGAGGAGCCAACCAGTGGTTACTTTGTGTTGGGTCCAGGAATATTCCACTGTCAGTCAAGACTCTTCTTAGGATCATGGCAATTATGTAGAAAAACTAAATATCTTTTTTCTGACTGACATATGATTTGCATCTTTCTCCTTACTCCTCTATCCAAAACCAAATTGCAAGCCCCATCATCTCCTTTTCCATATTCCACATTGTTTCCTAAGGCTGCTAAGTACAGGCAGGCACCAGACAGAATTCGTCTCACCAGGTAGAAACCATTTCAAGCAAGGCTTGACCTTGCACCTTTCATTGCTTCTCAACCACTGGAGCTAAGGAGCAAGAAGAACGAGCAACAATGATCAGCTCGAGACCCCCTAAAACCTAGTGGGCTGGTGGTTATACTGAAGTAATAATATACTTGTTCAAGATGGCCTGCTTCCTTCAACGTAAATGAGGAGGCTGACTGTTCCTTCCTGCCATGACCCACGTAATGCCAGGAGATTCCATTCATTCCATCTGTTGGCCAGCCTAAAGAGAAACTCAGGACAGATCACATAATAGGAAGGAGTGGAGGGTCCTGACATAGAAACAGCCATTGTACGATAAAATATCTTTGTATTAAAGGAGTTGGAAATGGTCAGAGTACTTTTGTATTTGTTGATTTATTTCATTTTCTGTAAAAAAAAACTCTAGGTATGAAATGGGAAACCTATCCCAGAATCTATTGGTTTTTGGCCTGAACTTGGAAGGTAAGCTGAAGCACAGTTTTTGTCCAGCAACTCAAGACTTGGCTGAAATCTTCCTATGTTGTATGGGTTTGTTCAAGGGACTTTGGAATGTGCAAAACAGAACCCTGTGTGGTTTTTGAGTCCAGGCAATCAGACAGACATATGTACCAATAACAAAACAAACTGTGCTAAGGAATGACATTATGTAATTTGATTCCTGCTATGTCTGCCATGATGGGTCCAGTACTTAAAATATTATTTAATGCTTTTAATTATAATCCAGTCTTTTTTGGTACTAGGAAACTGAGGAACAGAGACAATTTCCTAAGAAACAAAGTTAGTAAAAGATGACTCCTGAATTTAGGTCCAGGTCTAATTGACTAAATATTTTTTAATACTCCATTTCCTCCAAATAATGTCTAATATTTGAGTAGCTCTGTATCACCTGTAAAACATGTTCACACACTCCAGTGCGTGGGATCCTTATCCTCCTTAAATATAACATCATCCATAGAAAATTGACAAATAGTTAGTGATGTTCCCAGGTCACAAGGCTAGCAACTGTTGGGTCAGGACCCAACCCAATTTTCTTTTTCCTTTCTTTTTTTTTACTATGTTACAATCCCCTCCTGATAGACAACATCAACAACCATTGTTCCTGGAGCAATTGCATTCTCACAGGCACAATTGAAAGATTTTACTTGGCTTCTCCCACTTAACTTCGCCCACCAAAACTAGGTATTTCAAGTATCATTAAAACTCTTATTTGGTAGACAAGAAATTTAAAAAATCTTCTCCAAGTTTACATAGTGAGTGATAAGACTTGGCTTTCATCCCAGATATTCTGACTTTGGTTATAGAATCCAAACCTTCATCACAAAACTACACTGTCTCTCAGCTTGCTGCCTTCTCCACACCTCCTCCTCCATGCTATACAATATACGCAGGGCGTACAGTTCTATAGGAGGATATGAGAAGAAAATATTGATTCCAGCTAAAGAGATCTCCAGAAGCTTTGTGAATGAAGTGACATTTGAGCTAGGCCTTAAGAGATTAAGTATCTAAGGAACAGATAGGCTTAGTGACTTTTTTAAAATTTCATAAGTTCTTCAAATACAGGTTTTCTGATACTTAGATTCAGACTTTTTTCCAAAATTGTATAATATAGATCTATTTCGTTGCTCTTTTCTTTCCCCATGCACCTTATGTCTCTTTCCTTGAGCTACAAAGAAATATGCACAATTTGGAAGGCCAAGAGCCTCAGACTCTCCAAAGGTTATGTATAAAAATGTATTAGTGTCATTCCATGGAGATAAATACAAATGGTACAAATTGAGAGCATATATTTATGCCCACCCTGAATAAACCCTCTTGCTAATAAATACAGCTTAGATTTGTTATATTGGTATGCGAAATATAAAACCAGTATAATAATCAAAAATTGAAAAATGCCCTAGTAAGGGTTCCATTCATTAAGTGATATAAAGCAGAAAGAGAGCTTAACTCTATAGTCAGTTTTTTAAAATCTATATTTCCATACAGTTTTCAAACACAAGTAAAACTCTTTTTCATGTAAAATAAATACAAGTCCTGAGTAGTTTTAATTAGCGATCTTGGAGACACGCTGCACCTGTTCTAATTCATCTGCAGAGATGAAAACCCTTCACCCTTTTCATTTACTGACAAGTTAATAGACATTTCCAACCCATGCAAGCACATGGAGTTTTGCAGCTCTCTTGTGACAGGTGAATAATAAACCCGCCTAAGAACGTGGCAACTGTACATAGAAAGTCCCCAGCGAGTGTAAATTCCTGAGCAATGACAGTCCAACCCCATTGTTCTGCAGGCCTGTGCCTGTGTAGCTGATGCATCACTTTGTTTTTATTAACAGAATCACTGAGGTATAATTTACATAGACTACAATCCTCCCGTCTAAAGCATACAACTCAATAATGTTTAATGTATTTACAAAGTGGTACGATTACTACAACCTAATTTAAAACATTTCCATCACCCCAAAAAGAATCCTTACACCCATTTATAGTTATTCCCTATTTGCTCCTTCACCTCAGTCTATGATGTTTCATTTTTACTCCATTTTGATTGAGGAGATGTTGACTTCCCTATACTTGCTGCTCTGTGAATTGGGCCAATGAATAATTGAATGGCACTTTTATGCACTGGAAAACGCAATATGATATTGCTATTATATGGCTACATGTGTATGAGCACCTATGTTCATGTGTCCATGCACAGAGGCTAAAGGGAATACAAGAAATCATTAATGAAAAGAAGCGGAAGTTGAAAATCAGCTTACACTTTGATAGCAAAAGCTGTCAGCAGAGGTATTCAAAATGGGTATAACAAGATTTCACTTTTTACCGAGAAAAGCAAAATTTAATGGTAAAACAACAGAAATATAGTTATGTAGATTCTCATTATTTAAGGATTCTGTATTTTCAATTCACCTACTTGCTAAAATGGGATGCCCATCAATGAGGAGACTAAGAAGATGTGCAGAGCCTTTGTGGTCTGATTAGTGTTTGTGTTCATATTTGCCTAAGAGCTGTGTAAGACTGTTGATAGGGATGTGTGCTTGTGCAACACAGATAGCCTGCACTGGAGCCAGGCTGTCTTCAGGGTGATTGTGTAGGATGGACCTTCTGGGTTACCTGTCTCCCAGTGTCCTTGTGCCTGAAGGGACAGTAGTAAGTTGTGAATAATCTGGCTGGTTGAGACCAGACTAGACAGAGTAGGTAGAAGGAGATGTGAATGTGTGTAAGGTAATGGATGGATTTGGTCTGCTTTTCAAGGGAAACTGTTTTATATCAAAGGTATTAATGTGGGTACCCTTTGATACAATGCATTCCAAAAAAAAAACCCTCGAAATTTATATTTTGAAATGGTTTTTATAGCCTCGGCTTTGTATGTACTGCCCTACTCGTGGCAGTTGCATGCCTTGTATTTTTGTATCTAGCAGTAAAACCTACAGTAAAACTTTAAAACAAAACAAAACAGTTATTCATAACCTCCAAATCAATACTTGCAGTTTGCAGTCATTTGTGGATCTGCACAGAATAGTGACAAATTTAAGTCCCCTTAGCTTCCCTCCCCTGTGTTATCACTGAGGTCAACCAAGACAACACTATGCCTTCTGTGTCAGGTTTTAGAGGGACCAGAGAATGGAGAAGGTCAAGGCCAATACACTGTGGTACAAGCTCTAGGTCCAGTTGCATGGAGTTTGACTCCAACACTGGCACCTGTTAGTGGAGCAGTCTTAGGCAAGTCACTTAAATTTTCTAAACTTCACTCATTCTTTTGTAAAATAAAGACAATAGAATCTACCAGAATCAACTGTTTAAGATTATATATGTGGGATATCTATATCTACATCGACTATCTATTTCCTCTAGGGGCACTGGTTCAGTATTCACTAATTCAGTGCTGCCAGGGAACTTTATAGGATATAACTACAGTGAATAATGAGAATCAACTACATATTCTAAAGATTATTGATTGTGAGGGTGAGGAGGGGTAAGCTTTCCTCATAAAGTTTCCATGACCTAGAAATAACTACAACTGTCTTCAAATGTCCTTCTTTCTTAATACTCCAGTCTTGTATATAGAGGTCATTCCCAAGATTCAAAAGTAAGATAGAGAAGAAATATTTGGAATGATACCAGTTTGGAACCTGTTTTACTATAGTAATGTGAATCTGACTTATAGGCCTTGAGCACAGGGCTTTTTATTCTTACATATCAAGAGATTTGAATTTGAGATGCTGGAGTTTGCTTAGCTGCTTAAGGTAGAACCGAGTCTCCTGCTATCCTTACACTTCATTATCCTCCATGATAGCTATTTTTTTTTCTTCATAGATACAAGATGACTGTGCAAGCATCAGAAATTATTAAAAAGGGGAGGGAGGAACTATATTCATAGTGTCTATCCTCTTCTGTCAGGATTAGGAAAGGAACATTTTTCCCAGAAATAAATCCTAGTAAGTTCTCCGTAGAACTCATTGATCAGAAATGTACCATATCACCTTTTAAGACTACTTTAGACTAATTTTCATCTGTAGTCTGATCTGGACATGTTGAAATCCCAAACAAAACCAAGGTTTCATTAGCCATAGCAAAGAGGTGATGGGCATTGGATATCCTGGAGACTAAATGGAATTAAACACAGTTTCTGGGTGTGTGTGTCAACAGGACATAAGCTCCATTTACATTTATGATGTATCTGTCCTGGTAGGCAGCTCAGGTGCAGAGTTATGCACTGACTTTAACCTTGTGCCATGGAATGAAAAACTGGCTTTCTGGGATTGGGATTCAGTTTCTCCATCCCACTACAACTCAGGCTGCTTTCTTTATGGCTATTCTGTGAAGAATTTTATTCTCTGGAAAATTGTAAGTCTATTGTATGGATACAAACTTGAAGAATTATTTTTGCAAGTTGAGTATCTTGTTAAAAATAAGAAAAGAGACATTTTCAAATAAAAATGTCAGTCAGAAGATGAGAAGTTGAAAATCTTCATTCAGTTTCCCATGTGTATTTATAACTCTTGAGCCAAAGTAGGATATAAAAGCTGCCCTATGACAATGTGAAAGTCTCAGAAACCAGAGTTTCCCAACTAAATTTCTGAGAAGTACTCCAACATTGTTCTAGGCCCTTTTTAAAAACCATTTGATGTTTAGTTAAAATAACACATTTAAATGTTTAAAGTTAATCTTATTAATTTGATACATAAATATATTGCATGTGTTTATTTCATCGATTACTAATATTAGTACTCAAAAAGATTAATTAAAAAAAACTTTTGAAGTAGATTTCTAGTTAAAATATTAACATTTATGCTAATAATGACTAATAGAGTCTCTCCCAAGATCCCATAAAAATAACAGAATCATAAAATTTACAAGATTCTTATAAACCCCTGGATTTGGGGACAGAAGGGAACTCAGACAAAAAGATGGCAATGATATTCACAGACGATGAGACTAATAAATTTGGCTTGGGAGAAAGATCATGTTTTGTGTATTGTCTGCCACCTGAACTAAAACATTGATCCAGCAAGGAAACTGGTAACAAAAGCCTTTGACCTCATTGCACTGTCTAATCCTTGGTCAAGGTCTGTCTGAGAAGATTATTTAAGTAGAAAACTAAGCAGCCACTCATCCTCATTTCCACCCCACCTTTGCATCATGGTGATGGTGACTATTTCCTGGACTGAAAAAAAAAAAAAATGTGTAGCATAATGCCATGAACAGTATCTGAGATCACCAGAACCTGAGTTAAACCTTGGTTCTTAATAGCTTAGGCACTTTACTTAGGCTGTCTGAGTATTAATTTGTGAATAATAGCATCCATTTTAAGGAACTGGGATGCTTCAGGCAGTGCACATGGTGTAGTTAGCCCAAGATTCCCCATACAGTAAGTACTCAATAGCCATTCTTATTTATCATCTATCAAAATTACTATGCCTTTTCTTGCCACCATCTCATACACACACAGGAGGGAGGAAAAATGAGAAAGAGGAAAAGAGAGAAGAGGCAGAGGAGCATGAGGAAATAGAGATTATGTAATCTGCAATTGGGTTGAGGGTATACAGGGTAGATTGTGGTCTGAAAAGCAGGGCATGCATTAGTTGATGTATATTATCCTGTTTCCCCTTACTAACAATGTGATGTGGGAGGAAGCAGACCTTGGGACCTAAGAAAAGTCTGCCGTACAAATACTGGTTAGGCAAAAAAAAAAAAATAAATAAAATAAAATAAAATAAAAACAGATGATTAAAGCATCAAAACAAGCACAAGCATTTATAGATAAGCCACTCAGGTAAGACTGATACAAAATGCTTTAAAATGTAAAGAAATGATTCTCAACTGAGAGTGATTTTGCATTTGTCTCTCCCCAGGAAATATTTGGCAATATCTGGTGATAGTTTTGATAGCCATGATTTGAAGGATTCTACTGGTATCAAGTGGCCAGGAATGGTGCCAAATATTATATGATGTACATGACAGTCCAAAGAATCATCCAGCCCAAATGCCAAAAATACTTCTAAAAGAAGGTTGCTAGTAGAAATCAGAGTAATTGATCATCAGAAGTGGCCATCCAATAAACTGAATTATGCAGAGGATGAGATTGAAAAGCTCTCCACTAATTCAAAGAGAAATAGAAAATAGCTAAAAAGAATATGTTACATATAGAAGGGGTGAGATCCAACCTATGAAAAATAGATATATAGAGAGAAAAAAAATGAAAAGAGAGGTATATAATAGATAAAAATTACCTAAGTGGGAACATCAATGTTGTCTAGTTAAAAAGTACATCTTCTTGTTTGTAACAAAAAGTACTAAAAAAAATTCAGGTGTAAAACAGGATAGCCTTATTAAATAAAACCCAATCTGGCCTCACATTTCTCCTATCCAATAAAAAAGGCCAAAACAGGCCAGTATATCAAAGACAAATGAACAAACAAAAATCCATGGAGCAATATCTATAGAAAATTAAGGAAAAAGACTTCAATGAAATAGATAGGTTCTCAATGAATAACCATTCTTAGACATTCAAGGGAAGGTACTATAATTCCATGTTTTCAACTAAGAAAAATACTGATAATTCCAGGGAAAAAAGAAAAACAAATAAAACAAATCAATTAGTATAGCCATGATATAAAAAAAATGTCTAACCAAATATCAAATATTAGAAACAGATAAACTACATTTGTAATTAAAATTTGCAACAAAAGTCAATTTAAAAATTAAACTTATTCTTGAAAGTTAAATAGTATATTCATCCTTCATGAACAATGACCTATATGTAAAACTTCAAACTGAAAGGGCAAAGACTAAGGTGACTTACATGAAATGATGAATACAAAAGGTAGTATTTTATTCATGACTTCTATAATTATAGAAATTAACATTGGGAATGAGTTTTTGCAAATAAAATTGTCTCTATAGTTCTATTTTTAAAATATCTCATTCTTTTATAATCACTAGTATTTTTTTAATAATTTAGGATATGTAGAAGAAATAGAAAGACACATAGCACAAGTGTTATTTCTTAAAATTATAAAACAATATGACAGAAATAAGACAAAATACATCAATGTATTTTAACCTTCAGATTACATTAGGTAAATAGATGAATTTTCCATGGAAAAACAATAATTCCATAATGAAGCTAAATATCTATGCAGGAATAATTTTTTTTCTCAAATATATAAATAAAAAGCCCCATATGGATACAAAGCTAAACTGACAAACATTCAGCTTCTTAATGAATGTTTAGCTTCTTAATGAAACTAACTACCTTAGTTTAGGTAGTTTAAAAGAAAGAAATTTATAAAAACTTGAAAATAATAAAATATTTTAAACTTTGCCTCCTTAAACACAAAACATAATCATTAATAAAGTATAATTAAAATTAATTATAAAATTAATTATAGAATGTATACTTGTGCAAATACAGGGTGTATTTTTTAAGATCTGATTAATTATTTTAAAAATCACATTTTAGACCACAGATTAAACATTGATATATTATAAAAACATGAAAGTAAACATACAAGTTTCTCTGACATCAAAGCCATTGAAGCTTAATAAAAGCAATAATAAAAATTTAAAGACCAAAACAAAATAAAAATAAAGGTTTATTATAAGGAGAAGGAGAAAACCTTAAGATTCTATGCATGAAACATAGAAATCTTTTTATCACAATTTGTAGAATGTATCCAAAGTTCTGCTCAGAGGCAAGTGTATGGCCCTAACTGATTTTATTATTCATTAACAAACATCAAGAAGCTAAATTTTCAATATCTATAAAATAACACAAGTCTCAGAACAGCAGACAAATATAAAATATCAAAATTACTTGATTTGATATATTCAAAAAGGACATTTGAAAAAATGATGAATTTATTCTTTGGAGTAATAAGAATATAACAAATTAAATAGGCAAAGAACTTGCTTTAATTAAGAGGAAAAAAGCAAATATATGGTATTAAAATAAAAAGGATTTCAGCAGAGTGCTCATTAAAAGAGTAAGGAATTTTTATTGAACACACCCATAACTAGTAAAGGAATTAAATCAGTAATCAGAAATATCCCAAAAAACAAGAATCCTGGGAAGATAGCTTTACAGGAGAATCCTACCAAAATTTTAAAGAACAGTTATTATGTGTTCTTTTGAAGCTGTTCCAAAAAAATAAAAATGGAAGGAAAACTTTCAAACTCATTTTATGAGGCTAGTGTTACCTTAATTTCAAAACCAGACAAAGACCCCACTAAAAAGGAGAATTACAGATCTCCCTGATGAACATGGATGCAAAAATTCTCAACAAGATACTAGCAAACTGAATCCAACAATACATTAAAATAATTATTCACCATGATCAAGTGGGATTTATTCCCAGGCTCCAGGAGTAGTTCAATATCCGCAAATCAATCAAAGTGATACAAAAGAAAGGATTAGAATCACATGATCCTCTGAACAGATGCAGAAAAGCATTTGACAAAAAAAAAAAAAAAATCCTTTCTTGATAAACATCATTGAGAAAGTAAGGATAGAAGGAACATACCTCAAGATCAAAAGGACATATAGGAAAGACCTACAGCTAATATCATCTTCAATGGGGAAAACTGAGAGCTTTCGCACTAAAGTCAGGAACATGATAGGGATGTCCATTCTCACCACTGTTGTTCAACATAGTGTTAGAAGCCCTAGCCTCAGCAAATAGACACCAAAAAAAAATAAATAAATAAAAGCATTCACATCAGCAAGGAAGAAGTCAAACTTTAACTCTTCCCACACAACACTATACTCTACATGGAAGACCTAATCCACCAAAAAAAGAAAACAAACGACAACAACAAAAACACCCTGCTAGAACTTATACATGAATTCAGCAAAGTCTCAGGATACAAAATCAATGTACAGAAATTAGTTACATATCCAAACACCAACAATGAAGCACCAGAAAGAGAAATCAAGGAATAAATCTCATTTACAATTGCACCCAAAACCATAAAATACCTAGGAATAAACCTGATCAAAGAGGTAAAATATCTGTAGACTGAAAACTATAGAAAGCTTACAAAAGAAATTGAAGACTTTACAAAGAAATGGAAAAACATTCCAGGTTCAGGAATTGGAAGAACAAATCTTGTTAAAATGTCAATACTATCCAAAGCAATCTACACATTCAATGCAATCTTTATCAAAATAACAGCAACATTCTTCACAGAGCTAAAACAAACAATTCTAAAATCTGTATGGAACCAGAAAAGACCCCAAATAGGCAAAGCATTCCTGAAAAAAGAAAAACAAAACTGCAGGCATCACAATTCTGACTTCAAATTGTATTACAAAGCTGTAATCATCAAGACAGTATAGTACTGGCACAAAAACAGACATATAGATCAATGGAACAGAATAGAAAACCCAGAAATGGACATACAAATTTATGACCAACTAATATTTGACAAAGCAGCAAAGAATATCCAATGGGGGGGAAAAGTCTCTTCAGCAAATGGTGTCAGGAAAACAGGACAATGATATGCAGAAGAATAGACCACTTCCTTAAACATCCCAAACATTTAGGATGAAAGACGTAAATGTGAGACAGGAAATCATCAAAATCCTTTAGGAGAAAATAGGAAGCAACTTCTTTGACCTAAGCCACAGCAACTTCTTACCTAACATGTCTCAGGAAGCAAGGGAAACAAAAATAAAAATGAACTATTGGGACCTTATCAAGATAAAAAGCTTCTGCACAGTGAAGGAAACAATCAAAACTAAAAGGCAACCAACAGAATGAGAGAAGATATATGCAAATGACATATGGGATAAAATGTTAGTATCCAAAATCTGTAAAGAACTTATCAAACTCAACATCCCAAATACAAATAATCCAGTGAAGATATGGGAAGAACACATGAAGAGACACTTTTCCAAAGAAGATATCCAGATGGCTAAAAAACACTGAAAAGATCTCAATATCACTCATCCTCAAGGAAATACAAATCAAAACCTTGATGAGATACCACCTCACACCTGTCAGAATGGCTAAAAGTAACAACTCACGAAACAACAGATGTTGGTGAGGATGCAGAGAAAGGGGACCCTTTTGCACTGCTGGTTGAAATGCAAACTGGTGCAGCCACTCTGGAAAAGATGTGCAGGGTCCTCAAAAAATTTAAAAATACATCTACCCTACAACCCAGGAATCATACTGCTAGGTATTTATCCAAAGGATACAAAAATGCTGATTCAAAAGGGCACAATCATCCCAATGTTTATAGTAGTCTTATCAACAATAGCCAAATTATGGAAAGAGGCCAAATGTCCATCGACTAATGAATGGATGAGGAAGATGTAGTGCATACATGTGTATATATACACCACATAAGTATGTATATGTGTGTATGTACACACATACATAAATACATATACACAATGAAATATTATGTGGCGATCAAAAGGAATGAAATCTTGCCATTTCCAACAACGTATATGGAAAATGTATTTTGCCAAGCAAAATAAGTCAGAGAATGATAAATATGTGGTTTCACTCATATATGGAACTTAAGAAACAAAACAGATGAACACAGGGGAAGGGAAGGAAAAATAAGATAAAAACAGAGAGGGAGGAAAACCATAAGAGACTCTTAAACACAGAATAAACAGGGTTGCTGGAGGGGTGTTGAGTGAGGGCATGGGCTAAATGGGCGATGGACATTAAGGAGAGTACTTGTTGGGATGAGCACTGGGTGTTAAATATAAGTGATGAATCACTAAATTCTACTCCTGAAACGATTACTACACTATATATTAAATAACTTGGATTTAAATTAAATAGCAGCACCTGGATGGCTCAGTCAAACATCTGATTTTTGGTTTCAGCTCAGGTCATGATTTCATCGTTTATGAATTAGAACTCTACGTCTGTGCAGAATGTTCTGCATGAACACTGTCAGCGCAGAGCCTGCTTGCGATTCTCTTTCTCTCCTTCTCTCTCTGTCCCTCCCCCACTCTCTTTCTCTCTGTCTCTCATAAATAAATATCTTTAAAAAAAGTAAATCAATACATAAGTAAATAAATAAACCTTAAAAAAAAACTATACCAACAAATTCAAAAACCTTAATGAAAAAGATACTTTTAAAGAATATTTTTAATTTTTTTAACATTTTTCATTTTTGAGAGAGAGAGAGGGAGACAGAGAATGAGTAGGGGAGGAGCAGAGAGAGAGGAGGGAGACACAGAATCCGAAGCAGGCTCCAGGCTCCCAGCTGTCAGCACAGAGCCTGACGCAGGCCTCACACTCACAGACCACATGATCATGACCTAAGGCAAAGTTGGATGCTTACCCGACTGAGCCACCAGATGCCCCCTTTACAGGATATTTTTAACTGATGAAAGTTATTCAAGAAATCTTAGAAAACAAGAAATGTCTAATACGTACTGGAAAGAATAAAAATAATCGGTCTTTTTATAGTCAGAATTTTACTATGGATTTCATTAGATTTTTAATAAAACAATTTCAATGTCATGTTAAATATTTCATCACTTGGAAAAATATTGGAAGTTTATCAAATTATTTTATGGTCCAAATATTACCTTAAGAAGGAAACCATGAATAATATAACCCATACTGTAGGTCAATAATATTTATGAATGCAGTTGTAAATATTCTACATAAATTATTGACAAATAATGTATTAGTATATTAGTAAAAGAATTTATAGCAAGTAAGATTTATTTCATTATTTTTATTTTATTATTGATATTATTAAATTAATAACAAGCATAGATAAATGAATTTTTTCAACATGACATCTGTTTTAACAAACACAATATGAATTATCAGTCACTAAAGTTAATATTATGGCTACTGGAAAATACTGGAAAATGCATTTTTACTTAAATGATAATTATGACAAAGTTTTTACTATCCCTATGGCTCTCTCATATCATTTTGAAATACTGACGAAGATAAGAAGACATGAAACACACATAAAAGCTGTAGCGATTAGTAATAAGGAGAAATATCAATATTTATAAGTAGCTTCTCTGGAGACACTGATAATTAACTGAAATATGACTCAAGATATATTGTGAGTCAAAACCTTTCTAATGCACCAGAAATAACAAATTGGAAGATGGCATGGGAAGATATTCTATTCATGAGATCAACAAAACATAGACTACGTGGAACACCTAGAAATGTGGAGATTTTACAGAAATTAAACAAAAAAAACTACTATGCATAAAAAACATGAAATATATCAAGTTTCTAGATAGGAATATCAAAATTATAAAAGTGTTATGTCCCCCTAAATCAATATGTAGTTTTTAAATAATTCTGATAAAGAGTTAATTAAGTTGTTTCCTTCTTTCTGGCAAAAGCAGGAAAGGCTTGAAAACGTTATTTGAATGTTTGATTAAAAGAAAACAGAGATAATGTTGAAACAGCCACAATAAGTGGTAAAAAAATATTACCCAGGTTTTAATGGATATGTAATTATAAAATTACAACAACCAAAAGGTAGTTGAATTGGTGTAAGAATAAGAATACATGCTAATTGAATAGACTAGTTAGCCTTAAACTACATTACAGAATTGATTAGAATGTGATGATGATAAAACAATATACACCATGTGGAACTAATTATTCAGGATATGATTTTAGGACCCTAGTTAAATATATAGGATATTGATAAATATAAGATTTTTAATGCAATTCATTTAAATATATGTTAATTTATATATATAATATATACACCATATGTATTTTCTATGTAACAAAAACTGATATAGAAAGTGAAGATATCTTTCAAAAAATTGGCTATAGTCACCTGTTCATGTGTGTGTAAAAGATTTTCAAAGTATACATCAGCCAAAGGATATTCAAGACATGTAGTTCATTAAAACATAAGATGAAAAATAAATATATAATTGCAGTTTTGTTAAAAATGTTAAATATGGGAGGGCACTTGGGTGGCTCAGTTAGTTAAGTGTCAACTTTGGCTCAGATCATGATCTCATGGTTGGCAGTGTTGAGCTCTGTGTCTGGCTCTATGCTGACAGTTCAGAGCCTGGAGCCTGCTTCAGATTCTGTGTCTCCCTCTCTCTCTACCCCTCCCCCACTCATGCTCTGTCTCTCTCTCTCTCTCTCTCTCTCCCCCTAAAATAAACATTATTTTTTTTAAAAAAGTTAAAATAAGAGAATATGTACTATTACAAGTATATGTAGATAATAAAATATATAGATCATGTCTGTAATAATACACGAAGTTGATAAAAAGAGATTTTTACGGGATGGAAATGGGATTAGGTAAAGATCAGTATAAAACTGTGCTTTTGTTTTTTAACATTTTACAGTGAGGAAGATCAATTTTGCTTATATAATTAAAACTACTTTAATTTTAAAGATAATTGAATAAATCCATTGATGATATCCTACAAAGATTATATGTACTATATACAGTTTTTAGGCAAAAACAAATTTCTGAAGCAAATGGCAAACTAAGACATTATTGCAACATATTATTTCCACCTTGTAAAGAATTCTTCAACAATTTTTTTAATTACAGAAATTATTTAATTTTTTAATTAAAAATTAATTTTTTAATTCTGTACACAATACAGAAGTGACCACTTTCAGGACAAAACAGCAGAGCACAGAGAGCACACATTGGAGACACATCCAGAACCTCCAGCCTCTGGGGAAGTTGATACTACACAGTAGTGCACTACAAGACCTTTTCTTCATAAGACCATTAAACTCAAGAACAGGAGATATAGTTCATTTTCCTAACACAGAGAAACAGGCACAGAGACTTAAAATGAGAAGACAGAGAAATGTGCCCCAAATGAAAAAATAGGACAAGGCCATGGCCGGAGATCTGTGGAAAACAGATATAAGTAACATACCTGATGTAGACTTAAATCGGTGATCCTAAGGATACTCAGTGGACTTGAGAAAGAGTGGAAGACATAAGTGAGACTCTGAACCAAAGATAAAAAGAGCCAATAAGGGATGAAGAGTACAATACATGAGATTAGAAACAAGCTTGATGTAATCATCAGCAGGCTGGAAAAAGCAGAGGAAAGAATTAATGAATTGGAAGATAGAGCAAAGGAAAGTAATCAGGCTGAACAAAAGAAAGAAAAAGGAATTATGAAAAACAAAGCAGAATTAGGGAACTTAGCATCTTTATCCAACATAATAACATTTGCATTATATGAGTCATAGAAGAAAAGAAATAAAAGAGGGTGGATAATTTATTTGAAGAAATAATAGCTTAAAACTTCCCTAATCTAGAGAAAGAAACAGATATCCAAATCCAGGAGGCACAGAAACCACCAACAATATCAACAAAAACAGATCCACGCAAAGACATATTGTGAATAAATTGGCAAAATACAATAATAAAAAAAATAAAACAGCAAGGAGAGAGAAAGAGAATGAGAGAGAGTGAGAGAGAGATACAAGGGAAATCCCAAAAGGCTATCAGGGGATTTTTCAGCAGAAACCTCCTAACCAGAGGGAGAGAAATGATATATTCAAAGTGCTGAATGGGAAAAATCTGCAGCCAAGAATACTCTATCCACAACAGCTATCATTTAGAATAGAAGGAGAGATAAAGAGTTTCCCAGACAAGAGGCACCTGGGTGACTCAGTTGTTTAAGCCTCTGACTCTTGATTTCAGCTCAGGTCATAATCTCACAGTTTGCAAGATGGAGCCCTACATGAGGCTCTGTACTGAGAGTATGGAGCCTGCCTGGAATTCTCTCTCCCTCTTTTTATTTTTTTTATTTTTTTTAACGTTTACTTATTTTGAGAGACATAGAGACAGAGTATGAGCAGGGGAAGGGCAGAGAGAGAGAGAGAGAGAGGGAGATACAAAATCTGAAGCAGGCTCCAGGCTCTGAGCCATCAGCACAGAGCCCGACACGGGGCTGGAACTCACAGACCGTGAGATCATGACCCGAGCCGAAGTCGGCTGCCTAACCAACTGAGCACTCAGGTGCCCCTCTCTCCCTCTTTCTGACCAACCATCTCCTCTCAAAAATAAATAAACATAAAAAGAATGACCCAAACAAAAACTAAATGAGTTTATGACCACTGAACAAACCTTGCAGGAAATATTTAAAGTTGAGTGGAAAGGACAAACCAAAATTGACCATATGAAGGTAGGAAATACAAAAGAGATAAAAATGAATACTTGTGTAAAAAGTTAGCCAAAGAACTCACAAAATAAAAGAATGGAAAATACACACCATATACCTAAATCATGGGAAGGAGAGGAGTAAAGAATAGGTTCAAACTTAAACAACCATAACATAATATAGACTGCTATATGCAGAAAATGTTATTAAAAATTAATGGCAACCATAAATCAAACACCTCTAGTAAATATGCAAAGAATAAAGAGAAAAAAGTCCAAATATATCACTAAAGAAAACCAGCAAACCAGGAATGAAAGACAATAAAGAATCAAAGAAATCTTCGAAACAGCCACAAAGCAAGTAATAAAATGGGTGTGTGTGTGTGTGTGTGTGTGTGTGTGTGTGTGTGTGTGTGTGTACACAGCAATTTTGAAAGTAAATGGACTAAACACTCCAATCAAATGACATAGGAGGAAAGAGTGGATAAAAAACAAAGGACAAGATACGTCTATATACTGCCTACCAGAGACTTATTTAGACCTAAAGACACCTGAAGATTGAAAGCGAGGGAATGGAGAAATCTCTGTCATGCAAATGGATGTCAAAAAAAAATCAGAGTAGCAATACTTATATTGGACAAATAGACTTTAAAACAGACTGGAACAAGAGACAAAGAAGACACTATTAAATAATAAAGGGAACAATCCAACAAGAAGGTATAGTACTTGTAGATATTAATGCATCCAATATGGAAACACCCAAACACATGAAACAATCACATAAAGGACCTAATCAGTAATGATACAATAATAGTAGAAGACTTTAACACTCTACTTACAGTAATGGAAGGATTCTCTAATCAAAACAAAGAAGGAAACAGTGGTTTTGAACGACACACTGGACCAGATGGGTTTAACAGATATATTTAGAACATTCCAATCTAAAACAGAATACACATTCTTTTCAAGGGCAAATGGAACATTCTCCAGAATTAACCGCATATATGACACAAAACAAGCCTCAACAAATTTAAGAAGATCAAAACCATATCATGAATCTTTTTTTCTTTGTTATTTCCTTCCAAACCATGCATATTTTCTAACCACAAAACGATGAAACTAGAAGTCAATTACAAAAAAAAAAAAAAAATCTAGAAAGACCACGCTACTAAAATGAATAGATCAATCAGGAAATAAAAGAATTAAAAAGTACATGGAAATAAAAGAAAATGAAAACGCAATGATCCAAAACCTTTGAGATGCAGCAAAAGTGGTTCTAAGAGGGAAGGTTATAGCAATACAGACTGCTTAAAGAAGCAAGAAAAATCAGATAAACAACCTCCCCTTACACATAAAGGAGCTAGTAAAATACAATAAATTAAGACTAAATCAGCAGAAGTACAGAAATCATAAATATTAGAATGAAAATAATTGATAATTGAAACTCAAAAACAAAACCAAAACACAATAGTACAGATGAAACCTGGAGTTGTTTCCTTGAAAAAAAATCAATAAATTGATAATCCTATTGCCAGACTTATCAAGAAAAAAAGAAAAAGGATAAAAAAGTAAAAGGACAAAAATAAGTAAATCACTAATGAGAGAGGAGAAATAACAACAAATAGCACAGAAATACAAACAATCATAAGAGAATATTATTAAAAACTGTATGTCTTTAAATGGAACAACCTGGAAAAAATTAATAAATTTCTACAAACATAAACTAACCAATATTGAAACAAGAAGAAACAGAAAACTTGAACAGACTGATAACCAACAAAGAAATTGAATTAGTAATAAAAATCCCAGCAAACAAAAGTTCCAGGGCCAAATGGCTTCACAGGCAAATTGTACCAAACATTTAAAGAAGAGTTAGTACCTATTCTGCTCAAACTATTACATACAATGTAAAAGGAAGGAAAGCACCTGAAGTAATTCTATGAGGCCAGCATTACCCTTTTACTGAAACCAGATAAAGACCCCATAAAGGAAGAGAAACATACACTAGTGTCTCTGATGAACGTAGATGCAAAAATCCTCATATTTTGTTGTCAAATCCAACAATACATTTAAAAAAAAAATCATTCACGAGGACCAAGTGGGATTTATTCTTGGCTTGCAAGTGTGGTTCAAATTTCAAAAAACATACATCAATAAGAGAAAGGAAAACTACCATATGATCATTTCAATAGATGCAGATAAAGCATTTGACAAAATACAACATTCATTCATGATAAAAATCCTCAACAAAGTAGGGTTAGAGGGAAAACATCCTCAAGATAATAAATGTCATATATGAGAAACTCACAGGTAACATCATGCTTAATAGGGAAAAACTGAGAGCTTTTCCCTGGAGGTCAAGAACAAGAAAGGATGTCTATTCTTACCATTGTTATTTTACATAGTACAGGAAGTTCCAGCCATAGCAATCAGACAACAAGAAGAGAGGAAAGACACCTAAATCTTTAAGGAAGAAGTAAAACTTTCACTATTTGCAGTAACGTGATATGATATGTGGAAAACCCAAAAGACTCCACACAAAATCGGCTAGAACATATAAATGAATTCAGTAAATTCATGGAATACAAAATCAACATACAGAAATCTCTTACATTTCTATATACCAATAATGAAGCAGAAGAAAGAGAAATCTAGAAATCAATCCCATTTACAATTGCACCAAAAAACAATAAGATATCTAGGAATCAACCTAAGCAAATAGTGAGAGTCTTAAACTCTACAAACTATAAAACACTGATTAAAGAAATTGAAGATGACACAAAGAAATAGAAACATCCCCATAGATTGGGAAAATATTGATGACATAGATATACTGCCCAAAACTGTCTACATATTTGATGCAATCCCTTTCAAAATACCAACAGCATTTTTCACAGATCTAGAACAATCAATACCAAAATTTTTGGTACCACAAAAGACTCCAAATAGCCAAAGCAACCTTGAAAAGGAAAAATAAAGCTGGGGCTTTACAATTCTGGACTTCAAATTATATTACAAAGCTGTAGTCATCAAACCAGTGTGATACTGGCACAAAAATAGACACACAGAACAGTGGAACAGAGTAGAAATCTCAGAAATGAACCCACAATTATATGGTCAGTTAATCTTTGACAAACCAGGAAAGCATATCCGATGGGGAAAATACAGTCCCTTCAACAAATAATGTTGGGAAACTGGACAGCTACAAGCAAAAGAATAAAACTGGACCACTTCTGTATACCATACAGAAAAATAAACTCAAAATGGATGAAAGACCTAAATATGAGACCTAAAACCATCAAAATCCTAGAAGAGCACACACGTAGTAACTTATTTGACATCAATGGTAGCAACTTTTTTCTAGATATATATTCTCAGGCAAGAGAACAAAAGCAAAAATAAACTATTGAGACTACTTTAAAATAAAAAAGCTCCAATGGAGCAAAGGAAACAGTCAACAAAACTAAAAGGCAACCTACTGAAGGGGAGAAGATCTTTGCAAATGATATATCTGGTAAGGAGTTAGTATCTAAAATACATAAAGAACTAATAAAACCCAACACCCAAAAATAAATGATCCAATTAAAAATGGGCAGAAGACATGAACAGACATTTCTCCAATGACATACAAATGGTCAAAAGACACATGAAAAGACACTCATCATCACTTGCCATCAGGGAAATACAAACCAAAACTACAATGAGATATCACCTCACACCTGTTAGAATAGCTAAAATCAATATAAGAAACAAATGATATTGGTGAGGATGTGGAGAAAAAAGAACCCTCCTGCAAACTGGTGCAGCCGCTGTGGAAAATAGTTTAGAGGTTCCTCAAAAAGTTAAAGATAACTACCCTGAGATCCAGGAATCACACTACTGGAGACTTGCCCAAAGAATACAAAAACACTAATTCAGTGGGATACATACACTCCTTTGTTTATTGCAGCTTATTGTAAAGCAGCCCAGGCATCTATAAATTGATTAATGGATAAATAATATGTGGTGTGCATGCATGTGTGTGTGTGTGTGTGTGTGTGTGTGTGTGTGTGTGTATAAAGGAAAAGGACTATTATTCAGTCATGGATAAGAATGAAATCTTTCCATTTGCAATAACATGGATGGAGCTAGAGAGTATAATCCTAAGTGAAATAAACCAGTCAGAGAAAAACAAATACTATATGATTTTGCTCATATGTGGAACTTAAGAAACAAAACAAATGAGCATTGATGGGGAGAAGGAAGAGAGAGAGAGAGAGAGAAACAAACCAAGAAATAGACTTTTAATTTCAGAGAACTAGTGGTTGCCAGAGGAGAGGTGGGTGGGGGATGGGTTAAATAAGTGATGGGGATTAAAGAGTGCACTTGTAGTGATGAGCACTGGGTGATTATGAAAGTGTTCAATCACTATATTGTACACCTGAAACTAATAAGACACTGTATGTTTTGTGTACACAAAATGTGGCCACTCAACACGAACAGAGGCCAGAAAACGTGTTGAAAAGATCAGCCTTGCAAGTAATCAGTGATGCAAATTAAAGTAATATTGATTTTTTACTCACCATATTAAAATAGATTTTTTTTAACAAATTCAATACTAGAGAGAATGAATTTTATGAGCAGTTTTATGCACTCCTAACGAGAGTGTAAATTTGGGTAACCTTACTATAAAACAGTTTTCAAAATTTGCCAGAAACCTTAGTGGATATTTATCCTTTACTCCAACAACATTGGTGTATGTAAAATTGATAAAGGGGGGAGGAAAGGAGGGAGACAGAGAGAGAGGGAAGAAGGAAGGGAGGGAGAGAAAGAAATAGATATACAGGCAAGAGTTGGTGCAAAATGAAAATGCAAGTTTCTAACAATAGACTATTGGAAACTTAAGAATATCTGCAAAAGGGACTGATAAGCACTAAAATTCATGTTGTAGATGACACTCCACCATCATCATAAGTGAAAAAGTGGAATACAAAACTGTTAAACATTTTATTTAACACACATACACATAAACACTCAGAAAATACTTGTAGAAAATAGCACAAAATATCCAAAGTGTACATGAGGGTATGTATGAGAATGTATAAAGGAGGCAAAGAGATATATTATAGAGTAATGGAGATATATGGAGATATATATAATTTTAATATATAATTGATTTGAAATTATTGTTCATTTTCCTCATTAACCTTTCAGCATTTAAATGTTTTTCTTTTTAATAAACATCCACTGTTTTCATAGTCAGAGAAAGAAAATGACAAGCATTAGAAATAAACAAAAAGTATGAATGCCCTTTCCTCAGTGAGTGTCTGCCTTTTTGCTGACAGCGCTGTATCCACTAAACATTCAAACAGGCATCTTCTGTGACAGACTCTGGAGGCGTTTAACAGGCATTTTTATGAGCATTTAATGACCAAATATTTATAAATTCTCACAACACCTCTGTGAAGTAGGTAAGGGAGCACATCATTCCTTCAAAAGCAAGCCCTATTTGAAGTCCCTCCTTCACCAATGTTGTCAACATTGTCAAATATCCCCCATACTGCAGATGGCAATAGCAATGATTATTCTTTCTTCCTAGTAATGGTAATAGTAAAACGCCATAATAACCAGAAATAAGTTTATCCAAAGGGGAAATTAATGACTGTTTTTGTCATCTAAGTTTTTTATGGGGCTGACAGAAAGTCTCTACAGATTCCCAAAATACATCTCCACCAATGTATTGATTCAGGGAATATCAGATACTATGTCCTTTTATTCATTATTGAAGCAAATATCTATTTAATGACTACTTTCTACGTTCTGGGGACACAGTAGTTAAAAAACAACAGCAAAACAAGTTTCTGGCTTCAAGGAGCTCACAGTCAAGTGTACTGAAGCCTAGCATCTCCCCTTTCTCTATGGTCCCCAGACCTCCAAACTGATGATGTAATGATGTCTCTACAGGGTTAGTTCCTTCCAAGTTCTTAGAACAATCTAGAAAAGTTGTAGGGCTACTGTAAATAAGCACATTATGTATTACTGAAAATGAAAACACACTCCTAAGTATTCCTGCAATGCTGTCCTTATTTCTACCTCATCTGTGTCTGGCGCTGTTTTCTGAGTGTCCATACTATCAGTTAAACTAGGGTTTAACCTGATGTCTCATAACTGTGCTGTCCAATATGGTAGCCACTAGCTACACATGCCATTTAAATTATAATTAAATTAAAAGTTCAGTTCTCAGTCACAATTCAAATACTTAATAACCACATGACTAGTGGCCATTGTATTGGACAGCACAGACATGAAGACACCATTGTGAAAGGTCTATTTAGTTTCTTTAAAAACTAAATTTCTGCTCTGTAGTTTTAACGAGATTGGCATTGATTTTTGATAGAAACTTTTCCCAACCCCCAACCTATGTTTCCAAATTTTGTTGCCCTTTTAGTCAGATCTAAATTTTTTCCTAAATATCTCTTGTATGCAGATCAGAAGCAAGTGACTAGAATTAGGAGACTTCACTCTGTTCTTCCTACCCCGTGGTTCAAACAGGCACTAACTTCTGAAATGTGGCTGAGTCCACCATGCACACAGACCTTTGAAGCAGTGTGGACCATTCTCTACGTCAGACCCTAACTACCATCTAATAGTAGCTGGATCATCTCCCTACCATTCACTGTCTCACTGATGTTGTCAAGACTTTCCTGAATCTCTCATTTCTTCTAAACATAGGATTGCCTCTTCCTTGGCTATGACACTATAACTTTCCTGGTCCCAGCTTTATTTCCCGTAATTCTGCACAATTTATATTATTTATATAAGGAAGTTGCCTTTGGCTTCCTAGAAAAGATCCTTTTTAATGAACTTGGTCCTTTACTGACTTGCCCACTTGCTAGACTTCTAGAGTCAAAGTTCTTTGGCCCAGTTAGTTTCCATGATCCTAGAATGAATTGGTAAGTAGGTCTTTTTCAAGGTTCTCCCTACCTTTCCTCTTCCAATCCCAGGAACTGCTAATATATATGCCTCATACCTATGTTGAATCATTCATTGAACAACCTCAAAAGCTCATATTTCTTGACCACAGTTTCTATATTAGGCAACGTGCCACACAAAAAGGATATACAGAGAGGAATGAAGCAGCTCCTTTCCTTAAGGAGATCACTGTGTAATTATGACATGAAAGTTTTTGGTGCAGGAGAAATCCTTTATTTTTGCTATAAGAGATCATGGTAAAAATATAAGTAAACCTTACGAGAAGAGACTCACTGGTCATAAATTTACTTCTGCAATAAAGACTGGTTCAGAAATGGCAAGGTTGGTATGTATATACACACACATACACACATTCATATATGTTATATATATATTTGCATATATAACTTTGCAAAGTTAATCATTTTTCTGATATATTCTAATCTTCATATACTTACACTTAAAAAAAGATCTTATTTAAAATGATGACTAGGGAAAGGAATATTTGCAGATTTTCTTATTTTACTAGTAATTTGGATTGCTCTAATAATCTTGAAACATTCTCTAATTGTCTCCCCAAACTCAAGCATTCACCTGCCCATTTCAACTTTATATTAGTTTAGACCATTTATTTGACTCCTGCCAAGTGTTGGCCATTGTGTATCTACTCCTTCTTTGTTCAGTGAACCTCTTAGTGAGCTTTATGTTTTTGGACTGGTCTGTTTTGAGTATCTATTCCTTAATTTATTCAACAAATATATATTTTTTCTTATCCAGAATGTACTAGCTCTCGTTCCAAGTGTTGGAGATACAGTGGTGATTACGTATGTTACATTACAGATAAACAAGTGAATACTAAAGTCTCTGGTTATGAAAAGTGTTTATAAAAATAAAGCAGAGTAAACAGGGAATAACATTTGATCTTAGCGTATTTAGAGGCAGTCTTTTTGAGGAGGTGACATCAAATGCCATGAGATGGTAAACCATAGTGATATCTTCAGAAGAGTGTCCCACACAGAGAAAACAACTCATGGAAAATCCCTGACCAGGGGATAGGCATGAACTAATTTGTTACAAGGATTTCTCTGGCTTATATGTGAATAATATACTTGTGTGCAAAGGCAAGACAGAAGAAAAAACACCACCAAGATATTATGCATCCTTCACTAGATGAATCAAAGCTGTTGCAAGTCCCAGATGTCCATTATACATGAGTCATCTTGGCCCCTAAGTAGAATGTATTTTTCTTATCTATGCCCTACAATATATTCTCAGGAATTTTATGTATTTCAGGGATCTGCTTTGTCATTGTTAAGCCTAAAAGCTCAATTATATTTTGTGGAAGGAAAAAAATAGTTCATTTTGATAGTGTTAGCCCTCGATTATTAAATCATGGCAGTGCTTACTGGAAATGGCACTGGGTGCTATAGCCTTGCTGTTTGTATTTTTAAATGAAAAAGATAAGTCTAGTAAGGCCTTCCTCCTATTGCCAAGAATAAAAGCCCAGCTTTACCAAAGCTCATCAAGACTGGCTTGCCACTGATCCAGCTTTGAGGCATTTGTGGGAGCTGATTTTTTATTTTAATCCAGAGACTGCCTAAAGACATTTACCCTTTCCAACTAAAAAGCCTTGGGTAAGGCCATACAAATTATATTCATGCCAACTTTCCTAATGAGAGCAGCATATGCTTTCTTCATTTAAATGGCAGAATGGTAAACACAGACAAAACACATTAGTTACCATTAGCAACTCTATCAAAATTAGCAAATTTAGGTTATACTTGAAACATTATACATATATATCAGATTGTAATAATCAAATCCCTAGTATAAAGTTTCAATGTAGCTTGATGGGAATATCTAAAAATAGACATTTTTTGCATAAAAATCAGTTGCAGTGAATTAGCTGTAAGATGAGAAATCTTAAAACTGAGTTGGTAATAAGACAAGAGTATAATTTGATTCTGCTTTCATAAGATGTTATTTTACTTTCTATGTTATAAAGTCCTGAATATAATGATAATAGCCCTGACTGAGCTTAGTTCCTTTAATTTTACTTTGTGACATTGTTTTGACTTTAACTATTATGGGCTTTGACCTACAGATTACAAAAAAGATTTAGCTCTCTGTAGCAGCATTAGTAAAGAGATTTCAGTTAATGTTGACAAATCATTCATTATACCTTATGTCACATTCTCTCATATGCCACTACATATGAAGACTTTAGCACTCTTTTACATATATTTATTTTGGCTTATAAAGAAAATCATAAAGTTGAAGACTGCTTAAGAAGCAGGTATATTTGGGGGAAGTGTTTTACTTGACATTTCAAAAATGTGAATATTATTACTTTATATCGTTCATATACTATATTGAATATAGTAACTTAATAACTAAATTTTTATCACAATATGTTCTGGTACCTTACATTTAGATAAACGTGAGATTTCTTATGGAAGACACTCTATTTTGGAATGTTGTTCTTTTTTTTAATATTTTTTAACATTTGTATTTATTTTTGAGAGACAGAGAGAAACAGAGCATGAGCAGGGTAGGGGCAGAGAGAGGGATACACAGAATCTGAAGCAGGCTCCAGGCTCTGAGCTGTCAGCACAGAGGCCAATGCGGGGCTTGAACTCACTAACCACGAGATCATGACCTGAGTTGAAGTCGGACACTAAACTGACTGAGCCACCCAGGCACCCCTGGAATGTTGTTCTTAAAGGAGGAGAAGATGAAAGATTAATGATGCTTGAGATTAATGATGCTTGAGCTTAAAAGATGATGCTGAATAGATGTATGGCCCTCTGTGGCTTGAGACTTGTCTGGTCACGGTGGAGGCATGTTGCCCCGAAACTTTGCTATGGGCACAGTGCTTGCCTTAGGTACTTTTTTTCGGTCACTGTTCTTATTAGCTTAGAATATGTAGCAAACAAACTACAGTTGTGTCTTACTTTTGCCATTTAGAATTGAGGTCAGATAACATGAATCCTTGAACACACCTTTAGGTTGCACTTTGCCCTAAGTACTTGGCTGTAGAACATAACTTCCAGAATTCTGACTCTTAATTCACACAACATGATCAATTCAGAAACACCATACTATATCATGATAAAATTGATTCTGCTGGTTTTATTTTTCCAGAATTTGGAAAACATTATCTTAGGCAAAGCACATATGTAAAACTAGATGTGTTCAATCAAGGAGATAAAAGAATCCAGCATCTATTGAGCATCTGCTGTGTGGCATGCATTGAGTTAGTTGGTTGCACCAGCAGTAAATATTTATCAGTCACGGTACAATTCATTTGTGATGGATCTTCCCATTGCCATGTTATCAACATTTCATAATCAATTAACATGATGGCACAATATCCAAAAGCAAAGTTATTTCAATTTCAAGGAGGAAGTAGTAAGAGAGGATATCATTAAAATAAGGCACAAATCAGAGCCAAGGTACTTGGCAGGATAGTAGATTCTGTCTGTTTGTCTTCTGGGAAACATTTTTCTGTGCTTATGAACCAATATGGAGCAATACCCTAGTGTTTTTCACACTCCATGATGCTCCATTTATGTGCCAGTTCCCTATGAGGAAAGTGAACTTAGGAAGTTCATTTCTCCCTAGGTTACATGCCCTGCCACAATGACTCAGTAAAACCATTTCTTCCATCCTGGCTAAAGTGCACCACAAAGGTAACATGTGACCTAGAGAAAGTGGGGTGGCAGCAGTCTCTGAGGCATCTGGGATTGAATTCTACTCAGTAAGTTTCTTTCCTATTGGCCTCTGAAAAACAATTCCAATCAACTCTTCTCATGGTGGAACCATTACTTCTAGATGAATAGTAAGGAGGCAGAATAATCACTTATCAGGTGATTAGTGATACTGAGTTTCTGTTCTGGTCTCAGTCTTGAAAGCACTGGGTTCTGAATGCTTGAAAAGCTGCTGACACAGTTTCATACTAAGGATTTATGCTTCCTTGCATACACTATGTATCATTGTAGCAACTCCCTTTGTCACATAAAGAAATCAATGCAGTTTTGGCAATATCAAGATAGCTGATGGACTTACCACTTTGTTGTACATTTATCTAGACAGCCCTACACAGTATTTATGTAGTGCATTTAACTTTACAAAGTAAGCATCAAAATGAACTCAATAAACTGAGTATGTATTTTAGCAAGACATTATCTTTACAGTTACATTCTATTTAAAAAACCTCTTCAAATTTAACAGAGCAAGTGTCATATTTTCCATTTTTTGTAGATAAAGAAATTAAGAATCAGAGATGGTGACTATCCCAAAATCACAGCTATTAAGTAACAGTTATCAAGTATCAATATGTATTTCTCTCATTTCCACTGAATCAGTCATTGATATGTGGGAGTCCTCGAGACTCTCTCTTTGGCCCTCCATTTTTACCATGGTGTGGTGAACCTGCTCAAGTTACCATCTATATCCATTGTACTCATATTGTTGGTGAAGGTACACAATCTCTGCTCAACATGCCTTTTAATTAACTCATAAGAACTAATTTATTAATCACACAGCACTACATTTGCCACCAGGGTAGGTTATGGGAGCGAGGATACAAATTAGAAATTTAAAGAATGTCCCAATGCTGACGTTCACATTTTTAGAGTACATGCAGAACAAAGATGACTTGATTATGGAACCAGCCCTTTATCATGGTCCAGAGAACTGGGAACATGTTTAACCTCAATCACTGATAGAAAGACCAGTCCAGGTAGTACAGTGTGTTTCCAAAGTGTGCACAAGTAGTAAATTATGGCAAGAGAGTGATAAAGAGAAAGCACATTTAAGGTAACTAGACAAAGTCTGACATAGCTCATTAAAAGACCTAACAAAAGAGTAACTTGGACCAGAAAGTGATGTATATTCGAGGAACCATGAGGCATGTTAAAAGGACACAGGAGCCAGCTTGTAGGGACTTGCATTGACCAAACTTAGGACAATTTGAGACTCAAAATAATGATAGTAGTGAATGGATTATAATCTAATGAATAAAACAATAATTTGTGGGTACATAGAATGACATAAATAAATGAGTGAATACATAATGAAGAAGGGAAAGGGTCTCCCTTACATGGAATTCTACCTAATAGTTATAGGAGGAATAATGGAGTTAGAAAAATCAGTAATGGATGCTAAAATGAGCAGGTGAAAGTTTGATGAGAGAAAGATTAGTTCTATCATTTTAACCATAAGTTGCTTAGTATATATTTATAAATTATATTAATTACAAAGGGAACATAGTAATCTTATAGTGAAGACCAGCAATGTAACCAAGTGATTCAAAGCTAATATCATCAATATATAAATATTGGGATAAATCAATATTATGCCTCTTACTATGACTCCCAGAGATATAAAATTGTATATATAACTTTATATATGTGCTAAAATGTGTAACCTGAATCTAAATATGAACAAATTTCAGAAAAATTAAAATGAAGGTCAGTTCTACAAATAGTTAATATGTGGTTTTCAAAACTATCCAAGAATGCTAAAAAACAAAAAACAACAAAACGAAACAATCAAACAAAAAATGGGGGCAAGGCTGAGTAACCAGATTAAAGGAGAACAAAAAAGCAAAACAACACAATGCACATGTGATTCTGGTTCAGACTCTGAACTGGGCAAAATAATTAAAAGGAGATTCATGGAAAATCAGTGGTATTTAAATGTGGACCACAAGTTAGAAAACAGTGTTTTATCAATTCTTAATCTTAAAATTTTGATAATAAACTGTGATAATTTAAGAGTATATCCTGGGTGCCTGGGTGGCTCAGTCGGTCAAGCGGCCGACTTCAGCTCAGGTCATGATCTCACGGTCTGTGAGTTTGAGCCCCACGTCGGGCTCTGTGCTGACGGCCTAGAGCCTAGAGCCTGCTCCAGATTCTGTATTTCCCTCTCTCTCTGCCCTTCTCTTGCTCACTCTCTGTCTCTATGTCTCTCAAAAATAAAATAAAAACTCTTAAAAAATTTAAAAAAAAAGTATGTCCTTGCTTTTAGAAAATAAACAATGAAGTATATGAGGCCAAATGGATATGAGGTGTTTGAACCTACTCTCAAATGAATCAGAAAAGTAATATGCTTATATGCACATAATATAATACATGGGCTAGAGGGAGAGAGAGAATGATAAAGCAAATGCATCAGAATACAAACGCAAGACTAGAGGAAGATGGCAGCAGAGTAGGAAGACCCTAGGCTAATCTCATCCCACAAACACAACTAAATAAGATCCCAAATACCCCAGCAATTGTCCTGAAACCTGACAAAACAAACTCCACAACTAAAGGGAAAGAAGAGGCCACATTAAAGACTGTAGGAAGTACAGAGACATGGTTTAGGTGACAAATGGATCGTGGGAGCTGCCAAGGGGAGGAAGTGGTGGTCTCAGAGAAGGGCAAGAGAGAAAGGAATGCACAGGGAAACACAAAGGGAACATTTCCTGGAGTCATGGGCTTGTAAAACAAGAGGATCTGAATTTCGTGAGTTCAGTGGGGTTTAGAGTTTGGGGTTTTAAGGTCAGCAGCAGGCTTGACTGGGATAGAGTCTGGAGGGCACACTGCTGCTCATGAAGAGAAGGCAGGCAAAAAACCTGGGAGCAGACAGTATGGAAACAGCTATCTTAAGAGTACCTGGGGCAAACAGGGGAGAGATTATTCACTTTTCTCAGAGTGTATCTCTGAGAGGCAGTGTTCATGGAGACACCTCTCCAGGAACAAAGAAGCTGGTTGGCTGGCACCATTTTCCTCCCCTGCCCTTCAGTATAAACACAGAGCCACCTGTAGGAAGTAGCACACCGTGGACACTGGCTGCTTAACTTGCTTACACCAAGCCCCACCCCTCCACCCCCGTGATCTGCTGTGACTGCCCTTCTAAATAAAGCTGCCTCAATGTCAGTGTGGTGGGCCCCTCCCTCAGAAGACTAGCACAAACTCCTGCCTAAATCACATCTCCCAATCAGAGTGTTCTTCAGGGCCTCAATTCAGGTGGAGTTGGTGTCAGATCACATTTCTCAAGCAGACCAAAGCACACCTAGTTAAAATCAGGCAGGGACCAAACACTACCCAGCAGGCAAGAAGAGCCTCTGCTGACAACTGGCCTGAAGGACAAACCAGCCAGAACACAATAGCAGAGTGCATGCAACACATACCAGACATACTGTCTGAAGTTCCAGGTCCCAGGAACCACTTGACCTCTTGTTTATAAGGCCATTACTTTCAGGAGCAGGAAACATAACTGGCTTTTCTAACATACAGTAGAAGGCAGAGACTTAGACAAAATGCCAAGACAGAGGGATTTATCACAAGTGAAGAAAACAAAATAAGGACCTGGTCAGATATCTAAGCAAAACAGATAAAAGTGATATGCCTGATGTAGAATTTAAAGCAACAGTCATAAGGATACTCACTGGGCTTGAGGAAAGAATATAATGCATTAGTGAGACCTTTACCACAGAGATAAAAGAGTTAAAAAAGAATCAATCAGAGATGATAAGTGCAAAAACAAGACTAGAAACAGTCTTGATGAAATCAACAGAGGTTAGAAGGAGCAGAAGAACAAATTGTAGTGCCCTAAAAGACAAAATAATAGAAAATGAAGCTGAACAAACAAGAAAAAGAGTTATGTAGCATGAAAATAGACTTAGAGAAATCAGCGATCTCATCAAACGTAACATTCATTTCATAGGAGTCCCAGAATAAGATGAGAGAGAGAGAGAAGGCAGAAAATTTATTTTAAGAAATAATGGCAGAAAACTTCCCTAAACTAGGGGAGAAAACAGACATCCAGATTCAGGAGGCACAGAGAACTCCCACAAAATCAACAAAAGGAGGCCAGCACCAAAAATATTGTAATTAAATTTGCAAAATATAGTGATAAATTAAAAAAAATCTTGAAAGCAGTGAGACAAAAGAAATCCTTAACTTGAAAGGGAAAAACCATAAGACTACCTGGAGATTTCTCAACAAAAACTTGGTAATCCAGAAGGGAGTGGCAGGGTATATTTAACATGCTAAGTGGGAAAAATCAGGAGCCAAGAATATTCTATCTAGCAAGGCTATCATTCAGAATAGAAGGAGAAAAAAAAGAGTTTCTCAGAAACACACACACACACACACACACACACACACACACAACAGCATAGGTAGGTCTTGCTGCCTATGACCCATCATTTTAGACCTAAAGACACCCGCATATCAAAGGGGAGGGTGCAGAGAAACATATATTACACAAATGGATGTCAAAAGAAAGCCAAAGTAGCAATACCTGTAGTGGACAAACTAGACTTTAAAACAGACTGGAAAGAGATAAAGGCCATTATGTAATTAAAAAGGGCACAATCTAACAAGAAGATATAACACGTGTAAATATTTATGCACCCAACATGATAGCGCCAAAATAACTAAAACAACTAATAACAAACATAAAAGAACTAGTTGATAATAACACGATACTAGTGGGAGACTTTGGCACCCACTTTAATCAATGGATGGTTCATTTAAATAGAAAATAAAGAAGGAAACAGTGACTTTGAATGACACACTGGATCAGATGGACAGATATATTCAGAACATTCCATCCTAAAACATCAGAATACACCTTCTTTTCAAGTACACATGGAACATTCTCCAGAATAGATAACATATTAGGTCATAAAAAGGCTTAAACAAATACAGAAAGGTTGAAATAAAAAAACACAAGAAAAAATCTGGAATTCCACAAATACATGGAGGTTAAACAACATGCTACCAAAAAAAAAAAAAAAAAAAAAAAAAAGGATCAACCAGGAAATCAAAGAAGTTTAAAAAATACATGGAAACAAATGAAAATGAAAACACAGGGATGTCTGGGTGACTCTGTCATTTGAGCATCTGACTCTGGCACAGGTCGTAATCACATGGTTAGTGAGTTTAAACCCCACATTGGGCTGGCTGCTATCATCGCAGAGCCCACTTTAGATACTTTGGATATTACTCTACTCCTCTTCCACTCACTCTCTCTTTCTCTCAAAAGTTAATAAACATATGCAAAATAAAAAAAAATAAAAAGAAAATGAAAACACAATGGTCCAAAACCTTTGGGATGCAGAAAAAGTGATCCTAAGAGGGACGTATATAGCAATACAAGCCTATCTCAAGAAGCAAGAACAATCTCAGATAAACGACCTACCCTTATATCTAAAGGAGCTAGAAAAAGAACAACAAATGAAGACTAAAGCAGCAGAAGTAAGGAAATCATAAAGATTAGAGGAGAAATAAGTTAGATAGAAACTATAAAAAAAAACAAACTCCACAATAGAACAGATCAATGAAGCCAAGAGTTGGTTCTTTGAAAACATTAATAAAAATTATAAACCTTTAACCAGACTTATCAAAAAGGAAAGAGAAAGGATCCAAATAAATAAAATCACACATGGGAGAGGAGAAATAACAAACAGCACAGAAATACAAACAATTATAAGAGAATATTATAAAAAACTGCATGCCAAAAAGTGGATCGACCTGGAAGAAATGGATAAATTTCTACAAACATATAAACTACCAAAACTGAAACAAGAAGAATAGAAAATGAACAAACTGATAACCAGCAAAAGCTTTAATCAGGAATCAAAAACCTCCCAGCAAACAAAAGTCCATGGCCAAATGGCTCCACAGGCAACTTCTACCAAACATTTAAAGAATTCATACCTATTCTTCTCAAACTGGATCAAAAAAATAGTAAAAGAAGTGAAACTTCCAAAGTCATTCTATGAGGTATTACCCTGATACCAAAATCAGATAAAGACACTACGAAAGAGAGCTGCACGCCAATATCCCTGCTTACCATGGATGCAGAAATTCTCAATAAAATACTAGAAACCAAATCCAACAACACATTAAAAAACTCATTCACTACAATCAGTTAGGATTTATTCCTGGGTTGCAACACGGTTCAGTATTCACAAGTCAGTCAACATGATACACCAAATGAGTAAAAGAAACAATGAGAAACATGATCATTTCAATAGATGCAGAAAACCATTTGGAAAACTACATCTATTCATGATAAAAACCTCCAACGAAGTAGGTTTACAGGGAAGATACCTCAACATAATAAAGACCACATACAAAAACCCCACAGCTTGTCTCCTCAGGGGAGAAAAACTGAAAGCTTTTTCCTTAAGGTCAGGAACAAGGTAGGGATATCCATTCTCACCACTGTTGTTTAACATAGTACTAGAAGTCTTAGACTCAGCAATCAGACAACAAAAAAAAATAAAATAAAATGCACCCAAACTGGTAAGGAAGAAGTAAAACATTCACTTTTGCAGATGGCCTGCAAAACACTGTATAGAAAACACAAAAGACTCCACCAAAAAATTGCTAAAACTGATAGATGAAATCAGTAAAGTCACAGTATACAAAATCAACATATAGAAATCTCTTGCACTTCTATATACCAATAATGAAGCAGCGGAAAAATAAATTAAGGAACCAGTCCCATTTAAAATTGTCCCCAAAACAGTAAAATACCAAGGATTAAATCTAACCAAAGAGGTGAAAAACCTATGCTTTGAAAACTATTAAAAAATGATGAAAGAAATTGAAGATGACAAAAAGAAATGGAAAGACACTCCATGCTCATGGATTGGAAGAACAAATATTATTTAAATATCTATACTACCCAAAGAAATTACATTTAATGCAATCCCCATCATAAGACCAACAACATTTTTCACAGAACTAGAACAATCAGTCTTAAAGTTTTTATGAGACCGTAAAAGACCCCAAATGCCTAAAGTAACCCTGAAAAAGCAAAGCAAAGCTGGAAGCCTCACAATTCTGGACTTCAAGTTATATACAAAGCTGTAGTGATCCAAGCAGTATGGTGCTGGCACAAAAATAGACACATAGATCAGTGGAACAGAAAACCCAGAAAGGAACTCGCAATTATATGGTCAACTAATCTTTGACAAGGCAGGAAAGAATATCTAATGAGGAAAAGACAGTTGCTTCAACAAACGGTGCTTGGAAAACTGACAGCAACATGCAAAAGAATAAAACTGGACCCCTATCTTATACCATTCACAAAAATAAATTTAAAAAGGATTAGACCTAAATGTGAGACCCGAAAACATCAAAATCCTAGAAGGGGACACAGGCAATAACCTCCTTGACATCAGTCTTAGCAACTTCTTATTAGATCTGACTCCTGAAGCAAGGGGAACAAAAGCAAAAATAAACTATTGGGACTTCATGAAAAGAAAAAGCTTCTGCCCAACAAAGGAAACAATAAAACAGAAAGGCAGCCAACTGAATCTGAATGAGAAGAAATATTTACAAGTGACATATCTGATAAAGGGTTAGTATCCCTTTATCAGGGATATGACAATCACTGAGAATTTATAAAGAATTTATAAAACTCAACACCCCAGAAATGAATAACCCGTTTAAAAAAATGAGCAGAAAACATGAATAAATATTTTTGCAAAAAAGATATACGGATGGCCAACAGACACGTGAAAAGATGCTAACATCACTGATCATGAGGGAAATGCAAATCAAAACTACAGTGAGATATCACCTCACACCTGTCAGAATGGCTAAAATCAACAACACAAGAAACAACATGCTTTGGCAAGGATCTGTTCAAAGTGGAACACTTTTGCACGGTTCGTGGGAATGCAAATTGGTGCAGCCACTGTGGAAAACAGTATAGTGGTTCCTCAAAAAGTTAAAAGTAGAACTACCCTGAGATCCAGCAATTGCACTACTAGGTATGTACCCAGAGGATAAAAATACTGACTCTAAGGGATACCTGCACGCAGATGTCATAGCAACATTATTAAAAAGTAGCCCAATTTTAGAACCAGCCTACTTGTCCATTAATCAATGAATGGATAAAGAAGATATGGTATATGTGTGTATATATATATATATATATATATATATATATATATATATATAGTATATGTATAATATACATATATATGTATTATATACTATATGTATACATATATATGTATTATATACTATATGTATACATATATATGTGTTATATACTATATATAATACGTATATATGTGTATATATATATAAATGGAAGGTTACTTATCCATAAAAAAATGAAATCTTGTCATTAGCAACAACATGGATGGAGCCATAGAGTATTATACTAAGTGAAATAAGTCAGTCATGGAAAGACAAATGCAATATGATTTTATTCACATATGAAATTTAAGAAACAAAATAAATGAGCAAAGGGACAAACCCAGAAATAAATTCTTACCTATAGAGAGCAAACTGATGTTTACCAGAGGCGACGTGGGTGAGGGAATAGATATAATAGTTGATGAGAATTAAGGAGTGCATCTGTAGTGATGAACTCCATATGGAATTGTTGAATCACTACATTGTTCACCTGAAACTAACGTTGCACTATATGTTAACCAATTGGAATTTAAATAAAAACTAAATATAAATTACAAATCCATGTAAAGATTATACATGAGTTCTCACACTATTCTTGCCACTTTTCTATGAGTTAGAAACTGTATCAAAATTTAAAATTACCAAAATCAGGCACATTATGTTCCTGACTCTATTCCCATCACGATAAGGCATGAAGAACTCCAACTGTGCTGAAGTGAAAGCACTTCTGAGGATAAACAAGGCTCTGAAGTGAGGGATGCGTAAACCTTGTTCTGTTCCATCAGACTGACAGGGAAGTCGTGTTAAGATGGTTTGCAGAAGGACAACTTATAATGAGCTACCATATTCATGCCCTCAATCACTAGAATCATCAAAATGTATTTTCTTCAGTTGTAAAGTAGGATCACAATAACTAATTTGCAAGGGGCTTTTGTCGGTTGTACAAAATAATGGATATGCAGCAATTGCGACTGTCTTGAACACATAGAAAATGCTCAGTAGATATTACTCATTTAAGATCCACCTCCACTGACTTGCCCAGATTTTCTTTTGATGCCAGGTATAAAAATCTCTCTAGTTCCACTTCAAGGACATTCAGCCTTGACCCTGTGGAAGCCTATTCCTGAGACTCAGGCTACTATTTCATGACCCATAAGAAACTGCTTCTATTATAACCCTGAAAGGAAGAAACAGAACACTTGAGAATTAGGATAATAATGAACACTTTTCTTTCCATTTCAGAATTATTCAAATGTATAGTCAATGGATCCCAGTGGAAGCATATTTCTCTCTTTAATTTCTGCCTGAAGACTTTGTACCACGTTTTTCCCTTAGAACAAACATGGGAAAGTGTTCTGGGAAAAGGAGTATTTTAGTGAATCAATAAGTAGAATGTTTTCTTTAAAAGGACTACAAATTCTTTCCATGTTTTTTTTCCTTAGAAACATGGGTGCACATGTTTAGAATCTAATCAGCCAAATTAATAGACTCCAGTGGCAGAGAGAAGTGAATTGAGAACTAGGATTTTGGCATTTTTATATTACTTCCATAATGGGCATTTCTATTGGTTGGTGATGTTTTTATTCTCCAGAATAGGGAGCACAAGCCCCAAGGGGCTAAAAGCTAAGTGGGTACCTTGAGAAGTAGGAAAACACTCTTTACCCCCATCATGCTATCCATTAGATATACTATGCATTCATAAATCATAAAAACACAATGTGATAAAAAAGCAGAATGAATGCCTCATAATACATTCTATAGATAATTAGAAAGGTGAGTGAGCCAGATGAAACCAACAGAATTCTGGGATCAGAGAGGGTGGGGGGAGGTGAAGGGTAGAGAGTTCAGACACGCCCTGTGTTCATATTACCTCCGGGCTCCTGGGTAGTTTCACCTAAGTCACTTCTAGTTGTTCTAAGCATGGAAATTATATCCGTGCTAATCAAATGATTTGTTCAAATAACTCAGGGTGTAAATTTATTTTGGAGTACTTATCTCTGAGTGTAGAATATGTTGGCAAGCCTGTTGTGTAAACATCATCACTTAAAATCATGCACGAAAATGCCCCTTTCCTTTATGAAAGCTGCCTGGTAGAATCTGCTACTTACACCAATCAGTTCCAACCACTAGTCAATCAAGTAGCAAGCATGGGGGAAATAAAACTCAATCATGCGTTTAATAAATATTTGCTGAATCAAATTAGCGGTTTTAGGGGCGGCAGAATGTAACATGGAAATAGAACTGGGCTTCTAGCCAGACAAGTACAGTTTGAATTCTAACTCTTCCAAATTTTCACAATATGGGACCTTGTTTATTCATCTGTAAAATGGGAATAGTAATGCTTCCACAGTCAGTATCACAGAATTATTATGAGGTGAAATTAAATGCATATAAATTTATTTTCTAAACCGTAAAGAGATATGTCTGGGTGTCAGCAAAATTATTTTATTTTCAGTAAAACTATGTTAATCATGTTTTTCTTAATTAAATAATAACTTCTTTTACCATATATTTTAGATTATCTGATACTTTTGACTAATAAAACATGGGAATAAAATATTTAAGAAACAACAGTATTATCTTTTCAGAAAAGACTTAAGACTTACTTCCTAGTCCTCTCAGAGGGTCATTTAAGACTGAGTGCAGAAAAGACCACAGAGAAAAGAGTTCCAAAGTATAATGTGTCCCTGGAGCAATGCTCATAGAGTTCATAAAGCTAAAATATTCTCCAATAAAAAATTAAAAAAAATCTCTTAGAAAACTTGTCTGTATAACATTGAAGTGGCAACTGCCACCTGGGTGAAGTGAAACCAGTTGTGCTATTCTGGTTATTACTGCTTGCGCCAAAGTCAATTGTGTTTGGACTAGCTACAAAAAAAAAAAAAAAAAAAAAAAAAAAGGCCAAGTTTCTCTTAAATGAAAGACTACTACAGTGTAACCTCAAAGAAGGCAGGGTATTGTTCAAAAAACAATGAAACCCCAGAACCTAGAGCAGTGTCGGGCACATAATAGGTTCTTGGATTAATACAAAAATGAGTTCTGGTGAAAACTTCTGTTCAGTGGGGTGAAACACACTGAAGAGTGACTGATCCATAAAGACCCTCTCTCCGAAGGTGTGGCTGTGAAGTGACTCACGATAAAACACTCGGTGTCATACAATTTCTTGCTTGATACCTTAAATGATTTTTTTCTTTTTTTTTTTTTACTGAGGAGATACATTTTCATGATATGAACTCTTCCTTGGTATCCATGAACGAATCCACTTACTAATGTAACCTGGGAGTATTTCGTCCTTGCAAACTTTAAGAGCCCAGTTATTACAGAGAGAAAAACAAACCTTCCCCTGGGTACTCAGAATAAAAGATTTTTTTGTTCTACCTAAAGCCAGGAAGTTTTTCAATATCTTTCCTACTATTGCAACAGAAAACATTCTGTAGAAACCCATGTACAAGCAATTTGTAGAGGGCATTAGCACAATGTTTGCTCTGGAAGCGCGAGACCTTAACTGAGTTTTCTCTCTTATAGACAATAGCAAATAATACCAGAAATGGTCAGAATTGAAATATTGTCAGTGGGGTCTCTTGTGGAAATAATAGGGTCTTTATTTTAAACACTGAGTTTGTAGTACCAATACTCTGTAACAAAGAAGGAGAAGGGGAAGGGGAGGAAAAGGAGAAGGAAAAGAACTCCCCTAAAAAGAAATGATCTTCCGAATATAGAATCATAGAATCGGGGATAGGAAACAGGAGCAAAATTCAGATCTAAATCACTCCCTTGCAGGGTTGCCTGGGTGGCTTCGTTGGTTGCGCGTCTGTCTGATTCTTCATCTGGGCTCAGGTGGCAATTTCACAAAGGTTGAGACTGGGCTCTGGACTGACAGCAGGGAACCTGCTTGGGATTCTTTCTCTCTCTCTCTTTCTCTGCCCCTCCCCAACTCATGTGCACTCACACATGTCTCTCTCTCTTTCTCCCCCTAAATATAAATAAACTTAAAAAAATAGAAAAATATCAAGCCATTACAGAACATTAGTATTATAGTTAACACAAAGAATCACAGTGCAGTTACTTCTGGATATCACTTGTAATCTGAAAGTGTCTATATGCTCTCAAGTCGTGTGTTTGGCAAACAGTATATAATCCACATTCAGTGTGCTCAACCATTTTCAAGTAAAGCTTTGTCGTCTTAATGTTGACATTTAAGTTCTAATTTAAGGACAGAGATAAGATTGAGTGTACCCAACAACTATGTATCTGAAAATATTGAGAAGCCTAGGTATCGGTCCCCTTTACAGAGTGGCATCCAGATTGGATGTCCTCATGCTTCAGAGGGCAGTGTTTTCCACAGGTAAAAAATATTCGGATGCTTCCCCTCTTCTTTCTACTATTGAAATTTACTGATCATCCAAGTTCCCCCCACATCTCCTCAGCTATTCTGGAACGTGTAACATGTAACCATTTCATGTGGCGAATTCCCACAGACTTTATTGTCCAGTGTATTTTTTGCTGCTGTAATGAGAACTTTTATCACTATTAATGTATTGTATTTTTTGTCTCCTCAAAGAAGAAGGGTGTTTTTTGTTTTGTTGTGTTGTGTTGTCTTTAGTGGGAAGAGAGGAAGACATCCTTCATTTAATATTTAACAGAGCAAGATCTAGATAAGAAGTCTCGGATGAATGTAAAGAGATGTAAATGACCATTCAGTTGACACTATGTTTAGCAAAGTGTTTTCTCTGACTGTATACAAGTGGAAGAAAGGTGACAGAGAAATACTCAAGGAGTTTCCTCTGAAATTGCACCAAGGGTCTGGTACAAAAGAACTGCCTTTAAAACTACTGGTTCAGCACTTGGAGTGGAAAAGTTCTTCTAGGGAGCAAAAGGAGAGTCATTTTACCTCATTTAACCAAGATTAAGAGCCTGGTAAAATGAAATCGAAGATGCTCTCTCTCTCTCTCTCTCTCTCTCTCTCTCTCTCTCTCGCTCTCTGAATACCAGACCAATATGGAAATGGCAGAGATGAATACAATCACGTAGTCATACCTGTTGCTCATTGGAGAACTTTCTGGAGATATTTTCCGGAGAGTCAACGTAGCAGTTTACACTTCATGAGCCTCGATCACACAGGGAGTTAATGGTCCTATCTGCAAATATTAGCTTAACATACTGGCCTAGATGAACAGAATTGCCAGGCCATGGTTCTAGGGGCACACCTGTTTAGCTACAGCTATTGGAATATGCTGCTTTGGAGTAGCTTTACTCTGAAACTGCAGTTGAGGTGTTGAATTCTGCTGGAAAATATCATGTGAAGAATGGTCACTCTAAGATAATTAAATTCATGTTTCTTTCTTCTAACATTGAGTTGCTAGTTTTGGTACTTATGGGTGCCTATCATTCTGAAGAATTTAACCCAGACCCGTATAATTTTCTATTTTTGACAAGGACACACATTAGAGATAAACCCTGGAATCCAATAGGGCTCATAAGCATTTCAGAATGCTCGTTTACATTTATCTTTTCTAAATAATTGCGCACTCTATGTACCAAGCTGTTTAAATCATAGGAGAGGAGAAGGGAGGGGAGGGCAGGTGAGAGGACAGGAGGGGATGAGGGGAAAAGGCAGGGGAGGAGAGAAGAGGAGAGGGGAGGGGAGGGGAGGGGAGGAGCTGACTTTTTACTAAGGGGTATATAGTTTTTTCCTAGCCATGTTCCTATCAGAGTATATGGTACTTGCAAAAAATAACAACTAATTATGTAGTCTCCGTTATAAATTTCCTACCATTATTTCGGATGAATATCCCTTGTTATCTTCAAAAGGTTATACAGCATTTGAAATTCAAAAGGAAGGTGTTACCTGCTATCTTGCATAAATCTCTAACAATTGCAAATGGAATATATTATCGTCAGATCCGATTGCTTATATCCAATCTTGCCTCATCTCAGCATTTGTAAAGGTAAATGCATGGTAACTTGCTTCTTATTTTCTTGGAATTCAAAATTGTGCATATAAATGAGAGTATCCGTGATTGTCTTTTTCCATTACTGCAGTCATACAAGTGCATTACACTGAATGTAGAGAAGGGCTGAGAAACTTTATTAACTTTAACTGAAATATAATGGCACATTCTTTTAAAATATCAGTGAGGGAAAACAAATATCAACTTTATTCCCACTATTCAACATAAGGACTACAAATATGCATGGTATTTATTTGAATGCTCCTAGATTTGTAAAGTCATTGTACTGATTGATCATGTTTGGATTTTATACTGAAATCTTTGTTTAAGGGTTTCTAATGTGCAAATCCATTGGGACTATGATTTTAGTACTATTAACAGTATTGATTAGTAGAATGGAATTACCTAACTCAATTTAATAAACATTTATATCTACTCTTTACTGATCATAACACTAGGTTCTTGAGACAGGAGGTCACAAAGGACACTACCCCCGTCAGATTCACAGTTGAGTTGGCAAGAGAATAAGTAACTTTAAGGATGAATATCCATTGTGTTGCAGCAAGTATAATCAGAAGGGGAGTTGGAAAGTTTCAGTGTTAAGTTGGATTCATAATCAGAATCACCAGGGGGTATTTAAAACACTAGTGATTGCTAGCCCTTTCCCAGACTTACTAACCCAGAATATCTTTCCGTATAATCCAAGGAAATGTACTTTTAAAATGTTCCCTGGATAATAATGATGATCTGTCAGTTTGGGAACCACCAGGGCAAATGATCTGTGCGTTCTCTGAAAGCTTGGAAGTCAAGAATTCTAAAATTAAATTTGGTAACTTAAAAATGGAGAAACAGTGTGGGGGCAGAAAAGTGCTTACATATTTCAGGCTTATCATGAATGAAACATGAAGCATTCTTCCCAACCCAATTCCAACCAACTCAGTGATAATCTATATCTCAGTAATATGCTTGTTACCCACAAGAGGGCTCACTGGGGGAAAAAAGAATAAAAAAAAAGAAAAGAAAAAACAAACAAACAAACAAACAAAAAAACTACTTCAATCAAAATATTAAAAGTTTGGTCTATTTAGAACTTCTTCAGTGATGTACTTATTAATTGGAAAACACACTTGCAATGTATTTTGAATAGTTTTTGGCCCCTATGTAAAAGGGCTTAATGCTGAAGTACTAAGAAGAACATTTACTTAGTATGTAACATTTTAAGCATAAAGCCAGGGATTATTATTAGAATAGAATATATGCTAACCTATAATAAAGACATCACCTTCATATACAGCTCATCTATTTTCTTTACATTTATAGCCTAGCATATTCTAATGCTTAACCAATGTTTATAAAGCATCTATATACAGTGTTAAATTACTGCATTGCTTTCAGTGACCTTGATGAGGTATAGAAAGGTCACTGAGAGCAGAGTTTAATCTTTTTCAGTATCCAAATCTGGCCACTGTCCCTGATTCCTGGGACATCTATCCATTGTTTAATCTATTGGAAATGCAAAGAGGCACGTCATTTGAGGGTCTGGCTAGCCTGTCTCAGGGATCCCCCATGGGCAGATCATTTATGATTCAAAGTCACAATAGTTTTCCCCCACTCCTTCTTTTAATTGGCAGTTCTCCAATCACATTTTATTGAGCAAAACTCCCTAGGTCTGTGTTAGCCTCAGGACAATATTTAAGTGCATGTCGCTGGAGACATTCAGTATCTGCAACCAAAGATTTCCTCAGAGTTGCCCCCAATGAAGCATGCTTCTTATGCATTATGGGCAGCAGTTGAAGGCCATATTCTGAGTAAAAGTGTCTGCACACATGAATGCTATCTGGTAGTGAACCCTTGTAAGTACCTTCCCTATCTAGTCCTTCATCATAGATCTGGCTATACCTATTAGATTTCTGCATAACATTTTGATAGGTGGCCCTGAGCTTCCTATATGTTCATTGGGTTGAAATGACATTGATATGGGTTGATGATTTGACTTTGGAATAACCTGAGAGGGGAAGAGATACTTCACTGACCATTGCTGCCTACTCCCCAAATCATGGTTACCTGGAGCAGAAGTGGCATTGACATATTCACTGTAGCTAATTCTCATATCATTTGCAGGAGCAAAGAAGATAATCCCCTGGCTTCTGAGAGCTCACATTATCAGCCAACAGATTAAATATGAGAATTGTATTACCTGAATGGGGAAAGAAGGTAACTGAATTGTACAAACTCATTTAGAAGTGTATGGATTCTGTGTTGCAATATATATTGATTGGCTATTGTGGGACTTAAAGCCTTAATCTGTTTTGCTAACATAACAGCATGCAAAGCTGTTGGGCATATAATTTACTGCCTATACATAACACAGTACAGGGTAATGACACTACGTGTCTCAATGTTATAATACTTCATTGAGCGCCTGTTCTGGGTCAGGTTTCAGGCAGGATTTCCCAGGTGAGTAGGATCCCCTCGGTACTCCAACTGCCGTTGAGGCAGAGTAGACTGGGGCAGAAAAAGTTTATATAGAGATCAATGTGGACAGAGCAACATCGACAGCACTAACTGTATTCAGAAGAGCAGGATGGCCAGAAGAAAGTGAGGTTTCTTCAAGCTTCAGGGCTGAGACTTCTTTGAAAGACGATGGGGTAAGGTTGGAAGTCACGATGGAGAGAGACTCTATGGGAGAGGTAGAACATATGCCAGAGACCATTTTAAAGGATCCTAAGCAGCAGCCACATGAAGTGTAACAAGCACGACTAACACTATGTATCACAGTACCTGTGACTGTCCATTCCACGCAAAAATGCAGTCCGCCTCCTTCCTGGTGTTCTCCTTAACCAGAGTCATGATCTCGTGGCAGAAAGCACAGAGTTGTTTCTGTCTCTAGAGTGAGCTACAAGCTATGTGTGGTAAGCAGAATTTTAATATGATCTCCATGATCTTTGCCCCCTAGCATTACTCCTGTGAATGTTCCCTATATGACAACAGGGAGATTATCCAGGTGGGAGTAATGTAATCGAGCACCTTAAAAATAGAGATGTTTTCTAGGACTGCAGGCAGAAGCAAAAATCAGGAGAGATTCTAAGGGTGAGAAGGAGTCATGGGCCTTACTGGTTTGAAGACAGAGAAGACCACATGAGAAGGAATGTAGGTGGTCTTAAGGAGCCAAGAGGACCCTCAGCTGACAGCCAACAAGATTGGGTCCAACAACCCCATAGAACTGAATTCTTCTAGCAGCCAGAATGAGCCTGGGACTGGCCGCTTCCCCAGAGCCTCCAGGTTAGAGCCCAGCCTAGAAGATACTGTCATTTTGGTCTTCTGGTACCTTAAAGCTTGGACTTCTGACTTACATAATTTGGAGATAGTGGACAATATTATTTAAAAATCTAATGAGTTTGTGGTAATTTGTTATACAGACACAGAAAACTGCTGTATTCTGTATGGGCATATTTACATCATGACCAGATTTCCCATTACATGTTTTTATTTGTCAATTCCTTTCCATCTACATTCTGAAATGGCAGTGACATCTAAAGAAGAATAATGTAGTCTTGTGTATAGACAGATGATAGGCCTGCCTCTCCATGTGAAAGCACTTTGGCTGCTTCTGGGAGCTAGAGGTTGTCCTGCCTGTGGAGACCATTAGCATACGTCAGTTAGGAGCTGTAAGAACTCTAGAAGACCATGGCCAAAATGTCCTGACCTTAGATTCAGGTCTGTATCTTACATTTACTCTGAAATCACTCAATGAAATGCACTTTTAAAGTTCTTAGTTTTTATATTTTGATAATTCCATATGAATCCAGTACATTTGTGCCTCCTCTTCCAGAAGAGTTGGTAGTCTGCATAGTTTGTGTTTATTCAACCTATTTTTATTCTGTAGAATGCTTGAAGAGGTTCTGAGAGCCCGTGAGGACAGTTCCATAAGTTTAATGCTTCCATAATAGACATTCCAGATGGCCTAACCATTTAGGACAGGAAATGCGAATGCCTGCCACAAGAATTTTTGGAAGTCCTGCCATTTTCTCAGGATATGGCTGGGATGTGGGCCAGACCCCCGAAGGCTCAGACTTCTGCTAATACCTCTTTTTTCTTGCTGGGCTGCCAGAACTAGAGGAAACACTTTTTTTTTTTTTTTAATTTTTCCCATCAGAATGAAGTTAGCCCATCAGTCTGAAACTTTTTGTAGTCTTGGGAGGCTAGGGCAGTGCAGCTGCCCTTTCACTGGGGCTGGGGCTGGCTGATATGTCTTTAGAATCCTTTCTCTTTTCAGTTCTTGCAAGCTATAACTCCTCCTCCCTTATGATCCTACTTGTGCCAGAGGAATGAACAAGCACCACTATTCACTTTTGACCTGGTACTTTCTGTGCATTTGAACTGATTCCATGAAGAGAAAATGGCCTTTGCCATCACCACCTTTCCCCTGCTCATCAACTAACTGGTATGATATAAGGGTCCATTTTCAAGGCAGTCTGGCTCTCATTTGACTTGGCCAGGACAGTATCATCAGACATTTAGACTTCCTTATTAAATAAACTCACAACTTGCCAGCCCCTTCTCCACAGCGTTCCACTAAATGATTCTGGTCTATTCCCTAGATTCTGGCCCTTCCCTGTACCTGAAGCTCTACCCATTTGTGAAAAGTACTTTTTGACATTGGTAGGAGTTGTGGATTTAAAGCGTCTTGTTTCACTCATGGAGCAGAAAGAGAAAAAGGGGTATTTGACAGAGCAACCTTCACAGTCAGCAATGCCTTGCAAACAACTCCTCAACCAAGGGACAGGGATGACATTAGGCGGGAAAGGAAAAGAACTGGGAGCAGCTGAGCTCCAACATGTGACTGTCATATACCTTTTCTTCTCTTTTTGCTAAGTGAGGCGGCAGGGGTTTGCTTTCATATTTTACAGGCTGTGAAACTGAGGTCCAGAGATTTTTATTTTTGCTTCTGAGTCCCGAGTATCTCCCGTATCAGGTTAGACCTCCTGTGAAAAGGAGGGCTCAGTTTCTCCCAACAGTCATCTGATGAGTTATAAAGCCTTGCTTTTAATCAATATGCACTCCCATTTTCCCCATCCCCCAAGGCAGCCCTGAGGTCATTATGCAATTTTAAAAGAGCACAACTTAAGTGCTTGGGCATCTGTTGGTATCCATGCAGTTAATTGAATATAATTTAGTATCCCCAGCAGCTGGATTTAAAGGTGGATTCATTTTTGGTTGAGCTATTTGCTAGAAGACTACTTCCAGAATACTATTTGTATATTTTTGTCTTTGGGTATTTTCTTAGTCTTTTTATTCTCAAGTCAGATGCAGCCCTTCTTCATTTCTTATACACCTTCAAACATTTATGCTACCTTATTGAATAATTGTATGCAAAAGATACAGGACTCTAACATTAATGATTAACAGGAAAAATATAATAAACAGGCAAAAGGCATCATTATTTTGTACCATAAACCTGTTTCCCTGCCCTCCCCTCCACCCCAGGGAATGTGCAAAGATAGAGCTGAGACAGAAACATGGTTTTGATTTTGGAAAATTTATTTAGCCTGTCTGAGCCTCAGTTTTCCCATCTGCAGTTCGGGACTGATGCTTTTGACCTTAGAGAACTGCTGTGAGGATTAAATTACATAATGAAAATGTAGAACCTTTGAGAGCTCTTGCTACATACCCATCATTAACTTTCAGCACCTGTCACTTTAGTTTCCACCCATGACCAATGAACAAATTAACATTCTTTGCTGAGCATCACCAGTGAGCTAGGCGCTTGGAGAAAAGAAAGAATATATGAACTAAAATTTTTAGTATTTTTAGAGACAAGATATATAAAAATCACTGGGTCAATTTCTGCCCCAACTTTCCCAGTATCCCAGTGAAATATCCAGTTCTCCCTCTGTATTTTCTTACGTGAACAGCAGTTCCCCCTGGTGTGAGGAGAGGGCCAATCTGAGGGCAACTTCACTTTGCCCAGTGAAACCTGCCTTCATCTTGCTCCCGTGAATTCTGTGGTCAGTTCAGCACATAATGGACACCTAACATGAAGCCCACAGTGCACTCCATTAGGTCATTCATTTTAATAATCCTTTTAGAGTATGATGATTTCTCTTCTTTCTTATTACTTATGGAAAAGATAAAAATTCTGGGACAGTTCCAAGAGAAAACATTTGTTACTACAATATTTAATCACTTGATTTCCCAATTAATGGTGAGATTTCTAAAACCTTTCTTCAGGAAGTTTCTTCCAAAGCAGACAGCTCCTCCATAAGAGATTCTCAACACTTAGTTTTTAGGCGGCTTACCCAAATTTGAAGGGTTCTCTACAATGACAACAAATCAGATGTACAGAATCCAGGGTAATCACATGTGAGTGGATTTGAAGCAGTTAAATAATAAAGTTCCAGTAAGTCAGCAATAAGAGAAGGTTGCCTTTCTATTTTCTTGATCATCCTTTTCATTTTCCTTTTATTCTTGTATTATTTTTTGCAAGACTGCTTTAGTCATGAGAATGTTTACTAGTGCAATACCCATGGGTAATAACCATTAAGACAATCAAAATAATGGAGAAGATACTTTAAGACAACGGTCCATTCAAATGTCTTTTTTTTTTTTTTTTTTTTTGCCTCTTAAAAACAAGAAGGTTAATAATACACACACGGCCCTCAATCACTCCTGTGAAAATCATTCAGGATATTTAGATGTGAGTTTGGTATAGGAAAGAAGATATTGATGAAGTCTGTTTTTATTGCATCTCTAGCTAATACTCATAAAAAATAGAATAGAAATAATAACTGTTATTTTGCATTTTTACTGTGTGCTAGGAATTGCTCTAAATGATTTATATTTACTTATAAATATAATATTAATATTTCTGAAATTCTCACTAATCTATGACTATCCCATATTATAGGTGAGGAAACTGAGGCATAACAAGGTTAAGCAACCTGCCTAAGATTATATAGTGGAAAGCTTAAGAGCCATGTTAGATATGGCTCTAGATATGCCCATGTCCCTGGGAAAGCTAAGTGCAGTTTAAACATAATTCTTTGGTTATATACAAATAAGAAAAATGAGTGTTATGCCATGCTAGTATTTGAACTAAGAAGCAAGAATGTGGGCAAGGACACGAGCTGTCTACCATAGACCTTTAACAGCCCATGTGTAATGCAGAGTTGACTCAATATGTAAAACAACCAGGACAAGGTCACCAGAAGAAGATTGGATGCAGCCAGAAAAACTCTCCTGCCATTATTGGGGGGCACTAAATCTGTTTCTCCTACCTGAGACAGATTTTACACTTGCATTCCTATTATTCACTGTGAACCGCTTTTTTTTTTAACTTTTTTTTTTTTTAGCGTTTTTATTTTATTTTTGAGAGACATAGAGACAGAGCATGAGCAAGGGAGGGGCAGAGAGAGAGGGAGACACAGAATCTGAAGCAGGCTCCAGGCTCTGAGCCATCAGCACAGAGCCCGACGCGGGGCTCGAACTCACAAACCGTGAGATCATGGCCTGAGCTGAAGTCAGCCGCTTAACAGACTGAGCCACCCAGGCACCCCTCACTGTGAACCTCTTAAGAGAAAGAGCCATAAGCATCCTTCATGGGTTCTTTGTCAATAAATTAGGAGCTCTTTTAGGTCAAAGGTTATGCCTTCGTCATCTCTTGCCATTCCTTTCCTTTGAGTCCAGGAGTAGTGACATACATGAATGATACATGTTAGGTGGTCACCAGATGGTAGATGAAATGTTTAGTGTCTGTCATAAGCTTGAGAATATAAAAGTACCTTGCAAACATTTAAGTTTTTGATAAATCAGAAAGCATGAGAGGTGCATGGGGAAATAACAGTGGTTGTCCTTCACCAAGCTCCTTTATTGCTTACCTTGACTCACACTCTTGATTATGGTGAGAATTGTGGCTATAAAAATGGGCACAGTATATAAATATTTAAAGAAAACACAGGGAAAAATAAGTTGTAAGGTGATTAATGGAGTTAATTATCTAATTATATAATAATGGAGCATTATGTCAGAAGTACTTCATTAAAAAAAAGAACAATTACCTATAATTAAATTTTAAATTTGATTGAAGAATGTTGAATTCATTATTATATTGAGGAGCTCCGAGAATCATTTCTTTTTCCTATTACTTCTGTTTCTTTTGAGGGTGAGGCTTCATCTCATTTGTAAACATTTATTTTTATTTTAGCAAAAAATTGAATCGTAAAAATATTCAACCAAAGACAGAATCAGCTACAGAGAAGTTACACTGTTAGAGGATAAAAGATTTCTTTGTTGTTAAAAGAGACAGTGCTGGGGCTAGTAGTTAGCTGGCTATCTCACTAAGGACAGCTTTGTTTATCATGATTTCCTCTAAAGAGGGAATATATGGGAAGAAATGCCAAATGCCGCCCAGTTGAGAAAGTAGAGATACTTCGGTAACTACTGAGACAACAGAAAGGTATGAAAAAAAATGCAGTTCTTACCCTTTAGTGAGTAGTCTTTTATGTTAATCCTCCAAACCTAGGTGAGGTTCATTATGTATTTGACCCTTATGGATCCTTTCCTACTTTTCATGTTTCCCTTGAAATTACTTACCTGTAACCTGTTGAGAATTAGTAAATAATAAGTAATTATCATAGGCCCAGTTGCAGTAGTGTGGGCACCCATCACCACCAAGGGCAAAACCGTAAAAATTGGAGGAGCTTTACTCCTAGTTATCCTCTATGTGTTTTGGCCAATGTGCAACTTCTTTTGTTCTGAGACTTGAGAGAAGTCTCACAGCAATGAGGTGAGAGTATGATCTCCACCTCACAAGGTTGTTCTGGCCATCATGAGTGATGTATAGGACAGTGTAATCTTAGAATCTATAAAGTACTGTCCACGCATAAGTTATCAGATCAACAAGACCTAACCCTTCTCCTGAATACCAGGACAACAGAAAGCTTGGTATGGATCCTTCTCAAATTCTTAAGATGTGAAACACATGTTACATTTTTATAATTCCAATTGCCGTTAAGAATTATCGATGACTTAGAGAGAACATTGATTTTTCTGGTGGTGTTTACATGCATGCTTTCTTCAGCCATTAGTGGTCCTCATAGAATTGATAGCTTTTTGAACCGTGTCAATGAGATTATTGATTCTTGGAAGGGCCCTAATCTAGGAAAACTTTTTAAATGTTTGCTATTGGCTTTTATTAACACATAATGTAGCAACATGATTGAAAAATTCAAGTATTGTGTGATTGCCTGGAAATCTCAAAGTAAAAATCAATGTAACTAATCTGTTTAATAAATCATGAAACACACACACAAACACACATACAAAATTGAGAGGAGTCGGTTAAGATTCATTATTAAGAAGGTGATTTTGGAGGAGCATACCTTGGCAGGCCAGCTAACTTTCCAGCCAGTAGTCTGCCCTTAAATGCCCAGCTAACTTAGCAGAATCTGAAATGCCAATCTCTCTGTGGCTCCCGAAGGGCGTCCTCATCCCCACTTCTGGCCTTCTTTTCCCTGCCCTGTCACGTATAATTTTCCAGTCCCTCCATCTATTTCCTCATTCTATAGCTTCTTCTAAGAAACCTAGAAGATTGGAAAACGGTATCAGTCAGCTCTTTATACTTCTGCAAGAAGTGTGCATCTTATCATCTAGAAAGAAATAGGAACTGTGATATCTTTATGAACACAAGGTTAATATTGGCTCATAATGTGCAAGGAAACAGGCATGAGTAGGTCACATGTAATAATTTTGAAAACCATGATAACTAACATTTAATGTCCAGAGTGATAGTGAATCAGACATGAGGTCTTACAGGCACAGCTTATATACCACAAAATTAGCAAGCAGAAGAATGACCCAAAAGTATGTCACTCCCTCCAGCACATACTTTCAATTAATAGAAACTTGTTCGCCTCTTTTTTTTCATATCCAGAGACAGTAAAAACAATATATCTTTAATAGTCAAATATATATATATATATATATACATATATATTGATATAGACGAAAGAAATTAAAATTTAGCACAGACGATAATCTAGTCACAGTGGGGAAAATCTCTCAAGTAATAATTTTGGAATTCCTACTAAGTTATCAGAAGAAGGAGAAAGATCCAATTCCATTTCTCTTTATAAATCCATTTATCTCTAGCCCTATAGAAAACAATGAAATATACTATTAAGGCGGATAAATCTGGGTGTCCCTTGGTGATAATAGAGCCACAAGGGGAAATATAACAGGGCAAGAGAATGGGATCACTTTTACATCCAAATTTCAATATGGGTGGCTAAAGGGTAGTTAGTGGTTATAATGCTCTAATTTTCAGAAAAGCCTATTGAGGCAATCTTTAAAGTCTTAGGGAGTTAATCTGAGCTTTGGGCATCTCATTAATAAGAAGATAACAGGGTATTCACCAAGCAATGTCTCTTTCCATCAGACAGTGTCTTTGGAAGTGTTACCTAATACACACACGCACACATAGCGCATATATACATTTGGCAATATTAGCAATCTGGACAAGAGATGATTAAAGACTACAGTCTGTAGGGTACAGAGGAGTTGGCCAGCTCTGCACAGTGCTTGCCGAGGTAAATACAATGTTGCCCACATAGAAGAACATCTCCCCTCTATTCTTATTTTGAATGGATGGATAGAGATGATAGATAGATAGGTAGGTAGGTAGGTAGATAGATAGATAGATAGATAGATAGATAGATAGATAGATAGACAGATAGATAGATAGATAATAGAAGAGAGCATATACTATCTATATGTAGATACAGATATCAACATAGTATATACCATTCTCGATGTGAAGAGGTAAAAGTAACATGAGTTAAACAAATATATTTGAAAACTAGGTTTTGCACATGGACACATGTTAAATTCTCCTCTACAAAGTATCCTATCCCACTACCCTCACTACAGAAAACAGAAAGCTATGAAGCTACCTGTGTCCTACCCTTATTGCCATCTTTGTACAAGTATGTATCAGCAACAGAAAGGCTAAAGGAAAGGTCCAGCAGTCCTGGTGGTTAGAGAGAATGCTTGGTTGGCGGGAGAGGTATAGCCTTGTGTAGACATACACTAAAAAGGGCAACTGCTTGCTGGGATGATACGAGATCATTGTGAATAATGAGCTCCCTGAAAAACACTTCACCACTGCACCCCAGACCTTTCATTCTCTTCTCTCCCAAATACCTGCAATCCAGTCATTCAGATACCACTCCTTTGATCGGTGCATGTTATAGTGGGAGGGACATAAAGGCATATTCCTGACAAGCTGGCAATGCTTACTCCATGAGAAACTCCTCCCATTATGGAGGCAGCAAATCCAGTGAGAATCAGAGTTATGACCTACAGAAGTTATGACCTTCTTTCTTTTCCACAAAACTATTAATTGTGATTAATTTTGTAATAACAATTATATACTGTGAGGTGATTTACACAGTATTCCCTGCCTCTCTTTTATCACATTTAATCTTCACAACATTTTTATAATACAGGTGTGGTTTTACTCATTTTGTGGAGAAAGCATCCAAAGCCCAGAATACAAGAGCCTTGCTTTAAATCACCTAGTTTATTGATGGCATAACCAAAAAATAAGACCCAGGTATCTTAATCTGATTTTCAGTAATCCTAGAAATGTTGATCAAGAAATGCCGGGGTCCAGTTCCGGCGAATCTAGGGGTCCCCGAAGGATGGACGGTTAGGCGAAAGGAAATGAGAGAGCCACGAGACAGATATAGTCTGATGACCAAGCAGGCAGCCCTGGCAATTCTGGCATCTCTGCCCTGCTGGTCTTATGTTCTTTATTTAAGGGCAGTGAGTGACAATACATCCATGACAAGGCATCATTTACAATTTTTCTTAGGTTGCCATATTTGTAAATCCCCCAGACTTAGAAGGAGATATTTTTATCTTAGATGAGGCAGTAACCATTTCTATGACTTTGTTCCAAAATTACGCATTGTTTTTGAGGCAGAGCAGAGGAAATAACAAGATAAAGTTTTTAGGAAGAGAGCAGGATTGTCGTAGCCCTTGGTAAACAGAGGGTGCATACATTGCTGCCTTAAGACTTATGTTAATCATCTATAGGTAGATTAGGAATCATTCTATTCATAATCTTTAACCATAATGGAGGAGGTATTATTTGCTTGGTAGAGACATGATCTCTAATGCTTGTCTAAGTTCTTTTCCTTTGTGAGTGAGTGAGCCTATATTGTAAGGGCTCATGTCTATCTATTCTTTATGGTAGTTTCTGTAAAAGTATTTTGTTATTGCCTTTTATTGTAAGGGAGTGTGGGGATGAGAATTACAAAAGGATTTGTGAAATGTTAACCTCAGGGAGGTGCTCAATATTTGTTGTTGATCAGTGAAGATATGTGTAGCTACTTTTGTTTGACTACTGTTTGTACCTTATCTATAAACAGTGCTTCTAACTTTTGGGCTAGGCTAACCTCCGGGGACGGTCCTAAGTCTCTTTACAATCTCTCCTGTCAGCCTGTTAATCAAATACTGAGAGAAGCTTTACAGAGATGTGCCTTGAGGTTTTATGGTGGGGCAGAGGGGATGATTAACACAATGCAATACCTGCAGGAAAATCTAGTTTGATTCAAGGAGTCTTGGGGACTAATGTCTACTAATTTCTAGCCAACTCATAACTGCTATTCTGTATGATCAATTTGTGTAACCTATCCGCAAGAGGCAACTTTGAGGTTACTTCTGGCCAGGTTACTCTCATTCATATATTATCCATCAAGACATCGCACTCCAGGTCCCCTTTTCCATATGCCATAAAACCAAAGATCATTATATCCCTTGGGCCAACGAGAGCAGTTCAAGAAATCCAGGCCTGAAAGATTATTTAGAAGGAGGTAAGACTAGGTGCCATCTTGGCCGGCAGGAGCTTTGCTTCAACCACTTTTCCACACAGGGAGGGTCTCAACATGCAAGCCCAAAATGGCTCCCAACAAGGAAACCTACATTCTAGTCCTATAAGGATTCCAGATTACTGCTTGGCTTTGGACCAGCTGTTTACCCATTCCTTGATTCTTCCCATAGTTAGCAAGAATAAGATGAGACGGATAAGCACTAAGTTGATTTCTCCCCCCAAATTTTCATTTCGGATCATCTAGACTACCAAGAAACTGAAAGCAAATCCATTCACATTCTGATTTCTCTGAAGGCAATCGATATTCTCTAACAGAAATCAAAGATCTAAATTAAGGACATGATGTTCCTTTGGGAAGATGTCAGGCACTACCAGCTGGGCAAGGATTAATTGGTGACTATAACATTTTAGGTAAGGTTTGTAAATTTGGAAATAATATGAGCAATTTACTTTGAGTAAGCAATAAATAATTTAAATACTTCATTTATTAACCACTATTTACAAGAAACTCAGCTAAACATTTGGAATCAGATATTAATGTAAGATGCCCACAGTGAGTAAAACCAGCCAATTAAAATTAATGTAATACAATTGTGGTACAGGTATATATAAATGAGATATCTATGTAGGGATTTGCCAGAAATTTTACAAAAGAGTTAATGTTTGAATTAGATATAAAATTATCAGGAATCATTTCCAACTAGATTTAGTTATGGAACTATGGACATCTAGGCAGGGGAAATAGCATTTGCAAATACAAAGAAAATATGTATGACTATAGCTTAGAACACAGATTCAGAAAACTTCAAATGATGATGCTAGAAAATTATGTCAGGACTTGGTTGTAAGACACTTTCTCACTATGCTAGAGGGTTTAGGATTTATCCTAAAGGCAACAGAGAACTAGAAAGTTTAAAAGAACATACCATCTGGGGGCACCTGGGTGGCTCGGTTGGTTAAGCATCAGACTTTGACTCAGGTCATGATCTCCCAGTCTGTGGGTTTAAGCCCTGTGTCAGGCTCTGTGCTGACAGCCCAGAGCCTGGAGCCTGCTTCAGATTCTGTGTCTCCCTTTCTCTCTGGCCCTTCCCCCCTCATGTCTGTTTTTCTCTCAAAAATAAATAAACATTAAAAAATTAAATAAAAATAAAAGAACATACTATCTGAATTTAAGAATAAGTAAACTGTCCATAGAGTTTATTTTTTAATCAATAACTGTGAAGTTTCCAAAGTCTTGGTCATGTTATTTTCTGAAAACAGAGATATATCATTTATATAATAGGCACTGCCAATTGTGCCAACCAACCAGGTATGGATAATCCTAGAATACAAGGATTCACATATACGATCTTGAGAACAACTGCCCAGTTGCTCTAAACATCTCTTTTGTCAGTAAGAAAACAAGCAAACACGACCAACAAAAGGGAAAAAGAATCACTAAGACACTTAAGAAGGAGTTTTAAGAATGAACACTAAGGAAAACCACAATATGAATGCACTTAAAGGACTTCAGGAAGTAGGGATGACAAAAGACTGATTTTTACTGACCAACTGTCCATTTGTAATACTCTTTAAAGAACAGACAAAAAGCACAACAGAAACAAAATAGAAATGGTTTGATTATGTAATGCTTTTGTACCCAAGCTTTTAAAGCTCTTGGAAATCTTTTTAAGAAGACTGGAGACTTCAAACAAACCACACAGCCTCCAGAATGGCTGATTCTAGTGGAAGACTACAGAGCTGTCATTCTCCAGGGAAGGAGACTTGACCCCTCTTAGGCAGACATCACTCTGTTTGGTCACCCTTTGAACATCTGCCCTACAGGCAGCTCTGGGGCTTTCTTCAGGCTCAGGCCATCAGGCCTCTGAGGAATGATCTACCCACTTCCTCTGGGTTCCCAGACAAAGGAGTAAATGAGTCATAACTTAAGAAATAAAAGCCTGCTAATTATTCAGCTTGAGGTCACAGCTGTGTGTAAAGAATAGAGGGGAAAAAATCATCATTCTGCTCCTTTCTTACATCTTTCCTGTGGACTAGCAGTTTAAACAGAAATATCCAATTGTCCTAGAAGGTCTTGCTTTTGGAAGCTACCTAGATACCAGGAAACCCATGAATGCCACAGGAACCTCAAGCAGAAAAGACCAGGAAGTAAGGAAGGTGCAGGTCAGCTGGGAATTACGCATATTTCAGCATTACCACATGTTCCCTATCCTAGGTGAGAAAAAAAAAGTTTTTTTAATCATTTTATTGACTTGGTGTTTCCCTCTCTGGCTTCAACCTAGTCTTCTGCAGATTCATTTCATACTGATTTATTAAAAAGGCTTTCTACTCTCTGTCCAGTTGTCTCCCCTTCCATTCACTACTTTGTACTTTGCCAGAAGTGTTTTTATCAGGTTACCATGACTTCCATATTGCTAAAGCCAATGACCTTTGGGCATTTATCTTACTAGACCTTTTTGTATCACTCAGTATTATATCTCCCTCCCTTTGTTTCTTCATCATCATCATCATCATAAAATAATAGCTAATACTATTGAGTGTTAAATAGTTGCCAGGCATTGTGGTAAAAAAGCAGTAACACTCGGCTTTATTTTAAAGGCCTCAGGAAATCAGAGACTAACTCAACAGGTAATCAAAGACACAGGCATGCCACCCCACACCTGTGACCAGAGATTATTTAGTGATTGCCTGTCTTCCTTTATCGTTCTGCTTCTCTCCACAATAACCTTTGCTCTGAACTTTGTGTGGTCCCATGGAGAACAAGTGAAGCTAAGGCCATAAGGCTACAGCTATACACCCAGCTTTGGTTCCATTCTAGGGAGCAAGTGCCATATAGATAGTCTAGGAAGGTCAATAAGGCCCAACAAAAACAGAAATGAAGCATGTTTACTGACATTGACGGGCTACTGATAGAAGAGAAGGTCGTGACTGATACTGCATAAATGCCAAATGACCATGTTCTTGGGTCTAGCACAGATATGCAGCAGAGTCCTGAACCTCTGAGGCTACACTGTAACCACACGCAGGCCCCCACAAGTTCTAGGGCCTCCCCAAGTCATTAAAGGTGGTTTCTTTATAGTTTTCATTAACATGGATAATAAATTGATAGTGTTTGTTATAATGAGATCCAATCTTTTTCATGTTTTCTCTCTCTTGGCCTCTAATGGTATTTGCTAGAAATACCTTCAAATCCAACTGAAATAAAATTTCATCAGATTTATTTATTTAAGGATATCACTTACCAAGAATTGTTGTATATACCCTCTCCATATTCATGTATTAATGTGACCACATTAGTTTTCCCCCTAAATTCTGTGGTTTTCTTTGTTTGTTTTGTTTTATTTTGTTTTGTTTTATAGCAGGAAAATAATGAATTTAGGGAAAGTCACAAATGCCAGAAGTCTTTTCCCTAGGCCTGGAGATAAGAATTTTGCAAGGTTTCCATCTGAAGAGTCAACATTTCTGCTTATTACACATGCAGGTGCAATCAATAGAGGTCTCAAAATGCTCAACATGGTTAATAATAAGAGCTTCCTTTGTTTGATTATCTCTCCTGTGTTATGCCCTTAGTGTATGAACTTCAGGGATTTTATCCCATTGGCTCTTCATAACAACTCTTCCAGGTCAGTTTTATCAGCACTATTTTATAGATAAAGAAATTGAGCTCAGAGAAATTAAAGAAAATGTCTAAGACCGCATGATTGATAAGAGGTAGAATCAGTGTTTGCATTCATGTCTGTCTTACTCCAAAGCTCTTGTTCTTTCTTGGGTGATGCTATCTCTGCCTTCACGCTTCACAGCTGGTGTCTGAGTTTAGAAGAGCATAGTTTCAGCTTAGGTGGAGGGAAGCGTGAGCTAGACACATACAAGAAAGTAATTAACTGGGCAAAACACTGCATATGCTATTCTGCATGGTAAAAGACCATCAGATGAGAAGTAGTTCAGAGAAACAAGAGAGCTTTGAGAACTGCAGTAGCCAGAAGTAAAGGTTGAGCAAAACCTGTTGAACATGGCTACTGCCTTTGTGACTGGAGTACGATTGCTAAATGAATTAAAGAATGAATGATACTGTTCATAATCAGTGAATGTTTACCATACCCGGGAGCTTTACAAAAAAGGTTGCAGGCTTGCTCTCAAATGAAAAATATGTCTACAGTGTTAGAAATAAATAAGAGTCCTGGGATTTTTTTTTTTTTGTACTAGTTCTTAAACTTGGCTGCATTTTGGAATTACCTATCATGTTTCAAACAATGTTCCAAAGCCACAATGTATATCAATATGCTAATTATTGGAGAATCTCTTGGGATGGGACTCAAGCATCAGTAATTTTTAAAGCACCCCAGCTGATTGCACTATGAAGTCAAATTTGAGATGCAGTTATATATTGTCTTGCAGTGCAATTTGATACCAAGTGCCCTGGGATAAGGGCCGTAACCTGAAAGTTCACATTACACCACTTTGCTTTTATGAATGACTAAACACAGGTCCCTGTTTTTGCTAACTGAAAGAATTTCAAAGATGCTTTTCACTTTTATGGGGAAAAAAAAGGCTAAAAGCAAGACAGCATTCAGCATTTGTCTCGTGGCAAGCTGTCACAGAGGCGGCTTGTAGCACGGGCAGTGAGAGTGGCACACCGAGCTCCTTCCTCTGGAACCACACTCAGTCATCATCTCAGCTCACGCTGCCGAGGCTTCGAACCGTGTCTGTGAGCATGTGTGTTTTCTCTCAATTCATTTTGTGGCTCTGTTAGCAAGATGTGTCCTAAGATATCAGAAAAACCCAAGAAAGGTTATTTTGGGGGCCTTGGGAACATTGAAAAAATATTTCCGAATAAACTAATAGTAACTGCTTCTTTGCTTCTTGCCATTATGGCTTATGAAAGATTTCACAGGAAAGTTCTACTTTCAGATAGCACGGGACACTTGTATAGGATAAAGATTTATTCAGGAACTTTAGAAGCCTAGAAACTTAGAATTTGGACAAAGTTGACTTTTCCCAAAATATAATTTGTGACATATTTCTGTGACATATGAGTCACAATTAGTGACTAATTAGATATATTAGTAAGAATAAAATGTGAGAAACACAGGGTCCATTGTCAAATGCATTTGGAAAATGCTGAGTTAACAACACAGTATTTTTTGGTATTGTTATTTTTTGTTATTGCTTTAAATTCAGGCCTTTTCAGAGTCTTTAAAATTCTAGCGTGCACTATAACTATCAAAAAAAAGCATCTAGTATGTAGTGCTTTCTTAATGTGTTTCTCTATATACTTATATTTGGTGTAACTAGTGTTTCATGGAGCTCATTCTAGGAATGATAACAAAGGATTGATAAAACCAATCACAGCTGATAATATATTGTTTTATTTGATCCACACTATGATACTATGATTAGGTATTAGCACATGCATTTTATGGATGAGGAAATTAATGTTCTAGTGGTTAAATAATTTGCTTAAGGTCACACAATAATTAACAAACTAAGAATACAAATCAGGTCTTATGATCATTTGTACAATAGCATTTCTTTGTATGAACAGCTTCTACAGATAGTCTAAGTGAAGTCCAATGCCACTCCAGGTCCACCTAACAATACTGACTATGGTCAAGGACTTCATAATCTTTTTATATTTTAATCAAGTTAATTGATTGAGAGAGAGAGAGAGAGAGAGAGAGAGAGAGAGGGAGGGAGAGAGAGAGAGAACATGTGCAGGGAAGGGGCATAGAGAAAGAGAGAGAGACTTGAACTCACAAACTGCAAGATCATGACCTGAGCCAAAATCAACAGTTGGACGCTTAACCGACTGAGCCTTCCAGGTGCCCCAGGACTTTGTAATCTTTTAACCAGTTCAATGTTGAAGTTAATTTTTTTAATTAGAAAAATTCTCTGGTTTCTGTTTAACTGATTAAATCCACTTTGTGTGTATTGCAGAATAACTGCCTACAATTATCTTCAGCTTCCCTTTTACTTCCCTGAGAAACCCACTGTCCGTACCCATGCCTCACATTGCTTACATCCCCTTCTGCCTCTCAGAGCTCTGAAGCCTTAGGTAGTGTCTTCAAACAAGCAAGCATTGCTGACACTGACTCATTTTTTTCCTTCTAATGATTGAATGACTATGCAGGGTACTGCAGGAATATGCATGAAAGCTTAATTATATTTCCTGCCTCGCTGAGTGAATGTGGGATACAGAGATGGCTCTCTCTGCCTGTGGTGTAAAACAGCACAGAGATCAGCTCGGTTCCCCTGCATTTGCACATGGCTGATAATCAGTCCTCCCCATAAACAGGCAGACAGATGAAGCCAGTTATCTGAAAAGGTGTCAGCATCCTGTTAGCATCTGCATCTGTCTTGACTTTACACTCTCATAGCAAACTCAGCAGCAGGCTGAGCAAGCCAGGTCTTCTCATGATTGGGATGAGAAAATGATGCCACCTAGAAGTCACCAGTACACACAACACACACACACATGCACACACACACGCACACACACACACACATATCGTTTCTTTTTAAATCACAAGAGAATTGGCACTACCGTAAGAGGCTTTGTCATATTACCAGAACTTATATTAAGTGCCCAAACATTAAGCATATTCAACATTTTCCAATCTAAATCTCTCAATATACATGAAATGCTTTCCTGTGCAACGTTCATCTATTGACCACTATGTTCCAGGCACTGCGACAGTTACTGGGGACAAAAATGAAGACAGGAGGTTGGATGTTATGTGAAGGCTGAAGAGAATTTCTTTCAGAAAAAGCATAGATTTCAATCAATATGTCATCCTCACCTCTATTCTAACTATTTTGAGGAACTTTATTTGACATCTCTGGCTCTCAGCTGCGGTCTTTCTTAGAGGAATCTGTTGGATGGACCCTGAGAAAAAAGGGGTGTTTTTCTAAGTATACGGCCCCACAAACACTCCCCAGGTGCCCACCAGATGCATATAGCATCCTTTGGTCACTGGCCATACTATGTTAAATAAACCAAAATGCCTCCCTTCTAGCAAGAGAGACACAAGCTAATCAAATCCTGGATTGAGGCATATACAAAGGGCAGTGGGAGCATCAGAATGATACCTATGTTCAAATAATCATATGTTTGTGTAATTTCTAGGTATTCTTTAAGGAATATTGAACAGAATTGTTGGAATATTGTTCCAGAATTGGAACATTGCAACTGAAGTCAAATTAAGAGGGGTCCAGGGAACCCTCTGATATGCTCCTATTTAAATTAGTGCAGCTTCTTCTATCAGAGAAAGAGCTGACATCATTTCTATTCACTTGTATGCTCACCAGCCTCCTTAATACAACTTCAGGGATTAAATGTTTCCCAATAGACAATGCAGGTGTCACTTCTGAAAAACATGCACACTCTGTTAACACTAAAGGTGGCAGCCAATTCTGGAACTATAATTGGAGCTTTTCTTCTCCATTCCAGTTGCATGATTTTTCTTTCTCTTCAGTGACTTCCCTAACTTTATAAATGAATACAAAGGCTCAGCCTCATGCTGCAGCAACGATATTTGCTTAATCCCTTTAGCCATCTGTAGAGCAGGAGTAATACACTCTATCAACTCATCAGCAGAAGGTCTGTGTGTCTGTGTGTGTATGTGTGCATGAGGGCATAATGCAGATAACACATCCAATGAAACCCACCTGAAAGCTCATTTGTGTTTATTTAAAGATTTAAATCATACAGGCAAAGCCCTGGCTTTTGAGTCTAAAATAATCCTCAAAGTTGGTATTCTCGTTGGCCATTTGCACATGAATATGGTCATTGGTCATCAAATTTGATTCTAGGTGTACAATGACATATGCTTAAGAAAGTGTACTGTATGTAATTCTAGAATTTGCTTTAACCAAATTCAAATTCAATGTGGTGTTAACTCATTTGTTTTTCATTAAGTTCTTTATTAACAGCCAAATCCCTTGATTATTACACTTCTCTGAACTTTCTTGTTAATCTTACTTACAAGTCACATAATGCCTGAATACATTTCTCTGAAATGTTGTTGAGATAAAAGAGCTGACAGTGACAGTAATTAACTTCTAAATAAATATTAAAATGAGAGGGCATTGTAAATACCCCCAGTGCAACAGATACATGCCTGAGTCCCTAGGACATTAAGCAGCCAGTCTGTCACCATTTGAGCTGAGGGCAGCTCTGCCAATGATTTTGGAAGATATGCCTTTATACTATTTAGCCTACTTAGCCTCTTTTTTTAGTTCTCGGTTTTAGCTAAAATACAAATTTTACAGTTTGCTTTTCACACATTTGGCCTCTTAGCCATATGTTCTTCCATCTTATTCTCACAGCTGATTTGCATATATACATTTTCCCTAGATAGGGACCAAGTTTAATGGTTTACTTTTCCCACCTTCCTATTATAATAGATCCTTGCACACAGCTGGCTGGAAACTCCATTGGTGCACCACATGTCTGTGTTGAATCAAGGTACATTTGCTCCTAAGATATTCATCTCAAATCTGCCAAACAAAAACTGTGAAAGTGCTGTATGATTGGCTGTGCCATAGGAAAGCAGAAATCACACCAGCAAGGGTGTGATGTCTGGCATCCAACTGATGGGGCTGAAATTCTAGCTGTGACCCTGATTAGAAGTGTAATTTTGGACAGGTTACTTAACATCTAAGTCTTAATTTCCTCACATGTGAAATGTGAAAAAACAGTACTTCTCTGATAAAGGCATTGCAGTTCTTAAATGACATAATACAAGTCAAGTGCTTCACCCAGGGCTTGGCAAGAGCTCAACCTTCCACAGCTATTACAGTCGTTATCAGGAATTCAAATGGGAGATTTTGGGACTGTGCTGCTTCAGAAAGCTTCCTGCAAGGGGTAAATACAGAATGGCTTCAAAAATATAGATTTACTTGGGTATTCTGTCTCATTTCAGTATGGTAACAACAGTGAAAGTGATGGGGTGTAATCTGCCTCAAAGGAGGATTGTCTTTCAGCTCTCATGTCTTGTCTGTAGGCACAAAATGCTGTTTCTCTCTGACCCTCCTCTGTGTAACCTGAACCCATCTACAGGAAGACAGGTGTGACAGGTTGTTGGCCAGCAGCACCCTGTCCATTGTTAGTTTTGTTGCCTATACGGGGGTGGGTGGCTCAATATCAAAACCTTCTTTGAAAACAAAGTTAAGTCTATGGCCATACCACCCTGAATGTGCCCGATCTCGTCTGAAAACGAAGTTAACTCAAAAAATAATAATAATAAACCACTTTCTGCATAGGTGACATACAAGAAGAATGAGTGTATATGAGAACAAAAGAACAGAGGTTAAAGGGAGCTTAATCTGGACCATGGAAATGACCATGTGTGATGACTGTTTGCTTTTCACATGTTCCAGAGTGTAGGTTATAGCGGGTAGATCAAGAGTACCGATCTGCACTCTGCACCTTTGAATTTATCTGACCCCATAAAAGTAATCCACTTGCAGAGCTTAGCCAGTTTAAATAGTGTGCATATGTAGGTACATTGAAGATTGCAATGCTGAAAATCAGGCAGATAGAATTGGCTATAGGTCACAGGACCTCCTCTCTGTCTTGTTGAATAATAGCTCAAGTAGTCCAAACTAGGAAATTTGGGACAAATAAACACATAGATTGATGAATGCACAGACTATGTAGCGTGCAGGGGTAAGGGGTATACTGCCATGAAGTGAATCTCTGCTGGCTGGGAGGTTACCCCAACTTCAGTACTGGCACTGCCACTGATTACTGTATGATATTGAGGAGTGGCTCTCAAGAGTGGTCCTGGACCAGCAGCAGCAGCAGCAGCACCTTGGAATATGTTAGAAACACACATTTTCAGAACTTACCTTCGACCTGCTGATTAAGACTTTGGAGGTGGGCCCAGCAATGTTTTAACAAACTTTCCAGAGGATTCTGATGTACAGTTAAGTTTGAGAACCATGTTAAAGCGATAAGCATTTGTGAGTTTGCACTAATATTGTATTCACTATTTGCACTTCATGCACAGATCATTTTTTTACTCTGTCATTGTGAATTCGGGGCTCCTTAGAATCAGAATTTTTCAGCCACAGATAAAAATAGCTCATGCCATCTCTATCTCCTAGACTTGATACCCTTCCACTATATCTAGATCCCCATAAAGGGCAAAATGACTGGTACCTAGGGCTCAGAATCTGAAAGGGCTCGTGGAAAACATATTCTCAGGTTTTGGAGAACATCTTGTTCCTTCTTTACAAGGGGATGATGACATCTTTGGAGTCTTTGTGATTAGCTAGAACAAAGGACTGCCGGTTGTAAGTTCTCCTGCTTTCAGGGACCTATCAAGGAGCTATTTTCTTTTCTTTTCTTTTTTAATGTTTGTTTGTTTGTTTTGAGAGGGAGAGATAGAACATGAGCTGGGGGAGGTAGAGAGAGAGAGAGAGAGAGAGAGAGAGAGAGGGACAATCCCAAGCATGTTCCATGCTGTCAGCACAGAGTCCAGCGCAGGGCTCAATCTCATGAACTGTGAGATTATGACCTAAGCTAAAATCAAGAGTCAGATGCTCAAATGACTGAGCCACCCAGGTTTCCCTCGAGGAGCTATTTTCAAAGCTAATCACAAAGATAAAGCCAATGGTAGCACTTCCCTCATTCAGATCACACATCTATATTCTAGTAACTGGGCCTTAATCTACGTCATAGTCTAAAGACTGACATGGTACAAACAAGATTTTTGTTTAACATTTACAGATTTTGAACTCTCTGTGTATCTCAAAAGAGAAAATATTCTTTTAGACATACATTTAAACAGGCTTGGAAGACGGTAGCGGGACAATGGAAACGAGAGCTGTCACATGACTCTGGCTGTGGCCACGTTAGCACAGTATCAGGTCCTGGAGGGACCAACTTCTTCCAGAAGGAAGTCAGACTGACACTTTTTCAATTTCATAACCATCTTCCGTCCTTGCCTGGGATTTATTTCTCCATCCACCTTCCAGTCTTGTTTCTCTATATTCAAATAGTTTCTTTGTCCTAAATTGTAATTTTTATGTGCCACGATTTACAGTTTTTCACTTTTCATCCAACATTTTTCTCTCCATTGTGTCATAAGCCCTACTATTTTTCTTCACTGCTATTTCATTTAATCTTGTTTATAATTTATTCTGTAAATGTGCTCTTTGTGCTAACCTTATATAATATGTCATTTCTGTGAAGATACTAAGGGCAACATTCAGGAAATATTATTTCTGCTTCTCTTTGGCCACTTCCCACAATTTATTTTACATAATGTTGATTAATTTGTAATCAGCACTTTAAAAAGCAGCATTCCATCTACAGCATGAAAAAAATGCATTTTATGATCATTTTGCACTGACACACATTCTTAAAATAAAAAATTAAATGTGCTGATAGCCAAATAATGGAGGCTCCTTTCCAATGAAGTAGAAGTTTTATTTTCAGGTCCTTTATAATTTTTCTTATTTTTCATGGTCTGCTCACTTCATCCTTCAATATCTACAAATAACCTTGTACAATATATGTGGTAAAATAGTCCACTGTATTCTATACAAAAAATTAAAATTCACCCATTCTGCAAGCTCTTGCGTAATGGCTTCTCTACGCATCTGGGAGATCATGAGTCACAAGGCAAAGAGCATTAGACAAGAAATAAGCGGGCAAAACTTCTTTCCTGCTTATTCTCTTTACTTTCTGGTTGAACGTAGATGAGTACCTCATCTGTCTAGATTTCAGTTTAGTTCCTAAAATGTCATGTCAATCCTAATTCTGAGGACTTGGAAATCAGATGATATCATGCACGTGAGATGGCTGTACATTGTTAAGTTCTTACACCAAATTCCCTACTGGACATTACCTCTTGGAGGTAACACAACTATTTCCATTTACTCTGACCTCATCATTCCTTCTCTGTGTTTATTTCAGTAATTGGCACCACCGACAGAAACCCAAATGTAATCCTAGAGTCTTTACTTTCCCTCGATAGTCATATCCAGTTAATCAAGAATTCCTATCGATTCTACTACTTAACTTTAATCAATCCCTTCTTTCTCATTCTAGTTATAATTATCCTTATAGCCTGATTCCACTGACTAGATTACTAAGGCCATTTCTTAGTCCTTGTCTCCACCTACAGTCCTGCATTTCTTTAATCCATTTTTTTTTTTTCCCACAGAGGACAGAATGATCCTTCTGTGATATGAATATGATTATTTTATTCATTCATCAAATCATTCAACAGTTTAAGTTATAGTCTAAATCCACTAAAATGTCTCATATGGCTATTCTTGACTTGACTTCCAATTAATGCTATTCTTTTCAGTATCCCAATATGTCATATTTTCCGGTACCTGTAAACTTTGTTCATCTCTTCTCTTTTCCTGGACTACTCTCTCCCTAGTCAGTTTCTACCCCATTCTCCTATATGCCTGTCCAAATCCTACTTATTTTGGTATAAATATCACTTTTTATATGAATGCTTGGATGCATATCTACATCAAAACTGTGTCTTTTCCATTGCTAATCACAGTTATGACTCAGGAGCTCTAAAGTGGGAAGAGGTATTGACCTGAGTCTAGTATACATGCATTCAACAATATTTTTGAGTATATAGAATCTCAAAGTAGGTAGTAATTCCTTGGCTGGATTCCACTGCTATGTGTCCTCACGGCATGCTGTGTTTCCTGTTAGAGTTATTAATACTGATTAAACTGATTACAGTTACTTGTTTAAGCAAACTTCTTCTGGACTCCAAGCTCCATGCAGTAGCGATAATACCAATCTTGCCATCATTTTTTCTCCAGTGCCTGGTACAGGCTCTAATACACATGGATTTGTAATAATTATTGAAATGAAAGTGAGGCATGGTTTCTTTCCTTGAGAAGTTTAAGATAGTTAAATGCTGACAAATCACTATGACACAAGGCAATATGTGGTAATAAATAAAAGTAATTATCATAATGTAATAACCTTTGTATAGCATCTAGTCCATTTTAGCAGGCTCTCTTCTGAAGGTAACTGATGCATTCTAATTGCCTAAATATGATCCTTGCATAAAATAATACTCAGTAAATACTGCTGAATTGTATGCCAGGATTAGTCCACAACCTCTCCCCATTTCAGAGCTTCTGAGTCACAACTGTGACTATCAATGTAAAAGAACCAACGTTGATGGAGATATGTGGTTTTAGTTTTAAACTGAATGGGAATAACGCTAAGTGATAACGTAGTTGCCAAATCTCCCCAGAATATTATTAGGATATATATTTTCAGTAGGAAGAAGATACATCCATAGCATAGTTGGGAATCATTTTTGGATAAATTTAGACTGTCTGCACCTCCACTATAAAGTTCATGAGCTAGTCAAGAGAGATGATACTCATAGAAATGTGCTGTGCCTTGGAAGACAGCAAAAGTACACCCAAATTAACATGGAATACAAATCTGAGAGAAAGTAAAGGGAATGAGAACATAGGCAAACTGAAAAATGAGTTAGAACAAGAGCAAGAGAAGAAAGCTGTGGTGGGAAACTTTAGAGCAAATGTGGTAGCGACATGGACCCTGAGTGTAGGTCAGGGTCACGTGGGATACACTGTACAGATTCTGATATTTCTAAAATAAAGAGTATTACAGTTCCAGCTTGGAACCAAAGTAGGACATTAATTTTGACCAAAAATTGGGGAAAGTACCCAGGTTCCATTTTCTCCAATAAGCTTTTCAATGCTCAGGAGCTAACTGAATTAGAATAAAGCAGTTATGGCAGAAAGCAAGGTGATTCCAGCATCCTGGGCAAAGTTGTTTTTACATTTAGGGATTATTGGATGGTGCCAAGATAGTCATCAAAAACGTCTGCCTTTCCTGACCCTAAAGGGAAAGCTCTCAGCTTTTCAACATAGAGTAGGATGTTAGCTGACAGTTTTTCATACATGGACTTTATTACATTCAGGTATGTTCTGTTTAATCCCACTTTATTGAGAGTTTTTATCATGAATGGATGTTCAATCATGTCATAAGCTTTTTCTGTATTTATTGAAAATATTATATGATTTTTTTCCTTTGTTTTGTTGATGTGGTATATGAAGTTGATCAGTTTGTGAATCTTGAACCATCCTTGCATCCCTGGAATAAATCCCAACTGATTGTGATGAATGATTTTTTTAACATATTCTGTGTAGGATGCTAATATTTTGTTGAGGATTTTTGCATCTATATTCTTCGGGGATACTGGTCTTTAGTTGTTTTTTTTTTTCCTTTTTTTTTGTGGTGTCTTTATCCGGATTTGGTATCAAGTATATCCACTCTTGCTACCTTTATTCAACATAGTACTGGAAGTCTTAGCCACAGCAATCAGAGAAGAAAAAGAAATAAGAGGCATCCATTTTGGCAAAGAAATTAAACTGTCATTATTTGAAGATGACATGATACTATACAGAGAAAGCCCTAAAGACTCCACCAAAATCTGCTAGAACTGATAAATGAATTCAGAAAAGTAATAGTATACAAAAATCAATATACAGAAATCCATTGCATGTCTATACACTAATAATGAAACAGCAGAAAAATAAATTAAGAAAACATTTACAATTGCACCAAAAAATAATAAAATACCTAAAAATAAACTTAACCAAAGAGGTGAAAGACCTGTACTGCAAAAACTATAAAATACTGATAAAAGAAATTGAAGATGGCACAAACAAATGTAACGATATTTCATGCTCATGAATTGTAAGAATCATAGTGTCCATATTACCCAAAGCAATCTACAGATTCAATGCAGTCTCTTTCAAAATACCAATAGAATTTTTCACAAAACTAAAACCACTAATACTAAAATTTGTATAGAACCACAGAAAACCCTGAATAGCCAAAGCAGTCCTGAGAAAGAAGAACAAAGCTGGAAGTATAACAATATTAGATTTCAAGATATACTACAGATCTGTAATAAAACAGTATGTGATTGGGACAAAAATAGACACATAGGTCAGTGGAACAGAATAGAACCCAGAAATAAACCCATGATTATATAGTCAATCTATAACAAAGGAGGCAACAATATTCAATAGGGAAAGACAGTTTCTTCAATAAATTGTGCTGGGAAAACTGTACAACTACGTGTAAAACAATGAAACTGGACCACTGCTCAACACTATACCCAAAAATAAACTCAAAAAGGATTAAGGACCTAATTAAAAATAAATTAAAAATAGAAAAAAATATAGTTGCCTTTCATCCACAGTAGGGATGAGAGAAGGATGCATTAAAAAAACAACAACAACAAAGTTAGCACCCCCCTGCATTGATGGGCATAGGCCCATGTATCTCCAGTTGCATGGCCTATGGATCTGTTTTGTTGTATTTTGTTTAATGTAAAGGCTCATATTAACTTTCAGTAATCTTTTCAGAAGTTTTTAGGAATCTTGATATCAGCTTTACTGGCTGTCCCATCTTAAAGAGAATTAAGCTGGTTGATAGCTTAATCCCTAGAGGGCTACCGAGGGTCCTATTACTGCTATTGTATTTCCATTAGTATGGCTCAGATTTAGTCTGAGTTTCATAGCATAGCATACTATTAGACTGCCCCATTCCTCCTGTCTTGTGAAGTGACATAGGTCTATATGCAGACTAAGAAGAGGCAACAGATGACCTATTTCAAATCAAGGTAATTTTTGTATAGTAAGATAGCCATGTGAACTAAAAAGGCCAGAGAGAACTATGTGGCCGCTGATACTTATGAATGACCAGGGTCCTTAGACATAACCTACAGATGAAAAACACATAGTAGGACCAAGAACAAGAACCTGCTCCCATTCTCCTCGATACAACTGGGTTGATACGTAAATAAGTCAGAAACACCATCGACCCATGAACGCCCCCCCTTCCACCCAGTATCAGACACCAATGAAGCATGAATGCCACGACGTCTGAACCAAAAACCATTTTTCATTATCAAAATTATTTATGTGCACTCTGAATTTCTCAAAATAAAGGCTCTATTTATACCCAAACTACACTCCCTATTTAAAAAATCTCAACAGATTCTATTATAGTTTGTATTTTTAGTTAATATCTTCATTATAGTTTATATTTGCATTATAGTAAGCTTAAACTATTTTTCCTTCTCTGAAGGTAAATGTTTTATTTAACCACTTGCAAAATAGAGTATTTGCCATTTGAAATATGTCAAAAAAGGGAAAGTACACAATTTAAATATCGATATAATAAGCTACTCAAGATACAAATACTCTTTCCACCAAAAATCTATTAAAAATTAAAGTTAGAATTCTCACAAATATTAACAATTATTTAGTTTATAATCAATTCAAAATAATTATCTCTAACAAACATCTCAGTAAAAAATTGGATGAATTGCAAACATACGAAGTCAATCTCCATGCAAATTTCACAAAGATTTTTATGGACTTTGACAGGGTGTTTCTAAAATAATCTGAAAGAGAACAGGCATATGAATAACCCAAAACTTAAAAAAAGAACAATAAATGTATCTAAGCCTTACCAGATGCCAAAACATATCATAAACTATAATACCTATTTCTGATTAGTACTAGTATAGAAGTAGATCCACACAGAAATAGAATAGAAAGTCTAGCAACAGACTCATATGCCTACTTTAAAACATGTATCTCTTAAATTTGTGTTATATAAATATAATAAGGAAAATAAAGAAAAGCTGGTCAAAAAAACTGTAAGAGACATTTAATATAAATCAAACTGATTAATAACTTTATAGGAAATATTCAAATGTATTGAGGAATAAAGGGAGAATTAAAACAAGTATGGGATACCATTTTTGTCTAACATGTGAGCAACTTAATTGACACCACTATGTGAAATAAACATACCGTTTATCTAATATATTTATTTGGTAAGTGAAATATGTTAATTTCATACAATATAAGGAGGAGTATAAATTGGTACAAGTGTTCTAGAAATTAATTTGACATTATATAGCAAGGACTTAATACACTTTGGTGGAGGACAATACGCTTTTAATATACTATCCTTTGACCCTGTAATTTTGCTTATAAGAAGTATCCTAAATAATGATACAGATAAAGATTTGTGTACTAGAGCTTTATCTCCTCCTTATCCTCTTCCCCCTCCTTCTCCTCTTCCCCTCCTTCTCCTATTCTTATTCCTCCTCTGGCTCCTACTCCTACTCCTCCTTTTTATATGACTCAAAGTTAAATTTTATGAGACTGCTGAGGATATAGAGAACTTGGCCATCTCATATTGATATGATTATATGTAAAGTGACACTGTTTTTCTGGAGATAAATTAGAATCAAAATATACAAAAGACTAATGTTACACAAACTCTGTGGCATAGCAATTCTACTTCTAGGAATTTACCCTGAAAATATAATTGCAAGTTATTTAAAATCTGTGTGTGAATCATGGTTCCAGTTTTCATTTTATATAGAGGTCAGTACACTTTTCCTTTAAAGTGCCAGAAAGTAATTGAGTAATTGAGGCTTTGCAGGCCAGTTTCTGCTGCATCTATTATAGCACCACAACAGTTACAGAAAATATGTAAACAAATGGGCATGACTGTGTTCCAGTAAAACTTTATTTGCAAAAACAGGCAGCAGTGGACTGATTCCTGCTCGATTTGATTACAGTGTGACCTATATAAGATGCATTTTCTTTATCTGCCTAGACATGATCTAGTCTTCCTCATAAGCTTCCACTTACTATATTTAATACTTATTAGTATTTAGCCTAATATGGTAATTTCGAAATTATTTCAGGTAATATCCTGTATTTGGGGGAAATTTTTCAGTGTTTCTTATGCCTATCACCTTCCTGCTCTACTCAAAAATGCATTTAGTTTATAGCAGCGCTTTTGACAATAGCCAAATTATGGAAGAGCCTAAATGTCCATTAACTGATGAATGGATAAAGAAGATGTGGTTTATATATATAATGGATTGATTACTACTTGGCAATGAGAAAGAATGAAATCATGCCATTTGCAGCAATGTGGATGGAACTGGAAGGTATTATGCTAAGTGAAATAAGTCAGTTAGAAAAGACAGATATCATATGTTTTCACTCATATATGGAACTTGAGAAACTTAACAGAAGACCATGGGAGAAAGGAAGAGGAAAAAGTAGTTACAAACAGAGAGGGAGGGAGGCAAACCATAAGATTCTTAAATACAGAGAACAAACTGAGGGTTGATGGGGGATAGGGGAGAGGGAAAAATGGGTGATGGGCATGGAGGAGAGCACTTGTTGGTTTGAGCACTGGGTATTGTATTTAAGTGATGAACCATGGGGATCTACCCCCAAAACCAAGAGCACATGGATACACTGTATGTTAGCCAATTTCATAACAAATTATATTTTAAAAAATGCATTTAGGAAAATGGTTTCATGACCTCTTGCTTATTTGATGAAAAATTCCTCATACCAAAATGCCATCCCCCAGACCAGTTTGAGTTTGGCTTCAAAGGCCTCTGTTGGGATATGTTTGGACCAATCTCATCTGCCCTGGTTATCTTTTGCTGCATTACAAACGACCCCAAAACTTAGTGACTTAAGATAAAAGTTGATAGTATCTTTCACAGTTGTGTGGGTAGTTTGGGCTCAGCTAGATGGTTCTATCCTCAGCTGTCTCAGGACTGCAGCTGTAGTGCTAGAATCATCTAAAGTCTTATCTGGGCTATATGTCCAAGATGGCTTATTCACATGGCTGACAGTTTATTCTGTCCATGGATGAGGCTGCCCTTAGGCTGTCCGATGGAAAGCCCACAGGTATCCCTCTCTATGTGCCTTGAACTTCTTATAATATTGTAGCTGGGGCTCCAAGAGACCTACCTGAAAGCTTCAAAGCCTCTAATGTTGTAGCCTCAGAAATCCTAGAACATTACTTTTACCACATTCTATTGTGAAATAAGTCCCAAAGGAAAATCCAGATTCAAAGGGAATAGTCATGTACTCTGCTTCTTGACAGAGGAATATTATTGTGTGTACAGGTAGAAAAGATATAGATAGTGGCCACTTTGGAGACAGCTATCATATTGCTCACTGGCATTTCTCTGGTATTTATTGCTGATATCTTTAGTTGATAAAATTTAAATCACTTCCTTATCATTTCAATTAAAGCCTAATGATCTCTCTGCTAACTCAATTGTTGTTCAGACCTAGTTCAGGTTCTAGATAGATATTCTTATTTGGTATCACTTCCTCTGTCACACAACCTACTATATTATTAGTCGGTTTTCAGCTTCTGTCAAAAGGCCACCTTACCTTTGCCACAGTGTCCAGGCCACACAGGAATTAAAGGAAGCTTAGGAAAGCAAACCAGAATCCTCTCTTTTTGAGTAAAAATTTTATCTGTTAATTATTCAAAGCTCCTTCATGTTTGTGCAGGACCAAATGAAGAGTTGCCTCTTGAGCACCCCTCCCCATTTTTTTTTCTATCAATACCCTTCATTTTGGCCTCTATGGGTTTAAACCTTACGGAATATTGGGGAATGCATCTGATCAACTACTTTTTCTTCTATTACCTTCTTTTCTTTGCACAATACTTCAAGATAAGGAGGATAGGATTTTATTTTTACTTTCTTTACATCACATTCTCCTTCTTCCTGAATCCAACCTTGCAGTTAAGCTTTTGTGAGTGTAAATGTATCACTCTGAACTGAGTGAGAGAATGTATGGTCTCAGTAGGTCCACTTTATTTCGTCATATACCAAAGGAATTTCAAGCAGTTTTTCCTTATATTAATCATTGTTTTCAAGCCAATTGTATTGCTAAAAATATCTTTTTTTTTTCTTGCTCTGGGACTATATGCCTCTTGGCTCAGACACTGAGGTGGAAAACTGAAACTAGATTAAAGGAGCAGATGTAAAAAAACATAACAGTAGGTAAGTAAATATCCCAAAACAGAGGAATGATTAAATAAATGATGTACAGCCACTAGATGGAACAGCTAAAATTTTTTAAAATATTTGCTTATAGAGAAGAAAAATGATGGAGTATGTTAATAATTCAATAATAAGTCTTATAGTCTGTGTTTGCAATGGAGGGCCATTGGCTTTTTAAAAACAATATCTACTCTGTTTCCACCTGTACCTTCTTCATTTATTCAGTCTTTGTAGTCTTAATTAGGGATGATTCCTGATGCTCAGCCTTTGTTCTTTTCCAGTGTCATTCTCAGTAATCTTACTTCATGGCATTGACAAACATATCTATAAAGAAGTTTTCAAGGTTCAATATGTACTGTGACTGCTGTTGTGTACTTCAAATCTTTGTAACTATGTGCCTGTAATTCCTTTTGAAAATCCCATCTCTGACCAACTTGTGCCAAACCAAAGCTATCATCTTTCTGTCAAGACTGACATCTCTTTGTTCTTTTCATATTTCTCTCAATAACAATCTATTTTCCCATTTCCCAGGATGTGTGGTCCATAATAGTTTGGGACCCGTTTTCTCACTCTTATCTCCAGTCTTTGTATCTGTATCACAGACACTATTTTTCATCTACCCAAAGACACTCCCCTGCCTTTTCTTAATAGAAATTTGCACTTTTCTTCTTTTTCTTTTTTCAGGATCAGAAGTCACCTTTTCATGTCCGAAGGTCTTAATCTTAGCAAGGATAAATTAATAACAGTAATTTTATTTTCCTTGCCCATATTTAGTTAAGAATGGGCACGCAGTGCAATTCTGGCCACTGAGTTCTGAGGCAGATCTGCTGCGGAGTATTACAGGAAGGTTTCTTTATTCTTAAAAAGTGACAACATTAGATGATAGATAGATAGATAGATAGATAGATAGATAGATAGACAGACAGATAGATAGCTGGATGTATAGATAGATAGATAGATAGATAGATAGATAGATAGATAGATAGATATAAATATCAGTATCTACATCTATATCCCAAGATTAAAAACATTAGGAGTCCTGCACTAGGTTCTGATGTAGAAAATTACAAGAGACAATAGAACTTACAGCAAACACCAAAATAAGCCTGAGAAGCTATAATACCATAGTTTTTGAAAAACATTTAAGGGTAGAGGACACAAAGAAACTGAAATGAACTAAACAATGGAGTGGATTTCTCCTTATAAGAAAGAAGAGACCATTTTTCTCCTCTTTGCCAAAGCAGGAGGAGGAGGAATCTTCTAAGAAAATATAAACCAAGACATAAAAATGGCCAACAGGTTGATGAGAAGATGCTAACCATTACTAATCATTAGAGAAATGCAAATAAACACCACAATGAGATATCAGCTCATATCTGTTAGAATGGCTACCATCAAGGGGCACCTGACTGGCTCAGTCGATAGAGCATGCAGCTCCTGATCTTAGAGTCAGGAGTTCAAGACCAGCCCCATGCTGAACACAGAACTTACTTTAAAAAAAAGAAAGAAAAAAACAAAGGCTATCATCAAGAAGACAAGAGACAAGTCAACAAGTGCTGGCAAGGATGTGGTAAAAAGGGAGCCCTTAAACACCCTTGGTGGGAATGCAAATTAGTCCAACTACTGTGGAAAACAATAGGATAAATTCCTCACAAAAATTAAAAATTGACCTTTGATGCAATCCAACAATTATATTTCTGGGAACATAGCCAAAGTAAATGAAAACAGGAATCTGATGAGATATGATATATGAACATCCATGTTTACTGCAGCATTATTCACAATAGCCGAGATATGGAAACAGACCAAATGCCAATCAATGGATGAATGAATAAAAGAGATATGATGTATACACACAATGAAATATTATTGAGTCATGAGAAAGGAGGACACCCTGCCATTTGCATCAACATTAATGGACCTTGATCACATTATGCTAGACCAAGGACAAGTACTATATATCACTTAATGTGGAATCTTAAAAAATGAAACGTGAAAAAAAACACAGTAAGATGGTGGTTATCAGGGGATGGGGAGTGGTAGGATAAGATTGATTGTGTTTAAGAGTACAAGTTTGTTTCAAGTGCTCAAAGAGCCATAGAGATTTAATGTACAGCTTATTGAACATAGACAATATTATACTGTTAGTAACATAATGTGATAAATATCATTACAAGGACAACCAAATTACACCATATAAATATACAAAAATGACACCATGTACAACTTAAATTTATGTAGTGTTACATGTCAAATTTACCCAATTAGAAGAAAAATGGGGTAGACCAACAAAATATCCATCAAGCTGTGAACTGACCATGAGTGAGCTGACATGGTGTGACAGTGGAGAATCCCCAAATGGTAAAGCACCAAGCAGGAACCCATCATGTTGCCAACATATCTCTATGTCCTTTCATGGAGCACATGAAGTATATTTAAAAGCTTAGGGGACAGTTGGAAAAATAGTGCTGGAAGATCCTCCTTTGTCAGAGTAATGGCGATAAGGAGCAGCAAAGATATCCTTAGCTCCAATGCTTCAGACTTGCAGCTGAAGAAAATTTGGGGACAGGCAGGGAAGCTAAGAGACAAATCTGAAGGTAGACAGATCCAGAGTGGTACAGGCAGGACAGAGCCTCCCCTGTAGGGTGTTTCCAGAGGCTTGTATATAAATAGCATCTCAAAAGCAGTGCATTTCCAATGTATGCACCTCAATGAAAATAAATTATTCCTCCAATTAAAACAATGTTTTAGGGAAAGGAGTTTGGTTGAGATATGTTAGACAGAATAAAGAAGAATGTTAGGATTCCCATGAAAAATGATGCTTTATCTTCTTACAATCAAGCATATCTTTCCCCCAAAATTTAGATATAGGAAGGCTATATTATTGTTTGTAAAAGCAACACTGGAAAATGACTAAATGTATGAAAATCTATGATTGGTTGAATAAACTGTAACACACTGTGTGCCAAACTATACAGCCATTATACTTGATGTTACAAGACATATATCTAGGTAGAGAAAAAAAATTCTATGATTGAGCTTAAAAATAGATTATAAATCAAGATGTATAGTATCTTGAAAACTGCATGTCAAAAACAACAATCAACAGAGATGGAAGGATCTAACCTAAAAACTTAACAGCAATGATTACCTGTCTTTTTTCTTCTACTATGGGTTTGATTTGTGTCTGCAATAAATCTGCATTAGTGTATAATTAAAAGCAAGGTATTTCTAGTAGCCAAAAACACCATGATAATTAAGATAAATATCTCAAGGAAAAGAGCTGATTCATATTAGCATCTAAATTAATGAAGTTGTATGTTTCAACATTTCTCAATACAGTAATATATGTTAATAATGCAATAATTCAGGTTAATAGTATGAATAAAAATTATGATCATAATGGCTAGTGGCTAAAAATTCACTTGATAAATGAGATGAGTGCTAATTATTTGAGAAAAAACAAAAAGCAAGACACCTATTTTGTCTCATTCATCAAAATAAATCAGACAGTTTAAAAAAGGAAAAAAAACACTATAAAGAAAGATACAAAATAAGAACAAACAATTATATAATATTGATATGAGGGAAGGATTTTCTAACCATCCAAACAAGTGCTGAGACTTTAAAGAAAAATATCGATGTATTTGTGTAAATTTTTATAAAAGCTTTTTTTACATCTAAGAAGTATAAAATTTGGGGCGCCTGGGTGGCTCATTCAGTTTGGCTCAGGTCATGATCCCAAGGTTCATGGGTTCGAGTCCCGTGTTGGGCTCTATGCTGACAGCTCAGAGCCTGGAGCCTGCTTCAGATTCTGTGTCTCCCTTTCTCTTTGCCCTTTCCCCACTCTCACTGTCTTTTTCTCAAAAATAAACATTAAGAAAAAAAATTTTTAATTAAACAATTAAAAATTAAATCTCTAGAGAAATACTTTCAATAAATATTGTAAAGGGGTGATAATCATACTCTATATAACATACAAATAAATGACACTTTTTTAATTCATAAAAAAGGAAATATAATTAACATTAAAAATAAAAATATTCAACTTTTTTGATTAGCAATCAAAAATTAAAATTGAAACACAGTGCGTTATAATGCTATTATCAAAGATAAAGAAAAGATGGTCACTTCTGGTGAGGGTTTAGGGATATTGATCATCTCAGACTCTGAGGCTGCAATTCAATTTGGGACAATCTTTCTGGAGAGTGATTCATGATAGCATAGGTCAAAATCCTTAAAGATATGCGTGTCCTTTGATCCAGTCATTTCACTGCTAAGAACTGAGTTTTCCTGGAGGTGTGTTTGCAAAGATAAAAATTCATGCAGCTTTGTTTATCATAGCATTTTCCAAAAATGGAAAACAATCTTAACTGTTGACCAAAGAGAGAACTGAGTAAATAATTTTTTATATTCCTAACAAACAATAATGTGAAACTATTAAGAGTTATTTTGTTGTAAAAACTTCACTGTTATTTAAAGGTCTGTGACAGATATTGAACAAACTGAAAGTATAACAGAATGATTTAACAGGCTCTGGAGTATGAATGTCCAGGCTTGGTTCATGTGGAGCCTGGCTTTTATTCCCTGTGTAATCTTGAGCGAATTATTTACCTTTCTGATTCTTAGTTTACTCATCTGTAAAATAGAGCTAATAGTAGCAATCTCCTCAGATTGTTCTAAGGTCTACATTAGTTTATAAATAGAAAGGAATAGTGCCCGGCATGAGCCATGTGCTAAAATACAAAAATTAGCTGTCAAAAATAAGTATTGCAGATTTAATTTCAAACATTACTTTCATCACAATGCTCTTCCATTTCGAGGTCATAAAGTAGCTTCTGAACGTGCAGAGCTCAAGCCCAGGCATAATCACTTAGCAGAAAATCATCCGTATTTTAAAAAATAAACAGAAAATTCCTTGAATACGGACATATCCAGATGCTTCTGCTTCTCCTGAACGCTACTGCTAGACGTGACTTCACTGCCTCTCCCTTCTCACACTTTTGAGATCTTGGCCTCAACACTGTTTCTTTCACTAGAGTATCCTGGCCATTCCTCTCTTTATCTAAAATACACCTAGCCTGGGGTGCCTGGGTGGCTCAGTCAGTTGGGTGTCTGACTTTGGCTCAGGTCATGATCTCGCAGCTTATGAGTTCAAGCCCCATGTTGGGCTCCGTGCGGCAGCTCAGAGCCTGGAGCCTGCTTTGGATTCTGTGTCTCCCTCTCTCTCTCTCTGCCCCTCCCTGACTCTCATGCTGTCTGTCAAAAATAACTAAATATTAAAAAAAATTAAAATACACGTGGCCTTCCACGCTCACATGCTTACTATACAGTTTTTTCTCTCCTTTCTCCAGTGCATGGAAATAGTCAGAAAAATAATTTGATATGTCAGAATATATCATACTCTCTAGCCTTTCTTTACCATATACTTCCCTAGATATAGGACTGTCTGATTTTCTTAGGCAAAAGTCCCCAAAAGTAGGCTTGAGGTCCCTTCTCCCATGAAGCCTATTAACACTCAATTCAGATGCTAATGATACAAATTTTGTCATGCATTTACAATATAACTTTAAAGCACAACACTCCTCAAACTTATAATCTGACCTGTAGGGCTATGGCCTCTCTGGTCCAATCTGCAGGAGTACTAGTTTCTCATGAAGTCATCTCAGAAGGCTCCTGACTGATTTTCATACAATTGAAGAGCCCAGCCTCACACAATAGCAGAAATCACTGGGAAATTTATGAAATAAGATCCCTTCCTGAGATTTATGTCACACCATTCCTGTCTGTCCAGAATCCACAGATTTCTTCTTATATCTCAGTACTGTGCTTTCATGCTTATATAGGAACTAAGGTGGAGAACATTTCAGAAGGAGACACGTGTTATGTGCATTAGTTCCTAACTTGTCTGAAGGCTTAGACAGTCAGAGAATGGCCCCTGCTTAATCAAAACAAGTTTTCTCATCTCCCTCAAATAATTTGATGTACTTGGCAGGGGGGTTGTAGGGACCCCAAGGACTTCAACATCTAGCAAAATCTGATCAACTCTCCAAAAAGAGTCGTTCAGTACCTCTCAGACTAACTGCAAATAGCTTCCCATTTATCCGAACCAGGTGACAATATCATATCACATTATGTTCATGTGGGAAGTAATTGAAAGGCAACTCTTCAGCTCTGAATTCAGAAGTTGGTCACAAGTCTAATGTTTTCAAAAGCTATATCATTTTGAGAAAGTGAAGAAAATTGCATTTTCTATCTTTCAAAAGAATCTATCTTTTATTGTATTTTTAAGGTACCTTGGCTGCTGCTGTGATGTTGAAGGAACAAATCAAGGACACAAGGTTGAGAGATACAATGTGGCACATTTCAAACAGGAGAGCTGCTGAGTACTTTAGTATCTTTATTTTCAAAATAAGAATTGAAATAATAGGAGAAATATGTGAATGGTAAATACAATTAAAAAGAAGAAACCAGGTGATGTGAAGCAGTATTCATGTATGGACAATGATCAGGGAACTATTCATACATCCATCCTTCCATCCATTTATCAATTCATTTTTGTTTTTGAACAATGTTTTCTGGAGCAACCCTTGGGCCAGGTTCTGTTGTAGGTGCTGAAGAAGCAGCATGAACAAGACAGACACAGCCTCTGACCTCACAGAGCTTACAGTCTAACAAAGGAAGAGTATAATTTTATGCTCTCATTAATTCATCAGAAATTGATGACAGAGATCAGATGTTACTAGAATAGGAATGTCTGGGGGAAAGGCAAAATTGTTGTCTTCTCCTGAGACACTTTCACCTTTCTACTCTTGTACTTGTTCCGTCTCCCATAGACAAATGTGTTCCACCTCCATAGATGAAACACTGGATTCACTTCAGTACTATGTTAGCACCTGGCAGAGTTACCTGCCTTGGAAACTGGAAGCTCCTACATCCATGTAAAAGCATCTGCCGTATCTTACTGTAATTTGTCTACTATATTTACTGTAGTAGACATTCAGTAAATATCTTTTATAACTTTTTAACGTTTATTTATTTTTGAGACATAGAGACAGCGCGTGAGCAGGAGAAGGGCAGAGAGAGAGGGAGACACAGAATCCGAAGCAGGCTCCAGGCTCTGAGCCATCAGTACAGAGCCTGACATGGGGCTCGAACTCACAGACTGCGAGATCATGACCTGAGCCGAAGTCGCCGCTTAACCAACTGAGCCACCCAGGCGCCCCAGTAAACATCTTTTTTAATGCAAAATCACTCACATATTCCAAAACTCCTTCAACTATGGCCCCATTTCCAGAGTCTTCTTTCTAGCACTTACCCTGCCTTATCCCCACCTGATACTTTATTGCTCCTCCTATAGTTCTATAACACAGCAAGTTAACTACCTTGGTTTCCTGCTAATTGTTTGACTGCTTTTTCTCTGGTGTACTTGATCTTGTTCAATTCATTTCATTCTGGTGCAATTCAATTCAGTTTCATTAATATCTGAGCAATTACTATGTACTGGATTCACACATGACTACTTCTCTATAGAATACTCCAAAATCTAGCCCTCAGCTATCTGATAAATCCGAATCCAAATTTTCCATTGGACATCATCTCCTGGGTAACTGTAATCACCTCATTCTCAACATATCCAGAATTAAACTTATCATTTTACTCTGAAAAAAAAGAGTATACTTACTTCTTAGATTAACATGATAATATTAGTAATATGAGAATTATTGAAGTCAGCTATATAAAAGTATTAGTGTTGTATTTAACTACTTCTTCAACAATTCCCCCCGAATGATTCATTTGATTTCATTCCGCATAAAACTCACCTCAATCAAAAATTCCTCTTAATATGCCTTCTTACTTTTATAATCTCTTCCACTCCAATCATGCATTGTTAGATTACAAAGATGTGTCAGCTTTAATGACACTTAATTCAGACAGAATCATGTCTGCCTCCATCAGTTTGGGGTATAATCGCTTGGGGTGCAGTGCCTCCACTACAACTGCCTTATTTGCTACTATTGATCCACATATGTTCCAGGGAAAATAGATGTCTTCCCAAATGTGTGTGATTTCTTGCTTCTGAATTGTTTTCCAGCTTTTCTCTCACTTTTTAGTATTCCTACCCCTGTTATTCTGAGTGTTAAAATTCTTTCCACTTTTTAAGCCCTGGTTTAAATCATACCTTCTTGATGATTTAAGTTACAATAATAAATTTAAAAAGAGAAATGAATAAAGAACATGGTCTTTCGTAACAAACTTGGATTAAATCCAGGATGCACTACTTTACATGCTGTTTGATCATTGACAAAATACTTACAAAAGTCTGTATCTTCAGAATGAAGATAATCCTACCTTGCATTTTGAAGTGAAGAAGGTTTATGCTTTGAATCCTTTCTTACTTTTTAGTGCATATACAGAAGTGTTCTTTCTTAATGGTATTTCTGTCACTTCAGTTGCCTTTCAGTAGGAACGGAAGTAGAAAAATGACCTAAGTTTGCAATCTTGATCCAGCTCCTCCATCAGATATTAATTTTGTATGTAGGAAAATAATAAACTCTAAAAGTAGTCCAATAATTAAAGATAAATTAAAAAGGTAGTCTTTGCTTACGTGAAGAAACCAGCTAAGTGGAACACCTCATTTCCCATTGGTGATCAGTATAATCAGGCATTTCTGTGCCATGTTAAAAAAAAAAAAATCTTGCAGTAGGAAACTCTTTTTGAGACTTAAATGTAATTTTTTTAATTTCCCATAAATTGTTTTTTTTCATACTTTTTTTTCTGTTCTAAAAAGAAAAAATGTAGTGTTCTACAAGGTTCGTAGAACAGGAGTATTAAGGTCAATCTTTAAGTTAAATATCCAATATTTATTGGGCCTTAGTTGAGGAAACAGTAAATAACAAAATGTAAGTTCTAACTCACTATTTGAAATCCATTCCAAACTTTGAGAACTATAGTGCTAAAATGATTTGCAAACCTTTAGCAAATAGGATTAAAGTATAAGCCATATTAAAGCATTTGATGTGCGCTGTAGCTAAGCATATCATATCTTTTGATAATGTTGCACCCTCTGTATCCCACTAATAAAAATGCATACCAGATATTACTATCCAATCCCAGATGTATGAAGATAGCTAAGGATAAATGCACATTTACCTGTTACTTGCCTATAGTACATTCACAATTGGTTGTGTGTGTATGTATACATCTCCTTGCCTTGTTTACCTTTCTTTACAATAACTAAAACATAATATGGCAAATATTATCTTCTTGTACTAAATCCTGCTTCCCCTGCCACCCCTGACAAATGCCCTATAATCTGTATTTGGGGGTTGGAAGACTAGAAACTACATTTGTTGGATTCCTCTATCAGATAGATTCTGGGGTTAGGTTCTGCCAACAGAAGTACCAGATAAAGGTAAAATGTGGTCTCCAATAGCATCTGGAGGTTGGTGTAAGAAATCAATTTTACTTTCTCACTTTTCTTTCTGTAGCCCTGGGAGGAGGGGGGTAGTTGCTTTCTCTACTTTCTGATCTCAGAATAGTACCACCATTTTCTGTATTTCTATATAACCCTTTCCAACAATTTGTAAATATGTTTCTACACTCAATTTTCTTCTGTTTGAAATTCTGAGAGTGGCTTATATCTTCCTTACTGGACCTTGGCTGATGCATATAACATATACACAAATTATATCAATTGAATGAGGACATGATCTAGGCCCAGGTTGTGAAACTCTGCAATGAAATCTTAGGGAACAGATCAATGCTTTCTCAACAGTACTCATCCCAGCTATCTTCTTGAGGAATAACTTGATTGCTTAATTGTAGATCTCCATCCTAGAGACCTGGTAGTGTAGGAGAGAGACAGCCCCTCTTTATCCTCACTGCCTAATTACACCTCCTCTGACTGACTGCTAGAGCATGTCAGCTCTCAAAGATTGACTTTTGTCACTTCCTGGAGACTGCTTACTTCTGTGCCCATAACCAGTGTGGTCTTCACATGGGTCTCATATCAAAAAGCTTGAAGGATGTGGACAAAAGTGATGTGGCCTTTGAGGTAGTATTTTTGCTAAAAGCAGGGTTGGTTTCAGATAAGGTGTCATATTTTTCATGTGTAGCATTGCCTGCATGATCCGCTTGTCATATTACTTCATCTAATATGTGTCATATTATGTTAGGTCCTGCCATCAGAGTTAACAATGAGACATGCTATTCCCAGAGCAGCAGCGTATGGATTGCCACAGATTCAAAAGCCTTTGGTTTTTTACACACTGTTGGGAGATACACGAGCTAGATCTTGTACCATTAAGTTCTGTAGCCACCATACAAGATATATCATATTTTTTCCAAGAGAAAAATAGTCAATAGACTTGAAGAAATCATGAGGTAACATTCTGGAGAAAACAATCCCGTCAATATTGAATTTTGACTCCAGTCCTTTGGCAAGCCAGTGCCTCTTTACATTCAGCTCTTGACTTCCAGCAATGGCAGTCATTTTGGATAAATTGTGCCTTGACACTTCTGCACCAGCCAAATTCACAGGAGCATCTTTATAGATTTCAAAAAGCTTACATTTAGAAAGATAAGACAGTCTGGGTCTTGCCACTTTGATTCATATTTAGAACCAGTACAGATTTCTCTTTCAGTTGCCTGCGGAAGACACATTCTCCAAATCGATGTCTGAAATTGCTAAATAAATTTCAAAGGATAGATTTTTTTTTCCTGACCTCATTTGAATGTCTAGACATTTGTGGATTATTGAATCTAAACTATCTGAAACATCAAGACAATGTTCCCCAAACCAAATTTAACCTGTAGGTTAAGAATGCAATCAAGAATTATAAAATCAGAGCTTCAGAGCCAGTTCTGTTGGGGGAGAAAACTGAGAAGTGGAAGAAAAGAAACAATCACTTAAAATCCTTCCAATTAAATGCAGAAACAGGGGACATAATCAGAGAACAATCGCTGACCTACGTATTGGTGCAGATATTGGAACAAGAAGGGTGGGGTGGAGATCAGAGAAAGTTAATGTAACTAAGAAAACTGCTAATTACACTTATTCTCAGATAATACACATTTACCCGGAAGCATGGTTCATGTTCACAAAGTGCTTGTCAGCTTTCCTTTATTTGAAATTCAAACTATTGTAAGGCTAGTTTATTCTATTAGCAAGTACTATTAGATGGCATTTTAAAGAAGAAATATATGACATTAGCCCATAGGAAGAGGCTGTATCAACATTGCTGGAACTAGAGAAAAATCTTCCTTCCCCCTTTTCTCCTTACGAGGAGCGAATTGCTAGAGGGACATCTAATGTCAGGGACCTCTTGAATGGGTGAGCTTCCTAGCCATTTGGAAAACTTCAGGAATTACTTCCTGCTTTTCACAAGTATCTCTGGTCATGGGCAGCAGTTGGGGGGTGGCGCTATTTCCCTTCCAGCCCATATTTAACCATCATATTTGAGCATATGATTGCAGCTCCTCTGAAAGGACTTAGAATGAGCTGCCAGGCTGCAAGGGATTGAATCGAAAGCCCCCTAACAGTTAAAGTGTCCATTAGCTCCTCTACACTTAGCATCCGTCAGAGACAAGAAGGGCTGGGAGCCCCGGGCGAATTTCTAACTAGCCTAATGAGGACAGAGATTCTGGGAGCAGAAAAAGTTCATTTGCTGAATTTCCAGCAAGAAGTCACTTCAATATTGCTTCTAGGAAACACTGACAGGCTTTGTTGGTAAGAAATCATTATGCTGAGAGAGAAATGGGATATTGTTATATGAGGTTTTTAAAGAAAATTCATTTTGATAGATGTCTAACTGTGCATTCAATTAAATTTCCTTCTCTTTCTTAAAAAATAGATGTCAGGTAATTGTACTCAAGTTCTGTAAGCTGAAAAGTGTTATCCTTTCCTTCCAGTTATTAAAATTTCTTTATCAATATGTGTCTTTCTTGTCTTTATCCTTTGACTATGGGGGGCCCTCAGTGAAAATACATGGAGTTCTCCCCTCCTCTCTGTGGATATGTGTGTGCCTTCCAGAAGGATTAGTAAGGACTGCTCTTTTTTTTTTTTTTTTTTTTTTGTGAAAACTGACTTCTGTATGAAAATTGTGTAGGTTCTGTGCCCCTGAAAATTCCTCTTAAAAATCAATGGGCATAACCACTTGCTAGACATAAAGTCTGTTTAGTTATATAATCACAAATCATCTTCGTTTATTGTGATGCCCCACTATTTCCTAACTATGTATCCTGCCATTTTGTGATGGTCTTTTTGAAGCTTCTTTTTTATTTTTTAAAATTTTTAATGTTTATTTATTTCTGAGAGAGAGAGACAGAGTGCAAGTGGGGAAGGGGTTAGAGAGAGCAGAAGAGACAGAATCTGAAGCAGGCTTCAGGCTCCAAGCTGTCAGCACAGAGCCGAATGCGGGGCTCAAACCCACCAACTGTGAGATCATGACTTGAGCTGACTTCAGATGCTTATCCGACTGAGCCACCCAGGTGCCCCTATCCTCTTGAAGCTTCTAATAATGATAAACCAACTACCATTCAAACCACTTACCCCTTTCAATCCATCCTCTCTCACTCTCACCAAATTGATCATTCTAAAATATGGCTTTACAAATAATACACCCCTACTCCTAAAACTTCTAGCCCTCCATGTGGCTATGAATCCATCATTCAAACAATTAGCTTCTCCTCCACTTATCTACCTTCCAATAATGGCACTCTCTTGTTCCTAAACAACCAGTTCTTGGAGTCATATTCATTTACTCGTCCATTTTTCTTTATATTCATTAAAGCCACTCACTATATTCTAAGTCTGTATGCCAAGTCATGCAGAATTCTACCTTCACAATATTCGTCTCATTTACCCACTCCTCTCCCTACCCACTGTCGTCTAATTAATTAGGCTTTTATTATATTTTGCTTTGGCTTTTTAAATAGCTCATTAATTGGTTTCTCTAACACCTACTTGCCTTATTCTAGATAATTCACATATGACAGCCATACTAATTTTGTGAAGATAAACTTCAACCACATTACTATCTCCAACAAAACCTCTATGACTCTCCCACTGTCTATTGGATTTCACACACGTCTTAGCATTTAAAATGTGGAAAACGTGGTTGACACCTACATTCCATAATTTACTTCATTTTTTTCATCAATGTATAGTTAAGCTCCCACAAAATATAATTACACACATCCCTATCATGTTTCACAGTATTTTATCTTTATATCTCCATTCATATTCTCTGCAAGCGAAATGTCTTCTCTACTCTCTCTCCCATGAAAATCTTAATCTGTATTTAGATTTCTTTTCAAATTCCAACTACTCTGTGAAGTCTTTCCTGATATACAATCCAAGCATGATTTCTCACTTCTCTGAGAAATAGTGCTTAATAATACTTTGTTGGCATGTCAAGTAGAGGAAAATGAAGAGGAATAGTAGGTCTTGATTTCCATTACAGTGAGATTTCCAAACTCGTTCTTTCCAATTCTTGCCCTCTATGAACAAAAGGTCTTTAGAGTAATGGACAGAAAAAGCATTCCAGAATGTCTCAACCCATGGGAATGAGATTTCAAAATGACTGAGAACATTGGAGAGAAAACCGAGTTGGTTATCAGATCAAGCTGACCCAGCCCATCTCTTTTCCAACTTTCAATATGTGAAATCCTAGGTAATTTGGACCTTTGGTTTAGGAAAGCAATGACACTAGGGTTAAAATGTTGCAGGCAGGCTGTTTCTGGAGTAAACTTAATTTCCAATTCCCCCACATAAAAAATAGCCCACCTACTAAGTATACTTTGTTTTCCTATGTGCCTAATCCTTTTTTAAAAGATTTATAAGCAAGCAGAAAACAAGGGCTGTGATAGACTCATCTTGATGTCCTAAGTGTTTACGAAGAGACAAGAGAGGTATTTGATAGACATTTACTGAATTAGAGTCTGCATTATCAGGCTTCTGCTCACATACCTGACTCTAACAGTCGGCTAGCTCTACTAGCTGTTACGTAATTAATAATTCACTATATCTGTAATAGATACTATGGCATCCTCCCGCCCCCCCCCTTTTTTTTTTTTTACCATATATGCACACATTTCAACAAAACATTAATTCCCCAAGCACAAGACGTGGGATTTGTTCTTATACTGTTCTGTAGCATACATCTCTGAGCATGGTGCCATATGCCTAGCACAAAACAGAGATGGACAGTTTCAAGAAAGCTTACTTCATGTTTGGATATATATGAAACTATTACTATATTTTTATATCTTTTTTATATTAATAGGTTAAACAGAGAAAGAGAGCGACAATTAAGGAGTTTCCTATATGCAGGAGATTGCTTTGAGGACTTCCAAATGGCTCCTTCCTGTAGGACAGCAAGGGGAATGAATGATCCCCAACCCCAATTAGAAAACACACACTGAAGCCTGAAGGGGTCATGAACTCCTAAAGCCTTCAGTGGCCTTTGTACTGCAAGTCTCCATATTCTAACAAATGAGTAATACCTTAGTATCTGAAAATATCCCAAAGATGACTCTTTTCTCTGGATTCCACTGCAACCATCCCCGCCTTTTCATATTGGTTCTCCCACTGATCCTTCCAAACCAGAAATAACAAACTCCAAAGTCAGAATGGTATCAGTTTCTTCCTACCTTCTTTATCATTAGTGCTTCATTTAGTCACATTTTCTCTCCTGATTCTATCCACCAATAAGCACAATGTAAGTAACCTGTCATTGATTCAATAACTACAGGGTCTTTGGTTAATTGCTATTCCAGATTTTATCTTAAACAAAATGAATTGAGTTGTAGAGAGAACTGCTTTCAGAAACACTAGCCTATAGTTATAATGTCTCTGGTTTTTAGAAGGAAACACCCACGCATGCATGGACACACACACGCATACACACATACACCCCAAAGTCAGTTCTGAAAAGCCATTACTGGGGGTAAAATGAGCTGCTTCATATGTTTGCAGTAAGATTGGCTGGTCTGTTCAAATTCCTTTCCAGACTCCTTCTGCAAAGTAATTTGTTTAAAATCCAGAGAGATGCAGGGATCTGGCTGATAGGTGACCACAAGCCTCACAGTACCACTATTACTCAATATTTTAAAGAACTATTGCTTTTTATCTCTGAATTCAGCTCTGCCATGGGCTGTTGCTGGACCCGAAGAGAAACTGTTCTTTGATGTACTTTGGGAGATGTCTGTAAGTTTTGTGTCTTGTTGATTCTTTGTTTCTGCCTTTTTTCTTCTACATGGTTCTTGGTTTCTAAAAGTCCTCTCTTATGTCAAATATTTGTACCATAGAAAGATCCCAATTATTTGGCTTCAATGCACAGTCAAGAGAATCCTGCCAACTTTCATTAAATCCTTCAGTCTTATCTTTCAGTCAATATATTGAGCATCCTCTGGACGCTATTCCCTGGTATAGATTTTAATCATCTTGATTAGATCATTGCTTCTGCTACAAAGCACAATATGAGTTAGTACCATAACACAGTAATAGCAATAGTCTTACAAATTTGTATAATATTTCATAGATTTTGAAGTTCTCTAAAACACATCAGCAATTTGTTCATCAAAACAGCCATGTGAAATAAAGCAGATGCTTCTTTCTTTCAAGTAAGTGGACAAGGGATCAGGAAAATAAAGGGACTTAGTCTAGAAGCCATGCATAACAGTGACATGTAAAACTTAACGACCAGAGATTTCCTATAAAGCTTTAGCATAGAAGTAAGAGTAAAAATGAAAACCAAATAATATCACATATAAAAATTAGCAAGGTTGGCTTAAGAATGACATTCATCATGAAAGAATCTTGACTGATTAGTGATCCTTACACTATTACTATAGGAGGGATGAAAAAAAAATCACGTGTAGAAAAGTAGATTTTAGAAATAAATAAAACACTAAGGAAAGGGACTTTGAGTTTTTAGTTTTCAGTTGTAGCTAAACTCTATATCTGACAAGGCATTAGTTCATCTAGCACCTTGTAAGTTAAGTGACATTCCGTGTTCATTAAAAGATCTGTAGATTTCATTAAAGTACTTTCATTACAAGACACACTGACCAATCTCTTGACATTTTGCCTAATTAACAAGAAAGGTGATATTGTGTGTGTGTGTGAAAATAGAATATTCCAAGTCCCATTGTCAAAATATCAATAGCACTCTAACTAGGAGAAAATATGTAACATTGAGATCATGTGTTAAAAAAATATAAAATGAATCTCAGTATTTCAGGAAACTCCTGTCTTCATCAGTCTGTGTCAGGGAATTAATTTTCAGTCATACATCCCCGCTGATACATCTGCAACTTGAGAAAGTCCAATTTCCTTCCTTCATATGTGTCTAATAGAGTATGAATAGTTCAAGTGTCTGAGCAAAAGCAGAGGCCAAGCCACAGACCTACTTCCTCAGTAACAAGGAGGACAGTGACTTTAACCTGCTACTGATAGAGAAGCTTGTGTCTTCCTTCCCCCAGGAAAGGTTTTCGCACCTGGGCGAGGTGAAAATTGCAGTCAGAAAAGAAAGGCCCAATGGATATAGAATGGACTGTGGGGCCCAGAATGACATTCTGCCCACCGTTGCATCTCAGCAAACCAGTCCTGGTTGCCAGGGGAGAACTCTGAACTAATCTCCCTCTTTTTCCCCTGGCAGAGCCCCAAGGTTATCAACAAGTCCAAAGGTGCAAAACCTCCATTTAGGAATTTATAAGAAAATAGGAAAGAGGTCAGATGCAATTTGTAGACCACTTAAATTCCCTCCCAGCTAAACACCCGAGAAAGTGGGAAGGGAACCTCAACTGAAGCACTTTTAATTATAGACAATGCACACTTGAGAGTCATATTTAAAGTGGTTCATCCATTCTTAAGTCCTAAGTGAGCTTTGTTGTGTGCCCTGCTCAGGAACCATGTACTCTACAATAGTCAGCATAAGAACTATTAATGAAAATTATCAAATAATGATATAGTCCATATCATAACAGTGACTGCATTTCCAGTATTCAGTCTATCACCTTATGCCAGAAGTCATTCAGATCCTTCCAGCTGGCCATGTATACCCAGAAGGAGAGAACTGCATGTGGCTGTTGAAAGAACTGCATCATCCAGTGTAATGACACCTTCAAGTGCAGGAACCCCTGGCCTGATTCCTGTCTGAGCACGGCCAAGGCACATTGTTCTACCCACTTCCTGAAATCAGCAGGGCAGGTGGATGTCTAGAGACAGCAGTGACGATGAATGCAGAACTCTGACCTGCCTGGGCATCGACCAGCATGGCCAGGAGTTCCTGGGCTACCTGGATCATCAGGTTATGTCAATAATGACTATTAACCAATTTAGGCAAATCTTCTGTGGAACTCCAGTCAAAAGCAGTAATGAAAAACCATATGCTTCCCTTTGTTTGGGGTGTGAAAGGTTTCTCTTATATTGAGGCCCATTTATAGTGTGCTTTCATCATCAACTAAGGGGTATTTTCAAGGGCAAGGAAATCTGAGCATGAATAAAAAAAAAAAGAAAAGGATGACTGAGGAGAGGTACGGATGTGTAGCACTACTTTGGCAACACTTCAGGAGATGAGCTGACACCAGAGTGGTGAACACCAACCAGGGGTCACACCTTTGCTTCGCAGAACTCTCAGTCTGTGCTTGTGGACCTGCTGTGGTAAAGCAGGTGGAGCATGAGGAACAACGAGCATCAGGTTTAAGTGCTGATGGATCTCTTTCTGTCTTCTCCACTAGGGCCTGTGCAATCATGTTGTGGAAGGAAGCAGCCATTTCAACACGGGCTAGCACAAGGCTTCCAGTGACATGAAACACAGAAAAGAATAATAGTATGTATCTACCTTGGAGGAGGACACACTATATCCCACACCACATATTGGTTGATTCTTAACAACTCTTGAGGGTACTATATTAAATACTGTTGTATTTATCTTGTAGCTCATAGATGTCAAAGACTTTCCTGTATTTTTTTTCTCTCATTTAGTATATTTGACACACAATGTTACATTAGTTTCAGGTGCACAACATAGCGACCCCACAGGTTTGTGGGTTATGCTATGCTCACCATAAGGTAGCTATGGTCTTTCACCACACAATGCTATCACAGTATCACTTTTACACTGTGTTTTTATTCCTGTGACTTAATCGGGTCTTTTTTTTTTTTAACATTTATTTATTTTTGACATACATAGAGACGGAGCATGAACAGGGCAGGGGCAGAGAGAGAGGGAAATACAGAATCCAAAGCAGGCTCCAGGCTCTGAGCTGTCAGCACAGAGTCCAACACAGGGTTTGAACTCAGACCGTGAGATCATGACCTGAGCCAAAGTCAGCCACTTAACCAACTGAGCCACCCAGGCTCCTCCTGTGACTTAATCGTTTGATAATTTTCTTGCATGCATGTGACGGAACCAAGCAAGACTTGTCCCATCTCACAGCTCATTGTCTTTAAAGCTGGTTGGTTCCACTGCTCCCTAAATATCCATGGACAGTGCCCAGGAGATGACTGAGGAGGCATTAGGACTGCCACTCGTGCTCTCTTTAGACAGAGCAGCTCTCCACCACTCGCTCTTCCTCACACACTCATCCCTCCCTCTCTCTCTCTCTCTCTCTTTCTCTCTCTTGTTTATGTACTTGGTTCTCAGCATAAGACTTTGTTAGAATAAAAAGGCATGTAGGTAAAAAATAAATGATATATTAAAAATAGAATAGAGTAGTTTGAAAGCCTCTGCAGTGCTTTAACAATGAAAGAAACATCTCTGCACACTTCCAACATCAATGTACAGTTTGCTAACTACATAATTATGCTAAGTTAGAAAACTACACAGTTATTTCCATAAACTGGGTTTAGCCATTGTTACTTAATCTTTATTGCCTTTATGTACAGCTCTGAGAGACCCTTCAGGGATTGCTGAATATAGGTTTTAGGGCAAGGAAGGTACAACGTGCAATTACCATTGAATTCTGGTGCCCACACTGGTAAGAAGAGTAATATGCCCCCCATAGCAGCCCTCACACACACAAATGTATTTCCCACCAGATACTGGCTTAACAAGCCCCAATCTACTCTGCATGTGTGAACTGTAATGTTAAAGAATTTTAAGTTACTAAAACACCAAGAACTGGTGGGACCTCCAGTCTAGGTGGAACAACAGGGAAGAATCAGAAGGACCCCGTAAGAAGTGATGTGGTGAGCTGTGCTGGGCACCTGCACTGGAGAAAAGGGAGAGAACAATGTGGCCTGGAGAAGACAGGTTCACTACTCCCCATTACATGACTGGAGATGAGAATGATGCCCTTTACTGAAGGAAGGGTAGGAAAGTGTTTGTCAAGCTCCGGGATCAGGAATCCAAGGATGCAGAGGTTTCTCAGTCACCAGGACAGTGGATTTCCAATAGACTCCATACAGGGGCCTCCAGAAGCAGTATCAGCAGCTTGCCTTAGTCATATGAGATGCTTAATATTTGTCAGAGCATCTTCTCGGCTCTTACCATACACTCCTCTGAACTTGGTACACCACTGGCACCATTTTGCACATGAGTAAACCTAGGCACAGGGAGATTTGGTAACTTGCACAAGATCACTGTGCTGTATCACAAGAGCACTGTAGTCTGTGGACATTTGAATTCACGAGTCAAAACAAACTCAGGGTTCCATTCCTTGACTTCTTCACTGTGGCAGCTCTGACGAAAACTTTTCTTGAAGATGTTAAGGGCTTTGTGAGGCAGTGGGGGAGGGTTTGCATGTTACTAGGGTCTACAGAGAGTAATGTGCTCTAATGCAGGGGGAGGAACGTGGCTTGCCTGAATCTCCTACATTCTTAGCACAATACACAAACCAAGAAGACTCAAGAACAGAACTAGATAATACTTTTTAAGCACAACCCAAGAAGAGTTTAACAAAAGATTTGGGGATAGGTTTTCTCATCCCCCAGGAGCACTCATTCTATAAAAGAGCAAATCATGTGGGGATTTGCTAGGTTGTCAGTTACCAGGATGCATTTTAACTTACTGTGAAACACAGTACCTACCTTCCAGAGGCTTCTGCCACTCTCTGGGCAGACTTTTTTTCTGTATAGTTCTTCTATTTTAGCTCCTGGGAAGGGTTTGCTCACATACACTCCTACACATATGGGACGGGAGAAGGATTTCAACCAAAGCAAACACAGAAATCAGTATGACGTGCTTGGAAATGATAACCTAACCAAAGACCAAACAGTTACCAGCTTCAGAAAAAAGCACTCTGATTTGTGATGTTTGCCATACTATTGTAACTGTAACTTACAATGCCACATTTCCAACATGCAATCCTCTTTTTCCTGCCCCAATAAAAAAGCAAGAGATATGCAAATTTGGCAGCAAATTAATCGAAGTTCATTTCATTTTTGTAATTATTTCGAGTCTGCTGTTGTTGTTGGCCCTTATATACAACAGAGAGTATTTATCTATCCAATCACTCATTCAATTTATGAATGTATTTTTACTTTTGTAGAACTCTCAATTTATTTGAAAATAAAGCATTTGCAGATAAAATATTCAGAGTATTATTAAATAAATTATTATTAAATTGACTTTTTCCCTTGTCAAACACCTTGTTCCTTTTGAGCAAGCTGAGCAATCTGTAAGAGAACATCTTCCTCTTGACCTCCGTGTGTTATTTCCCACTGAGGTACCAATCACACAATGAAAAGAAAAATACAGATATAAATCTGTTAATCTTACCATAGGAGTTGACTGTATGGAGCCAGTTACTAGCTTGTAAAACCACAACAAAGAATAGCAGAAGAGAAATTTCTAGAGAGTATCCTTTTTGGATAAATGTCTGATAATATGATTTTCTTTGTAGGACTTGCTGGGAATTGAGACATAAAAAAAAAAATACATCTTGTACTCAAAGAGCTTGTGAGTTCAACAGATGTGTAACAACCTTATTTCAGACAATAGCATGTCTATTCTGTGTTTATTTAAAATTCTTTTCATTGTATCATATCTGTTTTATTTCCATCATATATCTTTATCTGTGTTCTCCAAAGTGTCCCTTGAGGACAGGGCCTTATCTTACTTGTTTTTGCATCCTCAATGATTTGATCATAGTAGGTCCTCAAAAATTTTTAGTAAAATAGCACAGAATCTTCTCATAGGTATGATTCTTTATAAGAGAAACTTGAAGGGCTATCTGCTATTATTGCAATCTGAATAAGATCAGGAATTGCAAATATAATATGTCATTTCTACTTAAACATAATATAAGCAGATATGCTTTTTTTCTGATTTTTCAGAGGAAAAAAAAAGCCTTGCTTATCCTTAAATTGATGTGTCATTCAAATAACAGCCAACCAGCTTGTCTTTTTTGTGAATGTACTATTGTGTAAAGACATTGTACAAAGACATTATCCCGGGCTCAAATATTGGTCATACAGAGATGAATTAGACATAGCTGACACCCTCATTCTACTTGAAAAGACAAGCCTGAAATATGTCAACAGATAATTAGCTATAAAGATCATGACAGATCAGTTGAGAACATAAGCCAGAAATGTAAGAACTGCTAGGAAGAAGGGGTTCCAGGGACTTGAGGTACCCCAGTAAAATCCCTGATCTCAGTAGCTGGAACCAAAAGTCAGGGAAAAGGAACATGAGTCATTCTGGTCTGAGAGAAAATGATGGCTATTTGAAAACTTCTTTTTCTTTCTTCTTTAAAACAAAAACAAAAAAAAATTATTAATGACAGTTGTAGAAAACCGATTATTCTGTGTTAGTTTATCCCGAAAGCAGTTGCAAATTAGAGCAATTAGTTTCATAGTGCTAATGTATGCCATAATAATTCTTACTAAAGAATACGTGCAGTCAAAAATATTTTCCAAATTTCAGCAACACCCCGATTCTGTTTTTATAGGTACATGATTAAAGAAACTATAAAAATATGTATGTCCAACATAAATTTGGTACTAGGCTGATAAGAAAATGATGCCCTCGCCTTCCCTGCATATGGACTATCTCTTCTATTTCATATCATTGAATCACTGACAGTGACCAAATGTATTACTATGTGGGTCGATTGTTGTATCTCAGGATAATCATCTATTATTTGGGGCTACTAATAGCCTAGTTAATAAGACCTACGGGAATATTGTATTAACAGAATGAGCAAACCACAACCAGGGCTACTCTGGTTCAAATTAAAATGCTAGCGTTTTTTTTTTTTGTTGTTTATCATTATGTGTGTTGAATATTGTGTCTTTACCTAAGGGATTATGTGAGGTTTGTAATATTTATAAAGAGAACAGCTACTCATCTCAGGGCCATTTCAAGAGTATGTATTATTTATATCCTGATCTACCCCCTCCAATGTTCAATATCTTTTAAGAACTGTGATTAATAAAACATTCCAATTTGAACAGTGTGGGTTCTATTCACAAAACATGGTTATTCAGCCCATTTCTATGCAGATATCACCAGGGAGAGTACTTATCACCAGAAAATGCATAATCAACATCAGATATTTTGAATTAATGATTTTAGGGAGGAGGTTCATTAAACTCTTTGCTTCATCCCTAAGTGGGACTTCTCAATTAAGTATGAAGAGATTGGGAAATAGGAGGGACGTACACGTTAAAAAATGGTGTGTCAAGCTCAGTTAAGGCTGTGCTAAAGCCTTTCATTCAAGATCTGTCAAGAAATCATTATCTTTTCTTTTCCTTTTTTCACTGAGTTTTTTTATAACTGAGGTTTAATGTATTATTAATAGAAGAAGAGGGATAAGGAACAGTAGACAGTTATCGTGCACTGCAGCAGCAGTTTTAGGTTTGGGTACAAGCATTAAGAGGTATTTCTTCCATCTTTAATAAACATGAATGCTAGAGAATGAGAACCGTGCCGATGCGAGCACAGCAAAGCAGGCCAGAGCCACAGCCCCGCTGGGAGTGTATCCTTAGAGCAGCTTATTGGGTCCTCGTATCACAAGACCCACGGTACTGAAGCTATAAAAATATTTAGTGTTGCTATGTTTCAGGCATCAAATGGCATTTTACATTCTATTTAGGGATGGAACTGAAATGAAGCAAGAGAATCCATCAGTGGGTCGTTATCCAACACCTATCTTGTCCCCTCTGCTGCTGTTCTGCTTCAGAAGAGATGAAATGACCCCTGTCCTCAAGACCACTGCTATCTGTTCGGATAACAAGGGTGATGTAGAAGTCATCAGTCTTGTCAGAGATTAGAGCCCAAGCTTAAAACAAAACAAACCAAAAACCCCTGCATTCTTCCCTTGCTGGCCTCAAAAGCTCTTTATGGATGGATATGCTGAGGCTGGGATAAGAGCCCTGCTCTCCACCCCAACTCTTAGTGAACCTTAGATTCTTAAAAGAATTTGGATTCCTTTTATCCAATCACCCCTCAAAGTTATTATTTTCTCTGGCCCAATAACATCAAATTCCTTTAACCTGCCTCTGTTTCCATATTACTCAGTTCTGAATATTGAACAAAGGAAGCCCTTGGGTATTTTGTAGCCAAATGTTTTATCTAAAAATGCTACTGTAATAATAGTTTTTCTTAATGTAAAGATTTAATATTTGCAAAAAGTATTTTTGGAGTGCTTTCCATGAGTATCTCATTGCATACATATAATAGTGTGAATTACTGTAAGTAATACATGTTGTTATAATATTTTTGATATATGAATACAGTGAGTACTTTGAGCATGCTCATTGCCAGGCGATAGTGGAGGCAGGGCTTAAAACCCAATGCTCAGCACCTCCATTCTGCTTCTCTAATGGGCTAGCAGCTGTTTTGATGATTCCCTTGAAATACTGAACTATAAACTTAGTTAAAAATAAATAACTTTCTATGTGCATCCATTATGGAGAATGGTATAGAGAGTCCTCAAAAAATTAAAGATATAACAACTACTATGTGCTTAGTCAATCCCACTTCTGAATATACATCCAAAAGGTATAAAAACAGCATATCAAAGAAATATCTACACCCCCATGTTCATTCCAGCATACGTTCCAGTAGCCTAGATAAGAAAACAACTTAAGTGCCTCTCAGTGGATGAATGGATAAATAAGTTATATATACAATGGAATAAGGTTCAGTTGCAAGAAAGAAGAAATCTTGCAATTTATAACATGGCCAGACCTTGAGGGCATTATGCTAGGTGAAACAGACCAGACTGGAAGCAGACACGTGGTTGCTAGGGCCTGGGGGATAGGGGAATTAGGCAGAGGCTTGTAAAAGGCTCCAAACTTTCAGCTATAAAATGAATAAGGTCAGAGTATCTAATGTATAACATGGTGACTATAGTTGATAACATTGTATTGAATAATTGACATTTTAAGAGGCTAGAACTTAAATGTTCTTTTAATAAAAAAAGATAAATATGTCAGGTGATGAATATAATTAACTAGGTGGGAGAAAACTTTTTCATAATGTTTATGTATATCAAATCATTTTGATATACATATTTTAAATATCTTACAATTTTATATGTCAATAAAGCTGGAAAATACTTCTGTGGAGTCTTTACCATAAAAACAAAACAAATAAATAATGCTTACTGGCAAAGTTAAATATTCAATGCAGATATATTTCACACACAAAAATCTGCCAGGTTGTTACAGATGCTATGTCATAGCTTCTACAAAATGGAAACAGAGGAGATTTTACACTTAGATCAATGCCATCTCACTCACTTTACCCAGGACTAGTTTGCTAAATAATAGCATCTCAGATAACTGGCTTGGGGCAAACTTATAACAAGATATCTAGTCTCTATTATTTTAGAGATGGTCCTCCTAAGAATCCATTTTGTGAAATGACTTCAATTCAAAAATTCGACTTATTTCCTGCATTCTGACAGAGAGCATCTTCTCTCGTGCTGAGGATTTAACACACGATGGTGAACAAGAACATCAGCTTCTGGCCAAAATGAATGTGGCTGGAAGGCCATGTTGGAATCAATCACAGGCACAGCTGGGACTCCTTGGAGCTGTCAGGAAATGGAATGGAGTCAGGGTTGCTTTGGAGAGCCTCTGACCTGAAGGCCAGGGCCTGTCAGCATGAGTCTGTTAGTGCTAACCTGCATCCAGGTGTTTTGATCCCCAGTCACTTCAGAACTCCTGGAGAAGGTCTTGATCACTATCACTGGACATCAGGGAGCTGCAAGGCTATGCTGGCATGCGGTCCAGTGTAAAACACACACATAAATGTCTATCAACCTTTCCCACTTGGTCAAGTTTGCATCAGCCTGTTACAAGGAGACATGCATGAGAAGGGACAGGAGGAGACTGTCTGCCTACCCCTTCATTCTGGACGCTCTCTTGCTTTAACTGATTTTGTCAGTTCACCCAACACTTTTGACCTGTCATGGAACATGGCCCAAATGGTACAGGGGAATTATGTGAGCATAGGCAGCAGAAAAATATCCAAGTCTCTGGCTTTTGATTGTTTTTTTCTTCAGATAACTGGATTGAAAATAAAACAATATCCAGTACGCTTTTCCCGTAAGACACTGAAGAGTCTAGAGGCAGGTGGAAGCCCAAGTCAAGATCTATAGACCATGTTGCAGCCCTGAGTTATTTCTTCCCAAAGGCTAATGAGATGTTTTCAGAGATATTATTTCTCCATCTTCCAAATTCCCAGGAAGTGCCCCACCTAATTCTAGTGCCTGTTCCCACTTGCTTTCTCACCCTGGCAATCTTAATTCTGGGTCTCTGGAAGATACTAAAGACACACATTCATTCATTCATTCATTCATTCATTCATTCATTCATCAAATATACTTGGAAGCAGCTGGTACAGAATGTGTAAGTTCGTGAGGAAGATAGTAATGAACTGATATTTGTTGCTTTCCTTCAACTTTTTTTTTGTGTGTGTTTGTTTTTGAAAGAGAGAGCACATGTGCCTGGGGGTGGGGCAAAGAGGGGGAGACAGAGAATCCCAAGCAGGCTGGATGCAGGGCTGGAATTCACAAACCAGGAGATCATGGCCTTAGCAGAAATCAAGACCTGGAGGCTAAATTGACTGAGCCACCCCGGCTCCCCTTCGACTTCTAAGCAGAGACAAATGCTTTGATTTTTGAACATGTTTTCATGTGTGACTTTGGAGTTAAATGGGATTAGTTAATATCATAGCAAATATATGGGAATTAGTTACCTCCAATTCTGAATAGCCACTTATCACAGCCAAGAACCCTTGTATTAAGGGAACAAGGGAAATAAATACTCAAACCTCTTTCCCCTTTTCAATTTCCTGTTGATTCCACCTAATGGTGAAATCCAAACTAAAGCAAGAGAGCCGGGGCGGGGGGGGGGGGGGTGCTGTTTGAAGCATTCCTTAGGCATCAGCCTCCTGGAGTTCAGAGAAGGATAGAAAAGAGGGAAGCAAGGTTAATTGATAATATACAGGAAACATACCGCAAAGGTGTTTGGAATGCTTGATTAAACTCCAATGACTTCAGAAATGTTCCTATATCTTGTATGACCCAGTGCCTCAAATTCCAATCCTTGAACTTTTTTTGTATGCTCACTCCCTGGATCATTTCATCCAATCCCAGTCTTCAAATTCCATATACTTCAAATTCCATATGTATTCTGATGACTCTCAAATTTCCCCCTACCTTTTCCCAACTTCCAGCTGTGAACCTAACATCAGCATGAGGATGTTTCAAATTCCAGACAATCCTCAACACAGGAATCTACTCTATGCATCGCTACTGCATCTACCAAAACCTGGCTCATCCTTCCATGTTACCCAAATCACTAAGTGATAACATCATTGCTCTGGTTGCTCAGGTCATACATAGTAAGCCATCCTTAAATTACTTTCTTTCACCCTCCTCATTTGCATTTCCAACACTACATTCAAAATGTATCCTAAATTTATCTACATCTTCTCTCCTGTATAATGACTGAGTTTAAGATTACATCACAGCCAATGCCACCAAAGTTCTGTTTCTGCTCCACTTTTGTTCCTTCCCATGGCCAATATAGTCATTTCTTCACAGAAACGTAACTACTGTTTTCTAAAAGACCCTCTTGGCTTCCAGTAATACTCAGAATAAATGATGAACTCCTGATTCCTGGACCTTCAAGGACCCACGTGTTTTGGACCTTTTCTATGTCTTAGACCTCATCTTCTTTACTCTTCATTGATTCTGTTTCAGCCCTACTGGCCTTTTTGCTGTTTCTCAAAACACCAGGGTTACTCCTGGTTTGGGGGCATTTTCCCTAGCTCTTTCTTTTGTCTACAATGCTTTGTCTCCACATTCCATGCAGTTCCTTCTACCTCTCAATTCCTGCCTCTCCCCACATGTTACCCCTGGATCTTTCCTAACTTCCTTAATCTAAAATAGCCTGTCTTCATTAATTTTCCTTATAGAGTGTATTACCATTTAAGTTATTTTACATCATATCATATTATATTTATGTTTAATGCCTGTTTCTAATTACAATGAAAGTTCAATTAAGGACTTTTTTTCTTGTTTTGTGCTGATCTATGTAAATCAGTAAATAGTGGGTTCTCGAAATACATTTTTCAACTAAGAGAAATAATTTTGCAAATTTTAAAAATGAATATATGTGTATGTACATATGTGTATGTGTGTGTGTGTAATATATATAGATGTATGGATATATTAATAAAACACTTTAGGCAGCTACAGCTTGGCCAAAGCCAGTTTCAGATTGCCTTCTCCCATCTCCATTCCCATCTTTGTCTTAGAGAAACAGGAGTGGCTGGAAAAATAGTGTAAAAATTCAGATCATTTCTGGAAACCATACATCTTTCTTTTAACTTTTCTACACAACTCCATAATAATATCATATTGGACTAAAACCTAAATTGTTTTTATGATTCTCTAGCATTTATAACAAATGCCAAATCTTGGTGTATGTATATGATTGCACTTGGCACTTGAGACTGTTAACTTGTTAGATAGTAAATAGGGTTTGTGGGTGTTCCTGGGAGAGCAGATGGAGCTGAGAGTGGGGGAAGAATGAACGAAGCATTGAGAATACACACCTTTTGTGGGGATAGACTGTAAGACCCTAACTGATTGACCTCAAAAGGGCTGAAGTTCAAGTCATACCTTGTTAAGCCCACTCCATACAAGCTTGCCTACTTCCCACTAAGCCACTCAGCACTATCTTTGTAGGCCCTACTTAAAGTGACACTTTCACAGCAATGCTTCCCCTGATTCTAATGTGGCAGTGGGTTTCCTGTCTCAGAATTCCCATAGTATTTTGTTTGTACCCCTTTTCTGGCCTCCATCATATATAAATATTTACATGTATCTGTTCCTGGATCTACTGACAGCAAACTGCTTGACAGCAGGGACTATGATATATTTCCCCAATGGTCAAGCATACAGCTTGTATGTGCTCAAACAACACTTACTAAATAAATAAATGATCCCAGAGGTATAACTTATTTCAGTAAATTAATAAGCATGGAGTGCCTAAGTTTAAGACTAAACCTGTAGTTATGGACAGAGAAATCAGTTTCACAGAGGCAAAGATCTCAACCATATTGCCTCTTTAAATAAGATTTCACTTTAGGAGAAGAGCAAGTGGCACTCCATTCGGCAATACATTTCCCACCTAGCAGAACCACAGCACAAGTTATCGAACATCATGGTGAACTAAGAGGTTATTTGTTTTCACCTAACAGACTCGAGAGAATGCAACATTAAAGTACATGAGATCGTCTGATTTAGTTTTGGGGGTAAGGAAGATGAAAAAGGATGGCTACTAGGTTTCTGGTTGGGAACCTGGGTAAATAATGGTATCATTTATGGACTCAAGGAACATAAAAATAAAATCACATTTGGAAGTGCATGGTAAGTTAAATTTAAGAATCATTGTTTTAAAGTTCCCTACGATGTATCCAATTAGAGATGTTTACCAGCATTTCATATGCAAGTCTGGAGCTCAGAAGATGAGGCTAGCAATATTGATATTGGTCGCATCGCCATATAGGTAGTGGTTAAAATCACAAGAGTGGATGAGATCCCTGGGAATTTTATAGTGAGAGGACCTGTGTGTTGCAAACCAAGCCCTTGAAATATTGGCATTTTAAGGCATGGCTCTTGAGATATTGGCATTTTAAGGCATGAACGGGAAAATAGGTGCTGATGACAAAGGGAGTGATCAAGAGTATTAAATCTATCAGAATTTAGTTGGATAAAGTGGTCATTGCATTTACTAATTAGAAAGTCACTGAGATCTCAGCCAAAGGGCATCATCGATGGAGTGATGAAGCAAGAAGCCAATTGTTTGGGGTTGCAAAATAAAGGTGAGGTGAACAAATGAGTACAGCAAATGGTATACTTAGAAGATTGACTATAAAGAACACACAAGAGATGTTAAATAGGCTTTGAGGGTAGGAGGGTACAGGGAGAATAGCCTTCTGGGCAGCAGTGACGTGATGCTGGTTGTGCCTCCCAGTATCCAAGGCTGGGAGTATTGGTGGTGTAAACGGCAGTGCTTAGTGCCCAGTGTGATGTCTGGTGTTGGTATCCTCACCATATCAGATCTGAAGATCATTTGAGCATGTTCTTGGCTTTATCCTAGCTCTACGTTCACCTCTTTTCTGCTTAAATCATCCAGAGTTAGTTTGTTCGCAAATGAGTATACTTACTGATATTTTGGTCTTCAACATCTAGATCAATGGAAGATAAATGAGTGATTAATATTTGAGAACTCCAGATTCAAACTTGAATATCTAAATAATATAAAAGTAATTTGTGTTCTCACTAGTCTTGTGTCTTTCTTTTATCTATTTCATTTCTTTTTAACTATCCAAGTAAGCAACCAACTGATAACTAACCAAATACAGTTATCAATAATTTATTGATTCTTCTCTTGTTCAATGATGTTCAGTGTGAGGGAATAACAGATTAAAGTTCCCATTATCCAGGAATTCACAGGACAGCAAGGTAGTTCGGTCCATGAGAAAACCATGAGAATAGATTGTCAGCTTCAGTGCATATACTCAACATGAGCTTTCCCAAGGCAATAAGTGTTTCTACACTTCATGTCCACTCTTTTCCCTGGGAGCACTTCAGAATTTTAAATAAGCCTAAATAAACCTATTTCTTGACCTTTCTACCATGCAACTTAGGGTGGATGGATAGCAACAATAGCTAAATAGCCTAAAGACTCAACTAAAGCAACTAAAGAAATTTAGTTGGGGGCCTTACTATTATAGGGTCTCAGGATGCCACATGGGTATCCTCATAAGGCCCTTACCTTCCTATAACTGACCTGATACCAATATTATGACTTTTCAAATAACCAAAGTGTCTCAGTGTAACTACTGAGAACTTTTAGTGCACTCAGTCCTATTTCTGCAATATTTTCAGTGATGTCTAAAATATTGATTACATATTCCAAACGATGATATCCTTATACTCATTTGATAAGAACTAGACAATATTGTGATAGCAAATAACTTATAACATTTTAGTAACTTAGCAAAATAGTTTCTCTCTCCTAAAATATGCTGCAAGCTAATCAGACTCTTCTCCATCCACTGACCCGTGATATTTTTGACATTCTCATTTCAACATGTAGCCTTCAAGATCTCCAAAGTAGAGGGAAGAGAATGTGGGAGGGTCGTGTATTGTCTCCTAAATGCCTTCGCTTAAGAGTAATATATTTCATCTGTCCCTGCTAACTGCAAAGGGGGTCGGTAAATATGTAGGAGCTTATGAAATATTTGGATTTATTTTACCGAATACTCCATAACAATTTTTGGAGGAGGTGGACTAAGACTTAAAAAGTTTAGAAAAAAATGTAGATCAGCATTTATTTGCTCATGCTTTCAACTATTCACCCATTTGTTTCATAAGCACTAAGTACCTGATTCTCTATTGGATGCTAACAGTAAAAATAATGAATAGGTCTCAAGCTGTTTAATACCTAATGTAGGATTGAAATAATATAGAGACAAGAGACTGATATATATATATCTATCTACCTATCATATATTTATTTTACAATCTTAGGGAGTAGTAAAACAACAGCTGCTTGATAAATGCTTGGATAATTATACCCCCCTTCAGATTTTTGCTCAAATATTCCCTTCTACATGAAGTATCCCCTTTACTACTGCATAGGACTCAAGCACTCTTTCTCATTGTTGTAATTTAGTCTTCTCCAGAGCACTTATTACAATATATGCTATTTGTTCATCTATCATCTCATTCCCCACAATACACTGTACACTCAAAGAGGGCGAAGATCTTTGTTTTTTTAATTCAGTACGATTACGATTTCAAAGCTTCCACAGTAATACCTACAATGCAGTAGTCTCAATATATATTTATTGAATTATATGATTGAAGAAAATGATCAAAGCATAAAAGAAGTCAAACTGATAAGTGATGAGATTTTAGGTGAGAGCATTACTTTGAAAGACAGAGAGGGTGATGGAAGGTTTGATGGTGAACTGGGAGTAGATGTACAGGTCTGCATAGATGCTTTCCTGGAAAAGTCTACCAAACATGGTGTCACCATCAAGATGAGTGAGTAAGTGGTTGGCTGAGAACTGGGTAGATGAAGGTGAGGCAGAGGAAGTTTACTGTATATCCTCAGTGACTAACGACATGCTTTGCTTACAAGCAAAGTGTGATGTGAAAGTCTCATATTAGAGTCAGTCATAAAACTTCAAGAGACTCCCCGTGATACTGGGATAATGGAATGCTGGAAAGATGTACAACCTTTTGTGCTACAGACAATAAATGTTGCAGAAACTCATCAGAGACTGAGTAAGTTCAGGGTTGGGAGGCAGGTTACAGACATAGTTGTTGTTATTTTTTGTTTATTTCTTTGTTTTGGGGAGAATTCAGCTGAATCAGTGAAGCAGAACAAGAACACACTAATAGGTTGGCTGGAAATGATAGAAACCTAAGTATCCCTCAAGGGCCAGTACAAATATCTCCTTTCCTGACCATCTCATTCTCTCTCTCTCTCTCTCTCTCTCTTTCTCTCTCTCAGGCAAATGTAGCATCCTCTATACACTACTATTTGGAGTATAGGTGAATTTGCCAAAAGTGAATTAACTGAGTGCTCAATGTGAAAATGGAATGATTTGTTAAAAATGTAAATATACTGACAATAATCTGTGACAGGAATAAATAGCAGTGCTAAGAGTTTTTAACAAACTGTCCTGCTTTTTGTGAGCCAGTGCCTAGAACATATTCGGCACTCAATTAAGTGCTCAATGGCTAAACTTTGGAGATCAAATTTTTAGGCAAAAATATCTTTATTATTGTGTTCTTTGAAAGTAATCTTAAATCAGACCCCTGAACAGCAGCAGTCCATAAGAGGGTAACATACATTGAAAAAGCACCAAGCGGTTATGTTCATTTTTGTTTCTGATTTATTGTTCATAGACAGTAGATATGCATTAACTGGTTTTATTTTTACACTGGAATTCTGTGCCCTTTGTGCAAGATGTAGAAGTTAATTGGCAGCTAACTCACTTTGATGACAACTTTGGTGTGCTTGAGGGACATATTTTCGTAAATTGCCACATTTTTGATAGATTTTACCATGACTGGTTTACTTATAGATTGTTATTACGCTCCAGTAGGATTCACTGCCTCTGTTCTGCACAGATGATGGGGTAGAAACTCATGCTCTCTTACTTCTTAGCAACAATGATAATAACAATGTATATGCAGTGTGTGTTTTCACAGCACAGCAAAGAAAGAAGAAACCCAAGAGAGCCCACACAGCCATCGGAGCATTTACTGTGAAACTAGAACAAAGTACTATAATTTCAAAGATGCTGTTAAAGGCATCTTGCCTTACAGAGAGGCACTGAAGAACACATCCATTAGACATGAACTTTTGTTAGATCTGTGAGCCGGCTTTTCTCTAACAGAGGTCAATAATGTTGTTTTCAGGCTGCTTTCTGCCTGAAATCAGTTACCACAGGTTTGCTAAATCCCAAGGAACTGTACTCCCAGTGGTTAGAGTCTGAGAGCACTGGATTGGCTTTCATTTCCAATATCATTCTTTCTGGAGATTTAGGAGAATCACTACCCTTCCTCCTTAGAGCCTCTGTTTTCTCATCTTTACAAAAAGAGATTTATGACTTTGTAAAATTCAGGCTCTGATCAAATTCCTCTTTGATAATGAAGTCTCCGGTAGTGGGGTGATGAGGAAGTAGATGGGGGAAAAGTTTATTTCAAGTTGTTAATGCTAGAGCATGGGGCAATTTAATCTTTCTCAGAAATGTGCACAGCCCTAAACCATGCAGGGCATTCCGACTTCCGTGTGAGGAAGTAGTAGAATTGGTGGAACAGCTCCTTGCTCTAAGCCTCCCGTGTGCAGAAGGTAACCCTGGACAGGTAGTCTTTCAATTTACAGTAGTTCCTTATTTAGCAATTACTGTCAAGGAGTAAACTCATTGTAATAAGTAGCATTTTTACCATCAAAGTTTACTCTATAGAGCTTAAAGAAAAGTTATTTTATTTGAAAATTCTAGGGGCGCCTGGGTGGCTCAGTTGGTTACGTGTCTGACTTCAGCTGAGGTCATGATCTCATGGTTTGTGAGTTCTAGGTCCTCATCAGGTTCTGTGCTGACAGCTCAAAGCCTGGAGCCTGCTTCAGATTCTGTGTCTTCCTCTCTCTCTTTCTCTCTCTGCCCCTCCCCCGCTCATGCTCTGTCTCTGTCTCTCCCTCTCAAGAATAAACATTAAAAGTTAAAAGGAAAAGAAAAGAAAAGGAAAGGAAAGGAAAGGAAAGGAAAGGAAAGAAGAGAAAAGAAAAGAAAATTCTAACCAACAAGGGAATCATCCATCTATCTGCCTTCTTAAGAAAGGACAAAAGACACAGTTTAATCTTTCATTGCAATGAGGGGTCATTATTATGATAATTGATTACTGTGGTGAGGTGAAGATATAGCTGCGTCACCATACAGCTCACCCCTGTATCAGGCATTCGTATTCTGGGATCTATCAAAGCAGACACCCAAGTCTCCCCTATCTGTGCTCCCCAATTTGTTGACAAGTTCTACTGTATCTATGCTTATATGCATGTGCATGAGGAGGAATTCCACATTTTCCTTAGACTGTCCAAGAGTTTCATATCCAAGTTGTTAGGAAATAGTGAACTATGCTAAGTAGCCCAGATAGCAACATTCATGTGACTGATGACATGCTTTTAACAGATGCTGTCACCTTCATTACCTAGCACAGTGCAGGAACAAAATGCATGGAAATACACTGTGTGTTTAAAGCACATGGATTTGGAACTACACTAGCAGTGATCTTCCTTAGTGACTTAAAGAATTTTTCTGATAAACAGAACAACTCAATTGCATGCTGGTTCAGTGACTAGCAAAATTCCACATGTTAACTTTTTGAGATCTTATTTCTCCTTTATAATCCCCTGGCATCTCTCATGCTGTGTATTTGCTACTTTGGATATCATTAGTCACCCTTATTATCCATCATTTCAAGTAACCTAAACTATATATACTTCCTTGGGAAAAGACACAGTGTAATATCTGGACCTGATAGTTGAGGCTTCATTTTTTTAAATTCAATTACATTGTAACTGGAAAGAATACTGGCAATTAGCCATGTAAAATGCAAAAGTAATTAATAACCATAAGCATGTATCAGGCCCATAAAAGACCAGTCCCCACCCCTAGTCACTCTTCACACCTGCCAGACCCTCAATCTCGGTTATTATATTCCTCCAAATTCCAAAACTGCAAACACGGCACTTACTTACAGTATGATTTATTACACCAAACCCAAGCTCTGCTGAGCCCCTCTGGTTTATTATTAATAAGGTACTTGTGAGGTCACCATCAAATCTCAACAAGATACAAGTTTCCAGAGTGCTAGCAAGAAAAGAAAATCTTGGCTGATAGAAAAAGAGGAATTCTCTTCCAGATTTGGGCCCAGTGCATTTGGCAAAATTAGACAAAAAACGTATATCAGCAGTTTTGTATGTGGAGTATCATGTTTTGCAATTTTTAAAGCCCAGATGAAAAATTATATCGCTGTGCATGAGAACCATTTAGATAATCAGCTACCTGTTTTCCAGTGGAATTTCAGAGTTTATTCTTGTTCTTATGGAGAACAAATGTGGTTGCAAATTAATGGAATCCTGCTCCTTGGAACTGGGAGAAGTCAGACAAGATTGAAGACTGAATATCGACCAGGAGTTAAGGAAGGACCTAAATAACTGGAAAGATGCCAGTAATTTCAATGTGTTAAACAAAGAAATAGGCAACTTAAGTGATGCCCTAGTAATGTATGGCTGAATTTTAAGAAGTACACCTAGCTGAAAATTATACTGAATTTATTTAGCAGCTATTATGGGTCCAGTATTGTGCTTTTAAATAAGGGCAAATGTCTTATCCACAGATCTTGTTGTCCATGGGGTTACGGTCCATTTGGAAAAATCAAACAGAATATTTAGGGAGCAATTAATTACTGGGTTGCATCACGTGTTAAGTATCTGAGGAGAGGAGGTGCACTCAGGGTAGGTGTACTAGAAAAGTTGGGGCTTGAACTCTACCTGGATATTAAGCATCAGGGGACAAGGGAGGTAAGTAAGCAAAGGACAGGAATGGGGAGTAAGAAGTTGAGGCGAGGAAGAGGAGGGAACTATAAAAGAAAAATGCTTCTAATTCAAAAGATACATTTGTGAGTTATTTGAAGCCATGGACTATGATTTATCTATGTGCTGTGACATCCCACTCAAGACTGGTACAAAGTGAGACTAAATATACATGATGAATGGACAAATTGATGAATAAATGATTGAATGAAAAGAGAGCTGGGCTTTTTTTCATCTTGATTTGTCTATAACCACAACACTTCCTTGGTATCCACTGCTATGTGAGTATGAGTTCAAGATCCATGGTTTGGTGTCTGGAACCACATCCCAAAGCCTAGCAAATTTGAGATTAAATTCTAATGCTTCCCCTTAACAGCTGGGTAATCTTGGGCAATTCATTTTAACTCTCTAAGCCTCATTTTTTCTCATCTGTAAAACAGGGAAAATATCATTCATCTTACCTTTCTATTGTGAAGCCTGAATAAGAAACAATTGATGAAGTATTTACTCTAGTGCTTGAGACACTATAATTTGGTATTAAACTTAGATATACTAGGAAAGACGACTCTGCTGGGGGAAAATGTCTATCCAGTGAATTTTATTAATAAATGTAAATGATTTTGGATTATATATCCTTGTTTATGGGAATAACTAATACTACATTCTGGTGGTCCTTACTGGGTGATGTAGGAACACCAGTTCTGAATTCTTTCTGAGCTCCTGAGACACCACTGCTTGTTAGGGTATTGTCATCATGTCTAAACACATGGAACAAAGGAGAACACAATCTAAGCACTATTTCTTGAGTATTCTCCCTTCTTCCTATACTTCTTTTTAGCAAACAAATGCCCTGCTGTTCTCTGGAACTTTATCACTGGAAATAACATGCAGCATAAAAGCTATCTCAGTCAGTCAGACATCTACTTGCACTAGAGAAGAAGAGCTTTGCTGAAGTTTGGAATGTTTCACTTAATGAAAACTAGGAATGATCTAGATTCGCTGGCAAGCACAGTGGCTGAGAAAGTTTCTTAAGAGTATTACTTTATGCTTGGAGTTAATTATGTACAATTCCCATCATTCACTGGCTTATTCACTCCTGAAAATAAGATGCTATTTCTTACTTGACTTAGTGACATTGCATCACAGAGATAATGGCTTGTGTAAAGCAAACAGACTCTCCTTCCCTCCCTTTCCCTTTCTGCCTTCCCACCTTCCTCCCTTTCCCTTTCAGTATGTACTGAGTCATACTCCTCCATATCATTGTTTGGTTTTTGAAATCTCTGGGTGTATTTTACTGTTTTTCTGGATAAAAAAAAAGTGAGGCTTCTGGGTCTGTACAGAAATCTGCTGTGTTTTTTTTCTGGGTATACTAGCCACTGTTCTGTGTGTACTGTTAGGTATTTGGGGGCAATAGCAGGAATCCAGTTATAGAGTCTTGATGACTACATAAAAAATTCTAGCTTTATAATACGTTGGAATGAGGAAGTGGATGAAAACAGAGATATCCTGAGATCATCATGCAAATTAACAAAGACTCTGTCAGAGAAGAGAAGAACCGAAGAAGAAGCAGAGGAAGGGATGAGTCTTTTAAAAACTCAGAAGTGTCCCTCAGTCTCCTCATGCCCATTATCCTTTGCTTCAAAATACATACACCAGCCCTAGAACAGAATCACATGGGTATTATACTAGTAAGGGCTCTCCAGACAAACAGATCCAATAGTTGAGAGAGAGAGAGAGAGAGAGAGAGAGAAGAGATTCAGCATCCTGGAGACCCAGAAAGAGCCAGTGTTTCAGTTCACGTTCAAAGGCAGGAAAGAATTGATGCCCCAGCTGGGAGTAAGTCAGAAGGAATTTCCTCTTATTTGTGGGAGGTTCAGCTGTATTATTGTCTGTTCCATTCAGGCCTTCCACTAACTGGATGAGACCCATCCACACTGGGAGAGCAATCTGCCTTACTCAGTATATACATTCAAATATTAACCTCATCCAGAAACACCTTCACAGACATATCCAGAGTAATGCTTAAACAAATGTATAGGCACCCTGTGGTCCAGTCAAGCTGACATAAAAATTAAGCTTTGCATGTATAAAAAGGCATGAATATCCACATTCAGTAGTAGGTGACATAAGTGCTCTGACAGTGGAAGAGAAAGAAATTTTACTTCTTCAGAGCACACTTTGTGCCATTACCTGAAAAGTGGTTTGCCTTAGCTCACCATGTGCATGGAGAAAAAAGCCCAGTGAAGACTTGGTATTTGTGAAATATGCCCTCCCTATGATCCACTTTTTATTTCCACCTATTCTGGAACATGAACCTGGATATGATGATGTAGCTAAACACTCAGTTTTTTCATTCTGTGTCTTATTAATCTTTTGCCGATCACTCAGTGCCTATTGTGAGTCTTTGGTGGAAATGACAAAAACCTGCCTCAGCAGTGGCTCATTGAAGGCCACAGAGAAATGGCCATAAAGTGTAATTTCAATGTTTCAGCTTTGGGGCTGAAATCTAAAAAGGTCCCCATATTATCTGTGTACAGGTTTTCTTCTTCCACTGTGTAGACTTGGCTCATGTTGGATAGAAGGCTGAAATCTACTCTGGGCATATTGGTATCATCCTCACTTCTTTGCCAAAGCTCTTTCATTCGCTATTAGCAAAACAAAAGATGAAAAACCAGCTTCCTGAAGCCGCTTAAATCTTTCCCATTGACAGAAACACAGAAGGCTAACACAGATGGTAGGAAGACAAACTATGGTTGAACAAGCTAGAGATTTGGTCCTCGTGTTGTGCCTAATTGATTTCACCGATTTCTGAATTTGCCAAATTAGCCAGGTGAGTGTTTCTCATGCTGCTTTCTTACAGTGTAAAGTCCTTTCCCTTAAAAAATTGCCTTTTCCCCATCTATCACAGACCTTGTTCAACACTGAACTGTGATGCCAAGAGGGCACAGTCCTGTCCCTCCTGCTAATATCAAGCACAAGTGGGAAACCAATAGTTCATCCCAAGAAGTGGGTAAGGGGTTTCTCACATGTGAAAGGGCTTTCATCCCAAATTAGCATAATGGAATGAAATAGAGTTTCAATATTTTGAAGATAGATTAACAAATTGATATGAAATGAAACAAGACCCTTTGTAGCAGAGAACCTAGATGATCTTAGAGACATCTTCTCAAAGTTAAAGATGATCACATTTTTCTGCAAAACCTTGGCTGTACAAATGAGCTGTGCTGAGGTCTGCAGAACATACCTACAAAGATGCAAAGACCGGAAGCACAGAAGTGTGAAAACGCCATTCAGGTGGGATGAAATGAAGACAACAAAAAGATTTTAAATACTCCTACCTCGCCCTAGCGCCTTTTAAAAAATCCACTTCTGCATTTATTTATCTTAAAAAAATTGCGTATTGTCTGTTTGCATGCTACTCACTCCCACTCACTCTTCCAAATATAAGACCCACAAATTCACGAAAGTTGTCTTATTCATACTTATATGTTCAGAATCTCGACCACGACACGTGACAAAGGTTTCCAGGAAACATATTTGGATTAGTTCACCAAAACTATACAAAAACTAGGGAATATTCATTAGCACTTGATATCAGGGGAAAACCAAGTGTAGATAGGTTCAGCTTGAGAAAGAAAAGGTTTAACTGAACCAAGAGACTCCACAGCCGAAGAAAGAGTTGTCCCCAAGGGTGAATGAATAGGCTCTTTTAATGTTATCCCATCTGTATTTTTAGACTCCAAGTGGTAGGATTGGAAGTCAAGATCTAGCTGTGACACAGTGATGGGGAAATGTTTAACTGATAACTTACAGAAATTAATCATGGTCCTCACTCACATGTAACTTTTACCATGCACGTCATGTAAACTGAAGAGTATATTTCTATGGCAGTATTCAACAGTACTAGGAACCAAGAACATATGGAATAAAGTCCCTTCCCCTGAGAGAAGAGGTTCACTCTTTCCTCCTTCCATAAAGCAGGAATGCTACTCTAGCAAAGAGACACAAGCCCAGTGTTTCTAGGTTTAAATTTAGAATATGGTCTTGAATAATATAAGCTAACATGAGTAAAATGGGGATGTAGAATTTACACACTAGGAGAGAACCTGAGTGAGTGTGGGGGAAAATCCTAAAAGAAATATGGGGAAATGGAGATAAAGCCACAATTCATCCAAGAAAAAAGGACATCTTGTCTATGACTCCCAGGGGAAGGAGTTAAATATAGGAGAGGGGAAGTTTTTAGAGAAATTGTTCACGAAGTCTCCAATATTCTCCAAGAAATAAAAGGCAAATTTGTTTGCTGAGAATAAAATTATGTAGTTGGATAGCAGGTTTAAGAGAAGATATAAATTTCAAAATAGTAACTGCAAAGAATGAGAGCAATCCTTCCTAGGAAGAAAAACTAAAATGGTTGCTGAGCAAGGCTGAGACTCTTTCAGGAGTGGACATGGGTTGATTTGTTGAATACAGGCATGGTGGTGTTTTCTTCAAAAGTTACCCATCACCTAGGCATGCAAATAGAGAGTGCAGATCACGGCACCTCCCAGGCCTGGGCCACCAGGAGACCGGTGGCAGATAGCAGTGATGGTTCACTGATGGTTCTAGTGAGAGAGCAGTTCAGATGTATCACCCTACTCCGTTAGTGGCACAACTATTCCCCCAGCCCTGTCACTTTATGCCTGCCCTTAGGGCAAAGTGATCTACTTAAAGCAGAGTCATCCATTATATTCTTTAGGTACCTGACCAGTAATAAGAGAAACTTTGTATCTTTTTTTTTTTCCTATGAGGCATGTGTCTTCATGATATGAGCACAATCTACCTCTTCTCCCTTACCCTCTAGTAAATGCCCCTTTGCCTAATCTTGCTAAATGCTTTATGGATTCTTTTCCAAATGGTGATCAATTTCTGCCTTCTCCATTAGGATGCAGTGACTTTCACTTGTAATTGCTAGAATGGTTCAGCCTTCTGTAGGTTTTCACAGTCTGTTCCCTCTTCTTAAAACACCCTTCCCCCTGTCTGGGGACTCGTAGACATTGTTCCTAACACTCATCATGTATCACTCTGTCAAGCTTACATTTCACAATTGCAATGGGTTTTGATGTATGCAAAGTAAACCACTCTTTCCTTTATACAAATTTTGTAACTTGCACATATTTCCAAACTTACTTGGTTATAATTATGCATTTAAATAATGTTTCTCTTTGTATATTGTGATCACATTAATAACAATGACTTTCTAGCACATTTATTTTTAACGTCAAGACCTTGTTGAAACACCAGAGTTTCACAATAAATACACCTTGGCCTGAAGACATGGTAACTGTAGAGGTAGCTATCAGGGATAATGTGGATTTGAATAGTGAAGGGGCACCAGGAAGGCAACTCCAACAGAATGAAAGATGTGAAGAGACCTTAGGTGTGGAAGATGTTGACAGTTCTGCCTTTATAGACTGCTTCAGAGAGATGCAAAAGTCAGGTGAGCCAGACCATAGAAATTTTTAAGAACTACTTAATGAAGATTAGATGAGATATTGTTGAAAATTAGAATCCCAATGATTAAAAGGCTTTTCATTCTCTTTTCTGAAAAACACTGGTTTAGAAGATAAAACTACTAAAAAAAATCACATTATACTAAAATTTGCTAGTTTATCCTTTTCTACAACCATGTGTAAAATTATTTCTTTATTCAGTTAGTGTTTAAGAGATTAAATTATTTAAAACATCAAAAAACACTATACTAAAATGAAAGGTGCCATAATTAAACTAGAAATGACAGAAGCCAGAGAAAAAAGAGTTCAATTCCATATGATTCAATTCACTTAAACACATTAATCTATTTTGTCAGAAATGAAGATAATAATTACACTTGGATGGAGTAATGCCTAGGATGGACCAGGAAGAAAGTTTCTGGGCTGCTGGATTATTTTCTTTTTTTTTTCTGTAATGTAGGTACTAGCTACATAGCCGTGTTCAGATTATGAAATTTCATCAAGATGTAACTTTTACTAAATGTAGATCACTTTAATAAAAAAATTAAAAGAATAAGGCTAAAAGTAAAGTTTACAAAAAAAGATAATACACAGAATAGGTTACTGTGTCTAATGTTAAAAAAAAAAAAGCTCCAACAAATTTATTTGAAAAAGACAAATAACCCAGGAGAAAAATGGGCAAAGAGCATTAACAAGCAACTCATAGAAGGCATACAAATGGCTAATAAACATGTTTTTAAAAAGATGTTTAATTTATTATTGATCTGGAAGCTGCAAATTCAAACAACAACTTGCTACCATTTTTCATCTAGCAGACCAGCAAACATTAAAAAGATGGATAATACCATAATGGCCAGCCTTTGTTGAGTACGTACTATGTAATGACATTTTTCTACATGCTTTATTTTTTTTCTAGTGCTCATTTAACTTGTGGTCTCATTTCTAGTCTCCATTTTGCAGGAAATATTAGTACTTTTCTCAAACGGTAGGTGGTAAAGTTAGGCTTCAAAGCAAGTCATTGATTCCACAACTCATAGCCATTATTTTAACCACCATTTTGCATATTTTATGTTCTCTATTGGAATTCTGAATGTTAGTAATGAACATCTCTCTTCTCTTCTGCAAACACTGACCCATTCACAAACCAAACACAGAAGTAGAAAGGGATTAAAGAATATATCAGTTATGTTATGGCAATTATTAAAATGTTACTTTAATAGTTTTAGAGAGCTACTCAAGTATCTCAATGCTAACTTAAAGAAGATTCTTCCATGGTCCTGTGTGTGTGTGTTTTATTATTATTAACCTACTGAAGGTTAAGACTAAGTCTATAGTCAAATGGCATTGAATTCATTTAATTATGCAACTGAGGTACAAGAAATGTTGAGATTATGGTTAAATGAGTCATAAACTTTACTTTTAGATTTAGTCATAAACACTGAGAGTGTAGGTATGCTATAACCAAACAAATGGTGAGAAAGAGCATAGATACTAATTTATTCATGTTTTGTAACCAAAGTTAAATGAAACACAGGAGGTTAGGAACAAAAAAATGAAGACAAAGTAAAAATTGTAAGGCTATTATTGCTAAATACATATTACTTTTAAAAAGTGCCAGTTATATAAAGTATTAGTTATATTGCTTTTATAAACCTACTAGAAGAAAATTTACAAACCTTCAAAATTATCAGAACACATATACCAAACATAGCAAATGTTTCCACCACATGAACGTTAAAAAACACAGAAGCAGGGGCACCTGGGTGGCTCAGTTGGTTGGGCAGCCGACTTCGGCTCAGGTCATGATCTCACGGTCTGTGAGTTCGAGCCTCGCGTTGGGCTCTGTGCTGACAGCTCAGAGCCTGGAGCCTGCTTCAGATTCTGTATCTCCCTCTCTCTCTGCCCTTCCCTTGCTCACTCTATGTCTCTATGTCTCTCAAAAATTAAAAAAAAATGTTAAAAAAAAACACAGAAGCATATCACGCACAAAAAAATCTAAAGCTAAACATATTTGTTATGTAAGTGGATATATAAATTGGCTACAATACCGATCGAAAGAAACTATCAGTTGGACCACAAATCAAAACCCCATATGTACTCCATACAAGAGAAACACTTAAATGATTCAGAAAGGTTATCAAAGTCTTCAGTTATAGTGGGTTGGTAAAATGTCCTTCACCCACACAGGCAGAAACAATAGATAATGATGTGATTTGAGGGGGCAGAGATTAATTATAAGCCTCTGTCTCTTGTTTCTGAACAATATTGAGAACTTACTCAAGAATGCAGATGAGACACAATACAGTGCCTACTTTGGTAAAATTATACTGGGGACATAGCTTTAATCCCTGAATTGAATCTATCCACTCAAGGAAGGCATCTGTAGGAGTCCTGGCCCTATGATCCTGTCCCAGGAAGTAGAAGTGAAAGGCTGCTTTAGTGCAGGTCCATATGTGAGGGAGTGAGAGATGGTAAGGTGAGAGACAGACACAGAGGAAAAAGCATGCATGTGCCTGAAGTTGAGCGCCAAGAACACTAAGCCCCTTATGGAAAGTGGCCACTGGAGTGTTTCAGACAGGTTTGGGAATGAATGATATTATTATTCACTGATAAGGAAAATGAAAATGGCCCACATTTGGGGAGAAAGACTACAAATCTGGTTTTACATACACTGAGTTTAGTGTCCAACAAATGGACATTAAACAATATGTCAAGAAGATTTGATATAGTAGTCTGGAACAAAAAGTAGACCTTATGCTTTCTCCCACTTTCACCTTTCTCACTGTGGGAGTTTTGTTGCTCATTTATTACGCATAAGAGTAAAAATATTATGTCTTCCAATGTCATTTCTTTATATTGTATCGTTTAAGCAACACCAGTGCCTCCTCACCAGTCCTTTTTACCATGGTTTTCCCATTCATGATTCTGGATAGATTTCATAGTGTCCTTCCTTCCTCCCTCCCTTCCTCCCTTCCTCCCTCCCTTCCTCCCTTCCTCCCTTCTTTCCTTCCTTCCTTCCTTCCTTTTCTTTCTTTCTTTCTTTCAAAATTCTCCCCAAGACTCTCTGACAGAACAGTTCTTTCCAAGTTTATCCCCATTTTTTGAGAATGCCGTCTTCTAAAATTTGGATGGGAGACATATCTCAGGTTGTTATGATAGTTTGGTCATGTACTATTTCATGCTGAACTTGTAGACCTAAGCCTTTTTGTAAAAATCAACCTCGTTCTTATGAATTAGAAAGTAAACAAATTTTTTTTCACATAGAGAGTTGTTTTTCTGATTGGATGACTGAAAATTTCTTTCTCCATTCAGGAAGTTCAATAATTTATTGAGGATATATTGTGGCAGTAGCTCTTATGTATGAATTCTTCTGCAAAAGACACATCTTATATTTATTAAAATCAAGTTCAGCTGCAATTATCAGCAAACTCAAAAATAACAGTGAGTTAACAAGGTAATAGTTTATTTTCCTCTCATACTAAAAAAAAATCTGGAGGTCAAATCTCATTGGTCGACACTTAAGACATATGATAATACTTGAGTGGCAAAAATAGTGGGGAAATGCTGTTTTATTCCAGGAAACCTCTTCCCACATTCTCTGTTCGCTTTGATATGGTCTACTTGAATTATCTTTGAATCTTTACCACCTGATGTGAGAGTCATTTGCCTCCTTTCTGAGTGACAGAGCATCTTCCTGTCTTTTCTGTATCCTGAGGGCATAGATGGAGTAGGGGGAAATGGGATTATGTAGAGAACACAAGTAGGGAGATGTATAGGTTATAATGAAAGCAGTAGACTTCTGAGATCATTTAGCCTTCTCAGATGTCAGTCCTGTCCTATTGAGTAACAACTTTGAGTCTTAGTCCAAATAAGACTCTGAGTTTCCATCAGAGAGAAACAATCATGACCCTCAGTCTTCCCTTCACTTACTGGAAACACGCCAAAGTTGTGCCCACCCTGCCACTAGCAAGTCCAAATAGAAATGTACTGAAGCATGTGGGGAAAACCCATTTATAAGAATTCAATCTACAGAGCTACAGAAACTTCTCCAAGGCTCTTGGAAATGTACAGAACCTGTATGAAGCTAACTGAGTAACTCTGCTGAGGTCCATGGAAAAGTTAAATGGCAAGAATTTATACTGTAAAAATTTTAAGACAAAAAAGAAAAAAAGTTTCCAAGTATTAATTTACAAACATAATATAAACCAATTTTATACTTACATGATTTCCTTAAGAAATGAAAATACTGAGGGGGACCAAGATGGCGGAGGAGTAGGGAGGACCAAAGTTTCCCTTGTTTTTTTGAATTGAGAGGGACCGAAACAGAGAGATTCTCAACTCCAAGAACCTGGCAGAAAAGGTGTAGCAGCTTACAAGGAACGCAAGAAACATAGACAACGCCCTAAGACCGTGAGTCTAACTGAGAATGGACAAAACGAACTCGGGAAACTGAGCTGGGGGGAGGGTGAGCCGGGGACAGCGGGGAAAGTCCCCAACATCCGAAGGAGAGCTACAGAGAGGGAGAGTCCACCAACATCCAGCCCCTAAAGACAGGGCTTAGGAGGAGAAGCTCTGTGTCTAACAGCAGAACCCAGCAGAACTCTCCTTGTGCTGGACCGCGGACGGAGGCACAGTCAGCCCGCCGGGCCCAGAGTTGCTCAGCCGCCAGCAGCGTGAGGAGGGAGCAATAGCGGGACCGCTGCCGCTGCTATCGCTGGAGCGGGGAGTGCGCGCCAGGCACCGCTGCTGCCTCCGCCCCCCGAGCGAACAACCGCGGGATCGCGGGCTGCTGCCGGCGGAACGGGGAGTGCGCACTAGTCGCTGCTGCGCCCCGTGGAGAGTGAAAAACCGCTGGGACAGACACGCGGCTGCCGGCGGAGGGAGAGTGCCCGCTGGTCGCCACCGCACTCGGTGGGGAGCAAGGAACCGCTGGACCGCCACGCTGCTGCTGGCAGAACGGGGAGTGCGCGCTAGTCGCCGCTGGGGCGCCCGGTGGAAGGCGAAAAACTGCTGGGACCACTGCATCACTGGGACCACCTCAACAGGGATTGCGCGCCAGTCGCGCCACCATCCCCTGGAGAGCCGGCCACCGGGGACCATTGCCGCTGCCCTCCGGAGCCCGGATCAGGCGCTAGTCGCCGTGGAGGGCCCTGTGGGGTGCGATCAAACGCTGGGACTGCCGCTACCGCGGTCGCCTGAGTGGGGAGTGCGCACAGGTCGCCCCGGCCAGGCGAGCGGGGAGCCCTCGGCGCGACCGGCTGCCGGGGGTGCCCTCAGTCGCCTGTAGAGCACCTCTAACCCTGACACATTTGCAGAAGGTTGGGGGGTGGCAAGCAGGCAGGCGCCCACCTTCCAGTGGACGGCACTGCGCCGGTGCCCATAGCGGAGTAAGGACACAAACAAGGGGGCGAGTGGAAGCCTTGGGACTGGGAACAAAGGACGGAAGGGAGGCCATTGTTGTCTTAGGGGCCCACAAGCACCAGCCCCAGGAAGTCACTCCCAGAGCCATCCCTGCCTCAGTGGAGAACTCCCGCCTACACTAAACCACGCCCATCTGCGCAGGAGTGACACTTCTCCGCAGGAGCTACAGAGGCCAAGTCCAGACCGCTGCCTGGAGTAACTCCAGGTCATTTCTTTTTAAAATAGATGCTCCCCGTTATTCTTCTTACTGATCCCCACTCCTGAGCTGAATATCCAGAGGCCTGGCTGACTTAAACAAAATCTTATTCCACTCTCTAAAGGCATGTTTTTCATCTCCTTCTGTACTTCCCTTATTCTCTCTCTGGAATAACCAGGCCACATAATCTCACCCGAGCAATTTCTGTCTTCATTCCTTTTTCCTTGTAACCGTCCTTATTCTGATTTCTCTCAGTCTGGATTAAGCTCTTTAGCCACTCTACCCGGGCAAAGACCATTTCCTTCTTTCCCCCGGAACTGTCATTATTCTCTTTGTAGACGCTCTGCCACCAGCACAGTACACACCCTGTCCTTACCGTGTAGCTGGTATTTCAGGACATTGTCCTCAGAGTGTCACTTGTTATTCTTTTTGCTGTTGTGAACCGCTTGTCTGTATCATTTGTTAGTACGTTTGAGTATTTCTGTTTTCTGTTTGTCTGTCAGTCTGTTTTCCTTTCCAGGGCAACTTCAAGAAACAACCCAAAACACATCCAGCCAAAATGACGAGACGGAAGAATTCTCCTCAAAAGAATCCACAAGAAGCAGTGACAGCTCAAGAATTAATGAAAACAGATATAAGCAACATAACAGAACATGAATATAGAATGACAATCATAAAACTAATCGCTGGCCTTGAAAAAAGCTTAGAAGAATGCAAGGGGTCCCGCGCGGCAGAGTTCAAGGACCTTAAAAACGGGCAGGAAGAATTAAAGAAGAAATTAGAAGAAATACAGGGGAAACTGGAAGCAGCCACAGCACGGATTGAAGAGGTAGAGGAAAGAGTTAGTGCCTTAGAAGACAAAATCATTGAAAAAGAGGAAGCAGATAAAAAGAGAGAGAAGCTGATCCAGGAACAGGAAAGGAGAATTCGAGAGCTGAGCGATGAACTCAAAAGAAACAATATCCGTATCATAGGAGTCCCAGAGGAAGAAGAGAGAGAGAAAGGAGTCAAAGGGGTTCTTGAACAAATCATTGCTGAGAACTTCACCAACATGAGGAAGGAAAAGGGCATGGAAATCCAAGAGGCACAGAGAACTCCCCTCAGACGTAACTTGAATAGACCTTCTGCACGGCACATCATAGTGAAGCTGGCAAAATACAAAGATAGGGAGAGAATCCTGAAAGCAGCTAGGGACAAAAGAACCCTAACATACAAAGGGAGACCTATAAGGGTAGTAGCAGACTTATCTACAGAAACTTGGCAAACCAGAAAGGAATGGCAGGATATCTTCAATGTGATGAGCAAGAAGGACCTGCAACCAAGAATTCTGTATCCGGCTAGCCTGTCATTCAGAATAGAAGGAGAGATCAAGGTTTTTCCCAACAAACAAAAACTGAAAGAATTTATCACAAATAAGCCAGCACTGCAAGAGATCCTGAGGGGCATTCTATGAAGATAAGGTTGCAAAGAACACAAACTGCCAGGGACAGCCTTACAATCATGAAACCTACAGATAATACAGTGACTGTAAGCCCATATTTTTCAGTATTAACACTGAATGTAAATGGACTAAATGCGCCAATCAAAAGACACAGGATAACCGAATGGATTAAAAAACAAGACCCATCTATTTGCTGTCTTCAAGAAACTCATCTTAAACCTGAAGACACCTTCAGATTGAAAGTGAGGGGATGGAAAACTATCTACCATGCTACTGGAAGGCAGAAGAAAGCCGGAGTAGCCACACTTATATCAAATTAGACTTTAAAATGAACGATGTAATAAGAGATGAAGAAGGACATTATATAATAGTCTCAGGGACCATCCAGCAGGAAGAGCTAACAATTGTAAATATCTACGCACCGAATTTGGGGGCACCCAAATTTGTAAAACAACTAATTACAAACATTAGCAACCTCATCGATAAAAATGTCCTAATAGTAGGGGATCTCAACACTCCACTCTCAGCATTGGATAGATCCACAAATCAGAAAATCTCCACAGAAACAATAGCCCTGAACGACACATTAGAACAGATGGGCCTCACAGACATCTTTAGGGTCCTTCATCCAGAAGCAAAGGAATTTACGTTCTTCTCAACTGCACACGGTACATTTTCCAAGATAGATCACATTCTGGGGCACAGGGAAGCTCTGAATAAATATAAAAGAATTGAGATCATACCGTGTACACTGTCAGACCACAATGCTTTGAAACTTGAAATCAACCACAGGAGAAAGCCTGGAAAATATCCAAGAACATGGCGGCTAAGAAATAACCTACTAAAAGATGACTGGGTCCACCAAGCCATCAGAGAAGAAATTAAAAAATACATGGAAACAAATGAAAATGAAAATACAACAATCCAAACGCTCTGGGACGCAGCAAAAGCAGTCCTGAGAGGGAAATATATTGCAATCCAGGCCCATCTCAAGAAACAAGAAAAATCAATAACACAAATTCTAACAGCGCGCCTACAAGGAACTAGAAGCAGAACAAATAAAACAACCCAAGCCCAGCAGAAAGAGAGAAATAACTAAGATCAGAGCACAAATTAACCATATGGAGACAGAAAAGGTAGTGGAACAGATCAATGAAACCAAAAGCTGGTTCTTTGAAAAAATAAACAAAATAGACAAACCTCTAGCCAGGCTTCTCAAAAAGAAAAGAGAGAGAACTCAAATAGATAAAATCGTGAATGAAAAGGGAGAAATTACAACCAATCCCTCAGAGATACAAACAATCATCAGAGAATACTATGAAAAATTATATGCCACCAAACTTGGCAATCTGGAAGAAATGGACAGCTTCCTAAATAGCCACACGCTACCAAAACTCAAACGGGAAGAAATAGAAAAATTGAACAGACCCATAACTAGTGAAGAAATAGAATCAGTTATCAAAAATCTCCCAGCAAATAAAAGCCCTGGACCAGACGGCTTTCCTGCGGAATTTTACCAGACATTTAAAACAGAGTTAATTCCTATCCTCCTCAAGCTGTTCCAAAAAATTGAAACGGAAGGAAAACTCCCGGACTCATTCTATGAAGCCAGCATTACTTTGATTCCCAAACCAGATAGAGATCCAGCAAAGAAGGAGAATTACAGGCCAATATCCCTGATGAATATGGATGCAAAAATTTTCAATAAGATACTAGCAAATCGAATCCAACAACACATAAAGAGAATTATCCACCATGATCAAGTAGGATTCATCCCTGGGTTGCAGGGCTGGTTCAATATTCACATATCAATCAACGTGATACATCACATCAACAAAAGAAAAGATAAGAACCATATGATCCTGTCAATAGATGCAGAAAAAGCATTTGACAAAATACAGCATCCTTTCTTAATAAAAACTCTCGAGAAAGTCGGGATAGAAGGAACATACTTAAACATCATAAAAGCCATATATGAAAAGCCCACAGCTCATATCATCCTCAATGGGGAAAAACTGAAAGCCTTCCCCCTGAGATCAGGAACACGACAGGGGTGTCCACTCTCGCCACTGCTATTTAACATAGTGTTGGAAGTCTTAGCATCAGCAATCAGACAACAAAACAAAATAAAAGGCATCAAGATTGGCAAGGAGGAAGTCAAACTTTCACTTTTTGCAGATGACATGATACTTTACATGGAAAACCCGACAGAATCCACCAAAAGCCTACTAGAACTGATCCGTGATTTCAGCAAAGTTGCAGGATACAAAATCAATGTACAGAAATCGGTGGCATTTCTATACACCAACAATGAAGCAGCAGAAAGAGAAATAAAGAAGCTAATCCCTTTCACAATTGCACCAAAAACCATAAAATACCTAGGAATAAACCTAACCAAAGATGTGAAAGACCTCTACACTGAAAACTATAAAAAACTTATGAAGGAAATTGAGGAGGACACAAGGAAATGGAAAAACATCCCATGCTCATGGAATGGAAGAATAAATATCGTTAAAATGGCAATACTACCCAAAGTGATCTACACATTCAATGCAATCCCAATCAAAATTGCACCAGCATTCTTCTCAAAGCTAGAGCAAACAATCCTAAAATTTGTATGGAACCACAAAAGACCTCGAATAGCCAAAATAATACTGAAGAATAAAACCAAGGCGGGAGGCATCACAATCCCAGACTTTAACCTCTACTACAAAGCGGTGGTCATCAAGACTGTATGGTATTGGCACAAAAACAGACACATAGACCAATGGAATAGAATAGAAAACTCAGAAATGGACCCGCAAGTATATGGCCAACTAATCTTTGATAAAGCGGGAAAATGTATTCAATGGAAAAAAGACAGCCTCTTTAATAAATGGTGCTGGGAGAATTGGACAGCAACTTGCAAAAGAATGAAACTAGACCACTTTCTTACACCACTCACAAAAATAAATTCTAAATGGATAAAAGATCTGAATGTGAGACAGGAAACCGTCAAAATCCTGGAGGAAAAAGGAGGGAAAAGCCTCTTTGACCTAAGACGCACCAATTTCTTAGTCGACACATCTCCAAAGGCAAGGGAATTAAAAGCAAAGATGAACTATTGGGACTTCATCAAGATAAAAAGCTTCTGCACAGCAAAAGAAACAACCAACAAAACGAATAGGCAACCAACGGAATGGGAAAAGATCATCGCAAATGACATATCGGATAAAGGACTAATATCTAAAATCTATAAAGAACTTACCAAACTCCACACCCGAAAAACAAACAACCCAGTGAAGAAATGGGCGGAAGATATGAATAGACACTTCTCCAAAGAGGACATTCAGATGGCAAATAGACACTTGAAACGATGTTCAATGTCACTCATCATCAGGGAAATACAAATCAAAACCACACTGAGATACCACCTCACACCTGTCAGAGTGGCTAAAATAAACAAATCAGGAAACTATAGATGCTGGCGAGGATGTGGAGAAGTAGGCACCCTCCTACATTGTTGGTGGGAATGCAAACTGGTGCAGCCACTCTGGAAAACGGTGTGGAGGTTCCTCAAAAAAATGAAAATATTGCTACCCTATGATCCAGCAATAGCCCTGCTAGGAATCTACCCAAGAGACACAGGATTGCTGATGCATAGGAGCACGTGTACCCCAATGTTCATAGCAGCACTTTCGACAATAGCCAAAACATGGAAAGAAACTAAGTGCCCATCAACTGACGAGTGGATAAAGAAGATGTGGTACATATATACAATGGACTACTATGTGGCAATGAGAAAAAATGAAATCTGGCCATGCGTAGCAACATGGATGGAACTGGAGGGTATTATGTTAAGTGAAATAAGCCAGTCAGAAAAAGACAGATACCATATGTTTCCACGAATAGGTGGACTTGGTGAGACTAAGCAAAAACCAGGGGGAGGGGAAGAGGGGAAAGAAAAAAAAGACACAGAGAGGGAGGGAGATAAAACATAAGAGACTCTCAAAGACTAAGAACAAACTGAGGGTGAGGGAGATGGGGGGGGAGAGGGGGTGATGGGCATTAAAAAAGGGCACATGTTGGGATGAACACTGGGTGTTTTATGTAAACCAATTTGAAAATAAACTATTTTAAATTAAAAAAAAAGAAATGAAAATACTAAGTTATATGAATTATTTATATGGAAGAATAAATCTCTAAGGATTGCAAATAAATTTTCATTTTAAATAGAGTAATGGGAGTAGATTTTTCTCTCCCACAGAGTAAAATATATTTTAAAGCTATAGTACCTGGAGGATGTTGGATGAGACCAAGGAAAGGCAGATGTATCAGTGCCACATGGAGGAAAAATCAGGGGAACAAATGCATTACAAGCATAATATATGATCAAGTAAGTCTTTCAAATCCAAGGAAAACAGGATTTTTTTATTTAAAAAAAAAGCTAAACACCTAAAAAATAAAAGAACTGAACCTGAAACTAATGCAACAGTGCATTTCAGCTATACCCAAATTAAAAAAAAAAAAAGAAAGAAAGAAACCCTAACCATATCTGTCACCAAAAACAAAAGGTAAAATACATTTAATATTAAAACTTGGAGAAGGTGACCAAAGAGTAAAAAAACAAAAAACAAAACAAAAAAAAAACTTTACTAAATATGCATTAGTAAATAATATAATCATATATTCTTACAAGACACTCCAGTAAAAGCAAAATAGGAAATTTATGAAAGATCAGTGAATTGTACTCATGTCAATATCCTGGTTGTGATATTATACCATGGTTTTGCAAAATGGTACCTTTGGGGGAAACTAGGAAAAATAAACAAAGAATCACTATGTATTGTTTTTGTTGTTGTTGTTGTTGTTTTGTTTTACTTCTGAATGTAAATCTATACTTATCTCAATATAATTTTCAAATAAAAATCTATTAAATCTGAAATAAACCGTACAAATATGTAATGGCATAGAAAAAGTTGAGACTCCAGACCCAACAAACCCTAGACCCTTCCTTCCTCCTATCTACATTGTAATGTTTATATTGTTCATTATAGCCTCTGAGTATCATAATAAGGGGTATAAGCAGAATTGGAACTAGAATAGAGAAAAGCTGTATATTGATGCCCATTAAACCTTTGTGAATGTTTGCTAATCTTGGGTCACTATATCTTTAGCTCCAATGATGATCTATCACATAACATGAGATCAATAAAATTAACTATAAGTTACAAATCAAACAGCATATTGTTTTTTTGTTAAGAACCTTATAGAACCAGGACTATGAATTTAGATTTTAATATTTATATGGGAAATATACTGGTAAGTGAGAAAAGCTTATAATAAAACAGTACAAAAGTAAGATACTATTTTGGAGGACACACACACACGTGTGTGTGTGTGTGTATGTGTGTGTATGTGTATTAAAGAAAGTGCTCTCATGGAGTTGCTGAATGACATAGTTGGTTAGTTGGTTGAGTGTCCGACTCTTGATTTTGACCCAGGTCATGATTCCAGGGTCGTGGGATCAACCTACTTCAGGTTCCGCACTGAGTGCGTGTAGCCTGCTTGGGATTCTCTCTGTCTCTCTGTCTCTCTCTCTCTCTCTCTCTTTCTCAAAATAAACAAATTAACATTAAAAAAAAAAGAACGTGGTCTTGTGACTATAATGTTCTTTTTAAAAACTTTTATGCTTTCTCTGAGAGCGTGCATAAGATTCTGCTTCCTGAACACAATGAAGACGTGTAGCAAAAATGTTCATCACAAAACGTTTTATGTAAAATTTTTATACCCTTGCTGCCTGATTCCTCCATCGACTCAGCTGACTCCTCAAAGCATGAAATTGTGATTGTAGTAATATTTGGCAGCTTCTGGCTCCTCACGGTCAACTTATTCAAACCTCGATCTCTGGCCTGCCCTCCTTTAACTCTGATTGCAATTTATTTAATAACCATCCCTGATATGCCCTCCTTTAATTTCTGATTATAATTCATTTGTTGGTTAAAACTCACTACAGGCAAAGGTATGGCCTTAGATGAATGGGTGTCCCTGGAAAGAATTTCAGAACCAAGTCAATGTGATTTTCCTTCCCTTAAAAATATACAGCACAATAGGGAAGAAGGATCATCATCCTGCTCAATGAAATGCTGCTGATTTAGCTTGTGCTTTAATTTTTTTTCAAGGTTTATTATCCCTTCCTTCCTTATTACTTATTAACATCGCCTCTCTTATGGCCTGTTTACATAAAGGGAATATATCCAACTTTCGGGAGGGTGACTACAGTGCACCAACTACGTTTCTTAGCATCATGCTGACACATGCTCAACTGGAAAATTATCCCCATCTCAACTGCTTGTCTTAACCGATCAATGTGAATGTAAATGAAGGAAATGAGTGAATAGAGATTTATATTTTTATCAAAGGAAAAAAAGTGTACAAAATAAACTGAATCCGGTGTCCTACTTATCCAGTCTCAGATGCTGTGCCTGGGTTTACAGAGATAAAGTTTAGCTCTTTAGCAGAGGAGGACTCAGACTCATCTTTTCACTCTGCCTCATCTCTATTTTTCCATTCCAAACTGATTCTTGGGCCAGCAATGTTTTCCTCACTCTATGACTCAGATGTTTGACATTTCTCAAGGCTCAGCCTCTAGGACTGGCTCTCCACCCACCAATACCCCTGCCCAATGAACAGTCTGCACTCTTACTCCTGGGTTTTCCAGGCTTCACAAACCTGATGATCTCTACTGTGTTTCCATATCTGCACAGCAGACCATACCTGCAAGTATTCTTTGCCACACAACAACAACAACATTATCGCCTTGACTCCTTTTTCCAGGCATTTAGTTGCTTTGCTAATCTATTAGAGGCCCACTGAATATAGTTGGTGTCATCAAAATCATTCTGTATGTCACAGAGGAATAGAAAATAAATATTAATATGGTCGCTAAGAAGTTACAGTTCTATTGAAGAGCCCTGAAATTACAGAGTCCATTGCTAATGCAAAGATTGACAACCAAATGGTTAACCTGAATGTAATGCTATAAACACTAACTGGCAATCAGCTTGGGACCAATTAGAAATACTGAAGAATTAAAACAAATCAATTCCATTGAATTTACTTCAGATCATATGGCTGACAGCTAAGTGCCTTGTGGTAGAATTTTTTTCCTGTGTTAATATAACCAGTGGATAAGTTTCCACCAATCTCAATGCCTGGAGCAGTGGCTGACAAGTCCTATGGGTGTGAAAACTAGGAAATACATTTCAGGGAGAACGAATGGCAGAAAGTTGTAGCTATACTCAGTGGAAATGAGGGTAGATTCAATCCACCCTTAATTAACAACTAAATATAGTTTACAGATACCGTCCCCCTCTCTAGCCCCACTAAATTCACCATGCAATAGTTACTTAGACAAAAATTCTGTGATATTGGTAACTATATTCATAAGTAGTATTGCTGATTTTGAGTGGAGAATAGAATCACATACAGCAAAGGCTCTTCTGTCTGGGACGTAATGTGTTTAGTACTCTCTTTGGGATGCTTAAATATTTAGAACTATAATTTTGTGATACTTTTGTCATTGGTGACATTAAGTGCAGAATCACTTATGGGATTCATCTATGACTCAATGACCCTTCTGATTGATACCACATGTGCGATTAGAGTGTATAGAAATGTCATATAATTATGATAGTAAAAAGGAATGCAGCTGCCTTTAATGGAGTATTTACTCTTTGCTAGTTGCGTGTAGACATTTTATTTTAAATGTACTCATCAAAGTTAGGAAAGGGACACTGGGGATCTAATACATTATACTCATATATTCATTCTTATTGTTGCCTATTGTGATTTAAAACTGCTGTGCTAGACACTAGAATTGGTCAGAGTTAGTCTTTCAGGTGGCAATGGTACCATTTCAGTAATGCCAGGATAATTAAGCCCTCCTCAAAAATACACACTGCATTCGAAATAGCTGAAGGCTTTAAAGCTCATCATTAATGGTCTATTTCCACACTTCTAATATGGTAGTCACTAGCCACATGTGGCTATTTAAAGTTAAGTTAATTGAAATGAAATGAAAATAAAAGTTGAGTCCCTCTGGCATCCTATACACATTTCCTATGGAACATTTGTTCCATCACAGAAAGTTGTATTGAATAGCAATAGATACCTTTCCTTGTTTCTTATTAAAGTGCAAGTAACCAAGCAATCATTCGTTATTTATACCTTTGGGACAAAGTATGTTTAGATCCTTTTATAAGGCCATGTTCCAATATGGAGAAAGGGGAAGGGAACACAAAGGCACAGAAGAAAATCTTCCCGACTTATCCATGTTAAACATACTCAACTTCTGTGCTATGTGCTCCCACTTATGGCATATAAAATTAAGTCTATAGATCTTTCAACTCTGAAAGAAGACCCTGTGTGTTTCCCCATCCTATTATTTTAATTAGCACTCCACTGTTTGGGATTACCAAGGATATTGGCATCAGCTAACCTCACTTCTGAGGAAAGGTATCAGCCTGAGAACAAATGCTCTTGAATCAAGGTGGGAAATCAATCTCGGAGAGCTTGGTGGAAGTAAGATTGTCTGAAATGCAACTTTGCCTTGTGTTGATCACTCCCTTCCATTTATCAGGAACAGCACAGACCTTAGAAGCCTCCACATATTACGCTTTGGTAAGTTTAGAACTTGCTGTCAAAATGGACCAAAGCACCACTGCATGTGCATGTGCACAAACTCAAAAAAAAAAAAAATCAAACCAACAGTAATACCCAAAGAAGCCAGCAACTCTATTTGAACAGATCTTACTTTCCAAATGAAAGCAAAACTCATCACTTCCTAGGTTAGAACAGCTGAGACCCATCAACCAACGGAAAACAATTTGTTCGGAGTAGAAGCTGTCACTGGCTATTACCACGTGGAACGTGAAGAGCCGCTACAGACCTCAGCTCCCCGATTCGGGCAGGCCTGCTCCCATCTCACTTGACAGCTGTGGACATTGGAATAATACAAAACATAACCTAATCAACAGACTGTGAAAAATCTGAAAGCTAAAGACAGATGTTCTGCTGCCATCACTACCTTTCATAGTTAATTATATTTATGTGGGGGAAAACAAGTGATAAGTCAACTCCTTTAAGAAAGCCTCCTTTCCTATTAATGGTGGGTGAGTATGGAGTTCTCTGTCAAGCAGTGGTCCTCAGATGGCCTAAATCTGAGTTCTGGTGGCAGATGAGCCTGTACCGCATCAGCCTGCTTCATACAACAATCTATGTCCCTCACTTTCTTTTTAGCTGCCTCATTCAACTTCACTGTTCTGTCCCAGACTAGGCTGACAAAGTCAAAAGTATCTCCAGTGGTTACTGAACGCAGGTAGTGTACACCCATCACTGCCAAACAGACTAAAGGCAAGTACATTTTTTCCATCTAACTTCAAAACAATCAAATTTTCCTTTTGTATTGTGAATTTACAAAGATCCCAAAGAAATTGCAGAAATGAAAAGGAAAAATGCTATATCTGCTCCAATGACTAGTACCAGGAAATGACTTCTCTGTAAGTTAATTAGGGGTCACAAACTTACCTGCTTAAGAGAGCCGACAAACAAATCAAATGTCTACTTCGTGTTTTTTTAATGTCAAATAGTGAAATACTTTTTAAATTGCAAGGGCTATTACAAGAGAATATTATCTATTGCTTTTCAGCAATGAATCATCAAAAAAATGACCACTGCTTAGCGTGTATGTCACTCCCTCCATTAGTCTGGAGGAAGAAGTGGGTTTTCAGCACTAATACAGATCGGACTGCATTATTTGAAGTAAAAACACATGCTCTACCATTAATTTAAGCAATTCCCTTCACTTCTATGGAGATCTGTTTTCCTGTCTGGAAAATATCACAATTATACTCTCCATTATTATTTAGAGGAATATTATGGGGCTAACACCAAGTTAAAAGATATTGAAAATTCAATGCAATAAAAATAAAGGGTAGCATATTCAAATCTGACATTATTATTAACTACCATTTTTCTTTCAAAGGTGCTTTGTCTATGGAAAATGAAAACAGTGCTGCAATCATATTATTAATTATTAATTTTACAGATGTTACTACACATAATACTATTTATTACATACCTATTCTTTAACAAAAAATGTACACTGAATAAACTATCTCTAAAAGCTGTGTGACATAGACACACTTGCTGGCCCTGCTAAGATACACCCCCAGTTTTTCCTAACAATGACTCAGTTCTACTTGGGCAGCAACACTGCCAGCTCCAAGGTCAACATTCTTATTCCCAGAGTCCTTTGCAGCTAGAGGTGGCAAAGGAACAGTTCACACTGACAGAGCAGCAAAGTCCATGGGAGGTTACCTGAAGCAAAGCCGTTGCATTTCTATGAAAGGCAACAGAGAGATTGAATGTTTCCCCCTTCTTATTTCTACCCCAGACACAGAGGCATGTTTGCAGCTCCGGAAGAGGTGATGAAGATAGGGAAAAGCCAAGGGAACTGCAGGCCAGTTGTCAACAACACTCGGAGGAAACCAGTACTGCTAGTTAACTGGACCCATGTCTTTTTTTGTGGGAGATCTCTAATCCCCAACTTGCTTACATCTCTGTAAATTAGCTTTCTGGTACTTGTGGCCAAACACATTTCCCATTTATGAAGGAGGTGTTACTGTCTTTATTTTTCCTACCCTGAAAACTCAGATGAAAACCAGTCCCTTTGATTCTAAACTCTATTCTGTCGGACCATATGCTGCAAGGCATAAGAGCCGTTGGTTTAAACAATGAAGTGAGAAGCTATTAATCTTTCTGGAAACCAATTCTCCCATCTATAAAATAGGGATCATAACAAATACTTCATTCATTTTTGTAAGGGCTGGTGGAAAATTTTATTTAAAAGTCTCCTACAAAAACTAAGGGTGATAGAAATTAGATCTATATTATTATTAATGCAGATTTAAGACTTCACAGATTCTGCTGATCATAAAATATGAATTTAGAACATAAGATGTCATATTTCCTAAATATTCCACCCAGGAAAAATCAGTAATGGCTGAATATATTAGTTCTCTCTCTCTCTCTCAAAAAAAAAAAAAAGCCAGAGCTATCTCTCTCTTCTGCTGGATTCTCCTTGGAAGCTATTTCAGTAGATGATGATTTCTTTGACTTTTTGCAAATCCAAAGGCCAGTTAAGATATCACAGTATTGCCTCTTGAGCCTTCCTATGCAGAGAATTCAGGAAGATTTACGAGTTCTTGAGTTTCACTCACTTATTACAGAAGCTACGATTTGACAGCAGAAGATATACAGGAGAGGAGACTGAAGAGCCACACAATTAAAGTAGAAATTCTAATGCTAAAATGTGCTAAGGCCGGTGAGGACCATGGTATTAAATACTGGTAGGGGGCGAAAAGGAAGAGACAGGAGGTAGTTGAGACTAAGCACTGAGCATGCCCTAAAATTAGCAGTTCAATTAACTAAACATGTATCACGTCTCATTTAATCCTCACAGAAACTGGGAGGTAGGCGTCATCACTCAGAATTTAAAACTGAAATGAAGTCTTTTGGTTCTTTGCTCAAATTTACATAGCATTTAAGAAAGGTACTTAAGTAGGGCACCTGGGTGGCTCAGTCAGTTAAGCGCCCGGACTTCAACTCAGGTCATGATCTTGCTGTTGGTGGGTTCGAGCCCTGCAGGTGCTGACAGCTCAGAGCCTGAAACCTGCACTCTCTCTCTCTCAAAAATAAATAAATGTTACTAGTTTTTTTTTTTTAAAGAAAGGTACTTAAGCATTCTGATCTCAATGGCCTGAATTCAAATCCCTGTCTCACATCTCAGCCACTAAGCTAAACTGCTTCCAGCTTCCGTGGGGAGACCTTGCTCTATGAACCACTCTTACGTCTGAGATTGTTATGGCATTTTCAGATGGGTCCCCCACCCTCAAATACTAGTGGAAATAAGTAAAAACAAGCACGTGTGTTAACATAGTGTAACTGTTTCAAGTTCAGGTCTTGCATTCAGACTGGGTTTGGACCTGGATTCTGTCATGTGATAATAGTGTGACCTGGATCATTTATTTAAACCTTTTAGCTTCAGTTTCTTCATTGTTAGAATGGGAATAGTATTGATTGTGCTTCATAGATTTGTTGTGAGGATTAAATAAGGTAATTAATTTTAGCTAGTATCTTTAAGGGCAACTTTAGACTACTAGATCTTCGTTGTGTTTATTTGGTTTCTAAACTTACTCTCATCTGGAGAGCAATGGATGCAAAAAAGAGAAATAAAATAACTCTAGAAAATATATATATATCATCATTAATTTGACTTTCAGAAATTGTTCTTTAGGAGATATAAATTAAATTGATTTAAAATTAATAATTGAAGATATGTAGAGAAATACTGGAGATCATGCGAAGGAGCCCCCTAGACGTGGATATTTATATTACGAGTTATAAATGACAAGAGACAGCTTTTGCAAGGAACTACTCGGCCATGTCCTCTCTATAAGATCTGTTCTAACCACTCATGGCAAAACCAGGCAACTATGTCTGAACCATATAACCCCATCTCCCTCTCCACAGTCAATTGATCTGTTCCCACAGACTGACCAAACAGACTGTGTTTCTCAGAAATTCAGAATTAGAATCCAGAGAATCTAGTCAATCTCTGTCAGACATCTGAACTAGTAAAATGTGCGATTTGGGGGCTGAGGCCGTCTGGTACAGAATGAAGCAGAAAAGTAGAAAGAAAGGTCAGCAGAGAGAGAGAAAAAAGAAAAAAAAAAACAACTCTCATCTGAAGCTGGGTAGCTGGGGTCAAATCAGATCTCTACTTTTTATTATTTACCAATTTACACCACCTTAAACTAGTTACTTAATGTCTCCCCACTCAATTTCATCTTCCATAGGGTCACTGTGATGATCCAATGAGCTAATGTAGGTAGGGCACTTAGAAGGGGGACTGGAACATTCTATAATGTTACTTTTAATTATGACTATCCTCTTAATCCACTGTCATATATCTGCACCCATCTATGAGGATGACCCACTATTACAGATAAGTGAGAGGGACAGACAGGAGGACATCTTGTTCCCAGTTAACCTACCTAGTGTCTTGATCTGATCTTGCTTAAGAGTACTTTGTGCTGCCCCGATATATCACTGTATCTTTCCAAAAACCTATATCCTCTCTCCCCCCAATAATGATACATTAATGTTTTAGCACTTGTAAACACCTAATCTCTGAGGAAGAAACACCAATTTGTGCTGCCCTTTGGGATTGTTTGAACAAACTGTTCTTGACATTTTGGTGAATGATTTAGTATTAAACACATCTGTGCTTTCCTGCACCTATCCCTGAAGTGAAGATTGCTACTGGATACGTTTAGAAGTTTTGCAGTGCTCTATTAGAACAGTAATAATCAAAGGAGCACTAGGCTTGAGAGTCATATGAAACTCACATATCATAAAGATGCCTCCAAATTATTATTATAATCTACATCTAAAATCATTTCTGTTTCATAGCTCCCTCCGGTAAAAAAATAAAACTCATAATTCAGTTAGGTAGTTTCTAGATGTGGTTGCTATTGAAAGAAACTCAAAACATATTCCCTAAGACCCTCTTATGGGTAAGACTGACATAATCATAAAAAATAAAAATGCTATTAAATAGACTATAAATTTCAAAATGATACAGGAATGCAATAACCAGCCAGAGAGTTGAAGGAAATAATAAAAGCAAACAAAAACTAAGTAGAACCTGTCCCCTCCTTCCCCCAAAAGAGATAATGCGGAAGCCGAAAGATAGTGATCAAGGAGCTTCTGCAGATAGCCTTGCTCAATTAAAGACCTAGGGTTCTAGAAGGGGCCAGATAAAATGCTACATGGGCAGTCAAACCATGGTGCCCATAAATCTTTGGAATTTAAATAAAGGCATTCCAAAATAGATATATCATTTGTTCGTACACAAAATAAATGCACTTTGTTAGTACTAGAAGAAAATCCATGTTTGTAAAATATGCAAACTCTTCCCATAAATCTAAATCAGGGATGATTTCAGGCTCTGAAGCAATGTGGTAATGTGCAAAGCATTGCAAAATGAGATTTTGGTGAAACAAGTAATAAAATCAATTAAGAAAGTTTTGTCTTTGCTGTAAAATCTAAGCAAGCAAAAAAAAAAAAATACCCCATGAAAACCAAAACCCCAAAGTTCTTTGTAAAATCCTCCAAGACAATCTCACTGCCTTTGTAGCACTATTATTAAAAGCATTTGTTTAATTGCAGGTACTTCTCCATTTCACCTAGAAGTATATAGGCCAGAGTTTAACAACCAGTTACACGAGGTGAGCTATACTGTAAAGAGCGATATTTACGATACTTTTTCCAAAAAGGCAAGGCAAAATATGCCATGGTGTTAACGATGTGGCATTCACCAGCCATGCCCATCATTGAATACCAAGGTTCCAAGGTCAATGGTAGCCAAAATGCCTCTATAGTGGTTCTGAGATCTCAGGTCCAATTAAGTCTTTCCATGACAAACACTGCATACTTAAAGTGTCCCACTCACCCTCCTCTATCCATGCTCAAGACACCTCTACTCTGTCCAGACAACAATGTGTCCATTTCCAGAGAATGAATAATGCAATCCAATTCTCTTTTACCGTATTTTGCTTTCTGGATTCTCCCACAGTTATGGGTGGCTGCACAACCCATTTGTTGGCAATGAGGCATAAAGTAAAATCTTTGAGATGAAGAAGGATGGAATACTGTTCCTAGGACAATTCTTCCTTACAGATAATTTGGTTTCACCATCTGCTTTCTGTCTAGAGCTGCAAGATAGATCATGCATGGGACAAAATAATTTTTGAGGATAATTGAGCCTCTGAGTCTTTGGTGTCATCACTGAGCTGCTGAAACAAACCCTAGAAAGGCTACCACTGGACTGCTTAATAAATGGGATATTAAATACCAACATTGTTTAAAGCAACTCTTACTTGCTATCGAGTTCATCTTATTAATTATTAATGCAATGTCTTTTTCTGTTCTCAGCACTGTCATTGTCTTGGGCTTACAATCAAGTCATCACACCTGCCAAGTGATAATGAAATTTGACCGTTTATTTATGCTCACTAAGGTATTCTTCTTTATCTCATGTACTCTTCACCGACCCCAGGAGACAGGTACTACAATTCTGTAACTTAATGCACGGAAATGTTGACAAACTTGCCTGAAGCACAAAACTAGTAAGTGGGATGGCTAAGTTTTGAATCTGAGGAAGCATTTAGAGTTACAAAGTTATTGCTTCTTCCCCTCCTAAATTCCAACAAAACTTCAGTTTTTCAGGATCAAGGCTCAGGAACTTATCGCAAGGGAAAAGGAAGTCTGCATAGATTAAATACCTACAAAAGGAATTCCAATAACCAATGAAGTGCATAATACTTTTCTTCTTGTATGATTCTGCATGATCTGAATGTTGCGACTGTAGCCCCCAGTCATATTGCTGGCTCCGTGACGTTAACATTGTTTTTAATAAATGGAACAAAAAATGTGATATATATATATACACATATATACACATATACGTGTATTTATATATAATGAAATATTATTTAGCCTTGAAAAAGGATATTGTGTCATTTGCAACTACATGGATGAAACCAGAGAGTATTATGCTAAGTAATATAGGCCAGCCAGAGAAAGACAAATACTACACGGAATTATGTATATGTGGAATCTGAAAACAAAGTCAAAACTATTGAAACAGAAAGTAGAAAAGTAGTTGCCAGAAGCTTTGGGGAGGGGAAGTAGACAGAGGTATAAATTCTAGGATCTGATGTACAATATGGTGACTATCATTGATAACATTGTATTGTGTAATTGAAATTTGCTGAGAAAGAAGTGAAATATTCTTTTATACACACACACACACACACACACACACACACACACAGAGTAAATATGTGCGAAAAAAAACACCCATCATCTTTCCACTCCAAGATAACTGCTATTAAAATTTTGTGCTGTTTTCATAATGTTTACATAGATCAAATCATCATGTTGTACACTTTAAATGTCTTACAATTTCATTTGTCAATTATACTTCAGTAAAGCTGAAAAATGTTCATGCTATTTCAGACTTTTTTCTATTGTTGAATGCTACATATAAGTAAATATATGTATTTTAAACAGAAACAGAATCACAATTTATTTCATATTTTTCCTTAGATGTATATAATGAACATAATTATATCATTCCATGTCAATAGACATATATCTACACAATTATTTTAAACTGATAAAACAAAGTTAGTCTATCAATCTAAAAGTATGGAAATAATGTTTCCCTGTTTAGTCTTACAAATCCAAATTAGTACTGTGTGTTTCTAGTACTGGCTAATTTCAGATTTTTATATATTCAGATTCGCAAGACTGCAGTTGCATTTAATTCATTTCAAGAAAAAAAATACCCTTTTTCTCTTCTTCCAATGACTTTCTTTAACTTCTCATTTTTGTGGTTGAATTTAGGATAGATCAATCTAGAAACACAAACAAACAAACAAACAAAAAAAACACACACACACAAACTTCTAGACTCTGTTGAGGATTTTTTTTTTCATTAGCCTAATTGCCACAGAGAGGAACATCTTATTTATTGTATGATCTTGGACCCTGCAACTGTTTCTTTATCCATAAATTTGGATAGAAATACCCTCCCTGCTTTTTCACAAGTAATGTGGGATTCAGTCTTTTATTGGTCATAAAAAAGATTTAAAATATGTAAAGTGTTGTATAAATAAAAAGTGGTATTTTCCACTGTTAATCTTTTCTTTTTCCTTTTTAAGTTTATTTATTTATATCAAAAGAAAGAGACAGAAAGAACAAGTGGGGGAGGGGCAGAGAAGGAGGAGGAGAGAGAATCACAAGCAGTTTCCATGCTGTCTGCTCAGAGCCAATCTCATGAACAATGAGATCATGACCTGAGCCTTAACCAAGAACTGGACACAACCAACTGAGCCATCCAGGCACCCCAACTTTTTCTTTTTTCAGTGGCTTTCACATGTTCAAGAGTTTTGATAAATGTTATCATGTCATATTTTTTCAATGATCTTGTTTCAGTAAAAAAGTGCCATATCCAAATGTGACTGAATTAAAAGTTGGTTTTGTTTGTTTAGTAGAAAGAATCCATATTATATCTATCTGTGCTTATTTTCTGTGCATATTCTCTCTCTTCCTTCTACTTCATATCCTTCAGACTTAAAGAATACAAATACTAAAAAAAGTTAAAATATATTTTAAATTAATGTTCTTTATAGATAGGAATAAATCTGATTCTATTCTCTTACAGTTCAAGATGGTAGCTCTAACTGAGGTATCTCTGTGTTAGAACGGCTGTAGCACAGTTCACATGGGATCCTATCTTGGCTATGAGGGTTTACTTTTCAAGACTCAAGACTAAGATAACCATGGAAACCTTTAGGAATGAGTCAAACAAATTCGGTGGGTTCCTGTGGCCTCTCAGAAGGCAAATGTAGAGTAGGGGCTAAGGGTGGACTCCCTGGGAGCACAGGAAGGAAGAAGAAGAACAGTTGATAAGACATTGGAGATGAGCCTACTTGTTTTCTCATTCAGACACACCAGGTAGACCTATAAGGGTAAAAATAATGCCACACATAGTTCAAATGTAAATTTTCTGATGCCAGAAATTCTACAATGAAACCTTATTTCATTTATAAATCCATTTCAAACTGTCCATGGGATACTGATACTGATTGTGCTAAGATTCACGAAAAGATTGTCTCATTTAATTCTCATTTTATGTATTTATGTATTTATTTATTTATTTTTAATGTTTGTTTATTATTGAGAGACAGAGAGAGAGTGAGCATGAGCATGGGATGGGAAGAGAGAGGAGGAGACACAGAATCCGAAGCATGCTCCAGGCTCTGAGCTGTCAGCAAAGAGCCTAACGTGGGGCTCGAACTCACAAACCATGAGATCATGACCTGAGCCAAAGTCAGATGCTTAATCAATAGTCATCCAGGTGCCCCAATTAAATCTCATTTTAATGGTGAAAAAATTCAAGATTGGAAAGCTGTAGTAACTCTCAATAGCTACTCAGCTAGCACATGATGTAGGTGGATCCAAGAATATTTCAGTCATCCTGGATCTTCGTCCCTAGAATGCTAGTATGTTTTTTCTTTTATACTAAATTAATTTTTAGTTTTCTTTTTTTCTTGCTTCATCTCAAGTCTACTTGCTGGTCAAAAATAAACTCCCTTATGTGAGGAGGGAGCACTGGGGAGGGAGTCAGTGGGAATGGAAAGAACCATGTTGCCCCTGCCCTTCATAGCTTTATTTCAGGGACTTGTGGTGGGAAATTAGCCACTGAAAATAAGTCTGTTTCTGCAGCTAGAAAATTAACTAAGAGAAAAAGTGCTTTACAAATCTAGTATCACATAGCATCAGATCATTCTATTACTGGGAGAAAGGGAAACTGTTTGTACTCCAAAGCATTATGGCAGCAATAATAACTACACCAGGTTCTAGAGTCACACGTTTTAAAACACATTAGAAGTACTGTACAACACTCTAACCTGACTTCCTAAAACACACAGTAACATTTGTAGTGGGAGGGGGGACTCATCTTAAGTTCTGGGAGGCTAAAACTGCAGCAGCGGCATTGTTATAAGGAATTACCCGTTGTTACCTCTCCTGTTAAGATGGGGATGCGTTAAATATTTCGATTCCACTCTCCACCAAAAAGTGGGTAGTGAGAGGTATGTGGTAAATAACACCGCTTCACAAATCCCCTCAGATCTGCACACAGCTTTGGAAGTTCTTGCAGCACAGGTCTGCCCTCCCACCCAGGATAAATCACTGCAAACTGCCATGTCCCCAACAGGGGGCTGTTAATTAGTTTTAAAGGCTCCTGCAGTTCCTCTAGTGCCTCAAGGAAGTATACAAACCCAACAATATACAAAAATACCTTTTTTTTATGGTCAGCACAGGCTGAGATTTTATGAGCTTCCCATGGTTGTATGAAAGTTAAGCTATATGCAAATGTACAAAGGGAAGGTTGTTAAAATTGACTGGGATAAATGCCTTGTTTATCTTGCACTTGGAATGTAGCAGAACTCCATTTAATTGGAAGGGAAAGGAGGCGAAACAGGGTGTGCATTAGGTTTCAAGGCCTAGAGCAAGACAGAGTATCTCTGCACCTCTAGATTTATTCCACCTTGCACCCAACCCAGCTTTAGTGCTTCCTGTTCTATTTCCAGAGAGTACAATTTTGTCAGAGTATACTAGGGGTAGTCAGAGAATTTCAGCATCATAGAGCTGGTGTGGAGCTTAGAGAAAGGATATCTTCTCTTTCCCTTCATATTACCCATAAAGAAAACGAGATCCACAAGAGTTGGCTTAAAAACAATCATGACAGCCCTCATTGCTGCAGAGTAGAGCCAATGAAGACCCTAGATATGATTATTTACCAAGGTCAAAACATAGTGGATTTGATTCCCAATTGAACAAATATTTATTATTCATCTGCTAATGACAAGGGACTGTATTTTGAACAATCTTAGCTCTCAAATAACTTACATGCAAAATTTTCTTCTTGCTGTGATAAAATGCTGTCCCAAGGAGGTCATATAGCCTTTCTTCTTTTCCATATCTCAATAATACAACATCTAACATTCCCCAGAGGGTGGGGCATTATTATTACACAGCTAATGGTGAGGGTTTGCTACATGCTCAGTACCAGAGTAAGAACTATATAATTCCTCCCTACCCGCCCCTCCAAAAATATCCAAATACAGTAGTTACCATGATTATCTCTCCTACTTTATTAAGAATGTACCTAAAGCATAGAGAGTTTAACTTTCTTTTAAATAAGTGATAGAAGAATACATGAAACCCTTATTTTCTGATTCTAGAGTCTGAATTCCATATAACCACACGATACCACCTCCCATAATAAGTTTAACATCTATGTATTGACTAAAAAGCTGTCTTTATCTGAGAGTCCCTAAATCTGTAGCAGGGATCATGACTCAGACAGAGAAAACAGTTCTGATTCCTTTAAGGAACAGAACTCCAGAATCTTTATTTTTATATATATATAGACATATATACATTATATTCATATATATGTATACTTATTCATATGTATGTATACTTATTCATATATACAGCTAAATGTAGATAACTAAATGCCAAAACAAAGGCTAAGATTAGCTTTGGAGCCAATAGATGAGATAAAACAATATTTGATATATACTCACACTACTCTTACCTGATTTCCAGTCACCCTGACTGCAGTCTTCTTTCTCCTTGGTCAATTCTCCTAAAGACCTCCATTCTCCTAATGCTCATCCATCCTCCACAAAGCCTCAAAACCTACCTCTTTCATATTTGTGGTTATGGAGTTTACCTCCTTAGGAAATATCAGACGACTTAGAGAACTCAATGCTTTCACGTAATATAAAGGCATAATTCCAAATTTCTCCAATTACCAAAGAGTTTTTCCTTTTTATTTCCTTTCAATAGAGATGTGGATAGCCATTTCCCTACCATGTTTTCCTAATCTACCTGTATATTACTACTGATGCATCAGTCTTACCAAATATTTTTCTATTTTTAAAACAAAATAGAGAGAGGATATACAGTTACCCAATGAAAAATTGTAAATATTAAACATCTGAGAGGGTATTAATATTTTGACCTCAGGTACACAGTATGTTTAAATTTTCTTTTTAAAAAATTTCAGATGACTATTAGGATTAAGTCGAACCAAAGGGCTCTTTTGGGGATGAGCTGGAGTGGGATGCGCAGACTTAGCAGATGAGCATCAGTTGAACTGATTCCCCAGGAAATGAGGAAAGCTACAAACAAATGGGGAAAAGTTGGATATCTAGTAGAAGTATGTGGCGACATTGACCATTTGGATAACCAAATTATACCACCTCACAGAGATGCGTGTCACATAGACACATAAATGCCAGATAATTTAGGCATTATTTTAACAAATAAATATATATACCGCTCTAAAATCTTATGTAATTAAACATTTCACTGACCTCTGTGGTGACTTCACAGTGGCGGACTCTCTTAACTGAAAAACAAAAGAGGATTAAAAATCTCAACTCAGAAATATATTTTAAATATATGAAAAACAAATAAGTAATGCCATTAATAAGTCATGTGCCCCTGAAAATAAATAAGGAAAGCACTAACACAACAAGAGACAAATGCAATAGGAACATGAACAAATGTTTTAAAAACAAGAAATATAACATCACAATAAATATGTGAGAGGATGTTTAACATCTCTAAAAAATAAGAAAGAAAAGCATATAAAAATGGGTATTCTATTTGCTATCAAATTGTTTCAAGGTTGGTAATAGTGCAATGAGGCAGGATTTTTCAAATGCTTCTATTAGGAGAATAAAATAACAGTGTTCCTTGTAAATCAGTTTGGTTCCGCATTTCACGATCGTTAAACATATTTCTGCTGTTTTACCAAATGATTCCATTTCTCAGAATCTATCTTAAAGGAAAAAAATCATTTCAACGTACAAAACGATGCTCACAATATATATAATAGAAAAATGAAAATAGAAACACTCTGCATGTCCAATAAAGGGGTGTGATCACTCTATTTCAGAATATTCATGTAAGAGACTATAGCAGCCCACGTTCCCAAAGAATAGTATAAAGATTTTATATAGTCAACTATCAAAAAAAGCAGGAAAAAGATTATAAAAACATTACCAGTGGCCTGTAGTCACAGAAAGAAGGAAACATGTTTGTTTTTTTTTTAAATTAACTAATAAACATACTTTAGACAATTTAGTTATCATACTACAAAAATTTTTTTTAATGCAAAGGAAATGTAGCAACTGTACAGACTTGACAAATGTAAAGCAATCTGTTCTGGTGAGAACAGGATACCTGTTTAGACTTGACTAAAATTTTGCATGTAGTTATGTGTAGACAGTAATATATACCTATAACCTGTAATAATTAGACTGTGAACCTTCTATCTGGAACAAGGACTGTGTGCCCTTCAGACTACTGGAAAAGACAAGTTGGATATGCAGGAGGCACAGCCAGATGACTGAATTGTGGCCCCTACCTGAGACTGCACAGGCAAACCAGGGTCACGAGGAACCACCCAGCTCAAATGGTGCATTTGTATGAAGGAGAAAAAGCCACCTATTCCTCCAGACTCTATATTGCCATCTTCCAGAAAATACCCTTTGGTTATAACTACATAAGTAAATGGTGCCCCCCTGGAGTTGCAGTGTACAACCAGTGTAACTTTACATGGCAGCCTTGAGCCGTGTTACAGGATGAGAGTGTACTGTCTAAGAAGATCAGATGGCACTTAGAGGATGGGTCTAGAAGAGACAGATGGGGGCAGGCAGTGAGAAATGAAAAGAGAAATTACCTCCCACTCCCAACCTGTACTGCCCTGCTTAGTACAGGTTGGGAGTGGGAGGTAACTTAGTGATGTAGGAGACATCCATCCCTAGCAGAGCAGGAATAAGATCATGTGGGACCATCCCATGGAGTGGCCCACGGTGAGAGACCACGAGGGATGCCCCGTGATGGGGCATGATGGCAATGAGGGGACTCTCAGTTCATGACTCAGAAATGTACAATTAGAATAAAGCAAAATTCCAGTGTATAAAATTAGGAAGAAAATTCCTCGCTTGTAAGTTTGTTGTTAGGTTCAAATGTCCATGCATTTGTCCATGCATACACATTTATTACTTAGCAAATGATAAATTCTTAAAAATGATAGCGATCATTTTTTTAAAAAAGATTTATTTCAGTAACATTTCAAAAAATTCTAGAGAAACTCCTACTGGCAGTCTTAAATATTCCTCATGCTCTGTTAGAAGTCATGTAGAGAAGACTCCCACCACGTTGATAACCAGTTCCACCATGACTAGCTACAGAATAAATCTCTCAAGCGCTCTGGACCTCCATGTCTTCACGTGTAAAATACGAATAAGAGTATACAGACAGTAATGCTGCCCCTTCCTAATGAGATCCTACCTCCAGAGTGAGTCTATACAGTGTAAAGATAACATAAATGCAAAGGATAGTGTGTATTTGCAGGTGCATATATGACTTACGTTTCTTCTTAACACCCCCTGTTTGTTTTTATCAGCAGTAAACACCTCAAAAAATGTAAAATGAGCTTGCATGGTTTGTTTTCAGACAAAAAGTGTACTTAGGAAACCATTCTACTTTGTTCCCCTTTCCAAGAGGAAGAACACCAACGGGATAGCAGAAAGCAGCAGACAAGTCCTGGAGTTCTTGGGGCTGGGAGAAAGTAAAGACAAAGGAGGATGAGAAAGTTTTCCACAGTTCAGAATCTGAGGGAGATCCTATTCCTTTCACAGCATCCAGCTGTCATGTGGGAGACATTACCTGGTGACTCCTGGGAAGTTGTTGAACTTGATAAATATAGCCTTGGAGCTGACTGAGGACATTCCCTAGCTAAATATTTCAGGTATTTCAGTTTTAACCAAGAGGGATGGAGAGAAGCAGAGGGGGAGAGGGAGAGAGGGGGTGAGAAATGGAGAGAGAGGGTGAGAGAGGGAGAAAGGGGAGAGGGAGGGAGAGGGGGGAGAGGGAGAGAGGAAGAGGGGGAGAGGGAGACGGGGAGGGAGGGAGAGGGAGGGAGAGGGAGAAGGAGAGGAAACCATTCCTAAGCACACCATTTGGACAGGTAGATGCTGTGTCAATCATGTCATGATTTCTGTACGGGTCCTTGAGTTCCTGCATTTTAATTAAGACTATAGTTTTTTTCTGCTCACTTGCCTTATCTAACACCAAGTGACTGTGAATAGGATTCATCACTCATCTGCCTCTTACTTTAATAAAAATGCCAAAGTCTTGAAATTAGAGTGAAAGCATGTGGAAGTACTGGTTTTATAAGTAAAAAGTGAGAAGAAAGTCAGCCAATGTTAGCAACTCATTTTCTGGAGGATCTTTGGGATGTTGGCACTTCTTTCCCTTATACTCTATTTTATAGATTCAGAAATCGAAGGGTGCCAGATTAAAAAAAGAAGTTTATTTGGTCTGAATATTCACCTGTTAGCACAGATCCCATCTAAAAAAAGTATTTGCACAGATTCTTCCTCTTCTTCCTGTGCTTATTTTTGATGTAAATGACTAGCTAACATTGAGTCTCATTAACTCTAAAATATGTGAACCTTGTCTTTTTTTCTGTTTTCAACATTCAAAAAAAGTGTTTCATAAATCATAAAAAATTATTTCTAGTAAGACTAAACTTGCAGCATGCAGCTGATTTGGAGGCACAGACATACATATTCCATCATTCCATACACTAACAATAAACATAAAGCCAAATGTTATTGCACTTTTTCATTATATATGAAGGAGACATTTTCTAATTCCAAAGTTTAGTACAGTATAATAATATCACTCAGGTATTAATTTCTTTCCTTTTCAAAGTTTGTTTAACTCTGCTTTTCCTAGAGATCCTCAAGAAACTTACAACAGCACTTACTTCTTCATAAGAGTTGTGGGTGGTATTTTCTGTCATGGAGGGAGGGCTATGCCAATATGGGGTTGGGTGCCTCATATGAGTTGGTGGTTGAGATGTCAGGAAAATTGGGGAAGGCAGTAATTGCAGAATCTCGAAGATGCTAAGACTGCTCTGCCATCTGAAATGGTCAAGGCTTGGTCTTCTCTAACTTAGCCCCCACCACCTACTCCCACACCCAAATCACACACTAATTCATATGACTTCCAAAAGTTAAGCTCTGATGATGTAGCCCTTTTTCTAAATCTTTGGGCACCAGCATTGACTGCCTACTATAATCTCCTCAAGCCTGCATTATCTGAACAAAAGTGTAATGCCTTTCATCACTTTTCCTCTTCCAATCTATATCCTTCCCAATTATTCTTCAATATGAACCCTCACCATGAGCTAACTAGACTTTCCACTGATTTCAAATGAGAGACCATGCCCTATTTTAAATTCCGGAAAGCCGTGCACAGAGTAGCAATTCACAAGGGGAGAAAGATGCCAAGGTACAGGTACTGAATTAGATTATACATCATCTAAAGAGGGCCTTTAATTTTTAGTGGCTTTAACCACTAATCTAAAATATAATTTCATCCTTGATACTTTACAATTGTGAATGCCGTGGGGTGCACGTAAGCATGTTTCAGGGGGAGTTTGAAGAGCACTGCCATCTTCTGCTTTCAGTTGCTGATGACCAAAACACTAACAAATTGCTGAGCACTTGCAACGTCTCAAACTCTTAGCTAGTCTTGTATTTAATATTCATAGTGAGTCAGTGAGATAAAGCAACAATTATTCTCATTTTACAGATGAGAAAGCTCACTACCAATGAGGCTAAGTGACCTACCCAAGGGCAAACAGCCAGTAAATGAATCAGGGTTCCAACTTAAATTTGCCTTCTTTGTCAAGGTGGGATTCCTGGAGAAGTTGGTTTGAATTTCAGTTTGAATGAGGGCGTACTAATCACTCACACTTCTGAAAATTTGGTTAATATACTAGCATACTACCCTTGTCACCTTAATAAATTACAGATGTAGATTTTAACTCACCTAATTTCAACACTTCAGCACAAACCGACCCTTCTCTCCTTCTTAGGAGAAGCACTGGTAAACTTGATGAAGTCAGGAAATAAGACTATGTACTAACCATTTATGTCTGCTGTCTAGCACAGTGCCTGGCACATGGACAGAGATCAAGGACTCTTAAATGAATAAATGAAAAACAAGTCCTAGTCAAGTTTGCACCAATGTTTCTAGGGATCCTTGAGAAGTGGACAAACCAACTCATCCAAGGGCACCCAGCAAGTGATCACTCAAGCAAGACTTTTCTGAATACTTATGTATGCAGCCTCAAACCAGGTGCTAAGTCTGTATTAAGGCAAATCTAGAGGAGGCAGATGTTAGGTATCTGTCCTCAAAACTCAGAATCTGATCTGGTTCCATCTTTTCAAAAGCATTTCTTATAGGTTATATCATGCTACCAATGATGTAAATAAAACATTCAGGTTTCTTGCAGAAATGTTACTCCACTATCCTTCATGCAATAATGCAGCACTTTGTAACAAGCTTTATAATGAGGCTATGAATTAAAGTGATGCATGGTTTTTCTGAGGTACAATATGCATCACAACAGCCTGTATTAACAATTTAAAACCATATAATGTGCTTTATAAGCTAATAAAGTAGCTGCCTCTAAATGATTTATCAAATATGAATAATGCATCCAGAAATAACTCACAGGAACAGGCCAGCCTCCTCCCTTCCTTTGCTCACTGACTTTCTCCACAGATGATACTGAGGACGCATGGGAACTGAGTTACTGGGTGCTAGCCATCAGCCTCCTTTTCTGCTAGGAAGCCTGCCTGAGTTCTCCCCCAGAGCCTCCCTGCCTATTCTATTCCCAGTGTTCCAGCCTCCCTCTCTGCCTCTCCCCATACTCGCCTCTCTCTCTATCCCTTTCCCTTTCCCCTCTATAGTTCTCCCATTTGGGGTCTTCCTCATTCCCTCATTCTTTCTGCTTCATTCAAGGGATTCAAGGGGGCAATCCTAGGAAGTTGTCATCTAGGAACAGTTACGTATAGTAGATTATGCAGTCAGTAGATTAAGTAGTCAGAAGGGAAAACTCCGACGGTTCATAGCCCAAAAGGAGAACAGTTATACATACTTTCTAGGCTTCTAAGGTATATTAAATCAAACCCCTAAATACTAGCTAGATCATCCTCAGAATTTTGTCTTTTGAATGCCACATTTGTGAACTCTAATTTGTGATTATCTGAAGACTCAAAGCATGATGGATCCCTATCTAGGCTTTTTTTTCTGGGGGGGGGGCTGATTTTAGAAATAAAAATACATGTATACAAAACCAAAAGCACAGAGGAAATATTTTCAAGAGAACATTACTTCTTCCTAACAAAGAGAACAAGCTAGCTCTTTGGGAACCCACTCAACAGCCTAAACAAACTAAGCAAAATACATTTCCACTAGTCATGAGCACTTGCTAGTAGAATAAAAGACCCATGACTGCTATAATCCCTAATAGAGAAGCACAGAGAGAAAAAACTCACCATAGCTGGGATATTAAAGAAAAAGACAAATTTCTACAAATTTATGAAATATATATGGGGACTGGCAAGACAGATTAGGATTCTAAGGAGCCCTACCCATACACTAAACCTGCATCCACACAAAAACTCAGTCCAATACCAAAAGAAAAGGGGTAATGTGCCAAAGGCCTATTAGGAAAGCTGAGAGAAATCATTGTTTCACAAGAATACTGTAGCTGTCTTCTGGAAGTTGGAATGAGTCAGTAAAGAGATCTGTAAAGGCACAGGAAGCAGGAGGTGTGTAGGAATTAGATAACAAAGAGAATTCTTCAGCAACCCAAAAGCTTAGAGCTAGTCGGTAAAGAAAAGGGAGGTCTTCTAGCATTCAGAAAGCTGGACACTTGTCAATAAAGCATTAAAAAAGATCTCTAGTGTTCATATGCCAAGTCCTTCTAAAGGAAAAGTCCTGATGTGGCCCACACAATTTTGAAATCAGAGATAACCTAAATCAATTAAACCTAAAGTGATGCCCAGACCCAAGCCATCAAAAAGTTAAATTCACTCAAACTTTGTCCTCCAATATTAGCTTAGCAGAAGTGGGATATCGTCTTTTGGAGGTAGACATTGTTTATCTCAATCTCTACTGTTCTTTTACATAAAATGACTGGCATTCAAAAAAAAATTTCAAGGCATATGATGAAGGAAGGGAATGTACCTCATGGTCAAGAGAAAAAGCACTCAAGAGGTGACCTAAATGAAATTAACAGACAGGGAAACTAAAAATAATTATGATGGCTTTTCCACTTCTAGTTATGGTGAAATGATTTTTACCAAACTATCTCTCCTGCCATAACAGCTATAAAATCGCTGTTTTTCAGCGAGTGGAAAACAGGTCATGTAAGACTGGACCTATGAGAAGGGAAACTCATGAGCTGAGATCCTTGATCACCTGCTTGGGGAAAATATCCCTATTTGGGCAAAAATTGATGCAGATCTAGTAGAGTAGGACTGTCCTATTGAAATTAAGAAGAAATCAGAATTTGAAGCTGCTGAAATGTATCAAATAATCTGTGGAGTGGAATATTGGAGGAACGGAGGCTGTGAAGAGAATGGGTTCAGAATTGTCCATAAGTCTGTGGTTAATGAACGGAGGCTGTGAAGAGAATGGGTTCAGAATTGTCCATAAGTCTGTGGTTAATGTCCATCATGGGTTCAGGAAGAGGCCAACCAAGACTTTCTGCAGAGCAGCCACTATGAGGTTGAGACTGGAACAGAGATACTAGGGGTTGAACACTACTGGAGGAAAAGAATGCTGAGAGATGTTGGAGAACTTGCTGAACCAGTATAGAGAGATCTCATCAACAAATTCTTGACAGCCATAGCAGTCAGCTACTGCTTATGAGTAAAAGTCACTCCTTAGAGTAAGACTTGCCCTATACCCAATGTGAAGAATATTAAAACCAAAAAAACACAAAGAAACAAAACAAGCCCCCAAACCAACAAATAAAAAAAAACACTAAAACCAAATGTTAACAAGCCCCCATGGAGAAAACAAGACCTCCAGGAGAAATAGAATTTGAAGGTTGTCTCATCAAATTTGAGAGTCTTGGGAAACACTAAGAGCATTCCACAGATTTGCACCAACATATCAAAAATAAGCCAATTTGTTTAAAGTAATAAACCTTTGCTGGCACTTCCATCTCAAACTAGAACACATATTCTACAGTCATGTTTCTATACACCAAAAATAAACAGTCCAAAAGAAAATTAAGAAATTAATTCTATGTACAATATACCCAAAAGTATAAAATACATAGGAGTAAAGTTAACTAAAAAGGTAAAAGACTTGCATGCTGAAAATTATAAAATGTTAAAAAATAAAGACTACCTAAAAAATTGGAAGATATCTCATGTTTATGAAATGGAATTTCAATGCTATCCAAGGTGATTAACATATTCAATGCATAGAGTATCAAAATTCCAATGGTCTTTTTTTTTTTTGAAGAAATGAAAAAGATGATCTTCAAATTCATACAGAGCTAAAGGGGTCTTAAAATCAATACTGAAAAAGAACAAAACTGGCTAACTTATACTTCCTCATTCTAAAACTTACTAGAAAGCAACAGTTGTAAAGCAAACAAACAAAACAATGTGGTTCTGACATAAGGATAGAAAGAGAGAACAAATGAAATCGAATTTAGAGTCCATAACTATGCCAATATACCTACTACCAAATGATTTTCAATGATGGTGTCTACAACAGATGGTACTGAGATAACTGAATAACCAATTATAAAAGAGAGAAGTTGGACCCTAGCTCACAGCATATATGAAATATAGTTCTAAATGGATCATATCCTAATTCAATAGATTAAAACCATGAAGCCACTAGAAGATAATAGAGGTAAATCTTCACGACCTTAGATTTGGCAATCAGTTCTTTGTACGTGCGCATGCACACACACACACACACACACAGAGGGAGAGAGAGAAAGAAAAAGGGAAGGAGGGAGGGAGAGGGGGAGAGAGAGAGAGGAAGAGAGAGAGAGAAAGAGAGAGAGAGACATGCATAAGAGAAAAAAACAAGATTTCATCACAATTAAAAATGTTGGGGACACCTGGGGGGATCATTGGGTTGGGCTTGGTCCAACTTCACCTCAGGTCATGATCTCATAGTCCATGGGTTCAAGCCCCACATTAGGCTCTGTTCTGATAGCTCAGAACTAGGAGCCAGCTTTGAATTTCTCTGTCTTCTCTCTCTCTGCCCCTCCCTTGCTAGTGTGTGTGTTCTCTCTCGTGCTCTCTCTCTCTCTCTCTCAAAAATAAATAAACTTAAAAAATAAAAGTGGTTATGTTTTAAAAGGAATTATCAAAAAACTGAAAAGACAACTTACAGAATGTAAAGACTACATAACCTATGAAAATATTTGCAAACATATATCCAATAAGGGCCTATTACACAGAAAATGTCTTAAACTCAACAACAAAAGACAACCTAATTTAAAAATTGGCGGGGCACCTGCATGGCTCAGTCAGTTGAACGTCTGACTTTGGCTCAAGTCATGATTTCATGGTTCATGGGTTCAAACCCCACATTGAGCTCTGGGCTGACAGCCCAGAGCCTGGAGCTTGCTTCAGATCCTGTGTCTCTCTCTTTCTCTGCCTTTCCCCTGCTCATGCTCTAGCTCTCTCTGTCTCTCAAAAACAAATAAACATTAAAAAAAAAATTGGCAGAGGACTTGAATTGACATTTCTTCAAAGAAGCTATTAAAAAGCCCAGGAAACATATGAAAAGATGCTCAACACCATTAGGAACTGGGAAATACAAATAAGTGATCCAGAGGCACCACTTCATACCCACAAGGACAGTAATAATAAAAAGATGGAAAATAACAAGTATTGGCAAAGACGTGGAGAAATTGGAACATTTTTACATTGCTGGAAGGAATGCAAAAAAGGACCCATTTGCAGTGGAAAAAAATTTGGTGGTTCCTTAAAAAGTTAAATATAGAATTATGATATAGCCCCATAATTCTACTCCTCTGCATATACCACCTAAAATTAAAAACAAACAGGTCTTTAAACAGTTTCATATACATTCATGTTTGTAGCATGCTATTCAAAAGAGCCAAAAAGCTCTTTTGTTGACCAGTGGATTAGTGGATAAATAATTGGTAATTTTTTTGTAAAAATAAATTTTTTGTAAAAAGCTCATATGTTGATCAATGGATTAGTGGATAAATAATTTTGTCACACACACACACACACACACACACACACACACACACACACACACACAATGGGATGTTATTCAACCAAAAAGAGGGATGAAATACTGACACATGCTACCACGTGGAGGTACCTCAAAATCTTTATGCTAAATGAAAGAAGTCAAACCAAAAAAAAAAAAAGACAAATATTGGATGGTCCCATTTATATGAACAATCCAAAATAAATAAACCCACAAAGACAGAACACAGATTTGTGGTTGCCGGGGCCTGGGTGAGGGAAGGATGAGGAGAAACTGTTAAATGGGTAAGTGATGGAAATATTATAAAAGAAGATAAAAATGGCAGTTGGACAACACTGTGATTGTAATAAATGCATCTGAATTTTTTATATTAAAATGAACAATTTTGTTATATAAATTTTACCTCAATATTTACTAAAAATTACACAAAGCAAAATATAGAACTGAATAAATATAAATATATTAATTTTATAAATAAATTTTGTATTGGGAATATAAATAAATCTACAATTTCAATAATCCATAACTGAACATTTATATCAAATGTCATTAAGGACAGAGGATGGAGGAAAAAACAACAAAAACAATAAATGGCTCTCAACCAACTGAGCTATAAATGGCTCTCAACCAACTTGACTAAATTGGCATTTAAAGAGCATTACACTCCCATACTGAAAAATACACATTAATTTAAGAGGAACATGCAGCATTAAGATAAACAATATGAGCCATAGAGTCAGCTTAATATATATTATGTAATTATAATCAGAACATGTTCTGACCACATGGTATTTAGTTAAAAATCAGTAACAATAAGATCATGAAGAAAATGTTCAAGAATTATGAAATTAAACCTACAGAATTTCAAATAATTCATGAGTAAAACATACATCATAAGGGAAAGTAGAGAATATTTCAAACTAAAGGGTAATGAAAACATAGACTATCAAAATACAAGAAATGCAGTGAAGTATTTTTTATAATGAGTTTTATAGCTTTAACTGCTTATGTTAGAAAAATGAAAAAACGTGAAAAATTAATAATATTCCAATGTGTACAAGTACCAAAAGAAGTTAAATAAAGTGAGTCCAAAGTGAGAAAAAAAAACGTAATAACAAAAGCAAAAATGAATAAAAAAAATGGATGGGGCACCTGGGTGGCACAGTCATTGGGTGTCTGACTTTGGCTTAGGTCATGATCTCTCCAGTCATGGGTTTAGCCCCACTTCAGTCTCTGTGCTGACAGCTCAGAGCCTGAAGCCTGCTTCAGATTCTGTGCCTCCCTCTCTCTCTGCCCCTCCCCTGTTTGTGCTCTGTCTTTCTCTCTCTATGTCAAAAATGAATAAGCATTTAAAAAATTTTTTAAACTGGATAGAAAATGGAGAAACAATATGGAAACCAGTAAATTTAAAGCTGTTTCTTTGAAAACATAATAAAATTTATAAAACTCAAAATGGCTAATGAAGGAACACAAGACAAAATTCAAATTATTAATATTAGGAATGCACAAGGGAACCATTACTAGAGATCTTACAAAGACTAACACGGTAAAGGAGATATTATAAACAACTTTATGGTAATATTTTCAATCCTTTATATAAAATTAATTTCTTCAAGAACAAGTGATACAAGTAGAACTTAAAAATTTTAATAGCTCTATCACTATTAAAATAACTAAATCATAATCACAAACATTCCCATAATAGAAATATCCAGGCCTGCATGACTTCACCCATGGATTTTATTAAATATTTAAGGAAGAATAATATCAATCTTACACTCTCTTTGAAATAGACAGGAACTATTCCCAATCAGTCTTAGGATGCCAGCATAATTCCAATACTGAAAAGAAATTCTAAAAAATTAGTCAAAGAAAGACAAATCACATGATAACTCATATGTGGAATTTAAGAAAGAAAACAAACAAGCAAAGAGAAAAAAAGAGAGAAAGAGACAAACCAAGAAACAGACTACTAACTACAAAGAATAAATTACTTGTTACCAGAGGGCAGGAGAGAGGAGAACAGGTGAAATAGGTGACAGGGATGAAGGAGGACACTTGTTGTGATGAGCACCCGGTGCTGTATGACACTGTTAAATCACTGTATTGTACACCTGAAACTAATATTACACTATATATTAACTATAGTGGAACTTAAATAAAAAAAAATTCAGTCACCTGGGTGACTCGGTCGGTTAAATGCCCAACTGTTGGGGGCACCTGGGTGGCTCAGTCGGTTGAGCGTCCGACTTCAGCTCAGGTCATGATCTCGTGGTCTGTGAGTTCGAGCCCCGAGTCAGACTCTGTGCTGACAGCTCAGAGCCTGGAGCCTGTTTCACATTCTGTGTCTCCCTCTCTGCCCCTCCCCCACTCATGCTCTGTCTCTCTCTGTCTCAAAAAAATAAATAAACATTAAAAAAAAATGCCCAACTGTTGATTTCAACTGAGGTCATGATCTCATGGTTCGAGAGTTCCAGCCCCGAGTGGAGTGGTGTGCTGACGGCATGGATCCTGCTCAGGATTCTCTATCTCTCCCTCTCTTTCTGCCCTTCCCCTGTTCATGCTCTCTAAACATATAGAAATAAACTTAAAAAAATAATAAAATAATTACTGATAAATACCACACATATCTTAGATATCTCACATAATATCAACAACAAATGAAAAATTATATTAGACTACTATTTACAGAATTATCAAAAAAATTCTAACCCTAGGAATAATGAAAGATTTGCAAGACCTCTTAATTGAAAGCTACTAAACACTGGTGAGGAAAATTTAAAGACTTACATAACTGGGGAGATGGGTCATGTTTGTAGATTAGAAGACTGAATATTGTTAATATGTCAATTCTCATCAAATTTCTATAGATATAACTCAACTTCAACGAAAGCCCTACCAAACTTTGGCTATTGAAGAAACTGACAAGATGATCCAAGTATATATATATCCATGTATACTTGGTATATATGTATATACCTGTTTACATTAGGTTATCTTCTCTGTTGTTGATTTGTAGGGGTTCTTTATATATTGTTCCTACAAGGTCCATCTATATATCCATGTATATAGATAGATAGATAGACAGATATCCAAGTATATATATATACCAAGTATATCTATCTATCTATATACATGGATATATAGATGGACCTTGTAGGAACAATATATAAAGAACCCCTACAAATCAACAACAGAGAAGATAACCTAATGTAAACAAAAATGAAGAAGATTTGGATTCTCCACAAATAAAGACGTGCAGTCCCCCACTAGCCTCATCCATCACCCCCACAACCACCAGAGCCCCACTCCAGGGATGACAGAGGGCTGGAGAGGGAGAGCTGGTGGAGGGGTCGAAGTAACCAGGAGAGGGGGGCAGAAAAGTTTTCCCAGACCAACGCTGCAGGGGAAATGGCCAATAAATACAAATAGGGAATTGGTCATCAATGAATGAAATTACAACCACCGTACTTTTCACAGACAGTGGGATGGCTTAAGTAAAATATATATAGGCAATATCAACGGTTGAAAAGCATGTGGAACAGCTGACGCTCTACAACTTTGCCAGGAATGTAAAATGGTATAATAATTTTTAAGTACTATTCAGCAGTTTCTCAAAATAAAATTAGACATACATCTATCCTAACCACAGTTAGTGCATCCCCTGGTATTTTCCCCAAAGAGATTAAAGCATAGGTAGACAGACAGACACAGACACATACACATGCTCCTAATAAAGAACCTTCATTAGCAGCTTTTTCATAATGATCCCAAACTGGACATAACCCAGTGTCTCTCAACAGGAGAGTGTATATACCACTTGCAGCACATGCATACCATAGAGTACTAGTCAGTGATGAAAAGGAACAAACTGCTGATAATTGTAATGCCATGAGTGGATTAGCAAACTTCGTGCTGAGCCAGACACAGCAGAGTACACACAGATTTATATGAAACCCAAGAATAGGCAGGACTGCCAATGTGGTAATCAAAATAATAGTTTTGCCGAAGGTGTAAATGTGACCAAATGGTTGACCAGAAGAAAGCACCAGGAAACTATCTGAAATGATAGAGATGTTTGCCAATGTTCTGAGTAGTTGTTACACACATGTATGAAACTGTCAAAATTAATGGAAATAGGGGTGCCTAAGTGGCTCAGTTGGTTAAACATCTGACTTCGGCTCAGATCATGATCTCACAGTCTGTGAGTTCGAGCTCCCCGTTGGGCTCTGTGCTGACAGCTCAGAGCCTGGAGCCTGCTTCAGATTCTGTATCTCCCTCTCTCCCTGCCCATGCTCTGTATCTCTTTTTCTGAAATAAATAAACACTAAATTAAAAAAAACAAAATTAATGAAAATGAACATTTAAGATCTGTGTACTTTATCATATATAAATTATACCTCAATACAGTATTATGTTGTCAAAAAAAGGAAAGGAAAGTAAGAGTAGAACCATAAATATGAAGATTATAGTCCAACATTATTTACCTTACCATTCTGGCAAAAATTTCCCATAAGGTATGGAAGGGAGAAGATAGAGAAGATGAGGCCTTATTTAACAGAAATAACATCAGTTAGCACTTCAAATGGTCCCTCTGGGTCATACAACATTAACAGCAAATGGATTCCCACACTGAGCATTCACTAGGACCGTATCCACTTCACATAGAAGAAAGAATAGAATCTTAAACAATGTGCTTGATTTCATGTAGCTTGTAAATAGTAAATTCAGGAATCCAGAACTCATGTCTGACTTTAGAGTCCTGGCCTTCTACCACTACTTTGATATGCCTCCCCTTAACACCTTTTTTCCTAACACTGAAAAAAATCTGTTTGAAATTCAACAGAAAAAAGGGCCAAAACCAGCCACAGGAACGTAAGCTAAAATACCTGAAAGGTTTCTGAAGAACCATTCAAACTAAGTTGAAAGGAAACAAATGCAAACTCAACAACAATGAGCTACCGGACAACATGCGTATGAATAGCAAAAATTGGAAAGGTGTGTGATACCAGGTTCTGGTGAAGATGGGGCAGGACAAGGACTCAGGTACATTGATCATGTCAGTCCTCAGCCTCCATGGAGAGTATTAAGAAGGTACTTCATGTAATTAAGTCTATGCCTTATGACGAATCACTTCCATTCCTGGGTACACATCTCAGAGAAGCTCTGTAAGGGAATCTGTACAAAGTATTCAACTGCAGTGGGTGTGTGTGTGTGTATGCATATCTTATTGTAAACACAAAGTTGAGGGATGCTTAGCAGGAAAATGGGTAATTAATATATTATGGATCCAGTGAAATCTATTATGGAAGCAAAGAATTAAATGTAATATACTGCAATATAAATAGATTCAAAGTCTATTTTAAAAGAATAATGTAAGAAATATAACGAGATTAAAGCACAATAGTACATACTCAGTTTAAAGCCATCCATGCCAAATAACACTACCTAGTATACATATTTATGGACATGCATACCTTAGAATGGAGATCTAATGAGGAAGAGGGACATAAGCACAGATCAGGAACAGAAAAATAAATAAATAATAAGCAAGACCTCCCTTTAATCAGTAATTATAGGTTTAGGTAACAAAAATATAATAAACTAGATTTTAGCACCTGAGATTCAAAAAGAAATCACTTTGAGATTTAAGAAAATGTATTTATCCCACTACAGCAAAAACATTTTGGATCCAATTCTATGGAAATATATTCAGGACAGCTCTAGAGAATGAATTGCATACCTCAAAACTAAGTTCCAAAGTGTGTGTTTGCACATATCTGTGTATGTGCTACAGAGGTACGTTTCTACAGAAGTCTACCCTATAAGGTAGAATGGAAAGGAACCTGGAAATCTTTGTTGCCCAACCAGAACTGCATTCCTATCTAATGATGGATGTTCACCACACTGACATAGAGAACATAGAGACATAAAGAAGGGGAGTAAGTATGGGCCATACTCTCTTCTTTACTTAAAATATTGAAGTGTGGGAGTGCCTGGGTGGCTCAGTTGGGTAAGGTCTGATTCTTAGTTTTGGCTCAGGTCATGATCTCATGGTTCATGAGTTTGAGCCCTGCATCAGACTCTGTTTGGGCTCTCTCTCTCTCTCTTTCTCTCTCTCTGCCCCTCCCCCCACTTGCTCTTTCTGATTTCTCCCAAAATAAATAAATAAACTTAAAAAAATGTTCAAGTGTGAAGCTTATATCTATAAACAGCCTTGTTGTCACTGACTTAGGACAGACAAGGCTAGGAGGAGTTTTTCTGTCTTCTGACTCCTTTCCGAGATGGCTCTCCAGGATGATGAATTACCTGAAAGCAGCACTGCCCAGCTTTCTACAACAAAATAAGCGAAATCATCACACACTTAGGGGCCAAAATATACTCATTCAGTGTAGACATCGCACCTCTGACCAGCTCAAAGTTGATTTCATTTTGGATTTCTATTGCAATTTGTACCTTTTAACAGAAGATAATCTCACACAGTAAGCTACTATCAATTTAAGGACAATGACAGTCTGTGAAATAACAAGTGAACGGAGGAATGAATGAATGAATGATTATAGTCTATTATGCCCAATTTTATGACACATGTAAGACAAAACAGGTCTTTTCCACTTACAGAGTACTGAAGAATAGTAAAAACAAGAAAGCATAGAACAAAAGCAAGCATCAGGGGTGTGTGATATAGGAAACTGTGTTGAAGTGAACATAGTACCTTTGGCAAGTTTTGAAAGAGGAAAGTCCTAAACCATTGCCTAAATCATTCCTTCCCCAACTGGAATCAATGATGGGTTCTCATCAAGAGAGAACTAACTGCTTTGAAGTGGCAATAGAGATTGTCTCATATGTTATCACTATAGTTCATATTGATTCATTCTCTGTAGTTGAATTATCTTTAAAAAATTTATGGTGCATTTTTATGGCAATAGCCAATCATGCATATCATTAGTGTGCATAGCAAGGAGTTTAAGACAAGAGGAGACTGATGGCTTTTCAATTATTGATGTAAATGAATTGCCAAGTGTAGCTAGTTTAAGAAATGCAATAAAGAGCAAAAGTCAAATCTCTGGCTCTGTTCACGCACACACACACAACCACTCTAAACAAACTCATATTTCATCTCAGCAGCAAGTGAAGAAGGCAATTAAGTTAGTTAAAATTTCAGACACCTCTGGAATTTTACATCATGAAATTAAATATAAAAAAAAAGACACTGTCATTGGCATTTAAAGGAGGGATACTCAGAATTTCAATTTGAGAAGCTTCAAAGGTCATCATATCCAACTCTGCCCTGGGAATAAACCCCTCCAGTACCTCTAGGTGGCTCTCACCAATCTGATCAGAGACTAGCATTCACTAGAGATTGATGGCCAGTGCCTCTCACAGAATTGAAGTCACTTTATGAGGAAATCAAGCTTACCAAATTAAGAAACAAATTATCTGTCCACATATAATGTGGTTTCACCAAGACTTTTTGGGTTTCCCTGAGCAAATCACTTATTCTCTCTAAATATTTTTTTCATCTTTAAAATGGAAATGAAAGTAATAATACTGTATGTGATTGCTTTAGGGACTTCAAAGGTAGCACATACTACAGAAGTTATTGGCAAACTGGGTTTATGTTATAGTTGTGCTTATAATAAGCACACTGATGCTGGTAACATCCATCTCTACCTTGAGGCCATACTGGACCACATCACTATCTGTTACCCCAAAGTACCACAGTGGATTACTACTCTGCACCCTCAGCACAGCACTCTGTACCACCTAGCAACTCTATTATTTGCTTTTCATCAATTCCGTTCTCCACTGCCTTCATTACCATTCCAACATCTAGCACAGTTCTCAAGCCACCATCCAACCTCATCTACTTTACATCTGTATTAGTTCCTATATCATGAAGAACTAAGATATGTCCTATCTCAATTTCTTGTGTGCCCATTAACAACAAATACATTTACATTCTTGCCTTTTCCTTCCAGTCTGGGAGGATACCTATTCAAAATCGATCATTGATAATGCTCGTTATACCAGCCCCTCCCCAAATCCAAAGCCAAATCTCAAGCTCACATATCTATCCTGTGCTCTATATCCATATAACTAAGTGTCTATTGGGCATCTCCACCTGCATATTGTGTAGATAACCCCCTATTTAGCATATTTCAGATGTAATCCTAATTTCCATCTCCAACACAAGATCCTGCATTTGCAGGGTGAATCTGTCTTATTACTCAAGCCATATGATTTTATGTCATTCTTGAGATCTCCTTTTCCATATACCTGGTGTCCAATTACAAAGTTGTATCGGTTTTTCCTTTTAAACTATTTGACTCCACTTACTTTTCTCCAACGTAATAGCTAACTACCCTAATTCAATCCATCTCTTTTGTGCAAACTATTGCAGTAAACTCATAGCTGGTCTTCACTCCTGTCTTGCTACTTTAAAATATAATCTCAATGCCACACTAAGAGTTCCATTTCTAAAACATGTATCCAACAGACTTCAAAGGGTGAGCCTTTTAGGATCTGGCCCTGCTTACCTCTGAAACCACGTTTTTCTGTATTATCCTTTTGCTCACTGTACTTCTGGCAGACAAAGTTTCATACAGTTCCACTCTGTTGCTTTTAGTGATTTTGCACCATTTGTCTATTTCCTAGGCTGGCTCCTGTTACTCATCCTCAATACATATCAGCCTCCTAGAATCTTTTTGACACTCCATACTGTGCCCCTCTTCTGTGCTTTCATATATCTCTCAGAGTTTTCTCTTTGTCTCTTTCCCACTGAAGTGTGAGTTTTCCCAGGATAGGAGTGTCCAGTGGGTAACTAGAGATAAAGTGATAGAATTTAGAAAGGATGGATCTAAAACTCTATAGTTATAAGATATTGGCATATTTATATGTGTTAGCCCTTGGGTATGGATACAATAACCCAGTGCAGTACAGAATGGAGAGAGGACAGGACCCTGGGCAACACAACCAGGTACCTTTGTATGTGACTAAGGCCATGAAAAGCCAGGAAGAGCAATTTTCAGGCACACATGAGATTTTAGGGCAACAAGAAAGCCACGGAAAAAAAAATGGAGAGGGGGTATAGTGGAAAGGGATTTTAGCATGCTGAAATGAGTTCACTTTTGTAGAGCTACAGCTAATCCTTGAAGAGAGTTATCTGCTTGCAGTTGACAAGGATGACAACATATGAGAAGCACAATCAAAGACACTGAAGTTTAGTGTGGTATTTAGGCTACACAAATACAGAAGCATCTTATTAGGATGAATTTGTCTGGGGAAGGAAGAAACAAAACAAAATTGTCCATCACGACAAAGGAAGTAACGTGTAATTAATAAGATTTACAAAACATACAAAGGATGAATTTGGTCCTTGAACAAATCCTTTATATCACATAAAATTAGACAGAAAAATCACAGTGTGTAAAGCATGACTGCTAAAGGACCTTTTGTTCTGAGCTTCACCCCACACCAAAGCCTTGAGATTCCTTGTTTCCTTAATACCATTGGGTTTATTTTTATACAGGTTAAATCACCTGTTGTTACAATGTGGTTCTGGGTCATTACACAGTGAATTTTAATAAATTAAACCTGCTGTCCTTTTCAAAAACAACACCTGGGTCAACAACTATGATTAAGTTGTCTATATTAATAAGTGGTTATCTCTAGAATAATTATAGTTTCCTCTAAGTGATTTGTATAAATGGGAAATAACTTTAAATAGTTCCATGTTATTTATATCCTCACCTTTGATATGTCCTGCGTGATCAAATATCTTGTATGGATACTCAAGCATTCTATCTTCAATGTTTAATTCAATACCCCGAATCACTTTTTCCAACAAGGGAGGATTATAATATAGTGGTTAATGACACACCCTATGGAGCAAACTGCCTGGGTTGGAATTCCAGCTCTGTAACTAGTTCTTCGACCCTGAGCATGTTGTTAATCTCTCTGTGACTCGGTTGCTCATTCGTACCTTGGAAATAATAATAATACTTATCCATTAGAGTTAGTCTAAATATTAAATAAGTAAATATACTTATAAAGTATTATACAAGGAAAATATTTTGTAAAGTTCTTAGAATAGAGTCTAGTATAGGACACTTAATAATTTAATTATAATTTTGATCATTTTAATCCTCTCTTTTATATTGAACAACACCACTTGCTTGTTGTCTTGTAGTTTTTATTTCCTCAATAACGAGAAGTAGATCAGAGGGGTTCCAAAATGGTGAGGTAGACCTCACCTCTTCCTACAGACACACCTACATACAGAACAATTCTTTCTAAAGAACTGAAGGCTGATTGAACATTCTGTACAACAGAGGATAGAAATACCACATAGAAAACCACAGGAGATATGGTAGATTAGAACCCCATTCCCCACACTGTGGGAGTTAAGGGAAAAAGAAGAAGGTATTAGGTAGTGAAGGGAACAGTAAAACAGAAAATACAAAAATAAAAGGGTTAGAAACCATAACATTATATATAATTTATGTTATATAACAATACTAGTGTAGTAGTACTTAATGTAATTTTCTTCAATCTCTGGTAAAACAAAGCTTTGCAACTTAGGTATTTTTTTTTAATTTTTAATGTTTCTTTATTTTTGAGAGAGAGGGAGAGAGAGACAGAGAGAGAGAGCAAGCAGGGAAGGGGCAGAGAGAGAGGGAGACACAGAATTGGAAGCAGGCTTCAGACTCCAAGCTGTCAGCACAGAGCCTGATGTGGGGCTCGAACTCAGGAACTGTGAGATCATGATCTGAGCCAAAGTCGGATGCTCAATTGACTGAGCCACTCAGGTGCCCCACAGCTTGAACAGTTTCTATTTCGAACTCTGAAATTCTATTATACATAGAGATGCATTATCTTTTTTGATGGAGGACTTGAAAGGTATGCAAAAAACAAATTGAGAAAAAATGGGAAAAGCCATTTTTCTAAGCTCTGAGTAAAAGTGTTCAGTTGAAATGTGATAGGGAGGTCTCCACTGTAGCCTGAGCCAGACTCTTTGGGTCTTTGTAAAACATCATGTTTAAAGAATTTGAACATCTAGAAGGTAGTGATAAGGCTAGATGTGACTCATCTTGTCTCCTTGTTACAACTTCTAATGAGATGCAAATCTACATCTTTTTTGAATGTAGTTGAGTGCCTATAAATTACCAGAAAGCTGCTAGATGCTGGAATACAAAAATGAACAACATGTGGGTGTCTTCTACCTCATTTTTTCCTCCCAGTTACTGGGAGAAAAGTCTCAGAGCTAGTTACAGAACTGGGGTGAGTGAAAATATAATTCCAAAATATAATTCCTGGTACCATGGGAAGGACTGATTAAGGGGGCAAGGTTTGTACAAAATGCTTTCAAAGGACATGAACTTAAAGATTAAATTTATTGCATGGGGGTAATGAGGACAAAGGAGTATATTAGTACAAGACTTTACCCACTGAATGATATTTTAAATTGGTCTTTGAAATGAGAACCAGGTTTTCAAACTGAGTAGAATGATGTTTTAAAATAATTTACGCAGTAGCACCAAACCATTAGACTGTATAAGGGACTGAAGGTGAGGTCTGGAGTCCAAGCTAAATGTACCCATGTGCCTGGCTGTAAATGTACAAGGTTCATGGGACTGAGAGGGTATACTTTGTCCCTGAGATCATTGCAGAGACAAATACTATCAAGAATCAGAATAACATAATATATTTTCATTTTAGAAAAACTACATGAGAAGAAACAACCAGAAAACTCTGAGAGAAAGAGAGAACCTAACCAGAGCAGGGTCCATGGGAATGGATAAAGGGGAGCTGACTGGATAAATGTGCCAATGGTAAAACTCAAGAGGACTCAGTGGCCAATTAAATGGAAAAAAATGGAATAGAAGGAAAAGACTAGGATGACTCAATGATTTCTAGTAGAATTATTGGATTATGTATTTAGAGAGGAAAGCAGCAGGTTTGTGAGGAAAGATGAGGATTTTTATTTTGTATGTGAAGGGTCTATGGGACATCCCAGGGCAGATGCTCATGGGTTGTGGAAATAAAGTTCTGGAACACAGTGAGAATTCCAAGTGAAGGAAGATATTCAGAACATAGGCATCACATTCTAGAGATGTCAAGTAGGAAAGTTATAAGAGAAGGCAATAGACTTAATATTTAAGATATTAGTATTACTGGGTTGATTGGTAGTAGAGTGCAGGTGTAAATGGGAACTTAAAAATGAAGGGGTTTAAATTTAGGATTTGGGTAATAATAAAGGTTTTTGTTGTTGCTGTTGTTTTTTAGAAGAGAGAAATTCTTATAGTGAAAATATACTGTAAATTCTAAACATACAACGTAAATGTAATGGGCTGTAAAGAGAATCCTCTTAGGATTTGGGTGACCTTACTGGAGCCCACTCACTCTCTGCAGAAAGTTACTGGCAGAAGCCTCCAGAAAACACATCTCTTAATTAATTTCATGTAGGTCTTTTAAGGCAATGAACAGGTATAGAAAAATAAACGGGGCTTGAATTTGCCAGATTTACCTCTATTTTTAACACCTCTATGAATGTTTCTCAAGAGTCAGAGTACCCAGACCTGGCATTTATAACTCCCAGCATGGTTCTCCACTGGTTAAGAGTCCTGTGGAAGGTCTCTAGCTTCTTTTGTTCCCACATAGGCTCATACTTAATGAGGACTGTATTTCTTGTTTAAATTCTAAAGTTTGTTTCTTACTGAAAACAAAGGGAACAGAAAACAAGCAATACTAAGTGCTGACAAGTCCCTGGAGGCTTGCAGTTCTCTTGTTCTTTAAAAGCTCTCAGTAGCCTTTGTGGAATTACCAAGGTTCATTCCAGACACAAGTAAAAAACATAGTTCTGTAGTGACAATTCCATTCACCTTTAAAGAAAAAAAAATCAAGAAAACAAGAATAACTTAAAAGTCTAAATGTTTGGTTTCAGGCTATATTTTACTTTTCGTTCCTCTCCAATCAATCTTGAAAACCTATTTTAACTTTTAAAATATAAGACTACAAGATATCAAAGGAAGAAACCCTCACCTGAAAAACAGAGTGGAACTATTGAAAAACCAGCTTTAGAACGATAGGATTTTTGTGCGTATGACTTACCCTAAGAAAAACCCCCAATCCCATTGAAAACACTTGTTTGTATTGTAGGTCCATTACGGTTTGGATCCTGTACAAACTGTTTCTTTTTCAAATAAAGTTTATTTATTTATATTGAGAGAGAGAGAGCGTGTGTGTGCAAGTGGGGCAGGGGCAGAGAAAAAAAGAGAGAGTAAGAATCTCAACAGGCTCCACTTTCTCAGGATAGAGCCCAATGTGGGTCTCTATCTTACGAACCAGGAGATCATGACCTGAGCAGAAATCCCGAGTTGGTCACTTAACTGACTGAGCCACCCAGTTGCCCCTAAATGGTTTCCTTTTCATATTAATAAAGAAGAGGAACTGATTTTATGCTATTTTGAAATAAATATATATACCTGGGGCATCTGGTGTTCAGTTAGTTAAGCGTCCAACTCTTGATTGTGGCTCAGGTCCTGATCTCATGGCACTTGGAATAGAGCCCCACATTGGGCTCCGTGCTGAGCATAGAGTCTGCTTAAGATTCTCTTCCTCCCCTCCCTCTTGCTTTGCACTCTCTCTCTCAAGTATATACATATACTAAAGGCATTTTTTCTCCGAGCGGACAGGAAACTGCCAATACTTCCCTTAGGTTCCCAGATACTATTTCCATTCTTCACACCCATCCACTACAGACAAACCAAACACCAGTTCTGTGGAGTACATGTAAAACTATATTCAGCATTAAGTATGTGTATATCTTGTTATGCTATACATTCTCTCATTCTTTTTTGTCTGTATGGCTGACACAATGAACATGTGTGTAGAATATAACATGTTGACCCAGAATTCTTCAACTGTTTATTATCCCAGAGGAATTTCAGAATTTAACTGTCAGGCAACAACAACAATAAAAATAGAAAATAATTGTCCAGTGTTGGCCACTGAGAGCTCTTTTTATTGACTCCTATGTCCCTTTTATGTACTCCTAACATTGTGTTGTTTTCCAGTGCTAGAAGATACTGGGGATAGAGATAAATAGAAAGATAGGTAAGCAGATAGATAGATGGCAAATCTCTATCTTTCTATATATTTCTTTAAATACCTCTATCCTATCTATCTATCAACTTGTCTAAGTCCTAGAATCCGCCATTTCTTCAAGAAACACTAGTTCCTTTTATTAGAGAATAGTGTTAGAAACCAAGATCTAGGTCCTTGGTGTGCTAAGTGCTACTGTGGTGTTGCTGCCTCTAGGTATGCTCAGCTGAGAGAACAAAACTTATATACATATAAACTAATCTTTGTATATACAAGAAAACAAACAATCCTATGTGTAACCATCTATTAAACATGAGTTCATACCGATGTCTTCAGCTCTAATATATTAGCATATGGATTATTCTAGCCTCTATGCCTTGATTATTTATTACCTCCAATACCAGCAGTGAGAAACCTGGCTCCAACCTTCTCCATTTATTTATTTAATGGTTCAAATCCTGCATATATCATAGCAGTATTGGAATGGTTAACCTGTGTGCCTATGAGAAATGAATGTAAACTACAATGCAGTGCTTACTTGAAGTTCCTTTTGCCTTTAGTCTTATCAACTAATTTCTGAATTACTTAGGTCACTACTTACTTCCTCTACACTCTCCAATAAGGTTCTTTCATAAATTTGTAATGCAAGTAGATAGTTTTGTCACATTCAGCATTCTGCCTTAGGATCCTCTGACTGCATAAATATATTTTCTTTTCAATTTGCATGCATTGTTTCACTCTCTGCTGCAAATTTCTATGGGCTGTGAAATACACAGTGACATGTATCCAACATTATAGCATCATTCAAACTACTATCACTGCCCTAAAATAATCCCTTGTTTCATCAGTTTAACATTCTCCCCCAACCCTTAAAGCCCTAAAATCACTGACTTTTACCTGCACTATAGATTTGCCATTTCCAGAATGTCATATAAATGGAATAACACAAAATATAGCCTTCTTAATACTGGCTACTTCACTTAACAATATTCATTTTAGATTCATCCATGTCTTTTCATGGCCTGATGGTTGTTTTTTTTTTTTTTTAATCACAGGATAATATTTCATTGAGTGGACATACCTCAGTTGGTTTATCCATTTACTTACTGAAGAGAAGGATGATTGCTTCCAGCTTTGGGCAATCATGAATAAACTACAATAAACACTTTCAAACAGGTTTTTTGTGCAGACATAAGTGTTCAACTCATATAGGTAAATGCCTAATATGAGGACTGATGAATCGTATGATGAACCTGTGTTTACCTTCTTAAAAAACTGCCAAAGTATTTTCCAAAAAGACTTTCTTATTTGTATGACTACCAACGTTCATGATCATTCCTCTTGTTCTGCAACCTTGCCAACAATTGATACTGCATTTTTTCCTTTAGCTATTATAATAGTTATGGAGTGGGATCTCATTGATACTTCAATTTGAATTCCATAATGGGCAATTATATTCAGTATATTTTCATATACTTAGATGCCATTTATATATCTCTTTGGTAAGGTATCTGGATGGATGTTTCACCCACTGCTTAACTGAGTTGTTTCCTTTCTTGTTGTTTTAAGAGTTCTTCATATATTTTGAATATGAGGCCTTTGTCAGAGAGGTGCTTTGAAAATATTTTCTCAGTTTGTGTATTGTCTACCATTCTCTTAACTGTATCTTCTGCAGACCAAAAGTTGTTTTTAATTTAATAAAGTCAAATTTATCAATTATTTTAAAGAATCATGCTTTTGGTTTTATACCTAAAAAAATTATCAAAGCACAACTTTCCAGGTAAACTGTTTTTTCCAAGTGAAAACAGTAAGCATTGGATATGCTTATCAATGGTGACCATAAAGAAAGCTAAGCAAAACTCTATTACAGTGAAAATATGGCTATGGTTTAGTTCAAATTGTTACACCTTGCTTCACAGTAATGCTTAACCTAAATGGAAATAGTTATTAATTGGTCTCCCTATCTATGACAAATATGTATCTTGAACATTAGGTTTTTTCTTTAACTTAGCATATTAAAAGGACTTGTATGAAGGTACATAGATATTTTTTCTGTACTTTTCTCATTGTTTTCCTCATTGCTATTGGCCCAAGACTTTTTTTTGGCTTTAGTTTTAAGAAGATTTTGGAAAAGTTTAGCTTACAGTTTACAAGTATTAAATTAGATAGACTCTTATGGGCTTTGCTCCAATTATTCTGCCTAAGTCTTGGAGTTTTTTGCTTGTAGGGATTCTGAGACCGTAGCTAATTCTTTGGTTATGTCTTGAATTATACAAAGTACAAGTCTACTCACCTAAAGATCAGCTATAATTTGTATGCTGGAGAATTTTCTGGGACTTCTGAAAATAGTTCTGCAGTACATTTTATCTGGTAATTTCATTTGCAAATAGTTCCCTACCTATTAAATTTACAGGTTTTTTTTTTTTTAATCAAACTGTTCTCCTGTAATAGTCCTAAAGTAAGTTTCATGTTGAAACATGGAAAAGTACTTAGGATTTTACTTTAGAATTTTTCCTACTCGAGTGAATTAGTAATGAAAGGAATATGACATTTTATGTTAGTTGGGTTAATGGTAGATACTGTGACATATATGTAAAATAAGAAAGTTATATAGCTAGAACTTCATCAAAACTATCTATTCATCTTTTCTCTATAGAATACACTTTTATAATTTTGAATAGGAATAAGAAGAAAAAGACATTTAGGGTCAAAACTAAAGTTACACGAAAGTAAAGAAAGCAGAATACACACACTCACTGCAAAAGTATTCACCCACATAGTGCACCTCCAAATCAATAGATCTTATTACATATAATAAACATTTATATGCATAAAGACTTACAATAACAAAATAAATTCATAAATTAAAAATTATATATTTATCTTTGAATAAGTTGTATTAAATTTGTTCTAGAAAGTTGACAGTCTCACTTATCTTTCAAATTAATTGATACACTAGTCACAGATAATCTGAAAATGAAACTAAAAAGGGAATTATATTAATAATGTCATTAAATTAAATATTTATAAATAAAAAATAATGGAAGCTTACGATTTGTATGCTGAAAACAAAAGATTTGTATGAAACATTGCTGAGATAAATTAGCATTGATTTAAATTAATGGACTTCCCATAGTCATGACTTTTAAAATTTAAATATCACTATAATAATTCTCTATAGCAATTCTTTCCATTGATGTATAGATTTCATAAAATCCTTATGTAAACCTTAGCAGTATTTTCTGCAGTAATTGACAATCTGATTTTAACTTTATACAGAAATGCAAAGGACCCAGAGTAGTCAAAAGTAATCTTGAAAGAGAAGAAAAATGTTGGAAGACTTATGTTACTTGATTACAAAGCATACTATAAAACCATAGTAATTAAGATAGTATAATATTGACATAAGGATGAGCATATAGATTAATGAGCTGAATCAACCGTCCACAAATAAACTCTTAAATTTAATTTTTGTTTGACAAATTTTTAACAAATGTTCCAAAGAAACCTCAAGGATAAGGATTGAGTATCATTCAACAATGATGCTGGGACGATGGTATATTCACAGGCAAACACACACACACACACACACACACACACACACACACACACAATGTAACCCCTACATTTGTATAATATATAAATATTAACTCAAAGTAAATCATAGTCTAAATGTAAGAACACTATAAAAGAAAACACAGGAGAAAAATTTCTTGACCTTGAATTAGGCAAAGAACTTTTTAGATACCAAAAGCATGAACCTTAAAATAAAAATGATAAATTGGGCTTCATTAAAAGATCAACAAATTGTGCTTAAAATTAAGACATTAAAAAATAAAAATCTAATAGACTGGGAGAAAATATTTACAAATCATATGTCTGATAAAGCCTGGTATCCAGAATATATAGGTACTAGGAGGCTCAGTCAGTCAAAGTCTGACTCTTGATTTGAGAACAGGAAATGGTCTCATGGTTCATGAGATCAAGTCACATGTTGGGGTTGGTGCTGATAGCAAGGAGCCTGCTTGGGATTCTCTATCTATCTATCTATCTATCTATCTATCTATCTATCTATCTATCATCTGTCTATCTATCTATCTATCTAATCTATCTATCTCTGTGCCCCTCCCATGCTCTCTTTCTCTTTCTCTCTCAATCTTAAAATAAATAATAAAACTTTAAAAAAAAGCTTACAACTCAAAAATAGGATGATAAACTATCCAATTAAAATTTAGTAAAACATTTGACAAGATATTTCCCAAAATAAGACATATAACTGGGGTACCTGGGTAGCTCCATTTGTTAAGCATCTGACTCTTGATTTTGGCTCAGGTCATGATCTCACAGTTCCTGAGATGGGGCCCCAAGATGGGCTCTGTGCTGACAGTGCAGAACCTGCTTGAGATTTTTGGTCTCCCTCTCTCTCTGCACCTTCTCTACTAGTTCTCTCTCTCCTTCTCTCTCTCTTTCTCTCTTTCTCCCTCAAAATAAATAAACATTTAAAAATATTAACAAAAAGTAAGGCATATAACTGGCTAATAAGTATATGAAAGGGTGCTTATATTGTTAGTCATTAGAGATGTGTAATGCCACAATAGCCACAATGCGATACATCCATTGGCTATAGTAAGAATACATATAATACCAAGAATTGGTGAGGATGTGGAAAAACTACAACCGCTATCATTTTGAACCCAATTTTTCAGTTTCTTACAAAGTTATACATAAGCACTCATAAAAAACAGCAATTTCACTCCAAAGAATCTAACAGAGGAATGAAAACATATGTCCACACAAAGACTTGATTGTGAATGCTCATAGCAGCATTGTTATTATAGCCAAAATTGGAAAATATCCATCAACTGGTGAGTGGATTAAAAAAATGTGGCATGTCGCTATCACGGAATAATATTCATCAATAAAAGAATGGAACACTGACACGAGTTACAAAAAGGAATGAGATACCAATACAATATGGAGCCACCTTAGAAACATAATGCTAAGTAAAATTGATGTCCTCCTCTTTTCTTGCTCTCTCATACACATAAGTGCACACACAAACAATTTAATGGGTGACTTCATATTAGCTGAATTATGTTTGTTTACATTTTATTTTATTGACTTAAAAATATCTCTACTGAGATATTCAGATATTAAATTCATCCTCGGAGAGTCCACAATTCAGTTATTTTTAGTATACTGACAGAATTGCGCAACCATCACCATCTAAATTGAGAACATTTGCATCATCCCGAAAAACTTCTCACTCATTGTTACTCTCCATTCTTTCCCTTTCCCTCCCAGGCCTAAGAAACCACTAAACTCCTTTAGGTTTTTATAGATTTGCCTATTCTTGACATTTCATGTAAATAGAATCATACAATGTAAGGTCTTTTGTGCTTGGCTTCTTTCATTGAGCATGATATTTTCAAGCTTTATCCAATTCCTAGCATGTATCAGTACATGATTCCCTTTTACAAGTAATAATATTCCATTGTATTTATCATCAGTTGATACGTGTTTATACTGTTTTCACTCCTTGGCTATTACGAAAATTCATGTACAAGTTTTATGTGAAAATTCATGTACAAGTTTTATGTGAACTTGTTTTCAGTTCTTTGGGATATATACCTAGAAATGAAATTATTGGGGTCATATGGCCACTTTTTTTAACTTTTTGTGGAACTGACAAACTCTTTACCAAAGTGACTTCAGTATTTGGCATTCGTTTTAGCAATGTTTGAAAATTCTAATTTCTCAATACGTTTGCCAACACTTATTATTGGTCTGTCTCCTTAATTGTAGTCATTCTTGTGAATAGGAAAGTGTTATTGTGGCTTTGATTTGCAATTCCCTATTGACTAATGATACTGAGAATCTGTTCATGTGCTTTATAATCATTGAATGTATTATTTGAGAAATATCTAATCAGATCCTTTGCCTGTTTTTGAGTCATTTCTTCTAAATTGTTGAGTTAAGAGTTATTTGTACAGTCTAGATACAAGTCTCTTAATAAATATATGGTTTGTAAATATATTTTTCACATTTTGTTGGTTTTTTCACTTTCTTAATTATGTCTTTGAAGCACATTTTCCAATTTTGACACAGTTCAATTTATCTATTTTTTCTTATTATAATTGTGATTATGGTGCCATATCTGAAGAAACTTTTCATAACTCACAACTGCAGAGATAATACCTATTTTTTTCTGAGTGTCTTATTGTTTTATATTTATACTTAGGTCCTTGATCTGTTTTAAGTTAATCTTTATATATGGCATAAGATATGAGCTCAAACTCAATTTTTTTCATGTGGATATCAGTTGGCTTAGTACAACGTGTTGAAAAAACTGTTCTTCCCCTGATTTAACTATCTTGACTCACTCTTGAAAAATCAATTGACAGTATATGTATGGATTTCTTTTTGGATCCTTCAATTCGATGTCATTGGTCTCTAGGTTTTTTTCTATTCTATTTCAGTAATCTTTAACTTGTTTTATTTCCTTTATTTTGCTTTCTTAAAATTGAGTCTGTTCATTTTTTACTCTGGTTTTATTTTTTTAGGTATAATGGTTATCTAATTCATTTTAAAATATTTATAAAGTCTTTAAAATGCATTTAAGGCTATGAGTTTGCTTCTAATTACAATACTACTGTATCTAAGTTAAAAATTTTTAAAAAACAAAAATAATACCAACATTTCAGTCTTCATTTTGGCTTTTGTTTAATCCCAGGGACTACATAGAAACTTACTTCGTTGTGCTATGTATAGAAGTGTGTGTGTGTGTGTGTGTGTGTGTGTGTGTATTTGTTGTTATTGTTGATATGCTTGATTGGTCATTTTGTCCTCATTTTGATGTTGATCATTGTTTTGTTTAGATTTTCATTCTGGTCAAAGATATTTTCTGTATAATCCTAACTCATTGGAATTTGTTGTAAATATATCTTACATATAAAAGCCTGCCCCATGAATGGTTTTCTGATCACTGCTATGAAGAGCTTTCTGAGGAACACTTACTCTGAACAGACTTTAAAAAGTCTTTAGTTACTAGAGATTCTGTCATGTCTCAGAAAAATTACTCATACTTCCAGCACCAAGATATGTTTTCTTGGGAACATTGATACTACCTAATGCTTGGGGCCTTCCAGCTTCGTTACAAGAAGTGAACATGGATCCAGAGTTCCTGCTTCCTATGTACATGGAGCTAATGCTGATGCTCTTTTGGCAGTGAATCTCCAGCCCCCAATAGTGATATCAGATCCCTAGGGCGATGCAGCCTCACCTCCCATTCACCACTAAGTGCTTCCTTTCCATTTTTCTCTTTATTAAATGAAAATACACAGGTTTTAATGTATATGTGTGCATTTATGCATTTTATATAGCATCATATACATTTACTATAAGAAGAGGATATTTATTTAGCCCTCTGCCCCAAAATGCCCTTTTAACACAGAACTTTGTGAATTTTTCTCCAATGCATTGTGCAGATCGATGTACTAAGATTTTATGCCTTTTGCATGAAAATTGGCCTATAGTTCTGTCTTCATCACAGAGTTTAACGAATTTATATTTTCCCCTTAGAGAAAGAATATAATCCGAAACCTGATTTATAAACCTCCAGTGTGATAATTAAAGTTGGTATAAATATTCACTGTAGATGTAGACTGAATATGCACAGTGGAGCTTAAGGTATTTCCCCAATCACAGCCCAGGATGTACTCAATTTTATCTACTATCATATTAAATAATTATTTCTAATTATATAAGACTTTCATTTATAACATTTTCCCTTTCTCTTACTACTGCAACTGTATATTTCCTTGCATCTATTGGGGTTAACAAAAATTCTCTTTGAAATTGAATCTTCTTTGTCAGCTAAAAAGAAATCAAATGCAGGTATTCTATGTGCTAAAAGTGGAAATGGGAGGACGTAACATTTAAATAAGGATAAAAAATGTAGTGATAGCTCTCTGTGTCTATATATGTATGTATATTTCTTCTGTATAGTATATTCTGTAATACATACATATATTGTCTATAGTATCATATAAACCGGGAGATAAGTGTTCATATTTAACTAAATTAGGAAGGAATGCCTGAGTTGGCTCAATCAGTTAAGTGTCCGACTTCAGCTCAGGTCATGATCTTGTGGTTCATGAGTTCAAGCCCTGTGTCAGTTTCTGTGCTGACAGCTCAGAGCCTGAAATCTGCTTCAGAGTCTATCTGTCTGTGTGTCTCTCTCTCTCTCTCTGCCCCTCCCCCACTCATGCTCTGTCTCTCAAAAATAAATATATTAAAATTTAAAAAAACATTGTATACAGATTGGTTTATAACTTGTACAAAGCCACATAGATTATTTGATCCAAATTTGGTCTTACTCTGTTCTTTCCATTGTATCTACTGCTCTGTCAATAAGAATGACTAATTCCTGAACCCCATAATGCAATTAGACTCTGTCACTAACTATAACATCACCGAATGTAGGATTTGTTCAGCCTTTAATTCAATTAATCACTACAGTGACTAGATATTGGCTCTTTCCTTTCAGCCCTAGAACCTTGAATGTATCCTGCTTACCACTCTTATCACAGGTGTAGTATATTAAATTATGGTTGAACAAATATTCACTACCTCCCTTTGACCTACATGGAAATAATATATTTCTGTGCTTGTCTGATATTATGGATAGACATGTCACTAGCTTCGGTGAATATCTTAGTGGACATAATCTAAACAGAGGCTTAAAATAATTTTGCACAAATGTGCCTCTTTTCTTGGGCTTTGCTATTGCCAAGACAAGAATACGACGTGGGTAGCACTTGAGTGAACTCAAGACTACAATTAAGTGTAAAAGAGAAACATATCTCAAAAAGAATGGTAGGTACAGCTTTAGTATAAAGAGTTAATTAGTATCAAATCATAGAAAACTCAAACTTTTTTGAGAAAGGTGTACTTGCAAATGCACTGGCAACCTGCTCGAAAGAGTTCCAGACCATTCAAGTCATGAAAATACTTCTGGTCCTTCAACTGCCAGCAGACAAGAAGCAGCCTAAGGAAACTGCTCAAACATCAGTAAGAAAATGTTCACTGACCTTTCAGCAGTGGCTGAAAGGATAAAGGCAAAGGAAAAATTTTGCCGAGCAGCAGAGTCGAGATATATAGAAAAAAAAATACACTGGGGAGTTCCTCTGAAGAAGCAGAATCAGGGCTTACTCGAAGAACCTTTCCTATCCTTAAACTAATGATACCTGGGAAATCTGCCCACTGGGATTTTGGAATTTACGTGGACTAATGAGTTCTAGAAGCCTCCCATCATTACCCTTCCTAACAGGAGTGTTTATTGATAATAACTTCGATATTCCTCCAGTCTTTGTTGTATATGTGTTGCCAAAATATACTTGTCTATATAGGTTATGAGCCTCTGATCTTTTTAAAAAAAATTTTTTTCCTTTGTTGGAGATAAAGGCATAGCCGAAGTTTCGATGGGAGAAAATCTTGGTGTAAGTTTCATGAATGAATCTTCACAGCCGTGGAATGGCTGATACTTCTCCATCTCTAGTTTCTTGTGGTTGTGAGTGCATCCTGGTCCTTCTGAACTAAGTACTCCTCTGTGGGATTCTGAGAGGTGGTACACCTGAAACTAATATAACATTGTGTGTCAACTATACTAAAAAAAAGTGAATGATAAAAATAGGATGAAAAATGGAAAGAAAAAAAAAAACAAAGTGGGAAGTACTGTGGACAGATTAATTAGACCACAAAGTTGTTTTTCACACAAACGACCAAAGGAGGGTCATGAATCACTAATGCAGTAATTATAAAAGAGCTGGGTCACTGTCTACTCCAAACACTCCTTACTCAGGAGGCCATGAGCAATGGGTACAACTACCCATTTTAGGCATTGTGAGCATTACCTTAAATTAGTCAGTTGCCAAAGTTAATACTACATCCTGAAATTAAAATACAGTCTGTCGAGGCAGGAAGTAAATCCTAGATGCCTTGAGGCAGGACTATGGCAATGGGCCATCTCATCTACTTATATTTGATCATCATTGCACTTCATCTTAATCAAGTCATCCTTGAGACATTCCCTGTTATTCTGGTTCTCTTACACTTACTGATATTTTCTTCTCTGAAACACACTCATAATTGCTGTGATGAAAAAGTAATTGGAAAACACCCATGTACTGTTGTTATTTGAGGATCTCAAAATGCTTAACAAATACTTAATAAGCCTATCTTGGATTCTCATCACTGAGATGAGTATAATACAACATCCGACCTCATTATGTTTACCGTCTGGAAGGGGAAACAAATATATAACTAAAGAAGTATTATGAAATATGTCAAGTTCTATAATAGAAGTACATAAAATAGCATGTGTTATTCTAGCATGTGTGTATAAAAATCACACACACAGATATATGTACATGTACATATTTATGTGTACACACATATGTATGAGAATAAAACAAAAATGTGGTACTTGTACTCCACATTTTTTATGGAAAGGCATAATGTCACGAAATTGTCGATTACTCTAAAATTACCGAGTAATTTTTTCCCCAATAGGTTGCATCTTCATATGAGAAAAACAGATTGGCTAGTGAAAAGTTTGAAAAGAAAACACTAGCAAATAGGTAACTGCTTTACCCTAATAGACAATACTCTAAATACATTGATTTTGTATTGATAAATGATAAGACCAGAGCACTCAATTCAGCATTATTAACATTTTGGGCCAGGTGACTATTTTCTGGGAGGGAGCTGGCTTCTCTGTGCATTTTAGGATATTTAGTAGCATCTTTTACCTCTACCAGCTAGATGACACTAGCACCCATCTGGTTGTTTAAGAAAAAAGAAAAAAAAAGTCTCCAGACACTGTCAAATGTATCCTGGAGGACCGTCTTGGAAACTACGGATCTACATCTTTTTTTAAAAATTTAGGGGCGCCTGGGTGGCTCAGTCGGTTGAGCGGCCGACTTCGGCTCAGGTCATGATCTCACGGTCTGTGAGTTTGAGCCCCGCGTCGGGCTCTGTGCTGACGGCTCAGAGCCTGGAGCCTGTTTCGGATTCTGTGTCTCCCTCTCTCTCTGTCCCTCCCCCACTCATGCTCTGTCTCTCTCTGTCTCAAAAATAAATAAACATTAAAAAAAAATTCAAACAGATTGTATCTCACTCCTTGAGATTCATCAATAATTTGTCAACACATTTAAAGTCTAATGACATTACCATGACCAACATGACCCTAACAATCCAACCCCAGGTGTCTTTCCAACTTTGCCTTCAGTGACTCCTCCTTGATCACAGCCCTGCAGGAGGCCACGTGTGTCCCCACTTCAAATCCCTACACTTGATGTACCCTCTGTCTGGCATGTTCTCTCTCAACAAATGTATATACTTCCACTCCAAGTTTCACTGATTCATCCTATTAGTTTCTGTTTCTCTACTAGAATATGAACTCTGTGAGGACAAGGGCTTCATGCTATTTACTGCTGTAATCTTATAACCTAAACGGGTACCTTGAACATAGAAGCACTCAATCTGTTATTTGAATACGTTTTTTTTTTTAGGAATAAATAAATTCCTACAAATAAGTAATAAAACAGGTGATCTTTAAAAGAGGCAATTGTTAAAATATATAATAACTAGAGAAGTAAAATTCTAAGGAAGTAGATTCCATATCAAGGATATAAGTTTGGCAAAAAAAAATCCAAAATGATTTTTGTCAGCACTTACGAAGGTAAAGAAAATACTTTATTCACAGGTACTAGTACTGTTCAGTGTTATAAAATGTTTAGAATACAAAATGGAAAAAAATATTGTAGTGGAAAATGCAGATATTCTCTCAGGCCATCCATTTAAAAGAGATTTAACTAGTTTATATGTAAATTTCCTATAGAAAATGTACGTTTGTACATGGAGATGTATTTAATGGGACCCATCACTTAATTTTTAGTAGTAAAAAATATTCAGAAAAATTTACCAAAATTTAATCAGCCTATGAGTACATAAAAATGTATATGTTAGAAATTATAACAATGAAGTAGGTACATTTTATATAAAGATATCAGGATTAATCTTAAAATAATATAATCATAATTTAAGTTATGAAAATAAGTCACAGAACAATTAATTTATCAGTACATGTGTCTTATTTAGCATTTAGCTAAGCTAAAAGAACAATAAATAATGGTATATAGTGTTTATAAAAAATATGCAGAACATAACAATATGGAAGGAAGAATCCTCATCAAATTCACAATAATGGTTACATCAGAGAAAGAACTAAGGTTATCCCTGCAGGTGGGAACACAAGAGGCTTCAATGCTCACTGTACTCTGCTCACTCTTTTTAAGGAGAAAAAAAATCTGAAGTAAGTATCACGATATTAATATGTGTTCTGAATGAGGATACGTGGGTGACATACCATTTTATAAACATTTTTTGTATTTTTATAAAACTATTTTAGTGCGGCTGACATCCAATGCTATATTAGGTGCAGGTATGCAGCACAGTGATTTGACAGTTGTCCACAATACTCAGTGCTCTCCACCATACGTGTGGCGACCAGCTGTCACCACACAACATTATGACAATATCACTGACTCTATTCCCGATGCTGTACTTTTTATCTCCTTTTGGTCGTGTTTTGAAGGAGAATAAAATAAAGCGTTATAGGTTTACTTCAATATTTATTAAATGATTATTTGCCAAGCAACATGTTAGATGCTGAATCACTGAGGAGAGGACTACCATTTGCATATAGAAGAAATGGACACTGAATCTGCCTAAGAGCTCACTCTGAAAAAAACGGTAAAGGAAACAGAAACATCATTACTAAGAGTGCAAAGAGTATGAATAGGCCCATACTTATTGGCGTACTTTAAGATTAATACTGTCTCAGTATAGACAAAAAATAATCCCATACTAACACTTCTTCGAAGAGTTGTGAGAAATTTTACAGGTGGCTGCAAATGAGACGTCCTCAGAATTTTTGGTTTTTAATGTTTATTTTTTAATTTGCTTGGTTTTCTATTATCCTTAATACACTTTTGAAATGTTTTAATATATGATAAGTGACTCATCCAGGCTCAAAATATTAAGGTATATCTCTCAATGTACTGGAGCTTAGTAGACGATGGATATTAATTTAATAACTGACTTGGTGTTTTTATGATTGCTCTGTTAACCTTAGCTTGAAGTTTATAAATTTATGACACAGCCAAATTGACACATATTTCTTACAAAACGTGAAGAAAATATAAAAGTAAATATACCCGGCATGCCTCCATTTTGTAGGCCACTATAAGGAAGTACCAAAAAAAATTATTAAAGGAAGTCAAAGATGTTCGAAGTTTAAGCATTTAAAAATGTTTGTGAACAACAGTACATGGAATAATTGGCTCATCACTGGATTTTATGGAAAACACTGTTCAAATTATTACCTAGATCCATTTGAAAATGGTCCCTTCTTTGTAATATCAGCTAGGGAAAAATAATTTGTTCTTCAAAATATTTCACTTGTAGTCCAATTACAAAATCTAATACGAATAACATAGAAAACTAGCATTCATTCTGAATCTTGTTGAGTGCTAGAACCAATTGTTTTTTCTTGGCTGTGGCATTGAAGCTCCTCTCAGCTCAATAGCAAAATACTTATCTTTTTTTCTCCACAATTGATGTGTGAACTAAGGCAAATAACTATAAATCTGGCCTCCAAAACAAATATTGTGACACTAAAACCATTGGGTTATTATTTGGATCTTTTAGGATGGAAGTCTGGGGATTCGTCTTACTTGTTATCTCTTATTAGTGCTGGTAGATTGCCACAGTATACTGTTTGTGTAAATAAATCAATCTTCATGAAATCTGGCTAGTATAACAGAAAGTACATTATTTTTTGTATATGTGTAGTGTATGTACTTCCTCGGATGAAGCATACAGTTTGCAGAAATGGTTAAATATTATTTACTACCCCGTTGATCAGAATGTTAACTACTGAAGAATCAAAAGTTGTCAGTCTTGAAAAGCATTGCTTCCCGGGGAGGGGAGGGGGAGGGGAGAGGAGTAAAACAGCTTGCAAACAGAAGATACCAGTTGGAGACAGGGTAAAAAAGAAAAAAAAAGAAGGAAAATTAAGGAAAAACTGATAAAAATCAGAATGCTCATCAATATCCCCCATCCCAAAGAAGTGTGAAGAAACTGTTTCACTTTACTGACAAGGATACTCTCAATGTTTCTCAAAGAAACACAGTAACACTACCAAATCCCTTATGCAGTTGCCATAGAGACACTCTCTATTGATGCTTGCAAATATATATATGACATTCAGGGGCACCTGGGTGGCTCAGTCGGTAAGCATCCGACTTCAGCCATATCTCAGGGTTCCTGAGTTCAAGCCCCCTGCGTGTCTGTGCTGTCTCTGACAGCTCAGAGCCTGGAGTCTGCTTTGGATTTTGTGTCTCCCTCTCCCTCTGTCCCTTCCCCACTCACACTCTGTCTCTCTCTCTGTCTCTCTCAAAAATAAACAAACATTTAAAAGAAATAAAACATTTAAAATGAAAAAAACTGGAAAGTAACATCTCTACAAAGCTAATCTAAGAAGAAAACAAAAATTGAGAATTAAAACAGTTCAGGTGAAGAAAATATCCTCCAAAGCAACAATAAAGGCGGGGGTAGGGGGGTTGTGGCGGTGGGAGTGGGGATGTGGTGGGACACAAAATAACAACAGCAAAAATTTATAGCAATACCCAAGAAAAATTAAATAACTCAAAACAAGCATTTGCAGATATGAAAGAGTACTCTAAATTAGACATTTTATAAATAAATAAAAATTAATTACTAGGAAGGGAAATGGGGAAAAACACAGAAAGGTGTGAAATGTAAATTTTGCACACTCAGAAAGGGGAAAATGGGAAGAAAAAGTTTAAGTTTCAAGGTGACTAAGGGAAAGTAGATTTAATGGAAAATATACTAAGAGACATTGAGAAGTAGCACAGAAAGATCCAAGACAATAAAAATAAAATCATAAAAGAGGTAAAATGCATTAGATAAAAAGTGATAGATACAGAATAAAAGCAAAGAAAAGTCATATATATGTAGCTTGATTTCTTGGGGAAGAAAAATAAAACAATGAAACTTAATATTTAAAATTATAATCCAAGAAAACTCTGTAAAAGTAAAATGTCTGAATCTATACACTCTAAGGAACCATTACTAAAAAAAAAAATTGACAGAACATTCAACCCCAAAATATATCCTAGGAAAATTACTAGACTGTAAGATAGGATTAAAAACAAAAAGTTATTTGAGCCTGCAGGCAAAAAGACCAAGTCACTTACAAAGGAAAGAAAATCAAGTTAACATCAAACTTCTAGACAACAGCATATAAAGAAGAGAATGGAGCAAAATTAAAAACAAAACAAAAACAAAACTTTAAGAGCACAAGTGCTAACCTAAGATTTTCAAACCAGTCAAGCTGTCAACAAGATATCAAAACAACAGAAATGCAGAACTCAGATGAATGAACTCACAAGTATTCCCTAGGAATGCAATCGTGAATAGACATTATTCAATCAAGATAAGGCTTTTTTTTAAATGTTTATTTAGTTTTGAGAGAGAGAGAGAGAGAGACAAAGCATCAGTGGGGGGAGGGCAAAGAGAGAGGGGGAGGGATAAAGAGAGAAAGGGAAAGGGCAGAGAGAGGGGGGAGGGGGAAAAAGAGATGGGGGAGGACCAAAGAGAGAGACACAGAATCTGAAGCAGGCTCCAGGCTCTGAGCTGGCAGCACAGAGCCCAATGAAGGCTAGAACTCACAAACCCTGAGATCATGACCTGAGCCAAAGTTGGGTGCTTAACCCACTGAACCACTCAGGTGCCCCTAATCAAGAGAGGACTTTGGACCCTACAGAATGGGTGGTAAAGCAATGAAATGTATTTGATTGTAATATTGATATAAAATAAAAATGGGGACAAGAACAGATGAAGAGTAATGGCTATTATATATTCTCACACTACAGAAATGTAAGCAGAAAGAGTCAAGCATCCCAGTGATGAAGGAAACAAAGTCAAGAGAAATAGAGCTTAAATTAAATCTCCTTGCAGCTTACAGCCCAGAACGTGACCTTCTCAAGCAACACATGGATGCCTTACTTCCTTAATGATTTTGTTTTATTAAAGACTAAAATTATTCTTATCTGAACAGTAGCCAGCCACTCAAGGTCTGAAAGCCTAAGGCTAGAGACTTATGCTATCCCTAACCCCTACTAACTTAAAAGTATATAATCAGTCACTCCTCACAGCCCCAGTGCAGCTCTTTCTGCCCATGGGTCCTGTCCCTGTGCTTTAATAAAATCACCTTTTTGCCAAGGATGTCTCAAGAATTTTTTCTTACCCATTTGCTCAAGCAGCCCATCACCCAGGAAAAGAAAGTGAGGTCATTAGGCCCCCAGCTCTTTTTCTTGATCTATGTCTTACCATCTCTACTTGCCCTAGTGCACTTCTTGCACAAATTCCTAGGACATGTCAGAATTACAAAGAAAAGCAAAAACCTCAGTACTTAAGAATCCCAAGGGAGCAAAGGGAATGCAAAAGCTAACCCTCTCTACCAGGCCTGGAAATAGCCTAACCATCGCAGGGATAATAAATCAGTGTTAAAACTCCCAGAGCTATTTCAAAAGTAACCAAGGCCCCCGCATTCCTTACCTGAGATAAGGGAGCCAGGACCCTATTCAGTTTATACTTGCTCTGGGAGCATGCCTTTAGCCCCTTTCCCTTGTCCAACAGTTCTCTCTCTTCATTATAATGCTAAAGTCACAGCCCTGGAGGGGAGCACAAGCCTCAAAACGTAACACATTATGTTACCCGCGTATAGGACTTGTTTTCTAAGAGACCTTATGCCCATCTTTACAAGAAATGACAAAGCTAACCTTTGTCAATATTCCTCTTAACCCTAAATCCCCATGATCTCCTTATTTGCTGTGAATTAAGTTTCCTTTGTGTGAGAACCCCGCCTGGTGTTATCTCTACCCATAACTCAACAAGGAGCAAATTTGCATTAGTTTAGTTACAGAAATCAAGAATTATTTTTGTTTGTTTTGTTTAATGGGAATAGAATCCAACAAGGTAGGAAAAACTAGAATAAGCTTCTTGTTTGCTTGCAGGGCTGGTAGAAACCCAACAATAAAAGTTGAAGCAGACAAGCTGAAAAAGTATACATCAGGAAAGAGAGGGCTAAGGCCATTCCAAACAGTATTTTAAAATAAAGGTAAGAGCTCCATATACAGAAAGTGTCCTAAATATGAAAAAAAAATTCCTATTTATTTTTTACAGAGAAAGCACAAGAAAACAAAAGAATGAGTCCAAAAGAGCAAGCAAGAAAGACAGGGAGACAGAAAGACGGCAAGAACCACAGTGGATTTAACATGCACAGGAAAATAACACAGAATAGTAGGATATAATTGAGTTAAACATATCAGATACATAAATAAATGTAAACACACTTCATATTTCCTCTGACAAACTGTGTTGGTAACATGTAGCTTTGATAAGATATGTTGAGAATGATGCTTAATCTCTATTGTCCTGGCTGAATTCTATAACCACGGTTTTACCATGAAAAAAATATTAGACAAACCCAAATTGAGGAACATTCTATGGAATACCTGAACAGTACTCCTCAAAAACGTCAAAGTCACCTAAGCCAAAGTCTGATAACTGTCACAGCCTAGAGGAAAATAAAGTGATATGATAACTTAAAGTAATGTAGTATCCTGGATGGGATCTTGGAATAGAAAAAGGGGTAAAACTGGCACAGAGAACACAAAGGACTCCATAAAAACCTGCTTTTTCCTCCTTTTCCTGCTTCTATCCTTGCTAGGACCTGCACCCCCACTTTACACATGCCTCATAATGCAAATAGTATACTTCCCCTTTTAAGGGACAAAGAGTTAATGATTTCTTTAGAATAGATAACATCTAAGGAAGGACCAGGTGAAAAGGACTAAATGAAGCCATTGTATGTGCATCTGAGAGCACCAGAGCTGGACCTTTCAATGCCAAAGTCCCCTGTCTCCAAAGAATAACACCTGTGCCCTCGTCTTTGTTCTAATGGTTCCTGGATGCCTGAGAGGACACATATACCAGACCATTGTTCTCAGTAAAAACCTCCAGACCCCAGGCAAAGACAGGGCTCTTTCTGAGTTTCCCCACTCAGTCTGTACCAGCTTTCTCTATATACCTTCAGTAAACTCTGTTTTCACCTCCTGCTGGTTTCCCTTTGATTTCTATCCTGCATGCAACCAGGGACCTTTTAGGCTGGTCCTGTGGGACCCCTTCTGGGTCCTCAGACCCAGACTGCCAGCATCCAAACTAGTGGAACTCAAAGTATGGATTTTAGTTAATAATAATGTACCATAATCGGCTCACTAGTTGTGACAAACAGACAATAGTAATTTGTCAGGTTTTTAATTTTTGTTTGAAATAAAGTCCTTAGCAAAAACAAAGCAATAAATACATAGTGACATAAAATATTAATAGGAGAAATAGTATATGATATATAGTAACTATCTGTTCTATCTTTGCAACTTTACTCTTAATATAAAGCCATTGGAAAGCTTATTTAAATTTTAAAAAAGAAAATATTATAAATAATTTTCTAACAAACCTTTCCAATTTAGTTAAATGAACTAATTCCTTGAAAGACACAAACTACCAAAGCTCACCCATAGGAAATAAACTAAATAGAATGACATCTGTTAAATAAATTGAATTCACACTTTAAAGCTTTTAAATGAATATTTCAGGTCCAGTGACTTCACTGGTGAATTCTACCAAAGATTTTTAAAAAACTAACATCTACTTTTTTTTTTTTTTTAAAATTAATGTTTTATTTATTTTTGAAGAGAGAGAGAGAGAGAGAGCGGGAGGGACAGAGAGAGATGGAGACACAGAATCTGGAGCAGGCTTTAGGCTCTGAGCTGTCAGCACAGAGCCCGATGCGGGATTCAAAACTCACAAACTGTGAGATCATGACCTGAGCCAAAGTCGGATGCTTAACCAACTGAGCCACCCAGGCACCCCTACAACATAGTCTTAAAAAAAAAATCTACAAATAGAAAAAAGCCAGCACTACTGTGGAGGCCAGTACTACTGTGATATCAAAATCAGACAAAGGCACTAAAAGAACAAAAAACTATAGACGAACATCTCTCATGAACATATAGGTAGAAACTCTTAACTAAATTTTAGTAAATAATATATCAAACTGTAGATAGATTCATAGATATCATAAACAAGATAGATTCATACTATGCATGCAAGGTTGGTTTGACATTCAAAAAACTCAATATACATTACCATATCAATGGAAACAAAACATTATATGATGATATGAATATATAGAGAAAAAAACACTTACTGGAGCCTAACGCCCGTTCAAATAAGAGCTCTCAGTAACTAGGAGTAGAAGGAAACTTCTGCAGTCTGATAAGGAACCTACTTGTGGATACCTACCATTGAAAAGTTGTGTTGGAAAGTTAAGATTGGCAATTATGCAAAGATGCCAGCTCCCATCATCTTCTAATACTAACCAGAAGTCTTAGACACTGTAGCAGGGCAAGAGAAAGAATAATCGCTCTAACAGTTTATCTCCATGGAAGAAGTAAAGAGAGACAGACAAAGAGAAAGAGGGAGGAAGAAAGTAGTTATCTTTTCTCTGAAGCTTCGGTGCTAGCTAACAAGATCCAGATCCCAACACAGCACTTTTCAAGGTACATTTTCAAAACCATTTTTCTTTATTTAATTAAAATGCCAGCTAGAACAATACTTTTACTTTCTACAGACAATGGAAATGTTTCTAGGAATCTCATCTCATCTCTCCTTGGCACAAAATCATAAAGATGCGAAGAATAGCTCAGTTGATCATTACTGTTTGGGTTGTCACTTAACAACAGGAATGAAAAAGTACAGCTACCCATTAAATATACCTCCTGTTGACCTTCGTGCCATGAATCCTTTTCAGACATTCACTTTTTCAGTGTTTTCTAGCTGTTAGTCATGACCCATTAATGGCTCAAGGCTGTGACATCATTTTTTAAAAAATGAAACAGAGAGAAATTGATCATAAAAGATGATATCTGTGTGAGTACTTCACATAAAGAAATGTTAACAACTTTTTTCTGAAAACTTTGGCTTGATGGTGTGTGTGTGTGTGTATGTCTCTCTCTTTCTCTCTCTCTATATATTTAACATTAACATATGGGAGTTTGGGATTACAATATTTTTATACCAATTAGCAATAAAAATTTTCAAAATAAACTACCCTAGGTGTTTGCTAAGTATTTATTTGAAAAAAAAATTGTAGGATTTCCCCTTACCAATAGCTAAATGCTTGTTTTTATAATCAAACTGAGAATTTAATTGCTCTGTTTTTCACTGTGAAGATGTTTTATTATGGACCTCATATTTTAATAGTAGAAGGTCTTCTAAAATTTGTGTTTGTGCAGTTGCTTTTTGCCTTCCAAGCTGGAAAGCATGTCTTTTGTGGATACATATAATAAATACTGAAATATAGCCCTAATACAGCTTTACCTCTTCTGAATAGACTGAACAAAGAGTTTAATAGTATCTCTGAACAACTGAAACAGTTACCACAAATGCATACACTAAAATCTATGTACATTATTCCTAGAAGAAATTTAGGTTCTCATATACAAGAAAATGTATGTATTTCTATTATATACAATGTGTATTTGGCTAAAAAGATTCCAAATATGTTGTCTAAGAAAACAGTTTTTTACAACTAATGTTTATTAAAGGGGGTTGAAATGGGAGAGAAATGTTCAACCCTTTATGTATTATTTTAACTATAAAAGCAAATTAAGTATGTGTGTTTCACTCAAATGGATCTCATGTAGCTCAGGTTGAAATGCTAACAAGTTTTATTTGGGGGAAGAGGTAAAATTTACATAACATAAATGTCCCATTTTAACGATGTTTAAGTGTATAGTTTGGAGGCATTAATTGCATTCACAATGTTGTGCGACCATCATATCGCCATTTCCAAAACCACTGTGTATTCATTAATCAATGACCCCCCATTCTTCCCTGCCTTTGGTCCCTGATAACCTGTAATCTACTTTCTGTCTCCATGAATTTTCTAATTTTAGATATTTTATATAAGTGGAGTCATAAAATATTTGTCCTTTTATGTCTGGCATATTTCACGTAATACATTTTCAAAGTTTATCCATGATGTAGCATGTATCAAAACTTCATTTATCCCCGAATAGCCAAAGTAACACTGAAGAATAAAAACAAGGTGGGAGGCATCACGATCCCAGACTTCAACCTCTACTACAAAGCAGTAGTCATCAAGACAATATGGTATTGGCACAAAAACAGACACATAGACCAATGGAATAGAATAGAAAACTCAGAAATGGACCTGCAAGTTTATGGCCAACTAATCTTTGACAAAGTGGGAAAGAGTACCCAGTGGAAAAAAAACAGCCTCTTTAATAAATGGTGCTGGGAGAACTGGACAGCAACATGCAAAAGAATGAAACTAGACCACTTCCTTACACCACTCACAAAAATAAACTCTAAATGGATAAAAGATCTGAATGTGAGACAGGAAACCATCAAAATCCTAGAGGAGAAAGCAGTAAAAGCCTCTTTCACCTAAGACGCACCAAATTCCTACTGGACACGTCTCCGAAGGCAAGGGAATTAAAAGCAAAAATGAACTACTGGGATCTCATCAAGATAAAAAGCTTCTGCATGGCAAAAGAAACAACCAACAAAATGAATAGGCAACCAACAGAATGGGAGAAGATAATTGCAAATGACATATCGGATAAAGGACTAGTATCTAAAATCTATAAAGAACTTACCAAACTCCACACCCGAAAAATGAATAACCCGGTGAAGAAATGGGCAGAAGATATGAATAGACACTTCTCCAAAGAAGACATTCAAATGACAAACAGACACATGAAACGATGCTCAATGTCACTCATCATCAGGGAAATACAAATCAAAACTACACTGAGATATCACCTCACGCCAGTCAGAGTGGCTAAATGAACAAATCAGGAAACTATAGATGCTGGCGAGGATGTGGAGAAACAGGCACCCTCTTGCACTGTTGGTGGGAATGCAAACTGGTACAACCACTCTGGAGAACTGTGTGGAGGTTCCTCAAAAAAATGAAAATAGACTTACCCTATGACTCAGCAACAGCACTCTTAGGAATCTACCCAAGAGATCCAGGACTGCTGATGCATAGGGGCACATGTACCCTGATGTTCATAGCAGCACTTTCAACAATAGCCAAATCATGGAAAGAGACTAAGTGTCCCTCAACTGATGAATGGATAAAGAAGATGTGGTATATATATACAATGGAATACTATGCGGCAATGAGAAAGAATGAAATCTGGCCATGTGTGACAACATGGATGGAACTGGAGGATATTATGTTGAGTGAAATAAGTAAGGCAGAGAAAAGACAGATGCCATATGGTCCCACGCAAAGGTAGGCTTTGGGAGACCTAGCAGAAAACCAGAGGGGATAGGAAGAGGGGAGGGGGAAAAAAAAAGCCACAGAGAGGAAGGAAGACATGACATGAGATACTCTCAAAGAATAAGAACAAACTGAGGGGAGACGGGAGTGTGGGAAGGGGGAGAATGGGTGATGGGCACAGAGGAGGGCACTTGTTGGGTTGAGCACTGGGTGTTGTATGGAAACCAATTTGACAATAAATTATTATTTAAAAAAACTTCATTTATATGACTGAATGATGTTTTATTCAATTCTGTTATGTACTATGGGCATTATAATTCATCTGATTTCTCTCTTGGTGGACATCTGGATTATTTCCACCTTTTGGCTATTGTGTATCATGTTTCTAGGAACATTGGTGTGCAAGCTATTGTTTGAGTCCTCATTTCCAATTATTTGGGGAATATACTTAGAATTGGAATTACTGGGTCATATGACTCTGTTTAGTATTTTGAAGACTAAATTTTCCACAGTGGCTATCCTGGTTTACTTTCCCACAAATTTTCCCAGCAGAATTTCAATTTCTCCAAATCCTCGCACTTGTTATTTTCATTTTTGTTATTATTGTTGTTATCATCCCAGTAGATGTGAAATGTTACCCGTTATAGTTTGGATTTGCATTCCCCTAATGATTAATGATGTTGAGCATATTTTTAATGTGCTATTTCCACTCAATACTTTTTTGGAAAAAATATCAGCTTAAGCTTTTTGCCCAGTTTTAATTGGGCAATTTTTAATTGAGTTGTTTGTCTTTTTGAGTTGTAGGAGTTCTTTATATAATATGGATGTTAGGCTCTTACCAAATATGATTTATTTTCTTTCATTCTGCAGTTTGTCTTTACACTGTGTTGATTATGCTTTTTAATGGACAAACGTGTTTAATTTTGATGAATATCAATTTATCATTTTTCTTTTGTTACCTAAGTTTTTGGGGTCTTATTTAAGAAACCATTGCCAAATCTAAGGTCGTGAAATTTTCCTCTATGTTTTCTTCAATAAGTTTTCTAATGAACCTTTTAAGAGTAAGTCTTCAACTCATTTTGAATTACTTTGTCTGTGTGGTGCCAAGTAAGGATCCAACTTCATTCTTCTGTATGTGAATATCTGGCCACCATCATTTGTTGAAGAGACTATTTTTTTTGCATTGGATGGTATAGTTTCCCGTTGAAAGTCAACTGACCATATATGTGAGGGATAATGTTTATAGTAAAAATAATAATACGAATCATTTATAATGTCTGTCATTATATCTGGAAGCAATGCTAGAGGGGAAAATGGTAGCCTAAATATTTAACACTGACAAAAGTCTAGAAGTAGGAAATATTTAGAATAAGGACAATCAATTCCATAATAATTCAGTAATCCCACAAGAAGATCATTGGCAAGCTCTTGCCTTTTCCTAAAAATGTAAAGAGGAATGCATTTTAAATGACCACCTAAAAGACAAGCCTAGATTACAAATGTGGCTGTGGACGGCAGAGATTTCAAAAAAGAAAGTAGAAACAATTAGAAAGGAAATGACAATTTCTTTAAGTAACATCAACATTCACAGAAAAAGTTAAGTTTTAGTTCCACCTCTTTGTAAAACTTTCTTGCAGAAAACTTAGGAAAAGTGTCATTGCATAAAATATTGGTTTGTCAAATGCGTTAGAATATGGGTCAGGCTGATAAATTATCCTGGAAATGGCAAAACTACAAAATGTTATGTCTCATATAGCTACATCAAATGACTATTTGTAGAAAATTAAGCCTCAGGCACTTAACACTAGATTCATTTCTTTCTGATTTTATTGAACAGGATTTACCATTAGAGTGGACACTAAGAGACCTTGGTTTTTTTTCACCCCATATCCTGCCACAATTTTCTTTGACACCTTGGAAAGTAATTTAAACTCAATAAAATGAAGATAATTGCACTTACCTCACAGAGATGTAGAGAGCGTTAATGAGATCATGTCTACAAAGTGATTCAAAGTCTTTAGTTGGTAATATAAATAGCAAGCATAACTATATTTTTCCAGATGTCTAATAATGATAACTATAAATATGATGAACTGAAAAGTTAAAAGGCTGCCAGTAAAAGTAAAATGTTTTCATTTTAATTGCTAGGCATTTAAATGTTCCCTCTTGCATGTTTGGATTATAGAAAATGCACAGAAATGTTAATTATGAGCTCCATTTTAATAAGGACATGTCCCCCAAGTTTAGACTCAAGAGTACTTAACTTCTAGTCAAATAGGGAAAAACCGAACTACCTCTTCTTTGCAATTACATTTAATAAATCACTGTAGAAGTTTAATAAAATAAATCATAGCATAAATTTTAATGAAACCTATACATTACTTCTTCAAAATGTTTCTTAATCTGAAATAGAAGATCATGGCTTTAGTTCCAAATCCCATTACTCAATTGTCATACCTTCAATGTGTCTTTATTCTTGAGCTGATAAAGTCAAATACTAATATCCTCTATTCTGTTCCTATGCTGTTAAATATTTCTCAGGACAGAAATACTTGTAATCAGACCCAAACTATTTTTAAGTTCAGAGCCTTCACTATATTCCTACTGCTGTCAACCATTTGTGAATTAAAGTACTTATCTTTGAAGCTGAATTGCATTTTACATTAAATGAGCCAGAAAAAGCAATGTTGATTCTAACGGGAACAGGCATGATAATCTCCTGGCAAAGACACTTTTCAAAGTACTAAATCTTGGCAGCTATGGTGGTTCACTGTCTACTGTACTTGGCCTTGGGATAGGCATTGCAGACAGGGACTTTGAAATGAGACCAGACATTAGGTCTGGATTCAATAAATACCAGAGTAAAGGAGGTCACTCTCTACAGCAACCAGCAGGGTAATTGCATCCTAAACAACAGCCGAATTTCTTGTCATGTCCCATGAGGGCAGTCTGGGTTGCATTGATCTGACTGGTTATTGTTGGATCTCATCCAACAGGTTGTCAGGATTCAACAGTCCATCACACTCCACACACGCAAATAAGAAAAGCAGGCTGAGAGAGAAAATTCCAGTAGCTCTTAGAATAGGAAAGCAAGTTTTATTTTGTTTTTAACTTCCATTTATAATCTATAAAAATCAATGAGTTTGTTGCTGTGTATCAGAGTTAAAACGAAGCATACTTCATTTATCCACCTTGGCACTGCTTAACTAAACTTTCTTTCTCAATGAAATTGATATAGTAAATGTCTCTTTTTCAAAGTCAGACATATTTCTACTAGTTACTGGACAAATTCTGATACGATTTAAGGTTGAAAACTATTATTAACATTCAAATAGAATATCATAAAGATTTGCCTATGCATGTGTGTGTACGCACACACACGTAGGCATGCACACACACACACACACACAGAGACACACTCCACTCCAAACTATCTTCCATCTCCATCTCTGTCAGTATTACCAGCAGCTGCAGGAATTAGGGTTTGACTCAGCCTCAAATGAGAAACAAGCAGGCCAAGAGAAGATAGAAAATCCTTATTTGAAATTCGAGGTTTCTTCCATTAACACAGGGTTAATCTTTCCACCATAATTCAGGAGGCAGTGGTCAAAGAAACATCTTTCTAGTGAGAAAGTGAGCCAAATATTCTATGATATTAGGTAAGAAATTCTCCTTCATTTTAGAAGGGAATTAAGCAAAGACATATATATGTTCAAATAAATGCAACTTTTATTTAAAAATTGAGGGAAAGAGGAACTTTTCACTCAGTGTCTGGTAATTAACCATTGATTTAAAAGCCACTTAAGTAAGAGCCAATTGTATTTCTGTATATTAGCAAAGAACAATTCAAAATTAAATTAAGAAAATAATTTCATTTATAACAGCAGCAGAAATCTAGCATACGTAGTGATATTTTTAACAAAAAAATTATAAGACTACATATTGAAAGGTACAAAATATGTTGAAAGAAATCAAAGTCCTGAATACATGGAAAGACACCTCATGTTCATGGATTAGAATACAATATCTCCTATAATGATCTACATTGAATCTGCAATTCTTATTAGAATCCCAGCTAGACTTTTACCAGAAATTGTCAGGCTAATCAAAAAATGCATATGGAAATTCAAAGAACTCAGAATAGTTAAGGCAATCTTGAAAAAGAACAGAGTTGAAAGACTCATACTTCCTGAGTTCAAAACTTGTTATAAAGCTATAGTAATCAAGAGAGTGTGGTATTGGCTTAAGGAAGAACACATAGATCGAACATACAGATAGATTTGGCAGTCTGGAAATGAACCCATACATATGTGGTGAATTGATTTTGACAAGAATGCCAAGATGATATAAAAGGAAAAAAGAGTCTTTTTAAAAATTGGTGGTGGAATAACTGGATATTCACATGCAAAAGGATGAAGTTGGAACCCTACTTCACACAATATACATAAATTTACTCAAAGTGGCTTGAAGAAACAGTTGTAAGGACTAAAACTATAATTTTTTTAGAATACAATAGGGGAGAATTTTTGTGACCTTGGACCTGACAATTGTTTCTTAGTTATGACATCTAAAGTAAAAGCAACCAAAGAATAAACAAATAAATTAGACTTTTTTCAAAATTAAAAGTATTCATATTTCAAAGATTGCTATCAAGAACATAGACGGTCAGCCTATAGAATGAGAGAAATTATTTGCAAATAATGTATCTGATAAAGTCTAGTATAAAAGGAAAATAGATATACATATTTTTGTTATTCAATGATAAAAAGACAAATAACTCAATCTTTAAAATAAGCAAAGAGCTTGAAATCATACTTCTCCAGAGAAGGTACATGGCCAATAAGCAAGCTACTCAACAACATTTATCATTAAGAAAATGCAAGTCAAATCCAATTCTTGCCATCAGGATGACCAAAATAAAAAGCACGGATAGTAACAAGTATTGGACATAAAAAGAGGTTGGAATCTCCATACCTGGCTGGTAGAAATATAAAATGCTATAGCCACTTTGGAAACAAATTGGCCGTTCTTCTAGAAGTCAAATATACAGTCACCATAGGATCCAACATTTCCAATCCTAATTCTACACGCAAGATGAATAAAAACATATGTTCACATACACGCGAAGCAACACATATATTACAACTGTTATCAGCAAAAAAGTGGAAACTCAAAAGTCTATTGAGTGATGAGTGAATAAAAAAATTGAATATTATTTGGCCATTAAAAAAGAAAGAAGTATTGACACATGCTACCACATGAACAAACCTTACAAATATGCTAAGTCAACAAAGGCAGATGTATAAGGCCACATATTGTATGACTTCATTTCTATGAAATGTTTAGAATGGCAAATCCACTGAGATAGAGAGGGAATTAGTGGTTGCCAGGGGTTGGTGAGATGAGGGGAGAATAGGGAAAATAATTAGAGAGTGACTCTTAATGGGTACAGCTTTACTTTGGGGAATGGTGAAATGTTCTTGAATTAGTTATGATGAGTGCACAGCCTTGTGAACACACTAAAAATCTCTAGAGCGTGCTTTTGAAATGGTGAATTTTATGGCCTGTGAATTATACGTCAATTCAAAAAAATTATCGGAGAATTATATCAAATTACCTGTCAATGAATAAGTGTTGTACAAGGGCACATATCAATCATGCTGTTCAAACAGAAATGCTGATGACTCTCAGTTCTTTTTTTCTGTGTGCCCCAATAAAAATTTATGGGAAGTAAACGTTCTGGGAAGTATGCACTTCCAATATGAAAAGTAGACACCAGGCATATCTTCTGGTATTAAAAACATATAATCTGTGTGATGGTAACTATGAAATTTTACCATAAGTCTGTGCCTTTTTCCCTACAAATATCAGAGAGATTTTTGTTGTGATTTGTGTTCATGATAAAGTTCTTCTAGTTACAAAGGAAGCAATGTCATTATCTCTCAGCACATGTCAGCAGTATTTGCACAACTATATTTTTTCCTACTTGATACACTTTTTTCAATAGACTTTGAGGAATAAAACTCTGGGTATTCCTCCTCTACCACTGGCCAAAATTATCATGTATTACTTAATCACTATATGAATTATAAGAGCAAAGGGAGGGGCACCTGAGTTGCTCAATTGGTCAAGCATCTGACTCTTGATTTCTGCTCAGGTCGTGATCTGCTCTGGTTGTGGGATGGTGCCCTGTGTTGGGTTCCATGCTAAGTATAGAGCCTGCTTAATATTCTCTCTCTCCCTCTGTCTCTCTCCCACTGGCACGTGCTCGCTCTCTTTCAAAAAAAAAAAAAAAAAGCAAATGAAAACTAACCATAAATTCCCTGTGCAGGGAAATGGGGAGATCTACTTAAAAGAATATAGGTGAAAAATAAAAATTTAAGAGTGTCTATAAACTTATAAAATGGATTTTACCAAATAATTGTATCAAGTTGTAGATGATATGATCGTAATAATTTACAACCTAAATTATCCTGTTCTTCTTCTTCCCCTTCTGTTTCATGATTTTCCTCCCTTCATTATCCTTCTGTTGTCCAGAATTCTCCAAACTTTCTGCAGTATGATTGCACTACATTAATAACCTCGGTTTTTTTTAACGAAAAATTTTAAACCTAAGCTAACTTTTATTTATTTATCTATTTATTTATTTATTTTTAATAAGGATGCAGACACTAATCACAGAGAACCTAGCAGAGCTTTTAGTATACAGGAAAGCACAGCAACTAGAGCTCTCAGCCCATCTTCATCTCCAATTAGTTGTGTCACTTTGGACTAGTTATTTGAATTTAATGATCTCACATTCTTTTCCTAGTAGGTAAAAAGCCTTGTGTTTTATTTTTATTTTTTAATTTCACAGAAAGTAATGCATGAGAAAGCACAGGGGAAAAAGTAAAAAGTTCTGTATTTTTTATTGCATATGTTGGATCAATAAAAGCTTTCTATGAAAAAAAATACACATATTTGAAAAACTGAAAAAAAAAAAAGATTATTTCCTTAGTAGAAATTGTCAGTTAAGAGAAGAAATTTTCACAAAGCAAATTAAATAGATACATTCTCTTCTTCAAGAGAGCATTTTGTAAAAGAGGCAGAGAGAAAGCTAAGTCCTCTGATGCTCCAAGTAACAGGTTGAGTCTCCCCAACTGCGGCTACCGTGGAACACCGAGACCCGGGGTTGCTAACCAAGCACTGGGTATGGGACACATGAAATTTAGTGATGAGGGGAAGAATTTCCATTTCATCTTTGGCATCCATTTCTCAGTCACTTGACACTGTTCCCCCAAGACGTCAGCAGAGCATCTGCTCTGTTGACAGCATGAGCAGCTTGACATTTCTTCTGAGGAATGAACTATTAGGGTTCTTGGAAGGCACGACAGAACCCGGCAGGAAGACCCACAGCTTTGGACAACTTCCGCAAATTGCTTCCCAAACGTCATGGATACAATTACATTTATATTTTTCTCTTAATAATTCACTGAAGGGCTAAACCGGTGCTTATTCCCAAGACCAAAGCTGCTCTACGCATAGTTCCTAGGATTCCATATTGATCATGGGCAAAGATGAGTGAAAAGCTTTCTTTACAAAACATGCATGTGTAGTGCAGGCCTTGGAGGGACATGGTTTGGACTGAGTTGATCATATATTTTTTATCACATTTGCTCACTACTGAGACAGGTTTTGAATTATAATCCTGCTTATTTCTTGAAACATATATACATAATTGCATCAAATCCCCATTGTAAAAAATGTTAAAACCAGACAAGAGTATAATATAATGAAAAATAAATCTGCCTTTAACTCCAGATTTTCTGTATATAATATAAAGTTGACCAGTGACAGCAGTTTCTTATGTACCCTTTACTTTAATTAGTGCTTCCAGGTTTATAGCATTTTTTCTCTTGATGATTGCTTTGTATTACACCACATTAAGGTATTTTAAATAACATTTCTATATTGTATGGTATGTTTGCTATATCTAATACTCTGTTGATAATGCTACTACTGTGGAAACTTCACACCTCCATGGAAGTTGATAAAATTTGGTTAAGAGCCTGGAGTCCAGAGTCAGACTATCTAGAATCAAATGGGAGCTCCTTTCTGTTTTTAACTAGCTTTGATACTGGGAAAGTTATTTTACCTTTATTTGTTTTAGTTTCCTCATGAGTAAAATTGGATTATAATTATACTGGCTTCATGAGGATAAAATGAGTTGATGAGCTCATGTACAAGTGGAACATATAGGTCAGTATAGGTGTGCATCTTAAAAATTGTCAAGTATTTCCATCCCCACCAATAGAATATGAAAATATCAGTTTTCGCTCATCCTCAGTAACAGAATGCTCTAACATGTAACTAACTTTTGCCATTCTGATAGGAATAAAATTGCATTTCATTGTTGCTCTTATTTTTTAATTATGGAGAAAATAAAAGTTTTTATATGTTCATGTACTGTTTTTCATTGATTTCCCGTTGAACTCTACTTCTACTTTCCTCTCCCTGTTTTACCATTATGTTGCTCATCATTTTCATATTGATTCAGAGAAGTGTTCTATATCTTAAAAAACTTAACCTGTGGTCAATAATATATATGGCAAGCACATTTCCCTTAGTTTGTTGCTTATTGATTGACTTCAATTTCAATATTTATATCAGGCCAAAACTTTTAAAACTGTACCTATTTTAATAATATCAAGTCTTATTTATCAATACTTTTATTTATGACTTCTGGGTTTTTCACCTGCTTCGGAAGACCCTTCATCCACTTTTAAAGTAGAGTGAATAGAGAACCCGTGGGGAAAATTATCTCAAAGGGAGACTGGATATACTTGTTAAGAAATAAACAAGCTATCAAACAAAAACATAGGTACCTGGGTTCCTCTGTTAAGTTAGGTAAGTGACTAACTCTTGATTTTGGCTCAATTCATAATCTCAGGGACATGAGAGAGAGCTCATGTTCAGCTCAGCACTGCATGTGGTGCCTGCTTAAAGATTCTCTCTCTTGTGCACTCTCTCTCTCAAAACAAAAACAACAGCAATATAAAACTATTGTTTGGTCCCTTTGTCACAGTACACACAAAATCAAATTCTTGAAGATTATATACCTATATGTGAAAGTCATGGCTTTCAGAAGATCATAGAGGAGAATATCTTCATAAGATTGGGGTAGGAAAATAAAATGAAGGAAACTTAAAACCACTAACTCTAAAGGCAAGATCAATAAATTAGACTACCAAAAGCAAAAACTTACCTTCACCAAAAACTACAATTAAGAGAACAAAAAATTCAAGCCACCGAGTAGGAGATGTTGACCACTTACATATTCAACAAATTTTATACCCAGAATATATTTTAAAATGTCTTTAAATCAGTATTAGCAAGAAGTTCAAAAAGAAAATCCACGAAAGAAGATATCCAAATGGCTAATAGGAAAATGTGTGAAGACTCATTAGTAATCAGGGGAATGCAAATTAAATAAAAATAAAATGTCACTGCATATCTACTACAAAAGACTGACAATACCAAATGTACTGGGAATGTAGAACACATTGCTTGTGGAAATGTACTGCTTTGGCAGTTTGGCATTATCAAGGGATAGATGAGGGTAGCTTGTTAAGGTGGGCAGTTGGGTGGCAAAAAATAGTCAAATTCTGGATATGTTTTGAGTAGAGAGATAATAGATTTGCTGTTAGAAAATATGTGGTGAGAAAGAAGAGGGTAGAGTGAAGGTATGCAGTGAAGGGGAGAATGAAAAATCATTCCAAGGTTTGGTCTAAACAAATGAATAGATGAGTTTGTCACGAAGTAAGCATAAGAAAGGCTGCATAGGAGCTTTTATTTTTATGGATGAAGGGATAAGTGGCTCAGTAATTCAATTTCTTGCCAGGTTAATTTGAAATGCCAGTTATAAATCCAAGTGGTAGCATCAAGTAGACTCTTGCAAGTACAAATCTGGAGTTCAGGGATAAGGTCCAGACTGGGGAAATATAGTTGGGGATCATCAGTGAAGAAAAGGTGTTCAAAATTATGTAACTGGAAATGATGACCAAGGCAGTAAATATACAGAATGAAGAAAGTTGGTAAGATGACTGACCACTGAAGTTTAGGTGTTCTTGGAAGTGAGGAAGAACCAGCCATGGAAACTAGAGGGGTAGTGAGGTGAGAGGGAGAGCAGAAGACTGCGGTAAACTGGAAATTAATCAGACAAAAGCACGTTTCTAGGAGACAGTAATCAATTGTTAAATGTTCTTGATGGGCCAGGTAAGACAAGACCCAAGAACTGATGATGGATTTAGAAATGTGAAGCCATTGATGACCTTGAGAAGAACGTTTTCAGAAGCCTGGTGGGGGGTGAAATCCTAAATGAAGAGAGGGGAGAAACAAATAGTAGTAACAGACAACACTTTTGAAGAGTTTTGCTCAAAAGGAAAAAAAAAAAGGCAATAGCAACAGAGGTTAAGCAGGATAAAGGGAATAAGATGTGTGTATGCTGATGGGAGATGAGCAGGAAAGAGATAAAGTTTAATGGTGAAAAGAGTGCAGACCCTGAAGCAATATCCTAGACTGGGTCAAAGTCATGAAATCTCACATGGAAGTTGGTTAACTTCTGTTAGGAGCACAAGGAATTCATCTGTGTTAATACCAGAGAAGAAAGGTCACTGGAATGTGGAAGTAGATAGGTGGTCAGATGTAAAAATAGCAGCTCATGGCCTGTCTTTTCTAGTCACTTGTATTTTCTCAGGAAACTAGGAAAGAAAGAGATCAGCTGTAAATGGAGAAAGGGAAGAGGTTTTGAAGGGTTTTACAAGACAGCCAATAATAGGATATGACTTTCCAGAAGACCTGGGAAGTGCATGGGCAAAGAGATTGCAATAAGAATGTCTGGAAGAATTAGATACTAATTTCCACAGATTTTTATGCATGTAAGTATGCAACAATGTGACTTTTTAAATCACAAAAAGGTATTTAGTTTTTACTTTATGTTCTAAAATCTTTTACTGTGTTCTGAGTTTTTTTTTTTTTTTAATGTTTATTTATTTTCCAGGCAGAGAGAGACAGAGCATGAGTGGGGGAGGGGCAGAGAGCGAGGGAGACACAGAATGTGAAGCAGGCTCCAGGCTCTGAGCTGTCAGCACAGAGCCTGACATGGGGCTCGAACTCACAGACCCGAGATCATAACCTGAGCCGAAGTCGGCCACCCAACCGACTGAGCCACCCAGGCGCCCCTTACTGTGTTCTGAGAATACCTGATGAACCATGCCAATGTGGTCATTGTCTCTGGGAAGCTTATAAAATACTTCCTCCTCTGGGGTAGGAGGAAAGCTAAATAATTATTTCAATTATTTTTCTATGGAGAAATACAGGATTTGATTCATCTTTTAGATACACATTCAGAACTAATGAACACAAAACTATACAAATAAATATAACTTCGGATATATGTGCTTTTAAAGAATCTTGTGTTGTTTCAAACTAAATTATCTATCTATTGCTTATTTCCTGACGGCTTTCTGAATTTTAAGAGCAAAGAGTACAAAAACAATATTTTCAACATCAATCTTGAGATCCTAGAGTGACACTGGCACATGGAAAGAGCTCAATAACTATTTCTTGAACATATAAGTTAATGGAAGGAATATAGTACATTAGGATATACTACTTGAAGAAATACCTGAGAAAAAAGTTTCCATTTCTATACCCTACACTGTTTTGTCAAAGTGGAAGCTTAATAAAAATTGGATAAATTGTTTAGCCTATTCACAATATTTTGACTATAAGTCATATGTTAGCCCCAGAATATCTTAGGAGTACAATGTAATGGAACTCAGATAATTTTGCTAGATATTGTTTAAAAGATTAAGGAAAGTTCTCATCTCACTGAATTTTAGTCTTCAGAAAATAAAAAAAAATGTCACTAATTATTAATGAAAGCCTTTTCATTTATTAATCTGTGAAGTACATGTATAGAAGTGAATTGGTTGTTAATAACAAAAGATGGTTGTGAAAGACAAAACACCCAACCATCAAGTTTGCCAAACAAAGTCAAGTTCTGACTTCTCCTGGGAATGGATTTTCTGTTTTTCTTTAGGAAAAATAAATTGAATAATGTTAAGGATGGAGAACAATTGGACATGGATGAGGAAGTTCTGACATTGACACATACTCTTCTATAAACTCTGAGATGTATTCTGTGAATCATTCAATACATATTTGTTAAAAAGTTAAAGGATCTCATCAGTGATCTACCAAACAATGTGAAAAACATGATAAATTAAATGATTGATGTTTTAATGCTTCACACATCTACTGATACTGAAAAAAAGGGTTTATTTCTTTAGGCTATTTATTTAGGCTCATTAATTATAAACTTTGGCGTCATTCAGAGATTGGAAAAAAAACAACTTGCAAATTAATCTTTTTTTTTGTCAATTTTTGAATAAGTTACTAAAGAGAGTTGGTAAACTGATTAGCTATAGGATCAAATATTTTAATTTTCTCGCATCTTCAACGTGAAGTTTATTACTTATTTGTTATAAATATAAAAACTGTTGTAATTTTCGATTAAATATAAATTAATGCATTTTTAATTATGAAAACATCTATAAAATATGTATAGGTTTGTTGAATTAAACAATTAAAGTAGATAATTTTTGTACTATCAAAAGTCAAACTTCTATATAACTTGTGTTTAATGGTTTTTAAAATTTTGTAATCATAACTAATGCTATTTTTACTGCCTACTTAGAAACTTAAAATCATGCAAATATATTTGGCTGTCATCGAGATAATACTTGAAATAAGCACACAGTTCTCTGTAGTAGATGGTACCTCTTCCTGGTATGATGAAAGATAACTGTTAAGTACATTAAAATCATACTCCTCTGAAAATAGTGATGGTTTCACTAAGTTATTGCTACTCAGTGACTATGACTAGAGACTCATAAGTTTCAAGAATGAGTTCTGATGGCAGCCTCATATTGCCTGATTTTCAAAGAACATGCAAGTGAAGGAACCTTGGTCTTCTTGCTTAGTCTATTTTCTCTAAGTGGAACTTCTCAAGGGTGGACTGTGTTTCTAAAATAGAATTCTTGGAATTAGTTATGTATTTAATGTGCCCTCCATTACTCTCAGCACTTATAAATAGCAATTGCATCAGTTCTCATTTATTATATCACTTAAAAAATGTTTGAATGCCTGCCCTGGCATTGAGATATCATCTGTGTTTCTGTTTGAAATAGCTCCTGACTTTAGTACTGCCTTTAAGGCTATGGAGTTAGTAGCACAGTTTTTCACCTGTATCTTCTGTCTCCACTGCCTTCCCATTACATCATCATTTTGTTGATTAGGCAGAGTTCATCATGATGCTCCAACATGAACAGAGATGCTCTTCAGGAAAAACTTGACCTTTCTATAATTTCTTGCTATTGGCGATTTCTTAAATTGAATTTATTCCCAAGAATTGCATCCCTACTCCTACTTTCATGAAAAAGAGTCAGCTTTCTCTGTGCTGACTACACACACGAAAAGCAATGAAATCTAAGTATCTTCTGTAGTCAGCATGTCCCTCCATAAGAAGATAAAGGGGACTGGCTACCTGAATCTAATTCCTCTTCAAATTCATGAATATAATGACTTATTCCCTCTGTGTATGAGGATATTCAAGGGCAAGAATTGCTACAATAACAGGGCTCTAACCTGATGTAAGAAAACCTCAGCTTAGAGGAAGTATCCTCCAAATATTCCACATACCTTTCTGTCTTTTAATTCGCTGGGCCTAGACATTACGTTCAAGGTCAACCAAAAGTGTGGTTATTATTCTACCATGAATGGGACCAACATTACTGCTTTACTTATCAAGGCCACATTCCCAATAATACCAACCACTCTCCTTGATTATCTTCCTGGGAATACTACTAAATAATAAAGATTTTGCCACCCAAAAGTCAAAAATAGGTAATAAAAGTACATTTACCAAATCTGTTCTAGATCCATACTGTACCTAAGGCCAGAGTCTTCCAATTTTTGATCCCAAATTATTTCAAGGCACTTTGTCCAAAACAGCCTATCAGAGATTCCATAATGGGATCAAATGACATATCATGATTGATGTAGATTCAAACAAAGCTATCGCTCAATTTGAACACAAATCACTTTCCATTATCAGACTTCTCAGAATAAAATTATGTACTAAGCCGAAGACAATAAATAAAAGTACACAATTTCCTGCTCAATCTGAAAAAGAAAATGTTAAATTTAAACAAAATGTCCTGTCACCATCTCTTATATAGTTCTGTCTGAAAGCAGGAAGTCATACATTTCTGTGTCCCTTCAAAAAAGAGAGAAGAGAAAGGAGGCAGGAGCACCAGGGAGAGGAGAATGAAAAGAAGAAAAAGAAGAGCATGTTCCCAGGTTCTCCTTCTCCAGAAGGGGAGATGTAATCCCACTAAATGAGGACTCAACATCAAAAGATAATTTTGAGAATTTTTTCAGTTGTGCCTACCCTGGCCCTAACCAACTACCAGAATGGAGAGCAATGAGTCTCTCCATCATTGGTCCTGCTATTATTTAGAGCATCTAAGTGCCTGTTTCCCCCCACCCCCCTAATTTCAAGTTTTCTTTCCGTACTCTAAGTCTAAAACATTTCTACCAATGCCAGTTTCTCCTGACAGTGGGGTATTTATACTGATGACAGACAATCCTGCTGGCAAAATATATTGATTTATAATTTGGGCAACTTCAGTTATTTGCTCTCCAAATAGTGCTTGACCTCATTCAGTCATATATGGGTGTCTTCAATTTCCTGATATCCCTAAACATCTATCAACCTAATTCTGTCTGTTCTTCCAACTTGTATGTTGCCCTTACAATATTCCTTGGGGTCCCTCTTGATGTATAAATGTGTTAATTGTTTAGATTTGGGGGAAAGCAGTTGTGTTTAATTTTCTCTGCAGAATGGTCTTTATATATATATAAATGGTCTTTTATATATATATATATATATATATATATATATATATATATTTGTAATATATGCCTAAGACCCTGCTAGGATCCTCTACAGTAAGAAATGTGTTGCCTTTCATTTCTAGTTCTGTCAATATATGTTTGTTTTTGTTCTCCTGAGTAGGGCATTCATATCTAAGAGTTATTCTCTCAACCCCAATGTAGCCCAGGTCTGGATTCTGCCTTTCAGATCTACCTCTCTAACCCTAGTTTATATCACCCATCATTTATATTGCCTTAGATTTCTTATTTTACATTATTTCCACAACATATTTCTTGAAAGAATAGTTAATGCCAATGTCTCTACTTATAATAATCAATTTACCTTGAAACTCACTCAACATTAATTTGAGCATTTTTTACCAGTACAGCTAGTTATACTCTCTTACATTTGTTGGAATAGTTTATAAGCTATTGTCATAATGACCACAATTTTCAATAAGGAAGTTTTCCATTAGCTTTTACCATGCCCTCTGTCCATGGTTTTGAGATGGCATTCTCCATTGTTTCTGAATCCTAGCTCCATCTCAGAGGAATAATATCTGTTTGATCTCTGATGGTCACTATATTCCTCTGTTAGGTTTCTCAAGCCCTGATCACTTTTTCTGGCCTGGTTATCAATCAAAATACTCTCCCTTTGTCCAGCCAAAACATTAAAAGTAGTTAAATCTTGTTATATTATATCCTAAATATATTTCTATCATTTGAATCACAGTCTCTGAAACCTTGAATTTCTTTGAAGTATATACCTTTTCTCTTTTAGCTTGTTCTCCTAGATCATCCTCAGTCATTTTCAAAGAGAGTTTTCTTAAAATACCATCTCCTATTCATATAAAGCATTTTTCAGTTTCTCTACCAGTTTCTTATGCCCAAACATTTTTTCCATACACTATCTCAAGATTAGGTCACCCGAGGTATAAGCTTTTCTGAATAATAATAATCGAAGAGGTGGTTCAAGTATCTCTGATTAGCTCTTCTCTATCTCTATCCAAGGAATGTTATATGTTCAAACCTGCTGAGACTCCTGTTTCTATTTGTTCATCAATCAAGTTCATCATATTTCAGTACATTTGACTAACATTTGAATTTCCAATATTCACAAGCACAGTTATCAACTGATAAGGAGTATAATTTTAAGGGTATGTGAATATTTTTTAGAAGACATTTTAAAAAAATGTTTATTTTTGAGAGGGGGGAGGGAGAGGGAAGAGAGGGAGGGAAGGACAGACACACACATCTGAAGCAGGCTCCAGGCTCTGAGCTGTCAGCACAGAGCCTGATGTGGGACTTGAACCCATGAACCGTGAGGTCATGACCTGAGTCAAAGTTGGACACTTAACCGACTGAGTCATCCAGGCACCCCTAATAAGATAATCTTTAATTGGTCTTGTCTCAATTCTGGTCAAAGATAGTAGTTACAACCTCAAAGCTTTATGTATATTAAAAAAATCTGTTAGTGACATACAGATCTGGCTGAGAAACAAAACAGAGGCTACTAAGCATACAGAAGTTATTTTAAACTGGTTATTAACAAGTCTTAAAGGAACCCATGAAGATAAGATAGCATGTGCCTTGGTTTCTTTAGAATTTCTCTACATGTAACCTTCAAATCCAATGTGGGGAATGTGAGAATACAATAAACTCACAGGCCTTACCACTGAAGGGAGCAGGATCCATGACTATAAACCCTATGACAGAGTAGAGAAATAGCCAACTTCCCACAAGTAGGAGAGGGAAAGGAGGTACACCATACATGCTCTATTCCCTCTCTCAAATTCACTAGCAGCAGAGTCCCTCTCCCCTCACGGGGGATGAGTTATGGAAGACCAGAGAATGGTCCTGGGTATTAGGATGACAGGGATTGTGTTATACTGATGGAAATACCGTGATGGCAGTGGGGTGGAGTAGAACTTGCTCCACTTATAGAACTTGTAAGCATACTTAGCCATGTTCTTCAAGGAAAGGCATTTGACCAACAGAAAGAATTTCACATTAAGCTCCCTCGTGTCCATAAGATTTCTGTATCAGAAAAAAATTCACGTGAGTCTTCACTCACACAAATGTAAGACCAGAAAATCCAAATATAACAAGAGGGTATGTGGCTATCTTATCATCCTTTTCTGTTAGTTTGACCCAAAGCACAGTCTTCTTACCTGTGTAGATTCTCTTCTGAATTTTCTCGATCCATTAAGAGATAAAGTCATACTTTTGACCTCTTGGAGCCAATTGCAGATCTCTGCTGCTCCTGAAATTGTCTAAGGGGTGATGGTGGGCAAAAACAACTTTAACCTACTGTATCCCGCCCATTATTGGATAATATCTCTATTTGCAAACAAGCAATCAAAAGAACAACTATACTGAGAATGTGGATTTTTTTTTCCTGGTAAAAGGTGTGGTATGGGATTTATATAAGCTGAACTTAGTAGCAACTTTCTTTATTTTGACCAGAAGACAAGTAATTTCTGAGATTCCAGCAGTGTTTATACTGACATTCCAGAAATAAGAGTTAGGAATTGAAAGAAAAATTTTATAGATATATATCTCTAATGGTGAAGAACTAGAATAACTTATCACACTGAAAAAAATCATCTTAATTATTAGCATGTATTAGTATTGGTTTGGTAGTACCAATTACCCTTTTATGTTATAAAAAAGAAAGCTGGCATAGCTGTTTTTTTTTTTAATTTTTTTTTATTTTTGAGAGAGAGAGACAGAGCACGAGCAGAGGAGGGGCAGAGAGAGAGGGAGACACAGAATCTAAAGCAGGTTCTAGGCTCTGAGCTGTCAGCACAGAGCTGGAAGCGGGGCTCGAACTCACAAACTGCGAGATCATGACCTGAGCTGAAGTCAGACGCTTAACCGACTGAGCCACCCAGGCGACCCTGACATAGCTGTTTTAATGTAAGAAATTATTTAAGGGATCAACACATTAACATGGTCTACATGGTGGTCTTCACTGGGTTTATGGCTTGGTTTTAGTGCCTTGAGAGTCACTTCCAGTTGGTTTTGGTTTCTGGAGGTTTTCTAGAATGTGTGCCTCAACCTAAGTGCCAGATATGGGCCTTTTCATTTCAGTACCCATACCCAGGAATTGATTCTCTACCTCAAAAAAAGGTAATACTTGTGCTCTTTGCGATAATAGCCTGAGATGTTATCTCTTTAGATAAGTTGACATATACTATAGACATATTTTTGGAGCTGGACTAAACTTGAATGTATGATAGTAGATTCCCTAAATATTTTTGACCTGGAATAATAATTATTATATTGGTAGTAGTAAGTGTATCACTTTATTTATTACCATGGACACAGTTAAAAATTTATCTGTTATCATTTGAAATAAACTGAGTTATGGTCTATACTTAAATTTATATATTCTTTCATTTATTCCTCCGGACAACCCGAGAATTGGCTAACATTATTACATCCTTTTTTTAAAAGAGAAGAAAACAAAGTGCAATGGAAAAATAAGGCGACTAGTCCCAGGACTCTCAGTGAATAAATGGCTAAGTAGAAACCTGAAGCTAGGTTTATATATCTCCTAAATCTGCATCCTTTACAGTTTCACTAAGTGTTCTCTGTGGGGTAGAATACTCTAGAATACAAGCTGATAAGATACTTCTGACTAGGATCCAGGCAGCCTGGTTCATACAGCCCTTCATCAGAAATATTAGCAGTGCTGTACATAAAAAAAGTAAGTTTGAGTCATGGAAACTGAGATGCCCCTCAGAGCCTGCCTGATGGCAACAAGTGTTGAACAGGTCGGAAGCCTCAGTAGATGGAGAAGCTGAGTGAGACTGCCTCTTCCTGTACAACACTCCTGTCTTTGTACACCCCACAGCATGTCATGGCATGTTCCCATGCCATGATAAACCTGTTCAGTCCTGGCACTGAGGAGAAGAATAGTCTCACAGGCTATTAAAAAGCTAATAAACATTCACCAAATACCTGCAGCAAAATGCAAAAGCAAAACCTGAGTAAAGATTTGAAGACAATAATGAGGAGGATGTTACCATTAGTGCAAACAGCAGCACAAACAATGTAGCATAACTTTGAGAAGTTTTTATCCTTGGGAAATCCCATCACCACCTAAGAAGCAGCATTTGACTATCAGACTCCAGTGCATTATTCCCTAGGACAGACTTATAATCTGTGATGTGAAGAGAGGAAGAGTACCACCAAGGAGAGCTTGCTTTCTGGACAGAAGTGTATGATCAGAAGCAATGAAAATACTGAAGGTCCTGTCTGAGTATTTAAAGATATTTCATGGGGCTGATGTCTGGTCACCTGGGGAAAAACTCTGAACACTTAGTTTTTGAAAATAGAACTTATACAAGACAACAGATAATAGGATGACAGTTTTTTGTTTTTTTTGTTTTTCTGGTCCAGTCCAATACTTGGCATCAAACAGTGGTGCAAAAAAGTAAGAAAAAAATCCTAGCCTAAGCTTTTTATGTAATTATCTAAAATTATCTAGATTAAACTTGAATATATCTACTGTACCTCATTAAGCACACTGTTCCACTGCCTGCCCTTTCTATCTGAAAATGTTCTCTCATTTTCAAATTGAATTTCTCCCCCATTAACTTACTGCTTAGGTATATTTTAATGGCTTTCCTTTCAACGTAAGCCCACTTGTTTTGGCTGTGAAATTATCTCATTTCACTGTACAAAGCCCAGTTTCATTTCTAATTTTCAGTAATTGTGTCCATTTCTAGGTGAAAAATGTAAGCCCAAACAAAAGGCCTCTTAAAACTGGCCTGTCATTTTCAATTCTTTCTCTTCCAGACGCTGGTTGTTAATTTTCCTTATAATAATGCATGTCTGTTCTCCCTCTCCAATGTGCTGTTATAACTAATACAGTGAAGCCTCTGCACCTTGCTGTGTGAGGTCATCTCCTGATAGAAGCTAACAGTTTTACATAGCAATAAGCAGTTCAGGTGAAGTAGCCTTCAGGTAACTCATCACCCATTTGTGTTCTGAGTAAAAAGCCTACGGAGAACCACAAGCCTATCCTTATTTTTACATTAACTAGAAATTCACTGACTGAAAGCTTCAACAAATAGAAACTCTGGGGAAAAGGCACATTTTAATTAAATATATATTCTGCCACACTCTCATAAATGCATACACACACATACATTTGATATACATTTGCATGCACGCTCATGCCCATACATTCTGAAAAATCACATACACCCACACACATACACATATGATACTCTCAATGCACACACACAGTCTTTATAAACACGTTTGAAAATGACTTGCCAATACCTTTCAGTTTATGACTTGTGTCAGTTTGCGAGTGGGGGAGAATGAATTGTAGATGAAATTCCAAGTAGAAGAACAAGCTTGTAGAAAGACATCAGAGCTGTAAGGACCTTGAAATTTTGTAAAACATGGGAAGGAAAGTACATCTGGCACAGAAAAATAAACACAAAATGAGTTTGTAGCTGTAACTTGGAGTAAAGCTGAGAAGAGCCTTGTATGCCAAGCCTCAGACCCTGGACATAATCCAAACACACGGTGTATGCATCAAGCATCTGGACTTAATCCAAGTGATACAAAGGACATGAAAATCATTTCAAATAAAATAAAACTTATCAACAACTTTTATACACACAATATGATTAGTTAAAGTGAATTTACTTATATTTTCCCCTTAATGGTTAATACAACATAGAGGCAAATAATTAAAAAAAGAATAGCTATGCAGCAGTAGGACAGATAGCAGGGTGATTATCATCATAAGAATGAGGAAACCAAGATTCAAGACATTTAAATGAATTTTTAGGTTCACACAATTCCACTGGATTGATGTTTTCAAACTCAGTAGCTCAGACACTGCTACACCAGCTGGAGAAGTTTGCTAAAAAGAATTGGAAAAGAGAGGAGCTGGCTTCTGAAAATGAGTCATGGTTTAGGTGCACCAAAATAGTTCTAAGTTCCATAGAAAGATGAAGCTCCAGAGCTAAGAAGCGTAGAGGTGAGAAAGATTAATATTATATCCAGATTCAGGGAAGATTTTGACAGAAATGTTTGCTAGGGGATTATTTATAATGAGAAAAAAAATGAAAATGTTACTGAAACGAAGTCTAAATAAATGACATGAATCACATATATTTGAATATCATGTGAATATTAAGAACAATTATTAATTTAATGGAGAAAGTTCACCGGATAACATAAAGCAATATAAAATATGCAAAAATAAGTTCAAAAACAAAAATCAAAAACACATCTTATCTATATATACAATGGAATACTACATGGCAATGAGAAAGAATGAAATCTGGCCATGTGTAGCAACATGGATGGAACTGGAGGGTATTATGCTGAGTGAAATAAGTCAGTCAGAGAAAGATACCGTATGTTTCCACACATAGGTGGATTTTGAGAGACTTATCAGAAAACTGTGGGGGAGGGGAAGAGGGGAAAAGAAAAAAGACACAGAGAGGGAAGGAGACAAAACATAAGAGACTCTCAAAGACTAAGAACAAACTGAGGGGTGAGAAGGGTGAGGGGGTGAGGGAGGGGGGAGAGTGGGTGATGGGCACAGAGGAGGGCACTTATTGGGATGAGCACTGAGTATTATATGGAAACCAATTTGACAATAAATTATTCTAAAAAATCAAAACCAAACTGTACACATTGTCATGCTTTCAAATACAACTATCCTTTATCCACTCATATAGATCTGTATCATCTATTGATCTCTCCACCTAATTATGCTTTCAACCTGTCTATCTACCAGGCATGTATAGGAGATTGCAAGGAAACAATTTAATTAGATATTAGTTTTTTCCCCCTTTTTAAACTTTTTTTCTATATGCTTCCTAGTGTAGCAGAGAAATTTGGCAAGGGAATACATACAACACTAATGTCTAAGCTGGGTGATTTTGCCTTCTCCATAAAAAAAAAATGCACACATTTAGTTACTTATTGACTTGTATTCAAATGGCAAGTGAGGAATCAGAAGCTAGCAACACAATAATTTCAGTGAGTACTTGTCATAAGTGCCTACTATGTGCTAGGCAATGGAGATGCTCTATGCACATGGAGTCAAGGGTGGTCTACAGATGATAAAAAGTTCAGTAACAATGCAAATGTGATGAATGCTATAATGGAGCAATGCAAGGTATTTGGAAGCTACATATTAAGAATATAGAATTGTGCTTAGGACAAAGTCAAAAGATTTATAGAACAAGAGCTATTAAGACTCAGATCTTAAAGAGATGTGAGTAATATATGCCCAAAAAGATCAGGAACATATGAAGGCCCTGAGGTGAGAGGCTCCTGCCACATTCAAGAAACTGAATTGTATTCAGATTGGACTGTCAGGTGCATGATTTAGGAGAAACAAATAAAATGATTAGTCTTCAGAAGTAGGGAAGTGGCAAGTCCTAAATGTTTCTAGAAACAGGGGTGTCTAGGTGGCTCAGTTGTTTGAGTGTCCAACTTTGGCCCAGGTCATGATCTCACAGTTCAGGAGTTCAAGCCCTGTTTCGGGCTCTGTGCTGATGGCTCAGAGCCTGGAGCCTGATTCAGATTCTGTGTGTATGTCTCTCTCTCCCCTTCTCTCTAACCCCTCCCCCACTCATGCTCTGTGTCTCTCTCTCTCTTTCTCTCAAAATTAGATAAAAACATTAAAAAAATTAAATGTTCCTTGAAGCATATTAGAGAAACTTGGGATCTATCCTTAGGGCAGGAGGATTTTAATGGATTTTTATGGAACAGAGGTCAGCATTTTAGCAGGCTTATTCTGGAATATTGATTGGTTATAAATATGATAGGATGGAGGAATATCTGTTATGAGGCTATTTAGGTAGTCCCAGAAAGAGATTGTGGTGGGCTTGATTATTGTAGTAAAAACAGAAATAAAGGAAAAATTATAATCCATAGATATGAAAATGGTGGTAAAGGTCCAATTATAAATGGATTGCTTTTTTTGAGAGTTTAGATGAGATCTAAGTGGCAGAAGGTGACAAAACAGATTTTCCCTATGAATATTTTTAAATTGTCATTTAAAAATATCTTGTCATGGGGGTACCCGGGTAGCTCAGTTGGTTAAGTATTCAACTCTTGGTTCTGGCTCAGGTCCCGATCTCATGGATTGTGGGATAGAGCCTCACATCAGAGTCTGTGCTGACAATGTGGAGCCTGCTTAGGATTTTCTCTCTTCCTTTCTCTCTGCTCCTCTGCTGCTTATGCACTCTCTCTCAAAATAAATAAACATTTAAAAATATGTTGTCATGGGTAGTAATGCTCACTTGATAAAATTTATAGAAGCATTTGAAACTCTCTGGAGTGCTACTGTTTGTGATGGGGGGGGGGTGGATGAAATCTGAGGATCTGGAGGCAAAATAAGAGAGGATGAAGAACTACAGAAATCTTTGGAGATGTGGAAAGAACACATGTGAGTCCTCCCAGAGATAATGTGCACTGGATCAGGGGCTACCTGGAGATCCATGTTTCTGTATGTGCTAGGGAAGAAAATGTAGTAGGAGATTAACCTGGAAGTGCCTAGAAAAAATGGAATTGTGACACAAATGTAATTCATACCCACTTTTCAATGACATTTGGGTACATCTGTATTTTTCAAGTTTCTACAATAAGCAGATATCATAAGACCCTTGACATTTACAAGAGATAAATCCCAAGATCTTAGCAAATTTCTAGCTTTGCAAATACAGAAAAGTCTGTACAGTCTCTTCACTTCTTTAAAAATTATATTTCCTTGAAGTGAAATAATTTTTAGTGCATTTCTTTTCATAATCAGCAAGTCTTATTGCTTCTAAATACAAAATACATGTGGAGTCCAGCCTCACCTGACAAACTGTGCTGTGACCAGTCGAGTTTAAACCAGATCTTTTTTTCTTGAAGAATCACAATAGACACTACAACTGGTATCCCTGTTTCCATTTATAAGCCTCACATGGCCCAGAATATTTATAAAGTGTATATCATATATCATTCCTCTGCTTAATATTTTTCAGTGTCTTTCCATTGCTTTTTTAAAAATCCACATTCATTCCCATAACTGAAAAAAATATTTTATAATCTAAACTTCCTAAATTAGAACTTCTCTGGTACCACCCTTTTCATGTTTAATATGCTGCATCTGGCCCTTGGGAGGATACATCGACAATAAACAGCATATTGTTTTGCTGAAGATAAAAATATGACTACACACTTAGAAATATTGAAAACAATTTCAAATCACAGATATTCAGCAGTGTGCACTGTTTCAGTCAGCGTAAGCTAAGTTATGCTGCTTTAACAGCCACAAATCCTTTGGCTTCACAAAAGAAGGTCATTTTTTTTTTGTTTGTTTATAAAATGTTCACCTTGAGTCTAGGAAACTCAGTGGTATCTGTCACTCATCTAGCCCCTGCCTTCTTGAGACTTGGCCATCTACCACAAGGACTACTTCATAATAGCTGCAGTCATAGGATAATGAGATTGGAAAATCTTGGGGTATTTTCACTGCCTCTGCTTGAAAGAAAAGCATTTTTTTTTTTTTAGCCAGAACAAGTCACATGGCCTCACTTCACTGAAACGATATTAGGAAGTACAGTTCCTGTTAAGTCAAAGCAGGGAAGGAGTATTGGATCCTGATGAGCACTGGTAAATTCTGAGTTTACAGAGAGCAAGAGTTTACTCTTCCAGTTCTAATAAATTAAGTTTAACCTTCCTGCAAAACGTACAACTCCTCGCCGAGGAAAGCCGCCCTAATCTTATCAAAAAACATCTCTAAAGTTTAGGTGGTTTGCCATAATGGTCTTTCTGTCAGATCTGGATGTGGCTCTCCTTGGACTGGAAACCTATGAACTCTAACTACAATCCTTCCGATACAACTTAGTATATACTGGTAGACTATGGACAGGATAATAAATACTCTCATTCTGAAAGGAAAGAATGGAAGATACATAACAGTCATTGGTCCTTAGAAATTCTGAAATCCCAGTGGGCAAACATTGTGTGAATCACGTATCTTGAGAGTCAGACTATTCCTTGATGAGGCTCTTAACCTGCTGTCCCAGAAGTAGTTCCCTTTCCGGTGTTCTTAGTGGACTCTTAGTTCCATCTTCTAAAAGCATCTCTCTCTGTCTCTCTCTCTCTCTATGTCTCTCATTATCCTCCACGTTTATATCTGAAGTGGACTTGGGGGAATATGCTCTTCATAGAGACTATAACAGTTTCTCAACCTGTTACCTGCCTGTGAAAGCATGGGGGCCCAAGGGTCATTCTGACAATGAATGTTAACATTTATTGGGTGCTTTCTATGTGATAGAAATTATACTAAGCAATTGCATGCCCTTAATCCACACAATAGCCTTCGGAAACAGCATTATAATTATTCCTGTTTAAATTGCTCAGTGTTCCATGGAGAGTCCATAATGGAACTTGGATTCAAACCCTGCTCTGTCTGATACCAATCTGTAATGTTTCATTTACTTCTATTGTCTTTATACCTATGAGTTAAAGGGATTGTTCCAGGAATTGTTAGAAGTGATTCCTGGAGTAGTTGAACATAATCAATATTTTTAACGAATGCAAAGGTTATTTTTAGGTCTCAAATAATCGCAGGCTTTTTCTATCTAGGCTACAATTTTCTTTAGCAACATATACCATATAAACACACGGATCCACAACAGGGCTTTTATATACTTGAATTTAGATGTTTAGATATAGATACAGATACAGAAATATTATATATATATATAATATATTTTTATTTATATAAATATAAATATTTTATTATATATTTATATATATTTATTGATATATATCCATTCATATCCATGTGCCAGGAACCAAATCCACAGTTGCTTTGAAGATATCATTTCTAGGTGTTCAGGTCTAGTTTTTCTCGGATTTTATTGTTGTTTTTTTTTTTGCCCCCCCCCACTTACTTTTATTAACTTATTGAGTCTGTTTTGAATAGTAGAGGAAATGGCTACACCATAAACCTGATACTTACCTAAAGACATTTTAAATATTGATATTAATTTATTGGAGGTTTACCCTTTTCTGATTTGTTTTAAGGCACTTTAGTCTCCTAAGAAATTTTAACCAAAAGGTAAGGAGGCTTTTAATTTAATCATTGTTGCATAGCTGTTTTTATAAGCTTTTGACTTTCAAAGTCTTTGTAACGTCAATCACTAATAATTTGGGATCAAAACTGTCATCTTTGCTAATATTGCAAAACCTGGAATGTTTGTGATTCTACCACTTTACAGCTGATTCTTTCCTGAACTCATCACTTTCTTGATATTCCCTATAAAATTTGGCCAACTTCTCTCAAAATACAGAGTTAAAATTCTTTTGTCCAGCCTTTTTCTGTAGGCCTTCAGGTTACGAGGACAAGTCCATTGTTTACATGATCTAACTCCCAAAATTAAGATTTCTTTTTACCACTTTATCATATGTAACAAATGTTCACCACTTATGATAAATCACCATATTTCCAGGCACCTGTAATAGCAATGTCACATTTGAAGTTTTTGTAACAAGAGCACCCCACTTTGAGTACTAATTTTCTGCATTAGGGGAGTATCTTGGTGATTCCCAAGATCATCTCCAGATTTAGTGTTTTACTAAAAGGACTTATCAAACTCAGAAGTCATTATCTCATAGCTATAGCTCATACCATGAAAAGATGCAAAGCAAAATCAACAAAAACAGGTACATCAGGCAAAGTCCAGAGGAAACTAGGAGCAAGCTTCCAAGAGTTTTCTCCCAGTGGAGTCAAGCAAGAGACACTTAATTCTTTCTGCTTTAAAAACATTCTGTGTGAACTGCTGTCTACCAGGAAGCTTTGCTTGAACCTAAGAGTTTTGATGACGGTCACACATAAAGCACACAATACCTTCATGACTGACTGCAGTTGCCAAAACTTCAGAATTCCAAAAAGAAAGCACATGCCTGCCATAATGCACACTGTTTTCATAAACTGTCTGAACAAACTGCATATTCTTTCTTTCAAAACTCCAGGCATGTAACACTCTCTTATCAGTAGGACATTCCAAAATTTAATTCCCAGTTAGCCCCCGACCAAGGGGCACTCAAGACAACAGACCCTTCTGGGAATGCGCATTTTTTAAGCAATTCAGACTTGAATTAACTTTCTTGTACATGCATGTTAGAATGTACTATGATAACAACAATAAAAAAAATCAAAAAACTAATTTCATTGACTTAAAACAACAAAAGTATTTCAACACCACCATCCCCGGCCCTATTTATGTGAAGTTGACTGAAAATCTGAAGACTACTCCAAGGCACTTGATCACCACACAAAAGTTCAAAAACACATGCTGCTTCTGTCTCTTGGTTCCACCATGTGAGCACAAGGCTTTATCTGTCATTGCTGTGGCAGAAAAGAAGAGATTAGAGAATCCCATGGGGCTCTTCATGGCATCAGCCAGTAGTACATGTTTTGTTTTATTCTGTTTTGTTTTTTTTTTTTTTTTTGCTCACATTTCGTTGGTTCTCACAAGGCCCCACCCAACTGCCAGGAGCAGGGATTTCAGACTCCCTGATGGAGCACTAGAAGGTGTATACAAAAACATCTGAAATGAAGTCAGGAATTCAGGAACTTCAAGAGGCCCTAAAATGGAGCTAGGAAGCCAATGGGGTGTTAGTCTTACATATGTTCACACCTGAATGAAATATGAACTTTTAGACTGCACCAACCACCAACTGCCATATCCTGGTGCAATTCTCAGAATGTGGCTTATTTCTCTCAACCACAGTCTAGCAGCTGGCATAGTAACCTATCTTATTTAAACCAATGTTGTTTGTTTTTCCCTATGCCAATCGTAATTCTTTCAAAACAACTTCTATAAGCCTAAGGTGTTTGCCTTTATCAACTCTTTCTCTTCCTTCCTTGGAGAATATTTCACTTTCCTCCTGAATCTTTGCCTCTTGGATTCAAATTCCTAAATACCCCAAATGCACTTTTGGTTTGCTTGACAGCCTCAGTTCTGTCTTGTTCAACAAAGGAAAGAGACCCAGTTATCAGTGAGAACTGGAGGCATCCATCTTATTTACAAATTGTCAGTAATGTAGATGTGAAATCTATGAATGACAGAGAGGTTATACAGAGTTGTAACCAAGAGGTTATACAGAGTTGTAACCAAGAAAATAATCTTTTAAAAATTACTGAGAAGTTAAAAAAAGCCAACTAAGGTAACTAGTGGACATGAAAAGCTTCTCTTGAAATGAGAATATTTTCAACTGTTCACTCATGTCAGCATCAAATCTTCTGGAAAACAAACAAACAAACAAACAAACAAAACAGCCTGCCTTTGCCGAAAGTCAGAAGGCAACATCTCACAATAAAAACAAGTGAACATGTTCATTCTTTTGAGATTGTTCGGAGAAATCTGAGATGGTCTTTTTTAAAAATTAATTTTAATGTGTATTTATTTTTGAGAGAGAAAGAGACAGAGTGCAAGCAGGGGAAGGGCAGAGAGAGAGGGAGACACAGAATCCGAACCAGGCTCCAGGCTCTGAGCTATCAGCACAGAGCCCAAAGCGAGGCTCAAACTCAGAGACTGTCAGATCATGACCTGATCCGAAGTCAGACACTCAACCAATTGAGCCACCCAGATGCCCCAATCTGAGACAGTTTCTAAAGGGAAAGGGAATTTCTCCACAGCCTGGAGGTATAAACCCTCCAGAGGAATAGGGGTTGGAACTTCTACCCATTTTGAACAGTATAGCTATTGAATATTTTCTAGGGGCCTGACCTTTTGGTAAGAATTCTACATAGATCAGATTAATTATTCCTTACAAGAATCTTTTGAAATAGGCATTTTAACAACTTCATTTTAGAGATAAAGAGTCCCAGGTAAAATAGAGAGGTAAATTAGGAAGAGACAGAACGTGAACCCTGGTCTGTGTTGCTCTGAGACACATGCTTGCAACTACAAGGTGAATTGTTTCTCAAAAGGAGATGACCTCCGAGCTGTAAGGCTGTGTCACCAGGAGTGGACAAATGAAGCCACTGGGAATGCCACTCACTCTCAATTCTTTTGCACTGCTATACATTCTTCCAGCCATTACCATACAAATGACGAACATGTATCTGGAATAAGAAAGTGTATTTACTGTAATTTCTCCTATTTTTATACAGACTTATTATTGAGCTGATATCTCTTGATGTGTAGAGAACTGTACTCCAAGTCAGGGCAGTGATGCCTTGGAGAGCGGGGTAGAAGAGTGGGCAAGGGGTACAGGAACAAGGGCTTGGGGACAGGGCGTGGGGTTCAAGGGGTCATGGAAGGGCTGGCAGTAGAATATGGCCAGGGTGACACAAGGCAGGCAAAGAAGAGATATCCAAGAATATTACCCTAAAAGCCTTTATTGCTTAGTCAGAAAAACAGAATAGATACATAAAAGTGGTAGCAACTTGAGTCAATGTCTTTTTTTCCCCTAAAAGTCTAATTGATGATTAGACAGAATGTCACTCAATAAAAATATTTATTGTAGTCCTCTTCATAAAAGATGTTGCAAAATGAGCTAATTATGCAGGGAAATGGTAAAAAGGAAGGGTCATCATGGTTGAAAGTGGAAGAACATGGGATTCAGAATTCAATTTGAAACCAATTTCTTCCTATTAATAGTTACACCACTGGTTATTTCATTGTTGTTAGTCTCAACTGTCATCTGTAAAATGGTGATAATGATAACTATCTTATATTTTATAGAGGAGCCAGTGAAATAATGTATATAACATACTTGGCACGTTTCTTGAAATAATGTGAGCCTCAATCTGTATCTGTTCTTCCTTATCCATGCTTCAAGGCTGGGTGATCTGTGGTCTTCTGCTAATCAACTCCTTAAACCAGATTTCTGCTTTCTTGAAAGTGAAACAAACCAGAATCCTGCTTTCTTGGAGTTTATATTCCCATAGGAGTTCATTTAAAAAAGAAAACAACAACAACAAACCAAATAATTAGACATGCCTATCTCAAATGTTCATACGTTTTACAAAGTGATTCAAAATGTGACGTGATAGTGAAGAGGAGGGAGTATAGTTGGAGGAACCCCCCCGGGAAGGGGATATCCAGATGAACGGACATGGAGACAACTTTTTTCAGTGGGAATAACATATGTAAAGACATGGATTTGAAGGAAGAGCTTCCCATTTACATGGAAGTAGACTGGTTGGAGCATAGTAAATACCAGAGGCTGGCATGAAGGCCTGACATAGGTCCTTTTAAACCGCAGTAGAGCATCTGGATTTATTCCCAGAGGCAGCTGTGACAATGACAGAAGGGCCATGTCAAGAAGTCAGAGAAGTGCCGTGGGGGCAATACTGTGAGTAGATGGTGAGGATGCTGCGTGCCATGATTGGGAATTTAAACAGTCTCATTACATCGCTTCAAAAACTCGATCCACTTCTTCCCGAGCAGCCCCAGAACCCTTTTTCTTGCTTGACCAAACGTGATCATTAGCCAATTCACATTTTTCTCAACCCATTTCTTCCAGGCCATTGATCCATGTGGCCTGGTCCAGCCATGCTGAATTTTCCTTCCAATGAATAAACTCCCTTTCACTGCCTCTCTGACTGTCCCCTGTGCAATTTCCCAGGCGTTTCTTCCATTTGGTTCCTGGTCATGCCTCTGTTACCGTTTTCATTATTTTAAAAATGGAGAGGATGTGTTTCTGCTGAAGTTGCCCAATCTTGTTTTCACTCTATTGGACTCCAAAGTGTGCTGTCTCGATGCCGGCAGATGGATGAGGCAGAAAAGCCACTGATTTGATTTTCCCTTTCAATTTTCAGATCTTTCACTGCTTGCCTGGTTTCGTTTTCTCTTCTAACAGTGCATCTAAATATGTGCCTTTTTCTTCCCTCTCGAGATAATCCTTTTTATTGCTTTTACCTGTAACATTTGCCTTTGATGGTTTCTGGATATGTGTTTAGGATCAAAGATGTTCTGTTCTATGCTTAGTTATCTGTCTGTGCTTTAACTTAGTTATCTCCCTTTGTTCTGTGATTTTTTTTTTTTGGCTTATTTTTTTAGCTCTCTCTTCTTAGAGATTCCTTTATTTAGGGTGTCACAATAGTGTTTCTTAAATAAACTTAGTGACCTCCAGAATTTTTAATGTGTCAGATGGTACCCTATTGTTGGTATATTGAAAGAGAAATACCACCTCAGAGAAGCTCAATAGCCTTGCACGGTTTTGATGCTTTGTTCTTCTTCTAATGCCCAACAATCAATTAGTCGGTATACATTCCCTAAATCAGATCTCCAGTCAAGCCAAAAAAGAGTTACTCATCTGTCTCTGTTGATGGGCAGTAAACTTAAGAAACTTGTTTGACTATCTATCTGTGGGAAATTTAAAATAATTTCCTAACTGTGTTGCTCCCTTACTTCCCAGAAATCACAACTGCAGGGATTCCAAGAAGTGTTGTGTGTCTATGGTAGGGCAGGATGCACTCAAATTGCATGATTATGCAAAATATTTGGAATATCTAGATATTGCAGAATGTCACCCTTTATTAGTTCCTTTTTTTGTTTTAATTTTTTATGACCCCTGCTTTATTAGCTGAGTATATCCTCAGCTGTATATACTGTGTTTTGTGACAATACTTTCACTAAATTGTTTGCAGTTTTCATGCATTCCTACACTTCTCAACTACACATAGAATCTACCTTACCTGGCATATCATTTGCTTTTTTATATAGGTTTTGTTCAACTTTGCCGCCAGATTTCAAACCAACATTTAAAGTTTGTCATTAAATATATCATAATTATTTCTCTAGGTATTTTTAAAATTTGCTGGTTGAACGATGGTATGGATACAATTATAGATAGACATGAATATGTATTCGCTTCATGTTTAAATGCATTTTGGTCATTATAAAACAATAGAACTACAGTATAAAATTATGAGCAATTGAAAAATAGGGAACAATACTCTTTTAATATCATCATACGATCTTAATAGAAATACTGCTTACACTTCAGATCCTACAGTTTCTGTTTCAGAGAAACTTATGATGCTCCTGAACATCCAGAACTTGCTAGACTCAAGGAATTTAAAGAAGAAATGGAATAGTCTCTGAGCTTACAAGGGATTCCAGGAGAGAAAGCCTACAAGGAAAGTATGTTACAGTAATGTCTCAGATTCTGGGATAGAATAAATTAGGGGAAACTTAGGTGTTCATGAAAAGGAGGCAGAGAAAAATTCTGAGGAAAAGGGATTCCCAGGTTTTATTTTAAGAGATAGATTGGACTAACTCAAGACAGGAAGGATAGGAAGGTCATTCTGGGAAAAAGAAATGCCGTGAATCAAGGTGCATGCCACAGTTTTGTTTGGTATACCATAAGCAATTCACTGTTGTAGAAATATAACCTAAGTGGTGGGAAATGTTAGAAATAAGTTTTTTAGCCAATTGCAAACTAGTCTATGTGTGATGCTTTGAACTAAGTTCTAATCAAGGAACATGTAGATATAGAGCTGTATTTATTTTTATACATATACATATATGGGTGCATACATGCCTGTATGTATGTTTATAGCACATTGCATTTAATATAAAGTCAGGTGGCTATATCTTATTTTACTTATTATTAAATATCACTTATATTTAAATATTAAAATATTAACTTTAAATAAAATTTAAGTATTTTAAATTTCTAAATAAAGTATTGCTAAGTAAATAAAATAATATTATGGCTATTGCTCAAATTAATATCATTAATCTCAGGTTTTTTGTGTTTGTTTGTTTTTTTTCCTACAGCCTGAATCATTCCTTTAGAGTATGTTTCTAGGTTGGCAGATAGTCTAGCAAGATATAAACACCTTTATGATTCTTGGTAGATATTAGAAATCATTTAATAAAATAGTTTTTACTAATTTAAGCTCTCAACTACATGCATGTTGGAATGTATACATTTCCTAACAGCCACTCCCAACACTGGGGATTTATTTTCCTCCTTAAGTTTTGCTAATTTATTTGGCAGATTATTCCTTAGTCTTTAGTCTCAGATCCTTGTGATACAATGAGAATTATTCTCATGTCTTAATGATGGTATAAGGATTAATGGAAGTAATGAATGAAAATTGCATAGCACACTGGCACATACAAGTGTTCGATAAATTATAGCTATCATGTTATTATTATCTCTCTAATAATTAAACTATCTTGATCTATTTTTTTTCTCTTCCTGGATCTATTGGAGAATTAATAACTTAATGAATACTTAATGCTCATGGTAGAAAGCATTTTTATTTTATACTAATGATTGACTATCAGCACACAAAGCCCACAACTATGATGAGGTGCAAAAAGTAATGTGATGATTTCAAACCTCTCTAAATCTATCAGTCCATGTAGACTCTAGGTGAAATACAATTTAGGCAAATCCCTAAGGTTCAAACTAAGAAAAACACTTAAATAAAGTAGCCCAATATAACCACATTATAGGCAGGGAAAATTACTATTACCTCTCTTTCTTAAATACAAGAGTTTTTCTTGTAGTAGAAATCATTCAAAAGTGGAAGTGCATTGTTTTAAATATAAGATCCGTCAAAGAAGAATGGGGGAGGGAAAGAGTGTGAAAACAAATGTATTCTCAGATAGTAAGAGACTGAACTTTAAGTATCACTGTAGATCTTAATGTTGCCAAAAATATTAGGCTGAGGTATAAAAACAAAACAACTAAATAAAACACATTGATGTTTGTTATAGCAGCAGCATGCTTTGTTTCCTTTCCTGAGTAATCCAAACTATTTATTTGTTTATTTTTGGTTATGGTTATTGAAATATAACTTAAAAGGAAATTCACCATTTTTAGCTATTTCTTTCAAAGAATCTGTCCACTTAATAAATGGACTTATCAAATTAACAGTCATAATGTTGTTCTTCGTGATTCTTTATACTTCTAATGTCTCCAGTACCAGAAATGATGTCCCCTCTTCTGTTCTTGATATTGGTAATTTATCTCTTTGGTCTTTTCTTCTTAATCAATTTGGCCAGACTTTTATCAATTTCATTATTGATATTTTTAAAGGACCAGTTTGGGTTCTAGTAATTTTTGGGTTCTAATAATTTTCTATATTTAATATTTTCAATTTCACTGATTTTTGTTCTTATTTCCCTTCTTTTTCTTATGAAATTAATTATTTTTTTTCCTTCGGTTGACTCTTCAAAGATTAGTTTGAGGCATTTTTTCCCCTAATGCTACCATTTTTAAGCAATGCTTAAGCTGCATCACATAACAATTGTTTCATTTTATTTTTATTTTTTAACATTTGTCTTCATTTATTTTGAAAGAGAGCGAGCAGGTGAGCAGGACAGGGGCAGAGAGAGAGGGAGACAGAATCCCAACCAGGTTCCACACTATCAACACAGAGCCCGATGCAGGGCTGGAACTCATAAACCATAAGATCGTTTATGTTGACTCAAGGTCTGAGTCAACATCAAGAATTGGATGCTAAATGAACAGAGCCACCCAGGCACCCAAAATTTGTTTCATTTTAATTTAATTCAAAATATTTCCTAATTTCACGTTTGTTTTCCTTTTTGACATACGGTTGATTCGGAAGTATGTTTTTAAACATCCAAATATTTCAGAAATTTTTAATTATTTTCCATTGATTTCCAGTTTCATTCTCTTATGGCCTGAGGACATATGTTGTGCAATTTCAGTCTAGAAGTTTTGTGACACAGAAGTGGTCTACCTTGGTAAAGAGTGTGTGTGCACTTGAAAAAAAAAATGTATTCTGTTGGATTTTTCCCTGCGTCCTATGAAGGTCATTTAGGTCAAGTTAATTGATAGTGTTGTTGTTCAAGTCTTACGTTTGCTCACTGAGTTTCACTTTACTTGTTTTATCAATTACTAAAACATTGCTCTCTATAATTGTGGATTTTAGACTAGTCATTTTTAAAATGCCATGTGTAGTGGCATTGATTCTTAATGTCTAATAAATTAGCAAATTTTCTTTTATTTATTTAAAACCACATAATTAGTCAAAATGTATCTGCTGATGCTTAAAGTCAATGTAATTTGGGACTTAGTCAAAATAAGAAGCACAAGATACTTTTCATTGAGCAGAACATAATAAGAACTATTTGTGTATTAATGCATAATTAAATCAAAGATATATTTTAGTACTTAGGGATCTATCCCTACTCAAGAAATTTTCTAGATATCAGTAACTAGAAACACATTCATTAAAAGAACACAATATATTTCTTCTGACCTTATGATCCTAGGGATGGTTTTTAGAAAATTCCCAAGGCTCAAGTACATCAGTTGTAAAAGAGAGAAGTGTAGACCAAATGTGAGTTTTAGAAGCTTTACTTTCTATGACATCACTATCATCATCAAAATCAGCATACTTGTTTAATTTACATTTGTTGGTTAATATGTGTTTTTGTGGGCCTCCCACTGTTCTTCTACAAGATAACTTACTGAATTAAGCCTCACTTTGTCAGTTGTAAAATAATACAGTAACCGCAGCCCTGCCTATATACCGGGAAGTTGTAATAAATAAGAAGAAATAGATGATTTATTTTGCACTAGTCAAGAGCTGTACACAACCAAATAGATGTTATAATGATTATTATAAAGCAAAAAAACTCACATGCTAGTGGAAGTTGCTATTTCTGAACCACACACACATACATACACACACCCACACTAACCACTTCTACCCCAGAAGCTTAATTATACCTGTACTATCACTTGTATAAGTCTTTGAATGATCTTATATTGTTTCTAACTCAACATTTCATGATCTCTCCTTCCCTAGGCAGCTAATTAAATCAGCAACTGAACTCTTCAATTCATACTAAGGCAATCAAGAATGTCTATTTCTTTTCAACTAGTTCCCTCACATAATTGCATAGTTCCTTTTTCTTGAATCCTGAAAAAAAACAAGATAGAATGGACTTAATGGGTTACTTTCACAGTCACAAACAAGACTGACTTCTTAAGACTTTGGACAATTGGTATCCATCTGAATGGAAGATGGTTTGATTGGTTGAAAATGAGCTAGTCGATGTCCTAATGTGGCTTTTGATTAATTCACACCGATGATTCTGAATTTGTGCCACCTACTTTAAAAAGAAACCTAACTTGTGAAGCATTATTTCTTATTTTTCATCCAGAGAGGCTTAGTGGAGAGAAAATTAAGTTCCCTCATCTAAGTAAGTACCTCAGGGAACTATTCACCTATCAATGTATGGGAGAGTTTCAGCCTGTAACTTACCCAATTTCATTAGCATTAATGGGAGTTTTGTGTGAAATCCTGTGTGAATCATTGCTTTAGGAGATCTGTAAGAGTTGGTTGATTACTTTTATTTTGTAATGACTCTATTCTCCAGCTCAAACTTTTAACTCATTAGGCTTGCAATAGGTGCTAACTTTTGGAAGGAATCAAATTTGGACTTTTGAAGGTAATTAAATCAGAGGAGCATCACATGGAATTATTCACCGTTGTGAATGTTAGATACTTGCTGTATATTAGGTTCCCAGACATTCCACAGGATGGTTGCCTATAGTGTGTGAAGACTTAAATTTGACTTTTTAGCTTTTATCCAATTGTTTTATTAATATGCACTAATTTATAAGTATTCTTACTCAAGCCCTCTGTTTTTCTCTCATTGCTGGGCCATGAATTCTGCACCCATTTGGGTGATCCTTTGAGCATCCTGCCCTTGCCTTTCCTCGGCTTCTACTTACCAATGATATTTACATGGTATGAAAAAATAATTCGTGTCCAAACCCGGACAATTTTGAAAGTGAAATGGGAAATTGGAGAGTCTGCATGGCCTGGGTGCACATGCACAAATACCTTAGGAGATGCACTGGGGACCTGAGCAAGCTGGGCTCCTCTTGGGTCCTGTGCAGCCTTAGTGACTAGGAGGAAGACAGAGCAAGAAGCCCAGCTGGTGGGCAGCACTGGCCCCTCTGACTGAGGTCCTGTTGTCTTTTGCTGCCAGGGCCCTCCTTCTCAGGACCTAGTAACTCATGTATCCCCAGGCCTGGGATGTAAGAGCATTTTGGGAATTCAGAAGAGGAAAAGAGGACTTCTGATTCAACAAAAGTTTGGATGAATTACCTGGTGAACGACAAAGAAAGCACCCAAAATCTTACAGTATTTCTCTTTCTTTGATGAAAGCCTCACCTTATGTGTAATAAGGGAGATATATTGTGAAGAAGCAATAGCAGGGACTCTAGAGACTCCGGCAAATCCGGATCTTGATGCTGGTGTAAGTGAGCATTCGGGTGGTTGGATCAGGATTCAGTTTTAGATTAAATCACTGTAGAATTTGTAGCTGAGTCTCAATTCAGAAGACTGTAGCCTTAGTGAAGAAGAATAACTCTCAGAGGAAGATGATGAGGTATATCAAGGTAAATCAGGCAGAAGAGAGTGAAAAAATTCACTTGAAGAATATGCTGAAATTTCCTTGGCAGACTACTGGAAGTATACTTTATCAAATGAATCCTTCCCTTCTATCCCATTTGCAACAGATACTGGGCAATTGGTGAGAACCGGCTTTATAAAGAGAAAGTATCTGTACAAGCCTATCTAGAAAAGTCAATACAAGTAGAAGTGGGCTTTGATGTTCCTGACTGTAAACAAACAAACGAACAAAAAACTACAGTGGATAATTCCAAAGAGTCCTATTTTGAAGAAAATGATCACACAAGCCTCCCAAAATCTAACAAAGTAAGCACTATGCTCAGCCATCAACTTCTAATTGCATCACTTACAGCAGCCAAGAAGATGTCAAGGAATTTGAGTGTGAAGAAACACAAGACAAAGAATAAAATATGGAATCTAGTTTTCTCCTTAATGCCATCAACTCTCATGTGATTTGCCAAGGTTGACCTAAAAATAGTTGCATTGTCCATCACAATATAGGACATCTTATGGCATGTTTCGTATGTGCAAAGAAGCTTAAAAAAGTATGCAAGAAGAATAAGTCCTAGAGATCTGCTATACAGCATAGTGCATACAGTTAACACAGTGTGAGGCACTAAAATATGTTGAGGATAGTTCTCACGTCAAGTGTTTTCATCCAGACACACACACACACACACACACACACACACACACACAAGAATACAAGGAAATTATTGGAGGTGATGGATATGTTTAGTGCCTTGACCGTTGTGATAATATCATGGGTGTATGCTTATGTCCAAACTTACTAAAATGTATACATTACTACATGCAACTTTTTGTAGCTTGTATCAATTTTATCTCAGTAAAGCTTAAAAGGGAGAGATGTAAGCCCTATCCAGTATGAAGACAACAAATTCAAATGATTGTGGTATTTCCCCTAGTTGACCTGTCCATAAAAATAGAATTACATATTTCTAACAGTATAACCCTAAACATTTAGATGAACATAAATTGTAATATTTTCTTATATATGTCCAAGCAAGAAAGTCTTTAGTCCATGCACATTTCTTCTCTTCAGTGTCACTTAACTACCGGAGGTAGATAATGAATATTTACTTCCTTTCAGGAAAATGTAAATTGTGTTTATATTTTGTATTTGGTTTTGAATGTAATTTGGATTGGATATACAGCTCATCCTTACCACCTATGCCTTATATTTTAAATGTTATCCACTTTCTCTTAAATGAGAAGTACCTGATTTTATTTTTATATAAGTAGGGCATTTAAATGTAACTTATTTAGTACTTTTCATGTAAGGAGAAAAAGTTTGTGTGAAAGATTTAACATTAAATTTTTCAATACCCTTTAATCTTGCGATTCTTAGTTTCTCTGCTCTTTCAGAGCCTCTTAAAATACTTTTTCCAGATAAAAAATAAATTGGTAGTTATATTTGGTGCTATGTAATTAAAGTGTACTTTTTCTTCAGTCGCTTTGGTGTATAAGGGATTAGTGGCAAAGATGTTGTCACTTATGAAGTCTGTGGGAATAGGCATCATTCATCCCACAAGACAAAACTTTTTAAGGCTCCCTAAAAGAATATGGAGTTCTCCTGGTGGGGAGAGATACAGCCTCGTATAGCAGTCTCTTCTCCATGGGTGATTTCAGGATTTGGTGGAATCGGTTGTTTCCTCTAAATTGATACACACATCTGAGACAATTTGAAGTATCTTCTTGGGCTGGGTTACTTCTGAAACCTGGTAGTTTCCTAGGTTTCAGAACTTTGTTTATGGTAAGTTCTAGAAACTAGTGAATTCAGAAAGATGCATTTAGAAATCTGATAGAAAAAAATATTCATTTTAAAACTAGCTAGAAAGGTCATACCTTTTTTTCTAAATTATCCAGAAATTATACGTCAAGCTTCCTTTAAGAAAGACAGGGTCGGAGCATAGGATTCTAAAATATCTCTCAAATGGGTAGATTAATTTCTTGATTTATGTTTAATTTTTTAAAAGTCTATTCATTTTTGAGAGAGACAGAGACAGTGTGAGTGGGGGAGGGGCAGACGGAGAGGGAGACAGAGTATCCCAAGCAAGATCCATGCTGCCAGCACAAAGCCCCACATGGGTCTCGAACTCACAAAACCATGATATGATGACCTGAGCCAAAACCAAGAGTCAGACTCTTAACCAACTGAGCCACCCAGGTGCCCCATGGTGATTTATGTTTAAATGTGAATCTTATGTGAAGCAACATATTGTGAATAACTACTTTGATTTAGGGTCCCCGTGTTTTTCTCCTATGATAGTTGTACATACTTGGCTGAGGACAACAACATCAACTGACTGTAAGTTTAGAACAGAATTAAGGAGTCATTTTGAACAACTTTGTGTGCCAGTTACTAACAGTATATTGTTGTTATAAACTTCGGAATGAAAACTTACACACACCCGTGCTTACCCATGTATGTCTATGTAAGCAAGAAACAAATGACTGAAGGGATTAGTACTTTAGCCAAAGAGTGGTCCTCAAATACAGGAAAACTTCATTAGTTTGGAATTTATGACACATCAACCAGAACTAAGTAGAATTCATCCTTTTTGAGGAGAATTCGTGGGATAAATGAGATTATCAACACTGTATATCCAGGGTATAGATCTGCGGTGATTATGCTATTTATAAAACATCCAAATCTCTGCGCAACTGGAGTCTGATTCTGCATGCTTATGGATTACTAATGAATGTAGCCTTCATTTTTCACATTTTTTAGGTTTAGCGTGCTTATTTAGTGTGCTTATTTATTGATTTACAAATAAATAATTCATTAAATGTTTGCTTAAGAAAAATAAATGAAAGAGGGACCTTTAATGATTATGAAAGCATGACAAGGAGAAAATGAGTGACCTTACCTTTAACTCTAACCTTCCGAAATATATATTCATTCACACAGATAAAACCCTGCTCCTTAAACTCTAGAAAAGTTCTGCTTATAAACACCCTAGTTTTTTTTTTCCTGTAATTTATTTATTTATTTTTTCATACTAAAACTTTCCACTCTCTTAGGCTTCCAGTTAGTTTTATTCCAACTTGTTTTTCCTCTGACCAAGGTCTCCATACTTTTCTCCTTTCTACTTTTTCATTACCTACCAATCTATGTTATCTTCCAACCCATCCACTTCCTTCTACGTTTAGATTTCAATGGCAATTCCCTAATCAAGCACAAGACTAGGGACGCTGTTCAGAGAAAATCCAGAACCTTACAAAAAAACCTGTTCCTTTAAGTGTGTTTTCTCTGGCATCCAACAGGCACAGGGATAGTCTAAGAACACTGTTGTCTCAGTAAACTGTCTCTTGCCATCACTCTACTAGCTATTTAAATCTTCATCTTGCTGAGGCCTTCTACTGACTTGCCCTGTAACCTACTTGGAGCTGAAATTCTCTCTCTTACTTCAGAACAAACAAAGGCCATGAAAATTGGAAATCTGTTAATGTCAAACCCATAAAGCTAAATGGACCTTAACCCTTATTTTTTATCTTTTACATGTACTACAGCATAAGAGAGACCTTCCTCCCTTGAAAGATTCATTCACCAGAGTTATTGAATCTATAGCCTGCAACCTCCCAAGAGACCCTGCTAGATTGATTTTTCCCTCTTTCTGCAGTGACCTGGAAAGAAACAATTGGCTAACACTGACTGAGAGAACATGGACCCACATTCACAGATGAAGAGAGGAACACCTAGAGAAATGTCCAAAACCACGATGCTTGAGAATGGGAGGGCTAGAATTAAGGCTGAAATGTGAGACGCCACAGATAGAGAAATTATTTGCTACTGTATATTGACTGTATCACGTAATCATTTAAATATGCTCATGTCTCTCTCATCCTAAATCAAATTCCATGAAATAATCCTGGAATGACTGTCTATTCATATGGTCTACAATTTTCACATCTCCTGTTTGTTCAACTCACAACAATCTGGCTTTACCCTACTCTGTTCCCCTGACACCTCATTTTCCTGTGATTATCTGTGAGCTTTTTTTTTTTTTAATGTCTATTTATTTAGAGAGACAGAGAAAGCAGAGAGAGGCAGAGAAAGAAAGGGAGAGAATCCCAAGCAGGCTCTATGCTGTTAGGGGAGAGCCCAAGGTGGGGCTTGATCCCACAAACCGTGAGATCATGACCTGAGCCAAAATCAAGAATCAGACAGTTAACCAACTGCACCACCCAGGTGCCCCCATCTGTGAGGCCACTTCTTTCTGAGTCTTCTTGATGTCTGACATTTTTAAATCACTCAATGTTTCTTAAAAATGTTCTTTCCCTGAATTCTATGACACCAAATGCTGTGGCTTTCTTCTGATCTCTGAGGCTGTGTTTTTTGTTTTGTTTTGTCTTGTGTGTTTGATTGTTTGTTTTTGCTTTTCTTCCTGTATTCCTATGTCCTTAAATGGTCCTCTCTTGTTGATTGTCATAAGATTCAGGTCTTTGTTACCTCTTCTGTTATGATGACTTGATAAGGATCTGTTTGCTGATGTCTCCCCGAAAGTTGCAAGGAAGTTCTATTTGAACTATTATTCACCAGCATCTACTCTACTCTCTCACACATACCTATAGTTTTAAAGTTTTTTTTTCCCTTCTTTTTACAACCCAGACATGCAGTGCAAACCACAGAGTAGTTCTAGTGATGGACAATGTAGCTAAAGAAATATTTTGATTGCCTTGGTCCTTTGGTTCTTCATTATGTAGCTGGGGTTTCTCGCACTCTGACCAACAGAAACTTACTGCCATTTGTTTTATTTCATCATCTCCCTCTCATTGGTGCTACGGTTGGCATGATTGTCACCAGCAGACTTTCTCTGCCTTTACGAATGTCTGGGTAATAGCTTGGGTTCTCAATTTGAGTTACCAATTTGTGGATTGTAGAGAAGGAAATGATAGTTCCCAATTTTATGGAAACAATAAGGTGGGTCTTGTAAATTAACAATTTTAGGAGTTTTCTGATGGAAGACTGAAGCCTGTGGCTCCTCTCACTTACAGAGCTGGAAACTCTGATCTGTCATTGGCATTCTTGGCTCATACACAATTTAGATCTGCGAACATCAGTGACTGTGCAACAAGGGCACTCTCACTGGTAAATCAGCAGTGAGAAACATCAGCTTCTTTAGGGACCAGACCTGGTCTGGCACCCGGCATCTCTCTCTCTTCTATGTGGCAAGGAGAGACAGGAAGATACAATTGAATTCAAGTGCCAGGATATATACCATTAGCAAAATTGGCTGCCGAGTTCTTGGACTGGTTTTGCCTAAAGGTAATTTAATTTCCTTTGAAGACAGGGTCTAGATTAGAGTGCACTTCTGTTTAATTAGATTTCTTTGTCCATTGTTTGCCTATCCATTATCCTTTTATTTCCCATTGTACTATTTTAGTCAAAGGACTATTTTAGAACAGTGGCGGGTGATCAGGGAAGAAAGAGAATGCTAGTTCAAGTGGAAGATTAAGACCTGAAGTCAGTGCCCCAGGGAATCTCACATAGACCTCTAGCCTATCTATGTTACTGCATAGATCACTGCCTACTTTTCAGTATCCTCTTTTAGAGACTAAGATCTCCAAACTAAAAGGAACATTCTTTTCTTAGTCTAAATGAACTATAGCGCCTAACCCAGAGTAGTCCAACAATGCTTAAAAGATATTTACTGAGTAAACCTTTGCAACCACCAGGGAAGCCTCAATGGAGATTTGTCTTCTCAAAAATAACAGCAACAATTTTTACCATACCTCATTGAAGCCTATGGTTTTATTGTTACCTCTGGATGAATCTCACGCATTAATCTTTCCATGCAATGGTCACACCCTACTAAAATTTTAGACTTTCATTGCACCATTTGTTACACAAAAGTTTGTCAAAGAAACAGGAAAGGTAAAATACAGGTCAAGTCCATCATAGTATCTATCTATCCCACAGACCCAGGGGATACATTTCTGAACTAGTCTGATACCACAATGTAACACTTAACCTGGCATAACAAATTCAGCCCCACAGTTAAAGAATCGGCTGTAAGATAGGTCATAATATCTGGTAGAAATTTTTTAGATTCTCTCCTTCTTTCTATCCATTACAGGTATCTGTATCTATATCAACTATATCTATATCTATATCTAATCTATATCTATCTCTATCTATATATCTATATCACCTATACACACATATATGTATATATGTATATAAAAATATAAACTTATTGACACACATGTGTATATACATATAAATGTATGTGTCTTATATATTATAGATATATGCATAAGTCTTATATATACACATACATATTTATTATACAGATTTACATACTGGAAAATAAAATTCACATTGTGAATGAATTTCAATTTGGCAATATGCATTAATATTTCCTCTAAATATTTACAATTTTAATCCAAAGAGTCTGTATCCAGTAATTTATTCTAAAGTTATTGAGAAATGCAGGCAAAATTTTAAGTATAAGAATGTTTTTAGCAGTATTATTTGCAACAGAAAAATTGACAGATAAACCCTTAATAACTATCTACTGTTTAACTAAATATAATATACCCATTTTGTCAAATATTATTCAGTCCTTCCTGGAAATCAGATTTCAAAAGAATATTAAATAATGCAATCAAATATCCGTAAAGTAATTTTAAGTAGAAAAAAACTGCAGCATATAAAATTGTTATACACATAATGATGATGGTGAAGCTATATATATATACATATATATGTATATATATATTTATATAGTCCTACTTTTGTCTAATATTTGTCCATTTTGTCCTATCTTTTTCACTTTTTCTGTACTAAAAGGTACTTTACTTTTATGGTCATAAAAATTAAGTGGGTTGTCAAAGGAAGAACTATTGGTTAAAAACAGACACAACTAATAGAATGGGATCTAATAGGGTTAAATTCAAATGTCTGTGTTTAGGTATAAATATTTGAAAAGACAAAAAACCTTTAATAAATATTCCTGATCTTAATGAGTCAAGATCCATTTTAGGCAACACTTTGCAGTGTCTCCTGACAAGACAAATGCAGTCTGTGAATTGTAATATTTCTATTAGAAAAACTGAAAGTGAGAATTATTCCCTTCTTTGACTCCATACTGAGAATAAATACTGCAGTTGGTTCCAAGGACCACATTGAAAGAGGCTTAACGACCTATAAACTTGTGTGACCAGAATTACAAATGGCTGCCTTGGGGAATTACAAAGTCCTCCAGAGCAGTAGTGCTAGCAGGGGTATCTGTTTGGGTTAAATATAAAGGCACATTTCTTAAGATCAGAACTATAAAAAAATGAAACCAGTTTTCCTGTGACATCATTATCTTACTCTCAAAAAGAAATTGGGAGAGCTTCTGAGCGGTCCCTTTGACATAAGCTCTGTTTCACAAATAAAGCAGGTTACTACCTCCGCCCACTACCCCTCCAAACCTGCAGAATCCTGAGAGGTGTATAGTGTCTGGGCAAAACAGTCTGGGTGTTTTCAAGATGAAGACATTTCCTTCATTATGAGGATTTCTGCCCCATTAATGAAACAGAAAAATATCAAAGAAAAAGGGGATGAGTATGAATCACAGAACAGAATTACTTTTGTAATGTAGCATGTTTTAAGAATATTCAAGCAGATGTACATAGAAACAGTTTGCCAAATTATTTTACAATAATATTATAAAATATTTTTTCTCAATGAAAACGCTTATGGCTATCAACTTAAGAAAATCCTGTTGGAATGTATGTGTTCAAACCTGTCTTCAGAAACTACTTAATATGTCGATAATTACTTATGAGTCTATTTAATGTCTGGTTTTGAATTGCTTTTTCTGTGATTCACAAAAAAAGTACAAGTATGCCAGATGGCAATGCATAAAGTGAGAATAATTTAATCTTTTGCTTAACAAAGTACGGTAACTTGGCTTACTGTGAGAAGGAAAATTTATTTTTAGAATGTCAACCTCACATCTAAATGTATGTCTGTCTGTATGTACATGTATATATATATATGTATATGTATATACATATATATATATATACACACACACACACACACACACGTGTGTGTATGCATTATAAGACTATACAAGGATTTTTCATATCTGTGTATTATTTAGATACTCAGGCATTTTGCCTATTCATCAACAAAATTTAATGGGTACATACTTTGCAGTGAATTTTCTTTGTGATGTGATTATTCCTTACAGGCGAGGATGAGAAGAAGGATCTGACAGAAAAGAATAAAAAGTATCTGCCTTAAGACTCTATTTAACAAATGTAATATGGCTATTCACCAAAGTCGATATAATAAACACAGGAGGAAAACCACATTCAAATCTTTCCATTGTAGCTGTGTGGGCTGCACAATTATAAAACATATTTATTAATAAAGTGAAACCTGAGATTATACAGCATGGATATGCTAGGTAATTATGAGTCAATGCAACAAAACATATAATTTTGCTCATTCTTGATCAGTAGTTGGTTTAAGGTAATACATACTTTTTTAATGAGATAACTGAAAAACTACTGAAAATATTGGGCAAAATCAAGGGTCCTAATTAATAATCTGATCTTTATTTCCTATTGCAGAATTTAGCCAATGTTCTCTGTTCAGCTGTAATAAAATCCTATCCATTTAACTTCCAACTGAAAGCAGGAAAATGTCTTCAGAGTGTCCCATACTTCCAACGCGTTGCCAAATTCTATCTTCTAAATTTTCATTTCATAAAAATAAAAATAATCTCAGGAAGTTATCTTTAGTGCTTCTCCACAAAACCTGCATCTTATCTCTGCAAAATCCCTGATCTCATCTAAAATTGTGAAAACTGAAGTTATCTTCCTTGCATTTCAAACAAATTAACTTGTCCCCTTTTATTCTCATCTCCTTCTAGTTGCCTTAACTTTTTGCTGCCAATTGGTGAGCATCTGCCTTTCCAAACCATGCTAAATCATTTTACTTTCCTCTGGATCTCGCTTCTAGTCACATTCAAGTATTTTTTAATTACTAAAAAGTCTTGAATGCTTGCATGCTCTAAGTAAACCTCAAAGGCTTTTTTTTTTTTTTACGGGTTCCTCTATTTTCCAAAAGACAGCCTTTGCTACTTTGCCCTTCCCGAAGTTCCATGTGTTAGGGCTCCTCCATTAAACCCGTCTTAACTCACTTACCTTTCTGGTTATTCTCGCACGCAGAGCTAATCATCCTTGGATTCTTCATCAATATCGAGTAGCTAATCAATAAATAAATTTCCCAATATTTAAGTCAGGGTTGGGTCAAGAAGAGTAAGGTATGTGTTTTGATTTACTAAATTGATGGCTGAATAACCATCGGGTACTAAATCAGGCTTAATCCTTCTAAGAGAACCAAAAACAGTAATGAGGTCATTCCGCACCCTTACAAGCCTCAGAGGTCATGTCTCTAGTACAAAATAGTAGGAAAAAATGAGGATTTGCCACTTAACTGCCCTTGAATCCTTAGGATTCTGGAATCCCAATAGAAAGAATAAGTGTACTGATACCTACTTGGCATTTGAAGTCACAATGCCAATCTGTCACCATCCTGTAAGCAATATATAAATTCTGCCGGCAGTTGCGTAAGACCTCCTGTCTTCTGTGCCCTATTCATTTATTTGAAAGGAAAGTAACAAACTTACTTTATACCCTTTACAGGTATGGTAACTGCTGTGCCTGCAATTGATTAAGCTCCATTTGTTTACATAATATTCAAGAGTATTTCAGGCACCAATCTTTCAAGATGCCAACAAAAAAAAACACATTGTTTTCAGTTTTTTAAAGCATAATTAATCAGTAGACTTCTGTGCTAGGTTAACTCAATTGATTTTTTTTTCCTGCTCCCCTCCCCCCTTGTCACTTGACAGCTTGAAACTGGGCTTGGAAAAGCCCATTTGCATTCTTGCGGCAAGACTGGAGAATAAACCAAGCAAATGCGTTTATTTGTGTACTTCAATATATGACTGTGCTTGCTTCAATCAAGACTTATTTTCAGTATCATGGCCAACAAAAGCATTAAACGAGTTTTCTCCGACATGAGTGATAAGCTGTAGAATGTATTTCTTTAAAGAATTTTTTTTTTCTGTGACGCTTATGGAATGCAATAAAAAATAGAAGCAAGAGTGCCAATCTCACTAGAAATTCATAATGCTGCCTTGCCATTTGACTCTTTCTCCTTGTTTCCTGACATGTTAAGTACCTTCATTATAGTTTAGGTTGTACCTGACTATAAGTTTAAAAGATTACAGGTATTTCAAAAGGAATTATTTTTAAAAAATCAGTATTTCACATTGAACTTTAAAGATTTCATTCTCAACCCAAGATTGTCATTTCACATACTGATCTCTTTTGGGAGTTGATGCTGGTGTTGGCTTCTAAGAGTGAAAAACATCTAAAGTCTATTTTTTCAGGCATTAGTATTATTTAAACATAATCTTTTCTGGGTATTTTTTCTAATTCTTCCCCCATGAAAATACTTGGTGAAATTTCGTTTAAATTGTTTCTTCCTTAACTATTTCCCTGCCAGGGATCAAACATTTAGCTCAACCCAATTATTTTTTCTGATTATTAATTTGTGGTTTCATCTACAAAATGGAAATTCATGTGTGTGTGTGTGTGTGTGTGTGTGTGTGTGTGAGAGAGAGAGAGAGAGAGAGAGAGAGAGAGAAAGGGAGGGAGGGAGAGGGAAGAAGGGATGTGTGTTACTGGAAAGGTATAAGTGAAAGAAAAAAAATCATGTTTCTTGTGTTTTGCATAATGCTAGAGTATACCTTTAATGACAGAGATCATGTTTTTAGTCATTCCAGTCAACACATTCTTCTTTTCACAACCTAATCTCCTTCATCTGAAAGAGAAATATATTTTTAGCCAACTCTCTGGGACCAAGTCATTGATTTATGAATATAAGGTGAAGGACTTCATGAATTTTTTCCTGACCTCCATCTGTCATTTTCTCAGTCATATCTATTTTAAGAAATATAAAACAAATTGTCCTAATGGGGCACATTATCACCTTGATATATCACACAGGAAGAACTCCCTCTGCTTCTTATCACACCCACACAGAAAATTAGCTTTACACTGCCCTAAGCTGATTTTCTCTCTATTCTGTATTATTTTATACTGATAATGATATATATTACTCAAATGATGATTCATTCTGAATATTCTCACCAGAGACTGGAGTAAGTCCCTTTGAGTCTTATGTAGATAAGGACAGAAACCAGAAAAAATTGTTCCTGCAACTGAGAATTCCTGGAATATTAATCCACCAAAGCTGACCAAAGGATCATAGTAGTGACTGCCAACTTTTTCCTTTACTACATATGAGTTAATATTTTAACAACACTACCTGTTACCTCTTTGACAAACTTCACACCTATTAAACCTCAAGCCTCGTCCTAAATAAGTAAAAAAAAAATCACTTACATCACTAATCAACAGGAAAATGCAAATGAAAATACAGTGAGATACCATCCCATATCCATTAGAATGTATACTGTTAAAAAAATACAGAAAATAAACAAGTGGTGATGAAGACATGGAGAGAAAATAGAACCCTTGTATACTATTAATGGGAATGTAAAATGGTGCAGTTGCTATGGAAAACAGTTTGACAGTGCCTCAAAAAATTAAAAATATAATTACCATATGATCCGGCAATTCCATTTCTAGGTATATACTCCAAAAAACTAAAATTAGAATTTGTACACCCATGTTTATAGCAGCATTATTCACAATGGCTACACCAAGTTTCTATTCACAGATGAATAGATAAGTGAAATGTAGTGTTTACATACAAGAAATGTTACTTAGCCTTAAAAAGGAAGGAATCTCTGAGATATGCCACAACATAGATGAACTTTGAGAACATTATGCTAAGTTAAACAAGCGAGTGTCTCTCTCTCTCTCTCCCATACACACGCACAGCAAATATAGTAGGATTCCACTTATATGAAGTAATTAAAGCCGTCAAATCATAGAGACAGAATAATGTAGAATAGTGTTTCCCAGGGGCTGGGAAGAAAGGATAAAGGAAGTTTATTGTTTAATGGGAACAGAACTGCAACTTTACAAGATGAAGAGAGTTCTACAGATGGATGGTGATGATGGTAACGTGCTATCCATATATTTAATACCACTGAACTGCACACTCAAAAATGGTTAAGAGACAAATTTTATGTCTGCATATTTTGCCATATTTTTAGAAATGGAAACATAATCACTTAGTTTTTAAAGGAAATATAATTAGATAGGAATAAAAAAAACAATTTTTGATGCATATTTGGATGAAACTTCATGTAGTCTCATTTTATTGCTGTTTGTAACCACATGTACAAATTATATTATTCTCTGCATATTAACACTTTCTCTCTCTCTCAATACTACTACTACTACTACCACTACCACTACTACTACCACAAAGAAAGTCTGGATGGAGGAAGATAGAAGACTATGAGTAGTGACAGTTTATTCTCTTGGTTAGATGCAGACTTGGCATAAGCCAATATATTCTAAAATAATCAATCAGAAACTGACACACAAATAGATCCATTTTGGGACAAGATAAAGTATGTTTCATTCAGTCTAATGTTAAAATAGTACATTTTCCTTGTGTGAGATTGTAAGCCTTCCTGTGTGGTCCTGGAAGCCCTGATAATATACTTCAGAATAGAAGAGTTATCACCTTAATTCACATGCTGAGACATGGAGCTCTCCTTAGGGGTTGTTATTGTCACTAGGGCAAAAATCAATGACAGAACATGAAAGGGGCCTGATTTAAATTAGGCCTACTAATAAGGAAGTTAGCAACTGGAGTTTCATTAATAAAATCATGATGTACAAATAATTACGTCTCTTGCCTTTGATCATAGTTGAGCATTTTGTGTTATTCTGATTCCTACTCTTGAAGAACATTGACAAAATGAAGTTTTCTTAGAGGAGGGTGATCTGGAGGATGAAATATCTAGAATCCAAATTAGAAATGAGAAAAAGCTATTGGTATGGTAACTGTTTAGCTTGGATACATAGGAAAAAATGTTATACAGTTTTACCCATCTGAAGCACTATCATAAAAAAAAAAAAAAGAATAGCTTCATATTGTGTAGTTTTAGATAATAAATGTAGTTCGAATTGGATAAAATTAAAATATGTTAGAGTTTATATCATGTTTTTAAAAAGTTTTGCAGCAATTAGTGCTGCTCAACAATTCAACATGACCCTTCTGAAGCACCAGGCTCCTGGTCACTGGGAGAATTCAAGGGTAATAGTCATCCCTGAGAAATAGAGTCAAAGGGAATCCTGCATTGGTATAAGTTAGAATATGTGACCTTAAATCTATTTCTAGCCCCAAGAGTTTAAACTTCTAGTAAACTGGACACCTTTGAAACTTTCAGTTTTCCCTTTGAAAAACTCTTAGACTTAGAAATATCTGGATGAGCCAAAGTACTTATACCACTTTTAAAATAAATAATAAAGAAGGTCATTTAAAGGACATTCCAAGTGGTGATGATCACTAGATTGAGTCCATGCCATATTAGGACAGAACAAAACCCAGTTTTAAATTAAGTTTGTAGCAACACAGGACAGGGCTGTATGTGAAAGTCATTATGATGAGTGCTGAAGTTATCACAAAAATAGTAATGATCTGGTTAGCTATGACACAAAAAGTATGCACAAAAAGAAAGAAATAGATAAATAAGTCCTCATTATAATAAAAAAAAATATTTGAGCATCAGGAAACATCCAGAGGGTGGAAAGACACCTTGAATATGGGAGAAATTATTGGTAAATTGTATCTTATAAAGGTCTAGTATCCAGAAAATATAAAGCACTCTTTCAACTAAACAATAGAGACAACCAAACTAAAAAAAGGGCTGAGTACTAGAATTGACATTTATCCAAAGATGATATACAAAGGCTCAGTAAACACACAAAAAGATACTCAACAGCATTAGTCATTATGAAGATGCAAATCAACACCACGTTAAGATACCATTATATACCCACTAGGAAGGGTGGAATCAGAAAAATGGAAACTAACAAGTTTCGGCAATTGGAGGAAGTGAAGAAAATGAAACCCTTGTACACAGCCGGTGGGAATGCAAAAACAGTTTGACTCTTGTTGAAAAGAGTTTGTTGGCTCCTCAAAAAGTTGAAGAGTTACCATATGACTCCTACAATTCTACTCCCATGTATATTCAGAATTGGAAACAGTCAAACAAATACACACATATACATGTTCCTAGCAGCACTATTCACAAAAGTGAAGTCAAAAGGTGAAAACAACCAATGTTCACAAATGGAGGAATGTTCATCCATGGAGGAACGGATAAACAAATTGTGTTATATACACATAATGGAACATTATTCAGCCATAAAGATAAAGTACTGATACATACATGGATGAACTCTCAACACATAAGGTCACACATTGTACAATTCTATTTGTATTTAATACTCATTATTGATAAAGCCATGGAGAAAGAACACAGATTATTGCTTGTCACAAGATGGAAGGAAGGGGATATGGAGAGAAACTAACTATAGAGAACAAATTGAGGGTTGCTGGAGGGAAAGTGGGTGGGGGATAACCTAGATGGGTAATGGATAGTGGGGGAGCACTTATTGTGATGAGTATTGGGTGCTGTATGTAAGTGATGAATCACTAAACTCTACTCCTGAAATCAATAGTACACTATTTGTTAACTAGAATTTAAATAAAAACTTAGAAAAAAAATAGGTAAGGTTTTACCTTGGAGTGACAATGTTTTAGAACTAGATAGGGATGATAATTGCATAACATTCTAACGTAAGTACAATGTGGTACTAAATGCAACTTAGTTGCTCAATTTAAACAATGAATTTTCTGTTTTGTGAATTTCACATCAATAAAATATTTTTAAATAATATTCTATTCTGGAAGGGATGGTAGAAAGGAGTTCAATCTTTAAATACCTAAAAGATTCAAGTGTGATGGTCCCTCTCATATATTTATTTCATTCAACAACCTGACTCCTTCAGGAGTTGGATGGGTCCTGGGGAATGACTGTATTCTATGACAGACTTAATCAAGCACTGAAGGTGCTATTGTTGGTACAACAGATTAATAAGGTCTCAGGTATGTGGTATGTAGACATTGATTTGGCAAATGTGGTCTTTTCCATTGAAATTAGAAAACGAGATCAGAAGTAATTTGCATTCATGTAGGACAGAACAATATTCATTCACAATTATGACTCAGAATTGTTTAGTCTCTCATCCTATGTCAGGAATCCTAAAAGATCTGGGCCACCTGGACATCTCCAAGAACAGTGCAATATTCCACTATACCAACACCATCATGTTGAGTTGGCAAGATGAAAAAGAAGTGGCTAGTCTTCTACAGGCCTTAGTAAAATATGTGCATTCCAGAGAAGGGAAAATAAACCTTACTAAGATTCAGGGGCTGGATACTTCAGTGGAAGGTGGGGGAATTGAGTGTCAGGGGAGTGCCATAATAATTTTTTTAAATATATCAAATATATATATACATATATATGTGTGTGTGTACATAAACACACACACACACACACACACACACACATATTCTCAAGTTAGTTAACATACAGTGTGGTCTTGACCTCAGGAGTAGAATCCAGTGATTCAACTCATATATATAACACCTAGTGCTCATCCCAACAAGTGCCCCCCCTAATGCCCATCACCCATTTTCCTTTCAAAGTAAAAGGCAAATTGCTGCACCTTGCATCCTCCCACAAAGAAGGAAACACATTGCAGCAGGTCCAAACCATAGTGTGATCCGTGTTACCACTTGGGCCACACAATCTAGCAAACGCTCTGTTGTTGGAAGTGTCCGTGGTGAGAAAGGGTGCAGTGTGGAGCTTGTGGCAAGCTCTAGTGCAGAATCACATGTAGGCCCCTGAGATTCTGAGGCCATGTAATTTACAAGAGAGAATTATAAGTCCTTTAAGAAATAAATATCTTTTGGGGTGCCTGGGTAGCTCAGTCGGTTGAGTATCCGACTCTTGATTTCAGCACAGGTCATGATCCCAGAGTTGTGAGATCAAGCCCCATGTCAGATTCTGTGCTTAGTGTAAAGCTTGATTAAGATTCTCTTTCTCTCTGTCTCCCTCTGCCCCTCTCCCCGGCTCTCTCTCTCTCTGAAAAAAAAATAACAAAAAAGAAATATCTTTTGACATCTCACTGATGGAGCACTTGAACGGGACACAAAGTGACACTGCCTTTGGAATTCCCCATTATAAGCTGGGTTCTGTCGGGTCCACTAAGTCAGATAGGCCTGGCAGCAGCTGTCTACAATATAATGGAAATTTACATTTGTGAACAAATCTGAGCAGGGCCAGAAGCACAAGTTACATCCGTGAACATGTATCCCAAACCTTGGGTCACTTGTAGAGTTGCACAAGTGCCTCTCCATCAACTTGTACCAATGACCATATGGGGGTTCCTATGCAACCAGCTAAAGGAGAAAGAAGTGACAGGTCTTGGTATAGGAATAGATCAGGTTGGTGTGTGGGTACAAACCGAAAAAGCAATGGCTGCAGAACCATATTCAGGGGTGGTCCTGAAAGATAGTTGAAAATGATAATTTCCAAAATTAATCGGTTAATCTACTTATCTATTTTTTGTGGAAGGAAAAATGACCCAAAGTGACAGTCAAGGTCCTTAGAGGAAAAGAACTGGAATATTGGAGACGATTTCCAGAGCGAGGCAGTAGAGGTCATATAGAAGTGGACACAAAATATATTTATTTTGTTAACTCCCATAGGAGAACATGAAGCAAAGGAGAGGCACTGAACAACCAAGTAGACAATGTGACTGAGTCAATTATCTTCAGCCATCCTTTGTCATAAGCCATCCACAAGTGGTATGATGAGCACATGAGTAGAGCGGTCATAGTGACAAAGCCAGAGGCTATAAATGGGTTCAACAACACAGACTCCCACTTACCAAGGCAGATCTATTGATACCTCTGAATTCATAATTTATCAGTAAGAGAGACCAACATGGAATACCCAATATGACACCATTCCTTGAGGAGATGAACTGGCTATTCTGTGGCAAGTTGACTACACTATGTTCCTTCCATCCTGTTTCTATCACATGGATAAGATATAAATTGTGAATTTGGGCATTCCTTTCCTGCCCACAAGGCAACAGACATAGCCAACACCAGTATCTGGGAGCGAAGAGAATGCCTGATCCACAGGCATGAATTTCTCTATGTATATCATCAGAAAAGGAGACTGATGTTCAGTGGTGGAAGTGAAGAAGGTACTGGAGTGGCCCACACCTATGAGATTCATTGGTTAAATCATACACTATGCCATCAGGAGGGTTCTGACCTTTTACAGAACACAAGAATAACATCCTAAAGGTGCAACTAAATGCCAGCTTAGAGGATACAGTCTGAAAGGAGTAAGTATGACTCTTCACAGCACAATGCATTTATTAAATGTCTCCCTGTATAATGGTCTGTCCCCAGTAGGAAGAATACATGTGTTCAGAAACCAAGGAGTAGAAGCATGAGTGGCCCCATTTACTAGCACTCCCAATGATTCTTTGGGGGACTTTATGATTTCTGTTCCTACAACTCTAGGCTCTTCAGGGTTGGAGATCCTGGTCCCCAAAGGTGGGCATTCTTACTAAGGGACATGGCTAAGAATCCTACTGAGCTATAAGTGATACCTGCTAGCAGGGCACTTTGGACTCTATTCCCAGGGTAAAGCAGGCAATAAGAGTCACTATATTAGCAGGATCAGGGTGTCTTGGTGGCTCAGTTGATTCAACATCTGACTCTTGCTTTCAGCTCAGGTCATGATCTCATGGTTTGTGAGATTGAGCCCTGTGTCAGGCTCTATGCTGACAGCATGGGGCCTACTTGGAATTCTTTCTTTCTCTCTCTCTCTGCCCCTCTCGCACTCACATACACTTTCTATCTTAAAATAAATAAAATAAACTTTATTAGCAGGAGTAAGTAGCCTTGATGATCAGGACAAGATATGGCTCCTTTTACACAATGTGAGGGCAAGGAGAAATACCTGTGGAATCCAGGAGATATACCCATGGAACTTGGTCACCTCCTGGTATTCCCCTGCTGCATTAAAGTGTACATGGGTCTGTGCAGGAATCCAGAACAAAAAAGAGAAGGACCATCAATGCTTTGGACTCTTCTGAAGTGAAGGTTTGGGTCACACCACCCGGTGAGCCACCAAGACTTGCTGGGACGGGTACTTGAGGGTGGAGGGGTTTTAGAATAGATAGTGAAGCATCACTTACAGCTTGGGATCATTTTGTGGCAATGGGGCCTCTAGTCTAACCTATTAACCCTGTTCTTCTCATTTTCCCCTTAGGAAAGAAGGATGGGGGACTCTCAGAGGAGCTGGTGTGACGAAGCAGATCTGAAAAGTGTGAGGAGGAGTGTGGTAGCTATAGAATGTGCTTCACTAACCTGTCACAGAGCAGGGACTGATGAGGGCCTTGGTTGCTGAGCCTTGGAATCCACTGTTGAGTTGTCCTAAGATCATGCTCCCTGAGCTGCTTCCAGTCAATGACTGGGCATGGCAGAGACACTACAAACATCTATACATTCATATAGAAAATTATAAACAAATCAATAGCACAATAGATTTGAGAGATCATCAGGCATTATCAAAAAAAGGAAAGCAAACAGTAAACAAGAAAAACTGTTTGATTCCCAAATAACGAGGGCATTTAAATGGAGACACCTGTTTGCTCCTGTACAATTTTTGGATAGAGAAACAATAATAATAATAATAATGAGAAAGAGGAGGAGAAGCAGCAACAATCTGACAACTGGCCATCTCAAATGCTATTGAGGGTGTGAGGAAACAGGAACTCATATATGGGGTGGTGTGAATTGATCCAATATTCTGAAAGAGCAGCCTGGCAGAATCTAGTAAAAAAAAAAAACAAACAAAGATATCTAATCTCTAAAACCTAGTGCTTCAGCCATGGTTCAGCTGAATGTGAGAAAAACGAATCTAGATGTCTGAAGCAGAAAGCAATTCAAAACGGGAGTGCAGGGACATCTAAGATTCTCGGAAAGGCTGAAGGAATAGCCCTACGGAAAGCCTTTGGGAATGAGTGCACAGCAGCCCTCTCTCCACCATACCCGGGATGCTGATATCCCCACCACAAAGAGGGCCCTGGGGAACCAGGACAGAACGTACCCCCACATAGCTGTTCCCCCAGGGTCAGAAAGCTGTCACCACAATTGTCAGCTCCAGAGCCACAACACATCTGCTGGTTCACAGGTAAAAAAAAAAAAAAATGTTCCCTGCATGCTGGCTCTTGACAGTGGGACAGCATCTGCTGTGGGAAAGATAAGTAACTTAAAGTCCTCTGTCTGTGTCTGCTCATCGGCAGAGCATCCCACCTTCACCTTGCTGTTTCCCTTCCAAGTCTCCATGTGAACACCTGCCTGGGAAAGCTAACGCGAACCTGCAGCTGCAAGTAAAAGGGAACTTCTCACTTCCCACCTTTTGCTATAGGTCATGGAGGCAAGGAGCTGTTTGAGAAGGACGCTGAGCAGGAATCTACTACATCCAGTGCGTCTAGCAATCGCACTTCTAAGCACCTGACCGAGTACATTGTTTATCCAGAGGGGAAATACTGCTGTTTTGGATGGCTAATTCTTTACAATGCCAGATATTTACTGAAGAACACAAAGTGTCCCTGGCCCCCTAGAATAATTTGCCAGGACTGTCCTCCAGACATCATGAGGAACAAGCCTCACATGTGCAATTTCAAACACAGCCAAGGAGGAGAGTAGACCCTCCACCAGTGAACCATTTCCCTGAAGTATCTACAGCATATCGGCATACAGATATTCATAGCAGCATCACCACTTACAGTGAAAATTGTGAGTCTAAATGACCATTGGAGTGAAATAAAATAGAGAGACTCAGTCAGCTGTATAACTGGCAGTAATTTAAATGGATAAATCATCTACATACATATTATCAATAATTCTCAAACAGGTAATCTTTTATGGGAAAAAAATTAAGCTGTAAAAGGGCTGCTGCTATTGATTCCCACATGTAACAAAAATCTACATAAAGTTTCGGGACAATTTTTGACAAAAATTGCCTCTTGAGCAGTATGAATCTGGTCTGTGGGACCAGAAAGGGCTCCCACTATTTTGTTTATTCTTTTGTATGTCTGTTGACATCAAATGTCTAGAGTTTAGAAGGTAGTGTAGGCCTTAATGACATCAGTATACTCAGAACATACTAATATTTGCACAGCACACTGTGGTAATTTAATGAGACTGTTGGAAGCCAGCGGTGACAAGCCCAGGGGCTATGGTGGCCTCAAAGGTTGTCCCAGCCTCCACAGGGGTTGAGAGGATCGATAAAGCTAGCAACTTTAGCCCACCTGATACACACTCTTCGGGAAGATCTGTATTATCAAGGATCAAAACAACATTCGCATTATCTCGCAGTTGGTCTATCTGACCCAATCTGACTTTTCTTTCGAGGAGTTATGTTTGAGGCCTAGTATCATCATGTAAACAAATAAAATAGAATGAAATGAAATCTACCTAGAAGAGGTAGCCAACAGGAATAAATACCATACTAAATCCATTTTTGTATTTCCAACTGCTCCCTGAGAGCTAACCAGACTGCTGAGTACACTTGAATGCTTGTTGACTTCGTGGAGTTCCGTTTTCATTGCCATGGGTCCTGTGCTGATTGCCATTCGAAACCCTAGATTCCTGCCATAGTCTTCATTATGGGGTGACAAAATGGGCAGATAATGAAAAAGTTCTGATCACAGAGGACTCAGATAGAAGGCTTTTGTCCCTAAAAGGATGCCCAAGGTCCTGTGGGGAGCAAACACACACCACCAGACTATCCCTAAATCCATGAAATTCACACACCCATACCCACACCCACCCGCCGCCAAACTGAAAACAGCCCAGTTTTAGCAGTCACTTAACAGAATCAATTAGAGAGCAACACACAGGCTAAATTTTACCCGCACGGTGTATTCAAAACATTATGTTATAAAATCTGCCAAGCCTATTTTAGAACAAGGGTTGTGTGTGTGTGTGTGTGTGTGTGTGTGTGTGTGTGTGTGTGTATGTGTGTGTGTGTTAAGAAAGAAGGGAAAAGATGATGAAGCTGGAGGAGGAAGAACACAGCAGCAGCTCTTTCACCGCTCTGCAAATCAGAAAATCAGAAAATACCCACTTAATGCCTTGTGCCCTTTCAGCTAATCACAAGGTTCCGGAAAGCTCTTCCTTTGTGGGAGGCAAGTCTCCTTCTCCCTCCTTGGGAGGAGCACTGCCCCCTTCCTGCTCCAGGATGTTTTGGGATGGGTTTGCTCCATACTGCACCCTCTGCCTCACCTGCTCCCTCTGATCCGTTTTGAACCCGAAAGCACAGGGAAGCGGCAAAACGTTGGAACTCAGACGCAATACTGCTTCCATCAATGCTTGATCCCTCCTTTCTTCCCCAGCCTCTATTTTAGTGCCTCCTGCTTGTGCATCAAATGTTTGCTGCTTCTGAACCACATCATGCACCTGCCGGAAGCACTGCTTAGATTTTCTCTCTGGGGTATAGTTTGTGTGAAGCCCACTGAGTTGAAAGTCCTTCAGCATTTGCTCTTGCCGACACCCAGGAGGCAGCGCCTCAGCAGACCGTTTTGTATTCTAGCCGCTAAATGTTAGAAAGTCAGATGGAGACAGAAAGTTCAAGGTCTGGCCACATTAAGCTTTGGTATCACAGGGCTGCACACTTCGACTATCATTTGTGAGGCAGGAACACTGGCTTTAGAAACATTTTACATTTAAGACGGAAGAATGGCCAAATCCTGTAAGTCTGCAATTTTATTCATTCACCAGACCAAAATCATAAACCCTGTCACAAAAATCACTTGTTCTGAGGCACTGTCCAAATGAAAGGGCAGGGTTTTCTCATGTTTACAAGGAGCCCAAACACGGATTCTTCCAGCTGCTAGAATACAAAAGTGAGAGAAAGGGCCTAGGCGGGCATGTCCAGCTCATTGTTTTGTGAACAGGCTATGGGGAATAACACCATTGGGAATTTGGCTTTGATATGGTAACACATTTATCCTGGAATCCAAAATATAGAAACAAATAACAAGATATTTCTCCAAGCATCATAAAACGGTAATTGAGGGAGAGAGCCCAGTCTGCTGCAAAGAACTGAGGCTTCAGAGTATCACAGAATAGAGATCTATACAGGCTCAGCTACCTTCTGGCAGGACGAACCCAGGGAATTCTCTTGCCCCCTCTGGGCTTAAGGTTCCTATCAGTAACATGTGGTTAAAGGAATATGACTTTCAAAATTGTTTTTGAAATTTGGGAAAGATCTACTCTTTGTGCCCAATTAGGCCCTTAAACACTATAGATTTCACAATGTTATTAGGCCTTTTGAAAACCAAAGATATGATTTCTCCTGATGGCATAGTGTTTCCGGTCTTGAATCCATTAACAGAATTCAAAGCCTTCCTGAAAGCCACATCTTGAAAACCTTGGTAGATGAAATGGGATCTTGCTTCACTCATTCATTTACCTAATATGAACTTAATTGCTCACTAGGCTCTTGGCGCCTAGCTGAGAACAATTCAGAGTCTATATGTACACTCAAGGATTGGGGAAATGTATGGTGAGATTTTTGGACAAACCTGAAAACCCAGCCTGAAGTTTCTTTTTTAACAAATTTACAAGGATAACTTGTAGAAATTTATGTTTGATTAGTTTTAAGCCAAAATCATATTTTTGAGGTAACGTCAATACTTAGGAGTCTGTTAAGATAATTATTGAAAAATTCTACAAGCGTAATGGGAAATTAAACATGAAAACAAGACCCTACCCCCAGTGGGCGGAGCCCTGAGGTACAGTGTGTTTCTAGGCAATTAAACAGAGACTGAAAAGGAAAACTTGGAAACTCATTATTTTTTATTAGTAAAACCGAAGATATTTTATGATAGACTGGGGAGACTGCCTCCGCCTTAGGGGGAACTTAAAGCTGCCCAAGAAGCTTTAAAGTTCAGCCGCAAACGTCTTGTAGTCAGAGGGACTTTTCGAGTCTTATCCTCAAGGTAAATATTTCAAAACCTCAGCTCTACTTACTTGCTTTTCACAATCTGCCATTAGTGAAAGGTCATTTTCTCTGCCACTCTTTGAACCATGCATTTTAAACTGCTGAATCTGCTCTGAAATTATGTCTCAGAAATCCACGCTTTCTATTCAGTTACTCTTCCCAGGGCCCCCTACTCCCAGATCGGCTGAAGTTGTTACAATTATTGATCAGTCTCAGGAAAGGCTGGGTTCAGAGCCACCCATCTGCCAATGCGCATTTGTGAGGAACCTTCATTAATTGCCCAGGGGAGGGAGCTCCATTGAACCCTTTAGAGTTGTAAATTTCATGCTTACAAGAATCTCTTCCTTTTCCCTAATTTTACATGCCAGCTCACCAGCTTCCTCTTTCTTACCGCCAATTCTGACATCTTAGCTTTGACTCTATTCAGAGCCGAAGCAGAATGGCATGAAATAAATTCAATTCTTGTCTCCGTTTTCCTAACACATTAAGTCTGTCACCCCCTTTTAGTGTGTGTCCAATCAGGATACCTTAGGTCTCCATTTATAATTGTTTGGGCATTGTATCCTCTAGTCCTTTTTATCCTTGGGTTGTTGAAGGAATGGAAAGTTTCTCTCCCCTGAGATCTAGGGCAGCATTGTAATGACGGACAATGAAATTTGTGAAGACAGCTCAGAGTGGAACAATTCATGTGAGATAAAAATAGAGAACTTTATAGTGTTTCATTATCTGACAGAGTGGAGAAATCATTATTAATAAAGTTTACTTGTATGAATTATTCACACCCTTAATGAAACATTAGAAACATAGATGGACATAATATTGTGGATTATACTACTCGCCTTAAAGCCAATTGAGTCAGTTTCCTAGTAAATGTGAGCCCATGGGCTAACCGAATAACCTCTACACGAACCTTCTTTTCTTCATTTGTAAAATGGGAATAATAATTCCTATTTAACACTGTTTCAGCGTTGCTGTGGGAATCAAATGAAAACACATTAAAAACTGAATTGCGATGTGAAAAGCATGACCAAATGGCAATTCAACACAATTAGATCCTGAAATTTGTCATGTTAAAAGGGGAATATGTACTATTAGAAAAAAAAAAGCCATTTTCCTTTAGGACAATTAATTACTCTTCAATCAGATAAAAACTTGCGTGTGGTGGGTGAACAATAAAGATGCATCGAGTTGAAATCCATGTCAGTGGAAAATAAATTCTGAAACTCTAATGGTTGCATGATCACAAGAGAGTTGGTCAGCTACATATAGTCTCTTGTACTTTTTTAATCCAGAATATTAAGATAATATGAGGTACACATTTTATAAGATTGTTGTAAGACTTGATATACAGTGTCTGGCATAACAGTGCTCAAATACTGGTTTTATAATATGCCACAGGAAAAGGCCATATAGCTGAATGAATACATATATAACTACATAACCTATAACATAAAATGTTACACTGAAAGAAAAACCATGGTTATGTTGCTTTTTGGTTTAAGACATGGTTAGGACTCTTAGATCCATAACTGTTGGGATTTAGTCTATTTTGTTCACATTTCTGGCCAGTGCAGTCACTCACCTGATCATTACTGCCTAAATACTTTTGTTTCCTTGTTTAAGGCACTGAGAACATAAAATTTAATGGAGCCTGTTTCCTCATCTTGGATAATTAAGGAAGGCTTTGATAAAACTACAGGACCTGAACTAGACATTTGATTTTAAACTATTCTGTAGTTCTTAATATCTATGTGTTTAAAAAAATGGAGATATAATTCACATACTATAAAGGATTGAATTGTGTCCCTCTAAATTCGTGTCCATTCAAACCTCAAAATTGTGACTTTATTTGGAAATTGGACAGATTTAAATAAGTATCTCAGAATAAAATAATCATGGACTGACAGTGGGCCTTAAATCCAATAACTGATGCCTTTGTAATAGGAAGGAAGGAGAATAGGCACACAGACACACAGGAAGGAGGTGGCAGAGATTAGAATCTAGAAGGAACAGCCAGGCCCACCAGAAGCCAGAAAAGGCGAAGGAGGATTCTTTCCCTGAGACTTCAGAGAAAGTATGTCTCTGCCAGGGTTTTGATTTTGGACTTAGCCTCCAGAGCTGTGAAAGAATACATTTGTGTGGTTTCAAGTTGGGGTGATTGGTTAGGACATCCCTAGGAAAGAAATACACATTCGCTCATGTAAAGTATATAATTCAGAAGCTTTTGATATATTCACAAGTTTGTGTACAAATTCTGAAATATTTTCACGACCTCAAAAGAAACCCTATGTCCGTTAGCAGTCGCTCCTCATTCTCCCCTTCCTCTAGCCCCTGGTAACCATGAACCTATTTTCTATCTCTGTGGATTTGCCTAGTCTGGACATTTCATAGAAACGGAATCATGTATGTATGGATATGCCATATTTTGTTTATCCATTCACCAGTTGATGAACCTTTGGGTTGTTTTCATATTTGGACTATTGTCAATATGGCTGCTATGAACATCTCTGTACAAGCTTTGTGTGGAGGTAGGTTTTCAATTCTTTTGAGTATGTGTATGTGTGTGTGTGTGTGTGTGTGTGTATAATGAAATTTCTGGATCCTACATTAACTCTGTTTAATTTTTTTTAAAGTCTTTGTACTTATTTGGAGAGTGAGCAAGCAGGGGAGGTGCAGAGAGAAGGAGAGAGAGAATTTCAATCAATTTATGTTTGATAAATATGTTGAAGCCCAATGTGGGGCTCAAACCCACAAACCACAAGATAATGACCTGAACTGACATCAAGAGTCAGATGCTTAACTGACTGAGCCACTCAGGTGCCTTTGTGTTTAAATTTTTGAAGAAACTTTCCAATGTGGCTGGACCATTTTATATTGCCACCAACACTGCATAAACCTTCCAATTTCACTGTATCCTTACCAAGACTTACTATTTTTCATCTATTGATTAAAGCCATCCTATGGGTATGAGGTAGTGACTTACTGTGGTTTTGATTTGAATTTCCCTAATGGTTAATGATGTCATGTCCCTGTGCTTGCTTATTGAGTGTCTGTCTTTGAAAAAAAAAATCTATTCAAATCATTTGCTCATTTTTTAAATTGGATTGTCTTTTATTGTTGAGCTATAAGAACTCTTTTCATATTTGAATACTGGACCTTAATCAGTCATGATTTGCAAATATTTTATCTTATTTTGTGGTTTGTCTTTTCCCTTCCATGATAGTGCCTTTTGACATTGAAAAGTTTTTAATGTTGGGGTGCTGGGATGGCTCAGTTGATTAAGTGTCTGACGCTTGGTTTCAGTTCAGGTCATGATCTCAGGGTTCATGAGTTCGACCCTCATATTGAACTCTGTGCTGACAGTGCAAAGCCTGCTTGGGATTCTCTCTCTCTCCCTCTCTCTCCGCCCCTTCCCTGCCCCTGCTCGCCTCCCTTCTCCCTCTCAATAAATAAATAAATAAAAATAAAATAAAATAAAATAATTCAGGAACTTCTAATTTTTCTTGGGACAAAGTCCTGCATGTTGTGACCTTTCTCTTGCTCTCCAAACTTGCCTTGCAAAATTTTCTTCTCTCCAAATGACATTGCCCTTTGAGCAATCCCATAATGCATGCCTGTCTATTCCTGCACCAGGCTTTCACATCTGCCATTTTCATCTTTCTGAAATGTTCACATGGCCACATTCTCTTATCAGAGGCCCTTCTCTTCTAATATTATTGAGTTTAAATATCACTTCTTTAAAGGATAATATTTGATTACTCATATTCATTTACTATTAGAACCTTATAATTTCCCATCATATATTAATTACATCTGTAACTTGCAAGTCGTATGTCTGTTTTACATCTTATTCATCTACCATGGAAAGATATTCACTGTGCTTTGTTCACCACTATAAACCCAGTTTGCAGTGGCATGCCTGGTACATAGCAGAAATGGAGTAAATACTAGTCAACTAAATAAATGACTAGATTTAGTGCTATACACCCAGACCTAGACAAATGTGCTCTTTCACAGAATGTTTATATCAGTGGGATTAGATACCCAAACATATTGATAGCATTTTTTGAACATGAAGCACCCAAAATAATATCAACCATGGATCTCATTTTGTATCCAAATGAGATTTTTTTTCCTCGAGAGAGACATTGTTTTTGAATATTGCACACCCAGCGATGATGTCATTGTCTACTTCAAAATTCCTACTTCTGTTAATAGCAAAGAAAAACTGCAGGACAATAAAGAAAAGTGTCCTTATTTCATTTAAGATTTCAGTTAAAAAATAGGAACTCTTCCAGCTTAGGCAGGGGATGGGCACCCACCATGATTGCATTTTCCTTTTTAATCTCCTTCTAACATAATTTTTTGTTCACAGATATTCAAAGACATATAGATATTTTAAGCATTTGAGAAGAAAAAAAATAAATTTGAAAGAGAATGCCAACAAAGAAAGAATAAACAAGGACCCCTGCCCGGGGAAAACAGACAAGCCAGTAAACAGTCACAAAATTTTAAAAATGTACTCATAAAACAGGACCAGATTGTTTTATATGGATTAACCTGAGACTAAAAATTTATATGTCCATATACATCATATATATACAAAATTATATAACACGTTATATACTAATTATACAATATATACTTGGTAAGTTGCTTAAATTTTTAAAGAGTAGATCATTTGAATAACAAAATGGACATGAATAAAAAAGATGGTTATCTACAAATTTTGTTGAAATAAATGTCCAAAATATAGAGAAACAAAGAACAAAGAAATTGAAGAATAATGCAAAGTAAATGTACTGAGAAATTAGTTATAGGTTTTAAACTTATTTCTAATAAGAGTTCCAGAATGAAAAAGCAGAAACGATGGAAGGGAGGAAATAATCAGAAAAACAATAGATCAAAGGGAAAACATTATCAGATATTAAATGTCTTAGGTGATCTGAAATAGAATTAATGGCAAAAGAGAGAGGGGGAGAGACGGAGAGAGAAGGAGAAGGGGAGAGGCGAAGAGGGGGAGAGAGGCAAACCAGAAAACAGACTCTTAACTATAGAGAACAAACTGAAGGCTGATGGAGGAAGGTGGGCAGGAGATGGGCTAAATGGGTGATGGGGATTAAGAAGGACACTTGTGATGAGCACTAGGTGTTACATGTAAGTGATAAATCACTAAATTTTACTCCTGAACTAATATTACATTATGTGTTAACTAATTGGAATTTATATAAAAATTTGAGAAAGGTAAAAATAATTAATGGAAAAAATACCATTAAACCTGGACATTCATTCATGGGTTTTCACAACTCCAAGGATGAAGAGAACATTATAAGGTCTCTAAAAGTAAAACAAATGACTTATTCCAGACTATCAGACTTCACATTAGGAATACTGGATCTACAGAAAAATTATATTTTCAAAATTTTGATGAAAAACATTTTCCATAGATGTGTAGATCGGTTGAATGATTAATAGTCAGTGACATGTTAGGAACAAACGTAAAACAGTTCTGTTTACATGATAAAAAGAAAGGTTGGTACTGAACCACATCTATAAATGGGAGTTCATGAATTATTGACACTGGATAGATTCTTCTTTAAGCAGTAACTTTTAATGACATGAAATTACATTTTCTTCTCTAAAGATACACTCATTCTATTTGTTATGTAGTGAATTGTGCTTGGAGTTTTATACTGTTATCATGTTTTAAAAACAAACTACAAGCACAATATGAAATTCAATTATAGATACAAAAGATAATGTGATGTTATAATCCTTGATGTAAAATAACAAAATGACTTAAAAAATGGAAAGGGGTTAATGGGATTGTTAATAAAGGACAGTAAGTACCCCGATTCCACATTTCATTAAGAGAAGAGCAACAGATTCATTCTAAAATTGATACAACAGGACATAATTTAAACTTATTATTTGAATTGATGATGTCAGTCAAAAGAGAAATGAAATATTTGCTCACAGATTTATACATATGTTCTAACAATTAGGCAGTAAGTTTGGGGAAGGTAGGCGTTTAACAGTTTAAATATATTGTATCTCCAATTTTCATTGTCATTTCAAAAATTCTATGTTGTGATGATAGGTCATAGAACAGATCGAGTTTACTGCTTACAGAGAAAAGATAACCACATCAAAAGAAAACCAAAAAGCTGTTAACTCTAGTTATCTCTTGGGAGTGAAAGACTAAGTTTTTTGAGTGGGGGTAGGAAACTTTTAATTTGTATTTTTTATTTTTATTTTCTGAGTGGATAATTATTTTACCTAAAGGCATATATTAATTCTATAATTAATAAACTACCAGGTTAATGAAATAATTTAAAAAATTATGTACCCTGACCTCATCTCTTCATTTATGTACCGTAATTAGACATAAATCAATCAGGGCAGGTTTTAATAAATGAATAAATTCTTAAAGGATAAAGATTCAGCAGTAGAGAGTATTAAAACTTTGTCAATACCAGGACCTTTCCCAGAAGTGAGCCTCTTCTAGTCCTGAGAACAATGTAGAGTTAGGTTATAAAATCCTGAACTATACTGATATCCCAGTGCTAGGGGCTCCCAAATGGAGTACACACTTTTCAGCTGACTCTAAAGAGACCTTAATGGTCCACCTCTGGCACTTATACAGACAGAACAGAGGGTAGTACAATGTAAATGAAGACATATCTATTCCTCTGGGATCCCAAACTTTCTACTTGAATAGTAGACTTTAATGTGATTAATAGTAGGTCACTTGAGCATTTGTATATGTTATACAAACCCTTTAATACTCACAAAAAGTATTCATATGTTTCTTTAGAATATAGGTTTTGAATCCTCAGTGCCTAAAAACTGTATGTGCTGGGTCTGTTTTATTCTAAAGAGAGCTCTCAGATTCAACCCGTTACAAGGCATCATCTTCCCTGAGGACTAAGGACTGCTTTCTAGGGCAAGCCACTCATTATATGGGTAAGCATTGGTTTGTTAACTATTAGATTTCAGTGTCACTGAAAGGATTAACCCATTTCATTAATGTTAAATGAACAACCAGAAATAAAAGTGCATCTCATTATGTATGTCAACAAATTAGTTTTTCATTCTGTTTATTAAGAATATCTGCATTCTGGCACCAGAGATGGAGAGATTACAACCTTTGGGCATATCTTGCTTAATTGAACATATGTAATATAGTTGAATATATCACATTTTGGATTTTAAGATGTGACACCTATAAAAATGAAGATTTTATAGACTTCAGGAATGGATGCAACTGGAAAGTACTTAACATCAGGACCCAGCTTACTCAATATTGCCTGCTTATGCTCTTTATGTTGGTATATTACTAGGTTTAGTAGATGGCACTGTGAATCTAATTTTGCTCTTTCTAAATCAAGACCAACCCAAGTTCCTTTCCACAATTCCTTCCTCAATTTTTCCTGCTCTATCAGATGCTCAGGACTTAAAACAGCCAAGAGCCTATCCTATTAGGAAATCAAGCTATCTAGCAAAATATATCCTAATAGCATGATAATTATATTCATTATAGAACCCCAGATGCCATAAAGATCAGATTCCAGATCTTTAGAAATTAAGAAGATGTGACACAGAAAATTAAGATATGTGGTAAAGACCATATAGAACACAAAACATCTGCCCAGATATCTGAGGAGTTTTCAAGATCAGCCTGGGCTAAAAGGGAGACACTGGGCTGAAGGAAACACACCTATACTCCAGTGACCCATAGCATATGACTCAGCTGCCCTTCTGGCCTCAATTCTTAGTTTGGATGGCATCCACCTCCAAATTAAGTTTGCAATCCAGTGACATTGAAGTTTAGGATATCATACTGGGATTTAAAATACCCTGGTTTCAAGGCATGTTCCACAATTATCATAAATATCTTCTAAAACCAGGGCCTGGGGTCATGACTATGGTTTCCTTGCCCCTTGCCCTGATATTGTGTGATCCATATTTCGGTGCTTTTTAAATGCTGTGTTGTAACCAAGCTCTTTCTCTGGTTTTATTTGAGAATACAATTCTGAACACAATATGAACAGGTAGATGCCATCTTCTTTGGGACCAATTTCAAACATCATAAGCCTAAGGATATTGTGAATACCTTTCATTCTATAGAGTAGCTTCAACTTACTTTTTTTCCTTTTACCTAGATTTTTTCAAGTTTTATTTTTAATTTAATTTTTAAAATTTAAATCCAAGTTAGTTAACATATAATGTAATAATGATTTCAAGAAGAGAATTTAGTGATTCATCACTTACATATAACATCCAGTGCTCATTCCAACAAGTGCCCTTCTTAATGCTTCTTGCCAATTTAGCCCATCCTTCTATCCAACACCCTGTCAGCAGCCCTCAGTTTGTTCTCTGTGTGTAAGAGTCTCTTATGGTTCATTTCCGTGTTTTTATATTTTTGCTTTCCTTCCCTTATATTCATCTGTTTTGTATCTTAAATTCTATATATGAGTGAAGTCACATGATATTTGTCTTTTTCTGACTGACGTATTTTGCTTAGCATAATACGCTCTAGTGTTTTGGCATCCATGTTTTGGCAAATGGCAAGATTTCATTCTTTTTGAGTAATATTCCATTGTACATTATTATATTTACCACATCTTCTTTATCCAGTCATTAGTCAGTAGACATCTGGGCTCTTTCCATACTTCAGCTGTTGTCGACAGTGCTGCTATAAACATTGGGGTACATGTGCCCCTTTGAATCAGTACTCATGTATGCTTTGGATAAATACCTAGTAGTGAAATTGCTGGGTTAGACGGTAGTCCTATTTTTAATTTTTTGAGGAAACTGCATACAGTTTTCAGGAGTGGCTGTACCAGTTTTCATGCCCACAAACCGTGCAAGAGTGTTCCTCTTTCTCCACATCCTCACCAACAACTGTTGTTGCTTGAGTTGTTAATGTTAGCCATTCTGACAGGTGTGAGGTGGTATCTCTTTGTAGTTTTGATTTGTAATTCCCTGATGATGAGTGGCATTGAGCATCTGGAGGTTTTCATGTGTCTGTTGAGCATCTGGAGGTTTTCTTTGGAAGAGTGTCTACTTATGTCTTTTGTCCATTTCTTCACTGGATTATTTGTTTTTTGGGTGTTGAGTTTGATAAGTTCTTTATAGATTTTGAATATTAACCCTTTGTCTGATATGTCATTTTCAAATATCTCCTCCCATTCTGTAGGTTGCCTTTTAATTTTGCTGATCATTTCCTTCACTTTGCAGAAGTTTTATATCTTGATGAGGTCCCAATAGTTCATTTTTGCTTTTGTTTCCCTTGCCTCCAGAGACATGTCAAGTAAGAAGTTGCTGCAGCCAAGGTCAAAGAGGTTGTTGCCTGTTTTCTTCTCTAGGATTTTCATGGCTTCATGTCTTACACTTGGGTCTTTAATCATTTTTGAGTTTATTTTTTGTGCATGGTGTAAGAAAATGGTATAGGTTCATTCTTCTGTAAGTTGCTGTCCAGTTTTCCCAATACCATTTGCTGAAGAGACTGTTTTCCATTGGATATTCTTTCCTGCTTTGTCAAAGATCAGTTGGCCATATGTTTGTGGGTCCATCTCTGGAATCTCTTTTCTGTTCCATTGATCTGAGTGAAAGTTTTTGTGCGAGTACCATACTGTCTTGATGATTACAGCTTTGCAATACAGTGCAAAGTCTGGAATTGTGATGCCTCCAGCTTTGGTTTTCTCTTTCAGGATTGCTTTGTCTATTTGGGGTCTGTTCTGGTTCCATGCACATTTTAGGATTGTTTGTTCTGGCTCTGTGAAGAGTGCTAGTGTTATTTTGATAGGGATTGCACTGAATATGTAGATTGCTTTGGGTAGTATCAACATTTTAATATTATTTGTTTTTCTAATCCATTAGTATGGAATATTTTTCCATTTGTTGTGTCTTCTTCAATTTCCTTCATAAGCTTTCTATAGTTTTCAGTGTATAGATATTTTACTTCTTGGATTAGGTTTATTCTCAGGTATTTTATGGTTCTTGGTGTAATTGTAAATGGGATCGATTCCTTGATTTCTTTCTGCTGCTTCATTATTGGTGTATAGAAATGCAACAAATTTCTGTACATTGATTTTATATCCTGTGACTTTGCTTAATCCATGGATCAGTTCTAGGAATTTTTTCATGGAGTTTGTTGGGTTTTCCACATAAAGTATCATGATATCTGCAAAGAGTGAAAGTTTGACTTCCTCCTGGCCAATTTGGATGCCTTTTATTTCTTTGTGTTGTCTGATGGCTGATGCTAGGATTTCCAACACTATGTTGAATAACAGCGGTTATTGTTGTGTTCCGGACCTTTGGGGGAAACTCTCCTCTCCATTGAGGATGATATTAGCAGTGAGTCAATGTACAGAAATTTCTATCCTTACTTGCTTAAAGGTTTTTATCAAGGAAGGATGCTGTATTTTGCCAAATTCTTTTTCTGCATCTATTGAGAGGATCATTTCTTTCTTATCCTTTCTTTTATTAGAATGATGTATTACATTGATTGATTTGTAGATATGGAGTCCACCCTGCATCCCAAGAATAAATTCCACTCGTCCACTTGATCATGGTAAATAATTCTTTTAATGTATTGTTGGATCCGTTTTGTTAGTATCTCGTTAAGATTTTTACATCCATGTTCATCAGGGAAATGGTCTGTAGTTCTCCTTCTTAGTGGGGTCTTTGGTTTAGGAGTCAAGGTAATGCTGACCTCATAGAATGAGTTTGGAAGTTTTCCTTCCATTTCTATTTTTTGGGACAGTTTCAAAAAATAGGTCTTAACTTTTAAGTGTTTGGTAGAATGCCCGTGGAAAGCCATCTGGCCCTGGATTCTTGTTTGTTGGGAGATTTCTTATTACTAATTCAATTTCACTTATAGCAATGGATAGATCATGTAAGCAGAAAGTCAACAAGGAAACAATGGCTTTTAATGACACATTGGATGAGATGGACTTAACAGATATGTTCAGAACATTCCATCCTAAAGTAGAATACACACTCTTCTTGAGTGCACATGGAATATACTCCAATATAAATCATATACTGGAACACAAATCAGCCCTCAAGTAAAAAAAAAAAAATCAAGATCAGACCTTGCATATTTTCAGAACACAAAGCTATGAAACTCAAAATCAGCCACAAGAAAAAATTTGGAAGTCCTCTACTATTATGGTTTTATTATCAATGAGTTTCTTTGTGTTTGTAATTAATTGATTTATATATCTTTGTGTGTTTCACATTGGGGACATAATAATAAATATATTAGAACTTCTTGTTGGATAGACCCCTTAATTATGTTATAATGCACTTATTCATCTCTTGTTCTATTCTTTAATATCTTGTTTGTCTAAGTATTGCTAGTCCAGCTTTCTTTTGGTGACCATTAGCATGATAGATAGCTCTCCATCCCCCTACTTTCAATCTGCAGGTGTCTTTAGGACTAAAATGAGTCTCTTGTAAGCAACACATAAATGGGTCTTGTTTTCTTATCCATTCTGATACCCTATGTCTTTTGATTGGAGTATTTAGTCCATTGACATTTAGACTGAATACTGAAAGATGGGAATTTAGTGCCATTGTGTTGCCTGTAAAGTTGGTGTTTCTGGTGATGTTCTCCGGTCCTTTGTAGTCTTTCTTGCTTTTGGTTGTTTTTGTCTTGTTATGTCTTTTCTCCAAAGAGTCCCCCCAAAATGACTTGCAGGACTGGTTAAATTGTTATGAACTCCTTTAGAAATTTATTTATTTATTTTTATTATTATTTTTTTTGGTCTGGGAAACTCTTTATCTTTCCTTCTAATTTGAATGACAGCCTTGCTGGATAAAGAATTCTTGGCTGCATATTTTTCCGATTCAGCATGTTGAATATAACCTGCCACTCCTTTCTGGCCTGGTCTGTGGATAGTTCTGTTGCAAACCTGATCTGTCTTCCTTTATAGGCTAAGGATTTTTTGTTAACCTTGATTCCTTCATAATTCTTTCCTTATCTGTATATTTTGTGAATTTGACTATGATATGGCTTGGTGATGGTCGGTTTTTGTCAAATCTAATGGGAATTCTCCATGTTTCTTGGATTTTGATTTTGTCCTTCCCCAGATTAGGAAAGTTTTCCATTATAATTTGCTCACATAAATCTTCTGCCCTTTTTTCTCTCTCTTCATCTTCTAGGACTCCTATGATTAGGATGCTATTTCTTTTTAATAAGTCACTGAGTTCTCTAAGTCTTGTATTGTGATCTCTTGTCTTTGTTTCTCTCCTTTTTTCTGCTTCATTATTCTCCATAATTTTTTCTTTTATATTGCTGATTCACTGCTCTGCTTTGTCCATACTTGCCATTGTAGCATCCATTTGAGATTGCATCTTGTTTATAGCATTTTTAATTTCGTCCTGACTATATTTTACAGAATACAGTGTTTTTTTTTTTCTTTTGGGGGGGGTGAATTCCTTCATTTTGTAATTTTGGAAGAAGAAAAAATTAATAAAAGATTACAATAAAAAAACAAACAAAAATTCAAATAAAGAAATCTAGATTCTAAGTGTGCTTTGGTCTGCTTGTTGAAAGAAGCTTGATAGTGGGGGGAAAAAACAGAAAGGAAAAAAAGGTAAGAAAATTTTTAAAAATTAAAAAATTTATAATAAAGTAAAATAAAGAAAATGAAATATATAAAGTTAAAAAAACTAAATAAGTAAAAAAAGAAAATAAAAATAAAATTTTCTCTTTCTGTATTCAAGAAATAGGAGAAAAAGAAAGAAAAAAGAAAATTTAAGGAAAATCAGAAGCAAAGAAAATTAACAAATAAATGAACTAGCAAACAGAATGAAACCTGAATGAAATTACATACAGTTTCCCCTACAACTCAAACTACGAAGTCCTCTATAGTCTGTATAGAGACGCTTGTGCTGGTCTTCTAGGCGATGTACTTGGAGCACACAGTTGGGCAGAGTTTGTTGTAACAGCTCCATTTCCCACTAGGTGGTGCCGGTTAGCTCACTGGGGTGGATCAGTATGGCACAAATGAGGGAGAGGTAGAAATGTCTTCACTCATCTTCCTAGTCTCTGGCACAGGACGTCATGCTCTCATCAACCCACAATCAAGCACTCCTCCTTTGTCTCAGGTCTCTGTCCACTCTATCCTGTCCATGTCCAAGCTACCAGGCTGTACCTCCCTCTCAGATGGGGTCGTGTTTTAAAACCCCACACTTCAGAGACCCCTGTGGCTTGGACCAGCACCAACTCTTTGGGGGAGGGTTCACTGAGCAATGGCTGGGTGCCAGCTTGCCCCAGAAAACATTCATGTGATCGTTCAGTGGCAGAGGCTCAGAGATTATGGCAAACCGTAACACACAGCCAGTGCTAGGTTTCACCACACCTGGTGTATTTGTCCCAATAGCAGCAAATGTGACTGCTCTCCAGGGTCTGCTGGGACCTTTGCCTGTGAGGAGGCTGTATGGCCTGTACCAAATGCACTCCAAGCATGGGAACCACTTCTCCCTACATGGCATATGGACCTCTCAGACCCCCTTGCCCTCTCCTGGAGATTCACTGTGTTTCCTCACCAGAGCACTGCCATGCACCGAGCTCTGAAACTTCAGACACTGTGCTCCAGTGTTATAGAATCCTGGTGGTATTGAAATGCTCTTTCTTCCTGTCAGTGGTGTTGGGGAACAGATTTCTTGTTGAGTCCCCTGTATTTTCACTCTTTCTCTCTTTCTCTTTGGCTACTTTAGAGGGAGTGCTTTTCTTGCACCAATCCTGATGTACTGCACTCTCTTCCTTTCACTCTATCTTCTCTCTGCAAAAACAGCTCCCTACCCTATGTGGCTTTTTCTCTACCCCAGTTCACCTCTTCGTACCATGTACCTGCTAAGTTCTATCACTCAAGTTATGCAGATTGTTGTGTTAATCCTCAAATCGATATCCTAGGTGTTCAAAATAGTTTGGTGCTGACATAGCTGCATTTCAGGGACGAGACAAGACCAGGGTCTCCAAGCTGCTTTGCCATCTTAACTCCTCAACTTATTATTCAATATCAACAGCATCCTATTTTTCATACTGCTACCAAAGCAGAATTTATACCATGTCTAAGTTATCTTCTATGAGATACATATAAAATTCATTCTTTAATGCCTCAAAACTGGGGTGATCCTGAAATAAACACAAATTATTTTAGTACATGCTTTTGAAGTTGTCAGAATTGGATCTGTAAGCATTCTCGAAAACCCACGTGAAAGGAAATCACAAAAAAAAATGCAATAATCATGCATGTTTAAGACACTTATTTTCCTTCTGTTTTCTCTAAAATGACCCACACTGAGAAAATTGCTTAACATGCACAAGGTAAGGCCCATTTTATAAGCCACTAATGGAGAAGCTGCAGCAACTAATTAGCTCCAACCAGTACAAGTCAAACTGTTATTAACAAAATCTGAAAGTTAAATAGAGGTTCATTACTCCCCCAGTCATTGGCTCCCCCTCCCTGGGGAGTGTTTAACTTGCAGCAATGGTTTTGGCTTTGCTTGATTAAATCTCATTATGACAAAGGAAAAAGCACTTGTGCCCAAGTCTGAAGGAAACCAGACGTATGCCAAACCATCCATTAGGCTGTGCAGAAAATGAGTTGGTCAGGAATTGGCATGGCAGACACTTGTCTTCCAATTCAATCTGGAACATGGTGAGAAATACCATTCCAAGACTTTTGTTTTTCCTGATGGGTTCTTTTTAGACTTCATGGAAAATGGTTTATCTGCATCTTTCAATTCAAGAAAAACACTGCTAAATAGCTTTGTAGTTACTCTCTATTCTTCTAAGGATCCTGCAAGGGAACATGAGGACATTGTGTGTCCAACCAGTGGCAGTACATAAAGAAGGAACTAAGATGGTGGGTATAGTTTTCCAAAGAAAGCAAAGGCAGACACAGGCGTATAGCTTAATAATCAAAGATGAGCCTTATAAGCAGAAACAGCCTTAATGGCTATCATCTGCCATTAGCTCCCCCCATCCTGCTTTTAAGACCAACTCTATTTGTCATACCCAGTGGTAAAAGATGGACCATTAATGGATAAAACCACTGTCTAGGTGCATAGTCACTTCTATCCTTTCTCTTTCTACAACTTGGAGGAATGTGTTGATATGGATAATAAAACCTTGTATATAGAAGTTACTTGATCTCTGCTGATGGGATGAAATAAGATTTATAATCTGTGGTTTATTACATTTTATTGGATTGGTTTTGATTTAGATATTCAACTTTTATTAATGTTTTATTTATTTTTGAGAGAGAAGGAGAGAGTGGATGAGTAGGGGAGGGGCAGAGAGAGAGGGAGACACAGAATCTGTGAAACAGGCTACAGGCTCTGAGCTGTCAGCACAGAACCCAACGTGGGGCTCAAACTCATGAACCACAGGATTATGACCTGAGCCAAAGTCAGAACTGAGCCACGCAGGCACTTCAATATTCAACTCTAAATTAAGGGTTATATATACTTTGCCAGGAAAATATATATATCTCACAGCTTATAGAGTTGATGTCAAGAGAATATCATTTAATCTTGACTCTTTCTCTCAATACTTTGGGCAAGTCACATATTTATGATGTGTGAGCACCACCATCTGCAATCCTAACTATACATCTCTCTGTGGAGTAAAAGGTAAGCAGGTGTCTTTGCTGCTGCAGGACTTTTCAGAATTATAAATTTTATGTTAAAATAAGGTTTAAAATATAATTCTCCTAGAGATTACTCAGAAAGGGAACAGACTATATAGCATGTCACAAAATTTATTTTTTTAAACCACAAAGCTGTTTTTCCTCATATACAGAAATTCCATGAAACCATTTGGGGAATGTTTGACTAACCCAGGGCATCTCAACCTTGACACTATTGACATTTTCAGTCAGATAGTTCCTTGTTGTGGGCAATATTCTGCACATTGTAGAATATACAGTAGCAACTCTGACCTCTACCCACGAAATGTCAGCTAGCACATCTCCTGCTCTCAATCATGACAATAAAAAATACCTTCAGACATTTTGAAATGTCCCCCAGGTGCAAAATTGCCACCGGTAAAGAATCACTGGACAAATCAAATTTCAGGTGCCATTCTAGCTGGCATGTTCATTAGTTGTTTGTTCAGAAAATATGTCCTACAGATCCTTGACAGGCAACATAGGGTATTCATTAATGATACAGGATTTAAAGGTAAACCTTTGGGGTTCTAATCCAAGGCCTACCACATGTGTTAGGTACTACAGTCCCTAACACCTGGGAACTTTAGTTTCTGCATTAGCAAAATGGCAATAATAATAATGGCACTTATGTGGTTGTTATGAGGTTGAAATGAAATTATGCTTGAAAATCATTGAGTACAATGCCTGGTACACAGTAAAGGACTTGACAAATCACTCTAATTTTCTCTCTAGAATTCATTCTCTGTTAACCTTATTTCATCTAGTTGTTAATTATTTCTAAAAGTCACATATTTTTAGAAGCAAGCTACATCTCAAATAATTTCCTTTTTGCTATTAATTCTCTTTTATTTTCTTAAAGTACTCCCTTCCATCCACTCATCAAACAACTTTATTTTTTAGTCTTCTGAATTCCCCTTTGATGTTAGACTCCTAGTAATGGGGTTCTCATTCACTTGGAGCTGTGGAATATACCTTGGTCTCAAGTAGTTTGTTCTAAATGATTTACTGTAGCTCTTTCAAAAGAAATTCCTAAACAACATAGGTTTTGTGCAGGAAAACAAAATCATTCAAGCATTTTTGAAGCAAAGTTAGGTTTAATGTAGAAATCACTCAAAAGGCTAGAAAGCTAAAGTCAAGGGGCTACCACTATATCTGCTTTTCAAGGTGACACCTTCATGACACAGACCCACGAGGAGGAAGTATCTGTTTCCGTACTGCTGCTGTTGCCACCACAACTGTCACCACCCACAAAGCTGATAACAAACAAATGAATGGCCTGCAGACACTCATGGCTAGTAGAGTTGACTTGTTAGCCAGCATAGACATAGAGAGATGGGTCTGTTGCCCTAATTTCATGTGAGTGTATTTCAGTGGTAGAAGCTAATTGATATCTAGAACCCTGGATGCAGGAGTCTGGGAAATTTATGTTTACCTTTCCAAACCTTCCAAATATAAGGAAAGTAAAATAGAGGTTGAGAGGGGCAATCCAAACACTCAGCTACTCCACAAACATACACAGCCTTATAGATATGTATTCTTAAACTTCAACAGTGAAAACAGCAAGATTCACTTGCTTCTCTTTAATGTAATACAACAATCTCTCTTGTATACATAAAACTTACTTATTCCCTCCCTCAAAGAGGAAACCCAGGGTTCCTTCAGTCCCCATTTCTTATTCCTCCAAGTTGCTCATTCTTCATCCTGTCAAAATCCCACCCTGAGATACTATAGCCTAAAGATTAAACTATGAAGTTCAAAGCCAATAACATAAGTGACAAAAGAAAAGAAACTTTAATATGTTAAAAATATGTATATAACACAGAAGAAGAAAAACATGCATCACTGTCATTCTTGTTTCTGCAGCCAATCATATGACCATGGTTAATATTTATAATTTCTTTCACATTACATTCCCAGATTCCTTTACCCTCAGCCAGCACATCAATTGTCAAGCGTCCTATACTTCCTATACAACTCAAACCTTCATTCCTGAAGAGTGAGTCCTTGTATTGAGTTTCTGAAGTGTCCTAAGAACCACTCCACTGCTCCCAGGCTTTCTTGTCCAGATACACTTCTGCTGCCTCTTGCTGTATTGGAGCAAACCTATTTCCCCTTAATAATCAGAATCGTTAAGTCCAGTTAATTCATTAAGTGCTTTTCTATTTGCTAGTCTATCTGAACTAGTTCAATGAAACACCATCGGCACGATCTTTTTCTACATTGGCATAAAATTTGCCCTCTGTAGTCTTTGGAGTTCTTGATGTCTAACTCTGACAAGTGCTTGCTTCCCCCGTGATGCAGCTGTTAATTTCCCAGTATTGGGTACCTCAAGGCTCAAGGGGACTGAAGATGAGGTGGACCCGCTGCAGCAGCAGCAGCATGTTCTGGGCCCACAGAATCATTTTCTGCCCTCCACTGTCCTCACTCTCAGCCAAGAGCCAGGGTGTTTTAGCAATACAAATGCCAGAGGATGCCTGAATTACTACTGCCAGAATGATATTACAAATTCCTGATTTTATCCATAAATATCTCTAAGCAATATTTTGCATGTAGTATTGTTCTGACACATTTATTCTTCTACTACTTTCCTATTCGCCTTTTCCTATAATTATTCATTCTTACATTTATGAAATCAAGGGAATGTGGTTATTGTTATTAGAATTATTATAATGATTTGATTCCATTTTTGAACACTTACATAGCTACCGAATAAATACCAGGAGTACATTACTTCACTTAAGCCTTTTAATAATTCTGAAGATAACTGAGATCTTTTATACATAAGGAAACTGATACAAAAGTTAAGTATCTTGCACTACATCTAACAGGAATAATAATGGAACCCAGAGCTCAGACTTATCTGTCAGGCTCCTGAGGGAGTTCCTGGCCCCTTTGGCAGAAAGTAGGAATGGAGAGTCAAGTTTTTCTCAAACCAGTCAAAGCTTTTTATACAAATACCCTATTCCTCAGTAACCTTATGTATTTTTTTACGTTCACATGGGTCACTGGGAAATTAGGTTTATCTATTCTTACATTTCCCCATTTTCTTAGATGGTAGGTGGTGAAAAACTAAAAATATAGTAATGACCCAAAATAAGATGGTTTAAATCCTGTTTCCCCAAATACGAGGACATATTTTTCTTGATTTTTTACCTCCTTTTAGTTTGTCAACTAACAACTTATTTAAATTGTATTTTTTTCTCTCAGAAAATTTGCAAGACAAATACTTTAAATAGAGCTGTCTCTATGTATCCAAGCAATGAAGTAATGATTGATTTCTGATTCATCTCTGATAATGCATCTCTGATCAATTATTGAACATCCCAGGAGTGCTCAGGGCTCTTTTAAGTATATGTCCTGATGCTTCCATGTAACTTGGACAATCAATTACTCTTAAGGTCTTTGGTGTGAGCCTTGTTTGATGAATGGTTCAGTATTTCTACAGCTGATATTCATAATAGATCTCACTCCATGGGCATATAGCCTGGCTTTGTGCATTTCATGATCAATTTGCATACAGCTAAAAAATGTTCCCCCAGCTATCACTGATCAGTTGGAGAATAGATATATCAAATGCTGTAGCTATCCTAGAGGAAAAACAGATGTAAATCAGCTAAAATGTTTGTCTAGAAGTCTACACTTTGTCACTAAGTGATCCCTTTACATTTTTACTTTGCACTGAAATGCGTAAAACAATTTCAGATGACACAATGACAAAATAGAGCATTCCACACTGGAATCTTTAATCTCTCTGAGACTGTGATTCAGATTTGTTTTGCATTTGAGATTAACATTGAAGAACCCCCAAATTTATGAATAAGTTGTTCATAAAACTACAATTTCATTCAAGTGGCACAATCTATACTGCTTAACAGAGATTAACAGAGATTGTCCCACTTAAAACAAAATCAGAGAGGACTATCTCCATTAATTCTGACAGTTCATCATGAGGGATGCTCCTATTAATATGATCTCCTAGCCATAATTTCTACCTGCCATAAACCTATTTTAGATTTTTATGAGAAAGCACACTGTAAATTTGTTTTGGTTTAGAAACCACTGTCGAGCTAAATAATTGTTTATAGAGTGTTTATTTTTTCATTTGTCCTTTTATTTGATCATTCATTGAAGAAATTGATTGAATGCTTACTCAATGATTAATAAAGATGTGTACTCCTAGGCACCCGAATGTTGGCTTTCTAATGAAAGATTCTAATGAAGGATTAATCCTGACATCAGTAGGACTGATCTGCCCCTCTCCAATCCATTTTCCACACAGCAGTCAGAGTGATATTTTTAAAATTTTAAACATATAAAAGACACCTCATTTTGGTATACTCTTTCCTTGAATCTATTTCCTGTCTTCGTACTGACCCCCTACTTCTCCATAAACACAAGGTCTCTTTGAACTACCGTGGGGCCTTTATGCTTGTTTTTTTCCTCATCCTAAAACTCCATTACCTTAGTGTTTTGTAGACCTGACCCCTTCCGTCTCAGCCAGGCTTATCCAAACCACCAAGTATAGGAAGGGTACCCTCTGATAGTAGCTACTAAAATTCCATGAGTAGATCTTTATAGCATTTTCACGAGTATTTATTTCCTCTATTATCTATCTACCTAGTGATCTATTGTTTATCCTAGCCACTAAGCCCCATGCTTTCATGCATATACACATGCACAAATTGTCTCCTGGAGGAGACAAAGTAGGCTTGCATTTAACTCCAAAGACTTCACACGGGACAATGAAGGCCTCTTCTATCCTCATGAGCATTTTTTTTTTTTTCACATTGCTAAGCGACTTTCTCAGTTTCTCCTCTCCTCTTTCTCCCTTTTTTCTCTACTGGCTCTGTTTTCTCCATTCCCCTAAAAAAAACCAAAGAAAAGACAGAAACATAAAAAAGTACTTTCATTTTTGTAAGCAAAGCTATTCAGTTCCGTTTTCTACAGCATCCACCTCAAACTTAGGTCAAGGCCTCCTTTTGTATTCTAAAAGATTTCACTTAAACTTTGAAATAACAATTTATGACTTCACAGATGCATTTCTCTTCCCCAGTCTCTACTGGTGGGAGGGAGAGGTTCACACTTCCGGTTTTGCTAGCAAGAATGATGCATTTCTAAGACAGTCTTAGTCCTGGATTTCTAATAATTTTTACTCATTGAAATGCAATCTGTACTGGGTTTGGGCAGTTTTGAAATTACTTCCTTGAGGATAAAGAAGCACAACGGTTCTTATTGCATTACATGAAATTAACTTAAAGAAATGTAATGTCTCAACTGCCCAATTCTGGTCAAAAAGTGTTTTAAAGCATCACCTTAATCACCATAACAACTAACTCCTTTAACAACGAAATGGGGATTGTTCTTTTTAATTTCCGACAGACAGGGGAGATTAAGGCCCTTTCTCAGTGTTAAATACACAGCCTACATGAAAAGTCACTGGAAAGGGGCCTGCCTGTACAGAGAAGGCTAGACAATGAGGCAGCAAGGACACGTTGGGAGTGGTCACCTTGTGTCCCACACAGCACCTCTCCTACATGTCCTTATCACTTCCTCCTACTTGGGATTACTGGTAATAACTAATGATTTCCACTTCTATAAGATCTAACCCTGTGGAACTTGATACTCAACATTACTACCACCCCTTCTTGCTGGAAGAGAATGGGTCTAGAGCCACATTTACATCTTCTGATAACTTGCTTTTTATTTATTTATTTATTTGTTTGTTTTAGAGAGTGATCAGGAGCAGGAGAGAGGGCAGAGGGTGGGAGGGAGAGAGGGAGAGAGGAAGAGGAGGAGAAAGAAAGAGAGAGAGAGAGAGAGAGAGAGAGAGAGAACCTCAAGCAGATTCCACACTCAGTGCAGAGCCCAGAGCCCAATAGATGGGTCAACCCCACAACCATGGAATCATGACCTGAGCCAAAAATCAAGAGTCAGACACTCAACCGACTGAGCCACACAGGTGACCCCTGATGACTTCTTAATCCACTTAGAAAGATGAACACTTTCAACATGTTAGGTCTTCCTACAGGTGAGAATAAGGAAATTCCTAAATACCCTAAAAATAGGAAGTGGGGAGGCCAAACTTTGTACATGTGAAGTTTCAGGTATTCTTGGTAGATTCAGTTTCTACCTGCCTCCCACCTCCAGGAAGATGGTAGGTTCAATGGATACATGTCTGCACTGAGCAATCAGCTGTCACACCTAGATTCAGTTGGTCTCTGCCTTGCCCTCTTGCCTAAGATATTAATAAGCCAGTCATCTAACATAGTCACTGACCACTGATTATTCAGCTTCATTCTAATGGCTGTAAAGAGTTCAATTTCTGACTAATCAAGAATCAGCTGATTGATTACACGTTAAAGTAGCACTAGAGTGAGTAGTCAGGGAGAATCTTTGCTCCAAATGAACTTAAATGTCTCCAGCCAATGGAGCATCACAGCCCTCTGATGAGTAGCCTTTGTTAACAAGCCCACCTTTAGCACATCCATGTCTCCCTGTACAGACCAACTTGTGTCTAATCAGGGAGTATTGATCTTCTCCACAATCATTTGTCAAACCGACATCAACAGCAAACATTCAGACATCAAAAATAACATACTTCATTTCAATGATTTCGTTCTATCATCTTAATTGAATGCCAAATTCAAGGAATGCCACCTTCAGCATCTTTAGCAGTAAGTTAGAGTCCATGATAACTGCAGGTGAAAAATTTCTCCATGTTAATCCTTCCTATCCAGACAATCTGGACATTGTCTATATCTCCAACTTCTGATCACTTTATTTATTTTTGTTTGTTTAATTGCAAATTTGCATGGCTAAAATAGTCACCAACTCATGTAAAGTATAAAGAAGTCATGGATAGCATAAAACTTATATTGGTATATGTAGAACCATGGCATATATCTTGATCACTTGAAAACATCTGCCTAAAAGCAGCTTAAAGTTCTAGAGAAATAAAATCTACCGCTACTACTTGGGGCTCCAAATTCTAAATCACTAATCATCTAATTAGATCTTTCTGAACTAATATAATTTGAATCAACAGAGTAAATACTTAATTTCTCATATACTTCTGTGCTAAGACTGTGAAGCTAATTCATTAAGAAATATTCAAAGAAAATGCTGATTTCTTTCTTAAATCTTCTGCAATTCAGTACCAATGATTTTCTTTTTTTGTTTGTGATAATTACTTCATAAATTTCTTTTTTTTTAATAAATTTCTTTTAAAATTAAATATACATTGTTATGTTACAGAATAAGATAATTTGAGTGTGGTCATCACACTCAAATAGACCCTTCTAGAGTAAGCCGGAGAAAACAGAAATTATGTTTTCTCCTTTAAAATAAGATTGTGATGTAACATATAGATGACAAGATATAAAAGTATGATTGATAAAATGGAGTTCTGAGATAATGCCTTTAAGAGAAATTAGCAGATATTTTGTTTACTGTTTTTCCCCTTTTCAGTTGAGATGTGCCAATTATATTTTTTTCTGGCATACAGTTGGCATAGAACAATGTATTAGTTTTGGGTATAAAACATAATGATTTGATATATTCATATATTGTGAAATGATTACCACAATTAGTTAACATCTATCACCACAATTTCTTATAATGAGACTTTCTAAGATCTATCTTAGTATCTTTCAAATATATAATACAATATTGAAAACTATAGTCACCATGCTATGCATTACATTTCCAGAACTTTTTTACTTTATAACGAGAAGTTTGGACCTTTTCACCTCTTTTACAGTTTTCTGGTACTTAATCCAGTTATGTATAAAATTGTACATAACATTTCTATGATACTTTTTTTTTAACATTTATTCATTTTTGAGAGATAGAGCATGAGTGGGAGGGAGCAAAGAGAGAGGGAAACAATCTGAAGCAGGTTCCAGGCTCTGAACTGTCAGCATAGAGCCCGACGCAGGGCTAGAACTCAGGGACCACGAGATCATGACCTCAACTGAAGTCGGACGCTTAACCAACTGAGCCACCGAGGCACTCCTGTATGATTCTTTCCCAGTTAATGATAGGCAATAATAAAAAATATCTTTTGCATTTTCAAAATAATGGCATTTATTATTCCAAGTGATAATATTTCATTAAGTTATTAAGTACACAAGTACACCTTATTAACTACAGTCTAGCTTGTAAGAGGCCAACTCCCAAGAAGAATCCAACAACACGTCCCATGCATAGCCTAGAGATACAAACAAACCACCAAAACCAGCATACTTCTGGCCATCTTTTGGGCAACTCGGCTACTTTGGTCAAGAATTCTCTAATAATAAATTGATTTTAAATGACATGAACACCAAACCCATTTACTTGGATTCTCTCTCTCCTACAGGCAAATACTGACCATTTCATTAATAATTAAAAACAACAGTTGCTAATGCTTGGGAACAAGATGGCTAATTTACATATTCTGGATTCTAGCAAGGGTCCTCCAACACATATCACTAAGTCCGTGGAGGATTAGGTTTTCTCCCAGGCAGGTAAAGGGCAGAAAGGCATCTACAGCTCAAACACGAATATTAATAAAGTTGTAAAGCAGAGGATAATTGAGCCATATCAATTATTTATCTAATTATGAGGTTATTAGTCATCTAAAATTACTCAGTGAGCAACTCCAGAGACTATGAGGTACTAACATACAAAGTGTTGTCCAAAATCATCAGGCCTGCAAAACTCCATCTGACAGTGCTTCAACATTAATTAACTTTAAGATCTGAAGGATGAGTAGAAAAATAGCGATATGGTAAATTTTTCTATGTAGAAAATGTTGGATCTTTGGAGGTAAGAGCAAGCACAGTGTTTTTGAAGAAATGATTCCTTATCTTCTGAGGTTATCTTTCGGGGCAACTGTAAGTATCCATATTCCACCGTGTCAGCTGCCTCTCTAAGAATGGGGTTTATCCTGTGGAGCAGTTTTTAGGGCCAGCAATTTAATACTGAGTTAGGATTCTCCATTCACTGCAAGTCTCAACAGTTGTCCTAACATCAGCATGTAGGTCATGAGGTTTTCATTCACTGTAGTGACAAAATAACAGCTCCCCAGAGTTGTTCACACTGAAACCCAAGAGTCTGTGAATATGTTAGCCTAGAGGGTGAAAGGGATTTTGTAGATGTCATTAAGTTAAAGATGTTGAGCTGAAAAGAATATCCTGTGTCATACAGATGGGAGCAATGTAATCATTAAGGGGACTTATGGTGGGGAGGGCAGGGAGGTCACAGAGAAGGAGACGTGATGATAAAAGTAGGGACCAAAGAAACACAGACTTAAAAATAGAGACAGAGATTTTAAAATGCTAGGACACTGTCTTTGAAGATGGAGGGAGGGGCTACAAGCCAAGGAATTTAGGAAAGGTCTAGAATCTGGAAAAGGCTTCTCACCTAGAACCTGCAGAAGGAACACAGCCCTGCTGACCCATCTTAGATTTCTGACTTCCAGAGCAGGAAGATAATATGCTAAGTTTGTAGTAATTCTTAGAGCAGCAATAGGAAACAAATACATTCACCAATCTCTCCCTGGAATAAATTCATCAGTACCTTAAAATTTCTCATTTCTATTCCAAGGCACTAAGCATGATGAGCTAATTAAATAGCACGACAGTTATATTTCCTGTTTGCATTTAAAAAAGTCATTTGCTTAAACAAATATAAAGAGTTTTGAAATTTCCCCCATGAAAACATGATGTAAACTAAATATATCAGAGACACACTGGGTTATCCCTTCTCAGATTCACAAGAGTATAAAATAAAGCATACAATTATTGCTATGGAAGAGTCATCCATAGAAAAGATAAGAAATAAGAAATTCCTATAAGATGTGTAACAACTTACAGCAGATAGAAATTTATAAAGAACATTGTAAAACTTAAACATCTGAATACAAAGGTCTATCTGGGGTGAGTGAACGGAGCCCCCAGAGGAATCATGCATGCACCACCTAAATCAGGATGGCCAGGGCTAAAGGACGCAGGGATTTGGGGATTATCAGTTGAAATACAGTCTTGAGTCTTGAGTCCTAAGATTTAGTGACTGAAGACTTAGCCCCAACTTACTCCTGGCCCTAACCACATCCTGGGTGAAGTAGGAGCATAATGGTAGCTGTTTGAAGTACTCAGAGTAGAAAAGTTCACGGAGCTGACTCATTTCCACTTCTAAAAGCAAGCATAATCTTTTGCCCCCAATTCCTCCAGAATGTCCTCTTTAATGGAAATAAAAATGACTCTAGTCTCTGTTTACTGCCTTGAAGAAAGCCCAGGATCTGTCCCAATATTTCATTAGATACCTCAGGGTGGAGGGGATCAAACTTTGTTTCCTCAGCTCTTACTCCACAAGCCCTCTGAACAGCCACTCCGACCCCAGATGCAATCCTTTCTTCCATGCTCCTTAAGCCAACAGTGACACAAGCCTATTGTTTGTAATGTGTTTTTCTGAAGATTTGAGTCTGACTAAACAGTTTTAAAACACAGCAAGTAACAGTGAACAATTTAAAATTAAATGTCAGGCATAACTCTATGGAATATCCTAGCTTTCCAAGCAGACCAAGGCCCCTCTTCCTCCTGAGCTCATTCTTTTTCTTTTGCCTCCTTTTTGTCCTCTAGAAAACGACTCTAGCTCCTGTTACTCTGCTGCACAGACCTACTCACCTCCTTTTATTGTAGTCTCTCCCACCAAGAGAAACCGGGCTGCCTGGCAAAATGTCCACGGAGGTGTTTTCCAAACAAAAGAGCAGTGTGCTCTTATGAATCTCAGCTTCTCCTGAGGCCACAGGTGCAGACCATAGGCAGCTTCTGAAATAGCGACTTAGTCTCACTGGTACCCGGGGAAACAATCTCTGGCCCAGCAGTGATTCGCTGGTCAGGCAGCCTCCAGCTGAAGCTTATTTTCTCAACTCAATGAGCACCTGGAACTCATATTTATGAAAAAAAAAAAAAGTTTAGCTGGTTTAAGCATCTGCCCCTTCACTGAGGCTTAAGAGACTGGATTGAAACTTACAAAACTTCTGACAGAACCCATGCTTAATCCCAATTTTGGACAAATAGTCCCATCTGAGAGAAAAAGTGTCAGACACATAAAAACATTCAAGAGTTTCAAAGAACATAGAGAAAGAATTCAAATGCTACCTCTGCAAAGAGTTAAAACAGAAACAAATTTATCCTACCAAAAATGTTTAGAAATTATCTAATTCCTGTTTGCAAATATATGCAAAGGGATATTATATTTCTGAAGCTGAAGGAGTTACTCATGGAAATGTAGCAAGTGCTCTGATAGATTGTATTTATCTTTGGTGTCAATAAAGGCTGGAAGTCAGTAGGACCTCCATAAATTACTGAAGAGGAAAAATGTTTGTACTCATTTATATATTCAACCACATTTTCATTTGTACTTAATGGCACCTAAAAAAATCATCAAACGTGAAAAAAATTTTAAAATATACCATTTACATTCACTCTTCAAAAGAAAATAGTTAATATATTCATATAAACTGAGAAAAGAAACAAAATGATGAAAATAGTACTTACAAAATACTTGCTGATGAGCATGGAAACAAGTAAAACCAAATAGACTAACTCAGTAATTCTCAATTCTGGCTACACATTCTAATTACCTCATAGCATTAAAACATTAACAAATACAGATATACATAGGACACATTTACAGACGGGTTATTGAATTGCTGCTCTTGGAAGGTAGGGCCCAGACAGGAGGATCTTATAGAGTGCTCTCAGTGATTCTGATGGGCAGGGTTGAAAACCCTAGTTTAAGTAATTTGTGTGTGTTTTGGGGGTGGGTGCTTATGGACATAGGGGATGGAGGCAGGAGTGAGCTGGAGGACATAATTTTTTAAATTATGAATTTTTTAAATTTTAAATTTTTTAAATTATGAATGTTCCATTCTTTTTTCTTTTTCTTTCTTTCTTTTTTTTTTTTTTTTTTTTTGGTTTAAAAGCATCTTTATGGGCGCCTGCGTGGCTCAGCCAGTTAAGCAGCCGACTTCAGCTCAGGTCATGATCTCAAGGTCTGTGAGTTCAGGCCCCGCATCGGGCTCTGTGATGATGGCTCAGAGCCTGGAGCCTGCTTCAGATTCTGCATCTGCGTCTCTCTCTCTGCCCTTCCCCTGCTCACACTCTGTCTCTCAAAAATAAATAAACATTGAAAAATTAAAAAAAAATAAAAAAACCCCAATACTCTGCCAGGTTTTTTGATGAGTGATGGGGTTAAATAATCATTCCAGGACCAGTGCTGGAATTCAAGGAACATAGAGTCTAGAGAGAGAGAGATTGTTAAGGAAACACATGGACACAGTGCACCGTGTGGAGAGATGCAGGGAGACCATGTAGGGAACCATTATGTGAGCTCCGAGGAAGACCTCCAGGAAGTCCCTGCTGAGAGAAGCTGACATCTCACCTAAATCCTGGTTTGCTTTTTATTCATAAACAATTCATTCATGCACTACTTAAAATATCTTTTCCTCTTATCCTAGTTCACTGTACTTGCCTTCTTGTTCATACCTGATTAGAACCAATAGGTTAGATAGAAAGGAATAAATTTGTAGGGCCTACTATTTGGAAAGAAGTGAATTGGAGGGCTGATAGAATAAAGCCAACAGAGGAAATCAAAGCAGGTCCCAAAAGCACCATAGTCTCTAGACATTTTAAAGAAGAAAAATCACCTTGCATATCTCAATGTTTCTCAAAGGCCATAATAGGAGTTCATCATACCGATAAAAGATATTTAATAAAGGGCTAAACATTGCTGTCAAGTTTTTAGGTATATAGGAACGTATAATCTTGGTGGTAAGAGTAAAATTTCCTGTGAGGTGTTTAAGAGAGAGGGAATTGTTTTCCTTCAGCCCCTGAATTGTGTCCCTCCGCTGTTTCTCATTTCTGTTGTCAGCTTCTGAATTCACACTTTGCCCAGCTTCTTTGGGGTTACTAATATTGGTATTACCTAGAGCTTCTACACCAGTCTTCCTCAACAAGATGTTACCCCTTCTTTAGAGACTTCAAAGTCAAGCAAGAAGAATATGAGGCTGGCTCTACTCTGTTCAAGTGCGCTGTGTTTAATTCTCCACCATACTATTACAGTTTTCCATGGAAATAGGGTTTTACTTAGGGGTTTGGGTAACAAAAGGAATTTGCAATGTATTAAGGAATATTACAAAGCAAAAGCTGCATGTTGCATGTGAATAACCTTCTAGTCCAGAGGGGACAAAAAGTCAGCACAAAATGCCTTTCACATGAGTTATAAGGTAGACATACTTCAGTTGCTGTCTTACTCCCCTGTCTGGAGTCCATTACCTGCCTGGAGGGTGTTTCTTATTCCTACCTTAACAATGTGAATCCCTCCTCCTTTTTGAAAAACCCAAGTTGTTTATCTGAGTGGGCTTATCTGACTTTAAAATCCATCCAATTCTCCTCTCACTGAGAAAATCTATGTACCGATTTGCTTCAGTATGTTTTCCAAAGCACAAGTAATTCATACTATAATAACACCATGGCACACGTAGGAAAGGGGATGATGGCTTGAGAGCAGGCTGGGATAGGCATTCAGCCCCCATCTGGCCCCCGTGAAATCTCCCCATTAGTGTGAAGTGCAGAAATGCTGGCTCACTCTTCCTCTCATACAAATGGTAACTATTGAGTCAAATACAGATCCCTCTTTCAAAGGCAAACCTTTCATATTCTGAGACAAGAAAGTAAAAGTCCAACTAGAGGGAGATAAAAGTTTTCTTAACTGCCACCAGATTTGTTCAGCTGCTCAAAACCATGGCAGAGGTGGTAGTTTACACAGGTGTGCAATTCGTACAAAGCAGGGCAGCTGTCTTGGTTTACACTGCTTACAGACGGCACTTTTGTACTTATTGACCTGTGAGGGCTAACCTGTTACAAAAGTATCCTTGCTCCCTTCACAACTCTTCCCCTGTCCAGTAAGAGCTTTAAAATGGAAATTTTTTTTTCAATTTACCTTATGTGAGAATTCAAAGTTTTGACTATAGTTTTCTTTTTTTTAATAGTTTATTTTCAAATTGGTTTACATATTGATTATAGTTTTCTTAATGACTTTCCATTGTCTTTGCATTGGCATCCAAGCTGTAACTGATTTAATCTAAGAGAGTAACGTATGTGAGATTTCTTATTCTTCTGACTAGAAAGACAAGTATGTGCATATCGCCCACCATAGACTGTCTTTGACATTATAAAAGAAGGTGAGATTTCATGGGGAGGAGAGAAGTGTCAGAATCTTGGGGAGGCCAAAGACCATAAAGTTTTAAGAGCTGAATATATGTTCTCCGGGGGGAATGATGTACCTTTTACTTATTAAAAGGAAGTGCTAATCCCAATTTCAACATCATGAGTTACTAAATAATGGTCCTGTAAACACTACTAACTAATGATGTATAGTAAAACCTTCTTGGGAAACGAGAGTTATTCCAAGAAGAGAAAATGTTGGAAACCCATCCTCAGCAGGTCTGTTTGTCTGTGCATCAAAGACTTCAGTTATCTCGGGGCTTGAGGGGGCGGATAAGTGTTCCTCTCACTGAAATCTTCTCAAAGACAATTCCAGTAGCAAGGAAACAAAGAGACCAAGGTTTATTAATCCTACACTCTACTAAATTAGATCCGGCTTAATATTATACCCTTAAAGGGTTGGTTGGACTGGTAGCTTTAAAGCTCTTGGGTATAATCCTAATAGTCATTATAGAATTCTGTTTTTATTAACCCATTAACAATTTATTAACCCGTATCCAATTTTTTGACACTTACATATTTTATATTTTAAAGGAAAAGAACTATAATCACATGAAACTTATAGGAGTAAATACCCCAAATACAGGGTCCAGAATTGAAGAAGAGCATCATGTGGGATCTGTGTGAAAGGCTGATCTGCAATTTGGCAGAGGAACCATTCAGCTATAGCCCAAAGATAAAGAGATACAGAGGAAAATCAAAAGCTAACTGGTAGGGGAGAAGTATGCAAATAGGGCTGTGAGTTGGAGACAGCCTTATTAATTTTCAGGGGAACCTTGTATACAATATCATGAACAAAGAACACTCACATTACAGATTCTGTACAGATTCACCGAGGAATAGAAAAGAAAAAAGGAAAAAGAAAAAAGAAAAAGAAAACAAAACCAAATCAAAATCCAGTACAGTTAAAGGAGTGTGTGTGTGTGTGTGTGTGTGTGTGTGTGCACATTGTACTTAAAACTAGCACATGCATTAAAGCTTGATGCTGTCTGGAGCATATACAATACCTTTCACTAGAAATCTGTTTACAGTTTTCATTTTCTAACACAACATCTTTTTGCAAAGGACAGGCCTCTTGCATTATTTATAGTCAGAAGACTTGTATAATAAGGTAGAGGTACATTTCCATTACATTGCATGCATTTCTATAAAGGTACTCAATAACAAAACTGATGTGGAGACTAATGAATCTTGTGTGAGCAGGGTGGCTTGGTGACTAAGTTAGGCTGCATGCCATTTTACATATCACTACATTATTTTTATTGCCCACTGTTATTTCCTAACATTCATTTTAAAAAATAAGCAACCATGCCCTTCTTTAAGATTTTCCATCTTCGAAATGATTCTCAGGATTGTTCAGCTGCAAGACACTTCACAAACGATCAGAAAAACAATTTATAGACCTGAATTCATTCCCTTAAGATTTTCCCGAGGTTTGTCCTACAAAGCATTTATTTGATGAAATAACTATATATTTATTTGTTGTGCGTGTGTTTGCTCTTGGTATTGTATATTTTATGAGTCTAAACAATGCATAGCATGTATCCATCACTATGGTATCATATAGAGCATTTTCACTGCCCAAAAAGTCTTCTGTGCTCTGCCTATTCCTCTCCCCCTCCATCAAAACCTAGCAACCACTGATCTCTTTAATGCCTCCATAAGTTTTGCAGAGTGTTGTATCTTTAGAATCACACATACAATGTGCAGCCTTTTCAGGTTGGGTTCTTTTGCGTAGTAAGATGCATTTAGGTTTCCTCCATCATTTCATTGCTACATCATTGATATTTTGTAGAGCTGAATAATATTCCATTGTATGGATGTACCACAGTTTATTTCTCAATTCACCTACTGAAAGACATCTTGGTTGCTTCCATGCTTTGGCAATTGTAGATCAAGCTGCTGTAAACATCCCTGTGGAGGTTTTGTGTGGACATAAGCTTCAAACTCATTTGGGTTAATACCAAGGAATACGATGGCTGGATCTTGTGGTAAGACTATGTTTACTTTCATAAAAAAACAACAACTACAAACTGTCTTCAAAAGTGGCTGTACTAGTTCTGATTACATTGAGTATGATATTAGCTATAGGTTATTCACGAATTCCTTTTATCCATTTGGGGATGTTTTTTGCTATTCCTAGTTTGCTGAGAGTTTTATTAGGAATGGATGTTGGATTTTATCATATGATTTTTCACATCCATTTGTGATCATATTTTCTTTCGTTGTCAATACATTACGTTATATTGATGAGCCTTCAGTACTAAACTAATATTGTATTTCTGGGATAAACCCCAGAACTGATCATGATCTATCATCCTTTTTATATATTGTTGGATATGGTTTAATAAATTTTTAAGTCAGTATTTGTGAGGGATATTGTACTCAAGGGTTGTTGTTATTTTTACATCTTTGACTAGCTTTGGTATCAGAAAAATTCTGGTTTCATTCACTGAGTTAGGAATATTCTCACCTTTTTCAATTTCTAGACCACTTTTGTCTATAACTGATTTAATTTCCTTCTTAATTATTTGGTAGAATTTACAAGTGAAAACATTTGGTCCTGGAGTTTTCTTTACAGAAAGGTTTTAAGTATAAATTTGATTTATTTAATAGATGACAGGTCTATTCAGATTATCTATTTCATCTTTGAGTGAGCTATGATAGTTTATGTCTTTCAAAGAAGTTGTTCATTTCATCTAAGTTGCCAAATTTATTGACAAATTTGTTCATAATGTTCTCATATTATCCTCTTAATATCTCTTAGGATATGAAGAGACATCAACTGTCATTCTTGATATTGTTGATTTGTATCTTCTCTCTTTTCTTTATTAACCTGTCTAAAGTTTTATCAAGATTATTGATCTTCTGAAAGGACCGGGCTTTGATTTAATTGCCTGTCTCTATTTTTCCTTTCTTTTTAATTTTTCAGTGAATTCACCTCTGTCTTTATTATTTTCTTTATTCTTTTTACTTTGGGTTTAATTTGCTCTTCTTATTTAGCATCATAACGTATAAGCTGAGGTCATTGATTTAAGATCATTCATCTTTTTTAAAATAGGCTTTTGTGCTATAAATTTCCCACTAAATACTGCTTCAATGACATCCCACAATTTTTGATAAGTTGTTTTTGTGTTTCTTTCAATTAAAAATACGTTCTAATTCCCCTCTTCTCCCTTGGTTCCTGGATTACTTAGAACTGTTTTATATAGTTTTCAAATACCTAGAGATTTTCTAGAGAGCTTTCTGTTATTGATTTCTAATTTAAATCCATTGTAGCATAAAAACATACTTGGTATGATTTGAATCTTTTTAAATTTATTGAGGCATTTTTTTATGGCCTGAAATGTGGCCTATTTTGGTAAATATTTCATATGCTGTTGAAAAGAGTTGTTGGTTGTTGTTGGTTGGAGTGCTCTATAAATGTCAATAGGTAAGTTGGTAGATATTGTTTCTCAAGGCTTACATATCGTTTATGATTTTGTAGCTACTAGTTCTATCATTCATGGAGGTAGAGAGTTATTGAGATCTCCAGGTGTAATTTGGTTTTATCTTTCTCCTTGTACTTATATTAGTTTTTGCCTCATATCTACTATTAACACATAAACTTTTAGGAATGTTATATCCTTTGAATTAAGTGACTCCATTATAGTATGAAATGGCATTTTTAACCCAAGGTAATATTCTTTTCTCTGAATTATACTTTGTCTGATATTAATATAACAGTTGTAGTTGCCATTACAACTTTATTTTTATTTATGTGTGCAAAGTATTTCTTTTCTTTCCTTTTACCTTTTGCCTCTCGGTGAGGTATAAAGCATATAGCATATAGGTGAATCTTGTATTATTTTTAATCAAAGTGAAGAGTGCTGCCTTTCATTTGGGGTGTTTAGACCACTTATATGTAATGCAGTAATTCATGTAGTTAGGTTCATCTCTGTCATCTTGCTGTTTTCAAGTTTTCTAATTTTTATTCCATTTTCTTCTTTTCCTGCTTTCTTTTATGTTAATAGATCTTTAAATTATTCCATTTAATACCCTTTGCTGGCTTATCAGCTATAGCTCTTTGTTTTGTTATTTTAGTGGTTTATGGAGTTTATAGAATATACCTTTAATTTATCATAATCTACTTTCAACTGCTATTATGCTATTTCACATATAAGAATATTACAATACTATCATTTCATTCGGTCCCTCCCAGGGTTTAGGATAGTTTTGCCATAACTTTTCCATATAAATGCATGATAAATCCCCACTACAATGCTATTATTTTTGTTTAAGCAGTTATATTTTAAAGATCTTTATATGATAAAAGTCTTTTTTTTAACGTTTCTTACTTTGAGAGAGAGTGAGAGAGCATGCACATATGTAAGTGGGGGTTTCCCAAACGAGCTCCGCACTGTCAGCACAGAGCCTGATGCAGGGCTCAATCCCACAAACCATGAGATCGTGACTTGACAAATATCAATAGTTGGACACTTAACCGACTGAGTCACCTATGTGCCCCTAAATAATAATAATAATAAAATCATATATAGTTGCTCATATCTTTATTATATTGAATCTTCTAGTTCTTTGGTATCATTGGGGTGCCCACACGACATTCTTGTGTCATCGTGCTCTGCTTCAGGGACCTTTTTAACCAACCAAGCCACCCAGGCGACCCCATCAGGGACCTTCTTTAACATTTCTTATTGTACAGGTCTGCAGTTGATAAATATTTTCTCTTTTGTATTTATGAAGAAATCTTTATTTCATGTCAATTTTTGAAAATATATTTTCAATGGGTATAAAATACAGGATGACAATTTTTTTCCTTTCAGTACTCTACACATTTTCCCCATCCTCGTCTCACTTGCATTTTTTCTGATGAAAATGGTACCGTCATCCATCTTTGCGTGTGTGTGTGCGTGTGTGTGTATGCACATGCACACAGTGCCTTACATTATGACATTGTAAGATATTCCAAACTTATTTTGTATATATATATATGGTCCTAGTCATAGAATCAGCCATCTCTCCAAGGAGACTTGATTCCTTTTATTGGAGAATAATATTGGAAACCAAGATCTGAATCTCAGAGTTTTCGTTAGCTATTCCTTATTGCCTAAATCATTTGTAAATGGGAAATGTAAAATAATGACCTTAACAATAAAGAACATAGGAGGATACCAAATGAGGCTTTTAGAGCAGTGAGCAATTTCCTTAAAGTAATAAAAAAATGAGGAAAAAATAATGGCATTCCCTGTATTAAAAAAATAGAATTTCTGTTCATTGGAAGGTATCATGGTATAAACAAAGAGGTGACAACTTATGACTGGCTCTTTGAAATGTTTCTTACTGACAGAATTAACATCTAAGATATATATAAAAATAATTTCTGAAAGTTAATAAGAAGCACAGAAAATACTATATAAACATGGAAACGACAAGAATGCATAATACATAGACTATGATATCCATTTGGGATCAAGTATATAATCTGATGCACAAGTTGCTAATAAAGAGAGAACTGCAAGACATTGAGAAGGGCATCACCTCTTCCAGGTAAGATGGGAGATGAAGGGTGCCTAGTTTGTGGCTAAATAATATCATCACCAGAATCACAAGGAAAACCAGATAAAATAGGAAAATAAATCTGTTGGAAGGCATTAAAAGCTTTCTGTGGCACACAAGAAATGAAAGAACATGATCTAACAGGAAAGGAAACTTCCAAGGAGTGAGCCAACAGTCTGTAGTTGCTTTTCACCTTGGGGTCTTTGTGGATTCCGGACACTAGGCAAGAGGCTGAGAATCTACAAAGAGCCCAAGCAAAAGATTTGATACTAAAAGGTGGAGAAAAAGGAATCGAATTGGAACTTTCAAGAAATTAGTGAGAAAAAACAAAATGAAAAATAACAAAAATGAAAACCTAGAGACTTGAGTAGCTAAAATCTTCGTGAAAAAGGAGATAATATCATTGAGTCCTACAACGAGATATTTGCTGAATTCTTAAGTCGCAAATGAAAGAAACTAATAAGTTAAAGAAGAAAAAAAAAACTCCAAAAAGTAGGGAGGATTATCTTGCAGTCTTGGGTGCTGAGGAACCAAGGACTAGAGTTCAGGATCCAGTAGGGAAATGGGCCCCAATGAACACCACAGGCTCTTAGTTATAATTCCAACTGGGATATGCCTTGAGAGAGACAATGAATCAGAATTAGAAAAAGTCTTACCTAAAATGTAACCCTGCCCAGGTCAACTCAGTCAATTCCCTAAGAATTTATAAGAATAAGTTCTCACTCTATCTGCATAACAGAAAAAAGGTAAACATTCTCTTGAGAAAGATAATATACCTTTCAAGTCACCTATAACTTTTCCATTACAACAACAAAAAAGTCTATGTAATTGGAATCACAGAAAAAGAATGTGGAGAGAAGGGAAAGAAGCAATGCTTAAAGAAATAAGAAATGTTTGGTGGACAATTGATAAAGACATCAGTGCACAATATAACGATGTTTCATGAAGCTTTACACACCTGAAGCATAATAAATACAAAGAAAATCACACTAGTACACAAACTGTTGAAATTTATAGAAAAGAGAATAATTCTGAAATAGCAAAATTTGGAGAGATGAGTATCTTCAAAGTTACAACTGATATCTCAACAGATATTGCAGATGACAGAAGACAATTAACTGATTTTTTTAATGTTCTGGAAAAAAATGTCTGTCAATCTAAAATTCTATACATAGCAAAAATGTACTTTAAGCATAAATATATATTCAGAAACTTAATGACTAAAAATTATCAGTATACCTCAATTAAAATAAATTCTGATCATTTAATAATAAAAAAATAAAAAATAAAAATAAAAAAATAATAAAAAAATAAAAAAAAATCCTAGATAGAAATACAAAAATAAGGGTTATGAGCAAAAAACCAAAAAAAACAAAAAACAAAAAACAGGAGAAAGAGATTCTTGATGTCTGTGCATAGATTAATTCATATCTTCCCCAGAGACACAAGTTTTGCAAACTGCAATTTCTAGCCAATAAAAATTCCTTTGGCTTCTTATGTAGTGGACAACAGTCATCTACATGCCTTATGTTGTTATAACCAAAAGTGTCCACCAAAAGATTTCTGAATAGGAAGATTCCTCCAACTGACCTGAACTCTCCATCCTTAAGTATAGGAGAAGCTGTTATTCTATTTACCTTCCTCCAAGGAAGTGCAATATATATGCACTTGAAATATATACCTTGAAAAATCACATAAAGGAAACAACCTACTTCAGATTAGGGAATCAGAGAAGACTTCCAGACAGAAGCAATATCAGAATCTGGCTCCTGAAAGTCAAACTTTGCAGGAGGATACATATAGTAATGTTACAAAGACCAGGATGCATTCAGTAAAACACCAGTGGTCCAGTATGACTGAAACTTAAAATAAGAAGGAATTCATAGAAATGTCAGAACGTGGACCTTTAAGGGGCAAATGAAAGGAAACCAGATCATAAATGGATTTGTGACATTTTATTTTTGGTTCAAGAGGAAAGAAACACATTACAGAGAATGGGTTGGTACTATACAAACGCAGGCAGGAAAGCCATTAGGAGGCTTGGCATAGTGCTTGTTTTTAACAGATAGAACCTATAGGTTTTATGTGAACCCAGCTCAAGCCACCCAATCCCCTTATCACTCTACAACCAACGAATGAGAAGATCTATCTGCATTGGTCATGTTCAGAAGCCATTGATTAGACAATAATATTCTAGAAATTTATCTGTCCTCCTTTTGGTGTTAGTCTTTTAGAGATTTCTGTCTTCTTCCCAGGACTTACAGAAACAAAGACATGGCCCAGTGTCTGCTTCCTATCATCAGGAGACAATATAATTCTCTTTCTTTGAACCAGCTTCACCCTGTATCTGACATCTTGCTGTCAATCTTACTCTTTCTCATTGCTTTTCCTTCTACACTGCTGACCCGGATAATTTATGCAAGCTGCCACAACATATCACTCCTGGAATCTCAGTAACTGAACACAACAAAGATTTATTCCTGGCTCACAGAGTCTGGTAGGACAGGAAGTATGCTTCACGGCAGGAGAAGAAAAGGATAGAGGAAGGACTCTGGTCCCAATGCCTCTGGCTGGTAGTGACACTTCCCATAGGCCATCCCCTAGAACTAGTTACCAGTTACAAGGCCTCAAACTAACTGCAGGGGAGGCTGGGGAATATGGAGGAGCAAATAGATTATTGTTTTTCCCTTCTGCAGAGACTTGAGTGGCTGCTATGGAATGTCTGTCTGTTACTCTGTCTGTCTCTTGCTTACAAACAGATATCTGCTTGGCAGTTTTGTGGGGTTTTATTATTTTTATTTTTGGTTTTGGTTTTTTCGGCCTTTCGGTTGCTTAAGCATTGACTCACGGGTTATCCCATTTGCTTCTCTCAACAACCCTGAGATATAGGATTCATAGAGTGTGAGAAATCTGCCCAAAGTCATAATGCCAGTAAAGGAGTGATTCAAGATTTTCACCAAGAGCTCCCATACCTAAACTGTTACAGTGGTTTTCAACCTTCAGCCTCATCAACCTGCACCCAGATCATCACATTCCTGAACTCTGTCCCCCCACATTTCTGATTCAGTGAGTCTGGTAGTACCTAAGAATTTGTATGTCTAACAAGTTCACAGTGGTGCTAGTGTATCAGGGATGGAGACCAGACTTATGATGCAGGGTTGCAGCATTCAGGAGTGAAAACTATAGTGTGTTAACCTGTGGTAAAGCATTGAGGAAGATACATCTTTCCAAATCAGGAATAATTCTTAGAGAACGGGACATGCTGTCTTCTATGTTTGCTACGTTTGCTCTTAATAGCCTCCTTTCCTTATAAGTTTTCCTTGCCAAGATACAGAGCAGAGGCCAGTCTGTAGTTTCTGAAGAAGTGAGGCTCATGGGCTTGCCTCCTCTTCTTCTGAGCAAGGCACTGGCAGACATTTTTCTCTAAGCATCCCATCTGCCCCAACCCACGAGGAGCTCCGGTGTACACGTTCTCTGTTTAGAGGGGAAGGAGAGCAGGAACAGTTTTTCATTTCTTTCTGCCCATGCCTCTGGCAGGCACAACCACAGCCCATCTGTTCTCTTCTCAGATTCAGCCCACCCTTGCTCTTTCTTTTTCTTCTAGACTTCACATTTTCCAGAAGGACAGAGTTATTAGCAGATACTCCTTCTCAGCTCTCAACTTCTCAGACTGTCTGCCCCCTCCTTCCACATTGCAAACCTCAGTTTCTATAAGTAAAAGTCCCCAAGGGTTGGCAACAACAGCGCTGACTCATACATATGTATATATAAAGAATCTTCTCATTGATATACCTGGTGTATAAGTAATAAAAACTAGTAAATAATAATAATGCCTAAGCAACTGATTTTATTCAGTATCTCAAACTAGTCTATTCTAGCATGTACAATGAGGGAAATTAATAGACATTTTTGTGGATATACCTCACTTATTTCCTCAAAAGCCACCATCATTAAGAAATTCCAAGAAGGAATACTGTCTAATCAATCTGAGAATTTGCGTACTATTTCATAAGACTTGTTTCCTCAGCATCCCGTTTTACTATTCTGTCCCTAAGCAAAAGCCCAGATTGTTAAGTGGAGATGCTTTGTAGGAGGTGAGCTGACCTTGACTTAGTTCCAGAGATGGGAAGGTGAGACTGAATAAATACCAACCCTCCCTATGTGTGCATAGAAATCGTTCTGGTAGTTTGGGGGTCCAAGAAAAAGAAACCTTTGTCCCCAAGGGACTCCACAGGCTCCCCACCACACTACAAGGTGACTGCTGTGTTCATTAGCTATGTTGCGGTAGGACTGTCAGACCAGTCCTTACCTACCCATTCACCTTTCAGGCCACAGTAAGAATTAATCACAGGACTTCAGACAGTGTGTCCTGGAAGTGAATGATACTGCATAGAGAGAAGTATCAAAAACACTCAAAAAGTCTTTTTAAAAAGCTCAACTGGTTGCATTTCCCAGATCAGGGATGGAGGTAGGCAACAACTGTGGGTCAGAAACAGAAACCGAAGCACATTCGTCTGAATTGGGTTGGTTTTTACAAATGAACAAACTGTCTCCGAATCTTCAGATCTTCCCAAAAGCTAATTGGCTAGAGTCCCTATTGGATTCAAAGAAGGATGCTGTGAAGCCACCACCTTAGCAAAGAGACGAATCCATTCAGACAACAGGACATTTATAGCAGGAGGTAAAGCTGACTTACCTGGGTGGTAGGGGATTGAAGGTACAGGTGTGTAGGAAAGAGAGGAGAAATTTTGACAGGACATTTAATATCTCTCATCTGAAATTTGATATTTTGGGGGGCTTCTGGGTGGCTCAGTCAGTTAAGTGTCTGACTTCGGCTCAAGTCATGATCTCATGGTTTGTGAGTTTGAGTACCACATCGGGCTTTCTGTTGTCAGAGCAGAGCCCACTACAGATTCTGTGTGTCCCTCTCTCTCTGCCCCTTCCCTGCTCGTTCTCATTCTCCCTATCAAAATAAATAAATAACCTTAAAAATTGATATTCTTCTCTTCCTTCAGTTAGGCAAAACATACAAGTGATGGGAACTAAAGAGGTTGCAGCATGAACAAGGCAAGGTCGCTGGCCTCACAATGCTCATAGTCTTTTGCAGCGAGTAGCATATGCACATCCTGCAATTTCACATGGTGGAAAGTGCTGTGCTCTTTAAGAGGGAGACAGACAAACTATGAAAGAAATTGTGGAGAAACTCTTTCAACTCTAAGGTCCAGGGTAAACTCGCAGAGGAGGTGATTCTGAGAGTCTCAAGACACAGGTGACACCTTCGGCCATAGACAATTACAAGATCATGGCAGGTGGAGGGAGTCATCTAAGCAGAGATCTTTTTTGTTTTGTTTTGTTTTGTTTTGTTTTTTGTTTCTTTAAGTAGGTATAAGTTAGGTGAATTTGGAGAAAATGTTAAAGGTACTATTAAACTAGGGCATCTGAGGGAGAGTGGGATTTATATGTTGAAGGGAAAGTTGGGAGCAGCCCTAAATATTAGAATACATTGTAGCGTAGGTGGGCTATGGGATAAGGAGCCATCACAGATAGTGGAGTAAGGAGGCTCAGACCAAAATTCTTCTTTAGAAAGTAATACAAAAGTGGAAGGATGGGAGGGAAGAAGAAATCAAAGCTGAACTAACAAAGGGAAGGCTATCTCAGCAGTATATTTGCATAATTACTCATAGATTACAAACACTTCCTTGGATATAATCTCAGTTGTATTTTGCAACTATCCTAGGATTGATTTACTTAAATTTATTCCTTTGCCTATTAAAGACATATAAAATTACACATACACATACACACAGATGTGTATATATACATATATATGATCTATGTCCTTATATATGGGTGTGTATTATATATATTATTATATTATATTATTTTATATTTTGTAATTTTATATATTATAAAATTATTAGAAATATGTAGTTTTATATTATATAATATAAATTATATAATATTTTAATATTATGTATTTTATATATGTATATATATGTGTGTGTATATATATATACATATATATATGTATACATATAACTCCTCTGCATGTGTTTCCAGGTATATGCTAAACATTGGGAATAACAAAGAGCTCTTGGAGAGACTTGATCTATGCCCAAGAGCTCACAGTCTATGAGGATAAAAGAACATATAAACAGATAGTCCTGTTCAATTTGACGAGTGGTAGGAGTTTGTGGGGAAAGTAATGTTTGCCACTTTCTAGGGGAAACAGGAAGGTTTCACAGAGGGCTATAATCCCTCCCACATAGAATATTCCACTTGGAAATATCTGAAGTGCCAGAAAGAAAGAGGTTGTGCTATTTGTGCCTAGTCTGCAAGGAAGAATCAAAGATTCTCTCCCTCCCCCCACCTTGCCAACATCACCTAATACTGAAAACTCCCAGCTACTTTAGGCAAGAAAAGTTACATCTATAGATTCTGGTTTGGGATTCTTTCTCTGCTATTGGGTCATGGTGTTTTTTTTTTTTTCCCCTCAAGAATATTTTAATCCTTAAAATATTATAACTTCTTTTTATTGGTAGCATTTCCCAAAGGTGTGAAAACCAAAGCAAAATGTGTGTTTAAAATGTACAGCAACAGCTGTGAGTACCCTGTTGTAAAAAATCTCTTGAAAACACAAATAAAATATTTAGAGCATGTGGAGATATAGTTCAGATGACCTAAAGCAGGGGTCAGCGAACTACAGACCATAGACCAAATCTGGCCAGTAGCCTGTTTTTGTAAATAAAGTTTTATTGGAACATAGCCATGCTCATTGGTTGACATACTGTCTATGGCTGCTTTCATACTATAGTTGCAGGGTTGAGTAGTTGCGACAGAGACCATATGGCCTGTAAAGCCAGTGCTGTTTACTATCTGGACCTTGTCAGAAAAAGTTTGCCAATCCCTGGTCCAAAGCACAGAAAGAAGATGAGAATATTAAATGCAGTATGCCTTAGAGCACTGCTACTCAAATTGTGGTCTGGGCAAAGATGTCAGTTTGTGATTCAATAAACACATAAATTGAGAGTAAACAGTTAAAAACTTCTGTAGCAATTTGTCAAAGTAATTTTAATGTCTGTTGAATATGGTAATAACTAAAATATTGGACTTGCATTTTGCATTTTATTTTACTTGTTATAATTTTTAAATAATCTTTCCCTTGCAACTCGTTTTTATTTTATCACTGCATGAAGAAATGAAAATTAAAACCAACAAAAAGGTTTTTCCCTACAGACATTTCAAGTAACACTACCCTAGAGTACAGGTGGCCAAACCCAACCATCAAAGCAGCCAGAATTCACCAGCACAAAAGGCTCGTGTTATGGTGCTCTTGCTCACAAAATATATGTTGTAGAATACTTCAAACCTTCTGCCATTTGCTGGCTGGAGAAGCATTTATCTCTGCGTTCAGTCACCAAGCCTCCACTATAATATCAGTACACTTTACGGGGACAATGGCATACTCTTCCCCAGGCAAGCAACAGTGGGAACAAAGAAAAATACATAAAGTATATCCTAATATTCATCTTGCACAAGCAGCCAGAGTGCTTTGGTATTCGGTGTGTGTGGGCATGTGTGTCTATGTGCATGCATGCGTGTGGTTGTGTGTGACATAACCTTAGAAGGAAAAAAAGGGGAAATAGAGTCTATGAATTTTAGAAATAGTTTCAGATTTTCCAATCACTTGCTTCTTCATTAATGTATATTAATTATATTAGGAATTGATTTTAGACCAGCAGATATTAAACAGAAAAAAAAAAATATCTACCCTTCTCTCCAAGTTTAAAAAGAAAAAAAATCAGAGTTGTTAAGTAAGAAGTGTCGATTCTGTGAGCTTGAAAATGACTTAACTGTCACTCAACATCCCTATAAGACCCGAATAATCAGAAACTTCTGTTGCCTGTTGCCATCGATGATTTAAATGGTTTCCTAAGTAGTACTGAATGAATTCAGAACATCCAGTTAGGCGATAACCCCCCAAGTGACAGCACAGTGCTAAAGGGATTTGTCTTCCAGAACTCTTGTTCCATTTGTAATATGCACACCTCACAGCCTAATCTGCCAGATTCTCTAAAATGCAGTTGCCTGGATTCATTTCTGCACACCAAAGCCTTCTGTGGGGAGAAGGCCCTTGCTGGGCACCACTGGTAAACAAATTAGAGCAACTCCATTATGTTGTCTAAAAGGCCTAGCATTTTTCTCTTGCTGGTTGTAATTAAGTTCATCTAAAGGTCGGCTGCGAAGGGCCCCTCTGCTATCACGGCTGCTGTGTATGGAGGAGCTTTGTCATATTTAATGCTACAGCTTTGCTGTGGATAGTTCATAAGAACTGGAACCCATCCAGCCCTAGGACGGGATTGCCTGGTGTCTGTAAACACTTACAGTGCATTATGCTCCTCAACTCCTATCACTGGCAGCCGAGGAGAACAGAGGGAAGAGGTGTTCGGTTGCTGCAAACACATCTGCTTTTGAGGACGCAATTCCCAATTAATTCACTTTTATGAATAGCGAGTTCCCCCTACTCCCAAGTGATGCAGTCCCTTGTAAGTAAAATATAATTTATATTATTAAAATAGTTTTTAAGCACCAAGAGTAAGTCAGCATATGGCAAGTGCTTCTAATTCAGAGGCTTCTGTGACATCACTAATTGAAATGCTTCCCTGGTGACATGAATTGCATAAAGAGCACCCTCAGGTTTGATCCAGAGGCCCTCTGGATTTCTTGGTTGAGTGTTAAGCCAAGATGAATAGCTCATGCGTGGGTTTTCACAAAATGTCTACCTCAAAGCTGATTTCTATCCCCTATCCTCATTTGCTATTAAGAGTTCTAGACAACTACAGAGATGATTCTAAGACCTGACTAAGATATCTGGGTGGCCTCATGTAAATCTAAATCCTATTGGACCACTGTTTCTTCATTGCAAAATGAAGTGCTGTTATTCTATCTAATTAGGTGGCAATTTGGTTAATCACTCCAAGTGGTGCACCTTGGTGGGTGAAAGACGTCATCGGGGTAACAAAAAGAAATCAGGACTGTTGGGGCACCCAGGTTAGGCTCAGTTCGTTAAGCATCCCGACTTTTGGTTTTGGCTCAGGTCAGGATCTCATAGTTCATGGGATCAAGCCCTGCATTGGGCTCTGTGCTGACTGAGTGGAGAGTGCTTTGGATTCTCTCTCCCTCTCTCCTTTCCCCTTCCTGGCTTTCTCTCTCTCTCTCTCTCTCTCTCTCTCTCTCTCTCTCTCAAAATAAATGAATAACTTAAAAACAACAAGAAAACAAAACACACACACAAAAAAAAATCAGGACTGTTCCCGGCAAACCAAAATCTATGGTCCTCTTTCTAATGCTAATTGTTTGAGGAAATTAAGGTATATAGATATGCTTAAAAAGCCCTACTGAGCCCAGAGCTACTTCATTCCCATTAAAATCTTCTTCTTCCTTCAGAAACTCTTTAACTAGTTCTCCCCTTAAAAGTAGAGAGTCAGACTCAGATAATAACTCTAACAAAGAAAAAGTCAATTATCTAGAAAGTAATATGCTGACTTAACTGCAGGAAATTAGTGTGAAATTGTGGATGTCATCCCATTCAGGAAAACTTGAGAACATTTTAGAAAAAGGATATAGATTAGATAGATAGATAGATAGATAGATAGATAGATAGATAGATGATATAGACATACATGTTTCCTGACAATTAAGGTCAGTAGGCCAATGCCAAAGGCCTGGGTGCATTCAGGAAGCAGTTAGGGCATCAGTACATTGAACTGAGTGTTCCTTGCTCTGCTGGAGCAGCAGTTTCCCATAGCATGAGTTCCTATGTTAGGAAACAAGTGGACATTTGTGGAGATTTTCTGGATAAAGAGTGTATCAGATCTAGCCCAAGCGTTAGCCATTCAGGTATAAAGAGAACGTCTTCCAAACATGAGTTTAGGGACCCTTATGTCTATAAGAAGTCTATCTCAAGAAATGCTGGGGCACCTGAGTGGCTCAGTCAGTTGAGCATCTGACTTTGGCTCAGGTCATGATCTCATGGACCTTCTCTGGATCCTGTCTCCCTATCTCTGCCCCTCCCCCACTCTCTCTCTCAAAAATAAACTTCAAAAAATTTAAAAAAAAGGTATACCTCATTTGTCCAAATGACCTCAGTTATTATTTTTTTAATGTTAACATCTTTCACAACCATGATACATTGTCAAAATGATTAAATAAACATCGGTACATTACTATTACTTAAACTACAGAGTTTAGTCAGAACCTGAGTTATAATTTATAATTTCTTCTTACTTTGGCTCTCCAGTAACCATTTACTTTTAGGAGTATGTTGATCTCCCCGAAAGTTATTTATGCACTTCTCAAACAAACACAGGGAGAAGCCCTGGTAGTAACAAAATAGTTAATTTCAATATCAGGAGAATCACTTTTTCCTGAGATGGTTGGCATTGAGTATGTATGTGTGTGTACCAGGTGGGGGGGGGTGATATTTGTTTTCTCTCCTTTAACCAATTTCACAATTGAATGAGCCTCAAGCTTATCTCTTGCTTCAGCAACTCAGAGAGACGCCCACCACAGAGCTGTACCCAGCACTTACTGATAATCTAAGTACTGCATGTAATAGTCTCCTGTGTGCTCCCAGGGGAATATCCACAGAGTCAGGAGGTAGTGAAGCAGAGCATTTATTTCCAGATACAGCCATGCTTGTCTTTGGTCAAATTGTGCTTTTTGTAACCGCACCCCCCCCCAAGTACTGCCCATTTCATCTTCTAAAGCACTGTTTTGAGGCTTCCTTCACAAAAAGAGCAGAGCAATCTCTCAAGTGCTAACATAAGGAGCTGGAAATCAGAATTGGAGGCTGGAATTCTATTTTAACTGTGGTATTTGGTACTATAGCACTTGGATTTTGGTAGGCAGTGGCAATCGAAAGAACACAGAATTCAAAGCCTTCTGAACCTGAGTTTTAATCCAGGCTTGAACACATGTTCACTGTGTGATCTTGAGAATGGCCTGAAGTCTCTGTGTCTCAGCTTCATCTGTTACACAGCAATAACAGTGCTCCCTTGTGTTGTTGAAGCATAGAAATGGCCTGTGCTTATGTCTGGCAGGTGGCAGAAGGTCCACACGTACAACTTTTCTCTTTAACCAGGTCCGTTGTCAGGAAAAGAAAAATAACATGCTGAATTGACATTCAAAGTGGCAAGGGATGTTACTGAATCTGCTTTTCTTGGACTTGGTCTCTTTCTGAGGAATTCTTGCTAAACTCTTATGGCTGTTGGTTCTTAAATTTATCCTTTAGCCAGAAGTTTCTAGTTCTAACTGGGATCAACACAGAAAATAATCATCATCTAGTCACTGAGGATTTTCAGTTTGGCCCCCAAGTTCCCAGTGTGACTGTCTTCACCCCCAAGCTTGGAGATCTCCAGGGCCCTTGATCTTGGACTGAACTCCAGTTTTAACGTGGCTTTCATGACCTTAGGTGACCAGGGGCCAAGTTTACACAGACAAACTTGACCTTCACTCTTCTTCCATACACATCCTGTCTCTCTTATCTCTTTAGTTTCTCCTCTGAACCTCCTTAATATAACAGCCAGTTCTCTTTTCTTTGGAGAGTTCTGTTCTGCCTCTTCTCCAGCTTAGTTCTTGAATCCTAGCTGAGGTCTCCATTTGCTACCCCTCCTAACTTTGAGTGCTCACCTGAGGTTAGCACTTGGTGCTATTTCATGCTCTAAGTATTCCTGTGTGTCTTCTTTGTGTCCCTAAAAGAAACCTAAATGTCCTATATGCAGAGAACTTCCCCAAGTTTTGCTTGTTTGTTTGTTTTGTTTTGTTTTTTACAACCTAATAATCACACATACACACATCCAGGATGTCTTTAATCACCAAATTGAAATTAATTGTTCTGGAGGCATTTCTTACACAAAACGTAATTTTGAAGGCTCTTTCTCTGCATGAAAAATCATTTCAGTGGATCACTGTATCTTGTTATACTGGGTAGTCAGGAAAGAGTATACTTTTTACTTCTGGGAGGAAGTCAACTTATAAAAGTAATGGTAGAATCTCCAGTGAAGAAAGCTAAAGAATATGGAAACTCAGTATATAGAAGTCTCACAGAACAGTGCCTGTAATTCTCATGTTAATCAAAGTGATAAATATGATTTTCCAAAATAAAATGTGGGAGCCTCTAACATGGGATTTGTAATATTCATCAACATCTTTCAGTGCTATTTTTAAGGGGGAAACGTCAGAAAACTAGGAATAATACAAACACTCATGTTTCCAACATCTTAAATTGGTGGCTGTTTACATTTTGTCTTTTTTTTAAAAAAATTGTCATGTATTTAATTAAAAATAAATCTTTAGGGATAGTTTTTTTCCTTCCTCTCACAGCCAATTCCATTTCCTATACTCCTTTTTAGAGGCAACAGATACCACAGATTTAAGATCTTTCTGGCCTTTATTATACATATACTGTGGCCTGTTTTGTGTATGTACTTAAACACTTGCAATAAGTAGCGCTGTGTCCATATGTCTCTATCTGCTTGCTTTTATCCCTCAGTTTCATGGTTTTGCGGTGTATGTGTCCATATGTGTGTGAGTTTGGGTCTAATCCATACTATAAGTATATCACATTGTATTACCTGTTTATGTCTAATGGGCATTTAAGATATTTACAGATTTATTTTGCTACTATAAACCATGGAGTACGGGATGCACTTACCCAAAAATGGAAATTCCTGAGACATGGAACATGTACATTTTTAATATTACAAGATAGTACAAAATTGCTCTCCAAAGTGGTTGCAACAATTTACACTGCCACAAACAGTTTACGAAAGTACCAATTTCCTTTCCAAAAACGTGCTATTGTCAAAAATTGTATTGATCGAAAATTTGACTACCAGAAAACCATCACTGTTGTTTTAATTTACAATCTCTGCTATTAAGGATGTTGAATGACTTTTCATATATGCAGTTGCTTTTCAGGGCTCCTTTTCTATGAGTTGCCTGTTTGTAATATTCGTACATTTTTCAACAGTGGGATATCTTTTGTCATTGATTTCAAGTGCTTTATATAAGTTTTATAGCTGGTATAAACTTTTGCAGGTTATCTTGGTCTGTGGTGCATATTAATTAGGATACAGGTTAAGGTACTATAATGCAGTGGCACTAAAATATAGTGGCTCCAATAAGATAGATATCCAATTACCTCTAATATAAAAGTCCAAGTTGTCACATCAAGGTTGGTGCCATGACTCTCGTGTTGTAAGAGATCCAAGCTATTTCTATTTTGTTTCTCTGTGGACCTTAAAACTTCTGTCTCATCGTCCAGGATGACAGATACAGTGCTGGTCGTCATGAGCACACACTCCGGGCAAGAAGGGAAAAATTGTAAGGAGAGCACACACTTTTCCTTTTTAAGGACATGACTTAGTCGAAACGAAGCCCTTGCTCTTTTGCATTGACCAAATTTTAATTATATGGCCACACTTGTCTGCAGTGGAGTTTGTGAAATACAGTCCTTAGCCGCATGGTTATGCACCCAGCTGAAATTCTCAGAAAGAAGAGGGCCATGTTTGATTTTTCTCTTTATGTTGCGGTCAGAAGACCAACAGCTGAATTTCAATTGCTGTTGCTCATTGGAAAGCTCTCGGCCCCTCCTCCTTCCCCTCTTTGTCTTTCTGCAAAGAGGGCCATCCCCTGTCACTAGGTCCCCAGGTTTGGGACAACTTAGAAAGCAATGTCCTTCTCCCTCAGTCTTTTAAGAATCTTGGGGATACAAATTTATTTCCAGAAAAGTAAGATGGGAATGAGTAGTATTTTCTCTTAGGAATCCTTCTTTAACTGCAGTTGTGCTTACTAGCTTTCTTAAACTCCTTTTCTCCATAGAAAATTGTGACAGCAATCCAGGTTTATGAATATTCTATGCAATAGCCATTTGAGATGAACTCTTTGCATCAATTTCTAAACTAAAAATAATAATAATAATTGCTTTTGCTCATTGCCATAAATTTAAATAATGTTTGAACATCATTCTTCCACTCAAGGTGACATTAGTGATAAACCTGGGATGGGTGCTCTGTAAATATTAATAACATATCAAAATGTATAATTTGTCAGTCAATATTGCTACAAAATTGGCCTGAATAATGGAATATGAGGCATCAGTGACCATCGGAACAAACTCAAAACGTGCCCAGATTGATTAAAAGTATTAAAGAAAATAGTTAATATACAATTGCTTTTTAACTGTCTTTGCATTATTTGGTTGAAAGATTATTGCTGGCATCATAGCACAACATTTTAATGCCATTCAAAGTATCTTATTTTCCAGGAAAGATGTTAAGAAAATGTAATTCATAAATGTTTTAATTTTTATAACTAACACATATTTATAACTAGGAAATAATACACATTAATAATGGCTCAGGAATTTTATCTTTTAAAATAAAAAAAGAAAATTAGAAATGGAAATTATAAGCAATGTAAAATCTAAACCTACATTCAAGACACATAGATACGATAGATAAAAATATATTTTACGAACTTAAATAGTGAAATGCCTATGCTCAAAATCATGAGCACACTTTCTGGGTAAAACAGAGAGAAAAATCCAGAGCCAAAGGATCTATGGAAATTCAGGACTACATAGAGATGATCCGGTCAAATTTTCAATGCTAATCAAGAAACAGAAGCCGAACGCATCTCAGGCGTGGTAGGAAACAAGAATCCAGTTCCTTATGTGTAGATAGAGATTAGAACACTACACCTTTTGTGGGGCTTGGGTGGCTCAGTCGGTTAAGCACTCAAATTTGGCTCAGGTCATGATCTTCTGGTTCGTGAGTTCAAGCCCTGTGTCGGGCTCTGTGCTGACAGCTCAGAACCTGGAGCCTGCTTTGGATTCTGTGTCTTCCTTTCTCTCTGTCGCTCTTCCACTCTCCTTCTCTCTCTCTCCCTCTCTCTCTCTCTCTGTCAAAATAAATAAACATTAAAAAAACAAAAAGAACACCACACCTTTTCAGCATCCTGAACTCATCTTCAGCATCATCCCACACTCTACACGGTCTCTGGACAACAGGGAAATTCCTGAAGCCAGTTTTGTATTTCAGTTCCCACAGTGTCACGTCTTTTACCCATTCTGGGTGTGTGTTTTTCTGAAAAATGTCCTGCCTGGCATTTCTACAACACGTAGGTATTTTGATTTGGCACCACAAAACCAGAGATTTGGATCCCCACAGAGAATCAGACAAAGACTGGTGGATAGATGTATAGATAGATAGATTCATTACCTATATGATATTCTTAAATATTATATAACATTTCCTCAATAACTTTCTCAAACATACTCAACCAGTCCCTTTAAAATATATATGTGTGTGTGTGTGTGTGTGTATACAGTGAAAACATGTGTATGTGTTTCTTTAAAAACTCCTTCTGAATTACAAAATTTTAATGAAGATGTCCCACACTGTTCAGTTTTGCTGCCATGAAACACACACACAGACACACACACACACACACACATGCACACAGATATGGTAAAGGAACGGGTGAGGGGGCTTCGCAGTATGTTTATGACGATATAATGAAAATGCACTGTATGAAATGCGTCTGTTGTGTGGCTCGTTACTGTGTTGCTCTCTTTAACTGATTACACACGCTTGCGAAAGCTTTAGAGCACAGAAGTATATTGTGTATATTTGATTAAATGTCGACTTTGTGTTTTTTTCTCAACGCCAGTACCGGTAAGTCTCTCAATCCAGGCTGGAAGAAATGCAAACTAACACATCTGAGGTTGCTACTGTGTGCCAGACACTGGAGTACATGCTAAAATCTCTTGACACATTTTATATCTATAGCAACTACTTGAGGTAGATATAATTATACTTTTTAAATATCACAAACTAGGAAATTGAACCTCAAAGAAGTAGAACTTCCCAAGTATTCCGGCTATGAGTGAAAGAACGGTATTTGAATCTAAGCTTTCATTCCAAAATACGTACTTTCTACAGAAAATCCTTTTTCCTATAACTTAATGCTCTACTGGAATATGCCTTTAATAGCGATGTACGATTCAGCATGAATTCTTTCAACTTAGTCACATTTTTGCAAACATAATCTTTCATCCAAGTCTTTTTATTTTTTTTCTGTAGCTACTGGCAATAGTTACCCATTTTGAGTAACACGAAAAGAGAAAATTGTGGAGCAGAAACTCTTTTGTTTTCAAACTGGGAAAGAAATGTGTAGGTGAAGTTTTGAGAGAGGCTGCATCTTGGGATTATATTAGCTCAAGCGATACAAGATAAAGCCAAATACATTCTGAATGCAAGATAAATTATTGCAAAATAGATCATATTTGATGTACCTAAAAATGGATCTGCTGCTTCAGATCCACAAGGAAATGTGGAAATACAAGGTCGTCTAGTATATTAAGTATGAAATATGACCTCAAACCAAATAACTGGGCCTACCATGTATTTTCATGACAAGAAGGTCTCCCTCAGAAAAGTTTCCTTAAACCAGGTTAAGATTACATTCCCTCCCGACTAACAGCATTTTTAGTTTTGCCTAAGTGTTTCTAGTGGAAGAGGCAACATCTTTCGAGCAAAGAATGTACATGGGATTACATAGGCACATAGCTTCTTAACCTCAAGAAAAAAATCCCAGGCTGCCAGTTGTAATGATCACTCTCCCCAGATTTTTCAAAGCAGTTCCAATTTCAAAATTTATGTTCCATGGTCATTTCATAGGTTTAATCAAGCCTATTTCTAATGATCATAGATCATTCTTAAAGTCAGATGTATACAAGTATATCCTCTTAAAAATATTAATGAAAGAACTCAAGCAGGTGTCATTTAGAAGGTCTATTCAAACTTCTAAGTCTCTTGTTCAATATGAAAACCACCCACCAAGAAGAAACATATTCTATTGAACCCTTCCAAATATATTACATAAAGCAGGCTTATGAGTGTTTGTCACATAGTGGGTACATAAAAATGGCAATTTTAAGTATTATTAATTCCATTCTGAGGGATCTTCTACTTCTTCAGGAAATATATAATGATATACATTGTAAAATATTAAGAACACAGAGCATGTAAAATTTTAATGTGCACACAAAAGTCTTTTACAACCTCCTCACTCACTAAGTGGTCCCACATTAAAATAAAATAAATCTTCACCCAAAGAGAAAGCACTTAAAATGTGCAGCTTTTTCAGATTTTCGTTCCCCAAAGAATTCATTTTTCTTAACAGCGTCAGATATAATAAAACCATCCGTTTCAAGGAAAAAATAATTAAAGCACTTAGCATGATGTTTTACTTTCAGTATTTAAAAATCAGCTATTTCTTATGATCAGTAATTTGGGATTCCATTAGATTTTATGATACTAAATATAGATTTACACAATAGATACTAATGACTCTGGACTCTCAGACACTTGTTACTTAAGTTATAAACCAGGATATCTGCCAAGAATTTATGTTCTTAAAAATTATGCAGAGAATGCAAAATGATGATGAAAGAGGGCACAGAGGAAGAACCCAGTTCTACAAAATGATGTTTTCCATGTACTTCATATTCTTTTAAAGCCAGAGCCATGTTTATACAGAGGCAGCCCAAATCATCCGTCGTTTTTATTTATTCATTTCAATATTTACATTATAATATATACATATAAATATGTATGCAGTGCATCATGTATACTAGGTGGTATCCCTTGCACCAAGGATTAAAAAAATACATAGAAAGAAAAAAAAAAGAGTTCGGTCCCTTATAAACAAGTTAGGAACGATATAAAATAAAATACATACAGTTCGATGTGCTGAGGCAATATTACGGAAAGGACAGATAGTGAGCACAGGGAAGGAGTGTTTACTCGTGAAGATGATCTGCAAAGATTTCAAAGAGCATAAAGATGAGCATGTGGAATAAGGAGGAAAGGTCAGGAGAGCGTGAGAAGTATCTTACGGAGGTGCCTTCCAGGTCTTTGCTCGTGGGAAGGAGATTTAAAATCTATGCTTCTCAATATGTTTTCCTTCAAGAACCAAAACCAGAAGCCTACTGAGCACTTGTGTAAATTTCCAGGTTTCACCTGGAACTATTGGATAGGAACCCGTAAGGATGAGGCCAAAACACATGCTAAACCTATACCTGGGCAGAACTCGTATGCTGTATCGGATGCACAGAGGGTGCAGGGACATGTCATTTAGAACTAACAGTAATTTCTCATGACCTCTTCCTTATAAGCTGCTAGCTGTAATACTTTCTGTTGTAAACAAAATTTTTCTAATGAGTTGATGATTTTAAATATCTTCATTTTTAAATGATACAAATATAACAAATTCCTTAATCAAAGCATAGTTTATAATGACAGACATTTATTATGCTTTCTTGAATAAAATCAGCTTCCTAAAATTCATGTCATTTTCAGAACTGTGTTAATTGTTCCATTCATTGTCACCGGGTGAAGAGAGACACTCTTCGAGCTGGTTGGGGGCAGTTAGGTTTCTAATGAGCAGAAATATCTGTGAGGTCACTAAATAGCATGCATTTAAATTAGTCTGCACCAATATCTCTATTATGTTAATAGTAATAATAATAAATCTCTACCATTATTTGCATATTACATTTAAGATAATATCTAGACTAAGTTTAAAAGCAGAAACACCTGGTGATAATTTGCAATACCTCACAGTAAATTTCGGCTTTATCTATTACTCAATAATTTAAATCTGATTATATCTCCCTGATCTAAATAACAAATTTCTCCCAACTCCCTTCTTAAGTTTAGAAGCCTTCTGATCTTCCTTCATTACAGTGATAAGCATGGACAGAGAGACTATTGTCCCATTATAGAAAAACTAAAAAGCAAAATGCTAATTAAAAAAAAATACCATACAAAGACCAGGTGCAGTCCCTACGTGGCAGTTTATCTTCAAACAGGAATCTGCCTTGTTAGCATCCATAAAAATCACCATGTTGTTTTACTTCTTGATGTACATCTATCTTTATTGAAAAACAGCTTCAGGGGCACTTGGGTGGCTCACTTGATTAAGCATCCGACTCTTTATTTTGATTCAGGTTATGATCTCACATTCGTGATACTGAACCCTAGTCCAGCCCTGTGAGCAGCTCCACGCTGGGTGTGGAACCTGCTTAAGGTTCTCTCTCTCCCTCTCCTTCTGCCCCCCTCCCCAGCTCGGGCTCTTTCTCAAAATAAAAACACAAAAAATCCAAAACAGTTTCATTGTGACTGTTATTTCTTCTTCCTATCTAATATACATCTATCCACATTCGTAAGTAGTATATCAAAATTAGGGATGATTTTATTCATTCTTATTACTCTGATCTCTAATGTAATTCATGAGGTTAATGAGAAGAGTAAAAGATGCTCCTAGATTTCAGATTAGTTGGAAGTTTAAAATCTGCTTAAAGCTTTATCATCAGAAATTTCTTTATATGCCATGTTCCTTTGTCTGAAATTTACAATAATATTTATTAAAATAGATCTATGTTTACCTTAAGTATACTGTGTTTTTAATCATACTACCAATTCCTAAAGCAAACAAATAGAGAAGTAAAGACTAGTATATTTGCAATGTAAACAAAAGTGCATTTAGCATAAGAAAAGGGTCTGTCAAATATGTGCTCACTTCTTTAGAGAATTTCATATAGCCTCTTTTCAAAAGGACACAATCGAAAACCAAACAAATAACACATATGATGGCCATTATCATCCAAGCCAAAAGCAGTAACTATAAATTTTTATTATTTATCAAAAAATGAGGGTTGGACAAATGATGTTTCTTTAATTCCAAAAATTGCTACTGTATGCCAAAAAGCTTTGTCATGTATCTATGATGTAAATATGAATAAGCCATATTTCTTTAGCTTCTCATTATCTGGCACTTGGCTTAAAGGACTAGAGTAAATAGCCTAGTGCATGAACTTGGAACTTCCTTGTACAATGAACAACAACTTTGAATATTTATTTTTCTCTGCTATTGTATGTGTCTAATTTTCCCTAGCCATGAGCTTTTTATTTGTTTTATATCATACACTGTATGGCTAAGAATGGCCTCATTTAATTTTTTGTAATGAGTTCTCATTATTCCTGTATGGCAATTATCCAAATTTGTGTTTACTCATGAAGATGTGAACGGCATCATGGATCCGTGGCACATTTGGCCATTTATTAAGGTGAGTGTCACTGTGGTTAATAAAATGAGAATCCAAGTTTGGTGATTCATGGAACATATTTGACTACCCCCCAACATTCTTTAAATTAGCTTGTAACTATACACATTTCTAGACTGACTCAAGATGCAGACCCAAAAGAACCTCAAGATCTCATAAACCCTTTAACTTTCTTTTAACAGATCATCATGCTTTGTAATTTTGAGGTTAGCTTTCTTTTTGGAAGAATTGGAGCAAATTAAAAAGAAAAACTACATACAAATGGCTTAAATAAGGGCCAGATGTCAAGAAAATTGCAGCCAGAATCTGAAATATATTAGCAAAAATTTCTAAGGGAAAATGTTGAAAGAATAGGACAGTTTAGGAAGACGTACCTTAATTTCTATAGTTGCCAGTTAGCTCTTGATTGGGAAATACCAATCCATTGCCCCTGGCTTATGGCACCTGGCACTGGGACCACCTTAGTAGCAGCTGGTTTCAAGAGAACCCAGTGAGATTTGGCAGGTTCACAACAGGTATAAAAATTATTGTCAAGTAAAATTTTCCTTATTTGCCTACTTTTCTTGCATATTTACTTTCCGAGCAATAGGATTTTGTCATGTAAACATTTTTGTTAGTATTTTAGTTATGTACATTAGTTCATCCAAACTTTAACTTTTTTGTCCAACCTCCTACAAAACAGAAGCAAGCACCTCTCCAAGTTATGATCTATAGACTGGGTAAACAGTGTCCATGGAAAGAAGTGACAACTTTGTGAAGAAACCCATACCAGTGTGAAACTGATAATTTCCATACATATATCTTTTTTATCTTCTAATAAATCATGGCCACTAATTCAACAAATATTTATTAAGTATCTACAATGCAGTAGGCAAACATCTTAATACTTCTAGATTTGTATCAACTGTCATAAGTAATATAAGAAAATAGGGTGAGGGATGCCTTGGTGCTCAGTGGATTAAGCATCCGACTTCGGCTCAGGTCATGATCTCACAGTCTGTGAGTTCAAGTTCCGCATTGGGCTCTCTGCTGTCAGTGGAGAGCCTGCTTCAGATACTCTGTCTCCCTCTGTCTTTTCTCCTTCCTCTCTCTCTCAAAAATAAATAAACATTTTTTTAATTAAAAAAAAGAAAGAAAGTAGGGTGATAGAAAAATCAGGTGAACTCCTTGAGATGAAGTGGTTGTGGGTTTGATGAAACCTGAAAGATGAGAAAGAGTAAGCCTTGTAAGAATGAATTATGGCATGATGGCACTAGAATCCAGGCAAATCATCTGAAAAATGCAATGTCTCTGAAGTCAGAAAGGACATGATCAGAAGAGGGAGAGAGTACTATGAGGTAAAAATGGAAAGAGACCAGGCAGGCAGGGCCAAGCAGACCAAGAAAAGGAGTTTGAGTTTTCTTCTAAGATAAGTGGGGAGTCACTGATAGCTGGGAAGTGATATGGTTTTACTTATGTTGGAAAAAAATACCAGTTATGAAGAAAATGAAACATGGTGGGGTCAATGTGAAAGAACACTTAGGAAGCTATGGAAACATCTTAATGAAATATGATTGTTTCTGAAAATATGATCATAAAAGTAATTATCAAGAGGAAAGGGCAAATTCAAGGTATATTTTGTGGAGACACTCATGAATTGTCAATAAATTTGATTTTGTGAATGAGGTAAACAGAAGAATCAATGAGGTATTTCAGGTTTGTGATTTGGCCAAGTGAGTAATAATGACACTCTTAAAACAGATGAGGAAGAATAAAGGAGAAAGTTCTTTCTGGAAAAGTTTCAAAATAAGAAGTTTTGCTCATATTAAATTTGAAATGGTCTTGAAACATTCAAGTGTAGACATTTAGTAGGCAAGTTTGTAACCTGTACTTCTAGTGTAGTGGAGAAATCTCAGTTGGAGATAAGAATTTTGCAGTTGCCATCATGCAGATACTCGTCAAAGTATGGTGAGAAATGGATCACCTTAGAGGTAAAAGTGGAGATAATTAAGGTCTCTGTATTATTCTGTGAGACATTCCTCTATTAGGCAAATAGAGGAGAAACAAATCAATGAAAATAGTCAAATGAAAGCCAGGGACAGTGTATGGTGTCAAATGAGCCAAGAAGGGAACATCCTTTATCAAGGGGAAACCAAAGAGGTTGAGAGGTTGGGTTGGACAAGGACAGAAAAATGACCATGGACAAGAACACTTTCAGTGCAGTGATAAGGACTTGACTGAAAAGGAAGTACCTGGAAACATTGCTTATAGGAAACTGTTTTGAAGAGTATTGCTCTAAAAGGGGAGCAAAGAAATGGGAATATAGCCAGAGGGACATAGGGAGAAAAGGGACTTTGTTTTGTTGTGCTTGTTCGGTTTTGTTTTTTTCTTAATGAGAGATTCTAAAGCATGTTTCTTTGTTTATAGAAATAAGGAAACAATAGAGCAGAGACTACTGGGATAGAAGAGATGAAATAAATGAAGGAACAAAGCCCTTGACAAGGCAAGGAAGATTGAGATCCAGAGTCCAAGGGGAGAGACTGTCCCACCAGAGGGGTCTTTTGGTAGGCGATGTCTTTTTCATAGGATTTGAAGTCATTCTTTTCTAAATTAGGCCGGGAAAGTCAGTCATCCAATATTTGAAGGTTACCAATTCATCTTAAAGAAAACGTCCTTCAGAGCAGAAATGTGAAATGCATTTTTTTTTTTTACACCTCTCAGAATCCCTAAGGGAGAAGTTTGTTCTGGCTCACAAAGACCTACATTCAAGAGTTGCCTACATTCAAGGCAAGTAAGAAACATGCTTGGAAAAATAATGAAGAATCCTGAGGGATTGTGCAGAGAAAATTCACCAAATTTTGAAATGAGACAAATGAAAGTTAGTTGGGTTTTTATTTAACAACTGTATAGTAATTTGAACTTGGTGATATGTAGAACTGTAAGTAAAATCCTAATAGATATCACTGTCCATTACAACAATATAAGTTGCAATTAAGAGAAAACCTAACCTGGATGGGCACTAATAAAAAAATGGAGGGGGGCCTGGAGGGCACAGCAGGTTAAGCCTCTGACTCTTGATCTAGGCTCAGGTCATGAGATCTAGCCCCACATTGGGCTCTCTGCTCCCTGCAGATCCTGCCTAAGATTCTCTCTCTCCTTCTCCCTCTGTCCCTCCCCCACTCACATGTGAAGCAGTCTCAGTAAATAAATAAATAAATAAATAAATAAATAAATAAATAAATAAATAATTGGAACCTACTATAATCTGAATATTTCAATGACGACATTCAGGAACATCTTGGCTCAGGGTTCAAACAAAGTGATCAGGGCCTGCCTCTTCTCTCCCTACATAAATCTATTGTGCTATTTCAATTCTGAAACCTGCCCTTATGTCTCACATTAGATGACTGCACAAAGCTCTCTTTTTAAATCTCATTGAAAACATATAAATAAAAAAGAGAAACAAACTGGGAAAAGAATTTGAGGGACTCCTGTGTGACTCGGTTAAGTGTCCCATTTTGGCTTAGGTCATGATCTCATGGTTCATGGGTTCGAGCCCTACATCGGGCTCCGCTCTGACAGTGCCAGGCCTGGTTGGGATTCTCTATCTCTCTCTTTCTCCCTCTCTCTCTCTCTGCCTCTCCCTTACTCTTGTTCCCTTCCCTCTCTCTCTCAAAATAGGTTAAAAAATCTTGAAAAAAAGAATTTGAAACATAACAAGCCAATTATATGTAAAGTGTATTTTTACAAAACTCAAAAATTCCAATAGAAAAAAAAATGGCAAATGATGCAGTAGTAGTGACTAGGATAAACACATAAATGGTTTTAAAACATTAATGTCATTTGATATCATTCAAAAATCAAGGAAACTCAAAATGAAATCACAATGAATCATTGTTGAATAGGCACTGGACTGGCCCAAATTGAAACGTAGTGATGAGGATGCGAAGCAATAGAACAATGAAACTTTCGCACGTGGTGGTGGGGGTGTCACTTGTCACAGTTACAATGGAAAGGGCTTGACCTCACCTAGTAATGCTGAAGATGCACATACCTACGCCTGTCCTTTTTATACCTAGATATATAACCCAGGGAGACTGGCCACCAGGAGTCATGTACAAAATGTTCAAAACAGTAATAATGATCCAAAAGTTCATTGATTGCAGATAAGATAAATAAGCAAATAAATAAATTGTGGTATGTATTCCATTCCTATAGCATTATAAAGCAGTGAAAATAAATGAATTATAGCAAAGCAGTCACAATACGGGTCTCAAGAATAAAATATTTAGCCAAAGTAACTCATCAAAGGGAATATTTAACATATGAGTCTATGTATGCTGTGTATGCAAAGTTTAAAATGGACAAAATTTGGGGGATCCTGGGTGGCTCAGTTGGTTAGCCTCTGACTTTGGCTCAGGTCATGATCTCATGGCTCCTGAGTTCAAGCCCCACAACAGGCTCTGTGCTGACAGCTCAGAGCCTGGAGCCTGCTTTGGATTCTGTGTCTCCCTCTCTCTCTGCCCTTCCCCCACTCTTGTACACACATTCTCTCTCTCTTTCTTTCTCTCTTTCTCTCTCAAATATAAACAAACATTAAAAAATTAAAATGGGCAAAATTGCACAAAATATTATTTAGCATTATATACATACATATTAGAACTCTACAAAAAAATAAAAATAATACTGCACTTAATGAAAGGTTATCCCTCTGAGGGAGTGGCAAAGAGGATGAAATAAGATGGAAGGACTTCTGATTCACTGAAAAACTTTTATTTATTAAGTTCAATGTTGGATAAACATGTACCCAATTTTTTTATTATTTTACTCTGCTATATAGATAGCACACATGATTCAGTATGTATGATACATTTCACAATAAAAAGTTAATCATGTGACATTAACCAAATTATTATACAGTACACCTAAATTGCTAATAGTATTTGTAACACTTGTGATGTGCTGGTGACTCTTGTATGAGAACCAGGGTTTTTAGCAATATATATCTAGAGCTATGAAAATTGTTCTTTCCTTTTGACTCCTTAATAGTACTTGCATTTTATTATAAAGGAAAAATATGGAAGATTAAGATCTCTTCTCTTTTTCCACATGCTTTATCTACCATTCAAGTTACATTATCCATCATTATGCGTTATCTGCCATTCTAACCTAACACAATACCAACCTGCTCCTCACAATTTAATCTCTGTTGCTTTCCCTAAGCTTCAAACTTCTGCAAGTCTTACTTAATTTCTTTAGAATGGGTTCCCTAACCACCTTGTCTTGCTACTAAATCCTTCTTCATTCTTTTGGACTGAATGGAAGTGTTAGTTTTTCTTGTCATCATGGTTAAGTTTTCCCCCATTGTGTTTCCATATTTATTCATCCATTGTGATATTATTATATGGTTCATATAATTTCCTATGAGATTATTGGCCTCATGAAGCCAGATAGTGGTTTATTTATATCTGAATCTCTCTCCAACAGTAAGTACTATAAATCAATGTTTAATGAATATGTTAACTGAAACATTGTAAGCAATGTTCAAGATGGCATTGTTTATCAACAAAAACAATGTCCCAAGTTTCTGATGGGGGTAAATGATCTGTTAATTACAGTGTATCCATTTGATACACTGGAGTATTACACGCGCCTTAAAATGCTATTGTGAAATAAAATACAATATATTGAAATGCTGAAAAATCTTAATGCTATAATGGCAACTAATCTAATTCATGAAAAAGAAGGAAATTTTATTGAGGATCTACATAATAATTATGCAAAAAGGTAGATACATGACCAGGAACCAGAAGGCAAAATTAAATTGCCTACATATCACAGAAATATAAAAATGGTTGATTATGGATTCTTTGTTGATTTTTTTCCTTCAGAATAAATGATTTTTAGATTGTATTTAAAATTTAATATTTTCAGACACAATTGACTGAGATTGCAATTCACATAGTATGACAGCCTTTTTCAGAGTGCTCTCTGCTCCTCTTCTTAAAACATTGTTTAATATACACACTGGAAGCCAAAAAACAGCTTCAGATGGACACTCAGAAGCATTTTCTAAATTCAACTAATCAAATGCTAGTGAGTATTTAAATAATAACTCAAAAATAAGCACTCAATAATGAAATTTCAAAAATAATACTAGTCACCAACTAGTAAAAACTGGGGAAAAGAAACCTTTCAAAATTCATAACCAGGGACACCTGGGTGGCTCAGTCGGTTAACTGTTCAGCTTCAACCCAGGTCATGATCTGACAGTTCATGAATTTGAGCCCCACATCCAGCTCTGGGCTGACAGCTCAGAGTCTGGACCCTGCTTCAGATTCTCTGTCTCCCTCTCTCTCTGCTCCTCCCCCCCCCATGCTCTGTCTCTCTCTCTCTCAAAAATAAATAAACATTTAAAAAAAACTTTAAAAAATGCATAACCATACACTGTTTTAATGATTTCATAAAATTCAAAAATGTTCTATGAATCACCCATATTAAGTATCTGTGATTGCATTAATTACTCCCCCTTTCTGCAGACACGGGCAGCACATAATATAGGACTGCTTTCCACATGGGAGCGGAAACTTACAAAGTGAGCACTATTTTCCGATTCTGCTGGGATACACATCTCAATGGACTCTGGAACATTGCAAATACAAATTCCTGGGCCCCATCTCAAACAAATAATGGGTGGTTTTCCAGGCTTTCTCAACACCTCAGTAGATTTAATTGTATAGCCCAGGTTGAAAAATACTTGTTTAGAGCATGAAAGTAATTCTTAAAGTTAACATAGAGTTCAATGAAATTAAGAAACTCACTCTTAGCAAAAACCATGCGGGAGGGGAAGAGGGGAAAAGAAAAAAAGACACAAGAGAGGGAGGGAGACAAAACATAAGAGACTCTCAAAGACTAAGAACAAACTGAGGGTGAGGAGGGTGTGGGAGGGGGGAGAGTGGGTGAGGGGCATTGAAGAGGGCACTTGTTGGGATGAACACTGGATGTTATATGGAAACCAATTTGAAAATAAATTATTTAAATTAAAAAATGTTAAAAAAAAACCTCACTTTTTGAAAAGTCTCATTACATATAGTATCTTTGGCATAATGATGGGTATTCAAAGTATCTGAAAATTAGGTCACTTCATTGAAGCACTTGGTTGTGGTACTTGAATCCAGCATGTCTGAAACAACTGCTCTCTCACCTTTCTCCCTCACTACTGAGACTTAGAACACTTTCAATGCTAGTTGAGGCTGCCTAACTCCAATCTCCCTAGCTGAATCCATCCTAAATACCACTACCAAATTAATCTACATTGGGCATAACTCAATTTGTCAATCCTCAGTAAGTCTCACTTGATTACTGGACAAAGCTTCAGGCTCTCAAACTGCCACTTAAGGCCCTTGACCATCTAAACCATAGACAATCTCTCCTACCTTATTCTTTTATTTTCCTCCACAGCCTGTATTTTGAACCAAGTCACCTGATGCTCTGTGTACTTATCCCTACTTTTCCAATTTCCAATTCTTCACATAGTACATCCAACTCCTACCAATTCAAATCCCACCAATCCTCCAATTTCAGCTCAAATCTTGTCTATTTCCCAGGGCTTTCCCCAAATGTTTCTCCCATTTAAAAGTCTACTTAATCCAAGTACTTAATTTGTACTTTTTCACCCTATAGTGTTTCACTTTACAAAGTCAGTATCATCTTATTACCTATAGAATATATAAGTTTTTAAAGACAGTATTCCTGTCTGATTGGTGGATTGCCTTATTTCATCATCTTGCATCTATTTATTCTCCAGAAAATTCCATTAAATTAATGCATGCATTAGAAATACTTTTGATATTTCCAGGATCCTCAAAATATAAAACCAGACAAAACTCTCTATACTCTTGCTCCCCCTAAACAACATCAACAATGTCTTGTGGTTGGACCTACATATTTTGAAGATTTAAGCTTGTGCCAAGTTCTATAGAAGTTTGCATCAGATTCTAGAGAAATAAAATTAAATAACACCTGTCACCTTGGAATAGATATAGTAGAATTATCAGAGTGCATATGTTCAGGGTTGAGATAAACAAATAAACACATATTTTGTAATACTTATAATTTCCATTATATTTAATACAAGATAGTTATGCACAAATCTCTACATTTTCACAGGCATACAAACGGGGTGACTTTAACTGTGATTTTTAGTAATGCTTAGTAATACTCTATTGAGTCCTGAATAATCTTCTCCAAATCTATTCAGTTCCACCTTGAGATGACCTGACCATGCAGGACTCCCACTTAGGCTTCTTTCCGGGCTCCATTTTCCCCCACTTCATTCTCTGCACTTACCAAACATTATCTAGGCCACCAGAGAGTCAATTCAATCCCACATAGGATGGTCAGTCCATAAATCACTGATTTTGATTGAGGAAGAGAGTGGATGTACTTTTATTTTTCTTCATTCTCCAGAAATCACTTTATTACCCCCTATAATTCCAATGATGGAGTGATTTTCCATCATTAAATGTATCTGCCCCATGCTTGAGATATGTTCAAAAACCACATCCCATTCTTCTTTTGACACCAGGACTCTTCAAAAACATCTATTTCTCTTTATTGTTATTTTATTATTCCCAACCCTCTGGAGGTCTCAAAAAACCTAAAAAGCCCTGCCCCAAGTTTGCTCCACTAGGAGAGTACCAATTTTAAATCACTTAATTATCAATCAATCTTAAGTAAGTCCAGCAAAAGCAACATCTGACTCAATTTGTTCAGAAACCCATTCATTCAGCCTTGTGGCTTCTCTGCCATGCAGGAGACCTGTCAGACTAGAATCATGAAAAGGCTTATTGGATTTTAATGTTGAACTAATGTTGCTTCTGCAGTCTCCCACATTAGAGGGGTGATGGGGAGTCCAGGAAGAAAATGAAAAATGGTCTCTCTGTCTCTCTCACTTGTTTTTTTCTTTTGCAGAGTTCAAACGTTCAATCTGTCCTTTCTATGAACCTACTATTTATGGCAACCTCTTTTAACCTATATATAATGCATGAAGAATTCTAGGCAGAAAAATATTGTAGGTAGGCACTCATATGACTGATTGCAATGAACCCTGAAAGCTTTTGGATGTCAGGATCACAATATTGCAAGGTCCCCAGCTAACTCTACCTGCTAAGGCCACTCTTACCAACCTTCATGAAAAGTATGCATAAATTTATACTATGAGACTTCATGTGTGGATTCTATCTTGATCTAGAGGACTTATATGTCTTCCTCATTTCTCTGTGTCCTTTTTCACAATATAATGTATAATGCCTTCAATAGGGTTTCATTAATGCTTTCCACTGAATGACAGAGTCTATAAATTTTTGCAGTGATTCAAAGAGCATCTATGACATCTGCACAGGAGAAAATACTGTAAATGAATACCGATTTTCTCATCTCCTCTTTCCCCTGATTATTATAATAGCTAGGTCTTTTTCTTTGCCCCATATCTCACACTCTACTCAGGTCAAAGGAAGTAAGATAAGGACTATGCAAGAATGGTAGATACCACTTCTAAATTAGTAATTATTCTAGCACTGCCTCAGTACTCAGGGCACATGAACCTTCGTTTCTTATTCCTTAGTCAGATAAATGCCTGACATCAATGAAATTGACCCGCAGTAACCTGTACAGTTTGACTATTTCATGTCACTATTGTATTTCCAGTATATCCAACAGTGAATGTGGAATAGCTAAATTTTCATACCCCTGCCCTATTACTTCTGGGAATGGTTACTTGTATTTTAAAGGGAGAACCATTGCCTATGTTTGGGTTCATCCGAAAGCAGAGCCAAGACAGGGACTTGAGTACAAGTAGTTTAACTGGAAGTGGGAATGATGGGGCAAGGAGAGCAAAAAGCCAATGAAATGTTCAGGTTACTACTTGGGGCAACTGAGTCTCAATCCAATAGTGAAGCATCTGAACATCCATGAAGAAGGAGGTAAAAAATTGCTTTATGAAATATTTGGATGCTAAGCCATTTACCCTCCAATTTCTATCCCTCACTATTTAATACTCTTCTCCAAGACTGCTAATTTCCTCCCACTTCCAGGTTGCCCAGTACACATACTTTTGGGCTATCAAGTTTCTTAGCCTTTGGGAAATAAATTCCCGAGGCAAACAACCAACCAAACAAACAATCATAAATATCATATGGGTTTAAAGTGGGGCAATGTTAAGCTGATATCAGAGCTGTATCAAAAAGATATGGTAAGGTCACACAAATTCTGTGCCATATCCATAGACCTATCAAAGTTTCTCGACCTCAGCATGTTGACATTTGGGGCCAGATAATTCTTTGGAAGCTGCCTTTTACATTGTTGGGTGCTAAGCAGCATCCCTGGCTTATACCCACTAGATGCCAGTAACACTCCTCCAAATGTGACAACCAAAACTGTATCTAGACATGGTCAAATGTCCCGTGGGTGGCAAAATAGTTTCTGATTGAGACCACTGACCTAAGGCAATTTACTCAAAGTGACATGAGGTATCATTTGGATTGTTTAGCACATCAGAAAAAACACAGGGAACCCAGGTTACAGACAATCCTCTAAGAAACTCCTTCTATCACAAAAAAAAAAAAAAAAAAAAAACAAAAAAAAAAAACTCATTCATTCTTTATTTCTTTCAAAAACACCCATTTAGCATCTGCTATTTTCCAGGTACTGCTGTTTAAGTCTCCAAAGATGTAAGTTTGAGTAACAACCTGATTTTTCCCTGCCTGTGGGGAACCCACAAACTAGTGGAGGAAACGGCACTGGAGGATATGGGTCAAGGGTAATGGTATTGATGGCAAAGTTGTTAACAGTTTCAGCAGGGAAACTTATGACCTTCTGAAGAAGCTGACACCGCATGGACTCTATGGGTATTACACAGCATCTAAAGTCAAGAGTTCGGAATTTAGGATAAGCAAACCACTTAGCAATATTATAAAATTGTATATAGTGCTTATTTTATGCCAAAGACAGTTATAAATGGTTGATTTATGCTTATACCTTTAATTCTTAAAATAATATAAGATGAGTGCTGTTATAGCTACTTCCCAAATGAAGGAGTAGAGAGTTGCTCAACCTCCTTCACTAAAGATCAATCCAACTTTGTTTTCAAAAGTTCAGTCTCAGATGGCAGAGATTATAGAAAGGAATAAAATGAGACATACCATTAATTATGTAATGCTTTTGTGTTTCTTCAGTAAATGATGCAATTGTCTAAATGTTATTGTATAATTTATAAGTCAAGCCAGGACACTTTTGAGAGTGAAAGTGGGCACTCTTGATGATTATGCTGGGACAGTGGTTATAAACATAAACTATATTGGGTAAACTGAGCCCTATGGATCACTAACCTCAGGTCTATTTGTCTCAAGAAAGAATATGTGCTGTTTGGAAATCTCAAAAAAGCTTTAATGATTCTGTGTTTTCTATAGGGAATATAGTAATTAAAATATTATTTTCCTTGATCTAGCCCTAAATACTTCTGCAGTCTTATCTCCTGCTACTCCTTGCCTCACATCCCCACTCCAAATTATTAAATCTCCTAGAGCTCTTCAGAACTAACCTCTGAAATTTCTTGCCTTCGCTTATGCCATCTGTCTTTGGGATGATTTTCCTCTTCTCTTCTGTTGGCTAACTAATCACTTGGCTAATTTCTCCCTTTATAACTATTCTCCTAGCCAGAATCTCACTTCTATTCTTCTTTAAGAATAAGACCAATTCATGGAAGCCTTTCTGAGTCTCCTCCCCATCCTCTTTTCCAAATAGGCTGTGTCTATTCCTTGGCTTCCCTCTCTGTTTCTTACTAAACTCAGCTGCTGAGGGGCAAGGCCCATATTTTTCCAAACCTGTGCACACCACCTCCCTACTTTTCATCATGGAATATGGTGAATGCCCGATGACTGTTAAAAAATGACAAATGGGCAAATTAACAGGTATGTTTTTGTCACCTTTGCAGCAAGTACATGTCAAGATCTCTGATTCTTGAGATTAATGTACAATTCTGCAACTCTTTATGCCTATTTTGTAACAAATGAGGTTTTTATCTTTTCAGATAAGGTGGCAAACTAGCTTTTTGGAGCATTCGCCAGAGCAAAAGAGTTCATAACATGTGGGGCGCATCTCAAGAAAGTGGGTTGTGTTCTACGTACATGTAGCATACTACTACATAACCAGTACAGACAGTCATGTCCATGATCTTTGACAAAAGAAGAAACGCATTTTAATGGATTTTGCGCAAAAATAAATCCTAAAAATAAAAGCAAAAACAATTAAAAAAACCCTGTATATCTCCAGGAAATTATGCATTTGATATTCCTTTTCAAAGGACCCATCATAGGAAGACACTAAGCCATTGACATTAGCATAGAAAGGATTTTGCTACGTCTGTTTTTTATTAAACAAAAAAACCTTTTGAGTCTTGTTTAGCCAAGAAAAATCCCAAATTTATTTGATTTGAAACTATATTAAATGTATTTATGGCTTAAAAGTGAGAGGAGAAAACTCCTCCAAATAAAGCTTTTAGTGATACACTGGAAAATAATCTTCCCTAGAGATCCGTATCTTAATTTTCAGTACTTGTGAATATGTTACCTTCTCATAGCAAAAGATATTTTAGAGCTGTGATTAAGTTCTCATCTTGAGGTGGAAAGATTATTTTGGATTAAATGGGTGGGGCCAATGTAATAAAAATAATTCCTGTAAGTGAAAGAGGGAGGCAGGGGAGCAAGAGTCAGAGAAGAAAATGCAAAAATAGAAGCAGAGGTTAGAGTAATATAATTGCTGCCTTTAAAAATGGAAGGGGTAAAATGGGTGAAGGTGGTCAAAAGGTACAAACTATGAACATTATATGTAAAACAAACATAACAAAACCTGAAAAGGTGGAGTAAATAAAGCAGTCTAGACACCTCAAGATGTAAAAATGGTAAAATTCTTGGGTTTTCTTTCACTAATATAGCCCAGACATGGAACTAAAGAAACCAATAATTTGGAAACACCAGTGGGAGTCAACAAAAATTTAGACTGTGATAAGTTATATACATACACACATATACACATATATATACATACATACATATATATATAATGTAATACCCAGAGCAACCATTATATCAGCTATAGAAAGAAATACAATCATAAACACTGTAGAAATCAAAATGGAATTTAGAAAAAAAATCAAAAAACCCATAGGAAGACAGAAAAAAATAACAAAAACAGAAAAGAAAAATTGAAAAAAAATTATGATAGTAAACTTAAGTCCTTATGGAACAATAATTACATTAAATATAAATTGTCTAAATATACTGGTTAAAAGACAGAGAATAGCAAAGTGTATTTAAAAAAAAAACATAACCCAACCCAATATATTTCTTTGTAAAGAAACTTACTTCGAATATAACAACATTGGTATGTTGAAAGTTAAAAGATGGCAAAAGATATGTCATGCAAACATTAATCAAAGGAAAGCAGGAGTGGCTATATTAATATCAGATCAAGTAGAATTTAGAGCAAAGTAAATTATCATGGACAATGGGAGAATTTATATAAAGATAAAAGTGTCAAAAAAATCAATCCACCAAAAAGACATAGTAATCCTAAATGTGAATGTACAAAACAAAAAGGCACCAAAATATGTGAAACAAAAACTGAAAGTACTAAAAGGAGAAAGAGACAAATCTACAATTAGAGTTGGAGATCTGAACATACCTCTGTCAACATTAATAAAACAATGAGACAGAAAATCAGCAATGGTAAAGAACTCAACATGCCATCAACCAAAAGGATCTAATCAACACACTCTATCTGACAATAGAATATAAATTGTTTTCAAGTGCCCACAGAATATATACCAATATGTACTATCTTTTGGATGTGTTAGACTTCTCCAGAAAAACAAAACAAATAGGATATACAGATAAATATATTAAAGGAAATTTATTATAGGGCACAGCTCACATGGTATGGAGGTCAAGAAATCTCACAGTCTGCCCTTTGGAAGCTGGAGAACCAAGGATGTTGGTAGCATAATTCATCCTGACTCTAAAGGCCTGAGAACCTTCTTTTTTTTAATTCTAGATTTTTTCATGTTATTCTTCTAGAGCACAATTTTCTGGCCTGTTAGTGACTATGGTCTTCTAACAGGAACAAAATTAACTCATAAGTAGACAACATAATGGCAGCATTTGGTATCTGCTGCTCTATAAAAGGCAAGGTTACCTTCCCACAAAACCTGCTGAACAGTCTAGACAATAGACTTGTACTTGGTGCCTTCCTTCCAGAACCATATTCCTTTGAATTATTGTGAATAAGCAACACAGGAGGCATGTTTCTTAAAAATAGTAGTAGCTGCCATTAATTCAACATATATAAATTACCCCCCTCTTTTTCTTACTTAGAAGGTTCTACTAATTCATGCCCTCCATTCTTCCATAAATTTAAGATTCAGCTTATCATAATCAACAAAATAATGACATGGAATTTTGACTGCAATTGTGTTGAATTATAGTTCACTTATAGGGGAAGAATTGACATCTTTTGTATATTGAGTCATTTTAATTAGCTTTTCATTTAACATCATTTGTTGCAAATTTACACTTTTCATAAGTATCTTAAAACTCTTTAATTACATTTGTTTCAAAGTATTTTTATTTTAGTGATTTATTAAAATATAGCACTTAATTCATCTTAAATATTTCTCTTTTGCTCTATAAAATGCCAATTGATTTTTTACATTAACCCTATATAGCAAACGTAAATAGTTTTAATAATTCGATTAACTACCTCATTATCAGTTTTTTCATAGATAATCAAATCATCTGCAAATATATAATTTTATTCTTTCATTTCAAATCTTATCAGTTAATTAATTAACTCATTCATTAAAATTTTATTATGCTTTATAGGCATGGCTAGAATTACCAATATAACATGAACTAGAAGTGGGGATAATGTGTACTCTCTTCTTTGTCCTAATCTTGAAGAAATTGCTTTTAATATTTCTCCATTAAGAATATTTGTTTAGGGATTTAATTATATCCTTTTTATGTTAAGGGATATTGTTTTATTCCTTTTATTTTTGTTTTGCTAATATTTTTCCCATCATTAATAGATATTAAATATTTTTAGTGCTATTCATAAAATTGTTGACTTAATGTATGACTTTTATACTTTAATATGGTGGATTACATCAACAGATCTCCTAATCTAAATATAATCCAGATATTAAATCTAAATATGAAATCTAAATCTAAAATTCCTGAGAATTTATTATATTATTACTGAGAAAATCCAACGCAGTCATAATTATTATGTTCTTTCATTCTTTACAGATAGTTTATCAATATTTTATTTAAAGTGTTTGCATCTGTATTCACATGTGAATTTAGCTAATATATTTCTAGGTCTGTTATCTTTCTTAGGTTTTGGAATCAGGATTATGTGAATTTCATAAAATGCATTGCAGAGCACTCCTACTCTTTCTGTAATCATTTTGTAACATTTGATTTACTCATTCCTTCAATGTTTGATACAATATGCCATATAGCATTCTGTAAGATGCTTTCTCTATGAAAAGAATTTTTACCACTGATGATTTTTAAACGATTGTAGAACCATTCTTATTGAGATAGATTTGATAAGTTATATTTTCTTAGACATTTGTCCGTTTCACCAAAGTTTTCAAATTATTAGTGTGAAGTTCTTCATTATGACCATTCACTAATTTTTAAATCTCAGAGCTAATTGTAGTTATCTCTCTTTAATATAATATCAGTTTTTTGAGCATTTTCTTTTAATCTTGCTGCAAGTTTATCATGCTCTTCTGCTCTTGTCTTTATGATTTTTCTTTTTGTTTTATTTTGCTATAGACTCTTTCTCCCATTTTTATCCCTCCACTCCCAAGACAACAAAAAAATCTCAGTTTGGATGCTTAGGTCATTCATTTTAAGACTTTTTTTTCTTTTCATACATAAAGCTACAAATTTCCACCCAAGTTCCACTGTAACTATTTCAACAATTTTGATAATGTGGCATATGCATCATTTAGTTCTAAGCATATTGTTTTCTCCATTTTTTACTTTTTAAAAAGCTTATTTATTTTGAGAGAGAGAGAGAGCGAGAACATGTGAGCAGGTGAAGGACAAAGAATCAGGGAGAGAATCCCAAGAAGGGAGAGAATCCCATGTTATTAGCAAGAAGCCTAATGTGGGGCTCAATTTCAAGAACTGAGCTGAAATCAAGAGTCAGATACTTAACCAACTGAGCCGCTCAGATGCCCCCATAATGAATTCGTCTCCAATGTGTGTTAAGACATTAGATTTTTAATTTCTAAAAAATAATAATGATTCTAGTGACATTTTTATTGCTCAGTTCTAACTAACATTCATTAGGATCACAGAATATGGTCTGTATAAAACGAATTTTTTAAATGTGTCTTTAAATTTGCTTCATGTTCCAATATGTGATTAATTTTCATAAATGTTCCTCTGAGTACTTGATAATGTGTATTAATCATTTCTTGGGTGCAACATTCCATGAATATTAACTGGATCAATGTAGCTAATTTTGCAATTCAATTCTATAAAATTATTCACCTATTTTGCTTATGTAATTTATGAATTTCTGAAAGAAATATATCTAACTCTCCCAGTATGATGGTTTATACATTTTGTCAGTATTAGATTGCATAAGTGGGGTATATATATATATTCCTGGTGAATTGAATATTTCATTAGTGTGTAGTGACCTTTTATATACGTTATTTGCCTTAATACATTTTAGAAGCATCTCTTGTAAATGGGATACAGTTATATTTGAGTTCTTGTTTATATCCAACTTAACAATCTTTATCTTTTAGCTGGAGTATTTAATCAGTTTACATTATTGTAATTTCTAATAAATTTGTATTCATTTTAAAACTATTTCAATACTTTTATTTATACAAACTTCTATTGCTTTCCTCTATTTTTGGCCTACTTTTTTATTGTATTTATGATCTTGTTTTCCTCTGTACTAATTTGGAAGCTACATGCTCTATTTTCTTTGATTGGTACCCAAGGGATATCAATGTTTTCTTATTAAAATAAGAAAAAACAACCCTCCTTTTAGTCTCAAACTCTACAAACATATATTACCACTCACTTTTCAACTTCTATGCAATGTTTTTGTTTATGTTTTTAACCTTATTTTAACTGCATAAGACAAAATTACTCTTTTCATAGTAAATCATTGTTTTACATTTTTTTTACATTCACCATATTCTTTGATTATTATTTCTCTTTCTCTTAGTTTTTTCATGTTACCTTCATGAAAATATCCTTTAGTGAATGCTATGACTGTTTACAAGCAGGGGGAAATACTGTTTATGATGGGAAACAATGTTATAAAACCTCCCTTGCTCTTGAATATCTACATTTTCTGGGTACAGAACACAAGTTTAATAGCTACTTAAAAATAATTTTGCTGGGTATGAAATTCAAGATTAACAGTTACCTTCTCTCAACTTACTGATGATATTCCACTGTATTCAGGTGCCGTGTTTCTTTTCTTCTTTTTTTGCCTTTGGTCTTACTGAATCTGAGGATTTAAGATTAATGGAAAGTATTTCAGCCTTTATTTATCCTCTCTTCCAGAACTCCAGTTAAACAAATGTTAGATCTCCGTATTCTAGCTTATTTCCCTTATTCCCTTATTTCCCAATTTCCCTTATTCTCCCACATTCTCCATGTCTTTGTTTCTGTGTGTTGCATTTTAGATAGTTTTTATAGATCTGTCATTCAGGTCATAATTGTTTCTTCTGTCCTTTCTGAATATTTCATATTTTATTTCTAGAATGTCTGATTGATTATTTTCAACTTAGTTTCTTAATCCATTCAGGCTGCTATGACAAAATACTATGGGTGGGGTAGCTTATTTTTCACAGTTCTAGACATTGGAAGTCCAAGACCACAATGCCAGCATAGCTGGGCAGTGGCCCTCCTCCAGCTCACAGACCTCTTGGTGTATCTTCACATGGTAGAAGGTGTAGGGAGATGTGTGAAGTCTCTTTTACAAGTACTCTAATCCCATTCACAGGGGCTCCACTCTCATAACTTAATCACTTCCCAAGATCCCACCTTCTAATACCATCATGTTGGGTGTTAAGGCTTTAACCTGTGAATCTAGGGGATACAAACAATCAGACCATAGCAGAAGTTTTCATAGCTTCCTTTTCATTAATACCTTTTACTTTTTTAAAAAATTTCTTAAAATACATACAACACTTGTTTTATACCCAATATCTAGCTTTTAAAAAACCTAAAAAAATTGGGAGTTTCTTTGTGATCCATATGTCTGCTGGTTCCCCCTCATAATATCTTTTTCTTCTTTACTTGTTAATTTTAACAGTTAATTCATTTTTCTTAGAAGTTTTTTTGTGGGAATTCTTTTGGCTTAGCTCATAGTGCTTTTCTCCAGAAGGTATTTGTGTTTTCTTCTTTCAGGCAACTAAGAACACTACTAGCTCAGGATTTCTTTAAACTAAATTCTCTTTGTTAAAATTTAAGTCTACCTACATAGAACAAATTCTGACTGCAAACCCATATGTGCATGGGATTTTGTTAGTGTCTCCTAATTTTTTAAAAACTTCTGTTCATACCAAGATTGGTGATAGGATATTATTCTTGATTCACTAAGGTTCAAGTTTATTTTTATTGCATTTAACGCTGAGAGTATATATCTTGGGTGTCTTACAGTTTGGGTGTCCTAAATTCCCTGTAGTTCTTATCATTTCCATGATGATGATGATGTGTTCGTGTATTCATTTTGTATAGAGGAATTCCTCTTTGTCTTGCTATTTGTTGTATGATTGAGTAGGAGATAGGCTAAGATACTGAGTAAGGATGCCAGCAGTGCTTTCCATCAGGATGCACAGAAGCACACCCTCAGGTTGAATATGTATGCAAGTGCTTTAATAAGGAATTACTTCCAAGAGAAATTTGCAGTGAACGGACGAGGCAGGACAGGAAAAGGGAAAGACAAAAAAAAAAAAAAAAAGGTTTAATTTTAGGTAAAGTCTGTCTTGATTAGACCAACAGTATTATCCTGCAGGAGAATATTCCTTTAGGAGTAAACATTGTGCTTCAATGTTTATTTCAAGCTGGGACTTAGATGTCATCATTGACTACTAACAACTTGGGTATAGGTTGTGCCTAAATTCTCAAACACATTTTTCTTTCTACAAATGTTTGCAGCCAGAACAACTCCAGTGAATAAAGTCAGTTCTCTGAATAAGATTTCCAGTACAGAATTGAAAGTAAAAGTACTGGAAGGAAGGCAGACTCAAAAAAATTTAAAAGCATCTTGGAAAGGATCTACAGAGGCTACTCTCTTCAAACTTCAACATGCGGCTCCCCTTTCTGGGTCTATGCTGGCTGTTCTAGTTGGAGCCATTCCCAAACCAGTAGAAAGGGAAAAACAGAGGATGTGAAGAAGAAATTACCTTGAAAAATGAAATTAATGTTCTAATTGATTCCCTCTTTTCAGATTTAATTGATGAAACTTACTTATTTGTCTCCACCCAACTCTATGGGAGCCTGGGAAATCCAGCCCAGCTAAAATCCTATCACTGGGGAGATTGGAGCAAACAGATTTGTGGAAGGACAACTAGAGGTCTTCGACAGCTGTTTCAGCTTATGGGGTATAGATGCACTTGTAGGCAGGATATGGTTACTCAATCAGGATAGTTTGACGAGAAAAGAGACTTAAAAAGCTAGCTGGGCTAGCACAACATTAGAAGACTAGCGTGACAGAGAGTTAAGCACATGAAACTAGAAGTTGCTGGTAGTGTGGTAGGAAGAAGTAAACCAGGATGTAGCACTACCAAAATCTGAAAAAGAAAATGTTTCAAAGAGGAGATTATACATGCATATTCTAGGATATTCCAGAGAGCAAGAAAATAAGGATAAGACTAAAGTCTCACACTCCAGGGGATTGACTTTGGACTTCTGGTGATAGAGAACTAAATAGTGGGCTAACGAAGAAAAGAGATATATTGGTTCAGGGTTGGTGTGGAAATAAGAATGGAGAGATGATCAGAGACTAAGTATTTTGAGTTTTTTCTCAGAAAAGAATCAAGAGGTTGTAAAGCAAAGAGTAGTGAGAAAAGACTTTCATAGTTAAGTTTCTTAGGAGGTTTTCTTGGGCCTTCTCTCCCTCTGGGAAAACACACACACACACACACACACACACACACACACACACACACACACACACACCAGAAGGCAGAGACTGAGGGGCCACAAGCCAAAAAATGTCAGCAGTCACCAGCACCTGGAAAAGGCAAAGAATGTAGTTTCCCTTAGAGAATCTGTAGGGAATGTGACCTGCTAATACCTTGAATTCGTCCCAGTGATACTGATTCCAGATTTCTGGCATTCAGAACTGTGATAGAATACATTTCTGTTGTGTCAAGCCATCCAGAATTTGTTACAGAAGCCATAGGAGACTGATACACTGTCTGCTTACTAATCGTGTATTTGTTGGCCCCATCCGTACACCAGAATGCATGGTCCATAAAAGGAGAAGCCTTGTCTATTCTGTTCACTGCTCTATCTTCAGTGCTCCAAATGGTGCCTGACACAAAACAGAATCTTGATAAATATTTTTGAAAGAATAAATGAATGAACATTTGTATCAAAGATGTTTAGTGCTCTAAGAAGTCAGAAGAAGCTGAGACCAATGGGCTGGGTTAAGGGAAAGCTTCATGAGAGGGTAAGTGAATGAGGTGCTCCAGAAAGTACAGATCACCAGACTAAGCCTTGTGTTTATGGAAATGCTTCTTTATTCTCCTAAGTTATGCTGAGATTCATTTCCAGAAATTGCTTTTATCTCCTAAACAGAGGGTGATGATCAATATGAATAATTTTCCCTGGATATATCTTGACATTGTCATTGGCCACAATTGTGCCCAAAAAAAAGCATAAATGGCAAAATGTTCCTTGTTCCTGTGCAATCATCCTTTGTGAATATGGTAGTATAACAGGTGACAGGACATAAAACACATAAACCTGAGAGATTTAAATCTGGGCTCTGCCACTTCTAATACTAGCAAGCATTTATTCACTGTTTGCCATGTGTTGAGAATTGTACTTTGTGCTTTATGTGTGGACTCCTCGCCAGTTGTGTAAACTTGGGAAAGTAATTTAACCTTTTAGTGTCATGAGAGGACATTCTCAAGTCTAGAGCACAGATTAAGAAATGAAAGTACAAAGAGCTGAAGCACCTTGTTCAAGGTCAAATACTAATCATTTCTGAACCTGGGATTCACATCTCAGTCCTGTCTGATTCCAAATTCCATTTTCTTTCCACTAATCCACACATCTCCCTTAGCTATCTTTGTGCCAATCACCGATCTTTTCTGAGCCTCAGTTTCTTCATCTACAAAATGGAAAAAACTTCACAGGATGGTCAGTTAAATTAAAAAGTCCATGAATAAAATGTGAAATCCTCCGCAAAGGAACAGATACATTTTAAAATAGAATATACATTTGGCCTTGAGTTTTAATAATGTGGCCACAAATAGGTTTTGGTGTCCTTGACTTTGTCTTTTTTTCTTTTAATGTTTATTCATTTTTCTAAGAATTTTTAAAATGTTTGTTTACTTTTGAGACAGAGAGAGAGAGAGGGACTGAGGGCGAGTAGGGAATGGGAAGAGAGGGAGACACAGAGTCTAAAGCAAGCTCCAGGCTCTGAGCTGTCAGAAAAGAGCCAGACATGGGGCTCAAACCCACAAACAGTGAGATCATGCTCTGAACCCAAGTTGGATGCTCAACCTACTGAGACACCCAGGCTCCCGACTTTGTCTTTTTTTGAGGTTTCTGCATCTGATCTCCTCCTCACTCTTCATACAACCTTTCAGCCAGTTGATGGCCTTATCTTGCTCTCTAGAACAATGCAGGCAGACATTTCTGCTTCAGTGTGTGTGTGCCATCTCTTTTCCCACACCAAGGGATTTGATTTTTAAGCTGATCTCATACTGTCAAGAGACAAATATTTCCAGGGTGTAACAGAGAGGTAAATAAGTTCTGAGGTATCTGGTGGTTCAACGGTATCTTTGGAAGTGTCAGAGAGATCTAGAGGTCTTCTAAAGACACTCTGCCTTCAAATTAGGCCCTCTCCCTAGGGGACAATGCAGGCTCCTCAGTCCTTGGCTCTCATCATCCCGGGGCTACCTAGCCAAATGCAGACATCTCTTCTGGTCAGGTGTGAGCGCTCTAGAGCAACTGTCTCTCTGCAGCTAGGACCAGTCCACACTTCCGCAAGCTGTGTGAACATGTGTGGGCTTGAGGCGGCTCGGTTTTGAGATGGCCCTTCATCTGCTCATCGCCTCCTGTGCATACACAAGGCCAAGTTCTGAACTGGTGAGTCCATATGACAAGGAGGCCTGTCAGGGAGATGTGGTGTCCCTCAAGCCCATCTTCCTGCAGACATGACCCAGAAACACAGTTCTTTCTTTCATTAGAGAAGAGGCACAGTGCCAGCCCCTCTTAACAAAGCGCTCCAGGGCGGAGCCCGCATCACACATCTCGTGCTTTCCGCAGATGTTCGTGAGCGTGGCTGCCAGGGCATTTCGGTAGCAGTGAAGGTGTTAAAGCTCCAAGGCCTTCTGAATATGTCTGTGCTGACAGATTGAGGAAAACATGCTAAAGCGCTTATGGTGATGAGCATGTAAAAATAGGGCACAGATGTCTAATTTAAAAGACAAGAAAATTTCTTGGCATTTACATCTTATTAGTCATTACTATGTTTTTCTTGTATTTTATTCACACATTTAACTTTGGGTGTTCCTCAGATTTGCTTTGCCAACTGCAAGCTACCATCCCATAAACCAAAAAAAAAAAAAAAAAAAAAAAAAAAGGTACTACACATTGCAAAAGATCATGGAAAGTATTGGAAGTTTCCAGTGATCTCTGTTTGGAACCTCATTTGGGCTTCAGTGTGACTGTGTTCAAACTAATGTGTCCATACAGTGAGCCATTCTGACTTAATTTGTGCCAAGGAAGGAGTCTAATGTTTACAAAATGCATCTCTGTAGATGGACAAGGGCATTTCGAAAATTACCTCCAGAGGGCTCAAGAAAAAAACTCCTCTTTGTTTTAATGGTTAGGCTTTGCATTAATGTATATAATGGCTTTAAGAGTTTTTACCAATTCCCAACCCTGGTGTGTCGAACGAAACCGGAGTGGCTTAAAAAAATAAGTAGCGGTTCTATAGTTACATAAACACTTCTTTATCCATTAGCTTTTTATAAGGCTTTTGATTAGAAAAAGACATAAGTTCACAGACTAAATGGAGGGGAAGGATTTTAACTCAATAGACAGGATGGCTTTGGAATCTTCAAAATTCTAGAGCAGGTAGCTGTGTTCACATACAAAAAGAGAAAACAAAAATAGAGAGAGAAACTTAAATCAGATGAATGATTTTCCTTTCCTAGCACACCTTAAGGCTAGTTTCCCAGTAGGACAAAGATGAAGGATGCTGGTCCATGGTGATAGATATCTCAGAGCAGAAAGAGGAAAATACTGCACATTATCAACATCATCTAAGCATGTGCTAATTAAATGCATAACGCTGCTTGGTGCTGTGAGAGGGGCTGCCCCTATTCTCCTGGGCTCCTAATGCAAAGGCGCACACACTTGTACACACACACACACACACACACACAACATCAAACCACCAGACTGAACAATTGATAGCTTAATGGCTAAAAGATCCTACAAATGAGCACCTAAATCTTGGCTAAACTACACATTGTCTGCATGGCATGGGGGTGGATTGAGAAACTTCTTCTAAGCTTGATTCCTTACAAGTGGAGATCATATTACCAACTCACTCAAATGCTATAGCATATACCAAGTGCTTGTTAGGTACTTTGCACATTCCAAACATACAAAAAATAATACCTTTTATTATTGTTTGTTCATCTCTTTTTTGATGCAATATCTTTAGAGGCAAGTTCAAAAATAATCATTGTATAAAGGATATTCAAGTTTTGTATCATGTTTATTTATCACAAACTTTTATATATAATTGCATGTACCTGAACTCCGTTTGTACACACGCTCAACATTTTCAGAAGCTGATAACAGATGTAAATATGCCGCACTCAGGACAAAATCGAAATGTGTTTTGCTGTAGTTTTGGTGGGAAGTTCTGGGTAAGGGCTTCTCTCCAGGTTGCTTGTGTTGCACAAGCCTCCTTTTCATGCATGTGGAAATGAGCCTCCTGCAGAGCCATCCATAGAGAGTACTCAGAGTCAATCTCAAATATTTTTTCCTTGCTGTTCTTAGGAAGATGTACCTCAGAAGTGCCATTGTTACAATGGAAAGTCCTCATATGTAGAATGCTAATTAAATTTTTTTCAGCTAGTTCTCTCCTCTGCAAACTTTCTAGACATATACTCCCACAAAACTCATAGAGGGTCCTTTTTCTCATTAATTCCACATCATCAACACATCTTTAATCAGTTACGATAATGTACATGCAGAACATAGCTTAGTTCCTGATGCATGGTAAGCACTCAATAAATGGTAGGTATCATTATTATCATTATTAGTATTAGTCCATTTATAGAAAATCTATTTCTAGCACACTTTCAAAGCAATCATTAAAGTTAAAATCATTAATGCAATCACTGTTTGTAGTACCTAATTTTATTATAATTATCTTTATCTTAATAATCCAAATACTACTAATAACTCACAGCTATTTCAATTATCATTAATTACTTCTAACTTCATGGCAATCTATAATGTTCTGGCTGGGCCAGCCCTCGGTTAAACCTCAAGTAGACATACCTGTGTCTTCTTCTTTTCTTTCTCCTATGAAGACCTGCTCCTGGAAAGGTGCTGGATAAATTAATTCTCAGCAGGGGAACTTGCTGATATACATCAGACTGTGTTCCTTTGTCCCTTTCTTAGCACTTCTCCTGTGTCATATTCTCTCTGGCCCTGGCTTTCAGCTGGCAACCAACCAACCCCTTTTGGGTGACCTGGACCATCTACAAGTGTAGATGTGAATGTTCTCAGAGTCGTTGCTCATTAATAGAAACTTCTGAAAGGTCAAAATTTTAAATTCAATAAAGTTGGTTTCAAATGGTGGTCCAAATGCCAGTAGTCATAACTGAAGACATTTGGAGGGAATTCCGTAGAGGTACATCCAATATTAGAGACGTTTATTTAACTTGGAAACCCTGTGAGAAGCCACAATACTAGGTGGTGCTAATTCACCTAAATGGTGGGATGGTGAATACTAGGTAGACCAGCAAGTGGCTGTTTGCTTCCTCAGCAGGACCAGCCTGTTAGTAGGAGGGGTGGCCTTTGTGGAGGGGCTTCATTGTTGTCATCAATACCCAGAGAAAATGTGTTTTGTGAACTGGAGAGAAAAATTGGCCAAGCCATGCCCAACAAAAAAGGATTTCAATTCTAGAAGCTGATGGCAAGTGTAAATTACCCTTCAGGGTTCAGCAAACTTTTTCTGTAAAAGGCTTGCATAATTTTCATCAGATTCTTTCTTTTTCTCTCTCTCTTCTTTGGGTTACGATCCTTGAAAAATGTAAAACACATTTTTAATTCCAATACCACTGCTTGTCAATTCCTGCAAAGTGACCAGGAGAGTCCTAGGGAGGAATAACATGGTAGGCTATGTGTTGGTTTGGGAAGGGTCTTGAAAGAAGAAGGCAGGGATGTGGACTCATTCTTCCACCTCCCCATTTCCAAATCCTATAGACGTACAATTATTTAGTTAATGGCATTATAGAGAACATCGGTATAGAAAGTTGAAAGAAAAAACAATCAGAATTCTACCCATCCCCAAAGGCTTAACAAAGCTTAGCTACTCCATGGAGAAGGAAAGGGGCACCTTTCCCTCTGATTGAGCCCATTCTTTTTCACCATCTGGTAGGAAGGATAACATAGGTAAAATGACCTCTCTAAGAATGGATAGCAGACCACAGTGAGCAATATGGATAGCAGACCACAGTGAGCAATATGGAATCTAACAACCTGAGGGGCTGTCAGAAAGGCAATGTGCCGCTTGAGTTATGAACTCATTAATTAAATATCAGTGTATCAAATGGGCTATGAGCTATTAATTCGAAAGCTATTACTGGCTTTGAAGTTGAAATTATAAGCAAAGCAATTAAAAAGTAACTTCTCAATGAGAGTGTTAAGGGAGCATCCTATCTGTTTACATACATCAGCTCTTTAATTTGGGGATTGAATTGCTCCCTTAAAAATAATGATTATATAAATGATCAAACTACCTATTTTATTACAAAGCCTGGATGGCATAGTTAGAAGAAAAGTCTGCAATCTTTTTCTTTGCTACAGTAACACCATGAAGAGGTGAACAGTCTCTTTTTCATGCAAGTAAATATGGATCACTGTGAAAAATACAAATCAGGGTGTTAACACAATTAAAATTTTGATATTTGCTTTTGTTTATTTCCTTCTAGATACCATATCTTCGGAGATTCAGTTGTAACCAGGTGATGGTAGATGGCTGTGCAATTCAGACGTGGATAATCGAAAATATGGCCAAACTCATTTGTCCACAACATTGTTTTTCTCAATGGACATATTTTTCATCATTTCCCAATAGTCAACTTTCAGATTCATTTTCCTTGAAGTGTAATGGAATTATCTTTCTTGTCAACCCTCATGTTTCCTGTCTTCTGTATCCTGCTCTCTGTTTTTCTTGCATGCATCTCTTTCTTCTCCCTTTATGCCTTCTATCAGTTTTTAAAACAATCATCCTCCCCTCTCTGGTTTTAAATGCACATATACAAGCAAAGCTATTGGAATCCCATGCAAGTCAGATATCTCTTTGAATTTCATCCTTACTGGAGAGAAATTAATTAGGAACAAGCAAACAAGCAAACAACCTCTCTGAAAATAAGTTGTTTCTTTGGGCAGAGTTAGCATTCTGGTTGTTTCGACCAAGGCGACCTTTTTTTCCTACCATGTGTGCACCAACCAATGCTGGTAGGGGTGTGATTAATGGACTAAAACTTATTCTGAAGAAAAATGAATGCTTTTAGTGGATTGGAAGCAGAAATGCCTGTAGTTTATAACCAGTGGTGAACCACTCTGAAAGAGCAGCTGGAGACTTTATATCTATTTAGTTGTGGCTTGTAGGAACTTCTATTATTTTTTTTCTCAGTGAATTCTAAAAGGTTCATTTATTTCTCCAAAGTGTAACCTTTCTTTTCTGCAACAAAACAAAAATGATGGTGAGCAGTCTGAAGTTGGCATTGGAAGTCATCTCAACCTGGAAAATTCATTCATCCATAGTTACTTCTTGGGTTCCCTCTTTTTGTCAAATATTCTTCTAGGAACTTGAGATACAACACTGAACTAAACAGATAGACATCCTGCCTTCATGAAGCTTGCACTCCAGCATTAATAGTATTTTAATTAACTGCCAATATTATCATGTAACAATATTCTTAGCGCATGGTGGACTAGAAAGACTTTCTTTACATCACTTGCAATACCTCAATTCATTGACCAGTTAATCTCAAACATCAAGGAATGGGAAGGAATGAGGAGAGTCTTAAGGCTCATGTTAAAGACAGACCCATTCTGGAAAGTGGTATATTGCTCTTCCCGCTTTGGTACCAAGAAACCGGCTCAAATCTCAGCCTTTCCATTTAAAAGACATACGGTATTAACAATCTCATTTGTTTAGTGGAGACTCTACTCAAAATGCTTTGTAAGGATATAATAGGATAATGTGTGTAAAACACTTAACACAGTGTTTTCTCCTCAGCAGGCAAGTGTGAGCATCCCCATGAGACTTTAGTTTGTTTTGACAGCCAGAAGCCTGCTAAAGAAATGCTGGCAGACTCTCTTTCATCCAGGTGTAACTGGAACTGTGGATGAGGGTACTGAGTGTGAGAGAGCCTGTCTGATGTCTTCCCCTAGGCTCTCCAAGACACACATAGGTAGTTAGCGTCTCCTGGGCCAGACAGAAATTTTGTAAGTTTTATGAGTGTGTTGCATTCTGCAATAATATCTCACATTTTTCTCCATGGCTCTTCTGGAAATAATTTATACTGTTTACCAAAAACAGAGCCAAGACCATCAGATTAGCAAAATCCAGGATTCATATTTATCCTATTGTTAATGAATGATGGAACAGAGGCTACAGTCACAATTATCCCATCATAACAGATTTGCCTCATTTCTGCCATGTGCTAGATTTTTGATCTTTGAAACAAAAGGAAAAAAAATAAGTAGCTTCATTCTTCATACATTTCCTAGTGCATCAATATTCTCTCCCAACTATACTGCTGATTCTTTTTAATTAGGGGCAAACAAATCACAATCGCAAAGGTATTAATGCTCATAATGCCTAAAATCTCTTAAATCTCAAAAGAAATACTTGGTGTAATTAAAAAATGAAAATCTATCCTTTAAAAAATAGTTTGACATGACATACTTGTATTTTGCATTACAATAGTTAAGACTGATATTTATTTGTAGTTTACCAGCTGAAAAGACAAAAGAAAAGTCATATCTCCATTCTCATTTCAAATCCATTCTTTTGCAGCTAGAAATAATTATGAGAGAAAGTGTGTGAGTAAAACATGAATACATATATGTGCTTGGAGGAGGGAGGTAGGAAAGCCCATGCTTGATAAAGAATGCAAGATGAATATGCTTTAATGCTCCTAGTTTATCTCTTGTCCTCAAAAATTTTATTGTTTAAAGAATCTACAAGTCTAAGATGTAATTCAATCATGGCACCAAGGAGAGGTCATCTTCTCTCCGTCTAACATAATTAATGAAGGCAAATGGGCAGTCCAGAAGGGATTTAAGAAAATTAATTTAATAACTCTTTGTGAGGATATTTTACATGGTTGGCTCTGTGCTAAGTGCTGTGGGAAATGTGGAGCTCCATAGTACAAGGTCACTTGCTCAAATAAGACACAGATCCAGGGCAAACACAAAGAAAGATGACAGGTTCATTAGAATACTAACAAACTTTAAAAATCTGTATTAAAACTTTCTTTGATTGAGCCAAGACAGAATAATTATAATCTACAGATTCCATTACCTTTCTTTTTTGACCAAGTTCTGTGTTATATTTGCATTCCAATAAATGCAATACTTTGATTGGTCCTACTGCTTTAATATATGTTTTGGAATATTGTGTCTAATATTAGATTAAATCAACATTAAGTCATCTGATTATGAGATTATCAACTCATGGTCAATTTTGTTTCCTACATCACTCTCCATTGCCCATTTTACATATATGAATATATTATATTACATATAATTATAATTATGTAATATATAATAATTGCATATATTTTCTCTTTAATGTCATACTGTAGATTCTAGCTCAGTGTCTATGCCATAACCATCTCAATTTTCATAATTTATTTATTTTCATATTTGTAAAGTAGGAAATGAAACTTCTAGTTAAACATGGAGGCTTGAGCTCCCTTGATTTCTTTGGGTAATCCTCAAATCCTCAGTGATAAAGCAAAGGAAAATTATGAAATAACAAAAAAAATTAGAAGGTGGAGAACAGATGAACAATAATTCATTTAACATCCCCAGAGAATAAATATATAAGCTAGCAATGAGAATAACAAGAATCAAGTGAATGTGAATGTGAATGTATGCCAGGGAACCCCAGAAAAAAACACACATGAGAGATTCAGTAATTTCTAACAGTGAAGGTCAAGTGAAGTTCAAGAGAATTGACTGAAAGTCTATATCAGAAGAAGTTAGATTTTCTAAGAAACTCTCGCATCTCACTGACCATGTAAAAATGGCAACTGCTCCTACCCTTCCTAAGATGTGGACTTAGGAACACTTAGGAACACCCCGGCATGGGGCAGGAGTGCTGTATTCAAAAAGGAAAAATAATAAAAATTGTACATAATTAAATTGAAACCTGATGCTTACTTCCCTGCCCTGCTTCCCCTTAATCCCTACCAGTCAGATTTGGACTTCCAGACAGATAACGATGTCTCTATACAGATAAAATTAAATAACTAACTTAACTAACTAAAACAGACCGACTGTGTCACCCTACAGTGAAGTCCACCAATATGAAGAACACTCCTGATGCATAGAGCTTTTGAATGCTTCGCTGCTAAATATGAAAGGAGATATAAGAATCAATAGAAGAGGGAAGAATGCACTAGAGAAAAGGATGTATGAGTAAAGACAAAATATGCAGAGAGATAAAAACTTAAAGCAAAAATAAACAAAAATAAAGCAAAACAAAGCCACAACCTTCTTTAAATTCTCCTTTCTTTACGGCAATAAAATAAGGTATTCCATGCATGAACAAGAACAGAATGCCATGAAAAGAAATGTCTAGAGAGCCACAAAGGGCTCTTAAAGATTAAATTCACTGGAAAAGATGCAAGTTAAATTTAGGAAATCTCTCAGAAAGAAAACAAAATAGACAAAGATGGAAAGCAGCAAAGACAAAACAAAAGTGAAAGATAATTAAAGGGCTAACCCACTTGTTCAACAATCAAACAATATAAATTCCGTAAAGAAGAAAAAATAAAACTGAGCCAGAGAAAAGCAGCTGAGAGCTGGGCTGCAGTACTCGGAAGAGGTGACCCAGCACATAAGGCTGGCTAGGCATTGATTGTTGCTTTCCTGTTGAACATAAATAATTGCACTGAAAATTAACATCAGATAAGACTACTCTCTGACTATGATGGGACAAGGAAGAGACAAGACTACCTCATAAACATTATGAACACAGACAGAAATGAGAACATTGTCTAAAACCCCGAAAATACCCAAATAGCTCCTTTCCTAACTAATGTGATTACTTGCTGCCCTTTCATCAATTACATTTTATCCAGGCTTCATCTGAGATGAGAATGACTATGATATTCCAAAGAACCATCCCTATTCTGACAGTACCCACTCTAGAGCACACCCCACTTTATTTGACCTTCCCCAAACTTTCTCACCACAAGACCAAACCCTATAATTTAGTCCTTTCTTAAACCCTATTCTTCTGATGTGCCATGGTTCATCATGATGAGCATTCTTCAACACTGAAAAAAGTCAATAAAACCAACTTTTCAGTTTCAGATATATGCTGATTGTCTTTGGGTAGAGGTTGTTGACAAAAGAGCATTATGCATAAAATAATTTAAGAAGTTGTCTCATATCTGAAAGCTATCTTTAAATTAAAAGGAATCATTGAATTTCCTGTAAAATAGAAACCTGACACAAAGATATATTTGCTATGAAACTTCAAAACACCAGTAATGAATAGAAGACATCCAAACCTTTCAGAGCAGGGAAAGAGTAGATTGCATAAAATGAATCAAGAGACAGAATAGCATCAGTTATTCAGTAGCAACCCTGGAAGCAATGTCTTCAAATGATTCAACTATAAATACATAACGCAGAAATTTTTAGGCTCTGCCTAAAGTAAGACTGAGAGATGATAGTTGGGAATAGGGTGATCAGTGGCATGAGGAGACTCGGACTTAGTTCAGACATATTCAGAAGGGAAATATCTGGTGATAACCACGGTGAGTGGTTAAGTATATCTCAAATGTTTTTAGTTTTCATGACTGAGTAGATGGTTGTGAACACAGAAAAGAGAATGAGCTTCAGCCATTAAAAAGATCATGGGAGAGCTGCCTGGGTGGCAAAGTTGGGTAAGTGTCTTGATTTTGGCTCAGGTCATGATCTCATGGTTCATGGTTTGAGCCCCATATTGGGCTCTGCACTGACAGTGAGGAGCCCACTTGGGGTTCTCTCTCTTTCTCTCCATCTGCCTCTCCTCCACTTTCTGTCTCTCTCTCTCAAAAAATAAACTATAAAAGAAAAAAAAAAAAGATCATGGGAAGGTCATTAGTCCCACTAACCTGTGGAATTTGGACCTGCAGAATTTGTTGAATTTGAGTGGAGCTGCCAAGTAAGCAGATCAGAGGAGAAAACGGAGTTGCAAATATTAATGTAAGAAGTAGATCTATTTTGCAATTAGGATATAGAAACATCGACATGAATGAGATTGTTGTGAAAAGTTTGCTGCAAGAGAAAATATGGAATGGAAAGATAGAGGGCCTAGGACAGACCACTGAAAGATGCCAACATCTCAAGTCTTGCTAAAGAGAGAAGAAATGGCACGGAAGATTTAGGGGAAACCATGAGATAGGTAGAGATGCAAGGAGAAATAATTTGAGAACAGATTATTTTTTTCTTTTTGACCGTTTGTAAATGAAACAGTGCCAATGGAGGGGTGGGAATGGTAACTAGATCAGAATGAACCAAAAAGTCAAATGTTGAGAAATCCAGGCAACTCTTAAAAGTTAACTTATTAAGGATCAAAAAGAATTTGCACATCATTCCCAGGTAGCATGGCTTTCCCTTACTAGGTCATCTTTCTTTCTTGAAAAAGTAACTAGGCATTTTGTGAAGGATAAGGAGGCTTGAAATTGTTCAAAACTTTCAGTTCCTTTAATACCCCTGTCATTCTTCATAGAAGTCTCATCATCATATTAGGTTTATCTTTGCTGTGTACCCTTTTCACACCATTTCTTATGCACCTTTCAAAATCTGACTCAGTCTGTGAGCTCCTTGGCATCTCCATAGGGATTACGAAGAATCTTCACTGTATTGCTCATCTGAAGCACTGTAGACTTGGAATTCATGTTTTTAAAGTTTATTTTGTGAGAAAGAAGCAGTGTAGACTTGGAATTCATGTTTTTAAAGTTTATTTTGTGAGACAGAAATATATATATAAATTTATATATATATAAATATATAAGTATATATATATATATATATATAAATATATAAGTATATATATATATATAAATATATAAGTATATATATATATATATAAGTATATATATATATATATATATATATATATAGAGAGAGAGAGAGAGAGAGAGAGAGAGAAGAATAAGTAGGGGGAAGGACAAAGAGAGAGGAAGAGAGAGAGAATCCCAAGCAGGCTGTCACTCAGTGCAGCGCCTGATGTGGGGCTTGAACTCACGAACTGTGAGACCATGACCTGAGCTGAAGTTGGAGAATGAACCAACTGAGCCACCCAGGTGCCCCAACTCAGAATTTATTTTTGAGATACCCATGCAAGACTGAATCACCACTCCATTTAAGAACTTGCATTATGATTTTTTTCTCTTAGTTTTCGACATCTTAGATTCCTAAAGTCTAGTCCCTTTTTCCCAGCTATCGTAAATTTTAGACATTATCCTCTCTTCCAAGATACTTTGGCTTTTCCTACATATTTTCCTTGTTAGACAGAGATAGAACTTTGTTTAAGGTTCCCCTTTAGGGAGACTAATTTTTTAGTAAAGGAAACTTATAATTTGTTGGGTGTTCTGCATTTAGCTGACTGAAACTTCTCGAACATATCTGGTACCTAGAAATCCCTTACATTCTTCACTCCTAAATCATACTTGAGACCCATGATTAAAACACATAATTTCCTCTACTGAGCCTGAGCAGCTTGGAATATGCACATATGTTTATTCTGTCAACAAATATTTGTTTAGTGCCTACTGTGTGCCAACCACTGTTTTCAAAATGATATGACTTGTTTTTCTTCCTCCTATCATTTCTGTTTTTATGACATACTTCAAACAAATCTTTAAAATATGAAGGCTTGGGTATTTGAAATGATAAAGAAATTAATGGGATATATTTAAAATATTCCAGCTCAATTCAAAACCAGAAAAAAAAAGTTAAATGGCTATAACCAACCCAATTTTGATGTTGAAGAGATTCGAAAGAATAGTATTTAAAAACAGCTACCATATATTAATGCTTATTAAGTTCCAAGTTATATGGTGGGCATTTGTATATATGATTATATTTAATACCCTATAACAATGTTATTGTATATTTTTTTTCAAGTTTTTAAATTTATTTTGCTTCTTTTTCTGAGCTACAAATGCTTTTTTTGTTTACAATCTTTAACATCCTTTTAAAAACCCAATATCTCATGACTTACTTTTTTTTTCCTTCCTTTCCTTTCCTTCCTTCCTTCCTTCCTTCCTTCTTCCTTCCTTCCTTCCTTCCTTCCTTCCTTCCTTCCTTCCTCCTCTCTTTCTTCCTCTCTCTTTCTCTCTTTCTCTTTTGCTTTATTCCTTTCTTTCTTTCTATCCAAGTTAGTTAGCATATAGTGCAATAATGATTTCAGGAGTAGAATCCAGTGGTTCACTCCTATGTAAAACACCCAGTGCTCATTCCAACAAGCGTCTTCCTTACTGCCCTTGCCCATTTAGCTCAAACCCCCCACAACCCATCCAACAACCCTGTTTGTTCTCTGTATTTAAGAGTCTCTTATGTTTTGTCCCCCTAATTGTTTTTTAAATACTTTTCCTTCCCTTCTGTTCCCTTATGTTCATCTGTTTTGTATCTTAAATTCCACATATGAGTGAAATCATATGGAATTTGTCTTCTCTGACTAATTTCACTTAGCATAATACCCTCTAGTTTCATCCACATTGTTACAAATGGCAAGATTCTGTCCTTTTTGACTGCCAAGTAATACTCCATTGGTGTGTGAGGAGATATATATTCTATATCTATAACATCTTCTTTATCCATTCATATGTTGATAGACATTTGGGCTCTTTCCATACTTTGGCTGTTGTTGATAGTGCTGCTGTAAACATTGAGGTGCGTGTGTCCCATTGAAACAGCACGCCTGTATCCCTTGGATAAATACCAAGTAGTGCAATTGCTAGATTGTAGAGTAGTTCTATTTTTCATTTTTTTGAGGAACCTCCATAATGTTTTCCCGAGTGGCTGCACCAGTTTGCGTTTCCACCAGCAGTGCAAAAGAGATCCTCTTTCTCTGCATCCTCACGAACGTCTGTTGTTTCCGGAGTTGTTAATTTTCACCATTCTGACTGGTGTGAGGTGGTATCTCATTGTGGTTTTAATTTGTACTTCCCTGATGATGAGTGATATTGAGTTTTTCATGTGCCTGTTAGCCACCTGGATGTCTTCTTTGGAAAAGTGTATATTCATGTCTTTTGCCCACTTCTTCACTGGATTAATTGTATTTTGGGTGTTGAGTTTGATAAGTTCTTTATAGATTTTGGATACTAACCCTTTATCTGGTATGTCATTTGCAAATATCTTCTCCCATTTCATCAGTTACCTTTTAGTTTTGCTGAGTGTTTCTTTTGCTGTGTAGGTTTTTATCTTGATGAGGTCCCGATAGTTAATTTTGCTTTTGTTTCCCTTGCCTCAGACGTGTGTTGAGTAAGAAGCTGCTGCAGCCAAGGTCAAAGAGGTTTTTTGCCTGCTTTCTCCTCTAGGATTTTGATGCCTTCTTGTCATATATTTAGGTCTTTAATCCTTTTTGAGTTTATTTTTGTACATGGTGTAAGAAAGTGGTCAAAGTTCATTTTTTTTCTGCATGTCATGATGCAGTTTTCCCAACACCATTTTCTAAGAGACTCTTTATTGCATTGAATATTCTTTCCTGCTTTGTCAAAGATCAGTTGGTCGTACATTTGTGGGTCCATTTCTGGGTTCTCCATTCTGTTCCATTGATCTAAGTGTCTGTTTTTTTTGCCAGTACCATACTATCTCGATGATTATAGTTTTGTAATGCATCTTAAAGTTCAGAATTGTGATGCCTCCAGGTTTGGTTTTCTTTTTCAGGATTGCTTTGACTATTTGGGTTTTTTTTCTTGTTCCATACAGATTTTAGGATTGTTTGTTCTAGCTCTGTGAAGAATGCTGGTGTTATTTTGATAGGAATTGCATTGAATAATTAGATTGCTTTGGCTAGTAGCCACATTTTAACAATATATGTTCTTCCAATCCATGAACCTGGAATATTTTTCCATTTTTGTGTCTTCTTCAATTTCTCTCATAAGCTTTCTATAGTTTTCAGTATATAGATTTTTTACCTCTTTGGTTAGGTTTATTCTTAGGTATTTTATGGGTTTTGGTGCAGTTGTAAATGGAATTGATTCCTTGATTTCTCTTTATGTTGCTTCATTATTGGTGTATAGAAATGCAACCAATTTCTGTGCATTAATTTTAATATCCTGTGACTTTACTGAATTCATGTACAGTTCTAGCAGTTTTTCTTTTGTGCAATCTTTTGGGTTTTCCTTTTTTTAAAAATTTTAACGTTTATTCATTTTTGAGAGACAGAGAGAGACAGAATGCAAGCAGGGGAGGGGCAGAGAGAGAGAGGGAGACACAGAATCTGAAGCAGCTTCCAGGCTTGGGGCTGTCAGCACAGAGCCTGACATGGGACTTGAACCCACGAACTGTGAGATCCTGAGCTGAGTCAAAGTCTGATACTTAACTGACTGAGCCACCCAGGTGCCGTGGGTTTTCCATATAGAGTATCATGTCGTCCACAAAGAGTGAAAGTTTGAATTCTTCATTGCTGATTTGGATGCCTTTTATTCCCTTGTGTTGTCTGATTGCTGAGGCTAGGACTTCCGATGCTATCTTGAGGGGTGACAGTGGACATCTCTGTCGTGTTTCTGACCTTCGGGGGATAGCGCTCAGTTTTTCCCCATTTATGATGATATTAGAGGTTGGTCTTTCATATACAGCTTTTATGATCTTGTGGTATGATCCTTCTATCCCTACATATTTGAGGGTTTTTATCAAGAAAGGATGCTGTCATTTGCAAATGCATCTATTGAGAGGATCATGTGGTTCTTGTCCTTTCTTTTATTAATGTGATATATCACATTGATTTATTTGTGGATCTTGAACCAGCCCTGCATCTCATGTGAAATCCCACTTGGATGTAGTGAATAATTCTTTTAAAGTATTGTTGGATCTGGTTGGGTAGTATCTTGCTGGAATTTTTGCACCTATGTTCATCAGGGAAATTGGTCTGTAGTTCTCATTCTTAGTGTAGTCTTTTTCTGGTTTTGGAATCAAGGTAGTTTTGGCCTGATAGAATGAGTTTGTAAGTTTTCCTTCCATTTATATTTATTGAAACAGCTTCAAAACAATAGGTTTTAATTCTTCTTTAAATGTTTGGTAGAATTCCCCCTGGAAAGTCATCCAGCCCTAGGCACTGGTTTTTGGAAGATTTTTGATTACTAATTCAATTTCTTTATTGGTTAAGAGTCTTTTCAAATTTTCTATTTCTTCTTGTTTCAGTTTTGATAGTTTATATGTTTCTAGGAATTTGTCTATTTTTTCCAAATTGCCCAATTTATTGGCATAAAATTGCACATAATATTCTCTTACTATTGTTTGTCTTTCTTCAGTGTTCATTGTGATCTCTCCTCTTTCATTCTTGATTTTATTCTTTTGGGTCCTTTCCTTTTTCTTTTTGATCAAACTGGCTAGGGGTTTATCAATATTGTTAATTCTTTCAAAGAACTAGCTCCTGATTTCATTGATCTGTTGTACTGTTGTTTTTTTTTTCAATAGCATTAATTTCTGCTTTAATTTTATTATTTCCCATCTTACCCTGGTTTTGGGTTTTATTTGCTGTTCTTTTTCCAGCTCTTTAAGGTATAGGGTTAGGTTATATATCTGAGACCTTCCTTCTTTAGGAAGGCCTGGGTTGCTAGATACTTTACTCTTATGACTGCCTTTGCTGTGTCCCAGAGGTTTTGGGTTATGTTTTTATCATTTTCATTGACTTCCATTTACTTTTTAATTTCCTCTTTAACTTCTTGATTAGTCCATTCATTCTTTAGTAGGATGTACTTTAGTCTCCAAGTATTCGTTGTCTTTCCAAATATTTTCCTGTTGTTGATTTCAAGTTTCATAATGTTGTGGTCTGAAAATATGAATGGTATGATCTCTATCTTTTTGTACTTGTTGGGGGCTGATTTGTGTCCCAGTATATGATCTATTCTGGAGAATGTTCCATGTGACCTCAGAAAGAATGTGTATTCCACTGTTTTAGGATGAAATGTTGTGAATATATTTGTTAAGTCCACTTGGTCCAGTGTGTCATTCACAGCCATTGTTTCCTTGTTTATTTTCTCCTTAAATGATCTGCTCATTGCTGTAATTGGGGTGTTGAAGTCCCTTACTATGAGAATATTATTGTCAATGAGCTTCTTTATGTTTGTAGTTAATTTATTTATATATTTGGTTGTTCACGTTGGGGGCATAAACGTTTATAATTGTTAGGTCTTCTTGGTGAATAGACACTTAATTATGATATACTGCCCTGTTTTGTCTATTATTACAATAGTTACAGTCTTTATTTTAAAATCTAGATTGTCTTATATAGGTATGACTACTCCTGCTTTCTTTTGGTGACCATTAGCATGATAAATGCTCCTCCATCCCTTTAGTTTCAATTTGAAGGTGCATTTAGGTAAAAAATGTGTCTCTTGTAAACAGCATATAGATGGATCTTTCTTTCTTATGCATTCTGTTACCCTATGTCCTTTGATTGGAGCATTTAATCTATTAACATTTAGGGTGAGTAATGAGAGATATGGATTTATTGCCATTATGTTGCCTGTAGAGTTGGAGTTTCTGGTGTTCTCTCTAGAGTTCTGGTGTTCTCTGGTCCTTTCCAGTCTTTGTTGCTTTGGGTGTTTTTTTGTTTTGTCTCATTTTGTTTGTTTTGTTTGCTCCCCACAAACTGTCCCCCTTATAATTTCTTGCAGGGCTGGTTTAGTTTTTGTTTGTCTGGGAAACTCTTTATCTCTCCTTCTATTTTGAGTGACAGCCTTGCTGGATAAAGAATTCTTGGCTGCATATTTTTCTGATTCAGCACATTGAATATATCATATCACTCCTTTCTGGCCTGCCAAGTTTCTGGGGATAGGTCTGTTGCAGACCTGATTTGTCTTCCCTTGCAGATTAAGGACTTTTTATTTCTCCTTGCTGCTGTCATAATTTTTTCCTTGCCTGAGTATTTTGTGAATTTGACTATGATATACGTTGCTGATGGTTGGATTTGTTTAATCTAATGGGTGTTCTCTGTGCTTTTTGGACTTTAATGTCTGTGTCTTTCCCCAGACTAGAAAAGTTTTCCACTATGATTTGCTCACATAAACCTTCTACCCATTTTTTTCTCTCTTCATCTTCTGGGTCCACTATAATTTGGATGTTATTCCTTTCTAATGAGTCACTGAGTTCTCTAATTCTGATATCATACTCTTTTGCCTTAGTTTCCCTCTTTTCTTTTGCTTCATTATTCTCTATAATTTTGTCTTCTATATTGCTGATTCACTGTTCTGCTTCATCCATCCTTACTACTGTAGCATCCATTTAAGATTGCATCTCAGTTATAGCATTTTTAATTTAGTCCTGATTATATTTTGCTTCTTTTATCTACGCAGAAAGGAATTCTATGCTTTTTTCAACCTCAGCTAGTATTCTTATTATCATGATTCTAAATTCTGGTTCAGACATCTTGCTTATATCTGTGTTGATTAAGTCCCTACTTGTCATTTCTTCTTGTTCTTTCTTTGGGTGTGAATTCCTTTCTTTCATCATTTTGGAGGAATAAAAATAATAAAAAATAAAAATTAAAAAATTGAAAACCACACCAAAAATCGAATAAAAGATGGTAGATCCTATTTGGTTTTGGTCTCGTTGTTGAAAGAAATTTGATGAAATAGAGAAAAAAGAAAAAGAAATGAAAAGGAAAATTTTAGGAAAACTTCTGAAAATTAAAAAAATGAATACAATGAAATACAATGAAATGATATGATGGAAGTAAAATAGAACAAAGAAAGTTACGAAAAAAATTAAAAATATAGTAGAAAAAACTAAGGAAAAGTCTTTTTTATAAAAACGGAAAATAAAAATATTTTTTTCTTTATTGAAAAATAAGAAAAGAAAAAAAAGAAAAATATTGAATAGATGGAACAGTGAACAGAGTCTAATACGAATGCAATTAGATCCAGTTTCCTCTAGAAGTCAAACTATGAAGTACTTTATAGTCCATAAACTAAGCAGGTGGAGAGACTTGTGTTTGTCCCCCAGAAGTTGGTTGGTGCAGTTGGACAGGGATTGGTGTAATGCCTCATTCTCCACTAGATGGCACTGCTTAGCTTACTGAAATGGATCCTGGTGGGGCATGTCTGTGTGTGCCTGGGCATTAGCAGGAGAGGTGAAAATGGAATCACACAGCTACTCAGTCTTTAGCATCAGAACTCTGTGCTCTCCCCACCTTTCTCTCCAGCTTCCATCCACTCCGTGCTTCTACGCTGTCCATGATCAAGCTGTCAGCCTACCAGGCGTCACCTCCCTCCAGAATTTTATCTGAAATAGGGCTGGGTTTCCAAACCCCTCACTTGGGAGGGCCCTGCAGCTTGGACCTACTCCAATCCTCTGGGGGAGGGTCTTGTAGAGCAATGGCCAGGTGCCAACCTGTCCTTGGGAATATTTGCAAGACCGCGCTGCCACAGATGTCCAGAGACTGTAGTCGGGTGCCAGCCTGCTCCAGAAAAGTTCATGTGATTGCATAGTGCAGCATTTCAGGAGGATGGTAAATCACAACACATATCTGGCACTAGGCTTCACCACCCCATAACGTCCTTGTTACCACACCAGGAACATGGCTGTCCTTGGGGGTCCACTGCGACCTTTGCCTGTGGGAAGGCTGCACAGCTTCTACCAAATTTCCTCTTAGCAGGGGAACCTCCTCTCCTTATGTTGCCAGAGGATCCTGAGAAGCTGTCTGCTTCTGGAGATCCGTCCTTCCCACCAGAGTTGGAGTTTCCAACTCTGCAGTCTCCTGTTTATACAGTCCTAATGATATTTAAACCCTTTCCTTTCTCCTTTTTCCCTTTCTTATTCAGTCCCTTATGGGTGTTTCCACTCTTTCTCTTTCTCTTCAGCTGCTTTTGGGGGAGTGCTTTTCCTGTACTTTTCCCCCTGTCTCTGGTCCTCTATCCACAACCAAAAACAGCTCCCTACCCTCTGCGGCTACTCTCTCCCCCAGTTAACCTCTCTGCACTGCATACATGCTGAGTTCTGTGGCTCAAGTTATGCAGATTATTGTGTCAATCCTTAGATCAATTTTCTAGGTGTGAAAAATGGTTTGGTGCTGATCTAGCTGCATTTCAGGGATGAGAGAGGCAGAAAACTTCCATACTGCTCCGCCATCTTGGCCCCTTCCCCTGTAGTATATTTTTTAACCCATGGAGAAACTGAGATTAAAAGAAAAAGGTTAAATATATTTGCTGATGTCACATAGTTAGTAATTGGTGGACATGGATTTGCAATTAAAATCTGTCAGTGTCTAAACTGCTCTTGAGGAATTTTATGTAGTTTTGGAGAATAGAGACACCTGCAGAGTGTCAGTGAGAAAAATACTAAAATACAAACAAAACAACAATAAAAACATTTCCCTTAGGAATGACCCTTGCTCCTCCATCTCTATACTTTTCTGATACTCTGATTCCTCATTTTTTAATGTTTATTTATTTTTGAGAGAGAGTGCACCCACACATGCATGCACCCACCCACACTGACACACACACACACACACACGCAAGTGGGTGAGGGGCAGAGAAAGTGGGGGACAGTGGTTCCAAAGCAGGCTTTGTGCTGATAGCAGCAAGCCCAATGTGGGGCTCAAACTCACGAACCATGAAATCATGACCTGAGCTGAAGTTGCATGCTCAGTCAAGCCACCAGGTGCCCCTGATATCTCATTTTGGGGTTTCACTCTCTGCTCTTGGGCCCCCACTAATTGCCCACATCTTTCACTGATTTGTATCACTCAGAATAACTATTCATTTTTAAGGTCACTTAGTACTTCTAATTTGACCATATAAAATGAAGTTTTTTGACCAGGAAGAAACCCTGATAGCGTTCAGAAATTGAATTCTTCCACTACCATTTTTGAGAAAAATTTGCAGATATCAGTTGGATTTTATTGGCCCCTCTAAGTGACTTTTTTTTTTTTTTTGGTAAGAAATATCTAACACAGAGGGCAGACAATGGTAGCCACTGAATAACCACGTGGTGAAATGTAAAGCTTTGTTAAGAACAGACTCAACCAGGAATTGACCGTTGTCCTTGGGGCTTTTTTTGGGGAGAGGAGAGGCTTCACTGTCCAAGGGAGTCACAGGTTTGAAGCACTTGTGTTAAATAACTAAGAGACTGACATTCTGTCAAATAGTCAAACCAGAGGGTTTTCTGACAAACACTATATTTGGGTGAAACTCTGATGAAAAAGGTAGAAAATCTGCTGTTATGGAAGTACAGAGTCAGCCCACTGAAACCCCTAACTCCTGCGAATTAGTGGTTATTACATGAAGAGGAAAACACAAACTTTGTTAATACTTTTCCCATCCACTGTGAAATATTGAAACTCAGCTGTGATGTAGCATTTAACTGCACATCGAATCAAGAGTCCAGTAATAGAAATTGCCTTTTTGCAGTAGAAAACAGGGTTAGAAGCAAACCAAAATAACACATAAAACAGATCTCCATGGAGAAAATTGAAGACTGTTTCTAGCATGTAAAGATCGAGGACGCAATTCCTGTTCTGTGAAAAGCTTTTTTCCTGGGGTTTTAAATTTTCCTCTTGATTATGTGTGGAATCAAGGGGTGTCTGTGTGATTGCACCCATGCATGACTCCGAGAAACAGAAATGGGGCAGACACAGACAGATGGTGACAGGCTCATTTTTAATCCCAACCAGCAGGGATAGAAGTCAAGAATCCAAGGCAGATCAAAAAAGTTGGCATCGAATTTTCATTTCTAAATTCTATATCCTCAATTGGTTAAAACTATGTTTACTTCTCTAGAAAACAATGGATTCAGAACAAAACAGTAATGAGGAGTCTTTTTCTATTTAACTAGATGATTTACTAATTTAAAAAAATCATCTATACTCAGTGTCAGCAAGGGTGCAGAAAAATGGACTTTCCCTTGCTATTACTTGATAAATATATTGGAATCAAATTTCTAGAAAAATTTATTACACAAATAATTATTTGTAATAAAGAAGAATTAGAAACAATATACTTTTCCAAAAGCAGAGTACTTCCATGTCCATTAGAGGACATCGATACAAATTAGGTTTTAAACTAATTTTAAAGATATAGGAACTCAGTAATGAGACCATGTTTTATGAACAAAATGGGATACAAATCAAATATCCAGTATAATCTTCATAGATGACTATATAGTGACGTTTTTCAAAAGACTTGACATACTCCAAATGTTATCAATTGTATAATCTCTCAGTATTGGAAAATGGGTGATTTTATTTCTGCTACTGCAGCACATTAAATACTTTTAGTTGTTTTAGAATAAATATTGTTACAGTGAAAGATTGTTTAAAACACAATATACTGTCTGCTTTTTAAGTGCGAATTCTTTTGTATCTGCCAATGCATTTTTCAAGCATATCCGTATATAATCTTAGGGAGAGAATCTTCCTCAGCTAGGAGAAACACATCTATATTGCTTTTGTTGAATTTCAGTTCATAATCCCTTTCTTCTAGTATTTGATATAACCAGAGCTAGATGTGAGAGTCAGGATCACAGCCTGTAAAAAATACACACACTATAGCTCCATCTCTCAATTACTTCAACTCTCTACAAGACCACATCCACAGGAAAATAATTGCCAGACATTCAAGGGGTGCTCCCTTGAGTATGCTCTCTAAAGAACCAGTGTCCACCATGGATTTCCAAATAAGAAAACAGAAAAGGATGAAGATACTCAACCTTGCATGATGGTGAATCCTTTATGTCTTTTTCCAATCTTCTCCTTGCATATCATTTCCTTTTTCAGGTCATAGGAAAGTTTTTCTGATGCTTTCTTTCTTTCTTTTTGAGTAAATTCATTCTCCACAAAAATAAAGGAGTTCAATAGAACTCTTCTATTCTCCTTACATTTATACCTCAATTTGGTTAATTTCTACATCACAAATGGTCCCTGGCTTATAATGGTTGGATTTAACAATTTTTCAACTTTAAAATGGTGTGAAAGGAATATGCATTTGGTAGAAGTAATACTTCAGTTTTTGAATTTGGATCTTTTTCCTGAGCTGGTGATATGTGGGATAACCCTCTTTTGTGAAGTTGGGCAGAGTCAGTGAGCACAGTGCTCAATCAGTCACATGGTCCTGAGGGTAAAAAATCAACATGCTAACAATCCTTCTGTACCCATACATTCTGTTTCTTCATTTTTAGTATAGTCTTCAATAAATTACATGAGATAGTTAATGCTTTCACATAAAATAGGCTTTGTGTTAGATGATTTGGCCCAACTGTAGGCTAATGAAAGTGTTCTGAGTATATGTGAGGTAGACAAGGCTAAGCTACAATGATGTTTGGTAGGTTAGGTTTGTGAAATGCATATTCAACTTATGATATATTCAGCTTATGAGGGCTTTCTCTGGAGACAGCCTCATCATAAGTCAAAGAAGCTCCGTACTATGAATGAATTTTATGACAGACACTCTTCTAAGCATTCTTCTCATTTTGTTTGTCAATTAATGTAATCAGCAAAACAATCATATAAGGTAAGTATTATTATTATTAGCTCTATTGTGCCAAGAAATTTGCAATTCAAGGAGATTAATTTTTACCCAAGGTCACAGAGTTAATTTGTGGTGGTGGGAGGGGGAGTTAGGATTCAAACACAGGTGTTTAGGTCCTATGATTGCTTTCTCTCTCTCTCTCTTTCTCACTCTCTTTCTCTCTCCCTTATTTATCTATCTATGCCAGTTATTCTGTAAAGGATGCTATTGTCTCACTTGTTCTAAATGTGCAACAATTGATCAGGTTACAGGGAAAACCTCTGATCCAGGACCCAATATGCTTCCTCAAGTTAGCAAAAACAATTTGAAGCCTAGACCAATGATTCTCCAAGTACTTGTAGACCACATTTCAGTTTCACTTGTGATAATGTAACAAGTGCAAATGTTTGTGTTCCCCAACAACACTGCATGTATACTGAATCGAAATCTCTGCAATCCATTAACCCAAAGAGTTGAAGCATTTCCATCTGGGCCATTTGGATAGTCTCCAACTGATGAAACAAGACTACTTGCACTTGAAAACTTTTTGACTCAAGGGGACAACCAGGACTCCTGGTTTAGGATTTAGCTAGGTGTTTAAAAGTCACCCAACAGTTCAAATACCAGCATGCGTTATTGCAGGACAACTTAAACACACAAGTATGTGCTTTTTCAGATGGATATATGAATGGATAATACAACACTTCATATTCATATTTTAATACTATATATATGTGTGTATATATAAATATATATTTACATTTTATACATAGTCAGTATCTGGAAACATTAATCATTTCTTTTTGTCATAAAAGACAAGAAATATAATTCTTGTAAGTTACTGATATTTTGCTTTACATTTCTTCCTAAATCAATCAATAAAAATTTTTATGTGTGCCTGTGGTATTATAGTATCAAGTAAGAAGTGTGGTGGATTTGGGTGCTTTCAACACTGCAAATGATATTGAAGTGAATTTTACTGAATCAGTCATTTCTTCCACAAGTTTATAGAGAAGCTGAGGGTATCTTGTGCAGTCTGACTAGAATAACTGGAAATATGACTCTGTCAACATTTAGTTAAGACACCAAACAACAGTCCTAAAGTGTGGAAAGAGCTGATGCCTTACGTTGACATGTATTTGAGTTATTTGAACCTTGGTCTATCACTTAAGCTGCTTTGACCTCTGTTTTCTCATCCTTAATGTGATCTGTTTCAATTAAAATGTTCTAACAGGGCTCTTCTATTCTAAGTTTTATGATTGTGCTCTGTTTGAGTCTGTTACTATTACCCATCCTGAAGTTTATTCTATTCTAGAAATTCTTTATTGGTTAGTGGTTATATCAACAGACTGTAGAAAAAAAAGTTTAGAAATATTGCCAATCTGAACACTTTACCCACTTAAACCAATTCCTATGGGAATGTTTTTCAATCAGTGAAATAAAAATGATATTCAGCCAGTGTATGGCTATTTTCTTTAGCCAAGACAATGAAAAGTGGATTTATTATCTACTTTTCCTTTAAAAAAAAAGGCTTTGTGTGGAGAAAAATTATGACAAACTCACATAAAAACTGTTTGTGGGGTACAATTTTCAAATAAAACTCTATTATATTGATAGACATTGAAATTACTGCTCATCGTGCAGGGACATAAATATCCATTCTGCCCAAAACAAATTTAGCAAAATCAAAATATGTAACACTACGAACATTTCAGCTTTTCTCTAACACATGGAGCCAGCCATACATGCCAACCCGATTTTATCGCCTCTCCTCATTAAGCTCGAAAGCATATTTTGTGTTGCTTTTAGCAGCTCCTAAAATTTCTTTGTCTCTTAGCACAGCATCATAAAAGTTCCCACCTGACAGATCATAAATCGTTCTCACAGAGCAGTCTGTCCCCTGGCACAGACTGGCTACATTCTATTCTCAGATACATTACTAACAGCATTTATGCACTTGCGCGCAAAACTTAGTTTCAGGATCCGGTAAATGCTTGACCCTATCCTATCAATTCATAGCAGGGAATAGTATACTTTAGACAAAGCATTTATTTTCACTGAGAGTGAAAGGAGAGAGCTTCCTTTGTGATGAAATACATTTGGAAGAGTAAAGAGCAGGTTATCTGAGGCCAAGGAAATCTGGCCACACAATACGACCTGGATATTTAGGGCTCTCTCCCATACTATAGGATTCATAATGGTGGTTTCATCAACCTGGTTTCTAGAGGACATTTAAGGACATGTAATTTGTATGTCACTCTGTCATTTTTTTCTTTATTCCCCAAACATTCAAGGAGAACCTGCTAGATCTAGACATTTTGCCAAGTGATACAATCTCAGAGATAGAGGAGATGAGATCCGTGCCTACAGTTACAAAAGATTTGTAGTTATGGAGGCATTTTCATTAAAGTGTAATAAAGGTATTATTAAGCAAGGAGAAATTTACTCTGTGGGTGAGAAAGAAGGTCAGGAAAGCTTTTATGGAGAAATTAAAATGTGAGCAGCATTTTGAGATCTAATGGGAGTTTCTTAGGTGGTCATTAAGTAGTAGGTGATATATAAAAGGTATACAGTTTTAAAAGTATAGTTATTTTGGGACATTCGTTCAGAATGAGTGGAACCCATGGAGTACATGAAGAGAGGGTGAGGTTAGAGAGGCACACAAAGTCAAATCCCAAAGGATCCTTGATGTTAGCATAAAGCCTTTATAGGACTTTTTTTCCCGTGGTAATGGAGAGCCAATGAGAGAAGTGACCCAGTGAAGTCAAATGACCAGATGTTATTTAGATAACAACAGCAACGATGACGATGACGACAATGATGATGATGATAAACCGACTACAAAAGCAATAACAGTAGATCGCAAAAATGGCCACAGATTTTCTCCATCCATGTATATGTGTCCCTTTGAAAAGCAAATCTGCAGCAACTCCTATCAAGAGGTGAAATGAGTTTCTCTAATCATTGAGTCTGCTTGCTATGTGATGTCGTTTGGTCAAATGAACCATCAGAGCCATCAGAGACTAGCAAATTGCTTGCTGCTTGAAAACCTCAAACTGTATGGGAAGCAGTCTGGGCTGGCCTCTTAGATGATGAGAAGCTTATTTTCCAGCCACCCATTGCACTATTGGCCTGTTAATAGCCATCTATGTGAGTGAGACCATCCTAGATCTTCCAGCACCAGCCAAGCCGTGATGTGATTTTGTCACCTGACAACTGATGGTAGAAACATAAGCAAGCCCAGAAAGATGAACTGAACTACTCTAGATCAGAAAAACTAAGCATTCGACCCAAATAACTGTGTTAAATAAATGGTGGTTTGAATTCCCTGAGTTTTGAGGTAATTTTTTAATGGAACATAATTAACAGATACACAGAGAATATTATTTTTACATTATGAAATTATAGTAACTACTCCAAAAATTATATGTGCATTATTTTATTTAATTATACGACATCTTCTGGGTTCATACCTCATCTTATAGACAAGGAAACTGATCTGTGGCCATTGCTTTTGTCTATTGGGTAAACTGAGCTACAGAAAAAGTAAAACAAAACAAGACTGAAAAGACAGCAATTTCTCAATTAGGGATGGCAATGCTTGATACTATGGAAATTCTATTTACCTCCAAAGGTTTTATGACACTATCAATATGAACTTCCTGATACAAATCAACTTTATAAATCAGTGTTTACCTTGTTGGTGAACTTAATTTCTGATTGAACCACCCAGGAATCTGAATGAATAAAGAAGTTATAAGCTGAATATAAGAGGAAAACAACGTATAGCACATGTCCCATGTAAAGCAGGCAACCTCCACCTAATTGTTGCCATGCAAATTGTGGGCTCCAATATTCCCAATATTTCCAAACCATCTAAGTTTTTAAAGTATAATTTCTACACTTGCGAAATATTCTAGTATTTAAATAATTGTAACTAATTTATAATAATATAAATCAAAGATGTGTCAAAAACAAAACATTTTTTGTTAGCATTTGATTGGTGGACATCTAGTCTGTGATCTGGAAACAATACTTTTGATGGTAGTAGTTGTTGTGAGGTTGGCCTATTAATTATTAAGCTATTTACATCTGTCAGTGCACTTCGAAGTTTAGGGGATGGTTTCTGGTCATAGGGCCAGTTTACCTGGAGGCATGAATCAACTGGTTTGCTTTTCTACTGAAGAAGAATACCAACTGGGAACTATCCTGACACTAGAAAGGGTGAACACTTAGCACTTCTGGCTATAAGTTGCACCTTCAAAGATTAGTATAGTAAATATTTCCTAGCAATAAGCCAGGAAACATCTGGCACCTTTATCCTCAAAGAACCCTGTCTTATTTCAGTGTTCCCAACCCTCCCCTAAGGTAGTCACATTCTTGCCAGATTAATAAACTCTCTTGCATTTACCACCAAAAGCATGTCCAGTTATTCTTGATCTTCGGTCACTTAATCCTACCCATACTTTCTTAAAAAAAAAAAAAAAAAGCTGTCATGCAATATTCTTGCCTGTCCCTCTCCGACTGCTTCTCAGAACTCTGACTTGTCCATGACTATGAGAGGACTCAGGAGCTTCTCCCTCACTCTCCGCCTCTTCAGGGGCACAAGAGGGAGGTGGGACATTTAAGTCAACCCCAGTTCTTGTAAGACACCATACAATAATAATGTCCAGCATTCAAAAAGTGCCAAATGGCTAGAGCAGCAACCACTCAAATTCATAGAGGACCCATGACTTGGCAAACTTCATTGTTTCTAACTTGTTTTCAACAACTCTTGCTTCTTCTTTGCTACCAGGCCATCTGCCCTGTGCAGGTGACAGTGGCAAATGGCCTGGAATTTTAATGTCTTTATTGTATTGATTTCCATTTATTTTGATCTTTACAGTCTTTTCTCTTTGCCAGAGAAAGTTTTTGACCAAGAGAAATGCTATTCAGAGTTGGTTTTTTTCTAAGTTGTAACACTTTAAAACACACTGGTAAGTAATAAGACAAGTGACAGATAAGGGTCAAAAGACGACTGATCAAGGGTAACTTGTAGGAAAGCACATCAAGGCAGAGTTAGGAAGAAAAGCAAAGCCTGGTGCCCAGGTCCATGTTTTTCCTCTCAGGTCTGTCTCAGGCTCTGAGAATAATCGTACCTTTAGACAAGAGAATTTGACTTTGCAGAATTTCAGCTAAGGGACTCAGAAAATTCAAGATTAAGTCGGTCATATTTTTATTTCACTCTGATCTATGCAACAGTACTAGAAGCATGACTCGTGCCTTTAACACCTCTCACAACTAACCCTGCTTCAGTCACCTGTCAGTTGTTTAGTTCCTTCAGATATAAGGTCATGACTTTCTTATTCCAGGTTCTCCCATGGTTGGAAGATGCCTAAAACCCAGTGAAGTTTTTGGAGCCTAGTGTTGAGAATTTTTCCTAATATTTTATGTTTGTTGTTTTCTAAAGTTCCTCATCCTTCAGTGTCTAGTTTTTTGTTTTTTTGTTTTTTATATTTGGACACTTGTCCATAAACTCTCATTACACTTGCTCTATGCCAATTAACTTTTAATAGCATTTCAAGAATTTGGCCCTCTATGCATTTAACATTTAAATATGTCCCAATTAGTTTTAGGGCAAATCAGTAGACAGAAGCCCTTCTTCTATCTCTATTTCCATTTAGCATTCTTGATCTGATGTTATTTCAGTATGATGTGTCTAGGTGTGGTTTCTTTTCAATTATTCTGTTTGGATAGAATACAGTAAATCACATCAGGTCAACAATGTTTGTATACCTAGAAAATAGATGACATACAAATATTATATTTTAAAAGACATAAGAGGGTTATAAAAGTAATAAAGACCAGACAAATTAAAATTCCAGAGAGGAAAGAGTGGGATTTTAGGTGAATTAACATTCACTGCCCATTATTCTGTTCTGGAGGCATTTGTACATTCTAGACATTGACCAATGATAAGACTTGACCTGGGCAGAAGGATTCTACTAAAGGAAAGAGAAAGCAGGTGGGGAGGTTTTTAATGTTTTCACAGGCCGATGAAACAGACTGGAAGGCAATGGGGCCCCCCAAAATGCAGCCGGTTTCCTTTACAGAGCATTTGCTAAGTTTGGGTAGCATGAGAGTTTAGGGAGCTAGACCTAGAACTTCTAAAAGGCAACAAGAAATCTCTCATGATCTCTTTGTACTTTGAAAATAAAGTTAAACCAAAAGGACTCAAACTGTGTTAGTGTCTTCTGAAGATTCTGGAAAAGATATTAAAGAGTTAGGATTAAAACTCTAGAGGGCAGAAATGAATCTGCTAAATTCAAAACCCCAAGGATGTCGCATTCTAGAAATAAATGAATCCAAGGCAGTCATTGTTACCAATACTGAAGCACAACATAGAACATTCTAGTCCCTGGCTGTGATGATTAGTTGCTCTAACAGAACACACGATGGACACTCTCTGGGGAAAAGTTGTATCATTCACAATCTCTTGTAGTTCTTGGTACCATAAAGAGTCATGAAACATGAAGAGCCAGGAAAATGTATATGAAAACCAAGACAAAAGACACATATGGAAGCAGACTAACAGATAATCTAAATATTGGTTTCAGCAAGCAAGGAAGTTGAAACGATCATTTCAAGCACATTCATCTCTTTAGGTTTTATCGAATCTCTTTGATATGTCTCAATATTTCTGGAATACTTCTCAGCCATTGTTATTTTGAATAGTACTTCTTCCCTACTGTCACCTCTGAAATCTGGTTAGAGATATTGTGAATGTTATTATCCTATCCAATCTATATTGTGTTCTTTAAATTTGACTTTTTAATTTTATTTTTATCTGTTTTTCTTCCATCAGAATATATGATTTTTTATGGTATGGATTTTAAACTTTTTTTTATTGCTGTATCTCTAGGACACTAAAAAGTCATTTAATCTAATAAATTCTACAGAGTATTCTGACTGGGGGAAAATAATGCCTCTAAAAAAAAAAAAAGAATAAAGTATCTATACAAAATTCTCAATGATACATGCAACAAACTCAATTATGTGCTTCAAATTAAGAAATAAAAACCATCATACTAAAATAGTGAAAGACTAGAGATGCATCTATTAAAATAGAAAGAAACTAATAGTTAACATTTATTAAGTGCTTATTTTGTGCTTCCATTCCACCCCTATTACTCTATACTGCTTCAGCAGTATTATGACATAACATAATCTTGGAACTCTTATTTAAAGCAAAAATATAAAATGAAGGAAATTAATAAAATAATTATTTGTACATATTATAGTTTTCTATTGAGAAAATTTTAGACTAACAGCTGAAAATCCATTAACATTAAGAGTTAAATAAAAAATTAAATTAATAAGAGAGTTAAATAAAATGACTGAATATAAAATTAATTAGAAAATATTTCCATATACTAGCAACATTGTTTAGAAAATACATTAGAAAAATTATCCGTAACAAATTCAAATGATATATTGGAATAATGTAAAGAAAACTTATGGGAACTAAGAATAAAAGAAAATTTGGTTGAGACATTTAAAAAAATAAAAGGAAGCAAATGAAGAACTATTACATCCCTAAGAAGGCTGGATGTTGCAAAGATGACATTTATTTCCAAATTTATTTATGGCAGTGTTTCCAAGTGTGAATGCTCAGGATGCTGATTTAGAATATGTCAATGTGGATGAAATATACATACACACAAATCCACACATATACGCACACATCTTATGACAAACAAGTTTGGGAAATGCTACTTTTTTTCTTTACTGGACAATCATACGGAAATTCAACCATTGATAGTTCTCAAGCCATCTGCCACAAGTAGATCTACAGTAAATACAGCTTTGTTTAACCGAGACTTAAGGAATACATGTCTTTGATAGGACCTTATTAACCTATGACACAGTGTTGGCAAAATAACATTTTAGAGAAAAACGTGCTATCTAATAGGTTTAAACCTACTATAAGTCAAAATCCCAGTAGCAATTTCATGTTAATTTTAAAGTGATTCTCATATTCCCCTGAATGAATAGCCAGTGGTCACTAGTATAAACCATTTTACAAAGTTATTATTATGAGAAACTTCTCCTTTCAGATATTAAAACATAGTTCCAATTGGTAATAACTAGAAGATCATTTGGAAGTAGATGGAAATATATCAGTCCAGAAATTCCTATGTATTAACCTATCCATTAATAAATGTTTCCTGAGGAGTTAGTGGGTCAGAACAGTGTATTTTTGTGTATGCCTTAGTTTATCTAAGAAATTCATATCCATAGAGAAGAAATCATAAATCATTGGGAAAGAGAAAGATAATTTGTTAAATGACATTAGAAAATTGTTTGGTTTTTTTGGGCAAGCCATCAAACGTTATACAAAATCTCTTGTAATGTATCAACACAGATAATTCCATACTTGTATTCAGAATACTTTTTAACTATAAAATATACAGAAAATATATGAGAACATCAAAAAATAGATTTGGATGGGGCAGATGAACCTAGGTTTAAAAATAATAAAGGAATGGGTGAAATAGGTAATGGGGATTAAAGAGTACACTTATCGTGATGAGCACTGCGCAAAGTATAGAATTGTTGAATCACTATATTGTACACCTGAAACTAATACAGCACTGGAATCAAAATTTAAAAACCTAATAAAAATAAACAAATAAATAAATATCATATATTTCTGATCATATACTTTCATAATGAATTTGACTACATTTTCAAGAAAAAAATAAAGTATGAATAGATTTAACAATATAACGATGAAAACATTTATTTCCCAAAAATTATAAAAAAAACAGAAATAAAAACATATCAAATTAAATATTTAAAGTAGTAATTATTCGTAAGAAATTCATAAATATTTATATTTTAAAACATTTTAATGCCATTAGATAAATGTTCTAAGATCAGCAATAAATAGGAAAATTCAAGTAAATAAATAAATATAAATGCAAATGTACATTTTACACACACATTCTTGTACATGAGATGTATATGAATATCATGTTGTAAAAATAATGTACATATCAAAAGTATTAGATAATGTTATATAGCCCACCTTCTTTTGGTGGAATCCTAAAAGCCTGTCTTATTGATCATGCATAACATACCTCTCAAAAGAGGTAGGCTGGATCATTTCAAAGAACTGCATAATGACCATATAGCGATAACCCTATAGCTATGAAAACACAATAGCAAGTAATGGACCTTTCCTGTCTTTGAAACTGACAGGAAGAAAGCAAAGTAGAAAAAGAGAGGCCAGAGCACCTGGTTGACATTTGCAGTTTGGATTTATTTGTTCTTTTGTTTTCTGATTTAACTAGCTATCGACTTGATTGGTTCTACAAAACACCAAAGAATGAACCTGGTGATAGGTGTAGGAAAGTTTGGACAAGGGGGAACAAATTGGTCAGTAGATTTCTCCAAAGAAGTTCTTTGAATCAACAACAGCCTGCCCAAGTGAGAAAAGAAAGAAAAGTGAACCTCTGGCTTTTCTTGCCAAATAAATGCCAAAAACAAAACAAAACAAACAAAACAAAGCAGAACAAAACAAAACAAAAAAACAACAGACCCACTAATTTAGGACTGGATTGTATTCGTGGTTCTCTCATGCTACCACCAACCAGACACTACAGATTATCTCTGGAAAAGAGCATTTGGGAGAAATGGGAGGCCTATGGGTGGCTGAACACCAGCTTCTTCAATCTCATGGACATCAGAAATGCCACTTGTAGTTTGACTTCCATAACTCATGCTATTCCTTTTGCTGCAAAGGTGAAAATTCAGAGCAAATTATTATAAACAAGCCCTGCTCTCCAGAACGGCCCCTGTGAAAATGAACCCATGGTTGCCTTAAAGTTGAAAGCAGGTCTACAGAGGCCATCTCTGGGATTCTTACAACATTCATGAACAAAATGGCCTTTTCTTTAGAATACATTAGAGAGATTATTCAACTCATACTGAAAGGATTTTTCCCCCCAGTTACTCATAGTGATGGCAGCCACATTGCCTACTGTGTACTTCCTGAAATTCCCTACATTTCATTCCCTGAAATGGGGGGCTCTGTGAACACATTTTTTGAGGTGAAGCAGTAGGGGACCATTGCTTGGGGACATGCATATCAAGACAAAGCATTGATCAAAAAACAGAAGACAAGAAACTTAAGTGAGAACGTAGAGAAATTGGAACCCTTACACACCATTAATAGGGATGGGAAATAGTTGAAACAGTGTAGCCACTACAGAAAACAGTAGAGAGGTTCCTCAAAAATTAAAAATGGGACTACCATGTGATCCAACAATCCCACTTCCGGTTATTTATTGAAAATAATTGAAATCAAAATCTTAAAGAAATACTAGACTTTCAATGTTCATTGTAGCCTTATGTTTAATAGCAAAGATATAGAAATAACTATGGAAATAACCTAAATAAATGTCCATCACCAGATGAATGGATAAAGGAAATGTGGGGTACATGTACAATGGAATAATATCCAACCTTAAAAAAAGGAGGAAGTCCCATCTTATGCGACAACATGGATAAACCTTGAGGACATTAAGCTAAGCAAAATAAGCCAGTTATGGAAAAACAAATACTGCATGATTTCACTTAAATATGAGGTGTCTAAAATAGTCAAAATCAAAGAATCAAAGAATAGAATGGTGGGTTGCCAGGGGCTGGGATGGGGGAAGGAAATGGGCAGTTATTCATAGGCATAAAATTTCAATAGGAAGGATGAATAGGACCTAGAGATCTACTGTACAAAACTGTACTTTAGTCAACCATTATATATTATACACTTAAAAATTTATTAAGAGAGTATTTCTCACGTGAAGTGTTCTTACCACAATAAAATTAAATTTAAGAGAAGAAAAATCTCTAATTTGCCTGTTTATATTAATCAGCTGTGAGAAATCATTTTCTAAAGAGGCAACCCTACATTTTCCTCTCCGTAATGTTTTCACACCTTTCACTCTTCCTGATGGAGAGTGTTCTCTTGATTGCCATTTTCTGTAGCCAGAGGGCCCTGTATATCCTTCCTCTCCTTACTTTGTACGTCCAGCTGGGCAAAGTTTATTCTGTTTTATGTACTATAATCTGTCATGGCTGATTTTGTTATAACAAGATCTGAACAGATGGGGAATGGTTTGCTCAAGAATTACTTGCAATATGAGTGACCTATAGAAAAAATTGAGAACTGGAATGCAGTCATTGCAATAAAATCCCAAACTCGTTATCTTCCCCACAGGATGCCCGTGTATCTCGCCCCCACATGAAGGTGTTAATGACTAATCTAGAGACCTATAAAGAAGTCCAGTCCTCTGGTAAATAGCACATGCACAAACAAAGGAATAAGACAGCAACAGAGAAAGGCAGAAATAATTCTTTGTCATAACTTGTCTTTCTGATTTTTTTTCTTATCAAGTGACATATACTTAAAAGTTACAAACACAATCAGTTAACAATAGAATGGAAATGCTGCAAATAAGGCAATTTCCTTAGAACTGGAAAATCTCCAGAATTAGACAGATTCCCATCAGCATTTAATAAACTTTTTTAACACCTACTGAGTCCAATTTCATAGTTTTTCAAAGTTCTCACTAAGCATAACGGGGAAGATAATCAGAAACCCTTATAGACAATATGCTGTCTGAAAAGAGTATTAAAAAAGAAAAAAAGATCAGGCAATGAGGGCGCCATTAATCCTCTAATCCAACTGCCCATATTTATGTTGATTTTACAAAAAAAAAAAAAATGCCATTCTAAGTTGTTAATGCTTCCGCCTCCACTCCAAAGAGGCCATACAAATAAATTAGAAAATTCTCTGCATAAGTTCTCTGTGGTTTAGTATGTTTTACAGCGACTGCTCAATTAGAGCCAGCCTGAAGCCATTTCTATATTTAAAAAATTGCAACATTAACCATATGATCTTTGAACAGCATTTATGATCCAGCTACATATTCCCTGCGGTTCCTAAAATAACGTGAGTGGTGAAAATAAAGAAAAAGAAGGAAAGGAAGCTTTCACTGTTTATATTATATCACGGGCTTCTCCTTCTGAAATGCACTACTGCTTTTCCTGTACTTACCTGTATCTAGGTGTTGTCCATTCCCCACGAAGCCTTCTCTGATACTGTGCATCCATATTAAAACACAGACATCATTTTTTTTAAATCAAATATAAATGCTTGATTAAATTTTGCCGCTATTATCTTTTCTGTTTTAGGAGAAACCGTTTCTTCTGTACGAGTAAAATTAATTGTTTGAAGGTTGAGACCACTGACCTTCATTTCCATAGTTCATACTAAACAACACTAAATAAGTGCTAACTTCTATAGTAAATAGATAATAATAGAGTATTAATATCTAAATTTCATTTTCTATGGTCAAATAATTCACGACATTCCTATTGGGAAAAAAAAGGGATAGAGATAGATCATTTATTGATGGTTAGATCTGAAGCTGCTTCCTTAGTTGGGGTAACAACAGATTTGAGGAAGCACCTTGAATTTTCGGCACCCTCCCCTGGCAGCTTAATGCCTTCAGACAAGGTGACAGAAGCTTCAAACTTGTCATCCTTAAGTTTTATCTGTGCCCTGCACCCTGAATTCAGCATGGTTAAAAATCCAGGGCTTTACTATTCTGGAAACTTTCCCCACCATGACTCACAAACTTTGCCAATCATGTTGCACAGCCACTGTGAAAAACGAATCACTGGGGTAATGACACTCAACATTTCAATAGCTCTTTATCCATGTTAGTTAATTATCCTGCAACACAGAAAATGACAATGCTTCTTATTTAAGAGGAAAATGAATGGTTTTGCTAAAGTTGGGAAAGTCAGTGAAGCTGGTCTCTAGAACACGGGCACTTTACATCACACATACCCAGGAAGATATATTTGTTTCCCCCTCTTCTCTCCCAGATGCCCAGCAACAAAGACTTTTATTTTCCCTACTATGCTGCTCTCTGTTTATCATTACCATTTACCATTTATCAAAAATTCTGGTAACTATTCTTTCAATTTCTGATGAACCCCTTCCATGAATAACATAAACACCATCAAACACTTGAGAGCCATTGGGCTGATGACTCTGGCTTTGTTTAAAGCCATAAAAGTTCATGGCTTGAACAGATGAAGAAGCTGTAGGAAAAATCCAGAGGATTCTTGCTGCTTGCCAACCAAGTCTTCCTCCCCTGAGCACTCTCATTACTCATTAGTTCACCAGCATCACCACCCCACTGCCACACACACACACACACACACACACACACACACACACACGCACACACACATGCACAGCCACACCGACCTGCACCCACACCCACTGTTTTCATCAATCTTGATCCATTGCTCTCCTTTCCTCTTCAGCATAAAACATATCTAAACCCCTTGCCTTGTCCTTATCAGTATAGCTGAGATGGGGTAGAATTTATCAAAGGTTTATTAGAGACTAAAAAATGAGTAGAGGAGAAATATATATGACTGCCACTTCACTTTCCTCCCAGCAAGTTACTTCTCTGTTCTTTCTGAAGAAGGAGTGACAAGGAAAGTTAGTTAGTATACTTCTAAATCTGACTGGTGGTGTGTGTGTGTGTGTGTGTGTGTGTGTGTGTGCACAAACCCATCTCTGCCAATTAGAGGACAACATTCAGAATGTATGTTCTAAGCAGGTAGGTCAGCAGAGACATTTTTTTTCCCTCTCTTTATTGAAATAGAGAAAAATACCTATCATATATGTCATATACCCAGTGCTCAGAAGAGAAACTATTAGCTTTTCGTCACATCAACTATAACCTTTTTCTAAGGAATAAGTATCATCCTTCACCTCACATCCGTTGCTCCATTATCTCCCCTGACTCCCAAGAGGTGCACACTATTGTGAATTATATGGATATCTTTTCCTGTTAGTATATTGCTTGTTTTGCTTGATCTTTTTTGGCTGTCTGCTTTACCTTTACATACATAAACCCACACATTATTAATTACATATCAAGGGCTTTGGGAGTATGTTTAATTTTTTTTAATTAAAAAAAATTATTTTGAGAAAGAGAGAGAGAGAGAGAGCATGAGCAGAGGAGAGGAAGAGAGAGAAGGAGACACAGAATCTGAAGCAAGCTCCAGGCTCTGAGCTGTCAGCACAGAGCCCTACATGGGGCTTGAACTCATGTACTGTGAGATCATGACCTGAGTCAAAGTCAGACACTTAACTGACTAAGCCACCCAGGTGCCCCTGGAGTATGTTTTGAATATATATATTTACACATATATATTTATTACATATTTTAAATATTGTTTTATAACTTGCTTACTTTCTTCAACATTATGCTTTCTAAACTTTTTCAGGTGAGTGATAGGTATGTACATACATGCATATGCATATATATGATATATATATATCATATATATATATATATATAGAGAGAGAGAGAGAGACAGAGAGAAAGACAGAGAGACAGAGAGAGAGAAGGAGAGAAATACAGAAAAAGAGAGAGAAAAACAGAAAAGAAATAGATAGAAAAAGAGAAAAAAATGAAGAAAAGAAGGAAATCGAGGGAGGGGAGAAGGCAGGGAGGGACAGAAGGAGGAAAGGAAGGAGGAAGAAAGGAAAGAAAAATATTCTTATTTTTGATATCTGCTATGAGCTTTGAATTGAGAATGTGAGATTGGGGTTTCCCTCTCAGTTCTACTTAGTTTATAGTTTATTATTTTATTAGTTCACTTCCCCACTGACTTGTGACTACACCAATCATACTCCATTACTCTATAGATACATGGTTCTATCTCTTGACTCTCTCTTCCCTTCCACTTGTGTATTGGTTACCACCACATTATTACCACACATTACTGTAATTACAGAATATCCCATTTTCGAAAAAGGAAAGATTCATTCTTTTTTCCTATTTAAACTTCCCTTGGCTATTCTTGAACCTTTACTTTTCCATGGGAATTGTGGTGAAATTAGTTTGTGGTAAGTGTATCCTGATTATGGGACAAAGCATTGCCACAAAAGTAGAGAAAATCATACCTAGATAACAAATTGTATATTGATGGCTCTATGAGGGTTCCTAGACCCAATTCCAATGTGAGGGCCATCTTCCCCCTACACACACATACACACATACACACATACACACACACACACACACACCAATTCTCAGACATCAGCTGGGTGTCCAAGAATTCAATTCAGGTCTGACACTAACCCACCTGGAGACAGCATCAGGTTCTACATGTTAAGGGTTCAGTCCTGTAAGAGCGCCCATCATCTACCCCATTCTCTGGATGCCAGTTGCAGGCCCAGGGAATTACCTGTGCTTCTGATCCACCAGCTACAGATTGGAGGTTCTAACCCCCTTCTTATGTTCCATTAATTTGCTATAATGGCTCACAGAACTCAGGGAAACAGTTACTAATGTTTGCCCATTTATTAAAGGATGCGAACAAGGACATGAATCAATAGCCACGTGAAGAGATATGTAGGGCAAGATATGGGGAAAGAGCACAGAGCTTCCGTACCCTTTCCAGGCATGCCTTTCTCCCGAAATCTCCATGTGTTCACAACTTGGAATCTCTCTGAACTCTCTTCTTTTTGGGATTTATGGAGGCTTCGTTGCATAGTCATGATTAACTAAGTCATTGGCCGTTGGCTGATTCAGCCTCCAGCCTCCTGTCTGCTCTAGAGGTCTGGAGGTATGATATGGGACTGAAAGGTGGAGAGATGGGTCAAGTGGGCAAAGGGCATTGAGGAGGGCACTTGTTGGGATGAGCACTGGGTGTTATACGTAGGTGATGAATCACTGGATTCTACTCCTGAAGTCATTATTGCACTATAAGCTAGCTAACTTGGATGTAAATTAAAATAATAATAATAGTAATAATAAATAATAATAAAATAAAATAAGAGGGTCGCCTGAGTGGCTCAGTTGGTTAAGCGTCTGACTTCAGCTCAGTCATGATCTCACAGCTCATGAGTTCAAGCCCCATGTAATGTCCTGTGCTGAAAGCTCAAACCTGGAGCCTGCTTCAGATTCTGTGTGTCCCTCACTTTCTGTGTGTGTGCCTCCCCCACTCCTGCTCTGTCTCTGTCTCTGTCTCTCTCTCTCAAAAATAAATAGATATTAAAAAATTTTTTTTAATAAAACAAAAGGCAAGTTCCAACCTTCTAATTTCATGATTTCCTCCTTACAACTAACTCCCCATCTTCCCTCCCTAGGGCAAGATCAAAAACCCACCTTTGCTAACATAGCAAAAGATTCCTTTATTGTTCTTATTCTCTTGCTCCTCAGAAGAGCAATCAGAGTGGTAACAGGCAAGTGAGCAGGCACCCATCCAACTCTGGGAGGACTTTTCAGAAATGCAGAAACTCTTCCTGTGGAAAGGTCAAGGCTGGGAAGTGTCAAGACCCGGAAATGGGAACTCTGTGAAGGAATTATTCCCGTATCCACTTTTTAAGGAAAGGCAAAGTCCAGAATATCTTTCATTCATATTTATAAGCTTTCAATTTAAGGAGGTAATTGAGATTTTTGAGACACTATTAGCTCCCATTAACGCCCTGATCACAGAATAAAAGAAGGCTAGATGAAGAGGTATGGGAAGTTTAGTCCCTACACTGAGTGGCAGGCTTTCTTTCCTGCACACATTCAACAAAGGTGGTGCAATGCCTTCCAGGTAATGACTAAAAGGAAAGCACTGGGAGTTTGTGAAGGCCAGGTAGAGGCTTTGTTCAATGCCCAGGGGCTGGATAATGTCTCATTTCTTGGGAGGGGGTAGTGAGGGGAGAGTGTCAAGAAGGAAAATGAATTACCACACAGGATTTTCATCAATCTTACCCATGGCCTTTTAGCACAAATAGAGGCAGGTAACTGTGCTAACTCTAGCCATGTTACAAGGACAGTGTATTATCACGAAATTACTAATTTGTTGCTGGCGACAGTACAATTTACACATCTCCAGTCCCATCTCTAATTGTCTGACACTTATTTGGTGCTGAAAAGAAGCACACAGCAGGAGAGGGTCTGAGAGGCAAGCCAATCAGTTGAAGGCTTTCAGAAGCCACAATGGCTATACTCCTGGCTTGTAAGACTTCATAAGGAAAGCTTTCAAAGGGGGAAAAAGAAGCCCCCTTTTCTGCTGGGAAAATGGATTGTTGAATCAGAAAACATTTTTTTTTGATAGGGACAATATAAAAATTGGGATAATTTCTACTTTTTCTTACTCATAAGGCTGCTGTGAGGGAATTTGAGATCATGGAAAAATGCTTTGTGAACCCAGAATCCTGACGGATGTGACGGAGGCAGACGTGTTCTGGGAACTATGTTACTAATCAGAGCTAGAATTCTCCAGCTTGTTGGATAATCCACTGACACCAGTTCTCTGTAGCAACCCTCTTGGGGATTGCCACAACTTGTTTTTTTGTTTTCTTTTGTTTTTAATACCCCTAGATAGATAATCAGCCCTAGACTTCCCATTTTCATCCCCTCTAAATATTTTGGCATATATAGAAAGAACAAAGGAATAGTGTCATGCCATTTTCTAGTGCCACCAAGGCAACTGGGAGCTTCTGGAGTTAATGGATTCCCACCTCGGATGCATCAAAGTCAAAAAGAGCTATATGTAGCAAGTGTAGGGCCTCTTTGCCAGCCCCCAAAGACCACAAAAGGAATGAAGAACAATAAGCTGGGAATACGTTACCTCCAAAGTGAAATGCAGGCAGCAGTCACTTAAGTGCAAAGGCATGTTGTGAAGCTGAAAAATGTTCAAAAACTTATAAAGATGAATTATATGAATACTTTGTGGAATTAAAAGATAGCCCTTGTTAACAAGAAAATCTGAATGTCTTCTAGGAATTTATACACACAAGGACACATGCACATTTGTGTGTGGAGAGAGAATTAACATTACAAAGTAATAAGGTGTTTGATCAGCTGTCAAATACATAGGTGCTCACATAAACAGGCTATAGGATTTCAGCGAATGAAGGAATTCCTTCCCGCTGAGGAGTAGGCAAGGCTCCATGGAGGAGGCCTCATTTAGATTTACCCTAAACTGCAGGCTAATGTATGTAGATATATGAAAAGGACAAGCAAGATATAGCCAGATCAGTTGGGAATATCATTAATGAAGATGTTAAAAAGAAACTGAGCAATCTTTGTGTAGAAGACAGTGGAATCATTTCAGTGGAAGCAAAGGATCTGTGCAGAAGATAAAAGCAGATAAATCTTGAGAAGAGTCACTTAGCAAGATTGCAGAAGTCCTTCATTACCAGAATAAAAGAAAGGGCCATGAGGATTAAGAAGGAAAGATTCAGTCATCAGGAACAGCATCAAGCAGTTCCAACACAGACCCTAGTAACTGAATGAAAGGAAGATTAATCTTAGGGAAATCAGAAATGTTGGTTTATTCCAGAGGCTGCCAGTCAATTAAATGTGATTTTATATGTTTTAAATTCATTACAATATTCAATGCTTTAATAGTTCTTACTAAATAAGCTTGTGGAAAACGAGCTTTACTTTGTGACAGTTTAACTTTGTTAAATCATTTTATTAGCTCTATGAGATAATACTCTAAAAGAATCAGCAATGATTTGACTTGCCAAAACCTCAACAAGGTTTGAAACCATTTCAAATAAACTATCAAAAATCTAATGGAAAAATAGTTTACATCTACCCTGTATCAAATCATTAGTCATCAAAATAATATGGGGCAAAAAGTCAGCATGATGTGTAATCTTGGGTCAGAGATGGGTCATAGTTAAGCCCAAGCTTATACTGCAAATTACTGTGTATAGCACACTCTCATAGTGACTGTGAGAGAGGTCCACATAACCAATCATGTGGCAGGTGATGAGTCACAATCCACTCAGTCTGTCCTAATCAAATTCTTATCACTAACTTAGTTCCTATTTAAGACTATGAGACATTTAAAAGAGGAAACATAGGATTTCAACAATGGAAAATGCCCTTAAAAGTTAATGTATTAGAATTGCTTATCCAGAGAGTTGTCCACTAATATTTACTAAGAATATATTGAATTTACCTGGAGATTATGAGTAACTGAGGCACCTCCTCTGAGAATGGCTGAGAGGGGGGAAAAATGATAATACAAGTTGGGAACCAAATTCCAAACTACATATGTACTTCTTCCAGAGATTCATTTATTCAGTTAAATATTTATTGAGTGTCTATGATATGGTAAGCACCATTCTAAGTATTGAAAATATAGCAATGAAAAATAGTAGTCTCTGTCTCCATGAAGTTTTTATTCTAGAAGGAGACACGGATAATAAGAAACAAAAAAATGAAGTTAGTGTTATGTCAAGGAATGGCATTCGTAAAGAAAATTTAAGCAAAATGAGAAGATAGAGAGGTTCATAGGCATTTTGTTAAATAAAGTGGACAAGGAAAGCCACATTATTTAGGCTTTCCTAACCTTTAGGAAGAAACCAGACCTAAGAGAAGAAGATGGTCCTGCAAATATCTGGGAGAAGATTATTAAAAGCAAAAGGAATAGTAAACCCAAAATATTAACATAGAATTATGTTTCTTGAAATGGGGGAAGAGAAAACAGCCAATAAATCTAGAGGAGAGTGAGGTAGAGAGAGTGGTTGATGAGGCTGGAGAGTGAGACAGTTGGTCAAACACAGGAGTTAAAGTTAAGGACCTTAAATTTTTGTCAAAATATGAAGGAAAGCCTTAGGAAGGTTTTGTGTAGAAAGTTAATATCATTTGATTTATCTTCCAGAGGATTCATTCTAGCTCCTTTGTGAAAAACAGACAGAAGGAAGAAAGTACAGAAGTAGGGACACAGACTACTGTAATAGTCCAAGTAAGAGATTTAAAAACCTGAACTATGGTGGTATCTATGGATATGGTGAAAAATGATGCTTGGGGATAGATTTTGAAGTTAATTTAAGGTAAACAGGATGGATTGCATGCGGGAGAGTGAGAAAAAGGAATCAAGGAATATCTAGTTTACAGTTGAGATTAAATGTTCTGACACCATGTTCTGACAGGGACCCAGGAGGAAAAGCATACCCGGGGGTGGGGGCAGCATTGAAAAGTGGATACGGTGAGTAGGTACTTCATTATAAGTCTGGAATTCCTCAAAATCCTGGGCTGGAAAGAAGACTTTAGACCCTTCATCATGTAGATGGTTATTTAAAACAAAGGTATGGGGCACCTGGAGGGCTTAGTTGGTTACGCATCCAACTCTTGATTTCAGCTCAGGTCATAATATCATGGTTCCTGATAGTGCAGAGCCTGCTTAGGATTCTCTCTCTCCCTCTCTCTCTGCCCCTTCCCAAATCACACACATACACATGCACTCACACTCTTTCACTCTCAAAATAAATAAATAAATTTTAAAAGTTGCAAATTGAAGAGGAATTCACCAAGGAGATTGAAAATATAGAGATGGGGTGCCTGGGTGACTCAGTCGGTTAAGCCTCTGACTTCAGCTAAGGTCATGATCTCATGGTTCGTGAATTTGAGCCCTGTGTCGGGCTCTGTGCTGACAGCTCGGAGCCTGAAGCCAGCTTCAGATTCTGTGTCTCCCTCTCTCTCTCTCTGACCTGCCAGTGCTCATACTCTGTCTCTCTCCCTCTCTCCCTCTAAAAAATAAACAACAAAAAAAGTGAAAATACGGAGCAGAAAATTAGGAGGATTACTGAGAGGTATCCACAGGTCAAGTGAAGTGTTTCAAGAAAGATGAGGTAATCAATGTACTGACTAAAACATATATATTAAATAAGACCAGAACTAAGAAATAATGACCCTAATGGATGTGGTTCAATTAGGGGAAAAATTCACTGCATATATAGGGACAAAAATCTGATTGAAGTGAGTTCAAAAACCAGGAAGATTTTATGTGATGAAGAGAAGAGAATAGGAAGACAACTAGAGACAAAACTTGCTTTCCAGTTTGTTTTGTGTGGAAAGTGGACAACTTACACCAATGGGAAAAAAGCAAGTACATCTCCTCAAGTGGGTAAAAACATAGCCCACACTGGTTATCATCCAAATGCAGGTGATGAATGTGAGAGGTTTTCTATTTTTAAATGTATCTTCCATAGAAAAATGAGTAAATGTATTTACATCTGCATACACATATATTTATAAATATATATATATGTATGCATGCATATGTAGAGAAAAAGAGAGTGGAGAGAGAATGCATTTACATTTTAGTATGAAAAGGAACATCATTTACCTACTGCCCAACTTTAGATATAATACATTGGTGGAACTTAATGTACTACAAGTGTGCCTCTTAATGATTGCCTCTCTTTCTTTTCTTCCACTACTTTCATTTTGTATTAATCATCCCATGGCTTTTTATTAATATTAATACACATATTAATCTATCCCAAAACAGAACGACTGTTTACTTCAGTTCATTATAATAGTAAATGGAAATACAATCTTAAATTTCTTTATGACTTCTTTTTCCATTTTTTTCTTTTTTTTAAAAAATTTTTATTCATTTTTGAGAGAGTAAGAGCATGAGCAGGGGAGGGGCAGAGACACACACACACACACACACACACACACACACACACACACACACACAGAATCTGAAGCAGGGTCTAGGCACAGAGCCTGATGCGGGGCTTGAACTCGTGAACCACAAGATCATGACCTGAGCCAAAGTCAGACACATAACCAACTGAGCCACCAAGGTGCCCCATGACTATTTTCTTAATAGACATTGTATTTTTGAGATTCATCTATTTTAATTTATGTAGCTACAGCCCATGTTAGTTTTACTGATGTGTAGTATTTATTATGATACATGAATATACTAAAATTGATTTTTCTATTTTATAGCTTCTAATATTTTGTTTTTCAGAGAATGCTGCAATGTACTTTTTTGGACATAATCCTTGGTACACATGCATTACTTCTTTTAGGATACATGTCCAGGAATCAAATTTATGGGTTTATAAGATTCACCTATCTTCAATTGTGTTTCTTAATAACACACTGCTTTTCAAAAAAAGTTGTACTTATTACACCCCCTGTGCCAGTATATAATGGTTCTCATCACTTCAAAACCTTGCCAACACTTGGAATTCTCAGACTTCAATTTTTATTTATTCGTGGCTATAAAATGCTAACTCAATGCACTTAAATTTGTATTCCCTGGTTATTAATGATGTTAAGCAGCTTTTCATATATTTATATCCCATTCAGATTTTCTATTTTGTGATGCCTGCTTTTTTTTACCTCTCTCTCATTTTTCTCCTGGGATGTTTGTCTTGTGATAATTTCTTCAACGTCTGTATCTATCTCATTATGAACTACTCCCTCCTCTATAACTTCTAAGTACAATAAGGTAGTGGGTTTGACATCATCTTCTACTGGGAAGAATGGCACGGGGATGTTTTGCTTTGCTGTTTCATATTATTAACTGAAATGGTTCCACACCCCAGCAAGAGAGAATCAAGGCACAGGCACTCATCCATGTTTATTTACCTCATAGGTTCTAAGTGCCATGTGTATTAACCGGGCAGACTGACTATAAGACTTCAGCCTTCTCTTGTCTTGTACTTCATCACTCCAAACAATGTCATTCCCAATGCAGGTCTGACAGGCATTCATGTCCAGCTTCAGTTCTATATCCCCAATCCATTAGTATTGGCTCGAGGTTAGCTTTTTGAATACAAGATCAATTCTAATATAGTTACATTGACTTCTCTGTCTATCACAGAGTAGATAGAAAGTTGAGAGGGATCAATAAATTCCAAACAACAAGTCAGAAAATACATAGTGTATATGAACCATTTAGCATGCATGGATTTCTCTGTGCTAGTCATTGATTCAGATATAGGTAGTCCAGAACTAATGTGTTTGTATACACATCTAAAAGCTAAAAGGGAAGTCAACTCCTTGAGCTATGGCTTTAGCTGAATAGAAAATAGGACGTGACAAAATTCTTGGCTCTGTACTAAAAATATTACCACATCATATCCATCAGGTCTTCTTTCCAGTTGTTCCTGTTGGACTGGTCTAATTTGCCTTGCTCTGCAATATGTACTCCTTTGTGCATATTTGTTCAGTCTCCACAAATAGCTACTGTCTACCTTTCAACTCCATCATAGGCATAAATTTCCTTTCTATCTCTTTTCTGCCTAAAAAGACTACCCTGTAACCAAAGCCTTGCCCAAAAATGTATTTTCTATTCTTGCATTAACCTTTAACCTCGTTACTCTGAAGAGACCCTCCAGCTGCCCAAATCCTCTAGCACTTATTCCCAATAGCACTAATTTGGAGTCTTATCATGACTTACTAGCATGCTTAGTTTTCTGTATTTGCTACCCAACAAAATAATGACACCTGAAGATATGGGATTGTGTTTGGGGTATTGATATATGCTCGACCCGTATGGCACATTGCCTTCATATCTAATTAAAGTAGGTACCCGATTAAAACTGATTCATTATTCATTACTGTAGGTATAAGCTTATACTCAAACCTCTTGCTAATGTCATGTCAATCAAAGTTGACCAATCTCCTCCATGACTCTGCTTCTTTTTTTTTTTAACCTGAGGCACTCAGTCAGGCAATTTCTACATTTCCATTCTGTTCTTTTTCCACCCATCCTGACTATAGTTTCATCTTCTAAGGTGAGTACCTGCCATTAAACAAAGAAAAATCAAGATAAAATAGCCAATGTAATCCTGACTGAAGTATGTGGACTAATGTGCACCCTATTCTTTCTTGAAGTCTACTGACACATTCTGGGATTTTGGAGATGAGCATCTTGTTCCTAAATTTCATCGTTAAGGATTTTACATTTTTCTAAAGATGAGACAATCTTATTTTTGTAGAATCTTGAGCTCTCTTTAGGCATAACCACTTACGAAGTTATTGACAATAGTAAAGTTAATAGTAATTTTTTCTTTCTTTCTTATTTTTTTTTGAGAGAGACAGAGAGAGAGCAGTGGAGGAGTAGAAGGAGAGAGAGAGAGAAAATCTAAGCCAAAACTGAGAGTCAGAGCTTAACCAACTGAGCCACCCTGGCACCCCAATAGTAAATGTTTTTGTTAAAAAAATAAACTCTTATATAATGCTTACTACACATTGAGTACAATTCTTAGCACTTTATATTAACTCATTTCATTTTTATAAAAATTTCATGAAATAGAGACTATTACTCCAATGAATATTCTCCCCTAGCCACTCTATATCCAGTCTCCTTTATTCTTCACCCTGCTTCAGGTTCCTTGCCCTCTGATTTGTCTTTAAATCCAGGCAGTGGGAGATACCAGCAATATGTGAAAGGATAAGAGGAGAGGAATGTCAGTACTCTTACTCCATCAGCTTTCTCTATCAGGCTGCATTCTGACAATAGATAATTTTCTCTACCAAGCCCACACCCTCCATTGCTGGTCTACTCCCACAACAATAATTCCTGTAAAATTCCATTAGCCACTCTCTCTCTGGTCCCTTCAGATCTAGGAGACGTGAGATTCTTTCATTGCCAGGGTATATTACTAACCCTTACATGTTTTCCTTAAGACTGCTCATAACTAGTAAATATTTCTCTTATGAAATCTCTTAAATTATCCCTTATAAGTATACATCTTACTGCCTGTACATCAACCTTTTATAAGTAAAGAATTTGAGGGATGATGACATTAAGTTACTTATTCAAGATTATGCAACTAGTGAGTAGCCTCATTGGGATTCAAACCTGGGATGTCTGGCTCCGCAATGTGTGCTCTTAGGACTTTCTAATGCTGTCTCTAGGTCTCCAAATTTAACGAGATGACTGGTTTTAACCCTAGTATAGGCTTTCAATTTCTTCTTATTGACTGAAACCAAGAGCTAAAGTTTCTTTTTTCCAGGAGCTAAATATCATCAGATCAGTTTCAGAAAGGATGTGGGCAGAGTTATTCATGAAAAAGGAGAGTGTTGCATTTGGCCATGGTTTTCATATGACCTTCTTCTAGGTTCTACTGTTGTTTGTTTTGCATTTAAACAGGAAAGATGGATAGGCATGAATTTATGATAAACTAAAAAATAGTACACAATTAAAAACATGGGACAAGTGAGTAATGAAGAACTATAGTAATAAAATCAAAATTTCAACTGGACACTTCACAGACTGAAGCCAGTCCTTTGTCTGAACTAAAATCAACAGTGAGATTGAACTTCAATCCAAAAAGGAACATTAGAAAGGAAACTTCCATGAAGTCCATGTAGCTGATAGCATATTCAACTCAAATCCTACAATAAATTAGCTAGAAAGTAACCATAAATTTAATAGTATCTTAATGCCACTGTGTATTAAATGCCTACTGTATGTGTGAGACTTTACCGACAAATCACTATTAACTTTCTCCACACCCTTTAAAGGTGGATATTATTAGTCCCATTTATGAGGTGGAGAGTGGAGGATCAGACTGATTAAATTATTTTTCTCAGAATCAAAACATGAGTGCAAAACCAGGATCCAAACTCAAGTATGACTCTTAATATCATATATGTATTTTTCCAATTATTGTACTCACAGGTGCAGAATTACACAATAATTCAAAATTCAGTGTCCTTGGAAAGGTGAAGACCACCTTGAATTCTACTTAAGCTTTTCCTAGTTCTGTAATATGTCTGTTATTTTGACTGACTTTTGAGATTATGCAGATATAATAAAATTTATTTGTTTTCATTTTTAAGGTTCCCTGAAAGCAGACACAAGTGAGGTAAGAATGAATACAGTTGGGATTTTCACATCTGATGGCTAAAATAATTTAAACTCATGATCTCTAGGAAAAGCTGCCAATTACAGAATATACTTGGCTTTATATAGCACACAGATCTCTGAAATATTTTGTAATCCAAAAATATGGCAAACAATGTCCTTTTCTTGATAACTTCTAAGACCATTTAAGAAGAAAACTTCAATTTTGGATAGAGCTCCTTTCTATATTTCTCTTCCCCTTTCTTCCCCATCCTTGGCAATGTACTCAACAGTAAATCAAGCATTTCACTTGAAAACATATTTTTAAAAATGCACAGTTAGGAAAACATGAGCCATGAGCATCAGTAGTAATTATTCAGTTTGGTGAGGGGAGCGGGTGCTGTGATAGGCAGAAGCACAAGATACGGCACGTGGGCTTTTCCCCGCTGCAGACAATTTTGTACCCAGAGGTAGAGAGATTGTAGACTTCTGCGGTTGTAGGAAGTGCTGCTAACAGTGTTTACAAAAATGGTTGAGAAAACCCATGTCTGTCTGACAGCTTTTTATCACATCAATTATAAATGCATTTTCCCTTGGGTGGTATTATCTCTCGCCCAAGGAATTTTCCACTGTCCTGGAGCATTTGCTGAGGAGAATTGATTAGGAAGGCGGCTTCCCAGTAGATGGAGAGAAACTGCAAATGCTTCTGTTTGTTGATGCTGTTGCCCTCGTAGCATAAGTACTGCAAGAATGGGAACAATTACAACCGAAAATTCGAGCGGAAGCTGCTATGATAGGATTGGCAATTCATGCCTGTGGAGTGGAACAGCCCCAGTTATGTGCGGTTTGAATACATCTACCTGGGCAAAGCCCTATTTGCTGCTGAGGGAATTATAGACATCAGCCATCTATAGGGGTAGGAGGAAGATACTTGTTTTGTTTGGGGTGGACTGGAATTACCTGGATGGGCCATACAGAATGGTTTTTCTCTGATTATGTCTCTGTAGACTTTGTTTTCTTCTTTTGCTTTTGATCATAGCATCTAAGTTAATTATTAAGAGGATAAATTTTTATAAGAAACTTTAAACAATGCTGAATACATTTCTCAAGACTTTCAGTTTATAATGTGACCAAAATTTAAAATTTATAACTTTATTTATGTTTTTATTTTACTTTTACAACATAACACTTGGTTGTGTTCAATTCTAAAGTAAAGCTATGACATTTCAACCTTTCTTTCCATGCGATTTCATATTGGGGTTGAATGGCAATATTTTGTGTTATGGGATTTTTTTCTGTAACATCTGGCTCAGGATCAATATATAGGAGGTATTAAATTAATTAGCTAACTAAAATAAGCATACACGTTAAGTTGATAGATTGATTTTGGAAAGTGAATAACTACATGAAGCAAAGTCTTGAAATTGTTCGAATTTTTGAACTGGTGGGCCTGTGACTAAGAATTTTTCTTTAGGGAATATGTTAAAACCATTCTGTTCAACACAGTAGCTATAAGCCACATTGAGCACTTGATATTTGGCTAGTCTGACTAAGATGTGCTACCACATTTAAGTGATATACACACTAGATTCTGAAGACAATTTTTTTTAAAAAAAGAATGTAAGATATCTCCTTAATAACTTTAATTTGATCATATGTGGAAATAAGATGCTTTTAAGGTATTGGATCAAATAAAATATAAATATATTATTAGAGTTAATATCAGTTTTCTCTTTTTACCTTTTTAATGTGGCTATTAGAACATGTAAAGTTATGAGTGTGGCTTGATTTTCTGTTTTGCATTTTATTTCTATTGGATAATTGTCCTAAAAAGAAAAAAAAAGGAGGGGCTGTATGCATCAAAAGATGTTTACTACGTGTTTCATGGCCTATGATGCAGGCATTTTAGTGTGCAACTGAAATATTTTTTCAGTAAAACAATGGCTACAAACATTACAATGTAGATATGAGATTCAATGATATGCAGATGATAGAAATGACAATATGTAGAATACACGTATCAGTGGAATAATAGGAGAATTGTATGTACAGCACATGTAGAACTTTGCAAAAATATGTATTTGAATAGAAAAAATAACTGGAAGATGACATGAAAGATAATAGTTTTTAGACGGAAAGTAAAATTTATAAGAATTGTTTTTCTTCTTCAAAATCCCCTTATTGGTATTATAGTATTGTTTTCACAATTAAGACAACTAGAGTGAAAAGATGAAACTGGCATAGAAAGGTATTTTGGCTAGCTCTGTATCTTCTAGGTGATGTCCCATTAAGAGTGTTCAAGCATCTTGCAAACCTGGCTAGCCAGTCCTTGATACTGGGGAGCAATCCATGTTTCTATTGTGGGAATGTAGTTAACATATGGTTCACCTTTAGGTCTCATGATGGGATTGCTAAAGCCTGTACGACGCCACTAAAATAGAAGAAATCTCTCTCTCTTTCTCTCTCAGACTCTGCCTGTCTCTAAGAAATCAATTCAATTTCAATCACAACAAGTGGCACAAGTTCTTACACAAATTCTGCCTGCCCATCATTTCTATTTCTATTACTTCTTCCCATACTTAAGCCCTCATTGCCCCAATGTCTCAACGTATTGCATTTTTATTGCTTGATAGTAGCCTTCTGAGTGCTGTGCCCCTGTCCTCCCCATCCCTCCCATCTTAGACACTGCACAAGATAGCTTCCCTAAACTATTTCTCTCACAATGTCTTGTCCCTGCTGATTGGGAAAAATAATGAAAACATAAATAAACAACAAACCACTTTCTTATCTATAGATTACAAATCAGTTGCCATGATGTGGGTCTTTCTTCAATATCAGCACTCCAGTTTTCTCTCACCATGACTACTCATAGGTTCTAATCTCTAGTTTACCTGGTCTAATTACACTAATTTAAGTAATTTCTGGTGTCCATCAATGAACACAATATTCACTTTTGAAGGTCTAGCCTCGCTATCACCTTTTAATAAAGTATTTAATCTACTACATCCCAGTTGTTTGGGCAGAGGTATAAAAATGAGGCACCTGACTTTAATAAACACTTGATGTTATATTTGTATCAGTGAGATCTATTCAGTTCTCAAGCTCGACACAGGGGACTAAAACTTCCCTCTGACTTCTCCTTTATCCCTTTATCAAAGCACCATTTTCTGTTGGTTTTGATTTCTAAATAGCCCTTCATTGCCTCTCTTCTTCTTTCTACTTAAGTCTAGTTTAGGTCTACCCTCTTCATCATGCCTGGATTTGAGGACCTTCTAAGTGGCCTCACCTGCCCTGATTTTGTTGCACTGGCCAAACCACCCTCTTAATGACCACTGAAAAATTAATCCTAAAACAAAAACCTTATTATTCACTCCCTCCTTGAAGGCTTTTCCTTCCTCTAAATCACCTGCACAATAACATTTATAGTGATAAATGTACAAAACTCTCAGTTGCTAGCCGTACCTATCTAGCAACATATTTTAGAACCTGGTAGTATATAGTTTGTGCTCCAGCAACGCCAATCTGTTGATTTGTTGTTAAATGTATCATATGGTTTCAGATTTTGTCTCTTTTATCTGCTTCTTTGACCATTCCCCTCCCCACTGCATATAAGCAAATTGCACATGACTTACTCTTCTTATTTTTCTTTGGACTTAAAATGAGCATGTTTTGTGTTTTTTAAGAAAATAATTAGAAAATCAGTCTTGATTGATATTGACATCTGGTTTCACTGCATTTCTGCTATTCTCTCCATTCTTGTGGTGCTTTCAACATATAGCTGTCTATTCATTTCACAATGTTTCAAAAATATTTGTATTTATCCCCCTCAGCAGACAAAAATATTTGTGTTTATCCCCCTCTTGAGAGCAGAGAACATATTTCATCTGGTTTTGTTTGTTTGTCTTTGTTTTTGGATTTTTGTTTGTTTGTTTGTTTTTTGTGTGTGTGTTGGGGGATTGCGCCCAGGTCCTAATATGTGGTGGGCACTCAATGCTAGTTTGTAGAATGAACTAGCAATAAAAGAACAGCTCGGCTCACTGTGCATGAGAGTCGTAATGACAAGTTCAGCCCCATTTTAGTTGTATTAATGCCAGTGATCAAATGAATATTTTAAAAATTTAATATAAAGCCTCTTTTCTGTTCTAGACAAAATACTAGTGGTAAGGGAACAATTCTCTTGGCTCTTTGGCATGTTAGTTTTCACATAACAAAAGATCTTGACACAGACTACCTAGAGAGACAGAGAGGGAAGGAGTGTGCAGACAGACGTCACCTTGAACTTATTGGGTATGTTTCAAGTTTATAAGATCAGTCCGTTACAGCTTGCAAAGGTGAATCCAGATCCAGGTAAATGTTAGTATTAGATATTTGAGTTTTGCAAGAAAAACATTTTCCATTGGGTTGCTCCTTTTAAATACCATGGCCAGAAGTGTCCACGGGGAAATCAAAGAAATGTATTTGCCTTTACTTCTCCTTGTTACATGTGTTATCTGTTCCAGGATTGTAACACTGTACTGCTTTTATTTGGTGAGTATGGATTTCCTAAGGGGCCCTGAAGTATCTTTTGAACTACCAGAGAAATAATTGTCATTTTGTACAATTGAATGGATAAGAATTTATGTTTAATTTACAAACTGCACGCTAAGGGATTTTTAAAATCTGGCTACATTTGCATATATTTTTCCTCTATACAATTTGTTTTAATAGGAACTAGAAATAAATGTTTCTATGAAACAAGCAAGTAATGCGTTAAGATCTGGTTCTGAATGATGGAGAGGTATTTGAAAAACAACAACAACAAAAAACCAAAATATGTCTTGTCAAATAAAATATGGTTAGACTATAATTTTAAAAGCTACATGAAATGGCAGATTTTGATAGTTTGATAATTTCTTTTGTAATTCTCTATCAAGGAATGAGAGATGCAGTGAAAAAATTATTGTAAATGTTTCTAGACTATAACATTTATTTTTAAAAGAAGTATCTTCTGAAGACCAATCCTAAACTTAAAAAGTAACTCTCCTACAAACGTTCTTAATCTTGCACAGTCCTTAATGAACTTTGTCATTGATTTGTTAGCAAGCACTTTCTAAATGTCTCTTGTTATCAAGCTAATGTGCTAGAATGTAAGAACTCTAAGAAGACATGAAAATTCAAAGATTCTTCTCAGATGATTGGGGCAAGCTCCTACTGCACATAATTGGTGAAATCACATAATCGATTTGGGAGACTCATTTAAGGCCATACAATACCCAGATGTCAATGAGTGAAGCAGTAGTTCTCCATTAATCATATGTGTCCAGAATATAAGACACCATTTATAACCACAGGTCCATATTTCCCATTGAAATGTTTGAAAATTGTAGATGGTATCGTGAGAAGTAAGAACATACTAAAGAATTTTAATATTTTAAAGTCTTTCCTTGCCAAGCCTAGAGGGTAGGAATCATATGTTATGTGTGGAGCTTGGATCAGGTATATAAGGGATTGTCACCATAGCCCCTGTTTTTCTACAGATGGCCCATTTCAGGGTAAAAAGCAAAGGCCCATTTTCTGGCCAGTAGCCACTCTCTACCCTCATGTTGTTAGATGGCAGGAACTCAGGCTTTACGTAGCAGCTGATGGCCAAATAATCCAAGTGTAATTAAAAGTCATGTTCAGAAAACAAAAAGAAATCCCCACAGAGCGGTTTCCAGGAGGAAAGCTATCAAGCATCCACATGGGAGGCCAAACACAAAGGATATATGAGCCAAAAATGACTTGGGAAAAAAAAGGGACCTGGCTAAAGATGGAAGTATGAAGGAGGGACGTGGAAAACTCTCTGGCTCCAAAAGCAGTGGCTGCTCATTGCTGATTAGCTCACCTGAAGGTGACAAGAAAGGAAAATAAGAAAAATCCCTGCTTTGGACTTGAAACAAGAAAAATGCCCTAAGCTCATTAGCATCAGGGAGCCAAAAGGCTTTGTTCCCACACAAAATTAGCAGAGGGAATTACAGAATAATGACCGTCTTTGGTAAATAGACTTAATGCCTGGATGTAGCCTTGGCGCCCTGCGTCCGTTATTTTTTCCTGTGGACAAAAGGGAACATTTGAATTGAAGTTTCTGACGTCAGCAAACAAGCTTGGCTGGACTTTCCCTAAGGGTCATGAGGAACTTATTGAAGCAATGAAAAATTATAAAGTGGTAAAGCAGTTTTGACAAGCAAACCCTTTGGGGGAAAAAAAATCCTTCGTCAAGGCAAGTTTTTGTGATTTCGGTTAGAAAATAAACATATCAAAAATGTACTTCAGGAGAATTGTACTACCTGAGTCTTCTTGTTGGGAAGGTTTGAAACTAAATACAGAAGGAAGCCTCTTTTGGTTGACACATTTTTTTTCCCTGGATTATCTCAATTTGGCACAAGACATGTCCCTTAATGAGATATGTATGCTATAAGAGGGGAAGTAAATTTCCCTCTGTATAACATTCATTTTCTAAAATTACTTTCAGACTATTTGATTTCTGCCCATTGAACAGTTAGAGGGCACTATTTGGATAACCAATCATACAGAGCCTGGACTGTTTTGTGAAGAGTGCAGGATAGTGGCATTTTGGTACTTACGACTTCTGTTTTTAAATATATAGCGAGTGCTTAGTAAAATGCACATAGAATTATTTTTTTAATACTATTTCAATCTCCAAAACTGGATACATTGGCACCAAAGAAGGATCATGTATTTGGCTTAAAATAGAGATTACGTAGCATTCATGACATTTGGTTTTGGGAAGAGTACTCTGAAAGATCTCATAAACAACCCTTACCTTCAGAGTAGATACAAGTGAGGCTTACTGAGAGGTTACTGCAATTGTCAACCAGGAGGGAGGAATCATACATAATAACATACTGTGTACAGGAAAAACAAACAGTGTTAACTCTAAACTGAAAGTCACAGACATATTTTAAATCACAGGCAGTGATGTGTGACTTAGTGGCTTCTCACATGGGCAACTCTAGCATGAATGGTTGAAAGTTTGCTCAGGTTTTAAAAAATATTTAAAAGTCCAAGCATATCTTAGGGAGCGCATGTATTTTGGAATGACCGTAGAGATTTTTTTTTCAGAAATATATTGAATGGAACCACAGATTTCTCTGGTGTAGGCAACTAGCTCCTCGTTTTTGTCTGCCAGATGAACACAGATGTTTTCACGAGAGAGTGAAGTGCTGCAGTCAGAACTGATGATTATGAAGTAAAATAAATCTAGAACACAATTCTAGTTCTGCCTGTATATTACTTTTCTTTTTTTTTCCTTTTTAAAAAATGTTTATCCATTTATTTTGAGACACACAGAGAGAGAGAGCAAGCAGGGGAGGGGTAAAGAGAGAGGGAGAGAGAGAATTTCAAGAAGGCTCCATACTGTCCGTGCAGAGCCTAACACAGGGCTCAAACCCATGAAACGTGAGATTATGACCTGAACTGAAACCAAGAGTTGGTTGCTTAACTGACTGAGCCACCCAGGTGCCCCTACTACTTATTTTTTCTGAACTCCATTTTCTTCATTTATGAAATGTAGATACATTTGTTGATACTTTTCATAAGTATTAAATAATGTTCTTCCTTGTCTAGTGCAGCTTCTGACATAGGATAATCACTCAAAAAGCATACAATAAAATAAAATTAATTAAATAGACTCAAAAAATCATGGATGACTTTCTATCAGTAACCACGTTAGAGATTCACAGTGACTGATAGTGAGTAAAGGTTTCTTTGACAAGGAAAATTCCATGAATATAAAGTCTTATTACTCCACAAGGAATAGATTGTAGCAGCTGCTATTATTATAAGGATACCCAAGAAGTTGACAAAGAATTCTCACATCTTACACTTTGTCTCCCTAGATTTTTCAAGGTGATAAATGACAGTTCCATGCGACCTTCCTTTTTCTTTCCTTTTCTTTCTTCATTTCACAAAGTTGTTTTAGTGTGCCTCTTATATTATTGTTTTGACGAGAGACACAGCCCTACCTATATGTAAATTTTAGGTAATTTATTTCTTTGAATCTCAAGGTCAAATTTGAATTATTGAAGTGTAAGATAAAGGAACAAAACAAAATAGGGGCACATGGGTGGCTCAGTTGGCTAAGCATCCAGTTCTTGATTTTAGCTCAGGTCATGATCTTGTGGTTCAGGAGACTGAGCTTGAGGTTGGGCTCTATGCTGAGAGCACAGAGTCTGCTTGGGATTATCTCTCTCTCTCTCTCTCCTCCTCCCCCACTTGTGCTCATGTGGGCATGCATGCGCTCACTCTCTCTCTCTTTCTCTCTCTCTCAAGATAAGTAAAATAAACATTAAAAAAAGGAACCAAATAGCAAATAAACTCTCTTTTTCATTCATTCAACAAAGGAGGAGTTTGGAAATGGGGAAAATAGGAGGACACAGAGGGCATTATGGAGGATATGACAGTTCATAGGTGTAGAAGAAGGCCTTCTGAGTTAAGAAAGAGGGTGCTCTTCCTGACTTCCTCTATTGGCCTGTGGAATACCATGTTACATTTCTCCCTACCAAGTGGATTCTTCTTTATTAGGCCAGGATACACTAGATGTCCACATATTTTCAGGAAAGGCAATAATTTCTGTGTAAAACATAATATGATTTTGGTGTTTTGATGAATAAAAGTTACTGTTATTCATTGCTTTCTAGAGACACATAATTTTATTTAAAGAAATCTTGGCTTTTTGTCATGCAAACTGTTATCTTTACCAGCCTCAGACCTTGAAACATCACTGTTTAAGACAACTTTCGAGAAATTAAACTAAATGGTGTACAGAAATTACTATTACTATTATACAGAAATCATTTGGCTTACCAGGAGAATTCTTAAAACAAACAAACTTCATTTCTCTCTCTCTCTTTAACTGTTTGTGAAACACTTGTGTGTTGCTGGTTTTTTGTTTGTTTGTTTGCTTTTTGTGAAAGAGAAAGCAGAAAAAAAATCCATTTCTTAAGGTGATTTGGGAAGAATTTCTTTATTTGTTGACTTACTTGCTGCAAGTATTTGATCTTATCAATAAAGCAAAAATTTCAATACGCAACCTAGAAATCACTGTTATGACCCCCACTGGTGAAGGAGAGTGGAAAGTAAAACCCAAAACAAAACTATGACCTTTCTTGGATAAAGTAAGTTTCCACTTTAGAAGAAAAGACTGTGCTGCAATAAAACTTCAAATATTTGCAAAAGCTCTTCCACTGGCTACAGTAAAGAGGAGAAAAGTCTTTGTGTGTGTGTGTGTGTGTGTGTGTGTGTGTGTGTGTGTGCGCGTGCGTGCAGGTGGGTGCACAAGCACATCTTTCAGCAATTGGAAGGCAGTTATACCTTAAAAGAAACTACAGAATTTCTTTTTGGAGGTTGGTTCTGTTCAATAATTTCAAAATTTAGGTAGATTCAGAGAGGTAATAAATTCATAACCTGTCTCATGCTCAGTTAGATAATATCAATGATGCAGACTTTGCTTAAGATTGCCCAATTGACTCGAGGACAAAGAAAAGAAAATACTGGGACATAGATTCAACCTGAAGGGTTTTAAAGAATTCTCTTGTTCCTTGAAGAGAGCCTACTTTCATCTGCAAGGTGAGCCATGGGAACTCTGATACTCTCTGCTTATCCTTACCTTTGTACGTCAAGAGCTTTCAGCACTTGTTGGAATCAAAACAAAAAGTTAGAATCAGTTGAATGTCAAAGTTGGCATCTCATTGGAATTTACTTCTCAGTAATAAAATGTTTTATATTCTGTTTATTTTGTATGGTTTGGGTTTATTCACCCCTTTACAGGAAGAAGGTATTTTTATTTTTGGATGAAAAACAAGAGGCATAATATTTAAGAAGATTTTTACAGTCAATACATGTGAAGGCAATACATTTACAATGCAAAAATAAGTTGTGTGGGGGAAAATGCTTGCATATGTTTATGTACATTTTTCTGTGAAGGAATTCCATAGATGTTATTGAATTCTCCAAAAGTCTTGAGAGTAAAAACAATGAACAACTGATCTGTCCAGAAATTGTTCTGAATGATCAAAATAATAGAATAAATTAGTAAAGAGGAACAAGAAGTTTAGAGTTTGGAGGATGTTAAGTAGAGTTGTAATTTGTCTTTTACATGCTCATATTAATAGAAGAAAGGGGGAATGAAGAGGTTTTCTTTTCTGAAGTTGGGAAATGACAAGGGTTGTGGCCATATGCATCCAAGAGCCTAAACAAATAAGACCAATGAACTTTTGATAAAAGAAAATAGATTTTCCACCCAGGATCCATTTGAATTTGAAAATAGGCCTTTCATTAATCAGAGATACAGAATCACGTAAGTTATTAAAATGCAGATTCAGATTCAGTGAATGTCTGGGATGGAACCTGAGATTCTGCATTTCTAAGAAGCTCCCAGATGAAGCCCTGCTGCTTCTCCATCACAAGTTGAATAACCAGGCCTAAGGCTAACAGATGCTGTGGTAAACAAAGAAAAGGTTTCATGGTGTTTTATCTGACTCACTAATTTTCTCTGCTTTGGGCACTTGGTTGACTTTTCCTTGTTACCTACACCCTCGGGCAAGAACCAGTACCTTTGTGTTATTGACAGGGCCTCCTGATTTTCTCCCTACCTCCTATCTGTCTTCCTTCTCCAAATTATCATTATTATTGTTATTATTATTTTTATTTCTATATTTTTAGAAAGAAAGAACATGAGCAAGAGAGAGGAGCAGAGGGAAAGAGAGAGAGAGAGAGAAAGATAGAGAGAGAGAGAGAGTGAAAGAGAATCTTAAGCAGGCTCTATGCAGAGTCCAACATGAGGTTCAATTCCACAATCTGGAGATCATAACTGGAGACAAAATCAATGGTCAACACTCAACCTACTGATCCACCCAGGCGCCCTTGCCAGGTCGTCTTTTAAATGCTTCAAAGAATTGACTCATGAATCTATCCTGCTGCCTGATAGTCATCTTCCAAAATATCATCCTTATAATATTATTCTCATGCTTCAAATCTTCCATCAGCTCCAATGGTTCTCTCAGAATAGATTCAGATCATTTCCTTCTGGATGCTCCCATTTACCATCATTATTTCAGGGTCAGAATTTCCCAGGTGAGGCAAATCTCAACTTTGCACCATTCTGTATTAAATATAAACTCTAATCTATCATTAGTTAACAGAGTTACTTTTTGATAATCTGTTAATTATATACATGTTTTTCATCTTTTCCCTAGTTGACATGTAAGGCGTTCCTATTTTGATAATTTTCTGTGGGCAAGAAAGTACCAAAAATTAATATGTTTAGATTACTCAGTGTTTAAAAGTAGATGTTAATAATAAAAAGATTCCAAGAATTCTCCAGGGAATAACAGGAGAGGACCTACTAGGACCAAGGTTAAATTGATAGGTGCATCTTAATTTTTCTTGTGTATATTCTGATAATACACTCATCCAGTGTCTTTGTTAATTGATATAGATGGTTATAATATTATTTTAGAAATATCCTAAAATTATGAAGGGTGAAGTTTTTACGAACTTTAGAATTCTTGGAGAAAAGTATATATTTCATAAGTTTTTATATCTGCACTATTCAAGATAGCAAAAGGTAGAAAAAAGTCCAATGTTCATCAGCTGATGAGTGGATAAACAAAAGTGATATATCTATGCAATGGACTATTATTCATCTCTAAAAAAATGCAGTACTGATACATACAACAACACAGATAAAACTTGAAAACAGTATACTAAAGGAAAAAAAGCAGACACAAAAAGTCACATGTTGTATGATACCATTTATATGCAGTTTTCAGAATAGGCAAATCAATAGAGAGAGAAAGCAGAGAGGAGTGGTTGCCAGGAGCTGAGAGAAGGGGAGATTGGGAAGGAAAGTTTCCTTATGAGGTAATGAAATATTTTAAAACTAGACAGAGACGATGGTTTTAAAACATTGGAAGAATAATAAATGGCACTGAATTATGCATCTTGAAATCATTAAAATGATAATTTTGTAATATGTAAACTTTACCTAAATTATATAAAAAATACATGTTTGAATGAGGTTTGGGATATTATATTGTCTATTTCTTACTGGATTCCTTGGTCTCCTGTGGATACTAAAATCTTCAATAAGTGTTGGCAGATTGGCCTTCTCTTTAAAATTATCCCCAGGATCTCAAATGACCAAAAAGACTGCAAGGAAGGCCCTGATTCAAATTCCTCCATGCTATTCTTAACCAATTCAAACCAATTTATCTAGAATTCTGGGCCCTTCATAAAATGACTTATCATGACCTGACCTTATTTAGCATAGCTCCCCAAATTTAACCCCTGCTTCATAGAGATAAATCACATCAGAATTCCATGAATGCATGAACATAATTGTCACCCCCATATCCTTCCTGATATCATTAACCCCAGTGGAATACTCTACTCTTTTCACTAGACACACTCTAGTCCTAGTTCAGTTGCATCAGGATTTATTGCCACCTTTTCTGAAAGATGTTTCCTTCTGAAGTGATGAGTTAATCCAACCTTCAAAGACCCATCATATGTTGTCTGTGATGCCTTGAATTTTCAACTAGTTCATGAGAATTGAGAATTGAGACCATATATGTTAGTATGATTTAGATAAGACTGTAGACCTCTGACCTAAAAATAATTTAGTTGTTTGTTCTAAGAAAGCTTTGCCCAGGAAAGATAAGCCATAATTTAGTAAATAATTTCATAGCATGCTTCAGGAACTTCCTACAATCAGTGTATAAGAGACAGCTAGGAAACAGCTTACTTATTAACCACAGTTTACTTATCAAGGCTCACTTCAAGACCTTCACTCTACTGTGTCTGCCATTCTATCAATTACCTTACTAATTGTACCCAGTCCCAACCAATTCCTACTGTTAAAGGTCTGCCTTAGACATAAACCTAAATTCAGATCCCAAAGCCCTATAAATATTCAAATTATGGTTTCCTCAGTTCAGGCGTTGCTGAGATTCTGTCAAAATGGTATTCTTCCTTAATGCAGTAAATCCTAATGAAGGTTTGGTTTTGCTTGATCAGCAGCTCTCTGGTGATAATCTGGAGGAGTTTATCATCCTAAAGTATGATTCAGGCTTCCTTATACTCACTTTACTCAGGAACCATGACGGATACAGAGGTTAATTCATAGAGGAAGAAGAGCAGGAATGAAGGGCTTCTGTGAAAAGTTAAGAAGGAAAAGAAGGAAGGAAAGAAAGAAGGAAGGAAGAAAAGGAGGAAGGGAGGGAGAAATGAAAGAGTGAGCAATAGTCCTGGGTGTCATTTCTTTTAGAAATCCCATGATCATCATGCAAACAACATGTGTTACTAAGAGTTATAGTCTGAGGAGGATCGAGTTGTGAGTCAGAGCTCTTTTAATTATACACACAATTATTAGCCACATCTGGAACATAAAATTTCAAAGAGAAAATTATCTTCTCTGGTATTTTAAGCTAATTCTTTTTAAATTGGAACATAACTCTTTAAGGAAGCCTGATGACCTCTTGAATTTGTAATGGAGAGGTACCTCTGGATTCTCTTCTCTTTTGTGGGAGTTATCTATGAGGGTTGGTGTGATAGAACAATTACTGGTACCTAGAATTATGTACAGTAAGTTCATATCTCCATTAGCATGCTTAGCACTGATTACTCCCAACTACATCCTTGTGCATCACTAGTGACAACCATATAGATTATTCATTACATTATGACCTGAAAATTAAAGGAAGAATGAAGGTTCATAAATAGAGAAATAACACTGAGAAACCAGTGCATCTAGGGAACCAAAAATACTACCCTCAAACCTTGGATGGAAAAAGCCCTTAATCATGCTTTCAGTAAAAAAACTCAGAACTATTACTAGAGAGAAAATGATAAGGGATCCTGCGTTCTAGATTGGCAGGTGGTGGGAGGAGCCTACTTAGATAATAGGCTAAATCCTAACCACAAAAGCATTAAGCAGAAGAGTTACTCTTAATGAATATAGTCTTAACTTGCCATTGGCTTTCCCCTTGCTTTCTTCAGCACTAAAACGTTACATATACTCTGGAAGATTTTGTGCCCACCTTTTCTTTATCCTAATTATTAATAATGCAGCCCAGAAATTTCCCCTGGAGAAGCTTCTTAAAATCTGTCTTCTTCTTGAGACTCAAGAAAAATGGGGCTCTCTCATCCCAGTACTTTGGAAAAATAATAAAACTCTGTAGTATTGGATTGTAAGTTAAATAATAAATCAATAGATAATTAGTAAAATAGAGATATGCAAGTATACCTTAAAAAGTTTCCAGGACAATTAAAATCTGCTATAGAGTAACTGAATATATTAACATACCTAGGAAAGGCTATTTTGGTCAGAAGGAGTATTGGTCCTATGAAAACTTGGGAGGAGGGCAGTTAGAGAGACCAATGCTGCTAGTGTCCACTTAGGTGAAGTTGGGGGGAGAATGTTTGAGTCCTACTGACAAAACCTTGCTTACAAGTACAAAGTATTCCCCAAGCTACCTTAGTCAGAGACTATGTTCTGAGATTCTGTAAGACACTATGATAGTTCCATGATTGCAATCTGGCTTCCATGTAGGCCATCAGATTGTAAGAAGTTGTTTAAGCCCATGAGTTCTGACTCTTCTGTGACCAACATTTCTCTTGCTACATATTAATAGGTACCAATGTTAACTATGTCTCCAACAACTTCCTACAGAGATCTCTGAAAGACAGGAATTTTCCCATATGATGATGAAATCAGTATTCTGAGCCTGCAAAGTGATGGCCACTCTGTTCAACACACTATGCCATTATTTTTTAATGCTTATTTATTTCTGAGAGAGAGAGAGAGAGAGAGAGAGAGAGAGAGACACGGAGTGTGAATGGGGGAGGGGCAGAGAGAGATGGAGGAGACACAGAATTTGAAGCAGTCTCGAGGCTCTGAGCTTGTCAGCACAGAGTCCAATGTGGGGCTCAAACTCATGAGTCATGAGATCATGACCTGAGCCAAAGTCGAAGTTGGATGCTTAACCAACTGAGCCACCCAGGCGCCCAACACACTATACCATTCTATTCTGAATTATTTTACACAGTTACTCTTCTCCTCGACATCCTTACCCTCCTTGAACATTTCACTTCTTCCTTCCTTACCTTCTGTATTATAGAGGAAATAGAAACCACTAGATAAGGCTTCCTCATCTTCTCTCTGTTCCAAACTCAACCAAATCACCTCACCTATATCTTCAACCATGTGTCTTCTTTCTCTGCTTCTCTCTCTTTGTGGCTTTCTGTGTTTCATACAGATATAGATACGCTAATAGATATTTGTGTGTGTGTGTGTATGTGTGTGTATCAATCATTTTTCTACTTCTTGAGGAGTACATTCCTCTACTGAGTTTTGAATTTCATCCTCTCCCTCTTAACTGGCTCCTGAATGTTGCCAATTTTTCATTCAACACATATTTATAAAATGCTCATTATATTCCAGATACTATTCAGAAGCACAAATTTTCTTGTATCCTCATCACAACCTTTCAAGGTTGGCATTCCTATCAATTTTGCAGAGAAGAAAATAGTCACAACAAGGTTAAGCACAATACAGATGGTAAGTGGCACAGCTGAGATTTGAAACCAGGTTATTCTGACTCCAAAATACTTTTTGTTCCTTATTTTTTTATATTGTTTCTTCTCTCCCTGAGAATAGTGGCTCTCTGAGAGCTGGGACCTTTCTCTGTGGTGAAGCACTATATCCCCAAATCCTCCAGTAGTGACTGGCACATAGTACATATTCAATTAATAGTAGTTGAATAAATTCACGAGTGAATAAATTAATTCCCCTTCTATTTTTTGGATATGGAGGTTGAAGATTTGCTCCTTTGACCCCTTTGTTCACTATAAAGAAGTCTAATGTTCCACCCTACGCATCACTGTGTCAATGGCTTGTGATTCTTTTTTCCTCAGAATTCATTAACTTGACTAAAATATGGCTTACTGTTTTTTCATTCATAGGTTTCCTCTTGGCTTATTTCCAATTATTCCTCTTGAAATTATTCTTTCCTGAGTGACTCTGGCTATTGCTGGAACATCCTGTGCAGAAGGCTTGAGGGGAGCAATTTGGTGTATTTATCAGCCTCTCCATGACCTTGTTGTTCCAAACATCCTCAGGCCAAATCTAATTTATCTTTTGCCTCAAGGGCACGTATTACCCAGGTTCCTATATTCACTAGCTTGGTGTGGCTCAAATCAAAGTCCTTTAGCTTACAAAATCTCTGTTCAACACCCTTCCTCACCAGATTTTCTTATAAGGGAACAGGTTGCATTTTAGGTGATAGAAATAGCTGGTAGGTTTCCTTCTTGTTAAGCCTCCCTCTCTGACGACTGAGAAATGTTGAGCAATTTTCCATAGGACTGTTTTCTACCTCTTCTTTACCCCTTGTCTGACCCCAGATCTCATAACACCGATCAATAGAACATTAGACATGCTTTTTGGGGACATCTTTATGCCGCTAGAAGTCTGCAGTTCAAACTCTTATTACGCTCTTTCTTTGGTGCCATATTCATGAAATTAGGCAAAGCAGCTTTAAATTTTTGTCCTGTAGCAGTTTTGTCCATAGAGTTTGGTGCCTCATCCCTGCTTGCATTGCCTTTGTCCTTTTACATTGAGCAGCTAATTAATGTAAACTATAAGAAAGTTAAAATACAGATTCCCCTGGCTCACCCTTGGAGATGCAGATTGCAGATCTGAGGCTGCATCTGCAAACACACGTTTTAAAATCTCCCTAAGTGATTCTGATATCTGACTACTTTTTTGCAACACATGCTGGTGAGTATTCTTCATAGATGATGAGTAAAAGGAATGAATCTATTACTGCTATCTTAGCTAGAAAGTAAATTATTACAGAGGTAGAGATTTGGCTTTATTTATCTTCATTTTCAACATTTCTTGTGAAACAATAGTTAAAACATCTCATCAACACTTTCATGGATTTCCTGAGGACTAGATTTCTGTACAAAGAGCAAAGCAGGAAGCTAAAGAGTTAAGTCAGTTTTCACCTAACCATAAATGAAGTAGAGGGAGAGAAAGCAGATTCTGCCCCTAGAGATTTGAAAGGACTTAAATGTTAGCACTAACATATTGAACCTAATTCTCAGCTTCAGAGGTAGTCAGGGCAATCACCCAAGAGATCAATGCTTGTTCGCCCCTGGGGACAGACGCACTCCTGCCTTTCTTATTCCATCCCCAAACCTCATTTCTGACCAACTGCCCAAGACGGAGAATAGTTGTTGTTTTTCTTCTTCTTCTTCTTTTTCTGTGAAAAATTCATTTAGGACATAACATCATAATTTTCCACCCCCACTCGTTTTTCTTCTTTTTGTGAAAATCAATAACCTATAGGACTGGATTTTATGAAGGCTGAAGCAGTTAGGAGAAAATAAAGGAATGAATCTTTTGGCTCATCATATTTCACACACCCACCTGCTTACTGCCTTTGTGCCAGCCAGAAGAGACCAGGGAACACCTAGATATGGATGTCAGTGTCTGAGCAGTGTGTGCGGATGGATGGAAAGGAAGCACATCCACCAGACAGAGATAAAGAGACAGACACACAGAGGGAGAGAGAAAAATAAGCACACAGAAGAGAGAGATACAGAGAGGGAGAAAGGGAGAGAACCAGAATGAGGAGGGAGGGAGGAAGGGAAGGAGCTATATGGCCAAGGGTGCCAAAATTCTGGTTACAGTGCCCGTCTCAAAAGAAGTCAACTCTTACATATATCTTGACTGCTAACTAACTGGCTTAATAAAATAATTAATAAATGAATACAGGAATGGATATTTGTTACCAAATCAGAGCAATTCAAGTGGGGAAGATATTAGAAACACACCAGAAGTCCCTTTCATGTAAATGGTATCAGGAAAATTCTACCTCTCTGATCATAGGGTATCATGATCAAGAGAGTACTGAAGGTTGCTTAACCTGACAGCAGTATGTAGGATATGTTAGACTAGGGGATAATAATTATAAACAGTCCCATTTGGCAAATAGTACCATGTTCTAGCTATGTTATAAAGGTTAGCCCTGGGATATGGACGGTGTTAACAGAGACAGGTGGACAGTAGGGTATTGTATGTCAAAAAATCAGATGAAAGAATTTAGGAAAAGATTAGACTATGGGGTTAAAAGCAAAGAAGACTTTAGGGAAAAATACTTTCCTACAATTCAAGAAATAATATTCTCTAGGATAAATTGTCTGTAGGTTAATTACTACCTTCTCTGGATTTTCACTAGTGCATGTTTTTTTTGTGGAGTTTGCATTGGGATTTATTGCTATTTATTTGCTCAAATCTTTCTTTACATTGGATTGTTAGGCTCTTTGCAAAAGACATCTACTCCCAAGCAAGTGGGAACCAGTGCACTGGTTCCAGAAATGGGTTCCAGGAAACTGAGAGAGTTGTCAATGATTAGGTATCAGTGTTTTAAAAGGGAAAGCCAAACCATAAATTCAAAAAGTAAGCTAGGATTTAGAAGTAAGCATTATGATCCAATAGAAGAACTGCCTATAGAATCAGGGCACAAAGGTATGAGGCCACAGGGTAGAAATCAGAGACACAATGAATACATGATATGATGTCTATACCAATAATGGGGATAATAATTACGGTGATGATATAATTTGAGTATAACTATATGCCAACACCATGATAAATGCTTTATCTTGTTAATCTTTACCTCAACACTGAGAGGAATATATTCAAAATTAGAAAGCTTAAATAATAACTTTTATTTTACTGTTGTTTACCTCCTTTTTCTCTGCAAGCCCATTAAAGTTACAATAAACGCATTTTTAAAATGTATTATCTCAGGAAGATAAAGTGAATAAAAAAAATGCAACCAGGGGTAAAACTTGCTGCATTTTCACAGAGGTTGGAGAAATGAAGACTGTCTTAGACAAGAGAAGTTATAATTGCAGTGGCTACTAAACTCCAGAAATCTCTGCCCTTCCCTGATGGGGACAGATTTTCTACAAGTGGTGGTGAACCCTGGGTGGAGAAATGATACAGACTTGTCCCAGATAAAAAGAAACACCTTCTGTCCCACTTCCTGTCCCTCCCTCTTCCCCAAGCCCCTGTACAACTCTCTGGTACTCTTAGGCTGCTCCCGAAATCCCCACTACAGCATCCACTCTGAGTCAATGACATGTTTATAATTTGAAAAAGAGTCCAAGGTTCTGTTCTTTTACAGATCTGATTAATTTAGGTTTATGGAAATGATTATTTATAATAATGTCTTCAGATATTATTCCTCACATACTTGTGGTTTTGCAAGTTTTGACATGATCTTTAGTTCTAAAGAATGATGCGGAAGCTTCAAGTCCAATGACTATCCAGTGTATAGCAGGAAGAGAAACTCTGGATCATGTTGGCATGTGATTAAGATGACAATAACAGCAATAATACAAAGGTGCAATCCTAAAGTGAGTAAGCTTGGAGGGAAGCTGCTAACAGTTCATTCCAGTTTCAGTTCTAGACTCCTGTTTTGAACGGGGAGACATGGATCATGATTCTCTCTTCTCTCTCCCATTGAAGTAATTAAGTTAATGTTTACCTTTGAAGAAAACAAGTCCTCAGGCTTTGGGATTGGTCACAATAGTGTTAACAAGGATGAAATAGAATGGGGTCAATCATGTATCTTTCCTCCCATCAAGCATATCAAATTTTGTTCATTTATGATAGTTTTTTCTATGTTAGTCATTAATTCACAAATGATCTGAAACAGACTACTCGTAGTCTCAAAATATTATACCCCTCCCACCACTTCAAGAAGGTAGTGTTGGGGAGGACAAAGACTTCTCAGGAGAGAAAAAGTCCAAGTTATCTTGCCTCCACTGACAGTGTTCCTTTCATCTGTTCCCACACATCATGGTTCAGTAGTTACACTCCAGGTCTGACGGCACAATATAAGCAACAAGATAAATTGGGAGGTTACAGAAAATGCAAAATCTCTGGGTAAATGTCTCTGACTCAAACTACTTTAGCTGTCTTCACAAGACTAAGTTTTAAAAACCAAAAATTGAAAAAATAACAATAGTACCTAAATCATACATGTTCATGTCTGAAGGGAACCTCATTGGTCATCTGGTTTCATCTTCTCCCATCATCCCTGCTAAAGTTATCACCCTGCCTTAGCCGCGTACAGTCCAGTGAGGAGAGAACTGACGACCCTCAATAAGTGGACACTGCAGACATGGCTATAAACTTCACAGAATTTCATTTCTCTTCTCCTGTTGTAGAATGTATCCATCCATTATTTCAAAGACACTGATTAAGTGCCTCCTACATAGCAGGGGTTTTTCTTAGCATTATGATAGAAGAAGTTACATTCTGTCCACTCTTACAAGTTTTAGCTAATTATTCTTTCAACAGCATTAGCATTTGGCAACCCTTCCTGTTTAAATCTACATCTAGTGTTCTGCACAAGGTTCTTGATATTCTTTAGCTCTGCAGAGCCTTCTCTCCAAAGAGACCTCAGAGCTTGGAGTATTATCAGTGTAGTGAGACTAAACCAATTCCAGGCACAATGCTTGTCAACACATACTTGTTAAACAAATACCAAACATTGGAGTAGGCAGACTGAGTTAGTACAAGCTAATTTACAGACAGTCTCTGCCTTCTAGAGGTTAATTATCTAGGATAATTCACAATAGCAAACATTTAGTATCGAAAGAAAGGCATACCCAATGTGTAATAGATCTGCAAAAACAAAAACAAAAACAAAGACAAACAAACAAACAAACAAAAACGAAGTCATTTCTACAATTGGGGAACCTTCAAGGGGGAGATGGCATTTGGAAGTCATGACTGCTAACAAGAATCTGAACCTTTGTGTGAACTAGAAACTCTAGCCTTTCTACTTTTAAAATGGATACAAATCCAACTTCCTTTTTTTTTTTTTTACCTCACACAGTGATTCCATGAGTGTGATAGAAGGTAGATTAATAACGTGGCAGGACACCTGGTTGGCTCAATGGGTTAATAAACACCCAGCTCTTGATTTGGTCTTAGGTCATGATCTCACAAACTCTGAGACTGAGTCCCGGATTGGGCTCTGTACTGAGAACGCATGGAGCCTGCTCGATATCGTCTTTCTCCCTCTCTCTTTGCCCCTCTCCACTTACACTCTCTCTTTCTCCATCTCAAAATAAATTAATAATTAAAAAAAAAAAAAAGCAAGTGGCAATCCACAAGATTCAAAGGAAGTTTACATGCCAGTGAAGCGGAGGCTCTCCTCTCCCCTGCCCTTCCCCTGCTCATGTGTGCATATTCTTTCTCTCTCTCTCAAAATAAATAAATACACTTAAAAAATGATCTCATAGCTTCTTCCCTTGCCAGCCTCTAATTCTCACATAGTTCTTACCCTGCCAGTCACTTGATCTAGCCTGGAAGGGTCTTCCTTCACCAGCCTCATTCCCTCCATATGTTATTCAGAACCTCACCTCCTCCAGGAAGCCCTCCTTGGTGCCTTAGGTCCATAGGGATTTCTTTCTTTTCCGAGCTCTTACATCCTTGACTTATAGAAAACTTCATTTGGAATCTCAGTTGTTGACTACTTTTACATGACTGGTTCTTATTTCCCTAGTATCTTTTCAACTCGCTGTGGACAGAAATTGTACTTGTTCATTACTATAACCCCGTGCCTGTCCCCCAACTCACCGCCACACTATGGGCAAAGACTCAGAGACATGGCAAGCAAAGTAGACACAGACACAAGAATGTACAACACAACAGTAACTGAATCCTTTTGGGAAGCTCTGGCAGTATTGTCTTTTACTGTGAAACTCATTCTTGACTGAGATCAGGCTCCCTCATGGGTGGCAAAAGGAATAAATCAGGCTCAGGGACCCACCAGCAGAAGTGGCTGCCCTTTGACTTCCCTCTTGCCTCACACATCTGGGGTCTCAAGGGCTTTTGCTCTTCAGGTGGCAAGCCTGAACAGATAGATCTCTGACCCGAAACCTCTTTCCTGACAATTTCTGACTTCTGATGTGTTCAAATCTGTAACCATCAAGTGGACTAAGCCTCATGTTTGGATGTAGTATCCATCCTTGTGGGGTTTTATGATCAATTGTGCCAGACTCTACCATTTCAAACCTGTTAATTTAATTTACATTTTGGTGTTGGAGAAATCTGAGGGAGGAACAAGGGCAGGCACACAATTATAAAAATCTGTCATGCCATTGGAAGATAGATAGACAGACAGACAGATAGATAGATAGATAATCAATTTTCACTAACAATTTCTTCTACTTTGAATATTCTTCCCCCCACAAATGTGCACGGGCTAAATCCCTCACCTCCTTCAAGTCTTTGCCTAAATGTTACCTTCATAAGGAGACCCATCCTAACTACTGGAATTAAAATTGTTGCCTCACCTTGCTAGCTTTCCCTGAACTCTTTCCTGTCTCTTTATCCTGCTCCTCTTTCTAATACCTTATAAAATATTTTTTTATATTCCACTTAGTATTTAGCGTGTGTCCCCTCACTATGTAAACTCTATGTGGTTGGCAATTTTCGATCTCTTTTGTTCACTGATGAATTGCAAGCAAGTAGGACAGTGCCAGGCATTTAGCAGGTACTCAGGAAATTATTTTTGTAAAATAGAATGGGATAGAACAGAATAAAAAAGAATGAGTGAACATTATATCCTTACCAAACCCTGGGTATCCCAATAATGGTTCACCTAGAGATAGAGCAATCAGAGCAGGTGTCAAGAGACCTCCAAGGACACAGAACTACCTGAGAATATGTGAATGAACACGGACACATGGCCTCTAAGACTGGATGTCAGAATCCTCTCTGTCGTATGGGATTCCCAGTGGGATCTTTGTTGACACAAGCTTTGAACCAAGCTGAGGGCATAATAGTACTACGGCTTTCTAAAGACCCAAGAATCTAAGAAATTAAACTTGAAAAGATACACATCACCTCCTACCTGCCTCTTGGGGACAGAACATGTGTACCATCTTCCCAGCACCGCACTTAGTATTAGTAACAAAAAACAAGGAGCATAGGTTGATCTGGACATCAAGGTATCTACTGTCAGAACCCAGGAGACAAAAAAGGAATAATGAGAATAATAACCTAATAAAGAGATGGTATGATAAATACATAGAATCCAAACATTTACTAAGTCTCTATTATGATTCAAGCTCTATTCTACATATTAGAGATACGATGATGACAACATAAGGTTTCAGCCAGGATAGAGGGAGGGATGGTAAATGCATCATTGTAATACATTGCAGTAAGTGATATAAGATTTGTACATAGAAAATGCTATGAGAACACAGAGACAATGGTGAATAATTTTCCCATAAATGAAGGGAAAGCTAAAATGTCAGAGTAATATTTTCTTTTGGCCTTGAAGGACAAATTGGAATTTTCCAGAAGAGAAAGGTGTGCATTTCAGGAAGAAAAACATAAGTGACGACAAGTGCAGATATCAGGATTCCCTACATTATGGAAAGGCAAGACCCTACAGTTTTTACAAGACTTTCCTTTACTCACTGTCCCAGGATGTGTCTGGTCCTCTTGATCTCCCAGAACATTGGACAGTGTCTGCTTCATAGGACACACTTAAGTATATACTGATTAAATGCCTGAAAGAATGAAAACAATCAGGGTCTAGCCAGCTCACCAATCAAGGCTTACAGCCCATTTCCTTATTTTTAACAAAAGGGCTGATGGTTTTGAAGACCAGTTCTTATAACCCAAGGTCTTATAGGACTCTGCTCTGATTTTAATCTGCAATAACTTCCTGCTACAGAAGTGATGATTAAACTGTGTGATCAGTAGTCATACTGCTGCTCCTGCTCTGGTGAGCCCAGCACAAGTTTGGGCTAGGGGTGGTCATTTAGAAAATGGTATCAAGGTGGGATAGTAAAGAGACACATTCAGAGAGTCAGACTGCTCAAGGTCTTCCCTTGCCAGCCACTAGTATGTGTTCTTAGACAACTACTCAATAGGTCTATGACTCTATTTATAAAATAGGAATAAAAGGATATAGGTCTTAGTGTTGTTTCAAGGCCCAAATAAACTAGTACTATGCAAAATCTTTAAATGATACCTGATACAAAATAGGCACTTGGTAATAGTTAGATGCTCTTATTCAGAGTTGCCTGGGTAACTTAGTCGTTAAGCGTCCAACTTCAGCTCAGGTCATGATATTGCAGTCCGTGAGTTTGAGCCCCACATCAGGCTCTGTTCTGACAGCTCAGAGCCTGGAGCCTGCTTTGGATTCTGTGTCTCCCTCTCTCTCTGCACTTCCCCTGCTTGCACTGTCTCTCTCTCTCTCTCAAATAAATAAACATTAAACTTTTTTAAAGAGTTGCTATGATACTGATTTTTGTGATTCCTTATCTATAGTTCTGCTCTGTCACACTATGACAGATTTAGCAGATAGAAGGAGCTATGTACCAGGAGTCAGGAGGCCCAGGTCCTAGTCTTGGCTCTGTCCCAAACTAACTGTTTCATCTAAGGCAAATAACTTACTCTTCTGGGTCTCTGCTTCTTAAAAGGATTATGGTTAGACTTAGATGTATCTACAGCGATAAAAGAACTGTACACACATTCTTAGAAGACCTTTTGGGTATCCAGTTTCTCCTCATTCCTGAGATGAACACCACGAGAGTACGGATGCAAGTTTCCTAGGAGACTGGTAATTCTTCCCAACTGGTTAGGAAGTAGGCACAGAGAGAAAATCTCCATTCTGAGAGGAAAACCTGACCATGTGCCCAGCAGAAAATGTGTGGAGGCTCCATTGCCAGCCCCCTACTGTTGCAGTTCAACTACACCTTGGGCCGAGCAGGTGCAGGTGAAAGCAACCACTCTGTGTTCCTGGCATGATGCTAAATGGAGAGAAAAGTTTCCTTCCTGCAGTAAGCACACAGTTATGGGGATGTGGCAGTTAAAGTTTTTATTTTCTCCTCCATTGTGGCTTATTGAACTATAACTGCAGGATTTCCTTATCTGTGTTTCCTGCCAGAGCATGAGCACACTAAGGGCACTAATTAGTTATTATTTGTATCTATACTCATAGCATCTTACAAGGTACCTAGAACAAATATTTGTTGAATGAGGCAAAAATACATGAATAATAGTAGTAGTACCAACAAGAACAACAAGTAACTAATGCCTTTACTATGTTTTATTCTGTGCAAGCAGCGTGTACGTGCCACATACACATTATTCCAATTAATCCGCAGAGTAGGACAAGTGGGGTATGCCTATCTCTATTTCATGGATAAGAGAACAAAGGTTCAGAAAGAATGGGAAACAGAAACAAGTTTACACAGCCAGCAACCAGAAGAACCAAGGTTACCACGGATCTCTGCCTGAACCCAAACCATGGTACAAGCAGGGGTGAGATATTCAGCATGTGAAGGGACTAATCAGAAACCCCCAACCTAGAGCTAAACTCAAATTGAACTAAACATAGATTCCATAATTTTTTCCTTCTCCACTTGTGTTTTTAGTTAAAGCACATAAGACACATTAACATTTTTGAATTCCTAGTTTTCTCAGTACCAAGTCTTTACTTGGGTGGGTTGACAAGTCCATGATACAACAGTGCTAATAAAACCACTATTGAAAACCACCTCCAGGAGTCCAGAACCTGTATGTCCAGAGGGGAGGGGTAGAGGGACTTCCAGGGCTGAAAATCAAAACAGGTGCTTTACTCTTTCAAAATGAATGTTCATCAAAAAATTCAGTCTTACTGCATCTCATTTTACCATAATATTGCAAATCAGAGTTTAACCAGAGTTGCATGCAATGCTCAGCCAAATCCACTCTGGTGGGAGGCCTGAGTTTTAACCTAAAGCCAATGGTCCTTGGCTTATTTGATAGCAGGACTATTAGCTGAACACCAAGCAAGATGAGGCCCTTCAAAGTGCTGATTTGTTTCTTAGATGCTTAATAATTGCAGATGTTGGAAATTCTGGATTACAATAAAACTCTACTGACATTATGGATGAATTTAATCTGGTGACAATTACTTTGATGAATCTCAAGTGAGAGCCTGGAGGAAGAAAGAAAGAGCAATGTGATCCATTTAAAAGCCCTTTTAAGGGGCACCTGGGGGCTCAGTTGGTTAAGTGTGTGACTCTTGGTTTTGGCTCAGGTCATGGTCTCATGGTTTGTGGGTTCGAGCCCTGAGTTGGGCTCCATGTTGACAGTGTGAGGCCTGCTTGGGATTCTCTCTCTCTCTGCCCCTCCTCCACTCATGCTTTCTAAATAAATAAATAAACAAATAAATAAATAAATAAAAGACCTTTTCAGAAAAGAACTGATTCAGGATGATTTATTTGCATAGTCACATTCTAATCTGAAAAGGCAATAAGGGAAGCAAGAATTGTTGTTTCTTGGAGTCATTGTTTCCATTATTGTTTTTATGTGTATTTAATACGGGGAAGTGAGTGACAGCCCTGGAGAGTTAAGATCCATGTGGTCTCCAAGACTAGGAGGACAGATATGGCAGGAGACTCAGGAATAAAAGGAATCAGAAAGGACTCTAGAAATAGGCTCCCAAGTCTCCTCACCTTAGGAGCCATAATTGTTGAGCATAAGATGAAAGGAGGCTCTGCCTCATGGGCCATGTTCAGGCCACACAATACTGTGTTTCCTTGGGCTTATGAAGATTAGCTAAAGAAAATCTGGTTAAGAGATGGAATGTCTAAGGGTTTCAGCAGCAAGATAGGTGAAGTATCAACAACTCTATGAGTATTACTGAAGAAGGGACAGTTACCATGTGGAAAAGCCACATATGGACAAAGCGCTTGCAGGTCACAAGGGATAAATTCAGATGAAAGGAAATAGAAACTGAGGCCTCATGGATGGGCAGTATCAGCACATCAGTTCCCGCATATGACATGGTTTAAGACTGGAGCTCCAGGTTCAAATCCACAGCCCACTACTGATTTCTCAGGGCTTGGTATAGGATAAATGCTGCAAATAAAAAAAGTGAACTACACATATGTGGTCATGAGTCTTAAGTTTATCTTATAGTGGAGGACAGAGAAACTGAAAAACACAACATAGAGACAATTGCAGGGTGAGGTAAGTGACCAATAACATCCTATTGTGTCCCTTTCTTCCATATTCAGAAACATGAAAATAATAATGCCCAAATTGCCTACTTCACAGTGTAGAGTGAGAATCAAATGGAAAAGCTCCTGAGAAACATTAGTAATTCTATTCAAGTAAGATGTTATTTCATTGTTTTAAATTGCTTTGAACAGGATGTTAAAGAATTACAGTAATTAACATAATAGAAGAGATTAATGTGGATATTGGCTCAGAATGATGAAGGATGCCTACAACTGGTAAAAAAAAAAACAAACAAACAAAAAAAAAAAAAAAACAAAAAAACAAAACTGGAATCAAATGAAGAAATAAGTCTTCTAAAAAAGGTGGGAAATGACTCAACTAATACCAGTAGCCAAATTTGTGAAGTAACATATGCTCCCTTCCAGGAGATAGCTGTCACTTTTGGAACCTCTGAGTCTCTCTGTGCCAGAGGCAGACGACTGAAGAAGACAGTTTATGAGATGACCTAATACCCAATACTGAGGACTAGTGTTCTCAGGAACCAATTACAAATGGATTTTTATCAATCTGAACTATTAGTGTACAGCAGAGGGGAGAGCGATTAAGACAAGAAATCAAGAAAGGATGCTCATGAATGACAAATGAAGAAGGTAAGGCTCCCCCCCAGAAAGAGGGGGAAAGGCTGGGAGACAGAAAGAGAGAAAGAGAGAGGGAGTGAGAGAGAGAGAGAGGGAGAGACTGAGAACAAGAGAGAAAGGGAAGGAGAAATAGAGACAGAGAAAATAGGGGCCAAAGGACAAAGCAATACCTACAAAGAAGAACTCTGTGGCAAGATAATCACCACAAAAGGTGTTTAGAAGAAGAGAGTAAGAAAATGATGGAGATTCAGGAGAGTATTAACTGTGGTTTTCCACAGAGAATGCTTAGAAGATTAAAGACTACAACTCTGTACAGCACCTAGCATAAGTCTTGGCCCAGAATAAGTACTGATTAAAGGTAGCTTCATTGTATTTTTCCTTGCCTTTGCTGCCACAAATAAATTACAATCAGATGTCATCTCTCATGTTTTGGAGTGTTTCACAATGTCTTCACTACTGCTGTACAAATGCTCAGTGATTAGAAAGACGGTTTTTGTTTTGTTTTGTTTTGTTTTCATTTTCACAGCCATGCTTTCCTGTCAGGTAGCAGAAGTCTAAAAGCCGGGGACATCTTGGTTAAGAAGGACAACAATAGCTTCAAAGCACCTCAAAAGAGAGCAGGTAGGAATGTAATGTTCTTATATACTAAAGGAAATGGAAGTTGATGTGCTCTTAGAAATTTTACTAAAAGAAGTGAGAGTAAAGTTTGTTAAAATGAGGTAATGGTTAGAGGAATGGGCACTTATCTAGAAATACATCAAAATATATCAAGCTGTTCATTTAAACTTTATGCATTTTTCACACCTTATTGCATGTAATTGATACTTCAGTTAAAAACATGTACTAGAAAGAACGTAGTAGGTCAGTGAGAAAGTCAGTGCACTTTCTGAATTCTTCAGAACACACTGGGTTATTGCCACTAGTGATCAGGAGCAGAGCCAGACATGACTCAGGTTGTGCACTGACTGTTCTAAACTTACGTTGGTAGTGAAGGGAATTTCTAGAAGGAGTGAGCTTGGGACATGCTAAATGGCATGGGACCAATGGTTGTGCACTCTGGACACCAAAGATTCTAAGGAAAGGAAAGTGAAAACCAGCATTCTTTGAGGGCTTACCTCAAGCTTTACACATGTTATCTCATTTAATCTTAAAGCTATTTAACAGATAAAGTAATTGAAAGGAACTTAGAGGCATTAATTTTCCCAAGGGATAGATGTGCCAGGAGAAGGAGAAGACAATGGCTGTATCCTAAAACTCTTCTCATCTTAAACCAGAATACTATCTGTTTCCTTACTTTCTATTTTTCTAATCTAGTGTTTTCCTGCAATTCTGGTGGTGGTGAAGCAGTTTCTCTCATAGAAAGAGGTCTAATCTAGACCGTTTGCTCCCAGTATTATGGAGAAAAGCAAACTTCCCCTTGATTGCAATTTCTCTGTGACATCCACTCCCCAGATCAACTGCCTCCATTACTGACCAGATGAAAAATACCATGAGTAGAAGAAAACACAGAGTGGAAGCTTGGGAGTAGCAGCTGTAGTTTCTACTCAATCCCATGCATAACTTCCATTAGCAGTAATGTCTGTGATGTGTGCGAGCTGAGGGAATACTCCACTTCATTAAGAGGAAATGATATATACAGTTACTTATGGAGTAAAATCAAATAGTAGAATTGCTATTTGTCTATGGGAACTCTTTCTTATTAGTGTCATATAAATGCAAGTAGATACTTAAAGAGATTGATAACACATGGGCCAGGTAGAGTCACACTATTACAATGACTAAAAGCCAATTTTAAAAACAGATAGGTATGATTTTTTTCTGACATTTTGTGATAAGAATATTCCAATTCTAGAACCACAACCTCACCTCTTAATAAACCTAGTAGAATGCAATATTTCTAGATCTTATGCAAATCTGGAAGGCAAAGAGCAAACTGTGGTGATGCAAGCATGTTTTCTCTCACCTTCACCTTTTCTACTAAGCAAACTAAGTTAATGAGTCAACTCATTTCCAACCTGCATGTTACGTGCCAATTGCTTAAATCAAACGAGAAGCTCTTTTTAGCGCAGGACCCAGAGCTCAAGTGAAAGTTGTCAGATTTGATAAAGTAGATTCGTTCTAGAAGGAAACATTCCCTTTCTATTTTCCAGGGTACATCTGTTTGCCAGAGTGCATTTCCCAGCTAATACCAGTTTGTCGACAGCATTTGCAATGAACTTTAATTGTGTGCTTTACCTGACAGTCTTAATTGTAATCTGACTTCCTTCAGGTAGCAATCAGCCGAGTGAGGTAATCATATCTCCCTGAAGCCCATAAACACAACCACCTGCGCCTCTTCTATTTCACTTTCCTCTTTTTAACTCCAGTATCACATGGAGAGGGGATACAGAGCCTCAAAAGGTACAGTGTCCTCAAAATAGCTGCTATCATCACAGTGGTGTATAATTAAACACAGACGGAGTAACTGAAGACAAAAATAATCCTATAATTTTAAATTGTAATAGTAAAGCTGAGGTATAAGCAGAGATTAGCTTTTTTAGTAGGGAAGAAATTGGTTCTGCTTCATGCTTATGCCTGCATTTGTAGATTTCCCCAAATGTTCTTCTTGGTATGTGGTTTTCTATGTGAATATCAGGGGCTTTCCCCTTCATACACGCTGTCTGGAAGCTCCATGCTTTTCCCTATTCTCTGTTCCCACTGCCCACATCCATGATCCACCGTACCTCCCTCAGGGATTCCTAAAGAGGGCTCTAAGTCTGTGTGTCCAATTTATCTCTGTCCAAACCATACCATTTGTGGTATTTGAATAATCTTTCTAAAATGAAAATCAGATCAGGCCACAGATCTAGTAGAAACAATCAGTGAATTGAGCTTCCCAAAAAGATCGCAGTGGAATCAATGATTTAGAAATTATCACAACCAACAAAAAAATCAAGACAAACTTTCATGATGTTAAACTAGTGAATAGACACAAACCAATGCCAAAATTATATACTGCATATAATCTCATTTCTTCATAATATAAATATATGCATTACATTTTCAAAAGAAGACACAACCATAATTAGCATCATGAATTCATTTATATGTCTCATAAACTTTTTAATTAAATATTCATCTACAATTAATGACATTTTACTAGTTGAATATAATTTAATTGCCTTTCACAGCAATTTACTTATCCACTTTCCTTCTTTCAACATTTACTTTTCCCCCAATGTTCAGAAATAGAGATAAACAATATATAATTAAAAGTTTTCAAGCATAATCAATTATTTCCGTGGAGGAAAAATTCCTTAGGGCAAGTGAAAGGATAGGCATATTGTTGAAAGTAATGATTTATTTTACAAATTGCTCTCTAGAAAGAATGTTCCTCACTGACACCAACCGGTCTGTTGGTTTTCCTTTCTCATGTCAAGATTGAGGTTAATGATTACTTCCTCTGATTATTAGCCATATGTATTTGTCCATATGTGTGTGAATCATAGACAAACATTCTTTCTCACATTTTTTATCAGCATGCTCATCTATTTCTTGTTCATCTGGAAGAGCTCTTTATATGTGAATACTAATCATAATTCATTTCTCTAGTGCATTAAACTCTCCAAATCTCCTAGGTGGCTACTTTGGTCATTTTCTGTTTTGTCAAACCTGCAATACCTCCTCCACCATCCTTAATTTTACTTAATGACCTTTTTCCTTGCTTCATTGAAAACCTGAAGCAATTAGTAAGGAACTCTCACAAGTTGTCACAGATGCATTCACCAACATCTGCAGCCATATGTGATGCCTTCTTTCCTGCTACTACAAATGAACTCCCCCCACGCTCTGGCTGAGACCAAGCCTTCCTCCTGTGTACTAGCTTTCAGCCCTCCAGGGGTAATCAAGGACATCACACTAGCACTTTCTCCTTTTTTTGTATTGTCAGCCTCCCCCTCTTTACTGGATTATTCCCATCAACATATGAAATTGTTCTTTTCATTTCTCCTGCCTTAAAAAGAATACCCACTGCTGTCTTCAATTCTATCTCCAGCTGGCAGTAGATATTTCTTCTTTATTTTACAGCAAAAGTCCTTGAAACCTCTGCCTATATGTCTATTTTACTGTCTGCCAGACCTCTCCTTCCAACTCTCTTAAACCAAGTCAGACTAGACCTTCCCTAAAACTCCACTATAAGATTTGATATATTAGTACCATTTGAATTATGTTTCTAAAATGATTTCAATTAATTTCTCAGATATGACACACTTCTAAGTTTCCTCCTAACTTATTTACCCACACTTTTACATCTCCTTTGCTGAAGGAAACTCTTAATCTTTTAACCATTTTTGTTGGAGTGCCACAGGTCTCAATCTTTGCTTTTTGGCATTTAAAAAAATCCCTTCCTCCTACTCTCTTCTCTGTTTACATCCAGTCTCTCTCTTGGAGATTTTATCAAATGTCCATGTATAAGTTTGACAGTCTAGGAATTGTATCTCAGTACAGACTCATCTTTTGAACTGCAGACTCAGATTTCCAATTGCCTATTCTATGTGGAGATCTAATAACCTTCATAAATGTGATAGATCCCACTGGTATCTTGTTATTTCCCCTCAACACTGCTTCTCCCAAAGTCTCTTCTAGACCCCTTATGGCATCTCAATGACCACGGTAACTAAGATCAAAATTTTCCTTGATTTCTCCTTTATTCTTTCAACCCACATCTAATCCATCTGCAAAATCACTTGGCTCTATCTTCAAAATATGTACAGAATCTTACTACTTCTTATAACCTCCACTGTTACCACCTGTTCTATGCTCTTATAATCATTAAAATAACTCAATGACTTGATGACTGGTTTCTCTGTTTCTACTCTTGCCCTTTTATAATTTATTTACAATAGGGTGGTCAGGATGATCCTGTGAAAACATAAATCCAGTTGAGAAACTCCTGCTAAAAGCACCAGTGGTTGGCCATCTCACACAAATTAAAATAGAAACCTCTTTAAATGGCCTAGAAAATTCTACACCATTAGACCTATGATATCTCTTTGATTGTATCTCCTACTTCTATCCCACTGATTCACTTCTCTACAACTATAGTGGCCTCTTCTGTCATTCAAGCATGCCCAGGTACACTTCTACAACATAGCTTTTGCATTTGCTATTCTCTGCATGGAACCCTTTTTCCTATATCATATACACATTGCTCACTCAAATACCACCTTCCCAGTGAAGACCATGTCTATTAAAATTTCCACTCCAAAACCTGAATTTCCACATCACCCTTCCTGCCTTATTTTCCCTCATAAAGTTATTACTGTATAACATGCTCCATAATTTACTTATTTATTTTATCCTTTGTCTAACTCCCCAGATTAGATAATAAGCTCAATGAGGGCAGGATTTTCTCTCTTATTCACTAATGTATGTCCCACAGCTAGAACAGTCCATGAAAAAATTAAATACCAAATCCTCTGATTAAACCACCCAAGTACCCACCCCAGTCCACACACATGGGCCTATTGTATAAATTGTAAAAAAGTCACTGATAAGCATTTAGTAGCTTCAAGAGAGAGAAAATAGATCTTCAACAGTCAGACTGACACCAGACTGATTTGCCATCAGCATGGTAGATACTACTATAGGAATATCCTCAATGTGCTGAGGGAGAAACTGTCAAGTTTAAATTCTTTAATCAACTAAACTACCATTCGAAAGCATGAAGCAGAAATAAAGACATTGTAGACATTAAAAACTCAGTTTTTCTAATCAACGCACATTAGTTTTCCTAATTGTGTGGCCTTTCTCAAGTTACTCAACATCCTAGCTGTTGTTATCTTTTAATAAGTGGATAATTATATTATTGTTCCATAGGGCTCATCGTAACAATTCAGTGAGGCTATACCTGCAAATATTTAACATAGTCCAAAAAATTTTAGCTATGTTTTTGATGATTAATATTACTATTTTATTATTAGAAAACATAGAAATCTTTCTACTTCATTTTAAAAGCCTAGCCTAATCCTATTATTTATCTTGGCTAGTAAAATGAAGCAAAAATGTCAATTTCACTTATAAACTTAGATGCAATATCGTAGATAAAATATTAGCAAATCACATATACCACTATGTCATTACAGTGAGGGTATATCCCAGGAATGCAAAGCATGAATGGATTAACATCAGGAAATCTATTAATATAATTCAGTATATTAAAATATTAAAGGTGAACAACTATATGATTATCTCAGTAGAGTGTTGATAGAACTCAACATTCATACTTGATAAAACCCTCAGTACACTAAGAGAAGAAAACTTTCTTAATTTGACATGATTTTCCAAGTATATACAATCTGAGCCATCTAAGTTCTGCATTCCATTAACTGTTATGTGCTCTAGGAAATTTGCTTATTTATTCTGGGCCTCAGTTTGCTCAGACAAAAGGTGGTATACCAAGGGTACAGTGTCATTAGTTTATTAGAAATATTAAATGAAAAATTGGTAAGTTTTCCCTAAATTATAGCTTAGAAATGCCTTTGATCATAAAACATATTTCTCAATATATTAGTGTTGAAGGCATCTTAAGACATTTCAGTTCAACTCTCTTTTTAACAATTATTAACATTTTAATGAGGGTCCTAACAAATATGTTAAAATAAAATAAATGGAAGGTAGAAATATTGGTAAATAATATTCAAAATAGTCGCTCATTAAAGGCAATACAAATTATTTACACAGAAAATTCTAAAGAATTGACCAATAAACTATTAAAAATAATGTAATAGAATTAAGCATCTGAATACAAGATAAACATTTGCATAAAACACTTGCACAGTTAAACTAGTAAAAATTTTAAAAGTGTAATTTTAAAAATCCACTCACAAATGCTCCAAAAAGCCATTTAATTCCTACGAACACATTAACAAGAAAGACACTAGATCTCTGTTAAAAGTGATATAGACTGGTTTGCCTGGGTGGCTCAGTTGGTTAAGTGTCCTACTTTTGATTTCGGCTCAGGTCTTGATCTTGTGGTTAGGAAGTTCAAGTCCCACATTGTGTTCTGTGCTGACTGTACAGAATCTGCCTTGGATTCTCTTTCTCTCCCTCTCTCTTTCTGCCTTTCCCCTGCTCATGCTCTCTGTCACTCTCATAAATAAATAAATACTTAAAAAAAGTGATATGGACATTTTAAAAAGACCTAGAGGGTCCTCATTAGAAAGACTCAATATTGCAAATATGTAAATTTCTTCCATACTCATTTACAAATGAAATCAATACATTTTGAAAATACATGTTTTCGTGCTGATTCTACAATTAATAAAGAAAATGCACAATAGTAAAGAAGTATAAAGAGAATAATGAGGTAAAACTTGGCCTAATTCAAACCATATGGTAACCTGAATAGTCCTACATAGAAATATAAATGAAGAGGTGTATCATTAGAATCAGCTTCAGATCTAATAACATTTTACTTCATTAATTTTGTGAGAGAAAGATAATTTAATATGTTTTTTGAGAGAACTGGTCAACTCTTTGAGGAAAACAAAAACTTTATACTTCCGTTCTTATACCTCTAGATTCCTCACACTGCAGGAGAGCATCCCTTTAAAATGCAAATCTGTTAGGATGACTATTATTAAAGAGACAAATGTTGGAGAGGATGTGCATAAAAGGAAACTCTTAGACACTGTTAACGGGAATATAAAATGGCATGGCCATTATGGAAAACAGTGTGGCGGTTCCTCAAAATTAAAAATTAAACTGCCATATGATCCAGCAACCCCATTCCTGGGTATAAAGATCAGCTTTAGCAGTGGGTGAAGGAATTAAAATCATTATCTTGAAGAGATACCTGCACACCCATGTTCCTTGCAACATTATTCCCAATAGCCAAAATATGGAAACAAACTAAATATCCTTTGGCAGATGAATGGATAAAAACAATGTGGTATACATGTAAACAATGGGATATTATTGTAAATGTAAATTTAAAAAGGAAGGAAATGCTGTCATTTATGGCAACGGGGATGAATAGAGAGGGCATTATACCAAGTGAAAAAATTATTCATTCACAAAATGGACATTTATATACATCATTGGAAAATTTGTACATTTATATAATTGTCTTGGGAAGAAAATTTGGCTGCATTTTTCAAAATTAAAAGGGCAAAATTAAAACATTTCTCAAAGGATAGAGTAAAAATCATTATAATATATCCATACCATGGTATTCTATGCAGCTTTATAAAGAAATAACAGTAATATCTTTAGAAATATATTAAGAAAAACTAAGTCATAAAAGACATGATATGTGATTATCTGATGATACCATACATGTGCATATATACATATGTGCACATAAAAACTAAAATTTAAAAAAAAAACTAGTGTTATGCACACTAAGTCTTTAACAATGGTTACCTCTGGGTAAAATAGAAGACAAAAACGTGGGGATTAGTAACAAGATGGTCACATCTTATTCTACACTGTTGAGCAAGTGACATCTGTTGTTTACCACAGGAGTAATACAAGGAGTACACACTTTTTCCACTGCATCTTGGTAGTGGAATCATTCAGGAAAGCACAGTACAGTCAAGCACTGTGTGGAATAATGCTTTTCTTACAAGGAGAAGGTACAAGGAAAGCTCAGCCTTAGCAGTGTGTGTTGGATCCCATGGCCAGCGGTCACTCATGGAAGCCAATACAGGGTCATTGGCTTGCATGCTACAATTTTGTATGTCAGAATGATCCCCTCCGCTCCCCACAGAAGACAGACACAGTAATGGGGTTGGCTAGGTGCTTAATGACACACATAGGTAAACAGAACAAATGAGTATACACTGAGTCTGAAACAGGGAAAGATAGTCCCATATAAGGTGAAAAGCCCAATACAGGTTGTAGGGGCTCTTTGTCTCTTGGTAATGGACTGTGTCAGGTCCCAAGCTCATTCGTAGTCAGCTAAGTGGGGCTGAAAGACTGAACACACAAGACTGCCTTTCCCAACATGCAATATGGGGATTTTTGTATTAATTATTACAAATAAAGAATAAAAGGGAGACAGAGTTTAAAGCATTATATAACCCTAAGACACTGGTGGGTAAACAAGCATTTATCTTTTTTTAGACCCTACCATATGCTAGGAGCCATAGGGCATTCTTCATAAGACTGAACACTCTTACTCCTACAGCAACGTACTGAGTTAGGGATTTTCACTTACAGTTTATAATTGGAGAAGCTAAAGTTTAGAGAGATTCAGTAACTTCTATTTTCTGGTTCAAAAATTTTCACATAACAGCAAAAATATCTATAAAAGTCAGACAGTGACAGTGGTCGTGCTATGGTGAGGAGGAATAGGGAGAGAAGAGGGACAATGCTACATGGAATATTAGAAGAAAGCCAAGGCAGGATCTGCTCTTGTTGGCCAAGAGTAATCACTGGCCAAGGTGCTGATAAATATTCCAGGAGCCCCATACAAACAGTTCAAACCAACATTTTATCGTAAGTCAGAGTAAGATCTTAGAGCACTGTCCCTGCCCCCCAGTACTCTGACTACACAAGTCAGGAAGCCACAGAATTAAAATGTCTGAAAAAGGTGATCAATTTATTTATTTTTATTCCCTATGATCCAATATAATACTGACTTAGAGGTTATTGTCATTTGCAGAGAATTAAGACAGTTACTATCTTGCTACGCATGGCCAGATTTCATTTTTTCTCATTGCCACATAGTAGTCCATTGTATATATGTACCACATCTTCTTTATCCACTATCTAAGTGTTTCTTTGAAACAAAGGAACATCTCAGAATAAAATTTTACTCTTCCTTCCATCTCCAAAAGCAAACAGGCATAACCAGGAATCACTTAACAGATTAACATCTCCTCAATTATTATTTAAAAAAATAAATAAAGAGGACTCTTTCTTTAGAGAGATTTTGAAATAAGTCCTGGAGAATTTAGTGTGATTTTCTTCAGGATAAGAGATGTTTGACAATTACTTGGCCAATGAAGAACCTAGAAAAGGAAAGGTTGGAGAGAACAAAGGGTTTTAAAAAGCTTAGTTCAAGCAGGTTCTGATGATAAAAGTCAGATTGCCATATTTACTTGACAAATATTTATTGACTTTCTACTATGTGCCCAGCACTGTGCTAAGCATAATGTTAAATGTTACGGGAATGAGAACTTCAACAAACCTGGTACCTGATTTAATTGAACTGAGAGATGTTAGAGACTTGTTTTTCAAGAAAAAAATACAATTTTCAAGAAAACTACAGAATAATCTCACTTAAAACATAGATCCAATAATTCAAAATGAAATACCAACCAAAATAATCACTATAACAAAACAATCCACCTTATAAAAATTAGGGTTTCTTATAAAAATGAAAGAATGGTTGATAACAAGGGACTATTAATAATATTCTTATTAGTAGCACAAAAAAAGGAAAACTTATCTGACCATCTCATTAGATATGATGAATTTTAATAAAATTCCTCGCCTAACAAAAAAACCTATAGAAAATACAAAATAAGAACCTACTCTAACAAGATAAAAATTATGTATACCTCTAGGTTGGTATAAAAATGCCATATCTACTAGTGAAGTATTAAGAATTCCACTGAGCTCAGGAGCAAAACACATATACTAGTGTTCATCATGTGATTTAGTATTTGTCTGAAAGTCTAGCCATTGTAATATGATAAAATTATTTTTTCCATCACTGGGAAAAAAGAAGCTAATGTACAACTATGTATAGATAAGATGATTAACAAAGTTTGAGCATACAAATTATTGCAAAATAAATACCTAAAAGTAATTATACTCATTTGTATCAGAAATTATTGGTTATAAAAACATAATGGGAAAATAAAAATTAAAAAAAAACCAAACTGTATATAAATATTTATCAGTTCCCACACCAAAACACACTTCACAGAAATTTTATTTCAAATAGTAATGTAATGAACATATTTGAACTCATCTAAGTAAGTAGTACATGTTCTTATTTTCATCATTTTATGATAATCTTTCAAAGTCAGTTTTATTATATGCATTGCTCTTTTGACTAGCTCATGGTTGAATTTATTTTATTTTTCCAATTCTTCAGATCCTGATAAAATAGATGAGTTTAATAATTACATTCTACTGTACATCAGGCACTTTATGGCTGTTTATATCATCTTACTGTATGTCTTACTTTAACTGTTCACTGTTTTTCTTGCCCTTTATTGGATTGGCCAAGTGTTTGGTTTGTTGTTGTTTTTGTTGTTGTTTTGTTTTGTTTTTACATTGAATTCTAGTTGACACACAATGTTACATTAGTCTCAGGTGTACAACTTAGTGATTCCACAAATTTATACATTATGCCATGCTCACCACAAGTGTAGCTACCATCTGTCACCATTACAATATTGTTGACTATATTTCTCATGTTGTGCCTTTTATTCCCCTTCCTTATTAATTCCAAACTGGAAGCCTGTACCTTCCACTCCCCTTCACCCATTTTGACCATGCACCCACTCTCCACCCCTCAGGCGACCATCAATTTGTTCTCTGTATTTATAGGTCTGATTTTCCTTTCTATTTGTTTAATTATTTTTGTATTTTTGTTTGTTTGTTTTAGATTCCACATATGAATGAAATCATGTCTTTCTCAGTCTGACTTATTTCACCTAATACCCTCATATTTTATTGATTTTTGTTTTCTTTACCTGTTGAAAAGGTTAATACAAACTCTTTCTTTTTAGTCAGTACCCTTAACATTTAACATAAATACTCAGAATAGTGAAAAGTTAATCCACTTGTCTAGCCTCCTTTGTTTATAAGAACATTAGAATTCTTACATAACAATCTTCCTAACTCTCTCCTTTCTGATGATTGTTTGGTATCTCAATCTACTAGATTTTTACTTTCCAACTGAATCATTCCTATTATTTACCATCAATGCTTATTTAGATTGATCTGTTGTTTCCTTCATCTTACTTTTCCTTTTGGCCTCAATATCCTTCTTGCTGACACATATCCTTAGTAGTTATTATAAATCTGACTGAAGGAAATTCCCTCAATCTTTTCTAGGAAATTCCTTTATTTCATTTTGTTCTTTTTTTCCTAAATGTTTATAAATTTATTTTGAGAGAGAGAGAGGTGGGCAAGATGCAGAGAGAGGGAGGGAGAGACACAGCCCCAAGCAGGCTCCATGCTCAGTGCAGAGCCCAACATGGGGCCTGATCACATGACCCTGGGATCATGACTTGAGCCAAAATCAAGAGTTGGGTGCTAACTAACTTAGCCACCCAGGCACCCCCTCACCCTCATTCTTAAAGAAAGTTTAGTTTGGGTTGAAACTCTAGGTAATCAGTTATTTTTCCTTTGAACTATGAGGATATATTTTACAGTGTTTTGGAGTTGACATAGTTGGTGAAATATTTGCTGTAGGTACATTTGGTAACTCTTTATAAAAAGTAATTGAACTTTTCTTTCAGGAAACCTAATTTTTTTATGTTTATTGTTGTGTGATCTCACTATAATTTAACCAAGTGTGGATGTATATTTACCCAATTTAAACCTTAGAAAGTTTAAAAATCTGAAAATTCAGACATTTGTCAATCTGGGAAATTTCTCAGTACAGTATTACCTCTCTCTTATTCTCTATACTCTTTCATTTGGAACATCTAGACTCTATTTTGTCCTCTATATCTCCTAAAATCTCCTTTATATGCATTTATCAGTCCATATGATCCCAGATGATTTCCTACCCTCTGTCTTCCAATTAATACATTCACTCTTCAACTATACCAAATATACTTATCACCTGATCCAAGGAGGGATTTTTTTAATGTTAATATTTGTGTATTTTGTTTTTTAGACTATGTATTTGTTGCCTTTCAATATTGTCTTTTCCTATATCATAATTTAATGTTCTTACAGTATTTATTATTTCCATTGTCTTTCTGAAAATTTCAAAATCCACTCTTTAAATTCTTTAAGCTAGTTTTTTATCCCCAGTTATCTTTTATTTGATGTGCTTGCTGACTCCTGCCCAATATTTTATTTCATGTGTTGTTTGTAATTTTTAAAATAAGCTCATCCTCACAAGAAGCTACATTCAGTGGAAGTTCTATTTTTCCTAGATTGTAAAAATATCTCTTCAGAAATATTTGCTCCTAATAGTTCTTTTCCCTTAACTAGCTGGTGGTGTAGACTGTGGAATATAAGTTCAGACTTCATAGAAGGGGAAAAGCCCCAAGTTTATAATTCTTTTTAGGTCATTTTTTCTGTCCATGCCCTCAGGCAGGCTACAAATTTTTGTGCTATTTTCCTAGATTGTTAAGAATTTGAAGCTTCCATTTTATGAATTGATCAGACTTTATGCATCCTGGTTTTATCTGTAGCTCATTTCAAATGCCCAATATGGTCTCTTGCTCTTAGAATGGGTAGCAGAGTCCCTTATCCCAGTCAGTAAGGCCTATGTGCTCTGGGCTACAGGTTCCATTCACTACTCCAATTTTGAATTCCCTCTGTATTTAGAGATTTTTTTTTCTTGTTTGTATCTTGAACTGAGCCTAATATTTACGTTTGCAGGTGTTATATTTTAAATGGCACTTCTATATATTTGAAATAGGAAAGAAAATTTTCTGGGTCAGCTCAGTCCACCTATTTAATGGAAATCAACTTTGCATTTACATGAAATATACAGATTGTCCATTTAGTTTTAGTCTTCTATGCAGAATGATTTCCTTGAGGGAAAGAACTATATTCTATTCAGCCGTGTTTCTATTTGTTGAACAGATGAACTTATCACCTATGTCCTCATCTTACTCTTGCCATTTTCTGGTATTTCGGAATTTTGCTGGGTGCTGATAGAGTTTTTGCAACATTTGGTTGCTACAACACAAACATATGAAACCACAGTGACCTTTAGTGTTTGGTGGGGTTTAATGAAGCTTTATCTGAATGATGGTTTGAAATCCAGATGTAGAAAGCAGGCTTTCCCAGTCTCTGTTATTAGGAGAAAATGAAAACAGAAGCATAATTATAATGTATGTCTTTAGTAAATCTACCACCTGGGATTAGAGGTAGGCTTCTTTTTATTGAAAATGTTAAATAGTTGCTTCAAAAGTTCAATGAATCAATTAACATTTCTTTGTACTTAAGCCTGCATTTTTGGGGAAAGAAATTTGAAATCTTTGTACTGATTCTAAAAACTAAATTGAGCAATATAATTTTGTTAAATATTTTCAGCAAGTCTCAGTCCAATAGAATGATAATGTTTTAATTTTTCAAATCTATTAGACAATTCTATTTTTATGGTTACCTATAATAACTCCTCTGATGGTTTAAAAGACAGAAATGGCCATCCTTCTCTAGATTTTATGCTTTCATTATTTTTGTGACCATAGTTTTATTATGTACATTATGAACTATATGTGTGTGTGTCTCTCCACACACATATTGCATGGCTAGATTGTGATTATATCTATACTGCATCTATTTAGATGCTAAGTAGTAATGCCGCTTTTCCAAGAAGATGGTGAAATGAGTACTCTTTCCAAGAAACTATTCTCTTTATTTCGATTATAACAATTAAATCAGGATTTCTCATCCTTTTCTTAACCCATATCCCTTACAATATTTTCTCAGTTCTCTGCATGTTCCCATTAGCCAAGCAAATTTCATAGAGCTTTCCTTTATAAGCCTGTTTTAAGAAAGCAAGTATATTGAAAATGATATTACAAATTATGTCTCTGTATTTTGCAATAATTTTCAGAGAATCAACAGCTATTTAGAGCACTTGGGTGGCTCATTTGGTCAAGCATGTCACTCTTGGTTTCGGCTTAGGTAATAACTTCACAGCTCATGAGATAGAACCCCATGTCTGACTCTGCACTGACAGCACAGAGCCTGCTTGGGATTCTCTCTCTCTCTCTCTCTCTCTCTCTCTCTGTCTCCTCTCTCTTCTCCTCTCCCACTTGTGCTCTCTCTCTCTCTCTCTCTCAAAATAAATAAATTTAAAAATTAAAACAAAATAAAATAAATAAAATAAAATAAAATATAAAAAAAATAAAATAAAATAAAATAAAGGTCTGCCGTAAACTAGAGCAGGACCTACCATAAACAAAATTTCATAGTTTCTCTTAGTAAAACTTCTTTCAGTAAGAACAGATAAAACTCTAGAATCCAACCAGATGTTCTAAAATTCGACTCTAACCAGATAAGAACTAGTTTACCTGAGGGATTGACAAATAACGATCATCAAGACAAATCCAGCCCATGACCTATTTTTTTTTTTTGGAATAAAGGTTTATTAAATCACGGACATATTTGTTTCTGCAATAACTGTTGCTCTTTCCTGGCTATCTCAGCAGATTTGAGAATTTTCAAGTGTTGCAACAGACTGTATGATCTATAAAAATAAAAATATTTATTATCTGGCTCTTTACAGAAAAGTTTTCCGCCTCTTGCTTTAAATCACTTCGGGCTGCATTGGGTCAAATTTCTTAAGCTAATTAATGCATAAGGGGTTTACACTGGCATGACTTTCTAATTCTAGAGCCAAATATTAGCAAACTACTTGAACAGATAAGGTGGTAGTATTTTTGTTCAAAATATTTGCTGAATCTTTCTGGGAGGAGAATTATATTTTCTGCCTCCTTTAACATCAGGTCTGGCCATATAACTTCTCTGCCCAATGAACTGTGAATTGAATAATGTGCTTCACCTCCAAGAAGAAGCTTTAAAATCCAATGCATGACTTGCCATGCACTTTTTTCCAACTGGAAGGAGACTGGTGATGTCTTAGAGGTTGTTCTGACAGCCTGAACCCTTAGTAAAGGTGACATGGAATAGAGCTGCAACTAATCCACAGTATTTATCAGCATGGGTGAGAAATAAACCTTTACTATGTGAAAGCCACTGAGACTCTGGGGTTGTTTTCATTGCACAATAACTAAATTTAAGCTGACTAATAAAAAGTTCTTTTTTTGAAGAAACATGTTTTTATTGGCTCATTGAGAGATCAGAAAGCTAGAGTGATGATCAAAAAAGCGAAGTCAGCAACAAATAAATAAATGGATTTTTTTTAAGTCTGAGCGCAAATGAAAAACAATTTTAAGCTGTCTCCAAAAAACTAGTATCACATCTAGTAAATAGTATCAGGATCAATTACACATAGAACACAACTGAAAAAGAAAAAACAAAACAAAACAAAACAAAAAAACACATAATGGAGACTGAAATAAAAATAAGAATTACTAAGCTTCAAGAGTATAAAGTTAAAGATAAGCCTAATATTGTCACATTTCTACCATACACAGGTAATAGAGAAATAGATATTTAATTCCATTATTCAACCAACCACATAGGGGTCTGTTTTATTCCTCATGTACTAGCAGCTAAAAGAAAGGATGAGCTAATGTCATAACTATTATAATATTTTTAAAAAAGGGCATCTGGTTGGCTCAGTAGGTTAAGGGTCCGACTCTTGACCTCCCCTCAGGTCACGATCTCACAGTTTGTGGATTCAAGTCCCACATTGGGCTCTGCCTCTCCCCCACTCTCTCTCACTTTCAATAAAAATAAAGGTAAAAAATTAAAAAATATATAAATTAAAAAAACAAATATCTCCGGATGAGTTGTCATTACCAACTCCAAAACTTTAAAAGTGAAAAACACAAATAGCCAATATGCCTATGAAAAGTTCACACATAATAGGTATGCTATTAATGAGAAACCATTGCTTTCCTCTAAAAGATGAGCTAGTATCTTAATATATAATATTGACAAATATATAGACAAACATGTATCCTGCCCCTCATACATTCCTGGTAGGATTCCAAAATGTAAAATCTTTCTGGGAGGCCATATTATGATATGTATCAAATATTATTATAACAATCATAACATTTGATCCAGCAATTCTGCAACTAGGAATTTATCCTAAGGAAGTGATTAAGTATGTGTGAAAATATTAATTTACAAGAATAGTCATCTGATCACGGTTGATAAAAAATTGAAAACAACATATATTTCCTAAAACATAGAAGTGGTTAAATAATCATGCCAAATCTTTTTATGGAAATCTATTTAGCAATTAAAGTTTAGGTAATGGAAAGATAATAACATGGACATAAGGTCATGGTGGATTATCAACCAGAACAAACCAATGAACAACAAAGTAAAAATCATTATACATGGTGTGAGTACATATTAGAATAGAAAACATTTTATAAGATATACACAAAGTATGACTAATGATTAACTCTCAACTGTTAGATTAAGGGTGATACTTAATTTCTTTTTCTTTTCTTTATTTTTAATTAGTTCATATTATGCACAGATCCCTTTAGATGAATAAAATTTGAAATAAAAATCATTAAGCAGGGGCACCTAGGTGTCTCAGTTGGTTAAGCGTCTGACTTTGGCTCAGGTCATGATCTCACGGTTTATGACTTTGAGCCCCACATCAGGCTCTGTGCTGACACCTCAGAGCCTGGAACCTGCTTTGGATTCTGTGTCTCCCTCTCTCTCTGCCCCTCCCCTGCTCACACTCTGTCTATCTTTCAAAACTAAAATAAATGTTAATTTTTTTAATAATTAAGCAATGGTAATTAAGAGTGCAGAAGAAAAAAATATATAATACGTGATATATTAAACATATGTATTATATATTTATCTCTCCCTCTCTGTATATATATATATACACGAATACATATGCCTCCCAACAGATCTCCAGAAAGTTTATAGACTATATATGAAGCTTAAACTTGTGACAAGTCATCAAAACACATGTATGTAGGAAAATAATATGTAGTACATCAAATTAGAACATATTTAGCTATTTTAAAAGTGAAAAGTAAACTATAGAAAAATCTCCAAACTAATGAGAGTTATAAGCAAACACATTTTTATATCATTCAAATTTTGCTGATTTAAAATTTTTCAGTGATAATTAAAATCATTAAGGACAATATTGACATGTAGTACTCAGATATTTGTTTTTATAATGGGAAATAAATTTTAACACTATTAGAAGCACTTACGTAGTTAAACGTAAACAGAGAACACACTCAGAAAAAAATATGTTCTGCATCTAATAAACTGGTAAAAAGTGTCGTAGACATAGGACAGAATTAGGCAACTCAGAAAAATCAAATTGCAACAAATAAAAAAATATTCAACTCAGAAAAGAAACATACATTTAAATAAAGAATCTTACATTTTTGTTAAAGCAGAAACACATATACGATGAAAGGCAATGAAGGAAAGGTTATGAAGAGCTGACATAGTAATAAATGTAGCATCTGTGTACATTAAGATGCAACCCTCCTGGAAAACAAATCTGACACTTGGAATCAAGAGCCATGTCTACATGGATCTACCTTCGATTACAGTTGCAGGCCTATCATTTTTAATACAACATACGCTCATGGCTGAATTTACCCTACCCTGGCTTCCCAAGGTTTTCACCTGTACAAGTGTATATTTGATTGGAATTACCTAGACAAAGATTATATATATTTGACAGTACTTGCCAAACATTCCCTATTAAGGATGCACAAATGGGAAACTGAAGACCATGTTCAGAGAGTCACTAGAAGGACTCAAAGGACTCAGCATACAATTTTACTCGTGGCTGGGATGTAATACAGTGACGTAGTAAGGGCACACAGCTAGATCATAAGGGTAAAACAGGCAACAGAATCTGGATGAGTTCCTATGTAGACTTTCTTAGACACTCTCCATCATGGAGGCTGTTCATGTAGGCACCTTCTATCTGGCATTTATCAAAATTCCAGAAAGAAAGCAAGTGTTCAGAAGAAGCCATATTATTGTACAAACAGTACAGGCCCAGCAAGTCACTCTTATCAATTAGGAAAAAGTGGCAACCCTGTGTAAATTCAAGTTCCCAGCTTCCTCCTCTACAAGCAGGCCTTTCTAAGAATATCAGGCTCAGTTTGGCCATCTTAATCCTTTCTGCAAAGAAACACAGCAGCAGCACTGGCTGTTTCCTGTTTTGCTTTGCTTTGGTACATAAATGCTCTTGTCATACCTTTTTAAAAAGCAGGGAGAGGGTGGGTCAGGACAATAGGTAAAATTAATCTTTAATTTTCATTTTCATTTCTTCAATTGATTCTGAAGCTATGTGTGTTTTCATCAACTTGCCAGTCACTTGTATTTCTTTGAAGTACTTTGTTGAAACATTCATTAGACTAATTTGTGTGAAGAAAATTAGCCATTTTCCATCATGAATTACAAATGTTTGTTATCAATTTACTGTTGGTCTTTTAACCCCAGTTAGGGTATTTTTGACCACTCTCATATTTATTTAGGACAACGAAACATTTTAATCCTTCTTTTGTAATTTCTGACATATATGCTATATATATGTGTATATATATATATATATGCTATGTTTAGAAATGTCTTCCACAGTAAAAAATATATATTTTTAAAAATAATGCACTTACATGTCCTTCCAGTACTTTTAGAGATTTCTTTTTTACACTTAAGTATTTCATATAGCTTCAATTTCTTTTGACAAGATGATCAATGTTTATTTACTTTTTAGGTTTTAAAAATATTTACCCAGTTATCCCTATATCATGAATTAGGTTAACATTGTTATTCACTTACCTCTAATACAAATTTTAACATATGTTAAATTGCTACAGAGTGTGAATGGCCACTAATTTCTGCTCAGTGATTTGAGTATCTCTGGTCTAGTACCAATGACCTGATACTGAAGTTCACCTAGAATAAGAAGAAGAACGTGAGGCTAGCCAGGACAAATCCAGAAAGATGTGAAATGGGAAGCAGAGGGCGGAGAGATTAACGCTGCAAGGGATCAGAACGTATTGTAAAGTCATGGTAAATTTTACAGTAAACTTAAACATTTTAGTTATGCACTTTTATTCCCCCAGAAAAACTTTCTTATGCATGTATGTATGTATGCATGTATGTATGTATGTGTGTATGTATGTATGCATTTAAACTCAAGTTAGTTAACATACAGTGTAGTACTGGTTTCAGGAGAACTCAGTGATTCATCTCTTAGTTGTGACACCCAGTGCTTATCCCAAGTGCCCTCCTTAATGTCCATCACCCATTTAGATCATCCCCCAGCTAGCTTCCCACCAGCAACCCTTAGTTTCTTCTCTGTATTTAAGAGTCTTTTATGGTTTGATTCCCTATCTCTTTTTACCTTATTTTGCCTTCGCTTCCCCCATGTTCATCTGTTGTGCTTCTTAAATTCCACACATGAGTGAAATCATATGGTGTTTGTCTTTCTCTGACTGACTTATTTTGCTCAGCATGATACACTCTAGTTCCATCCATGTTGCTGCAAATGGCAAGATTTCATTGTTTCTGATCACCGGGTAGTATTCCATTGTGTATATATGTACATACACCACATCTTTTTTACCCTTCACCAGTTCATGGATATTTTGCCTCTTCTCATAATTTGGCTATTGTTGATAGTGCTTTTATAAAAATTGGAGTGTATGTACCCCTTTGGATCAGCATTTTTATATCCTTTGAATAAATACCTTGTAGTACAATTTCTGGATTATAGGGTAGTTTTATTTTTAATTTTCTGAGGAAACTCTACTCTGTTTTCCAGAGTGGCTGCACAAGTTCACATTCCCACCAACAATGCAAAAGTGTTCCTCTTTCTCCACATCTTCACAATATCTGTTGTTTCCTGAGTTATTAATTTTAGCCATTCTGACAGGTGCGAGGTAGTATCTCATTGTGGTTTTGATTTGTATTTCCCTGATGAGTGATGGAGAGCATCTTTTCATGTGTCTGTTAGCCATCTGGATGTCTTTTTTAGAAAAGTGTCTATTCATGTATTTTTCCCATTTCTTCACCGGATTAATTGTATTTTGAGTGTTGATTTTGATAAGTTCTTTATAGATTTTGAATATTAACCCTTTACCCAATATGTCATTTGCAAATATCTTTTCCCATATCGTCACTTGCCTTTCAGTTTTACTGGTTGTTTCCTTCACTGTGCAGACGATTTTTATCTTTTTTTTTAAATTTGTTTTTTTAACATTTATTTATTTTTGAGAGACAGAGAGACAGAGCATGAGCAGGGGAAGGGCAGAGAGAGAGGTAGACACAGAATCTGAAATAGGCTCCAGGCTCTGAGCCATCAGCACAGAGTCCGATGCGGGGCTCGAACTCACAGACCCGTAAGATCATGACCTGAGCTGAAGTCGGCCACTTAACCGACTGAGCCACCCAGGCGCCCCAGAAGATTTTTATCTTAATGAGATCCCAATAGTTCATTTTTGCTTTTATTTCCCTTGCCTCTGAAGACATGTCAAGTAAGAAGTTCCTGCAGCCAAGGTCAAAGAGTTTGTTGCCTGTTTTCTTCTGTAGGATTTTAATGGTCTTCTGTCTCACATTTGGGTCTTTCATCCATATTTAATTTATTTTTGTGTATGGTTTACAGAGTATCCAAGTCCATTCTTCTGCATGTGACAGTCCAGTTTTCCCAGCACCATATGCTGAAGGAGTGGTCTTTTTCCATTAGATACTCTTTCCTACTTCATTGAAGATTAGTTGGCTATAAATCTGCAAGTCCATTTCTGGGTTCTCTATTCTGTTTCATTGATCTATGTGTCTGTTTTTGTGCCAGTACCATACTGTCTTGTTGATTATAGCTTTGTAATATAGCTTAAAGTCTGGAATCCTGATGCCTCTAGCTTTGGTTTTCTTTTTCAACATTACTTTGGCTATTTGTGGTCTTTTCTGGGTCACACTAATTTTAGGATTGCTTGTTCTAGCTCTATGAAGAATGCTGCTGTTATTTTGATAGGGATTGCATTGAATGTGTAGATTGCTTTGGGTAGTATAGCCATTTTAACAATATTTATTCTTCCAATCCATGAGAATGGAATATTTTTCCATTTCTTCATGTCTTCTTTAATTTCTTCATAAGTTTTCTATATTTTCAGTTGATCTTTTACTTTTTTGTTAGGTTTATTCCTAGATATCTTATGGGTTTTGGTGCAATTTTAAATGGTATCAATTCCTTGATTTCTCTTTCTCTTTCTGCTGCTTCATTATTGGTGTATAGAAATGTAACCGATTTCTGTATATTGATTTTATTTCCTGCGCCTTTGCTGAATCAGTTCTAGCAGTTCTTTCGAGTTTTCCTTGTGGAGTATCATGCCATCTGTGGTGAGTGAAAGTTTGACTCTTCTTTGCTAATGTGGATGCCTTTTATTTCTTTTTGTTGTCTGATTTCTGAGGCTAGGACTTCCAGTACTACGTTGAACAACAGGAGTGAGAGTGGACATGCTTGTCTTGTTCCTGACCTTAGAGGAAAAGCTCTGTTTTTCCCCACTAAGGATGGTACTAGCTGTGGGCCTTTCGTACATGGCTTTTATGATGTTGAGGTATGTTCCTTCTATCCCTACTTTCTTGGGGGTTTTTATCAAGAAAGATGCTGTATTTTGTCAAATGCTCTTTCTGCATCTGTTGAAAGGATCATATGGTTCTTATCCTTTCTTTTATTAATGTGGTGTATCACATTGATTGACTTGAGAATATTGAACTATCCCTGCAGCCCAGGAATAAATCCCACTTGATCATGGTGAAAAATTCTTTTTATATACTGTTGAATTCGATTTGCTAGTATCTTGTTGAGAATTTTTACATCCATGTTCATCTGGGAGATTGGTCTGTAATTCTCCTTTCGTAGGGTCTTTGTCTGGTTTTGGAATCAAGAGAATGCTAACTTCATAAAATGAGTTTGGAAGCTTTTCTTTCCTTTTTTTTTTTTTTTTTTTTTTTTGGAACAGTTTGAGAAAAATAGGTAATAACTCTTCTTTAAAAATCTGGTAGAATTCCCCTGGCAAGCCCAGGACCCTTATTTGTTGGGAGAGTTTTGATAACTTATTCAATTTCTTTTTTAATTATGGGTTTGTTCAAATTTTCTATTTCTTCCTTTTCAAGTTTTGGTAATGGGTGAGTGTCTAGGAATTTGTCCATTTCTTCCGGATTGTCCAGATTGTTGGCATATAATTTTACATAGTATTCTTTTATAATTGTATTTCTGTGATGTTGTTTGTGATCTCTGCTCTTTCATCTGTGATTTTTATCTCTTTAGGTCTGACTAGGGGTTTATCAATGTTGTTTATTCTTTCAAAAAAAACAGCTTTTAGATTCATTGATCTGTTCTAGTGGCTTTTTTGTTTCTATATCACTTATTCCTGATCTAATACTTCCTTTCTTCTGGTGGATTTGTACTTTGTATTTGCTGCTCCTTTTCTGGTGCCTTTAGGTGTAAGGTGGGGTTGTACATTTGAGACCTTTCTTGCTTCTTGAGATAGACGTGAATTGCAATGTACTTTCCTTTTATGACTGCCTTTGTTGCATTCCAAAGGGTTTGGGCTGTCATGTTTTCATTTTCATTTGCTTCCTTGAACTTTCCATATCATGTTATTATGTAGGAAGTATACTGTTGGCACATTGAATTTACTTATGTTTTTTTTTTTCTTTTTAATTACTATCTTTACTTTCTGGATCTTCTCCAATATTGTTGGTTCCTTTTATTATTCTTTTATATCCTCAGAAGAATTTTTAGGATTTATTTTACATAAAAATCTATTTATTTTTGATAAATATGTCTCTAGAAGGTTGGTTTTATTTTTACTGTGGAGGGTTTTTTTTTTTCCATTATTATACTATGTAATTAAGTTTTATTATACAATGCACATTGGTAAGCTACTGATTGTTTTAAGTTGATTTTTTGTTTTCACCTGTTCTACTGTATTACCTTATTATTTCTGACTTTTTAAAGCTCATTTTCTTGGGTTTCTTTATGAATAACCATATAATAGACAATATACAAATATGACAACTTTACCTCTGTAGCAGCATTTGTATACCTTACATTTTAGCTTGATGTAATTACCTTTTTTGGTATTACCAGAACACATTTAAAGCTAGTTATAATGAGTCCTTACCTTCTTCTTAGTTTAATGGGATTACTTATATTGTTTATTTTATTAGGTGGGGGTAAATGTTTTTATAGGGGTGGTGAAAGAGAGAGGAGGAAGAAGATGAAAGAGAGTCAAAGTAGTATCCACTGACTTGTATTTTGCTAACACTTTTTACAAGACATGATGTTGACTCTATCAAAGAATTTTATTCTAGAATGAAACTTTCCAGGACAAATTTCATCTACTTAGGCACCCATTGCCACGTTATCTGAAGTGACAACCCCGAATACTTTCTATCTCATTTTTCTTTATAGTTACTCTACATCATAGGTCAAAAGTCTCTAAGGGATTGGTAAGCATCTTTATTTGGCTACTGTCTATTCTCCCTAGGAGCGAGAGCTCTCCAAAGACTTTGTCTACTATGTATCTACTTCATATCTAGAGTCTTTAGGAGTTTTAGAACAGTAATTCACACATAGTAAATGCTCCATTAAGTTACTGAATCAAAAAACAATGTATTCAAAGTTACAGGTTTAATTATTAATATTTATTTTATTTGGAATTGAACTGGCATTCCTAAATGAATTGGGCTATAGTTGCATTGGTATTTCTAAACTAATTGGTTCATAGTTTTTAGTACATGCTTATTTTGCACTTCCTTAAAATTACATCTTTTAAATGATATAATATATATATGAGAATATATATATTTGAGAAGAAATATCTATATATTTCTTCTCATATATATATATTTCTTCTCAATGTATACAAATTGGTGTTTAAATATTTAATGTAAATTACTTGGAAAAATACCTGAGCCCTTCAATTTTGACTAGATGGCTCTTTAATAACCTTCTCCAAATTTCATATGGATTAAAAGTCTGTTTAGTTTTTCTATGTGTTCTTTATTTTCTATGTATTTTTTCAGTAATCTTTATTAACATATTTCTTTCTAGAGATCTGTATTTGATCTAAATTATCCAAATTATTTGTGTAAGGCATAGATACATGTGTAATTTTCTATATCTGTTAGTATTTGTCTCTTTTACTATTTATGAATGTTATTGGCAATTTCATGATTTTTGTTCTTGATTTGTCTAGCAAAATGTGAGATATTTAAAAATATATTTTATAAAATTACTTGTGATAGTTTTTCCCACTTTTGTTTCTATTTTCACTCTTAATATCTATTTTTGTATTTCTGTTATAGGCATTTAACCTAAGGGCACCTAGGTGCCCCAATCATTTGAACGTCTCACTCTTGATTTCAGATCAGGTCATGATCCCAGGGTTGTAGGGTCGAGTTCTATGTCTGGTTCCACACTGAGCATGGAGACTACTTGAGATTCTCTCTCTCTCTCCCTCTGCCCCTCTCCCCCACTCTTACTCTTTCTTTCTCTCTAAAAAATAAAAAATTAAATGTACAACTTGTATACACCTAATATTTATACATTTTGTAATTTATTGATATTTTATTATTGTTAAATGTGTTTGTATATGTACGTTACTGAACATTTGAAAAGTTGTTTTCTTTTTCATATTGTGTATTTGATATTACAGTAATTAATTTTTATCACATTTATATCTTCCTATATGATTATTATCATCAATTTAGGAATTTATACTAAGGAAACACTTAAACTTTTATTTTCTAAACTAATAATGATTCTAGGATATGTCACCAATTTAATACAGCTTGTTATAATATTCAATAACCATGTTAAATACACATAGATTGTAATACTTACCCTGATTTTAGAGTAGTTAAGATATTTAAAATATTTATTTTAGGAAATAGGGTTTATAGTCATTCATATGATGGAAACAGAGACATTCACAAATATATTTGGAATTATTTAAAATAGTAAACTAATATTTAAATAAATGCCTACAACTAGATAGAGATCTAAGTGAACCATACTCGCTCTAAATCTTATGGAGCAATATAAAATAATTATGAACATATAATTACAAGGAGAATATTTATGAAAGAACATTAAATGAATAGGAAAAATTTAAAAAAAAAGAACTATCTCTCTAATATCAGTGTGGTGCCTAATGCAGGCTCAAACTCACAAACCGTGAGATCATGACCTGGGCTGAAATCGAGAGTTGGATGTTTAACCTACTGAGACACCCAGGCACACCATTATATGGGGAAAATTTAAAGAGGACTTTAAATATTCCCAATAACAAGGCTGGAGGAGACTCATTTTTTTTTCATAACCCCCTCCCCAACCAAATTTTGTTCTAAGGTTATTTGTGCAATAAAGAAAAATGTAGCAAATTCGGAGATCTAAAGAAAGCAGTAAAGGCTGCTCTTGCATGATCTATCCCTTTCTTCCCTCAGAGGGCTGAGAGGAAGAAGGGAAAGCAGAGCTGCATAAAGTCTTGTTCCCCATCTTCCTCCCTGAGATGTCCAGGCAAGCAGGTGCTGCCTACAGGCATATCTGAGTCAAGCACTGTGTACACCAGATTGACGGCCCAATACAGAAGTCCAGATGGACACCTCCCCTGAAAGGGTCCCATTTCCTAATAAAATGATATTAATCTACTACTCAGTTATTTTTCTGTACATAAGAATTTTCACATATATATATTTTTCGCATTGAATCAAAAATGTCATTATTTAACTAATATTGTTATTTTTTAAATCAGTCCCTGAATTTCCCTTCGAATAACCTATTTAAAAGTGGAATTCGCACCAAATATTTCATAGAATAATGCCCATGTAATTATGTTCTTGCTGTTATTGTTGCTGTTGTTGTTGTTATTATTATTATTAAAGTTTTGTACTCCAGGGATACTGGGAGTAGACTGCCTTAACAATGTCAGTTTCTCACCCAACACCTCACCTTTGCCCACGCCTCCCTTAGTGGCATATTTCCTGGCCTGCTGGCATTTTTGTTTCCTGTACTCCTTATTGACAAATGTATCATTTTCCCACTGGCATCCTCATTGTCAAAATCTATTTTCTTCACTTGATCCATCTTGTTTTTTGTAAAAATAAATTAATTGCATGCAAAATCCATCATATGTTCTATAGATTAACCCCCCACACACATATTTGGCTTCCCGTATCAATGTTTATGATGGGGGGATCTGGATGGTTATTTTTGTGTTTTTCAAAACTTTGAAAACATGATTATACAAACTATGTATAGATTTTACATTGTCAAAGTATAATTTTCAAAAGCTAAAACAATAAATTATACATATATATAAAGTAAGCACATGTCAAAGACTGTTGAGTTTACTGGTGAGGAAATCACCAGGATACTGAAGCTGTTTCAAAAATATTGAGATATGGAGATATTTATAGTGGCTAAAAAGAAAAAAAAAGTGTTTTAGAAAGATGGCCAGTTCAGGTGTAAAACTAGTTAAACCTCATCAGGGGCAACTAATTCTGTAATCTTTGGTCAAGAACCATTTGCAATTTGTACACAAAATTACTTCCCATTGCTAGAGGATTGGAATCAATTACATCACTGTCCATTTTCTTCAGGGTAACATGTATTCTTGCAACATTGCAAACGTTAAATGATAGTAAATAGCAGTTCAAACAGGGAATATACAAAACAAGAGGACTGGGTGATTCCTGGGCAGGGCTGTTACATAATGTCTAGTAGGACAATGAAAAGACTTTCTGTAATCCTTTCTGTGTTTTGGGTCATTTTCCTTAACAATCGGAATTTCTGAATGATTATCAATGCTTCGCATACATATTGAGCTAACTAGAAATATGCTCCCATTGGGTACAAAAAGAGTGGAGTTTTCATCCCATATTAGATTTGAAGAATCTGAAGTTCAGTTTTTGGCCTCTGTCCAATCAGCCAATGTAGACTGACAAAGACTATTCCAAGTGGGTATCCTTCCTCCAGGAAACACTTATGGATTGCCTACTAAGCTCCAGGTGCTGCGTGTTATACAGAAGAAAATGCAGTACTTCCTCTTTGGGGCTAAGAGCCTAATTGAGAAGACAGATGTACAACCAATTACAGTAGAATCTGACAAGTGTATGCAGGATGCCGGCAGCTCCCAGGGGAGCAGCTCCTCATGTCAGGGCTTCCGAGTCAAACCAGCCTGAATTTTACCACTGAAATCATGTTGTTTATCGACTGCACAAAGTATCCATAATAAACTTTTATACCTCAGTTCTAAGCTTGAAATCTTTAAAAAATGCATGACACAATTCTCTGACTCCTGAACTTGAGGATATAAAAATAATTCAAATTGATTAGATGACTCTGGGTCATTATGCTAAATACACAAACCATCCTGGACTGCCACTCAGCAATGACCCAGAAACTAGTGAGTCATAAAGGACATATTTTCCCCCATAATAAATAGCCCAGCCTGCTATGTTTTTAAATTACTATATCTGCTTTATGTGTCTCCTGTACCACCATCTGATGTTGTTTCGATATATATATATATATATATATATATATATATATATATATATATATATATATATATATCGATATATATAGTGAAAATATTTGTCATAGTTATTCTGTGTTTTGTATGAAAATTATATAAATATGTGATTGTTGGACTGTTATTTTTTACATCATGATAATTTATATTGTTGCTGCCATGTGAAGGATAAATTGTCCTATACTTTAGTCTTCTCATCTGATAAATGGGTGGGATGACAGACAGTAATGATGGGGCAGTAAACTAATAAAGAGTTCAAAAAAAGGTCAAAACAGTCTTCCATAAGATGAGGTTATGAAACAATAAAAGTGATATTATAGGTTTATAAAGGATAATTGAATAGTTAATCTTGTTCTGTCTTACCTTGAAGAAGCTTTCAATATCTCATTGTGTTGAATTATACTCTTGACTGCTCAGATGGAGAAAATCTGGGAAAGTTGCAAGACATTTAATGATTAAATCGCTGATGAAGTACTTTTTCATTATCTTTGTGTCCTAAGTGGGCAGGATCATGAGTCCCTTGAAAAATCCTGTGAATTTTGGTTATTTTATTTTTATTATTATTATTTGCTTTAGTTTACATTATTAACAGCTAGTCGTCTTTGTCAAATATTTAGGGGCAGTATTAATTAAGTTTTCTGGAGAAGAATACATGAAACAGAATTCCATTTTGTAAACCATACCTCTCTTCTAACCTCTGTGATATTGGAGATGAAGGCATTTAGAGAACAAAAAAGAAAAAATGCCACAAAGATGGTACTAAAGGTTACACAGTTCAGCCCATAATGTAAATACAAGCTTTAGGTCCGTAACCAGAATTTTTCCTATCAAGTAGAACATACATTAAAGATGTTTGTGCTTGCATTCTTTCTCAGAAAGATAAAGACTTAAGAAAAAGAGAAAAATCTAGGCTTTCAATTCATTCAACCCGTAATTATTTCTTGTCAAATATGTAGATATAAAGAAAGAGTTCTTTTCTTCATTGCATTTATAAACCAGAAAGAAATAACGACTTTGGGCAAGGCTGGTTAGCATTATAGGTGATTTGTGGGTGATGTGCCAGGCTGTATGGGCATGTAACCATGAAGACTTAGCATGGCCTTGGAGACAGGAAGTGGTGTGTAAGCTGAGACATGAATATGTGTTGGAGGAGAAGGTTCTCTCTAGGCAAACTGAATCATATGTGCAAAAACACAGAGAGCTATAATCAAGTAGCAGTTTTAGAGATCCTAAGGGAAAACTCAAGTGGACAAAGCCAAGAATGCAAAAGGCAGAGGGCACACAATGAAACTGGAAAGTTAGAGGATGCCCAGGTCTTAATGAAGATTGTATTCGGAGGGCAATGGGAAGTCACTTAAAGATCCTAAAAATGAAGATTTAAGGAGAAAAATGGTTATTGCCACAATCTTAGTTGCATTTTTAAAAGACTACTGTCTCTGAGTATGGAGAATATATCAGAAGAGGCAGAAGCCTCCCTTAGCAAGTGGCTTGTTTTTTGTTTCTTTGTTTTTCTTGTTTTGTTTTGTTTTGTTTTTTAACACAGTGGATAGACTGTACTTAATGTACGTTTGGACCACCATTGAGGAATGACTAGAAATAAGACCCAGAGAAAAAGATCTGAAAGCGAGACCTATACTTGCATGGTCGTCTGACTTCCACAATGGTAAATTCCATTATGTTGAGCGTATCAAGAAAAGGGTGAAATTAAAAAATAATAATAATAAAAGTAGAGATGCACACCTAATAAGGGTCTTCCTACATAGTCCCTAGTCTTTCTCTGTTGCCCATCCATGATAGGTGAGAGCCTGAATATGAGCCACAGTGACTACCTGTCGTTGACAAAAAAACATACACAGGGATCCCAAGATGTGTCCCACATCCTGAAATAGCCAAAAGAACAAGCACAGAGAATTCTAGAAATGAATGTGTGTGTGGGAGGGTGGCATCCTTCTGGGGACAAGGCTAACCCAAGATAAGTCATAGGAAAGGTCCTATGGTACAAACCAGAGTTCAACTATTGAGTCAGGCAGCTCAAAGCCCAGAGCTGTCTGTCAAGGATAAGGTCAGCAAGAGAATCATCTCTGACAATCTTCCTGAAGCCATATGTTCCTTCTGAAGCCCTGGGCTGGGAATCCAGGTCTCCTCTCAGTGCTTCTTGAAGTGACAGATGCCTGGGGCAAGCCATGAGAATGGCAGCTGACATCTATATGTTATGCCTTAGCTACTTGTCACATGTAAAAAAGTTGAAACAACTGAATAGTTTCTATGGGCACGGTAGGCATTTTGTCTATTAATGAGCACGCAGTTGACACCAAATAAATATTTAAGTAAATCTAATATTTAAAAGATCTCATTCTTGCCTGTCAGATATTTAGAAAATCTGGGATAGTAAATTCAAATACTTTTATCAAACCACTTTTGTATCAACAACTCCCCCAAAACCAGTTGGACACAAAATCACCATAGTGGCAACTTAACAGATATTTTTGTTGTTGTTGTTTTGTTCTCAAGTAAGAGTCTGTGGTGATCCACCATCTTTTTTTTTTTTCTTTTACTATTTCGTTCTTTCTTTCTTTCCCAAGCACACATCCTACATCCCTTCTTTTAATTTTTTCCCTCCAGATTACAAAGTCTTGCCAAAAATTAGGTCACTAACTGCTTCACCCCACAGGATACTCTAAAAACATAAAAGAGAAAATTAGTTCACCTTCAGGAAGTAATTTTAACTTGACCCTGAAATAAAAACTCGGGACTTTATATTGTCTAAAAAGTAGAGCTTCCTCTCCTCTCAGCTAAAACTTTCCCTTCCCAACATTCAGACCAGAAGCTCTTGCCACAGACTCTGCTCTTTTGGTTCCGAAAGATACTGTGTGGAATGTAGTGGCAGTAATCAGCATAGCTCTTACTGACACCTTCCCACATGACACTCCAGTGATTTATTTCAATCATTATTTCCTCGGTATCTCTATCAGCTAGAAGACTGAAGGATACACAGTAGGCACTCAATCAATATTGGCTGAATAAATAATTGAGTGACACATTATAAAATCAATACATACTAATTGCAGAAAGTTTGGAAAATAGATATGTGTACGTGCGTGTAATGTTACCACCCTGAGTTAACCACTGTTAACATTTCAGTGAAAATTTTTGGATGATTTCCTATTAAAGTTATTGTAGCTTCTGAAGAGATCATAGTGATATAGGTCTGGAGAAGTTAATCAAGGCAGTCAAGAGGGCCAGGCAAAGGCAATGAACTGTGATTTGAAAGAGAAGCTCAGAGGATGCATTCGGATGAGTCCTTTCAAATAAGCTCGAGCAGGCAATAGAATCATTTACTCCAGAAAATCTCACTGAGGTACCTTCAGGAACATAGTTCAAAGGAAAAGCAGATCGTCTATAACTCTATGAAAAAAAAGCTATAAGTCTGGAAGTTTCTGTTTATGCCAGATAATACATAGCACTTGACCCCTCTCACCTTATAATCTATGAATCTCTATTATTTCCCTTGATATAGCCCAGCCTGAAATTTAATTCTGTTTTGACTGGCAGTGAGAGTTGTTCACACTCCAATATTTACAGAAAACATCAATTTCCATAAGCCTAGATACTTATGAATTACATTAGAATTATTCGTGTGATATATGGCAAATGTATTGCTGACCTAGTTAGAATACTTCCAAAAGTGCTTTGTTAGTGCATTTGAGAAGTTTAATATGCAGGGTGGCCTGTTTAGAACAGGTTCCACTTAATTCATCATGGCCAGCTGCAGTGACAGGTACCTTAAGTTTGGGGCCAAGAACAAGTTTATTCAATCCCAAATACTTACATCCATTCCTCCGAGGACACATAGCAGTGGCCATAGCCCTCTGGGTTGTGTACATTCATTCATTCTCTCTCTGTCTCTCCCTCTCTCTCTCTCTCGCTCTCTCTCTCGCTCTCGCTCTCGCTCTCGCTCTCTCTGTTCACCATATGGCCATTTCTCATTCCTGGTTATCATAGATCATCAATTCTAAGCCTCCTTGCAAAATCTATCATCCTTTCTTTGTTCCTCAAGATCTTCTCCATTCTCCAATTAAGGAATTTCCAAAATCACAGCTTCTAAGACTATCAATGCTTTAATTAACCATAAAACTCAAAGTAATAGCAGAAGTATGTGAAAATATAAATGTGCTAGGACATGAAAATGGTTGGCCAGAGTCAAAGCTCAAATATATTAAAAATGAAGAAGAAAAAGAAGAGGAAAAATCTCAATCAGTAATTTGTTCAACAAATATTCATTGAGGCCTGATTTGTGTCAGATACTTGGGTCAGGGCTGAAGGAACAGATAGTGAGCAAAACAGATGGAGTACCAGCTTGGATGAACCTTATGGGCTACAGGTGGACAGATATATTAATCACATTAGCACAAGATAAATATAAAATGGCAAAAGTGACAGGTACAACACCTGAGATGTTTTAGTGCTATGAAATCATTTGATGAGGGGGTATGGTATAGCCAGTGGATCTTGCAGCGTATCTCCAAGAAAACAGTGATGGCACTCAGATCTGAAAAGAATAGCATGTATTAAGGCTGTGGGATGGGAAAGAGCATCACATGTTTGAGAAATGAAGAGAAGGCCATTATGGACAGAACTGAAAGAGCTGGTATAAACACTGTGAAGGATGGGCTGGGAGAGGTAGGGAGAGATCAGACAATGCTGAGGTTTTCAGGACATGTCAAGTTACAAGCAAGGGGAAGCTGTCAACTCAATCTAAAATTATATTCAGTCACATGACTCACACACACTGTTACTTGCTCACACTATTTTCTTACTCATTTGTTCATACATGATAATACATCTTTTACTCTGTGGATGCTTACAAAATACTTAAAAAAATTTGGATGAGCTAAATTGGACATGCAACTTAAAACCAAGTTCCTGCTGTGGATGGTTCAAATCCCTTACCTTGCATTCACCTTCCCACCTTGTTTTCTTTTCTTTTCTTTTCTTTTCTCTTCTTTTCCTTCCTTCCTTCCTTTCTTTCTTTCTTTCTTTCTTTCTTTCTTTCTTTCTTTCTTTCTTTCTTTCTTTCCTTCTTCCTTCCTTCCTTCCTTCCTTCCTTTCTTTTTGTTTGAAATAGTGGTTTTCAATTGGCCAATTTAGCATGCAGTGATGCGGTACATTATCATTTAGTTGTGATTACAGTGGCATGTCTCTGTACCATGGACTTAGCTACCATGTTGCCCCTTAGTCATTTATGTCTCTCAGTGGATTACCATGGTCAAATAGCCTGTGGCATTAACACAGATGTCTTGTCACCTTCCCTGCTTTTCATGGTTGTGGAGTTACTGTGGAGGAAAATCTTCAAAATTTGTTTTCAACTGGAGTTTGGAAAGACATAGCAAAGGAATAAAGCAGTTGGTACAACCCAAATTTAAAAACAAGAAGCTGCAAGAATAAGTACCAAAGTTTGGGGGAATTTTCAGGTGAAAACTGGAAAGTATTCTTTCTCACAGCTTACATGTTAGTGGGGTATACAGGACAGCCAAGTTCTACTGTGATCATCCTTCCTGCTTGAAGTATACTTAAAAGATGCTGTTTGTGTGCATGTGTGCGTGTATACATGGTGAAAGTATTATCATGGGTAGTTCAAAGGCTAACAATTCCACATCTTGGAAAATTTCCGTGTGAATACTAATTCTCAGTTAAGTACTGCATATCACAAGATGTCAAGGTCCTACAAGAAAATGAATTGATACTTGAGGTCATTACATGCAGGTTCTCTCCTATATTTCCTTATGATATGTCCTTTTGCTCATTTTGATGTGAGACATCAATGACTAGAGAAGATGTGCAGAAGTTGAGGCTGATGGGAAACGCAGAGGGAGGCATTATTTTAAATCAACTATACTCGTTTGCACTATGAATGTAAAATGGTATCACCCATGGCCATGTTACCCGGAAAGATCATGGCGTCGGTTAGGTTTCATCAGACTCTGTAAGGCAGAACTCTCTCTTTTCTCATGGAATTATTCAAAGACAAAAGTCTATGCCTCCAGCACAATAATTAATTGTGAAGTCATCACACATATTTCATTCATGTTTTTCTTGCTTCTCACAAATCCCTCTAAGAGGGTAGGAGTCATGTGTAAGCAGAACTCTATTTAGCATACACACACACACAAAAGATACTTTGATTGTGATCTGTGTGATTCTCAAAGTCTTTACTAGACTGCATGTCCCTTGAAAAAACATAATTTACTTTTCATTTATTAAACAAATATTTGTAACTTTCTAAAGGAGTAAACAAAATAGCAAAATAATCTCCTGCCTCATGCAGCCGATATTTTAGTGTTTTCCTAACACGCCTACAATGCTTACTATATTCCAAACCATGTTCAAAGCCCTAGACATATATTAATATGCTAAAGATACAACCTATGAAGTAAGTACTGGTACTAGTTCCACATTGACATGAAAGGACTAAAGCAGGGAGTGTAAGTGCCTTGCTCAACGACACAGAACCAGTAAATAGTGATGCTGGAATCCATGCCCAGGCACCTTGGCTTCAAAGTCCGCACTCTTGTTCACTTCACTATGTTATCTCTCCTCCTTTATATTACATTTCTATGACTAGTACTTAGCATAGCTCTCTGCAAAGAGTAAATGAATCCTTATTGAATACACTGATTATAGGATAGGTATCATGCTAAATATGATGATGATGAGAAGATATTGACAATAATGATATATATCATTAAGTACCTGACATACTGTGTTCCATGACTTACAGGCGTCAGGCCATGAAGTCTTCTCAACAGGCCCAGTGCTAGTCTGTTACCCAGGTGGTTAGTTACAGAACCAAAATTTGAACTTTTGTCTTTCTAACTAACTACTATATCCACGTTCTTCCACTACAGTGAAAAGTCACCAATTGAGGGCTTACTCTGATACCTCTTGGCTAAGTGACTTGAGACTAATTATTTACAACTTTGTGTTGCACATGAAACTATCTTTATAAAATAAGGTTACAATATAATTTGCCAAGTGGAAGTATTAAAAACAAAGTATGGAATAGCAAAATAAAATCATTCTCTCTCAATGTGCGTGCGCGCACGCGTGCGCACACACACACACAGTCCTACCCCACAGGACAGCAAGTTGAAAGTCGCTATGAATCAACCATAAATCTCAGTGGGTCTAGTGGAAGGAGTCTGAATGAAATTGAGATTAATACAGTAGGCACAATGGATAAAATACAATTTGTGATTTAAAATCTATAAAGCAACTCTAAGGGCATTATGATTTATTCTATATTAAACCCATTTCCCAATGCTAATATTCATGCCCACATGTTTTTAATATGCTATTTAACCACACATTTTACAGGCATAAACATCACCATATGAGCTTTCAATTAGCATTGATTTTCATCCTGAAGAAGTGCCTATTGGAATGAAATGGTAGGAATGCCTGGGAACTGATGTATGCAGAGTTAAAGTGCTGTTAATTCAATTGCTTTATCTGATCCAAAGTCACTTAGATTATATTAAATTAGCCATCTGCTTGGCTTTCACCTTGGAATGTCTGCCAGATGCTGAATGTGTTTACAGAGTTCATTAGCAGACCCAACCTTAACAACAACTTTCTTGTGGTAACACTAGTGACCAGAAGTTTTCCTGAGAATACATCATAGGAAAAATGTATCAGCAACATTTAAATAAATGTTGCTAGAACAGAATATTTCAATGAATTATCTAATTAAAGAGTCCTTTTTACTAGAGGGATTTGGGCCAAGGATTCCTATACTGACCAATCCCTTTCATTTCTGTGTTGACAAGCAATGCCAGTTGATCATATTTGAATTATAAAAATACCAGTTTCTACCAATTTAGATATGTATTAATTGCATTAGAATCATTAATTCATGTGATATATACTAAAGGGAATCTTCTACCACTTTACACTTCAAACTTAACTTTATCAAGTGAATACCCAGGAGTGGATGACTATTCTACTTTCTAGTATAATATGGTACATTGTAGCCTAGTGATGAAAGTATGTATCTAAAAACTAATTTCATTGCCAAGGAAAATTGTTAGAGATATAGACTGCTATATTTTGAAGAAATTCTAAGAAGTAATATTTGACTTGGATCTTGAACATGGTATATTAAGTACACATAACACAGCCTACATAACATGAACAGTTATTAAAAGGCATTTTGGTTGGGAAGTTAAGCATAGAAGGCGGGGAACTGAGAAAGATGAGGTTGGAAAGATCCTTAGATCTTTTTTTAATGAAGATTCTTGAATTCTTTCCAGGAAACTTGGTCTTTAATTTGTATGTTATAAACAGGGAACCACTAAACAGTTTTAAGCAGGGAAGTCACATAGCATACATGTAATTTAGAAACCTGGGGGCATGGGAATTATATGGAGGAGTTAGTTACCAGAATCCCAGGCACCTCAGCTAATCGAAGGTACAGGCAAGAGATCATGGAAACCTTAGCCAAAAGAGAGAAAGTGGAAAAGTAGAAAAGGGGACATATTTAATAATTATTTAGGAAATAAACTCAATAGAATATTTTTCACAATTAGAAATGAGAATGTTAAGAGAAGAAAGTGTTACAGATAACTTCCAGAATTCTGAAGTGTACAATAGATTGATATGAGTTGAAAGGTGAGAGGAAGTTTATGGAAATTATTAGAGGGAGTATGGGACCATGGGTTTATCTTTGGATATGAATTCTATGTGACTCTTAAGTATTCTGGGAAAAGTATCTGTAGGTAGTTAGCTTTATAAGTCTGAAACTCAAGAGTATGGTCTGAGCTACAGACAGAAATATAAAGTTCATTGATGCCTACTATAAACTTGGGGTCATGGAAATTAAATGGAGTTATCCAGGAAAAACATGTATAATGAAAAGATAAGGATGCTAAGTATAGAACTCAGAGTTAACATTACTGTCTAAGGCACAGGAGGAAGGAAAGGCTGCAAAGGACTATTCAAAGAAGTAGAAGGAAAACCAGGTGGAAATATTATTGCAGAAGCCACTAGAAGAAAGAGTAACTATAAAGAAAAAGGGTGAAGATAATCTAAGCCTTCAGAAGAACACTCTCTCCTATTCTCAGGGCTATAAAGCCTAGAAAACCAAATTAAAGTACCAAAGAAGCTAGGGGGAGGGAGGGAGAGAGGGAGGGGAGAGAGGAGAGAGAGAGAGAGAGAGAGAGAGAGAGAGAGAGAGAGAAAGGAAGGAAGGAAGGAAGGGAAAAAGACACAATGAAATTGAGGGAAAAGTGTACGATCTATCCATATCTAACTATATGTAAAATAAATCTTAACAGCTCTGGAAGACTGGGATTCCTGGCTTAGTTACTAATTTATCCATCTATAAAGGGAAAATCAGAAGTGAAAGATAGTGTAGATAAAATTTGATAAAAATAAGAACAATATTAACAAGTTTTATTTTGCTTTAGAGTTTAGAGTTTCCTTCCAGTACATGAAGCCATTGAAACCTTAAACAGTATTATGAAATACTTGAAGAATTATTACTATATCACCATCCTTATCCTCATTTCTTAATAAGGAAAAGTAATACTTAGAAACATAAAAGTTAAAGAACCAGCATATTTTCACACAGCCCATGAAGGAATACATTCAGAACCCAAATCCAAATCTCTTGGCTCCAACTTCTAAGCTTCCATGGAAAAGTGAAATGAATTATAAGTGCTCTGTGATGAACAATACAATGATCTTGGCCAGGTCATTTGATCCCTCTCCCCAGGAGAGTAAATGAAAGACTAGATGATCTCTTTTCTGGTTCTATGAGTCCGTATTTCTATTAAATGTTCTTAAAGTTATGCAATTCTAAATGTCCCCTGGTATTAATGAATAGTTACCCAAACCTATAAAAATATTACTTTAAATTCAATTAATTTTCTAAAGAATTAAGGTTTATGTCTTGGAGCAAAGTATTTCAATTTGATTAATTATCATTCAATATTTATAAAAGTTCATGTTTCTGCTAAGTATACTAGGTTGGAGCACTAGCTCCCATCGCAGGCTATAATAAATGATGATGGATAATTATTATTTCAATTACCTACCTCCTTTAAAAAAAAAAAAAGATGTTCACTTGTACTACAAATTGAACAATGCTCACTCGTTTTGTTGCAATGGTTCCAGAGTAACTCGCAGGCAATCACTGATAATTTAGGAGTATCACTGCATTCCAGATGTAAAATACATTGAATGGTAGTATAACCAGATCAAAAAATATTCAGAATTGAATTGATACCAACTTCCCTGAAAGGACGTCAGCTTTACACATTTCCCTGGCTTTACTTAATTTTATTAATAGACTCTCTTTTTTGAATGGTTTTAGATTTATAGAAAAGTTAAGAAGGCAGTGCAGATGGTCCACATATGTCCCACATCCACAATTAACATCTTCCACAAGCAGGTCACATTCATTATAATTAATGAACCAATCATGACACATTATTATTAACTAAAGTCCACAGTTTGTTCAGACTTCCTTAATTTTTATGCAATGTTCTTTTTCTGTTCTAGGATTCCACCTACATTACATTTAGTTTTCATGTCTCTTTAGGCTCCTCATCATGAAAGGTTCTCAAAGTTTTCTTGCTTTTGATGACCTTGACAGTTTTAGGAAAGCCGGTGAAATATATTGTGGGATGCCCCACTATTGGTGTTTGTGTGATGTTTTTCCCCTGGTGAGACTGAGGTCATGGGTTTTAGGGAGGAACATAATAGAGGTAAAATGTAATTGTCATCACATCATATCAAGGGTGTATTTTATCAACATGATTTATGATGGCTAATTGTTGACCTTGAACATCTATTTCTTGAAGTAATGTTTGTAAGGTTTCTGTCCTCCAAAGCTACTATTTTTCCCCTTCCTACACTCTGCTCTTTGGAAGGAAGTCACTATCCAAAGCCTAAATTTAGGCTGGAGACTCAAAATTTAAAAGGTGGAAGGGTGGAGAGTCAGGCTCACTCTCAAAGAGAGTATCTTTTTAATTCATTTGGAATTCTTCTGTATGGGAGATTTGTCTCTTCTCCTCCATTTATAAGTTTATTCAAGCATTTATTTATGTCAATATGGACTATAGGTATTTATTTTATATTTTGGGTAACAAACCTAGTGCTACTGCATTTATTTTGCTATTCAAATTGTTCCAGCTTTGGCCATTGAGAGCTCTTTTAGTTTGCTCACTTGCTTTATTTTAACAACCTTCAGTATATATTTGTATGTTCTAGGAATAACCTTCTAAATAGGCCTCATTGGGGGATGTTAATGGGGAGAAAAACCAAGGCAAAACTTTGGTAGATACAAAATAAAACTTTATAAAATTAAACAAATATTCTAATTAAATAAGCAATATGTAAATATTATGAGACCTTATATAAAAATAATGCAAAAGTACCCAAATAAAAACCAGTATTTAAGTTGATAAAATATAATATTTTAAATTATTTAATATTACAGGCATTATTGTATGAAAATGCTATTGAAAGTTAGAAAAATAATGCTTATGAATAACATTATGGTTAAAAATAAATGTAAAAATATCCATTAAACTTACTATACTCTGTAGGATAATTCACTTGAATACAAGACATATCCTCCGTAACTCTCTTGTACTAAAACAATGGATTAAAAAAAAACAAAAAAATCCATTCTTTCTCAAAATAAAGCATGAGATATACTTATTTTGATGTGCATAAGTTTTTGTTATCAAGATAGCTAGACTTCTCTTTCTAGCTGTATGGCATACTAGATACCCAATATGGCCCTTCTTACTGCAAATTAAACCAAAAATAAAATAAAAATGCTGATCAAAATAAAAGCAATCATTAAGAACACACATTGCTGATCTAGAAAAATTGAAGATACCTGTAGAGACCAAAGACAAAATCAAAGTGAAAATCAGAACTTTGGTTCATAAGTTGTATTCCAAAAGAAATTTTACCCTTAAGATTTTTAACAATCCCTGGAGATCTTGAGCTTTCAAATTTATAGCTACACAAATTTCTGGGATAGAAAGTAAGTCTGAAGGGCATCCAAGATTGAGTGTGTATCAGGACAGTCTCACATAAATCTGTGTTCTTCAGGCACTCCTATATTACAAGTATAAACACAATCTAAACCTACTACACATAAGGAAATTTTATGTCTAGGCTTTGAGGTTAGATGTAGAGGGAGAATCTTCCCCGAGAAGTCAAAAAAAAAAAAAAAAAAAAAAAAAAAGGAAAGAAAGGAAGAAAGAAAAAGACAAAAAAAAACAAAGGTAAAACTGTGAGTTTGTATAGCTGAAGAGAGAATTAGTAAACTGAAAAACATTTGATGATGTTATATACAATGCAACTTGATACAGGTGATATGAAAAACATGTACCGAATAAGCAGATAATAAGGAATGTCTGTCAAAACTTCTAGAAGACAGTGATAAAGAGGAAATAAGGGAAAAACAAAATTAAAACTAAGAACTTCCGTTTACTGGGGCACCTGGGTGGCTCAGTCTGTTAAACATCTGTGTTTGGCTCAGGTCACGATCTCGTGGCCTGTGAGTTCTAGCTCTACATCGGGCATTCTGCTGTAAGTATGGAGCCTGCTTTGGATCCTCTGTCCCTCTATTTCTCTGTCCCTTCCCTGCTTGTGCTCTCTATCTGTCTGTCTGTCTGTCTGTCTCTCTCAAAAATAGAAAAAAAAAAGAACTTCTGTTCATCAACAGAATGTTGATACCATGAACAATGTCAAAGACAAACCAACAAGAGGGAGATAGTATTTAAATTGCATATGATAGAAGACATATCAAATATGAATGAAAAATTCTTATACATGTCAATGAGAAAATGGTTGGCAATCTAATTTGTGTTTTTAAAAAGGTCAAAAGACATAATCAGGCATTTTGCAAGAGAAGAAATTAAATGGCCAATAGACATGAAAAGGTGTTTAATCTCATTAGACATCTGAGAAATACACACTAAAACCATATTGAAAGACAACTATTGGACACCCACCAGAAAAAATAAAAATAAAATTAAAAAGCCAATCACACTAGGAGGGAGAAATAATGAGATTCTTAAACACTTATATATTACTATGGAAGGATTTAAAAAATTTTTTAACCACTTTGAAAACCTGATAATATCTATAAAAGCTGAACATTTACATAGACTGTGACATCATACTTTCGCTTATAGGTATAAAACCAACAGGAATGCAAACATATTTGCATCAGAAATTACGTATAGGTATGTTTATTATAGGTATGTATTATTGCATGTATTCTTTTTCCTAATGCATGAAACTGGAAACAAGTCAAATGTCTATCAGTAAAGATGAATATATTTCTAGAATAGAATAATATTGATACTTTATACATCATTTAGTATTAATCTTACTATTAGCAGTATACTATTGAACGAAAGAAGCCAAGACATGAAAGAGTGTACAGTATGAGTATGATTATAAAGTCCGAATTTTCGAAACTAATGTATGTTATTACAAGTAAAGATAGTAGTAATTTTTGGATGGGAAATAGAATAAAGGTAAAACTTTAGGAGGACTTTGAGCACTAAAATGAGCAAGAAATCTTTTTATAAAGGCATGAAAAATAAAGCCTATTTAGAGGTAATACTAGCAGAAATTGTATCAATTCTTCAAGAAAAAAATTACAAACTTTTTTGAAGGTATTAAAAAGTACAAACCATGGGGGAGGGGAAGAGGGGAAAGGAAAAAATAAGACACAGAAAGGAAAGGAGATAAAACATAAGAGACTCTCAAAGACTAAGAACAAACTGAGAGTGCGGGGGGTGAGGGAGGGGAGAGAGGGGGTGACGGGCATTAAAGAGGGCACGTGTTGGGATGAACACTGGGTGTTGTATGTAAACCAACCAATTTAATTTGAAAATAAATTATTTTTTTAAAAAGTACCTAAATAAAGTGATAAATTGTGAGACAAGAAGACAGAATATTACAAGGATGTAAATGTTCTCTATATACTTTTAACTTCGATGAAATTCCAAACCGAACCTCTATAGAATTGTTCATGGAAATGACAAAGGAATTCTAAAATTTATGTGAAAAAAACAGAAAAGAGTGAGGCCCTCTTAAAAGAGAACAAGAAGGGATGAGTTGCCTTAACAGTTAGCAAGATTTATTGTAAACTATATTCATTAAAATTCATGCACATATGCAAATGTGATTTACAACTGAGCTGGCCCTTCAGATCAGTGCAGAAAGAACCAACTGTCTAACTGTGCTTAAATAATTGGTTATCCGTGCAAAATAATTGATTTCCCTCCCTCACACCCTAAAACATCAGTTTTGAGTGGATTAAAAACTTAAATGGAAAAAAAAACATTCTTAAACTTTTAGGAAAACAACAGACACAAATTTTTCATGATCTCATGGTAGAAACATTTCTTAAGCAGCATGTAAAAAGTCTGAACATTAACAGAAAATATCAAAGATCCATGAAGTTCTGTTATCACACAGTGAATAAATGGGAAGCTTTACATGGGTAAAGATACTTGTACCTCATATACGAGACAAATTATTAAAACTCATGTTAAATAGACTCCCTCATGGCAACAACAATAAAAAAAGTTCAACCTTTCCTCAGAAACATGGGTAAAGGCAAGAAGAGGAGAGAAAATAAAAATGATCTATAAACATATGAAAATAGTCTAAACCTTACTGACAATGAGAAACATTTAAATGAAAACATGTTATATGGTAGAAAACAAAATGAGGTACCATTCTACACCCTGACTAGCAAGCATTAGAAAGTCAAACAGTACCAGATCTTGGAGAAATTCCAAAGCAAAACAAACTCATCCACTTATTGCTGTAGTTTTGGGCACTGATAAAACTGCTTTAGAAAACAGTGTAACGCCACTGGCAAAGTTGATCACATGCATACCCTGGCATTCCACTTCCAGATATATACACACCAGATAAATCCTTGGCCACGTGCAGCATGGCACACAGACAGGAATACTCACATCAGCATTTTTCATAAAGACAAAAAATGGGAAAACCTAACTGTCTACGATAAAACATAAAAACAGGGGCATCTGGGTGGCTCAGTTGGTTAAGCATCCAACTTCAGCCCAGGTCATGATTTCATGTTCCATGAGTTCAAAACCCCATGTTGGGCTCTGTGCTGACAGCTCAGAGACTGGAGCCTGCTTCAGATTCTGTGTCTCTCTCTCTGCCCTTTTGCCGCTCATGCTCTGCTCTCTCTCTCTCTCTCTCTCAAAAAATGAATGAATATATGAATGGATAAAATAAAAATAAAATATAAAAATAAATTCTAACATATCCTTACAACAATAAAAATATGAACTATGCTATAACTACTCAGGGACTTGTAATCACGTGGATGAAAACCTGAAGTACCATTTTGCAACGGAGAGACAAATCAAAGAAGTGTTCCTACCATATACATTGTTGAGGAGCGCATGAATAGAAAGTGGACTATCTTTAATAAAAGTGTGAGGGTGATGAACATAGAATCCAGAACAGTGGCTCCCTGGGGGATAGTGTGGTATACAATCAGTGGGGGCCACTCTGACGGTCTCTAAGTCTGGTGATAGTCTTTTTATTAAACTAGGTTTTGACTACCTGAGTAATCATCTTATTAGTCTTAAAACTTTACATATTCAATTTATAAACTTTCTACATGGGTGACATATTGCATCATAAAAAGTTTAAATTATTAAGAAAAGAGAAAAATACTAAGTCTTTAAAGCTGTTTTAAAGATTTGAATAAAAGAACTTTTAAATCTTCCAGATGAGAACATAAAACATAAAGGAAGAATATTTTGAGATTTCTCAAAATGCCAGAAAATAATTGTTCTTTTCAATCAGACTCCCTACAAATAAGGAATAGGAACAGCTTAAAATGTCAAGTATATTCAGAGAAGACCAGAATCTCAGTTTCTGTGTTTTTTTTTTCCATTTTGGGTCCCCATTGGTATCCCCACATGGGATTTCAAGAGACTCAGATACACCAGAAACCTTGCTAGGTCATGCCTCCACGGTACCAACTATCTTTGCTTTCATCCAGCTCAGGTCAAGTCCTGTCTTGAACCCCTGCCAGTGCCTCCAGGCCACACGTCCTGCCATCACACACTCCTGACCACATTCCTGCCTACTGCCTCTTCCCAGTTTGGGATCTTTTAGAAGAGGTTTGCAGCATAATGAAACTGTCTTTTGCCTTTCTAACGCAGCCTTCTCCTTACAATTATACAAAATCAGAGAGTGGCAGGGCCAGGGGATGGGAGTTCAAGGGACGAGAAGGGATCAGACACAACTCCACACTTTTCTCTGGACTCTGCATTGAGGAAGCCTCATATTACATTCGCACTACTCTGACAGATTTCCTCCTCCCCAGGCACGTTCTCTCTGGGTCACCTTTGCTTGTCCTTGCACATTGACTTCCCTTGCTCCCCGCCTTCTCACATTTATCAAACATCTCTGTATGTATCTGTGAGAAAATTATTAAGCCATGGAAAAAATGAAAGCCTGCACTAGAATAAATGACCCAAAAATATCAACAGATAATTTACCCCCAAAACGTTAGATTTCACTAGAAAGGCTGTAAATTCAACTTTTAGCAAGTGAGATAATGTCTGTACATATGTTAACATGTGAAGATAAAGATAATATAATTATATAACAGAAGCACAATTAAAGATGATTAATAAACTACTTGCAATCCTATTTTAAGTTCGTATTTAGGGAAAGCAAAATGGTATAATGTAAAGAAACCATAGACTTATTTGTAAAAAAAAAAACCAAAACAACAAAACATGCAACATATGTATGATATATGTTGGGGAGGGGCACTTTACTATAACCTATTAAGTAAAAGCAAACAAAATTCAGTCCACTACAAGTATCAACAACAACACCAAAATTAAGAAAGCAAAGCACATGTTCCATATTAAGACAATTTAACAAATTATGGTATATTAACAACCCCCCCATAATTTAGAGATTCTGTTATTTAGGAGCAAGATATTCATGATATAAAATATTTATGATAAAATAGAAATTGACAGTTATAGTTACAAATCTATAAATGCACACTTTTGTATATTGATTCAAATGTACAAATTGAGAAATGGACATTTTGTCACAGAGTGTACTTGAGTAGCAAATTTTAAGTTATTTACTTGGACAGTATGAAATTGCCAAATTTCAATTGCTTTTGACCTAAAAGAAGGAAATGGCATTTGGTTCAGTCTAATATATTAAAAATGCTACCTTGGAAAATAGAAGCAGTTTTCCTCTCAAATGCCAGTCAACAGTATTTATAAATGTAGGCAGTGACATAGTCCACAGATTTCTTAAATCTCTTCAGTTTAATTATAAGAACTTTGGTGTTCTAAGGTACATTATAAAAGTTCTTTAATGTATATATTTGTTTATTTGATACACTATCCTAAATGTTTTCTAGTTTTCCCTTCACTTACAGAGCTTCTAGCGTATGACAGTGATGAACGCAGGGCACCTAATGGCACAAAAGCCCATATTTCTAATAAAATTCCAACGTGCCCCCCAACATAGTGCTTCAAGCCTAACCTGCTGTCTTTCAGCCTCTCCTGCCTATGCAAATCCATTTGGCTGAAACAACCTGAGAAAACTAGAATTATTTGCAGAATCACTGCAAAGGAGTTCAAGCATGGAAGAATCATTATTCATAATTTGCTGCCTATGGTAAAAATCAGTACCAGTCTGTTCATTTTCACTTACTTATTCACTTAATAAATCATCGAGTAGACATGATTTTCAACCTCCCCCAAGAAAGACGAAATTCTTTCAGAAAATAATCACTCAATGATTTAAGCTGAAAATATAAATGTAGTGCACACAGTACATAGAAATCTCTGTCAGCTATATAAATCTTACGCATGTCCTCCTTCTTTCCCATGGTATGACAATGCTAAGAGACCAAAGAATGTTTATAAGTGAGCTTTTCAAAATTCTCAATGTCAAGTTTCTCATAGACTTTTTCAATAATAAAATAAGTTGGATATTAACCCCACCCAGATGAGTCCATTTAGGAAAATTGATTTTTTTTCTTTAGCTCTGGATATGACCAGATTTATGACAGAGGCTTTTTAAAATAGAAGTGACTTGAGAAGGTTAAACCAACAAACAGACACAAATGAGCAGAAAATCAGAAATTTAAAGAAGGAATAAAAATAGGGAGGAGGAAAGGACAAGAGTTTTTTTTTTATGAATTATGATAAAGGATATAGACAAGAATGACAAAAGAGACGAAATATGTGTGTAAATGATTACTGGTGAATCTGTATCACCCACCATGTGCTAGGCTGTGTCATGTCAACAAGCAACTTCTAATCTCAATGGTTTATGAGGACAAGGGTTTATTTCTCACCTTTATTGGCTGGGATCCAGGCTGAAGTAGCGGACTGCCTACATCTGGGACATGCATGCTGATGGCGTGGGAAAGAAGCAATGATAGAATCAAGAGTTGGCTCTGGAAACTTCCCAGACGTGGCCTACTTTACTTCTGCTGGATTACATTGGCCGAAACAAGTCAGAGGCCCAAGCTGAACATCAGTAGGAGGTGGTCTACGTTTCTCCCATAGGAAGGGCCCTGCAATGACAAAAATGATAAGAGAATGGCAGGAAAAGCTGGGAATAATAATGCAATATACCACAGGTTCTTCTAATATCTGTGATCCATATCAGAAAGAAATTCCTAGATACACTTAACTTTGATCAAAGATAAATTGTCTCAAAGGAAACTCACTGTAGAGATTGATTATAGTGGAATCTTTTTACAAATATTGTAAAGGAGCCAGAACTTTTGATCACATAGAAGTTACCCCTAATTTGTTATGTTCATACTTGGAATACATTTTATGGTAGGTATTAAAATTGATTGCTCCCTGATATTATTCTTCTTATTGCATAGGATATGGCTGGGGCTTTATAGAGTTGGTAAGCACTGTACTTTTCTTTCCTGAGATTGGAACCAACTGTGCAACATACAAGACAGAAAAATGGAGATGAAAATACCAGCTGCATTAATGGCAGGAAAAAAAAAAAAAGCTCTTCAATATAACTTTAGGTCTGCCAATAAAAGAGCTTGTTAATACTCACTGTCTTTATATTAAATGACTTACTCATCCCTTACTGGCAAAACTGGACAAATTTGAGACTCCAATATAGAAAAGTGTTCTTTCAAGAACACGTAAGTTTCATTGGTTCAACAATACCAAGTCCCTTGTGTGACTTTCTCATAAAAGAATATAAAAACATTTCAGTTTAGCATGCATAGCAAACAGGCCAATCCTAACTCTAAAGGATTTATCCAAAGCCAAGTTATTTCCCCAGAACCCAGTACTTTGTATTGCCAAAGAGTCCCTTACCAGGATAATCCAAATGTATCATCTATAGCAAAAAGATCCAAAAGAAGAGAAAGGAATGGGCTGAGCTGAGCATGGAGAATTTATCCTTTAAATTTCATTAGTCTGATAACATATTCCCTCTCTTGTAGGGACGGGCGGGGGGTTGGGGGGTGTAGAGAGAACAGACAGGAAAGTCAGTCTAACTGAAGACTTTCCATATGTTAATATGAGAAGCAGAGAATAAGTCTTCCTTTCTAACAAACAGGCATAATTGCATTGACAAGACCCACACTTTAGAAAAGGAAAATAGAGAGAGGGAGTTCTATTTCCATATCTTCCTGAGGTCCAAAGACCTCTTAAGTGTCTGCCCCAAAGATTGTTTGCAAGATGCTTTCTCTCTAACCATAAATCCATAGGTCACAGGTAATGCAAAGCAGTTTATAATTAATTAAGACCTGGCAATCACTGAGCTAGCAATTGTCTCTGGGTTTAGTAAAGGCTACTAAGTTAGCAAGAGAACTCCTAAAGTAGGAATCAGAGTAAATTAGTTGTATACCATATTCTAAACATCATCTTCTTTATTAAATAATCTTAAATAAATGGGAATTGTATGGTAGATAACTGATCTATCATTCAGGGTCAGAAAAAACTTTAACACAAAGCATAGATAGCAAATGTAAAAGGAACTATGAAAAAATAATACCAAAGAAGAATAAAATTCCAAATTCTAGTTACTTTACCCAAAAATGATTATTTCTCTTTTTTGACCATATTTTAAACATTTGTATTAATTAACAAGTTACTTCATTATACCTCCACTAAATAGTCATCCAGACCATTTTAGTCTGCCGTGAGTAAGACAGGATCCAGTCAATCTCACAGAAAATTCTGAATAAATGTGTGTGTATCTAAATCCTAATCATGTTTTAAGATCCACTGTATCTCTTTCATTTCAAAAAATTTTCCTGAAGTCTCAAAATTTCATGACTAGATATTCACACACAAAAAAATTGCATAGCTAGGTACCATTATAAATACATATGTCTTGTCACATAAACATATGAGCACTGTATGGACATAAAATATACTGTGGATATTTTCAAGATTATTTGAGGTCACTTATAATAAAATAATATTTTTAAAAAGCATAACTAAAATAAATATTCTAGAAAATATTGGGAAGCTCAATAACTGTCCAGTCAAGATCAATTCAATATCTTATGCTGAGCTATAGATATCTTTGTCTTTGACCAATAAGATGACCAGATGGCAAAGTTAACATTCAGCTATGCAAATAAAACAGTCAGACTTCTTTTCCTGACTAGTTATAGGGACTTCCTATCATCATGTCATACTCATAGAAACACTCTTTTTTCCCCCCAAGGTGGTTTTAATCTAAGTATACACCTTTTCTAAGTATGTAACGCTCTATTCATCATAATGTAGGAATGGACCGCAGGGTCTAGACATATTTTTAAAAAAAAGTTGTCTGCCATCTCAGAATGGCTTTTATAGAACATATGAATTTTGAATGCATCTTTTTATTTTCCAGAACAAGTCATTAAAGAATAAAACCCTAGTAGATATTTGGTGGAGTTCAATATTTGCTTATTTTAATGCTGGGTAATGGCAGACAAAAATAAATTTTGTAATTCTGGTCTAGCTGTGGTTCAAAATAATGAAATGTTCTGATTTTCTAGTATTTTTCTTGAGGGTAATAACCAGAACAATAAGATAAGTTCCACAAAATATTATACTATTAAAACCCAATAAATCATCATAAATATTCGTTGCTTTTATAGCACCTATATAAGGACTTGAATCTACAAAAATAGAGGGATAAGACTCAAAGGTCTAAAGAGAAGTAAAAACATGAAAATATTTAATCATAATATATTGTATTAAACAATAAATAATGGTATGTACAGTGAGGTGATGAATGTTCTATTAGAGGATTCTTGACTTTCTTTGTCATGACAGATTGACCATGCTTGCGAATCATCTAAAAATGGAATCATATTTTTTAAAAGTTATGTAAGTATATTAGGGATTTGGGAGAAAATCTCTACTATATTATAACTGTAAATGTACAATCAATGAAATGCATTGTTTCTTCTCAGTTGGTTCTGGAAGTTTATATTAGCATATGATCTTAAAGCCTAAGTTACATACTTTTTCTTGAATCTTCAAGTTTGATATTCTTTTAATAAAATAGAAATATATGTCTCAAATATACTATGTGTATAAAATATTGATTACTTATTGAATGACCTTTCTATAGTATTTGGATATTTAGTATAGTTTTCCACTACTTTTGTTTTCATTTCACCTTCAAGTGCATACAGAGAACACTGTGACAATCAAAAACTCATTAAGCAATTGAATATGGATTATGTAAGTTACAAAGCAGAATATTAATCAGATAGGTTTTTTTTAACAGGTTTGCCTTAAAAAAAGTTGAGTCACTTAGAGGATTATGCATGATGTCTGTTACTTTCAAAATGTCCTTCCAGGGCAATAAAAGCAAGACTTAGAAATTAGCAATGTACACAAAGTTATACCTGTCTTCTGGCTTGCTCCAAAGATTTACAGTTCTTCAAATTAACTACTGGGCATTTACCCCCCACCCCAACCTTATTCCTGTTAAGAAAGCATTTATCAACTAAAACCAGAGCATTATTATGCTGAAGCATCCAGTTCTCCTATTTCACTATGAGAAGCATGGGATCACTGCGCAAAAAAGGCTAAACTCACGACCCTGGCATTACCATTATCCTTGAGCTTTTGGGAAAGCGTCTGATGTAAGCCTGATCGTATGTTAACCAAGGAAGTGGCTGAGATATGACAGGGTGCTTAATTTGCTGGAGCTTAAATTCTTTATTCCTCTCCCCCCTCCCCGACATTAAAGCAATCATCACAGTTCTTTGAATGATGGCCTTAAACCTTCTTGCATAAAGGAATTCTATCATTCAAACTTCTGTTTTTTCACAACATTATCCTCATGAAATATGTTTAATCAAAGTTATTGAATAGTTGTATATTTGAAAAAGTGAATGATTGAATTCAACCACAGTAATACATTGGCATGCTCATTCTCCTCAATTTCTCAAATTGTGGATGCCTCCTACCTCAGAAGTTACAGCCTTCAAGATGTAAGATTTACTTGAGACTACAAATAATTATTTTTTAAAAAGAGGAAATGGTTCATTAATTTACCAAGTTCATATTAGCCTATGTTGGCCTTCAGCCAGAGAACATTTACCAGTGGGTGGTTATAAAGTAAGCTTTCCTATGTCTAAATGACATGTACACTCTATTAAGTGCTTAGAGCCACTCTGGTGTGCTAGTAAACAATATTATCACCCACAAGAACTGAGATGCAACAAATGATAATGAGCTAAATCTCAGCTCCATCCTCACATTCAATTTGGGGATCTTTCTGGATCAAAGGCTATTATGCCCAGAGATGTCATCGCCATCAAACTGTCAATAGAAAAGTCATTTATTTTTAAGGAGCTTTACTTCATTCGTTAACCTCTCCAGACTTAGGTTCTAAATTCTCTGGGATCAATTAGAATTAATCCAAAGCATAATATTAGACTATGCTTCCCTTTTATTTATATATTTTTAATTCTCCTGCCAGAAACAGACAGGCATCCCAAGTTAGCTGTAGAACAGACCTCTATAAAGAAAAACATTTCCTGCCTATGATCATTACACAATGCAAATATTGTCCCTGAGAATCTTATAATCCATCATGCTAAATAGGAAGATGATATGGCCTTTGTGCGTCAACTGTAAGTCCCAGGAAAAAAGCTCACTGGTTTCTTGATGACTTAAGACCAGTGATAGGTTGGATAGAAGACACTCCCTCCATTTCCATCTGCCACAGCTTCATTCCACTGGGGATTAATTGACTGGAACTGAATTAGCAGATATTCTGTGCAATTGCTTGATGAGCTGATGATGATCTCAGTCCAACCACTGATTAACTTGTTGGAAGGCCCAGGTGAAGTGATAATTGTTTTAGAAATCCGAATTTAAAATTTAAACCCAAATTTCTGCTAATGACATAGAACAGACAGAACTTAATCAGGTGAAACCTAGGCTATTTATTTGTTGCAGTAGGAAGAAAGATCGAAAGACCCGTTCTACCTTTGATGCATGTGCTTTAAACACCAATGGCATTCTGTCATCTATTTTTCATTCTCAGAAAGACAGGGGTGGTTGGAAATACTATGTAAAGAATGTATAGCAGATTTTTGAATCAACAACTGTGAAGAAACAATGTGAATAACCAAATTAAAGATGTGACAGTTGAGAAATTGGGAACAAGTTATTATGGAGCATGTGTACACTCAAGGTTCGTAAAAGGTTCTTAAAATAGAATTAATCCTTACAAGCCACTAATGTTTCTGTACTAGATTAATGCTACTATTCACAGAGGCTGATCATCCCCAAGGAAGTTCACAGTACATCAAACTAACACTGTTCACTAAAGGGCAATTATATTTGGTAGAAATAATCCCCTTGAAAGTAGAAAAGGAAAAGAAAATCAATCACTTCATGATTTAATGGACTACCCAACAGCAATGCCAGCCATTACCAAATATTAACTACTCTGGTAATAATTAGAACATACTTTATTATGGAAAAAAATTCACATTTGGAACCACTTTAAATTAAAACTAATTAAAATTTAATTCATATTGCCTATACAGTAAAATATCAGTGATTTTGAAAATTCACACAAATTCTAGATAACCATTAATAGTTTAATTATTCAATCACTTAAGAAATGTTTACTTATTATCTTTAATATGCTAGATATTCATCTCTTTACACATATAAAAAGTTTTTAAATCTAGATACACTACCTTCCAATCCACTCTTACTCAAGTATGGTAATTAAATCTTAATGTTAGAAATTCTAGGAATACGTCAAATGGAAAGGAGAAATTATATCAAACAACTTGTTTTATAGCGATTAAGAGCCGAGTCTTATCTTCCATCTCCCTTTCTCTATACCCTATCCCAAGTCTTTACCGAGAATATCCTATGCTGAAACATGGTCTTCACTCCCTGCTTTCACACCTTTGTTTATGCCATCCTTTTGTCTGTAAGAGTCAGCATTTTTATTTCTATCTCATCAAAGTCTCTTGTTTCCTCCAGGTCCTCTGACCAGTTCAAGTAAAATTAGTAGATACTCTAACTCAGAGCTAATCTCTTCTTTTTTTGAAACTCTCATGTCATTGCGCAGATGTCTCTTTATAGAACTTCTCATGGGTTTTGTAGCTGGTAATTTAGAAATGTTTCTTCCCCTTATACCTAGAAATTCTTGAAATAAGAGAATACATCTTCGTCTCGCCCAGAGAGAGAAATATATGTAGAAAATATGAATTCTAGAAATTACCACAGAATCCATCTAGAAAGTATTCTATCATCCCTCACTGATGACTTAAATTAGTTGAATTACAAGCTATATTCTGTTTCTGTGGAGATTGTTGCAATATAATGAGTGATGAATCAATGTCACTCATTGATATGTAGCTCAAGATCCAGCTATGCCATTTAACCATATGAAGGACTGGAGATATTTCTTAAATTTCTTAAGCTCAGATTCCTCATGGGAAAATGGTGATAATAGTACTGAGTTCAGAGGCACCTGGGTGGCTCAGTTGGTTAAGCATCTGGCTTCATCTCAGGTCACGATCTCACAGTTTGTGGGTTCAAGCCCCGTGTCAGGCTCTGCGCTGACAGCTTGGAGCCTGGAACCTGCTTCAGATTCTGTGTCTCCCTCTCTCTCTCCCCTCCCTCACTTGCACTCTGTCTCTCTCTCAAAAATAAATAAATGTTTAAAAATTTTTGAATGAATAATACGAGTTCATAGGATATTCGTAAGACTGAAATGAGTTAGGTATATAAAGAACAAACTGTAAATGGCATAGTAAAAATATACTGTGACTAGGCTGGGAACTCACGAGCATCTTTAAATGAAACTCATGAGCCCCTCCAGGACATCAGAGTATAAAGGACATTTAATGGATTGAAGGCTTCACCAAATAGACTCTTAAGAATTATCTATGCTACCCAAGGCATCTACAAAACTCTCCTTTCTCTACTGTTTTATAGGGCAAGAATCCAAAAACAGAAGCCCAGTTAGAGATTGTGCCTTCCATATCAGATTTTCCTCCTACATTTCAATTGCATGCCCTCATTTCTCCCTCAAGGAAGGGATACCCAACCCGTAACTTTTTTAGCTAAAGTTACAAATCCAAAGGCAGGACTATGTTCACCATTACAGACAATACACTCATGGCATCTAGGGATCACAGAGACTCACACCTAGTTCCCATGCATGGGCAGATTTTTGCCTACCTTTTGCCTGCCGTAGCTCCTTTCTGCAATATGGTTAAGTTTTAGTCAACAAGAGGGATATTTATTATTCATAACTATCAATAGTAAGAAACCAATTTTTATTTATTTTTATTTCCAACGCAATTCCTAGTTCTATTATTGATGTGTATAAACTGTAGGGACACTTCAATAACATGGTGAAGAAGAAAACCCAAACAATTTTGAAACTACATAAAAAAGATACAAACAACGCTTCAATGTGTAAGTAAATCTCTCTTCTTCAATATTAAATCTTGTTTCAACATTTCCATAGCTACAGAAAGCTTGAGTGTTCTTGGAAAGAATGCTATGCACAGAGAGGTTTAAATGTTGTTTCTTTTAAACTGGGGGTCATTTGTCTGGCTTTAGCAGCACACAACACTTTTAGCATCACAAACTCTGATTTATGTCTGCACATAAATCCCCTCCTTCATTTTCCTAATGAGTAAAGCCTGGTAGGAAATAAAACACATTTTGATTAATAGTGCTTTGATAGTTATCACTTCTTTGATTATGAGGAAGCTTGCTAGTTGCCTCTTAGTTGCAAATTAGAAAATAATACTTCAGTCATCTAGTCCTCTCTAAGGTGACTGAGGCAATTCAGTTCTAGTTAATTAGCATTAGTGAGTATCTACTTTTTTTCCTAGTACTATTCAGTGAGGACAAACACAGGAAAGATCATGGTGCCTCCCCTCAAAGAGCTTACAGTATAGTCAGGAAGACAGGCTTACGGACACAGAAGTGAAAAGGCCTTACTCAAGTGTTGCTTTTATATCCCATACAGATAATAGGAAAAAATGAGGCACAACAGAGGAAGAAATAAGTTCTGTTGAGAATGGGAGTGTGTAAAAAAAAACCAAACATTCCATACCCAGCAGTTTGCGGACATAGTTATGCTCATATTAACATGTATATCACCCTAACTTGCTGATGTAGTAGTCACCCCCCATGAAGTCTCCTCAGGCATTTCTGGGATTCTCTAGGTTGTGCCTTTTATATATTCCTAATATGTTCCTACTGCTTTCCTGATTCTGACTCCGCTTTCCTGATGATGTTCACTGTTTACAAACCAAGGGATTTCTTCCTTACCAACATGGAGACAAATACCTTCCATGGTACCCTCTGCTTTCCTGCCCAGCTTGCAAACCTTCAAGCCACTGAGATGCCAAACAGCAACATGTTCCACTCGAGCCTCACTCTGTGGGAGGCACATTGTGTTTTAGTTCCTTTTCTGATCTCTGTGTTGCATTTTCCCAGGGACTTTTGAAGCACTATTGCTCACCCAGGATTTGCATGATGTTCTGCACAAGCTTTTCTCCTTTATATTTTACCTCTAGTCTCTCCCTTCGGTAGTAGTCGCTGGTTGTGGCACACACTCTCTGATTTCTAGACATCTGAACAACATTTCTTTCTCTATTAAGTCTTCTCTTCAAACTCTTTTTTCCCCTGATTATGAATGACAGTAGCTAGGTGTCACATGGAAAACATTAGCTCACCAGTTCATGAAAAAGAGTCAATTATGCTTAATCCTTGCTATAACTCCTAGAAGAGATGAAGCCTGAATGTGAACCTTCTTTTTATAGCAACCTCCCTACAAATATCTAAGAGGAAGTAACTTAATCAAATATGGAAACTGTGAATTATTTTGAGGTAGTAGTTTGGGCAATGTTTGTGTTTAATCCAAACATTTAAATTATCCTGTAATGCCCCTGTGAATTTACCACAGCACTCTGGAACACTTTGGCACACATTTTGGGAGCCAAGATATAAAAAGAATGATACTAGACTAATCTTTCATTCACAAACAGTCTTCCTATAGAAGTCAATAGTTATGGTTTGGAGGCACAAGGTGATAGGGATGGAGATGAGAAGGCAATTTTTATTTTTTTAAAGACCTGGTATTTAATTTCTGGAGGAAAAGAAAAAAAAAGTGGTTGAAATTAGAAACTTAGATACACCTGAAAAAGATTTTTTTTTCTCATCAGAAAGCTGACTTGCCACCTAAATGAAACAATGTTATTTTCTTGTATTTTTAGCTCTGGAAGACTGTGGGTAGTCTCTTCACAATGCCTTGGCAGGATAAAGAAGCCAAATTTATCGGGAACAGGTGTTTTCAGCAGGTGAGAGGCATATTTCAACAGACAGGGATTTCTCTGTGAAAATTTACCTTTGAAAATGGAGAAGGTAATTTTAGGTCCATAGATTTCTGATCTTTGAAAAGTCAATAGAGAACTTTCTGAATGAGTTTCTTTATTACATATTGCATGCTTGGTTCCTGCACTCTGCGGCACCTAAGGACAGCTATCAACTTTTTCTATTTACTCATCATTCACTCATTCAGTCATCAAACATTCATTGACTATCAGCTCTGTGCCAGATGTACTATTCCAGACACTGTAGAAAATTAAAGAATGGCATTTTGAAATGTGATACCACAGGAATTTAGAAATTGGGTCATCTTCTACTTTTAAAAATATTATCTTTAATTCTGTAAGCCAGAGGCGTTTGAGGGACCAGTTGTCTCCAACAGGAGATGAGAAAATAAACAGACTGGTTGAAATGTTCTTTGTTCATTGTGGTGTTTATGGACATAAATTCTCATGTGCTTGACTTCCAGTGCAGTGATCTTTCTCCTCTGACCTTAAAAATGAGTTCCAGCCATATGTTCTAAGGGTTTCATGGAAGCGTCATAATGGAAGAGGAGGTAGTATCTAACTGTTGAATTTCATCCCGCTTTATCTATGATGGCATCATTTTTATCTCTCTACATATTGGACTAAAATAAGACTTCAAACAAAGAGATTCTCTTCACAAAAGAAAAAAAATTAAAAAGTTAAAATGATCACACTCTATGCCACTACCTCTCCTTCGTCCAAGTTAAAAAAAATAGTCACTCATAGGGAAATTCCAAATTGCAAACATCTAGGCTTCCACTGCCCTATTCATATTTGTCAGCAGTTATGGTTTTATTATTAACGATCATGTATGTCTTAGGCAAAGTACTTTTCTTTCTAGTTCCATGGAGAGAATTAATATGAGCTTACTAGCTTAAGTAAAAGGAGATATAACGAGATCATTCTTATCACACACAAGGGCATTCAGAGGAGCCTGATAACAAGTTATAGAGGAAAAATTCAGTCATAGATGTTGAAGTTCAAGGGGACTAATCAATTGCGCCTTTGCCCCTCTATCCCATTCTGATCACATGGAAAGAAAAATGAATCAGGAAGATAAAGATGAGTATATCACATGTATAGCTCTCAAAGGTTAGCTTGGAGAATATGGATTTAAACCTATTAACTAGGTGGACTCGGTGATACAACCTCCTTGGACTTAAATTATTTACCACATTGAAAACACTGCTAGGAAACCATGGATCTCACCTGCAGGTCAGCCCACCACATGCCCAAGGGCAGACCAAAGCATAAGCTCTCTGCAGGCAAAAATACCCCAAAGAGAAAAAGGGGGCATCTGATTTCACATCCTTAGTTTCTGCTCTCTATGGGGTTAATTAGAATACACTCATTTTTTTTTTTTTTTTTTTTTTTGCTAGAAAGGGATAAGTGAGGGAATGGGGTAAGAAGCTTGAAGTGTAAGAGAAAATCTCTCCCAATGGATACCTGAGGAGTAGAAATAAACAATTACACTGACATCACATAACATTGCCTGTGAATGAGAAATCAAGCTGAGTAGTGGCCAGTTTGTAAAGGAGCATGTATATGTGGGTGGGAAAGTATGTGTGTGTGGAAGCCTGTGAATTCACATCAAGATGGCCAGTACTAGGACACTGAAACTGCAACATTGAATCCTTGGACATCCACAAGTAACTTGATCAACATCCCAAGTAACATCTTTAGAAATGTGATCATGAAATCATTCACAATATAATTCTTGACACTCGAAAGATGGAGGGGAGACAGGTTAATACTAGGATTAATGCATTCCAGTGTTATCCAGCAATATCTCCAGAACAAATTTGTGTCCGAATATATTGAACTAAAAAGCATCCTGGGTCCATCCATATAATTAAAATAAAAGAACAATGTAGGGAGATATGAAAGCGAACACACTAGGGTAAGGAGAGGAAGAGGAAGGGGATCTAAGGAAGAATGATAATAGGGAGGCCCATTGAGCTAATTCTTTCCTCACATCCTTGATGAAACTTGGGAAGGTACCTTTTTATTTCTCATTTACAAAGCACTCCCTTTTGAGAAGAGAGAGTGTTTGAAGAAATCATAATTTTACCTTCTGACCACTACTCCCTTAAGTATAGCCATTCTATCGATCAGGTAATTGACAGTCTATAAAGAAATCGGAACTAAATTTACATTTTTTCCTAATACTCAGTGGAATTTGTTTTCAATTTATAGAATAATGGGCTCCAAATGCATATGTACCACCTTTAAAAAATCCATTGTCTACTCTCCAACTTGAGTCCAAAGGCTGTCTGGGACCCTGAAGGCAGAGCCACAGGCTTGTCCTGGAGCCCTGTTCATGCTGAAGCATGGTCACCAGGCACTCCTGTATATTACAGACTGATGTAAATTTGGACTTGGACTGTGGCCCTACTGGCCAGGTGGTCTTAAGGGGAAATATGTACTTCTTGCTGTTCTTGGTCTTGGTCACTCAGGAGATATTTAGCTTGAGGCATTAAGTAAGCAATTACTGAGAAATATGAAATTGGCAAACCACAGGTCACAGAGTAAAGAACCCAGATGTCAGTTACAAGAAGCAGTTCAGGTCTCTTCCAAATTTCATTGAGTCCATCTTTTATTTGGTTCTACTTATACGGTTCTTTGGGAGTAGTTTCTCCAAAATCAGAATAAATGCATAGTTCTCCACCAACAGTTGCTTAAACAATAAAAATATCACCATTTTTCTCCTTAGGATTTGTACAAGAGATTCTAATACATAAACATCCCATCTCATATAGTTGCAGTGGGTATCGATATTATAATCAAATTATGTACACAAATGCATTTTGTAACTAGAAAATTTTAAATGTGAAAATGGAACTGTTAGCCATCATTCTCTCCAGACCAATCAAAACATGATGTAAGCAAAGTATGTAGTGAGAGTCTTTAATCTAGGTAGTCCAAAATTCAAAGAGATAAGGCAAACAAGTAAAATGGCAAAATAAAATACTTATTACATAGTTAAAATAATGAGTTAAAATAATAGAGGCAACTTACATTTAATTACATAAATAAATGAATCCTAAAATATTTCCTTAGAATATGTCAAGTATTAAAATCAATAAAATGATGTGATTTGTGCAGAATTTGCCTTGTGAAAGGATTAATTGAACAAGATCTCACATTGATAGATTCATCTTCATCATGGCTTTCAAAGCCTGTATGCAAAGTTCATCATCTAGGGCTCCAGCTAATGACAAAAAATCTTGTGCACAAGCTCCCTCATATTCAGTTTTCTGAACAATATGGCACATAATAGCTTCCTTCACTTAACAATCAAGTATTCAAACTTATTCTTAAGTTAATTTAGTGTTATCTGGCATATGGTTGGTACATTATGGCAGAGTTTTAAGAATAGTGAACCTAGCAAAAAATAAGGCAGACATGAATTTTGTTCTCACTAGAGTGCATACAATTCATTTAAGACCCATACTGGAAAAACTCACCATGATGTTCATGTTATCCTACTTCTAATTCTTCAACTCTACATTGCTTAAAGAACAGATGCTTATCTCCTTTTCTAATATACAAGCTCCTCAAACATTTTCGGCTTCATTCCCCACCATTCCTCTACAAACATACAATTTCATCAGCCATATCCACTTACATGCTATTCTTCAAACCCATCACGTAATTTCACTGTCCTAGTTCTTGCACAGAAATGCCAGTCACTTCATTCTCTTTCAGGCAAATGCAGATTCATTACTCAAAACTTGTGAATGAGAGAAAGAGAGGGAGGGAAAGAGGGAGAGAGGGACAGAAATAAGAGAGCAAGGGAAAGAGGAAGAAAAAAAATATGTATGTTCTCTGTCTAGTATTTGATGCTTCTTAATTCTGGTTGTCAACCTGACTGGGTTTTCCTATTGCTACATTATTCATTCAATAGATATTCGTCTGAATCTAAAAATCTAGATTGCCTTCAGAGATGACCACTGACAGTTCTTCCCATTCAGGAACTGGTTTTCCCCTCCTCCCTTCCAGAAATGGGCTCTGTTTTACTCCCACTTGAATCTGGTCTGGCTTTGTGACTTTCTTTGACTAACAGAATGCAGCAGATGGGACACTGTGCCAGCTCTGGGCCCAATGTGAAGAAGCCTGGCAGCTTGAGCTTTATTCTCTTGGAATCTAGTCACCATACATTAGGGAAGCTGGTCTAGGCTAATAGAAGAAGAGAGACCATGTGGAGGGGAATTGAGCTGCCCGGCCAATGGCCAACATTGCTTGACAAAACACGTGAATGTAGCTGTCTTGGACTTTCCAGCCACAACTCAGTTCCAAATGGAATGCAGAAGACTGCCCATCAACTCACAGAATCACAAGAAAAAAGAAACTGCCATTATTTTAAGCTACTAAATTTGGGGTGTTTTATTATGCAGCAATAGATAACTGAGGCATTGTGCTCCTGGTACTATGCCAGTCATGAAAGATAAAAGGTAGAAATATATATTCTAGAATAACTCAGTGATGGGTAGAAGAGATGGGTATATAAATATTTAATGACATATTACAAAAACAGGTACAAGTATGATGGAAACTGTCTTATCACTAATCTATTTTTTGGTGCAAATCATGAAGGCGCATCTTCCTTTGCAGTGGTAAGAAATCAAAAACAAACAAAACAAGTAGTGAGATGGCTCATAGACCAGTAGAGAGATTTCTTGGAAGAATCTCACAGATTTTCAGATATCCCCTTCCTTAATTATTCAATAATCATAAAGCATGGGCCTGAAAATTCCTTGCTAATTTTCATTTGGCAAGGTGAGAAGGCAAAAAGAATTGTGAGAGAATTCCTAATTTGTGTCTCCTAGTTTTGCAGAGTTCTTAAAATTAGTTTATTTAAAGGAGTATTAATAATTTCCAATTAAGTCATTGGTGCCAGAATGAGGTTTTCTTTGTGATTCAGTACATATGTGAAAATCTAGAATGTGCAGAATTAAAAACAAAAATCATTTCTTAGCTGGTATTATCATCCTCAGAGAATGTGTTGTCCTTAAAGCCAGTGTATTATATTAAGAACCTTCTGTATGTTGAGCAATGTGCTGGGCATGAATGTGGAAAAAGAAGATACATGTGCTAGAAGAACACATATGCAAATATATTAGCAAACTTGTCTGCCAGAAAGAGCTTTACTCTGCACCTGCAACAGTCCAAGGATGGTAGCAAAAGACATGGGATAGGGAAGGGGAGGGGAGTCTAAAGTTTCTTAGGCACAGCTTTGACCCTCAATAGTAACTACCTAGTAAAGAAAACAATCGTATTTACAAAATAATTTTAATAATTTTACATGACACTAGTAGCACTACTACTACACCTATTACTAATAATTTGATGATAATAATTATACAATTATAAGAATAAGTCCACATAAATGTGTTTTGTCATTCAAAATAGAATGAAAATTGCCTTAAATTCTATAGGAGATAAAACTGAAACCAAGCAGATACTTCTGAAAGTGTCCTTAATTTCAGGGAATAGTTTTATGCATTAATAACATGATGCAAATGCTGACATACATTTTCTGAAATGAACCTCATAGAATTTTTTTTTCACTGGCAAACACACAGCAAATTGGACATAATATTGCTGCTTTGTTGTTGGTGGTCAGGTGTATTGATTGTAAGGCTGGTGGGCTTTAAAACTCTTAAAAAATGTTTTTAATGAACATCATCAAGTAACCTCACTAAGGTTGGCCTGTCTAAAAGGGGAGCATAGATCTTCAGTCCTCCATGAACTTCCAGAAACTTCAGAAAAGACTGGTTTGATGTCTCAAGAGTAAGGAAAGATTGAGCTGTTTAAGTTGGCGCCAGAAGGGTAGTGTCTTCTGAGAGATTACTGTTAGCATTTTAAACACACTTCTTTTGGGGTCTGTGTTCACAGCACATTCATTTTATTTTGTTGTTCTTTTGACACCATTGGGGATTTTGCATTGTTCCTGCATGCTAAGGTACTCCTGTGAATTTATTTTTAATTGTGGCCAGGCTTAAATTGTCTGTTATTACTTTCAAAAAATTAAACAAGCAGGCTTTCAAATAAATATTTAAGTTATGAACTGTCAATATGATGCTTCTCTAAATACCCCATGTTTTTTTTTTTTTCATAACATTCCAAAACAAAAATGTGGAGAAACTACTGTATACCTCTATTTGAAATATCTCTTTACTATTGAAAATGCTTCAAATTTAAAAATTATAACTCCAAAGGAATTGAAATCTGTTTCTACCACAAAAATAACTAAAAGTTTGAAAGGTTTCCCAGATCTTGCTAAAATATTTAACAGACTTAGTTAAAGTAGGATTTTATACATGTTGACCTTCATTTAAAAATAAAAATTAGATATAATAAGGCCAATAGACTCTTTTTTTTCATGTTTATAGAAGGAAACAGTAAAAAACAGTCATAGGGAAATAGTTGTTTCTATGTTGTATTGGTTAGGTTTGCTGCAAAACAAACTATTCTAACAGTGGCTTAAAATAGCAATTACTAATTGCTAACAATTATGTGGCTCAGCAACGTGGGCTGGGCTCACTGGGCAGAACAACTGCTATACTTTCCTGAGTTTATTTATTCATTTGCAAGCAGACAGCTGGTTAGCTGAGGACTGCTGTGTCTTGGATGGCCTCACACGCATTTAGGACATTTGGCAAGCTGTGGATATGGGCACACATCATGTGTCTGATGGTTGGGGTATCAGTTGGGGTAAAGCATGGAGATAGGCTTACACGTCCCTCATCATCCAGTAATTCATTCACATGATAGTAAAAAGTAACACTTTTAAAGTTTCTGCTTGTACTATGTTTTCTAGTTTCCCATTGGTCAAGGAAATTCATAAGGCCAAGCCCATATTCAAGGAGTTTAACAGGAGGAACTTCAAAGAATTTGGTCATCTTCTACCTTTGAAGAAAATACTCATAATCTTCCTTACAATTTTCATGTCTGATTGTAAAATACAAATACCTAATATCCAATTTACACCAATCAACCTTATTATATGCTAAACGATTTTATGTGACTTACTCAATGTCATCTTCACAATGCCATGAGGTATATAATATTATTCATTGCTACCTATAAATGATGAAAATAAATAACAGAAAGTAAGCCATCTAATATCATACAGCTTATGTGAGGTAGAGTCAGAATTCTAACCTGTGAAGTCCAAATCCAGAGTTCATTTTCTTAACCATGACCTTATACACAGAAGTTGAATTATTTCTCTTCTAAGATAAAAGTTTAAGACTAGTAATTTCACAAGAGAACTGAAATTAATTATATTTAGTTAACTTCTAGATGCATATTTGCACATTTTAACATGTCTGAAATCCAATTCATCTTGCATTTGCTGCAGGTCATCATATAGTTAACAATTGTATGTTTTTCTTCTTAATGGTACATAACATAATGGTGCATCTTGCTATCTACAGTAACTTACATTCAATAAACATGTCAGCAGCATCATTGCAGCTTAGTTAACTTGAAGCATCAGTGTATTCAGCCACAAATTGTGTTAAGCAAAGAGAGATCAGTCTAAGCCCAGTGGCTTATGCAAAACTTAGTTTGCACTAAATGATGAATGGATCTCATGGTATATTTGGTATTGGCACTTATTTGCATTTTCCTCTAAATTATACGATTGTTTTAATCAAAATATTAGTTTTTATGATGTTATTTGAAGCCTATGAAAAGCTCTAGAAAAGACATTTTATTAATACATAATGATTATTTGTCCCTATTATGTACAATAGTAGTTTCTTCACTAATCACACTGTTCATTTGAGATATCCTGTGAAAGTCAATAGATAAAACTAATGAACTCAGAACTACACTATTTAATTGGGTTTGGGAAGTACTGAAGAAATGAGTGGGTAACATGGTACCTGTACCTCAAAGAACATGGTGATTAGGATGGCAGTTCTGGCATTCAATTTCCTGAGTTTTCAATTTTACCTTGGGCAAGTCACAGTTACTATTATGTTCCAGTTTCCTCATATGTAAAATTGGGGACAATCAGCACCTATACTTTGGGTACAATGCCTGGTAAAGAATCAATAAATAGTACTACTATTTATAGGATAGTATATTTGTACTATTACTATAGAAAAATATTGTTACAGCACATCTTCCATCTGAGGGCTCCTGAAGTGGTAGGGTGTTGCATGATGGTAGACTTTGTGAACTTTGGAATGACACCTTTTAAAGTTAAGGCTTTGAACTATAAGACCATAACCAAGCAAACAATATCAGCAAGATTTACTAAGTGGATGCTACATACTTACTAAGCAGATATAGGCTCTCTTTTATGCAGAGAAAAACAAACAAAACAAAACAAAAAAACAAGAAAGAAGTAGGACATAAACTTTACCCCTTCAGAGACTTATCCCAACTTGAACTGTAGGAGTAATTAATGTCTTAAAAGAAATAGATCGATGCCCACATGCTCATACTCACAATTTCTAAACTGTTAGGTAGGGCAAATTATAGTGGTGGTGATGGTGATAATGGTGTCAGAATCAGAAGATTTGATATCATTTTCCTTTTCCTTTTAATTCTCTCAAAATTTCTTTGAAGTATATGAATGAAGCTGTACTTACATTTGAGATGGAAAAATAGGGCTCCACCTAGATCATTGGCTATCTCCAAATGAAGTGCAAAGAAGTACAAACCAAAGTACTCAGAGTTTTAAACATAGTTTTGGCTCTACCTATATAAAATGTTTCTCAATATTTGTTTTATGTATGTATGTGTATATATATATCACATCATCAATATCTTTCTGCTGAAACTTTCCATTTGAGAGTCAACAGAGCTTCAGACTGAAAATTCCTTGCCAGTTTTACATGATGTATTCATCAAAAAGGTCTTAGTCAAGTCAATTAGCAGGGGATGAGATCGGGACTTTAGGGTTGATGGCAGGGAATGGTCCCTCATAAAATGTTATTTTGTTCTTAGTGACAATTAACTTAGCAGAGCACTTGACTGGAAGAGCAAGCAAGGTCAGTTTGCAGTTGGTGGTTTCTCCTCCATTAAACGACACATGGTGCCTATATTTTTAAATTATGCATAGGAAGTAGCAGGCTCCTGAATGCATTCCAAAATATATCACAGACCAGGTGTTAAAGCACATTGCTATTAAGCTCAAAACATGAGCTGAAATCTATAGTACATAAAAGTCGGAGACTTTTCTACAGATGTGTAGCATATAGTATAATTTTTTTGCAATATTACACAGACAAAGGAACCACCCTTTTGAGGCATTCTGTTGGTAATACAGTAGTTGACAATACTAGCAAATAAAAGTAAAACAGTTTCTCTAAGCATAAGGAATGTGAAACCTATAAAGTCAAAGATGTTGAGGGGAACCTTTGAGGAAGGAGGAGACAGAAAACTCCTCTTCTTTCTTTATCTACTATTAATCATGCATACATCTATTACAGTGGTGTTTCCCAAAGGAAGTCTGTGAACTAGGCCGTCAGAATCACCAGAAAAATGTTTTGTGTTTTTAACACAGAATTCTAGGTCCCATCCTGGGAGATTCTGTTTTAATACATTGTGTGTGGAGGGTGGGGGAGTGGTCAAGAAATCCGGGTGTATACCAAATATTTTGCATGAATCTATTTCAGAGACAGGTTTAACATCAATAAAATCACATTTCATTATAGTTGGCCAATAACTTTTCTATATCCCTCCCTAGACTGAGTCCTGAAGGACAGGGCCTATGCAACCCTTGAGACTGGCATGGTCCCTAACACGAAATAGGCATTTGGTGAGTGTGTCAGCTGAGTGAATGAAGTTCTTTGTAAAGTGCAGTCACTGGTCTTTCCTCTTGTTTTCTACAAAAAATATTTCCTCTATCCCTGGTTTTATGCTCCATTAAGGTTCTGGCTTAAGAATTAAACATTAGGGGCAAGTCTGAGGAGAGTGGCAGGGAATGGAGGACCAATTATAGTAGGAGAAAGTAGCTAGAAACTAGGAAAACATAGGAAAGACTGGTTGCAGACAAACTTTTACAATTGTCCATCACCTTGTACTCCATATGGGTATGAGACCTCCTGGTCTCCCAAGTGAGTGATATACGGTCACCCAAATCTAGGGATAATATCCTGTCTTGGCAGCTACAAATGCAGAGTCTCTGAGGGGCAGCATTTCTCCGCTTCTGGATATGTTTTTCCCTGTACTGACCTCATCATGGCTATACTATGGTGAGAAAGGGAGAAATTGAGAGACATTGATAGATAAAATAATTTGGCATTAAAATTTCCTCACCATGTTGGCTGGCCTTATATCTGGTACCTGTTTCAGAATTCTATAAGGCTTATAAATAATCTTGGGTGCATTGTCTTTTACAAAGAGTCTCTGTAAGCTGTGATTACTTTTTATTTTAAACATGTGTGTGTGTATGTGTGCGTGAATGTGTGTGTGTGTGTGGTATATGTAAGTATGAATACATAGAAAAATAAAATGAAACTCTTAAAATGTAGGTACTAAATTTTGTATGTAACTCATGATGCTTGTTACTGATGGTGTCTTCCACACCAGGCCCATAAATTCACTTCTCTGCATTGAGACCACCAGAATTGAAGGATACTTTCCTTACTTGGCTAGGGCACTGCATGGCATTGCCTGATTTCGATAGCACCTGATTATCACTTTCTGTGTTCCACCTCTCAGATGTTTAAGTAGCTTCTGACAATGGAACATCATCCAAGTTCAAGTGCATTCATTCTGATTCTTATAGTCTTCATTCATATTTATGGCCTCCTGCCTTGAGATTCCATTCCAAGACAGAATACTATGTCTTCCTCAAGCTACTGACTTCAAAATTTCCTTTGTATTTTTCCCCAGTCTCTAGAGGGGAAAAAAAAAAGCCTCTTTGAAAAGCACATATGAGATGGATAATTACTGCTTGATTTCCTATTATATCCATGGTTACATTCTAGACGCACGTAATTTAAAAGAGCAAAAACTGTCAATTGTGGTAAATGACTATTAGCTTCTTATTACTTGATAATCTAAGACCTGCAAGTTTAAGGATGTTAAAAATCCATAGCTTGAGATTCTGACCTTCCCATGAGCTCATCTTCCAGTTCAGGTTAAATATGTGCCCAGTTATTAAAGGTAACCTGGACACACAGGTACATGGATTGGGCAGGTAACCTCTCATCTGTAAGTCAAGAGTTATGCTGGATAGAAATGTCTCCGCATAGTTAGTTTTTGTCTTACCTTCTCTTATCCTCATATGTAGAAAAATAAGGACTTCTGGAAAATACATACTTCTTATGCACTGCTTTATGTTGCTGTACTACCTTGCAATTTTAGAGATATCTATTTTTTGAAGATGGCCCTTCTCTATTTTAAACCCTCTAAATTAATTTCTCTCAAATTAACCACATCACCACCACCCCCCAGTATATCGGTGCTTGGCACACAGTCAATTATTATTAACTATTAAATGAATAAGCAAAAGAAGAAGGAAAATGTTAGAGCATGAGAAATGAATCAGTAAATCTTCAAATACTTATTAAGTACTTATTAAGTCAAAAAAGATCCCTGTTCTCATGAGATCTAGAGTCTTGGGATAAAGGAAACAGAGTAATGGGAAAAGACACAGGCATGTGAAGAAATAAGCAAACAAGATAAGTTTATAAGGTTATAAATGATAGGAAGGAAATGAACTTTGATGCTGTTGTAGAGAGTGGAGAGATGGGGAGCCACACTACGAAGGATGGCCAAAGAAGCCCACTCTTAACTCTGACGTGACTTGGGAAAGAACATTCCAAGGAAAGAATTAGATATTAGAAAGACTCCTGAGGATAAATGAGCTTAACACTGTATGTACAAATGTAGGAAGATAGTCTGTACCCTCCTCGAGCTATGAATCCATTCTGAGCTCTTCCTCGTACTAATCGACTGAAATCCCTTTTGTACATGACTGCAGCAAGTAGATCCAGTTTTGCTGCTTAGCTTCCTCAATTTCTGATCTGTCCTTATTACACATTCAAAAAAACAGCTTCAGAGGAAGAATAATCTGATTTCCTCTGTCCCTGGCAGTAGGAAGAGGGCATAGTAAGTGTTGTTTCTGATGGCAGTGGGATGGACAGCCATTGTGCAGGACATCTCAATGGAGCTTATTCTTTCTCTGAACATAAGAACAAGTTTGAAAATCATCGTTCTGATTTTCAATGAGCCAAAGTTGAATGAAAATGATGGAATATTTTTTTCATTACTGTTCACGTATGCATGCAAGCATTCATTCATAAATAGGTGACTTCATCAGTGTTCATTTAGTATCTCAAATAGTTCTGGCTCTGGAGTACAGAGAAAAGTGGAAGGTAGCCCTTGCTTTGCAGAAGTGCACAGACAAGGGTGGGGGTAGACAGTGGAGCCCAAATCACAGTAATGTGATTTGTGCTTTGAGAGATTTGCAGAGGTTGATATGGAAGCACAGAGCATAAATGTTTAATTCAGGCTGGGGAGGTTAAGGCAGCTTACTGCAAGAGGGATGCTTGGTCTGACTCTTGAAGGATGAAGAGAAGTTAGGTGGGAATACATGTGGGAAAGGACAGGCATTCAGTAGAAAGACAATGCTATTTAGACATGCAGGTATAGACAAGCACTCTGTGTTCAGGGAACTAGAAGCCTGTCCACAAGATGTAAATATCAAATGAGTTAGGAGAAGGATATTGCCCCAAATGCCAATTTTCTGTGCCCATCATTTTTTTTACCAATTTGCCCTCACATTTTACTTTTTAAAGACAGTCATTTCACTAATGCCCCAGTTTTGTCTAAGTGTGGCACAGTCTTCTTTTCCTCAGGTGCTTACCAACAACCTCAGTTCTTTTCTGCTGTCCCTGGAGACAGAGGTGCCCCCATTGTGCCAAGGAACATAGGAAATGCTTAACAACCATCATTTCACATTCTGACTATGCAAGATGGTTACAGTTTTAGAATGGACATGAGGAAACTGAGACTCAAGGGTGGAACCACCTTGCCTAAGGTCGCATAACTAGAAAATAGTGTGGTTGTGATTCAATGCCAAACCTGGTGACTGTCCTATTATGCTGTAGCAGAGCCTGTTGTAAATCAGACTCGCAGTCCGTTGAGCCTGTGGTTTTGGCTGGTGTGAAGACATTGAAGGAAGGTTTGTATTAAGATGCTCTGTGATTTTGGCACAAGAGCTGTAGAAGCATATGGGCCCCTGGAGAGGTTAGCAATATGAGCAAGAAATAGCAGGATGAGATTCAACTGGAAAAATGCTAACGAATACATCTGGAGACAAACAAGCAGAAACACACACGGTTAATGGGAAACAGAGCAGCAGGGACCATGAGGGTTTGGTGAAAGTGGACGCTTCATCATAAAGACATTGCCAAGAGGAGATGGGAACAGACGTGCAGGAATCACTTGGGCTGTGGACAAAAAGCTCTCCTCTAACCAAGGCAAAAGAAAACAAGGCCTCTGCGTGACTGATGTTTTGGATCTGCAGGGTCATTTTCACTTTGTGTCTCTGTATTTTAAACAGAGGTCAGTCAATGCTGGGGAATTCGGAGAGAGAGAATCACACACATTTAATACCAGAGGGGATAAACTCAAGATGAGTAAACAAACAAGAAAATAAGATCTTTGCACATCTCTATAATTCTGAAAAAGGCAACAGTGAAAATGGCTGAAAGGAGAATGCACAAATACAGAGGGATGGGAGGTTAACATGGCTCAGATCAGTATTAGTTAGGACACTGGGTATCTTCCATTTTTTGATAATCTGCCAAAGATGTTTGGGGACATTGTCTCATAAAATGTAGAAGCTCCAGGCATGAAGTCCAGTACCAACACCTTAGAAACTGATTTCCTGCCATTGGGGGATAGGGTTTCAGGGCATCAGAAGGCAGATGGCTACATTTCTGACCAGTTCTGGGTCTTACTTGATGACGACTCACAGAGTATGATTGTGAATGCCTTGTGATGTCCTCTCTTGATGTAATGCAACATACCAACTTTCTGAGCTAAACCATGGGCAGAAAAGTAGCACCATTTCTGTCATCACACCATTTTGTTCTCCTTCTGTCACAGAACACTGGGTGGACTGGAAATGACCCGGGTGTGCTTTTTCAGTAATTCCTCAACCAAATGTTGTTTTCCAATAACCATCTATCTTGGAAACTGTCTCTCACATTATCTTTATCCTAACTGCTTAAAACAGATGGTACTTTATACCTTAAATTCATGTCCAAGTCATTTCAACCACCACTGCCCTGTGATTTGGGACTCGAGACCTGAGAGGGAAAAGCACATTCCTATTATAAAGTGTGCAAAAAATGCCTTTGATTTTGTAGGGGAGCAGGAGGTTACAGTGATTTTAGTGTTTGTATAATGTGCCTCTAAGTAAAAAAGAGTCATGGTCTTGGTGGGAATCCCCTGACTAAATCCTATGAAGACTGTGTTAAAACAGGAGATTGCCAAATGGAATATTAGTATACTGGCAATGTACCTGGTCATTGACATGGAGAGTGAACATCACTACCCAGCTTCTCATTCACTTAAGATTCTGAGGGCAAGATGCTCCTTTTGAATATAAGAAGAGCTTTCTGAACATTTGCTGAAGAAATGGGTGGGCACCTGAAATGATAAAGCACAGTCATTGCTTTGCTAGTTTGGTGCAGGAGAAAGTCCCAAGTTTGGACTTCAAAGTCAGACAGACTGCATTCAAATTTTGTCCTCACCACCCCAAAATTGTGTAATTTTGGAATAGTTAATTTCAACTTCATATCCTTGATTCCCTGTGTGTGTGTGTGTGTGTGTGTGTGTGTGTGTGTGTATACGTGCACATGTGTGGGTTTAAAAGAGACAATTTTATGTAATTTGTGGGTCTTTGATGGGTTTTAAATGGAAAAATTGATGTATGCCATGACTAGCATGAATTATAGAGTATAGCAGAGATTTAGGAGAAGTTTTTTTTTGTTTTGTTTTGTTTTTTGTTTTTTGTTTTTCTCCTGACTTAGTAACATACCCCTGACAGGTTTCTGGCCAACATCTCATTTACTCACTTCCTATCCATTGCCCAGAGTCCCGAGGGAACTTTCTTGACGATGCTTTCTGTATGCCACTGTCCCTTTTCCAAGCGTGTTCAGCACTGGATGTTTTCACAACTCATTTGGACACTCTGCATATCTAGCCTGCCACACCATATTCTGTACATGACTGGCATTTCACAAATCATGTGTATCAGCTATGTGTCCCTAAGTTAAACACCTGAAAGCAGGGGTTGCAACAGGCTTCATTCGAGCACACTGCCAACTTCACGGAAGATCAGTTTAGTCAAGTGCTAACTGAACACATTATGTCACTCTTAATCCTTTTGAACTAGAGACTCATTTGTAAATAAGGATATACTATGTGTTCTATCTACTTTTCAGGTTGGTTAAAAAGATCAAATGTGATAAGGTAGGTGATAAAAATTGTAATTCTTAAAGCTTTAATAACTGTACATAATTCTTCTCTTATGATTATTGTATTCTATTTGTTCTTTAACTACAATCTCAAGTATGAAAGGATGGTTTCACTTTTTGAAGAACCAATCCCAGAAAGGTTAGTTAGATGGGCAGCATCTGGTCTAATGCTAATACCTATCTCCCCCATAGCTAAGTATCTTCTTTATACTATCCATGTTTATAGTGACCATGTGATTTGAATAAAAATGGCAGGGTAAGGGATATATTTTTTAAAGACTGTTAGCACAATAGAAAGATATACCTTGTGTATTCCTTCCTATCTCTATTAAGGACATATAATTCATTGAAAAGATCTGTGAATGCCTCTCAGTGTGGCCCTGGTGTAACATTTATGGAAATATACACCATAAGTGCTACCAAACAGCACTAGAAACTTGAAATTTCTCAATGCTCAGCCAAAACCCCGGGGGGAATTTCTACTAACAAAGCACAGATGAAGTTTTGAGGGAATAAAAATACTTAGATGAAAGGGGCAGGTGTGAAAATCTGGGGAACTGATGAACTCTCTGAGTTGTCATTTTTGATTTTGGCTATATGGCAAGAGGTTAAGTATAGAATGCATCTAATTATTCATGAGTAAATATCTCTCTGTGCCATAGTTGATCAAACAGTGGAATCCAGATACAATTTTATGCAGAGTCCATGCCTGGGAATAAAGTAGACCCAGATTTGCATGCCAACTCTGCTACACGGTGGGGTGGGGGAGGCTTTCATAAATTTCCTTCATATTTATAAGTTTCAGTACATCTGACCTATAAAACAAGGATAATATTAGTGGCCATTTCACATAACTCCCATGAGAACACATGTAAAATCCTACATGTGAACAAGGTGAGTTCTGGACCTATTCGTTTTATTATTTATATTTTTATTATATGTCTGTTGGTATTCAGCATCTGCCTCAGCCACACACACACACACACACACACACACACACACACAACTAAGCCTCATAAGCAAGGTCTTGATAGGGCCTTTCTCATATTCACAGGTTCAAACCATCAATGAAACTCACCTAGACAAAGTCGAAAAACACAGAAGAGAAAGAAAAGCCATCATTCTCATCCCCCAAGTAGGTGAGAGGGGAAAAGTGAGATCACAGAGCATTCTGCACCCACTCCAGAATCACCCCCTCCAGAGTTATGGGTCTTTGAGATCATGTGTGGAAATACCTGTAATTCTTGCATGTCTTGATTGCCACAAAGCCAACTGCTTGAACTAACCTTGTCCCCAGCCTTTTCTCAAAATTTTATAAGTAACTGATTTCCTATGTTAAATCCTTCCTGCTTGAAATATCTAGAGTGACTTCTGTCCTCCTGACCACATCTTGCATAATGCAGATATTCTCTCTATAATCACTATTTGATTCTGCAGTCTACTCAGTAATTAGTGGGCAGGTATTGACAATTTGCCTGCGGGCTATAACTTGGGAAGTCTCTACAGAAATCTATGAGCAAGAAAGCCTCACTTGAAACAGAGGCTTATTTCTCCCTAGATCTAGAACAAAATTGTAAAGATCTCTCATTAAGGGAGAAGTAAAGAGAAAACCACCACCAAAACATGTATCAACAAATTCTGCCTATAAAAGTTGCAGCAACCTTGTAATCAAAATGCAAACAACAAGAATATTTTTTCTGATTTTTACAAAATTTTCTCCCATAAGCATCTATTGCCCATGCAAAGAAAAGATAACAAATTTAAAAATTAAATAATACCTCAGGAAAAGTAAAAGTGATAATATTTAACTAATAAGTTTATAATCCTCAAATGCTCTGAGCAATTTGAGAACAAAAAAAATCATGTTTAATTGATATTTGTATCCTAAGCACCTAGCATAGATTCTGGCACACACACACACACACACACACACACACACACACACACACACACATTTGTTGAACTAAATGGAAGGGAAAATAAGGATTAGCCTGGTACCTTCAGGAGACAGAGAGGCAAAGTGTGATCTGGTTAGATCCAGACTAGCTCTAGAGAGTTTTCCATCTCCCATGCACTTCCTTTCTTTCCCTGCCCACCTTCCCAGGAGTTCACCTCTTATAGATGAAGATACTTCTCAGTGGCACTAGCCCCAGGCCCCTTCACCAGGCCAGCCTTGCCCTGTGGATCTGCCTTTCCTGCCCCACATCTAAGCAAGCAGGTTGTATTAAATAAGCTTTCACCGACTGGCATCCATAGTTATGATTCAGTACTTGTGACACTCTTGGTTAATGAAATAAAAAATAATAATATATATTTTCTAATTCCAGAAAGCTTAATTTTTAAAAGAGATGGGCTTTACTTTAAGTAAAAGGTTACAATAACATTTCTTTCCCATTATAACTGAAAAAAACAACTACAAGTTGTGAGGAACATTCCAGTGTTTCTGATGAGATAAATCTTTATTCTTAGAGACATAATTAACTTCTTCTTTGAGAAGGCACACTAAGTCTAAATCCAAGGACATTTATTTTAAAACTTCTGAAGGTCTGAGATTCTACACTGTGAACTCAGGCAATGCATTTTACCTTCTGTTAAAATATTTTAATCCTCTTCCTTTCTGTCCGTGAATTTTTGGTTTAAATAACTGTTAGATCTATCCTGAAGAAAGTACAGATTCTTTTTTGCTTACCTTCTGGCTATGAGAGCCCAGAGGACCAACTCCCATGGGTTTTTCCATAGATAGATCTCTAGGAGATGGGTCAGGTAAGCAGGTTATCAGCAAGGTTCTGTCTATCAAGGTGACTTACTAGTTCCCCTGAACCATGGCTATTTACTAAGCTTTCTATGTACCTAGGGCAGGAGATCTCTGCCTTCACCTGATTCTCTGATTTTTTTTTCTTTTGTGGTACAGAAGCCCAGATACCACTTTCTGGCTGTCATTTCCAATGCACAGAACCACATTTGGAATGTCCCTTTTCCATAGAAGGTGAAAGGGCAGCTACTGTCACAACTCTTGTTTCTACAATTCAAACAAACAAACAAAAAAAAGCAAAACATATCTTGCAGCTAAGGATTTACATAAAAGGAGAACCATGAGGATAAGACTTTCGAGATGATGGATCATTCAATAATTATGGCAGCCAAAGCTACTAATGACCCCCCAACAAGCCTGTGGATAGACTATTGGTTTTATGTAACTGTGCTGAATTCTGAACAAAACACAGTTATCATAGTGAAACAGAAGGTTAATGTGACATTCTTCTGTCTCAGTGACAAAAGGATTGAAGGCATCAGTCAAGAAAGAAACGTAGGGTATATAATAGATGCAGCCCAACTGCAGCTGTAGATGTCAGGATTGCTGAAACAAGGCCATTCTTCATGCAGATGCAAGTCCACTGTAAACACAAGCATTAATACTCCGGGTTCAGGTGAAAGCTGAAAGTTTGCACTTCTAGTGTTGCCATGATCCAGTACTACTTGCTGCACAATCCTCTAACCCTTTTGTATATGAAGTATAACAATTAGAATAAAAAATAATTTTTATTTTCTTAGTGTCACAATGCCTTATAATTTCTTAAGCTAAGAAATAGTTCAACCTTAAACAAGTGGAATATGTTAAACTATTCATTTTTTAGAAAGGGATGCCTATGTTTTTTTTGTCTCTCCATGTGCTATAGATTCATTAACTCACACATGGAAGGGACAGCGATAACCTTGGCTCAAGAGGTTTGAATTCCACACAATATGTTTTATGAATTAGGAATGCATCATCATCTCAAATCCTTCCACTGAATTCTTACAAATTTGGAAATTCTATATTTTTCCAGTTCATCTTGATACTCCATAGAGAAACTCTGCTGAAATCTTTATATATTCTGTACCCATTGAACTCCAATGAGGCTAGAATCTAAAAAAAACACTGTTTATTTAGCCTTTCTACTTGGATATCCAATGCCTGGTCCATGTGACCTGGGTCCATCTGGGGATACCACGGTCTCTGAATTCTTGCCCTATCACTAAGACTAGTTTTGTAAGTCTCGATGCCCAAGTAGGAACTGATTCTATTCACCTGTGGATATAAGCAGAGGGGACATGGAACAAAGAAACCCAGCAATCCCTAGGATAGATTGAAACAGCTTCGAGCACACCAGAGTGTTTTGCCATTGCTTCTATATTGTAATAAAAATGATAATATATCCTACATTTTACATTGTAACATACCCTCTACCAGAAGCTATTTGCTATTGGTGAAAGCTGCATAGATCATTCAACTTCAAACTGTTTATATTACTTCAAACTGACAATTTCATTTTCTTCAGGCATCCAAAAAAATTCTCAACCTCCTGTGAAAAATGCAATTTTTACTTATAGCACCATTCATTCCACCTTGGAAAATATAGCCAAATCTGATATTAGTCACCCAATCAATTGCTCCCTATATTTGAAGTGATTGTTCTTTAATTCCATGGCTCCATCTCTCCCTTATTACAGGCACACAGCATAAATGAACTGAAATGTGTTGTGTGTTCTAGTAGTGGTATTAGTCACCAGATTGGTAGAAGTAGTTATTAAAAAATCAGAGATTATTACAAAAGCTTCGAGATTGCATCCATTTGATCGTTGGCATTTGGAAGTAAATCATAAGGTAAAGGGAGAAAGAAGTAGATACCTGAAATATTTAAACCATATTTAATTTTAAGACCATGTCAGATTCCTGGTGAGGAGGACAAAGAAGTGCAAGAGGAGGGCCCATGACTCTGTGGCTACAAGATGCTCCCTGGAATGAGGACCTCTCTATTGGGTGTCACTAGCACACCCCAGGGTATTGTTCTGGGGAACATTCACAGGGGAGGAAGTTCTGTGAGTTAAGAATGTAAGTAGGCAGCACAATGGTGCAGAAAGTGTAATTAAAGAGAAAAAGGGGTACTTAAAAGTCAATACAGGCGTTCCTGGGTGGCTCAGTTCGTTAAGCAACTGACTCTTGATTTTTGGCTCAGGTCATGAAATCACAGTTTGTGGGTTTGAGACCCATGTTGGGCTCTGTGCTGACAGTGTGAAGCCTTCTTGGTATTCTCTGTCTCTGCCAATTCCCTACTGACCCTACCTCCTCAAAAATAAACTAAAAGAAGTTAACACAAGCTACAAATTGAGTGAAAATAATCACGGTACATATACATGACAAAGGACTTGAATCCCAAATATATAAAGAACTCTAAAAACTTAATAATAACAACTTATTTTTTTCCATTTAAATTAGGATAAGACTTGAGCAGACATTTTAACAACAATAAAAATATATATTAATGGCTATAACACACATGAAAATTGCCTGGGCATCATAAGACATCAGGGAAATGTTAATTAAAACCACAATGAGATGCCTCTTCACACCCAACTAGAACATCTACAATTGAAAACAATATCTAACACTAAGTGTTGGCAATGATGTAAAATCTGGCATGGGACCTTCACATGGTGCTGTGGAAAGGTAAAATGGGACAATTATGTTGGACAACAGCACACAGTTCCTTAGAAATTTTATAGTATACCTTCCACATGACTTAATTTCATCCCCAGGTATTTACGCAAAAGAAATGAAGTCACATGTCCCCAGAAAGACTTCTATGTGAATGTTCATGGCAGCTTTATGCATACTAGCCCCAAACTAGGAAACCTAAATATCCATTGATAGGAAAATGGATAAGCAAAATGAGATATATTTGTACAGTGGGAAATTATGGGGCAATAAAAATGAGACATGAGACATCATGTTGAACCTTATAGACATTGTATTCAGTCAAATCAGACAAAAAAAGTATACACTCTACAATTCTGATCCAAATAAAATTTACTCTAGGCAAAACTATTTCATGGTGCTAGACATCAGAGTGAAGGTTTGAGATGGGAGTGTGGTGATTGACTGCAAAGTGACTGAAGGAATATTTGGAAGTAAGGGAAATGTTTTATATGTTGATTAGGATAGTGATTGAATGGTTATATAAATTTGTCAAAGTTCACTGAACTATACACCTAAAATATAGACATTATATATAAATTATGCCTTGTTATTTTTCAACGGAAAAAAAATACTACCAATGTTTTTCAGTTCACTGTAAACAAGAAGAGCTAATATGTAGAGACAAAGACCCAAGAAGTAGAACAGATGCAGAGTGAAAACTCAAGTGAAGGATTGGTGTGTGTGTGGTTGAGTTCTCTGTATTCTCTGCTCCCTGTGTGAACAATCCAGCTATGTATGAAGGGTAAGGTTGACAGGTGCAGCACCACCCTCAAATGTGGAACTAGTCTCTTAGAACCTTCACAACTGGACTAAGTTCAAACTCTGGCTATCACCCTTAGCTGTGTGATCATGATCATCAGACAACTGATTTTAAATTCACAGAGCCTTGGTTTTCTCAATGGTGAAGGGAACATATGTAAATTATGTATACATATGTGCTTAATACAGTTAAGTACCACTTTTATTCTCATACTCAACCTACAGATAGGGCAGACTGCAGCCCATACAATGGTGGTGAGGAGCCCTAGGGACAGCGTTAGCATATCCAAGAAGCACAGACTAAATGACAGTGAGGTAGCCTAGACCCCTAACCTCACTCTTCTCTTTTTCTCTGATCTTTCCAAATCTGATGCAAAAACATGATGATATTGTATCATAGAAAAGAAAAATGTTGGGGTGCCTGGGTGGCTCAGTTGATTAAGCATCTGACTTCGGCTCAGGTTGTAATCTCACAGTTTGTGAGTTCAAGCCCCTTGTCAGGCTCTGTGCTGACAGCTCAGAGCCTGGAGCCTACTTCAGATTCTGTGTCTCCCTCTCTCTCTGCTCCTCCTTCACTGTGCTCTCTCAAAAATAAACATTAGGGGTACCTGGGTGGCTCAGTCAGTTAAGTACCTGACTTCAGCTCAGGTCATGATCTCACGGTTTGTGAGTTCGAGTCAGGCTGTCTGCTGTCAGCACAGAGCCTGCTTCGGATCTTCTGTCCTCCTCTCTCTGCCCCCCCCCATGTTCCCTCTCTCTCTCTCTCTCTTTCTAAGTAAATAAAAACTTAAAAATAATTAAAAAAATAAATAAATAAACATTAAAGAAAAAAATTAAAAAAAAAAGAAAGAAAAATGTCACAAGTTCCCTACAAAAGAAAAATGCCAGCACATCACAGGACAATTAAAATTAAACTAAATTTTATCTAACCAAAATAATAAATTCAGATGTAAACATAATCAGGCAAGACATTCTGAAAATAAACACACATCCATCTGTCACTTATCAGTGACTGGCAAACTCTTAGAATGCTCTGGGCAGAGTTTTAGATGCCTAGTGTGCTGTCTTCGAGGCTCTGATTCCTTGTGTGCTTTATGGAGCAAGAGTCATGGGTCCAAGGTAACAAAGACTCTGTGTTACCCCCTCTTAAGGCTTTTTTTAGAGTTTCGTCTTCTTTCTTCTGAGTTTTCAGCTTTAATGTTAGGTGTTTACCTCATAACTGCTTAGTCTTCCTGACATAAACAAACAAGACATTTCTCTATTCAACAAAGATAAAAACAAACAAACAAACAAAAAAATCAAATGCAGGTTCAAAGTACAAATTCAACTAAAGTCAATTTTTTTTTCAGAACACGGGTGTGAGGAGAAAATGTATGTAAATTCTGCTACCAATTTGAAATGTTTGTAAATGTTGCAAGAATCAAAATTCTTCCATTTTATACAACTTCAGTTACTCAGACAAACCATGGTGATTTTGGCTAAAACACAGGAAGGGAAATACTTCTATCTCTAGAACACACACTAGACTACCTTTAAATTGTTCCTGGGACCAAGAAGAGCCCATGTAAATGAATACGCATTAAAAAGAGTCATATAGCAGTTAAGACCCTTTATGTCATTCAAGAGGCAGCCCAGATCAGCCTTACTCTCAGGAATGGCTTAATGCCTCTGGTGGAGATACCAGGATAGAGACAGAGGAGCAAAAACATAGTGAATTAAAAAGCATTTAGCAGTTGGGGTGCCTGGCTGCCTCAGTTGGTAGAGTATGTGACACTGGATCTTGGGATTGTGAGCTCAAACTTCATGTTGGATGTAGAGATTATTTAAAAATTAAATCTTGAGGAACCTGGGTGCTCAGTCAATTAAGTGTCTGACTACTGGTTTCAGCTCAGGTCATGGTCTCCAGGTTCCTGAGATCAAGCCCTGCATTGGGCTCTGTGCTGACCATGAGGAGCCTGCTTGAGATTCTCTGTCTCCTTCCTCTCTGCCGCTCCCCTGCTGGCTCTCGACCCTTCTTTCTCTCAAAATAAACAAACAAACAACAATAAATTAAAATAAAATGTTTAAAAAAACATTTAGTGGTTTATCAGCTCATTATAAAAGTAATGAGAAAAAATTATAGGAAAATTTAATATAGAAAAATATAACAAAGAAAATAAAAACCTGGCATTAAAATACCCCCAACATTAAATACTAATATTCTCTTCTAACTTTTTCTACAGATATACATACATGCTTGCAAGTATATATTTTTTTAAAGTTAGGTTATATTTTAAATGTATTGTACACTGCTTTTTTCACTGCTCATAAGCAATGAAAGTTCTTCTATCTAGTGCAGAGTCATAACTGACCAATTAATCAAAAAAAAAATCTCTAAAGCAGAGAATCATTAAAAAAAGTTCATTGCTTAAAAAAATACGTTCAGTGCTTAAACATCTTGTTTTCTCTTAAGATATATAAGTGCACATTCATTAGCTGTGTTTATGATGTAGGACCACAGTTTTTTCTTCATGTCCATGTCTTTTAGAGTTCCACAGTTTTCTTACAAAAACCACATTTATGATGCATGGTTTACCATCCTATTTTTTGGTATTAAGTGAGGGTAAGAATGCAAAGTCTCTAGAGAGCTGATCTGAGCCCAGAATTCTAGAATTTTACAAAATCTCCTCTACCTTTATAATTGTCTACCACACCTAATTTCACTACAGTTTTTTAGCACTTCGCCTTTTAGAAAAACAATCTAAAACTTTTTTTTTTCCACTCATGGCTCATTGACTTACTTAATATTTAACTGAGTTATGCAACTACAATGGCAAGAGCAACTGATATAAATACATTTACTGATTCATGGTAAGCTTATAACCAGTGGTAGGAGCAGATAGGCATGCGAACAGGGGTATAGAGCCTTGTGGGCCACGAGATAAGAGTGCCTGGACACTGCTCAGTATGTTCACAAATGGAATGCGAATGAAAGTATTCTGATGAGTTGATTACATGGAGGTTGGTTAGGCATCTGCTATAATTATCTACTTCACCATGTCTCAACAAAGAAAATTTCTCAGATTCTTGAATGAAACAGAAATGTTCTATATGCTTTGGATGAGATGGGTTATTCTACACTTAAGCTTATCCTATCCCTAAGTGGTCCAATTGTGGATTTGGCAATATTGAAACCTAGTATCGCCAACCTTTGAACTCCATCTTTTGGAATGAAGAATAGGGTTAAATTTAGTTTAGCAGTAAAGCATAATGCACACATGCAGAAATTCATCTTTTTAGCCACAGACGACCAACACATTTTCTGCTTCTAGTGCATCCAAATATCAACAGTCAATTTACATTGATGATTTTTGCTTAATAATTCAGAAAGGAATATTGATATCATCTTAGAAGGGGAACCTCATAGGCTAGCTGTTTCTCTAAAAAGTGGCCCAATATTTCCACTTTTTACTGCCAACATATCTCTTCACAAAAGTCAGCAGTGTTCTAAGTAATGTGCCTGGATAAAATGCTAACAAGTAATTAACAATGCATTCATTAGTAAGGCAGTTAATGCATCTAATGATCCTTAATCACATAATGAAATGCTCACTATGAATGTTTTATTTCTCAACCTTTTCCACACATCATTTATTGTTAATTAGTTACTGAGGAGTAGTGAGCATTATCCTTTTGATAAAAAGGAATTGTACAAAAGAACTAAAACATTGCACGATTGGTAGTCCTTTGATTTAATTCATATATTATTTAATTCTATATGCCAGATTCTTAGCTATGGGATTCTTTTTCTCAACACAGGTTATTTTGTCTAAGATATAAATGCCATGTGTTTACATATGATCCAGTTCTTGCATTCATACATTTTCCATTTAAAACAGAAATGCTCTCAGACACCTTAGCCTGGGGCTATACTTCTGTTAACCATTCAAGAAGTCAACCTAGTCTATAACTAGGTTTCTTTGAAAGAATGCAAAAGTTGTGCTTAGTTGTCACAGTTGAAAATGTGTCAGTGGAGAACTATATAAGTGTGTGTATGTGTGTGTGTGTGTGCAAGCACGCATTCACCAATGCCTTAAGATAACTTAAAATAACATCACTCCTTTACTAGTAATCTCTAATGGCTCCACCATCCATAGAAGCAGAAAAGCTAGAAGTCAAGTCAGTAGAATTTTACCCTAGAATTTTCTCTTAAATCTCTATTTTGCTTCTGTTGTGGAGCCATCATTTTTCATGAGGGTGTGTCAACAGGTGCAATTCCCTTAAAGGAAATGGTATTTAGCACTCCCTCCTCTCTCCTTAGCAACTTGTATTTGTATTGTCCCTATTTGATAGTTTTTTTTTTGATTAAGAAAAGAAGAACTAAAGCAGGTTGTGAGTGGGGATGACATTGAGAGTGGGGAGACATTTAGGTCATAAAACAGGAGGTCATGTCTGAATTTGATTCTCTGGGGGAAGCTGATGTTATCTGGCCAAAACAGTGCATGAGAGACAGAAAATCAGCTTGATAGGTCTGATTTTGCAGAAGTCAAAGATAAAGCTAGTTCTAGAATTAGAAAATCCTACACTTATATGTTTAAAAAGGGGCCTTACCCACCATTTTGTCCAACTCTAAAAGCAATTATGTTTTTTATGGGCTGAATTGCATCCCCTCAATACTCCTTTGTTTAAGCCCTAAATGACAACCTCAGAATATGACTATTCGGAGATGAGACTTTTAAACAGTTGATCAAGTTAAAACAAAGCCTTTAGTTGGCCCCTAATCCAACTGTCTAATGTCATTACAAGAAAAGGAAATTGGGACATGTTAAGAGATGCCAGGGATATCTCAAAAGAAAGAAAGACACAGGGAGAAGCCAGTCCTCTGCAAGCCAAGGAGAGAGGTCTCAGAAGAGACCATGGCTGCCAATGCTTTGAACTTGAACTTCAAGCCTCCAGACCCATGAAAAAAATAATAGTTTGTTTTTTAAGCCCCCCAGTCAGTGGTATGTTGTTATGGCAGTTGTAGCAAACTAACACACACTCTCTTACTGACTCTAAGAATGAAGGCTGTTCTTTCCTATAACTCATCACACTCTACTTTTTCAGGCAAAACCTTGTAGGAAAGAATAATTTTCATACTGGAAAGCATTTAGGGCTGTGTAAATCTCACAGGAAAGCATGATAACAAGAGATTTGCAGCAATTAAACTTTAAAAAGCCTCTCAAGATCTCCCAAATATATTGTGCACATTTCAACAAAGCCAAGTGCTAACAAACATATCCCCTGAAGCAACACCACTAGAAGAACACCTTCTCTACTCCCTTATGATTCTAATTGTTTACTTGATAACCTCTTATCTCAACCAAATTCCCAATGTAGAATCTGATAGCAGTTGGGTTGAAGCTGTAATGTATCCTATTGAAGGTATGAATCTAAATGTGAAAAAGAGAAATTCGATGACTCGAAATGACATGTACAATCAGCATATTTAACACAAATTCAGTAAAACAATCTTCAGACACAAAACATATTTTACTCCAAGCCATTATCTTAATAATCTTATCTAAAATCTGAATTATTACCATACTGAATAACTGGTTAAGAGATTGATTCTACTCTGAACCTTGAGTCATCACTGTCATTGTCCAAGGCCACCTCTCCTTCTTGGTGACCAGAGACTCAGAGACAAAAATATGTCTTCCTGTGATGTCCATTTCTGATTCTTTGCTCTGAATATTGTGTGATTCAACGTTCCCACCAGGGTCTCAGTGGGCTAAGGAGGCTTCAACAGAATATACTGAGCATCGATCTGTAAGATTCATGCAGACTAAAGAATCAATTTTTTTTCTTTTTCAACTTCAGAGTAATTTATAGTCCAAGTAATATTCAGAGGTTTTTTATTGCATATTTTCCAGTCTTCATTATCTTCACTATACCTTGCCCTCTTCTAAGAGACTCTGAAAGCATTTGAGTTTTATAGTTTTTGAGAGATATTTTGAGACCTCCTACCTATAACCTAATTGGAGAACCCAAAGGTAAAAGTACTATCTGTAAATATGAAACTTCCAGCAAGCAAGGCTGTTCTAAAATGATTGTAAAACCTAATGGTGCTGCTTAGGTGGGTGTTGTATGAGCCAGTCACCAAAAGTAGGGCAGTCTTCTAAAATTTGACTCACTCCATCAGCAGAAAGCTGACTCCAGTATAATTTCCACAAATCCCTTTTCTAGCAAGCAATATTACTCTGAAAAGAGTAGCCAATTAATCTATGAGATTGAGAACCTAATTCCCAAGAGTAGGAACTACATATCATCTTTTCCTAATTATAAGACAAGAAAATACTGATTGAGACTTGAAGAGACCAGAATAAGAATTTCAGGGGAGGGCTTACAGTGAACAAGAAGGTAGGATTCACAGTGTTTGAATTCAGATGAGAAGAGCAGAGACACACCAAATGATTTCACACTAGACTTGAAGTTAATCCTTACGTGGAAGGTGACCCTTTACTTCTGTGATACAACAACCCTATAACCTGAATTTGCCTGTGCCTGTGCTCTCTTAGGTCTAGGCACTTTTATTCTTTTAAAAAAGAATATATGTTGCTGAAAAAATAAACTATACATAAATTTAACTTAATTTTTATATCTGAGACTATCCATGTAAACAGATTTTCACACTTGGAAATAACGTTTGTTGAAATTAGGTGTTTTTATCTAGAAAACATGCTCAATATGTCCTCATCTGGAAAACAGGCAAAACCATCTTGACCTTCTTAGGATAAGTGAGATAATGCAAGGGAGCTACTTCACATTATACACATTTAGAAGGTGTCATTATTGCTATCCTGGCTTATGAAAAGTAGACTGAGTAACATGCCAAAGATTAATTAATAAAAGATCATAGGACTAATCTTAAGGAAGCATTGGGCAGGATTATAACCTATCACATATCCCTATTTCTACCATCTAGATTACATTCCAATTCTTGCCTCCATTCTGGAATGTCCCTGAATTTCTAATTTTTCTCCTTGCTGTACATGGAGCAATTCATCTCTGTCCAAATCCTGACCCGCATTCCCTCCTTATCTCACTGCATGGAGTGAAACGAATGTCCTCCAAGTAGCAGTCACCACTGTCCTCAGAAACCTGCTTCGACACCATTTTTCACTAATTGTGCCCCTCCTTGTTGAACACCACTTCTCCTTTCAAAATACTTAAAATATTTTTCCAAATTCTGATAATGCTCTCCCTAACAGGAATTGGGTAAGCAAACTGTCCTCTAAATATTTTAAAGTACAAACATCCTGCATTAGGAGAGAGGTCACAATGAGGGGGAGCATGATGCAGACACCACCCCATTACCCAGGCAAAGTGCTCACCCTCAACATGCCTTGCAGGCCTCCCCACAGACTTTGTCTCACAAGGAGTATATATGTCAAGACCTCAAGCTGTACACCTTAAATATATATAAGTTTAATTGCCAATTGTACTTCAGTAATGCTAAACAAAAAACACCAGCTCACCTGTTGTGAGCTGCAATGCAGCGGGATTCCTATGGACTGCAGAAAGAAACAGAGTTCATATCAATGTATGAAAGCAGACAAGAGACAGGACCAATCCAGAAAACCACCAGCACAGGGCAAACATGAGTTATAAAACCAGCTTTGTGTCATCATCCAGCATTCCAGACAACACCTCAGTGCATCAAAGCTTCCCAAGTTATTTACTGTCTGAAGCCAGAGCTCCCTCCTCACTACCACTAATGCCAGGCCTGAGCAACTGAGAACCCCTGTTCTGCTCTTCTACTTTCCAACTCTTCACAACCTAGCATTTAAGTATGCCTTTGAACCACACAAACCAATAGCTTCAAAATGGCAATGTCGCATTCTCCCTTTTTACCGAGATAATAGAGAAACCACTGTCTCTTGGGGTTTAGGAGAGTGGTCCTTGAGCCTCAGGACTGACTCCCAAAGGCTGCCATAAATTCGTCCCTGCAACCCCTCACATAGACACTGAGCCCTAGAGCAAGGGTGTTGCCATGGCAACCAAGAGACAGCCAAGAGCTGAATGGAGCTTATCACCCCACAAGTGGTGCTTCAAGTCTCCATTCACATCACTGCTGCCATCTGACAAGCTGCGTCATTAAGAGGTCCCAGATCGTAATTAATTACGAAGTGTTCTTCCTCTACTCCAAGTCTTGTCATGCCAGAATCACCCTGAGGATGAGCGAAAAGCAAAATTTCAGCTGAAAGGGCTAAAAATTCAGCTTGGGATGCAAGAGAGAATTCTAGACAGAGAGACCAAGAGAGGGCTAATCCTGGAGGTCACCTCACTCAATGCCCTCATTGCAGCCATCGGTGAGAGCACGGAGATGAAAAATCATGCAGTGTAACATCTGATTGCTCTTTTCAAATTTCCAGAACGAAGCAATATGAATCAGCAGTGTCCCCTAGAGCGAAGGAGAAAACCTCCCAAGACAATGGCAGAATACTGGCCAAGGTCTCAGGAAATCTGTTTATTCCCTGGTTCAGCCGAGGCAGGATTGGAGAAAATTGGGACACCTAGGTCCTTTGTGGCAAGTTATTTTAATAAGAAACGCGTTTTATGTAATTTAATAAAATCTATGTTTTGTCACATGTTTTCATTTTTTCTATTTTTCCCTCAGTGTTCTCATAAGAAAAAAAAAGCCTTCTTATCTTTAAAGGACAAATGAAAAGATTTCTATGGCTCACCAGGAAAGCTTGAAGCCTCACAGCATTATAAGAGCCTGGTGTGGTAGCATCAGGGCTTGGTGGAGCAGGGGGTGGTAGGAGGGATATCTACTACCCTTCATCCCTCCAGGCAGAAGAAATAACATATCTGGCATCCTAGAGAGTGGCAAATTGGTGTGACTTCACATGCATCCAAGTGGTAGGGACAACAGAACAGATATAATAGTAGTGAGACATGAGTCAGCAAAGGTAGGCAAAATCTGGCCATGAACAGTTGATGTAGCTAAATTAAGAGTTTAGATTCTGTTGCAAAACCTATTGGTAGACAGTGATAAGATTAGTCTTAGATAGACTATATCATCAAGGCAAGGAAGGTAATTGCAGCTGGGAGTGGAATTCATGAAGTCCCGAAGGAAGAAAAAACATGGCATATTTGAAGAATTTGGACAAAAACAACGTTGAGTCCGATTGCTTCCACAGAGTTGTCTATAAGGGTAAAATTCTGCCCCTCTCAGGTGAGAACAGAGCCATTTCTTAACTTCAAAGATCAAATTTCGAGTGCACCCCAGGGAGAAGAGTGAACTAGACTCATGCAAGGTTAGAGTCACAGGATTCAGCTGGTTGGGCAGAGGAATCACAAATGAGGGAGAAATCTGCTCATTTCCTTCTTCCTTGCCCCAAAGCAAAGAAACAGAATCTGGTCCAAAGTCCTAGGCTACAGATGGTGGAATAGCACAGCATATGTTCTGTAAGTACTTCCAAGAACCACCTATATCTTGGCACTTAAATACTTCACAACAGAGAAAATGTGCTGGTAATTTATATATTCAATATGTGTTCATGTGTGTACATGCCCAACACACACACACACACACACATGCACACACACACCACATACACACAGCCAATGTTCAGTAAATTCAGCAACAGTGAAACTTAGCTCATGAGCCCTTTTCTTTTTTATACTTCCCACATTGCTGTTTCTTCTCACACTTTCTTGTTTCTCCAGTTTGCAGCCCTGTTCTTGGGAAGGGTTCTAAAAATCAGTTTCTTACCCCTCCAGGTGACCCCAAGCTTCCTAGGGAGACCAATTGCTAACACCTGTCATGCAGAGAAGAAAAAGCTGTTTCTTCTTATTAGGAGAATTTGATGCATAAGTAAGCATAGAAAAAAGTTCACTTAGTGACTTCATAGTATATTATTACCACTTAGTTCTGCATACCTTAAGCCATGTATAGATACATATAGGGAGATTTACGGGCACAGCCTGTAAATACCAGGATCTCTTAAATAAATGTACCAAAATTTCTCCTGATATTTTCCCTATGTTTCAGTCTTTCGTCTCCAAGGTTCTGGCAAGTGGGACAATGGCCATCATTTTACCACACCAAAAGAAATAAAGACAGTGATGCTGAGAGTACTTTGGATGGATGAGGATTGCCTACCTTCCAACTACCAGCTTCTGATTCTGATTACAACTCTCAGAGCCAGAGTTACTCAATGGGCTTAAAAATTCCTCCATTCTATCATTATTTTCAGGAGTAGTTCTCCATTATCCATGTGACTCTGAGCACATCACCTCTTCTTGCTGTGACGTATTCTACAAAAGATCCTGAAGATCCCCGTCTGCTCCATGATTACACTGATCGTGGTTGAGTAGACTAGGCAGCAATTGTACAAACCTCTGGCTGTGTCAATTCTTCATGAGAAAATTCTTGCCAGCACAACTGTTTCATGACAACTCCAACTCCCCCTCACACACTGACATACATACCCACTCAACACAATACACAGACCCACACATTCACATTCCCCTCAAGACATCCAGCGTTCTGCCCATTCCCACACAGATGCATCTGCACACATAAATGCACACCCTGTATGCAAACACTGTCCCTGCATATATTTATGCATGTGTTTTATAAACAGCTAAACCTTGCTAATTCACAAGCCTCTTTGGCTGGCAGATTACTGGAGTGTGCAGATTAGAACTAAAACAAATGATTACAAAGTCAAGGATAGCCCATTGCCAAACACATTCTGTTCTTTTGCTTAGCGTTGTAGTTTCGCCTTAATTTATGGTAATCCTACCCACGCTGCAAGTTAACGTACTGCTGGTTCATAAATGGAGTGCAATCTACTACTCCATTTTGGCTGAGAAGGAAGAGAAGACCGCCAGGTTTTTTAATGATGCTTTAAAAAACAAAAATTATAGTTTTCTCACATATTAATGTGAGGATAGTTAAGATTCCTCACTGTAAATATATATGGTATATGTGGACAACTACATAATATCATAATGGAATTCCAGTTTTGTGAGAGACCTTAGAACAGATGTTGACTTTAATTTCTGTCATAACATATGACAGTCTCGTTTAATAAAAAAGAATTTATAGGCCTCAGTAAGTTCATGACCAAGGGCTTTATTCTTTGCACCCTACTGTCCTTTCTTCCATCTCACCTCTCCCCTTCATTCCATGTTGGACTTCAGAGTCCACATGCAGTCCTGTCATGCTATGTATTTCCCGCCCCGACCCCCCTGGTAAGAGATCAAAGTCTTTCAATATCTCAGAATTAAGAACACACTCTTTAAATTGGAATTCCATCAAAACTTTGGTGCCAGCCTCTTTTCCTCCATTTTCTAGTCAGCGTTGTTTACACATAAATCGAGGATTATACCATAAATATTCTCTTTTCTTTAATTCCTTGATTCTTCTCCACTGAATTCAAATTTAAATCATTTTTTTTCTTAGTTGGAACTTGTTCCTTGACTAGGATCGGGTCGTAATTTCTCTTTCCCATGCATAGAATTTCTGACAAATAGAAAGCATTTCTACTAGAAAAAAAAATTTCCCTCATTTCTGAATCTCAAGACAACCTATGGAATAATATTTTTAACTTTTGTATCAAGGTATAATAGACATATAGAATAGTGCTTACATCATAAGCATTCAGCCAGTTGAATTTTCAGAATTCAATACCCCTTTGTAACAAGGTATGCAGCTCAAGAAAAGAATATTAGCAGTACAACAGAAGTCTCCCTCAGGGCCCCTCAACAGTCACTACTCTCCATCCCAGGAGGTAATAGAAAATTATCCTGTATTCTATTACTAACAAATAATTTGCATGCTCTGGGATTTTACATAAATGAAATCACATGATATTAATTCTTCTATGTCTTGCAGTCAACATTAGACAGTCACTCATATGGTTGCATGGAGTTATAGTACGTTCAATGTCATTGCTATGTAGCATGTCATTTTGTAAACGAACCACAATGTATTTAATCCTATGTTGGTGGACATTTAGTTGATCACTTATTTATAGCATTATGAACAGTTGTGCTGCAAACAATTTTGTCCATGTCTTCTGGTGAAATATATATATACATGTATTTCTATAGGAAAATTTCAGAAGTGAATTGTTGAGTCCTAGAGTGTACATATGTTCAATTGTAGTAGATACCACCAAACGGTATTTTAAAGTGGCTGTAGAAATGTACATCACCATCATTGTATGAGAAGTATTCCAGTGGCTCTGCATACTCTTCAACTTGCAGTTTTTATGGAATTATTATTATTATTATTATTATTATTATTATTATTATAGAAATTTTGATGAGATTGTAGTGGTATCACATTTTGGTTAAATGATCGCCAACTGATCACATTTTAATGCATTTATTTACCATTTGGACATAGTCTGTGAAGTGCCAAATAATTAATAAAGTGAAGCCCCTTTTCATTCATTTCCTGGCCATATGGACTTCCTATTTTGAGGAAATATGTTCACATTGTTGCATATTTTTCTACTGCAGTATGTTCCCTTGTTATTATTGAATTTTAAGAGTGCTCTGTATATTCTAGATAGTAGTCCATAATGAATAGGTGTATCATCAATAACTTCTCCCCATCGAGGATTACTTTTTCTCTCTCTTAATGACTCCTTTGTTCTTATATAATGATCAGGCATAGTGCAATTTCATGATTATTTTCTCCTTTTACAATTAATGCTTTTTCTGTGATATTTCATCTGATCCTCAGAACACATCAGTGAAGTAGGAAGAGGAGACACCGTACCCATGTTACAGAAGAAGAGCACAGACCCGCAAAGGATATACTAAGTAAAAGTTCTCAACCCCAGGTCTTCTGACTCCAGCAGAGTTTAGCAGCTGAAAATCCTGGACACATTCACTTCCAAATCTCTTGAGATTCCTGAACCTGTGTCAGGAATCTGTTCATGTTAACCTGCATCTCTCTATGGCCTACAGGAAAATATAATGCCAAGAAGAAGGTAATGGTTAAGGGCATTTACAGAAAATTATTCACACTAAAACCGGACAATTCTCTTATTTACTAAACCCAAAACCCCTTCTTCTCTAAGGGTAGAAGTAGAGGTGTTTGGGAAAAGTCCAAAGTTCACTTCTCTCTTACTAGGGAATGAGACAGAGAGGAGAGATATTCCTCCTGGTCTGAGTTCCCATTTCAGGTATTCTAAGAAAATAAGGAGGAGATAAAAAGAAAGAGAGAAGAAAAGGAATGAGAAGTACAGAGATGGAAATGGAGTGAGAAAGAGTAGCACAGAAGGAGGGAGAGATGAAGAGTTGAGAGGCACAGTGAGTCAGAGGAAAGCAAAACAAGAGAGTAAAAATGAAGAGAGTAGAGGTAGAAAGGTGGAGAGAGGAATGGAAGACAAAGAGAGAAAGAAAAAAAGGAAAGAGAAAGGATTTAAAGACAAAGAGTTTTGTTATCTGTTAGCACCATGATCTTCATTCATCACTTTAAAATTTAGATAATGTGGGGCACCCGGGGGGCTCAGTCGGTTGAGCATCTGCCTTTGGCTCAGGCATAATCTTATGGTTCATGAGTTCGAGCCCCACATCAGTCTCTGGACTGACCGCTCAGACCCTGGCACCTTCTTTGAATTATGTGTCTTCCTCTGTCTCTGCCCCTCCCCTGCTTGCTCTCTGTCTATCTCAAAAATAAATAACATTAAAAAATGAAAAATATATAAATAAAATAAAATTGAGATTGTATGCGTGTGTGTGTATCTGCTGATAAAATAAAATGAGATAATGCAAGTAAACACATTTCCTTATCTATCTCCCCCCCATGGTGGCTAAAATAAAAAATTGGTAAAACCTAACTATTAAAAGGCTTAAGGTGTGGCCAAAGCATGAATTTAATGGATAGTGTGTTTACACCCAGTCTACCAAATTAAATTCTTATTTTTGATATCAACAAAAAAAATTGATTCAATGACTCACTGCAGAGGAGTCTACTACATCTCTGAGGTCTCTGAGCTAACTCCAGGTGGTGCTTCAGGAATGTGAACAACTTCAGATTGAGGGCTGGAGTTCAAGCACCAGTTGAGTTTCATCAACACTCTTATTAATGATCAGATCAGACATTAAACCAAAAGATAATGACTTTTATTGATGACACACAGGAAGATGTCATGATAACTGGGTATAAAAAAATACTTCAACAACAAAATGTATATTTATATTTATTTATTTTGAGAGAGAGAGTAAGTGGGGGAGGGGCAGAGAGAGAAAGAGACAGAGAGGAGAGAGAGAGAATCCAAAGCAGGTCCCACACAGTGAGCACAGAGCCCAATGCAGGGCTTGAACTCATGAGTTGTGAGATCACAACCTGAGCCGAAACCACCAGTTTGCTGCTTAACTGACTGGGCTATGAAGACGCCCGGAAAAATAGATTTTAAAAAGGACCAAAGTGTAGCATTTTCTTCTTTTAGGTTCTTTGAAGGAAATTTCAACTAAGTGAGATTTGGCCCACACACAGAGACAGAAACAAAACATAATATACTAGGAGAGGTGTTTTCTATTATAAGGTATTTAAAACGATTCCGGGGCGCCTGGGTGGCTCAGTCAGTTAAGCGTCTGACTTCAGCTCAGGTCATTATCTCACAGTTGGTGAGTCGAAGACCCACATCGGGCTCTGTGCTGACAGCTCAGAGTCTGGAGCCTGCTTCAGATTCTGTGTCTCCCTCTCTCTGTCCCTCCCCTGCTTGCACTCTCTCTCTCTCTCTCTCTCAGAAATAAAATAAAAAAACATTTAAAGAAAAAAAAAACATAGGAAATTTCCTGGGAAGTGAATATAGGGAACTTCCTATTCTTGACCACAATGTCTGTTTTTCTAAGATGGCCACCATCTCTAATTTTTTTTGGTTTTACTATCCCAGACTCCCTATATTTGCCTTTTCTACAGTTAGCATCCATCTCTAGAATTGCTTCATTTATTCAGTCACTCAAAAAAAAAAAATACTGTTTAAAAAACAATCCTGGGCACTCTGCTGGAATTGGGATTAGAAAGATGGAGTGGATTGGGAAATTATGGTCTCTCATGGAGCTCAGAGCCTAGTCAAATACCCATTGCTCCAGCGGCAAAGAGGTAGTAAACTATTCAAAGACATAACAAAGCTCCTCACTGATGTTCTGCAGCTCTACAAATGATAGGGAATATGAAGACTTTGAAACTTATCATAGAACCTCAGAAATCATTTGACCTCTACAAGCATGGTCCTAAAGCATAGGGCAACAAAGTTCTGTGAGATTACACTCTTCCATGCTCAGGGTAAGAGTAATACCAGGTTATTCTAAAGAATAGAACAACAAAGAAAAATCTTTGCATTTACATTTTTTTTATGTTTACAAAATCTTCTTCTCTTTCTATGCTGCTTCCGTTCATTCTCAGATGATGGGAAGAGAGTTTTTCTTCTTTCCTTCTTAAATAACATCTCTTTAAAAGTTCAAGGGAAAGCCTAAAAAACTGGAAGTGATTTGGGGTAGTCTATTGCAATACCTCAAAATGAGCAATTTAAAGGGAATATATATATATTTTTAATATATGCAGACACTAGGAAAAATCGACACCACAAACAATATGTAACACTTAGGCAGGGGAGTTTTTGAGGTGGGGAAGGAAAAGCTATGCCCGCTGTGCTCAGGGGTATTTAGGGTGTGATAAAGTGACTCAGATAGTGCTGCTATGGTCTGAATGTCTGTGTCTCCCTAAATTCATATGTTAAAATCTTAATTCTCAAATTCATGATATTGAAAGGTGAGGTGCTTGGGGGATGACACGTCATTATTGCCCTTGTAAGAGAAGTCCCACAGAGCTGTGTGGTGTTCCACCATGGCAGGGCACAGTGAGCAGGCACCATCTATGAACTAGAAAGTGGGCCCTCACCAGACACTGATCTTGGATTTGACTAAGCACCTTGATCTTCAACTTCTCAGCCTCTAAAACTGTGAGAAATAAATTTCTGTTTTTTTTATAAGCCACCCAGTCTGTGGTATTTTGTTATAACAACCCCAAAGAACTAAAACAAATGCTAGATACACTGATTGCATAAGTTGACTTAAAGGTGTAATTTGAGACCTTAACCTCAATGATCTAGGAAGAAAAAAGCCAGATGGGCTCCTCCTAGCAGTTGTATTCTGTTTGGTGTCTAGGGAGATGGTTTCTGTGGGATTTAGTTGTAACACATTTCTGTATGGGTCACATTGGCCTGTGGGGAACCTATGATGAAAGTGTACTGCAGAGGATAGAGCCAGAGGGACCCACTGTCAGGTTCTTGTTAATCTCCTATAGCTCCACCCCACAAAGTACACCCTATAGTACTCTCAGTGCTGGCTTCCTCCTCACCTCCTTGCAGAAAGTGCCGCATCAGAATGCTGGCCCCATTTATCTCTCCCTAGAAATTCCAGCCACTGATTCTGATTTGCAAAGGCCTGTGGGTTGAGATTGAAGTTACCTTGGAAACATCTCAATGATGAATGAAAAGGACTTGAGTGGAAATTTGGGGGCCTGAAGCACAGCGTTGGCTTGTGTATTTGCTTTGTGCTATTTTGAGTGCACAGTGCTCTCATTCTCAAAACTCTAGGGGGCTCACACACACTCACAACTGTGTAGACACACAGTGCACAATTATTTACTCCAGACAAAAGTATCACATTATAGAACTCTTCAATACTGTCTGTACCAAATCATGTGGTGAGCAAGTTGCTTTAATTTAATTCTTTGTGACATACTTATTGATAATTTATTTTGGCCTAACAATGCTTTACGCTTTTTAAGCAAACATCATTCCTTTCTGTGGAATTACAGTCCCTTCTCCTGGTTCTACAATGATGTGCATACCCCTGTGACATTGTCTATAACATACAATTAAAATATAGAAATGGGGGGTCATGCATTAATAATACGGATTAAATGATTCAGAAACATCATTTTCCAAAAAAAAATTTGTAAGTTGGACAGTGAAAGTCAAAAACATAATCCTGGAAGTCTGTGAGGGTTGGTTAAGCCTAGGAGCACAGAGAATACCTTTCCAGCACTGCTAGGCTGCAGTAATGACCACCGCCTTTTCACCCTTGAGACTACACTCCCTAAACAATTATATAGTATGACAACTTTCTTTCTAAAATGCTGACAGTCACAATCATCCCTCCTGCCAACTCTCTCCTCTATAGAGCTTCTCTTTTGCAGAGAAAATATTCTCAGACAATCAATTCATATTTTTACTCTTGTATCAATGTGGGAACAATGTCATCTTATTTATTAACTTTCATCGGGAAGGGGGAAGTGATAATCTTCCTGGAAATTTAGGCCAGGGATTGGCAGCAGGTGCAATGTAACAAGTAGCAAAAGATTTACAAATTAGTGTTGGAGGCAGATTCAAGATGATTTCAGGGCCTTCCTTGGAACATTTTAAACCGTATCAAATGATCATGCTTATCTACTTTCACAGAGCTGGTATCACAGAAGTCATTTGGGGGGTCATTCCACTACCGAAAGTAATTAAAGACCCCTAGACCAATACTTAGAACCTGGCATCATTTCACCCCTAATTGTAGGTCCCATGCTAGTAACTGGGCCTGAACTTTGTTCCATTTTGAACACCAGTTAGATAACTGGATCTTTGTTCAGTAGCTTCTACCAGAGCCTTTGTATGTGATCCAGACACCGTTAGGGGCTCCCTTCTCTGGGCCTACTTGCCATTCTACCTTTCTTTTACCACAGACTACAATGAAGCTTATTATAAATGTCTTTTTACTTATCTTTCTCTAGTAAATTCGACATATGAGTTCCTAAGGGAAGAAATGGTGCTTTTTGGTCTCTATCCTTGACCCCCAGATCATTCCTCAGATAGAACAGTCTATTACATATCATACTGTATAGTAACTTTTAATTTACTTGAACCCAGCTGCCCACCAGGTTTTGAATTAAGAGAAGGAATTAGATCCTATGCATTTTCATATAACTGTTTACTCAACCTCATGTCAAAAATGAACACATTCCTATTTCATCTAGGAAAATGTCTTATAGCAGCACTTTCAATAATAGCCAAATCATGGAAAGAGACTAAGTGTCCATCAGCTGATGAATGGATAAAGAAGATGTGGTATACATACACAATGGAATACTACGCAGCAATGAGGAAGAATGAAATGTGGCCATGTGTGGCAACATGGATGGAACTGGAGGGTATTATGCTGAGTGAAATAAGTCAGTCAGAGAAAGAGAGAAACCATATGTTTCCACGCATAGGTGGGTTTTGCGAGACTTAACAGAAAACTAGGGGGAAGGGGAAGAAGGGAAAGAAAAAAGCCACGGATAGGAAGGGAGACAAAACATAAAAGACTCTTAAATACTAAGAACAAACCGAGGGTTGAGGGGGGTATGAGAGGATGGAGAGTGGGTGACGGGCACTGAGCAGGGCACGGGTTGGGATGAGCACTGGGTGTTATATTGAAACCAACCAATAAAAAGTTTTAAGAAAAAGTATTTATAGAAAACATTTGTGGCCAGAAGCATTTGTGAAAATTAGATGTGTTACTTCATTCACTCAATCACTCATTCATTCATTCATTCATTCTGTAGTTATCAAGCCACTACTATGTGTCAAGCATTGTGAATATTACTTATCTTATTTACTCACTTCTGGACCTTTTGATATTTTTATGTACTTATTGAATATGAAATAAATGTTTACGACAGAAAGAAACTCATGCATGCTTAAAATATCTCATTATCAATGGTAAATGTATCAATTAACTATCAAAATCAAAGTGCAAAAAATAAACACTATGATGTAATCTCACTTTTCATTCTTTTTTTTTTAAGTTTTTTTTTTAATGTTTATTTTTGAGATAGTGAGTGGGGGAGGGGGAGGAAAAGAGAGAGAGGGGAACAGAGGATCTGAACCAGGCTCTGCCACTGACAGCAGAGAGCCCAATGCCGTGGCAGAGCCTATGCAGGGGCCCAAACTCACGAACCCTGAGATCATGACCTGAGCCCAAGTCAGATACTCAACTGACTGACACACCCAGGCTCTCCTCACTTCCCATTCTTTTTCTGACCCAATCTATTGTGTTGGCCTCAGGTATCCCTGAAGTAAATGCTTTCAAAGTGGTCACAGTCTACAAGTAAAAGCCTTTCCAATCCAGAATTTGCTTGTTTGTTACCAAAGGCACTATGGCTGTATCATGGTTTGAGGAATACTTATCATAATGTCCTTAAGTGTAAGAGAAGGCCTTACACTTTGGGCTTGCTTCACTTTCTGGAAGGAGACGTGTGAATGTACACACACTTCCAGTGCACAGGACACATCTTGATACTCAACCAACATAGGGTGCAGCAGCAGAACTCACTTGCGTACCTGGTCTAGACGACCCACCAGGAATACCCTCCAAGAAAACACTCCTTCCAGCAAAACAGGCCAAAATAATCAGTTTTTCAATGACTATCTCACAGCATGCCAGGCTGAGACACAGTTTCACAGGACACTAGCCCTCACTGACTGCACCAAATGAAAGCACACTGACAAGAACTGTCAGTGATTCAATTGAAACAAAGTGTTGGGGAAAAAAATCAAAGCCTGGGCTTCTCTTTCTCTCCATTAAGCAATATAGACTTCCCTACAGTCTTTTTTATTTTTAATTCTTTATCATTTTTTTCTATACAGCTTTTAAAATATTAGAAATGGAATGAAAAGGAACCTTATCAATAATCAGTGAAAGGGTTGGGGCACCTGGGTGGCTCAGTCAGTTAAGCATCAAACTTCGCTTCAGGTCATGATCTCACAGTTTGTGAGTTCAAGCTCCGCATCAGGCTCTGTGCTGACAGCTCAGAGCCCAGAGCGTGCTTCAGATTCTATGTTTCCTTCTCTCTCTCTTCCCCTTCCCCACTCACACTCTGTCTCTTTCAAAAATAAAATAAAAACATTAAAAATATTTTAATAAAAATAATTAAAAAATATTCAGTGAAAGGGTGATGAATGCCTTTCCTCAGGGTTTTGCAACCTTCAATGCTCCCCATCCCACCTAAATGTTAAATCCAAAAAAACCCAGCACCTATTCTTAGAGTGTAGGGCTCTCCATGGTCTCTACTCACTCCCCTAAATTCAGTGTGAAACACAAGAGTCATCTCCCTAGAATGCCTCTCTCTTCCACTTCTTATAATTTTCTATGCTCCACTTAATGCTCAAAGTCCATCTCAAATTATACCTCCCCATGGTCACTACACTGACCACACTAGTTCACCAGACTTCCTTCCCTGAGTTGGCTGAGCCACCTTTAAACTACCAAGGCAGCCACTGCCGAGCACTAGGTTTTGTAGGTATGCTGTCCACTCAAAGAAAATACAAGTCTCGGAAAGGTGGAAGTTTATCTTCATTTTCTAGGGATGCTGTAACAAATTAGCACAAATCAAGTAGCTTAAAACAACAGAAATAGATGTTGTCGTTTAAGCATCTGGAGGCAGAAGTCCATGATAGAGTCATCTGCAGAGTCATACTCTAAAGTCTCAAAGGGAGGATCCATTCCATGCATTTCTCTTAGCCTCTAGTATTGCCTACAATCCTGGACATTCCTTGTAGTGTATCCCTCCACTTTCTGCTGCCATCCTCACATCCCACTTTCCTGCTGTGTCAGTATCCCTGTATCTCCTCTCCTCTTCTTATAAGAGTTTCACTCTGAAACACTTTGACCCCATTGTAACCAATTACATTTGCAAAGATCCTATTTCCAAAAAAAGGCTACATTCTGAGGTTCTGTTTAGACATGTATTTGTGGGGGAATCCAGGGCAGAGATATAGCCTCATCCTGCTTTTGATGCTTAGTATCTTTCTTAGACTGGGAGAATTCAAGGACTAGGTTGATAACAATAACATTATATCTAGGGAGCTTGCTTTGTGTGAGACGATGTACCATGCTCTGCAGGGAAGCCTTTCTGCACTGACTCAGCCACAGAAAGTCAGTAAAAGTACTCTTCCTAGAAGTCTTGATTCTACTAAGAAAAGCCAATCACTTTGTAATGGTAATTGCTTTTGACCCACTCCTCTGGGAAGCCACTAGTAGGTACAGTGGAGTTCACTTAAGCAGAGCTTTAGTATTACAGATCAGGAATAATTAAGGCAGGCAGGGTGGGGAGAGGAAGCAATCATGGAGAAGTCTCATCTTAAAGCATGGGAAATGTCAAGTTGGATTCACTCTGTGTAAAGGTCAGCCCTAACATGCCAACCTTTTAAAATTTCATTTGAAGGACTCTTGTTTAAAATACCATGCTACAAATTCGCTATAAAATTTTTTTTTCACTCTGGGAAAACCTTTTATATAGCCACAGAAGACAGAGTTACCACATTAGAGTGCAAAGCTAAATAAAAACAATATAAATGCCCTAATTTCTAGGAAACAAGTGAAGAGGCACAAAAAAATTTTAAATGTCCACGGAAACACTTTGGTAGAAGGGAAACAAGCAAATAACAACACCCACTAGTCCCAGGGTCAGAAAACTAGGTTTTCAGTTCCAGTTTGCTATTTGCTGGCTTTGTGACATTCATCAAGTTAAGACATTTCACCTTTCTCTAATATGGAGTAATACTTGGCTTACATACTTGCTGTAAATAATTGTGAAACAAAATAAGATCTTGTGAGTGGATGTTCTGTGAAATTATTAACCACTTCACAAATATTTGGATTATTTTGAGACCTTCAGATATGCCGTTGTATATTATCTTAATGATTATCAAAGTTACAACCAAATATTGTCTGCCATTTTGAAATAAAACAAATTTGTTCTTGAGGAATGTCCTAAGGGATAAGCCCCAACTGGTTGCCTAGGAGAAGAGCCATTTAACTAAAGGTTATGTAAAATCAAAAGCCACAATCAGACTTTTAAAAATAGAATTTTAAAAGGTGATCTGGTCAGTGAACCAACAAATTCAACAAAATGTTCTGATTGAACACCTACTATGTCTAGATGTTCTCTAAGACTGATGGAGAGACAGAGCTGAAAATAATTAGTATCTTTAATCCTAAAAAGATTAGAATGCAGTCATTACTATTAAAAAATAAATGTCTACATAGCATGTGAAGAACACAGAGACCTAGCTAAATAAGAGCTGAGCGATTTCAGAGGGAGGAGACATCCCTTGGATACAAAGGTCAGGGAAACTTTATGGAGGAAGGGCTTATGATTTGAATGGGAATAGATGTCTAAGTGGCAGTTTTGAGTCTGTATAATGGAACAGACATTTAAACATCTTAGATGGAATAGAGAATGGAAGGGGCGAGAATGGGGAAGGAGAGGAAGAAACATAGATACTTTGAATCCAGGGTGTCACCATTTTAAGCATGTCTCTGTCCTTGAGGTTTTTATACACAATATCAGTCAGACTCACGTCAGACTGAAACAAAAGGGATATTAGCAAATTAGTAAATTAGTCAAACCTAGGAGAAGTCTTAAATATAGATAATGTCTTCTGCGCTGTTCATTCCAAACAGGAGAAAAGATAAGGAGCTAAACACTAAACCCACTTTTCTTTGGGGTGTCATAGGCAAATGACCACCATTCCATAATTTATAGACAAATGAATCCATCTATTCATTTTAATCTCCATTATGATAAAGTACATGCATGTATAAAAAAGCTTGCAAAATACATACATATACATATTATATACATATAGTATATTGTATATGTACTCTATATATTATATATATGTATATATATAGAGAGAAATATATATTCAAATATATGTATGTGGTTATAGGACTACATTAGTATTGGTTGGAAAAGGCAAAAAGGAAAAAAAAATAACTTGATGAGAAATGAAACCTAAGAAAAATCAGAATGGAATTTAGAGTTGCAAAATGGATGCTTTCTGAGAATATTGAACAGAAGAAAATGATCAGACTGAAATTACCTGAATTGGAACAATGCTTTCTTAAAAGTGACCTATCCAGAGATGGGAAGATCGTACCCCTTCAAGAAGAGACAATCAGCTTTTGTGTGCTGTGTCACTGTAAAAGCTGCTTCCAGCAGAGAGGAGCACAGCCCGGCACTTCCTTTTGAGAGGAGACGGTAAGATGACAGAACGATGAACTTTAATGGGCTATCAGATATTTTTAAATAGCATTTTCCATTTTAAATGTGGATCCAAATCTAATGCTTATAGAATGAGGGCTAAAAGCTTCAGTTCAAACCAGCAAGGCCATCACCAGTATCCGCACCGAAAGCTCTCTGACAAGAATACACTTGATTTCCAACCAGCAAGAGACTAGTTATTCCATTTAGGGAAATGACATCTTGATGACCTAAAATTACCCTTGCAGTTTCTGCAGACTGTAGCTCTGGCAATCCATCTATTCCAGGTTGCACAGCAATAGCATTGCTAAGGCTTTTAGAGAACTCTCTCCAGGGAGATCATGCTTTCCCTGGCTCCTTTACCAAAGATGGTATAAATATCTGTCAACATGGTGCTTACAGTCACCAAAGCTAGTAATTCACTCATTCAGGAACATTAATGAATGTTTACCATGTGCCAGGCTCTGTGCTAGATGCTGGTGATACAATAGTTAAAGACATTTTGCCTACCCTCAAGATCTTACTGCCCTCTGGGGAGTATAGTCAAGTGAACAAATCATCAGAACATAGGAGAGAGAGATGGTGAGCTGACTGAATTCCCAAAAGGCTTGTTGACTTTTGCAGTCTCCACTCAATCCTATTTCATTCACTTCCTAACACTGCAATCTGGCCCACACCCCTTTCTGAGGACCTGATCCTGCCCAAGATCACCAGGACTACTCAACATTCCAGTCTGATGGCTAGTTCAATTCTTATCATACCCATTTGCCACCAGCACTTGTCACTTTTCATTATCCATTTATTTTCTGAACTCTTGTTTCCAGGACTGTGCAATATCTTTATTTTTCTCCTTGCAATCTTGAAAATTTCTTCCAAATTTTCTTGAGTAGTCTTTTCCATTATTTGGTCATTAAATGTTAGAATGATAAAGAATTCTTTTCAGTTCCCCCTACATGTACTTTCCTTACAAAATTTCATCTCCGAGGCTCCCAAACAAAACAAAATCTCTAAATTTCTCCCATATATCATCCATTATCAATTTTGTTCATTAGATTCTGGAAACGCTTCAAGTTTCTATTCAAGATGGTAAACAGAGTCCATATATTTGACTGTACCATGCTAAATATTCATTTAGATTTACAATGTTATATAAAAATATGTATATTTTAGAAAACTGTATCAGTGTGACCAAACAGGAAGGATGTCATTCACATATTCAGTATTGTGAGAACATTTTTCCAAGATATAATATAGGTTTGGATTACTAGATAGAAAAATTACTTACTTGCCTAAGATTCAATACATGGAAGGCAATCCTTCAATTCTCTGAAACACAGGGACAGGGATCAGAGGGATGGAGAGGACCTGCGCAATCATCACGGGGGCCCAAATTTCACAATGTGAATGACTTCTGGATGGACATCAGGAAAATCCTTGAAGTCACAAGGTTCAGGCCATAGGTGGCCACCACACACACACACACACACACACACATACACACAAATAAAATAGAGACATTTTCTCAGTAAGCCACTGATAATGACCTTGTTGATACATGCTATTTTTCTGCACTTCTATCTTGCCAGATAAGGATGTCACTTGTAAATGAGTAAGAAGACTTACAACTACAAGAATTTGTTCTGTGAGAAAGTTTTACTTTTCTGACATAAATGTATTTTTCTGTGTTTGTGACTGCCATTTGTGTTTGATGTAGCAGCTTAACCTTAGTAGACACCTGGTCCTTGTTTACAAAGTGGTGCAAATGTCCACATTGTGAGGAGGGTGCAAGACCTCCTCCTTATCTGGCATGCCTCCAGAGAAGGCTCTGTGCATCTCTGAATTTCCAAAAATTGAAATTTGGCCTCAGTGACCCGACCTTTCTTCTCTGATCCTAGCTGCCTGCCCCAATGTGTATTCCTGCCTGACTGGCATGCTTGAGCATTACAACTGGAAAGAGCAATATATGGTAACAAATCTTGCTGCTACTTGCAAAATAGTTGAACTTTTTCTCCCTCAAGTTAGTTGTGACACATTGAAGTTAGCTGGGGTATTCCTGCCTGTTCCTAATGGACACAATTTTCTTATTAACAAATTCCCTTCATCAACACCCCTACTTTAAACAGCATGTGTCCTATGCCAAGTATACTAAGTGAGAACCCATGGTTTATCAGTAAATTATTGCTACAATAATTTTGTGTGACATGTAACCTCAATATCTTAATAGATTAAAATAGCAAGCACCTAGTTTTCTCACTTTTGTGGGTGCGCTATGACTTTGCTGGGATAGAACGGGCTGGGCAACAGGTCAGGGTTAGATTGTTCAAACACCTTCTCTTTTGGGGCAACAGATACGTGACCCATGAGCTTCCCATGGTGGATCACAGGACCACAGGATGGTGAGGCAGGGCAAAAGATAATTCTTAAAGGCCAAGGCTGAAACTGGTAAACTGTGACCACTGAATACATTCCACTGGCCACAAGCCCTACAGTTAAGACCACCCAGGCAGAGGTGGATAGGACCCCAAGTGAGTAAGAATAAAGGTGACAGGAAAGGGTAGACAATGATAGTAGCTGGGATAAAAATCCTAACATTATGAATTTTTTTAGGAACATAATATATAGACATAAATGCAAATTATGGTTGGTCATGTGTGATTTTCTTATTGTTCCAAAACTCTCCCCTCCTCCTTACTATAAGATTATACATTCATAACCCTTTGTAATATGGCTTCAGTTATTAGATATTGGGTTTATCAGTCCAGCCTTCAATTTGATCCTATCAACATGACATTGTATATTTTTCAGTTTCTTATCTATGCTGATGTAAATTTCTTCTAATTTGTGTGTGTGCATATGTACATAGACACATATACGTACAGACACATACATACATACATATATACTTGAATTCATCCATAAATATACACGTGTATGTATATATATATCCATATACATGCTTATGCATATATTTGTTTATGTGCATATATATTCATATAAATGTGAATTTGGGAGAGAAGAGAATTAAATGCATAGGACTCAAATTGTCATTTGTTTTTTAATTTTTTTTAAATGTTTATTTTTGAGAGTAAGAGAGACAGAATGTGAGCAGGGAAGTGGCAGAGAGAGAGAGGGAGACACAGAATCGGAAGCAGGTTCCAGGCTCCGAGCTGTCAGCAAAAAGCCCGACACGGGGCTCAAACTCACGAACCGTGAGATCATGGCCTGAGCCGAAGTCAGACACTTAACCTGCTGAACCACCCAAATTGTCATTTGGGAAGTCTTATCTGTGTGGTTTTTCCACGTTTGTTAAATGTGTTTCTCCCAAAAGGACTGTCTATCATCCTTCTATCCTAAGCACATAATATTGTTTCTGGAATCATCATATGTGTCCAATAAATGTTCAAATTATTAATTAATTGCATTAATTATTTGGCTATTTTCTTTCCAAACATGATCTGATGATAAAACTTAAATCTTGTACTACAATCTTGTGTCCGTTCTCTGACTTAGCAGCTTGATCCTGCCTTGCTCTTTCCATATGTTCTCTGGTTCTTTGATGGATTCTTTGAGCTGGAGTGAAATATGGGCCTAATAATTCAGGAGTAAATGAACCATTATCTGTTAATGGTGTAGAAGACTTTCTGTGAGTGTGCATCAGAGATGGTGCATAGGGAAAGTTAAAACCAGCAGAGGATGGTTCTGGCTTTTCCGCCACTGTGGAACATTTGAAAGCCACTTCACCTCTCTAACCCTTGGTTTTTCCTATAAAATGGAAACCGTTTATTAAAAGTTGCCTTTCCTTCCTACCTTACCTTGTTACATCAAAAGAAATTATGTTTGAGAATATGCTTTGAAAAATAAAAAGTATTGGGGCACCTGGGTGGCTCAGTGGGTTAAGAATCTGATTCTTGATTTCATCTCAGGTCATGATCGCAAGGTTTGTTGAGATTGAGCCCCTCAATGGGCTCTGTGCTGGTAGCCTGAAGGCTATTTGAGATTTCTCTCTCTCTCTCTCTCTCTGCCTCTCCCTCAATCTCTCATTCTCTCTCAAAATGAATAAACTTAAAAAAATAAAATGTATTATGTAAATATACTCTGCAATAATTTTTTAATATGCTCAGCCTTTACTTGATGACATAGGTAATTATTACGGATGACTATACGGAAACTTTCCTTTCCCCCCTTCCCACATCTTTGACTTAGTTCTATATGTAAGGCATATCTTTTGTTTGTTTTTTTTTTAACAAAAATTCTGCCAGACATCTATATTGTTCTAATTGCCCCTATGTCTTTTTCTCTTACGAACTGTCACTTCTTATTTCTGTCAGACTTTTTTCCCTACAATTATTAAAACAGAAATTTAATAAATGCAAGGACTACTGTTTAGGAAGTAAATATGAACATGTCTCTCAGGGCAAGGAGAGAAGAACAGAAAGAAAGATATGGAGAAGCTATTTTTATTTTGCTGTGCCTTGACGAACTGGCTTTAAACACAGTATATTATTGCAGTAGAAGTACAGCTCTTCAAGATATAAAATATTCCGCATCTTATCTCACCTACCACATGCATCAAGGGATCCAGAATGGAGACAGGCAAGGAGGGAAGGGATAAGAAGCTATAAAAGGACATTTATTTGGGAGTGGATGTTTCAGAATCTGTCAGCCACACTCATTTTGACAGGGAAGAGACTTTACCTTGCTTAAGAGTCTTCCTTTATGTAAGGAGGTTTTGGGGAGCAGTGCAGGGAGGGAAATAACGATATTCAGGACTTACACAGAGAGGAATCCTAGGCTGATACCCCATCTGACTCCATCAAATACAAAACATTTCTTTCAATTTCAACCATATTCTAGGACTAGAAAAATATCATTTCAAATACCAGACTCAATGCGGAGGAACCAATTTCTCATAACAAGAGTTAATAATGAGTCTTCTTGAAATTCCTTTTCTAATCAAAGAACAGGGATTGTCAGAACAGACATCACTGTGTTAAGTCCAAACTAAAAGACTGGTCATGACTTGTATGCCATGGATAAAACCACTAATAAAAGTGATTCTAAGATATTTCTGTGAGAGGTTTCAGAAAGACAACTAATTAACTCAGGCAGAGAAACTTCCAAAGATGTATTCCTTCTGTTGAAGAATATCCAATATTGGCATTTTTGTGAATTGTTCTTGACATTTTGCCAGTTCTACTGCCAACTTTCAAGGGATACAGAAATAGTCAGTGGATTTTTAAAAGCAAAATCTCTAAACCAGAGCTTGATTACAAAGCTACTGGCTAGCTTAAAAACAAAACAAAACAAAACAAAACACAGAGATAATCATTAAAACCGAAAACTTCTAGGGTGCCTGGTGGCTCAGTCAGTTGAGTATCTGACTTCGGCTCAGGTCATGATCTCATGGCTCATGAGTTCAAGCCCCACATTGGGCTCTGTGCTCACAGCTCAAAGACTGGAGCCTGCTACAGATTCTGTATCTCCCTCTCTCTCTCTCTGCCCTTCCCCTGCTCGCTCTGTATCTCTCTCTCTCAAAAAATAAAAACATTCAAGAAAAAAAAAAACACTCAAAACTTCTAGGAAAGCCTCCTGAAATGGAATTGCTTCATCTAGCGCAGTAGGATTATGTCTGCAAGGGTCAACTTGGATTAGAGTGTTCAGGTTGTAGTAGTAAAAGTGAGTGCTGTGTGTGCATGAGTGAGCAGACTGCCATACATATATACATACATTCAGTCAATAAACATTGATTCAACCCCTACTATGTGTCAGCCACTCCTAATCAGCTCTTAAGAGAACTATTGTTACTGCTTTATAAAATACAGTAAAACCTTGGTTTGCAAGCATAATTCATTCTGGGAACATGATTGTAACCCAAAGCACTTGTATTTCGAAGCATATTCCAAGAACCATAGGCTCAGTTGTGATCACGTGATATTTGGCATCACGTACTACTCATATTGCAAGACATCACTCATTTACCAAGTTAAAATCAGGAATGTTTGCTCATCTTGCAGAATACTCACAGAACAAGTTACTCACAATCCAAGGTTTTACTGTAATAATAATTATTCTAGAAATGTAGTTTTGAAATGTTTACTTATGATTTTAGTAATTGAACTCTTTTTAATAGACTACTTTATAGCAGTTTTCGGGTCATAGCAAAATTGAGCAGATGGTACAGAGATTTCCTATATACTCCCTACCCAGACATATGCATAGCCTTCTCATTATCAACACCCCTATGGGAGTGGTACATTTGTTACAACTGATGAACCTACCTTTACATCATTATCACCCAGAATCCACAGTTTACATTGAGGTTTACTCTTCATATTGTACATTCTATGGGTTTGGACAAATGTATTATGATGTATATCTACCAGTATAATATCATACACAATATTTTCGCTGTTCTAAAAGTTCTCTGTTTATTTACATTCCCTCCCAACCCTGGCAACCACTGGTCATTCTGTGGTCTCCATAGTTTTGCCTTCTCCAGAATGTCACATAATTGGAATTATACAGTGCGCAGCTTTTTCAGATTTATTTATTTCACTTAACAATGCAAAATTAAGTTTCCTTTGTGTTTTTTTTCATGGCTTAATAGTTCATTTATTTCTAGTGCTGAAAAATATTCCATTGGACGGATATACTATTGTTTCATCATTCATTCACCTACTCAAGGACATCTTGCTTTCTTCCAAGTTTTGACAATAAAAAATAAAGCTGCTATCAATATCCATGTGTGAGTTTTTGGGTAGATGAGTTTTCAACTGCTCTGGGCAATACCAATGAGCACAACTGTTGAATCCTATGGTAAGAGTATATTTGGTTTTGTAAGGAAACACCGAACTCTCTTTGAAAGTGGCTATACCATTTTGCATTCCCACTAGCAGTGAATTAGAGTTCTTATTGTTCCACATCCTTGCCATCATTTAGTATTGTCAATGTTCTGGATTTGGCCATTCTAATAGTTGTGTAATGGTATCTCATTGTTTTAATTTGCATTTCCCTAATGACATGATGTGGAGGGTCTTTTCATATGCTTTTCTGCCATCTGTATGCCTTCAGTGACATATATTTTAAGTCTGTTTGACCCATTTATTGTGCTGTCTGTGTTCTGATGTTGATTTTTATTAAGTTCTTTGCATATTTTATATAATAGTCTTTATTAAATGTATCTTTTGAAAACAGTTTTTCCTGTCTGTGGCTTGTCTCTTCATCCTTGTCTTTTTTTTAAATATAAAACAGTATTCACAAAATCAATAATTTTTAAGTTTATTTATTTTGAGAGAGTGAGCAAGCATGTAAATGGGGGAGGGGCAGAGAGAGAGAAAGAGAGAGAGAGAGAGAGAGAGAGAGAGAGAGAGAGAGAGAGGGAGAGAATCCCAAGCAATCTCCACACTGTCAGCACGGAGCCCAATGTGGGGCTTGAATTCATGAACTGTGAGATCATGACCCAACGTGAAGTCAGAAGCTTAACCAACTAAGTCACCCAGGCAACCCTAGATCAGTATTTTTTTTTAAATAGTAGAATGTCAGCTATCAAGGTGGAAGTGAAATGTTTATTCACTACTCCTGAACTTCCCTGGCCCAGTCTACTACTTCCTGCAGATACTCTATTTATGGAGAATGATTTAAAAAGCATTACTCCCAAACATTATCATCACCCAGAATTTGCTAATGGCTTTCAGAACTAACTTAACACAAGTAACATTATATATCTGCACCTTTCTCTTTATCCACATGGTTCCTATACTACTATAGAAAATAGTATTCCTGTATTCCTCACTCTAACCTCCAAGATGACTGAGAAGTAAGATAAGATACGAGTTTGTTTGTTTGTTTGTTTTTTAATCACATCCATAAGTGAATGGAATGGAGACACAGGTTTTTGGATCAACGGAAAATCAATTAAGAGAGACAACATTTTAAGAACTCAAGAGATAAGCAGAGTGGAGGATATGGTATATTATTTGTACCTTGGAGAACAGTGTCCTTGAGAAGCTACTATGCAAAGCACAGATAGAAGATTTTGACATTTAAGGTAGACCCTTGCTTAGCCAATGGCAGATGGACTAGAGAATCTGATTCAGGGGCCTAGTGTCTTAGACCTGAATCTCAACTTCTGATTCCACATTTGTTTTTCTAAAACAAACAAAATTGGACCAATACTCACCTGCTTTGTATTACAAAACATGGGCCTGAATTTATAATCAAGAGTAGGATGCTTATTTTAAATATTTGTATAGCATATGGAATCATCAAAGGGCAGGGCCCATGTGAAAATAACAGTAATAATACTGAAGCCCATAAAATCTCTCCATAAGATATTGGCTATGGAGCCCAGCCATTTCCCTGAGCATAACTGCCTTCTATGGAAATTACATCACAGTCTGACAGGGGAGCTCAGACCTTGCTCTTATTTTCTAATAATGCCAGCAAGTGTGGAAGGGCATAGGGACATAGGCAAGGGTAAGGGATCCTCTGCCCATCTCCACTGCTTAGGCACTCAACCTTGTGGTCTTCCACGTAAATTGTCATATACCATTCCAAAGAAAAATGGTTCTTGGGCAGACTCTGTCAGCAGGAGGTTTGGCTGAGGGAGAGAGATAAAGAGAGTTCTCTTCCAGCATCGTATTTCTTCCTCTGTCTCAGTAATAGCAAGAAGAATACTGAAAATGACTGGATGAGTAAGTTGTTTTTGGAATAAATGTGTTCACTCCCACAGCTCTCCTGCTCCTCCTTTTCATTCCTTGGCTCTATTCCTCCCTCCTTGCCTCTTCCCATCCCTCTGCAAGCATGTATACTTCTCTTCTACTTTTTAGGTAATACATATCTACTGACAAAGCTATGGAAAATTGTGTGTGTGTGTGTGTGTGTGTGTGTGTGTGTGTGTGTGTGTGTGTGTATTTTGTCCACTAACATGCCAGTAGACTATTGAGGTCATGAGATAGATATGGCCAAGATCAAAAACAATGTTCATCTTCAGATTCACACATCCTAGCCAGCATACAGGGGTCACTTGCATGGCACTGGCCAGATAATGTGGTCTATTTCCTGAGGATTTTTCACAAATATTAGTTTGAAGCCACTTGGCTGTTAAAATATGATTCCATGCTAAAGATATAGTTCAATGTTCAGGCTAGGTACGTTCCACAGAATAAAAGTTGTTAGCTTTATTGTCACAATGTGCTTTGTACAATCAAGCCACCTCCACATTCTCCTTCATTTCTAGCCTGGGTTCTATTCAGGGAAAACTTTCTCTGGATCTCTTTGAACACCTTTTTAATCAGGCACATAGATTCCATAATCCAACCTTCTCTGAGTTTGGTTCTCTCTGACTGTGGTTGAAATTACACTGAGATATATCTTTATCTGGGAGCTACTGCTATAAATGTATTTTCCACTAGGAAAATAATGCAACTAAAAAGCACAGTGTGTGCTAAATGAATGAACAGAGTAGTTTGCACTGTTCTCTAACACCAATGACCCATTCTTCAACTGTCTAGACACCAGCTGGGTTTCCTACAATTCAATTCAATTCTGTTGTTGCCCATCTGGAGTCAGCACCAGATCCCACAAGTTAAAAGGGCTCAGGCCCGCAGGACTCCCTCACTGCAGGTGCTAGTTATAAGTCCCCGGTGTTCACCTGTTCTTCTGACTGGCCAGTTATAAATTCAATGGCTTCCAAGTCCTCTCCTCATATTCGATAATCTGATAGAATAATTCACACAACTCAGAAATGCACTTTACTTAATATTACTGGTTCAATATAAATAACACAATTCCATTTGGAACAGCCAAACTGAAGAGATGGCTAGAGCAAGGTATGGGAGGGTGGGGGATGATGAATATAGCTTTCATGGTCTCTGTTGGCATCCCATCATCCTAATACCTCAATGTGTTCACCAACCCAAACTCTCCAAACTCTGTCCAAGCTCTCCAAACTCTGTCCTCTAGGAATTTTTATAGAGGTTTCATTATATAGATGTGATTGATGAAATTATAGTCTATTGGTAAGTGAACTCAACCTCTAGCCCCTCTCCCCTCTGGGGGTGGAGCTGAAAGTTTCAATCTTCTAATCACTCCTTGGTATTTTTGGTGACCAGAAACCATCCTGATGTTATATAAGGGCACCAGCCACCAGTCATCTCATTAGCATACAAAAGACACTCTATCACTCCAGATATTCTGAGGGTTTTAGGAGATATGTACCCAGAATCAGAACCAGGGACAAAGATGACCAAATATATATTTCTTATTATGCCACAAGAAATTATCTCACTTATTAAAGCAGGGTGTCGGGGCACCTGGGTGGCTCAGTTGGTTAAGCGGCTGACTTCGGCTCAGGTCATGATCTCATGGTCTGTGAGTTCGAGCCCCGCGTCGGGCTCTGTGCTGACAGCTCAGAGCCTGGAGCCTGCTTCGGATTCTGTGTCTCCCTCTCTCTCTGCCCTTCTCCTGCTCATACTCTGTCTCTATGTCTCTCAAAAATAAATAAATGTTAAAAAAATTTAAAAAAAATAAAAAAATAAAGCAGGGTGTCTACCAAATTATTGAACACAAAAACCTATGACAGAGGATGGTGTTACATGTGTCCCCACTTTCTATCCACCCATACATACCAATGGACTTTAACAAACAGCCCCATCAAACAGAAAAACAAACAAAACTCAACACCTCAGGTCCTACCTCAACTGAGATCCAGTTTTTAGGAACTCTCTCCAACCTTGTTGCTCAATATGATTGAAACAGGTTGAACTAGATTTTCTATGCTATTCTTCTGGCTCCTATTATGTGAAGCTCTATATATACATGTCTGTATGATGTTACCCTTGTTAGATAACAAGCTAACTGAGGTACAGACTTTGTGCAAAATTTTTCTCCTGCTATCCCTAGTATTCAGGGCAGTACCATTTTAGGCATCGCAAAAATATTTGGAAAATAATTTATAGATTTATGAAATGACTATACATTGGAATAATGATAATAATGATGATAAAATAATCTCCTTTAAAGGACATTTATAACTTGCCAGGAATTTTAATAGACATTATACATTTAGTAACTTAACAAACACCTGTGAAATAATAATAAAACATCTATGAAGGAAATATAACACATTTTCCACACAGGAGAAAACAAAACTTTAGAGAAAATAAAGATAGAAATTGTCACAGGACCATGCATATAGGAGGTAAAATTAAATCCTTGCCTCCTCATCTCCAGAATATTGGTCAAAGTGGGATTTTTGAAGGAATCATTAATAAGATTTTTCAATGCTCAGTAGGGAAGATTGAATTTCCCAACAAAATTGATCTGTCCTTTCATGAACTCATCCAGAGTGTATTTTTTTCTCATAAGCAATCAGGATTTGCAATGTGCTTATCCAGGTGTGCATAGATTTTTAGTAAAAGTCATTTGTATATCACGGAATGCCTGAGTAAGAAGGACTGTCAAAGAAATCTATTCTAACTCAACCTGTTTACTTTCAGTGTCCAGTTGAAGTCTTTAAAATTCCAAAGGCAAAAAATGCTTTAGGACTTGAGTGGATGACACACTTCAAAGAACAGACCTGGACAGGAAAATGCTATTTGATGGAATGAATTGAGACTCTTCTCTAACTGCCTCCCCACCCCCTCTATTGCATGCCTCCCTGTACTTAGGCTATGTCTACTAATTCTCAGTTGTTGGCTTCAATTTTAGACTGCAGCTTTCAGGATCACTCTCTGGGATCTTGGTGTGTCCTGATGGTACCCAGATCATGTCTAGTCTTGCCTATTGATCACAGTCTGGCAAATAGTTTGATGACCAGGAATAGCCCTAGTCTCCAATTTAGCTGAGTTATGTATGTCTCTGAATCTTGGGAAGAGGTGTAAATTGTTCATAAATTTAAAAAGAAGTGACAATAGATGTGGATCTTCAATCCTAAAATCATTATGTATATATATTTTTGTACTATGCAATAAAATAAAATGTTCTTTGTGAATGAAGAAACCCCTTCATGATACTGAGTTAAGCATTTGATGAGAAGAGATGTGGATGTCTGGAATGAGGGGAAAAATAGGAACACAAAAGCTACTTCAGGTTGCCAGATAGCATTATATAATCATAATTTACTTGATGAAAATAAATTAAACACCATAGATTTGTTATCATTTTCTACCTGGATTCAATTATGACCAGAACCTATAAAGGATTATGACTCCATAATTTTGAGCACCTTGATCTGAAGAAAGAGGACAAAGATTCACAAAGATTTCTGGGGAAGTGGAAAAATTCAGCGTGACTAACATCAGCATTTAAAAAATAGAAACAAGGAAAAAATGAGCAAATGAACAAAAGGGAACATTAAAGCAAATAAGCCATACCTAAAAATGAGAAATCATGTCAGGATTAAAAAGAAAAAACACATTTAGCATGTGTGGTCAGTGTTTAAATAATAATAATAATAATAATAATAATAATAATAATAATATAAACACAAATCATCATCTAGGTTAAAGGAAAGAAAATTAATACCTTTAAAGATTCCTATGTGCCTCTCCTTAACCATATTTCAATCCCTCCCAAATATAACCACTATCTCAAGTTTGTATTATTTTTATATAGTTTTACCACACATAAGCATATCCCTAACTATATTTTATTTACTTTTACCAACTTTTTTTAATTTTTAAACTTTATACCATATGTACTCTTATGTAATAAACTATTTTAAAAATTTGTACTCAGGATTATATTTGTGAGATTCATCTTTATGTGTCTATCTGTAATTTATTCTTTGAATGTTTTTAAAATGGTTATTTTTTTTATTATTCTGAGAGAGAAAGAGGCAGTGTGAGTCAGGGAGGAGCACAGAAAAAGGGAGAGAATCCCAGGCAGGCTCCACACTGCCAGCATGGAGCCTAATGTGGGGCCAGAACCCATAACTGTGAGATCATAGGCTGAGCTACAATCAAGAGTCTGATGCTTAACCGACTGAGCCACCCAGGCATCCCTCTATCTATAATTTTATATACCACAAATCAGTCGTCTGTTTTACTACTAATGGACATTTGAGTTGTTCCCAGTTTTTGTTAATTTTGAAAATACTCTGCTATATAATGATTTGGTCATAGCTCCTGGTATGTATTAAAAGGAGTTCTTTATGCCATGTATCATAAGTTGGAACTGTTGGAATATAGAGTACGCACATATTCCAATAAAAAGAAAAATGAAAATCACCCAAAATGTGTACCAATTGAGTCTGCTATTGTATTCCATATTCATAACCATTTTTCTATGGTATTGGTACATAGCCCTCATTACACTACAATGCAGTGATCGAAGATTTTCAGTGCTACCTTTTCCCACATCAAGAGTCCATATGTGTAGATCTATTTATGGGAATTGTCTTCTGTTCAATTTTTCCATCCACTTGTCTGACCAGTTTAAATATCTTTCTTCCTGGTTCTGGCTCAAGATGGCAACATAGGAAGATTTCAAACTCACCTCCACCACTGAATACACCAAATTAAACCTATTAGTAGAACAATTTCTCTTGAGAAGAACTGAGTGCTGACTGAACTGCTACTCAACAACCAAAGATAGAGAGACTGGCAAGAGAACAGCAATAGAGATGGAGACATGCCATGGTTTAAGAATAAATAGCATATACACCCACAGCTCCAGTCAGCCAGCAAGTTACCAAGCACACACAGTCTGCATAAAGGACGTCATACACAAGACCATTCCTTCAACTTTAGGAGAAGTAGCCATTTCACCTAATCCACAGAAACAAACATAGATAGCACAGCAAAATGGGGAGACAAAGGAATATGCTCCAAAAGAACAAGATGAAACCTCAGGAAAACAACAAAATGAAACAGAAATAAGCAATATGCCTATAAAGAATTCAAAGTAATAATCATGAAGATGCTCACTGGCCTAGAGAAAATAATGAAAGAAATCAGGAGACCTTCAATAAAGAGACAAAAAATATTAAAAAGAACCAATCAGAATTGAAGAATACAATGACTGAAATAAAAAACAACTAGAGGGAACCAATACTAGATTAGAGGGTGAAGAACATATCAGGAATCTGGAAGACAGGGTAATGGAAAACACATGAGATGAATAGCAAAAAGAGAAAAGAATGTTTTCAAAAGACGATGGATTAAGAGGTCTCTTGGACGACATCAGTTGAACAAATATTTGCATAATATGGTCCCAGAAGAAGAGAGAGAGAAAGGAGCAGAAAACTTATTTGAAGAAATAATAACTGAAAACTCCCTAACATAGGGAAGGAAGTAGACATAAGTCCAAGATGCACAAAGAATTCCAAACAAGATGAACCCAAGGAGGTCCAAACCATGGCACATATTAAATAAAATATCAAAGAGAAACTCATAAAACCCTCAAGAGAAAGACAACAAGTTACCTACAGTGGTATTAGCTGATTTTTCAGCAGAAATTTGCAAGTCAGAAGGAGTGGTATGATATATTCGAAGTGCAGAAAGGAAAAAGAAATCTACAACTAAGAATACTCTACCTAGTGAGGTTATAATTCAGATTTGAAGGAGGGATAAAGAGTTCACTAGACAAACAAAAGATAAACGAGTTTATCATCACTAAATCAGCCTCATAAGAAATGTTAAAGGGACTAGTTTGAGGGGTGCCTGGGTGCTTCAGTCAGTTAAGCATCCAACTCGATTTCAGCTCAGGTCATGATTTCAAAATTAGTGAGTTCAAGCCCCGAATTGGGTTCTGCACTGAAAGCATAGAGGCTCCTTGGAATTCTCTCTCAATCTCCCTTTCTCTCTCTCTCTCTCTCTCTCTCTCTCTCTCTCTCTCAAAATAAACGTACTTAAAAAATAAAATAAAGGGACTACTTTGGTGGAAAAGAAATGGTCATAATTAGACATTAGAAAATTATAAATAAAATAATGCAAAATATGACAATATTTACATAAATTGTGGAGAAGGGAATAAAAAGGGAAGAGAAGGAGGACTAAAAAAGAATTTTTCTTATTCTTTTTCTTTTTTTAATATAATTTATTTTCAAGTTAGCTAACATACAGTGTACACATGTGCTCTAGGCTTCAGGGGTAGATTCCTGTGATTCATCACTTACATACAACACCCAGTGCTCCTCCCAACAGTGCCCTCCTCAATGCCCATCACCCATTTTCCCCTTCTCTCCCACCCTCCCATCAACCCTCAATTTGTTCTCTGTATTTAAGAGTCTCTTATGGTTTGCCTCCATATCTGTTTGAAACTACTTTTCCTCTTCCCTTCCCCCATGGTCTTATGTTAAGTTTCTCAAGTTCCACATATGACATTTTCTGTTTTTTCTAAGAACATGTTTAAACTTAAATGACCATCAAATTGATATGTACTGCTATTTATTTAGGATGTTACATATGAACTTAATGGTAACCATAAACCCAAAACCTATGACAGATACACAAAAATAAAGAGAAATAAAGCCAAATAAAATACTATATTCATTGATCACAAAGAAAGAGAGCAAGAGAAGAATACAGGAATAAAAAAAGAACTACGAAAATAACCAGACAACAAATTTTTAAAGGTCATTAAGTACACACTTATAAATAATTATTTTAAATGAAAATGGCCTAAATCCCCCAATCAAGACTGAGTAGTGGAGTGGAAAAAACAACAAAAACGACAACAACAACAAAAACTAAGTCTCATCTATGTGCTGCCTACAAGAGACTCACCTCAAACCTAAAGATGCATACAGACTGAGAGAAATGACATATGAAAACATTCACCATGCAAACAGAAGTGAAATTAAAAAAAAAAAAAGCAAGGACAGAATACTTAGAGAAAATAGACTTTAAAACAAATAATGTAACAAGAGTCAATGAAGGGTATTACATAATGATAAAGGGATCAATTCAACAAGAGGAAATAACAATTGTAAATATCTATACACCTAACACTGGAGCATCTAAAAACAAAAAGTAAATATTAATAGATACAGAGAGAAATCGATGGTAATACAATAATAGTAGGGGACTTTAACAGTCTACTTATAATCAATGAATAGATCATCCATACAGAAAACCCATAAAGAGCAATGTTTTGAATGACACATAGGGCCAGATGGACATAACAGATATATAAAAAGCATTCCATCCAAAACCAACTGAATACAGTCTTTTCAAATGCATATGGCAGATTCTCCAAAATAGATCACATATTAGGCCATAAAACAACCCTCAATAAATTTAAGAAGATTGAAATCATACCATGGATCATTTCTGATTACAATAGCATGAAACAAGAAAAAAAATCACAAGAAAAAAAATGAAAAAAAAAAAAACACACACACAAACACATGGAGACTAACCAACATTATCTAAACAACCAATGGGTCAATGAAGCAATAAGAAAAGAAAGAAAAAATACATAAGACAAATGAAAATGAAAACATAGTGTACAAAAATCTCTGGAACACAGAAAAACAATTCTGAGATGGAAGTCTATAATAATATAGGCCTACTTTAAGAAATGAGAAAAAGCTCAAATAAACAATCTAATCTTATGCCTAAAGGAACTAGAAAAAAAAAGCTTGAAGTGAAAAGAAGGGAATAACAAAAATCATAGCAGAAATAAATTATGTAGACACTTTAAAAAAATAGAAATAATTAATGAAATTAAGAGCTAGTTTTTTGAAAAGATAAACAAAATTGACTAACTCTTAACTATGCTCCTCAGGAAAAAAAGAAAAAAGACTCAAATAAATAAAATCAGAAATGAGAGAGAAATAACAACCAATACCACAAAACTACAAAGGACAATTATATGCCAACAAAGTGGACAACCATTTAGAAATGGATAAATTTCTAAAAACAATCTTCCAAAATTAAACAAGGAAGAAATAGAAAATCTGAATAGACAAAGAAGGAATAACAAAGTTGAATTGGTAATCAAAAAAACTACCAAAAAATAAAAATCCAGGACCAGATGGATTCACAAGTAAATTCTACTAGACATTAAAAGAAGAGTTCATCTCTATCTGCCTCAAATTATTCCAAGTAGAAAAGGAAGGAAAGTTTCCAAATACATTCTAAGAGGCCAGCGTTACCCTGATATCAAACCCGACAATAAAACTACAGGCCCGTATTCCTGATGAACATAGATGCAAAAGTCCTCAACAAAATATTAGCATACAACAATACATTTAAAAGAATATTTACACAGTCAAGTGGAATTTATTCCCAGGAAGCAAGGATGGTTCAGTATTTGCAAATCAGTCAGTGTCATACACCACATCAACAAGCGGAAGGATAAAAATCATTTGATCATCCCAAGAGATGCAGAAAAAATATGTGGTAAAATTCAACACCCATCAAAAAACTCTCACCAAAATGGAATTAGAGGGGACATACCTCAACATAATAAAGGCCAGATATAAAAAACCCACAGGTAACATCATACTTAATGATGGAAAACTGAGAACTTTCTCTCTAAAGTCAGGAACAAGACAAGGCGTTCCACTCTTACTATCTTTATTCAACATAGTATTGGAAGTTCTAGCCATAGAAATCAAATAAGGAAAAAAAAAAAGAGGCATAAATATTGGTAAATAAGGAGTTAAACTGTTACTATTTTCAGATAACATAATACTATATATATAAATATTACTGTAGGTAATAAACGAATTCAGTAAAGTAGCAGGATACAATATTAATACCCAGAAATCAGTAGCATTCCTATACATTAACAACAAAGTTGCAGAAAGAAAAATGAAAGAAAAGCCACCATTTAAAATTGCACCAAAAAAATAAGATGCTTAGGAATAAACTTAATCAGAGCTGAAACACTTACACTCTGAAAAATGTAAAATATTGATGAAAAAATTGAAGATGACACAACTAAGTGTAAAGATATTAATAGTGTCAAAATGTTCATATTACCCAAAGCAATCTATAAATTCAATACAATCTGTATCAAAATGGCAACAGTATTTTTCACAAAACTAGAAAAATAATACTAAATTTTGTACAGAACCACAGAATACCTCAAATAGCCACAGCAATCCTGAGGAAGAAGAACATAGTGGAAGGTATCACAATTCCAGAATTCAAAGATCTACTACAAAACTGTAGTAATGGAAACAGTATGGTACTCACATAAAAACAGACACAGAGAACAATGGAATAGAAGAGAGGGCCCAGAAATAAATCCATGACTGATTAGTTAATTAATTAACTAATGTTAATTAATCTATGACAAAGGAAGAAAGAATACATAATGGGGAAAACAGTCTTTTCAATAAATGGTGTGGGAAAATTGGACAGCTAGATGTAAAAGAATGAAACTTGACTACTTTCTAACACCATTCATAAAAATAAACTCAAAATGGATTAAAAACCTAAATGTGAGACCTGTAACCATAAAATATAAAATAGAGGAGAACACAGGCAATGATTCCTCTGACATCAGCTATAGAAATATTTTTCTAGATATGTCTCCTAAGGCAAGGGAAATAAGAGCAAAAATAAACTATTGGGTCTACATCAGAATAAAAAGTTTCTGCCCAACAAAGGAAAGCATCAACAAAATTAAAAGACAATCTACTGAATGAGAGAATATATGTACAAATGACATATCTGATAATTGTTAATTTTCAAAATATATAAAGAACTTACACAACTCAATATCAAAACAAAACATAAAAAAAAATACCAAATGATCTTATTAAAACATGGGCAGAGGACCTGAACAGACATTTTTCAAAACAGAAAGAAAGGAAGAAAGAGAGAAAGAGAGAAAGAGAAAAGAGAGAAAGGAAGGAAGGAAGGAAGGAAGGAAGGAAGGAAGGAAGGAAGGAAGGAAGGAAGGAAGAAAGAAAAGAAAAGAAAAGAAAGAAAAGAAAAGAAAAGAAAAGGAAAGAAAAGAAAAGAAAAGAAAAGAAAAGAAAAGAAAAGAAAAGAAAAGAAAAGAAAAGAAAAGAATTACATACAGGGCACCTGGGTAGCTCAGTCGATTGAATGTCTGACTTCAGCTCTGGTCACAAACTCATGATTGGTGAGTTTGAGCCTATATCAGGCTCTGTGCTGACAGCTCAGAGCCTGGAGCCTGCTTCTGATTCTGTGTCTCCCTCTCTCTCTGTTCCTCCCCTCCCTCTAGCCCTCTCTTTGTCTTAAAATAAAGATTAAAAAATTTAACAAAATACATACATATGGCCAACAGACATGTGAAAAGATGCTCAATATCACTAATAATCAGAAAAATGCAAATCAAAACCACATGAGATATCATGTCACACCTGTTAGAATGGCTAAAATTGAGAAGATAAGAAATAGTAAGGAATATTTGTACTTGTTGATGGGAATGTAAATTGGTACAGCCACTGTGGAAAACAGTATTGAGATTCTTCAAAAAAAAAAAAAATAGAAATACCATATGAAACAAATACCCACTATGGGTATTTACCCAGGGAAAATGGAAACACTAACTTGAAAAGATACATCGACTGTTATGTTTATGGAGGCATTATTTACAATAGCCAAGACATGAAATTAACCTAAGTATCCATCAATAGCTGAATGGATAAGAAAAATGTGGTACACACACACACACACACACACACACACACACACACACATACACACACAAATTACATAGCCACAAAAAAAATGCGAATTTGTGCCATTTGAGACAATATAGATGAACCCAGAAAGTGTTATGCTACGTGAAATAAGTCATACTAAAAAAGACAAATACCATATGAATCCACTTATAAATGGAATTCAAATAAATAAATAAACAAACAAAAAGCAGAATCAGAACCCTATAAATATAGAGAACTGATGGTTGCCAGAGAGGAGGGGCATGGAAGATTGAGCAGTATGTGTGAAGAGTAGAGGGAGATACAGGCCTCCTGTTATGGAAGTGAGTGAGTTATGGGAACAAACTGCAGAGCATAAAGAATATAGTCAATGATACTGTAATGGTGATAAAATAGGACACCTGGTAGCTATACTTGTGGTGAGCAAAGCATAATGTATAAACTTATCAAATCTCTATGTTGTATAGCTGAAACTTATACAACATTGTATGTCAAATATGAATGAGTGAATGAATGAATGTATGTATGAATAAATATCTTACTTCCTAATTTACACAGAAAAGTGATACAATTGGAATTCAAATTCTACAGATTCCTGCTACCAAATCTACTCTGTACACGAGCATCTGGTAAAAGACATCACAATAAGCTTCTCTGCTTGCCATATTAGAATACGGATGTTATGTATTCTGTAACTGTGTACACAATCTCAACCACTTTCTTTTATTTAAGGACAGTGTACAAGTGATTCTCTCTTCTATTTCTCTTAATTCATAAATTTTCCTTCTCTAAAGAGTTGTTCCCATCAGCCTATGAGCATACTTTATCCTTGAAAGAAACAAATAAGACTGCTTTCTCTTGCACATTTATATCTCTCAGCTATATTCATTTCTCTTTTCCCTTTTACCAAAACTCTTTGAAAGAGGTGATTGGAATCACTGTTTTAATACCTCTTGTCTTATTCTCCCTTAAACTGATTCCATCCAGGCATTCAATTCCACCATTCTATTGAGAGTGTTCTTTCAAAGATCACCCATGACCCTTATGTTGACAAATTTGACTAATACTGATTTGGGCAGAGTTGATCACTCTCTCCCTGAAACACCGTCTCTTAGTTTCTAAATTATTAAATTCTTCTGTTTTTGTTTCTTTTTTCTTTTTTTTTCTGCATCAGTGACTACTCTTTCTCTCATTCCTGACCTCTTAAAACTAGATGGCGTCAAGGACCATTCTGCATCAGTCTCCACCCTTTTCTTCATGTGCTTCATGCAAACTTCAGGTATACCCAAGAATCTGGCCAATTCTTTCCATCCATAGTCTTGTTGCCTGGCCTAAGGGGCTGCCACCACCTCTTGCCTGGATTGCTGCATCATTAATTTGTCTCTCTCTTCACCCTAACTGTCCCAGGAATCATCATCAATATAGTGACCTCCATTGATCATTTTAACACTAAATTACATTGTGTCAACCACTCATCAAAATTCCCCATTTTACATCATAAAAGCTAAAACCCCTAGCCATGGCCTACTGAGCCCTCTGAGAGCTTACCCCATTCTCTCCTTCTGAATTCATCTCTGCTACTCTCTCTCCTCCCCAGTCACACTCACTTGAAAAGACCAACACATCCCTGCCTGAGTACATTTGTTCTAGATTGATTATAGAGTGAAGTTCCTCACCTTCTATAAGTTTTTACTCAAAAGTCACCTTGTCAGTGAGGCTGAACATTTTTGAATACTGAAAATTAAAATGAACTCCTCCACTAGAACCTACTGTCCCATTTACTGGGTTAATTATCTTTTGTAACATTTCTCACCTCCCAATGTAGTACATAACTTGCTGAATTATTATATTGTCTGTCTTCCCAGTGGTGTTTTGCAATTGCTCGTGCAAGCTCAAGAGAGCTGACTGAAGACATCCCTTGCCAACTCAGTATCATTTGGTAGTTTGAAATTGGCTATTGTAGGAGTATGTACCACAGAAATGAGCAAATAGTACAACCCAGAGCTCTTTCTTTTTTTTTTTTTCCTGGTTGGTAAAAATTTACTAGAACATCACTGGTCGTTCCTTTCTAGAGCAATGATCCTTACCACTATATTGGAGCGGGAATTTTTACTTGTTTGCTGCTGTCTCCCCAGCACTTAGAATAATATCTAGCAAGTTTTAGGTGGTTTAAGAAATTAGGAAATGAATGAATAGCAAGTTGTATATGATTTTTCTCATTTAATAAGAAAATATGCTGAATTATATTACGAGGTTTTCCAAAGTTAAAAAAAGAAATATGTATTTCTAGAAATAATCCGAGATTGCAATGATGTATTTTCTGATATACATAAATGTTCTATTTTTAATGTGTTGTTTAAGAATGTTGCATCTATAATTATCAATATGTTTATCCTGTTGGTTTCTTTCTCATGGTGCTTTAATTTGGTTTTAGTGTCAATGTTATGTTAAAGTATTATGTGAATTGGGTGTAATTATTTCAATTTTCCAAAAAAGTTTATGTGAGATTAGAATTATGTGTTTCATGAATATTTGGTAGAATTAGCCTATAAAGTCATCAGACTTTTCTTTGGGGAAATATTTAATATAATGTTCTTAATGAATTTAAGACTACTGTTATTTCCTATTTCTTCTTAAATCTTTTTTGCTACTTATATTTTTCTAGGAATTCATTCCCTGTAGATATGCTTTGAATTTATTAGCATATCATTACTTTAATCTGTGCCATCTCTGTGATTATTGTCCATTTTTCATGCCTAAAGTTGTTTAGCTTTTTCTATTTTTCTTTATCTGGAAAATGAAATTGTCTGTTTTGTCTATTCAAACAACACATTTTGTCTTTTTTTGATCCTTTCTCCATTATGTCTTTGTCTCACACTTTCCTTAATTTACTCTACTACCATTATTTTTTATGTTTTCCTTCTTAAAAATATGCTTACTTTACATGGTAGGCAGAAATAGAAAAATGGCCTGCAGTTTCCATACCCTAATCTCCAGAACTTTTGAATGTGAGAAGGTGGCACGCCCATATTTATATCATGTCATATGGCACAGTTGAATTTAAGATAGGGGAGATTATCTGAATGGATATAATACAAACACATAAGCCTTTCAAAAACAGAAAGTTTCTAGACCTGGTAGCAGAAGAAACTAAAACCAGAAACATATGGGAAATTTGATGTGCCACTTCTGGGATTAAAAATGCAGCTACATGGATCTATGTAATAGAGTTCTGAATTCTGGCCAATTGCCTGAGAGTGAAGGTGCTATGGGAACCTTCCAGGTCACTTTCCTACAAACAAGATGCTTGCCCTGGAGTCTGTCGTTCCCACATATTCCTATTGGTACTTAAATAACCTTGGTAAACATATATTGGGAATAGCTGAGGCTCCCTTCCACTTCTAAACCACTTATTTCCATGCTCTTATGAGAAGGAGATATAAACTCGATTTCACTTAAGCCACTGCGTAGTAGACTCTTGATCCTAGCAGTTTGACCTGTACCCTAACCATCAAAATAGAATGAAAAAATCATTCTCTTAATTTTCTATGTCCTTAACCCCTCTTTCAATTTTTTATCTCCTCTTCGTTCTGTACCACTTTTTATTATCATTCCATATTGTCAGATTTATCATTCAGTTTGCTAATTCCCTCTTCAGCTTTGTCTAATGAATGCTTATTCTGTTCATTAAATTTCTAATTTCAATCATTGTGTTACATAATTTTTATTGGTTCTTTTGCTAATATACCCATGTTGATTTTAATAGTATCTGTCCATTCATCATATTTTTAATTTTTTAAATTTTTTTTAACATTTATTTATTTTTGAGAGACATAGAGACAGAGCGCGAGCAGGGGAGGGGCAGAGAGAGAGGAAGACACAGAATCGGAAGCAGGCTCCAGGCTCTGAGCCGTCAGCACAGAGCCTGATGCGGGGCTGGAACTCACAGACTGTGAGATCATGACCTGAGCTGAAGTCGGACACTTAACCGACTGAGCCACCCAGGCCATTCATCATATTTTTAACAGCCTCTATTTCTTTAAAAATATAAAATCTACTGATAATCTCCAAAGTGGAAGACCTTGATGTCCTTACTGTAAAATTTGTTATTTCTGCTATCTCTGACTCATGATGGTTAGTTTCATGATTTAATAACTCTTATTGTGAACACATGTCCCTTGGAACTCTGTGAGAGGTTGTTGAGATAAGATTCAGGTTTAAAATACGCTGTTCCATCAAAGATAACCAGTTGATTCTGACTAATGCCTGAAGGACTATCATTTATGGCTACCTTAGATTACGTTTTCTTTGAGAAGTGGGAGAATGTTAACTCTAAGCCTCAAATTTTAAAAGAAAATATTCTTGGTTTGGTATTCTCATTAGATATTTTTTTTCTTCTTTTAAAATAATTATCCCTTAGTCCTAGTGTGCCAAAGGGGTACAAGTTCACACATCTTCCACTGCAGGGTGTATTTATGCTTTATATTTTGTCACTGAAAGTGTTGGTCTTCAATGCATCTAGATTCATGAAGTTGTCCAACCTTCCATGTGTTAATCATCAAGAATGAACAGAATCCCCCAGAGGTATATCAGTACTTGCTTTCTTCTCCTGATTTGGGCTTTCTTATATTTCATTTCTTTACTTTTCTACCAGATCAACAGTGCATTGAAAAATCTATATTTAGGTGTAACTTATTAGAAGATGCTTTCTTTTATATCTAAACATTCATATTTCTAGATAAGCTTTAATTTTCTCCAGACTATGTATCATTACATTAAATTATCTTGTGGGTTTTTTCCCCTTTTTGGTCATTTTGACTTCCTTTCTTCCTCCCTCCCTCCATCCCTCCCTTCCTTCCTTTCTCTTTCATTCCCTTTCTTTAGAATATAACTTCCTCAGATAGGATATTTGGTCCTATTCACTGCCATATCTTCAGTGTCTATAACAATGTCTGACACATAGAAAATGCTCAATAAAATTCCCCCCAAATAAATAAATAAATAATATAGTTGTAAGCATGTATAATTATAAAAATACATATATACTCTCCTATACACATGTATGTGTTATATCCAAATGTATATAAATTATTACTATATAATTTGAATTTGAATAAGTTTTTCTTTAAATCATCTAGTCAATCATAGATTATAATTTAAACATGTAGTAAACAGAAAACTAAGATAAAACATGTATCACAAAAAATAAAGAATTCATTGCATTGAGTGGTAAAAAGGTAAGTGGTACTCCTTTGGACAAAATTGGTTATTAACATGACAGACACAGCAGACAAATATATACTTTTAAAGTTCCAAGTTATTGTAATATATATAGTCACTGAATGTTAACTTTAATTCCAGGTTGTCACTCAGGTTTGCATCCTTAACGCATCATTTCTCTGGTGGGTTTGAAAGGTACTGTATTAGAGATTGTCACTTGGAAGTTTGAGGCACCTGGAGTTACTATAGTATGACTGACATGAGCATTGAACAGTCCTTCGTAGCCTCTGCCAGCATGCCTTTATCCAGAGTAAAGAGAGTAGATTAGATAATTGGATGGTTCAGCAAGAATTCATGTATGTGTATTTGATGGAAGCAAAAACATATGCTCAAGAATGCAAATTTGAGGATGAACTGTGTTTGTTGTGGAAAGAACAGTGGAATTGGGGTTTAGACACAAGTTTTAAGCCTAGCTTATCCTCTTACTGGGCATTTAATATAACCCTTCTGGGCTTTGGTCAATTTATCTGTAACTCAAATATTTCTCAGACTTGTAGACCTTTCCAAAGATCAAATAAAGTCTTAGAATAAGTTATTCCTCTGATGTGGGATTCAGTATAAGATGATCTTTTGCTGGACTTTTCAACATTTGTACTCAAAATACATGATGCCTGTCTCCAAGTGCTTTCCCCAAAGTAGTTGGTAATATAACTGTTGAGCTCTGCATGGGAAAAACAAGTCATTTTCTATCACTTTAAGGAAGAAAATCTGGGGATTTATTAGAGGCTCTTACGGTTACTCAGTACTGTCTCTAAACTACCCTGATGCATGAGTTCTTGGATTGTGGATGATACTTCTTAGTTAAAGCTTTGGGGCACCCACCTGTGCTTTTAAAATCTCACATTCCCTTGTTTTTCACCATCACTTTCCTCTGGTTGGATTCCATTTCTTCTCTTTCCTCACCTTGCAAATTATATGCAGTTTGCACCATCTACTGATCTGTAGAGATGGAAAACAGTGTCTTTAACATATACCTGCCTTAGGCCATCAAATAGCTGTAGTGGTGCATCAGCCCTGGCCTCTGTCTTCTTCTCAAAGTAGAATACTGATAGAGAAGACACAACTTACCAACATCAGAAATAAAATAAGGATCATCAATACTAATCCCGTATATATTAAAAAGATAAAAAGGAATTCTATGAATAATTCTAAGCCCATATATTTGAGAACTTAGATAAAATTGCCAATTCTTTAAAAGATACAAATTACCAAAACTCACAGAAGCTCTGCTTTCCGGAACCAGACTGGATAAGGCAAATAGCACGTCACCAGTCCCAGCTCACTAGCTAATGAGAGTAAAAGTTATGTTAGTGTAATGTCTATTAATATTGAGTTTAGGGGAGCTCCTATCACAATTTTCCACTTGTCATTTACCATGTTGGTCAACCTTGTTTTCATGCCTCATAATTGAGGTTCTCTTTGGGCCTAGAATCTTGGCCAATTTCACATGATTTAGCCAATATTTGACCTTCTCATCATCCTCCTTTCATGAGATTGTACTGTACTCTATGTGTCTTTAACTGTTGATGAAGGTCCTGTCATAGCAGGTAAGTGGGCTGGAGCCAAGACGTCATTTGTCACCTCATTCCAACAGCTCTGCCTCCCCCACTATTTTACTGCTGTAAATAATTATTCCTACCACCACATGACAAGACTCACTAAGCAATGGGTTTCTTGGATTCCTGCTTGGGAATCAAAACTTCAACCATATCAACCTTTTTTCTACCTCCTTATCTTCTTTCACCAGTTTCCTTTCTCCTGGTCCATCATGGCAATTTCTGGGTACTGTCTATGTAATGACATAATGTTTCTTTTTCTATCTGAAGCACGGTAGGAAGCAAAAAGCAGTTTGATACCTGAACCAATTGAAGGTATGACATATCAAGAAGAGCACAACATTGGAGTTAAATCCAGCATCGATATCTGGTTTACTCATTTTTTTATTTCCTCAAGCTTAACCTGAGTATACAAGTATCAACTTCAAAGGGATGTTGTACAGATTAAATGAGATGACCTATATAAGGAATGTAGCACAGAACCTGCCGTAAACAGTCAATACATGGAATTTAAAATGAAATCTGACCTAACATTCACTTTACAGACAACTCTATCATCTATATACTAGAAGCACTTTAATTGGATCAATTCTGCTCCTCCCATTGCTTTTTTTCCCCTCCTCTCTTCTATATTAAAAAGCCTCTCAGGAGGTAATAGTTTGCTCAATATTCCACTTTTGTATTGAAAGCAGAGTTAGGACTAGAGCTCAGGTCTATATTCCCATTGTCAAGAATCTGGGAGGCTGGGCCAGTGGTGGTTTTGGGGATTTGGGTAATGTTGATGACTAGAGTATTCATCCTTTCTTTGTAGAACTTTAAAAGAAGGAGATAGGTTCCTCCAGTCCTGTTCTTTGCTGGATCTTATGTAAAAGAAGAATAAAAAGTAGCAGAGAGTCAAAGAGAGAGGCAAGCACCTTAGTCATGAGTGCTAAACCACAAATTGTAGAAACAGCAGAAAATGGACTCCCCTGTGTAATATCCATTAAATAGAGCTCTGAAAGATATTACCCAATCCTACTCAAGCAGCCTGGGCAGCTTCTACAAATATTCTTGTCAACACAGTCAGGTACTCTCAGAAAAACAGCTGAGTTAGAGCCAACACACCTCTGAGTATGAAGGGCTGAAATTCTAGGATTTAGTCCAAGACTACCTTTAACCCGGAGACTAATTTTAATTTTAAAATAAAAATAATGTAAGGATAAAGGAAGAGAACATATGTTGAGTGGTTGAAATTAAATAAGTCTATAAGTCTATAGAAAGCTGGTAGAGTCGAATTAGCTTTTATTTCACATGGACCAATTGCCCAAACTGAAAATAAGTCTTCTGTGGCAAAATGCCTTGGAGCTCCTAGCCTATCTGATTGTGTCTGGGATCCATCCTGCAATGATCTTCATTAGGGCTAAAGTGTAAAACTTCATTATTATTAGCTTCCCTGCATGGGCCTCCTCTGAGCAGGCTGAGACAGATATCATTGTCAGAGAATCAAGATCACCTTTGCCATAATCCTTACCAGATGTGTATCAGGATTTTATCAAAGGGAACCACCTAATATCTCTCCCACTGCTATTTAATCACATAGCAGTACCGTTAGTTCCATATTACTGCTAAACACTACCCTAGGCCTGAGAACCAACTTGCCTTGTGGCTTGGAGAACTGAGAGGTTCCCTATTTCAAAGCTGGACAGCCTCATACCAAGTACGCCTGGCAACATTTTGGCTCTGGACTTGGATCCCAGTCCCCAGGAAGGAAACTTTTCACTATTTCTTGGGGGCTAAGTTCTTGTCTCTTTCAGTTCCACTTTCAGTAATGTGAGCCCCTCTTCCTCCATTCTTCTCTCACTTCCCACCCTTGCCATTCTAAATATAGCAACTGGCTTCGCTCTTACCAATCCTTATGGAGAATGGCCCTTTCTCTTAGGTCAGGACTCTCCAGTAAGCACCACATTCTTTCCACCTGGACTCTCAGTCTAGCACTGGATACACCCCATATAATAATGTGCACCATTTATGTCAGCTACCAACTCCAAGTGACCTTCCAGGCTCCAGTTTGCCTGGACTACTTCTCCACCTCTTAGCCACCCTCCATTTACTTTTTACTTCTCTTTAATCTTCCTACTACTTTCCCCTTGGATCTTCTCCTGATTACCTGGTTCACTTGCCAAAGCACTCCTTGCCTCACCTGTATGAAGTTTTCAAGTCCAATATGCCCTGCCTTCATGAAGGTTGAATTATAAACACTACTGCATTGTGATAATATCAGAAGCATTGACTAAGAGGGAGAAATTAGGTACAAAATGGAAATAAACTTGCCCCACAGCCTCGGAGTCTTAGAATTTCACTAGAAAATGTAGCAACAGAGAAATAAGTCACAACTTAAGGAGGCTTATGTACTAAAAATGAAAGAGGTGGTAGATCAAAAAAACAAAAACAAAACCCATATTTCTAGGGTCCAACTCCTTTTCTCCTTTCATTTCCTATTTGTATCTAGCATGTTCTGTATCCATTTATTCCAGGAGAGTATTAAAGAGCTTCCTACAGCAACATTGTCCACCTCAGCCCTGTCCATGGTCCTATACTAAGAAAACCAGATTGCAAGAAACACGAGGAAATGACATCTACTCATGGCATTGCTTTCCCTTTCATGTGCTATCTGGGACCTACATGCTAGACCCAAAACAAACTTTTATATATTTTCGAATGTCCAGCTCACCTTGTGGATGATAAAAGCATCTCTCTTTCTAACTCGCATTTCATGATGCAGGACAAAAATGATCCCCAGGAATGCCTCGGTGGTTCAGTCAGTTAAGCAGCTGACTCAGTTTCAGCTCAGGTCATGATCTCAAAGTTCATGAAATCGAGCCCTGCATAGGGCTCTGAGCTGCTAGCACAATGCCTGCTTCAGATCCTCTCCCTCCCTCTCTCTCTTTCCCTCTCCCCACCTTTCAAAATAAATAAACTTAAAAAAAATGAACCGCATGGGTCACCTGGGTGCCTCAGTCAGTTAAGCATCTAACTTTGGCTCAGGTCATGATCTTGCAGTCAGTGGGTTCAAGCCCCGTGTTGGGCTCTGTGCTGACAGCTCAGAGCCTGGAGTCTGCTTCAGATTCTATCTCCCTCTCTCTCTCTCTATCTCGTGCTCATACTCTGTCTCTCTCTCTCTCAAAAATAAAACACTAAAATTTTTTTAATAAAATAAAATAAATGAACCCCATCTTCCATCTGATGTCTGCCTTCTGCAGGATTCTGTGCTCACCTATCCTATAGAGACACACATAAAAACTGACTTATGGGGACACCTCAGCAGGCTCCGTTGCTTAAGCATCTGACTTCTGCTCAGATCATAATTTCACAGTTTGTGGGTTTGAGCCCTGCATTGGGTTCTACATTGACAGTGCATAACCTTCTTGGGATTCTCTCTCTCTCTCTCTTTACCTCTCCCCCATCTGCACCTTCTCCATCTCTCAAAAAGAAATAAATAAAACTTAAAAAATTGACTTAAGAATTAGTCACAAATTGCTCTTTAAGGGTTACATCAAAGGGACTTGGAAAGCCTGTATTAGTAGGGCATGTGTACAGAAAGGTTGCTCCAGATGTAAAGCAGCAGGTGAATGGGACAGATGCAATAGCCTAAGGAAGGGACCTGGACCCCTCAATGCCTCTTCTTCTACCTAAGGTCACCATGAGTGGCAAAATATAGGTGCTATAGCCATATAATCATGGACATCTGGGAGAGAGTGGCATGACACAAACAGAAAGTGATAAGTGCTAAAAAAAAAAAAAAAAAAAAGGACATCAAAGACGGCTCTTATTCTTACAACTATTATCAGCCAGCCACTCACACTTCTAATTCCTCCTCTGAGAACTAGATCCTCAAGGATAATCAAGGATGGCTTGATATTTTCATGATCCCATTGTCAGAATAGATTAGAGGATACTTTGTGCTTCTACCAGTTTTTGTAAAAAATGTAATTCTTCTGTAATATAACCACCTGTTTATGGTCCATTCTCCTGATTAGATTGTGAGTTATTTGAGGACAGGAGATGTCTCAACAACCTATGCAAAATGAGTGGCTAGACCAGTCTGATACTTGATAGAAGCTCAGTGAATGACTAATTGAATGATTAAATGGTAAGATAAATAATGTGGTGTTTAGTTCACTTATTCTGCATGAATGTAAGTTTATACTCGGCCCATAATGTTTTCCTCTTCTGGAAGGTCTCTGTTTTCCAAAGAGAGTGTCAGTAGTCAAGGAAGTCGTAGTTACTGATACTGCTGAAGTCCCCAGTCCCCCAAAGAATGTTTTACCAGCCACTGTTACATGTTCTATGATGTGGGAAACTTGAAGAATTTTTTCAGGTTACCATAGGGAAATTTACTTGATAACTGAAAGGAATATGGCACCAGTAATTACTTTGTCATCATTGCTAGTTGGTGACTTTGAATGAAATAACATTTTAATTTCTTGAACCCTTACTCTCTTTTAGGCACTTGCTAAGCACTTTATAAATAGAAACACTTAATTTTCCCCAAATCCTTCAAAATAAGTATAATTATGTATATTTTATAGATGATGGAATTAAGCACAGAGATTTAGCTATCTTGCAGCTAGTGAATGACACAGTCAGAATTTTTTTTAATGGCCACATTTAATAGACTCTTTTCTCAAATATTAGATAAAAGTTTTCAATGATTATCTGTGTAAACACAATTCCTGCTAATGATCACATTCCTTTAAATGAAAAATATTTTCTTTTCATACAAGAAATTAAAAACGAAGTATTTGCTATTATCAAATACTTGAGTCTTTCAATAATAATATTCTCAGATACCAGTTATGACTAGGCATGGGTTGATTAATGAGTTACAATCAGAGTTAGGAAGGTGGGTAATTATGATGCCATCCCACATATGACGACTGATTTGGGGATGGCCAGGTAAGAATGACAACCAGGATATTAACACTAACATATTTATTACATGCCTTATTTGTTCTTCCACTTAATAAATATTTTCAGACCATCTACCTACTACATGCCAGGCACTGTATAATTGCAAAGTATATAAAAATTAATACTTTTTTCATTTATCCTCCTCAACATTTCTTTATCCTTGTTTACAATTTTTTCTTTGTTTCTTATAACCACTATTCTTGACATGGCCTGGGTTCTAACCCCATTATATCCTGGAAAAAAAAAAAAAAAACTCTTCTGTTCTGCCTGTTAGGCTCCCAACTGGTTTCTCAACTTCCAGTCTTTATCTTTTCTAATTTAATTTCTGTACCACTATCAATAATTATTGGTGGATAGTGACAAAAACTCTACCCTTGACCCACTTGAAAATGGCTTCTCTGACAAGAAATAACAAGTGTTGATGAGGATTTCCAGATAAAAGAACTCTTCATGCATTGTTGTTGGGAATGTGCATTATTGCAGCTATTATGGAAAACAGTTTGGGGTTCCTAAAGAAATTAAAACAGAAATACCATATGATGTAGCAAGTTCACTGCTGGGTTTTTACCCAAAGGAGGAAAAAACCCATTAATTTGAAAAGATATGCACCCCTGTGTTTACTGCAGCAATATTTACAATAGCCAAGATATGGAAGCAGCCTAATTGTCCATCAATAAATGAAAAGATAAAGAAGATATAATGTGTGTAGGTAGATAAGAGAGATATATAGACACAATGGAATACTCCTCAATCGTAAAAAAAAAAAAAAATGACATCTTCCCATTTGTAACAACATAGATGGACCTAGACAGCATTATGTTAAGTGAAATAAGTCAAAAAGAGAAAGACAAAGACTTTGACAAAGTTTTGAAATAACAAAGTTATGAAATAAAGAAGTCACAGAGATGAAAAGTACAGCATAGGAAACGTAGTCAATAATATTTAATAATGTTGTGTTTTATGGTGACTACACTTATCATGGTGAGCACCGAGTAATAGAATGGTTGAATCACTATGTTGTACACCTGAAACACTGATATAACATTGTATGTCAACTATACTTAAATGAAAAAAAGGATAGAAAATACTTCTGTATTATTGTATTATTTTACCTTTTTTAATAATCATATGAAAAGATTACCTTAAAAAGTAAATAACACTTGTGCCAATAACCATATATACATATATGTGTACATACATGTTATACATATATACATGCATATATTAGTGGAATTTTCAAAAAATGAATAAAACTTCAGAAAAAGCACAAAGAACAAAGGTATTCCAAATTGGAGTCTAATTTTACAACATTGCATAATACAATAAATTACTAGGGGAAAAAATGGCTTCTTTCTGACAGACCCATAGTCTAGACCCACAACCCACAATTGTCCTTGGTCCACTGAGTCCAGTTTTAGCAAGAATCCTGATGGGTTAGTTTAAGACAAAGATTACATAAACTCACCCTAGATGCCTGAATTAATTTCTGCACCCCCCACCTCAGTATCTTATAGCCCTGGCCTGTCTTCAACAAGAATCCTGTTGAGTGGGTCTAGAAGAATCTGCCTAGCCTTGATATTTTCCCTTTAGTAATTTTCTGTCCACTAACTCCTACATTGCTGCTTGTCTATACATCTCTTCCCTACTTCAAAAACCCTACTGAAGTAATCCTTCTTGAATAAAGTCTTCCTTACCATCTTTTAATAGGTGTTAAAAATATTTTTTCTTTTTTTTTAATTTTTCAATGTTTATTTTTGAGAGCAGAGTGTAAGTAGGGAAGGGGAAGAGCGAGAGGGAGACACAGAATCGGAAGCAGGCTCCAGACTCTGAGCTGTCAACACAGAACCTGACACAGAACTGGAACTCATGAACCATGAGATCATGACCTGAGCCAAAGTCAGATGCTTAACTGACTGTGCTACTCAGGCGCTCATAATTTTTTTTTTCTTAAGCACTACCCATTGCTATTTGGATGATATTCTTAACCTGTAACAAGGTATACAAAGTTCCTCATAAAAATTGTCTGGATCTCCAAGAATACCTACAGGAAACCCCTCTCAGCTAGTTTATTTCTGGCTTGTGTTTCTATTTTTCTCTCATAGCATGTTGCCTCTGGTTTGCTCCCTGTCAGTTTCCAACTAACTTCTAAACTTTTTAAGGAAGGGGATCTGACTGCGTTCATCTTTATCTCAATAGCCTCTCTCACAAAGAGAGAGTTCTGGGAGAACTAAATGTTTATCAAATGTCTGATGACTACTTAGACAGAACCTTCACCTTTAGGATTTAATTTGAAGTGATTTCATAACCTCTGCAAAGATGGAGGTATTTGGTGGCACTGCAGCTAATAATTACATGACATTCATAAGGTATTATTTTGCTTATTTGTTTTTTTTTTGCTAAAGTTTGTTTGTTTGTTTGTTTGTTTGTTTGTTTGTTTATTGAGAGAGAGAGAATGAACAGGGGAGAGGTAGAGAGAGAATCTCAAGTAGCTGGCTCCAGGATATCAGCACAGACCTGATGCAGGGCTTGACCTCACAAACCCTGAGACCATGACCTGAGCCAAAACCAAGAGTTGGACGCTCAACTGATTGAGCCACCCAGGCACCCCTACAAGGTGTTATTTTGAATAAGTGATTATTTCAATGGTCTTATTTCAATTGTTCACACTCTACATTCAAGATGCTCTAGCCTTCTGCACAAAGGCATGCAAACATGTGGGATTCTTAGCAATTAACTTTTACCCTCATTCCTTAGTGTACTCTCTTTCCTGACTTTCCTACCTCCCTTTCCCTTTCCCTTCTTGTTCTTTCCCACCCCCCCCTTTTTTTTCACTTGGCTAAGATTACTTGACTATTTGATTATTATGATAGAGTGTTCCAAAGATTCACCATCAGAATGACTCAACTGACATTTAACATACTATTAAGGAAGTAGGACATTGCTCGAAGGTCATAGTTTGGATCTGAAGCTTAAAGGTTTTTATAATGTTTAGTGAAGGTATCATAAATGTCATCTCTTTCCAAAACTAGCACTTCCAAAATCAATGACAATTGGATTTATTTGGGACCTAGATTTTTTTTTTAGCTCTACTATGCAACATTTGTCAAAAAAAAAAATTAAAAAAAAAAGATAGCAGTTTCCAGAAAGCTATTTTATTCAGCACACTTGCTTCTTTAGCTAACATTCCAGATGCATAAAATACTCTTCCATGCAATATATTGCCATGTGCTCATCTCTTTTCTCAGAGGGACTGGGGGAATAAACCAGATCATTCTTCATCACTCATTGGGTAGCTTCCCGATCCCTCAAAGGCAAACCTCGATGGCATAGTTTTGAGTTGGGGATTAAGTAGGAGAAGTTTTGTGGGGCAGAATTAACTTAAAAGTCGAAACCTGACTAAAAGCAGACTCTTCCATGAAAGGCTTATTTGGATGACTTCAATGATAAATGACTTCATAAGCTAAAACTTCTCACTATGTGAGTAGGCTTGCTTGATTCTCCAACATATTCATAAGGCTAAGGTGCACATTATGTCCAAGAGACATCTATGTGTGGATGCCTAAGTCAGATGCAGGAAGCCAGAAGGAAGAGAAATACAGGTGAGATAAATGACAAAGATCTACCTTAGTCCTCTCACCAGGACCCACTTATTTCCTTATCAACGTCTGCATAGGAGGGAGGATACCTCCATGTGCAAGTTATTACAAAGATGCAAATTGTGAGTGTAACATATTAAGGAAAACTAGAAATAACAAATACACAAATGCTTTTGCAATCCATCATATTTACAAAAATAAAGCCATTAAGACACCCAATAAATTAGCCTTGATGAGATTTGTAATGAGGCATTAAAGATAAGCTAAGTAAACTGTTGGAATGTTAGGAAACTATACTGTGGCATTACATATCTAGTCTCCATATTTTATGCAAATAATCAGACAAGAACTATTTTTAAATAAATAGGAATTTAAATCTTAATAGAAACCATGCAAACAGATTTAATATTTTTGATTACCTAGCAGAGTTCAACACCATTATGCCCTGAGTGGGAATTATAATGGCGAGAAAGAAACATTTTTTCCGTTGTCCTTTTATTTTTTTTTTGTACTGAAATCTATCGATTGTTTTTATCACCAGTGAAAATTAAAGACTTTTAGTATAAATGAAGTCATATTTAGCTTTTTAAAATTCCAGGGCAGTACGGAGTTTAATATACTCTTTTAGTTTCTAGAGAAAGCTGCTCATTACAGGAGCTAATAGAAAAAAAAATTATTATTTCTATTGTTAGTGCAGTGGCGCACCCAGAGATATCATTTCACACAACTGTCAGAATTATTGATAAGATTTCTAAATAGATCATAGAGGATCCCTTTTGGACAAATATTCTCATTTCTTTAAAAAAAAAAAAAAGCCTGTTATTTTACTTTTCGAAACTAGATGGAATTGCATAGGATAACAAGCCTCATTCAGTGGTAGCAAATGGTTGCAAGGGTGATTTGTTTCTTTGGGGGCAGAGTATGCTCTAAGTATCATGGTCCTGGATGCACTGACACTAGAAGAACAGGACTACTCTGAAATGGAGTGAGGCTCTCTGAACAAAGAGGCAACATACCCTTTTTTCCATAAAGTCACTGCTTTCAAGAAGGTCTTTGCTCTTAATATCTTACTTCAACACCCCCACTATACGCATGGGCATCCCTTTCCTCTGCCCATACAAAGGATGCCGTTAGTTTCACTTTATTGTCTCCAGCACAAAGACAACACTACAAATGACAGTGGGTACTTGAAAGTTTAGAGTTAGGAGGAGGACAAATAAATCCTGGCTGAGTATCTCTGCCATGCAGAGCTGGGACACATGATACTTTCCAGAAACAAAACCCTGGATTTTTTGAGAGCTTTACAAATGTGCATGTCCTTTGTGTATGTTTGAGACCAACTCAAGCATCTCATTTCTGTGAATGCTTTCCTAACCCCATAGTCAGATTCAAACCTCTATAATTCATATTCATTTTTTTTCAAACCAATGAAAATGGGGAAAGGTATAGAAGCCTGCTTCCAGCACCCTGAGATTCAAACCTCTCTAATCAACCAATCTGGCCTCATATCTCAGGATAGCAGGCATCCTTGTGAGACTTTACAGTATTTTGCTCCCAACTGAGCTGGAAATGCTATAAGAATATGAGAATTGCTTTCTATTTCTCTCTCTCTCTGTGTCTGTATGTACTTTCATGGGATTTTGCAACGTCTGTCACTTCTATAGAAGATTATCATGAAAGACAAAAATGCATGCTGCAGTTGAGATGAAGAAATTGAAGGAGAGAAACACAGTCTAGAAATTTGAGAAAATGTCTAAATGCACTGATTTTTGCAGGCCTAGAATTTCTTTTAAATTTATCTATTTTAAATTAAAATGGGTACATAGAAGGAAAGTAGTCTTAAGAAAATGAGTGGCCTTGTCCTTAGAAATTCAGAGTTCTGTACTAGAGATCTTCAGGACCGCCCCAGATTTGCTAGCTTTATTATTTGCTAGAAGTACTCACAGGATTTTTCTATAGTTATATGCCTGGTTGTCTTTTTTTTAATGTTTATTTATTTTTTAAGGAGAGAGAGATACAAAGTGTGAGCAGGGAAGGGGCAGAGAGAGGGAAGGAGGCTCCAGGCTCTTAGCTGTCAGCACAGAGCCTGACACGGGGCTAGAACACACGAGCTGTGAGATCATGACCTGAGCCGAAGTTGGATGCCCAACCAACTGAGCCACCCAGGAGCCAGTTATATGCCTGGTTAATACTGATAATGAGTGGAAAGACACAAACCAAATGCAAAAAAAGGATAAATGACACAAAGGGTGAAGACTGGAGGAAACCAAGCACTAGCTTCTAAGATTTGTCTCCCAGCAGGGTCACACAAGACTTAATAAGCTATCCCAGCAGTGAGTTTGACAACACATGAGAAGTGTTTCTACACAGAACACACTTTAGAGAGTCAATGTCCAAGATATTTATTGGAGGCTGATCACATAGGCACCTTCTTGCCTAGCATGTACCAAAATTCTGAGCTCCCAGAAGCAACCTCGTTGTTTATACAGTTTCAGTACAGTGAGCCACTCTTAAGATTTAGAGAAAGTTTTATGTCACTTTAGGTATATGTACTGGCCAAATTTCCAGACACTAGTCAAGGACAAACCTTGTAAGCAGGCCTTTCTAAGGACAGGCGGTCCCAGGCTACTATGTTAACTCATCTCTACATAACCCCATTGTCCCAGAGCTGATTTGCCCACATACAGAGGGCAAAGCTTTAAGGTAGCATTATCTCTACATGGTTTTATGTTCACATTTAGGAAATATTCCCATTATTTATGCAAGTGATTTAAGGAAGCAGAATTAAGGAATCATAAAATAATTGATATTTATCATAGGAGCCTCTCTTTAGATAATTTTGGCTCTTCTGGTGTTTCAGGTATAATTGGAAGCTTTTGATAAAATCTAAAAAAGCACTTTGAAAAAACTTTCTGAAACCCTGTTCTACTTAGCAAAAGGAATAATTCCAGGAGGCTCAGAAAAGTTCCAATCATTGGGATTTCACTTTCCCAATTGTCTTCTTTCATATGGTTTGAGCTTTCCCCACAGTAACTATGGCAGAGCACAGGTGACTCTATATAGCCACACTGACTGAGCATCCTTATTTTTCCACTCACATTTTAGGTCCTGGGAATCAGAAGATAATGCAGTTAGAGAGAAAGCTCTAGTGTAATTAACACACAACTTGCATTTTCTTCTCCTAAAGATGAAGTGAAACAACTTTTGCCACTCTGTCCTTTCTCATCTGCTATTTATCTACCTAAACTCCTTTTCCTTTTCACTAAACTCACAGATTGTGGTAGAGCTTCTTCCAAGAAATCTTCCCTGAATAAAAGGATGGGGTAAAGCAACCTCAAGAAGAAAATTAAAAAAAAGATTCATTCGTATTAGAATCTGTTCAATGGCTAGAAAGTCTTAAGTTGTTAAAAGCACTCACGAGTGGTTCAAAGAGATTATTGAGACCACTTTCTCATGTCTTTGAGTCCCAGGAGGTATAACTACAGACTGACCTAAGAGTCCTTTCTCCAGCTTTGTGATTATTCACTGTGAAACCAAGTATAAGTTACTAAATTTTACCATCTTTGGGTTTCCGATCTATAAAATGAAGCTAGCAGTGCCCTCCCTTCACAGGCATAGGCATGAAATTAACATAAATGATTTCAAGCTCTTTGCAAATAGGAAATGCTAGTGATCTGTTATAGGAAGACTAACTCTGCCTTCATGCTCCATTTATCCTTTCCACTCCCTCAGGGAGACTTGTGCTGGTCGGAGGGCACTGAAAAAAATCCACCCTAATGAGAGGTCATTCCCTCTTTGTGTATGGCCAACCCAATGTGATATCTAGCTAGAACTCTGGCTTATTCTAACTGAGCATTAAATAAAAACAAGGACTCTCAGGTAGCCCTTCATTTTTTCTGTCCTCTTAGACAGCTATTAGCTTTTCCACAGATTTCAGATGGGTTTCCAAGCCTTTCTGCAATGATGATAATTTGATCATCCCAACAACTTTGTGACTTGAATAGAACCAGTATTCGATTCTTAAAGATTTGTATTTGTTTTCAGGCAAGACAAAATGAAATCAAAGTAGTTTAGGGGATTTGATCAGTAAAGAGTCAGCAATACTGGTCTCAGATTTGGCTCCTGAAAAATAGATACTCTCTCATGTTCCTTTCTCTATGTGGTCTTACAGTGAACTTTTGCTTTAGGGCTGGACTATCAGGGCCCATGGGTGAGGAGAAAAAGAATCATTGTTCAATTATCCAACAATTTATCAAATTACCCATTCTTCATGACTATGCAGAACATAGATCCCACAACCCTATCTGTCATAGTCAGAACCAGCTGAAAGATAGCTTTTTTAGAGCTTCAGGAGAATCATAGAATCCTATATTTGGAAAGGATATCAAAGGTTATCTGTATAGGGGTGCCTGGGTGGCTCAGTCAGTCAAGCGTCTGACTCTTGGTTTTGGCTCAGGTCATGATCTCACAGTTTGTGAGTTCAAGTCTTGCATTGGGCTCTGTGCTGACAGCATGAAGCCTGCTTGGGATTTCTCTCTCCCTTTCTCTCTACCCCTTCCCAACTCGCTTCCTCACGCTCTCTCTTTCTCTCTCTCTCCCTCTCAAAATATAAATAAACATAAAAATTTTTTAGAAACTAAAAATAAAAGGTTATCTGTGCAGTCTTCAAGCCCATGCATCTTGTTTGATACCCTGTCATTTGCTCAGTCTTTGTTCCTGCTCTGACAACACTGTATCTGTCTCACATCAACCACCAGAAGTGTATCACAGCTGTGCATGCCTAACCTCCTCCATAGGCAGTGTGCTCTTTGAAGGTAAAAATTTTATTTTTTACCTCTGGATTTCTAGGAATCAAACTATATCTGACCAAGAGAATGTGTCAATAAATAATTTGACAGCTTCTCTTCTCTCCTAAACTAGAACAACAGCCTTTGATTCCTTTTCATTTACACCTAAAGGTTGCCCTTAGTTCGACCATTTTTCCCAGAAAGCAAACAAAACAGCATTATAAATTGTAAACCAGATTATATCCCTAGCTTCTGCTTAAAACCTATATATTTTCTTGAACATGCCAAAATAACATCTAAATTCATTACAATTCATCTCCAAGCCATATACTTTGAAGCTAATGTTATTACCTCTTTTACTTGGTTTCCTCCCACCTTCCCCATCACTCGTGATGGTCTAGTCAGAGGGGTACTTTCCTGCAGATAAAATATGCTACACTTAGCTGAGTAAATGGGACTTTGGTTTATGGTTCCCTCTGCCAGAGCTCTTTTCCCCCATATCCTCACAGGACTGGATCCTTCTCCCATTCAGATCCTTGGCTTAAAGATCCCATCCCCAGAAAGAACTTCTCTGACCACTCTATCTCATACACCTGTCCACAAATACCTCTTCACACCCTATTACCAGAGCTTGTTTTATATCGGTGAAATAAATCTATATTTTATTTGTTTTCTCGTTTATTGTACATCTTGCACAATCTGACAGAAACCGAGTATGAGCGAGATCTTTCCTGCTCATTCAACAATCTCTCAATCTAGGCCTTAAAAATAACTTTCAGCCTAGAGTGGGTGCTCATTTATTCTCTTCTGAAAGAATGAGGGATGGAAAGAATAATTCATTCAGTGCTTAACCACCCCCCCCCAAACATACTTATTGGTATGGTTAAGTAGGGGTTATTCCTATTTTTCCTTGAGTAGAAATTGTGATAATAAACTCAGTAGTTCTCCATTTTTACACAGGTTTCATAACACAAGTTTTCCCTTATTCATTTGATGTCTGTCTTCCCGAAGTGTTCTATCTATTAACAAATTTTCCTCCCCTTGTAAACACACAAAACAAATTTAATCCCTTCTCTCCATCGGCTCTTTGTTTATTGCCTTCAAATTCCTTGTACAGGTTCTTTTATGCAGGCTAAGAATATCCAGACTTTCTTCCATATCATACTTTGTACATTCAAATATTCTCACTTTTCTTCTGAATATATTCTAATTTATATCTATTTTTCATAAAATATGGAGCTCTAAAGTGACTAAAATATTCACCTGCATGTTTTGACTGATACAGATAAGTTAGTGTATGTATGTGACCTCATATATGTACATGATAATACCTAATATCACATGAACTTTTTTGGCAGCTACATAGCTACATCATACCAATGACTTATACTGTGTCTAAACCAAAACCAAAACAAAACAAAACAAAACAAAAATCCCCAAGTAATTTTCACAGAACTGCTGCAAGTCTTGTATGGTGACCACCCTCCAAGATGGCTCCCAGTGATCCTAGCCTTCTGGCATTCAAGACTCAAGGGTGGGCTATGTGACTAGTGCAGTATAACACAAGTGGTGGTATATAAATTTTGAGGCTAGGTTATAGAATACATTTTTTATGTCTGCCTTGCTTTTTCTATATTCTTGCACTAGAGGAAGCAAGGTTCTCATAAGGACACACCACCCACAGGGAGAGACTCAAATGGTTGAGTTCCCTCTACCAGCAGCCCTGTGAATGAGTAATCTTAGAAGTAAAACCTCTAACCCCAGGTAAGCCTTGAATATAACCCCATGAAAGACCCTAAACCAGAACCATTCAAGCCTCTGCTGGCTTTCTACTCCCAGAAACTATGCAGGGAAATAAATTGTCATGTTTTCAGCTGCTGGTGTCAGACTAATTTGTAACACAGTAAGAGACAACTAATATACTGTCTCTCCCATCCTGCACTCATGCAATTGCTTTTTTTTTTTTAGATCTAAAATTGGATTTGTACATTTATTCTTATTAATTTCACATCTTTACATTTGGTTCTCTCCAGTCTGTTTAGATATTTTTCAGTAAATATTTAGATAATCAACACATCTGACAATAGACACAATATTACCCAACAACTTTAAAAGTCTATTATCTTTCAAGTTACAACTGGCATTCAAGTTACTGATAGAAATGCTAAAATGGAAGGTATGTTGGTCAACATACTGGTGGCCCTCAGCAATCTCTTCAGATTCAGATCTTCCAAACTCTTTTCAAAGAGACCTTCTACCAGCTAATACTTCTCTTTATTTCCCTGGTATTCATCCTACCTATCTTCACTTTATTCACAAGGATATTAACTAAAATACTTGAGTTGTGTCTGTTACATTTTCTGGCAACGCCAGCCTTAACACTGTTATGTTAAATTAAAAAGACTATTTTGGATGACTACTTAATGAGCCCATTTTGGCTCTTGGGGCTCAGAGGGCCATTGTTTTACAGTTTCATAATATTGCCCTAAGTTGGCATAAAGCTCATGTTTGTCAGTTTCCTATACCACCTTCTCCCTATATTGAACATGAATCTGTCATGTGTCCATTCCCAGGCCTGTGCCATCTCCCCCATTCTGCACTGCTCATTAAAGTCAGTATTCACTGGCAATCTGTTCATGCATTTTGCAATGGTCACTTTGCTTCCCAAGGTGTTTCTTTCCATCTTGGAACATGTTTCTTTACATTCAGTCAGTCTGTATTTCTTTTTAGGTATCTATTTAATGAAAGGCCCATCAGCAAATCAACAATAACAACAACAACAAAACACAAAAGATAGAGAACACAAAGAGTATACTAATCATTCTTTATTTTATAACCATCATAAACCCAAAGGAATCATACTTATTAAGTTACTGAAGGAAGGAAGGAAGGAAGGGAGGAAGGAAGGAAGGAAGATGGACGGACGGATGGACAGGACATAACTATGAAGCATCCTCATCCAGAAAATTTAACTTAGTTAATCAACACTAAAAATTTAAACTTATTTTTGAATTTGATTAGTAGACTCTTTGCTTTAACACACTACAAGGGTGGTCATAACTTATTTATTTTGCTTCACTTTCTTCTGAAATACATTAAAGATTTCTGCCAAGTTTTTAAATCAATAAGCAGAATATTTCTTCGATTACTTACTGTGCATGAAAAAACTAGGAAGACAGAAATAGAGCACAATTTTGAAAATTAAAGACCAGTTTCATAATATTTTCAGATATGATTATATTTTCCATTATTAGCTTTAAATAGATACCATCAAAAAAGGAGTGTTCTGTCTCTCGGCAAAAGAATACTGTTTTATGCAAGTAATAAGCCAATCTGAAGATATATAAAAAAGTTTATATGTAATAAATGAGTCATCCCCAATACATATAGAAGGATAAGAATAATAAATAGAGCTGGGGTAATAAAAGTTTTATTTTTAAAAACATAGATCCTACTCTTAGATTGTACCTCAAAACACACTCCAGATGAAATAAAGAGATAAATTCTAAAAAGAAAAAAATAAGTATATAAAGACTCTAGTAAATAAATGAACAATGAATATAAAAAGGATAATTCCTTAAAATAGAAATAGAACATTTTGTTAACAAACACATTGAAAGAAAAATGTTTACCCTCAGAGTAGCCAAATAAATAAATAAATAAATAAACCAATGATATTACGGTATGCATTTTTTAATTTCAACGAATTAGCAATGGTTTAAATTTAATATACACATAGTAATGCCAGTTGGTAGAAGGTGAAAGAGGCACATTTATAGTAACATAAATGTGAATATAATTTACTTAAAAACCCTACTGGAAAGACATCTATCAGTATTTAATTTAAAAAGCCTTAAAAGTCTTAATTTCACTTAACTTATTAATTTCCTTTCTCGAAATCTCAATAGAATGCTCTTTCCTTTTCTGTGTGGGAATGTTGTGGCAAACATTCATGTCTTCTTCTATCAGCTCAAACTTCATTCCTTTCCTGAAGCTTACTGTTGCACAGGGAATGTCTTCCCCATCTTGTTCATACTGATCTGGCCTTGTGAAGGTGGGGAAGAGGGGTGGTGGTGTTTCTGATTATTTAGAAAGGATGGCTCTGTGTGTCTGTAGAGAGCACAACGACACAGAGACAAGATACAGCAAGGAACTCACAGTTCCATCATGAGTAAATGATATGCTCTTTGAAATAGTGAGAGACTCTTTGGTCTTATGGACAATATAATCCTGAGTTATAGAAAGGCAAGGTCAGAGATTACATAGCAAAGAGGAACAAAAAGGATGATAAGAAAGGTAAAGGTGTCTGTATCTGTGTTGCAGATGAACAAGAAAGGCCAAGAAGATGAAATCAGGAATGGAAAAGATCCAGGTCAAATATGCTGGTTGCAACTGTAGTTTTGAGATAACATTTCAGGGCCAACCTTAGAAAGGCAGGCAAGATTTTAATCAGAATGATAAGTTGGTGGGAAGGAGGTAAGTTACAGGCCATCCTTTTTCAGATATCAAGTGAAGGGTTCAATTCCGAGCTTTACTGGTAGGAAGAGAAAACGTAGGGAAGCTTCTGAAAAAGTTTACATAGCCATGGAAATGGCCTCAAGGCTCTACAACCCTGTCCTTTTGGATTTTATGGAGACTTCATTACATATGCATGATTGACTGAATTATTGCCATAAATTACTAACTCATACTAACTCATGCATGCCACACACAAACACATACACACAGTTCTTTCTTTATTTCTTTGTTTCTTTGTTCATCTTCTTGGACAGCAGATACACAGAATTGAGCTGTTTATACTCATTAGTTAATAGCACACTGTAATTACCAGTCCAAGTAGGATCATTGCTTTTGTTTTTATTATTTTTATCTTTCATGTCCTATCACCAAATCCCTTCTACCCTGAAATTATTTAAGACTCCTTCTTATAAACATTATGTATTTAACGCCTGCCCTCCGTATGTTTATTTAGATATAGATATTTCCGTGAAAAACATGAATCTGTGATTTCTTAACTTTAAAACTAATATGAGGGAATTTTTGTAAAAATGTCACCTTTTACGATGGGGATGCGTGAATTGATATTATGTTGTTCTATATATTTGCCTTATTTTAAAATAAAAATATTTTAAATATATATGTAATAGTGTGGGTTTTTAAAATACAAAATGGTATTGTAGTACAGTTCTCATGTTGGTGTTTTTCCTTTTTCAAAATTAACTTCTGTGTTTTGGAAGCTATCTATGTAGGTTTAGGTTTCTTGGGATGTTCCTTAGGACTGATACATTATTATGAGGGATGCATATTATACATTGTACATATCGATAGTCATGCTTTCAACCACTTCCTTCAAAGTATCTTGCTATGGATTTTAGACTTTCTCTACAGTCTTGCTGAGCACTACCTCTCATACCCCCATACATGCATACTGAATTTTAACAAATTGTCAGGAAGACTATATCGGTATATACTCTTACTATAGTGTATGGAAGTTCCACACAATCTTATGCCCTTAATATTAGAAAGCTTTTTACTTTTACCATTCGGAAGTACATTAAGTAATGTCTCCTTGTCTCAATTTGCATTTTTTTTTTTTTTTGGTTACTAAGGGGATGCACATTATCTCATAGTCTTATTAGTTATTGGATTTTTCTCTCTGTTCATATGGAATTGCTTTTCCATATTCTTTGGTCAATTTTTTTCCACTGGAGAACTTGACTTTTTCTTGCTTATTTACTGTTATTCTTTCCTTTTCTATATAATAATACATTGCCAGTTTTACACTCCGCAAGTATCAACACTCAGTTGTCATACTTCTGTTAATTTTACTTTGGTACTGTTCATTGATCTCTTTTTGATGTATATATGACATTTTCTTTTACTATTTTTTAGATCTTTTAAATTTTTGTCTCATCCAAAGACCCAGAAATATTCTCCTATATTTTTATTAGCCTCATTGTTTTTTCTTTCCCATTTAGTTTAATTTTATTTGTATATGTTTTCTATAGGATTTTCTGATAGATATAATATCTCTATATTTGGTCTTCATCTTTGTTCCTAGCAGAGCTCTTAAAACTCTCAGAATTTCCTGAGTGACAAGGGTGATAAAAGTTATTGTTGTTATTTATAACAAGCCCTTCTCAGTCACAGTTGTGTTTATGGTAAAGCATTGTTTTTTGGAAAGTCCCTAAGGATGAGGACTAGTTGCCAGGGGAACCAACCAACCAACCACATGATTAACGATTTGGAACTTTAAGCCACAACCTTCTATATCTGGGTTGGGGAGAGGAAAATCAGTTAGTAATTTATGGCAATAATTCAGTCAATCATGCATATGTAATGAAGTCTCCATAAAATCCAAAGGGACAGGGTTGTAGAGTCTCTGGATAGGTGAACACTTGTAGGTCTGGGAGGATCGTACCCCTGTGGAGGGCATGAAAATTCTGTATCCCTTCCCACATATCTTGCCCCATGAATCTCTTCCATTTGACTGTTCCTAAGTTATATCTTTTTATAATAAACCAGTAAATTAGTAAGATAACTGTTTTCCTGAGTGTTGTGAGCTGTTCTAGTAAATGGCTAGAGGAGGAGGTTGTGGGATCCTCTAATTTACAGCCAGTCAGTTGGTCAGAAGCACACAGTCAACAAACCCAGACTTCAGATTGGCATGTAAGGGAGATGGGGAGACAGTCTTATGCATACAGGTAGATAGTGTCAGAATTGAGTTATGCTATAGGTCACTCAACTTATGTCTGAAAATTTCTTGGTAGGGGAAAATCCTGACATCTTTGGTGACCAGAAGTATCAGAAATGTTCTGAGAAGTGTTAGAAGAGAGGTAGAGAATTATGTGAGTAGACAGGAATATAGTTTTCCCCTTTGGGGTTCCAAAATAGTTTTAGTATATTGTAAATTTTTCCTATGCACTAAGCCGGTTTTCCAGCACTCATTTTTTTCAAACAGCACTATATTAAATAATTCATTATTTCCTCACTCCTTTGTGATGTCATCCTGTACAATCAGTTCCTACATTGATGTAAATCTCTCTCTGGTTCTCTGATGTGTTGAACTCATCTACCTCATCCTGTGTCAATATTATTCTTTTTTTTAATTCCTATGCCTATATCATAGGTCCTAAAAAACTGACAGATTACTGCATTCCCCTCAAAATTAGCTATTTGACACGCTTTATTATTTCATGTGCATCTTAGAATCTTCTTGTAATATTCCTCCCAAATCTTGGTGGAGACCTGATTAAAGTTGCATGGATTTATAAAACAAATTCAGGATGTAAGAATAACATCATACAAGGTTAAATTTTCCACCCACAAACACATATATCTCATTGTTCATTTAGATTTTCTTTTAACTTCCTTAATTAATTTTAAATGGTCCTTCTATAAAATAGCCTTCTATAAAAGTTTTCTTTGTTTGTTAGATTAATTCTGAAATACTTTATTGTAGTGGGTTTTTAAATATTGTATTTTTTTTTTTTAGTTTTTTCATACTATTTTAAAAGAAGACTTTTGGCTCTCATGTTTTGGTCTGTTAGCCAGGAGGATTGCTGGATTGTCTTATCAGTTCTAATTATTATTTTAGTGTCCTTTTGTGTTTACTATGTAGATGATAATACCATCTGCAAATAATGACTTTTTATTTCCCTTTAAGTCTTTATATTTATTTTTTTCTTGTCCTTGTCCTAAGCATTTGCCAGGGACTTCAATATCACACTGAACATTATTAGCTCATATTCTAAAATTTGGCAGTCCAGTTTAGTCCCATTAGGATCAGTTATAGAGGACGTGAATGTAAAATATTGCATCAGTGTACAGAAAAAGAGAACTACAAGGTTTAACTAGAGGTGGTCATGTCTTCTTATACTTTATTTCAGATCATGATTGATTATATTATCTGGATTAGGAATACTGAAGTGAAGAAAAATGGGGAAATGATTTTCATCCCTGAAATTATACAAGGTAAAAGGCCACTGGCTGCATTTCCTATATTTCCTGAGAATGGCTCATAAAATAGCAGAAAGCAAATCCCTACACAGAGAGATCAGAAAAATTTTTGCTATTCTCAGACTATCTTCAGAAATTACCCTAGACCCCTACCCCCAACCAAGAGATAGAAATTCATCAACAAATGTCGATAATTTTCTTTTCCCAGTATAACACCTCTTTCCTTTGGCTGCAGAATGGGAACAAGTGTCGAGCGTTATGGACTGGTAGATAAGCCTGATTCTGAATGCCAGGAAATCCAGGTGATGAGATTTGAACAAGTGTACTCTTCTTGACAATGTCCTTCCACCAGGTTTTACGAAGAGATCACTAGAGTTTGAAGCTAGTAATTTAATCATCTTCAGAAAAAGAAACAGCTTTGAAGAGATAGATCTCTGTGCAAAGTTGCAAAACTTAAATGTATTTGAAATAAAAGTAAAGGATAGCATTCTTCTGGAATCGTTTACGAAATGAACCCATGCATTTATTTTTACTTTCTAGAACAGAGTCATTCACAGAGTCTTAGATTGGCGGTTTAGCTCAGGAGAATCTAAGGAAGAGTACGCTCAAATGGATTAATAAGGAAATAAAACTTAAATCTTAAGAAAAATAATCATTTTTTTTCAAAGCAGATCTAAACCAAGGATGGATCAGAAAACTGTGGTTCTTTATATTTTCTAAACATTTACTAAATTAGAGCAAAGGAAAAGCATTCTAACAACCAAGAAAATTCTATCACATGGGCTGCTGACTTTTTTTTAAGAGTAGTTGGGCAACACCATTAAGGGAAGGCGATCCCCAGATTATGCTGTTATAGAGGGAACATTATATCTTGGTATAGCTTTAAAATACAGCTTCATGCATAGCGAAAGACAAGCCAAAGGCCAAGAAAGGGCAATTTCACACAAGAGCAAGTACTCAAGTGTTCTCTCCAGGCGCTGTGTCTACTGCATGTGGCCCTCCTAAGGGAGAGATGCTCAAGTGGAATGGCTTCCTACATCAAACTGGCAGGCCAGGGAAATTGCCTTCTAACTTGATCAACTCAGTGGTGGATGGAATGAAGTTTTAATGTGAATCTGTTTTTATTTTTAACCCCAAAGCCAGGACAGCTATGGACTTATTGTTTGCATACGCTTTCTCCGTGATGGCTAAATTGGTGCTTCTGGACAACACTTCCCAATAAGAGTGGTGAGAAGCCAAGAGATCACTGACCTTGAAAACTACCCTATTCGGGGCATCTGGGTAGCTTGGTCGGTTAAGTGTCCAACTTCAGCACAGGTCATGATCTTGTGGTTTGTGGGTTCAGGACCTGACAGCTGACAGCTCAGAGCCTAGAGGCTGCTTTGGATTCTGTGTCTCCCTCTCTCTCTGCCCCTTCTCCACTCATGCTCTCTCTCTCAAAAATAAATAAATATTCAAAAAACAAAATCTGAAATCCCACCTTTAAAAAAAAAAGAGAAAGAAAAATACCCTCTTCAAAATAAGTGTAACTAATTATGGATTTCCTTCACCTGGTCAAAAAGCAAGGTTTCGCATGTCTCTGTAAGGCACCCTGTGTGCTAGGTGCTGAGTTTATGTTGATGTACATGACAAGCATAGCCCTCATAAGCAGTGAAAGCAAATACTTAAAATAGTGGCATTAATGGCAAATAAGTTATTATAGAATTTTAAGTGGCCAAAGTGCTGAGAAAGGGTCCATTATATGGCCTCTGACTTAACCCTGTTTGGAGGTGATAGGAGATAGAAATGTTTTCTAACCACTTAAACAGTGGAAAAGAGTCAGTTGGAGATGTTAAGAGGACAGGGAAGTATGTTCCAGATACCCAGAAGTATCACCTGGGAAGACCCAGATATCAGGGAAAATGAAATCATCGCCATGGAGATTCACAGATGCTACACCTGTCCCAAAAGGGAAATCTAATTCCTTCATTGTCTTTACCAAAGATTACTCCATCATAAGCAAATTTTAATTTACTTGATCCATGCCTGAAGGATTCAAGTTCTAACATCCAAAACTTTATGTTCAGATCAAACTCATTATTTTTAAACTCCAAAATAGTCTCTCTTATTATTCCTTCTTAAATTCATTTTATAATTTCCCTAACAGAGCCCAATTCTTCTATCTTAGCATAACTCCAGATCAACCACCTAGGATTATCCAATGGAGTTATCTGCACGAAGTAATTACTTTTTTCTTCTGCAACCATTTCATATTCCAAGATAAGTCTTTAGACTTTAAGGCATGCACTTACTGTTCAGTTTGCAAATTTTCTTGGAAGTTAAAAGTGAGGAGTCAGCAATTTACTTCTGACTAAAGAGGAAACTTTAAAAAACCATTCTACCTATGCATCTTATGCATCTTTAGACACCTATGAAATCTTGATTAATTCCTTAAGATGTCAAAAATGGCATTTATGTGTATGCTATTTGCTGAAGATTAGGAATCTTTGTTCAGAGCATTTGAATAATAGTTTTATGATAATGTGCAGTTGTGGTGAGTACAAGTCACATTGAATCATTCACTCCTGAGTGGAAAACCGGAAAAGCATCCTGCTTGCTAAAACAATAGGAAAGTGACTTGTGAAGTGATACTGAATGTAAGGCATTTTTAAAAAAATACCTCTGATAACAAGAATGAAAGACTGCAAATATGGTGACCTGGAATATATTTTCTCTTTCATCAGTAATTCATATGTGTTTTCTACACTGGCATTTGAAATTGGGTGTGGAGGTGTGTCTTGTTTCACACAACAGATGCCTTCCTAAAAAGATACGTAGAAATTACTCACATTTTCTATGTTCTGGGGAAACTTCCTATTACAGGCAATCTCATAGACTCTCCTTTACAAATATAAGGAGAGTTCTGATATGCAAATGACTCCTATTAATGGACTTGTTTCATGAATTAATATGTTTATATATTCAGCTTGGTTTAAGGTGTTCACAAACAGTATGGAACATATCTGATAACAGATGTTTCTGGTTTGGGGGTTTTGAAATTTACAAAGACTTTTAATACACTTTTATTAAGAGAGAGAAGTGAGGGGAGGGAGGAAAAAAAAGGCAGAGAGAAGGAGGGCAAGGAAAAAAGAGATAATGATGATTTGTAATATTCTGTTTATGTCTTGAGATTTACAGCAGCCGCAGGTGCTGAGACTGCTTTTGTCTCGAATCTGTTGACACTTATCTTTTTTTTTTTTTTTCCACACGGCATCTTTATTTAGCAGTGCTTGTTATTAAAAGCCTGATGCACATTTTCCATGGCTGAGGCCACCTGAGTTGGGTCAAGGGGTTGCATACACAGAGTGGGAAAAGAAATATTTCTTTTTCTGAACTAACTTAAAATTATCTGAAATCTAAATCAAGCACCACAAAAGGGGGGGGGGGTCATGGTGAAAACAAGCTCCATTCTAAGATTCTAGAATCTGCCTATATGGATGGACACAGAGCCATAGAGGTTTCCTTGCCTTTCTTTTGGTCATTTTCTCAACAGAGGCCTATCTCTTTGTAATAATATTGCACTGATTCTCTATAATCATCACTCTTGATAACAAGCCGCGATACTCTCCAGCCCTTCATTCTATTCTGTGTTTTCAAGTAATCATCTTATTGTCCCAAGTAGATTACAATGACTTTGATAGCAAGATTCGGATATACCTACAATTTTCATATCCCAAATTATGTACCAAGGATATTTCTATGTTTTAAATGATGCAATAGCATTGCACAAATCCTAAAAACATGTGTACACACACACATACACACAATTTTTTTTTCATTTTCAGAGTATTCAACTAAGGCCACACTTTCATAGCTAAGTGGCAGAGCACAAACACATGTTCCAAAGTCCTTGATATTTCCATGCTACAAAAGGAGCCAGTACTTGAAGGAATGAATGCATAAATAAAACAAAAAAACAAAAACACTGACCACTCAACAATCAGAAGAAAGATTCAAAATCAGATTTATAAAACTTCCATGTGTCACTGCAGGGGAAGAAAAGAGATACTACTATCTTTCTGGGAAATAGTGGTCTCTGTTCCCAATCTCACTCAACAAGTGGCCCAACCCAAATGGTCAACATGAATTAACCAATGGGCAAGATTTACAAGCTTATCCTCCACATATGTTAGACAGCTTTCTTATTCCTGATTTCCTTTCCTAACCAACAGCTCTCCAAATCCCTGCCTTGGTAGGTATGCTCCCAGTTATCTCCCTTCTAAACTGGACACTCATTTAAAAGAGACCATGTTTGGGGCTCCTGGGTGCCTCAGTCAGTTTAGCATCTGACTTTGACTCATGTCATAATCTCATGGTTCATGAGTTTGAGCCCCACATCAGGCTCGTTGCTGTCAGCACAGAGCCCACTTTGGATCCTCTGTCTCCCTTTCTGTCCCTCCCATGCTTGCCCTCTCTCTCTCTCTGTGTCTCTCCAAAAATACACTTTAAAAATTAAAAAAAAGAGAGACCATGTTTTATTTGTATCTACATGCATTTTCACAGTAGGTCCCAGTAAACTACTTCAGACTAGAAAAGTCTCAATGAACATGTGTCAAATAAATGAATAGGGAAATAGATAACAAACCATTTAGCCTTTTGGTGTTGCCTTGTTGCTTAGAGTGTTGTGCACTCAGAAAGATTGCAAAGCTCACAGAATAGAGGACATGTTCATAATGCATTTTTTTTCATGCCTCTCTCTGTACCTTGCTCAGAACTGAGTACTTACTATGTAGACTTATTTGTCCTACAGACAAGGTAAGTGTGTGTTGGCTAATAGTTAGATTCCATATTCCAAGACCTGAAGAAACACAATTAGGATATCAGCAATGCATTTGTCAGCTACCAGGAACTCCTTTGTAAGCCTTTCCCCTATCTCTGACATTCCCCACACTACTCATGCTCCTGGCCCCTTGCCATACCAGAAGTTATTCTTGGGAAAGAACATTAGTGTAGGGAGTGGAGTTAGTGAGTTCTCTTGAGCAAGTTCCTGCCTGTGATCTGCACTGAACAAATAACCTTTCACCTTCCTCCCATAATAGAGGGATTTCAGGATCTATTCAGTGAATAAGGGATTACTCTGAGGGTTTGAATAACCATTTGCTGTTGTCTTGAAACAAGGAATAAATGGCTAATTCTCATGTACAATCCTAATTGGTGGGCTCCGATGTGGATTGCTTCTTAAGCAATTATTATCTCTGATCTGTAATCAAATGCATATTTATATTATACATGTATAATGGGCCACCAGCTATAGTCACCCATAATTCTTCTTGATTGAATTAGCTGAAAAAAATGTTGTCAGTCAGAGTGGCCCGAATTAACCAAGAAAATCTGGATATATACAGGAAACAGTATTTTCATTTATTTTGTTTCTCTAAACCAAGTTAGGACCTACCCTGAGTATCTGACAGCAAGAGTACTCTCAAAACTCAACAGCGAAACCAAGACGTGACGCCAGAAAATGCTCATCTCTAATGGATTTTGCAAGGCTTAATTAACTTCTTTAGGACAAGTTCTTTGTGATGTTCAGATTGCATATATTCTCAAAGGTCAAAGATTATGAAGATGGAAAGGAATAATGACTTATTATACACTCCTCAATTGGATCAGAAGAACACTTCTAATACTTTAAATCTTAGTTATTATTAAAATTGTAGAATTGACAGGTCATCCTTAGACAGATTAAAAATATATATTGTAAGTGATGGTGTTTTTGTTTGTTTGTTTGTTTGTTTGTTTTGAAGGTAGTGATGGATATTTCTATAGGGCAAGGAGAAGTATTGGGGGATTCTTTTGTTTTTTTTTTTTTCTCTTTCATATTGTTTTCATAGATGGTTAATAGGTATAATATCTGGGCCTTGTTTTCAGAGCTCTTTCTCACTGCGCCAGTGAATTCACAACGTTTACTGAAGAACCTGTGTTATATTCTGAAAGTTCTCATTGATATCACTGAGCCTCTTGAGCAGGCTGAAGAAGCATTCTGAAAAGGATTTAAACTTGTTATTTAATTGCGATCATTGCCTTTATTCATTTTAGTCGAGAAAATAAATTTTCTGTTTTTTAAGAAAATAAATTTTCTTCAAGAAAATAAATATCTATTCATGCCCAGCTCTAGGAAAAGAATGGTAGAGGAGAGATGCCACCTTCCCTAAAAGCTCCCAGTTTTCTGATAGACTGAGTCCCTGATAGACTTAGTTGACAGGAAAAGTCAATTAAGTATTGGTGAAAAGAAGACACGGTACTCAGAATCATGAACATCTCAGGTGAAAACTGAAAGAAAAAGAAGTAACTGACCTGAGAAGATATTGGCAAAATCATTTTAGTCAGAATTCAAGTTACACAAAAGCCTTAAAGTGTGAGAGAGGATGGGTACTTCGGGAACTCTAGGAAAGCCATTATAGGAGCATAGCTGGAGTCTGTGCAAAAAGAAAGAGCTGAAGAAGCATGTAGGGACCATTTATAAGGGTACTTTATCTAGAGGTTCCTTGGAGCCATTTAAAACATTTAAAATTTAAAAGTAATTTAAAATTAAATTGTAGGTTAGAAAATCATTGATGGCATTGATGGGACTGGTTGTGGGTGAAACTGCCCATGAGGCAGAGACCCATTAAGAGGTGGTAAGAGACTTCTTGAGGAAATAGGACCATGGCCTGAGAAAGTATAAAAGGGCACAGGAGAGGAAATAGGTTTTAAAGATGTTTAGGATAGAGAATTAATGAGCTATTCTGCTAGACCAGACAGAAAGACAGAAAGGGCAAAGAGCAACCTAGATTTCTGGCTTGTGGTTTCTGCTAGGTACTAGTGGTACCAATTACTGGGATAAGTCTTATAGGAAGATGGAGGAACTGCCCGGGATATTGGTGGTGGCGGTATCTGGGGAGGTGAGAGAAGGGTGTACATCTTCATTTCTATTGATTTTTTATTGTTTTTATTATTGTTAATATGGATCTAAAGTGTGAATTTCACCAAATTCATCCTTCTACCTGTTAGCTTCTGGATCCCAAAGCCCTAACACAACAGAAAATCTTTTATCAGGTACTTGTTTGACAAGTAGATTTCCTCAATTACACTTTGTCATTGATCAGTTACCTTAAAATACAATTAATGTACGGTTTATGATGTCCTTACAGAAACTTTATGATTAGCTTTACTTTTTAATGGGGCTACAATATTTTTAATAATCCAAGAGTCAGACTCACTAGAGCATTTTTTAAGTTATAAACTACATCTTAATCATAGTTTAAATTCATAACAGCTCTGTGAGGAAAACAGAGAGGGGTTATATTATTTCAAGTTATAGGGGAAGAAGCATCGCATATAAAAGTTTAGTGACTTGATCAGCGTGACCCTCAAGCAGTGTCCTTGTCTGTGGAACTCTGTCTTTATACTCTTAGTCTGGGGGTCATTTGTCTTCCTCACTGCCTGTGAAGGGCATGCCCAGGTGTTGAGTTCAGCAAAGATGCACATCTTATTGACCATTAGAACCTAGCACGTTAACATCATCATTCCTATTTTATTTGGAGAGTTTACTGCTCTGCCCACTCTTCTGACAAGTGGCATTGTCCTTAAATTTTAAAACATAATGCAGAAGGAGGCAACATGGCGGAGGAGTAGGGGGCTCCAGTATTTCGCTTGCCCTTTAAAGGGGGACGACTGAAACCATTGTCTCTCTCTCAACTCCAAAAATCGGGGGGAAAAGGTGCTAGAGCTGACAAGAAACTAAGGCGAACACAGACACGGCCCAACTGAACTCCCTTTTTCTGGAATAACCAGGCCGTATAAGTTCATCTAGACGACATCGATCTTTATCCCTTTTCCCTCGCACCTGTCCTTATTCTGATTTCTATCAGTCTGGATTAAACCCTTTAGTCGCTCTACCTGGGCAAAGTCCATTTCCTTCTTCTCCCTGCACCAGTCATTATTCTGTCTATATATGCTCTGCCACCAGCACACTACATACCCTGTCCTTAACGTGTAGCTGTTACTTCAGGACATTGCCCTCAGAGAGTCACTTGTTATTTTTTTCTGTTGTGAACTGCTTGTCTGGACCATTTGTCGGTACGTTTGAGTATTTCTGTGTTCTGTGTGTCTGTCAGTTTTCCTTTCCAGGGCAACTTCAAGAAACAACCCATAACACATCCAGCCAAAATGACGAGACGGAAGAATTCTCCTCAAAAGAGTCTACAAGAAGCAGTGACAGCTCAAGAATTAATGAAAAGAGATATAAGCAACATAACAGAACTTGAATATAGAATGTTAATCATAAAACTAATTGCTGGCCTTGAAAAAAGCTTAGATGAATGCAAGGGGTCCTACGAGGCAAAGTTCAAAGACCTTAAAAACGGTCAGGAAGAATTAAAGAAGACATTGGAAGAAATACAGGGGAAACTGGAAGCAACCACAGCACGGATTGAAGAGGTAGAGGAAAGAGTTAGTGCATTAGAAGACAAAATCATTGAAAAAGAGGAAGCAGATAAAAAGAGAGAGAAGCTGATCCAGGAACAGGAAAGGAGAATTCGAGAGCTGAGCGATGCAGTCAAAAGAAACAATATCCGTATCATAGGAGTTCCAGAGGAAGAAGAGAGAGAGAAAGGAGTCGAAGGGGTTCTGGAACAAATCATTGCTGAGAACTTCCTCAACATGAGAAAGGAAACGGGCATGGAAATCCAAGAGGCACAGAGAACTCCCCTCAGACGTAACTTGAATAGACCTTCTGCACGGCACATCATAGTGAAGCTGGCAAAATACAAAGATAGGGAGAGAATCCTGAAAGCAGCTAGGGACAAAAGAACCCTAACATACAAAGGGAGACCTATAAGGGTAGTAGCAGACTTATCTACGGAAACTTGGCAAGCCAGAAAGGAATGGCAGGACATCTTCAATGTGATGAGCAAGAAGGACATGCAACCAAGAATTCTGTATCCGGCTAGCCTGTCATTCAGAATAGAAGGAGAGATCAAGGTTTTTCCCAACAAACAAAAACTGAAAGAATTTATCACAAATAAGCCAGCACTGCAAGAGATCCTGAGGGGCATTCTATGAAAACAAGGAGGCAAAGAATACAAACTACCAGACACAGCCTTACAAACATGAAACTTACAGATAATACAGTGACTGTAAGCCCATATTTTTCAATATTAACACTGAATGTAAATGGACTAAATGCGCCAATCAAAAGACACAGGATAACAGAATGGATTAAAAAACAAGACCCATCTATTTGCTGTCTTCAAGAAACTCATCTTAAACCTGAAGACACCTTCAGATTGAAAGTGAGGGGATGGAGAACTATCTACCATGCTACTGGAAGTCAGAAGAAAGCCGGAGTAGCCACACTTATATCAGACAAATTAGACTTTAAAATGAACGATGTAATAAGAGATGAGGAAGGACATTATATAATAGTCTCAGGGACCATCCAGCAGGAAGAGCTAACAATTGTAAATATCTACGCACCGAATTCAGGGGCACCCAAATTTGTAAAACAACTAATTACAAACATTAGCAACCTCATCGATAAAAATGTCCTAATAGTAGGGGATCTCAACACTCCACTCTCGGCATTGGATAGATCAACAAAACAGAAAATCTCCGCAGAAACAATAGCCCTGAATGACACATTAGGACAGATGGGCCTCACAGACATCTTTAGGGTCCTTCATCCAGAAGCAAAGGAATTTACATTCTTCTCATCTGCACACGGTACATTTTCCAAGATAGACCACATTCTGGGGCACAGGGAAGCTCTGAATAAATATAAAAGAATTGAGATCATACCGTGTACAGTGTCAGACCACAATGCTTTGAAACTTGAAATCAACCACAGGAGAAAGCCTGGAAAATATCCAAGAACATGGCGGCTAAGAAATAACCTACTAAAAGATGACTGGGTCAACCAAGCCATCAGAGAAGAAGTTAAAAAATACATGGAAACAAATGAAAATGAAAATACAACAATCCAAACGCTCTGGGATGCAGCAAAGGCAGTCCTGAGAGGGAAATATATTGCAATCCAGGCCCATCTCAAGAAACAAGAAAAATCAATAACACAAATTCTAACAGCACGCCTAAAGGAACTAGAAGCAGATCAACTAAAACAACCCAAGCCCAGCAGAAAGAGAGAAATAACAAAGATCAGAGCTCAAATTAACCATATGGAGACAGAAAAGGTAGTGGAACAGATCAATGAAACCAAAAGCTGGTTCTTTGAAAAAATAAACAAAATAGACAAACCTCTAGCCAGGCTTCTCAAAAAGAAAAGAGAGAGAACTCAAATAAATAAAATCGTGAATGAAAAGGGAGAAATTACAACCAATCCCTCAGAGATACAAGCAATCATCAGAGAATACTATGAAAAATTATATGCCACCAAACTTGGCAATCTGGAAGAAATGGACAGCTTCCTAAATAGCCACACGCTACCAAAACTCAAACGGGAAGAAATAGACAATTTGAACAGACCCATAACTAGTGAAGAAATAGAATCAGTTATTAAAAACCTCCCAGCAAATAAAAGCCCTGGACCAGATGGCTTTCCTGCGGAATTTTACCAGACATTTAAAACAGAGTTAATTCCTATCCTCCTCAAGCTGTTCCAAAAAATTGAAACGGAAGGAAAACTCCCGGACTCATTCTATGAAGCCAGCATCACTTTGATTCCCAAACCAGATAGAGACCCAGCAAAGAAAGAAAATTACAGGCCAATATCCCTGATGAATATGGATGCAAAAATTCTCAACAAGATACTAGCAAATCGAATCCAACAGCATATAAAGAGAATTATCCACCATGATCAAGTAGGATTCATCCCTGGGTTGCAGGGCTGGTTCAATATTCGCAAATCAATCAACGTGATACATCACATCAACAAAAGAAAAGATAAGAACCATATGATCCTGTCAATAGATGCAGAAAAAGCATTTGACAAAATACAGCATCCTTTCTTAATAAAAACTCTCGAGAAAGTCGGGATAGAAGGAACATACTTAAACATCATAAAAGCCATATATGAAAAACCCACAGCTAATATCATCCTCAATGGGGAAAAATTGAAAGCCTTCCCCCTGAGATCAGGAACACGACAGGGATGTCCACTCTCGCCACTGCTATTTAACATAGTGCTGGAAGTCTTAGCATCAGCAATCAGACAACAAAACAAAATAAAAGGCATCAAGATTGGCAAGGAGGAAGTCAAACTTTCACTTTTTGCAGATGACATGATACTTTACATGGAAAACCCGACAGAATCCACCAAAAGCCTACTAGAACTGATTCATGATTTCAGCAAAGTTGCAGGATACAAAATCAATGTACAGAAATCGGTGGCATTTCTATACACCAACAATGAAGCAGCAGAAAGAGAAATAAAGAAGCTAATCCCTTTCACAATTGCACCAAAAACCATAAAATACTTAGGAATAAACCTAACCAAAGATGTGAAAGACCTCTACACTGAAAACTATAAAAAACTTATGAAGGAAATTGAGGAAGACACAAGGAAATGGAAAAACATCCCATGCTCATGGATTGGAAGAATAAATATCGTCAAAATGGCAATACTACCCAAAGCAATCTACACATTCAATGCAATCCCAATCAAAATTGCACCAGCATTCTTCTCAAAGCTAGAGCAAACAATCCTAAAATTTGTATGGAACCACAAAAGACCTCGAATAGCCAAAATAATACTGAAGAATAAAACCAAGGCGGGAGGCATCACAATCCCAGACTTTAACCTCTACTACAAAGCGGTGGTCATCAAGACTGTATGGTATTGGCACAAAAACAGACGCATAGACCAATGGAATAGAATAGAAAACTCAGAAATGGACCCGCAAGTATATGGCCAACTAATCTTTGACAAAGCGGGAAAATGTATCCAATGGAAAAAAGACAGCCTTTTTAACAAATGGTGCTGGGAGAATTGGACAGCAACATGCAAAAGAATGAACCTAGACCACTTTCTTACACCACTCACAAAAATAAATTCTAAATGGATAAAAGATCTGAATGTGAGGCAGGAAACCGTCAAAATCCTAGAGGAGAAAACAGGAAAAAGCCTCTTTGACCTAAGACGCACCAATTTCTTACTCGACATGTCTCCAAAGGCAAGAGAATTAAAAGCAAAGATGAACTATTGGGACCTCATCAAGATAAAAAGCTTCTGCACGGCAAAAGAAACAACCAACAAAACGAATAGGCAACCAACGGAATGGGAAAAGATCATCGCAAATGACATATCGGATAAAGGACTAATATCTAAAATTTATAAAGAACTTACCAAACTCCAAACCCGAAAAACAAACAACCCAGTGAAGAAATGGGCGGAAGATATGAATAGACACTTCTCCAAAGGGGACATTCAGATGGCCAACAGACACATGAAACGATGCTCAATGTCACTCAGCATCAGGGAAATACAAATCAAAACTACACTGAGATACCACCTCACACCAGTCAGAGTGGCTAAAATGAACAAATCAGGAAACTATAGATGCTGGCGAGGATGTGGAGAAGTAGGCACCCTCCTACACTGTTGGTGGGAATGCAAACTGGTGCAGCCACTCTGGAAAACGGTGTGGAGGTTCCTCAAAAAAATGAAAATAGAGCTACCCTATGACCCAGCAATAGCCCTGCTAGGAATCTACCCAAGAGACACAGGAATGCTGATGCATAGGAGCACGTGTACCCCAATGTTCATAGCAGCACTTTCGACAATAGCCAAATCATGGAAAGAGACCAAGTGCCCATCAACTGACGAATGGATAAAGAAGTTATGGTACATATATACAATGGACTACTACGTGGCAATGAGAAAAAATGAAATCTGGCCATGTGTAGCAAGATGGATGGAACTGGAGGGTATTATGTTAAGTGAAATAAGTCAGTCAGAAAAAGACAGATACCATATGTTTCCACGAATAGGTGGACTTTGTGAAACTAAGCAAAAACCAGGGGGAGGGGAAGAGGGGAAAGAAAAAAAAGACACAGAGAGGGAGGGAGATAAAACATAAGAGACTCTCAAAGACTAAGAAAAAACTGAGGGTAAGGGGGATGAGGGAGGGGGGAGAGGGGGTGATGGGCATTAAAAAGGGCACATGTTGGGATGAACACTGGGTGTTATATGTAAACCAATTTGAAAATAAACTATTATAACAAAAAAAAAAAAAAAAAAACAAAGCAAAAAAAAAAAAAAAAAAAAAAACATAATGCATTAAAAAGTGCATGAAAAGTTATGCTATCAATAGTTATTGTTAAGAGTATTTTCCCCTCCAATGCACTTTAGAGCCTGGTTCACCGACAAACTGCCCACATTGGGAATGCATTCTAATAAAAGCACATGCATTATGGAGGTGAGAACACTTGAAACAGAATTTGCATATGCTACAAGACTTACAATGTAATGGATTTCTAACTAATTAGCATGATTTCCCAGACTGAATTATGCCACATGTAGGAGTAGCTGGATATAAAAATAAATTTGATTATAATGTGCATAAATTGCTCATTTCTTATAGAATTATGGCTTTTTCTTAAGTGAATGCCCAACTTCCCCAAATTGTCAATGAAAATGTGTTTCCAAATGGCTGCTCTTTTTGGGGCTGTGCTGCTTTCCGGGAGTCTGGCTACTCGCAGCAGCTGCTTTGTTGGAACATGACACACACAGCACATCAGGCAGTGAGTGTGACCTACATTCAGGATGTTTATGAGTTCTGCAGAAATTGGGTAATTTCACTCGCTGTTTTGTTCTTCTGCTGATGTGAGGGGTCTTTGAGCATCTTTTTGGGCAATAAGTCCCTGGATGCTAAGAGGAAAGCACAGTGCATATAGAACAAGATAAATCCACCAGGGTATATTTCTCCCAGACCTGTGCCAGGTTTTGTTACAATGGGATAAAACCAACGACAAAGGTGCTCCTCTATTCCATGAAGCTGCCATTATCATGACTCATACACATACAACTATAGAACAAAAGAAATACTAAATGGCAGGGCACTGATAGTATTTTATGTAATTCGGAGGAGGATAAAGGCCCTCCTCTGAAGACAAATATATGCACCTAATCAGGGAAGGAGAATAGGTAAAATTTGGATGGTTGAGTGTAGAAGGCATTCTGCATCAGCAACCTAGATTAAGGGTGCAAAAAGTATCTTTCATGCACAAATTCAAGGATTCATTAGTAGGCTTCTATTGCATATGAACTATAGTGATCCTATATGTGCGATATGCTGCTAGGTTTCACACCCCTTATGCAGTTTGTTGATAAGTGCTGGGCACACACACAAAAATATGTTCCTTTATCAATATGATTGGGAAGCATTGAGTAAACAAAGGTAAACACGATGATTTCAAGATTTCTCAGTGTTTTCCAATTTATCCATCCACAGAAACTTTGTTTTAAATTTTAAATATAAATAGTCAAGGAAGTTAAAAAATCATGCATAGATTCCATTTAACCAAAGAAACTAGATAAGAGAATAGTGAATTTTTTATGATATTAAGGGAAGTTTGATGCCCCTTCATTAATGTCAAATACAGTAGCAAAATAAACTATCATTTATTGACTACCTACTCTGTACCAGGCTTTGTGACAGTGTTTGACATGCATTTTGTGTGGCTGTCACAAAAACTTTCTAGATTATCTACAGCTATGTCTATACACAGGTGAGAAAACTAGGGCTCACACAGATTAAGAGCTTTACAGAAGGTCTCACAGTTTACAGTTGACAAAATCCACATTGTCCTCCTCTACATATAGCATTTTTTTAAATTGTGTTTTATATAATTCTTTGTTTTATGTATGAATCACTTGGAATTTGAAGTTCCAAGAAGAAGATGGGTATAGTCAAGGAAGTTTAATTTAATACAAGTAGTAGTTGAGAATCAGTCCATAGGCAAGTCCAATCAATGTTTCTAGATAAACAAGGGAATACATCGTTAATCTCCAATATGGGATATATGTAAGGGCTGCGTAAGTCTACCTCCCATTCAACCTTTCTCAGGAAAGTATTTAAGGATATGATTCAGAAAAACTAAGGATTACTCAAAGAAGGGAAAGACTTTGGATCCAGGGACAAGTGGACCTTACAAAGCCAAAAGGTAGAAAGTCTTGTACTTACACTACTAAGATTCTACCTCACACTTTACAATTGTAGCCCCAAATGTGTAGTTAGTACAAAGTAGATTTTGCTCCTATGGGGAGGATTAATCCATTTGTTTCAACGTTTTCTTCTCCAAACTATAAACATTTGTATTTTACGGTATATGTAAACGAATCATCTTTTTTACCAATTTATCAGCGTTCATAAATCTCAACTGACTAGGAAGTCAGGATAAAGCTGGAGGTATGAGAGTATAAACGAGGTTAATAAGGAACCCAGAGGCTCATTGTAGCAGAGGTGGTTCATGTGACAGAATAGAACAAAGCTAACTGAATACTCTTTCTTTTAACGATATGGAACATCTTACTCTGAACTGTCCAGGACAAACACAAATAAACAGTTGGTCGTTTGGTGGGCCTCAGCAACAAAACCTAAAAGTTTGTCTTCAGCATGGAGTGGGCAGTCATACCACAGTGTAATTAGTGGTGACCAGCAGGAAGTTCAACTGTATTTTTTACATGGTCTGAAGAAGCTGATTTGCCCTCATTTAGCTAACCCAATGGGGAGTGAGGAACACAAAAAAACCAACTGATTCCCAAATCCCATTTTAATTATTTGTTGTAGGCCCCAGTGACCAATTTCATCAGAGAGTTTGTTCCATTTGGGCGAGAATGTTTATTCAGAGTACCATGGAGACTTATTTCCAGAGATGGCAAAAAATGTGTGCTCCTGAAATGAAGCCTCTCCATTATTCACAGAAAATATAAAGGCACTGCTTCTATTAACTTTCCAGCTATCACTGATTTCATTTAAACCAAAATATTAGATTTAGTCTATTCACAATACTGTAATCACAACATAGTTATCGCTTTGAATTGCTGGTATTTCTACCTACTTCATTTTAGTACTTAATTTGTTTCTTTTTTTTTTAACATGTTACACCTCAGTATTTTAATTATACTCAGCTGAATGTATCTGAATGCTCTCAGCATGCTTCATTATTTATATTAGTAGAAAAGCACATAAAATCAAATTGCATGCTGACATTCTATAATTTGTACTTGCATATTTCTAAAATAGATTTCTATAGATACAGCAACTATTCAACAGTGACTCAAGATATGCTATGATTTTAAAATTTAACTGAATTTTAATGTACTCCCAAAATAAAATTTATGAGTTTTCACTAGAAAATGTCTTATCTGATTATTCATATTCTACAATTATTAACTGCTCCTATTCTGCATTTGATTGAATTGTAAAAAGGTGAATTCCTTTCCTTCTTACCCCGGGCATTAAGCTGTAATTTCTGCACATTTTGAGTTTTCCATATCTAAATTGGAAATTATGTTAGATCTACTGAAATATCAAGTATAAATAAAATATAAACCTTTTTTTTATTAGGAATGGACATTACCGTTTAATTTAAGAAGGAGGTCTGTGACCATGCTTGCCTTTTTCATCATAAATTTTTTTCTGGGTTAAGTAGATGCCCTTTATCAAAAAGTTGGTTTAAACTCTTTCTTTTTTCAAATGGAATTAAGAGTCAGAAGTCTCTGAAAGAATTATGAGAGCCTATGTTTTTATTTTCATTACCTCTCCTGAAAACTTAGCTGTGTCCTTGGGTCTGCCAAAACCACCTCTCCATCAGCTTCATCTGAGATTCTACTCTATTTCTCAGATAGACGCTTTTGTTTGGTCTTTATTCTAGACATATAAAAGGCGGATAAATAGCAGAGAAAGTTGGCAAAATGTATGTTTCTTTTTTGAATGATCAGGGCACAGAGAATATTAGTATAAATTTTCTCCCTGATTAGAATCTCCTTTAATGTGCTATATGCCGTTGTGAGATAAAGAGAAAGGATAGTCCATTTAGTTGTGGGTTTTGGGGAAGATACAGTAAGTCCTTAAAGAATGAGCAAACCAATAAGAGGCAGAATCTGAAACACAATGACATTTCAAGAAAAGAAACTACCTTAGCAATTCCCTGGAAGAAGATGACAGTATGTTGTAAATTTGAAAAAAGCACAAATATAAGTATTAAGATGAGGTTTGGGTCGATTGAAACACAAATCAAGTGTGCATGAGTAATGAGAAACAAAGCTACCACCTCAGAATAGAGGGCCCTTGCACAGGTGAGGAGCATGGCCACATCTACCTAATATGAGAGGTAAGGGGGAGTTCTGGGATATTTGTGAGCAGGAGGACCCAGCTGATCAGGCTGTGTGAATATGGCAGTGTGTACAGGATACTAGAGACATCACTGGAGGCAGGACAGGAGTTGTGAGGCTGTAAGAAGAATCCAGGAAATGGCTGATTCAATCCAAGTCCCACTCAACAGCTTAGCAAATGCCTAAAAATAGAGAGACACAGTGCTAGACACGGTACAGGCACAAATAATAAAACATTCTTTGTTGTTTTCTGAAGTCATGGACATATTATATACTTAATACCTGTTGGGAGAAAAAAAAGGAAGGAGACAGACCAGGAGGAAAGGTGGGAGTGAGGGAACATGGAGGGAGAGGCAAACATAGAAGGAAAAAAGAAAATCAAGTAGAAAGTAAGAAAAGACAGGACTAGGGAACCTAAGGATTTAACCATAGACAAAAAAATAGCAAATGAAAAAATCTGCTATCTGCTAATACCTCTAAATATCTTAAATAATTACACTATTCCCAGGAAAATATAAATGTTTAGGTTAATTCATTTGACAGAGAACACAAGTGCTTATAAATATCTATGCTCTCTTCTTTCTGATCACACAGATATGAGCAGAGAAGGTGTGAATTACTTAGAGCATGGCCCATAATAAGCTCCCACAGGCAGGTATCTGTCTCCCTGGGAGCTAACTTAGCTGAGTAAACCTAAGAACACATAGGATGGCAAAACCACTAAATGGAAGGAACATGGGAGTGTGAGTGAATGGAGTAGAGTTTCCCCAACCCCAACACACTGCATTAGACAGTGACCGGAATGATCACTAAATGTGCATTGTGTGAAGCCATTTGAATACATTAGCCTACTCTCACTGATAAGAAAAAAATATGTATAAGAACTGTCAATCAAATAGACACTAATTTTATTGATATTATAAGCATGTTCTACTAAGTTTTCAAGAAACAGATAATTCCAAATGATAATTAAAATATCTAGGTTTGGGGAAAATATTCTAATCAATTTTTGAAGTTCCCAAAGCCTGAGAATATGTATGTATATATAATTATGAAATAATAAAATTTCTTTAGAGGTACATAAATATAAAACAGATATAATTTTATAAGTAGAATTTTATAGAATATAATCTACACTATGTAAAATTTGTTTCTAAGCAAAAATGAATGGTACGAATTTTATTTTAAAACTTAATATATTTTATCATCTTCATTAAGAAGAACAATATCATCTTGAAGATGAAAAGACATTTAATACAAGTAAAAATTTCTGAATTTAAAAAATTATCTTAATAAAATAAGAACATAAGGCCATTAATACGATAAAGAATATATAACTAACACCAACAGCAAATATCAGAATAGAGGCACTCACATACATTAAAGTCCACAACAAAACAAAGGTGTTTTCTATCCCATTATTATTCTGTAACTTTATGAATTTTCCAGGTGAAAAAAGGAAGCAATATAAGAACATATTAAAGGCTAAATTTCAGTATTTATAGGTATAAGTGGTAACCTATCCAATGTAAGATAAATGAAAAATAGTTGAAATCATTATATAATATTTTTGTATATTAGTTGCTTAAACAATGAATCCTTTACCAGGTTACTGAGGAATACACATACACACATGTACACAGGTACAAATATTTTTCAAATGGAGAGCCATAGAATTTTCTTATATAAAGATTAAACCTCAGAATGATTTTACCTCTCCCCAACTTATTTTTTTTCCCTATTAATCAGGTTGATTAAAAAATCTGCTTAATTTAGTATTGGGCATGAAGCAATATCCAAAATCATTTCTAAAAAGAAAAGTTTATGTAGGACAGAGAAGTTTTAGCAGCATATGTTAAAATGCATTGTAGTGTTTTAGTAACTGATGTAATATGAAGAGCCCTTTCAAATAAAAGGTAGGTTTTTCAATGATTATTATTGACACAAATAGCCAATGTTTAGAAAAAGAAATAAAATAACATCTCTGCCTCATAACTACTCACATGCAAATTTCCAGATGGAGAAATTAATAAATGTAAAAGTGCATAAATTAACCGATAAAACTGCACTTACTAGTACAGGATAAGTATTTCTCTAATATTCAGGATAGAGAAACGATATAAAGTAATAACATGACACTTTTTAAAACCTCTTTAAGTTAAAAAATACAGATTACTGAAATGGATTTTTTTGAGGTACTTGGTTGCCTCAGTCAGTTAAGCATCGTACTCTTGGTTTTGGTTCAGGTCATGATCTCATAGTGCGTGAGTTTGAGCCCCACATCGGGCTCTGTGCTGACAGTGCCAGCACAAAGCCTGCTTGGGATTCTCTCTCTCTCCCTCTCTCTGTACCTTTCCTGCTTATTTGCTCTCTCTCGTGCGCATGCGCGTGTTCTCTCTCTCGCTCAAAATAAATAAATAAACTTTAAAAAAATCTTATATATTGCACTCAAGGAGTTATCATGTTAATACATTATTATTTTGTTTTAAAGATCTATTGCTAAGTGTTAAGAAAAACATAAATAACCCAACAAGATTAAAAAGGTTAAAAAATAGAAACAGGTATTTCACAAAAGACTTCTAAACATGTAAAAACTGCCTAAGTGCAATCATAATAAAATGAATGCAAATTAAACCCATAATACACTATTTTTCTCTATGAAGCTGTCAAAGACAAAGAAAAGATAACTGCCAGGGTTGTCAGGGATCGGAGGAAAACAGAAATGCTTCCATAGCACTGCAGGTGTAGAAATTAGAACAACTTTCTTTAGTGGCCATATGCAATACATTTTAAAAGGACTAAGAATGACAGCTTTCTGATTATCAATTTTTCACTTCAGGTGGCTAGTGGTACAGATACAAGTAATAGTTTACAGATACCATCACAAAGGTTTTTTCTAGCAACATTGCTTATAGAGCAAAGAAAAAAAAGCGAACAAGTTAAATCTTCAATGGTAAATCATGGTGGTTGAATAAATGTTGGCCTATCATATAATGGAATAAGGAGTTACCTTTAAAAACAGTATTCTAGAAATAATATTTAATAGCCTGGAAATATGCTCATGATATATATTTTAGGCTTTCATGATATATATTATAGCTAATACATATCAAGAATTAAATTGCTCTCAATTTGCATGCAGTTGGAGGCATAAATTTATGCATACACACATCACCACGAACACACCGATACGGAGGCACACGGACATATACACACCCCTCACATGCACCAAAGTGAAATCATAATGGAGGGAAATAATTCTGTCATTATTTCTGGTAAGTGAGTGAATTTACAATTTTTGTAAAAGTTTCTTTTGCTTATATCTATTATATAATTTTTCCAAGATGCATAAAACAGTCTTGCATTCAAAAAACTAATATGCTATTTTTAGAAAAAAAGAAACCGAGAAAGAGTGTTCTAAGGAAACCATTATCAAGGTCTTCTCATATGGCAAAAATCCCTAACTTGGGGGACAGTAGTAGCTAATTCAGTAGTGGTCACGAATCTTTCTTTAACTGGATCAAGTTAGATTATGTCCTAGCACAAATCTTTTCCTATCTCTAAGGCTTAGTTTATCCACTGACAAAAAGCGAGGAGTCAGGATTCAAGTAGATGATCTCTGAAACCCTTTGAGATTCTGTGATTATTAAAAATATTTTGCGCACACATGTAATATATTTGCATTGTTTTAAAATCTCTAATCTTTTTCCCTACTTAAGCTTTAAGTTACTATATCTTGATTCTTAGATGATGGAAAAATTATGCTTCCTCATGTGTTATCACAATAAAAACTTTGGTCAAGCAAGAGGGTACAAAACAAAATTTTTGAGTCCATCTCCACTCTTCTAATCAGACATAAGCACAAGAGTGACACAGAGGATCAAGGAATCTATGCGTCATGAAAGGCTAGCTCAGCAACTGTGTGTTATATGAAAAGAGAATCAGAGAAGAGCCGGAGCCAGAACTCTGAGTAAGGTAAGTTGTATGACCGTATATTTTATCTTATAAACAAAGACCTTTTGAGAGTGAAGGGGGGCTTACTAACAATTATGTTGAAACCACAAGAAAAAGGAGACCGTCCTCTGAAAAGCAGGATTATGCTTATCCATATATTTGGTCATCCCAAATATAAGTCCTAGAATTTGAAAAAAAAAAAAAAAAAAGAATATTATTCTTCCTGAATAAAAACTAAGCAGAAAGGAGGGAGGTTATGTTTGAGAGAGGTTTGCTGGCAATTGGGAACCTGTTACTCTTAGTGCAAACTGATCTCTTAACTTCCCAACAACCAGAGGCCTTCCTAGATTCTCCTCCAGGCTCATATGGAGCTCTGCCTACCTGAGCATAATTCAAATTCCTGGCAAAGTTTTTAGAAGCCAAGAATGATCTTATATAGCATACCACCATACTTCATTAGTTCACTAAACACACCTCTACCCTTAACAGTGGTTAAGGGGTATCCAATACATGATACTGATGACCACCTACTCTGGTTTGAGGACTTTCCCCAGATATAGAATTTTCAGTGCTGAAATCAGGCGCATAAGAATGGTTGGTCAACCTTCCAGCAGAACAGGACCTCCCTCTGTAAGGTACTCAATTTATTTCACCTCAATCAGTTTCTATGTTTTGATATTTTTGTTCTCTAAACTACATATAATTTGTGCATTGATTATTGTTCTGGGCTGACCCGTGTCCCTCCAAAATTCCTATTTTGAAGTTCTAACCTCCCAGTACCTCAGAATGTGACGGTATTAGGAGACGGGATCTTTAAAGAGGTAATAAAAGTAAAATGAGGTCAAAAGGGTCAGACCTTAATCTGATATGACTGGCATCCTCAGAAGAAAGGGAAAGACACCAGAGAAAAGGTCATGTGAGGACCCAGGAAGAACACAGCCATTTGCAAGCCGAGGAGAGAGGCCTCATTGGAAGCCAACTCTACCACCATGTTGGTCCTGCACTTTCGGTCTCCATGACTGTGAAGAAATAAACTTCTGAGGTATAAGTCCCCTGGTCTGTGGTACTTTGTTATAGCAACGCTTGCAACCTAATATGAATATAGTATTAATTTTCCCCTTAGCCTCATTGCCTAAGAAACTAGAAAATCTAAATTCTCTAGAGGAATGGTTTTCCTGGTTGTTGGAAATATGGCAATCCATCTTGTTTCAGCATAATTGTTTTTCAGCAATTTGTATACTAGGAATAGCTATCCAGATTTTTCATAGGGCTTTAAATTGCATTTCATTTCTTTTTCATTAAGAAACCCGTCATGATTTGCATTCTGTCCATCTGTCCAAGTTCATTTCATCTCTCTGAGGAGTTGACCTGTCTCTTTCTGTTTAGTACATATAATTGGTTTTGATGTCCATGTTAGATCAAGTTTAATTATCAGGTGGCCAATAATCCCCAGTGGCTTAGTTATTTCAAGTTTACTCATTTAGAATATATTGTTACTTAACAACTCATCAGGACTGAAATTATCCTAGTTAGAGTCTGTCATTTAAGCCTTTACAAATCATACCCACAGTACATTATGGTTTTGTTCACTAATTACTAAGTATACTATGAAAAAGCAAATTAACATTTTGAAAATAGTAGCATTATACTCACAAAAGTAGAAAAATATCTTTTTTTTTCCCGTAGTTGAGAAGACTTTAAGTTTAATCCTTTATTCTTCCTTTAATATTTAAAACTTATAATGGAATAGAAATGGAAGTTAGTCTTAGTCCCTGCTTCCACATCTAGTCCCTGAGATCTCCTCAACAGGTAGGGTGATCTCAGGCATTCACTCCTGATATTGATACCTGTCATTCTCTTTCTCCCAGTTCACCATTTATTCTAACAGAAGAAATTTCTCTTTCTTTTCCATAGAATATTCCCTGAAAAAGTTACAGACTCTAACAAATATTTTCTCATCTATTAAATGCGGTAACAGAGGCTCACACTATTTAAACATCATTTCAAAAACAAAACAAAACAAAACAAGAGTGAGTAAAACATTGGATCAACTGGTTTCTAAGGTAGAATTGAATTCCGTCTTTGGATTGCTTGGGTTATACAGACTTGATCCCAACCAGCCCTAATATAGCACCTGGTACACAGTAGGCCCTTGACTACCACTTTCTGAATCAACTAAGACTGTTAATTTTTTCAGAACCATCACTCCAAGAAAGCAATATGGCAAAGGAAACTTTTGAGCTGAGCTGTCACATATATTCTGAATTATCCAAGGAGATGTGAAGTCAGATGACAGAGTCAGATGACCATGAGAGAAGAGTGTACTTGCTCACCTGTAAGACCAACACTGCATAAGACGACTGAGGTCAGGACAACAGATTGCTGCAAAAGGAGTCCTATGGCTTGGTAAAAGGAAGCAGGCACATAGTTTTTGACGCCCTGAGAACGCAGGTAGTCAAACTCAGGAGAATCAGTTCCTTTTGGATATCATCACTTCAGATTTAGCTTCAGTGCAAGTTGCCTTCAAAAGACAGCACTGGTACAACCAGCTCTGAGTTCCCTAGCCTGTTCCCAGGAGCCAGTATTCAAGGCCTGTCTTCTACACAGTTGGGTGGGGTCATCCCTTCCAGTACAAGCTCAAGTATTAGTGCCTTTTAATTTGGAAACAATGAGAATGGAAAATATAAATATGATCCAACTGATAATTCTCCTTGATAGCTTCAAAATAACATGCTTATCTTGTACAGAAGAACGTTTATAATCACACACAATTATTCTTTAAAATTGGATGCTACATTCTCTTTTACATTTCTTTTTATTTTTTTTAATGTTTATTTTTTTTTTTTGAGAGAGAGACAAAGTGTGAGTGGGGGAGGGACAGAGAAAGAGGGAGACACAGAATCCAAAACAAGCTCCAGACTCTGAGCTGTCAGCTCAGAGCCCAATGTGGAGCTTGAATCCACAAACCAAAGTCGGACACTTAACCTACCGAGCCACCCAGGCATCCTTGTCTTTTACATTTAAAGAAAATATTTCACTCCATGTTGCTTAAGAATCATCTAACACAATTTCCTATACTTTTAATTTTGTCTTTTTTAAATTTATTTTCTTATTCTTTGCATATTTAGTTATGAGAGCATTTTCATAACACATAATTCATATTACACTAAAAGATGGAATAAATGGTCTTAAATGGAAGTTGAAATCTCCCATACTTCAAATGTACTCTGGTGAATACTTTTATCATCAGCTTTCTATTTTGTGAATTATGTCTTATTTATAGCAAACCTTGTGTTAAAAATCACTCACCCATTTGAAAGACTTATTTTATTGTCATATGTGATTTCTCTTTGATGTCTCGTAAAACCAGAAGACTTGCTAATGTTTAATCATCTTTATTTCTTTTAGAATGAGTATCAGTTAGAATTACATTTGGCTACAAGTTTAAAAAAACATTAAAGAGCTCCAGAAAACAATGGCTTATACAAGACAACAACTGCTTTCTTCTTTATTAAAAGAAACTCAGAGATAAATAGCCAGGGTTAATATGGTTACCACTATGGACTTGGGCTACTTCTAGCATTGCATCAGGCTGAGACATTTGTCCTCATGATTCAAAATGAATGAAAGCTGGAGTTCAGAAATACATCCACATAAGGATGGATACAGGGAGGAAGAAAAGCACGCCAACCTCCCACTATCCTCTAAGCAGATTTACTGGACGTCCCATGTTATATTTCTACTTACATCTTATTCACAATTGGTCTCCAAGCCACACCTACATTCTAGGGAGGTTTTCAGTAAAAGCCATTTTCAGCAAACATGTAGGCAGCCAGGAAAAATCAGCATTGCATTTGTGGACAATCAGAAGAATCACTGAGGGGGAATAAAGAGTTTCTGATACAGAAAATTTAAAGAGATACCTGTTGCCACTTGGAATCATGCCAAACCCCTAGGCCAACAGCAGCAGGAGGAACCAGAATCAAAAAAAGTAGGCGGTTATATGCATAATAGTTTCTGAATGAAGAAATGAATGATCCAATGATGTCTTCCTAATGTGACTTGAAACAGATGACAAGTATTTACCTTGACCCTCTTCTGTTTCAGGAACTCATGACCATCCTCAGCCTGTGATTGTAAAGTGCCTTGAGGTCTGGCTGAGATTTGACTGGAATGGAATCAATGTTTGTCAGTCTGGTCACAATGCTGCCCCTACTTGCTAAGTGACCTTGAGTTATTTACTTTTATTGAGACTGAGTTTCCTCACTTATAAAATAGGCATAAAATGCTTTTTTATTGATCTATTCATTCACTCAACAGATATTTATTGATTGGTTATTAGATACTAGCCCTGTGCTGGATACTGAGGAGGTAAACAAAACACAGTGCATGTTCTCCTGGAGCTTAGCAGAGAAGATAAAGAATAATCCCCCAAATAAATATATTCTGTAAATTACTATAGAGGAAATGCAGGGTGGCATAAAATATCATGGAAGTCCTTAACTTAGCTCACAAGGCTTTTACAACGGCAGTATGCAATGTGTGATGATTATGGTGCCTGAGAGCTAATGGGTGTTCAAGGGATGTTAGTTCTATCCCGACTCTCCCTAAGTTGGAGAAGTAAAAAAACATACAGCTGAACAAAGCACAGAATCATCTCTATGGCAGTAAGTATGGGCAAAATTGTACTGCATTCGGTTGTGTTCAATGTATTCAGTTGAAGGACAGAGCCAATCTGGAAGAGAAAGGGGAGCTGAGGAGGGCTTGAAATAGAGTGCCACATTTCAACCAGATCTTTAAGAATGAAGAAGATTGAATCAAAAAGAAGGAAAGGAGACAAACTCTCAAGAGAAAGAACAGCATGAGATGTTTCAATCTTGAGATGTCCTGGCCATCCACAAACATGGGAAACCCAGGACAGCTGTCCTCCCCTCCAGCTCCCTTAACTGTGGGGTTCTATGCTTCTTTCACTCCTTAATATGCTTCTCTCTCATCCTATAAGGTCTTAATGCCTTCATATTTCTCATTCCCTGTCCTTTCCCTCATTCCCTGTCCTTGAATCTGTTCACCCTATGAAATGCATGATATGCCAACTTGAAAACTCTACTGTTTTACTCTAATAAGAGTTAAAAAAAAAAATCCAAACATAGGGCCCAGCAAAGTCAATGTTATGTTGAAACTAAGTGCTGAAAACTTCAAACCAATTGTAAGCCAAAAATTATTTTATTTGTTTATTCTCTCCTAAAAGCATTGCAAGTCTCATGTCTTATTTAAAGCACAACATAAGAAACACATATCAACTGAATAAAAACCAGACAGTTCAATTACAGTTATAGAAGCCAATAAAATTTGAAACTATTACCTAAGATGATTAACTCTAATCTCTTAGTACTAAACTAAGTAGTCTTGGAGAATGGGTATGTGGTTGTGTATTGTTTTTTTGAAAATTAAGAAGTATTAAATAATTTATTAGAATTAAGGTTTATATTTAGTCAGCCAACCCTGTAAGGAAAAAGCATATATATAAAAATAATGAGGTCATCCAGCCAGGTATGGGAGAGTAGCCTAATCAAATAGAAATGAAATCATGCTATAAACTGACAGTACCCAAGTGAAAGGAGTAAAGTCAAAATCAGGAAAAATATTCTGAGTTGAATGTCAGGCGAACTACGTACAAAGCCAAGGGTAGTCTGTGAAAATAAATAAATAAATAAATAAATTCCAGGTCACGTTCAGTCAAGTTTAGTTAAAGAGTTGTTGAACCTCTGGAATTTAAAGCATGAGCAAGAAGGTGGAGGAGATATTTGGAAGGCAATGGGACTTTGTGCCCCAGAAACTATGTTTACATTGATCTTCTACCCCTGTGGGACTCTGAGACGTACTGCATTATAATCACTGCCTATGTCCTTGCTTACAGCCCCCATTAGACTCTAAGAAGGTCTTCACAAACATTTAGCTGAATGCGTGCATGATAACGAATATATTAGACACCAGGGACCCTAGGAAATATATCTGTTACACCTAAACTTCATTTACTAATATCCCACTGTATCAGTGCTAGGACTTGTTCAGATGATGTCCAGGAATATGAATTGGTGCTACTGATAGCAACCAATCATGAAATGATTTAAGATTTCAATACCTGAGTATGTACTGAACATAGAGAAAAATATTCATTTCTGTGTTCTACAAATTCCACAAAACCTTTAATTCCATGCATTGCATGCTCCAGATGGTGTACTGCTGCTCAACCAAAGGGTATTTTTCTTCTATATTGCTTGTGTGGCATCGACTTTATTATTGAGTTTATAAGTGAGTAAAACAGATTGTGAACAAAATATTTCCACAGGCCAAGGACAACTGTGTATAATCAGCACTTCCAGGGAATCTTTCTCTTGTTTCAGACACTTGAAGGCCCTCATAGAGGTCAGAATAAGTGATTATTAAAAAAAAAAAAAATGGGGGGGGGAGATTGCCTGGGGGGCTCAATTGGTTGAGTCTCTGACTTTGGCTCAGGTCATGATCTCACGGTTCGTGGGTTCCAGGCCCTCATCGGACTCTGTGCTGACAGCTTGGGGCCTGTTTAGCATTCTGTGTCTCGTGTCCCTCTCTCTCTGCCCTTCCCCAACTCGTTCTCTCTCTCTGTCTCTCTCTCTCTCTCTCTCTGAAAAAGAAATATTAATTTTTTTAATAAAAATTTTTAAAATGTTTTTTAAATCCTAGAGAACCAAAAAGGGTAGCAGTGATAATGCTAAGAATGTTTAGGTAATGATAATATGAAAAGAAATCTAGAAAAAATGTTTTTCTCCCCCATTAGAACGTAACCTCCATGAGAGCATGCGCCTTTTCTTTCTTGTTCATTGCTGTAGCATCGCTGCCTAGAATTTTATTTGGCATATGATAGGGGCGCCACAACGTATTTTAAATGATTGAATTGTTATTGGGCCATAAATTGAATAGGGGCAGAACTGTGTTAGTCTTATTCACTGATGCAGCCTCAGGACCTGGCATCTAGGCAACATTCGAAATTTGAAAAACAATATTATAGATGAAGAAATTTAAAGAGATGAAGCAAATTTCATTACTATTTAGCTAGCAAAGGCAGAACCACAGCTTGAACCCAGGCCTTCCTGATTCTAAACTATTAATACCATGACATGTACAGTCTTTGACAAATAGTAGTTTTCCAAAGAGTGATTCTTTCCTCTTCCCTTAATTCTCTATTCTGGCCTTTATTAATATACTTATATAAATAATTTCTACATTATACTGAGTGGACATGGACCTTTTTGGATCTATATTGTTCATATAAAATGCTTTAAATATTTGTATATGTCAGCATAGTTCATGTACTAATTTTCTAAGCCATATTTGTTTCAACCAGCTTAATGGGTCACCTTTTGTATTTTATTTCAGGGCCTGGAACCAAGTGTCTAAACTCTTTATATTTTATCTACTTTGAGTCTGCAACAAAACTCATACAAGTATAAAATATAGATTCCAAAGTATCTAGTTAATTTCAGGAAACATGTAGGGTGCACATACTACTTTGCACCACCTATGTGCCATGCCCGGCCATGGAGGGGAATGCAAGGAGGAGAAGGTGCTCTTTCTATGATCAGCAACTCAAATCACAGCAGAAGAAACTAGATCTGAAACACTTTGGTTTTCTGTAGAGTCTGTCTTTTCTCCTGTCTTTTAATTGAGGGGGTGCCTAGGTGGCTCAGTTGGTTAAGCATTCGGCTTCGGCTCATGGTTCATGAGTTTGAGCCCCTCATATGGCTCTGTGCTGACAGCTCAGAGCCTGGAGCCTGCTTCAGATTCTGTGTCTTCCTCTTTCTCTGCCCCTCCCCTACTCACACTCTCTCTTAAAAATAAACATTTAAAAAGTAAAAATAAAAATAAAATTTATTGAAACATCTGGAGGGCTTCTAAAATGCATACCTCAGGTAACTGCCGTCGGCTAAACTTGGAATGGTTTTTAATGGAAACACTGTCCTGAAGAAGATGCAGAATGCTTTGCTGGTTGTTTCTGGTTGAAGCATTAAGACTATCAATTGAGTGTGTCTAGCTAGTCCAGTATGCCTGCTTTTTAAGTTCCTTCACTTTAGTGATAGGAATGAAAAAAAAAAAAAATACTAAGATTGCAAAAAGTTTTCTAAAACAAGTTAAAGTTAATATAATCTAACTATGATGTATTCTATAATTGTTCCTGAAACATAGACAGTTCAGAGCTATTTGGTATCTTTTAATTTATATATGTGTTCACTTATGTCAGTAAATTGATGTCTATAAAAGTGGATTTATTTTATTCCTCTTTATCTGTTTCCTTCTATTTCTGAGGGAGCCATCTGGGCTGAGTACAGTAATTCATTAGGGCAAAAATGATAATAATTTTGATGAAATTAAACAGCATGTCCTAATTAGGATTCCTTATGAGTATACTTTTACATACTACCCACTAATTATTGCTTATTTTCTTTAAAAATATTACCCGGAAATTATAATTACAGAATGCTATGATGATGTATAGGCATCATCGCCATTTCTTCTCTTTTCTTTAAATCCATTTGGGTTTGGGTATCTTATTTTGGTCACATTCCAGAAACACATTGTTTTCTTAATTGGCATGCTAGTATTCTCCTGGCACCGTTCCTGTATTCAAAGCCATATTTGTTTTTCAAATCTGAGATTTCTATTTTTATATTCATCAGTTCTGATAACTGATTTTGTGTTTTGCTCTTATTTGTACATTCTGCTCAGTTTTGTTAGGTACCTCTAAAACTTGTTTTTAATGTTTTTTTCTCTCTCTCTTATTTTTCCTTTCTATGTGACTTAAGGTTTTTTTTTTTTTAACAAAACGATCATCATTGCATTTGCTAGTATTATCATTCAAATATTCTTGAATTTTAACTCGCATAATTTTTAAAAGTATATCTGGTTAATGAATTATTTATAGCCTACTTTTTAGCTGGGAGCTTCATTGTGCACCAATTGTCCAGCCATCTCTTGACAAACCTAATATGAATTTATCATTTATAGGTGTTGTGGCTCCAGCCTGAGTTATATTCTCTGCAGCGAGCTTGAATTCCCTGTCAAACGGATACTCTGTTGATTAGAAGAAGACTTAAGAAAGTCTAGAAAAGATTAATTAAGGATTTCTGAAATATCAGCAGCCTACTATTATTGAACTACACTAGCATTAGCATCACCTGACAGAAAATGAACACATTAGCAAATCACAGAGTACACATCTTCCTCAACTTACAATGGGGTGTCATCCCAACAAACCCGTTGTAAGTTAAAAATACTGTAAGTCAAAAATGCACTTAATACACCTAACCTACCAAACATCACAGCTTAGCCTAGCCTACCTCACCTGTGCTCAGAACACTTCCATTAGCCTACAGTGGACACAATCATCTAACATGAAGCCTATTTTATAAGTATTGACTATCTCACGTAATATATTGAATACCACACTGAAAGGGAAGAACAGAACAGTTGTGTGAGTGCAGAATGATTGTTAAGCGAATCGCTGGTTCACCCTCATGAACGTGCATCTGTCTGGGAGCTGTGGCAGCTGCCACTGTCCAGCATCCCAAGAGAGGATCATACCACATACCACCAGCCTGGGAAAAGATCCAAATTCAAAATTCAAAGTACAGTATCTACTGCCTGTATATCACTTTCGCACCATCGTAAAGTCAAAAAATCATAAGTTGAACCATCACAGGTCAGGAACTGTTCATATACCTATTGATATGTGTGCAAATTAAAAACTAAAGCAAATATCAATTTGGGAATGAGACAATGTTCCCTAGCCAAAAGAACAATAATGCATGAAGAGATCAGAGCTAAACTTCCCTTAAAAAGATTTTCCACACTATATACAAAAAAAAAAAGACTTTCGAGATGCTTTGAAATATATTTAAAAAAAAAAAAGAGGGCATTGACACTATTAAACAAAAGAAAGCAATGCGTTTCTACAAATAAAAAATATGCAATAGAACAATTGGGATAATCATTGGAAGCATCGAAAAGTACAATAAGAAGTGCAGAAAAACAATGGAAAGAATGAAGAAAGGAAAATGCCAAACACTAAGTCATGGAGAGAAGAATGTGGATGTCTGACTTGCGAATAATATGTATTCTTAAGAAAGAGAGAGAGAACAAAAACTACAAAATTAACAATCATAATTACATTATCTAAGTGTCGTCTGGCTCATTTTCATAAATGATTTTAGGCAAAATACAAAGATATTACATAATTCATTTTTACATTAAATAACATGACTATTCCACATACTTAGGCCTTTGGTAAGTTGCATTTTACTGTTGCATTTATATAGTTGTCATGTATCTCTTGTTAAGACTATGTTCATGTGTTTTACAATTTTGTTGCTTGTGCTAGTGAAATACCAATTTCCTTTTTTTTAGCAGTTTATTGCTATCTTATAAACCTCCTGATGTACTAAACCCCATGCAAAATCCATACACTTAAGCTTCTTCTCTTATATTAATTTTACATGTTGTGCTATTTAAATCTTTTTATTATTTATCCTCATAAGTTTTCCATGTTTTATTCTAACAATTAAAATTTTAGAAAGAATTAAATAATGATAATGAAATTAGAATGATCTTTATGTATCTGTTTCCAAAAGGAACACTTAAAACAATTCATGATTTAACATACCACATTACTTTATATAAGTAGTGTACATTTTTAAGATTTATTTTTATTGTCAATAGGGGTTAAATCTTACCAAATGATTTTGTATTGGAATGTGTTTTTCTCAGTTAAGCTTGTTAGTTATTAATACAGCAGATGAGAGATTTCTCTAGTTTACTGTTTGTATTTGAAGTGTTTTAAAAATTGAGCACAGTTCCATTAAAATCCTATAGGTATTTTTACTTGTTTTTATTTTGTTTTTCCTGAATGGATAAAACAAATTTCATTTTTATTTGGAAAGATAATCAGATGAGAACGTGAAAATGAAGGAAGAGAAAGTCATCCTTAACCATATGCTGTAAAAGTATAATAAATAAATACTAGATGCACTATAAAAAATAAAGTGTATAACACAAACACAAAAATAGTATGACAGTAAGAGAAATTAGAATCAAAACTGGATAATGTAAGATAAGTAATAACTAAAATAGAGAGAAATATATTAGTATAGTCTGAACAATTAACTAAGAATAAAATTCTTATTGTGACACTGTGCCTTCAACCCAAACACTCTCCAGAATCTGAGCCAACTACATCCTTCTCTGACAGTTCTTCACTATCCTCAGTAGTTCCAGAGATTTTTTAAAAAGTCTAAATAACAAAGGAAAAGGTGTCTTCTGTAATATAATTATTATATGTACATGTGTGCTGTATTTTCCTTTGTGATGGTGTGTATATATGTGGGCCAGAACGTGCCTGTTTGCATGCATGGGAAAGCACACAGCCGAGTCTGGCATTCTAGTTGACTAACAAAACTTCTTACTCCTATCAGCTTTTATATTTCTGAAGGAAAAATAACATACAGAAATTGAGGGCATAATTTATTTGAAAGTTTTGCTTGTTGTTCTTAAAACATTCTCAGTCTATCTGGCCTCCATCTCCAGTTTTATCTTCCCAAGTGGATAGTCTCTTGTACCAATTTGACATACTCTGAAATGTTCATATTATTAGTTTGTTGCAAAAGGAAATAAGCATTTATATATTTGGGGTAAGCTAGGCACATCTTGTTTCCTGATTATTTACACTGTTTATTGCTGCTTGAAGGTGACATCTAAGAGTTGGAAATAGTACTACTCACTAAACATTACTGTAATAGTGAAAATGGGGGTTAGTGGACAGAAAAATGTCTTAAGAGTCAATAATAGGTGCGTTAAGGTCTGATGAAACTTGAAGGTGGGTGAGTGAGAAGCAATAGGGCAAGGAACAGCTCTGGCAAATGTGAATTTAAGCCACACTAGATGGTACGAGATACATGAAGGGTTTGCAAAGTGCAGAGAGAAGAGACACTGAGAAATACCCTGTTCTATGCTATGGCTTCATTGAAAGAGTGACTTTCTTTTCAAATTTATTGACTTAATATTATGTAAAAATATTATGGAGGAGATAAGAGTAAAAAATTGGACCAACTAAATAGGAACATTGGAGAAAAGCTATACAAAGAGGGGATGAAGGAATCAAGAACTACAAGCCCCTAAATAAGGGAGGAAGAGTTGACAAATCTGAATTAACCCACTGAACTATAAGGCAAAATCTCTGCTCATTTTCTCCTGTTGCAGGGTAAACCCCTTCAAGCAGGGGTTTTGTCCTTCTTGTCACCATTTTAGACACACCACAGAGCATATGCTGTAGCATGCACAAACTTTCAAATCTGTACTGAATGCTTGCTATGTCTCAGACACTATCCTAAAAGTTCTAAGTTCATATGAGTGAATAAACTAGATTCAAACACTTGATCTTGTGAACTTTATGTTCTAAGGCTGGGAGATCACCACAAACATAAGTAAATGATATAGTATGTTCAAAAGTGATCCTGATCCATACTGTAGGAAAAAAATAGATCAGATTAAGGGAGGACAAGAATCCCAGGAATGCAGGATACAATTCAAATAGAATGTTCCAAGAAGATCCTATCCCCATTGGAAGGTGACATTTGGACAAAGACATAAAACTGTCCAGGGAGAAGGCTGTTCAGCTATCTGAAGAAGGTTAACTAACTGTCTTTTAGAATGTAAGTTTCCAAAATTAATTTACTCGGTTGTTAAAATACCTTAAAAAAACAAAATGTGGAATGTTTTGAAAGGAAACATTTAAAAATCATGGTAGGGGTGCCTGGGTGGCTTGGTCGATTAAGCGTTCGGCTTCGGCTCACTCATGATCTCAGAGTCCATGGGTTTGAACCCTGCATTGGGCTCTGTGCTGACAGCTCAGAGCCTGGAGCCTACTTCAGATTCTGTGTCTCCCTCTCTCCCACTCACACTCTGTCTCTCAAAAATAAATAAGCATTAAAAAAAAAAGTCATAGTAAAGACCTACTAAAACCTGTCTTAAACCTCAGTCCTTTTTCTTGGGCAAATTAATGAATTTTCTCATCTGCATAATGGGATTTTAATAATACCTCTCATATAGGTATACAATGCCTGAAAATATTCTCCTCACAAGACTAGGCACACAAGTGCATATTAACTAAAAGTGAGAGTCACACAAAAAATAATTACCAAGAGTCAAAACCATTCTATTTTGTTCAGGGCAAGCTAACCTTTCTGCTTTTTAGTAGAAAACTTTCAAATACCTTTGAAGTTCCTAACATGACCATTACATAAGTTAGGACCATTATCTTGTCACATTTTAAATGTTGTGTTCAGGAATTTGTCATTAATTACTTAAATTTATTTTAATTCTAATGTTCTAATTCAGATACAGCACTGTCCACTATGAATACATCCATTCTTTACTTCATTTATTCAATCAGCTTTCATGCATTCTACCAACATTACTTGAATGACCTCAACTGATCCATTTAGAGGTACCTAGTAATCATCCTGTAGTCTTTTAATCTATTCAACTTTCCATTCTTCTGGAAATAATTGTCCATTCTTCTAACATGGAAGATTATTCTCTACGTTTGGTTGCTCCAGTAGACAGAGACTTTTATGACCTGGTCTTGGATGTCCATGGCCATCATTTCTGTCATATCCTATCTATCAGTCAGACACACATTGTCCCAGATTCAAAAGAAGAGCAATTATAGCCCTTTGTTGATAGTCAGAATATCAGAGAATTTGCAGGGTATGTTTTAAAATTTCCAGTCTACTTGTGGCCATAAATTATTTATAATCCTCTAACATACAAAATGCACTCACCCCCTGAGAACTGGAAAACACTCCACACAGCATGACTCCATTCAAACCTGTGCACTAAGACAGGACCAAACTCTAGCGTGGCTTCTAGCCACAGAAGGCTGTGTCCCTAGGATGACCCCAGCACTCCATTAAAACATTGACCTGAGAAAGCTTAGGGCTACTAGGAGAATCTGTTTGTCCTAGCAAACACCTGAAGATAGGTCCTAGCCTCTTATGAAGGGTTTAAAATTGTGAATCCTTTCTCTCTTCCTTTGAGATATATATGTATCTCCTATAACTCAGGAGTGTCTTTCTCAACGACCTGAAAGCTGCTTTGTTGAAATGTAATCATCAGGAGGATAAGGCCTCAGTCTCCCAGTCTCTGTGGAATAGAATCCTAACTTCAATTATTGCCAGTTTAGCAGACACAGTTGGCCTAATCTCATTTACCCTGACCAACCTTTGTAAATTTTCACTTGAGCCCTGCCGCTCTCTTTCCTTACTCCCTCACTTATCCCTTCAAAACACCCAAACTCCTCTGCACACATGGAAATGGAACTCACTCACCTCTCTTTCCCAGAGTCAGGAGTGACTGAACAGAGTGTGTTTTCACCACTTTAATTAATATATGGCTTTGTTTATCTTTGATGTCCCTCCTCCAAGATTCCAAATTCTCGTCTCATTAGAAATTCCAGAATATCGTAATTTAATTCAGGTCTAGATGCAAGAGGCATTTTGGATATGGCACATTTAGTATTATAGCTCTTAGTATGAAGAACTATAAACTAAAAAGAAAAAATGATCCTATGCATTTACACCCAAAATACAATGGCAAGTCACCCCTAGATAATTGTTGTAGGCACTTGAGCATAGTCCTGTGTTCAATGCAATTGTGAAATTGAGCAGGGCACGTGTTGCCCAGTTCCTTGATCCAGGTGCAGTCCTACTTCCGGGAAGTTATTTGATTTGGTTCTTAGTTCTACATCTCGGATTCTTGGTTTCAACCTCTGGGCCAACATTTCTTTTTTCGCAAGAAATAGCCTATGTTTACAACCAAGTAGACTTCTCTGTCTGCTCTCTGCCTATTAAGAGTTGAGAGGGGTGGTGTCCAAAGTCTTCCTTTTCATCTTGTACTGTCCTTGTCCCTTTTGGTCCAAACTGATCAAAAATATCCTTGAAAACTTTGTGGATTTTTTGTGTAACAGTTTCTAATCCACTTCACCAAACAAAACTCATATCCACAACTGTCTTAAAGGTAAATCCTTTTCTTACCTTGGGTGTTGTGGTAAAATGACCTTAAGTTTCTTCAAGAATGTATTATTAAGAGAGGCTAAGCAAAAGGTGTCCTAAAGACCCTCGGAAGGCCATTTACACAACTGAAAGGGATTATAAAGCATCTTCTTAAATTTTCCTGGGGTTTTACAGTTATACATTTGCTCCATCTTTATCCTGAGACATATTTCTGATAGTCCCTCAGTTTTATTTTTCCCCCGAGGTCCTTTCTTACTTTGAAAATAAACCAAAAACTTTTGGACTCTGGGGATGTCCTGTTTCTGCTCTGGTATATAAGCTGGGAAATCATCATTCCATCCTAAGAGCTAGAAAAAGCTTTAACAAATTGAAAAGCTACTGTGTCTGATCCTATGATGGATACAAATCATTATATATTTGTCAAAATCCATAAAATGTACAACACTACAAGTGAACCCTCATGTAAACCACGGACTCCAGGTGATAATGATGTGTCACATGGGTTCATCAATTGTAACAAAATACCACTGTAGTGGTGCATGCTGACAATGAGAGAAGATATGCATGTGGACATGAGGTATATGGAAAATATCTGTACCTTCCACTCAATTGTGCTGTGATCTTAAAACTGATTTAAAAATAAAATATACTAGGAACACCTGGGTGGTTCAGTTGGTTAAGTGTCTGACTTCAACTCAGGTCATGATCTCATGGTTCACGAGTTCAAGCCCCATGTCGGGCTCTGAGCTGACACCTCAGAGCCTGGAGCCTGCTGTGAATTCTGTGTCTCCCTCTCTCTCTATCCCTCTCTCACTCGGGCTTGCTCTCTCTCTCTCTCTCTCTCTCTCTCTCTCAAAAGTAAATAAACATTTATTTTTTTAAAGCATATTAAAAAACTTACTGGGAGACAGGGGTTGAAAAATAGTTTGGTTTTTGAGCCCAAATAAGTCCTAGCTCCTCTATATTTCCTTTAAACTTTGCTCAAAAACATAAAGTGTCTCTTTTGTTTGTTTGTTTACTTCCCTTCCTCCTCTCTGTATCTTCTTATATGCAGCTAAAAGAAATCAGTGGGTACTTTCAAAAACTTCATGAAAATTTCCTTAGCCAAATCCATCAGTTAATACAGATAAGTATTATATTTTTCACATCAACACAGATGATAGTTTTGTAAAATTTCCGCCACTACATAACAAGGGTCCTTTTCTTTTCCACCCTCCAATAACAATTTCCTTTCTGTCCTGACAGCCTTAACTTCCCATTTTTCTGAAGCCCTGCTAGATTTTACGAAAAAGTCTCAAGTTCTGCCTTGCTTTAACTAATATACTAACTTGCAAAAATAACATTAAAAGACCCTTTCAGCTTATACCAGGTGCCCTGTTCCAAAGTTTAATACCATATATTTTAAGTTTTACAATAGCACAACCCTATTTGTGGTACTGATTTTATGTTCTAAGTTTATAGTAATTAACTTAGCTGTTAAAATAATTGTTTCTTACACTTACAGTTTTCGTGGAACAGGAATTAGGATAGGGCTCTCTGAGAATGACTGATCTCTGCTCCATCAGGTCCAGGGCTTCTGATGGGAAGACACAAAGGTGGGAGCGACATAACCACTGGGGACCAGAATCATCTGAAGACTTATTTACTCTTGTGGCTGGTGCCTTGGCTGAGGTGATTTGAATGACTGGAATGCCAGTTAGAATGCCTAAACATGCTCTCTCCACGGGGTGTGACTTCTTTACAGCTCAGTGATCCCATTGCTGAGGGACCTCTTCCATAGTGGGTTGAAACTCCATGTGTAAATACTTCAGCAGACAAGGAAGAAACTGTATCATCTCTTATGATGAAGTCACATAGTTTGGTTGAAACTGTCACAAATCCACCCAAATTCAAGAGGAGGGAAACTAGATCAATTCTTTCTTTTTTTTAGATCAATTATTAATAGAGGTCACATGTAAAACAAGAGATATTACAAAGACCATATTTGGAAAATGTAATCTACTCATCGATAAATTATTCAAATATGTGGTTTAATAATCAATTAGCTTATTCATGTTACACACATTATGCATTTAGCATAATGTAGGCTGTTTCAGTATATGAATGTGATCGATATTCATGTTGCTTTGAATACGTTTATAGTTAATATATATATGTATATATATATATAAACTATAACATATATAAACTATAATATATATGTTTTTTTCTTACATGTTTATTTAGTTATGAGAGAGAGACAGAGCATGAAAGTTGGGGGTGGGGTGGCAGACAGAGAGAAAGGGACACACAGACTCCAAAGCAGGCTCCAGGCTCTGAGCTATCAGCACAGAGCCTGAGGCAGGGCTTGAACCCATGAACTGTGAAATCATGACCTGAGCTGAAGTCGGATGCTTAACCAACTGAGCCACCCAGGTGCCCCTTGTTTTTCATTTTTTTTTTAAAGTAGGCTCCACACCTAGCATGGAGCCCAATGCAGGGCTTGAACTCATGACCCTGAAAACATGACCTGAGCTGAGATGAAGAGTCAGGTACTTAACTGACCAAGACACCCAAGTGCCCCTAGTTTGTATTTTCTTATGTCAAAGAGTCAAGGCACCTGGGTGGCTCAGTCGGTTAAGCGTCCGACTTCGGCTCAGGTCATGATCTCATAGTTTGTAGGTTTGAGCCCCACGTCAGGCTCTGTGTGGACAGCTCAGAGCCTGGAGCCTGCTTTGGATTCTGTCTCCCTTTCTCTCTGCTTCTCCCCCACTCATGCTCTGTCTCTCAAAAATTAAATAAACATTAAAAAAATTTAAAAAAAGGAGTCAATGAAATTTGTAAGCTAAAATGTAATTATACCACATAATAATAAATCATTTGAAGGCAGCAATTCAGACCAGGTAAGAGCATGAGTTTTGTGTTTCTAAGTCAGTTATGAAGCTATGAAACTTTAATCAACTTATTCAGACTCTCAAAGCTTCAGGGTTTCTTTCAAATAACTTTATTGACATATGATTTATAGAGTAGGCTGCATGCATCACAAGTGTAAACTCTGATGAGTTTAACAGATATGTACACTTGCGCAACCAGTGAATCATATGCAATTGAAATCAATGTCACAACCAAAATACAGAACATTCTTACCTCCCCCCAAAATTTCTTTGTGATTCTTTTTAGCCCATCCTTTCCCCCTGTCTCTAAGCAACCACTGACCTACTTTCAAAACCTATAGATTAATTTGTATTGTCTAGGATTTTTAATAAATAGAATCTTATAATAGATGTTTTTTTGCATCAGGCTTCTTTCAGTAAGCATACTTAATATTGAGATTCATCAATATTATTGTGTGCATCAGTAATTTTTTCTTTTTTATTGTTGAGTAGCATTCCATTGTATGGATATAACACATTTTGTTCATCTATTAACATCTTGAGAGACATTTGGCTGTTTCCAGTTTGGAATTATTATGCTCAGTCTCAATGTTTGCATCTGTAAAATGGAATTTTAAGAAAACTATATAAAATAATGTAGTCAATTGCTAACACAGGGCTGTGGGTGCAGAGGTGATCAGGAGCTGAGGTTATTTGTTCAGTGAACAAGTATGTGATATTTTAATCAGGAGATAGAAATTCTAAATAAGAAGGATGGAAATAGGATGAAATGAATCAGGAAGTCTCCAGGGAGAGTGAGGAATTGAAGTAATTATTGAATAATGACAAGGATGTGGATTAGTGGAGAGGAAGAATACAAAATTCCACAAAGACCTGTCTATTAAATAATGACTCAAGTAGAAACATGAAAGGACACATAGCAAAGTCTTAACCATGATTTCCTTTGGGAGAATGGGAAGTACGAGTTGGAGTAGCAATGTGATGAGGAGGAAACCTTGTCTTGTAATTCATTTGCCCATTCCATTCATTCACCCACTCATTCCCTGATACTAATGGAGAATTCTCATGCAAACATGGAGGCATAAGCTAGGCACTATTTCTAACCTCTTGGAGGTTAAATTAAATTGGAGGTTAATTAAATTCAGAGAGGCAGACAAAAGATAAATAAACAGCAAAAAATAATACACATTGTAAAAAGCAGCCTAGATGACAGGAAAATCAGGCTGAGAGGCTGGTAATGAAAAGAATTCATTTCTGTAAGGTAGTCATGGAAGGCCATTTGGGGGAAGTGATATTTATGATTACTTCTAAAAGACAGGAAAATTTCAACATGTGGACAGTATAGGGAAGCAGACCAGAAGCAGATAAAATAATATTTGAATTAGTAAAAACTCTGAACAAGAAAAGGTATGATATATTTTAGCCTGAATGAATTACTTCATGGCAATTAGAAGAGAGGATTGGCGTTAATTGAGGTTGGAGGAAAGGCAAGGGTCAGATAGTAGTCTTGTGTGGTATGGGAAAGCATTTTGTTTTATCCTAGGTGCCATGGGGAGCCACCACAGAATTTCAGACATAAAATGGTATGCACGGGTTTGTATGAGACAATGGATGGCAAGAAGGGCACTAGTCAAAGTGATAAAACAAGAAACTGGTTCTACTCCACCTAAAACACGGTGTAGGCTCCAGGTGAGTGCAGAGTAGAAATATAAATCATGTATCTTGTGTTAATGCTAAAACAAATTGGCAGTGAAAATACAGAGCTGTGAGTAGAGTCAAGACATATTTTAAAAGTAATTAATAGGACTTATTGAGGGAAATAATATTGATGGAATAAATTAAAGGTAATTAATAGGACATATTGATGGAATAAATATGGGTGATGAGGAAAAAGGGGAGATGAAGCCAGACTTAAAGCGGTGTACCTGAGTAACCAGCTGCAAGTTGTTACTGTTTATGGAAATGAATAAAATGGTAAAGGAGATTGCCATCAAGATGTTCAATAATCAAAGGCTTTATTACGGACATGCTAACTTTGTGATATTTATGAGACAACCAGGAGACAGAGATTTAAAAAAAACAGCTAAATATACATGCCTGAAGCTCAGACTTGTAATCTTGTATATTTCAGATATACATTTGAAATTCATCATCATAAATGGTAAATATGTACATGGCGATTGCTTAAATGATTCAAGAGGGTGTAGAGAGTGAAGATGAAGGTCCAGGGCTAAGATCCAAGAAACACAGCATTTAGAGACAGAGGAAGAAGAACCAGTCCAAAAGGCCCAGAAGAGTGTCCGGTGAGGTAGTAAGAAACCCAGCGGAAATTTTTGTCTGAAGAACTAGGCTAGGAGAATATTTCAAAAGCAGATAAACAATGAGAAGTTAAGCAAGGCAGAGACAGGGAGGAACTCTTCTAGTGTGGAAATCACAAGTTACCACACAAGAAAAAGTTTTGCGGAGATGTGGTAAAAGCCAGTTAGGGAGAGGGGATAGTGATGGGAATGAGGAAGAGGACCCAAAGTATGCAATAAAAGCCCTGAAAGGAAATTGGGGAGCAACTGGGTAGTAGCGGGACAGGGAGTATTGTCCAGCAGGAGTGTTTCATGGGGGAGATATGAGTGCATGTTTGCATGCTGGTGGAGAAGATCTGCGAAAGGGAGAGAGGCTAGTGACACAGGAGAGAAGAGGGGCAACCAAAGAAGGCAAGGTCCTCAGGAAGTGGGAAGACTTGGGAGGAGTGGGAGGCCTTGGGAACCAGAGTACTTTTTACTTAAAGAAGTGTCCATTATTTTCATTGTTTTTTCGGAAGCCCACACTGGATTTTCCAAGAGAAATAACAACAAACAATGATCTGCAATCAAAAAGAACATCCTTGACAAACATCCCTGTGTGGCTTTACCATTCAGATCCCTTCCAGAGACTTCAAGACACAACCTCAGATGGAATACAAGGGTACAGACGGAATGTAAAAAGGTCTAAACTACATCATAATGGGAAGAGCAAAGTGATGAAAGAAATGGACTTGATTTTGGAGATAATTGTTTTAAAAACTGTGGGTTAGAAGCTACCGAAAATGAGAATAAAATTTGAGCTAAACTTTGCAGCCATCAAAGTAAAAGATAAATTTATTAAATCATAAAGTAAAGTGTCATTAAAAGAGACCTACAGGGGCGCCTGGGTGGCTCAGTCGGTTAGGCGTCAACTTCAGCTCTGGTGATCTCACAGCTAGTGAGTTTGAGCCCCGCATAGGGCTGACGGCTCAGAGCCTGGAGCTTCAGATTCTGTGTCTCCCTCTCTCTTTGCCCTCTCCCCTGCTCACGCTCTGTCTCTATGTCTCTCAAAAATAAATAAACATTAAAAAAAAATTTTAAAAAGAGACCTACAAATTAAATAAAAGAGACTTACATATACTTAGTATGCCAGGTTTTTAAAAGATATGAATGTTATTGAAGAAAATAATAGATGTTTTCTATCGAAATTCTACAAAAATCCAGGGATAGTCTTTAAAGGGCCATTTCTCAAACTTATTCTCAAAAAAACAAACAAAAAAAATGAAGACAAAATTTTAAACTGTTTCCCAAGTGCATTTGTGTGAAGACTTAACACTCTCATTCAGGTGTTTATGAGAAAGACAATAAGGCGATTTAGAATAAAAAAGAAGCAAACCCCTGGGGCCCCTGTGTGGCTCAGCTGGTTAAGCACAGACTTCCGGCTCAGCTCTTGTTCTAATGGTTTTGAGTTGGAGCCAGGCATTGGGCTCTGTGCTGACGCTCAGAGCCTGGTGCCAGCTTCGGATTCTATGTGTGTCTCTCTGCCCCTCCCCCACTCATGCGCGGGCAGGCGCGTGGTCTATCTCGAAACAAATAAGCATTAAAAAATATCTTAAAAAAAAAAAAAAAAGCAAATCCCTAAGGAAAGAAGGAATGATTCCCATCCTTCCTTCTCTTGTCCCTCCTTCTCTCTCTCTCCAAAGTATCATCAGTGATTTCCTGCAAAGGTAGGAGTGAAACATTCTGTCTGTGTGTGCATTTTATTTGCTGGGAGTGGGGTGGGAGGGGCGGTGGGGAGGAGGATATGAGGAAACAGATAAGAGATAAGAAGTGACAAAGGGACAGGAAGGGCCCAGCCTAATCTGAGCAAAGCAAGCATGTCCCCATCAGCATGATATGTTGTGTCTCTGAATCCAGCCTCCAGCAAGCCCTGGAAACTGAAGATGGAGTTATAATTGTGTTCGCCAGGCAATGAGAGAACTATGGCATTTTCTTGAGCAAGGGGATAATGAGATAAAAATACTTTCTTGTGTTAGTTTGGCTTACCCTTCACCTTGAGCTGGAAGGAGGAGGAAGTAGAGGCAGTGGTGCCACTGAGGAGACAAGAGCAGTAATTCAGGAATGTCAGGAAGGCCGTTAGTTAGTGGTGACTTCAGGATTAATGAGGGAATAAAGCTCAGGAGGTAGTCTCACGTACAGAACAGAAAACTCCACCAAATGAGCAAATTTGGTGAGTAAAAACATAACTCTTCACACAAAGGTATGTGTCCTGAGAGAAGTGTTCATCACTGGAAGGGAAGCTGGGTGAAGGAGAAGCAGATTATATATTTGTGTGGTAAGCTTAGGCTGTTTTGTTGGTTTCTTTCCACCTTTGAAGACTTTCTAATGATCTGCTACATAAAAAAGCCAACCTTTGTGATTAAAAAAAAAGTTAAATAGTCCTTTCCTCATTCAATTCTGCCTTTGGTGTCACTCCCTTGAATAGCTCAAAGACAATTTAATCAGTTTTGGTTAATTAATTCAGGTTCAAAACACTAGGTGCACTTACTGCTCCCAATTAGTAAATCAGATAGACCATGAGCTGTAGGGTTCTATTCTATGTCCAGCTATATTAGAATGTACAATAATGGGTATTTACAGGCACTCATTGGAAGCACCTGATTGCCAAGGCAGTTTCCCTTGATATAAAGGACAATTTAAAGTTAAGCTATATCTGCTCCAAATTTAATTAATTTGGGATCCTAGCTTCCCAAAGAAGGAATCAAACACATTGACCACAAACCTGATACCTGAACACATAGACATGGGCTTCCCCCCCCCCCCACCTTTTAAAATGTCAGTGAAATTAAGAAAAGGTAATATTGGTGAACCTGACACGTCTACAGCTATTCTGATGATGCTGATGCCAACAATGATACTGATGCTGCTATGATAAAGATGAGGACAATGACAGCCACTCTAATGATGGCAGTGCTGGTAAAGATGGATTTCAGAGTGACAGAATGCAAGACTTAGGAATCCAGCGATGTTTAACAAATTGTATTGTCAGCAGTGACTCACATTAATGGAGTCATTATCAGAAAATTGCATATAATTCCTGTTATTGCAAGTCCTCGGGATAATATGGCTGTTCTCCTAGGAGATTTAGAAGCTGCATGCCCTGTGTAATTTTGGAAATTGCTCTGATATAGCTCCTGTGGATACGGAGCTCAGAGCAGGCCTGTCACACGCGCTTGGGCTCCTCAGGACAGCACTCTGAGGAAGTCACCTGCCTGGCTGACAGTGCAGATGGACTCTTGTCCTGTAACAATAAATTCTTTCATTTATCTAGTATACCCAAGCCTCTTGCCTGCGTTTCACTGTGCAGAAGGAGTAATATACTCATTTTACTCTAATTATGCTTTAGAAAATGGTCCCATTTCAAAATTATAATGTCAGAAATTACCTGCCACCAGTTCTTTAGGAGAATGGTCAACCCTCACAGACTTCTTTCAGATGGCAGCACCAGGCTCTCTGGCTCTGTATATCAGACACTGGACGATGGCGGTCTTTTAAAATCTTTCTTCCCCCCTCTTTCTGAGATAGTATCTCCTTTTAGATAAATTCTGGTTGCAATATTTTACTATTTTTAATCTTCCAGGAGGAAAGCAATAATGCCCTTCTTCCTGTCCTTCACACCGATTTGTCTTTGCTTCTCATTATACAGAGTCTGCTTAAGTCATGGAGCCTGCTGCCAGTTCTATTAAACTGCAGAAGGAACTGCCAGGTCACAATTTATGCTGCAATATCATAAAATTAACTTTCATGCAGAAATCCTTTCCCCTCCCCACCCTCTCTTATTCATTTTTATGCTTAAGAAATCCTGATGATTTCTGTTAGAAGGATTAGTTGTCTATTCGTTTGGAATCGACAAATTGGGCAGAAGTTTGGCTTCAAGAGCAAAAGAAAATAGAATAAAAGCTTAATTCAAATTTTCTTCCTAATGATTACAAAATTCTACCTGAATTATTGCACTAGATTTAAAATAGAAATGTATGCTATAGAACCTGGGCTGGGTGGGGGGGTTATGTAAAAAATGACGTCTTTTACCCAATCTTGAGTCAAAGATATCCATCCCCAGGGCAAGGCCCCCTGTTCCTGGCCACCCCTTCGGGACCTAGCAGAAACTATTCCCTCACTGAGATCAGTGGGCCATGCTCCTCATTTCTGTTATACCCGGTGGGACCCGTGCTGAGTATGCGCCCCTAACAATCTTCTACTCCCCTCTTCCAGCAGCCAGCAGGCTCAGAGCTGGAAATACAACTAAGGAAATCTAGGCCTTGAACTCTAAATGAACCCCATGATGTTGCCATGATTATATGCTGGGCCAAAGCCTCTGACAGGGTTAGAAGAGTGAGCTATGACTGATTGTGGATTTTACTCCAACCTGAACCTATGATCTTGCCGCTCAACAAATGATACTGACCCACCCCCTCCATTCCCCTTTCTTCTTAATCAAAATATTTTCTTCCTGGGTACAGGATGGAAATGTAAGCTTGTTATTGTCATTAAAGGGCTTTCAGGGAAGAAAACCCTTTCCTGATATTAGAGATATCAGCAAAAATAAAACGATACTTGTTCTTACAACCAGTCACAATATTGTAAACTTAGAGTCGCTCCTCAGCTGTGAGCAAGAAAGTTATCATTTAATTTGACAAATTTTTGTATGGATACTTCCTGATATTACAGGACAGCATGCAGTAGAGAGACCTAATCTAAGATGTCATCTTTAGAGTTAGCATTTACTTCTTCCTAATACAAGAAGAATGTTTTACAATGAATAATGACTATTGCAAATCTGGTATCATAGTTCCATATTCTATCATTCTATTTATTTTTCTGAATGACATGTGAAGAATATTTACATCTAAAAATATTGAGTGGAATATTTTTCCAATTATAAGTATTTTGTGGCTTAAGGCTTGTCTGGGGAAATTTCCTTACCTGGAGTCTGAAAGTATAGCTGAATACGATACAATTACTAACCTGCTTAGAAGGAAATTCTGCAATCTTACCAGAAAGGTAAGTAAAGTATTTATTCCAGAGCAATGAAAAACCACTGGACGCTAATAATATGACTATTCTCATTAGAATAATATCACATTTAGCCAATCTCTGCTGAGGTTCTATTTATGTTTATGTACAAAAGTATGTAAGGTAGATGAACTGTGCAGGGAGCAATCCTGAGAAGAGGTCCATGAGTGTGGAAATCCTGGCCCCTACCAGCTATATGCATGACCCCAATTTACAACAAATACAGCAAGCATGCATTATGTAGAGTCCTCAAAAGAAATTGCTCAAATCAATCATATGCCATTCTTACCAATTAGAAAACATGTCCCTGAATTCAGTTTGGATCTAACAAGGTTTCCAAAAACACAGCCTCCACTGGAAAGCATGACTGAAGCTATTGAAAAACAGTAGTAGGTAATATCTCATTAATTTAACTAAGTGTTTCTGAACAGGTTCCAAATCTGGTGTGAATTATAAAGACTCTCTTGCAGTTTAAAGCCAGAAAATAAATATGTTTTCTGCCAAATGCACTTAAATAGTTAGTGAATTGCCAGTCATTTAAATTATAGGTGCAGGCTAAATTTATCCATCCCTTTAATACAATGAAGCCAGCATGGCTACCTGAAGGCATATTGCAGAAGCAATGCAAGACTTTCTTAACATTTATCACAGTTGTGTTGCAGTCACAGTCTACAGTTGTGTCATCTTAAGACAAGGGAGGAGACTCGACCGCATACACGCTGAATTCATTCTCAATCCTAGATAATAATTGCTCATTACACAAAGAACATGTCATTATCTGACCTCCATATGTCATGTTGGCAATTCAAGTAGGTTATAAGCTTAAATCTAGAATATACATGTCTGTGTGTACCTCCCAAAATTTGTTATCATCTTAACTAGTTATTTGTACTTCAGCCATTCATGCCTTTCCTTTTCTCGTACATAGGTCCTTTTCCATGCTATTCCCATGGCTGCCCTTCCCTTTCCTCCAGTCAAAAATCTCACAAATATTTTAAGTTTTACATAAATACTATTGTTTCATGCAACGTTTCAGACACCCTTGGCCCATGAAATTGTTCCTGATTAGTAAATCCCACAGCCTACTCTATGTACCTCTCCTAGTGAACAGGTTCATTCTGCTTTGTATCAAAGTTACTTTTTTTTACACATTTAGTCGCTTAAATACACAGTCTGTAGAATGCAAGGTCCAGAACGTACTCATCTTTCTATCTTAGCCAGCACCAAGCATAATGACATGCATATCCTAAATCCAGATTATATGCTCATTGGAATTAAACTGTGTTAAGCTCTGCCTATTTTCCCTTTTTTAGAAAGAACATTAATGAATCTGTTAAAGACTTTTGCAATCTCAGGATTTGCAATACCAGGAATTACTACTTAAATACAAGGTCTATCTAAATCATAGTCATTGAGGACAAAAGTGTGTTTTTTCAGCCTGACTGACCAAAGTGAAATGCATGACTTATGAACATACAAACACACTGTCATGTTTTGGGGGAGCTTATTTTAAAACTCATTGCAAACATTAACTCAGAGACTAAATAGGCCAATAGAAACTAAGTCTGAATTTGCTCATTATGGCTTCGGTGAATGCCCTGGCATGTAGTCTGTGTCTATCACAATCTGTTGGGCGGCCTCAGGCAATTCGTGTTTTGTTTTTGGACTTCAGTTTCCTCGAATGATTATTTGTTCTGACATTATTACGATGCATTGTTTCACATAATCAAAACAGTAGAAAGAGCCTAAAACAGATGAAGAAATACGCACTTTGGTTCATTTACCATGAGGCAGAATGCGTGATCTGGGACAAGACCCCTGCCCTTTTTAGGATGCTCTGCAATGTGAAGTTATTAAACTAACTAGGTTACTCTATGGAATCCATGCACCCATTGTTCACCATAGGATGAGCTTTTTGTTTCTGATGGTCAAATGATTGAAGGGACAAGACTAATTCCCTGCAGAGCTAGGCTATTTCATATTTACTTTCTTGAATATATATATATATGTATATATATATATGCATATATATATGTGTGTGTGTGTGTGTATACACATACATATACACACACATGTATATTCAATACATATTGAATATTCAATATATATATATTTAAAATTTTTAAAAAGTGGGCTTCTTTTAGGTCCCTGATCCATTGCGAATGATGACAACTTCACCAGCATGTTATTTAGGACAAGTTTTGTGATGGTTTATTGTACATGCCAACTTGGTAGAGTCAACAAGTACCCAGATTTAGCACCCTTTCTGGCTGCATCTGTAAAGGTGTTCTTAGATGAGGTTAGCATTTGAATCAGTGGACTGTATAAAGTAGGTTACCCTCCCCAGTGTGAATGATCACCCAGTCCCTTGAAGGCCTAATGAGAACAAAAAGGCAGAGAAAGAAGGATTTGCCGTTTTGCTTCCTGCCTGCTTGCTTGAGCTAGGACACTGACCTTCTCTCCTTGGACTGAAATTTATACTGTTAGTTCCCCTTGTTCTCAAGCCTTCGTATTTGGACTAGAATCACACCACTGATTTCCTGAGTCTCTGGCTTGAAGAAGGCAGATCATTCACGTCACTTCTCAACCTCCATATTTGTGCAAGCCAATTCCTCCATAGGATATACTGTATATATATATATATATATCCCCATCCTATTGGTACTCGATTCTACTGGTACCCATACATCCTATCAGTACTGTTTCTCTGGAGAACCAGAATACAGAGACATCATCAAAGAGCTGAATTTCCAAATAGGATTCCATTGGGAAATTTTCAGCTTATTAGAATCACAGACTTAAGCCACCGATCCCTCTACCCGCTCTTTCAATACCTCCTTCCCATTCATACACACAGTCACATGAATGAATGCCTGCTCTTAAAATCTACCATTACTAGTCACTTATTCACCAAAAGAATGATTCTTTTTTATCCTTCAGCACTTCCACCTGAAAATATAGGTCCTTCATGGCTTTCTGCATAAAACTACTGGGTTTTAGAGTAGAAAAATCTTCCTGTCTTTTGCAAAAATCAGAGAGCTGATTTCAAACGGCATAATAGTGATTTCATTTCATTAATTAATTCATCAATGGGATAAAACTTGTCATTTTAACTTGTTTCAGAGATTCCAATCAAAGCCTAATTAGCATAAACATTTCAACTCATGTCCTATATTAGCAGCAGGCATCAGGAAATGAAGACTTCCAGCGTGGAGGGGTAAGGAGGCAGAAAAGGTCATCCTTGTAGCCAAATGGATATGTTTTTGTTAAAAATGAGCATCCAAGAAAATGTTACAATTTGATGAAACTAACACCAACCCTTTGTATGGGCCTGATGAATCGGTAGACTGGCAAAGTTTTCACTCGGCTAGCAAGGAAACTTTTGTAATAGCCAGTCCTATTCAAAGATGTGAGGGACCCTGGGGAAAGTCCTAAGAAACTAGACTAAGAAGCTGGGCAAACCTGATAATCCCACTGGTGCCCCATAGTGGATACAGATGACAGTTGGAGAAGTGAGAATAAGTTCTGTCTTTGAGTAAACTTCCCAAGGTCAATTGGCCAGTAGCAAAACTCAAGGAGATGTCAGAGGGTTTATGTAGTTCAACTGTCTTGCTTTATCTACCACCATTCTACACAGTGAAAAGACTCTAAGGGTATGAAACTTTGCAGACTTGCAGTAGGTTAGATAATTAGCAGCTTGCCTCACAGCCAATACGGATTTATAGGAATATTAAATAGATTGGATACCTGGGATGAGACGACCGGATAACAATACTCGCCCAAGGAAACACAGAGAGCAGAACCTATATGTATACTTCCCGATTTTATCAAGACCCGGCCTAGGCTTTCAGATGCTGTATCACAAAATGCCAAACGGTCTGACAGTTAGAAAAGGAACATGAGAGGTACAATTCTCCAACGTCAGCAGGCAGCTCAGCTCTGCCTCTTCAAGGTAAAACTGATGGAATGATGGACACTTGGCTCCGCGCTTTGCCCTGCATTTGTAACAATGGTGTCATGACTCCTTTCCCTTCCTCAACTCCCTGGTCATCCTATTTCTCTTGTGGCTTTAGATAAGTCTGAAAGAAAAATTCTCCCCTCGTTCAGCATCTCCCTTGCTTGGGCCGTGGCTACCAATTTCACAGTTTTTCCTCAGAGCGATGACAGGTTACCTCAGTTTCATTTCTGAGCTTGATGCCCTCAATTGCTGCCCATTTCATATCTATGTCAATGCAGAATTGTCTATTTTTATTTGAAGTTTTTAGAAACACGGAAGAGAAGCCTCGGCCTTTTCCTTCAAATAACTGCTCCGACAGCTTTATGGATGGCTAGTTAGTTTCTTTCTGACCTCCCTGAGAGGTCCCATCAGCTCTAACCCAGTTTCCTCTAAATTCTATATTCCCGGCTCTGAGACAGCAGCAGACGGTTGTATCTTGTTCCACAATCCATAATTCTCTGCTTCAAAGTTCAGTGCCAAATAAGATCGCACACTGTTGGATAACCTTTTGTACCAGCCCTTCAGCAGTAATTAAATCCTGCTCATTCCATGATGCTTGAAGAAAACCTAGGCCCTCTGGTTGTTTTCAAGTGCAAAAACGGAGCAAAACAAAACAAAATACAAAAACAAAGAACAATGACACAAGGATCTGAGGCTTCCTCTTCATTAACCATTCTCTCAGCAAAATCAGGGAAAAGAAAGGAGCCTCCAAGTGTGAGGTAAGGAGGTGGCAGAGCTGAGGGGGATATGTCAAAGCCCTCTGGGGCACTTTTGCTAGAATAGAACAGTGAGCAGGATCTTACTTTGTAGCAGCAAGTCCACAAATCCTTTAAAAACCTTAAATAGGCCTGGCTAGTCAGAACTGGGTAGGTTGTGTGCTTCAAGGAATTGGCGATGGAGATTCTCTCTGTGTAATATAGGACTTACTGAGCTATTAGTGTATGCCTAACAGGTCATTATCACACCTACCATACACTGAACACCTTCTACAGGATTTATTTACATGACATGATCTTTATTGCATGCCTGGATCTATTTCTGTTTTACAAATAAAGAAACTGATTGAGAGGATTTAAGAGACTTTTCCAACATTTATGAACAGTGGACTAGGGATTGGGACCTGGTTCTTTTTATAGAAAAATCTATACTATTTCTAATATGCCACGTTATCACACCCTACCTAAGGATTCATCCAGTCAGCATCTGTGTTGAACACCTACTGTCATAAGAAAACACTACTCAGTGATTTTGCCCAACAATGGCTACCACCTACCTCACTGAAGTTTATTAAAGCTCGGTGGACCAGACATCATTACCATCCCCGATTCCCATTATGGCCATCTCTGTAACCACCACAGAATGGGGTTCTGGGAAATGAAAGACACAGACCTTGCCCTCAGGATCATAGAATCAAGTTGGGATTGCAAAGCTTCGTGGAGAACACAATACCTCAAGACAAAGAGATCAACAAATTCTTGGATTAGTGCCCAAGAGAAAGAGAACAGTCTGAGTTGGAGGTTGGTGTGTCCAGAGAATGAAGCAAGGATGAAAAAATCTTTACATACGGGTCTCTGGAAAGACAGAGAAGAAGTTGTAAGACCTTTAAAATATGAAGAGCCACAAAGGTCAGATTGCAGAGGTTGAAAAAAATCATTGTGTTTGCAAGGGATGATAAGGAAATTCCTTTGGCCGAATGCCTTAGGATCTGTGAAAGAAGTCAAAAAAGTAATAATCCCCCCAAATCACAGGCCTCATCATCTTCTTACTTGTATGGTCTATCAGTAAAAAGAATGTAGCTGGTGCCCCAGAATATGTACATTTGTTCATTTCTAAGTTATATACGTGTATTACTATCTAAATAGACTATTATGTAAAATATATACTAGGATGTTTTAAAGGAAAACATAAATATAAATTCTTATTTTTCTTTGAATGGATTTTGGGGAGTATATGTGTTCTCTTTTAAAGCTAAAGGGGCACATATATCCCAATGTTTATAGCAGCGCTTTCAACAATAGCCAAATTATGGAAAAAGCCCAAATATCTATCAACTGATGAATGGATAAAGAAGATGTGGTTTATATATACAACGGAATACTACTTGGCAATAAGAATGAAATCATGCCATTTGCAGCAACGTGGATAGAACTGGAAGGTATTATGCTGAGTGAAATAAGTCAGAGAAGGACAGATATCCTATGTTTTCACTCATATGTCAATCTTGAGAAACTTAACATAAAACCACAGGGGAACGGAGAGGAAAAAATAGAGAGGAAGAAATAGTGGGAGGGTGAGAAGAGACTCTTAAATACAGAGAACAAACTGAGGGTGGATGAGGTGTAAGGGAAAGGGGAAAATGGGTGATAGGCATTAAGGAGAGCACTTGTTGGGATGAGCATTGGCTGTTGTATGTAAGCCAATTTGACAATAATTACATTAAAAAAATAAATAAATTCCAGCCCACATCTTTTCTTTCTTTTCCTCAGCTTAATCGATGTGTAACTGACAAACAAAAATGTATATTTTTATGCATTTAAAATGTGTATTTTCAAGGTGTATAATGTTATGTTTTGTGAAATGATTACCAAAGTCAAGCTAGTTAACATATCTATCACCTCACATAATTACATTTTTGTGTGTGTATATGCTTGAGAATACTTAAGATTTTCTTTTTGCAAATTTCAAGTATATAATACAGTATAGTTAACCAAAGTGGCCATACTGTATATTAGCTCTCTGAAACTTATTCATCCTATATAACTAAGATTTTGTACCCTTGGACCAACATCTCCCAATTTCCCCCACCCCTCAGTCCCTGGCAATGACCATTCTGCTCTCTGCTTTTGGGTTTGACTTTTTAAAATTCCACATACAAGTGAGATCACCTAGTATTTGTCTCCAGTATTTGTCATGTAGTATTTGGCTTATTTCAATTGGCATATGTCCTCCACATTCATCAATGTGGTGGCAAATGGCAAGATTTCCTTCTTTTTTAAAGCAGAATAATATTCCTTCTGTACACACACACACACACACACACACACACACACACTCATCCACCCACCCACCCACACTCACACACATACACCACATTTCCTTGATCCATTCATCCATGGACAGTTTAGTTGTTTTCATGTCCTGGCCATTGTGAATAATGCTGCAATAAATATGGGGGTATAGATATCTGTTCAAGAATCTGATTTCTTTTGACCGTATACTCAGAAATGGGATTACTGGGTCATATAGTTTTACTTTTAAGTTTTTAGACATGCCCATAATAGTTTGCAGAATGGCTATATCAATTTACATTCAGCAATGTATCAACAGTGTACATGGGGTCCCTTTTCTCCAGACCCTCACCAACTCTGGCAATCTTTTATTTTTTCATTAATAGGCATTCTACAGGCTCCATGTGATATCTTGTTGGTTTTGAATTGTGTTTCCTTGATAATTAGTGATTTCTGTTGGGTTAGGGCGAAGAGAAGGCTCCTAACAATGGAGGCCGACCCAAGATGGCCGACATTCTCACCAGAAACCACAAAGGAGACAAAGGAAACTGACCCAAGATGGCCGACATTCTCGCCGGAACCACAAAGGAGGGACAGTCACTCTCGGAAATCCGATACCTAAACCTCCGCCCCAAACTCTGGCGGACCAATGGGACCTTGACAGGCAGACAGAATCTCCAATTAAAAAAAGAGGAGAAAATTACGTAGCCAGCTTCAGCATCAAACCCCTTAAAAACCCCCAGCCCCAATCTCGGGCGCGACTTCCCTGACTCCTCTCTTGCGAGTCGCGGAACCTCGCCCAAGGGTGCTTGCAATAAAGCGCATTTTCACACCACACTTTGCCTTGGCAGACTTACTTTTATTCATCAGCGACTCATAACCTTACAATTTCCACTTGTGTATCTTCTTTTGAGAAATGTCCATTCAAATCCTTTGCCCATTTTTAAATCAGGATATTTATTTATTTATGTTACTGAGTTGTTTGTGATTCTTACATATATTAGATATTAACCCCTTATCATATGTATGGTTTGCAAATATTTTCTTCCACTCCATAGGTTGTCTCTGCACTCTATTAATTGTGCCTTTTGTTGTGCAGAAGAATTCTAGTTTTATTCACTCAAATTTGTGTATATACATATATATATATATATATATATATATATATATATATATATATATATATATATTTTATTTTGCTACCTGTGCTTTTAGGGTCATATCTAAAAAATCATTTCCCAGACCAAGAAGCTTTTTCTCTATGCTGTCTTCTAGTACTTTTACAGTTTCAGGTCTTATATTTAAGTTTTTAACCAATTTTCAATTGCTTTTTGTTTATGGTGGGCTGTAGGAATCCAATTCATTCTTCTGCATTTAGATATCTAGTTTTCTCGAAACTATTCATTGAAGAGACTAGCTTTCCCCATTGTGTGTTCTTGGCAACCTTGCCAAAGATAACTTGACCATAAATCCATGGATTTATTTCCGGGCTCTCTATTCTGTTCCATTGGTCTGTGTAATATATTCTTTATTAAAATTTTTAAAAATCTTTTAATGTTTATTTATTTTTGAGAGAGAGAGAGAAAGCAATGGAAGGGCAGAGAGAGACAGAGACACAGAATCTGATGCAGACTCCAGGCTCTGAGCTGTCAGCACAGAGCCTGATGCAGGGCTCATACCATAAACCATGAGATCATGACCTGAGCCAAAGTCAGGCACTTAAACAACTGAGCCACCCAGGCACCCCTGATCTGTTTAATATATTTTAAAATCAGAAAGTGTGATACCTCTTATTGTTCTCTCACAAGATGGCTTTGGCTATTCAAGCTTTTTGTGGTTTTATTTTTTATTTAAATTTTAGTTAATATACAGTGCAATATTGGTTACAGGAGTAGAATTCAATGATTCATCACTTACATACAACACCCCATGCTTATCAGAACAAGTGCTCTCCTTAATACTCATCACCCATCTAGCCCATTCCCCACCCGTCTCCCTCCATCATCCCTCAGTTATCCTCTATATTTAAGAGTCTCTTGGTTTGTTTCCCTCTCTCCTCTTTCCTCCTTCCATCCATATGTTCATCTGTTTTGTTTCTTAAATTCCATACATAAGTGAAGTCATATGGTATTTGTCTTTCTATGATTGACTTATTTCACTCAGTATAATACATTCTAGCTCCATCCACATCATTGCAAATGGCAAGATTTCATTATCTTTGATGACTGAGTAATTTTCCATTGTGCATATGTACCACTTTTTCTTTATCCATTCATCAGTCTATGGAGATTTGGACTCTCTCACTAGTTTGGATACTGTTAACAATGTTGTTATAAATGTTGGGGTGCATATACCTCTTCAAATCAGTATTTTTGTAGTTCTAACAGTTTTTGGTGACATCTTTTAGGATTTCATCTCATCTACAGATACCATTTTACTCTATCCTTTCTGATTGGATAACTTTTATTTCTTTTTCTTGCCGAATTGCTCTGGCTAAAACTTCTAATACTATATTGAATAGAAGGGACAAGAGTAGGCATTCTTGTATTTTTTCCTGATCTTAGAGGGTAAGAATTCAGCTTTTCATTGTTGACTTTGCTGTTAGCTGTGGGATTCTCATACATGGCCTTTATTATCCTGAGGTAATTTCTTCTATACCTAATTTGTTGGGACTTTTTATTGTAAGTGGATGTTGAATTTTCTCAGATGTACTTTATGCATCTATTGAGATAATCATATGATTTTTATCCTTCATTATATTATTGTGATATATCAAATTTACTGATTTGTGTATGTTAAACCATCCTTGCATTCCAGGAATAAATCCAACTAGATCACAGTGTATGATCCTTTTACTGTGCTATTAAATTCAGTTTGCAAGAAAACTTTAAAAATAATAAAATTAATTCAGTTTGCAAGTATTTGTTGAAGATTTTTGCATCTATATTTATCAGGGATATTGGGCTATAATTTTCTTTTTTTGATAATGTGTCAGGATAATATAATAAGTTCAGGAGTACACTCCCCCTTCGATGTCTTGGAAGAGTTTGAAAATGATTGGCATTAATTCTTCTTTAAATGTTTGGTAAAATTCAGCAGGGAAGTCATCTGGTCCCGGGCCTGTATTTGCTGGGAGATTTTGGATTACTGATTTAATTTCATTACTCATTATGTTTCCGTTCTGATTTTCTATTTCTTCATGGTTCATAAATCATGTTGGTAAGTTGTATGTTTCTAGGAATTTGGCCATTTCTTTACGTTATCCCATTTGTTGATGTATACTTGTTCATGGTAGTCTTGTATGATACTTTGATTTGTATGGTATCAGTTATAATGTGTCCTCTTTTGATTATAATTTTATTTGAGTCTTCTCTCCTTTTTCTTGGTTAGTCAAACTAAAGCATGGCCAATTTTATCTTTTTTAAAAAAGAAACCTCTTAGTTTTACTATATTTCTAAGTCCATATCATTTGTTTTTGCTTTAATATTTATTATTTCTTTTCTTCTGTAACTTTGCACTTAGTTTGTCTTTATCTAGTCCTTGAGTAGTAAAGTTTGATTATTTATTCAAGCTCTTTTTTCTTAAAAGAGGCATTTGTCACTATTACCCTCCCTCTTAGAACTGTTTTTGCTGCTTGCCATAAGTCTTACTATGCTGTGTTCCCTTTTCATTTGTTTCAGGGTATTTTTTACTTCACTTTTGATTTATTCTTTGACTCATGGGTTGTTCAGGAGTGTATTCCTTAATTGGCACAAACTTGTTAATTTTCCAATTTTCCTACAGGGGCATACATTCTATTGCCAGTTCTTAAACTTTGACTATGTGCTCTCATGAAGTAATTAATTGCTGTCATCTATATTTATTTTTTACTTGTCTCTACCTACACGGTTAAATTCCCAATCACACAAAATTTTTTTAACAAACTCCAGCCTTCCAAATAACATTTAGCTCCATGTGGGGGAATTTATTAATTCATATTTAACAAGTTATTTGCCCTTGTAAAAGTTAATTGTATTAAAAGAAGAGACACAAAGCAAGTCTTAACAAATTTAAGAAGATTCAATGAATATCAGATATGTTTTATGACCATGATGGTATGAAACTTGATATGAGAGGAGATAGCCTACCTAAACAAAGTGAGTATATCACTACCCACAAAACCGGATCACCAGGGATGCTGCAAAGCCCAGGGTCTGTGGGGCTTCTACACTAAATTATAAATTTCTGAAGGGAACAAAAAGGAAGCCAGTCGGACTCAGGAGAGAACAACATGCAGCAACAGGAAGGGGATTTTATTAGTACAGATCAGAAGAAACAACAGTCTTAGACAATGGCTCTGATCCCCCAGTGTATCAGATAAAGCACCCTGGGAGGTCAAACAGATGACCTTGATCTAGGTAAATCTTAGAATAATCCAGTAATTGAAAAATGAACAAGGGTGTGTGCACACACCTGAATACTTATAAGTAGTAGAGTCTAAGTAGGAGAAATAGGAATGTACTAAAATCTTATATAATAAAGAATACTCACCGTGATATAAACTACGAAGTTCATATTAACTTGGATGATAACATATAGCTCTTTTGCAGATATTCTTAGCCTCCCAGTGATTAAAATTATTGTTGCTTTTATATTTAAATTTGGATTCTCTTTGTTTTTATTTTTGTGAAAGACTAATTCAGAATATTTTCTCAATTTTTTGTTTATACATGTTTATACACAACTTATGACTGTTAGATAAAACTCTCATTAACTCTTCTTTTGTCTCTATTTTCATACTTTCCCCTTAAAACTATTCAAAAGTTGCTTTTAGAGTCAAAGCCAATTTACCCAAAAGGCACATAGATAAAACACTTAGGCTTTCCACTACTTTTAGGGGCCCATGGGAATGGTTTAATTTCCTTCTAAATCAGAATTTTAAAAATTAACTTCTTGGTCAAAGAATAGTCTTAATGTATAGTATTAATATGTTCACTCTTATATCAAGGCAGTCTTTAATGGCAGAAGATGCCCATGAAGACAAAAGCATCTAGGGCCAAAGAAGGTCATAATACAGTCCTGTTGAGATGGAACACTTCTGAAATCAAAATCTATCTGTGTCCCTCCTCTGTTCTGAGGCCTTAGAGTTTTATTTGCTGGTAGTGTAGGAGAAGATAAATATAACATGCCCTAGAATCTGGGCTTTGTCAGACTTTTTAAGCATCATCTCGCTCTATCATGACACATTCCCAATTTGGGTACTGGCTGTACTTCGCTACTCCCTGTTACATTCCCCTAAGGCATCATCTCCTCTTCTCTCCCCTAGATCTTTCCCCCAGTAAATGGCACATACCTCTTTCTGGATGCCATTCATCCAGGTAATGTGGAGAGAGAGGGCATTTACCAATTTTCCAATCAAAGGAAAAATTTCTCTCTTATTTACCAAACTCCCACGTCTTTGCAAACTTCACAGAAAATTCCATCTCCTCTGAGAAGCCTCCTCAGACCCTTTCACTGCATGATCTTTGCATCTGTAGTACTTTTTTCTGTCCTCTTCATGAATTCTTAGATTGTACAGTGCCTAATCCTATCACTTTTTTCTGTCCTCTTCATGAATTCTTAGATTGTACAGTGCCTAATCATTACTATTACATAATTTAACATTGAGAAGATGTCACTGTTTCCCTGGTATAAGAGTCAGAGATACAGTCCCCCCCCCCCCAGATTGGAGTTATCAGACGACAGGGGCATATTCTTTTTCATCTGTCTCCTTATTTAGTCCACCACAGTGTCTTAATACCATTGTTCATTGTAGATGCTCAATATGTCTCTTGTAGTTGAATGCAACATACACAATATTTGCAGCACTTTCATTATCATTACCCACCTACAGCTGCTTTCCTGAATGAAGAGGCAACTATTTTGTGGCAAGGACAATGTCCTCTCATCTCTGACAGTTCCAGCACTTATGTCCACATTTTAATAGACCACTGAACTGAGAGACAAGAGCACATGTTTCTACTCTGGGTTTAGCGTGAAAGTGGCTAAAGTCATCTCATATATTATTTTATTCCTTTGGGTTTGTTTCCTTGCCTGTAGACATAAAGAATGGAAAGTTAATTGATCATAGGGAACTTCTAGCTCTGACATTCTCCAGTTTATGACCCTGTAACACTAGTCCTAAGTTGATCAAATACAAATGAAAAACAAACAGCTAAGGGCCTTCAGGAGATATGAGAAGGGAATATATGCCATATACCTGGTGAGATATTTGCACAGGCAAGCTGGTAGTGATGTCAGCCTTAAGGTGCAGTCCACAAACCATGGTAAATTCTCATCATTTGAAAAAGCTCATGCCACCTCTCAGCACGCCTAGCTCTTAAGTTATTTTTATTTTCTAGCATAAGGAACATGAGTTCCAGGATCAGTGTAAGAAAACACTGAATGAGATTTCTCAAAATAAAATCAATATTTTTCCATTTTCTTACCAAAGACAGACACAGAGTCTTACTAAAACTCATGCATAGTACATGGAAATAATTATCAGGCCAGTAAAAGGGACTGTCAAAAGGCCTATTTTTTGCTTGCTTTAAATTTGTATTTTTATTTGGATTTTATACATTTTCCTTGCTCTCTTCTTTTTGCTTCAGTAACGACAAAGGAGAGAGACAGCTGGAAACCCCAGGGAATAAGACATTTTAGAAGAATTTTCTCTAGTAAGTCCCCCAGGGCAGAAATTTGTATGGTTAATCTTTTAGAGAAACTTGTGGATTCCTAAGCTTGTCTTGTTTTCATTCACATTTTCAAAATATTCACTGCCAGTCCAACTTCACCAACCTGAGATAACTTGCTTTCTTAATTTTTCTAACCAATGAAAAATCCTAGCTGCCACCCATAGTCATGGGTTTCTAAAACTAAAGTTAAAGATGCTCTGATTCATCCATACCCTTCGCTCTTGCTCGTTCAAGAGTTATAAACATTGCATGCAGACGAGGTTGACCTGGAGTCACTAACAGCCTTAAATTGAAACCAAACCTATAATTGTAGTCTCTTGAACCATTTTCTAACCTGCATACCAACTAGGAAATGAGGTCACACTTTTACCATACATCTTACACTCATTATCTCACTTAACATATAAAACCACCCCACAGAAAAATTGTTAATTTTATCATTTTAAAGGTGAAAAAGCTGAAGACCAGAGAAATGACCATCTCTCTATTCCCATAGCTAGGAGAAGGAAGAGCAGGGCCGTTCCCTATTGTGACCACATATCATCCTATTCATAGGTACTTATATGCTTCATAATTGCCATTTTTGTGGCTACCTCCCACTCTAGGCTATAAGCTCCTAGTAAGTAAGATCATATGTTTTCTTCTTTGCACCTACAGTGGCTTACACAGTTCTTTCATGGAACTGCTACTATTTGTTTTAGTCTCTTTGTGAGCTTGAGAAGGGAGAGACAAGGTAGAGCTATGATAGTCAAAGCAAGCTCCCTGGCTATAGAAGGAGAGATGGTATAAATGTGGGTGGGTTTGGACTGGCTGAGTTAAGCTAGCCAACATTCCCATAAAGGGAAGATTGCTAAGGCAAAGGAATCAGGGGACTGAAGGTATGTAATATGACTGTGTGTAAACTGGAATGGTGCCGTTAGCCAATATTGGATATAAGAAATAAGAAATTACTGACTGATGGGATTAGCCTGGGCTCAGAAGTACTGCCTCTTTGAATGTATAGGTTCTGGTCTTGCAATTTCTCAAGCTTGCCCAAGGGCAATGATTGGTCTCACCCACACACCTTCGCCCATTTTCCATTTCCACTAAAGAGAGAAAGCTAAACTTTAAGGTGAGCTCTTTGCCTTTGATATTCTGACAAGAAATGTACATTGATGTTTGCCAAGCCTCCCCCACTGACCTGTCCTTATTCTTGGAAGGAAATAAGAAGGAAACAGTGTAAGTTAGGAGGGGGCTGATTTCTGGCACAGTCACTCATTTAGAAAAGTCATTTCAAATTGCACTAGGTGCTTCAATTGCCCTATTTTCCTGAAATTAATTCTAAATTTTATGGGTACAATTTGTTTCCCTTAAGTCTCTAATTATGCTTTTAACATTCAATCTTTCAAACTCTAGCCATTAGTGACTTAATATGGTGTTATCAGGAGATAGAGTGGAGTTAGGAGTGTGGGTGGGAATTATAAGAGCAGAAGTTGCACCTGTGCTTGTGAGGGTTTGAAATTGATGTCCCCTGGAGTAAAGCTAAAAGAAAAATCTAATAAGTCACCAAAATAGACTAAAGTCTGAAAATTAGTATTTAAGGTATTAGGACAAGGGGCTGGGAAGGGCTTGAGAGGTAATCACAAAGTTCCATTTAAACAGGGTGTGGGATTTCAGGCCAAATAAGAAGAATCATAGAAAATGCAAATATCATCAGACAGCAAATCATGCACAAGGTATAAAATGGTAAGTCTAGAGCAGAACTTTCAAGGACATAAAAAACTAAGGAAGGAGACAGGTAAGAAGTAGCTCAGAGACATGACAGAAATTTTGAAACTTGAATCATTGAATAGCTGGGAATCATTGAATAGCCTGTAGGAGGAAGGAGACAGAAGATAATCAGTAAAGCAGAATTATCATTTCTTAAATGAATCATCAATAAGAATTGACTGAGCAGCCACAGTGCTTCTTCTAGTTCTTAAAATAGGAGGTATATCAGATGACCTCTGTATCTCAACACCTGCTTCCCCAAACACACAAACTCCCCATTTGTGCTGACAAAATCTGCTCCATGGATGTGATGACGGTATGTGATTTAAACCATTAAATACCATACAACTTTAGGAACAGAGATTAAGGGGGATTGATGCAGGCATCGATGGCTTCATGAGGTGTTCAAACAGAGAAACAGAAGACCCCGACTGTACTATAAAGAACTCACAGTTTGAGAAACTGAGGAGGAACTTAAAAGACCTGGCTTTCAGGAAACTCAGATTAAAGATGTCAGCCTTTGGGAAGGCCAAAGTCCTGCCAGGAGGGCCTTGGAAAAGAGGGAATGGAGAAACCCAGTCACAGGCATGGGAGTGGCAGTCTGGGAGTGGAAACATAGGAGGCATTGTCTCTATAATCAACAAAGTGAACCACCAAGGCAGGCAGAAGAGAGAATGATCACTGGTGGGAGAAAAGAGAATCACACCCGTGAAGCAACAGTAAGTTGTTTGGAAAAGAAAAATTCCACATCAAAGAAATACATTCTGAGGGTGCTTGGGTGGCTCAGTCAGTTGAGTGTCTGACTCAATTTCAGTTCAGATCATGATCCCAGGGTCATGGGGTCAAGCCCCACATCAGGCTCCATGCTGAACCTCTTTCTCTCCCTCTGCCCCTCTACCCAATTCATGCACGCTCTCTCTAAAATGAAAAATTAAAAATGAAATTAAAAGTACATTCTGTAGAAGCTTAGAGAAATAAAAAATCACTGCATCTTGAAATGTCCAATGAAATCTCCTCAGATGAGAAAATTTCCTAGCTAGAATAAGAAGGATGAACAGATACTGGAGAAACAAGAAAATTAAAACTCTGAGTAAAGAGAATGACCTGATAAAAAATAAAAAGTGAGTCATAGGTGACCATAGTATGCTAATAGTGAAGACCACACTTGACAGAATTCCTTCATGCCTGTGAAGACAATGAAGATACAGTTGAAAAAGTGTGATAAGACCAAATTATGCTGGGCCTTAAATCCTGTGTTAAAAATGCTAGACTTCACACAACCAAACAAGTAGATAACATTGAGAATTTCTGAGCAGAAATTTGAAAAGATTTTTCTTAATCTTTCAGTTTTATTTATAAATGAGTCTCTTTTTTTTTTAAAAGAAAAAAGGCTTTTATTTGTTTATTTTGAAAAAGAGATAGAGAGAAAGTGCAGGGGAAGGGCAGAGAGAGACGGAGAGAGAGAATCCCAAGCAGCCTCCATGCTCATAGCACAGAGCCCAATATGGGTCTCAAGCCCATAAGTCATGAGATCATGACCTCAGCTGAAATCAAGAGCCAGATGCTTAACTGACTGAGCCACCCAGTCACCCAAAAATCTTTCAGTTTTTTGCATATGATTTCAATAATAGCTTCTCACCCTAAGATCCTGAAAGTTTTCTGGGATAGGTGAGATAATGGCAGAGGAAATAGTTTCTAAAACATGAGAGTCCTAAATGGTGTACATTTTTAGGAAAGCATGGACCACTTAGCCAACCAAAGCTGAAATGTTATGATCCCCTCATGTGTTATCCACGCAAAAAAAATGCATTCTCTACAGATGTTTCCTAGAAAGACAAATATGTACCATACATTCTATTATACCATCCACACAAATGTGTGCCAACCTAATAGTTTTGCCATTTACATAAGTGTTACACCTGTACAGGTATGCCATCTACAAAGTTGTGTCAACAGCATAGGTGTACCTGTAACTCCCTTCTTTCTGGCATCTGCCCACACAGAATGCTCTTCAAGAAAGCAAAGTATGTAGAATTTTCACCCATTACACTATAACACAGTGAAAGTGATGGGCCATGCATTTTTGTTTGGCACCAAATCACATTTTCTTCTTAACTCATCTTGCAAGTCCTTAAATAAAGGAAAAAAAATTTCTTATAAAAATCTCACATTCTAAACATTTATTCTAAATAAACTACATAAGTCAGTAATATATACATAACAAAAACAAAGAAGCAAAGCATTAAGCTGAACGAGTATATATGTATTCAATAGATTTGTATAAACATCTGTGCAAATTTAAGAAAAAAGCATTAAATTCCAAAAAGAAGGAAGGATTGTCTTTCCATTTTACCTCTTAGGTATCCTCTCTCCCCCTGCATAGGAAACAAATTAACTCAAGATTCACACTTTGGAGGAAAAAAAAGAAAGAAAAAAAAAACTTCTGTAATTCAAAGATGAACTTGAGTATGACCTCAGAGAATTCAGAACTGAAGCTACGTTAGTCCTTTAATAAACTGGACTTGGAAATAACTGATCTCAAGGAAAATTCAATCAAAACCAAAGTCTTATCTTTCTTCAAAAACAGGACAGTTGAGAATTGAATGTGATGTCCTGGAAAAATCGAAGAAGAAAAAACATCAAACCAGTTTGTTCTTAAAAACAAGGCAACAAGAAATTGATGGCATTTTCACCTGTGGTTTTACTACAAAAGATCTTGAGCTTAGAAACCATGTCACTTGGCCCTCTTAAAATCCAACACAGAGATAGAGACAGAGAACAAGAAACCATAGTAGCAGCATTTCTGGAGTAATTTTGAAGTAGAGTCTACAGAGGTTCTGGAACAAACAGTATTTGTTCTTTGAATAGGCAAAGGTTTTCAACCCAAACCTCTCAATTTCTCCTTCCATGGAGGCAGAGAGGGAGAGCAAGAGATGAAAAATTGAGAAAAGAGATACTCTGCAACCTCCTTCTCATATTCTGCATAGTAATATCTATTCTGAAGACACAGAAATGACTCGCCATTCCATCTCTTCTCAAGACGTTAAAGATAGGGAAAGTTAAACAGGGATGCCAATCTCTTAAGGAACCAGAAAGGGCTTACCCATTTGCACAATTACATCACTTTCCCAAGTAATTTTTACAAAAAACAAAATAAAACAAAAAATAACCTAGCTGTTGTGCTAAATTCTTTCTTAGGCTTTCCTTTACAAAATGAATTAGAATAGGCCCAAGGCTAGTTCAGTTCTATGACGTCACTCTCTTTCAGTTTAATGATGACATACTTTATTGAAGAGGAGAAAATGTAAAGTTTAGCAAAATATACACTTGCTTCTCCATGCTACAGCCCATGAAGTACGTTCTGCTTGTGAATGTCATATGCTTGTCATGGAAATCCTACATGACTACGTGTACTGCATGTTAACTTCTGGTAAGAGGAAGGACTGTGAGAGAATCCAGAGATTCTGATACATAATAGCACAAAGAATTAATCAACCTCTTTCATAGCATGGAATGTGCATTATCAGACTAACCAAGAGACAGAAAACACCTACCAGGCTAGTTTAACCCAGAACAAAGTTTTCATCTCCAGGAATCCATCACCTAATTTGAACTTTCACATACCAAGCTTGGGCTTGTTTAAAATTAATCAAGTGAACAAGTAAACTAAGATTTTTTTTTTTTACTGATTATTGAATAAAACACTAAATCATTCCAGTGTAATAAGTGGTATTATGAGAACAATGGGAATCACTATTATATGAAGATGGAAATCATGAACTCCCTACTCTTGAGGAAACTCACATTTAATGGGAAATACTAGTTTAAATACTCCTGTGGCAAGGGCTGTGGCTGATATATGTGAATGATGCTACACAAAGTAAAGGAAGGAAACCGAGTCCACAATAAAAACCCAAGGATGACTTCTTGAACTAAGAGTCTTGAAGGATGGAGTGGAAACCAGCCGGAGCAGAATGGGCAGGTGCTACCAGCAGTGATGCAGCATGAGCCAAACAGGAAAACGGACATAGTGTGGTATCTTAGGAAATCAAACAGTGAAAGCCAACAGAATTTCATGAAAGACAGCATTCTAGTCAAGGTGTCTCAGTAGGAAATAGAAAGTAAAACAAAATTAGAATTATCTGAATCAAGTTTAATAAAGGGTTTATTCACAAAGGCGTGTGTAGGTGTTGAGAAATGACAAGGGATAATCCAAGTATCACAAGTTGAAGGGCATAGAGGGAAGAATTAATAGCAGTCTGGAAACAGAAGGGCTGCTTGGCAGGAGTAAGCACCTGAAACTGAATCTGAGGGTCCAGTAAATTCACAACAAGCCTGCAGGGAGGGAACCAGGAGGATAAATACTCCTACCTTCACTCTTCACCCTCCTTCGTGTCCTCTACTCATGCTCCCCATTCGTCAAAGCCAACCTGAAGCCAGAGACCAACGGAGGCACTTGATGTAGCCTCTTCTGGTGAGAAACCCTCAGCACAGAGCAGACCAGAGAAGAATATCTGGAGAACAACCTAAAATACCCAGCCCAAAGGGGCACAGACTGAGATTAGTCCCAAGAGAAGTTATCCCTGAATTATTCCTTCTTTGAAGCTATTATTAACAGTTTACCTCTTCCCTGAAGACTTTCCAGATCTCCCTGTAATCAAGCTACTACTTTTTGTGATCCATAGAACTTGCTTTTCTTTACATTTAACCCTTATTTCATTTTGATCCAGTTCATGATCAGTTGGCTGTATATTTGTCTCCATAAATAGGTTCTGAGATCTTCTAGAAAAAAAGCTGTGTGTCTGAGTCAGCTTTGCATTTCCAGTGCCCAGCATGAATAACAATCACCCACTTTTTGTTAAATTGAATGTAAATAATTACGTCCATCATCTGAGTGACTCACCATATCAGGGAGCTACACTGGATATGAAAACGACTCATACATTCTCTACATTCTCAACATGTCCAGATAACCTGCACCTGCATGTTCATGCATCTGAAAAGGAGAGATTATTTTATCATCCAGATGACACACAGAAGTAAACTGCAATATAATTACCCAGAAACCAATGGGATAGCTAAATGTTTGCAGTAGTATAGATATTTATTAAGCAGCCTCCTCCATATTAACTCAATAAAATACCAGTATTCAAAACCATTCAGAGTCAGACAACAAACATTTTCCGAGTAACCGTTCTGCCCAAGATGCCTGTCTAAGTACTCACCCACTGTCATCGCATTTGATGGTCAGAAGTATTCTATGGTGTAGGTGATATTATCTGCACCTTACAGACAAGGAAACTGAGGCTGAGAAACTTTAAGAGAATTAACTTAGTGACAGATATAAACACAGTTCTTTTGATTTCAACTGAGCTCCCCTTCTCACCGGAATGATTTCTTTTCTTTTTTTTTTCTTATAAATTCTATTTATCTAATCAAAGTAAGGCTTTAATTTTTCTTAAGCTTATTTATTTTCAGAGAGAGAGAGAGAGAGAACATGCGCAAGTTGGGTAGGGGCAGAGAGGGAGAGAAAGAGAATCCCAAGCAGGCTCTGCACTGTCAGCACAGAGCCCAATGCAGGGCTCAAACTTATGAACCATGAGATCATGACCGGAGCTGATATCAGACGCTTAAGAGACTGAACCGCCCAGGTACACCCTACTGATTTATTTTCTTAACCTGCAAAATAAATGTAAACAGGATTGTTTTTGTTTTTATTATTTGTTTTCATTTATTTAATTGTTGTGATTTTTTATATTATTATATATAAGAAATGCCTAACAATATACAAAAGAATGTCTAGGTTGGTGTCCCGTGGGCATGTTGGCATTAAGCACATAATTATAAACGTCAAAATCTGCTATTAATTGAGTTTCATAATTTGGGGAAAGGTAGAAATAAATATTTTACTAAAGAATAAAAATAAATGAGCAATTACTAGCACGATTGATATTAGTATAAAACCACCAAAACATTGACTTACAAACACTTTACAGCCACTGCAATGGTAAACAGGTTGATGTGACCCGGGACGTTTTCTTGTGCATTTTACTATCTATGAAATTGCAAGCCCCTGCTTAGAGTTCATGGTAATGAGCTTTTATAGAAAAGACTGAAAGTTATTCTGGGAAGCCAGAAAGTTTGTTTACCAACTAAAGAAAAACGTTCGAAAGCAAAATAGACTATGGCAGAGAAAAGTAAAAATTGCCATGATTTGTAGCTCTGGATGCCAACTTCATTAATTAATACGGACTTTAAAATCCTTTCAAGAATATGAGCTAAAGGACTAGAAGTTCTGCCGGTGTAGATAGTAAATACAGATCAAATGGTTTCATTTAAAATATGGAAGCTTCAGATAAGACTAATTAGCAGGATGACAAAAACAGTCAATAAAATAGAAACAAATCTTATTCTTAAATGCTGGCAACAATTAGTGGAAATAATTGGAAATCATTCCTCTTGCCTATTTGTGTATAAAACTTTACACCAATGTTTGGCTGCTGTCTTTCTTTTTATTATTTTCTTGTGTTGTAATAATATGTGTTTTGTTCTATGTGACCAGAAGTAGTAATGACATCAGGGAAAGAGGGAAGGGGTTCAAGCGGTCAGGGGGTCAGAGAGAGGAATGAAGGAGGGAACAGAGAGGCAGATTTCTGGGGCGCAAAGACAGAACACGCCAGGGATCTGTTACGGTGGGTAACAAAAGCTTTTATTCTTTAAAGAATTTTTTTTTCAAGCCAGAGTTACCTATACAGCTTCCTCTTTGTTTATATTAATTAATTTATTTATTTTGAGAGAGAGGGAGAGTTGGGGAGGGGCAGAGAAAGAAAGAGAATCCCAAGAATCCACACTGTTGTTGCAGAGACTGACATGAGGCTTGAACCATGATATCATAACCTGAGCTGAAACCAAGAGTCAGATGCTTAACTGACTGAGGCACCCAGGTGCCCCAATTCCGTTTCTTCTGATAGCTCTCAATTTCTTGGTTATTTGCTGTTTGATTATATACTGCTTCATAACAAACTATTTCAAAACTTTAATACAATTTAAGAATACAACAACTGGGGGCGCCTGGGTGGCTCAGTCGGTTGGGCGTCCGACTTTGGCTCAGGTCGTAATCTCGCGGTCTGTGGGTTCGAGCTCTGTGCTGATGGCTCGGAGCCTGGAGCCTGCTTCAGATTCTGTGTCTCCCTCTCTCTCTGCCCCTTCCCCACTCATGTTCCGTCTCTCTCTGTCGCAAAAATAAATAAACATTTAAAAAAAAAGAATACAACTGAATTCATTTGCCGCAATTCTACAATTTGGGCAGAACTCAGCAAGGGTGGTCCATCTCTGGGTTATGGGGGATCAGCGGGAGTGTCTTGACTAAGGATGAAAATACTGCTTCCTGGGTGACCTCGCACGTGGCCAGCAAACTGATGAGGACTATCAGCTGTGAGCTTAGCTGGGCTTGTTGGTTAGGGCTTCAGTTCTCAGCAGAGCTTCTCCACATGGTTGGATCTGACTTCTTCCTGCACGGTGGTTTCAGGGTAACCTAACACCTCATGTGGAGGCTGGATTCCCCAGACCACAAAGGTTAAAGTATCCAAGTATTAAGGTTTAGGCCTGGAATAGGCATAGCCTTATTATTATTTTTTTAAATTTCTTTTATTTTATTAGGTGTAGCATGATTCCAGCCATATTTTATTCTTTAAAGCAGGTCACGGCCCAGATTCGACAAAAGGGACCAGACAAGAGCATAGATATCAGAGGATATGGATCCCTGGGATCATCAGAATAACAATGTAGCCCCCCCATCTATAAAAGGGGTGATTGACATTTGACAAAAAAAAAAATCCAGGCTTTTAACTATGTTAGGACATCAGTCTCTAACAGAAGTTCAAGATGGCCTAAAAGGGGGGGGAGGTGCCTGGGTGGCTCAGCTGACTTTTGGTTTCAGACCACATTATGATCTCAAAGTTTGTGGGTTCAAGTTCCACATCTGGCTTTGCACTCATGATGTGGGGTCTGCTCGGGATTCTCTGTCTACCTCTTTCTTTGCCCCTCCCCTGCTTGTGCACACACACACTCTCTCTCTCTTCCTCTCTCTCTCAAATAAACAAACTTTTAGAAAAAAAAAGATTCTAAAAAGTAAACACCTTGCAACAGAATTCATGTCACCCCAGACTAATAACCTACTAATGAACAGAGTCATAGTATCCATATAATGTGAAAGATGGGGCTGTTTTCTCCAAGGTCTGAAACGAATTCTTTATGAAGGGAAATTTACCAGCCAAGAGATCCACTTTTGTTTACTTGCCTTGATACAATATTTACTTAGCTTACACATTCTCTCCATTGCTTACTAAGCTAAAGTGTATTGTTTCTTTGCTGTATGGGTACATAGGTACAGTGATCTATGTTAAAAGGGAGTCATATACTAAAAGAGAGTCCGAAAATATTGGTCTCATGTGGATTTGGACTATCTGAGAAAAGTAGTTTAAAGAATTCTCAGCTTTACTTTCCCCTGTTACTAATAAAGCCCTCCAAGATTTGTATTATGGAATTATGAGACAGGTGAGCTGCTGTTATAGAAGGAAGAAATAGCAAGCTTAATTAAGTTTCTGCCACAGATGTTTTCTGTTCATCTAGGATAGCTCAACACCACCACTTCTGCCATCTCTAAGCCTGTTTCTTCATCTTTGAAAATCTGGGTATGAAGGGCGCCTGGGTGGCTTGAGCCTCCGACTTTGGCTCAGGTTATAACCTCACAGTGAGTTCGAGCCCCATGTCAGGCTCTGTACTGATGGCTCAGAGCCTGGAGCCTGCTTCAGATTCTGTGTCTCCTTCTCTCTCTGCCCCTCCCCCTGCTCACACTCTGTCTCTCTCTCAAAATAAATAAACATTTAAAAATGTAAAAAAAATCTAGATATGAGGATTCAATGAGAAGAAATAAAATACAAAAAAATGGAAGTATGAAGTGTATTGTATACTATAAAGTATTATACAAAAGTACAGTTTCATGACGGTATATAAAGCTCTATTTTAAACAACTCCAGGTTTGGTTTTGTTTCTGGCGAATGCTTTACCTAATGATCTCACACACTGGGACTACAGATTCCTGCTGTCTTTAAGTCTCATTGCAGGTGTCTCTGAGCACTCCATATAAAGAAAATATTTTAGGATTTTTACAGATGTTAAAGTACCCAGAATATAAATGCTAATTGTAGGTGAGGAAAGCCACTTGAGAGGTGCTGAATGTGGAGTACTGTGTCTCCAGGCCACTTGACATTTTCATTAAGAAACCTCTTGCCAATAGTAATTACCTGAACCTCACCTGGTCATGCCTAAACATGAGAATATGTCCTCTTTCATAAACAATAGAGTCCTTTCTGGAAATATCAAGTAAAGCAATGCTAAGCCTTGAACTTTATCCTTCTTAGGCACTCTGGGGAATGGTAAGGAAGTATAAGCCATGTTCAGAATTCTCAAAGAATTTACAGTCTATTACCACTTTGAAAGAGCCTATAATGCAACAGTGGGCTGGTGGGGACAGCTGTGGGAGTTTATAGGTGTTACTACTGCTTAGGAAAGGTGGAGACAAATCTCTAGATTGAGCAGGAGGGAAAGGTTCCTTGAAGATAGGAACTAAACTTCAATTTAATATCCAGGTCTGTATCCGAGCATTAAGAGTAGCTGATGGTAGTTTATGGACTTCGATAAGTTCTTGACGGTCAAGATGCTCAGAGAGAGAGGTGAAAAAGAAGGTGTTTAAGATGAAGGAGAGCTTACAATGAGGATGACTAGAACAGATAGTCTCTGCTATGAATTTAGGGAGATGAGGTAGGCTCGGTGGGGAGCTCCAGCTGGAGGCTTCTGAGTCCAAGCCCAGGAGTTTGGATTTTCATTGATAGGCAATAAGAAGCAATTATTTTATGCTTTAAAGTATAATATTCCATTTTTAAAAAAAAATTATGGAGTTAAAAATTTCTGTGGTTACATTTCCAATATTGAAAGTTCAAAGTCTTACAGAATTCTGTTGTTAAGAAATAGAGAAAAGCCTTAAACACTGAGTCATTTTTCAATGATGGAATTACTTGGCTCTGATTAATCATGAAGATATTTCATTTCTGATTGTGTCTCCTTTCATCTATTTCTACTTCATACATTTCTTAGAGACTGAAAATCCACTCCTTTGAAACCCCAATAAGAGATTTATTTTTGTGCTGATTTTTTTTTCACTTTTGCACAAAAAGGGCATTATGTTTGTGAAGATGTTATAATAACAGGCTCAGCAGTGAGTGAGGTAAAGCTACCAGAAGCATGGTGGCCTTGTATGACAGTTAATATTGTCTTGAAACAAAATGCTTAATGATGCCTCCTTTAGGAATTTCCGTGCAGGGATAAACAATCATCTGTTTAGATGTGAATTATGAAAATAGGGTGTGACTTCTATTGTTTTCTATATTATCACAGAATCTAATCGGATCTCTTAAACAATGAAGTGAAAAATGCATTCATACTTACATCCTTACAGATGCAGAGAGGTAGCTAAGCCAGTAGATAACCCTGTCCTGGGAAAGCCTGCCTAAATATTTAGTTAAACACAAAAGCCAGGTGAATAAGCAAGCCTATGCAGAGCCCGGAGGTACAGCTAAGTTAGCATGGCCTGCTCCTCTGTATTCTACAGGAATGCTAATTTTAATACCAGCCTGGATCTGTACTTAGCATGTCTCCAGCCCTTGCACACAGATTTAGAATTGTACCTGACATATCCTAAAATGATACTTTGATTTTTCACTCTCAAACCGTGCAATTTTGCTTTCTAAAACTTCAGTTGAGAATGAATGTATTTAACATTTGGCTTTGGCAGGAAGAAAATGTTTCAGTATAGAAATATGTGTCTCCATGAATGCAACTGTGAATTCAGACTCTGTCTGCAATTAAAGAGAAGGAGACTGAAGCACTTAGTAGGTCTATAATTACATTGTGGTGTGGAATTCATGAGGTCAGAATTCATAATGGTATGTGTAATTTGGGCAAGTTATAAATGAATTAAATGGTGCCCAGAACCACCAGTGGCAGGAGAGAAATGACTAATTGTTCTAAGAGAAAGTAGAGAGCAAGGAAACTAGGAGCCCTAGGGCATGATCCGTAGAAAAGAGCATGCATCTCATCCTATTTTGTCCCTTACAAGTACAATGTCTGAACACAGGATAGCCCCCTCCTTCTGCCCTCCCATACAGAGAGACCATAGACGGATGGTCCCAGGAATCAATTCCGAGGACAGGAGAGTAAAGGGAAAAACCACTATAATTGAGTTCTACCTCCAAATGTGACTTTCTGTGTGACAAGAAAAGTGCTTCACTTGTGTGGCCACAGACTTATCAGCTAAAGAAAGGTTTTGAACTAAGTGGGTTAGGTAATGCCCAATGGGTTCTTCCCAATTGTCTACCATAATTCTAAAACTTATCAGAAAGAAAAGTTTGTTTCCAGGTCAGTATTTTTAAAAACTGGAATAACAGAATCATCAAGCATGAGTTACACAAATATCAAACTTGAATTCCTGGGAAGATGAAAGTCCAATTAGGAAGCCTGATACAGCAGCTCACTCGTCAGAGGGAGGCACTGAAATGGCCAAATGTACATTTGTAAAACAAATGAGGAAAAGACCATATAATAAGGGCCATGGACAGTAACTCAGCCATTTCTTTATTGAATGCTACTCTGTGTCACAGACACCATTCTATATGAGTGGGTCTGATAATAAACATACCAGAAAAAGGTCCTGTGCTTATAGTGCCCAGTCCCAGTGAGGGAAGATAGATGATAAACAAAAAACAAAACAAACAAAAAAAACAAAAAAACAAAAACAAAAAAGAAAAAGAAAAAAAAAAACAGTAGTTGGACATGCTTAAGTACTAAGAAGAAAAATTAAGCAGGTCAAAGAGAGACAGTATATACATGAAGAATGGTACTGCAGACAGGCTTGTTGCCATAGACTTTTCAGTGGAGGTGATATCTGAACAGAAATCCGCAGGAAAGAAGTAATGCCCATGTAGATAACTCAGAGAGAATCATTCCTGCCTGGAGAATCAGAAAGTGCAAATTAAGCCCTAAAGTTTGAGTGTGCTTGGTGAGTGTGAGGAAATATAAGGAAACCTATGTAGCTCAGGAAGGAGCGGGGTCAAATGGGGGAAGGTTGACAGAGCAGGTGACCATCTCATATAGAGCCGTGTGGGTGGTTCTATTGCTAGTAAGGGTCATGGCTTATGCTCTGAGTCAGGTAGGAACCCATTAAAAGATTTTTGGTAGACTAGTAACCTCTTCTATCTTAAGTTTCAGAAAGATCACTCTGGTTGCTTTCTAGAGAATGAATTTCAAGGAAGTAAGCGTCTAATAGGATGATGTAAGGTTTAGAATGTTATTTCAAGGTCAAGCCAGAGATGAAGATGTTTTGGGCTCAAGTAATAGTAACTAAGGTGGTCAAAGGTGGTCAATCTTTTACAGATATAGCTAATAGGATTGGGGAGGTTGAATGTCAACCCACAAAGAGTAAGGTGCTATCTGTGTGTGGTTCCACATATGAATTTTTGACAGAGGTAGGTAGCAAGTGTATGTGAAATCCTAGAAAATGCGATGCGGCCAGCCCTTGGGACAATGGAATGACCAAGGTGTTGGGTTGAATATAAAGTAAGGAAGGCATATCTGAGGGGTCCAACTTAACATCTTTCAGTGCATATAGGTCTCAAACGCTGGTGAATCATGAGACAATTGCTCAACATACTGTGTGAAATGGCTTACCCAGAATTCTCTGCCTCCTTGTAGTTATCGAGTCAGAAATAAAGTCCACTGTGTGTAGGGTAAAAAGGCCCTGTGGCCCTAGGATGAAAAACTTAAAGTAAGGAAAATGCAGCTCTACACAGGCTGAGTCTGGGAAACAAGAAAATCTGATTGGGAACTCAACCCCCTGTAGTTCAAAAGCTGACAGTCTAAGGGAAATCACAAGCTTGACTTTACACGTGGTTGCTCTGTCAATCATATACAGATAATTGGCAGCAGCACCATGTTACCATAATTTTCTTTTCAGAATATGCCAGAATCTAAAATGCTTGTTGTAACCATATCACAATGGATATGCAGTGAGCTTTGACTATTGCAGCCACTGATTGTGTCTGTGAGTTACATATCTCCTCTAATGAAACTTGGGGCTGCCCATGGTGACTGTTAGTATAAACTACCCCAGAAAACTTTGTCACACTGAGACAGACAGACACACACACACACACACACACACAATTTTACTCATAACTATGCAATTTTAATTCTGATGTTTTATATATGACATATGATATTTTTAAAACACTGAGCCTATCAGTGTACTTGGTGAATAGATTCAGTTGTAATCTCACTGCTTCTTGAAAAATATTTAAGCCCATGCTAAGGGTATCCTCCTCACTTCAAAATCCCTAATTGTCCATGATATTTTCTTAGATTAATAAGAATTAACTGACAGCACATTGCTTATTAATCTCTGTGTAAGATTTTTCAAAATGAATCTGACATTTAGGACTTGACACCAGCAATGAAATGTCAGAAAGTGAAAGTGGGATGTAGAAATAGGTGATAGTTCCTGTTTCCCCCATCATCTCTTAAGGTGATATGTCATTTTATGGCTATTCCTCTAGTCCCCTGGATTTCCTGTCTCATTCAATCCGAATAGGTAAACTCACAGTGGAGACTAATCTCTAGCCAAGTTGGTAGGAATTTAACAGAGTCTGGATTTTCATAGTGTTGAAAGTTTATAGGATCTTCTTTAAGGAACATGGGAGAGCATCCATGCTCAGAAATTTCTCCTGGTGTCTACTTCAGACCCTGAAATTTTAGCATTATGGTGTATCTCCACGTGTCATGGATTGTCTTTTAAATTCCAAGTGCCCCTAGAAAGTGCACTAAATCAATACAGATAGACTTACTGAAGTTTTTCCTCACTGACTGGCAGAGAAGGGTAATAGCAATGGGAGGAGGAAGGAATGGAGGGTCAGCTGGTACTGAAAGATTTGAAATGAACTGAAGAAGGGCACATGATGAAGACAAGCAAGATGTCAATAGGAAACCTCCCAGCTTACCTAAAATTTGGCCTTTCATTATGACTGGGAACAGAGGGTTGAAATAGGAGAAAAGGGGGGAACTGGACACTGGATTTGGCAAGATGAAGGCAGCTGGTGCTAAGTTCAGTAAAAGGAATGAAAGCCCAAATGGGATAGGTTGAAGAGAGAATGGTACAGTTATAATAAAGTGATGTATTTGGAAAGCAAAAGCAGCAGGAGTCCTTGGGTCAGTCTTCAACAGCTGTTGTCCAAGCATGCCTGCAATCTTTGCATGTACAATTACCAAAATTCAGAAAGATCCAGGTACTTTGGTTAAATACTATGCTGATGAAATTAAATAAAAACGTGGGATCGAAGGGGTAAAAGGAGGGTCTGGAAAATAAAATGTAAAACCCTATTCATAAAATGTGGCTATTAAAAATATGAAAGAAATAAGATGATAATTTGAAAAGTCTAAGTGAAGGAGTGTGTGTGTGTGTGCGTGTGTGTGTCATCTTTTCCTATTCCCAGTAAAACTGAGAACTAGCGTATATTGAATGTTTTTTTACATTACAGGGACAAGCCTATGTTCTTTATATATATTAACTCCTTTAAGTCTTAAAACAACCAGAATAGGAAGTATCTTCTTTTTTCAGAAGAGAAAATGAAGAACAAAGAGATCATCGACTTGTTGAAGGTCACATAGGAAGTAAGTGGAAAGACTGACATTTTATCAGGGGTGCCCTGGCTCTAAAGTCTGTGCAATTAACTGTTATGGTTTATTTGCTCCTTAAGAAATTATTAACTCTAACAACATTTTTATAAAACCCATTTTAGTACTATAACAATGTGCTGTTATTTATGTGCTCATATGTCTATGTCTCTATTTCTCTAGACTTCATAATTCTTAGGGGCAAGAACTCAATCTCCTTTGTTTTCTCAAGAACTTAAACAGTATCAGGTATATAACAACAATGACTGAATATTTATCTAGGCTTTACAATATGCCAGAAACTAAAAAAGTGCTTTGTTCAATTCGTGTTGTATGTGTGAGGCAGGGGGTGTTTGTTTTTTTTTTTTGTTTTGTTTTGTTGTTTTTGTTTGCTTTTAGAAAGCAGAAGGATGTAAGGAAGGAGGAAAGGAGAGAGGAAAAGAGACACAGGAGAAAAAAAGGGAGGATAGGTAGGTTAATTCTAACTAGAGAGAGATTCAATGCCACACACACACACACTCATACACATAGGGCAAAGATCCAGAAGAAGAGCAGATATTTTACAAGAACATGAACTAGATTTTATTTTTGCTCTGTTCGATGTTTCTAAAATTCAGTCTAAGATTTAATGTAAATCTATTTGAAAGGAGTTGCTAAATTTTAACTGGAAATACTTCTTTGTGCTAAATAATCTTTATAGCATTCTAAATTATAGCCAAGTAGCAATATCATTACAGGGCTGTTTAGTCATAGCGCTTTATGTGAAAAGTCAGGGGAAGGTGATGATGCATATCAAAATATATAATAAAGAACTTTTAAAAATCATGGGTATCTTTATTTACTCAAAATACTTTTTATTTAGCCATTTTAATGCATTCAAGATTGAAGGAGAGAATGAAACTAACCAGTGGGAACTGCAAAATGTCTGTGAAATGATAATAATAATATTTTTTTACTCCTGCAGTACTTTCCAAGAAAGAAGGTCAAAGCACTTCATAACCATTAACACATTCAACCTCACAGGAGCCTGTAGGTATGTAGGTGGTAGGCAGTTTGAGTTCACTTTGTGGGAAATGGGAATGGAGATGAAAGTGTTAAGTGGAAGTGCTCAAGGCTTTGAGCAATGTTGCACCTGGGGGCACTGGTTATCTTTGGATTGCTCACCCCAGAATTCCCACTGTGCATTGATGGGGCTTAAGAAGACCACCCGCAGCCCCTCACTGAAGCCTCCCCTCCCCCTTGCAATAGAGCTCCTCTCACACAACATCACAGAAAATGCATGCATACTGAAGGAAGATAGAAAGGGGGTGTGAGATCTAGCTCTGTGCCCCCCACCCCAGCAAATCCCCTGAGAGGTACGTATATGGCCTCTGCTTGATTCACAAGAACCTCACACTTCTGTGATAGCCCCTTCTGAGATGACCTGCTCTAAGTAGGATGAGGGCATAGCATCTATTAAGGGCTTCTTGACTGAGGGAAAATTGGGTAGAACTCAAGAAACGAGGCGACTTTCATAATTCAGAAGTTCTCCTCAACTCTCTGACACTCAATATACTTATCCAGAGAGGAGTTCTTCATGCTACCAGTGAAAAACCATACTCTTCCTTCGGGGGTCGCATGTAGGAAGAAAGACAGTAAGGCCAGGAATAAGACCATGCTCACGACATTCCCTCTGACCAGAACCACTCCAGGCAACTCAATGTTCTCTATCGTTTGTTTGAGTGTTTCCACTCCAGTAAAGCCCTTCCCCCAACTGTGAAGGACTTCAGAGGTCCTCTGGAAAACTTATTGTTCTCTACATATGCAAGACCCATGGGATCTTCATGAGAAAGTCATAAAATTAAGTTTTTTGAGTGACAGAAATATGTCAAGCCCCAAGATATAGTATCTTCAGGTTCAAATTAATGGAACGTTTTAAATGGAATTATATTAGAATGATTCCCAGATTTTAAGAAAGGACAGAGCTCTCCTGGACATCAAGATCCGCTCCTTCATACAATTGCTAAAGAGCACATGTCCCTTCCTTTGTTCACTTGACACCTGCTATGTACCACGTGTTGAGGCAGATATGGTCAGAAGTCCAGTGATCTAAAATCTAAAATCTAAAATCATCTAAATGATCTAAAATCTTAAAATCTAAATGATCTAAAATCACCTCTTGGAGGTGATAATGTTGCTGGGAGATGAAAATATATGCATTCGAAGAATTCAGTAATAATCTATCCTTGTAAAGAAAAAGTTTCAGGGAGGTGTAAGCAAGGAGGATCTGTGGACAATGTTGAAAGTTAGGCCTGAAGAAGCTCAGAAGAGGGGAGGATTCCTGAAGGACATAAGAGTTTTCTTAAACAATGGATAGCAGTTATATTTGTGGCAAAGAAGCCAGAAAAACTTTGCATTTTTGTTTCAGGATATATAACCAAGAACAGAGCATTAGTTTAATGAGTGAGTTGGTGAATGAATAAATGAATGAATGGGTGGATGAGTGAAGATATTCCAGAGAAAAGAGCTTGCCAGAAATAAGGAGAAAATTGAAAGATGCTCTCACTTTTCAGAGACAAAATTAGTATCTCAGTCTATGATATATCAAATGGTGCTCATATCAGAAGATGATAGGGAATAAGAGAACAAAAAGTAGAGTTTAAAAGATCACACCATGATTTATTTCTACCTAAAAACAGATGGGCATGCAATAACCACTATATAAATGCTATCTGACTTGAATGAATTACCACTCTGGAAAACCTACCACCTTAAATTTAGCTCTGGGGTGTCATGATGGTGAGCTGTCTGGCTCCTCTGTAAGCCATCCAAAGTCAGAACGGAATGGGAACACATCAGTCTGAATCAGGGCCTGGCTCTGAACAGCTTGAAATGCCAGGCTTGGAATCTAGGCTTCATGCTTGTGTCTAGTCATGTCCCCACCTCACGCTAGAAGAGCAGATCCACACAAATGCTTTGCTAGCTACTGCTGGTGAAAAGCGCCATCTCCATGTTGCAAGACAGGGGGAGTTTTTAACATTGTGTTGAGTGGGATCACAATGGGGAAAACTGATATATTAGAAATCTAAATAGTTTTCCTTCACTTCTGATTACACAAAAGGAAGGACCCAAAATAGAGAAGAGTAACTTGGTGATGCAGAAGAATTTTCCCCAATTGATCTCTCCTATCCCATAATATAATGTCTCCTAATCTCAGCCTGTACCAATACCCAGGAGGTGATTATTTTGTTTGTTTATTCCTTTTTACTAATTTTTCAATTTTTTTAACTGAGGTATAGTTGACATATAACAAAATGCAAAACCTTAATTGTAGGTAACAACATGGATTAACTTCAAAAATATGTTGAACAAAAGAAGTCAGGCACAAAATAGCAACTATTTCAAACAAACATTTATATGAAGTTCAAGAAGTGGAAAAACCGATTTACAGTGATATTTGTTTTTAATTGAGGTTATGTAAACTTCCTTCTCCTTGAAGATGCCAATGAATGATTATTTGGTTTAATTTGCACTGGAATCATTCCTTCCTTAAATGAATACTTGACATGACCTCCAAAATTGCTCCATAAAATAGTATGGTAGAAAATGGATTGTACTCAAGGATGACTTCCAGTTTCTTCTACTTTTTTTTCTTATGTGAAAAAGACACAAAATCAAGGGATCTTTAACACAATGATCCCATTATAGCATCTTGTACAGTGGTCACTTTTCACAGATAGGAATATTAAGATTAATCAGAAGGTCACAGTGGCAAAGTCCCCACTGAAATCCACATCTTCCAACTCATACTGCACCTTATCTCAGGAAAAGTTAAAGTCTCTGTGTATGCAGGTGCATGTGCACAGACAACTTTCAAAGTGTCAGCATCTCTTGTCTCACAGAACAGTTTAGCAAGGTTAAGAGTTCAGAAAGGTATAAGAAATATCTGTTTCCTTTATCTGGATTTACTTAGAATCCCACCAACATAATCTAAAGAGATTTTAAAATGTGTGGCTTAAGAACACCGAGACAGATAGACTCAAAACTGAACCCTCATTTAATTTGGGTATTCCTACTTACGGTGATTTGTGTCTCCTGTAACTCAGGCTTAAAAGCCAAATAAAATGGGAAAGATATTTATCCAGAGTGCAAAGCCAATTTGATAGCTATAGCATGGGAAGTTATTGACACCACAGTAAAAATTCAGCTAGCACATACATTTTTTTAAGATTTTATTTCAAACTAAGCATAAACATACCACTTACTTGACCAAATAGACCATCCTCTTAAGTAATGTGTTCCCGCCCTCCACCATAAAGCTCTTCTCAGCCCCCAGCCATAAACACTTGGCGTGCACATCATATGTGCTGTCTTATAATGGTTCTCTCACTGTCACGTGTCAGCAGGTGCTTAAGGTTTTAAGTAACTATTTGCATTTGTGAGTCCTATCCCACCCCAAAATATTTAAGCACAGGAACCAAGTCTTACCGATCTAAGCCTTGGTTTCCTTACTCATAAAATGGAAATAGTACCAATCTTAGGGAAGTGATAAGGATTATATGTCCAGATTGCTCAACATTCATCACAGTGCCTAGAATATATTCAATTTCAGCAAATGGAATCTAGCGTCACTGTCATCATCAACAACAACATGAGTATTGCTCTCATTACATTCCGAAAAGCACATAGTATACAGAGTAGATATGAGCCCAGAAGATTACAGAATCCTTAATGCTTTCAGGATGTCTGACCTGACTCAATACTCCACCAACAGCATATCCGCAGGGAGGTGCTTATCTAGCCTCAGCCTGAATACTGGTAGAGACAAGAAGCTCATCATTCTCAAGGTAGCCTCTTCCAAAGTTCAGAAGCAGACTCTCCCCATGCTTACATTTACAGCTTTGAGTTTAGGAAATACTTCTTGCATGAATCAATAGTCTCTCCTCATTACACCTCATCTACAGAGGTGACTGACATTGAAGTTTCTCAGGATTCCCAGAGTCTGAGACACTCCTGATACCAAATAAATGTTGTATTAGCAAGGTCACTGCTTATTCCTCGCCTTTGTTCAAGTGGCCCTTTCCTCTCCAGAGAATTTCCCCAAGCCCTGCTTGCCACATATTCTGCACCTTTGTCTTTGAGCCTGGGTTAACAGCCTTTGAAAGTCTGTTATGGGGTTAGAAATCCTGGCTTTGCCAGCTCTGGAAACCACAAAAGAAACAAATATTGTTCCACTCTGAAGTGGGCCTTGTTGTCACAGAAGGAAGAGTGCCCTCCACTTTCCAAGTGGGCGACGGACGGGAGTGATTTTTATATATAGTTATATACATAGATTATGCCAACTCATTTTGTTTGCAATAAAGCTGAAATACTACTAATAATTATTTTTATCACCAACTCTGATCTCTGGCTCATGGCTTAGTGAATATATATGTATATATATATATATTTCAAAAATCAATATTTAATAAAGTTATCAGTGTCTGTGTCCTAAATTAAAGCCTCCCTCACGTACACACACACAACACCCCATAGTCTTTTTTGAGAAGCTAAAGAGATTGCTACTCTCTGCTAGTTGTCCAGAGCTCTTCACTTAAAAGAATGTTTCCTAACAGTAGTTGGCCCCCCAAATGCTAAGCATCGTATTATTCTAAAAAACTTCAGCCACTTCCATATTCCTGTAGCAAGGATGGCAAGGTGCTTTGCCATGAAATGTTAGGCCTGCTTGTTTGCACTGTGAACTGCTGTATACAGTACTCCATGCCTACCAGCTCTCCTTTCTCCATGCCCGTCACAAAGCAAAGATCAGAAAGACGACTCAGTGGAGAGTCACCACTATTTCTTACAACATCAGTCACTATGGCCCACTTATACCAGAGATTCTTATAAAATAAATCCAACTCATGCCTTGAGTTTCTTTCAGGAAATATTTTCAGGAAGAAATGTACAAAGAAACAGGATAAATAACCACTTTAGATAGTATTTATCTATCTTCTCTGTGAAACCACCCAAACTTTTAGTGCCTTTCTTTACCAAAACAATGCGTGTCACACAGCAGAGCCAAGTGCAAAGTGTTGTCAAGTCCCCAGGGAGGATATAGACTTCCCCCCAAAATTTAACAATTTTCTAAAACCATCAGAATTCCCAACTTTTATCTGTGACTTTTATCCCATGGAAGGCAATCTAGGCAAAGGACAACAATGATCAAAATAATAATGGTATGATAGTAGCTAACATGTATTTTTCAGGCTTATGGTACATTTGACATCATACTAAGCACTTTAAAAGAATTCTGTCCCAATCACAATAATACCCCTAAATAATGCCCTTAAAAGGAAATACATTATAACCCATTTTGAAGTTGAGGAAATAGATGCTACAGGAAATGACTTGTCAAAATCATGTCTAGTTAGGAGGTGGGAGAATCAGGATGAGGACCAAGACAATGTTATTAGTTTTCTACCAGGGAAAGACCTAACGTGTGAGTCTGAGGCTTTATTTGCCAGTGACCACCTTGCCCCATACCCCTGATCAAATTCTGATGCTGCCACAGTAACAGTGGAAAGCAGCACAGCAAAATAAACCCATAGAAGGACAATCCATTCTTCTCAAGGCTTGTTGTATGAGTGAACTAAGCCTCTCATTCCAGGTCACCCTGTCCTGAATCCTCTTCTGATTCTGTTACACTTTCTAAGCTTTCAAGTCAATGTAATCCTACTAGCCCAGAGAAGATAACACAAGAAGGGAAATGGGATTCTATATACAATTATGTGAAAGAAAATTTCTAATCTCTACCAATAGTTCAATACAGAGATTTTTCTAGTCAAGCAGCCAACATGGTCATTGCATTTCTACCAAGTACTGTGTGACTTACAAATCACTTCACCTCTACTGGTTTAATTTTCCTTAGACACGATTGGATAACCATCGTATCTATCTCATCGAGAATTCGTGAGTTTCAGATTAATGTATGGAGAGCACTTAACAGAGTGACAGGCACACAATAATTGCTCAGTAAATATGAAATGTTTATCATTGCAATATAGCATCATCATCAAAGTATAAGAAATTTTCCACTTTGGACAGTTGATTCACAGACACTTAATTTCCATGAAATTAGAAAAGTGACCTCGAGATCAACAAATCATAATACACACACAGTGCATGAATTTTCTGTTAAATTTCATAGTTGACTATGGAATTCTTACTCATAAAATTTTCCGAAGGAAAAATAGGCATTAAGTTCAACTTTAAATGTTGAATTGTTTAGTTACTACTTACTTAAAACATAGATGTTTTTCTCCATATTGTAGGCCACATGTGGCCATTTCCCCCTATATGTTTCCTGTAAGTCCATTTTGGTGGAAACACTGAGCTTTGATTCCACTATTTAAAATCCCATCAGGGTATCCCTCAAAAATGACTATAATTTTCATTTAAAATCATTTCACAGTATAATCAAACTTTTGGAGATCCTACAAAATTTCAAGTTTTAAAAGCCATTTTAAAACATTTATGGAAAATGTAACCCATTTTTACAGGCAATATAATTTAAGAAGCTAGGCTTTAGGTTGAAATTACCTTATATCTGCTATGTAAGAGCTGTGTATACCAGATGAAAACACTTCATGGACCCCAGTTCATGTATAAAATAAAGAATACCCTATGTACTTCAAGAAGCTGTGGTTAAAATTATACATGACAATGTATGTAACACTCAATAAGTGGAAGGTAGTTGTGTTAACAGTGGTTTGTGATGCTAGCAGCTGTACTGAAGAAGAGACTACTAGTCACTTTGCCTGAAAGATAAAGCATCTCCAAAATAATACACCTGGGTTAAGATTAGATTTTTTTACTTTTGCCTAGGAAGGGAAAATTCCTTTTCAATAACACTTTCCCCCAATTCTAGCATCTCAAGGTAAAGGTTGAAGTCCCCTCTATAGGAAACAGTACCAGTAAAACCTCCTAAGTTCTGCCAACATTAAACAAATTTTAATTTTATCATATATACTTTCTGTTTTTATGGATTTGAATGATCTCTGTAACAAAATTGCTCATCGTTCTTTTTAGACTTCCTGAGCCCAAACTGAGCACATTATGTAAGAAAAAGAATTAATGTTCACTGAACACCTACTATGTGCCAACGGATATACACAAATGACATTTGTTTTCTTGTTTATTAATATTTACATATATATTATCTAAACATATTTGTCCAGATACACTTGAACACATCTTATGGATAAGAAAACTGAGGCTCAACTTCTAATGGTCATATAACTAATAAGTGGCTAGGACTTTAAGAATGTTATGTCCTTTTTATTAATCGACCCTCTTAGCATTGTTAAATGTTAATTTAACAATAATAATTAAAAAATAATTAACATTGTTAATTATTATCTCTGGTAATAATCCTTACTTTGAAGCTTATATAATTGATATTAACATAGCCACTCTAGCTTTCCTGTTTGCATAGTATACTCTTTTCATGCAACTACTTTTTTAAAACTTATTTTTATTTTTTAATTACATCCAAGTTATTTAGCATATAGTACAATATTGATTTAAGGAGTAGAATCCAGTGATTCATCCCCTACACATAACAGCCAGTGCTCATTCCAACAAGTGTTTACCCCAATGCCCCTTACCCATTTAGCCATCCTCCCACCCACAACCCTTCCAGCAACCCTGTTTGTTTTCTATATTTAAAAGTCTCTTAGGTTTTGTCCCTCTCCCTGTTTTTATATTATTTTTATTTCCTTTCCCCTATGTTCATCATGCAACTACTTTCAAAATATCTGTGCCTTTGTATTTAAAGTATCTCTCTTGATGATAATATGTTAGTGAGGTCTTAGTGTTTCATCTATTCTGACAATTTCTCTCCTTTAATTAATTACAGCATTTATTCCAATAATACTTCATGCAATTATTGGTACCAATGAATTTTATTATTAAGTTCTTTTTTTTTTTTAGTTTTTAGTTCATTATTTAGTTTTTGTTTGTTCCCTGTAGTTTTTATCCCACTGGTCCTCCTTTCCTGCTTTTTTCTTTCAATACCTTTTATAATCCCATTTTAATGTATCTATTGAGTTTTTACCTATACTTCTTAACATTATTTTGCAACAGTTGCTCTACAGATTAAAATGTACATCCTTAATCTTTTAAAGTATAGAGTTACTACTGTATAACTTCATAAAATGTAGAAGACTTGAACCTTAGTCTATTTCTTCCCCATATACAGGAGTTATCATAATTTTTACGTGTCCATACATTGTAAACTCCAGAAGAGAATGCTATCACTTTTTACTTAACACGGATATAAGTATTTAACAGAAAATAATGTTTAGGCTGGACTAGAGAAAAGCTAGAGAGAAAGAGATGGATGCAAGAAACATTTAGCAGTTCACATCTCATAAATAATTTATATCTGAAGGTTGAGAGTAAAGCAGGAGTCAGGAGAGTACTTGATCTCTGCCTTCTGTAAATGGAGATGTGTTTGTGGCATTTGCTATAAGAGCAGACAGCCAGATTTGGGGACACAAATATAAGTTTAGTCTTGGACATGAGTTTGAGACGTCTTTAAGATATCTAATAGAAGATGCCACCTCAAGCAGATGCATGAGTCTTAAGCTTAGAAATTAAAATTTGGGCAGTTGCACACAAATGGCAATTGAAACCATGAGAATGAATGAAATTATTTAGGAAGATAGTATAAAATGTAAAGGAAAAGAGGCCTCTTTGTAGGAAAATGTTACACAGCTCAAACCAGGTATCCCTGGGTCTGCTAATGAGTGTTTGGGGGTTCCTTGAGAGAAAGGAAGGTGATTTATGAAAAGCCTATAAATACAACATCATGGGGGTCAAGAGGAAAACAAATAGATCTAAAGAAAAAGGGAAGTACCAATGGAAGCAGATATTCCTGGGGTACCTAGCAGGTTAGGGACTAAAATATTCTTATTCAATATAGTACCATGTGGGTCCCTGGGAACCTAAGCAAAAGTGTTTTCTATGCAGAGAAGGGATAGGAGTCAGACTGGAATGGACTAGTAAATGAGTGGAATTTGGAGATGTATGAAAGGTACAAGTTAACAATTCTTTAGATATTAGCTGTGAGGGAGAAAGAGATTTAAAAAAATATACGGCTGCAAAGTAGAGATGACACTTGAGAGACAAGGTATTATACAAAAATAATTATCGTTTATTTGTTTAAGATGGGGAAACTTCAGTTTTTCAATCATGACTGGAAAAAGGGGGGGGGGAATAAAGATAAATGAAAAATCAAAGTCATGAGTTAAGAGGAGATTGGTCTTACTCATGAGGATGGGCCTCTTCCTACTTAGGACTGGAGGAAAACTAGAATGGAGGTGTAGGACAGCTAGCACAAGGTGAGAGATCCACCACCTGACTCACCTTTATCTTCTTTGTGAAGTAAGAAGCAAGTCATTTTTTGAAAGCATGCGAAGGAGGAGGTGAAATTATAGATTTGGAAAAGGTTGAAATGGTTTAAAACATTAATGTAGAGAACAGGAGATGAGGAAAATGTGGTAGAATGGACTGTGGGCACCGAGTGCTGACTTGGGATTGAGATCACAGGTGTATAGGTGAACCTCTCTGCCTGCTGATTTTCTTACAGGTGTGTGAAACTGCAGGTATAGCTGTCAGTGGACCTGGTGTCGTAGATCCCATTCCCCCGAAGATTTCCTCTGAAATCTGATTTAATAGGGGGTGACTACGGCAGTCCACATGGAGCATATTTTCCCCATGTTTATCATTACCTACAGGAAGTGGAATTAATGCTAACCATAGTATTCACACTTCCCTGAACTTCCAACTTTTGTTTCTAGAGCCCCCAACTAGAGTGTCGGAAAACTCTCTTCCACAGTATGAAGCAGAATCTACATTTTTTCATAAGAATGTGTAATCACAAAGGATATAATTTCCAGTCTAGTATATGTTCTGAATGTGTTTTCAGTATGTGCTACTTCTTAAACTTTGGAGCTGAAGTCTTACCTCACTCAGTTGATGTTCACAATCTTTTGTGTGACCGAACAGGCAAAGCGAATTTTGCATCCGCTTGATCAAGTAAGAATGATCATTATTTTTTGTCAGAAAAAGCCTGACTTCAACTGTTTTGAGTTCAAATAAACTTATTAATAAATTACTTAATGGCAAGTATCTCTCTTCTGAGTGCTAATTCAAATACAGATTAACAAGTAGAAAAAGCACAGAGCATGGCCAGGAGTGTGCCACCCAGATGAAGCTGGGTCCTGCTTTCTTGCTTTGCTTTCCCAGGACTTCTCTTTGAAGCAGGACATTTCCTTCTGGCTCAGAAGTTTTTACCTCCCAGGACAACAAAACACAGTGAGAGTCACTATGGGTGAGAAATTGATTTCTTATTAAATGTGAACAGAAAAATCATGAAGGGCGCCTGGGTGGCTCAGTCGGTTGAGCGTCCGACTTCGGCTCAGGTCATGATCTCACAGTCTGTGAGTTCGAGTCCCATGTCGGGTTCTGTGCTGACAGCTCAGAGCCTGGAGCCTGCTTTGGATTCTGTGTCTCCCTCTCTCTCTGTCCCTCCCCGACTCATGCTCTGTCTCTCTCTGTCTCAAAAATAAATAAACATTTTTAAAAAAATCATGAAGACTGAGGTGGGAACAAAAGAATGACAGTGCAAAAGAACTTTCTCAAAGCTCAATTTTTCAAAAGAAGATGTATAAATCTGAGAACGGATTTCCTTAAAGTACGCATTTTTCCCACACAGTTTTTGTATATGTTCAAGAAAGTACACACTCCAAGTAGAAGAGAGCTACTGCATTTAACCCTTTGCCAGAAGAGTTACCTGTATTTCGACATTCACTTAAAAGCTTTAGCTCATGATGACTTGCCAAGTCCTAAAATGTCAGTACTGGGCAGTTGGAGAACATCCCTGTATCTGAAATTTCAACCATCCATATGCAGGCAAGAAAAATCCACATGCAGGTAAGAAAAGTAAGTCTTAGAGAGTTGAAATAATGTGACCCTGATTATCAAAATAGTTCTTTCTGAACAATTTTGAAATAAGGTTCAAAGTCTACAGAAAGGTCTAAAAATACCCATGAATAAAACTATATTTTTCATCACCTACCCATCTATTCCAGAACATAATTAAGCCCCTTCACCTTTCCAGGAATTACTAAGGATACAGTGACAATTTAGGCATATATCCTGGTTTTAAGGAGCTATCAAATGAAAGAATGTGTGCACAAAAAAAGGTATAAATCAAGGAAGTACATAAAATTGGGAATGTGAGTACCAAAAACAGTGTCCTGCTACTTTGGAAGAGCTTAAAGCAGTCTGGTTTTACTCTTACTGGTAGAGCACCAAACTGTGAATAGATTTCCAGACCTACCACATTGCCGATTAAATATGGACTGGGAGATCCCTTTCTAATATTCTTAAAGGACTCCTACTTAGAACCAAAGTCTTTGAAGAGCAAATACTGAGCCAGCATCTATATTACCAGATACTGATAAACTTAGGACTTGGAATCCAAAAACTAGACTCCACCTTTCTCCATCTCAGGAGGCATGAGAGCTACGCATTTTTATACAGGGGACCTTCCAATGACCAGCAATGGAAGGTGAACTGCTGCCCTAGTGGAAGAAAAAGGAGGAAGAATTTCCTTTGAAGATGCGAGAAAAATGAAACAAAAACAATCTAGAAGACTCATCTTTATCTTCCTTCAAAAACACCATCTGCGAAATCTACAGTTTAATACCTACAAAGAGTACAGAAGGCAAACAATGTCACCGAAGGGTCTGACCTTCTCAGCAATAAAAAAAAAATTTTTTTTAATGACACTTGACTCCTCCAAGCTCGCAGTATTTTGTCACTGCCTCTCTTTGACCTTAATTTTTGTCTCACTTAAGTAGGTTTATACTCTCATTGTTTCCCACCCATCATTTCTAGACTATAAGCTCCTGAAGGAAAAATCTGGGTCTACTTCGCTTTTGATCTTTCTATAAACATTCATTTGACCTAAAATTCAAGCCTGAGAAATCAGATGGTGCCATGTGGACAATCCAAAATTAATGATTTCTTCCACAGATCCCAAATTGGCTTCCAGACAAAGCTTACAGTATCCTACAAATATTTTTTTTCTCACTAACTTTCTCAATCTATGCCAGTATGAACTTAATGTAAACTGTAATGTCTTTTGTTCACATGAAAAGATGCTCGATGTTACTCATCATCAGGGAAATATAAATCAAACCAACAATGAGATACCACCTCACACCTGTCAGAATGGCTAAAATTAATAACTCAGGAAATAACAGATGTTGGTGAGGATGTGGAGAAAGGGGGACATTTTTACACTGTTGGTGGGAATGCAAATTGGTCCAGCTACTCTGGAAAACAGTATGGAGGCTCCTCGAAAAATTAAAAATAGAACTACCTATGACCCAGCAATTGCACTTCTAGGTATTTATCCAAAGTATATAAAAATGTCGATTTGAAGGGGCACATGCACTGTAATGTTTATAGCAGCACTATCAACAATAACCAAATTATGGGAAGAACCCAAATGTCTATTGATTGATGAATGGATAAACAAGATGTGGTATATATAGACAATAGAATATTACTTGGCCATCAAAAAGAATGTAATCTTGCCATTTACAACAATGTGGATGGAACTAGAGTGTATCATGCTAAGTAAAATAAGTCACTCAGAGAAAGACAAATACCATATGATTTCACTTTTGTGAGAATTTAAAAATAAAACAGATGAACACAGGGAAGAGAAGGTGAAATAAGGTAAAAACAGAGGGAGACAACCCATAAGAGACTCCTAAATAGAGAGAACAAACCGAGGGTTGCTGGAGGGGAAGGGGATAAAGATGGGTTAAATGGAGGATGAGCATTATGGAGGGCGCTTGTTGGGATGAGCACTGGATGTCATATGAAAGAAATGAATCACTGGGTTCTACTCCTGAAACCAATTCTAACTGGTACGTTAACTAAGTTGAAATTAAATAAACTCACTTAAAAAACTGTAATGTCTTTTTTAAAAACTATGTCCCCTTCGCCAGTCGCTCTGTGACATCACACGCCTGCGTTAAACTGTCATGCATCCATGGCTTCTGAACAACACTGGTTTCAATGACAGCCTCAGGGCCAACCCCCAGAGATGTGGCTACCAAGTAAATCAAGAACAATTGTGTGTGTGTGTGTGTGTGTGTGTGTGTGTGTGTTTTAGGAGAATGTTGGCTTAGATCTAACCCAAAACAAACTTTCCAGGTAGGCTGGCCTCTCTCAGGAATTCTGGCTTACAACAGAAGAGCTGGCAGTCTCTTTTCTACAACCTCACCACCAGGTTTCACTCCACTGCCAACCCCTAACTTGATTTTTTGTCTGTAATTCAATGAGAGGTTTCTGCTTCCAAATCACTTTCAAATCTTCCAGCTGTGCTTTCTCCTGGTGCACGATAGGTACATTGCCTTCCAATTGAATTATCACCCTATTTATCTATTTTTCTATATTAAAGTCTGGTTAGCTGTTCTCTTCCAATGCCCTGGGGTCTGGCTCCTTCCTTAGCAAAGCCTAGCATTACTTTCTCAGTAATAGCACTAGGTAGACTCATTAAGTTTCAATATTAAACAAGCTGTAGGAAACTTTGAGTTTCTTCCACCAAAGAGAAATGAAATCTTGATATACCTATATATATGTGTGGTGTTTTCATCCCCATTACAAACTTTTTGTTACATTTTAATGCACATTAATATATGCAGAATAAGCTCTCAAAAGAAAAACTGCAGCTTAGTGAATGTTAAGAATGACAAAACCCAAGACTAATTGAGCCCCATAAGGGACTTGCAGATAATTTTAAATGATAAATTCTCTTCCTCCTCTCATTATTTGAGAAAAGCTGGTGCACATGAAGGAAAAAATAGACAATGAGACAGATAAAATATTTTAAAGTTATCTGTGTATGAGCTCCCTTACAACTGCATTGATCACCTTTGCTCCTCACTGAACTAGCCAGATTCACCTGGATAAGGCATCATGGTCTCAAACATCAAAGATGCACTCCCTGGCTCCCCTAAGAAGCACAAATTCCCATGGCATTGAAGGGGATGTTCCATGGCTCCTCCATCTTTGGGTCTGATACCAACATGATACATGGATATCTGAGCAGGGTGGTATTTAAAGTCTGTAGCTTCCTTGGGCATTATAGGGCTCCATGCCCATCCCGTCAGCCTTCTACACAGTTTATATTGCCAGCTCAGTCTCAGAATGGTCCAAAATTCACAGAAGAAGGGAAGTAAGGAGATAGCCAAGTAATTACAACAGAAGATGTTGAAGGGGAATTATTTTATACTAAATTACTATATCCTTGTAAATGAATGGGATTATTTCTGGGGGAAAAAGGGAGAAAATTATGTTTACCCAAGTGGAAAGTTTTATTTTCAGTCATAAGCTAAGGCTTCATATTCCATTAAGCAGCAAAGGAAAATAACTCTTTTAGTCTATTCTTCTTCCTGTCAGTTTTGATTTAAATAAAAGAAAAGAAATTAACCAGGGCTACAGGTCAAAGGATTCTAGCTTTCAAAATCTGAACACTAGTATGGATGTTTTGAAGCAGTCAGCCAACAGAGGAATAAATGTAGATTCTATAGGAACCAGTTCACACTATAGAGGCTTAAGAGAGGACTCAAGATCCCCTGTCCTTCTAGCTGCTAAGGCTCTGACCCTGCCTGGGATGCACACTGCCTCTGCTCATTCCTTCCCGGAAGACAGTGAGATGATTTAATTCCCATCAGGAGCTACTACATAGGGAGAACAGTCTTAACACGCAAGGCAGGCAGGCAGGCTAAGTGGTGGGGAGAAAAGTGCTCCAGAGTGTGAAGTCACACATCTGTCCCAGTGGATGAGATGGCTCTACCTCCCACCACATACCTATATCCACTATGGAAAACATGAGAAGGCAAAGTTGAGAGAGAAGAGCCTCAATGCCCTGGGAAATTTGGAAACAGCAGCAGCAATAATAGGAGCAGGCAGAACTCAAAGATTCACTGAAATGAAAGGCTTCAGGCAGCCTGTCACAATAGGATTTCACTATAAAAGTGAGTTACTTCAGAATTCACCATCGCCTTCCCACATGGTTCAGAGGGAACACCACCAGGGTCTAAGCTGGTAGCATTTTCTTTCCTCCTGAGCACTTAAGAAAGGAAAGCTAGTAAAGTATTTCAATAGCTATGGTCCACAGAATATGCACTCCCCAAATGATTTTTATATCATTGGCTTTAATTCAATTCCTTAGAGGTTCCTGATCAATACCTTGGTGAAAAAAGTTCTAACTCAGAAAGAAGTAATTCCACCAAAATTCTTTCTCTGATGGTAGTGTTAGTTCATAATGACAGAGTATTTTCAGATAAATTCTGTGATCTTTTCCCTTAGGGTGTTACCCAGCTGATTACATTAAACACCTTCCCAGAAACACAGTAACTCCCTCTCTTTATCCCTCTTGTCTTTTTTGAAGGGCTGCTCCTTCCCAGTCTTTGATATGTTGTTCTCCTTATTACTACCTATCCTGTCAAGCATTTCCTCTGTGGTTTTAGACATTTCATGCATCATTGCTCCCAATGTCTTTTTCTCACATTTTTTTGCTTCCTAGGCCTTGAATCACTTTTGGTGCAATATTTCATGACATTCATTTTTCATACAAATTTGCAATTTATTTCCATTTCCTTTCTGATCATATCACATTTCACACTCCTTAAGATGCTGAATGGAGATCTTCTTCCAGAAAGGTCTCCCATGAAAAGAAGGAAAGGAAGAAAAATAATGTGCCATCATCCTAAAGCCAGTTTATACACTTAGATGGCTCCAGATGTCATACTGACCTAAAGTAAAGGTGCCATTTAGGGTCAATGACAAGACAAACTGGTCTGCATAGATGCAGTTACTCTACAAAGGAGATAGAATGTTTAGTGTTTCAATCCTTGGAATAAATATTAAAATCTGTACCACCAAGCAAGAGTTAAACCATCTTTTTAAAAGATGGTCTTCAAGGTTAGCAGATGTGGAGATAAAAATAAATTATAACTCAAGGATAGGTGAAAATCAAGAGATCCTTAGCAGAGAAGAAGGCGATATGTTTTTAACTGAGTTTCAAAGCCATATGGAGAGCTGATGAGGTGAAGAAATGTAAGCAGGATTTTTTTTCCAGATGGTGGGCACTTGAGTTGAGGAGCTGAATTTTGTAGAGGCCAAGGACCCAGGGAAAAAGGATTTTGAGGCTGTACAAAATTGATTCTCAAGGTCGAAGGAAATGAAGTATTCAATTGTGAACAAGAGTCTAAAAAATGGAAGGTCTAAGTAAAGGAGGTGACATGTGGAGCCAGCTGGTGGTTTCAAAAAAAAAAAAAAATAATTCTCAATATATGTAAAGTTAAAAAGATATAAGAGAAACTTACTGATGCAGCACAAAAATCATGTGTTTCCCTGGAATGAAGAAAGGGTGATCTACATATAGAAAACATACTTAATAGAGGAAAGATAATCAAAGTTTATCAAAATATTGCTCCCAAATCATCTGCATTAGAATCACCTTTTTTTTTTTTTTTAATGCAAAACTCTAGGCCTCTATCCATTTCCTACTGGGAAGGAACCCTTAGTTGGAGCAGAATTTTTAAAAATTCACTAGGTGATTCTTACGTCACTAAAGATTGAAAAGATTACTGTTAACAAATTTGCTACCGATAGGCTAAACACAAAAAAAAGAGAAAAAGAAAAAAAATGACAATACACAGGGAATATGGCAGGTATCCCCAACTTATGGCTAATTTTGAAAGACACAACAATATATTAAACAATTAGAGCAAATTTGTTGCTAAAAATAATTACTTGAATGGATACTGTCATATAGAGGAAATACGATACCTTCATTAATCAGACATCATACTATAAGGATTTTTATAATTTCATTTTCTACTTATTTGATGGTTAACTAGAAAATACTGTATGATATTAAGGCTTAGTTTGTTTGTTTGTTTAAATTCTAAATTCCTCTTAGAGCAGAGTAATCATGGTATACTTATGTTTGGGTCAGTAGGGACCTTACAGTCCCTACTCCTGTTAATCACTGAGGACAAAATTGGGATCGCTCTATATTTACTCTAGCATAAACCTGAAAACTTCCTTTTAAAGGTATGCTATTTTTGATGTTTTGTTTGCTTTTTATTGTTTTTGGTTTTTAGTTTTATTGTCTCTTAGAAGGTTAAACAAAAGGAAGTATTTAAAACTCTAAAAATACTATTATGAGTCTCAAAGAAGCCTGCATATTGTGGGGATTGTTTTTCCAGGAAGTCTATCTTTTTGTCAAGATTTCCCCTAAAGTAAATCTATTACTGCACTGAGATGTTGCTCATGAAGGCCATTCTAAGTCAAAGGGTAATGGTTGAAAAATTCTTTTCACTGATTCATTGTAAAATAGAAAATGTAAAAATACTTCCTTTTCATGAAGACAAATTGCATTTTTAAATTCTCCTAATGAAGCAGCATTCATCAATGCTTGCTCATTTGTCTTTGCAGGGGGAGTTCTGGGGCAGAGATAAGAAGATTAATGTCTCTGAACTTTTCAACACATTGAGTTCAGTCATGGTCCTCCCCTAGTGAGCAGAATTAAGTCAATATCATTACTAACATTCTCGGTAACATTTTTCGATTTACATTATGTTTCTTTCTCTTTTTTTAGACTTAGAGAGTCCACACTGATATGAAAGTTTATGTTTCTAATTCACCAAGAATATGGCTTCAATTTCTTTTCATCTTGGTGAAAATAAAATTGTGGCCAACGGGGATGGGCCAATAGTACAAAAGTTAATAGTGCTTAAGGGTTTTAAGAATGAGGAAGAAGACAGGCCCTTTGTTCTCTTAAAAAATCATTAATTTATCAAACATTTATTAAGCATTTACTCTAAGGTAGGCTGTAGAAGCAAAGATAAATAATAAACCAGTTTTTCTCTAGGGACCCCAAATTGTTGAAGGCAGGCAAGAAAACAAACCCATGCTGTATGTGGTGGACACAGCACTACTCGATGGGAGGAGAAATATTTTAAGAATAGAAAAGTACTCAAAGAGGAGAATAGTTTGATTGGAAAACGGCAAATATAGTTTAGATATTCCATTCTACCCCAAAATTTATGTCTGCAAGGAACCTGTTAAATGTGACCTGAGTTAAAATCAGGATATTTGCAGATGTAATGAAGTTAAGTGAGATAATTCTGCATTAGGATGGTACCTAATACAAAAATTAACGTCCTTATAAAGAGAGAAAAAGTTAAGATCCATAGAGAAAATGCCATGTGTTGATGGAAGCAAATACTGAAGTGATGCATCTATCTGAGATCCTCTATTGGAGATTTCAGGGAGAACATGAACCCTGTTGACACCTTGATTTTGGATTTCTAGCCTCAAGAACTGAGCAATGACAACTTTGTATTTTTTTAAGTCAGTCAGTTTGTTTTGTTATGGCAGCCCTTGGAAACTAATACAGGTATATGTAACAATGGGGACAAAGAATGGTTCCATACAGGCATGCCATATTTGGAGAAAATGAGTTTTCTCAGGAAGTCAGTAATATAAAGTCTGAAGTGGAAGGCATTATCAGGAAATGTGGTTGAAAAGATGAAATTGATACAGATTTACCTGACACACCCAATATGGAGAACTTTTAAATTACGACATATTTTAGGTCTTAATTATATACTTAGAAAGTGTTTATACTTTAAATTTTTTAATGTTTATTTTTGAGAGAGAGAGAGAGTGAGTACAGGCTGGGGAGGGGCAAAGAGAGAGGGAGACAGGATTGAAAGCAGGTTCTGCACTGACAGCAGAGAACCCAACATGGGCCTTGAACTTGTGAATCTTGAGATCATGACCTGAGCTGAAGTCAGATGTTTAACCAAGTGAGCCACCCAGGTGCCCAAGAAACTAGTTTACACTTTAAACAGGAGGCAAAGGAAGCTCTAGGATAGTTCACACAGGGGCAGGAAAAAATCAAAATTGTCTTTGTTCTTGTTTTAGAAAAATGACTCTAAATGTCCTATATACAAAGGTATGTGGGGAGGAATGGGTTGAAAGATTATAAGCAAGGAGATGAGATAGAAGGATGTTACCAAGGTTCAGACTAAAGCAGATGGTTAGGGAGTATCACTTCCAATTCTTATGGATGAACTTGTATTGGTCTAAGCCTCAGACCACAAGATATCTCCCATCAAGATAAAAAAGAAAATATCATTAAAGTCATGGGAAAATAATCAAAGGCAGTCAGAAGTTGGAATGCGTGTGACCCTTGAAAGCAATGAAACAAATTAGGTGACATCCACATTAACTAGTTCTATCACGGAGGGAATTCTCCTGTTCACAGTATATGGTGGATAGATCTCAAGCAAAAAAATCATAGTGTCATCTTGTAAGGAATAAGGGAAGAACTCAGCTGCCAAAGAGATGGGAAATTGAGGAGAGAAACACAAAATAAGGATACAGAAACAGAAGGATCCCCAAATTCTGCATATAAATAACACTCAAATCTTGATCATTCTGATCTGGATATTCATAGAGCAAGAGTAGAAACCAAGTTTCAAACTGGAAGAAATGAAAGGGTTGGAAAGCTGAGGAGTGGAGCAAAGATTTCCAACAGCTTCTCAGTGTTGGAGAGGACAACTTCAGGATTCAAGTCCTGCCATGTTAATGGGGATTGGCGAACAACTCAGACTTACTTTTTTTTAATTTTTTTTTATTTTTGAGAGAGAGAGAGAGAGAGAAAGAGACAGAGAGAGAGACAGGGACAGAGTGCGAGCGGGGGAGGGGCAAAGAGCGAGGGAGACACAGAATCTGAAGCAGGCTCCAGGCTCTGAGCTGTCAGCACAGAGCCAGATAGGGGGCTTGAACTCCCAAATGGTGAGATCATGACCTGAGTTGAAATCGGAAGCTTAACTGACAAAGCCACTTAGGCACCCCAGACTTCCTTTTAAAATGAAGGGCAATGCCATAAAGGTAAGAACACGTTCAGGAGTAAGGAAGGGCCTTACCCTAGGATTACAGACAAAATTGAAATAACAAAGCCTATATCTAAGCTTTCCTAGTGTCAAGATGACCTACCAATAATTTATTGCCTGAAAAAATAAAACATTTAGAAGTTAAGAGGATCCAGAGTATCTATGCTTCAGTCATAGGATATAATCTTTCATCAATGATTATTGGATATGTAAAGCATCAGGAAAATGTAACCTATATTCGAGAGAAAAAAAACAATTCCTGTATATGAAATTGGAGTCCCAGAATGAAAGAAAAGAGAAAATGGGGCAGAAAAAAATACTTGGAGAGAATACTGGCTGAGATTTTTCCACATTTGATTAAAGACATCAACCAATAGATCAACGATGCTCAGCAAAGTACAAATAGATAAAGATGAACAAAACGATACATAGACATATGATACTCAAACTTTACAAAAAAACAAAAACAACAAAATCATACAGGAAGTCAAAGGAACAAGGATGATAATGATGACTCACTTCTCATCAGAAACAACAGAAAAAAAAATCTAATGGAACAAAATCTTTAAAACGCTGAATAAATGAAACATCCTAGAATTCTATACCCAATAAAATATCCTTCAAAAATCATTTTAAAATAAAGATGTTCTCAGATGCATGAAAACTGAAAGAATTTTTAGCTGAAAGAACCTCACTAGAAACGCAAAAGAAAGGTTTTGAGGTTGAATGGAAATGATACTGGATGAATATTAGATCTAAGAACAAAGAAGAAATAAAGAGCATTAGAAATAATAAAAACTTAAACAAATAGGTTTTTTCCCCATTTCTTAAATTCTTTTTTAAAATAGTTAAATGTTTGGGATACCTGGGTGGCTCAGTAGACTGAGTATCTAACTCTTGATTTTAGCTCAGATCATGATTTCAGACATTCATGGTCTCAAGCCCCATGTTGCTCTCTGCACTGACAGTGTGCAGCCTGCTTGGTATTCTCTCTCTCTCTCTCTCTCTCTCTCTCTCTCTCTCTCTCTCTCCCCCTCCCCTGCACACACGCCTTTGCTCTCTCTGTCTCTCTCAAAATAAGTAAATAAACATTTAAAATGTTAAATGTTTAAGAAACAATAGTAATAGTTCTGTATATTGGGGCTTAAATACATGTAGGTATAAAAATATAGGACTAAATTAGCACTAAAGAAGGAAGGGATACATTGACTCTATGAGGGATACACTGAATTATATTTTTATAAAGTTCTTACATTATAGGTGGTATATTAATAAGTTAAGGATGCATATTATAATAACTTGAGTACTTACTAAAACTTAATATGAAATTAAAGCAAAACTCCAATAGAGAAAATAGAATACTAGAAAATGCATTCTGATTAACCTAAAGTAGACACAAAGGAGGAATAAAGGAGAAGGAAAAAATAGAAACAAATATCAAGCTGATAAACTCGAATCCAATCATGTCAATAAATACAATCCCTCAATTAAGAAAATTTCTAATCCAGTCAAACTAGATAACAATTCCAAATCAATAATTATATGCAGATGTCTTAAACATAATGATACCTATAGGTAGAAGTAAAAGGATGGAAAATACAAAGTTCAATAATCAAGCATAAGAAAGTGGAGAGGCTTCAATAACATAAAACTTTAAGATAAGAAGTATCACTTGAAGTAAAAAGAGATATTTCATAGAAAGGAAATTTTGTCAAGACAACATCAGAATACTGAATAAATATACATCTAATGGTGGATCTTCGAAAGACATATAGGAAAAATTAAAAGGAAAAAAATCCTAAGAAGAGAAATGGACTTAATTATAGATTTCAACACTCCCTTGTCAGTAATTGATATACAGACTGAGAAAAAAAAAAAGTTCAATAAGAATGAAGAATATTTGAATAGCAATAGAAGTTATCTTGATTCAATTAATATTTATGTACCACTGCATCTGACAATTTTAAATACAGTCTGCTAAAGTCAACATGGATAGTGCATCAAGAAAGATCATATGCCACACAATACAACAAGTCTCATTACTTTTAAAGGATTGAAATCACTCAGAGTATGTCCTCTGACAATAACTGGATTAAATTACCATCAACAACATAACCACTACTGATTTTACATATCTAAAAATGATAAAAAAAATGAATATTATCAACAACTTTTTACCAATAAAATCAACAATCTAAAAGTTCTTAAAAAACACATTTTTTATTTTATTTTGAGAGTAAGTCACAGAGAGCAAGCAGGGCCGAGGAGCAGAGATGGGTAGAGAGAATCCCCAGCAGGCTTCATGCTGTCAGAGCAGAGCCCAATGCAGGGCTTTGAACCCAGGAACCATGAGATCACGACCTGAGCTGAGACCGAGTTGGACGTTTCACTGATGAGCCAGCCAGGCACCCCAAAAGACACAATTTACCAATTTCACCACAGGTAGAAATAGAAAATATGACTAGCTCTGTATCTTCTGAAAGAAGTTTTTGTAATTTAAACCTTTGCCAAAAAAACTAACTCAAGCCCCAAATGGCCTCACTAGTAAAATCAAACAACCATGTAAACTACTAATACTACCAATCTTACACAAAACTCTTTCATAAAACAGAGGTGGAGACAATACTTGCCAACTCTTGGACCAGAACCTTGCCTAGGTCAGGGGCACCTGGGTGGCTCAGTTGGTTAAGTGTTCAACTTTGGCTTGGGTCATGATCTCACAGCTCCTGAATTTGAGCCCTACATCAGGCTCTGTGCTGACAGTTCAGAGCCTGAAGACTGCTTCAAATTCTGTGTCTCCATCTCTCTATGCCCCTCCCCCACTTCTGCTTTTCTCCTCCCCACCTCTCTCTTTCCGCAAGGGGGGCGGGGGTCAGGGGGGAACATTAAAAACAAAACAAGAGGGGCGCCTGGGTGGCTCAGTCAGTTAGGCGGCCGACTTCGGCTCAGGTCATGATCTCACGGCCTGTGGGTTCGAGCCCCGCGACGGGCTCTGTGCTGACGGCTTGGAGCCTGGAGCCTGCTTCGGATTCTGTATCTGCCTCTCTCTCTGCCCTTCTCCTGCTCACTCTATGTCTCAAAAATAAACAAACATTAAAAAACAAACAAACAAACAAAAAAACAAGAAAATTTGTCTAAGTCCAGACAGAAGAAAATTCCAAACAAAATAACTATTAAAAGACATTTGATGATATTAAAGAATCCGTTGTATTTTTTTTTTTTGGTGTGGTAATAATATTTTGACCATATCTTAAAAATAGCTCTGATCTTTTTGAAATAGGTCCAGAAATATTCTCAGGTAAAGTAGCATTAAGTTGATCATATAAATCTGATCTGGTCAGAAATTCTCAATATTAGCAACTTCACAATTCAACCTAATATAATGTCTGAAATTTTCTTCATTATAATCCAGTGGGGAAGGTAGAATGAGTGTATGAAGGTAGATAAAAGAGAACACTGTGATGTTGATTGTTAGCTATGGATAAGCCCTTTCCCCAGGACCATTCTCCTTCCATAAAACCTGCTGTTTGTTCTGCTTATCCTATCACCAGTGTTATTCATGCTGAGCGGCATACTTCAGATTCCAGGGAAGGTGGGAGATGCCGCAGACATGCAGTTTACATGGGCTGGACATTGTGACCCCATAAGGTCAGCGTGTGCCCATTTTGAATGCCCTGGTGATAGCATTTTTCATAAGCTATCCCATCTTTTTCATAGCTTGTAAGAGCCATCTCAATTCAGCTATTCTCTCTCCGGCATTCCATTTGAAAATTCTTAAGCAAAACGAAGTCTCTGTATAAATCACTGCACATTAGTAAATTGTTCTGAATTATACTTGAATTAGTCAATTTCTGAAGAATGTTACACACATTATCTTTCTTGTAAATTTCAAAAGGCATCACAAAGTGTAATCTAGTCATTGATTTATGGACTTGAATCTTTCAAAGGAAGGTTTCAGATTCACTCTGTGTCCGTGAGTTGCTCAATCTGGCATTTAAGTAGGAAATATTGTCTAATGTGTGGGAATTCAGTTCCTCATTCTTCTCTTCCTAGGGCAGACATTTATCATCAGCATATCTGAGAAGTACAAGCTGTACTCACGACTTCAAAACTTACACACACACACACACACAAACACATGCACATATACACACAATCTGACATAGCTGCTTCCACCATCTCCCACCCTGAGTGAGGAATGTGCTCTTCCATCTGTACCTCTTATGTGTCATAGGACTCCACAGGACTGACGGTACTGCTTGGCTTCTCTATCTGTCTGCAACCAATCAGGAAACGAAACCACATGATCATTTTAAAAAAGAGAAGCTTGATACAAAGAATTTATCAAACTATGATCAAAGAATCAGTAAAAATCTAAAAAAGACTCTAGCGGGGACTCTAGGGCTGATGGTAAGGTGCAAAGAAAGACAAAATGGAAGGGGGTGCCTCCCCAACAATGGGGTTCAGACCTCATTGAAGAAGGCATAGTTCCATGAGTGGCAGACAACAGGATGGTGGACACGTTAGCTGGCATGCCCAGGCTAAAACTTGTCCACAGCTGCTGAGAAGGTAGGAAAAAGCCTTCCAACACACAAGTGAGCCAACACTGGTGAGTGGACAGGCCAATGGATTAGGGCATGACTGCACACAGTTTGAAGCACACGGTGTTCATGTCAGGAGAACAATATCAAAATGGTCCCCAAACCTGAGCCATAACAGCGAGGTTTCTGCAGTACAGCGCTCTGGGTGTGCGGCCAAGGCAGAGCACAATGGATGTCCCAACGTACCCACATCACAGACCAGCTGTGCAGCAGGAAGACACAGAAGCAAACACAGCAACCAAAACCAGGAAGAGAAGTCTCCTTCTCATGCAACATACCTCAGTGCTCTCTCCTGACAAAGCTTCACACTTTCCCCATTATCAAGGAGAAACGTTTACTCAAGCGCACAGAGCAGGTACCAAAAAATGAATTTGCAGCAGAGAGGCAGTAAATCCAGTTCTGGCTAGTGGCTTTCTGGGTTTTATATGTAGGCATTGTCTCCCAAAAGTGAGCTGGGATCTAACTTAGTGATTTCCATGGCATTCTGAGTGCCATGAAAACAGCTCGCCACACAACTATCACCAGATCTTTCTCATAGTGCTTAAGAAGCTCATAGTGAGCTCTAGTCCTGGGCTCCCTTGGGCCAAATCCTGACTTGTCCACTCTCCAGCTATGTGACTTTAGAGCAATTATTCATCCTTTCTGTTTCCTTACTTAAAAGTGGGAATAATAGTCTCTACTCCTTGAAGTTGTTGGAAAGATTAAATGGCAATATGTTAGCACTTAGAACAGTCCTAGTTCACAGTCAGAGCTCAATAAATACTAGCTTTTAATAGTATTATTGACTGAGTACCTATGACATAGATCTTTCACCTCTCTGGAAAGAGGTAAGAAGAGTCTGAGAGCCAATCTTCCACTTATATTTGTTCACAGACTCAGGTATTTCTTTAGTCTTTAATCAACCCTGGCCTTATCATGTCTCCTCTTGCAGCCTACAGAAATTACACTGACACTGCTCTCTGCTTGAATCCCACAGGCTACCAAGAATTCATTACATGCACTCAAAATTTCCATACCACGTCTAACTTCCCCATTGACTCTTCCCAATGTGTTTTTCTCTTCGTTTCCTTGCCTCCACTGTACAACCTGAGATATTTTTTCCAGCCACTTATTCCTCAGTTTATATGCTGATAAATTGAAACATATTCTATAAACAGAGAGGCAACTTGTTTAGGGGTCAGAAAAATGATGCTCAATTTTGAAATTCTAAATTTGAATGTCCTCATTTTCTGAGAATGTTTCCTACTTCATTTATTTAAAATCTAATTTATGCAATGAGATTGCCAGGAACATATGCCAGTTAGTCTTAAATGCTAAAATGAGAATCACTAGGTTTCCCACTACGACCTTTGGGTACAGCTCTAGTCTTCCAGTTTTGAAATATTCACTTCTTTTGGAGGAGGATGGGTGGGTGGGTGATAAAATTAACACTGAGACACTTCTACTTTCTAATTCCTTCTCCACTTCTGTTCATTATCCTGAATGTGATACATAAACTTTTACTTCATCACTTTTCGAAATGATTAATGTCAGGTCAGATCAAAAATCTTTTGTTTCCAGGTCCAAAGATGGCCAAGAGTTATCCTAAGCCAGATTTCTGACATGTTTCAGCCAGTTCAACATAAAGAAATAAATGAGACCTGGGATCATATTGATAGTTCCATATGCATGCCCCAATCATGGATATTACATCAATCAGCATATTTCAGTTATTTTAATACTTCTATCTTCCTCACTATACTGAATATATCTCTGAAGATAGAACTGTTGTCTTATTAATGCCATATCCCAAGTAACTAGGATATTTTTAGCACATAGTATGTACCAAATACATGCGATATATAAATGAATGACTGAAATTTGCCAAGTTGTATCCTCACCTGTTTTTCCTAAATCTTTTTCAGGAAACACAATCCATCCAGTTACGTAGCATAGACTTTGGGATCGTTTTTCAATCAGCAGCATACAATAAAATATGTTCATCAGAGCTGAATGGCTCACACAACTCACTTCTGCAACTATTACAAGACAGGGAAACACAGACCTCCACTTCAGGGTGACTAAGTAATTGTTTAACTTCTGAAGCTATCTAAAGACAAAAATATCCAAAGTCAAGAAGGAGAGTCTCCATTTTACTCAACAACTTTCTTCATCTAACAAATCTGCTTGTACGAAAGCCAAATGTACCTCAGTGAAGAAAGTTTCAAGTAAAGGATCAGCAGGACCTCAGGAGAATTCAGATATAAGTGTTGGAAGATGTTAATCCTACTTGCATTAGAGCAAACCCAGCTACAAAGAAAAACAAAGAAACATCAAAGGATGAATAGGAAATGCAAATACTCACAAGTGGTAAATCAATCACAACCTATGGTATAAAGCCTCAAATACAAGGCATCGGCAAAGACGCTGACCAACTTTCCAAGCAGAGCCAGAAGAAAGAAAATGCATGATTCATAATACCTGGAGACATAGAGCACATTAAATGGATAAATCAGTGCAAAATATAGGAGGGTTTTATGAAGAATCAAAGAAGCTGACAACTCTGACTTTTCTATGGCAGTCGGTTGGATGTTTCTACATTTCTGTAGGTCATCACTGGACACTGTAACAGCAAACTACAAGGATGACAATGGAATCAAGAAGAGTTCAGGATAAAACTTCAATAGTCATACTGTAGAATTTTCTAGACAGGTAACTCATTCATTAATTTTCTATTCATTTATTCAATAAGTCTTTGTTGAGTACCTTAAGATGCCATGCACTGCTCCAAAACCCAAGATAAATCAGATAACATTCTTATCATGAGAAAGCACAGTGTTTAACGGAGGTAAATACACATTTGTAAACAGCTAAGTTATTGTGCAATGTTTTAGGTGCTACAATGAAAGCAGGGACACTTCTATGAAAATACAGAAGTATGAAATATTGAGTATACGTGATACAGTAGAGATTAGAATTAGAAAGCTCAGTGTAGACTATTTTAGTCACTCAGGCTACTCTAACAAATACTATTGACTGAGTTAGCTGAAACAACAGGCATTCATTTCTCATAGTTCTAGAGACTGGGAAGTCCAAGGTCAAGGTTCCAGTCAGTCAGGTTCTGGTAAGGACCATCTTTCTAGTTTATAGACAGCCTTCCTGCTGTCTCCTCCATATGATCAAAAAAGAGAGGAACAAGCTCTCTCATGTCTCTTTCTCTACTAATCCTATGATGATAACCTAATTACTCTTCAAAGACCTCACATCCAAATACCATCACATTAGGGATTAGAGGTTCAACATATGAATTGGGAGTGGGGCACAAACATTCAGTCCCCAGCAACATTTGCCTCATCAGTGGAGTACCAAAAAAGCCTTCTCCACAGTGAGGCCTCTCTCCATGCCATTTCCCATGAAGTAACTAGACTGATCATTGTAGTAAAATGCAAATCTGTGTGTGTCACAGCACTGCTTCAAAATCTTCGATTGCTCCCCATCCTACTTAAAAAACAGAGATCACCCTTTGTGTGATTTATAAAACCTGCATGACCTAGCTTTGGTTTTATGTCAATTTCATCTTGCTTCTTTCTCTTCTCTCTCTCAACTCCTACTATAACCATGGATTAGCTTGCCAGCACTGCCACAACAAAATGCCATAGACTGGGTGGCTTAAACAACAGATATATATTTCATTATATTTCTGAAGGATGGAAGTTCAAGATTAAGGTGTTGGTAGATTTGTTTTCTCCTGAGGCCTCTCTCCTTGGCTTACACACAGCTATCTCCTCACTGTGTCTTCATACAGTTTTTCTTCTGTGCATACATATCCCTGATATACCTTTCTGAGTCCAAATTTCCTTTTTGTATAAAGATAACAATCACTTTGAGTTAAGGCCTAACTTAATGGCCTCACTTTCACCTAATTACCTCCAAATATAGTCACATTTTGAGGTACTGGGCATTAGGTCTTCAACACTGGAATTTGGGGTTCAAAGTTGGATGAGGCACAATGCATCTCATAACAATGCATTTCTCTTAGTTCCTAAAATATGCTATGGTTTTTCCTCAACTCAAGTCTTCACATATGCTATTACTACTTTGCCTTCTCATTTCAGTAGATTAGAATCTATTTTCTTCAGATCTTAGGAAGTTCTTCCCTAAATTTCAAATTTCTTTGCCTTCTCATTTCAGTAGATTAACATCTATTTTCTTCAGATTTTAGGAAGTTCTTCCCTAAATTTCAATGTTGGAGAAGTTGCCTCACATAGATATTATTATACCTTATTAATAGAAATTTGTTATCTTGTCATTATGTGCTTAATTTCTCATTTTAATCTTCTCTTTAAAAAATATATGTCTATATTCAATTCTGTATTCATTTCATGAAATATTCAATTTTATTTTTGTTTTGTTTGCATTTTTCTCTAATTTTTTAAAATCAATTGTCCTTGTATTTAACTACAAATTTCTGTCTTCTCTAGCTGTTATTTCTAATTATCCTGACTCCTTTGTCTTTGTGTTCTGCATTCTTTTTATTAAAAATAGAGATTCACATTTTGGTTGTGTCTATTCTTTGCTTGTGGTTTTTATTTTATTTAATGGCTCTGATATGGAGTTTCTTTGGACCTTGATTTATCTTTTTTTTGCATTTACAATCTCCTTTTTCATACCATTCTATTATTTTATTACCTTCTCTATAAGACATACAAAGAACTTAACAATCATATAACAAATGGTAGGCACTAAAATAGAAATAAAATCTATGCTTTCCAGATAAGTAAAAGGAAAATGAATAATAAAAATCAATCAATATAAAAGGCAGAAACAAATGCAATAAAAGTAGAATCAATCCCCAGAAGGCAGAACATAAGAGAAAATCATCAATTGTAAGACACATTCTAATTTTAGGGATGTTCCAATGTATAAACATAAAATAAAGTCTCAAAAAGTTCGAATGTAAGTAGCAATCTTACAAATGTAAAGGAAATACATATCTACTGACCTATTTGCAGACAGTAAAAATATTTTTCATTCAGATAAACTACTTCAATAATTAATGTTAGAATAAAATGAGTCCAAAAGTTCAATAGAGAGGGACAGAAAAATAAATAAAAGGGAAATCTTACTAAAGAGAAAGCTACTATAACTGTATCCATATAAGAAAAATATATAAAAGTATTAATGATTATAAAGACAAATGCATTCTAAAAGTATATCAACCAAGAAGAAAATTACTGTGAACTGTAATGGCCTATAGATGCAGAAATTATAGAACTAAAATAAAAATCAAAGAAGAATATTAACCAGAGAGAGAAATGTGAATTATATCTTCCAGAAATGGATTACTTATGCAAACAAAACCTAGTAACAGTATAGGATTTTTGAAAAGCAATTGAAAAAGCTTAACTTAATTTTATAGCGATAACCTTTCACCTGAAACTAATATCATGTTATATGTTAATTATACCTCAACAAAAAAACAGTAAATAAATGTGTAAGAATAAACAAAGCAACCAAACAGAAGTATTCCAAATAAATTTATTCAGGTATTCCTCCCTTGAGGAGGTAGAATACAACTCCCTTACCCTTTAGTGTGGGCCGCATGCAGTGACCACTTTCAAAAGATTACAGTATGGAAAGAAGAAGAAAGAGAAATTTTACACAGGATATCCCTGACAGGTACTACATCGGGCAGGTGATCAAGGTCAACATCAACAGTGATGTCATGTTGCTAATATGTGCCCTTGAAATGTTGTGATAAGAATGACATCTTACCTCTGTGATCTTCCTCCCTGCAAAACCCATAATTCTACCGTAAGGATGAGGCAAAACAATGGATCAATTTCAGTTGAGGAATATCTATAAAATGCCTGATCAATATTCCTTAACACTGTCAAGATCATCAAAAACAAGGAAAACCCAAGACACTATCATTCAAGAGGAGCCCAAGGAAACACATCAACTAAATGCAGTGTGGTATCCTAGATGAGATCCTAGAAATGAAAACAGAAAATTGGTCAAAAACTAAGGAAATCTAAATATATTTTAGTTGATAATAATATATCAATATTGGTTCATTAATTGCGACAAATACACCATACTAATGTAAGATGTTAAATATAGAGGAAGCTGAATGTAGGATACTGTCTATACTATCTGTGCAATGCTTTTGACAAATTTAAAACTATTCTAAAATAAAAAACTTAAGAAACCCTATAGGACACCTACACCTAAATCTTGAAAAAGATGTACAAAAACTTCCTGAAAAAAAGCACAAAATGCAATTAATGCTGCATTAAAGAAAATCTGAATAAAGAGGTATTCTGTGTGCATAGTTATGAATGTTCACCACCATTTATGTATCATTTGTCCAGAAATAGATATATAAAATTAATATAATTTAAAATAAAAATCTCAAGCAGAATTTTTAAAGACTTAAGACAAACTTATCTTAAATTAACTGTGGTTAAGTTTAGATTCAAGAACATCCAGGGGTCCCTGGGTGGCTCAGTTGGTTAAGCAGCCAACTCTTGATTTAGGCTCAGGTCATGATCTCAGGGGTTCATGAGTTTGAGCCCTGAGTTGGGCTCTGCACTGACAGTGAAGAGACTGCCTGGGATTCTCTCTCTCCCTCTGTCTCTGCCTCTTCCCAGTTCTCTCTCTTTCTGTCTCTCTCCCTCTTTCAAAGTAAATAAACATTTAAAAAAGAATATCCAAACTTTTTCTGATTAAAAACAAATGTTGAATCGTGCCATACTGAATATCTAGAATTAGTATAAAGTTGTATTAATTGAAATCATACAGCTTTCCTATGTGGATAGACAAAGAGATCGATTGAACTGAATTCTAAGATAAGATTTAGACTCAAACGGGGTGTCTGTGTGGTTCAGTCAGTTATACGTGTCTTGATTTTGGCTTGGTCACCATCTCACAGTTATGAGATTTAGCCCCCACATGGTGCTCTGTGCTAGGTATGAAACCTGATTAAGAGTCTCTCTCCCTCTCCCTTGGCCCCTACCCTGCTCATCCGTTCTCTCTCTCTCAAAAAAAAAATTTTTTTTTAAAAGACAAACATATATGGGAACTTGGTAAGTGACAAAGATATCATTACAAATCAAGGGCAAAGGAAACTACTGGTCAAAACTAGCACGGTGACCATTCATTTCCAGTATGGAAAACTATTAACTTAGATATCTACCTGAATCTATACACAATAATAATATCCACATATATTTAAAAACCATGTTTGTAAAATACATTGTAAAATTATTTAAAAATAAATACATCCTGTGTATTAACGAATCACAAATAAAAAGCCAAACCACAAAATTGGAGAAGATATTTGCAGTACATAAAATAGCAAGAGTATGAATGTCCAAAATATATTTGATTTTTAAAGAAGAAAACATGCACTCTAATTAACAAATGACTGAAATATGTCAAAGATTAATTCAAAATATCTTGACATGAAGAAGGAAGTCGGTAGGGATATTAATGAAACAAGATTGCTTATAATTTAAGTTGGGTGACAGAGACGTATAGGGAAGAGAAATTCTGTTATTTTTCCTACTTCCATGTTGTCAAATCTTGACTCCTCAGAAGATCATCAATAAACCTTTTGATTTAACTAAATTCTGGTAGGTAGAATAAGGCTAAATTTATCAGACTTCTTACGGTAAAGGAGAACACCATGACAGAGTCAGATCGTTGACTCAGAAAAAGGATATCAGGTTAAGGACATGCACAGGTTTTAGAGTTAAGATTCAAATGATTGGAGGTAAATTTTTCAAGGTGCAGAACTGCTTGATTTTGAAAGAAGTTTATGACATAATTGTGATGGACATAAAAAGACAATGACCTTGAAATGAGTCAAGATAAATGAACTGTTGTTTGATAAGCTAGTTATTTACTCAGGTGAGCAATCTAATATCTTGTAGGGCAACCATTTGCCCAGATGGGCAAACTCTTTGCCCAGACCTACTGATGTGCAAGAATTTCCTGAAGCAAATAGTGAAAATACTTATTGGTTTATAGACTCATTTTCTTGGACAATAATTTCCTGGAATAAATTATGTAGACATGCTGACACAGGTGGCCTGAGTTCTTAGTCATGATATTTAAGCTATGTGGACACAGAACTCATGTATGTTTTCCATAATAACTGTTTATGTTGTTAAATAGGCAATTCACCAGAAAATAAACACCAATGAACATATGAAGAAACACTCACCTTCTTTAATTATCAGGAAAATTATTTATGTGTTATTTACTACCAATTAAATTTTAAAAATAAAAAGAGCACCAATATTTGACAAAGACAAAGAAAATGAAAACTCTCATTCATTCCTGGTGAGAAAACAAAAATGGTAAAACATTTTAGAGGGTAAGTTGTCAATCTGTGGATATTGAGATGTATAATCTGTGACTCAGCAATGCTGATTTTAAATAGATGCCCAGGAGAAACTCTGGCACATATTCACCACAGAAAACATGCATTAAAATATCCATTGCAGTAGTGTCCTTAGTTAAAGGAATGTATAAATTATTGTTCATTCACATAATTCATACAGCGATAAAACCAGTTAAAGCCTGTGAACATGAGTAGATCTCAAAAACATAATACTGTGTAAAAATAATATTCTGGAATGATATATGCACTATGACAGCGTTAATGTACATTTTTAAAACAAAGCAAAGCAATGCTTTGCTTATAGATCTCTAAGTGACAAAATACTAAAAGCATGAATAAGGATGCACATCATATTGGGGATAGTGTTTATCCCTACGAAAAAGAGATAAAATAATGTCATTACAATGGAAAACAAAGAGGGCTTGCCATCTTCCATAGTGTTATACGGTATACCTTTTATTTAAAAATAAAATCTGAAGGAGAAGCAATAAAATATTAACATTTCTTAATTTTGGATGACTGGTACTTTTGTATTTGATATTTTATTACTGTATTTTTATATAGTTTTAGAATTTATCAGTTTTAATTAAGGGGAATGAAAATGTTCATTGAGGTGGGAAATAGTTCAGCATAAGCTAAATAAAAGTAGAAGGTAGGGCAAATAGTCTATTTTCACCTGTTACAATTGTCAATCCCCAAACCAAAATCTTATGCATTTGAACACCTCCCCCAGTCTTCTAGTTAGTTTAAAATCACAGACGAGCATATCCCAACCCCACAAATGAATCTCTTTTCCCATTAGTATAATAATCTATATGAGCCTCTCTCTCTCCCTCTCTCTCTCACTCTCTCTCTCTGATGCCCAAATGCTTATATTTTTGTGCTATAGATTTCATGTTCTTGATTTTTTAAATTCAAGTTAGTTAACATACAGCGTAGTCTTGGCTTCAGGAGTAGAACCCAGTGATTCATTTCTTAGCTATGACACCAATTGCTCATCCCAAAAAGTGCCAACATTAGCACCCACCACCCATTTACCCGATCTCCCCACCCACCACCCCTCCAGCAACCCTGAATCTCTTATGGTTTGCCTCCCTGTTTTTTTTTCCCCTCATTTTTCCTTCCTTTCCTCTATGTATATTTGTTGTGTTTCTCAAATTCCACATATGAGTGAAATCCTATATCTTTCTCTGACTTATTTTGCTTAGCATAATACCCTCCGGTTCCATCCACATTGTTGCAAATGATAAAATTTCATTATTTTTCATCCCCACGTATGATTCCATTGTATGTATGTATGCATGTATGTATGTGTGTATACTACATCTTCTTTATCCACTCATCTTCAAATCTCCACTGAATGTTGTTAAAAGATCCAGAGAAAAAGAGAAAGAAAAAGAATACAAGAGCTAAAGTCAGAGAATAAAAGGGTCTCTGCCCTAAGTCTAAATTTATAAAAGCACATATCCCGAATTATATAATATGGTGCTAACTTCTAGCCAACAGGAGACATATCCAAGTAACTTTATCAGCCAATGGAAATAAAAAATATCATGACAGAGAATGATAGAAAAAAAAGAGAGAGAAAAAAAAAGACCTAGATCTTACTTCAAGTGTAAATGGTCCCTTTTCCTGTAGCTCAAGAATATCTAACACAACACTGATTAAACTATATTGTGACGTCCAAGGACCCATCCTTCAAAAAATGTGGCCAAATGTCTAACTTCATCCTTAGTTTGGAGGAAAGCAGAAGACCACTGGACTATTACTAGAGATCAAGAAACACTGATGAACATGTTTGCAGAGATGACATCATTCAGTGAAGAGAAAAATGGCATTCATTCACTGAGCTGCAGGATGGTAATGAGAAAGTTTAACGTAATGTAAGTCCGCAATTCAAGATACTGATATTGGGGGGCAAAACCATGGCTTGTGGAGTCATCAGCATACTGAGAGTTGTTTAAAGCATAGGAGGAGCTGGGCTTACCCAGGAAGAATGCATCCATTGGAAAAAGAAGAGAATAGCACATTTTAACTTATCTACAAAAGAAAAGAAGTCAGTGAAAGAGAATAATAGAGGAATATTCAAAGAGTTGAATAGGGAATCAGTAGAGAGTATGTGAAAAACTCAAGAAATGAAAAATGCTTTTCTATGTAGAAATGGTCAATAGTACTGAATGCTTTGAGGTATCTTATGATGAAGCTTGAAACAATCCCTTTGCACTGAACATTTGAGAGGTCCAGGGTAGAAGTGAGAGCAGTGCTAAGGAAAATGGAGTAGTGAAAGTTCATTACAGCAGCATGAGGAATAAATGGAAAAGAGGAAATTTTTGTGGGTCTATGTGTATTTAAAGAGTATTTAATAGCAGTGTTCAATGTGAGACATGACAAATAGGAATTCAGTTAAAACTTGGCACACTGTTGCTAAACTCTAAAAGAGTAATTTTTGGAAATCTGAATAACCCATTTTGTTGTAAAAATACTATACATTTAATTCATTTAATCTCTAATATGCATTTAAGTCAGTTATTAATTTGTAAAAATAATTCAAAACATATGATTTGTTTTTGGAATCAATTATCATTTGTTTATCCTGATTATGTGTATTATACATATCATGTATGTTATACTATGTATTTCATTTTACTTATTTTTTTATGTATTTCATTTTAGTAAGAGTTCTTTTATTTTAGATTTTAGTTAGCAAACATACAGTGCAGTATTGGTTTCAGTAGAAATTAGTGATTCATCAATTAAATATCCAGTGCTCATCAAAACAAGTTCCTTCAAAGTGTACAGTTTTGAGTGGATAAATGCATAGTCATAGATTCATAATTCTCCACTGAAATCAAGATACAGATCAGTTCCACCAACCAAGAAAATTCTTATAGCGTGTAATCATCTCTTTCCTTCCTATCAGTGACCTACACCCACAGTCGTTGGTTTGGAGAACATCACATACACAGAATTCAGAGAAGATGTAGTATAGTGCTCTGTGCACTTAGCGTAGTTCATTTGAGATGTATCCTTCCTGTTGCATGCATCAGTAATATTCATTTGTATAGATACACCACAGTGTTTATCCATTTAACAATTGAAGAACATCTGTGTGATTCAGTTGAACTTAGTTGTGAATAAAGCCACCATAAACATATGCATATGTGTGTGAATCTAAGTTTTTATTTATCTTGGGTACATACTTAGGAGTGGGATTACTGGGTAGTATGCCATTGCCTATCAGCTAGAATTCCATTTTGTTTGTTTCTTGTTTTGTCTTCCTGGACATTTTAATCAAATTGTAGTTATGTCTCAGTTTGGTTTAATATGCATTTCCCTACTGACAAATAATATTCAGTATTTGTATTCTGCATCTTGTATTGCCATTTGTATATTATCTTTGATGGAGTGCCTATTCAAATACTTTGTCCATTATGTTTTATCGCATTCTCTTATTGTTGAGTTTTGAATGTTCTTTATAAATTTTGGATAGAAATCATTTGGCAGATTTAAGTTTGGCTAATATTTTCCCAATCAATACTTGTCTTTTAATTTTCCTAATCCTGTGTTTTGAAGAGCAGAAATCTCATGAGCTTTTTTAAATTTTAAATGAAGCCTGATTTATTATCTTCCTTGTGTCTTACCTAAGCAAATTGCATCTAACCCAAATTTACAAAGATTTTCTCCTATATTTTCTTACAGGTGTTTTATAATTTTAGTTATTACATTAGGGCTAGAATGCCTTTTGTGTTAATTTATATATTTGGTGTGAAAGTGAGTGTCAGGATCCATTTTTTGCTTATAATGTCAACATTTCCTTAAAACTGCCATTTCTACGTTGAATAGCCATCAATCCATCCCGAAAGTTAGTTGTTCAAGTTTACGTGTGTATCTATTTCTGGACTTTTTATTCTATTTCACTGATTTGTGTGTCTAACTTATCACTAACACCACACAGTCTATAGTAAATATTAAAATTGGGTAGTGTGATTTCTTCAAAGTTATTTTTTTCAAAGTTGTTTTGAATATTCTCTGTTACATTGCCATGTACACTGATTTCATTTTAGAATTAGTTTGTCAATCTTTTCAAAATGTCCTACTGGGATTTTGATTAGTATTACATCGAATCCATATATTAATTTGTGGAGAATTGACAGTTTAGGAATATTGAATCTTCCAAACCATTAACGAAGTATAATTATCCATACATTCAGTACTTCTTTGACTTCTTTCATCAGTATTTTGTAGTTTTTCATATACAGAACTTGCACAGATTTTGATAGCTTTATATCTAACTTTTTCATCTGTTTGGTACTATTATACATTTTTTTATTTTTATTTTAAGCTATCTATTACTAGCACATAGAATTATAGTTGGTTCTTTTAATATTATTCTTGTAGTCAGAAACTTTGCTCAGGTTGGTTGTTAGTTCTAATAGCTCTTTTGTAGAAGTTTTAGGATTTTATATGTAAGCAATCATGTCACCTATAAATAGAGAAAATTTCATTACTCCCTTTATAATCTGGATAACTTTTATTTACTTTTGTTGCCTTTTTACACTGGCTAGGATACCAGCACAATATTTATTAGGACTGGTGAAAGCAGACATTCTTGGCTTTTTCCCTTTTGGGAGTAAAGCATTTGGTTTTTACTGTTAAGTGAGTGGTTGGCTAAGGGGGTTTTGTAGATTCCTTTATCAGGTTGAAGAAGTTTACTTCTGTTTCTGGTTTACTGAGAGTTTTATTATAAGTGGATGTTTTTAGTTTTCAAGGCTTTTTCTGCATCTATTTAAAAGATCATATGAGTTTTTTTCTTTAATTTGTTGAAATGGTAAATAACATCAACTGTTGTTCAGATGTTGCACCAACCTTGAATTAATGAGATAAACTCCAATTGGTCATTGTAACTTTTTTTCATATATTGCTGGATTTGATTTGCCAATATTTTGCCGAGTAATTTTTGCTTGTGTTTTACGAAGTATGTTAGTCTATATTTTTTTCTCTTACACTGCTTTTATCTGTTTATGTTTTCAGGAGGATGCTGGCCTCAAAAATTGAGTTGAGAAGTGTCCCTTACTTTTCTATTTTCTGGATATTGATGATTTAAAAATTTATTGAGTTTTAAATATCTGGGATAGGTCTAGAGATATATCATTATTCCAAATTCTTTCAAAAAATATTTCTAAACAAATGTGACTGCATATAAAACAAGATCAAAATTAAAATAAAATTATTTTAAAATAGAGAATGTATATATATATTCATATGAAGTTCATATGAAGTTCATTCATATGAAGTTCATTCATATGAAGTTCATTCATATGAAGTTCATTTTGTTTATCAGATATATATATGTATATATATATTCCACATAAATACATGATATTACCAGATACTGGGTATATACATACTATAATATTGAAAAAACTCATTAGATAAACAAAGAAATATGTTAAAAGGAATGTTGTACATTGACACAGAGTAGTCAAAAAAGACTGAAGTCCAGGTGTTCAGTGTTCCTTTGCAGTATAGATTTAAATTGAGTGGTATACAGATACCACATGATTTCATTCATCTGTGGAATGTAAGAAACAAAACAAATGAGCAAAGTGGGGGAAAGAGACAGACATAAATCAAGAAACAGGCTCTTAACTAAAGAGAACAAACCAATGGTTACCAGAGGGAGGGGAGTGGGGGGATGGGTTAAATAGGTGATGGGGATTAAGGAGTGCAGTTGTTGTGATGAGCACCAGGTGTTGTATGGAACTGTGGAATCATTATATCATACACCTGAAACTAATTTAACACTGCGTTAACTAACTAGAATTAAAATCAAAACTTAAAAAATGTGACATATCTGTCAGTCATATGCAAATTAATTCCATGATAACAGTTATACACAAGTTACATGTATACACACATACATACATACATACATACATATTTTCTAGACACAAACCCAGTATCTTTTGATGGTAGATGGAGAAGGATAACCACACTTCAACAGACAAAATCAACAAATAAGTGACTAATAAAAATTCATTGGAGTGCTTTATTACTTGAAATTCTGTAAAGTTTTTAATGTATAAGTAGTGGTTGCTTATATAGCAGAGGCATTTTTGTCACTTGTTTTAGTTTCTTTCAAGTTGAAAACTTTAACTTGGAGGAAAACTAGGAGTGTTTAAAAACCATGAAAATGTTCTTCTTTACAGAATATTTTTACGGAAGTGATTTCATTTCTACCGTTACTTTTCTACAGTTACTTTTAGTTTGTGGCTGTTGGTTCAAGTGGTTGTTATTTCATTAGTTCTAATAACTTTTTAATTTATTTATTTTGAGAGAGAGCACACAAGCGAGCATGAGAGCAGAGAGAGAGAGAAAGAGAGAGAAAGAGAGAGCGAAAGAGACAGAGAAAGAGAGAGAGAGAGAGAGAGAGAGAGAGAATTCCAAGCAGGCTCTGTGCTGATAGCACACTCAATGCCACACTCAAAATTACCAATGTGAGATCATGACCTGAGGTGAAATTAAGAGTCAGACACTTAACCAACTGAGCCACTCAGGCGCCCCCTTTAATAGCTTTTTGTGTGGTGTTTTTTTTTTTTTTTTTTTTTTTTTGGTAGAATCTTTAGGATTTTCTACATAAGCAGTCATATCACCTGTAAACGAGTCCAGTATGCTTCAGTAGGAGCTAACCCAATCTAAGCTAGTGCGTAAAAGGACAAAATGAGGAAAGGAAGGAACATGGCATAAAAGTGAAACTAAATTTCATAATTAGCATTAAAACTTTACCAGATATAAAATATTCATGGTTTTGAGACATTAGTACAAACTTAATCAGTGTGTCTTTGACCTGGATACCTAGAAACTGGAAAATAATGATGTCTATAACTTAGAAAGTGAGCTCAACAAGACTATTAATCTCAAAACATATGCCTGTGTCCTCTAGGCCTACCCCCACACCCGGCATGTAGTAAGTGCTTGGTAAATGTTATTCCTTCTTGGAAGTAATATCTGATGTTAAGAACTTTTGTTCATGCATTATTAGCTTCCATATAATTTCCAAGAGCCTTCTTCTAAGCAATTTTTATATCAATTATCAATAAAAGGATATTGCTGTACACAGGGTAAACCAGTTTCACCATTCGGATTCACACCAAAAGTTGTTATTGTTCCTGTAGGAGTATCACATCCAGTTCCTTGATAATTTTATTTTTTTATTTTTCTAATCTGATTAATACATTTCCATTTTTATTAGGTCTAATAGATAGCTGATCTAATTTAGAGCTTATAAATTATACAGTTATATGTGAATTGATTATAGCACATAACTCTAATAGACTGGCAATCTTTTCAGAGATTAGAAGTGCTGCTTAGTTCTCTTTCTATGGATGATTAATTTTCAGTGGTTATCAACTCTCAAACTGAAAATTAAGCAATACATATTTGCTTTGTGGATGACCAGTTTTATTAAAGTAGTAGAGTTGATGCAATTAATTATCAATACCCTACAAAGAAATGCCAAAATTAAAATGGCTAGAAAGGAGCAGGCAGGTATCTATTGTCAATGGTAAAATTCAGTTACTGTTGTAAAGAAATAGTGTCAGACGGTTCATGATTTATACGACGGTCTGTGAATCACGCACAAACTACCCCTATATTTCTTGGGTTTTATGTCTTTTAAGGAAAATTGGTTTACATCAATAACCATTTAAAATAGAGTGACTTGAAGATGATAAATGCTTCATTTGTACAACAGAAATCTTTGCATCTCCACTGATGCTCAGAGGCTGCTGTCTCTGGTACTGACCAGTACTCAAAACAAGAGAAAACTGCCCACTGAAGTCCAAATACTTAGCTCTTATGTTTGCTTGAACACCATTTCTGAACAAAATAATGCAACTAGTGCTTTGAGAACTAAGAAAGGATAGTTGACCTTTCATTTTTGGTTCTTGAAATTCTGCAAACCAGAGATTCTGTGACAGTGTATGTGGCAGGGAAGACACATTATAACTGCAGGCTGGACTCCCCTGCTCAGAACAGTGGTGCAATTGGCCCAGGTAGACTATCTCTAGAGATTTCCCTTGCAATATGGAACTCTTCTGTCATAATATCATTAATAATATCATTAATTAAAGTTATGAATAAAATATAAGATCTGCTATGTTTGCGTGTAGGGAGAACTTGTGGTCATAGCTTTGAAGTTATTGATCACTCATATTTTATGGCAAAATAATTTATTAGATCTTATCCTTTGTGACAGCTAGCTGAGAGTATGACCTTGGGTAGTTTTGAAAGGGAAAAGATTTAGTCAAAAGAAAATCATCTGGGACAATGAGATCCTGATGGGGAAGTGGGAGGATCCTGCATTGACCTGAGGCTGGAACTTCCAGAAGTAAAGAAAACAATGACAAAGAAAAATGCTACTATATCTACAATCTTTGCCTTCATCCTTGCTTATAATAAACATAAATGTGGTCATGATTTTTGGCTTGACTGAAAAATCTATCTATATTCCCCAAACAAGTTTTAAATCAAGTTTTAGCTTCCAAACAGACTGCATTAGTATCATATCAGCTCAAAATTCTTCAAAAACCAAAGGCAGATAATAGTATTCATTCTTCGTCCTCTTTACAATACTATTTTTATTAGAAACATAAATACTCTAATAAGCCAACACACAAAGAAATTATATTCTGCTCCTTTGCCTAGCCCTTGAACTCAGCCATTATTTGAAACTTTAGCCTGTACCCAGACTCCTGCCACATTGGATAACTTAGTCCATGTTTTTGGTTAACTCTTGGCACATGCAATTTCCAAGAAATTTTTACCTCCCCCTCTTACTTTTCCACAGAGTTACAGTTTAAATATTAAATGTTCTGTCAATATTTCTGTCCCCTCCCAAAGAATCATTAATCACTTGTAATCAGTTGATGCTGAATTGGTCTCTCAAGGCTGACCAAGGTCATTTTCTCAACTGGCTGAGCCAGGTAGTTCTGTGCCGAGGGCTTTAAACATATCATTTTTTTAAATCTTCCCATCAAAAGTATGAATTAGGTACTATTATAATTCCCATTTTTCAGGTCAGAAGACTAGGCTCAAAAGTTTAAAGAATATGCCCACAGTCACAGAGCTTGTAAGACTTTAAATCCAGGTCACCTAACTCCAAAGGCTATACATTTAACCAAGATCATTGCCACTTATATGCTGAGAAAACACACATGAACTAAGGTTTATTAATAGAGTCCTGAAATAAGAAACAGACATTTTAGTACATCCTAGACCTCACATAAGAAGAGATATCATCATGCATGATGAGGCGGTCATCAGATCTAGGAAGATAAATCCAGACAGGGATAAAAGAGAAAATATTTTAATAATTTACACATTGATTGTGATTTTTAATAAATTCTTAAAGTGACCAGATATGCATTTCAGAATCTTCTGTATCTTTTTTATTTTTATTTATTTTGAGAAGGTGCAGAGAGATGAAGTGAGAGAGAATCCCAATCTCCACACTGTTGGCACAGAGCCCAACATAAGGCTCGATCCCATCAACTGTGAGATATGACCTGAGCTGAAATCAAGAGTTGGACGCTTAGCCAACTGAGCCACCCAGATGCCCCAGAATCTACTGTATCTTTATAATTGTTTGTATATTCATTAATAGAAATATAGTTAACCCCTACTGAACATTTTTTATGTACCAGGCACTGCTCTTACTATTTTATATATAACTAATTCTTTTTTTTAAGTTCATTTATTTTTGAGAGAGACAGAGACAATGTGAGCAGGGGAGTGGCAGAGACAGAGAGAGAGAGGGAGGGAGAGAGAGAATCCTAAGTAGGCTTTGCGCCATCAGCACAGAGCCCCACGTGGGGCTCAAACTCATGAAACCATGAGATTATGACCTGAGCCAAAATCAAGAGTCAGATGTTTAATCTACTGAGTCACTCAGGTGTCCCTAACTAATTCTTATAGTAATATTCTGAGACAGATGCTATTATTAGCCACTAGTTCCTATTGGGGAAACTTAGAAATTGCCAAATAAATGGTAGAGCAAGGATTTGATTTCAGCCAGTCAGGTTCCAGAGTCTAATGTGTATCTATGATATCTGTTTTCTGATAACTGCATTGTATATCAAACATACACATAGAGCACACTCCATAAGTGTGTAGCCAAAGCAGATTTCTTATCCTGAATCAAGCTAAGCCTTCCTCAATAAATACTTTTGTCATTTCCATATGTTCCCAGTATAAAGAACATCTTGACATATTAAATATTTTTAAATATTTTAATTCAATAATCTAGTACAAAGCCAGGTAAATAATTTTTTCCAGGAGACTGTAGTTTTAACCTATATCATTTCAGACTGATCATAAATTTTCTTAGTAAATGCCATTAGCTTCTCTTTCCATTAATGGAGATTCCCAAATTCAAAATGTAAATATGGTAGGTAGAATAACACCCCCCGCAACAGATGTCAATGTGGCTCATTATTTGGTATAGGCTTTTACTTAATTCCCTTAATTTTGTGTTGTCTCTCAACCTTCACATGTCTTTGGTGCCTCAATCACTTCTTTTGGTTTAATATCTCAGAAAGTGTCCAGATCCTCTACTAGGTGGGGAAGAGGCAATTTCTAAGTTCTAAGAGCTGAGGGAGGAAGGGAAAGGGGTGTGTGTGTGTGTGTGTGTATGTGTGTGTGTGTGTACACACACATAAAGAGACAGAGAAAGAAAACTCTAAGGTCCTAAATTCTTACTAGGCAATAGCCCAAAATGAATTATTTGTAATTTAATTAAGTTTTTAAAAAATTGTAATGTTTATTTATTTTTGAGAGACAGAGGGCAAGCTGGGGAGGGGCAGAGAGAGAGGAAGACACAGAATTTGAAGCAGGCTCTAGACTCTGAGCTGTCAGCACAGAGCCCCATGTGGAGCTTGAATTCACAAACTATGAGATCATGACCTAAGCTGAAGTTGGACACATAACCGAAATTTACAAAATGTGAATATTTTGTAATTAACCATAGTCTTCACTTTCATTTTCATTTGGGCTTCAATTTCCTTAAAAATAGCATATTCTTGTTCTAGAAGGCAGTTAGCTTTTCATCATTTTTTCTGTCTGGATAACTTCCAAAGACAAATCCCAGAGTGAAGAGTATATGAACCCAGTGGTCACATGCAATCTGAAGTAAATTCTCCATGATTATTTGACCTCAGTGCCAGCAATAAACTCAAGGACCAAGAGCAGTGGTGAGCTCAGCCCCTCAAATTAACTTAAAACAAAGGAAATCTTTAAACTGTAGCATCATATGAATGTATATGTTATCAAATTAGAAACAGAGACAGTTATTCAAATATAGTTGATTAAAAAACAATAAACTTAGAACAACTGCAGATGGAGAAACTGAAATTTTCCTGGAGGATAAGGATATGCATTTGGATTTTATAGAGACAATTCTCCTATTTGCATAAACCATAAAAGGTAGAATATCAGGTATCAGAAAACCTGAGTAGTAAAATTTGGAGGGAGGTGGGGAGAATGGGGTGGATATTAGAAAGATCTCTATCTTTTAGGGAAAAACTGCCAAATGACTGAAGAAAGACTCTCTGAGGGGAAAACCAATAACAAGAAAACCAAGAAACAAACTAAGCAAAAACTCTGATTGACACCCACAGGGTGTATGTGAGAATGGGGAGGGAGTGGAGAGATGGGCATCTGGTCCCTTATCTCTGGTGCCATTTCTATTCTGATAAGAGTTTGTCACTTACTATCCAGTCTCAAATATCAGTAAAGATGTTTCTAATCAGCTTTACTTCTTAATCGATTCCCTTACTAGTTATATGCGGATATATTTCTGACTTCCTTTAGAAATTGAAGCCTTATAATAACATAGAATGTAGGGAAATTCTCTGAGAAGACTTGAGGTTATTCATACTGAATACATGAACATTTTAGTAACCACTTAAGAAGTCTGTGCAAATTTACCAAAAGAACAAATGAAGGCTAGCAAAGATTTAGCTACGCCATTTGTCACTTGACTTCCGTACTGCAACACAAGCTCTGTTTTAACCAGGATGTTGCTTTTCACTTAAATCATGAGGAGTTTTAGTGTAGTGTCTCATCTTTTCCTTTAAAGGTATTTTTCTTTAAATATATAAGTACCTTACCAAAGTCGCTATTAAATTCACATTTAATTAATTGTACAGTTCTAGAGACTATCCAGATACAGAGGGCTTTTAACCAGCAGGTAGGTTGCACAAAAGTTTTTAAAAGTTTTAACTGTTGCACAGCATGGGTGTTTCCCAGACCTATTTAGATTTAAAACACTTAGTGAAAGCAGAACAGGACAAAAGGGTCATGAAATCTAGACTTGTGAAACCTTGGCCCTGTTATTCAAATTCTTGTGGGTCTTAGTTCCAGAATGAAATGGGGAAAAGACTGATCAAAAGGGATGTAGAAAGAAATCTTAAAATCCTATTTCTCAAGAACTGTAAATGGTCTGAAATGTTATCCTGCTCCAAGCTAACTTGTAAGTCAGTTTAACACAGTCTCATGGATGCTGATACAAAACTCTTGGTTCAGAGATGAAAGACAATTTATTACTCTGAGCAGTAGCAGTAGCGGTAGCCAGAGCATCAGCGCGCACGTTATCTAAGCCCCTATTCCCTAAGGCAACACAACAAGAGCCACCTGAGACATCCATGCACTGCAGGTCGTGTCACAGGAAACCCTAAGTCTGTACTGGGCAGTAAGCACACCTGTCCTGTGCATTATCTCCTCTTCCAAGCTTTTCCAGTGTACACTCTTGAAAAGAGAATCCAAAACTACAGACAATGTCATTCTTCTCTTACAAGACATGAGGAAGACACATGAGAAAGACACAGAGAAATATCTCCTGCAACATCAACCCCTCTTTCCTGTATCATCTGAGCATGTGGCCAATTTTCCCATGAACATGCCACTGCCAGCCACTCTGAATAATCTGACTGACAGAACTAGGAACCAAATTCTTCAATTTAAACCCATATAGTATACAATGAAGGCTATATCAAGAGGACTCCAGACACCAGGATGAGACCAATATGCAACCATGCCCACCTCGGGTTCTATACCCATTGAGAATTTTCCCCAACACTATCCAGATGTGTCCCACTGTTAATATTTATAATGTTGTCTGACTTTTAAAGGCAAATTTGTTCTTTTAACAAGAAATTAATTTACAGTACTTATTCCCCTTCTCAGAAACACTTAGATAGTAAAATACATTTGGTAAAACTCCTCCTTTTATAGAGTAAAAAAGAATAAGACCCAAGCAGAAGAAATATCATTTGTTCCAGGTCACAAAACAAAGTATTGACTCAGGTCTCTTAGCTCCCTGTCTGCTTCATGGGGAAAATGGTCTACCAGCTAGCAAAGTGGTGCTTCCTGGCACACTGCTCTGTCTCACATTGGTTGGTGAGGAGGCACAGTGTGAAGTAGAGGACAGGAAGCTCTGCCTGTGTGGGGAAAGAGAGCAATAACAGATAAGAGAATGAGGCAGCGTTGTGGAAGGTCCTGACAGTCAGGGGGGTGAGTCCATTCCTGCAAAGTTGGAAACCAGGAACCCTTATCCGGACTCAACCTAGCCTTCAGGCAAAGTCAAGCTTGGGTCTGAGTTCAAAATAGGACTTAACAATTATTGCGCGTGCACACACGCACACACACACACACAATGCATATAGCACATATTTCTTAAGTATTCATAAATTAGGATTTTTTTATTGTTGTAATTTCTGCCAGAACTTAGAAATTTCTTTAATTACTGAGAATTCATTAATCTGCAATGTTTACTATTTCTTTTTGATAAATTTTTTTAAGGTTTATTTATTTTTGAGAGACAGAGAGAGAGAGTGTGAGAGGGGGAGGAGCAGAGATAGAGAGGGAAACACAGAATCTGAATCAGGCTTCATGCTCTGTGCTGTCAGCACAGAGCCTGACACGAGGCTCAAACTCATGGGCCATGAGATTATGACCTGAGCCGAAGTCGGATGCTTAACTGACTGAGCCACCCAGGCGCCCTTGAAATGTTTACTATTTCTTAGTGATAAAAGACACTAAATCATTTCAACAAAAAATGAACATATATTGAGCATAGGTTTTGCATATATATGTCTATATGTGTTATATACAAAACCAATCCTACATATTTATTCATTTTAATATATGATATTTAATATTAATTTTAATTTTAAGGTTATATTAATATTAAAAATATACACAAATCATAATGTAAGTGTGTGTATATATACATTCTGATTTGCCAATATATCAGACATCTAGCATTCTTCAATATATAATAATTCATTCCACAAGTACCAACTACATAATGGCCTAACTTTTCAAAAATCACTGTGAAGATCCCAGTGCAGTATAGACAAAAGTCTCTGTCCCTGAGGGTTTACATTTCAGCTGGGGAGTGTATATAATATACCTAACAATGCTTTTCGTGTATATAATATACCTAACAATGCTCAGTAGGTTAATATATAGTTTATACCAAGTATAGTATATAATGTCTCTAACATTAAGTATTTAAAATATTACATATGTATAATAGTATAAATCTATTACATATAATTTACCTAACACTATCAGATTGTAAAAAATAAAGAACAGACACTCAATATGTATAGAAATTAAGAGCAAAGTTGTATTTAATCTTAACACTTCTGCCAATTAGAAGTGTGATCTTGATTCACTCAACTGCTCTGTACATCAGTTGTTTTTTTTTTTTCTAGTATATACCTATCAAGGTGTAAGATGAATTAACATATGTAACGTGCTTACTACACAGCCTGACACACTATAAGTCCTCTGTAAATATTAGATATTATTACTATGGAAGGTAGAAGAGGCAGATTATCAATGCTTATCAGAATAGTTTAGATACCGTGTTTTTCTCTTTAAAACTCTTCCTTTTTTTCTATAACTTGCTTTTAAAACCCTGAGATCCCAACATACCAGGCTCTTCATTCTTCTTTGAACATGCATTGCCACCACACACATGCACACACATGCACAGTTGTGACATTTCGCAGGCTATGTTCCCTGAATGTCAGCCCAACCATGTCTGCCAAGTTCCGATGACTTCCACCCTCATGAAGCCTTCCCCAGTTATTCTAGGTAAAATCAGTTGCTTAGCTCCCCTGCATTCTCAAAGTTCTTTTTCTATGCTATTTCCCAGCCATGTGTCTTTTGGCAAAACACTTAAATCTATCTTTTTCAGTATCCTTATCAGGATGGTGGATGTAATAACAACACCTAACCCTATTAGATAATTGTGAGGACTGATGCATATGAAGTGCTCACAAAAGTCTGGTACATAGTAAATGTTCACTAACATTAAAATGCATTTACATACCAGAGGTATGTACTTTTGTCCACTTATCACTGGAGTTTATATTGTCGGTATGAAGCAAAGGGACCATGTCAAGTTTTCATTACCTTGGTATCCTCAGCACCAATCATAATGCCCAAAACATGAAAGAATTAAAGAAATATTGGATAGTTTATTGCTTTTATACCACTATCACAGTGGTTAATACAGAGTAAGCGCTCAAAATTCTTTTTCCAGGAAAGAACTTGAATGAATTCTTTGTCAGACCATGATTTGAGCATGTTCATTCATGTACAATCTCTATAATTATTGTGACTATTTTATAAACAAAGTTTGCTTTGATATATCTGGGAAGTGATAACATACTATATCACATTGAGTGTTATAGGCGGAAAGTTTCTGTCCTTCCTAAAATTCATGTGTTGAAATACTAATTCCCAATGTGATGGCATTAAGAGGTAGAGTTTTGAGGAATTAATTAAGTCTCAAGGGCTCTGAAGAGGGCTCTCACCATCACGTGACCATGTTGCTACCCTGATTTCAGACTTCCAACTTCTAAAACTGTTAGAAATAAATTTCTGTTGCTTATAAGCCACCCAATCTCTGGTACTTTGTGATAGCAGCTTGAATTGACTAAGGGAATAATCAAGAATGCATATTGGTTTCCAAAAGGATATACTTAAAAGAATACTAAAAGATCACAGAAAAATATAGACTATTTTTAGAGTGATTAATCCAAAAGAGGTCAAGAATTCAGGAAAGAAGAAAAAAGGAATATGAAATTGGTTGTAAAAATAGAAACTAAAGAGTAAGTTGAACATTTAAATCAAAATAAGCAAAATTTATTAACATATTAAAGGTAATTTTTAAGTGCTCAATTGAAAGACAAAGTTAAGTTTGTCAGAATAAAACAAAACTAAACAGTTTACAAAAGACACAACTATAAAAATACAATGGTTGAAAATAAAAGAATTAAAATTGTCATAAACAAAGAGGAAACTTCCTCAAAATATTTTAAAAAAGATCTAACACATGATATAGCAACTTTACTCCTGGGTATATATCCAAAGGAAATGAAAACAGACTGTCAAGGTGGTAATATATACCCCTATCCTCACTGTAGCATTATTCACAATACAGGATATAAAAACAACCTAAGTGCCTGTAAATGGATGCGGATAAAGAAGATTTAAGAAGATGTGACATGTGTATCAATATATAACTATAACTATATATGTAACTATATATAGATAGTTAATAAATCCTGGGCATGTAATATACAGCATCTTGACCATAGTTAACAACACTATATTATATAATTGAAAGCTGCTCAGAGAACAGACCTTAAAAGTTTCCATCACAAGGAAAACATTCTTAAGTAGGCAGAGTGATAGATATTAATTCGACTTAGATGTGGTAATCATTTTGCAATATACATACATATACATATATATTTAATCATTATATAGTACACCTTAAACTAGTGCAATATTATACGTCGATTATATCTTAATACAGCTGAAAAAATGCTAATAGCAACTAAGAATAAAGGCAAAAACTTTGGTGAAATACACTAGTATCTATTAAGGAAAAAAAGCCTAAGTGTGCCTGGGTGGCTCAGTTGATTAAACATCCGACTCTTGACTTTGACTCAGGATCTCACGGTTCATGAGTTCAAGCCCCACACTGGGCTTGGGATTCTCTCTCTCTCCCTCTCTCTCTGCTCTTCCTTGACTTGAGCTTTCATTCTCTCTCAAAATAAATAAACTTAAAAAAAAAAAAGCCTAGAGTCATAAGCCTAAATGCTTTCCTCTAAAATCGAGAACAAACCAAGGAAGTTAGCCATCTCCATTTCTATTCAATATTGTGTTGGAGGTTTTACCCAGTGCAATGGGGCAAGAATATATAAACAATGTAAGGTTTGGAAAGAAAGTAATAAAACAATAATGAATTTGCAGGTGACAAAGAGTACATAAAGAAATATAAAATAATCTAGTCAAACTATTAAAAATAAGAGTTGAATTGGACAAGTTGACTTTTTAAGTTATTATATAAAAACCAATTGTCTTCTATAAAACAAAACAACTGCATAGAAACAAAATGCCTCAAATGCCATCATTTACAAAGCAAACTCTTTCAATAGGATACAAAAAGCACTAACCCATAAAAGAAAGGATTTGACTACTGTAAAACCAAAAACATCTCTCTTCATTAAAAGACACAAACCAGGGATTGAGAAAACATATTTGCAACACAGATAGTCAATAAAGGACTCCAGAATATATTAAGCATTTCTACAAATCAATAAGACAAAAAAGACACCCAACACAAGAGAGTGTGGCAAAAGTCCCGATTGGGCATTACACACACATACACACACACACACAATTACACAATATAAATGGCCAAATAAAAATGTGAGAAGGTGTTTAACTTCATTAATCATCAGATACCAGCAAATACCAGGATTAGATGACAGTAGGTAAAAACCATAATGGCTAGAGTTTCAAAAACCTGAAAATATCTAGTGCTGCAAAGGACGAGGATATGAAGCAACTAAAACTCTCATGCAATACCAGGGGGAATGTAAATCTGTAAGCCACTTTAGAAAATGTTTGATACTCTTTACTAAAGCTTAGCATAAGTTTACTTTAGGACACAGCAATTCCATTCCTGGGTGCACACCCAACAAAAATGTGTACATTCGGGCACTAACAGTCAAAGGCAGAACACGGCAGCACTATTCCTAACAGTTAAACACAGAAAAGAATCCACATGCTCATCAATAGTAGAATGGATAAATTGTAGTAGATGCATTAAATTGGAAAGTGTACTGTAAGAATAAACTATTGCAACGTCTAACAACATGAAATGATTTCAAAAACAAAATGTTGAGAAAGGGAGACAGCTACAAAATGACACAGACTGTATGACTCCATTTCTATAAATTTCAAAAAACTGGCCAAAATTAACTAATATGGTATGAGGTAAGATAGTGATTCACGTTGGAGAGGGTAGTGGCTGGAAGATACGCACATGGAAAGCCTCCAGGTGGCCAAAAATATTCTATTTTTTGATGTGGGTAGTGGTTCCACATTTGTTCACTTTTTGAAAAGTCTCTGAGGTGTATATTTAGTATAGTATTCTTTGTGTATCTGGTTTTTCAATTAAAAAATTATACGTATATGTATGTATGTGTATAGATGAGAGAGAGAGAGAGATATTAAGAGAATGAGCTATACTGAACTGGTTTTACAAATACCGTGAGTGTAAAAGAAGGATAATTCACCGGGACCATATGCCATTCCTCCACAATATCCAATCCATCATGTCTGAAAGATCTCATAAAGTAATTCCAGAATTACACGGAGATTGCTGTGAACTATGGAATCACAGTCAGTACAATAAGACCTTTTTTATTAAATAGCTATACAAATATTTGGGGATCAGTTGTTAGATGAACTCATAGATATAAACACATTGAATCAAAATTTGCTGGAAGAAACCACCTGGTTTTAATAATAAACACTATCCTACCTCAAATAAGTTGAAAACTCAGTTGGAAAGTAATGTGTTTTTTTCCCCTACCAAACACAGGCACACACAATCGGTTAGCAGATCAGTCCCCATACAGGGAGGGCAAGGACAGACTGCAGAAAGACACAGGCCACTTACCTACGAGGCTTGCCGGGCACTGCAGGACAGGCACCTGCTCACCGGAATTTTTAAAGTTTATATAGCAGCCTTAATGGAGTTTCATCCCATATTCCACCCAGATAATCTCAACAACACCTTACCCTCTCAAGGCTGCTACCTTGAAACTGGCTTCTAGGGTGGAAGTGGTGGGCAGAAGTTACATTCAAAGGGCAGGGGAGGGAGGAGCCTTCAATTACCTGGACCCAGGTCAAATGGAGGTCACTTCTTCTCAATGGCCTCCTCCAACCCTCCACACCTCCTGACCTGCTCTTATGACCTGCTCTCACAGTCTTACAGTCTCTGCCTCGCCCCTCCTCCAAAATGTGCCTTAAGCATCAATGAGGAGTTCCACTACCTTGCAGGTGCTCCTATGGTTGCTATATGGCTGCAGCGGAGGCAGATGGCACACAACAGTACAGGCATGTATGTGCAAGAGAGAACACAAATTAAAATAATGATTCCCAAAATAAGGAACATTTTTTTCCATCAAGAGCCCCATGATCCAAACCACTGACTTATTAAATCCCCTAGGCTATGGGTTGGATCACTCAGTATATTCACCTGTGTCCTCATGTGATTTAATAAAGATACATTAGCAGAGTCGTCAGGTGTGAACACATAGCACTCAGTGTAGATGGCACAGGTGCCTCCTTGCAAGGCACTAATAATGTCCAAGGCCATTTTGGAGGACAGCTTTTCTCATTAGAACATTTCAATGTTCAGTGAGGATATGCTTTGTCAGCTATTTTGCAAGCCCTGCTAGGTGAATTTAGAAAGGACTCCTATGTGTGCTATAATGTGGCCAGTGGAAGGAACAAAGACAGCAGTCAAATAATCAAAACAGTGGAACAAAGATTGTGTTCACCTGGCCTTAAAAAGAGGGTGGTTGACAGCTTTAGGAACTTGACCTGGTAGTGAATACCACACAGTGGCCAAGAGAGGCAGCATGGTCAACGTTGAAGCAATGGACTGGGTGGGGGTTGGGGGGCAGGATATGCCAGAATAGAACCCCACCTTCTCCCCTCTTTCAATGGAGATTGTCCCGTTTTAAGTACAGTGTGCTTCAATAGGACAAAAGATGCCAATGGAGACTGAGCATTTCCCCCTAACCCAGGGGAGTGAAGTAATTTGTCCACCCTGGTGGGATATCTTATTGCACATTCCAGTAGATAATGCTTTTTCCAGTGCGATGGGGCCTGGTGTTCTCAGCAGCATGGCACACTCATCCACAGTGAGATTCTGGGCAGGGCTGTCTCCAGCAATTTCTATCCCCTAATGGTGTTGGGGGTCTCAGTAGTCTGGCCTATGGGGCAATGGGCCCTACCAATTGATCATTCAAATGTATTAAAGTGTGGGAAAGTATTTCAATCCACCTGGCTAAGGTGGTTTTACCTGTTTGTAATTTAATCTGCTCTTTTCATTCTTTATTTCTACTAATCCTGCTGCTTGTGGGTCATAGGGAAGATGGAACCTTCATTCAATGTCCTGTTCCTTTGTCTAGTCTTCAATATCATGACTTTTGAAACGTGAATGCCTAACATTGTCTAGTTTATTAGGGTATCTGTCCATGGTACTTAGTTTCTCTAATCCCCTATTAGTGGCAGCTAGGTTTGTGTCACAAAAGGGGAAAGCTTGGGTTAGGCCAGACAGTGCCCATATAAACCAAGACATATTTAAAACTTCACTTAGAGAGAGGAGGCCAATATAACCAATTTGTCAATCCTCTCTCTGTTGGAAACTCCGGTGAATGGCCCAAGATTCCTGGGCAGTCTCCTGATTTCCTTTAGCAGTCTCCTTGGGTGTTGTTTAGAATATACAGGACATGCTATTACTGCATTAACCAACTCACTGTATTCAAGGGCAATTCAGCATCCTTGGCAATATGTCATCCCACCTAGGTGCGACTGTAGCAGCTTTTCCTATGCATGCAATCTGCTGTGGAGGGTGAGTTACTAGCATTTGTACCCAGGCTATGACATCAGCTTCATATTGCCAAGGGGTGCCAGAACCTTTTGAGACAGGCACATGGAAAATAGTGAAAGCTGCCTCACGCTCTTTCAGGAAAACCGAAATGTTCTTCCTGTGTATCCTGAAGCCACAGTGGTTTATTCATGATTATCTATCCCTTGGCTACCAATTGTCTAAGGGTTAATCCCTTCAGAAGAGTCCAACTATCAGAGAGAGACAAAAGAAAGAGGCAGACCACTCCAGATTGATAGGTAGCAGACTTAATAACCAAGGGAACTTAAATATGTGGTTTGAATTGGATGGCTACAAAAATAAGCAAATTTCCATGCCTCCCCATCAGACTCTTTAAAGTTCATATATAGGTCTTAACTGTGTTCAGTCATGTCTTTAGTTCAGATAGTCAACAACACCTTATTCTCTCAAGGTTTCAGCCTTGAAACAGCCCCTAGTGTGGAAATAGTGGGCAAGACATAGATTCCCAAGAATGGCAAAGGGAGGGAGGAGCCTCCCACTGCCTGCATCCAACTAATGGGTCAACCAGTGGTCATGTCCTCTGGATGACCTCCTCCAATACACACACACACACACACACGCACACATTTTCTTTCTGTAGTAAGAATGAAGAGGCAGACAGGAGCCAGAGAGATCATTATTCATTCATTTTGTTTCTTAAATTCCACATGTGAGTGAAATCATATAGTCTTTGTCTTTCTTTGAGTTATTTCATTAGCATTGTACCTTCCAGATTATCCATCTGGTTGTTGCAAATGGGATATTTAATTTTTTACAGCTGAGTAACATTCCATTTTATGCACACACACACACACACACACACACACACACATACACACACATACCATATCTTCTTTATCCATTCAGCTATGGATGGCCACTTGGCTGCTTCCATATCTTGACTCTGGTAACTTATGCTGCAATAAACATAGGGGTATATATATCTTTTTGCATTAGTGTTTTGTTTTCTTGGGGCAAATACCCAGTAGTAGAATTATTATATCATATGGTGATTCTACTTTTAAATTTTTGACAAATTAACAAAGAAGTAAAGACAAACTGGGGCACCTGGTTGGCTCAGTCAGTTAAGTGTCCAACTTCAGCTCAGGTCACAATCTCACGGTTCAGGACTTTGAACCCCACATGGGGCTCTCTGCTAATAGCTCAGAGACTAGAGCCTGCTTCAGATTCTGTGTCTCCCTCTCTCTTTGCCCTTCTCTGCTCAAGCTCTGTCTCTGTCTCTCTCTCTCACTGGCTCTGTCTCTCTCTCAAAAAAGTAAACGTTAAAAAATTAAAAATAAAAGAAATAAAAACAAAATAAACAAACAAAAAAACAGACTGTTAACTATAGAAAACAAACTGGTGGTTGCCAGAGAGGAGGTGGGTGAGGGGGATGGGTGAAATAGATCAAGGGGATTAGGAGTAAATTTATGTGATGAACACTGAGTAATACATAGAATTGTTCGATCATTATATTGTACACCTGAAACTAATATATAACACTATGTGTTAATTATACTTGAATAAAAAATAATTTTAAAGACAGAGATCATTGAATATCCAGGCAAGGTCTTGAGTGGGATGCATGGGGCAAGTACGAGGTACAATTATACTGTCAGATCCCTGTGACCAAGTGTCTGATCTCCAGCCTTGGATCCAAATACCACAATTTGTCAAGGAAGCTAGAGATAACTGAACTTAAAGATGTGTCAATTAAGTAAAAACGTAGCAAACTGATATAGTACACGGATGCCATATCATTATTTAATGAGAGAGTAAACTCCAAGTAAGTCAGAATGTTCCCATTGTCCTGTCACTATACAGAAATATGTATTTCACTCTAATAGGAACATGAGAAGTCAGGATATGCTCAGAGTTTGGTAAGAGAAATGAATGGCTTCATTTTTCTTTTATTTTTTAACGTTTATTTATATTTGAGAGAGACAGAGTATAAGTGGGGGATGGGCAGAGAAAGAGGGAGACACAGAATCCGAAGTAGGCTCCATGCTCTGAGCTGTCGACCCAGAGCCTGACACGGGGCTTGAACCCACAAACTGTGAGATCATGACCTGAGCCAAAGTCGGATGCTTCACTGACTGAGCCACCCAGGCGCCTCAGGAGTGGCTTAATTTTGATGACATTGGCATTGGACAGTGTGCATAATGGATCCTTCTCCACTGTGGGACTATATACAGCTGACTGTGGAATCAGACACTCATGCAGGTGTCTTCCCCTTGGAGTAAATGAGAGGGAAACAGACAATTCTAATTAATTTTCTAAAATTCAGGCAGTCTGTCTTTGCTGATTTACTTGGACGCACTCTAAACAGAATACTGTTGGTCCAGTCTGTCCCCAATGTATGAATTTTATTAGTTAAATCCTTCTAATTCCAAGTTTGAGGAATATTTTAATCCAATTCTCTATGAACTAACTCCAGGACTCTATCAGAATAGAACAATATAATGCAAAGGCAAAGAATCTATGTTTAATTCATAACTGTCTTAATATATGTGAAAACAGAAGTTTCTTAAGAATGATTATCAGAAATCTAGTTTAAAACTAATGAAAAAGTGACATCCAATAAAAGGATTCTCATTGCAAGATATAAAGGAATAAGCTATATTTGCTTAAAATTTTTTTGTTTTGTTGTTGTTCATTTTTGTTTTTGTGTTTTTTGGTTTGTTTTTCATCAATTTATTGTCAAATTAGTTTCCATACAACACCCAGTGCTCGTCCCAACAAGTGCCCTCCTCAGTGCCTGTCACCCTCTCTCCCCACTCCCATACCCCTCTCAACCGTCAGTTTGTTCTTAGTATTTGAGAGTCTCTTATGTTTTGTCTCCCTCCCTCTCTGTGGCTTTTTATTCCCCTCTTCTCCCCCCCACGGCTTTCTGCTAAGTCTCTCAAAATCCACCTATGTGTGGAAACATATGGCAGTCTGTCTTTCTCTGACTGACTTATTTCACTCAGCAATAATACCCTCCAGTTCCATCCATGTTGCTACACATGGCCAGATTCCATTCTTTCTCATTGCTGCGTGTTTGTTTTTTTGCCTAAACTTGCAAATACCAAAGCTCCTGTGAGGAGAACTTGCACCAGTCCCACCAAAGAATCTGGAGACACTAACCTGACACAGTTTACGAGAACTCCTCTTTCCAGAGAAATCGGTGGATGCATTTTATCCTATAAATTGATTAGAGGCTGACAGGAATGTGAAACCTAATTAAATATATAAATATATAAAATCACTTTTAAAAAATATATAAGCCAGGGTACCTGGATGGCTCAGTCAGTTGAGCGTCTGATTCTGCTCAGGTCATGATCTCATGGTTGGTGAGTTCAAGCCCTGAGTCAAGCTCTGTGCTGATGGCTCAGAGCCTGGAGTCTGCTTTGGATTCTGTGTCTCCATCTCTCTCTGCCCCTCCTATGCTTGTGCTCTCTCTCTCTCTTTCTCTCTCTCTCTCTCTCAAAAAATAAATAATTTTTTAAAAAAAAATTAAAAACACATATACAAGGCAATAAAACCTGCAGAAAATAACATAGGGGATATATATGTTACCCAATTCTTTCAGAAAAGTAGTCACAAAATCATTAAAACATACAGATTATGTTCTGCATAATGCTAAGCATATGAATATTTATATCATTCACAGTAAACACTTGTTTGACACAACCCAATGGACATTTTGTACATTCTACATATGCCATGCAAATATCACTGCACACTGGGGAACACCCTGGAATAAAAATCGAGGCAGTGGTATAAAGTCATGCAGGTGTCCATCGTACACCTACAGAGGCATGATCTGCAGAGACTATGAAGAGGTTACATAAATGGAGCCCCAGGCATTGTATAATGTGGCAGTCTTAAAATACTCTTAACGCAACGAAAATGAAAAATTTATTTCATAAAGATTAGTATATGGTCGCATTATGAAAACGGGAAAACAATTTGAAGTATAGTTTCATTAATTATTACTATTTCTCACAATCCACTTGAAATACCATTTATCATTGACTCCAAATCACATAGGACACTAAGTTAGAGGAGAGTATCACAGAATCCATATCCTGCCTGAAGACTCCTTGGTTTTCAATTACATTTTCTTGTGGACACAATTGTTTTGCATATTTCTGGAATATCTTTGTTCTCCCTTCCATTCATATTTAAAAACTCTATAGCTCTATTTGTATTATTTATATGTCTTCCCAAATGTTTTTAACGCCTTCCAATTTAACAACACTGAAAAAGACATTATTATGCTTTGTGCTGTTTCCTGATCATTAATGAAGACATTACATTTAAAAAAAGTCCACCCTCGTTAAACACATTTTTGCAACTTCAAAGTGTATAAAGCCTACAATATGAGTAATTTGAAGACATTGCCACATATTATTATTCTTTGCTTACCATCTTTTAGCTCATTTTCAGTTCTTGAGGCTGAATTTTTCTGGTTTGATTTGAATCAATTTTGCCAGCAAAGTCTCACTGATGTTATATCAATTACTGTAAGAGGAGAATATAGGATGAGCGCCGTACATAATCCTCCCTATTCAGCTCTGAATTTAGTTATTCTAACAAGAATGCTATTTAGGGTGGGTGTATGTGTGTGTGTGTGTGCATGCGTGTATGTGTGTCTGTGTTGAGGGATAGTGGTATTGGGAGATGGAGGGTGCTCTTTAAAAATACACGATTCACAAAAATAGATTTACTATTCTGGGAGAGAGCAGAATTAAAGTAAGAAAGAAATGAGCCCTGGCTCTGATCATCATGTAAACTGACAGTAGAGAAAAATGAGGACATCAAAATGGTATTCCCCTTAGACCTAGGTAAGCATGGCCCTTGCTCCAGGGGGCCTGGTGCTTTAAAGCTCCTCTCTCAAAATTTTCTAATTTTGACTCTGGTCATACTTTGGTGCTGGGACTAGCTGGAGTTAGCAGTGCCCAGGAGTAAAGCACCCTCGGCCCTGACCAGGACCCACATGAGCCCCAGTCTCTGTTTCCATCCTTTGGAGCATTCTTCCATCCTCTTTGCACCTACCCCTCATCACAGGAAGTCAACCAGTTGCACAGATGTGCCTGGGGATTGAAGAGTAAAGGGGTCATTCCAGGCCCCATGGCTGGATATAATTTCCAGGAAGGTGACTTGTTAAACTAATTGTTCCTGTTTGTGGCCTTAGTATTTCTTTCACAGACTCATGAGAGACTGACCTAAAAGAACAGAGGGGACATGCTGATTTGGGATAATGAAAATTGTTTATCTAGACAAGTGTCTTGCAAAAACAGTATTTGCTAAATACTCTAGGGGGCGCCCTGTATGAGGATACTTGGATGACAGAAAGTCCCTGTTAGTCACAGAGAATTCTACAAGAGTCATTGGAAATCTCATCCAGATAATTTCTTTTTCCTTTTTTCAACAGATTTTAATAGAATCTGGCTACAGAGTATCTACACTTTGTTTGCAATTGTAACATGAAGTCTTAGCATTGCCTGCTTATATAAAAAGACTCCTATCCATTTCCTTTCCTTTGAAGAAGTTTGGAAATGCCTGAGTAGTTGACATCTAATAAACAAGTTCAACTGTAGATGTCTTTAACATCTACAAAAAATTGACTTTAAAAGAACATTCAAAAGACATTTTAAAGGACATTATCCTCAGTAATCTGGGTGAGCCTCATCCAAGCAGTTGAAGAACCCTAACAACAAAAGGAAGATTTCCTTGACACAAAAAAATTCTGCCTCTGAACCGCAGCATCACCCCATGCCTGAGGGTTTCCAGGTGGCCACCTGTCCTGTGGATTTTAGACTTATCAGTCCCCACAACCACATAGGCCAGTTTCTTGAAATCTATGCATGTATGCATCCATCCATTCATTCACCTGGTTCTGTTTCTCTTATGGGAACCTCAATGATATATGTCAAAAGTATCTCTCCTAAATGTTCGAATACATTTTCTGACATTGAATCTCCTTGGGCTAATGAGGAGGATGCCCTGCGTTCACTCAACTAGTCATTGTGCCCAGGGGCCAAACTGGGTCAGAGGCCTGCCCCTAGAGCCAGGGGTTAAGTCATCTCCCTCAGTAGCAGGAAAAGAAAATCAGGGGAAACAATAAAGAAAATATGGACTCTTCTACAGGGGAAAGTGATGCTGGATAGCCATTCACACCAAATGTCCAACAGAGAGAACTTACACACTTTCTGTGTGTCGAAACTGACACTAATAGGTGCCAAGTAGATTCAGGTTGAATAAAACTTCCAAATATTTTGAGATCTTACCAATTTGGATTATATGTTCTGGTAAGACTCAAAATTTCCTCCCAGAATGCAGTTTACTCATGTATTAGATAACATGCATAACAATGCCTCCCTTGATTTTTTTTCAACAAACCAATATAGAGTCATAATGCATGAAGTTTACATGCAGTTTTGCTGACTTGCTGTTTCAGCATCTGGCTTTATGTCCTATTTCCCTCATTGCCACATTGACCTTTGCTTTCTCCTACCTGCACTGTGTTTTCTCTTGCTCTTGAACCTATTAGGACCAGAATCTGGCAAGTTAGCATTGTATTGGTGGGCTTGATTCTGTTCACAGTGAAGTTACACTAGTTAGGGAATGAAGAATTGGGCTCAGGCTAAGTGGGGGGATAATACAGCATGATTAAGGAGGCATCTGGACTTGACTTTGGCACTGATGACACCACTGACCTAAATACAGTGTAGTCTCAGAAATCAAGAGGTTTCCCAGGCACTGTGTTTTAGGGGTCAAGGCCAGAGTAACTGAAAGATCGCAAGGCCTGAGCAGGAACTTGGGCTTGAGTTCGACTTTGTCCAGTGGGTCAAATTAGTTATGGAAAAGGTGATATATAGGCATTCTGGGCAAGATCAGAATGATCAAAAGTGCCCTGGATAATAATCTCCTCCCATGCGGGACTGTGAGGTTTTCAGCCTGGCTGGGATATATTCTAAAACTGGGAGGCAAGTATGGAAAGAAAGGTGGTAGCCAAACCACGAAGGACTCTGACTGTCACTCATAACAATACAGGCTAGGAAAGAGGGACAAGTTTTTTAATCCAAAAAGGAACATGATGAAATAGATGTTTTTTAGATTGTTTGGTGTCTCTGGTAGAGAGACAGCTGGAACCAGGAGGAGCTTCAGAACATTCTAACAAATGCAGCTTGAAATCGAAACAAATAGTCATTACCATTCATTTGGGATTTGTGCTACTTTGCAATGTTCAAAGAATCCTTTCAAAAAATATGGGATCATAATGGAAAAATAATGGGAAAATTGAAATATATTATGAAAGCATCAAAACCATGCACAGATTTTCAGCACAGTAATGCTAGTGCAGTTATATGTATTGATTCCTCATTCAAATACAATTAAGCTTTGAAATCAACTGCATATGGATTCAGACAGTTGAAAATGATATATTTCTCCAGTACTTAATAGATGTCCAAACTGTGTCTGGCAATGATAGAAAATTGGGTGAGTAAATTGTTCTATTTTACTGTTAGGCTAAATTAACTCTTTCTGGGTTCAGTCGTTGTTAGTTTGTACTGTTCTTCATAGTCTCCACTGCCCATTCACTCTGTTAATCTCTGTGAACCTTCATGCTACTCCATTTTACAGATAAGAAAATTAAAGTCAGAGACAGCAAGTCATTTATCTCACATATCATTTGCTATTTAGTGGTAGAGCTACAGAGAGCTTAGACCTTAGCACTGTTCAGTACGAGCTCTTGGGTTGGGAGGTAACCATGAGCTCAGGGGAAGCAAATCAAAAGGAAGATAAACAGTTTGAGAAGGATGGGTGATGAGCACCTGAGCTAAGGGGAAACACCAAGCTGATCTGGGTTTGGAAATGAGCAGAACTGACTCTTCAGACTCTGCCCATTTCCCTCCCACATTCAGCAAACTTCCAGCCAGTGCAGACAGCAAGCTGAAAACCTCCGGGAGTAGCAGCAGCTCCCCTTTGTTTTGGTCACTCAGCACCCAAGTCATGTCCATATTTCATGGGCGGATGCCACCCACCTGGAGGGAGGATGTGGCACCATAGGAGGAGCTCAGTGCAGCAGCCTAGTTTGCTTTTACCCCATTTGGCTGGGGAGGGACGACATCAGCTTGCAGGGTACCAAGTAGTTAAGGCTTCCACTATGGTTGTATGGGTTAGGCCCTACAGAGTATGTCAAGCTGATGGCTGAATAGGCTAATACATAAGCCTTGTTCTTCTCTCCGAGCCAGTCTTGCCTCACAGCACCATGTCCTCCTTGTTTCTAATGTGCACAAGATGCCATATGGACTTAAAGTGAGGCTGATATAAGGTAATTCCTGTAAGAGGTTGGGTCACAGTCTACCACGCTACTGGACTCCAGCATGCTCTATCATGTGTATGTGTGTGTTCGTGTTCTGTGAGCAAGATCAAATAGATAATAATCAGGTAAAGTAAGGACTCAAATCTATCAAAAAACATACTATCCTTTTATTAAAAAAGTGTACTCATTTTACTGAAAAATCTAAAAGTGCATATGGTGATGTCATTTTTATTACACAGAGACCCAGTGGGAAGACCCGGAGAAGAGAAAGAAGTAGCTTAGTGTCCCTACCAACTTTCTTCTCACTCTGGATGAGGCTACTGAAATAGTTTACAGTATTTCTAGAATCTAAGGGAATTATAGCTGGCTCTTCTACTTGCCCCTCTGGAACTACCTACTCTGATCTGTTTCCCCCCACTCAATCATTCTCCCTCTCTTCTTGGTCCTTTTATACCAGCTGATTCTTAAACTATTCCTGGATACTGCTTAATGGATTACATTTGGATTAATGTCTCAGCCCTACAAAACACCTCCATTCCTTTCTTGCATCTAGCCCATTCTCCAAGAACCCCTGCATAGGAGAGAGCACTGGCTCTGCCCTTCCGAACTCATGCCCACTGAGCATTGTCCCACTGGAGGCTACTAGAATTGACCCATATTAGCTGTCTAGAGGTGTGTTTTGAGCATACACTTTTTACACTTGGAAAAATGGTAAGCTGCATCATAGGAATAAGATTAATCCTTAATATGGAAGGACAGCAACAGTAGAATATTTCAGAGGAAAAGCTCTGCATCAAACTAAAGCCTTCCCCTCATCACCTTCCCTGTGAAATTTGGCCACCCGTGTGTGTGGACTATGAATGGTAATTATCTGAATGAGTGTGCATGGTTTGTGAGAGTCAATAAATGTCCACTTCGGTACACCTTGTCGGTTGCAATTTGCATCAAACCCTCCTTTCTCATCACAGGATGATCTAGGTTGAGAGGGAAGGAGAGGCTAAGGAATATCCGGCATTAATTAGCAAGTATTTGAATGGAAGATGCTGTGAGCCAAGGGCAAGAGGTACATGAATGGAAGTCAAGAAATCAATTGAGGGAAATCAACAAGACATGTAATTAAATGAAAGACAGACTTCAGGACAGATGCTTGGGATGGTCTGACTTAATTCTAGGGAAAGATAGCTAAAAGCTAAAATTTAAAGGGCAGAAAATAGATCTGCCCACTCACTTTGTGCCTTGCCTTGCTAGACATGTGAGCTCAGGTGGTAATAATAGCAAAGTGACACTTGTTACCTTCCAGGTAGTTTTAAATGCTTTGCATACTTTAATTTAACTCTCATATCCTATAATGGAGTTACTATTATCGTCATCTCCATCTTAAAGATTGGAAAATTGTGGCAGAAAGTGGTTAAGTAAGTTTGTCTAAGATCATAAGTAAGTGGCATAGTTTAGCATTTGACTCCAAAGCGTATGGTCATAACTACTACGCCGTATTCCCAAATTAGGAGGCATGTCTTCACCTTTGAAAATCATGAGAAATAGATCAGAGATAGAGAAATCTCATGAAGTGAGAGTCCCAAAAATCTGACACAAGGAAATGAAAGTAGACAGAAGTTAACTATGAAGAATGTCTTGAAAGACGCTGCCCCTGACCCTTAAAGTTTATTCTCCCTGATGTTTCTGCCTGGAATAACACCACTGATTCCTTGTCCAGGTTAAACCTCATAATCTCTGTGTTTTCTTTTACATTTTTGTTGGTCCCAGCACAGATTATATGGTTCAAACATCCTAATAGGATCTTACTCAGAGAAGGACTTGGCATCAAGAAAGTGAGATTCTGAAAGGGGTGGACAGGGCATGAGACAAGGCAGACAAACCTGGAAAAAAAAAAAAGGGAGGATCCTAGTTATAAAGTCTGTACAATATAGAGAGTAGAAATTTTTTTTCTTTTAAATTGGAGTCATGACACAGTGAATCCAGAAATAAATTGACTTGCATCCTGAAAAACATAGAATGAATCTCCAGATGGAGAAATAGTGATATCTATGTTTGAATGCAAAGGAGAAAGTATATGTTTGAGTGTAATGATTTTCCATAATTAGTATTTTTTTTCACCTTAAAATACCAAGGGAATAGACAACATAAGGAATAATAATGGATAAATACTATTGTTCTCCAGATTCTTTGGGTCAAGAAACTAAAGTTCAGAGAAATTAAGTAACTTGCCCAAAGGCACTCAACAGGGGAGTGGCAGAGCCTAGGTGTGCACTCAGGCAGGACAATTCCAGAGTCCACCCTGGAACTGGTGTACACTTCACTGCCCTCTTTGTAAAACAGGTGGGCAAAATGCTGGCTATGTGAAGCCCACAGATCATGATTGACACCATAACACAGGTGCTCAGGTGCCAATCACCTTATTTGGCTCAGGATAAACCCAACGCAATTAAAACAGAGCAACCCTTTTCAGTTCAAAGCACACTCCTGTGTCTCAGCACTTTGTTGCATACTCCTGGGAAAACAAGCATAAGACTCAGCCCTCAGTACAGGAGACACTTAGCGTCTCAGTGCATGGTAGGAAACACGAAAGCAATATTACACCAAGCAGTGTGTCCTAAGCCCAGTTAGAGGAAAACATGCAACATCCAGAGGATCTAGACAACCCTTGAGCTTGGGGGTCAGGTAGAATGAGTGAGGTGGGCCATTTACCCTGGATTTAAAAGGACCTGTGAGGTGAAGGTGACTGCGAAAGCAGCATTTTTGGCAAAGGAGAAGATCAAACAAAAATGCACGGAACAGCTGGTAGCTGGGTGTAAGCACAGGAATCACTGCTCTGGCTGGAACATCTAGGCAAGAAGGAGGATAGGAAACCCAACTGCAGATTACATTTAAAATTTAATACAAATGAGTATACACAGGTGAGTGGGGCAAAGGAGGGTTATATAATAAAGAAATGAACAAGATTCAGAGCCCAGCCCAAGCTGGGTGTAGGGAGAAGTCTTTATTCAGGTCAGAATTCAGATCAGTAGAGATGCTAACAATATGCAGTTTTATTCAACACAAAAAACTGTGATCTCCGAGTGCAAATGCCCTTCCATGGCTATTAGAAGAACCCCTGAAGAGTCACTCATGCAAAAAAATGCTTCGTTGCCATTGTTATCAGGCTCGTAAGTCTGCACAGCCAGATAAGTAGACACACGCTCCATTGCATCTTGTGAATATCATAGCTTTTGTTCAGCATCACATTGAAATCTTAGGACTATGTCATTTACCCTACCATATATTTTTTTACTCAATTTAAAAATACAACACAAAAGATATGCATAATGGCAAAGCAACGACTCCCAAAGATTGCATTTTAGTTTAAAAATGGAAATTGGGAGGTACCCGATGTTTTCGGTTGATATCCACCATATGAAATGTGAAATACATAATAATTTTGAATTAAATATTCACAAATTGCAAGTTTTGTAGATTGTTCTTTTTTCCTCACCCAGGTGAAGTAAAAATCAGTAAATTCAGTCGACTTTGTTAGATGATTTGAGAAATATATGCAAAACAGAAAATATGCATTTTTGTCTTCAAGGACTTCATAGATTTATTGGAAAGGTGTGTCTTACACTATGGACCTGTAAGTAGTGGCCCTGTGTTGATGGACTGAAACTTTAGTCACTACAGTTTCACAGAATTATATGCGTACAGGGCAAATAGATACTTCTAAAATGCTTTAAAAATAGCTTTATTCAATAAAGAGTTTTCCCTGCATGTATTTTTTGAGTGTCTGGTATGTCCTAGATACTGTAGAAACAGAGAGGACTAAGAATGGTTTCTGTCCTTAACAGTCCATCAAGTTAAAAAGAAAAAAAAAAAAAAGATACAACAATTCAAGCACCATATAAAGCCACGTATAACAGAGGGATAAACTATGTGCCACGGTAACACAAAGGAAAGGTGGCTACCTCTCTCTTTCCCAAGTATGATTTTATTACTCAAAAAACTCCTTCTACTAAGACTAATGCCAAAAACTTCTGTCTAGCTTTTGCTGCCAGGATCACAAAATTCATATTAGAGAAGTAACTCTGCTAACTATATTTGAATGAACAATATATCTAGTACTTGTCATTAATTTTAGCCTAAGATATATTAGAGGGTAAAAATCATGCCCAGTTTCAATTTAATTCCTGAATAATTCTGATGACCATTAGACATGATGATGTAGATGTATCTAAGCATGAAAGCACATAGCAAAATCAAAGCTCAGATTTTTGAGATTTAGATTCTTGTGGTGGTGAGAATCAGAGTAAAGAACAGTAGGAAGCAAGCAAGGTAGCCAGGGCACAAAATTTAAAGAAGCACTCACTCCCCCATGAACAATCCTGATTAACAGCAGGTGCCTCCTTAAAAATGTGTGCCCTTGGTACCTGGCTGGCCTCACTTTAGCCTCAGTCCTGGAGTGAATATTTTAAAGGGAGAACAAAAGAAAAGGAAATGTTGTTAAAAGAAGCCAATAGCAGCTGGAGAAATAGACTCAGACCCTCCATTTCAAAAAGGTCTTTCTTCATGCTATATCCCCCCAACTCCCTGTTTAGAATGGCACCACAATAAGCCTCAGTGATTTCCTGTTACAAGACACAAGGCTCAGAGTGTATATTGGGTCTCTTTCTTCTTTTGACTAAGCCTGGTCAACATCACCCTTGACCAAGTCATTGACTTAGCCTAATCAATGAAGAACACCACAAAACTGATTAGATTAGAGCTACTTTCGAGCGAATCTCTATGTACTCTGACTTAAAAAGTACTTGTGTTTATTCGAATCAGCTATGGTAACTCACATACTTACATGAAGGAAGAATAAGTTTTACACTCATAGATGCTAGAAATAGAGGAGGTACTTCATGCCATGCAGGGCACCAGGGTTGATCAGAAAGCAGAAGTAGCAAGAGGAAAATATAGGAAAGAGGCTTTATGGTGGTTATCCATAGGTAGAAATGGGCAAGGCAGGGGAGGCAGGTTACATAGATTTAGGATTGGCTAGTTTGAATAATTTCAGCAGGCTCCAGCAGGTAGGGCTGCCCCTAGTTATCTGATACCTGGCCCTACTGTGATTAGGGAGGAAATAGTGGCTCCCAAGGTGAAAGCATGATAAAGGAGGTCTGAACTCTGGATTGGTTGGTTTGCATATGAAAGGCACACTTCCTGGAAGGCAAATTGATTGCAATCCCTAGGAATGAGCTAACCTTGAGAGGAAGTCCCTTTTAGTGTCAGCAAAATTCCAAGAAGTCAAAGCATCAGAAGAAAAGACATGCTTAATATATGCCCATATTTTAATAGTCACTGTTCAGTACATTTCTAGAATTCCCAAGGCCTGTAAGAGAGCTAAGCTTTCTTCTCTTTCTTAGAAATGATGTGGAAGTGTTAATGTAGCAAAGTTTGGGGACAATGTACAATATCACTACATGAGCTATGATCAGAGAGCTTTGGCTTCCCAGAACTTTCAAACCAGCATTTTTCACAATCAGGAAACTGTTTTTAAAAATACAGAGAGAGAAAGCTCTTACTGGACTCTAGGTAGACTTTTTAACATTTACAGTAACTCAACACCCTAAGGTTTTAGTCACCAAAAAGCATATATAAAAGGTACAAAAGCCATGGGCTCCTTTCCATGTTGTGTTTGCGAAAGAGATGGAAAAACAAAGTATTCAGCGCAAGTAAGAGCTATAAAGACAACACCGATGTTCCTGCGCCTTGGGACACAAAGTTGCCAACATGCACACTCCACTTCCAGATGAAATGAAAGGTGCCAGAAGTCCCTTCACAGATAATACAGGTGACCACATCTTCTTTCCCACTATGTGAGGTATGTAGTAAGATTTTTAGAACTAGGAAAACTGCCAGCTGAGGAGAAAACTGAAGAAAAGAGCAACTTACAATTATTAGGGTGCTGTAGGATCTGACTAACCAGAAAGGCCTGGAAGAATGAAATTCTGTTCAGCTTGTGTTAACAATGTTGAAAGTGTGAGAAATGGAAATGAACTTAGTTTCAAGATACTTGAGAGGTGCAAACATCAAAGGGGCATAATTAGAAGCAAGTGTTTAGAGCGGGAACATGATAGAAGATTCATGGATGATCATCAGGAATTAATTTCAGGTCTGCAATTTCTCCGAAGCCACAGAGCCCGTCTGCGAGAGTGTTGAGCGATCCTGTCTCCTCAGGAGATCTCCCTAACAGTGTCAGCAATTCTTATTTGTAAAGATCACTTGAGAAACTGCTCATTCTGGTATGGCTTGTATCCAACTCAGTGTATCAATGCTATGGGTGAACTGTATCCTCAAAAAAAAAAAAAAAATTGAAGTCCTAACCCCCAACACATCAAAATGTGACTTTACTTGAAAATAGGTCATTGCAGATGTTTAGTTAAGATGAGGGGGTACTGGAACTAGGATGAGCTTCTAATCCATTATGACCAGTAACCTTATAAGAAAATAGCCGTGTGAAGACACAGAAACACAGAGATAAGGCCACGAGATGGGGAAGGCAGAGATTGGAATAAGGCAGCTCCAAGCCAAGGAGCACCAAGGATTACAGGCATAACACCAGAAACTAGGAAGAGGAAAAAACAAGATTCCCCAACAGGTTTCAGAAGGTGCATGGCCCTGTGGACACTTTGATTTCAGACTTCTAGGCTCCAGAACTGTGAGACAATATATGTCTGTTGTTATAAGTCACTCGGTTGTGGTACTTGGTTACAGCAGCCCTGGCAAACTAATATACAGGCTCTAAATGATGACCAGAGGTCCTGTAGTATATCCTCAATTCTTAATTTTGAACGCTGAATCCAGCCCCCTTTTTGCTAGTTTTGAGGAGGAAAGCTACTTTTTAGGACTGATTTTATTAGATTTTGCTGTGGCATCATGAATCAATTTCTAAAGAGTAGAGAATTAGTCAACACAGTAATACTAAGAACTTGTTCTTTGACTGAGAACCTGACATTTGGGCACATCTGGGACTATCCAGGACCTCCAGTGCCAACAGAGGGTCATCAAGGCCATGTCCTGTAAAATATGAATGCCAGAGCAGAATCATGAATGGCCAAGGAGTAAGAGATGACATCAAAAGCCTTTTGAGATGAATTTGAAATCAATAAAGTGACCCTAACATCTGGAGAATGAAGTGTAGTGATACCCTAGCACTGGGAAAGAAAAATAATGAAAAAAAATTCACCAACTACCCACTAAAAACAAAACAGAATGGAACAGAACAAATTTGTGTGTGTTGAAAAACACAGAGTAAGAGTTCAAGTAATTTTTGTATGTGATGAATGACGGTAAACAGTACTCAGTGCTCACAAGGTTTGGTGGAAAAGACTATCCCCTATTTGCTGCCTACAGTATAAATTAGGGTAGCCTTCTGGAACACAATCTGATAATGTGTGCCAAAAGTCTAAAACATGCATATATTTCTCATCAGCCTAATGTATTTCCCATTTTATTTCATGGGGTTGTCTGAGAACGGGAATCTAAATGCTTCATATATTGACAGGGGAATGGGTTACACAGGTGTATGCATTTGTCAAAACTGAACAAACTGCACACTTAAAACGTCTGCACTTCACTGAATAAAAATATACATCAATAAAAAACTGAACCAATAAACAAAATTTCCATTTTAAATACCTATTCTAGAAATATATACAGATTTTTTTAATAAAATAGATTCCCTTGTAGGTCAGGAAGAGAGAAAAGGATCCTAGACTATGTGTGAAAGAATAGTATGTACATTTCAAGGTCTTCCGCCAGCTCTGACCCAAGTATAATTAAGCTGGATGTATAATACTGCCTAGGTTTCGAGACCTAAAATTCAGACTTTCATTGATGTAGGGCTTGACTGACCAGGGTACACAGCAACAACCTGTGATGATTAGTGGGCTCTGTGTCCCCAGTAAGAACAGGCATGCACTACTTGCCCAGACCCATGATCAGTATTAGATAATTATCAGATAATATCCTTTAATACTTTTGAGAGGTGGTGGCCAACAGAACTCATCTCTTGAAGACACAAGATTCTAGATGGGTTCCCACATTTCCTCACAGAGGCCATAATGTCCAAAGCAATGTGGAACAGAGGCAAACAGCTGTGAGGCCGTTATCAATGCATTGGTGGCCTCAGGCTAGGACATTGTGTGGACACAGATTCAAGAGAGTGAGCCAGTGAAGTATTATGGAAGGGCTGGGTATGATGGCAGAAGTTTTATGGTCCTAAGTGTTCCCCTTCACTCCGCAGTTGACCAGCACTTACAATGACCTCACTCATCAGACCCTTTATATCACTTAATCCTTGGTTAGAAGAGGAAGTGCCAACTCCTATGTCCAGACTGAGAAGGGGTATCTTGTCTCCAAGCATTATAGAAAAGTAGCCAGAGTCCAGACTAAAGCCAGAAGGCTTACATCTCAGCTTACCATTTCCAGCTGTTTTAACTTGGACAATTAACTTACTCTCTCCTTCAGTTTTTTCATCTGTAAAAAATGGAGATAATGTTTATATACAGGGCTGTTGGGAGAATTAAATGGGTTAATTAAGTGGGCAGAACGCTCAGAAAAATGTCAGGCAAATGGTCAGCACACAATACTCATGATAATTATTAAAGCTTATCTTCTCATTCCCTGAACATTGTGCACAAATGTTTCAATTCTGCTACAAGTATCATAGATTTTATCAGAGACTCAGAGATCCAGAAATACTAAGAATCAAGGAGAAACCACCTCAGGAAAGTCATTTCTTAATTTCCTGATCCCATAAGATATTCTGCTTGGACTAATAGTATTCTAAGTATGTGGGTCTGATTTCCAGACAACCACAGCCATGATTTGAAAACTCCCACCCACATCTAACACCCCCACCCCAACACCCACCGTCACTTACAGTACTACCCAGTCATATGCAAATCCATATCATCCAGAATGTTCCAAGATGCACTTTCGTCTGCAGGAAGCATATGGTGAAGAATTTATCTTTTAATGCATGTTTCCATTTTTGTTGTTGTTGTTAAAATTGCCAGAGTCTGAATTTTCCCCTAAAGAATATTCTTTCTTTCTTCATTTTTGGGTTTGTTTACTTACAAGTTTCATTGACTTTAGCAAGTCCAATACACAACAGCTATGTTAGGATGAAATCCATCTGATTAAAGTCTGCATCCTTCTCTCCAGGTGAACAAAAGCAGTGCAGGATTAAAGCAAATAGCATTAAAGACATAGTTAAGGAAAGAGGTGAGAAAGTTTTTTAAAAAATCTATAATTTTAACTATAGTCAGGATTATTCTCTGCACTTTGCATTTAATTCTGTGTAGTCATTAGAAAATCTGAAACTTAATTCTTTTAGCTCTCATTTTTTCAGGTTTATCCAGGAGATAAAAGCGGAGAATTTGTTTGGCCAAGAGACTTATTTCATCTACAAAATTTTATTTTTATGTTTCCCTGTTTCCTTTTTATAAACCGTGAGGTGATCTGGTCCATGGTTTCACAAACGCTGAAGTTACAAGTGGGCAACTCAATCCTGATAGTCATAATAATTTCTGCTCTATAGATTCAGCTTGATAAGATATAAAAATTCCAGACATTTTATTTTAGTGACAAAATAAATTGGATGCATGACTTTTGGCCTGCTGCTATGGCCTGTATAGTCTCTGTTGCTTTCCCAGAACTAATAATTTAATTATGATAAGTACAGGGTTCTTTTGAATTCATTCAAATGGTGTATATATATACATACTTGCCAACTGCTTCTGCAGTGTTATTAATAACTATGTACTAATTATGTCAATAAATTAATTGGAACTGTACTCCTCTTGGTATGGCCTCTACATCCTTCTGCTATTCTTCCTATGGACTTTTAACCTTGGCTCTAATAAACTGCCAGTTTGCTCCTCATGTATAAGGAGTATTTTCCTAAATTATTACATTTTAATGCACGCTCTGTTTAGCATTAAATATCTTCTCCTTTAATTCATTTATTGACTGCTGGATGCTTTGCAAGTAACACTGCAGTGGTTTAGAAATTTTTTTGGTAAATCATCGATTGACCCTTTCAATCACCTAATTAACCATGAATGAAAGATTTAAATAGGTTTATTTTTCTTTTTAAATAAAAGTATGTATAAATTGCAAACCAGAGTAATACAAATTAGCAATGTGGCTGTGCTATTATTGAATCAGCGCCATCGGAGTCATCAAATATCAGGAAATGAGGCAGAGGTTTGGCACCTTTTTCTAACATATATGTAATATTATGCTCTTTTCCCTCAAATAGCTTTCAGATCATTGCACACACAGAATGCAATTACTGAAAAGCAGTAAAGGCATGACTTTTAAAGGACTATGATGCCCCGAGCAATCAGTCACTATATGAGATGCAATGAAATGCTACGCCTGCCAGTTAAACTTTGGGAAAGAAGGAGCAATTTCTACAAAAGGCACCATGTTCATCTTACAAGGATATTTCCTTTAGCATCAAGTTGTAAGGTGTTACTGTCAGAGAACTTTTCGGTTTTCTGACTTTTTACATGCATTATATATAATGTCTATTATGTATCTTTACTAAAGTGGATTATAAAGAAAATAGCAGCAGTTTGCTTTGTGCTGAAAGGCAGGCACTTAAAGAGCAAAGCATCCTTTCTGCTTCCTCTAGCCTTCTCACGTGGAACAATGCACTTGGCAAAAGAGCACTTTCCTTTGTCCCTTTCCTTCCTCTGAAATAGCCATGTGACTGCAGAGTTGCCCAGAGATGGCTTCATAAGCCTCAGGGTAGAATTCAAGTCTGTCAGCCTGAACTGTTGAGCAGCTTCTGGGCACACACAGGGAAAGATGGAAGTGAGACAGGGAAAGCAAGGAAGTGAGACCACATGTCCCCACAGGGAGTTTATGGTCCAGCAAGAACATGACTTTCCTACCCCGCTTCATGCACCCAGGGCAGAAATCCACTGGACAGTTGAGAGGGTCAAAAGGATTGAAATAAAATACCCATGCCCTTTTATTTGCTTTCATTAGTGAATTTTTCATAATTCCGGTTAAAGTACCACTCAGGGCAGAGGACATACGGGCTGGAAGTCACAGGCCGATAATCCCAGGAGGACCAGAGAAGGTTTAGTCTGTTTCTAGAGGCAGAGATTGACCTAAAATGGAAACGGAGAGGATTCTTGCCAAAGTCCCAAGCTCTTATACCAGCTTCAACACTCATTTCTGGGTCTGTCACAAAAGCAGCCAAATGAAACATTTCTATTTCTAAGATGTTCTGTCTGAAATCTAAAGCAACCATTTTCTTGATTATAATTCACATGTAAAGAAAAGTCACTCTATAAGTACCAACCATTATTTTAAGTGTGTGACCATTTTCACCATTAAGATATTTGATTTCCTTGTAGAAGTACTTATAGACGACTTTTTTTTTTTTTTTTAATTTTCAAACTTCCATGTTTGGGTCCTCTCACCCCATTCTTTGACCTGTGAACCCAGTAATGAGGATACATGAATGATAGCTAGGAAACTGAAAACTCTACTACATATTTCAAGACTCTTAACTCTCCATTAACGTTACACTGAAACGAGTATTATTATGTGTTTTCTAATCACTTATATGATCTAAATCCAAGACTTGAAAAATACTATAGGCCATTTATGCTTTTCATATTAGTATCTGACCTATAATTATCCTTTGAACATATGTAAACATGACTTTTTGCTTTCATTTTCAACAGAGATGGTCACACAATAAATTCTGTTGGGTACTTAAAAAACTTAAATGACTGACCCTGGGAATATTTTTGCAATATTTTCTTTTCTTAATTAATTTTTTTTTTTTGAGAGAAAGAGAAAAACAGAGCACAATCAGAAGAAGGGCAGAAAGAGAGGGAGACACATAATCCCAAGCAGGCCCTAGGGTCTGAGGTGTCAACACAGAACCCGACATGGGGCTTGAGCCCATGGGCGCCTGGGTGATTCAGTTGGTTAAGTGTCTGACTTCAGCTCAGGTCATGATCTCATGGTTCCTGAGTTCGAGCCTTGAGTGGAGCTCTGTGCTGACAGCTCAGAGCCTGGAGCCTGCTTCAGATTCTGTGTCTCCCTCTCTCTCTGCCCCTTCCCCACTTGTGCTCTGTCTCTGTCTCTTAAAAATAAATAAAGAATAAAAACAAAATTTAAAGAATTTAGGTGCTTTTTGCAGCATTTCTTAAATATTTATTTGGCAAAAACTAACAGAATTGAAAAATGAAATTGACAAAAAAATTTATGGCTGATTTTCTACATTTCTATTAGAAATTTTTTCTGCCAAAAAGACTAGAAATAAAGAAAAGAGCAACAGAATTAATAAGATTGATTTGCAAAGAAAGTTGATATAAAAGGAATATTTACAAAATGTGAATAAGTACTAGATCATAAAATAATTCTTGAAACATTTCAAATAATTGATATCACACAGTATACAATCTCTATCCATGATACAAAAAAATGAGGAATCAGTAGTAAGTGATAATCCCTCCCAAACCTTCCATACTCCTGAATAACTAATGGATTTAAGAGGAAAACACAAGGGGGATTATAAAATATTTATAGAACACAATGACAATAAATGAACTACATACCAACACTTGTGGGATGTAGCATAAGTGGAACTAGAGATCCATTATAGTATTAAAAGCACTTTTTAAAAAGGACTATTAAAAATAAATGAGTTAAGTATTCAATTCAAGAAGTTAGAAAAATAGTAACCAAAAAAATGAAGAAGAAAGGAAATAACATAGATGAAAGCATGAGTTAATAAATACAGAGAAAACTAGAGATAATCAGGAAATTCAAATCTGATTCTTTGAAAACAGGACAGACTATCCTAAGTAAAGGGGATCAAAGAAGGAGTGGGGGTAGCAAATCAGAAATGAAAAAAACCAGGTTATTACTTCATAGAAGATCTTTTTAATATCTCATGAAATTGGTTTGAACAACAATTGCCAATAAATTTCCCAACTTCCAAGAGTGACAATATCATGGAAAAGTATAAATTACCAGAATTGATTTATGAAGGAAAATAATCTAATTTCTTTCTCTACAATGCTATATGCTTCATTTTTAAGATATACAAGGTAGTAATTTAATAGAAATAATTTTTTAAATTGTAAAATGATTACCAAAACCAAGTTAATTAACAAATTTGTCACTTTGCACATTCACTGTGTGTTTCTTTGTGTGTGTGAGTGTGTGTGTGTGTGTGCTGAGGACACAAGATCTACCTTAGCAAATTTCAAATATACAAATATGATCACCATGTTGAATCCCCCAAAAATTATTCATCTTAAAACTGAAAGTCTGAACCCTTTGACCAATATCTCTCCATTTCCCTGACACCCCAGTCCTTGGCACCACTTTTGTGTTCTCTGGTTCTATGAGTTTGACTTTTCCAGATTCCACATACAAATGAGATTATACAGTATTTGCCTCTCTGTGATGGGCTTATTTCACTTAGCATAATATCTTCCAGATTCATCTATGTTGTTGCAAATGGCAGGATTTCCTTCCTTTTTTAAGATTGAATAATATTCAAGTGCATCCGTGTGATATGATATATATCATGAAACATGTAAGATATATAGATAGACATAGATATAGATATAGATATAGATATAGATATAGATATAGATATAGGTAGCGACAGAGACAGAGATAGAGATAGATAGATGATATATCCATTTTCTTTTTCCATTCATCCATCAGTAGACATTTAGGCTGTTTCCATATCCTGGCTATTGTGAATAATACACACAGTGAACATGGGACTGCAGGTATCTCTGAGATACTATGGTAGTTCCTTTTGAGGAAACTCCATACGTTTTTCAGAATGGTTATGCTAAATTACATTTCCACCAACAGTGCTTAAGGATTTCCTTTTCTCCAAACCCTTACCATCATTTGCTTATCTTTTCTGTAATAGCCATCCTAACAGGTGTTAGGTGATAGCCCATTGTAGTTTTGTTTGCATTTCTCTGATGACTGGTGATATTGAGCATTTTTTCATATACCTATTGGGCATTTGTATGTCTTCTTCAGAAACAAGGCTATTCAAATTCTTTGTTCCATTTTGAATTGGGTTATCTTATTTTATCGATTGATTGATTGCTATAGAGTCTTAGGAGTTCCTTACATATTATGGATATTAGCCCCTTTTCGGATATATGGTTTCCAAATATTTTCTCACATTCCATAGGTATCTTTTCACATTTTGCTGATTTTTTCCTTTGCTAAAGAAGATTTTAGTTTCATGTAGTCCCACTTGTTTACTATTGCTTTCGTGGCCTGTGCTGTTGGTATCGTATCCAAAAGAATCATTGCCAAGACCAAAGTTAACAAGCTTTATCCGTGTTTTTTTTAATCCCTAAGAGTTTTATGGTTTCATGTCTTACATTTAAGTCTTTAATCCATTTTGAGCTAATTTTTGTGTGTCTATAAGACAAGGGTCAATTCCATTTTTTTTGCGTGTGGATAACCAGTTTTCCCAATGCCATTTATCAAAGAGACAATCCTTTCTCGATTTTGTAAAATCTAAGCTGTTAAAAAGCAAAAGCCAGTTATAAAATTAGCTTGGTTGTTACAAAAATCCCATCCCCTCTGTTTCCCCTAAGGTCACAAGCACATTTATTCATAAATCATTCATTCCACACATATTTACTGCAACTCTACTAGGTGTCAAGCACTCTTGTAGGCACTGTAAGGCAGTGTTCTTTGCTCATCAATGAACTATACAGAACCACAAAAAGTACTGTCTTTGTGGAGTTGAAATTCTAGTGAGTGAGACAACAATAAACTATAAAAACAATGAAAATGATAGTGTGTGTTAGAAGGTGATAAAGACTGGGAAAAAATAGAACTGGGTAAGAGAGATGGAAGTACAGGAGGCGGATGGAAAGAAGCAAGGTGGGTGTGATGGAATGGCCCGCCTGGCATTTATTTTGTCTTAAATAAATGACTTTTTAACCCAGTTCAAATAATTACCCAATAGTGAAAGAAACTCTCTCTGATGAAACATGACATAAAATGTGTTAGGGAAAGTAACTGAGCTCCAACAACCTGAAAACAAAGCCCTGGTCTTCCTTTGCTGCTCCATCCATTACTGCCCCCAAAGCTAAATCAGCTTCGAGGAGAAACCACCAGGTCATTTGCAATGAATCTCTGTGGGTTGCTGATCATTTGAGACAGACATTATTTTGCCTGATATTTTAAACTGAAGGTCAAGGTATGCATCCCTGAGAAGGCACATTCAGAAGGGAGGAAATCAGCCATGTTGATATTTGGAAGAAGTGTATTCCAAGCAGAGAAAAGAGAGCAGAATGTCAGTGCAAACAGGTTTCTGGCATGTTCTAAGTACAAGAAAGGGGTCTGTGACACTGCAGCAAAGGAAATTGAGGGCACGGGGAGGGAGTAGAAGATAAAGTGGTCAGATTGGTGAAAGAATTTTATTGGTAAATGTTCTTTAAACCTCAATGAAGAGATAATCCACAAACCAGTTTCAGAGAACAGAAAAAGGTTTAAAAACAGAAAAAAAAAAACTTCTTTTATGGGACTGATTTAATCTTGACACCAAAATTAGATAAGTAGAGAACTAGATAATTATAGACCTATCATACTGATGAACATAGATGGAAAAATCCTAATACAATATTGGCAAATCAAATCTAGTAACGTGTCTAGATTTAATCTTGCCCAAGGAAAGATTTTCTTAAGAATGTAAGGCTGGTACAATACCAGAAAAATTTATCAATGCACATATGCATATCAGTGCATAATATATTAATCAGTTAAGGAATAAAAAATATAATCATCTTAACTGTCTATCCAAAGCAGCCAGGCCAGATGTCATACATGCACCGAACAACGTGGACTTCTCTTCACCTTGAGTAGAATGGTTCCTGCCCAACCACATGTCCACATTTGTAAGCAGCAATGATAACATTACCTGCAGATATTACCAACCATCAAAGGGCAGACTGATCACATGGTATCCTCCTGTCATGGAGCTGGGGAATAGCAATTTGACTTCAGTCAAATAGGGTTTGTTTATTATGGATTGCATTTATTTTCCCTTCTTGTCCTGTTTCTCCCCACAATGCCATGTGAGATCTCCCTGAATGCCCACAGTGAATGCTGTGGTGAGCTGACAGAGGCCTCCTTCCCCCAGCTGCTAGAGGGTTGGCTCACAGCTAACAATCTTTCTGGAAATTTCTCCCAGCCAAAAGATCTGCCTTGCCCAAACTTATGTCTCTTCCCTGGTGACACCATAATGATAAATTGAAACAGGGATACAAAAGCTCAGTCACCTGCTTGTCTCTGGAAAAGACCATCCTAACTTTGGTGCTTCCTGGAGAATAGGCTGATGCCTCTGTTGTAACTGCATTTTAGATGAATTTCTGTCTGTAATCTTCCTCCTTCATTCCTTACAAGTGTTCTAGGGAACGTGCACCAAGAAATCTGCACAAAACCTGCTGCTTCCAAGTCTGTCTTCCAGGATACTTGACCATCTTATGGCTTCATATTCTAGTGTCTCTGACAAAGGATTCTATTTTACGGAAGAGAAAGTAAGATGACAGGCTAGAGCTCATGGCCTTAACTGGGTCTTCCATATGTCCCATTGTGCACTAGAAATTGAACTTAGAAATCGGTGGGATGGCCAATTCAACCCTCAGTTATGTCTTCCATCAGTTGAAGGACATCACCTAGTAAAAGAGTGTCTTTCTCCTGCAATATGTTTTTTATGGTGCTTCTTCTCCCAGGGCGTGAACACAGGAGTCTGAGAACCAGGGATAGAAATGGGAGTGACATTTCTCAGTACTGCATGTAGTGACCAGGCACAAAGTTTTTGCTTTTTATTTAGTGATTCTAGGTGCTTCAGTTTTAGAGACCTTAGAACCTAACAGAGAAATACTTTTGCAAGGGGGCACAATGATTTTTTTAAGGGCAGTAGAAGTTGGGTGTATCACCTTACTTATTTAGATTCTCATGTCATTGGATGAACAAAAAAGTACTGGCTTGGGTTGAGTAAACTTGATTTATCAAGGTCAAATAAGGTTGCTGCTTATCATAGTCATTACATAAACTGTTCCCAAATATGATTCTCCTCCTTCTAGGCATATAGGACGATTGTACTTCCCTATATGTGTGAATTCAGTCATGGCCTTGTTTTGGCAGTATCTAGACAAACACTGAACTCACGATTAGGAAGCCCACATTTGAATTCTCTTTGGAAGTTGCATAACTTTGATCAGGTTAACCTTTTGAATCATCAGTGCCGTTATCTAAATTGAGGAGATAATGATACCACAGGGGTACTCTGAAGAAAACTGTGTGATAAGGATGCAAATATTTGTAAAAACAACAAAAACAGTGAACGTTTACTGATTGATCATTATGCACTAAGTGTTTCATGTGCATTTCCTAATTTTACACTTGTGCTATCTTTATGAAAATGTCGGTGATACAAACAATACCCTATTTCACAGATGAGGTATCTGAGAACCTAAGTCCTTTGCCTACATTCCCAGAATTAGGTGACAAATGAGGATGCATGTCAAGTCTGACTCAGATCTAAACAACAAATTGCATATTTGCACACTGAAGGGCATTGTAAAAATATCAGGGGGTGCTATACAAGTGTAAGTTTCCTTTGAGAGTTTCCATTGGAAGCCTTCCTTCCCTTGCTGTCTCTCCTATTTCATTACGGTCCTAGTGCATTTCATGCAGAGGTTATGAGCCACAAGAAGCCAGAAGAGTCTGAGCTCCATTGTTCATCATCAGCAATCTCGTGTAGCCTTTTCCTGTATCTCTCTTTCCTTTTTCTTATGTACCAAACACCCTGGGCAATTTTCTCTCCTCCTTTCCCTCAGGGGATTTTGTCTTCGGATTTCATTCATGATTTAAGAAGTGATGTTTTCCCTAAAGAAACTCTGATATGTCTAAAGAGAAGCCACCTTTCTCACAGTATCCCCAGAAAGCCAATGCTCTCAAGAGTACTCATTCCTTGCACACTCTTGTTCTTGGGGAACAGTTTTCAGCAGGCCACCTCATTTTCAAGTTTCAGCTATAGTTTTGTCCCAGGGACCTAAGACTAAAACAAAGACCAGCACCAGAACTGATGGTTCCTCTTAAACCAAGTCAGTACTGTCCACATTTTGGAAACATGTTCACAAAGGTTGTATTAGTGTAACTAACACAGTCCCTTGAATTTAGTAAACTTGTAATTTTTACTTGAAGTGTTTCATCCCAGCTGAAATCCCACAAGGGGTGTGGCGATTGGGGGTAAGGGGTGGGAGAGGGTTTCTAAACCAAACTGGTGACACATTTCTTTTTACCACTAAGGTGTGGTCCACGGTCACAGTTGGCTCAGAGAAGGTATCACAATTTCTGCCGGTGCTGGTCATCATTCTGAGGGAACTTGGCTGTCTCCCAGGGTCAGGGAGTGAGCACATTTCTGGGAAGAGGGCAGGATTTGCATGATGGATACTTTCGGCTCATCACAAGCCAGAGTATGCTTCATCCAGTGACACAGCATGGCTTCACTATGATGCCCAAAGCAGCACTGCATAGCTTATATTATGCAGAATATTGATTCCATTACATATTCTGTGGTAAAGGAGTTGTCTCTTAGAGACATACAATGTTGATTAGCATATACAAAACCATAAAAACCCTCCCTTAAAGAAGTCTATTTAGCTTGGGTTGTGCTGTATTCCCCAAACTTATTTGATCTAGGAATTTATCTTTTTATTCCACAGTTTTTAGCGTTCCCAAAGGAATTATTTTGGAAATCCCAGTTGCTCTCAGTGCCCAGATATCAGACAGTCATATTAAAATATAAAATTAAAAAATTACTTCTTTCTCACTAAGCTACTCACTAATTATATGTATCTCGGATTCTATTCATGAATAACTAAACAATATCACAATTATGCAGCTATATATATGGCTACATAATTATGCATTATCTCCTTATAAAACATTTTATATCTGTGTCTAATTTTTATCTTTCCTCTTTGGATATACACTTAGGCAGACTCTCTTTGCCTCTTGCCTTTTTGGATATAGTCTTTGGCAGATTCACTTCTTTAAAATGATATGACATTGATTATGGAGACTTGTGAAATGTTCATTTGAATTACAATAAAAGCTAAGCTGCTTTTACTTTTTAAATTTTATATAAGGAGATACCAAAATTATTGGCTCAAACAAGGCAGATGTTTCTGTCTGTCTGTCTCTCTCTCTCTCTCTCTCTCTCTCTCACTCACATGCTCATATGTAACTATCCAGAGCAGGTAGGTTGTCTCTGTTCCATCAAGTCGTTCAGGCACCTAGACTAGTGAGGCAGCTCTAGTATTCTCAACTGTGGGTTTCCATATTTGTTCTGGTCATCTCATTTTCAGTTAAAAGAAAGGAAAGGGCACCTGGGTGGCTCAGTTGGTTGAGTGTGTGACTCTTGGTTTTGGCTCAGATTATGATCTCAGAGTTTATGAATTCAAGCCCTGCATCAGGCTCTGCACTGACATCATGGAGCCTGCTTGGTATTCTCTCTCTCTCTCTCTCTCTCTCTCTCTCTTTCTCTGCCTCTCTCTCTCTCTCTTTATCTCTCTAATAAATAAATAAGATTAAAAAGTAAATAAATAAAAGAAAGAAAAGGTAGTGAAAAATCCAGGACAACGGCCTTTAAGAAGTAACCCAGATGTTACATATAGTACATATCCTCATACCCTGTTAGTGAGAACTTAGTCACGTAGTTATGGCTATCCGAAAACCCTGGAAAATGTAATTTATTGCAGGTGCCCATGGGAGAAAGAATAGAAAGAAGGACTATAAGTGGCTGAAACCTGCAATCTGCTACAGCCTGTCATTCTGGCCTGCCTTGCAATAATCTGTATGCTCCTCTCCAAACATAGAATTTTTGCCTCAAGGGAGACAATATAAGTTCCCCTTGAGTTATTGCCTCCATTTCAAAACCCTAGACTTCAGTCTAGGATTTTAGGTGAAGCTCAGTCCTTGTCATCAGGTCTGGAGATATCCTCTGTTGGGTATAACATTGTGATCTAAAAGATAATTTGCCCCTTCTCCCTCCACAATACACAATTGTGGAGTAACAATAGGATGACCCCAATAAAATCTCCCATTCAGAAAAAGAAACAATTGCAAACACACGTAATCACTGATTGTAGCAATGAATAAATTACTGCTGAATAAGAACTGAAAAGCCTGCCTGCCCTGGGTTGTGTAGTTTAGTAGGTTAGACACTGTCTCTGGATCTGGGATGAACTGCCTTGTCCATTGTCCTCCATGTTGCTTAGCCATGTCTTTTGGGAGGTCTTCTTGGTCTGTGTTCTTGTGCCCACACCTGAAATGGGTGCCGGAGAGTATACTCTTCTTGGGAACTACATAGTTTTTCTTAGCAGGCTTTCAGCTAATGCAGTTTGGAAAGACTGGACGCTTTTATAAACTAGCCTTATGACCTAAAATTCCCTAAAAAGTGTAGTAGCTTTCTGATTTATCTGATACGGGTCAGTTTTATGTTCAAGTAACCTCACCCTAGATCATTTCTGGATACTTTCTAAAGTCTGTCTTATATGCCAGCATTAGTGTTGAGCCTATTTCTCTCTGTTTTAATGAGGATACCTTACAGAAACTTGAAACAGAAGGTCTTAGCGAGATACCAATATTAATCTGGCTTTCTGGCACAAGGCTCTATCCTTTCATTTGGCTGAAAGTCTTAATAGCAGGGCTTTGTGAAAGGCTTTACACAAACAGTCTTACTTCTTGTTCTTGGCGATGTGGAAACACTGCTACTTTCAAACCTTGCTTACAAACTTCCGCAGTTTTGCTTGCACTCCTCTTTTTCTTGTTATGCCTTACGAAGGGCAACAAGTAGTCAACATACTGTAACACAATAGCTCTACCTAACTGCTTCCTATACAGTTCTCATCGCCACAAGCACATGGTTGCCTTTCTAAGTTGGCACGAATAACAGCTTTATCAAGAAGTGTGCTATGCCGTAATAACTGTCAGCAGCTTCCAGCCTGCAAGGTCTATTTTTTCACCACCAACACCTAGCCTCTGAATCAATGGCATGTATTTTAGGTATTTATTATGTCAGAACTTTACTTTTAGGTATTAATTTTTATTTTAGTTAGGATCAAGGCTAAGCTTCTATCTCAAAACTGCGTGGCTCAAACAAGTGAAAATTCACTTTCATAAAATAATCGGTATTTATAGGCAGTCTCTGATTTATGAGGTGATCCAGGTACTACTGATACTACTCACCAGATGTCTCTAAGGTTTCGACAGTTACTGCCATGTCTATCCTACAAAAAGGAGAGAAGAGAATGAAGAGAAGAATATCGGGAAATGTATGTAGCTGAGTGGCCATGTGCCTAGGAAGAAACAGTCAACAGATTTGAGAGGAAAACTTGCAGTCTATACATGATTCAATATCCAAAAGATGTAATCCAATTAAAACATGGGAGAAGAGATGAACAGACATCTCTCCAAAGGAGAAATCTGGACGGCAAACACACATGAAGATGCTCAAAATCGCTCATCATTGAACAAATGCAAATCAAAATTATGATGAGATATCACTTCACACCTGTCAGTATAACTACAATCAACAACATAAGAAACAACATGTTTTGGTGAGGATGTGATGAAAGTAGAACTCTTGTGCACTGTTGGTGGGAATGCAAACTGGTGTAACCACTGTGGAAAACAGTATGGAGGTTCTTCAAAAAGTTAAAAATAGAACTACCCTACCATTCAGCAATAGTACTACTAGGTATTTACCCAAAGAACACAAAACATTAATTCAAAGGGATACCTTCACCCCTATGTTTATAGCAGCATTATTTACAATAGCCAAAATATGGAAGTAGACCAAGTGTCCATCTGCAGATGAATGGATAAAGAAGATGATATATATATATATTGATCAGCCATAAAAATGAGTGAATTTTTGCCATTTTCAACAACATGAATGGAGCAGGAGGATATAATGCTAAGCAAAATAAGTCAGTCAGAGAAAGGCAAATCGCATATGATTTCACTAATATGTGGAATTTAAGAGACAAAACAAATGAGCAAAGCAAAAAAAGAGAGAGAGAGAGCAAGACAAAGAAACAGACTTAACTATAGAGAAAAAACTGGTTACCAGAGAGGAGGTGGGTGGGGGGATGCGTGAAATACCTGATGGGGATTAAGGAGTACACTTTCCTGATAAGCACTGGGTAATATAAGGAATTGTTGAATCATTATATTGTGCACCTGAAACTAATATAACACTGTATGTTGACAATACTGAAATGAAAGAAGGATAAAGTATGAACAAATAAACACTGGTATAAGAAAAAAAGAATAAAAAAAAAAACAACAGAGAAAACCTGTAGTCTATTACATCTTCAGAGCACATGATCAATATCAAATATACAGAGACAATGTGACTTCACCTAGGATATGCAATATCCAGCAATGACATAACACGTTATGATATGTTCAAATGAACTGCTATAAGTCCTACTAAGATTTAACAGAAGATAAATTAATCCATGTTTATATCCCCGATATTCAGTTCTTTGATGTTACAAATAGTACTGTGGCATTTACAAATAGAGTACCACTTAGCATTGATAACCTAGGAAATTATGTTCTTGGATACTAATAACAGGTAAAGCAGTGATAGCTTAATAAATCTCAAAATGAAATCAGTGACTTCACTCAGCTATGGAAATTTTCTGCATAGAACAAAAAGAATGGAAAATGAGATATTTTGGCATTGCTTCAGAAAACAATGGGTTGAATGCTTGTCATACGACCCAGCAATAGATCTGTATACCACCTTCGGCTAATATGACTTGAAAAGACTAATCACAAAATGTGATGTAATTTGCTTTCCAAAGCACTCAGATTTCTGGATATAGTACCACATGGAAAATTTTGATAAGAGTGTGGTCACTGACAAATCACATTTTACCGAATCAAAATAAAAACTTACATGGTACATTTATATTAAATAATTCATTTAACTGATAATATCTGCATCTTCACATATCTTTTCCTCCCTCCCCCATCACCCTTTGAGTGACCAATCCTCTAGCTCTGTTGGGGTTCCTTTCACCAAGCAATGTTGAACTCTGTCCTCCTCCTTATGCCTTCTCATCAGCCTTTCCTCTCCCAGGGCCTTCCTCTCAGCAACTCCAGGTACTGCTAGAGGAGCTCTTTTCTCTCAGTGACAGTCAAAGTTCTTGAATGAGCAGCTCCTTCATTTACATTCTACCTTCACCTTTCTAAAAGGTTACCTCCATCCATAGGACTCCCTGAATATGCTCTCACATGATCAACAAAAAGTTGAATGCCTTTTCCTTCAGCCCTGAGTATACTCAATTTGTTTGCATCTTACCCAATCCCTTAGGAACCTTGACTATGGTTGCCCCATTACCTACTCATTGGCTGCTTTGACACCTCATTTTCCCTCTTTTTCCTCCTACTTTCTGATCATTTCTCCTCAGTTTCTTTTGCTGGCCCACCTTTATTTACTTTTGGATGTCATTTTTCCTTATAAACCAGTATTTGCCCATTTTAAATCCTCATGCAATACATTCTCTGTAGTCAATCCTACTTTTGTTCATTATTTCCATTTCTTTTTGTTCCTGGGTGACTAACAAGTTTATACAACAGGTAAGCCTCTCTTCTGAGCTTCAAGGACTTGTATCCATCTGCCCACATGATACCTTCTAATGTATCTTTCTATGGCACCTCAAACTCAATATGTACCCAAAATAAGGGCATCTCACCCAAGCTTGGTTCCCTTTCAGCGTTCCTCACCCCAGTAAATAGCATCCTCCTTCAACAAGGTGCTTACCTCATAGAACTAAAAATGAGCTTTGTGGTACCATATCCAGGATATTTGACACTTGGAATTACACCCCCCCTCCCTTCTCAACACAACAAAATTATTTTCAGTAATAATCATAAAATAGAATAAACAATAATAAAAATATACCATAAACTCGGTAAAAACTATTTTTGTTTAATTTTGCATATATGTAATCATGCTAGAAATTAAATAATATATTATTAAAATTAAATTACATTTATAGTAAAAAAGGAAAAGATAATTGCTTCATACATTTAAAGTACCTTAATTTATTTTGTATTAAAATGGGGACAACTGCACCTACATATTAGCACTTACATATTGTTAGTAATGAATAATAATGTAGATTCTGTTGCTGAGCCCTAAATGTCTGCAAATTTGTCAAAGTCAAAATTGATCTTCATGTATTCATGCTTAATAGACGGTACAGCAGATTTGTCCATCTTTCTTCAGTCATAGTTGAGGAATTTTTTATTAATTTTAATTTTCAAACTTTTCTTCAACATGAAACAGTAGATATACAAATAGGGAGAAGTCTTGAAGGGTAGATGCGGTGGAAACTCACAAAAAATTCACATTTCTCACACACACACACACACACACACACACACACACACACACTCAAACGCTCACATGCACAATCCAGAAAATGGAGTCCTGCCTTTGTCACTGTTTCTTCAGAATCTTTACTAGCAAGTTTCAATTGTTCCACAGTCAAGTAATTTTAAACACAAATGAAAACTCCAAGTGGTCACTTAGAATGACAAAATTGAAATAATTCAAGTTCTTTTTTCTTCATCTTTACAATCACTGTGCTGTCATTCTTTATTTCACATCTATTGTTTAAACGCAGGCATATGCAGTATAATTGGGATAGGAAATACAAAATGAACCCAAAATGAACAAAAAGGATCCTGAACCTTAAGGAACTTACTGCCAAATGAACTCATATAATTGTGTTTATACATGTGAAGTGAGAGAGCCAGACTTGTAACTGGGAGAATTCCAAATTAACCTTCTTGTAGACAGACTATAAAGAACAAATTGTAAACATGTGCTAATTTAAAGTTACATATACATTATTAACTGTAACTACAGGAATTTCTGGAACTTAGACCAATAAAAGATTTTTCTGGAAAAATGTTATATTACTAATATTGATTTTTGGTATGATGGAACTATTTCTATCCCAATTATGGTGATGGTCTCTGACTTTATATGGATCTAAAAATTCATTGAACTGTACACCAAACAAAACAAATATAAACCCTATGATATATATATATATATATGTATATAATACATATGTTAAATTATATACATTATATTATATATTAATTATATATTATAGTGGTCATTAAACAAGTGTAATGCATTTGTCAAAACTCATGGAACACTTAAAATGAGTGAATTTTTAATTAAAAAACTTTCTGGAGCGTAATGATAATGAAGAACAGATCAGCTTTTAATGGGTTATATTGACATTTTAAATGCTCTACAGACAATATTCCTTCTTATTTCCTAAACCCAGGGTAGATTGTTCCTATAGGCCCACCCTTGATACATCACTAGATCCTTAACATCTCTTATCTTTACAGCTGATATTCAAATGAACCCTAAAGACAACTAAATCTAATAGTTGAAGTATTTTACAAAACTACCAAGTGTCTCCATTTCTTTTTCTACCCTGAGCCACTATCATATCCTGCTAAGACTCCTGCAAAAACTTTCATATGTGGGAATCTCTTCACATCTGTTCGTGCCACTCTAATCTATTCTACACAAAGCATCTCAAGCAATCTTTGTAAAAGGCAGAATTTGCTATGTCATATCTCCCTTTTCACATCTTTCAATAGTTTTGCAATAGCTCTTACAATAAAATCCTAACCAGAACCTAAATATCCTACATGACCAGGTCCCTGACTGCGCTTTCATTTACATCCCAGACTGTTCATCCCTCTATTTTGTGAATTCTATCCACCATGACTGTGGTAGCTAACTTCCTTCTTCTCGCTCATTTTCCACTGAACTCCTCACTACCCCTACCACAAGCAACCAGAGCAGGAGAATGTGACCGTGGCTGAAATCATTAAAAACACTCACGAGGGACTTTGAATCTTGAAGAGCTGGCCTCAAGAAGAGAAATAGTGACCTTTCATGCTTAGCAGCAACTCTGGTCCAGCAACAACCACTCTAATTTTGCTCAGGAGAGAGAGGAGTTGCTTCAATTCCTGGGTAAATGTAGCTATCAGGCAGGCCAACACCCTGCATCCTTTCAGCCTTTGAAAATGGCACTAATCTCTTCCATCACATTTGGGATATTGTAGTACTTGTGCTTTTCTGTTTTGGCTGGAACAGGGAATGATATGTTAGAGTAGAAAGTTTTAGTCTTTAACTTGACCTTTCACATAATAATTTCTCTTATTCTGAAAGTCAAGGGACTGTGGTGAGATTTCTGCCAGCTTCTAAGAAAAATATCCACCGAGTAGATCTGTAGACTCATTGGACCCATTGTGAGACACATCTGGGCCAGAATGCCATTTATCACCTGGTTTCCTTAAGCCCCTGTTCTAACAGAAGGGTGGTAACTGTACTGTGGAGCTCTTGGGCTAAGTGTCAGCTCAGACTTGGTCTGATATCCAACAGACCAGAAATTTGGGGATTCTCTTTCCAGTGTAGAACTAAGTATGTAAATAGCTCTGTCACTTTCAGAAAGAACTAAAATAATTATTGATATACATACTCATGTCATCACGGCATCCTTCTTCAGAAATATCTGACCTTTCCCATAATTAATGGACTTTGATTCTGAGAGCTATGTAAGATATATTTAAGAAATCATGACTTATCACAGGGGAAAGTGACATCAGTATTCTGCTCATCCATTCACACACATGTGTACATATGCATATGTATATGCACACACACACATACACACGCACATTGGTTTTTGTTGGTTGACTTACCATCATCTTATCTTGCCTCCAAAAACCATATGGTCTATTTATGTGTCATTGCCATAGATCCTTGCAGGCCAGGACTTCTGGTTGCAATTCTGACCTTGATGTCCATCATAGCAATTTATTCTATTTTGCTTCTTATGGTTAAATGCTACCACTGGCACTGGCCTCTATATATTCAAAATTCTACAATATTTATTAGTTTCAGGGACCTCAGAGTCAGACTAGGCTGTAGACTAAGCTATAGGCTAAGCAACAGACTAAACCTATTAGAGTTGGTGGTGCCCTCCTCACCAGTACGTTTCTTGTTGCCTTAGTGAAGGTAATGGCCTCTGGTCTCACTTAGGAATATAGCCATCTAGTATATTCCAGAATCATATAATAAATCCTTTTCATGTTCATTTCTTCCAGTATTTTGACCCCTTCCTTAACATCTGTTTATGCAGTTTTTGCATCTCACTTCATTTAATGAGGGCCACCATTTTTGCCAAGTTTCACCAGTTTATAGGACAGCTACAAGTACCTCTTCCAGAGCATTCAATTCTGAATCATAGTTGAGTGGTACTTCTCAAACTTTAGTGTCCACTATAGTAACCTGGATAGTTTGTTTTAAATTATAATCATCCCCAGAGTTTCTGGTGAAGGTTTGTGTGGAACCTAAGAAATTGCATTTCTAACAACTTCCAGTTGAGGCTGATCATGCTTACATGAGGACCAACCTTGAGAACCATCGTATAGAGTGACATCAGATCAACAAAGTCTTCCTTTTCCAGTTTCATATTGTCCACTACCCCAGGTAGCACCCATAAGATCCATCCCTAGGTTCTTCCAGTGTATGCCGTAAGATTCAGAAAAATCTGGAGTTTCAGTACGATCGAGCCATTAAATAGCAGAATGAAGTGGGGAAAGAACAAGTATATCATGATTTTGAATTTTCTGGGTGTCTGAACAGAGACTGGTGCTATTCCTAAAGGGGGAAAAAAAGGCAATGGCTAGGGTTGGGAGTGAATATGGCAAGTTCAGGTTTGAACCCTAGAGATATCAACTTAAAGGTGTGCAATAAGTAAAAGGCTTTACGAGACTTGAACTAAGAAAGAAAAATATCCAGGAGATATATAGAGTAAGGAGTTGGAAAAAAAAATGGTCCAATGTGGTTGAAGTCATAGGAGTGAATGACATCAACCCAGAGAGGCCATAGATTTAGAGAGAAGGCAGCATTAAAGATAGGTACAAAACACTGGGGAAAATATCCAAAATTAATATGGGTATTTGCACAAAGACTAATCTTATAGATTAATCAGAGGAAAAGCTTGGATAGCTAGGAGTTTATGGAAAAGGGACTAGCCTACAATGTTAAAAGGTGAAAAATAGTTAAGGAATATGTGCAGTCTGAAGAGTCATTGGAAGTGGAAAAATGATGACACTTGGATTAAATTTACCAATACAATTTCATAAAGTTCAGTTTTGAGGAAGAGAGGTATTATAGCCTGACTCCAGAGGGTATGTGAGGCAATGCAACATGAATGCACGCTGTTTTTGTTTTGTTTTGTTTTGTTTTTAGACATGCTTTGTTGCTAAGGAAGCTGCAATAAATTAGAATATTTGGAAAATATCTTTTATTCATCTGAAGTCAGATGTAAGAGGAAAAGAATCTCAATGGATGGAGTACATGGCAAAAGGTGAAGACAATAGGCTGGCTCCTTAGGGCTTACAGAGAGAAAAGAAAAGGAGAATTAGAATTGGTTCTGAGTACTGAGCAACACATAGTCTCAAATAGTTCCCCAATAATTTTAATATAAAAATGAATAACACTTTTTAAAAATTGTGAAAAATCTTAATGGTTTATATTACACAGAGAGTAATATTATACAGAAATCACCAGTGATAACTTCCCCTTAAAAATGGAAAATATAAAATTATATTGAATTTTTGAAGAACTGTAGTGGCTTAAATAGCACTGATTGGATGTCTGTGGCCTATGAGATGTCCTTCTTGGCACTCTTGATCCAATTTAACCTGAATCCTATTAGCCTAACCCCATATAAACATTGTTTAATACTATATTCTTATCTTTTTGTCAAGGGCCAATAAAAATTTGCCATATAAATACATGTCAGCATAATTTTCAATACCATCATTGAAGACAGTGTACATTTTTACCTTGATGTGAGTACACAAACATTACCTTCTAATATTTATTTCCAGGAGAAGTATTTCTCTGCCCTGAGGATATTGTATCTCTTATAATCAGACAATTAAAATAGTGAAAATATTCCAGTTCTTTCTGTTGTAGTTCCAAATAGTTCACTGTTAATTTGTGTCTGACAGGTCATTTCTCCTTCTTATTTTTTTTCCTATTTCAACAGTGTTACTTTAAACCTCTCATTCATTGTGAGCTCTTTCAAATACTTTAAAAGTAGAGCATATATAAATAATATATGCATAAGTGCAGTAAGGATAGATGTAGTGTGAAACTTAAGTCTGGGACAAGGTTGCCTACCTCCAGTCTGGAAGACTTTAATAAAGTACCATTTGATGGGGTCTGTGAGATTCCTTGGGTGCAAAATGTGGAACTACAAAAATTCTACTTTTTCATCAACCATGCAAGATAGAGTCACCAAAAAGTTGTTATCCATAATAGTTTGGAATGAATTTTCCCAGTTCTTAGGAATTACCAACAGATGCGAGTGCAATGAATTCATTTCCCCAATGACTTCAGGACCCACAGAAATCCATAGAAGTCTTTTATGTACAGAAAGAAAAATAGAAGATTAAAAAAGGCAAAATACAATACAATACAATAAAATACCTGAGTACACTCAAATGCAAATTAAGATAAAGATAGAGACCTTACATTACACCAATTATTTCTTCAAAGCAATATTATAATGTCCATTTTCCTTATATGTGCCAGAGGGCTCAGAGAAAGGACATGTCTCCTACTATTTTAAAAATAATTTCAAGGACTTCAGATGGTAGAGGGAGAAAAACTAATTGTATAAAGATAAAGCCTCTAGAGAGTTTTTGTTGATATTGCCTTCATGGAAGAGAAGTTTAAGACACAGTGATTATTAAAACAGGAAAACTCATCCACGCTCTCATTAAAGTAGATAACAAAATGATTTTGCTTAGAGCAACAAATGTGAAATCTCTTAATTTTCTTCCTAAACCATGTGACTCTTTAGCAGCTTAGATAAAAGAAGCAGTTAGAGCAGATGAGGATCAGATCTCCCGTTAATGCAAAGTAAATTGAATTCTAGAGAATCTTGGTTCTTTCAAGTTGGCTGAGGGTCCCACAGTTCAATACAAAAACCATTATGCTTACTTACCACGCTACAAAGTCCTCCAAATCATTTATAAGGGCTGAGCCTGAACGAATGGCCCCAAGCTTGCCTGCTTCATTGCCAATAAATCCAAGCCCTCCTCAAACATTATTGAATTGTTCTGGCAGTCATACACAGCGTTTACCTCCTTTCTCCTCTTGTTTCAAATCTTATAGTTGCTTTTCTCACTAACTTTTTTTTTTCCTTTTGCATTGTTTGAAACACACCTCATTCCCCCATTGTTCACATTCTTACAATGCTTAATGTATCCCCTGGTGACCCTGCAATCAAGAATGGTCTCTCAGGAAGACCCAATAATATATCATAATGTAGCCCCACCGCACTCTACCAACTTCTCTTCATTTCACACCTAGCAAACCCTCCACCAGAATGATTTAAGATTTCATTCAATCCTGCACACTCATAACTGTAGGACTGGTTCTCTGTTCTAGAGTCAGGAGAATGGACGTACCTGGAGTACCCTGATTTGCACTTGCCCAACCTAGCCAACTAGAGTGATACCAAAACTAATCCAAACAGAGGACAACCCAAAAAACTTTTAAATGTAGTTTCAGGGATTATTGTAAAATCCCTTCCATCATGGTAGTTTGGCACCTAAGGCTAGGAATTATGTTTCCCTGAATCTCTCTTCTATGCAGTTTTGGGTTAGAGTGGGTCAGTGAGATGAGTTCATGTGAGATTTTAGAGTGCTCAACTACAGCCTTCACAAGATGGAAGAGTTGCCAAGCATACAGAAAATTCAGTGCTACAACTGGAAAAGTTTTGCATAAACCAAGAAGTTGGTTACCCTAGATTTGGAAAATGAAAGTGATATCAAGATCATCTTGGAATATCATGGAGTTTAGAGTGATGAAGAGATGCAGAGGTCTCCAACAGGACCCTGCTTCTCCTTGCTCCCCTTCTACCCTAGTTCCAGCTAGTCTACCCAGTCTCTAATACTGCCTTCTATTGGTCAGTGAGAGCCACAAGCCTAGCACCATTGTTTGAGGGCAAACTCCCAGAGGTAGTGTTCCCAAAGGGGTATGGGATGCCATAGAGGCAGCAGTTTCTACAGAGATAACTGCTATACAGATCTCTCCATATGCTTCCCTTTTGTGGTTCTGTTTCAACAGGCTGATACAATATAGAGTTGCATAGATTCCCACAAGTTCTTCCTTCCCCAACTGCATCAGTGCTTCAGACAGAATTAGTTACTATTTGATACTCTGACTCTCTCCTTCTACAATTTATACTTCTCAGCTACTCCTTCTTCTATGTAAGCTCCAATTCCTATATTAAATACCTTATTCCCATAATATTTGTAGTGGCCCAGTTCTCCTAACTCAACTCTGACTGACATGTCTAAGTACTGAATAATCACAGTATGGTACCAAACACTCACTGCTAAGGAGTCAGAAGCATATATTAGGAGTCTAATTACATAGTCAACAATACTAACTCAACTGCTTTTTCCTCAAAAAAGTTAATCCCACCATCCTTTTCTCCAATCTCTTCCCCCACCCACAGTTTTTCTTTGCCATAACTCATTTTTTTTAATTTGGTCATTTATCACAACACGTGAATTTTATTTGTGTCTTTGGAGCCCCTTTGAAGGTTGGAATCACCTTTATGCTATTTGACACCATGTATGCTGTCTCCTTAGAAATTACAAAATGCCTGGTGCATAGTAGGTACACAATAAAGTAAAATGAATATACTAAAGTAAGTAAATTTAAAGAATCTAGATTTGGAACCTAGGATTCTCTTAAAGGAACACACACTTGCTACTTGCTCTTTAAGTATTAACCACAACATGTGTCTTAGAAGGAGGAAATAAACAATTCTCCAGTTCTAAACATTGAGAGCCTTTTTACATTCCATCAGTAACATAACCCATGACCAGGTAAATACTTGTCTTCTTTATTTCCTTCAACAAAGAGAATCAATTACAAACTTCTCTGTTAATCCCCTAAGTACAATGTGAAGTCCATTAAAGGCTCAGAAGTTAGTAACCCTGGGATAGAGAGTAATGTTTATACTATTAAATGAATAATGGCTCCACATTGTCTCGAAGAGGAGAATTTTCCTGGGTTGCCATTTGGTTTGTTAGTAGGTTTTAAATCATTGAACAGGTCAAAAAGATACTATGCCTGGCATGAATACTTATGTTTCAACAAGGCTGAGGAGCAGCAGGCTTCAGTAGAAGTTAGTAACAATCTTCTTTCTGGCTGTTGTATTGAGATTTTGCCTTGAATTAAGTTTTGAAAGTTGCTATAAAACTGTAACTTTGCCATGTATTAAGTAGATTTAAAGGGCCATTTCCCAGTTAAGAGGACACTGGGCAAAGGTGCCAGTCCAAGCCAAGCTAACCTCAGTCCTAAGCTAGGAAGCAATTCTTAAGGCCAAACATTTTCTAAGCCCACTTCCTGTTTCATTCTCAGAGTCAGTCCATTTTGGTGATCACTCTCATATTCCTATAACCAAAGTTGATGATCACTCTGAGAGTATTAGCCAGAAACAGAGTTTTCTCACCATGTCCTGGGTTGTCTCCACTCAGCTGAAGTTCTCAGAAAGGCAAGTGTGTATGTATGACAGAAACTCTGCAGGAGTCTCCATCAGCAAGCCAAGTTCAGCAGTCACCACACTATCTTCACTGACGCAGGGAAGTTAACATACTTTTCCACAGACAGTTATCAGCATGTCATGGTAAGGGGTCTATGAAACAACCATTGGGCATTAGAGGAAGAACAGTCCTCTGTGAAGCCACCCAAACACCCCATTCACTTCACAGAGGGGAAAATGGAGACATGAGCAAAGAAATAAACAGTTATGGGCTTTTCTTTCAAAACAAAAGGTCACCTCGGGAGATGAAGATAAAACTGATACAATGAGCAGTGACTTGGTAGAGTTTTGTTTGTGTGTTTTATGGCTACCTGGACCTGGACATCTTTGCTAGATTGAGTGAGTCCTGGTCACAGCAACATTACATAGCAGAAGCCAGGTTGGGCCTAACTGCTCTCCAACTCCCTGTTCAAGGCACCTAAATTTCAGGTCTACTACCTCATCTCAGCCAATCAGATGCTCCTGAGATTTTGATCCTAAAGGAACAAAAAAGTAAAAATGCAGGGACTGTTGAGAAATTATTCAATAGGAGAACAAAGTGGCGCTAGGACCATGGGGAGTAGAAGGGAGGAATCTGAGGTCCGGGGCAGTAGCAGTGAGTGAACAGGGCCAGAGCAGCATCTTAACCAGACAATTTCAAAGCACACTTGTTTCAGACTGGGATCTGCTCCAGGCTGTCCTTCCAAATGCCTTACCATTCTTAGTTCCTGCTCTTTTTCCAAATCTAGTTCTCCAGCCTTCACTGGATTCAGAGATAATATATTCCTTGTATACTGATTCTGCTATAGCAGATTTGTGACTTCACAGTCTGGCAGTGGAAGTTATGGTAAGGCAGAAAAGAACTTCTAGACAAAATAAATGAGGTCTAGTGTTGGCTTAACAGCTTAATAGCTATGTGGCCTCGGGCAAGTCAATCTCCTTTACTAGAACTCAGTTTCTTCATTCTATCACAAAAGCACACTGGACAGATGGTTCTTGTCACTACTATAGTGTTAGTACCATCTTTTGTTTAGAACATTGTTATTGATGCCTAAAACGATGTTCCTAAAGTTCTTAATACCTCCAATGAATTCATTCAATTTAATAAATCTAGTGAACACACATTCCATGTCAGACATGCTAAATGCTGGAAATACAACAATGAATAGATCTGTCATGGTTTCTGTGTTCTTAGGTCTCAAGAGGAAGACAGAAACAATTTGCCAGTTGGTTACCACGGTGTGGAATAAGTACCATGTTCTAACAAGGATAGGATGTGTTCAGACAACACCAAATGGGGCTGTACCCAGACTTTGGAAATCAGGGAAGTTTCTTCAGAAATGGTGACTTCTAAGCTTTTCTGGCAAGAACTGACAGGAGGGACTGCAAGGTCAGAGTCACAAGACTAAAGAGATGATGCTAATGATATGAAAGAGGTAAGTCTGGGCCAGATCAGATTGTTCAAGCCACATTTTAAGATACTATCTTAAAAATTAGAATATTTTAGAGATCAACTCTACTTCCTTCCTTTCTTCCCTTAACCAAGATGAGAAAGTAAATAGATGTGTTTTAGAATGATTTGCATCAACAATGTTGAATGAAAATATATTTTTAGAGTTAACCAGAAAAATTAAATTCCCCCATTCTTCGAGTTCCTGATTCCCTGACATTTTTCTGGGGCCATATGTGAAGTCTGTCCCTTGAAGAGCACACATATGACCCTCATAGTAAGCTTCTTAACAGGTCAGAAGAATCCTGCTCACCTGTCTCATGCTGCAGTTTTCTGATGCAGGTTTTCAACGTTGGTTCTTGGATTACAGAGGTATGAAACTGATAAGAAAACCTACTGAAACAGAGCTGTTTTAACATGTCCTCCCTGGGTTTCTTAGCACATCTTTTGTCCAGAGGGTACTGTATTAAATTATCCACACACACACCCTTTGATCTTCAGAGCAAACAAGAGTTTTGCTACAAGAGAAGTAGAAACATTTCAACAAGAGTTAATTTTGCCATTTCTCCCCAAAATGTGCTCTGTGGAAAGGCATGGAATCCATAAGTCAGCTTCAGGAATTTATAAACCTGTTTTCTTACTCAGTCCCCATGTTCTTATGTTTCCTCGTTACTCAAGGAGTCTTCTCTTTCTACCAAGACAGTGTCTATCCATGTCTCTTTGGATGCATGACACTCAGGACCATACATGCATAAGATGTGATCTTGCCCAGTGCTACAGCACTGCCGCTCCCCCTGCCCTGGACTCTGCCCTCATAGCAATGCAGTTGGTTTGCACTGGCATTTTCAACATTCATGTTGCACTGTGGGCTCCCACTGAGCCTACTGTCAGCAAAATCTCAAAGGATTTATCCCATGTATTGCAGTTCAACCGCTTCTCCCCCCTCTCATGTACAATTTGACTTTTGAACCCAAGTGCAGGACCTTCCATTAATCCCCATTAAATTTCATCTTGTTAGATTCAGGCCATTGTTCCGGCCTGTCGAAATCATTTTGGATCTTGGCCCTGTCAACTCTCTCCTTCTTTGCTTTACATCTTCTGCAAATTCGATCATCATGCTTTTCCTATTTTCACCTAAGTCATCATGGAAAAGTTGGGACAGAGACAAGGATGTGGCCTTCTAGGTCACTGAAGATTTCTCTCCAGGTTGGCAGTGATCAATCAATCAGTATTCATTGACTACCATCTTTCATCCAGGCTCCAGTTCACTGAGCTACATTATCAACCAGCCCACATTTCTCCATTGAGTCTACTACAATATCAGGGGGTACTTTGTCAAACATCTTGCTGCTATCCAGATACACTATGCTAGAAAGTCCGTTTATCTAATGTTATAGGGAGACTAGGTGCAGAGAATCTATGAGAAGTACTGCAAACATTGATAAATATAGCTTATGTAAAGCAGGGTTTCTACAAGAAGGTAGTGGGGATATAGTTCTATCATTCCACTAGAACATGAGTTCCTTAAATCTAGGAATGTTTCTCTGTGAGTTTTTCTCATAGCTGTTTCTCCAACATCTGGAGCAATGGTTAATGATAGTAGATGCTCAAAAATTTATTAAATTACTTCATTAATGGACATAGTTTGGAGATATCTGTAATCTGACCAAATCAAAAAGCAAAATATCTGTGTATTTCTAAATTAAGAAATGATAAGATAGGATGCTGGATTTACTTCTTGTCACCTAGATCAGAGGTTGGCAAACTATAGCCCTTACACCAAATCAGGACAACTGCCTAGTTTTGTAAATAAAGTTTCACAAGAACACAGACATGTTCGTTCATTAACATATTGTCTGTGACTGTTCTCATGCTATCATGGCAGAGTTGAGTATTTGTAACAGAGACTATGTTGTCTAAAAGGCTGAAAGTATTTGCTATCTGGCTTTATACCCAAAAAGTTTGTCAACCACTGACATAAGGAATTAAATCTAAACTCTTTATCTCTAAGACTCTCCATGATGTAACTTTTTCCTAATCTTGTTATCGATAGGGATTAATGATCTGGAAAGATTTCCCCAAATATATCATGGTTGTTATTTTCTCTGTACCTTTTCCCACTGTTGGGTACAACCAAATGCTATGGTCCTCCTATCCAGGTCTTTTTCAACATTGTACATAAACACGTGTAAAGACTATATGCAAAATAAACACCAATCTTTGCTGAATATCTACTATAGGCTGAGCACTATATTAAACACTTGATAATTATCTTCACAATAGTCTTGCAAGGTAAATATTATTATCTTCTCTTTTTTTTTTCTGTTGAGAAAACTAAGGAATTAAGCAGCTTACCCAACGATTCATAGAGAATGGAGGATTTGCCTGAAGTTTGAGCTAAGGTTGGTCAGAATCCACTTGTAATTTGGTTTGGTTTTGCTTATTGCATGTTCAGAAATAAGCCAGTTTACAAAAGGGGAAATGGGACATGTCCAATTTTATAGAAATCTTGATTTGGGGCTTAAAATGCAATCAAATTCATTTTTAAAAATCTTCTATTGATGTTTAAGTCCGCCAAAGTCAATTTTATTTTGAAGAGCCATTAACTAGCATGAATTTAAACAATAAAATCAATCCAGAAACTATTCATTCAGTTAAAAGTCTGACACAGTCACATTAATGCAATTGTATTTGAACTATCCTAAGTTCATTCATATCCACACTTAATCATACTGTGTTCTTCACTCAGGCAGCTCCCATCCCATCTGCCAATGCACAGATGGACCGGTCTGTGCACATGAGCTTTTCTTTATATGTTGTATGTAATGGAAACAATGACAAACCTGGTGTGTCTGTCAGGAGCCTAGCATGTAGCTTGGTTCTTCCTCACAGTATCTTTGGGAAGCAGTTAAGTGACTGGCATTATCTAATCACAGTTTCTATTTAAGTCCCTCTACTTCAAATCACTTCTCTGGCCCAGGCTGGTTCTCTCCCTGCACTAATAACTGGCTTTGAGCTTTCCCTTAAGATCATATTTCATCAGCTGCTAGCGCATCTCTTCTGCTGCTAATGCCACACTGATCTCCTTTGGCAAGTTTCCAGACCTCCTTTATCACCTTAGGGGCTACATCCTAGCCAGGCTTTTCTCTCTCCCCCTGACCCTTCCATATGCCCCTATCCCCCACAAGCTCCAGCATCAACCCCCTGGCCAGATTTAATTTCTTGTCCATGTCTATTCAAGCAGACACAAAAACAAAAATAGTATTTCCCTAGAAAGATCTTCATTTCCCATGGCCAGACTTAGAACTGCTCTCACCATCAGGAAGCACTTTTCAGGGTTAGGCTGAATCCCTTGAGTGAACCTGGAGAAACAGTGAGACAGATGTGGAGAAAGGGAAAAAGAATCTTATATGAAAGCACATTTAGGATCTTCTGGGTATTTTCTTAAATAAACACCACAGGGTAATTCAGTATTTATGTAAGGATAAAACCCAACCTTAAAGATGATAAGGCATCAGTGAAATTTAATTACTCCCTTAGGTCTCTGCTGTGCAAGGAAGTGTTCACATGACAACTTGGGTGGCTTGTTTTTATATGGTATTGCTTCTCTCCCCACATGAAGGCACAGATAAAAATGGCTCATGGCTGGAGGTGAGTGCCTGTCACGAACAGAACCCATCCCTACCCATACCAGTTCTTGCTTGCCAAAAGGTAAACTATGTCAAGTTCATCTGCTTAGCCACAGGCTCCACAGGAGGCCAGTTGCTATGGGGCACTGATGCCATGGCAGAAACCTACAGAGTTCCACAATCTCTCAGGAAAAAAATAGAGAGGGTTTCTCAAAAGAAGGAAGACACAAGCTGAATCTCCCTTCTTCTAACAGTGTCATTTGAAGGGGACTACATGGGATGTGCAAGGTAGGCAGAATTCTCTCTCCCTAGCAGAGAAACTTCAGAAGAGCATCTTGTAGTTTTTTCAGAACTCCTTGGAATCATTCCTGGACCATAGGACTCAGGTTGAAGGACTGGAAGAGGTCTGCAGCTTTTGTATGCACACACTCTTCTGTTCAAGTTCTCTAGTCCCTGTCTCCCATGAGTAGACCACACATAAGGCAGCATATAATACCACAATCTGGAAGGAGCCTGCTTGAGTCAGAGCTTCAATAAACATAGGTGGGGCTGTTCCCTACCACATTTACCCTGAACACCTCCTCAGGACAGAGCCATTTGCTAGTTGATTGGACTCACAATGAATATGATGTTCTTTCTGCTTCCCAAAATTTAGATAGCAGTTATGTGGTTATGGATGGTTGCTTACATTTATTTTTTTCAAGTTTTATTTATTCATTTTGAGAGACAGAGACAGTGTGAGCAGGGGATAGACAGAGAGAGAGGGAGAGACAGAGAACCCCAAGCAGGCTCCATGCTGCCATCTGTGAAGCCCGATGCAGGGCTTGAACTCATGAACCATGAGATCACTACTTGAGGTAAAACCAAGAGTTGGTCACTTAACTGACTGAGCCACCCAGGCAATTACTTACATTTATTTTCACACATAGGTCAAGAAATAGATCTCTTTTGGGATGATGGAATTTCTGGATGATTGGTATGATATTTCTTTGAGAATTCAAATTCATGGAGTTAGGAAGTCAAGGTATATATGCTAGACCAGTGACTTCACCAATTCTGACCATAGTTTCCCCAAGAGAAAAATAATGGCACAGGGTGTTTGTGTGTGTGTGTTGGGGAGGGGGTGAAATAACTAAGCACTACATAGCTCAACTAGACTCTGCTTCCTATAGCCCCCACCTCTAAAAATTGCTTCAATGCAGCATGCCATGCCTCTAGTAATGAAAAACTGAAGACAGTCCTTGATTTTTACTCTTCTTTGTCCAAGACTCACTTCAAATCATACCAATCATGACATGCTATTGATTTATCACCTGTATGTTTTCTGTGTGTTTCCCCACCTCAACATCCCTGGTGCCTTTGCCTTGGTAGACTAGCCCCTTATGTTTCTCCCAGTTAGTAGCCATCACCCTCCATCTGGTGTCATTCTCTCAAGTCTCCCCCCCATCAAGCCCTAAATATCCCACCACTTCAAATCCACATCACATAGAAAAAACATATATGTTCTAAAATATAAATAACTGCACCCCTATGTTTATTAGAGCATAATTTACAATTATGGAACCATCCCAAGTGTCCATCAACTGATGAATAACGTAGATGTAACATATATCTATAATAGAATATTATTCAACCATAAAAAGGAATGGAATCTTGCCATTTGCGATAACATGGATGGAGCTAGAGACTATAATGCTAACCAAAATAAGTCAGTCAAAAAAAGACAAATACCATATGATTTCACTCTTATGTGGAATTTAAGAAACAAAACAAATGATCAAAGGGAAAAAAGAGAGGGGCAAACCAAGAAACAGACTCTTAACTATAGAGAACAAATTGATGGTTACCAGAGAGAAGGAGGGTCAGGGATAAGTGAAATAGGTGATGGGGATTAAAAAGTACACTTATTATGAGCATTGAGTAATGTATAGATTTGTTGAATCACTATATCATACATCTGAAATGAATATGACATTGTATGTTAACTATACCAGAATTTAAAAATAATAATTAAAAACAAATCTGACCATAATATTCCTCTGCTTAAAATACTTCAAAAGCAATCTAGATATCTATTGCAATCCCTATCAAATACCATCATCCCTTCTCACAGAACTAGCACATGTAAAATGTATATGGAGCCACCAAAAGACCTTGGATAGCCAAAGTCATCCTGAAAAAGAAAACCAAATCTGGAGGCATCACAATCCTGGACTTTAAGATGTATTACAAAGCTGTAACCATCAAGACAGTATGACACTGGCACAAGACAGACACATAAATCAATGGAACAGAATAGAAAACCCATAAATGGAACCACAACTATAGGGTCAACAAATTTTCAACAAACCAGGAAAGAATATTCAGTGGACAAAAAAACAGTCTCTTCAAAAAATGGTGTTGGTAAAACTGAATGGCAATATGCAGAAGAATGGAACTGGATCAGTTTCTTATACCATATATAAAAATAAATTCAAAATGGATGAAAGACCGAAATGTGAGACAAGAAACCATCAAAATCCTAGAGGAGAATGAAGGCAGCAACATCTTTGACTTCAGCTGGAATAACTTGTTACTAGACTCATCTCCAGAGGCAAGGGAAACAAAAGCAAAAATGAATTATTGGGACTTCATCAGATAAAAAGCTTCTGCACAGTGAAGGAAACAATCAGAAAAACTAAAAGGCAAACAATGGAATGGGAGAAGATATTTGCAAATGACATATCAGATAAAGGGTTAGTATCCAAAGTCTATAAAGAACTTATCAAACTTAACACCCAAAAAACAAATATCCAGTCAAGAAATGGGTAAAAGACATGAATAGACATTGTTACAAAGAAGACATCTAGATGGCTAACGGACACATGAAAAAATGCTCAACATAACTCATCATCAGGGAAATACAAATCAAAACCATGATGAGATATCACCTCACACCTGTCAGAATAGCTAAAATTAACAACACAAGAAACAACAGGTGTTGGTGAGGATGTAGAGATGCACTGTTGGTAGGAATCCAAACTGGTGCAGCCACTGTGGAAAATAGTACGGAGGTTCCTCAAAAGTTTAAAATAGAACTAGGGCACCAGGGTGGCTCAGTCGGTTAAGCACCAACTTCAGCTCAGGTCATGATCTCATGGTTTGTGAGTTCAAGCCCCGTGTCGGGCTCTGTGCTGACAGCTCAGGGCCTGGAACCTACTTCATATTCTGTGTCTCCCTCTTTCTCTGCCTGTCCCCTGCTCACACTCTTTCTGTCAAAAGTAAATAAACATTAAAAAAAATTAAAAATAGAACTACCCTAAGATCCAGCAATTCCACTATTAGGTATTTATTAAAAGGATACAAAAATACACATTCAAAAGGGTACATGCACCCCAATGTTTATAGCAGCATTATCAGCAACAGCCAAACTATGGAAATAGTCCAAATGTTCATCGACTGATGAATGGATAAAGAAGATGGGATATTACTCAGCCATCAAAAATAATGAAATCTTGCTGTTTGCAATGATGTGGATGGAGCTAGAGTGTATGAGGCTAAGCAAAATAAGTCAGAGAAGGACAACTTCCATATGATTTTGCACATGTGTGGAATTTAACAAATATAACAGATTAACATATGGGAAAGAGAAAAATAGAAAGAGAGGGAAACAAACCCTAAAGAGTCTTTTAATGGTAGAGAAAAAACTGAGGGTTGATGGAGGCAGGTGAGTAGAGGATGGACTAGATGGGTGATGGTAATATGGTACTTTTTATGTTATGAGTTATGTTGCTATGTTATGTTACTTGTTATGTTAAGGGTTCTTGTTATGATGAGCACTGAATGTCGTATGTAAGTGATGTATTACCGAATTCTATTCCTGAAGCCAATATTGCACTGTATGTTAAGTAACTAGAATGTAAATAAACAATTTTTAAAAATACTTCAAAGCCATTCTAGAGAAAATAAAGTTCAAGTGCCTCCTTAGATCTATTTCTCTCTGTATCTCAGAATCTAGTTTATATATGATTTAGACTTTGAAAGGAGATAATACGTTGATTAAATTGAACTTTTAATTTTGTGATAGTTATAGATTCACATGCAGTTTCAAGAAATAGTAGAGTGATTGCTTGACTCTTTACATAGTTCATTAGGGTAATATCTTCTAAAACTAGAGCACAATATCACAACCAAGATATTAACATTGATATATTTAAGATACAGGACATTTCTACCTCCACAAAAATCCCTTTTATTGCTTTTTAAAAGCCATATCTTCCTACTCCCCCTGCCTCCTCCAATCTTTACCTTTAATCTCTGACAACCACTACTCTATTCTCCATTCTCAAAATTTTATACTTTCTAGACTTTTATGGGGAACCCTGGATAGGTCAGTCAGTTAAGCATCTGACTCTTGGTTTCGGCTCAAGTCATGATCTCACAGTAAGTGAGTTTGAGTCCTACATTGGGCTCTGCACTGGCAACGTGAAGCCTTCCTGGGATTCTCTCTCTCTCCCTCTGTCCCTTTCTCCCTCTTGCACCTCTCTCTCTCAAAACAAATTTTTTAAAAAAACTTAAAAAAGAGTGTTATGTAAATAAAATTATACAGTATACAGCCTTTTGGGATTTTTTTTTCTCAAAGGATAATTCTCTGGAGATTCAGCCAAGATTTTGCATGTACCAATAGTTTTCTCCTTTTTATTGCTGAGATGTATTCTGTAGTATGAATGTATTGCAATTTGTTTAATTACTCATCTGGTGAAGGACTTCTTGGTCACTTCCAAATTTTGACTAATACAAATAAAACCACTATTTGCATCATGTACAGATGCGAATATAAATTTTAATTTCTCTGGGACAACTAGCCACAAGTGCAATTTCTGAACTGTATTGTATTTGCATGTTTAGTTTTATAGGAAATTGCCAAACTGTTTTCTTGTATGGTTTCACTATTTTATATATTGACAGTAGCAATGTATGAGTGAACCAGTTTCTCTATATCTTTGCCAGAATTTGATGTTGTCACTATATATATATTTTAAAAATGTTTAGCTATTCTAATAGGTATGTGATATATCTGACTGTGGTTTTATTTTATTTTATTTTTTTAGAGAACGAGAGAGAGATCACAAGCAGGGGAGAGGGATGGAGGGAGAGAGACAGAATCCCAAGCACACTCCACGCTCAGCACAAAGCCCAATATGGGGCTCAATCTTGTGACCGTGAGATCACGATCTGAGCCAAAATGAAGAGTCTGATACCCAACTGACTGAGCCACCCAGGCGCCCCTCTCACCGTGGTCTTATTTGTATTTCCCTCATGGCAAATATTGGTGAACATCTTTTCATGTGCTTGTTATTTCTTATTCACTTTGGTCAAATGTCTTTTCATGTCTTTTGCCCATATAAAAATGGATTGTTTGTTTGTTTGTTTGTTTAACTGTTGAGTTTTTAGAGTTACTTACATATTCTAAATACTCTTTTGGATATGCGATTTGCAAATACTTTCTCCCAGACTGTACATTATCTTTTCATGCCATTAACAGGGTTTTTACAGAGAAAAACTTTTAATTTTGGATAAGGTCTAATTCATCAATTTTTTCCCTTTACAGACGGTGCTTTTGGTACCACATCTGAGAGTTCTTTGCCTATCTCTAGGTCTCAAATATTTTCTATTTCTAAAAGTTTTATAAGTTCACATTTAAGTCCATAATCCATTTGAGTTCATTTTTATAAGGTGCAACATTTACATCAAGGACCTTTTATTCTTTTTCTTTTTGTCTCACCCCTCCACCTACCCCCCAAACCCCGATAAACATGCAATTGTTCTAGCACCCCTTCTTAAAAAGACTTGGAAGAAACTTGTAGATGGTGGTATCTCCATCTGGTCTTCTTTGGTTCCCTATCAGTTGAGGCATCCCTTCTCTGGCTTTCATGATTTCCTGACTCCTCCCTTTTTTTTTTTATCCAGACCTTCAAAAGGCTTAATAATGGCTTCTACCAAGGCCATGGTCCCTGGGGCCTCCTGACTGTTCAGTATCCCTTAAAGGAGAACATAAATGTATCCACAGGGGCAGGCCTATAAATCTTAAGAAGCTCTCAAGAATTCTAAAACTACCTTCCATACTACTGGCTCAATCGCCTTGCCCTCTCCGCCCACCCCCTTCCAATGACCCTGATCTTAGAAAACTAAAGAAATATTAACCTTGCTTGGAAGCAACAACTCACTTCTGGAGACAGGATTTTTAATCTAACATTTCTGGATTTCCCTGGACTTGGTTCCCCAATTTCACAGCATATCAGACTGTGACCTGGCTTCTTGTTACTACTTCATTTTATGGCTACCATATTGAAAGAATTTGTCATGCTCAGATATCTAGCTCATGTAATAGACAAATACTTGTTATATGCTATAGGAAACATGTGGGATCCCTTTTGCTTTCTTCATTTCCCAATTATCATATATGTCACAGCTGTACTCACTCTCAGAATACAAACAACCCTGATTTAAAATCATCTAAATCTATGTGTGCTTGAGGTAACATTTCCACAAGAGAATGTCAAGGACCATTCTTTTCCTGACACAATCTTGAGGGAAACAGTTTAAGCTGAGACACCATGTGGAGACAAGATGATTATTCAGAAAATTCCCTGGGAATTCGTAGTCTGGTCTTAGCACAATTCAGTCCCTTAGGCTGTAAAGCATGGCCTCTGAGGTTGATACTGAATCAGTCTATGATTGTTTCTGGTTTTATTTCACTAAACCCTAGACTTCCTAAAGTGTAGAGCTGAGAGTACTCTTTATCCATAGGTCCATTTTAATGGGCCCTGGTTGTTCTGTCCCTGTCCATTCTTATTCAATGTCACTGTCATCCATGAATTTGATCATACTTTGCCTCAGGTGCTTTAAGCAAATTGGACATTTTTTTAATAATAAAAAGCTGACAAATGAAATGTTTAAAAATAGGATGGTGCTGATTCCGAGAATGTATCTGGAGTGGAAGTAGGAAGAGGGAGGTCTCTGTCAAGCTTTTTTATTAATCTTCCATGACCCTAAACATTCTATATCCATTAAGAGGTGCCGTCCTTCCATTTTGTCAAGCTATTCACACATGTTTTTAACGCAGCTACGTGGCAGGCTCTGCTGTGGACACGAGTTGGGTAGGGGAGGAAGGTACATATATCCCTAACTTTTCAACATCTCCAGACTCATACCATCCTTCAATACTCACTGTTCCTGGGAGGTCTCCCCTGATCATCAGTATGCATAATTTCTCCTTCTTCAAGTCCTTCTTCAATTAATGCCCATAACAACTATCTGGCACATGAAAATACTTCTCTGGGACCTCTTTTGTACAATATTTGTGTAGCATTACTAAAATATTATATAGTGTTGTAGTATCCTTAGTGGCAGTTCCATCTCTATCTATTCCTCATTCCCCAAACCATAAATTCTCTCTCCGTAGGGGCCATTTTAGTTCCCCTACAATTGACAGTATACATTTGAGGCATTTAGTGACGTGTCCATTGACTATCTGGTCAAACATTTGGTTAGTTTATCTAGTTTTCCTAATTTATTACATAGTATTGGAAGCTAAACAGCTTTGTTTACTAGCTGGCCGGAAACTTGCAACAAAATAGAATAGAGGTTCAGGCCCTATTCAGACTTCTTCTCAATGAATCACTTGGTCACATCTCCCCCTCAAGTTTTCAAAATATGACCTATTCTAAAAGATTTAGCAATTTACATTGCCCTTTGTTGCACTTTCTGGCATTTGGTAGGGAATCTTCCATAGTCACAATAAATTTATTTTCAATTTTTTTAATAATATAATCTTATAAAGGTATCGAAAGCAATCCTTAGGGATCCAAATTTACGTTTAAATCAATGGAATATAATGTTACCAATTCAAACCATGTAACTGAGGTGCAAATTAGTTAAATAGTTACCTCCAAAATAGACTAAGTTTTCATTTATTTAGGCAATTAAAAAAAAAAGCCATGATAACTTACTCCTTTGCTTGGCCACTGGAAAACTTCTCTTGACATAATAAGATGCATCCCGGCTTCCAAACTGCTAAAAATTTAAGACAAAAACATGAATCTTAGAATCAAGAAATTGTTGCATAATATTTACTACTCTGGTACCTTGTTGATGCTCCAGACATCGGTGTGAAAAACCACAACACAAGTTAATTCTGGTAGAAAATAAAGCACAGGAATTCCCTAACAGTTGAATTTGCAAATAGTCTCATCCTTATTTAGGTAGAAAATATTTAGACTTACATATTATTTAGACAGAAAACACCCAGGGAAAATACCTGTAATAATTGTGCCATACAATCTTTTCCTCCATTTTAGGACCCATTTCTTTTCCTCCTGCTACTTCTAAATTTTGCCATGTTTTGAAGTGATATGAAATAAGATGGTATAGTGGGACAATCAGTGGGTTTGGAGAATGAAGTTTAAAAATGAAACAAATACATGAGTTTATATGGTATATACACGTCTTACCAGTTCTGTGCATTTAATTATTTCTCTGGGCTTCTACTTCCCCCAAATATAAAATAAAGGTTTTCTTTTTTTTTTTCTTTTTTCTTTTTTTTTCCCCATGTGTCCAGGGCATGAACCAGGCACCGGCACGGACCAAAAGCCAAGCTGGGATAAACAAGGAATTGCTTTGACCCAGACTGATATGAGCCTGGCACCACTGACCAGATGCCACTCTACCCAGGTCAGGGACAAAATGAAGGTTTTAAAAACCTGCCTGGAAGGGGCACTGAGGTTATGTAAAAGACCTGGTACAGAACAGAATTCAGAACATAGTAGCTGCTCAGTGAGTGCTAGTTCATGGTTATACGTGTTCCCTCTCATCCGCTCTTTTATATATATATATATATATATATATATACCTTGATCTAGTATCTAATTTGATTTGATATTGTGACACAATAGCCAAACATATCTAAGTAAAGGAATACACCTTTTTGAATATTTATTTTTATTGGCCAGGTGATATACTCAAACCAGATCATTACAATGATCATTGATCTATGTAAGCAAAGACTCATCAACAAACCATACTGGAGGAAATACTTCTTCGTGTGTTATATTTATTTGCTCTTTTCCAGCCTACCCAAGTGCCTTGGAAAGATAAAGCTAGTTAACATGCCATAAGGGGGGACAAGAAAGTACACAGGAGATGGTCTCCTAACATTGCCTCTCCCTACATTACACCCCCCGCCCCTAAGTTAGAGGACATTTGATTTCCTGTATGTGTGTGGGGGTGAGTCACAAAATAGGGGACTGAAATTAACAGAGAAATCAAAGCCATCATTCAGGTCTATACTTACAAATGCATTATTTGTATCAACTATTTCTTTTTTTCCTCTTCTTATGTTAAGAGATTTGTCCCTATTCCTGCCTAAAGCTAATTTCTCCACATTTATTTTAATTCTTTCTAATAGTATCCATCACTCAGCTTACATTGCCCATCTGATTTTTTATGTTGTCTACTTTTTTCATTAGAGCCTTTAATATATTAATCACTTTAAGTTTAGTTTCCTCTCTGAAAATCCAACATCTCTGTCATATTTGAGTCTGTTTCTGAAAATTATTTGTCTCTCCCATGCATTATCTTGGCTTCTGTAGTTTTGGGTGAAAGCCAGAATTCTTTAGGGTGCTAGGTACTACAGTAAAGCAGTATGAGCAATATGCCAATCTGTTTAGGGGTAGGGCTACTGTAGGTAGAGGCAACAGGGGCTTCAAATTCCTCTGGTGGGATTGTGTTCTCCTCCCCTCTCTGCTCTGGGGCTTCCCTGTGTTCTCCTCCTCAGATGGGTCTGTGTTTTGCTTCCCCCTGCAATCCACTGTCATTATTACTGAAAGTTTGTTCAAGTGGTGGTAAGGTGTGGAGCAGAGAGCGTCCTATAACCTTCTAATGGAGGCCCAGTCTTTATTGCGCCTGTGTTCCAGGGGTGTGGACATCAGAAGTGTCTGTCCCCTCCTCCAGGAGTGAAACTTTGTCTCTACTGTCTTTTAGTCTCTTTACCAGCTCCAACAATCCCAGTCTAATTCCCTGAAGCCCTTTTCCCTTTTGACCAGGTTTGTATTTATTTTTCTTTAGGATGAGATAGGAAGGCTAAAGCAGGAGGCAGTGAGGCAGAGTTCCTTCTCCAAGGCAGATGAGATTTCAGAATTTCCCTCTGGTGAAGTCCTCCACCATGGAGATCAGACCTTGCTTGGAGAAAAGCCTGGGGGGGTTTTACCATAGCTATTCTTTCTTCCCTCTTCCTCGCCCTGCCAAGATTGCATAAGGAGCTTTATCAGATCCTCCCCCATAAAAAACTGGAAGGCTTCCTGAAAGAAAATGCTGGAAAACTATGAGGCCCCTTTATGACAGGAGCTTCTCACTCTCATGCTAACCCAGACTTAGAGTCCCACAATTTGTCAAAATTCCCATTTACATGTTCCTACCAGGTTATTTACCCAATGGCATCTGCTGTAGATAAGCAGATTTCACTTGACATATCTCTCCAGATGCACCTGACTCTCCAGATTTCAGGGCAGTGGTTTTCCCAGAAACATGAGTTCTCTGATTGGTCCAAGAAAGTCAATGATTTTCAGCTTGTACAGTTTTTTTTCTCATTTTAAGGACAAGAGTAATGACTTCCTAGGTCTTATTGTAACAAAGCTGAAAACAGAAATCCCTCCACCTGTGTTTTGAATCTTATCCATCCTGCTTTCTCAAGAACCTCACCCAAACCCACTAGTTCCCAATCTTGGCTATGCACTAGAATCACCTGAAAGGCTTTAGCAATCACTGAGGCCTGGGTTCCAACACCAGTGGGTCTGATTTAATTAGTCTGGGGCTAAGAACAATTGCTCTAGTGATCATATACTTTCCAGATCAGAGTGATTTTTTTTTCAAAACTTAAATCACATTGCATCAATCCATCTGTTTAAAACACTCCAGTGGCTACGCATAGTGCTTTAAAAAAATCCTTATGTGGTCTACAAAATTTCTGGACAGTCTGGCTGCTGCCTAACTCACTAGCTCCCCTGACATCAATATCTGTTACTGGGCCTCTTTCATTTCCTAAAATGCACTACATGCTCCCTTTCACTACATTCGTTCATTCCACAAATGTTATTGAATACCTACTATGGTGTAGACACTGATTGAGGTATTAAATGTATAGCAGTGAATATAAAAGACCTAGTGCCTATATTAAGGAACTTACATTTTTGTTTCTGGAAAGACAGACATTAAGCAACGCATCTCAAGAGCTCAATAAACGTATTTTTATTAAATTTAGGCACAATGTTCCATAGCACATTTCTAGCTAACTCATCTTATATAACTGAAACTATACACATGAATAATACCTCATCATTTCCACCTTCCTCCAGCCTATGGCAACTACCATTCTTCCCTCTGTTTCTATGAATTTATTTGGATATCTCATATAAGTAGAATCATGCAATATTAGTCCTTCTGTGACTGGCTTAACTCACTTAGCATAATGTCCTCTAGGTTCATTGATGTTGTCACATATGGCAGGATTTCCTTCTTTTTAAGGCTGAATAATATTCCATTGTGTGTATATACCACTCTTTAAAAACTCCACTCATCTGTTGATGGACATCTAAGTTGTTTCTAAATCTTGGTTACTGTGATAATGCTGCAATAAATTTGGGAGTGCAGATATCTCTCTGAGACCATGATTTCAATTCTTTTGGATGTATACTCAGAAGTGGGGTTGCTAGAACATATGGTAGTTCTACTTTAAGTTTTTTGAGGAGCCTCCATACTGTTTTCTATAGTGGCTGCAACAATTTACGTTCCTACCAATAGTGTACAAGAATTCTAATTTTTTCTACATTCTCACCAATACTTGTTATCTTTTGTTGCTTTGATAACAGCTATCATCACAAGTGTGAGGTAATTTTTTACTGTGATTTTGATTTGTGTTTTCCTGATTACTACTGATATTGGGCTTGTTTTCATATCTCTGTCAACCATTTGTATGACTTCTTTGGAAAAATGTCTGTTCAAGTCCTTTGTCCATTTTTCACTTGGATTATTTGAGGTTTTGCTTTTTGAGTTGTAGGACTCCCTTGTATATTTTGGATATTAGCCCCTTATCAGATTTTGGCTTGCAAACACTTTCCTTACTCACTGGGTTGCCTTTTCACTCTGTTGATTGTTTCCTTTTCTGTGCAGACTTGTTAGTCTGATATACATCCACTTGTCTATTTTTGCTTTTGTTGCTTGTACTTTTGGTGTCATATCCAAGAAATCATGGCCAAGACCAATGACATGAATCTTAATAAAGCAGGCTAAGGTAAAAGAGAACAGTGAAGGTAGTGGTACTATTTCAAATAATAAAAGAACATGGAAGGCCTCTCTAACAAGGTGACATATAAGCAGAAATCTCAATGAATGAGGAACAAAGCACTCAGATGTTAGTAAATGAGTGTTCATATTAGAGGGAAGAGCAGGTGCCAAGGTCCAGAAAGAAGACAAGAGTAGCTGCAGCAAAGGAATGTGGTGCAGAGAAGTTGGGTATGGAATCATAGAGAGATGGTCAGGGATAGAAAATCACAGGGGTACTTGTTGGCAATGGGAAAGCTTTCAGATTTGATTCTGGGTGGGATGGAGATGCTAACCATTGGATGGTTTTGAGCAAAGTGGTGACATAAATAAGTTAGGTTTTAAAAACATTCCTCTGGCTGCTGTATGAGTAAGACTATAAGAATATAACAGGGCAAGGAAAAAAGAAAAAATACTCAAGGTTATCCAGGTGAAAGATGATAATGTCTTGAATTAGGTTGGTAGGAGAAAAGTGGCACACTGGTCAGATTTAACATATTTTGAAGTTAAAGCAGAGACAATTCTCAAGTGCACTTGATGTAGAATTTTAACTTAAAAAAAAAGAATTACAATTATCTATGGGTTGAGGATAAAACAACAGTATGAATGAAGTTAAATTTAACTGAGGAGAGAATATTTTACTAAAGGGAGAGAAAAAAAAACGGTCTTTTGAGAAAAGACCAAGAGTTAAGATTTGGACAGGATCTAAAATCCTTAACCAATAATTGAGGACTGCACAGGATAAGCCTGAGATGCCTAACAAACAACAAAGGGGAAATTTCAAAACAGTGAAATTTTCGATGCTGAATTTAAGGTAGAGATGTAGTCAGAGAAAAAGAAAATGTGACATAGTATCTATAACCGTAATACTACAGGAGGTCAACTTAGAAGTGCTGTAGATAGAGAACCAAAGGAGTGGCAGGTCTGAACCCTGGTGCTTTCCAAAATTTTAAGGTAAGAATATGAGTTTAGTAAAGAAAAGGATACCAAGTAGCAACCTGTGAAACAGAAGTTGACTAAAGAGTATTGTGTCCTGACACCAAGTGAAATCAAGAGGGAGAAAAAAAATACAATGATCAAATGCTATCCATACATCGAATAAAAGGACTGAAAAATAACCACTGATTTTAATGTAGAAAATACCAATGATCTTGATTAGAGCAGTACTAGTAAACTGGGGGTGACAGTATTCTGACAGGGGTGGGTTTAAAAAAGAGGAGGAGTTTCTCCTTCTGCTAGTGGTAAAGTAGCTCGTATTGGACTAATCCCTCTGTGGGCAATAATGACAAATTCTACAAAAAACATAAAGTACATGAAAGTAAAGGAAAGCAACCAAAAATCAGGCAGATCATAAAGGCAGAGATTGTAAAGGGATCTGTCACTTATAAGAGATCTACCCTCGGTAAGGTTTGCATTTAATGGCTCTTCTTCTGAAAGATCTTCTCAGTAAATGTAGCATAGGTTGGCAGGAACTCAAGCAGAAAGTTATAGAGTTACTATGTGGAGACATCTTAAAATGGAGGGTAAGGCTTCCAAAGTACTTCAAAAGTGAGGATACAGAAAAGAGCCATAGTAAGAGAGTAAACCTCAATATCTGTACATAAACTCCCAGATGCTTGGTTGAACCCCAGTCACAAATATCTTGGGAAATCCCATGGACTCAAAGAAAGCAAAAGATAGGACACTAAGTGAACTAAGCAGAGATTCTGGAGGCTGCCCATCGCATGGGACACAGTTTGGAGTTGGAGTCTACTCAATTACTGCCACCTAGAACAAAATTAGACACTCTTCAGAGGATGATGATGGAATCCAAAGTTTCCCCAATATATCACATAATAACCAGTATAATATAAAAAATTACTAGACACGTAAGGAAATAGGAATATATGACCCACAGTCAGTAGAAAAAGTAATCAATAGAAATTTATCTTGAAAGAATCCACATATCGAAGCCAGCAGAAAAGTACTTCAAAGACATTTTTATAAATATGTTCAAAGGCTAAAATGAAAATATGGTCATGATAAATAAACAGATATATGAGAACTATGAAAGAAAGACCAAATGGGGGCACCTGGGTGGCTCAGTCGGTTGAATCTCCAACTCTTGATTTCAGATCAGGTCATGACAGTCAGCACTGACCGTGGAGCCTGCTTAAGATTCTCTGTCTCTCACTTTGCCCTTCTCACCAGCTTGCAATCTTTCCCTCTCACTCTCTTGCTCTCTAAAAAAAAGGGAAAAAAGTGGAAATTTTAGAATGAAAAGAACAGTAACTGAAATAAAAAATTTCACTAGATGGCATTAACATTGTTGATTTGGGAATCTACTCTCCTTTTTTAAAAATTTTTTTTAATGTGTATTTTATTTTTGAGAGAGAGACACACAGAGCATGAGAAGGGAAGGGGAAGAGAGAGAGGGAGACACAGAATTTGAAGCAGGCTCCAGGCTCTGAGCTGTCAGCACAGAGCCAGATGTGGGGTTCGAACTCACAAACCATGAGATCGTGATCTCAGCCGAAGTCGAATGTTTAATCAACTGAGCCACCCAGGTGCCTCATGGGAACCTACTCTCAAAGCCAAGACTATACTGCATACACTGTATGTTATCTAACTTGACAATAAATTATTTTTTAAAAAAAGACTGGTGATTAAGGTATGAAGAATCAGGGAACTTAAAAAGATATTAATAGAAATTAATTTGAAGAACCAAAAAATATTATTTTTGAAGAATCAAAAAATATTATATTTGAAGAATCAAAAAAATATTAAATAGCCTTAGTGACCTATAGGACAACATCAAGTTATCTAAGATACATTTAATTAGAATCTTAGAAGACAAAGACTGAGGTAGAAAAATAATAGTAATAATTGAAAATTTCCCAAAAGTTACAGAAAACATCAACTTCCAAATCTAAGAACTCCAGTAAGCCTAAAGAAGGATAATTACAAAGAAAACTATATGTAAGAATATCACAGTCAGATAGCTAAAAACAGGGGTACCTGAGTGGCTCAGTTGGTTAAACATCTGACTTTGGCTCAGGTCATGATCTCACGGTTCATGAGTTCGAGCCCCACATCAGGCTCACTGCTGTCAGTACAGAGCCTGCTTAGGAGCCTCTGTCCATCTCTCTCTGCCCCTCCCTTGCTCTCTTTCTCTCTCTCAAAACTAAATAAACATTTTTTTAAAAGTTATAATCAAAAGATAAAATATTTGGAAAGCAGAGAAAAGTAGCACTTTTCCTTAATCAAGAATAACAATGTGAATGGAAAACTTCTCATCAAATATAGTAGAGGCCAAAAGAGAGTGTAATAGTATTTATAAGGTACTAAACCAATAAAAACTTCTATTAGAATTCTATATTCAGTGAAAAAAATGTATAAAATGAAGGCAAAATAACATGGATACAGGAGACAGACAGAAGAGGATTGTACTAACTAAATTTGGAACATTGTGAGCACCGAAACAAGTCAGTATTAAATAATAAAATATAGAAAGCAAGAAAGAGGAATCCTCGAATTTCTTGTGAAAATTAATTAGGAAGGCTGGAAGAAAAGAAAGGAAGGAAGAAAGGAAGGGAGGGCGGGAAAGGATAGACGAACTTGTCTACAATGCAATGTAGAGGGACTGATAGGTAAATGTATAAAATGTACTCAGGTTGGAAAATAATTATTGTGCAGTTGTCAAAGTAAAGGTCAATTCAAGCAAGAATCATCAATTGATTCTAAACCTAATGTGAGGTATTATGATCACCAGGATATTTGTAGGGCTATGGTTTTCTTATTAGTTATAAGGGAAAAAACAGAAGTTATGCAATGGAAAAATCAGACTACACCTGAGCTGCGTGATCAAAATTAACATCACCAGGAAAGGACAAATGGCCATTATATGCCTCAGACATGGTATCCTAAAAGTGGCACATATCTTATGTAATACTGTGGCCTAGAATGCATGAACTAAACACAATCACAAGGAAATATCATACAAATCCAAAGTGGAGACTATTATATCCCTCCAAATTGTTAATGTCTTTAAAGACACACATACCAAGACACAAAAATGGTCAAGAAACTCTTCCAGATTGGAGAATAGTCAAAAGACATGAACATTAAGTGTAATCCTGGAACCCTGACTAGATCCTCTTTTGGAAGAAAATGATTAAAAAGCAGTTGGAACATGGACAGTACACCAAAGAATTGCACTGATGTTCAAACCAATATAGACAACTTTCCTTTGATTATATAAGGGAATATCCTTCATCTTAGGTAACACACACTGGAAAGTTTAGGAATAAAGAAAAATGAAAGAGTAAAGATGATAAAGTAGTTTGGCAAAATGGTAATAAGAAGTGAATCTTCTTGGACTCACACACAAAAAAATGCAGAGGAAAGTTTTTCACATTAAAGTGAATTGAGGTTACATGCAAATTTGGGTCAAAAAGTGAAAACAACAATGCATAAGTATAAAAATATACTATAAAGTATTAAGAGAAAATTAGAAGTTGCAAAGTAATAGTTTAGTGAAATTAGAAACATGGCAATAAAAACTAACCAAAGTGAAACACAGAGAGGAAAGTCTGGAAAACATTAACTTAGTAGCAATAAGTAGTCAGGCAACCTCAGCAGCTCATTTTCCAAATTTGATGAAAATTATAAACCCAAAACTCGAAGCTCAAGGAACCATAAGCATAAGACCCAGGGTGATGTCAAGTCACATCATAATCCAATTGCTTCAAAGCAGAGATATTGGTTTAAATCTTAAAGGCAGACAGATTAAAAATGTTTCGAACTTTGGTACAAAGGACCAAAGGTAAAAGTGAGATTAGATATGTTCTCAGAAACCATGCAAGTGACTAAAAGTGGAACACATTTTTTAATGGTGTCTATAAGATTAGAACTGTAAACCAAGAATTCTATACCCAAGGGAAATATCTTTCCCAAAAAACTATGAAATAAAAATGTTCAGACCTATAAAATCTAAAAAAAAAATTCACGACCAGAAGACCTGCACTACTGGAAATGTTAGAGGAATTCCAATGAAATCAGATGGATCTCTGAATTGACAAGAAGGAATGAAGAATACAGGCTGTAATAATTTCACTGGTAGATATACTTTTACTGTTTATATCACTTAAAAACCCTGACTATTTAAAGCAAAAGTAATACATTTTACAGTAGAAGTAAAATAGTTGAAAACAATAACACTAAGGACAGGAAAAAAGAGATGGAAGGGTACACTTGTAAGATGTTCATACTATCTGTACTTAATAGCATTGGCTGCTAACATCACAGAAAGATAACTAGACATATCTTTCTTTCCTTTATTTGAGAGAGAGAGAGAGAAGGTGGGGGAAGGTGGTGCACAGAGAGAGAGTGAGGGACAAAGAATCCAAAGCGGGTTCTGCTTTAACAACAGAGGTCGATGCAGGGCTTGAACTCGCAAACTGTGAGATCATGACCTGAACCAAAGTCAGATGCTTAACTGACTGAGCCACCCGGGCACCCCAACCAAACATCTCTTTCTGATGGAAGCCTATAATATTACCTATAAAGAAGTCTTGCCAAAATAACAAAATTGAATCTGAATTTAATCAAGCCTCAAAAACCTGTCAATTGATAAGAAATACAGGGACAGAAGTACATGTTAAAACATGGATTCAAACAGCAAAACATAGACTTTCAGAGACTCTATAGAACAAACATTTCAGTTTTTGCACAAATAAAATGCAAGGAAAAATAAGAGAGAGAAGAAGAAGAACTACTAAAATATTTTTCAAGAGACACATCAAGAAAATATTTATGGGGGCACTTCAGTGGCTCAGTTTGTTGAGCATCCGACTCTTGATTTTGGTGCAGGTCATGATCTCAGGGTCATGGGATCAAGCCCTGTGTGGGACTCTGCACTGAGTGCATAGCCTGCTTAAGATTCTATCTCTCTGTCCCTCTGCCCTCTCCTCACTCTCTAAAAAAATCTCGCTCCCTCTAAAAAAAATAAGAAGAGAGAAAGAAAAAATAAAAATGTTCATGGTTTAAATGATATCAGTGTTTAATATTTGCTTCAAATTAAAATAAACAATATGGGAGTACAGCTAAAATGTAACTGATCATGAGTCAATAATTGTTGAGGTTGGGTGATGGGCACATGGGGTTCATTATCATATTCTATTATCCTAGATTTCTATTTTATACTAAAATTAATTTTAAAATGAACACAAACCAAAATCCAACTTCTAAAGCAAAAGAATTAGTAAAATGATATTTTACTTCCAAAAAGTATTCACTATTATCAGCTTACAAGGAAACAACTTCTTCAATGCTTTCAAGTAGTTGCCTTATAAATCATTCAATATTAAACACAGGGTAGGGGGAGGAGGATAAACAAATGTGAATTATGGGAGCCTAACCGAGTCGGAAATTGAACATAAATGAAGTATAACTGCCTCTGAAATGATAATTCTAGTTTATGGTAAAGTGGGATTGGATTAACAAACACCACCTCAGGATCAGAACTATTTTGCAAAGCAAAGCACACCAGCAAACAAATATGTGAAAGATGTTTACCCTTTAGGAAAAGACAGGCATAGGGAATTGTGACCCAGCTCTAAGCCTGTTTGCAAACACTGATACTATATTTTCACTGCTTCTCAGATTGTGGTCTAAACATTTGACATCTTTAATGTCTTTCAGAGATATTAAATGTTGCAGGCATGTGAGAAAGGTCATATATCATTTGTGATTTGTTGTCGACATTGCTGGAAAATGCCCATTTGTGTGCAACTATCTTTAATAAACTCCTGGCTTCCTATTTGTTATATGGTTCCCCCACTTTGAATAATTTATTGTCCCCCCACATTATTGGCTCCACTTCTGAAAGATGTGAGTAGAAAGGGGACTCTAATTTATCATGTTAAGAAAGAAAGTCAGAGAAAACTCTAAATCAGTACGTCATTTTAAACAGCTTCTCCTCATTAGAGAGGAAACTTATGAACCCAAAGTAAAGATGCCTCCCAGATTTACTCAGGGGAGCAAAGAGGATCCGTGGAAACAGGTCCGTCTGTTGATCACCATTCTAAGCCTCTGAACGTATCCCGAGTTCTGTGAGTCAAATGGTCTCCTAGGGCTGATTCTTTATTTTGATTTCCTTTTATGAGGGGGTTAAACACAACTCAATCTTCACATCCTTCAGACAGATGAACAGGCATTCATTGTCAATGATGTAGAGAGAGATACCTGAGTATCATGTATTGGGGTCTCGTCTGGTCTGGCTCCGAATTAAATCACCCCGCCTGGATTCAGATCTGCACCCACAAACAAGGGCCAAAGTATGACTCCTGACTGGGAGACTGGTTTGGAGTAACTTCAGGAGAGGTGGAGCTGTTGAAATTATACAGCTGGCTGACTTGATGGGTGATGAGCTGCCTATCAAAATTTCTTGATGATCACCTGGCAAAGACGCTATAGATCACTGTTTTTTTTTTTTCTTTCCTTAAATTTGTTTGAGAGAGAGAGAGAGAGAGAGAGAGAGAGAGAGAGAGAGAGAGAGAATGAGAATCCCAAGCAGGCTCCACACTGTCATCGCAGAGCCCCAACACAGGGCTGGAACTCACAAACCATGAGATCATGACCTGAGGCGAGATCAAGAGTCAGACGCTTAACTGACTGAGCCACCCAGGTGCTTCAAACCACTAAGGCTTGTAAGAGTTTCTTTTTTTTTTTTAAGTTTTTATATAAATTCCAGTTAGCAAACATACAGTGTTATATTAGTTTCAGGTGTACAAGGTAGTGATTCAACACTTCCATACAACACCTGGTGCTCATCACAAGTGCACAACTTTCAAATGCCTTTAGAAATACAATAGAACTATAAAGCTTCTCTATGCAAAAATAAGCATATGAACAAAATATTTCATAACATACTGGAGGCCCATTGACCTCCTGCACCTCATCAATGGTTCAGAATAAGTTTCTGCATCGAGAGGAATCTTTAAGTAGATAACCCTCATGGTCTCTGTCTGCTCTAACATTCTATTTTTAGGGAAGATTTTTTAAATAAAGAAGAGTTTAAAATAATTTGAAATTATTCCATCCTACCCTCTCTAATTATTCATAAGTTGGCAAATGGCCCTGATTTATTGCATGTGAAATAATTATATTTTGGCGTGGTGATGGAGACAAACCCACAAGCAAGAGCAACATATTTGTCTCTTTGTCATGGACACCCTAAGACTGCTCACTCCAGCACATTCACTCAGCTTGCTGCCCTCTCCATTCCCATTCCACTTGTCCAAATCAGTGCCTTCCAGATGCCCTCTGGCTTCTCCTCCCATTCAGAAACCTTACCAGGTATTTTAGGCCTTGCTCCTCTCCTCTCATTCAAATGCCTGCAAAACAAAGTCTGGTGCATAGCTCCACGTATACTCACATTCTGTCATATGCTGTTAGTTTCTCTGTCTTGTATGCATGTTTCGTTTCTGCGAATAGACTGTAATATCCTAAATCATAGATACCTGGTTAAATGTTCTTCTGCTTTCCCATATGCTGTAACACACATACTCAAATTAATAAATACCTAATGGCTAAAATGTATTCTTTGGATTTTTATGGTTTCACATCTTTAAGAAACAGACAAGATCTCAGGGAAGCTAATTTAAAGGGCAATCTTTTGAAAGAGAGGTAAGAAGTGAGGAACAAGCACTGTTCAGTGGCTAAGAGTCAAAGCAAGTTTAGAATATTATATTTTATAGGAATAATGATTATAGGAAACTCTAAGACAAGATCGAAGGACAGAAGTAAAGCCTGATGAGAGAAAACAGGTAAACACATTTTCACAGGTCACATTGTGTGATATTATTTTTAATAATTTTTCTAAAAGCTGAAAAGAGTTATGTTATAAAAATTATTTTTAAAAACATCTCTTGAACTTATTTGGCTCAAGAAATCATTTGAAGACCGTGTTAGATTTCTATCCTTGTAATTGTCTGGTACCCACCTCAGCCTCACGTAAATGGCTCATTGTCACCTTAGAAGGAAGGTTTTACTCTCCTTCGTTATGAATATTCTCAGTTGCTGTCATATTAAACAAGGGGTCAGCACCACTGGAGAATATCAAGTCAATTGTGAATTCTCAGCCTCAGTGTCTAATTAGAGGTAGTGTATGGAATGCCTTCCTTAATTACTTTGGAGTCATTGGGGTATTTCATTAGTCTCAGTTTTTATCTTGTAACTTCATTCATAAAATATGTTCCTTATCAATTAGCTCCACCAGGAACAGATCACTGGTCCCGTGCATCCTGCTCTCTGTGTGATCTCTTAGCCCCGGAGGAGGAGGTCAGAATTCCTCTACATAATAACACTTTCAACTCTATTACCGCACTCAGAATACCATGAAGGGAAAAGGAAAAAAGAAAAAAAAAGCATGATACTAGGTTGCTTACAAGATAAAATAATGTCCCCACATTTTGCCAGAAATATTAGGTAAAAGAGTTATCTTCAAAGAAGTTCAACAACAAATGTTATTTATGCAAAACTTGATCATAGTTTCATTCTATATTTTCCTGGGATCAATAGAAGTATGCTTCCCAGATACATTTTAAAAAGAGAAATTATAAACTCTGTTTGAGTATGAAATTCTATCAACACATACCCAATCATAAGAGAGATACAGGGGTCATGCTAAAGAGAAAGATGCTTTTAGGGCAGAACACTAAATTCAAGAAATTAACATTAAGGCAGGAAGGTACTGTCAGTTATATGCATAGGCATTGGCAATGCCATCCAATCAATATGCAGGGACTTCTCCAGTAATTCAGGCATATCAGGTCCCAGTGCAGTTATTATGGAGATGGTCTATCTGGTTTGATATCCTTAAATATTTAAATCTTGCAGTAAACTTTCTGTTATTCTAATTCCATGTTCACAAAAAAAAAAAAAAAAAAAAAAAAAACCTTCTAATTATGAATTTGGCTTCTAAGTTTCCTTGATACTGGGGAAGACATGTTCCAGGTTGGCTTTGGGACCTAGCTATTCCCTTAGGTGACTTTAGTTACTGCAAATCCTTCACTAAGAGACAGGATTTTGATCCCAGCTTTTTGTTATTGTTTTTCTATATTTTCTTATGTAAAGACAATTGCCATGAGAGAATTTGGAAGTAAACAGAGAAGCTATTCATTCATTCTCTGTGGCATCTCTCAATGTTTTACCATCAGATCCAAGCAGTAGAATCTTTTTTGTTGTGAATTTCGCTAAAGGTCCTTTTGTGATTGCCAAAGGCAGCAATATATTTATAAGGAATGGAAATCCATTCAAAGTAGCTCCATAAAAAGGTTGTATTAGAAGGAACCGGATCTCATGATATCCAAGAAAATGGTGATCAGAACTTAGGACTTGTCATTGATAGATCAGCTATTGCTACACAACAAACAATTATAAAACTCAGTGGTTTAAATAACATTATTAAGATACTTATGAGTCCGTGTGCTTGGTGATGTCCAATTGCTCCAAGCTGGGCTCAGAAAGGCAGCTCTGCTTCAAGCTGCAGTGGCCGGGGTGACTATTTCTCACTGCACTGTATCAGTTGATCTCGGCAGCTCTGCTCCAAATGTCTTTCATACACCTTGAACCATCAGATGAGCTGAGACATGCCCTTCTTATTGCAATAGAAAAGGTACACCAAGGGGGAATGGGAAGATACAAGACCACATAATCCCCGAACTCAGAACTGGAAGACTGCTTAGTTCTACCCCATTCGTTTGGTCAAAGCAAGTCAAATAGCCAAACACAACACCAAGGGAAAGGGAAATTTACTCTCCTTTTTTCTAAAAAGGGATTGTAAAGTTACATCGCAAAGGACTTGGATAGAGAGAAATATACAATCAAGGCCAATGGTGCAATCTACAATATGTGACCATCTGCACAGCTACAGAAACTCCAGTGGCTTCAGTAGCAGAAGGAGCAGTTTTTAAATCTTTATTCAGGTATCATGATTATCCTGACTCAGCCACAAGCTTGCATATTTTTTGTCTCCTAGTTCAAATTTTCAAGTGGAAAATTCTGACAGAATCAGCCTGGCCTATCATTGGTTCCTCTATGGTCCGGGGAGTTCCTTGTTTCTAGCAGGGGCAAATCCTCTTAAAAACAATGCAAGCTGGGAGATAGTGATTACTACATACAAGAATAGTTTTCTTTCGGTTGTCATCACTGTGTTGTTGGTAATCCTCTTGGTTTCTAGTCATTTGGCTTCTGTAGGGGCAACTTCCCCCTTGAGATATGCATATTTTCATTTTAAAGATCTTTATATTCATAAAAATTGGTCCATTCTACAGTGTTTCTCAATTACTTATTGACAACCTTATCGTGGCCAGAAAATGATCTAGTCTGTATACTAGTCATGCAACCAATTATGTCTGCATCCACTGATTCCTGACCCAACCACACACGAGACCCTGACTTTGGCTTGAAAAAGCTTGCTGCTAAGATCGTTAGTCTTAGAGGACAGGGAATCTAGATGGTTCAACTCAGCTTCTTCCCCCTCCTAGAAATACAACCAGAAGTAAATAGATAGTATTTATCTATCTATAAAGATGGCACCATCTTTCCCTACATTATGTCTTTGAAGGAGCAAATGTTTTTCATCTCAAACCTCCATAATATATGCATTACTTAAAGAAAGCCAACAATCCAAAAGACAAATGAGGTCAAAATCAAAAACAAAGAAAAAAATATATTTTGTCCTAAAAAAATATTTCTGCTGTTGTTTGAATGTAAAACACCCCTCAAAATATAGGGAACATTTGAATGTGTTGATGGAAGGTAGAAATTATCTATTAAATGAGTTGGCAGAACACATTTCAAGATATTGCCATTATCTTGAAGGAAATGGTACCGTTTTAGTTGACAATTTGCAGAATGAGCAATGAGATGCAGGTTCTATTTAAGTCATGATTTTCCTTATGGGAAGACACTGGGGAGACAGCAGATGAACCCTTAGTGTGAGCTTCCTTCCACCTGAGCCAATTATGGAAAACACAGACATAACCTAATGTCTAAGCACTATGTACATGATATATTGTTATTTTGTACAAGGGCCCTGAGGCAAAAGAAAAATCAAAATAATTTTTACAATAGCACCTGTTTTAAAATAAGCAATTTATTCCATCCTTATAAAATATTTATGGATTTCAAATGGATGTCCTTGAATAAGGCCATTTCATTTCTGTTCTCCACTGAGGATAGGTTAGAGAAAATGCTAGATCTATTTCCTGTTAATTTAATACAGTTCCAAACCTTTTGTGAAAGAGCAGCCACCCAATAACTTTATTTACTAAACTTCATTCTTAATGATTCTGACTTAGTAGTTGTACAAGCAACAGCTCATGCATCATTTCACCTTATTGAAGAGAGGAATCACTTCCATGCAATAAAATAATTTGATTTCCATTGAGAAAATGTATTTCAAAAAACCCAAGAGATTGAAGGAGCCTATTACTTTTTATTACCCATATCATAATGTTCATCTTAATTACTGATAAAGCAAGTTCACAGATGTAGTCTAATTGAATGTATAACTTTTTAATTGAAAAGGGAAAAAGTATGAGATTTGAGTTCTAACAAAAGGGTGGGACACAAGTGAAATCCTTCTCTTCCAAAAAGCTTTCCTGGAAGAATCAAGGTTCTTAAAAATGTCCTATTAGGCAGTATCAACATGGCACTAAAAATGTATTTTGGGATTTGGACAAAAGAGGCGGCATTATGTTATCTGTTACAACCAGGGCTATAGCCAGGTCAAAGTACATTGTGAACAGAGTCATAAACCAACTGAGGCTACTCACAATTCTGCCTCTGATGCTTTGATCCATCTTCAGTCAAAAGAGTTTACAATTTACATAAAGTATAGAAGAAGGAGTCATCAGTGAGTTCAGTTGTATAGTCCAATGACCACTTTGTCTTCATGAACTCCAGGGAGAGGGTTCATTGTGGTTGAGTATCTCTCATGCCTCCATTAGGCAGCTCTCTAATGAAAGAGAAATTTGCTAGGACACTTATTCCAATAAGACCAATAGCTTGAGCCCACAGAAGTTCTGCTACCTGACAAGAACAAGCATCAGCAAAGTGAACTCAGCTGTGCCTCTCCCTTCCATTCTGAAAAGTAGTATAGATTCCCAGGAGTCTGTCCAAATTGGTTTTGAAGAAATGGGGATTAGTCGTACCTGAGCTTTTACTTCTGCCTCCTATAAACCAACGTCTTAACCTGCTATTTATATTTACAAACAGGAAATAAGATCTATCTATTTTGGGGAGACTAAACATTTAGCCATTCTAACACTGGTTGAAGAAAAGAACCTCCTAATAGTATTATTACATCATTGCCATGCCTTCCATCTGCAATTGAACAGTATTTCTTCCGTTTCTTTTTTCCATATGAAATTATGTGATGTTTCCCTGATGCACTACAGTGTAACATCCAATGGCTAAGCATACTGAGAGAATATCTGAGATTCTCTAGAGTAATATACATACATATATATATATATCTCAATAGAATACTTATGACTTAGATTCTAGTTATCTTGTATGCACATGAACATGTAACTGTTTTCATACATTCCATTTTGCCAAAATATCAATTAGTCTGACTCATCAAATCTTCTCTTTATATTCTGTATCATGTGTTGGACATGTTTCTATTTATGCACCAGAGAACACCACTCGAACTTTCCCTGAAAACAGCCTCTGAATACGTAGATGTAATCATATGCTTAGACAGCAAAGGAAGCGTTTCATGACTATTTTTAATGTATCTGTAACCACTTCAGATGTCTTTTTGGAAACCAGCTGCAGAATCAATGTGTTCAAAATGGTATCATTCAGCCACTGCTACATATCAGCTACCATTAATTTCTCAAAGGCCAGGTTCTATGCTTACACCAAGACAGAAGGAGTAATATGACTTTAAGGGTGTGGGTTATAATTCAAGTATGACTGTATTAGCATAAAAGAACATAAGCTGCTTTTTCTGAATGCAAACATGGTCCCTAAACCGAGGATGTAAATTAGTATTACAATGAAAGCCGCCAGAAGGACAGAAGTTGGAAGTGTTCTCTTCTCTGAGCAGCAGGAGACTGTTCAGGTCCTGCTGTTTTGAAAACCTTTCTCCCCCCATGCAGGCTGCCCTGCTAAGAGAAATCCATTTGAATATTTTGGCAATCACAGAGGCCCCCACATAAATTATGGATACAGAAATGCAGAAGACAGTCTAACAAATGGAACACGGTGGAATCTGTTTTTCCGCCGCCATATGGTGTCGACAGAATGCCACTTTGTTTCTCTGGGAAACAGCTCATCATTAAAAAATAAATAGCATCTTTTCTGTGGGGAGAGAACCCACAGTCATTATTTTGAAAAATAACAAACAGGAAACTCTGTCCTTTCATTTTACAATCTTTTTTTTTCTTACATTATTATTATTGCCGCACACATAGACATTTTTTCCAGGAAAACTCACGATGGCTTGTACCTTGGTGTACGGGAACTCAACATGTTTTTCTAGATTTGGGGAGATAAGTCCAAGCACAATACACATCATGAAAAATCAGTGCTCTTCATTAAAGACCTTCTTCTTCCCTTTGGAAAAGCTATTCTTTCAACCTAACATATGGATTTTACTTTAACATATGGATTTTACTTTATGCTTAGATTTTATGCTTATAGATACAATGCATATAAACCATACTAGTTTATGTAAGCTTAACAATTTCCAAACTGAATTTGGATGACTTTATTATTTCTGGAATGAAGTTGTTGCTGTAATTCATTCTATAATGTATTTGATACTTGACCCTTTGTCAGATCCAGAAAAGTTTTATCAGACTCCATAATTAAGTGTAATACAAACCTATGCATACCTTTTTCCCTCCTACACCCTTTCTCCAGCATAGTCCCCTTTTATGCACAGAAAAAAAAAGAAACAACAACAAAAAAACTTTCTTACATGTCCCTATTTCATATGTCATCCTTCTAGAAATCAGACTGTTGAAAATTTACAGCTGTAGTGCTGTGAACAAATCACAGTATTTTCAAATCAGTGTAATTCCCAAAATGTTTTCACAAATATTATTTTAGTTGATGTTCAAATGGCCTTGAGATAGGGGTAGGAAAAGTTTTAATTTCTTCTTTGCAAACAAAGAAGTGGAGAGAGGGGGTTAAAAGAAGTAATCTAGATATTACTATCAGGGTTGAGCCCTGGTCTTTTGACTCCCAGGTAAGGGTTTTTTTGTTTTTTGGTTTTTTTGTTTTTTGGGGTTTTTTTCCTACAGCACACTGTTAGCTGGGGCAGAGGAACAAAAGAAGACTTTCATTATTATTGCTCATCTTCCATTTTTGCTCAGTAATGGCCTCTGACCATGTGACTTGTTAATGATAATGCATCTTCTACCTGTTTCTTCCCGAATCAGGCATATATTTTAAGACACAACAGGGAAGGTAAAGGTTTCTGAAAGTCACTTACCACGGAGCCAAAGAAAAGTAGATACCTACTAAGGTCATACTATGTTTCAAATGCAAATCTTTACAGTGCTAAGGCTAGAATTATCTACTTCCATTTGATAAACTCTGTGAAACAGAATTTAGGGTCAGAAAAAATGTTTGAGCTGATAAGCTGCTTTTTGTTGTGATAAAACATTCTAAAACAATGATTTCTAATATGCTGTCCTGTTGGAACAATGATTAAGAAATTTTCACACCAGGTAAATGATAAGAGCACAAAATCTAGTCCCCTTGTGGACCAGGAGTCAAGAACAGAAGACATGCATTCCCTCTTCTCCCCAAGCTGTCTGTCAACACTAACTTCTGTTCTGCAATAGGATGCTGAGTCTCTGCCAGATTGAAAGAGTCCTCACTGCCTCATCTGATTGAATTCATTTCTATCACTTCTAAAGAAAGCATCTTCAGAAATACAACTGATCTCAGGATGCATATGTTATTTTCTTTTCTTCAACTCTTCCAGCTTTGTCCTTTAATACTCTCTTAACTCATATTTGGGATGGAGATTTTGCAAATTAAGAAGCAGAAAAATATTTTATATCTGCAAAGTTCCAAGGCATATGCTTTGTTCCTTGTTTCTGGAAACACTGTCTTCAAGAAATTGCCGACGACTGGCAGATAATTCCACAACGTTGTTGACAGCTTGTCAATAGCGGATGCTGATGGCTATGTGACATCAAGCCAAAATGCCATAATGTGGAGAAATCACCAAAAGTGAAGAGTCAGAAAAAGGTAGCAAATCTTGTACTGCTCAGTGTTGTTTTAAGGTTTCTCATTCTCAATTCTATGGGATGGTTTGTATATATCATTTGTAAGATAACCACCCAGACAAGGAGCTGAATGACTAGAATACAGCTTCCAATGTTGTATCTGATAAAGAGGAAAGGATACGTTTTGGGTTATTACTAGATGAAAGCATCTTCTCTATCACCTGCATCCAGCATCATATGATTTTAAACCTGAGTTCCAGACCTAGAAAAAAGGATTTGGGGGGAAATTTAAGGGGGAAGTGGTCTGAGAATAAGCCAGACTGTGTGATGTGTAATTGCCCCTTGTGAAAAGAACTGAGGTCCTAATAAGTATAATTAATTAAAGTAAAATTACATTAAAACTTTGATTCTTCAGCTGTAGGAGCCACATTTCAAGTATTTATTCACATGTGCCCAGTGGTTACTGTGCTGGCGAGCACAGACACAGAATATTTTCATCAGCACAGAATGCTCTATGGGACACTCCTTTTTGAGTGTATGATTTTCAAGGGAAGCATCATGCAGGTAAGAGAGACTTAGAATCCAAACTCCAGGTCTGACTTCCCTCCTGAGGTTTGCTATTGGTTTCTTGCCTGGTAATACAGAAGCCACAGTGACAGAGACTGTATAGGCTTTTTCTATAACAAACAAGGCAAAGTTATTATCTAGCTTTTAAGGGCTCAGTAAGTGGTTTAATTATACTAATAGTCATGCTTACTAGATTGTGTCCATAAATTCATTTCTATGAACAATTGCCGAATCATCTTTTGTCTCTTGTTAAAGAAGGTTTCTACTCTTATATTTGAGCTGCTATCAGTAGCAACAACCATGAATATAAGTGTTTATTGATTCTTTAATATAAACCAGGTGCATGTATGTCTAGATTCCAGTTTGGCTGTTGCTACTCACTTCCCAGCGACTTGTGTGCCCTTGGAGTAGTTACTCTACCTCATTAACCTTAATTTTCCTAATATGAAAATGAGACAATCATAGTTTTTGTGAGCATTAAATTAATGCTGTCCACAAAGCTCTTAGGACACTGGCTACCACATGGTAAATACTCATTAAATATTAGCTGTTTTTATTACCATTTTCTAGTCAATTTGATAAACACTTTACAGCTATTATCTTACATTATTTCTTTTTTTTAAGTTAATTTATTTATTTTGAGAGAGACAGAGACAGTGTGAGTGGGGCAAGGTCAGAGTGGGAGGGAGAGAGAGAGAGAATCCCAAGCAGACTCCACACTGTCAGAATGGAACCTGATGTGGGACTCAAAGTCACAAACCATGAGATCATGACCTGAGCCAAACCAAGAGTCGGATGCTTAACCAACTGAGCCACCCAGGCGCCCTTATCTTATGTTGATTCTCAAACCAACCCTATAAGATACATATCATTGGCTACATTTAACAGATGGAAAAACTGAGACTAGGAGACAGTAAGAAATTTCACCAACCTAATACTGGAAATAAGCAGTGGAGCAGGATTTGAACCAGGTACCCTTTCCTCAGAGCCTGATTGACTAACCTTGATCGTGACACCAACCTCATGAGATTCTGGGGATTTTACAAGATAAGGCAGGTAAAGCATTTAGCACATATATTTTCAGTGATTATATTATTATTAAGCTAAGGCTCATTAAGCAATGTTTTTTCACTTTGGTAGTAACTTTAGTGCTTTATGGTGAGGGGGTGATTATGGTGTTATCAGAGTGGAAGTTGTATCTGATGTTTTAATATTACAGAGCATTTTATAGCCATCTAATAATGTATCTTTTATGGTTGATCTGCCATTCCTCCCCTCAAATTTCATTGTGCTTAAAATATCATAATAATGTCATTCTATTCAAACAAACCAGTAAGCAAGTACTACTTAAGAGAGGAGCAATGACAATATATTTCCTTTGAAAGCATGAGCTGTCCTTTGCAGAAGAGTCTTAAATGAAATGGAAGATGATCGCTGTATTCGGGGAGCTGTCCCAGAAGTGCGGCTGAAAGAAGAGTTCTCAACTTTGAGACCTGCGCTTAGACCGAGCAAACCCCCTGCTGACCTGGCATGGGATAACATCAAAGGCAATGCTTCACAGACCACAGTTTTCCAGCATGTTGTTCCAGCCTGAAGCAGACTGTGAATATTAGCATAAAGTAACATAAGTCATTTTGGAAGGCACAGTGGGGGAGACAGTATTTTTTATTACTCCTTTTCAGATATGTGTTAAACTACAACGTCAGACTTAAGCTGACTATTTCTCCACCAAATAACACCTCGTCTGTGATAAGGCAAACTCTTGAGGAACCAAACTCAAAGAAGCCATAGTTTAAGGAAGGAAAAATAAGAGATGAGAGATCATTTAGCAATTTGGTTGAGGTCAGGGTGAAAAAGGATAAATGGCCTTTTTGCAATATGTAACATTTTTCCTAGAGCAAAGAGAGTGAATAAATCTATGCTCTCGATCTTTCCAAAAAAATATAGAATGAGATTTTTGAAAACTGTATGGATATTCTAAAGAATTTCAATAATGGTTACCTCAAGGCTGAGTCATTAATACACAGGATGATATTGTCAGGAGCTAAGAAAAACATGATTGGTTAAAGTGCTAGGTCAAGGGGTACCTGGGTGGCTTACCTGATCAAGCTTCTGACTTCAGCTCAGGTCATCTCATGGTTCATGAGTCTGAGCCCTGCATTGGGCTCTCAGCTGTCAGCAGAAAGCCTGCTTTCAATCCTCTGTCTCCCTCTCTCTCTCTCTGTCCCACTCCTGCCCTCTCTCTCTCTCTCTCAAAAATAAATAAACATTAATTTTTTTTCAAAAAAATTCTAGGTCAAAAAAACCTGGCTGAATTTTAACAAAGATCAAAGTTAATCCTGCACAGCTTTCCAAATTTCAATTTCCCAAATTCCCTTGAGATATAGCTTAATAAAAACTCATGTGGAAAATGAAGCATCAGCCTTAGCTGTACAGAAGCTAATGGAAGTCTACAGTGTGAGGCTGCATGACAAAATTCGATGTAATCTTGGGAAGTGTTAAAAGAGAAAGACTATCCAGGTCACAGGAGGTGATAGTTAGAATGTGTTCTATGCTGGAGAGATATGATCTAGAGTTCAGGCAGCTTATACGCAAACAGCAGAAAATATTAGAACGGAAGGTACACACTTCTAAAAGAGTAAGAAGTGGGAACCTGGAAAATATGAGCTGGGCGACAGATGCCCGAGAGCAAAAGAGAAGAAATTACATCGATTTGATAAAAATAATTGAATATATGGCCATCTTTATTGCATTATTGCATTCTCAAGCTGAGTGAGGCAAGCCCTGGATCCCCATCTAATATGTCTACCTCCCCGGAAAATATGCATCCAGGTGACCTTGACTCACTTTTTGTGCCATGTGTTTTTTAGTTTTTGGGTATTTTTTTGTGTGTTTGTTTGGTTTTAGTTTTAGTTGTTGTTTTTTAACCTTATATTGTCTATAATTAGTCTCCTCAAATCTGTGAGCTTCTCCAGACCAGGGATCCTGTCATGTTTAGCTTTCTGTTTCCCGCAGCAAATGGGACTGACTCCAGGAGGCCCTCAGTGACGATTTGTTGATTTCCTCCAACATGTCACTCTTTTTTTTTTTTTTTTTTGCTATTAGGTTAAACACTGTTCACAATCTGGAGGAGACTTTCTACTCCAACTTAGCTGTTCCTCCTGATCTTCCATATGGGCATCAAGATGTGTTATCATTAGCAGCCTCTTAAATGCCTTAATCGGAGAAGTTAGGCATTTAGTATCAAGGGGGCATAGAATTCAACTGAGTTTAGATACTCCGGCATCCACCTTTCCAAAGCCAAAAGAGAAAATAAAAAAGGCTTTGGGGTAGCAAGAGCTATAACTTAATTGGCAACACCTGCAGAGAGCAGGTGATAAGCGTGTGAGGAGGATAAGGGGTGTCTCCAATCTTTTTCTGTGGCCATTCCCCATCCACACATCCCTATTGAGCAGTATGCCTCTAACTGTTCGAGTCAAGCCCATTCAGGAAAAAGAAAAATATCAAATAGAAAAATATATTCCAATATTAACAGCACTTGCGGAAATGCAGTTGAAATTCTTAATAAAAACTATTTCATCTCTTTCCTTTCTTCCCATCACAATCTAAGTTATTGAGGGTAAAAATTCAAATGAACATATCTTACCAAAATATTTATTCAAATAGGAATGTTAGTGATTTTCAGATGCTTGCCAGCAGTGCGGAAACAGAAAGATAAACGACTTTCTCACCCTATTCAGGAGGTATTGTTGTCTTCCAGCCTGTGATGTTCCCTCATTATCGAGGGGTACACAAATCCAGGCAGTGCATAATTTGGGAACCAAAAGTAAAATAGTAAAACATTTCTCAAGATGCTTTCACCATTTCACCATTTTTAAAAAGGATTTAAATGCAGGAAAAGAAATATAACTCATACCGGCTCTTCCCAGGCATTAAAATTCCAAGTGCAAACTATATGCATCACTTCACAGGATGCTACCAGCACTTTGCAAAAAGCAGGTGGAATTCCAGTTCACAGAACTCCCAGGCTTCTGGAGGAAAGCTACTATTGCCAAAGTTCATACACCACATTTTACAGATTGTCAGACTGAGGTCCAAGGAGGGAAGGCAGCCATAACTTTTCTCAGACCCGTCTGGCAACAGTTATGAAACAAACGTCTTCCAGTCTTCTTACCAATGGACAAAACAATCACCTGAGCTGTTTACTTCCATTTTAATCAGTCAGCCAGTCAAGTCTGAAATGAGAAGCTGTTTAATTATGTTCTCAGCCCTATGCTTAGCTCGGCTATGAAGAACTAAGAGAACAGAGTGCAATTCTGCCCTCTGGGAAGCCAGACTTAGATACCCCTGAAACAATTAGAGAACAATACAGAACCAGATGCAATTACGTGAGAAAATTTTACTACATAGAGTGATTATAAGTGCTCTGAAGGTCTCAGAGGTGTGTCTCCTGTAAAGACAGGGTCTGTTCTCTCCCAGCTACACTATCACCTTGTGCACCTCCTCCTGGCTGCATTGCTTAGGATGAACAGAAGCAGTAAGATGTTTCAAACATGGCTCCTGACGCACAGCTGCCAAACCCATCTCTTGTTCCTTCCCATTCATTGCCCGGCTTTGGATTGATACTCTTGTTTCTGTCTGAAATCCCCTTCCTTTGGCCCAAGTCCAACTTCCCTCATGGTTGTGTTAACACCGTCCAACCCAGGCGACAGGTGACTTCCTCCCTCATCCCTCATCACCCTTCTCCTTGCCAATCATTCCCTTTTTTATTTCTCTAGAGAGATAGAGCACAAGCAGGGGAGAGGGGCAGAGAGAGAGAGAGAAAGAGAGAGAATCTTAAGCAGGCTCCACACTCAGCAAGGAGCAACATGGGGCTCAATCTCATGACCCTGGGATCATGAACTGAGTCAAAGTAAGAGCTGGATGCTCAACTGGCTGAGCATTTGGTGCCCCGGATCATTCCCTTCTCATGCATCTCACTAGAATCCATCTTATTCTGCATTGGTGACAGGCATTCTTTTGCTTTCTTCTTAACCAATTTTGAGGGGGGGGGGCGGTTCCCTAGAGGGCCACACAGGCCTTTCACAGTCTAAGATGTTAAAAATGAAAGAATATTTTAGTAGTCCTGAGGACAGTCTTAGGGTATGATATGATGAATTTCTCTAGTAGTACTAAGTAAGGCATCATGAGATGAGGTCCATATCCTCAGAAGAGAAGGTACTTATTTTGGTACAGAGAGAAAATCTGAACTTTTCGTTCCAGACTGACTTGTAAATTTAAAAAGTAAAAAAAAAAAAAAAAATTTGGCAGAACCTCTTTCGTTACTCTCAAATGATTTCTTACACCCTACACTCTTCTTGAAGTCAGTGGTCTTCAGACCATCCTCATTTTTAGATTCCTGGAATGTAAGACTCCCATAAAAAGAGCTTTTACAAAGGGCAAATATAAAGAATAATTATTTAAACCTGACATTCCTTTATGCCTTTATTTTTTCCAAACTAATATGTCAAACTAATTCAATTTATCATGTTCATTTTTCTTCAACGGAAGACATAGATCTGAAGCAAATGAATATGCTCTGGAAAACACGGAAGGCAATGCAAATACATAGTCTAACTTAGACCATTCCAGGACTATAATATAACCAGAGATATAAAATTTTAATTCAGAAGTTAACGATTCATATATCACTTGTTATCTTCACCTGTCAACACTTCTGACAGCCCATTTTAATATTTAGTATTTTTTCATACTTTATCTTGTAAAAAGAATTTTATCCCTTTCTCACTATATTTCTCAACATGAGGAAAAAAAAAGGTCAGACTACAGTTTGAAATTTTAGGCATGAGGGATGATAACAATGGTTTTTAGTGATAAAAATGTTCCTATCCTCATGGGAAAGGAATGATTTTTCTTCAACCATAGCAGCAAATAATCAGCAGAACCAATTTTACATCCATCCTAATTGATCAAGGACCAAGTCCCATCAGTAACCTTGCTTCTCAAATCTTCCAGTGTATAATGATGATTTTCAAGTACGTATGTTTTCACAGCTAAAGATCAACCAATATCTAAACACTTTTGTTTTTGAAATTCTACCAGCCCCTGAATCCCACGATTCCTGACTCCTTACACAGGGCCAGGTGTCTGTTCAATGAGGGCTCAACCACAGAGCTCTCCTCTGCTTGGCAAGCAATAAATTCACGACTTTGTTTCAGGGAGGGAGTGAGAGCCGCTTTCATTGAATCTAATTTGATGCCTCATTAGTATATCATATTTAAGGACTTATTTATTTATACCTCCATTTATTTAAAATAGAATATAAAGTAGTTAAATTTTACAAAAGTTAACCCACGGCCCAAGCTGCAATGTGCAGAAGGTGACCTATAATGAAATAAGCCAATAAAATTGTCTATTTAAAGTGTTGGTTTATTCAAATGTAACATCTCCATCAGTCGGCCATATTTCTGCACTTCTCTCCCAATGAGTACTAATATCCGAGCCTCAAGCAAATTATCACACAATAAGGGAAGAAGTTATAGAATATCACAATGTTATAACACGGGGCAATGTCAAGCCCTCCAAAGTTAGCCTTCACCTCAGAAAGTTCAGACACCATATGCTTGAAAGAAATTCTCAGTATTTTTCCAATTTGTTCATAACAAAAAGAGAACAAGGATGAATTATTTCCCTTACATATATTTGAAGTATTTGAAATCATAAAATGTCTTTTAAAAAGCAATTATTTTCTCAACACCAAAAGGCTTCAGTGAGACTATAATAGGTCACCATGTACCATTTTGTTTAAAGGAGACATTTAGAGGATTTCCAATAATGCTATCTACCTCGTTATGCACATGGTTGTCCTCGTTATTATTTTTAAATGCCCTTTATAGATTAGCTCCACTAATTTTATGGAGGTAAAGGACACAAAGTTTGTTGAAGGTCCTATATAATAGATGGGTTTATGTATACAGTAGTCCCCACTTGTCTGTAGTTTCAGTTACCCATGGTCAACCACAGTCTGGAAGCGGATGATCCTCCTCCTGACATGTCACCATAAGGTCAGTGGTAGCTGTGTCACAGTGCCTACGTCATTCCCCCCACTTCGTCTCATCACATGGGCCTTCCATCATCTCACGTCATCACAAGAAGGGTCAGTACAGTATGCTATTTTGACACAACCAGAGAGAGAGATACCACATTCACAAAACTTTTATCTCAGTATATCATTATAATTGTTCTATTTTATTATTGTTGTTGTTAACTTCTTCCTGTCCCTAATTTATAAATTAAACTTTATCACAGGTATGCATGTATAGGAAAAGACATAGTATGTATATGGTTCAATACTATCTGCAGTTTCAGACATTCCCCTGGGGGTCTGGGAATGTATTCCCCGCGGATAAGGGGGTACTACTGTAGTACGATAGCCTGACCTCTGTAAGACTCATTGTGTCCAGAGAGAGCTCATTATCTATTTTATAAATGAGAATCAGGTCCCCTAGCACACTGTGTGTAGCCATGATAAATATCATGACTCTCTAAGATCCTTTATATCTTCCACACAAGCTTGCCTGCCATCTGCTGCAAACCTGCCCGCATGGCCTCCCTAGTTTCTCTGATCCTGTCTCAGTGCTTCTGCCCACGCTCTTCTGCCACATATATGCTATTCTTTCCCCTCTTCGTATCTACATGCCCGAAGCTTCTCCTTCCTGTCCAATTCCATATCCAACAGGAAGTTGTATACTATCACCTCATGAGATCCCTTCTCCCTGCTCTGAGCTCACACACCCTCTCCCAGTTACTGCTTTCATTTATTCATTTACTCAGAAATGCTTTACCTTGTTGTGAAATACACAGACATTTGGTGATTACCACCTGTTGCCTTGTACTCTAGTTATCTTTGTACCTGTCTCATCCTCCCCTATTAGTTATAAACTTCCTTACATGCAAAAGATGTGCCCTTACCATTGCATGGGCCATAATACACGCTAAGTGGATGAACAGGTTTGCCTTTGGCATGGTAGGAGGGCTTCCAGAAGGTGAACCAAGTCAGTAACATGTGATTCAGCTATCAAATTAGTATCTGATCTGGTCTGAGTTATTTCATTCACCAAATTCCCCTTGAACCATTTTTTTTAATGTTCCTTCTGCGGTGGATGAATCATGAGCTCTTTAAGAAATAGAAGCTGAAGCAGTGTATTCACAGAGCACATGAAATAAGTTTTAAAACCTCCAGCTATTGGTAATTGTCAATCATTTTTAAAAGTCTATCAATTTAGCTTGCATGCTGCTAGAATTCTGTATGCTTGAATATCCCTCAGGACACCGTGTATTCCTGAGATTATCACATTTATGGATCTCTCAAAAGCATGGGAAAGAGCTGACAGAGACTTGTTAAGATAACTAACAGCAACCAACAGTAGACAAGAAGGATACCGGCACTCGACCATCTCTCCTCTCAGTTTGGAGAATAGAAAGATTGGCGGGTTTTCTTCATGACCACTAAAGGCTGCAATGTGTATATTAAGAAATGAACTTTTTATTTACAAGTATATCGCCTGCAGTTGTATAAGAAACAGAGCCTGTGGTAGAGAGTGAGGAAACAAATCTAAGACAGAATGTGTGCAGAATCATATTAGCAAGGTGCTCATATTTATAGACTTTTAGGTCTCCATCATGTGTGGACACATTGGCATGTCCACCGGCCCAGGCCCATGGAGAACCAGGGCTCTCTGAAGTTTGTCCTCACTCGGCTCCAACTGGCACCTTAGTGCCAAACTTCCTCCCTCTGTGGAGGTGCCTCCTGGGACTGTGGCTTCTATTCCTTCCCCTCTCCACCTGTTTTCTTTGAGAGCACATCTGTTTACAGTGCTTCCACTTACTCACCAGGATGTAAATGACTCCCAAATCTATTTCTCTCCTTTGCATGTCTATCTCTCTACATCACAGGGCACTTACTGCATGCTGTTGGCAGGCACTCATTACTCAGTAAATACTTGCTGCCTGATTGTAGGATAAGATGGAAGTAATCTTCCTTCGGGTAAATGCATAAAGGGCTTTTCTGGGTCAAGATGGCCTTGGCCTTCCTAAATTCAAAACTAGAGAGAAAAGGATGAAATTGCTCTAGGTAAGCTCCTTAGAGAAGAGACTGTATAATTTTTATTCAGCATCTGCTATTTTTCTGCTCAGTATTGCCTTCTTGTTCTGGAATTGCCCCATCTCCTTCCATTCTAAATCCGTAAGTGTCAAATTACCATGCACTCCTGTCCCATACTTATTACGTGGGCATTTGACCCAAACTAGACTAAAGACCCCTTCCTTTCTTGGGATTTTTGAAATTGGAACTGATAGACACTGGCTCTGGTCATATCTGAAACTGGGAAATATAAAACTCCAGGTATGTTTTCCAACATCAAATTATTAACAACAAATATTTGCTAAGTAACTACCACATGCTAGGGACCGTGCAGTGAAGAACTAGAACAAAAGTCTCTGTATGCTAGCAGAAGACAGCTGTCAAATAAATATGCAAGTAAAAATATAGTATGTCAGATGTGATAAGCAGGAAACCCGTAATCCAAAGAAATCATTACCTGTTATGTCCAAACTCAGACTAGGCAGAGAAGGAAACAGAACGTTCATTGTAAGTTATGCCCATTTCCTGTTCTCTTTTTTATGTTTTTTTAACCACAAAAATAACAACAGTAAAAGTAACTATAGCAGTGGTCTTACTTAGTGAAAGGGTTCAAGGTGTCCAGCATTGGATTCAGTACAGTTGATCCTCAGTTAACCATATATCTGCCCTTTGTGATAGGTGATAAAAATTAGCCTCATTTTATAGATGAAGAGGCTGGTGCATTAGAGAAGTCAAGTAATCAGGCCAACATCATAGGATGGGCAACCAAACCAGCATTAAACACAGTCTGTCTCCACCAGAATCCTTGATCTTACTGCTCACTCTGCCATAATGCTACTGAGCAGCCTTCTCACCCAGACACTTGTGTTAAAGTACATCTTGCTTCAAGGAGCTCATGGCCAAACGAAGGGAGGTGTATCCTTTGGGGACAAGTGCAATATAGTTGCTGTCTTTGCACAAAATTTTGTAAAACATAAGAAAATAGTGTAAGATATTTTTGAAAAAGTGTGTGGACTAGAATTCTGAGCTCCATTTAACCTTCTGGTGTCATCCAAAGGCCAAGCCCACCTACTTCCAAGCAGATGGGCTCTGACCTAGTGTTGGCTGCTTCTACATAGAGAATGAGCCCTGTCTGGGTGAAAGGAGAAACGGCAGCCCATTTCTGCCCCAACACTTTGAACAAGTTGTTCTTGGCATTTGCTGTAAGTGCAAGGGTTGCTGTCCAGCACCTACCCAATCTACAATTTACTCAAAAGAGAGCACTCAGAAATGTTCTTAGAACTTCCTCCAGGCAAATGCACCAGCATGTCGCTCCAAATGTTAATTCAAACAGAAATATACTTTTTAACTCTCCATCAAATACAAAATTATATTCCAAACTACAAGGACTTTACTGGAATTAAAAAAAAATTTTTTAACACAATGCATTCCCATTACATTGGCTGCCAATAAACTAAAGAAGAGGAAAGCAGGACCATGGAGTTTTTCCTCATTCAGATATTCATTTTGTTTTTCCATTTTTCAATCCTCATTTCACCTTCCTGCTAGAAAAGCCAAGTCAGGAATTCTGCCTCTGACGGCCCAGAGCACAGGGAAAGAACCTACCGCCTATGGCCTGAGCAGCAGCCTGCAGGGAAAAGGGGGACCAAGGAAATGTAGCAGAAAAGTGGGTTCAGAAGGCATCTTTAGAGTTCTCTTAGAAGCTAAAGTGCTTGGAAATTGAATGTCAAAGCCCAACCAGGTTTCTCTTCCCTAAGGGCACCTTTTCTCATCTGGAGAAATATTAAGTTCATTTCAACACTGCTCTCCTGGAATTCACAATTTAGATCAATTCAGGGAGTAGAAGGACAGATCTTCCCAGCCTCCCTGTCCCCAGGCAGGTTTACTTTGCTCTGGTCCCCCCAGCATGGGCTTTCACACCTTCCTCAGCCCTCAAGGTACCTCTACCTCCCTTCCTCAATATTCATGCTTGATGTTCCCTCGTGAGATTATATGATTCTGATCATCAAGAACTTTGTCTCATTCACCAAGAATCCCCCCTCGCCACCCGCAAAGTCTGGAAAGGTGTGAAGTCAAGCAGAGCTAGCTTAAATTCTGGCACTTACATTCAATAGGTGAGTGATGAATTCAGGTTATTTAACCCCTCAGGGATTTCATCTCCTGACCAGTACAAGGAGAGATAGCAATACATGTATAGCCAAGCTCTCTGATCACTAAAAGAAAAATTAGAATAACTCACATCTTTTGAAGGACTGCTATGTGCTAGGCACTGGTCTGAGCTATTTGCATGTATCGCTTTCTTGTATAAGAGACCATAACATAGATCTTAGTTTCAACTCCACTTTATAGGTATGGAAACTGAGGCTTAGAAAAGTTGAGTAACTTGACTAAGGTGCTTAGCTTGAAAGATACATAATAATTAGAACAATAACAATAGCTATGCTTTTTGGTGCATTGACTATATTGGAGCATTGCACTAAATATCTTACTTGTATTATTTCGCATGCTTCCCCCCTTTTTTTTCTAATTAAAGAACCAGATCTTAAAAAGATGAAGTTACTTGCTGCATCTACTCAATCTTTATGTAACAGAGCAGAGATATAACCCCAGGTCTTTGGGTCAGAGTCTTTGAACTTAACCATTACTCATTCCCTAGAGATGGAAGTTTCACCACGTACTGGCCCCTTAATATATTTTATTAAATAAAATGGACACTATGGGGAGTTTTCCATTGAAACATATTAGATTTCTTATGGAGAGAGCATAGGTGTCAAGTCCTATGCATAGTGGATTTGATTTTCTTTCTGGTTTCTTCATGGAGAGGGGTCTAAAAGATAACAAGGAAGAAGAGGGATGTGCAGTTTTTTATCTCAAATGCTCAGTTCTTGAAATGAGGCCAGCTCATCCTCTCCTTAATTTGGGAACCCAAATCCACAAACCTTCACTGCAGGCTCCTGAGCTGCTAGAATCCAAAGCCCCATGTTTGAGAATGGTTGCTGCCCGCCAAGATAAAGCAAAACTAGGAGCTGCCAAGTTAATGTATGTGTTTATTTGAGGTCTTAGGGATTGCAGTCCAGGAGACACAGAGCCGAGCCAAATTGAAAGTGTGCTCCAAGTTGTAGGCAAGAGGCAGGGGTTTTAAAAGACAGAAACTACAGGCTTACCTAAATTGTTTTGAATGAATTATGCTTGGTGCTGGGGGAGTTTAAGCTGAACATCTAACACATGACTGGCTATTTAGTTGACAGGGTTTTCTTAATCTCTCCTTCAGTCCCAGGCATGAGGATGTTTCCTAGAATGCGGTGGGTTATGGTTGGCAAAAGTCCCAAGTCCCCAGTTCCACTTGGTTGTGGATGTGCATAGTCCTATTTGCCTCATGGCCTCCTGACTCCATCTTAAAATGACTCTGATAGTCATGCTAACTCTACTTTGAATCTTCTTTCATGATACAAAGCACTTTGGCAGGCGTCATTGGTCAAACAGTGGTAGTAACATAAACAGCTCACAAGACAGCGTTGATTAAGTGTGACCCATCAACGTGACGCGGCATCTCACATCCACGAAAACAGTCATCTGCAGACCAGAGAGAAGCACGGGGACATGCTTAGGATGCTTACCATATGACTTAACTGGTAAAATACAGTAAAATCTCGGGTTGTGAGTTACTAGTTCTGCAAGTGTTTCACAAGAGGAGCAAGTATTTCTGATATATTTTAACTTGATAAATGAGCAATATCTTGCAATACAAGTAGTACATGGCGCCAAATGTCACATGGTCACAACTGAGCCAATGGTTCTTGAAATTCACTTTGATATATGAGTGCTTTAGACGACAAGCATGTTTCTGGAACAAATAATGCTTGCAAACCAAGTTTTACTTTACAATGTAATGTGCCCCCTGTGATTGCATCTACTTATACATAAATATATGTGAAAATTAAAAGTTAATATAAAAGGAATTAAATGTTATGTTATGAGGGTACATTAAACCAAGGAGTATCCTATGGTTTTGACAGTAAAATGTCCACACCGAATGTCAGAATATACTATAGACACTGCCCCAAGAAGAGTGCCATGGAAGAACAGGCAATAACTTTTCACAAATGTTTTTCTTTGTTATTATTTCACTGCCACTTAAGATACAAGGGAGACTAAGAAAGAAAATCAACATGTATAGTAATAACTTGCTCTATGGTGCAAATGCATGTCTACATGCTACTTTTTATCTGATACGTAAGTACAACAAGGATATGCTACCATGGGATCCCAACACTACTTTCTTTCCAGGTGAAGCACAGAATATTCAGGAACCTGTCTCTCATCAGGAATGACATAATGGGTCCATGACTTGAACCAGGACTTTCACAGCTGGTCCAGGGTTCTTTTCCCACATCAGGTGTTCTCTCCACTCCAATGGTTGTAAATAGCAGTCTATGCACTTGGGGAGTGTACAGTCAACAGACTGATTCTCTGAGGTTATAGGAAATATGCTTCATGTTTTACTGTTGGTACTGTCAGTTTTGGTTGGAGGTATGAATGTTACAAGACTGAAAGAAAGACACCATCAGAAGTGGGAAGCCATATGCAGCAGAAAGGATTTCCTTTTTCACATAGGCCTTTTTATGGAAACCCCTTCTGCACTGGCCCAGGAAAGCCTAAGGAGGGTGCATGGTCGGGCACTTTCCTTTCTTTCTCCTGGGCTCACATTTGTACATTTAGCACCATCCCATGTTCCTTTAAGCCCCATGCCTCTTTTTCCAGTTTCTTCTCCTATTCCCCTCTCAGCCTCGCATGTCTGATTTAGGAGGGTTTGTCTCTATACTCCCTCCCGGGCTGACTCAGAGCTGTAGCCCTGATCACTTTGCAAAATTAAAGGTTTAACTCCTGTGTCAGAGAGCGGGACTGGGGAAGAGCATCTGGGAAATCATTAATTTACACAATTCTGTCCAACAGCCAAGATATCACTGCTCACACCTTTCCTATCTATGCACCTCTAGTCCTCAGCACCATAGGGCCACACGGGGGTGAGGGGGACACCTGCTCTGTGCAGAGCCCTTGGGCAGACAACACCGAAAGGGAGGCTCTCTGCTTAAAGTCTTCGCAGTCCCACTGAGAGTCACAGGCCAGCAGTACTGGCTGCATGCCTTTCCCTGCCAGTCTCATCCCATGAGAAGAAGGCGGCGTGTGTGTGTGTGTGTGTGTGTGTGTGTGTGTGTGAATAATTCCAGGAAGTCAAGTCCAGACCTTTTGAAATGTATCAAAAATCTATGTCCACATGAACCTGGGATCTAATTTCCTGCCCAAGCCTCTCTGTTTAATAAAGTAAGAGGCTGCCTATCTCACAGCACTTTTCCCTTTATTCAAGTTAAGCCTTCCCTCCTGCCTTGGTTGTAGGTCATGATCTTGGCTGCTCCCTGCAGATTGAAAAGGTTGACTCCTAGATCTATACGTGACCAGCTTAATTCTAGAGAGACTGTCTGAAGTACTTCACGGTGGTTTAGTTTCCACGTCATTTATCACTGACATCGTCTCATGCATGAAAGTGCAAGGAGATTTAAGGAGCTGGCATTTGCTCACAAGGTCTCCTTTAGTGGAACGGCACCTAACATGCTACTTAACTTGCTCTGTCACTGAAACATAACTCTCCTCTCCCCACACTTCCATCTTGGACAGAATAGCACAGCCTTTAGCAGGTGGAGAGCTTTTCTCTGAAACTCTTAAGTCCTATTGTACTGAAATGTGCTTGAGACCCACGGGGTTAGGTCACAACCTGTCTTTGCACGCCAAATCCCAGGCCTCAAAAATAGCCAGAAAGAGCCTGGTGTTGTAAGAACAAGTCACCCGAATGACCAAGAAATCCTCTGACATCACACAGAAGGCAAATCAAGAAAACAACACCTCTCTGAGTTTGAAGAGAATTGGGTTTTAGGGCTCATTTGGATTTTTGCTTCCTTAATTTATTTTCATGCTTGAAACCCATCACTTTACTTTTTACTCTATTAACATTTAAAAAAATAAGATCAAAGATAAAATTTTGATGAATCTATAGGAGGTTTTATTGAATTCCTCATTCTAGAAATAGGATTTCTAGTTTTGCAAAAGCAAGCCCCTGGAAACAGGTATTTTCTGGTCAGGGAGACAATATGCTGGATTGTACAAGTACAGGGAGTCATACAAACTAAGTTTCCAAAATCAGAGATGAAATCCAAATGAATATTGTCATCAGAGATGTAGACACCATATTCTGAGATATTAATATTCTGTTCATCAACAAAATGTCATCACATAGGCTCTGGATACCTCCTTTCTAAGTGTGGAAGACCTAGTACAGTTCTGTCATGTTATACAGGCACTCTGAGCATGAGCCGCAGCGTGCACACACACACGCACACACGCACCATTCCTAAATGAGAAAGTGGATCAAATAGAGTAGGATTTTATCCTCTTCTTCCACATATCATCACACATACACACACACACGTGCACACACACACATGCACACACACAAGGTTTCAGATATATGGTCTTATATTGCCTCAATTAAAGAGATTTATTTATTTGAGCATCATTGTCCCCTGAAATTATGATTAGCCACTGAGAGTGAGCAACTTGCTGGAAGGACATGCATTAAACTGGGAAGACTTATGCTTATATGCTAGAGATAAATCTTCTGTGACATTTATATGACACCAGACTTACTAAATTATTTTTAAGCCTCTGACAATTATAAGTAAAGATACACCCAATTTTATTTTAATTTGTTTCTAAACTACAGAAAAGAACTAATGAGTCATTCAATTTTGCCCACATAGATTTGGGTTTCTCTCTGTTTCACTGTAGGTCTGCTCCTTCATTTCTTTTCTGTGCAAATGTATACTCTGTCCATTTTTGCAAACCAGGACCTGCTTGTAGGTTAAATAGGTTGCAATTTGTTCAGTTAATTGCAAGTTTCTGGGAAGTGCCAATGTCTATTAATGCCTCTTCCCCAAGGTTGGAATTAATGATAAAATTCCATGATTCAGGAAAATTCTCTGGAGTGAAGAAAGTCCCTTGCTAAAGTAGAAATTCTCCTGGAAGGTAATACAGGAAGTCAGTATCTGGCATTTACTCCTCTGAAAAAATTTGTATGGCATTCTTTATTATATGGCAGATGGTATATGGACCAAGTAGCAAAGGGGAAAAACGGGTCTGAAGTGTGGGCTTTATGTGAAGGGACTTAATTATCCATTAGGGCAATAGTCACTCAGAAGAAATAGGTAGAGAAAAGGGAAAGTAGAATGATGCCAAAAATCACTGATTTTCTTTTTTGCTCACTGGCCATATTCCAAACCTTGCTACCCATGAGCCAGGTCAGAAAAGGAGGGTTCTCATATGGATTGCTGTGATATTGCCAAAGAAAAATTGTAACAGACAGAATTAAACTGACAAAGAAGACTTTATTTAAGACTATTGCAATAGGAGAGATTCAACTCCGCTGAAGATTCTTCAATGTCAAATAGAAGGAGGTTTTTAAGCACTGGGGTGAGCTGGTAGAAAAGTCCTGGAGAGCATTAGGGAGGAGGTTTGTCAATGTGATTAAGTCATCTGTATTTTCTAATTGCCCCTTATCAGAGTTGGATTCTTAAGCTCTCTAAGAGACTTGAAGATAAGGGAGTATCTTTCTCCATAATTACATTTCAAAGGGATGGCTCCCAGGTCCTTGAGACATTCCTGGGCAGTAAAATTGGCAAAAGACTAGGAGAATATTTACATCTAAAAGGAACAGAGAAAGAATTTACAACTATAAGTTTTCTAAAATATGTACTCTAAGAAAAGGGAGACAGGGGCCAGTCTAAAGTTTAGTCAAGGTGAAGGGAATGTTAAGACCATCTTGATCAATATATAGTAATATTGTGAACATACAATGGGCGCTTGGTAAGTTCTAGGTTCTTCACACGCACACCTCATTTCAGAGCAATGTTTTCTTTTCCTCATTTACAGATGAGGAAACTAAAGCACAGAGAGACTAGGTTACCTGCCTCTGGTTATATAGAGCCCAGGCAGTCTGGCTTTGGAGCCTACAATCTTAGCACATGGGTATGATAGGTAGTCAACCCTCATACCTCCATGCCTGAGCTTAAAATAAATTCTGTGGCAGATATATCCTAAGGTGAATCACAGGAAGTGATACCTTTGGCAGGTCCCTCACCTTGAGTGCAGGCAGAACTTGAGACAGCTTCTCAATGAGAGAACATGTCAAAGGTGATGGGATAGTGCCCCATGATTATGTTACATGATATAAGATAGAGTCTTAGCAAACTGGACTGAGAAATTCTCCTGCGGGCTTTGAAGAAGTGAACTGCCATGTGGTAAGAAAGCTTAAGAGAAGGCCACATGGTAAGGAACTGAGTACAGCCCCCAGGTGACAGCCTGTAAAAGAATGGGGACCTCAGTCTGAATTCTGATCTAAATTCTGCCAACAACCACATGAGCTTGGAAGAGAACTTTGAGCTTCAGATAAGACATAGCCTGCACAGTCATGAAATCGAGCCCCACATCAAGCTCTGTGCTGGCAGTGTGGAGCCTGCTTGGGATTCTCTTTCTCCCTCTCTCCCTCTCTCTCCCCTTCCCTTGCTGTTATTCTCTCTCTCTTCCTCAAAATTAATAAATAAATTAAAAACAAACAAACAAAAAACATAACTTGTTTAACACCTTGATTTCAGTGATGTAAGGCCCTGAGCAGAGGCCCTAGCTAAGCTTTGTCCAGACTCCTGATTCATGTTTTAACTTCCTGAGTTTGAGGTACTTTGTTGACATACATGTTGTCTTGGTGAGGACCCTGGCTCTCATTTACTGCAGCAGCCTCCTGAAAGTTCTTTCTTCCTCCAGTTCGCTTTCCTCCAAATTTACCTGCCATGGATATCTTTTAAAAATGTATATCTTGATATGTAATTCTTCAATGTCAAATGTGGTATTAGCACCTAAGAATCTATGAGATGAAGTCTAAACTCACTAATTATTGTAAAAAGCCCTCCCAGATTAGTTTCATTTTTTACTTTCCTTTTATTTTTTTTTATCAATTTATTGTCAAATTGGTTTCCATACAACACCCAGTGCTCATCCTAGCAAATGCCCTCCTTAGTGCCTGTCACCCTCTCTCCCCTCTCCCATATCCCCCTCAACCCTCAGTTTGTTATTAGTATTTAAGAGTGTCTTATGTTTTGTCTCCCTCCCTCTCTGGAGAACGGTGTGGAGGTTCCTCAAAAAAAAAAAAGGAAATAGAACTACCCTATGACCCAGCAATAGCACTGCTGGGAATTTACCCAAGAGGTACAGGAGTGCTGACGTATAGGGACACGTGTACCCCAATGTTTATAGCAGCACTTTCGACAATAGCCAAATCATAGAAAGAGGCTAAGTAAGTGTCCATCAACTGACAAATGGATAAAGAAGATGTGGTATATAAATACAATGGAATACTATACGACAATGAGAAAGAATGAAATCTGGCCATCTGTAGCAAGATGGATGGAACTGGAGGGTATTATGCTAAGTGAAATAAGTCAGTCAGAGAAAGACAGATACCATATGTTTCCATGCATAGGTGAATTTTGAGAGACTTAGCAGAAAACCATGGGGGAGGAGAAGAGGGGTAAAAAAGCCAGATTAGTTTCAAATAACCATGTTTCCTAATTTCTTGCCACCTCCTTCATAAACTACACATTCATCCATTTTTTTTCAACAACCTATGTTTACCTAATGCCTGTTTTTTAATGAATTTACTTAAGTTTATTTATTTTGAGAGAAAGCGAGTATGGAGGAGGGGTGGAGAGAAAGAGAGGGAGAGAGAGAATCCCAGGCAGGCTCCATGCTGTCAGCACAGAGCCCGATGCGGGGCTCGAACTCACAAACTGTGAGATCATGACCTGGGCCAATACCAAGAGTCGGATGCTTAACCAATTGAGCCACCTAGGCACCCTACCTAATGCCTTTTGCCAGAAATTGTTCTAAATACTGTGTATATGAAACCTAAATGATAATATTCCTTCCAAAATAGATGTTAATTGTAGCTGAAGAGACAGACAACTTGATCAACTATCATGGTGAAGTAGAAAAGCAGAAGGGATTCCATTTTAGAAAGGCTCCATCTCTGCTCTTTTTCTGTTATGCCCCATTTGTTCATATTCTGTATTTTGCCTCTGCATACACCAAAGAAACTATGTTCCCACTTCAAGGGGGAAGCAAGAAAAGTAACCATTCTCTGAGTTCTATCTTAGACCCCAAACATGTCATGACATCCAAGAAGAGCCAGATCCCAAATGTGTTCCAAGACATTTGAACCAACCTCAGCCAACACTGGCGTCAACATCCCCCACCTTCAGTAATTTATGGAATAACACCTACTGTTCATCTGACACTTGCCTTTGATTGAACCCTACCCTGGATTCCTAAAGGAACACATATCCTAGACCTCTTCCCAATATAAACTCCTAAGCCAAGCAACAAGACTGATTCTTCTTTCCTTTATGAGTCTCTCAGACACTCCATCTGCTATTCCCTACCTGCCATTCACATTATTCAATAAACATTGTTTACTCTTTCCCTGGCTTATGGTTTTTACCCTGCAAGAAGCCAAGGACTCTCTTGGCTGGTTCTGTGGGACCGTCACCTAGGCTCTGAGACTTAGCCTGCCTGCATCAACAGTTCAACACAAAAGCCCCAGGCTTGAATAAGTCAAACAATATGATTCTACTTCCACCAATGACTGTCTGAGAATTTGGGTAAGCTAACTTTCATCTCTGAACTTTGCAATTCTCACTTGTAATAAATGGAAAGAATACCTAACATCTCAGAGTATCACTGAGAGGGATTAAACTACGTGAAACCAATAAAGTTATTGCATAGTTTGAATATAGTGTGCAAATCTAATAAACATTTGTTAAATTTTGATATTCAATTTTTGTTCATATTTATTGACACTTTTATATTGCACACGAAGGGGCTAGGATAAGGATTCCAGAGGGCGAACCAGGAAGAGTAATCAGGGGGGTAAGCGTTGGGGTAAGTGTGGAAGAAAGACAGGATTTAGAAGGAAAACTGTAAAGTTTCCGGATAGAGAGGCCAACGTGTGTGAAGACACAGATGCCTGAAACAGTAGGATGTTGCAGACACAGTAGTTGGGCTTATCTGAGAAAAGGTATATATGGGAGAATTAATTTAAAGTCCCTCTCATTTATTTCCCCAGGACCTATTTTCATTCCTCCACAAAATAAAAAGAAGAAAAAAAAATTCATCTGGCTTTTACTATGTGCCAGACTTCGTTCTAAGTGCTTTCCACCTATGAACTTACTGAATCTTACCCAATGAGACAGGTACTACTAATATCCCTGTTTTGCATATGAGGACAGTGAAACCAGGAAGGGGTAATTATTTTTCTCAAGGTTGTACAACTAGTAATTTCTAGACCTTAGATTTGAACCTAGGCAATGGTAGCGGTCTTCACTCCAGTGTGTACATTTGCAAAGTGCCCCAAAACTAATGGGTCTGAGTAAAACACAGAGGCAAGGAAGGAAATAGGGAAAATAGCTGGGTATGCTGAATCATTAAATGAGAAAAGTAAAACTCAGGAAGAGCTAAGTGACTATCCCTTCATATTAAATGTGGTAAGTGGCGGTTCTAGACTAGAACCTAAATATCTTCAGCGACATAAAAACTCATAGCATGTCGATGAATGCATATATGTATGCATACACACATATACACACATTATATATACACACATGTGTGTAGGTGTGTTTGTGCTTACATATATTTGTATCTATGTGTAAATCATGAAAGTATTTAGTAGAGTGAGTAATTTGGTGGTTTTTGCCCTTAGTATTTAAAGTCAACCAAATATTAATTGATGGGCCTTCCAGTTGGAAGAAAGCATTGAGAAAGCAGTCTCTCATGCCACTTTGGAACATACACAATTTGTATCAGACACAGCAATTCTTACAAATATCTTGAAATCCTGCTGGGGGAAAGAGAATGTTTAAAAATGAATAAAATAGAGACTACTAATGTATGTATTGAAAAGTGCTCATTTTAGAATACGGATAATTAATTCAAAAGACCCAAGGTGACTATATATAGTTTTTTCCAAAACACACTTCCAAATGTATCTAGCTTTCACGCGATTTCCTCATTTCGTCATCTAATACCTATTTCTTGACTACCTACTAAATGTACTACTAGACATTTGGGATAAAAACAGACATGATCCCAGCCCCAGTGAAACTTACATTATAGGAGGAACAAACAATACATAATATAATTGACAAAAATTATATACTATACTATATGGTGATGAGTTTTGGGGAACAGAAAAATATAGACCAAATAAGGGGGGTCGGTGGGGGGGGGACTGTAGTATTAAATAGGGGATTCAGGGTGACCCTTTAGGGAAGATGACACCTGGGGAAAAATTTAAAAGATGGGATAAGAGCTTTCCAGGCAGAGGAAAGAGGACAGACAGAGGAAACAGTACGGGCAGAGCCCCTGAGGCAGGAGTGTGCCTGACAAATACCAGGAGACCAGTGGGGTTGAAACATGACTAGGGCAAGAAATAATAGAGGAGGTAATGGAGCCAGATCATGCAGTGATCTCTACTCCGCTTTGAAACAGAGAGTCACCATGGGGTTTGAGCAGAGAACTGTCACAATCCGACAAATGTTTTAAATTTTTCTTAGGAAGAACTGCAGAAGGATACCACAGTAATCGAGGTGAGAAATGCTGGTGACACACTGTACAATGATCCCAATCTCAGAGAGAAACTTCTAACACTTCATCACTAAGCATTATATGTCTGTAGATTTTCTGAAAGCTAACAATCTAACGTTAGATTCTATTGTAAATTTTAACAATAAATTCTCTCAATTTCCTATGTTATTTTTAAAAACATGTATAAAGTCTCTAATAGGCTTCTTCTGGTTCAATATGATTTTTGTCTTGAATTTAAATGTAATGAATTACATGGACTGATTTTCTAATATTAAAGTAATTTTGCATGCATAGGGTAAATTCTCATGGTGTTTTCTTTCTTTGATGCTTGGCGACTTTTGACTGTGTGCTGTGCTTTTTCATTAAAAAAGAATTATTTGTAGTAATTATTTCAGTCATATCACAAGTGTTGTTTTATCACAAGATATTGTGTTGGCTTGCCAACAAGTGATACTGGAAAGTTTCTGATTTTTTTGCCATTAATATAGTTCTTAATATGAAGATGGACTAACATTATTGATAACATCCATTTTGTCATAATATGTCATTGTTTAGGACACTACTGAATTCTATTCCTTGGTATTCATTTCAGATCTTTGGACTTATAACCCAAAAGTGAAATTGGTCCAATTTTTTTTCTTATACTAACATTTGCTTTTTTTTTTTTAGGTATAAAAGGATAGGATAACTTATCATAGAATAAATTGGATGATTTTCTCTTTTGTTTATTTTCTAAAGTAATTTGTATATCATAGGAACTTTTAAATTGAGTTGATTACCATTTCTTTGTTCTTTCTTCTTTTTATTATTTCTATTGGACAAATAAAGATTTCTATCATCTACTTTTCTCCACTGGTTCAAATCTGTAACTTATGTTACTAATATTCAAATATTTTACCCAAATTTAACTCCACATTTTTCTAATAAAGTCTAAAGCTATTCAATTTTTTTTCTGTGCAAAACTTGTCAAAAATCTTAGCATGCCTTAAAAATGCACTGCACTGCCATTATACTATTGCTTTCAGTATTTTTAGTTTTATCTTTTTAAACACCAAATATTCTTTTTAATTTACAGGTATTTTTTTTCCTGTGTTTACTTTTATCCTCTTGCCCATGCTCTGAGTTCCTACCTCCACTACCTATAGTGCACATTATAATAAATCTTTTGGTATTATTCTATACCTCGTAAACAGTCTTTGTATGACTGAAAAATGTCTTTCCCTTTCCCTCACATAGGAATGAAGATTTAGCTGAGCATAAGTCTAGATTAACGGTGAGTCTCCCTCCAGATTCTGAATATATGATTCTACTGTCTTTCGGACTTTCTTCCGGGTGATAAGTCTGCTCTCAGTCAAATTACACTTCATATGCAGATAACTCATCTTTTCTCTCCACGAGGTTTTAAGACTTCTTTTCTTTCTCTTTAATGTTTTACAATCTCACTTCTTTGTGTTAAGCTATAGATTTGTTTTTATTTTTCTTGCATGGCATTTGTTGTGTACTTTTGTTGTATATTTCCTAAGGACTCAGAATTTCCTAAAATCTGAAAAATCTCACCCATTATGTCTTCATATACTACTTCTCCACCACTCTACCCCTCCTTTATCTGGAATTTCTATCAGACCTATGGCGGGGCTTATCAAGACATGCACACACTTAATGATTTTCTAGTTTTTACTTTTTTCTTATCACTACTTCATTCTGGGTGATTTCTTCCACATCATCTTCAAATAACTGTTTTTCCTTGGGTCCATTTCATGTTTAATCTAGTCTATTATGCTCTTTAATTTCAATATTTATAAACACCAAGATTTTAATTTGATCCTTTTACATCATGCTCAGCTTACTTTTGTCATAATTTCTCATTCTTTTCAATAGATATTTTCGAATTGTTTATCTTTTGATGTCCTGAATGTAGTTGTATTAATTATTTGAAATAATAGAATTATTTCACAGGCATGAATTGATCTTAGAATTATTAGTTGTTGGCCTTCTTTTGAACATTCGATTTCTTCATGTGGTGAAGAATTGTATTTCTGCCTCATTTGAGGGGCAGGGACCCTCACTCTCTATACTCAGTCTTCTCGGGGCAAAAAGTCAGACTTAGCCTCATTTTAGACCCCAGAACTAGGTTTTAAATGAAATGCTAGGGCTTTGCCACACAGTGATTCTTGAGAGTATTACAGATTCAGCTAGTGGCTTTACTGCTTTCCTTGTCATGAGGTTCTTTCTTTTTCTCTCTTAACTCTCTAGCCGACATCTTCATCTAAAGCCATAGATCAAGCAGATCTTCTGCAAACGATTTTCTCAGCTTCCCTTTGCTGGCTATGAAGAAGACACTGAGCCTGCCTCCTATCTCCCATCTAATAAGGAATACTTTTACTCACAGTTACCTTTCTGGGCTGAACTTCTGTCTATCCCTTCTTGCTTTCTTATCAGCTAGCAATACTATGGCCTCTTGCTATGAAAATGTAGCTTGTAGAGGTCAGTACTCTGGTCAAGAACAATTGCAAAAAAAAAAAAAAAAAAAAAAAAAAGAAAAAAGAAAGAAAGAAAGAAAGAAAGAAAGAAAGAAAGAAAGAAAGAAAGAAAATGTATATATATACATACAAACTTGGACTACTTGAGTAGCCTGATCACAAAGAAAAGAAGGCACATTGAAGTGAGCACAATTTTCTGTAAGCCATGTTTACTCTTAGGGATTTGCCTATTCTTGGCACAGGAGGTGAAGCTGAGATCCTTGGCAGAGCCTCACTGCTACAAGACAGAAAACTAGCAAAGATATTTAATACCTTATGAGGCTGAGGATTTTTTTTTTCTAAAATATGGAGTTTTGCAGCTGCCAAGACAGTCAAGTCTAGAGGAAATAAGACTATGAGAGAAGAGAGGTAGAGGTAAGTAAACCTGATACTCAGTGGTTTAGACCCAGGCTCCCTCCTCATCCTCTACAACTATTGACATGTCAGGCCAGATAATTCTCTATCATGGGGGGTTGTCCCGTAGAACACTGTAAAATGTTTAACGAACTGCCCCCTACCCCCAGAGTTGTGAAAAAGCAAAATATCTTTAGTTATTGTCCATTGTCCCCTGAGAAGAAAAATCACCCTGATTGAGAACCACGAGATCATTCCCTTGAAGAATTTGGCAAATCCTTAGGATGTGCAGAGTAAAAGGCTAAGAAATCAAGCAGAAAAATAGCTCAATAACAGACCAGAATGTTCAAGTCATGAGGCGCTGAGAAGATAAACACTAGAGTTTACCAGGGGGAGTGATTCTAGCAAACAATCCAGGCTCTAAACTGGTGTCTCTGGAGAGCTGTATCTAAGGACTGAGATAGGCTATTTTAGCCTAAACCCAATGACAATGGCAACCCAGCCCTTAAAAAGCTCAGGCTGTGATTAAAGATAATCACCTCTAATATAGCTATCTGCCAGAAAACAAAGAGAATGGTCCCCAGAGGAAGATAATGTCAACTAGAAACTACAGAATTTTTATACAATGTCTTACACGCAATCAAAACTTTCCACGCATTAAAGAAAAGGATCCATGGGGGGGGGGGAGAGTAATAAAAAGGACACTGGTGACCTAGGGACTGATGTTATCAAATATGGACTTTAAAATAAATATTATTCAACAAACCAATATCATAAAGTCAAGACAATAGATTATGAGATTGAAATTCTAAAACTTAAACCTTCAAATAAATCATCAAATGTAACTTTTAGAACTAAAAAATATAATTGTTCATGAGAAATTAAAAGCTGGGTGTAACAGTGTAAGACATTTCTTCACTCATGGCCCCACTGTTACCATTGCTTCTGTTTGTCTTATCTCCTTTGACTCTAATGTTTTCTTTCCCTCTTAAAAGGATCCTTGTGAATACACGAGGCCCACCAGGATAATCTTGTATACTCTCCCATCTCAGTTTCCTTAATTTAATCATTTATGAAAAATGTAAAAAAAAAATTTGTTAAGTTTAGCAAAAATATGCAAAACTATACACAGAATACTATAAAACATTATTAAAGAAATTAATGACTGCCTAAAAATGAAGACATATACCATGTTCATGAATCGGATGGCTCAGTATTTTTGGATGTTGATTCTCCCTAAATTAGTCCAGAGTTACTGATTTTTTATTCAATTATTTTCTTTTTTGTGTAGAAATAGACCCATAGATTCTAATATTTATAGAGAAATGTAAAGAATCCAGAATAGCCAAAACAACTCTGAAATATTACAAAGTTGGAAGACTTATACAACCTAATTTTGAACATTTGTATAAAGCTAACATAGCCAGGAAAGTGTTAAACTAGTGTGATTATATGTATATAATTCCTGGAAGAGACTAGAAAGTCGAGAAATTGAGTGACACATATCAACAAATTTTTAACAAAGGTACCAAAGTAATTCTGTGGGAAAAATAGTTTTGAGACAACTGAATAGGCAAAAAGGTAAAACTTACTTCTTATTTCACATATTATGTAAACATTAGCCTGAAATGGATTATAGACTTAAATGTAAGAGCTAAAAATATAATGTCCTAAAAAATATACAGGAGAAAATCTTTGTAATCTTGGTAGACAAAGATTTCTTACAGAATACACAAAAAGCACAAGCCACAAAAAGTGATGTTGGACTTTATCAAAATTAAGAACTTTCGTTCTTCAGAAGACACTTTTAAGAAAAATAAAAAGTTAGGGATTAGAAAACATATTTTAAAACATATACCTTACATCAGATTGTTTACAAAATATATAAAGAACTCTTTCGAGTCAGTAATAAAAATCCAAAATTCAATTTTTAAAAGTGAATAAAAGATTTTTTAAAACTTTACCAAAGATATATGAATGACAAATAAGCACATGAAAAAACATTGCTTAATATCATTAGTCTCTAGGGAAATGAAAACTTAATAGCCACAATGAGATATCACTACATACCCACTAAAATAGCTAAATTTAAAAAGACTGATAATATCAGGTGCTAGGGAAGATTTAGAGAAACTAAAATTCTCATATTTTGCTGATGGAAGTGAAAATTATACAATCACTTTGCAAAATAACTTGACAGTTCTCAACTATTTAAACACACTTTTAGCATATGACTCAGCAAATATGCCAGAAGTATTTAAACATATAAATAAATACATATGCTCACACAAAGAATTTTACTAGAATGTTCATAGCAGTTTGTTCTTAATAACCAAAAATTGGAAACAACACACACACACACACACACACACACCTACTAGTAAATTAAGAGATTGTGTTACATACATGTAATTGAATCCTACTAATATTTATACATGTGACAACCTGGATGAATTACAAAACATTATATTAAGTAGAAGATATTAGATATAAATTATTCTTTGCTGTTGATTCAATTTTTCTGAAAGGCTAGTAAAACCAAAACTATAGGAATAGGAACCATTGTACTTGCCTGGATTAAGCACCGTGGGTGCTTTTAACTAGGTAGGGGCAAAAAGAAACATTTTGAAGTGATGAAAATATTCAATATATATCCTGATTGTGGTAGTGATTGATTATATAGTATTAAAAAACTAATCAAATTGTATATCTCAATATGATAAATTTTATTTATATGTAAAAGTAAAAGGAAGCAGATAAGGATTGGTATGGTAGAGTCCAATGTTAATTTTAAAATGCAGAGATGATTTGATCTTGGTATGATGTACAATATCAATACAAGATCAGTATTTGTGAGTCCTAAATAAATGATGCTCCTGATGTTTACAAGGACTTGAACTGCTTTTCTACCCAGGTGTTTTCTTCTTTTCTAGTCCTATGGAGTCCTAGGAAATTCTTCAGTAAAAAGGAGTTATAACAATATATTTATTCTACTTAAATAGTAAAACTCTGCTTGGTAGTGCGGGATGGAAGCAGGCGGAGGTAATCTTCCTAGGCTAGTAATGAGTTAATATATTCCCTTAAAGATGACGTAAATTGGCTAAATTTCTACATCTGACACTCCAATCAAACAAGATCAAAAGGAAAATGAACTTGCAAATATAATATATATCCTCTGACCTAGTATTCTGAAACAAAAATTAAATGAAAAGCTTCAACACCATCCATTACCCTTAAGAGAATCTACCTGCTACAGAATAATGAGGGTTCTGATCATGCCAGATTGGATGCAAGCACAATTTGCAGGTGTGCAGTTTCTCTTGAAAGAAGTTGTTAAACCATGAAGGGCATGTCAGAACCGCTATCATGCTTTTCAGAACACTAAAGAGTTCACCAGGAAGAAAGCAGCACATGCATATCATATCAGTCCAACCTAGAGCACAATTTCATTAAATATTCAGCATCATGAGAAACTCCTTGCTTTACATATAGGATCTGATTCCCTTTGGGACTGAAGTGGTGTGAAATCCTTGTTATACAGCACCACTGGGGATTAGGGAGCTCTGGCTAATTCTTGTTGACACAAAGGAACTGTGTAAATGACACATGGATCAACAACTGTAAAGAAATTAGAAGGGCGCCTGGGTGGCTCAGTCGGTTGAGAGTCCAACTTCAGCTCAGGTCATGATTTCACGGTTTGTGAGTTCGAGTTCACATGGGGTTCTGTGCTGACTGCTCAGAGCCCGGAGCCTGCTTCCGATTCTGTCTCTCTCTCCGTCTCTCCCCTGCTCATGCTCTCTCTCTCTCTCTCTCTATCTCTCTCTCTCTCTCAAAAATAAATAAACATTAAAAAATTTAAAAAAAATAAATTAGATTACATTACACAGTGGATCTTTATAAGAATTTTATCCAAAATCTTAGTGACTGAGAAAAAATATCTACTGCATGCTCAATGGACACAAAGGTAAAATCTTTAATACAGTGTGATATAATTAAAAATAAATGATAGGCACAAAGTAATTCCAAGAAATGATGAATACATATAAAATGATATTCCACCTCACTAGAAGTACATGCAAACTAAAATAAAAATTTTGTTTTTTTTCTATAAAAGTTTATAGTTTAATTTTTTTTCTATAAAAGTTGAGGTTAAAAATGTCCAGTGTTGCCAATTGTAGGGAAAATGTCCCACTGATTGCGAGAGACATTTTGGCAGAAGCTATCAAAAGTTAAAGCACAGGTGCTTGGATCCATCACTTCATCTTCTAAGAATTCTACATTAATATCGGCTCCTATCTGCAAAGACTGTTTTGCATGATATTTGAAAATAAAAATGTCGGAAACCCTTTGAATATCCATTGTCAGATAAGTAGAAATTTAATTTATGATCCACCCACAGAATTTTGCAAAGATAAATTAATACATCTACATGTAGGACAGTTGCATGAGGCCCAGTATATATTTTTAAATGGATAAAAAAACGTAACCTCATTTTCTAATTTTTAACTCTATATAATGTTGTTAACTATTTTATAATGATCTTATTTTATTTCTGTATTTTAAATTCAAAGAAAAAAGAAAATGTGGAAAAACATACTTGACATAACTTAACCAAAGATTATTTTCTTGCCTTTTTTCTTTCTTTATTCTTCCTTTCCTGTATTTCTTGTTTTTAATGTTTATGTATTTATTTTGAGAGGAAGAGAGAGAGTGTGCATGTGAGCAGAGAGGGAGGGGCAGAGAGTGAAGGAGGGAATCTCAAGCAGTCTCAGGATTTGATCCGCCCTGTCACACAGAGCCCAACACAAGGCTCCATCTCAGGAATGGGGAGATCATGACCTCAGCCAAAATCAAGATTCAGGTGCTTAACCAACTGAGCCATCCAGACATCCCGTTCTTTTCCTGGATTTCTTAGTCCTTTTATCCCTCTTTTTCTCCCTCTGCTCCTTCAACATTCATTGGATGGTTTCTAGGAACCAATTACTATTGTAGGTAGTAAGGACACTATATCTAGGGCACATTAGGAGGGTACAAAAACAAACAATTGCTGTTTGGTAGTAAGAACACTAATATTTAGTGCATATTAGAAAGATACAGAAACAAACAATTACAACGGATTACTGTAGAGTGCCACAGCAGAGATATGTGCAGAGCTTGATATGAGGACAGAGAAATGAGCACTTCTGTTTGACTGAGGAGAGGGAAGAGATCAGAAAGAGGCAAAGTCAACAAGGAAGTAGAAGTTTTCCAGATAGATAATTAGAGAAAGGTATCTCTGCAGAGGGAACTGGAAGGTAGTATCAAACAAGCAGCCTCTCTGATTCTTAGAGGTGGAAGACAAAGAGAACAATATAAATTTAGATGAATGCTATCAAAATTCCTTACACGGAATGCTAAAAATCTGACTCCACAGGTGGCAAGCATGTGAATTCCTCAAATTTTCAATTTCCCACTAAGAAAATCCAAAGCATCCAAAATGTTTTCTTTTCCCTCAGAGCAATGAAGATGTCACAGGTTGTGTTTTTAATCTCTACACGTCTGTGAAATTTTTCACAATACTTTCACAATTTACAAGCCATCATAAACAGGCTGGCATAGCTTCATAAGGTGGCCATCCGGTATGGATGACTCTAATTCCTAATGCTTGCTAGTTACAGTGACTATATGACCTCAAACAGCAGCAGAGAGAGCCAGATACTATTTCCCTACTTGCAGATGAGAAAAAGAGGAGAGTAAGTAAGTAATTTGTCTAACATGAGACCGTTCATGGTCTGAACCGAATTATTAGGTGTGTGCTTCTCTAGCGGCCGTGCTCCAACAGGATAGAAGTGGTGTCTGATTCAGCTTGTGAGGACGGGGACCACGTTCGAGATGTTTAAAGCATAAAAGAGGGAAACTATTCTTTACTGAGTAAATCAATAAAGAGACATAGCAGCAATAACCATGGTCACCAGTTAAACCGATGTTTCTATTAGAATGGTTCTAAAAATCATTTCCCTGCTCAAATGTAGATGCAGTTTTGGGGTACCTGGGTGGCTCAGTCAGCTACGCATCTGACTCTTGATGTCCACTCAGGTCATGATCTCACAGTTCATGAGTTCAAGCCCGACTTTGAGCTCTGCATTGACAGTGCAGAGCCTGCTTGAAATTCTCTCTCTACTCTCTTTCCCTCCCCTGCTTGCTCTCTAAATAAGTAAACAAACAAACAAACAAACAAACTTTTAAAAAGTTTTAAAAAAGTAGATGCAGGGATGCCTGGGTGGCTCAGTCGGTTGAGCGCCAACTTCGGCTCAGGTCATGATCTCACAGTTTGTGAGTTTGAGCCCCGTGTCGGGCTCTGAGCTGACAGCTCAGAGCCTGGAGCCTGCTTCTGATGCTGTGTCTCCTTCTCTCTCTGCCCCTCCCCCTGCTCACTCTCTGTCTCTCTCTCTCTCAAAAATAAATTAAAATTTAAAAAAAAAGTAGATGCAGTCTTTATGTTAAAAACAAGTTTATAAAAATGAGTTTTACAGGCAAGCAATAATAGTAATAAAAATGGAAAGTTTCCTTTTACCTTAAAAAAAAAGGAGGATATTAATTACCCCACTTTGCTCCACAAAACTTTTTAAGTATCTCTCTTTGGGTATTTGTCATATTCAACTTTAAATTATACTTACGTTTCCACTGTATGTTTCTTGTCATACAGTACAAGGCCTGTTTGATTATCTTTCCAGCCTCTTCTTGCTTAATATCATACCTTACTCAATATATAATAATTTCTAGAGTGAATTAATGGAAGATTACATATCAATAAGCTAAACAAGCTAAACTTTCATACCGGAAGTATGTAAGGCAGGCTTTGAGGAGCTTGAACATGCTTGTTGACTTTTGAAAAGAATTATGTTTATATGTAATTAAATAAACATAATACTCATCTAGAATATCAAACTAAGTCTACTTCAAAGGGACATGAAAAAACCTGGGGCAATACAAGAACACAAACACACAATTATCTCAAGAAAAGAAAAAAGGACAGGAAAGTATTTAATATCTATGGAGGGAGGGGGGAGGAAAAAAGAGGAACTGTTCTGAGCAAATATTTAACATATGATAAGTATTTATTTATTTTTGTGGGTTAAAATATTTTAAAAAGTATGACTCAAAATATTTTAAGAAAATTGTCATCCCTCTTTTCAATCTTTGTAAAGTTTACTGCACTTGCAGGGAGAAATTCTTGTTTAACATGCTAAAAGTTGATGGAGAAGGACAAAGAGGCAGTGAATCTAGATGGGTCAAGTCTCACCTTGCCAGGTATTGGGACTGGCTGACAATCTGGGAGCAGCAGCTCTAGAAAAAGGCTAAAGAAATAGAATTCTGGATCTATTGTTACTTCTCCTTTGGCAAATGGGGTTCTGGCCTAGAGACAAAGGTAGGGATTGGACCAGCAGTGGGACTGGCATCTTTAGTGATGTACCTGTAGGTCACTGGATCACAATCTGCTCAAGAATATGTTGCCAGAAAGATGACAGCACCATTTGACATCCCAATAATTTTCTTGGTAACATATGCAATCAGTTCAGAAACCCAGCCCAGCACAGTCGGCCCGGTTGGGGGAATGGGTGGGGACTTATTGGCACTCTGAAGAAGACAGGTGGAGAAGCTGAGGATTAAGCTGTTTGCTCAGCCAGCAAAGAGAGAGATGCACCAGAAGCTTCTTCATCCCTTCTCCCACTGGTCTAGATAAATCATATACTAAAGAGCCCTAGCTCAACCGTAGAATAATAATTCTACCTGCACAACCATGAGTTATTTTTTAAATTTTTTTAATGTTTGTTTTTGAGAGAGAGAGAGAGAGAGCGAGCGCCTGAGTGGGGGAAGTGCAAAGAGAGAGGGAGACCCAGAATCCATAGCAGGCTCCAGGCTCTGAGTTGTCAGCACAGAGCCCAACGCGGGGCTAGAACTCATGAACCGTGAGATCATGACCTGAACCAAAGTCAGAGCCCCAACTGACTGAGCCACCCAGGTGCCCCATTAATGAGTTATTTTAAATCTGTCTTTAATCTGTCAGAGAGGAAACCCCTTGAGGGGAGAAAATGTATTTATTTTGTCTCTCTCCAATGAAACTTTCTGTGTTGTAGATATTGTTTGAATAATAAAATGGGAATGAAAGTGCATCACATATGATAAAGTGGTATTTATTTATTTTTATTATTTTTAAAATTTATTTATTTTGAGAGAGAGCAAGAGCATGTGAGCATGGGAGGGACAGAGAGAGAGGGAGAGAGAGGATCCCAAGCAGGTTCCATGCTGTCAGCGCATGGGGATCAACTCATGATCCGAGATCAAGACATGAGCCAAAACCAAGAGTCACATGCTTAACCGACAGAGCCACCCAGGTGCCCTGATAAAGTGTTATTTAAATGTTTTTGTTTGTTTGCAAAAAATAATAATAATAAAGTAAAAAAAAACGCGTTTAAAAAAAAACAGGGAATTTCAAAATGTCAATGTCACATCCTAAAGATAAAGTTTTACACTTCGTAATAATTCTTAATGCCATCATGTTTCTCTGAGGACCCTCTTTTACCTTCTTTTTTAATAAAACTTGAGTGTGTATTAGTGCTCTTGAGTCTTCTATGGAATGCATATAGAATACAAGTGCCATCATCAGGAAATCACAAAAATGTGAAATAGAATAAAGTTAATAGTGTGTTATTATTTTTATGGATGAATTCCAAAGTTTGGGGAGGCTCACAGCACATTTTGTAAAGTGTAAGATTAAAAGGATCACACCCAGCTTTATGGAACTGCAAGTCCATCAGAGTAATTAGGTCCCCAAGGAACAGAAACGTGGAATGGGGCAATGGGACTCAGGTGGGGTGAAGCTCTGAGGAAGCACTTACATTTGATTCTGTTAGAAAGCAAAGAAGAATATGGGGTCTAATCAGGACATAGCTAGGATTTAGTGACCTCCTAATTGGTACAAGAAAACACCTGGTAGGTAAAGATATACTGGACATGCTTCTCTACCCAGGCAACCACCCTCAAAATACCCCATCATACAAGACAGCCAAGGAGAGCAGCAGAGGGGAATTGCACCTAGGTCTTGAGATAAGGGGACAGAATAGGGGCTACACTGGTAGCTTAGCAAGCGGGGCATGGAGGGTCAACGAGCAAGGCTCTGGCAGCCTCTCCGGACTGGCTATTGGTTAAAAATGAACAGACAGGAACAGGAAGGAGAAGCTTGGAAAGAGTAAAGGATGGAAAGAGACATTAGTGAAATTAAACAGATACAGGGATCTAGTGAGTATTCCTCAGTGTCAGGCTTTGTCGGCACGAGTCTGAAATTCAGGAAATAAGAAAGAAGAGGCTCCCAGATGCGCTCAGGAAATGAAGAAAGAGAAGCAAACTTCATTAAAATGAAAACTACTGGGGATTGAGAGAGAGAGAGAGAGAGAGAGAACCGCTCACAAGGTTCAGGAAAGGAGAAAGAACGGGGAGCCTGTCACTCATAGATGCTGCAAGCAAAGTATTTGAGACACAGTGTACTGGAAGTAGGCTGCTTCAGAAGCTGATAAAGAAACTTCAAGACTCAGAGAAGATGAGAACATGTTAGGCCTTTACTGAAGGCTTAGAAGTAAGAATGCACATATAACAATAATTAGAACTAATTTCAATAACACTAGCTAGCATTTATTGAACTCTGCCTACATACCAATCACAGCACTAAGTACTTTCCATAAATTTGTGTCATTTTAATCTTTACTGCAAACCCAGGAGATGGCGGCTACTCTTATTTCCATGTTATAGATGAAGAAACTGAGGCTGAGGGAAGTAATTCTCCCATAGTCATATATCTGTTGAATCAGGACTCACTTTAGGATTATCAATCACCAACCTCATTTCATCTTTCTCTATGCCATCCTATAGCTCTTGACCTGAGATGGAAGAGTAAGCAACATCTAGGAGATTGATAAGCTTCTTACATCTTATTGCTAGAGGTAAGAATTTGGGGAGCTGGAGAAGTTGAAAACATTTGCAACAACTAATTTCAAGCTTTCCTAAAAGAAAATGTATTGTGACATACATCCAAACGCAACTGATTTCTCCACCTCCGTTATTTCTGCCTGATGTGAGGCCATGATCATCTTTCTCCTAGGTTACTGCCATTGTTCCCCAGCTTCTTTCCTTACTCTCAGATTTCTATGCTTATCTCAGCACCTGCACCGATTCTTTTAAAATCAATGTCAAGGGGCACCTGGGTGGCTCCGTTGGTTAAATGTCTGACTTCAGCTCAGATTGTGATCTCCTGGTTTGTCAGTTCGAGTCCTGCATTGGGCTGTGTGCTGACAGCTCAGAGCCTGGAGTCTGCTTCGAATTCTGTGTCTCCCTCTCTCTGCCTCCCCCACCCCATTCACTCTCTCCCTCTCTCTCTCTCTCTCTCAAAAACAAATAAACATTAAAAAGAAAATGTTTAAATGAATGTCAGATTACATCAGTTTTGGTCTAAAAGCCCATCCAGAGGTGTCTTCTATCACTGTGGTAAAAGCCCAAGCCCTAATAACGGTCTACAAGACCCTCCATGATCTAGCTTTCCACCTGGCTTCCCCTCCACCCTTGAGTCCCCTTGCTCACTCCCCTGCAGCCACAGCAACCTCTTTCCTGTACTTCCCTTGCACTTCCTGGTCCCCCTGTCAGGGACTCTGTTTCCCAGACAGCCACAAGAATTCCCCTCACTTCCTTCAGGTTTCTGCTCAAGTGTCTGTCATGAGTGAGTGAGATCTTCCTTGATCATTCAGAATAAAATGGCATCTCCTCCCAGCAGCTCCATCCCCTCCCCACCATGGTATTCTTCTCTGGAGCACCTATCACAGTCTGACCTTCTAGTCCATTCTCTGTTTGTTATCTCATCCTGCTCCAGAAACATGAGCTTCACGAGGCTTTTTCCCCGCTGATTTATCATCAATGCCTGTAACAGTGCCTCATGCGGGTTCAATAAGTATTTGCTTAATGAATCAATGCAAAACAGGCTCCACTTCAGTGTTGGCATATCCTTGATAGTTTATTATGAATAATGAAAAGTCTAACTAATTACTGTGAGAGAAGGAAGCAGGACCTCTGGTGGGAAAAGCAGAGAAGAAGATTCTAAGTTAGGAAACCGAAGACGGTAACAGATGGAGCAGGTCGATAAGCAACAAAGGAGACGCTAAAATCATCTTATCCCATTATGAGAAGCTGAGAGTATAATTCTCAGGAACAAGAGACAAGCTGGGAGTGTAACTCGCAGGCTTCTTCGGGGCCTGTTCCTTCTGCTATTGACGTATGGAAGCCTAGGGACATGCTTTCCGAGAAAATCCTTATAACTCATCACTGTCCAATCAATCAGAGCTCTTGAGTAGGAAGCGATGAGGAGTCTGAACAATCCTGGATTAGAAGTCCTCCAATTAGACTGCCGGGCATTTGGAAAAAGCCTGATGGCCTCGGCACAGGCACTTATGCTAATGAATCTCAGCATTTCCAGGTGGGTGGGGGAACGCACTTTTTAAAAATTGCTGCATTGCTTCTGACAATTTAGCCATTCATGTCAAATCTCCTTTAGTAAATCACATCCGCACACACTATCTGATGGAAGTTTTCACCAAGGTACATCTGACAACTTCGAGGTGATTTTTAGGTCAAATATAACATGATTGAATATGTCTATTATTGAAGTCCAATTTAAATCCATCAAAAACAGCACTTACTTTTCAAGAATACCAGGTGTGCCTTTTATGGGTTTCATTGTACTAGAAGGCCCTGCTATTTTGGGTGAATTTCATCTTAGAGGTGTTGATTGTTTGCAGATGCTCAGGGATGAGACAACAGAAAAAAAGTTTTTAGAAGTTCATAAGAAAGTTTTAAAAAGCAGGAATAAAGAACTCAGCAATCTAAGGACATGGAATCTAATAAAGTCAAAGTCTGGACTTGTGAAGTGTTTAAGAAAATGGATCCTGGACTCACAGTTGGAAAGTTTGTACAATATCACCTCGGGCAAATGATCAACCACCCCTGTCCCCACCCCTCGGCATCCATTTCCTCATCTGTGAAGATGAGAAGTGACCACCTAGTCCAGAGACCACTGCGGGCGGGACATAAGAGAGTTTCTAAAATGCAGGCCATACACTGGCAAGCACTCAATAGACGATGGTGCCTACCGCCTGTTCCCTCTACTACTACACACTTCCCCAGGTCGTCTCTCCAGTTCCTTCAGCTTTGTCAAAACTAGGGTAACTAGACCCAAGCTTTGATACCACCCACCAGTAAGATTAGTCTTCAGGTCTTTGCTATCCACTTTGGTTATTTACTCATGGAAGACATCAGCTACTCTAAAAACAGAGTGAACTCTTTTGATCCTTCAATGACCTTGCTTCACAATCTTGTTTTACCAAGCATGCCTCGGGGATCCCAAAGACCTAGGCATTTCTCTGCAAAGTGGCCCCCAACAATGACTGTCTACAGAAACGTGCAACCACAGCCCACCTCTACACAATTCCATTTTGGGTATTTAATTTGCAGCTGGTGTCTATTACAGCCTCAGAACACATACTGCCTTCTTCGGTTTAAATAAAACGAATGGTGAAAATACACCTACATGTAGCCTGAAAGGAAAAAAAAAAAAAAAAGACCCTGGAACCATTTAACAGAACTTTTTAATTTTATAAAACTTAACATATTAATGATATGTAATTTAACTTATGCAAACTGGGCCACTGGATAATCTTATCTTGAATAATCCTTCTCCTTTATTAAAAAAAATTAATAAAGAGAGAGTATTATGAGGCCTAAAGCCTTTTTCCCCCCCTCCCAAATTATATCTGTGCTGCAATTGAAACCTGTTTGGAAATAAAATCAATCCATCTGGGCTTCATCAAGGACAAGTCATGTCTCAGAGGACTGCTGTCTGCCTGCAGGCAGAGGGTGGTCAGCCCAAGTGTGGCCTCAGGAGGGCTAGTCTTTAGAAATCATGACTGCAGAGGGCAGAGGCTCAGAACACCAAATAGCTGACTTCTCCCTGGCCTCCCCAGTGCTTTCTCATCTTAGTGGATTTCATTTTCTTGGCAAATGTTGGTAGCAAATCAGTAAGTCTTTTTAACACTTCTTCATCCCTTAGTATCTCAGTTTCAAGATCATTAATAAAACAGCAGCTTGAGAAGGCAGCACTCCAGGCAATCCACAGTGATAGCAGGTACGGTGGTTGCCTGACTTTCACAGCCATTAGCATAGATGAAGTTGAATTTCATAAATAGGGTATCAACTCCATGAAAGAAAAACTAAGAATAAGCACTATTTTTGGTCCCTAAAGAAAGTTAAAGCAAAAATAAATGTATGAAGTTTCCAGTTTCTTCTTTTCACTGGAAATTTTACTTTCCTGGTACAAAAGTCAATTAGACTCATATTGCAAAAATTGGGGAAATATGGAAAATTGCTGAGAAGAAATTAGAATATCACCTGTTTCCTAAGTTCCTTTTATTCCTGTCCTTTCATACACAAAGTTTTTAAACTTTTTTCCTTCATGCCGCATAAATAATATAATTTTGTATCCTGTTTTTCTCACTTAACTTTAGTGTATTTCCCCCTCTGTTTCCTGTTCAACCTGACAATACGGGTTAGCGATACTTTGTGGTACAGAGTAGGTTCTCAATTGGTTAAACGAAATACTCAATATTCTCCCAAAACAGAAAACTCACTCATGATCAGAGTTTGTGTTCTTTATTCATTCTTAAGTTTTCCTGAACTGACATGAACCCTCTCCTGTGAACTGCCTCCAGAAACAGCCCCGTTGGAGACACCTAATGTTATCAGAACTGGCACTCCATCTGGGACACGAGCCCCAGATGGTGGGTGCGAGACACTGTTTCAGTCTCTGCTGAAACTGAAGCATGTTTGAGAATTACATCAATCCGTCCAAACTTTGTCAAAGATCAGGCATGCCTCCCTGGAAATGAAGTAAATGTGCAAAGACTTTCCAGCTATTCTCATGTCATTTCCAGATAAAAACATTTGGTTTCCATTTAAGCCGATGGAAATGCCTCCGAGACACCAATATTATTTTCCCAATGCTGGAAATTAGTGCTTAGAAATATATACAGAAAATTACAAAGCCTTTTAGCCATAGTTATACTAGAAATAAGAGATGTTGGATATCAATCTATTTGATGTTAGCTATTAACCTTACATTTAATTGATTTAGTGATTTAGTATTAATTAGATATTTAATTATTTTTAGATATTTTTATCTTTTCCCTTGGTTTCTGAGCCACCGTTCTTTTCTGCTTCACTCCTTATCTCACTAATTACTCCTCTGAGTCTCTGTTAAGTCTCTCCTCTCACACCCCCAACCTCCACGTCTAGAGTTCCTTCCGGGCTCAGTCTTTGGACCTGGGTTCTTCCATCTACACATTCTTCTTGATGACAAATTTAGTCTCAGGACTCTAAATGCCTCCCATTGGCTAGATTTCAAAATATCTATCTCCAGTCCTGAACTCCAGATTACGATATTTCATTACCAAACTGCAAATTCAACATTTTTATTTGAATATCTAACTTCTTTTAATTGAAGAAAGAAGTTAGCTCCAACTACTAGACTTCCAAATGCCCATGGGGCTTGCTTCTCACTCCCCTTAGGTTCTTATAAAATTGTCAATTTACTCAGAAGTCTTCTCACTAAGTCAAACCTCTCCCTAACCCCCATACCCACTGCCCTGGACTCCGCTCTGTGGTTCTGCAGAGTACTTTCCATTATTTGACATACTTTACAGCCACTTGCTTGCTTGACACTGCTCTCTTCCTCCTCCTGAGAATATAAGTTCCAGGAGCAAGGAGTTAGGTTTGTTCACCGCTATATTCTAGCACCTAGAACAATGGCTGACCCCATATAGGCACTCAGTAAATATCTTAAAATCAATGTATGAATATGATATAGTCCAAAGCAGATATTTGCATAGAAATTCTAATTCTTTCCCAGTGAGGCCAGTATGACTTAGGTTCATTTTCTTTTTGTCACACTCTGGACCATTCTTCATGAAACTGCTTAAGGTCACACAACTATAGGCCACCTAAGGCCTGAACCTCAATCTCCTACCTTCTAGTTCAGTACCATGGAATGGAACTCAAAGCTGTAAGTGTCATGGAAAATATTTCCCAGGGTCTCTGTGGTGGTGTGGGTTTTACTTCAGGTAAACAAGAAAAATCTGAGAAAACTTCTAAATATCTTAATGTATTTCTTTTATTCATTCATTCTTTCACAAGAAGGTAATAAGTACCTTCTATGTACAAAGTTCCATAGCTGTGATCTTCGTTGTAGAAGTGGCTTTAAACATGAAGCAAACTTGCCCAAACTCAAAAATGTGGATGTGAGAACAGGAGGCTTATTCTCACAAGCCACATAATCACCTGTCTCCTCCTATGTCCTTTCTCTCTGGTATCCCTCTGATAATGTTGACAGTAGTCTCCATAGCTTTCATCTTGGCAGTTGTCTACTTGTGCCTGAGACCTGGGTCCTGTGTGAACCTAAGACAACTCCCATTCTCACAGAATTCTGTTTCACTGGGGAGATAGAATAACAGGCCTCAGAGACTTTCCACCTTTTACAGTAGAACGAGGCCTGGGACTGGACCAGGTGGGGTGCTCCTTCTCTGTTCTTGTCCCTCAGTCCCTTCCTACATTTTCAGCATTTGATTTCCTTGTTGATAATCACTCTGTATCTACTTGTTCTTTTTAAGTAACTATCTGAAAAAGAGGAAAGTCCCAAGGAGAGTTTAGACCAGCACAGGAATGGTTGCTCACTGGTTAAGTCTTGGACACTGCTAACTAGAGCATGAGCTATTTTGCAAATCTGGATCCGCGTTTCCTAAACAGGGTTCTCTCCGGGTTCTATTCAAGCCTGGAGTTGTGTTCCTCCTCTAAGAGCCGATAAATATGAATGAAAGGCTTAAGAGACACCTCCTTTCCTAAATTTATAAGGTCATTTGTTCCTTAAGCCATCCTTTTCCATAACCTTACAAATCACCCAGTTTATTAAATTACATAATTCTCCAGGATGACCATAATGTAAATTTGAATATTGGCAGTTTCTAAATACCTAACACAAGATAAGAGTCACTGGACTAAGATAAGGAACACTATCAATACACAGTTTTATTAAGCATTTACTGTGTATGTGATACAGTTGTCGATACTTCGTGGGGTTTTTTTGTTTGTTTTTTTTTTTAATTTTTTAACGTTTATTTATTATTGAGAGACATAGTGACAGAGTATGAGCAGGGGAAGGGCAGAGAAAGAGGGAGGCACAGAATCCGAGGCAGGCTCCAGGCTCTGAGCTGTCAGCACAGAGCCCGACGCAGGGCTTGAACTCACAGACTGTGAGATCATGACCTGAGCTGAAGTTGGCCGCTTAACCAACTGAGCCACCCAGGGGCCCCGATACTTCGTGTTTTAACTCAATCTTCACAATATATTACTGCAGACATATCATGAGCTTGGATATTAAAGTCTGTCTTCCACACACAGACATCTAAGAATGTTCTAAAATTCTGGTTGTCAAGAACATTTTGGACCATACTTAACAGCAGAATGCCTCCAGTCAGCCATTAATTATTCCAAATGCACTAATTTTTAAACCAGCTGCGTGATGCTGAAGTACAACACGTGAACTCTGAAAAATCTGTGTCTCTTTTCAACAAACAGGGCATGCTCCAGGGAGAAGACATTTACTGTTGAGTGCATTTAGATGGAAACTGACATTTCTTATGGGAGTTCTTTAGCCTGGGCTACTATGGTGTGAAACGAGACCACAAATTCATAATTTAACAGTTCAGTTTTCAGCAGAGGTGGTGACATGAACACCGAATGTTCACACTCAAAATCATTTCTGGCTCCATAAAGAGATGCCTAAGATGGAGAATAGAATAGTTCAGAAGGAATAATGACGAGGGAATTCAGTTTTGAAGTGGAGAGAGGAAAAATTAGGGTTGAATAAAGAAAAGAGAGAGACAGGGTAGCAACCTCAGCCACGGCTGTTCTTTAGAATAAGCATCTTGTGAGCAGACAATGTTTCAAGTACATAACAGCTTTAATTTTATGCAGATTACATATTTACACGATAATAAAATAGAAACTGGCTTGGTGGGGATACTTGCTGCCAGGGACAGAATTATTAATCAATATGTGTGTCTAAAGCTGTCACATCAATTACTTGAAGCCATGTAGACAGTCGGATTTGCCCACTGTCATCCAAATTCTCTTTAGGACTACATTTTACAATAAAAAAAAAAAAAAGGATGAAGTGTAGCCAAATCTCAATAGCCAGGAGGCAGGGAGGGAGGGAGGGAGGGAGGGAGGAATAAAGGAAGGAAGGAAGGAAGGAAGGAAGGAAGGAAGGAAGGAAGGAAGGAAGGAAGGAAGGGAAAGGAAAGGAAGGAAGGGAAGGAAAGGAAGGAGAGGAGGGGAGGAGAGGGGATGGGAGGGGAGGGGAGGGGAAGGGAGGGAGAAAGAAGGAAGGAAGGGAGGAAGGGAGGGAGGGAGGGAGGGAGGGAGGGAGGAAGAAAGGAAAAGAGAAAATAACTCTTTAAATTTCCTCACAGAGCAAACACACAAACACATGAATTACATCTGTCCACACTGTTGGCAGGGCAGTCTGCCTCACAGATGAACCACTTTTGGAGGGCTGGCTTGACTTGTCATCTAAGACAATGCCCCCAGCAGGCAAATCTGGAGTAGCATTTTCTTACACCCTGAGTGATTTTGATCAGCCCAGTTCTGACCTTTGTACTGTTAGTTTAAGACAGATCACCAAAAAGAAACCCGGATGTCTGTTACAACTTAACAAGTTTTCAAACTGATTTGGCTATGCAGATTTCTCAATGACACCACTGTCAGGACCTATAAATTACTAAGTTGCTACCAGCTTCACATTCTTTTTTAAGACTTTATCTACACATTTAGATAGAAGGAGGAAGAGTTGACCTCTAAATTTCCTTGAAAGTCTCAGACTTGGAATCAAGTTCTCTTTAGTTCATCTTTAGAGAAGCTAGAATTTTCCTGTCTTACATAAGAACTTGACCCTTTGTACCCATGAGATTTGGCACCTTCATTACCAATTTCTTTCAGATGTACCTTTTCTCCATGCTCCAACCCTAATAAGAAAAGACAAACCTCAAAGGAAGCTTAAAATATTTAATGACTTTGACTTTTAAACATAACCCAGATTAGATAATAATGTCAAGTGATAATTCAACACACCAAAATATAAAATGGAACAAACCGTACTCTTTTATAAAGTTTAACTCTAGTAAACTCACAGATTTAGGGCATTAGTTGTGGGAAGAGAAAGGCCCAGTGTAAAATCTGAGATTATGGAAAGCCATCCCATTATGTTCAGCAGTGACAGCTCATAAATACAACAATCTTACCAAGGAAAATTTAGTAGGAATGTAAAAAACTACATTGAATGTGTAAGAATGCATATATCATTCTATACATATCATATAAAAGGATAAGAAATACACGTGTGGAAGAATGGACCTGAATTATATAAATTGACCAAAAATAGTCATGAGATCATTTTTTTAATAATCTTAAAAAAATGTCTTAGGTAAATGAAGTCATAGGAAAAGTACAGTTAGGATCCCATTGATGGATACCCCTCTTGCTGATACTAGACATCACCATCATGGAAATAGTTTCCAAATAATCTTTATATTTCTGTTTCTTGGGACAGGAGCATCGAGTTGGCAAAGCCTAGTGGATAAGATTGCACCTTTTCAACAACAGGAAGGAGAAATGGAGCCTCTTGTTTCCTCTAAATTCCAGTGTGGGCCTTCCACTAAGACTCATCAAAGTGCAATGCTCCCATAACAGGAAGGAGGTTGAGATATTTAGGCAGACTAAATATGGCAAAGTCCCCTACACAAAACCAGTGTAAGTGTTCAATGTGAAATGTGATATTATTTAAAAGAGAGATTTCACTATATTCAAGTAGAGACAAAGTCTAAGAAGTATTCCCTTGCAGGAATTTATTTGAACTTGCTTTAAAGAGTGTGAAAGAGGTACAAACAGATAATTCAGTCCAAGTTCTCCTTAAAATTAATCTTATTTCTAGTCTAAACATGCCTTCTTTCACTCTTGATTGTGATACTAGATTTGTCAGACTAATTCTTTCAAGACTTATAAAAAGGAAAATGCAAACAAGTTGAGATGAAAAATTATTTACTGTTGATTTTAGTGATCTACACTATATGTATGTATGTATATGAGAGAAATTGAGGTGGGGGTGTTGGTTTCTGTTTGTATGAATGGGTCAATAGTTAATCAATAGTTAATAGTTTATTATTAGCACTAACTAGTCATACCTACATCAATGAATATATGTCTAAGGCAACTGAAGTTAAATTTTTACATTAGAGTGTTTTAGAAATTATTGTCAATACCATACACTTTATTCTCAGATTCCTTTCTGGTGTATACAACTTTTGAATCTTCATTCGACTTCAAATGTCTTTCTTGATCTGATTCAAACATTAATGAAAATCCTTAAATCAATGCTTTATGTGCAGTTGAAACTGTGGCTACTTGGTGTTTATGAGACAGAGCAGCGACTGGACTTGGGTCCCCTCTATACAACATAAAACCCAGCATTCCTCCACAGCTGAAATTCTGTCCCTCTTGGCCAGCCTGTCTTGTAGAAATGCCAAAGGAGAATGCTTACCAAGGGGTGACCGCACAATGCAGACTGATAAAGACAGGACCAAACCAGTCTGTGCCAAGGTGTACCCCAGCGCTGACCTTTCACCCACTTTCCCCCTCATTATAATACTAAAACTCACGGAGATTTGACATGCTAATGAGACATGTGATCCATGATGAAGCATGTTCTGTCCACTGTGCCCGCATGCCCAGCTTTCTGTGTCTCCCTTTGCCTCCACAGGCTTAGACACTGTTCCTTTCCCACCTTAGCCTCCTTGAAAACTTTTCCTGGCCTTTGTTCATGGAGTTACCTGAAAGACTTTTTCCTTTGCACTATCTCTGTTGAGCTCAAGCATGAGCCCCACTAAGTCTTGCCTGGAATTCCTACTTGGAATATTTATAGTAATATTTGTAGTAGTGAGTAGTGAGAGAAGGAGATAATGAGAAGGTTAAGAATGGTAGGTATTTAAGTATTGAGAGGCAGCGTGTTAACTCTTTAGAGATGACACTTTCAGTTCTGCCAGGAGAACCCAGGACTTCCATACACTAAAGTATCTAACCCCAAAGTACCTCATCCTTCCCTTTCCCTTCCCCCGGTTTAAACATCCTTAGCACTTGAATCTGTTTTTGTTAATCACCAATTACAAGGGAAAATACTATAATATTTCAAAATCAAATAAAAACAACATGCTAGTAGTCAAAAATTGGCTCAAAATCAGTCTAAGACTTTGCCCCTGTTCATTCCTCTCCACACCACAATACCAGCTCATCGTATTGTTACCCCTAAGGTCTTGGATCGAGTTCTCCAAACCCTTTTCCTTCCAGGTCCTTACCCAAAATATCATCAGGTGAACTTCTCATTAGCAGCAAACAATACATTACTTAAGGAACTGTGTTATAAAAATGGTATCTTCCTAAAGAAGGTAATTTGAGACTTTTTAACTCTGGTTGGAGAGGATTTTGCAAGTTGAAAAAGTACATTTGATACCAAGTAACCCACCTGAGCAATTTTTTTATATTCATTAAAATGCATCACTGTTTATACATATTAAGATGCATTTTCTGTCTTTGAAAACACAGAGACATATATCAGTGTTCATACATGCAGAAATTGAGAGAGACCTAGATACTTTACACAGAGGAGCTATAAAGATCTGAGCCACAAAGTCATATAGATCTTAGCTATCAACAGTCTGGTTTCTATACTATAGACATTTTTGTATGGATGAACACTCAAATATTTAGCATAATACCTTCTAATGTGACATACATTTGACTCCTCTTTGACACTATATGGTTCTTATTCTGTTAAGTTTCTTTTCCCACCAAAAATCAAATGACCTTCCTGTTATATTCAATTATAGTCAATAGTCATTTATGGAGCACCTAATACACACCCATCTTTTGGCAAATGATGAGGATAGGAAAACTTAAAAGAAAAACAAAACCAGGGCTCTGCCTCTAAGGACCAACTATTAAATAGATGGAGAAATAAACAAGTAATTATAGCCTGTGAATCCTATTATAACAGAGCAACTCAAAAGTCTCTATAGAGGCCTAAAGGAAGAAATAATCTTACCTGGAGAAGGGGACCGAACTCCACTACTGAAAAAGACCTGCATCTTTGGAGGAAGAATACCTTTGTAAATCACTTAAACTTTATACTGTAGATTTTAAGCAGGAGAGAGTGACAGGGTCAGATTTCAAGTTTAGGAATTTCATCTGGGAACCTGTGTGAAGAATGGATTAGGAGATCATGACATAGAAAACAGGAAAGTCAAATAGAAACTGAGAAGACAGGACAGGAAAAAATTAGTGGCCAATGAGATGAGGGTATGATGAGACAGGGGAGGGGCTGAGAATAACCAGGGGTTTTCTCACCTCACTGAGACAGGGAGTAAAGAAATGGATGAGGAAGGGGATGGTTCACGTGGAGATATCCCTTATTTCTGAGTTTAGAAGGAGGTCTGTGGGTTTGTAGTGAAATAGGGTATGAGGAGCGACATCAAAATTGAAAGAAATCAAGGTGAAGCAAACATGGTCAGACATACAAAAGAAAAGGTATGTTGGCTTTTGTGGGCCAGCAGGATCTTATTTGACTTCTTGTCCTAAGAATGATTAACACACACGCATACACACACTAAAGGGCTAAATTATTTCTCAAAGTTTGTTCTTTTGCAGGATGTCAAACCAACAGTTTCACATATCCAGCAATTAAATCAAACATAGGGATCCCTTTACTCAGTACATCTTTAGCCTAGGATGAAGTATTGCTCTTTTTTTTTTTTTTTTTAATTTAGAGTTGGGGAGAGAGGTGGGGAAGTAGGGGGTGGGGAGTGAGAAAGAATCTTAAGCAGGCTCCATGCTCAGTAGGCCTGATGTGGGGCTCTCTCACAACCCTGGGATCATGACCTGAGCCAAAATCAAGAGTCGGAGTCTCAACTGACTGAGCTGATCAGGTGCCCCTAACTGATTTTCTTTCAATTCATTCTAAAGGATATTTATTTCCATTTCAATCCAATTCAATTCCACCAAAGTTTACGGAGTGTCTACTTGTGATCACTTCTTGGGATAAAGGCAGAGAAGAAAAGAGAGGAAAACAGAAGATGAGATAAGGAGAGGATAAAATAAGTTATTTTGTAATAACTCCTTCTGTGATATACAATATCTGATTAAAGTCAGAATCACTGTCAAGGATATTAGGGCTGAGGAGGTGAAAAGATAAGATGAGGGAGAGACAATAGCATTGTATCATTTATTTTTAAAATATTTTAAATAAAAAATTTAATTTCCCTCTAAAATGTAATTTTTAAATTATAACTGGAATTAAAGGCACGATAAACTTAGGAGCACAATCGGCACAATGCATTGCAGGAATCACATACATTTAATACATAGATACTATCAGAAGCCAGTTAGTCTTTGCTGTAAGGAGGACTCAAAGTAGAAAAGTGAGCAAAGAGAGTCGGTTAATTGTCTGACTCTTGATCAGCTCCGGTCATGACCTTGTGGTTCGTGAGTTCAAGCCCCATATCATGGAGCCTGTTTGAGATTCTCTGTCTCCTCTCTCTCTCTCTCTGCCTCTCCTCAGCTTGTTCTCTCTCTCTCCTTCTATCTCCCTCTCCCCCTCTCTCTCTTTCAAAATAAATAAGCTTTAAAAAAGAAAGAAAAGTGAGCAAAAATTTACATCTGGACAGCAGTCAACAGCAATGAGAAAAAAAATTGAATGCAACAAGTTGTTCTTATTTTCTTGAGGAAAACTATTCTCCCCCTGAAAAGTCCAGTATATCCTGACACAAAAGAGTTCGTTGGCCTTATCACAAAGTCTCCAGGAGGACTTTCTCCACCAATTTAATGCTAGTTGTCTGCTTGAAAAGAAACAGGTGCACTCCTAACTCCCTGGCTCATCAAACCCAAGTCATGCCTTGCATTTGTCCATGGGTCTCGCTCATCTCTCCTCTTGGTAGACTTCAACTATTCCCAGAACAATCCTGGACACCAAACTGTGTTCAGTTTTTGGAAGTTCATTCAATGACAATTTATATAAACCATCTTGTTCCTGCTTCATATAAGTAAAGGAAACCATCACAGGACCCACTCATTGGTGGAAGATTTAGAAGTTCTTCTGATCACTGTTATCTAGTAACAGGTCCATCAGCCAATAAGCAATCCAGACAACACTCATGTCCTTTAATTCAAGAATTACCCCACCAAAAGAAACAGAATGACCAAAATCTAGGTGCTGACCCATCTGTATTAATTTCTCTCATGTGAAAACAAACTCCTTATGTATACTTGGCCAACCAGTCAGGGTTTTGGTTAGTAAATGCTGAGGAAGTCTGTGTAGAATCAATATGCCTATAAAGGCATGAAATACAATTTAAGGAAGGTCAGTAGGCAGAATGATTCTAAGGGGAAAAATCCTTCTTTCAAAGGTGTAACATTTGGTCACATATTCTCTTGAAATAACAGATTCCATAGCTATCCCTCTAGGAAATGAGTTTATGTAAACGAGAACATTCTGCTTTTGCTGCTGAAGTCACAGAGTATACCAGATGTTCACAATCCCAAGGCTCAAGTTGCATGATGTTGGTGAGTGTTTCATAAACCCCAATATTGGAAAGATTCAGCACCTACTGTGCTTTCTTTTTCCTACTCTAAAAAAATTCTATACATTATATTTCACTGTACCAATTTTATTTAAAAAATGTAGCTGCCTTTATTTAAATGCCACAATTCATCTTATAATAGTATTTAAGGGGCTTTTGTGGCACTGTGCCAGATTTATATTATTAGAACCTAGGCATTTGCAAATGAACCTCTTTCAATTAGTGTTTCAGGAAGCAATTAAACTGTCTAAAGTGTATTAATGAATACACTGGAATTGGGAAGCCGATCCTCCTAATACCCCCGTTATTAATGCACCATCTGCTTTGCTGTCTTAGGAGTATCCAGGATCTCTAACCTCAGGTCCACAAAACCCAATCATTTATTCAAAAAGGTCACAGAAGCATAAGTTTGCAATCAGGCTCAATATTCTATATAATAGGTGAATATTATAGATTAGGCACATACATTTTCTTAGACTTTTTTCTGGATGCAAATGAAGATGTGTATGGGTTGTTTTTCCTCATCCCATGTTATGTGTCAAAACACTAACAGCTCTGTGAAGATATACCTGGATCTGACCTCCTTCCTGAAAGCAAGGGTGCTGTATATACACCCTGTAATCTGTAAGGAGATCAGTAGGTTCTCTGATGATGTTGTCCTTTTTCATTAGCGAATGACGTAGTCTGCTCCTGTGCTTTTTTCACAGGGAGTCATCCAGGTACGGAGACGCTTGCTGGTGTCTCTTACCAGTACTCTTCTCAGTGTCCCTGCAGGAGGAGTGTATGCTTTTTGAGATATTTCCTATGGGCTTTATAACCAAAGAGACCCAGGGCTGTAGGACACAGGCCAATGAGAGGGTGGAGGTGAGGGCAGGGAAGGCTGGTGTTTGGCACCACCCTGCTCCATACTGGAAACTCAACCAGGTACCTAACTCCACTAAGCACGCAAGCTTTGGTGATTCATTACTGCTGAGGTAGTCATAAGGGAAGGAGAAGACAGAGAACGGCAATCTAATAGGGAAAAAAGAATATAGGCCCAAAGAAAGTTCTGGGCTAAATAGGGGAGGTCACCGTGGAATGGAGGAGCCAAGCAGGCATGTGGGGAGGAGGAGACCCCTATGGAATTTGCATGATTCAGGAAAGTAGACAGAACAAATTTTCCGCAGAACCCTGGACTTCTCCTACCTTAATTTTCATTATGTACAGTTATGAGTTACATTGTGTCCCCCAAAATTCATAAATTGAAGGAATTTACCTCCCATGCCTCAGAATGTGATCTTATTTGGATAAAAGGTTGTTACAGATATATTTAGTTAAGATGAGGTCATGCTGGAGGAGGGTGGGCCCTTGATCCAATATGACTGGTGTCCTTGTCAAAAGGGAAAATTCAGACTCAAAGGCACACATGCAGGAAGAAGGCCATATGAAGATGAAGCCAGAGATGGGAGTGATATGGCAGAAGTCAAAGATCATCAGCTTGCCAGTGGCCACCAGGAACTAGGAGGGAGGCATGGAACCGATCCTTCCCTAGTGATGTCAGAGGGAGCAAGGCCTTGCTGATACCTTGACATAGGACTTGTAGCCTCCAGTAATGTAAGACAATAAATTCCTATTGTTTATGACACTTAGTTTGTGGTGTTTTCCTACAATAGCCCTACAGATTCTATAAATGCTAACATAATGAACTATGAAATACCGGACTCCCCTTGTGCATTATGAACTCTTAGAAAAGTAGAACAGGAGTGCCTGGGTGACTCAGTCAATTAGGCGTCCAACTCTTGATTTCAGCCCACCACTTGTGAGTTCAAACCCCATACTGGGCTCTGAGCTGACAGGAGCCTGCTTGGGATTCTCTTTTATTCTCCCTTTCTCTCTGCCCCTCCCCTGCTCATGTACTCTCTCAATCTCTCTCTCTCTCTCTCTCTCTCTCTCTCTCTCTCTCTCTCTTGCTCAAAATGAAAAAATAAACTTAAAAAAAAAGAAAAGAAAACTAGAACAATGTTGGTTTTATTTGTTTTATGGCAAGTCCCTTATACAATATTGGGTTTATGATGTGTGTTCCATAATTCTGGGCTGAGTGACTAAATTAGATGAGCGAATCATGGAGAAATTCGGAAACTTCAGGTGACAGAGAGAAATTTTGTGAAGATGCGATACAAGGGAAATTCTGGCAACCACTGGGGTGGAAGTGAAGGGGCTTTAGAAGAATCTGTGGAGTCTTGAAACTCCACATTGGCTCTGTGGGGAAGAAGGAAGGGGAAGCTAATTTGATCACAGACCCACTGTGTCCTCTACTGAGTCTGTGGTCATGCTGAGCTCCTCCACACAGGACAGGCTCTTGAAGACCTAACCCATAGGACATAGCAAGCACACACAAGCTCACACGGAACTTGCATGCACACACATGTACAGGCCCTGAGCTCAGATTAATGCAGTCATGTACCTTTGCCATGCCTTCACCCTCTGAGAGCTCACTGGGAATTCCCGCTCCATTGCTCGCCTATTCTTTTCAAACTGTGTGTGTCAGAGATAGAAGATATGCGGAAGATGGCAAGGTGAGAAGGCAGGAGAAGAGACCTGTGAAGAAAAATACACTCACATTTGCCGAGCTAAAATCCTTCCATGTGCTCCCTCTGTGCTCGGCACTCCCAACTACATACGCTCACCCAGCTGGGAACCATAAACCCCAGTTTCCAAAGGGGAGAAGGAAGCTCACGATCATCTGCTCAGAGTCACGTCACACATCAAGTAAGTAAGGGAGCTGAGGTTTCACCCAGTTCTATGTGACTCCAAAGCCTGTGTTCCCTTTCTCCTTCACCAAATTGCCTCTTAGTCTGGAAGCAAAATAAAATCCACACTCTCTTCTGCACTGATGCATGTTCTCCTTTGATTCTTGCCTGTGCCAGGCTGGCCCTTTAAGTGAGCTGGCCCACTCGTCCTCTGCCTAGCAGCCAACACAAAAAAAGCTGGCTTCAGACAACAGTGGTTTGCCAAGCAATCTCCCAGGTTATTTCTCTCTTGTATATTATCTATTAATCTGATTACTGCTCCCTGGTACCTCAGATTTTTGGCTCTGGATTCTGAGGTCTGCCCTATTAGAACTGGTTTACTGGCTATTGGTTCCCCATTCTGACCTTGCCTTCACTCTCTCGGTTTTGTGCCCCTACAGCCTGGACTAAAGACCCCCCTCCTCCAACTCTACCCCTACTTTTAATGAAAAAGAGCCTCCTCCATCCTCACCCACTAAACCAATCATGTTCCCTTTAAGAGGTGGGGGCACTGAAGGTTTCCCATAAATATGATGATGAATGTGGAAGTGTAGAAGGGTCCTAGAATAAAATCAAGGGAACTTGATTTAATAGCGGCCTTACCACCAACCAGGTATGTCATTTGGAGGAAGGCACTAGTTTCCCATCATTATAAAAATAAATGTGTTGCACAAGGGACTTGTGAGTTTCCTGTGGAGTTAACAATCTATAACTCTTCGTGAAAACATATAGGGGTGACTGGGAGTCTCCGTCAGTTAAGCATCCAACTCTTGATTTCGGCTCAGGTCATGATCTCACAGTCCTGAGATAGAGCCTCATGTCAGGTTCTGTGCTGTTAGCTTGAGATTCTCTCTCTCTCTGCCACTCACTTGCCCACATTCTCTCTCTCTCTCTCTCAAAATAAATAAATACACATTCTTAAAAAGCTTACAAAACAAGGACCTTTCACACTGTAACAAGTACATTTACACTTGGCCATCGTTAAAAAAAAAATACATTCGTGACCTACAACAAAGTATCTCTTTCACACACTTGTTTGGACTTTTAAAAATCAGCTTTGGGACAGTAGATCATACTGCTCTGATTATTATAAGAATGTGTATCAGGAAATATAATACAGTCTAGCCTGGATGCATTAAGGAAAGAACAGGTAAGATAGGACATAGACTTCTGCCAAAATAGTAACTTACTGAGTACATCCTATATGGACACATTCCCTAGACGCACTTTTGCATATGGTGCCTGTCAAGATGCCTTTGCATGGAATATGCAGCATTTCCATTTGTTTTGGCAAGTGTTTATTTTCAGCCCTACTCCACGTATGCACTAAAGATAAAGTTGAGATGAATAACAATTCAAGGACATTAAACCTAGAGACTGCAGGGGTCCTGCTCTTGCAGGTTTTGTAATTGATTTGATGGACTTATTTGTGTTCAAATATTTGCACGCAAATAACTCATTTCTTAGAATATCAGATGACTAAGTAATCATATAGTATTTCGTCTGGTCAGTAGTCAGTAGTACTAGTAGTAGTAGGTTTATAGCATTTCTGCAAAAATGTTTTATATTCTTTTTCAAATAGGACTGGTACAGGGAAAAGGCAGAGAAAGAGTAGGTAAGAAATATTTCATTTCTTTGACTTCAGTGAAAGCAATTCTCCAGTCTCCAAGTTAGAAATTCCCCCTGGAATATCTGAAGAGCAAAGTATAACAGTCAGTCATTGTCTCTGGAAGGCCTTGGGAAAAGTGCACATAACTGCTCTGGGGTGATCTCCTAAATAGCTTCTCATTAATAGACTCAAGGGATTAATGTTTCTGGTAATGTGGCCGGCAACTTGTATCACTTATCCTTTTCCCAATTCAATACCATTTTCAATTATTTTCTATCCTTTCAATAACCATTGTAATTCCACTTCTTCCATGAATCCTCTGCTGAATAACTGGGGGGAAAAAAAAAGTGATTTCCCTTCCATGCAAAGTGACCAAGTATTCTGCTTTGCCAAGACTGTCCCAATGTTAGCACTAAGAGGCCATGTTCTGGGAAACTCCTTGGTCTCAGGGACTGCTTCTTACTGATACGGACTGAATTGCATCCTCTTAAAATGCTTAGGTTGAAGCCCTAACTCTCAGTGAGATGATATTTGGAGATGGGGCCTTTGGGAACCCACATGATGGGATTAATGTTCTCCTAATAAAAGACACCAGAAAGTCCCCTCCCCTCATCCCCCCCTCCCTCTTTCCTTCTCTCTCTCTCTCTCTCTCTCTGTTTCTCCCCTCTCTCTCCATCTGCAAAGTAAAGACACAACAAGAAGGTGGTTATCTGTAAGCCAAGAGGAGAGTCTTCATCAGAATCTGACCGTGCTGGCACCTTGATCTCAGATTTACAGACTTTAGAATTATAAGAAATGAATTTCTCTTGTTTAAACCACCCAGTCTATGGCATTTTGTTATGGCACCTGAGCCAACTAATATAGTTACCTACCTCTATGTTCTTCCCAATGAATATATAACTTCCAAGGAATGTTATTTTTATGTGAATTTTCATTGCCTTAAATATACTTGGCATCACACATTTGGAAGTGTTTCATGAAGGCTGGAAAGGGGAATAATTGTTTGTATGTTCTTTTAGATAGTTTTTGATTCCAGGACTACTCATTTTTTGGTTATATTGGCCCAACCACATCTAAAATTCTCTGTATAATTTTCTAATCCACAGGCAGGAACCAGTATTGGGTAGACTCAGGAAGGAGGCTTGTTTCACAGCTAGTGAATAGAAAAATAGAAAATCAGTAACATTTACTAATTCTCAGACATTTAATTTATCTGGCATCAATCAATCAACAAACAAGTATTTAGTGAGATCTCCTTTGGTTGGCTTTTATAGGCAGGAGCTCAGGATGGATGTTTGGGGGAAAAAACTGGCTTCTAATCCAGCTTTGGCACTTCCTTGTTGTCTGAGTTAAATATTTGCTTAATCTCTCTAGGTTTCAGTTTCTTAATCTCTAAAATAGAAATAATCATATCTCCATTACATAAAAGCCATGAAAATTAAATAAAGGTGAATGGTGCATCATGCTTTGTAAATATTAACTAAAAATTTTAAAATAACTAATAAACTGTGAACATAGTCATAGAGTAGCACAGTGTCTTGTAAATATTAATTAAACATAATGAATGAACCCAGGCTTATGCTCATCATAATGAAGTTCACAAAAAAGGAACAGAATAGAATCCTGCAATGTTGAGTAAGACCTGCAGGCAGAGACCTACTTCCCTTGGGCATTGCTACCCACACCCAGAGCTTCTAGTACCTTCTGCACATCTAAGCTACCCACACACTGACACTGACAGCTCTAGTTCAGATCACTCCTCAGAACTCCTGACTTATATGTAGAGCTCCATCTGTATTACTGACAAATACATTCAACTCAACAGCATCAAGACCAAATCCATGATCTCCCATCTCCAATATGATTCTCTTTTACTTTCTTCTGTAAATATCACCTTTCAACTACTGTACACACCAGAAACCTTGGAGCAATCCTGGCTTCTTCCTCTCCTCAGCCTCCAAACCCAGGCTGTCATAGAGGTTATTCATCTTCCCTCCCATATCACCCCACATCCTCTTCATCTCTACCATTATCATTCTGCGCAAAGTTGCCGATGTATCTCCCCTGATTCCTGCAATAGCTTACTAAATGACCCTCCCACACTCTTCTCTAAGCATTTGCTCATGTCTAGTCTTTTCTCAGTCCCTGAGTGAAATTTGCAAAAATAAAACCAAAAATAACAACAACAACAACAACAAAAACCAAAAAAAACAAAAACCAAAGCACATGGCTGTGTCCTGCTACAAAACCTTCTATGGTCTCCTATTGGTCATAGAATAAAGACCATGATTTTTCACAGGGTCTGTAAGACATAGTCTGCCTGAGCCCTGATATCTCTGCAGCTTCATCTCACAGCACAAATGCCCTACTCTTCGAATCACATTGATCTGGGCTTTCCATTGTAGAGCTTTGTGTTCCCCATGGCAAGAATATTCCAACTTTCTCCTACCCATTTCCTAAATAATTCCCATCTATCCTTTGATTTTCAACTTAAAAAATTACTTTGTCAGGAGGAAGCACCCTCTAAGTTCCCAAAGTACCCTGTATTTATCCTTGAAAAAGCATTTAAAATAGTTTTTAATTTATACTACTTGCAATTATTTATATCTATGTTCTTCCCTAGACAATTACTCCTATGAAGGCTGACCCATATCTGTTTTTGCTCATCATTGTGCCCTGGATCCTATTATAATCCTTGGCATATAGTAGGTGCTCAGAACTACTTTGCTGATGAGTGAGTAGATGAATAAACAGCAAATGTTACAGCCAGATCATCACTCACTGTCAAAGTGTCTGGCAAAAGAAGAGAAAGGAGAAGCTGTGGAGGGTATGAATGTTTTCCCCAAGGAGGCAATGGCCATAGGAGGTAATGATCCAGAGTGTGGGACTTGGAGGTAGCTAAAGAGGTGTAGGTGGTAGTGACAGTAACAGTAAAAAGTCTTGGAGGCTGTAATGAGCATTTCACATACAGAGAACAGCGAAAAGATTCATAACCACCAGAGGAGAATGAGTGTGGGTAGATCACGGGACCAGAGAAAAGGCAGGGTGCCCATTTCAAAGTCTAGAGGGATGCACATCATTTGTCTTTATTTCCAGCTATGATTGGTGTTTCAAATGGATGGTTTAAATTAAAGTAAAAACTGAAAGTTTCCTGGATGGACAGTGATGAGCAAAAGTTCTTTTGGAGAAGGACTGTCATCTGTTTGTTTGGGTTGATAACAGTCTTTTGTTTCTCATTCTATGGAGACAAATGACTCTATGTCTTTCCGCCAGTTACATTATTAACTATACTGGCATTTTATTTCTAAGTCAAGAGATAATCTGAGACTGAACAAAGAGGAAGCACTGAGGAGAGGCCTTGCCACAGGCTGCTGACTACTTGACATTTCACAATGAAGAATCATTACCTCAGAAATATTCCGAGTTTCCCGATACTCCAATCACGGAACTGTTATAATAAAACTCAAAGTAAGTTTGTTCAATCTGCTATCTCACCCCAGGTATAGAGAATCATAGCCCAAGCATTTAAAAATAAATTAAAACTCACTCCTTTCTTGGTCATTGACAAAGATACATCGGTACACCTATCAACATCAAAACAGCATCCTGTGGGGCTTTCCAAATAAGCTGCAGGGACTAAATCTTATGATATAAAGGGCAGTGTGATTTGGGAAGAATAGTTATGGTGGAAATAGTTGTGGCTAGAAATCATAAGATATCAAAGGCAAGATGCAGATGTGTAAATACTAACATGGTTCAGAGCCCAAGTTTCCAATAAAGACAAGACCTAGTTGACTGAGGAGAACGAAAACGAAGGACAGTGGGCTCCATTGAGAGTGTGTGGAAGAACATGACATATCAAAAGAGCAGAGAGATTAGGGAACTGGTTGATACCAGTTCTAACGACTTTGAAAGTTCTCTATAAGTACAATCTCCATGAGCTTGATACCTGATTTAGAGAAGAAAGTAGGAGTTCAAACAGCAGGATTTCTTGGGTCATAAGTGTTATTGTAAACACCCATGCCTTTCTCCCAGAGTATGACAGGATTCAATATCTTTATTGCCTATTCAATATCTTTATTGATGGCTGAGATGAAGGAATCGATAATGTGCTCATCAAATTTGCAGACTATCCTGAGTTAGACAGAGTTGCTAATACCCCCACGAGACAGGAATATAATTCGAACTGATCTTGGCAAGATGAAGTGACTCTATAGTAGGTCACTTTGGGACAAGGAAAAATAAGCCAGGGTTCCAAGCTGTCCACAAGCTAAATACAAACACCCTAGATATGGAAGTCAAACTTCCCTCACCTTTTCTCTGTTCCAGACTCCACTAAACTTCTGGATTACATTTTAGGCACAAAAAAACTTAAAGTGAGTAAAAATGAAAGGTTCAGAAAAGCACAACATACACATAATCAACGGGAAAATGACAGATTATGTGCATGCATACAGAAGGTGCTTAGTAGTAGTATTTTCAATGGAGAATGAAGGCAGAAGGGAGGGAGGAAGGAAGGATGAAAGGGGAAGAAAATAATGGTAGCATGAGAGAGGACAAATGAGACGCTTATGGGTAAAATCTCTGTGACCTTTAAGGGAAGAATCATTACTCAGAACTGGAAAGAGTAGATATTCATCAATTTAAAATAGGAACAGCACCAATTGGTTTCTCTGTGTCCCTCTCAGCTTTGAAATTTTATGATACCTGACTTCACAGTTGGTATTTCATGCCACTGAGAATAAGCAAAAATCATATTTGGGATGTCAGCCCATGGTTATGGAGAAGAACAGAGATGAGGCTTTACTTCCTTATATTTCTCTCACGTGTGCCTTGTTCCTTCATTGTGTTCTTCAGCCTTTCTTCCCTCAGTTCCACAAACTGCCCACATTTTCTCTGTATCCTGAAGATTACTTCAGAATTACGAAAAATACAAGTAAGCATTCAAAAGGCTCACCTCGGGACTGACTCAGAACTGGAGTGAGATCGGAGAAGGGCTTCCATGCCCCATTTACAGCAGGAGTTGCTCAGCTTGACTATATCTGATACTCATCTACAAAGGTTGGAAACTTCTTCAAGACCAGACCAGACCTAAGACCAATAAAGTCAGATCATTAGGGCGTGTGTCCCAGGCATTCGGCTTCTTTTAAAGCTTTCCAGGTGATGCCGATGTGCAGGCAAGGTTGAGAACCATTGCTTCATAGAGTGGCTGGTTATTTTTCTTCAGGCAGAATGCCCCCAGAAGAATCCATCCCCAAAACAGCCTGTAGTGGAACCAATCTTAATACATTTTCTTCACTTAGTTAAGGAATAGGGACAGGCACTTCTGATTGGATCAAATGCCAACAGCGCCTCTCACATTTTCATGTACATACATATCCCCTGAGGATCTTGTTAAAAGGCAGGTTCTGATATAACAGGGCTGAACTAGGCATGAGATTCTGCACATCTAATAAGCTTTCCTCTGTATGATGCCAATGCTACTGGTCTATGAACCATGTGGATAGCTGGAGCTATAATTTCAAGCTTATATTGACTAATCAACATAGCATCCAATCCACTTTAATACCCACTTAGCAATGTCCTTGACTCTAAATAAATGGAGGCTGACAGCTTACTCTCCTTGTTCTGTTAGAACAACAATGTAAGTCTTAATCCAAAGCAGGTATAGTCAGGTGGCTTGCTATCTTGCGATGGTTAGTTTTATGTCAATTTGGCTGGATCACAGAATGCCCAGATATTTGTCTAAACATTATTTCTGAGTGTGTCCATATGTTGCAAATATATATAGATACAGATATATATATGTATAGATATAGATGATATAAATATAAAGATATAGATATAGATGATATAAAGATATAGATATAGATGATATAGATATAGACATATCTCCTATTGGCTCTGTATCTCTGGAGAACGCTGATTAATACACTATCCCTTAAGACTATCTTAGGAAGTAATGATTCTGGGACTCAATCAAAATGTGGTTTTCCCCACACCATCAATTCTTGGATACCAGCTGGTGCACTATAATTCAACTCAATTCTGACACTATCTACCAGGAGACAGTACCAGATTCCTCAGGTTAAGGGCTCAGATCCGCCAGACTGGCACCAACTTCATATGCCAATCATAAGTCCAGGTTATCAGTGCGCTTCTGATCAACCAACTATAAATCAAGAGGTTCCCATGACTCCTCCTCAGGTTTGACTAATTTTCTAGAGGGGCTCGCAGAACTCAAGAAACCAGTTTACTTATGTTTACTGGCCTATTATAAAAGGATATGACAAAGGGCATAGATGAACATGCAGACAGAAAAGCTATGTGGGAAGGGGTGTGGAGCTTCCATGCCCTCCCCCAGGTGTGCCACTCTTCCAGCACCTCCATGTGTTCACCAACTCAGAAGCTCTAGAACCCCTTCATCTGAGTTTTTATACAGCCTTCATAACATAGGCATGGTTTACTAAATGAAGCATTGGCCACTGGTGATTGATTCGACCTCCAGCCCCTCTCCCCTCCAAGGAGGTCCAGACGTGACTAAAAGTTTTGGCCCCCTAATCACTCCATTGACTCTCCTGGAAACAAGCCCCCATCTTTAGGTGTTTTCCAAAAGTCACCTCGTCGACATAACAAAAACATTATCCCTCTCCTCACAGGAAACTCCAAGGATTTTAGAAGGTCCCTTCCAGAAACTAGGAACAAGACCAAATATATATTTCTTATGATAAATCATAATATCCCAGGAAGTGTTTCTCAACCTGTAATATGCATGTTAATCACCTACAGATCTCCCCAAATTACAGATTCAGCAGTCCTAAGAGGGGCATGCACGCCATACTACATTTTTAACAAATTCCCAGATGATTCCAATTCTGCTGGTCTAAGAACCATGTTTTGAGTGAAAAGATTCTAGGGGAAGTTTTATTGACTTCAAACATTGTGGATCTGAACCTTGGAGTCCCCAACTCAATAAAAAATTCTGATTCCCAAGGTCTTCTGAGCAATAACTTTCAGGCACATAATCACCTTGGGCTATAATTTTTTTGCAATACTAAAAGCCAGTTTTTGAAAAGACATAAAATTACAACCAAAAAAAAAAAAAAAAAGCCAACCAGCCTTACTTTCTCAAGTCATAAAAATTACCCAGTCCTAAAGAGAGCACTATCTGTGTTTGGGGACTAGCCATATCTAGGATCTTCAACATAGAATCCTATGGAAATGGTGTGGACTCCAGCCCATGATCACAGGGCTCGAGGGTGGACTAAGATTTCCCTGATCTCAGACAAGCAAAGGAAATGAAGGACCAGGAGAGTTCTGGTGAGAACACCAGGATATGCATCGATCATTCAACACATAAGTATCTGGCATCACCATCATCATCATTGCCATCAGTTCCCTCCTTTTTTAAGGGGAAGAGAACTCGACACTTAGAGAAATACTGTCTTCTTCCTTTCAATTCAAGACACTTAAAGACCAACTGGAAGTATCAGGAAAAAATAAGAAAGCACACTGTGCCACAAACTTTAAGACTTGATTCCTGGCCCCAGCTTAACATCGACTTAGGCTGTGAACTTGGAAGAGTGTCAAGTCTTCTTGTAACCAGGTTGTCTCCTCTACAAAATGGGGATATTTTCATAGATGCTTAATGAAGCTCACATAAGATAATAGATATATATGTAAGTGTTTTTAAAAGCAAAAGCTTCCTGAGGTTTACACCAAACTTGGCACCTTCTATTCAATTTAATAAAAATTCATTGAGTAACAACTCTGAGCCAGAAAACATTACAAGGATGACTTCTCTAGCTTGCCAAGAAATATTATCATAGCTGCAGTGTTTGGGGCCTTAGGACACACACCAATGTCATTAGTTTCTAGTCATATAGAGAAGGCTCCCTGTTTGGCAGCATCCCAGTCACTGCCTAGGCCATGGTGACCATAGAGAGAAATTTGACCTCTGTAGTTTACATGTGTATGGAGTATGAAGCTGTTGGATAATGGGATGAGGAGGAAAAATATGTTTCTCCTTTGGACCAAGTTAGAGCCTCTCCCCTAAGCTACGAAAGATTATCATCACATACATAGTATGGGCTTTGTCACCAGACTAACATGGGTCCCAATTCCACCTTTGCTTTTGTTACTAGAATGACACCCTCTCTAAGCATCAGTTTCTTCATCTGTAATATGGGAATATTTCTATTTCCTTTATTTTATATCATTAATAAAATGAAGACCAGGACTTCCAAAGAGACAACTTCCAAAGGAGTATATGGAAGAGTAGCTCCAACTCACCATTTGTTTGGTATTCTTTCTTGAAACTTCCACTAGGATTACTCTGGCTTCAATAAGTCATGGTTTTTTTGTTTTGAAGAAAGAAATGGGGGAGCCAAAATCTTTCCTTTAATAATCTATTGTATAATTCGAGGACAATTTATAAGATTTATAAGATTGAATATATGTGTATACACACACACACATACACACATATAACCAAGAATCTCAAATTTTGAGAGAAAGTGAAGAAAAGTAAAAGCTCACAAAGCACACACCTTGATAATCCACTTACAAGATAGTTTGCTTTCTGAGGCACCCAAGCCTGACTCTCATCCTACGTATAAGCAGAGCACTATGCTACCTATGGCAAGGGCTGTCTTCCCATTTTCAAAACCTAAATGGAGAGGGTAAAGTGGTGAGAGAAGCTGCAAGTTTTGTCACTTCAATCTTTCCAGGGTCTGCCTTTCAAAGTCTGGTTTTCCTAGCTAAAATCAGGCTATTCCATCCATGATGTCCAACTCCTTCAGGAGATACCAAAACAAGTCTTGGAATAATGTAATATATATATATATATATATATTTTAACTTTTTTTAATTTTATTTTTGAGATACATGGAGACAGAGCATGAGCAAGGAAAGGGCAGAGAGAAAGGGAGACACAGAATCTGAAGTAGGCTCCAGGCTCTGAGCCGTCAGCACAGAGCCCGATGCAAGGTTCGAACTCACAGACCGTGAGATCATGACCTGAGCTGAAGTCAGCCATTTAACCGACTGAGCCACTCAGGCATCCCATGAAATATTGTAATATAATAACAGAATCCAACTTTCAAAGAGGAAACTCCCATACAGGGGACCATTGTATTATCATCTTGTAATTATACTCAAAACATCTTGTTGTTGTTATGAGTCAAGTGTTAAACGAACTTCTGGGTTAGTTTATTTATGGAGAAAAAAATATTTATGGAGGGACACCTGGGTAGCTCAGTCAGTTAAACATCTGATTCTTGATTTCGGCTCAGGTCATGATCTCACGGTTCATGAGATCGAGCCTCCATCTGGATCTGTGCTGATAGCTCGGAGTCTGCTTGGGATTTTCTCTCTCCCTCTCTCTCTGCCCCTGCCCTGCTCTAGCGTGCACACACTCTCTCTCTCAACAAATAAATAAACTTGAAAAAAATTTATGGAGAGGTTGTGAGTTGACAGGTGAGCCACACAGAGTTGCTCATCATCTTGGCACCTCTTCAGTATTCCCCTTTGGTCACGAGAAAGTTCCTTGATGGCACCTACCGAGAGCCGATAAGGAACAAAGACCCATAATACTGTCAGCATTGTTTGTCATTCAACACAACTGAAGTCATAAAAGACTCAGGATCCAAAAATTAGTCAGAAGAGGCTCATACAGAAGAAATCCCAGTCCTTGGCTGCAGACAACACTAGTTAGCCCTGGTGACTCTATTTCTCATGCACCAGACTAACACACTATTTGTGATGCCTTGATTCGGAGGAGGATTATTAATCACACAGCTGAGGAAGCCTCTGCAACATGTAATGAGTTTAGTAACTGAGATTTGTGGTGATGACCCTAAACTAAAGCAGAAAATATCAAAGTTGGGTCAATAGTATAGATTTCTCCCTTTTTAACATTGTCTTAATGATCACAAAGGGGACTGTTCTATTTTGATATCTTTCTGTTACATTCCAGTTGGTGTTTCATGTTGACCTCAAAACAATTCATTTAATAGGCACAGCCCTGGAAGTACTGCTAATAAGTACGAGGGATGATGTTCTCACTGCCTGTCTATTTCCAAAGGAGATAGAGAGGGTGTGTAAAGAAGTGATGGCCTTTCATCTTTCTCTGAAAAACAACCCATTGATCTTATCCTAAGTTAAATCAACATAATTTGGTCTCCAAACATTCTTGAAAATGCTTAGTCACCACTCAGGAAAGAGAACAAATGCCCCTTTGTTCCAATTTTGGAATTCAAGCTCTGTGCTTAGGCTCCATTGCCCGCTGGGCAGTATGAACACAAGAGGCTTCAACTGCGTTTTCCATTTAAATGGTTTGGCACAAACTAAGCTATGGTAGGTTTGTGAGCAGAAACCTAAAGCAGTGTTTGAGGTCAAGTGTCCTATAGAAATCACCTAGTAGCCTTTTAGCTAACTGTAAGTAGAAAGTTGGAAGAAATTCCCATCCTACCTCATCTTTCCCAAAGCTGCTACCCGCCCCCCACTTTGCTGTTTTGAGAGGACGGAGGACCCAACGGGCCACTGCCACGTTGTTTACCACACACTTAATTATAAAGCTCTCATTTTGTTCTGCAATCAGGGAAGGCAAGACATCATTTACAAGGGGAACTACCACAAAGGGTCAGTCCTGAGAAGTGATTGATGCATTCCCGCAAGGAGAAGGCTCTCATTCCAAGCCTAGTGGTTGATAAACACACATCTCTCACTCCCCATGGTGTAAACGTACAGCTTTCTGGAGTCAGTGAAGTGGCACAAACCTTGAGCAGGGCTCCCCTGAGGCTGTGGGGAAGGCCAGCATCGCAGTTGTGTGGCAGCTGCTGAGCAGAAGCCAAGCCTCCAGGCAGGGCTGCAGTCATCACGGGCCCATTAGGAAACTCATCACTCGCTGTCAGAGGGTGAGTTCCCCCAGAGGGCTCGACAGCCTCAGCCTGCTCATGCGCCTGTCAGGAGACTCCCAGCGGGTGGTGGCAGAACAGTGGAACCACTAGGAAACCTTAGGCCATTTTCCATACCAAAAGGTATCTGTGCACCGAAGTCTGGTTATAGGAAAGGCAGAACTCTCCCCACCTCCCTTGACTTCTGTTCTTAGATCTTGGAAAGCTCTCATCTTTGCAAATTCTTTGGCAAGATCAGGACCCAACAAAACCATAACAAGGAGAAAATGCTTTAGTGCTACTTTTTCTCCCCTCTGCTAGGTCCCTGGTATTTGCAGTTCCAAATCAGCCACTGCAGGCCACACAGCAGGAGGAATGAGGAATCCACTCATTGATGCCCCTCCTGTATTTTTAGTCAATTAATGACTCCGAATGTCCAGGGAAGTTCTCAGGATTGTAATTTCCCAAATGACTGAACATCACAACCCACAAAAGTTAAAAAGGCAAAAAGCTAACCTGTGGGCTGCTGAAAATCTATACTGGGATCTTTATTCAGAATTGCAAAGGAGGGTATTGTGGAAAAACTATTCTAAAGCTTTCTCCAGAATCATACACTCTAAAATTTAACACGAAAGTTTAATTAAGGAGCTAATTTGGCCTTATGATTTCCCATGGGCTCCCATACACATCATATCCAACATGATCTAAATCATTCGGTCAACAGTTATTAGGCACATAGTAATCATATCTGAATAAAACAAAGATTCTTCCTCTACCAGGCAAGGTTCTTCATTTAAAAATGAGTTTATTAGAAGAGTACTAGGTAGTTTATAATCTCAACATGTAAATGAAGATCCAGCTACAGAAAATGGGCAGGAATAAGAACCAGAAGCATGATCGCAGTACAGGAATGGTGTGGATGGGAAACTACTGATGTTACCATTGGACACTGGAGACCACTGCTGGACCAGAGCCACAATCTCCACCAAACAATGTTTCCTATCACTACCATGGGTAAACACAATTCTCAAAAGCCCCTAGTGATGGGCATCAATGCTCTAAATTAGGGCTTTAGGTAGGACTATGCTATCAGTTCATTTAAGTCATGTTCCATGCTCTAATGTTGGGAGCAAAAGAAGACTATTTTCCAGAATTTTAGGCCTCTGTAGTCAGAAGCAGGGCCTCTCATCATAACTTACATGATGATATACACTACCTGAGTAAGACTGCTAAGATTCCTGACAGTCAAGAAAAAAAGAAAAAGAGAAATGTCCACCAGGAGCTTCAGTATGAAGTAGGAGTTGCAAATGGAAACTTGATTGTGGGTAGATGCACACACTGACACCAGCAAAGTAGGATAGAATCTACAGGTAAGATGCTAGGAGTGGATCTTGACACCTAAAGAAAGAAAATGCTACTCTGGCTGAGGGCTAAGAAAAATCTCATATTGAAATATTTTTTAGCTAAGCCTCAAATGATAGATGGAATTTCAAAAGGTCTAAAAAGATATTCCAGGGAAGAAATAGCTTCCGTAATGTTAGGTTTTCCCAAGTATAAAATGAAACTTTGTTGGGAAGAGGTTTGGATATAGCTTGAGAGATTCTTCTGCCAACTTAACTTTTCAATAAATCAAGTGGGGGTCTTTTCAAAACAGAGCACATTCACGTGACACTCAGGAAGAGTGCTGTTCATCACGAGGGCAAAAACCCAACAAGAAAATTTATGCCTTTGGGTTCATCTTAACTTCATTTGTATCACAAATAGGAAATAAACTAGGAGAAGACCTACCCTCTTTGCTTTTGCAACATACTGGGCACTTGTTTGGAACTAGGAGTCATGCTAGTTATAAACACAGATGTAACCAAATAGAAAGATGTTGACTCATGGCTCAGCTTGGTTCCTAGGATCTTGAAACGGTTGAAAAACTGCATACAATCAATTTAGTTGAAGTAATTAATCAATTTCACTAGGGTTGAGAAAGATCTATTATAGAACTTTTCTTTGAGAAAAGGAAACTCTTTCTGTATTGTGCCAAAATACTTAACATGGCCATCAATGTTGGGATCTAATTGATTTGTTTTCATCACATTTTTGTCCATAATCAATGTTGATGCTTTACTTAGAAGAAATAAAAATTCAAATTCAAGAGCAGGATTTTTTCTGACATAGAAATGTAAGAATTACAACATGCTTGTCTTAAAGAAGGTGACTATAATGGCAGGGAGTCTGAAGCACCAGATATATGAGGAATGTGAAGAACTATAGAAAGATCTAGAATGCAAGGACCAGGGAAGATATGATTTGAGGAGAGTCTGAGAGTTATTTTTGAATATCTGATGGAGTACAAGATAAGGTTGGTAAAAATTAAAGTAACCCAGTAATGAATTCAGCTATAAACAAGATGAATAGAATTGTTCAGGCAGAATTTGGATACTGATCTGTCGTAACAATGGTAACTGGTAAAGTCCTTCAAATTTCACGATGAAATGACCAGATGGAATGGCTGCATGTTCATCTGACTAGATTTCTTACAGGTCAACAAAAGAACATTTATATAAATAATTTTGAAAATAAATAATTATTTATTGCCTAAATGAGTGAATGATTCCTATAGAAAGATCAGATTAAAAGAGAGCAAAATATTGAGTTTCTTCAACACAGATTAAAGATTATTGCCAAAGTTTTCGCAAGAGCCTACAAGATTCTATGCTCTCTATTTGAATCATCTACTTATTCCTAGAGGTCATAATAAAGCCATTTATGTGTTTTAAAAAATCTGAAAAATAAAACCTCCTTTGAATAAACAAAACTTTCATGAAGGTCAAATAAAAATAAATCAAGATGTTGGGTCTCTTTGTCAATGTCCAAGTGACACTAACTGTCCCCACTCCTATTATCTCTCATCTCCTCTTCTACCATGTCCTCTCAGTCACTCTATTACAGTCCCACTGGCCTCTTCAAACATCCAGGCATGATCTTTCCCCAGAGCTTTTGAATTAGATGCACCCTTTGACTGGAAGACTCTTCCCCAGAGAAGAATCCCTTTTCTTCTTTAAGACATACCCAAATCTCCTTATTGGGAAGGATTTCTTTGACCACTTTATTTAAAACACCATGCTCTCCCCACCAGAAAACATAGAACACACACACACACACACACACACTTGTACACACCTACAAAGTGTGACCAATCTCCTTTTCCCTGATTTTAAATTTGCATGGCACTTACCACCTTCTAAAATTCCTATTTCCTACTTACAAATTACGTTCACTGTCTCTCTCCCCATTTTAGAATATAAACTCCAAAGAGTTAAGAGTTTGTCTGGTCTATACATTGATGAAGTTCTAAGACCTGAAATGGTGCACTGGATATAGTAAACCTCAACAAATAATCATTGAGTGAATTGAGGAATACAGATTTGAGCATCATATGACTAGGTTAGGATTCACTGTCACCAAGATAACTATAAAACACACATCAAAAAAACACATTATAGTGAAACATAAAAGTTACAATGTTAAAAACAAAAAAGAAAGAAATTGAGCATAAGAGGAAATGTTGACATGAAATTTAGAGGGAAATATATATCCTTACAGTAGAAAAGAGGAAAGGTTGAAAATTAATAGTCTAAATGTCCATCTTAAGAAAGAAGATCAATGTAATAAAATAAGCTCAAATAATTTAAAAGAAAGAAAATAATAGGAATAGTATTAATAAAAATAGAATATGAATATATAGAGTTTAACAATATCAAATTTGGCTCTTTGAAAACATTAATAAAAATTTTTAAAGAAGAAAAAAGAAAAAAAAACTTTGTTAAAAATGAACAAGAAACCAAGGGAGAAGATACTATAAAACAATATTTAATGGAGAGCATAGAATTCAATATGAAAGATGGGAAATTCAACATTTCATACAGGAACTCTAGCTAAAACTTTATTCTGAAAAGTGAAAATTATATAAAATAAGTATTTCCTTGAAAATACTATAAGAAATGGGAGTAGGGAAAAAATAAGAATGACACAGACCAAAATTAAAAGATAAAATAAAAAGAGATATGGATGAGAAAAGGGAATATTATTAATAAAATTGAAATAAGAGAGCAGAATTAAAATTCAGATTGAAGGCAATAAAGAGCAGACCCAATTCTGTCAAAAACCAAATCAGGCATTTAGAACAACTTTGAGAAGTTCCTGAGAATGAGGAACAAAATAAAGAGGAGATGCAAAATAATGGAGGAAATAGTGGAAAGATATTCAACTTTACATCAATGTACGTTTCTAATTTTTTTTAAAAAAAGACTATTTTGTAATGAAGTCATAATCAAGGCAATTGTTTCTAATTTAGAGTTGAAACAGAGACATGATACATATTGATTAACAGGGTATAGACTACATGCTTTGTAAAAATCAATGAAGGGAAGAAATCATATCTGGTAACCTACTAGAAATTATTTTAAATTGTCATATATCGATATCTATCTATTGATAGATAGATAGATATTATAGATTATGAACATATATAATATACATTCGTATACATTAATTTTTCTATTATTATAATTCATTATGCTATATCAAAAATATATCATACCTAAAACTTCGAGGAAGAAATGTTGTAACCTAATTATTACATATACAAACTGACATTCATGTCTTAAAGGAAAAGAAAGGGAGTTAAATATTCAAGAGATTCAAACATATAGCACTGATATACCTACCCCCTTTGTTTTTTTTTTAATTTTTTAATGTTTATTTATTTTTGAGAGAGAAAGACAGAGCGCCAGTTGGGGAAGGGCAGAGAGAGAGGGAGACACAGAACCTAAAGCAGGCTTCAGGCTCTGAGCTGTCAGCTGTCAGCACAGACCCTGACTCTATCATGACCTTAGCCCAAGTTGATGCTTAACCAACTCAGCCACCCAGATGTCCCTACCAACCCCATTTGAAACAATTAGTTGAAGACAGATTGAATGACTCAAGGAAAAATCAAAACATATAAAGCTCAACTAGGAAAGTTAAGATATTTAAAAAAAAAAGAATTTGACAGTCTTTCATTTCTCTTTTGGACCTCTAATTCAGAATCAGTTTATTTATGTGTTAAAATTTACATTATGCATACCAGGTACAAGATTGAACCTGCTTTGCTCCTCAGTAAATTTCTTTTTTTTTCCCCCAGAACTAGGCAATTCTCTTAAGACATGTCCTTCCTCCCACTGTTATGTGGAAATCTGTTTGAAGAGAAAAGAATGGCTGCACTGTGACAAAGACCACTAACACTGGTTATAGTATTTACAAGTTTTTAGCTTACTACTATTATTGAAGTCTTTCTCTCCTATCCACAAAGCACAAAGCATATAAAGACGTAACTTTAACATCAGGATAATTGAATAACTGATTTTTATGATTTAAACTCCAACATAATTGCTGTACTAAATTTTCTTTATATTAGGACAGAGTAATAAAAACTAACCAGTGGTCAATATTACTCCAAGCCTCTCTTCATTTCCCCTTTGTTCTATGAATTGTAACTAATCTGCCTTCACTATGCTTTAAAAATCACCATGTTCTCTAAAGCAGGAACTATATTAAACTCCAAAGAAAGAAAGATTCTAGAAAAATAGAATAAATTTTTCCAAGTTTATCTTCAAGTGATAGAATTTTTGATTTCTTGTTCTTTGTTCTTGTATTTTCTCCATATTTCAAATTCTCTACATTTCTTTTTATATTAAGACATATTAATTTTTAAGACATCAAAAGGAGACTAAAATTATACAAAGATAAATTAAATACAATAAAAATTATAAAGTTTTTACAATTTACTAAAATGTTAATAGTAGCTATCCAGTGACATTGTAGTGAGGAATGAACATTTTCCTCCCTTTAGATTTTTTTAGTCTCTAAATTTCTATGAGTAATATGTTTTGGAATAGTTATTTAATTTCATTAAATGTAATTAATTTAATATTTATTTGCATACCAAAAGAATAGTTCTACCTATGTTAAGAAGGATTCCAGAAGGAAATAGAGGAACATCTTCAAATAGATGTCCCTGAAGGAGCCCAATGAAGGGATTATTTAAAGAGATCTGGGTAGGGTTGAAGGAACCAACAAGGCATGATGAGACACCCAGTTAATACTCATGATCTTGAGGAAGTAAGAGGAGGAAATGGTGCTCACAGAGCTCAGGCAGAGCCGCAACTATGCAATAAGGGCAAATTTGTTGGGAGCTGTTTTGGGCTCACAGGTTGAGACCCCTCCCTGTGTGGAAAAAGTTGAAGCAAAAGCTCGCCAGCCAAACTGGCGCCTAATCTTACCTCCTTCTAAGCAATTTTTCAGGCCTGGATTTCTTTAACTACTCTCCTTGGCCTAAGGAATGTAATGCTCTTTTGTTTTACCGCATTTAGATAAAAGGGAAGGACCTGGAGCAGGATGCTTTGATGGATTACATCTGAATGAGAGTAGCCTGACCACCTTAAAGTTGCATCTTGGGGATGGGTTGTACAGATTGATAGCAGTTATGAGCTGGCTGAATATTGGTGTGATTTGTGTAAATGTTAGGTTCCTATTATGTAAATTCACTCATTCACGGTCAAAGGATAAGCATTGGGAATTCTGTTCTTGCCAGATGGGTTGGACCTCCCCCATTGTAATTGGAAGAATAAGCAGATGACTCCTGGCCTGTTTATAAATAATTAACATAGGCAGGCCTAGGTAACTTCCTGTCCTCTCTGCCAGCCTTAAATTTATATGCTAACTAACTTGAAAACAACTTGCAAGATTGGAAATCTCCGCTTTACTGATAAAACACATTATTGTTCAAACTATGCTTACTGATGGGCTGTCACTCATTGCTGTAATGTAACTCACTACTTTTAAATAAAGACACTGAGACTGGCAGGGTGGAGATCCTAGAATTGCCAGGGCTGCCTGCTTGGTCATCAGACTCCATCTCTCTCGTGGCTCTCTCACTTCCTTTCGCCTGACCGTCCGTCTTTCGTGGACCCCTAGATTCACCGGAACAAGGACCCAGCACAAATTGATATGTGCTATGACTGGAACAATGTCATTGCCAGATGTGTGGTAGGGGTGGGGGTCTCAGGACTCTGACTTCCTATTCTCCTGCCCTCTGAGATGCCACCCATTTCATTCATTGCTTGAACCCAAACAGAGCGGAAAGCAAGAGAGCCTATGAGATGTAACACTTAGAAGTCAGGTTTCTGTAACACAGGGCAAGGCAGAAGGTGGCCGAGCAGAGCAGGTAGAAGGTGGTTCTATGATAAACAGGTAGACAGAGGGACAGAAATAAATCACGCAGACCTGTGTATGTGCATCACCCCCCGCTGAGGTATCCATGCACTTTTCACACCAATTTCAGACCCCTGAACTGACAACCTAAATTATTTTCTGGATTCTAGTTTCCGCTTCTAATCCCACCTGGACATTGATATTTTCTACCATTTAAAGAATAAACGGTTGTACTAAGATAATGGCTTGGACCAAAATGGCAGCAGTTATGTGGGTGAGAAAACTGATCCAATTCTGCATATACTTCAAAAAGAGAGTCAGTAGAATTTGCTGATGGTTAGGTGAGGACCACAAAAGAGAGATGAATGCCAACAAGCTCTGTGGCATACATACATATATAGGATAACTGAGAAGAGGAAAACTTTAGGAGGATTAAGATTTGGGGGGAGGAGGGAGATGAAGAATTCAGTTTTGAACACACTAAGTATGAGATTTCTATCAAATATCCAAGTGGAAATATTGAGTATCAGTTTGATAAATGTAAGCCTGAAATTCAGGGAGGTGATCTGGGTTTGGAGTATAAATTTGGGAGTCATACTTTTTGGATGGTGTGTGAGACCATGAGATCTTGAAGAAATAAGTACAGATAAAGTAGTAAAAAGGACTAAGTGCAAAGCCCTGCAACATTCCACATTAAGAAGTTGAGAAGACAAGAAGAAATTAACATTGAAGCCTGGGAAGGAGCAGCCTGTGAGATGGAAGAACACAGGGAGTGTTTACCTAGAAGACAGACTGAAAAAGGAGTTATTCAGGATCCAGTAAGAAAAGATAAACAACTGTATCAGATATTTCTGATACATCCAGTAGGGTGAGGACCAGGAAACAATTATTGGATTTACCAAATGGGCATTCTCAGTGGTCTTGTCAAGAGCATTTTTATTGGAATGGTGGAGGATAAAATCTAATTTGGGAAGATTCAAAAGAGAATAGGAAGAGAAAAATTGGGGATAATGTATGTCACAGACAATTCTTGTAAGGAAATTTGCTCTTAAAGAATCAAAATGAGAAGGTTGCTGATGTGGAAAATGGGGGTCAAGTTATGTATGTTTATTTGTTTTAAAAATGAGAAAAATAATGGGATATTTGTATCATGATGGAAATACCCCATTCGCTAGTGAGGTATTCCTAAGGGTATTAGAATATCTGACAGCATTTTCTGGAAAAAAATTTAATGTACCCATATCTATTCATAAATCCCCTTAAGATTTTGAGAGCTGGTCTCTAAGGAGCTGAGTTTAAGTTTTGCCATCTCCAAATCAGACAACCATAGAGAGAGATAAATAACGTTTCTGATGTCTTACAGGATCAATTGGTGATAGACAGCATTGACATTTCCTCATAAATGAAGAACCCGTGACTGACTTAGTTCTGTCCCCTCCACACTCTGGTTCATGAGGGACTTCTACCGTGGACGAGGCCATGCAGAGAGAGATATGAGCGGAAGTCAAATATGACTTCCAGATGATCCTGCTTACAAATCAAGTTGACTATATTTTGATGCCCCTGATTTAACCGTGTTAGTGTTGTCCAGTTCACCTCTCCACCTTCTTTATGCAATGAGGAAAAGAGGAAATGCAATAAGTCATAGACGACATTGGTTTTTCTTTACTTTTCTGAATATTTTTATCACGTCTTGGAGAATCAGGGAGGAAAATCTTCCATGCATCATTGGAGAGTCCCATCTCCCTTTTCTGACGGACTCTCTTCTCTCTAAACAGATCCTTTCCATTCTTACACAGCTACATTTCCTGGCAAGACACAACTGAATCAGGGGCAAAATTGCAAAGAAGACATGGAGCTCAGTTTGGACAATGATTAAACTCAGATGTAATAACCAAGGAACCATGTAAGCCACGGGCAGGGAAACGAGGAGTTGATTAGTATGGTCCCAGGGTTAACAACTAGGGAAAATGAGAAAAATGATTAACAGCAAGAAAGCATTGAACAGTGCCATTCCCTGCTAGGTCCTGGCAGCCAAGGTGCCCAGGAGTCCTCCCGGATTTCACGTTTCTCTGCTCACTGCTTTTAGTCTGCCTCTAACTGCTGCAGCCAACAACCTCTGACTTTTCTTGAAGCACTTTTCTTTTGTATTTCTGCAATCTTAGGCAAGCTCAGGACCTTGGAGCCTTAAGCTTAATGCTAGTCTTTGCCTTATGGCTGACTCTCACTTCCCAGATGGCCCCCACCAAAGAAGTTTCTGTACTGCAGAATTTCTCAATTTACTCTATTTCCAAGCACTTCCAAAATCAAGTTCAGAGTCCTGGTCTGAAGCTTTGGGACTTCCTATCATTCCTTGCCCCTGTCACCAACTTCCCCTCTAAAACCTCATCTGCTTATTTCTTCTCTCCTAATGCATTTCTTGACCCCTACACCCACCCATCTCAGACCTGACTGATCTTACCTGTGCTATAGATTGTGTTCTCAGAGATCATGTACTTTCCCAGGCCCAGTTTATATGATTCTGTGATAACTGTTTAATAACTCCATAAACACAGCACACACTAAGGAGATAGCAAGTACTTCGGAAAAAATAATAATAATCCATATGGTTTATTACTACAGCAAAGTAATGGGTGGAACACATTAAACATGACTTACCCAGGCAAGGAGTGTATCTTCCTAAACCTTAGCTCATCAGCATGCTGGGCTAAGGAGTGCAATATTTAGCAAAGAACCTTAATGCCCTCAGCATAATACCAAAATACCCTTGCCTTGGCTCAGTGAGAAAATTTATAGAGCAAATGTCCAGAGAAGAATAACTGACGTGCTTAGTATAGGCTGTTTTATCAAACACTCGTTCCTTTGTCTGCATTTACAGCAACTTTACAACACGGCATAGGAGGCCTTCCTCAGTCTGTCTCATTATTTCCTCTCCAGTCTTCTCCATCTGAACTCCTCTGCATGCTCCCTACACTCAAACCTGTTTCTTGGGTTCGATCATCCTTCTCCTAAACTGGGCACACAGTCTTCTGTGCCTTGTTTTCCCTTAGACTCCTTTTTCACTTACTAAACACCTATGCAACTTTCAAGATTCAATTCAAATGTCACTTCTTCATTGAAGATTTCCCCCTAGCAGAGGACCAAGTCCCCACAACCAACACTTAGGGTGGACTTGTGGATTGAATGATTACATTTTAGAATTCGTTGAACTTATTTCTTACTAGACCTTCTGAGTATAAAGGTTACTTTGGAATTCGTTCAAAGCCAACTCCCAACCCAAAGTTCCAAACTAAATGTATAGCAAAAGATTCAATACTGTTTTCTGTAGATGTAAGCACTGCTCAATCCTATTACTATTTACTGGGTTGAGCTGGGGTTTAGAAAAAAAAAAAATCCTAGTATTAACCTGAGCTCTGATATTACTATGCAGGTATATTCAAATTCTGTGATAGCTATATTTCTAAATAATTAAATCATGCTTTAAATGCACTGCTGTTGGCCCCTATTAGTTTAAGAAAGCCCAAAAGGGGAACCTGGGTGGTTCAGTCAGTTGTGTCTGACTTTGGCTCAGGTCATGATCTCACAGTTCACAAGTTCCAGCACCATGTTGGGCTCTGTGCTGACAGCTCAGAGCCTTGAGCCTATTTCAGATTCTGTGTCTCTCTCTCTCAAAAAATAAAAAAAATTAAAATTAAAATAAAAGAAAGTCAAAGAAAAACTCTTTTGTAAAACAAAATACTTCCCAATGTGAACAGTTATCCTCAAATGTATCTAGGTTAGAAATATAAATTTTGGTAAGCCTACTTTCCTCAAATAAGGATCTGCCATCATTATTGCTTAGCATTCAGAATACAAATCTAATTGTGCAAATCTATGTGTAAGAAAAATAGGATAATTTGTAAGATGTAGAACTGAGCAAGACAGGGGTGTTGAGTGACTCAGTCCGTTAAGTGAGTTATCAATTCAGGTCATGATCTCGAGGTTCATGAGTTTGAGCCCCACATCAGACTCTATTTTGTCAGAACAGAGTCTGCTTAATGTTCTCTGTCTCCCTCTCTCTCTGCCCATCACTCGCGCTCTCTTTCTCACATGCGCACACAATCTATCTCTGTGAGGAAAGGTGAGATAGGTATTATTAAAATAAAAAAAGAACTAAGCGACACATCCCTCATTATTCTTCCCTTATAAATAAGAAAACAGAAAAGTTATATAGTAAAAGTATTAAAATACTCTCATATCATTTATTGCATTTAATCTCTACAAAATCACTATAAAGCAAGGGAATTATTATTATAAACTATTTCATAGATGAAGAAAGTGGAGTCCAGAGAAGGCAAAGCAAGGAATCCCAGGTTATACTGTGTCAAAGCTAAGACTACATCAGGCCTGGGTACTTCCAATCCTATGTATTTTGGAGCTCTTCTGTAGAGAAGAAAGCCACATCCCGTGTTGTAGCTGTAACATTTACAACTTGATCTGATTTCTGAAATCTCAGTTGCAATGAGCTTGAGTAAGTGGAAGTTTAATCTATTAGTGGGAGAGAAATGTTTATTTAAGGAACCTCAATAAGAATAACATTATTGTAAGTCATTGTAAATAGGTAGGCTTCACTTTAAAAAAAAAAAACCTCATGTAATATGTAAAATGAAATATTACATAATTATAATCCTCAACATAAAAAATTGATATATGCTAGAAACTGACTCTTTATTTCAACTTGCATGACAATCCTCATGGTTAGTAAAATCATTCATATTTTATAGATGAGAAATTGAGGCTAAAAGAAGTTACTAAATTATCCAGGTTGATACAGAAAATTTACTAGGTATTTTCTACCTCATTCCTGGCATCAAGCCTTGGACAGTGAATGTTCATGATAAATAATTCTGAATGAATGAATGAATGGCTGAATAAATGAATGAATGAAGTGGTAAAACCATGGTTTGGTTCAGGTGTGTCTGCTTCTAAAGGTCATACTTTTTCCCCTGCAACATACTCTTCACTTTATAAATAAACGTATTGCTGGCTTCTATGAATGAAAGAATGTCACATATAAATTTTCAGAACATGATCTGTTATGTAAGATGAGGGAAGCCTGGATTATAAAATGCACTCCGTACTGGTGGCACTGAGACCTGCCAGATCTAAGCTCTGTTCTTGCTTTTAATCACTCAGGTTTCTTTTCTGGATATAGATGGAACTTTGGTTAGTGAATCAGTCAGTGCAGCCCTCTCCTCTCCTTTGGCTACCCTGACTCCATCATCACCCTCCCTGGGGTCTTTTCGTAACTCTCCAGGGCCCTATTCAATGCAAATTAATGTACATGAGTACTCATTGTCTATAGGAGTCTGGGTAGGGGCCATGGGCAGCTTCAACGAGACTTATTTCCAGGGGCGCCTGGGTGGCTTGGTCAGTTGGGCGTCCAACTTCAGCTCAAGTCATGATCTCACCGTTCATGGGTTACAGCCCCGAGTACAGCTCTGTGCTAACAACTCGGAGCCTGGAGCCTGCTTCAGATTCTGTCTCCATCTCTCTGCCTCTTACCTACTCTCTCTCTCTCTCAAATATAAAAAAATAAAACATAAAAAAAGAAATTAAAAAAAGACTGTTATTTCCAATAAGGAGAGATGTCCACCAACAAGTGAATGCAACTCATTCTAAAAAATGAAGAACTAAATGTATTTACTTTCCATAAATGGAACCAAGATGGGAATGAAAAGTGCTAAATCATGAATTCCTAAATGGAAATCAAGCAGTAAGTTTTTAAAAACATCCTTTTTAAAGGCAGAGGACTATCTTCCATATCCCTAGGTCCCTTGCTGCAGTTAAATTCTCAGTAAGAAATCAGAGACAAGTTCACCAATGAAGAGAAAATGAAAAGAGGGAAGGCAACGTGTCACCGTTGACCCGCATGGGGACAGGTTCACCAACCTGCAAGCCTAGCCTAGCTGATAACCTTACTTCCTCCCTATTTTCACCAAGGCTCTTCAAATCCCTTATTTTAAAGCACAATCATTCCATAGACTCTTTGACTCCATATCCTCACCCCACATGTTTTCAGAAGATAAAGATTCCAGCATATTGAGAAGGCTCCTGTGAGGGTGCACAATTATAAAAGACCTAGAGAAAGGCACAGGGCAAGGCTACAGAAGTAGAGCAAAGTAGAGTAGAACACCAGTTCAATAGAGGAAACACTGAAGGCAGCAGGTTGTAAGTAGATAAAGTCATAGCACCAAGTTTCATTTCTTAAGCCTTTGGGCCTAACTCTGCTCTGCAAAGCCTTTGTACCATAGACCATCTCTAACAGCCTAAAAGCACATCCTATCCCATCATCAGCGTGAATTGGGTTTTCTCCAGAAAGAAGGAGGCAGCAATGCAATCTGGTGTTTGTATAGAAAACACAACAGCCGAGAGAAAGGGAGGTACACACCAGAACATCTGCTCAGAGACACCATATGAGAAGCAGCAAGCACTCACAGGATGGAAACATCTGTACACAGCTCTGTATTCCAGGAGAGGGGGAGGCTAGAGAGAGGAGCAGGGACAGGAGGGACTCACACTAAAAAGAAGCCAGAAATTAAATGACTCAGATAATGTGGAAAGAGATGCTGAGAAGAAAGACGCAGAGGGTAGGGAAGGAGAAGTGTCGCTTGACACACTCTTTTGGTCATCTTTTAGCACAAATAATGAATATGGTTCTTTTGAGAAAGAATCAGCACCCTATACTCTATGGAACACCAGAAGGAGCACCAAAGACCCACAGCTTACTGCCACGTGGTTAGATAAATCACTCAAAATCACAGATTATAAGCAGAAGCTAAGGGAAATCCAGCTCTATCTGACCCAGTAACCATGCCCCTTCCTAGATCCAACACTTGAGCTTTTTGCACTATTCACAGTAATAATTATTCTCTCATCCCTAAAGAGTTCTTCTCCACTGGCCTCTAGAACTCCTCTCTCCAAGTTTTCTTCCTAGTCCTCTGCACCTCCTCCAGTCTTTCTTTATCCCTTACATATTCCATATGCCTCCATTTTGCCCCTCATGAATATTAGCCAGGGACTTAATATTCTCCCTAGATGATATACCTCATCTACTTCTGCTTGTACCTTTATGCTGATAACTCCTAAATTTCTGTATTAAATCAGACCCTTTTCCTTAGCCCTAAATCTATATAACCAATACTCTCTTCACTTCTTCACAGGTACCACAATCAATATTTCACAAATTAAGTTTGGCTCCTTGACATTTCCAGAGGCCGTCACTTCCCATTTTGCTCTAAGCTGTGTGGCACATGCCTTGTGCTCCCACAATTTCCAAAGCATAGTACTGTTACGGTTCTCATCACAGAACACTTGTGGGTTCACTACTCTCCCCAACAGACTGTGGGCTGTTCAAGAATTGGAAATGTCCCATTCGAATGGATCTAAATATAAGGTAGGCAGTTAATGTTTCTTGAATGAATAAATGCAGAGCCTGGTCTACTTAGAGTTACCACCACAGCATGTCACACAAGCAGGAAGTCACTGTAAATGGTTCCTTTTCTCTCACTCTCAAGGCTAAGTGGCCAATCTATATATTTACTTACCCACTACATAACTTGTGAAAATTGTGTCCATTTTCATTTTTAACCAGTCTCTCCTCTCCCTTATGCACCCCGCATGCTACCTCGACCCTGTGTCAACTAAAGAAGATTAGAGGCAATTAGTGAGTGGAGAAAGCAAATTAAAACCCCTAATTGTTGAATTCAGAAACAGCCGACCAAACCCCTCTTTCTAGCCAGGGGGAAAGCCAAAATAATTCCCAAAGCAAAGGATAAAAGAACCATTAACTTTAAATAAATATGTAGTTTTGATTATTAATGATATTGGGCATTCCAATCACTAAACTAAGACTGTTTCGGGATCTACACCGACCATAAGAATGCTAGTGCCTGCACAGTGACTAGGGAACCCATAAAACTTACCTTAACTTTTATCTCAAGAGAAGGGAAAGAACTAGCCCCACAGAATGGATTTGAAAGGACAGGGAGAGACTAAAGTGAAGTTGTTATATCATTTACAAGCTCTGCTTATTCAACATAACACTTCCCTAATTTGTATGAAATTATTTTCGAGTTTAGTTGAGCTGTAGTTAAGTAGTTAACATAACTTCATGATTTAGAGGCATTTAATTAAAATAATTTTTATTTTGACTTGGCCACTTTTCAATTATAAAGCTAATATTTCTCCTCCCCCACATCTCAATTTGAGGGCCATTGTAAAGCTAATGGGCCCTAGGCATGTGCCTGCAGAGCCTAAACAATAAAGCTTCATGGACTCTTTATATTCACTCAGCCAAAGTATACTTTTAGAAATGTAAATCTGACCATGTGATTCCTCTATCTAAAATCCTTCCATTAATCCTAACCACCTACAGGTAAATCCAAATTCCCCAATAGGCAAGAATGACCTTCACAGTCTGGCCCTAGTTCCTCTCCAATTTCATCTCTCATCATGACACGCCACTATGTTTCACCAATACTGGCATTTATGCAACTGCAGGCATGAGGGCACTTTCAGCCTCCACAATTCTGAACGTGTTTTGTACTTTGTCTGAAATGTCTTTTCCTGTCTCGTGTATCAAGTGGAAGTCTTTACCTTTTAAAATAACTTTTGAGAATATCACCAATGCTCTGAAACCTTCTCAAATCTCCTTCACTAGCCCTAGTTATAGTTTATCAGCCATTCTCCTACGATTGCTCTTATCCCACGACTCTGCCTAAATATGTGTTACATGGCTGCCTTAGCATCTAGACTTCGAGCTTCTTGAAGGTAGGAGCTAAATTTTATTCAAGTTTTTTCTCAAGCTTTAAACCTAAAACTTGACGCATATCAGGCACTAAATAAACTTTGGTTGAATGAATAAATTAAAGAATATAGTTGTCCATAGTCACAATGTAAATTGCAATAACTTGGGGCCATAAAGAGTAGACATATTAAAAGAAGGAAGCTTAGGCCAAGGGCACCTGAGTGACACAGTCAGTTAAGTGGTCAACTCTTGAATTTCGGCTTAGGTCATGATCTCACGGTTTGTGAGTTCAAGCCCTGCATTGGGCTCTGTACTCACAGTGCAGAGCCTGCTTGGGATTCTCTCTCCTCCTCTCTCTCTGCCCCTCTCCTGCTCTCTCAAAAAATAAATCAAAACGTTAAAAAAATGTAAATAAAAAATAAAAGAAGAAAGCTTAAGCCAAATTAGGTGAAGAAACTTTAAGAGAAAAAGACCTTCAATTATGTGATTATATTAATGACTTAAACCAGACTCTGTGAGAAAGACATGCGTGATTACAGAAAAGCAAATATTATTCCAGGTTAAAGAAGATGAGATTGATACTAGAATCCAGAGACAGACTGTTGTGATATCAAACCCTGGCAAGATTCTACAAAATATTATTGAATCAATTATATGTGATTCAGAAGAATCTATAGAGGAAACAACAATTCTTGGGAGCCAGCATTTCTTTACTAAAAAGAAATCATGTCTAAAATCACAACTGATTTTTGCTTTCTTAAAGTTATTTCTCTGATAATTCAGGACAATGAATTCAGGTAGCTATAAATGTAATTTTGTCAAAACGCTTATTATGGTAATGATAATATCACTTTAAACAAGATATAGAAATAGCAAGATATGGGGGCTCGTAGGTGGCTCAGTTGGTTCAGCATCCAACTTTGGCTCAGATCATGATCTTGTGGTTCGTGAGTTCACCCCCATGTCTCTGAGCCCACTTCCGATCCGCTGTCTCCCTCTCTCTCTGCCCCTCCCTGCTTGTGCATGCATGTTCACTCTCTCTCTCTCTCTCTGCCAAGAATAAACTAAAAAAATAAATAAATAAATACTGAGATATGACTTATTTCAAGCACTGTCACATAAAAGTACCCTTCCCCACCATCTATACCACAAGTCTAACCCAAAGCAAAAAGCAATAGCATTCTACCACCTGGGCAAGAGGAGGAGAACCACCCCTTGTCATGTGTTTATATTAAGACTACTGAAAGCCAAGGGTAGAACAGGAACACCAAGAAAAACCCTTCAGAACCATTCCCTATGTAAAGCACAAGTAAAAACAACTCGTATTAGGGAATTCTGATGGCTATGTTACACCAGAAGTATGATGGTGGAAGAACTATAAAAAATAAAAATAAAAATAAAAGAAAAGAACAAAGCCAATTGAATTATTGACCAAATTGATTCTATCATCCACAGAAGTAGATGTGTCCATTTCCTTTTTTAAATAATATTCGCTTCAGTCTCTTCTGTTCTTCAACATGTCATCTCTGATGTATAATCCAAAATTATGAGAGACAAACAAAAAAAGCAAGGAAAAGGACTCATTGTCAAGAGATAAAATAGTCAAATAATGAGACTTAGAAATGATTAAAACTACCAGACAGGGATTTTAAGATAACTATAACTAATATTTTAAAGGATCTAGAACAGGTATCAGCAACTATAATCTATAAGAAAAATTCAGCTTGCCACCTGTTTTTCTGGTGTGTGTGTGTGTGTGTGTGTTTCTTAAAGTTAATTTTATTTATTCTGAGAGAGAGAGACAGACAGACAGACAAGAGGGGCAGAGAGAGATGGGAGAGAGAGAATCTCAAACAGGGTTTGCACTGTCAACACAGAGCCCGATACAGGGCTAAAACTCACAAACCCATGAGATCATGACCGGAGCCAAAATCAAGAGCTGGATGCTTAACTGACTGAGCCACCCAGGCACCCCTTGCCACTTGTTTTGTAAATTAAATTTGTTGTGCTCAGCCACATACATTCATTTATGGCTACTTTTGCCTGAGAGTGGCATAATTGAGTAATGAAAGAGACCAGAGAGCCTACAAAGCCTAAAATCTTAACTATCAGGCCTTTTACCAAAACAAATTTTGCTGACCTCTGGTCTAAAGTTAACAACATGCATAAACAAATACAGAATGTTAGCAGAGAGATGAAAACCACAAGAATCAAATGAAAATGCTACTGTTAAAAATTAGATCAGAAATGAGTAAATCCTTCAGTGGGCCTATCGATAGAGTGAAAATAGTATAGGAATACATTAGTGGGCTTGAAATGATCCAATAGAAATGATCCAAACAGATATGCCAATAGATATGGTCCAGATTGAAACACAGAAAGATAAAAAAGGAGGAAAAAAAAAAACAGAACATAAAATCCGAGAACAGTGGGATAGTATGAAATCATCAGTGAAAATGCAATTGGAGTCCCAGTAGAAGACAAAACAGAGGAAATATTTGAAGTAATAATAGAAAAGAATTTACCGTCATTGTTACAAAGACCTGCAGCTGGTTAAGTGATCAAGCCTATAATCTGGAGGACTAGTTAACAGCATGACATAACTTGGAGAGAAGACTTTCATGGTATAATGCAGAGTTCTGAATTTCAACCTGTACTTTATACATTTTTGCTCATTTCTATGAAAACATAAGTTTACTAATCATTTTCTTGGATGATATAGATCTAAGTAAAAAAATCAGTGAGTGAAAGAGTCAGAATCAATAGTGTCTACTACAGGTTTTCTGATGCAATGGGCCAAACTATGAATATAACCAGAAATGTGAAATACTTTATACAAACCTATAAAAACAGAAGATGGAAGAGGCTTGGCTTAATTACATTCCATATTCAAGATTCCATGAAGTTACACAAAATTGAGTCCAATCCAAAACCCTATGTGTGTTTGAAGTAACCCAAATAAATGGACATACTCCCAAGTGGTATCAGCAGAGAGGTATAGATTCTAAGGCAACTAAAGTAAGAGTTTCTTTCTAGTCTTTGGGAAGCTTGTTAAAATTGATAGAACGTTTGACAATCACATTCGTTATAGGTAGACAAACAACATTGGGTTCAAATGTAAGTGGCAAGAATAAACGAGAAGAACTGAAATCATGCCAATGGAGCGAGAGATGTTTAACTTAAGAAAAGTCAATGTAATCAACACATTAAACAATTCTCACAAGTAGGAGAGGAATTAAATTTGTTTTGTATGGCTTCAGGAGATAGAAACATGAATAAAGATTCCAAAAAGTCAGAGTCTAGTTCACTGATGTCCAAAATTGGAATAGGTTACCATATAAGGAAATAAGCTTCCCATCACCACAGATGACCACATAAAAACTTGATCTTGCAAAGAAGGCACAAGCATAGGATTAGTGGTTATGTACATAGCCTTCCTACCCAGACATTTTACATTTCTGTAACTCTGGAAGAAGAAGCCCCATAAAGAAGAGAAGAGGGAAATGATGATGTTAGGACCAGTCACTAAAATAGGATTCTATTAGAGGAAAACATCTCATGTTTCATTTTGGACCTGCTGATTTTGAATTGCCTGGCAGATAACCTAACAGAAATGTTAAGTTTGCAATTAGTTATATTGTCTGGAGCTTAAAGGAGACGGTCTGAGCTAGAGATAACTTTGAATGCTTTCATTGTATAGGTTGGTACAGCCCAGGAGAATCATAATGTAAGATAAGTTTTAACAATATATTTTATTTAACCTAATGTATTCAAAACATAATTTTCACATGTAATCGATATAAAAAATATTGAGATAACTATGTTTTTGCTGTTGTTTTATTGTTGTTTATTGAAATCTGTTGTGTGTTTTATACTTTTAGCACATTTTAATTCAGATAGCACACTCCAAATGCTCAATGGCCACATTTGGCTAGTGATTACCATATTGGACAATGCAGGCATAGACTGTCATTGAATTTCTTTTTAATAAATAAATATAGAAAAGAAAAATAATGTTCAGGAATAAGCATTGAGAAAACCCAACAAAAGGAACTAAGATGTAGCCAATCAATAGGAAAAATCTGGAAAAGCGTATTGTTATGAGAGTCAAGAGAAGAAAGTGAAAAGGTATGTGGTCAGTTACGTTTAGCTCTGATGAAAGAACAGGACTGAAAAAATATTTTAGATTTAGTGGTGTAGAAGGACCGGGGGCCATTAGCAGGCGCAGCCATATGACAGTGGATTGAAAAATGACAGTTTGAACTTCACTCTTCTCAGAATGAGTAGTAATGTGCTCAAACATTGTGGTTCTCTGCCCAGTCTGCCAAGGGCTTTGGATCTCTGTTGGATAATCCATTAAAGAGAAAGAACAATTGGCAGGCTTCAGGGTGCCGTCTCAGGAAACTCCTGTGCAAGGCACAGAAATGAAATAGCTCCACTGCCTCCCTTCCATGAACATCATATTCTTTTGTAGTGGATTCCTTCAGAAGATGTAAGCTTTCTTCCAATTCTTCAGTCACGATCCAGGGTAAAAATTGTTCAAAGCATAAAATAAGGCATTTCATTCTTTAAAAGAAACTTTCCCTGGACATATTTGGGAGGAAAGTGGGATGAGGGAGCATCTTCATGCACAGAGTTGGGATTGATGATGACTCTTCAGAACTAAGAGGTAAGCAACCGGTGAATGAATGACCTTGGTGGTCACAAGGGAAAAAAGCTATGTGTATATATGACCTGCTCTCAGCTCCATTCAGGAAGATCTTCTCTCAATTAAAGTGAATGCTAAGCCCCATCTGTAAGACTCTAATAAATCACATCTGCATGTTCTGCCAACCACAGCAAGGACATAGCAGGGTTCCCTGGTGTCTTCCCTTGGAATCATTCTCATTTCTATCTCCAGAGCTACCTCCACTGGCTGGGGGCCCCAACACTACCACCATCACAAATGAGTACATCCTTTAGAGCTAAAAAAAAAAATGGATGGAAGAAAATGTGATTTGCAGAGATAAGGTGTCTTAGGTCCAGATGTTATCTTGGTCCTGAAGCATTAGATAGACATCTCTGAACAAAACTTCGTATTTGGGACAAGGATTCAGAGGAAAAATGCATATTCTCTTATTTGGCCAATTTGCCTGCAGCTGACACATGGCAAGGCTGTGCTCATTCGTTTACTTGTACATGATGTTGCAAGGGAAAAAGGGGGCCTGGATTCTAGCTCTGTGTGATACTGAGCAAAGCCAGCCCCTTTTCTGAGCCTCAGCCATCTCATCCTTTCGAGTTCTGACAGGATCTGATCCCACCTCCATGGGTTCCGTGTTCTCCACTTTCCCTACTACTCCCTAATATCTCTCTTCTCTTGAAAGCGGTTTTTTCCTGCTAGCTCACTCAGAGGATTCATGATGACTGCGGTTGCCATAGGAATGATTCATCTATCATAAAGGTGGCTGCATGAGATCACAAATACTCCAGGGAGAGCTAGAAGTGAGGGAAGTGATATTCAGAACGGAGAGATAGATCGGCTCTGAAAGTAGATGGCAGCTTAATGAGAGGGGGAGATAAAGTGCGCGAATTTTCTCTAACTCTCATGTGCCTGTGCACTTCTCTGAGAGGCATAAGTGCAGATCCACTGTCAGATTTGTCTCCCGTGATCCCTCCCATGCCCACTCGAGATACCTCCTCCACAAAAACTGAATGTAACATGTAAGCTGCAAAGAAGTGCCCCTCCTTGCCAGCCAGTTGATGAAACCAGAAGGTCAGAATAGCCTGGAGCAATCCCGAACACTGCGCCCTGAGCATCCACTGCTCGCAGCTTGTTTATGATAATTCACTTGTCATTTACAAGAAAGAGCTGGAGACAATTTTGAAAGATTTAGTTTTCTACGTGGATTGTTTGATACTTGAACTCACCATTTTTATTCTTGAGGTGGATCATTTTTGTTATAATTCAACTGCCAATATTCTAATGGTCATTTTCTTCTTTTCTCTCCCTACGAGGACTTCACAACAACCTAAATCCTAATCCCCATCCTAGACTGAGTATTAATACTCAGTTGTGAACTGAGCATCCTGCCAGTCCTGATCATAGACTGAGCCCCCTGTTCTGGCCACAAATGGCCACTCTTCCAACCTTAGCCATGAACCCAAAGTCAGGCCATAGACAGCCCTGTGTGTGGTCAGAGAGGGACCACTATTAAGGAGAACTGGTCACCTCACAACAATCCCACAAGCAAGCAGTGGGGAGGAGAGATGGGATGTCAGTGTAGACCTGTTCCAAATGGGGTCTGATCAAGTCATAAGTGCCTGTCTTTCCAAGGATGGGTCAGAGGCATTTGTATTATGAAATATGATATATCCATTTCGTAGTTTCCTAGCAACAGGATGCCAATCAGCAAACTATCATTCAAGGATTCATCTTCTTTGTTCTGAAGGAGCCGGGAGCTGGGGCAAGGGGCAGGAGAACTTTGCAGCAGGAGGTAGAACTGACAGTGTGGTTTGAGGATGAGGAAACAAGGCCTGCAGAAGGAAGAACCTGAAGACTCCACCTTTCTTCCTGCAGACGCTTTGAAGCAGGGATTCGTCCCACCACTGCAGCTGCTGGCTTCTTGCTTCTGCATTCATTACTCGTGGAAATGGGTCCAATTTCAAATTATGTGGCCTGTTCTCGAATCACACACAGGGCTTGTTCTATGTGCAAAAACTTGGCAGTAAAAAACAGATCCAGACAGAAACCATAAACCTTCTCAGGCTACTTCCCCTAGCATGTTGGCTGAGCTTTGGAGATGCTGTAATCACTAAGTCAGGTGGTTAGGTCGTTGAGACAGTATCCTGTGGCTCATTCCCACTCTTTTTAGCACCTGCAAATTTATTACATAAGATATTATTTTGTACTCAGTTTAATTAGTTAGAACTATTTGTAGTCATTTGAAATACACTCCATGTTGATTAAAATAATTAGTGTGGGGCTACTAAATATTTACCTAAGATATGAATCCAGGGGGAATTTGATAAATTTAATTAGCAAGAACTAATTATTGTTATGATAGGAGTTAGGGTTTAATAAATATAATTACAGAGCACAAATGACGGTTTCTTAATTAATAGATACTAGTTGCAAACACAAGAGCCATTATCATATTTTCATGCAGGACATGCTATTCGGCACACCTTCCAGATGTCAACTGTAACAGCAGTGGTGACTTTCAATAAGAGAAGCTAGCACTTGTACGGTGCTTCTGCTGTCAGGCACGGTTCTAAGTGCTATAAGCACAGGAACTCATTTAATCCTTACAATGACCCTACTATTGCCCACATTTTGCATATACAGAAACTGAGGCACAAAAAGGTTAAGCAATTTGCTGAAGATTACACAGCTAAGAAATGGCAGAGCTGGCATTTGATCCCATGTATTTTAGGTCAAGGGCCCACACCCTTAATTACTCTCTGTAGTTCCTAAACCAAGCAACGATAACAAAAACAAAAATAGAACGTGTGAATGTTCAAGAGGTGAGCAACCAAAATCCTCAGGCCCATCCTTGCTATTCAAGTATAACAGAACTTTGATATTGGCAGATGCCATTTTCACGATTTTGGAAATTCTAAAGAGACCCCATGAAGACCCCTGGCCTCTGGCCAATGATAATTTTGCAGAGACTGAGGTGTGGAAAAATGAGGTGCTGGAACCGATGGGCAATATGTGAGCCTGGCTGAATCTCCAGGGCTGTGTTCCAACAGCCTTCTGTGGTGCTCCCTGGTCTGGCCCATTCATTCTGCACATGCATTCTACTGGGAAATTTTCCACCTTGGAGGTGTTTGCAAGTTAAAGAGTCAAGAAAGTACCAAGAGTCTACTTTGTAATAACATCAGGCAAAGTAAAGTTTGTACCCCAACAAATCATGAGCACAGAGCACACTCTTCATCCAGTTTAGGATGTATGTGTAAGGTCAAGGGTCCTTTCACAGTACTAAAAGTGGTCCTGACTCACTGCCTATCTGACCATAGACACAGCAGTTTCCCTGATCAGAAACACATGTTCAGGCCCTGATGTCTCATACTCCCTTTTAAGAAATGCCCTTCCTCAAAAGAGATCTGGCTCATTTCTAGGGTAGTATCAACATAGGGATTTGGTGATGCCCTTGAGTTCTGATAATGACTTCACAGAGAATGTGCAGACAAGCCCCCTTGGTGCCAGGGATATTTCTGGAAGGACTGTCCGTGAGCCTACTATAGCACTTGAGAAATATTCAGAATTAGTTGCACATTTTCCTGTATTTGTACCATAAAGGAAAAAAATGAAGATGACTTTTATAGTCAGTGTTCAGGATCCCACTTACAGGTTAGAATTTCAAAAGGCCTGGGAGAAAAACCTGTGCTTATCCATACCTATGGCTGAATGAGCCCTAAGTGGGACAGGTATGAAAATTACTGGTTGCAGAACCCAAATGGATGCCACTGCAGGAGAGGCCACCTCCCCTCCAAATCAAGTGCCCTGTGTGGGGAGCTGAAACCCATAGCTTGTGCCCACCTGTCCCTCTGCGTTTCACAGAGTGATACAGAGTACCCCTTGATTTGGCCTTTAAGGAGAGTCCTTGCTATTTGCTTTTTATCAAAAGTTTTTTAAAATTTATTTTGAGAGAGAGAGAGAGAGTAAGAGATTGCACAAGCAGAGGAGGGGCGGAAGGGAGGGAGAAAGAGAGAGAGAAGGAGAGAGAGAGAGAGAGAGAGAGAGAATCCCAAGCAGACTCCATGATGTCAGTGCAGAGCCTGACATGGATCTTGATCCCATGAACCCTGAGATCACGACCTGAGCAAAAACCAAGAGTCGGACACTTAACCGACTGAGCCACTCATGTGCCTCAGTCCTTACTTTTTTCTTGAGGCCCAAAACCCGATGTAGCTCACACATGTTTTGGGCCTCCAAGAACAGCCTGGCCTTTAGAGATCAGTTTTCTAAAGTAGATTATTTGACAGAAAAGCATATGAACAGGAAGCCAAATGCACTGATTGTTTGCCAAGTGGAGACATCGGCAGCAACCTTCGTGTACTGCATTTGTGTCCCCCACTCTGTCCCGACCAGAAGTCTCTTTTTCAGTCTCCTGATCTTGGCAGCAGTCATCAGAATCAGTGGCTGCCTCAGAGGCAGATTAGAGTTAGAGGTAGGCTGTAGCCCAAGCTAATCTCTCAGAAATATCCTATCCTCTACCTTACACTTGTCAGAGGGGCTATTATCAACAAGACAGGAGATAGCGAGTGTGGGTGAGGATATGAAGAAAAGAGAACCTTCATCCACTGTTGTTAGGAATGTAAATGGGCCAGCCACCGTGGAAAACAGTATGGAGGATCTTCAAAAAATCAAAAATAGAAATATCATACAAACCAGTAATCCAACTTCTAGGTATTTATCCAAAGAAAACAAAAACATGAATGCAAAACTTATATGTATATATGCATACACCCCCATGTTCACTGCAGCATTATTTACAATAGCCAAGATACGGAAACAATCTAAATGTCTACTGATGGATGAATGGATAAAGAAATAATGGTACATGTATAAATGGAATTTACTCAGCCATAAAAAAGAATGACATCCTGACATTTGTGACATGGATGGAATTTGTTAAGTGTAAGTCAGACAAAAAAGACAAATACCAAATACTATATGATCTCTCTTATATGTGGAATCTTAAAAAAAAAAAAAAAGCTCATAGATACAGAGAACAGATTGGTGGTTTCAAGAGGCAAGGACAGGGGTAGGAGAAATGAGTGAACTGTTTTTGTTTTAGTTTAAAAAATTGAATTTTTTTTAAAGAAAGAGTTACAAACAGTATTTTGAGAGAGACAGAAAGAGAGAGAGAGTGTGTGCACATGCACATGTGAGTGGGGACAAGGGGCAGAAAGAGAGGGAGAGAGAGAATCTTAAGTTGGCTCCATGTAGAGCCCGACTTGGGGCTCAGTCTCATGATTGTGAGAATATGAGCTAAGCCAAAATCAAGATTTGGATGCTTAACTGACTGAGCAACCTAGGTACCCCACAAACAGTATTAATTAGCAAAAGAAAGAAAGAAAGAAGGAAAGAAAGAAAGAAAGAAAGAAAGAAAGAAAGAAAGAAAGAAAGAAAGAAAGGGAGAGAGAGAGAGAGAGAAGAAAGAAAGAAAGAAAGAAAGAAAGAAAGAAAGAAAGAAAGAAAGAAAGAGAGAAAGGGAGAAAGAAAGAAAGAAAGTGAGAAAGAAAGAAAATGAGAAAGGAAATTTAAAAATTAAGAAAACCTGAGGCAATTATGGAAAAAATATATCACCTGGCTTATTTTTAAAGTTCTTCAAGGTCACATATGCAGCTTACTTTACTTTTAATTGACAGAAACTATAACATTTCCCTAGGTTCTGTGCTGAGTCATACACCAGTGACTTCTCCTATGGTCGTGTGCTTCTGGATTCTATCCGATATTAAATAGGAGCTCAACTCATGCAAGAAGATCCTAATGAGTCCAAAAATCAAGTTCATAGCATCTTTAAAGAAAAGCTTCTCCTATCCTTGATATCATCCTTATATCACGGATGACAGACAAGTCAGTACCTCATTCTATGCCTCACTACACATATTTTGGTCACCAAGTATGATCCAAGGATATATAAAAGCTGGTCATTTTGTGGTAATTAGAGAAGTTACTGCATATGAATAAAACCACCTCTCTCCTTTTACAGACAAGAATTAAGTGAGATCCAGAAATGAGAAATAAATGTGAGCTTCATGCCAGCAGAGGCAGGCCTAGAACTCACATCTCCTGACTCCCAATTCAGTGCTGCCTCCATAGCATGCAAAATGATATAGGACATCTTTCCAAGAAGAGAAGTCCTATAGACCTCACTAACTGGTATTCTGAAATCTGGACAACGTTTGGAGTGGATGGTCTAATTTCCTCCAAAATGATTGCACTATTCACATTAGCAACGTGGAGCAAGACCACCGACCTCAGCCAAAGCTTCCTTGAGCCTTTTTCAAAGAATAAGTTTGATTGGCTATGTTCACAGGCGTCTTTCCCCAGATCCCAGCTCATATTCTTGCCCAGTAGCCTTCTTATCAAGAATCCTGTTTTTCACGTGAGCTTCCGGGACTTTGGAAGTACCCTGGCTTCATTTATCGGAAAAATGTGTAATTGTCATCAAAATAGGGAAAAGGTGGCATTAAGGGGAGGTTGCAAAAACTTAGAGTATCTAAGGGACAGGGCTTTCTATTCAAAGTGGAGTTCTGGAAGGTCCGGGTTGGTGCCGAAGAGCAGGGCAAGCCTAGAGATCACCTCCCCAGGGCTCCGCTTTGTATAAAAGGAATGGCATTTTTCTCTCTAGCCAATCTTGAAACACAGTTTAATCTAAGGGGAGCAATGTGGGAGGGGAAAAAAGAAAATGAGAAAAACCAATAAATAGTAAAAACAGGAAGCAGGAAAAGACAGGCCTGGATGTGCAATTCTTTTTGTGCCTGTTAAATGAACTCTGGTGGGGATGAGGAGAGAGAATTATCCTATTTATATATTGAAAGGAATTTTAAATATGCATAGGCAGGGAGAGAGGATCCACAGAGATTGAAATGCAAAACACAGCGTGCCCTGTGCATCTCCCCTTCTATCTCCCAGCACCATTAGCGAGTTCCTTGCACCAATTTCTGGAAAGCTCCTTCCAAAACTCAGAGCCATCCTTCCACTTACTCAGCACATCTGTCTTAGAAAAGCAATTCTATTTTTATAAAGAAATGGGCCTTCACTTGCAAAACACCTTGCAAATGTATTCTCTCACGGCAACACAGCTTACACTTCTACACTGATGCACATACATGTCCAACCAACCTACACACACACACACACACACACACACACACACACACACACCCCTCTACCACCACCTTTACTTCTGTACCGCAATCTCCTGGCCACTAGGCACTAGGGTTTTAGTGTCAATTCATAACACATGCAAGGAAAGAACACGTCACTTACTGTGCAGGAGGCATGGGAGCATGGATTACACGGCATGGGTAACTGTCATCATTCAACTGATCACAATTACTCTGGAAATACGTAAAAGGCAAAAAACTGACCATGAATATCCTTTATCCACATTTAAGAAGTAATTCTTTTCTCCACACAAATCTCTACTCCCTTACCAAATCCCCCACTCAACATCCCCCCAAGCAAGCATCACCTCTAAGGAGCTACTGGCCTTACTGGCCTCACCTAGCAGCGCATAAATACTAGAGTAGGAGCTGCCAGTTCCCCTACTGTGGACTGACACACCCTCAGTCTCAAACCAAAGTCCGGAAATAAAAAGGAAGTGTTAAATAAAAACAAGCCCTTTGTAAATCACCTTAGTTGCTCTCCATCCTGCACAACCTCCTCTTCTCTGGATCTCACAGGTGCACGAAGCGCTTGCCTCCTTAAAGGAGAGCTGTTCCTCTATGGTATGGGATTGGGTCTCGGACATGGGTATTGCTTTGAGAAAGTCACCTTTCCATGGTTATTTATAGAGAAGAGTATTCTGGGGGCGCCTGGATGGCTCAGTCAGTTAAGCATCCAACTTCAGCTCAAGTCATGACCTAGCAGTTCACGAGTTCAAGCGCTGCATCTGACTCTGTGCTGACAGCTCAGAGCCTGGAGCCTGCTTCAGATTCTGTGTCTCCTTCTCTCTCTCTGCCCCTTCCCCACTCATGATGTCTCTGTCTCTCTCTCTCAAAAATAAATAAACACTAAATTTTTTTAAAGAGTATTTTTAGGGGCGCCTGGGTGGCTCAGTCGGTTAAGCGTCCGACTTCAGCTCAGGCCATGATCTCACAGTCTGTGAGTTCGAGCTCTGCGTCGGGCTCTGTGCTGTCGACTCAGAGCTTGGAGCCTGCTTCAGATTCTGTATCTCTCTCTCTCTCTCTGCCCTTCCCCTGCTCATACTCTGTCTCTATATCTCTCAAAAATAAATAAACGTTAAAAAAAATTAAAAAGAGTATTTTTAAAGTTTATTTATTTTCGAAAGAGTGAGAGAGAGCAAGTGGGGGAGGGGCACAGAGAAAGGGCGAGAGAAGTCTAAGCAGGCTCTCTGCTGTCACCACAGAGCCCAATGCAGGGCTCGATCTCACAGTGAGATCGTGATCTGAGCTGAAATCAAAAGCTGGACGCTTAACCAACTGAGCCATCCAGGTGCCCAAAGAGAGTATTTTAAAGACTATGAAGTTTGCAAATGGATGGTCAAGACTTCATGATTTCTACAAAAAACTTCCATTTAACAATGAAATTGGAGAAAGTGAAGGCAAGTGGGAAGGCAGTGATGGGAGCACGTGCAATATCCCAGCACTAGCATGCCATGGGCTGTGTGTCATCTCTTCAAGGACGAGGTGGCCTTGCCCCAGCCAACTGCCTAGTCTGGCCATGCACTCAGCATGCAGGGAGAAGCCTTTGCCCATCTCCTGAGCACCTCCACAGGCCTAACAGCACTCTTCAGTGTTTGCTTGGCTAATATCACTTCAACTTTTAAGTTTAGCATAACTTCCTCTGGAAATCTGTCTCTATGCTCCCCTTCTGAAGGCTGAACTATGAATTGAAGAGGAAGGGATGGATGGGTCAGAGAGATGACTAACTCCATGCAGAGATATGTGGGACTTGTAGTTTTCTATGGAAAATCCAGGTGGTGATATGGGGTGAACAGTTGGTTCTCTGGCCCAGTTACCAGGACAGAAGAGGGAGCTCAGAAATGCCTAGAAACGTCCCAGCATCTTAACCATCCTGAAGGCATTGGTGTGGAGGGGGTTCCCAGGGATGGTCCAGACTTGACACATCCCTGGGCAGCCACCGCGCAGAGGGCAGACGTCACGTTCTGAGGAAAGAGACAAAGTCAGAGCTCTGTGTGAAGAGTTTTCTGTAGGCCCGGATTCGTGATAGTGAGACACTATGAATCATCATTGCTGTAATTACGTTAATGTAACATTTCTCACTGAGAATCCAGGGAAGTGCTTACATCTACTTTAAGCTTTCAGGCAATCAAAGACCGGGGAAAAAAAAGCCTGAAAATGGTATTAATGTGTGAAAAACACTTTAAAAAAAACCCACAGATATCTTGAGAACAACCGAGAAGAATGTTTCACCAGGCTGTCTACAATTTACAGCTCCAGCCTGAGCACAGGCTCGTGAAGACACACAACAACAGCACCTTCCTCCCTGAGGAATTAGCACCTGGATCATCCGCTGCCTTCAAGTGTGGCACCTACCACAGAAACAATTCTCCCCTTGGCTGCCATAAAGTATCTACATTTCCTTAGTGTGGATTTACAGGTGGGAGGCTGAGAGGGCCCAGAATCCGCGTCTCCATTGGGCTTGATTATTGCTAACCAACAACGGACCAGAGGAATGACCAAATGAAAGCCACAAATGCCATCTCTCTGAGCGCCTTGATGTCCCCCTCTTCCATCTTCCTTGCAGCTGTCCTTGAAGAGATACAGGCTGGGATCATGATGCTAGGGGATCCCTGCTCTGATAGAAGCAGGACTGCAGTATGGGAAAAAATAAATTTAGATTGGAGCCCAATTAGACTGAGGTAAGCCATATATGTCTTCAGCACCCCCCACTTCAATCTCCATTCATGGGAGTATTTGATTTGTGCAGGCACCTGCATTCTGTTTCTGATGGTGCCATCAGAACCTGCTTTGACCTTCCCTATGCAGTTGGCCTGCCTGTGACTCCCCATGCTGTTGACCTTCCATGGTCTGGACAGAAGACAACCTCTCTCATGACAGCTGGCAGTGCGTTCACTTGACCTCACATCCAGATACTACGTATGTCCCAAAGGATACCATCCTTGACATATCACCCATAACTGTCCCTACACAAGCTCAGAGCCCTATCCTTTCTCATCAGAATCTGAATTTTTTTTGTGTTCAGGTAATTCTCCTTCCAGTCCTTCTCACATGCACAAATCAGAATGATCTTTCTGTGATGCGGATCTGACTTTGCCAGTCCTCTGTTAAAAACCTTCCAGCCCCATCACTGGCTTCCCATGCCTACAGAATCAAGTTGAAGCTCCTGTCCATGCCTTACACAGTCCCCATGACCTGGTCCCTTATCAGCTACAGCCCTTGTGCAAGGCAGAATGTGCCAGATAACTAAGGAGATGCTGTTATTCAGGCTATGGAAATAGGCAAAACATTCATGAATCAAAGATAAAGGAACAGGCCTTGAGTTTTATAAAGACAAGTAAACAAGGGAGTTGCAGTCCAGTCTTACCATAGTCATGAAGAAAAATGGAGATGTGTCTATCCAGGAATATTCGAGATTGTGGTGGTTTCTTTCTGTAGTTATTTTTTCTTAACACAGAGGGTGAGGAGACTTTCTAACAGCCACTGTCTCTGGGAACATGGGTAAAAGTTCAGCATTATCTTCCCGTTTGATGCGACTACTCTCCATTGTCTTCCAGCCATAGACACACTCAAATTCCTGGCACGGCGTTCAATCTATTCTCTATGAATGAGAAGCGCCTCTCTGTCTTCTATACCTGACCAATCTTTCAAGGTTCAGTCACCTTCTCCATAAAACCTTCATCAGGGCCTACTTTGTCTAGTTGCTGTAAGGATGAAATAGGAAGAAACAAGCAAAGTCCTTTGCATGGAACACCTGGTGACTTACAGAAGCCTTTCCTGACCAGACCCTGTAGATGGAGCTGCCTCCACTGTGCCCCATGCAAGGCATCTATCTTCACACCTGAGACACCAGGACTCCCTCACTGCCATTTGTAGCTCCTCCTCATGCTGGTTATTCATTCTTTTCACAAACGTGTATTAGCCCTCACTGGGGCTGCAACAGCGAACTAGACAATCCCACTGGCAGCCCAGGTGGAGATCACAGACCACGGGGCTCCATATGAGTAAATGCGCAGTCGCAATGCAGAGGGAGGGAAGCGCTAAGAGGTAGGGAGGAGTACTCTGCAGCACAAAGGCAGACATCCCACCCAGACCTGGGCTGTGGTGCAGGCAGGAATCTGGGAGGAAACGATGGCAAGGCTTTGGTGAGGGGGACTGTTCAAACATCATTTGGAAAAGATCTAGAAGCTAGAAGGGAAGGAGGAGGATGGAATGGGAAAATGCCCCATTCAGGGCAAGAGAACTTATTCTGCATTCTCAGTCCACACACATACATTTGCACACCCACACACGCACGCACATACCCTACACTCACATATATACATGTGCACAGGCACACATGTACACACACATCCCATTCACACACATAAACGTGCACACACACACACACACACACACACACCCCACACTCACACACAGGCACATGCAAACACTTCCCTTGCAGCTTGTTCTGGCTGTAAGCATCAAGGTGTGAAGAATGAACCTTTTATGCTACGCTTTGGATGGATCATCTGTGTCGGAATTTTTTGTTTCAGGGATGATAGGAATCTAAGTCATTAACCCTGCTAAGCACCGTTTTCCAATTTTTATTTTCCTCTTAGAAGGTAAGTGGGATCAGGACTTTACTCAGAGGAAGAACCAAGGGAAAGAGAATAAGAAATTCACATGATAAGCACTCGATAAACATTCCCTTCCCTTGTTCCTGAGCCAAAACTTTCAGGCGGCAAGTGTAATAAAGATTGTGCACTGTGTGTATAGTAACACTAGATATTGTCAGGAAAAAACCAACATTTTTAAAAGTGTGTTCCAGGTACCACACACAGGGACAAACTCCCAGGACTCAGAAATGATGGGGGCAGGGCTGCTGGTGAGTTAGTGGGGGTGGGGACAGGGCCAAAGACTGGGTGAGGGTTGGTCAGCAAAGGCCAACAAAGCATCTCAGGAAACTCTGAATTCATTAACTTCTCCTCCCAAAGAACTTCTGCATGGAGGGATTGCTAACATACTATAGGTAGGCCACTTAGCAGTAAAGCTCACTAGTCCCCAGTTTGGCTGGCAGTGTGGCTGTTTTCAAGAGCCAGTAGCACATGGCATACCACCCTTAGCCACGGAGAACTTTCCACGTACTCTGCTCTGCCAGGTGCCTATGAGAGTCTGCAGACATGCCATGAGCACACATTACCATCCCTGAAGCTCCTCTCACCTTAAGGTCCAGGGCACCGCTCCTTCACCACTACGGATGGTGGCTCCATGCCAATGATGCACAAGGAATTGTGAGAGATCTGCATGAAAGCTGATGGGAAAAAAGTATGGTGTACCAAGAAGAACCCTTGGGAGACAAGATCTGCCTCATATTTTGCAGGGTCCTGTGAATAATGAAAATGTGGGGCTCCTTGTTCAAAAATTATTAGCAGTTTCAAAGACAGCAACAGTACATCATGGAAACAAGCCTGGGACCCTTCTGATCTTGGGGCCCTGTTTGACTCTGCAGGTTGTACATCTACAATGCCAGTCCTGTTTAGAGGTCATATAATCCAAAACCCTTATTTTGTGGGCAAGGAAACTAAAGCTCAGAAGTGGAAACCATTGTCTCACTCCAGTCCTACACCATGTTCAAGCTCTAGGAGGCCTCTACCCTGGGTTTCCTTAGCCACGAACTGTTCTTATCAACTGGGTGACCCCAGGCAAGTTATTTACCCTTCTCTCCCTCAGTTTCTGCATCTGTAAAATTAGGGTAATAATAGTACAAATCTCAAAGACCGGTCTTCAGAATAAAATAAAGGAATGAGGCAAAGAATTTAGAAGAGTGTATGACATAGTAGCTCCCCATAAGCAATCACAATTTTTAATATTATTAATAGCAGTAATAATGATGTGGTATTTCAGTAAATATCCCCCCCCTTTCTCCTTGAGTGGCCTTTGTTTTCTATTTGGGGAGGGAGAGAACACCTTCCTGAGGCCTCCTTCTACCAACAGTGGGAGCTACCTCAGCACGGTTAGAGGTGGAGGGAATTAGACTGGAGTCAGTGCATCAGGCTCAGAGAAAGGCTAGGGTCTGTAAAAATCTGGCTCCAGTAGCCCTGCTTCTGACACCCTGTACCATTTACTCCCGCCAAAGATCAGGTTGTCTTAGAAAAGGAAGAAAATTCTGCCATTTTTAACAACACGGGTGAACCCAGAAGGCATTATACTAAGTGATGTAAGCCTGACACAGAATGACAAATACTGTATGATCTCTCTTATATGTTGAATCTGAAATAATCAAATTCATAGAAGCAGAGAGAGTAGAATAGAGGTTTTGAGAGGCTGGAAGAGGTGGAAATGAGGAGGTGATGGTTACAAGGTGCAAAGTTTCAGTTATGCCATAGCTAATACTGTACCGTATACTTGAAATTTGCTAAGAGGATAGATCTTCTATTAAATGTTATTACCACAAAGAAATAATAATAATAACTAATAATAAGGGCAGACAAAAACTTTGGGAGGCAGTGGATACAAGTATGGCCTTGATAGTGGTGATGGTTTCCCAAGTATGCTTTCACATGTATCCCCAGACAGTAAAACTCATGGATTTGTATACATGAAATATGCACAGCTTTGTACATGTCAATAAAGTCTACATAAAGAAGTTTAAAAAAATAAAAAATGAAGTTGCTAGTAGATTAAAAAAATCGTAACATTGGACTGAGGTGTGTGCAGGCCGAGCTTCTCAAACTTGTGTCAACTACAGTAGAACATCCTTGCCAAAAATTCAGATTTCTAGACTCCAACCTAGACCCAATAAACCAGAGTCTCCCAGGATGGAATCCAGGAATCTATCCTAACAAGCACTCCTGGAATGCTTATTTCACACCAATGGGTGAGAATCACTGGCCAGGGCCAGCTGTCACAGCCACCAACAAGCTCTCCGGGCTGCATCACCTGAGTTGAGCGTACCATCCTCATCTATGCTATTGGACTATTGAACCCTGTGGTGATCTTGCACAGGCAAGGCACCCAGCAGGCACCAATTAAAGCCTCTTGGTTGGTTGTCAGATGGTTCACTGCACACATCTCATATCTAACGCAAAAGAAAGGCTGAGTGCTGGGCCAGCTGGTCAGGCCACTCCATCTGGGCCTTGTCCAGGAGGACTCTGGCTGGGGTCCTGAGAACAGCCCCAAGAGCCCACAGGCAGTGTCTTGCTCTCCTACAGTCTCTGCTGGGGGATATCCCTTCATTTCTGGTCTTCTCTCAAGCTTCACATCTTCCTGCCAAAGCTTGTGGGCTCTATCGAAATGGACAAGGGACATTTTGAGACTTATTTTAAACAAGCTTCAAGTGGATGAAGATGGTCAAATGTACAAAATTCAAGATGTAAGATAAATAAGTTCTGGGCATGTAATGTATAGTGATTACAGTTTATAATAAAATACTGGTTTGTACATTTGAAAGTTGCTAAGAGAGTAGGCCTTAAAGGTTCTCATCACAAGAAAAATTATCTGTAACTATGCATGATGATCAAGTCAACTAGCTTTACTACGGAGATCATTTTGTGATATATAGAAATATCAAATCACTATGCTGTACACCTGAAACTAATACAATGCTATATGTCAATTATATCTTAATAAAACCTGAAAAAAATTTCTCCCACCAGACACACAGGCTTATAAATTGCTTCAACATGGCAAAGTATTCTGCTGGTTCTTAATACCAGTTACAGCAAGCAAATGGTAAACATTCCTCACTATTCAAGGTGACTGCCCAGCCCTTTCCATCCCTCACTTAGGGAAAGGGGGAGAAATCTGAAACCAGACTGTGGTCATCATGGGGGTAGCTGAATGTTGCTTTAGCATACTGCACTAAGTCCCCTCTCCTGGCAACCAAATATGCCCTCTTTCAAAGCAGTTAGTTTGTAGTTTTCCTTTATATCTCTTTAGAAGACTGTCAGAAATTAAAACTGACTTTGCTCTTTTGCAGGGGAGGGGATGCCTGGAGTCTCTAATGAACCCAATCTCATCCCATGGAAAGCTGTATTTACAGAGGAAAGTTTAGAGAAAGCATGGGAATATCCTAGCACACTGTAGGAAAGGGAGCAGGGCCTGAGAAAGTATGGCTTGTTTTCCAGGGGACCCTCATGGAGTTCTGGATGCCCAGGTGCCTACTTTAGAACATCCTTCGGAGTCGATGTCAATTCAGCAAGCCTCTCTAGGAGCAGATCTAAGCCCGTGCCCACTATCCACCCCAACAGGGCCCTTCCTAGAAGTCCATGCATTGCACTCGTCAGCACCAAATCTTCCCTACGGGCCATGGAAGTGACCAACACAGACACTAACAAAATTGAGTATAGTGCGAGGGAAGAAAAATCATAGACCCACCTCCCCAGAAGCTTTATATTTCATTATTTTGTTTCATAGTGCTCAATTCTCACCAGGATTTGCTTTTTGTTTTTTGCTTTTTTAATCTATTTTTTTTACTACCACTACCATGTAAGCTTTATGAGGGGAGGAAATATGATTTGCTCTGTTCATATTGTAAACACCACAAGACACAGAGGTGCTTAAAATGTGGTCTTTAAGTGAAAACACGAGCTCATTTAAATTAATCCAATCTTGATGGCCCCTCTACAAAGGACATCAGGTGCTATTCAGTTGACATAGACTATTTAATAAAGACTTGAGTGATAAGAAGTTTGTTGAAATTATTCTTCTATAAAAAGTAAAAATATACATACATTCATTAACTTGTTTGTTCCAATAAAAGAGATAGGCAACAGTCTAAAAAGTAAATGTAACAAGGAGAAGCATGTGGTGAGCAAGTGACAATGCTCAGAGGAAAAAGATACCAGGTTAGGGGAGGTGTGCCGAATGTGGAGGGATCTTGAAGGAAGGTTATCTCCTAGGTCATTAACTGAGAAGAAGACATCCTCTCTTCTGAGAAGACCTCCCTGACTTTGCGGGTTGGGCTCAGTGTCTATGCAGCCTTAAAGATGATGTCAGTCATGGCACTTTCCATGAGTTATTTTAATACCTGTGTACTTGCCCATGAACCCATGAAAGACCACATTTTATTCATCTCTGAATCCTTGGACTCTAGCACTCAGTAGGTTCTCATTAAACGTTGGCTGAACAAATGAATTGGCAGGCTAAGCTAGGTGGGAGGAATGGAGGGGGCAAAGGCTCATGAGAAGGAATGGTATAAGCAGACAAGGAGTATGTGTCTGCTCATTGCTGTAAGCGAGACCCCTGGGCAATTCCAGGTCACAGTGACAAGACGCATCTTAAGTCGGTGGTCTCGGCAAAGGGTTGTGTTAAGAAACCATCCCTCCAGCTTGAAGATAACTTTATTGCTACACCTAGGACATTAAGTCATGAAGGCATTGCTGTTTTCTCACTAATTTTATGAAAAATGGGTCCCAATTTCTTTTTTTTAATTTTTTTTTATTTTAAGTAATCTCTATACACAACATGGGGCTTAAACTCATGACCCTGAAATCAAGAGTCACATGCTTCATGGACTGAACCAGCCAGGTGCCCCAAGGGGCCCAATTCCTATATCCCTCTCGCTGGGGTTTTCCCTATACATTGAGAAACAAATAGGTTCTAGCTATGGGGAAGGAAAGCAGGACTGTACTTGAGATAATGAGATTCTGAGGTGCACGTATAAACTCTGGCCAAGTAAGAAATGCTACCAAAATGTCAGGTTAGGGATGGGATGCCATGGCACCAGCCATTCCTCCTGCTCTCTCCTCCTCACAGGACTTCCAGAAGAAACGGACTCTTGCACTTTCTAACAATAATCTAAACCAGAGGCATCTGCTTTCATATTTCTCAGCCTGAAAGGCCTTTTAAGCTCCCTACTGTTTGTTTTGGTTTATTACTGAAAGGCTAAAACCATAAAAAAAAATCATTGTTGTGGGTATTTTCCAGTTGAGATGAAATATTTAACAAGGGTAAGGTGGGGAGGAGGAAGTTTGCAGAAAATACCATTTTTTAAAGGTCAAAAAATGCATAAACCCATTACTTTAATATTTTTTGTCCCCACGAGAGACAAAGTGTTCAGAGCCCTACCCCCCACTTTCCCTCAGACTTCAGCACACAAACGCACACTCATGTCAGGTCCATCCTCGAAGCACAGCTATGATCCTCTTACAGCCCTATTTAGAATCTTCCATGGCTCCACTCAGCCCAGAAATAGAAACAGTCTCCTATCCAGCACTAAAATCCCACCACAATCCAGCACCACCTAATTGTGCAAACGCACTAAGGGCGGGGTCCTGGAACTCCCTCTACACTTCACCCGGGAAAAAGATGTATCCTTGCACATAGTTTCAATGCGTGATTTTACCTCCCTGCATCACAGAAGCATGCCAGTCTCTGTTTGAAATAATCTCCCTGCCTCTCCCTTCTCATCCATGGTGACACAACTAAATCTTACCCACGCTTTCCATACTTAGCGCCATTTCACCTTCTCCAAAATGTCTCCCCAGTTCCCCCAAGTCAGACCCCTCCTAGTAACACGTGACCATGCTGGGCATCTGTTCAGGTCCCTTTTGGACTGTGAGTTTCATGAGAGCTAGTGATATGGTCTGTAACTTGTGTCACCCACCAAATGCAATGCCTCCACATAGTGTGTACTCTGTATGTGTTTTTTTAATGACTGAATTCATGAAGACGTGAATGAACTCTTTCCTCTCTGCTGCATTTGCTCTGCTATCTGGGTAAAAATTAAATCCTTAGAACATGCCAAAGCACTCTACATAATGGATGCATCTTCTGATTGGATTATAATTAAAATAAGATTTTTTTTCCTGGTAATAACATAGTTACCTTGATTGGCAGAAGGGAGATGGCAGATGTAATGGATAATTGATGAACAGTTTGAATGTTGCCACACTGTACATCCTATTATGTTTCCTGTTTCAAAAGAGAGCTTTAGAGGAACATCCCAAGAACCTAATGTTGAATTATCATTCCCAAGTGTAGCCAAATTATGCAGCATGAGAAAGTCAAAACTTTCAAAGAGCTTTCAAAGACAGAGGAAGAGGGCACAGAGCAAGAATGCTACGGGGAAGAAAGAACAGGGCAGTTCTCTAGGACACCACAGAATGTCATGCAGATGGGCTCGATGCAGCCCAAGAGGCAGGGTCTGCTTTGCACACAGTCTAGACCTGGCTGGTCCAGTACAGAGGGCACCAGCCACGTGTGGTTCTGGAGCACTTGAAATGGGTGTTTCATGAGTTAAGATGTGCTATCGGCTCAATAGAAATCCACAGAGGGTTTGACTATTTAGTATGGAAACAAGAATGTGAACTATCTCATTAATGATTTTTTTATATTGATTGCAGGCTGAAGTGATAAAACATTGGATATGTTGGGTTAAATAAAATATAGTATTAATATTAAGTTCAACTGCTTATTTTTACTTTTTTTAATATGGCTACTAGAAAATTTAATATTCCATATGAGGATTGCATTTGTGGCTTGCCTTATATTTCTATTGGACAGCATGGTTCTAGACTAAGTTTCCTAGATTGAGTAGGATGTCAGTCTTCTCACTCCCCCAGAAGGAAAAAGAGCATCGTTCATACTCAAAAGCAAAAGAAAAAAGAAAAAAAAAAAAACAGATGCCAGAGCCAGCCAGCTTTGTGATGGCATGAGAGTCGTTTTCTGGCCAGATGTCCATACTCATTTTTCCAGAGCTCTGAGGCCTGGGACTGCTGTCTGAGTCTAAAGAGTAATAAATAAACAGTGTGACTATTACCACAGCCTCAGGATCGCTGACCGTCTTAAGCCCTAAGCAGGAAAAATGCCAGGACGTATTTATCATATTTGGATGTGTGAACAGGAAAAAAAAAAAAAGGAGCTGTAATGATTCAACCTTATTTTTTCTATCATTGCAGGGCCCATTCATATTAATAGTTGATTTGACCTGGTGTCTTTAAATGGGCTAGTAAGTATGGCTTAACTGATTCATTATCAGCTTTGGGTACCATTTGCAGTGATGATTAGGCCTAACTTCTTACCCAAACAAACAAAGTTTAAGAAGAACATATAACCAAAGGAATCCCTGAAGACAAAAACTTTGACCATCTTCATCCTAAGTAAACAGATTCTGCATACCAACCTATGTGAGGCACGGGCACTCCTGGGCAGATGAGCGGGTGGGGGTGGAGGTTAGGTGAGGATAGTTTGAAGGTAATATGCCTAGTATCAACAGAAATATCTTTTGCTGTGACTGGTTTAGCCCTCACTTAAGGTATGCTTGTCCAAAATCTTAGATGGTATATTTGTTATCTATGGCTGTGTAACACATTATCTCATAACTTAGTAGCTTGAAAAAACACACATCTATTATCTCACAGCACCTGTGGGTCAGGAGTCCACATGTGGCTTAGCCACATCTTCCATCTCATGGCTATGCAATCAAGGTCAACAGAGCAGTCATCTGAAGTTTCAACCAGAGCAGGATCTGTTCCCAAGCTCACTCACATGGTAAATACTTTGATGTAGGTACATATGTACGTATGATAATGAGACAATTCTTACAAATATTGCTAGTGCCTTTTCTAGTAACTGGACAAAGGACTCATGCTAAATTTATATCTGCTCACACTCCCCTTCCCTCCCTCGCAGCTCCCTCCTTATCCTCCCCCCATACACAGGCCTTTGATCAAGGATATATTTATTTTTATTTTATAAAAGACTGAATCAGGACTCATGTAGAACCATAAGCCTATATCACATGTGACTTATAAAATAAAAAAAAAACTGGCTTGTAATGCAATTCTTTGTGAGTTTTCACTTGAAATTGTACTAACAGATTAAAGACTAAAGAGGGAGCCATCCCTTGCACAGCAGAATGCCAATGGCCTCTGGACACTAAGTCTTCAATCTCTCCACAAACAGGTATCCACTCTTTTGCCAACCAATTCATTCCACCCAAGAGACCACCAGAAGAACAACTGGACTAAATGTGAAGTTGCAGCTTTTGAAATAACAAGGAAAGGCAAAGCCTCTCAGGACAGGGTGTGTTTTATTTCTCCCATACTTTTCTGTTTGTTGAAGCTCCTCAAATCTCTCCACCAGTCAAAGGACCATGGAGGTGGAGCTGGGGATTTGTGGCAGCGCCATTCACGGCAGACATCCTGCAGGTTAGTACCTCATGTGGCAAGTGCAGCAGAAGGAAGTCTGGGCCCCAGGATGAGCCACGTTATGAAAGTTTCTTCCCTAACCCACTGGCCCACTCTGGCTGTTTTGCCCACTCATGAAGGAACTGCCGCCGCATTTTCACTCCCTTGCCAATGGCTGTAACATCACGTTTTAGTTTTATTGCACAACTCATTTGTGTTTTGATTATTTATAAAACCTATCAAATATTTCTTTGACTAATTAGGTAATCGATCTGACCTTCATATATAACCTTTTACTGATGACTCAGTTACCAGTGACCTCAGGGCGACTGAGTGTGTGTGTCTACTTGTTCCTGGTCACAATGGCCTCAAATTTTTGTGCCTGTATGCTCATGTACAATTTCCTATAGATTTGTGCTTTTCTCTCAAAATTGGGTTTTGCCAGTCATTTCCACATATGGTTAATCCACCTGACTAGAACTCTCTCCTGTATGCAACACACAGATACATATACTCACACTCCCTTCTGGGGAATGTAGTGCTTCCCATCAGATATGGGCTTGGGGTGAAATACACAACAACAACAACAAAAGATAACTATCCAAAATGAGTTTAAAGGTTCTGATTAGAGATCTTAAAGTCTCTCCTGTGAGTTTAACACCGTCTTTACCTTTATTATTAATTTGCATGGATTCTTACTTGTAAATAGCTTTTCTCCTAATAGCTAGGAAAAATGGTGAACTCTGGGTATGTGATTAAAGTTCAATTTATCCCTTAATTTTATGCATATCTAATAGAGGTTGGTGTGTGTAGGTGTGTTGCTTTGTGTTTCCTCTGCATATCACCCACTCCATAATCTGGGATACGAACACTGAAGATATTACTGACTCATCACTCTTCCTTACTCATCACATATGATCAGTCACCAGGTCCTTATGATTTCACTTAGACTATTTCTCAGCTCCATCTCTTCTGGCATATTCTTTTGGCTACTGCTACATGAATTAGTTTGTGAGGGCTACTGTGATGTTTAATTTTATGTGTCAAGTTGACTGTGCCCTGGGGTGCCCAGATATTTGGTCGAACATTACTCTGGGTGTGTCCCTGAGCATGTTTTTGGATGAGATTAACATTTGAATCAGTCAAACCAGTAAAGTGGATTGTGTTCCCCAATATGAGTGGCCCTAACCCAATCAGTTCAAGGCCTAAATAGAAAGGGTGACTCTTTCTCAAATACAGTGGAGCTTCTCCAGCCTAACTGATTGAGGTGAGACGTAAGTTTTTTCCTGCCTTTGAATTTGAACTGGCTCTTCTTCGGTCTCAAGCCTACTGGCCTTGGACTAGAACTTACATCATCTGCTCTCCTGGTTCTTAGGCCCTTGGATTCAAACTGGAATTACACCATTGGCTCTCCTGGGCTATGCAGCAATGAGGAAGAATATAATCTGGCCATGCATAGCAACATGGGTGGAACTGGAGGGTATTATGGTAAGTGAAATAAGTCAGTCAGAGAAAGACAGATACCATATGTTTCCACACATAGGTGGATTTTGAGAGACTTAGAGGAAAACCATGGGGGAGGGGAAGAGGGGAAAGGAAAAAAGACAGGGAGGGAGACAAAACATAAGAGACTCTCAAAGACTAAGAACAAACTGAGGGGTGAGGGGGTGGGGGAGGGGGGAGAGTGGGTGATGAGCACAGAGGAGGGCACTTGTTGGATGAGCACTGGGTGTTGTATGGAAACCAATTTGACAATAAATTATTAAAAAAAAAATTTCTTGGCCTCCATAATCATATGAGTCAATTACTTAAAATAAATAAGTTTAATGAGTAGATAGATATAAACAAACAGACTGACAGACATATCCTATTGGTTCCATTTCTGTGGAGAACTCTGACTAATATAGCTGCTATGACAAAATACCACAGACTAGGTGGCTTAAACAACAGAATTTTATTTTCTCACAATTTTGGAGGCTGGAAGTCCAAGATCAAGGTGTCAGCAGGTTTGGTTTCTCTTGATGACCACCCTCTCACTGTGTCCTCACAAGGTCTTCTCTCTGGGCACACCCATGCCTGGTGTGTCTCTTGTGTCCTAACCTCTTCTTCTTATAAAGACATCAGTCACATTGATTTGAAACCTATCCTAACAGCCTCATTTAATTTAAGTACTTATTTCAAAGCCCTATCTCCAAATACACATTCTGAGGTACTTGGAGTAGGGCTTCAACATAAGAATTCTGAGGAGACACAATTAAGTCCATAACAATATGGAAATAGTATTCTGTCATATTTCCTTTCTCCACTGTTGCCACCTTCCATTCCATCTATTATTATTAAACTTGTACTTCTAAAGTCCAAATCTGATCAGGCATTGTCTAATTTGGTCTCATACATCCTGAATGTTTCATTGCTTATAGGACACAATTGAAAGTCTTTAGCCAGAAACTATCACAGTATTCTGGGTCTTGTCCCTAACTACTCTTTTCTAGCTTCATCTCTCAACACTCTTGCTCATTTGCCCAATATCCTATTTGTACTCACTCAAAACAACTCTCTGAAGAGAACGTGTTTTTTCCAATTCAGAGGATTTTCAACTATATCCTTTGAGATTTGCAGCCTCCCTGAATACATACCTTCTGGCCATTGCTGCATAATTATCAGTGGATGTGAATCTTTTTTTCCAGACAGACTGAAACTCTAATACTGCTTTTTGTCCAAATAACAAACTCTACTAATTAGTTAACCCATTAAACATTTTTTGGGGGGATCTACTTCCAGTCTAGCCCTTTCCTAGGGACTAAACTTCTCTGTCTTGAGAGGTGGGAAGTATACATGATCTAAAAGAAATAATAACACAATTCATAGTCTTTTGGCCTTCTTCCAAAGATGGCCAACGGAGATAACTCATTCACATCCACTGCTAAGGATTTGGTACAATCAAATATTTAAAATAAATTGAAAAATACGTCCAGCATAACCTATACAACCAACCAGTAACAGCCAGCTCCTTGAGTCCAAAACATGCCACCTAGAAGTAACATCTAGAAATAACATGAGTGTGACAGTCTAAGACTCAGACTATCAGGACAGACAGTGATTTCAAAAGCTTAGTGTAGGTGAATTTATTGGGCCAATAAAGTAATATAGATATTACTACATTACTATTAATATTCTATAATAAAGTAATATAGATCCCAAAGAAGCCTGGGGAACTACATTTTGTGCATATGGTTATGTGAGTAGGGGTGGTGTACTTGGGGGATATCCACTAGCTGAAATCTATACACTGAAACTTCAATGCCTTGTGTTAAATTAAGGCAGAGAAATGGCATCAGTCAATTTCTCTTCCCCTGTCAGAACAAGCCACAATATCACTATCGTTAATTGTCCAAACAAGCTGCTTACATGGAGAAATAATACCATCACCAAATAGATCCACAATGCTTCCTTAGATTTCCCATTTTAATTTTTTTAAGATTTTAACGTCAGGTGAGTAACATCTCCAATGGAAACAGCCTTTTTTTGAGCATTAACTAATTGACCAACCGAAACAGAGCATCACAGGTTAGGGGTTCTATGGGGAGAAAATATGCAAGAAGATTTGAAGAAGTGCTATTAATTGGTTAAATATTGCCCTTATAAGGTGCAAGGGAGAATTGATGAAGTCATGGTAGGAAAAAAAAATCTTACTAATAATTTCCAGGCTGTCAGCACAGAGACCGTAACTACCATCTACAGAGAAAGAATGCAGACATGATATATTAATTTCTGGGTGAATGACCAGACCACATAGCTCTGGGTGTTCTAAAATGTGAGGGCGATTGTTGTCCTAGCATCCTTGGAGTGATAACTCATGTAACGTCGCCTTCTGCGGGGGATGATAATGGGGGCCGAAATGGGAATAAGATCTCCAGAGAGTCCCCCGTAGTCCGAATGATGGCAGTGCCTACGAGTTTTTCTGGTCTGTGGATCAGCTACGGGGCTGTGGTATTGAACCTTCTGTTTTGAATGCATCCAACCTTGAATATGAAATGATGGATCTCCTTAGATTTTAAGCCCCCGACACTTTATTCCATTAATAAATATTCATTTTCCTTTTCTCCCTCCAGTAGCATTTTCTCATCAATCATGACTGAAGCCACAGCTGTGAAAGCCCTTTATCCGTTGCTGTTCATCTCTACATGATTCTGAGCATCCTTCCAAAATTATGAAATTATCGAAAATTGGGTGCGAACCTTTTGTTTGGTGTGGTTTTCTAATCACCATTGAGTCTGTGTTTATTCCCAGAATAAAACCACTTGGTTATTTTTTTCTTCATTTTCTTCCAGTACGTGTATAAATCACTCCATTGGAGTCTACTGTCTTGTAAAAATAAAAACGATCCCCAAATGTTCAAGAATTACTCAGGGACTATTCAGTGTTCAATATGTCAAAGCAGCCAAGACAGACAGTCAGGAAGAAGATTAGAATCAATGAAGAAAAATCCATCCCGGGCACAAGTCGTCCTGCTGCCAGCACTGTGGGGGAAAGGCCTGCTCGCTTGGCACTCTCATTACTGGGAGAAAAAGTCTTCAAGCATGAGACCAGGGAGGAGGCCACCAGTCCTGCTGCCTGAGTTCTTCGGACAAATCCATGGTTTATTTTGTCAAAACGGATATTCCTACGGAGTGGCCGTCTGCTGCGCAGTTTTAGAGATCTTCTGTGCCCCTCTGCCACCTCCGGACAAGGAACAGTCAACTGGGCCCCAGCAGGGACTCTGCCATAACCCAAAAAGTTGGGATACTGAGATCTCCACTTATTCCCTGCTGGTCACCGACATCAGAGGCTCTCTGCCTGGGGCAGGCTTTCTGCTCACTTCTGCTGCCCTTCTCATCCTTCCATCCAGTGCTGGATATCATCCAGTCTCCTCCCACCCCATTCAAGTTCATTCCACAACTGGGGGCCCTTAAAAGGTTAATGTCTGCCTGGATTTTAAGGATGAAAGCTGGCCCAGGTGTTGATAGAGTTGATAATCATAGATTAAAGCTGCAAAAAATGGGATCGATGAGCACATTGCAACCTGATATTTCATGAGCACCTTCTGTGGGCATGGCCCTGTGCCAGGCTGCACATTTGCAAAAGCAGCTCCTGGAAACCATAGGCTTGCTAGAAGGGTGAAGGCAAGAAAGAAGAGAGGCAAAGCAATTGGGGCAGATTTATGGAAGACAGGAAACACTTGTAGAAACCTAGGAATATACTAGAAAAGAAGTCTGTTCCTAAAGCATGCTAGACTCCCACATCTGCAAAAGGAATGCCAGCCTTATAGTCTGCCTTGTTTGCCCCTAAGGGTCCTTCCAAACCTTGATGCTGCCATTTCCTCGTCTGGAAGGGAAATAAACTCATTTCTTCTGAATGGAAGACAGGAACTTCTTGAACCCCCACCCCCAATCAAAAACCCTAAACTCGGAGGCACCTGGGTGGCCGAGTTGGTTAAGCATCTAACTTCCACTCAGGTCATGATCTCACGGTTCCTGAATTCAGGCCTCACATCGGGCTCTAAACTGATAGTGCAGAGACTGCTTAGGATTCTCTCTCTCTCTCCCTCTCTCTCTGCCCCTCCCCCACTTGCATGAGCTCTCTGTCTCTCTCCCTCTGTCTCTCAAAATTATTATTTTATTATACATAAAAAAAAAAAACCCTCTTTAGAGCCAAGTGACAAGGGAGATGTATCAAGTCAGCTTCCTCATTAACAGATTGGAAATGTGAGGTGTAAGGGCAGGGAAGATAAGAAACTACCTCAAAGTCATGCATTCAAGTGGTCATATGTGACCAAGGCTTGAAGCCACCTCTCTGGGTTTTCATTCCTAGACTCTTTCCTCACATATCTTAAGTAGGGGTGATACGGGCAATGGGTTGCTCCTTCCTACTGAAGTTAAATGTTGAATATAGCTTCCATAAGCCTGAGAAATGGAGCCAGGGTGGCTGCAGGACTTAGCCAGGAGAGCCCGTGTCATGTTACGGAAGTATAAGGGCTTTTAACCGAGACCTCCACAATTTTGTCTCAGGAAGTGACACCAATACCTATTATGGCTTTGAGTGCATGCCTTGCAGCTTTACCCTGGTTTCCACATTTGTAAAATAAGACCATGATGTTGGGTGGCCCAATTAATGATTAATTATGAGTACATGGAATTTCATGGAGATTACTCTTCAGTTTGACATTATTACTCTCAAAAAATCCTGTTGTTATAATTATGCGTCCAACAAGTAAGACTAAATGTTGAAAGTTATTTTTTGACTTAAAATATGACAAATATAACCTGATGAAAACAAATGTAGTAAAAGCTCATAAAGCATTCTGCAGTTATGCTTGACACGCACAAATCTCCAATACCAGATGCCCAGTGAGACAGCTGCTGACAGGCTTCCAGTTCTCCACATCACGGCCAACAAACACAGGCTGCTGGCATCCTCCCCAACCAGCTATGAAGATACCAGAATAGAAAAAAGAAGCTTGTGTATTTAAGGGGGGAGTGTGGGGTACTCAAAAATTAAACAAAGTGTGTGTGAGGTTTCTGGGGAGACAGAAGACTGGTAGTTGAGTCTGGGCAGTGGCCTAACAAGGGGCAGGCCAGGACTCACTCAGGAAATATCTGGTATACCACTCTGAGTCCCAGTATGGCCCCTGCATATCATTTTCTGGCTTGTTTTAACACAAGGCTTAACACAGGAATGCAGCTGTTTATATCTCCCCAGCCAGCCTACACAGTACCACAGCAGGGGGTGGGGGAGGGGATGCCCTACAATAGGGAGCGTGGGGAAATTCTCTGGGAAAGTGTACAAGGGATGATTAAGCATAAGTATCAACATCGGAGCCTCCACATCTTCCTAAACTCACCAAGAGGAACAATCTAGGACCTAAGGTTTGCTCCTCCATCCTGATGGCATTACTAGTCAAGACAGTTGGTGGTCTCGAGGGTATTAAAGATGAGCTCAGAGAGAAAAGTGAGGTCTGAAGACAATATACACTATTTAAAAAAAGACCACAAGTGAAACAACCAGTAGCAGAAGATAGAATACACACCAAAAGGAAAACAGTTCTTAAATCTACTTGGACTTTATTTTCTTATAATAATGGGCTAATTTTTTTTCTATGCTAAATAATCTATTCATTCCTCCACTGGTTTGTGATGCTGTCTCTGTCATATACCAAGTTCAGACATATACGTGGATTAAAAAAACATTGTGAAAGGCAATAGTATTAAGTTAGCAGAGGAAATGTGGTAGAACATATATTTACGTAAGATTGGACAGGTATTTACCTTATAGTGAGAAAGGCTTTGTTAAACAAAACTCAAAATACATAAACCATGAGGGAAAAAACTAAACAGAAAAAGATTCCTATACCTCAAATGTCACTCTGTGCAAAGACAATAATATGAAAAGCCTGGAAGAAGATATTAATAAGGAGTCACTATTTAGATATATGAAGAATTTCTGTAAATCATCTAGAAAAGGTAACAAACCCAATACAATATAGACAAAGGATAAGAATAGGCAACTCAGAGGGAATCCAAAGACTAATAATAGATGCTCACACCCAGTGGATATCAGTGAGTATCACTCTGCAAAGCAAAAATTGGTAAGTAGGAAAAACCAAATGTTGCAAATAGAAATATCCATGCGCTGCTGGTGCCTTTCTGGAGAGCATCTGGAAAAGTCTTAGTGAAATTAAACATACATGTAAATCATGGCCCCCCAGTCCTGCCATCCCTGAGTAGATATCCCAGAGTAGCCCTCTCACGGACATTTACGACACATTATTTGCGACAGCAGGGAGCTGGAGGCAACCTAGATGCCCATGACCAGAGGGTAGATACATGAAACGTGGTGGAAGCCCACGGTGAAATACTCTGCAGCCAGAAATCATCAACTAGTTTTGCATAGAATAACATGGGAGTAATAAGTAAAAAGAGAGGGATTTAATCAATGTTATTTATATGAATTAAATATACATAATAAAAGGGTTTTTTTTAAAGCTACACAGCTTATATAAATTAATGTGCAAGTTGAATTGGGAGGACATACATTAAATACACTGGAGAGAGTGTATTTAGGGAGGAGGAGGGGGAACTGGAGTTGAAAAGGAAAGTAATTAAAATTAAATGCAACGGAAGAGGCACCTTTCCTGAATAATGATACTACACTATTCGCCTGTGCACGCATTCTCTCACTGGTCCGGTAAATACATGGAGAGTACCTTCCTGCACCTTGTAGGAACGCTCGGATCCCGTCGGTGGATAGCAGGAAGTTTCCTGCCCACACAGTACTTCACACTTGTGAACCGAGGAACAGAGGCGCCCATTGTTTGTAAATCCACTCTGGGCTTCTAGGATTCTAAGAGAAATGGAGACAATACTGATTACAACCGGGACAACATATCAGAAGTGACATATCTTCCCAAAGAAAGTGAATCTTTCCCAAACCTCACCAGCATATATACTGAAAGGAATTTAGGCAAACAGGATTTTGAAGCTTGGTAGATGTCCTCTGGAAACAGCCTCATGGGAACATGGAAATTTCCAGCAGAAGGACCTCAAGTTATCTGGTGCCCAACAGCATTTCTCAAGCTCTGCTCTGTCCCCCACATGCATACAGCACTCAGACAGCAGCAGATGTAGAAAAGAAATAAAATACCAACTGATCAGTTAATTTTTCCCAGTGTTATCCCTCATTAGGTTTCTCCCTTGGAGCCAAAATACAGCCCAGGCCTCTAGTGCTGGGCTGGGTTTTATTTCCTATGAGTAGATCTTTCTCTGATCCAGATGGCCAAAGGCAAAAGATGAATTCCTTCTAAAAGGGAAGATGGCTAGTCAGTGTAAAAGGAGTGCTTCACTCAACCCCTTGGCACTTGGCGTCCTACCTTCAAAGCTACTGAGGAGGAATGAGTTTTGATGACATTTTACCATGCGATCTACATTTTCAAGACAAAGCGATAGCTTTGCAATGCCAGAAAGTGGCACAGGACTGTAGTACATGTGTGCGCTGGTACTAGAGGAAGTGGGGGATAGAGAAGAAATGAGAATATCCTTTAGAAGTAGCGCCGAACCCCAAGTCTGGGGCTAAGATTTCTCAGCCTTAAAGATCCTTATCAGAACTTCAATTTTTTCAGGGGAACGGGCTAATTTCCTTTAAGATGATGCCATTTGCTATTTTCACCTTTCATAGACATGAAATATCCTGGCTCCCTCATTTGTCCCATGCTACCTGCCTTCCTCCTTCCCACATATTTTCTGCTCTTCCTAGATAGGGGATACAATGAAAGAAAGGAAAGAAAGGAAAGAAAGAAAGGAAAGAAAGGAAAGAAAGAAAGAAAGAAAGAAAGAAAGAAAGAAAGAAAGAAAGAAAGAAAGAAAGAAAGAAAGAAAGAAAAAGAAAAACAGACCGTGGATTCTGGTTAAGGCTGCAGGTGGCCAAGGACTTCCAGAAGAAAACACGGACATTTTCTGAGGGTCAGTACCCAGGCACTTAAAACGAAGATTCTGAAACACCACAATACCCTCCAGTGTTGGCAAGGGTATGGGGAAGAGAGCCCTGTCACAGCAAATGGCTTTGCATTTCAAGGGCTTTATATATATATGTCCACAACCTCTGGACAAGTGATTGCTCTTATGGGAAATTATAGATGGGAATTATCAGAAATATGGGCAAAGATTGACATTTAGGAATACTTAATGCAACATTTTGTACATGACCCGCATGCCATCTGAGGCCTCCCTGTCTTCTGAAAATTAAATAAAATCATCCCAAGACTCTACCTCATAGCCTGTGGAAATTCCAACGTCTTCCTTAAGATTTCTGATGATTCTCTGTGCATAATCTTCAAGTTCCTGTAATGAGTGAACCCTAAATCTTCCCAGCATTAATCTAAATTCAGAACTTTATGCCAACTGAGGTCAAGGAATACATTCCCTTTCCTTGACATTCTCTTCAAAACAACAGGTAGAATTTATATGTGCGCAGTCTTTAGAGAGGAATCAGGAAAATGGAGGGGATATAGACAATAGGAATATAAAGATGTTAGGCTTTAAAACTAAAAAACAAATTTTTTTTTATTTATCAAAAACTTCCTTCAGCCTCCCAATTCCCCTGTAACATCACTCAACTCACTGTCCTTTTTTGTTTTAATCTCTTTTCCCTCTATCTCTCTTTATCTCTCTCACTTCCTATTTACTCCAACCGCAGATTTTACAGAACACCATAAGCAGAGAAATGTAATGCTCTCCTCTTTGCTATCTACAGATAGATCATGGCCTCATGGCACCAAAAAGACTAATGAGATACTTTTCTAAAGATGGTTAAGAATGATTCCCTTCCTCATAAGGACATGCAGAGACTAAGCTTCTCTCTTTGTCAGCTGATGTTATCATGCTTCATGTGATGTCTGGAACTGTGGCAATCATTTTGTAACCACAGGGAGAAAATGCAAGAGCCAAGAAGGTAAGAGTAGAAAGGGCCTGGGAACTAAAAATGCAACCCTGGGAGGAATCACTACCATGATTCTTTTCATAAGAAATTACAAATATCCGTGTTTTATCATTATTTAAAACATTTTTAGACAATGCATCAATTTAGTTCTGACACTATGATCCCATAGGTTAAGGACTCAGTCCCACAAGACTTCCCCTGCCCTTCAGACACCTGTTCAAGCCCTGGTTATCCTCTTGCTTCTGACCACCTGGCTGTGGTCAGAGGTTACAGAGACCCCTCATTGGGTTTGACTGATTTGCTAGAGTGGCTCATGGAAATGACAAAAACATTTCAACCTGGAAGCTCTCCAAACCTCCTACTACTGGGATTTTATGGAGGATTAATCATGCAGGCATGATTAATTATTAACTCCATATCCTGCCCCTCTCTCTTCTCTAGACAAAGGCAGGAAGGGCTAAAAAGTCTGAGCTTTTAATCATGGCTTGAGCAGCCCCCATCCAGACTTAGCCCTCACTAAGAGTTGCCTCATTAGAACAAAAGATATTGCTATCGTATCAGAAATTCCAAGGAATTTGGAAACTCTATGTCAGGACCCAAGATCAAAGACCAAATATTAACACAAGAGATGTCCCTAGTGCTCTTATCACTTAAGAAATTGCCAGGGTTGGGGGAGCTCTTTCCCAGGAACTGGAGCAGAGACCAATACACGTATTTTCTATTATCTCACAAGCATACCTTTACTTGCAGCCAAAGGCATCTTAATAGATGCATGATACATCTTAATGTGGATAAGCCTCAGAGTTCCCATCTTTACTATGGGAATAACAGTAGTAATTTATTATACTGAATTCTTATAGAGATATATTTTTTAATTTTTTTAATGTTTATTTATTTTTGAGACAGAGAGACAAAGCATGAGTGGGGGAGGGGCAGAGAGAGAGGGAGACACAGAATCTGAAGCAGGCTCCAGCTCTGAGCTGTCAGCACAGAGCCTGACACGGGGCTCGAACTCACAGACTGCAAGATCATGACCTGAGCCGAAGTCGGACGCTCAACTGACTGAGCCACCCGGGCGCCCCCTTATAGAGATATATTGATCTGATGTCTACATGTAGTAAATAACCTACACATGCTATACTTGTTATTCTTCCATTAATTCATTCATTCTCTGAATATTCTGTCCTAGACAGCATAATGACTACTAGAGATTCTGAAATGAAAAAAAAAAAAAAAGTGCTTAAGATTTTTATCATTTAGCACCTTTAGTAAGGCTTTCCCAGCTTCTGTTTTTGACAAACCCCACCAAAAAGTCTTTGCTCTGAGTCCACTGTATTTACACGTTATTCACCTAGGATACTACACTCTTTATCCATCCTCGTATATTTGCTGCTCCTCTGCCTTGACCCTTCCTCCCACTGCAGGACCGAAGGAACTCATCTTTACCTTCCTTATACACCTGCAGAACATACTGGTCATTTTGTTTTCCTCTGTGATACATAAAATGTGTATATGCTTCCAATCAGCACGTTTTATGAATACTGATGGGAATTTGATGGTCTTAAGGCAAGGGTCCAAAAAAGAAAAAAAAAAAAAAGAAAAAAAGAATCCTACTAATCAGGGCTTCTGTCCAATGGTAACCCAGGCAGAGACAGTCTCTAGGATCTGTAGCCATATCGGTAATAAAAGTACTATTCTGCCGTTAGCTCAGAGAGCGTCCCAGTACTGAACTCAGAGTTCGCTGTCCAATGCTAGAGAAGTGGGTCTGGTTCAAACCTCCTGTTCCTCCCTCCCACCTCTCTGAAGTCTAAACTTGGCCTCCTAACATCATCTTAGCAGCCATATAAGGAAGACCAGACTAAGGAGAAAAAGGGATGATTGGACACCAAAGAAGTTACCACTTCAGTTTGCAACTTCTATCAAATATGGCAGAATACAGTGAGAGTGATACAAGCTAGATCTTTCTTAACAACAGGCTCTGTTTTGGTCTGACAGCAGAATTAGGTGCCTTGAACAATGATCAGACATTTTAGCAAGATTTCCTTTCTTGGGACATTTCCGATGAAGGAAAAGGAGACTAAGGCTTCCTTTCCCAGTAGTATGTGTATGACTGCCTTTATATATTTATATGTTTGCTACCTGTGGTAAACTATGTTCCTGTTCAACAATATTTACTGCCTTCTCTATGCCTTCCTGCTTTCCTGCTTGTGACTCTTTGGCCAGTGAAGTATGTGCTTCTAACCAGATGACAATACTCATGGTTGGAAACTTCAAGAGTAGCACTTGCTTCACCAAACTCTATTTTCCCACTATCAAGGTAACCAGCAGTGATCTAGAAAGTAGCTGCTCCATCATCCTGGGCCCTGGGGTGAGGAAGGGAAGGACACAGAGCAGAGCCTCAGCCACCCATCAGTAGGCAAGTGGTGTGAGTGAGCAGTACACCAGGTGTTTTTGAAGTGACCGAGAAGTTCCAGATGTCTATTACAGCAGCACAGCCTGGCTAGTGCCGGTGGCCCCGGGAGTCCCTCCAGAATTGAATCTATCCCCATGTCATCAGCCTAAAACAAAACCCAGAACATATGCCTGCTCAATGGACTTGCTGAATAAACTGATGAATGTTTTTAATCAAAACTATCATTTTCTTCACTGAGAGGCAATATAGCACAGCAAAAGAGATTAGACTTCAGAGTCTCAGAGATTCACTTTAAATCCCATTTTTGCCACATACCCGTCGTGAACCATTAGGCAGCCCAACTTTCTAAGTCTCAATCTCCTCTTTTAAGAAGAAATTTGTTTGAAATGCCTTCCTTCAAGGGCTTCCTGTAAGTGTTAAATGAGATGACATCTATAAGGAACCTGGTGTGTTGTCAGGACATCATAGACACTTAATACCTTAAGTTTATTGTGAAAGATATTGGCCAGTTGGCCATTTTGTTTTTGTTGTTTTATTCAAAAATGCTACATTCAACAGCAGGAGAGGTAAAGGAAAAGAACAATACATTACAGATACCTCTGTAGGGTTATAAGCAGAACTAAATAATTGGTTGGGTGGGAGTAAGAAAAAATAAGGAAGAGGGGAAATAGAGGTTAATTACCAGATTTGCTAAGGAGATGGGTGGGCACTACTAGCTGATCTAGACAGAGTGGACAGAACAGGTCATATGTGGCTGGGCATGGTGGCAGGGCAGGTATATGGATTATAAATTCAATTTTAGGTTTCCTATGTTCCCGAAGGCTCTGGGTCATCCACAGAGAGTTGTTGAGTTGAATACTGAATCCACAGGTCTGAAATTTAGGAAAGATATAGGATTACACATATGTTTGTTAATTAAATGAATAGTTACATGCAGGTCAAGAGAGGTAAGTTAACACTAAACAACTTCTGCGGGAAGCATATTTCATTTTTCATGTGTACATTTTTGCATAACCAATTGTCCATGGATAAAGGGATTAGCCTACTTTGCACCTGATTTGCATATGTCCTATTCTGAGGGGAAGAATTTTTTATTATTGCGAAATTTCAAGTTTACATTAAAGGAGACCCATGGCCATTTCACCAAATACAAAGATAGTTACTAAAGATAAACTATTTGGGGAAGTATAAAAGAACTAGCCTCATTAAGCAAAATTTTCAGATGCTTATCATTTAGTAGTGATGCCTGTGAGTTTTAGTAAGAAGTATATTTTTTAAAATAATTTATTGACAAATCGGTTTCCACAGAACACCCAGTGCTCATCCCAACAAGTGCCTTAATCAGTACTAGTTATTAACCACAGATGGAGATGGTAGTTAGAAGATAAAGTGACTTTCTCCAAATCATTAATTCAACAATTATTTTGTTTTATTTTGTTTTGTCAACTCTAAGAAAGGCACTGCCCTGGTCATATTGTGAGATGATAAATTAAAACCAGAGGCAGTTCTCATCTTCAGAGAGATGGTTTCAAATGGGCTGATGATAAGGAGGGCTACTACCACAGGGGAAATCCAGGTGAGGCTCCATGGTTGAGAGAGCGGTGAACAGTTACTTCCAACTGAGGAGGCCAGGTGGGTTCATGTGGAGCCTGTGATTTTTGAGCTGCTTCTTAAAGTTAAACATAATATGTATAAGTGGGGGAAATGGTTTGAAGACAGGAGCAAAGGTATGGGGTGGGGAAGAGTTGGGTACTTACGCAGAAGAGTAAAAAACTCAATATGATTATGATGGAACATTAGTTAGATATCAAGGGGACAGAGAATGTAGATGAGGGCCAGACCGTGAGGGATTCTGAATACCAGACTAAGGTGATCTTTATTCGATACTAGATCTAGGACTCCATTGAAGGAACTTGAGCAGAAGAGAGATTGACTCTTAGAGGGAATTTCAAAAGAATGATATTTGGAGACTTTCCCGGGGATAGTTTTTCTCATCATAAAGTCAGAGAAATAATATTTACTGCACAAGGATGGTTTTAAATGAGATAACCTATATAATGTGTTGGTTGGTAATAGGTTCCCCTCCTATCCTCTTTCCTGAAAGTGACCTGATAATATCCACCTGCTCCTCATTAAGACCCCAAGGGCAGCAACTGCAACAACACAGAGATATTAACAAGGCCAGGTGCTATAAAGGCAGCTGGAGACCCACAAGCAGGGATTTAGCAGATAAAGTAAAGGCAAGCAATAAAAAGAGAAAGGGGGGAAGAAATGTTTGCCAAGGGCTGTTGAAAAGAAATAAATTGGAAACCTGTTATGCATGTATCTGGGACACTGCTGTTACCTCAGGAAGGGAAGGGGGCTTACAGAGGGAGCTCTGGTGGGTCTTAGAGCCCCCAGAAAACCGGCCCCCCAGACTGTGTGTGTGTCCGTGCATCTGTGTGTGTGTAGACAGTGCAGCCCATCCCAGCTGTACTGGCTGGCAGAAGGGAGCTAGAGCTAATCACCAGGATTGTTTCATTTAGGAAAATTGCTCTCATCAAGTTGCAATTGTGACATCATAGCAGAGCAGAGTCTGCAGGCAAACTGACATATGCAAAGTTCCAACAGGAAAATCTGGGGAGACGCAGCAGGAGCCCTCAGGGCACCGCTAACAAGAAACATATAGAATGGAAACAGCTGAATTGGGGCCTCACTGCTGCAGGGGTTAAGTTCTTACCTGTACAGAAAGCCCCCTGAAGTAACCTCAGAGTGTGATCCAACTACCTACCTGCCCATTGAAGTATCCTCAAGTCAGCAGTGCCCATGGAACAATGTGTCCACTATTCAAGAACAGAACAAAAAGGACAGCACTTAACATTTGCTCTCCAAGGAGACCAGAGTCTAGACAGAGAGAGACAATATGTCCTCTATGAGCTATGAGGTCTCCATGAAATATGCAGACAGATACTAAGGGGTGGCGATGCTCCGAGAGCCCATATATAATCAATCTGCTATAATCAGGGAGCTTCCTGGAAGAGGTATACGTGAGCTGAAGCTCAAAGAATAACCGGAAAACAACAGGGAAGCCAGCTATGGTTGATAACATGAAATGGACAATAATAAGGGTAGGTAATTAACAATGGCAAAGCTAACAGCTCAAAGGCACAATGACTCTGCTCCTCCTGCTTAACGCTTTCATAGATGTAACCTCCAAAACATCTACAGAGAAGATTTCAAGTCATGAATCACTGCCCTTCTTCCTAGTGTATCTCCTCAGAGCAGACACCCACCCTTCTGGAGGACCCTGTGAGGCAAACCTTCTGCCCGACACTGGAAACAGCATCCAGCTTTGGTGTCTCCTAAGCAGCCATGAATCAACCCAGGTTCATACCAGAGATCCTGGGCAAAGAATTTTAGTTCTTCTAAAGAGCTGTGTATGAGGATGCAGGCTCCAGAGGGTGAGGATGTTATTAAATGAACAAATGAATGAACAGGATAGGTAAATCTTTCAAAAGAACTTAAGCCAGGGGCCGCATACGTATCCTAGCGAGAAGGGATGGCCAACTGTTTACACATATAAATATCTGTTGAATTACTGAATTAAATAACACAAGAACCAATTACTGAATGAGTAACTAAATGAAGGAAAGCATACGCTACTTTTAAAACTATCAGAGTTTTGATCCCTGAGGAAAGTCTTCCCGAAGGCAGATGCTGGGCAAACTTTATAAGAGCTGAAGTTTCTATTTCCCCTCTCAGGGTCGTATAGGGCACCTAACCCCATTCATACCCCCACCCCAACTGCCTGTGTACACACAACCCACCTTATACCATGTTTCATGAAACCTAGCCAGTCACCTAGTGAGCTTTTCCATACATCAAAGCCAGTCCATTTTATAGACAAGAAAAATTATACTGATCCAGATCGAGTTTGAGTTGCAATAATTTTAGGATTCTATGATTTTAAGATTCTATGATAAAATTAGGATTTTAGGATTCTATGTTTCTATTATTTAAAACTATAGTTTTAAAACCGAGACCCTGGGAAGATGGTGACTATTTGCTTATCACCAAAACGTTGTTTACTGAGCCTATTCTCCACAATGACCCCACCCAAATCCCCAGGGAGAAGCTTTCAACTCAACTAACCAGCCCACCAGCTACTTAGACAAGCTCAGGTTTTTGTGGCATTTCATCTACTTAAGCTGTATAAAGTACACGCTTTGATGTGGTTCCTAGTGGTAGATAGTTATTCTTCTCCATTCATAAACCAGTGTTTAAAATGCTGAAGACCCACTGCCTTTAGTGTCCTTAACTTTCCACTAAGAGTTCCATTTAGCTCATAAATCTCAAGCCTCAGTCTTGGTCTTCTGGATATGAGCAGATTCTTTCCCTGGAAACTTACATCCTGTCTGAGGAATAAGCACAGCCCCATGCTAGGGAGCAACATAAAAATGAGCTCATCACAGCAGAGAAAGATTGGCCTATTAGACATTCATCTCAGCCTTAGCCACAGGCAGAGCAGGAGGCAAGCAGAGTGCCAACTGCTATTGAAGTCGATGATGAGACATGGTGGCCGGGTCCAAGAAGTGACTCTGGTAAGGCAGAGGGTGGCAGGAGGGCTGGGAGTGGGCTGGCTGCCTGGAGCGCTTGGGCATAATTTGCTTTACCTTCATGCTGTCACTCACGGCCCTTTATATAGCACCAATGTCATGCCACATCAGCTGCACCTGTGCCCGTGTGATGACTTTCAAACTCAGATAAATACCATCAACAGACGTCAGGATGATGGGCACAATAGAACACCCTAGTGATTGATCTGTTTGTTTCCATCCTAGGACTGTGCGTCCATTAAATAAACACTGGTACTTTGGAGGAAAAGCAGGAGAAATGACTACTGGGTGGCTCTTATATTTCTTGTTCTGTTTGGATGTTGCTGTTGTTTGCTCTTTGGATTTTTTTTTCTTTTTTTTCTTTTTGGTGTGAATGATTCTTTTCAGACAAATAAATCCGGACATAAGCAGCAGGACTTTATTTGCCAGTTCAAATTCCTTAGTGAATATACTCCACAGCTGGCAAGACGTCAATGATTAGCTGATTTCCCTGCATTCTGATTGAGCAAAATGCTGCTCTGTGGCCAGATTAGACATAAGAAGTGGAGGAGTCACATGATCTTCCCCAGAGACCTTGCCCTTGAATTCTCCCAGAGCCAGTCCTCTCATGTCAGGCTGGTAGATAGGGTCTGGCATGAAGCACCCTTTTTTCCTCATTTTGCACAAAGTAAACTAGGGTTTGAGAGCAGCAGTATGCCTTGCTATTGCATAATCCATTGCATTTGGGGTTATTTAATTTCCAAAGGAAATTATTTTTTATTAAATTTTTTTAAGTTTATTTATTTATTTTGAGGGGGGAGGGCAGAGCGGGAGAGAGAGGGAGAATTCCAAGCAGGCTCCATACCTTCAGCACAGAGACCTATGCGGGGCTTAAACTCAAGAACTGCAAGATCATGACCTGAGCTGAAATCAAGGGTTAGACACTTAACCAACTGAGCCTCCCAGGCACACCATCAAAAGGAAATTATTTACAATAAAAAAATGTTTATACTATTTCAAATATATAGTTAGAAGTATTAAGAAACTCTAGACCTTAAAAATCTACCCTCCTCCAATATTTTTAAGCATTTTTTCTAGGTTTTAAAATCCTGGAAAAGAAAATCTATTCAGAATCTGAGAGTCCCTTTTCCTATCTGTTCACCCAAGAGAGTTCCTTAATTAGTATGTTACTATTTCTTTACCTAAAAAATGCAGATGATATTGCTAAGGATTTTATAAGGGGAGTGACTGCAAAGCTATTTCAAGAGTGACTTCTTCATTATAGCCTCCCAAGAACACTGTGCCTTGGAGAACCACGATATCAACACTGGGTATGTGAGAACTGAGAGTACCACAGGTCAACTCTGCCTGGGCATCCTCCCCACCAGGCCCCACACTGAATGACCCGAGAAACGATGTGGAAGGAACCTACATGTCCTTGCAGCAATTAGTAGATTCTCAAAGGTGAGGTGGAGACTCCCAGATTCTGCTCATCGATTCTCCTGCGATCAGTCTAAAATTAAGGAATAAGAAGTTGGAACAGAAAACAGTCTGTGCATTGTGAGAAAACTCCCTCTAGTTTTCTAAGTTTTGCTGAGAAACGTGTGAAGAAGGGCAAGTGACAACATGACACCCTCCTACACCGCTCCCTATCTACAGTGGTGCCACTCGAGGTGTGGTCTGTGCACCAGGGCTGGCGTATAAGCTTCCTGTCGATGATCTGCAGGGCGATCAATACAGACATTAGAAGTAAACTTGTCAATACCTGTGTAGCAATTTGGCATTGTCAAAACATCCAGGGAAGGAATCTACGGACACATCTATTTTGAACAGTGTGCAGATTAATCTGGATGTTGTCCGACTTGGATGGCAAATCGCATGGCTCACCTGCACTCAGTCATGTGTACTAGGATATACCTATTCATGACCAATTGGAAGTCCAAAATGATACAGATGATAGATACGTAGGCAGATAAGTAGGAAAAATGAACAGGCCCTTTGCCATAGATAGTCCGAGAAGCACGATGCTGTCATAGTCACCACACTTGTACATTTCTCATTCATTGTCTTTCCTGATAGGTTGATTGTAAGCGTCATGAGGGCAGAAACTGTGCCTGCCTTCTTCAATGCTTCACCACCAAAACCTAGCACAAGTCCTGGTTTGTTGAGTGAATGCATGAATGAATGAATGTTTAGGATTCTGCCTCCCTCTCAGGTTTGGCAGCTATTAAATATCAAGAGAAAGTGACCACAGTGCATTTGTCAAGTCAAGTCACAAGCTCTCAGTCTCCCCACTCAGCCAGTCTTCAGTGTTGGGACAAGGAGACAGGAGACTCCAGAATATATCTCCAAATGTATAAGTCACGCCTCTAGAGAAATACAGTTCCCTCTACAGATTCCATTTCATCACCACCCCTTTGGGATCACAGCTGAAAAAGCAGGGTACAAGTGACATTTCTTATTATAAAGTACTTATTGTTTGGAAGTTATCTGTGTCCCATAAACATGCCACGGGTCTTAGTAGGCTTCAGAGAGTAAATGAGGCAGATGTTTAAGGGCTGCAGACATTACCAAAAAACCCCACAAGAGTCATGATCTCATTCCCCCAGAGAATACAGGAGAGACACACCACACTCAGCATATCATAATATTTTGATTTAAAATATATTTTGTTGACAAGTAGTATAAAGAGAAAGCATTAGGTTAGAATGCACGGTGGCTCCCACTTGAGGTTGTACAGGCCCCTCAGGAGAACTAGAAGGGGGTGGATGCTCCAGTTACCTGTTGCTTGCAGAGCAAAGCTCTCCAAAGTAAAATGACGTTAAAAAAAACAAAGACAAAAACATGTTATTATGCTCACAGATTTTGAGGAATCAGGAATTCTAACAGTGCATGGTTGTCTCTGCTCCACAACGCTTGAGATTCTAGTTAGAAAGCTTCAAATAGCTAAGATGTTCTCAAGTAACTGAAGAGAAGAATCGTGGAGATGTCTTCACTCACAGGTTTGGTACCTGAACCAAGATGACTCAAAAGCCAGACTTGGCTGAGACTGTTGACCAAAGCAACGCTATGGATATATGGTCTGTCTCTAGGGCCTGGGCTTCTTCGCAGCACGGCAGTCCCAGGGTAGCCAGTCTCTTACGTGATGTCTCAGGCCTCCAAGATTAAGACTTCCTGAATACAAAGGGGAAGGTACCTGGCTTTTTAGGACTAAACCTCAGAGGTCACATAATGTCACTGTGACTGTACTGTATTGGCCCAAACAGGTGCAGGCACACCCAGGTTCAAGGGGATGTATCTGGGCCCCGCTTCCTGTTGGGAGAATGAACAGCCATATTTTAAAACTTCTCCAGTGTAGAAAACTGCTGAGACTTTAGTGAATACCAGCCGGAGATGCAGATCCTACCGAACATGAGAGAGTTTTGCACCTCAAGGAACTAGCCTTCCCAGGATGTCAGGAATGCCTGTCCCTACAAACTCCAGATCCTTAGATTTAGAAAGCTAGAAGGGCAACTGGGTGGCCAGTTGGTTAAGCATCCAACTTTGGCTCATGTCATGACCTCACAGTTCATGGGTTCAAGCCACATGTTGGGTTCTGTGCTGACAACTGAGAGCCTGGAGCCTGCTTTGGATCCTGTGTCTCCCTCTCTCTCTCTCTCTCTCTGCCTCTCTCCCCCCTGCTTGCTCTCTGTCTCTCTCTCTCAAAAATAAACATTAAAAAAATTTGTTTAAGAAACTTAGAGAGAAACTATTTCATTCAAGAACACCATCCCTCCACCTACCCATTTTGCAGAAGAGGAAACTGGGTCCTGGGGTGGATGGGTTGAAATTAGACTGCAGACCTCTTCCTTCTTTCAAGTTGGGTAGTTGTAAACCCTCTCAGAGATGACATACTTTCTCCGAGTAAGTCCATGTTAAATTTCCTAGTGTATGAAATCATTAATGGATATTAAAACTGGTAGTGAATATATGATGAGTAACAAGATATTTACATGGTTTGAAAGTAGCTGGCTATATACCATTTACCAATAGACAAAAAGAGAAACTTCACAATGAAAAAATCTGGTGAACATCGCCCTAACCCAGTGATCAAAGTGACAAATGAGCATCACTTGACTCCTGAAAGGAGGCACTGAGAAGGCGTAACATCACTTCTATGGCATTCCTACCCAAAATAAACAAATTACGTCTAATCATGATTGAGGAACATTCTACACATAATTGGGCTGTTTTTCAAAATGTGCAAGATCATGAAAGACAGTCTCCTTCCTTGCAAGTAATTTTGAAAAGATACTATATTGATAGACACACATACACACACACACACACACACACACACACACACACACACACACAGAATGATAAGGCAAATGGATATAATATAAACAGTTGGAAAACTTGAAAAGGTTCCTGTACTATTCTTGCAACTTTTCTGTAAGTTCTGTGTATGCTTAAAATTATATCAAAATAAAAAGTTACATAATCAACAACAATGAAACACATGTTCGTGAATCTCAGGGTGGCTTTCTTCCAGGTTACTGCAATGAATTCCAGTCCTTAGCTGCCCAAGCAGTAATTGTTTACAAACCACAGTGTCCTGAGCTCTGCCCTGACATACTCACACAGTAGCTCTGATCATCAAGGCTTCAGGGGAAGACAGCAACCACAGTACTTCAGGGCACAAATGGGCCAAACTTATTGATCTTTTAGGTCATGTCTTACTTAGGTTACAGGTAAAATTGCTTTAATGAAGAGACCTCAAATCCAGAGGCTTAAATAAAATAGGACTTCACTTCTCTCTCATCAAACAGTCCAGAAAGGTTGGGCAGCTCTGCCATCCTCAATTTGAAGCCTCCGTCTCTGTCCAAAGGAGCAGCTTCAATTGCCATTTCCCAGCCAGAGGGGAGAAGAAAAGAAAGAGTGAAAGACACATAGCTTCATTATTCTCAGTCTGAAAGTTTGCATACATCACTTCCATTATCACTTTCTTGGCCAAAATTTAATTATATGCCACAGCTAGACTGTAGGGAGGCTGAGTAATCAGCCTCTAACTGGGTGGATGTGGGCCATGTTCCCAGCTAAAACTCAGGGTGGGGGCAACGTTGTATTATTAAGAGGAGGAGAGTAAGAAAAGATAATGGTCGGTAATTAGAGACTCTGCCCAGGGAGCAGAGACTGGAGGGCTTCTACATGACCAGCAGAGCTTCTCAGTGATGTTTCCAACGGGGTATGGATTTCTGGGGGAGGTGGGAAATTCATGGAAGACATTGGGCTCCCCAAATAGGCACTGTCCTGGTTGGTGCCCATTTGAATAAATTATTTAAGTAGCTATAAGGTTTCCGGAGACCCAAGGTGTTCTATTCTGGAGACAAAGGCCAATCAGACTTTCTCTGCCATGGAGAGTTAAGATCGCCATGGTCAAATTATCCTCATTCTGTTGACAAAATAAGAGGTCTTTACAAAAACAAAGTTGTTCTCTTCCATGCCTGCATTCATATCCACATGCACACACACATGCACACTCAACACAAGGCTATTCCAGGATGCTCAGAGTCTTCTCTTAGGCATTCTCTTCATTGATTAGGAGCGCAAGGAATATTTATGCTGCCTACTCTCACTTACTTTATATGATTACTAAATGGTTTCTGTAAAATAACAGGCAAATTACTCAACATTGCTTTTTAAGGGACTATGTCTTGACTTGTCAAATTTATGAGAGGCTAAATTGCTTTATGTACATCTGAAAAAAATAACTTATCCCAGAACAAGCAAGCTAACACATTTGTATTCTAGTTGATTAGAGCTTTGTTTCTTTTTTTGAGGATTTTTTTTTCTCAACATAGCATTCCAGAATGTGACTTTTTCTTCCCCTCTTTTCTCTCATATCTCTGTAGGATGCAGGCATGTCCACGGATAGACTGCAATGGGTTCTGCCTTTTCTGTCCAGCTTCACTGTACCCTAAGGAGGCTGAGAAGAAGCTAACAAGAGTATAGGAGGGTCCTGTCTGCTTTATTAGAATCCCTAGTTGGGGGGCACCCAGCTGGTTCGCTCAATTGAGCTTCCAACTTCAGCTCAGCTCAGGATCTCATGGTTGGTGAGTTCAAGCCCCATATCAGGCTATCTGCAGTCAGCAAAGAGCCTGCTTTAGATCCTCTATCCCACTCTCTCTCTGTCCCTCCCCCACTTGTGCTCTCTCTCTTAAAAAAAATTAATTAAAAAAAAATCTCCAATTGGCCATTTGAACCTAAAGATGTGTAGACCATCAAGGCATATTAGTCATAGAGCCTGATGAAATGACAGGGACACTTATGCATCAGGAAGCCTCCAAAGTGTGACAAAGAGGATTTGAAAGTCACCACGGTTCCCCACAGACCATCCTTGTGATTCTTCTTAATGCCCCAGATCTGGAAACAGTGTCCCCTTCTCCCTCCTGGTAACTTGTCCCAATGCCTCACTAGGACCACCTGGCTCCCTGTGACTACCTCTTCAGCCAGTCCTTATTCATTGATCCAGCCACAGCCTCAGACCAACAACTTTCAGAAAGGCTGTCAACCCTGGCCCATGCAACAGACTTCTCCCTGTCAACGGCAGGGGGATCCCTAGATCTAATTACCAGCCCCATGCCTTTAACATACCCACCCACTCTGCTTTGTTTTTTCTTTGTTTAAGTTTGTTTATTTTGAGAGAGAGAATGCATGCATGCATATGAGTTGGGGACAGGCAAAGAGAGAGGAAGAGAATCCCAAGCAGTCTCCACACTGTCAGTGCAGAGCCCAATGTAGGGCTGAATCTCATGAACTGTGAGATCTTGACCTGAGCTTAACCAACTGAGCCACCCAGGTGCTCACGACTCTGCTTTTCAATGCCCCATCCTCAACCAAGGATTCTCAGCGGGAGCAACGGAGGGCGGTCAAATGAAGAGGTAGCATGATATAGTGGTTACAAGTGTTGAAGTAGGATTGTTTTGGTTTGTATCCTGGTTCTGCACTTTCTAATCCTGTGACCTACTCAAAGGATGCCTCTCTGCCACAGTCTCCTTCTTATTAAAATCTGATTGATAATAGTACCTCCTTCACAAGATAGTGTATATTTAAATTACTTAATATGTGCAAATAACTTAGAGCCATGCCTGACATAATTAAGGCTTGATAAGCATTAGCTCTCATCATCATTATTACTGTTACTATTATTATGGAATCCAACAATTAGAAGATCATTAGTGACCTTGTCCAAAGCAATTTCAATAAACCAATGGGGACATATAGGCCAGTGTGATGTGTACAGATGAGTGAATGGCAGGTGAGAAAGTAGAAACATGGAATTTGGTCAAGAGGAGGCAAACAGATAAAAGATACCTAAGGAAGGGCCAAAAAGGAATCAATTCATTCTTTTGCCTCAAAATACTCTGACTGAAAAACTGTTACAAGGCTTTGGTAATTCTGATGATGTCATATAAATTCAAATCAATTAAGAGCAATGAAAATATTAATCATAACTTAAGCAAAGTGCTTCAAATTTTGCAAAGTAGTTTATCTATATCTCACTTTATTCTTTTTTTAAATTTTATTAAACTCCCAGTGAGTTAACATATGGTGTAATAATAGTTTCAGAAGTAGAATTTAGTGATTCATCACTCACATAGAACACCCAGTGCTCATCCCAACAAGTGCCCTCCTTAATGCCAATCAGACATTTAGCCCATCACCCCACCATCACTTTATTCTTAAGTCTGAAGATACAGGGAAGTTCCTTGACCCAATTTTTCACAAGGGAATCAACACTTAGGTGAGATGCCTTGTCCCAAGCCATGCATCCATCCTGGGTAACCCTCTCTTTCCTCTCTAAATTCCTAATATTGCAGAAATGCTTATGTCTGTCACCCCAATGCTCACAAACCTCAGAGAATCTCTATTTGTGAGAACAGATGTATTTTCTGAGTTTGGAAGTAAAGAACAGCAACAATTTGCCAAGAGCCTGGTTGCCCAAGCTTCTTAACTCAGGAGTTACATGACCCAGGGTCATGAGAGCAGGTGTATTCACTCAAGGTCTGGCCCCATGCAGCACCCCACTCTCCTCCTCTTATGTTTATTTTGTTCTTTTTCCACTGGGCTCCCTACACCTGAGCTGATGGTGAAAGACCCTCCTTTGCACTCCAGAATGCTGAGCACCTGGGCACTCATTCAGGACTCATCGCCACCACCCCATAAGGGGTTTGTCTGCACGGGGATCTTACCTCTGTGTTGGACTCTGAACTGGGGAAAGTTCTGCCTCTTCACAGACTTCTAACTTCCTGTAGCAACAGGCTTCATACCTGTCACTGGATGTCTTGCTCCCTGCTCTGCTTCCTCTGGTGATCTGTACAAAGCCCTATTGACTTAACAGTGCTTGTTCCCTTCGGCATTTCTCCTCCTTGCAACTCCCCGGGGTCTTTCTGTCTAAATGTAAGAGGTTCTATGCTGATAGACAACATTGGCCAAGATAAACTTGGCACCAACTAGTGTTTACAAGGTCACTCTGGGGACCCATCCAGCCAAGCAGGGCTGGGGCAGGGGACGCCGGCTGCCCCGAGAGGCCCTCCTATCCCTAAGTGTGGGTCTGACGTTTGCTCACCCAGTACTTTGGCTTATCAAGTATGATATATTGCCAAGAACTTCAGGTCCTTGCTCTTTCTCCATCCATAACAGAGCTGCCGGTTACAAGCTCTCCTTGGATATTTGAAGCATCTTAAACGTTTTGTTGTAAAGAGGTTTGGCTCTTTGCTTTACATTTCTCTGGACACAAGCAGCAGCTTTAAAACTACATTTAATGGCAATACTACCTAAAGCAATCTACACATTCAATGCAATCCCAATCAAAATTGCACCAGCATACTTCTCAAAGCTAGAGAAAACAATCCTAAAATTTGTATGGAACCACAAAAGACCCCGAATAGCCAAAGTAATTCTGAAGAATAAAACCAAAGCGGGAGGCATCACAATCCCAGATTTTAACCTCTACTACAAAGCGGTAGTCATCAAGACAGCATGGTATTGGCACAAGAACAGACACATAGACCAATGGAATAGAATAGAGAACCCAGAGATGGACCCACAAACATATGGCCATCTAATCTTTGACCAAGCAGGAAAGAGTATCCAATGGAAAAAAGACAGCCTCTTTAACAAATGGTGCTGGGAGAACTGGACAGCAACATGCAGAAGAATGAAACTAGACCACTTCCTTACACCACTCACAAAAATAAACTCTAAATGGATGAAGGATCTGAATGTGAGACAGGAAACCATCAAAATCCTAGAGGAGAAAGCAGGAAAAAACCTCTTTGACCTGAGCCGCAGCAATTTTCTACGTGACACATCTCCAGAGGCGAGGGAATTGAAAGCAAAAATGAACTATTGGGACCTCATCAAGATAAAAAGCTTCTGCACGGCAAAGGAAACAACCAACAAAACTAATAGACAACCGACGGAATGGGAAAGGATAATCGCAAATGACATATCAGATAAAGGACTAGTATCTAAAATCTATAAAGAACTCACCAAACTCCACACCCGAAAAACAAATAATCCAGTGAAAAAGTGGGCGGAAGATATGAATAGACACTTCTCCAAAGAGAACATTCAGATGGCCAACAGACACATGAAACGATGCTCAAAGTCACTCATCATCAGGGAAACACAAATCAAAACCACACTGAGATACCACCTTACACCGGTTCGAGTGGCTAAAATGAATAAATCAGGAAACTATAGATGCTGGCGGGGATGTGGAGAAGCAGGCACCCTCCTACACTGTTGGTGGGAATGCAAACTGGTACAGCCGCTCTGGAAAACGGTGTGGAGGTTCCTCAAAAAAATGAAAATAGAGCTACCGTATGACCCAGCAATAGCACTGCTAGGAATCTACCCAAGTGACACAGGAATGCTGATGCATAGGGGTACGTGTACCCCAATGTTCATAGCAGCACTTTCGACAATAGCCAAATCGTGGAAGCAAACCAAGTGCCCATCAACTGACGAATGGATAAAGAAGTTGTGGCACATATATACAATGGACTACTACATGGCAATGAGAAAAAATGAAATCTGGCCATGTGTAGCAACATGGATGGAACTGGAGGGTATTATGTTAAGTGAAATAAGTCAGTCAGAAAAAGACAGATACCATATGTTTCCACGAATAGGTGGACTTTGTGAGACTAAGCAAAAACCAGGGGAAGGGGAAGAGGGGAAAGGAAAAAAAGACACAGAGAGGGAGGGAGATAAAACATAAGAGACTCTCAAGGACTAAGAACAATCTGAGGGTGAGGGAGGTGAGGGAGGTGAGGGAGGGGGGAGAGGGGGTGACGGATATTAAAGAGGGCATGTGTTGGGATGAACACTGGGTGTTATATGTAAACCAATTTGAAAATAAACTATTATAATGAAAAAAAAATAAAACTACATTTAAATACAATGGGGAGTAGGAAGGGGTTGTAAAATTCGGAGCTTAAAGAAATCCTCTAAATGTAATTTCCTTCATTACGAAAAGGGAGGATGTCACAGAATTAAGAGGGTAGATGCATTAGATTCCTACTGCTGCTATAACAAATTACGACAAACTTAAAAAAAACACACAAACCTATTATCTCGGGAGTCTGAGGCATGTCTCAGGAGGCTAAAACCAAGAAGTAGGCAGGGCCAATTTCCTTAATGAAGGCTCTAGGGGAGAATCTTGTCTTTTCTAGCTTCTAAAGGGTGCTCACAGTCCTTGACTCATGGCACCTTCCGCCCTCAGAGCCAGCAATGGCATACTGAGTTCTTCTGACGTTGAATCTCTGTGAGCTTCTCCAAACGCACACTTCCTTCCGACTCACTCTCTTCCACTTTTAATGACCCTTCTGATTATATTGGGCCCACCAGGATAATTCTCTATTTTAAGGTAAAGTAATTAGCAACATTAATTCCATCTGCAACCTTAATTTCCCTTTGCCATGTAATATAATATATTCACAGATTCTAAGGATTTGGATATGGACATCTTTAGGGAAGGGAGAGAAGATTCTGCCTACACAATAGGTATAATTGGAGATATGTTGGGCTCACAGTTTAGTGAGCTTGGCATTGAACCTGAAATTGGGAAAACAATTTCAGGGTGGTCTGAATAATCCCCACCTCCTCTCAGCTACCCACATCCAGAATGGGTCCACACAGGCTAATCTCAGTTCCCAGGGACACAAGCCAGAGAGCAGTGTCCTCTTTGAGGTGGAAGGAGCTCTGGGGACTAATCTTTACAGAATTCATGGAAGTGCACTCTCTCTAAACTGCTCTCCCTGAAACAACTACTTGCTTAATGAATCCTCTCCATGTCGTGGGTAAATCATATTGACTGATGGTACAGCACACTGAAGGCTCTCTGCTAGTTGGCTAATTTCTGGTATATATTAACACTGTCAGTTCTACCAGTTGATTTGGATGTTTAGCCATGTCAACTGTGATTGCACCCCGACCTATTTATGCCAGCTGTATATGGTCTCGTAATAATGTAATTTAACTAATTGTCACATAAACCAGTGAAAGAAATACATGAACAGAGTTGTTTTGTGTATACCAAGTGGAATGCTGTAGAAAGATTCAGTAAAGATGAGTGATTTCCACAACACGCTCAAAAAAGAGGCAGGCAAATTAGTTGGTAAAACAACCATTAAAGATGAGTGACTTCCACAACCACCACAAAAAAAGAGGCAGGCAAACGAGTTGGTAAAACAACTATAAAAGATAGAGAATAAAATCGTAAAAATTTCAGAGAATTTTGCCCAAAAACCAGAGATGGAGCCAACAGCGGGAAACTAGAGACAGTGCAGACACTGGCAGAGTGGGAACACAGTGGGGACACAGCGGAGAAGCCCCTGGACATTTGAACAAGCAGTGTAAGGGGTCCTAGCCTTGCTCTTACTGGCTGCGGAATGGTTGAGTGAGGTCTGACTGATGAGCAAACTTCATGCAGGCACCCGAAGATTCATCTAAGGAAGGCTTGAAAAGTGCCGCACAGATAAGAGGATTCTTTCTAAAAGGCAAAGCAAGGTGAGTGGAACCTCACCTTCGCGGTCACAGCAGTGGCTGCTCCTTCAAATCTCCGCTTTCCTGCCTGGAAGTAGCACAAGTTATTGGAAACTCCACTCCGTCTGCAAAGGCTGTGTGTGATCCCAGGCTGACAGATGGGGCCATTGAAATAATGCTTCTCTGAGAAACTACTTCCAGAAAATCCCAGCTCTTTGCTTGGTAACCTTACCCCTTTGAAGACAGTTATTAATTTTGGGAATATCAAAGAGCATCTTATGGCTCATCTTATGACCTCATCCTTCTTCTTGCTCATGAGCATGTCCCAAGAAGAAAATAAATACTTTCTTTAGTCATAGCCTTAAAGCCTTTAATGGGCCTTGTGCCCACACACACAAAGAAGTCAAACTCAAATGAATTCACGACAGCAGAGGAAGATGAACCCAGAGCCCTAGTGTCACGGTTTTCCTGCCTTTCCTTTCTCTGTGGGTTTTCTATCAGTCGGAATGCAGTCTGCCATCTGTGAGCCTGGGATCTACAGCTGCTCTAGAAGGAAGAGTTGGGTCATTGGGAGGAGCTAGATTTCTGGTATATATGTGCAGAGGCCAAGCAAAATGTATTGAATGCATACAGAGTCTACCAAATCTGAAACATACAGATTCTAGCCCTTTTCAGCCCCAGGCCTAAGGGAGCAAGGCAAATGTAATTGCATGGAGATGGGTCAAGATACAGATACTTTCATATAATTTCAAAACCAGAAAATAAAGCAATACGCTTAAAACTAAAACATAATTTTTGAAGATCGAATGGAGAAAGAAGAAGTGTAAATGATATAAACATCCCATATACTGAACAAATCAACAAATGATATTTGAAGTTAGTAAATCATTTTTAGGTTACCACTGGGAGAATTAGAGATAGAAATACTGAAAAGAAGACAACAGAGAAGGAGCGTGTACTGACTGAATTTGTATGGATGTAGTATATGGTCCACAGAATGTGCATTAAACTTTTACAAATGTGTTCACATAGAGAAGGAGGTGGGAAGTGGCTGAGAAGAGAGTATGTGACTTCTCGCTTTGCCTGATCCCTGTACCGCGCCCAGCGTGCATGTGTTTCTGTTGAAATTAAAAATTGAAAAATTGGAAACCAGTGTTTATGTACTTATAAAGTAAAATACTATGAAACTATTCAACATGTCATTGTTGTGGAAGACTAATGGCATGAGAGATGTTCATAATATGTGGCCAAACTTTCATGGCCATCGTGGCCATTGGCAAGAATCTGAAAATGGTTTAAAGTTCACGCATGGGCAAAATAAACCTGACCACATTCAAGCAAATTGTTCGATTCATGGCCTGATATATGTTTTAAATCACTTGTTTTATCAGTTATAAAATTTCTTAAAAACTTGCTGGAAAACAGTCAAGTGAAAATAAAAGTATAAAAATTGTAGCAAAGTACCCACATTGTTGGTCCCTTAGTGATAACATTCTAGTGTACAGTCTTTCAGATATTTTTCTACAAATTTATAAATTTTCACTATGTATATGTATATATATATATATATATATACACATAGACACACACATGTGATTCCATTAAACAAAATAGAATACAATTCCTACTCTTCTACAAAAACAATAGGAATGCTTCAAAAAATTTATGTCATTCTTGCACAAGGACCTTGATAATTTTTTCTGTACCCTTCTAGGTTTATAACATGAACTGCCATATTGTAAAGATAGTGTTTAAAATATTATCAAAATTATAAAAACTTTTGAATTTAAAATGAGTTCAAAGACAATTAGCTTAAAAAGCCCAAAAGGCTTTATTGAGTTAACAATAAGTTTAAAAAATGAAATTAATTTTAAAGCATTGATTTTTTTTTCCTAAAAGAGTAAGACATTTAAATTGTTTTTTAATTCAGTGTTTCAACCCAAGAAATAGAAATTAACTCAATTTAGCTTTTCTATAGTGTTTGCAAATAGGTCTTAATATGCATATGGACTAAACAGCACAGCATGCCAACTCCTGGTTGTTAGCTGTTCCCCAGGAAGCTGAATTCAGCAGTTAGCAGGCTTGCCTTGGACAACACTGCTTGGGAGATAGGTGGTAAGGAAGGAGAGCCATTGAGTGCTTGAGATTCCTAAAGCATCATTGAAAGTGATAGTTCTGTGCATGCATCCCTTAAAAGGATGGCATTGAGGTGTTAGGCTAACCTTTATTCTAGGTTAATCTAGTTTTGGGAAAGCTACAATCACCAGCTCTAATTATTGCCACCCCCTGGAAGGCTGCCATCCTGGCTTCAGTATCTGCTATCTTCCTCTTGTGTGCTTTCTCTTGATGGAAAGGCCCTGCCTTCATTGGGAACTGAGTCCAGTGGCGCCTCTGGGACACCGACATATTATGACCTTGTGTGAGAAGAGGAAGGGCCATGCTCCTACATGAGGCAACAGAGTGGGGAACCCAGGCTTCTGATTGGGTAATGTGATTCACGGAAGCATTTATTAAGCCTCCCTGATGTGTAAGGCATTGCACTGTAAAGCATAACTTTCAGTGAATCGGGTTTCTGGGTTCTAAGCCTAGGTAATAATTAGATGATCTTAGGTAATTGGTCTAACCTCAGAGTGATTCAGCACCTCAAATTCAAAGAGGAGACAATGAATGCTACCTCGGTAATAGAGTTTTTTAAATGCTATCTTGACCCAGTTTTGAGGCCCAGGCTAGAGGCTAGTCAGTTCCCATTCTTTTATCTTTTTTTAATATTTATTTGAGAGAGAGAGAGAGAGAGCAAGTGGGGAATGGGTAGAGAGACAGAGGGAGAGAGAGAATCCCAAGCAGGCTCTGCACTGTCAGCAGAGCCTGAGGCAGAACTCAATCTCTCAAACCCTGAATTCATGGTCTGAGCTGAAATCAAGAGTCAAGGGCTGAAATGACTGAGCGCTCCATCAGTTTCCTTTCTTGAGCAGCCAGTTGAGTCCACACCCCAACCACCTCCCCTACCTTATCAAACACTCATACTCTTGGCCCTTATAACTCACTTAATCATTCCAGGACCAGGTAACAGACAAACAACCCTTTGATAGCCCTTTTGCCCCAGAGCCTGTTGAAAGATTTTAAACTAGCCAATCCTAAATCTGCTTGCCCCACCTTGCTCTTTCCTTCCTATAAAAATCACGAGGAGCTTGCCCACTATCCCCTTCCTTCCTTCTCCTTAGTGACAGACCTTCATGCTCCTCCTGACTGGTCCTGAATGTCATGCATATTCCACCCAGGGGGGCATCAGTATAACAAAACTGCAAAACTCTTTCTGGTTTCTCTCCCTTCATGTGTGTCTGGACTCACCATACTTTACTCAAGGTCATATGGTTAAATGAGCCTGACCTGCTAGAATTTCAACAACTTTAAATAAAATGGAAAACTTTTTTTAAAAACACAATTTACAGAAAGAGCAGAAAAAAGGGAAATCTGGATAACAATAGGTCTATTAAAACAACTGAACTTTAAAACAATTTTTAAATTTTTTTTAGTGTTTATTTTTGAGAGAGAGAGAGAGAGAGAGAGACAGAGTATGTGTGGGGGAGGGGCAGAGAGAGGGAGAAGGAGAACAGAATCTGAAACAAGCTCCAGGCTCAGAGCTGTCAGCACAAAGCCTGACGCGGAGTTCAAACTCCAGAACGGTGAGATCATGGCCTAACCCGAAGATGGACACTTAACCAACTGAGCCACCTAAGTGCCCCTTAAAAAATTGTTTTAATGCTTATTTATTTTTGAGAGAGAGAGACAGAGCATGAGTGGGAGAGGGGCAGAGAAAGAGGGAGACACAGAATCTGAAGCAGGCTCCAGGCTCTTAGCTGTCAACATAGAGCTCAATGTGGGGCTTGAATTCATGAGATCATGACCTGAGCTGAAGCCCAATGCTTAACTGACTGAGCCACTCAGGCATCCCCAAAACAACTGAACTTTTAATTAAAAATCTCTTAATAAAGAAAACTCCAAGCACAGGTGTCTTCACTGGTGAAGCCTATCAAACATTTAAGAAAGAAAGAATACCATTCCTACACCAAGACCCTTTTTCTAAAGAGAAAATGTAAGAATATTTTCCAATTATTTTTCATGTTATTTGACTCTTCCTCACTACTAGCTGATTTGTTTTCAATTTTTCTTGTTTTCTTTATTTTTTTTTAATTTTTAATTCCAGTGTAGTTTGCATAGAGTATTATATTATTTCAGGTGTACAATATAGTGATTTAGCAGTTTCACATATTACTCAGAATTTATCAACATAAGTGTATTTTTAATCCTCTTTGCTTTTTCACCCACCCCTCTCCCCACCTTCCCTCTGGTAACCATCAGTTTGTTCTCTATAGTTCATAGTCTATTGTGGTTTCTTTGGGGAGGGTGGTTGGATTGTTTTTTTTTTTTCCTTTGTTTTGTTTCTCAAATTCTACATATGAATGAAATCATTCGGTATTTGTATTTTTCTGATTGGCTTATTTCCCTTATTAGCATCATACTCTCTAGATCCATCCATGTTGTTGCAAATGGAAAAACCACATTCTTTTTTATGACTGGGTAATAGTTTTTTATCCATTTATCTATTGATGGAAACCTGGGCTTTTTCCATAGTTTGGCTATTATAAATAGTGCTGCAATAAGCTTAAGGGTACATATATCCTTTTGAATTAGTGTTTCATATTCTTTTTTTTTTATTTAAAATTTTTTTATTTGTGATTATTTTTTTCCTATTATATATATATTTTTTTATTTTTTATTTTTTTTATTTTTTTTATTATAATAGTTTATTTTCAAATTGGTTTACATATAACACCCAGTGTTCATCCCAACACGTGTGGCACATATATACAATGGACTACTACATGGCAATGAGAAAAAATGAAATCTGGCCATGTGTAGCAACATGGATGGAACTGGAAGGTATTATAGTGTTTCATATTCTTTGGGTAAATACCCAGTAGCGAAATTATTGGATCATATCATATTTCTATTTTCAACCTTTTGAGGAATTTCCATACTGTCTTCCACAGGGGCTGTACCAGTTTGCATTCCCAACAGTTCATCAAGTTTCCTTTTTCTCCACATCCTCACTAACGTTTGTTGTTTCTTGAGGTTTTTATTTTAGCCATTTTGATAGGTATGAGATGAAGTTGTAGTTGTGATTTGCATGTCCCTGATGATAAGTGATGTTGAGCATCTTTTTGTGTATCTGTTGGCCATCTGTACATCTTTGGAGAAATAATTAGATTATTTGTTTTTGTGGCATTAAGTGTATAATTTCTTTATATATTTTGGATACTAACCATTTATCAGATATGTCATTGCAAATATCTTCTTCCATTCAGTAGTGTGTCTTTTATTTTTGTTGGTTGTTTCCTTTCCTGTGCTGAAGAATTTTTTAAGTTTATTTATTTTTGAGAGAGAAAGAGCCAGGGATGGGCAGAGAGAGAGAGAGAGAGAGAGAGAGAGAGATCCAAGCCAACTCCACATTCAGCGAAGAGCCCTATGTGGGTCTGATCTCACAACCACAAGACCATGACCTGACCAATATCAATCATCGAATGCTTAACTGACTGAGCCACCCAGGCACAGAATATTTTATTTTGATGAATTCCAAATAATTTTTTGCTTTTGTCTCCCTTGCTTCAGGAGAAATTTCTAGAAATATGTTGTTATGACTGATGTCAGAGAAATTACTGCCTGTGCTCTCTTCTAGGATTATTATCATTTCAGGCTTCATATTTATGTCATTAATCCATTTTGAGTTTATTTTTGTGTTTGGTGTAAGAAAGTGGTTCAGTTTCATACTTTTGCATGTAGCTGTCCAGTTTTCCCAATACCATTTGTTGAAGATGCTGTCTTTTTCCCATTGGATATTCTTTCCTCTTTTGTTGAGGATTAGTTGACCATATCATTGTGAGTTTATTTCTGGGTTCTCTATTCTGTTCTATTGATGTATGTGTCTATTTTTGTTCCACTACCATACTGTTTTGGTCACTACAACTTTGTAATATAACTTGAAGTCTGAAATTGTGATGATTCCAGTTTTGTCTTTCTTTTTCAAGATTGCTTTAGCTATTTGGGGATTTTTGTGGTTTCATACAAATTTTAGGATTTTTTTTCTAGGTCTGTGAAAAATACTGTTGGTATTTTATAGGGATTCCATTAAATCTGTAGATTCCTTTGGGTAGTAAGACATTTTAAACAATATTTGTTCTTCCAATATGAGCATGAAATGTCTTTCCATTTCTTTGTGTCAGCTTCGATTTCTCTCATCAGTTCATCATAGTTTCCAGAGTATGGGTCTTTTACCTCTTTGGTTAAGTTTATCCCTAGGCATTTTTCTCTCTTTTGTGCAATTATAAAAGAGATTGTTTTATCAATTCTTCTTTATGATGCTTCATTATTAGTGTATAGAAATGCAACAGATTTCCTATATATTGATTTTATATCCTGCAACTTTACTGAATTCATTTATCCATTCTAATAGGTTTTTGGTAGAGTCTCTAGGTTTTTCTATATACAGTATCATATCATCTGCAAATAGTGAAAGTTTTACTTCTTCTTTGCCATATTTTGCAATTTATTTTATGAGGTTGGTATTATCCTGATACCAAAACAACTAGACAAAGATAGTATAAGAAAACTGAAGACCTTCATGAATATAGAGGCAAAATTCCTTAACAAATTATTAGCATACTGAATACAGAAATGTATAGAAATAATAATAGATCATGACAAAGTAAGAAATATTCAAGAATTAAAAGATTAGCATAAAGTTTCAAACCAATCAATATGGTTTACCATATTGAAAAAATAGTGGAGAGAAAAAAAACAACACATGAACCTAACAATATATGTAGCAAAATCATTTGACAAAATTTAACATCTATTCTCTTTCTTTAACTTGGTAAAGACTATCTGTGAAAAATCTATAGCTAACAGTATTTAATGGTAACAACAAAACTATTTCCCATTAGGGCAAAAAGAAGGCAAGGATGTTTTCTCTCACTACTACTATTCAGCATTTTTCTCAAAAGTCTAAGCCAGCTCAAAAAGGATAGGAAAAAAGCATATAGATTGAGAGAAAGAATAAAAATATTTTTATTCAAAGATGACATAATTTTATATGAAGAAATTCTAATACATTTAGAGAATAATCTTTTTTTTTTATTATATAGAGAGAAAGAGCATGAATGGGGGAGAGGGGCAGAAGGAGAGAGAGAGAATCTTAAGCAGGCTCCACATTCAGGGCTGAGCAATGTGAGGCTAAGACTCACCACCCTGGGATCATGATCTGAACCAAAATCAAGAGTAGGAGGCTCATCCCACTGAGCCACCCAGGTGCCCATTAGAGAAAACCTTAGAGCTAATAATGAGTTGAACAGAGTTTCAGGAAACGAAATACAAAAATCAATTATATACTAAGAAAAAAAATTAAAAAATGAATTGAAAAAAATACTATTTAGAATGGCATCCAAAATTAAATACTTAGGAATAAATCTAACAAAATATGTGCAAGTTTTATTTACTTAATACTGTAAAACTTTTCTGAGAACAAAATGGGGGCACCTGGGTGGCTTGGTCTGTTAAGCATCTGACTCTTGATTTTGGTTCAGGTCATGATCTCACAATCCTTGAGAGTCCCACATCAGGCTCTCTCTCTAAAAATAAATAAATTTTTTAAAAATTAAAAAAAAGAAAAGAAATGGGAAAATTATAGAACTTGGTTTCAAGATCTATAAAGTCCAAGTAAGGCACAAGGATAAGCAAATAAATCAATGGGAACATATTCAGAGTCTGAGAACAGACCTGTACACATATGATCAATGAATTTTAAGAGGCCAAGATAATTGAATGGGGAAAAGACAGTCTTTTCAACAAAAAGTGTTGGAAAACTGGCTATCTATATAAAATAAAACCTGATCATTACCTTATGCCATACATAAAAATTAAAAATTAACTTGAAAAGATTATAGGCTTAAATGTAAAAACTTAAAACTCTAAAAGTTTAGATGAATGCATAGGAAAAATCTTTATGACCTTCAGATAGGCAAAGATTTCTTAGATTGAAGAGAAAAAAAAACACAAATCATAAAAGAAAACACTGCTAAATTGGACTTAATCAAAATTTAAATTTTTTTCATCAAAAGACATTAAATAAAATAATGACAGTCTGTGATATTATATTTGAATACATATATCTGAAAAATGATATGTATCTTACAACCCAACCATATGAAGACACATTCAATTTTTTTTAATTTTTTTTAACGTTTATTTATTTTTGAGACAGAGAGACAGAGCGTGAGCAGGAGGAGGGCAGAGAGAGAGGGAGACACAGAATCCGAAGCAGGCTCCAGGCTCTGAGCTGTCAGCACAGAGCCCGACGCAGGGCTCGAACTTATAGACCGCGAGATCATGACCTGAGCTGAAGTCGGATGCTCAGCCAACTGAGCCATCCAGGCGCCCCTCATTCAATTTTTAAAATGGACAAAATAGTTAAACAGAAAAATCAGGAATAAGGTTATATAAGCACCTTACAATATGCCCCAAACCATTAGTCATTGGGAAATGCAAATAAAAACTATTGCATACAGGAGGATGGCCAGAATTTTAAAAGACTGGCAATTCCAAGTGTTCATCAGGATGTGGAGCATCTGGAACTCTCACACAGGAGTATAGCACTTTGGAAAATAATGGATTAGCTTCCTATAAAGTTCAGCATAGCTTTACCATGTTAACCAGCAATTCTGTTCCTAGATATTTACCCAAGAGAAATGAAAACATAGTGTCACAAAAAGATGTATTCACAAATGTTCTTAATAGCTTTATTCATAACAACCCCAAACTGGCAATCACCCCAAAATCCATCAACAGATGAATGGATAAACAAATTGTTTTATATCTATACAACAAATACTACCTTCTTATAAAAAGCAGTAACTACTGATACATGCAACAAAAAGGATATATCTCAAAAACATTATTCTAAGGAAAAAAAGTACAGAGTATGTAGTGTATGATTTTACCTATATGAACTTCTATAATATGCAAATCTAATCTACAATCACATAAAGACCAATGATTGCCTGGGCCAAATACATGGTCATAGGGATGAGCTACAAAACATAAGAAGGAACTTTCCAGACTGATAGAAATTTATGTCCTTATCATGCATGTGGTTACATGAGTATACATATTTACCCACACTCAATGAATTGGACACTTATAATAGTTAAGTCTTAATTATGTAAATTGCATCTCAACAAAGTTCATTTAATTTTTAAAAAAGGCAATCATTGGAAGATACAGGAGGTTCATCAATATGAAAACAAATAGGACCTGAAATGTATTTTGAATCTGCATTTCATGGTAGAAATACAGAAAAAAAGGGACTCTACTCATGTTTAGATGCCTGTATCCACCTCTGAGTAATGTGATTATGGAACGAACTTAGTATGCATGCCCTAGCTGTCCCTTTAAAAGAGTGATCTGAAATAGAAATATCAAAGGACTTCTATGAAACAAAAGCTTAAGCATCTTCTTTTACTTAATCAACACAGACTTTCTGGAAGCAACAAAGAACTTGAAGAAAGATGCATCTTCTTTCACTGGCACCACCCAATCCCTTCTCTAAAAACTCAAAAGAAATCAAAAGGAGAGGATAAAGACCTGCCTTAGAATCACAGCTCCTCTACCTACCAGCCTTGTGATTTTGGCAAGTTACTTAGCCTTTTCCAGACTTGCTTTTCTCGTCTGTTAAATGAGGACCAGAAAGTATAAATGACAAATTCTTTGCAAATATTAATGTAATACCATATGGAATATGCTTAGCAATGCACAAAATATAATATACCTGCAGTAAACAGTAGTCAGGAGAAAAAAAGAAAGGTAGCTCTTATTATGTGACTTAATGTTTTATACCAACATGCGTTCCTTAGAATTCCTGGGGTTTCAACAATGCCTTTAAAAGCACCGTAACTTCTGCTGTTAGAATATACTCAAATTCTTTAAGAATGAAATAATACACAAATGTTTTATATATTGTGTTATCGCTTTTCCCTTTGTTTATTATTTGTTTCTTCTGTAGAAAAACTGATGGAAATGCAAAAGGAATATATGGATGATTAATTTCAGGGACCTAGAGAAGGCTGAAGTTTAAATTCAGTTTAAATTCAGTCTAGATTTACTTTCTTCTGCAAAGTTTGGAAGGAAATGATGTCACCATTTGGAGTATGAGAAAGTAGGATGCTCTTATCGACCTTGTGGATGATGAGACATGAGCAAATCCACATCTGTACGTCTTACATGAATACAATGGCTATCCATCCTCAGGGTTGAAATCCTACCCGTCATTCAGGCTTATTCAACAATTTATTTACAGTTTCTAAATTTATTGAAATCTGTTCAACTGTTTTCAGGCAACAAACAGATGGAGTTTAGGATTGGTGAATTCAAATCATCAAGCTCACAAACTGGGAGAAGATGGACTGGGTCTAAGAACAGACTGCATTGTTGAAGATGAAATGAAAGGGTAACCTTTATACACCAGCATTTCACTGCTAGGAAGTTACAAACTGATGAAAACAGTTGGCTGTCCATCTGGAAAAGGTATTTAAAAATTAACTTAAATTCAGAGGGCTATTTTAAGGTACCAGTTGCTTTCTATAGATGTTCATTCTGTTCCAATGAAAATATGACATTGGAATCTGTTAAAAGATAAACTGAGGCATATTAAAAATTTTAAGGGTTTATTGGAGCAAAAATTGATTCAAATTGGGTAGCATCAAATCGAAAGTGGTTGAGAGCTTCCCCCCCCACCCCCACCCCCACCACAGACAGAAGCTCTGGGTGAGACTTTAATAAAGAAAAGGCAGAAGCAAAGTAAGGAAATTATTGATTGACTATTGATTAAAGCCTAGTTGGCTGTTTGTGATTCGTTGTCCATAGGTTCCAGTTTTATAACCTTGATGTACGTACAGGTTTAGATTTTGGTGTGCTTACACAGGCTGTCGTGGCATTAGAGCCACGTCAGTCTAATGGCCTCCTTGTTTAATAAATTTAAATCTCAATAATCTCAACGCTGAGATATCTTCTGCAACTCTAAAAGATACCATTGAATCACTTTAAAATTCAGAAAGTCTGAAGGTGACAACTAATGTCAGCAATTTATGATGGCTTCAGACTATGAAAATGCCAGATGTTAGGCCAGAAGATGTATATGATTGCATTTAACAAGTTTTTCTTTTTGCACAACTCAAGGCTTTTAATAAAGTGTTCTAATCAATAGTAAAATGCCTGACCAAAGCTATTAGCCACAGCATTAGAAGGCTAAAAGGTAATACTATCCCAATTATATCATAGCTGCTAAGACGGCATGGCAACAATTAGCCTGGAAATATGGCTGAAGTACTTAAGTCTTATCCTGAATAAACTAGGGTTCAGATGCACCAGTGTCCAGAATTAAAATCACAATACCATATTAGAAGTCTACAGCTGATTGATAAATCCTTTTGGGAATCTTGTTCTGCCCCCAAAATATGCAAGTTCATAATCTTGGCCAGAGACTTACAAGTCATTGGAGCAACATCAGATGAGTGTAATTGCTCCCTTGACTACAAGCTATTCCTGTATATTCATTAGCCAGATGCTAACTTTAAGAAAGGCGAGGCAGACACAGAGCTCACCAAGACATCCCAGCCTCCTCTACACATCACAGCCTCCCTTGCAGTTGGGTTGGGTCCACATAACTGGGTTAGGAAAAACAGAATAGGAGTGGACGTGATAAACTACTTCCTGGCCTGACTATTTAAAACCTCTCATCATGGGACCAAGGCTTTTCTTTCCCTTCTGAGGCAACGCAAGAAGTCACGTAGGAGCAGCCTAGGGCTTGGAACTCACTGTTTGTAAGAGAGACACCGGAGAAATGTTCCAGACATACTGGGTGTCTTGTCAGAGAGCTATAAACATTCTCCTTGCTGTTACTGTGGTTAAGCCAGTGGGATTTCAGGATTCGCTTCTTACTGCCGCAAAGACTACCACATCCTGACCACTATAAAGCTAATAAAAAGAACCTTTCTGTTTTGACTATAACACAACAGAAAATACCCTTGGTTTCATTTATGCCTGATAGGTCCCTGGGAGATTTCCATTACAAAAAATAACTTTGCTTGATATTCAACCAAGAAGAGGGCTCAGATGTGTAAAAGAGTCATCTCGGCCACTTCCCAAAATTAAGAATCACATAACCTTGCATTTGGGCAGCAACCTCAGCTTTTCAAAATGCTCCCACGTACAATCTTCACAACAGCCCGACAGCTCTCTTTTGTTTTAAGTGTATAAAACCCCAACCTCACGACTGAACAAAGTGAGTAACAGCAGGATTTTAAGTGTGGAGGCCAGCCACCCAGCTAGGCAGAGCGCAGATGAGACAGGCCGATGCCTTTAGTCGTCTGTAATCAAGAAATGCTCCCAGCTTTCAGCCTTGTTGCAGATTTTTACAAGCTCCTCTCTTAATAACCTTTCTCCATTGCATTCCTGACTTATTACCTCCCTGGCTCCCAGCACTCTTATTTATATGCAGACTCATTCCAGCTTCACATCCCAACGTTTATGCTGTGTTTACGGTGTTGTCTCCTAACTAGAGTCCATTATCTGCTGAAACAAGAAGGGATGTTCGAGAATAAAACACAGCTTGCCTGTGGCTGCCGGTCCAGCAGAGCCCATCGCAGGGGGCAGAGATGTATTTCTGCTGATGGGGAGTAACCTGCTGCTTTCCCATGAGCTTTCCCTTGGGTGGCTCCAGTAGGAGGAGAAGGACGAGGGGGCTGAGAGCATGTGACCTACTTCAGGGAACAAGCCAACTGCCTTTTCAACGCTTCACTCCCAGGAACTCTGCCCCCAAGGTGGATGGGCCCCCGCTCAGCTACTGATAGACTTCATGTCAGCAGGGTTGCATTTGTTGTCAAATTGACTTAAACAGAAAAAAAAGAAGACTATATGATGGTGGCTGGAAGATACCTGGCCCTAAGTGACGACTTAGAGGATTTAACATAGCTCAAAGCCAGGTTCAGAAGCTGCCTCTCCACTTCCTACCTGGACCACCGTCTGGCCCCTTTGGAATAACAAGGAGAGGTTTCTGACTTAGGCAGCATGTAGGAGGGCCTGGGAGGAGAGGCAGAGCACAGGTCGGCCACTCTCACCAGAAGCCACAGGCCAGGTTCAGCCCCTCCTTCATCCCTTCTGCCAGGTAGTAACAGCCATTGTGGAAGGTGGTGAAATGTAGGTTAATGTAGGTTAATGTAGGTGAGATACACAGTGTGCTGGCTCTGAAGTCAGACGGTGATGATTTCCAAATCTGGCTCAGTACCTGAGAGCTGGGTGACCTTGCCCAAGTGATTTAACCTCTCTATGACTTGGTTTTCTCATGAAGAAAATGGGAAATAAGAACAACATGCTGAGTCCTTGTAAGAATTAGGAACCATATATGTGAGCATTCATGTACATATAGAATGCTTGGTGTGGCATGAACGTTGGCATACGATAGGCCCTCTAGTAAATGGTAACTTTTTCTAATTGTTTTTATAATTATGATGATTAAATGGAAAACTATTTGTGCTCTTGCTCTGATCCACCTCTCACCATCTCCGTGAAACCATGTGTGTAATGCCAATCCCTAAAACAAGCAAGTGCTCTTCATATGGAACAGAAACCGGCACAGTGCCCCGAGCCTACTTAGTAGATACATATATTTGTCGAATGGAATTGAATTGAACTGAACTGTGCCCAAAATTTTACATCCATAGGCAACTTCCTTGGTTTGCTTCTTTGGCTTTAATATTCCTTTAAAAATTAAGCTTGGCTTACTCCTGCCTAGAGCTTCTGAGTATTTTGGCTGCAGTTATAAAGTGTTTATGATTTTTAGTATAGAAGTATTTCATATTTGGTCATGTGGTTTTACATAATTATATTAATACTATGGTGCAATTAAAAAAAAACAAGAACAAAATTGACGGATCACATTTCTGTCTATAGGCTGCATATTTTGGACTAGTCTTCTGAAAAAAAGTGGGAGAGACCCACAAAAGTTCTTTAGAGTTCTAGGTAGAGGTGAAAGTTTAATTTTGCAGAATATCAGGGTCATGTCTTCTAAATTGGTCACAGAGTCTTGAAATGGGAAGGGGACTTAGAGGTCAGTTATCCCTACCCCCACCCCGGACCATGTCCGCCAGCTCACATTGAAAGTGTGAACAGCACTGGCTCCACAGGCACTGGCACCGACCCCAGTGCACACTGCCAGGCCCTGGGGCAGCAGGTGCCCACGGCTAAGGAGGGGCATAGAAGCCAATAAAGATTGTGTTGACCACCGCACGCCATGGAGCCTTGCCTGGTCTTCTTCATCTTACAAAATCCAACAGGAAAATGCGAGTCTTATTGAAGGATGTATTCTCGAGGCCCATAGCTCTAGAGGGTGAGTGCATTTGTATGGGCGCATATGCACATCTCTAGACCTGGATCCAGCTAACTCATTATTATGGAGACGACACATGGGGGCACAATGCATTTCACATACAACCTTTAATTCCTAGAGGCCACTTATTAATGTTTTTAAGAGTGCCTGTCTTGGGTATGAATGAACCTGGACTTCACTTTGTGCATACTTCCTTCATGAAAATGTATCTGCAGATACATGTGCCTTCATTTGTAATGCTTCCTTTATGTCCTTGGGAGTGAGGAGATGCAGGTGGAGGTAAATCTGCAAATTTAGGTAGTCTCCGATCTGGTCCAGGCAGTGATGGGTGAGTGCCTGGGCCTCGGTCGTGTCCCTGCAGGTGAAGGCGCCACAGAACTGGGCTTGGGTGGGGGTAGCTAGTTCCTTCTCTGCATGCCTAAAGCTCTATTTTACATTTTAAATCACTGTTGTGTCATAGGGTTACATTCTGATAGCAGCCAAGTAGTTAAGTTCAGACTTTTTTCCCTCTGAACAGTAAATAGTTTACTTTTCAAATAGCATAATTTTTGAAGTTTTTATTCCTCACCATCACTGTGTTAAGAAAGCTGTCAAGTTTTGTAATTTCATGGAGAAATGTGAAGTGGCCTTTGTAAGCTCCAGAGGAACCCTCTGAGGCCTGACATTCTAAACGTGATGGCTCTATTTACATATATATTGTCCTTCCAAGGAAAGGCTGGAGGTCTGGATTTGGGATTACTGTCTGTAGACAGCTTCTGCTTTGTCATAGGGGCCTTGTCTCTCTTATATTCATGTATACATTCATTCATTCACTGGCTCATTTATTTATTCATTGAAAAGAGTTTATCATTTTATCTTTGATATCTGGGAAGGCTGGGGCTTTTGTTCTGCTATTAAGGAGGGCAATAGGAGTCAGGAGTCAGAGCTGCCTAGAAGAGAGCCCAAGCACCACACAGATAAGCAACACGTATTCTGAGCAATTTTGATCTCACCCAAAGAACTTTCAGTCAAATCAAGAAATTGTATCTGCTGTTTACCTATGGTCTGTTTGACTTAAACTATGAGTATCTGAGCTCCTTCCAGAGGCTTTCTCAAGAAAACCAACTTGCAGGGCACCTGGATGGCTCAGTAGGTTTAGCATCAGGTCATGACCTCACGGTTCATGGGTTGGAGCCCCACATCAGGCTCTGTACTGACAGCTAGAAGCCAGGAGCCTGCTTTGGATTCTGTGTCTCCCTCTTCCCTCTGACCCTCCCCAGCTCATGCTCGCTTGCTCTCTCTCTCCTCTCTCTCTCTATCTCTCTGTCTCTCTCTCAAAAATAAATAAACTTAAAAAGACAGAAAACCAACTTGCATTTATTGAGCTGGGTTTTGGTTTTGCCTTCTACCTCTGCTCTCCTTGGCTTGAGTTTTCTGCACCTGGTTCATCAAGTCTTCTTCAATGTGGATTCTTCAATGTGGGAGGTACCCACATTCCTTCCTAGAAGGTCAAGGAAGCTCCAGGCAGTCCTCACTCCAGAAATAGAGCTGAGGAGGGAGCAGAATTTCAGGGAGTACCAGCCCTGAGAATAAAAAGTTACACCTGTGTCTAGTATATACTACAGCTGGTAATAACTCCAGCAGCACCTGCTTCAGTGACATTTAACACAGTGGTCCAAGCTGTGACAATGTTATGCACTCTGGGCTAGGAGCATACTTGCGTCAACTCACAAGATGCTCATAACCTCCCTGAGAGGCAGCTTCAGCTGTCCCCTTTTTGCAGATGGAAAAACCGAGAGTGCAAAGGTTACGTAGGCTGCCCAAGTCCCTCCTAATTAGCAGGTGGCTGAATTAGTAGTTCAAAACAACCATTGGGTAACACTGCCTGATACAAGCAGTGACCATGTTAGAAAGGCCAAAAAATGAGATTAAGGACATGACTGGGATTTTTAAGCTTTTGTGATTTCCCCATTTTTGTTACTTATTTCCTCATTATACTTCCCTGTAGTGATAGTAAGACAATCTGGAAGAGATGGTGCCTCCCACATTGAAGAATCCTAAGGGATATAATGGGGATAAAGATAGTAAAATAAAGAAAGGAAACAAAGGTAGACTAAACTGATGGGTCCTACTTCAAGAAAGAAAGTAGCATGGGGCATGGAATAATAAGAATTTTTAGGATGTAACAAAGTCTCTATGTTTCCCTACTAATGCCTGAAAGTTTTACAGTAGAATGTCAAGCCTTACTATGTAAAGAGTAAGAAGTGTAAACCAAACTAAAAACTATGGATGTATTCATTGCTTTCTATCACTTGACCTACTTAGTTCTCCTTAATCAGGAGTATATCCATAGCCATGCACCTAAGAATGGGCACACAAATTAAGACAAGAAAAGATGACTGGGAAAGTGTCTGGCTGGTATTTATTCAATCCCTTCATTCAGTGAATGAATAGATTCTGAGTCTCACTGCTGTGCTAGATGCCAGAATCAGCAATGAGAGAACAGAGAGGTATAAATCACGATGTTCTTGCCCTTGAGGAAGCTGTCTGGTATCTAGGCAGAAAAGGTGTACCAATGTAATTCTCACAGATGGGAGCAGAGAAAGCCAGAACGCTAGCACATTCCATGGAGGAAAAACTAGGATAGGTGATCAGAGCCTGCATCTCTCCATGACAGTGAGAAAGCAGCATGGAGGGCCAGTTCAAGACAGGCCACAGACAGGCCACATGGGGTAAGATTTATATTCTCAAAACAATCAGGTCATATATGTACTGGGCAATTGTGCTAACTTTTATGTCTTTTTATTTTAAATAACATAAAATGACAATGGAGAACTGAGGCCTGGCAAAGACTTCACTAGTATGATAATATTTTATGTTTAATAGCAAAGGCTGGGAAAGAATATATCAAGGGTTGTGGGGAGGGAAGGGAATTCCAAGTGGGGGAAAGAGTAAAGCAAAGAAGGTGAGGGAAAGCAAGGAATTTATCCTCCTGAAACTCGAGGGCCTTCTTTCCACTCAGGGTCACTTCAAATAAAGAAAGATTCTACCAAGAAGTGTTATCTCCAGGTGTGTCCCCTCCAATAATACGGACTGTAAAATACATGTTATTTTTCTTTTGCACAGGATTGTACACCAACTATCTAGTTCCCAAAGGTGGAATTTAGATCATTTATTTTTAGAATATTTGTGGAGCTCTTATAATCCTGGCCCTACGTGGGTAAGTACTGTTGGGGGAGAAAATCTGGGTAGGGGTGTCAGAGCTGATGTTATATTTCATATGGCATCAAGTTAATGGTCCAGTAATGTAGGCAGAAGACACTTAGATCTCTGAAAACAAGGTAGTGGGTGTAGTGGGTGATGGATGTGAAGTAGTTAAGACAAGCCAGGTCTTAGAGAGCCGAAGCTGGAGGTATTGAAGGCACTCTTTCTTGGCCAAATAAATTAGATGCCTTGGCAGATGAGGTACAGAAGAGAGTGTCAGGCATTTCAGGGAGAGAATGTGTTGTGTGGCAGTGCAAACAGTCACAGTGTGGTGTAAATTTGGGGCTGAGAATTACAAAGTATGTATTAGGGACTCCTGGAAGAAAAAGAGATTAGAGCCAGATTCCAAAGGACCTTAAAAGCCAGGCTAAGCTCAACTTTTAGTAGACAATGGGGAGCCATTGAATTTTCTCAAGCAAGGCAGTGACTTAAGATTAATCCTTCAGGGAACACAGCATAAATTGGTATGCCCAGAGCAGACAGGAGAATGTCTGGTTGAACCACCATCATCTAAGCATGAGATGACAGAACTGGACCAGAGTTCTGGCTGTTGACATGGGGACAAATGGAGACGTGATTAGTGGCTATGGTTTACAGTGTGCATGAAATGAAATAAAAAGGATGAAGAAGGTATAATGTTATGGAAAAGGTGCTGAGGTGAAATGGATGTTCTTGTCAATTGTTTACAATACTAAGCATGAGGTACAAGAGTTCTGGGGAGTGTTATTTAGAAGAATAGGAGAAGCCACTCACAAGTTACACACACAACTCCACAGGATGTGTCACCTTGCTACCAAAACCACTTGGAGATGGGGCTGGAGGGTCACACTGACTACTTCCCTTTCCTTGAACCCCTTCCCCCAGTCATCACTGTCTCTCCACACCTGACAGGCCACAAGGCCAAAAGAAAGTTGAGCAATCTATGAGATGCCATTCAATGTGTGGTTCATTCCAGGAAGCCAGGAAAGTAGGAGATGACATATCTGCTCATCCCAAACTTGTCCCTAAACAGGAAGGGAAAAAAATCTCAGTGCTCTACAGGGCTCTATATGAAAGCATGTAGGAAATACTTTGATAAGGGAGGAGTGAAGGGTTAGGGCAATAGAACTATTGCAGTTCACACTGCCTCCTGGGGATTCATTTTCCTCATCTTGCCTATTTGGAGCCCTGCTGAGGCCCTCAGGGATGGCAGAGGGGCCAGTGCCCCAGGAAGAATGTCCTGGGAAACCAGAGCTTATTTCTGAGAAAAGTGGGTCCTACTCTCCATAACGCTTCACCTTGCCGCCTTCCCAAAGACCAGCTTCCGAAAACAACCACAGAAGAATGTCATTGCTCCCTGAAAGACTGCAGGAGGCTCTGCCCTTTGAAGTTGAGTACAGTGACTTGTGCTGAGCCAGCCACCCTCTTGGAAGTAAACTCTTGTCCCTATTTTCAGCAGGGACAGCATGCCTTTGTCTTGCAGAGAGCCTGTGTCAACTGCAGACCAAGAGCCTTTCAGTAGCTCCTTGCCTCCTTGCAAGTCATGGAGCCTTATTGACTTCAGAGTGATTCCTTAAAAATATTCTGAAGTCAATGAACCTGATGGTCTAAATAGTCATATAATAGAGAAGGTTTTGTAAGTGGTTCTTTGCCGTGTGCATCAAGAGATAATAAGACATTAGTCTTTAAATGGTTTCTCAATGACCTAGCACAGTACATCTGCAGTATCTCCATCATACATAAGCAGCAGCCCCTCTGAAGACTAGACTGGAAAGCAAAGGTTAAGAAGATCACATCAGGAGCCAAAAATTCTTGGAAGCTGATGCTTCTCTACAGACTATTGATATTCAAATCCCACCAAGTGTGTGCCCTATTTTAACTGGACCACCTCAGTTAATGAATGCATCTGTTAACTTATTTAGGAGTGGGTTTTCTTTGAACTATGACAGATTCAATTTCCCCTGAGGTGTACCATTCCAAGATCAATGAAGACCTGTGACTTATATTTATATGCAATTCAGTGGGAGAGAAAGGGATTTGCGAATTCTTGTGCCTGGGGATATAATATTAGCTACCTTCAACTCATTAATTAATTATTGCCATTAAATGAATGCTTACTTCTTGCAGGATACTAATCTAAGTGCTAAGGAATTAAATAGCACCCATGGATAGATGGGTAGATAGATAGATACACACACACAACCAATCTTTGTCTTCAAGGGGTGCAAATAATCCTGTAATCTTACAGGAGATAAGGATCAGACAAAGAAAACCTAAGTGTGACACAGGAGCAATAAGAAAAGCAAATGTGCAATAATGACAATAATAATAGCAACAATGATTTCAAAAATGCCTATCTAGCAGTCAGAATAAGAGATCACTCTTCTAAGCACTGTAGATATGACAATCCAATTAATCCCCTCAACAGTCCTGTTGGGTAGGTACAATACATATTTCCATTTTACAGATAAGAAAACTTAGCTCAGAAAAGTTAATTAACGTATGTAAGGTCATAAAGATAGGGCTCAGTTCGATCTAAGGTTATACAATTTAGTGCCAAATGCCAGGCTCTGAAACCCTGTGCTACCGGATTTCAGAGGCAGTCAACTGCAGCATGGTGCAGAATGTTCCTGTAGGAACGAGGTGGTAAGCTGGCCTTGAAAAATGAGCCGGAATTTAGAAGTGTGAAGAGGAAAGGAACAGAGCATTCTAGGTAAGATGAACAATCTGAGCCACGCTTGGGAGGCAGCAATAGCTGTGGAGGAGAGAAAGCACAGTGAGTAAGTGTGTGGTCCTTGGAGCCAGCATCTGCAGCTTCAAATCCTGGCAGCACTCCTTACTAGCTCTGTGACTCTGGACAAGTTCCCTAACCTCTCTGTTGTGTCCTATGTTTCTTATAGTAAAATGAACATTAAAAAAATGGTGCAGAAGAGCAGACTGGTAAATATTGGTAAACCCACTTAGAACCACCCCTGACACATAATAAATGCTACACAGAGCATTTCCGAGTCGCAGGGCACTGGGAGCCAGGCTTAGCTAAAAGGATAAGTGATATTTAACTGCCTGTCAGTCTGTGTCTTCCCTTGTCACTCTCCCTTTTAAGGACCACCTCCTCGACATCCCAGGATAATTTTTGCTCGGGTATAGAATTAAAGGAGAGCTCCTGGCCAAGCCCTGTTATGAAGGACACCAGTGCAATTGTCGTCAAAACGACCACAAACATTTACCCAGAGCCTGTAAGTGAAAAGCACTTTTAGGTGTACTCAATAATTTAGGGAAAAAAAAGAAGAAGAAATTGCAGTTTGAATGCCTCCAGGTGGAACCAGTTGCACTGAAAGCCCGTGGCTATATCAGGCCCATGACTGGCTGCAGTGAGTGCACATGGGGCTGATTCCAATGCCCAGAGCAGCCACAGGAGTGAGGGAAGAGTCAAGGAGGTCAGGAGCCCTTACTAGCTCATTAGTGCTCTCTGGATTTAAAAGAGAGATTCCCAAATCCCAGGAGGTGGCTCACTGCTTGGAACAAAACCCGATGCATTAACATCCTGGTATTCCAAAATGATCCCCGAAGCCCTGCAGTTACGCTGATGGAATGTGATTTATACCAAGGCAAGTGCTGCCAAGGCCCAGACCGGGGAGACAACCGAGCAAGGGAACCGCTGAGAATGCTACGAATTTCTCTATTTGCGAACCTCCCGATTATATAGAAGAAGTGCATCTCAGGGGTCCTGGGTGCCCAACGCCAGTCCTCTGCCATTGTACGCCTGTGGACTGCAGACCTAGTTACCACATCGGACCTCTGCATCTTGACCGGACTCCCGAAAGTGTCACAGCGGCCATTTGCAGAAGCCGACTCTCTGAGCTTGCTGCCTTCAGCCTGAAAGTTGCCCCAGGAGATGGTTCTAGACCCAGCTCAAAAGCTGCTTCGGTTTCTTTTGGGAGGACAGAGGTGGGGGGATGGGACAGGAATATGCAGGTGTAATAGAAACACAATTCACACAACAAAAAATGCCCAGATGCACGCCTTGCAAAATTCTTTCCGGCTCAGGACTATTATGAGTTAGACTTTCCTTTACAGTCTTCCGTGGCACCTGATGGCTACCGCGGTAGCCCGGAGAGTGACAAAGCAGAAATGGATCAGGAGCACACTCTCTGGAGTCAGACAGACCATTGTTTGCATTCATAGCCTTACCAAATTAGGGAACTGTTCACGAATATTCTCAAGCTCCCTCTCTGAGGGCGTGTTCAATTAGAGAGCAAATGACTATTATTTTCAACTTGAGAGTCAGTCAGTGTATCAGCCTGGACAAGTCAACTGCTGCGGCAAACCACCTCTACCCCTCAGAGGCTTAGCTCAGCACGGGCTTATTTCTCAGTCTTGTCGCAGTCAGATGTGGGGGCCCTGCTCCACATGGTCACGAAGGGATCCAGGCTTCTCGGATATGATGGATCCTGCCAACTCCTAGGACCTCAGCATTTTACACTGGCAGACAAGGTAAAAATGGAGCAGCTAGGAGCCAAATTTGGAAGTGACACACATCACTCCCACCCACATTCCGTTGTCACATGGAGTGCCTTTCTACAAAGGGACGGTAGGAAAATAGCGTCTATTTCTGTGTGCAAGAGGAAAGGGAACTAATGGGGCTTGCTAAACACTTCTGCTGTCTGCAGAATCAGGGGGGCTTCCTGGAGGAGCAATACCCAATGTCTCTGAGGATGTACATTCTTGCAGCCTCCCCTGTCTCTGGCTGGAGGTAACCTCAGAGGTCATTTCAGCCACCATCTCCCAGTCCAGCAAAGCACAGAGCTGAGTGCACAGTAATTGCTTGGACAACATTTGGTGTTTGATCTGAAATGGGATCTAGAGGAACGCAGCAGGCAGAGGGGCTGAGGATGGATGCTGGGCCCAGGGTCCAGAGCAAGAGTGTCGATACTACTTGAGTGGAAGTCAGAGGGACCCCAGGAGGATCCCCACAAATTAACTCCACTAGTGGTGGGCAGAGGGTAAACCAGAGAATCTGTCTGGCTCTTTGCAGCTGTTGTCTATGTTTAAAAAAACATCCCAGACTATGTAAATACCTAGACAGCTTCTGCTGAACACCATGTTTATTTGACAGCCGTTTGATTTGCTTTCACTGAAAAATATCTAGAATATATAATCCAAAATAAATATATATAAATACTCATTTATAATTAGCCTGCTGTTATTCCCTTTTATACATAGTGAAAAGATTTCCAGTCTTGCAGTTAAAAAAACCCCCATAAATCGTGTTCAATGATAAATTGCATGTGTCATTCTTGTAGTTAGAGTCTTAGGGTTACGATGGCTTTCAGAGGTCACCTGACCCTTTTCCCATTTTCCCAGGAAGACCCCGGCTCGTTTTTAGAACCTCAGAAAAGGAGAAAGCACAAAACATCAGTGCTTGAAGAGCCCTGGGCTGTTCCATTCTGCTAAGACGCACCAAGAGAGACCACTTGCCCACACGGAGCTGTCAACAAGAACGAGAGTCCCCTGTTTCTTTCCTGGACCTAATTCCCTCTGTGCGTCCCCTGCTTGAGACAATCGGCCCCAGTGTTAGACTGCTCGGGCTGCCAGAACAAAATGTCACAGATTTGGGGGCTTCAATGACAGAAATGTATTTTCTCACAGTTATGAAGGCTAAAAGCCCAACCTGGGGGACCAGCGGGCCTGGTCTCCTCAACTTGCTTGCTGTGTCATCACACAGGCCTCTTCTCTGTGCACATGTGGAAGGAGAGAGCTCTGGGTTCTCTTTTCTTGTATGGACACAAGTCCTATCAAATTTGGGACCCACACCAATGACCTCAGGGAACCTTAATTCCCTCCTTACAGGACCTATCTCCAAAACAGTCACATTGGGAGATAAGGCTTTACCAGGAGAACTTTGGAGGGACACAATTCAGTCCATAGCAGGCCGTCACTTCAAGGGACCAGACTGAACCCTAACTTGGTTGTGCAGAGCAGTGTGGAGCTGGTCCTGCTTGTCTCACGCTCCTCTGCCTCATGGCCCAGTCAGTGCCTGAGATCTGTGTATTGCCTCCCAGGGATCACCTCTTCAGATGGTGCTTGGTCCCTTCCTCCCTCCTCAGAGATCTAACCCTATACCCCTGGCTGTCCAGAGACAGTCCTTCCTGAGGATCTGACACATACCTTTGGTGAGGTCCTGCTGTCTTGTCGTCCACCCACCTAAGAGCTCTAGCATCAGAAGACAGGGTAGCAGCTCCCACCATCAGGCTGCTTCAGGATATCGGCCCTCCCTGGACCAAATACTGTCTGTAGTCAGGTGGGATGACATGAATTAGATTCCTGAGTCAAATCTTATTCACCACTTGGCTGATGTCATTCATTCATTCAACAGATTTTGGCTGATTTGGGGAACTCTCCTGACTGCGTGAGTTGCATGGCTGTTGTTTTAGCTGTAGTCAGAGACAGGGGGACCAGACTTGACCCCTGACCTTCCTGAGGAGTGTGAGGCCATTTCACAGGAGAGGTAGGAATCACAGTAGAATCTCCTTAGTTTGAGATCAATCCTGGGACTATGGGGTGGAAGGCAAGGAAGGAAGGAGCCCGGAAGAGGACCCCAAGGCTCTGGTTCCTGCTCTACCGTCTATTCTGTGTACCTCTGGGTGAATGACAGCCTCCGTGTGAGCCTCAGTCTTCTTACCTATTGTCTGGAATGTGAACTAAATGTTATCTCCAGGCTTCCTCACAACTGCATGCCATGCTGTGCCAATCCTTTTTCCTTCCTGGCCTTGGACGTGCAGGAATATCTATTACAGAGGGCTTCTTGGACTCCACTAAGGTTCCTTGGGAGTGTCCTAATCACCCTAGATTTCCCTGGATGCAACCGTGGCCCATGCACCTTCACGTCAGGGACCTGTCTCATTTTCCAGGTCCAAGAAGATGAATGCTCAGCATGTGCACCAAGGGAATGGAGTATTTCTTCCAGGAAGTTAATAAGATTGTATATTTTAGCCTTGGGGCACTGGAGAAGGGAAAGAAAAATTCCCTGAAACAACATGTCTCTTGTTTAATAAAGTTTTATTATTATTATATATGAGTGTGTGAGAATGAGAAATCCATATCCGTTCTTTGCCGTCACAGCTTTATTGGTGCTGAGCTTAAAAAATCAGTTTGGGGACTAACAGAATAAAGAACTGACTGACCAGTGATTTTCAATATGTGGCTCTTTCACGAAGCAATCTAATAGAGGAAGAGCTTATTGGAAAGTGTAGATGATGTGGAAATGAGTTACCCAGAGGGGTGGCCTGTCCTGGTGTACACCTTGGGAAGGGCAGGCATATATGACATGTGACAGGGGCCTCTTTGATTGCTGGCTATACTGCTAGTCAACACTCCTGCTTTGGGGAGTAAAATTCAGCTGATGGCTTTGTTTTTCTCTGACTCCTATCTCCCAGTCCTTGTTTTGAAACCCTCCTTCAACTGAGACCATCTTACTACCCCAGGAAACCCTTTTGTTCAGGCAGGCAGGCCTCAGTCTTCTACCATTGTGTGTGTGTGTGTGTGTGTGTGTGTGTGTGTGTGTGTACATACCTGGGTGCTTCTGTGTGTACATTTATCCTAGATGTCTGTCCCTAGGGCTTATGGTCTCAGTCTGGGCTCTCCCTGGAGGATAGTAGACCCTGCTTCTCATTGGAGCTCATTGAGGGATCAAACAACAATGGCTCACCCTAGGGACTCTACAACTCCTGTACAAGACCTACATCCAGGCCTACACCAAGGGTTTTCTCTGGCCCAAAGATGGTGGTTAACACGTTTTTAGGAAACACAAAAATCTGTTTTTGGAGCCTCCACTCCGGGATCAGCCTCTTTCCCCTTTATCTCCTGAGCTTCCTTGGTACTATCCGCAGCAACTAACTCTTGAGTCCCTGAACTATGGTATTTTAACTTTGGCTTTTCTGAGCAGAGCAGCAGATAGATTTTCTTTCCATGTTAAAGTAGTACTTTGTGGACAGGTGGCAGAGCTGACACAAATTCAGCAGCCATGTTCCAGGAGTCCATGATGGCGGCAGGGCTGCACTGGTGAGTGACTGAGGCGGAGGTGGTATGAAGAAATGTGTTAGTCTCCTGGGACTGCCACAACAAAGTGCACCATAACAGGCATCTTAAATAGCAAGAGTTTGTCTTCTAGAAGGTCTAGAGGCTAGAAGTCTGAGATTAAGGTGTTGCCAGGGTAGGCTTCTTCCAAGGTCTTTTTCCTTGATTGTAGATGGCTACCTTTGTCCCTGTGCCTTCACATCACCTTCCTTCTGTCCTTATCTGTATCCTAATTTCCTCTTCTTACAAGGATTCTAGTCAGACTGATTAAAGCACATCCTAAAGAATTAATTTTAACTTATTACCTCTCTAAAGACTCTGTGTCCAAGTACAGTCACACTCTGAGGTACTGGGATTAGGACTTCAACACATGAATTTGGGAGGTACACAATTCAGCTCATAAAACATGTGACAAAGGAACAGAAGCTGTGTGAGATAAGCACGGATTGAGAAGCAAAATGTGCCTTTGTTGTTGTCAGCATTCTCCCTGTGTTGGAGTGCAGTCCCCCACCCCTTCTCAGGTGCCCAGGGTCGCCAGCATCCCTGGGGCCCCTCCCTCTACATGTCTCCTTGCAGCACATGAGAGGTGCAATGATTGATGAGGCATATAAGGTGGGCCCACATAGGCCACAGGGGAATAAGCCTCTAATCATGGAATTATAAATATTAATCACAGAAAATACTGTTTTTAATAAAGGAGATATCCATGTACAAGAAGAGATCATGTACGGGAAGCAGCCACTCTTCCTGCCTCAACCCAAGTCTGGGACATGAGCTTGTTTGGTCCCTGCATGTCTGAACCAGCTGTCTACGGCCCTGCTGTCCTTCTTTCTCCAGCAGGAAAGAATGATAAACCGGTACCCCCAAAGCATCAAATTGGCAAGTAGAGTCAACAGAGAGCTGTTTGGATCTGAATAGCTATTTTTCCTTGTGGGACATTAGAAACCTAGGTTCTATCTCCCAGAAAAAGAGTGGGTATTGGATAAGTGACACTCGGGATGGGCACTGAGCCTCTGGCAGGGAGATGTCGACCAGAATTACTTTGGAATGACATGTAAGGATGCATCATGGTTCTGCAGATTTAAATGTCTGTCCCAGACCTCAGAGTTACTCTGTTGAGCTGAGGCTCTAGGTAAAGGGGAGGATTTACTCTCTAATGGGACAGACAGTGCTCCTTTCATCTAAAGCTTTTATCCAGCCCAGAAGCTGTCTGCAGTCTAGGTTGAGTTTCCTGTGGGACCCCAATGAGGAGAACAACATGGCAGTGGAGGTGGCCTTATCCTCTCTTTCCTGCACCCTCCATCCTCTGTCTTTGGGCAATGTGTCCTTGGGATAACTATTAACAGCTCCAAGTCTTCCAATTTTTTGCATTGAGTTTTCATTACACTTTAAACATCACCATGATGGAATTAATCATCAGAGTCCTGCTGGATATTCAGCCAGAATTCTCAGAACCCCAAAGGTCTTGACTCTGAGAGCTTTAGACCACTTGTCACTTAAATGATCCATAATTTTGTTTCTGATTAGTTCGGAGTAGTACCCTCAGTTGCTCTGGGAACCCCTTAGCCTTCTCCTTGGCCATGAGCATGTTTGACTCTCTGCTCTTTGTCTTCTGGACTTGATTTAAGTCCAGAGGGTCCCTCAGAGGTGGAAGTTGATGACTCCAAAGGACACGAGCAGCTAAGAAGTCCACCCCTTTTTGCAGGACTATCTTCACAGGAAGAAAAGTCAAAACTCTCTACAGGATAAGCAGAAAAATCCTTTGGCCCTGAAAACTTTCTCCTGTGTTCTAAGTGCCTGGAATTATATTACTGGAATTTGACTCCTTTTCAAAATGCAAAGACATCTAGGAAGGGTGAAAACTTATATTGTCGACAAGAATTTGAAGTCTGAGGGCATGACTTATATGCCTTTCCTTATATATTACCTTTTTTTTTTCTCTTTATTATTTTTTTTATGCCCAGGACTCTCAGAAGGTTAAGTCATCCCATATAATCAAGACATTCAGATTGCTGAAGATTTACCTCTTATAAGTCTAATTTCAACAATACGAACTATTTTGGATAGAGATCTCGTCTAAAATGTTTGAAGCTACATTACCTTCTTAAACACAACCTACCAGATGCAGAAAACACTTTCTTCATAATTCAAGGTCATCAATATGAACTCCCATTGCTGCTCCCTGTGCTGATTCTCTCTGGCTTCATTTCAGTGGGCTGGGCTGATGCAATGGCGGTCCTTACCTTTCCTTTTAAGTTTTCTGTCTTCTCTCTCTCATATAAGCCATTTTTGGTCTCTTCCTGCTCAAGCCAAAGTGTTGCCTTAGGCATTTGTTCTCTTTTCTAACCTATCCTTTTAATCACCTGGGAGGAGGAAATAAGATACCCAAGCTTTGGGAGGATCTGTGAGTAAAAGAAAAGTAGACAGGCTTTGAATAAGAATTTTTCCCATAGACTAGGGCAAGAACTTTATTACAGGATTTACTAATTCTTACTATACAGGTACTTTGGCTTTTCTCTGATTCTCAGCTATTATCTGGATAAGTGGAGTGACCAGATACCCTGGTGCATGATGGGGTAGGTAAGTTTCTTTAGAAAGTTAGGGACAGAGATGCCTGCCCTTGAGCATAAGGGAATGGGCCCCTGTTATAGATTCCACTGCTCAAACTTGTTTGTGTCTCATCAGCAAGCCCTGTCCATCTTCAAGAAGTTTCCTCAAAGTAAATTATTGTCCAAACTGGCATACTTTTGAGAACAAAAGAAGGCATTCCCAATATTTACTTCAAGACAATAGGACTTCTCTAGGCAAATCAAGACCTCAGGTCTCCCGATTTCTAGGACAAACTTTAGCAACATCAGGTGGCATAGAGAACTAAAAATGTAGTGGATTACTGCAGGGTTGGATGTTCATCATGGCCACAATCACAGACTTTTCTTGAGCAACTTCCCCATTTTGATTTAAATTTACAGGTCATGTACTCTGGCCAATGGCATAAAATGTCTGACATCTTAACAAAGCTAAGACAAAGATTTAATTATTCCTTTTGGACTTAATATGCTAATCCTTCTGCTTCGAAATACCACTAAGTTTCTTGGATTGGCAAACAAAATGTGTTTCTGGATTATTTTTCTTGAAATATCTTTTATAATGAGTTTATGGAACAGTGGTTTGTTTGGGCTGAAATATTACAATCATTAGATCAGATGGTGTGTGTAAAGTTCTTAGTCTAGTATCTGGAACATAGGAAATACTCAGTTAATATTAACCAAAGCAAAAGCATGTGTACTTATGAGTATACACACACACACACACACACACACACACACACACACAATTCTGCTTTTACACTAAAGCACAATGTAATGGAAATGTGTGTCAATATTTAAAATATCCTTTGACCTAGATATCCAGCTTCTAATAATTTGTCCTAAGGAGAGATATGCTTATCACAATGTTGTTTACAATACTGAAAAATTGGAGTAACCCAAATCTATCAATAGAGCATTAGTTAAAAGAATACCAAGGCATCTATACAATAGAATATGATATACGGCTCTTAAAAATAATGAAAAAGAATTTTATTTATTGATGTGAAAAAAGTCAATGATATATTATCAAATAAAAATGCAACTTACAAAGCAGTATTTACGGTGTGAGTTTTTTGTCTAAAAATGAAAAGAAGGCAGAAAAGACATCAAAAAAATATCCTAAAAATATAAGCAAAGTTATATGCCTTTTTAAATCTTTTTTAGTTATTACCTCTGAAGTATGGGATAACTGGTCACCTCAATTTTCTTCTCTTGAATGTTCTGAATTTTGTTTCTTATATATACATATACAAATACATATACATATACGCATTTATGAAACAAAATTCAGAACTTTCAAAGAAGAAGAAAATTAAGGGGACCAGGTATCGCATAATTATATATAATAGCCATACATGCACATATATGTGTGTATATAACTTTCATAATCGGAATAAAGTAATACAACTATTTGAAAATAACCCTCAGCTCAGATCCCAGCCCCTCTGAGAGGCGCTCCTGGGCTCTCCGGTGTTCAATGGTACTGCTCCTCTGTGCTCTCATAATTCCCTGTATATATAATTTTTCTTGCATTGATCTCTGGGCCTTATAGTTTATCTGTTATACATCAGCCTCATCAACAAGACCACGCAAATTTGAGGGCACGCAGTTTACCTGACTGTCTTTGACTTTCCCTAATATGCCACCCAGCTTATAATTTATGCTCGGTCTCTGTTTGTTTAATGAATCAATGCATATGTGAAGGGGCTCCGTGGCTTCTAGAACTAACCCAGTCTTCAGGGTCCCATAAGAGCAAAAGTAGAAGTAATGCCCCACCAGCCTCATAACCTGGCCGCATCAGGTGAGACCTGCGGTCTGGGATCCCTTGAAGGGGAAAGGGGTTCCCCCAGGGACTCAGCAAGGGTTCAATATGTGTTTGTTGAAAGAATAAAAAACTGAATGGATGACAACCAACAGCAGTGATTATAGCAGCACCAGCTCCATCCTATCCAGAGGCTCTAGGAACGGAAGGGCACCAGAACCTGAAAATCACCCCGAAATTGGAAGACAGAAATGTGATAGAAGCTTAGAGATCATTTCATCCATCTTCCTCATTTCACAGGTGAGGAGACATGGCCGAAAGAAGAGAATGATTTCCCTGAAGACACGGGGCAGGTTAGCAGTGGAGTCTGGGCTAGAACCCAGAGCGCTCACCGCCTGGCTGGGGGCTGCTTCCCTGCAAAGCTGCCTCTTCCCTCAACCACAGCCTCAGGTTTCTGTTATTTCAGCGTGCTCTAGTTTTCTAGCTGGACAAATAGAAGGCAAAATCAGGATGTTCTCTATTCATCTCTGTTTGCGTTTTTGGGTTTGTTTTCTTTTTTTTTCCTCCTTGCATCCATATGCCGTTTGAAGCGGACCCTTCCCAGAGCAATGCCCTTCCGTAGGCAACCTGCATGCATCTGGAGACCTGGCCGCCCTGGGTGCTGAATCTCACCTACCAGGGTTTTGTTCTGCTGAACAAAAGCAAATCCGGCATCAGGCAACAAATAACTTCCCAATTCTTGAATAATTGAAAGGCTGGGCCCCAAACCGCAGCAGGCTAGGCACTGATTAGAAATGGAGAACTGGGGAGCCAACAGCCGGCATCGCTCCTGGGAGCTTGGGGCGCTCCACAGGGAAACAGCCTCCCTTGGGTCTGTTTGTTACCAGGACCCAGGCATATGCGGGACAGACGGAAGAATTGTGCAAGCCTCAGCTTCTTCCGATCCCCTCTGTTTCTGCCACCAAATTAACCTGCATGGTAAAAGCAATGGAAAACCTGGATCATTTAAAGGCGTGCATCCCCAAGCTGTGATAACTGATTAAAGGAATTGAAAGTAGGAATCCGACAACTATCTTCACATTCTTTCCAGATGGGCTACTGGGGAGGATAAGGGCATTTCTCATCTCAACCCAATCCCTGAGAAAACGTGGGCCTCCTTTTCCAGGTCAGTGAGGAAAACAGAATGCAGGTCATACTGACAGCACTCCACAGTCTTGATGTCTTATAACCACCCCATGAGACAGGACAGAGAGATCCTCTTTTTGTGGGAAAATTTGGGAGCAGAACAGGGAGGGGACCCAGGACTTCTGGCCACCAGCCTGTGGCTTGTGTTACCCTTGGGGCCAGCCGCTTCGAGTCTTACATGCCTCCTGCTCATGTTCAATGCTACAGCCACAGCCGTCTCTGCAAACTTCGAATATAATCATATCATTCCCCTGTTCAAATCTATACATTGTCAAATGTTTCCTATCACTTTGGGGACAGAGACCGAAGTCCTGAAGAGGGCTTTCCAGGGCTCCACATTCCAGTCTGTCTCCCTCCCTGCCCTCATCAAGCATTAAACCTCTTGCTGTGGTCACACCCCCAGCCACAGCCACCTTGGCCTTCCTTGTGTCCTCAGAAGTGTCATACTCTGTGGCTCTGAGCCTTCACATGTGTGTCCACCAGGCCTGGAACATTCTCTCCTAGCAAGCTCCTCCTCATCGCTCAAGGCTTTGATCCCTAAGGATCGCCAATCCCTAAGGAAGTGAGTTCTCTGAGGTATCCATCCCTATAGTGCCCTCCACTTCCCCTCATGATCTCCCTCACGAGGACCACTCCCATGGCCATTTTTCCCATCAGACAGTGAGCTTCACGCTCCTGCAGGATCACAACTCTCCAGTTCATATCTATGAACCAACATCTCTTACGATGCCTGGCTCAGAGGAGGGCTTAGTAAATATTTGTTGAACGAACAACTAAACAAATGGCTGAGTAAAAAGCAAAAAAAAAAAAAAACAGAAACAGGATCAAAATCAGGCCACGAAAAATTCTTTATTGTCTTTTCCTTCCTGCTTTGTTATTTTTTTTAATGAATATTTATTTAGTATCTGCTATGTGCCAGAACTTGCTCTAGGCACAGAGAAAAAATATATATAACAGGGAAGACAGGCAAGAATCCCTCCACTCATGGGGTGGCTTTCGTTGCATTTAAAGGAGACAGATTAGAAGAAAATAAAATGTATGGTTTGTTATATGGTGCTTGGCACCATTGTCGGGGCAGTATGCGGAGGAAGCATGCGATGTTCATCCATCGATGCTGACTGCAGACAGCTAAAACAAAATCTCAGGCTACCTAAGAGGTCCCCACAGCCTGTATTCCTCTAAATTTCTTTTCTTTTTTCTCAAATTCCCCTAATGGTGTACATTTAATTAGCTTTCTATTTTAATGCTATTTCAGCTCATTCTGAAATGATATATGGGTCAGGCATCATTTTGTTCCCATCAAGTGATCTCCTTTGGATAAATTCCTACAAGGAGAATTATTTAATCAAAATGTACATTTTTAAGATCTCATGAAGTGCTTCCATTTTAAATAATTTTAGAAACTTCTAAGGCCATTTTAGCAGAAGTAAGTGTACCACTTGCATTATAATCATCGACAGGCCCGAGAACTATTGTTGTTTGTGTGTTTACTGTTGTTATTTTAGTCGATGTGAAAATGGGATTTCAAGGTTACATTCATTTGTACTTCTCTGATTCTCCCATTTTTATTTTTAAAATCTGATTACATGAATACAAAGCAGTGTTTCCTCTGCTTGTGGAAAAGCATGATTCTGTTCACTAAACCTGAGGTCTCTGTATTTTCGATAAAAGATCAGAGAATACATAAAGACCAAGTCCAGGAAACAGATTCTGGAAAATGATCAGACTGTTCCATTAGCATGACTGGATCATGAAAACTACCAGAACTGAAATATGAAAAAGACTGATAGGTCTACCATGCTGGTATCTTGGCAAATACCAAATACTTAAAGTAGCAAATGCTTAGGGAAAATAAGCAATAATCACAGACAACACTGAGGACTGACGTTCCCAGGGGCTTAAAGATCAACAATACCTTTCGACCAGTTGAAGAGTGGCCCTCAATGGTAATGTTTTTGTTTGTTTGTTTGTTTTTTGTCTTTTATCTGCTTTTGTTGAGTAAAGATTTGGGGGTTTACATCCTGAAGCCTTGATTATTCAGATTATTTCTGTAAGTAAAGGCTTTTGTAATTATCATTTCATTTTAAAAATTATACTAAAGGGCTACTTAGATCACTTAGGACTCTATCTCCTTCTTATGATTATCATCAATGCATAGTTTTTAAACTTGAACATAGACTCTATCCCAGTCAGCTGGCTTCTAATTTTCATTTTCAAAGATAGTAATTGGAAATTTCAACTGCTAATTTAAATTTACTGTCAAATCTGAGACATTCTATGCAATTTATGTTTTTCTTATTGTCTGCCATATTTTTTTCTCTTGCTATCGGCTAGATATTGTGTCTTTTGGTTTCAACTGGGTTTAATGTATTTATATACCTTTCTTTAAAAAAGGCATATGGGGCACCTGGATGGCTCATATGGTTAAGTGTTCGACTCTGGCTCAGGTCATGATTTCACAGTTTGTGAGTTCTAGCCCCACATCGGGTTCTGCACTGTCAGTGCAGAGCCTGTTTAGGATTCTCTCTCTCTCTCTGCTCCTCCCCTACTTGTGGTTTCTCTCTCAAAATAAACAAACTTAAAAAAAAAATTAAAAAGTATTGCATAATTCACACTTAAAAAAATGACATTGACCATTTTTGACTTGGGGTTCTATGGGTTTGACACATCGAGTTACAAATAATGTGATGGCTACCAGAATCAAGATGTAGAAACACTCCATGACCTTCAAAAATGTCCTTATACCCCTTGGCAATTAACCTCTTCTTCTGTTTTCTACCCCTGGAAACTACTAATTTGTTTTGCCTTTTCCAGAATATCAAGTAAATAGCATCATATAGCACACAGCCTTTTGAGTCTGGCTTCTTTCATTCAGCAGAATGCATTAGAGATTCATCCAGGGTGTTGCAGGTATCAGTACTTTATTCCTTTTGATTGCTGAACAGTATTCCTTTACATGGATGTGCCATAGTTTGTGTATCCATTTATTACTTAAAGCAGATAGCAGTCGTTTCACTATAGGCAAATTGTGAATAAAGCTGCTATAAACATTCAGGTACAGGTCTTTATGTAATCAAAAGTTTTCATTTCCCTTGGGTAAACAAATATCAAGGCAAGGCACTTCTGGGTTGTACAATGACTTACATGAAACTTCCTAATTGCTGTACATTTTGCATTCCTGTCAGCAATTGTACGAGAGTTCCAGTTGCTTTATAGGCGTATTGGTTCTTGCGTGGTCTGATATTCTTATTTTAGCCTTTGTGTTAGGTGTGTAGCAGTATCACACTGCGATTTCAATTTCCATTTTTCTGATGAGTAATGAAGAAGAACAACATCCCATAGGCTCACTGGCCAACCATATTTCTTGGTAGTGTCCATTCACATATTTTCCAGGTTTAATTGGGTTGGATGTTCTCTCATTATTGAATTTGCAAAGCAATTTATGTATTGTGGATACAAGACCTTTGTATTTGGCCAATGTTTTCTCTCTCAATCCACGGTGTGTCTTTTCATTTTCTTAATGTATTTGCAAAGCAGAAGTTTTTAATGGTGAAGAAGTCCAATTTATATTCCTTTTAACTGAGTGTGTGTGTGTGTGTGTGTGTGTGTGTGTGTTTTCCTATCTCATTATACACCTCGTGCCCCCATCAGTGACCACTGTTCAGCAGGTACGTTTTGGCCTATTTTTACTAAGCACACCCAGTTGCCACTGTACCTCCTTAGCATGAAAGGAACAAGTGTGAGGACGTGGAATGAATATTGAAGTGAGAGTCAAGACGTCTAGATTCCTGGTTGTGTCATTAGTTTGCTATTGACCTTGAGTTTACTATTTCAATTCTTTAGGCTCCATTTCTTCATCTGGACATTAAAATAAAATCCACCCTACCCATTTCAGAAATGGTTAGGATAAAGTGAGAGAAAAGACACGAAAGCACTTGCAGTGTTGCTGGAAGGATTGTGCATGCGTACGACGTCCTTAAGGGAACATTCTTTTTCCCCGATAATTTCCCATCACCTTAGCAGACACACTTGGACCCCACATTACAAAGGCACTTCTATAACCACAAATATAAATCTCTAACGTACTTCATGTCCCCAGTGCTTCTCTTTCACTCTGGAACATCCTTTGGTAACTTTGAAATTTCATGATTTATATCAAATTTCTTTTTTTTTTAATTCCATGTATTTAATACTTGACAATCTTCGGATTTCATTTCTGGAATTTACAATGTTTTAAGTTTTCAGAAAGAAATGAAAGAGAATCCAGCAATAGAATCGATCAAGATTCTTTCCTTTGGACATTTGGCAGAAATATCTTCTTTCATGAAACAGTGGTGTTATTCAACAACGGAGCATGATTTTATTTTTCTTCTCTTTCTCAAGGAAGGTAATTGAAGTACAGCAGAAGATTAAACATTTCTAGGAAATGTATAGTCCTTCTAGTGAAACTAGATAAAGAAAAGGATATTTCTGTGGGCAGGAATATTTGTGGTTAGGAATTACAGCTGTAGGGATCTAAAAATTGAAACCATCTAGGAAAGGAATCAATTTTTAAAAAGATTTATTCTGTATAACCAATGAAAGTTGATGATTTGTCATATTCATAAAGTTTTTAATATGTTTGTTTAACATTTTGGATTTTTTTCATTAAAAAGGCTTCTTTATAAGTTATGAAATTAATTTTGGTAAAATGGCTCTTAGCCTATTTTGGAAAATCTTACCCTGCACTCTAAAATACCCAAATATCTCAAATCCAGGATAATTATTTTCAAATGAAGGTCAAATAATGTCAGTGTTCTGGTCAATGGCTTTGCCATCTCACTCAGAGTGGCAGCCAAAGTCCCTACGTGGGCCCATCTGTGGCACCTTCCCCACCTCACCGATGCCATCTCCTGTCACTCTCCCCTCTTCCTGCCCCACTCCCAGTTGACTTGCCTTCTGTTCCTTGTTCATTTTAGCCCCTGTGTGCTCGCTGGTGTCTTTTACCTGCAGATCTCTCTCCCCAGTTATCACATAGCTCATTCCCGTTCCGGGACCAGCTACATAGTCTGTTGGGTCCAGTATAAAATGAAAATGTATTTTGTTAAAGAAATCACAAAGAATCTCAGGATGGTGACAATAGAGAACTGAGCCAAGTGTAATGCCCTGTACTGCTGCATAGGTAGGATATCCACGAAGCCTGCCCTGCCCGGCTCCTTGATCCCTTCATATCTTTGTTCCAAAGTCACTTATATTAGAGAACTTGTCCCTTTGTCCATTCTATAGAAATAGTTACCCCTGGCACCTTTGGCCCTTTCCTTCCTTCTTTTTCTCTTTCTTTCTTTCTTTCTTTCTCTCTCTCTCTCTCTTTCTTTCTTTCTTTCTTTCTTTCTTTCTTTCTTCCTTCCTTCCTTCCTTCCTTCCTTCCTTCCTTCCTTTCTTCCTCTCTGTTTCTCTGTATCTCTGTCTCTGTCTCTGTCTTTCATTACTGTCTGTCTTTCCAAGTGGAATATAAAGTCCATACATGCTGTATCATGCAGAGCGCAGAACATGCCCAGCACATGGTAACTGCTCAAATATTTGCTGACTGAATGAACAAATGAGTAAATGAGAAGTAATGAAAATCTAAAACCATATGAATGAAAATGAAAAAAAAAGCAATCAAGAGACACATCAGATTTTCAGACACTGAATGCAGAAACTATGTTTGAATGCCTGGGGAGAGGTCCAGATTTGAAAATTCTAATTTGGGAATGCAGAGAGGAGATTCAGCCTCATTTCTACCACTGGCTGGTTGTGTGACTTTCAACAGGTTTCTTAACCTCTCTGTATCCCACCTCGGCGCCAGCGCGGTGAGGGGCCTCGCAGCACTGCATTCCATGGCTTTAGAGCATAGTCTCAAATTCTCAAATGAGACAGTATAATATAATAATCTTGTCAATTGAAGATCTTTTCTGTCCATATGGGTCAAGATAAAAATGAAGCACTCATTTTGTGAAGATGAAGACTGACAGGTTTCCAGTCTTCCCCTTCAATGTGAAGTCTCATTATAAATATATATGGGATAGCCATATATACTATATTATACACTATGGCCTCACAAAACCAATCTTCCTGAGGGGAAAAAAATTACTCCACTTTGGTAGTAACTAGAATTCTTATAAGTAGCTTATTATGGATCAGTTTGGATAATTTGACCATTTAAATTCTTAAACTGGTCATACTAATCTGAGTTTATTCAAGCCCATGGATTGTTAGATGTTAGTCCTTTACAAAGAAATAAAGGGGCCCCTGGGTGGCTCAGCGGTTGAGTGTCTGACTTCTGCTCAGGTTGTGATCTCACAATTTGTGGGTTTGAGCCCCTCGTTGGGCTTTGTGCTGACAGCAGAGTCTGCTTCAGATTCTGTCTCCCTCTCTCTCTCTGTCCCTCACCTCCTTCTCAAAAAAAAAATAAAAATTTTAAAAAATAAAATAAAAAGAGATGGAAAACTATACGTGAAGGCCCCTGAGATTCAGTTTCCTCACTGCTGGGTGGGACATTCCGGGAGTCTATTGCTGAATACATTGTGGAAAATAGAATCTTCATTTAATATGCCAAGCTCCCCTTTTTACTATTAATTCTAAAAATCATGAAGAAATGTTCTGATCATAAATTCTTCTGGCATAGATGATTTAAACACACACACATACACACACACACACTCAAAACAAAACAAAACAAAAAACCCAGAACATTAAAATGCCTTCTGGCTTCGTATGTGTCTGTGTTGAAAGATATTTGTTTTCTAAATCTCAGCCTCTCTCCTTTTTGGTCAATAATTGTGCACAGTATTTGCTTTGTAGTTTGTGTTTCATGTCCAGTTTTCTTGAGATCATGTCCTGTGTCTTTTTTATTCTTCTGATTCATTTTTCCTCTACTCATTGCACTTTTAGTAAAGAAGTAAACTGATTTTTTTTTTCCAGAATCCACATTAATCCTTCTCACCAAAAGGTTTCTGATGTCACTTTTATCACTATTTAAAAAAAAAATCCCCATATTCTATCTGGTGGAATGAGACCAAGATGGACCCCAATTACATAAAAATAGAGGCAAAATGAACCAAAAGTTAAACCCAATGCAGATTCTATGTGCAAGGCTATAGGTTTGGTCAACTGAGTAGGAAGGAAGGGCTTGGGAGTTGTATAAATCTCAGTAGAGAGTCAGAACAGGACTTGATGGTGAGGCCTTGACATCCGGATTATAAACCCTATTTCTAGAGGCAAGGATTCTGGTTCCTTCCTGGACAGCCCCAGTTACAACATTAGGGAAACATGGATGTGGGGAGCTACCCGATCATCAGCAAGGCAGGTTAGGCAGAAAAGAGTTTAGTGAATTAAAGGTAAGTTATAACTGAATGCCTTATTGCCCAGACAGAAAGGACAAAGTAAGAAAATAAAAACATATAATATCTACACATTATTCCCAAGTATGTAACCAGCATGCAAGGAGTGTCTGAGAAGCATGGCAGTTCCAGAACATCCCATGGAATGCACATGTAGATTCAAGAGTGTCAAGGATGACATATGCTATCTGGCTTTCTCTGACCGACTTATTTCAATTAGCATAATACCCTCCAGTTCCATCCACTTCCATCCATGTTGTTGCAAATAGCAAGATTTCATTCTTTCTCATTGCCAAGTAGTATTAGGTTGTATATATAAACCATGTCTTCTTTATCCATTCATCAGTTGATGGACATTTGGGCTCTTTCCATGATTTGGCTACTGTTACCAGCACTGCTATAAATACTGGGGTACATGTGCCCCTATGAATCAGCACATCTGTATCCTTTGGATAAATTCCTAGTAGTGCTATTTTGTCAAAGGGTAACTCTATTTTTAATTTTTCGAGGAACCTTCACACTGTTTTCCAGAGTGGCTGCACCAGTTTTCATTCATATGTGGAATTTGAGAACCTTAACAAAAGATCATGGGGAAAGGAATGGGGAAAATAGTTTCAAACAGAGAGAGAGGCAAACTATAAGAGACTCTTAAATACAGAGGACAAACTGAGGGTTGAGGCGGGGGTGGGGGGAGAGGAAAATGGATAATGGGCTTTGAGGAGGGCACTTGTTGGGATGAGCACTTGGCATTGTATGTAAGCAATGAATCATGGGAATCTGCTCCCGAAACCAAGGCACACTGTATACATTGTACGTTAACTAACTTGACAATAAATTATATTAAAAAAAAAAGAATGTCAGGGATAATTCCCTGTCCATGAAGAAAATCTCTTCTTTCTCTCTCCCCTAAAGGTTAAATCAAAGCATAAGAACTCTTCCTACAATAGAAAAGTAAAAGATAGATTTGACCACCTAGTGTAGAAGAAAAAACTCTCTCCAGTAAGAACTGGAAGATATGTTTCCAATTCCAGCCATTTCATGAATCAGCTTGAGTAAGTTTCTCTTAGCCTCTCCAGAGCAGCCCTTCTGTCACCTCAACACCGTGGGTGGCAGTGACCCAGCTGACATCGTGTAGAACAAGAGGATGACTCAGATGAGGCCTTCTTGAATTTTTGGGACCATAACACTGTGGCATATAATCAAATCATTGCCACTTTAAGCTACCAAATTTTGGAGTCACTTGTTACACAGTAATAGGTAACTAAAACTGAATTTTGTGCTAGAAGTGGGATGCTTTTGCAACCTAACCCTAAAGCACACAGCATTGACTTTGGAGCCTCAAAGCGAGTGAAAGGTAAAAGAGCTCGAGGCAACTATCAGTAAAGTGTCAAAGGACAGTAGGAAAATGTTTTTGGAGGCTGGAGAAAAGATGTAGTGTAGAAAGTTTTGTGAAACCGTTGCCTCTAGTAATGTAGCAAATGGAAAAAGTATCTAAGGATCTGGCTAAAGAGATTTGCAGACAGCACATCAAAAGTTGCAACCGGTTTCTCTGGACTCTCTGTGATAAAATACTGATGGAGAGGAATGAGATTAAATAAGAAAATGTTGAGCCTTAAACAGAATTTAGAGGGAATATAAATACAGCAGGACTTGTTGTTTCAAAAACAAAAATGTTTCCCAGACCCAGCATCTCTGGATGGTGAAATTATCTCGAAGGAAAAACTGGTCTCGTAATAAAGGTCTTAAAGGTGTTTCTATAAGGACTTTATTGAGACCCAGTAAGATTTAAAGGTTTGCCTAGCAGGATTTCTAAGATTCTTGAGGATATACCTAGTGGACCCTAAATAGAAAAACAAAAACAAAACAAAACAAAAAGAGGTATTTAAGAATCTTAAGAGTAAAATATTGTAAAATATTTCATATAGGTAAAAAGGTATCAAAAATCTTGAAGGCTTTCTCCCACAGCATCCTGTGTCACGACAAACCAGAGAGGAGCTTATATGGAAGATAATTTTGAGTGTGACTTTTACTGAATGGAATGAACCCTGAATATAGTCATTTAATGGAATGAACCCCCAATAAAGTTTTTAAGTGAATTGTACTACAGAAGCAGTTTTCCAGACAGACCATCTTTTCATTTTGGAAATGAAGCAGACTAAGAAAACTCAGCTGAAAACATAGGTCATTTATCATGTAAAAGAAAAGATGACTCAGGGTAAAACTAAGAGCCCGAAGATCAGAGATAAGAGCCAAGGAGACGCGTTCCCAGGGAGGAAGACTGGCCCCGTCAGGAAGTGGCAGTAAATGCCCAAGTTTATTTTGTAATTAGCTGGATTTCTGTATAGGTTTAGACCAGTGACTGCTATGTGCCTCCCATTTTCACCTGTTTGGATGAGAATGTCTATTGTATTTTACTATCCCTGTATCACCATTGTCTGTTGGCTACAAAGCAGCAGGTGACTAGTCTCTTTATTTAACATACCTTCACATCAAGACAAACCATACTCAAAGAACCACCCCTGAGGCATCTCATTAGTTTCTAGACTTTTTTTATATAACAAGACCCTGGGCCTCAACCTAAGCCTGCTGCTAGAATGGAATGAGAATTTTGAGGGCTTAGGGAGGTGGTTAAATGTATTTGCAAGTGGAGGAAATATAAATGGCTTGTGATAGACAAAGGACATTCACAATTTGTCTGATACTCTTCCCCTTGAAGGGTGTGGTCTAATATTAGTCCTTTTTAATCTGGCCTTGTTGACTTGTTTGACCATGGAATGCAACAGAATTGACATCTTGGAATTTTTGAGAATTGATTCTAAAAAGCCTTGAAGTTTTCGCCTGGGCCTTTTGCAACACTTTCCAGGAGCCATGAACCACCATGCATGTGGGCATTCCAGTTGACAGATTGATTTAGCACAGTTCTCTAGCTCTCTGCTTTGGGGATCAAACACAGCCTAATGCTCTCTTGGGCCCTCTGGACCAGCCACCCACCAGCTGTATATTACAGAGTGACTTCAGTCAATGCAATGTAGAATTTAAAAATTGCTTAGCTATGGGGTACCTGAGTGGCTAAGTCACTTGAGCGTCCAACTCTTGATTTGGGTTCAGGTCATGATCCCAGGGTCATGGCATTGAGTCGCTGCTTAAGATTCTCTCTCTCCTTCTCCCTCTGCCTGTCCCATGCTTGCATATTCTCTCTCTCTCAAAAAATAATAATAAAATAAATTTTTTAAAACTTAAAATAAAAATTTCCCAGCCAGATAAGCCCTGTCTAAATTCCAGACCCACAAAATTGTGAGAAAAAATAAAATAGTTTCTCATTTAGGCTGCTAAATTTGAGGAATTTGTTACGTGGCAGTAGATAACCCAAAAAGGTCTCTTTCTCCTTGTGGGTCTCGATTTCCTCACCAACAAAACATAAGATTTGCATCACAACTATTGATATTGCAACTATTGGTAAAGTGTCAAAGGACAGTGGGAAAATGACTGAGTTTCTAATTTTCTTCTAAGTTTCTTCTAATTTTCACAAAATTAGCAAAATCACATGTAACTGTTTTTATCGAACTGCCACAATCTTACTTACAAAATCATCTATAGATAGTAAACATTACAAATTATGTCACTTCTGACTAAACATCAGAGCAAGAGTTAAAACACTGGGAAATTATTGTCGAGATGCACTAACCAACATTCAGACTGAAGATAGGTTACCAAGAATAATGTTGTGGTAGGAAGACAAAGTGATTTCCCCCTAATGACTCTCCACAGGGGCTAGCTAATGCACCCGAATTACTTTATAACTAAAATCCCTAAGTCTTTCAAACAAAATTTCCCTTGAACAAGGCATATTAAAACTGATCCAGGAGACTAATTCCTATCTGCAAACAGACTGGTGGTATGTGTGTGTACACACACGCGCACGCACACACACACACACGCACACGCACACACGCACGCACACACACATGGGTAAATGCACACACTCTGACTATTCACTTAGTCCAGGAGTCTATGCAGCCTCATGGACTCCATGGATAGAATTCATGGGGTCCATGTGCATTCATGGGAAAAAATTACCTACATTCCCTAACTTATAACAGAATTTAGCCTTAACTTCAATTATGAAAGCAGATACCAAAACAGAAGAGTATTAGCAGCATCTATAATTTTTGTCACCAGTTAATCACCAATATTTCACATCACATAGCAGTTGTTGCAGATACTTCAAATTATCAGTTACACTCATCGCAACTTTGACTTTAGGGTTGTTAAGTCCATGTATAGAGTCATTATTTAATGTATTAGTAAGGATATGTATGTATGTATGTTATTACAATATATATCCTACTACCACAAATTTGCTTCTGATGTTTTGAGAATACTTTATCATAATTGGCTTCCTTTTTAGTGCTATGTGCTGTAATTCATTTTTAATTTATTTTTAAATGTTTATTTATTTCGAGGGAGAGATAGCATGTGTGCACAGGGGAAGAGCAGAGAGAGAGGAAGAGAACTTCAAGTAGGCTCTGCATTTTCAGCCCAGAGACCAATGCTGAGCTCAGTCTCACCAACGGTACAATAATGACCTGAGCCAAAATCAAGAGTCAGATGCTTAACCAACTGAGCCACCCAGGTGTTCCTTTTTTCCTTTTTTTTTTTTAATGTGCTTTAATTTATGTATTTGAAAACATTATTCTGAGAAAGGATTCATAAGCTTCCCTAGACAGTAAGGATCCATGGCTCCAAAAGGTTAAAAACCCCTGATCTTTAGCCCACATTACAGTATAAGTCACTGGATTCTCCAGCCACCGGGCACGTGCTGGGCACCGGCCATGGGCCCAGGGTGCTGCTGGAGGCCAGCAAGCCAGTGTTAGTTTTCTCTCATGCTTTTCTTCCTCTTCCCATTTCCCACTTTAGAGGCTCTGAATATCAGCCCGTCTTGGGTTTTAGGTCCCTATCTCACTTGTGCTCCCTCATTCTTCACAGATAATACTGACTCAAACATTATTCTAGATAAGATAGACATTCTTCATTTTACCCATGCCCAATGCTTCTATGGCTACATATATGCTGTTCTCTCTCGAATATGTATTTCCAAATCTCATGTCTCTTCTGAGTTTGGAAGTCTAGATTTCCAACTGCCCACCCATCTTGAATACTCTCATGCACTTTGAATTAAACAGGATCATTCATTGTGCGTTCTTACCATCATATGCTCCAACTCACAGAGACTGAGACACACACAGAGAAGGCAACACTGTGCATTAGAATTGGGGATACCATACCTGGATTTAACTCCCTCTCCCTCACCTCCAAATTTAGTCATACTTAATTTGCTCCTTAAATATTTCTGAAATCCACTTCTCTTACTTGACCCAGACTCTGCTCGGTCCTAGCCATGATGATTTTAATGATTTTTTTTTTTAAGAATTTCCATGTTTCTAGTATCTCATTTTTTTTTATTCCGACTGAAATTATCTTTCTTATCTCACATTCCACCTTAACAGTTGCATTGCCTAGACCAATCAGGCTCACTCAGGTGCTTTGTGAAAACACACATTGCTGGGCCTCACTCAGGGAGTATCTGATCCAGGAAGTCTGTGGTAGGGCCTGGAAATTTGCATTTCTAACCAGTTGCCAGGTGAGGCTGATGCTACTGGTCAGGAAACCCACAGGAAAATTACTGCTCTAGGCCATTAGTCTTAAACCTGTTTGACTTGCAGTTCTTCAAGAAAAAAAAAAAAGTGTTTCAGTACAAATCCCCAATATATATATGTCTATCATTTATAAATTATAATCATGTTCCAATGCACTAACATTGTGGGTACATTATGAAACATACTAAAATAATCATAAAAGAGATGAGAAAAAACAAATAGAAAATTCAAGAATATTCTTTCTGCATCCAAATGGATCATATTGTATACCCTGCATCAGAGGATTCTGGAAGGGACAGATATTAAGAATAAGCCTGTGGCTTGAGATATAAAATCCTATATTCTGTCTTTCTAGTCCATTAGAGCCTGTTTCCTTTCTAATCCTGACTCTAGGCTATATGTTACATCCTTAGGAAACTTTTTAAACCTCTCTATGCCTCTATGTCTTCCTGTATAAAATAGAGATAATATTAGGAACTGCTTCATGGAATTGCTTTTAGGATTGAATAAACTCATATACATAAAAACGTCCCTAGCATATAATAAGTGTTTGATTAATCTTAACTATTATGATTGCTCCTGGTTAGACACTTTATGTTCTAACCATCCTGATCAGTTCACTGTTTCCTGAATAAACATCTAGAACTCAATGTCTTTGCTAGTGTTGTATCCTCCACCTAGAATATACTTCCTTCAACTCCACTTGTAAAATCCTTCTCATTTTTCACAGCCCAGCTGAAAATGTTATGTCCCCTGTGACAACTTACCCAAATCTCCTGGTGTAATTAATTGCTCTCTCCTCTCTCTGTGTTCCCATAGCACTTTTGGAAGACTCTGAAAATGGCTTCCCACAATGTATTATGTACAGCTGTTTACATACCATCCCTCCAATATTGTGAGCTCCTTGATGATATGAACAATGTCTAGTTGACCTATGTATCCATCACATTGCCCAAGAAAATGCCTGGCACATAGTAGATGCCAGATAATGGATTGCAAAAGAGGGCAAGGACATGAGGGTGGCAATCCCATCCCAGGACCACAGAACAGCCTGTGATTTGTATTCAGCCGGAGAAGGCGTCTTCCCCAAGTGACTCCCCACTTTGGCCCTGCTTTCCTTGGTCCATTGGCTAATGAGGCTATGATGTAATAAAAAAATAAATATTTGATCTTTGTCCCAGGTTTTTGGAACACAGCTCCTAAAACCCTTGGAGTCTCCAGAATGTTAAAGTGTCTTTTGTGTGCTAATGGGAGGACTGGTTTTATGGCTCCTGGGTGGCTCCAGGATGGGGGCTGTTTACCAGAAAACACAAACCTTAATCACAAACTTTCAGTCCCATACCCTATCTTCAGGAGAGGGGAGAAGGGCTAGAGATGGCGTTTCATCACGAATGGCCAATGATTTAACCAATCATGTCTATAAAGCGACCTCCATTAAAAACCCGGAACAACAGCATTTAGAGAACCTCCAGGTTGGTGAATGCTCCATGTCCCGGGAGGGTGGTGCACCCCAATTCCACACGGCAGAAGCTCCCGACTCAGGACCCTCTGGGTCTCACCCTGTGTCCCTCTTTACCTGGCTGTTTGTTTGTATCCTTTATAAAATCCTTTCTCATAAACTAGTAAACATAAGTACAGTGTTTTCCTGGGTTTTATAAATTTTTCTGGCAAATTATCAAACCTGAAGAGGGAGTCATGGGAACCCCAAATTAGCCAGTTGGTCAGAAGTAAGGGTGGAAATCTGAGACTTGCAACCGGCCTGGAGGCAGCCTCATGGGATGGAGGCCCTAACCAATGGGCTCTGCTCTGATTCTGGGTAGTTAGTGCCAGAGTAAATTGAATTGCAGTCCACCCAGCTGATATTGGAGAATTGGCCATCTGGTATTAGGGTGTGAATAAAAACAGTTCAGAAGAGCCAGTTAGGTTTGTATGAGTCCACAGCCCTCTGATAGAAATAGGCTGGCTAGGGGCGCCTGGGTGGCTCAGTCAGTTAGGCGGCCGACTTCAGCTCAGGTCATGATCTTACCGTCTGTGAGTTCGAGGCCCGCATCGGGTTCTGTGCTGATGGCTCAGAGCCTGGAGCCTGCTTTGGATTTTGTGTCTGCCTCTCTCTCTGCCCTTCCCCTGCTCATGCTCTGTCTCTCTCTCTCTCAAAAATAAATAAACGTTAAAAAATTTAAAAGAAAAGACTTTAAAAAAAAAAAGAAAGAAAGAAAGAAATAGGCTGGCTAAACCACAAGGCACCACACTGTGAACTCTGCCTCCATCAGCCCCACAACCTGTCCATCTGAAGAGCATGTTCACAAAATGTGGATAGGCACAGCCTATTAGAGTCGATACCTCAATTCTTCTTCTCCCTGGTTTCCATAATTTCATGGCCTTAGGATATAAAAAAGAGTGCCCATCCTCAGTATGAAAACTCTCTCCAACCCAATTAATAAGATTGCCCAAGCTCCAGGGCCCCACGGCTTCTAACTGTGTTTCCCTTGTGTTAACACTCGAGCCCTCTGTCATGCCATGTTCCGGTGCACACCCACACCCACTTGAACCACAGGTAAATGCGGCAGACTCTGTGCTTCCCACTTGCCAGCATTGTCATGCTTGTTTTCACCCGCAGTTCCTCTGGAGTTGCCTGGTTCCCTGAGTGGGTTCCCTGAGTGGGCTTGCTCTTTGTAAACCCTTGTTGCCCACTGCATGAAAGAAAAATTGAAGCCAAATTACACTGACATTTTAATAAACCAGTCAAAGTCCTTCCACCACCTGCTAACAAGGTCAACATTGTCACCCTCCCTCTGCCAGACTCACCATTCAGGGGAGGTCTATTTACACGTACTCATGATTACTGGACTATTTTATTGTGAAAGAAAAGCTAGCTTCATGTCGCATAAAGTGTATTCTTAAACCATGGCACACAGCATAAGGGAGCCAGATATGCCCTTGTCGACCCTAATGAAAGAAGAATATCAAACCCATTAAAAGGCTAAAGTCCAATCACCCTTCAGTGATTTTTCTTTTCATCAGCAAAAATGCTCATTAATTCTAGTATCTTTGCTTTCAGGCATGAGCTACGAGATCTGAACAGAAATTTCATTTGTAATGAATACATTTTGATAGAAGTAGAATTATGATGATTCTACTGGTAATAATAATAATAAACCACATGAAAAGAACCGGAAGAGTCTATTCTTTAAGCTGCAGGGGATCTGTGAGACCCTCTGTCTGTGACATGGTTTTGTGATGCTCTAGAAGGATCTGTATAAATAGTGTGACTAGAAAATCATGAGGCTGATTCTTCCAACCAACATATCAGAATACATAGATCCACAAAGCAAACATCTATTACTGACTTGACCTGGTGATGAGGATATGGACTCTTCTTTTGAATAACCCTGAAAGCCTCTTTATGATCCTGCATTTGGTTAGTTTGCAGGAGTGCCTTCTCTGGGATGGGAGGTTATTATAAGAATATTTGAGTAAATAGGTAGAAGGTCACAGAGTTACCTTGGAACCCAGAGATTCCAAGTGTGGGTCTACCTAAAGAAGGAGCTAATAATTCTCCATGATTTAAAATTGATGCAATAGCCAAGATTCTACTATTTGACTTAGCATGTATATTTCCCACTAGAGAAAATTTTGGAGCTCTGCATCCCATGGGTACTTAAAAAATATTTGTTCAATGAGGAAATGAATAGCTTCAGCTTTGCCACTATCCAACACTACCCAATTGCTTTCCTGATCTTTAAGGAAGAAGGCTGTCAGATCCCACAAGCTAATTCCATAACCCAACCCCACAACTACACTATAGGCAGAAGAAGGGCTCATGGGACTACCATACCAGTACTGGGCTCCTCACCTCCAAAATTATTTAACATGAAGGAATAGACTATCACCTTTTTTTTTTTTTTTTGAGCCACTGTACTTGGGTAATACCAATGATCAGATACATTTTCTAACCGATCCTAATACATCCTACTGCTCCCATTTCACAGATAAGCAAACCAGTTCAGAGATTAAGATGCTTACACCAAACCACACAGCTAGAAAGCACAAAGCCAGCCTTTCAAACCCTGGTCTGTGATAGTGAAGCCTTGTTCTTCCTAATGTGCCTATGACTGCAGTGGCCATGAATCAATAGAGCAATTAGAATTGTTATGTCTATTGTAATATTGAGTTAGAAAAAGGATTTGGTTTCAATAGATCAAAGAGAAAAGAAATTAGAAAGAGAGCCTGTGGGGAAATGTGTATGTGGAGCGTGGCCAGAAGAGAGGCCAGCCAAAAAAGGATTTAACACAATTGCTTATCAAATGGGCAAAGGACAGGACACACAATTCACAAGTGAGGACACATAATTAGAAGACAAATGGGGAAAACATTAGATATCAAGGAAAGGCAAATTAAAACAACAGTTTTATGCCTTCCAAAACAACAAAGAAAGGAATGGCAGTACCCAATGTAACCAATGATGCTGCAAAACTCAGACACAAACGTATCTTGTAGAAAATATAACTTAGAAAACCCATTTGAAACAAATTTATCTATCATTGTCAAGAGTCATACAGATGTTTAAACCCTTTTTCTCAAAGAAAATATTGAAGGAAATATCTTTATAAAGATGCAAACCACAGGGCACTTGGGTGGCTCAGTCAGTTAAGCGTCCAACTCTTGATTTCAGCTCAGGCCCACCTCTTGATTTCCCACTGTTCGTGAGATCGAGCCCCACATCGGGCTCCTGTGCTGACAGCATGGAGCCTGCTTGGGATTCTCTCTCTCCCTCTCTCTCTGCCCCTCCCCCACTTGTGTGTGTGTGTCTGCACCTGGGCACACGCTCTCTCTCTCGCTATGTCTGTCTCTCTCTCTCTTAAAAATAGAAAGAGACTAAGACAGAGAGAGAAACAGAGAGAGAGCAGGAGAGGAATAGAGATAGAGTCCCAAGCAGGCTCCGCACTGCCAGCGCAGAGCCCAATGCAGGACTCAAACTCATGAACAATGAGATCATGACCTGAGCCGAAACCAAGTTAACTGACTGAACCACCTGGGTGCCTCAGTAAATAAACTTTTTTTAAAAAGATTCAAGCCATGGCAATATTAACAACAGCAAAATTTCAAAATTAACTTAAGCATCCATGAGCAAGATGAGGTTTATACCGTATGGAACATTAATATGGTAGAAGAGTGCACAGAGTTGGCTCGGGCCCTATCCCTTCTGGGACGGACCACTGCAACAAGTTTGCTCCTCGTCTCCAGCTTTGTCCTCTCCAATCCAGGCTCCACAATGCCACCAGATGGGTCTTCTGTATATGGCGTTCCCACCATGGTACTGCTTGGGGGAATCGCAGGTTCTTAGAGAAACTACTAGGGCCGCTGTGAACTCTGTCCAACCTCCCTCTCCAGCCTCCATTTCCGGCACTGGCCCCACTTAGAGGCCTCTGTTCCTACTGCACTGAACACAACGTAAACATCTTCATTTCCTAAATAAATATCCATAAGTCTAAGTACGCGTATGTCGCACCCTTTACCTGGAATAGCCTTCCTTCATCTCCACTTGGCAAAACTCCTTTAGCCTTTACAACCCAGCTGAAAGTGTTGGCTGGGCTTTGCTCCTGCTTCCTTAGAATGAGTGAGGCCTTATCTGTGAAACAGGTGGCAGTGTGCCTTTAAGACAGAGTTAACTTACTGCCTCTTTGTAAAGATTTTCTCTTGATTTTTTGCACCTCTGTTGCCCGAAGAAATCAACCATACTTGTCTTGGGGCCTCTAATAAGCCCATGGTAGATGTTTATCGTAGCTCCTGTCAGTACTTGTTGTGTGTGTGTGGTTTTGTTTTGTTTTGTTTTTAATTTTTTTAATGTTTATTTATTTTTGAGAGACATAGAGACAGAGTATGAGCAGGGCAAGGGCAGAGAGAGAGGGAGATACAGAATCTGAAGCAGGCTCCAAGCTCTGAGCTGTCAGCACAGAGCCCGACGCGGGGCTCGAACTCACAGACCGTGAGATAATGACCTGAGCCAGAGTCGGATGCCTAACTGACTGAGCCACCCAGGCATCCCTGTTGTGTGTGTTTTTACATGTGTCTCCCTCTATCAAATTCCTTGAGGTCATGGGCACATCGTCCTAACCAATCATATCAGCACCTTATTCACTGCCATTTCCTTCATGCTTATTATATGCCAGGCATTTTGCTACACTTTTTGCATTTTACCTCCATATCTCAGTAATTATGTTGTTAATTATTTTAAATTCCAAAGATGACAAACTGAGGTTCAAAACTCTGCCAAAGGCACCAAGTAAACAAACGGTATCACCAGGAGTTGAACCCCGATCCACTTGATTTTAGCCGTCTAGCCACCAGACAGTCTCATTCTCTTTTCCAACATAGTAGCTGACAAAGGACAGGAGCTCAGTGATTATTATAAAGAATAAAACTATGTGTCCTTACCCGGTGCTTACAACAGACAGAAAAAAAAAAGCAGAATGTAAAAACTTATCTATACCTCCATCACAGCCCAATTAAAACTGTGTGTGCCCATTTCACAAAGACTGTATGGGAACCCGTCAACAGCCAAGGTCAGTTTATTAGAGAAACAAGATCGTGGCAATTTTTAAATTGATTTTCCCTTTGTATAGTATTCTTAAAGTGCATACCGAGAGTTCTGTTCATGAGGGGCCGGCTATTGCATTATCAGAACTCTGAAGACCATCAAAACACCCGCTGACTACCGGAACCCAGAAGCCGGATGTCCTGTTAGCTGTTGTTAGCAGGTGGAATCCGTAAGCACGTCAGTAGATCAGAAAAATGGATACGAAAAAGGGAGAAGAAATCCCCCCTTCCCTTCATCCTGAGCGCTCTACATAAAAAGGATTTGCTCAAAACCTTAATTCTGTGTGAAACATAAATAAAACCAGAACTTCTCAGGAGCATTTCATAAAAATGAATTCTGGAGCTGGATTTCTAAGTAAATTCTCCACCTCTTGCAAAGAATGTACTGGAAGAAGAGGAGAGAAAAGCAAGAGAAGGGCGAGAAGGGATATGAAAAAAAAAAAAAGAAGGAAAAAAAGAAAAAAAATAATTTCTGATTTGACAAAGGTGAAAGAAAGGCCAGTTAAAACTCAAATAAATCTACCCCTTTGGTTTTCGTAAGAACCCTTCCCTGCAGCTTTGCACTCAGAATGTGCTGTTGTTTTACCTCACTCACTCAAGGAACGGGAAAAATGATAGCACCATTAACAGAAATGGGAAATCAAGAGGAGGAGGTTCTTTGGGAAGGAATATAAGCCTGTAAAGAGGACTCCATAAACGTTTGTGAACAGACCATTAAATGAAAGTGTCTTCTTCGTGGTGTTTCAGTTTCCAATAGGACATTTTTCATGGCCTGCCAAAATTAGGAATACCTCCTCTCAAGGGGCAAGACTAAATTTCAGTTAATTTCCCATTTCAGTAAGACAGAAACTGCAAGTCAGCAAGAAACAGAGGCAGGCTACCCAGTTTCCTCAGTCTCGTGTTCTCAATCAAAAGCAGGGCCTAGAGATAGATAGCCAGGCTGTGCCCGTACTGGTCTTGACCTCTGCCTAAGGGTGACTGAGGATGACGGGGTTCTGAACAATCTGAGCCTCTCTAGGTCAAAAGAGGTTGGGCGCAGATCAGAAGTTTGTTTGCAGTGGAGCTGAGCCAGTCTGAACAAAACCATGGCGTCTTCTATGAAGCCTCTTACCCCTTGTATTGTTTCCCCGAGGGCAGAAAGGACAGGTGCATTGTGGCACCCAATTAGAACTATTTGGGACCCCAAGGGTCAATATTATTCATGTGTTTAAGTGAAAGTATAAAAAATGAGAAAGCATAATTTTTCTTTTCTTTCTTTTTAATGTTTATTTTTGAGAGAGAGAGAGAGAGAGACAGAGTACAAGCAGGGAAGGGCAGAGAGAGAGGAAGATACAGAATCTGAAGCAGGCTTCGGGCTCCAAGCTGCCAGCACAGAGCCCGACACAGGGGCTAGAACCCATGAACATGAGGTCATGACCTGAGCCAAAGTTGCATGCCCAACTGACTGAGCCACCCAGGCGCCCCAAGAGAAAGCATAATTTTCAAACAATGTGTAATTTTAAGCAGAAAATTTGGAATCAATTTATAATCTTGCTTATGGCGGAAGTTCACTTGTGTGGAAGATACTTGTCAGTCTCTGCAGAGAGACACACAGATCACTGCATTATTGTTTAGAAATGAGAGCTCGTATTAAATACTTTAATCCCATTTGCTTCCGTGAGCATGAAAAACTCAGGCCACGGAGATATTCAGGGTCTCGGTCCATGTGCATTTTCATTGGGTGAAGGAAAAGGCTGGCGCTTCACAGGGTAGGTCGGGGCAAACTTGGCATTGAAGCTCAGTTGAGAGCTGGCAACACACACCCCTTTGCAAGTGTCAGGAAACAGCATAGCCTTTTCTCATAATCAGAAACTGACACCTCCCCACATTCCTCAGCAACCACCACCTCCTCTTTTCCCTATCTCTGTAAGTCAACAGGCAAAATAACACTCCTGAAATAAGAGATTCATTTCTCACCAAAATAGAACCTTCTTTTATGTAGCTACACATAAGCTTCCTTACTGAAGCACCAAATTCAAAAGCGGCCATAAGTAAAAAGAATTTGCTCTTATCATAAATAAACGATTGTATATGAGAACTTATTTGCAGTAAAATCTTACGATAAAAATATAATTTATACCCTAGTTTCTCCTGTGTATTTTATGTAATATCCCAGTAAAAATATTTCCATTTTACAACATGTACCTATTAAAATCATTCCTTATAAAACTGTCGGCATAAAATAAAATACAAAAACTGAAAGGAAAAAGCAGAGGAAAAGAAAATATATCAAAAAGAGGTGATGAAGGCAAAAGAAAGATGCTTGTGGCAACCCTCCCAGCGGGATATAAATAACAGTGATATGGAGGCAGTCGAAGGTGCTGATAATTAACTGGGATATTTTAAGGTGAGAAATACTTAAAAACTTCTTAGAATGTCAGTCTTTTCTCCCTGCTAACAAGGAATTCTATCACAATAAAATTTGGAGACAAGGACCTTATCAGCAAGATAGGAGGAGTCTACAAAATAAGCCAATTAAAAAAAAAAGTATCTCGGAAATGGCAGCACTGTCTGTGAAAATACTGCCTGCCATCCCATGGAAGTTCACCCTCAAGTAAACAGGTGCTCCTCCCAGTTAAAGGTAGAGGTGCAGCCTGCTAGCCAAGGACCCCTCAGAACCGGCTTATTAAATCTGTCATTCTTTGTGAGGTTGGTTTCAAAATGTACAGAGAACCTGCACGAAAAATTAAAAGAATTCTAGATACTTGTCCTCCAGACTCTACCCCTGTTAACATACTATTACATTCTCTTTCGTGTGTGTGTATGTGTGTGTGTTTGATCACTGGAGAGTAAGTTGTAGATTTATGATACTCATTTACTCCTAAAACTTTGATGTGTATTATTTTTGAGCACCTTTTTACATAACGAGGGTAAAATTATCAAAAATCAAGAAAATAATATTTAGTATGATCAAATGTATAGATCTTATTCAAATTTGGCAATTGCCCCAACAACAGACCCTGTGTTTTGTTTTTTTTTAAATGAGATAACTAAAGAAGGAAGAAAAATCAAAAGAAAATCCTGGTTCAGGATCTAATCCAGGGTTACACACTACATCCCGTTGTCCTGCCTCTTTTTTCCGCCTTAATCTAGAAGAGTCCCTCACTCTCTTTGTTTTCTTGACTTTCACTTTTTGAAGAGTATCAGCCAGTTATTCTGAAGAATCACTTGCTTTGGTCTGACGCTTTCTTATGATTATATTTGGATCACACATTTTTGGCAGGAATGACATAGAGGCGATGTGCTTTCTCACTGAATCATATCAGGTGGCATATGTTGATTTGTCCTATAAGTGGCACTAACTTTGATCATTTCGTAAAACTGGTGCTCATTGTAAAATTACTGCTTTCCTGTTTGTAATTAACAAGCGGAAATACTTTGCAATTAAATAAATATCCTGTCTCGCATCAATTTTCACCCATGGATTTCAGCATCTGTTGCTGACCCTTGCCTAAGCCAATGGTGGTTGTGATGGTGGCCAAATGGGAAGGGTTGCCATTGCTCCATAGAAGGAATATATCTAGCTCTGAGGGATCAGATGGGTTAATTTTTTACTTGGAAAATAAAGCAGTACCTATTTTTACTGCAATCTATAGAATGGAAAGATCAACAAAATTGTCCCAGTTAATGGGACTATATAGAACATAGAATCCATTTTCTGCTCATCAATAATTCTCAATGGAAGGGTGGAGTTTTTATTGCTATCAAAAAGGTCATAGGCTTCGAAAAATTGAGGAACACTGTACTCGATGCTTTCCTTTCAAGAGAAATTAACCTCCAGTTTAGAAAATGAAATAGCTATTTTTCTTCTGAGTAAGTTGTTCTGTTTTTGTGGAAAGACACTTTGAATTATGTAACCAACCAAGTTTTTTTCTTTTGACAACACCTGCTAGAAAATGCAGAGCCTAAAGTATGTTCAATTCATAGCAAGAGGTCTTTTAAGTTTGCATTTGGGGATTCATTTCGGGACCATTTTATGTTTCCAGCTAGTTTTTCTTTCTTCTTTTGTTCTAATTTCTTATTTATGCACCCCGTTTTATTACATATTTTTGTAGCCAAATTGAAACTTTTCAGACTAAGATAGGCAGACAAACTAACGAATAAAATAGTCTATGCTTTCTTTGTTTCATTAGTTGATTTGTCTCAAATGCCCAGGAATCAAATCACTTTTCATCCGGGGCTACCTTATTTTACTCCACTTGACATGGCATGTTGAAAAAGAGGATGATGAAAGAACTCATGAGGAACTTCAATGGCATTGGCTAATTCAACTCAGTGCCTTATGCTTTCCAGAACCCCAAAATAATGAGATTGGTTATTGCTGGTCACTTGGAATGGGTCTTTCTTGGTGCAGGTGAAAAAGCCCTGGACTTGGGGTACCAGGGGGGCTTAGTTAAGCCCTAACTCTTGGTTTCAGCTCAGATCATGATCTCACGATTCGTGAGACTGAGCCCCATATTGGGCTCTGAGCTGACAGCATGGAGCCTGTGGGGGATTCTTTCTCCCTCTCTCTCTCTGCCCCTTCCTCGCTCACACTTGCTCGCTCTCTCTCTCTCTTCTCTCAAAATAAACAAATATTTTAAAAAACAAAGTACTGGACCAGGCATCAGAAGGCCCATCTACGGTGTAATTCCACCTCTGCCAAAGACTAGGTATGTGACTTTGAATAAATCAATTCTGCTCTCTGACCTTTGGCATTCTTGTCAAAAACTGGGAATAAGAGCGCCCGAACTGCCTATCCCGCCAAATTGTTGGAAGACCCAACGGGAAAATGTTTCAAGAACTGCGAGGTTCCAGAGTTCCTTATTACCCTACCCTCTGATAAGATAATCAGATGAGAAACAGGTGAAGAAATGCCCAAATAACTTAATTTCAAATAACAGCAAATGCTATTGAAACAAAAGAGATTAAGAGAGTCAAGAATGAAAGCGGAGACGATGGCCCGAGGAGGGTTTTATAAGGACATGATATTTAGTGAGAGACCTAGGTAATGAGGAACAGAGAGTACGCCGAGATGACAAGAGCGTTTGAAGCAGAGATAAGAACCTGAAGGCAGGAAGCAACTTGGTGTGGTCATGTGACTGAAAGGGGTCAGTGTGACTAACAGTTGTCTGTGCAGGCAGGTGAGGTGGAGGGCCAGGGAGCTGCAGGCTTCATGAGCCAATCTCTCTGCATGAGCTCTGCAAGCCCACAAACCTGGGGGCACCTCCTGGGCCTGCTTCTTACCCATCACGGTGGAGGTACTTAACCTCGCGGTGCTGCAGCTTTCTCATATATAAAACAGGAATAGTATTAGCACCTACTTCATAAAACTGTGCCAGAAGGGAGTGCCGTAATGCTCAGCACTGTGCTGGTGCAGGTGAGCTCTCGAGACGCACTAGCTATTATTTTCTGGTCCACTCCGATGTCTCCATCAATTGAACATCCATGAATAAGCTGCACTATTCAGGATTCAAGGATATTTTATAAAACTCTTCAGTTACGATAAAGTAGTGAATCCCTCAAGGATAGAGAATCTATGTAGTTCAGCCCACAGCACCAGCACAGAGCTGCACACAGTAGGTGCTCACTAGATATCTAGCCCGGGCAGACATTTGTGCAAAGTGGCTCCTGGCTGTAGCAACAAGCCAGCCATGAAATGCAGGCAGTAAATCACGCTCCCCTGCGCCCGGCTCTATACAAAATTCACAATGGGCACAACCTGTTTTTAAACTCAAGCTATGTGAAATGTTTTTAGATCATCCTAACATATTCGGATGCATGCTCGCCCTAAGTAATGTGTTGTCTCAGGAGTGAGTCCCTGGCTCTGCCATAATAGCTGATTTTTATCAACAATTAGGAAAAGAGGCATTTGTCTGATTACTCGCCCAATTTCTGAACAAATGGCTCCTCAGCCAACCATTGCAAATACCTCCCCACCACCACCAGCATTTCCAAGTTCAGACTTCACATTCTGAGCATGCTAGGAATGTAATCAAGTCCCTCCATGGAGATAAGTTAATTATCTCCTCAGGCTATGAACAAACACACGAGTGTGGTTTCTGACCATGTTGCCTAATGAGAGGACACCCCAGAGGGGCTGGAGGGCTTGTCAGCTTCCACCCCAGGGCCATTTATGGCATCTGGGAGCCATGGTCAAAATGATCTGGTCTTTATTCCCCAGGTTCCTCATTGCACCTGCTTTTGGCAACGAGGCACTGGACACGGAACTTGGCTCTCCCCCGTTTTCCTCCGGCCAGCCTCGCCGTGGCCCAGATGGCTGGGGCTGGGTCCCTGGAGCCCACCCCACACCTCCCGCACCCCAGCACATCTCTCGGCCCGGATGTCCCTCCGGAAAGCTGATCGAGCTTCGCCGAACCTCCCAAGATAGATAAGGGAGGAAATCAGCTTTTCTGTCCGCCATCACCAGGCTGCCAGGGACAGCAGGACCCGAAGACTCAAACATAAATCACCTGCCTATCTCCATGCTTTAAACTTCAGCTTTAATCCAGCTCAGAGTGGGATTAGCTGCCTCAGAGACTGCTAATTGCCAGATGGCCGCTGATAGCCGCCCGCGGAAACGTGTGTGTCAGAGCTTGCCACAGAGCCTTAGAAAGTCAGAACTGGAAGGGACCTCAGCGAGGCAGACCGACCCTGTCTTCATCCTAACGGTGGGGACACAGACAAGGTGCTAGCTCTGGGACACACAGAGAGTTGGCAGCATGTGCCCAGGACCTTCCTGAGTGCTTCACTGACTTGAAGAGCAAGAAAAGCGTTGAGGGACAGCAGTGTGTTTCCAGGCGATTATGCCCCGTTGCTCCCAGACAGCGGCAGAAGCAAGGAAGAAAAATTAATTTCTTGAATCATCCTATATTCCAGACATGATGCCAGATGTTTTCATGTATAATACCTGGGTTCTAATCCCCCATCTGCCACTGACCGCACATGTGATTTGGAATAAATCACTTCTCCTCTGGGGAAGTCTTCGTACTTCATGTGCAGCTTGAGGAAGGTAGGCTAGCTGGTCTCTAAAACAGTGGTTCTCACTCTCAATGTGCACTAGAGTCCCCCGGAGGACCTGTCAGAGTACACATTGTTGGGTCCCAAGCTCAGTTTCTGATTCAGGAGGTTGGAATGAGCCTAAGCAAATGCATGTCGAGCAAGCTCCCAAGTGATGCTGCTGAACTATGGACCATACCTCAAGGTGTTTGCTGTACGATGCAGCCACCGACTCTAAAGTTAGACAGCAAGAGCGAATCCACAAACAGCAAACACGCGTACACACATGTGCGTGCAAACACACACACACACTTTGAAAAAAAAAGAGCAAAACCAGAACCCCAAATGAGGAAATTAATTCCAATGGCTCCAAGCCTACAGGTTTTCTTAAACTCTTAAAAACAACTTGAACCCTATTGTGCTGCCAGCCAAATCTGAACTCAAGTTTATGTCCTGTGGCCCAAGTCCTTTCCTTGGAGAAGAACCAACCACTGTCTTATACCCAGGGAGGCTACAAGCCAGACCAACAGGAGTTCGTTAACACAGTCACGCTCAGATGGAGACCCGGATGGCATCCCAGGGAAGCATCTGAAGTGTCTTTGGCATCTGGTACATCCAAACATTTGCGAAATCCCCTATGAGGACTATAACCAGCAAAGGTACCGCTGGGATGGAGACAATGCGGGAGTGCTCCCCATCACTTCTGTGCTGTGTCTGGAGGTCCATCCTCCCCAAATCCCCACCCACAGTGCTGCCAACCTCACAGGACATCTGCAGATGGTTTTCAGGAAATTTCTCAAACAGATGTCAACCCAAAGAAAGGTGCAAGAAAATAAGCATATATTGAAAAGCTCAGAGAATTATTTGGAGTGCTCCTAGGAGAATGTTTGATCCTAGACAAATTCGTGAGCCAAATATCCAAGATCAAAGCTACTTTGAAAGGTCATCTGGATCTTATAGAACAACAAAAATTCCCCCAAGAAAAGGAAGCCAGTGAACTTTCACAGGGCTCTGCTTCTTGGGCAAGATATGTTGTGGCTAAAACCCAAGAAAGCCTGGCAGTAATGTCATTTCTGGCCTCTGATCCTAGAGTCATGCTCAGTTACCACTGTAGACAGAGTAAATGATATAGTCAGGATGGGAGTCAAGATGAAAGAAAGAAACTTCCTTTCCCAAGTTCCCATGAGACACCCAACAGGCTTAACCTAGGTCTGGAGAGAGAGTTAATAAAAACTTGGCATTGATAACAAGTGCTACATAAGCTAAAATATTTAATGTAACCATTAATAGAATGTAAAAGGGTCTCTATTCCACAGAAGTTACCAGAAAGGAAATCAGAATTTGGACCATATGGAAGAAGAAAGGCAAAAGCACCACCACCACCACCACCACCCAAAAAAAAAAAAAAAAAAAAAAAAGGATGCATAAATGAGAGAAAAATAGAAAACTGAGGTAGCAAAATTAAGACAAAGCATGCTGTTCTGAAAGACAACCCAAAACAAAAACACTCACTGCTCTTTTGGTGATTACACGGATCCTCTCCCTCCTGTTGCTGCCCACTCACCTCCTTCTGCTTCTCTCCCACTTTCTCATCAAGGATGGTGCCACCCACCAGCTTTTCCTGACTGCGTCCCACCGTTCTGGATGAATCCAGGATCCTGACCCACTACCTCAGCCTCTCGGTCCCTTCATTTCTTCATCTTCAGTGACCTCTTCACTTTAGCCACCCACAGTCACTGTCATTCACTGGACCCTTTCATCCCCAATGCGTCCCATCTCCAGGAGCAGCTAAGACCATCACTTCAGGGCCACATTTCTTGTTAATCTCGGCTGTAAAAGAGGGCAGATTCAAGGGAAGCCTTTGCTTCCTCCAGTTTTTCATAGGAAAGAATGAGATTTTGTTTAAAACAAAAGTCACAATCAAAGGGACAGTATGAACAGGAAAGAAAAGGGAAATCGATGCTGGCAAGTTTTGAAGTTTTGGGGAAGCGAGGGGGTCAGGAAAGGGTAGAGTCAATGGCCTTACAGTTAATCAAGCCTGTAATTGATAAACACTGCGTATCAAACTCACAGAATGAGACGGAAGCCACCCTCAGAGACATTCTGAGACTCCATTTTGTTACTTCAAAAAAGGAATGAAATAGAGAAATTTAGCATCCATCTCAAGAGTCAGAAAAAAGAACACAGTGGCATGAGAACACCTTTTAAAAGGAAGTAATAAAGATAATACTACAACTTAATGGCTTTTAGAGAGAAATCTGTAGAAATGAATAAATAATTCTGAGTTGACTTTTCAAGGAAATGGGAAAATACGTAGTTAATGTAATTAAGCGGGGAAAGGTTAGAAATTAAAATGTGGTTTAACCACAAATACGAAATTTACTTTTTGAAAACTCCATGAGTATTATTTTAACCCTCCTGGTGAAATTTGAAAATCACTAGGAAAAGCGTTTCTAGAAAAATCTATAAATCACCAAAACAGACTCACAAACTAAACCACCCAAGGAGTTTAAAAATCATAGGCAAACTTTAAAGATTTTCAATTTAAATTTATATATGGATATATGTTATATATTATTTATTATATTATATGCATATAATATACAATAATATAATATATATGTATATAATACGTATATATGTATATAATTTTATGCATGTGTATGTGTGTCTGTGTGAAGTTTGTTTGTTTTTAAGCAAGCTGTACCCACATGAAATTCTGATGTTCTCAGGAAAAAGACCATCTCAGTGATATCCAGATCCACGATCTTTTATTTACAAATCTGAAATCCCAAATACTCTGTAAATGGTTTTTCCATAAAACATTTGAAAACAAAACCTGACTGGAACTCATTTAATAGTAAAATTTGCTTGAATTTATATCTATATATATATATCTATCTATATAGATATCTATCTATATAGATAGATATATTTATATATATACATACATACACACATACTAATTTTTATTCCAATTACCGTCTTCCTATCACGGTGTAAAATAGCATGGTGTTTCATTCCGCACCACAGCTCCACATCCCACTGGGTGAGACATGTAAGATTCAGTATGTGTCCTTTATTACCTTCCTAAAAATCCAAAGGTTCTAAATTCTGCAGCATATCTGGTCTCGAGGGTTTGAGAACAGGCCTTGTGGGCCTGTGTAAACGATCACAGAGCATCTGAAAAGATGAAACGTTTCTCAACTATTTTAAGAAGTTAAGTTAACCCTGATCTAAAATTTGGCAAAGATGGTTCACTCACAAAGGAAACTGCAGTCTGACTTCATTTGACTATAGATGCAAAAAGCTTAGATAAATGGTATTTTTCACTTTTTCAACTTAAGTGATAAAAAATGATAAAAAATCTGTGGTTGTATGTGGTCCATTATGGATGGATGTGTCCTCCCAAACTTCAAATGGTGACATCCTAACCCCCTAGAACCTCAGAGCGTGACTGTATCTGGAGATGGGTACAAAAAGAGGTAATTAAGTTGAAGTGAGGTCAGTAGGGTGGGCCCTGGTCCAGCATGACCGCTGTCCTTATAAGAGGAGGAAATTTGGACACAGGCAGATGGGGAAGACCACATGAGGACATGGTGAGAAGGCAACCAACTACAAGCTCAGGGGAGAGGCCTCCTAAGAAACCAACTCAGCCGACACCTTGATCTTGGACTTCTAATCTTTAGAACTGTGAGAAAATAAATTTCTGTAGTTTGATGTACCCGGTCTATGGTGGCCTCCCCAGCACAGTGATACAACCACATTCTAATACACAGGTTTACATAACCACCGGTACTCATCACCATCTCAAAAACATATGTGAGTGGCATTCTCTTTCTACTGGGCCGTGCTCTTCTAGACAGCGGAATAAGGTGAAAGAAGAAAAAGACTCCTTTAAGCCCAAGAAATAAGATGGTGCAATTACTACTGCTTGGAGATTAAGTGACTGTTTAGATGAGAAGTTATTAGACATTTTTAAAAATAATTATTTAGAAATTAATGACGGCTTTCTATGTCAGCATTAGCCATTTAGAGAATATATGGAAAATTAAATTCCAAATGTCTATAAAATATATATTTCAGAGTAAGCTGTGCATAAAATGTAAGACATTTATATAATTACATAGTTTTAAATGCCTTCAGTTTCTGCTCTGGCTACAGTTTAGGGAAGAACCAAAGGCGTTCTCTGAGAACACTGGCCTGCACGCAGACTCCTCTTTCCCCATCGCTGCAAGTCACTATACTCATCAGACTAATGGCTCAACTGGAGAAGAATCTGCTTCCAGGCTCATTCAAATTATTGCCAGAATCCCTGTCCTTGTGGGTGCAGGACTGAGGCTCTAGTTTCTTTCCAGCTAAACGTTGGAGATCTCCCTCAGCTCCTAGAGGGCACCCGGCATTTGCAGAGGCCCACATGGGCTTTCCCAACATGGCCGCCTACTTCATCATGACAGCAAGAGTCTCCACAGTGAATCTGCCAGCAAGACAGAGTCTCCTACAATGCAACATAATCACAGGAGTAGCCTCCCATCACTTATGCAACTTGTTAGAAGCAAGTCAAGTCCCGCTCACATCAAAGGGAAGGGGATTATGCGGAACATGAACAGGGGATAGAGATCATGGAGGGTCACCTCAGAGTCTGTCTGCCACATGTGAATGGACAGGACTGACATGGAAACACAGTTGTAAACCCATCTCTACGAAGAGAGCATATACCAACGTGAGGGCAAGCACATTCCTTACATGTGCTGCCCCAGGAAGCCAGATAAAAGGTGCAAAACACCAGGAATTTGGGCAGTGTGAGGAGGAAAATAAGTTTGCCCACTGCACACATGGTCACTTAATTAGTGTTGTTCCTTGTTTATACATTTATTGGAATAACTTTGCTGTTGAGAGTGTGGAATGGGGAAATAAAAACACTAGCCTGACAAAAATCCTCAAAAATCTATGTCCTGGGATATTCTTGGGAGATCTGACTGGCAAGGGCATCTGAGCCATGAGTGGGCACAGCGATTGGTCAAAGAATGTTTTGGTTGATTGATTTCCAAACCAGGAAGAATGGAGTCCATGAGATTCTAGAAAACAGGGAAATCTGAAAACTTCCACAATTTGATCATCAAAAACCTACCTAAAATACCAGACACATCTAGGTGATAAAAATTGGATCATAGATATCGAATTCATCAACAGCCTCCACAAAGAGATATGTAACTGCTGAACACAGGAAGCTCTGGCCTTGGTTATTCCTCCTGGGGCTCAGCTAAGCTCCCAGCCCTGTGCCTCCCTGTACAAGCAGGCAGAGACTCCAAAGCTGTCAACACCAGGGGCTTATGCAGTGCCCATCTCAGTCACCAGAAGCATGCCCGTGACACCACCATCTGCTCAGCAATACAGCATCCCAGGCACCAGGAATGCCACTCGGGACAGGCAACTGGGTACAGGGCCATCTCCTCTTGTCACCTCGGGAAGCATCTCCTGTCAATAAGGGCAGGCATGCCCTATTTCTCATGGGCCCAGCTACCAGGGCTGCAAATATTTGTTCTCAGTAATTCTGAGACACCAAGTATCTTCGGTGGTGACTGAACCCAGTTTTCACGAGCAGCTGCTTCTGCAAACCCAGGTTCCATGAGGTAGATAATGGGAAGAAGGGATGCTTGGCTCATCACAAACCAGCAGAGGACAGGCCAGTTTCTGTTTTTCCAAAGAAACAAGCATGTATGGAAATACAGCTCTCTCAAAAGGGCAAATGGGCAGATTCTCCACTCCACTGCCTCCTTCCTACCTTGTTACAGACAAAAGAGACAGAAGCTGCAAGAAAAAATTAGCAAGCCAGCCAGAGTTGGAGAAGCTCTGGAACCTGGCAGACGGATGGATAAAAATTTCATTTCGGGCTTTGGAGAGGTACTTTTTGGATATTCCTTGTCCCTTTGTTTTGTTTGTTTTTTAGTTTGTTTTCTGAATACAGGGGCGTTTGGGGAAGGATGGTGCCTTTTTGCAAAAGGGAGAGTGTAAGATCTTTAAAGAGACAGCTGCAGGTCTAACTGCTGGGTTCTCCACCTGCTCTCTGCCCACCTTTCAACAGAACATTCTAATCCCCTTAACTCTGTGCCCCCATCTGCTTAGAAGGGAACATTTAAAAGGTCCTTAATCTCACAGGGTTACTACAATGGGAACATGCTGGAAACCAGAGTCACACAGAAACACCACCCACTTTGATGGTGGAATTGCAGAGCTGAGCCAGCCTTTGGCCCGTTACACCCATTTTAACACTCTGCGTGCCAGGAAACTGACGTCCGTGGTGGGAAAGGTATTTGGCCAACTCCTCGCTGTGAGAGACGCGCTGTGGGGTACTGCCTCCTGACCATGCTTACCAGGCAGGGCAGATGGAAAAAGTCAGCAGCTCGCCCCACGCTGAGGACCCTCAATCTTGAGTGTGGGGCTTGGAGCAGGCATAGAACTGGCTGGGTCGAGAGCTTCACTCTGACACCCTGACAGAGTCCTCCCCAACCTCAGCCAGTCTGACCTATAGTCATCCCTAGTCTGTGTCACTGCCAGCTGTCCCCTGATGCTGAGGGTCACACCCAGGCATCACCCTAGGCTCTCAGACTCTGGCCACACGTTCTGAAGGAGGGGGTGGCAGGAGTCCCAGCGGCCCCCGTGCGAAGGGGCAGGTCTACATCTACGGCGTGGGGCAGCCCCCTCCCTCTGTGCGTCAGGACTCCTCAGAGACATATTTGTTTACTCCATTTGCCGATATGCAGTTTGCATAATATTGAATCTGGAAAGGACACTGCATCCACTGACAGGAGTTTTCCCAGCTGGAAAAAGAAAAAAAGAAAAAAAAAAAAAAAGAAAGAAAGAAAGAAAGAAACCAGCTTTACATTATTTTTTGTCTTTTTTTCTTTTTTTTTTTTTTTTTAACATTTTGGGGTAAAAATAAAGACACCAACACCAAGTGCCAGGTTTCCCTGATGGATGTTTGCTGGGTAGAGAAGACCAGTCTTTGGTCAGGCCACACTCCCAGACCCAAAGAAGTGTTGGATGGCTTTCTCATAAACACTGTTGGCAGCTCCAGGGACGGCTCTTTTGGTAAAAAGGATGTACTGGAATGAAACATGGGCCTCCAGCCAAGCCACGTTTCTTCTATGAAACAAACATTCACGTGTCAGGATGCAAGGAGCCAAGCCCGTCTGAGAGTGGAGACGTCCTCCTCCTCAGCATCTCAGGAGGGTGAGAAGAACAAGGCCAAGCTGGGCTCTGACCTGGGACACCAGTAGAGAGCAAAGAGCTAAGAATGTATGCCAGCTCCTGTGCCCCTGGCCAGGCTTACATCCTCAGATTGGTCTGAACACCTGGCTCAGACACAAGTTACAGTGGGGTCCCTCCAAATCTGTAGATGCAAAGACACAAAGCACAAAGCCACGGTAAGCGAAGGACGCCTACCAGAGGCATTTAACGCAGGCCCCAGTCTTCTCACGGACACTCTTCTCATCGCGGCCCTGCGTGCCTCAGTGGCAGGCTCCGGTGCGCTGCGCAGAGCACTGCGTGTTCGAATGTCAGTCTACACGTGGCGCTGTCCCCTGGACCCTCCTGCGTAGAGCGTGGTCATACAGAGCATCAGCCTCTGCAGTGCCTGGCAGGTGGTTAGAAATGCACAACATTAGCCCTCACCCCAGACCTGCTGACTCTGACTCTGCACGTCTACAAACGCCCAGGTGATTCTCAGGGACAGTGAAATTTTGAGAGGCACTGTCCCAGGGGCTTCCTAGAACACTCTCACAATTGGACAGGACACTGTCCTGTACTCTTTCCAAGTACTGCCAGCTGAGGAGTACTCACAGGGTCACTGAAGGATGAAGCAATAACTAAAGCCCCCCCCACAAAGAATACCCCCAGGCCACAACCCCAGGTTGGAGTAAAAGGCACTTTGGACAATATAACCACTGTCCCCAGGACCTGAGTCATCCCAGCCACCCAGCCTCCACCGTGGAGAAGCATCTGCTCACACTCACTTCACCCTATAACCTCCCTGGAAGAGGGAGAACCATGCAGCTCAAGCCCGAGGTGACGTAAGACTTCAAATGAGAGTTAAAGTCAGATCTGGGGTGCTTCCTTGTGAATTTCTCACTGGTGAGCCAGAGTTCGGCTTTACCTGATCTGGGGACAAGGGATTCAAGTCCCAGGAAGCCTCAGGGAAGTTTGAAATTAAAGATAGCTGCGTTCCTAAGGTGGACACTGCTGCAGAGGACATGCTGCAGGAACATTGGCCCCACAATGAGCACAACTCTCTCAGCACTCGGTTCTGTCAGCGCCATTGCTCTTGTCTGTTCACTGAATCTGGAGAATTTAATGAGCTCAGTCCCGGGCATATCACCAAGCTCTGCAGATAACTCAGTGCCGAACTCCCCTCAGGAGCAACAGAGCCCCACACATCAGCAAGGTTCACAAACCTGGGTCTTCCCTTACCAACCAGTGTGAGGACAGCACCATCACCCAGCCACCAGGGACCACTAAGCACGACCGTGGGTCCACAGTGCCTTTCTGGGAGGAGCAGGGGTAGTATCACCTCTCGATTTGGGTCCCCAGCATTTAAGTCATAAATATATGAGTATCTCACTTTGTGCAGTAGGTGTGACACCTGGCAATGTCTGTTCTGCTACCTTAGCTGGTGCTTAGTGCTTACACCTTGTAAGAAAAACGAGAACACAATTGTATTTGCTGTAGACACGCTATAGAAGAGTGCTTTAGTGGGTTGTTGTTTGGCATCGTACGCATAGATTGTAAATAGCAGTTTTGGCCCATAACATCCATTTATCATCCATCATGCCTGGAAACTAAAGCCCAGGATGAGAAGGGACTTGGCCAAGTTCACGTCCAAGTTCTGTTTTGTTTTTAAGGGCTGTAGCAGTCATAGAGTTACAGCTGTTTTAAGTTGTTTTTTATTCAGTTAAAATTACACTAGCAGATTACACTGTATGAAAGCATGTAGCCCTGATTACCATTTTTTCCATGTGTTAAGGCAGACCTAAATGACTTTCTGAGGAGATTCTTGGCCTTCCCCACAGGTACACCCTGGCTTATCTCCAAAAGGAGATACAAGAGCTTTCTTTTCAGGCAGGAGTTCTTGTAAGGTGACACAATTTTGACAAGAGTGTGTTAATCTTCCTCCCACCTTGGGTGACTGTTACACCTACCCACTTCCCCGCAACAGAAGATATTTGCACTCCTGGTAGTTGTCAGGGAACATAGCCTCGAACTTGGTGTCACTCAAATGTTTCAGTTCTCTTGGTTGGGTGGAATTGTGTTTAGAGAGTATTTCTCAAGGGAGGAATTGTGTTAGTTAAGATAGTGCTAGCTACTCTATCAGACAAATCCCAAATTCTCAGTGGATTGACACAATAGAAGTTGGTTCCTTGTGCATATCACAGTCCAGTGAAGGTTTTCTGGCTGCGTGTGTTTCCACCACACCACGTCTTCAGCACCCAGGCTTCTTCCTTCCTGTGGCTTCACCCTCCTCTGGGTCCTTATAGCCTTCTTTCAGCCAACAGATGGGCAAAGGGGTCATGAAGAAAACACATCCACTTCCCAAACTCTTCAACTAAGAAGTGACACAATTTCTGCTCACATTCAACGGGGAGGCCACACCTGGCTGCAAAGGAAGCTGGGAACAGTACTTGTGTGCCCAGGAGGGTAGGAAACACGCTTTAGTGAACTCAAATTAGTCTCTGTTATGGAAATGCATTATTCTCAATCCCTTAAATTGACCCAGGTTGAGTATCTGGAGAGTATCTGGACTATACAAGATGAGTATCTGGAGAGCATGATGTGGGTTCCCACAAAATAGCTTCTATAGAACAGCCAAGAGATGTGCCCTCAGTGTAAACACAGAGAAACACTGGGTGAGTGGGAAAGTGGGAGAGGATTTCACACCCATGTATTCAAGTGCTGTTGAGGATGGCATTCAGGCCTGATGATGTTTCATTTCAAAGAGGAATCCAGAAATCCTCAGAGTGGTGGCCTTTCCCAGTGCCGGCTTTGTTTTTATTTGGTTAGGTTATGACCCATATCATTCACTGTGCTTCCTTCTTTGCCTTGGCTGTTGGGAAGCTTAGACTCGGACCAATTACACGTCACCTCTAGCAAATGTGTGAGACATTAAAGGATCCATTTTTTGAACCGAACTCATATGTGGTGCCATTCATTTTTTTCCTATTCTTACTTCTCTGCCTCATTTCTGGAAGTTTTTTATGTATTCTTGCTACTATCCAACTATCTTTGTAAACTGTGTCTAGTTCACTTGAGGAATGCAATGGAATACAGGCAGATAAATAACAGAATAATCAACAAAATACAAAAGCAGAAATGACGCAGGAGCTACTAGGGAAAGTTGGAGATACTTTCTTTTTTCCTTCTCTTCTTGTCATCATCTTGGCCTTACTGGTGTGGTTGTTTCACCCATGGTGTCTATTAATGAACAAATCTCTTTCCTTTGCTCTGGGCATCTACTGCGCACTCAGGCTTGTGGCGGCCTTCACAAAGACACTTCCCCAGTTTCAAAACAAATGCCAGGCAGAACTTCTAGCGGCTCATGCTAGGAGCTCATTCTAGGGGATGGTTAGCTTAGGTTGCTGTTTCTTATAAAGAAGTCCTGTTGTCATTAGTACATCACCCACCATGCTTCTTCCTGTGACCCTGAATGACAGTGTACCTTTGTACCCAGCAGTTGCTCTTACAGACCAACCTCCAATGCTCTCTGAATCCATGGGCAGATTAGCAAAGGGTCAGCATAGCTTATAGTGAAGAGAAAATTTAGAGAAGCACTATCCAGTATGGTGGCACTTGACATATGCAGCCACAAAACACCACGAGGGGAGTCTGAATTGAGACATGCTGTAAGTATAAAATTCATACTGTATTTTGAAGACTTAGTATGAAAGAAAGAGTATAAAATATCACATTAACAATGTTTAATATTTAACAGGAATTGTCATGTAATCTCTCACCACCAAATCTCTGGATTGGAACCTGGTTATTAGGGTTTGGCCCAGTTCTTTGGAAGAGTCTGAGATTCACAGTAATAGGGAGAAACTGGAGATTAGATACCTCTGCCTACAAGTTTTAGCCCTCAGTCTAATGCACTCAGCTCTGAGAGTCAGCCTGGAGAACAAAGACTTCAAGCTATCATTCATCTGTATTGTGTGGGCTTTGTTTTCAAGGACAAAAAATATTAACTTAAGGGGAAAAGTCATTTTCAGATTGTTCTTTAATAAAAATTAAATCTTACCTGGAGCAACTTATCTTCCTCAAGCAGAGAAGTTCAGTTGCCCCCCGCCCCCCAGCCCTCTGAATAGCAACTAAGCAAGACAAAAATATTTTCCAGTTCAGAGATTATTTCAGTTATCGCAGGCACTAAATAGATGGCAAATGAGCAACTGCCCACAGATGTTTGTCCATGAATCATGAATCTGTTACTTCGGAGAAACTGGGGGGAGGGTGGGGCTTTTTAGTAATTAAATGACCAGTGGGTAAAAGTGCTCAAAGTACACACGATAATGTTGAAGCCTGGAAGAACAGGAACTTGAGCCATGTGCACAGGTGTATCTGAGGACCGAGAGGCTTGCAACACCAACATGTGTCCTTTATCCTGATGAGCCAGGAGGAGCCCCCACTTCCCGACAGCCCAAAGAGGGGCATGTTCAGGTAGCCCACCTTTAACTGCCAGGGTGTCTCAACCCCCATTTCTTGCACCCTTCCTGACCCCATATGACCACCCCTTTGCCACATGACTTGGCCATTCACCCCTTAAGCACCCAGCCTTTCCCCTGTGGGAAGTGCAGTACAGCTCACACCCATGTACCCTTTCTTGACCGTGCACATGTCTCATAGCACAGACCACAACCTAGTGCTTCTCAGCTTACACCTATTTATACTGATGTTTCTCTCATCATTTCCATCCTATTGGTCCTCCAAATCTTTAATAACCCAACCCTCCATGACGCCAAAAAATCAATCCTCCAGAAAGAGGCAAATATTCCCCAAAGTAGAGAAACTTAGAGAAGGATTCAGTAGAAGTTATAAATGGTTGTGGTTATATCCATGAGAAGCCCATTTCATTTATTCATCATTGGAGATTCATCCAAAGTTTCATGGATAGAATTCAGAGGGTCAATGAACTAAGACAAGACAAATGTCCATCTTTATTTGCAGTGCCTTCCAACTGGACTATAGTATCTCTTTCAATTATAAACATGTATAAACATAGGTAATAACTCACAGCAGTGTTAGCAATGCCTATGATTTATCAACAGTAGAAATAAGATACTCTACTAGTATGATTGTTGAGATTTCTCAAAATATTATTTATTTCAGATATATGACTGCTATTAGAACTATAAGTAGATCTTACTTTCTAATGAGCTAATAAAGAAGCACATATATGACTATACCACATGTCCAGTTTATCTATATTTTGACAATTGTGTCTCAATATTATCACTTTCCTTTGTAATTTCATATATGTAATTTTGTGCATTTAAAAGCATTATTCTGGGGTGTGGGGGGTGCCTGGGTGGCTCAGCCGGTTAAGTGTCTGACTCTTGATTTCAGCTCAGGTCACGATCTCACGGTTCATGAGTTCAAGCCCCATGTTGGGCTCCACACTATCAGCACAGGGCCCCCCTGGGGATTCTCTCTCTCTGCCTCTCCTCCACTCATGCGCATGCACACACACATACACATACACACACACACATTCTCTCTCTCTCTCTCTCAAAATTAATAATTTTTAAAAATAAAGCATTATTCTGAGAATAATTCCTAGCTACTGTAACAAAATATTATAGTCTGGGGGGGGCTTAGACAACAAATGTTTAGTTATCCCAGTTCTGGAGGCTGGGAAGTCAAGATCAAGTCATGGGCCAATTCAGCGTCCTGTGAGGGAACTCTTGCAGATAGCTGCCTTCTTCTTTTTTTAAGTTTATTTATTCATTTTGAGAGAGACAGAGATGATGAGAGTGGGGAAGGGGCAGAGAAAGACGGAGAGAGAATCCCAAGCAGGCTCTATACTGTCTGTGCAGGGCCCAATGGGGGCTTGAACTCACAAAACTGTGAGATCATGACCTGAGCCAAAACCAAGAGTCGGTCAGACACTTAACCAACTGAACCACCCAAGTGCCCCAAGATAGCCACCTTTTTCTTCTTCCCTCACATGGCAGACAGACCATCTGTCTCCTCCCTCTTCTTACTGGGGCACTAATCCTACTCATGAAGGCTCCACTCTCATGACCTGACTTCCTCCCAAAGGCCCATCTGCAGATACCACTATACTGGGGGTTGGGGCTTCAACATATGGATTTGGGTGATACAAACATTCATCCATAGCAAATCCACAGGCCTCACTAGATGCCAAATGAGTCTACGGAAAAAGGGGAAAGATGGTTAAACCCTGTAAAACATGCCTCCTCACAAAGATTCCTGTGACAACACGAGCCACAGAGTTCTGGAATGGCAGCTCTCCAAGCATCCTAGAGACTTGAGTTCTCCCGGTGCCTCAAGAGGTGATAAATATTCACACTCATGTCAAAAGCAGCAAAAACCTCAGAAGACTTAAATGCAGGACAGAGTGAGGGACAGGGATTGAGAGGCCAGTAAATCTGGTCTCTGGAGCCCCTCAGAGCATTTCTCGGGGAGCAGAGTTGAGCAGCCCCCACCCCCACTCTGTAAAGGCCCACCTATGCCGCACACAAAGACCATCTCCACAGAGGCCGAACCCACCCCCAATCCAGTGTCCAGCCACAAGCCACCTGCTGACTCCAGACTCAGGGGCAACTGCCTCATCCCTCTCAGACAAGGATGGGGAAAGCCTTTGTGAACATAAATCTAAACTGAGTGAGAGAGATTGTTAGCTCCGCAATTCCCTGCCCCTCGCACTAATTACACAAGCGCTCTGGGTTAATTAATTTGTAGGAGAGGACCATAGTGCTGAGCGTACACTTTTTCTGGGTTTCAACTGTTCCACTTCTCAAGTTGGAAATTACTTTGCAGCAACTTTTCTTTCTTTGTCTCACCTTTAACTCGAAGTCTGTTTGCATGTTTTCCTTTTGCAGCTTGGGGGAAAATTTTTTGAAAAGGGGGGAAAGAAAAGAAAGGTTATTTGATCCTTTGAAGAGCGAAATCCTGCTCATGGATTTTCTGCTTTTAATTCATTGGAGAGAAACGGGTGATTGAGTGAACAGGATGGGAAAGGAGGACAACACAAGAAGCAAGGGCTTTGATCTCCTGCAGGTGGAGGCAGGGCAGCTGCCCGCCTCCCCCCTCCCCCCCCCCCATGTCTCAGGGCAGCCCTGACCCATAAGCCCTGGGAGACCCTTCCACAGCTAGGCCACACCACCTGACCGGAGAACTCTGGGCTACAGGTTCTTAACACAGCCCAGAACAGGGGAAGGAAGCATGAGACTCAGCCAGAAAGGCTCATGCCTCCCGGTGCTTACCGCCTCAGGCACTTTGATCAGAGGAATAAAAGCTGAGAACTAAGAAATCATTCTGAGCGTGAGCTGAGAGGGGAGAGCTGATAAACCAGGGAAAGGCTCTTTGTAACATGAGCTTGTATTTCCTCCTTCATCTCTAGGCATAAAGAGGGGAGGCAAAATACGTGGTCATCAATACTGGGTGATAAATGCTCAGAACTTCTGGGTCAGCTCAAGGGCTCACTCAAGTCTGCAAAAAAACACCTAACACCTAACACCTAACACAAGGCAGGCGTAGAGCTGAAAAAACACACAAGCTTTTACTGTTGCTGCCCACAGTACAGCCTTCTGGAAATGAACTCCTGATCTGGGGCAGGGCCAACGTGCCAACAGACTGTGAGCCTCATAGGTCAGGAGTCCAGACTCAGTCCAGCTCAGTTTTAAAAATGAAAACCTTGGCACTTACTAGGTGATGGGCATCAAGCTAGAGAAAACTGGAGCCAAAGATGAGTGGGAGATGGGATGGGGTGTCCCTAGGCCCACAGTCTGTAAGTGCTATAAAAACTGTATTCACATGGTCAAGGACGGCAAAGAAGAGTGTGAGTGCTTAATAAACAGGGAAACGTGATGTCTGGGAAGGCTTCATTACCAAGGCAATACATAAGCTGGGTTTTGATGAATACACAGAAGTTCATCAAGAAAACATGGATGAAATGGGGCACTTGGGTGGCTCGGTTGGCTAAGTAGCCAGCTCTTGATTTTGGCTCAGGTCATGACCTCAAGGTTCATGCATTTGAGCCCTGCATTGGGCTTTGTATTCATAGCACACAGCCTGCTTTGGAGCCTCTGTCTCCCTCTCTCTGCCCTTCCCCAACCCATGTGCCTATGTTCTCTCTCTCTCACATGCAAATAAGTAAATGTTAAAACAAACAAACACATGGATGAGAGTGACCTTCTATATCACAAAAAGAACACAAAAAGACACTGAAATGTGAGCTATCGAGGTGTGTTTGGCACCTCGGTTGGCTTGAGTGCGATGCCTGGGGAGGTGGGGAGTGGTGGTAGAAGGTACTGGGATCAGGTCACAAAAGATCTGTGCACCACCAAGCTTGGTTTTCCTGGGCTTTTCTCCTGGTGGACCAGTTGTAAGAAGGAGAGCAACATGGTCAGAAGCACTGAGTGTGTATGTCGTACACATGCATTTTGGCAGCTGAGTGAATCAGAGGGGTGTGAAATGTAACGTTTCCTCTCTGGACATGACAATTTTAAGGCACCTCCAGAGAGACAAGCGGGGAGTGGTGGAGTGTGTGTTTCACTAGCACAGGGGGTTCTGTGCTGGAGATGCCCATCCAAGGCTGCCAGGCTAGCAGTGGAGGCAGAAGTCATGATGAGGAAGAAACAGGCATCAGGCACCAACCCCCAGACTCTGGCTCAGCCAATGGCTCACTGCTTTAGAAATCCCCAGAACGTCAGACTTAAAAGGTTCAGAGAGATCGCTCTCCCTCCTCATTTTGCAGATGAGGAAGCAGAAGGTTGGTGACAGCTATAGCCCCAGCTCTCTGGTCACCTGACTCCCACCACTGCCGCAGCCCCCGCCGGCCTGCCCATTGCATCTAAAATGGGCCAGATGGGGCACCTGAGTGGCTCAGTGGGTTAAGCATCTGACTTTGGCTTAGGTCATGATCTCATGGTTTGGTGAGTTCAAGTCCCGCATCAGGGGAGCACAAGCCCACTTCAGGTGAAACACAAGCTCTGAGTGAGCCCTCCTTCTCTCTCTCTCTCTCTCTCTCTCTCTCTCTTGCCCTTGCTCACTTGTGCCCTCTCTCTAAGAAAGAAAGAGAGAGAGAGAGAGAGAGAGAGAGAGAGAGAGGAAGGAAGGAAGGAAGGAAGGAAGGAAGAAAGGCTGGAGGTGGAAGGAGAAGAGGGAGATACAGAGACGAGGTGACTAATGTCAGATTCAAAGGGGCTCGGTCAATGAGGGGGAAACAAAGGCTGTGAAGCAGATCCTAGGCACGCAGCTGGAGGAGGAGGAAGCTGTAGTTCCTATAGGGGCCTCGACCCCTTTTTCTCTACCTAGTGAATCTCACCCAGCTCAAATACCACCTCTTCCCTGAAGCCACCCCAACAAGCGGAGCCCAAAGGGATCTCTCCCTTCCCCAACCTGTTCCAGCTTCCTCTGCATGGCGCTTCCCACACATAGTCATAACCCAGAATTATCCGTGGGCACTCCTCTCACGTTGCTCTCCACTGTGGACAATGGATTGATAGCACCATCCGAACCCCCAGAACCAAGCACAGGCAGGTCTGCCCCAGAGCAGGGGCTCCCCAAACAGGAGCAGAGGAATCCATGCTCACTGGCAGAACACAAGAGAGCGAGGCCCGCAGAGCCAGAACCATGGATGAAAAAGCAAGTAGACCGACAAGGAAAGGAAGAGTGGAACTTGGGAAAAACATGTGGGGCTGCCACTGCCCGGGAGCCCTAGCACAGCTCCCCCTGCTTGAGTCACAGACTGAAGAAAACACAAGCGAGCCGACACCAGTCACACCAGTTCTGGCAGAGGCAGGACGGGATGATCTAATAGATATTTTCCAGCCTTCGTGTCTATTATCCCCAAACAAAATGACATGTGCTTCCAAGCAGCTCCTCTCTGGTTATATGAGCACTATAATTAAGCATGAAGTACACACCCACCTCAGTCTGCACAGAGAGGGTGGGGAAGCCAATTACAGCACAGCCAGGCTGCCTCGCAGAGTCAACGCAGAGAGCACCATCCTCCAATAGCTGCTTTCCGACTCAGCTGTCCCACAGTGGCCTCTGAGTGCTCTCAGTTAAGCTACATTTGGGGCCCCAGGGGGTCAAGGAGGAGGCAGTGGGCCGGGAGGCATGGGGGCCAGGTTTCTAGCTTCTGTTCTGCCACTAAATGGAAATTCTCTTCCTATCCCGAGCCTCCAGGTTTTCATGTGGTCTCCCCACCTGGCTACTGTCCAGTACACAGGAGCCTGGGTCCCCCTTCATGCTCTCTTGGCTGAGCTCATCCAGAGGCCTCAGGAGCTACCCCTGAAAGAGCAGCCACGGCTCTAGTGGGCATGGGATCCTTAGATGCCAGCAGTACCCAGAGCCCCCATCACAGCCAGATCTGCCCAGAGTTTGCTTTGGGAATACATATCTGGACCCCAGCAGGGGCATTAGGAAGCTTGGAATCACAGCGAGACTACCTTCCCAGCCCCAGTCCCGGGCCCAGGCTGGAGACAATGACTTTTGTTAGAGGCACACTGAGCGCTGGGTTAGGCCTTGTCCACCCCAAGATCCTCCAGGTCCCTGCCAGGCTGTAACAAGCCAAGGGACCCAGATGAGTCAGATCCCCACAATGGTCCCTGGTGCCCCAGCCCCTCAATGCTGTACCTGTTGGTTTCCAGGGACCCAGGCCTGCCCTGAGTCGGACTCAGTACACTGAAGGTCCCCCAACCCCCCTTCCCAGATGATCTTCCAGGAAGAGATCATGTGCCTCTCTTCCAGCCCTGGAATCACCCCACATTTTCCTGGGGTCGTCCCCTACCCCTGGTCTGTCTGCTTTGGGATGGCCAGGTCCAAGCCAGACTCAAGGAAGGCAGGTCATAGGAGGAGATCCTGGGTGGTACATGGCATTAGTAGCATGAGATTCAACATCTAAGAACGTCCCTAAGAGGTCCTGTCTTCTCTGCACATCCTGGAAAGTTGACACGTGGGCAGAGCATTGAAACGGTCTCCATCCAGACCCAGAAAATCAGTCTCCCATTGAGGGCAATGGAGCTCCGGTATCAAGTCCTGTGGCTCTTACACCCATCTCCTCCTCCACCCCACAGTCAGCCACTAGATAACAGACTGTTTCTGGCTCTAGTGTAACCCCCAGCACCTACCAGAGGGACTTTTTTTTTTTAATAGTTTATTTTCAAACTGGTTTACATATAACACCCAGTGTTCATCCCAACACGTGCCCTCTTTAATGTCCGTCACCCCTCTCCCCCCTCCCTCACCTCCCTCACCTCCCTCACCCTCAGATTGTTCTTAGTCTTTGAGAGTCAGAGGGACTTTTATCTAGTGGCCTCTTCCCAGTGTCATCCCCTAGCCAGAACCACAAGGAGCACCACACCTGGGGGACAAAACCTGTGTAGCCCGTTCTTCACGTAGTTTTTCCTAAACTACACCCTCTGTGTCATCCATCATGTCTTCCTCTCCCATGTTCCACCGGTGGGAAGGCCTGCTTGTGTCCTTCTTTTGCCCTTGCCCTTCCCCAGTTCCCTGGGTGGCCACATCTTCCATACCCTGGCCAGCAAGCTCTCGGTGGCCCCCAGGGAACTCTGCCTTTTGGCCTCCCCACACTCTACCAGCTGCCCCTTTGCAAAGGGGGAGACGGTGGGAGGGCTGTTGCCAAGGGGGCATCTTGCCACAGCTCCTGTTATTGCTGTAGGGTCTCTGCTGTTCTCCGACCAAGTTCAGCCAGAGGGGACCCTGCACCCTCCTGTCTGCATTTTTCTCCATTGTTCTTACCATCATCTGACAGAATGGTTATTTATTTAATGTGTGTTTAATTTACATCTCATTCTCCCACCTCAAAAAATAAAGTAACTCCACGTGGGGAGAGATGTCTGCTTTTGTGCACATCTCTAATCCCACATCCGGAATGGTATCTGACCTGTGGTAGGCGCTCTATCAATATTTGTTGAAGAAATGAATGACTAAGTGAATGAATGAATGCGATCACAAGCACCAGCCATGCAACATCCCCGGGTGGGTAGATTCTTTCATTGTGAAACCCTTGGAGAAGTCTGAGCCAAGGCATAAGGATCCCTGGCCTGGGGATCAAGTTCCCGGAGACCCAGCCTAAGCCACGTTTCCTGTCTGCATCCTCAGTTTCCCCACTTACACAATTAGAGGGCTGAGCAGCACCCAGCGGCTGGTCTGTCAGGTGCTGCCTGCCACCTGCTCAGTGTAATCCCAGGACCTGTCCTGTGACCTGCCCGCGGCCCTCACCCAAGCCCCACCGGCCCAGCAGGCTCTAATTAGGAACTGCTCTTAGCATTTTTATAATATAATTCTCTCCGGTCAACATTTTAATTATGGGCCTCTCAGTCATTCTTCTCTGACATCCCAGCACACACAGGCAAGGCTGCTTCCTGACCAGAGGAAGCAGATGGCTGGGGGGCCGGGAGCTCCAGCTGCCTGGTCACCTGAGGGCTGAGGGGTGGGTGCCGCACACACAGCCCAGCCACAGCGCCAGGTGGAAGCTTTGCTCTCGCTTCTCCCAAGGCACATGGCAGGGGCTCCCCGGCCCAGTTTCCCACCCCGGCTCCTCTGCCCTGCCACACTCACCTGCACACCCACTTGTGTCCCCTCTTGCCCAGACCAGGGCTGCTGGCCCTTTCCTTCTGTACGCTGTAGGAGGGTCTTCAAACAAGACCCAGACCCCACAGGTGGATTTGCCCTCACAAGGATGCAGGGGTGAGTAGAGAGGACTCCTGCTTACCTGTCTGTCCACGTCTTCCTATGGGGCACAGACATTCTGCCCATAGGACTGGATTTTTTTCCACTGGACTTGATGCTTATTCTGGTATTTCTACTGTGAGAACCCAGTGTATTTGCCAGATCAAAGGGCAACTTCTTCCGAAAGAGCACTGTCCCAGGAGGTGGCCACTCAGAGACTGTGTGGGACGGGAGCTGGGGCCTCGAAGGGCCAGCAGGAGGATGTGACTCAGCGACAGGAGAGAGGCCAGAGGGGATGTTGGCAGGATGAAAGGCTTGAACAAGGCTCCAGGGAAACTCCTTTTTGAGTTGGAAGATCCTTGACACAGGCTGCAGTAGCCTCCAGGAAGGTCTATGCCAGCATCCAAAGGACTGCCCGGGGCAGAAAAGGACGTGGTGTCAAGACCAAGAAGCAACTAGGAGACAGTGTTGGTGTGGGCCGAGGTGAGGCACACAGGTTCTAAAGCAGACCACCTGGGTCTCACCCGGCTGTACCGCTGTCTACTGCCTACCATCTCTCCCCATCTAAAAATGAGCATAAATATGCCTAAAGGCATGCTATGGCAATTAAGTGACAAAATAGGAGTAAAGGCTTAGGTCACTGCCTGGGACAAAATAAGCATTCATTTAATATTGGCTATTATTATTATATATTCCTCCCAAGCACTCATGGACCACCGAAGACATCCCAAATTATCAACACCAGAAGCCTCCACACACGTCCTCTGGCCTCCTCATTCACCCGGAATGCCACCCCAAGAAATTCTGCAGTTCCCCTCAAAAGGGCCAGTTTCTAGTTCCCTGGGAAGGAGAGCCACCAGGCTGTCTGAGGTCCTCACTATCTTCCCTCTGGAAAATTACAAGGCAGCCTCTTTCTTTGTGTGAAATCAGTCAGTCCCGTGTAAGAGGAGACGCCCCCTGGAGGACACCCGTGGGAAGTTACTGAGCAGTAGTTCTGGGAGGAGACTAGGGCGGATGTTCAGAGTCCATCTCCGGACCCCTGGGCGCTGCTCTGATTGTCTGTTTCCTCCCTGCCTCCCCTTTTCCCATCTCTTCCTTCTCTCCAAAAGCTGAGGTTAGAGCCTTTGACCCAGGAGCACGAGCAGTTTGTCCAGACCAATCAATCTCCAGCTTCTAGTTCAGACAATTATTTCAACTGCAAAAAAAAAAGAAGACAGAAAGAAAAAAAAAGGAAAACTTTCATGCAAATCGGGGCCAAATTGAAAATCTGTTCATCACTTCTTCTGGTGCCTCGGGTCCCTTGTTGGGGAATTTTTAAATGGCTCAGCTCATCTGAAGCCAAGGAAGAGAGAGGAGACAGATGGAGTCATGCATTTTTACAGAGATTCTTAAGAATTGTCCTTGTGGAAAGCCCCTCTGCCCGTCCACGCTGCAGTGGGGAAGTCTCGTTCCATGACCTGCTCTTACTAAAGATATTTCTCCTCGCACCTGACAGCCCAGGCACGTTTCTGTGGGGACTCACTTGCACAGCGGCCTTCAAAAGAGATACTTCTCACACAACTGGCTCGAAAAACTCCAGGCTTGCTTACCGAAAAAAGCCATCGTTCTGCTGCACAACAGAATGTAAAAGCACTGGTTTTAACAAGAAAATGTCCACCGGTACAGGAACTTCTTGTCAATTGAAACCAACTCAACCCAAGAAGTGAACACCTGGAACTGAGCTGGGCTCCACCCAACACCCTGGTCAGGTGTCTGCATGGAAGTTGTAACTTAAAAGAGTCCTAGGGATTCCCTTTGCATGGGCTCTTCTGGGAAGCCTCATGGACGCTGAACACAGCTGCAGAATTTGACTCAATGTCGAGTCTTCAAATACCCCGTAAAGGGACTATGGCTCTCAGAAGCTGCCCTCTGACTCAGCCCTGATGATTCAGCAAAGCCCCGACTTTACTCAGAGAAATAGTTAGGGTTCTCCAGAGAAATAGAACCAATAGGATATAAGTAGATAGATGGAGAGAAGGAGAGATTTGTTTTAAGGAATCGGTTCATGGGATTGGGGGAGGGGGAAAGTTGGCAAATCGGAGATGTGTAAGGCGGACCAGTAAGCCGGCACTTCAGAGTTAATGTTGCCATCTTGAATCTGAATTCCACAGGGCGGCAGGCTGGAAACACAGCCAAGGTGTCTATGTTGCAGTCTTGGGGAGAATCCCTTCTTCTCCGGAAAAGCTCAGCCTTCACTTTTACTGCCTCAACTGATTGGATAAAGCCACCCATATTATGGAGGGTAATCTGCTTTACTCAAAGTCTACTGCTTTTAAACATTCATCACATCTAAAAACATTTAGAAGGTGTTTGTCAAAAAACTGGGTACCATAGCCTAGCCAGGATGACACCTAAATTACCTTCACACTTGGCACATCCCGTCTGCTCACTTAGCCCGTCTGCCGCACCTGCACCTCTTCCTTCTCCCACTGTGAGGGCACACCCTCAGTTTCATGCTTTGTCAAGTCGCCCCTCCCTTCCCACTGACATGCTTACCCCACCGCTTGCCTCTTCAAACCCTCCCTTCACCCCCCAACACTGAACTCCAGCTCCTCTCCTTGATAGAGTCCTCCCTGACCTCTTCCTTGATAGAGTCCTCCCTCCAGGACTCCTGAATCCCCAACTGTTCACAGCACAGGCCCGCCCTTCACTCACACCTCCTGAACTTCTTTTTCCAGTCTCTTTTCTCAATTAAGAGACCAGCTCATACACCTCCACCGCCCACCCAGGAGAGAGCTGAGAAGATCGAAATGGACACAAACATCCATCTGGTGGGGATTTTTTCTTTGAGGAAAGTATAATGGTAGGAAGTTTGGGATTAAAGAACGAAGTAAAACAAACACAGGGAGAGCAGAGAAAATCTGGAGATTGTTCTGTTCAAACTGAGCTACACACAAAAGTTGAAGAGGGGTAGGTAGGAGATGGTAACCTCACTCTAGGTAAATACACCAAATGGCTCTTGCCCAAGCTAATCTGTGAAAACCGAGCTATTCTGGCCCCACCACAGGTGCTGCTTCTGAGCTGCAGATGGGGTTTCCGGCAGGCATCTGGGCCACGTTAAGGGAGGACTGAGCGAGTCTCTCTGCGGAGACCCTTCCAAACAGATGAGTTCAAAGTTCTGCTTTTAATCGATTCAGTGTGTGATATCACTGGGCAGCATTTCCTCTGAAGATAAGGGCAGCATTGATTGTCAGATACTAAGTACAGGCAGCCTTGAGGAACACGGAGTCCACTGCCACAGCAAACAGGCTAAGACCATCTTCGGGGGGGGGGCGGGATGCGGGGGACTGCGGCTGCTGCTTTGGCAAGATGAAGACAACTCCTAATCAAGCTCCCGCCTGGGCCTGGTGGTTTCTCACTGGGAGCCAGTCACCAGCTTATGGGAAGGAGGGAAGAGGAGGGAGATACACCAGGACCTTGGGCATTTGTGAAAGGCACTTGTGCGGCAGATCTCACTGCCTGCCCCATCTCAAGTAGTTGATTAATATTGTTGAGCATGCAAGACTGCCACACCCTGTGCCAAGTGCTATGGGCGTAACGGACAGCCCTGGGCCCTGCCTGTAGGGAGCACACATTCCAGAAGGGGAGAAAGACAGCAGGCAAATATCATAAATAATTGCCAAGATGGGGTGCCTAGGTGGTTCAGTCAGTTAAGCATCTGACTTCAGCTCAGGTCATGATCTCGCAGTTCGTAAGTTCGAGCCCCGCATCAGGTTCTGGGCTGACAGCTCAGAGCCTGGAGACTACTTGGAATTCTGTGTCTCTCTCTCTTTCTCTGCCCCTCCTCCACTCGCACTCTCTCTGTCTCTCTCTCTCTCTCCCCCTCTCAAAAATAAAATTAACATTAAAAAATAAATTATAAATAAATAATTGCCAGGAGAAATCAGGCTGACCACACATAATTTTTGAATGGCAATGTGACATTATGAGAGTGGAAGACCTTTCCCTGTTGGACTTGGCAGGGGGTGGGGCGGGGATGTGGGTTTCACAGAAGGTTGCTCATGCACAAACAGAAAGCCTCCAGCACTGCCTTTGCTCCTTACCCCTCCCTGTCTGAGTCAACCGCTAGAGTCTCCCCCAACTTCTAGAGACATTACATCCCATGCCAGCTAGATTAGAGATCCTTCCTTTCTGCTCCTACTATGATGTCCCCCCACACACACGATCCCCAGCCATAGAACTTCTCACGCTGTATTTTTTTTAGGCTTATTTATTTGCTTTTGAGAGAGAGAGAGAGAGAGAGAGAGAAAGTATGAGTAGAGAAGAGGCAGGGATAGAGGGCGAGAGAGAGAGAGAGAGAGAGAGAGAGAACCCCAAGCAGGTTCTACATCATCAGTACAGAGCCTGATATGGGGCTGGAACTCATGAACTGTGAGATCGCGACCTGAGCTGAAGTTGGACACTTAACTGGCTGAGCCACCGAGGTGCTGCTCTCATGCTATATTTTAATTGTCCATTTTGCTGCTGGTCTCATCCACTGAATAATAAGTTCCTTACAGGCAGGGGCATGTTAGCCTTACTCACAATTTTACCCCCAAGGCCTACAGAGAACCAGGCACGTATATGGCCACCGCTTTAGGTACTGACTGCTTAATGTGCATTTAGAGAGACTTTGCTAATAACAAGAGCTGGCATTGTTTGAATAGGCATTATGTGTCAGACACTGCTAAGCACTTGGCAAACATTTAGCCCTTGCAATAATCTTTTGAGTTTGGCATTATTATCCCCATCATGCAAATAAGAGACCTGAAGCTCAGAAAAACTAGGTAATCCGCCCAAGGTCACACAGTTTGGGACTAGAGTCAAACTTGCAACTGTCTTTGGTCTCCACAGATGCTGGCCTGAGCTCCCCTGAGAGAAAGTGTGTGCTCTGCTAAGTGTACAAGGAGGGGGATCTGTTTCTGGCCAGATATGGGAAAGATCTAAGGAGGCTGGGTGTTTGATGGACACATCTACAAAGAAGGCAGAGTGGTTACAGTTGTCAGGGTCTAAAGCTCCCAGAGATGGGGCTTCTGAGCTTACAGGATGCTCTGTGAGGAGGTGAAGGCAGGCACCAGACATTACGAGGCTTCTCCAGGAAGAAAAGAAGGACGTCAGGCAAGACCCAGGAAGGAGGCTGGCCACATATAGTGGAAGGAGGTGGAAGTGTCAGTGATCAATACCCACTTTTGTTCTTGGCATCTATCTCAGGTTAACTGGAGCTTCTCCCTGAAACTCAGTGCCTGCTGCATGCAGGAAACTCCAGAGCTAGTCCTAGGCCCAGCTGGATCTGGGGCAGGAAGTAGAGGGATAGAAAGACAGCTTGTCACAGTAAAGGTCAGGGCATGAACCAGCACAGGCAAGCAGAGGCACAACAGTGGCAAGTGATTAACCTGCCATCACCCCACAAGCCTTAAGTGGGATGTGCTCAAACATTATAGACTGATCTGGCTATGGGGACATGCTTCTCTCTAAGGATCCACTCCAGCCTGCTGCTACTTCCCTGTGGAAAATTAAGAGAGGAGTTGTCATCACCGAAAGAAAGAAAAGTAGCCTGCTCGTTTCATCACAAAAACTCTAGCAAGCCTATGGCAAATGGTCTCAATTCCTTCCTTCCTCCTGATTTATACCAAAGCCATTGTTCACCCTGATGGTGTCCAATATATCACCAGAATGAACACTGCCTCTTGGTATTTCACCCTCCAAAGCCTCGTAGAAAAATGGATGCTAATGAAGAGACCTTCCATGTTTTCCTAAGAAGGCTATCACCCCTGATAATACAGAGTGCTTCAGCAGATCAATAAAGGCAATAAATCAATGCAATTTATTAAATACAACAAGCACTTTCCCAGTCAAGGGCTCAGAAAGAGTCCAGAACAGCATATCACCAGCACTCAGCTTGGGAACAGGTGCTGGTGGCTACTTATGAACAAAGTTTCAAAAAATACCTCAAGAGAGATTTAAAGCCAGGAACAGTGACACTCAGATCTCCGCATCCCAACTCCCAGTGGAGCTCTCCCTGTGGGGATCCTCATCAGCACTCTTTAGACAGAATCCAATTTACCATCCTTTCTGCAGAAACACCTAGATCAGCTCCTAGGACAGAGCTAGCAAATGTTCAAGTGAACAAGGCCGTGTTTCACTGGCAAAGCAAAGCACGAGTGCAGTGAAATCAAACATGGTGAGGCTTCAAGAACAAGGGGATTCATCCTTGAATCTGCCTGTTCTCTGCCCAAAGAAAGAGCCAGAGAATGGCTCTCTATCCAGAGGTCTGAAAGCCATCTCAAAGGAGAATCCATATTCCAACTCAGGTCCCGACACTTAGACAAGACTGGTTTAACAATTCATGGGAGTAGGCACATCGCTAATCACTTCATCTGCAAGCAAGAGTTTATGAAATAGCCACTGCACTGATGAAGGTAAGGTCATACTTCTTCTCAACAAAGGCAAGAATAGGGCTGCCATTCCTCGTCTTAGCCCCACCCTAAGTCCACTGTGGAGAGAAAAGCCCCAGTGGGGCTGCTGAGGGGTCAAGGTCCAGGCTTCAGATATCCAAAGCTTGGCCTGACAAGAGGCGCCTCCCCAGGCAGAGGGCCTTTGTGAAAATACTGACCTTCAAGGTCAACCATCATTCCATCCATCCATTATCCATCCATCTATCTACCTACCAATCCATCTATCCATCCATCTATCCATCCATCCATCCATCCATCCATCCATCCATCCATGCATCCATCCCCCAGACGGTTGCTGAGGACTCTACCACATGCGAGGCTCTGTGGGAAGGCAGAGGATCTCTCAAAAACTGAGTATACAACAGGGGATAAAATAGCCTGCTGACCAGTGTGATATGATGGAAACAGTCTGAACTCGAACCAGCTGCACCTAGGTCCTCATTTCATACGTGTTTCTTTGGGCAGGTTACGAAACCTCTCAATGCCTCCAATGCCAAATGTGGAAAGATTAAATAAGATGATGGAATGATTCCTAAAGGGTGACTTGGTAAACCATCAGTAGTATAGAAATAATTTCATTTGGAACAAGGGCAAACTTTCATCTAAAATAGAGATATAGTTTAGAAAAAAATAAACATCATACTCATGATATCACAAATATTACTACTAAAGATAAATCTAAAGTTTAAACTAACTTTATATAGAATAAGAAATGTATTTGCAATACATGTTACCAACAATAGGTTTGTGTTTAGCATAAAGGACTTCTACAAATCAAAAATATTTAAAAACAGATAACAGACTTGAACAGGCATTCACAAAAGAAGATATTCAAATGGCCAATATGAAAAGATGCCTAATCCCATCAGGGAAATGCAAATTAAGATCACAATAAAGTATCACTCTCGAATCCCCAGGATGGCTAAGTGACAGTAATGATAATACTAAGAGTTGACAAGGACATAGAACAAGAACTTGGATAGTTGGGACTGTAAACTGGTGCAACCACTGGAAGGACTATCTAACATTACCTACTGACGTTGAACATACGCATATCTTATAAGCCAGCAATCACACTCCTAAATATACACTCAGCATAAGCATATTTTAATAAGTATACACAAAAATGCTCATACTACCATTATGCATAACGGCTTGAAACTGGAAACCACACAAATGTCCATCAACAGCAGAATAAACAATGGCATTATATTCGTGCAATGGAATACTATACAGCAATGAAAGTGACTGAACTCCAGCTATACGTGACAGTAGAGGCATTCTCTCAAACATAATTCTGAATTATAGAACTCAGACACACACTCAAATATAGACACCACGTGATCCCATATGGACAACGAGCAGACAGAGCCAAGTGAAAAAATAGAGCATGAGAATCAGAATAAGGTTACCTCTGGAGAAGTTGGGGTGGGGGAGGGCTGGAAGGGGGATGAGAAGGGTTTCCAAAGTCCTCACTCTGTTTAGTTTCTTGATATTTTACACTAATTTATTTACTTATATATTTATGCTCTGTGCATAATATATATTTATGTCTGTTATATTAATAATATTTAAAAAACTTTACAAAGTCTTTAAGTATTAGGTAAATACATAGATGGATGATGAAAGCAAAATTGTGAAGGTAATCATGACTACATATTGGAAATACTGAGTGCAAGAACTAACAAGAGACAGATCCTTTACTGCACATGTCACATAAATTGCCTCATGTAACTGTCACAATAATCCCATGAGGCAGATAATACTATTAGTCCCCCTTTTACAGATGGGGTTTAAGGCACAGAGAGGTTAAGCTACTTGCATAAGGTCATTCAGCTAGTTAACACCAAAGCCAGCATTCAAAGCCAGGCAATCCAGCACTCAAGTTGTGCTCTATGCTCTTGACCATGCACTTCTACCGCCCTCAGGTGAAAGGTTAGCATAATAAATAACGGGCGCTTTTATTATAAACAATAGTCTTTCCTCATGATACCCTGCATTCTGCTCAGGACACTTGCCAGTCATTCCTTATTCCTCTCCCAATTTATTTGGTGTTTTGATTTTGACACTCCATTCCTTCCCTCAAATTTTCTGTCCCTCTTTCAAGAAGTCTAGTGAAACCCTGCCTACTCGGAGGCTAGGGGATACGAAGAGCCCAACTGCACAGCTGTCTGAAACATAAAATAGCCAGACTGAAATCTATGATACGTTAACCGCAAGAGCACAAGGTGGAATTTGGCTTCACCTGATGATGGCTGTCTCAGGGAGACCACAAAGTGCTTTCCAGCTTAAGGGATGAGGTGTCGACGGGGGCTCTCAGGTGGGTGAGGTGTCGACGGGGGCTCTCAGGCTTCCTCCGTATCCTGCAGGAGCACAGGCGCTGAGAGTGGCCAGATGATGGGAAAATCCTGCTGTGAACAGTGGGCATCTTCGCCTCCTAGAAGGAAGCAAGAGATGGATAATGTAGATGAATTCAGGATGAAGCAAGGAAAAATGGTTCATAAATGGGAGGAGAAGTAAGAAGATGCTCCTAGGGTCCCAGCGCTCAAGGATGTTGCCTGAAATAGATGAGCTTCATCTGCCCCAGGAAGTAGTGCCCTTGGGAGGCCGACCATCCACCAGGGAGACGACCCTCCCCGAGCCCCCTCGGAGCCTGCTGGAAAGCCTGGCTTGATTTGTCCTCTGAAGACTGCTATTATGGCTCTGGATATCTGCACAAGCCTTTTGGTGCTAAATTTATTTGCAATTATTGCAGCAGCCTGTTTAATTATAACTAATGGGCGTAGTCATGCTAAGTGACATGCCGTTGGAAATCCCCTTCCCCCAACTGAGAACATCCACTGAAATGCAATAGAGATGCTGGGCAAGGAAGCAACTATATTTAAGGTGACCAAGCTCCTGCCCTGGAGGACCCACCTTGGAGAGATTTCACCAAAGAAATGCCCCCTCCCACCCCACATACAGAACACCCGTGTAGACAGCTCCAGCCTTTCAGACTGTGGGGACGGGGTGTCCTATTTGTGAGCTGCCATTTCTGAAAGCTCGATGACAGGGGCAGAGCCCCCCTCTCCAGGCCTCCTGCAGAGGATGTGATTTAACATGCACATTATTAATGAGCTTCATCCTAAAGTTATTCTGGCTGCATGTGGAGCTTAGAGGACTTGGGAACACAACTTGGCAGGCGAGAGAGGCTTTAAAATGCAGCACTTCCCCAGCCTGGTTAAAAAAAAAAAACTACATAATATCAAAGAGCAAATCGGAATTGGTGGGTGGGGGGAGGCAGCAGCAAAAATGGGTTAGTAAGAGTAAAATGAGGAAAAGAAAACTTTAAAAGTATTTTTTTAAGAAATATGTATATATTCAGTTCTATTCTGTTCTGCACTGTTCCTCCCAGTCTTCAGGTCACTCTCTTGCCAGGAAGGGCCTCCTGCTCTTCTCTGTCCGGTCAACGCCTGCAGGCCCACGGAGCTCTCCAGGCCATCTCCAAAACTTCTCCGTTGACATCCCCAGATCTCAGAGCATTTTTCCTCCCAGACATTCTTTTCCAGTAGCCCTTTGGCATTTTATTCATTTAACTATTCATCAAAACAGGTATGGATTCCTTGCTGTGAAGTAATTGTGGCAGACGTTAATCCCAGGTCTCGGATAAGGCAGCTTTCCCTGCGGGTATCTTGTCTTTTTCAAGAGGTTGAGTTCCTGAAAGTTAAGAAGCACTGTGGGTTCATGGCCACACTGCCCATGGCCTGGCACATGTCGGCCTCTCAGGGAATGCCTGCTGGATGCCCAAATTGGACTCAGCATGTTGGAGAATGTCCTCGCTTGCCCTTTCCCATTGACCCTAATGGATGTTGCCCATCTTCCCAAAGGGCAGGTGGGGGTAGAGGACTGGGTCCCTCAAGAAGATGGTTCTTAGATGCTAATCCAGCTTTTGCTTGTGCAGGATAGAACCTCTGATGAGCTGAAGCCTCAAACATCATCCTACCCACTTAGACCTCCTGTCTGGGTATGAGACATCCAAAGAAGAAAGAAAGTAATGGTGACAGAGGTGAGGGGGAGGAGATATTGATGGCTACAGCTTTCTAAGAGGAAAAGACACTTATTCACTGAACAAGAATGGACCACAAGAGATGTCGATGAATAGGGGGTTTGTGGGTAGATGGAGGGAAGGAGGCAGATGTAGAGACTTGGGCTCTGCTCTTCCCTTGTAAGAGAAGACATGGAAGGTAGAACACTAGAATAATAATCAATTCCTAACCTCTATGGTAAGGAGGGAAGAGTTCTGAACCCTGACTCACACATGCTCCCGAAGGAGACTGATCACATACAGTCATGTATCAGCCCAGCTCCCCTGCCAACCCCCACATGCAGAGTTGTTTGGGTTTTGTTTTGTTTTGTTTTGTTTTGTTTTCATTTGGTTTGGTTTGGTTTGGTTTGGTTTGGTTTGCCTTGGTTTGGCTTGGTTTGGTTTGGCTTGGTTTGGTTTGGTTTGGTTTTGGAGTATTTTTCAACTAAGCCTCATCCCTGGGACTTCTCTGGTTATATACACAAGAAGAAGAAATCGTGTCATTTGTAAAGACTCTCACAACCATGACTAGAATGCTTCACTTACTAAAAGATTTCACACTAGAACCTAAAAATCGATTTTCCCTGATCAAAATATTCTCTGGAGGTTTCCATGACACGTAGTTTACTATTCAAGCAGCAATGAGAGGCAGAATGAATCAGTCATAATTTGGCCTGGGATTTAGGATGTTGACCCAGGCTCACCAGGTGCTCTACCAGCAGAGGCCTAGAACCTCTGAGTCAACTTGAGCTCCTGGGGCCCCTCCTGGCAGAAAAGCATGCCAGGATTTCCTTGATCTGAGTTAAGACAACACCACTGACAACTTCTTCACAAAGGAATTAACTGAAACATCCAGATAGAGCCTAAATTTCTCACCATCTCAAGAGCCAGGCCAGGCTGTGGGATTCTGGATGGTGAAAAGTACTCTCTCCTATAAGCTCTTACTATACTCACTTCTCCACTTGAGGAGGGAGAAGACGGCTAGCCAAGTTGTCCGTTTCACAAAATGTGACCAAAACAGCAGTTTCCTGGCCAAGGTAGCAAGGATCGAGAGGCCTTGGACCTTGACCCCAATTCTCTCTCTCTCAATCATTGCAGGGATCTTTAAGAGAAGCTCTCCTTCTTTGGAAGACGCCCTGTTCCAAATCCCAAGAGGTAGTTACTTTCTCCAAGAGAAAACTTTGACAAACGCATCATGGCATCATCAAGTTCATCGGAATGAGAGTTGACCCAGGGTACATCTGTTTTGAGTCAGGATCTCCTAGTTACACTTGAAAAAACATCAACAACCCTAAACTTTTCCCTACCTAGGCTTAAGTCTAGACTGTTACATCTGACAAAAAATACCAATCTCCCTTTCCCTTTGTAACAACCTTGGTGTGTGCTCAGTACCATGCTATGTGAGGGAGGGGTTTGGCATTCTCCTCTACTCTGTCCCTGAATGGAGAGATATCACAAATGGCTCATCTTATAGGATGCAGGGATCTGTCAATATGTCCTCTTCTTTCCTAGAAAGTTTGCTGTCAGGGCTAAATAACAGGTGATTACAAAGTGCCTTTCTCATTGAAATGAGAATTAATATTAATGCAATTATATGTTGATGGCTTTGGTGTTCTGCTGAAATGGACCAACATTTAAACACCAGCACTTAACAAAAATAAAACTATCCTAACACAATGACTTCAACAGTATGTCAAGAGACAGAAATGTGCAAAAGACTCTCCTGGGTATCATTTTTGCAAGACTATTCTAAGAATTAGAGTAGAGGGGGAAAATCCACCATTTTCCCAATTGAAAGTATTTGCTCTCATAAAAGGGAAAAGTTGATTTATTTTTATGAAATACTACAAATACGCTTTTAAAGTCACTGAATTCCTCAGCTACCTCACCCCAAATCATTGCTTTATGGAGCTTTTAAGTCCTTCAAAATATAGCACTGTAGCTAAAATAGAGCCATTCCCCAAGCAACAGGATTGTAAACAGGATGTGAGAGAAAGAAAGAATTCTTTCAGAACCATGGAAAGCTGCTGTCCATTTCTTGCAACCACCTGGTGTGATCTGAGGGCAACTCAATAGCACAATATTCCCTCCTCAGAAACACCTGTCCCCATCCCACACTATCTGAGCCCCACACTTAGCGTATTCCCTTTGAATCTCTCAAAACAAATGGCCACTCAAACCATAAAAGTCTGGGGCTAGAAGGGGACTCAGTGGTCATTCAGGTCAACCTACTCATGTCACAATGGGAAAAATGCAGGTCCAGAGAATCAACCAGAAACATGCAACCAGTCATTGATAGAATTTGAACCCAATCCAAGGCTCACAGATGCCCCGTCTGGTGCCTTGTCCATTACTCAATGTTGTGGCCCTAAAAAAGTGGTGTTGGAGTCCTAATCTCCAATAGTACCTCGGAACGTGATCTTTCTTGGAGATGGGTTCTTTCAGGGGTAATCAAGTTAAAATGAGGTTACTAGGGTGGGACCAATCCAATATGGCAGATGTCCTTATAAAGAGGAGAAATTTAAACAGCAAAAGAGATGCACACAGAAGGAAGACCATGTTAAGAGACAGGGAGAATACAGCCATCTGCAAGCTAAGGAGAAATACTTGAAGAGATCTTGCCCACACAGGCCTCAGGAGGAAGCAACCTGCCAAGACAATAAATTTGTATTGTTTACACCTCCCCGCTTGTGCTAGTTTGTTATGACAGCCTTAGAAAACTAATAAACCCAATATCCACTGTCCAGAATAGAACATGCATCTGTGTAAAAGTCTATGTAGATATGCTGGCTTTATTTCACATATAGTTCAGACATCTATCAACCTTAACTTCCTTAAAAATGAGAAGGCACAATTTCTCCCAAAGGTACCTTTTACAAATGCTAGTCTCTAAATGACAAAACCTTGACCAAAACCCAAAGGTCGTTTAACCACCCTTTTAAGTAGACACTATTATTAACTCCATTTTAGGGGTAAAGACACTTAGACACAGAGCAGTTTGAAAAAAAAAAAAAAAAAGCTCAGGAATAACCAATCAGGAAGCGGCACAGCTTATTTCAAACCTAACTCTGTTGGGTTCCAGAGCACAAACTCCTAAGTGGGACACTACACAAGAGGTAGTAAGCTTACCATCACTAGCAGAGTGATGATAAGCAGTCCCTTTCTTCGAAGGACAGAGGAGGCGATGTGTAATCTAAAGTCCCACCAGCCTTGAGCTTCCCTGAGTTTACAATCCTTTATTTGGGTGGTCAAGGGAAATTTCAAAGAGGAAATGAGAATGTGAGTCAGAGTTCATAGAGACAGAAAGGAAATTAGTGATGGGGTTAGAACACTTCAGGAGACTGGAGGAAATCAGGACGAATAGCAAGGAAGGTGTTAATAAGATTCGAGTTCTTAGGCTTTCCTAGTTAGAGATGCCCAATGCTCCAGCCCCACCAATCTTTATGCTGAGTGTGGGGTCATCAGAGCCTCCCAGCTGAGCCTCTACCCTGTGTACAGCCTGATTAAATAGAAATGAACCCTTTCAGCTTTAAAAGTCACATGGTATTAAGGATGGATATAAAGCCAAGGCTCTGAGCTCTTAATTTAGCATTTCCCCCAGCCCTAAGTTAAACACATACGCACACGTACTGATTCCACCATGCTACGGGTTAAATTCTGCTCCTGTCTGAGCACACATGTATCTTATATTATCCTTAGCATGAGTCAGTGGTGCATGCAGAAGAGAGAGAGCAGGCCTCAGAACCCTCAGTGCCAGAGCAGCTCCTGAATTTATGCAATCAAGATCACAGCTGTCTGAAGGACGGTTTTCTGTCTCTGCCACAGTTCAGGCAGTGGACGTGTATTTCTGATGCGATGGCTGCAGAACAAAACACTTGCTCATTTTCAAACTAAGTTTTTATTTTCTCCGGCTTCAACAGGTTGCTGTGCAGAATATCTACTCAGTACGTGACATTTTCTCAGCTTCCTTCAGAATAGGAAAGGGAGACCTCCCCCCCACAAACCCCTAAAAGGTTTCTGTAAGTCCATAAGAGAAAAAAGTTGTTCCAAGCCCTGTGCTGGCTCCTTAGAAAGGATCCTGGGGTGGGTCCTTCACCAGGGGCAGAGGATCGCCTGCAGGCTGCTCGGCATCAGATAGGAGGGCAGGGGCAGGAGAAACTCAAGTTCCATATGCAATGTGGATTTCCTAGGACCCAGAGGACTGGCTTCCCAGGAAGAGAGGCTCAAGCTTCACATCCACCCCTGCAAAGAGCAGACCCTACTTCTTTCTCCCAGTTTCTAGAAAACGCTCAATGCACACCTTGCATTTGCCAGCCTTCATCAGTTTCTGAGACACATCTGTTCACTGCTGCCAAAGGAAATGGAATCTCTGAGAGGGAGCACAGGCAAAGCCACATGTAGAGGAGCTCGAGTATCTGGGATCTTTATAGAAGTGCTGTTGATGATTTGTAGATTCAAGCGCTCGCTGCACCTCTTACACTGGTGCCAGCAAAACTCCAACTAACTCTCTGATTACAAAAGGCTCCTCCTGAGCAGGGGATCAGGGCTTTCCTTCTCTTTGGCAGCTGGGGAGCTCAGAGCACTCTGTTAGCATTTACTTGAGAAAGCTGTTTTCATCATAGGCTTCTGGTATCTTTTTCACCCCGTCACCACCACCTACCAAATGACATTTGATTATTAATTGCCTTTTAATGATTCTATTGTGACCACATCTCTTATTATAAGCTGACTCAAATCCTCTTTGGAAATAGCTGGCTATAAATAATAAACACCATCAAGAACTGTTTAAGACACGATGGGCAGGAGGACCCAGACAGAGGAAGAAGGCTTTCCAGGATGCCACACAGCATTTCGGAGCAAGAAGCACTTCTAGTTCAATGCCTCCCTTTTCGGATGAGAACATGGGTGTCGAGAAAGGCAATGAGATGTCCAAGGTCTCACAGCTGTTCAGTGGATCAATGGCCTGAAACAGTTAACCTGCCGGCAACACGGTGCTCTTTCCGTCCCAGCCGCTGATCAGGAGGAGCTCTGACATGTGGGGCTCCGGCAACCCTCAGGACTGTCACTGCCACATCCCCTGTGTCCAACAAGACTGAGAGAGTCTCCTTTATTCCCTTTCATTCTATTTGCTTTTCCAGAAGCCCTTGCATGGAGCACAGGGGAGTCTGCTTCTGAGGGTTAATATTTGGAGAAGGGGAATGGCATCATCAGACATGGCTGGAGAGGCGCCGGCCACTAACATGCTGTGTCCTCAGCATTTTCCACAAAAACATGCAGGATGCACTAACACATCAAGAGGACACCGTAATGCCCTGCGGCAATGTGCAAAATACACTGTTTGCCCCCAAAATCCAAATATCTCATGTCAAGTTTCTTTCCTCCCACTCTGCAAGCAACACTTTGGGAAAAAGCACAGATTTCTCCTGAGAGTTTGTTGTTCTGCTTGTTCTGCACTTGAAGTGACAATTCCTTGAATGAAGAGTCTGTGGCTGCTGTGAAAATAAGGAGACGGAGAGACTGTGCACCTGACGGCAAGGAATAAGGGCCAGTGAGCCCTCAGTGAACCGTGGCGTGTCCCTGCCTGATACCCTTTAAAGTTCTGCACCCCCCACATCCTCACAAGATCAAGTTCAAACACCTTACCTAGTCCACGAGGCCCTCGCCGGCCCTCCCCTCCCTACCTCTCTACCCAGTTCTGGTCACTGTCTCTCTTCGCCCCACATTCCAGAACCACTCAGCTTCTTGTGGCTTCCCAAACACAGAGAGCCTGTTCTTGTCCCTGGACCGCTGCTCATGCAGTCCCTTCTGCTGTTCCTGCATCCTTCCAAGTTTTCCATTCTCCCCGCACTGGGCCCTGGTGGGGTCTCTCCTGTCTACGTGTCTCGACTCTTCTCTTTTTGTAGTATAATATCAGTCTAACTACTAAAAAGATCCACGGCACTCTAGAACTCTTCGTCTTCTCTTCAAAGGTCAAGGGGCCAAGAAAGTGTCCAAAGGATTGACTTTTCCATGGAAGTCATTAACTCTGGGGTCAACCCATGGCACTCTGGTTTTCAGTAATATGTCTTTTATGGTCCAAGGGGTGCTCCCCATGGGAGAAACCATTTAAATCCTGCTTCAGCTTCAGGGGCTTTAGCCTCTGGTCCTCTTTTCCCACAATTGCAATAGCCAAAAAAGCCCCTTTATTTCTCTGTTTCTTGGGAAACATTCCATGACCATGAGTGTATATTTTTCTCTCTTCCCCACCAGCAACTATGGCACCTCATAAAGCCCCAAGAGGTCAGCAGATCATGGAAAAAATAGAGTATGGATAAAAGGCAGGACTCAGGAGACCCAAGAGCTTCTCTAAGTGTTGCTGATGAGTAAACATAAGTGGGCAGGACATGACCCAGGCATTTCCATGGACTGAGTCAAAACCCAAGAGTCACACTTTGTTGATATGATGCTCACATGCATCATCTGAGAAGTATTTATTTTAAAATTCTTTGGCAAAACTCTTCATACGGCTATAGAGTCACAGGCTGCAGGGGCTTGTGCAAGACCATCAATAGACCCACCTTTTTCAGAGGGGGTGACCAAGGCCAAGAGCGGAATATTAAGGAACTGAAGTCTCTTTATAAGAGCCAAACTCTCTGTTCCCCAGCCTCACCCACAGCCTCTTCATCCAGGGCCCTGGCCTCCATTCACAGGCCCCTACATTACACACAGGGAAAGAATCTCTGCTCCTGCCATGAGTTCTGAGAGCAGCTGCACATCTCCCAACTGGGGCTGCTGTAGCAAATGCAATTAGCAGGGCTGTCTGACAACAGCAACAGCAAAATCTTCTCCCTCCCTCCCCAAGTGCCTAAGTGACTAGACCCAGGTGTTACATTGTCTGAAGGTCCTCATCCCCATTCTCTCTTCATCTTCTGGCCCATCTTCTGAGGCGAGACAAAATAATAGGGTTCCAGGGATCCTCCCTTCCCATTGCCTGGGGAGCCTGTCTTAAAAATAAAATCTTCTTTGGGATTAAAAGTCCATCAGATATGGCAATTCAGAAGCTTTCAGAGTCCCATACGAGTTCCAGCTTTGCTTCCCTTCATGTGTATTATCTCCCAACCTTTTGTTCTTGAGCCTCACTATGACTTCCCAGGGACCCAGAATTCTTGTGTATTTTTGAGGTTTTATTTTTTAGAGTAGTTTTGGGTTCAGAGCAAAAGTGAGAGGAGGGTGTAGAGATCTCCCATATACCTCTGCCTCCACACATGCATAGCCTCCCCATCATTAACATTTCCTGTTAGAGTGGTGCATTTGTCACCATCGATGACCCTACGTTGACACAACACACCCAAAATCTGCAGTTTACATTAGGGTTTACTCTTGCTACTGTATATTCTACGGGTTTGGACAAATGCGTAATGACATGTATCTACCCTTTTGGTAGCATACGAAGTATTTTCACTGCCCTGTGCTCTGCCTATTCATTCCTCTCCCTGTCCTACCTTGGCAACCACTGATCTTTTAACTGTCTCCATTTTTGCCTCTTCCAGAATGTCACATAATTAGGAGTCATACAGTATGTAGCCATTTTATATTGGTTTCCTTCACTTAACAAGATGCATTTAAAATTCCTCCATGTCCCTCCATGACTTGATAGCTCATTCATTTTTAGTGCTGAATAATATTCCATCATCTGGATGTGCCACAATTTATCCACTCATCTACCGAAGGACATTCTGGTGGCTTCCAAGTTCTGACAATTACGAACAAAGCCACTATGAACATCTCTGTACAACTTTTTTGTGCGACACAAGTACTCAGCTCCTTTGGGTAAATACCAAGGAGCATAATCACCGGGTCCTCTGGTAAGAGTGTGTTTAGTTTTATAAGAAACCCATAAAACATCTTCCAAAGTGATTGTGGCATTTTTCTTTCCTACCAGCAACGAATTGGAGTTCCTATTCCTCTATAACATCATAAGCATTTGATGTTGTCAGTGTTCTGGATTTTGGTCATTCTAATAGATGCATAGTGGTATCTCACTGTTGGTTTACTTTGCATTTCCCTGATGTTATAGGATGTGGAGCATCTTTTTATATGTTTTCTTTTCACCTGTATATCTTCTTTGGTAAAGCATCCATTACAGTCTTTGGCCCATTTTTCAATTGTGTTGTTTGATTTCTTGTTGTTGAATTTTAAGTGTTCTTTGTATATTCTGGATAATGTCATTTATCAAGTGAGTCTTTTGTGACCTATAACTTTTGATTCTATAATTCAGAAACAACAGAAACATATAGGACCTCTGGGATAGACCAGGGCTATAGGGCTCAGATCTGTTATCCCCAAAGAGATAGGTGTGAACTAAGTGGAACCCCAGGGAGGACTCTGAATGAGAAGTGTGATGAGTAACTCTGTCCTTATTGAGAAAAGGCAGTCCTTTCTAGGAGTCAACATCATTGTAACTTGAGGAGTCAGACACATGCAGTCTCCAGATACTCACAGAGCACTCCCCATGTTCAAAATACTAAATCTAACAGCATTTGGTCAGAAGTAGCCATGGGCACAGCCATCATTGGTAATATCTAACATCTCTGAGTACCTGTGCTTTGAGTGAAATATCTCATTTTATCCTCAAAATAATCATATGAGGCAACATGATTGTGATAGGCAGACTCATAGCCTCCAAAAATGTCTACAACCTAAACCCCAGAATTTTAGCTTTTTTGGCAAAAGGGGCTTTGGAGATGTGATTAAGTTAAGGATGGGGGATTATCTGAATGAGGTTAATGTAATCACAAAGATCCTTATAAGAAGGAAGCAAGAACATCAGAGTCGGAGAAGGAGAGGTGGTAACAGAAGCAGAGGTCAGAGTCATATAGCTGCTGGCTTGAAGATGGAAGGAGACCATGAGCCAAAGAATACAGGTACCCTCTAGAGGCTGGAGGAGGTAAGGAAACACACTCCCCTAGAGCCTCCAGAGGGAGCATAGCCCTGCCACACTAGATTTTCCCTTTGTGAGACCCATTTCAGACTTCTGACCTCCAGAACTGGAAGATGATAAATTTGTGCTATTTTTAGCCACCAAGTATGTGGTAAGTATTACAACAGCAATAGGAAACGAATACAACTATCATTATTCCCATTTTATAGATGAAGAAACTAAGATGCAGAAAGGGGAACTAACATGCCCTAAATTGTACACCTGGCAACTGGCATTTCCGGGACTTGAACCCAGGTAGTTGGATTCCAGAGTCAGGGTTTTTAGCCTGCCTAAAATATAACTCTAATGCTAACTACTAATTGACTCCATGAATTAACAAATGAATAAATAATAAAGATTTGCTCTTGAGGTCATAGAGCTTAGAATTAAGTTAAAAGATAATACGGAAACAATGATAGAGAAACCAGAAGGCATCTAACATGGGTAAAAAAAAAACACAATTTCCTTTGCAGATGAGTTTCCAGAAAATAAAACGATCAAGGTTTCCTGTTGCAAATGCAAGTGGTATAGCTGCGGTAGAAAACAAATCAGTGGCTCCTCAAAAACCTGAACACAGAGGGGCCCTTGAGTGGCTCAGTCAGTTAAGCATCTGACTTCGGTTCAGGTCATGATCTCATGGTTCAGTGATTCGAGCCCCGCATTGGGCTCTGTGCTGACAGTTCAGAGACTGGAGCCTGCTTCAGCTTTTGTGTCTCCCTCTTTTTCTGTCCTTACCCCATTCATGCTCTGTCTGCCTCTCAAAAATAAATAAAATGTTACAAAAAAATTTTTAACCCAAACATAGAATGCCATATGACCCAGAAACCCCACTCCTAGGTATATGCCTACAAGAATTGAAAAAAAAAAATTACTGGAACAAGTATTTATACAGAAGTGCTCACAGCAGCACTATTAACAATAGTCAAAAGGTGTAAATAACCCAACTGTCCATCAACAGGTGAACAAATTGTAGTCTATACATTTGATGGAATATTATCCAGTCATAGAAAGGGATAAAGTACCAATACATGCCACACCATAGATGAACACGGAAACCATCAGGATGACTGAAGGAAGCCAGGCACACGACACCCTACATCATATGCTTCTATTTCTATAAAATAGCCAGAATGGGTAAATCGTCAGGACAGAAAGAAAACTGGAGATTTGCCAGGCTCAGGGAGGGATGGGGAGGTAGGGAAGAGTAACCACTTAATGGAGAAAGGGCTTCGCTCTGGGGTGACAAGAATGTTTTGGAACTTAATAGAAGTGGTGGTTACACAACACTGTGAGTGTACTAAACGACACTAAATTTTTCACTTGAAAATGACTATTTTTATATTATGTGACTTTTACCTCAATAAAAAAAAATAAAATAAAGGAATACTGCAAAAAAATTATCAAACAGGGTTTTCTAGAAGATATGGAACTTCACCTGGACCTTGAATGATGGCTGAGATTAGGCAGGCTAGGAGGAGATAGGATAAGTGAGCTAAAAAGGGAAATAATTCCCCTTTAATTGCACACAATAGACATTCTCACGTATCTGCAAGTTCCTGCCCTGTCTTCCCCACTCTCACCTTACGTAACCCCCTCCGAAGACTCCACCCAGAACTCAGGATTCTATAGGAATTACCAAGGGCACCCCACACATTTGCAAATGGTTTTATATAAATTGTGTGAAAAAGAATACTTACTGCAGAGCAATGTACTAATATCTGAAAAATTCCATCAACTTCCAAATGGCTCAGAAAGCCAAATGGCGCCCCATATTAGTCCAGGACTTGCAGTCAGGAGTCCTGGGGACCTGTGCATCATGTGGTCTGCCCCAAGTTCCTGGAGGGACCCTCGGCTTTGTCTGCAGCCCACCCACCATGACTTGCTTGGTCCTTCTGACACATGCCCCCACTCTAATTCCTGTCCAGAGAACAGGTCAGAGGTCCCAGCAAAGCAGTAGCATCCAGGGAGGGCTGTCCCCTATGGGAAGCTTCGCTTTTCTTGGTCATCAGTCACACAGCCTCAGGGGCAAGGAAAACACAAGACCTCTCTGAAGTTAGATGATTGACACCTGGTACTGGGCTGGATCCATCGTTCTTCAGGGAACAGAAGCAGTTAAAGTCTCCAAAGGTGAGTGAGGCTTGCTTTCACTGCCAGCCCCTCTAGGGAAGGATCCAAGGGGCAGCCTTGAGGAACTCTGGGGACAGCCCACTCCTACACCAAGTCTTCTGACTCTGAACTCCAAGTTACTTCCATAGGAGCTTCCTGACTCTGTCTTCAGTCACACCAGGGTCTTCTGGCTCCTTCCCACAAGCCCAAGCCATTAGTCACAGCAGGACGGGAGGCTGGGTGGTGAGGAGTAATGAGATACATTCTGTTCTGTTTACAAATTGCTTTCAGCCCTGTGGAGAGAGGTACTTCTAAATGTGAAGTGTTGTCGGTACAGGAGGAGGGATGTGTGTGACTGATAGCTTTGCCTGAAACCTACCAAGGCTCTGGGTAAAGCCACTGCCCCTGCCCCAGTCCCTAGTTCCTCATGCAGAAACAGGGATACTGGCAACACAGTCAGTCTCATCTCCAGGGAAATGCATCATCCCATTGGAGCCCAGAGATCTCTCCTCTAAACTCCTTCGACCCTTCCCTATCTGCACACTCATGGGGTCTGGTACATCACAGATAGCCTCATTACCTATTTATAGGTATCCCTTTCATCGAGTACCAGCCTGGCAATTCATCCAGGGGGCAGAGTTTGTCTTCTTCATCCTGAACTCTCAGTGAATATGTCATGGTGACTCTGTGTGTGTGTGTGCGTGTGTGCGCGCGCGTGCGTGCGCGCTTTCTGGATGACCAAATGTTGGACATTTCTATTATTGTCCCTGTGTCACCCATACTTCAGGCCTTTATGACCTCAGAATTATGCAGACTTGTATTAAAATTGGTAACACCTATTACATGCCTACTGTGTGCTAAGCATGGTACTTTATATATCCTTTTCCCAAATTTTACAACTACCCTGCAAAGGAAGTACTCTATCCTCAGGGGACAGTTAAGGACAAGGCGATCACTACACCCTCAGATCTCTCTCTCTCTCCAGGCCAGGCCAACTAGCTCCTACTCCTACCATCCTACTGCTCCACCACAATTGCCTTTTCTGATATTGCCTACGACCTCCATGTTGCCATGTTGGCTGCTCTTCGGAGGTGATCTTACCAGACCCCAGCCGCATCTGACTAGGTTGACCACCCCTCCACCAAAGAACACTCTACACTTAGCTTCCTGGACAGCACACTCCTGTATTTCCATACCTCTCTGGACACCTCTGGCTACTCTGGCCCAGGCTCCACAGGGATTTAGGGAAAAGGTTCTGGAGCCAGATTGCTGGGTTCATGCTCTGAGCTCCTCCGCCTACTAACTGTGATCCTGAGCAAAATATTTCACCTCTTATGCCCCAGTTTACTTCATAGGGTTGCTGTGAAAAAAACATGGATGAATACACGCAACGCATTTAGAACAAAGCCTAGCACACAATGAGTTCTCAATAAATGCAAGCTCCTTGTATTATCACTGTGACAACCCACTATCACGCCATCTCTAAGTTCTCAAGTCCCGCAGAGCCATTCCGGGCCTTTTCCACATCTCACTCTTGCCTAAGGCAGCCTCATTCATCTCCATGATTTTCAATGTCATCTATATGTTGGCATCTCCAAATTCATATCTCCAGCCCAGATCTCATTTAAGCTCCAGACTCATTTATCCAATCGCCTACTTGACACATCCATTTGGACGTCTCCCAGGCATCTCAATTGACATGTCTGAAACCGAGCACTCCCTTCCACTTGCTCCTTCTCAGTCTTCCTTGTCACAGACAATGGCACCATCATCTGCTGGTGACTTCAGTGAGAAACCGTGGGATCATCCTTGACACTTCTCTTTCTCTCACCTCCCACATCGAATTCATTACCACAAGCTTCCAATTTCACCTCCAAAATATAGCTTAAGTCCATTCCCTTTACCGTGTTCCCATTACTGTCACCCTATTTCAAGTGGCTGGTCTCCCTGTTGTATCTCTATCATCCCCACAATCCTTTTCTCACACATGCCGATGAAGAGGCTGATGGGAGGTGGTGGTGGTGATACTGTTTTAATGTTTTAATGTTGTTTTCATATCAGTCAAATCATGAAGTCAATCTCTGCTTAAAACTCTCCAATTGCTTCCCATTTTCCATGAGAGAAAATCAAATTCCTCCAAGTGGCCCTCAAGACTCTTCAATCTCTGCCTCCCCAGGCCCCTCCACCCCATCTCACCACTCTCTTCCTGGCTGACTCTGTTCCTGCTACACTTGGGCTGCCTTCCTGTCTCAGGGCTTCACAGCAGGCTGCTCCTTCTACAGCCCAGTATCTTAACCCTTTCTGTGCTCTGAACTGCTCTGGCAGTCTGGTGAAGTCAGTGGAGCCCTGCTCCGAATGTTTTTTCATGTGTAAAATAAAATGCATAGGACAACAAAGAGAACCAATTATATCAAAACGCAGTTATAGCAATACTATTGTGAAAGTACATTTGTAACATACCACGGTGGTGAGCTATTTTGACAGCAGGGGAAGGTGTGTGTATGAGGGGAACAGGAGGCATGGGAAATCACTGGAGCCTCTGCTCAATTCGTGTGAGCCTAAAGTTTCTCTGAAAAATAGACTACTAAAAATTACACTCGTGACGTAGCAATAACACATGTGCTTCTTCATCGAGGTATTAACAAACAAGAGCCAGCGATGGGTCTAGTAACTATTGTAATTTCAACATGATATGAAAACAGCTGCCATTTCTCCTGGTGACGAAGTCACACACAGGCACCATAAACACTACCGTGAGAGGAGGTCGATTCCCCCTCCAGGTGACAGCCTGTCCAAATCAAACTCTTTCCCCCATCCTGTCACTAAGTAACTACTGCTCACCCTTCAACTCCAGAACACCCTTCCTCAACCCCCACAAACTGAGGACCTTTCTCTCCTATTACTTCATTCACTACTCCCCATTTGATACCTCAAATTTTATCTCAAATTATAATTACATGTGTTTGTTTGCATGTTCACTTTCTGTCACTAGATGAAAGTTCCATGAAGGCTGGAATGATGCTTCGTCTGTTCAGTGACTGACATGGAAAGGGCATGATTCAGTGAGTGAATGAATGACTTGTCCGTGACTGGTAGGCCATGAGCACAGCTGTAAGGAACCCATCGAACTCCAGAGGTGGTGTTCTTCCCTGCGTTACACCGAACACAGCATGTTAGGGGATGATTTCTGCTTCATACATATGTCCCTTCTTTTACCATCTTCCACTGATCTCTCTGCCCCACACAAGTTATTTATGTAACTTTAGGAAGCTGGCCTTCAGAGAAGTTACATTCACCAAAAATGTTTACATCTCCAAATGGTAGCTTTTGCTGAAAAGGCAGTAAAAATTTAAATGGTTTCAGATCCATTCAGGGCCAAAGAAATTGATGAACTATGATGATGATAATAATAATAAACATTTACTGAGTACTCTTCACACTTTTTTTATATATAAGCTCATTTAATTTTTACTGTATCCGTACTTAGTTTGGAAGAGTGACGCATAAAATGATGATAAACCCATGCAGAGAGCTATGCTCTATTCCCCCCTTCACCGTCACATAGCCCTTCTTTAAATTTTTCTCTATCCACTCAAGTGCCTATGATTTGATAACAGAGATTCATAATGCAAATCGATTCTCAAAAAGGTGACACCTTAACCCATACACTGCCCAGGCTTTGTCTATCATCCAAACAGCTAGTCTTCCACCTTGGGGATCAAAAAGCAATAATATAAGCCAAAGTTCAAAATTCAGAACCTGCCTTGGGGACAAGGGTCATCACAACTGGGAACCCACAGCAACAGACATGGGAGTGGAGACGCAAGTGGGGAAAGGATGGGTAGGAGACCAGAATATGCACCCCAAAATATACTGCTCTGGTGTGAGAATTATTTTGAGCTGAAAGCAATGAGAAAAACCAGATACAAGATGAGCTCTCTGCATTCCTCCTGTGCCTGAACATAGATCATAAGTTTCCCCGGTGAAGGAGTCCCCAACCCCACTCCCAATCCACTTCCTGTACCAGGAAGGGAATAACAACCTTATCACCAGAGATGAGATGGCACCGCAAAAGAGCCTACTAACTCATCCTTATCCACTGCTAGTTTCCAACATATTGGCCTTCCTACAATTAGCCTCAGAAGCTCAAAGTCCCTTTCCTTTGTCTTCTCACTTCTCTTTAAATTTATCCTTTTTTCCCCAAAGGGTCTAAAAGTCTCCAACCCTAGCCATTTCCTTGGGGCTTCCTCTTCTTTGAATGAAGCTGCCTGTGCCACATAAAACTTAACATCCAATAAATTCATATGCCTTTACTTCTGCTAACCTACCTGTTGCCAGGTTTTCTGTTTGTGTGTGTATGTTTTGTTGTTTTTGTTGCTCTTTGTTGTTTGTTTGTTTCTCAGTCCCAGTTGAAGAATATAGGAAGAGTAGAGAAAAATCCCCCCCCCCATAGATGATAGATAAGGGTATCATATTCCAGCTCAGAAGACTCAGGCCTTAAGAACATTTGTTAGTTGTGTTACATTTAAGGATGGATTAAAATTGGAGTTTGAATCCACAGTGGTGAGAGTTAGCTACAGTTAATGTCTGAGTCAAGATGAGGATTAGGATTAGACTATAGATAAGGGTAAGAACCTTGTTTCAAATGAAGCTTGGTGTCTAGTTTTCAGTCAGGGCTGGGATTCTACTTAGAACTTAGGGTTAGTTTACATATTGAAAACTAAGAGTTTAAGAGTTTAGAGTTACTGTTAGAGTCCAAGTCAGCATCACAAAGACAGTTTGGACATTCAATCAAAAGTGGTATTTAGGTCTGAATTCAGATCTTAGGGAGTGTTACTGTTTAAAGTAATGACAAAATTCTAAGTAAGAATCTGTGGTCAGCCTGTGTTTGAGGTAGAGATATGAGACAGGTTTATGTATGTCAGCAAGATGCAGATGAGTCTAGAATTGCATCTGATGGAGACAGTTCCACAACTTCAGAAGGTGGACACCACTGGCCAGGGCGGCCCCCCACTGCCCAGGGTCCTTGGTGTTGCTTATTGCTATGAATAAGGATCACTCCAGGGTTCACACTTCTCCCCATCTTGGGTCACCCTACCCTCTGGCTTGCTTACATTCCCTGCCCTCAAATCCTGGCGAAACTAGCCTGTCAGGCTTTGGTAGGTAGAGAAAGCCTTGGTTATTCCATTGATAAAGATAAGAAAACATTCTGTTTCTTCAAACCCAGAGCAGGGAACAGGTCCAGGTCTGGACAGAATCTGTTTGTGAGTTTGCTACTCTGTGCCCCACGACACCCCTGCAAATAGCCCCGATTCTCCCTCCTCCAAGGTCTTTTTCCCAGGTAGGTAGCTGGATTTGGATCTAACTCAGCCTCTAGGGAGTTTCCAGAAAAGTGAGTGGTGAACACTGAGTCCTGAAATAAAAGGAGCAAAGAGCCAATTCAGCCTACTGGAAAATGTTCAGGGAAGTACTGGCCTCAGGGAGATACCATGACTCTCTCCATACCAGGGGTGGTGAGCAAGTGTTGTCCAAAGAAGAGGCCAGGAAACTCATAAGAAAAATCAAACTTCAGAGTTTGATTATAATGATTTATCTGTTGGGAAATACCAGGGATTAATTTCAGTCATCAGTGTAGGAACAGCAAAGAAAGACGGCCCCAAATTAGGAAGGGATACACGACACAGCTCAGCTACACAACACGGCCAAGACCACAGGGATCCTTTGCTTCTGTTAGGGGTCCTCGAGCTAGCAGAGGATATTCTCCACCTCTTTCCCGGGACAGCGGGGTCTGACCGGCACCCCAGGGACCCACATTTTTTGTAAAACTTTCCTGGGAACCATTTGAAAAAGTGATCATAAAAGAAGTCACCTTTTTCCACTGGAAAAACATAATTAGAGTTACATTCCTCACCAAAGCCAGTACAAGATAAGAGAAAGGATAAGGGGGATGGGCTCTAACCTAGAAAATGCCACTCACTGTACTGCACTGAGAAGTCCCCCTCCCCACCCCCCACCCCTGTTAGGTCTCATGCTGCCACCTGTGAAATGGGGATGGCTGTGGCCACTCCCCCTCACAGGGGCACTGTGGCCACAGCAGAAGAGAAACCCGCTGAGAAAGCCAGAGAGCTCAGACAAACACAGCTGTTACCTTCTGCGATCCCACGTGTAAGTCTCAGGGAGCAGTGACCTGGGAACAGAGGCATGTGCTCCCTTCCTGCAGGACCGTCACTGGGGGGTGGGCCTCTGCCGAGGGTGGCCCCTTTGTCCGGCTGACCCCCAGTCCCCAAGTGTTCTTACCGCACAGCCTGCCTTTGTCCCTTCCTAATTTGGGGCCATTTCTCCTTGTTGTTCCTACACTGATGACTGAAATTAATCCCTGGCATTTCCCAACAGCTAAATCATCATAATCAAAGTCTGCAGCTGCCAGATCTGCTGACTCAAACCCCCTATGTATTCATATGATATTTGCCGGGTAATTACAGAATAGAGGTAATTATATTCATGACTCCATTACTTTCATAATTCCAGAGACCCAGAAATCACTAAAAAAAAAAAAAAAAATCTCATAGGGCCCAGAGAAGAAATTCCTTTAGTAATGACCCTCACCCACCTCTTACCCAATTTGTCCCCTCACATAACTCTCTGCAAACCTTCCCGATCAGCACTAGCAGCTCCTGAACTCCTCAATGAAGACAGGGAGGAAGGAGAAGAAACACAGACTGACACTTAACGCTCAGTTAGGACCAAAAAGGCTTTGGGTTGTCTAAACCAATGTGCGTTAGTTATAGTAACACTAGTGATTGCATTAGTGAAGCCCTAAATGCCCACGAGTTCTTAGGGGCTTAACACAATGAAAACGTATTCTCTACTCATGTACACCATCCAGTTCAGGTGGTTCCCACTGGGCACCTGTCACGTGCTTACACGGGGCCCCGGGCCCCTTCTAGCTCAAGGCTTTACCCACTCCAAGTCCTCACAGGCTCTTCCCATTGACTGACATGTAGGGAGACTTTTTAACTGCTTTGGCTTAGACATGACCCTCATGGGTTCTGCTCACATTCCTACTGGCAGCAGCGTGTCCCGGGGCACCACCTAAATGCAAGGGAGACTGGTGGACACAGCCCCTGCAGGTCAGCCAGTTCCAGGGGCAGCTCCATGCTCTGGGGGGGAACTCACCCCACTGGAGGTTAGTTGACCATTTCTGCCAACAACAGCATACCTACAGGGCATGGGTAAGCACCCAAGGGACCTGTGAAGTGCTGGGCCACCGCAGCTGGATGCTATGAGGCACAAATTTAACTGATAGACACTCTAAAGAGATGACAAAGAATATTCACTATCAGTTACTTTAGCATCCAAAAAAGACCCTCTCACAATCAGCTCCAAATGGGACCCTGAAGCGCTTCTGGGCAGGGCCTTCAGTCCCTCCCATCTCCCACGCCCTAGCCCGACCTTCCCTGTGCACTACCTGCATTCACAGTGCTGTGCCTCACACATCTCCCAGTATTCGTCCTCCTAGGAGAGCCATCCACTCCCCACACGTGGAGACTCCGCCGTGCCCCTCTGCAGCCCGTGGACAGCAGCAATGGTTAGCAAGGATTTTGGTCACTGGTCAAGGATTCTGGTCACTGGTGGAAGGGCAGGCAGGGTGGCCACTGAGCCTGATCGAACTGCAGAAGGAGGCGGGTTGTGACGGCAAAACTCAGGAGTCAGAATGCAGTCAAGTTCCACAGATGGCGCCTCATCTTGAACACTTGTTCAAGGTCAGCAGAGGAGGCTCAGTAGCAGAGACACTTGAGAGCATAGCAAGTGACTGGGACTCTGGGTCCTGGGGTGGCCACAGGAGGGGCCCTGCAGCTGCTTTTACTTGGAACGGATCCCCCAGACCGAGCCTGTGGCTGGCAGCCTCAGTGAACCTGTCTGTGAGCAACTTAGGGTGGGGTGCGGGGCACCAAGAGAAGTGAGCACCAGCAACAAGGCCAAATGAAGGAAGCTCACACAAGAGGTCCCACTCCAAGTGCCTCACTCACGTCAGAACGGCCCATAACACCCAAGTTCATTGCCGGACGGATGGGTGGTCTCCACCCCATGCGAACATGTGGAATACTCAACGGAATTCTTTCCTGTTTTTAAAACCCCAACCTAATGACTATCCTATATTTCCCATTCTGCATTTTCCACTTCAGCAGTTTTCTTTGTGTTTATTCCAGAAAAAAGACAGAATTAAGTTTCACTGGGCTTTGTACACTTGAAAGCCTCTATGACTAAATACAGCTTTGCCCCAGAACTGCTTTTGTGACTGGTCAGAGCAACCCATGAGCGGGTCACACAGGGGTGGCCTTCCAGCATGGCGGCACCGGCCCCCGCTCCCGAGGGCTGAGCAAGAGCACCTCCCCCAGGCAGAGCCCTCCCGGGGGAGAGTGGGAAAACAGAATAAACATCTTCCAACTGATAAGCCATCCTCCAGGGCACGATAGGACCTTGTTGACATTCTCACCTGTGACACTCAAGGGATTTCCAAGACACTGGTGGAAAAATGTGCATTGTATCACAATTTTTTGTTCAAAATTCATCATCTGCAAGCATATTTTAACAACCAATAATAAAGAACAGACCTGGTTTCTTTCTTTCTTTCTTTCTTTCTTTCTTTCTTTCTTTCTTTCTTTCTTTCTTTCTTTCTTTTAAACTACTCTTCAAATAGAAGGGAAAGGACTTTTCATTGTCTTCCCTCCTCTGGAGCTTCCTTCGTGGACTTTCTGTCTCTGCAGTGACCTTATGTCCCATCTGTCCAGAACTCCAGGATCCCACAATCTCAGCCATCCAGAGCACAGCTGAGACAAGAAAGGCCCTCAAAATGCAGCTGAGTGCACAGGTTGGAGGTGCCACTGTCTGCGCAGAGACACGGAAGCCTCAGCTTTCCTGCCACACCTGCATTTCAACAGCTCCATGAGTCTTTGGTTCTTAGTCCATAGCATATGAGGGCAGCTAACTGGGCACAGAACAGGAATTACCACACAGACAAGTGGGAGTACTGGTAGCAATGAGGGGTGGACAGAAAATCTAGACGCAGGTGGCAAAACCTCTAACATCCAAGTCAGCTGGATAGTTGACGCCTGAACAAATAGCCCGAGGCTTTGCGAGAACTGGAGGGTCCCCGGAGGAGTGGTCCAACCTGAATGGATAGAAGGGAGCAATCCAGTGTGGCACAAATACAAATGGAGCTGGAATCTATGTTCAGAGGAAAGGCAAGGAAAAGAGGTAAAGGTGGAGAAGGCAGCTTGAAGCCACGCATGGAAGGGAAGCCACGCTGGGCTGGGCGGTGTAACCCGGAGACAATCTGCCCAAGTGGTATGTACAGGGTATGAGTGTGGGGACCTGTGCACGCGAAAGGGGGTAGCAATGGAGGATGTGGATGATGAGGAGAGCTCCTGGGGGCATTCCGCAGGACAAGGAGCACCCCAGGTCTGAGCAGGTTGCTCGTCCAGACAGAACACCAGCTGGCCTGGGAAGTCCGTGGCTGTCAGAAACAGCACCACACTCACTCGGAGCAGCAGAGCCAGGAGGGACCTGAGACATCTTCAAATCCCACTCCCTATTTTTCACAAGCTGATGGAGGGTGGACAGCAGAGGCGGTTCCAGGTCCACACCCTGACAACAGGCTAGTGAGACAACCAAAGCTGGCTCTGAGGCCTCTGCCTTCCAGCCCGTGGGCCGCCTCTTCCTTCTCCTGCTCCCACCCTGGGGTGTTTCCAGCCACCATCCTTGCCCTGTGCTGGGGTCAGTGGGATCTCCCTTTACCCTGAGCTCCCCCAGCGAGCTGGCCTCAACCATTTAGCTTGGACAGAAGCAGGCAGTGGGGCGCCTGGCCGGCTGAGGAGTTGGGAAGCTTCGTTAATCATGCTTTCAGAGCACTTTGCAATGCAGAGATGAAAGACGTCTGAGGAGAGCAAAGTACAGCCATTACAATCTCCATCTTCCTAATTGAGGAAAATGAGGTTATTTCCAGATCCTCTGTGATGCAATGGCAAATGTGCTTGATAGGCCCGCGCTATGGCTTCTCCCCCCTCAGCTCCTCCGGACGGGACAGTGGAGCGCTGTGTGGAGAGCACCCAGCCACTGGGCTCCAGCTTCGGGCCCCACCGCTTGGGCGTGCCCCAGCGGCTCGGCATCGCTCCCGATGCCTCAGCCCCAAGAAGGGCAGCCTCAACTAAACATCAAAGTGGGGTGCCTTCGTGCGGCATGAAGTCCTCCTCTGCACTGAGTAATTGGAACAAAACGACCCAGGTAGTCTTGCTGTAACATCAAAGCTGCGTATAATAACCTCACAGATGAATTCAAGAGTGAATGCATTCACAGCCACTGCTCAAGTTTGAAGTATGCCATGATTTTTTTTTCAGCTTCAGAACTGAGCAGGAAGAAAAAGAAAAATCACCAGCCATAGCTTTCTTTGTTAACCAGCTGCCACCCCTCTCGGGCTGCAGTGAGAGGTATGGCCTTGCAGCCTTTAAGTAATAAGAAGTCAGTCTAGGAACAATGATGTGGATGGGAAGACCAAGCATCGAACGGGGGTCACGGGAGAGACCCAGAGGGCAAAACACAAAACCCCACGGTTAACATGCATACGCACAAATGCAGATTCTGGCCTAGTGGAAAGGCCAAGGGTACAGCGGAGGCTTGAGCACAGCACAGGGGTGCACTGACGGAAACATCTGTGATGGTTCAATCACCAAGATCATGGTGAAGGGGCTGGTCATTCTCTGTTGCTTCCAAGGAATGGCTCCCTTTATTTAGGCTAGAAAACTAGAGGAGAGCATATAAATAACCATATAGAGCTACCAAAAGGAGGAATCCAAAACTGGTTAGTGGAGCTAATATAGAAGGCCTTCGCTGTTGAGCAGCTGGAGTCCTAGAACTTTCCAGAAGCCAGTCATAGGCCTCCCATTTGGGGAGGGATCTCAGAAGTCCTAGTCGATGTGACCTAAGGATAGGATTATGAGATGCACCACAGCTAGTAAGTGTCTACAAAATAGCATCTGTGAGACAATAGAAAATATATTGGTTTCTGCACATGGTTCCTGGCACAGAGCTCCTAAAACACTTGTAATTTCCTGAGAGACAGGAGTGTCTTCTGTGTTAATGAGGTGACTTTGGGTGGGCGCCTGGATCAGGGCCAGTCACCAGACAGACCAAGCCATAATTGGAAAATTGCAATTCTCAGCCCCGTTGCCCATTCTCTTGAGGAAGGAGAAGCGGTGGAAGTGGAGCTATGATCAGTTGTGCCTGTGTAATGAAGCCTCCATAAGATCCCCAAAGCACAGGGCTCAAAGGGCTTCCGTGTTGGAAAAAAGACGCAGAGACCTGAGGAGAGTGGTACACCTGGGGAGGTACACTGCCTTGTGCATCTCTTCTATCCGGCTGTTCCTAAGCCGTATCCTTTTATAATAAAAGGTGATTGAGTAAGTAAAATGTTTCTCTGAGTTCTGTGAGCCACTGTAGGAAATTAATTGAACCCAAGAAGGGAGTTGAGGGAACCTCCTATTTATAGCCTATTGGTCAGAAGCACAGATACAACCTGGACTTGCAATTGGCATCTGAACAGGGGGGTGGGGGAGGTCTGTCTTATAGGACCAAACCCTTAATCTATGGGACCTCATGCTATCTCCAGGTAGATAGTGTCAGAATGGAGTTGACTTACAGGACATCCAGCTGACGTCAGAGATTCGCATGGTATGGGGAAAACTCCTGCCCACTGTAATTATTCAGAATCATTTAGAACACCACTGAAAACAAAGCTTTAGAACATCTTCTGTCTCAGTGCTGCAGAGACATAACAGCTGCTGCTCTCTGCCCTGCCTCAACCTCCATTTAGTCCCATTCCCTTTCCCTCTGGCCTAACCAGACCCCCTGGATCTTCTGTTCCCTATTGATCTTAACTCCCTGCCCGCCTCCCATACCCAGACATGGCCTGCTGTCAATGCATACATTGCTACTCTCTTTTGTCACCGCCACGCTTCAGGATTATATGCCCAATTAACACATTATTTATTCAACCCATTTCACTGCTGAGAAAACAAGCGGCGTCCATGTTTAACTGGCCTCTTCAGTGAGAGAACGTATGGATGGCATGTTACAGCCACAACAACTGATAGGTGCATCCTCTTCCAAAATCAGGAGGCCTTTAGATACGTGATCAGCCTCACAGCAACTCTGTGAAGGAGCCCTCCAGAAACCCTCATTTTTCAGCTAAGAAAGGAAGTACTGAATGACCTATCTAGCTCACGTGCTGCTGGGCTATAGCCTCTTCCTAAAACTCGATTCTTCCCCCATTTGTCTTACAGCCCAATGGCACCTCTGCCCACTGTTATGGGTTGAATTCTATCCTCAAAATAGACGATGAGGGCCCCTGGGTGGCTCAGTCAGTTAAGTCTGAGTTTTAGCTCAGGTCACGATTGCATGGTCATGAGATCAAGCCCCAAATGCAGCTCTGCACTGGGTGCTAGGCATGATGGAGCCTGCTTGAGATTCTCTCCCTCTCCTTCTGCCCCTTCCCTGCATGCCCTCTCCCCACCCTCTCTCTCTCAAAAATAATGACAGAAATATAACCCCCAATATTTGTGAATGTGACCTCATTTGGAACTAGGGTCTTTGCAGATAATCAAAGTAAGATGAGGTCATTGGTCGGTTCCTAATCCAATATGACTGCATCTTACAAACTGGGGAAATGTGGACACAGAGACAGACATGCACACAGGGAGAACGGCATGTGCAGACGAAGTCAGAGACAGAATGCCAGAGGTTGCCCACAATGCACTGGAAGCTAGGAGAGTGTCAAAGCAGACCCTCCCTCAGAGCCCTCAGAAGGAACCGACCCTGCAGACACGTCACGAACTGGGAGAGACAGTAAATTCCTGTTGTTTCAGCTGCCGGGTCTGTGGTTCTCTGTCAGGGCAGCCCCAGAGAACCAATACACCTCCATTATCCTCACTTCAACCTTTTTGTTTTAACTGCTCCTGCCGATGCCACAGGCCTTCCCCTAGGCCTCCAGCCCAGGGCAGAGTCAGGAGAGTGAAAGCGGCAAAGGGCTCAGTCTGTCTAATTTGCCTCCCTTATACTGAAAATAGATGAAGGGTGGCTGGTTTCTGGGGACTCACACACACCCTCTTACCCCAGGCCCTGCCCACCCTTTGCGCACGCGCGCGCGCGCGCGCACACACACACACACACACACACACATACACACACCCTCCCCAGGCACCCAGCAGAATCAAAGGGCCTGGGCCAACCATGGCACACTGAGCAGAAGATGGAAGGGCCAAGGGAGGTCCCCTGTCACCTGAAGCCTCCACCTGCCATTGGCACCTTCTCTCTGTCAGTAGTGTCAGCAGCCCCCAGCCAGTCTCCGGGATGGACTTGCCCTCCTCCACCCCACACCCTGACACTGACATCAGGGTGCCCTTGCCTGCCTCATCAAGGTGACCAACTGCTTATGGCTACCAAGGCTGACCACACCTTGGGGACCCCTGCTCCTTAGCTAGAAAACTCCGCTGCTTCCCACCCCACTGTCTCCCAGAAATTCACTGTTACTTTTCATCACCACTGTGCACCCCAACTTGAAGGATGAGTCTCCCCTTGCTCCCCTCTCTTCTGGTTCCTCATCTTCACCAAGCAACACAGACACCCTCCTGTCCTGCCAGCTTCAAATGAGGCCCAGGCCATCGGATAAAGGAATAGTCAGGACAGGTGTGGGACCGTGTGCACAGGCGCAGGCTTGGAGCCCCCCACTCCTCACCCCACTAACTTGGCCCCTGCACAGCAAGCTCTGGCGCCAGGGGCTGCTTCCCCTTGTCCCAAGGGTCCTCAGGGGAGGAGGCTGGCAAGTTCAAGCCATGGGAAAAAAGAAAAGCTCTTGGATACAAAATTATCACTGAGGAAACAATCAAACCAAACGATTTCTATGAAAGCCCCTACCTCATCATAAATTTGGACATCTTAGAATTTTAATTTTTTGGGGGGAGGGACACCTGGCTGGCTCAGTTGGTAAATCACATGACTCTGAATCTCAAGGCCATGAGTTCAAGCCCCACAGTGGGCATGGAGCCTACATTAAGAAACTAAATAAATAAAAAAGAAAATCAAGACTTAGAATTTTAATTTTTGTTTAAATTTTGTGACTTATTGTGAATAAAATAGCCTTAATGATGTGATTTTGTCACTGTTATGTTTCCTACAAGTGGTATCGTTTTAAAAGCTTGTCAGTTCGTAGGTTCACATTCTACATAAACAGAGTTACTTTTTTTCCTACTAATACGTATCTGATTTTACAATATACTTAATGGAAATTCCTGAATAGCCCACTCCTCTTCTGCAAAGTGAGTGCTGCAGTTTAATTTGCTTTGCGATCAGTCGGTTCCTGGCCCCTTACGCATGGAGGTGTCAATGCTCACATACACATGAATTAAATGCAGGAACAATGACAAAAAAGCCCCTCTATCAGATGAAGTTTTTGGAGGTTTTTCAGCATCTCTAGGGTACTCTGAGCCTCTCCAGGTTACTTCTGAAATGCTCAGGATTTGGGAAGGATTAGAAGAAACTTGAAGATTTCTACAAATGCAAGAAAACAATTAATGACTTGGAAAATAGAACTCCTTAAGCTAGGTTAGGAATATGGCCATATAGTCTTAATAAGAGACAGTTGAAGAGACAGGAATACTTTAAGGAGCCTTTGAGTCTAGCATGAAATCATCCACATCTAATCTACTTTTTTATTCTTCTATTCCTAAAATAAAGCAATTGTTTCTTCCCCATCAGCCTCTTCCTTTTGATTTCTACTCAATGGCCCCATCCCTACCTTTGTCTATTTAATGTTCATCAACTCACAGAGATAGGTCTTTAATAGCTTTCCAGTGGTTTCCTGTCTTAATTGCCACAGCACCGTAGAAGTAGGAGGAGGGGTAGTGCAGGGGAGCATGACCAGGTAGCCAGGCAATAACCAGCCACCTACCCACCACCCAAGCCACGTTTCTGCATTTCCAGCCATGACCCCTAAAGTATCCTGTTTTACCTCCATCTCCTACACCTTCCCCATTGCAAACCCCGCAGTCAGACTTCTATACCACTGCTTTCTCCCCACTCCCCATAATATACACTTTGTCTGCCCCCCTCCCACGGTTGCCTCTACTAAGATGCCTTCCCCTTCACCCAGACATACAAACATCTCCACCCTTAAGACCTAGCTCCAGTCTCTGCCTTTCCATGGATCCAGCCTCTTTTCAGCCCCTAGGGAGCAACCCTTCCTCTAAGTGCCTGCCTAGCATTGCCACAGACTCTTCCCAAAGCACGTAAACCTGTGGAGAAATGTATATTTTCACATAGGCATACTTTATCCTCACAGCTCAACTGTAAGCTTCCCGGAAGTTAATATGCAACACATATCTGTTTATGTGAAGGACTGAGGCCAAGCAGTCGCTGTTGCTCTTGAGCATGAAGTAGACACATAAGAACAATTCTTACGTCCTACAACGTGTCTACTTTTGCTTCATCATACTTGCCTGCCATTTTGGCAGATGTTCCAATATTCCTGAGAAGTACATAACACCAGAATGCAGAGGTCATGTTTGCCTACACCCTAAGCTCCTTACCAGGTCCTAGGGGCACAAGAGTCATCCAGATGTCACTCTCACCAACACTTCATGGCTCCCCCTCATCTGGTACTTCTGGAGACACAGGTTTATCTCACTGGCTCTTTATCATTCTTCTCTCAGAGTCACCTTGGGGCTTGGCCCTTCACTCCCTGGAGATTTAGGGCCACCATCCATCTTTCTTTCACAGGTTCTATACTCTGGCTGCGTGGACTCCACCCCCAGAGACTAATCACATTGGTCTAGCTGTGGCCCAGACATAAGCAGTTTTGAAAGCCCTGCTTGTTTTGGCCAGTCAAAACCCACTGCACTATTCACCCCCACACAGAGCTGAAGGGAGGATCAGGCTCTACCAAGGTGTGTTTGTAGCTGTGAGGAACGAAATGCAGCCGTGGTACAATTTCAATGAGATACAGTATGATCTTCCAAAATTCAAGACAATTAAGAAGCTGTGGCACCTCGTGGTTCTTGGGATATTCTCAATCGTACACATGCACACAAACACACACGTACTCTCTTCCCACAAATGTTCGATAATTCTCAGATACATAGTCTAAATCCACAGTAAGAAGAGAAACCTTTTTTCTAAAGGCTACGTCATCTGTAAAGAGTTTCTTCCTGCACACCATGAAAATCCCTGCACATTATTAAGCATACCAGCTACTGGGCTTCTCTTCCCTTCCAGACCATGCCCAGGGGTCCACCAATGCATCAGAGATGACTGATGGAACGAGACCATGTGCCTTTGAGGGTCACATTCATGCCCCCAGAGACCCTGAGAATATTGGTTTATCAACCCTGGCTCACTCTGGGAGCAGTGGTGTGCTTTGAAAAGTTGTCCATGGGGGCGCCTGGGTGGCTTAGTCGGTTAAGTGGCTGACTTCAGCTCAGGTCATGATCTCGCGGTCTGTGAGTTCAAGCCCCGTGTCGGGCTCTGTGCTGACAGCTGAGAGCCTGGAGCCTGCTTCGGATTCTGTGTCTCCCTCTCTCTCTGTCCTTCTCCTGCTCATGCTCTGTCTCTATGTCTCAAAAATAAATAAACGCTTAAAAAAAAATAAAAGAAAGAAAAGTTGTCCATGTCTGAACCTAATCCAGGTCAATTTAATGAGAAGCTCTGGAGAGGAGGCCCAGGCATGGTTGAGAATCACGGTTGCAGATGCTCTGAAGGTAAAAGTTTCGTCACCTTATAACAGTGATCCTTAGTCACCACAGCTTCCCCCCTGGTCTCTATTAACAGAATGAGTGAAAAGATGAGGTTTATTTTTGTTTCCTCCCCCACCAAGCATAGACCAATCCCCTGGAGAATGAGTAAGATGGCAACGTACTCCCAGATTTACAAAGAGGATAAAGATGCGGCCCCATAATGGGGTAAATTGTGTCTCCCCAAAATTCAAATGTGGAAGTCTTCATTCCAAATACCTCAGAATGTGACTCCATTTGGAGACAGGATTTTTTAAAAGGCAATTACATTAAAACAAGATCATTAAAGTCAGCCATAAACTAGTATGACTGCTGTCCTTACAAGAAGAGGAAGTTTAGTCCCAGACACATAAAGGGAAGCCCATATGAAGACACAGAGAGAGGATGCCTGCCTACCAGCCAAGGAGAGAAGTCTCAGAAAGAACCAACCTGCCGACAACTTGATCTTGGGCTTCTAGCCTCCAAAACAGGGAGAAAAACACATTTTTGTAGTTTAAGCCTCTCAGTGTGTGGTACTTTGGTATGGCAGTTCTAGCAGACAAGCCTCTTCCTTCCAGAAGTTAGCAGCGAGAGTTTGAGACCCCCAAGATGATTCACAATGAGTTAATAGTAAGACTCCAACCCAGTCCTGACTCCAGGAGGCTGTGGAGACTTTTTCCAGAGTTGAGAGGACACAGATGTCTCTTTTTTTGTCAGAAACACTTTAGTTGGAGTCTCACTAGAGGCAAAAAAAAAAAAAAAACAAAAAAACAACTATGTTTCTAAGAGCCCCCAGGTCACTTATATCCCCAGGGGCCTGAGAACGCTAACTCCGTCCCCATAGGGCCTTCCAGTTCCCTCGGAGAACCTGGCTGTCCCCGGTCCTTGATCTCAGGGAGGACAGCCTTCCCTGCCTGGCAGAGCCGGCCCCCTCACTCTCCAGCCTTTCCCATTCAGATGGTATTCTGAAGCTCCCCGTGTGGGGTGTGAAATGCATGAATGCTCTCAAAAGAGTGTCTTTATCCCAGAGCCTGAAACTGTGACAAAGAGGGCATCTTCACCTGTGAATTAGCTTGATTTTTTTCAGCTGCCTCTGCTGGCTTCTCCAACAGGAGAGCCAGCCTCTCGACAAATGGCGTCTCTGAAAGTCGGAGCAACCTTCTCTAGCTAATAGCAGGCTGCTGCTTCTTTCTTTCTTTTTTCTTTTTCTTCCTTTCTTTATTTTTTATTATTTTTTTTGACCAGGAAATGTTTCCTTTTAGCAGGCAACTTGAAAAATGCTGTTTCAAAGAACTGAGTTGTCACTATAAATGTCTAAATGAACCTTTATTAGAACTATAAAAAAAAAAGGCTACTTAACATGTAATTGGACCATTCTTCATGCTTAAACACACTGTTACAATCATGTCAATAGCTAAGTTAGAAACCCACGGTAAAAGGCAAATGTTTTATCGGCAAGCTCCATTTTATAGCCTGGCAAGATGAGATCGCATCAATCTCTGTGTCTTTCAAAAGATGATACATAGAAATCTGCCCAGGTACTTGTGCGCCCTTTGGTTTTTCCTCCTCAGATTTACTGAAATTAGCTAATGGTAAAAAGTCGCTCGAACAAGATCATTGCACAAACACTTGCTCAAGCAGGGATGGAGAGATGCTCTCAAGTCCCCTACACCCCAACGTGGCTCCATTTCCATTCCCTTCCTAATCCTAATGTTCATAGAACTGTTTATTATCAACCAGTTTATAGATCTCTAGTTAATATTTGCTCAGGGCTTATGTTGATTTCTCAATACATGCAATTTTCTGGTTTCATCTTTATCTTTAAGGATTAGATTGGATCGAGCTGCCTTGTAGTAATTTAGTTTTTATCTTATGCCTTACAGTTTTATGTTCTTGTAATAGCACTTGCTTTTCCTTTTTTATTTAATTAAATATATCTTATTTCACAACTACAGCATTTTTGTTTTGAGTTTATTTATTTAACAGCTGGCAGGGTGCTGGTGTTTTGTTGAGGGAACCACGCTGGGTATTTTTAGAAATTCAGAAGTTGGGGAATGCACCAGCTGAGAGGATGCAAGAAAAATCTGAACTTGGGACATGAATGCTTAGAGATTAAACTTGGATTGCTTTGGTTGCCTGATGGAGCTCCATAGATTAAGTCCTTAAAACAAAACAGAAACAAAAACAAACAGACAACAACAACAAAGTGTATTTAAAAGTATGCTCAAGAAAGATGTTCCAAGACTCTCTCGTTGCCCTTCTATAGAACAGCTGGCTCTGTTCGCTGGCTCAGCCCATGCAGGAACACTACGCGCATTGCTACCACCTTAGGATTGCTCTCACATCATCTATACAAGGCGCTATAGATTATAAGGCCTTCCAGCCGTCTGTGTCTCCAGTGACTAGCTCCATTCAATGGTCCTGTGGACACAAACTTTGGATCCATACAAGTCATGTACAGATGTCCATGTACCCGTGTGTCTGGCAACAGAATGACTGAGGCACATGACTTACTTCCAATATGGACAAACGGGATTCAACATATAGCTGGGGTCCACAGCCCTCCCTTCCCACCCCTGACCCCACCAGACCCCTTTCAGGCTTAAAGCAATAGCTTCACCAAATCTTAGGGCTAAGGCAAGTCCAATGAGACAACTGCGGCTATTTAATGAGGGGGTTGGGTTTGGGGTCAGGCAACATTTGCACAATGCTGAGTGATGCCTCCTTAAATTTTGGGCTCCAGGTCCCATGCTAGACTTGCTCTAGCCCAGTGGTCCCCTCTTGGATGTATTGCTCCCACAGCCACCACCACATTCAAAGCCCCAGGTAGGAGGCCACTGCAGGTCCTCAGGCTTCTGGTGGCAACCGTACCTGGGTCATTTGTAACCATCCACCAAATGCCCGTCCTCCATCCTGACCCAGAAGCCTCTGCTCTGTGGTCTTTCCCATGAGAAGCACCATTATTCTTTCAGGTTCCCAGATAGAAAATCTTGGAAGGTTCATGATTCTTTCCCACTCATCCTGTTGGGCCAGAAAATCTTGCTGACTCTTCTTTTGTGCTATCTCCCTTTCTATCTAGAGCCACAGATCCTACTTTAAATACAACTCACATCATCTTACAGTTGGGTTACTGTGCCAATCTCCTAAACAGCTCAATGCCTACAGGCCTACCCGCCTCTAGACCATCCTCTACACAAGTGGTTTTCAAAGTATAGTCCCCAGACCAGCAGCATCGACATCACCTGGAAACTTGACAGAAATGCAAATTCTCAGGCTCCATCCCAGAACTACTGAATCGGAAACTCTGGAGGTGGGATCCCGCAATTACAGTTTGAATCTGTCTTCCTGATACACACTAATGTTTAAGAAACATGCCTCTCTAGGGGCACCTGGGTGGCTCAGCTGGTTAAGGCTCCAACTTCGGCTCAGGTCATGATCTCGTGGTTCAGGAGTTCTAGCCCCGTGTCAGGCATTGTGCCTGCTGAGCCTGAAGCCTGCTTCGGATTCTTTGTCTCCCTCTCTCTCTGCCGCTTACCCGCTCACACTCTGTCTCTCTCTCTCTCAAAAATCAATAAACATTAAAAAAATAGAAAAAAAAAGGAATCATGCCTCTCTAGTGCACATATTAAGTTAAAATCTATGCTTCTTTCTAGCTTAAAAATTCTTCGCTACCCCGCTTAAGATGAAAGTCAAATTTGCTAGCCTGGCTCTCCAGGTGCTTTTCGATATATCGCTATCCTATGTGTCTGGTCACATCATTTGCTGTCCTGTTATCCATACCCCAAGCACCAGCCATGCTACTGTCCAGATTGACCCCCTGAGAGCGGACAGCTTTCTCCTTAGTTACCTCCTGTTCTCCAGGAATAACATCCATGTGTCCAATAACCATATTATCCTGTTGGGAGCATGCCCACAGCAGGGTTCGGTGTTCAGGAGCAGTGTTCATTGCCAGGAGTAGAAGGGAATTACCATATGCTGAGTGCCTACCACTGGCCAGCCCTGTTGCTGATTAACTCCCCTACAATGTCTCATTGAATACTCATCAAAAAAAAATACTCTAAAGGACTAATGGAAACTAGGAGCCAGTGTACCAAGTCCAAAGGTGAATATGAAGGAGAGAACCTCCCTGGGATAGAGAGTGGAGTAGGAACAGGTGTAAAAAGATGAAAAGTGGGAAAAAAAATCCATGCTAAACTCAGCCCAGAAGCCACCGCCTTCCTCCTGTGTTGTTCTGGAATCCTAGAATCCAACAACCAGTCCAAGGCCCATCCTGTAAATGCCTCAGTATACTTTCTTTCTTGGCTGACTGTTGAAGCAAGAAGGTCAGAGGGGCCCTTCTCTTAGGCCCCTAATCCAAAGACCCAGCTGCACTGTTTTTGCTGAGTCAGATAAGAAGAAACAGCCTCAGAAAGAACATGAGAGACAACAGGGCTGGAGGTCTGGTGGGCGAGCACAGTGTCATATGCTGGAAGCCCAGGTTTCCCAATGACAGGTCTGCCACTCACGTGTCTTGTGACTGACTGGACTTGAGGCCTCATGCACTCCAGACACCAGCGGCTGGCCTGTATTTTGCCGAGTTTGCACATAATGAGGTCACTGAATCAGCCTCTCTCTAAGAGCCCCTCTGACATAAGTGTCTGAGCACAGCATACTGCTCAGACAAACCCCCCATACCCACGGGCATAATGAAGTGATCACTTAAAGTTTTGGTAGCTGCAGAGAAGCTGCTGTCGCAGACACAGCCAGGTGCCAACCATCCTTCCTAGCCTGCATCCTGTGTCTTAGGGCTGTGTGGTCAGGGGGCTGCTTCTGAATTTTTGCTTTTTGCTCTTATAGTCTGAGTCTTTCAAGGTGTTTTGCCTTTCAGATTTATTTCGGCAAGTTGCTGTTAATTGTGTTTTCAATTAGTTATGTTTAAAACATCTTGCGATTTGGGCAACTGAAATTGCAGTGCATTAATAATTATTAAACAGAGGTTCTAATCCATTATTTATTGAATAAATTTTTAATACTAATGCAGAATCCATTGTCACTGCCACCATGAGTTTGGCCATTAAAGAAAAAAGCTGACGAGAGAAAACTGAAGCTCCAGGATTCTTAAGTGAAGGCCTGCGGAGCAGAGCTTCCTGGAGGAAGGACCGGCAGCTGTTTCTCTTTTATGTCTGTTTAATCAAGGCTTTGTTGCCTGGAGAGACAGAGGGAGTTCCCACATAGTAGGTACTCCGTAAATGTTTGCACAAAGAGCGAATGAATGAATGAGTAAATAAGTGAATTTAAGAGGAATTAATCTAGGAGAGACTCTTTAAGATCTAAGATCCTTTCTATTTTAACCATTAACAAACACGGAGCAGTCAACCAGGCGATGAAGTGCCCGCGACGGATAAGACAGTAATCCCTTCCCGCTTAGTCTGACAGATCATCATTACACAAATTTAAATATAATTATAAAGATGTGGTAAGCCAAGGTGGCACAGGAACCCACGTAAGGAGGTGAACCTTGATGGAACGGTCAGAAAAGGCTTCAGCAAACACACCATGTTAGGCTCCGGGCACCGAATTTTCCAGATGTGGACACGAGGAACGGTAGGAAGACAAGCATATTTAGAGGTACGTGCAGAGCACACGTGGGCGTGCTTAGGATCATGAGGAGTTTGCTGGGGGAATGAGGAAGTGACGCCGGAAAGGAGGACGGGGGTAAGAAGGCAAGGGCTCTGTGAGCCACATGAATGGGTTTTGTGTCCATGCTGGAGACAAACCCATGGGTGGGGGTCAAGCAAGGGATAGACTGGAAAGAGTTTTACTTCAGGGCAAGCATACCAACTCCGTTCTATTGCATAATCTAAGCAACAGGCTGAGGGGTCTTGGCTAAAGTTACAGTGATGGTGAAGGGGGTGGGTAGTGACGTAGTAGTTACAAGTGTGGAATATGGACCCTCAATTCTAGGGAGAGGGTGAGAAAGACAGAGATAAGAGCCAGAGATGACCCCAGTGCTTCAGCCATGGTGGTTTTGAAGGAGAATTTTTTTAAAAGGAAATCTAAACATTGGGAGAGTCTAACATCTCTCTCTGTTTAGGGCAAAGAAAGAGATACTATAAGAAAATTAAGCAGTAAAGTGAAAATGGATCTTTTTAGAATCCATGCCAGTCTTAGACTCAATCCGAAAATAATGGATCGATTAATATTTTGGAACACCATCTCTAAACCTTTGGGACTCTAGGGATGCAAAAGTGGCATCCTGCAATTCCTCTCTGCCTCACTGAAATCCCTCAGAAGCTTTGACCCCCAGCTCTACCTCTCTGCCTCACCTCTTCAACTGCCAAAGACTAGAGAGTCTCTATCTCTCTGAGCAACTTTAACCCAGCCAACCTATGATCCTTCTTAGGCTCTGAGCTCATGTGGCCTGATGATTATTAACTTTTCCTGCTCAACCATACACTCACACATGAAATCTGTACAGTTAGGGCTCCTGGAAAGCCCGCCTGAATATTTAAGCACGGCCTAGCACAGGGCTGAGAACATAACAGTTTGCTCTGGTAATTTCTGGTTCCCCAGGAATACTACCAGGCCTAGGGGCCTCTCCTCTCCCACCCCTGCCCTACTCCCAGGGTGGCTCACTTTGACCAAGCACAGAGATGAGCTCTGAGGACCTGAGTATAATGGCCCATTGGATCCAGGTCTTCGCACTTTTTCCATCAAGTTCTAGCACCATGGGACTCCGAGCCCCTGGATCATGCAACCTTGCCAGCTGGAGAGAAGACAGAAGGAGGAGGGAGGAGGTGAGATGGGTTGGACTGAGTATCACTCCATCTTCATTCTCTGGAAATACCTTGGAATCCCTCAAGACAGACCCTGTAAGGACATAAAACATAACCCCTATTCTAGGGTAGGTGCAAATGAGAGATGTCACATCAAAAGTTGGGAAGTGGCCATGTCCACTGGCACAAGAGGTATATGCTAGACCAGCAGACTCAGAAGTGAGGTCTGTAGAAGCTGGCAGAGGCAAAGACATGTGCCCATGCAGGAAGAGGCACAGTAAAGAGTGAACCAAGCCAGGAAGCTGTCTCCATCCTTCCAGGCAAAATTCACCACTTATCTCTCTACTTGTTTTCCTATCTGCTTCCTTGAAATATGCTCCTTGAGGCCAGGAACCTGAATTTCTCACCTTTCTACTCTCTATAATGCCTAGCAAAGGTCTTGGCACATTGTAGACACTCAACAAATTGCTGTTGAATAAATGAATAAACCCTATTTGTAAGAAACTTTATTTACAATGAAATAGTTGAGGACTTCCTAAATGAGCTTCTAATCCATCATCAAGTTGGCAGGGAAATATAAAACAGTATAGTGTCAAATACAACGAAACACTACTATGTGACTTTCTAAATTCATGCTACTAATCCAAGGCCAAAAGAAAGAGCAGATGGAGAAGCAGGTACAAACTCACAGGCCAGTACATGACTGGGTGTTTTTCAGTTGTGTCTGCTATTTGGGTCAGTGTCTTCCAGGAGAGATTGAAGATCCATTAATAACAGTTGGAATCTAGGGGAAATCTTTTTAAAGGAGAATGTTGTGCCTTGTGAATATTATGTGTCCTCAAGGAAAAGAAAATCAAGGAAAGAAAAACTGTAATCAGCCCACTCAGGAAGAATTGGGTTGGGGCCAGGAAATCAAAATGAGAATGAATTTAGCATTTGACGTTGCTGAAACTAACTACCAGGAGATGAATTTTTTTAAGAGAAGGAGGAAGGGGTGGTAGTCTTCATTAAAATTACACAAGCTAATGAACAGCAGGAATGGAATATTCTTTTTTTTTAAGCTATTGGGTGTAGTATCATCATGCCACAGGGAATGTAGACCACTGCCATATTTGACATTACATCCAATTACTTTTTAAATAATGATGGCAATGCCATAAACAATAAAACGTGTAATGATCTTAAAGGTAATATGATCCAATCGGACTTATGTCAAAACCTTGAAAATACATACTACTATAGTCCCTTTCCACCGGTGAGAAATTGAGAGTATCAAAGTTACCCAGTGGTAGACCTGGGACTCAAATGCATGTCTTCAGACTTCTGTGCTTTTTCTTCTCTGTGTGGTTTGGAGAACTTTCTGGTGGCAAATTCCTCGGAAGTCTGGGAAATGGTGGCGATTCTAATTCCTGGGTGAGGTTCCAGCTCACCCAGAAAGCAGAGCTCCAGAGGCCTATGTGTCTCTTCTATCCAGTTGGGACCTAAATCCCATAATTAGCAGTAAGACAAATCCACCTTTTCCAGGCTTGGATTCATGGTGGAGCTAGCCCCACTTAGAGGCCACAGAGGGATTTAGTCTGGAATAGGGCTGCCTGATGACCCTATCAGAAAGTAGTTCATAGCTGGAACACAGGAATCTAGGAGGGAATCAATTCTGAAATTATTACATCTGCAAGAGGCAACTTCAATGGCTTGTTCCTAAATTGAATATCCAACCCGCTCTCCTAAGCTGCTGCTGCACTGCCATCCTCACTGTGAAATGGAGAACTAAAACAGTTAATGCACACTCTTGTTGTGAGTGTACACTGCAAACAAAGAGCATGAACAAGCACTTGTTAATGCAACCCACCCTGTTTTAGTGAGACAAGCTTGAAGACTGGCACAGCCCTGCCTCTTCCTTCAGTATGGCTGACCTTGGACCCCAGGGACTGAGAAGGAAGCCAAAGATCCAGGACTCAGTGCATTGGTGAGGATTTTCCAGAGAAACAGAACCAGCAGGATGTATAGGGAGCTATATGAGAGGAGAGATATTATAGGAACTGGACCACATAGTTATGGAGGCCAAGAAGGGCCACAGTCTGCCATCTGCAAACTGGAGAATCAAGAAAGTTTATGTTAAATTCAGTCTGAGTCCACAAGCTGGAAGAATCAGGAGCTCCATGGGCGCCTGGGTGGCTCAGTCGGTTAAGCGTCCAACTTCAGCTCAGGTCATGGTCTTGCTGTCTGTGAATTCGAGCCCCACATCGGGCTCTGGGCTCACAGCTCAGAGTTGGGAGCTTGCTTTGGATTCTGTGTCTCCTTCTCTCTCTGCTCCTCCTCTACTCTATCTCTCTGTCTCTCAAAAATAAATAAACACTAAAAAAAAATTACAAAAAAAAAAAAAAATCAGGAGCTCCGATATCTGATGGCAGGAGGAAATGGACGCCTCAGCTCAAAAAGAGAGAGAATTAGCCTTTTTTTACCTTTGCGTTCTATCTAGGCCCCCAGTAGATTGGATGATGCCCCCCCCATCAGATCAGCTTTCCTCTGTCTAATGAATGAAATGATATTTTCCAGAAACAGTCTCTCTCTCACACTCCCAGAAATAAGGTTTTACCAACTATCTGGGCATCCCTTAGGCCAGTCAAGCTGACATATAAGCTTAATCATCACACTCAGGATGCCCTCCCACCTGAGCAAAAAGTTGCAGCCAGGCTCTGTCACCTGTGTGTAGTGCCTGAAACCAGGAAGCAGATCTGCCTGATGGTGCAGATTCCGTCGTATTCCACTTATAATTGTGCCCATCCTGCCCTGATTCAGACAATAAAAGTATGTCTTAAATGAAACTCTATCTCTTTTCCCTTGACCATACTAAACTTCCTCATTTCTCCTTCCCTCCTCTGCAGTTAGTAACCTAAGTCGGCTTGGAGCTAAATGACCCAGTTAATACAGCCTGGCTGAGAACATGGCTGACTATAAAAGCACCATCCTGCACACACTGAGGAGTGGCCCTGGCAGCATCGGGGCTATTACGCATTGCATCATTTTCCATTATGTTCCAAGTTTAAGTTTCTAGGTCGGGAACTCAAGAGGCTGGCGGGCTCTGGATCCCCCAAGGGGGACCAAGATCACCTAAGTATGACCTCACCTGTCACACGGTTCATCTCCCCCCACAGGCCTAGATGGATGAGCAAAAGGTTTATCTTATTTATTAAAGGAGCAATGCTTTGTCTTTTAGAGAGACTCACTGAAATATTTATTGAGGAAATGATGTGTTTTACAAGATTTGTTTCAAAATAATATGGGACGGAGGGGGAGGGGAGGATGTGCCTGGGGTGTGGATAGAGCAGGTGGGGCTTAGGTAAATTGTCATGGGGACTGGGTGATGGATACATGGGGGTTCCCTAAAAGAATCTGCCTTTGCATATGCTCAAAAATTCCTCCTAAAAATGCCACTTTTAAAAAGCATGCTTTAAAGCTGAAAAGCTTTAGTAAATAGTCCTCCAGAACGTTATTAAATAAATAAAATTCCAAAATGTGCGTGGTTACCTCTCTCACTAATTCAGACTGCTTTTTTATTCATTGTTTAACCTGGTTTTCACATCCTGAGCTCATCAGAAGACTTCCTTTTAGTTTATCCTAAGTCTTTATTTCAAAAACAATTCCTTGAGGAGAGCTTCCAAATTGCAAACCAGGTTGACATCAAGAGGCTTTTTGGCAGCTCACCCACAGCCTTCTCCCTCCTTAGCCATGAGCAGATTGTTATCCTCACGGGCCAATTTGGATAATGTAACGACCCTACCATTTTCCCTATTTCCCTTTCACCTGGCTGTCCCGCACTTCCGTGTTGGGCATAAGCGCAAAAGGAGACACGGGGAGATCACCAAAATGTTGGGGACTCTAATCCCCTCTAGAGAAAGGTTCTAATTGACTGGAAAAACATAAGACTCTTCTTCTCCGTTGGCCCATACCCACATATAAACTGCTGTGTGGGCCTTGGGGCCACATCTCAGGTTCTTCTGTTTACCAGCCCGCAATATACCAAAAGTATAGGCCTGTTGCTTACAGAAAGGAGCCTCTGCAGAAGTGTGTGTGTGTGTGTGGCAAAGCCAGTCCTACTGAATCTCAGAAAAGGCCTGGCTGCCTCCATTGGGGTCCTCTCTACACACAGCTCACTGCTCAGTCCCATCAGACCCCTACCCCACATCTCTGCAGCCTTGATACCTTCCTGTTCTCACTCTGGTGCCCTGAGAATGTCACCTTCTATCCGGATCACCCCATTCCAACAAAGATAACAATTCTAAAATTGGTTTATATGTAAATTAATTGGGATTTTAGTCAGAGAAATGAATACATGTGTATGCACGCAAACTGATTTCCCTTGGGAGACCCCGACTGCAATTACTGCCCAATTATACTCAGGATCAGCACTGACAACCCCTCAGCCCAGCCACTTGACACCCCACTCCCTGATGCCGCCCTGAGCATAACTCAGCTTAGCAACAGTAAAAACAGACTTCACTCCTTAGTTCTCTTTCTCCACGTCTCACTGTGCATGCAAAATGGCTTTCAGAAGAAGTGTGTAATGGGGAGACATCACCAGCCCAGTGCCCTGTGTGCTCCAAACTCAGGACCAAGCAAGGGTGGAGGAGGAGTGCTTTTGGGACAGAGGAAGAATAAAAGACAGAAGCCTGCCCTTCTAGCGATAAAGTGCTTCCTCTGGCCTATATCTCCTTCTTCCCCTTGCATGTTGCTTACTACTTGGTTAGTTGATCAAACTATCAAATAGAAAAGCCAGGATAGAAGACAGAGCTAAAATCAGGGAGGACAAATTTGTTGGAAACATGGGGTACCCTTGCCTTTTTTGCATCTCAACCAAGGAAGGCAAACTGCCTGTCCAAAAGCAACACCCAAGTCGATTATGTTCCGTGATGTTAGTTGAGGGGACATTCACACACACCCTGATTTCCTGGGCAGGAAGTGGCTTCCTGATATTTTTTCCAAACATATTTTTACACTATGTTTTACATCCACTTAGCATAAAGACAGGTTCAGATAAACAAGAAGAAATACAGTTGGGCCACTGCTATCCCTCAGGTCTATCCCCAAGATTCAGCCCACTCTAACCTAGCAACAAGCCTTTGCCTTGTCTTGGATTCTCACTAACTGCCCAATCTTTAGCATTCAGGCCTGGATGTCAGTGAGCAAAGGATAACCAGCCTTCACTAACTCCAGGTTTCTACCCAGGAAATGGATGTAGACTTTTGAGATGTAGACTACAATGTGCTTTTGCAACCTCCAAGGTGCCAAAGGAAGTCCTTAGGTCCCACCAGAGGAGTCAGGCTGCCCTTCCCAAGCTAAGCTGCAGCTTAGGGAATACGGTCAGTATTCCCAAGGCCTCTGGCTTACACATTCAGCCAATCCTAGCAGGCAAGCATTCAACCCCCCCAGATGATTTGGAGCCATTCCAGTCTGCTGGCCTGTGGGAATGGGCACATGTAAGCAATATCTTGGGAAGGCTTCCTAGACTTCCTAGAGAGGGCAAGGCCAATGTTAGCACAAGAAAGAAAGAGCCGACTCGTGTATCTTTAGATAAGATCACCCCCCCACACACCCCCACTCCTAAGGAAGTTTGACCTGACAAGGAAGGTTGGGTTTGTTTTCTCCCTAGTCTTCTAAAGATGTGGCAACTGACATTCAAAAAATTAAGATGTTTTAAACTTTAAAAAAAAAATAGTAGGCATTCAATAAATATTTAGTCAGGAGCACTTGGGTGGCTCAGTTGGTTAAGCATCTGACTTTGGCTCAGGTCATGATCTTGCAGTTCCTGAGTTCAAGCCCCACATCAGGCTCTGTGCTGACAGTTCAAAGCCTGGAGCCTGCTTCAGATTCTATGTCTCCCTCTCTCTCTATGCCCCTCTCCCACTTGCGCTCTGTCTCTCAAAAATTAACACATAAAAAAATATATTTAGGTAATTAACAAATGAAAATAAGACAACTGGACAGATATATCAGACTTCACCCCCTACTTTGCTATCTCCTCTTCTCTAAGGGAACCTTTAAGTGAAAGATATGGTCACTATGAAATCATGGTGACTTTGCCCCCAGGAGAAGTCCTCCTTGTTTCTAATAACTTTCTAAAGTATGTTTAGCCCATATCCCAGAAAGGGCTTCCCCATTCTCAGCCCTGCTGGCTGGAGCCCCCTCCTATCAAGAGCCTTGCACAGACCCTCCTTAAAATTAGGACCCTAAGTTTCTGGTGGGGGCGAGTCCTTTCATGTTCACTTTCTTCCGGCTTAAGCACCCGGCCAGCTGTGAAAGCAAGTTGCTGCATGTTTCCTGTACCTACCAGGACTGGGCTCACTAGAGAACAGGCTGCTGGCAGCCTCTCCATCGACTCAGAGGGGAGAATCAGAGGCAGCGTCTCATCGGTGCGGTGCTAAACTGGCTCCCTAACTTATGGAAGTTATCATTACACTGGGCACTAATTCCAATTTTATCCCAGCCCTACCAAGGCCCTCCACTGGGGTCCTAAAGAGTGACACAAGAGATGGGAAACCAGGTTCTGATGTTCAGAACCTGAGTGGCACTTTGTATGTCTTAGCAAGACAGCTGGAATGTCACCTCGGATGTCACGCAGTGTTCTAACATTTTTCAAGGAATACTTCCATTATGTTGCTGGATCCTCATGACCACCCGATGAGGAGGGTGTGCTGGGGATTAGTACTCTCGGTGTGTACCTGGCGATTCTGCAACATTCAGCAAGTCACTGACAGTCAGACAAGAGTCACTGACAGAAGTGAGCTCAAATCGTGGGGCTGCCACCACCTCTCCCTGCTGGTGACTGCTGTCACTCGATGCTGCTTATTCCTCAAGCCCAGTACGCTCCTCTGGGCCCCTGATATACTGAGCTATCAGTGTACAGTGATCTCTGACCCTGCTCTGGCCCCTGCCCATCTCTCTCCACTGTCCCTCTCCCTGGCCTGGCACGGTGCTCCCAGGAATGGGGCCAGGTCTGTGGCCAGGTCTGCAAGGATTAGCCCTTCCCTAAAGCCTGGCACTTGAGCCATCTGGAGAGAATGCCACATAACACATTTGTAGATTAATTTGGTGAGAACCCATTATGTACATTTTTTCCCTTTTTTTAAAGTCTTCTTATATATACCTCAAAAGATTTTTTTCCATTTGTACTTTATACGTATGTATCTTGTGAGTTCTTGTTGACATCGTAAATGGTGCTTTACGTTATCTTATGTCTTCGAGTTTCTACTCCTGCTAGATAAGACACGACATTTTTATGTCATCTCGCTTCACAAATGCACTTTTATTGGTTCTCATGGTTTTTTTTTTATTTTGATGGTTTCTAGAAGACAGTAACAGTTTTGTATCTTCCCTTTCAATCAATGTGTGTGTGTGCGTGTGTGTGTGGTAGTTCATCGACCAGGACTTCCATAACTCTGTTATTTTAGTAACTTAACTCTTTTGGGTTTTTTTCATCTTGGTCTTTTGTTTTTGTTTATATTATCTAATTTTATTTTCCTGTTATGTATTTTATTAATTTCTGCTCAAATCTTTATTATTTCCTTCTTTCTGTTTGCTTTAGATTTAGTGTGCTCTTTTTTTCCTAGTGTTTTAAGATGAAAGATTGGGTTATTGGCTTGAGCCTTCTTTTGTTATTAGTATAGGCATTTAGGACTATGAATTTCCCTCTAAACACCGCTTAAGGTTTCAGTATGTGTGTCTTCATTTTCATTCATCTCAAATTTTTTCTTTGTTTTTTTTTAAGTTTATTTATTTAGAGAGAGAATGCATGTGTGGGAAAGGCAGAGAGAGAGAGGGAGATGGGGGGGGAGAGAGACAGAGAGAGAGAGAGAGAGAGAGAGAGAGAGAGAGAGAATCCCAAGCAGACTCCACGCTATCAGGACAGTGCCCGATGCAGGGCTCAATCTCATGAACCATGAGATCATGACCTGAGCTGAAACTGACAGTCAGACGCTTAACAGACTGAGCCACTCGGGCACACCCCCCCAAAGTATTTTCTAATTTTCCTTCGACTTCTTCTTTGACCTATTGGTCTTTTAGGGGTGGGTTATTTAATTTCCACATATGTTTGAATTTTCTTTTTTTGTTGTTGATTTGTAATTTCATTGTGTTATGATCAGAGACTACCCTTTGTATGATTCTAATTCTTTGACACTCACCAAAGCTTTCTTCATGGATTCTTGTCCATGGGCTCTTGTTTCCTTGGATGCCTGGTAGGCCTGCATGGTATAGCATTCAAGTCGTCTGTTTCCTTGTTAGTCCTCTGCCCAGTTGTTCTGTCCATTACTGTAAGTAGAGAATCAATACTACTTTTGCATTGTCTGTTTCTCCCTGCAGTTCTTTTTTTTTTAATAGTTTATTTTCAAATTGGTTTACATATAACACCCAGTATTCACCCCAACACGTGCCCTCTTTAATGCTTGTCACCCCCTCTCCCCCCTCCCTTACCCCTCTCACCCTCAGTTTGTTCTTAGTCTTTGAGAGTCTCTTATGTTTTATCTCCCTCCCTCTCTGTGTCTTTTTTTCCTTTCCCCTCTTCCCTTCCCCCCTGGTTTTTGCTTAGTCTCTCAAAATCCACCTATGCGTGGAAACATATGGTATCTGTCTTTTTCTGACTGACTTATTTCACTTAACATAATCCCTGCAGTTCTAATAGTTTGTGCTTTATGTATCTATGGGCCCTGTTGTTGGGTGTATATATGGTAACTGTTACAGCATCAGGATAGACTGATATTTATGACTCTAAAATGTCTCTATCTCTTTTAACATTTTTTTACATTTTATTTTGTCCAGTACTATTAATAGCTACTCCTGATTTCTTTTTTTAATATTTATTTATTTATTTGAGAGATTGAGAGAGCAGAAGAGAGAAGCTCAAGCAGGCTCCACACTGTCATCATAGAACCCGATTTCAGGCTCAATCCCACGAATTGTGAGATCATGACCTGAGCTGAAATTAAGAGTCAGATGCTTAACTGACTGAGCCACCCAGGCATCCCAACCACTGATTTCTTATGGTTGGTGTTTGCACGATAGGTCTTTTTCCATCCTTTTACTTTCATCCTACTTGCATCTTTGAATTTAAAATGTCTCTTAGAGACAGCATATGGTTGGATCATGATTTTTTTAAGCTTGTCTGACAATCTCTGTCCTTTGATGGGATTTTTAATCTATTCATATTTAATGCTACTATTGTTACACAGTCAACTCTTGAACAACATAGGTTTGAACTGTGAGGATTGACTTCTATGTGGATTTTTTGATAAATACAGCACAGTACTGTAAATGTATTTTCTCTTCCTTATGATTTTCTTAATAACATTTTCTCTTTCCTACCTTACTTTATTGTAACAATATAGTATATAATACATACAACATACAAAACATGTGCTAATTGACTATATTATCCACAAGACTTACAATCAATAGTAGGCTATTAGTAAAGTTTGGGGTGAGTCAAAAGTTATACACAGAATTTTTACTGCAAGGCAGTGTGTCTGCCCCTGACCTCTGCATTATTTGAGGGGCAACTGTAGTTGAATTTATGGTTGCCATTTTGCTTTGTTTTCTGTATGTCTTATGTCTTCTTTATTCCTGTTTCTCCTTTACTTCTATCTTTTACATCAAGCAAATATCTTCCAAAGCAACATTTTAATTCCTTTCATGGAATTTCATCATTTTTTGAAGTTGTCTTCTTAGTGGTTGCTCTAGGGATTATCATCTATGTATTAATTTATCAAAATCTATTTCAGATTTATATGAGCGAGGCACAGTAATGTTACTCCTGTGTAACCCTGTACCTCCTGTACCTTCTTTCCCCTTGTTGTGTTATCATTGGTGTGCATATCACATCTACATATGCCACCAACCCCAAATACACTGTTAACATTTTTACTTTGTACAATTTTATGTCTTTTAAATCTGGGAGAGCGAAGGACAACAAGTACTTGTTTACAGAGTTTTTTACATTAACCTTCTTATTTGCCATTTCTTGTTCTTTGTTCCTGTGAATTCAAGTTACCAACTAGTGTCATTTCTTACTCCAACACAGCTTTTCTCCCACCTGCCTCCTGGCACTTGTATTGTTAGTTATATTACATTTCTCTATGCTAAAGTACCAACCATACAATTATATACATATTGTTTACTACGACTGTTTTCTAAACCAGTCAAGAAAAGAAAGAAAGAATGCATTTTATACTCTTTTATAATTACTCTTTACTCTTTGTGTTTTTCATGTGGATTTAAATTACTGTTTGAAGTCATTTGTTTTTATACTGGAGAACTTCCTTTAGTATTTCTTGTAGGACAAAGAACAACAAATTTGTAGCAACAAATTCTCTCAGATTGAGTTAATATAGGAAAGTTTTTATTTTACATTTATCTTCAAAAGATTGTTGTGCTGGATATAAGATTTCGGTTGGCAGTTTTGGTTTTTGTTGCTGCTGTTGTTGTTCCAGACCTTAAATACGTCATCTCACTGCCTTCTGGCCTCTATTGTTTCCCACGAAAAGTTAGTTGGTAATATGTTCTTATGTGATGAGCCATTTTCTCCTGCTGTTTCCAAGATTTCCTTGATCTCTCAGGATTTTTACAGTGCTTTGTTGAGTGTAGATCTCTTTGTGTTCATCATATTTGGGATTTATTGGACCTCTCCATTGTATAGATTACTGTTTTTCATCAAGTTTCAGAAGTTTGCATCCATGATTTCTTCAAATATTTTTTTTCTGCTCCTTTTCTCCTCTCCTTCTAGTACATATTTCTCTGAGACCGTTCATTTTTCCTCCTTTTTTTCCTCTCAGTTTATATTGCATCATCTCTATTGATCTATCTTTAAGTTCAGTGATTCTTTCTTCAGCCAGCTCAAATCTACTGGTAAGCCCCTCTAGCAAAATTTTAATTTTAATTGCTGCGCTTTTTTCTTTCATAATTTCCATTTGGTTCCTTTTTCCTTATCATTTCTATCTCTTTATTTCTATTGTCTATTTTATGAGACAGGACTGTTATATGCTCCCTCCTTCCTTTACTTCTTTAAGCATAGATTCCTATAGTTCTCTAAACAAACTTGCTGTTTTGCAGTCTTTGTCTGCAAAGTCTGACATCTGGGCCCTTCACAGGCAGTTTCTACAACCTTCTTTTTCCCATCTGGGTCATCTCTATTTCTCTGTGTGTATGACCATAATATTTTATTGAAAACTGGACATTTTAGATAATATATTGTAGCAATTCTGTATACAGGTCCCCTCCTCTTGGGGCACATTATTGTTGTTCGCCTATTAATTCATTTGACAAGTTGGATGGATTATTTTAGTGATCTATTTCCTCCTAAGAATGTTACTATTATTTTAGTTGTCTATTTACCCCTCTGATGTCATTGCTCAAAAGGTGCAGCTGAGACCCTGAACATTGTCACTCTGGGATGGCAGTGATTTTACTAGGGCTCTCTGTCTCCTTCCCTGATCTCTCTGTTGTCTGCCTCCATTGATACCATGCCTAGTTATTAGCCTCCACTAATTGCTTGCTAATTATTATTTTTGACAATCCCCTGAGGGACAAATTACTCCACAGTCTGTTGTAATTAAATTTGTATCCCTTTGCAGGGGTAAACTTTGAGACCAGTCTTGGAGATTTGTGTCAACCTAGGAGGGTTCTTCTTAGCTGACTCTTTCCATATATCTCTCTGGTAAATTTCCAGATGGTCTAAATTTTAGCTTATTGCTCTAATGGAGCTACCAGTCTCCCCTTAATTGCTTAGCACCAAAATCTTCATTGTTTCTAAGAGAGCCCCTAGCCTGGAGCTTCCTCATACTGTGGTACAAATAAAGTCAGTGCACTTGGGAGAACTTCAGAGCTCTTTGTTCTAATGGCTTACCTCTTCTCTTGAGCAACAAATCTGCACAAGTGTTCCACAGCTGGTGGCAAGGACAGTGGCCTACTTCCCTGAATCACACCTCTATTTCTTGAACTTCATTACTGTCAACCTAGATTGGGGCAACAATCTCTAGTCTTTGCGGCTTCCTGTTCCTGGCACAGAGTCTTTAGCCTACAAGCAAGTTTTGTGAGGTGATCGGGGTCCCCTCTTCCTGGACTTCTATTCCCAGGGTAGATTTTCTGCCCTACAAGGGGTGATGGGGAGAGGAAGAGAGCTCCACTATCTCTCAGTCACTCTCGCCTGGAGCAGAACCTCTGAAACATGGACTTGGGAGTGGGGGATAGGATGAGAAGTGCTAATGGTCTGCCCCTCCCTGGAAGACATCATAGCTCCCAGCTGGGTAAAGATAGTACTCTTGGCTGAGTTTGCCTGGAGTGGATGTGTGGTACTGTAAGCTTGGAGGGTGGGAAGGAAGGAGGAAATCATAGAGCAAATGTCCAAGACCACCCCCCACCCTGCACTGCTTCTGACCAAGATCCAGTAAAACTTCTTTAATAAATATTGCTTCATCTGCTGTACTCTCTGAAGACAATTTCCAGAGACTTTGAATGTTTTTGTAAATATCTATAATTTGGACTAGTTATGATTTCAGGCTGAAGAGAGGGTCCACGAGCTTTTCATAACTGTTCTAGAAATAACCTCTCTGCAAGTCTTTCTTGGATTTCTAGAAGTGTGAGGGCAACCTGTACTGTGGGCTCTAGGTGGCAGCTTGGATCCTGGACCATTGAGAAAAAAGACAAAGAAGAATAAGAGATACAATTCAAAGGTGTGGGAGAAGAAGGGAAGGGAGGAAGAGAGAGAAGAGAGAAGAAAGGTGAGACAGGTCTGTCTAACCATAACTTTGATCACATGACAAGAAAAACAAAAATAAATCTAATTTCAGGCAGGGGCAACACTGGAAATGATTTCGAGGTATGCACACTTGGTCTCTGGCAGCTCACCTTCCATCTGCAAACTCCTTGTCCCTGGTAGACTCCCTGTGAGGGAACTCTGCCCTTTTCTCTCCCTCCTATGGTCCATTTACAGCTCTGTGTTCAATTTCCAAAGCAGGTTTCCCACCCTTAATTCACACTAAAGAAGGTGTCACTAGCTGGGAACTGTTTAGGGTGAGATTTTGTCAGTGGCATTTGCCTTTTAACAGGGAAAACCCTATTAATCCCAAAGGTATAATCCTCTAACTAAGGACCCTAAGGAATCATCACTGAGTCAGCCCAGAAAACAGTAGTCCAAAGAGAAGGGGACATTCTAGAACATTAACTAAGACTTTTTTTTTTTTTTTTTAGTGGATCCTGAGGCCTCTAGAGCCAGATACTGTGGCTAAAGAATTTCTAACAGGTCCACAAATCTGAAGAAGCATACTTTCTCAGTAAGCACAGCTGCTCTCCATTTGGTTAATGATAGCCCATTCAAATTTGGTGTATGCAAACAAAAGAGCCAGCAGGCCCAGCTCTATATAGCTTTCCCACAGAGGCCTCTGAGCCTCAGGCTGCCACGAGGTCTCTGGTAGAAACAGAAGTGTCTGTGTTGCATCTGATGTAACAAGACTGAACTGTGTCAGGTGAGTGCCAGGTACAGAGATCATGTTATACTTTGATCTGGCAGCATTTTGTAGCAGACGAGCCAGTGAAGAGGTCAGGGAAGAAACCAAGGGTTAGGCCAATAGCAATGCCAAAACAGAAGCATAAAGAAGAAATAAGTGCAGGAGAAACATACAAAACTCTCAAATCTCAGGCAAATTTGGCTCACTCCCTGTCTTTCTAGGTGTTTTCTTAGGGTTCTCTGTGCAATCCTAAAGGTCAACCCAGTTTTAGTCGACCCAATGTTGGCCTGTCTATGATCGCATACTTGGGAGAGAAGTTACCATCTCTCAAAGGACATCAAGTCACTAGCCCTTAGAAGCCTTCCTAGAGGGTTTTTGTTTTGTTTTTGTTTTGTTTTTTTTTGTTTTTGGAAGGTGTTGAGGGAGGGAGTTGGGCTTCTCTGTCTTGTCTCCCACTGTACTCCATTTCACTCAAAATGAGAAAAAGCAACGGAAGATTCCCCAAGATATCTATCCTAGAATAGAGGCTTCCGTCCCTCTCTATCTGCTTAAATACAACCAGTAGACTGGAACTCTAAACACCTCATAGGAACAAGGGCACACTTTCTCCCCTATCCTGGCCAAAGTGTTTCACTAAAATCCATGGAGAATGATAAGCGGAGAGCAATCTCTGGAGACAAAGCTGCTGAGGTGACTCTCCATCTGTCCCATAGAGCAAGCTCCAGAAGCATAGAATTTCTTTCTGTCTTATTATCTGCTGTCTCTGTAAGCCCCAGCACAGTCCCAGCACATAGTCAATGTTCAGATACTGACTGAATAAACAAGGCTGTTAGTTTGCAAAGAGAGATGATTTCCGATGCCACATTTTGCAAAGGACAATCCACACTCATTTTCAATAAAGTCGACCGTGTAGGAGTACCCGGAATTGGCTCCATTCTTTGCCCAGTCACCTCCCCAGATCCCACCACTCTCTGTTGGTGCTTTACACCTACTCATCCTAATCATTTCTATACTCTCTCCAAATACCCTCTGGTCAATGAGAGCTGTGCTGTCACAATCACTTTTAATGTCTGCCTCACAGTCACTAGCACCACAGAACTAGAGGCAACCTAAAAACCACTTTTGATTTATATGAAAGGTTATGAGAGGCTCCTGTGTCAATTACAGGACCAGGTTTTCTAGAGACTAAATGAAATACCCACGGCAAACTGAAGACTTTCTTATAAACTTGCCTCTGCCCAGCAGTCTGAGGCTCCAGGTTGCATGTGCATGTCTACACATGTTGAGAGAAAGACAGAAAGAGAGGGAGAGGGGGAAAGAAGACAGAGCAAAAGAGAAAGAAGCAAAGACAGGAAATGGAATAAAGAACTTTCTCATCTCCTGCATCACTTCCTTTGATATTATCACTCTTCGGCCCTTGATTTGTATAAAATCCTATTTCATTAGCATTGGATAATGAAAACTGTGTATTCAGTAATAGCAGCTTCCAGAGAACAAAACAGAAGTGAAATACCACTTCTCCCCCAAGAACAGGACTCTTTTGGCACCAATTCATCACAGACACCACTGCCACCTGCACACTAATAGCTGAGGACCTGAGGCCTTTGGTTCAGGTTTCATTGTTCGGTCCTAGGAAGAGATGGCTCAAGAGATGATTATGTAAAATTGGGCTGAGTAGATAGGGTCAGTTTGTATACCTAATATTCTCACAGGGAAATTTAATTAAATACAATAGGAACCATGGTGCTATTGTTGACTACTATTAAAAAAAAAAAAAAAGACTACCACAGGAACAGATAAATACCTTGTTACCCCCCTGAAGGAAAACAAAACAAAATAAAACAAAACTTTGGATGGTGCCACATCACTCACATTCTAAGTCCCAGAGTCTACAGTCTGGCATCCAAGGCCACCCAGCTCAACCTCTAACCCGTATTCCCAGTCTCATCTCTTAGTACTTGTATACAATGTTTCTGCCACTTTGAAGCATTTATTATTCCCTAATAATCAATCTACCACTTTTTGGTTAACGCCATACCTTTAGCTGGAGACCCACTTCCTCACCATATGTCCATGACCACGTTAGACCCATGCCTCAAGAACCATCTCAAATGCTACCTCCTTTCTGAAAATACCACCTATAACTCCCAAAAATGCCACTCACTCCCTCCTCCTCTAAACATCATATCTGGGGAGTCACTCAGCAAACTCTATCATATGAGTAATAACAGTAGTTATAGAAATGGTAGCTTACAATAAAACCAGCTAATAAATGCCATTTGCCAGGCACACCATTATGCACTTAATATTCATTGACTCATGTATTTAATGTTTTTCATATATGTTTTACTTCCCTTAATCCTGATGGCAGGCTTCAGTCTAAATGATTCGACTCTGCTGTAATCCCTAGCATCATGCCTAGACACAGTAAATACCAATAAGTGTTTACTGAACATAAATGAATTAATGTACCAATGCATGAATGAATTAATGAGTGAGTGAATGAAATAAAATTCTGTCCTGTTTATAGGCAGAATTGTCATAGACCAATGGGCTGGGCTCCTGGATTTTTATTCATATTATTTGAGTCCCTTTCCACTCTGGACTACATTTTAGAGCCTCACGTAACAAATCACAAAATGCCTGCAGCAACAACGAATGAATGGGGAGATTTTTGTACACGATCGTGAAGAGGATTCCTATCATCCAGTTGTCTACATCATGCTCAACTCCAGCAAACTAGAAAACAAGATGGCAAGCTTCTACCTTTCCATTCCTGGCCCACTCTCCCCAGCTCTGGCACCCAGAACTTTTATGCTTCTCTGTCTCACAGTAGGTGATAAATGAATTAAAATTTACACAGATTTATCTGAATATGAATCTCCTTCCAAGGTTGCTTATAAGGCTTAGAGGTCAATGCGTAACTCAAAGGAACTGCAGGAGTGGTTTCAAATGTTAGTGGGGAGAGGAGAAAATGTAACCAGAATTTACTGCATGTCTAGTCTCTGTCCAATATCTACATATATTATCTCATTCAATTTGCATAATAATCTTATTAAATAAGTATTAGAATAATAATAGTGTGCTATATGCCAGGTATACTCCTAACAATTTTATTTGTATCATGTCACTCAATGTTCCCATCAACACTATGAAAATAGTACCATTTTCATCCCCAGTTAAGAGATAAGAAAACAGCTATACAAATTTAAGTAACTTGCCCAACCTAACAAAGAGTTGAGCCAGGATTCAAATCCAGTCCTTAGAAGTATACTCTACACCTTCTAAGCAGAGTACTTTCCCGAACTTACACATATAGAAACTGTTTCTCAGAGAGAGTACCAGACCCAAAGTCATATACTTAATAAATATAAAAGTTAGAATTCAAGTTTTGATATTTTGATTCCAAAGTGCATGCCTTTTACTGAACCTTTCAGTTTAGATGATCTCTTAGGGCAGCACAGATATCCATCCTTTATGAAGTTTCTCAGTTTGAAATTCATGTGCCTTTAAATAAGGCTATCCCTGAAAATCAAAGTGATCCTACCAGGTCCTACTAAACTTCCTCAGGCTGTTTTGCTTCAACCACTCCCTGCACTAATCTCTTCTGTCCATGGTGCTGAATTTAAAGGCCAGTATGGCTGCCATAAAGAAAAAACAAAACAAAAACAAACAAACAAACAAACAAAAAACAGGTAATCTGAATCTATATTGTAAAGGATCTTGAATACTACTCTGAGCCTGGCCATTGAGAGTCAGTAAAGTCTTTTCCAAACCCTCTGCCTTAATCCACAAATCTCTCTTCCAAAATCTTCAAGTTGAACAGGGTAAAATTAATTTGGCTTCCAATTAACAAGAATTATTCAAGCCAATATCTTTTCAATTCTGAAATTCCAAAGATTCCATTATCTAGGAACAAGTCAATGAAAAGTCCGCATGATAAAGTCTATTTCATAAACATCAACCCAGATCTACACAGAGTTCAAATAAAAAGGAATCAGAGATTAGAACCTCTCAAGTGGGTCTGAAACCAAGTCACTGGGCTAATGGAGGGTGCTGAGCCTGGTGCTGAGAACAAAGGCTAGAGACAGAGTATGTCTTTATATCTGGTAGAGAATTGATTTTCAAGCCATAAAAATGTTAGTTAAGGAAACACTGACATGAACTAGGGCAAGGTGGGGGGAAAAGAAGTTGGAAAATAGCAAGTGCAATTTCAGGCTTATGAGAAATGGAATTAAAGTTAAGAGAAGGAAGGCAATCTATTGTTGTCCAGAAACTGGCAAACAGCACAGCCACTGCATCATTATAGTGGCAACGACCTGCTGTGTTCATTTGTCTCTGAACTGTCTGATCTAGGAGCTGGGTGATTTATCTACTTTCCACAGCTTCAGCTGGACCAGGCCAAGAGGATAACTTGGAGAAAGGGGTGGGGGTGAGGGTGGTGACACTCAAGTACTAAGCCAATGAACTCCATATGTCTTGTGTTAGAGAGCGCACTCATATATCAACCAATATCGCACATTTATTTCACACCTACTATAAACAAATCTCTGCACTAGAAAGATGCTGGTCATGCAAAGCTTGAAAAGGGCAATGGTCCTGGAGAGTTTACAATGTAGTGGCAAAGATTAAACATGCAGGAAAACAAATTAACAATATATGCTCGATCATGGATAGAGACAACAAGAGCAAACAATACAGAGGAGAAGTGTTGACTTTCATATTATGGAAGTCTTCTGAGAGGAGGTAGCACTTGGACAAAACTTAAAAAGTGGGTAGGATTTGCACAGGCAGAAAAAAAAAACTGAGAGTGAGCATTTGAGGACAAAGCAATTAGCAAAGTTTGAGAAGCAGGACTGGATCAATTATGTTTAGGGAAGGGAAACACTGGCCATCCAAGGCCAAACTCATGACCCAGAACCTAGATAGAATGCATACACTCCCCAAGCTCTCCACATCAACGGAGGAAGTTGAGGCAGCAATGAATGCTCAAGTCTCTGTACATAAGTACTGAGCTGAACTCTGTCAAAAATTGAATGAATCCCAGTATCAAAATTAAACTTTTAGATTTCTGATCACAGTAGAATATGCTACTAAGGTACATAGAAACATCCAAATCAAACATTCTTTCACCCTATGACTCTCTCAAAAACCTATCTATGAAATTTAACTAGGACAACACTTCTTTAAGCTACTGTGTTCTAAGCTTGGTAAATAAGAAAATTTGGTGGTGAATTCTGGCAGAAAGAAGGATCCACAAAGATCCTGAGAAGTTCAACAAGTAACATTTTGTTTACCTGTCTTGGGTTCGATGACCTCATTGCCAACTTGCCATTCCAGCTAGGCACATCATACCCTCATAAGTTAGGCTACCTAACAGAGAAGGCACCACAGCACAATTTACAGAGTCAGAAGCAGATTAGAGGGAGAAAGGAAAGCTGAGGAATGCTCACAGCATGAGGGAGAAAAAATCTTATTTCTAATTCTAGACATATTTCTAAAACATATCTAATTTTCAATTCTAGCTCATGGAAGGCATAACTGAAGGAAAGAAAGGGTGAAAACTAAGATGCCACATCTCAGAGGCAGTAGTTTTAAAATAAAAATCTTGCTTCCATCAGAACAAAAGAGCCTTGGGTCTGTGGAAGGGAGGCAAGAGCAAACATGGGCTTTGGTGTAGCAAACAATCTGCAACAGAAGACCCATCCTGAGGACTGAGACTGAAACTCAAAAGTAGTACATCTTAAGGTGCCTGGGTGGCCCAGTTCATTGGGTGCCTGACTTTGGCTCAGGTCATGATCTTGTGGTCTGTGAGTTTGAGCCCTGCATTGGGTTCTGTGCTGACAGCTCAGAGCCTGAAGCCTGCTTTGGATTCTGTGTGTGTCTCTCTCCCTCTGCCCCTCCCCCACTCACACTAGCGCTCTCTTTCTCTCTCTCTCTTTCTCTCAAAAATAAACATTAAATTTAAAAAAAAAAGAGAGAGAGCAGTAAGTCTTTGGGCAGATAGAACTAAAACAAATGAAAGCAAATAAAAAGATAGTTACCAAACTGGGAATATGCAACTAGTGGATATTCTAGGGAAAGAATACAAATTTCATTCCGAGAGTAGAGTTCATCTGGACATACATGTCACCACACCACTGAGAACATGTTCTTAAATATGCTCAGTGATTCCCAATTGCCAGCTGCCGAGCGTTCACACGTAGAAGGCATTCATATGTCATCTCACTTGATAACTTCAATTCTGAATTTCCCTGATCCTCTGACTTCCGCCACCAGCTATCTCCTCAGTTCTCCTTCAACATTTTCTAGCAGTCTCTTCTTCATGATGTTCTTCCTCCTCTTCCTTTATGATTGAAGGTGGTCTTCTGAAATGTAGTTCTCTCTTTACTCCCTTCCCATATTAAACTCAGTCCCAGAGACAGAATGACAGAAGCCTTAGAATTCAATCACAGGGACCTCCAGTGACAAGCTTGGCAATGTTAGGCAATGTACTTAACCACTCTCTCAGTCTGTTTCCTTATCAAATACAGATAATAATACCTTCTCAGCTTATGTCAGTTGACAATTTTGAAAATCATGAGATGATATAAGTGAGAGTGCTTTGAATACTGTAGAGACTTGTAAGCTGTTCATCTCTAAGGGAAGATGGGATGATAAAATTGTAGCAAATCCTCTTTCATCTAGGCTGCCTCCCCTTCCAGTTCCTTCTCTATTTCTCTTCCCCCTGACCTGGTTCTAAATAAAACCCCTGTGTTGTGATCCAAATCTGCCCATCTCTCCCCTCCCTTCCCTCTACCTCCATTTTGCCGCTCTAAGAAAACCATAAGAAACTCTCTGGTTTAAGACATGGATTAAGGAGATACTTGGGCTGAGCTAAGATAAAGCCCAAAGCTGGGGTAATTGTAAACCATAATGTTGTTCTACCAAGAAACATCTCATCTCAATCTTGTATTTAACCATGAGATCTCTGAAGTCATACTCTCTAAGCTCGAATTCCATCTTTCCTAGTATTACTTGCCTTTTGACTTTAGGTAAATTCCTTGACATTTTTTTGCCACAAATTCCTCACCTGTAAAACAGGATTATTAACAGAAGGATCTACCTCATAGAGAGCTGTTATTATTTTTACATGAAATAAGATACATGAATTATCTGAGATATAAATATGGAATATTCGGTGTAATTTCACATAGAGGTAGTAACATGAACTCAATCATTGAACAAATACTCAAAAATTAATTGAAAATCTATTTGCTCCAGGAACTGGGGATAGGGGGAGAACATAGCAGAGATCTATTCAGATTTATTAGAGGCTAGTATAGAATAAAAATAAGCAAATAAAAAGTTACAGGAGTGTTGAGTGTCATGATAAGGAAAAGTTAAAGGATGCTATGAGAACACATAGAAGAGGCATCTTGGAAGCATGGGAAATGGGAAATAGTACTGAGATATTATGGATTGAATTTTGTTAACCCAAATGCATATGTTGAAGTTCTAAACCCCATTATCTCATAATGTGACTGTATTTGGAGATAGGGTCTTTAAAGAGGTAATTCAGGTTAAATTATGTCATTAGGTAGATCCTCATCCAATACAACTGGTGTCCTTCTAGAAGGAGAACATTAGGACACAGACACCCACAAAGGGAAGACCATGTGAGATCACGAGGAGACGGCGGCCCTCTACAAGCTAAGGAGTGAGACTCTCGGAAGAAATCAACCCTGAAGATACCCTGATCTTGGACTTCCAGTCTCCAGAACTATGAGGACATAAATGTTTGCTGTTTGAGATACCCAGTCTGTGGTTGGCACCTTATATGGCAGCCCTAGCGGACTAATACATGGGGTGTGACAATGGAAGTCTTCAGAAATGCATGACCACACATCTGAGACTACAGTATGAGGACTGAAGTATGAGGGAAGAAGGCAGGAGGCTGAAAGAGAAAGGTCAATGCCACTACTTATCATGGTAAGACCTTACATTTGTAATGTATTCAGAGTTCTTTGGGAGCACGCTAATTAACTTCTTTTGTCCTCACAACAGCCTTGAGGTGGTTGGACACATCTGATTTGTGACTATCCCCATTTTACAGAGATCAAAACAAAGGCCCAAGCAGATACATGAAAAAGAGTGGCATGGAGCTGAACTTGCCTTACCCAAGCTAGATTAGTGCAAGAGTGAAGATCTTAATGAAGGAATAAAGCTATCCTTTGTACTTCGTACTGAATATACTTTAGCTTTTCATTGGAGTGGGAAAAATAAATTCCCAGGGTAATCTTTTAACATGCAGAAACCACTAAACCATACAAGAAAACCAGTTTGGAGGCAGATAACAAGTGTACGACTTGAAAAAGACAGAAAGAATGGTTATACGTGGGCTTACAGATGAGTTAGCCCAGCTGATAAAAACGGAAACTGGATATGACAAATGTTTTGGAGGGACTGTGGTGGTAAGTGAATTTAGCAAAATCTGTGTGTTATGTTCAAGGAAGAACAGAGAAGTGAACAGTGAATCAGAACTTCTCCCCTAGTCCTCAGATGTCTTCACTGGCCATTTCAGCAGTCTGCATCCCACACCCAGCACATCCTCCTTGAGATTGGGCCTGAGTTCAATCGTTTGAAAGGAATCTCTACCACATGAGGGCTTCCAACAAGGAACAAAGTGAAGTCAGCACAGTGTAACCACTGTTCTGACACAATCTGGTGGTGGTGGGACACTGGGTGAGTTAACTAGGAGCCCTCTTTAAGCATCACATCAGTCTTCTCATATATGAGATAGGGCCTCATTTAATGTGAGAGTTAAAGAAATTAATTAGAGTGGAGGGCTAATGCCTGCTAAAGCATGGTACCTGGCACAGAGCAGGAATTGGATACGCAGTAGGTTTTTGCCTAACATTTTAGGGGGAATAGAGCTGCTTCCAACTTGGAAACCATAGCATGGTTGTATCTTCCAACCACATCTGCATTACCACTCTGAACTTTACAGTATTCAAATGCATCAATAACGAATTATCACTTCCACAGCTATATGCTCCCCAGAGCAAAGACAGCTGGCAGCACCCAGCAGCACCCTCCTACTTTTGGAGATGAGCAAGCTAAAGTCAAAAGAACCTAGTAATGTCAAGTAAATATATTTGGGCCTGTCACTGAAAAGTTCCTAATAAGCTTTCCAGGTGATTCATTTGGTGATGGGAAGCATCTGACTCACCCAGCCTGCCCTTGCACACATCTGCAGATTTGATGGACAACTGGCTTCAGCTAATGCTTTTTCAGAGCAACCCAAGGTGTTCTTCTCAGGGCATCAAAAACACAATAATGACTCCACTGAGAAATGATGAAAACCAAAAATAACAATTATATTATCTTCACCAAGACAAGAGCACTGGAAAGATGAGAACCAGTATTGTCCAGGAGCACAGTATATATGCTGTTTTTCAACCCATTAAAGGGTAAACACCAGAACGACCAGATTCCCCCTGGAGTTCATGTCAGTGGGCTGCACATGACTATACAGACATCGCGTGCCACGTTACAGGGCAATGTCACTAAGCCAAAGGACCTCAGACAGGACATCCAGTAAATTCTGAGCAAAGCTAGTGGCTGCATCTGGCTGGATTCCAAAAGCAAAGCAATTGGGAATGTGACTTTGCTACGAGAAACCTCCAGTTGGTGAGTTGAAGATAGCCTGCCAATCACAACTGAAAAGTTTTCCTGGACACTCTGTGCAAGTGTGGTATCTTCCAACCGCATCCGCATTGCTTCTATCTACATGACACAGGTGCCTGCACCATTTGAGGCACTCCCTGATACTGATGCATTACTTGATTTTGCCTAAAATAATGCTTTTAAGGTTATTCACATGTTCTGCCTCTGTTCAAAATTTTAAGTTCTTCTTCTCCAATTCTTCATGCCCCCTCTCTTCTCCAAACCCTAGTTTCAGCCCTAACCTGACCATAGGACACACTGTACCCAAGGGCCCCCCCTCTAAGGCCTGCACTATGGCTCAGAGAGAAGATTCCTGTTAGCTTCAATCTCAGAGCACATGGAACCCCCAATAGAAAGTCTTCATATATGATATTGGTCAAGACAACTGTCATGAACCAGTGTCATCAAAGTGTTCACTCTTGCATATCAAACTCCTGCTTCTTGAACCAACTTTTTAAGTTCATTAAAATGGAGTGCAATTTTTTTTCTAAAGTGTGATATGTCTGTGATGATTTGTGAAAAAATTCAAAACATGGAAAATAAGAAGACAGAATTGGTTTTAATCAGGGCCAGGTATTGATGATGATAATAATGAGTGCAAAAATGTGTTGGTGCACATTTCCCTTCTCACTTCACACTGACTTTGCTAATGAGGAAGATGAAGAGGCTTAAAATGGGGAGGCAGGGAAATCTTTTTAAAGACACAGAGCTTCCCTACTCACAGTCAGAACCTAGAAATTACATAGGCTCATACCCCTAAACCACAGTCCCAGGGTTTAAAGGCCTGCTTCACCTTCAGGCTTTGACTGCTGCTAAAAGTATTTCCAGAATCGTACTGTCTGCAGGAAAGATCTTATGGCCTGGGAACACCCCTTTGTACACTCCTAAGCAGTCCTGAAGGACTTAGAGACACACTAGAAAGGGAAGTCTTTTCTTCTCTCCTGCTTTCATCTTTTCCAGGTCTTTTCTCTTTTCCAAATTCTACATACATACTCATACTCAATGCATGCTCAAAAAAACAGAAAATATCTCACTAACTCGGACCCTATTTTTGAATTATTTGCCCAAAAGTAATAGAAGGTAGTAGAAACCAGAAATTTTACATTAAATATATAATTAGTATCTACTAGTTCACTATTAGTAAGTATTCATCGCAAAACAAAATGCAAACTAGAAAGAAAAAGTCTCCACAAATATATGGTTTATGAAGAGTTCACAGATGGAAGAGTCAACATTCTCCTTTACATCTTGAGCTATTTACCTTCTGAAAGATAGTGTATGATTAGAGTGTTTCTGGAAATTCATACCATAAGTTGATAACTGTAATTGGTTCTTGGAATAAAGAAAAACATGCTTTTCCAAATCTTTTATACCATTTATCACTCTGAGCATGCACTGCCTTCTAAAACCAAAAATTAAAAAATTAGAAAATTAATCAATTTAACTATTTTTTTAATTGTTGTTATTAAGAAGACATCAAAATCCAGTCCCTCAAATTAAAGTTCTCCTTTGGTTTGATGACCTGAAAACAGAGCCTTTGGTCCCAGACCTCTCTTTAATATGTCTCATAACATATTTCCAACTCATGAACACAAGAATATCTTTCCATTTGTTGATTTTCTTGTATTTCTTCAATCAATTTTGTAGTTTTCTATATATAGTTCTTGTGCATATCTTGTTATATTTATACTTAAGGGGCACCTGGGTGGCTCAGTCAGTTAAGTCTCTGACTCTTGGTTTCAGCTCAGATCGTGATCTCACAGTTTATGAGTTCAACCCCCACATTGGGCTCTGCGCTGACAGCATGGAGCCTGGCTGGGATTCTCTCTCTTTCTCCCTCTCTCTGCACCTCTGCTGCTTGCTCTCTCACTCTCTTTCAAAATAAATAAATAAACAACAAAAAAATTTTATAAAAAGGTTTGTACTTACCATTTCACTTTGGGGTGTTATTGGAAATGACATTTTGATTCCAAATTTTGATCGTTTGCTATTGGTATATAAGAAAACATTTGACTTTTATGTATTACCCTTGTGTCCTATGACCTTGCTATCCTCACTTATGAGTTCTAGAAGAGTTTATTTGTTTTTCAATTCTTTGGGACTTCTATATAGACAATCACGTCATCTGTAAACAAAGACCATTTTATTTCTTCCTGCCGAATCATTATAGCTTTATTTCCTTTTCTTGTCTTATTGCATTAGTTGAGACTCCATATAATTTTGAATAGGAATGGCAAAAGAGATCATCTTTGACTTGTTCCAATCTTAGTGGGAAATTTTCTCACCATTAAGTATGTTAATTTTAGGGTTTTTTTTAATGTTCTTTATCAAATTATGGAAATTCCCCTCTAATCCAAGTTTGTTGAGGGTTTTTATCATGAATTGGTACTGGACTTTGTCAAGTGATTTTTCTATACCAGTTGATAGTATTATATGATTTTCTTCTTTACCTATTAATGTGGCAGATTACAGTGATTGATTTTCTAATGCTGAGTGAGCCTTGCATACCTAAAATAAATACTATTTGCTTGTGATATATAATTATTTTTATACAATGTTGGAGTCAATTAACCAATATTTTGTTGAGAACTTTTGCTTCTATGTTGATAAGCTTTCTTATAATGTCTTTATCTGGTTTTGTTATAGGATTAATGCTGGCATCATAAAATGAGTCAAGAAGAGTTCTTTCTGTTTCTATTTTTCTGGAAGAGGTTGTTCAAAAGTAGTATCATTTCTTTCTTAAATGCAAGGTATAATCTACCAGTGAAACTATCTGGAACTGGTACTTCTTTTTGAAAGGTTATTATTGATTTAATATCTTTAATATATGTAAGGCTATTCATATAATCTATTCATCCTCCTAAGGTTTGGCAGTTTGTATCCTTCAAGGAATTGAACCATTTAATCTAAGTTGTCAATGTTGTGAGCACAGAGTTACACATGGTATGCCTTATTATCCTTTTAATATCCATGAACTCATAAATGAAATGTCCCCCTCTCTTTTTTTCTTATTTTGGAAATTTTGTGTCTCTCTTTTTTTCCTGGTTAGCCTGATAAGAAGTTCATCAGTTTTATTAATATTTTCAAAGAACCAATTTTTGATTCATTGATTTTCTCTATTCCATTACTGTTTTCAATTACATTGACATGTGCTCTAATTTTTATTATTTCTTTATGCTTGTCTTAGGCTTATGTTGCTCTTCTTTCTCTAATTTCTAAGGTGGAAGCTTAAGATCTTTCTTATTTTCTAATATATGCATTTAAAGCTATATATTTACCTCTAATCACTGCCTTCACTGCATTCCACAAATTTTGGTTAATTTTATTTTCATTTTCATTTGGTAAAATAATTTTTAATCTCTCTTAAGACTTTTATCTTCAATCTGTATATTATTTAAAGGTGTTTTTATTTAATTTCCAAATATTTGAGTATTTTCCAGTTATCTTTTTGTTATGGACTTCCAATTTAATTTCATTATGGTCTGAGAACACACTTAGTATGATTTCTATTATTTTAAATTTGCTAAGATGAATTTTATGTCCCAGAATGTAGTCTATTTTGGTGAATTATCTGTGTAAACTTGAGAAAAATATGTATTCTGTCATTATAGGATGGAATATTCTATAAATTCCAATTAGATCAAGCTGATTTATAGTGCTATTCAGGTTGATTATATCTTAACCGATTTTCAGCCTGCTTTATCAGTTACTGAAAGAGGGGTATTTAGTCTTCAACCATAGTAATGGATTTTTCCATTTCTCCTTGAATTCTGTCATTTTTGCCTCATGTACTTTGGCAATCTTTGGTTAGTTGTATATACATTCAGGATTGTTATGTCTTCTTGAAGAATTGACCCCTTTATCATTATATAATGCACCTCTTTGTTGCTAATAATTTTGCTTGTTCTGAAGTCTTCTTTGTCTAAAATTAATACAGTTAGTCCAGCTAGCTTTTGATTAATATTAGCATGTCATATCTTTCTCCATCCTTTTACTGTTAACATATCTGAGTCACTGCATTTAAAATGGCTCTCTTGTAGACAAATACAGTTGTCTCACTCAGTTTCTGTCTTTTAATTAGTATAATTAGACCATTTACAATAAATTGATTATTGATAGAGTTTGGTTAATATCTATTATTCTTGTATCTGTTTCTATTCATTGCACTAGTTTTTGTATCTTTTTCACATCTTTTTGTGCTTTCTCTGGTTTTAACTGAACATTTTACACAAATCCATTTTCTCTCCTCTCTTAGAATATCAACTACTCTTCCTGTAAAAAAAAATTAATTTTTGTCCTAGAATTTGAAATATGCACTTTAAATTAATCTAGGCTCACCTTCAAATAACAGTAGACTGCTTCATATCTAGTAACAAGTGCCTTATGATGGCCCAAATACTCCTCCCTGTCCCTCATGAGAATGTTCACTTATCTATAAGTCAAACCACACCATTACCTAGTCACACAAATAAATTATTACCATTATTACTTAAACAGTTATCTCTTAGGTCAATTAATGATAATAAATATAAGGAATTTTATTTTACCTTTGTTCCAGGTAAGCATATTTCAGCATGATTTTTTTCTGTACTCACTAGTTTTTCAAGATTTTGAAGTGATGGTTGCTCCACATCATTCTTTAATGATCCAAGAAAAGTCACTGATTTTCAGCTTGTTCAGCTTTCTTCTTGTTGTAAGGATGAGAGTGATTATTTCCAAGCTCTTTACATGTAGTAGCTAAAACTGGAAGTCCCTTGACTTGTGTTCAAATCTCATCTATAAAATGGAGAAGACCCTGCACTAGGGACTTTGAAAGCAATTAAATCATATAAAGAGAGGGCTGTCAGAAGTATCATGAGCCAGGATCTCCTATATGATCTATTAGCTTGTCCCTCCTTTTATCAAAGTTGATTATGTTTTCGTTCTACCAATTCAGAATCATACAGACTTCTGTATCTTTGTCCACAAGGATTTCTGAATTAAGCCATAAAAGTACTAGATTATGTATTCCTCTTGATCTCTAGATCCTTAACATTTTGCCTGCTCTGCATTTTCACAGTGCAGACTCTATCTAAAATATACTCAGACTCAAGTTAGGAATAACAGTGGGGGTACTCAGGAATAAGAAGAGTTATAGGTTATAGGATGAAAAGTACAAGTTTTGGAGATGGCTGTTTCTGGGGCAACAAAAACAGCATATACAATGTTAGAATGAAGCAAAGCATGGATGAAGAAAGAAGGGGATCGAAAGGTCTGTGATCCTCACTACCCAGGGATAACTCCTCTTTCCTTGGGATTCCAACTTAACCTCTGGTTGTCTGCCTGCCTGCTTCCTTCCATTGTTTAAAAATTACCACTACTCTTAGAATTATAAAATACCAAAAATGTAAGGAACATGAGAAATCATGTAGTCTCGTCATCCATACAAGGCAAGAATCTTTTTAAACTGAGCCATATTACTAAGACTGTATCCAGTTTTGCCCTCAGCCAAATGTCATCTCACAATTTTCAAATCTCATTGGGTAGAACTCCACATTCTGAGGGAATTATGAGAGTCCTCCAGTTGAGAATCACCTGAAGGCTTCATTAACTTAAATGGTTTACTCCCCACCCAACTATGAGCTGGATAAACTGCCATCTGCCTCCTCCTTTGCTATGGTCTTCTGTCCACTCTCAATCCAGGTACCAGGGACCCATACAGCCAACGTACCCCAGGTCTGAAATAAATGATGTGATCCCAGGTGCCAAACATGTGAGTAAAGTTCAGAGATTTATGCTATCTTTTAAAACTCGGCCAATTCCTGTGCACACACAAAAAATCAATTGTTGAGCCTGCTTTGTTCTTGAAAAAATCAATCATGGTTCTTGCCAATGATCCCATTACCGTCTGGATGCTGGGGTCCCTCCTTCAAAGCCCCCATTGCATGTTGACATCAGCTGTATTGAACTGCATTTCCATAAGACTTCTGTCTTAGTTTAAGATTGAAACCACCTTTTATATTCGCTTCTCTTCAGCATCTTTAGACCCCTATTACTTTCCCCCAAAATAACTGTAAGTGTGTGAACTAATTAGCTTAGGAGCACAGGCTCCCTTAATGCCTTCGGAATCCTGCCATCTCACACTGGTTTTTCCATGTTCTGAGCTGCAAAATAGCCCCTTGCTTGGTTTTGGTTTAATTATTCTTCAAGGTCATCCCTGTGCCACTCGTGTCCATGTTCCTTTTCTTCTCTGCTTCTGTTTTTAAGAGGATTTTTAAATAGGTTTGGCAGCTCAGCCGTTTTTGAGTCATTACTAGCTTCAATCCCCTTTCGCACTTATTACTTGGCCTATTTTTTCTCTAGCCTCGCCTCTTTCTCTGCTATATTTGCAAGAGTGTTTCTGATTCTAACTCCTGTGCCAGGTTGGAATTGTGCTGTGTTTTCGGTGGCCTGTATTTTTTCCCTACAGTTTGAACTAATCTTGCAAGGCCTTGATTTGGGAATTGGCCCTTCCCCTCTCCTATTTACAGCACAGACAGGCCTTTAACTTCAACTTCCAATTGCTCCTCTAGGAAGCTGGACTTAATGTTCTCACGATCTTCAGGATGTTCACTTGACAGGCAGAGCCCCAAGAAGACAGCTTCCCATTCACAGTTGTTCAACAGCAACGCAGCCTTCCAGATTTCCAATCCACCTACTGATTCGTTTCTATGTTCAACTTTGACAGAAACCAGAATTGTGAGGTAGGAATAATAAAACAAATACAACAATTATAATAATAATGCCACCTCCCACTGGAGAGCACTGAAAGCTTTTCAAGCACTTTCCTATAAATTATACAATCCATAAAACACATTGCATGTATGAAAGACTATTTTTTTGCTTTCTTCCAATTATTATTCTAATTATTTTCTATTTTCTTCCAACCTTGTATTGTAGTATTCTTTCCCACTCACTTTGCATTATCAAAGACCATCTCAAAGAGCTTTGGAAGACTCTTCAGAGATGGATATAGACCAAGGGGTTTTGACCTTTTTAAAGTAGCAGTATACAAAGTTAACCCTGAAGCCAGGGCTCACATCTTATAAGGAATGTGGAGGGATAATCAGAAAACTGAGGATTAAGACCTCACAACTGAGCATGCCCAACAGAAACTGGAGAAATACTACAAGTCAGAGGCACACAGAAGACCCATGCTTTCCTCGGTAATGCCAACAGCATGCTCTAAGCAACACCTCATTCCAGACATCGCAGACAATGGAAATAGATTCTTAATTGAGACTTAGTGTGGTTTTCAGGTGGGACTAAGTCTGCAGGATATGAGCCTCTTCCTTCAGAGTGTCTGGGCATGCAAGCAAAGTAGAATGCAAGGTAGAAGGGGAAGAAGAGATACTCAATGATGAAGTAAGGAGGAAGACTCAAAGGCCAGGAAAACGGATCTTCAGAAGTTCACTATTAAGGCCTGATTTGGAAGTAGGGCCTTTAAAGAGGTGATTAAGCTAAAATGAAGAGGTCATTTGGGTGGGCCCTAATCCAATCTGACTGGCATTATTATGAGAGGAGGAAATTTGGACACACATGAGAATGAGATACTAGAGGTGCTCGTGAATGGAGGAAAGGCCTTGTGAGGACACGGTGAGAAGGCAGCAGTACACAAGCCAAGGAGAGAGGCCTCAGAAGAAACCATATGTGCTCACACCTGAATCTTAAAACTCTAGCCTAAATAAATTAATTTCTGTTGTTTAAGCCACCCAGGCTGTGTATTTTGTTACGGGAGCCTAAGCAAACTCATATATTCACCCACAGGATAAATTAAGCAGAAGACTCTCAAGTCATACTTCCTGGGTTAATCTCTCACCTGACCACTTACTAGCTATGTGACCTTCGGTAAGTTAGGTAACCTATCCATTCCTCAGCTTTTTCATGTTTAATGAGGAGGATAATGGTTACTTACCTCACAACACTGTCATAAGGATTAAATAAGTTAACCCTTGTAAAGCACTTGGAAAACTAGTGCATGATAACATGCTATTTTAAGTGTTAGTTGCCGCTGCTGCCATCATCATTATCACCACCACCACCATCATCATCATCATCATCATCATCATCATCATCATCAAATACACAAGGATTTTTCATGGGTTTCAGGAAAGGTAGAAGAAAATTGATGAGACTCGGGCAAACATGTAAATAGAAATGGATTTTTGAGGCAGAAAGTTTGTGACCAAAGGCTTCTACCAGACAAACATCAATAGCTAATTCTGGGAAATGAAGACAGTCCTGGAAGATGGAGTAATTCTCTCCCCTTTAATTCACACACATTGTCTGAAGTATGGGCTTCCCAGAATTCAAAAGCATTTCAGCAATAAACATTAAGCACCCGCACCTTTAGTAATATGAAGAAAAAGAATAAAGATAAATGTCATCATGACATATGTGCTATGGAGAAGACTTTATGCCACCACGTCCCAAAAAAGAAAAAGAAAAAAAATTCTGGAGTCACATCAATTTTTTATGTTAAATTTCTACATGTTCTCTTTTGTGTCCTTGCCTATAAGAAAACTACAAATACTCCCTTCCCTTGAAGAGAAGACTCCCAGTGACAGAGATAAAGTAGACAAGAGTTAGTGTTCAAATTGTCGGAGAGAGTTAGAGTGAATCCTTTTTTTAAGTGATAATATCCATATTTTTAGACAAAAAGATTATTTGCCCGAAAAAAGGAAGCATTGGCTCTATGACATGGTAATAACATGGAGAACTAAACATTCGACCCTTCGAGTTCTCCGGTCTTCATTTCAGCCTGCCTAGGAAAAAGGAGATTGAAACCACATTTCCAGAAATGTCATATTTATCGACAGTGATAAATTTCTCAGAGTCTGAAGGACTCATCTGCACTTACTTTTGCAGCAAAGACTCAGAAAATGGGCAATTGCTTCACCAACATGAAAAAAGCATCCTAGAGCTGACGATTTGATTGGGAAAAATGAGACCAGCCTACCAGAGATGAGAACTCTGGGAGATCATTCACATTCAGGAAAGAATCCAAGCGTGGCTAAGAAAGGCAAGCTGCCTCGTCCAATGAAAGGAACTGGAAACAGTCTGCATATCACAAATACAGGGAGTGTGTCTCATGGTAACATTATTTTTGTTTCTATCACTTAGAAGAGTGGTATCAAGCCACTTATCTTGAAATTCTACTGGTCTACAAATCCATCTCAGAATTCTTGGTTTTAGCTCTGTTTTTCTATGGCTCAAGAAAGACCACTGTTGGTTCGAAAAAGAGATTATTTCAAACTATTTTATTCTGATCCCCTGAGAAATCAGATTTCTGAAAATACTTCAATTAGATTTGTACCTTTGTGACCCTTCAGCCCTAACAACAAGGTCCAGTAGCTGTGAGTGATGGGTCTGCCAAACAAGCTAAGAAAGGCTTTTAATAAGACCAAGAAGGGCAGAGCACACTTGGTGAGGCGGCTCGGGACAAAATGTATACGCTGCTCACTGGTTTCAAGAATTCCTGAGGATGTTTGCCTTCTGCAGTCATAAACTACCCCATGAGTGGCTCTACTTTATATCCTGTTTGATAGACTGGTTGATCTATCGTCCACTTCTACTCTACACAAACTGGCCAGGCTATCTGGCTAACCCAAATTCTGCAAACGCCGAGGCCTGCTGGCATTCCTCCCCACCCCTTGTTTATTATTATGTGTTGACATCCAGACGGATTCTCAGGCAGGTCCTGTAGACTTCAGATTTTCACAATATTACAATTTCAGCAGGCTGAATGTTAAAAAATGGAAATTGGACAGACTGTTATCAACTTTAATCGACCATTAGAGCATCAGAGCCTGAAGGCACAGTATTTAACGGTTGGAATAGGGGTGGTCAAGTAAAATGCTGTCTCTTTCATTTGGAATCTGGGAATAAAGCCAACCCAGATAAAAAGGGAAAAAAGCCATTACTCTGACAGCTGTGGCAGAGCACAAGGATCAGTGTTGCAAAGGAGGCCAAGATGCAAATATCGCGGTACACTTGGGTAAGGTTTGTCTGCGAGTTCTGGTTTGCAGATTTTGTACATAATGGAGATAAATAAGCCAAGAAATGAGATACTGACCTATCAGAATGAAGGCCATTATCTAATATCAAAAATGGATACTGTGACATCATATTATATTGCCAGACATGGCCTCAAAATGTCATCAACTTTCTGTGCAGCAATGGCTGTCTTCTTGAAGAGGCAAATAATTTGCTGCTATGGTTAGGCTTCTCTGCCTCAGCCCCTGGACATGGGTATACTGTGAATGCTTTAGAGAAGGGTTCTAGAATTAAGGTTTTTAATTACACCTGACATTAGTGAGCTTTCACCTGTTGGCAGCCATCTTGCTAAAACCACCCAGGAGAGAAAAGTTGCTTTACCCGAAGTCCCCCTTCTCTTTTGTGCCTCTGTCAGCCATGCCAGATTCCTTCCCGACACCATTTACTCTGCTAATGTGGTTTTGTACATTATGAACTTTCAGAATGTGAAACTGAGCACAGTTTTCTTTTAAACAAAATATATTGTTTATGTAAAGAGTCTAATGGCCCATAGCAATCCAATTTACATGTAAAGTACAAGATTTCATATTGGATCAGTTTTATTACCTCACATATGAAAGATATTGAGCAGTGGTAGGTATATTGTATTTGTATCAGAAAAATACAAGGGCAGATTTATTAGGCTTGTGCTTAATAATATTAGAATCGATTATCTCAATGAGACGTGAGACATCTGTTCATGACGGGGAGAAGCATCATTTCCACCGTGGCATGGTCCTGGGAACCCTCTCCCCTCTTTACTCAATGAAGTAACCATACCTAAAGGGTTAATAAAGCCTCCCAAAGTGAGGACATGAACTCGGTATCAGCAACAAGGGAATATTGTTGATACCATTTAAAATTTATTAAGCACATTTAGTTTGCTGGGCACTGTACCAAACCCATAAAACATAAGGTACTTTATCACTGGTTGCTTTTGTATGCTAATTATGTTGATTTGCTTGACCTCTCAAAAACTGGATTTAATCTTTCCCATATTTCCTACATTATGAAACCCTAAACCTATTTTTCTTTATCTCTTAGCTTTTCCTTCTCTGAACTCCAATCATTAGACAATCTCTTTGCAGAGTAATCTGTATTCTTACAAACTATAAACTATTTGAAATATTTTAGGAGAGAGCTAATCTTTTATTATTATTATTAATCTGGAAGGTTGTTCTTTAAGCACTGCTGTTGGGAGAGAAAAGCTAACCCTTTTGAGTGTTGCCAACAGATTCTCTTGATGCCCTCTCTCCTTTTGCCACAATACATTGTCATTCAATACAAGTGAAAGTTCAAATCGGTATCACTTAAATCATATGGGGATAAACCATATTCTTGAATTAACAAAAACTAAAATGAGTAGGCAACTTTGTAAGGGACACACAATCATCTGAAATGAAACTACTGCAAAGCAAATTTGCTCATGGGGTCCTGATGGAAATTTTGGTATGTTTTTGGACACAAGATTTTGTCTTATGAATTTTCACTTCTAAACATTTCTTTTTTTCTTTTTCATCCTTTCAAGGGTAGAAAGAGCTTTATTTTCCACATAAGCTGCTTTTTGGAGTAAAAGATGGTCCCTATGTGTCCATGTCTAAGTTGATGTGATTATGATTTTGGGTTGAGTTAGATGCACACATTTTCCACAGCCTTCTAGCTTCTAGACATACAGGCAAAGTTTGAACACAACACCTCAAATAAACAAAACTAAATTGAACTAAAGCCTCTTTCAAGGAAAGACAAACAAATCAGTGAAGGCCAGACCACAGTGTGACTCTTGCCTATGGCCCACAGATAAGTCACCTATTCTCATCCTAGAGAGAAAATGTGCATGTACGGAGCGTGTGTGCACATGAGTCACACATAGCTTACACTTCTGTGCTCTGCACAGTGTGGCCTCTGGCCTGGATTAGTGATACGATCATTACACTTGTGGATGTCAGTTACAGGAGTCCTGTCTCCCTTGTGCAGAAAAAGAATGCTTAACTAAAATACTGAGTTTATGTTAAAAAAAAAAAAAAAACAAACATTTCCACAAGAAATCTTCCTCTCTACACGTTCCCAAGTCTAGACTTAGCTGCTAAATCCAACCTTTGCCAGCATCGGTGCTCATCAGGCAGAGAAGGGCTGAAGCAGGTGGGGGGAAGCACCTTTGCCCAGACAGGAAGTGGACCTCCCAGGGGGATCATAATTGCAGGAGGGCTTGTCTCCAAAGATCACCGATATGCGTCCATCAAATTAAGGAGCTCTCAGATGCTCCTTTCTCTTCAGATTTCAGAGACTAGGATTCGATGGGAGAAAAACACACATTTAATCAATTACTAAACTTACTTTCAACAGGCTTGCCCCACGCCTTGACAAGAACTTCTATTTTTCATGTTCTGTCATTTCTATTCTTAATGCATTAGATCCACCCTCTTTCACTTATCACCATCCCTTACCAGGCAAGCATCCATGGCACCTTTAGTCAGGAAACTAAAACAGCTCTCTTAGTCTGTCCAGACGGCTGTAACAAAATACCCGCCTGGGGGGCTCACAGGCAGCAGAAATTTTTTTCTCACACTTCTGGAGGCTGGAGGTCCAGGATCATGATGTCAGCGTGTCAGGGAAGGCCTGTGGACAGAGTCCCAGTCTCATTGCATCCCAGGTGGAAGAAACTGGGAGCTCTGTGAGACTTCTTTCATGAGAGCATTAAACTTATTCATGAGGGCTCCACCCTAGACCTAATCACCTTCAAAGGCCACACCTTCCTTTAGGGGTTAAGATTTCAACATGAATTTGCGGGGAGGGGGGGACACACAAACATTCAGACAATAACATCAACAAAGGGATTCGTGCTCCTTGGTCACTCCAGTCCATTCACAGCTCTTCATGGGTCACTGCTAATACCCAAGCCAGTGAGCTTGGCTTTGTAGGGAAACACAAGATGTAAGGAATACGATCTGCTTCCCAAGGAATTCATGGAGTCTTTGAAGAGTGTCTGGTTTTATTCAGGCTTCTGTAACAAAAATACCATAAACTGGATGACTGATAAACAAGAGTCATTTACTTTTCACAGTTCTAGAGGTCAGGAGGTCCAAGATCAAGGCAACAACAGACTCAGTGTCTAGTGAGAGCCTGCTTTCTGGTGCACAGACAGTGCTTTCTTGTGCCTTCAAATGGTGGGAGATGAGCTGCTATCTGGGGTCTCTCTTATAAAGGCACTGACCCCAATCCTGCAGGCTCTGGCCTCGAGGCCTAATCACCATCCAAATCACTTCCTGATACCATTACCTTGGGAATTAGGAATACAACCTGTGAATTTGGGAAGGACACAAACATTCAGACCATTACAAGAAGTTAATATAGTGATATAATTATTAAATAACACGAGGAGATATGTGATTAAAACATCAAAATGGGAGGCCGTTGAAGTTCAGGGAAACAAATATTCCATTATATCCTCTACACTCCATTACCAAGGCAGAAAAGCAGATGAACATATTCTTGAAATATTTCCAATGGTAATTGAAATAATAAGAGTTTTCCTTTCCTTGCCTGTAAGCAGAAAATTCAAGTAATCAGATCACGTTGGTACCTTGTCATTCCATTTATTTGATGAAGCAAAAGAAAAGCATCAATAATGCCACCATTTTTATATGAATCTAAATGTCTTTGGTTTCTACCTTATTTCCTTTCCTAATGCAGAATGCATTCCCCCATCACCCTGCCAAAATAAAACAAAAACAAAAACAAAGAAAAAACAATATTATACATGTGGCAATTAGTACCACTTCTACTTCAGTCCTTCGAATGCACCTGACAAGCCCAGATGTTAGGAGAAACCATTAAAAAATCACCTTTCGAGAATATTTCCAGGCCCCCTCCAGCCTTTGTAAGAGCCAAAGATAGGAACATAAAACACAATGCGCTGGAAGGAACCAGGGATCCCTCTGACTAGAAAACTTTTTTTGAGATGAGAGCAGTATTGCAAAATATCTGTTTATAGTAAAACCTTGGATTGTAACTTGTTCTGCGAATGTTCCACAAGACAAGCAAAAATTCCTAATAAATGTTAACTTGATAAACAAGTGATGTCTTGTAATACGAGTAGTACGTGACACTGAACATCACACGATCACAACTGAGCCAATGGTTCTCTCTCTTCTCTCTCTCTCTCACTCTCTCTCTCTCTCTGTCTCTCCCCCTCCCCTCTTGCTTCGGGATTGTGGGTGATCGTCTCCCATACTTGGATGCTCAGTCTCAGGCCATGGTGTCTGCCAGAAATTAGTAATTTTTCAGAACACCAGAAGGTGCCCACAACTGGCACTAGTGTATTTTTTGTCACTTCAAAGCACTTACGGCTAGTCCTTTGCTTTTCCATACAAGAGTAACCTTAGGAATGCTTTGCTTCATTCTAGGTCAGCCTGCCTGGAGATATAGACCCTTTCCTCTGCTGTCTCATTGCCAGTTATGTTAAATATGGTATACATCAAGAGTTTATTAATACTGTACCATAGTCAACATCCGTGCAAGTGTATACAATGGCCCCCATGCAGAAAAAGATTCCACTGAGAATAGATAGCAGTGATTCCATTAGTGATAGTGAAAGTTATCCTACACGATAGCACTCCTCTCTCGTCTCCCTCACACCAGCCACAAAGGTTTTCAAAGGTAAGTGAAGGTTAATTTTATTTTTCTTTATATTTTGCATTTTATTATTTTATATTATATTACACTATTGTAATTATTTTTATATGAATATTTTGGGGCTTGGAATGAATCATCTGAGTTTCCATTATTTCTTACGAGGAAATTCAGTTTGACATACAAGTGCTTTGGATTACAAGCATGTTTCTGGAACGAATTACGCTCGCAAACCAAGGTTTTATTTTATTTGCATATATTCTCTGCTGGTGGGTAAGCTCTTCAAAGTATGGGGCAAGGACTTCCCTATCTCCTCATTCTTGCACAGTGCCTGGAAAGACAACACACAAATGACTGCTTAATTAATTAATTAATTAATCCATGCTTCAAGGTTAATTAAGTCCCCCAAACAAAACTTCTATTTATTCAGTGGTCTCAACTAAAGTTTAGAGGGAAAGCAATCTAATTGAATTAATGCGCCCTAAGACATAAATTATTAAAAATACATCAGTCTGAAATAGGACTCGACAATGGTATTTTTTAAAATCTTCTCAGGAGATTTTCATGAGCAGGCCTAGCTTGAGATTTACTGGCATAAAATGCCTTCTGTGCTCTGGCGTCTGCTTCTCTCTGCTGCTGCTTCTCCTGTCACGTGCCCGTGCATGTACTGAAATAGATGTCCTTTTTCATGCACGCTATACTTTCCCAAACCCCAGATCTCTTTTACCGTACTTGTGCATTTCCGAAGTTAGGGATGATGTTCCCGTCTCCCTCAAGGACTTCGCACCACTCTTATCTGCCTTCTATGCTCTGAATGTTGGTGTCTCCCCCAAAATTCATGTTGAGATCCTAACCCCCAAAGAGGATGATATTAGGAGATGGGGCCTTTGGAAGGCTCTTAAGTCATGAGGATAGAATATTCAGTGGGATTAGTGCCTCAATGGAGACTCCAGAGAAATTCCGAGCCCCTTCTACCTTGTGAGGACACAGCGGGGAGGCACCAACTATGAACCACGAAGAGGCCCTTTACTAAATGAGGCCACCCTGGTGCCTTGATCTTGAAATTCCCAGCCCCCAGAGCTGGAAGAAACAAATTTCTGTTGTTTATAAGCTACCCCAGTCTGTGGTATTTTGTCATAGCTGCCCAAACAGACTAAGACAGTGTCTCCTAAATCAAATCTTTTTTTTTTTTTTTCTGGAAATGGATGCCGGAAATCATGCTTCATTTTGAATATTGTTGAATCTTATTCATTATAGAAAATCTGAATAAGAGTAAGAAACCCAAATCAAAAGCTACTCTGTAAATTACGGGAAGTTTGGTGAATGTAAATGAGAAGAAAATACAGAGGTAAAATCCTTTAGGAATCATTCATCTGCAGCAGCCCATTCCCGTGGTGGATAGATGGTGTTGGTGTTGGTTTTCTTCATCTTCAGGGTAAAACTCATTGTTTAACTACAGAAGTGGATTTATTGGAATTGCCAGAGCTTTGAAAGGGGGAAATAATTCCTGACATCTCTTCCCATTTTTTCCTCATCCTCGAGCATAAAATATCCAGACAATTTGGTTATGACTTAGAAGGTACTGAGGGTCGAACTTCGGGTTTCATTTTGACAGATTCCAACCTGACCCATCCTGCTGGGCTGTGTAATAACAGAGGAGGTCACAGAGGTCAGAGTGGGTTCAGGGCAGGTTTCAAGTCCAGAAAAATGGGTGTTTCTCATGAAGTCAACAAGACCGTATTCTCTGATGATGGATCTGCTCCACTCATTACTCCATCTCAAGTACTTGGGGCTTGTTTTGAAGATGACTCCTAACCACCCCCTCAGCCTGTCTTCCACAAACATGCCTTTTTGAGCAATTTGGATGCAGCAGAGGGCAGAAACGAGGTAGGGGGATTTATCGGGATTAATTAATACACAAGAGGAAAGAGATGTGATTAAACTAGCCTCTTAGGTCCTTCATAAATATTTTATTCGTTTATGTGACTGCAATTCTGTCTTTCCTTCCTAGAAAATAGCCCTAGATGTGAGACCTGAAGCCTCATATGAGTGATAACAGGGTACAAGCATTCTTATAGCCAGGATCACAGTTGGAGGAACTCAGAGAGAGGGAGAGAGCAGTAGGATTTCAGTCGGAAGGGATAACGCTATTGGGGGGACAGGAAGGGCGCACCCTCGCTGCATGCCCTGGACTGACTCTGATGGTCTATAGGCAACAAATTATAGGAAATACAGGACAAAGTCCTGGTGAAAGGAAGACAGCTCCCAGAGAAGCTGATGGGCTGGGCTGGCACCCCTCAATTCTTCTTTACCTTGGCCTTTCCACTGGCCCCTGGAGATACCCTCAACTTCTCCTCCCCAGCACGTTCACTAGTGTTTTCCATACACCATCCCTTAGCCCTCCACTATATGATGCCTTCCCTTTACCTTCTGTCTGCCTGCCTTCTCCCACCCCATCCTTGGAATCAAGCTCCAGTCCATTTCTACCGTGAGGTCTTCCATGACAATCCTTTGTCAGCATTGCCTACATTACTTGTAACCAAAAGGTTCTATCTCAGAGTGGGATTGATTTCATGAAGTAAAATTTCAACTGCCCAAAGTAATTAAAAAGGAATTTCATTCTCTACTCACATCTCTCAAAGGGCAGGAAAAGGTCTCCCAAAGCATAGTTTGTAGTAATATTTATTAAAACTCTCTTTCATCAGTTGCCTTCCCATTCCAAAGCTACTCCAGCAACAGGCACTTTGACCCCTCCCCAGAAAGCTGCCCTTCCTCCCCCAGCCCATGAGGCTTTCTTTCTTCCTTTATTGCAAGAGAAGGGGGGTAATGAGCATGTGATTCTCTTTGGAGTTCTGGGAGAAGGGTTATGTCTTGGAACATGCAGAACTCATAAATTTGTATCCCATTACCTACTCATCATTGCCTTGTTTTTTTTTTTTACATTTTTTCCTATGTATTGATCCTGTCTTCCCAAATAAATTGTAGATTCTTTAAGGCAAGAAGCAGCATGCTTTACTCACTTTTGTATTTTAGTACAGTGTAGGTTCTCAATAGTTTGTGGAATGAATGAAAGAATTAAATTATATAAAAGTCAAAGATTACATTTTATATTTCATTAATTCCTTCTGCAAATATCACACATTACATACTCTGTTACTATTTGCTGATGATAATAACATAGGAAGGCAAACCAATCTGAGTAAAGAGCTGGAGGAAAGGGAGAAGTTAATTTTATAAAGACTAGAGGAGGCATAGTTCTGGGGCCCTGTTCACAGAACAGTTACTGGTACTATCTGCCGATGCTTCCTTCACTCCTTCCTGTGCCTCCAAGCCGGCAGTCCTGACTTAAGTCATGGAACTGTTGACAAGACAACCAGCTTCCAGGAGCATTTTCATTTGAAGAGGTAGCACTCTGAGATCAAAGATCTAAAATAATGTGTCTCCGCTGATGAATTTCTACACATGAGGAATATCGTTGACTTTCAAAAATACATTGCAACAAGGATCTCAGGAGTTTTTTTATTCTTTCCTAAGACACAGTTAGAAAATTTCCTCCTAAACTATCTCTAGAATGCACTGAGGAACTGTCAATACCTATTGTTTGAAAGATGGGCAGAAACTCAAGAGACCCATGGAGAATTATGTCCCAATATGAATCCTCTTGATTTCCTTGACTCCTTCCCATACACTCACGTTGTACAATACACTCTATACCTGTACACCCAGAACTGAGTGCAACTTTCCAAACATGGTTTGACCAGTGCAGACTACAATAGGTCATCTTTCTAAGGTCGAAGCACATATCTTTAGTAATGCAGCCAAAGATCACGCTGTTGTTTTGGAGACTTCATGACTTCCACAAGATCTGGAAATCTTTCACTGAAGAAAATCTTTTCATTATTTTGGACCTGTGGACTCGTGGTTTGTCACAGGAAGATGATTTAGGAAGGAAACCATAATGTCAGGAATCCTGTGACCTCAGCATCACTCTATTGGCTTGGATGGAGGGACTCGAGAGGAAAGGAGGGGCCAAAGGCAGTCTTTCATCCATGATAAGTTTTCGGTCAACCAAACTTCTAGGGCTTTTCACCCAAAAAGAAGACACTTTTCCTTCTACCATGGAGTTGCACAATTTGTTATATGAATCTTAAGGGGGAAAAAAGAAAGAAAAGATACTGCTTTGTTTTGCTTTTGTCCCTGCTAAAATTGATCTTATCCAATATAACCTGTCTTTTAAGTTATTTGCAATCCGTTTGGTCAGTGAGTTTGTCATACACCATGATCCCCATTCTCCAGAAACTTGATGGGCATTGCTCTTTTTATTTTTAGTTGCCTTTTTATTTTTAGTTACAAACAACATCATGAAATAAACTTGTCTCAACCACAAGGAACTCTAGGTTGCAATCTGAGTGACACATACATATATACGAACGTATACATATGCATGTCACATATGGGAATGTGCCCACACTCCTCCCACATGAAATGAGCACATGGCGTGCACTTCTCCTGACATGCACCCACGTACACACCTCAGTACAACGTCAAAATTGGTCCAGAGCACATGGTAGGCAGGAAGAAGTCTTTACTAGGTGCTACCTGGTAGGAGCCAAGAACACTTGCTGGGGCCAGAGAGAGAGAAGCTTCTCTCTTTCTTCTCAGGAAGAACTACAACTTCTCAAGGCATAGCTTGAATATCCTGGCCCAGATCTGGCTCTCATGAATCCTCATGGACAAAAAGTTATGAGGAGGGAAAACAGGGCCAATTTATTGAGTTCCTATCACCTGACAACACCTTCAGATGAATTTTCTCTTACCGTCACCAAAACACAGTAGTATAGGCCTTACTCCCTTTACTTTGTATATAAGAAAATCGAGGCCCAGGTAAGTTAGGCAATGTGTCCACATCACAAGGTTAGCAAGCACCAAAACCTTTTACCTCAGGGCATTCTGATCCAGGCTCCAAATGCCCAGAGGATGCTGCTTTGACCCCAGAGGACCTACTGGCAAACCCCAATCTGCCACAACCCAGACCTCAGACGGCTCCTCCCCTGACTGGCTGCTGCATGTGTCCTGAAAAGAGCCTACTGCTTGTAGAATGACACCCGTATGAGTCCTTCATTCACCTGGACCACAGGGCAAAGCCATTACCTATCCACGGTCGGCTCCCACTTGCCTTCCCCACAGTCACACTGCCAGCTTTCCATCTTCCTCCTCAGGGGAACCCCGCCTCATGCAGCCCCTTCTCTACCAGATGAAGAACTCAACTGCAAATTCACCTGGTTTGCTTTTTGCCAACTTTGCAAGAGGAGCCAGACTGCCTAAACCTTGACCCTCTACTTTGCAATGGTGTGATTTCAATCCAGTTATTTAGCCTTGGCTTCCTTATCCATGAAATGAAACATGGGGCACCTGGGTGGCTCAGTCAGTCAAGCGTCTCACTTCCACTCAGGTCACGATCTCACAGTTTGTGGGTTCAAACCCCGCATTGGGCTCTGTGCTGATGGCTAGGAGCCCGGAGCCTGCTTTGGATTCTGTGTCTCCCTCTTTCTCTGCCCCTCCCCTGCTCGTGCCGTCTCTGTCTCAAAAGTGAATAAATGTTTCAAAAAAAAATTTTTTAAAAAGAAAAGCAAAGCAGTTTCACTCTATTGGAAATCCTGGACGACTTGAATGAATTGATGAATGTAGACGTTTAGAGCAGTGCCTGGCATGGTGAGCACAGGCAATGCGCTAGTTCTTTTAAGCTTTTTAATTTATTTTGACGGGAGGGAGGGGCAGAGAGAGAGAATCGCAAGCAGGCTCCGCACTACAAGCATGAAGCCCAACACGCGGCTTGAACCCATAAACCATGAGATCATGACCTGAGCCTAAGTTGGACACTTAACTGACTGAGCCACCCAGGCGCCCCAGAGATGAGCTAGCTCTTACGTTTGCTGCTCTGGGGTCCATGAGGACAGGAAAGGCACAGTCCCCCGGCTGAACTCAAACACTGCGTTAAGTGGATGTTAAGCAAACAAACAGAAAATGACTAGAGCTGAGAGAATACCATGAAAGAAGAGAACGAAGTATAGTGAGACAGTCTCCCAAGAGGGTCAGGATGAACAGGAATCAGCTAGATCAGAGGTCATTAAACTATGGCTGGCCTAGTTTTAGTAAACAAAATTTACTGACACCCAGTCTCACCTTTTGTCTATGGAATGTCTGTGGCTGCTTTTGTTCCACAACCCTAGCGCTGAGACCAAGCTAAAAATATTTACTATCTAGCCATTTGAGAAAATGTTTGCTGGCCCCTGAGCCAGATGAAGAGGAGGAGGGAGACGATCCATACAAGGGAGGTAGAAAGGCTGGCCTAGGGTTCAAGGAACTGGGGAAACGCACATCCCTTGGGCAGAAACTCCACCCACTTCCTGAATCCGTGTACCCTCATCTAAAATCCTATCTACATACACAGCCGGCTTCACCTTCTTCCCCCGGCCTCTGAGGGAAAGGTGAAGCCCCCTGTACTCAGGATGACAACCCTTGCTGCGCTCAAGCTTTCCTCTTGTGTAAGAGTGCTCTTTCTCTCTCTGGTGTTTTCAGTCTCTCGCTCTCTACTGGACCCCTGTCCTCACCTACTCTCTCCAATGGAGCCATCATTCCCCACACCTACCAGCCCACCCAGGCCAAAAACCCAGGGGTCATCTTTGAGAGCTTCTCCTTCACCTTCAAGAGTTCCACTGATCCCTTTTTGATAAAGTCCCTCCTACTGCCCGCCTCCCCATTTCCATGGCCACTGCCTGCTCTACCTCCTCATCTGTAGCCAGAAGGCGCTGCCATTTCTCCTCCCCCACACCTGCTCACCCTTCCACTCTCCCCACTCTGCCTTCAGGGCCAGCCTTCTGAACTGTCACTCCCCTGCCTAAAACCCATTAGAGCCTCCCAACTGTTTATGGGGAAGAGTCCAAACCTTTAAACAAGATAATACAAAACTCTACATAATCTGTCCCCACCACAGCTACAATTTCATCTCTGGCAAACGAGGACCATCTATGCTACTGTAACAATCACGGATCTTTCTTTTTTAGCACCTAAGACTTTTGAACGTCACCCTCCCCTCCATGTTCCACAAACTCCTCACCTCATGAATTGTTTGGGAGGAGAATACCAACCAGATACTCACTTTCCCAGCATCCCTTGCAGCTAGGACACAGGATGCCTGAGGTGACCTCAGTTTTCCCAATCAGATGAACCCAAATCAGATTCTGAAACTACGGCCAGCAGCATGAAGGATGCACAATATGGAATTCATTCTGGTGAGTTTGAGGACATGAATGTCTAGGCTCTAGTGGCAGCGCCCAATGCCCAGCACTGTGGAATCAGGAGTTAAAGCCACCATGACCACGTCCATCAAAGGGGCAACACAGACTACACAGCTCTGTTGTGCAACTTTGAGCATGATTCCTAGATCCCAGTGTCAAGCTTCATAGTTCTGCCGTCCTAGAAATTCTTGAGGTCCTGGTTCTTTAATAAATTCATTTTTCTGCTTAATCTAAAGAGTGAATTTCTATTGTCTAAAAGTAAAAATTCTTCCTGATATGCCTGTGAAGTCTTTTCTCTCATCTTATCCCCACTTAACAGAGAAAATCAACCTCTTTCTCTTTAGTGACCCCCCTGTGCCCTAATCTCTCTCTCTTCCACACATACACCATGAGAGCTCAAACACATGTATGACCCTTATATTCATGTCTGCCTCCTTCTCTACTACAAACTCATCCATTTGTTCATCAAACTTCATTCTGTTTCTACTAAATTCCAGATACTGCTCTATGTTCTGGGAATATAGCAGAAAACAAGACAGAAAGTCTCTCCCTTAATTGGGCTTGTGTTTTAGAAGACAGAAGCTGTATCTTACTCGTATTTATCTTTAAGTGTCTACCCTAGTCCTGGATACAGAGGATGTACTTGATACATCTTTGACTTTTGAGTTGCAAACCATTCCTGTGTCTCTCTCCCGTTCTACCCACTGGTTTACGATCTCGTTGTACATGAGCACTGCATTACCAACAACACCAGGCTGTGGAAATAGGGGGAGACTGTTCCCTGATTGAGTTTGCTTTTAACTAACTCCTCAGAATAAGAACTATCTTGCTCCTTCTAGTAGCGTGAAGCTGGAAGACTACACGTCCTGTCCATATGAGTTACAGGCAACCAAGGTTGTGATTTACTTTGTGTTCCTTTTAGCCTAATCCATCCTAAGACTGGGGACAGAGTAGGCGTTTAAAGAATTTAGGTTGAATCTGGCTGCGTTGTTTTATATATACATACGGATATCCTCACAAACAGAGCTTGTGAAGTGAGGCACACAGTCTAATTTTTGCAGAAAAATTCAGAACAGCTTCTGATTAGTGAGTTGGTTCCATTTCCCAAGAAATCACCTTAACCTTTAAACACGGAAGGTCAGCATCTCCTCTCTGCTCATGCATAATTCCCCCTGCCCTCTGCTCTTCAGTGCCTCAGCAACCCACCCAAGAGAGAGACCGAGGGAGAGACGGAGTCAGCGAGAGGAAGAACACGCCGCTCGGAGGCCCCGGCTGCCTCCCCGGGATTGACTGAGCCCTCAGAATATGTTGTCTCATTTGCTACATTATTAATAAAATTGCAAGAAGTTTGGTATTAAACTTTTTTCCCCACCTAGAAAAATTAGCATTTACGCCACACACTGTGCAAACTTAGGAAGATGAACATCAATAAAACAGAAAATGTTCCCTTTGAATTTTATTCTGGAGCCAGTGCCAACAGAGCACTTTGAAACAGTGAGGGAGTCGATAGCTCAGGTTCGGTGAGTCAGGGTCGTTTGGGCACTGTGGGTTACTCCACACTGGGGGCAGGGGCAATCCAGCCATCCCCCAGCGTCTGCAGCATTGTCTCAGACAGACATGTAGTGTTGGAAGTGGTCAGTGACAGAGTGCATTGGAGTGGGTGACGGCTCATAAGAGCCGAGGAGATGCAGACTTCCTGAAATGAGGCCAAGGTCAGGCAGGCTGGCTTGGTAATTTCCTGAAAGGCCCAGCCGGGCCTGCAGGGCTGAGTCGGCAGCTGGAGGAAATCAGGTGAACTTACGTGGGTATAGGCATCCAAGCAGGTCACTCTAATTAGTGGAATTAATTCATCATAGAACCCAGGATTGCAGTAGCTTTTTAGCAGCCTTGTCATATAGCTAACAGGCCAAATGTGACCTCCTCATAAAGTCTTCCCTGGGTCCCCCATTTAAAACAGCACCCCATCACTGCCATTTCCCATTGCCTTTTCTCTCACCATCCACGATCCGCTCATGCCATATAACCTGCTTCTTCATCATGCATAGTGTGTATTGTGCATCACAATGCATTACAGGACCGGAATGGAAGCTGTATAAGGATGATGTCACTTTATTCACTGCTGTGTCCCCGGCTCCTGGATCAGTGCCCAGCACCCAATTAATATTTACTGAACTTATAAATAAATATCTCCTGAACTAAAACTCCTAAGTCTTTTCACCAGAACTGCTCATACGTCAGCTTTATCTCATCCGTGTGTGTGCGAGGTGAGCTTTTAACTAAAAATGCAGCATTTCATTTTTCGGGTTTTGGTCTATTGTTCCAGACTTTCAGATTTAGTAAGTCTTGATTCCAAGACAATAGTGGATCCTTTCAAACTTGTTTTAATCCCCCCAAACCCTAGAAGCATGCCATTATCCCTCCATCCAAGCCAAAAATGAAATAATGGACCTACAGAGTCTCCTGGCATGCCAATGGATATGTCCTCTCCGGCCTAGGCTACTTGTTCTCAACCTGTCAAAGCCAGGAATTAGTGAAATAGAGGCTCTCTGCCCTGGAAAGGGACTTCAGGATAAAGTTACCAGATGCTTTGATTTTACAGATGGGGTCACCATGGAGAAATGACTCACGATGGCATCTCTTTGACATCATACAAAGGGTAGTGATGAGTTCATAAAGCCTCAGATCCTCAGTGTTAAGTAGGAGTTTCCATAGCAACAAACTCCCAAGGTAGCCTCGGACCAACACCTGAATTCTTCTTCCATGCCAGAAAGGTAGGATCCATCCACAAAGGCTAGCTCTTCTTTCTCTTCTCCCAAGTGTAGTCCATGACCAACAGCTGGAGGCCTGGGATGCCTGCCTAGTGCCCTTGGCCTTTCCCTTCCTCACCCTGTCCCTTCTTCTCTCTCCTCCTGAGACTACAGTGCTCTCCCGTTCTCTTCCTTTTCCACGCCGAGATATGTAAACTGATTTACATAAAGTGGAAATACACCAATGGGCCAGGCCAACAGACACTCAAAGACAAAGAGAAGTTTCTTGGTGCTCCTCAGATCATAAAACCCTTTGGCTATCAGTGACTACCACAGTATTTAAGGAAAATGTGCCCCAAACAGCCAGAGATATCAGGGTAAAAGGAAGAGCCAGTCACAATACGTATTTGTTGAAAGAATGAAAGAATGACTTCGCTATACGAAACAAAGTAAATGGACATAGTGATGGAAACCGTCAGTGCTCTCTTAGACTTATCTTGGTCTGAGTGGGGACATCAAAAGACATCACAGCCACTGTCTCCCCACCTCCCAAGGAAAGACTAGCCAAGGGAAGTCCAACACTGGGGTACAGTTCGCATTCCACAGGTTGCCATGGGACCAAAGGGAGCTGGCACGCAGCCAAGGCCACATCCCCCCTCAGCCTTCTTCCCCTGCCGTATCCTGTTTTCCTTGACCCCCACTCCTGAGGACACCCCCTCAACAAATCACATGAGAGAATTCTCATCTCAGGCTCTGCTTCAAGGGAAGCTGGCGCGGGCAGCATACTTCTACAACACGGAATCCAGCGTTTTGTACCCCATCTGGACCCTGACCACCCATAAAAATTCCTCTGACCCCTCCACCCATCTCTGGTGCCCAGAGCTCAGTTTTACCCGCCCTTCGCTTCTGCAGACTGCGCGGGCTCTACAGCCACCATGTGACGGCAGCTACGACTACTCACCCACAATGCAGAGACACGCAGAAGCAAACTGTCTGGAGCCACGGTTTTAGACACAAGGTGAGCAACTTAGCTTTCGAAGCCAAGAAAGACACGAGACTTACGAAGCTGCCAAAAGGTGTCTTCAGTTATAGGAACAGAAGCCGCTGCCGCAGTCATTAATTACTTATGGAACAGATTTGGGGAGGAGGTAGGGGCAGGTGGTGAGACAAGAAATACAAAAACGGAGACAGAAAAATTCGCATGGACTTATCTTAAAAACTCACAGGTTGTTTCTTCCCGTTTGAGTTTTGGTAGTGTGTGGCTATTTAGGAAGCTGTCCATTTCTTCCAGATTGCCAAGTTTGGTGGCATATAATTTTTCATAGTATTCTCTGATGATTGCTTGTATCTCTGAGGGATTGGTTGTAATTTCTCCCTTTTCATTCACGATTTTATTTATTTGAGTTCTCTCTCTTTTCTTTTTGAGAAGCCTGGCTAGAGGTTTGTCTATTTTGTTTATTTTTTCAAAGAACCAGCTTTTGGTTTCATTGATCTGTTCCACTACCTTTTCTGTCTCCATATGGTTAATTTGAGCTCTGATCTTTGTTATTTCTCTCTTTCTGCTGGGCTTGGGTTGTTTTAGTTGATCTGCTTCTAGTTCCTTTAGGCGTGCTGTTAGAATTTGTGTTATTGATTTTTCTTGTTTCTTGAGATGGGCCTGGATTGCAATATATTTCCCTCTCAGGACTGCCTTTGCTGCATCCCAGAGCGTTTGGATTGTTGTATTTTCATTTTCATTTGTTTCCATATATTTTTTAATTTCTTCTCTGATGGCTTGGTTGACCCAGTCATCTTTTAGTAGGTTATTTCTTAGCCGCCATGTTCTTGAATATTTTCCAGGCTTTCTCCTGTGGTTGATTTCAAGTTTCAAAGCATTGTGGTCTGACCCTGTACACGGTATGATCTCAATTCTTTTATATTTATTCAGAGCTTCCCTGTGCCCCAGAATGTGGTCTATCTTGGAAAATGTGCCGTGTGCAGATGAGAAGAACGTAAATTCCTTTGCTTCTGGATGAAGGACCCTAAAGATGTCTGTGAGGCCCATCTGTCCTAATGTGTCATTCAGGGCTATTGTTTCTGCGGAGATTTTCTGTTTTGTTGATCTATCCAATGCTGAGAGTGGAGTGTTGAGATCCCCTACTATTAGGACATTTTTATCGATGAGGTTGCTAATGTTTGTAATTAGTTGTTTTACAAATTTGGGTGCCCCTGAATTCGGTGCGTAGATATTTACAATTGCTAGCTCTTCCTGCTGGATGGTCCCTGAGACTATTATATAATGTCCTTCCTCATCTCTTATTACATCGTTCATTTTAAAGTCTAATTTGTCTGATATAAGTGTGGCTACTCCGGCTTTCTTCTGACTTCCAGTAGCATGGTAGATAGTTAAGTCAGTCAGAAAAAGACAGATACCATATGTTTCCACGAATAGGTGGACTTTGTGAAACTAAGCAAAAAACAGGGGGAGGGGAAGAGGGGAAAGAAAAAAAAGACACAGAGAGGGAGGGAGATAAAACATAAGAGACTCTCAAAGACTAAGAAAAAACTGAGGGTGAGGGGGATGAGGGAGGGGGGAGAGGGGGTGATGGGCATTAAAAAGGGCACATGTTGGGATGAACACTGGGTGTTATATGTAAACCAATTTGAAAATAAACTATTATAATAAAAAAAAAAAAAAAAAAAAACTCACAGGTTGGTCTCCTCCCCACGTTTCACCAGGGGAAAGCAGTAACTCAAGCTGGCCTGGGTCACTGCCACCTCCCTTGTGTCTCCTCTGAGAGGCGGAGAAGGAAGCTCGTGCTCTCGGGTGCAAAGCTCTGAAGGTCTCAGCCTATTCACCCTTCAGTTCTAAGAGAACTTCAAATAACAGGCCCCACCAGTCCACTCAGTAGCGTCTGGAATTATTCTTGGGGCCCATGGGCAGAGACCCCCTCCATGCTGCCTGCGCCAAGCACTGACCACTCACCCACCTGTCCCCACCACCTTTCTCGTCTGCAGAGAAGCAGAAGGCAGCAAATGAAGTCCTGAACCTCCTGTTTACGCGCGCGCGCGCGTACACACACACACACACCACCCCCCACCCCCCCCCCCCCGTCTCTACTCACCTTCTCCTCCTAAAAAGGTGGAAGCGGCGGCCCTCATCCTCGCAAAGCCACTTCCGGTGGGTGCCTGCCCTTCCCTGCCCCCACACCTCCAATCCCTCCAGCTTCCTCGGCTCCTTCCCCAGAGAATCTTCCTGCGCCAGAGTTTTACCTCTTAAAAAAAAAAAAAAAAAATGGGAAGACTATAAGCAACAGATCCCTCACCTGCTGCCTCCGGTGAAAAGAGAAAGCACCAGATGGGCGCCCTCCCCTTCCTCTCGTGTGCACACACCTGGCGGAGCCCCTCAGGCAGACGGTTGCCCACAAAGGGCACCTCCGGTGCTCCGGGTCCACACCCTCCCACCTCCTAAGCCGGGTCTGTTTTCCCTGGATTAATCCTCTCTGAATATTTAACTTTTTCCTTAGCCAGCCCCTCTTCCTCTCCCCATCTTTAAGTTTGGTTCTTCGGCGCCAGGCCCTCGCTGGCTCACTCACTCCCCGACTTCCAGCAGGTGCGCCCATAACCGCCCCGCCCCCCCACACACACACACCTGCGTCTCCAGCCCAGCCCTCAGGCCTGAGCGCACCACAGGTGTGTCAGCTTCCCGACGGACAAGGGCCTCCAACAGAGCTTACCCAGAACTAAAATCCCACAGCAACCCTCCCCCAGCACCCGCCTTGCTCTTTTTATCTTTAATGTCGCATTTTAATAAATTAGCATTCCCAGCCAGCCAGCCTTGGTCCAAACTAAAGAAACCTGGATATAATCCTTGTCCCTTGACCTTTAACCTTTTTCTCCCTTAACCAGTAAACCTTCAAGTCTTAGCTTTATGTCTCCCAAGTGTCCCTCAAACCTACCTCTTTCTCCCCATTAATTTAGGCCCCACCATCACACCCTCTGACGTTGGAAGAGCCTCTGTCCTAACACGTGGCCCACCCGGTTCCCAGGGCGGCTAAATGAGATGGCTCTAACATATGAATCCACAGCTTGCTACGCTCCCCCTAAACCCTGAGTATCTGCCCCCACCCCCAGCTCGCGCTCCTCCTCCCAGGAGAAACAGACTCAGAGAAGAGAAATTGAGCAGAAGGCAGCAAATCCAGGGGCAGGGAAATTATTGATTCGTGCATTTGTTCGTTCATTAAATTATACCTGCAGAACTTGGAGTTAGTCCTTCTGGGAGGCTCCAGGCCCAAGCACTTAGTTTCCTTGTTTCCTTCCTTCACAGCACTTACCTCCATTTGTTATTGTTTTCTTTGATTCGCTGTTTTTATTCTTTTTAAAAAATCTATCTCTCCTTTAAGAATATAAGTTTCTTAAAGAAAAGGTGTACTCGGTCTATGTGATGGGGTATCTGCAGCCCCTAGAACAAGGCAGGGCATAGGGCAGTCCCTCAGGACATTTTATGGAATAAATAGAGGTATGAATGAAGAACTAAACTGGCGTGTGGTACTTTCTGTCCACAGTCGGTTCTACCACACTTTGCCATCATCCTTCACCAAGCAAATACCAAGTGCCTACCAGTTCAGAGCATAGGTGGCATGGGTGGCACCCGTAGTAGATACAGAAAATGTAATCTACATGCGCAGATCTCTCTAGGGAGGGATAAAACCATAGTGCAAAGGGCTAAGCACCAGCAGTGTGTGACCAGGACTCTCCATGCCCAGGCTCTGGCCTCCCCCAGAACTGTGCCCAACAGAACAGCCAGCCTTAGGGAGGGAGCCGTTGCAGCCCGAGGGAGCTGGGCCCTGTGGATGTTCCCACTTTTCTGCCTTATGTTTGTCCAGACCACAGATACTCATTTGTGTGCTCAGCTCCCAACAGCCCTCAGCCTCCTTCTATGAGGCTAGAAGAATAGGCATGAGTTAAAAAGAAATAAAGAAATATGATGTCACTCCTCTCCTTAAAACCCTCCTTGGCTTCCCTCACACTGCAAATAAAATCCAATTGCCGTGTTTAATCTCAAAAAACCCTGGATGATTTGGTATCTGCCTCTGTAGACTAGATCCAGGAAGCCACACTTCCTGTTTCTTGTACCTGAAAACACCAGGCTTGTTGTAGCCACAGGTCCTTTGCCCTCGCTGTTCCCTCCACCTGGATGGCTCTGCCCCCTGATCTCTACCAGGTCGAGTCCTTCTTGTCATTCCACTAAACATCACCAGGTCATGTCTCTCTGGCTACGCACAGCACCACCTCCCCATTATATCGCTGGGTTTAGGTCTATATCTACACAGCCCTCATCACCCTCTGCATCTTTGCAAATGTTAGTTTTCCGTTGCTGCATCCCACATCACCACAAACTCAGCTTACAGCAACACCATTCATCAGCTCCCTCGTCTGTGCAGCAGAAGGGACTGAGTTCTCTGCTCAGAGTCTCATAAGAGATGTCAGCTGGGCTGCGTTCTCATCCGGAGCTTGGGGTTCTCTTCCAGGCCCCTGTGACTCTGGGAGGATTCAGCTCCTGGGCAGGTGTGAGGCTGGGGTTGCCGTTTCCTCGCCGGTCGTCATCCAGGGCCTGCCCTGAGCTCCCGGGGGCCACCCCCATTCCTTGTCACGTGGCCCTTTCATTGTCAAAGCCAGAAACAGAGGATCTTCCTCACATCCAGGCCCTGTCACACTTTGAATCTCTCCCACCAGAAGAGCTGAGTCCCTTTGGAGGGGATTACCTGATTATATCATGTGCAACCAGAACAATCACTTTTAAGGTCAACTGTGCCATACAACATGACCTAATCATGAAACCAACTGTCCCTTTATAGTCGCAGCCCACGCCCACACTCGAGGGGACAGGGCATGTACACCAGAGATGGGAATCTTAACCGCTGTCTTAGAATGCCGCCCACCATACTCACTAGAGTAGAGATTCGCCTGCCTTGTTATCTGTGTATCCCAAGGCCCAGGACAGTGCTCCCAACCACAGAGTGAGGTGCAAAATGCACAGCGCTGTGCAAGAAACCAAGAGAATTACTCAGCAATTGGAAGTGACCCAGACTCAGGAGCCTGACCAGCCCACGCCGCATCTGTCCAGCCCAGGGACCAAGGGAATAGGAATCCCACACTCCAGGACTAGTCATGGTCTACCGGTGTGTTGTGGCACGTTATTGGCCACCTCTGGCCTGGAATAGTTCCAGCACATAGAGGATGCCCATTAAATATTTCTCTTATGAATGGAATGAAAGGAAGAAGGTGATCTCTTCTAGAAACCAGAGATGGCAAGGGTTGGAAGGATTGGAAGGGGTGAGCAGAACTGGAGCCATGAGCTAATCAAGTGACTCCCAGCTCTCACAGACTTCTTTTACCAAATCCATACTGGACACTCTTGGCCTAGCCAACACCTGCCCCCTGAGGGCCAAGTCCCATCTAACCCCGACTCAATTCCTCCATAAAGCCTCTCTGACTGCTGGCCTGAGGTCCCCTGTGCTCAATGCCTAACTACCTCTGATAGGATAGTAGTGCCTAACTACCCTTTTGTTTTCAGTAGCCTTCATGCCTAGCATGGAGCCCAACACAGGGTTTGAACTCACAACCCTGAGTTCAAAGCCTGACCTGAGATCAAGAGTTGGACACTTAACTGACTGAACCACCCAGGCACCCCTCATGTGGCCCTTTTCAGAAGGCTACCTTTGACATCTCTCTCCTGTTGTGAACAGCAGGCCAAATTCCACATGCTGTTTGCAGTTTGCCAGGCCTGTGTCTCAAGTCCCTGCCTCATCCTCACCCTCCTTGAGGAAGCGGAAACCTCAGCCTTCTGTGTGTCCACCCAGTGCACAGTGAGCACCTTCTGGCTGTGCAAATTCTTTGGGACCTGCTTGGTGACTTGGCATTGAGCTCTGCTGCCAGCAGGCACTGGGCGTTAGCCTGCCATGGGGTAGGCTTTGGGCTAAGTGTGCTGGGTGGGGTGGTAGGGAGCAGTAGAGACCAGAAGGCCAGAAAGGGCACTGAGAAGCAGAGAGAAGAAAGCAATCAGACCGAGAGCACCTGTTGTTGTTAGAGCAGTGTGAGGACCCACATCCGACCAGCTGGCCATCTCCGCTCCTTGCTCTTGTCAAAACCTTCCAGAAGAGATACAGCCACTCAGAATTGTCCCCATTCTCCCTTCTCCTTGTTTCCAGTGCTGGTAGTGGTCAACATTGGTGCAGATAGAATGATACAGTGATATTGCTGATGGGACCAATTTATCTTGCCCTTAATATCCAAGAGAGTAAAGGAAAATGATCTGATAGGCTAGTAATAGGTTGAAAGGTGACCGTAAGCCTGTGAGTGAGAAGGTCGCCAACACATAAGCCCCACGTGGGTACCCAAGCAAGAAGGTAATGTTCATGCCGTGGGTTCAAGAAAGCCCCTCGCAGACCTAAGATGGGTTAGAAATGCACTGCACTCCTGAGTCTGGTTCTGGGCTCCCATGGGGGACACCGACACTTAGAGAGAGGTCAGAGGGCTGCCTCGAAGGTGATGAGCAGACCGGGCAGCAGGGCCTGGGAGAAAAAGAGGCTGGGATTATTCATCAGGGGAAGACAGGCAGGCAGGATTTAACACAATCTTCAGGTATCAGAAGAGCTCTCAGGCAGTGCAGGCTAAGTCTTGGCAGTGGCTACTGAGGATGGAACAAGGAAAGAAACTTAATCCGCAGCATAAGGGATTTAGGATAGAATTTCCTGATGGTGAAGGTTGTTAAAAGTTGCAATGAATGGTCTAGAGAGAGATTCAGGTCTACTCTGGAAGCTTTTACAAGTAGAAGAGATTATCCTCTGGCAGGGCAGCTTATCTCTAATCCTGCCCGAAGGCAGGGGAATGGACTCAATGACCTTAGGGTCTCCTTCAGACTTGGAAAGCAGGTCTTCCCATCTGCAGACCAGCCAACACTGCGATGCAGGTGATGCGCTTTAAGGAAGGCCCAGAGTGTTCCCAGAAATAAAGAGGAGCTGCCTGATGGGATATCTTCTTTCCTTTTTCTATTTTTTTTAGCCACAGCTGCCTTACAGCAATGACCAAGTTCCTCTGTAATCTCAGCTCTGATCAAGGACAATTTAGACAAGAAAGCCAAAAGCAGCCACAGACCACACAGAGATAGATTACCCTCTGCTCAGCAAAGCACCCCAGACTACAGAGCTCTGGTCGTGGTCTTCTCCACGGAGGGCTCTGCATTCAACGAGGCATGTGAAACACTTGCTGACCCAGCCCAGGTAGAAGCAACAGGAAACCTGAGGGCATTCCCTTCTGCTGCTGCCAGCCATCATGCCCAAGCCGGCTGCGCTGAAGTCCCACTTCCTGTGAGGCAAGTGACACGCCTTTTGGAATACCACCAGCGCCCAACTATTCAGCATGGGGGCCAAGAGAGAAAGGAAATGGTTTTACGCTTGACCTGGGAGACAGCCCTGTGAGCTATGATACATACTGAGAGCATTAACGGGTACCTAGACCACCCGCTGGACACCCTCTGAAGGCTTCTGGGCTTGCGCTAAGCTCAGAGGAAGAGGAAGAGTAGGGCAGAGAGCACCAACAATCTTCTGAAGTGATTTTCACAAGTGCTGCCCAGGTATATGAACATCGTTAAGGTCCATGGCTGAGTCAATGTTTTTTGTAAACTGGAAAGACAAAGAAGGGATGTCCTTTGGCTTTCTGGAACCTGGGGTCTGGCTTTGAGCAGTGTTCAACCAAATAAAGCGGGAAGTGAGCACATATTTTATTTTCAAGTCTAGTTCCCCAGTGAAGAAACAACTGCTAAACCCTTAAGCCTACATCTTCACAGAGCTTAATTCTTCATCCCTACTGTTTATTTCTTAAAACTCAGTTGATGTCCTTCTGGTGCCTTTTCTTTGCCCTCCATGTCTCTGCTTCAATTCTTCTGTGTGATTTCTACCAGCCCCACCACTGCTTTCCACCACTCAGCACATGAAGTCCACTACTCCATACCACCCCTGAGGAACATGGCCTTGGTGCTGGTGCCCTCTCTTTGAAGACACTTTTCCTTCTGGAGGCTTAAACACCAGTCTTCTGGACACGTCTATCAAACTGCACTACCCCCGGTGACCATAGGCGTGAGCCTAGAGTAAGTGACCATGGATATGTGGCCGAAAGAAGCACAGAAATGTATTATTCTGCCCACTGCATATGCTAGGAACAGGCAGGAACTTGTTGCAAAAGCATATTAAGCATGCAATCAGCTGCATCCTCGTGCCCAAATAAAGCTATTTTCATTTCATAAAGCAAGAGAGCAAGTCAAGTCATTAGGGAAATAGAAATGGGGAACTTAACTGCCTAATTGGAAGCTCTATTGCACTTGCAAAGTACCTTTGGTTTTTCTAAAAATTCAAGGGAAACACATTGAGCTTATAATTGCAGATAGATCGATGCCATGTTCCTTCCTGCATTAGCACAGAAGGAGAGTCCCTTCCTGTGGCCTCATCCCAGCCCCTGTTACGCTGTGTAAACAGCAGAGAGGGCCCAGAAGGAAATAGGCTGGCTGGTAAAAGCAGGAAAAACTGAGGGGAGAGCAAAACTCATCTTCCTTCCCACAGAAGACAGAGGCCCATCGCCACAGCACCTCTGGCTGTTTTAGTTTAACTCTTCTTCCTCATAGCAAGCATGTTAAGTGTTTGATTTATAGATGAGACGTTTCCTACACGTGTGGTGCAAGGCGAGGCTAAGCTGTCTCTCTGAGCATCGGTAACTTCATCTGTAAAATGCAAGGGTCAGTCATGATCGATGCTTGCCCTGGACTCCACGAAAGTGCCTTGGGAGTCACTGAGGGGCAGGGTCACATGAGAGATGGCACCAGGGAAGAGACCAAGCTAATGATATTCTAGTCCCCACCCTCATGCCCACTTCTGCAAGAATGCCCTGCCTTGTACCTGTTTAGTATTTCGGAATTCCTCATAGGATAGTATTTGGTGGATGGGGCAACCGGGTGGCTCAGTCCATTGAGCATCCGACTTCAGCTCAGGTCATAATCTCATGGTTCATGAGTCGGATTCAGTGCCGTAAGCACAGAGCCAGCTTCAGATCCTTTGTTCCCCTTTCTCTCTGACCCTTCCCTTCTAGTGCTCTCTCTCTCTCAAAAATAAATAAATCTTTTATAAAAGATATTATTTTCTGGGGGCAGAAGGCAAAGTTGCTTAAACACACACACACGCACACGCACACGCACACGCACACGCACACGCACACACACATACACGCAGAATCCACTGAGCTTAATAGCCTCTGTGGTCTCTTCCAAGACTAGATTCAAGATCTAGTCTTCTAATCTCACTGAGGAGATGAGGGAAGCCCTCCTCTAACAGCTTAGAGCCTGGTTCTAGAACTCAGTTGCTGGTGGTATCTGTGCAGAACTTGTCCCTGGATCTCAGAGTAAGAAATCAAGGACTGTTTCCTGAGAGGGTCAGGCTTGACCTGCTGATTGGTCTTGCACAAGGGACTGTTTTGAGATAGAACAAGGAAACTCCTGTATTACATACTTTTTCATAGAGGACGTCATCTTTTCCCAAAGCATTTAACATGTCTCATAGGACTTGAAGAAATCAGAACGTTCAGATTTACCTGGTTGCTCGTCCGGGTCAGCGGGTCCTCTTACAGACCTTCTTTTAACCTAAGCTGCCTCTCCAATGAAGAGGAGCACATGGCATCAGCAGATAGCACCAGAGGATATCCCTCTCGGAGCTAACATCGTGTCGGTTCTGAAAATTCCCAAACAGTCCCAAACCCCAAAGGACATTGGGTACCCTGAGTGCACCTGGAGGGACATCTAAAGCCTCTGAGCACAACTAGCTGCCATGTCCCCTCCAGAAGCCAGTCCTGTAAACATAAAAGGGCTCAGCCTTGACTTTGTCTTTTGATCTCCCGGATGGGTTCATGCTGCATGCCGATGGGCCCCTCCCCACTCCATGGAATGTCTGTGGCCACTTTTACCTTCGGAGAAGGACGGATAAGAAAATAAAGTTCAAAGGCACTTTTTACCCCGCTCTCCAAGAATGAGCTCCAGGCCTCAGGCCTGTGAGTGTGGGAACACACATTTCCACCACAGGGAAGGGGGAAATCAGCCTGACACTCGCATGGCATACCACGACATCCTAAGCGTGATTAGGTCCCTGACTGCACGGGAAATGGAACCACAGGCATTGAGTGGAGGACCTGCAGCCAGGCCACCCAGTCCCTCCTGCAGCACACAAGCTGGGTGTTCACTTTTCTGTCCTCAGGCATACCTGTTGGGAGCACTGAAGAGCCCTGAGGAGCACTAAGGAGTACTGGGGAGCACTGAGGAACATGTCAGAATGAGAAACTCAACTGTTCTCCCAGGGAGGATTTGAGCAGGTCCTGGTCTATAACAACCAAAACCCTAGGTCCCCCCAAAGATTCTAACCCTGAACAGAGACAACATGTCTCCCGAGAAATGGAGAAAGACAGAAGTAACAGAGAGAGTGATGAACAGCTAGTCTTGTTTGCTGGACTAGTTATTACTGAGTTGTTTGCCATTTGGCCCCATGTATTTTTTAAAGCATACAGTTAAGGAGCATTTATTAAAATGTTTTCAAATTGTCCTTCTAAAGAAGAGACCCTGACAGGCCACTCAGTATACTGCAAAGGTGGGTTAAATACTATTATCCCTGCAGCGACGATGGGGAGACAAGAGTATAATGGATTACCTTAATTTCCCAGAGACACGCAGTGAATTCATTACGGGGAGGAAAAAACGGAAAAGAAAAAGACAATCAGATTACAGAATCCTGAAGCTGGGCCGCCTTGCCAAGAAAGCCAACCAGCGTGAGGGAAGGAGAGACAGCCCCAAACCCCCAAGGGTGCTGCTCCAAAACGCAGTCCTTAGAAACACTGCCGCCTTTGGGAAGCTCCAAATTCAAATGTGCAACAGAAACAAATCCACCACACACAAACCGTGAGGGCTCAGCAATCTGCCTCGCACAGCAGATTGGGAGAGGAGGAAAAAATAATCCAGATCCTAATTTAGTGCGGGAGCTTGTTTTCTTACACTGACAAATCCTTCTAAAAATGATTTCCTGATTAGAGTCAAACGGCCGAGGCCAAAACTCTCGGAGATTGTGGTGCTGTCAGCATATTAATGGTGTTCCTTAGCAACTCTCTCTCCCCTCCACTTTTAGAAGAAACAACACCTCTGCCAGGACCGTGAAGCTGGAGGAGCCTCAGCACCTCTCCTGATTCAGGGGCTTGGAGGAAGGTGCGGACCTGCCAGGCAGACATGAGGGGGGAGCCCTGGCCGGTGGCAGGACATGGACAGAGAAGGCTGAGACAGGTGCGGGGTCATGCAGGGAGATGGTGGGAGAGGGCAGGCGAGGGGCCACCTCTCTCTGGGTCTCTCCGGGCTTGCAACTGTCATCTGTAATTTACCAACTTGAAATGCAAACCCCGATCGTCACACAGAGCTGTCTTTTTCTCACCAGACTTAAAAGCGCAAAAAATGCTAAAGAGAGGTCAAGTCAGTGACGACTAAGGAAAGGGGTCTCCTGAACTGATTGGTTTTTATAATAAACTCTGGAATCTTCAGAATCGTCTTGGGAGGAAATGAAAGTCAAGACCTTATTTATCCATCGATTAAACATTTATTATGCCTCGACAGTATGCCACGTGTTTTCCTTTGTACACTATCTGTGAGCGCTGAGCACTACTGGTGAGCCCAAAAGCTGAAAGGATCATCAACTCCAACAATCTCATTTTCCAGATGAGCAAACTGAGGCCTCACGGGGTCAATCTCCTTGAGACGTGCATGATTTATTGACAGATCTAGAACATGAATCCAAGTATTTCCACCATGACTACTAATTCTCAGACCAGATGCTTCTAAACCGGCCTTGGATAGTCTCACTTTGAGAAGGGGAGAAGTGAAATTCAATTTGCCAATATTCCCATCCTTGGAGGAAGTGATATTCATCATAAGCCAAAACATATTGGTAAATTCTCTAATTTAGTCAGATGATGTCTCACTTTACATGATAAATGTTTCTAAAAAGTTGCATGCAAATCAAATTTTGGTAAATTGAATTACTTTTTTAAAAGCACAAGACAGATTGCTTTGTAAAGGAACCCTGGGCTGAAAATGAGAAATATTTCTGCAATTTAAATAATAACTACCTCCATAATTTATCTCTTCTGTAATTCATAATTTAATATTCTTTGGTTTTGTTTAGCATCGCTTGTTTAAAACAAGAAAGATCTATATTTATGCAGCTAGTGTCACCAAGAACTTTGAAGTACATTAATAATAACTAATACTTCCCTTCTACATATCCTTAAGAACTAATAAGGAAGTGGTATTCCCATTTGGCAGATGGAAAAAGTCACGGTATGGAGTAAAGATAGACCTAAGACCATGGAGAAAGTCAACAGTGTAGCTAGGATGCCCACATGCTTTTGGTTATAAACCCTACATTTTTATCTACTAGGCCAGGACATTGTGGGCAGCTCTTGTATTAGAATTCTCTGGAGAAACAGAATCCATAGGATACATTTAGATATATGAGCAGATTTATTATGAGAATTGGCTCACGTGATTATGAAGGCTGAGATATGCATGATATACCATCTACAGGCTAGAGAGCCAAGAAAGCCAATGGTATAATTCATTCCAAGTCTAATGGCCTGAAAAAGTTGTTGGGGAAGGGGCGTTAGTTTGCAAGGGAGGCAGAAGAGGGGCCACTAGTGTAACTTCCAGAGTCTGAAGGCCAGAGAACCAGAAGCTCTGATGTTTGAAAGCAGGAAAAGATGGCTATCTCAGCTTAAGAAAAGAGAGCAGAGGGGCACCTGGGTGGCTCAGTCGGTTAAGCATTCGACTTCAGCTCAGGTCATGATCTCGCGGTTTGTGAATTCAAGCCCTGGCGTCGGGCTCTGTGCTGAGAGCTAGGAGCCTGGAGCCTGCTTCGGATTCTGTGTCTCCCTTTCTCTCTGCCCTTCCCCCACTAGTGCTCTGTCTGCCTATAAAGATTAAAAAAAAATTTTTTTTAATTTGAGAAAAAAAAAAAGAGAAGAACGCAGACTTGTCCTTCTTCCACTGTGTTATTCCATTCAGGCCACCAGTGGATTGGATGATGCCCAACCACACTGGTGAGGGTAGGTCTCCTTTATTCAGTCTACGGTTTCAAATGCCAACCTCTTCTGGAAACATCCTCACAGACACACCCAGAATAATGTTTTACCAGCTAACTGGCCATCCCTTAGCCTAGTCAGGTTTAAAAATTAACCATAACAGTTAATGTCTCCAAGGGAGACAATCCCCACATCCTCAGATGTGTGGACTCCGAAGAAATTCATGAGCCATCCAAAAGCATATGTTTCAGAAATTTAAGACAGCCTCATACCCTCCTCTCTGCCCAATTGCTTGACTCACTCAGGAAACACAGAAAGAAAAAAAAGAGAGAGAGAGAGAGAGAGTCTCAATCAATCCATGACAATGATGTATCCCTATTGATTCCCCATCACAAATTCAACCCCTGACCATAGGGAAGAATACAGGCTGTGTCCCCAGAGACCCTTTGTCCATGTAAAGAAGCAAGGTTCACACACAAAACTACACCGGAGTCCACATGGGTATTTCCCACTAGATGGTAGAGCCTCAAGGAAAAAAACCTTCTTCATCTTTGCAACATTAGCACCTGGCCTTGGACAAAGTCAGCACCCTGTGAATTCCGTTGTCATATTAAATTATGAAAATGTGGAGAGATTGGGAAGGATGATATCTGCCAATATCTAGAGAGATGATTACAATACATAGAAGAAACATATTATTTGTAGCTCCAGAGTGAAATGATCTCCTCTGCAACGTAGAAAGAAGGCCAGCCTCACAGAGCTGTGTGGCATTTGAGCAGCACAAGAGAGCTAAAGCACTTAGCACGTCTCTGGCACACAATGAGCACTTAGTAACTGGTGCCCATCATTTCTTTTACAAGGATCACAGACTGTGGTGATGGAAGCACTGGTGACAGAGCAACATGAGGAAGAATTTCCCAAAAGTATTAAGGGCTGCTCACTCAAGGAGGCTACTCCATGGGCAGTAAATGCTGCCCAGAGGCTGGCTGGCCATTTCTCAGTGAGGAATGTCAAGAAAAGTCTTGTACCAGATAATAGTTGGTTGATAACACCAGTTCATTAAAAAAAAAAAATACACAGTTCTGGGCAAATCCAGATTTTTTTTTTAACAATTGTGGAAAGGCCCAGAAGTTTGTGTTTTAATAAGCATTCCAAATGATTTTTATGTAGTTGATCAAACAGGGTTCTAATTACCTAAGTTTGAGAACCACCTGTATAAATAAAGTTTATGGTCCCTTCCAAATTCTGGGGCTGTAGGCATCCTTCATCCAACTAGAACAGTGTCATGGAAAATAACACAAGTTGATAAAGTCAGAAAGATTGGGTTCAAATCTCTGCTCTGCCATTTCCTATCTGTATGACTTAAAGCGCATTGATTATTCTCCCAAAGTCTCAGCTTTCCTGTCTATAAAATAGAGATAAAGATGACTACCTTGTATAGAGGTTCTGGGGGGATTTCTGGCCCATAAGTGCTCAATAAATATTTTATGAACCTGATAGAAAAGTGCCTCTCACAGTTAGAGTAAAACAATAGGGATTTAACAAGTATCAGTTCCTTTTCTTCCTACCATCCGGAACTTATGCATTATGTAGAGGAAAGTGAGTTTGCCCAAACTAAGGAGATGGACAAAAGATGCAAAAGTGAGGCAGGAGAATCATATGTAGGTGGAGACCCCAGAAGAGCAGAAAAATAGCTTGGGGGCCTCCAAAAGAGACAAGAGGATTCCAAAAATTTAAAGAATGGGGAGAGAAAAAACACAATGTATTAAATTTCAGTGGGAAAGTAAAGAAGAATGAAAGTACCATAGATCTTTCTGGATTTTGTTGGGTGTTCTCAATCATTAAATCTGCATTTAGAAATATTTATATTTGCTGAAAACCAAGAGCCTTGGCGCACAGGGAGAATGAAAAGAGCAAGGGACAGGGTCTAATTAATCATCAAGAGGCTGTCACATTGACAACCAGAAGAATTGGAAAGTTACAAAGTACCAGCACCAAACAGCATCAATCACCCAACGATGGTAAATAAATTAATCAAAAATCATTGGGTACCAAAAGGTCTGGGGGAAAAATAAAAGGCAGAAGAGAAAAATGATCAGGAGCAGCAAGCAAGCAAAATAGCAGAGCTTGACCCTGTGAAAACTGAAGCCATGTACCCTGGCAAATCGCCAGCCCTCTGCCTTCAATGACTCAGCCACCCCCAAGCAGGGGGCCAAGCACAACTAGGTGCTAATGTAACTATGGATGCTGTTGTCTTCAAACTTATTACCCCTTCTGTATTAAATAGGAGATCCACCTGCATCCACACCCTATTCCCCAGTAAAATGAAAAAACATCATCCTTGTCATTTAGGTCATCCTAAATACTACTTTGCTCGAAACCATTCCCTGACCCATTCTTAAGCTGCCATACTTGTGTACAATATGGATATCGATATGGGTAGTTAAAACTGCCCACCTGGCCTTCGAGGACCATTTATTAATAGCCCCAGGCCTTCACAGACTACATAAATCTCTCCTCTGTGGTGCTGGGGGCCCTCCCTGACCCAGAATTATAGTACCTGGCCCTACCCTCCCCAACCTGGCCTGTATTTCCCCAATGTATTCACTTCTTCTTTACCTGGCAAAAGAGCACTTGTGGAGGATATTAACCAGATCATCAATTTCATCATTCTTTCTCCAATCAGGATGCATATATTTGCACCTCCAGGTTCACACAGGATTCACAGGGCATGACTGTGAATGGAAATAATCGAACACCTGGGTTTTCTATAGACTGTTCAAATCATGAAATACTCCAGTGCAGTTTAACATTTGTTGGGCTCAAGCCCCACATTTTTTAAAGATATTTTTGACATGCCAAATCACATATCCTTTCCATTCACCCACAACTGATAATTTGCTGTTTAATTCCATTTAACAGTTATTCAGTAAATACCCGCAGGATTCCAGGGGTGATGCAGAAGTGAGTGGAACCATATCTCTATACTCTGGAGCTAATACACTAGTTAAGAGAGACAAAACCATCACAAATGACAAGGTCATAGTGGCCATACAGAGACATAACAATGCACTGTAGAAATGAGGACAGAAGCAACTCTCGTACAAGGTACCAGGAAAGGCTTGCTGGGGTAGGGAGAGATACAGGAATTTGACATAACTTGGGATAAAGCCAAAGCTTGGACAATAGAGGTAGAAGGAGAGCATTTAAGACACAGAGACAAGCTTGAGAAAAGCCTCTGAGGTGGGAAAATGCAAGATATTATCAAGAATCATGAAAAGGCTGGCTTTGCTGTACAGAGAAAGGAGGGTCCTGAGTGGGAGGCAGATGATAAGGGTTAGGGAAAGTCCTATAAATACGAAAGTGTCCCTCTGCCCTGGACAATTCCAACCATCTGAGTGCATAATATTTTCTCTTCTCAAGACATCCAGGGAAGTCACATGAGGCAAACTTCCAAAGTTCTAGGAAGCCCGTCTTCTGGAACTGCTCACGGCCTGGAGTCTCCAAGTATGACAGTGGCAGCAGAAAGCACCAGAGGCTGCATGAAACCAGTCCCTACAGAGCAGTGCCCATATTTGAGGCCCAGCAAGGGAAATACCACATCGTGACATCTGAGCACAAATGGGTTATATACAGATCATGTACAACCAACCAGGTGACAGACAGGTAGGTATTAGATAATGCAAATGGAGATACTTCAGAAAGTAAGACACCACGTACGTGTGACCGATGAATGAGTAAACCAGACCCCAGAAGGCACAAGCGACAAGAACTGACTTCTCTGTCACAGCTGCCCCCTTTCAACCTTTTCTGTGGGATCACACCTCCCTGCTCCTAAATGAATAGCCAACAAGTCTCATAACATTTTCTGTTAATGCTCAGATAAAAAGCAAATAACCTCCTTTGCAGAGCACATTAAGCAATCCTGTCCTGTGTAATATTAAAACTCTAAAATCTCCAGTCGACAATTGTGCCAGTCAGGCCTGCGTTGGCCCTGGCGGCCCGGGGGAAAAGTCAGCTCCTCGGCTCTTTCCTTTTGCCCCACCACACCTCCCCCCAACACACACACACATACACACACTACAGTGCTCACTTGTGGCCCCTCAGGGGTAAGAACGAGGTAGAAGGAGGGAAGGAAAGGGTTAGGAAAAGGCTTCCTGGAATGGTACAGATATAATCCAGCATCGGTGCTCTTGGAATGCAGGAAAGGGCAACCAAAGCTAATCCTTTTCTTCATGGGTCCTTTCCTAGAGACCCTAATCTTGCAGTCTCTTGCAAAAACAATACTTCCTATGACCGCCAACATTCCCTCCGTCCTCAGCATCTTGCAGTCTGCCCCACCCCTAGATCCCCTCACCTCTCCAAGGGTCCCTGTGGGCAGCGGGACCCTGTGCAGACCTCCTTCTCAGAACTTCCTCTGCTCTGCGGGAAGTTCACATTGTAGGTCTGGTCACACCCCAGAAGGGCAGGCCATTCCCAAGGCAGTTCTGATTTTTCCTCTCCACCGTCTCTGCCCAAGCTGACTAAGAGTCTGGTTGCTGGGTCTGCCAAAGGCCAGAGAATACAGGTATAAATTTCTTGAGCAGCCCCCTTGATTAGAAAGGAAGCATCCACTCCTCCTTCCTACTTGGGATGTGTGGGGAACAAATCACTATGTTTTGACCACTCTCCCCAGAGGCACTCTTAAACCTGGCCCTTCTATCTTCCACCTCTTTTCCTTTGTACCCTGGAGATGGGTGATGAGCTAATGCTGACAGAAGAGTTTGGGGATGCCTCCTTTTAAAGCATTGTATAGACGGCCATCCTATCAGAGTCAAATGTCAGGGTACTTGGCACACATTTTTATTGGATCTGGGGCATCGACTGAAATTCCAAACAACCAAAAAGTCTTATTATCACCCTGAAACCTGACTATAAATCATTGATTTATACAGGTTCAAAAACACTTAGAGATAATATATTGCCCTCCACCCATTTTGTATATTAGAAAACTGACACCTGTCCCCTGCCTCTTATATCTCCTGTAGATAGAATACCAAAAGCTGGAAAAGACTGAACTGCACCTCGCAGAAAACGTCTCCTCCTTAGCTGCTCAGGCAATGTCTCCCAGGATCTTAAGAGAAAGGGCTGGGGCATCTGGGTGGCTCAGTCTGTTGAGTGTCTGACTTCAGCTCAGGTCATGATCTCACAGCTCGTGGGTTTGAACCCCACATCATGCTGACAGCTCAGAGCCTGGAACCTCTTTCGGATTCTGTGTCTCCCTCTCTTTATGCCCCTCCCCTGCTCACACTCTATCTCTGTCTCTCAAAAATGAATAAATGTTTAAAAAAAAAGAGAAAGGGCCTTTGAGCAGAAGAGCAGCTGGACCATGCAAGTGTATGTATCAATGAGAATAGGTTTATCTTTGCTGCAATAACAAACAATCCCTGAAATCTCAATGGCTTAACAACACAATATAAGTTTGTTTCTTACCCACTCCAAGTTCTACATGAGTTGGTAGTTCTCCTGAGCAACTTCCCTCCAAGCAGTGGTTCCAGGATCCGGGCTATTCCTCTCCTTTGTCCTACCTTATCACAGATTTGAGATTGCCTTTCAAGATTGGTTACAAGCCAGCAGATGGGTGAAAGGGATCCTAGGAAATCACATGATTATTTAACCACCTTAGTCCATATTACTTCTGCCCACATTTCATTGGCTAGTACTTGTCATAGGGTGAACCTAAATCAAGTGAGGGTACAGAAATAGAGAAGTCTACAGAAATCCCAGTAGGACCAAATTTGTACCACTTACATCCATTTCATTCTATGGACAAAGGTATTTCCCCTCTCTATTCTGGTACTAAAGTCTACCTGTTCTTATCTAAAGCCTCATTCACTCCACACAGTGATTTAATAAGGAAGAGGAACTTATATTCTTAATTAGAGGCAGTATGGTATTGAGATTAAGAGCACAGGCTCTGGAGTCAGAATACCAGGGTTTGAATCCAGGTTCTGCCACTTGTTAGCTAAGTGACTTGGAATAAGTCACTAAGCTCTCTCATGTGTAACACAGAGATAATAACTACCAACCTGGAAGGGTTGTTGCAAAGATTCAATAAGTTAATACGCCTATGGGACTTACGATAGTGCCTGGCTCATAGCGATCCCTATAAAGATGTTTGCTGTTAACATTATGGTTATTATTATTCTCCACACCAAACTCTCTGCCCTGTTTAATTACAGTTGCTCTTGGCTGTACATAATTCCCCATTAGCAGACAGCACCTTGCCGAAAGACACCAGAGCACTGTAGCTCATTGCTTTAGAGAGGAAGACAGACTCTACCGTCTGCAAAGCTTCCAGGTCATTTTTCCAAATCAATTTTCTAGGACCAGGCATGGTCAGGATAAAGCCTTTACAGTCACGTACCAGGGTGGTAGAAATGCTCCTTGCTTCAATAGCTCGACGGCCTCACACCAGCTTTCAGTAGCCTCCAGCTCTCTGAAGAAGGAACTATGTCCTAAGGGTGAAAAGTTATTTAGTTTCCCTGCCTGACATTCTAGCTCCTGGCCGTCTAGAAACAGAGAAGCTGTTGTCACAGTGCCAAGACGTGACAAATGATGTGGAGGGAGTGTTATGATACAGCCATCCATCCACTGTCAGAGGCCAGGACCACAAGGGGACGGAAACGAACGAGGAAACTGTTAATTGTATAGCTCTAAAGCTTTCCCGGGGAAACTTCAGAGGGAAGTATGTTTTGCACCCACCCAGAAAGACAGAATATGCTGAAAGCCGTTAGGGGACATGTCACTAGCTAATCAGACCACAGGCCTGGGGGGAAGGAAATAAGAGACAGTAAAATGAGCAAGACAGGAATATTACAGACAGAATCATTGCAAAAGCAAGTGTCTGTTACACTTGGAGGGAGAACTAAGGTTACTCTTTACAAGACCCTGGATAAGTCCTTAAATATTCAGATTTTCCAGAACATGCCAGAAGATGATGATATCTTACTTTCCTAGAAGCAAGGGACTGTTCTTTAAGACCTTCCAGAGTCTAAGACTACGTGAATCTTTGAGCCTGTGATCCCCTTCTCTCTAGTTCTCTTTGCCTTTGGAGTAGACTTGTTTCTTTGATAAACATGAAATGGGGATTTTCTGGTCCTAGATTTAGTCTCATTCATAGAGATATAAGTGAGATGGAAAAAAAATATTCCTGTAACAAAATTCCTCTGGACAAACCACCTCCTCTTTTCAGACAATGGGTTCTACCATCACGCCCAAATGTATGCCATGCCATGAGGTTCGAGCGTGTGGGCTGAATCTTTCTGAAAGACCTAATAATGTCACATAGCCTGGATGCTTTCATTCTCTGTGATCATCCTCTAGAATCCACAATAGAGACTCTATTGAAAGGATTAGTATTTTGTCTTTAACATGGAGACTACAGAATCCACATCAAAATTACAGTATGAAATTTCTTCTTCTGCCCAAAATGGAGTGAGAGAAACCAAATTTACCCTACTCAAAAAAAAAAAAAATGAGCAAACAAGAAAGCAACATATATGAAGCAATGGTTTTTAAGATTCAGTACATCAGGGAACAATCCGTCAAGAGGAAGAACAAATGAGAAGAACCTTATAAATGTCCCAGTTACTGCCTTGAGAGATTCTCTAAGTCATGACCCAAAGAGAGGGATCTAGGCAGAGACCAGCAGATAGCCTGAGCCAAGCAGGTGGAGTCGAAAGTCCAGAGAACCCAGACTTTACTATTATAAGGATTTTTACCAAATGTGAGATAATATGATATCACTTGAAAGTAGATTATGATAGCCTAAAGATGTGTTCTATAACTCCTAAAGAAACCATTAGAATAACTAAACAAAGAGTTACGGCTATAAGTCAACCAACGAAGGAGAAAAATAGGGGGGAAAAGTGCTCTATTAATCCAAAATAAGGTAGAAAAAGAAGGAAAGGAGAACTTAAAAAGATAGAACAAATAGAAAACAAATAGCAAGATGATAGCTTTAAATATACCCATATCAATAGTCATTTTTTTTAATAATGTATTGTCAAATTAGCTAACATACAGTGTATACACTGTAGTCTTAGATTCAGGAGTAGATTCCCATGATTCATCCCTTAAATACAACACCCAATGCTCATCCCAACAAGTGTCCTCCTCAATGCCCATCTCCCATTTTCCCTGCTCCCCCAATCACCCCACCCCCATCAATCCTCATTTTCTTCTCTGTATTTAGGAGTCTCTTATGGTTTGCCTCCCTCTCAGTTTGTAACTTATTTTTCCTTCCCTTCCCCTATGGTCTTCTGTTAAGTTTCTCAAAATCAACATATGAGGAAAACATATGATATGTTTTTTTTTTTCTATTTATTTCACGCAGCATAATATCACCCAGTTCCATCCGTGTTCTTGCAAATGGCAAGATTTCATTCTTTTTCATTTCATTCATATATATATATATATGATATATATATATATATATGAATTCATATATGTGAATGATATATTCATTCATATATGTGTGTACATATATATATATGATGAAATACTACTCAGCAATGTATATATATGTGTGTATATATATATATATCACATCTTCTTTATACATTCTTCGATTGACAGGCATTTGGGCTCTTTCCATAATTTGGCTATTGTTGATAGTGCTGCTATAAAAAATTGGGGTGTGTGTGCCTCTATTCATCAGCACTCTTGTATCTTTTGGATAAATTCCTAGTAGTGCTATTGCTGGCCCATAGGGTAATTATATTTTTTATTTTTTTGAGAAACTTCCATACTGTTTTCTAGAGTGGCTGCACCAGTTTGCATTCCCACCAACAATGCAAGAGGGTTCCCCTTTCTCCACATCCTCACCAACATCTGTTGTTTTCTGAGTTGTTAATGTTAGCAACTCTGACGGGTGAGGTGGTATCTCAGTGTGGTTTTGATTTGTATTTCCCTGATGATGAGTGATGTTGAGCATCTTTTCATGTGTCTGTTAGCCATCTGGATGTCTTCTTTGGAAAAGTGTCTATTCATATCTTCTGCCCGTTTCTTCACTAGATTATTTGTTTTTTGGGTGTTGAGTTTGGTAAGTTCTTTATAGATTTTCGATACTAACCTTATATCCAATATGTCATTTGCAAATATCTTCTCCAATTCCGTTGGTTGCCTTTTAGTTTCATTGATTGTTTCCTTTGTTGTGCAGAAGCTTTTTATCTTGATGAGGTCCCAATAGTTCATTTTTGCTTTTATTTCTCTTGCCTTTGGAGACATGTCACAAGACCCCAAATAGCCAAAGTAATGTTGAAAAATAAAACCAAAGCTGGAGGTATCACAATCCTGGACTTTAGCCAGTACTACAAAGCTGTAATCATCAGGACAGTATGGTATTGGTACAAAAACAGACACATAGACCAATGGAATTGTAATAGAGAATCCATAAATGGACCCACAAATGCATGACCAACTAATCTTCGACAAAGCAAGAAAGAGTATCCAGTGGAAAAAAGACAGTCTCTTTAGTAAATAGTGCTGGGAGAACTGGACAGCAACATGCAGAAGAATGAAACCGTACCACTTCCTTACACCATACACAAAAATAAATTCAAAATGGATGAAAGACCTAACTGTGAGACAAGAAACTATCAAAATAGTTTGACCTCAGCCACAGCAACTTCTTACTTGATGTGTCTCAATAGTCATATTAAATATAAATGATCTAAACCCTCCAACTGAAAGGAAGAGATTACCAAAATCAGGCAAATAAAGTACAAAAAACAAAACTATATACTAATATCTCACTACAAAAGTCCTCAACAAAGAATTACCAAACCAAATCCAATGACGTATAAAAATAATTATATTCCATGATTAAATGGGATTTATTCCAAGTATGCAAGGTTGGCTCAACATCTGAAAATCAATCAGTAATTTATATCAACATGGTAATGAAGAAAAATCATAGAATAATTTCAAATGATGCAGAAAAAATGTTTGACAAAGTCTAATATTCATTCGCAATAAAAAATCTCAGCAAATTAGGAACTGATGGGAGTTTCTTCAACTTGATAAAGAGTATCTACCCAAAAAATTCCACAGCTAACATCAGATTTATGGTAAAAGACTGAATGTCAGAAATGGAAGACAGATTGGTGGTTGTTAGGGATTAAAAACAAGGGTGAGGTAGAGCAGAGGAAGGAGAAACATAAAAGATATTTGTGTTGATTGAACTTTCTACATTTTGACTGGGAACACACACACACACACACACACACACAGTATAAGGAAAACAGGAAATCTGAACAAATCTGATGGATTGTATTAATGTCAATATCCTGACTTGGATATTGTACTGTAGTTTGCAAGATGTTATCAAAGGAAATTGAACAAAGGGAGTACAGGATTTCTCTATATTACGTCTCATAACTGCATATGAATCTACAATTATCTCAAAATAAAAGTCTTTTATAAGGCAGAGATTTTCAGATTGGATAACAAGCTTGTGCTGCCTATAAGAAAAATATTTTAAATATAAAAACTCAAATGGCTAAGTGTAAAATAATGAAATATACATATATATATTACATGTACATTTACACATGCATGTGTGTATACATATAAATGCTAATATAAATAAAAAGAAAGATGGATGGCTATTTTAATAGCATATTAAGTAGACTTCAGAGCACAGAATATTATCGAAGTTAAAGAAAGTCATGACATAATAATAAAGGGGTCAATTCACCATAGTCACAGAATAATCCTATATGTTTATGAAACTTATAACAGAGCTTCAAAGTATGAAATGGTAACTTATAGAATTTCAGGGAGAAATAAACAAGCCCACAATTCTAGTCAGAGTTTTCAACATTCATCTCCCCAAAATTGATATAAGTACAAAAGCTAATCAGGAAGAATATAGAATATTTGAACAATGCTATCATAGGTACCTGCAAAATCTGTCCACAAATATTTACAACAGCTTTATTTATAAGAGCAAGAACTAGAAAAACCCAAATGCCCATCAATTGGTAAATAGATAAATGATGGGTTATTCACACAATGCAACACTACTTAGCAATAAAAGAAAGGAACTAGTAATACGCACAAAACATAGATGAATATCAAGATGACCATGCTTTGTGGAAAAAGTCAGTCAAACAGTACTTAGTGTCAGATTTCATTTATATAAAATACTTGGGCACCTGGGTGGTTCAGTCGGTTAAGCAACCGACTTCAGCTCAGGTCATGATCTCACATTTCATAGGTTCAAGCTCTGTACTCACAGTATGGAGCCTAGAGCCTGCTTTGGATTCTGTGTCTCCCTCTCTCTCTCTGCCCCTCCCCTGCTCATGCCCTGTCTCTCTCTCTTTCAAAAATAAATAAACATTAAAAAAAATTATATAAAATACCCACAAATGCAAATCTATCACCAGGATCAGCAGTTACCAGGGGATGGGGAGCAGACACTGATGGGAGTGAGGGATTACAACGGGGCTCCAGGGATATTTTGTGGATGGTTGATAGTTCATTACCTTGACTACGGGCATAGTTTCATGAGTGCACATATCAGTCAAGCCTTATCAAATTGTATAAAAATGTGAAGTTTATTACATATCAACCATACCCCCAGGAAAGCTGTTAAAAACACAGTGGGACCAACACCTATCAAAGGTCATCAACCATTGTCCCCAGCAGTGATCCCGAGACCAGGAACCCTGTCACCAGGACCCTTCCTCTACCAGCATAGGCCTGGGCCCAAAAAGCCTCAGTTAAAACACTATTGTTTTGTTGATGAATCTCCCACTGAGAGATCTCCTCATGAGGCTACTCTTCACTCTGCGATGACATCTGGTTAATTTTTTCAAAGAAGAGCATCTTCTGTGCCACTGTGTTTCCTATCAGAGCAGGCCCCGGGAAAGGCTCCGTGTGCTCACTCATGTTAGAACTTTCTCAGTGGCTCCAGGGCAGAGCTCACCTGCAGAAAACCAGAGGCCAAGGGCTGCTTTGGTCCACTCTGGGCTTCACATACCCCAGGGGTCCAGCAGCCTTTGCAGAGGAGCCACGTGCTGCCCTGTCTCTATCACAGCGTCAGCACATGAGACAAGGTCTAGTGCCCAATAACTCTTTGCCCCGATGAGTAAACCAAGGCCAGAGAGGTCTTGTAGGCAGTTCTGGGTCACCAGCTGAACTTGGCTTCTTCATTCTTACTTTCTTTGTGTTTTGGGGTTTTCTTGAGTGTTGAGAGCATAAGGTAAGTAGAATAGACAGACCTCTCACCCCCCTGTCCCTTCACTAGACTGGAAAAGAGTCACCGTAAGTTCTGAATGCTCTGCTACAGATGTTCCATGCTCTAATTCCCCATCATTTGGTTAAAAGTAATTTCTTCAGCATCTCACACTCCAATCAGCTGGTTTAAAAAAAAAAAAAAAGTCAATAGGCTGACAGCCTCAGAAGTGGATAAAGATATTAGCAGGAGGCCTGCTGGTTCCAACAAGCAGCAGACAAATAATGATCGATAGTTTTTATCTCCTAATGACTGGATGGCGATTGGGTAGCCTCCAGCTAAGAACTTCATTGACAAGTCCGGTGTTGCTTCAAGGAGGGAGGAGAAACCAATTTTTATGAGACCTGAGGAGAAGTATACCCTTCCGAAACACCTGGATCCCGGTCATTATGATCCTAGCAGTTGATGTGATCTGAATTCTCTCTGTACTTTGTAACCAGCAAGTTCTTCTCCCAAATTGTCCCCACCCTCCATCCCTAGAGCCTCCACCAAGGCCAGGAATCACCTCCAATACGTCTGAGAGCAGACCAGGTCCATGAAAATTATTTACATCCTATCATGCCCTCCCTGGAGGTCTTTAAAGGAATCTTGAACACCACTCACACCTATTTCAAATTCTGCAGTGAGGACTGAGTGTCTTTCGTTGGCCGTCCTCCAAATGTATCCCTCTTCGGCAACGTTCTTTCTTCTTGGTCGATGCATCTCCCTCCAGCATCAGCCAACACATGGGACGTGCTTGCTCTCCACTCATATTCCATTATTTTTTTTTCTCCTTGACATTGCCAAATCGGCTGCCCACCCCCCCGCCACTACCAAATTTTTCGCTGAAAAGTTCTACCAGAGGGCATTACAATGAACTCCGCCTCCTTATGGTATCTTCCCTCTCTGCTGTTCCCCATTTCCTGACACAAACTGCTCAATGCCATCTCGCTCAAGGATCACACTTCTACGGGGTTGGTGTTCTCCCCTGTAGGATGAATTGTCCCATCACTTCTCCAACAGGAGGCAGGAAAATGTCTTCTGGGCAGCAGAGACACCGGGTTGGCCTGCGGAGTGCGTGCACAGAGTACACGTGTACGCCACATCGCTCGGCAAAGCATTTCCCAGGGGGTGTCCATGGAATCCTGATTTTTCCAAAATGGTACTGGGGACCATAGGTTTCTCTTCAAGAATTTTCATGGCCAAATAAGCATGGTCAATATGGAATTAAAGAAAGTTAAAAATAATACTTCGCTACTGAAAACCTCACAGCCCTCCATATGGTCAGATTAAAAGGTCTCCCCAAGAAGAAGGCGTATTATACACCGCTTGCAAATAATATGATCACGGAGCCCTTTACTGACGGAGTCTCTCACAGGGTGACAGCGTTCATGAAGCAAGCTTTGTGCAACATTTCCCTAAGAGAGTCAGCATCCAGGTTCACTTAGGTCCCTGAATGAGAATCTACTCTTTGCCTAACTCCAGCTTAGCAAACCACATCACAGATTTTCTTAGCCTAATCACGCCATGTTCCCAGAGCACCATGTCAGTCTGTGTTTTAAAAAAAATAAAAATAAAAAATAGGGGCACCTGAGTGGCTCAGTTGGTTGAGCGCCAAGTTTGGTTCAGGTCATGATCTCACAGTTCATGGGTTCGAGCCTCATGTTGGGCTCTGTGCTGATGGCTCAGAGCCTGGAGCCTGCTTGGGATTCTGTGTCTGCCTCTCTCTCTGCTCCCCCACCATGCTCATGCTCTGTCTCAATCTCTCAAATATAAATAAACATTAAAAAATAAACAAAATTAAAAAAAATAAAAATAAAAGTGAACGTGAAAACTACTGGCAAGCACTGAAATCAAAATTATCCCACAAGATTACCACATAAACACCTTTCAGCAACAAGCCAAAAGGCACAAAACAGAATATCTAAAAATCAAACTACACCCCTACCACCTGTTCAGCAATCAATACACCATTACCCTGCCTGCAGAAGTGGTTCGCAAGTAACCATTCCCAGGCTGCAATAGGAGCAAGACAGGATTGCAGAACTGCTTGAATTGCTTCGCAGCCCAGAGTAGAAATCGGGACGGTGGACACACGCCTGGGAGAAGCGTGGATTGCACCACCCAGGCTATAAGCAAATGTAATCACACCATCCAATTAGCCCTTGAAGCCAGCCACGGAGCCACGTGAATCCTTTTCACAGCTGAGGGGAGCTGGGAACAAGACACCAAAAGGGAACCCTCCACTCTCATCTTTTACAAATTATTGCATTGCCTGTCTCTTTGTAGAAGCACTCTAGCCAAACAAATGGCCAAGAAACACACAACACCTATCAAAGAGGTGGCAACAGACTAACAAGGCATCTGAACTATAGGCGACAGCGCTAAAGGAAATAGGAGAACTTAGCCCAAAGGAGAAAACTCTGAATGTAATCTTCCTAAGTCTGAACAGCTCCTGTACCGGGAGTATCATTATGGTAGCAGTTACAAGGAGGTCAATTTGGACTTGACAGTAAGAAAACTTTCTAACTCTGCAGATGTCAGCAAGGGTCATATTGCTCTTTAGGATCTATAAAGATTGCCTTGGGCAACCATTCCATGGGTTTTGAAAAATCCAATTGCCTTCCCTAGAATCACTAAAGTGCTTGCTGGTATGGGGAGGGATGCTGGGCTTACACATCTCTGAGTTTCCTTCTAAAACTAAGAATACATGTGTCAAGTGTGCCCTTTATGCTCCACCAAGAGAGAGAAATAAACCGGAGGTTTTTACACATGTAAACCACAATGAAAGGCATCTATAGGCAGCAACTTGCCATGGACGATTCCCTGCGCTGAGAGATAGGCAAAGTCCAGCTGAGTGGTGCGTACTGGCAATCTGCTGCTCGGTAAAGGATGGGGATAAATCCTCTCAAGGCTCTGATCTGAGGCTATGTGCCAGCAGCTTCTCAGAAGTTAAAAAGTATCCTACTGGAATGTTGCTTCTGCTTAACGGAAGTAAGAAACTTTCTATCTAAATAGCTCAGAAAACTCACACTTTGACATTACCACTCTGGCTCCAAACATGGAACAATGATCTATTTAAAGCAACCAAAAAAAAAAAAAAAAAAAAGCGGGGCTCAGAAACAAGGAAGTATCTTAATGGATCAGAAATAGACCAGCAATTCCAAAACATAAACAGCTCTGATATCTAAGGCGGAGACCAAGCCTGAGGTAACCTGGAGTCCAAAGTTCCTATTGTCCTCTGGGACAATAGGAGGTTAGAAGCAGGCTCACTGCTTAAAGCTAGGGATAGATTCTCACTCCCCCCATTCCCCAACACACACACAGACTACTTGAGAAAGGAAGTAGAAAAGAACTACTCCCATGTACTCCAGGAGGCACAGAAATACAAATCCAGCCCAAGATGAGGAACTCAGCAAGGCTCCCACTAGTTCAGGAACAGGGCTAATAATTTCTCTGATTATATAAGTGGGCTGGAAACAATGACCGCCCCTGAGAATCTGCTGAGGATCAGGAATTAGGTACGTCATGGCAACCACATAACCGCTCAGAAAGGAGTGAGCCTTCATAGGAGAAAAGTGAGAGAATAACAAGGAAGAAATACACCCCCCCCTTCAAAATGAAGCCATAAATCAAAATTCCAAACCGTGTAAACATTACACTAACAAAGCGAGCCAACAAAATGAGCAATTGGAACACAAAATCACTCTAGATCCCTTTACTGAAGTGTGGAAATAAGTATGTTTAGGTGGATTAATGAAAGAATTACATCCTTTAAGGGAGCAAAAATCTATGGTGACAAGGCAAAAGCGAAACAGGAAAATGACATGAAAATGAATCAGTAGGAAGTGTTAGACATGAAAAATTACAGGAATGGATAGAAACAGGATTTTTAAATGACAGCAACTCGGGCTCCAGAACAGAAGGGAAAGCAAATTAGCCAAGGAGAAGATGGTGTGAGGAAGGGCACCAGAGACTGCCCAGAGAGAAAAAAGATAAAAGATACGAACGGTCCCTGTGAAAGATGGAAGAACGGGAGAGGCCCCTGGGGTTGAAGGAGCGCTCTGGAAGAAGGATATGGAGGTGGTAGCAGAGACTCAATATTTGGACACTGAGAATTTTCCAGAATGAGAGAAAGACGGACATCTTGAGAATAAAGTGCTTTCCGTTTATCAGGAGGGGAAGAGTAAAAATAAGTCTATACCCTAGACAAAGCGGAGTGAAACTATAGAATATTACGGGTAATACAAAGAATCTAAAAACCCATCTTTGAAAAGAAAGCTATCACATTTAGATTGAAAACAGGCTTCCCAAAGTCAAAACGAGATCCCCGAGGAGAAAGGAGGAACGGACTCAAAATGCGGAAGGAGAAACACTTTACAGTGTTTAAGCCAGCTTAACTCTCATTCCAGGGGAAGAAAAGGCAAAATAAAGTCACTTTTCATACCTGGAAAATTGAAACCAGATGGAAGATACGATACATGAGAAACAGTATTGAGCACAGAAAAGAAAATTGATAAGATGTACCATTAGAAATAAATGTTTCTTAATATATATCATTATAAAAATAAACTGCCTCTGGGCTTGCAAGCTGGCCCCCCGTCCTGGGAGGGCAAGGAGGGAGTGGAGAAAGAGGCAGGCCCCTCCAGACTGGGCAGTGGCAGGTTCAATGCCCACCGGAACTTACCTAAGAGGCTTGTCTTGGGCACCACAGGAGGAAGTGATCTCCAGGTCTTCAGGCAGGATCCTGAGAGTTTATACTTGACGAACCCAGGCCTTAACCGGGTTCATGGGGCATACTGTCCAGATAGTCCCAACGACCTGATGCTTCCTCAGGTTTGTGTCTTTGAAAATGGCGCTGGCTGTGGGAACAGTGAGTGGAAGGTACATTCCAAGGACGGGGGAGGGAGGAGGAGCCTGGATTGGGCTCATGGGTCAACCAGAGGTCACGTCCTTTGGATGACCTCCTCTGACACTGCCCCATTACCCTGAAATAAAATGCACAGGTAATAGAAACTTTCTTTTCCACATTGCTTCAAAAGTATCAGTGTAGACAAACCCTCAGGTGGCAACAACCCGGGGTTGGGGAGAAATCTCTCAGTATGTGAGGAGCGGTGGGAGTTTGCAGTGTTTAGCCAAAGAGATGGCTCTCATGGTCAAGAGATTAGTCACATGCAAGGCACCAGAAAAAATAAGTAAATAAATTAAGACATGCAAATCAGGTTTTTCTCTATTGAGAATGGGAGTACAAATGTGGAAAGAAGAATGTTAGAATAATCCACAGGGATTGGGTTGAATTTAGGGATACTGATGTGAACTCGCGGTTCCCAACAGACAGATAAAAACACAGGTACATTGAAACAGATACAGGTGTGTGGCTAGCTAGCTACATATTCTAGCTCTGTCCTAGAGGCCTGGAAGCAAGAGAAACCAATACCAATGAGCACATCTACTATCAGACCTTGGTTTCTAAAGGAAATCAGGAATTCTCGAAAACAAAAATATCTTATTCCAGGGCTGGGGAAGAGAATATACAGCTTGAACACTAAACTAAATGATGACAGAAGGGGTTATAACCCATCGAATAAAATAGAATCCCTTGAGTATATACATACATAGAAGATCTACCTCAGAGTAGCCTGCCAACTCGTTCGTGTAGAAGGAATGATGGAATTAGAGAATTGCCATTTGAGAGCTGATTTAGGCAAGATTCAACAGATGTTCATGCTCTAAGGGGAAGTTTTGATTCAGAAGAGCCTATGTATATAGTCTCAAAGAACCTCCTCTTCAAAATGCCTACTGGAGTGCCTGGGTGGCTCAGTCGGTTAAGCCTCCGACTCTGGATTTCAGCTCAGGTCATGATCTCACAGTTTGTGAGTTTGAGGCCCGTGTTGGGCTCTGTGCTGGCAGTGCAGAGCCTACTTGGATTTTCTCTCTTCCTCTCTCTCTCTCTTTCTCTCTGCCCCTCCTCTGCTCACTCTCTCTCAGAAATTAATTACTCAATTAATTAATTCATTCATTTAAAATACCTACGAATTCCCTCTACAATAGAGAAACCTGATGGTCCCCGTCTTAACTAAGTGATAAAAGTTCAGTGTTTTATCTTTATCAGTAATGGGATATGGACATTGTGTGCCTCCTGACACTGTACACTGAGAAGAATGCCACGTCACCTCTGTGACGCTGCTGCCCCAAAATGCACAACCTGATATGCTGCTGAGGAAACATCACGTAACACCCGTCTGTGGAACAGTCTTCCAAGTAACTGATCTATCCACTCAAAAAATATCAAGGTCATGGAGACAAGGGAAACTGAGGAATTGCAACAGGGTGAATGAGACTTGAGAGCCACAGCAACTAAATGAAATGAGTGTTCCTGAATTGCACCTAAAAAGGACAGTATTGGAATATGCTATACTCCGTGGTGGTACATGTGTGGGGTGTTAATTTCCTGATCGTGGGAGGTGTAGTGTGGTTTTAGAGGAGACAGTTCTTGTTTTTTAGGAAATACACACGAAAGCACTTAGAAGGGGTGCCATTGTACATTTTATCTCAAATGTATTAAAAAAAAAGAAGTGTGTGTGTGTGCACATATATATGTGTGTGTGTGTGTGTATATATACACAGAGAGAAAGAGAGGAGAGAATAAGGCAAATGTAGTAGTGTGTGTTAGAGAAAAAAAATGCAAAAAGGTTGTACCTGAATGAAAAGTAAAACATCTCGAAGAAAGTTGAATTTTAGATCAAATGACCAATAGATAAATTTCCAACTATATTTACCTAATTGACCTCGAGCCAAGGCATGGGGGTTTCTAGGGAGAAGAAAGTCAACCCAGGAAGCTGGCTGCCCGTGTTGACCCAGGAAGGCTTGAAGCAGATGAACTAGGGCTTTCTCCACACCAGAGAAACCTGAACCCAGGCTTTCCCTCAGCGCTTCCCATCGGAGCCCTGTCCGAACCAATGTTTGCCCCTTTTTTTTTTAATTTTTTTAATGTTTATTTATTTTTGAGAGAGAGAAACAGAGTGCAAGTAGGGGAGGTGCAGAGAGAGGGAGATACAGAATCTGAAGCAGGCTCCAGGCTCTGAGCTGTCAGCACAGACGCTGACATGGGGCTCAAACTCACAAACTGTGAGATCACGACCTGAGCAGAAGTCTGACGCTTAACTGACTGAGCCCCTAGGCGCCTCCTAAGGTTCCCTTTTTATAACAAGCTTTTAGCCATGCCCCTTTACTATCCCAAAATGAAAGTCACAGATAAGATATCTTACCAACCTAATTTTTAAAAAGAGAACTGTATTGTCCTAACTAGTAAGTGGAAAGATTAAAGGAAATAATTTACAGTAAAATACTATCTCAATATGTAAGTGATCGGGACTACACCAGAAGACATAAAATCATCAGATGTTCCCCCCTATATCTGAAAGAATCGGCATCAATGGCAGATTCAAGTGTCTTGTATTTATGACCGAGATTATCAGGGACTGTATTAGTGAGCTCGTTTTTCAAAATGGTGAAAAACTATTGGTAAAGTTCCGAGCAAAACAAAGTATAGCCTTACCCCATTTCAGAATAGAATTGCATTCTTAGGGAAAAAGACACTTTCATTTAAGACATGCAAAGACAACCGCCAACATAATGCACTTGCTACAATGTAGTTGAGAAATAGATGGAAAAGAATGTAGAAAATAACACGGTTTGCAACCTGCAAATGCCCAGGAGGTTGCCTCACTAGGAGAAATAAGGGCGTGAGCAGATGCTTGTGTCTTTACATAGGACCAGAGGGCTATGAGCACAGACTGCCCCAGCCATGTTGTAGGGCAACTCTGATACTTTGAGAGGTGTTGCCATTGGTGACAATGATTTTCCACGATGAGAATGACGTGAACAAGTCTAGGTAAATTTCTGAACATGCAATCTTTTCTCATTTGCGCAGTAGAAATAGTCCCTGAGAAAGTCAGTGCAGGTCAGAATTATGCAGAAAACACTTTGCATTATATGTAGAATGGTTAAGATCTATACTCTGCTAATTATCAAGAGTTTTTCACGTACATCAACATCCATTAAAACCTTGGAGATTCATGCAGGAGGCAGGACAATTCTTCCTATACAGGACCCCAGCCCTACCCCTCCTGCCCACATCATGGGGTCAGCCAAAGGCCCCTTGCCCATTTCCAAATGCCCCCTCAGAGGTGGGGTGTCTCCAGAGATCAAGGGTGCTCTGTAAACAACTGATTCAATTGGGAACAGAATCATGATCATGTGGTCCACAGATCTGGGCACCCCAGACAGACGGCATTCAATCCTGCTCCCGCAGACACCAGTGCTAAAGAAATTTGGACACTTCAGCTCAGAATATTTGCTTGAAACTCTTCTGTAATGACGCACAGGCAGGTGATAAAGCTCTATGAATGAATGAGCAGGTCATTTTTCTGATTTTCTGTAACAAACAATACAGATGTTGTCTGGAAAGAGGTCGGCAAGATCAAGTAATACCAAGTGTAAATAAAAAAGGGAACATGCCCTTCGATGCACAGTTGAAATGGTCAAGAGTCACAGCTGCGGAACAGAGCTGAGGTTCAAAGGCATCGATCAGCAGCTCCTGTGGTCACTTCTCTGCTATTAGGAAGCTCTGACTTTCTTGGGTTTGAGGAGCCCATGCTAGTTCTGTTAGCTTATCGGCAAGAGGTTCCCAGAACCTCTCCTCTTCAGTTCTCTCCTGAGGTGTGGCCATGAATAAAAAAGGAAAGGCACTGCAGGGCTTTCCTCAGAAGCAGGAGGTGGGGGGGCGGGGACAGGATCATTCTGGAACTTTCCCTAGCTTGGCTGGATGGGCTCACAGAGCCCCAGGAGTGATCATAAAGATCAAGACCTAAAAGTCAGAGGTGCTGGGAACAGAATCACGGACTCTTTCACTTTGTTGAATGTGATGTAAAATCCTGACTGCTTAACATATTGTGGCTGTTCAAAAATGTGTAACAGTGATTGTTATTATTTCAATTATTTGCTAGTTGTGGACAAGTGAAAAATCAACGGCTTCTCAGCTATTTCCTGGGCCTCCAAATTCGGTATTCACAAGATGAATCCCACAAGATGGGTCCGTAAATCTGTGAAGATTTTCACCTGATAAACATTTTACTGTCAATCTTTCCACATGTCTTTTACTGAATTTTTTAAAATGCAGCAAACCCACAGCAATTTAAGCAATTAAGAGCGCTAAATAGAAGTAATTTCCCAAAGACAGAGCCAAACAGATTGTGTGCATGAATAAAAGATCACAGACTGGGTACCCTAGAGACGCACCTCCCAGTATGTCATCTTTCTTTTCCAGATCACTTGGATCCATCAAAAAATGCAGCCTGTGCCATTGGCCTCTCCTCCTTCCTATCTTCCAAGTATCCTCCCACCTCCGGGGGTGCCCAAGGACCGGGGAAAGGGCCCCTGGCCAAAGCTTCTATTGCCTAATCACCTGGTGTAGATTTACTTGGTCCTGGGAGTAAATCTCTCTCTCCCCCACAGCCCTCTGCCTGTCTGTATCCCTGCAAGCCACAGTTGTGGGTGGAGTCGGGATCTCTTTCGGATCCCTCCAAGGGCTGGAGTCACTCAGCACTGAGTAAACACACCTACTGCTTTCATTGCAGACAAGGATGCTTGTTTGCAGGAAACACACCTTTTGCAGGAAACTCATCTTTTCCTGGACCAGAGCCCCAGAAACGCTCGGATGCATTCAAAAGGCATTCAACAAAGGCATGTCTGAGTCTTGCAACACTGGATGCAAAACTGCTTCCTCCACCCAGGCCCCTGGTATTCAACATGAACACGAATATTCCTTGTCCTTCTTCGTGCTGACTTCACTCGCAGCTACCCCCGTTAGGCCCGTGGATGAATGTGGGCTGGCAAACTGCTCATGGCAGGACCCAGGGGGCAGCTCTCAAAATGATCCCCCACCACACCACCTAATGGGCATCGGGGCTCCTTCCCCTCATTCAGGTCACTCTTGAGGGGGGGGTGTGCGTGTGTGTGGTCTCCTCAGACTCGAGGGCAGACATGTCTGATAAAAATCTGCCTTCCTTACCCCCCTGCAGTTCTCAAAACAAGGAATGACACACATTAGCAACCTAAATCATGTTGAACAAAGGAATGAGTGAAATAAAGTACTTCTGGCTCTATTCCCAACTCTGGAAAAATAACTCCAAGCATATGCCCTCCCAGCATATTCGCTGAAATGTCTCCATGAGATTCAGATGTTCACTGCTGAGCTCACAACCCTTGTGCCTCTCCCTCTGTGCTGAACAGGAAGAAACCAGGTGTCCTCACCAATCTCCTCCAGTGCCAGGACACAAGGGGCAATGGTCTCTGCAGATGTGCCAAATGACCCTGAGAGAGGGAGGGGAAATTATTGAAATAAATGCCAATTTTGGAAAGCATCCCACAAATACAAAAATGTTCTCATGCTCCCTTCTGGGCTGGAGCAGGAAGCAGACAGCACAGTTACTGCAGACCGTACATATCCACATGCATGTGTAATGTCAGGGCAAAGAAGAGTGTGGATGTACTTTATCAGCCCAAATCTGTGAGTCACAAATAGACTGAGAGACTGTAACTAGGATATGTCTTACTGCACATGTTAGTTACTACAAAGTAATCTAAACAGTTCATTGTCAAGGTGCCTGGGTGGCTCAGTCGGTAAAGCATCCGACTTCACCTCAGGTCATGATCTCATGGTTCATGAGTTCGAGCCCCACATCGGGCTCTGTGCTGACAGTGCAGAGCCTGGAGTTTGCTTCGGTTTCTGTGTGTGTCTCTCTACCCCTCCCTCGCTTGTTCTCCCTCTCTCTCTCTCTCAAAAATAAATATTAAAAATTTTAAAAAACCAGTTTATCATGACTGTTTAAGAAGACTCTTCTGCAAAGGAGACAAATCTATGGCCTACTTAGTGTTAAACTTCCCATAACAAGGGAGGGCACCTCACGGCATGATCAGCAAAAGCCAAAGAAATACTAATGGGCAACCCTTTCCAATTCTGAGCTCATGGACACTTTATTTTCCTGACCATAAAGAGAAAAGTCCTCTAAGTGCTCAGAGATCCCAAAGGAGGGTCATGACTTCCAGGAATAAGAGATAAGAAAAAGAGATAAACAAATCTAGGGAGGAAGACAAGTCAAGAAGCATTTAAGCCAGTTATCCAGCAGAGAGCCAGCCAGTAAATCCAGAAGTACTTCTGTTTGGCCCACCCCATCAGCCTACCAAACCACACAACATGTTGGAATTCCACTGGTGAACACCAATTGGACTCAACTATGAACCCACTGCAAACCATAGTATAATGTTCACTCCTGGACACAGATTCGATGTCCTCAAGAGTCAGGCATTCACTAGACACAGAATCGTCCAGGTATCAGCCTAGGTAAAACATTTGTAACAGGCACTATTGACTTTATAAGGTGCCTTAGTCACTGTTAACAATGAGCCTGTCGAGCCAAGCCTTCTATTGAGTTAATGCCAAATGACTGATTAGGAGTAAGATTTAAATGGTTGGTAGGTGAGGCTGGAAATGAAGTACAGCAGACAGTCTGAAGTTTTTGTATCTGTGAGAAGATACTCAGTGTTCAGCAGCAGCACAATATAATCAAGCTTGTTTGGTTTTTTTTCATTTTCCACAAACCAAAGCAAGGCTTCTCAGGAAACAGGCACCAAAGAATAGATGTGTTCCACAGCAAAATCGCTAGGTACATCCCATAAAGACCAGATGTGTCCTGGAGAGAAACTAAGCATAGCAGATATTCAAGAAAACCCTGGAAAAGCAGACTTTGTGTAATGTTTGGAATTTGTCACAAACTCTACCATCATATCAAAAAACAACAGAAATGAAATGCAAGCATTCCACTGAAACTGCAACCAACCTGAAGTTGCCCAGAGTTGATCAGGTTGAAAGAATTATCATAATTAGAACAACGCTTCTGCAGGAAGGGTGTACTTGAGTGAATATGCAATTACTTAACATGCACAGTGTCTCTCTATATGCATGTACCTGAACGGTGCCTGAGAAATAAGAGTAAAGGTATCTGTTGAAAATCGGAATTCCATTCTTGAACTCTAAGTGTTATGTTCTTCCACAATTAGAACCATCCAATCTCCAGAAAGATTTGACAACCCCCCATGTAGGAACCTATCGGGATAGTGAGCCTAGACTGTAAAGGAAGACCAGTATGTATTTAAGGAAGTGTGATCTACAGTGTCATCATTAAAAGACATTTGTGTTAAGCATCAGGCCCTGAACACATGTATCCTCTAGACATTTGCATGACAATGCTTCACCGTGTAAGTTATAGATGTTTGGTCTGAAATGTTTACTTCCTTCTGTGATTCCTGACTCCCATGACTTCAAAAAATGAGTGCTCTCCCAAGAGGTGGATGCATCCTTCATAGAAAGAGGCTTCTTGAGATGCCCCTCGTCAGTTGACCAGTCATACATGATGAATTTGAATGCTGCCGGGGAGCACAAATTGGATTCAATCCATGGCCTCCCATGCAATATTCACTATTGCTTGCTGAATTCAGATTCTGGGGACGAGGGAGAAGAAGCAGATGAATGTGTCCCGAAGCAAATTCACTAAGTACAACTCATAGAAACCAGATATGTTCTGGAGAGATAAGAAGTACAACAGAAGGAGGGAAAGGGGTGAGGAGATGGAGCAGGGCCTCTGTATTGGAAATCTACAGAGCACTTGGAGGAAAGATGACTCAAGACACAAAAGCAATTCAATGTTGAGTGTAAGGTGTAAACTGAGGGTTCTTTACCCAGGCCCTGCTGGAGAGCTTTTAGAAAACACAGTTATCCTGGTCCCATTGCAAGAGATTTTCATTCATTTGTTCTGGGGCGAAATGCAGGCAATAATGTGGTTTAAAACCTTTCTGGGTATTTCTAACGTGTAGCCATGGTTGAGACCAATTTATTCCAACTGCAGAACCTATAAACCTCAGATGAGAGGGAGATTTCTGAGAGTAGGAGCAATCAAGAAGGCTTCCAGGTGGATAGAAAGGGAAGGGAAAGAACCAGAGTTGTAGGGAGATCTGAAACATGTTCGATGATGAAGCCTTGAACACCAAACCCAACAGTGCAAACCTCATCTGAAAGACCACAGGAAGAAGTGAAGGTACCAGGATGCGATGGGAAGTCACACCGCCACCTCCACAGCACTTTCCAATTTACAGGGCGCTTTTGCATCCGTGGTCTTATCTGATCCTTTTAGCCATGATATGAGGTAGGCAAGCAGGGAAAACAAAAACACATCCAAGTCACCAATGAGGAAATGGAGACTCAGAGAGTTTGACTGACTCAGTAAGAGTAGTGTTTTCAGAAAATTAGCCCAGTGATAGCATGCAGTCTGAATTACAGTGTGGGAAAGAGAATTCCAGGAGGTCCCCGAGAAGACTAGTGCCTTCCCATAAATGGGAGATAATACCAGTCCATGGCATGACGGGAGCCTTGGGAAACACAGCAGAGAGGGGATCTAAGAGTCGCCTTACTGCTAAGTCCCTGTATTTGCGTTTGGTGCATGGCACTAATCTTTAACACAGTAGGTTAAAGTTGGAGCAGTCGTGTCTGTGCTAAGAATTTGGAAGGCTATAGAACAGAGAAGACTGAGTACACTTGAGAAGACATCCCTGAGAATTCGGCCTGCCAGCTAGGAAGAGTTGCTGCACAATCTGATATGAAAGGTAAGAGGAAACTTTTTCTTCATTCCTGATGTTTCCTTGCAAGAGGAGGGAACTCTGTTGTAGACAAACTTTGGTCTCTCCCCATCTCCCACCACATCAGTCATCTGATTGTTGAATCTGAGAAAAGTAACTGAGGATGCTCAGCTGAACTCTAACTTTATTACTTGTGGGAGCCAGCCAGTCCATGGAGGATGGGAGTTTTCTCAAAACTCTGGCCTGGGCACAGGAAAGCCGTGTCCTGTTCAGTGCTACACGGACTGGGTCAATGAGCCTACCTTGCTCTGGGGCTTAGAATTAACAAGCTCACAAGCTAACGGAACTATACCCATGACCTGCAACTTAGCTGTTATCAATGATGCACTTGGAATCCATCTTTACTTTTTTAGTTCATTACTTCTTCAGAGCCAGGAAGACCAAAGGATTCCTACTCAGAGGGGGGGTTCCTTAGAAACCCCAACAGATGACAACATTAGGGAGCAAGGATTCTTGGTATGAACTTCATGGCACTGGCAACCTCTGTCTCCCCTCAAGAGTCATGCAAAGGAAGAGAGTAAGGACAATCCTCCAAAGGAGCCCAGCAGATTAATTAGTAATGGTCCCACCCACGCCCTTTGGGGGAGCTGCCTCTGCCTTGCCTCTTCCCCTCCCAGGAAACACTATCAGCCACAAGAACCCAAATTTTACAGACGTCTTGTTTAGCTACAGACTGTTGCATCCACCAAGCTCCTTCATCCAAGAAGCCAAATAAATGATTGGCAGGCTCTATTCTGTGATTTTTATAGCACCGAGAAAGTGTAGGCGCCAAGACAAATATTTTAATATTCTTTACCTTGTTAAACAGCCTAACAAGCCAGCTGATTACACAGTTTTCTTATAAAAGGCAAAGATGTAAAAGATCATCTTTTTTTCTGAGATGAGATAATTTTGAATCCTATTTCCTTCAATAAAGCTAAAGTCCATGCCTTTTAGGGAGCAAGGACCGATATTTGTTCTCTATTTGCTACAGGTCTTGAAATTAAATGATTATGTTTTAATTATATATATATTCTTTGGGGGACTTTTCACGAAGTCTTAGATCATCTAGAGGCTGCAGCTACCTTCCGGTACCAGGAAATGTGTCCTTTTCTCATTGGTTCATGTGCTCATTTGTTGACACCATGTTCTTTTACCCAAAACTTTCAGATCACTTTCTGCCCTTAAAGAAGATGTGGACACACATCTTCAGCTCTAAATGCACATCTTCAACTCTAAATGCAGTTAAGTGATACGATAGGTGGAGAAAATAGGAATTCAAATTTTGTGTGACTGAGGCTTTTGTTTTTTTCTTATACAATTTTTATTTTAAACAATTTATTTCAGTAATTAGCTTTCTGCTTACCCCACTTATATATCCAAGGCCCCACCTTATTTGCCCACTTTGGTTGCACGTCTAAATAAACTCAGCTGTGGTTCAAATTTATACCAAGTTGTCGGTTTTACATCGCTTTCTTCCTTTCTATTCCTTGAGGCCCTAGGGGAGGAGGATAAGGTGGGTGAAGGCAGAGTTCTGGAGACTGGGGAGATCAGTATAATTCCCACAAGTGTGGTGCCAGGGACGAGGTGGCTGCATGCATGAAGAGAGCTTTCATGAAGGTCATTGTGAAGTAGGGGGGATGTGCTGTCCTAATTCCCTCTTTCTTACCCATAATGAGGCCCTAGAGAGAGGATTTTCTTCCATAGCAGGAAAGCTAGGAGGGAGTTGCCACCACTCACAGGGTTCGGAGTCATTTGCTGGCACTGTGGCACTTAAACTTCCTCCTTTCCTCTCTTTCCAAGTTTATCCATCTGTCAACGTCCAGCTCAAGCCTTGCCTCCTCCAGAAACCCTTCCCAACCACACTGGCTAGAAGCACTCACCCCTTCAGGAATAAAGTCCAATCTGCCAACAAGGACATATCACCTACTCACCCCTATAGGTGATACCAACATATGATCTAGCTATTTGAAGGATTTTCCAGACGCACACAAGATAGAGTAGAAAAATTATAATTTAAAAAAAAAAAAAAGAACAGCGAGCAAGGGAGTTCAGACTCTGGTACTTTCAGAAAAAAATGAGGGACTAGAAATAATTGAGAGTCATGGAGGGACATCGTGATTCATCTATCTCTGAAATAAATAAATTCTTCTTAAAAGAAAAAAGAGAAGAAGAAATGATATTTCTAGCAATCCCTCCATGCTGGTCCTACTCTAATCTTTGTAGAGACAGAGAAAGCACTTCCTCTTCCTAGCTAACTTCTGGAACATCTCTGAAAGTCAATATCAATTCCGTAGGTTGGCTTCTAGCCTATTTCCTTGTGTGGTAATGGAAAGATCTTATTAAGCTGACCTCTTCCATTCATTTTTTCATACCATCTACCTCTCTACAATGTCAGTACAGAATGCCAGCTTGCTGATTCTATCAATCATCTGTCTATCTTGATCTAACTACTAGCACCTACTTAATACAAATGTTCAACCAGATGGATGAAGTTTCAACAAACCAAATCCTCCCAAGCACCTACAGTCTACAGCCTTCCAACCAGACCTTGAAGTTACTTGCGCCTTCAATACTTTATCAGGGAATATCTGCAAATACCAGGCATTGTTCCTGAAACTAGGGGTACAGCAGAAAACAAAAGAAGCAAAGTTCCCACCCTTTCAAAGAGTCTGTGTTCTAATAAGACAGACTAACAAGATATTAAAGCTATACATATGTAATAATGCACTGACAAACGCTAGAGAGGAAAAAAAAAAAGTAGTATCAATGGATGGACAGTGACTGAGGATGTTATTTCAGGTGTTAAAAGAAAGTTGAGAGGGCGACATTTGGAGAGAGGCCTGACTAAGTGAAGAAGTGAACTATGTTAATATCTGAAAGAAGTGGCTTTCAACGGGAAGGAGCCCCTAATGCCAAGGCTAAGGTAGGAAGCGTGTTAGATGAATAACACCAAAGCCTGTGCATCTGGAAAACAGTGAGTGAGAAGGAGGCATGAGGGAAGAAATGAGGTCAAGGGTGAGACGAGGTTTGATCAAGGATAGTAAGTGTGTTGAGTCCATTGTTGGTGTGACGGGAAGCCATCAAAGGGTTTGAAGAAAAGTCACAGTCTGCTGTCTCACAGTGCTCACACTGGCTGCTCTGTGGTGAATGGAACAGATTGTTCAGGACCCAGAGTGGAGGCTGGGAGCCCAGGCAGGAGTCTCTCTTGCTTGTTCCTGCTGCTTCCTGTGTATCATCTTTCAAGCTCACTTGCAATCTGTTCTAGGGCAGACTGTTCTGGTCTGTCTGGAAACCCCATAGCTTGTCTCCAGGGAACCTTCTAGGGCCCAAAGAGCTCCCCATATTCCCCTCACCATGTTTTCCTTTCCTTTGTAACACGAGCAAATATGCCCATCCCACTGTTTCCTGGACATCATACCCTTTCGGCAAATGCTCAGTCTGCCCTTCCCCACAGTCATATCCTACTCAGGTGGTGTGAGCAGACTGACCAACTAACCTCACACACTGATTCTAAGGTGGCTAGTGTAATCGTCGATGCCTCTCCAAAGGGCATTTCTTCAGCTCTTATTCCAAAAGAATGAATCTCTAGAAATATCATTTCAGAAACCACAGTAGACTTTCTACAAATGCAAAGACTTTAACAGGATACTAAGCCCTTTGAAGAAGTATTAGGAAAAAATAAGTGATACCAACTACTTCAAATTTGAACTTTTCTCACATTAGATGAAGAACATGGAATTCATCCAATGCCCAGGATGGCAAAGTTGTGAGAGGCTGTTTAATGGAGTCAATCCATTTTAGAGATGAGAGAATAGAGGTCTCCAGATTGGAAGGCATCAGCAGAAAACCCACAGGACTGGTTAGTCCTAACCTCTGAAGATTGCAAAAATACTTTGGGAATGGATAAAATACCACTGATAACGTTTGCCATCATTATTATGTTACTAATTATGTTTCAGGGAGCCTTCCTCCATCTTCTCCAACCTCTTCCTTTCTGCCGAAACTGCATTTGATGCCCCAAAATGCACTTGGCTTCTAGAGTCAGGTCCTCAGAGCATGAGTAGATAGAATCCTACAGATCCATATTTTGACTCACCTCCTCCGGCCTACCCAGTCCCTGAAAGGAAAGGGGACATGGCTTGGGAAAGCACAGATGGGTCTAAGCACTGGTCCCTCCCACCAATCACTGAGGAGGTCATCCATGCCGTGTCACCTGGGACATATAAGAAAACATACATTTGCTCCAAAGCAGCAGAGAAAGAGGGAAAGGCTCTTTACTTGCCTTTCACTGGAGCGCAGGTTCAGTTCAGATGCTGGGCTTTCAGAGGACCGTGGTCACCTCAGAGAATTTTGTTCCTCCAAACAAAGAAGGAAAGATCTTGTGTTCTAGAGTCTGAGTGATGGTGACACCACCGAAGCAGCAGATTAAATATTTTTGTGATTCCATAAGCAGAAAACAAACTGCTCGATGAATGACAGGCGCTGCACAGATGCCACCTATTAAATAATTAAAATAAAGTAGAAATTAAAAATAAACAGTGGGGAATGATTTGAAACACACACAACCAAAGGAAGCAGAAAGAGTAACTTGGGAATGAAGAAGTGAGTAAAATTAGATTTGAGTTACTTCTAAATTCAATTGCATCTAGATTAACTGGCTGTCTCTCTCCCATTGTCAGCATGAAATAAACAATACTTGAAACTGAGAAATCCTAGAAGCAAGTGCAATACTAATGCAGCAGCCATGGCGCCTCTCTTGATGGGCCAGGAAGGGCCCAGATTTTGCTGATTAGGACAAGATGGGCAGACATAAAGTAAGATACGATGAAAGGAAAATGAAAACAGAATCCGTAATGGTCAGCAAATGCTGACCAATGAATAATCGCAGAATCTTAGTATCACAACCATAAATATTTACCTCTCTCACATCTGTGAGTAGGTTGCGAATTTGCTGATCAATCCTGGGCTTGTCTAGGCGGCTCTACTTCAAGCTGCAGATCGGGTCAGGATTGGTGTATCTCAACTGAAGTTTGTGCTCTGGTCTATTCCGGTTGTTCTTATTCTGGAAGATAGGTTGAACAGAAATAGCTACCCAGAGGAAGCTTCTTTCATGGTAATGATGGAAGTCTCATGAAGATCGGTGGAAACACAAAACCTCTGAAGCCTCAACCTGGAACTGGCATACTGCCACTCTCACCTTCATCCCACTAGCCAGCGCAAGTGCCACGGTCCAGCGGGTGCTGCACCCACTCTACTCACTGGTATCGCAGAGCACGTGGGATAGGTTGTGATAAGGAATTTCAAGGTAGGATATCAGGAAGAACTGCAAAGAGTAATTCATCCCATGGGTTTGATTTAGTAATACTTTTCAAAGCAGTTTGTTTCTCAGGTCCTTCAAAATGATTTGGCAAACAATGGCCCAGAACTACGTTTAGCCTGTCACCTGTTTTTTATATTCTGCAAACTAAGAATTGTTTTTATACTTTAAATGATGGAGGAGGGGGAAACAGTCAAAAGAATAATAGTTTGGGGGACACATTAAAATCATATGGCATTCAAATATCAGTGCCTATAAATAAAGTTTTATTGAAACATAGCCACACTCATTTGTTTCTGGATTAGCCATGCTGATTTTATAGTACAATGGCTGACTTGGCTAGTTACAAGAGAGGCCATGTGGCCTGCAAGGTCTAAAATATTTACTAGCTGATGCTTTAAAGAAAAGAATGAGATCTTGCCGTTTGACATAGATGGACTACAGGGTATAATGCTAAGTGAAATAAGTCAGAGAAGACAGATACCACATGATTTGACTCATATGTGAAATTTAAGAAACAAAACAAATGGACAACCAAAAAAAAGACGAAAAACCAGACTCCTAAATACAGAGAACAAATTGGTGGTTGCCAGAGGGGAGGGGAGTGGGGGACGACGGGTCACATAGATAAAGGGGATTAAGAGTACACTTATCTTGATGAGCATTGAGTAATGTTTGTTAAATCATTATGTTGTACATTTGAAACTAATACAACGCTGTATGTTAATTACACTTAATTTAAAAAAAAGTGTCTGTTGATGATCCTGGTCTGGACCACTGCTGTCCAATAGAAAAATTATGCGGGCCACATATGTAACTTCACAGTTTCTAGTATGAACTTTGTGATACTGTGATTTAAAATAAGAAATATATATTTGGTCTTCATCCTGTTTCTGGCATAGAGCCAGAATTTTCACTGGGTGTTGTATGGAAGTGTTGATTCCCTGTATTATATACCTGAAGCTAATATTACACTGTATGTTAACTAACTGGAAGATAAAAAAAAAACTTTTAAAAAATAAAAAACGAAACCTCTTGGAACAGGAAGTAAGTCAGAGCCATGAAGGTGTCTTGATATTCCCAACAAGCCCCTTTCAACCGCACTGGAGTTTAGGTTAATGAGGAGACTTTTGGAATGCACCTAAAGATGGAGGCTGGTTACCAAGGGAACTATCCCCGTGTGATTGGAGAGTTAGAATTTTCAGTCTTACTCCCCTGACCTCCAGGAAGGGTTGGGGGTGGGGGGGGCTGGAGATTGAATCAAGGGCCAATGATTTAGTCAATCCTGCCTATATAATGACGCCTCCATTAAAACCCAAAGGATGGGGTTCGGAGACTTTCTGGGTTGCTAAACACATGGAGATTTGGGAAGAGCGGTGTTCTCAGAGACCATGCCCGTTCCCATATACCTCCCCTCGTGTGTCTTCCATTTGGCCTTCCCTGAGTTACAGCCTTTTGCAATAAACTGGCAACAGTGTAAGGAAAATGTTTCTCTGAGTTCTGTGAGCCACTCTAGAAAATTAACAAAACCCAAGAAGGGAGTGGTGGGAACCTCCGATCTACAGCCAATCAGGAAGAAGCACAGGTTACAAGCTGGATTTCTGTCGGCATCTGAAGTGGGGGCAGTCTGGTGGGACTGAGCCTTGACCTGGGTGTGCTCTGACGCTATTTCTAGGGAGACAGTGACAGAGCTGAGTTAAATACATGGAAAACCCTGCCGGTGTCAGAGAATTGTTTAGTGGTGTGGAAAAAAACACACACACTGACGTGATGTCAGAATTGCACACATTAAAAAAGTAAAAAGAGGGGCGCCTGGGTGGCTCAGTCGGTTAAGCGGCCGACTTGGCTCAGGTCATGATCTCACCGTCTGTGAGTTCGAGCCCCGCGTCAGGCTCTGTGCTGACAGCTCAGAGCCTGGAGCCTGCTTCGGATTCTGTGTCTCCCTGTCTCTCTCTGCCCTTCTCCTGCTCACACTCTGTCTCTATGTCTCAAAAATAAATAAACGTTAAAAAAAAAATTAAAAAAAAAAGTAAAAAGAAACAGGTGGAATTAATATCTATCTAATCTAATATATCCAAAAGAGTACATTATAAAAAAATTAATGGGATATTTTACATTCTTTTTTCACACTGAGTCTATAAAATCTGATGTGTACTTTATACTTCGAGCACATCTCATCTCAGTCTAATCACATTTCGAGTGATCAATAACCGTCTGCGGCTGATGGAAACCGTACAGGGAAGCAAATATGTAGACCACTTGATTCTCCCCTTTGAGAAGCTGAATCCTGTTTTTTTCCCCCCAAATCTCTTCTTAAATCAACATTTGCCAAATAATCTCTTAGCTTGAATGCCTCTAGAATGTATATCTATAGCCAACGTCAAGCTATCCTATGGCTTTAGAAGACCTACACCAGGTGCTTGAAGTTGTTTTTTTGGATAAGTAAATACATGACTGAATGAGGCACTAGCCCATACCCTGTTTCTAGATTCATTCTTTGGTTTCTCCTTGTATTTGATGTCTATCGCTCTAATTACACAGTTTGCTCCTTAAGTGTGAAGACCAGGTATGAAACCAATCCTCCTTCAGATAACAGATATAAACTGAAAAAATATTTTTGAAACAGCTGTATGAAGGTACCAAGAACAAGAAGAAACTTAGAGGAAGACTACAATTGGAAGAAAGGAATGGCACTAGGTTAACTCTCCACTTTTATATGTTTTCACCTGAAGGCAGACTTCAGTCAAAAGCAAGTGGTGCAGCTAAAACTTGGTAGGAATCCCACAATCTTACTCACTTGAAGAACCAGAGGGCAGAATTCAGGGTCTCATAGCTGTTGGAAAAGAGGGGGAAGTAACCCTAAAGGAAATGAGCCGAAGAGGGGGAGCCCTATGTACTACATACAAATTCTGCCCAAATCTCTGGCTGTCTCCTGAATAACACATGTGCGGGACAGACGTGAAGAAGGCCAGCTGAGACTAGAAGAAAAGACAGGCATCCTTCAGCCTATACAAGTGGAGACAGTTTAAAGTTTTAGTTCAGTGAAATTAAACTTCCTACTTAAAAAAAAACAAAACAGAAAATTAACAGAATAATCCAGAATGTCTACAATGTATCATTTAAAAAGTCCCTGGATATAATCCAAAAAGACTGGACACTTTGCTCTTCCATAACTTCCTGGAGAATTCCTTCAAGATCAGTAAAAACATCAGTTTTATTAAATGATTCCTGCCCTCATCCTTAATCACTCCCTCCTTTCTTTGCCCAATCTATGAACACAGGGCATTCCTGCCTGTCATAGTACATATCGCAATTTGGAATAATTTATTTCTTCATTAATTCTCTCCCTCATTACACTATGAGCTGTATGAAGGCATAGTCCTGACCTAGTGCCTCTTGGTATCCCGAGTGCCGAGCCCCATAGTAAGTGTCCAGTGCATGTGTGTCCTGCATGGAGGGCGGGAGGGAAAAAGACAGACATTTTTTTCAGAAAATTAAAGGTCTAAGCAATTTTGTAAAACCCTTCGATTCCAACGTGAACTTTCTAGGTAACACTAATAGCCTTTCACATTTCTGTAACATTTATAATTCACACAGCACTGAACATAATTTTACTTAATCCTTTCGGCAGCCCAATTATGTGGTATCACCCCAATATTACCGATGAGAAGTCCGATGATCAAAAGTGTTGACTTATCTAAGGTCTCTGGCATATGACTAAAAATGAACAGAAATTTGACCCGAACCTAGGTCTTTGGATTTAAGGTTTGTTTTGGTTTCTTTATTTGTACAACACGTAACATTATCTGGTGATAAATTTAGCTCACTACTGCCTATCGTGGGCAGAGCCTCAGTGCTTCACTGCCACAGAGAGGCCAGCCATCATCAGCACTGAACACTCCAGCATGGCTTGTTACACGTACAGAGAATGGAAGCTTCCAGAGGCCCAGGCACCACCGGCTCTTGGCCTAAATCCCAGGCTAAGATCTGGTTTTCCTCTGATTCTTTCGGCCCCTCACCTGCTGTGCTTGCAGAAAGAGGCTTCGTGGAGGATGGAATAGGAGATGAGTCTCCGTGCATGGCTAAGTGGGTACACGAAGGGAAATGTGCAAAACATTCGATGCAGAAGATTTTATAAAACAAAACAGCAAAGGTAGGAAAGTCCATAGTTTACTCCGGAGTTTAAAAGAAACCCCCACTACCACCACCTCCTTTGAGGCCTCTTTCCTTCCAACCATGTCTTCCATTCACCTTGGACATGAACCTGAACATGGCTTTACATCAGACAAATAGCTCTGGGGGACAAGGGCAATGTCTCCAGCTACTCATGCGAAATCAGAGGAAGCCCCTGAGACCACCCCTAGCAAGGCGCTGCCTGCTGCACTTGTACGTGTGTCTGCTTCACGGGGCGCTATCCCAAAAGGAAGCCCCCAAACTTCACGGAGCATCTTGAAATGGCCAGCTGTTTTTGAAATATGCCTTTCTGGGCACTGGAAACTGCCCTGCGTTAGAATAGCTGTAGACAATTTAAAAAACAATTTTTTTTTCCTCCGGTGATAATTCTGATTCCCTAGGTATAGAATAGGTCTTTACAAAAAGACAGAGTTCTCCCAGGATCTATACCAGGTTCAAGCTCAATCGCAATTACCTAGGGAGGGGCGTGGGAACTGATCCTTTTAAAAATCATCCCAAGCGGTTCTACGGCAAGGCTGGTTGGGAACCCCAGAACTGGAATATTCTATCCGCCAGCCCAAGCCTCCATCCGACCCCTCTGCCTGTCTCCCCCAGCAGTGCCTCCCACAGCCACCGAAGCTCACAGGGATTCCTCCCCAACACACCTGCTCAATGTTTGAAAAATAAAAGCCTTCATCTTCCCTAAGTCTTTTCTTTTTAAGACTAAAAGGAACATCACAGCAAGAAAAAGAATGATTTGCCTGCTAGGAGCCTCCAGAAATTAGTCTCAAAATAGTATTTGCTGCAGGGACTTTTTTATTATTATTATTCAGAAACAAAGTGTTGAAAATGTAGGGGAAACTCAAACGGATTTATTTCACCTATGTATCAATGTATTCAAAATGCTGAGGAATTTTTTTTTTTCTCTCAGAGTCAGTTTTGTTTTGGCAGGTGACCCTGCGGAAAACAAAAGAAGGAAGTGGTTCAGGCAGATCCCTGAATTGCCCCCAAGTGAGGCCTCATCTGAAGGGTTTGAGCTCCTGGCTCTTCTGAGCAGGGAAGTGAAGGGGCACATCCTTCAGAGGCGGCCTTCGGGGCAGAGCCGCGGTAGGGCGAGGTGACACGGCCACCTTCGTCAGGGCTGGGCTCTGGATTGGGAAAAGGGATCGTCTGTAGATTCATGTCCTGGGAACCTAATTGAACTGGAAAGCTGAGAAGGACAGCCAGAGGCTGCCACGTACAAGTCTCACCCCCCATCAGAGCACCGGCACAGGAGAATTAGCCGGGGTAGGGAAGGAAGACTCGAAAGGCACAGCCAGCTGGAGGCAAAGGAACAACATTAAACGAAGGAGCTTACACCTTAGACTCGATGTATCGTTCCACTGGTCAGCTGTTGGTCCAGTTGGTCCCAACAGGGTACCAGGGAGGGCAGGTTGCTGACCACATGTCTTTACAACAAGCTTGTGCTGACCAGATGTCTTTACAAGCTTGATGTTTAACAGGCACTTAATACCAGATACGGGGGAAAAAAAGAAGGGTGTTAAGATAAAGCATCAAACATAACTAATGTTCATTTACCTTTGGTGGAGACAGTCAATCCAAAACTCCTGGGATCTCAAAATTGTGTTACTGCCTAAGGGGGGAGGGGAAGGAGATAGGTCAAGAATTCCTGCCATGGGGGTGCCCAGTCGGTCAGGCGACCGACTTCGGCTCAGGTCATGATCTCATGGTTTGTGAGTTCAAGCCCTGCATCGGGTTCTGTGCTGACGGCTCAGAGCCTGGAGCCTGCTTCAGATTCTGTGCCTCCTCCTCCCCTGCTCCTGCTCCGCCTCTCTGTCTCTCAATAGTAAATAAATGTTAAAAAAAAAAAAAATTAAGAATTCCTGCCATGAAAATGGGTACTTTCCATCTAATACTTTTAAAATCCCTCAAAATTCTTTTTCATGCTTTCTTCCAACTTAGTGTCAGAAAAGCCAGTTCTAATAGACAAGTTAACTATTACAGTAGCCCCCCCTTATCTCTGGGAGACATGTTCCAAGACCCCCGGAGGATGCGTGAACCCACGGTTAGTACTGAACACTATATATACTATACTTTTCATATATGTATACATATACATATCACAAAGTTTAGTTTATAAATTAGTCACACCAAGAGATTAACAATAACTAATAATACAATATAAAAATTATGACAATATATTTTAATAAAAGTTATGTGAATGTGGCCTCCGTATCTTTCAAAATATCTTGTACTGTTCTTACCCTTCCTTCTTGTGATGACGGGAGATGATACAACGCCTCTGTAATGAGACGACGTGGGGGGAAATGATCTAAGCACTGTGAGGTAACATCAGGCTACTATTGACTTCATGGTGATATGTCAGAAGGAGGCTTGTGTGTTTCCAGACTGGGGTCGACTGTGAGAAACTGGAACTGTGTGAAGAGCAAAGTCGCAGAGACGGGGCCACTACTGCATTCCATTTTACAGATAATAAAGTTGAGATCCCAAACGGATAACACTACCAAGGAGTGGTAAACGTAAAAAATAACAGAGCTGGGGCTCAGATTCAGCTCCCTACCTCCCAGCCCATGCTTTTTCTGAAAGATGACCTTCTTCACACAGGCTAATGGGACTACAAACCAGGGTACCTCGGGACCCAGGAGCCTCATGCCCTCCACACTCAAGGGTGCCCATTCTAGAAGTATCGTCTTTCCTGTGGTTAGCATGGCTTTCTTTCTGAGAACTGCCTGGCGTCACAGCCTAGATGGATGAGCAAAATCCTAAGGAGAGAATAAGCTGGCACCTACTCTTGCCATTGGCAAATCTCATCTAAGACATCTGCGTTTGTAGACTCAACAATAGGACTTACACATTAAGACGGGCTCCCCCTCTGCAGTCAGGGGCAAGAACGACTGTACCACATACGAGGATGGAGAGAGGAGACAAAGGCCCTTCAACCCCAGGAATATTTAACAAGCAAGACTGGATGGGCAGGAAGGAGTGCCAGCTTAGGAAACCAGAATAAGGAGACATCAGAAAAAAACAGTCAAGGAAGGGGCTCAGCCCCATCGCACCCCACCTGACTCAGCGGAAAACAGAGACGGGCATACTTTAAAGGCTCTCTAGATGTACACCTTCCCCATGCTGTTAATTTTGAGCTGATACCTGCAATTACTAAGTGCAAATCTCAGGGCTAAACCAAGCATGGGGGTGGGGGGGAAGGAAGGGTGTTGTGGCACAGGACCTCAAAGGTGGACACAGAGGGAGGGATGGAGAACAGATGGAGGCAGCCAAAGAGATCCTGAATCTCAGACCCCTTACTAGCCAATATGGTGACCTCGTATAAGTTACAAAGGAAGAAATGGACCTTGCTTTCTCAAGACACTTTATGGCCATCTGCTGGAAAACTGTCATAATGGTGATAGAAACTCAGACGACTAGGAATGTGAATGGTGCTTCCTGTGTCATTCTGGCACAGTACGCAGCCGCGTGGCCCCCTACCTCTGTGCCAGTCAGGGGTAGGTCACAGCTGTGCCATCCATCAGGGGGCACCTGCAACCTGGGGAAGCTCAGCCTCCCCCTTTAGGGTGTCCTCCAGTCCCCAGTCAGACAAGGACATCTTGTCCCACAACAAAGGAGGGAAGGCATATGACAGCAATGAGCCAGGGAATCCTGAGGTCCTTGTCTTTCTGCTTATATTTGCTCTTCCCAACTGCTTCCTCTCTCCAGCTGAATCCAGCTGAATTCAGCTGGTCTGCTGAATCAGGCACTTGCCTCCAGGTTCTCCCTGACGCTCCAGCCTCCAAGGCAAAGGCAGAGCAAGAGATGCTAAGAGGACAGGACACATCATCCGGATAGGATTCCCTAGGGCATACACTGTTCACTCTTCTACAAGCATATCTTCCCCTTCTAGAAGAATGGAAGAGACTCTTTGAGGACCTGGGGCTGAAGAAAGTGCAGAAAGGAGAGACCAGAGAGGCTATAAGAACTCAAAGCAAGAAACCAACAGGTGGCAGAGATGGGAGGTATCGGGGGTCATCCGGTGCAGCTCCCCGGTTTAAAAGATGGTATGCTAAGGCATGTGGAGGGGAAAAGCCATGCCCCGGGTGCCATTTTCTGCTGGTGAGGAGGCTGCCACTCATCTCTTAACTCCCTCACCAATGCTCACCCCCAAAAACTACATTTTGGGGCTTCAAGCTACACCAGGCAGCCGAGTTCCAGGAAAGACAGAGCTATGCTTAAAGGCGCACGGAAGCCATAAACGGGACCCAAACGATTACGCCTCACGCCTCCAGCCCTGCCAGCACCTGCCAACAGACACATGCGTCGTCCCACAAACGCATATAAAAGAGACAGAAACATGCCACCTGGACGCCAACAGCACACAGGCAGATGCATACAACACGTGTTGGCACAGACGAGTTACAATAACACAGGCTACATCTACCAAGCTTCTCTAACGTGCCAGCCCCTGTACTGGGTAATTTTTAGTCATTTTCTCATTATCCTCCCAACAATCCCACTGCATGGCCCCACTTCGCAGATTGGAAAATGAGGCCCGAAGAGACTAAGTAACTCACCAAAAATCACACACATGCTAAGCGTCAGAGCGAGGTCTCAAATGACCTGTCCCCAAAGCCCATGTTCTCTCAATTAGCTCATGATTCCATATGCAAATATATATGTACACCCACATGACATATATATTATAACATATGTATCTTATAATAATGATAATATCATGGCAATATATAATAGTAATATAACATAATGATGATGATGATGGTGATAACAATAGCTAACTTTCTAAGGTACGGTTCCAAGTACCTTCTATGAATTAATTAATAGAACATTTAATCTTCACAGAACACTCTAAATGAAGCAGCATTTTGTAGAGAAAACTATAGCCCAGAGAGGCTGAGTAAACTTCCCAAGGTCCCCCAGCTGGTAACTGGGAGAGCCCAGATGTGAACCCATTCAAAGGCTTCATGTGCCTCGGGAAGGGCAGCTATGGCCAGGGCCCCCCAGGGCTCTGGATTCAGCCTTGAGGGTGACCCCCTCCATCCCTCTGGGTGGGCTCTCCTCGAAGGAATCCCTCCTCCAAGCCCTCTGTGCCTGGCCCCAGCTCACTGTCGCTGAATTTGCAGGTCCAGCTAGCCGGCTCAGAAGCAGAGCTCGCTCCGGCTCTCCTGGGAAGGGAGCAGCAAAGGCAGGAATCAACCTCCCCCCCCCACCCCCCGCGGAGGTCCCACATCCCCAGGGGAGGGGTCAGACTGCTTGTTCAACAGCCAAGGGCTTTGGCACTCCAGAGCACAAAGCCACGAGGCCATTTTCCAGGCCGAGGGCTGTCCCCGTGCCGCATCCAGTGGCTGGCCCCTCTCCTCTGTCCCTGCACCTGCCCCCCCCCAAGGCTGTTTGTCCCCATGTGCCCCCCTTCCTCCCCAACAGCCCTTCTCCCAGCCCCTCTCTTTCAGCAGATCAATCCATTTTGCATGAGCACAAGAGTGAGGAAGAGATCAAGCTACAGAGACTGAATGCACGGCCCGATAAGAGAAGCAAGAACCACCATCTGCGGCACAAGGGGGTGTGGAGGGATAATAGCCCGGACCTGTGTTCCGTGCGGCCGCACAATGGGCCGCATTGAGCAGGCGGCCTCCCGGCCTCTAATCTAGCGGGCAGAGCACATGTGCAGTCTATTAGCATTTATTTTCCCTCTCTGCATTGTACTGATAACCCAGTTTCTGACCCAACCTCTCGCTTTTCTTTTCACTCCGCATTATAATTCTGCTTTCTTAAAATCCTATTCAGCTATATTAAAAAAAAAGAAAAGAAAAAAAACCTCTAACTCTCTCTACCTTTTCAAAGCACATCAGTAATTTTTTTTTTTTCAGCTGAACCAAGGTGACTCCTACAAAGGATTTACCATTCTGGATCGTAATGATAGTTCAACTGCTAAGGGACAGGTAGCATTCTTCAGGCTGTATTTATAAATTTACTAATAGAAATCAACATAAAGGATGAACCAGGGCAGTAAAACACACAGCTGTCACAGAGGCCGGATACTCAGGACAGGCAAAAGGCTCCCGATGGGCCCTGCCTTCCAAAGAGCCTGAAACCGAGAATACCCCAGGCAGACCTGGGCTGCCCTGTCCTGTGAGTGCCCAGTGGTCACCACTGTTCTACACCCTTCCTTCGTCTTCAACAGAACTTTCCCAAAGCAAAACAAAGACTTTAATCAATGGTTAATGATTCTGAAAGCAGACATTTCATGAAACCCTCTTAAGCTCTTCTGAGAAAACTAGCAAATTGCTTGTAATCATAGAACGCGGCATCGTCTGCAGCCCATGCCTTTTGTTCATTACCAGAGCTTCCCAGACAGGAGTTAAGCATATTGATCACTAGAATGTTCTAAAACAACAACTGGAGAAATGAGGATCTGGCTGGGCTGGGGCCACGGTGAGGGATGTCAAGGTTGCCATCTGAGCCCGAGTTTCATGCCATGCATGTGCGAGGGCGTGTGGTCTATTTATATTCCTTCTGTGACTTAAAAATAACCCACCAACATAACAAAATGAATAGGCATTTCTAACCCTGGGGAAATCTCCTCGACTCCACGGCTGCGCTGTATGGTTGTGGAAACATGAAGAGAAATTCTGATCCACGACTTCATCTTAGGGAGTAATTTCTCACAGAAGTCTGACCTCCTGCCACCCTTGAGAAATATAAAAATTGGCCGCATATACAAGAGAACAAGAACATGGGATGAGTGACACCTTGATTCTGACCCAGGCTGGCCATTTCTTTTCCTGCAAGGGCCCCAGCTTCCTAAGCACAAAAGTGTTAAGAAGACGAAGAACTGGACTTCAAAGACCTTCCTGCCTAACACCAGTATCCTTTGGTCAAGGGAAGTGGAGGAGAAAACGTTCTGGTTGTGGTTGACTAGGAAGAGCTTGACATTGGGGCCATAACTTCTTCCAGTCAATATAGCCCCGGGCGGATGACCCTAACGGCCAAATCATCAGGACTTAAATGTAAAGTCATTTCCTGAGGCGTGAAGGCTAGGGCTGACAGTAGCATTCACCCTCTCCCCACCATGCATTTGTGAACATGTCTGGGAAATAACCCAAGAACAAGGAAGATACTGGGTTGTGATACGACATGACCAAGCCTAAACAGGGACCAGGCCCAAAGGGGAACCAGGCACTGACCCTCAAATCTCCACAGGCCTATTTAGAACCGGGGACTGATCCTAGGCTGGCGATGAGGGAAGTGTGCTGGGAAGCATCCTCGCTATATGCCTGCTCATAAGGATGGTCTGCAGAAATCCAAACTGGCCGAGATCTCAAACTCAGAGGCCTACGGAGACCAGGCAGGTAATGCGAGTGAGTGAAATGGGCTGAGGAAGAGCCTTCTGTGGCCAACCGGACAGCAGGGTCCTGGCTCAAGGGCAGCTGCTGCTCAGTGCTAGTACCAGTGTGTCGCTAGACAGGATCACAAGTCCTGTGTTACCAGACGACCCAGACTTCCAAGGGACATGGATCATGTATTTCGTTCTATGTTGTCAAGTAATTCAAAAATCTTTAAATATTGCGTAGGCCAGATCTGGATGCCAGACTGTCGGTGGACAATCTCGTTCCAAAGAACGTTAAATCCATGATCTTTATCATTACCAGGTGACCCCCAGGATCCGTTTGGGCCAAGAACTTGTTTCTCCAATGAAATTAGGTAAATGAGTCTGCCTCTCTGGAGTTGGGTGCCCCTGTGTGGAAGATATATAATTCCCAATTATGATTCCAGATGTTTTTTGTTTTTTGTTTTTTTTGTTTTTTTTTTAGGATTTATTTAGGTATTCAGAGTGCCCTAAGCACCAGGGGTACAATGCTGGGAGTCAAGGGACTTGCTCTCATGCAGCTCACATGCTACTTGGGAGGGTAGGAAGAGAGGTGTAAAATACACGACATATACACATACATATGCAGACATAAGTATGTACACATGCACATGCGTATCACATACATGTACACATGCACTGACATTGTAGATGGATTGGGGTATGTGTTGTCAGAAACAGTGGAAGTAGATCAAAAACCTACAAGGCAACCCGTAGTCCCGTTGACACTCACCGTATCTAGCGGTAAATTGGCCCGGGTGTGGGTTCACGTTCTGTATCACCAGCATCTCGATCATGTTGTCCCGACAGCTCCAGGGCAATTATTTCTATGATTTTATGATACAGTTGTCAGAAATATGCCTCTTTAAGCTTTTATAGGTCTGTTTAGACATCTTCCTGAGGAAAGTGTTCTTATCTTTCGCTAGAAATCAGCCTTGGAATTAGCTTTCCTCGCCTCATCATCTCAGGCCAAACCCAAGTCACAGAGGCTGACCTTGACACCATGAGCTGTGGAACGGGAAAGTGCAATGAAGTGGCCTCTCCAGCCTGCCTGCTGCCTCTAGATGCACACCTCCCGCGTGCCTTGAGGTGCCTGATCGCCTGTGAGCATGAAGAGCTACACACTGATCTTCATTAATTAAAATTATTATTACTACACTATGAAAAGTGCCTCATTAGCTCTGGCACTGTAGCCATGCCTATGGTGCTTCCGCCCAACAGAGCCCAGGGATTTACGGTAACCACACTGCTTCATGCAGTAGCTGTGATATTTGACAAAGCACACACTCGCCACCTCCTCCTGATTTCCAGAGCCCTTCTGCCCTCCAAGGTACCTTGTCAGTGTCTAGTGATGCCTTAGCACGTCTCCCAAAGGACACTATGGGATGTCAAGATACCATGACCAGTAGTGGAAAGCCCTAAACACAAACAAAGGCAAATCGAGCCTCCAGAAGAAGTGAAACCCCAGACAGAATAGAAGATATTCTTATGTGAGGGGCGCCTGGGTGGCTCAATAGGTTAAGTATCCGGCTTCAGCTCAGGTCATGATCTCACCATTCCCAAGTTTAAGCTCCATGTCGGGCTCTGTGCTGACAGCTCAGAGCCTGGAGCCTGCTTCCAATTCAGTGTTTCCCTCTCTCTCTGCCACTCCCCTGCTCATGCTCTGTCTGTCTCTCTCTCTCTCTCTCTCTCTCAAAAATAAATAAACATTTAAAAAATTTTAAAGAAAGAAGGTATTCTTATATAAAATGAGTGGTGAACGTTGGAGATCATTCAGACTTTGTAAAACTCATCGCCCTCCCCTGACTGCAGGTCTAGCTCTAACAGAAGTACAGGGGATTTCCTGGTCTCCATCATGCTGCAGACCTAGTTCAAACCATTGCTTCAAGTCAGAGAGAAAATATTTGCTTTATTAAACTCCCCCTAACCAATATCAGCCTATTCAGATTAATATTGTCTCCTGGTATTGCTTTCCAAGTGCTAGAAGCAATGACCTGAAAAAAGTGGAAGGCTTTATTTGAGAGTGTTGATGTCTGCATCTATATGGATAGATCTTTGGATGTCAGAAGAACAAAACAGCCATTGGTTGGAGTTCAATAATCTTTCACTGTCCAGATATGAAACTTGCTATTTTCCACAGTGAAGACTTCTGGAGAGCCACACTACAAAACATGAATGTTAGATTTAGAATGCAGAAAATCACAGAGGGGGGTCACCCCCATGCTAACAGTAGAAGAGGCCAGATAAGCTATAAAATCATAGTTTTTAAACCCATCAGAGAGCTGAGAATGTCAATTAACCTAAAAGAATTAAATTCCAGAAAGCAATGAGCCTTTCCTTGGAGAGTAGAGACCCACAGTTACTCTCATCCTTGGCAGAGTGGTAGAAGAAGGAATTCAATGTAGACAAAGGTAAGGAGAAACCAGCCAAACGTCTCACAAATCTCTCATGCCACGTGTGGGCTAGTGAGATAGGAAGCCCATGGCATCCCTCCCATAAAATAACTCTGCACTCATGCCCTGTTTCTTTCTCACAGGCTTTCACCAAGTGTGTGGAAATAGTATATTTAAGCCTGGGGGCGGAGCAAAGATCTGAAAAAGATCTCCTCTCCCAAAGCATACGGGACATTCCTGAAGTGCAAGACAGGGACCCACGGCAGGGTAGAGGCAGAGCAAGAGAGCTGAGAACATCTCTCTGAGATATCCTGGACTTCTATCTGGTGTCCAGGTGTAGGCCACTGCAGGCTGGGACCTGGGAAGGAAGGAGAGCAAGGAGAAATCCCTACAAAGGCTCTGAGGGTCTTCACTTGACTCACTAGAATAGCATTCCAAAAGCTGAGAGCAAGGGAGACGGATGGAAAGAACCTCCCCCATGGAACAGAAAACCAGCAGCAGGATGGGAGAGAATAGAGAATGCTCAAATGACTGAAAAAGTTAGCAGGTGGACTCTGAAATGGATAGAATCTCCTATTGTCCAGACAGCTGTCAAGTTTAAAGAGTTCTCTTGAATCTCACCTCTGTTCAGATTCCCAACTCTGCTGAAAGAAGAGTCTTGATCACACCCTCAAAACACTTAAAGCCAGAAATGAAGTACATCTAACCAAAGCTTCAACAAGGCCAGCCCCCGCTCAACTATTTGGCAGATTTTCTGCTCATTCCACTCTACCAGCTGGATAAAAGAAGGGGTTTTGCCTTTCCTAGGTGTACGGTTTACTTACTTTTGCCTCTTCTGTCCTTTTATACATATGTTCTGGTACAGAGTTGAAAAACTAGGAAACACACAAAGAAGCAAGAAAATGTGGCCCATGGTCTAAAGAAGAAAAGCACAAAGGAATCCAACTGAGAGAAGGTCCAGATGTTGGAGTTATCAGACAGAGAATCTGCAAGAAAGATAATCTATGCTTCTGTTAAAGGAGCTAAAAGAAATCATCAACAATATGTGTGAAAAGATGAGGAATTTGATCAGAGAAGTGAAAGCAGAAAGAGGGCCACACAAGTGACAGAATCGTCAACCCATCAAATCAAATCCTTGACATCTATGCATTTTATCTTATGTGAATAAAATACCAATAAGATATGAATGGAGGAAGATACGGATAGATCTTATTCAATACGTTCACTGGCATCTGTAGATGGCACATACTTTACTACAAGATGGGAATAAAAATAGTTTCAAAGTATAGATAGATAGATAGATAGATAGATAGAGATAGAGATATATAGAGGTAGAGACACAGATAGATAGAGACGATATATAGATATAGATAGATATACAGAGATAGAGATAGAGGTAGAGATAGAGATAGAGATAGATTTATTTCCTTTATAGAGCTTACAATCCTTAAAGGAGTGTGTTAGCACCTTTCTGTTCAGGGGAAAATTTGGAGCATTGTTTTCTCCTATGAAATTTTAAAAAACAAAATTAAAAACTCATATGAGGGTACGAGCTGACGTGAGTGACACAGGGGAAAATATTTTGGGCCTAGCTTATATGTCTACAAGGGTTCACCTGGCCCCGCATACCCCCCAGACCTCAGCTATGGGGCGAACGCAGGACCTTGGCCACCATTTCCCCTGTACCCTAAACACTTGGTGGAGAGGGATGGCATTGGTGAGGCTTCCTGTTCATTTCCCAGGGCAGGAACGTCCAAAGCTCCGGCAGTCAAGTCTGCCCCGACCAGGTGCACACAGGCTCCGACTTCCCTGCAGCTACCGGGAGGGGCTGAATAACACAGTCCTGAAATTCCAGAGACCCCCTTGTGGAGGAGTGAATTTTGGCCAGAGACAGGCCAAAGCCAATAGATAAATTTCTGTCCCTTCCTCCTCCCCCGCTGCCCCTACCACCTTCCCCTGGACTATTCTGAGATGCATCATTGCCTATAGCCTCCTTTGGAAAACTTTCTTGTGACAGAGACACAGGCTGTGTTTTCATGAAGTTGGAGCAAAGCAGAAACCTCCAAAGACTCCACCAACGTGTGCTGTCCTTCCTTCCCTGACTTACCTCCCCCTTTTCTCTAACTCTTGCTCCCTAGGACTTAACCCTCCCCCCTTCCCAATAAACCACTAAGACAGGCGCTTGGCCTCAGGCTTTGTGCTCTAGGTACCAGGCTCATATGAACACAAAAGTGTTTCTGAAAAATAATACTAGGGGCGCCTGGGTGGCTCAGTCGGTTGAGTGTCGGACTTCAGCTCAGGTCATGATCTGGCAGTTCACAAGTTCAAGCCCCGCATCAGGCTCTGTGCTGACAGCCCAGAGCCTGGAGCCTGTTTCGGATTCTGTGTCTCCTTCTCTCTGTCCCTCCCCCGCTCACACTCTTTCACTCTCAAAAATAAATAAACATTAAAAAAATTTTTTTAATCAAAATGAAAAATAATACTAGCAGTTTTTAATTAATTGTTGAGTTTTTGCCACGTGCTTTCTTCTTTCTTTTTAATGTTTATTTATTTTTGAGAGACAGAGAAAGAGAGAGCAGGGAGGGGCAGAGAGAGAGGGAGACACAGAATCCGAAGCAGGCTCCAGGCTCTGAGCTGTCAGCACAGAGCCCACCCGGGGCTCGAACTCACAAACCGTGAGATCATGACCTGAGCCGAAGTCAGACGCTTAACCAACTGAGCCACCCAGGCGGCCCCCAAGTGTATTTTTCTAAATGCTTTCCCTAAGTTAACCCTATCCAATCCTCACAATAGTCCTAAGCAGTAAACAGTAATTATCCCTACTTTGCAGATGAGAAAATAGAGGCACAGGTAGGTTAGTAACTTAAAAGCCTACTGAGTAAATGGCAGAATGACGACACCAATCCAAGCCTGGTTCACAAGCCTACTTCTTTTTTGTTTTATTTTTTTGTTTTGAGAGAAAGAGAGAGAGAGAGAAACTTAAGCAGGCTCCACATTCAGCATGGAGCCCGATGCAGGAGCCTGATGCAGCCACAACCCTGGGATCAAGACCTACGCCAAAATCAAGAGTCAGATGCTCAACCAAGTGAGCCACCCAGGACCCCCACAAACCCACTTCTTAATCACCATGTTAAATCTCCTACTTAATATTAAATAGAACAGTGAACACACTTGACATGATGCCTACAGCGTGTGTGAGCCCATTAAAGAATCCAAATGTCCAAAAGGAAGCCAGAAATACAGACTTGAAGTCAAACTGGACCTGCGTCCGGCAGTCATGGGCCCGGAAGTATTTCACCTCATTTCCTGAGAGCAGCCTCACCGGCCCCTGTGCATTGTGTGGGTGTGTCCACAGCACACACGCTCTCACGTGTGCGAGAGCCCGGAGCGGTGCAGCCGCCTCGCTGGACATGGGAACACAGGACGGTTCTCCTCTCTCTATCCTTCCCCCATCCCCGCAGTCCTTGCCAAAGCACTAAGAGACTTGTCACACGATAATGAAAAACTGAAATGTGACGGATTCAATTACAATTTATATTTTCACTTAACAATCAATTACCTCTCCCTTATTGGAGGAACATCATTAAGCTATGATACCGGCTCGGGAAAGACACTGTCTCGGGGAGGGGAGCAGCTGGGAGAGCTCGACGGGGCTGGGAGTCTCCCAGGAACCTGGGCAGCGAGAGAGCGAGAGGGAGGGCGTTGAGCAGGAAGAGCAGATGAGGAAGGGCTAGCTTCCTGGGGCCGCACAGTCGTGAGCAGGGGGATACTCTCTGCCTGTCGGTGCCAAGAGAGGAGAACAAGGGATCCCCTCATTCTTCCTACCCCCGGGCATGTACTTGTGGGAGCTTCTCCGCGCTCTAAAACGAAAAAGAAAAGTGAAACTTCCATTGTATGTCCCCTTGGGACAGCTGATCTCCAAAGTTACACGTCTGTGAAAGAAGGACTTGCTTGAAACCAGCACTGAGTGAGACAGACCCGCTGGGGACTGAACAGCAGCGCACGGGGCAGAGGCAACTTCCCAGGCACGGCCTCTGCGGAGATCCTTCAGGAGGTCTGGGGTGACCCCAGGCTCTGGGGTTGTGCGTCTTGCAAGCAGCAGTGATGAGCCCCGCACAGACAGAACGAAGGGGCCTGCAAACTGCAGCCGCACAGGGAGGTGAAAACTGAAATCCCACCTTTCCTTCAGGAGGACGGAAAGGAGAGAGGGAAACCCCATGCAGTCCCCACCTCCGCCTTTCTGCACATGGGTGGAGCCCAGACTGGACAAGCCTCCCTGCTTCCAGAATCTTCCCTTCTAAATGTTTCCCACACTGTAGCCAGAATGGGTTTTCAAGCACACAAATCTGACCATGTCACTTAAGGCTTAAAACCTCTCATCCTACAGAATAAAGCCCAAATTTTCCTAGCGTGGCGTTTGAAGGTGATCAGAAGACACCACCCCAGAATATGCCACATTGGCATAAGGATTATTTCAACTTAAAGGCAACCGAGAATGAACAGATGTAGGAAGACTTCTCTGCCCTCCCCTTATCCACTTCTAACTGGAGCATAAATTTCCCTTCGTGAGGGCATTTAACAGCCCGCATCCCCCCTTCAGCAATACCAGCAAGGGAACAGGGACTCCAGTCACCTGAGACAGAGAGTCAAGACTGAGATGAGTTTGCATAAACAGACCTTACTAAAATAACCTTTATCTTCCATTAGTTCCTTTCATATCTTCTAGCTACTATTCTACAATTTATTGTTCCTGAAGTTCAAACCCTCTTTCCTTTGTTAAAATGGTACACGAGCATCCAAATCTAACCACGTCTGTGAGTTTCACTTCTTTTCTGTGAACTCCTTAAACCCACAAATATTGATAAAAATTGTGTGCCTTTCCCCTGTCTTTTCTTAATTTAATATGCGGGCCCCAGGTACTGAACCTAAGAGGGTACAGGAAACATTTTCCTCTTAACATATTCAAAGTCCTTCTTAATTTTGCTTCTATCACACATACCTCCCAGACCTACCCTAAATGTGACCCAGTCCCCTAACCAATTTCACCTCTTAAGTGTCTTTTAGAATTTACACACCCTCACATTTTCCCAACTTGTCCATTCGACCCAGCTCCTATTAAACCTTTGAAATCTCTTCCAATATTGCCTTCTCTGCAAGGCTTCTTTCAACAGCTCCAGACAGTAGGTGGCTCCTTTGCCTTGCCTTGCCCCCAAAGCACTTTACTCATGCTATTGCTCATGCGCTATTGTAATAATTATGGTGGAACATAGGGCACAGTGAGGAAAGAAAGCATGAGAAGTCTAGGGACAAAATGCTTAGATTCAAATCCCAGTTTTGCCTTTTCCTAGCTGTGTGCTTTCAGGCAAGCCAGTATCCATTCAGTGCCTCGATTTCCTCATCTGTAAAATGGGATTGATATAAGCTGCCTTATATTGATAAGGTGGTTGCAAGGATTAAGGAGTTGCTGCATGAAAACCATTTGGATCAATGAAAGATACAGAGTAAGCTCTCAATACACCGTGGTTAATAGTTACTTGATTTTTTTCACTATGAGTTTTATGAAAGTGTCAGTTAAATCTTAATGATCTTTGTACCTAATATCAAAAAGAGTCTATCACAAAGTCTGGTGTTTCATAAGTTTTCGAAAAATAAAAAAAGAAAGAAAAAATGGCGTGCTGAATAAATAAGCAGTCACCATGCAGAGAGATCGTGAACACGGTAGCTGCTGGTATTCGAAACTCTGAATGCATAGTTTGTGGAACATTTCAACGGCTGATCCTGTCAAATGTGCTTACATGGAAGTATTGTGAAAACATTTTAAGGGCTGATACTGTCAAATGTATTGAGGAACCACTGTAAATGTTGACATTGTCAAATGGGGTGTCAAATATGGTTATATGAAAACAATGTTACAGCCATGTATGTGACACACAGATCTATATTAAAGATATTGTACCAAGAACAAGGTTAAAGCAAAGCATAGTCCAAATAAAATACAAAGTCCTACCTTTTGGCTCATTATCTTAAAACTGCTCTGAATCCAGAAATTCACCGCATACTAATTCTTTTCAAAACACAACGTTATCCTGGGTGGGAGAGCGATCCCTTAAGGATGGAATCTTGGAGGAGAAGCAAAAGCGTGGATTCCACCCACAGTGAGGAAGGTGTCTCCTAAGTGAGGCCTCTGCACACCCCTCTACCTGATTTCAGGGAGCTGGGGGCAGTGTAAGCAATGAGCCATGTGCGGCCAATGTGTGCAGATAACCGCTGGGTCTTTGGTCATAAATGTTGCAGCTTTCCATTACTCTGGCCAGCCCCAAGGAGGGTCGTAGATGGGATTTCCACTGTCCCTATGGGGTCCTGACCTGACAGTGACAGTGGGGCTCCTGTATAATGGTCTGGGTGATACAACCCAATCCCATACTTCACCCACTGCACTGCCCTGCCATCAAAATCCTGGGGCGATGGGATTGCATCTTACATTTTGTATTGGTTCTGTTTCTAAAAGATAGCCATTACTTTCTAGCTTAAAATCAAATCAAACACAAAAAGATAAAAAAAAAAAAATACCCTGGTGTCTATACTGAGTTAACTTGCCTGTTGTATCCAGGAGAGATATAAAGAGTTTTGCTTTATGTCTGCTGGCTGCATTAGATCTGAAATCCAGTGTCCAGGTTAGGAAAGGGAATAATAGCATTACCTGAAATGTTTGGCAATAGGTATCAAAAGTGTTTATATCCCCTGTTTCACTAATTGGAATTCCAAATCTGGGAATCATGCACAGTCTCTCACATTTTAACATTTGTGAGATTTGGATACACCCCTGCAATTGATCGATACATGTAATGAAGTGGAATTTTTTCTTCCCCCATGAAATTGATGGTATTTCCTAAGTCAATTGTATTGGTGCGCTTGGCTGGCATGACAAAATATCACAGATGGAGTTGGTTCAAACAACAGAAATTTATTTTCTCCTAGCTCTGGAGGCTGGAAGTCCAAATCAAAGTGTGGGCAAATTTAGTTTCTTCTGAGGCCTCTCTCCTTGGCTTATAGATGGAATCTACCTTCTGGCTGTGTCCTCACGTGGTCTTTCCTCTGTATGCTCTTACAGTGTTGGTGACTTTTCCTCTTCTTACAAGGACACCAGTTATACTGGAGTTGGGAACACTCTCACTCCAGCCCTTCTTTATCGTTCATTACCTCTTTAAAGGTTCTATCTCCAAGTTGGGGAATTAAGGCTTCAACATATGAATTTGGAAGGCAAACAATTCAGTCCATGACATCAAGGGTGACTTAGAATCAAGGAAATACAGCGTAACCTTCGTAATCAAATAATCAAATAAAAGAAGTAAGTGTTCATTGAAGAAAACAAGATACATCATCACGCCTTCTCTGACAGCCTAGCTGACCCATTACTGACTACCTCCGAAGCCCAGGCCCAGCCCCCAGGGGGAAGCTAGAGACCCAGCTTTATTCTTCCCCAACACTCCGCCCCCAGTTCAGAAACGGCTCCTACCATGTCCCCTCTGCCTCACCAATGATCTGACCCCCTTGATTTGACAACTCCCCCAGAGAGCCTGGGCCCACATTTTACCCCTAACCTTGAGTCCTGTATGATAATTTAATCATTTCTGAGTAAATCTCTTCTTTTCTTAACTACAGGGTAGCCTTCTCCTATCTAACTCCTCTTCCCACTTAACAATTTAGCTGTCATCTGATCCTGTGGAAACTTTGACTAACCGCGCCCCCCCCCAATCCAGTATGGGGTAGGTGTCCCCTTCTGAGAGCTGTCAGTGTTACTGGAAGGTTTTTTCTATCTACTTACTGGTGTATCTCAAACACACATACACACACACATGTAGTGAAACCCTTAGTACTGGAGACTGAGTCTTAGTCACCTTTCCACCTCAGGGCCCAATACAACTGCTTGTTAGCTGTATGCCCTCTGTGCCTTAATTTCCTTCCCTGTAAAGAGGGACAATCACAAAGCCTAGATCAGAGGATGCCAGTGCACATGAAATGAGATGAGACGGTCAGGTGTAGGCAGCGCTTGGCTCCGAATCAGTGTTCCCATGTGAATGTGACCGATGATGATCTTTGTTACAATGGAGCCGCACTCAGAGAATGTCAACAGGGTGAAAGAAAGCTTCGCCTGAGCAAGAATCATGTGATCTTCACCTTTGCCCTCCCGTGACACCTAGCCACACCAATCCGGGTTCAAGAACCACTTATTAAACAAGACTTAAAGTGGATAGATTACTTGTGTGCCATCCTACCTGAAGGCAGTAAGGTTTACAGTGACAGATAGACAGAAAGCTCTTAAGAGTTTAACCATAAACAATCATGGGGAGCTATAAAAGATGAATAAATACCTTCTGTGCACAAGACTTAGAAAGCCAACTCAATTCCTTCAAAACTCTTTATCCTGGTGAACAAGTTGCCTGCAAATAGTCCAACACTCCCTTCTCCTGTGCAGTGTGGCTCTGCCTGGAAGCTGTCCTCAGGGGCAGCCCACCCCCACCTCCAGGGAATATCCCTGTCACACAGTGTACGCTGTGCAAGTAAGAACCACCGACAGGAAAACATGGCCATGGGCAAGAGCCACTGGATCAGACTCCAGAAATCCCACCTTTGGCAATATACCTACAGAACATTATCCAAAAGAAGAAAACTACATAGATGAAGTTGTTCTCTACGGTAGCACATAGGATCTTAAAAATACAAATAACCAGATGCAGACAGTTTGAGGTGCCCTGGCATTTAGAACAAAATATTTTGGAACTATGAAGAGGAGTAACTGGAAGTCTATACTTACCGTTAAAGGAGAGACCAAAGCTGTATCTCCACTATGATGTTAGCTGTGTAAAAATATAGATGCTGTGGCCAAAACACAAACTATGCCAAGAAAAAGCTAGTGATCCTATTAGAAAGAAAGGGAATTGGGGAATTAGAAACGTGTTTTCCATCTTAAAGAGAAGTCCTCCGTGCTTCTATAAGAAGGTTTACACATGAAGAAGATCCCCTTCGTCAGCCAGTTCCCCAGCTGTTTGGGAACACTCCCTGACCCGTGAGGATTAAGGGTTCCGGGCAGCCCCTGTGGCTGTCATTGTTCCAAAGATTCCACAAATTCACAATCACAAAGAGTTGGCCAAGAACATTCTCCAGTGTGGATGAGACTCATACCAGATGGCGGCTGCCTGCTGCCTCTTTGGGGTTTTCCCAATTGTACGATGCTTGGGAAAGCCTTCCTTTTGTTTTCTCCTTGTTTTGTATACCTTAATTATTAATCTAATCAGTCAGTGCTCACTCACCCTTTCTGAAGGGCTTTTCCACTCGTTTCTGCGACAGGGGTGACATTTGATTCTGCACTCTGGCCTGAGGAACCGCAAGAGCTCAACAGGCCCCCCCCCCCAGTGAGGGGGTCCAGGCCGTGCCGTGGTACAACTCACTGACCTGCTCGCTCGGAGCAGGGCTGCTTTGAATAACTGATGGGTTTGTTTTGTTTTATTTTTTTCTGAAATCAGTTGTGCTTCAATAATATAAAATGCATGATGACTTGTTTATTGAGCAGTCTCAACGTGTAACTTGAGTTTTCTCCATCCACTGTCTCCGGTTAAATCTCACCCAATCTCCCATTCTCATTCTTCATCATCTTCCTCAAACTTCATGACTTCCTGATCACTTCTGGTTATGAAAAGTCAGATAAGTTTTAAACTTCCATCTCATGCGTAATTTAAGTGTCATCCACTTCCCCTCCCTCTAGGCTCGGCTGCAGGGCCTGCCCGCTGGCAGTAGGGAAGTCTGGCCCCTTAGTCCTCTCACCCCAGACCCGGCAGGCCTGGGTACTCCGGAGCAAGAATGCAAGTATCACTACTTAACTCTGTGTTGGTGGTCCTCGCAGGGCACAGGTGGGTTTCTTTGGGGCTACCCACTCCACTCCACCCTTCCCTGAAATGGGAGAATGGGAGGTCTAAGTCCATCCATTATCTCTTATTATGCGGATGATTGAATGTCTGTGTTTCCCCCCAAATTCCATGTGAATTGAAATCCAACCTCCTAATGTGATGCTATTAGGAGGTGGGGACTTGGATGGGGTGACTTGACCATGAGGCTGGGGCTGCCGTGAATGAGGTTAGTTACAAAAGAGGCCCCAGAAATCTCCTCCACCCCTTCTACCATGCAGGGTCACAGCGAGAGGACTGCCATCTATGAACCAAGAAGCAGATCCTCATCAGGTGCCTGATCTGATGGCAACTTGATCTTGGACTTCCCAACCTGCAGAACCGGGAGAAACAAACGTTTGTCGTCTAAGCCTCCCAAGTATATGGTAATTTTGCTAGAGTAGCAGCTACTGAGTGATGCTGTGCTCCTGTACATTCCAATCTATTGCTGCCAGGGTCTACCACCCACTGGGCAACAGGCATAACGGGCATCTCCACACTGTGTGCCAGACCCACGGAAATGCCCCCCTGCCAACACCAAAACACAGACACACAGACCCTCCCTTGTTCACCTCTGCATCCACCCCGCTTCTCTCCCTGTTTTTCTCTTCTCTCTCTTCCAGGTATAAGCTTAGATCAGAAAGCTGTCGGTCTAAGCATAGACGCTAAATCTATAATTAGGATGTGAACTTCATCTTCTTGTTGTAAGCACCCCCAATTCTCTTGATCCCCTTCGCCTGACTTGGAGGGTGCGGTAGGAGGTGAGTGATGTGTCTCTCACAATGACCATGTGCAATGGTGACTTCAGCTCAGATTTTCTCGCCTCTCACACAGAAACTGAGGAAGGACTCAGGGCAGCCAATGGCAGCGGGACTAGTGTTGGATCCAGATGTTGGCAGCTGTCTCTGGCATGCACAGAACTGAGCACCTGTATCCTCGGTTCCAGCCCCACTCATCGAGGCCGGGTCAACAGGAAAATCCACATGACACGTGCAAGTTTAGATTTGGGTCCAAATTGCCCTTCTGTTTCTTTGGGACTTAGTTCACATTATAGAAAAGAGTAGAATCTGATCTTATTCGGCCATGGCTTTGGTTAAAGAGTGAAGTTCAAGGCCAGCTAAAACTAAAGCAGAGCAAGAGGAGCCTGCTTGGGGCATTGCATGGGCTGGGCGGGGAGTGCAGGAAGGACCAGGGGAGCCTCCGTCCCCCTATCTGTGGAACCACCTGACATAGGAACACACAGAGACTTCCAGAGCTCCGTAAAGGCTCCGCCCTTCAGACACTGACAGCTGACTCGCAGTTGACTTCCTTCAGGCCGAGCATCAGCTTCTTTCCCTGGAAGCAGAAACTACCAAACCTTTTTCAATTTGGAGGAGGGTAGGCAGTTTAGTAGCAGTGAGGCACCCACTTCTGTCCTCCGTAAGCTGTTTGGGCCAGCTGTTTATCTCTTTAGGCTTCAACTTCTTCTGTAAAATGGGGGAAGCCTTATCTACCTCAGCAGGATACCAGAGGATTAAATGAGATCACACTGCCTGTGAAGCTCATGGGCTAGTGCTTGGCACATGGTGGGCAGAGTAGATCCCCCAACTGCCCTGCCCCCCAGAGAGACCACAGTGACCAGGACATGAACGGTTCCCCTGCCTTTAATCCAGCCACTTCGCACATGGCCACCGCACCACTCGGGTCCAAGCCACTGCCACCTCTTACCTGGCCTACTCCAATCAGCCTCCAAACCGAACCCCGGTTCCCACCCTGCTCCCCCACAGTCTGCCAGAATGATCTTAATAAAAGGGAAGCAGATGATGATACTGCTCAAAACCTGAGATGGCCCCTGTCCTCATTGGAGTGAATGCCAAAGTCCCCACAATCGCCTGCGAGGCCCTACGTGGTCTGTCCCCAGTTGCTTTCCTGCCCTATTGCTTCCCCCTTCCCTGTCGCCATCCCACCTGGCCTACTCTCTGTTTCTCAGGCATGCCAGACCTGCTCCTGCCTTGGGACCTTTGCACTGAACAGTTCTTCTGCCTGGAATGTTCTTGCCCCTGATGTCTGCATTACTATCCCTCACTGCTTTCGGGGCCGACACCGAGTGTCCTTCTCAGGGGTCTCCCTGACTACTCTATTTAACATCCTGTCATTCCCCCACCTGCTGCCCTGGTCGTCCCATCCCAGTCCCCACAGCATTTGGTAATTTACTGATTTATTTTCTTCTTGGTCCCCCTTTCCCCAACGACACGCTAGAATGTGAGTCCTACGGAGGCAAGAATTGGTGTCTGTGTTCACTGCTGTGTCCTCAGCACGCAGGAGAGCGCCTGGCCCACAAGCACTCCGTAAGCAAGTATTGAATGGATGCCTAAATAGATGAAAGGACAAGAGGGCTTGTGGGCAGGCAGGGGTGAGACCCAGCTAACTGCTCAAAGCACTGGCTCCAGTCAGTGCTCAGCGTCAGGTGGCGCCGAGAATGAGTCAGAAGGATGAGATCAGCTTAGAAGAGGCTCCGGGCTGAGTAACTGGTCCCCGCCCCTGCCTCATCCCAGTTCGGACCCAACACTGGAAATCCTATTGAAAAGCACCTTCTTACGAGTTCCAACTACTTGTTACCTCTGAACTCAACTTGTCTGGGGACCAAAGTGCAAAGCTCTCAGAAACAGAAGCTGTGTTGGTGCAAGGAAAGTTCAATGACACCTTACCCGTTTTGACTTCAGATAGCAAACTCGCTGAGGACTCACAGGTACCTGCTAGCTCAGACTCTCCCTGCCTCAAACTTTGATTCACAACTTGAATCGAAGAGACACAATTCTTTCATGGGTGGGGGGGCTTTTCTTGTCACATGAACCTGCAGGCAAAGCAACAGACAACTATGATTAGCCAGCGAGCCCTTGCCCCAACCAGTCATGGACGCATAAACAAACAAATGAATGAATAAGTAAATAGCACCAATCAAGTCAAACAAAATCCCTTGAGACTTGCAAACTGCAGGTTTGTAGGTCCAGTCTTTTTTTTTTTTTTTTTAAAGTTTACTTATTTATTTGAGAGGGGTGGGAGGTAGGGGTAGAAAGAGAGGGAGAGGGAGAATCCCAACCAGTCTCCTCACTGTCAGTGCAGAGCTGGGACTCAAACTCATGAAACCGTGAGATCATGCCCTGAGCTGATATCGAGAGTCAGATGCTTAATCGACTGAGCCACCCAGGCGCCCCTGTAGGTTCAGTCTTGACTACAAGCTTAGCCCTACAGCAAAGTGGAAATAAGGTAGATACTTAATAAACACCCGTTGGCTGGTAACTGACTGTGGTATAAAGTACCAAGTACCAGGTCATAGAAAGGAGTCAAGGCCAGTGTGAAAGGGTCCTATTTCAGGGGGTGAGTCTCGCCTTTTGCAGACGTGGTGTGTGGAACATGGCCTCTCACTCCTCTCGCCCACAGTCTCGTGTGGAATATTTGTGAGGCTACTGGGCACTGGGGAGGTGCTCTCGCTCTCTGTGTGGAGGTAACAGTGAGCAAAGGGGGACAGAGCAGAGAGCTGAAGGTGGGCAGGGAAGGGGCTGGGGCTCTCGCTCTCGCAGACAGCAAGATTGCTGCTCAAAGTGCTTCCATCAAGTCTGTCCAGTCCCTGCTTCCCAGTCACACGCACGGGTGCCTGTGAGTGTGCGTACATGCATGCACCCACCCCAGCCCCCTCTCTGACCAGCCTTCCTCCTTTCCTTTGCTGACGCCCACTTGTGCTTAACCCGCCCAGTAGCCTTTAGAAATCTCAGGACATTTGCGGCGTTGAAACAAGTGTATCTCCACTTTATTGCACCTGTATTTCCTGTAAAGAGCAATTTCATTATGTGTCTACATTGTATTCAATCTGGCTTTTGCACTCAGAAACTTCTTCAAACAAAGCTCTCCTTGTACAGCAGGAAACACAGCTGACAGCCTCCTGCTCTCCTGGTATTTTGGGGGGATGAGAAAAAAAAAATGCACAGGGCTCGGGCTGGAGCTTACCAGCCCTGTAGCTAGCTGCTCCATCCCAGTGAAGGGAAGGGAGAACTCTCCCACCAGCTGCAAGCAGGAGCCCCCCTGGAGCGGTGGCCCCTCCAAACCCACCTACTCCCATAAACACAGGGAGGAGGCAGGAGCCGAGGAGTGGGCAAACGTGTGTGTTATTACAAGAGCCCCTCACGCATCTTCTGAAGGTTATGTTACCTGCATCGGAATCATGCCCCTATACCTCCAGAGTGGTCGCTCATGCCTCTCATGGGTGGGAGCACCCAGGGCACTCCAGAAACATCTAGGCTTAGTGAGGATTTCACTTGATGTGAGGCCATGACGCCGAGACCCCTGCCCTCATGCTCACTCCTCTTGTCTCTCCCTCCAGACAGACCTACCTTCTCTCATGCCAGGCACTCTCACCTGTTTGGCCCTTTGTCTCTCAGCTCAGAACACTCTCCTCTCCCCCGTTTACCCCCCTCCAGGCTGTCTTGTCTTTAGCGAGTGAAGAAGGGGGCAAATAAATAAATGCTCAAGTCTGGGAGAAATACGTGGGTCATGGATTGAGTTTGGGGAGTCACCATGGAGCCCCTAAGACTTTTAGTTCATGATCAAAAGAGCAGCATGGGCCAGGGGCCAGTGGGTAGGGGAGACACAGAGGGTCCTCCGGGACCTACCAGCTACACCGCTGAGAGAACATCGCTGAGATCCCCAGGAGCCGCATCCGAAGGCTAAGCGGCTTCCGCCCCCTCGCCAGCCCCCACTGCTCCTGCAGCCTGTCCAGGTCCTCAGTCAAGGCTCACCATCCCTCCCGCTCGGCGGCCACATCCATCACGCCCAAGTCTGTGAGACAGTGCTTATCCCATCCACGCGACCGCACACTTGGGATGAAGCTTCTAGCAGCCCCATTGACAGTGGCCACCAGCTTGGCCAGAGTCAGCCAGAGCATTTCATCTGGCCCGTGTGCCCCCCTGCAGGGAGTGGAACATTCACATGCCCCTCAGAGGAGAAAACTCTGGGGGCGGGGAGGGAAACAGCTCAGAAGGGGGGGGAGGGCACTACCCTTGTGAGTGGTTTCACCACATCCAAGGGGCAGGGTCTGGAGATGTCCTTAGGGGCCAAGGAAGACACGCCCAGATGGCCAAGGGAGTTGCTCTAAATACGTTAGGAGAAGGCATCGGTGCAGAAGAGAGAGCACATGGCTACTTCATTTGAAGTCCAGAAAAAAACTACATTTCAGCACAGAAAAAGTTTTATGACAAGAAATAGAAAGAACAAAGATTTTCCTTAAATAGTTTTTCTCAGCTTGAGAGCTAACATGAACAAACTTGTTACGGGTCGAATGGCGTCTCCCAAAAATGCATCTGCTGAAGGAGCCCTAACCCCTCTTCTGGCACCACAGCAGAAAGTGACCTTACTTGGAGATGGGGTCACTGAAGAAACACGTAGTTAAGATGAGGTCATCAGGGTGGGCCTTGATCCGATACGACTACATCCTTATGAAAGGGCGAAACGTGGACACACGGACGGACGTGCACACAGGGAGGAGGCCATGTGTGAGTGAAGGCAAGGACCAGGGTGATGCTGCACAAGCCAAGGACACCATAGATTGCCAGCAAGCCAGGAGCCGGAAGCGAAGACTGGGACCAATTCTCCCTCACCAGAATGGCCCCACCCTGGGCCACCTGGACGGCTCGGTCAGTCAAGCATCCAACTCTCGTTCAGGTCATGATGTCATGGTCCCTGAATTCGAGCTTTGGGTGAGCTCGAACCCCATATCAGGTTCTATGCTAACAGTGTGGAGCCTGCATGGGATCCTCTCTCTCTCCCTTTCTCTCTGCCCCTCGTGGGAGTCTCTCTCCCTCACTCACTCATGCTCTCTATCATAGATAGATAGATGATAGATAGATAGATAAGAAAAAAAAAAGAATAAGGGCCCAGCCCTGCCAATGCCTCAGTCTCAGGCTCTGCGGGAAGACGAAAATCAATTGTTGGGACCACCCAGCCCATGGAGCCCCAGCAAACCAACACGAAAATCAAGCGGTGTATCTTGAAGGTATTTTCCTCCTCAATGTCCATCCCAAACACAGCAAACCGGCTCGGAAAACTGCACCAGCACCAGAACACGACTGGTCACTGAAGGTGTCCAAAACCTGCAGGCGCTACACAGGTCCAAGGTGACGCCTTGCTCCCAGACATCACGGCAAGTCCTTGACTGTCGCGGTGACAGAGGGACAGGGAAATAGAGTCATTGTGAACGAGAACTTTGAAGCCAAAGACCTGCCTTTGGGTCCCTCTCCTGCCACTTAGTAGCTGCGCGGCAGGTGCGGCAGGCACAGCCAGCCACTGTCCCTTGTCGGTGACACATCAGTGACCAGCACTGACGGCAATGCCACTGAGACAGTACGGGCTGCATCAGAGTTACTGGCACACGGTGAGCACCCAGAAATGGGAGCTGCCTCAAGAGAATTGTCATCTCTTATGCGAGCTAAGCCCTGAAAGGCAGAAGAAAAGAAGATCTGAGATGCGACCGATGCCAGGGGCAGACACAGCCCAGTGTGCGCCTCTGCAGCGTCTGCTGGCCCAGCGGAGGGTCCACCCCGAGAGCGAGGAGGAGAAAGGAGCAGATGGCGGCAATCGGCCTTGGGGCCTGGGAAGACGGAGGAACAAGAGAGGCCCGAGGTCAGAGCAGCTCAGCTCATGCGTCTGACAGGCAGCGCCACAAGGAACCAGTGTCACCTCAAGGTTGACCGGCCTCTCCCCTAGCAGAGGGGACACAGGATTCCGACCCAGCAGGAGAGACCTGCAGCCTGCTGCACACCTGCCAGAACAGAGGGATGAAGAGGCCTTCAGTCACGCACATCAGGAGAGAGGTTGCCTGGAAGTCACTGAGAGGAAATATGTAAGTCGTAGCAAAATCTGGGCATGTCTAGCATGAGGCTAGGAAAACCCCACCGTCGGGGACCCCTCTGTAGGGATATGTTGGTTCACGTTTAACAACTGGGTGGGAGCATTGCCAGTTTTCATGGTATAAGTATTCCCCCCAGGGCCGGTTAGAAACTATCAAGAGGGTATCAGTCAGTTCACCAAACTGAAGAAAATTTAACAGCTGGCTCTTGTGAGCCCAGATGCTGGCCGCAGCACACTGAACCCTATGTGACATTACCATAGACCCTTAACCCTCGCTAATCGAGATGCCACTGTCTGCCTGCCTTCCACACTGGTGCTCTCTAGCCAAAGCAGGGCCACAGCTGTATCTTCTGCTGGGTTCTTGACCTGCTCGGCACCTGCGTGTGCTGCCAGCCAGCTCCCCTGTCTTTCCTCCTGGAGGGTGACTTGGAAGCTTGGGGTAAGGGATGGAGCCATCACAGGTAAAAAACTGGGTCCCAACCCTCGTTCTGCAGGTGAGGAGCCACTCCTAGACATGCCCACTGTCAGTGCCTGCTCGTTGCAGGAATGTGTTGGCTCTCCAGAAACGGGATGTCTGCAGGTTGGCCTAAAGGTCCCTCCAGGGTTCTTTTGGAGGTTCTTCCTCAACCCTGGAGGGATCTTTACGCCTGTGCCCTGTGTTCTTTAGGCCAGTTATGAGGACATGACGTGTGCTTTGGTTTCCTTCCATGCCGCCATTTTGCCCAGGAGTGGGGCAGTGATCTCCAGGTGACCCTAGTTCATCACCAAGAGCAGACGTGAACCAACGTTCGCCACACTAACCACAGGCTGGAAGGTGCTTCTCCTCTAGATTGATGAGAACCCTGCGAAACCAATATTCCAGACCTACCGAGCCAGGAGAAGGTCAGCTGCACAGTATATCCACATCTGGATTTTTCTCTCCTAGGGCAGGATCCATCCTCAGCTTACACCTGCCTTCAGCTCGCATTCAAGGAATTGACAGGGAGATGTTCTTTTCTTCTTGGGTAATTAGGTCCAGAGGCAAATTCTATCCCCTGCCAGGCTGCCCAGCCAGCAGCTGACGTAAGCCTCCAGCTCTGACAATGTTCCTGAACTTGTGGCTGCCTGCAGCCCTCCCACTGGTTAGCACTCATCAGACGTGCAAGGGCATAGAGCCAGGTCAGGAGCGCTTCCAAGCCCTAAGTTAAGTGAGGCACTGGAGACCATGCCAAGCAGGGGCAAAAGCCTGGGATTCTATCTGCCCCCACACTAATCCACCGTAACCTTAAGTAGGTCACCTGAATCCTCTCGTCTTCCATGTCTTCACTGGCACAAGGACCCTTTTCTCGCCTCCAGTATAAAATTATCAGGAAGAACACACTGCATGAGGGGTGTGTAGAGGTGCACAGGAGATGATTTACAATCAGCATTCCTGAAGATGTTGTTTACAAAGGCAAAGTAACGCTGGGAATTTGCTGGAGGCAAAAATGGAGTTTTATCTGAAATGCTTTATTGATCCTCCAACCATTGCTGACCTCAGTAAATCCCTGGCCTGTACGGATGCGGCCAAAATGTTGAGGTAGTGAATGCTTCCCCAAGTGCATCTCCCGGCTCGATAATACTGTTAGGACTACTACAAATACCCTGAGAGTGCCCGACACACTCAAACAGAAAAACGGTGGTGAGGAAAAATGGGTTGTGATGCAAAGTCTAAGTCAATTCCTCCTACCCAGCACCCACGCACCACCACTCCCAGCTCCACCACCAAAACAAAAATGGCTGCTCTATGTTTGTGCAAATGGGAAAAAGGCTTGGCTAAGCAAGAACAAGGGCTGTTTAATGTGAAGCAGGGGCTGCTTTACTCCTTTGGTTTTAGGAGATGTTGCAAGGACCAGCAGCCTGGATACTGAGGGTGTCATGCTGCAAGGTGAAAATGCCAGGGGAAGGCCACTACGTGGCTTCCATGGACACTGCCTAGATGCAGAATCCCACTACCATTTTGCCAAGGTCAGCTGTCCACCCAATGCCTCACTATGTTTGCATAGTGAGGACATTACATATGCCCATGTCCAGAAGCAACTCTCAAGCCTGTGGATAGCTGGGACCACAGAGGAACGTCATGCAAGCCCAGCCCCACTGCCCACCTGGATTGTCCTTAAGCCAGAACACACCAGAGCTTTGCCTTGTAGCTGGATCCCAGATGGATCCCAGCAAGTCTCCATAAATCAGAAGAGGAAATTATTCTGAAGCAAAAAGCCTTTTCCACATAACAGAGCTCAGGCAGATGGCAATTACTTATTCCAATTAGCAATAAGAATAGATAAGCTTTGTGAGCATGTTCTATGAGCCAGACACTGTTCTATGTGCTTTATGTGGATTGATCTCACTTATCCATTATCACGACCCTATGAGATAATGAGATCGTGACTTCCAGGATACCCAGTTTATAGATAAAGAAATTGAGGCAAGAAAGGTTCATTTTCCCAACACTATACAGTTAAAAAGTAATTATACTCATTAAGCAATGCTAGCTGCTATAATAAACAAACTCTGAAATCTTACAGGTTTGACGTGATAGAAATTTTACCTCACTCATGGAAAGGTTTGTTGGTAAGAAGATCAGGTGCTCAGTCCTACACAGTCACTCTGTACCTCAGCGACAGGCGTAGCCTGCCATCCTCACCATGTGGTGTCCACTGTTCCTCTACTTTCACCCAACATGTGGGGATGGGGGAACACAGAGAGTCACAAGGGAGGTGCTTATGAGCCACTCCCAGAAGGGGCATATTACTTCCATGCACATTCCAGGGGCCCATACTCAGTCACACAGACCTGCCTGGATACAAGCAAAGGCTGAGAAATGTTCACCCAGACTCAGTGGCCACTTCTGGTCACCGTTCCACACTATGAAAGGGAAACACAAAGCTCAGATGGTCAGCAAGTCCCTTCTGGCATGGTTTTGCACCTGGGATCTAAACCCAAGCAGCCTGGCTCTAGAATCTGTCCTCTTTACCATTGTACTATCTGATCTAGGCTCAAAAGCTGCTTGGGAGGCAGTCACTGGACTCGGGTGGAAATGGAAATCTAGACAGGGCTGAGATTATAAGGGAGGTTGTAGTCATGTCTCCAGTGCCCAGCACTAAACAGCCTTTCTCAATCTCCTCCATGCAACTGTCATTGGATCTGAAATCCTACCATGAGCATGAATTTCTTGGTCATGGGCCAACAAAATTTAGGAGTTCCTATAAAGTGGCAGCTACCTCTGGATCTCTGGAAGCTGCTGGAATTTGAAAGGGCCAAACTCCAAACCTTTATTTCACAAATTCCCTGAATGAGTTTATCAGATGGTTTTCCAAGGGGGAGCCCTAGGTGAGTTTACTGTCCAGTGGAATTGGGGAGTCTGGAAGACAGCATGAAGGTACTATGGGTAGGAGAAGTGGGGGCATTCAAAATCTAGGAATAAGCTTCATGTGCCTGCGGCTGACAAGCATCCCAGTGTATCTGAGCAGACAAAGCTTTATGCTGGGATGTGCTAGGCTTAAAATACACCCCCAAATTCCTTGATACTCCTCCCTTCAAGAGGAGGAGGCCAATTCTCCTTCCCTTGAACATGGACTGAACTTAGTGACTTGCTTCTAATGAAAGGAAAAAAGCAGAAGTGATGGTATGTGACCTCAGAGACCAGGTCGTAAAGGATGCTGAGGCTTACTCCCAGTGTTCTCTCACTCTCTTGGACTACTTGCTCTCAGGAAGTTAGATGCCATGTTGTGAGGATGCTCAAGCAGCCACAGAGAACCTACATGGTGAGGAACTTCCAACAACCATGTGAGGGAGCCATCTGAGAAACAACCTCCCCCCACTCAAACTTTCAGATGACTACACCCTGCCAACATCCTGACTGCAACCACATGAGAGACCCTCAACTAGACCCACCCAACAAAGCTAGTCCTGAATTCCTGGCCCACAGGAACTATAATATAATCAATCACTGTTTCTCGAAGCTACTACATTTTGGGGTGATTGGTTTTGTAGCTATAGATAACTAATATGGTATGGGAGAAGAAAGGAAGCCAATAGAAGCAACACATTCCCACCCATAAGGAGTCTTGAATGCCAAAAAGCTAGATTTGGTCTTTTTTTTAATGTTTATTTATTTGTTTTGAGAGAGAGAAAGAGGGAGTATGTACAAGTGGGGTAGGGGCAGAGAGAGAAAGAGAGAGAGAATCCCAAGCAGGCTCCACATCCCTATTGGAGAGCCTGATGTGGGGCTCAATCCCACGAACCATGACATCATGACCTGAGCTGAAATCCAGAGTTGGTTGCTCAACCAACTGAGCCACCCAGGCACCCATAGTTTTAATGTATTATGAGGAAGCAAGTAATGTTTCAACATATGACATGAAGTAGAGAAAGAACCAGGAAAGCATTCCTTTATCCACAGACTAGAAGAAAACTCATGCTCCCAAAGTCTCACACTGGGGATTTGTCTTTCTAGCCCAATAGTTCTCAACTAGGGATGACTTTGCCCCTCAAAGGACATTTAGCAATGTCTTGAGAGTTTTGATTGCTGCAACTATGGGGGTGCACTTACTAGTATGTAGTAGGGAGAAGCCAAAGATGCTGCTAAGTATCCAAAATGCACATGTCAGACCCCCAACAAAGAACTATCTAGTCCAACTGTCAATGATGCCAAGATTGAGAAAGCATGCTCTAACCCTTGCCTTGAAACCACTATCTCCTTTAAAGCATCTGTGTCTCTGGGCCCCTCCAGAGTTAAAATCACCTTTTGGACTCTCACTGAAATGCTTCCCAATTTTAAAGATGAAAATAAACCTTGATCAATTAATTAGAGAAACCTAGGCCAGATTCCTATGGAGGACATAGCTGTGGGCTTAGGACTAACCTCTTCCACAGAATCTCAGAGTCAAGAAGTCAAAATAGGATAGATTCTACTGTGCTAACAAATTAACTCTGAAATCTCAGTATCTTGACACACTCACAAAAGAAGGATTTATTTCTCATTTACATCATACTCTGCTGAAACCACAGGAGTCTCTCCTCCATGCTCTCAACTCCCAAGGTCACACCTATCTCTGGTTACTCTATCTGCTTGCATTGGTCTTCTGCAAAGACAGGTGGTGGAAAGAGAAAGAAGAGAAGCTCACATATGGGAGACTCTGCGCCAGTCCTGGAAAAGCCTATATTCCATTGGCCAGAACAAGTCACATGGTCCCATCTAGCTGCAAGAGAGCCTGGAAAATGTAATCCAACTATGAGCCTGTGAAGATAAGAAAAGTGGACATTGGTCAGCACCAGCACCGTCTGTACTCTGGTACAGTCCCTTCCAGTCCTCACCACCAAGCCCCACACAGGACACAGGCCTGGCCCACACCTACTGGTACAATCCCAAGACAATTGCCCCAAATCACTGGCATATCATCATGAAGGGCATGAAATGCGGCATAGGACTCTGATCTTTGCCTCAACAAACAGCTATACAAGGGCCTTCATTACTCTTGATTCAGGAAAATAATGGGTGACCTGCCCCCCCCCCTTAACCCCCAACCACAAACCTAAATCAAATAAGCTCTGGTTACTGAAAGAACTCTCTTATTAGCCAGACTTGACTACAGTTCTGTAACCCAGTTCTCAATTCCAAATGAAGGGTTTTTTAACTTCATTTATCTTTTCCAAAATGAGAAGTAAATCTGAAAGTTACTTCAAAATGCAGCCTTCTTGAATCCTCTATACCCTTAGCACTAGAACATTCTGCAGTGCATCACAACCAGCTCAAGTGAAGGTAACATCAAGCTCATGCAAAAACTGAAAGCTTAGTCATTTGATAAAAAGGAGAGGCTCTAAATGTGGGGGTTAAAGTAAAAAATGGAAATCCAACTGCAAACCATTTATGTTAATTCTTGTGAATGTATATTTCATTAAAGATATTTTAAAAAGCCAATTCTTTATTCCCAATTTAACACAGTCAAGTGAATAGAGCATTCTTGGGATAAAAATGAAGGTAACTCTATTTGACATGTTGTGTCCCAAGTGGAATCAACCTACCCCAGTCCTTTTCTTCTTAGCCTCTGTTCAGGAACTTCAAGACTGATTTATTTTCCTCTTTTCCTCCTGGGCCTGAGAAGCCACCCTCCCTGCTAGCTGCACACTGCTAGCCATGTAAAGTGTCCTCTATAATCCTAGAGAGCGTGTTGAAATGCCGTTGGAATACAAGATGCTACAGGTAATAAAGTTTATCAGAATTGCCTGTCATTATTTTTGTATCATTATACAATTACTGCAGCTTTGGAAGGTAATAAATCACTGCACAGGTGACAAATTGAGAAACTAAGAAGGACAGTTATTCTCACAGATAAAGCAACTGCTGTCACTAACGAGATGTGGTGACTTGGTGCTCAACCTTTTAAAAAACTTCCTGTGGTCCTGTGAGGTGTCAGTGAGAAAGCCATCCACACCCAAAAGCATACCGGGTCCACTGCCAAGACTGAAGGAGCTTGAAACGCCAATGGCTCTAAAAATTAGCATCCCAATTCACTGCTTGATGGCCCACAGGGAGTATGGTAACACCAATAACCAAGCTCCAGTAAGTCAAAACTTAGTGGGCTCAGCTTTAAGTGCCCAGACAACCCACTTTTCATTTATCCTGACTCAGCAGTGTCTCCAAAGAAACGTGTGTTATCCTGTGTACGTCTTGCATGCATATACACGCGTGCGTGTTCTAAGAACTAACTTGTCTCTGCATAATTCCTAATACATTAAGTTTTGTTTTGTTTTTGACACTCAGGCAACTCAAAAAATAGCAGAGGGGCAACCGGGTGGCTCTGCAAACTAAGCGTAGAACTTCAGCTCAGATCATGATCTGGCAGTTCTTGAGTTCGACTCTGCGTCAGGCTCTGTGCTGACAGCTCAGAGCCTGGAGCCTATTTTGGATTCTGTGTCTCCCTCTCTCTCTCTGCCCCTTCCCTGCTCACACTCTGTCTCTCTCTCTCGCTCGCTCGCTCAAAAATAAACAAACATTTAAAAAAATAACAGAGCATATTTTCTGCAGACTATAAAAATTAGATCTCTAGACTAAAATCAAACAGGAGATGCTTGAGTCCAAGAAACATGATGAAGAATAGGAAGGCTGTGGGAAAAGAGAACTCGTTCAACACCACTCTGATGCTGATGGCTGTGTTGGTCCATGTGCCACAGACTCCCTCCAAATTTATCAGCAGGCTCCTAGAGTACAAGAAACTGCCAAGAGCTGGAGAGAACCTCTCCTAGAAAGTTCCAGCGAAGCCATATATTTGGGATCGAACTGCACCACTAAACAAGAAGCATTTTTTTAATTTTTTTAATGTTTATTTATTTTTGAGAGAGAGTGTGAGCAGGGGAGGGGCAGAGAGAGAGAGGGAGACACAGAATCTGAAGCAGGCTCCAGGGTCAGCACTGTCAGAACAGAGCCCAACACAGGGCCCAAACCCATGAACCACGAGATCATGATCAGAGCTGAAATCGGATGTTTAACCAACTGAGCCGCCCAGGTGCCCCACATGTTTGGTTTTGATGAGAAGGTTAGGTAACTAGTGCCTGGAAATGGGGAATTCTGGGTCAGGGAACTATGCTCCAGAGAAGTAGATCTCAAAATGTGGCTCCCAGACCAAGGACATCAGCATCACTTCAGAACTTATTAGAAATCCATATTCTTGGGTTCTCCCTCAGATCTAATAAATTAGAAACCCTAAACTACTAATCAGAAACTACTAAATCAAAAGGATTCCCATGCTCATGAGCTTCTCTGAAGCACTGGATCCGCATATTACTATGAATTGTCCTTTTGTTCAAGACTGACACCTATGGACATGCAAATTGGGTACTGCACAAATTCTCTCCAACCAGGGGATAATTAGGAGACTAAAACATAAGCCATTCTTACTCCTAAATCATTAGTTTAGTATGCTACATATGCCCTGAAAGTGTGTGGGTTTTCCCTGATAAATGCAAAGACATCCTATAGGCTGTCAACTCTGTGGCACATTCATCCTTTTATTCAAATAAATCTCAACCTTAAGGATGAAAGAACGTGAGCAGTTGGTAGAAATCAGAATCTTATCCTTCCAGATGGATGGATGAGCAGCTTAATCAAAACTGGTGACTCCATTCCCTAGAGCGACTTGAACTCACTAAAGCCAGGTTCTTGTGGCCAATCTCAACTGAAACTAAAAAGAATTGCAAGACAAAACTCTGACGCTCATGGCCCGCATGACATTCTCTAACCTGCACCCATCCTACAACCGGGGTTCTCCAAGTATTGAAGGAATTTGGGGCTCTGTCGAATCCAGCTAAGTCCAACACCAGGAAACCACCCCAGATGATGATGGGCTCATGGGGGGTACACATAAAGAGGTCCTTCCTCACATGGGGAAAGGAAACAGGATATGTTTTGTAAGCCACAGTGACTTTCAAAATAAAACATTGATCCTTTCATCCACAAAACTTCCCAGGTGCTGGCATCTCCCAGGACAGGCAGAGTCTCCTCTCCAAATTTTAACAAAGTAAGTAAGTGTACTGGAAAGCATTCTGTTCTTCCTCTGCCATCAGCATTTCCAGAAAGAAAGAAAAAAGGTCATTGGGAGGTGGCCCAGTTGGAACCTGCTCACCCCTATGACTCCATAACATCACTGAAAAAACCCCATCAGATTAGGGGGATTGGAGTGGGGAATTACTTCATTCCCATTGTTCACCACATGCAGAAGAAGGATTGTTTGGTATGTTACACGCTGGGTAATCAATTCCAATCCCCTGGAGATTTCCGGGGTCTGCTAAGCACATTTATTCTCCTGTTTCTAATCTATTCCTTTGATTTGCACAACTTGAACATACTGTCATCATTTTAAAGGAGGGGAGAGAAGAGGAAATGAGAAAGCAAGGGCAGAAGGGCAGAAGACAGGGAGGGAGAAGGAGCTTGATCCTGTCATCCTCCAGCTAGAAATTCCCCTTTGTCTATGGGACACAATGCCTATGTCCCCCATTCAAGACCTTAACAACCTAGCCCTTGAACTTGCCCATACACGTCTATGATGAGTTTTCAAAGCATAATGACAATGATAATATAACAATATCACCATTATCATCAGAGCTGGGCCGGTCTAGACTAAACAGGAATGTGCCTGACAGTCAGCTTGAAGACTCATAATAATCATATGAAATTAGTTACTATTATTATCACTGTTTCATTAGCTAATAAGTGGGAAATTCAGGATTGGGGCCCAGGAATCTGACCCCACATCCTCATCCTCCTAATCGCTACAGTAAATGTTAAACTTTTCCTGCCATGTAACTCCTGTGCCCTTCCGGGCCCTGGGCTCCTTGCACACCTCACAATAAGGGACCATATGGAGCTACAATTCAGAAATGAAATTCCCTCCCCAAGCCACGACTGTTTACCCCCTCCTCAGCCTCGGCTCCAAGAAGACCTTGTATGTGCAGAAACAGGATGTAAAGTAATCAAGAGATACAGACAATCTCTTGTCCCAAGAACCTCCTGAACCCTGGCATCTAACACAAAGTTTTACAAACTAATTGCCTAGTAAATATTTAGTGAATGAATGTGTTCTCAGACTCGTGTTCAGTAAATTTTTGCACAATTATACGGCAGACAACATGCTAGAGATTTCTTGAATGTTACCTCATCTAAGCCTCGCGGGAGCTCGGGAAACTATTTGTAGCCTTGTTTTCAGACGAGGGCCCTGGAGCTTAGAGAAATGGCTTCTATCTTTCCTGGAGGATGTGACAATCTCCAGGTTCATGTATGGGAGGAAACAAAGAGTCTGTGAAAAGCAGGAGCTACTTAGGGAAGGCAGACTCTCAGTGAAAGCAAATATGACTACTTTATACCCTCGCCCAGCTCATATCTTTCCCCCATTGCCCCAGTTTTTACCTCACTGCTGAATTCTGTTCCTCAAATGGAAATAACTTACTTGGAAATATCTCCAGGAGCTTTATGAGGTGCTCTGTAATACTGCTGCATAGCAAATCCCCCCAAACTTAAAGGCTCGAAATGGCCATTTTATTTTACTGACCATTTGGTGGGTCAGGAATGTGGGAAGGGCTCATCTGAGGGGTTCTTACTTGTGGCCTCTCAGTATGTTCAAGTTTGGGGTTGTAGAGAGATGTCAGCCAGGGCTGCAATGTATCACTGCTCGACTGGACTGGACCTCCATGATGGCACACTCACGGAGGAGCAGTTGATGTTGGCTGTTGGCTGGAAGCTCACCGGGGATGCAGCCCGGAGTCCCTTTCTGTGGTCTCTCCAGCATGGTGGCCTCTGGATGGTCAGACTTCCATGGGCACCTAGCTTTCCTCTGAGAGAACATCTTGAGAGAGCCAGGCAGAAGCTTCATGGCCCTTTAGATCTATCCTTGGAAATCACCAGAGTCACTTCTACCGCATTCTTTTAGTTAACCAGCTACAAGCCCACCCAGATCTAAGAGAAGACCATCTCTCTAGGAAGGAGTATCAAAGAATTTGCAGCCATTTTTTTTTAAAACCACACGAGGCTATTGACATTCACCCCAGGAAAAATTTAAGTCAGCTTGATTCCTTTGTGGGAAAGTCAGTGTCCAAGAATGACCAGCATTGACTCCTTCCCCCGCCGCGTTACACACACGTCACATCACTCATCACAGGTGGTTCTCTTCCCCTCCCCTTGAATATGGGCCGGATTCATCCATGCAGCATGTGGTAAAGTAGCTCTACAGTAATTGGCCTAGTCTTCCAAAGAGCCAGGAGCTTCTACTTCCTCCAGGGGAAGCTGAATACCATGTAGGAAATCAAATACTCTGAGGCCGCCATGCTGTGAAGAAGCCTAAGCGAGGCTCATGAAAAAGCCACATGGAGGAACACCAGAGAACCCAACTGGCAGCCAGAAGCAGAACCCCAAACATATGATCCAGGTAGGCAGCCCCTGGCCACGTGAGCCTTTCTAGTCCAAATCAGACATCATGGATCACACACACGCCTGTCACCTCTCCCCATATGCTCTCTCCAAATACACGACCCACAGAAGCATGAGCAAATACAATTATTGTTTTAAGACAGTTCATTGAGCTTCAATAGATAATTTCCTTAACTACTTCCCAAGACTAGCGGCTAGTGTTGAAGGGGGAGAACGGGAAGGCACTGTGTCCGAAGGATGACTTGGGATGTGAAGCTGGACGAGGCTTGGTGAAGGTGCAGAAGGGAACATGGGGCAAAGCCCAGGACATTTCTACCCTGTTTCAAAGTTTTACCCCCAAAACTAAAAGAAAGAGGATTCTCTTCCTTCTTTAACTTCTCCAAAATCTCCATTGGCCTACCTCCCAGGACACAGGGAGGTCAGATTATTATGTATTAAAGCTGAATTTTTAATCTATTTTATTTTTACGTATGAAATATTTCAAACATACTGGGGGAAAAAAAGGAAAATAATTTAACAAACGCCCTTGTACTTACCACCCAGCATTTAAATAGACTTTTGAGGAGCAGTCGAGAATCATAATCAGTTTTCACAGAAGAGCTATTTACAGAAAAATATGTTTTATGTTCTTAAAAAAAAACTGACTTGGGGATGAATTCTTGGGATACCCCTGGCAATCAGAGTGGGGTGGAGTATCTGCTCCCACGGACCTCGAGGTCTGGAAGGTCCCAGGACAAAGCCGGGGACTTCTGTTTTCCAAATCCATATACCCTCCCCTGCTACCCCCTCCTCCCACCACGCAGGTGTCCAGAGCAATTACACAGACAAAGGCCCCCAGTGGAGAGCTCACTGGGAATGCTTCTCCCTGAACCACCTGAGATTTAGCATTAGCTCTACTACTATTCCCACCTTACCCATAAAATGCACCTGTCCTGTGTACCATTCCTGAGACAGCTGATAGCCAACCGATTTGGTGGACACTCAGACTTCTTACAAATGGCTAAGTACATCACTTTCCCAAGGTTCGATGTTTGCAAGTTAACAGGTACCTTCTAGAGGTAGTGCAGTGCAACCCGCAGCAGAAATGTCCTTACAGGACGGGTTATGAGTTCACTGGCATCTTCCATTTGTACCTCTGGATCTACTTCCCACATTTCTGTCCCTGGGAGGCTGGCCTAGGTGGATTATATGAGGGGCTCCCTTGCTTCTAGCTTTCTATTGGGTTCAGTCAATAGGGGGACATCCACGGGGGATGAGAAAAAGGGAAGAAAGTTCGGTCCAGGTATTCATCCTGCTGGTTCCCTCCCCATGGAGTCACCACAGGCTGTCCCCAACCAAAGCCTAACTTTTTGTTCAACAGCCAGCCCACACAGCCTTTCCTTTCCTGGGTTTCCTTACACTGCTCTCTACCCTTCCTGTTTGGGGCCTGAGAGAATTAAGGAGCCCTGCCATTCCTGGCCTGGGATCTGCATCACCCCCTGTGGGCTCCCTTCATCCTACTTATACCTTTGCACAGAGTCTACTAAAGTCCCCTCACATTGCCTGATTTGAGTGTGCCACCCAAGCCCGCTGGGACTGTAACAAAACAGGAGGGAAGTGAAACCACGCACCTCTCAAATCTTCCCATATCTGTTCTCTTGGATAGGTGACCCAGCCAGCAGCCACCAACATCACAGGAAGAGTAGCCCTACCCTCTGCCCAGTCAGGGAGACGCAATCCTAGTGCCTTTCTCAGCTCAGTGCCCTTGGCTGTCCCAGGCATATGTCATGGGCAACGGAGCTGCCAGCGAGGATGCCTCCACACCCCTGCTCCCACCAAATGAAGTCACCCCAAATTCGGAGCAGCTCTCCTATGCTTTATGCTCCTTCATAAAAGGAGAGGACATATTATAAGCAAAATAGGCTTGCTAAATATAGTCTATTCAGCCTGGGGAAGGCTAAATTATTCATAACCAGACCAGGATATACAATGCACGCTAAACACAAATCCATTTTTGATTTTGGTATTTTTTTTCTGGGGCCTGTGTATTCAGCGCCCCTGCATTGATCTGTAACTGCCCCCCTGATGCCAGCATTTGCTCAGGATGAAGATCTCAGCATCGGGGCCAATTACCAAGCTGTGAATAGCCCCAGTCTCGCCCTCTGCAGGACAGCAGTAACCACAAGGTCATCGATTGTCCATCCTGCACATCGTGGTCCGGGAGGCATGTGCATCTCGTGAAAGGATCGTCAGCTCCCCGCAGAGCCCCAAGATAAACAAGCCCTAAAAAAGACATCATCGAAGCCAGGACAGCTCAGCATCCATTGTACCATGAAAGGCAAAATGGGACAGTGTGTCGGTGACAATTAAAGCCACTGAGTCCACGATAGGATCGATGCCTGGGAAACAACGCACAAGCCCCCTCCAGAACAGAGGTCTCGGACTGGGCTCATGCATTTCAAATTCTTTGCCAGCTAAGCCCTCCTCACTCAGAAGCTTCTGCTTAGATTTTTTTCTGTGGTATGAAACTCATTGTTGAAAATACAGATGTTGCTGAGAAACTCTTCTTTCTACTGCCAGTGTTTTCCAAATAAGACAAAGTGGAACCATGAAATAAAACACAGACCTTAGCTAGTCTCATCTTTCTGAGAGCTCAAGACTTAGGCAACTGACCGTGACCTACAGGCTTTGTGGGGACCAGATGTTCAGAATGTTCCATGAAAAAGCCAGGGTGGATACAGCAGAGCAAGCTATAATGGAGGGGTCCCTAGGCAATAATCTACCAAAACATGGCATTTCTGTTCTAACAGATCAGAGATATCTGTCACAAATAGATTATAACTACTAAAATGGATACAGATTTTATGAACAGCAGCTGGAAAGAGGTTTTATCTGAGGACAGAATGCAATGTTCAGATGGAAATAAACAGCGAGGTTGGTAATGTGTATATTCCCAGGTACCCTACCATCACTTAAGGCCCTTGAGATTGGGGAAATTTCTACTTCCTAGACGTGATCACAAGTTTTACAGATTTAAAAGACAAATCTGCTGCTGTTCGATTCTTGTGAGGGATTTGAGCGGCAGCCCTTGGCCTTCCAGAACCTGAGGTCAGAGAGATGTCCCTGGATAGACCACCCGGATGAGCAGCAGTGAGCAATGGCCGAACTCAGCACGCCTGGTCTCTCCTGACAACGAAGCTGCTACTCACAGCTCCGGAGATGGGCCCAAACTTCAGGCTGCGAGTCATCTCGCAAATTGTCGTCCGTTTCCTTTCCAGTGTGAGAAGAGTGTGCTTTATCGATCAAAGAAAAGAGTCCGTGCTAACGGATTCTGCAGGACTCCTGGAGCAAAAACCCACCTGAAAGCTCGTGAACATTTTGTTCCATTGCCTGCGTCACTGGGCGAAGAGCTCCCTGAAAATTCAAAGCAGCAGAACAAGCCCCATCCAAAGAGGAAGGCTGAGAGGCACTGGCACGCGGGGTCAAGTGTTCCTGGGCCCAAGCCCCAGCTGCCCTGCTTGTCGGCGGGGCCCTCGACCAACTCCCCCAACCGCTCTGCAACTAGACAAGAATCTACACCCACCTGGCCGCTTGCCTGCGAAGGCTGTGGGAGCATAGATGAGAAAGCATTCTGTAAACAGTAAAGCACACGCATCCGTAGGAGAAAACTGTCACCATCACACTGGAAGCCACCGCAGTCTTCAAACTAAGACAGGCCCATATGATATTCCTTATACCAGTAGTTCTCAAAGTGAAGGCCCCTCAACTTTGTTATTCATGCAAGTTATTAAGACCCAGCCCCACTGAATCAGAAATCCTGGTTGAAGGTAGAGGAGGAAGGTGGAGAAATCAGCCCTGCATATGATTCGAGGCCAGGGTAAGAACCACTCTGCCCAAAGGATTTGGCGACTCGTCTGAAGCAGGTGTGTCTCCATCCCAAGATGCGTGCCACTGCCTGGCTTAGCCTGCCAGGCCTCTTCAGCTGTGACAGAGGAGGAGGTGAGTGAGATCCAGGGAAGAGGAGGGCCCATCCCCATCCCAGCCTTGTGGGGAGTTCAAGCTAAAGGGAGAAAGAACGGCATCTATACGCAATCGGCAAATGATCAAAGACCCGCAAACTGTGTGACCCACTTGCCTGCAGAGACTGTCGGTGCTACACAGAGAGGAGGGGTACGGGGAGGAGGGCAGGAGTCTCCAAAGATACTAGTTGGCTGTGAAAAGGCAGAGAAGAGGAAGAGCATTCCTGTGTGTGGTTGGGAGTGGGGGATCCCGGGAGGAGGGGGCTGGGTGGGGGGATGGAGAAGAACCAGCTCGCTGGGGCCAGGTGATTCCCTTAAGGGCCCTTCTGAGCCTGAAGCTGGTTTTCCTCATTGAGTTTAGATGCAGATTCTCTTAAATTAGTAAACGGCACAGGCCCTTCCAAGTTACACACTGTGCTTAATCCTCAAGCCTCCCCTAAATCTATCTTTTCCCCCCTGCCAACCGTATCAGGCCTATAAATAGAGAAGCTTCAGGGGAGGGAGTGGCTGAAATTGCATGGTTTATTAGGATGATTATATATTATTTATGTAATAATTACATACGTGATTATATAGCATTATAACCGTGCCTACATTCTAGCTTTATTAACCATAAAATATCATTTTTGCTTTTAAGGTTTTTATGATTTTTACAAAGATTTTAATTATTTGTAATTTTATTCGAATGCACCCCGAGGTTTTAGAATGAAGAATGCTGCTCTAAAAAGTCTAATAGATAAATAAATATTTGGTATCCACCATTATTTCAAGAGATTTAGCTTAATATTAAAAGGTCTGATCATCCCAATGTGTGGTTGAGAAGGACACTGTATGGCTTGAAAGCATCATGAGTAAATCATTCATGTATCCATTCATTCAATCATCAAAAATGTAGCAAGGACTGACCGGGTGCCAGGCACTTCGCACGAAGCCTATTTGGATATGCTTTCCCTGTACCTGTGACAGACTGAGAGGGGCTCTGGGAAATGTGCCCAGACAAGAGACGACTCTGTCACCAGCTTTCTGCAGACTGTATTATTCTGCAACACTCTAAAACAAGGGTGTTGGTCAGGGTAGACTGTGAGGCTTTGCCTGCTTTATGAGCGCTGTATTGGTAACAGGTTTTCAAATGTAGGTCACTAAACACACAATAGAAAGAAAAAAAAAATCCAGTTGAGGGATTTGCCTCCCCTGACCCCAGACTGCTCAAGGGCTGAAGCCCAGTTCAGGAGTTCTGAAATGCAAAGCCAATGAAGTTCTCACTGTCTCCTCTGGGCATCGTTTTCCCTCATACTTCCCTCCCATTTCGTGCCCACAGCTCTGGTGGAGCACCCCCTAACCAGGCTAAGCCATCATCAGGACATTGGAAAAATAGAAGCACCAAAATATATGTTTGACCAAATTTGATATCTGAAATACTTCAAGAGGAGCACCTGGGTGGCTCAGTCGGTTAAAACTCCGACTTCAGCTCGGGTCACGATCTCACGGTTTGTGAGTTCGAGTCCTGCATCGGGCTCTGTGTGGCAGCTCAGAGCCTGGAGCCTGCTTCAGATTCTGTGTCTCCCTCTCTCTCTGCCCCTTCCCTACCCGTGCTCTGCCTGTCTTCCTCTCTCAAAAAGAAATAAACATTTAAAAAAATCTTCTTTAAAAAAAATACTTCAAGAGCCATGTAAGTAATCATCACCGGAGAAATAAGAATTTTGTTGGACCCTCTTATACTTGTTTCATGGCTTAGTGTTTATTCTGATAGCATTCCAATACCAAGGGTTCTCTTCCCTATTTAATGTTTGATCCTCTGTAAGTTGCCTTAGAGAGAAAAGAACACAGTAACCTAACCTACACTAAGATGTTCACGACTCACTCTAGCTTAGACCTCTGGGTGTCTACTGAGAATTCAACTCAATTTTGACACGATCTACCCAGAAATAACATCAGATCTCACAGGAGAATAGTTCAGCCCCTCCAAGATTCCACCCCCCCCCATCCCTACTTCAGATGCCAATGGCAAGCCCAGGGTGTTACCCGTACTACTGACCAAATAGCTATAAATCACACATTCCCAAGACCCTCTCCTTGAGTTTGATTAATTTGCTAGAGCAGCTTACGGAACTCAGAGAAACATTTTACTTACCAGATTACCAATTCATCATAAAAGGATACAACTCAGTGAGGGCCAGATGGAAAAGATGCATAGTGCAAGACCGGGAAAGAGCATGGAGTTTCCATGCCCTCTCCAGGTGCACTATTCTCCCTGAACTACCACAGGTTCCCCAACTCAGAAACTCCCCAAACCCTGTCCTCGTGGGTGGGTTTTTATAGAGAGTTCTTTACATAGGCATGATCAATTAACCCACTGGCAATTGATTCAAACTTCAGGTCCTCTTCCCTCCTGGAGGTCAGAGGGTGGGGACTGAAAGTTCCAACCTTTGAATCACGTGGTTGACTCTAATGGTATCCAGCCCCAATCCTTAGGGGTTTTCCAAAAATCACGTCACTAACATAACAGAAGACAGGGATATCACTCTCAACACTTTGAATTCTCTGAGGACGTGTGACTCAGAACTGTTGATAAAGACCAAATATATATTTCTTATAAATGACAATATCACAGGGTTAATATCCAAACTATGTAAGGAACTCATGCAATTCAAAAGCACACATATATATACCAACTAAAAGTGGGCAAAGGATCTGAATAGTTATTTCTCAAAAGAAGACATACAAAAGGAAAACAGATATGTGAAGAGATGCTCAACATCACTAATTATCAGGGAAAATGCAAATCAAAACCATATTAAGAAATCACCTCATACCTATTAGAATGGCTATTATCAAAAAGACAAAAGACAGCAAATATTGGCGAGGATGTGGAGAAAAGAAACCCTTGTGCACGGTTGGCGGGAATGTAAATTGGTGCAGTCATTATGGAAAATAATATGGAGGCTCCTCAGAAAACTAAAAATAGAACTAGCATAAGATCCAGCAATTCTGCTTCTGGGTAGATATCCAAAGTAAATGAAATCAGTATCTCAAACAGATATCTGCACCCCCATGTTCATTGCAGCATTATTCACAATACCCAAGATACAGAACGGTGTGAGTGTCTGTTGACAGATGAATGGATAAAGAGATTGTAACCATACTATGTACATACCATACTATGTATACATGTATACATATGTAGGAGAGAGAGAGTACGGTACTATAGTATGGTTATATACACATATATGTACCTACACACATATATATATATACCCATGCACATACACATTAGGATATTTTTCAGCCTTAAAAAAAAAATCTGTCATCTGCAACAACGTGGAGAATCTGGAGAACACTTAGCACGTCGTGCTAAATGAAATAAGCCAGATACAGAAAGACAAATGCTGCACAGTCTCATGTATGATGTCTAAAAAAGGCAGAATTCATATACACAGACTGTAGAATGGTGGTAGAGGCGGGGGTGGGGTCAAAGGTACAAAGGTAGGAAGTTTCGGTTATATAGGATGGATAAGTTCTAGAGAGCTCGTGTACAGCATGGTGACTCCGGTTAATCACACTGTATATTTAAAACTTGGTAAGAAAGTAGCCCTTAAGTGCTCTCACCACACACACACACACACACACACACACACACTCACACACACTAATAAAGGTAACTATGTGACAGATATGTTAACTACTTTGAATAGAGTAATTATTTCACAATGTATATGTATATCAAAACATGTTGTATCCCTTAAATATATACAAGTTTTATTTAAAGAAAGAAAAACTTCAAGTAGATAACCATAAACACGAACCAGGTGAAAGAGGAGAAAGCACAGGCTGCCTGGAATAATATCACGTCTATCCAGAATTACATGCAAAGTAATGCACAAATTATTAATTACTTTTTAATGGTTATGTGTGATATATTCCACAGAACTGGGGATACATGTTTTAACATTCTTTAATGATGAACATTGAAACCATTTTTAATTCTCTTTATAAGGAGATTGATATGTATGTGTATCATTAGTATAAATACACAAAGAATTGTATATGATTATAATGGACAAATTTATAGAGTGTATGATGTAATAATAATATATTTAATTCAAACATATAGATGAATTAAATGTATATGATATTTATAGATATATAGAGGTATAAATATCCCTGAGAAATCGCATTTGATAAGACCAAGAAGTCTAAGATGAGTTTTCTGGCACCGACTAGTACAGAACACGGAGCACATGGAACACAGATGTGCTTGTTAGATGGAAATAAAACCACAGCAGCAAAAGACAAAGAACAAGGTGGAACCCTGAGGGGGAATTTTCCCCTAGTCGGGTGTTCCTAAAAGATTTATTGATTCCACCCCAAAAAGGAATTGAAAGTTAAGTCGGACCCAAAAATGTATGGTGAATAGAGTTGCTTATATGTACTCAGGCTTAGGATAACTCACTGGTAAACTCTGCCTAGTTCTTAGTTCATAGTATGAGTGTCCTCAGTTAGTCATGCTGTGGTCCTGATCCAGCTTGAGTTGAAGAACTGGTTTGGGAATTTTTTTTTTTAATTTTTAATGTTTATTTATTTTTGAGAGACATAGAGGCACAGTGTGAACAGGGGAAGAGCAGAGAGAGAGGGAGACACAGAATCCAAAGCAGGCTCCAGGCTCTGAGCCATCAGCACAGAGCCCGATGCGGGGCTCGAACTCACAGACCGTGAGATCATGACCTGAGTTGAAGTCGGCCGCCCAACCGACTGAGCCACCCAGGCGCCCCTGGTTTGGGAATTTTTATGGATAGATGACCTAAACCAGGAAACCCAACCGGGCAACTGGAGTAATAATAATGAAGCCCCAAGTAGGCAGATCTGGTCAACTTAGTTTTCCCCCGGAAGAGGGTCTGAAGAAGGCCCAAGCCTGCCCAAAACGTTGTGCTTCCTATTAGACTGACCCAGATCTGAAAAGGGAATGGATATTCCAAGAGAAACCTTGCCCTGGCTGTTTTGGGGGCAAGTTAACAAAGGATGTTTACTCCCAGGAGACAAGTGGAATGTCTTCAGGCCCCTGGCCCCATTGGTTTCTCAAATTTGATGCCCTACCAGGCCTTTCCACCTCCCCCCAACCTTCCCTGATCTTAGAGGACTTAGACCAGAGCTGCCCAACAGATAAAGAATACAAGCCACATATAATTTTAGACTTTCTAGCAGCCGCACTTTAAAAAGTGAAATAGGCAAAATTAATTTTAATAGTATGTTTTGTTTAACTCCAAAAATTCAAACTATTATCATTGCACCATGTAATCAGCATTAAAAACCTACTAATAAATAAGACAATTCCCATTCTTTCTTCCGTGCTAAGTCTTGGAATCTGGTGTGTATACCGTACACATATAGCATGCTTCAGCCAGGACTAGCCCCATATCGTTTGCACAACCACCACAAGTGGCTCCCAGCCTCCCTTTTGAGCAGGCTGAATGATCTCCTTTCAAGCTCTCCATACCCAGCTGGGATGTCCTAGATGAGAGTCGAGGCAGAGGCCAGCATGCCTCCCCTCTGAGGCCGGAATGGCTGGAGGAAGCCGGCCCCTGTGCCTGTGGGACCCAGCTGGGCATTCGATGCCAACCCTGCCCGGGCCCAGCGAGCCAGACCTCACTTTTCACCTAGGATCTGCTCTCTGAGCTGCCCTTCTGAGTCTGATGAAACAGTTAAATTCTTTTTAAAAATGTCAGAGAGGATGTCTTATTTCTTCGTGTGAATTTGGAAAGACTATTTTTAAAATCAAAGAACAATCTTTAGGGGGAAGCAGCTTCCTCACCAGTGACCTATGCGTGCACTTTGCACTTACGAGCACTGGCCTCCGGAAGGAAAGCTCGTCTCATCTTGGGAAGGTGAGTGTCGAGCCCTCTTGCAGCCAACTAGCCATCCACAGTTCGTGGGAGAGCCGCCGGAGAGCAAGGAGATTAAAGCAGGTTCCTAGAGGGGTAAGTGGGAAAACGTGCTTGAGACATTTCTTTGAAAATCTAATCTAGGGTGGACAGCAAGCTCAGAACCTCCTGTACCCACAAGCAGTGACTAGATAATGCATGAAATGACTTAGTGGCCCTGTGACCTCCTCACAGGGCTCAGCAATGCCACCCTTAGCACCTCTGCCTGAAACTTGAGGCAGGACAGCCCAGAAGGAGACAGTCATTGTCTACTCAGAGTAAAGAAGGCACCTAGATGCAGGTTGTAAATAAGGAAAGTCCAGGAAAGAAGACAGGAGGGCAGACAGTGATGGGCAGGTGTTGCTTGGTCCTCTCAGTACTGTGCACACGGCTCAGGGCTAGGTCTGCGAGAGAGGACACAGAGCTGAGGCAGCAAGACAGGCACAGTCCTCTCTCTGAGACCCTTTGGGCCCTCTCAAGGCAGGCTACTAGCCACCGTCAGCCTGACGCTGACCACCCACCTCCATGAGGCCAGGAGCCTCTACTAAATGACACAGCCCTGACCTGGCAGAGGGCTCAGAAATCCTAGGCTTATCAATCAATCCACTTATTTATATGTTCAACAGATATGTATTAAATACCAAAGTCCCCATCGGTTCCTTTAAAAGATCATTCACTCCCCCAAATAATTGTGTTTTAACTATTATTTGGGATCCTAAATCTGTAACCCTTCTTTCTCCTTTCTCCGCTTTTTATTATCTAGGTTGCTGAGCATTTGGGGCATGAAGAAAGCTGTGGGCTCACAGGGAAACCAGCTCCCGGAGAGCCGTTGGCCAAGACTTCTGAGCCGTGACACCTAAGCTGGGTCTTAAACGTTGGGTGGAAGTTTGCCATGCAGAAAAGTGAGAGAGCGGTGTCCTAGGCAGAAGACGGCAATAGTTATAGAGCAAGGGAGCCGCAAGAAGCATCAGAAGGAAGTAGTCCAATTGTAAAGACCTCACATGCTGTCCCAGGCCAGTCCAGGGGACAGACCAACCCTGAGGGTCCCCGGCTTCTGCAGGCTTCTTTGGGCACGTGGCAGAGTTGGGATGCATTTGGTCTCCTCCATAATTTCACTTGCACATATCCGATTCCACCCGACATTTTTTTTCTAAATGGGCACAAAAATAATCCCCAAATTTGACACCCCAGAACTTCCTCATATCCCCAAGTCCGTAAGCTCTTCTTACAAACAACAGAAATGACTTCAACATTTCCCACCAACGCAGCTGTAGAACTTTTAATGTTTACAATCCTGTGTCACCCTGGGTCTGAGATGCTCTTCCAATTAAACCCTGGTTACACTTCTCTTTCCAAGTGCGAGAGAATCCAATTAAAGTTAATGAAAGCAATCAGTCTGCAAGTCTCGGGGTTTTCTGCCCCATTTGCGAATACAGGTAATAACACCACTGACCTCATGGAGGGAAAGGAGGCACGATCGTTCTCTGCAAATGAGCCAGACCTGAGCCAAACCAGGGAAACCTGGAATTAGAAGGTGGCCCTGTTTGGCTTCCCCCACAAAGCTCGGGATCTCATTAAGCATTAACTGTGGGAATCTGTCCTTTCAGAAGCTTCAGACTCATTTGGTGGCCATACGGTGGGAGTTCAGCAGTGCCTCTCATAAGCTCAAAACACTGGGACACCCCACGCTTACTGTTAAGAAGCCATTTGCTGCATTACCCTTGATTGTCTATCCATGAAGCAGCTTTTGACCCCAAAGAATGACACCATTAGAACACCGAAAGTCCCCGAGGTTGAATTTGGCAAGTCCTCCGAGTTCACATGACATTCTCCAGCCCTTGGTGCTAACTCCAAGAGCACCAGGTGGACCTACTGGGTCTCAACTCAGAGAGTCAGCATAGGACCCTTCAGAAAGCATCAACATGGCCCATGTCCCCATGCCGGGGGAGCGATGGGGACACGCCTTCAGACACGGTGCACAGATGTCACGTGCATTATTTGTCACCATTCATCCCCAAGGGGGCCTGTCCTCCCCCTGTGCCTCTTTCTGCCCAATTTCAGTTGAATAATCACACACCCCTCTCCCAGAGAGAGTGAGCTGTTCCTCACTGTTCTGTATTTATTTCGAAGGTGATTCACCCAACAGTCATCTCTTGGCAGAATCGTGCAATTTTGACCTCCAAGCGATCGTGCCGTAGTTTTTGTTTCCTCAGATCACCGCCCTGAGATGTGAGGCTCTGACCCCAGCCCCATCTGACACGTGAGGCTCTGACCCCAGCCCCATCTGACACCAGGAAATGAGCCCATCCCTACTCTCGGGGAGCTTCGTCTCTGACTGGGGAAACAAAGCCAACACTTGCGAGCAGTTGGAAAACTGAACGAGGCAGTAAATAATTAAGTGCTGCTCAATTACATAATTGATTAATTATAACTAATTGCTACTTAAATGAACTGCTCTAGCCCACATCGATCTTCCTCCGCTCTGACCTCATGGTCCGAACCACTCACTCTGGCAGTTCCACATTGTCCAGAACATTCCTCCCATGCCCTCATGGATAAGTCTCTCCTCCCATGACTGGGAGTGTCCCCGGGGCCAGGACCGGTCTTTTCAAGTTGAGGACAGGCCTTGGTTTCTTTCTCCTCCTTCCCCCAGAGCAGAATCAGCCCATCAAAGCATAAGGCTCTTTGCTTAATGCACACTTGCTGATTAATGTCAGAAATATAAACCAGTGTTCACGTAATGCGGCTCCACACGCCTGTGAGTATAAGCCAGGGGCATCATCGGGGCGCCTGGGGGGCTCAGTCGGTTCAGCGTCTGAGTTCGGCTCAAGTCATGATCTCTCCGTTCCTGAGTTCGAGCCCTGTATCAGGCTCTGTGCTGACAGCTCAGAGCCTGTAGCCTGCTTCAGATTTTGTGTCTCCCTCTCTCTCTCTGTTCCTCCCCCACTCATTCTCTCTCTCTCTCCCTCTCTCTCTCTCTCAAAAATAAGTAAACAACAACAACAAAACCAGGGTCATCATCAATTTTGCTTCACTACCTTAGCCCCCCGTAGCACGTCTTTAGATATGGCCCATGTGTTTTTCTATTGTTCTTCTACTCTGTCTTGTTAAGCCACCAAGATGGTGCCCCCGTGTCATAATCATGTGTCAGGCCACACTGTCCTGCCAGGATCCACCCTTCAGCCCCCACTCTGACTACTTACGCACATCCTTCCTTCCCTTACATGCTGTATGATGGATAATGTCAAGGAAGGGCAGGCCAGGGAGTTGCCCACCTACCTCTTTCTGCCTCTACTTTTTTCCAGTTCCAGGTCCCTCACTAGGCTCTGAGCAACTTGAGGATTCTTTACTCGTCACTGGGTTCCCATCGCAAGAGACCATGGTGTCAGCTTCACCTGCGCTAACAAAATACCACAGCCTGGGGGCTCACACAACAGAAATTTGTGTTCTCACTTCTGGAGGCCGGAAGTCTAAGATCAGGATGTCAGCAGAGTTGCTTTCTTCTGAGGCCTTCCTCCTTCGCTGGTAGTTGGCCATCTTGCCGCTGTATCTTCACGTTGGTCTTCCCTCTGTGTGTCCTGATCTCCTCTTCTTATAAGGACACCAGTGGAGTGCCTGGGTGGCTCAGTCAGTTGAGCACGGGGCTCTTAATCTCAGCTCAAGTCATGATCACATAGTTCGTGGGCCCGGCATTGGGCTCCATGCTGACAGCATAGATGGAGTCTGCTTGGGATTCTCTCTCTCTCTCTCTCTGCCCTTTATCTGCTCGCTCTCTCTCTCTCTCTCTCAAAATAAATAAATAAACTTTAAGTGAGATTGAACTAGGGCCCACCCCTATGAACTCATTTTACCTTAATTACCTCTTTAAAGGCTCTTTCTCCAAATACTCAATAGCTCGTACTCTGAGCTACTGGAGATTGATACTTCAACATATGAAATGGAGGTGGGGGGAGAGGTGGTACAGAATTCAGCCCATAACAACTGCTAATAGTCAAAGCGCTTAATAAATGTCATGGGTTTGAGGCACCCAAGTGGTTCAGTCGGTTAAGCATGTGACATCTGCTCAGGTCATGATCTCTCCCTCCTGGTCAATGAGTTCAAGTCCCACATCAGGCTCTGTGCTAACAGCTCAGAGCCTGAAGCCTGCTTGGGATTCTGTGTCTCCCTTTTTCTCTCTCTGCCCCTCCCCACTCACACTCTGTCCCTCTCTCTCTCTCTCTCTCTCTTTCTCAAAAATAAACAAACACTAAAAAAAAATTTTTTTTTTAATGTTGTAGGTTTTGTGGAATTGGGGTGGGGGGGCGGATACTGAAGAACGGATGGTTGGACAGAAAAATACAGTGGCTGCTAAAGGGATATTTGTTGGGGACAGAGCTAAAGACAGGAACAATGGGCTGGGAGAGCCTGGCCCCTTTCTCCTCCCCCACAGCCTATCCTTTCTCCCAGGACACACCTCCTTGATAATTCCCCTGCTCCCTTCACAGCTCCAGGACAGAGACACAATGTTGCGAAAAGGGTGGAAGCAGCGAGGAGGGATGTGACCCCGAGGTGAACCTGTGGGGGTGCCGCCAGCTCTCTTTGGAGGAGAGTGAAGACAGCCCGGGCCCATGGTTTCCCATATGTCACCCAGCAATTCTAACTCGACACCGAAACGAAGACTTTGTAAATAACCAACGTCTAAAAGGGAGACAAAGCCCAGGAATCAGGGCCTTTTTCTCTCCGTGTTCATCAGAATCCTTACGGCCCCGGCGCAGGAGCGGCACTCCCAGCAGCGGGAGAGGCCCGGTAATTACAGCGGGGCCGGAGAGCGCGCAGGGTCAGCACAACAAAGAGGAGGAAATTGCCTGCGCAGATTGGCTCAAATATCAGGTTCAACGAAGAAGAAAACACAATTTGTTCATTTGGAAGATGACTCCGGCGACGTGAATGCCCGACACCTTGTTGGAATTCAGGGGGAAACAGGGCAACCGCCCCGGGGAGGGGAGGCGGCAAGCTGCTTTTAGACCCAGAAACAATTGTGTGGGCCAAGCAAGCGAACCGGACCGCAGAAGAGACCTCCCGCTCCATTTATGAGCTCACCCTGCTCCACAGGTCAGCGGGTTTCTGAGGACTCAGAGCCTTTCTCTAGGGGCAGCGCCCTTGGGCAGGCCGGGCCTGATTTCCCCGGGCATGAATAGGGCACAGGACTCTTGGAAGCAGAGCTGGGGGTGTTCCCATCAGCAAAGTGGGATGCAGGTGTTAGGGCACGGCTGTGTCTGCATCCGTCAACCACCCCAGGACCCTCCTGCAAGTCCGCATTTCCTCCTCTGCACAGTGGGAGACTGTAATTTGCAGGGACCCAATACAGAAGAAACAGAGACGGCCCTGAGCACTTAGTGTGTCATCATACTAAGTGGCTTCCGGGTCAGGAGACCGCCCACTTAGCTCACTCAGGACAGTCCGGGCTTACACCTGTGGTCCCAGCATCATCATGAACACCCAAAGTGTCCACCCTGGAGTACCAAGTGAAAGAGATACCCTAATTCTCTGGGTACAAGAGGTGACAGTCCCACCTGCCCGTGCTGTTTACCCACAACACCTGGGGGAGGTCCAAACTCTGCTTGGAAAAGGCACTCCAGATCAGGGGCCTCGACATGGTGCAAGGGGTCCTGCCTTTAAGGAATTATGAATATAGGGCCAACTATATCAATGTGAGTGGGGGACGTCACTCAGCCCCAGCTCGTTGTTCAAACAATGGCTCCCATTGACCACATTTTGCCGTTGTCCCCATGGTCTGTGGGCCCACTGAACTCACCAGGCCCCCACCCCCAGGCAGGGCCGCTGAATTCCTTGAGACGAGCCCCCTCACCACTCACTCCTCATGCCCCCAAGCATCCTTGCAACCAAGCCCTATCCTCAAACATAATCCGGACACGCCTCTACCTTTCTGTCCTGCCTAAGCTAAGACTTAAGAGATCTGCCTCCCGATAGGAAACAAATAGCTATTTCCAAATTATAACTGGGGTTCCTGTCATCACTGGGGGCTGGCAATGAGCAGAGAATAGGAAATGGTTTGTGAATGAAGGAACTGAAGTTGGAATTTAAGGAATAGCGAGGGTTTTCATCTGTGAGAAGGACATGGGGTGGGGGCGGGGGGAGACATGATGGCAGGGACAGGGGAAGGGTGAGGAACCTGGCCGGAGAGGCCCCAGGGGACAGGATCTGAGGTCCGACCACATCCCTGAGGAGCCCAGGCCGCTGCGAGCGAGCTCGCAAGTTCCCACAGATACTGCCAGCTGCACTATTCCATTTAATGACACTGCCCAGCATTTAATTGACCCTTAAACGTAATGCTGCTATTGTGAACAAAGTTTAGTTGTCACTAATTAAGTCCCTGAAAATTAAAATAAAAAGCAAAGACTGAACTGCTCACAATCATTCAGTGAAACAGAATGGCTTCATAATCTTTGCAAAATAAAACACGGGACACATTAAGTCACCTCCTGGGAGCTTACAACCAGCCTGGTCCACTAATGGGTTCGTGGGCTCGGCAGACCCAGGGAGGCCCGTGGAATCCGCTCCCGGCATCCTTCGTGCATTGCGTGACCTCACGGTTTACGCTGCTTCCTTTTTCACAGGAACTGTGTGTTCTGGCCTTTAAAATACTGATTTTTATTCTAAATCCAGTCGTGTTTGTGAAAGGGCGCTCGGCAGCATAAGAATGAAGTTTGCTAAAGACACTGTTTCCTTAGACCACCTGAAGAAAGTACTAGAAAGTCGGTAATACCTACCACTTTAGAAATAGAATGAAAACGTAAAGGATTTTTTTTAATCCTGGCAGCTATTTAAAAGATAAACAGTAAATACAAGTGGAATTATACCAACTAACCATATTACTAGCAGTCAATTGCTGTAGAATAAACATTCTTATTTCCAGGGCGTTCTAATATATTCAAAGACATGGAGAATGGCACCAGAAGAATTTATCACTGACATTTGCTAAATTAGATATTCCCGAGGTTTGCCTATATGGATGACAACATTTTTAGCACTTCAAGGTCCTTGCAAGAAAAAGTCTCTATAAAAATTCAGGACGGTATTGTTATTATCAACACTTTAAAATTGACTGTGATTGTTACAGCAGTTTTAGAATCAAAGAGACCTAAAAAGAAGGGGAAAATTATATGTGTATTCTATATTTGAATTTTTATACATGAGATTTAAAACATAGTATTGTGATGTTTATTTCAGATAAATTCATTTTTACCAAAGACATTTCTTCCAGTGCCAAAAGCAATGCATAGTTTAGCGAAGACCCACCAGCCACATAAAATCCATCAACAACCTGCCAGTTCACCAGGCCACCATGTTTGAGAGTCGGTTCTCAACCCGTTCAACGGTGCATTCCATTTTGGCTTCTGTCCTAATTAATGAGTAATCTATAAAACAGGGATAATAATACATACCTCATACAAGCCACATACATAATTACAAGGATTGAATCAGATCCCATGTGAGACCAGGCATGTTAAGTGCTTCATAAATGTTCAGATATAATGTTTCTCTTTACTTCTCCCTGACATTCTGTAAATGCTTTTGGTCTTTACTCTTCTGTTTCCAAAGCTTTTTTAGAAATAACAAAATTAAAAGATTTTTTTTTTGTATGATAACATCTCTTAGTGTGGACATTTTCCAAAAGCTACTGAAAGGGATCAGAGGTCGGGGCTATCTGTTGGAGGCAACTGGCCTGGGGTGCCACCCCACAATGGCTTAGGACCAAATTCCCCCCACCTCTGTGGCCCATCCCTATCCCAGAGGACAATTGATTAAAGTCTAGAAATGGACTGACCTGCAAACAGTTTTTAAGCTATTTTACTAGAAATGTATTTGTACTCCTGCATCATTTGTTTTCTTTCTCTACTTTGGATTTTCAATATTCCACTGTAGGAAAATTCTCGAAATTATGATGGATTTCCCCAGCCTCTCCTCAGCAGCGTACCTGGGCTTCCTGGTTATCTGCTCCCCAGTCTTTCTCTCCCATCCCTCCTCCAGTGACCCATCAACTGGGCTTAACTCCTGCTAAGTCTGTTTGCTAAAACTATGTAATATGTTTTTGAAATTACTGACAACCTCTAGAATTCACAGTAAAGTAAATTCCTTGGGGCAAGGACTACAACTTGCATTTGTTTAAAATCTTCTATAGATGCTGCCATAGTTGATTCTCAACTAATCATCTTTGCCTGGAACTTAATCTTTTTTTTGTTGTTTTTGTTTTTTTTAATGCAATGCTGCCAACAATAACACAGCAACAATACTGTGATTGGGGATCTAGGTATTTTGTTGGTGCCTCAAGTCAAGGTTACTTTCTGAAAGATGAGCCTTATGTAGACCATCCCAGCTCTGGCCATGGCTGTCCCTTCCATAGTGCCATATGCAAGCATGAGCCTGGGGCAGGGGATATGTCACTCCAGCCAATGACATAATCCTCCAATAGTCCAAAATAGCTGTTAACAAGAACACACTGGGGTGCTCGGGTGACTCAGTCAGATAAGTGTCCGACTTCATCTCAGGTCATGATCTTATGGTTTGTGAAACGGAGCCCCGCTGTTGGGCTCTGTGCTGACAGCTGGGAGCCTGGAGCCTGCTTCAGATTCTGTGTCTCCCTCTCTCTCTGCCCCTCCCCTGCTCGTGCTCTGTCTCTCTCTCTCTCTTTCTCTCAAAAATAAATAAACATTTAAAAAAATTTTAAAAAGGACACACTGAAATTTGTAAATCTACAACAAAGCTTAAATAAAAGCAAACCATGTTCTTTTTTTTAAATTTTTTTACAGAGAGAGAGAGTACACGAGCAAGAAAGAAGGGAAGAGAGAGAGACAGAGACAGAGAGAGAGAGAACCTTAAGCAGGCTCCAACCTCAGCATGGGATCGTGACCTGAGCTGATATCAAGAGTTGGAGGTTCAGCCGACCCAGCCACCCAGGCGCCCCATTGTTCTTTTTTTAACCTTGCTCTTATTTGAAGTTTTATCCCCCAAATTTTTATCATATTTATACTTACCATAGATATTTGTGTGTGTGTGTGTATACATATACACATACTAACTGATATTACCCAACACTTTATGGGTACATGGAATCAGCTTATATATCACTCTTTTATGTAACATTCCACACGAGGACAAACCTGGCCTTGTAATGATACAATGAAACATGTCACGCTGCGGCCATATCCATCAAAGCCCCATTCAGCTACCACAGCGGGACACCTGGGAATCTGAACCACCAGTTAACGCTCTGGTCTGTGGGTAATTCCTAACCACAATTTAACTTTAACCAATGCCATAATTCCTTCAGCTCTCTTCAGCAGAGGACCCACAATGCATAAAAATAAAGTACTTCATCCTGGTTTTTCTCCTCTAGGGTATGTCTTTATGTGAGGAGACTTTAGATGCAAAGACCCATGAAAAGTGCTAGGATTAGATTTCTGTGATCGTTTCGTGGGTTGAGGCCACAGATGCATCCTGAGAGGCCCAACTTTCTCCCGGCAGAACCCTGGGCCCTGGCTGTGTTTATCGCAGTGGGTTCTTGTCTTCGACCTCTTCCGTCTTGCATGCTGTGATACCGTTCCACCTGCCAACCATGAAGGAATAGGAAACATTCCGTATGCTGTGGGCACCTGCTCCAGAGTGTACCTTTGTAACTTTCTTTTACAAACCAGACCTTCCAATAAAAAAGAAACCACACCTCACCACACAACTGTCTCTCTGGATTTTTTTTTAATTTTTTTAACGTTTTTTTATTTTATTTTTGAGAGACATAGAGACAGAGTGTGAGCAGGGGAAGGGCAGAGAGAGAGGGAGACACAGAATCCGAAGCAGGCTCCAGGCTCTGAGCCATCAGCACAGAGCCCGACGCGGGGCTCAAACTCACGGACTGTGAGATCATGACCTGAGCTGAAGTCGGCCGCCCAATCAACTGAGCCACCCAGGTGCCCCTGGATTTTTAACTCTAAGTTATGGCCATTATACTAAAGTAACATGCAAATCACCATGGTGAAAAATCAGAATAGGAAAACCAAATATATCAATTAAGTTTTTGCGTGTCACACACTATGTCTTGAAGTGCCTTTGGAGATCCCCCCAGCCAACCCCTTCAATTTACAAATGAGGACACTAAGGCATGAGACAAGAGTCCCACTCAGCGTGACCTTTGTATTTCAGTCCTGCTCTCCAGACGCTTCGCCATGAGGTCTTCCACCCCTTCCTAGGCCGACCACCCACTTAATCAAAGCTTTAAGTTACCAAAGTGATTTTTCAATCCTGAGTCTGTTTTCTGCTTTGCCCAACTAACTTCCCACCTCTCTTGGTAAGCATACAAATGTTAGACTTCTATGGCATTGACAGTTTTATAAATTAATGGCTTTGTTAGTTCCTTCCAAATAGATGCTGGCAACATAACCATGCGTAACCCTCTGTATTGTGTAGCCCTCTGTAGTTTACAAAACACTTACCTCTCCTGGTCAAGTAAACAGAAGTTTTCTTTGTTTAAGGGAGAGAAGAATGGAAAAGGCAGAATGAATTGAATAACAGCAGATTAATCAGGAAAAAAAAAAGAAAGAGAAAGAGAGAAATTCAAAAACTGTGGGTAGGACTCAAGGAAAACAATACACACACACACACACACACACACACACACACACACACATAGGAACCTGGGAACTGAAAAGCCTCCAGCCATGTTCCCCTGATGGTCTCCTTTTTGAGGAGCCCAAGATTGAAAATATGTCTGAAATAGAAATCGCCTGACCTGTCTTCCAGGTACCAAACTCAGACTCATCAGAATCCCCCATGCTGGAGTTTGCAAATCAAGTTCCCAAGGACTCTGTCACACTCCTGGGGGGCCAGCAGGCAGGGGTGTGTGTTTAGGCAGGCAGTGGAGATTCCGATCACAAAAACTGGAATCCAAGGAGAGATCTGTTCTGGATACACAAGCTGGATATAACTTCTTTTTTTTATTATTTTTATTTTTTTTAATGTTTATTTTGAGAGAGAGAGAGAGAGACAGAGCATGAGCATGGGAGACGAGGAGAGAGAGAGAGAGAGAGAGAGAGAGAGAGAGGGGGGGGAATCCGAAGCAGGCTCCAGGCTCTGAGCTGTCAGCACAGAGCCCAACGCGGGGCTCGAACTCACAAACCAGGAAATCGTGACCTGAGCCAAAGTCGGACATTTAACAGACTGAGCCACCCAGGCACCCCCGGATATAACCTTTCTGACACAGATGGATGGATCACTTCTCAGGGCCCATTAGAGATGGATGCATCCAAAGGTCAAGGTATCTTTCTGTCATTTATGTTGAAAAGATGTTTATAATGTCAGGGGAACTTGTGACACCCAAACTCCCACTCTCTATTCACATCAAATTTACATCTCTCCATAATCTCTGGTCTTCCTAATCCACACACACACACACACACACACACACACATTTTATAGAAGAGTCTAAGTAAAATTATATATCCTTCTTTCTCATGTTATTATTATCTGCTTTGTGTTTTTTCCAAGTTTCTACAGTTTCCATGTCATAATGATCTTGATTTTTATAATCTTCATAATTTAAGGAGGAAGAATTGAGATGATCCCTGGATTTATAAATAAAAGGAACGTTTGGCGTAACACTGATAAGTTGGGTTCACCAGGGAAGAGCTAAGCCAGCCACAGAGGGAAGCCAGGATCTGAGACACTAGAGATGACCGGTATGACCAGGGCTTCGAACAACAGCTCAAAGATCCAGAATGCGTGTCGAGCAGTACCTGAGAAAGCGGCCCGGCACTGGGGACAGAGATATTTGGTCCCCTCTCCTTGAGCTGGGAGTGGTTCATCAGACTCCACCGGGACCCTTGGCTCTAACTCCTTGGTCACCAAGCAGTTTGAGGTGACGACCCATCCTTCCAGAAATTCTATTCAGAGATGGGACTGCCCTAGGTGATGAGCTTCAGAATGCTAGTCATCACCTAGGAGTCTGCCATGGTAAACACATGGCCTGGTCCCCACTTATGCATCAGGCCCACACCGGCATGGTTAGCATCTTCATCTCTGAAGGGATGGACCTGGCCACCTCTATGAAGGCACACAGAACTGAATGGCAGGGACCACATCAAGCTGCGTGACATCAGTGAGGCCCTGGGCAAGGGCAAGATGGCATCCCCCCTAGGGCTTGGCCTTCTCTCTGTATATAGCCTATGACATTCCGTGGAGTAATGAAATCAGGATTCGGTTACTGTTCTCTGGGGCTGGTCAGCTTGCCTGTTCACAGCTGTATGCTCTTCTAAATAAGATGGACATAAATACCCTTGTGCCTTTTGTATTTAAGGGAGTGTGAGAGTAAATGAAGATTATATTCCCATGTCTCAAGGGGGTTTTTCCCACAAAGCTAAAATAATTTCAGAGTGGTGATTTAGAGTGTCAGAATAATCCAGAAGTGAAAACGGACAGTTTTCATTTTTAGCTCAGGGACTCAAACTCTGACGCATGGGGGCCATTGAGTTCCACAGGCAGTACCTATGGAACCATGGCTGGGCACCATCATCCCCACCTGAAATGTTAGCCAGCGGAGCTCCTGTGGACTGGCCCCAGCCTGCAGACAGGGCTGGCCCTAGCCCACAAAGCAGCTTGAGCTGCTCCAGACCCAGACGATGGTAATGTCCCTCTCATCTTCAAACCTCCAACCCCTATTAAGTTTAAACTTGAACTATGTTATTTCGCCTTCCCTCCTAATAACATTGTCATCTGCAATATGAAATTAGATTGAGGTGAGAGGGATGATTGCTGAGTTTGAAATTTGATCGTTAGACTCAAAGAAGAAATGGTAACTCAACTAGCTCTTTGTCAAAAGTACTATATTTCATCCAAGACAGACTATATCAGAATAAAATGTTCTTGGGTGCATTTTTATGGTACATATTCTTAAAACACTATAAAATTCAAATTTCCTGAAGTATATTTCACCTTTTAATAAGATTAAAACTAATATGGCTGATTGTCTCAAGGAAAAAAAGTCATTCTTTTATATATCGGAGGCCAGCAGCCCATGACCAGCCTGTCATGGGGATTCGGAGACATGCCAGGGAACTCACACGGCATCGATTTTCCTGACTTGACTCTCGGCATTACTAAGGACTTTGGCTTAGGCTCATTGCTCTGGCTCTTTTTCCTCCTGGCTAACTCACAGAGAATCCCTGCAGACCAAGTCTGTCCACAACTCCCTTGGCTGCAGCCTGAACATGTGTGCTCTGGCCCAAGTGGGAGGGGAGGTTGGACTGCGTGTGCCTCCAGTATAACACATCCAAAAGGGAATCATCTCCCCCTTACCTTCTGCACACGTACACCTAACACGTGCACTGCGCAAACACATTTATGCAACACATACCCACACACTCCTCTTCCTATATTCACTATCTCCATGAATGGTCTCACTATGCTCCTAGTTGCCTGAACCAAAATGTGGAGAATTCTAGACTTCTCCCCCTTCTGTTCCCAATAGCCATGAACCCTAAGCACCATCTGTGCTAACACCTAAAAACCTTATTCTCTGCTCCACGACGAGAGTTCTATTGCAATATCGAGAGATGCTATAATTAAAGGAAAGAGATTCCACAACATCTTAAAAATTTGAGCCATTGAGCAATTATCATTTGTACTAGGCTGGGCATTGCAAGAGAATTCCTGACTTCAGTAGTTCACAGCCTACTTAGACATGTGTTGCCTAACCATGATAAAAAGAGAGAAGGAAGAGTGTCATGGTAAAGTGACAACCAAATATAATCAAGCCCCAAATGAGTTCTCTGGAGGGCCAAAGACTGACGGGGCAGTGTTATCTGGAAGGCCTCCTGGAGGAAGCAGGAATTTGAGCTGAACCACTGAGAAAGAGCAGAACTTGAATCTGTGAATTAGTAGGAAGACTGAGGCGAAGTCTTGAGAGCTAAAAGAACCATGGGCTACACAGGAACAGACGAAAGTTGACTCCATGTTGGTTGTGGTAAGAAATGGGAGAAAACAGGATGAATCAAAATAAAGAGGTAGGTGCTTTTGAGCATGAGTCTTGGCACTTATGAAGATCAGGAGGATAATGCAGGGGCTGAAATTCCTGATGAAAGGTGAATGAGTGGGGGCATCTTCTCCTTGCTGAGCTCAGAAAAGGCAAAGTAAGTGAGTAGCCAGTTAGACTAGGCCTGGAATCAAAACTATTGCCTCTGGCTAAAGCCACCCCCTTGGTTGAGGACCCAGTATCTTGTTTTGTCTGCTGCCAGCCTGCCCAGTCTACAGGGTGAGTGTCAAGGGCATGCCATATTTTTCCCAACCGTAGGCCAACTTCTCCCAGGATCCATAAAAGCATCCATGCAAGACTCTAAAGTCTATGAACTCCAGGGTCAAGGTGTACCCCACGGACATATTTGGGGTTAACAGTAAAGAGTTCAGGAAGAAATTGCCAATAAGAAAACCCTTTATTCATTAACAGGAGAAAAGGGTGCCCAAGGCAGCAAAGATGTGAGCTGCCCATCCCTTCAGGCTTGGAAACCAACTACACAGGCCCAGGGCATTCAAGTTAGTACCCAATGGTGGCAGAGAGAAATTAAGAATTCACTTTCTGGGGCCTGGAGAGAGTGAGCCAATGACAGAGGTCATGCTTATTTTCCAAAAGCAGGTGTTTTCCAACCCACTGGGCAGATAATCCAAGAGGAAGCACTGATGGCCTCCAAGGTCTTGCATGCACCTCCAAGCCAGAGAGAGAGCAGCCAAAGGCAGCCAGAGCAAGAGGCTGAAATGAGACAAAAGGAGGGTGGGATGGGGGAGCTCGGACTTGAAATTAGGGTTTCATGACTTTTCGCCCCAGCCTTTGACAGCACAGACAGAACCATGGCTGGCACTGTCGACACCCGTGTTTTAATCCCTGCTCCGCTACTTGCTACTTGTGGTATTCGGTGGTTGTCTACTCAATATAGGCTTCAGTATACTTCCTTGTAAAACAGAGGTTACAAGGCCATCCCGCCCCCACCCAATTGCCACCACTGCAGAGGACTACTAAGGAGTGCAATGAGCTAACAGCCAAGGAAGCAGTTTTTCACTGTGTGGTCCTATGCTCACACAAGGGTGTGTTCTCATTTGGATGTGCTCACCGTGGCCCCAGGCTAGAGAAGGGGACAGCTGCTCTGGCAGAGTGTGGCGCTGCCCTCAAGGAGTTTGTAACCAGACTTGGAAGGGAGGTTCATCATCCAGAGACAATCATTAGACTCCTTGTTAAAAGATCCCTTCCAGGCGCTACGTGTTGGCAGAAAAATGGTGGTAGGTATTAACGAGAGAAGGTACTCCCACAGAGCTTAAATAGGAGCTGGGCTACAAAGGATGGAGTAAAATTTGGCAAGGTGGAGAAGATGAGAATGGAAAAGAAAAGAGAGACTACCAACATCAGAAACGTAGGCCCAAAGCCCAGTTTTCAGAACTCATTCCTGGCTAATGGACATGGAAGCTCCAAGCCGCCAGCTTTTTTATTTATTTAATTTCTCTAGGAGCAAAGTCCAAAAATCCGAAAATTCTTTTTTTTTTTAAGGTGAGTTCTATACCCAACGTAGGACTTGAACTCATGACTCTGAGGTCAAGAGTTGCACGCTTCACCACCTGAGCCAGCCAGGCGTTCCTAAAAATTTGAGAATTCTAAGGAAGGAAAAAAAAATTAAAGTTACATATGATTGCATCACTTGGGATAACTGGTATTATTTTATTACATATCTTTAAAGTCTTTTTCAAATATTCTGCAAGATCAACTTTAAGGGACTGAATAAATTCTATTGCAGAAATGTAAAACAGTTAACTCATTCCCCTATTGTTGGGTTTTAAGATTTCTTTTTTTAATGTTTATTTATTTTGAGAGAGAGGGAGAGAGCATTCATGCCCGCGTGCTTGAGCAGGGGAGGGGCAGAGAGAAAGGGAGAGAGAGAATACCAAGAATACAACGCAGGGCTTAAGTTTCCAGCTGCAAGATCGCAACCCCAGCCAACATCAAGAGTCAGACTCTTAACCAACTGAGCCACCCAGGCACCCAGTTAAGATATTTCTAAATCATATACACAGTATTTCAAAGTTTGTGATTGGGAATGGGAATTCTAAAGTAAGAGTGTCTTTCTAGATTCAAACTCTGTTTCCCTATTATCCGGTAAATTCACTCAAGTGATAAACTCGTTTCCTGTTCTTTAAAACTGGGACCAAAATAGTACCTAACAGAGTTGAAAAATTTGTGGTAATAATTACATAATACAGCGGCACCAGGTCATAATCTCATGGTTTATGAGTTCAAGCCCCCCACCAGGCTCTGTGCTGACAGCTCGGAGCCTGGAGTCTGCTACAAATTCTGTGTCTCCCCCTCTCTCTGCCCCTCCCTCACTCATACTCTGTCTGTCCGTCTCTTTCTCTAAGAATAAACAATTAAAAAAATACTACTCACCTGTTTTTGAAAAATGAGCTACAGATACATGTAATAACATGGATAAATCTCAAAACAAGTACACTGAATGAAAGAATCCAGACAAAACAGAGGGTACATGTAATATGGCTTCACCTGTATAAAATTCTAGGAAATATAATCTCTAACGACTGAGAGCAGATCAGTGGATGCCTGGACATGAAGGGACAGGAGGAAACTTTTTGGGGGTGTTGGGTGTGTTCAGTATTGTGACTTGTGATGGTATTATTAGTGTATACTTACATCAGATGTTATCAAATTGTACACTTTAGGGACACCATGCACAGTGTACTGTGTGCAGTTTCCTGTGTTAATTATAACCTAGTAAAGTTGTAAGAAATATACATTTTTTAAAATTTGTGCTAAAATAAATCACCACCATGAGGCTCCTGGGTGGCTCAGTCGGTTAAATGTCCAACTTCGGCTCAGGTCAAGATCTCCCAGTCTGCAAGTTTGAGCCCCACGTCGGGCTCTGTGCTGACCACTCAGAGCCTGGAGCCTGCTTTGGATTCTGTGTCTCCCTCTCTCTCTCTGCCCCTTCCCTCCTCTCTCACTTTCTCTCTCTCTCTCTCTCTCTCTCTCAAAAATAAACATTTTAAAAAAATTTAAATAACTCACCACCAGGAATTTAATGGCATGCCTTTTGTCTTTTCCCTCACTAACACTGGGTATTCCTTTATTTTAAATAGTTTTACCACAATGGCATTTGTGAGACTAAGCAAAAACCAGGGGGAGGGGAAGAGGGGAAAGGAAAAAAAGACACAGAGAGGGAGGGAGATAAAACATAAGAGACTCACAAAGACTAAAAACAATCTGAGGGTGAGGGAGGTAAGGGGGGTGAGGGCGGGGGAGAGGGGAGGACGGGCATTAAAGAGGGCACGTGTTGGGATGAACACTGGGTGTTATATGTAAACCAATTTGAAAATAAACTATTATAAAAAAAAGGCAATTTAAAAATAATAATAATAAATAAAAAATAAAAAATAAATAGTTTTTTTTTTTTTTTTTTTTAACGTTTATTTATTTCTGAGAGACATAGAGACAGAGTATGAGCAGGGGAAGGGCAGAGAGAGAGGGAGACACAGAATCCGAAGCAGGCTCCAGGCTCTGAGCTGTCAGCACAGAGCCTGATGCGGGGCTCGAACTCATGAACCGTGAGATCATGACCTGAGCCGAAGTCAGACGTTCGACAGACTGAACCACCCAGGTGCCCCAACATATACATTTTAAAAACAAAAGTAGAATCATCCTTTACATCCTTTTTTGTAATCCATGTTTTATACTAACATAATGTGCTTATCTGTCGATTCATATCGATAAATGTGCAGCTACATTGTAGTTGTAATGGCTGGAATGGCAATTCTTAATGCTGCTCCTTAAATCATATTTCAGTTTCAGAAAATGGAATAAGGCTCTCTCTCATTTCAAAGAGAGTTGAGAGTAATTTCACAAATCACTTTTTGTTGTTGTTGTTGTTGTTGTTGTTGCTACAGCGTCACAGAAACTACTGCAGATTCTTCAATGAGGGACAACCAAGAGTCTTCCCCACCCTGAAAGGAATTTTTATGAAACTGACCTTTGCTAGCTTTTTTTACAGTTTTCCTAGAACGGTGCTGATCATGAAATTTTCAGCGAGCCACTCTTCACTTGACCAATTATGAAGAGATCAATTCGTCCCCATTAGCCTCTAGTTCATTAGTACCCAAAATGAGGTCCACTCTAGTAAACAGTGAGCAACGACCTTTGGTGCAAGTAGAGATGTCTCTTTGTCAAGGTCTTAAGAGGAGTAAATCAGCAGCCCTTCCTTAAAGTTCAAAAGGAAATACTTTGATTAAAATTAAAAAGCTTTTCCACTTAAAGGTCAGGAAAAAAATTGGTGATGTCCTGTGAGAAATACAATTATTATTCAATGCAATGCACATCGCTATGACATTGGGGTTGAGAATTTAAAAGTGACACAGTTTAGGAATGAAAAGTTATGGTTTATCCAGTAACAGTCATCTATCTGCTTGCAAGTTACCTCTGAGTGACACTTAACATCCAGGTTCCAACAGCCAATGGGCTGACAGACTTTGTCAAATTGGGATCAGTGGGATCTGACTTGAAAGTCATCATCCCATTCCCTTTGGACTGTGCTTCAAACAAGTCAACCATATAAATGAGGAAGTATTCAGTCTGAAGGTCAGACTGACTGACTGACCATGCTAGCTGAGATTTTTGTTTTGAAACCACTCGTCAGAAACAAAGCATCTTTTTTGAAAGGAGAAAACCAGCAAGTGGGTTGGAGTCACCAGGTCATGGCAGTCCGGGCATTTCCAAAGGCTTTTCTTCCCCCCTGATGATTCGAAAGGCACTGAGCATTCAGCACACCCTGGAGCCTCCCCTGAGCCCTACCTCATTCTGGGCGCTATTAGGAATGTGAAATTAAGTACACGACACGTGCCCTCCATCATCAGCTAAGTGGATGAAGAGACAGACCTGTAAACACCTCACTTCCTGACAAGGCCAATGGGGTTGGGTGTAATCAGAAAGAAACAAGTTTGCTGTGAGCAGAAGAAACCAGTGACCGAGACTGGCCAGATATGGGACAAGGCTCTTTGCAAGAGATGGCATTTCCACCTGAGGAGAGAAGGAAACATGGCTATCCAAGCCCACCCATCTTATTACCTTTGGATGCGTAAAACCAATGCTGGAAATACCTTTGGTGAGGGATATTTTAAAATCTCGATGATCCTTACACTAAATTGAAGGGGGGTAAGTGTGTTTCAAGCAGCTAGGCTAACAAGCACTTTTTCCATAAAAGTGATAAAAGCAATTACACTTTAACAGGAAAGCTCTCTGTCTCTGGATGTTTCTTCTTCCAAACTAACACTTTAGCAAGCTCCATACAAATATTAGATGTTTCCAATAAACGAGGAACAGACAGCTCATTTAAAGTGAAAGGAACCTTCTGCGCAACATGAACTACCAAGAAGAAAAGCCGGAGGAGCTGGGCGCCCTACAGAGCAGGAGCCAACAGAGCCAGTGGGCAGGTGAGACACAGAGTGGCCCTCTAGAAACAGAGCGGCACTCTAGAGAGCTTCCCCACCCTGGATGACAAGGACAGGCACAACACAGAAATCAGGGCCCTGGGGGTTGAGACCTGGAGACGTGACACCAACGGGCTGTGGGGAACTCGGGCAGGCCAGTAGGTTCGATCACCCAACACGTGGGTGCAGTGAGTGTGGCCGGGAAGACCCTTCCGCTCCCCACACAGTGGCCTAAGGTCTGCAAACCCAGAGAAGAGTTTGGGATTACAGGATTAGAAACCCAGCTGGGGAGAGGAGGCTCGGTGGTCAATTTCAGATCCCTTTCTGGGCTCGAAGTTTAGTGTGAAGGAGGACAGAACATGATATGAAGAAGGACTGAAGGGGAGAGGAAAGTCTGGCAACCTCACAGGGAGGCTATTGCTGCTGGAAAACTGGCTTTAGTGCTTGAGCTGATTCCCTAAGTTGGGGGCTGCGCAGGCCTGTGCAGCCCTGGCGATGCCTGGACCAAATCCTGCTATTCTGAACTGTCTGCAAGGCCTCCCACCGGAGGCCCTAGAGTTCACAATACAGGACAGAGGCGGAGAGCTGGCGCCCGTGTACTTAGGATAACTACGTTAAAATAATTGCCAGATAATAGATATCTTCTAATTACAATAACAGAACAAAGGATAACTGGTATCCCCAAAGAAGAGACACAACAAGAGACACAAAACAAATTCAAGATATAATAGGAAAAAAAAAAAAAACCTTTCCATAAATGAAGGAAGAACTGAATCAACATAATTGAAAGACGATTCCAAGTAGACTCTGTTGTGGGAAATTTGAGACAGAACAAGCACCACCAAGATCAATCCTGGTAAATTACTGAACATAAAAAAAAAATTGAGAGAATTCCTGAGGCATTTGAAAAGAAGAAACAAAAATTTACTTAAAAGGCTAGTGAATAAGGCTAGCCTGGTAACTCTTTACAGCAACATTAAAATACAGGAGAAAACATGGAACAATATATGTGAGTTTCTAAAGGGAAAAAGTGTGATCCAAAAATTGTAAGCCCAACAAGGTGTTGTTTGACTATAAACGTGTCAGACATGCATTCACAGATTTGCAGGAACTCAGGAAATACAGCACTCATTCGTCCCTTAAGTAAAAAATTTTGATGACAAAATCTAACCGTTCGAGAACAAATGGAATTATGGTCAAAGGCTCTGTAATGAGCACTGAACCCACACATATAAATGGAAGCTAAATAGCTTTTATATACATCTACATATGCATACATGGCTTCACAAATTGGAGAAGCGCTATAAGGGAAATCAAAAATATGAGGTATATGGTTAATGATGGCTATCTCTGAAGGCAGAGGCAAAGGAGAAAGAGAGAGGCAATTTTATTTTATTTTCTCCCATACTCTTAATTGAGGTGTAATTTACATGTAATAAAATGCATAAATTTTAAGTATACAGTTTGACTAATTTTCACAGTTTCTGGAAGAGTTGCAAAATTGCTATCTTATTTTTTCCTAAAATATTTCTAGGATTCACCAGTGAAGCCATTTGGACCTAGAGTTTATTCGTGGGAATTTCTTTTATCTACAAATCCAGGTTTTTTAACTATATTTTTAAGGTTATCTGTTTCTTTTAGAATAGACTTTGGTAGTTTGCGTCTTTCCAGGAGTCTGTCCATTTTATCCAAATTGTCAAACTCATGGGGATAAAATGGTTCATAATATTCCTGTATTTATTGTGAAGTTTGTAAGAGCTTGTTGAGAGGACAAATTTCATCTATCTCGCAAGGTCCTTCTAGCTGGACTTAGAATCACATTGACATGAGACAGATCAAGAGGAGAAAATCTAACTTAATAGCATAGTGCAGGCAACCCACACAGACGTAGAAATTCCAGAGACAGTCAGGCAACAGGTGGCTTACATGAGCTAAGGAGAGGGGTAGGGTCTGAGGATACAAAATGAAGACTCTTAGTAGGAAGATGAAAGGAGATGTTAGGAAAACAAAGTTTGCTCTGTTATATAGATAAGTTTCTTAGGTAGAGAGGAATCTCTGAGTAGCTCTCTTCCTGATACAAGGAAGCAGTTAAGGGGGAGGTGAAGAATTTTTTCCTAAATCTCCTGGCTTTTTATTGTTTTTAACTCAAAATAACGTTCATCCCAAAGTGGCCCATCCTGGGGCAGCCTACCCTTGGCGTCTGTAATCTTTATAATTTCCTCTCTCATTTCTGATATTGGCAATTTGGGTTTTTTTTTTCTCTTTTTTTCCAGTTATATATGTATTGAGGTTTGTCAATTTCATTGACCTTCTCAACGGGTCATAATTAGTTTCACTGATTATGCTAATTTTTGTTTTTTCAAATCCCACTGGTTTCTGCTCTTCATAATGTCCTTCTGTATGCTTGCTTTGTGTTTCATTTGTTCTTTTTCTAATTTCTAAGGTGGAAGCTTAGGTCACGTATCAGCAAAATTTTTTCATAAAGGGTCAGAGAGTAATTATTTTAGGCTTTGAGATTCATATGATCTCTGTTGCAACTAATCAACTATTGTTGTAGCACAAAAGCAGCCATAGACAATGCATAAACAAATGAACATGGCTGTGTTTCACTAAAACCTTATTCACAAAAATAGGACGTGGGTTCGACTTTACACATCTGCTGTATAACAATTCTCAGTTTATACCATCAATTTGAGACTTTTATTTTTTCTAATATAGGCACTTGGTGCTATAAATTTCCCTCTAAGTACTGTTTTACATGCGTCCCACAAATTTTGATCTGTCATATTTTCATTTTCATTAGGAAAATGGAGAAAGTATTGGTCATTGACAATGAATCTGACCTTTCTTACTGGCAATCACCACCACCTCTGTGAGCTCAAAGTTAATCCTTACTGTGTTGTTACTAACTGGATCCAGGTCAGGCATGGTAACTTCCACCACTGCTATCAAAGCTTCTATACCCTCCCTTCCCTGGGCCCTCCCTTCCCTGGGCCCTCCCTTCCCTGGGCCCTCCTTTCTCTGGGCCCTTCATAGGAGGTAGTGTCGTTTTCCACATCTTTCAAAGCCACCAAAACCCCAGGCACCTTTCCAGTCTCCCTTCCCCAATTTTGTCTCCTCCACATCTTCAATAACATAACTTGATCCCTAGGTCCCACAATCCCCCATTAGCAAAAAATATTGCAAGTTTACTTATCTCCGAAGACGAATAGATGGGGGAAGGGACCATATTCATTTAGGTCCCTGAGAAGGGACAGCAAAAGGGGATTAAACATACAAGAGATTGGTTGAAAGAGGGAGCAGGAGAATGAAAGGACTCTTCAGATTGTAATGTGGCTCTGAGAATTCTAAAAGGAAAGAGGAAAGGAAAGATGATTGAGGGAGGGAGAATCTTGGACTGCAGCACAGGTTTAATAAAGATTTAGCCAGGTCATTGAAAATACTCAAGCCAAATCCATCCCACAAGTCTCTTCCTCAGCCCCCATGCCATGGTTAGTTGTTGACTGGGAGAAGCCTTCAGGGAGTATGACCTTAATGTTAATGCAATGGCAGATCCCATAAAGACCTTAGGAAGAATTTCCGAACTGTCCACAGCGTGTGAATTCTATCTCCTGTTAGTAAAGGAAGCGGATGGAAAAAAGCAGATGCCTTTATTACTTGTTGGTTTATAGCTGCCGCAATCGCCAGGAAGCAGAGCTCACTCCTCTCACCATGAGTTACCAGTGCCAATGGAAGTACACACCACTGAAAGACCTTCCACACCCCAACCATGCGTGCCTTCTGTAGCAATGACACCTGTCAAAACAATACTCGACAGACATAACTCGCCTTGTTTTGAACCGCATGAACCACAGAAAAAAATACACCTGCTCCCCAAAAACACTCCAATGTTATTATAAGGCCATTACCTGTACTTCTTGGCACTTTATCAGCAGAACGCGCCTACAATAGTGTGTGCTGTTATGGCCATCACAGCTACGATTTCCTGACTGTTGCCCAGCCTCTGAAGTATGAGAGGATGTGACCAATGCAGTGATGGGTGAGCGTAAATTCTGTGCCTGCTTAGATGGGAACTCAGATTGGGTGAAAATAAAGCAGATTCAGCTCACTGGACCTTTTAGTCTTCACTGGGGATCAGTGAATCCAGAGTAGCAGGGACGAAACCAGCCAGAACACAGGCAACCTTACACGACTTCTTCAGAAGCAGTTTCTCATACACTACAGCAAACCTCCTAGAGACCCACAGATAAAATGCCTCATTGGGTAAACTGAGGCAAGGGAGTAAAAGCAGAACCAAGCACCACTCTCTCGATACCTCCTCCCCTTCAAGGGGCCACATAGCTGCCCCTTTCAGTAGAGCTGTTATTATCCAGATGTGACCTCTCATGCTCACTGAGGACCTAATAGATCTTTGTTTCTGGTAATAAACTCTGCCCCTCGGTCATTCAAATGCCTCGAAAACAGCTTTCAATCTTTGAAGGCTCTGTAATTTCCCATCTGTTGCCTGAAGCTGGGCTCTCTGAAAGTGAAGGGCGAGGCAATACCTGTTTGCACAGATCAGCCCAGGGCTCTGACCAGCTCCTGGCAGAGGCGAGAGTATAAAACTGAATAAACATTTCCCAGAGACATTTACTAGTGGTATACCTGGGAGGCACTTTAACAAAGCACTTGAACCTGCAGAACTGACAGCATGCTATTTTAAAGACCGTTTTCCTATTTCTTTAATTCTTTTATTATGCATCGTATGCCTACTGAGGTCCTGCTCTGTGCAAACCCTCTGCTGGTCCTCTGGGATACAAGGATGAAGAGCTATTGTAATAGTTCAAGGATCCGCTTGGACCTGGATTACAGTCATGGAAGCTGAAGGGCAGGGATATGGGTAGATTCAAGAGATACTTTAGAAGACTAAGATCCAGTCATCCCTGAGCACCTACTATGTGCCAGGCATATGGCTTGTCTTCAGCAAACTATATTCTGCAGGGCTATTTGCAACATGAAAATGCAGTGCCACTTGTGCCCAAGCAGGAAAGGCTATTCCCTCTTCCTCACTCTCTCCACCTCTCTAGACTATTCTGGAAAGGCTCAGCAAGGCTAAGAGAGGGCCTGAAGCCAACACAGTGTACAGGAGGAGAACTGCATCTCCTAGAATAGGCTTGCCTTGGGGATACTCACGGGACAAGTGCTATCCATCACAGGGGCCCACCCTGTGACTCAGCACCACACCCTTGCCCAGGGCCCCACTGGGGACAGAGGGTGGCAGACGTTGCCGGGTCGAGGCAGGGAAGCCAGCAGCTGAGACACTGTCTGGGTGATGTAGTGGAAGGGTGGGACCCCCCGTGCATATTCCATTATTCCGCTGGACTTCGCTTACAAAACATAAGTTCAAAGATAATATGACTAAGACTTTCAAGTTGGCGGACACAGAACATTAAACCTCGAGTGCAGGGCTCTTCTGAGTACAGGGCCTTTCGCAGCTGCACTGTTCACACACCCACGAAGCCAGGCCCAGAGCCAGCCATTGCGTTAGACCCTGTGACACAAGAATGAGTTAGACGCAATCACCATCCTACCACTGTGACAGGGCAGAGAACCACAGGACGCTTTTGGAACTTAAGGGAGATTTGACAGATCTAACTGAAGTGTACACTGTAATTGGCTGCTGGAAGAAGGGGGAAAGGGAAGGGGGGAACCTCCCAGCAGAAGGAGCGGTAAGTGCAAAGGTCTAGGAATGAAGCAAGAGAAAGCAGCTACTTCTGGAGATCTACAGCTGTAACCAAAAGAAGGGGGAGCAGGGAAAACTGAGACTGAGAGGGAGTTCTAAAGGGCCATGAAAAAGACGCTTAGGATTTTCAAAAAAATTATCCTAAAAGTCATGGGGAAACCCTAAAAAGTTTCAAGTTGAGAAGTGATTGCGTTCTACGTGTGCTTCAGAGATCACGTTCTGGGGGTAAATTGGAGCAGGCTAACCGTAGGAGCTAGCTTTGGGCTAGGCACGTGATGGCAGGCATGGAAACAGTCCCGAAGGAAGCCATGCTAGTCTGCTAGTGAAACGGAAGAGGAGATACATCAATGTAGTATGACCTGAAAAGTTCACACAGGAGTAAGCAGTGCCATGAAGGCAAAAGAGAAGCACCACAAGCTGGAAGATCAGGAGGCCATGCCTAACCTACCTCATGAGAAATGAGCAAATGTTTGTAGGTATATGGAAGGAGGGTGAGGATAAAATGGTTTCAGGTAGAGGGAAAGGATAGAGGTGTGGGGATAAGCGTATGTTGTCTTCTGGGGAGTAGCAATTCCACATGGCTGGAGCGAGGAGTGAAAAGCACGACTGACCAAAGATGAAGATAGACAAACGTGCAACTGTCAGAAGCAATGACTTAGGAGATTGGTCTCTGTGCTAAAGACAATAGGAAGCCAAAGACTAAAGCAAATTTCACCCCAGAATGGCCACTTTGTCATATGTACAGAAGTGGGATTGCCATTGGGCCAGACTGGAGACAAGGAGCCCAGGTAGGAAAGGGGGACAATAATCCAGGTCAAACGTCCTGGTTGCCTGAATGAGGAATGTGGCAATGGGGTTGGGGAGGTATTAAGAGGGTGGAATTGTAGAATCTGGTGGAAAACTGAATAGGTGAGAATCAAGAGAAGGAGGTCACAGAGGATGTCCACATTTTTGGAGACTATGTAGATAGTGGTGTCATTCCCTGAGCTAGGGACCACAGGAGAGAAGCACATGGAAGGTGAGGAAAGGGAGAGCTAGTCTTTTCTGTGTTCTACTCATTAGACATCTAGGTGGGATGCTTGATAGACATGGGATATGCAGACCGGGCATCAGGTGAGGATCCCGGGCTTGGCTCTGAGGTTGAGTGTTTTCTGCATATCCTTGGTGTCCATAAGAAAGTGTGAGGTCTTTCCAGCAATTATAACCCCCATCAGAGGAACAGCAGCCTCTCTGGGTGAAAGAACCATCACCCCTGGTTTTAAGAAGGTCCTGGCATCACAGAGGTGAGGGGAGGTTGGACTGCAAGGCCTCAAAATCTCCTCAGTTGAACCTCTAACTCATCAGCCTTTCCCGCCTTCTAATATTTATTTCCCTTTACACATCATCAGAAAGTTCCATTCAACTTCAGAGTCGGATCTAATGTGATGACATCAAAACCCCACTTCCTTAAAGACTGCGCTGCCTCATGCGCTCTTCCAAGCTCCTCCTCCTCTCGGGGACCCCTACCTTCTCCTGGAACTTTCCTCTTCTTTGTACCCCAAAACTCTGATCTTCCAGCTGCTACCTCCCATCCCCATTAGCCTGCCTGCCCTCCTTTCTGCCTGTCCTGGTAATTCCCATTATATATCTCTGTGACTGATGGACAGGGAGTTAATCAGAGTGCAGTCAACTGTACCCTCGAATCATGGACTCATTTTGAGTTGTCTTAATTGAACCATCTCCCTGGGAAAGATGAACTGCAGATAACAATTGGGAAGGCTTGTGCAAAGGGTAAAGAGATGGGTCTTCTAAAATGAATATATGTCAAAGTCAGATGACAAGAACCTTAGGTTCACCTAAAATCATTCAGCCCGCCAATCATCACTCAGCAAATGTTTACTTTGTGCCCCACACCCTGTTGAGATCTCTAGGAATTCAGGTTTCTGGCTCTCTCTGCCCTCAAGCTATTTTTCTGTCTTTGCCTAGCTTGAAGGCTTTAAAGCTTGAAGACTCTTTAGGGAAGGATGAGACTGGAGGTGGCTTCTTTGTGACACCAAAGAAACAGGTGATGGGCTGAAAAAGTGGCCCTGGTATGAAAAGCCTCTCGATGTGGTTAGCTTCCCCTGCTGGAAAGAAGCAAAGGAGGTTGCAGTAAACACTGTCTAGTCACTTTCCAGTTTCTCAGGCTTTGCCGGACAGAGCTGCATTTCCCAGCCTGCCTTGCAGTTGGGTATATGAGAGTTCCGGCCGTTCAATTTCACCAGCACCAGGTACTTTCAGGTCAACGCTCTCCAACAAAAGGCAGAGCTGGAAAAGGTGTGACCTGCCCAGAGAGTACTTCGAAGAGCAAGGTCTTTCTCTCACTGGCAGAATCTATGTCCGGGTGAAGCCAAGCTCTACAAAGTCCATTCCCAGCAAATGAGCCCATTCTACCTCCCGGATAAAGGAAAAATTAAAAAGCGGAGTCTGCAGGCAGTAGGCCAGGCTATATCTTAGTCTTGTTCAGGGTCTCTGATGAGTCAAAATCCAAAGGGACACAGGCACCTGGGTGACTCAGTCAGCTAAGCATCCAACTTCCACCCAGGTCATAATCTCATGTTCATGAGTTCGAGCCCCGCATCAGGCCCTGTGCTGACAGCTCAGAGCCAGGAGCCTGCTTCGGATTCTGTGCCTTTCTCTCTCTCTCTCTCTCTCTCTCTCTGCTCCTCCCCAGCTCATGCTCTGTCTCTCTCTCAAAAATAAACGAAAAACATTTAAAAAATTATTTATAAAAACAAAATCAGAAGGGACAGAGGCAAATTCAACTAAAACTAAATTCTGGCCAGTGTCTGCGCTCAGAAAGAATAATAGGTGAAGGCAGCCAGGTTCTGTTTATCCTCCTAGAGCAAGGAAAAATCACTGGTTACCTTCAGCAAGGCTTCGTACCACCATTCTAGATGCCAGTGCCAGAGAATGCTAATTTGGCGTGGGCCCCTGCTATGAAATGCAACCCAGCTGATATTCAAACATGCATAAACATTGTCATTTGCTAATAGTGGCTAATGGCTTTAATCATAGAATAAAACAAATCAATAATTAACCTTAGCAGTAGAAGTGCAACTTGGATTCGAAAATAATGAATTTGCTAATGGTTCTTGCTGCCGTTAGTACATATACGTCAGGGTAAATATGCAGAAACATGCCCGTTTCCAAGTAGCTAATCTATTCATAAATTATCAGATTATGACTCCAATTTGGACATGAAAGAGGGCAATAAGTAATACCAAGGTATCTCTAATTTATTAAGAAAACAATAAGCTTACATGTGAAACCACTTATGTACCACTGCTACTCACATTATACGGTGGGTCGGTGCCAGAAGCAGGTGGCAGAGAGCAGCAAAGTGACCCCTTTGGCTCAGGGAGCCCGTGTCCCAGCTGGGTAGGTGACTACAGCAGTGCGATATGGGCTCTGACAGAGGGCTGCTTTAACTCTGGGGCCGCACACTGGCAGACCCCTGGCAAAGCCTGGAGAAGGTAGTGAGTATAAGAATGACACTTGAGTTAGGTCTTTAAAGATGAGTGGAGGTTGCCAGACTGACAAAAAGTGGAAGGTCGAAAAATAAAAATCATAAACAAGAGGACGAGAGGCTCTCTACGACACTCCAAGTATGTCCATGTGGCTACAAAGTTAAGGACTTAGAAGGGCCCAATGGGCGCTGGAGGGGGCGTTAAGAGCAAGCCTGATCCCAGAGGCTCTGGGGTGTCTTGCTAAAGTTTTTAGTTTTTTTTTTTTCCTAATAGTCAATGAGAGCCACAGAAACCTGATCTCTAAGTAATTAGAAGTAAGATGCACAAACACTGAGAATTTTGTTCATATGCCTTTTATAGATAGTAGAAATAGACTTTATTTGAGGAAATGTATGTTTATCTTGTTTGTCTCAAATCATAAGCAGTTCCCCTAAAGGCTCAAATGATTGAATAATTCTTGGGATTTAGAATGCTGAAATGGACAGCCCCTATGATAAATGCAGATGTTTCTACCCAAAGGTGAGCCTGGACTTGGATCACATTCAGTTTTATTTACATCTGACTACGATTGGTCTTGTGCTGTTTTGTTTTTAACATAAGATTTGAATAAGTCCAAGGTCTTTCAAGATAATCCAGCGGACTATCTCTCCCTTTTATGAGGGATGAAATGGCAGGTATCTTTGTTCACCTACCCAGAGGCCAATCCCCCTTCTTTCACGCTGGGAGAGGCCTGATTTCTTCCTGTGTCTACTCTTCCCTCTTCTGACTGGGGTAAATGCTCATTGTTAAAAGTCAATAATGTAGATGGTGTTCTCCTTGCCGGTGATTGGCCCATGACCAAATTCTGGGCAATGTAATATGGGATCTGCTGGGGCTTCTGGGGGAAGTTTTTCTCTCTGATAAAAAGGACTATTCCCTGTCTTGTTCTGTCTCAGGAATTATTAGGAGGCTATCAGTTAGTGTAAGGGGAAGCAGCCTGAAGACAATTCCAGTTTCTAAAGATAGCAAAGCAAAAAATATGAAAAAAGGCTGAATCTTCCACTACGCAGTGGATCCATCCTACCTCCAGACTTCTTATCTGAGATAATAAATTTCTTCCCCTTTAAACCAGTGGCCCAGAGCTTGCCTGCTACCATAGGTGGCCTGCAGCAGGCCTAGCCCAGCTAGTAACACCAATGCCCCTATATCTTAGTTGTCATCCTAACAAGTCAGAGCCTGGGCTGATGAATGTTCATTCCTCCTTGTCTGGGGGACCTGCCAAAATTACATCAAGAGAAAAGAAACTCATCACATACAAGGGAATCCCAATAAGATTATGGGAGATTTCTCAGCAGAAACCTTCTGGGCCAGGCAGGGGAGAATAGGGATGATATATCAAAAATATTAAAAGAAGGAAACTATCAACTAAGAAAATTACACCCAAGCCCTGCTGGGTGAATAATAAAACAAATAAAGGATGATAAAGATTTTCCCAAACAAACAAAAGCTAAGAAATTCATCACCACTACACCTTATTTAAAACAAATGCTAAAGACAGTTCTTCCATCTGAAATGAAAGGATGCTAATTAACAATGTAAAAACATATGAATATGTAAAACTCACCAGTAAAGGTCAATATGCAGTCAGAGTTAGACTCAATAGTACAATGGTGGTGTGTAAATCACTTTCAATGTAAGTTTAAAAGCTAAAAAACAAATATATTAAAAATAGCTACAACAATTTGTTATTGGGTATGCAACATAAAAAAAGATGCAAATTGTAACATTAATAACCTAGAATGCAAAAAGCAAAGCTATAGTTTCTATACACTATCAAAGTTATCAGCTTAAAATAGGATGTTATAACTGTAAGGTATTTTTATATACAGCACATGTAAACACAAAGGAAAGACCTACAGAAGATATGCGAAAAAATGAGATAAAGGAATCAAACATACCCCTATAAAAGTCTTCAAATCACAGAGGAAGATCTCCAGAGAGAAAGAAAGGAAGAAAGGAACAACAAACCAGTGAGAAAACAATTAACAATGTCGCAACAGTAAATTCTTACTTTTCAATAATTACTTTAAATATAAATAGATTAAATTCTCCAGTCAAAAGACATAATATCAAAATGCGTTTTTTTAAAAAAAGACCCAATGAAATATACTGCCTATAACAGACTCATTTTTGGCTTTAAGAACACATAGGCTAAAAGTGAGGGACAGAAAAAGATATTATATTACAAGTAAATAGTAACAACAACAACAAAAAAAAAGCAGGGTAGTTATACTTACATCAGACAAAACGGGCTTTAAGCTAAAAATGGTCCTAAGAGACAAAGAAGTTCACTGTATAGTGATAAAGGTGCAAATTCATCAAGAAATTATAACAATTGTAAATATTTATGTACCTAATATCAGAATACCTAAATATTTAAAGCAAATACTAACAGAACTAAACGGAGAAATAAACAACAATACAATAACACTAGGGGATTTTAACGTCCCCCATGCAACAATGGATAGATCATCCAGACCGAAAATTCATAAGGAAATAGAGGATTTGAACAGCAATATAGACCAAGTAGACTTAACAGACGCATACAGAACATTCCATCCAATAGCAGCAGAAAACACATTCTTCACAAGTGTACACAGAACATTATCCAGAAAGTATCATGTGCTTTAAGCTACAAAACAAGTCTCAACAAATTCAAGAAGATAGAAATTATCCCAGGTATCTTTTCTGAACATAACAGCATGAAACTAGAAATCAATAACAAGAGGAAAATTGGGAAATTCACAAACAATGGACATTAAACAACACACTCCTGAAGAACTACTGGATAAAAGAGAAAACAAAAGGGAAATCAGGAAATATCTTGAGACAAATGAAAATGGAAACACAACATACCAAAACTTATGGGACCACGAATGCTCACATTAAGAAAAAAGAAATATCTCAAATAAACAACCTAATGTTATTCCTCAAGGAACCGTGAAAAGAAAAACAAACTAAGCCCAAAGTTAGCAGAAGGAAATAATAAAGATTAGAGCAGAAATAAATCAAATAGAGAACAGAAGACCAATAGAAAAGATCAACAAAACTAAGAATTGATTTTTTTGAAAAGATAAACAAAATTGACAAACCTTTATCTAGGCTAACCAAGAAAAAGAAAGTAGGGCCTCAAGTAAGTAAAATTGTAAATGAATGATGAGTCATGGTAACTGATACCACGGAAATACACAGGATCATAAGAGACTACTATGAACAATTATATGCCAACAAAATAGACAACCAAGAAGGAATGGATAAATTCCCTGAAACATACAATTTAGCAACAAAAAGTCATGAAGAAGTGTAAAATCTGAACAAGTAGTAATAAGTAAAGAGATTGAATTCATAATCAAAAATCTCCCAACAAAGAAAAATTCAGGACCAGATGGTTTCACTGGTGAATTCTACTAAATATTTAAGGAAAAACTGGGGTGCTCGGGTGGTTCAGTCAGATAAGCATCCAACTTCGGCTCAGGTAATGACCTCGCAGTTTATGAGTTTGAGCCTGCTTTGGATTCTGTGTCTCCCTCTCTCTCTCTGCTCCTACTCTCCCCGTTCTGCCTCACAAAATTAAATAAACATTTAAAAAGTAAAGAAAAAATTTATGCCAATCCTTCTCAAAATCTTTCAAAAAAACTGCAAAGGAAGGAATACCCCCAAACTCACTTTACAAGGCCACCATTACCCTGACAACAGAGCTGGGTCAGGATATTACAAGAAAAGAAAACTTTAGGTCACTATTCTTGATGAATATAGATGTGAAAATTCTCCACAAAATACTAGCAAACTGAATTCAATATAATGGAATATTATTCAACCATAAAAAAGTAGGAAAGTCTACCATTTACAAAGATGACTCTTAAGAGCATTACATTAAGTGAAATAAGTTAGACAAAGAAAGATAAATACTAGATGATCTCACTTCTAGGGGAAATCTTTAAAAATCCAGCTTACAGAAATAATAAGTTGATTGGTGGTGGCCAAAAGCTAGGAGATGGGGAAAATGGGGAGATGTTGGCCAAACAGCACAAACTTCCAATGATAAGATGAATAAGTTCTGGGAATCTAATATATAGCATGGTAAATATAGTTCACAATACCATATACTTGAAATGTGTCAATAGCAACTTACCACAAAAATGGTGGGAGTGGGGGTGCTAGTAATTATGTGAGGTGAGGGGTGTGTCAACCAACCTTATATTGTGGTAGTCATTTCACAAAATATACACATACAAAATCATCACATTTTATACCATAAACTTATACAAAGTCGTATGTCAGTTATATTTCAATGAAGCTGGCGTGGGTGGGGGAAATGGTTGGAGCCAGATCCCAGAGAGCCTCGAATGAGAGTACGAGCCGTAACTGTATTTGGAAAACACAAAGTCCCATTGCCAATTTGCAGATCTCCCATGGTTTCCTTGGAGCTGACAGACGACACTTTTGGACTCAATTGTCACCTCTGACCCCAACACCCTCTACAAGATAAGACGTGTCATACTGATACTTCTACTCTGTGTCTCACCCAGTGGAACCTAGAGTCTGGACTATGTCAACACCTTATCTCTGCCTCATCTCAGGAGAGGGCAGGAAGATAGGGAGGACAGAATCCCTGAGAGCCCCTAGAGACTGTGTTGTCCGACACCTAACAGTATAACTGAGAAATGGAAGAGACTGAAGGGAAAACAACTTACCCAGGGCCACTCTGGGATAAAAACCAGAACCAAGGCCAGGGCTTTGTTCCAAAAAACCCCCGGGGTACAAACTCGGTCTTGCAAAATAGCCACTACAGTCCTCATCCCATCTACCTCTCGAGGGTCCCACGAGTGTCTGCACATATATCTATGTGTGTGCATTTACATTCAGGAGAAAGGCATGATAAAAGTAGCGAGGGGGCACCTGGGTGGCTCAGTCAGTTAAGCATCCAACTTCGGCTCAGGTCATGATCTTGAGGTTCGTGGGTTCCAACCCTGCATCAGACTCTGTGCTGACAGCCTAAAGCCTGGAACCTGCTTCAGATTCTGTGTTTCCCTCTCTCTCTACCCTTCCCTCACTCACAGTCTGCCTCTTTCTCTCTCTTTCAAAAATAAATAAACATTAAAAAAAAAAGTAATGAGGACTTTCAAAGGACATTTATAGGGACATAGCACAATCATCCCTCCAGCCTGCCAATTTCCCACCTACTCAGAGAGATTGTTCACGGGGAGAACTGGAAATATGATAGCCCACTTCTGGGCATAGGGACAACAAGGTTATTCCTACTGAAAAGTCAAACAAACAAACAAACAAACAAAAACCTCAACACTCAAAATGCAGGTTCTCAAAGTCCCTTCTTTCCTCCTACAGATTGTGTGCCTTTTGTTCCCTCACCACCCCACCCTCTAGCACTACCCCAGTGGCCAGTCAGGCAAGGACCCGTGGTTAATAGCTAGGAAGCTAAGGTGAAAATCTGTCATGCCCTGTTCTCCAGTGTCTCTGCACTTATTTAAAAGCCATTTCATTAAATTTAAAGCCCCAAGACACTTGTAACTATATTGAAAATCAAAGTCACTTAGGAACCTAGAAAGTGGAAATGGCTAGAACCTGGTTTGGAGTAAGGTACAAGGATGGGAAGTGGTCACCAAAGCTCAGGTCACTGCCAGTTTGTCCTGGTCATCCCTGCCAGGTGTCGCTGGAAATGGAGACATAAGTCTTTCAGAACCATAACTTTCAGGCCATCAGCTCGCCATGCAGTGAGAGGCACAAATGACAAGGACCAATTGGACAGTGACACCCAGCCACTGCTCAGTCTCAGAATTGTGTCTCTCCCTGGACAAGTATTCGCAGTGTGCGGAGTGTGACTCCTCTCCCTCAATTAACTGTAAGTTTCTTAAGCCCCCAGGTAGGGACGGATTCCTCTCTGGGCCCCACTCAGGCCTTGCAGAAGCTTTTAGCCAGCGCTCAAGACACACAGTTTCCCATGCTGGCTTCATTCCCAGCCACATCTCCTCCTCCTTCCTGTGAACCCAGAGGCTTTGCCTGTGATACCTTTGTCCTGCTGGGATATCACTTTGCTGTATGTACATCTTAAGTCCAAACCCCTAAAAGATAAACTAGCCATCCTTACCCCTCACAGATTGCCATGCTGGGACGTAGAACCCCCAGACAAATGAATGAACAAAAGAAGCTTTCGTCTAAATTGGGGCTCCGCTTTCTGTGCAGGGGTGTTATCAGACCACCTTTGAGTGTGTTTCTTAAGTAGGTATCCAATGAGTGTTTGTCTATTGAAACACTTGCCCAGTCCTTTCTTTCAGAAAGCCACCAGACTGATCACTGTGATCCCCTGCTCACAGGCACGCAGTCTGCCTAGGAAAATCCAGGACAGGGAAGAGCACAGCCAGTTAGAGGCCCCTTGTCTGTAGGAGTCACGGTTTCTCTTTCCAACTGTAAGGAAAGGGAAGAAGTAACGTCTGGTCAGTTCTAAACTAACATTAGGCAATTAAACTCAGGGGGCCTGTTGCAAGGTCAGAGGTCAGCAAAGCCACATCTCCAAACGAAGTTGGAATCCATCTGAAGAAGCAATGCTTTAAAATCTCCAAAGACGAAAATAGCTGAAGAATGATGTTTGAGGAATTCAGATTTAACTCAGCAAGTGACAGTTCAGCAAGAGGAGCTGTGAGCTGGGCAGTGAGACAAGCTGATGAGCTCATCCTTGGGCCTCCCACAATCTGACCCAACCTGCTGCGGGTAAGAGAGGTGGAGGCCCATATCGGCTTCTTAAAAGGTGGAGAGAAATGGACGTGATTCTGCTGACCCCAGGGTCTGGAGCAAAGGCTTACTTGGACACTTAATGCCGCTGGTTCTGGATAAGATGGAGTTTTGAGACAGGGGTGGGGGGGGCTGGGGGGGGGTGGAAGCCAAAAAGGAAGGATAGAAATGCAATTTGTAAAATCCTTGAATTGTGATAAAAATCCAATACAGTTGAAATTTCATCAGTTCTAGGAACCATCTCCAGAATGGAGGAGAAGGGGCTGGGTTTTATCATGTCAAAAAGTCAGCAATAAAGGAACTGCCCTGCAGTCAGGGCAGAGCCAAGCTGACATTTCAGCCCAAGATGCATTCCTTTTAAGGGCCAGGATTTTAAAGAATGTGCTTTTCAGCCTCTCCCATAAGCTCACACAGGCAGCAGAAGGAGCTGTGTGAGCAGCGAGATGTGTTTTTCTCTTTACCCTTAGATGCCTTTTGAGACACGCTCCCTGACTCCTCCCTCCTGGCACCTACCCCAGACAGAGTGGGCTTGGCTGGAGGGTTGGAAGGGAACATACTCGGGAAAGGGGGTGAGAAAAGATGTTTTCAAGTCTAGCTATGCAGCCGACTTACTGAGTGTCATCTGGTCAGGTTTACAATGAGTGTTTAAGTCAAGGGGCGAATGCTGTCCTGCTCAGAAATCCACGGATCTGCCCTCTGATATGTACAAATCTCAAGTCTAAACACTGCTGGAGGCGGCCTGCCATGCATTCATTCGTTCCCTCATTCATTTATTTAACACATACTTCTCAAAAGCCTTCTCTTTACCGAAATCCATGCAAAGGAAATAGTGTCAGCCCTGAAGCCATGTCTCAAATGATCACAAAGCAAGCACTTGTCATGTTTTTCTGGTCATGGGGTGATGTGCTTTGCTAAGTTCTGCTCTGGTCTATTCCCGGAGTAAAAGGAGGAGACTGGGTATTGGGAAGACTCGGGATGAGTCTTAATGCTCGTGGCCAATCAATCAATCAATAAATATAAGCTGAACATTGCCTGTGGGTCTACGAATCAGAACATACTTCTAGTTAAACTGAAAATATGGGTTTGGCATATGAGATTTCACTTTGCAGACATGTGTAACAGGGATGTCCTATTCCAGGATACTGGTGATCAAAAAGCCAAAGTCATTTCCCACCTTCTGGACACAATAGAATCTTCAGAATAAGTTTATTGGGGAACATTTATTTTTATTGCTCAGCTAAAACTGAACTTTTTCATTATAACAATAGGGGTCCTTTTTGCTTTAAGCTCTACAATATTCAGCCACTGAGATGAAAAAAATCTCCAGGTAACTTGACAAGTGATTTCTGCATTGGTACCAAAATCACATACAAAACCAAAGTCTAAGAAAGCATTTCAGCTAATCAGAATGTCTTAGAAACTCTTATTCTACAGAAGTACTAAGCACGATGTCCAAAGCATATACATTTTTCCAGTCTCCAAATAAGCTCATAAATGTCATTTGCATTTTTAGTGTAATAACAGTTGATATGAATAGTCCTTCTCACACAAAGTTATATGGCTTTCGAGGCAGAAGATATATAGTTTTTGGTTTTTGCCAAAAGAATTTTGAATACGAAAAGGCACAAACCATGCTTATGAACACATGCATTCAAACGCATGTAACTAATGTCAATTCTTCGGGAGAACTCTAAGAGCACCAGAAACTCACAGTATTGGAAATAATATCCAATGCTCTTTGCCTTCAGATAAGTCGCCATCCAAATCAGGCATCAGTCATGTTTCCTAAACTATAACGTGAAGATGTTACTAAGTGTGAGATATTAATAGGTGTTAAGATATTAAAACATTAATAGGTGTTCTGCCACCGAAAGGTGGAGTGGTCAACTAAGTTTGGAAAAATGGTAGATTAAGCCAAATAAGCTGGCATTTTGTTTGTTGTTTGTTTGCTTTTATTGCTAATCAGGAAGGAGCTTTAATGCATTCACACACACTGTGAGTGTGTGAGAGTATGCTCCGTTTTCTAAACTTAATTAACCACATTACCCTTTTTGTCATGGGATACCAGCCTTCCATGGGAAAGTATACGTCTATAGAGGACAATTATCTCTGTCTTGGCCATAAATATCTTAAGAATCATCTTGGCCCTGTGGAATTTCCTCTGACCCATCCATGTAAAGACAATCTCTCCTCTGTTCCCCCACAGTAGTCTCCATAGAATATAAAGAATCCCAAATATTTTCCTGTTTTACATATATCTCATATATTTATATATCCAAAGGTACATATCCACATATGTAATCTCCTTCAAGGTAAAAATTATACATTACTCATCCACGTGTCCTCAAAGCTTGGTCCGTGGCTACTATTATTAATCATAGTAGAACCAATGAATGAATGAATGAATGAATGTTACTACTTAAAAATAACCTACTTTACTGAAGTTTCGAGAATATCAGTTTCTCTATTTAAACCACCTCATCTGATACATGGTTAATACTGACCAATTCATTTTGCTACACATACTGTAATCTGTGACTCAGTATACTTGTTGGATTACACACAGGTGCTCTGAAATAGTCTTTATCAGGTTCTATGCAGTCAAAGAATCTTCCTCCTGGTAGTACTCAAGGCCATCCCTCCCTCCTGCTCCGACTTTCCACTGTTTTCTGTCACACACCCTCCATCTCAGAAAAACAGCAAGACTCCACTTTCTCTAAACCTCGCTGGCATTTCCCTGACCTGAGCATTTCCTGCCCCATTCTTTCCATCCTCAGTCTTTGGGCAACTATTCACCTGAAGTCTACTAAAGCCTGGGCACTGCATTAGGCACTGGGTTCTGAGGATGAATGGATAGGCTTGCTGTTCTCAAGGATATCACAATAGCCACATATACGGAGCTATGCCACACAGCATGGAGCATGCTGTGACACAGCTCAGTGTGGGGCTACTATGTCAGCACAGCAAGGGTACTGGAGCAGGACTTCCTGAGAAGGAGCTGTTTAAGCTGGATCATTCCTTGAGTTCCATGTTACTTGTGAATACAGCCACTCATCCTCAAAGGCAAGAATCTAGGCTCTGCCCTCTCTCTTCTACTTCCCATTTCTATGTAAGAAACATACAGGGCTTGGCCACTGAGGACATCAGGCATCCTCATCCATGCATTGAATTGGATGTATCATACCTAAGACTGTTCTCCATATAAGAGCTATCTGAGATTAAAGGAGAGGAAATAGGAAGAAAGTAGGAAGCAGCTTACCAGGGCAGCCTTCCTGGTGTTGGCATCTTACAGTTGTTGCCAAACAAGATGGAAGTTAGAGCATTGTCATTGTCCACACGTGAGCACATTTGTTTGTTGTCCTAGTGGCAAGGTTACATAATGACAAACCTTGGTCTTTTAATCGATGAACCATTTAAGGAAGAAAAGAAATGAGTCCTGGATTCATACCTTCTTGTAAGATGAAGAAAGCAGCAGTTCTAGAACTTGTAAGTGTGTGTCAGGGTCTGGGAAGAAACTCCCAGATCAGTGGTGTAGTGCTCTGGGAAGAAATGCTTGTATTCACTACTCTTAATGTCACAGAGGGAGGCGTTGCCTAGAGAACCACAGACACCAGCACCTCTAAATCAGAGAGTCAGTGAGCAGAGCCCGTCTTGTGAGACAATTTAGGAATATTACAACCAACATATTTTGCTTGTATTTTCATTTTAATATATGCACAAGTATCTAAACAAATCTTAAAGAGCTCTTTCAATAAAGGTAACGTTACAATTCTAAGTTATAAAGCATTGTGGCCACAGCTTAATTGGCAGTACTTTTTTCCTCAGAGGTACATAAAATAACGGTGCGTCTTAAAATCAATAGTGTCTTAGATGCTATGAAATATGGAGGCTACTTGCTTACCCAGTTAACCCACGGAATCCTAACTGTAATTAAGTTTTCTCTTTATGTATTGCTCCAGTTGAGTTGAGAGCTCCTCCAGTCCATTAGCTATCCACCTGAGCTCCAGAAATATGTCAGTGCTCTTTGTGTTCTCTGGAAGAGAACAGCAAAATGTGAAAAACTTTAATATTTAATACTGCCCTGTTATCCTCATTTCTGGTTTCAGGAATTAGATGGGGATGACTTCATTGCTCTGCAGGCAACTGTATTGATGGAATGGGCCTCACTCTGTGCAACAGATGTGCTCCTGGAGAAGATGCGCTTAATTTAGATTTTTAAAAATTCAATTGTTCTCCCACAGAAAACCAGTTTGCTTAAGACATCACACACACACATACGCACATGCACAAAGGCAAACATACACAATTTCACTTGAGAATCCTACAAATAAGGATCATAAGACTAGTTGGGAGCAGAGCCCAGGTCTGCATGCTGAGTTTCCTGACTCTGGTGGCCAGCCCCATTCCTTTGAAGGATAATTATCTCTTTAGATTCATAAACCCAGAAAAACTGAAAACTCTTTCCACGTTACCTCTTAAACATGGGGCCACACGGTGTTACTAACAAGTATGTAATTCATATATCTACAAGCCTTTGCTGTAGGCTTTTGTGTCAAGAAATAGGAAAGTAAAAACCAGATGCTCAGCCTTGAGGAGGGGATTGCAATTGATGGGATTTTCAAAACGAGAAAATGGTCCAGGTCTAAGGAAATGGTGTTCGGTCACAGTATCCTAAGAGTGTTCACTGGAAGGATTTTCTCCTCCTGTCATTCTGAAATCTTAATGGGTTTGAATTGATTCACTGAGCCATGCCACTGAAAGGGAAGAGAAATGTCAAGGCTCCGTGTTTCTAGTCATGCATTTGGGGGCCAGACCAAAATGCACTTCAGAACTTCTAGGTTTGAATGCATTTCCAGCATGAAAAATAAATCATTGCACAAGTCTTTCCAAGCACCTGTAATGTTCCTTCTTGCCCTGGGTCCCTCTCCATGCAGCAGAAGGTGGAGCCTACCTTGTCCTCACTCTCAGGGAGATGACTGTAGGGATGTGGAGGCTGGTCCTACACCCAAGGATAAAGTAAAGCCACATAAGCAGATTTACTATTCCAAGGGGCCTGGGATGTGGTTGCCATGGGAACAATGTGTCTGATACCATCACACCACAGGCTACAAACACCTTTACCATGGTGGGTAGATGGAGAAAAATTGCCAAAGGAATATGCCCAGAGGCCGGTAGGGGTAATAGTACATCCAGCACACCCTGGAGAAAGCAATAAGATCTTCTTACTGCAGTTCAGACCGGCACCTGGAGGTTGCAGGAGACATCTAACTAGAAACTTTCTGCTGCCTGGCAGGTATGACATCGGTACTCCCTAACTTCACTACACAAATTGTCACTAGTCTGGAGGCCTCTCTGATTGCCTCTGGGGCTCTCTGTTTAAACCAGGTAAGAACTATAAGCAGGGAATCAGAGAAGTGGGTAGAGAAGGATTATGATAGCATGAGGTGTTATCACTGAGAATTCACAACAACCCAAAGGACAATACAAAATGGCGTCATTACGTATTCTAGAATTGAGGTCAATGAGCCATCAAATTGTGTACGTCAATACAAAGCCAGGTGAGAGCACTGTTCCTGCACATCCTTATATACAGTTCTAAGATATTCCCTTCATTTTCTTTATGCAAGTTTTTACCTAAATAATGACAAGGATCTCAGTGCAGGGAGGAAAACACACCCTTAAGGAGAGGAGAGATGCTAGTGATTTAGTGGGGTAGAGACCACATGTGTGTGGGTGGTTGGGGTGTGGAAATAGTGAGGCATTCTTTCAAGGATTGGGGACATGAGCCTGAGTTCCCACCAATTAAAAAAGGTGTCAGTTTCCCATCTGCCCCAGAACAGCTGTTGAGCTCACACTGCTGAGCAGTGCTGCTCAAAACCCACCTTCACGACAAGAGTAGAGAAGTGTAGGGAGAAGGGCAGAATACCAGGCACAAAGAGGTCTAAGCCCCACACTCCCCCAAGAAGGAGCTTGTTTAAGCTAGAGTTTCAAGCAGACTGCCCCCACTGAGAGCTCAGCTGTAGACTTGTCCCCGAACCATACAGATCTCCAAGCCAGAGACATCCTGTGTCAATGCTGGCAAAGGAGAAAGTGGGGGTCATCACCCACATTTCTGACTTACAGATTACCTGATGACTGTCCCAAAGCTGGAAGGCTGAGTTCCATTAACTGGTTCCTTGATCTGAGGCCAAACTATCAGCACCACTTCCTGCTAACATGCTGGATTTTCCAACATAGAATTATTTATTCATGAAGTTCCTTAGACCTAAATACTATTCAAGCTTATTCATTTTCTTACCCCTCCCCTAATAATCTATCATTGGAATTGTACATTTGATTCCCAATTATAAGCTAAGACTTACCTCCAGGGCCCTGATATTGTCTTAGAAATGCAGAGTTGAACCCAAAACAAAGTCAATAAAGAAGGCATCTAAAATTCATTGGCACCGCCATGCAGTTTGAGTCTTATTTAAAACAACTATTCATTTTAATGACTGTTCAAGTTTATTTTCATAAAAATGTGTTTTACATAAGCCCCAAAGTTTCATATACAATTAACTCCCTTCACAAAGAAACTGTGTTTCAAATCCAGAATGGTCATGCTGGTCTCCATGACGGTAGATCTTGTTTCTTTCAAGTTGTAGTTGCCTTTTTAACACTGTAATTAAGCTTGAGGGAAAAAAATCATAATGCAAACCAAATAAATCCTGCCCTTCATACAATTATGTATGGTATGTGGTGAGAAAAAAAATGATCTAGGCTTTGTTCATCTTAAAATACACTTGGCAGCCACTTCACTTAATAAGCTCCTTTCTCATTCTGAGAACAAGGAAGTCATGAAGTCCAAGCAATAATGGAGGAACGCTGGCACCTTGGGAGGGAAATGACAACATCCTACAGCAGAGACCTGCACGTGGGGCTTGGAATGCTACTCTGATCCAGCTCCTTCATGATAAGTCTATCTCTCTGGATCTTGCTTTCATTATTGTTTCTGCCTTTGCTGGGCCCTAAAATTTATAGGATGAGACAAAGCCCAATAGCCCTTGCTTATGGTGCAAACCTTGTTCTCCTGCAGAACCCCACAGACCTCACTGATTACCAGCCCTCCTTCTGGGTCCGATCTCTCTTACCCTGCCTCTCCCTGATCACATAGGACCTGATCACATAGGACCTGGCATGAGAGGCTGACCCACTGGACCCCACAGTGTTCTCTCACTGGGGCCTGTACTCCACACACATATAAGCTTCATCTGAGTCTGCCTTGACCAGTAACAATCATGAGTGAGCTGCCCCCTTTTCTTCTTCCCCATATGTATTCACAGGCTGGGGAGCACTGGGGCACTGCTGAGGAAGCCAAAAAATGGGTCAACCCCTCGGATCTACCCACTTATTCCACCCTCATTTCCACTGCTGACGATCAGAACTTCCAACCTGGACTATTTCAAAGCTTTCCAAGATCCCTACTGTCTTCGAGTTCTGTTCCCTCCAACCCAAAGAGCACTGCAATGGGTGTGAGTATTCTAAACGGGCATCCAACTACATCATGCTTCTTGCTCAGCAACCTTCATCAACACTGGGGATCAAAGTGTGAGCAGATCCTTACATGGACTTTCAAGAGTCTGGGTCCCACCTCTTCTTCTAAGTTAATGTTTCCAACCTCTTCCTTCCTGTATAGTATTCAAGACACACCAGACTACTCACTGATGTCTGTAAATACCCATCCTTTGATGGCCTCCATCCATTTGCTGATGTTTTTCTTTCTACTTAGAAGGTCAAGACTACCTGTTTAAATCCTACTAGCGATTCGAGTCTTGGCTCCTTACCACCTCCACCCCATTAAGAACTTTCTTCTTCCCCACACAGGTACCACTAAAGCCTCATGTAGCTCCAGGAGAGCTCTTACTTTGTTTCAACAACAAGTAACCAATGCTCCATGCCCCACCTTGCATGTCTGCCCTCTACTCAGCATACAGTCCAAACGCACCTGGAGGGCAGAAGCCACATCCAATCAATCCATTTCTCCTGCTAAGTAAAGTAGCTTGCATTTAATAGACATTAAGTATATATTTGTTGACAGAATAACTGAATGAGACACTTCCCCAGAGTTGTGTTTTATAAAGGAGAAGGAGAGAAGTAAATTTGCGTACTTTGTTCTGAATTTTGTCTGACACCTTATCATATCAAGGTAGGTAGCAATCCTGTAAGTCTCAGATTAGATGTCACTTCCTACATTAGGTGAGATTAGGTTCCTCCTATGTACCGTCACACACGCTTACACACACATGCACACACACACACATGCACACCTGCTGTGAGTCTTGGTACAAGACAGAGAATGTGTGTGGAGGCTACGTTTCCACTCCTTGTTTTTTACTCCATTGGAGGTGAGCTTCCACCAGCATCATACTCCTGGCCTCTCTCTCCACCCTGCACTCACCCATGCTGAGTTATACTGATTCTTACAAAGAGGAAGAAGGGACCATGACCTAGTTAAGCTAGCCCTCCTCCTCTCTCTTAGGAGCAAGTTCCCTGCAGGAAGTACATCCCATGCCTGCTTGCTCATCCTGTGGGGCATTCACTGGGATGCAGGCTCTCCTGCTGTAAATGGGAGCCTTGCCCTGGCCTGGACTGCAGGGACTAATGGACCAGCTGAACAAACTGAGATTCAGTGTCAGGCAGCCCATTTGCCTAAAGGTATAAGCTATATTCTCCAAAAACAGCTTCCTGTGAATCTCAGTGCTGATTTGATTTGCCATCTGCCTTACCCTTTCATTTTGTTTCTCGGTTGGTTCAGATCTTGAGTGAGGAAGAAGAGAGTTATTCATTGGACCTTTTAAAACCCCAATTTTGTCTTACAATAATTTTTTACTTAATCATCAGTGTTCACTGTGGACCCTCAGCTCTGTGAGGACTGGCTCTTCTCTCCTGTTCAGCATGTCCAGAGTGCCCAGCCATAACCAGTGTGTGTTGAATGCTAAACTCCAGTGAAGGTCAGTTTTTAAAAGTTATTATTGATGCTATTGAGAAAAATTAGAAGAAAGAGGGAAAGAAAACAGGGACAGAAGGAAGAGGAAAGGGAAAGAGTTCTACAAGAAAGAGACTGGCAAGGAAGAGAAAGCAGGAGGAAACAAGGGCATGATGAAAAAGGAAGGAAGGAAGGAAAGAAGGAAGGAAAGAAGGAAGGGAGCATGGAAGGAAAGCAAAGAGTAGGAGTCAAGAGGGGATCATGGGAAGAGAGACAAAGATAAGCCCAATGAGGGATAAAAAGATAGTGCCAGAACCGGTGCCCTGTAAGCACAGCCGGAGCACCACTGGAATCACAGCAGGTGCCTGTCTCTCCCTGCCTTCCCAGCTCCCCAGCCTCTCCGGGCTTCCGGTCCCACCCACTCCCAACTTCCGGCCACAAAAGGAGCATAGAGAGCCCAGCCTCTCCGTCCATGATGCTGCTGGGAGGAGGAACTGGGATGGGTACAGATGAAAGCACCTGGCAAGGAGGAGGCCACACCTAGAGGAGGTGTTATTACTGCTCAGAGCCGACCACAACACCTCCCAACACTGCCGAGGCAGGCCCCTCCCCGGAAGCTCAGAGAATGGCCTCTGATAGGCAAATACCACAGGCTCCTCCCACTGCACCTCCTCAGCCCCACTCCCCACTGTCCTCCCCCTGCCCTCCACCCCTTGCTGCTCAGTTCTCATTATCCTTCTGCTAATCGAGTACAGCCGGGCACTTGATCAAAGCTATTGGTTCTGTAACTCACCCAAACGCATCACAAGCGGAGACTTTTATGACCGTCCCTGGGTATATATCTCTGTGATGTATCTCCTCTGTGAGCGTGTTCCGCCTGCCCCTGGAGTCTAGACACATCTCATTTCAAAGGATGTTTGAGAAAAGGAACCTGAGGCCTCTAATAGGTCTTCCTTCCTGCACGCCACCACCTTGCACCCAACCGCCAAAGGGGCATGAATATTTGTCAGAAAATAAGGAGGGAAATTAAGGTTAATTATTTTGTATTTATCTGATCTATAGATGAACTAGTATCACCAGGCAGCTCTCATAAATGAATACTCCCTGGGACCCCCACGGTGGAGATTTTACAAAGAAATTCTGCTCTATTCATAAGAAACATGCCCTGTTTATACCCAAGTTATGTCACCCACAAAATGACCTTTCAATATTTACACACGCAGTGTACATTGACAATGATGATTAACATTGTGTTGTTGTTGTTGTTATTAAAACCTTAAGTTTTCCTCTCTGAGCTTCAGGTAACTTGAATGACACTCCCTATTAATTGGCTGGGCTGTCATAACAAAGTCCCACAGACTGTGTGGCTTCCACAACACAAATTTAGTTTCTCACAGCCACAGAGTCTGAAAGTCTGACATCGAGGTATCAGTAGGTTTGGTTTCTTCTAAGGCACTTGATCAAGTGCCCTTGGCTGGTAGATGGTTGTCTACCATCTAGGTGGTCTACTCAGACAGCCCTGGGTCTTCTCATGGTCTTTCCTCTGTGTGTGTCTGAGTCCCAATCTCCTCTTCTTATAAGAACATCAGTCACAGAGGAGTAGGGCAGCCCTAATGACTTCATTTTAACTGCCTCCTAAAAGACCCTGTCTCCAAGTACAGTGACATTCTGAGGTATGGACAGTGACATTCTGAGGGGTTAGGACTTCAACATATGAATTTGGAAGGGTCACAATTCAACCCATAAGACACCCCTGTCCCAAATTCTCTCCTCAAGCCAGACCATAGTAGGCAGAAGAACAAAATAAAGACCCAGTGCCCAACCTCTACGAAGAACATGGAAATTGTTCACACATATCTTGGGAGCACCCCCAACCGACAGTCCCTTTAGGGAAACCTGACTGGAACCAACTGTCCTCCCAGTGATTAGGCTCCCCATTTCTGAGGTACTGAGAAGGGATTAATAGCTACCACCAGAGATGCTAGCTCAGCTGTCCAGGGGTGTGAGGCAATGTGTTAGATATACATCTCCCCCCAAAGGACAAGTAAACCCTGGAAGAAATGACTATAGTCAGTTAGTTAACTTTCCTGAACCTTGGTCTCTTCACCTGTAAAGGGAAGAGAGAATAGACTACTCTGTTTACCCATATGAAGATTAAATGAGAATATCTACCTTCTATTTAACACAGTGTCTGGAGCACAGTAAGTGCTCAAACCACACTAGCCATAGTGGCAATGGTGGCTGTGGTGGGAACCAGGGGGCAGATTTTGTCATCCCCCAGATCTGCTCTAGTGTCTCACTTCCCCAGCCTTAGTTGTGTTCTTAACTTCCTTCCCTTACCAAGAGATGCCTCTTTCCTCTTCTCTGCCATCCCTCAAAGGCCAACTCTGGCCCCACTGTCTCCCAAATGGTTTTCTAGAACTCTCTAGCATGCAGAATCTCTTAGTGTCTGGACTCCAACAGCTTAAGCCAACAGTATTTTCCTTTGGCCTTAAGCACCATCTTGTGCCGCTGATCTGTGTGTTCTTCCTAGCCACCATGGAAGCCACTCGGGAGTGAGGACTCCACAGCTTCACTTCTTAGTACTCTCCTCAGGGTCGTCTCTCCAACACACCCTGCATTTGCAGTCCTCTGTGTCTTTGCTCACATGATGCCTGCCCCCAGGGCACCTTTTGCTACAATGCAACCCACTCCACAAGCTTGGGTAAGACCTTCCTTGACGTCCTGCACGTAAAGGGAGCTCTTCGGCCTCTGTGCACCCATGGCAACAACACAGGAATTTTACATCCCTTTGTAATCTTTGCTGCCATCCACTGAATGCCTACTATGTTCCAGGCACTGCATCAGGGGCTTCACCCACATTGGCTCCACATACTGTAAGTTCAGTGACACCCCCCCCCTACATTTCACAAGTGAGAAAACCAAGATGCCAGGTGAAGTGACTTCTCTCGGTCATGTAGAAAGAAAGGAAAAGCAGTTGTGACTTTCTACAGCTGGCTGCAAACACAGCTCTTTTTATACCACACCAGGGATTCTCAAAGTAGTTGGATGAAGTCATAAATTGTGTGGGATCATGTAATGGAATAGCACCCAGCAGTGACAAAGAATATACTACTGCTCATGCGTCATGGGACATGAGCAAAGGAACCAGACACAAATCCTAAGTGTATGATTGTATTTATATGAAGTTCAGGAGAAAGCAAAACTCATCTACATTGATAAAAATTAGAATAGTAGTTACTTCTGGGTGACTGGGGTTGGGGGGACTCACTTGGAAGGGGCATGAAGGAGCCTCTTGGAGGCTGGAAAGACTCCATATATATCTGGGTGGTATCCATACCAGTGCATATGTATGTAAAAATTCATATACTATAAACTATATATGCATGTTACACCTCAATAAAAATTTTTTAAAAACATCTCAGGGAGGACATGTGTAGTTTTTAAAATATATTCAATATTATAATTTCATATTTGGAAACCAAAAAAAAAAAAACCTCACTCTATTGCTTTTGAAACACAAACTTTAAAGGAATTTTCAAGATTTATGTTTCTCCACAGGAGACATATGTTGAAAAGACTGAGCACACACTGCACTACACTGTTCACATTCTGCCTCAGATCCTTGCGTACCTCTGGCTCCCCCACTAGACTCAGGGCATCCTTGACGGAAGGCACCATCTTGGTACAGTGACAGCAAACAGCACAGGGACGGCCGGGTGTACGAGAAAGGTTTAGTGAGTGAGTGTTGAATGGATCCCAGAAACTGACTGCTGGCCATCCTTGCCTCCCGGAACTCACAACATGCTGAAGCATCAAAGAATTCAGGCCCACGACCACTCTTCCCAGTCCCGTCCATCATTCAGACACATTTAGCAATGCAGAAAAAAAGAAAAGAAAACATCTGCTGTGGAAAGCCTTGCTCTGAACAAGGGGTGGCTGCTCGGCAGGCCTGCAGGGCGCTGAGCTGCTGAGGGTCTGACTCCACCCCACTAATCATATAAAATTTCCCCAGCCAATGCCTCTGCCCCCTGTGGGCAGTTTGCTCCGCATGCAGACTCCAGGCACAGAGAAGCTGCTGGAAGTTGCTCTTGCAGGCAATGGTGTTCGCTGTTCTTAGAACAAAGCCTTTAATTTGTATGTCAAGAAGCTTAGCGTTATTTCACACTGTCATTCCCATCATGAACTCCCAGGGGAGGAGGGTGAGCATGAACCTTCTTGTACTGAGCGCCTGGCGTGTCAAGTTCCCAGTGCAGGTCCTAGCATGGGGTGGGCACGTTCAGGTGAGTTCATTTCCCCCTTCCTTGGGAGTTCATGATGAGGACAGCATCCGGCATTGTCAGCCAAGCAAGACATAGATTTTTCTCAAGAACCCACCCTATGCAATAGGAGTTGTCAAGAAAATGAAGTGTCTTTGGTGGCTGATACTGCCAAACCCCTTGATTAGCTGGGCCATGCTGAGCCCTGGAGAGAAAAAATGCAAAAGCTACTTTGCTCTCTTTTAATGTGGCAAAGTGTGAGTCTGTGACACCTTCCTGCAGTCTTTACTCTATATCAGATCTCACGAAAGTTCCTGGAAAGTTCCTACCCAGCTGTCAGCTTTGAATTACAAGCGGATGACAAGGCTTCCTCAGGTTCAGTGAGGCCCTGGACCCTACAGGCTCTTGCCTTTATCATAAAAATACATCCTCATCTTTGTCAGATTCTGGAACAATCTCAGGATTCCACTCACTGCTTTTGTGTCACTCCTTTGGGGAAACTTGAGAAACTCTAGAAACTGATTACGGGCTTATGAATGTCTAGCCTCTTGGTCATTCTTAATTAGGATCAGGTGGACAGATTAATTGGCAGGTCCTCTCTGAATACCACCAGAGGAACCAAATGCAGTCAAATTATTAAGCAATAGAAAAAAAAAGAGCGATAACAGACAAGGAGGTCCTGTCTGGAGTGGCTCCAGAGACTGGCAGAGTAGAACATCCCTTAGAGACATTCTAGTCCATTCCTTGCTCCTTCGTGTTTATAGATGCCCCAAAGAAGGGTACTAGCCAAGCTCGTCCTCCCAGAGACCCCAAGGTGGGAGTGGACCTTGGAGTGGGTCATGTCTTTCTAGCTACCAAAGTCAGGGAGTCTTCTCTCTTGCAATGGAGCCATAGGGTTGTTCTCCCAATTAAGTCTCTCACTCCTTCTCTGCTGCCCAAGTTTGCAAAATGAGTTATGTGGCCCCTCCACAGGTGAGAGCTAAGTAGGGAGCACCCTAAGAGGCCACTTCTGCCCTCAGGCTCATAGATATTCTACAGAACTTATCCCATCTGCCATAAAACCTGAAGACCACCCAATTCATGTCAATACTTTTCATATTTATATAAATAAAAATCCCTTTTACATTCATTCATGACCATTGGGGGATACACTAATTGTGAGATACACTAATGATCACAGGGGTAAATTTGGGCAAGTTTGCTGCCCTCAGAACTTCTTAGTCTGGTAGAAGAAACTTGTATTTAATAACAATACAAGGTAGGTGGTGAGAGCCCAGGAAGGGCCCAGAGCTCTATGGAGACAGAGTTGAAAGAATCAGGAAAGGAAAAACATAGAGTGGGAGAGATATGTGTTGGACCTTGAAAGAGAGATATCTGGATAGATGAGGAAAATGGGAAGGAACTAGCCTGCCAAGGTGAGAGGGCTGAGGATCAAAACTGGGGAGATGAGAATATGTAGGGCATGTTCAGAAAGCAGCAAGTCGATTAATGTCACTGACCAGAGTATGTGAAAAGGAGAAATAGGAGATAAGATCATTTAAGAAATGGTCTAATTTAAGAAAAGTCTAAATCTCAGAGGGCCTTGAATGCCATCTTGGATGCTTAGACTTTTTTCATTAGGCAAACAGAAGTTATTGAAGAACATGATCAGGGTCAAGGCCAGCATGGGGGATTGGGAGTAACTTGGGTGAACTTTGCCTTCAGAAGAAAGATCTGAAAGATAAAGAATCAAAGACAGAAAATACAGAATCCCCATATCAGAAGAAGAAAACTTCTGCTCCCTTTCAAGCTTTCCACAGTTCCTATTCACCGACTTTCCCTTCTCTCCTCATATATTCAGATTCCCTCTCTCTTTTGGTTTGTTCTTCACAGATCACAAATTGCCAAGTCCATCTCTTATATTTAGAAAATTATACAAACTTCCTCACGCACCCTTTTTCTCACAGGCAAGTTTCATAAGATGATAGTAAGCCTCCTAAAATAGGTGAATCTGTGCACACTCCACTTTTAAAACCACAGGATATTTACAAGATGATCCATTAAGGAGTGGAAATAAAATACGGTACTAGAATCTCAACCTTTATTTATCCAAAAATATGCAAGTAAAATTATGTTTTACTAACCCAGTAGAACTGTTCTGTCTTTCAATAGTAAGAATCAAAATAAATTCAATCATATAAAATTCAGGGTGATGTTCTTGGAAGGTTAACAACAAATTACATTCAGGGGTTGGTTTGTATTATCACTAAAGACAGTACCAGATGAAAAGTACACATTGCCTGAAAAGAATATCAGCAAATGTCTTAACAACCCCAATAGAAGCAGTAGACAGTAGACAATATTATTTTTTAAAAACTGAATAAAAAGTAACTGTCCACTTGGATTTCTATACCTTGCTAAGTTATCACTGAAGAATAAGAATAAAGACAAAAAACAAAAACAAACAAAAAATCTTACCACGAACAGACTTTTGCTGAAAGAATAATTTTCTTCCTCCAAATATAAGGATGAAACTTAGGGAAATGGAAACAGAAGTCAGAGGAGTGAGAGGTAAGACGAAATGGGGAAATGAGTAAACATGTCCACAAATGTAAATAATAACAACATAAATAATAAAAATTATGATTAATTTGAGGACTATAAAAATGAAGATGGAACCAAAAACACTGGATAAAAGAAATTTGTAATAAGGAAGGTTGTAATCGCAGTTAAAACTTTCTAAATTTTTTCCATTTTTCAGGAGACGAGTCAGCCATTGATTAACTTTGATGTTATGTAAGTGTACCTGAAGTTGTTTAAAGTGACCATTGGAAAATAGGAAAAGAATATATAACTTCCAAATAAGTAGGGGGATAAAGAAAAATAAAGTGCTACCTATCCAAAGAAGGCAAGAAAGAAGAGGAAAAATCAATGCAAAGAAAAAATAGAATACATCCAAATATATCAATAATGACAAGAAATGAGATGGATAAAATTCAAGCCATCAAAGCCCAGACTGTCAGATTGGATAGAAAAATGAAATCTAGTTATATGCTGTTTACAAGAAACATGCTCAAAACAAAAGATAGCTATTGTATGTAAGAAGATGGAAAAACGATATACCAGATAAATACCAACCAAAAGAAGCCTGACAAAATAGAATTTCAGGGGAAAGCATTACTGGAGACAAAGATGTTCACAGCCCAATAATAAAAAGAATGATTTCCCAGGAAGATATCACAATTCTAACATTGTTCACACCTAAGAATACAATCGCAAAATATATAAAGATTGACAAAACTACCATGTGAAGTTGACAAACCAGCAATGACCATGGGAAATTTTAGCACCTCTCTTGATAATTAATACATTAAAAGAGAACAAAAATTAGAAGATCTGAACAACATAATTAAAAGCATGATCTAATGAACGCCTATAGAGAGAGCTCTCTGGCCACATCCTCTGGCCACACCTCTGCATCTCCCATTGACTCTTTGACCGACTTCTTCCACTCCTAACACTCTTCTCAAGCAACAGCCCTGTGACCTCCCAGTTACCAAGTTCTTATTCTTCTGCTTTTAAAACTATTGGTTCCTGAGGCACCTGGGTGGCACGGCTGGTTAAGCGTCCAACTCTTGATTTCGGCTCAGGTCATGCTCTCACGATTTGTGAGATAGAGCCCAGTTTAGGCTCTGTGCTGACAGCATTGAGCCTGCTTGGGATTCTCTCTCTCCCTTCCTCCCTCTCTCTCTCTCTCTCTCTCATTCTCTAAATAAATAAATACATAAATACATACATAAATAAATAAATAAATAAATAAATAAATAAATAAATAAATTTAAAACTATCGATTCCTCTCTCCTCAAAACTCTCTGATGACCACACTTCCAAGACCCTAGATTCCTGTTACTTCTAACTCTCTTTCTGTTCATTCGCCATTGCTTTTGTGTGGTCAGCTTCATCTGCTGGTCTTTTCCAAGGTTCTGTCCTCATCTCTTCTCATCCCATTCCATAAGACCTCCCTAACAACCTTATTTCATGCTATGGATTTATGTCAGAAATGCAAGTTTAGGAGTCAACGGTTTAGTTCAGGAGACAGCAAAGATGCAAGTGCCGCCCACAGAGTCCCTAAGAGAGGACCATGGTGAATGCCAGGGCTTGGGGGTGGACAGGGGTTAGGAGGCCTGACATGGTGACAGTCTCCCCTGTAAATTCAGAGCAGGGTCCACGTGTGTTTTATTCACCTTTACACCTAGCTCAGTGCCTAGCCTGTGGTCGATATTTGATAAAAGTGTGTTACTTGATTGAGCACACACTGTGTTTTACATGTTCTTTCAGAGCTCCAGAAAGAGTCTGTTGAGGGCTGGAAAGTTATCATCAACCTCTGAGCTTCCTCAAGGGCTCTGACTCAGGCCAGGAGCTATAGCCCAAACAATAGCCAAGATTCTGGTCAAGAGGTCAGTCAAAGCCACCCCCCAGGGAGGCCACTCCTTAGAACTACTCTTCCTGCTTTGTAAAAACTGGAGCACTGTCTTAAATCTATTGTCTCCCTGCTATTCCTTCCTGATCCTCTTTTTCTCCCACCCCATTACAGAAACTTTCCTTCCTACACCATCTACGCAGCTGCGAATATGCCCACAGTCCCTGAGACAGGACATAGGCACCCTTTGCATCGATGACTGTGGACCAGGGAATGCAGTCTTCTGGCAAAGCAAAGTGGCCATTTTCACAGACATTTCATAAGCACGTAAGCCAAACCCCAAGCTGCTGAAAAATCGGTCTCCTGTCCTTCCACATTCCTGCGGCAATAGAAGTTCATTTTCTCATCATATACTGTAAATTACAGGCTGAAAAGGTGGGTCACGTCTGACTTCAGCCTATAAATAGCTGATCTTCCTTTGCTTCCTCAGAGGGGCCATTCTCAACAGTGGCTTATCTCAATGCATCCCCAGCAGAGGGACAAAAAGGCAGGAACAGAAATCAAATCTCCTTCCAGTGAGCCCAGGGTCAGAACCCAGGGGTTTTCACGCCTCTGAACCAGAGAAGACCCTGCCCAGCGCACACATATTTTTCTATGAGGCAACATCTAGGTAAACCCAGTCTCTCTTCATCTCTCTTACACACTCCTTCTGCAAATAGCTCCCAGCGCTGCCCAGAATCTTGTAAAATAAAAATCAAAGGTAAGCAAATAATTTAAGGCTCATGTTTAAACCTTTCACAGGTTCCTGAATTCATTGCCTCTTAAACTGAAAATGACTTTGCCACAGGCTCCTGAAGCCAGTCGAGTATGACAGCACCCTCCCACCCAACCTAAGAGGTATTTTTCTTGGCACGTGGAGCTCCTCGCAGGGCACATGGAAGGCAGTTTTTAACCAATCCATAATAGTATTTATCACCAGCTGCATGCCTGACATGAAATAGATGCAAAGGTGAATGACAAGCATGAGTTCTGTCCTCAAGGAGCACAGAGTCAAGTCGGATCGGCACAACACGCTCTGTGAAACAACAGGGAACAGAAAGTCCCCAGTCCAGTGGAACAGGAGACCCTGACAGGCGTGCGCGGAGAGCAGTCTGTGAGGACCGAAGGCTCCCTGGTGGACGTGGGAACAGAGCTCTGGAGACAGAGATAAAGGGAAGCAACCTAGAACCAGAAGAACTGCATAAGCAAATGCAAGAAAGCAAAATAAAAATTATGTTTGGGGAGATGTGTCACATGTAGAAAAATGCATTGTCAGCCTTGTGGGCTGAACTGTGTCCCCCACCCCGCCCCTTAAATCCATATGCTGAAATTCTAGCACCTCCGAATGTTGACTGCACTTGGAGATAAGTCCTGTAAAAAAGGTGATTAAGGTCAAGTGAAGTCATATGGTGGGCTATAATCCAACATGGCTGATGTCTTCATGAGAAGAGGAGATAAGGACACAGCGAGGCACAGATGGACAACTGCATGAGGACATCCTGGGAAAGCAGTTGTCTATAAGCCAAGGAGAGAGGCCTCAGAGGGAACCAACTTTGCCAACCCCTTGACATTAGACTTCCAGCCTCCAGAACAGTGAGAAAATACATTTCTGCTGTGTGAGACCCCAGGCTGGATTATTTTGTTATGGCAGCCCTAGCAAACTAATACAGTCAGGTTGTCTTGGAAAGAACTCTCTGGAAGCAGCTATAGGCTATTCCAAGAGTCCAGGCACAAAGCAGAAACCATGATAATGGATGTCAGAGAATTAGAACATAATACAGACCAGACGCGGCCACTGGCTGCATGCAGGGATAAAGGAGGAGGGACTGGAGTTTAGGATGTCTTTGAAACCTGAGGAGGAAGGACTCCAGGGAAACAGGCTGCCATCTCAATTCCCAGGGTGACCTTCTCCACAGAAACCTGGTGCTCTCGCCCTGCCCCTTCCGAATCCTCAGTGCCTGTGCAGCAGGAGACCCCTTTAGGCTACAGAATGTACCCAGGGCTGACTTGAACTTGGAGCATCTTAGGAAGTAAAATCCTAAATCATAACTTAGCACCTGCCCCAGCACTTCTCTGCCCAGGCCCTTAGGAGGAGCCAGGTAGGTAGCCAGAGGAGAAATCCCTCCTGGGGAACCAGTCATTGAGAGACTCTGGGAAGCAAAAGTGTCGGTCTCGTCCTCCAATCGCTAGGGATCCTGAACTCCTCAATCACTCAGTTCCAAGAATCCCAGCCACAGTCACTGACAATTTCAAAGCCCAGGCACTACAGCTCATGCTGGAACAGGGGAGTCAAGAAATCTGTATTACTTCTTGAGGGGAGATGGCACCCGGCGACATCCCTCACCTCCCAAAACACCTGAGCTTGGACTAATGATGGCACACACTGACTCTGCGCAGGCACTAAGTGCCTTTCATACTTCAGTGTAACTAATTACCCAAATGACCTAATGGTGTGCCAACTGTATCCCCAATGTAGCACCACTATGAACCTACCAGAAGGTCTACAATGAAAAAGAAAATCTCATGTGTTGATACAGACATGGGCAGCTGAGAGTCTCCCTCACTGATGGCTACACAACCACTGTGGAAACTACCCAGCATATATACTAAAGCTGAACATATGTATACCTTATGACCCAGCCATTCCTTTCCTATGTGCCCAACAAGAAATGTGTGCACGTGTACACCAGAAGACATGTACCATAGCTTCCCATAAATGGGAATTATTAAATAATTAAATGGAAATGAATAACTATGATTACATACAACAATAAGGAGGAATTTCACAAACATGATGTTGAGAAAAGACCACCTATTGTATGATTCTATCTTTGTAAAGTTCACAAATAGACACAACTAGTTAACCTATGAAGTTAGGAGTGAGGATTGTGGTTATCCTTGGGTTGGGGAATAATGCACCTTCTCCTGCTCTGAGGAGGCATGAGGGAGGATTTTGAGGTGCTAACGATATTCTGGGTGCTGGTTTTATGGGTGTGTTCAGTCTGTGAAAATCCAACCAACCATACACTTGAACTTGTGCACTTTTCTATATGTATGTCATATTTTAATAAAATTTTTTAAAAACTAAAACCCCACATGGTAAGAAAATGACTCTCTGTAATGATGAAATCAAGGCACAGAGAATCCAATTTTAACCAGCACGGGTTAGACTTGAACCCAAGAAGTCTGGCCCTTGAGTCTAGACATAAATACTATTCTATGCCTCCTCTTAAAGAAGAGGGTATCTTAGCACATGTCCTGCCTTAACTGTCTTGTGCAAACCCTATAGAATCTTAAGCACAGTGTTTGTGTACTTATGGGGTATCCAGTCTAATGTTGAATAAATGAAAGGGGTTTCCACAAGCCACAGCATGGCCACTCTGTAAAAGCCAGGCCATAAGGACGAATTACTAAAGATAAATTTATATCATGATCATGAACGTTAAAAATGGTTCTCCAGACTTGGAAGCCATTCCTCACCCCATTCCATCCCTAAAGACCTGATGGGATGGGAAAGGGATCCTCAGGCCTGGATTGTCTCTGGGTTGAATACTTTTGTCAATAGTTGATGATGGACCCTCCTTCCAGCAGTTCTGGAAGAGCCATTTCATCCTGGCATTTAGAAAGACATCTCTAGACCTGAGGGGCCAACTCACAGGTCAGGAGGCTGCTTGAAAGATTCAGAACATAGAATATGAGATGTAAAACCAGTAGAAATCAAATTGGACAATCTTTTCTCTAGAGAAGGGCTGGTGCCTGACTTCAGTCGATGCACTCACACACTCAATCACTGGACAAGCAAGCAGCTTCATGCCCTAGTATATAAAGGTGAAAAAGACACAGCCCGCACCTGCCACGGGCTCCCAGTGGTATGGAGGAATCAGACACATAAAACAGTGAACCTAACCTCTGTAAGCCTCAGTTCTGACCTCATAGCATGGCTGTGGGAGTTAAATAAGATAAGGCAGAAGAGATTGGCACATGGCAAGCACTTTATCAACCATTATTGTGATTTACAATAGCATGTTGTTGAAGTATTGTGGGTTTCAGTGAGGATTCAAAGGAGAAAGTAGCCAGATGAATCAGTGATCAGAGAAAGCAACACAGATGTGGCACTCCAGCAGTCCACTTTTTTTTTATTTCTTTTCTTTATTTTAACTCTAATAATTTATTGTCAAATTGGTTTCCATATGACACCCAGTGCTCATCCCAACAAGTGCCCTCCTCTGTGCCCATCACCCACTCTCCCCTCCTCCCCCAACCCCCTCTCCCCTCAGTTTGTTCTGAGTCTTTGAGAGTCTCTTATGTTATGTCTTCCTCCCTCTCTGTGGCTTTTTTTTCCCCTTCTCCTCTTCCCCTCCCTGCTGGTTTTCTGTTAGGTCTCCCAAAGCCTACCTATGCGTGGAAACATATGGCATCTGTCTTTCTCTGACTGACTTATTTCACTCAGCATAATCTCCTCCAGTTCCATCCACGTTGCCACACATGGCCAGATTTCATTCTTTCTCATTGCTGCGTAGTATTCCATTGTATATATGTACCACATCTTCTTTATCCATTCATCAGTTGATGGGCACTTGGTCTCTTTCCATGATTTGGCTATTGTCGAAAGTGCTGCTATGAACATCGGGGTACACATGCCCCTATGCATCAGCAGTCCTGTATCTCTTGGGTAGATGCCTAACAGTACTATTGCTGGGTCATAGGGTAATTCTATTTTCATTTTTTTGAGGAACCTCCACACAGTTCTCCAGAGTGGCTGCACCAGTTTGCATTCCCACCAACAGTGCAAGAGGACGCCTGTTTCTCCACATCCTCGCCAGCATCTATAGTTTCCTGATTTGTTCATTTTAGCCACTCTGACTGGTGTGAGGTGGTATCTCAGTGTGGTTTTGATTTGTATTTCCCTGATGATGAGTGACATTGAGCATCGTTTCATGTGTCTGTTTGCCATTTGGATGTCTTCTTTGGAGAAGTGTCTATTCATATCTTCTGCCCATTTCTTCACTGGGTTATTCTTTTTTGGGTATGGAGTTTGGTAAGTTCTTTACAGATTTTCGATACTAGCCCTTTATCCAATATGTCATTTGCAATTATCTTTTCCCATTCCGTTGGTTGACTAACAGTTTTGTTGGTTGTTTCCTTTGCAGTGCAGAAGCTTTTTACCTTGATGAGGTCCCAGTAGTTCATTTTTGTTTTTAATTCCCTTGCCTTTGGACCAGCAGTCCACTTATTAGTGAGCATTTCAAGGGGGAATCTTCTGCCTGACGACTTTCCCGCTCCTCTTCCCTCCAGGCCTCACATGTACTCATCCCACAAGAAATGAGGAAGACCAGGCCCAAAGATATTCAGGACACCCCGTGCAGACAGCCAAGGTTCCAGTCTTAAGACACAGTTTTTCAGAGGGCGCTGGTTTTTAACACAGTTAAAACACAGTTTTTCAGAGGATGTCCCCTGACTTGATGGCCCACTATCAACTCGCCCCACTCATGTCTCCACACAGGACTTGCCATGGCCACCTCCTGCTCAGCTCAGGGATTTCCTCTCCTTCTGTGATGACTGTGACTTTGATTTCTGCTGAGAGGCTGATACTGACCACCCCATGCCCCGAGAGCCCACCTCTGCCTCCACTTGCCCCCCACTCACCCCTTCACAGGAGCTAAGTCCTCACTCCTAGGGCCTCCAAGGCCTGGGGCTGACTTCTCAGAAGCTTCCTCATGACCCCACAAGTCTTCACACATGGACGGAGCCCTGAGCCTAAGCAGAACATCTGAGAAGCCTGTCTCCCCACTCCTAATATCCCAGGGAAGAAAAAAGTAGTGCCTGTCAGAAACGTGATAGAACTGTCAAAAGTACATCAAAACAGCTATATACATTGTGATCTCTAAGTCACAGCTCCATTTGTTCTGTGACAGTGTAAAAATAACAAAATTTCCATCAAGATGGAAAATAAAAACGAGAAACCACTTCAACCGTACTTGAAAACAACATTTAAACAAAAGTCCCACTTTTTCTCCCTGGCAATCTCTCAGTAGTGGCCTCAATCACGTCTCTCTTCCTCCCAGTCTCCCTCCTCCTTGGCTCAGTCCATTCTTCCTCCTCCACCTGGCCCATTTCACCACACAGACAGCAAGCAAGAGACAGCAGCCATCTGGATCTGAGGACAGTGCCCCAGAGTCACTCCCAGCTCATTTCTGCCAGGGCAAATTCACAAGACACCAACCCAGGAGGACACCCAGACCCTACAACCATCAGGCTGTCATATTCAGGTTGGCCTGAATGAAGACTGTGGGTGGAAGTACTCTTCCAGAAGCCACCAAGAGAAAATTCCCCAGAATTGGGCACTCCATTGTTGGTGCTCGTATCTGATACATCCCAGATTGTCTGTTCTCCAGTTAAGCCCCAGTCTATATGTAGGCAAGAGGCCATGATCCTTCATGTCTCCGTCCCCTATATCCAGCCCAATGTCTTCCCTGGAGAAGAAAGGAACTCAAGAATATTTATTGAATGACTGAACAAATGAATAAAAGCTGGCATTAATGCATGAGTAAATGAAATGGTGATTATAATATTTGTTTTTAACTAATGCTTATTTGTATCAAAATAATACATATACATGATCTGAATAAAAGTCATACAGAACTAACACTTGAAAGGGAGACAGCAGTCTCCTTCTCCATCTCCCTCCATCCACCAGTCCTGACACACAGCCATCTTTTTTACCTGTTTTTTCCTGATATGTACCTTCATCTATCTTGATTTGCTGGTCTTAAAGGGAAGAGAAAAGATTCCATGTGACATTCATAGCAAACTCTCATAGGAGAAATCCCAGCATAGTCCCCTAGTGTTCTGGAGCAAGACTATGCCATCTGCAGCAGAGTATACGCCACTCAAACACTAGCTTCTAGAGTGACACTGATCCCAGCAGAGACCAGAAATCTGCTCCTGCTGCCTTCAGAAGACCATGTGAGCAGAACCACCCACCATAAACTGGATTCTGTCAGACCCACCAAGTCCTAAGGTTACGTGGACCCAGCAGCAACCCGCAGTAAGATCTAAGTTGTACATCTGGATCTGGGAAGAGCACGAATAGAGCCACAGGCACAAGGAAGCTGCAGGAGCAGATGGCTCAATGGCTCTCACCCACTACTGTTGCACCGGCACCTCTCCTTCAGCCCACATCTATGGCTACAGGAGGAGACCCTTATAACCTTCGGATGGAGGCAGGCAAAGACTGAGCTGTTTACAGATGGGTCACCTTCATGTGTGGTCACCAACCCCAAATGGACTGCTACCGTGCTCTCCCTTCACTCGGGGTCATCCTCACCCAGAACCCACCTAACCCCTCTCTCAGGCTCCACACATGTTTAGTTGGTAGAAATTAGGGAAAATATCTTTTTTTAATGTGGTAAGATACATATAACACAACATTTACCATTTTAACTATGTTCAAGTATACAGTTCAATGGAACTGAGGACATGCACATAATTGTGGAATCATCACCACTGTCCATCTCCAGAACTTGTTCATCTTCCCCAGCTGAGACCTTCCCCAGTTAGACCCAACTAACACTAACTCCCCACTTCCCCCTTCCCCCACCCCTGGCAACCACCATGCTACTTCCTGTCTCTATGACTTTGACTACTCTAAGTACCTCATATAAGTGCTATCATACAGTATTTGTCTTCTTATGATTGGCTTACCTCACTTACTTAGCATAGCATCTTCAAAGGTCATCCATGCTATGTCATGTGTCAGAACATCCCTCCTTTTCAAGACCGAAAAATATTGCACTGCCTGTATGCACCTCATTTTGTTTAATCTATTCATCTGTAATGGATATGTAGGTCACTTCCTCCTTTAGCCATTATGAATAATACTGCTATGGACACGGGTGTACAAATATCTGCTTGAGTCACCATTTTCATTTCTTTGGGGCATACACCCAGAGATAGAATTGTTGTTTTTAATTTTTTGAGGAAGTTTCATACCATTTTCCATAAAGGTTTCACTATTTTACATTCCCACCAGTAAAGAAGGATTCCGATTCTCCACATCCTCATCGACACTTGTATGTGTCTGACTGTTGATTTCGGCTCAGGTCACGATCTCACAAGTTATGAGATCGAGCCCTACTCTGGACTCCATGCTGACAGCATGGAGCCAACTTGGGGTTCTCTCTCCCTCTCTCTCTGATCCTCCCCAGCTTGTTCTCGCTCTCTCAAAACAAATAAATAAACTTAGAAAAAGAAGATTGAAACAAGATTTAGGTCACCAAATTCTATTAAGATTTCTCAGTTAAGCAAGAAAACTCAATCCTGTAGCATAAAATAAATTAAAGATGCCACTGTCGCACCCACGCCTATTGTTCTAGATGTTCTCAAGGTAGCTGCCATCATGCTGAGAGACAGAAGCATGAAGAAAAATAAGCAAATAAATAAGTCTGGCTTAACAATTATACCTAGCAAGGAACTTTGGGTGAAGTTATGGGCATATGAAACTATAAATAAGCAAGAAGATCAGAAGTCTGTTAAATTTTTGACAAAATTATATTACCAAGAACACTATAATCCTGGTCTTAGGGGAAAAAAAGAAAAGAAAAGAAAAGAAAAGAAAGGCTGCGATTATTAAGAAATCCTCAAGCCCCTTCAACTTGTACCAGGAGGAAGCGAGCGAGGAGAGAACACTCCCCAGTGCCCACATCAGCTGTGTTCAGACACAGAGTGATGGGCAAAAAGGAACCTTCCAGAGAATGGAGCAGGGCCATGGGAAGAGTGGACAAGAGAGTTGCTCCCCAAGAGCAGAGCCAGGTCTCATCAAGGGACCTCCACACAGCTGGTCCAGACTTTCCACAACGGACCAAAGTCTTCTGCGACTCTGTGTCTTCCACTTCCCCCTTCTTGTGAACTGCAAAGTTTGCTGCGCAAATGCTGCTGTGGCTCCACTGTTTACACTGGGTAGGGAGGGGGAGGTGCAAATTGCCTGTCTTTTGGTTCACTGGTTACTAGATCATAAGAAGCCTCACCCAGGCCTAACTCTTCAAATTCTGGGAATTGAGCTGGATGCATAGGGAGAGGTGAGGGTGGTCAGAGGGTTGGGAGGGTACGCAGACTTCAGGCATCCAGGGGGCAGACTGCAGCAGGGAAAACTAGCTGTCCATCAAGTTATGATGCCCCTTCTATGCTATCAAGCAGGGACTGTGTTTCCCAACTCGTCCCTTGCATTTAAATATGTCCCCACTCTTTCTGAAGGAATGCGCATGGAAGAGATGGATACCACTCTCAGGGTGGGGGGTTTCAGAGGTGGGTATTTTCATCTCCACCTTCCTCTTCCCCTTCTGGCAGCTGGAAACAGAAGACTCTGAGGTCTCAGGCAACGGTGGAGCCTAAAGACGGAAAAATGTCTGGATCCCTGCACTACCATTTGGAGAAACATCGCCTGGCCACCGGGAGCACCCAAGGTAGGACTGTTACGTGAGAGAGAAATAAACCTTTACTCTGTTACTAAGCCTTTATTGTGTTGAGCCATTACGGTTGGGACAGTATATGTCAAGAGCTAGAGTTACCCTAACTAAAATGTGAACAGACTATTTGAAGCAGCACTCTCTCATTTTCATGTTCACGGCATACTTTCAAATATTAGAATTTTTGCCAGTGCACTTGAAGGGACCACATTCCATGCAAATTGTCACACTACTCACTTTGCCACAGTGTCACTGATGACTAGATCAATTTACTTGCTCTTTTACATATAAAGGAGGCAAAGCACTTGTGTTTTGCAATGAACGCATGATCGCTCTATGGCACAGGTGTGTCATGATGCTATCACTCTGGCAACATATTCTACCATCTCTAAGCTGTGTCACAACACAACATTCCATTACCGGCCCCACCAGAGTGGGTTGTTACAAGTTAATTTTATACCTTGTTCATTGTGCTGGCTGCTTGTCTATAAGGGTTCACAAGTCCCTCTCTAGGATACCAAGGCACACTGATTGAGAACCACTGGTTCAAAGGTTAGAAATACCCAAGCACAAAATATTCTAGCCCAAGTATCTCCCATGAGTTTCTCCAAGTCCAGGGAGAGAAAATCTCAATCAGTGATTTCATCTAGAGTACCTCTCTAGCTTACACTTGTACACGGAGGTATTTCTGTCAAGGTCAACTTTGACTTTATGGCTCAAAGTCAAGAGGGACTAAAATTTGTGTTTCTATTTCAAAGTGTTTAGTGTCTCTGGCCCGGGGGAGGGAGAATTCGCTGCTACGCTCACAGCTGATATGAAATAGACAGTAGCCTGGTGGTATAAGTACAAAACTGGCTAACATTGAAGATGAGTAAAGAATACCTAAATGTAGAAATAATTAATTAATATACATAGTAACGTAGAATCAAACCATCTATTCAATTCACTACTCAGCTTAAGATGACTTCAGTTTTCCAGGAGAATCTTGCTTGGAAGTAAAAGTTGTTCAAACCGGGAACTTTCTGAAAGACTCAACTCTTTAATAGAAAACATTAAATGGCAGTTTAAAGCCCAAGAAACTTTGAACCCCTCTCCTCAAACGCCTTACCTTGGTGTATTCGCCAATCAAAACCTACTAAATCATGATTCTTACCTAGCCCTAACCAAGCTTCTGCACTGCAATATCCACCTTGAGCTAGACTTGAAATTTCATTAAATACTCCAACTTTGCTCTTCCTCCAGCAAGATGGACTAGACTGTTCAGCTGGCATTGTCTTGTCATGGTAAGCAATAAACTCAGCTTTGCTTATCTACAGGTTGTGCTGGTGATATTTGGGGATCCAGCATTTGGTAGCCCAAACATAGTTTCAGTGCAGTCACATTTCTATAACTTATTCACTGGGTTTCTATGGGCAGGTGTCTTAACCTCTCTGTTCATTCCTAATAAATCTAGAAGTGCTAATTAAATCCATCCCCCTAGTTATTCCAGACAAGGCTAAGCATGATCTACTGTGGCCTGAGGCAAAAAATAAATAAATAAATAAATAACCCATCAACAACACAGGCATTTGTATTGGAGACCAATCACTAAACCCTTTGACGATTCTTGTAAACATCATTACAAGACAGACACAGGCATTCACTCAGGGCAATTAGGAAACAAAAGTCATTTAAACAGAGAAAGAGTCAAAATTGGGAAGAGGTTTGGAGAAAAGGAAATAAAAAATAAGAATTATATTAGGATGAGAAATCTAGAGTATTAGAGCTAGACCAGAAGCATTTTCTCAACAGCTTTATAAACTGTGCAATCATTTTTCTTCCCCATGGCCACCATACTGAAGCTAATGGTAAAAGCATTAATTTATCATGAGATTTTAAAGATCTCTCTTGTCAGTAATGAAATAAACACGTGATAGGATAGCCAGACAGTTATTGTTTATAGGAAGGTTATTATAATAATTAAGATTAATAGCAATTACTTGTGTTTGTGGATTTTTTTTTCCTTGGGAAATAACTGTAGCCATATTAAATAACTAATTAACATATCTCCATGTCAGGCTACGCATGCATGGATTCACAAGGCCCCCCTTCTTCTCCAGCGTGCCGTAACGAAATAAATAAACAACCAAGCACTGTACAAAAACGAGCTCCTATTTTGAAAGGAAATTTCAGAATGGAACCAGTCGCTGGATTGTTGTCAGGGCCTAAAATGGAATCAAGCCTTTCTTCTAGTCACACGCTCTGGGACCTGTTGAGCCCACTGATGGCTGAGACACGGAGATTCTGGGCCTCACTGACTTCTTGTGTGTTTCTGTGTCTGAACATAAACAAATATGTATCTGGAGTGTTATATATTTTATATAATAACTTGAATAATTTTATCTTCATGCAAAATGGGATTTTTTTTTATTCAGTCACAGCACTATAAGAGAAATCTTAAAGCGTTAAGTATTAAAACCTTAAAGCTATTTTTATTGAACGTTTTCCAGAGTGGCATGAAAATGGATAGGAATGTTTCCTCATATTAGAACCTTTGTTTTGTTTTTAAAGGGTGGGCCTTGCCATTTACATAGCTCAGGGCTGCAGGGGTGGTGGAAGTCACCATCCTTACCTAGAAGAGGCAGTCGTCTCTCCGGGAAACATCTGAGGTCCTGCGGCTGGTGTCTTTATGAGGGACAAAGAGGAGGGCAGGGCCACGCATGAGACAGCCGCCTGCCTAGTGCCTGTTGTTGAACAGAAGCAAAACGTGCTGGTAAATGAAGAAAGATTCGGCACACCTGGGGAGAGGAAACACCTGCTCCCTCCCAAATCAACCCCTCCTCACAACTGAAGCCCCTCAGCTGAATTAGGACCACAGGCCAGAGAAGCAGATCTGGCCAAGGGCTGGGCCGTGTCTAAAGGACAGAGACAGACTGGATGGTGAAGATAGATCACTGTCATCCAGGGCAGATGCTGCCCCTCCCTCCCTGGCCGTTAAACTTGCCTCCAGGCACCTCTTTTCTAGTTTCACTGCTTCCTACACACGCACACACACCAACACACACACACGTGCACACTCACACAATGCACACGGATACATGCTCACACCCCGGCATGCACACACTCTCCCCTCAACGCACACACACACAGGCGTCAACTACAAAAGTGCACAGACTTCCATTTCTCCCTGTACCCTCACTTTCAAACCGGTAAATTAGGTTCATCCCGCAACAAACGTGTGTTTCTACGGATGGGAGGAGGGGGGAGGGAGGAAAGATGAGAAGAAAATAAAAAGTGTTTATTGAGCCAGCTCAGAGAGAGTCTCAGTGCTTGGGCTCTGGGCTCAAATAAGATGACAAAGACACAGCTCCTGATCTTCCAGAAGCCACATCGATTGTGCTGTAAGGGAATCACCTTCGTAGTAAAACAACAGCCAGCACTTTGCAAGTTCTGATCTGAGGAAGGATCTTGGGAGGGGGCTGGGGAGAGAGACCCACCGGCCTCCTCGGGGATGCCTCACCCTGCATGCACACCATCCACCCCAGGAGCTTCCGGTGTCACCAGTTCAACAGAAATGACTCGTTCACAAAGTCTCTACTGCACACTGAGAGAATGAAACGGGTAAACAGGGAGGGAGAGAGGGGGCAGTCTAAGGGCGCAAAGTTCACACACCCAGGAATCCGACCCACGCAGGCCAACTGCCTCCCAGGGAACAACGGTCACTCTGAGAGCCACCTAGGGGTCATTCCTTTTGAGGGTCTTGCCTCACAGAATGACCCTCATTTAGGGTGAGACCCACCCCTTATATTCAGGGAATAGGCTAGTTCCCTGAGGGGCTGTGATGTCACAGAGCCTTAGCCCACACCCACCCTGGAGAAATGAGGACCACATGTGCCTCCCATCTGAAATACAGCAAATGGAACATTGTGGAGATCACAGGGTGGGGGGCAGGGGAGCAGCTGATATCCGAACCTGTTTGAGGTCCAAGAAGGATTTCTACGGGCAGAGATAAAAGGGAAGGACGACATGTAAGGGACACATAAAGACTGTGAAGAGAGGGATGGGGGTAGAAACACAGAGGATGTTAATAAGTTTCAGGGTCCGAGCCGAAGGGGCAAGTACAAGCGTCCTGGACAGAAAGCAGGAAGAGCAGGGACGGGGCGTCTTCTGGGGCCAGAAGAAGTCTGTCAGATAACTAAGTACTGAGCCCTCCAAGGTGGTTCGCAGGTGCAGATGCCGCACCCCTGACGTGTGGCTGTGACAGTGGGAAAGGTCATCAGAGAGAGAGTGCAGACGCAAGACAGTAACCAGGGACAGAACCCTGAAACACTAAGGGGGGTGCAGGGACCGGGCAGGTGAAGAAGAAGGAGTCAGAGCCGCAGAGGTAGGAGGAAACACAGCAGTGGAGGAGCTGAGACTAGGGAGAGAGAACGCTCATGGCAAGAATGTCCCCTGGACATAGGCTGGTCCTGGTGTCCCCCCTCTAACCCATCCTCCAACCTGCTGTCACATTAATCCTCAGAAATGCAATTGGGACCATGACATCTGCTTGCTGAGCATGCCCCAAAGGACCCTCCACTTAGATTGGCTTTAAGGTTCTCTGTGAACTGGTTCTTGCAAAACTCTCCACCCTCACCCCGTAATTGCTCCTCTTCACCTTAAAAAATAAACCACCAGTTGGTTTACCAGCAAAAATGGGTTTATTCAGAAACAGCAGGGAATTGCAACCCAAGACAAGCAAGCTACGGCAAAAAAATCACAGATGAGTCTGCCCAACAAAGGACAGGAGCGTTCCTTTAGAGCAGCAGGGGCTCGGCAGCGCTGTTATAAACAAAAAGCCTATTGGAGTAAACTGGGAGTTCAAAGTGTAGTGGCTTCTTATTGGCTGAGTTGTGACAGTCTCTCATCGGCTGGCTCTTGCCGGGGGTGGGGGAAGCCTTTCTTCTACCTGCTGGGATAGTAAAGTCGTATCTAAAGTAGTATGGACTTTCAAGGTCGCTCTCTTCTTGTTGGATTTCCAATTGAGGTCAAGTGGTGGGGTGCCAGAGCTCCCCCTGCCAAACACCCAGACTCTGCTTCAGTGAAGAGTCCCTTTATTAATTTCACACACCCACAGAGAAGCCCTGCTCCAGCCAAATCATATCCTCCCCATTGTCCCTTTCCTCTCACCATTTTTTAAAGTTTTTTTTAAGTTTATTTATTTTTGAGAGAGAGAGAGAGACAGAGACAGAGTGTGAGTGGGAGAGGGACAGAGAGAGAAGGAGACACAGAATCCAAAGCAGGCACCAGGCTCTGAGCTGTCAGCACAGAGCCCCACGCGGGGCTTGACCCACAAACCGGGAGATCATGACCAGAGCCGAAGTCGGATGCTTAACCGACTGAGCCACCCAGGTGCCCCACCTTCTCACCATCGTTTATGCATGCTTCTAGAATACACTTCCTGCCTTGACCATCCTGCCTGCCAGAGAAGTTATCGAACATGCTCCCTAACTCTATTTCATAACTTCATCAATTATTATAAGTCACCCGGCGGCTATCACGTGTACCTGAAACCAGTCTTTCCTCCGATCGCGGTGAATAAATACTGGCCAGCTGGTCGTCAATAGCCATGACGTGCAACAGCACACCCTCCCGGACATCCGGAAATGTGTATGGGGGAGCTTATACCCCACGACTTGGGGAATCTGCGTGTTCAACCAAAGCCCCAGAACGGTGGTCCCCCAGCAGCTTGCTGGTTTCTCTCCGGCTCTTCATTGTCTCTCCGGGTAGAAGAAGCCTCCTTGGCACATACCTGGAGAAACCAGAGCCCTCCTATAGAGCTCTTGGAGCTCCCCAAGGTGAGGCCCGGTCTCGGAATTAATAAAACGCAAGCATGACTGTGTTGCTCTGGGCTCTGACACAGGCTGGGAATCCTTATCAAACAAACACCAGCCTGGGAGGAGAGGTCACTGTGGATATTCCAGCGCTAACATTCAAACGTTAATAACTTTACCGCGTAGATTAATTTTAAATGTCAGGCCGCGTTGCTGTGTAAAGCTAAGGCGCTCGGGAAAAACGTACATTCTCGGGCTTCCTGACAGCACCAGCACAGGCCCGTGTTTGATCACTAGCGGGGTGGGCAGGATCAGAGGAGAAGAGGGGGTTTCTCTAACAGTCGCTGCCCCTGCAATGCAAACATGACAAATAAACGGCATCGGAACGTGTCGCCCGCTCGAGTTTCTCAAGCAGGAAAACGGCCGGACTGACAGTAATGAGATTTCACACGGAAGCACAAGGCTGTGTGAGGGCTGAGACCTTGCTCGGGATGCCAGGCGCCCAGCCCAGACAAATGTGTGCGTGTTGGTGAAGAGCCCCTGCAAAGCCGCATTTGTAGTAAAGGCGGCGGCGGTGCACGGCCTGCAGGTCTCCAGCCGGGGCAGGCGGCAGAGCTGCGTCCTGCCGCCCAGCGGAGATCTGCAGGGCCCCGGGAGCCCCGGGCCCAGGAAAAGGCTTGAGAGGAAAAGAGAGGCGAGGCAGAGGCTGCCGGAGGAGCACGGAGGAAGGAACAGATGCCGCGCACAAAACCCACCCAGGGCTGCCAGGCTTGCAATTAAAAATTCACATATTTTGGACTGAAATTCTCATATTTTAAGAGAACTTGGGCAAAATCCTCCTCCCATCAATATTAGCAATGCAAAACCGGCAGTCAAGACAGACCCAAATTATCATCCATTTTGCAAAAAGGATGAAAATTGTATAGCGCGGAGTCCAAAATTCTTCAGCGAAAACAATCATTAGAGCGCACCTGTCAGCCCTCGGTCCTGTCCCCCACCTCCAGGCTCCAAGGGACATAGGATGAGAGCACCCACCCTCTCCCGACAGAGCCCCCGGCTGCAGATCTGGGACTGTCACAGCAGCCACCAGTCACCCGGGGCTCTCCGGATTCTCTTTGTTTGAAAGGCCACCCTTATTTGGTTAAGTGTGCACACTGAATTCAGGAGGCACTAATACTATAGCAGGACACAGTGAAAAGGCAAACATAAGGCATGCCAGGAATGCTGGCACAAACAATGTCCCAGGCAGGATGCACCTGGATTGGGCTTCTGGTGTGTCAGCCAACAAGTGGGGTGGGAGAGAGGGACAAAGAGGGCCCTCGTGGAAAACTGTAGGCTCCTGGGATCCAAGGCAAAGCGAAATCCTCAATGAGCAAAGTCTGCCATAGCGCTGAGCACGCATGACAGCCAGTGAGTCTCTGGCTAAAGTCTTTGAGGTTCTACCTCCAAAACCAATGGCAAACATATCTCGTTGCCTTCTTCTCCATTGCCTCCAGAGTGATTTTCCACAAACACCTATCTCTTTATGTCAAGTGGTCACCACTGCAAATGGGACCAACTTTCAGCTCCAGCCAGGCTTCCTGGAGGCTGGTCCAAAGTGGCAGCCACTGCTGGGCAGGCCAGGACACAGAAGGCAGGGAGGCAAGAAGCCCAATGAGGAGGAACTGGTCTCACCAAATAATAAATATGTTTCTACGTGTAAATATTATATTTATCCAAGCTCTGTAAATGCAAGTATAATAAAAATGTAAATGGATTCTCAATTCCAGCAGCATATTGCAATGGCTAGCTGGAGCCTCAATTACAGTACCCAGGATGGGATGGGCCTTTGCGATGTTCGTGGAAGCTGATGCAGAAGCAGGAACTGTTGGGATAGCGTTAGGATTTGTAGCAAATGCTACCTCTCTTACCAGGGCTCCCAAAGAGCAGCTGAAGAGGCAAGATTGTGGAGGGCTTCGAAGGGCAGCTCTAAGCATCCTGGGTTCAAACTCAGCCTATGGCTTTCCCACAGTCAGAACTTGGGCAAATCATGGGGCACCTGGGTGGCTCAGGTGGTTAGGCGTCCAACTTCACTCAGGTCATGATCTCACAGTTTGAGGGTTCAAGTCCTGCATCAGGCTCTGTGCTGATGACTCAGAGCCTAGAGCCTGCTTCGGATTCTGTGTCTCCCTCTCTCTCTGCCCCTCCCCCACTCACCGTCTGTCTCTCTCTCTCAAAAATAAATAAACATTAAAAAAAAAAAAAGAAAAAGAACTTAGGCAAATCACTAAATCTCTCTGACCCTCAGTGTCCTTACCTCGGTATAATCATAGCATGTACTTCTTAGGTTTGTGGGGAGATTTCAATGAGGTAATTCACATAATGCATTTAGACCACTGCCCCATGACTCCATAAATGTTCTTTTTGGTTTTTAGAATTGGGAGACCAAGACCAAGGAGGAGGAAAATCTCACCCAAGGTCACATAGTGAGCTGGTGGCAAAGCTAAAGCCACAGCTCTGGTCCCCAGATTCCCCATCTTGGCTCCTTCCCCACACTAGCCTCCTCTCCCTTGCTGCCGAGTCTGTAGCAGAAACATTACATCAGGAGCCAGAAGACAATAAACCTAATTGGGCCATTAGGACCAGTCACTTCCCTCTACATCGAGCCTTGGGGATGTTACAAGTGATCAATATAATAAATAATGTTGCATAGTCTGGGGCACCTCTCAAGGGAGCATCTTGGACACAAAAAGAGAAAAAGATTGAGATCATAGCAAGAAATTCAGGAAGAAAGCAAGATCTCTGAGCACTACTGAGTTTTTCCCTTACCTACTTGCCTTGCTCCGTGCCAGACACAGTTGGGGAGGGGCGGGGTGGAAATGCCAAAGGCCAACAGGTAACCCAGGTGCTTCAGGTTTTGTAGTTCCATGATTTTGTTACCCAATGTATATCTTGCAGTCATGCCACCAATGCACAGACACAGTTCACAGGTAATGATGGCAAGGCTTCGGTGATCTCAGCCTTTAGTGGTCTCTTTCTCTCTAAGGAGAACCTTAAACGCCTGAGGACATCTCACAGTGCCTGGCCACACCTTCAATGGCAGCCTTCAACCTCAAGGGCAGTCACAGGCTCACCAACATTCAGAAACATGCAGACACATCTGTCCTGGATAAATGTTTCTCTGGTTCCCTAGAATAACTATGGATTCAAAGAGTATAGTTTTGACTTATAAAACCAGTTCAGAAGGAGAAGAGTGTCCTCCCGGAATACCTAGAAAATGAGCAGGAGCTAACCAATATACTGGAAAATCTGAGATTTCTACACGTTTCTCTGGACTTCACTGCAAGCCACGGCCATGACCTGAGGGCACATAGTGAAGTTTCTGAGAAGCCGGGGTCACAGATCCACAAATAACCCCCCTGGACATGCTGTCCAGATATTGTTAGAAGTAAAATGGTTGAACTGGAACACTTTGTGTGTTTCATGCTAATGAAGATCTTCACTGGTGTACACAAGAATGGATATCACAAACGTGTCTGCCGAAGGAGGAATATATTGTAAGCTTGGACCTCAATCAGATTGCGGGGACATTCATCCAGTGAGCACAGAGCCTTCAGGTGGGAGGCATTGCAATATCGAGCCAACAGGCAGTGAAGCCACTGTCTGGTACCAAAGAGGGCAGGTCACAGCCAAGTGCAAAGGGGACTCAAGGGATGCACAGCTCCTCAGCAATATAACAACAAAGATTTAGTTCATAAAAGACCTCTGAGAAAGTGCAGAAGCAGAGACAGAGAATTTTCTCCAGGTCAGAACTCTAAAATCCAGAGCTGATGGGATGAGAACAGCACAAAACACTCAGGAGGAATGAAGAATGTTAACTGGACCTGAGCAGACGTTATTACCTGAGAGAGAAGGAATCGGAATTAGAATTAGTAACCAAACCCAATGTGTTATCATTTGTTGCATTAATCATGCTTGTATTTCCTGTCTGGTAACCATTTCTAGATCCTTTCATTACACTGTTATTGACTCATCTCTATTAATATCTTCACTGAAAGAACTCCTCCACATACTACTGTTGACAAACATTTGGCTTGGGTGAGCCCTGACATCACTTCAGGACACTTTTCCCAGAAGAAGCAAAGCCAAAGATGGGACCACCTTGGAGAAAGTCAGTTAAGTATGGTGGCTCTCTGTCTGAGAGTCCTCTACCACCCACTCAGCAGGATCCTGCTGACGCATCCATGAGAGAGGATTCCCATGGACTGAAATCCTCTCCCACATCTTATCTTGGTTCCCTGCCCCTCCATAGAGTGCCTACTACCCATGACCATGTGTCTCTGAAATCTCCAGGCCATACCTACTGGAGGAAACATGATGACCTCCCAGGGAAGGGACAAAGCCAGGGAGCCAGGAACAAAAGGCAGATCTTCAAAGTGCTGAGTTTCTTTTGTTATTCCCCCAGAATATAAAAAAACCTCATCCCTCTGAAATACCATCTCCCAAAAGCATCAGGCAGAGAAGGCCTAGGGCATTTGGTTTCTGTGTCTGAGCCAGTCTGTGCCTGTGGGGTTCTCATCTGAGTTTTTGTTCATACTGTTCTGCCACAACTGTGGACCCGTCTGCGCACCCCATCCACACCCCAGTCTGTGCCCTGATCTGTGCCTTTCTGCTTCACATCTCTGGGTCTGAGCCAGAACTATCCAAGACTGACTAAATCTGTGATCCTTCCCATGACTTCCCAGGTCCAGAGCTGTCTGTGCCCAATTATGGTCTGTTCCTAAAATAATGATTGATTATACATGCGGTCCTCTCTGATTGTAACTGTCCTGGTCAATGTTTCCCACCATTGTGATTATACCCATCTATGGGGGTGATATTCAGAATATTTACCTACTGGTCTAGAACCAGCCAATGAGAACAGATGCCCGCTGTGAACGGCATGGCTATACCAAAGGCATTCCAGCTGGTCTGTATATAGTTTATTGAGCAGTCTCAATTCGGCGATGTAAAATCCTGAAAGTGCTGAATTTTTTTCCATTGCTGCCTTCAACCGTGCTCTGTCAAAATCCTTCCCTGTCATTTAATGACATCTCAAGCAGATCCCACTGGTCTCTGGTCACTCTCAGTTATTGGAAGTCTAGTCCAGCCCACAGGGTACACTTGATTTCAACCCAGGGCAGTCAGGCTGCCTGGTGGGGAGAGGGGACAATGACCTGTCTCTCTCAGCTCTCTTCTGGAAACAGAAGTCAGGGAAGGGGTGGTGAGAGAGATGTCAGGGGTCTTCTACCATGACTGGTCACCTGTGGCGGTGAAGAGGTGCCCCTGATCTTGCCCCAGCTCCATCTGGCTTCATTGGCTACTGGTTATGGCTTTACTGTGCATTGGGTAGATGGTGCCCATGGCTTCCTTGGAGCTCCCTTCGGCTCCATCAGCAACCCACAGCCCAACCTCAGGGGCTATCACTGAGCCAGGCAGCAGCCACATGGGCAGCCCCGGGGTCTTGTGTTCTAATCCCCAGTGCTCCTACCCAAGAGTCACAGGAGTCACTGAGGCCTCTTTTCCTGTTGTCAGAAGACCCAAGACAACAGCCCCCTGTTCTCAGCTCCTCCTTTTAGCCCCCGACTTCAGAAATCTCCAGAAGACAGGCAAGCACCAACCCCTATGGCCAAACAGACCCTGAAACCCCAAGGATCATGGATCAAATTCTCCCTCGATCTCTCTCACTCCTTCTGCAGTCCTGACCATGGGGGAACAAGACACCAGCACCCGCAGCCACCCTATGGAGACCTCTCTCAGGGATCCGGGGGAAGCAGTGGGCAGTAGAACTGAAGCCTGCTCGCCATGAACCCTGCACCTGTGTCAACCTGAACAAGGCCCCCCTCTCCCTAACTGGCTCCACTTGTGGAGAAGGAAGCTGGAAACAGGATTAGGTGAGGCTGCTGACTGCCAGGATCACGGTTTATTGGAAAGATACTTGGCCCCCATTATTCTTTAGAATGTGGGCTCCTCAGCCCCTCTTCCTCAGCTTTGGGCTGAGGTGACAGTGCAGGGGCAACTGAGAAAACCCTGTTCCCCATCCAGTTCACCGCAACAGTCTTCATCTGCTCCTCGTCCCGTATCATTTCTAATCGTTGTGTCTGTTGCCTGTCGCTGTTTCAGGCTCTCTGTGACCAGCATCTGGGATTCTGTCTCCTTCTCCATGTCACATGTTAGTGACCATGTCTGTCTGTCCGACGAGGGACTGTCTTTGCACCTGCAACCTTGGGGGTATCTGTGACCATGTCTCTGTGACAGCATTTCTGTGCCCTGGCCTGCACCTAGCCTGACTGGGAGGCTCTGTCTCTGAGGTACCTTCTGGGGTCTGTGACTCAGCCTCTGAACCTATGTCTTGTGCTTTACACAGACAATATCCCTGTTTCTGGGCTCAGACAGTTGTGACTCTCAGTCCTTGTATCTATCGTGTCCTTTGCCATGTTATCTCTGTGCTACGCTGTGGCAGTGGCCAGCCTCCAAAGCTGGGTGGTTTTCTAGAAGGAAAGGGCTGGAGTAGAACAGTGTGGGAGGCCTGTCTATGCCAGGGCTGACCCTGTCCCCCACACCATTTAGGGATTTAAGACAATTCTCTGTCCTTAACTACCTTTTCAATCTCCTCCACCCTCTCCACCATCTCCCCAACCTAAAGCAACCCAGCCAAAGGTTCACAACCAAGGGAACATGGCTGCCGCGTGTGGATAAAAGTGTCTGCATGGAATATGTAGACGCACGTGTATGTACATGTTTATTGGGCAACCTTCCCATAGGTTCTGGGTGGGCAAGGGTCCTGTCAGTGCCTCTATGTGCACATCTTGAAGGTGCTCTGTCAATATCTGTCACTATGCAGGGTTTCTGACGGCTCTGTACCAGTGGCCCTGGTCACTACGGGCCTTTTGGCGGGAACAGTTCAAGTGAACAGGAAGGACAGCGATCAGCTATCGGTGTCCAGGTCAGGGTAGGGGTGAAAGGCGGCCCTCTGGCCGTCCAGCAGAGAAAGTGCTTCTCTCCCACTTATCTTTCTTGTCTCTAACCACACGGACCAAAGGGAGAGTGTGAGAGGAAGCATCGGCACAAGCTGATTTCCTCTCCTCTTTCACTTTTTTTTTTTTTTTAAGAACAGGTAATATGTCCTTTCCCTTTCTTTAGTTTACAAAGATTTTATTCCTAAATGAATTATGAATAATTAAAACTCCACTCCATTTGTTCTCTATTGTTGTTAATTGAAAAAATTAAAGATGTATGTGCTGCAACCCCCGGGGTGGCCCTGGGAGCAGCCGGTGGGAAGCTCAGTTGAGGAGGGGGGAGCTGTGCCAGTGCCTCCACGGCCCGCAGCCAGCATCGCTTCTGAACGGGGCACCTGGCCAACCCCTGAAAACCGTCCCCTGGCCTGTCGTCACCACTTCCAGCTGAAGGCGCTGAGGGTATCATGTTATCTCTTTCCTTAAGACATGTTTCTCTTGGCCCATGTAAAGCCAGGGGGTAAACAGAGTGCATTTATCATTCAAAAACGGGGGAAAGCTGTCCTCCTTTCTCTTGAGTGGCTCTAAGGTAATCCAGGCCCCGGATGCCAAGGTGACCTGCTGATTGTGGCATGTGACATCTTCCAAAGACACCAAATAAAGCCTGAAGTCTGATGGCTGGACTACTCACACGCCCAGCCCTTACCACCCACAGCACGCAGGCACAGACCGGAGCTGAACAAACCAACGTCAATGTCTTTCACCTGGAACCCAGGCCAGTGTGTGCTCGCCCACCGTGGTGGGACTTTGCCCTTATTCTGATGACCCTCTCCTGTTACTCAGAAGTCCTCCCTAGCCCTGTCTGCTTAGGGCTCATCAGGCCCCTGCCCACTGCCTGCTTAGCACATGACTGGCCCTCACGGTGCTTGTTGAATGAATGAGTCATGTCTATAGTGCTGGGCTAACGCTCTGAAGTCTGAAGCAGAGTTAAGCATTCTATCAGCCATGATACACTAACTATTGTAACAAACAACCCCAAACTCCAGTGGTTTAACACAATAAACATCTGCTTCTCAATGACCCCTTGTGCACAGTCTGTTGCTATCCTGACTGGCTCTCCTGAAGCAGCAAAACTCAGAGCCCCAGGGCCCTTCCTGCACTCCCTGAGAGCTCCTTGGAGTGCTCTCCATCAGTGGTGGATAAAAGAAGGAATGGAGGAATGACCTGTCAGGCCTCGCCATCCTTCCTGCCCTCTCCCCGCCAAGAAAAGCCCCAGAGGCTCTGTCCCCCAGGTCTTCCCCACCTGGTCCATTCAGCATGAGCTCTTGCAGTGTTGAGTCTCCTCATCCTCAACAATGACCTCCCATTGTTTCCGACCCTCTCTGAGGTCCTCCCCAGCATGCTCCATCGTAACAAGCTTCTGTGGACACTTGATGAGCTCCTGGTGCTGAAACAAGAGGCTCTGAGGACAGAAACCACCTGGGGCGCGGGTGGCCCCTCTGGCTGGGGTTCCCAGCCCTTTGGCAGGTGCCCTGTATCTCGTGAGCAGAAGGGCCTTCTCTGGCCTCTCACCACAAAGGCCAGGGTGACGTATCTGCCCAGGGGAACAAGCCCTTCCCAGGCAGGCAGGTAACAGGTGAGAGCAGTGAATATGGTTCCCAGAATTACTGCCCAATTTGAGCTCTGTTTCCCTTTCCTTTCAGGCAGTCCCGTAAGAGGAACGGAGACCTCGCATCCAGGAACCCAGGGCAACCCACATTCTAATGAGCTGCTTCCCTCGTTGGTTTGTGAGCAGCGCTTGCTCAAGGTTGTGCCTTGCTGTGAGTGCTGCTTTCCGAATTTCGCTCCCCAATTTTAATGTTCCCCTGATCCAATTTTCCTTGCAATAAATAAAAAATAAAAGGAAATGCTTTCGTCGCATACAAACCTACTCAACGCAAGAGGCCTGGGTGGCACATAGACTATGAATGACCCGTTCTCTTCATTAAAGCAGTGAGTCCTTAATCCCCGCACTTTCTTCCTCCCCACGGTCTGCCTTGATCGCATGGAAGTAAAACCACAGCCTCCTCTCCCTCGGGAACCACACTCCCAGAGGTTCAGACACTAATAAGCCTCAGCACCAGAGGATCTCACAGGCATCACAAGTGCTAGAGCCAGCCCAGGCCCTGGAGGAAAAACAGGCACCAGGAGACCTAAGGAGCAAGAACAGCGGTCCAGGTAGCTTCCCACAGGAGCTTCGTTTTCTGTGTGTCTCAGCAGCCCAGGGAGGTACCTTTGAGATGCTCCACAGTGAGCACGATGCCGTATAAGAGGAGCCGGAGGCAGGTACCCTCCAACCACTGATCGGGCCCTTGGCTCCCTACACCTGCTTCTGATGAGAGCGCGCGTGGCCTGGCGGTGCTGCAGTCAGCTGTGCTGTCCACTCACCCTGCCCGAAATCTTTCCCCCACAGAGCTCCCCATACCTCCCGTCCCATCCCCAATGCGGGGAGGGGCCGGCTGCATCCCGAAGCCCTCCCCTGGCTCTCAGACTGGCAGTGCCATCACCTGCTGCCAGGCTACCCATGAACGGATGCCGCGGTTTGGGATGCAGTGCTTTTTAGGACAGTGCTTGGAGTGTCCCCACCTCCTTCGGGGGATTGAGCTCTATTTTTACACAACTATTTCTTTTTAAGTAAGCTCTATGCCCAACATGGGGCTCAAACTCATGACCCCAAGATCAAGAGTTGCAAGTCTACTGACTGAGCCACCAGGCACCCCTTCAGCTCTACTTTTGTGCCTCTTCAGAGCCAGGCAGCGAGTTAAGAGTTGATTTGGGGAATAATCGCTGCCCTATCCGGTGCAAACCCACCAGGCTTGGTTAGTCAACGTTGAATCCGAAGTATCTGTAAGTTTTCTTTAATTCACATACCTACGGAGCAATTGTTTTCTTGTTGGTTTGAATCAGTCAACCACCCACTGACGAGCATGCATGGTGCACCCACCCTGCCAACACAGTGGGGTGGGGATAGCGATGACGATGCCACCCTACCCTCCAAGAGCTGGATCTAGTTGAGTGGATCAAACACACACCTGAAAAATGAGATGAAATCGAGCAACTTAAGGCTAAACGAGACATTTAAGGGAAGAAAGTAAAATTGCAACAAGAGCTACTATTCCTGGAATGCACACCCACTCTGTGTCTCAAAGACACTCTGTGTCTTCACAACTACCTCCTGAAATAGGTATTATTATTAGCCCCATTCTCAATGAGAAAACTCATGCTTGGGAGGTTAAGTGACATTCCTGAGGTCACACAGCCAGTAAATAAGACAGCCGAAATTCAAAGTCCACAGTCTATGTATTCCAAAGCCTGTGCTTCTACCCACCCATGCAGCCTCAGAGGACATGCACCAGTGCAGAGAAGACTCCGAGGTGGACCTCAACTCAATATGAAGAAGGCTCGTTAATCGCCCAACTTTGAAATAGGCTGTGTTGAGTAAGTGAGTCCCCCCTCCCCCAAAGAAAGGCTCAGGGGCTGGAAGATCCTCAAGCAAGTGAAAGAGGAATCTGGGCCTGACAGGAGGTTGGGCAAATACATTCCAGATGGGAAATGCTATCATTGCTGGGGAAAGTGGGATTTGGAAGGGATGGAATTTGAATAGAAAGGTCAGGAAGGCAGTGAATGTGTTGGCCAAGATGCAGACGTAGGGATCACCGGTGTGCCTGGGGGTAGCAAGTAAAGTTGATTGGCTGAAGCAAAGACTCTGTGTTGACCTAGCCTCCCCTTGAAACGGGCAAGGCCTAGCAGGGCACTGGGATTGGGTCAAGGGGGTGATTATTGGAGGTGGCCAGGAAGATTCGAAGAGGTAGGGCAGGTGGGGAGAAACGAGTGCCACATTCTCAGGAGAGCCCTGCCACAAACCCAGAACACTCCACTTCTGCCTTCAAGAGTAAGGAGTCGGCCATCTGCACCCAAAAACAAGAGGGCAGGCCACCACGGAGTCAGGAGCAAGGAAGGAAGAACCAGGCTGGGGATCCTTGGAAGTGCTTCTGGCTGCAGTGTCAATGTCCGAAGCCTCCTTCCTGCAGCCACATGCGTTAAAGGAGCAGGGGACTTGGGGGCAAAAGTGTTGAGAGTGGTGGGCTCGCTTCTCCCCAGGCGCACGAGCCTCACAGCCACAGGGGACAGACTTACCCCAGAAGTGCCCCCCACCCACGGCATAGCAAAGCCCCGGAGGCTAAAGAGAGAATCAGACCCTGAGACCAGAATGCCCAGACCAGTCCAGAGCACGGTGACATGGCGCCTGTCCCAGAACATCCATCTGGGCAGGGATGAGGAAATTGCAGGCCTGAATCTGCTCTTTGCCATTTTCTGGAAATGGCCTCGCTGGTTCACTTGTTTAAAAAAAAAGAAAAAAAAAGAAAAAGGAAGGAAAGGAAGGAATATGGGCCAATTCTGAGGGCTAATTGCCTTTGCTCTCAACTAGAGCCCATGCTTTTTCCGGCAAACATGCTCTCCTGTTGCTGTGCCGCCAGACCCACTCTCCGTTTCCAATCAGCCCTGAAAATAGCCCTTGATAGAGATAATAGGAAGAACAAAGAGAAATTTAGAGGAGCAGAGAGAGGGAAGAGAAGTCGTGCTAAACTGGCAGCATAGACATTGTTTTCATAAAGAGCCCTTCAGTTGGTCCCTGACTTGTCTCCAACAGCAAGGTGTTAAATAAATCCCAAGAAACTGACTTGGACCGAGACCAAGGGTTCTTTGACTTTTTTAGGTCATGGACTCCTTCAAGAATCTGGAAAAACACGGACCTTCTCTCACTAGGAAAATGCACACAAACACATATTCCATATATTAAATCAGGGGCTCATAGACTTCCCTGGAAACCTCAACCACAGACCCTGGTTAAGAACCCATACTATAGATGATGTCTTTTTTTTTAAGGCTTTCTTATTCCTGTGTGTGTGTGTGTGTGTGTGCGTGCACGCGCATATGTGTGTGTGCATGTATAAGGAAAAGGCTGCACTGAATTTTTCTAGGCATAGTCTAAGGGATTTTTTTCCTAAGAGATTTTTTAATTTGTTCGATTTGTAATCTTGGAAGCCTTTCTGTAAATAAGCGAGCACGAGGGTCCAAAGAGGGGGTGGTTCTGTGTGAGCCGTGCTCAGCAAAGACAGACCCAGAGGGTGTCAACACCCAGCCCTGGTACTCTCCGGAGAGCAGGTGACATGAGTCTCTCCCCTGCAGGCCTCAGCCAGAATAAGTCTGCCACCTAAAAAGCTAATAATGGCCACGGGCTATGGGGGGGGGTGCTGTTGGAGCCCTGAGCGTCATGCCTGGGAAGAACAGTCTAGGCCAGAGCATCCCAGACTTCACTGTGGATCCCCAATCCCCTGAGATCTTGTTAAAATGCAGATTCTGATTCAGTAGGCCTGCAATGGGGGGTGGAGATCCTGCATTTCTAGCGAGCTCCCAGGTGATGCTGATGTTGCTTTAAGTAACAGGAGTCCATGCAATTACCTCCTGCTGGCTGAAAGCCTAGCAAAGACCTTGAATATACGCCCTGGGAGATAGAGCACTGTTGGGATGCCCCAGGATATAAATGTCTCCTGAACCGAGTGAGATGCTACCAGAGTCTATGACAAGAGTGCTCGCAGAACCGATGGCTGGGCCTTCCTCCTGGGGTGCCCAAGGATAGCAAATGGCGGGTGCCTCTTTCATCTCTGCATCCACAGCCCAACCAGCCCAGGGCCATGGACGGAGTAGGCATCCCTAAGGGAGGAATTGAGAGCCCCATAAACTGGCGTGGTCTATTTTCCAGCAGGGCGGGCGTGTGCCCTACAGTCCTGCCTCTCTAGGAGGCAGAAAGTAAGGCTGAAGGACCATTGCACTCAGAGCTCCGGGCTGCGGTGCATAATGTCGGCCAGTGAGCATTTATCAAGCACCAACAGCGTGATCAATTCCATGCTGGGTTTGGAAGCAGGGGTAGGAAAAAGGACGAGAAAGAGAATTAGAATGAACTAGAATATCAAACATAGAAGAACTCACAGAAATCTTACAGTCCAGTCCTCTCATTTACAGATGGGGACTTGAGGCCCAGAAAGACTTACTCAAGACTAAACAGCTGGTTGACAACAGGGTCAGGAGTAGAAGGCAGGGCTTTTGACCTCATGCTTGTCTCCACCTTGTCCCAGGGTCTGGCAAGAGTGCACACAGTGGTGCTTAATGTAGGCCGACTGACAGTTTGAGCAGAGTGAGCACGAGATACCTGGGAACTCCTGGCCTGATGGAAGTCTCCAGTCTAGCCTGGGGCAGGTAGTCTGGGGCGAGTAGCCCGGGCTAAGAGAGCTAAGCTGCCCCGTGATACCCAGAAGGCCTTCCATTCATCAGAGAGCCCCCTGCTTGGAATTAGGGTCAGCTGTGCCCGACAGCCTTCCTCTCCAGATTCCGAGGTCGTCGAGAGCAGCCCTATGCCTCATTCCAGCCCTCCAGACAGCCCCCACTCAGCCTGGCACAGGGCCCAGCACCTGCAGGTGGCAGGGAGCATCTGTGATACGGCCCAAGAGGGCAGAGAGAGGCCTACCTGGAAGCGACACTAACTGGGGGCCTCTCCCAGCACGTTACAGACTGTCAGCCTAATAGGCCTGCACTGAGCGCCTGGGGGAAAGTCAGTTCCAATCAGGCCGTGATCTGTGGCCAGCAGACAAACACAGGGTGAAGGCGGATCTGGCCTCTAGAGAAAGCCAGCCTGGCCCTCCTGCTCCGGCAAACAAGCTCGCTCCTGGAGAAGCGGGAAACATCGAGACTGGGTTTTCCCCACAACCAGAAAACGGGCCTCCCTTCTCCCTTTTTTGTCCAAAATCAACATTAAGAAGAGACCGCGGGTCTGGCTCCCTTGAGACCCTGAACTACAGATGCTCACAGCAGGAGCAGATCTTTAGGCAACGTGGCCCAGCCTCACACTCCTGGCCTGTCCCCAGTACTCAAGGGCCTCAGATCTACGGTCATGGCCCCTGAGTCAATCGGACAGGTCCCTTCTGATGATGGCTGCCAGCTGGTCCCGGGTCACAAGCATCCACCTAACAGGGTCACGTGAGATTCTGCAGCCCCCACGCACATGTGAGACCGTAGGAGAACCGCCACCACCCTCAGAAACACCCACACATGAGGGAGGTCCGCAGCCCTACCTAGCGGCTCAAATTAATTCCACACGTGACTAAGCACCTACTGTGTGCTTCTCTGTATTCTCTGCAGCCCCGGGGCTCAAACGGCTTGCCTGAGCTGGTCTTCTCTCACAGTAACTGAAATGGAAGCTTCTCTGTCCCACTTTCTACATCCAAAACACACTGCAGGGATTTGGGGATGATGTGGCTAAATTTAAAAGCAAGTATCAGCCTTTTAAAAAATGTGCAAGAAGCATTTGGAGCTCTTCGGTTTGCCCTCTCCCCCTGGAAACCATCCTCACCACCGCCTCTGGCTCCCAACTTTGAGGCCATGAAAAACAAATCGGCCTCCAGCTCACAGTTCACAGACTCAGACCTCTGTGCTCCCTGCGCGGAGACGCATGGGGGAGTGACTAATTCCCCTCTGAGGCCCGGAGAAGCCTCGGCTCCTCTGATGTTAGTAATACCCACTGCTTCGGACGTGAGGCCATCCGGATAAGGCACTCAGCACAGGGCTGACGCAGAGTGGGCCCTCCACCACTGGCAGCTATGGTGACAGAAGGAGGACTCAGGTGCCCAGCTTCCCCCGTCTGTGTCACCTCTGCTCCTTCCCTCACCAGGCACAGGAGAGGGTCATGATCAACCCAGAGCTGGAGGCCACTGGGGTTTCATTCTCTGTGCTGAACCAAAGCCACCCTTGCTTCTGGACTCTACCATCCTAAAGACTGTCCACAGAGACAGGATATGTCAATGGGCCGTCCTGGGTAGGAGGCCTTGAGAAGGGTCCTGAGTGATTTCATCAGGCTGCAAACTGCTGGTGTGCATGGTATATGCTCTTGGTTCAGGAAAGCACAGCAGAAAATTACTTTGTCAATCACCTCTGAGGGAAGGGGGTCTGCCAGAAGCTTAGGATTTCATTGGTGCCTGCCATTGGAGCCTCATCTTTCGCACAGACTATTTTTAGCATAAATAATGTGCACTCTGTTATATTGTCACAACTGACAGATGAGCATTCCCGTGGCACCCACAGACCACTCACTCACTTGGGAAAAGGTTAGGAAACGTTAAATGAGCTTCTCCCAACCATGGCGCAGAAAGCTGCCACATACCACATCCCATGACCTGCGGGACGGGTGCCTCTGCCCTCCGACTTGTGTCACACTTGTCCCGGCCTCTGAACTCTGCAGCTGGGATTCAGACTCAACTTCACGGCAGGTGCCATCTTAATCGAAGACTCCGCTGGGGTAGCTGGGTTCCGGGGAGTGCGGTTTCACAAAGCATTTGCGAAAATATATGTTGTAGGATAAGAGGTGATGGGGTGAGAGGTCCATCGTCACTGGGGGCCTGGAAAACCACCTGTGATTCCCCATCATCCTGTCTCACAGCCCTGGTGCCCTCCGTGGTCTCACCCCCGGGGAGCCAAGCTTGGATCCAGCGAGGGGACAGGAAACTCGGTGTGCCTGCCCCACGGGAAGACCGAGATCACCATTTCTCAGGTCTGCCTAAGGTTAAAGAATTCTTTGTTTTGTGAGTTGGTTTAACGTTTTCTCTTTGCTCTGTCTCCGCCTGCACTCACTGTGCTCCTCTGACTGTGCCCCTGAGCTATAGCACCCAGCACGCTCTATTCTGCCCGTCATCCCTCTCCCTCTCATCACCCAGCTAGTTCTGCTCACTCTTCAGGGCTCTGCGGGAATGTCACTTCCATAGCCGGGCCATCCCGGGCCACCCAGCTTCAGACAGATCCCCTTATTTATTTGCTCTCAGAGCACCCTGCATTTCTCCTGCAAAGCGCGATAACAGTTTGCATTTACTGCTTATTTGTCTCCCTTATTTGCGCGCAAGTTCCCCAAGAATTTTGTTTGCCACTAACTGCCAGCAGCCCAGCGCAAGACTTGGCCCAGGGTCCGGTGAAGAGTAGAGGTTCATTAAGTAACACTCACTGAATCAACTGGGTGAATGAATGAAGAATGAATGAATGAATGAATGAATGAATACTAAGAGGGACCCAAGAACAGTCTAGATGGAAAGCCTCCAGAATTCTTCACATTCTTTTATCCATTCATTCCATCCATCCATTAAACAAGGAGAAACTGTTATCACCTATGATAACGCACAAGTGGAATGCATGGCTCTTTGTGGAAAAAGAAAAAAAAAAAAACTTAGCAAATACAATTGTCTACCCTTTGGGATGACTGAGGAAGGGCCCAGGGTAGGCGAAGACCCAAAAATATCTTCCTAGACACTGAAAAAGGTACAAACAGACCTATGCGAAACCACCTTCAGTTTTGCCTCCTTAAAGAAGTAAATACTCTACCGAATTCGGGGATTTCCAGTTACCGAATTCGGGGATTGTCTGCTGTAGACAAATGCCTAGGTGCCCCTTCCCCTGGGAAGCCCCTCCTCACCTCCCCAGCCTGCTAACCTCTCTGCCGCACTCCCCCTGCACCTCGCCGAGTCACTGCGTCTGGCTCCTCGCACTTCCTCCCCACGCTCCTCACAGAGGTGGACTCGGAGCTCTATGCGACATGACCATGGCTGGACGCACGGCTGGGCATTCTCATCGAGGCTACTTGGTCCATGGCTCCATCATGATTAGACGAATAGTATTTGTCAACAGGAAGAGCAGATTAAGAAAGGTACTACAGCATAACATAGTTTCTAGAATAATGAAGATGTAGGTACATATAGAGAAGAAATAGTGAGAGACAGTGCCAGCTGCCTGTTCTGGAACAGTTTTGAATCTATTCGGCTGAGCCACTGTGTGTCCCCGTTGGATGCCGGACACAGTGGTGGGTACCGGCTGGTGGAGGGGGCGTGCACAGAACAAGCAGGCCCAGGCCCTGCCTGGCAAAGGCTCCCAGTGGTTGACCCCAAAGACAGGGACTCACATTCCTGCCACCCGAGGCGAGCTGTGAAGGGACCAGGGAGGACGGTGGACATGCCCAGCACAAGTTTCTCCAGCAAGTCTGCCCCCAACACTGACATCTGGAACATTCTTCGCTCCCTGAGGGTGGGAAAACTACCAAAACAAGAATTACCAAAGAAGAGGTGTCACCAGGCATGTGGGCAAGAGGACCTTGGAGGACTGGCTTAGGAGGAAAAGAGGACCAGGCCATGCCTGCAGGAGACACGGGACGGCAGCAGAGCAGGAGGGGAAGGAGTCAGGTCCAGAAGCCTTGACACCAACTGCTCCTTATAGAACTTGGTGGAGCCCAGAGAGCCACCCCCAGGAAACAGGGAGAGATAAAACCCACAGCTATCTCACAAGGCACAGAGATGCAAAAAATCCTAATGGGGGAGGTTTGGGGGAGAGAGAGAGAGAGAGAGAGAGAGCTGTTGAGAAAGTCGCTGCCCAGATTGTTATTGGCCTCCTATGAGTGGACACAGCCTTACCCCATAGCCCTGGGCAATCACTAGTCTCTTGTGACAAATCCACTATCAAGAGCTGCAGAGGGTCCCCTGTCTTATCCTACTTGCATGCTAACAAGTTAGCCCGCCACAGTGTTCTGGGTGTGGGCAGAAGACATGAGACTCCCGGCCAGAAACAAAGCACTGTACTCCACACGGTCCAGCAAGCAGCGTGAGCTTTGTGTTTGTCTGCCCAGGTCCCAGGGAGGGGGGAAGTGTGGAGGGGCCTAGGCAGATGCTGCATGCACAGCGGGTTTGCTTCACAGCTGAGGAGATCCAAGCTTAGGAGCCCTAAACTTTTTAAAATGGGCGTCAGCCTGTCTGACTTGGGTCCTGGAGGGAGGCATTATCTTCACTGTACAGGACAGTAAAAATACATGCCACTGCCCGTCACCCCAGAGAGAGACACAGTCTGTATATTCCTAGGCTGTTTGCTATACAAATATCCCAGAAGACAGAGTCAAGAGCAAAGGCCATCATTCCCTTTGCTCCCAAGATGTGCAAAAATGCAAGGAACAGAGAAAGAATTGTCTGGCAACACCCACAGACTACAGAGAGAGAGAGTCCTAGCCTCCTGCTACAGCTCTGGCCTCATCCCTGAGGGGAGCACAGGACAGTACAGGTGAGCGACGCTTTGTCAAGGGAAAGTCTTTGAGCCTGACCTGGAAGCATGGCAGAGACAATCTCACATGGCAAGCTGGCTCTTTCTCAGGAATGCCTCCTCCAAAGTCCACTCTAAGACATGGATCGGCCAGGGTACAGAGGAGCAAGGGGCCATGTGTGAGCAAACAGAATTCCCTCTGGCCTCCCTCAGGGCAACAAGATGGTGTAGGGTTTTTTTTTCAGGATTGCCTGGAATCTGAATCACATTGGACGCCATTCTCTGGCCACAGAATGAGCATCCCTTATTGACTCCAATCTCTTTTCACTTCGTCTGTGGCACAAACCCCCTCCCCACCCCCAGCAATGGCATTCCCTATAGTTATCCAAATAAAGCCTCAAGGATACTTCCCCCCCACCCAGTTCACCCTTGAAAGCCGCCAGAGGGGAAGGGTGCCTGCAAACATGTCTCCCGCTTCACACCAGGCAAGAGGTGAGAAATTTCAATCGCATCATATCTGGATTATCTTCTGCACTCACTGATGAGATAACTCATTTACAAAGCTTGCACTTAGAAGACAGGCCAGGGGCACCTGGGCGGCTCAGTCTTTTGGGCATCCGACTTCGGCTCAAGTCTTGATCTCACAGTTCGTGAGTTCGAGTCCTGCATTGGGCTCTGTGCTGACAGCTCAGAGCCTGGAGCCTGGAGCCTGGTTCGAATTCTGTGTCTCCCTCTCTCACTGCCCCTCCTCCATTTGTGCTCTCTCTCTCTCAAAAATAAATAAACATTTTTTTTTAATTTAGGAAAAACATAAGACAAGTCAGATGGCCATTCTGTGACTCCTCTGATCATTTTGCCTTTTCCTACAGGGGCAGGAAGGATCACTCGGGTCACTCTCGGACCTAGAAACTCCCAACCCTAAGTCACAGCCCTGAATCCCACCTTGTCCTTCCTCACAGAATTTACGGCAGTGAGTGCCCATGCCATGTCACAGGAAACCCATCTAAGCAGCCTTCTTCTAGGGTCTCTCTAGAGGTTTCCACAAGCCCCTAATCTTCTCCCCCTCTCACCAGGATCTCTTAAATAAATGTTACATGATCAATTACCGCATTGCCCTATTTAATTGATTTATATGCACTTTATAAAGCTTTACACTGAACAGGAAATACATCTATCATAATAGTTGATTGAATTGAGAAAGGAGAAGGGAGAAGGGGAATTAAAATTTATTGAGCACTTATTATGTGCCAGGTAATGCACAAGGTACTTTACATACATTACCGAGTTTAACCCCCGCAGCTGCTGTGAGGGAGGCATTCCTCTCTATTTAGCCAAGAAGGAAACTGACACCTGCAGAGGTTAGGGGACTTGCCCAAGGTTACAAAGCTTCTAGAAGAAGCAGAATTCAACTGTAGCTGATTCCAAGCCAACATATACTTCAGTATTTAACTATCAGGTGTTTCTACAAAAATTATGAATCAGGGATATCACCCTTATTGTAGTATTGTTTCATTGAGAAAATAAGGTTCCGTTTACATTCTTTCTTTGTACCACATCTTTTGCCATAACTGAATGTGCCCATGTGCACTGTTTCGCACTAACTGGGTAATAAGTGGCGTTGGGAGGGGGGAGGAAGGGTGCTGGGGCATAAGGCAGGCACGTTTACAAAGCTTGAGAGTTTTCTCTCTCAACACTAACACTTTTCAAAAATTTTCTTTAGCTATGAAAAAACTCTTAAGTATTTCTATTCAATACCATTGTGGAAGGGTGTGGAGAACGTCCATTTATTCCAGCGTTCGTGGGAGACCGCTCACTGTGTGTGGGCCAGGAAGGCAGCAGAAAGCAAGCTGCTCAGAGTCCCTTGGAGCTTGTGTTCTGGAAGCTGGAGTGATACTCAAATCTGCAACCACCCGTAAGGTATGACCTTGAGCAGGCAGAACAGACATGGGTCCTAGAGCTGGGCAGGGTCCAGGGGAGGGGACAACTGATCTGAGACCCGAGTGGCAAGGAAGACAAGCCCTGTGCCTTCCCTTCATGACACAGGCTGGGCACCTTCGATTCAATCACATGGAGCTCCAAGACCAAAGCAAGGCTTGGAGTGTTAGTCTGGGTTCTCTAGGCAGAACCACGGTGATAGAGATAGAGATAGAGAGAGAGAGAGAGATAGATAGATAGAGAGAGAGACAGACAGACAGACAGACAGACATAAAGATAAGCATAGAGATAGAGGTATTACAAAGAATGATAAGAAATTGGCTCATGAAGGCACAGAGGCTAAATGCCAAGATCTGGAAGTCGATGAGCTGGAGACCCAGGAGAGTGTTAATTCCACTCCAAGCCCAAGGGCCAGAGAAGCAGGAGAGTAGATGGTATAAGTTCCAGTCTGGGTCCAAGTCCAAAGATAGGAAAAGGCAAATGTCCCAGCTCAAAGACAGTCAGAAAGAAAAGAGTTCCTCCTTCTTCAAGGGAGGGTGAGGCTTTTTGTCCTATTCAGGCCTTCAGCTGACTGGATGAGGCCACCCATTTTGAAGAACACAATCTGCTTTTACTCAGTCTATTGATTCAAATGTTAATCTCACCCCAAACCTTCGCATGCCCAGAATACACCCAGAAGACTGTCCCACCAAATAACAGGACACCTGGTGGTCGGTCAAGTTGACCCAGAAAAGTAACCATCATACTTGGGAAAGTATTTATCTTTTTTCCAGATCAAACCCAACTACTGAGTTCTGTGAGTTTGTGTCTGATTTGTAGTATTTCTGTCCCTTATTACCAGACTGTCTACCGTCACATCTGGTGGTCGCCATCCCTACCCATAAAAGGACCTCTCTTCGCTTCTAATTCACTCCGGGTTTTAAAACCAGCCTGCCGCTCTCGCTGCAGTTTAAGAATCTTGACTGAGTCCAGAGACCTCTGGGTAAAATGTCAGACATGCAGAGCAACCATTGTGACATCTCTTTTATCCTCTCAGGGGAATGTCATGTTTCTGTGCTGATTCTTAGAACTGTGATCTAGATAAGGAAGTTACTAGATAATATGAAGATCTCCTGGATGAGATTGAATCACAAAAAAATCAAAATAATTATGCGAGAGCAAGTCATCGGAAGGGTCCCAGTCCCAGTCACCACGACCTCAGGGACTAATTTGGTATTCAGGAATTACAAAACACAACAAATGTGAAAATAGGTAGCTACATAAAACTGATCCTCCCAGCTTTTGGGTCTATGTAGAATATCCTCAAAGAAGTAATTTCCTCTAAAGTCACAGAATGAGTCTGAGTCTTCACTGGGATTTCTCATGAATAAGCTAGTCAGGTCCCAGCAAAGAGTTTCCAAAAACAATGGGTTTTTACTTATAAAAGTGATCAGAACATTCAGGACCTAACACAAAGTAGCATCCATTCTGTTTGGCACTATTTTATCAAGTATGAGTGTCAAATTTTTTACAGCTCAAATTAACAACAAGGAGCTATAATTTTTGTGTTTGTTTGTTTAAAAGACCAGCAGAGATTTTTCTTTTTTGCTGTTTAAGCTTCATTTAATTCAAGCTCCAATCTGCCCTTTTTTGATTGCATTTCCAAATCCTAAATAAAAGTGATAACTCTTCCTGCCAATTGTAACGAACTGCTGGTGCCAGTTATTGCTTTTTGAAAAAAAAAAAAAAAGAAAAAAAAAAAGAACACCAAAAAATAAAAAACAAAACAAAAAAAAAAGCAAAGCAAAAAAAAAAAAAATCTTTTAATACTTAGCTGACAGCTTTATCCAAAAGCGGGGAGAAAACCCTGGCCTTTCAAAACCACCAGATATATCTGTAACAACCTCTTTACTGAGTTCATGTATCTTCTTTATTGTTCTTCATAAACAGGCTATTGGATCTCTCCAGCTTGCAATGTGAAAAATGAAAGAATTTCCTCCCATCCATGCCTCTCTTATCTCATAATTGTTTTGTTCTGAGAGGTAGGGGAGACCCGTATAAATGTCTCTGCTATTTTATTTGTCCTCTCCAAGCCCATTCATGCTTTTCTCCAGGGCTTTTGACTCCTGTTCTGTTTCTGCCTGAACCTCTATCTGCTTACTGTTCTCTGCATCAAACCCTGCTAAAGTGTTTGAGATTTCATTTCAGAGGGTGATGCAAGAGAGATAAGAGTCACAGGCATTTTGAAGCCACTTTCAGCATGTCTGTGCCGGATCCACTGGAGGTAGAGGCGCTTAAGTTGCTGCTCACCTGACATCACAGAGAACATCCCGGTTTGGGGCTGTGGCACCATCACGTTGTGTGAGCACTCAGCCACATGCCTCCTCCGATCTTTCCAGGGGGCCCTGCTGCTGGCTCCTTCGCCTCCTGCTGCTGCAGCTTCCTTGGCCCCTCCATCTCTCTGAGCTCCGGCCTCTCTGGCCTCCCTGGAAAGCTGAGAGTCTCCCACAACGAGGACAGCCCTTGTCAGAGACAGACAGCTCTGAGAGTCTGTAGAGGTGGCCTGTGGAGCAGGAGGAGGTGGAATCTTTGAATGTGGTTAATTGTCCCAAAGAGGGGGGGAGATATGCACTTCAGGAAGAGGCCAGGGAATGGAGTCTAAAGGGGAAGGGGACTGTTTACTAAACCCTGATTCCTCAATGACCTGCAACAGAGCAGGCGCCTCCATCCTGAAGCCCTCTGTGAAAAGGCCTCAGTATGAGATTAGTTCCCTGTAAAAACTACGACGAACACTTGTTAGTCACGATTTCCGTGATAAGGCTGTGTAACAAATAATGCCAGAATCTCAATGGCTTACAACAGACATTTATTTCTTTTCAGTAACGGGTCTGTGGGTTGACTGGATGCATTTGGGCTTGGGTCGGGTCTGCTCTCCACAAGTCTCTTCATTCTGGAACTATGGCTACCCAGGATATATTTACGTCATGAAGGAGGCAGGAGCCCCACAGGCTAAGCAAACATTCAAGGCCTCAGTACATTCCCACTTCTGTGCACCTGGTTACATGGCCATGCCCCAAGCGAGTGAGGCAGGTAAGCATAAGCATATGCCATCCTAAGGAGCAAGAGAGAGTGAATATTGAATGAACATTTGTTCGGTAAGAATCCAGTCCACCACAATTACACACACACACACACACACACACACACACACACACACTTATGAGGCCAGAAACTACTTCAAGAATAGTAGGTATAGGAATAGCTCGCTCTTCCTGCCTGCCCCAGGCTGGTTGGAACAGCCCAACAAAAACATTTCAAAATCACATTTATAAACTATTGTTAATATTTATTTATATTTGAGAGAGAGCACCTGCACACAAGTGGGGGAGGGGCAGAGAGAGAGAGAGAGAGAGAGACACAGAATCCAAAGCAGGCTCTAGGCTCCAAGCTATCAGCACAGAACCTGATGTGGGACTCAAACCCAGGAATCATGAGATCATGACCTGAGCCAAAGTCAGATGTTCAACTGACTGAGCCACCCAGACTCCTCCAAAATCACATTTAGATATGTGGACACTTCAGACTGAAAGCAACTTTAAATGTCAACTAGTCCTACATCCTCACCAACGGAAGCTTCTAGCAACACCTCCAGTGAGGAAGAGATCACTGCCTTCCAGGAAACCCGCCCTACACACACAGGATGAGTCCTCTTCTTCTACAATATGTCTGGGATATCTGTGTACAGCTTGTGGGTATCCCTAAGCCTTCCCTCCTCCAAGTGAAAGACGCTGAGTTTACTTTCCTCAAAGTCTATGGTTCCAAGTCACAATTGCCTCCAGGCATGTGCCATTTTCTTACCATGCTACTCATGCTCGAAACTCAGCAGTGTGCTCAGAGCTCCAGAACTACAACATTTGCGTAAGCAGAGTGGGGAGGTCCTCTCCCTCATTCTGAGCAAGCATCAACCAGAGAATGACAGGTCATATGTCTTACTCAGATTGAGTTTAAAGTCACCTAGAGTCAAGACATTCTTACTCGTGTTGCTAAACCGTTCATCAATCAACTACTTACAGAGCTCTTATTATAAGCCTTGCATCCTGCTGTGTTGGGGATACAGTGATAAACAAAATTTACATACAAGGTCCTGGCTCTCCTGGAGGCTACTTGGAGAGACAGATAATAAGGAAATGAAGAGACCAAAAAATAAGAAAATTGAGATACATACTATTAAAAAAAAAAAAAGCATTGATAACACAGAGGAGGGAAAAGGGAAAGCTACTTCAGATAGTGACCTGGAAGCTTCTCTGAAGAGGTGGATTCCTAAAGCTTGGGAAGAGAAATGGCCCGGAAGAGAGGGGCCCCGTGGAAGCAGCTGGGCAGGAAAGGCCGCTGTGGACAGGCCAGGGTGGCAGGTGCCTGGTGAGCAGGGAAGGAGGGGCACAGGTTGAAGACGGCGGTCAGCAGCTCTGGTTAGCAGGCAGAGAAAGGCGTGATGTGACCCGGACCCTGAGCGGCGTCTCCAGCCTCCCGTGTGCATGTATCTGTGCAGTCCTTTGAGGAGGGGAGGCCTGACGGGAGAACTCTACACTTCCCCCAGCTCAGTTTCTCTTCAATAATGGAGGCCCCTTGATCCAGCCCTTCCGCCAACAAGCCAGGTCTCCGTCGCAGCTCCTTTGCCACCAACACAGGCCAGGCCAGGAGGAAATATGATGGTAATGAGGTGAACCACAGAGCCCTCAGGCACATCACCTGAGGTAGAAAACATGTAAGATCTCACAGGAGAAATTTAAGAGCAGAGACTTCAGGAGCCATGGTTCTCAGGACCAAACATTACGTCTCCCTAAACGGCCCGCTCAAAGGCTGGGAATTGACGCTGGGTGCTGAGCAACCGGTGCGCAAAGCCACACCCTCAGGGAAACACAAGGTGTGCGTCCTAACGGGAGGACCCAGAGCCTGTCTGGAATCAGTCAGACGCCCCTGGAGTCTTGGCAGACCCAGGAGCAAGAGGTCCGTGTGCCCTGCTTCTGTGCTCATGTCGTCGTGACCACCTGCTTGGCAGGCTTCCACCTTCTCTGGCGGCCATCAGCATGGGCCACTCGTGGGTCTGGCCCATACAGATAGGATGTATGAGCCCAGAGGCCTACTGACGAAGCAGAGAGTCCTTCAAGTGCAGCCGCAACCCGGTGGTCCAAGGGCCTTGGGATCCAGACCCTCGGAATGAAGGAGAAGCTGTCAGCACAGATAAGACAAAGGAAGCGCTGTGGACAGACTTAGATATCAGGACTCTCCTCCACATACAGGAAGGTCCTCAGACACACTAGGGGACACCTGCCGATTTGCTAGCAATGCAGGAAGCCATGAGCCGCCTCTTTTTTTTTTTTTTTTTTTTGAGCTCACCAACAGTGTAATTCCTGGGTTTGCACCAGGACCGTACATGAAACACATATATATCTACCCCAACAGGCATCTTTTTTTTTTTTTTTTCAGTGAGTGACCTCTCTCAAGGAGCAAGGAACTCTGGAGAAGGAAGTAAAGACAGAGACGCACACCTGGGGGCAGACACAGCTCTATGTCGCCGGGACGTTCTGTGCCACCATTTGCCTTTCTCGGCCTCCTCTCCTGCCCAGCCTTAGAGGGACTCTGTCCTTCCTCATGTCCTGTCCTTTTCCTTCCTAACTTCAGCCTCATGACCATGTCCGAACAACACAAAGACATTAGCGGTCTGATCCAAATCACTGAGAAGAGAGTGCTTCATGCTTATTATCCCCATTTTATTTTTCAGAGGGGAAATAAGTTTCACATCAACGTGGATAGCATAAACCTATCTTGAAAAACATAGATATTAATATGACGGGGTGCTGTTTGGATGTGCATATGTGCAGAGTGGGGGGAATGTCTGAGAGACAGAGCGCAGAGAATGTTTAGGGCTATGAAAATACCCCGTATGATGTGGGAAGGGTGGATGCACGTCCCAGTCCCTAGAATGTTCCATAGCAAAGTGAACACCGATGTAAACCATGGGCTTTGGGTGATAACCACGTGTCGATGTAGGTTCACTGATTGCACAAATGCGCCACTCTAGTGGGGGGTGTTGGTAACAGGAGCGGCTATGCACGTGTACACAGCAAGGGTCTCTACCTTCCCCTCAATATTGCTGTGAACCTAAAACTCCTCTGAAAAAAAATCTTTCTTTTTAAAAAGTCCGGTGACATCTGTCAGACAGTTTACAGTCATCTGAGTTCATTCATTCCCTCAGACACTTATGGAGACCTTCTATGCGATACTCTTTACCAGAACGGAGTATCGGAATTTAATTAATTTAACAGAAGTGATTTAATTTTCTTTCTTCGTTCTCTCTCTTTTGGCATATCTGTATTTTCTCATTTTTAAAATGAACATATAATGATAATGAACCAAAGAGAAAGAGCTTCAAAGCAGGCCTCCTCCACCCACCAGCTCCTGCTTGCTTCTCCCCAGCTCTCACGGCTCAGGCTAGGCACCCTGCTTGAGAACTGGCAGATTTCCACCGTGGCATTCCCACCGTCAACCGTCGGCACCCCATTCCTGATCCTGGTCGCCCCTCAGAGGAAGCCCCACCGGCCTCCCTAGGCCCCCAGGAATCCCCAGGGCGAGGATCTGGGCAGCTGTGCGCACCCTACCGTCTCACTGAGGTATTATGGTTCTCAATTCATGCAGCACCGGAGAGGCAGCAAAAGAGATAAATAGAATTTCTGCTCAATGAGTTGATGATAATAATAATAAATAAAGCCTTTTCTCCAAAGACTTGAAATCTGTTGCCTCATTTCAATGCAGAAAATTATTCATTTAAAAAATCCTCCCCACAGACTTGGACTAGGTGAGGATTAGCAACTGTTAACCCCATTTTGCAGATGAGGAAAGCAGGACCCAGCAGGAGCTGGGACTCCCAACCGGTGGCAGAGTGGGTGTCCTGACGCCCCAGACGGCACCCGGGTTGGAGAGGCTGCTCTCACAGCCTCGGGCCGGAGCATGGGACCAGAGAGTCATCGCTGGAGCTTCAAGAGCCTGTGCTGAATTCTCCACCTGTCTTCTGGCTGCTTCCTTCCTCTGACTTTGAGCTCCCTGAGGACCTGTCCCCCCCAAGACTGAGCAAACCGAGGACATCTCCTTTGCCTCCCTCACTCGGAATGTGCTCAGGACAGGGCCCCACCAAAGGCCCCAAGACTTGGTGACTGATGATTCATGAATCGGCTGAACCCTGACAGAATAACTTCTCCGGTTCAGGCTCTTCTATTTGCCAAGAGACTCCTTCCCAGGGAGGCAGAGGCAGCCATGTGGCTCAGAGCAGGGAGAGGACATCTTTCTCCTGCTCTGCCTTCGACTGTCAGAGCTCCCAGCCTCGGGTAACCATGGTAATCACCAGCATTAACCACAGCAGTGACAGGAGCCTCAGCAGGCCGGCTCTGACCCGCTCCCGCTGCAGATGGCACAGCAGCTTCCTGCAGCACGCGGTCCCCCGGCTTGTATTCTTGTACCCTGCTGCCTGCGCCCAAGGCCTGCCAAGGACGGTCCCTCTCCCAGACCCAGGAGTCGATGCTAGAGGGAGGAAATGGACCTCCAGCCTCCTGCACCCTTCGCAGGCCCTGGGTCAGAAGAAGTTTAGGATGTGGTCCAAAATCTTAGTGACCATGTCAGCAGTGGCTGAGGCCTACGGCCTATGCTTGGGACACCCTGTTTGGTCCTAGCCCTGCTTCTAAAGGTAGCAACCATCAGCCAGCCACCTGCAGGTAGCCAGCCCAACCTGGACCTGTGGGGGCCTCTCCTGGCAGGGTTTAGGGGCATTTGCAAGCAATCTTCCGCTGCCCTTTAGCTAAGGACCAAGGCAAGAGAGCCACAGCAGAGCTGTTCTGGCCCAAATTTGGGGTCCGACCACCCCAATGGCGCCCGTCAGCTCCACTAGCCCCATGTTGGAGATACTGGGAGCCAGCTGTCCTGAATCCAGGTCTCTAACACCACCTACACATCCTGTCAGCCTGGCCTCACCTCACGTCCCCATCCCTCTCTCTCCCATCAGGCACTAAACTACTTTTCCAGGTAGCATAGAGCCGAACCGCTCCCCAGAACCCATGGACCCGTCCTTTGCAGCTCTGAAGGCCAGACCAGCGTCCCCACAGGGAAACAGAACTGAGGCTCCCGGCTTGCCTCAGGTCCTCAGGTGCTGGGGGCAAAGGACAGCTTCTCTGGGGACCAAAATCCCTGCCAAAGCCACCAGAGGTTTGTGAGAGGCTGGAGGCTGCATCCCAAGTTCAAGGGCTCTGCAAATTCCTGCCAAACAACGCTAAGGATTCTTGAGTCCGGCTGCTTTTGAGAAATCTTCAAATGGAAAAGGGCAAACGAGTGAGTTTCCCAGGAACCCCCAACCTCTGGCTGCCACCCAGGCCGGTTTGCGGCCCTGGGAGCCCAGTGCTGGGGACGGAAGACGACGCGGCACTCCCTCTAGTGGCAAACGTCCCGCACAGAGCCCGGCGTCTAGCCGGCCAGCTTTCCCTGCAGTGCACTCTCCCTCCGGGACCGCGGCCCGCCCTCCCCTCCCGGGAGCAGGCGAGCAGGCGGTGACCCGCTCAGCCCTGGGGAGCAGGGGCCCCTCACCTGTGCCCGAGGAAAGACCTCGCAGCCAGGGAGCCCGTCCGGCCTCAAAGCCGCTCCCGCCGGGCGTTCGCAGCTCCATCCCCTGACCAGGAGAGGCCACCACGCGACCCTCTGCCTTGGGCCAGTTCAGGGAAGCTGTGTGATCTGCCCCAGTCTGAGCTCTCTGCAAAACACATGCCCCTGAGCTGCTCTGCCAAGCCAAGCGATCTCATCCTTGCGGCACTAACCGGGCTGGAAGCTCCGCAGGTGCCCCTGAGCAGCCCCCTCGGGGTCTCCCTGGGCCTCTAGCCCTTCCCTGCCGGGGCTACCGTTGGTTCTTGCACCCCACCCACTTAGGGACACACTCTCTCATTCATCTCTGTGTCCCCAGCAGCGCGTACGGTAACCGTCTGTGGAACTCACACAAGAATGAAGAAATAACACAGTATTTGCTGTGGCAAAAGATGTTTCTCCACACAGAGAGGATTTCTCTTGCCAGAATCCCCACAACCCCCTCTCTGCGCCCAGTGAGTGCGCTGGGTCTTGACCGTGAGCATCCTTTACATAACCCTTTGCACCCTGCTCAGCTCCTAAGGAGACCTGGCTCCTTGAGGGTAAAAGCCCATGTCTAATTCGTCTCTGGTCAGGTCCCCAAAGGAACGCAGAGAAAACGTTCAGGTGGGGGAAGGAGGGAGGGAGGAACGAAAAGGGAGAGGGGGAGGAGCTATTATTCGGGTCCAATCAAAGCTGCCGTGGGATATAAACCCACTCTGATTGGCCTCCTCAGTCGGGCGCGCCTCAGAGAGCCAGGGGTGCTCTTACTATAATTTTGTTAATCAATTTTAACAGCTTTATTGAGATATAATTCACAAACCAGACAATTCACCATTTAAAGTGCAATTCAACCGTTTTTTGCTATATGCAAAGAGGAGGGCATGGACCACCACCACCAATTTTAGAACGTTATCCTTGCCCCCCAAATTTTCATTACTTCGCATTCGTCAGCGGTCACTCTCCATTGCTTCCAACCATCGAGCTCTAGACAACCACTCCTCTACTTCCGGTCTGCATGCCTTTGCCTATTCTGGACACTTCACATAAATGAAATCACACAATATGTGTGGTCTTCGATGACTGGCTTCTTTGAGCATAACGTTTCCAAGGCTCATGGTGTGGTAGTGTGTACCAGCACTTCATTTCTTTTTATTACCAAATAATATTCCGTGGTATGGATAGACCACATTTCACTTACCCATTTGTCAGCGGATGGACATTTGGGTTGTTCCCACTTTTAGCTATTACGAATAATTTTATTTTTACAGTAATAAAAAGCAAAACTGCTTGATGCTTTCCTGCTTCTGAAGAGGATATGAGGTCGTTTACCATAAAAATGGCAAAGGGACAATAAAACCTAAAACTATTCACATGGACATTGCTATTTAATTTTGAGCTTCCTCTGTGTGTCAGGCAGAGTGCTAGTTACTCTCACAAAACATTATCTGTTTTTAACGGAAATTTTGAGCTAATTTTTGCATGACAATTGAGACCCAAGTTTAGCTTTAGGCTTCTTAGTAGCCAAGGCAAAAGAAGTATAAAGTAATATACATTATGGGAGCACCTAGGTGGGTCAGTCAGTTAAGGATCTGACTCTTGGTTTCAGCTCAGGTCATGATCTCATGGCTTTGTGGGTTCGAACCCCACAACGGGCTCTAGGCTGGGGGTGTGGAGCCTGCTTGGGATTTCCCCCCCCCCTCTCTCTCTGCCCCTTCCCCACTTGTGGTGTCTCTGTCTCTCTCAAAATGAACACATAAACTTAAAAAAAAAAAAAGAAATGTACATTATGAAGTTGTCCCACAGTCATCACTGCTGGATTGGAAACAGCTCTCTCATGGACTCTTTTAGAATTAGGAGAGTGGAGTTGCTTTCGGTTTTCAATCGAGCATGGAGACTTTTTTTTTTTTACCCATTCTTGTTCCTCCCACTGTTTACAGTTAACCACTGACATCGTTAATACAAGTCTCTGGTTTACAGACCACTTCTCTACGTGATCTCTTTTAATGCAGTGTGGTTACCTAGGCAGTATTACCAGTCCCATTCTGTAGGTCTTTGGTGTTTCTTCAACAAATACCTGTTCCAAGTTGAGTACTCTGCCAGGCCTGGGGTATGTGGTAAACCAGATAGATATGGCATTGCCCTCCCCAAACTCATGACCTAGGGAGGAAAGCAGACAGTAAACAAGAAGAAAACTAAGCAATTTCAAAGGGTGAGCTGTTGGAACACAACTGGAAGGGAGCCATGATGGAGAAGATCAAAGCGGATGGAGAACACTCTCCTGCAGCACTAAGGACAGGAGATGGCTCCCAGATACGGCTTGTGGAACTAGCTAAAGGTTGGTGCATCTTCTGACATGGGAAAGAGCAGAAGAAGAAGAGTGTGAGGAACCATCTAGAGCTCGGTTAGAGACACAGATGGTTTTAGAGGCTTGTAGAACACCCATCTGGAGAGGCTATTGGACAGTGGAGACAGTCCTTCCTAGAGATGCAAATTAGGGGCTGTCACAATAGAGGTGGCATTTAAAGGCACCGGGTATGGATGAGATCACCTGGGGAGATCTTGGATGTTTTTGAAGCGTTTCTTTATCCCTGTGTCTCCAGGTGCCAAAACAAGAAGCCAATTCTGTCAGTTTCAAGGAGAAAAAAACCTCACTGGATGATTCTGGACCTTTGGTGCTGTGTAAATAAAAGTTTGATTGAGCAACTTTTTCTGCAGTCAATCACAGGTTTCCACCTGAGCACATAGAGATACACAAGCCATTCCTATCCCCCTGACCAGACGAGAGCAAAGGAGACTGGGACAGCCAGCCAGACTCAAGGTAGCAAGTGGGCTAGTCCCCAATATGAGGGAAAATTTTCCTACCGAGCAGGTAGGTTGCATGTTAATAACTTTCCACTGCAGCAGAAATGGTGTTACAATTCAACCATTACTAACCAGCAAAGCAGACCAGAAAGACATCCTCTGGGTTTTAGGGAAATAGGAGTCTGGCACTCCATGGGTCCATACTGAGTTACAAAGGGAAGGAAGAAACTTGGCCAATTTCGGCCATCCGTATTTCCCCTTCCAACCCCCCAACATACACCACCATCATGGCTCTGCCAGTGGAAGGCACTGGTTTTGCCCAATACCAATCTACAGAAACACTCCCAAGTTTTTTTGTTTTTTTTTTTCGAAAAATAAGCATTTACTAAAATATTTGCCCATTGAGGAGAAATCTAGATATGTTTCTAGATTTCTGAGACACAATCACGTTGTTTTCATGATTTTACCAGAAAACGGAAGCGAAAAGAAAAAACTTACCAAGACTCCCATTCCAGAGGCAAAGACAATTCCAACTTTCACTGTCTGCGAACTGAACGCGATGACTCAGCCTCCCTCTGCCACAGGGCCCCTGCCTTGGGGGGTAGTGTGGGCGGCAGACACAGGCTACAGAGGAGGAATTAGCAGAATTTGTTCAGATCTGGCTTTGTCCAGTCATTTCTGAATGACGGGGGTGATCCAGATATAAATGAACTAGTGTCAGTTGGGGTTTAGTTGATGGAGGAAAAGAAAGACACTATCATTATCAGTTACTGACCATGATGATGAGCCAAGGCCCAAGGTGGACAACACGAGAACAGAGGAGAATACCCACTCCTTGTCTCAGGGACGCTAAAGAGCAAAGGAGGCAGAGAGAAGGGCAGGTGCAAAGTGAACAGCAAAGCCAGCCTGCATGCACGAAAGGCCAAGTCGTTCAGAATCTGACGTCACAGCAGCTCTTGGGGAGCTATGCAGGGCTGTGAGAGCAAGCCACAGAGGGCAAGCTGAGAGGGTCCTGGAGGACTCAGGAGAGGACAGAGGGTGCACCACTAGCAGGGAATGAGCCTGAGCAAAATTTCAAAGCTGCAAGGTAGGGATGTGTTGGTGGGGGTGGGGGATGGCAGTGGGGAGACCAGTGTAGATAAGACGCAGAATGGGTGGGGGCCCAGCAGGCAGAGAGATAAGGTAAGCACCAGGGGGAGGGACAGAGGGGAGTACAGGCTTCTGACCTCAGGCGGGATCCAATCTGACCTGAAGTCATATCTATACATTTTCCCACCGGAGATCCCACCTGAAACCCCTCAGTAGGCCCAGCTGAACCCTGCCTGGACTCCACATTCACTCTGCAAAAACACACGGACTAGCTGGCTTAAGGCCGTAATGCATTTTAGTAGAACTCAAACCTCACTCTTCTTTGCCAAGCTTCGAATTATATTGGGGGAAAGAGAGAACAGATTAACGAACTGTCTAGTAAATCCCAAAGTAAAGCCCAAGCCCCCTCTCCCCACTCCAATTTCCCAAGATAACTGAGTCTCATAAAGCCACAGCATTTACTCCCCCCCCATTCACCTTTATTTTCAAAGATCACAAGGGGGGCACAAAATGCAGGGTGCAGGCCACTTCTGACTCTGTTTGGGGAAAGGTTTGCCCCCAAAATAACAAAGGGTATTTCAGATTTCTAGTTTGAGTGCACGTAAAGAGAGAGTCAGAAATTTAGTAAATGTGAAACCTTATCCATTTGCCAAAATTCTATTCAGAATACGCACCAGCCCGATTTTTGCAGACTTCTGGCTTAAGCGGGACCAGCCCATAAGGAAAGCTGAAAGTGAGGAGGTGCCCCATGGCCTGGGGTCACTCCTGGGGTTTGGCAGCAGGGCAGGTGGCAGCCACATGTGGGGGGGTGGGGCCTGGCCCTACAGGGCTGGGGCTTTAGGGATCTGACCCAAAGAAGGTGACCGAAGTACTATGTCCCAAAGGCTCCTTGACCCATGCTGTTACTGATGTTATAAAGCGTCATGATTTTTTGGAAATGGCCCCCAATGTGGTTTCATGAATCCAAGTCTTTTCCCTCTTCCCTGCATCCGTCCTGCCAGGCTAGACAATGAAGCTGGTTGCCCTACCAAGGTGGAAAAAGGCCCCGTATAAGATCGCAGAGCAGAGAAGCCAGGTACAACATAAAGATGCTCCCAACTACCTGAAAAACGAAGTTGAACATCATCCGATGCCAGCGAAGGGGCTGGAAGAGAGAGAAAAAGTGCAGTGAGGGTCAGGCATGAATTTCTGGCTCTCTCTAGTGGTTGGAACCTCTGTGGGCAGAAGAAAAATTGGTAGGGTCAGCCCGACAGGTGTGCAGGGAAACCCCAGCACACAGAAACTTCCTCCTGACTCCCCAGGGTGCATCTCAGGAAAACCAGACTGCCCACAGAAACACTGTCTCTTAGGCAAGGTGGTCCCCACGGCACAGGGCGGTAAACTGAAGGTGCCTGAGGAGGAGCGTAGGTGGCCTAAGATGTCACTGCCTCCTCACTCCTGCTGCCCGCGGAGCGTTGCGTAGGCACCTGAGAAGCTTCCTCCCACCAAGCCCCGGAGTCCACGGCCATGCTCTGCCAGAGCCAAGAACACAGATGACAAGTCCCGCCACCCCCAGCAGTGGGCACTTCAGCAGTGGCGCTGGCGAAGCCAGAGGCTGCCCCAGGACAGGTGCAAAGCACGTCAGTCGGAGGCCTGGCAAGCCCGTCAAAGCCGGAGATGTCCTGCGCCCGGGCGCCCTCCTAGGAAAGTGGGCGGGACAAGGAAGGGGAGAAGAGGCCATGTGGAGGGACATCACAGGCCTAAAGGACACTATGCACTCTAATTGCTTTGTTTCCTGGGGCACAGGGAGGGGGCACCCTTCAGACTAGAAGAAATTACACTACCTCCAGTGGTCAAGGTTAAAGACTGCTCGTGCTGGGCGTGGTATTTGTGTTTTTGTTGTCATTGCTCTTTTTCCCCGCTACCAGGAGGAAAGCAAAGATGAGACTAGCTCTGGGGGAAAAAATGGTAAAGCTACATTTTCCTGCACATGCTAATATTTGGGAATCGCATTTCGGTCCCTTCACCACCCACGGGGTCTAAAGGGCCCGTGATGGTTGGACGCACACGGCAAAAGAAATCTCAGGACTGCGCCACCTGGCAGAGTCCCAGCCGCGGTGGCACCTCTGTCCCAGTGCGGGGCCAGCTGCTGGAAGAGGACTCTGCCAGCAGCCACAGGCACACGCACGGGGGCCCTGCCCTTCCCAGAGCAGCTGGCCAGGGGCGGGGAAGGCTGTCCAGCACTAGCCAGGCATTCAGCTCAAGGAGTAAACTTCCAGGCAGAGTCCGGCGTACAATCTGGAGAGACTAGCTCAAGTTTCTACCGGAAAACAGCAGCTCAGCGGGTCGTCCCACACGGGACATTCAGAGCAAGATAACTTCAGCGGCAGCGCCCACCCACTCTGCCAGGCTGGACCCCCAGGGAAATACAGGCTGCTCATTCCGCAGAAGTGCCAGCCCCACCCCACCCCCGCCGCACCCTCCCCTTCCCCAATCTCCCACCCCTGCGATGAGATAAGATAATGCATTCAAAAGCACATCGTAAACTGCAAAGTGCTGTACTAAAGCTGGCATAATTATTAATATTAGCGCCGGGTTTTTTTTTTTTCTTTTCACGGGAGAGAGAGATGCCAGTATTTGTGCATTGATAAATCATAAAAGGCTTCCTGCCTGCGCCTTCTCCCCTTCTTTCTTTGTCTGTGAACTACTCAATCTACAAACGAGTCCTTTTATTGGGGATGTTGTTCATCGAGGTGGACAAGCAGCTCCTGCCTGTCTCGGTGCTGGGGCCACGGGAGGCCTTTGTCAATACCTGCCTCGTGGGACCGAGCAGGACCGGAAGAGGTGCCACCCTTGCGCTGATGTGGAAAAGAAGAGGTGAGCAGTGTGACCTTTAATGAGACTACCGTTCATGGGGCGCCTGAGTGGCTCAGTCAGTTAAGCTGCCAACAGCAGCTCAGGTCATGATCTCACAGTCTGTGAGTTCGAGCCCCGCGTCCGGCTCTGTGCTGATGGCTCGTAGCCTGGAGCCTGCTTCAGATTCTGTGTCTCCCTCTCTCTCTGCCCTTCCCTTGCTCACGCTCTGTCTCTATGTCTCTCAAAAACAAAATAAAAAAACGTTAAAAAAAAAAAAAAAGGAGACTACCATTCATCGTCCACGGAGGATTTTCAGTCTTCAGAGGACGGCACTCGTTTCTTCTCGTCTCTTAGCCCTGCCGGTGTCCATTCCGAGGTTCCAGATGTGTTCAGTGAAAGAGTGCTTGGCTGATCAGCTAGTAATTGGTCAACAGCCGATAGGCTCATCTAATCCATAAATCAGTGCCTGGGCTCAAAGCCCAGGTCTTGTAGGGGAAACGCTAGACTCCGGGGCAGGAGGCCTGAGTTCTGATTCTCCACGGCCACAAGTTTCATATGAGACTTTTTGGTAAAGTCACCTCCCTTTTTTGGACTATAGTGTCTTCATCTGTAAACTCGAGAAGGAGGATAAAAGGATTTTTGGGGGTGTGAACCCACGCTCCGGGATTCCATCTCTCCGCCTGCTCTCCTGAACAATGCAAACAAAACAAACCCAGATAAAAAAATCTCCGACAATTTAGCAAAAAGAACAGCCCTATTCTTAATGAGATTCCAATGAGGTTAAGACTGATTTTTATTAGATTTTACAAGTATTTAATGCTATTAGACTATCGTTGGTAGGATGATTAAAAATGTGAGTGAAATGTAAGTAAATGATTCATTTAAATCTGGATCTAAAGAGGTAACAGAGCCACCAGAAGAATCAGAGTGTGGTGAAGAAGTGGAGCCAGAGGGGGGGCAGGAAAAGGGGTTCGGAGCGGCAGGGACTGCGCCCTGAGCGTTGCCGCCGACAGCCTCGAGAATGAGAACGAAGAGCAAGTGATGAATCCAGGTCTTGAACCCTGACAATAACCGATACATGCGCACCTCTAACTTACACGGGATCGGAGTTTTCAAAACCTTACAACACAATTAAAAGTAAATTCACAGTCAGCATATTCTAACTTTGAATCTTCGATGGTTTGACATGTCCTGCCTTGACTTAATTATTGTGCATGTGCACATACATGCACACATTCCTTAATAACAATAGCACCGGGCTGAGCGGCTTCCCAGACTCCGCCGTGGGAAGTCAGAATAACGTTCGTAACACGGGATGCTCAGCTTCACAAGCATTAGCAATGATGTGATGATGATGATGATCATGGCCGTGATCACAACAATCACAAGAAAAATACAGAGGACGTGAATCAGGGAGACCTCGCTTGGACTAGAAATCTGTGAGTCCTTCCCGGAGGGAGTGACATCTTGACAAGCAAAGAGGAAAGAAGTGTCCTCACTTCCACTTGCAGGCAGACCAGTGTGGCTACACATCGGCTGCCAGAAGGAACTGCCGTGGTGTGATTCTAAGTTTGTTGGGAGCTCCTCCCAGCAGCTGTCTCTATCCACACTTTGGACTTCACTCCTTCTTGTTGAGTGTCTAGCCTCACCTCACCTTTCCAAACTGCCTCTCAGCAATGCTGAACGTAGGATCCCCTGGAAGCTGTTTTTAAAAATAAATCTTTGATGTGAGTCTGTTTCCGGGGCATCTATCTCTTCCTCTAATAGCAACGTATTTAGTCATGAGCAATCCAATGACGCTGTAGCATCGGCATCCTCAATGAACACGTAACGAAGCTGGAGCAGGCCTGACCTGGATAACGAGTGCTCTTTTAAAGAAGAGGAAACTGACACATAGCCATAATACCATGTCCATGTTCATATAACCTGCAGGAATTTGCAGGGCTGCGATAAAAACCCAATTCTGTCTGTCTCCTAAGACTGAGTGTTACAGTAGTGTCTCACTCACAATACACTGTATTCTAAGAGTTTGAGGCTTGCCCACAGACCTGTGAGCGCTACAAGGTCAAAGACATTACCTGTTTTGTTCACTGCTCTACCTCCTAGCATAGGACTTGGCGAGGGTGTTGAGTAGTGCCTCACCGAATATTTGTTGACCGAATGAAGAAATGAGTGAGTGAATTCTGTCTCCTTCAGGAGGCGCTGAGGGAAATGAAGAGGAATGTGTTTCTGTGGCGCTTATATGTCTACGAAGGAAAAAGATGTTTGAAGTACAATTTTTAGCAACTTGATGAGGAGAGATCTAAACGAGAAACAGCAAGCCCTCCAAGTGTCCATGCGCAGGGCATCTCATAACACTTACTGGTATTCTACGTGATCAAAGAGGCTGGGAAGACAACAGGGGATGGTAAGGTACCCTAGAGATGAGTGAAAAGGAAACTACTGTCATCCTTCAGCTGCAGGGACAAAGAAACGCCAGAGTTAGCTGAGTTGGGGGCTGGGGTCACCCAACAGAGGCTGAAAAACCACAGTGAGCCAGTCATTGAGGACCTGGGGCCGTGAAACCTGCAGCCTCTGCCAAGCACTCAATCAACACAAGGCAAAGGGAAAAGGAGGGAAATGCACAGGCTTCTGCCTTCTTGTCTTCAGTCTCCCTCCAGTGTCTCTTTTCAACCAAACCCAAGAGGAGCCCTCTGACAGGGGCACCATGTCAACATCCCATGATACAGAGCTGGACAGGGGAGGAGGAAACAGGCCTGTTTAGGGGCTAATACTAAACTGAAGATTTTAAAACTACCTCTGGGCAAAGGAAAGGTTAATCTTCTTCATAGACTTCTTACAAGAGGGCAGATCCCAGAAGAACAGGAGGGAGACATTTGAAACGAGCTTGAGAAGCAACCACCTCTCAGTGTGCAATCCCTGGCTGAGATAGTTGAATGATGGAGGTTTTGGGGGGCTGGCTTTAGGGTGAGACGTTTTCTCTCATTCACATGAGGGTGCAGCTCCCTGGGGGGCCCACTGCCCAGGGTGCCTGTCTGTTCAGGAATGTGGCCTCCAGCTCATCCATTCAGCCCCCAGGCCCCAGAGAGGATGGCCCCTCAAGCCACGAGACTAGCTGACTTAGGAGAGTGAGTTCTGTGGTCTGAATAAGGATCTACTGTTCTGCTCAGTCTAAGTGTCCTACTGTCCCACAAAGGATTCCCCAAACCAAAGAATAGAAGACAGATTGACCACCAAAGCTACAAGGATGCTGTGAGCTTGCATGATCCTATCCCACTCCCCACTCCTGCCTCACACTCTAAATAAAGTAATTGAGGGCCAGGGGTTGAAAGAGACTTCACCATGGTCACATTGCAAATTGACAACAGAGTCAGAATATCACCTCAGATGAGGGTTCCCAGAGGGGCCAAAAGAGGCATGATGTATGGGTGTGTGTGTGTGTGTGTGTGTGTGTAAGGTTGAAATGGAATGCCTCACACCAATATAAAGTGAAAGATGGTAAGCTTTCTTTCACAGAGAATCAGTGTTAGGGTAAACTGAGTGACCTGATTGAAAATGATCATACTTGGCACATTGATCTGAATTTCAAAATACAAAGTGGTTACACTTACAAATTATATTCAGTAGAGTTTTATAATTTATTGTTGAAGGTGTTGAAGAAGCCAAAAGACCTTGCCAGCCCCCAGTTGGGGGGTGTCTCAAAAAGATGCAAGAGATAGAGTTTAATGTGCAGTGGCCTTGGGACATGTCCTGGAAACCACTTTTAAAAATAAATCTTTAGGGGGCGCCTGGGTGGTTCAGTCAGTTAAGTGTTCAACTCTTGGTTTTGGCTCAGGTCATGATCGCAAGGTTTGTGAGTTTGAGCCCTGTGCTGACACCACAGAGCCTGCTTGGGATTCTCTCCCTCCCTCTCTCTCTGCCTCTCCCCTACTCACTACATCTGTCTCTTTCTCAAAATGAAAAAACTTAAAAAAATAAAAAAAGAGTAGATCTCTAGAGGAGTTTCCAACAGGCCTTGGCTCCTAAAACCAGGACAGACAAGCCATTCCTGGTCAGGGTTCCTGTCCCAGTCTTGCCAGGAAGTAACTGCGGTAGAAAGAAGGAGGTGTTAGGTGTGCTGGCTCATGGCCGCTGTACACCGCAGCCTTATCTCAGCTCAGAATGAACTCTATGCCCGGACCTCCAGGCTCACCAAGTGGACCAGAAGCACTTGGTCTTGCTTCGAGATGGAAGGACACATATTGATTTTATAAGCAGCATTGATCAATTTGATAATTTAGTGCTTACATCTTTAGACTTTGCAGCATGTTTATTGGGTGACATTTCTCAAGGGACTTTTGGGGCCAAAAGAGAAAATGTGGTCCTACTAAGAGAAACAGCCTTGGAAATGCAGAGTGACACACCCCGCCAGCAAGTATCTGTTGAAGAAATCCTGGGAGAACAAAGGGTAGAGGACCAGACCAAGGCCTGAAGGATCGGGGTCTCTCCATTCCTCAAGCAGATACCCTTAATGAGTATTAGGTCAGTTGCTCAGAGGCTATCGCTCTTGGGGAGCAGGGCAGTCACTGAATGAAAATGACATTCTGGTCACCTCACACATTTGACTAGAAACTTTAGAGTTTTGAAAACTCACTTTTATTTTGAATTCTTTTATATGCACGACATGAAGAAATCATGTGGATTTTTCCCCTTTTTAATGAAAAACCATTATTTAAAAAAAAAAAAAGGAGCATGGGCTCCTTTCACACATCTCTGTGGAGCCAGCAACTACTTCTTTATATTACTCTTCCTGTCCATGTTAGCATTTACAGGAGACATCCTTTTTTATTATTATTATTTTGAAAGAGAGAGAGAGTGCACAAGAGCCAGCTGAGCAGGGGCAGAGAAAGAAAGAGAATTCCAGCAGGCTCCACACTATCGGCTCAGAGCCTGATGTGGGGCTCGAACTCACAAACCATGAGATCATGACCTGAATCAAAACCAAGAGTAGGTCGCTCAACTGACTGAGCCACCCAGGTGCCCCTACAGGAGAGATCCTTCATTTCCTTCTAAATGAAATATGAATCTCAAAATTCAAAAATAAACAAACAATAAATCTCTAGAGACTTTGAGAGCAACTATAAAAGCTAAATATATTGCATAAAATAGCTGTTAAAAGTCATCAGAGATTAAAAGCAGGCAGGACTTTAGAGGCCAAGATTCTGGAGAAAAGGGAAATGCAGTGAGTAAAACCTAAGTTTCCCTCATGTTTTCCCTTCCGCGCATTTGCCAATTCTCAAGGGGTGTCGTTGACACAGAGGAGAAACATTGGCCTAGAACTGCAGCCGCCTAGGTGGTCTGAGAAGACAAAAATTGAGGTGCAAATCTACCAAAGTAGCCAGAACATAGGGAACCCTTATCCTGGAGAAAGAGCCTGTATAGAAATAAGCCAGGCATTCTGTATTTGATTTCCCCTCAAGGAATTTTCTCACTCCTAAGCTTTCCACATGATAGGCAAGCGGCCAAGAAGCTAAGCAGTAAACAGCTTCTAAAAGGCTGAAAAACCAGTCAGAGTTTGAGCAGTCTCAAAGTGCTAAGGAGAAAAATTATTGATGTTTAGGGGCCCACCAAAGAGAAGTAATTTCAGTAAATAACCTAGATTTTTATTGAGACAGATGAAGGAGTATACCCTAAGAGACAAGACAAGCCAGGCAGAGACCAGCTCTCACAAAGCCTAAAACCCAGCTTCAAATTATCTCAATTCCTGACAGGAGCAAGGTGTTCTGCCTGCTAGGAAAAAAAAGTCCTTTGCAAAGGAAGGCAAAATTATCCAGAGCCTCAGTAATTCTTTATTCTCAATATCCAGTGTTCGATAAAAAATTATGCAGCATGCTAGGAAATAAAACCAAATTAAAAAACAAAAGACTGTAGAAAAACATATAGGTGACCCAGATAGTGTACATATCAAAGACTATAAACCTAGCATTAATATGTTCAAACAAGTAGGTGGAAAGAGAGAACCCTGGAATCCATTCTAAAAGAAGAAAACAAAAATTCTAGATCTGAGAAATTTGATAATTAAAACTAAGGGTTCAATAAATAAGCAAGAGCTAGTTTCACAGCAGATTAGACACAACAGAAAAGAGGATTAGTAAATTGGAAAATAGATCAGTAGAAAAATAATCAAATTGAAATGGAAGAAAAAAGATGAAACAGACATATACATATATATACACACACAAAGAGAGACAGAGAAAGAAAAAGAAAGAGGAAAACAGTATAAGAGACACAGTGAAAACAATCTACATGTGTGGAATTTGAATCCCAGAAGAAAGGAAATGGACCAGAATCAGTATCTGAAGAGATAAAGACGAAGAATATACCGATTCGAGAATCATTAACAAACTCGAACACATAAAATCAAAGAAAACAGCACAAAGATACGTTATAGTAAAGCTTCAAAAAAATAAAGATAAAAAGAAAAATCTTAAAATATTCAGGGAAGAAAAAAAATTCAATAGGAGCAATAATGACCCACTGTACACAAATAATAAAAGGTGAAAGACAATAGAAGGAAAGAGCTAACAGGCTGTGGAGGGGGAAGAAGTAACTACCAGTCTAGAATTCTACATCCAGTGGAAATACCCTTAAAATGAAGACAAATAAAAATGTCAAGCAAATAAAAAATAAGAAAATGCATTATCAACAGATATACATTAAAAGAAATACCGAAGGAAGTTATTCTGACAAAACAATCCTACTTGGCACGTGTACCCCAATGTTCATAGCAGCACTTTCGACAATAGCCAAAACATGGAAAGAAACTAAGTGCCCATCAACTGACGAGTGGATAAAGAAGATGTGGTACATATATACAATGGACTACTATGTGGCAATGAGAAAAAATGAAATCTGGCCATGCGTAGCAACATGGATGGAACTGGAGGGTATTATGTTAAGTGAAATAAGTCAGTCAGAAAAAGACAGATACCATATGTTTCCACGAATAGGTGGACTTGGTGAGACTAAGCAAAAACCAGGGGGAGGGGAAGAGGGGAAAGAAAAAAAAGACACAGAGAGGGAGGGAGATAAAACATAAGAGACTCTCAAAGACTAAGAACAAACTGAGGGTGAGGGAGATGGGGGGGGGAGAGGGGGTGATGGGCATTAAAAAAGGGCACATGTTGGGATGAACACTGGGTGTTTTATGTAAACCAATTTGAAAATAAACTATTTTAAATTAAAAAAAAAAAAAAAAAAAAAACAATCCTACTTGGAAGAATAGTAATGTAGAAAGCAATAGAGAGCACCAGAAACGGTAAATATAAGAGCAAATCAAAATGAGTGTTGACTATTTAAGACAGTAAAAATGATAATGTCTTGTGGGATTTCAAATATATAAAGAAGTAAAATACATGACCAAAATAGCAGAAAAGGAAGAATGGAGTTGGGTAAATGGACTTAAGGTATTGTAAGGTCCACATATTGTCCAGGAAGTAGTAAACTTAACTAAATAGTAGATTCTGTAAAGATTCTGTATATATGGTATACGCATAAGAGAGTTAGGCAAACTATCACCCATATCCAAATCCAGCCCAAAACCTATTTTATACAGTTTGGGAGCTAAGAATGGTTTTGCATTTCTATTTTTTTTTTTTTTTTGAGATTTATTTATTTATTTTGAGAGAGAGAAAGAGAAAGAGCAGATATGTGAGCGGCAGGGGGAAGGGTAGAAAGAGAGGAGAGAGAATCCCAAGCAGGCCCTGCACTGTCAGCGCAGAGCCTGATGTGGGGCTGGAACTCACTCGCAAACCATGAGATCATGACCTGAGCCAAAATTAAGAGTCAGAGGCTTAACCCTCTTAACCCCCTAACCCAACCCAAGGGAGCCACTCAGGTGCCTGGGTTTTGCATTTTTAAGGAATATTGAAGAAAGAGGCAAGGGAAAGAGGAGAGGGGGAGGAGGGAGTCAGAGGCTGTGCAGGTTCCTTTACACCTAAAATATTTACCATCTGTCTCTTAACACACACACACACACACACACACACACACACACAAAAGTATGCCAACCTCTGCCCTAGGGCAACACTAAATAAATAATAAAACAATTTATAACTAACATGCTAATGGAGGAATTAGAATATTGAAAAGCATTTTATTAAAAGAAGGCAGCAGAAAAGAAAACAACAAAAACCAGACCGAGCGAATTTAAAACAAAGAATAAGATGACAGAATTAACAGCAAAAAATAGGGGATTTGTTAAATGTAAGTGGACTCAATTATCCAATTAAAATGAAAAGACTGTCAGACTAGAAAAACAACCCCAAACAGCAAGACCCAAATATATGTTGCTTATGGCAGACAGACACATAAATATTGAAAGTCAATATGCCTAGGAAACACTAATCAAAAGAGAGCTGGCTTATCTATACTGTTATCAGACAAAGCAAGAGTTTAAGGCAAGAAGTATTCCCAGATAAAGCGGAGCATTCCGCAATAACAAAACTTCGATTCAGCAGGAAGATTTAATAATATGAAACGTGTATGCATCTGAAAACAAAACTTAAACATGCAGAGCTCAGACAGAACTAAAAGGAAAAGCAAGTAAATCCAATAGCATAGTTGAAGATTTCAAATCCATTTTCAGCAACTGATAGACTAGTCAGACAATGAATCGGTAAAGATAAAGGGACTTGAGCAGCATGATAAACAAACTTGACCTTGTTGACATATGCAAAACACTGAACCCAACAATGGCACGATTACATTATTTTTTTAATGTTTTTTTTTTTTAATTTTGAGAGAGTGGGGGGTAGGGGGGGACAGAGAGAAGGAAAGAGAGAGTCCCAGGCAGGTTCCATGATGTCAGCACAGAGCCCGATGCAGTGCTTGATCCCACGACCCTAGGATCATGACCTGAGCTGAAATCAAAAGTCAGACGCTCAACCAACTGAGCCACCCAAGCACCCCAGAGTACATTATTTTCAAGTGTGCATGACACATTTAACAAAATAAACCATATTCTTAATAATAAGGTAGATTTCAATAAATTGCAAAGGGTTGAAATTAAACAGAGTATGTCCTCTTAATAGAGTGGGAAAAAAATCCTAGAAATCAATATGAAACACTTAAAATCCTCGAATGTTTGGAAATTACTAAATAACACTTCTAAATAACCCATGATTCACAAGTCACATCAGAAATTAGAAATTCCCATGGAAATTAGAAAATACTCTGAACTGGATAATAATGAAGAAGCGACATGTCAAAAATTTGTAGCACAGAGCTTCAACTAGGCCTAAGGAAACAATTTATACCCTTAAATGTATATTTTAGAAAAAAGAATGGCGGAAAATCAGTGATCTAGTGACTACCTCAAGGAGTTAGAAAATAACATCAAACTTAAGGTAAATTAATTAGAAGGAAAGAAATAATAAAGATATGAGCAAAAAATGAAATAGAAGGAATACAGAACATAGAAAAATCAACTAAGCCATAAATTGGTTCTTCGAAAAGAATAATAAAATTTACAAATCCCTGGAAAGACTGATCGTGAAAAAAGGTGTCATCCCTAGAAATTCATACAATCATCAAAGGGGCATTGAGGACATAATTATGAATAACTTTATGCCAATAAATTTTATAATTTAGATGATATGGACAAATTCATTTTATAAAATCACAACCTGAAAATATTGATGCAAGAAGAATGAGAAAGTCTTAATTATCCAGCCACTAAAACTAAACAGTGCATTCTCTTGATTCAGTAATTCTACTCTAATAGATATGCCTACCTAGGTGAACAGAAAGATGTGTCAAAAACGTTCATAGAGGGGCACCTGGGTGGCTCTGTCGGTTGAGTGTCTGACTCTTGATCTCAGCTCAGGTCATGATCTTGTGGTTCATGGGATCAAAGCCCATGTTGGGCTCTGCACAGACAGCATGGTGCTTACTTGGGATTCTCTCTCTCCCTCTCTCTCTCTGTGCCCCTCCCTTGCTCACCTTCTCACTCTCTCTCAAAATAAATACATAATTGTTTTGTTGGGTTTTTTTTAACAAATGTTCATAGGGACACTATCCCTAATAGATAAAAACTAGAAAAAGAAAAAACTAGAAACTACCCAAATGTCCCTCAATAATAGAAGGGCTAACTATACCATGATATAGTCATACAATGGGAATACTACACACGACAATGTAAAAACTGAACCACTGCTAAAGGCAGTAAGGGATTAATAACAATACCTAATAATAAGATACAAGAGTAATAGCAATATACTGTAATAAAAAGTTATGCCAATGTGGTCTCTCCCTCCCTCTCTCTTTCTCTCTCTCAATAGCTTATGGTACTGTACTCATCCTTCTTGTGATAATATAAGATGATAAAATATCTATGTGATGAGAGAAAACGAGGGGCACGATGTAGGTGTTAGGACATAGCATTCAGCTGTTATTGGCCTTCTAACGATATGTCAGAAGGAGGATTATCTGCTTCCAGACCCCGGTTGACCATGGGTGACTGAAGAAGCCTCGGACAGTGAAACCATGGATAAGAGAGGTCTACTGAACTATGTGTTTCGATTTATATGGCAACACAAATATATTTTTGACAGGAGGTAGATGTTGATGACTGTGGAATGCTGGGCGGGGCCAACAGGCTGGGCGGGGCTTTAGGACTGTGTGCAGTGTTCTCTGTCTTGATACAAACAGGAGACAGCCTTGATATTGTGCACTTCTCTGAATGTATAATGACTTCATATTTTAATCTTACAAATAAATACTAAGTAAGCCTCTGATGCAATTTTGTTTCTGGGCGTTTGTCTCTTTCTAACAAAAATCAGACAGCAGGACGGCATCTAACCCCAGTACACTCTTAAAAATAGAACTTGAGAGCATTTTAGGAGCTTCCAACCTGGGTTCATGCTTTTCCTACGCCTTTCTCTTCTGCTTGGGAATAAGCCATTCTCTATGATTCACAGCATAAGGAGGACAGAATCTAAGATTAGAAGAAAAGGGGTTTACCCCATCCAAGAAGCACTATCAAAGGGGTCAGCCCATGCAAGCAGAGGCATACCTAACAGAGGAGCCAGCAGCCAATTCTGAACTTTCTAACCACTGGGCTTTCAAAAATGGGTACTTACAATGGAACCATCCGGGCATGTATTACTGAGTGTACGCCTCATCCCTAAAGGACTGGAAGACTGCTGAATGGTGCTTTCCATGCCAGAGGGGGGTGGCCACTTTTATAGAGGGATGGGCTTCACCAGACAAGTCGTTCCACGAAACAGAGATTTCTGGAGGGGAAAGAAAATCTCACTGGAAGCAAATTAAAATGGTAAAAAGATAAAGTTGTTTTTGCCATGGTAACTAAGGTTTGCCCATACCTAGATGTATTTCGTTGACTGAAGTGGTTTCGTGGGTGTAAGTCATTTTTGAAGAGCAAATTAAAAAGACTTTTTATAAGTCCCAGTAGACAACAACATAGTATTAGCTAATGGCACTTGCCATCTCTAAAATAATTACTTTTGTAATAATCTGTTTATTAATGAAGTGATCCACAAAATGGATAATGGTTTCTTAAGATTTCAGGCACAGAGATTCTTCCTTCCACTTCATTTTGGTTTGGGTTTTTTTTTTTTTTTTTTGGTTTTTTTTTTTTTCTTGGAAAAGTATACCATGAAGTAACTCAAAATTTGCTGAAAGATTTTAAGTACAATAATTTCAGAAACGCATGTTCGAGCAGGTTGAATAAACCCATATTTCTTGTATTGTGCCCTTAAATTATTCCCCCTGGTGATGGAAATGTTCTAAAATTGCTTGTGGTGATGGTTGCACATCTCCGTAAATTTACTAAAATTGATTGAATTGCACGCTTAAAATGGGTAAATGTTATGGTCTGTAAATTATAACTCAATAAAGCTGTTTTGGGGGGAAAAGGGAAAAAAAACAAAATCGACTGAATATTTAAAAAATTATTTCCTCTGTCTCCACCCTTTTGTCATAGGAATGTTGAGTGCTGAGAAGGAAATATTCCAGGGAAAGACAGTGACTATACAAAAGGTAGATGCAAGTGTGGAGAGAAGAAGATCTAAGAATCCTAGTGGACCACAAGCTAAACAAAGAGCACAAGTCAGCAGCAGAATGTTGCTTTTAAGGAATCAAGCCTCCTATTGGGAAATGTTCTAAAAGCAGCACTCTCTTGTCCTAAGGCCAGGGTTCTGGCAGAAAAACAGATCCTGGGTACTCCCAAACTCAACACTTCCTCACCTGCTCCTCCTGCTACTTCCTTTTATCTTTATTAATTACCACCTCGTTTATTCCTTATGTTGTCTAATAAAATAGAGCACCCACAGGCATGTGGACTTCGACCTCTTTGAGGGCAAAAATTATGTTGTATTTCTCTTGTCCCGAAGGTCAGTGAAAACCCAGCCCATACCAGGCACAAAATAAGTATTTAGCAAAGGCAGTTTCTGTCCTTTCTAGCCCAGTGCATAACAAGTTGTTCGAAACCTTTCCTTCTAGACTCTAAGGTGCCCAATCTATACCACCCTTCTAGCATAAGCTTCATGAAAGCTGCCGTGACACTGCTGTATGAACCATCTAGAAACCACCCGCCGGGAGGGCCAGCTGGGTCTCGGCTATTGACTAGGAACTGAACCCCATGGACCTGAGGCCCTTCTGTCCTCTCCAGCCAAACGGCCGCTGCTCAGCATCCCAGTCAGTTCACAGAGTCCACCCTCAGCCAAGCCCCTCCTCCACCCTGTGGACTCTCTTGCTGGCAGATAGGTCCCGGTGTCATTAGAGATCCCCCTCCACAACGTGTACCCAGAGCTTCTCTCTGGCCAGGCTGGCCTCAGCTCACCCCACCTCAACTCTGACCCGGAGCCCAGCCTGGCCCAGTCAAGCACAGTGAGAACCGGCTGCGGGTGGGGTGCAGACAGTGACGACACACTGTGTCTCTAATGAATGGCCAACTGGGAGCACACTGGAAGGCTGACCAGAGAAAGCCGTGACATGCTCATGGCTGCACCCATTGTCCCAGAGCGGCAGCTAGTGCTAGAGCCAGGACTAGAACCCAGGGCTTTGAATTTGGGTCCAGTCTCTGCCATGAGTTGGTCAGGTGACCCGGAGCACAGCTCTGAGCCTTGGGGTCTCATCCCCATCTGTGGATGTTCAGATGGGAGAAACGCCCCAGCACAGAGTCCTGAGCAGGAGACGCCTCCACTGCCCACGGCTGCAGGGACTGAGCTCTGGTTCTGGGGGGAAGCAGGCTTCAACCAGATGCTGCCACGTTTACGTCTGCCCTGGGACCTAAATGCCATCGTCGCAACGCTGCTCCCGCTGCCTCGCTGAATCACGAGGTTTTTAACCTGCATTTCTGGGAATTTCTTTACACTCTCCCTGACAACGCTGTTACTTTGGGTTAAAAACAAACTTTTACAGCTGTGTAACCTTTAGTCCACAAAGATTGTCAGATCTGAGTTCAGAAAATAACACTGTTCCAAACTCCTGCAGCTGAGAAGGCCCAAGGTGACAAAATCCAGGAGGGGGATCTTTGCTGCAGGCTGGGGATGCTGAGGAGAAAGCAACGGAGGCCAGTTAGATGTCGGAGTCGCTGGAAATGTCTGACTTAGGTGACATTTTCAGAAAACAAGCTGCATTAATGTCATCACTAAATTAACACCCTTAAAGAAAAATGATTATTAGTGCTTAGAAGTATGGGCTCTAAGAATAATAATATTATGGGCAGCATAGCATCAGCGTGGTTCAAATCCCAGCTTTCAGAGTCGGCTTCCAGTGCGAATCCCAGCCGCACTGTTTTACAGCGGTGCGGTGTGTTACTCAACCTTCCTGCCCCTCCGATTCTCCATCTGTTAAGTGGAACTAATGCCCAAAGCTCCAAGATAGTAAGGGATTAAATGAAATGAGACCATGTATACAAAATGAGCTTGCAGTCGACATAATAAGAACCCCTCCATCCCCACAAAGATGTCCTCGTCCCATTCTCCCAAACCTGTGGATGCGGTACCTTGCAAGGCAAAAGGAACTTTACAGATGTGATTAAGCTAAGGACCTTGAGATGGGGAGTTGAATTTAGATTATTCAGGTGAGCCCAAAATGACATAACCCCAAGGGTCCTTCAGAGAGGGAGATAAGAGGATCAAGGTCAGAAGAGATATGATACCAGAAGCAGAGAGAAAGACAGATAGAAGGGTAGACAGAGATCTGAAGATGCCGTGCTGACAGGAAGGGGCAAGAAGCCAAGGAAGGCAGACAGGCTCTTGAAGCCGAAAAAGGCAAGAGAAAGGATCCTCCCCTAGAGGCTCCAGAAGGAACATAGCCCTACAGACACCGTGATTTTGGACTTCCGACCTCCAGAACAATTCGTATTGTTTTAAGCCACTAATTTTCTAGTAATTGGTTACAGCAGCAAAAGGAAACTAACACAGGGCTTTTGAGCCCACTTAGCACTGGACCTGGCACATTTTAAGTTCTCAAAAAAAAAAAAAAAATGACAGCCAGTATTAGTAGTTACTAATATTTAGAGGGACTAATATTTGGAGGGACTTTAAATTGGTGTATGTGTGTGTGTGTGGTCAAACACCCTTCATCCCTTCCGTGATGTCCCGCTGAGGGACTTTCTCTCTCCACTTGGTCAGGTCCATGACACGCGCTCCTATCTCCCAAGCAGCCCATCCCGTGGGACGGCGGCGAGATGGTTGCAGGGGTTGCAACCTCACACAGACCTGAAATCTGCCCAGCAGATCCTGTGAAACCTGCAAGGGCCCCTCTGCTCCTGTCACCCTTCAGATAACCACATCTGGGTCTCAGCTAAGCCCAGAGGCCTCACAGCTAATCTCTGAGTCTGTTCTGGGCTTGGAGCAGCCGAACTACACTGCTCGCTGGAGCCACATTCCTGTATTTTTCTCTCAAACTGAAACTCCTGCATCTTAGCCCTGAACTCGTGCAGGGAACTGTTTGGACCCCCATGCTGGATCCTACCATTTGTCTCATTCAGCTCATATCTTGGTGCCCCAGCCTATTCTTTGGGCCTCGTTATGGCAGCTCACGTATTCTCCACATGTCATCCAAAGACTGGTTAACTATTCACCAAGTCATCTTTGTCTGCATCACTAGTAAAAACATTAGGTGGAACTACGATTGTGACCTTTCACTAGAAATTTACTTTCGCTCATGTGGATCAGCATCTTCGGGTATGGCCATAAAACAATTCTAAATTCACCTACTATCCATATCAGCTAAAGTTGCAATTACTTTGTCTTGTGCACAAATTTCTCATGAGATTCCTTGACACCTACTGAGCTGAGGTATGCTTTGCCTCTTCCATAACTAACACATAACTAATACACAACTAATCCCCTGACATAATAATCTAGCAAGCCTGTCACAAAATTGGGAATATTGTTACCTTACTGTGACTTGTTCTTAAAGAAGCCACATGGGCTTCTAGAGAATTCTCCATTTTTCATGTGCTCACAAATCAGCCTTAAATACTCAACTGAATGAGGTGGGTAGGATAGCCCCCTTTTGCAATGTGCAGAATCATTCTCTCTCCCCATTAAGAAAAGCTACATTTTTGCTTCTCAAGTGTTCCATTTTCTCTCCCAGTCTCCATGCTTCTTAAAGATTATCAGCAGAGACTCTACAGCATCAGTGGTGAGTTCTCTACTCCCTGGAGTGTAATTTGTCCCGGCCAAGAGACTTGAGCTCATTTACAGCAGGTTGGCGCTTGTTATAATCTCTTTACTCATCTTGAACTTCAATTTTCTCTTACCACAGTTTTCTTTTTCTTTTTAGTCTGTAGATTGCTTTCCTTGGCAAAGAAGAAGGAGGTGAAATTCTGCTTTCTCACTGCCGTTCCCGAATGCAAATAGCATCGTGTACTTGGTCTGCCACTCATGAGCGGTGGGCACCACTTCGCCCTACAGCAGTGACTCTCGAACTTCTCTGGGGTACTTGCTAAAGAGGCAGATTCTCCAGAGAATTCCTCTCTCAGAAGTCAAGTCAATCAATCGCTGTATTAGTTAGGGGAACACTAGCTGCGAAAACAAACAAACCCCACATTTTAGAACTGCTCAGGCACAACGGAGTTTTATTTCTTATTCTTACGAAGCTCAAATATTGGTGTTTCAGATCAGTGAGTGGCCCTCTCTAGACAATAATGCAGAGATCTAGGGCTTCCTCAATGTTGTTGCTGTGCCTTCTTCAACATGTGGCTTCCAAGATCCCTGTGCTCACCTTCATCAACATGGAGAGAAGGACAAGGTAATGGAGAACATTCGGGGCAGATATTAATGGGTCAGGTCTGGAAATGGCACATGTTTACTTCCATTCATATTCCATTGACATGAGCGCACCTAACTCTAAAGACTGGGAAATATAGTCTAAATGAAAAGGAGGCTGGGAAATGTAGTCCAACTGCAAAGGAGGCTGGGAAGTATAGTCCGACTGCAAAGGAAACTGGGAAATGTAGTCTAGCCCAGGAGGAAGAGCGAATGGTGAAGGTGAACAATCTGTTGATGTGGACATAGGGTTGGCTTGGGTCTGCATTTTCAGAAGCCTCCCAGGTGATCCTGGTGCAGGACCCCACTTGGAGCAACACTGCCCTGTGCACCCCCAGTGCAGAGCCTTTCTAGTCCTGTCTGGTCGCTCCAACTTGCTCTAATTTTATAAAACAGCAGCAGCTTCCCCGGTCTGCCCTGCTTGCACACCTCAGTGTTTGGCAATTCTTGTTCTCCTGATCTTCCTCCTACTGTTCATTTGGCAAAATTCTGCGCATCCTTCGGGACTCAGCTCAAGTGTAATCTCTTCTGTGCGGCCTTCCTTGACCCGCCTGCCCCCAAGAAGCCCTGACAGTATCTCTCCTAATGTCCCTGCTCTACTTACACTGAATCTCATTATGGTACTGATCCTGCTGAATGGCATTTGTTTATATGTGTGTCTTTCCGTTAGGCTGGGAGATCCTCGAAGGCAGCGACCTTTTCTTAATTATCTTTGTATCCTCGGCACCTGGCACTTTGCCTGGTACATAGTGACTCTCAGCAAGAGGTTGCTCTACAGAAATTTTTAGTATGAGACAACTTCCCACGATCCCCGGTCAGTTCCTTTCTTGATGTCCTGCTCATGCCAAATAAGAAAAGCTCTTTTTGTCACCCTTACAATGCTGCTGCCCTCAGTAATTAGACTTAGTGGAGTCTCTGTGACTCTACTAAGCTGATGCCCCTTCTCTCCTTTGCCAGCTGCACCCGAAGGTGAGCTTTCTCACAGTCACTCTGATTTCATCAATGGCTGCACTCATCTTATCATTTTTCTTCGAGAGCACTTGCAATTATACAGTAAGAATTCTATCAGTAAGCATCCTTGAGCCATCTTCCCTTTTGGAGTCTCACGTCTTATCCTCTGATTTTTGCACGGACCTTCAGAAGCCTGAATTCCTGAAAACTAGTAAAATACATCCTACCATGCCCACTTCTCCCCTCTCTGGAAATCATGGAGGCTAAGACTATTGCAGTGGTAGTCAGCCTCCAAAATGGCTCCCGGCGACCCTGCCTCCTGGTATGTACAGCCTTGTGTCCCTTCTTACATATTTCTGTTGGTCTGTATTGTCCATCTGAGATTAAGTTATAAAAGACATTAAAGTTTCTGTCCTGTGTTCTCTTTCTTGCTGTCTCTCTCTCTCTCTCTCTCTCATCACTTGCTATTCAAGGAGAAACTGGCTGCCATGTCTTGAGGCAGTCCTATCAAGAAAGCCGCTTGGCAAAGAACTGAGGCCTCCAGCCAACAACCATGCAAGTGAGCTTGGAAGCAAATCCTCCAGCCATAGTGAAGCCTCCAGACAACTGTAGCTTCAGCCCATGTCTTCCTAGAGCCTCATGAGAAATCCTGAGCTAGAACCAGCCAGTTACGCTGCTCCCGGATTCCTTACCCTCAGAGACTGGGTAAGATAATAGATGTTGTTTAAGCTGGTGAGTTTGGGGGAAATTTGTTATGCAGCCATAGATAACTAATACAGAGGGCTTCTCTCTCTCTCTCTCATTCTAAATTTACCTTCCAGTGTCCTTTTGGTCAGATTTCCCTGGCAAGAGAGGTACCACCAGAGCTTACCAGTGCCAGGTAACTGCTATATGCTCAGGTACTGAAAAGGCACAACAGGACACCCAACTTTGGTTCCGCTTTTGAAGCATGTGTCCAGAACAAGCCAGCTGTATCTCCCATGTAGCCGTGGGTTGCGTCAGATTCCATACTAACAACAGAGCATCTGCCTGTCTCCCTACGTGTCTGCATTGAAATTCTTAAGCCCAGGATTCACCAATTTTCATATCCTTTGTTGTAAGGAACGCAGGAAACCATTTTAAAAGCAAAGTTCAAGTCTTAGAGCAGTGTCTGGCACATAGTAAGTGCTAAACTAATATCAGCCATTGTTGATATTTTCATCAGCAGGATGTCATTTCATATACTGTCACCCCAACTAACATCTCTGTTGTTTTTCAACAACACATGCGCATCTACAACCACATGGTCTTGATTTCCAGGAAAAAAAAGAGCCTTGATTATAATGCTGAAGTCATATCTGCAACCCTGTTAAAACCCTAAGTTCATCTTAATAGGATTCATCTGCAGATTGGTATGTAAATATCTCAGATCCCAGACATTGTTCTGACTCCTTCCAAGCCCTCCTAGGTTTTTCTAACCCGCCTCTTCTGATATTTAAGTTCTGGTTGTTTTCAGTGAAATTTTACATTAGCCAGAACTCTCTGGCTAATTTTGAAATTGACCTAAAGCTACATTGACATTATCAGGGGTTTAGACTTTAACCAGAAGATACTTGTTGCTTTCTAGGAAAATTCACAGCCACCTAAAGGAAACGTGTCTCATTTGCAGCCCTTTTCCTGAATTGGCAATAAGTAAATCTATAAAGGATGGAAATGTTTTTTTAATGAAATCGTCGGGTAAATATTTTTCAAAGGTTTAGAAGTAGTGAAAAATGTTAACAGGCCTGTAGAGTTACACTTTTCCACGTTTGTCTCCAAAAGTCTAGAGGAGAAACCTTTTATCTCAACAATACTACATTCTTCAATTTATAACCGTCTCTGATTTTTAAGTAGCTTCTTTTCAAAACATCTTTTATTACCTGATACAAATGTGCCTTCAGGTAACCTAGCACATGTGCCCTTTTTTTCCTTAGAGAGCCTAATTGTAGAACCCATTCATCTTGTATGCTTGATGTCTCTAACCCCGCCTCCTCCCTTTGGATTCTATCTGTTCCAGTTCTTTCCTCAATGTCTCCTTTGGCCCCACGTTTTAACCTGTAAGTTGCTCAAGACCTCTTGAAAGTAAGGAGATGACAAGCCCTAAATAAATAAAAATAAATGAATGTGGTTTTGACCAGCTGGATATGAACAGAATTTCTAATAAACCAGCCACAGATTAAATATCAAAGGGGAAAGCTTCAGTTAGGGAAGCCCATACATCCTTTTGTAATGCAAACTCGCAAGTCCTTCTGTTCTGTCATTTTGAATGTTCATATATCATATTATCTTACAGCAAGATGCACCTGGACCAGATGAGAATTGTTATCACCGACTTTGGCCTATATTTAAGGCCTTTAGTAAATATTCTGTAGGAACCCTGAGTTCAGGCCCTGTTGCTTTTCACTTCCTTGTTGCCTCTGGTTCCCTGAGGACAGAGCCTCTGGGGCCAAAGTGTTGACAATCAAGTTTCCACTGGGCACGACCTCACAGATTCCTCCTCCCACAAATTCCTCCTCCCAGACTCACTTCACAGAAAGCGTATGCAGCTTCACGAATGCTAGTGGGGAGAAGCGTGAAGACGGAACACAGGGCCACGTATTCCAAAATAGCTGCAACTATTAGATACTTCAAATATCTCAGATTCCAAGAGTGTGTAGAGCTTCGTTCCCAACACCTCTATCTTTGGGGAGAATAGTGAACTTGTCCCCTGGAGGAGGGATTGCCCTTTGCTTGCGAACATGACAGGCAGCCTCAGCTCTGGGGGCGTGGAAATAAACAGTAACTCCTGAGCCAGAGCCCTGGACGGTCACCGTGTTCATTAAATAGCGAATGAAAACCGGATTTGCTACCAAAGGCTCTGCATCATGGTCCCTCTGCCTCTGGCTGTGCACCCCCCAGAGCCCACGTGGCCGGTGACACCCTCTTGGGCAGCCTGAGTCCTGGCAGAGGGCAGAGAGCATGAGGGTCTGTGTCCTGGAGATAGTCCAAGCAGGACAGTCATCTGCCCTGGACGGTCACTGTCCTGCCTCTGGCCCAATTCAGGGCTTCAAAGTGACCACACTAATGACATGGTCCTGGCCCTAAGTTCTACTGAAAACTCAGAAGGAGATCAAAGACAGTGGCACCAGTGGATTCTGGAATCAAACAGCGAACACGCAGGCCCTTTACCTCTTTACTCTCAAAAACAGCTCAAAAATACGTGTATGCAAAGAATTATCAGGATGCAACCTCTCCCAAAAGTCTCCCGAATTTTCCCTTTAGTGAACCTGATGCAGTGAGTCAAAGGATGCCCTAACACTCCAACAAAATGCTCCCTACAACCTATCCCACCAACCATTCGGGTTTTCTTTTTTACACTCTCTCATGGGGAAAACACTGGCCCCTTCTTAAATATCGAAAAAGTCAAGTCAACACTTCACCACCCAATAAATATGTGGGGAACGACTATTAAATCCATTTCTTTGACCACCCTGTTTGAAGACTCCCTTTATCAATGGGGACAGTTGCTCTCTTAAAACGCCCAAGCAGTGTTTCCTGACAGTCTGAGAGTCAGAACCACCCAGGAAAATTGTTAGTGGCTCTGTCTAATTAGCACTTCTGCCACCTGCAAAAAAAAATGGTACTAAAAAAAGCTGCTGAATTCCTGCCATTGAGAATGAAAAAAGAGGGGAGAGAGAGGGGCCACTGGCTTTATTCTGAATCTTAGAATCTAATGGTCCATTGATTTGGGCAGAGAAGGAAAATATACTATCATTTCCACCCAAAGGAAATGACGGTTAACAACAAGTCATGTTTCAGAAACTATCATACCATGACTCCCGCAGTCCAGGGACCCTACCCCCCTGCCTTCTGTTCTGGCTGGTCTGCGTTCCTCTGCCTCCCATGAAAACCTCCTCACTCCTCAAGTCCAATCCGAGGCCGACCTCCTCCAGGAAGCCATCATGACCCGCCCAGCTTTTCCGGATCGTCCCCTAGACCCCACAACACTTGCAGTCTTTCCCCCACAACTGGTCACTAAGTTATTTTTCTTGATAACAACCACTCTTACCTTACCTCTGCCAAGAACGAGAACCGAGTACAGTATTCATCTGCTTTGACCCCTTTTGGGAAACGAACTATCTTATCATCCCCTCCCTGTGTTCTGGAGCACCCAGCACAGAGCTGAGCGTGCAGGAGGTCCTCAACAAATGGCTGACTGAATGGTGAGCATGTGCTTTTGTGACACATCAAAGAGCAGGGTGGCTACAGTGAAAATTCAGCAGCTGTGACTTCTTGCTTCCTGCTTTAATCAACACCATGGGGTTGAAATGCTGGACACACAGTAGGTGCTAAATAGATTTTTATGGGTCGATTAAGCACTGGAGGGGCAATGACTTATGCAGGATTTATTAACGCTTTTGATGTCAAATGGGGGTGGTTTTAGTGGAGCATAATGTTAGAAGAACAAAACAGCAAATACAAAATCCCAACCAACAGAGAGGCTGGCTCCTGCTCTGTTTACACCCACTACGCTCCTAGAAACAGATGTCCTCTCAGACCTGAGGGTTTCTGATGAGGCGTCCACCCTTCCAAGTGACCTGTGTGTCCAGCAATCAAAGTGATATTTTCCCCTCTTCTATCTCAGTCCTCTGTATCCCAAGACTGATTTCCAGTTCTGGGTCCAGGACCAGCTGCCGATCAAGGCAAAATCAGCATCCACTGTGTCTACTTCAAGGGGAAATCACTGGGCTAATGACAAAAGAAATTGCATTCATGTGTTGAGTGTGGTGAAGAGAACAGAGGCTTTGGAATCAACCAGTCAGGCTCAAATTCCAGCTTGGCCATTTATAGACTATGTGGTTTCAGGAGGTCACCCGCCCTCTCCGTGACTCAGCTTTTGGGGCTGGTAACACTAATTCCACAGGTTGCTGTGATGACTAACGAGATTTCGCGGGTAGAATACCTGGTAAAGTGCTTACGATGTAGTAGCCCCAGAAGAAATGATTGTTTTGTCGTGATTACTGTTATAAATGCCAATAAGGAGGGAAGTCCATCTCAGTCATAGTGGGTGCTCTCGGGAGTCGTGAAGTGGCTTCCTCGCCGCCTCTCCGGTGGGACAGTAGTAGCCTTTCCAGCACAAAGCCCTGGTCTGATTGATGGCCCAAATAACAGGGGAATGGATGCTCTAGAACATTCCATTCTACTTCCCTGGGCACCACAAGTCCACTCCTTCACATTAGTCCTGATTCCAGAGCCCAGCTTGGGGCATCTCTGTCAGGACAGAGAGGGCTGCCTTTTGAAGCACATTCCACATGGCTGATCCTGTGCTTCATGGAGAAATTTTGGACCCAGACAGAAGAATCTCCCATGTGTAACACCCAACAAATCCCACTTACCATGAAGAGAGATCCTTGCCAACCATGCAATGTATTCCATACACCACAGAGCAGGACAGTGAATAACCCAGAACAGATCCCAGACATCAGCAAGATCTATGGAGAAAGACAGGAGTTCTCTTAACACTACACAAAGCAGATCCAGCCTGTGTCACCAAGACCCTGGGGGGATGGAGGCTGATGACACGAACAAGGAGCCCCGTGAGATCCTTTCCCATTCTACTGACAAGCCGGCACCCCCAGCGAGCTGTTATCTAGCTTGAGCCCTAGAGGTGTTGCAACACCCTGGAACTGGCACCCTTGGCATCACAGAGGCCAAAAGACGTCTTCTTCTGTGTAGATGGGGATTCAGCAACGACTCTCTCCTTTATAAAGCCAGCAGGGAAACCGGGAGAAGCTTCATACCTTCGCCTGGAGAGATGTAGCCGAGGAAGGATTCTTGGAGTGTGTATCTCCTTCTTTCTTTTGAGGATCATTTGAAATTATCTGTAAGACATTATGAGTGCCTCAGATTGCCAGAATGTAACCTACCCCAGACCCTGCAAACCTTAGCTGCGCTTCCGTAATGCATACAGCTGTCCTCTATGCCACTGCTCCGTAGCCCCCGAGTGGATTCCTCCTTTTGCTCATAGGTGGTGGATCATGTAGATCATTTCAGAAGGTGGCTTCCTACCACATGAATGAACAAGGACTCACTCTGTGCTTTTGTTCCCCTCCTCTTTGCCTTAAGCTGCTTGAGGTGTTACCTGTTGTTACCTGTTACCTGTCTTTTTAAAAATCCCAAGTAGGGGCGCCTGGGTGGCTCAGTTGGTTAAGCGGCCAACTTCGGCTCAGGTCATGATCTCACAGTCCGTGAGTTCGAGCCCCACGTCGGGGTCTGTGCTGACAGCTCAGAGCCTGGAGCCTGTTTCGGATTCTGTGTCTCCCTCTCTCTCTCTGCCCTTACCCTGCTCACACTCTGTCTCTATGTCTCTCAAAAATAAATAAATGTTAAAAAAAATTATAAAAAAAATCCCAAGTAATGCTTTTTTCTCCATTTTCTTATCTACGTAACTCTTCAATCACTTTTTATACACCATTTTAAGAACTTAGCATTCAAGCCACATCTTCCCCTTCGGGAGTTGTCGAGAACCCTTGGGAAGCTCTCCTTCCCCTGCTCCCCCACTGCTTCCCCTCCCAGGCACCCTCCATCAGTCACTCTCTCTTGAAGACACCCTGGTTTTCCCAGCTGACCCCCTCATCAAGGGTGGGTTCCTCCCTGCAGTGCTCCCCTGTCCCCTCCCCTATCCTCAGGCCTCACAAACCAAAACTTCATTCCACATTTTCTCTTTCCAGGAAACGCAGCTACTGTAACACCAATGTGCCATTTCCCTGGTGTCCTCATTCCCTTTCACTGACAGTCCTCCTGCTACCCTCAGTAGATTATTATTATTTATTATTTATCAGCCGCCACACTGTACTCTGCTTCCTACAAGATATTAAAGAAGACACAATCCCCGCACCGAGTTTACAGCCAAGGAGAGCAGAGGCCTGGATTCAGACATCACAGGAGTGAGCCGCGCGCACGGGATTTGCGGACCTGGGGCTCCCGCGGCCCCAGCGGATGGGGGCGGGGCCCGGCGGAGCCCGCCCCGGGCCGGCCCCTCCCAGTTCCAGCCCAGGAGCCAGCCGCTCCCCGCCTTACCACACCCCTGCCCAGTTGCTACCCAGGCCTCAGGCCTCAGCGGCTTCGCCAGGGAGAGCGGGGTGGGGGTGGGAGGTGGAGGCGAAGGGAGGAGGTTGAAACCCACAAACCTTTACATTCAGACGGGGGGGTAGGGGATACATTTCCTCTGAAATTCAAAACCAGACGAGGGGGAGGTAGGGGAGGTGGGAGAGGTCAGGGAATGAAAACCAGAGCTAGAGCGTTACCAGGGAAGACTGGTGCAGAAATGGAATGTTCTGGGCTAATGGAAAAGTCCGCACTGGGGGCTGCCACGGGCCTCCAGCCAAACCTTCCCTATTAGAGTTGACGTTAGGATCTGTGTGGACGGCAAGTGTAGACAGAAAGGTGAAGGGGCTGAGAAAGTCAGTGTAGACGGTGAGAGGGAGGGGGGCGGCTGTCAGTGTAGACAAGCAAGGCTGGTGTGGCCTGAGTAGGGGCTGACTAAACAGGTTGCGTGGGTTCGAGTGGGTCAGTGTAAACAGGAAAGTCCGCGTGCACTGAGGAGAGTCGAGTCTGCACGGACGAGGGGACCTGTGGTCTGGACCGGCGGGCTAGTCGCGGTTCTTCGGAGATTTGAACAATTCCTGCTCCTTTCCGTGGCTGGAGTGTCCTAGGGAGGGCGGAAGCTGAAAGACGATTGGACTTTTCGTTCTCAAACTTTTCCGCCAGTTTCCTCAGGTGTTGAGAGCAGCCGGGGAGCTCGCCTCGGCCGCGTCCACCAACCCGGGGCCGGCTGGGCCGGGAGGCCGGGGCCGAGCAGCCGGGGCCACGCGCGGCGCATCCACCGGGCGCGGCCGCCGAGCCGGGCGCGCCGGGAGCCGCCGCTGGGGGTGGGGGCGGGGGCGGCGGACGGACGGACGCACGGACACACCCGCCGGCACTCCGGCCCGGGCCGGGCGCGCCGCTGCCGGGGATCCCTCGGGCCCGGGGAGCAGCTCCGGGTGCCCGGCCGGGGGCGCCCCGCCTCCCCCACCCTCCACCCCCGCCCACTCCGGCGCCCGTGATTGGCTCCGCCCGCCCCTGGCTGCGCGCCGAAGCCCGCCTCCCTCGCAGCTAAAGAAGACGGTACCCGGAGCGGAGCGAGCCAGAAGGGAGCATGGTCCCCGCGCCGCGGCCGCGCCAGCCCCCGCGCCGCCGTCCCCGCCGCCGCGGATCTAGCTGCAGCTCCAGCCCCGGCCCCGGCTCCGCAGCGCCCGCCCGCAGCCCCGGCGGCTGCCGCGCCTGAGCGCAGCCCCCGCCCGGAGCCCGAGCCCCGAGCCCGGAGCAGCCCCAGCCCCGCGGCCGCCGCGGCTGCGGGGAGAGGGCGGGGGCGATGCTGCCGGAGCCGCCGCCGCCGCCGCCGCCTCGGTGAGAGCCGCGCCGCGCCGCGCGTAGCCGCACAGGCTGACAGGCAGAAGGACTGACTTCCCTCTCCCGGGCATCCTCCCTGGGCTGCCGGGAGGCGGCGGCGGAGGAGGAGGAGGAGGAGGAGGAAGAGGAGGAGGAGAAGGAAAAGGGGGAGACGGCGGAGAGCAGGAACGCGAGGAGGTGGACCTGGATCCGTTTCTCCCGGCCAGGACCCGAGCGGCCCCAGCTACCGCTACCCGCCGGCGCCGTCCCCTATCCATCAGCCCTCCTGCGCCCACCCGCGACCCCCGGCTCTCTGCGCGTCGGGCCGGGGCCGGAGCGGCGCGACCGGAGGTAAGAGCCAGGCTAAGGCGCCAAGGATGCGGCGCCGGGGACCCCGGGTCCTGGAGGCTGCGCGGGGCCGGGCCAGGCTTGGGAGCGGGGCCCGAGCACCCGGAACGCTGGGCTCGGCTCCCGCGGCGGCGGCGGCGGCGGCGGCGGCAGGAGCCTCCCGCGTCTGGACTTGCAAGGCTGCAGGATCCCTTGCGCCTGCGCTGCTCCAGGGGGGAAAGGGGGGGAAAAAACTTCCTGCCCCCGGGTGTGTATGCACTGGGGCTGCCCGGGGCCAATGTCGCGATGGTCGAGGGTGCTGGAGGCGAGTGTGACCCCGGCCGCGGCACCCCCCTGGCTGGGCCCGGCAGTGCGCGTTCCTCTCCAGGCCACCTCCCCCGAGTGGCCCAGGGCCCGCGCCGGGCTGGGGGCCAGGAGGAGGCACCGAAGGGCTGGACCCCGGGGGCGGCCGCGCGCCCTGCCCTTTGGGAAGGCGCGCGCTTCTGTGCAGCCGGAAGCCGGAGTGGGGTTTTGTCGATTCCCGTCCGCAGACCCCGCATTTGGGGACCAGGTCTCTTCACTCAATCTCAAGTAACTTTCGAGGTGGAGGAGCTTGAAAATCATGAGGAGGGAACCCGCACAGACCTTCTTGTGACCCCCCCTTCCCTGACACCTTATGGGTGCCAGCGTGTTTGGGGGGCGCGGAAGAGAGAGCCCACGGGGATGGTGAAAGGACGAGGATGTGGTGTCGGGTGGGCAGGGGTTGTGTGTATGTGGGATAGTGTGGATCCCGAGGTGTGCGATGTGGGAGTGTGGACGCGCGCCCCGAACCCGGCGAGGGTGCAGGGTGGCCGAGAGCTCACGTCCGTGTCTCCGTGGCCTGGAGCGGGCCGAGAGCGCGAGGTTTTTCTGCGGTCGCCGCGCGGGTGCGGGCGCTTGGGCAGCGCCGGCCCCGGGCCCCGAGGGAGGGGCGCGCTCGCCCGGGGCCGAGAGAGAGAGGAGCCGAGAGCCGGTGCAGGTCCTAGGCAGCTCCGGGGGCAGGTCGGGTCTGCGTTGGCTGGGGAAGGCGGGGACGCGCTGCCTGCCTGCGGCCAGCCGTCACGGAGGAGGGGAGGGGGGCAGAGCGCAAGTCTCGGATGCCTGGGTCCACCAGTCGAGAAGCCAGTTGTCGTCCCTTGGCTCTGGAACCCAATCGCAGACGGGGTCAGCTGGCGGGTCTTCTGGGGGGTCTCTGGGGATGCTGATGGGTAAGGAGCCGCCGCCGTTACCACCCCTGCCGCTCTGCAAACGCTCTCCTGCCCTGCGGTGCAGGCGCCGCGGCGCGCCCCGGGCCAAGCGTGGACGCAGGTATTTATGTAGCATTAGGCGAGACCTCAACGCTGGAGGGACCGGACCCTTGAGGACGCCGTGCTGCTTCTGCCCGCGAAACTTCCACTTCGTCAGCTCAGGGACGGTCAGGCTCTACTGATGCAGGCTCCAGCCTCTCATCAGCCGAGCTACGCTGGGATTTGGACTCCTCTTGCAGTGACAGATCTGTCCTGGTTACAGCTGTATTTACCCTAATTTCAGTCTCTTTAAAGTCCTCTGTCTGGTCCCTACAGAGTTCCTCCCCTTGCCATGTGGTCTTCTGTCCAGCTCTGCCCTGGGAGAGCAGATTTAAGGAATTATTTCGGTTCAGGATGAATGGCAGATTTCATTAGTTCACTTCATTCCTGATGTTTAAAACAAAAAATGGTATCGGGGGAGTGTAAAGCTAACTTTTTTCACTCTTAAGGGGATGATGAACAATTTTACAGATTGTTCATCCTGGCACCTGGTGAAATCGTTGCCCTGTAATGCACAGGTGAATACTTCAAGAGCTGGTTGGTAGGCATGATTTGAGTGGTCACATAGTCTAGGTGTTTCTACAGGTATAGAGCTGTGTACCACTGATAAATACAGTCTCTGTCCCGTGCATTGTTCTGAGCGCGCTTGATTTACCATCCTGCTATAAATAAGGGAATTACTAGCATATGTGTCCTTAAACTCTATACGAATTTAATGACATTTAAATTGGTTTATGGGCTGATGCATTTGACCAATTTTAATAACTTTTCTGTACGAGCATCTTATCAACCATATTTGTCAGTGATTAAGAGAAACATTTTCTTATGTTCGGCCTCCCCATTTCTACACAGTGAACAGAAATTTATAGGTCTCCAACTTTGATTTGCAAGCCACAATCCAAACGAAATACCTAGAGTTGTACTGAAATAATAAAAAAAAAATCCTATGGTAGCTATGGTAACAAATAGATTAAGGGTTATTGGTTTTCATCTGTATGTGCTTCGGGGGGGTGGATCTAGTGTTGTGTCTTTTTAATTATGTTTCTAATGAGTGGTGGTCATACTTCAAGTACTCAGTGTGGGAGAGAAGCCAGAGCGAGAATTCAGTTTTGTGAGAGGTTTATTGGAACAAAGACTGGAGCCCAAGAGAATGACTTCTGCTAGCTGCAGCTCCTCATATCCAGAAAGCAAATAGATAAAACCTTTTTTTTTGTTGTTGTTTTTCAAGTAGGTGAGAATTGAGTTAGTCCCTTTAAGATTTAGAAAATGTATTTTTCGGAGAAGCTCTTACCAAAGGAACCTTTAAATCAGCTCCTGTTTTCTAGGAATAAACATGTTAGAAGTGTGGATGTTGGTGTGGATTGAGTGTCAGAGTTGTCATCAACACCTGTCAGTCTAAGTGAGGCGTATCATTAGTCTATTCAAATCTTGCCTATTTCAATATTCATGCATTTCCATGGTGATCCATTCCATTTTTGTTTACTTAGTCAACCTTATAAATCTTTGGCATCAATTTCACTTGTGCTATCTTTTTTTCCCCTTTTATTTATCAATTGATTTGGCCGTATATCGTTCCCAGTTTAAAGTGTTTCCTTTTTTTTTTTCCTGCTAGTTTCTAAAAGTTTACACTATCCTTGGTTATACACAGATATAAAGGGGTTAAACATTTTTAATAGCCTCAAATAACACCACTGATGCTAGTGTAGTTTTTTAGCATCTCATTTGATATGTGCGTATGCATGGGTATTTTTTTTCTTCCAACAGGCTTACCGTAAAGCTTTCTTGTTTTATGGCCCAGACATATCAGTGCAATCCAGCAGAACTGACTAAAGACGTCTCTTCCTTCTTCTTCCTTCCTTCCTTCCTTCCTTCCTTCCTTCCTTCCTTCCTTCCTTCCTCCCTCTCTTCCTCCCTCCCTCCTTCCTTCTTTCCTCTTCATTTTATTTTTTTTTCTCCTACCTTATTGTGGTTTAGATTCTTCTTCAGCTATATCTGCTTAAACAGACTTCTGAACTTTGTGCCTTGGACCAGGCCTATCCTTCCAGGATGCTTTCTAGTAGTAGCAAAAGACAGACGGTTCCGGAGTGTCAGAGGATTTTTTTCCAAATGCAATATATGTTTAGTTACAGCATATAGTGTCCCTGGGATCATTGTAACATTCCAAGTTCACTGAACAGTCAGCTTTGCTTAAATGCGAGCCATGATTTTGCTCACCCGCTTTCATTTTGCTTTCTAATGATGCAGTCCCATGCTAATCACACCCTGTATATTTCAGAAATATCAAGGCAAGCATTAGCACGCTACTGACTTATTAGGATCAAGCAAAGTAATTGGAACACTTAAGTTCAAAGTCAGATGGAGACACGGAATTATAACCAACCTTGTGATTCTATAATCGGCCGAGTAAATGCCTACTTGGGGGTAGGGGGAGGAAGAAACACCATAAATAAGAAATGTAGCCATTGGTTGTGATAGGTGAAGATAAACCAAGGCAGAAACCGTGTCAGATGACGGGAGTGTAAGAAATCTCTTTGTGGACAGATAAATCACACACAGAACCAAATGTTAAAATATTTGTAGTTTGTGCCGAAGATGGTCATTTGCTACACTCAGGAAATCGGGGGTCAGTTCCCAATATGCTACAAAAATTGGATGACATAATCACTGGAAAGGACTTTCATCTGAAGTAAATTTTACCACATAAATGGTCTGAATAATTTTGGTTAAGAAGAAAAAGTGAGTCAGAATTCTTTATCTGCCTGTTGTCTCAAAAATGATCAGAGATCGGGACCACTCTAAAAGCAAATCCTGTGATTCTTCCTATAACAGCTACACGCTTCTTTTCCTGAAGTCTTAGCTCAGGAAGGTAGTCCGTACTTTCTTCAAAGAAATCTCTTGAAAACGGGGAAATTGGAGCTGCGAATGAAGGTGAGGCAAGTCGATCATTAGCAACACAGCTATTCGTGAAATGAACTTAATTGTCTCGGGGCGTTTCCACCTTTAGGGTGGGAAGGGAAGGATTTCTCATTTCCCTTGAGAGAGGATTTCTGCATGCAATTCAGGTGGTTCATGGATTCTTGAGTCTGCGGTAGAAGACAGAAGACAGAAGCTGGAACAGAAGAGTTGAGCACTGTCAGGGCAGGGCATCGGCTTTGGGCCGAGAAAGAGGTCAGCTCCCCAGACATTCAGAGGCTGCTCTTGGCCCCACAGGGATCAGTTTTTATAATTAGTTTATAGGGCTTTGAAATTTTTAAACCAGTAACTTTTAAGGATACACACGCATATATGTAAATATATATAAAAACATATATACTTACATATATACAAATATGTATTCTGCCACTTTTCTTTCTTTTTTTTTAAGTTGGGGTTAAAAAACATATAAGAGTTACCATCTTTACCTTTTTCAAGTGTTTAGTTCTGTAGTGTGAATATCCACCTCATTGTGCAATGGATGTCCAGAACGTTCTCATCATGTAAAACTGAAACCTTCTACCCATTAAACATCAACTGCCCGTTTCCCCCTTTCCCAGCCCCTAGCAACCACCGTTCTACTTTCCATTTCTATAAAATTGACTACTTTAGATACTTCATGTAAGTGAAATCCTCCAATACATGTCTATGGGTATAGAAATATCTCTTTGAGATCCTGCTTTCAATTCTTTTGGATATTTATCCAGAGGAAGGATAGCTGTATGCTACCACTTTTTACACTAATGTATTAATTCCACTGATCTTTTTAAAAAATTTTTTAAATGTTTATTTATTTTTGAGAGACATGGAGAGACAGAGCATGAGCAGGGGAGGGGCAGAGAGAAAGGGAGGCACAGAATTCAAAGCAGGCTCCAGGCTCTGAGCTGTCAGCACAGAGCCTGATGTGGGGCTTGAACTCACAAACCGCGAGATCATGACCTGAGCTGAAGCTAGGTGCTTAGCCAACTGGGCCACGCAGGTGCCCCTATACTGACCTTCTCTTTACAAGGCTTGGTAAAAATGCAGACAACAGAATAGAGTCAAATAAAGAATGCAGTAGATGTGACTGACATTTGTTCTTCCTTTTCTGTGTCACATTTCCTGGCAAGGCTCTGGAATCTCTTCTGTTTAGCTTTTAGAGCTTGTGTGAGTTGCAGCAATATTGCAGAGTGGGTAAAGACAAGGGCTCAGAGTCAAATTGAAGTCCACTCTCTGGTGCCTCCTAGCTGTGTGACCTTGGAATGATCCTTCTTCTCAGTAAGCTCCCGTTCTCTCTTTTGAAGATGGAAGGAATAATCGAGGCCAAGCTTACCCCCCCCAGCAAAACGTGCATCTCAGTGTCTGGCCTGGAGAAGTGTTCTCGAAAGGACAGCTTAGGCGAAGCAGAATTGGCAGCAGCAACACCTAGAGACCTCAGAAGCCATAGACACCCATCCTGCTAAATTTGATCATAAATGTTTTCAAGGCACGCCACGGCGTGTATGTATATTGTACTCTCCTAGTCTCATTATCAGTACTTACTTTGAAAAGCATAAGAGATTTGCATCACAATTAAAATGGTTAAAAATATCTTTAAGTGGATTTGATATATGAACTTTTAATTCCATTTTTTAGTATCATAATTTTAGAGTTGATATGGATTTTAGAGGGCAGCTAATTTACCTATTATTCAATCATCAAACCTGTAACAAATGCCAATAATATAATAATAATAGCTTCCAGTTATGATTGCCCACTATATTTTAGTACTTTCCATATATTATTTCTAATCCCCATATCAGCACTGCAAGGGAGGGATTATCCACACTTTACAAATGAAGATGAGGCTCAGAAAGGTAATCAGCTGGCCCGAGACCACAAATCTGAGCCACGCTGTACAGCTGTTTGAACCCAGATCCGTCAGCTACCAATCTGTTTTGTCTTGTCTTCTCCATGTGCGTGTGTGCGTTTCTGATACTCTAGACTGGGTCCCAGTGCCTTTGCACTCCTTCACACTGCCTTTATTTTCCAGCTACTGTGTTGTCTGTGCTAATTAACATTTTTTTTTGTTTAATTTTTTTTAGTGTGTATTTATTTTTGAGGGAGAGAGAGAGACACAGAGTGTGAGTAGGGGAAGAGCAGAAAGAGGGAGACACAGAATCCGAAGCAGGCTCCAGGCTCCGAGCTGTCAGCACAGAGCCCCAAGTGGGGCTTGAACTCACAAGCAGGAGATCATGGCCTGAGCCCAAGTTGGATGCTCAACCGACTGAACCACCCAAGCATCCCTGTGCTGATTAACATTTTAACTAAAATAATTCTGTTAGAAGGAATGTGAGCTTGAAAAAGAATATTAATCAGGGCTGACCAACGTTCACTGTACTTTTAGATTTGCCCACCGGCTTCCGTCGACTCTAGTTCCTGGAATGCTAAAGAGAAAACTTCTGGATGCTTGACTGGCACCTGTTTCTGTAGTAAGACAGTGTAATAAATAAATAGCAAATTGATGCATAGAAATGATGTACAAAGAATTCAGGATACATCCAGAAGCACTAAAGACTGATCTGGGATTTGTTCACTTTTGAATCCCGGTGCCTAGCACAGTGCTGGGCACAAAACTTCAGAGTGAAAATGTCTGCCTGCGTAAGTGTATGCGCAGAGAAAGTGTCAGGTAACAGACATCAAAGCCTACTTTTTGGATTTTCTTTTTACTCAGTGGCTATGCATTTATATCTTTATGGTTTTTCGTTGTGTGGAATTTTAGATGCTATATTTGGGCACATATCTATTAAATATGCTTGTTGATGAATTCTAACTAATCTAAATGGAATCTTCTAGGATTTATGACTTGAGACTTTGAAGACTAATTTTCTTGGAGCTTCTTCATTCCCATGATAACTTGAATCTATTTGGCACTTTTGAGATTTGACACAAAGTCCATCCTTTCTATCGTATTTGTAAGGTGTTGTTCCCACCAGATTTTTGAACTAAAAAAAAAAAAAAAAAAAAAGCATTGTTTTAAAGAAAAATAATACAACTAGAAATTCCTATTTTCTTATTCTTTAGTTTTTTGGGGAGCAAGGGGGAGATGGGAAGAGGATGTGAATAGAGCTTGGAACAGACACCACCAAGCTATGTCCGTTCTTTGCTTTAACTCTTCCAGCCCTCGTTCCACTGAGGAAGACTCCACCAGTTTGAGATTCAGCACGAGAAAATCCTGTGATCAAACCTGTAACTAAGTCACTGCGCGGGAAGTGCCAGGCAAGGGCTGGACTGCAGAGGGCACCAGCTTGGTCCAGGCCACTCCTGTGCACCCACCTGTCTAGCCCCACACCTCCCCCGTCCTCACCCCTGGGCTGGTTTCGAGCCTAAAGGTAAAATGGGGCACGAGGCTTTCTTTTTTGTCAAGCCTCCCCACAAAGCACTGAGCAGCAAGGTCAGGGCGGAGGCAGTAAGGCAAGAACAGACAAGAGGACTCTTTCTGCCTTGCGAAAAAGCAAAAACTAGTCAAAGGCTTAGGCCGAACTAGAGATCTGAAACTGGGGTTTGAATACACTTCCTTTTTTACCGTCTCTTTTCCACCCATCAGCTTTGTGCATTTGCTCGTGGAGCAAAACTGCAACTGAACTGAGCCTCTCGAAGAACGTTAGTGATAGGTACTCAGCTCCCGGAGCTTCCAAATGAGCACAGACCCGGTAGCTGTTTCCCGAGCAGGTGCCGTGGGAAGGGCCGCTCCTTTCCTGTGGCATCTCACTCCTTGCTCACCGGCTGACATGGGCAGCATTATTCCCATCTTGCAGATGAGTTCTAGAGAGACGGAGCATTTGCTGGAGGTCAGATCGACAAACACGGTGCTGGATGGGTTAAAGGGATGAACAAGCCTGGCCTGCCGACAGCTGCCAGCCTCTGCAAAAGGGAAAGAGCCAGTATCCCCTTTCATACAGAATATAAATTGCTTATTAAAATAACACAATAATTATGCATTTAGCCACATCGCTCACTGATTGCCATGGTTGGCGTAGTAAGTTGAGGTCCAGCTAATTTTATTGGAAGGGCTGAAATATACTCAAAGAAACAGAGGCCCACCAGTAGGATTTCACATATCTTCACACTTAAACGTGCTGCCATCACCATTTGATTCTGAGCTATCTTGAAGGCTTGGGTCTAACTGACCACTTTTCTTCATGGTCAGAAGCTTCTTAAGGGGCACTGGCTTAAATGTACGAGAAGTGAATTTCTGAGAATTACATGAGTTCCCGTTTACAAAGTGCCTAGAACAGTGCCAGGCATGTCACAAGAGCTGTCTATGTCTTCGGGTGGGTTCTGCTCCAAATCACATGAAAAAGCAGTTATTTTGGTGTTCATCTTGGGAATCATGGTCCCCCAGAGGGCAAAAGGACCATCTTTATCTTTTAGCCTCAGACCTGGCCCACGTTGGGTTCTCCCTGTTAGACATCCTGAGACAAGGTCCCAACAAGGAGAACTCCCAGACTAACTCAGAAACTTACGGCTCCTCAGGAAGCACAGGTGCAGTAAGATCAATGAGCGATCCAGGCCAGGAATTTCCTGGGAAGTTCCGGGAGACAGACCAAAGGAGGAATAACCTGCTCGTGAATGCTGCTCTGGAGGTCCATTCAGTTCTGCCCAACCGCATAGGTTGGCTACTGCTGCCGTTGACCTGGCTCTCCGAGCCAGTAGAGAGGAGTAGAAAACACTGCTACTTCGGGCCTAGTCCTCAGACTGTTACCAGTGTGCAACAAGATAAATCGGAAGTTAGCATTTAGAAACTTCTATTGTGTTTGACATTGCCTTGACAGCCGCAAGCGTGATCCTTAGGGTTATCCTACAAGATACAGTTTGGGTCAGGTCAGACTCTCACATGAGTTGCCCAGAGCGTGCTGTGTGGTGTGAGCTGTGTTCTAGCCATACATGGCAGGACCACAGTTTGGTTTTAATAGATTCAAGATACCAACAAAATCCAAAACCCGGGTCATTCATCACAGATGGGTGTCGAGTGCAGCACGGAAGCCCGAGTATGGTTGTCTTGCCAAAGCCTGTGCCTTGATTTTCTAAAGCTCCCATCTGGAATCCCTCATCGGGGAGGCCAGTTTTGCCACCTTCAGGATAACAAGCAGACTGAATTGTGGCCGGCCCAGCAGTGCTCACCTTAGCGGGGGCAGCTGCCTGGTCTGTCCTGTCCAGAACAACATTGCCATTCCGGGTGGGCCGTGATGAGGGGCACCTGCTCAGGGTTCACGTGCACCCCCTCTCCATCTCCCGACGCTAAGTGAGAGTGAGCTCACATCCATGCTGATCTTGAGGTCATTTTGTTGCCTTTCTGCACGATTTTGACCTCTTGAGATATGGGCAAGTTACTTTCCCATTAAATTAGCTTGTTTGGTTGACGTGAAGAAACAAGATGCCCGTGCTCTGAGTCTGGCTTTCTGAACCCAAAGCAAAGACCGGCACGGAACTGGGGAAGTGTAAGTACCGCATTCGGAAACCAGGCTGCTGAGACGCGGAGGCTGCGTGCGGTGCGTGTGTCTGGCTGGTCTTGCTAGCGAAGAGTCGGCTGTAAATAGAGTGCTGTAATCTATTCGGTTCATGCTGTTCCAACCAGCTTTAATCATCAAAACTTGAATAATATTCAAACTGTGAAAGGAGCATACTTCTTGCTGAAGCCTAGGTGTGCCAAGTGGAAGAGCCAGAGCGTTCCAATCTACCCATCGACGGCAATACGTCACGAAGAAAGGAACACCTGGATTGCTTCGTGAGCCCTGGGGAAACTGCTTCTCTCCACAATCAAATGGCATTAAGATTTAAAATTTCCTCCTTCCCACCCCTCCACCCTGAGAGGAGTACAGTTATTTTCATGGGAGCCGTGCTTCATGGAAGTCACTTTTTTCCTCCCTATGAAGTCACTACCTTCCTCATGACCGGAAGGGACATTTCCTCCCTGGCCCCAGGTATCTGGCAGGGGGTGCTCTGAGACCCCTTGGGGAGAAGGCTGGCCGTGCAGAGATGCACAGACTCCCTGGAGCAGGGGGATGTGGGCTGTACGACACGAAAGGCGCCTGTCACTGGGACGCAAAAGGAAGGTTACAGGTGGCCATGGAGAGACCAGTAGGAAAGCAGCTCAGGCTTCTGCTTCGCTGAGATAGACAACGCAAGCTGTCATCCTGCGGCAAGGGCTCCAGCTCTGGGATTCTAGATGACAGCCCCTGCCTCTCCCCATGCTGTCTCTCTCACGTCCCCAAGGAAGAAGGACATTCCCGCCCCACTCGTGTTCTCACCTACAAATTTAAGCCTTCTCTCCTAGATTCTGCAGAAAGCACGAAAAGCTCTCTTTGTTGGTGCAGACTCCTGGTGGAGGCTGCAGGGCTGGGGCAGGCACTCGCTGAACTGTTAAGTCACAGTTCGAGAGCTAGCTATCTGTCGGCTGTTTTTATTCCGGGTATACCTCCCAGGGCGTCTGGTCTTCAGAAACCTTCGATATCTGGAATAGACACCTGAGCCAGTGATGGTCGCCTCGGCCCTAGGAAATGAGGGGAGGCAAGTTGCTTGTCCTAACTCTTTGCTCCTGTGTTCCATGTGACCACACGTGGGGGGTGGGACAGGTATAGGGGACGTGAGATTGACATCTAGGTACTGAGCTTATAACAGTGGAGAGGGCAAGACTGGGTTCTGAGACCCGCGCAGAGCTGCCATTAAATCTTATTTACTTTCGACTCAACAACAAACAGCCTGATTAAAAAATGGCCAAAGGGCTTGCAAGGACATTTCTCCAAAGAAGATAGACCAGTGACTAAATAAGCACATGAAAAGATGTTCAACATCACTGATAATTAGGATCATGCAAATCAAAACTATAATGAGATACCACTTCACACCCATTAGGAGGACTGTCATAAAGATTTTTTTAAAAACCAGAAAATAGCAATTGCTGGCAATGTCGCGGAAGCACTGGAAACCGTATGCACTGCTGGTGGGAACGCAGCATGGTAAAACAGCTATGGAAACATATGGCGGTTCCTCGAAAAATTAAGTACCTAATTCCCATGTGATCCAGCAATTTTTGCGGGCATATACCTTAAAAGAAGTGAAAAACAAGGACTCAAATAGATATTTATACACCCACATTCATAGCAGCATTATTCACAATAGCCAGAAGTCGGAAGCAACCCAAGTGTCCATCAACAGATGAATGGGTTAGATAAGATGTGGTTTATACACACATCGGAATATTAGGCAGCCTTAACAGGAGAGGAAATTCTGACACACCCTACGACATGGAAGAATTTGAAGACCTTATGTTAAGTGAAATAAGCCAGTCCCAAAAGGACAGATATTGTATGAATCCCCATATAGGCAGTACCTAGAGTAGTTGGATTCATCCGGACAGAAAGTAGGATGGCAGACAGCTGCTGGGGACCGGGAGGGACGGGAATGGGGAGTTCGTGTTTAATGCGTACAGAGTTTTAGTTCGGAAAGACGAAAGAGTTCTGGAGATGAATGGTGGTTGGTGGTTGCACAACAATATGAACATACTTAGTGATGATGGACTGGACACTTAAATGGTTAAGATGGTAAATTTTATATATTTTAGCCACAATTAAAAAAAAACAGACTTCTCAAAAAATATTCCAAATTTGTTCTTCTAATAAATTCTTGAAACAGTTCTCCCCGGGGTAGTGGGGGGAGGCATTTACTTTAACAGTTCAGCAGCTCTTACGGAGAGCACTTGCTGTGTCCCCAGCCCTGTGGTTTCACATTGTTTTTACTTTTTATTTATTTATTTATTTTTTTGAGGTACAATAGTTGAGGCAATACAGTAAAGTCCACAGATCTTAAGTGTGCAGTTCTGCGAGTGTCGATGATTGTATATACCTGTGTGGCTACTCTCCAAAACAAGATCTAAAATATTTCCATCACCCCCGAAAGTTCCCTGTACCCCTCTCCAAGCCATCCCCCTTCTGCTCTCCAACTGCCTTCTGATGTCACTCACCATAGATTAGCTTCGCCTGCTGTTGACTTTTATAGAAACAGAAACATACACTGTGTTCTCTTTCTGTGCCCAGCTGGTTCTGCTCGGCATGCCATGTGTGCCACTTGTCCACGTTGACACGTGTCTCCGTAGGTCATTCTTTATTAAGTAGTATAGCAGTACCACAGTATGCGTGTCCATTCTATGGATGGACATTGTGCGGCCCCGTGTTTGGAGACACCCATCAGCAGGTGAGGATGTTAGTTAGCCAGTTGGGGGTGTCCCCACAGGTTGGGGTTACCATACTGGTTCTCCACACTTGGGGTTTTCCCACTTGACCGGCAGCATACCCAGAGTTGAACAGTCTCCAGGTAATGGCGTTTTGGCGATTTACACTAGAAATAAGATAGCCAGTGGGCGAGACACATGTGTTGCCATTGAACAGATTTCTCCCCTGAAGGTGCGTCACAGGGGAAGCTAAATATCAGAAGGCTTCTTGGTGACAGCAGTGGGGACAGGAGGTTGGTGGGTAGTAGTCTTAAAGGTCAGCGTCCTTGAGCTGTGTCAGTACCACAGGTGGCCACCTGCAGAAGTGACTAGATGCCCGTGGGGCAGAGTGTGGGGGCAGAACACCCTTTTCTCTGGGCAGGACCGTGTGGCCAGGTCCCAGCTTGGCCCCTTCCTCCGGTTTGGAGCCTCTGGCCCTGTTAACATGTTCTTTCGGTAGCCATGTTCACACATGGCTTCTAGTCTGAGACTGAAGCATGAGTTGGTCTCTCCTCACAGTGACTTTTCCCCCTCTGTTGCCCATTCTCCAGTGAATCTATAGTCTGACTCTGAGGTCAGTGTCTCATTTTTACACAGTTCTGGGCAGCATCTCCTGTCGTGAAGAAGTGAGGCCTTATGCTGAAGAGCCGCGGCCTTCACTGCCAGGTAGATCCGGGCTCAGCTCCCCAGCAGGGCCTCCTAAAAATGGTGGGATCTTACTTCATCTCTTGGAACATAGCTCCCTCATGAAAGGATGCTAATAATAGCTTCACTGCCCTCTGTTCCGCCTGTAACAGGCTTATAGGAAATTAGGGGTGGGAGGGAAATTCCTGCCTTCCAGGAACTCAGACAAAATTCATCTGTATGAAAGCTTAGTTATGTCGTTTCCCTAATTTCCACATTCCTGGGCAGTGCCTCATCTCAAGATGCAGATGGTGCAAGTGGAGAGTGTAGGGGTACAGTTTGAACTGTTGCTCTTTGGTGGAGAGCTATGGCGACACAGGGTGGGGGCTGGGGAAGGGCACAGTCTCTGGGAAGCCCCTTGGAGCAAAGAGAATTCAGAGAGCCTATGAAGGCAAGCATATTTGCTGTGGTCTCCTCCCTCCACTCCGGAGCCTCAGTCTGTATATCCCCGGCCCCTAGACCAGGTCCAAAGCTCCCAAGCCCCATACAGCTAACAGATCTGCCCCCCCTGTGAAAAGTAAGCTTGGAAGACCTTGGCTTTGCATAGGAGATAAAGGAGGCTTTGCATGGAGTTCACCTACGAGAGATGTTGGTGGCACGGCTGGGCCTGTATGAACCCATGATGCTCATAAGGATGGGGGAGTAGAGTGTGGAACCCATCCTAGCAAATCATGCCTGCCCATGGGTTGGCACAGGGACCTGGGATGGAAGGAAGGACCTGCTCTTGGAGAGAGCAGGGAGTGTCTGAAGTGGCTGCAGGAGTCGGAAATGTGCATTATTGACATAGTGACTATCAGCGAGTTCCAAGGAGCTGTTCCCTGGCCCGGCCGAGGCCAGTCTCAGTTCCCTCCCCCTCTTCCTTCTCTAGAAGGCTTGGCCGTCTCTATGCCCAGTTCAGAGCCTGCCTACCCTGTAAGGCTTCCTCGGGAGAGGCCACCGCCCATAGAGATTGCCTGACCCAGGTTCTCCATGTGACCGCCTCATGGGAGCCCCAGCTGTCCATGTGCCCCTGGGAGACTGATTGCCTTGCCTCTGTTGATTTACCTCTAAGGGCCTAGACCAGTGCTGAGCACACTGCACAGTTTGAGCAAGCGGGCCCCAGAGAAGGGAAATGCCATCTAAGCCTTGCCAGTCAGGGGCAGAGCAGGAACTGGAATCCCAAATCCTAGAATGTGGGAAAAACATCATGAACAGTGCAGAGAGGGGTGGGAGCAACAGGTCGAAGTGAGGGGTCCTTTCCTGTGAGTTCAGTGCTGTTTGAAGCTCTCCTGGGTGCCAGAGCGCAAACCCATGGAGTATTCTCTGCGTTGGTTACCGTCATGTGGAAGTCGGGATTATTCCCTAAAATGCACGGCTCAATAAGGGATCCCTTCCCCAGGATGTGAAATAACCATGCGTCCAAATCCGAGCCACAAAGGATGATCTTTGCTCCATGTTTTTTCCTACATACGAGACACATTTTTCCAGGACACTAAACTGTGTGTTCATCTTTCGTCCGTGGGCTTTGGGGTCTTTAGTGAAAGTCCAGCCTGTACTTGGCTCCCAAGTATCGTCTGTTCCCTCCCAATTCTCTTCCCTGTCTCTCCAACAGCCTGGGTTTCTGTCTCCCCTCAGCTAGCTATGAACCTCACAGCCTGGTTGTCTTGGGAAAAACTCATCCTTGGAGTATGTGTTTGGACACTGGGGTGGGGTCGGCAGGATGGTGGAATGAAAACTGTTTTTCGCCTTTCTTCTGATCAGGAAACTGAAAAGAAAAATACAGCGTACTTTTTGGGGGATTGAGAACAAAGTTTCTAAAGTGATTTACCATGAGTTTGGATATTGAGGGAATCATTAATTAAGAAGGAAACTTTGTTAATTAAAGGAAATCAAGCACGCATTATATATGCATTATGATGCCAAGTATTGAAAAACAAAAAAAAAAACATAGATAAAAAGGCTGAAAATACACCATCATGTTAACAGTGATCATTTTTCTACTTTAAAATTCTCTGGAGTTTTAAAATGATCAGCATATTTTTCGTAATGGGAAAAATAAAAATTCACTTCACAAGGGAAAGAAAAGTAACTATACTAATAAGGTTAATTTTTGCCACCCACCACCCCTATAGTGAGTGATATGTGTCTGTGTACATGCCCACACTAACACTGATGAAAACACGAAAAAGACAAGCCATACATAATGTGGAAGAAATTTCTCAACAACCAGCTTTATAGGGAGGAAGGAACTGAATCATTTCATATAATTCCACATAACATCTCCCTCATAGTGAATCTCAGACTCACCTTAAATGAACAATTCTGTCAGGATTATGTTCCATCCAGGGGCTCTGTAGGATCCAGGACTGAGGGGGAGGGCGGTTCTAAAGGTAGCGGAAACAGGCTTCAGACCCTAAAAGCCCGCCTTGTTGAACCTGATGCCAGACTTCTCCACTAACTGTGCCCCCAAGTGGTCGCTTGTACCTGTAAATTACATCCAGCAAAAAAGGTTGCAGTTACCAGATCTTGGACCACAGGGTTTGCGGTTTGGTGATGATCATGATGACGACGACGGTACGTGTTCAAAAAGCAGTGAGAAAGGAAAGAAGAAACCCAAAGAGTGTGTGTGTGTGTGTGTGTGTGTGTGTGTGTGTGTGTGTGTGTGTTTGGAAAGCAAGATAGGGAAGCATTTTCTGAATGTTTATCTTCCCCACACCCTTCCAGAAAGTGTGTGTGTATGTGTGTGTGCGTGTGTGTGTGTGGTTCCAGAAGGGGTGGGGGTGACCGTGAGCATAGCCCTCCCAAGAATTCCAGAGACTTTGCTCTCCTTTCTCGGGAGCTCTCCTCCAAGTCTTGCACGGCCTGCTTCTCTGCAGCAGTAGCTCTGTGATCGTCTCCTTGGCAGTCTTCCAGAGACTGTAAGTGTACAGAGAATTGTGTTTTAATAGAAGGCTTTACCTCTGATACAGATTTAAAATGAGAAAGAAACTTTCTGTTCCTCAGCCAGAGCGAAATGCATTTTGCTTCTTGTGAAATGCTGGTGATTACAAGCTCATCTTACATAATTTCATTATTTTCAGTTGCTGCCTGTCAATCTCAGGTGATGGTTTCCTGGGAGCAGAAAGGAGGCAGATTCTGGGCGATGATAAAAAAAAAAAAGTCACGCAGTCATTAGCAAATCGTATAGAAGTTTAGAAAGGAGAATAATTTTCTTCGTGATGATGCTGTTTAAGATACTCAGAACTTGCATACCTAAGTTAGACATGCAGAAGTGAATTGAGTACTCCTTAATGGCCTTTTAGAAAATGTATCTTCACTTTAACAAAGGGTTGGTGTTTGGGATTTAAAAAAAAAACAAACCTTCATATCTAATGAAAGAATTCTCTTGAAGAGCCACGTTTTAAGAAATCTTTGACACTGTCGAGGTGGTCCACAGTCACGCCCACAAGAGGGCATTTTCTCATCAACTACTGGAAGAAACGATTTGTTTCCCAAAGAGAAGCTGGGAGGCCTGGAGGGAGGAGAGTGTTAATCAGAAGCAGGGGATGGAGGGAAGCTTGCGATTGAGTCGTATGTAGGTTTCCACTTACTCTGTCCTGCCAGCATGGGAGCCAGCGACACCGGCCAGGAATTCTGCTCACTGTGTTTACTCACCATGTTGTTAATGTCTTATTCCCAGAATGACTGGGAACCAAAGGAAACCTTGACAACAGTTTCCTCCAGATACGAGATACCGCGATCCAGCACATAGTGACGATTAATTCCTAGAACTGGTATTACCCATCAGCGACTTAAGTACTAAACTTCATATTCTATTATTTTAAGACTCTGGCCACAGTCCCCGGTATCTTGACCCTCCACCTTTTCTACTTCCAAGTTCCTTCCTTCATTTATTGGACAGACATTGTGTGTCAACACTGAGCCCGGCTAAGACCCTATTTTCATGGAACATACGCTCTGGACAGGAAAGTTAGTGTAAAAACAAAAACACATAAATACTGAAGTATTATCTAGATAATTATAAATGGCATGAGGAAAATAATTGGGTAAATGGAAGAGAGAGCTATTCTAGATTGGGTATTCCTTTTTTTTTTAATTTTTTTAATGTTTATTTATTTTTGAGACAGAGAGAGACAGAGCATGAGTGGGGGAGGGGCAGAGAGAGAGGGAGACACAGAATCTGCAGCAGGCTCCAGGCTCTGAGCTGTCAGCACAGAGCCCGACGTGGGGCTCGAACTCACGGACCGCTAGAGTTCCTGACCTGAGCCGATCATGACCTGAGCCGAAGTGGGACGCTCAACCGACTGAGCCACCCAGGCGCCCCTAGATTGGGTATTCCTAACTTCTCCGAAGAGTAACAAATAATATTCTAGTTTTGTTATATCAGCACCAATACTATTTGGATGGGAAAAAAAAAAACCTTTAAACTCCTCTTTTTTTCAAAAAAGTTAGTTTCAATGTTTACTATTTTATAGACCATGAAGCAATGAAACTGGAGAGAACAGCATGGAGTTGCCAGTTATTAGTTTGTTAAATAACACATTAAATTACCATCTACTCTTTACCCCATCGTTGTAATAAACAGTGAACATTTTAACACCAAAGAGTAGGAAGAACATAATCCAAGAACACAGGAGAGTTCAATAAACTTAAATGTTGTGGAAAATTTGCACCATACTCTTGAATTTTTTTCACTTTCCGTGGACTGTGGGAACTCCGTCGTGGACTGGTTCCTGCTCATAGTAACTGTCCGCCCTTTCCTCAACCACGAGGACCAAACCACAGAAGGTACAGCAATGGCAGCTCTGTTGGCACCAATTCCACAAGCCTGCTCAGCTCACAGCCACACACATAAGACATGAATAATGTCTTGCCTGCTTCCCAACCTTGTGGTTCTAGAATACTTGATGGAGGAGTCTAGCCCAAGAGCTGTGAGGCCCTTAGAGACCTATGTGACTGTTTCTGAAGCCAGGAGCCAAAGCTCTACTTTGAACACATGTTTTGGGAGGTCGGAGCTGTATGGGCTGGGTGATCAAGGGGGGGCTTCATAGAGGAGCCGAATCTTCAGCTTGACCTTAAAGGGTAGATGGGTGTAAGAGAGAGGGTAATGGGATTATAATGGGTGGCTCATTTTTTTTAAGTGAATGTGGAACATATTTTGGTAATAAAAGCAATGCCCATTGTGTAATATTTTCAACCATAACGAAGTAAGTAATATTCTCTAAAAACCTATTGCCTAGAGATGGCCGTTGTTAATATTTTATCATATTTTCTCCTAGTCTTCTTTTTGTGTTGCATTTTTAGAAAAAATTTTTTAATTGTTTATTTATTTTTGAGAGAGAGAGAGAGAGAGAGAGAGAGAGAGCGCAAGTGGAGGAGGGGAAGAGAAAGAAGGAAACACAGAATCCGAAGCAGGCTCCAGGCTCTGAGCTGTCAGCACAGAACCCGACGCGGGGCTCAAATCCACAAACTGTGGGATCATGACCTGGGCCGAAGTTGGACACTCAACTAACTGAGCCACCCAGGTGCCCCTTTTGTTTTGCATTTGCACAGTGGCTGGGGCCATGCTGCAGATGAAATTTTGCATCTTGAGTTTTTACTTTAGAACATCTTCCCATGTCCTTAAAAGTGATTCTTCAGCATCACTTCTTAATGCTACCGTGATATTCAGTCATGCCTGAAATCTTGTTTATTCAGCCATTTCCATCAGGTGTATTTTTTTTCTACTATAACACTCTGGTAGGTATTCTTGTGTTTCATTTTGGTTCCTAATTTTGGTGTCAGACAGATCTGACAAGGCCCAGCTCCGAGGGTAACATGAGGCCCATCATATTATCCACCCGGGCCCTCGGTCACATGGAGACAATACTACCAGCCTCATGGGGTGGTTATGAGAGATACATGAGAGAATGTTTTGGATAGAGTTCTAGAAATAGAATTACTAAGGTTTGAGCTTTTAAAAATTATATAACTTGCCAATTATAAGAGTAATCTTCTTTATGGAAATTTTTAACAAAAAGAGAAACCATGGCTAATCTCATCACCAAGACATAGAAACAATTAACATTTTAGACTTATTTGTTAATTTTAGCAGAATTGGTGTCATACTATATATATAAAAATATGTCATACTATATATATAAATATATATATAGTTTTTAATCTCCTAAATTTTTTCCCTCTTAACCTTGTACTGATTTTTTCTTAGCATTACATATTCAGAAACATGATCTGAAAAGGCTGTATTTCATTCCATTCCATTATAGTAAGTAACATGCCATCTTATTTAACTAACTTCTTATTGTCGGATATTCAGATAACTCAGTTACTATTTGCTGTTATAAATTACACTACAATCAGATATTGTTGAACATACATATCTGTAGATGTTTTGGGTTATTTCTTTAGGATTAACTCCTGGAACCGGTATTACCAAATCAGAGGTCGGGGAGCACACAGAAGCCTTGATCGGTATTGCCACATCGCCCCCAGAAAGCCTGTGCTGTTTTGCTTTCCCATAAATAGCCCATGAGCACCCATTTTACCCTATTCTTACCCATTACAATTTTTAAAAATATCTTAGTCTGTTGGGTAGGTGAGTCATGGTATCCCATGGTCTCAATCTGTGCTCCCTTAATTACCAGTGGGCCAGAGCATTTGTTTCTACGTTTATTGGCATTCCTGTCTTTTGCCCATTTTTCTATTTATATTCATCTTTTTCTTATTGATTTGTAAGAGCTCTTTTTGCATAAGAGGATATTAACCTTTCGGTGTAATGTTAGAAATATGTCTCCCAGTGTCGTCATTCGTTTTTCTAAATTCATTTATGGTTTCTTGGTTGTGTAGAAGCCTTTAAATTGGCTTGTCCTCCTTTTTATAAGCCTTCTTCACTTCGATGTTTATTCTCGTCTTTATGCTTCGAAAATGTTTCCCTGTCTCTTTATTTACATTTTCTTCTGTTTGTTTCATGATTTTATTTTACCGATTTAACTTTTTATCCAGTTCTAAACCATCTCGTTTTAAGAGAGAAGATAGGAATTTAACTTTTTTCTTAGTAGTGAAATAATTCTTGCAGTTCTGTTTATTGGATGATCCTTCTGTCCCCCCCTCAACCCCCTACTCCCAATTTGAAATGCTGCTTCTCTCTTACACTGAATTCTTGCATAGGCCAGGATCCGTTTCCAGGCTACTTCTTCTCTTCCATATTTTTTCTCTCTGACTGAATGCTACACCACATCATTTTAACTATAGAAACTTTTATATTATGTTTTAAAACTGGTAATACAGTGTTGTTTTCCAAAATATCTTTGGCTACTGTCTCTGACACATCTAATATCCCAGGTGAAGTTTAGAGTCATTTCTTTCTACAAAGTTAAAAAAAAAATCTGTTCTTGACATTTTTTTTACATGCTATCCATATGAATTAGATGGTCCATAAATTGATTTATGAAGAATTGACATCCTGACTACAATACTGAGTCTTTTTTTTATTCAGGAACCTGCCATTCCATTTACTCTGTGTGTGTTTATTTAAATTTACTTCCATATCTCTCTGTAAACACTGCTTCATATGAGCTCTGCACTGTTCTAGAAACTTCATTCCTAGATGCTACATATAGTTAGACTAAGATCTTTCTGTCTGGTTGTATTTTCTAATGAGTTACTACTGACAAATAAGAAAGCTGTGAGTTCGTATGTATGGATTTTGTATCTTGCCAGCTTATTGAGTTTTCTTACAAATAGAACTTTTTCAGGGTTTTCAAAACACGCTAATCATTTTACCAAACGTACGTACAACCAGTAGTGTCTGGGAGAGCTTATATTATCGTTTTGAAGAATCTTTATTCATTTGGAGGAAAATGGCATGTCATTGTGTTCCGCCTGCCATTTTAGTGAAATTTCTTCCTGGCTTTAAATCTGAATCTCGGTAATAGCATTTATTTGCAGCACACAGTCAGCATCTGGCCTCTCCCGCAGTGATAGGCAGCTGTGGGGTCTCTGATGTGCCACAGGGCACCCTCCTCAGGTGGGAGCTTGAGGTCCACAGCCCTGCCTTGTGGGGAGGGTGGCTGGGGAGCCACAAAGAATGAGCTAGGGGCCAGCTCTGGACACTTGTCCCAGACTCATTGGGTAGAGTTTGCTGTTGCTGACATTAGGTTTAATTGCACCCAGGTATACACTCACAGCTAGACAAACCTGAGAGTGAAGAAACAGTCAGACACCACTTGCCACATTGTTGGGCCATGATGGACACTCAAGATCCATTCACCATCCAAAGACAACCCCTCAAAGTGAGCAAAAAAGGAGGAGAGGCTGACCAGAAACAGAAGCGTAGTATCTAGGCCCTATCAGCTGTGCCAGGCTCACATGACATTGCCATCTTCCCAAATCAAGGCCTTCTATCAGTTACGGGGAAGGAAGGATTTCTCCCACCCTGATTCTCCCTAGCATATGGCTGTGTTGGGGGTGGAATCTCCCCACGTCCCCACACAGACGGCTTGTGAACGTACCGATGCTGTGTGTTTCCTCTGTTGGACGAACGACTCATCTTTTACTCTTTGATTTGTATGCCAGTTTGGGAGGGTTGTTTTTCACCCACTTGAAAATCTTCCTCAGAAGGAATATGTTACCATCAGCAAGCCCTCTATGTTGTAACTTGTCTCCTATGAAACCAGACTGTAAGGAAATACGTCTTCCCTCAGTAAAACCCAAACCCATTATTGGTGGTTCAACAAATCTTGGAGGGCCTTCTGTGCACCAGGCATCGTGCTTGGTGTTGGAGCTTGACAGTGAGCAGAAATGTGCCTCAAGGAACTTGCAGTCTAGTGGGGGCGACACGATTATCGGAGAGTTCAGACGAAGGCCATACTGTGCTGTTATCGGGAGCCTTACCTTATGTTGGCTTCAGGGATTTCAAGGAACAGTTGACATGAGTATTTAAAGGGAGGCTGAGCTGGGGCAGGGGAGGGATGATGCATGGCGGGCGGAGGGCACAGGTGTACTGTAGCCCCGTATCGGAGAGAGGATGGCACATTCAACGGATGGAGGCTGAGGTTGAGAAAGCAAGGGGGAGTGTGGTCCCAGAGGAGACCAGAAGATTGGGCAGGGAAAGACCTGTCAGCCACATATAAAATCTTTATCTTTATTGCAAGAGCTCTGAGTGACTTGGACAGTTTTAAAGCAAGGGAATGGCATTCTGAAATGATGGCAGAGGCCACCACATGGGAACCTACTGATGCGTACAGGGGAAGAACACGGGGCACAGTTGCAGGGCCATTGCCAGAGCCCAGGGGAGTGTTGGTGGCAGCAGCTGAGACTACCATGATGTTGCGGAAAGTGGGAAGAAAATGAGTTTAAGACACTTAAAATGCGGAGTCATGAGGCCTTGGTGGTGGCTTCGATTAGAGAAGTAAAGGAGAGGGGTGGCCCGAGATTTCTGGCTGGAGACATGGATGGATGGCGATGGTATTGATGGTGCTGGGAACCCTGGGAGAGGTCGGGGTACTGGGGAAGATGGAGTTTTGTTCAGAATCAGGTGTCAGGGTTCCTGGGATGTGGCAGTGGTGGCGGGTGGGCACATAAGTGTCTGGACCTGGCTCTTGCTCAGAGGAGACGTGCATTTGGAGAGATCACCCAGGCCGGATGGAGGAAGAAGGATCTGAGAGGTAGGGGACCAGCCGGCCAGACCCCGTTTTCCTGGGACCTCCTGCTGATTCTTGCTCTCGCTGCTCTGGCTTCTGGAGGCAGTGCTTGCCCAAGTGTGGAGATTTCCTGTGTAGCCTCTATTATGTGCTGGCTGGGTCAACCCTGGAGGCAGTAAAAGAGGCACAAACATGGAAAAACCACGTGCGTCAACAATCCAGACTATAAACTTGCTTGCCTTTCATAAGTCCACCCATCAGGATGAGCCTCAGGGCTCAGGGTAACTCAGGGTAACTCAGTGGAGCCCGGGTCTCTCTTGTCCTTCCCTCCTCTTGTCCTGATGCTTTCCTTCCTTCCCACAGACCCTCATTCCTGAATGAGAAGCCTTAAAGTACATTGCCCAATTGTTTTGTTGCATGAGGCAAGAACATGAAGTGTGCATCAATTCAAGATCATTCAGTGAATATTTATTGAACACCTACTATGTGCCAGGCACAGTAACATGGATAAAAGTAGTGGAAAAAACCATGGTCGGTCATATGCCTCCCGAGGAACTTTTAGTCTAGAAGAGGAGATAAAAAGCAGAAGAGATGGGATTATCATGTTGACATGATAAAATAGGACATCTTTCATGGGATTCATGAGGCCAGATGACAGAGAAGCCTGTTCAGTGGAGTTAGGGGAGGACTAGGGTGAATACAATGTGTGACATGTAGCAAGGGCAGGGCTGGGCCAGGGAGGGCATTGGGGGCAGAAGAAACAGACCAGTGAGAGAAGGCATTCAGGGGACGTGAAGTGGTTCCTAGGACCTGAGCATACTGTATGTGTGTTGGAAAGGTGTGCATGTGTGTGATCGGGGTGGACAGACCCGGATAATGGGGGTAGCTGCAGGGAGATGGGATAGGATGTCTAAGCTGTCAGGGTGGGCACATCCAGATAGGGCAGAGCCCCAAGAACAGAGTTGCGAGGTCGGCCAGACTTGCTTTTCTTACACGTGCTAGAAAAGTTTCCTCAGCCTCATCCATTCCTGTTGTCAAGAAGTAACCTGAGACGAAAATACCCTGTCTCTCATACTGGGAAACGAAAGCCTGGACCGGAAGCTCAATAGGTCTGCAGCTTCAGCCCTTCCCTCCTCCCCAGACATGAACACAGCAGCTCCCAACATCAGCAGCATTGAGTGAGATGTTCTGGGGAGTTCCTTGGGCTTCTTTGGCAGAACTAAGGAAGTCAAGTTTCCCCCAAGTCACTTAGGCCCAGTGCATGGGTCCAATCTAATAAGTAATAACCTTCTGGAAGAGCCAGAATTTAAGTCATGGATGTTTTCTGACTCATGGTCTCATTGGAATGAATGACCTTTAGTTGCCTTTAGGCCTTTACTTCCAGGCTTCTTAGGAAATGTCACAGGGCTCTGACCTATGGCAGCTGGGGCTCACTTCCTCCAGCACCCTGAATAGATCCAAGGACTGGGGTGCTTCAGGATCATGGAGTAACCAGCTCACACGTGGATCTGCTTGGAGTTTGTCAATAGTTGAGAAATTTAGGAGAAGGAATGGAGACAAATCCATGCCATTATTCTGAGGTTGGGTCCCCAGTGGTGTTTATGATTCCCGAAGTAGGCCCCAAACAGGTTTTTGTTGAATTCCCAGCCCTGTTGGTCGTAGGCACTGGGGGGCGGAGGAAGAGGAGGAGAGGAGTCAAGAGGCTTGTTGGCGATTAGGTGGTGGGGTCCGCATCACCATCCCGTGGACCGTAGCACTCACCGACCAGATCCGAACTGCGCTCCGCAGCTGGCAAGAGGCCATGCTTCTGCCCGTCCCTGCCTCGAGGGAAAGAGGCCTGCAACCCCCAGAGCTGGGAGGAGAGTCAGCGGCAAGTGGAGATTGTTGTGAACCAGAAGCATCCGGGACGGCCTTCTGAGCCCCTGAGCCTGGATGAAAGCATTTCATGGGTTCTTTCAGGAGACAATCGTCCTGCATTTGGTGAAGGGAGTAGGTGGTGGGTACCAGGCCTGGGCCGCGGCGTGAGCTCCAGCGTCAAAGGCAGTGCTGCAGAACTCTTCTTCTGGGTCTGACGAGGCCGGTGAGACCCACCTCATGCTCCAACACGCTCCCGGCCCGAGTGCCCTTTCACAAATGGGGAAATGGCAGGCTGTGGGCCCGTCAGAGGAGATGGCTGGTTCCGGCCGGTTCAGGCATCCTTCTCCTTCTGCATCTGACTACTTGACTGTTTCTAAGTCACCTTTAATGTTGCAAACCACTGCGTGTCACCTTGCCAAATTCCTGTACTCTTGCTTAAGCGTGATCCACGCACTGGATGTTTTTGACATTTGAAGATTACTTGGTTCTTTGGGCAATTTTCTCGTTTGCCTTCAAGAAAATGCCTGCAGTTCTCCACTTCACTGGGGGAAAGGTGAGGCCCAGGATGCATACGATGAACCGGCTGAACTACAGGGTGTCAAGCCTGGTGAACTTGTGGAGTGGGGCAAAGTCGGAAGGCTTTCGCTACTCAAAGATCAAGGCAACTCTTCGGCCTCATGTTAGGGATCCTTTGTAAGCAAAGATCATTCATCTCCAGCATCACGGTGGCACTGAGTTGATCAAATGAGGCCATCTCAAAGATACTAGCATGGGAACTTGGCATTCAGGGGTCCCCAGTTTATCCCTAGCCCCCCTCCCTCCCTTCCTCATAGGTCGAGGTAAGGATTGGGTGCCTGCTGTGGGGCAGGCCAGCCTCAGCCAAAGAGCTACTGAAGTGGAGGCAAGTCTCCGGGAAACAGCCAGGTAATTTCACTTCACGAATGATCACAGAAGAGACGGCTGCTCTCACAGACGTCTGCAAACCCCATGCCTGAGCCCCTCGGCCCTCCCAGCCATGGTATTCCTCGGATGGAGTCCACTCCATTAAAGCACCGGAAAACAGGACCCTTGAAGACGGGAGAAAGGATTAGGGATAATTTCATTTCAGAAGAAAGAGGCTGAGGAGGGACTTAATTGTCTTTGAAGGATGCTCCTGAGGAGCACAGAGATGAGTCGTTCTCCATCTCACTGAGAGAGAGGAGACAAAGTGGATCTCGAAGGAGCGAGCGAAGTTTCCGGCTAGCCGCCTGCCTGCAGGATGCAGGGAGAAGGGGCAGGCGGGGTGAGCGGTGCTGGAGGGCCTTGCCAGCAGGCGTGTTTATTCACAGGATGCTGTGGGACAAGGCGATAGCTCAGCCCTCCCTTCGAAAGAAAATTTTTACAGACCAAGGAATTAACGGAGATGGTAAGACTGTAAGACCTCAGGAGTCGGAGAGCTCTCTGAGGGCCGAGAAAGCTGGGCTGCAGGAGGGCTGGAGAGAGGAGCCGAACTTCTAAATGCAGAAAACAAGAGGGAGGAGTGGATAGCAAAATGAATAAAGATGAGAAGTGGGGCTGTGTGGTCTGCATCCTGCAGATGGAGGGTGGGGAACCGTCTTAGCTGAAGTCTAGAGTTCCTAGAGGGAGAGCGGGAGGCAGAGATGGGACCGGACAGGTCCGGCTTGGCCTTTTACGGCTGGGCAGTGGAGACCCCCTGGTGATGCTTCGGCAAAGGGCGCCACCCGCGGTGAGGGCTCCTGGTTCTGGTCTCTAACTCCTTGAGGGTAGGGAAGCAGAATAGTGCAGTCCCCAACTCCAGCCTACAGGTCCCTCCCTGCCCGACGCAGGCTGGTCTGCAACAAAAGGAGAAAAGGTTGGATGCCGTGTGGTGAGTTTTTCATAGAACCGAATGCATTCCGTGTAAAGTGCCATCCCTCATTCTGAGATTATGTCCTATCAGTCAAGATGCTAAGTAGCAAGCAACAGGAACCAATTTTGGCTAATCGAAGCCAAAGAGGAATTTGTTAAAAGGTTGTAAGGCAGCCCAGAGTCCCTAGGGGAGTAGAGGAAGAACCAGGTCCAGAGACCACACAGCCAGGAATGACAACCAGTTGTGCCCAGATCCGAGCCGGCAAGGACCCCTCTGCTGCCCTGCTGGGCCAGACCCCAAGCTTGTCCCACCAGCACCCCCAGCTCCAAACAACAGCTGCTGTTACTGCCGGGACTCTCTACCGTCTCCATCGCCATCACTAGCTTCTGATTAAAAGTGTGCGTCTGCGGGTCTGACTGGGTGGAGTGAGGGAGGCTAAGTCCGTTTGCCATTTCTCAGACACGGGATGGAGATCCAGGTGTGACAGCCAAATGGAATGACAGGAGCTTCTTGCGTGTCTCTTTCTTCCTCGAATGTAGGTGCACGCCTGTCTGCGTGTGCACGCGCGTGTCAAAAATGCGTTTCCTTTTGTGAAGCGAAGGTGGTGGTTTGATGTTTACGACATTATCGTTAATTGGAAAGAAAAGAAGTTGGCAACCTATTATTCACACCCAAATGTTTTTGGAGGTTTAGTGGTCCCCGAAACTCACAGAACCGGGAACATGGGTTTCGACAATGCACTTAGGTGCCAGACAGCTGCGTCCAAATCCCAGGCCGGCCGCTTGCTAGCCGAGTAGGTTTGTGGGAGTGACGTAAAGATTTCTAGGCCCCGTTTTCTTACATATACAATAAAGGTGGTAATCTTCCCTCCTCCAGGGAGGGGTGAGCAGTGAATAAGAAAGCATGGATAAAGTACGTAATCAATGGCCAATAAGGAATTGGTGACACTACTAGGTTGAAGGATCAAAATTGACCTGAACAGCTTTCTAGACACAGATCCGAAATAATCCAGGGCACCTGAGAATCTGCTCTCGTGCCCGCTGGAGGTACACCGTCACATAAGAGGCTTCGGGGGACAGCCTTAACCCATGGGTGGCCTCATTTATTTCCTCTCTGCTCACACCTGGCGTCTGGAAGGAGGCTGTTGTGTTGCAGACACTGACAGAGCCCGGCTTCAGAAGCCCTGAGCCCACAGAGCCCCACCACCGCAAACACCCCCAGGCACCCCAGGCCCTACCCTGTGGAGGCATTTGGTGTCCCCCTCTCCTTCTCTAGCCTTTGTCAGGACAGACAGGATGGGCTCTTTTGCCCTCTCCAGTGGCTTGCCTCAATTTCCTCATTTGGCAAAAGGCCAGTGAGCTGGTGGCAGACCCCAGACTCAAGTCCAGGCTCCGTTCATGCAAATGTGAGAGGTGCTTGGTAGACTACGGTCATGAGTAAGAAGGACCTCAGTCCTCCACTGCCTGTGAGGCGCGCATCACCTTGTCTTCGAGACGTTCCCGACTCTCAGTCAATAACACTCATAGATCGGTTGTCTATGCATTTATTGAAACTCTTCCTGAGTTTGCTTTTTTTTATCCACTGTGGTCTGTCAGGAGTCACGAGTGTCTCAGTACATTGCCAGCAGTGCACATAGTGACCCTCCCGGCTAGGTTCGCTTTTCCTTCCCCTCCCGGGGCTCCGTCTCTGTGCTTCTCCCAATACATACTCTCCTTGAGTCACAATCTGAACTCCTGAAAACAGGGCGACCTAAATCCGTACCTTGAGCACAGCCGCCGTGGCTGACTGCGAGACCCACAAAACCGGGAGCGTCTGCCCCGGACATCTCTTTATTTCACACTTCTGACCACGGCCCCTCTTCCCGACCTCACCTCCACATCTCTTCCTTCTTGGTGTTTGTGTCCGCCCACCCTGCATGGGGTGGGGTGGGCACGAGCTCTGTTAGGACCCCCTTGGGGGGATGTGTCCCAAGTCTGGCACTCCTTAGTTGGATCTGGGCCTGGGGACAGGTCCCTGCCACAAGTCCCTGTCGAGGGATGTGGGCAGCACCGAGGGAGCCGGAAGATCTAGTGCTTCAGTTTGGAAATGTTAGACTTCAGCGTGATTTAGTGCCCTGGCATTTCTGAGCTAGTTTACAGTAATCAGGCATTTGTTAACGTTCACTTTCTCCTCCACGGACTGTTGCTGACACAGGAAGTTTCGTTGTTGATTAGATTTCAGCCTGTGCTAAACAGGAACCCGTGTGGGGTACTGGGGAAGAATGAACCCCAGAAGCTGCTTTAACATCTTCAGTGGACACCTGCACTGTCACTACCTTTGTTGGCAACTTAACCTCTGAGCCTTTCACCTGTGAAATAAGGCTAACCATACCTTCCTCTTTAGTGTTATAAGGATTAAAAGGAGAAAGAATGTAGAACACTGTGCTTGATTCATAATATGTGCTTAATAAATGTTTATACTCTTTTAATTGTCCCTTAGTAGCCATGTTAATCTGGCACGTCAGAATGTTTGTTCCCAGATATGCCTGCCGATACTTCTCGGCATAAAGGAATAGATATGAATGGCTCCCTTCTCTAGGGTCGAAAGACCGCTGCTCCGCGCCCTGCCCTGTCACGTTCCACGTCAGTATTTTTAGAACCTGGAGCTGCCAACTACAAATACTAGCGAATTGTCCTACGAACTAAATGAAAATGGGTGGAGTCGGAAACTAGGCTTCTAGAGTCCCAGGCCAGTATTTATTCACCCAAGAAGAAGAGCTTCCATGAAGTATAGTTTGCAACTTGAAATTTTGAACCCTACGTATCCTTGAACCACCTCGGAACAAGCTGACTCTTGTCTTTTTCTACTGGCTTTCTCACGCTTTTTCCGTGTCTGGAGCGAGGCAAGGCCAAGGCTGGGTGAAAACCCCTGCCCTTCCAGGTGCCCCCCACCCCTTGTCGTGACCTGCTGGGAGGTCTCCTTGCCCACACTTTCTGGGGGAGCCCAGGCTGGGCCCATAGGTGGATCTTTGCCACCCTGGTGACCATGTGGCCCTATGCCCCCCTTCCCTGGCCCTGTCGCACTGTGCTTGGTGAGAGCCAGGAAGCCCGCCCTGGACTTGAGAGTGAGGAGGCTGGCAGTGTCCCGGGAGGCCCCCAGAGCCCGCTCTTCCTATGGCTCCAGGCAATGGCCCATGGCCGGGACTCCTTCGAGCACACAGCTGATTTATATCCTTTTAATCACTTTGGACTTGGACGTTTTATGTTATTTTCAGGGAGTGTTCTCAATCTCATTCTAAAAATATGTCTTCGTTCTATTCAGAATAGATTTTTAATTGCCCTTTCCCTGAAAAATGTTAAGCAAAATTAGTCTTCAGGATACCAGGGCCTTAGCGAGGAGTCCGGTTTTCTGTTCAGCAGCCCAAGGCGGCGCGTTTGTGCGGAGCTGAAGTGGCTCCGGTTCAGGCTTTGCGGGGGCGGCCAGTCTCTGTGCATTGACGTCTTCTCATTCACGACGTGCTTGAACCGGCCCCGAGGTCGTCTGTGGAGAGGAGAGGATCTGGGGCCCGTCTGTCATTCCGGGATTGCGCTCCTCATCCCAGCTGGCTCTTGACCGCCTGCGTGACTTTGTGCAACTCCCTTCTTCTCTGCGAGCCTCGGGGGCCTCCTATATAACACGTGCTAGGTCAGCACTTTCCCTCTCTGTTCCCCTCATGGGACACGGGCAGAATAAAATATCTTCCCAGACGCAGAGATGCGGGCTACTCACTGTGACCGGTCTGGCGGCTCTGGCTGCCGCAGGGACCAAGGGGCTGTATCCCAGCACACGGTAGCATCGCCTCGGCCCATCACTGGAGTGTCCTGGGCTAGATGACCGCGAAGAGCCTTGCCAGCTCTGACTGTGTCCCTTCCCGTCCACTCCTGCCCCCTGACCCTCATGGACTCCCCCACACTATGAAATGAAAGCCAAGTCAGCCGTTCGAAGCTCCCAGGGTTGGAATGGACCCAGCTTTTTGGTTGCCCCTCAATACCCAGTGTCCTGTCTTCCTTGCTGCCCCCAACCTGATTGTGTTACTGCTGCCTCTTGCCCTCCTGGCTACAAGGGTCAGAGGCTCACTTAGGAGAGGCAGAATCCCAGGGGAACTAAGAGCTGCCGGTCGCAAGGACAAGGTCTTCCTGTTGGTGTCCTCCCCCACAGCGAGGGGGCATCCACGCATCTTCATCCCCGGCTCTGCCCACAGAGCAACTGCTGCCCTCTCCGTCCCCGGCCTCGCCTCTCTGATCTTCTTTTTCTTCCTGCAATCTGCCAGCGCAGAATGGGTGCTTTCTGGAGAGAATTCCGCAGACAGGGTGTCCGGTGGGCTTAGCTATTCGGACAGAGCGCTCTGAGGCAGCACGTCCCCACAGAAAACCTGTTGCATGTGTATTGACTGCCTTTTGGTCAAGGGCCCGTCTGGAGTGCTATCTGTGTCCACCTGTTCCTCCAGGAATAGCTGCGGGGCCCACGTCCTCCAGCAGGGTGGCGTGTGTAGAACTCCACCTCGGCCACCACCCGCCTAAATCCCAGCCGAGCTTCACCTCCCGGCATAGACCCCAGGCCCTGCAAAGCCTGTCAGTTTCTCCATCTCTTTCAGTCCTCCACAAAGACCGTGCGGAGGCGGGACTGGGCCCTGATTCGGAGCTTTCCTTAGCACGTCCTCACAATAATCCTCTGGGAAGGAGGCAGCCCTGTATTAGAGGCAGTTAGGCTCCGAAAGGTTCGATGACTCCCCCAGTGGGACAGCCAAGGTGCGAGTCCACCCCGTGACTCCAACATTCTTTCCATCCTATTCCAGTGCCTCTGACCCCTACAGACTCGATGTCTGTTGTACAGTAGACACCTGTTGGGGCCTGTTTTGTGCCATCTCGTGGGGGTCTGTGCGGTCGTGGTCTCTGCTTGGTCCACTGCTGAAGAGATGTCTGCTTCTCCTCCGCACAGGTTGACACAGGGAGGGCCAGATGGGGGCACTTGAGGGTTTAGCTGTGCAGTACAGGGGCACGGGGGGGGGGGGGGGAGGAGGGGCGGGTTCTCAGGAGGCACTACCTCTGCTCTTGACCCCGCCCAAGCTGCCTTCTTCCTGGGGGAAGAAGTGAAGGATTCCTGGTACATAGTACGTTCTCCTTGTCCTGAATGTTAGGAAGAAAGTTCTAGATGAGTGTGTGTGTGTGTGTATGTCTTTGTATATCCATGTCTGTCTCTGTGTGTGTCTCTGTATGTTTGTGTGTCTGTGTCAGTAGGTGTATCCGTGTGTGTCTATGTTTGTGTGTCTCAGTGTGTACCTCTGTGTATGAGTGGGTCTGTGTGCATCTATATCTGGTTTTCTATGTCTGTGTGTCTGGTACGTATGTGTCAGTGTCTGTGTGTCTCTGTTAATGTGTCTGTGTGTCTCTGTGTGTGTCTCTCCATGTCTGTATGTCTCTGTGTCTGTCTGTATTATACATGTGTCTCTGTGTCCATGTGTGTGTTTCTGTGTGTCTCTGTATGTCTGCATGTCTGTGTTTTTGTATGTTGTGTGTGCGTGTTTTGTCTGTGTTGTGTCTTTATTTCTATGTATGAGTTATATGTGTGTCTGTGTGTCTGTATGTCTCTGAGTGTGTTTGTTTCTATGTGTGTATTGTGTGTATGTGTGTATCTGTGTGTATCTGTGTATCTGTATGTTTCTGTGTGTTGTGTGTCTGTGTATGTGTGCTGTGTGTGTGGATTGTATCTCTGTGTTGTGTGTATGTGTCTGTGTGTGTTGTATGTATGTGTGTCTGTGTTCTGTATATGTCTGTGTTCTATGTGTGTCTGTCTCTGTGTGTGTCTGTATGTGTGTGTTGTGTGTGTCTCTGTGTGTGGCTGTGTGGTGTGTGTGGGCTGTGTGTGGAGGTTGTGTCTGCGTGAGTTGTGTGCATCTGTGTATGTGTTGTGTGTGTCTTTTTTGTGTGTCTCTGTCTCTGTGTGTGTCTGTATGGTATGTGTGGGGGTTGTGTGTCTCTGTGTGTGTGTTGTGGGGGTCTGTGTGTTGTGTGTCTCTGTCTCTGTGCATCTATGTGATGTGTGTGTGTGTCTGTGGTGCGTGTGTGTCTGCAGTATGTGTGTCTGTGTGTGTGGGTGTCTGTGTGTTGTGTATCTCTGTGTGTGTGTGTGTCTATGTGGTATGTGTGTGGGGTGTGTCTCTGTGTGTGTGTCTATGTGGTATGTGTGCGGTGCGTGTCTGTGTGGTATGCGTGTGGTGTGTGTGTGTCTGTCCGCAGTGCCTGCAGGTAGCCAGTCAGCGGGCAGGGGTGCGGCGTGGAGGCCCTGCAGGCGGAGGCCCTGCGGGAGGACCCGCGCTCCCTCTCGCAGGCCTGTGGTTCCCGTTCAGCGCCAAGCCTGTGAAGGATCCAGTCGCTCGCCCACACCTCCCTCCCTCCGTCGGTAAAATGCCAACAAGCCACTTATGTCCCTGTTTCTTAGAAAATGAAAAACTCCAGTCATTCAGCAAAAGCAGCCCATGAATGGGCCTTGCAGATGTGTCTTTCCGGGTGGTGGGGGCCGCCCTCTGTGAACCGGAGGTTCCGCCCCAACCCAGGCCAGCGCCCAGAGGGGGAGCCCGCCGCGCCGGTGATCTGTGGGGTAGTTGGTCGAGCAGCTCGCTCGCCTGGCAGTGACAGGGGCCTCCGCCCTTCCTGGTGCCTGGCAGTGGCCCTGCTGAGCCCGGGGGTGGGTGAGGACCGACCAGGGAGGATTCGAGAGGGCGCTCCCTGGGATGGGGTAGTTCTGCTGCCTCAAACCACGCATGGGAGCGGGACCCCACGCTGAAGCCCGGAGGCGGTGCGGCTGAGATGTGCCTTTGGAGGGGTGTTTGGGTGGGTTTGGGATGGGCCCCTCTGAGGGTGGTGCTGACACCTTAGCACCTTAGTCCAAGGTAGGAAGCCTCCGGGGTGTGGGGGAGGTGTGCAGGGGGGCTGGTGTGGGGGAGGGGGCAGGGGGCTGGGTGGGGGGAGGCTGCAGGGGGGCTGGTGTGGGGGCGGGGGGGAGGGGCTGGCACGGCTGGGTTCCATCCCCACAAAGCCGCAGGCCCAGCTGAGGCGCAGGCTTCGGCTGGCTTCCACAGGTGGTCCCCGGAGATGCTCCCGTCATGGGAAGTGGTTTTCGCCCACCTGCTTATTGTTTCTCTTCTCTCTGGGAAGGTAAAAGCCTCGTGATTCTCCTCAACTAGCACGCTGGGGCTGGGTGTGGGCAGGCCTCTTCTGCGGCCCGCTGGCACGGGTGGTGTGTGCTGAGCGAGGAGATGCCCCCGCCTCACCCACAGACCCCTGTGGGCCGCTCCCGAACTCCTTCGGCCCCTCTGGCCGTCCTCCAGGGCTCTGTTGGCCCTTACATTCAAATCGTCTCTAAGAACTTCTTAAGCAGCTGCAGAGTCACTGCTTTTTCCTCTCAAATTCCCAAGCAGCTTAAAGAAGGCCTCTGGACTCATGTTCCCTCAATGGAAAATGGCCTCAGGGATTTCTAGAGCATTTGATTCCCCTATTGCTTGGTGGGTCTCTTACTGGTGGTGAGGTCAGTCCAGAGAGGCAGGGCCTTAGGGAGGGGGAGCTCATGGGAACCTCGCTCAGCTCACTAATTGGGGTTGGGGGTAGTGCCGGGGTTGGAGCTTCCTGCCCTCCTGGGCTGTGGTTTGTGCTCAGGGACTCCCCCTGAGCTCCTTTTCCAGCCTGGAGTGTCCTAGGCAGGTAGCCCAGGCACAGCGATGTGCCCCCCCACCACCACCACCGTCCCCACCATGGCCCAGTCTCCAGCAGCAAGGCATAGAAAACAGCACATCCTTCTCCTGAAGAATCACGGGAGCTTTGTTACAGACTTCCTCTAAAGGGTTGCCAGGGATCCCACACATCACATCCCCAAGATGCACTCCCCAAATCTCTCTGGAACCTCTTGCCTCCTGGCAGTCTCCCAGTCCAGACCACTGCTCAGACCTCTCCCCTCCCACTCACCATACATCGTGCCTTTACTGACGTGGCCCTCATGCCACACTCACCTCCTTCCCGCCCCCGCAGGCCTGCCTTGCCGGCCCCTCCACACACCGCTCCCTACAGGACAGTCTGTGTCTTCTTATAATAAAAGCAGCACCTACCACTCCTCCAGTCCAGGATGGGTAGAGCCAAGAGACTTCTAGAATGAATGCTCGGGCCTTACTGTTAAAAGTGGCAAATGCATTTGTTCCCAATTACGTATTTTAAAAGTCAGTAAATGGTTATTTACGTAGTTTGCCCTAAAATGAACTGTGTCGCCTTGGAGTGTGTCTGTGTGCCTGTGTGTGAGTGTGCATGCGTGCGTGTGTGCGCGTGTCATGAGAGAAGGCATGCCTGGCGGAGGTCAGGCAGCCATGCTCGTGACTCAGTCACCAATTGGTTTATCGCTTTGGTTCACTTTGACTGCTATATAGCTTTAAATTGTTTTTATTAATTTGTCATCTATGGTTTCATTTATAGCCAAAGTGGATCTCTTTGGCTATAAAAAGTGACAAAGACAGGAAACATAAAGAACATTTATGTCGAACCACCCCGAGCTAATGAGGAGCCTAAGAATGATAATTCTGCAAATTTGCCTCAAAGGCATTTTTTTCTAGATCCATAAGTTGTGCTCATCTGATCCAAGTTCTTATATAGGTCATCTAAATGTCTTCAGTACATTAAGTGAGAGGAAGAGAGAAGGAAATTGGCGGGGGGGTGGGGTGGGGACGGTACAGAAAATACAGAGATAATTTAACTAGCTTGTCTTTTCATTGATTGGAAAAAAAATGATTACCAGCCATGTGTTATTTTGAAGAACTTACAGCTCTCTCTGAATCCTGCTTCACCTTATCATTAAGATAACGTGAACGTTACAAAAATAATGCAGTTGATTTTTCTTAAGCTCAAAATGTAAGAATTCTAAAGATCAGGTCACAAACAGTTTCCGTCTTCTTTTGAAGCGGATGCACATAATTAAGTTTCAATTATGTTTTAAATATATGTTGGTCCCAGAACCAAAATGTCGTTTTTTATTTGTCAACAAATCAGTCTTTCCTTGCACAACTAATTTAAAGGAAATGAAATGTTGTGTATAACTTGTTAAACGGAAAAATGTTGAAATGCGTCCTTATATATAATGAACGTTATTAAAAATTGTCTTTTAATGTTCATTTAATATAATCTTTGAATAATATACTCATATAAAATATTTAACTAAAAATCTTTTTTACTGTAAGCCATGCAAAAATGATAAAACGATTTTTTTTAATTGTAGGGAGTTTGTGAAATTATACATTACTGTGAATGGAGTTCATTAGTCAAACACAGGATTGGAAAGGCTGATCTAGAGACACAAAACCCAGGAACTCACGGCAGGGAGCATGAGTGAGGGAAGAGAGGCCAGCTTTGTCCCGTGAGGCTGGGGAGGGACCAGCCCCGTGGGGTACAGAGCATGCTGCTTCTTCCGGGCCCAGCCCCACCAAATGCCGAAAGCTAGCTGGAAACGAGGGTACTTTCGTTGTTGCCTCTCCCTCTTCTCTCCTGAAACTAAGTCACGGTGAAAAGTGCATCCTTCAAAGACAGAAACCCCAAGCAGGCAGCAGGACCCAGCCCCATTTCTGTAGCCACCGAGGAAGTAGGTCTCCCCAACAGCAGCCCCAAAAGGTGCATCCCAAGGCTAATCCTCAGCTAAGCTGCTTTGCCAGCTTGCCTTAGATTAGACCAGGTGGACAGGATGCAGGCGACGTCATTTCCAAGAACTGGCTGTCACATGACTTGGCTGGATAATAGCAGCCGGCAAGATTCTGTCCCCAAACCATTTGTCAATATGCTGGAAGGACCCCGGGGCACTGGTCAACCAAGTCAGTCCTCTTTCCGTTTAGGGGACAAGTGGGGGCTCAGAGGTGGGAAGAGCTTGCCTGGGGCCTTGTGGTGGTCCCAGAGGGTCTCCTGTGTGCAGGGAATCTTTAAGAGTGTTTGAGTTCAAGAGATAGATAGTACTAATTACAGGAGGATTGTCCCCTTCCTGTGCCGTGGGAGATGGCCTTGGGCTCATCTTGGGAAGAGCTCTTGAGGGAGGGGCTGCAGGGACTAAAAGGAAGGGGTATGTTCAGGACAGAGGATTAACTTCAGTAATAGCAGAGACCATTCCACTGTGGTCTGGCTCCGTGGGTATTTTGTGACCCATCCTGCGGGAACATTTATTTGTATCTATTCCAGTTGGTTGACCTGCCACAGTCCATCCTCAAATGTATCAATCCAAGGTACTATTATTTATAGAATCGTTGACTCTCAAGCTCCCCAAGGGCTCCCCTGCCAAGTGACTTCCCAGCCGCTGCTGGTCTTCTCCAGGGGCAGGAGCGTGCTGCCCACACGGCTGCCCGTTGCTTCAGACGCAGCCTCCTCCACCAGCTTGTTCCCTTTGGTTCCGGTTCCCTCTGCCCCTTGGGTTCACCCAGAGCGCGCCTGGCCCACCTGCTGTGGGATGGCCTTTCAGATGTGTGCAGACAGGGAGAAGACCCTCCCCACTGCTGCAAATAAACACCAGGGCAGCAGCATCTCCCTCCCCCGCTCTTCGCTCAGACTCTTCACGACGTCTTAGCGTCTCAGTCACCTGTCTCTAAATGGGCTGCAGTTTGTCCACATCCCACAGAAAGCATGGCCTTGAGAACCAAATGCAGTGCTTGGAGCGATAACCAGGACAGCAAAGGGCACGGTTGGCAGCTCTTTGTGCCAGGATCTCAGTGAACAGCTGGGCCTAGTTACAGCTGACAGCTCTTCTGGAAGCTTCTGTGTTCCACTGGGGCCAAGGTGCACGTGAGGGGCAGTAGACTCTAACCTCTGAAAAGGACTTCATGGGTCATTCAGAAAGAACCCTTCTTTGCAAGGCCTGTTTCTGTTGTGACCGGAAACGTAATGTCACCCTTTCAGAGGGTGACATGGACTTGAGGTGTTAAATGACTTATTTAATGATATCCAGGCCTCTTGATCAGGCACTCCACAGGCCAGGTGACCGACCGCCAGAGGCACCTCTGAATGTCCCTCTTCTTTCCCAAACCTGAGAACCTAACTGGAGCTCAGAGTCCCCTGAAATTTCACAAAAAGGCGCCAGCTCACAGGATCGTCGTGTGCGAGGCTCTTCTAAGAAGGGCCCCAGGTCCTGTCAATCATTCTGGGCCAAATACTTACACGGCGTTCTATGTTTACACCAAAATGCAGGCGAATGTCGCAATATGGCGTTATCACAGGAAATGAGTGAATCTGTCAGAAATCACTCTTTCCTGAGTAACTTCTTGAACCCGAGTTGCCAGGAAAGTCTATCACTGTGGGAAGCGTGCTCTGGGTGATGTATCCTGATGAAACATTGGTATTGGTGCAAATGCTGTGTGTAAAACTTCTAGGTATTAATAGTAACTTCATGTTCTGTGTGAGGTGCAGGGGGGGTGGCGCGCTCATAGTGTCCACATACATGTTTATTAGTTTGTAACCTTCCCCAGCAGCGTTCCATCATCACAGCAAAAATTGCAACCTGTCAGCGCCTGCGGACAGTCACGTTAAAAATGGCTTTGAGGGAGAGATGGCTCATGCGGTCAGGCATTTTGGTGTCACACTCAATTGGCTAAACATAGTCATTTTGGGTTCTATTATTGACTAATTTGGGTAATTCACCTACTGGGAAATATTTAAAGATAAAAATGTAAAATCCTGTTGGTTCATGAGCGAGGTCTTTGATGTCAATTTTGTGACATATTTTTAAACACTGGAAGCCGTTCGGCAGGAATAGTCTGGCATGTTGTAGTTAAGTAAAACAATGTGGGGAGCCCATCAGCTGTCTGTCTGCCCATCTCCCCGTGCTCACGGAGGCTCCGATCAGGGCAGCTATTTTATACCTGGGCGGTTCCAGTTTAATAGAGAATGCCATTAACAAGCGTGCCGGAGTGTGTCCCTGTCTGGAGCCTTGATTAGCCATCAGCGTGCTCGCGAGCTCATTTCTTGATTGGTGTTGAAATATGTCACACCCCGATGGAGCGTTGCAGGCCGTCGCTGCTGATGGATTAATGACAGCACCTGCCGCCCGGCCTCACCCACGACGGCAGCCATCCAGAGGAAAGAGTTTGGGGCCTTATGTGCAGGAGGCCTGGGAGTGGTGAGGTGGGCGGCTTCCAGAAGTCTGCGTGGGCAGACATGGAAAGGAACAGAGTCACTCTGGGACAAGCCGCTGTGTCTTTCTCTGTGCCCTGTGTGTAGCTCTGGGAGCTGGAGGCCCATGTAGCCCTAGAAATGTTTTTGAGGTGTTTAGGGTCTGACACGGGCATAGGATTTTTCTAGTTTTACCCCATGTCTATCCGTTTTGCCTGGCATTCCATAATTGCTTTAGCCTGCCTTATGAGGGGCGTACGTGTCCCATCTCCTCTTATGTACCCACGCCAACAATGACACACCCACTGTGTGCAGCCAGCATTGCCAGAGTGCATCTGGGTTATAATTCTCTTCGGGTCAAGAAAGGTAAGCTTCTCTGCCTCCCACACCCCTCACACATATCATGTTACCTGGGCTGAGATCTGTGCTCAGTGCAAACAGGGACGTGTAGCTGAGTTGAGGTAATGAACGCCCCTCTCGCACCCAAGGATACCCTGGAGCTTTCACAAGATGCAGGGAGTGGTCTGAGGGCTTCGGCTCCCCTAACGAAACTGGCAGAGCCTCCAGACACTTCTTTGGTATTCACTTCCCAAATGCCCGGCTTTCCTCTTAAGGCACCTCTCCAGACAATCCATGAAAAGCTCTGTGTTCCCTCTCTGAGCCCAGGCTAGAGGTGGGCCGGGCCATGGGTTCTCTGCCTGACTCTGGTGCTAACCAAAGGTATGACCTTGCTTGGGCAAATGTCTTCCCCGCTTTGGGCCTCAGCTTCCGCCTTGTGCACAACAAGGAGGCTTGGAGCAAATGACCAATTCTTTGAGTTCACCTCTCCCCTGTGTAAGCCTGCATTGGGCACACATGTGCATGTGTGCCGGCACTCACACACACACACACACACACACACACACACACACACGCTCAGCTGGGTCCCGATCCCTCACTGATGAACTCCTCCTCGCCACATGAGCCTCTTCCATGCAGCCCCGGACCGGTGGCTGCTGGCGTTGGGGCCTGGCCCCCACGTCCCCGGGGAGAGGCTGCAGCAGGCAGCCGAAGTGTGCTTCTCGCCGTGTAAACCGCTGTCCAGCCCTGAAGGATAGAGCAGGCTCCAAATTCGGGCTCCCGCTGCACTGTATCATTGGGGTCGTTTGATTTAGAAATATCCTAACTGCCTGACAACAGTTTAGAAAGTAGAGATGAGAAGAAGGAAATCAACAGCTACCACCCTCATTCTGTAAGTTTCCTTCTCCTGATTTTTCAAATGGGTGTAATTTTTTCATGCTCAGCACTGTACTAGGCACTTCGTATGTATTCACTACTTGAATGTTGGCAACAGTCCTTCCGGGAAGAATGGACAGACCCCATCTTATGAAAGAGAAAACTGGGGTTGAGTGGGTTATTGAGGATACTCAGCTGCTAGAATTCAGGCCCTGGCCTTGTCATGCCAGACTCTCCCCTCCTCCGTTCTCAAATACCAGCCTGTATGAGAATCACATGGAAGGCTGGTTAGAGCACAGATCAGGAGGCCCACCTCGAGAGTTTGGATTCATTGAGATTCTGCCTTTCTAACAAACTCCCAGGTGATTCTGCTCTTGCTGCTGGCCTGTGAACCACACTTTGAAAACCAGTGTACTGTTCTCAACTCCTTCTTTTCATAGGCCTAGTTCCTGGTTTCCCTGCTCATTCAGAAAGCACTCGGCCAACTTCGGCTCAGGTCATGATCTGGAGGTCTGTGGGTTCGAGCCCCGTGTCGGGTTCTGTGCTGAAGGCTCAGAGCCTGGAGCCTGCTTCAGATTCTGTGTCTCCCTCTCTCTCTGCCCTTCCCCTGCTCATACTCTGTCTCTATGTCTCTCAAAAATAAAATAAACGTTAAAAAACATTAAAAAAAAAAAAAGCACTGCCCTATGTGGCTGTTTAGCTTCACGAACCTCACTTTCCGTACCTGCATGGCATGCTGCGTGTTCTTGAAAAGAAACCTGTTGATCCTCTGATGCTCTAGAATTCACAAACCATGCCTTCTTCAGCTCAGAGCCTGGAAAACACCGCACAGTTGTGTCCCTCCCTGAGAAGGGCACTTGGGGCCCTCAAGCTGGTGCAAAAGTGACAGTACTTTGGGTCATTACATCAGTGCCCAATGCCATTTCCAGTTACCTAAGTCCAACACATTCTTTATAGCACAATTCAGCCTTCACCTCCACCAGGAAGCCCATGGGGATTTCTTTGCTGAAAATAGTCACATGCTGCTGTGGTCGATGGCCTAGGTTAGAGCCTGGGAATGAATTTTGTCTCTTCTAAAGAGTGAGCCTCAAATCCTAGAGCCACAGGCCATCAGCCCTGCAAGGCCCTTGGAGGATGTTTGGTCTGGACACCTCATGATATAGATGATGAAACTGAGACCCAGAGCAAAGAGAATTGTCCCTGGTCACAGACCTGTCCCTATAAAACCCCATTTTGAATTAATTCATGATACCTCTGGATTTGTTTTTTGATCTTACAACTGATTTACAGTTACCTCTTAAAATGACTTCCTAGAGGTGCCTGGGTAGCATGGTCAGTTAACCGTCCAACTCTTGACTTTGGTTCAGATCGTGATCTCTCAGTTTATGAGATCAAGCCCCCCATCAGGCTCTGAGCTGACAGCACAGAACCTGCTTGGGACTCTCTCTCTCTCCCTCTCTGATCCTCCCCCATGGCTCGTGTGCACACACACGCATGGACATGCACACTCTCCCTCTCAAAATAAATAAACTTTAAAAGAAATAAAAATAAAATAACTTCCCAGATATCGCTACACCAAAAGCATACAGACTGGAGGCAGACTGGGATAGCAGCTCCCCCTCCCTCCCTGCCGTGCAACCTGGGGAGGCTTCTGGAGAGCCACTGCCACAGTATTGCCTAAAGGCTTTCTAGCACCTGTGTGGGTAGCCAGCTGGAGAAGGCACCAGATTTTGGATCCTATTCCAAACAGTTCCAAGGGGTCCACTGGAGCCAAGACAGCCTTGGCTCTTTTGATTCTCCGGGGGCCAGAGCTGGGTTTACAGGTGCCCCGAGTTTGCAGATGGGTCCTTCATGTACATGTGTGTGATCTGTGTGCACAGCCCAGAGTGGAGAGTAGCAATGGGGTGAGTAATGTGGAAGAAAGCCACAGCTGGTCTTTCTCTGTGGGAGGGAAGTATGCCTGGAGGCTTCTGTTTTTATTATCTAACAAGTGTATTTTCTCTGAAGCGGGCTCAAAATGGGGTGAGAGTAATTATTCCCTGCAGCCCCACCCCTGACCCCTCTTCTCGGAGGGGGTGGGGCATGGTGACAGGCTCCTAGCTCATCTTGCTCCCCTCCATCGGCGCGATTTCTCCGTGGTGGCCATGAATACGGACGGTGGAAGATTATTCTTCATTTCAAATCCACCGTCATTTTTTTCTTATTACAAAAGCAATATATGTTCATGCTTTAAAAACCAGAAAATAGGAACAAAAAAGAAGCGAATGAAAATACTTCATGATACCACCTACCCCAAAGATAACCACATTATCCAACTATAGGTACCCCTTCCTGATTATCTTTTCTCTTTTTCCTCATTCTTTCATTTAAGGTTTTTATGGACATACAAACATGCTATTTAGTGTTACAGGGTGGGTTTTTTTCACCATAAATGAAATCATGCTTATGCATATCCTAACCTGTTTTTTCTTTCCACTTAGAGTATCTTGGGCACCTTTCCACGTCAATGCTTGAATATCTAACTCATCCTTGTTAAATAGCATTCAATAATTCATAACGCTGATCCATTGATTTATGCAGTGCTCTTTTGTTGGCTATTTAAATTATTTTCAAACTTTCCTTGTGAACAATGCACGCATCTTTGAGTACTGCCCAGTTACCTCATTAGTTCATTGGCTATTTTTTACATGGTGAAGCTTCTTTATTCATCCTTTCGCGTGGATATTTACCAAAATCCTGCTGAGGAGCTGCCATAGTGCATGTCCCGGGGCTCCGATCACGCACAGGAGGACAAGATCCCGATCGTCGTGCTTCCGGAAAGGGCAGGGCGTGGGGTTTGTAAACAAGAAATAAGTAAATTGTAACAATCACGGCAGCTTGTGGGAACTGCTCTAGGAAGCCAACAGGGTGATGTGGCGGGATTGCGGGAGGAGGCTGGGCTGCCTCGGCAGACAGGAGGTCAGCGGAAGCCTCTCTGAGGAGGTGTGTTGGAACGAAACCTGCAAGAGAAAAAGCCAGGGCTGAGCAAGATGAACAGGGACCGAGGCAGGAGGAGCTGGTGTGGCTGAGGAATGGAAAGGAGCCAGGGGACAACCGGCTGAAGAAGAGGGTGGAGAGAAGTGGGACCGGAGCACTCGGGACCCCATAGGCTGCGATCTGATCCCAATGAAGATTTCATTCTGGGAACTGTGTGAAATGGCAGCGTCGGGGTTGGGGGGAAGAAGCGACAGGAAACGCATCGACATCTATGTGGGGCTGGAACATACAGCGTGTTGAGGGGGACGTAGGGAGATGGGGCAAGGAAAGAGAAAAATCAAAGGAGACTTCTGGGTTCATCCTGAAGAGCCTGATGTTGCCTCCTCCCCGATTTCCAGAATGAGTGCCCCGAGTCGTCCAGGGAAAGCCTCCCTCCCTCTGGCCAGCACCCTCAGCAGGGAGAGTGCCCGCAGGCATGGCCACATTTGCCTCCTCTTCAAGGTCTTCCTGGCCCCTTGGAGGATGGATGTCTATGCTCGTTCTGAGTCTGCAACAGCAGAAGGGTTAGCTCCGTGACAAGAAAATCCTACAAAGCGTGCACTGGAATCTCTTTACAGAGCTGCCAGGGCACCTGAGTTATGGGGACTAGAGACCCATTAGGATGTTGCCCCGGATCCGAATGTTCCAAGACTTTGCTGCGTAACCGGCTGCAGGAGGGAGTGCGGGGCTGGGGGCGCAGCCAGAGCAGAAGCCAGAGGCCATTTGCAATGTTGTCAGGGTGCCCTGGTGGCTGGAGGCTTGGGACTGGGCATCACCTGCATCCCTGGCCTTGGCTGGGAGGAGAAGGGCGCCAGTAGGAGGCACGTCACAGAGGCAAACAGATTCACAACATCCTAATGGTATCTTTTTACAAAGTGAAAAATGTCCAGTAAGTGTCCTCTGTCTTGGAGGGTGTCTGTGGCGGGGCGTGTGTGAGTGTGTAGTCTTTTTAAATAAGCCAGGCCTGTGGCTCATGGTCCAAACTCTGCTTTGCGAGGCAAAGAGCCATGGTTTTGTTCTGCGGGAGAGAAAGGCTTGTCCACCCCCTCCGGTCGGTTAGGGCCCCAATCAAGAATACAGCCCTAATTGAAACTTCAGGCAGTCCTAACGTGTAGTGCCGGAGTGGACTTAACTTCTCCTGATTTCATGCTTGGGCCTTTTAGATGCGAAGGAAGAAAGAAAGAAATGGAGAGATTGAGATTCCTTCCCCCAGGCCATTTCTGGTGAACCAGTTACTGGGGTTTTATACACATTTTTACAAAAGGACAAATATATGGGTCAGATGAAGTAGCTTTGCAGGGGGCTGGGTTTTGACATGCTGTAAATAGTTGTCCCTAATGGGGCGAGACTGGCTGCACTGAGCCATTACTGTGATTAAATCCCCAGCCTCCTCGGGGCCCATTGGCTACCGGTCCGGCTGTGAGCTGCACACAAATGCTCTGTTGTCATGTGGTCTGTGCCTTTTAAGGCCTGGGACGGGGGTAGCGGGTGTCCGTGGAAATTGGCTGAGGGAGGATCTGGGAAGCAGAGAGGAGGTCCAGGCTGGGGCTGGTGTTGCCCAACTTAGCGGTGTTGTCATAAGCAAGCCCCATCCCCTGCCTTCCCATCGCCCCATAGCTCTATGCACTGGAGGCCAGTGTGAGACAGAAGCTGAGTGGGATGGAGAGGTGAGGACGTTATCAACTCACTGGGGAAGGCACCCCCAAAATGTCAGCATTTCAGTGCGGCCTTGGCAATGGAGCATGTCAACAGCTATGGCGGAATGGTGAGGTGCATTCTGGGTAGTGAGAACTGCATGCCCAGTGGCATAGAGGCGTGAATGCATGGTGAACACTGAAGACACAAAAGGCAGGGTTCGTAGATGAGGGGTGTTGGGACACCACACTGGAGATGTAGACTGGCCGTCCTTCAGGCTACAGGAGCCGCTGGAGGGTTTTGTGCCTATGAGTGAAGGCATCACATGAGAAAGATGGCTTTGTCAAGTGAAGGCGGTGGCTAGGCTGGATGGGAGAGAAGTTACAGGTCACCGAGAGAGGTAGCTTCCGAGTGGACGTGACGATCCTGAACGGGACAATCCTGGTGGCCATGACAAAGAATCAGCAGGGCTGAGGAATCCGTTTGGGTGACATGGTGAAGGAGAAGTCAAGTTCAACTCCCAAGTTTGGGAAATAAGCTGCTGTTGCACGTAAATCAATTTTCTACTCCACTAAGTTTATTCATTTAAGTGCCCAAACTTAGATTAGCTCTTTTTGGAAGAAAGCTTTCTAACTAGTGACCACTGAACATCACCCTCTGCCTTTTTAAGCAAAGAAAGTAGAACATAATGTTTTAACTACAGTTTGAGGAGACCATTGCTATGAATAGTTGTAACTGGCCTCTTTGTCACATGCCTCAAGGCCTGTTGAGGTGTTTGGGACCCTTTGCCCCAGCCCTGAATAGCCCCAGGCTATTGTACTTAGCTAGTTCTGGGTCTTCTATTTAAAAAGAAAGAGAAAAAGCGATTGCTTCCTCCCTGTTCTTCCCTCCTTTGCTTCCAGCTGTCATTTCTCAGTTGCAGAGCTTTTAGGACACTTATTTTCCTGCTATTTCTAATCTTCTGCCCCAAGCTTTTCCAATCTACAACTCTTCCAAGAATAAACTACATGGCCATTGTGATGGTTGTTTCCCTCGTTAACTGGTGGGCTCCTTCCATTACTTCTACTTGCATAGTGTTACTGCGGAGACCTGAGCTCTAAGTCCACAGGGATGTTTTCATTCTCCTTTGGTGTTACCCACAGTGCCTAGCACTGAACTGAGCACACTGTCCAGACTCTGTAAACATATATGGATATGGATTTAAGGGATGTAAATAGCCTTCTGTCTAATTTTTCCCGCATCATCAAAGGAGTCTACCTTTAGTCCCTTGAAAGCTGTTGTTACAAAGCCATGTGGAGAGCCGGTTTTTCTTCCCTTTAGATGTGGTGTTAATTGTTTGGCTATTGCCTCTGGCACTGTGGAAGTCTGCGCTTCAGAAGCAGAATAGCATTGCCTTTCCTCATTGTCTGTGGATTTAGGCACCAAGGGCAGTCCAGAGAAAAGCAGATGAGTCACAGGTGTGGATCTGCTGGGCGGCTCTTGTCGCTAGCTGTACAAAGCCACAGGTGTGCGCTGAGCGCTGCGAAGCAAGAAGAGGAGCCTTGATGATTTTGAGGGTCTCAGGTCAAGCTGGTTACCTGTGGACCTGAAAATGCTTTGGAGATGCAGCCATCCTTCCGTAGCCATGGGGAAAATGAGAATGATTTCTGCTGTTTGCTCTTGGGGCACCATTTAAGCCCATGTCTTACTAGGTCAACGTTTTCATGCCTGGAGCTATAAATTGAAAATATGCCTTAGACTTGGGTGCCATTTCTCTGACTAGAAGCTGGGTCTGTTTATTCCTTTGCGGTTGCTAGGAGCATTGTAGACCAGAAGGAAGGGGAGTGGAGGATGAATGATTTTAAGCATATTTTCCAAGAGGAATGAAACTGTAAACACAAATTCTCACAGACCAGAAAGTAGCTGGTTTCCACCCACTGTAGCAAAAGCTCATTGCAGGATCAAGACTCTCTGAAAATCAATCCCCCGCGCTGTGGCGTAGCTGGGTCGCTGGCTTGATTGAAATTCCTAGTTCACCGGAATGTGTGGGCAAGGTATAGTAAGTAGGCCAAGTCTATGCAAACCAGGCTCTGAATCGGTTATTTAAAACAACAGACTTGGGTGACATCAACAATCATCCTAATCTATTTCAGCTGGGAGCAGCAGTTTATAGCAGAATCTCATTTAATGCCATGAGCTCGAGGTTGGTTTCAGATGTCTATTGCAGTTGTGAAAATTCTGCAGCGTTCTGCCCTCCCCCTTTATTTTAACATGGTCCTTAGCCTTGATACGTTGGCTTCCCTCTTGCTAGAGAGACTATGGGAAAAGGCACTGTCTTTTGTGTAGGTGACATGGTTTTCTTTTCACAGATTCAGAAAGATTAATGGAACACAAGCTCTTCTATTATTACCGTAAAGAGGGCGGCTGAATTCTAAGCCCAAAGTCAACACTTTTGACATACGTTCTCCAGCATTCAACTGGCTTATAGCAAACATCTGGTCTCAGTTTATACATCACTCGGCAGAAATCCACACCAGATTTAGTGGCTTCAGAGAACAACCGTCATTATGTGCTCAGGGTTCTGCAGTTCAGGCAGGGCCCAGCCAGACGGTTCATCTCTGGTCTTCCGTGACATCAGCTAGAGTGCTTGACCAAGGTGGCTCATTCACATGGCAAGTTGTTGCTGGCTGTTGGACCAGAGCTCAACTGGGGCTGTTGACCAGAGCCTTGGCTCCTTTCCATGTGGCCTCTCCCTGTGGCTCAGTTGGGTTCTTCACAGCATCACAGTGGGGTGGTTGGGTTCTGAGAGTAAGTATCCTAAGAGTGGAAGTTCGCAGAGGACAAACCCCCTGTACATGCACACATCAAGCTTCTGCTCATATCATGCTTGTTTATATCTCCTTGTCACATAGTGTGGCAAGGAGCATAATGGCCCCCTAAAGATGTCCTCATCCTAATCCCTGAAAACTGTGACTCTGTTATCTTTCACATGGCCATAGAGCTTTTGCAGATGTGAAGTTAAGGATCTTGAGATGGAGATTGTTCTGGATTATTTGAATGGGCCCAGTGTAATCACAAAGGTCCCTAGAAGTGAAAGAGGTAGATAGAAGAGTCAGTGTCAGAGACAAATATGTGAGGGCAGAAGCAGAGCTTGGAGTAATGCACAGCTTGGCTTTGGAGTTGGAAGAAGGGGCCACAAGCAAAGGAATGCAGGAAGCCACTCAAAGCTGGAAAACGTTCTTTAATACTCTTGCTGACACCTCGATTTTAGCCCAGTGAGACTCATTTTGGGCTTCTGACTTCCAGAACCATAAAATAATAAACTTATGGTGTTTCAAGCTGCTACGTTTGTGGTAATTTGTTACAGCAGCAGTAGGAGACTAATGCCCACGGTCGAGCACAGAGTCAGTGTGGGACAGATGTGTGCATACTGAATACAGGAGCCTTAGTTCATTGGTGGTCACCAAGGTAACAGTCTACCACTCAAAACGGTACATTCTGAAATAAGGCAGTCAGAGAAAGACAGATATCATATGTTTTCACTTATGTGGAACTTGAGAAACTTAACAGAAGACCATGGGGGAAGGGAAGAGGAAAAAATAGTTTCAAACAGAGAAGGAGGCAAACCGTAAGAGACTTAAATACAGAGAACAAACTGAGGGTTGATGGGCAGAGAAGAGGAGAAAATGGGTGATGGGCATTGAGAAGGGTACTTGCTGGAATGAGCAATGGGTGTTGTATGTAAGCGATGAATCACGGGAATCTACTCCCAAAACTAAGAGCACACTGTATACACTGTATGTTAGCCAACTTGACAATAAATTGTATTTAAAAAAAAAAAAAAGAAAGAGGGTACATTTTGCAAACCAGAATAACATGGGGTTTTCACCAGGAAGTTACCTTGTTCAGAGTTAAATATTTGATGGGTACCTTCTAATTTTCCTGGTCAAGTTGAGCATTTAGTTTTCTATGCCTCATTATCCCAACCTGATATCGTTACTGTCACCCTAAATGTCACACCACTTTAGAGCCTTGTGCTGGAACCAATCCTTTCCCCAGTTTTTATTATGAGAAATTTCAAACATAGAGAAAAGTGGAAAGAACAATAAAATGAATTTCGGAACACGTACCACCTGGATTCAATCGTTGTTATTCTGACACATAGTTGCGTGCCTATTTAGCTAACATACATGTATATACATTTTTTGTTTGTTTGTTTGTTTTTGCTGAGCCTTTTGAAAGTTTCAAATACCCAGATCCTTTATCCCTAACTACTTTAGTATATGTGTCCTAACTATAGGGACATTCTATATTACCTCATTGTTATTATCATGTCTAAGAAAATTAATAATAATTCCCCACTATCATCTAACACCTGTTTTACGTTCACATTTCCCCAATGGCCAAAAAAATTTTTATTCATTCATACATTGCATTTAGTTGTTAATGTCTCTCTGTTCTTTTATTCTAAAACAGCCCGTTTTCCCCCTTTCATGCCACTGAAGAGACCAGACTAGTTTTCTCGTAGAATGTCCCACATTCTAGATCTGCCCGGTTATTTCCTTGCAATGGGAGTCTGACTTGTTCCTCTGTCCCCTGTATTTCCTATAAATCAGGAGTTAGATTTAAAGATGTGGCTGGATTTGGGCTCTACACTTTTGTCAAGAATGTACTTCATAAATGGTTCTGGGCTCTTCATGTAGCCTCACACACAAAGGTACATAATGTCAGGTGTCCCTTGGTTATGTTTAAGTTAAGTTTAATTTTTATAAATGTTTATTATTTTTGAGAGAGAGAGCATGAGTGGGGAAGGAGCAGAGCGAGAGGGAGGCACAGAATCTGAAGCAGGTTCCAGGCTCCGAGTTGTCAGCACAGAGCCCGACACAGGGCTGGAACTCGGGAACTCATGAACTGACAGATCATGATCGGAGCCAAAGTCGGATGCTTAACCGACTGAGCCACCCAGGTGCTCTGGTAAAGTTAAGTTTAATCACTGGGGTTTAAAGTGGTGATGGGCTGTGGGGTGATACTTCAGCGCTAGGCAAATACACTATTTCCAGTAACCTTCATCGCTTAAGAACCCTTACCCAAACCAGTCATTTCCACTGTAGATCGTGATTTTCTAATTCTGTCATTCTTTCTACATTTATTAGGTGAAACTTTTGTAAGGAAGACCTAATGTCCCCCTTTGAGTCCTTCTTTGCTTTTAGGCATAGTATGTTCCAGACAGACCTTGTATTTTCACTGTTCCAGACCTGGGTTCACCCATTTTCCTGAGGAATTCTGGTTCTTTTTAGTTGGGGGTTTAAAACTAAGATCTAACCACCAGGGATGTTCATTCTAGGACTGTTTAGTGGATAGAACCTGGGAATATATTTATTTAATAAATTTTATTTTCAACTTAATATTTCTAGTTCAAATTTAATATGCATGGAATTTTTAGGTTTTTTTATATTCGTTTTTTTTTTAAGTTTATTTATTTATTTTGAGAGAGAAAGAGAGGGAACACAGTGGAGAGGAAGGGGCACAGAAAGAGAGAGAGGGAGAAAGAGATTCCCAAGCAGGCTTGCAGAGCTCAAATCAGGGCTTGAACTCATGAACCTTGAGATTATGACTCTCTGAGCTGAAATCGAGAGTCACACACTTAACCGACTGAGCCCCCCAGGCACCCTGGATTTTTTTATATTTGTATCTCTCTCCCAAACTGAAAATTTGATTACTACACATCAAAATATGCATCTATCTGTACATAATATACATAGACATATAAAATAGTTTCTAAAAACACCAATATTATTACTAAAATAAAACTGTTAAGTTTTTCTTCGTGTTTTTTTGACCTTAGAATATATCCCATTATGAAAGTACAGACAGAAACCATTCTTTGTATGATTATGTTATCAGTTTCATAAACAGGTTTATTTGTTGACATTTGGTTTTAAATCATAAGGTTTATCTCTCCTCCTTTTTAAGTTAATTTTTGTGAGGTTTTTTGGAAAAGGAAAAATATTTACATAGTTTAAAAGTGAAAACTGTATAATATGGCAGCTTCGTCTAAATCTTGCTTCCATGCCTTTCTTTTCCTCCCCAGACCCCTACAGAGGTAACCATTTTCTTAGCTTTTTATTTATCTTTCCAATAAGATAGATTTTTATAAAAATAAGCAGATTTTTTAAAATTTCTTTAAGTTTATTTTTTGAGAGAGGGAAAATGAGCAGGGGAGGGAGAGAGAGAGAGAGAGAGAGAGAGAGAGAGAGAGAGAGTCCCAAGAAGGCTCTGCAATGTCAACACAGAGCCCAACGCAGGGCTCGAACTCACGAACCAGGAGATTATGACCTGAGCGAAAATCAAAACTCAGATGATTAACCTATTGAGCCCCCCAGGCACCCCCAAATAAGCAGATTTTATATTCATTCTTATTTTCACCTGTTTCTTAGACAAGAGTAGCCCAGCGTGTATGCTTTTCTTCACTGTGCCTTGTCCACTTTTTAGCATAGCCCTGACATGTCTCCGTGCGAGCCGAGGCTGTCTCCCTCTCTGGCCTGGGATGCACCCGCTGCGCCGTGTGGCCGCACTGGGGTGGATTCACCCAGTCCCTGCCAGTGGCCTGTCGGATTGTTTCTGGCTTCTCTTTTGCCAATGATGCCGCGATGAGTAATCTCTAGTATGTGTTTTCATCTGCCTGCAGGTATGTCTTCAAGTGGGAGTGAATGGGTCACAGATAAAAACATACATAATTTCATCAGGTTTTGCTCAATTTCCCCCTCTGGGGCCATGCCATCTTGCATTCCCCTGCTGGTAAGTGGGTCTCCACAGCCTTACCACCAACCCTTGTCAAACTTGTGGATTTTACCAGTATCATGAGTAAGAGGTGCTATTTCAGCTTAGTTTCGATTGATATTTGTGTAATGTTGGGTAGGGTTGAGCATTTTTTCTTAGGTCTAAGGGCCGTCTCCCTTTCTCTTTCTGTACATAGTATACATTTTTTCTTCCTTTTTCTGTCTTGGTCTTTTTCTTCTCAATTTTAAGAACTTTTTCTAATATTAGACAAATTAGACCTTTGTCTCTGATGAAAGTTACAACTGTTTTCCTTTCTTAGTATTGACATTTGTATTTTGACTTACATGTGTCTTGCCGTGCATTTATTTGTTTACATAGACAAATTTATCAATCTTGTATTATCTTTAGATTTTAAGTTAAAATTGGAAAGATTTTTCATCCCCCAGATTATCAAGGAATTCACCCATTTTTTCCCTAGGACATGTATGATTTCATTGTCCAATTAAATAGTCAAATCCGTATGCAGTTTACTTTGGTGAGTGGTGTGATACAGGTTTAGTTTTGTTTTTCCAAAAAGCCATGCATCTTTCCCCCAGAGGTTCAAGATGCCTCTTTTATCATAGGCCGAATTTCTGCACGTACTTGCATCTACTTTGCCAGTTTTCTGTTCTGTTCACTGATCTGTGTAGCCTGAGGTTTGCAAAGAGCACCTTGACCCAACTCTGAGTGGAGGGATAGTGTGTCTCTGTCATTCTTTCCATAGTTCAGAGTCAGCCCAACCCTAGAAGGCAAAAACTTAGGACAAAGCACTTAACCTGCACAGAAAGCAGCTGTGGTCCACATGATCGGACTATAATTGACATCATAGAAGACTCTCTACAACCCATATCTTACCAACAGTTTTGTAAAGGGCAACGAAGCAGGCCTGGGGGGCAGTCAACACATCAAGTCCTTGGGGATAGGTGCTCCAAAAGCTCTCTCTAGGGCATGCTGGACTATTAGGTACCAGGTGCCGATCTATACTATTTGGCTCCCTGTGGAATTGCTTTTGATAAAGAACACTTCAGTGACAGGCCGTGGTCCTGTAGTGTGGGATGTGCTAAGAAAAAAAATCAGGGAAACTCGAGAACATTCACTGTACCATTCTCTCACCCCTGGTCTTATCTTTCCTATATTTATCCTGATTTCCTGACATTATTTAATTTATTTCTTTTCTTTTTATTTTAATGCATCTTTGGAAGCCATTTTTGGAGGAGGGGGCTATATTTTTGAAGGAGAAGGGAAGGAAGGAAGGGAATTACACGGGACTGATGGCTTGGTACTGCTGAACTATGGAAACAATATGCAACCCTTGATTTCAGGCTAGATTTACTGCACTTTTCAAAGGAACCTCTTCTTTGGCAGGTTTACCCAATGCAGAAAAACACCTTCGCTCCCAGGTCAAGCAGTTTCAGCCTTTAAATCTTACCATTTTAGATCGGGGGGTAGGGGTGGGGATGAATACCGGAGGATTTTAAAAGTTGATGCAGGTTCAGGGGTGCCTGGGTGGCTCAGTAAGTTGAGTGTCTGACTCTTGATTTCAGCTCGGGTCATGATCCCAGGGTCGTGGGATGGAGCCCTGCGTCAGGCTCCTCACTGAATGTGGGGTCTGCTTGAGATGTCTCTCTCTCTCTCTCCCTCTCCCTTTACCCCTCTCCCTTGTTCACACACATGCATCCTCTCTCTCTCTCTCTCTCAAATAAAAATAGAAAAAAAAATAGAGTAAAATCTTATACAGGTTCAGACAAGTGTTCTAGTGACCAAAGTCAGCTTGAGGCATTGGTGTGACTTCATCAAACACATCCGCACACCACCTTGCCTTTGCCATCTTGGGTCTGTGCTGGAGCGAATGCTGCATTGCCCCCTGGACCAAATGCAGAGCTCTCTGCTCACGTTCATCAGCATGTAGGCAGTGTCTCCCTCACTTTCTGACTTTTCTTCTTTGGTCCAACAGCCCTTTTCACCATGTGTAGAGCACACCCCCTCTAGGACGCTATGGCTGCCTTGTTCTTTTAAAATTCCATTTGCTCCCTTCTCCCCAGCCCTGGGCTCTGCTTGTACCTGAGGTGACTACATTGACCTTGCTTTCCTGCTGATAAATTCTTTTGCACCTTTCTTGCAGGCGTGTGCACAGAATCCCTGAGCTAGGACAGCACGCCCTGAGTGCCCTGTGTGGTCAGCCCTGTGGTGAGGGAAACAGATGGGTAAGACAGGGACCTGCCCTAGAAGGATGCCGAGAAAGACAGCCTGGGCTCTGCGGGGGGCGCAGCGAGTCGTGGTCCTGAGCCTGCTCCATGGGGAGGCCTGGAGCTGGAGGTAACATCTCAGAATTTTTTTTTTTTTAATTTAAATTCAAGTTAGTTGACAGACAGCGTAGTCCTGGCTTCAGGAGTAGAACCCAGCGATTCATCTCTTACATACAACACCCAGGGCTCATCCTAAATAGCGCCCTCCTTAATGCCCATCACCCATTTAACTCCTGCCACCAGAGTGCTTCGTGGACGCCAGGGACTGCTGTTTCAGAGCATGCGACCTCCTCCTGGGCTCTGTCACTTGTCATCTTCTTCCCAAAGTGATCGCACCACCCTCTTCTCTTCCAGATATGTCTTCATTTGGTGCCTTGTCCTCCTGTTCTCTTAAATGTTTGAAGAGAGAAAACAGTTTTGCTGAAGTCATTGGTTGGGGGTGCCCGCATTTGTTGCATTTGGTCGAGCGCCTTTGCCAATATAAAAAGTCACCCATCAGCCGGCTGTGTCTTCTGAATACTGCTGACTGCCTTGACTTGGGCCCTGCTGGCCCTTCATGGCTGACCATGTCCCGCTCAGTGTCAGCACCTGGGCCACTGGCATGTCATTATGCCTTATGCAAAGGCCCGTATCCCTTACTCACAAAACTGAAATAGAAAAAGCTCTGGAAACAAGAAATCATTTGACAGCAAAACCCGACCTAAACTGACATGAGGAATTTAGACCCCTCATTTCTCCCAGTAAACATAAATATTCACACCTGTTGCTGCAGAAACACTAATATGTCTGAGTGTGGGATGCTGTTGCAGACTCTCTTAGGAATATCATGAAATGCGGTGTTTGTGTGTTGAGTCCCAGAGCAGAGTCAGTCCCAAGGATGCGGACTAAGGGACTGTGGACCTGGATAAAACCAGAGGCTTGAGATGCCTGTAGTTCCACCGCATGTGACTGACAAGAGGACTCATGCATGGAAGTGACTCCGGCCACAAAGAGAGCGCGTAAGTGAGGCCCAAGCCGGTGAAAATACCCAGACCCAATCAGTATACTCAGAACTTCCTCATCCCTGGAAGATCCACAAAGCAGGCAAGGAGCTCCTAGAAAAACGTCTTCACGTCGCAATGTCACTGGATGTCTCGCAGTCCCTATAATCTGTCAGCTCTGGGTGCACTGACACCAACAGTAAGATTTTAAATGTTTTTCATGTGTCAAGCACTGCTCTAACTGCCTAATTGAATTATCTGATCAAATCCTTGTGATGACCCCTGGAGGCATAAAAGTATCAGTATCCCTTGGGGCACTCGGGTGACTCAGTCGGTTGAGCTTCCAACTTCAGCTCAGGTAATGATCTCACGGTTTGTGAATTTGAGCCCCGCGTCATGCTCTGTGCTGACAGTTCGGAGCCTGGAGCCTGCTAAGGATTCTGTCTCTGTCTCTGTCTCTCTCTCTCAAAACTAAATGTTAAAAAAACTTGTTTTTATAAGCATCAGTATCCCTTTACAGATGGGGAAACTGAGGCTTGGAGAGATTAAGTGTATCCATTATAGTTTAGAAGCCAGAAAATACACACCTCTCTGACTATTTCAGGAAAGATTAATAGAGGGGATTAAGAGTTTCAAAAAATGATTAGATAGGTAGGATCTTGGCTCAGCCTCCAGGACTGATTCCCGATACAACACTGCAGAACTGGATCTCCAGAGTTGTTACTTCTGCAAGTGGCAAGGCTGAGAATCGGTACCCCACTATGGGAACTACAGACCATGGGAACATCCACCTTTGCTGCCACCTAGGGACCAGGAGGGCTCACTGCAACTGCTGGCTTCAGGGTCGCATCTGCTATGTGGGTGCTCTGCTTCCCAACACACCCACAAGGTCGGTGACTGGTCTCCTCACCTGCTTGGCACGAGACTAGCAGAATCTATAGCCATATGGCCCCACCTCATTTCCTGGGCCTCTCAGATCCCATATAAGACATCTTCTTGGGAGAACCTTAAACACCTCTAGATCCCTGGAAGGGCAAAGGAGCATGCCGTTTTAGCTTTCTTGACTTCGAAATACAGGAAGACACGTCAGGAGGAGGGTTGAATGGGTGTTGATCAGGTCAGTTTATCATTCCATGCAGTAACTAAGTTCCCAAAGATGACACAGGAAGAGGTGGGACCAGGATTTGAAACCAGGCTGTCTGGCTCCAGAGTCCAAGCCCTGTACATTCCACTGCCTTTCCTAACCCCATGAACTTCTGTCTGGCCTGGCCGGCCCCCACAACATGGCTTCTCCAAGCCCTCTTCCTTCAGCAGATCTTCAGCTATCTGGTCCAGGTATCTCTATGCCCAAAGGGGCCTCTGGAACTAGACTCGGAATCCCTTAGGGGCTCGGATAGATGAGCTCCATCTACCATGTACTGGCCGGGCATGTCAGTGACCTATGGACCCAACAGTGCTGTGCAACAAGCCACCCCAAAATTCAGTGACTTAGGACAAAAAACATCTAGTATTGCTCATCTGGTCTATATGTTGGCTGTTTCTTGTCTTACCTGGGGTCATCCGTGCCTCCGTGGGCAGCTAACGGCCACTTAGGTGGTTCTGTTATCTTGGCTGGGCTCTCTCAGACTGGGGTTTAGCTCACAAGTCTCTGGCAGGGTAGGCTTGTGTCTCATCCTCCAGCAAGTCTGGCCAGGATGTTCTCATAGCCATTGCTGAGAAGTGAGAGAGGAAGTAGTGGCCAGGATGTTCTCATAGCCATTGCTGAGAAGTGAGAGAGGAAGTAGAAATTCACATGTACTTTTCCTAACCAAGTCGTGTGGTCATGCTCAGGGTCACAGTGGAAAGGATTCCAGTCACAGGGCAAGGTCACAGGGCAGAGAGTGTGGATATAAGGAGGCAGTTAGCTGGGACCATCAACCTTGGGCACAATATTTAACCTCTGAGATGAGTCCACACACCTGGTGCCTCAGATGGGGGGTATGGAGGGCCAAGCTTTCTGGAACCCTGCAGGGTCCAACCTAATGCAGAATTCAGCCCTCAAGGGCTGTCTGGCAAAGTTGTGCATAACTAAATTGTCTGTTCTTTTGGCTGGTTCGGTTCTGTGCTCGAGCCAGGCTCACCAGCTGACTCGGGGACACAGCCATTAACTTGCAGGCCCCTGCATCACGGAGACGGCCTCTCAACAAAGACAGTCATTTGACATCTCAAGCTGCATATCTGCTCACTTACCAATTAAAAGGCTCATGTCCTCAATGTGACAAATACCAGGAAAAACAATTCCGTGATTCAGAACACAAGTGGGGAGAACACAAGCGAGTTAATCATGAAACGGGCGCCGGCCTCGCTGTCCAGCTTTCATCTGGCTTCTCAGTGAGACAGAACACGACTCTCCCAAGATTTCCTGGGTCACGCCGGCCGCTCCGCCCGGGCAGGACATGCCACCGGATGGAGATGGTGCTCCCGCCCTGCAGGATCATGTGAAGGGCCAGGCTTGTTTTTCTGTAGCTTAGATTTCGGCAGGCAGATCTTAAGTTTTCTTAATTCATATTTAATAACCTGACAGCGCTGTCTGGCAGTTGTGCTGTGAGGACACAGCGGAGGCCATGATCCCCTTTGCAGTGCGTCCTCAGGCTCCCCTTCCCTGCAGAACAGGAGGGCCTGCCCCAGCCCCGGACCTGAGGGTTCGGTTAGCAGCTTTGACCCTGGAAAACTCTAAAGAAAACACACCTTCCTCCCATGTTTTCATTTGGCTCTCTTTGAAGCAAAGTTGAGGTGTCTCCCTAGCCCCCCAATGAAACCAGAGTTGTGCATTTTTTTTTGCACGCTTCTTGCCCCTAGGGCTGCACCTGTGTCCCGGGGTCCGGGTAACCCTGCATGTATGTGCCTTGTAAGTTCTCACCCAAGTCCGCAGCCTCCTGAACCCACCTCCTTTTTCCAGACAGTCTTATGGCTTCTCTTTGGGCTTTGAGGTGCAAAATAGTCCTGGGACCGTCACCTGGAGGGTGACTACCAGCTTTACTCCCACTACCACCACCCTTTGTAGCCTCAATATTTTTACTATCAAGTGGGGAGAGAGTAAGTATTGTCCCAGCCCCCGTTGAAAGGAACCACTCTCCCTTTGTTCGTATTTGCTAGTGTGTGGTAATAATTAATGTTATCAGCTATACAAATGATACAAACAAAGTTAGAAAGGTCACAGGATAAAATAAGAGAAAATATACCTCTCAAGCCTGAGATACTTACTTGCTTCCTTTTGGAGGATTCTCTCCATCTGCAGGTGAATAGACGTTCATGAGACCAAGAGGCTCTGTTGGGTAGACCGCGTGAAGACAGAATCACTCTCCCCAGAGCCCTAGGTAGCCACCTCATTTGTACTGGGACTGTGCTTTCTTTGTGCATTTTTATGTCTTTCCATGTCTGGTTTTTGTCTCCCCAGAGAGACTGTAAACTTCTAAAGAACAAGAACTGTGTTGTCTCCTTTTATAAAGTGTGTGTTTCACAGAAAGTAAGTAAAAGTAAAACTTTTGAAATGTTGCTTATCCATGCCTACAAGGTTCTCTTACTGACATAAGGGTCCAGGGTCTCTGGAAATTGTGTGGCAAACACTCTCTCACCCCACCATTATCAGGTGGTTGATAGAACCCAAACGTGGCTTCGTCTTCATGTACGTCGCCTGTGTCTTCTGCCTCCAGAACTACCTGTGCTGTATAAGGTGACAAAATGTAGCAGTGGCCAGCACAGGGCCAAAGGCAGGACTTCTCTGAAGCTTCAGGATTTCGTTGGCTTACAGTACCTCTCTCATACGGAGACTTTTCAGAAATACCATTGAAAATAAAATTATGAGGTGTAGCATTTTCCTCCCTGCCATACAGGAACTCTAGAAAAGAACCCATCCTCTAGGAGGGAGGCAAACCATAGGAGACTCTTAAATACAGAGAACAAACTGAGGGTTGATGGCGGGGGAGAGGGGAAAATGGGTGACGGGCATTGAGGAGGGCACTTGTTGGGATGAGCATGGGTCTTGTACATAAGCGACGAATCACGGGAATCTACCCCCAAGACCCAGAGCCCACTGTACACACTGTATGTTAGCCAGCTTGGCATTAAGTTATATTAAAATATATATACGTTAAAAAAAAAAAAAAAGGACCCATCCTCTATTCTAGGCCTTTGCTCCATTTCGGACACGGAAACGGAGATGGAAGATGAAGGAGGAATATTGGTGTAGTAACCAAGGCATCGTCATGGCCCGAGACGGGCGGCAATGACAATACAAGAGGCTAGCATTTACTGACCGCTTACTGTGGGCCAGGCCCTGTTCTCAACACCGGTGTGTACCACCATCTCGTGTCCTCCTTACAGAAGTCTGTGAAGAGAGCCGCTCATTCACCAGCAAGGAAACTGGGATGCAGAAAAGATACATGACTTTAGAGCCCCACAGGCAGGAATGGTGGAGCTCGGAGCCCACACTGACCACACCCAACGACGCAGAATTCCCAAATGGAAGTCCTTCTGACTGGAATGGTGCTTCGAGCTGGGCAAAGCCGCCAGCCCGTTTTCTCACCAGTGTCTCGTAAGCATCGTTGTGAGGAGCATGTTGCAGGGGCTCAAACCACCACAGGGTATCTGTCGAGGCCTTGCCAAAGTTCACCGACTCCTAATCTCCCGCGTGCACTACCTCTTTCTTAAACATTCAAAAATAAGGGAAGGAACTTCTAATTAAATCTTCACTACAGTCCCATAGCGTTCAAGCAGAGCGTTCCCAGAAAGTTGAAGAGAGGTGCTGTCTGATTAAACGGGGGTGAGGGGGTCATAGCATCGCCCCCTGAGAGCATCGCATGGCACATTTATTGGGTTAATTGTTTTCTATACTTGGTCTAGCACAGGAAGTCTGTGAATATGAGTGGGGGGCAAAATGTTCAAGTCAACATTTTCTTTGATTTATGAATGTGGGCAACGAACCACAGTAGTATTCGCAGGACCCGTGACTTTGTCACGAGTACGATCACAGGTATTTTCATTTCGGCTGTGCACGTTGCAAAGTATCATTTGTGCTCATTGCCGCTCTGAAATTATGACCGTTTTAAACATGACACTAGATTTTATTACGTAATGCATTAATAAGGAAGGACCTTTACAGGGCGTCTGGGTAGCTCAGTCGGTTAAGCATCTGACTCTTGGTTTCAGCTCAGGTCATGATCTCACAGTTTCACAAGTTCAAGCCCCGCATCGGGCTCTGTGCTGACAGCTCAGGGCCCGCTTTGGATTCTTTGTCTCCCTCTCTCTTTCTCTCAAAATAAATAAGTAAATGTTAAAAAAAAAAATAGTTACGGGGCGCCTGAGTGGCTCTGTTGGTTAAGTATGCAACTTCGGCTCAGGTCATGGTCTCGTTGTGAGTTGTAGCCCTGCATCGGGCGGGTGCTCTGCGGTCAGCGCAGTGCCCACTTCGGATCCACTGTCCCCGTCTCTTTCTTCCCCTCCCTGTCTCTCACACGCACTCTCTCTCTCTTTCTCTCTCAAAAATAAACATTAATTTTTTTTTAAAAAAAAGGACATTTACTACTACATTAGCATTTTGCTTTTTTAATATTTTGAAAACCATACTTAAACCACGGTTGGTTTCTTTCATCATTCTGTGTGCTTTATTTGATACATCCGAACCCATTATTCTGGAAAGGTGTCCACAGGCTTCCACAGGCAGCCGAAGTGCCCACAGTCCCTGGTTACCGTCCATTCACAGTTTCCAGGAAAGCACTCTGGAGGATTCAGAGGTGGCAAATGCAGGAGGAAGGTCTCGCACACACAGGTGCGCGCATGCACGCACACACGTGATCCTTGCTAGGAGTGTGGAGTGGGCCTTTCCCCTGGACCCAGAAGCCCTACCGGGTCCTAGCCGCCCCGTGATGCCTCACTGACTCTGCCTCTCCAGGCACCCTGAGAAATGAAAACCAGCGCCCCTGACTCATGGCAAAGACACGGTTTCAATTAAGTCAGAGAAACACAATTTATTACTAGCATGTTTTCAGTTCCAGGCGATGCCTTGAAAAGGTCAGCTTATATGAATGTTTAGAAAAAGCAAGATCATAAAATGAGAAGGACTTGGTATTTTAGAGTTTTTTTCCCATCGATGAAGAAAATTCAGGTTTTCTCTTACAATTGGCAAACTGGCATTTTTTTACTCAACCTGCATTTACTCTTTAAAAAGGAAGATGTTTGAGAACAACATTTGAGGAGTTTTGTATTGCGAGGATTTTACAGTGTCTGAAACCAGGACGGTGAGCCCTAAACCTGAGACCAAGGGGGGAGACATCTAGGTGGCTCCGTTGGTTGAGCGTCCAGCCTTGGCTCAGGTCATGATCTTGCAGCTTGTGAGTTCAAGCTCCACGTTGGGCTTGCTGCCAGCAGTGCAGAGCCCGCTTGGGATTCTCTGTGTCCCTCGCCATGCCATCTCCCCCCCGCCCCGCTTGTGCACACGCTCTTTCTCTCTCTCTCAAAAATAAACAAACATTAAAAGTAAATGAACATAAGACCAATGGCTCACTTACTCACCAATATTCATGGAAGATAGCAAATCACAGAATATGCCTCGTTGCTTCATCTGATGGCTACTGTTTTCATTAGTTGCCTTTTAACCGGTGAGTCATCTTTTGAAAAATATCAATTCGATGTAGTCACTTGTTCCTTTAAAACCTCCGTTGGCTCCCCCTTGCCGGAGGAGAAAATACAAAATCCTTAACCTCACGCCCAGCCCCTTTACACGTGGACTACACTGTGTCTTACTAGCCTTCTGTGGCAGCCTCTCCTGCCCCCTTCTCCCCGCCATCCCACTCACACAGTGATGGAGACTCCCTGAATTCTGTTGTAGGGCGAGCTCAGTAAAAGAACAAGCTAGTATGTTTATTTTTTTTATCTCACATGGTAATTGTTTTAAAAATAGCCTTATTTTTATGCATACTAGCCTGGATTTTATTTAAACCCCCGCCTGGGTTTTAAATTGGTCTATACGACAGTCTTGATGTCTTATATAACCCTGATACACATTCTTTACAAAATCTGGGGTTTGTTTCTGCAAAGGCAGATTACTCATTTTAAAGCAGTTATTTATCCCGCTCTACTCCGCTTCCTTTTATAATCCTATCTGAAAACCGAGTAATGATTTACTTATTTCATTTGTACAGTCACTCACGATAGGTAGAATGCTCTGCTCACGGTTTCTCTGTGAGTTCTGTCCTCCCCACATTCCTGCATTGTCCTGCAGTCTTCCCTTCGTCCTTGCCCAGGTCTGTTCTGCGGTGAATGTTTTAATTCCATACAAGTATTTGGGGGTGCCTGCTGCCCACCATGCTAAGTGCCTGGTGTAGGAGTGCACGGCCGTTCCCCCTACCCCCACTAGTCCCTCGCATCGCATTCCAGACACTTCTGCTGAAAAAGAGCTAAGGATTTTATGCTGAGTTTGACCACTTGTGGAAACAGGAGGCAGGGGCACATTTAGTTTTTCCTCACGTCCACACCCTGTGTTCGATCAGTTTGTAGTCTCTGGAGACGAATTCACTGTGAATTAAATAAGACCACCCTGTGGTGCCTCCAGAACGGTCTCTTCTCTCTTCCTGGGTCTGGCTCCTCTTGGTGGAGTTGCTGTCTTTGGTCTCTTAAATAATCAGTGATTATTTGGTTCTCTCATAAAACTGGACCATGTAGATATATATATATATATAGTCCACGGTCTCTTGTGACTGATTTACAGAGCTCTTGAAAAAAGTTAACTAATACGTTTTATAAATGCGGTGTGTTGTAGTTCAGAGTTACATTTCAGGCCTCGAACAATGCTTGGCAACTTTAAACTGTTTTAAGTTAAAAGTGTTTGTGGCTTTGCTTGGTGTGGCTGGTTGTTGGTTGGTCTACTATTACCGTTATTTCTATCATCATCATTAATTTGTCTGTTTCAGTGAAGGTCTTTGTTAAAAACAAATAAATAAATAGAAATTCAGTTAATGAAAGATATTTCGGTCATGAATTTTATTTACCTTCCTGCTCAGAAACTTCTGAGGGCAGACAAGTTTGCCATTGGGTGAAGCTTCAACAGAGGGGCAGTGGTCTCCCACTTCCCTTAATGCAACCACAAGACAAAGCATACTGTTGTTAGACACTCTTAGACACTGAGCTGTGTTCCCCACAAAACTGATATGCTGAAGCCCTAACCACCCCCCCCAAGTACCTCAGAATGTGACAGTATTTGAAGAGAGGATATTTAAAGAAGTCATTATGGTTAAGTGAGGTCACGTGGGTGGCCTCTAATCCAATCTGACTGGTGTCCTTATTAAATGAGGAAATTTAGACTCACCAGGGACATGCACACATCAAGGGAAGACTGTGTGAGACATCGCGAGAAGGCGGCCGTCTGTAAGCCAAGGCAAGAGGCCCCCAGAGAAACCAAAACTGCCGACATCCTGATCTTGGACTTCCAGCCACTGGAACTGTGAGAACATAGCTTCTGTTGTAGAAGCCCCCAGTCTGTGGTATTCTGTTATGACAGCCCTAACAGACTAATACAGCCAACAAGCCTGTTTCAAAGGATCCCTTTTCTGAGCAGATTCCTGTGTGATGGATGACAGGAGCCAGCATCCTCTCCATTTTTGTAAACGGAGAAGCCAAGGCAGAGAAAACTTCGGACGCTGAGCCCTTGATGCCGTGGGGACAGTGGCAGGGATAGGACTGAGAGGGAGCTGCCTTCACAGAACCCCCAGTGGGGTCCCTTTAGTGCCCAAGTGTTCAGAGTGCCGTACCAGAGACCTGGGAAGAGGCAGGTAGGAGAGAATATTCTAGAATTTTTGGAGCCGTGCTCTGAGCTTTGCTCAGGAGTGTTCGTTTTCTTTTCTATGGATTTTAACAAAACATCTGAGAACTAAATGTGAAACTCCTTCTCTAGTAAAGCCATGTGATGCATGCGTCTAGCACCCGCGAGTGAGGAGCCGGAAACATTCTCCCGCACCCACTCTGCAGGTTTCTGGCTATTTGCACTTTGGTGTAAATGCTCACATTGCATTTTTTGTTCCTGCCACATTTAACACTTCAGCCTGAAGCCAGCTTTATCGCTGCTTTGGGAATTAGCTACAATTTATGAGTATTAAAATTCTGGAGTCTTCCCCCACAAAATAAAAAGAAAGAAAGAAAAGAAAAACAGGAGGTGGCTATTTTTTGACTTTGAAATTTTACCAGGATGGCAGCTCCAGAAAAGTCTGCATGGAGTCCAGTAACCTACGGGACTGGACAGTGGAAGCATCAGGCTGGTTTGCGATGTGCTGACAGGGCCCAGCTGGGACGGCGCTGGGCAGAGGGAGGAGGGAGGCAGGGTCACTCCAGGTCAGGCATGCCATAGAGGAAGCAGGCCCGGGCAGAAGGGAGCTGGGTGGCTGCGGTCGGTCTCTCAGGTGTCAGAGGCAGTGCAGCCTGGATCCAATGCATTCCGAGACCCGTTTGCCCTTTCCCAGGTGTGTGCTGAGACCCTCCCGTGTGTGCCTTGCCGTGTGACTTCGCGATCCAGGGGTTGGAGTAAGAAGGGGTGGTGACAGAGCCAGGCGATACATAAAGCAGGCCCTGCCCTGAGATAGTGCAGGGTATGGAGGCAGTGACAGGGACCACGATAGGATGATGCTTGACCAAAGGCTGAACTCAATATGGGCTCTGAACAAGGAATGGCCAGGTCTTTGGGGGCCAGAGTGACGAAGGTCATCTTTTCCTCTGGGTGGTGACAGCACTGAGCTGCAGGGTCCTGGAGGAACGAGAGCTGGGAGTTACCATTTTCTCTTTTAGTTCTGTCCTTTGGTTTTGCCCCTTCAAGGGTTTTGGTGTGGTTCTGGGCTCCTTCCTTGCCCAAGGTCCCCACAGCAGATTTGAAACTTCTTTGGACCCATGGCATCCTCCTTCCCCTCGGTGTCCCTGAGGTAGGGGTGGCTCTGGAATTCCCTTTTCTTCTTTTAGGGCTGTCACAGGATTGTGACAGGGTCTGGCTGGTGTGGGATGGCCAATGAGAGTTTCCCAGGCTTAGAAGCACCAAGAGCAAAGACCCTGTAGTCAGAGGAAAGGCCCCTTCCTTGCCTGGAGTGACCTTTTGGCAGGGAATCCAAAGAAGATGTAAGGAATCTGGCTCCTGGAGAAGAGAGAGTCGGCACACAAATACTGGCCCCCACGGGCTCCCGCGCCCGTCTGCAGGTGGCCGGCATCGCCCTTGAGAGGCTTATTTGAGACACTCACTCAGCAGACACTAAGGGAGACGTCAGCTTGCCTGTTTACTCATTTATTTAACAAATTCGTACTGAATGTCTGCTTTCTGCTAGGCACTGGTGTTCTGACTAGAGCAGGGACTGGCAGACGTTTTCTGTAGAGTAAATATTTTAGGCTTTGAGAGCCATACTGTCTTTGGTGCAACTACCCAACTCTTGTCGGGTGGAAGCAACCACAGACAATACATAAATGCATGGGCGTAGCTTTGTTTGAATAAAACTTTATTGACAAAAACAGGCAAGGGGCTGGGTTTGGTCCAAAGGCCGGAGCTTGCCGACCTCTGGGCTAGAAACACAGAGGTAAACAAAAGTGGACAGAGTCTCTGTTCAGATTTATACTCTAGACTAAGAAGACAAGTTAATCATATAATCATAAACATAAATTATGAACACTGGCGCTTAAAGGAAGATACATTCTCATAGCTCTACAAACAGGGTGTGATATAGTCTCAGGTCAAGGAAGTCTTGATGCTTGAGTTGGACTTTGAATCAGCATAACCAGGTGAAGAAAGAGAGGAAACAGCACATGGAAAGGCCCCATGGCAGGAGCCTGGAACATTCCAGAAACTGCAAGAAGTCCAGTGTGGTGAAAGTATGGAGGAGAGTGGGGGGAGGGCGAAGATGAGGCAGTACCCAGTCCGTGCACAGCCTTGGAGCCATGCTGGGGCTCCCGTCTATCTGAGACTAATGAGGAAGGCTTGGAGCAGGGGAGAAAAGGAATCAAATTTGCATTTTGAGAAAAACTCCCTGGCTGCAACACGGGAACAGATCAGAAAAGAACACAGGGAGACCAAGAAAGGCCTGATGCAAGAGAGGAAAGCAGTAATGCCGGTAAAGAGAAATAGGGGAGGATAAGAGACCTTTGAGAAAGAGCACTGAAAGGCGAGTAAGGAAGGCAAGACCCCACCGGGCGGCTAGGCGTCAAGGTGGTACAACGACCCGGTGAGAGGTGCTGCCTACTGAGATCCGAAGCGCTGGAGAAGTCGCCTGGTGTTTCTGTTTTGCTTGGTTTGATTTGGTTTTGGTCAGAGGAAGGGGGTTAACAGCAATGGGCTGAGGAGGGAATGGCAGGTAAGGGGGTGGACAGAAGGCCAGCCACCCCTGAAGTTTCGAAGTAGCTGAACGGGACAGGTAGTGGAGAAGCCAGAAGGTGACAGGGGGGTGAAAGTTTTCTTGACGACATTGAAATGATGAGTGGCACTTGTTTGCTCAGTGCTCATGCTGTGTGTTTAAGTCACTCATCAAACTCGGTCTCATTCATTTATTCATTATTTGATCCAGCATGCCTATCTCATCCTCGGAGGGGGGGTATGTTTGCTATGTTCTGAGCTCTAAATTCATTTTATTTTCTTCTTCCCTTTTCAGTGGGCATTTATTGAGTGCTTACTATTTGCCACCTACCTAACCAGGTCCCAGTGATACAGAAGCTATAGCCTGTGTGTTCAAGGGGCTTATAGTCTAACCCAGGGGTAATTCTGTCTTCTTTTCTACCTTGGGAACAGCGGGCGATGTCTGGAGTTACTCTTGATTGTCACAACTTGGGGGCAAGGGAGAGACGGGATGCTGCTGGCATCTGGCGGGTAGAGGCCAGGAATGCTGCCATCCCTCCTACATTGCATAGGAAGGCCCCTTGGATGAAGAATTATCCAGTCCAAAATGTGCATAGAGTGAATGGCACCTCAGCAACTGCGTGCATATGGTGACCGCAGGAGCTCAGTGGATGGGCACTTAGGCACGCACAGTGGCACCGGCCAAGCAGAAGATGAGGGACAGACAGGACAGGCGAGGTGACACCTGTGGAAAGGCATGAAGGTAAAAGAGAGCGTGTGCGGGCTCGGGAGCTCAGAGTGGAGGCACGGCAGGCGGTAGTCACTAGAGCAGGGCTGGGGCCGTAAATACCATGCCAAGTGTTGTGGATTTTGTCTGTTCAGTGAGAGGCCACTGAAGGATTCCAAATGAGAGTGGACCAGAGTTGTGTCTTAGGAAGATCCTTCTGGTGGCGGACAGGATCAAACAAAAATCGCTCACATTTATTGAGGACATGCTACGTGTCAGGCACGTTTCTGAGTACTTTATCGAATCACCTCATTTGATCTCCCAGTAACCCCATGGTGAAAGTGCTTCTTGTTACCCCATTTTACAGCTGAGGAGACTGAGGCAGAGGAGGCATGAGGCTTGCTCGACATCATATGACTAGTAAGTGGGGAAGCCCAGACTGACGGAGACTGAGCTCGTTAGGCAAGCATGAGATGCAGTTCTTTCCGGTTCCCCTTGGAATCTGGGCTCTGGAAGCAGACTTAAGCATCCACAGGGTCTCAATTCATAATTCATATGTTCCAGTGCTTCCTGCTGCTGTTCTCGAAATCCCATGCCTGCAATTTTGAGGATGTGGCCTTGAGGTAGCCAGCTTACTCCTTCCTGATTAGGAGTTCTCATGTCGCTGTTAATGTTTGGCACTTTGTGGCCGACATGCCCCATCCAAAGACAAACACTCGCTCTGGGAGCTCAGAATCACTCTTTCGGCCTGGGATGGTAAGTGGAGCCCAGGAAGCTCATGTAACTCCTCCGTTAGGACACCCTGCCCCTTCATCAGGGCACCCCTCCTCCTCTGCCTTGGCAGGGGGGAGGACGCAGATCTGCGTTACTAATCAGATTTCCAGGGGGCCTCAGCCCCCAGAGCTGCGTCATCGTGAGCCAGTACAGATTCAGCTTTCCCACCTTCTAGGAGAGCGGCCCCCTCCTCCCCTCAGGATGGGAGGTCCAGCGGGAAGCCCTGGCCCGGCAGGCACGAAGAGCGAGAGCCCAGGGATTACAGGTGGAAGGCACAGGGGACAAGGGATTTTGTAGCTCGAGGAGGCCAAGGGCGATAGACAAGTCCTACCTGGCACCTTTCAGCAAGCTGCCTCCCATTTGAAATACATTTTCATGTTTAAAATTTTTTTTATGTTTTTTATTTATTTTTGAGAGACAGAGAGACAGACCATGAGCAGGGGAAGGGCAGAGAGAGAGAGAGAGAGGGAGACACACAAAATCTGAAGCAGGCTCCAGGCTCTGAGCTATCAGCACAGAGCCCGACACAGGGCTCGAACTCACATACTGTGAGATCATGACCTGAACTGAAGTTGGCCACTTAACTGACTGAGCCATCCAGGTGCCCCACATTTTCATACTTAGATAGGATTTTCTATAAATGTATCTTTTTTTTTTTTTTTTTTTAGGCAGACAGTAGCAGGGTTCTGTGAGGTCTTTGGAAATGCAGGCTGCTCTGTGATTCGGAGGGAAAGCCCTCTAAAGAGAAATCAGGCATTACAGTGCCCCAGAATCACCTATGACACCTAGATTCTTTGAGGTTAGGCCCCAAATTATCCCCTCTTGGCAGAGAAGGAGCCTTAGGCTAAACCACTGCCCGTCGTGTGTCCATGGGAGAAGCCATGTTCAGATTTGTAGATTTTCTTGTGTGTTTCACTTCTTCATTTAAGGATGCCTTAGTAGAGCAGAGAGTTCTCTAGGCTTCGGTTCTGCCACGTGTTCAATGAAGGGATTGTTGAACGAAAGACCTTCTAGTGTCCCCAGTGGCTTTGATTTCTAGATTAAATTAGGCCTTTGTCAGGACGGTGATCACCCCTTTACAGTGCTAAGAAAACTAACTTTATACCCAAATATAAGGTATTCCCCAAAAGAATACCCAAAGGAAAGGTCTCCCCTCCGCCCCCAGAAAAAGTCTCTCCTAAAATATTAGCCAGCCTGAATATATGAATTGTTTGGAATATAGGTGCAGGTATCTCTAGTATATAGAACTATTATACACGGACATAAAGGATATTGTTGTAACATAGATAACTTACTCTTTACTTAAAATATTTAATTAATTGCTTTAGTTACACATCTTTAAAATAACGAAATACATAACATTCTAACTTTACTACTTTGTCCACTGATAAATTTCACAAGTCTCATTCAAACCCGTCGCCAGTGTGCAGTTTCCACCCCAGTGAGTATTTTGTTCCCAGCTTATTTTTTGTCACTAGAGCCACTTTTTGAGTGTTCTGACAGTTTCCAGAGCTAGTGATTCCTCCTTCCATAGAAGTTCTCAACAAAAGCCACATTAGGGGATTATACCTTTCTTTAAAATTCTGCCCCAAGCAACAGGTCCCACCCAATTCCTATAAGCCGAGTTGCTTGTTGCTGTTTCCATTTGCCCTACAGGGAATGTTCGTGATCTGTAGCAGTTAGCCATTCTCAGGTGTCTTTTTAAAGTGACCTTTAAGGGGCACCTGGGTGGCTTAGTCATTTAAGCCTCTGACTTTGGCTCAGGTCATGATCTCATGGTTTGTGAGTTCAAGCCCCACATTGGGCTCTGCTGACAGCTCAGAGCCTGGCGCCTGCTTCAGATTCTCTGTCTCCCTCTCTTTCTGCCCCTCTCTTACTCTGTCCCTCTCTCTCTCTCAAAAATAAAAATTAAAAAATTTTTAAAAAGTGACCTTTAAGTTTTACTTACAACATCCGAACGCTAAAATTATAAAGTCATAATCCCAAGAATAATTACCGCATCTGTTTTTGCTAAACCAGGCAAGAGAGTGCGCTGTTAAGACAAGTCCTTTAATTATTAGAGAATTTACCAATCGATATATTGGGTATCTTGAGGATAAGGCAGCACCCTTCTTTCCAAGGGCTAATAGGAGATGAAGAAAAAGATGGTCACGTGTTTGCGCATACACAAAATTTTTTTAGTTTCCCAAGTTCTCCTTTAAAGCCCATCGTCTGGCTGCATCATGTATTATGAGCATTCTTTTCTTTTTTTAATTTTTAAATATTTATTTATTTTTGAGAGAGAGAGAAAGAGAGACAGAGCGCCAGCAGGGAGGGGCAGAGAGAGCGAGGGAGATACAGAATCCGAAGCAGGCTCCAGGCTCCAAGCTGTCAGCACAGAGCCCGACGCGAGGCTGAAACCCACAAACCATGAGATCATGACCCGAGCCGAAGTCAGGTGCTTAACCGACTGAGCCACCCAGACACCTCATGAACCTTCTTTACTGGCTGGTCAGCAGCCGTGTCGGCAAGGGCAGGCAGAGGTCTCGGATGGAGCAAGATCGCGATGTTGGCGCCGGGGCCGCTGGGCCCCCAGGAACTCCAGCCACCATCTTTCCCTGTTTTTCCAAGCACCAGGAGCTGCAGGCCCCCTCTGGCCACCTTTCTGCCAACCTGCCGCTGGGCTTTTGTGTCGTTTTAATGAGCCCGAGTGATTTGGAAATATGCAGTGTGCTCCACAAAAGGAAATAGTAATATAATCAGGAATGATTATATTCCAACACTTCGGCCCTATTGCTACTATTAATGTCCATTATCACCATATCACCTGAAATGTGTTTAAGAGTCACAGCCACCAATCAAGGCGCCTGTCCCGGAAAATGTGTACTCTCTCCGTCTAGATCACACTCTGTATTGTGCTGTTACTGTTTTAAATTTTTTTTCCAGATAATTGGGACCTGCTACTTCATACTTTGAAAAGTAATGTAGCTGTAGCGGGCGAAGCCCTGAGAGGCGCGAAGCCCAGGCTTCCGTCAGGGAAATAATGCAATTTCCACGCGAAATGATTATAATGTTATTCCGTGATTACATGGGAGTGGGGGGTCGTCTGTTTTTGTTACATTTTTGAAAGTGGTGAATTGAATTCCATCCAAGTAATCAGAGGTTATGAGTTTCCAACACAGTGTGTTTGCACATGTTGGAAGTTCACGTTCCCAGGATCCTCCCCAGCCCTGCGCCCCCAGAGCCTTGGCTGACCACTTAGGGCAGATCTGTAATGCCAGGGGGTTAATCTGCTGGCAGCGGCTCTCAGCCAAGGAGAAAGGGGAGTCGGAGGAAAGTACTCCAGCTGCTCACACCCCAGGTGGGACGCCCCTGAGACCTGCCCCTCTGTGTCCCCCAGAGGTCCCCAGTGAGGCTGGCCTTGGTGCCCCCAGAGGTGACCTGCTCGCTTAGGGCAATCTGTGTTGGCTTCTTTCCCTTACCTGTTCCCACTCACGCGTCTGAGCTTTCTTGAACTCACTCTCCAAATAAACCACTTGCCTCAAATCCTTGTCAGGGAGAGGCACGCCTGACCTACCTGCTTTCCCCTTCCCATTTTGAGGGCACCCAGGGGCTTCTCTGGATCCTTCTGTCCTATAATCCTGTTTGTAGCAGTTCTTAGCAGCATCCAGAAGTCTCAGTGTGTTAAGGCATCATCATCTTGAAAAGGGAAAATTCTTCACTTTTTTTTGTTGTTGTTGGGAAGGTGATGGGTATAATTGATTTCTCCCACTTCTTCTCTTAATTATCACTACTCCAAGGGAGACAAGATGATTTAATCTAGGCTGTATTTAAAATGCCCATAATCAGGGGGCGCCTGGGCGGCTCAGTCGGTTGAGCGTCTGACTTCAGCTCAGGTCATGATCTCACGGCTTGTGAGTTCGAGCCCCGCATCAGGCCCTGTGCTAACAGCTCAGAGCCTGGAGCCTGCTTCAGATTCTGTGTCTCCTTCTCTCTCTGCCCCTCTCCTGCTCACATTCTGTCTCTCTGTCTCTCAAAAATAAAGAAACATTAAAATAAATACGTAAATAATAAAATGCCTATAATCGAGGTCCTCATTCTGAACATGTATCTGTGTCTCTTAGGTAATGTGTGTATAACTGTCATAGCTTTGTCATCAGTAGCCTTCCCCCATCTAAACAGGCTGCTTGCAGACAGATCACTTAATTTGCTCCTCGATGTTATTTTTCATACGTGGTTGCCACACAGCCGACAGATAGGAGATGATCCTGCTACAAACGCATTTGACATGGCATGTGCTGTGGGGATGGGCAAACTCAGGGTCTCCTACTGTGGCACGTGGTGTGTGTCTCCCTGTTACGCAGAAGGGCGGGGTCCCAGAGACCAAGGCACCTGTGCTGCGGCTGCAGTCCCCGGCAGTGTTCAGGTGCAGAGGAGAGCCCTCCCTTAACCTGCAGTAACAGAAGCTGTCAGCGTCCTGCCCGTCCCTGGGGCTCACCTGCTGACAGTTTCCATCTCCTGCCTCTCTCTTTGTGAGGGCAGGCTGGAGCTGTGGGGAGGATTGGTATCCCCAAAGCACCTGCCAACCAGTGAGAGGAGGGACGTGATGAATAAATACCCTGAGTTCCCTCCTTACCTCTTGGCAGGACGTCTCTAAGATACACACTGCATGCTCACTAAGATGGTCCCGGCAGGACTAAGCCCCAGTTGCCCGCACCAGTATCCCACTCCTTAATGTATCCTTGGTTGGCTTTCCTCCTGTTCTGCCTCACATCCCTGCTCCTTCATCCTTGGATCAACACCCTCCCCCCCCACCACCGAAAAAATATTGTGTCCAAATCTATGTTGTAGGATCCACGTTAGAAGGGAAACCACACCAAGACGTGGCTCTTCTGCCCCTGAAGGTTCTCTCATCTTCCAGAACCTAGAGTAAGCCCTGACAGGGAGTCTTCCTGCAGCTGGGAGCCCTCCCTCCTCTGACCATCTCAGTCCTAGGAATCTGGTTAACTTAGCCCTTAGCATCCGCAGCCTTGTGACATCCCGTATGTTTGCAGGTGGGTGTGTGATGGCGTCGATGGCGGCTCCGCCAGCTTCTAGCTGACCTGAACGTCTGTCTGGGAGGTGCCGGTGCTCGGGCCACCTCCTCACTTGGAGTGAGGGTCAGCAGGGTGAAGGACGGGGTGGCCAGACAGGGCCAAGCATGCACACCCTGGGGGGACGAAAGTACAGAAACCCTCCCTTCCAATGACTAAGTGAGTGCTGATGGATTATTTGCGCCATTTTCGTCCGCCGGGTACCGGCAAGGCGAGCGTATTGTGTTCCCAAGGAGGAATGTTCTCTAGATGTGGCAGTCTTCGCCATGCCAGCTTGTGACAGAGCGAACCACATCGACTTCTAAATTTTCTCAATGGAGTGTGATGTGTGTAATGTGTAATAAAATATAAATAAGCCTTTAAGAAGCATCTATGTGTTTCCTTTTATCAACCTTTAGATGCGTTCAAGCCAACTACAATTTTATATGAATTCTAGATGATATGTAGTATTTTTATTTGCTACTTCATTGCTAAATGTTTCATATAAAACTGAAGAGGGAAAAAAATACACAGTCCCACATATAAAAGAAGAAGCAGATGGCTCAATGTGACCGTGGGAGACAAGCAGTGAATGGAGCGCTCAGAACGGAGGCTCCCCGCTCCCGGGTGCAGCCCGAGAGAGAGCGAGAGCGAGCGGAGGCAAGTTCGCCTGTGTGGTTACCTGTGTTCCTCAGCCATTCGCTCCCACTGTGTTTTAAGTAGGCCATTAGTATTCAGAAGAATCTACAGGTATCTTTGTTATGGCTTTTTTTTTTAATCTTTTAAATGTACATATAAATGAGTATGTATTATTTATAGATGTCTTTGGATTTAGAAACATCGAGCTTGAAAAGTAATGCAGCAAGGAATATCTGATTTACTGCTCGCTGGAGAGGAGAGAGGAAGACAGTGGGGCTTTCCTCAGGAAGGAAGACAGGGTTTGATAAGTTGTTTAACCTTTCTAGGGGACTTTCCCGGAATCTTCAGGTCCAGTTAAGCCGCAGAGGGATGACAGGGAGAAAGAGATCAGCGGGCGAACTCGGAAGCCAGCGCGGCCGCCCTGCCTCTCCTGCTCATCGGCTGTGTGGTCTTGAACTTGTCACTTGCCCGCTCTTGCCTTTGCTCTCTTGCCTGTATCTGGACATCAAGCCGTGCCGGGCTACAACTCGGAGATCCGTGCGTCTGTATGGACTGCTCTGGTTGCCGGTTTAGATTGCAGAAGTGCGGTGAGCTCGGTGAGCGATGGTTCCATGTTTTATTCTTTTTTTTTTTCAGATGGAACGTGAAGCCATGGTGTGATCAAGCCACTTGCCTGCACACGTTGGTAGAGATCAGGAAAACAGAATTAGCTCCTAATTCTATTTTCAGTTCCTAGGCTGTTTCTATATTGGCCAAGAAAAGCAGAGAACTTAGAGAAATTCCTGGTAATGACTGCTTTCTGCCTGGGTACGGAGAAACATGCCTGTCTGTAGTTTATTTTTAAATGGATAACTCATCATATCTGGGTAAAAAGTACTGTAATCTCCAAAGGCTTTTCTTTCACAATTTTTTTTTTCCTCTGAGAGTATAGAAACAGCCTCAGATCTACTCAAATAAAACAGCTTTTTGCTGGGTGAGGAAGCAGTGGTTTCCAGACGCTGGCCGTATAGGCTAGGGTTCAGAAGAGAGAACCTGAGTGGTTGCGGCATCTTCCCTCAGGCCTGCTGTGGCGGGAGAGTGAAGCCTGAAGCTGCCCTCTCAGAGGAAATTCAGGGACATAGCTGGAGGGGGCGGGGAGTGGCAACTGACCAGTGTCAGATGGACGCAGGGCTCCTGTACGCACGGGGCGCCCACTGCTTCGACTACCTTCCGTGAAGATCCCTGCCCGTGCGTCTGCCCCTGCGTGCTCACTTCTGTGGACAGGTGCCAGGAGAGAAAGCACCGCCTCATGTGGTTCCCGACCCTCTCCCCCTCCATGGCACCGTAGATATATTAGGGACATCTCCTCCCTGCTTCAGTTAGCAGACATGGCGATCATGATGGTTATAGCCACTTGTTATATGTGCCATGGGCTATGCTGAGTGCCTTTCTTACATGCTCTTTTTTTTTTTTAAGTTTTTATTTATCATTGAGAGACAAAGAGAGACAGAACATGAGCAGGGGAGGGGATAGAGAGAGGGGGAGACGCGGAATCCGAAGGAGGCTCCAGGCTCTGAGCTGTCACCACAGAGCCCAACGCAGGGCTCGAACTCACAGACTGTGAGATCATGACCTGAGCTGAAGTCGGATGCTCGACCGACTGAGCCACCCAGGCGCCCCACGTGCTCTTGACCTCTGCACAGGCTGAGCCAGACCCTGAACTGGAGCGGCAGGGACTAGGATGGAAATGCCCCGGAAGCCATGGGGCACCAGCCTCGGGAGAAGGGGTTGTCGGATCTCTCTGCGTCTTCCTGAGCAGACCAGAAACCCACTGAGCCTAAGAGCCCAGCCTGTTTTACGGTGCGAAGTCACTGTTCCCCATCACTTGTCTCTAAAACTGTGGGCGGGGAGTGTCAGAGGGGCAGAGGACGCTGTGGGACCCTGTGCGCCAGCAGGTGTCGACCAGACTGTCTTTCCAGACCCTGGCAGTGAGCAGATGCCAGATCCAGTGACCGTGTTTGGTGGCTACTGCTCCTATCCCCTCAACTGTCTCCTGCCCCCTAACAAGGACACCCGTGGCCCAGCTAGAGCAGGGTTCAGGTGTCTTCTGATGAGGCTGGCTACTTCACGGTCTAAGGGTACAGGCAAAGGCTACCTCAAAGAACTAAAACAAACAGCCCTGGGGCCAATCGCCAGGAAGGAGACAGGCCTCAGACAAGAAACTGGAACAGGGAAAGTGGAAAGGAAGCAGAAAGCCTTACTCTCTCGGGCTCTGCCTGTGTGGTCCAGACTGGAGGTAGGCTCGTGCCCGAGAGTGAGTTCTTCTGTGGCTGATGCCAAGATGGGGGCCACCTCATGGAGCTGGGACCAACCTGGCCAGAGCCCGCAGAGCCTCGTGGGGACAGCTGGGAAACCAACGTGTCTGGCCACAAACTACTTCCTCTGACCCCTGCCGTCACCCACCAACTGGCCTGCTGGTTCGATTTTATTCCAAGACTCTAGACGGGCCTTGTTGCCATGTGATAGCCTCGCAGGAATGTCAGACAGAACCAAGGGGGGAGACCTGTTCACACTTGAGTCTGAGTTTGAAGTGGGCGGCAAAGCTGAGGCCAACCTGGTGGAGGTGCCCCACCCTACAATGAGACCTGGAAGGTGCTGGGAGAGGGCGTACTGCCTGCCTGTCTCTCAGCACCGGGAAGGCGAGGGAAGCCCATTCGCTCCGCAGTCCAGCTTGGCATTCTCGGCAGCTGGCCTCCCTGTCTGTGAATTAGCGACGTCGGCCCCTGTCCTGCTCTCCCGGGGCCCGCGGTGGCCGTCTAATGAAGGAGAGAAGATGCGGAAGCACTCCACAGAGCCCGCAGCACAGGCAAATGTGAAGCGTCATCATGAAAAGCTTAAATTTATGGGTCTGAAGGAGAAGCAACATCTGGGAAGGAATTATTGCAATTTAAAGGGAGGCTGCGGGCCTGTTTATAAGAGCGAAATCTGGAAGTAGTGTCTGATTTTTTTTTTTTTTAAGCCGGTTTGTATTCCAGTCATGAAACCATGGTGTGAACTTCCAGATGTGTGAAGCAAAATTGTAGAAAACGAGTGGAGTCTGGTAGGCATTTTCCTTCCTTCGACAGAGCCTTACTGAGCACGTACTACGTGCCAGGTGCTATGCACTGTGCCGACACCTTAAAGGCCACCATTGGGCGAGTCAGGCTGTTGGGTCTGCTGGCATAAGCCACTTCTCTCCTCATATTGTGGTCTTCAGAAAACGCAAAGGCCAGGGGTGCCTGGGTGGCTCAGTCCGTCATGATCTCGAGGTTTGTGGGTTCGAGCGTCGCATCAGGCTCTGTGCTGACAGCTCAGAGCCTGGAACCTGCTTTGGATTCTGTGTCTCCCTCTCCTTGCCCCTCCCCTGCTCCCACTTGCTTTCTCTCTCTCTCTTTCTCTCTCTCTCTCTCTCTCTCAAAAAATAAATAAATAAATAAATAAATAAATAAATAAATAAATAAATAAATAAATAAAAACATTAAAAAAAATGCAAAGGCCATGCCAGTCCCATTTCCGGTGATGAGCAAATCTGTATGTAGTAACCGGGTGTGGAGGAGGCTACGTGTGCTGGCCCCGAGTGTTGGGGCCGAGTTAGGGGAGTCCTAGTGAATGTTACTGCTGAGGGGTGTGCTGTGTAACAAGAAAACGGGGGGGGGGGGGTGTGCGGGTTGGCAGGGGAAGGGGTTGACGTGAACTTTTTTTCTGAACCGTTCAGTCCTGGTGTCTGGCAGAGGACTGTGGTGGCACAATTTAGGATCCGGTCTTGCGGGCACCTCGTTTTCCTTCTCCTCGCCCACACCAGCCGAAAGGGACCTGGAGGTGGGCCGTCAGGAGGCCTGTTTGGGTGACACACATGCACTTACCGTGATAGTCTCCAGCAGTTTTCCTTAAGAGCGTCTGCTTCCAAGGTGGCTCTGTGGCGCAATGGATAGCGCATTGGACTTCTAGTGAAGAGTGTCTGCTTCCAAGACAAGTGTTCAGTAGGAGAAGGGGTGAAGGCGGGTGGGAGGAGGCCCAGGCAGGGGAGCAGGTGTGTGTCTGGTCAGAGAAGGAGAGCTGGGGGTGTCCGGAGGGGCAGGCGGCCCAGGCGGTGGAGGCTGGACAGCACGGGGTATGCAAAGAGTCTGGACTTGCCTGGGCTCCCCGGGGCCCCTGCCATGGAGGGATTTGGGGCAGGAATGCCGTGACTATTCTGGGGTTGAGCACAATCCCTGTGGCGGCAGCGGGGCTACTCAGGGGTCCGTGAGAGCTGGGGAGGCCTGGCCCCAGCAGCGGTAGTGGAGATTATAGAGGACAGATGACCGTGCACTGTTAAGTACAGTGCTGGGGACGGGGCGCAAGAGAGAGAGGGACAAACTGGGGTTTCAAGGCAGAGGAGGTGGCAGTGCTGGGCCCTGAGATAAGCGTCTGGAAGTAACAGGTTTGGAGAAAGTCAGTGAGTGCGTGCAAGGGGGAGGGGATGTCAGTTGATTCCCAGAGTGAAGGGGGCACGCTGTAAAGGCTTCTTCTCCTCTGAAACTTCACCCTTCCCGTCAAAATCTTACCCCTTAGACTTGAATGTCGCTTGTTAGAAAGAATTTAAATGGAATTGAATTTTTCTCCTGGTGGGGGCCGTGATGATAAAAAAAATAATAATAAAGAAAAAAAGGTTGAGGAACGCTGAGTTAATAGTAATGGAGAATGGCTGCCTCAGTGCTGACAGAAGTTTTGTGGTAGAGGCGGAGCGCAGTCTGTGGCTTCTCTGTCGTGGGAGGGGGTCACTTGGGAACTGGACAGCCACCAGGGCATCTGGGGCTGCCAAGAAGCTGGTGAAGCGGGGGGTGTAGGGGGCAGCAGCCAGTTGGGTTCTAGGACCAACTCACCAGGACTAAGACCGGAACGAAGCTTCCGCTGACACCTGTACTTTTATTCAGCCCTGGGGTGGTGACCGCAGAAGGCGCACAAGACAGCTCTAATCTCACCATCCATCGGGGCCCCAGGGGCAAGGCAGCTGACGCAAGTAGAGTTTCCAATTCTGCCCCCCCCTCCCCCATGGATTTTCCTTGTAACTTCGGGCAGTTCTTTTTTTCCACGAGCCTGTTTCCCCATCTGTAAAGAATAGTAGCCAACTCATAAACTTTTGAGGAAAGGTAAATTTTGAGCGAGGCTTTGTCAACGCCAAGCATTATGAAAATGTCATTATCACATCTCAGGCAAGAGTCACGGCTTCTGAAGATCCTACCTTTCTTTGAAGAACACACGCCCAAACAAAAGGCGTGTGCCAGGCGGTGCCTCCCTAGCACTGAGAATAAGTAATGGATCTCATCAGTGGCCAATTCTGGCCCCTTAATGGAGAGAGGAAACCTCTGCATTGTGGTGGGTGGGTTCTCGCGAGGCACTGTATCTTTGCGTTTCCATTCTCTCCTTTAAAAGCAGTGCCTTCCGGACCCCTCAGCCCATGAACTGTCACCAACCTGATGGATAAACCTTTTGAGAGTGTTTATTTTGGGGTTGGCAAGATGCCTGTGGGCTTTGGTGAACCCATGGTTGATCTTATTAATGGATGGGTTGTTTTTTCTCTCTTCTTAAAGGAAAGAGAATGTGAATGAGCGTTCCCCTTGCAGGGTGCATTCAGAGCAGGCACGCGGCTTGGTGCCACGGGTGTCACAGGGTCCCGAGCCTGGGCCGCCAGGAAGGTGGACGCGGGAGCTGGGTTTCTTCTACAGTGTGCAGCCTCTGGTTCCTTTGCTTTTTCCTTCCCAGGAGGAAAGAATGCTTGCTTCCCAGTTGGCTGCGGGGTGGCGAGCTGCCCGGACGCTGGAGCAATAATTGCGTAGCCTGGTCAGGACCCAGGCAGGGCTGGCTAGTCTCTGATCCTGCATCAAATAGGAGACTCCCTAATTGGTGTATCCTCTCTTAAGGGCAGTTTCTCTGCAGAAAATTGGTACCTTTTATAGGGAAATTAAAAAATCCTGGGGCTCTTGTTTGTAATTCTCTTGGCTCTCAATTTGGTTCATGTCAGGAACCATCTTTAGTTAGCGACTTAGAGTTAGAATGGTCTCAAAATTTTCTTCGGGTTTAATTTTGAAGGGCTTGCATCACATAGGCAGTTATTCAACCCAAAGACCCCATCGGGGGTCGAGCTTTCATATTGGCCCTTAGGCCCCATCGAACTCAATTAGTATCTCTTAAGTGCCTTGACAAGGTGGGGACATTAAGACCCCTTTCACAGGCGTTTTGACTTAACTACCCACTGTATTTTTAAAACTAAAGTAAAACATCCCTTGGCTTTGTAATTTTATTTTCCTAAAGCCCGGAAGCCGCCCTTTGATGATGAAATTAGTGAAAGAGAAAGGGTGAGTTTACCCACAGGTGTCAAGGTCAAGTCCTGAGATAGTGCCTTCACCTCACCTGGAGATGGAAGACCTTACCTGTCTCCCTGACGCTTCCTGGGTTCATTCTTGAGAGTCATTTCCCCAGGCCACTTTCTTTGAAACTTAAGGTTTCCCAGTGTTAACCTGAGAACAAAATGATTACTAGAAACCTGTTTCTAGTAATTCATTTTCAAAGCACTTGGGACTGCCATGCATCTCATTAGAGTAGGAGGTGCTTAGGTGCATGGCTGTAGTTTGTAGGCCTCCTAGAAAGGAAAGCTGATGAATGGAGGGTCTCTTCTGCAGCACCGCACGACGGGTGCTGTGGGTCAGAGATTCAAATATTAAGCTAATGCCTGTTCTCCGGATGCCCGGGATTTGACTGCAAGGAATGGAGGTTGGGTGGGAAGAAGAGCTAGAAGAAGAAATCGGTGAAATCACTGAGACATCAGCTAATGCCAAATATGAGGTGAGAACAGCTAGAAACCCCTCCAGGCAGGCGTTTCTGGGATGGGGGCGGGTCACAGATGTCAGCCAGGAGCGGCTACTTGCCCTGGGCCGTGGAGTGGGCGGGGGAAGCACTGAGACAGTGATCCTGCTGCCGCTGCTGCTAATTCCACATCAGTTTCTCTAGTTCTAAGAGTGAGAAATGAAGGTTCATAGAAATTAAATACCTTTGCCAGCGTCACAGAACTAAGGGGGCAGTGTTAGGATTTTGCTTCAGATGCCTGATTCCAGAGTCCTGCTTTCCACTGCCTCTGAGAAGAGATCCTATAAGGGTCTTAACAGGAAACGGGCATGTTGAAATGAGTGGTTTGAAGAGAGTTGAATGACAGGGCCGCTCCTAATGATGGAGACGCCGCTGTTACCAGAACGCCAAGAGAACGGTCCGTGGGGCCCGCGGCGTGCCATCCAGCCCCGCCACCTGCCCTGAAGGGCCACAGCCAGCCCGTGAAGCCACTGCAAGGAGGAAGGCAAGTAGGGGAATAAACACCCAACCCCTCGTGAGTCCCCAGTCTCCTCTGGTGTCTGCGTTAGCTGCACCCAACCAGGAGTTACAGGGTCTCAGAGCTCCAGTGATGCCCTCCATGCAGATGAGGGGAGCCCCCTGGGGACAGACAGGATAGAAAGCAGACCTGGGCAAGGTACCCACACAGCCTGTAATAACCTACCGTGTCAGCTCTCGTTAGGCTCTCTCCACGAGCGTGTTAGGGAAACGTCCCAAAGAACTCGGCTTCACACGCAGTTTATTTTTGATGGGGGGGGGGGGGACTTTGCTTCAATTATCTCCTCCAGAAGTGGCCTCTGGGGGCCACAGAGGAGGAAAGACAAGGCCATTGTCATCAGAACAAGCTAGGCAGCGCTGGCGGCTCACCTCCCTCCACTGCCCCTCCGAGCCCCTGCCTGGCCTGTGCCCTGTTCATCGGGCGCAGCCTGGAGAGCTGAGCCATCGTGTTTGAAAGGAAGGGAAGCAGATGAAGCTGATGGACCTGGGAGGTCTGTCTCAAGAGAATGGGAGCTCCTTCCACAGCTGGGTGGCCAGGACCTTGAGCTCTCAGTTAGTAGTAGCCTTTACAGTGGCCTACAAGGCCCTGCATGATCTAGATACTCACTTCTCTAGATGAATCTCCTACTAGACTCTCCCTGTCCACCCACAGTGGGCTCCTTGCTGGCCCAGGAACACAACAGGCATGCTCCTCCTCCCCCCTGACCCCCGCCTCAGGACATTTGCACTGGCTCTTCTCTCTGCGAGAACACACAACCCCGGATTCCCGCATGGCCCCACTCCCTTATCCCCTTCACATGAGCACAAATGTCCTATCTCACAAGTCTTACCCTGACAACCCTTTTTAAACTGCACCCCAGCCCCCCAACACTCATCTTCTGCTGTCTTCCTTAATACACAGCACTGCCTACCTTTTAATACATTATGTGATTTCTTAAGCTTATTGTTTATTCTGTTTCTACCCACTAGGAGATGAACTCCAAGGGGGCAGGAATTTTTTTGTTCACGTAGGTATCCCCAGTGCCTAGAACATTGCCTGATACACACAGCAGGCCCTCGATAAATATTTATAGAATGAACAAGTGAATGAATGAATGAATTAGATTCCCCAGGATCTAAAAAACGATCTGACTGCTGTCTCCCAGACCGCTCTCTTCACCAACACGTACCGGCCAAGAATCTTTCCCAGAAATACAGCGATCGTTTCTTATCACCAGTACTGTCAATACTCTGTGGCCAAAGCAATCGATTTATCCGTGAGCTTCACATAGGCTTGGTAGGGGAAATGTGCTCACGACTTTGGCTCTGTGTCAAAATTAAATGGTGACCTTGGCTTCCTTGGCTTCCCCACAGAGGTTATTTCTTAATCGTAAAGAGAACGCGCTCTCCTTGGGAAAAATAATATTTTTGCCACCTTCAGCTTGGAAATGGCTATTTGATATGGCTCGCGTGTGTCTCTGTCAGTGGCAGCTGGAACGCGTGGGTTGAAAGAGGCTCTGAGAAAGACCCGTTGCGTTGTCGGGGAGAAGCTCGTGGCAAGGTGGAATTGGTTTACAGTAACTTATTTACCTGTCCAAATCCCTCATATCACATTAAAGCTTTCCCCTGCTATCCGGGACTCTGGAGTGCTAAGAGGAAACAGGAAAATCAATTGATAATGATATATTCAGTTTAGAAAAATGTATCGATTCCCAGGTAATGACAGTTGTGCATTTTTGCAGTGGAGGATGCCATTTCTTGTCGTGAAGATGGCTTTCACATATATTACATTTGAAAGAGGGAACTGGGAATAGTCCTGCCTCACCGTAATAGATAGGCTCTTTCTACTAGGTATTAAATCTATATTTAAAAAAAAAAAAATTCTCTCCAGGGAACCCATCCTTTGCTTCCTCAAGGTCTTCTTGCCCATTATCTAAAAGAAGTAATGATTTGTTTTTGTAATTCTAGAGTTTCTGTCCTGTTCTCTTTGCAGCATTAGATTGAAGACCTAAATTTCTTATTTTTCCCCATCCCTGGAGTTTCTTGGTTTGAATCAGATGGAAGGCGATGTCCTTATCCTCCCTCGTATCCACTGTTAATGGTTCCCCTGTGGGGATTAGGGCTTTATGTGTTTGGGGGCTGGGGAAGGGACATCTAGGATCTGCCCCTTGGGGGCTCCGCTGCCCGCTTGATCCCCTTTATCTGAGAGTGCCCATGGCCGCGCTTGGGCACAGCCTGAGTGAGATGGTCCCCACTTGGAAATTCAACACAGGGACAAGCTCCTGCTTAGGGTGGGGACTCTCTAAGATACTGGAATTCCAAAGAGATCTTTCTGCAGAAGTTGATACCTTTCCCCACCCGACCCCCACCCTTTTCCTTCTCTTTCTAGACTGTCTGGCCTCCTGGTGATGCTCACGCTGTGCTAAGTGTTGGTGGCCATCGAGGTTTTTGCATCCTGGGGACGAATCCTGACCTTGCCAGAGACGGACATTGAAAGGTAAGTCTCTGCTCAGCTCGCCTGCAGATAAGAAAGGCATCAGACCTGAGCACTGCCGGTGATGTTCTCGAACACTGATGTTCCAGGGGAAGTGAGGAAACGGCGCTGGTCCTGTCAGCCTTTTGGTTAGTTAGGGAGATTTTTACATAGACGCGGGATTAGAGCCTGGCAAAGCCCCCGGCCCGGTCCTCCTGGGATCAACCTAAGAGCGTTCTGTAGCTCTTGTGGCTCCCCAGGATGCGGGCTCTGGGGGCTGCCGGCGGCTAGGTCACCTTTAAGCTCTTCAAAAACTGTAATACTTCTTTGGTAATTTAACTTTACTTGTTATTAAAGTAGCTGTATTCAATATCATTAAAAGACTGTTCGTTCCTCGTAAAAATAGTTTAAAAGGTAGCACCTAAAATGATATAAATTACTTAACAATCATAATGCTGAGAAATAACCATTTTAGTGTCTTTATCCGGGCTTTCCGTCCATGCACAACTGTAAAGTGCACACGCACGCAAGCACCCACACGCGCACATGTATCGCTTTGACTCCGCAGTGTGAAGGGAACATTTTTTATGTCAGTAAATACAAATCAAGAGCATTTTTCAGCTCCTCGTATCATCTGAATGGAATAATCTACACGATTTACTTAAGCAGTGCCCTAATGGTGGACATAGAGTGTATCTTTAATATCTCACTCCTACAAAATAATAAGACGACCAATAGTTCTGTATATATATATATGTTTGCATAGTAGTTCGATTATTTCCTTGCATTAAATTTATAGGGGTCTGGCCTACAATTTTGATTCAGGATTTTCAGACCTAGATGATAAAAACCAGGTAGCCAGGAGAGGTGGGAGGAACGTACGTGTGAGGGCAGCTATCTGATGGAAAGAATCTGTGAGGCCGCTTGAACACCCAGCCAGCAGGCCAGGAAGGAGGCTGCAGGGGCAGGGAGCCTGGGGGTGGAGCTGCCAACGCCCACTTACTGTTGTTCAAGGAATGGGAGGCTGGGCCTGGGATGAAGATTGGAGGGCAGCGGGTGGCAGGGCGGCATGGGCTTCAGGGTTCGGAACAGGTGAGGCTGAGCTGGCCCAGCCTAGCATGTCTGGTGGCACTTGAGGCTTTAGAAGTCCATGGGCCAAAGCCAAGTGCATCCCACATGGGGCCTGGGGCTGGGGAGGGAGTGGCCATCGCAGCCCCAGCACTGCTAGGTTCTTAGGCACCTCTGACCAGGAGCCTCCATGGCCTTTATCTGGGGCCAGCTTGTGACCTGAACCCAGCTTCCTTCCCAGCAGGGGCCAGAATGGCCAACTGACAAGTTGCCAGCCATGCGCATGTTCCTTTTGGACTCAGAAATGGCGGGGCTTGGGATGGCCCTCCACTCCCCAAGCCCTGGCTTTGAGAGAAGCTTCTGCAGCTCTGGGGTTGAGTTGTCAGTAGCCGTGGTCGTCAGCAAGCAGCCGCAGGAGGCTCCGGGCTGGGCCTGAATCAGCTGCCACAATGGAAGAGACGTCTACTGGGCATCTAGCCCTCTGCTACCCAGCAGCCCAGTGGGGACAACCAGCAGGGGAGATGGGTTTCCGGCTTCGGGAGCTGGTGGGCTGTTGGCATGCATCTAATGGCACCACTGAGTGGCCGGACAGCTGTCCTGGTTAGTCGTCCCAGGCCCAAAGGAATGCTTTTCTTCTGCGACTGTCGGGCTCGGGCGAGAGGAGGGGAATTACAAAACTAGACAGATCTGGTGATGGTAGCACTCCCAGCTCCTAGAGGGGCAGAGGTGGAGATGAGTGTCTGAGAGGAGCCCAAGGAGATGCCCTTTACAGAGTCAGCTTTCCAAGGATAAGCCTTCACATTTAAAAAAATTTTTTAATGTTTATTTATTTTTGGGAGAGAGAGAGACAGAGCATGAGCAGGGGAGGGGCAGAGAGAGGGGGAGACACAGAATCCGAAGCGGGCTCCAGGCTCTGAGCTGTCAGCACAGAGCCCGATATGGGACTCAACCCCTCAAATCGAGAAATCATGCCCTGAGCTGAATGAAGTCAGACACTTAGTCGACTGAGCAACCGAACCCAGCAACCCAGGGACCCCTGCCTTCAGGTTTTAGACACTGTGAGTGTGGCCGGGGTGAAGGGGATCTAGAGACCCAGGGGAATGGGTTTAATGGCCCTTGTTTTGGGATCTGCTGTTCCCTCCCACTGACATAGGGTGGCACTTGGCTCTTATTTATCCCCGTCTTCAAGAAGCATGTGTGTTAGGATAGGGAGGGACCTCGACAGGATACCTGGTAGATCAACCCCAGGCCCAGTGTCCCCACCGTGAACTCACGGCGGTCCGCCCTACCACCTAGCCAGTTCCTGGAGGAGGGGAATCACATCTGATTCATCTCTGGACCCCCTCCCACCACCCCCGCACACGGCACCTGCTGGGGCTCTCAGTGAATGTATCGCTGCGCGCGCAGCCGCACCTGCTCCTGGGAACACCTCAGCACGTGGCCCGGAGCCAGGTTGTGCTTCTCCCTTTGGCCCCACACGCAGAACTCCACTGATTCCCAAGAAGATAGGAAGTCTCCACAGCCCAGTGTGTCCCCTGTGACCAGTGGAAGAAGCTATCACTTTCCCGTGGAAACTGGGTTGCATCACTGGGCTGTGTGTGTCCTGCCGCAGGACGGGGCCTGCTCAGATGGCAAAGCAGAGCTGCTCCGGGCCCGTCCGTGACCGAGAGCGTGGTGCCAGAGCCAGCTGGCAGGAGCAAAACCTGATCCTTGCACTGCAGTGGGTGACCCTGGCAGGGGTGGAGCTCTGGGGAGCTAGCTAAAGCTGAGGACCCGGTTTGGGCAGAACCGTAGGTTGAGCCGACAATGACATTAACAGACACAAGCACTGATCCCCATCGGTGCTGAGGAGCGCCCCTCTGCGGCCTCCATCCCTGGCACCGCCCGTCCGGGCCCCTTGTCCCCCTGCGTGCCCTACATCCTGCGAGGACACTGCAGATCTCTCCAATGGGACTTGGACCTCTTCCAGTAGAGAACAGCACGCGCCGTGCCCCGGACGTCGGCCCTCCAGGCTGCTTCACCCGGCCAAGCCATTCGGAGGGTGTCCTTGCTGGCCACACTCCCGGTCTTTTGCCTCCCCTCACTCCCTTGCTCTCAACAGCCCTGCTTCTTTCCATCCTTCTCTTTTTCTTTCTTATCCATCCCCTTTGGCTACCATGTTCCCACCCAGAGACAGACCTGTGGGCAGACATTTCAGGGCTGCCTGCCCTACCGCGTACACTCTGTCACCTGCTCATCCTTTGTCCTGGCTTCCTCTCCCGGCACCACCCCGGGAGCCCTGGCAGACCCCACGTCCACCAGGCTTCTGGGCACTTGGCCCCCTGAGGGGCCTGTGGAAGCACACCAGCACCCAGCACAGATCCTCCGGCGGAGCCCCCCGCTTTTCCCATCACCCCCAAGACTTCAGGCTTGCCCCTTCCTGCTAGTTATTAAACTAGCAGATGACCTACCTGCTACTTCAAGGAGACCCTGAACCCCTTTCCCCTGGCTTGGTGGGCCGTGTCACTCCATCTGTGTGGCCACTCCTGCCTCTTCCTCCTCCTGCCTGTACAGGAGGGCGTTACTGCTACAAGACTTCCCTCAGCTTTCCTTTCTCTGTGTCAGCTGTCCCCAGGGCTTCATTCTCAGAAGGCATCTCTGTGCTGAGGTCCCAGCCACTTCTTCAGAGTCCTGAGAATCGGCCACGACCTGATTCGCACCCCAGACTTGGCCTGGCCGATACAGAGCCGCCTCGTTGCTCTGCAGCCTCTGGGGGCCTTGCCACTCGCCCCTCCCTGGTCAGGCATCTGTGTTTCTCATCTTCCTTCCTGTACCACGAGCTCCTTGAGGACAGGGACTGTCTTCTTATCTCCACGTTGTGAGATCAGATGATCTTAGTTCCGAGATCACAGGACTACAGGACAGAGTGACCTCACAGGCAGTGGATGGACGGGACCCTGGGCCAGGAGGCAGCCACTGGGCTCTCATCCCAACCCTAGCACTAACTCTGGATGAGCCCCATAGAGCTGCCAAGTCTCCGTCGCCTCCACTTACACTGAGGGCAACCCCCGACCTTCCTAGTTCCCAGGAGAAGACTGGCAGGTCTTGCTGGGCCAGCAGTGTCAGCGCTCGGTGACTGCTAGAATCACCTGGAGAGCTTTCAAACATATGGATGCCCGGGTCCTGCCCCCACACCTTCTCATTTAACTGTTCTCCTGAGAATGGGTGTCGGTGTACTTTAAAGCCTTACCAAATTCCTGGACCCTAAGCCCTGAGGAATTGTGACGGAGGTTATAGAGATTCAGCAAAACGAAGTTCCTGGATGATACATACTTTATTTACTCTTTCAGATATTCTAAAATCTACCCCCTGGATCAAGCCATCCGAAAGCCAGATACTTGGGCCGTCACACTGTCAACCGTGTTCATCTCACCCCACCCCAGAACGCTTTCACATGAACCCTCCGGGCTGGTAGAAGAGCTTCTTTTCCTATAGATCATACAGATGTGTCCACATTTAGGATTTTGTGCAGTCGTGTTATCCTGTCACTGTGATCTCTTTGCTGGGACCCTTGGGAGAAGTGTCTCTGATTTCAGCACAGACGTGTTCTCCTCCTCAGCCTTTCCTGGTACCTCCTATGGAATCACGTTGTAACATCAGCTTCTTGTGTGACTCTTCCAAGTCGAAACAGTGTCTCTCAACTCTGGCTGCATATTAAAATCACCTGGGGACGTTTGTAAAAATTCTGATATCCAGGCTAGATACACCAGATCTGTTAGATCAAAGTCTCTTGGGATGCGACCCAGGCATTAGTATTTTTATAAGGCTCCCAGATAATCCCAATGGGAGGCCAAGGTCAGGAGCACCGCCAAGCCTGGGGGCAAATCCATGACCCACCTGTAACAAATGCATGGAGCTTTCTAGATGTGGCTTCAGGGAGGCAGCAGCCCCTGCGCCATTTCCTGCTCCTACACATGTCAGTAGCTCTCCTGCTTTGGATTTACCTTGTCTTCTTGCACGTATCCCTTTAAGTTACCTTTTCAGTCTTTCCCGAACTGGGTGAGGTGAAAACAAACAGATTGGAAGGCTTCCTGCTTTTCTCTGGCTGGGCCCTGGCACAGCTCCTGCCCCCCTCAGGCCTCCCCGGAGAAAGGGTCAGGGACCCCTTCCCCACCCACAGGCGCCTGGTCAGCGCCCTCCATTCTGGTAATCCCCCCACAGGGACGCGCCTCTGGTTCTGCCAGGAGCCCTCTAAGGCCATGAAAGAGGCTCGGTCAGGTGACAGCATCTGTGTGCTGATTGGGACTGGGGCAGAGAGGGGACTCATGGGGGTGGCGTCCCTGTGTCCAGGGCACTGGCTCTGGTACCTTCATTTGCCCTCTTCCCTCTTCAGGACTCAGCCCCTTGACAAACAACCCACTAAGATTATTGGCCAAAGGCAGGAGATGCCCCAAAGTGGAATCTGTCCCCAGTGCCGGATGTGAGATTGTTCAGGAACTGCAAATACACGGAGCAGTTCCCGTTAGCTCACGGGGCTGGGGTGGGGCGCACAGAGCAGTTCACTCTAACTGCAAAACCTCATTTGGCACCTGGGCTAGAAATAGCTTATCTGCAAACCTCAGAGTTTATTTTTGTGGCCAAGTTTGATTTTCCAAGCGACCTGTCTCCTTCCTTACCTTGACTGTGCCCCAGCGGCCGGGGCTGCTGGGAACAGTTGTGAGTTTGTGCCCTCCAGGAGGGCACCTGGCCCCAGCGGGGAGTGGGGGCTGACACCCAGCCTGCACCTTGCAGGCTCTGCTGTGTCCTGTGTAGTGCTTAGAGGGAGGGACGCCTGATTTGCACAGAAATCTCATTTGCACACAAATACCAAATAGGCCGGTAGTGGCCCCACCAGAGTCCTGCTCCCGGAGAGCACCATGCAGACATCTGTCCAGTGGCCCTGCAGGCGGTTGCTCCTAAGCTGCTGTGTTTCTCTCCCTTATTGATGATTTCATGTATTCACGGGTCACTCAAAAGAACTTTTAAGCTTGTGTGTTCCATCATATAAATTCCCTGTCTCTCTTGCACTCTGTCTCTTGTGCACATGCATCCACACAGCTCGGCAGTGCAGGAGCACGGGGGCTGTAAACGAATACCCCGTACACGGTAAAAGGAAGGATGTTTCAACATTCATTCATTCCTTTATTTCCTCAAGCACTTATTAGCAGCAACACTGCGTATTGTTCTCGAGCCAGGGTCCAGAGAGGTCAGACAAAGCCCTGTCCTCCGGGAGCTGGCAGTCCAGGGGGGGAACCAGAAAGTGAATACATTCTTATAATAAGATGTGATAAATGCAACAAGAGGAATTATACAAAGTGCTATGGGAGAACTACTCATCCGCCTAACAAATATTTCTTCAGCACCTGCTGCAGGCCAGGGGTCATTCCAGGCAGTGGCGCACAACAGGGACCGTAGGGGACGGACTCCCTGACTCAGAGCTCACATTTGAGGGCATGAGAGTACTCCGCAGCTAACTTAGTTTGATCAAAGCTACAGGCTTCCAGGAAGAGGTGGGTTTAAGCTAGAAATGAAGTCTCCGTGTGCACATGTGCGTGCACACTCAGGGACCGTTCCAGGCAACGGGAAGAGCTATCGCGAGGGTCTCAGATGTAAAACCACAGGAAAGCTCAGCCTGAGTACTACGGGAGACCCAGGGGATGGGAGAGGCAGCAGGAACGGTAACTAGGTCTTGGCCATGGTGGCCATTGAATACCATGCTACGCCTCCAAAAAGCACCCTCCCAGATAATGGAGACATAGCTGAAGGCTCACAGGGCCCCCTCACAGCCAAGCTCCTCGTGCACCGTCTGACCCCAAAACAGACCCTTTGGCAGCCTGGTGCTCTGGGCAGCCACTAACGACCCCAGTTTGTTAGAATGTCCAAGGCTAAGGCCATAGGACTTCTTTTACCTCCTCCCGCGGTCTAGTGCTTTTAGTTCGCATAGCGTTTTCACACACTTCCCTCTACTTGGTCATGAGGGAGAACCTAGGAGGTAGACAGAGACGAGTTATCATTGCTATTTATTACACCAAGCAGGAAACCGAGGCCCAGAGAAAGCCAATGTCTTGTCCAAGCTCACGCAGCCAATCAAAGCAGAGGGGGACCTCAAGTCCTTGTCTCCTTGTTCCTAATCCAGAGGCCCCTGAGGCCCTGCGTCAACTGACACTCCTTATGTGGAAACCTAAGGAGCTCTGAGCAAGTTCTGATCATGTGCTGGCCTGTCTTCCATAAACATTAGTTGAGCACCTACTATGTCACAAGCCCAGCATTAAGCGACCATCCTCTGGGCCTCAGTATACTCCCAAAGCAATCCAGGAGGAAAACTGTCCTTCCTCCCATGCACCGTGACCCAAGAGGCCTAAAGGCTGCAGGTCAGCCAGACCTATGCTGTCACCCACCAATGCCGACCTACACAGACAACAGAATCACCATCACCGACCAGAGACCACTCCACTTCCTCCCTGGGTTCTCCCATCCAGGCCACTCGGAGGCACGCTGGGTATAGCTGCCAATACACAGTTCCCTCCGACTTGTAAGTGAGCTGGGTGCTGAAGGAACAGGGGGCTCACACCTCACTCTCAGAGCAACAGTTCGCCTGGGTAAGGCAGACGCAGCCTAGCAACCCTCACGGGTTGAGTCTTTCTTTTCTTTTTTTTTTTTTGATTTGTAGGAACTCATTTAGATAAAAGCATCTGGTTCGTAAGGAAGCAACAACAACAAAAAATCATTAAAAGCGTATTTCTGCTTTTACTAAGTAACCTAGTAACAGCACAGGAGGTAACAATTAACCCGGCCCCCCTTCTCCAGGTGGGCAGGCCGGGGCTCTAAGTGGGAAATGAACGTCAGGACGTGGAAGGAGTCTATCCAGGGTCTCCTCTCGGATGGGCGCTCACGGAGGTGCACGGGGCAGCCCCCGCCAGCCAGAGAGCCTCGCCCTGCCATTAGTGTGCAGGGGAGGCCTCCTGCCTCTCCATCCAAGAATAAGCAGTATGATTATTTATTTAGCACCAGTTCAAGGCTTTCTGAGATGCACTCAAAGTGCTCTGCCATCGCACGCAGGGGCTCACGGAGCCACACTATGACTGTGAGTCAGATAAGGTAAGTCTGACCCCCGCACCAGCCGGCTCACTCACCTCCCGTGACCCGCACTTGACATGCACACACATGCACAGCCTCCGTTCCCATGCAGACAGACCCCTGTGCTCCTAACCGCCCACGCACGCAGGCACCACACCTCTGGACGCTTTTCCTGGAAGCCCAAATATCCCGGAAAAGCCTCTCCCATTCCCTCCCACCTCCTGGCAAAGAGCTCCCAGCCACCCGCTCATGGGGATTTTCTCTCCTCGGATTTCCTGACGCTGTTACTCTCTCTGGCAGCCATTCACTTCTTCTCGGGTCAAGTGTGGTCCTTTCACCATCCAGTGTGCTTGCGGCTCATCCCCCACCCACTGTGAGCTCTCGGGGTGGGCGAGCTCTCTGCAGAGCTGAGCACATCGTAAACATTGAAAAGGAACCGATGATAGAAAACGCCAACTCACATGGCCTCTAGCTATGCTCATTTGCTCCTGAGTCCTTCAGCCCCTCTGCTTCTTTTCCATCACGGAACCCTCTTAACCTGGCACCTGGATCTTGTCTTGTCTGCTCTGGGAGACAGCTGACGACAGGGGCTGTGTATCGGTCACCGGGTCCCTCCCCAAAGCCTAGCACAAAGACAGCTCTTGAGTGTTTATGGAATGAGTGAGGAGCATGTGTGTTTCACTCAGAAGCATCTCATTTAACCTATCACCTGGGTGCTCAAGGGCTGGCTACAGCTCACAGCGCCTACATTAGGGGAGTGAAGGCAGTGCACTGACCTCTCTTTCCAGGGCCACTGTCCCCTCTGATACCATACACCCCAGGCCAGAGCTCTGTTTCCGCTGTTCTGGGCACAGTCCACACGCCACAGCCCAGGAGGAAACAGGCCTCGCCAGACCCTGCTGGGACCCAGGGCCTCAATATGCTCAATTTCACATTCAAGCCACCTTTACGAAGGTATGTCCCATATCCAACGGGGCCCCACAGCATTGCCTTCATCCCTTTGGGAAACGTTTCTAGTAAGCAACGTGGTATAGCGGTCAAGAGCACGGACGGTGGACCCAGACTGCCTGGTCCTGATCCCAGCCCTGCCCCTTGCCTGCTGTGTGACCTCCAGCACACCATTGAACCTCCCTGTGTGTGCTTTAGTTTCTCCATCTGAAAAACAGGGATTATATTAAGGCCTAAATCCTCCGATGGTGGTAAGGCTCAAATGAGTTAACGAAACACAGCACCTAGAATACTGCCTGAAACACAGTCCTCTACAAAGATTTGCTATTATTATTCTCAGGGGCCAGGACTCCAACTGAGTCGTGGACTTAATTCAAACCCTCTTCAGGACCAAATGTGCTTTCAAGGAAGGTATTGGTGTGCCCGCTCCCTGCCCTCCGGCCATCAGCCAGCCTGCAGCTTTTCATTGCTAAAAGCACTCAGTCAGCGGGGGACCTCTGCTCCCAGGGAAGTGGCCCTCCTCAGTCCACAGGGATCCCAAGCAACCTCAGAGCTGCGTCCCGATTCTCCGTGGACCACGAGCGTTTTGGAGCCCCTCCTGCTCTCTTCGGGGGGTGGGGTAATCTCTCAGCACTCATCAGAGCCCGAGTTCATTCCCCATACCTGTGACCTCCTGAACGGGACCTGAACTTGCGGTCGGCCCACAACTGCCCCAGCAGCCCACACCTACACGGTGGAAAAATGACCACCGGAAACACTAGGGCTTGACCCACCCAGGGCTGCCCCTGGCTGGCTCTGGGACCCGGAAGCATGTCCCCACCGTTCTTTGGACGTCAGTCTCTTTATCAGCATCACGAGGGGTTGGAGTTGTGATTGATCCCCAAGGACCAGTCAGACTCTGTCCCTAGGAGAGACACTCTGGACGTGGCCACATGGGGGCTTCTGGACCTCCACCACAATTAGCATTGTGGCTTCAGAAGGTATGTCAGCATGTCCTTGGGGCATCTGTCATGAACAATTATGAAGTCATTATCTGGTAAATAATTCATAACCCGGGAGATGGGAAGAGCCGCTGGTAAACAATAATCCACTTAGAAGGAGGCCTGGCCAGGGCTGGTGCAGCCACGGTGGTGGTGCGGCTGCATCCCTGCCTCTGGGGTCCTCGCCGCCCGGACTTAGCGCCTCTCCGACCTGAGGCATCACCCTTCCTCTGGGCTCAGGCAGGGTTTAGTGCCTGGAGTAACAACAGGTACCGAGCGATGACCGAGTGCCAAGGACTGTACTGAATGACCCACATGCGCTTTCCCCTGCATCCTCCCAAGAGCCCTGCGCGGGTGGGTGCTGTTATCGCCCCCCTGTGCAGAGCAGCACGCTGAGGTTCAGAGAAATTAACCCTACCCAAGGTCTGAGCAAATCAGAAAGGAGGGGGTGCCTGGGTGGCTTGTTCGGTTGAGCGTTCGACTTTGGCTCAGGTCACAATCTCACGGTTCATGGGTTCAAGCCCCATATCGGGCTCTGCACTGACTGTGCAGAGCCTGTTTGGGGTTCTCTCTCTCTCCCTCTCTCGCTCTCTGCCCTTCCCTCACTTGTGCTCTCTCTCAAAAAATAAACTTTAAAAAAATGAAAGAAAGGAAGGAAGGAAGGAGGAAAGGAGGGAAGGAAGGAAGGAAGGAAGGGAGGAAGGAAGGGGGAAGGAAGGAAGGAAGGAAGGAAGGGAGGGAGGGAGGGAGGGAGGCAAGGAGGGAGGGAGGGAGGAAGCACGCACGCACTGGACTGGGATTCAGGTCGGTTTAATGTAAGACTCTCCCCCTTAGTCAATATGTCCTCTCCCCCCTGCTATGAGTTTTGACTTCTCGTCACTTGACTGGCCTCAGTCTCCGTGTGACCTGTGCCCTCCCAGCTGCACTGGGAGTCCTAGAGCCCTGGGTTCGCTCTCCAGTCCTCCTCACCAAGGACGAGGCCCAGGAGGTGTTTCCTGGAGCCTGCAGACCCCAGCCTCCCTGGGCTGGGCTGGCTGGCTGGCTAAGGCTCGGCAGTGGAGGCCGAACCTGAGACACTTTGGGAGGGGAGCACGAGGAGATGTCTTCAGGACACCGTATCTGAATTTCCCACCTTCTCCTAGGCCTGGTGCACTTTCCTGTCCAGGAAGACATGATGGCCTTCTGGCCACACTCCCACTGAGAGCTCTGTCCTCTGGAAGGAGCTCTTTGCCCAGACGGAGTGAGCCCCGGGCCACGCGGGTTGGCCTTGAGGACTGACTTAGCCACGACTTATCCTCTCCTGTCTATACCCTCACCCCGCCAGCAAGGCCAGCAACCGGCCCTGTGCCTGCAGGACCATTTCAAAGATCTGCCCAGAGGCCCCCAGCCAGGGAGGGACTCTGGGGGTGTCTCTCTAACTGCTGAGAGTCCCCATTCCATTCCTGGCTTCTTCTAGGGAGAGGTCCATCCGCAGCACCCATACTGTCAGCTCCCCAAGGCCTGGAGTCGTGAAAGGTCTTAGTTACACTTCTCAGACAACCCGGGCTCCCCTGAGTTGGGAGCTTCAAGGAGCAGGGTGGAGTTGTGGATGCCAGGCCCTGTAATTGTGACACAGCTGGAATGTGGCACGAACCGCTGTGGCCGGGCCGTGGGGTAGAGGAAGCCACAGCGGTTCCCAGGCATGCAAATTTCTTAATGACTGTGGCCACCAGCCCAAGGAGAGGCCCCTTTTAGCCTTCTAACCTCTCCTACTCTGGACAACAGGGTGGTCAAGGCTGGCAGACACAGAGGCCAGGGGGAGGGGTCACTTCACTGCCGCGTCGCAGAACAGCTTGAAGCAACCAGAACCCTCCCATCTCCTTCGACCAGAATTTCCTCACGGAAATTCTCCTGGCCAGGCCCCCTCCTGGCCAGGCCCCCACAGTGACGGAAACACATACCCCGGCCCCTTCCTCCATTCCTCTGCTTCCAGAAACGGGAAGATTCCACGCCGCCCGTCTCTTGTCTCTGACCCATGACCTCAGCATGTTGTTCACCAAGGCGCCGAGTCTCACAGACTGAGGAGGGCAGACAAGGGTGGCACGGCCAGTGCCCTGGACACAGGGTTGCCACTCCCATGAGTCCCTTCTCTGCCCCAGTCCCAATCAACACACAGATGCTGTCACCTGACCTAGCCTCTTTCATGGCCTTAGAGGGCTCCTGGCAGAACCAGAGGCACGTCCCTGTGGGGGGAATTACCAGAATGGAGGGCGCTGACCAGGCGCCTGTGGGTGGGGAAGGGGTCCCTGACGCTCTCTCCCGGGAAGCCTGAGGGGGGCAGGAGCTGTGCCAGGGCCCAGCCAGAGAAAAGCAGGAAGCCTTCCATTCTGTTTGTTTTCACCTCACCCAGTTTGGGAAGGACTAAAAAGGTAATTTAGAGGGATACGTGCAAGAAGACAAGGTAAATCCAAAGCAGGAGAGCTACGTGTAGGAGCAGGAAATGGCGCAGGGGCTGCTGCCTCCCTGAAGCCACATCTAGAAAGTTCCATGCATTTGTTACAGGTGGGTCATGGATTTGCCTCCAGGCTTGGCGGTGCTTCTGACCATGGGCTCCCATTCGAATTGCTCAGGACTTCTGGTGACTATTATGAGACCACCTACCACTCGCTTACCCCAAAAGAGAGGGGGACACACCTCCTGTCTTCAGGGCCTTGTGCCTGGGGCTCGCGCTTCCTATCGCTCTTGGCAGGTCCAACCCGAGACCCAGCCGCGCTGCTCCCAGGGGGCTGGGGACGCTCCTGCTGCCAGGCCGCTCCTCACGCCATTAGGACAGGATTTTCTGTGCCCGCCCCATAGTGGAGAGATTGACAGAAAACAAAACTCTCACTTAGGGAGGGAAGGAGGGGGAGTTTTCAGCCCGGCAGTCAAAGGCATGTGAGGAATCGGCTTTTGTCATGAGGCAGAGAGCACGGCTTGTCCGTGGGCTACAGTTCCGACAGCCCCCAAGAAATGATGCGGTCACGCGTGTGTTAGGGACTGCTGAGTGACGTGCCGCGGAGGAGGAGCCCACGGGGCCCGCAGTCCTGTCCTCCTCCTGCCCTGAGCCCTGGGGACGGATCGACCCGACACTAAAGCCCGCTGCTCCCAGAGGTCTCCAGGGAAGGAAATTCCATCAGCTCCCAGAGTCCCCGTTCCGGTGGCTCCTGCGGGCTTTTCTTCTATCTGACCTAAATCTCCCTTGCTGCAATTTAAGCCCCTTTTCCCTTGTTTTGTTTTGAGTGGAAATGGAGAACAGCTAGTCCCCAGCTGCCTCCGAAAGCCGGGGTGAGTCACAGTCCCTCGTGCCTCCTGCCACACTGAAGCATTCGCAGAAACCTGCCCTGTTGAATCCCTCCCCGCCGGAGCCTCCGGGAGAACAGCTTTCACATTAACGCAGGAGACCAGGAGCCGAGGCCCCAGCACGGGTCCTGCGGGCGCAGCCCTGGGGTGGCCCCTGCGGCCGCTGAGGGGAGCACGGAAGGTGGCGTGTGAAGGGATGGGCCCCACACGGTGGTCCCCGCGAGGATGCGGTCTGGCCAGGGAGCTGGGGAGCATGTTCCTTGCAGGAGGTGACATCCCCGTGAAGTCCTGAGGCTGGGAGAATCCGGCTGGAAGAAAAGGAGGCGTTTCCGGCAGATGTCAGGGGGATTGTCATTCGCTCCAAGTCCCACATTTGGGTTTTGAAAACTAGTTCTCTTCGTTATATCCTCCTTTACTCCAGTGCTTACGCGGAGTCTGGAGTACCACGTCCTCACCCACTCGCTCGTTCTGTTTTTAGTGAGCGTCTGACTGGGGGGAGGCCGCCGTGGGCCAGGGTAGGACACGCAGCTCGTGTGTCCCGTGGGCCTCCCTGTGGGCCCGTTCATCCCCTGAGCCGCTAGGCTTCTACCTTCATTTTGTGTCTTTTTACCTTTTTACATCCGGGAACAAAGAACCCCCTCTTGCTTCTGCTAAACATTAGCTGGTTTGTGGGCCGTGGAAGCCAGTTTCTGGAAGAGCTGGGTTCATGATAGATAGATGATAGATAGATAGATAGATAGATAGATAGATAGATAGATAGATAGATAGATAAAGAATTGGATTGGAAAGCCGTAGATCGCAGCTCAGTCTGAGTTTATAAAAGCGATGACGCGGGGTGTCCCTGACAGCACACAGGCAGGGCACAATGAGTGCAGGAGAAGAATTTTTATTTTGCTTGGGCCCCTGGAATTCAAACCTTCCTACTCTGTAGGATAAATGGAGAGAAACCGAAAACCTTTTTCCCAAGCAGGTCATCCGACTGAAATACTGAGATGTGAGCAAGGTCATTTGACTTTTTTTTTTCCATGGCTTGGCCAAAAGCCGTGTCCAAACTGCTTGGCTTCAACATAAAGGAACCAAAAAAAAAAAAAAAAGAAAGGAAAGAAAAAAGAAAAAAAAAACCACATTGATTGGATTTAAATAATGGAATTGCCATTAATATCTTCCATAAAAGATGATTGATTCTGACTTGGATTTATGGGAAGTTGGGGCTTGTAAAAGTAAACAGTCGTTCAATATTAATGCTGGTTGATGCACCGCGCCCTGCCCCCCAGGGCTGGTTGAATGGATGGGCTCCCAGCGGCTGGGTCTGGAGGGCAGGGGGGCAGCCTTGGGCCCAGTTACCCGCCCCCCCCCCCCGCCCCCCCGCCAGTCTAGGAAGCCAGCCTGCACCTGACACCGCCTTTCCTCACGTGAGATCCTGATGCAGAGATGACTGGGAAGACCAGCAGCCTTCACCTCTGCTTTGTGGAAGCCCACGCCCCCGGTAGGACTGAGGACCCCGATGGCTTGGAAAGTCTCTCCCTCGCCCTGCGCACCTGAAGGGCTCCCCCGCTCCGGTGGGCCTGCTCTGAGCTCCTCTGCAGGCGGGTGGGCGTGTGTCGCAGCAGCCTTTAGCTTTGCTCTTCTCTTGGCCCAGAGCTCAACAGACTGGCATTCAGTGCAGGGGTGCGTGGGCTGCGGGTTTCAGAGGCAGTTTCTCCAGTGATTCTTTCCTCCTGCTCAGGAAAAGACGGAGTGAGCCCTGGGTCCTCCAGGAGAGTGGCGGCAGGCCCTACAGCTCTTTCTCCTCAGGAAGGACTGGTGATTGAGGGCGATGGGGGCCGCCCGTCCGGGTGCCCATAGCTGCCATGCCTGCCAGCGTCCCGCCCACCCCCCACGCCGCCCCCCCCCACGCCTGGCTGGGCCGTCAGCCCCACTCCGAACCCTCTCACCCTCAGATGCCCATCCAGGCAGCTCGAAACCCTTGTCACTGTCTCCCAGCCCACTAGGCGCTATCGATGCCCCTGTCCCTCAGCTGGGAACGGGCAACACCCAGACCCATCCCGAGGCTCTGTACCATATGGCCCCCTTCCCCTCCCCAGGACACCCCTCAGGGGCCACAAGACCTCACGGAATTTGTTAGCCATCCTCCAGCCAACTCCTCGATTAGCGCTCCCACCTCCGGGAATGGCCGCCCTATCTATCCAGATCCTGAGTCAGAAAATCTGGGACCCCTCCCCCCCCCTTCCATCACTCTCCACCCTCACATCCCAGGCTCCTGGCTCTGTCTCCTCACCCCTCCCCCATCCTTCCCTCCATTCCCAGTGCTCTCGACCTGGCTCAGCAGGTCTTCTTCATCAGTTCTAACCCGAATGGCTGGCGTGGTATCCCTGCCCCATTTGTCTCCCTAACTCCCTCATCGCCCCCTTCTAATTCCAGCATGCTGGCCCCCAGGATCTTCTCTAGGGGGTGAGCCACACTGTCAGTCCACCAGCCCTATGGGGTAAAGTCTGGGCATCTGCCGCTGGGAACCCACACCTCCTCCCTGCTGAAAGCACCCCCCGTGGTCAGGCTCTGGGACTTTATACCACGGTGCCTTTCCCTTGTTGTTTCCTCCACCTAGAATGCCACTCCCGCCCCGCCCAGGCCTCCTCCCAGGCGGAACTAGCCGTTCACATCCGTGCTCTCCTCACATGGTATCCACACCTTTAGTGCAGGAAACGGAATGAACCTTTGAGGGCCCTCCGTATCAGACAAATTTGGAGCTGCCTGCCTTTCCCACACCACCTTCTGGTTGTCCCCACCCACAACCCCTGCTGCCGACAGCAGGTCATGCAAACCCTGCTTCCACCTTCAGCCTCGTTTATTGGACTGGGAGCAGATTCCTGATTTCCGAGGTACCCTTCCACTGGCTGGCCAGCAATGTAGCCCTGATGGCTCCTGACTAAAACATGAGCTAGACCAATAAGATCTGTCTTCTGGAGTGGGAACTAAGGGACCACGGGGGCACGCACTTTAGCCAAATGGAGACACAGATGCAAGACAGCACTGATCCCGGGGCTCTGTACATAACAGAAGGGCGCGTCCCAAAGGCAGTGAGGGAAGGAGAAGGGAGATGAGGGAGAAGGTGAACCATGAGCAAGGGATCTTGCTCATTGCGGCTGCTCCCTGAAGCTGCTCTATTTCTGCCTGTCTGCTGACTTCCCCGAAACCTCACCATGGCGTCACAACGCCCCCCTCTAATATGAGCTGGTGTGGGTAAGCTCTCTTTAGTGAAACCCAAAACCCTAGCTAGAACAACAACTTTGGAGCACCTCGCGGCAAGAAGGAATTATCATTGCCATTTTTACAGATAAGTCCCATGGAGACTCAAAAAACATTAGGTGACACTGTCAAGGCTTTAGGGCCAGGACGAATAGAGCTGAGATGTGGGCCAAGCTTTCTCATGTATGGCCATTACCTCCAGCTCAGCACTGGCCACCACCATGCCACTGCCCCTTAGCCATGATCACTGTCCCCTCCTCTCCCACTCCAGGCTCCTCGAAGATGGGGCTGTGTCTCCCCCCACTGCCCACCCACGGGCTCAGACCCAACGAAGGCATCACATGCCGGCTGGCTATGACCGAGTTTCCATGCTGCCTCTCTCCGTTAAGGTCGTACAGCCTCTCCTTGTCTGCCACAGTGCAAACAGCCTAAGACGCAACAGGGCAGGTGGAAGAAATGGTTTCTGGGGTCCTTTCCTGCTCTAAAATCTCACCGCTGTGTCGTCCCTGTCCCGCCTGCCCCAGGAATGACAGAAAGTAGAACACTGCACACGCTTGGCCCGCCAGGCGTTTGCTCCGTCCCGCTCCTGCAGACAGGGCTGCCCTTTCGCATGATTCCCCAGAGGCCCCCTCGCCGGGGCCCTTCCTCTCACTGCTTGCGGTTTAAGAGGGATTTGTGCCGTTGGCCAAGCGGGCCGCAATGTTCAGGCATCCCTGAGAGCAGCTTTGCCTAATGAGGATGCAATGCTTACACATATTTTCATTCTTTAAAAAAAAAAATCGGCTATTAATTTGTCAGAATTATTCATATTTTACTGATGATATTTTCCATGTATCTAATCAGGGAGCTCATGAATAGAAATGAAACTATTTAAATACAGAGATGGTGTACATTGTAAGATCTTGTTTCCTCAAGCTGTTTCATAATGCAGTGCATACATTTATTTCTTCTAAAAACAGGTTTTTGCAACCATCGAAAAAAGTTTTTTTCATCTTTGATTAAATATGACTCTATTCAGCGACGCTAAATCAGTGTGTGTGTGTGCGCGTTTGCACACGCGTGTGTGCCTGCCTATGTGGTCACTGGAAGCAGGTCTTCTGGTCTTCCCTATAGGGACGGGAGACTGTTTTCAGTGAGAAAAGTGGCAAACACATTTGGATCAAATCTTTTGGAAGGAAGGCTGGCAAAGTGAAAGTACAAATTGAAATTGGGCTGAATAATATTCGAGATAATTATTTGTACAATGTAGCCTCTCACACTGCTCAAAATTCCAGCAGCACTTACCTACATCAAAAGTGGCTTGGAATCATTAAACAAAGCCAGATATTAAATATACTATTGCTATCTCTCGAAACATTAGCAAGTAATGTAAAACACATGGCATCTACTCAATGGAAAATCCGAGAATACAAATTATAATAGTTGTCTTATAAGACCTCTGGGAAGCTTGAACTGAATTGCTTAATTCCATTAATAACAAACTATTACTCTAGCTATTAAAGCAACATAAGGTAATAGAGATCATGTCGAGAGATTGTGCTGAGGCTCTTTCTTCACCTAGCACAAATTTATTCAGGGGCATTGATAGATTTTAATTGACTATGGCAACTGAATAGCAACAAAGGAAATTGAATGTCTTTTGAAAAGCTCTACATTTTGTAGAAGCAAATAGCAACACCAAAATGAGGGTTCGGGGGAGCTGGGAGAGGCGGGGAAGGGCGTTGAGGAACATCTGGACCAGCAGCTCCTGCCCAGAAATGCTGTCCCGTGACCTGAACAGAAAGTTTCTGGGGAGCAGGCACACCACGGGCCCGAGCATCTTTTTCATCCCCGCGTGCGCATGCCGTCCAAATTGAAACGAAACTCATCCAGGCTGCTGTAAAGACACGTGCTTTGTCATGAGTATCCGTGGGGCGTGCTTCCAAGATACAGGACTGGAGGGACCTTCGTGCAGGCTGCTGAGTCTTCTCGGGAGGGTTCTGAGAACAGGGTTGGTTTCGGCCTGGGGGCTGACTGTTGGCTCTCCTGGCTTAGCAGTGGCATGAATGACTCCTCATCACGGTCTGGCAATGGTGCGGGCGGCCGACCCCTCATCATGGCTCTGAACCTTGACAACGACCGAGGTCTCCCTCAGCTCCTGTCTGGTCCAGGATGGATTCTGGTGACCTGTCACCTACTTTTCTCTTCCACTTTTTGGTCCTCTGTCTACTACTCATGGGCCCTCTTGTCTTCTTTTCACACCCTATCGGCATCAGGTGTCTGTCCCGCGTCTCATATGGGCCTGGTTTTGTATGAAGTCAGCTTTTCCACTGTAGTCCACTCAGGGCGCCATAACAAAACGCCACATACAGGTGCTCGAACAACAGAAATTTTTGTTCCTCACAGTTGTGCAGGCCAGAACACCCAGACCAGAGTGCCAGCCCGCTCAGGTTCTGGTGAGCACTCTCTTCTCGGCTTGCAGACGGCCGCCGTTTCGCTGTGCCCTCACATGGCAGAGTAGGAGGGGGGGCGGTGCTTTCTCTGCTCTCTCTTCATAGAAAAAGACTAATCCTGTTGGATCTCATTTATGAACCTTAATACTAACATAAAGCCTCTGTTTCCAAGTACAGTCACACTGGGGGTTGGGGCTTTAACACAGGAATTTGGGAGAGACATGATTCACTCCATAGTAGTTTCAAAGTCCCCTTTTCATCTTGTTGGGCTAATCTCTCTTTCCCCCGCTCACCCCTAGCCTCAAGTACCCAAGCGCTGCTTCAGCTCCTCTGTTTAAAGGGAAACCTGCTTTTATTTTTTTTACTTTTTTTAATTTGTTTATTTTTCAGAGAGAGAGAGAGAGGGAGAGAGAGAACGAGTGGGGGTGGGCCAGAGAGAGAGGAAGACACAGAATCCGAAGCAGGCTCCAGGCTCTGAGCGGTCAGCACAGAGCCCTATGTGGGGCTGGAACTCACGAACCGCGAGATCTTGACCTGAGCCAAAGTCAGACGCTTAACAACTGAGCCATGCAGGTGCCCCAGGGAAACCCATTTTTAAAGGAAACTCTACCCAGATGTGAGGGGCTGCTGGAAGTTTCCCCATGGTGGCAATTCTAGGAGGTAGTAAGGAGCCTGTGGGCACTAGAGGAAGGCAAGGTCACAGGGTGCCCTTCAGACGTGCTCGTCGGGGACTGGGCCTGGATGCTTGGGCCCAGAGCATGTGATGATGACGCTACAGAGGTGTTGGAAGGTGGTGCCTTTTGAAGTCTGGGCTTCCTACTGGTTTAAGGGCAGATGCTAAACACACCTTGGCTTCAGCCCATAGGGTTACCGTCTCATTATTTTCTTCCCAGTGTGGCAACGAGTGTAACATTCAACTCCGTTGTGTCCACTAGGATTGGGGACACTATCTCTTGCACTGCCCGTCAGTCCCAGCTTCTCTCCAGGACATCACAGAGGAGCTTTGGAAGGCTGGCCTGCAGCACACAGGAGCCCCTCTGTGTCACGCCCCCGCGAGGGCAGCGGCCCTTCTCCAGTTTTGTCAGAGCCAGGCTCTGGGTGCGACGCCCAAGAAGGGGCTCTGGCTCGTGGCAGTGGGCGCCTGCTCGAAGGCGCTTGGGAGAATCAATCCCACCGCGACTGCGGCACATGCATGTGTTTGAAAACCTCCTTGGCAGGCAGGACCTCCTAATTTTTTCCACTTCTTGTGATTAGCGTTGCAGACTAATCCTAGCACCAGACTCAACACCAGCTGTTCTTCCCCCACTGCTTGTTTTTACTTAGAAGCCAAATCCCGGAGCTGCTGCTGCTGCTGCATCGGCTGGCCGCGCTCCTCCCTGCAGCCACTCACCTGTGGCATGACCCCAGGTGAGCTAGCTTTCAACCTGGCCGCCTGCGTGCTTCGCACCGCCTGGGCGGCACTCCCCTGTCTCGTGGTGAGAGCCGCACTCGGTGCCAGAGAGGCCTCTGGCTTACCGCCTCAAACGGTCTGACGGCAGCCGTTCCCAGAGTCAGACTGACCTTAGGAATGTTATTCCAAGACACCAGACATCCCTGGGTGCCACGCGCAATTTTTGATGTAACGGGATCTATGCAAAACAATCCATGCAACTTTAGACACGTGTTATAACTTGACAATAAACACAGATGACCCCGCCTCTGAACTTAAGAACTAGAATAGTGCCAGACTCTTGAAATTGCCTGGTTCGCTCAACTTTCCAACTCCCTTACATTTAGAAAGAGCTCTGTAGGAGGAGCACAGGCCAATACCATACAGTCTTGATGACCACCGCTTTGTAGTAGAGGTTAAAGTCTGGGATTGTGATGCCTCCCACCTTGGTTTTATTCTTCAGTATTACTTTGGCTATTCGAGGTCTTTTGTGGTTCCATACAAATTTTAGGATTGTTTGCTCTAGCTTTGAGAAGAATGCTGGTGCAATTTTGATTGGGATTGCATTGAATGTGTAGATTGCTTTGGGTAGTATTGCCATTTTGACAATATTTATTCTTCCAATCCATGAGCATGGGATGTTTTTCCATTTCCTTGTGTCTTCCTCAATTTCCTTCATAAGTTTTTTATAGTTTTCAGTGTAGAGGTCTTTCACATCTTTGGTTAGGTTTATTCCTAAGTATTTTATGGTTTTTGGTGCAATTGTGAAAGGGATTAGCTTCTTTATTTCTCTTTCTGCTGCTTCATTGTTGGTGTATAGAAATGCCACCGATTTCTGTACATTGATTTTGTATCCTGCAACTTTGCTGAAATCATGAATCAGTTCTAGTAGGCTTTTGGTGGATTCTGTAGGGTTTTCCATGTAAAGTATCATGTCATCTGCAAAAAGTGAAAGTTTGACTTCCTCCTTGCCAATCTTGATGCCTTTTATTTTGTTTTGTTGTCTGATTGCTGATGCTAAGACTTCCAGCACTATGTTAAATAGCAGTGGCGAGAGTGGACACCCCTGTCGTGTTCCTGATCTCAGGGGGAAGTCTTTCAGTTTTTCCCCATTGAGGATGATATGAGCTGTGGGCTTTTCATATATGGCTTTTATGATGTTTAAGTATGTTCCTTCTATCCCGACTTTCTCGAGAGTTTTTATTAAGAAAGGATGCTGTATTTTGTCAAATGCTTTTTCTGCATCTATTGACAGGATCATATGGTTCTTATCTTTTCTTTTGTTGATGTGATGTATCACGTTGATTGATTTGCGAATATTGAACCCAGACTTTAACCTCTACTACAAAGCGGTGGTCATCAAGACTGTATGGTATTGGCACAAAAACAGACACATAGACCAATGGAATAGAATAGAAAACTCAGAAATGGACCCGCAAGTATATGGCCAACTAATCTTTGACAAAGCGGGAAAATGTATCCAATGGAAAAAAGACAGCCTTTTTAACAAATGGTGCTGGGAGAATTGGACAGCAACATGCAAAAGAATGAAACTAGACCACTTTCTTACACCACTCACAAAAATAAATTCTAAATGGATAAAAGATCTGAATGTGAGACAGGAAACCGTCAAAATCCTAGAGGAGAAAACAGGAAAAAGCCTCTTTGACCTAAGATGCACAAATTTCTTACTCGACACGTCTCCAAAGGCAAGAGAATTAAAAGCAAAGATGAACTATTGGGACCTCATCGAGATAAAAAGCTTCTGCACGGCAAAAGAAACAACCAACAAAACGAATAGGCAACCAACGGAATGGGAAAAGATCATCGCAAATGACATATCGGATAAAGGACTAATATCTAAAATTTATAAAGAACTTACCAAACTCCAAACCCGAAAAACAAACAACCCAGTGAAGAAATGGGAGGAAGATATGAATAGACACTTCTCCAAAGGGGACATTCAGATGGCCAACAGACACATGAAACGATGCTCAATGTCACTCATCATCAGGGAAATACAAATCAAAACTACACTGAGATACCACCTCACACCAGTCAGAGTGGCTAAAATGAACAAATCAGGAAACTATAGATGCTGGCGAGGATGTGGAGAAGTAGGCACCCTCCTACACTGTTGGTGGGAATGCAAACTGGTGCAGCCACTCTGGAAAACGGTGTGGAGGTTCCTCAAAAAAATGAAAATAGAGCTACCCTATGACCCAGCAATAGCCCTGCTAGGAATCTACCCAAGAGACACAGGAATGCTGATGCATAGGAGCACGTGTACCCCAATGTTCATAGCAGCACTTTCGACAATAGCCAAATCATGGAAAGAGACCAAGTGCCCATCAACTGACGAATGGATAAAGAAGTTATGGTACTTATATACAATGGACTACTACGTGGCAATGAGAAAAAATGAAATCTGGCCATGTGTAGCAACATGGATGGAACTGGAGGGTATTATGTTAAGTGAAATAAGTCAGTCAGAAAAAGACAGATACCATATGTTTCCACGAATAGGTGGACTTTGTGAAACTAAGCAAAAACCAGGGGGAGGGGAAGAGGGGAAAGAAAAAAAAGACACAGAGAGGGAGGGAGATAAAACATAAGAGACTCTCAAAGACTAAGAAAAAACTGAGGGTGAGGGGGATGAGGGAGGGGGGAGAGGGGGTGATGGGCATTAAAAAGGGCACATGTTGGGATGAACACTGGGTGTTATATGTAAACCAATTTGAAAATAAACTATTATAATAAAAAAAAAAAAAAAAAAAAGGAGGAGCACAGGCCTCGGCCCCTCTCTCCTGCCCCCTCCCACCTGGACCTCCGCCCGAGGGGCCCCGGTTTGCAGTAACAGGACCTCCACCCTTCAGTAGGGCCTTGGCCAGGAAGCAAGGCCTCGGTGGCCTCGAGCCCAGCAGGAGTGGTCAGGGCTATCCTGTGGAATCCAGGAAGAGCGACATGGCAAGAGCTCTCTCCACTCTGAGAGTTTCCCCTGAGCATCCCCCCTCCTTCCAGTGACTTCCATGGCAGTGCTTGGGGGAAGGTTATTTACAGCAGGCAGAGGCAGGAGCCCAGACTTCTGCATCCTTAGATGCCATCAGTTTGCATTTCCATGAGAGCTTCTCACGTACCTGGAAGGCCCTAAAAACAAATCAGGGAGTGCGGCATATGGGACATTTGCCCTCCACACACTCCAGAGTCGAGAAGAATTGTGACTGTCAGAAATATCATATTCCTGTCGAAAGCACATGAAATGAGCTCTGTAAATTGGGAAACATAAGCCACGGTTATATTTGTTCTGCTCCCGTATAAGAATCATGGATGTGTCCTAGAACAGGAGACAAAACAAAACTATGAACCCTTTTAGAATGACTTAACGTCCAACCATAGCCACCTCTACCCGGCCGTGCTGTTTCTCTTGCTACAGAATTCCTGACTCAACTTTGTCCTTACGTATTTTGGGCCATTTTGTTTCTTTCTTGGCAACTGTGGTTTATTGAAAACAGGATTGAAGTAAGTCACTCTTTTCTCCTCTTTGGCCACCTCTCCATGGTTTTGCTTCTCCAGCAGCCACCAGCCATTCAGTACTCTCTCCTTTTCTCTTTCCTCTCCATTCCTCTTTCCCTCACTTGGTTCCGAATTCCTGAATCAGAGGATCACACAGGGAGCCCGTAGTTTCTTGGAGCCAGGCCATGCACCTGTGCACAAGCCCCCCGTGTCCTACCCCCAGCCCTAAAAACATTTTAGTTATACGGGCCTGTGTGGGGGACAGCGGGACAGCGACTCAACCAGGGTGAGCAGAGGTGGCAGAAATAGAGCTCCTCTCTGCGTGGAGAGATCGGGCCAGGTGCAAGGTATTATAGGTGTCTCAGAGAAGGGGAACAAGTGGCTGGAGGAGTTGGGGAAGGTTTGTTATCCCTCAAGTGTCTTCCACTGGGTCCTAAAGCAACATAGGCTTGAGATCTACGGAGAAGCGCAAAAAAGTCAGCTGCGGAGAGAGAAGGCTGGCCCGATGCCGGTGTGCGCGCATGTGTCATGAGGAAGGCGCAAAGCTGGGAGCCCTACTGTGGTCGGAAGTGAGGGCCTGGGGCCGTGTCCTGCTCTGAAGTCAAGTCTGTGTTAGGTTAGCACTGAGTAGAGAATATCCAGGGGGGACAGTGGTCTAAGGACTATAGGAATGGTTGACTCTGGATTTCAAGCCAGAATCCTAGGATGTTATATACAGGCAGGCAACGCAAGATTCTGTGAGCTCTCAGACTCCAATGCCGCCATGATAGTTTTGTCTGTTCGTGTGTGAGTTTCTTTGAACACTTGGAAAGCGGGCAAGGATTCCCCTGACAATCACGGAGTCTGGGATTTGGGCAGCAGTGAATCTCCTTTCTCTGAAATCCTGGTGTACGCTCCATTCTTGTGTCTCTACCTTGGGCTCAGTGTCAGGTGGGCTGGGGCTGGAGTGCCAACAAGTTGCCTTGACATCCAGGTGAATGTAGCAAATCAAAGGAAATGCCCGGCCGGGTAGGGAGCTCCAGGACTCTGGGTGGATTCAGAAAGCATCAAGAGGAAGGAGAGCAAGCCAACTGGAAGGAGAATTCGATCCTGCTCCAGCACCCAAATCAACACCCAGCCACACCATGGCTTTCTTGGCGCCTCCATTGGGAAATTCGGGAAAATGAAGAACTTTCTAGAATAATACTGCCTGCAGCTGAGAACTTTGTGCAGGCAAGAAGGTATTCCACACTGTATTGTCTAATGCTACTGAGCACTTCGAATGTGTTTGGTGAGACTGGGAACCGAACTTTTAATTCTGTTCAAGTTAGGTTAATTTAAGTTGAAAGAGCCGCGTGAGTTAGCGGCCACAGTATTCTTAGCAGCGAGACTCTAGAGACCCAGAGCAGAGCCCGGGTGAGGCTGCCCCAAGCCTCCCAAGGCTCCAGAAGATCTTGTCCCTTTCTAAGCGTCAAAGTGGCAGAGCTTGCAGAGCTTTCAGAGAGAAATTATCCTGAAAATCAGAATGGGCTGGACCCTTACAGAGGGGAGGCCCCAGTGACCAGACACATTCCCATTAGTAGTCAGAAGGACTGTGCTAGGCGTACGAAAAGATCCTCCAGCTTCCCCCAAAGCCCTTTTCCCTCTTGCTGCACAAAATTTCCTCTGCTCTGGCTGTCTGAGGAAATGGTTTTGCAAGGCTTTATTATTATTTGTTTGTTTGTTTCCTTGGCATATGCCCTGAAGCTGTACCTGGATTCCCACGTTCCATTTGATTTCTGGCTGTTCAGGATTCACTCCTGGCCAGGGCGATGGGGTTTTTCCACCTAGCAGTTTAGAGCTGCCCCCATGTCTGTCTTCCTTGGGGTGTTCAGAGAGGAGATCAAGGGGCTGGTCGCCACCCCTGGTAGGAATGGGCAAATGGGGGCCGTTTGATGGCCCTTCCACTGATTCCACTGGGAATGCTTGTCTTCTTGGCGTGTAAGTTAGGAACGCCTGGAGAGATGCTTATTTTCTCGCCACAGATCTGCCAGGTCCAAGCAGCGGCTAGATTTGGGGTGCTTTGGTGAAGTGCCCCAGCTCTGGAGCCACTGATGGAGAAGTCAGCATCCCTGCCTGCTTACCACAGTCTGACTCCCCAGAGCAGGCAGGGATACTAGGGAGGAAGGAGCCAGTCAGAGCCCAGGATGAGGAGAAACAGACCCTCGACCTTTGGGAAGCCGGAGGCAGCATCTGGTCAGCCCATTCCCCCCGCCATCAGCCTCCCTGGGAGTAAATCCTACGAGGACGGGGGTCGAGTAGAACAGTGCTCGGAGATCCAGAATCTCCCAGACCCCCGTGTAGACTCAGGAAATAATAGAAGGTGAGGGAAATGGCTCAACAGACTTCTCAATCTGTTTATGGCATATCTTTTCTCCCTGGGCTACTTAGGATTCTAAAACCTTGAGCTTTGGCTTCATTCTCCAGAGACCGTGCACTGAGAAGAGTGGAAACAGATAAGTAGGAGGCGTTGGCCTTTCCTAGGGGAGAAGCTTTAATGGTTCACTTGAGAGCATTGGCTTTGGGTTTAGCATCGGAAGAATAATTAATTTATACGGGGACTCTCCTTAAATCCCCGGATATCCACGGGTGCCACCTTTCCCCCAGCAAGGGAACAGTGAATGTTATCATCTCTGCCCTGAGGGAGAGACTCTTCCCGGTGTGGTCTGGGTGGGAGGAGAGAGCTATTCGGACAGTGTTGCCAAGGAAGGATGCAGGGTGGTGCAGTCATGCCAGGCAGTGAGTCCAGGAAGGCTTCATGGAAGAGGCAGAAACCGGCGCTGGAGCTTGACGTGAGTAGCAGACTTCAGATATCAGAAAAGAGTCAGGGGGACTCTTCGATAATGGAGGCGGGGGAACAGAAACAGGTAAGGGTTGGGAAGCCAGGGGGAAAGTTTCGTTATTATAACTTCTGGTCATTGGAGTGTATGCTTGCTAAGTTTAAACCTCATGAATCGGCAAACCATCTGCTATCGTTGGTCAGGTGCTGGTTTGTGTTTCTAGAGACCCCCCCAACCATCACCCACCGCCCCCCAGGCCAGAAAGACGGAGAAACAGACAAGTTTCTGATAGGACTTTCATGTGATGGCCAATCAACTGTGACTCTAAAGCCACTTTAAACACATTTTTTCCCTGATTTAAAATAGTTTTGGAAGTTGATTTCTAGGTTTATAAAAAAACCCCATCTATTTTGAGTTTGGAAACATAATTAATTATTTCCTAGAAAAGAGTTTTAAAACCTGATTACTTTCCCCAACTCCACATCTCCTCGAGGCTATTTAAAAAAAAAAAAATCAGATTTCAAATCACGCACGTGGAGCCAGTAGCTTCCTCAAGTTCAGTTGACGAGGTTGTACTTTGACATGCTTTTCAAGATTTGAATATTTTTATAAATCATGATTATGCTACTGTCTAATGAGAACAAAAGTGGAAATAGCATCTGCTTGTCGGCAGAGCCTCTCCCGGCCTGTGTGTGCTGTCTGGAAAAGTTGTGGCCCAGTCTGGAGAGCTGATGAGTGTCTTGATTAGCTGAAATTGCTTCCTGCGGCAGTTCGGGGGCGTCGGTGCCGTGATGAACTGGGTCGTTTCAGGGATCCGGGACGCAGGAGCTGCTCGGAGACGCGGAGTGCCTAACAGTCTAGCTCAAGTCAGAAACGCGCAGCATGGATGTGTGGGTTCCAGGCGAGGCTGGGACCTCGGAGGTACATGGTCTGCTAGACGGTCAGCCTCTCTGGGGTAGGGGTAGCGGTCGATACAGGTTGGATCGAATCTGAGATGCGGTGTTGTGCTGCCGTTTATGGGGCAAGAAGTGGTATAGACACAGGCAGATCCGCTGAGGGTGGAGAATAGAGACAGCGCAAGGCAACAGCGCGGACGTGGAGGGGAGCCTCCTTCCGTTATCATTCAGCCCAATCGTTGATGTTCAGGTTGAAGAAACCAAGTCAGCGAACGAGCTTCAGTATGGCGCTCTTTGTTTTCTGAGTTTTTGAATGTTGAGACAGGTTCGTGTTCTTTCAAAACAGTGAAACTAAAAATGTTTTTGATTTTTAAACGGTTACCATTTTTATCTGGAAAATTCATCCTTCCAGAACTCCTTACCACCTCCCCCCGCCGAGGCTCCTTTCTAAATCACGTGTGTAGTGGAACTTCTAGGCGGGGAGATGCCTAGATCCTAGGTGGACAGTTCAATCAGGTGTGCAGTGACAAATGCAAACGTCAGTGCAATCCACGTGCAATCCACGTCCCTATCAGGAAAACAAACACTGACATCAGAAAGTTCTTCACGCCCTTTCTCAGTCAACCCCGTCCTCCAAAAGCAACCACAAATGGTTTGTTTTTAACATGCGTTTTAATTCAGTGTTTTTAATGTAAAACGTCCCCCGCGTTTTGAAACTGAACGGTCTGCTGCGGACTCCTGGGAGCCCCTGAGTGGCCAGGCCCCAGGGGGACATTCTCTGGAAGTTGCCCAGCTCCCTGGCTCACGCTTGGAGGTCGTCTGAAGTCTCGTCAGCTGCACGCCTCCACTCCTGAAACCTCAGACGTTCACGATACCTGGAGAACATTGGATAGCAAGAAAATTCATTCTGTGCTTTCTCCAGGACTGCTCGCCTGCAATTGTGCCTGCTGAGCAGGAAGACTTCAGATTAGAGAGAGAGAGAGAGAGAGAGAGAGAGGCCTGCTTTCCTGGCCTGCATAATCAGCATCGAACATATTTCTGCCCCAACAAAGAGAACAGTGTGTTCTTGATGCTGCTATGAGGCTTGGAGACTCACTGGTGGGCGGCTCTCCCGGGAGGGAGTCAGAGTGTCCAGCAGCACCTCCATGCCCACCCCCCCTCTTTTTTTGTCCCAGACTCTCTGGTGCCTGAGGAGGGGACCACGCACATGGGGCCTCGCAGAGGGCGGAGATGACTCTGGTTTCTGTGCCCCCTTTATCCCTCTGACTCTCACAAAACAAAATTCCTGCAAGCCCACCTGTGTGCCTGGTTGATTCCGCTTCTCACACTACTGTGGCCAGTTTGTCTCTTGAGACGCGATGTGCGTCTTATTCCACGACGCCAAAGGCAACTCTGCCTTCTTACAGGAGCTGTCGTGGGTCCCCAGCCGAACCCCTCTTATTTCACTCTGCTGCAGCAGCAGCAGCACCGTGCTAGGCACCGTGGACATTTCCAGATGGAAGCAGCCAGGCGGCCAGCTATAAGACAGAACAAATAGCCGGGCTGAGGTGTGGCCCAAGCCCCTTCTAGGTCCAGTCTCTCCCCGGGGACCTCCTGCAGTTGACTCCATTGGTTTGGTTGCTAACACTCCATTCGGAGTCAAGTCTTTTGGGGGCGACCAAGATCGGAAAAATGACTCTTTTTTTTTTTTTTTTTTTCCGTCTCTTACCTATACTTGTATTTTCCTCTTTAATCATAAGGATTTCAATCCGGAAAAATAACCTAAGGATGTATGTGCTTTGTTTGAATGTCACAGTCATGCCCTTTGTAAAATTACCCCGAGGCAAGAGAAGTAAAGATGTAAATCATGAAGATACTAAGATGCTTGGCCTGCAGCAGCTGGAGACAGATCCAAGCCAGAGGGGCCTCCCTGGGACGCTGGACTGGACTGGGATGCCTCTGTGGTCACTCTGACCATCGACGGATCGCTTCCGGGCCTGTGCCCTAGCTGCCCCCTGCGAGTGAAGCTTAGGCTAAAGGTCTGAGGTCACTTCAGCATGAGCCTCTGTGGCGCTCTAATACCTTCGATATCGCTGGTCACTTATGCGTCTGCCACGATCACTGCCAGTCACTGGGGGACATTTCATAGGTTTTTAGAGACCCAGACCGGAACCTGCAGAAAAGGCCATGGTAGCGCTGTCCCATCAATGGCTTATGGTTCATGCAGTCAGCTCGTATGTCGCCGTCGCAACACAACGGCCCCTCTAGCCAGACTCAGACTGTGTGGTCGTACTCACCCAGGACGCAGGAGGCAAAAGGAGCCTCGGGGGCCCTTGGCCGTGCAGCACCTTCACTTTGTTTTATAGGAGCTGCCTCGTCCGTGCTCTGGCCCCCACCCAGACTCTCGCAAATAAATAAGGCCGCGGGTGAGAAACGAGGGCCCTGGCCCTGAGAGGCAGCTGCTGTGAGAGAGGAAGAAGAGGCAGGCAGGTCTCAGAGCACAGCGCCGAAGGCCTCCAGTCCCCACGCACAGTCCTGCTCATATTGCTTTCTGTGTTTCAACGAAGAAGAGGCCAGCCCTCGAGGCCGTATAAATTATAACATGCTTCCGTGTGCCCGAATCCTGGCCCCTCCTCCACTGGGAGCCTCTGGTTCCAGCCAGAAGGAGGCCGCTGGGCTGCGAGCATCTCCGAAAAGCACTCTCCGAACCCCCCAGGGAGGTCCGCAAGAGCAGGGGCCAAGCTGTGTTCTCCTGGGTCCTCCCTTAGGGCCTCGGGGCCAGAGGGGCCTCGGGAGACCCTGGAAGCTTGGCCCATGACAGCTCAGGCCAGTAACGGGTCTTCTTGAGAACAATTCCACGTCACGAAGGGAAGGGAATATATGTTCCATGCATTCTGTTCGGGGCCAGGCAAATTTATAATACATTTCAGAAGTGTTCTTCACCCAAAAAAAATTTTTTTAATAATATTTGGCACTTAGAGTGACAAATGTCAGTTCCCTGGAAAATTCACTCACTTGGAAAAAGGTCAGAGAGTAAGTGATAGGCCACCGGCCTGAGCTTGGGGCGCCCGGGCCGTCTGTGGCACCGAAGGGGCGGCTGGTGAATGAACAGCAGGCGTGGGGCCGTCCACCCTGGTGCTGTCACTGCTCCCTGAAGGGGAGTGGCTAGGGGTCCTGCCGCAGCCCCCCTGCAGCTGCAGGTGGGGACACAGCTCTGTGTATTCCTCCGGGCAGCATGTCCTCTGGAGGCCCAGTGGCAGCTCCTAGGGTTTCCAAGGAACTGGAAACAAGGGGGGGGTTGAGGCCAGGCTCAGGGACTTGCCTGAAATGGGTCATAGCTCCTATTGCAGCTGGATCTAGAAGGAGAATGGGCACAAGCCGGGCCAGAAGAATGGGCCGAGTCACAGGTTCTGGTGCCAGAGTTGGGCACTGATTCAGCCTGTAGTCCTGGTGCTCCCTGGAGGAGGCCTGCCCTTCGGCTGGCACGCGCTGAGCACGAGACTGAGGGCTGTGGCCAGGCAGCTGTGTCACGGAGGCTCCCGGCCTGTGGTCTGAAGCCCGGCCCATACGTGTGCCCCTGGCCCCTCCCCCAGATCCCACAGGCAGGCGTCTCAAACCTCCGCCAGTGGGCACTAGCTGGCTTTGATCTGCTGACCTACCCCCATGAGGCAGTCTTTTTCAGAAGGTCCTCCTGCCTTTAATCTTCCCACAGGGAATAGAAACCTTAACCTCTCTCCTCCGTTCTGCTAGAGTGCACAGCCTGCCGTCATGCTGGCCTTTTATACACCATTCTAGAAAGTTTCACACTCATCGAGATGTGTTCGCCCTATCCCTCACTTTCTTTCCCAGTGGAGAAACTGAGGCCCAGGAACTGATGGGAGAACGGGAGTGGAGAGCTCTGTGATGGGGGGTGATGGAGGAGACCAGCCTTGTCTTGACACGTTGGTCCCTGAGCGTCCCTGGGCCCCAGTGACAGCTCCCCACCCCCACCACACAGGAGGCTCCCTTCCGGCAAGGGTGAGATGAAGCCGTGATGGGCACCGGCTCAGCCACTCGGATGCTCCTTGCAGCTCTCCCCCGTCCTGCAGGGTTTATGCCACACCCCTGCATTCCGAACCCACTGTGCTGGCCACGCTGTGGCCACACTTCGTTTCATCCCTCCACCCCTTTGGTGAACGCTTCATTCGCATTGCCTGGGTGACTCTTGGGACACTCTGCACTCTGACTTGGGTCCCACCTTGCATGTTCTGCCCCATCCCTGCCCCCTTAAATAAGCTCTCAACACCACCGTCTGCTCCCCCAACCCCATCATCCAGGAGGGGAATTCCCCCAAACATCCCCCGTGAACCTTCTACTATGGATTCACAGAACACACAGACGCTCTTACTGGGTCAACAAGAGGCATTTTCAAGGGTGATTGGTGCACGGCCCCTCCCAGCTGCTGACCTGTGTGGGAGGAGAGGCTGGGGACACGGACTGGTACGTGCTGTTGGGCTGGCGTCCTCGTTGCCTTCCCAGCCTCGCCCTGGACGGTGGGCTTCAGAGGACACCCTACCCAGTTTGGGGACCACCTCCTGGCCCCAGAGGTCCCTGAAGAGGACGTCCTGTCTGCCACTGCCCGTGTCAGTCAGGTCCCAGCCAAGCTAATGAGGTCAGCTCCCCTCCTCACACAGCGGGGCCGCCGACCCGAGGTAGGTAATTGGCTTCGCTCCTCAGCCTGCGCCAGCCTCTGCAGCCACCAGAGCACTTTGCCGGCGAGTACCCGGAAGCTTTCCTCTTCTCTCTTAAGAAAACGATGAAAAACAGGCAAACTGCCCCAGGAGTGGCGGGCATTGTGCAGACGTACTCCAGATGGGCATGACCGGGAGCCCTTTCCTGCCCCTGGTGGCTCCGTTTCCAACAGGCTGGGCAGCTGGCCTCGTCCACAGGTCCCTCGTTAGCAAACAGGGCTGCCGATCTCCTGTCCTGACTGACCCTTCCCCGCGTGGCTCAAGCAGACGCCTCATCCATTGCCTTGGCCGTGAAATTCTGCTTCCTTAGCAAAAATCAGCTCCCGGCCTTCCCGAGTGATGCTGAAGAGTCTCAGCCGGACCCTTATCCCCTGAGAGTTACCTCTCCCACAGGCCTCGTCCTGGGTCAAGGACAAGGACTCCAGCAGCTCTCTGGCCTAGGTATAGGTATTCAGAGCCATCACGGTCTTTCCTGTGGCCGCTGAGATCACGCTAGAACATTTAAAGGGGCTTCACGCAAGGCCATGGGAGAGCACCAGGAAGTAAAGACAAAGAGTGTTATTACACAGCTAGACCACCTGCTCTCCAGCATCTGCGTCTCCTCCAGGAACCACAAGCTCCTTTCCTAGGTCCCGCTCAGTGGTGGACGCCATCACAGCACTGAGAGCTCAAGCCTGAAGAGCCAGAGCCCTCAGAGGACCTGGGGGAGCAGGCGAGCGGGAAGCAGAGCCCCCTCCAGGCCCGCTGTGTCGGACCACCTGCACGGTGGGGCAGAGGTCTCTCCGGGAGCTGCACGAGGAAGGGAGGATGCTGGGTTTATGCCGGAGAACCTCCCAGACTCACATCCTTCAGATCCTTTTTATACAGTGCAGAAAAGCCACGTCTGAAGCCAGAATGGGGCCAACCCTGGGGTTCGGAGCAAGGTTGTGGCTGCGTCGCCCCCGGGCTGCCCGTCGCTGCCCTCTGTGGGGCTACTCGGTGTGCCCTTGCCCCTGCTGTCTGTGTACTTCTGAGAGCCTGTGAGCACCACAGGTGTCAGGATCTTAGAACACAAGGGGCAGGACAATAGCAAAGACTTGCAGAACATTTAAGACAAAAAGTAAAAAATCCGTGAGCAAGAAGTGTCCATCGCAGAGACCATTCGGTATGTCCTGACCTGCCGGATAATAGGGTTACACGTTCCTCATCTCCGCCGTGAAGGAAGTAGCTCGGGGCCAGCCCCGGTCTAAGCAGTGGGACAGTGGGACATGCGTCCTTCCTCTCCTGCTCCACATCTTAACATGTTCGTAGCAACTTGCTTTGGGGACCCAAAATCCCCAGGGACTCAGCTTCCTGACCTTGTAGAGCCTCTGGGAAGAGGTGACATTCTTTAGTCTGAATTTTTAGCATCTGCTCTTGTGTGTCGTCACCCGTTTCTTGCTTCAAGAGACCCAGACTGCTGTGTGTCTCTGCTCAGAGGGGCCGGCCTCAGTCGAGCCTGGCCTTTTTGGAAATTCACGCAGGGCAGCACATTTGCTCCTGCGAGATTATTTGTCCACTGGTCCTTCAGGCCGTTCTCTCAGCTCCCCAGCAGGGGTCTGGGCCAGACCGCCTAGGGCCTGATGCTGAGCACAGGGAGGAGTGGGGAATGGCAGGCACCAGGGAGACCGATCGTTGTTGCTGTGTAACCGACCACCCCAAACCTCGATGTGTAGCCGGCTGTCGTATTAAGAGAGTCTGGGTTAGGAGTTCAGACCGGGCACTGCAGGGAGAGCTTGCGATGTCCAGGACTTCGGCTGGGGACACGCACAGGCTGGCAACTCAGCTCCCCAGCCTGGTGTCATCCTGAGGCAACTTCTCTCCCATGGCAGGCATGGACCCTTGCTGCCCACAGGAACACCTGCACAGGGCCTCTCTCCTCTGGGCCTGGGCCTCCTCTCACGATGGTGGCCTCAAGGGGGGTACATTTCTTATATGGAAGCTCAGGGCTGGTGGGGAAGGATGTGTCCCAAATAACAGGTGAAAGCCACGTCACCTTTGATGACTTAGCCTTGAAAGGCACACCTTGTCACTTCTGCTCTGTTCCGTTGGTTACAAGCAAATCACGAGTCCTTGTGGATTCAAGAAGAGGGACCTTAGACTCTTCCTCCTGCTGGGGGAGGGACCAGGTTTTAGAAGAGTGTGAGATTGGGGTGCCTGGGTGGCTCAGTCGGTTAAGTGTCTGAGTTCGACTCAGGTCATGATCTCACGGTTTGTGAGTTCAAGCCCCACGTCAGGCTCTGTGCTGACCACTCAGATGTAAAAAGATATAAATGTAAACAAAAGAAAAAATTAAAAAAAAAATAGAAGAGTGTGAGATTATCGTGTACCACAGCTTCCCTGCTGTGGGTCCCTCCACTTTGTAGATAAAAACCCAAAGCCTTGAAATGGTTCCCTGTTCCAAGCAGATTCCCCAGGCCTGCCCCATTTGCGATACCCACCCTGGGGCCCCCAGGGCATGAAATTCAGTAAACCAGTTTCCAGTGACAATGACTTTTTTTGTAGGGACATTTAACATAAAGCACAGCCTAATACAGCAAAAGTCAGCTTCTATGTATTGGTGAAAGCAGAGACTGGAGCTAGACGTCTGGTTCCAAGGGCTGGCACTGCCACTTGCTGTGTGACCATGGGCAGATTACTGAAGTTCTCTGCGCCTCTGCTCCCTCATCTCTAAAATAGGGATGATAAAAATGGTACCGCCTGCATTAGTCAGCTCAGGCTGCCATAACAAAATACCAGACTGAGTGTCTTAAACAAGAGAGATTTATTTGCTCACAGTTCTTTTTTTTTTTTCTTTCAAAAAATGTTTTTTATGTTTTATTTATTTTTGAGAGCAGGAGAGACAAAGCATGAGTGGGGGAGGGGCAGAGAGAGAGGGAGACACAGGATCTGAAGCAGGCTCCGGGCTCTAAGCCGTCAGCACAGAGCCCGTCGCGGGGCCGAACTCACAGACTGTGTCACAGTTCTAAGGCTGGAAGTCTGAGACCAAGGTGCCAGCCTAGCCAGTTGCTGGTGCGTGCCCTCTTCTTGGCTCAAAGATGGCTGCCTTCTGTCCTCCCAAGGCCGCCTCACCTGGCTGGCCTGTGTCTCTTCTTATAAAGACACTAATCCTGTCATTTCCTTGCAGGAGAGCCCAGCCCTTGTGACCTCATCTAAACCTAATCACCTCCCAAAGTCCCCACCTCCACATCCAATCACATTTGGAGGTAGGACACTGACACATGAATGGCGGGGTGTGGGGATGCCCATTTCAGTGCGCCGAAGGGCTTCTGTGAGGATCCCATGAGTTACTGCTTGGCACGTGCCCAGAATGCTGCCTGGCCCGTGGCAACCGCTACAAAATAAAATAAAAAATCAGGCGAGGAGCTCAGGGCAGGAAGCAGCTACTCTAGTGTCCAGAAGGCTGTGGCTTGTGGAGTCCTAGAGACGTGGGGTAGAGCCTGCATCTGTGTCGCAAGGACTCACGTCTTTGATGAGAATGTAACTGATGCCCACGTGGGCTGGGAAGTGCCGCGCGGGGCGATGGGGCCGGCGGCCGAGTCCAGGGCTTTGCACTGGATTGCGGTATGGAAATTCCTCCTTCTCTCTTCTTCGTGCATGTATGGTTTTTTCAAGTTCATAACTTATTCTCCTCCATGGATTTGGGAAAGCGGGGGAGAGGAGCCGAAGATGTCTTTAATTAAATATTGCCACTCCCTCCTCCTTAAGGTCACTTACAGTCACTAAGGGGAAGGAGAAATATCTCTTTCGAAGGCCTCGCAAATGAAAAAAAAAAACAAAAAACAAAAAAAAAAAACCTGAACTCCTGAATGCAAAACTGTTCTGATCTAGCCCGCATCCTTCCTTCGGTTGTGATTTAATATGTGCATGGTGCTATATAGAAATACAAAGCAGCTTGGGAAAAAGTCTCAGCCCTAAGAATCTTACAGTATTAAAACTCGAGTAATCCCACACAAGAGAAAAATTCAGCAAAGCCTGAGCTTGGCCCCTGCAAACGGGTGTGCTCCACCCCCTGCGACCCGGGGGCTGTGGGACGTCCCCGGAGAGCCTGCACAGGCTGCTTTTGACAGCTGAATTTTATTAACTGTTTTTTCATTACTCCTGATGGGTCTGGCAATGAACTCTTATCAGTGTATTGTGGCGAGTACAAGTCAATTAATTTCTTTTAAATAACTTCAACTGGAATCCTATTTGATTTATATTCCAAAAATGATTTCCATTCCACTCCTTCCTGAGATTATAGTCCCGGCTGAGTTAATCACACTGGCTGCACAGACACCCATACCCCAGGGAGAAAACAGGATCAAGGAGAGAAGGAAATGAGAAGAAGGTGTATCTGAGCATTCTAAAGACCCTTTATTCAGTGCGAGGCCATGTGCTCGGTGACAGGAGAGCTCGTTTAAATCTCGCCTGCAGAAAAGCTTATTTCTAGTCGCGGTGGCGAGCAATGAATTGAGAAACGCACGAGATGTCCGGAAGGTGGAGGAGTCCTTACCAGGAAGCATGACCGGTGGCCACTGGCTGCTGAGGTTTGGTGGCGAGCCACCCCCTCATCTGGCACGCAAAGTTAACTGCAGCTTCCGGGGCTGGGGTCCGAGGAGTCCCTTCTGCAGCGCTGCCCTGGCCGTGAGCACTAGGCTTCATATGGCCTGCGGTGTGGGGCCGCCCCAGGCCTGGTAGGTTTGCCAGGCACTATGAGCAGAGCCCCAGCGAGTTTCGCTGCCAGCTTGCCCGTCTCCCAAACAGAGGTGCCACCCTCCCCGGGTCTGCCCGCAGAGTCCCTCTTTGTCACTAGCCAGGCCTTCCAGGTGATAATGCCCGGATTATCTGGGAGGCGGGGTGGCAGTCACACCCTCTCAGAGGAGACGGCATAAGCTGGTGGCATCCAGCCCCGGAGAGCAGAGCTCAGTGCTCGGCCGGTGACAGTGACGAGAAGCTAGAGCTCCGGGGGAGGGTGGCTCCCGCCGTGTGGGAGAAGCACTGTGCCCCGACGCCAGGATGCCGAGCCCGGCCTGGCAGGCTGCTGGGTGACAACAGGTCATAGCCCTAGGGTAGAATACCCAGCAGAGAATTCAGGGCAGTGACAAGTTTGGCAAAGACCAGTTTAGACAAAAAGAAAAAAGTGTTTGTAAAATATCTGCTCTGGATGTGGCATTCGTGTTCTGGGACAACGTAGTGCCGGCTGGTGGCTTCGGCAGTGGAGCTCTGTTTTCTCCCAGTTCTGGAGGCCAGCAGTCAGAGGGCAAGAGGTCAGCAGTTCCTTCGGAGGGCCACGAGGGAGGTATCTGTTCTGGGCCTTTCTCCTGGGCTTGGAGATGACCGTCTTCTCCCTTCACACCTTCAGATCCTTCCACATCATCTTCCAGATTCCCTCTTCTTCTTCTTCTTTTTTTTTTTAAGATTTATTTATTTTTGAGAGAGAGTACAAGTGGGGAAGAGGCAGAGAGAGAGGGAGACAGAGGGTCCGAAGCAGGCTCTGCACTGACAGTGGCGAGCCCAATGCGGGGCTCAAACCCACGAACTATGAGATCGTGACCTGAGCTGAAGTCAGACACTCACTGACTGAGCCACCCAGACGCCCCCAGATTCCCTTATAAGGACACCAGTTGTACTGAATTAGGGCCCCCCCCAATGACCTCATTATAATTAATTACCTTTGTAAAGACCCTACCTCCAAATAGGGTTACTCTCTAAGCCATTGGGGGTTAGAACATCAACATACAAATTTGTTGGGGGGACACAGTTCAACCCATACGGATGCTATCCTGGGAGGCGAACTAGCAGGGTTTAACCCCAAAACGTGAATGCGAGACCGCCAACATCAGAAGCATCTGGGGCGCTTAATAAAAGAGTGAATTCCTGAGCCACACGTCACGTCCACTGAATCAAAACCTCTAGGGGGTGGCTCATGATTTGGTATTTAAATAAACTAGATTAGCTCCCCAGGTGATGCTGGTGCCCTCTGAAGTTCTGCTGTGTATGTAGGGAGGTGGAGGGGAGCCATGGGGACGACGCACCCTCAAGGAGCTGCCTAGTCGAAGGAACGAGACCTATATGAACAGTCAGAGAGGACAGAAGACTCTATACAACCAAGTGACCAATCAAACAGCACAGACCGAAGTGCCATGGTAACTTGGAAAAGGGAAGGGGATCCCAGGAAGTAGGAGGCGTTGAGGAAGCAGTCCCAGAGGGCAACGTTTCTCACACCTCCGTCTGCACAGAAACAATTCAAGGCCGAGGATTAGAAATACGGAAGGACAGGGATGTTTGAAGATGCGAGGCTCTGTATAAAAACTTATCTCAGTGTGCAGAATATCTTTGGGCAATGTATCGCTTTTGTCTTTATCAAAAAGCAAATGTTTGCTTTTTTCTGAAATTCCTGTTGGCGGTCTTGGAATGTGATATGGGTGCCTGACACTTCGACACTCAGCACAGGTCTGGCGACTCGAAGGTTTGGGACCTTCTGTGTGGTTCGAGGCTGTAGTGGCTTTATCTCTCAGGAGGGAGATAGGCGGCCGGGAGGAGGGCTCCGCCGCCAAACAGCGGACGGGACGGGTTTGGGCGCTGCTGGCGACTCGTAGCTCCAGCCGGTGAGTGTCGATATTGTTGTTTTAACTGACATTCCCGTCTATCTCCCTATACTCAAATCGATCCCAGCCAACTTGACAGGAGACCGTACAGAAAGAGATACCTAAGCCTCTCAGCGGGAAAGGACGTGCACGGAAACGGGCAGGAAACACAGGGAGGCCCGAGGACTTGGGAACTGTGTTCCCACTTACTGGCTGGGCGAGCTTGGCTAGTTACTCTCCTTCTCTGTGCTTCCATTTCCTTCTCCGTAAGATGGAGAGGATAACCATGCCTACGGCGGAGTCGTGTGTTGAGCATTAAATAAGTTCATCACAGAAGGAGTTTACAAAGTGCCTGGAATGTAAGTCCGCAATAAATGTTAGTGATCAATATATTTTTTTCCACCTGGGTGAGTGATGTTCTTTGAAGTGAGAACTCACTTCAAACAAGAGATCACGGGAGTTCTCTAGGGACTGGCGAGTCACTGACATACCTTCTCCTTATCATGATCTCTATAGCTCAGTGAATTTTTCTGCTCTCTGGTCCAAGCTAAGGCGAGAGAGCTTGCCCCCCCCGCCGCCCCCCGCCAGACGGACATGAAGCATCAGCCAGGGCAGGATCTCCGCCTTCCTACAAGGGGCGGGGCCGCGTATATGCACGTGTGTGTGTGGGTGTGTGTGCGTGCACACATATGTGCGTACTCCTTCAGTCCTGAGGGTGCTGTGTGTTGGTTAAAGAGCGTCTCTTCCGGCTCCTGGAGATTCTGGAGCAGCCTGCTCGGGCAGCTTTTCTGTGTGTGCAGTGGGGACTCTGCTTCCCGTGAGGCCCTGTGCCTGATGCACAATATTCACTCCACCTCCCTCAGAACCGAGTCCCGTTGCACAGGCCATGGGGTATGGCCAAGGTGGTTTGATGTCACTTCTTCTCGGCGGGGAGGTGGGGTGGGGTTGGGACTCCACCTCCGATGGTCCCCATGAGGGCAGAGGGCAGTGCCCCTGCCTTCCTGGGAGCACACGTCTCCTCAAGGGCTCTCACTATCCCCTGTCTGGGAGTGAGTGCTTCCCTGTGCCTCTGCTTTCAAGCCACGGCAACATGGCGGATTCGAAGAGAGGGAAAGATCAAAGAGGCGGAACACATGGACTCCTACTTGGTGATTAATTCTCTAATCCAATTTTTTTTTTTTTTTTTGCTAACAATCACATAGAAACCCATTAGAGACAGTTAATAAAAGCAGAGCTCCCTGGTTGAATCAGGGGTGACCTCCTCCAGGAGCCCCTGAAATTCCCCCATGGAGTCCTAGGCCTGTCTCTGAAGTCACTTAGGAAACTCTTGCTCCAAGCTGGGTGGGCATTCTTCGTGTTTCCTTGGGCCCAGGCCCTGCTGCTAGCCTCGGTTCCTGACGGTTCCCAGCAGCGTGGTGGACAGGAGAGAGGAGACTGATCCTGCCAGAACCGGGCAAGTTTCCTTTGGATAATCACTGCAGCCTTCTTGGCCCAAATGCACTGTTCGAACTTGACTTTTCTGTACTCTCCTAGTATCTGACTACCGGAGCTCACTGAGGCCTGAGCCGGGAAGCCGACAGCTTGATGTGTTAATCTGGACTGCCACTTGGCCCGCTCTGGTTACTAGTCTCCTCCTCCGTCCCACGTCACTGGGGGGACAGGAGGACAGTGGGAGGGGTCGGAAGTGCTGGGCATCAGGAAGTGAGGATGAGCCTCACGCAGGACTCGCTGTGCAGCGGCTTTGGCAGGGGCGCCTTCAAACTCCAAGCGGCTCTGTCTTTAGACTTCCACAGCAGCCTACAGCCACCCCAATTTTTCTATTATTATTATTTCAACACTACATGGGCCCTATTTTTAAAATCTGCTGCGCTTGAGCAATTTTTTCTGACGTCAGCTGGCTGCCGGCAACTCTGCTTGAAAACAAGAATAACCAAATCTTCTAAGGAGTAATGCTGAACCTGCTTCAAACGCAATAAATCACAAAAACCATTGTTTACGATAAGTGGTATCTGATTGCTGTTAGAACCTGTGTTTATTGCTTTTGTGCATTATGGTCTCTTGTAATTTGGACAGCCAGAAATTGTATTCCTTTATGCGGTGCGTAGGAAGGGTTTGTAAGGAGGGAGGCATCTGTAATTATGCTGCCAGGGAGTGGGGCTAGGGAGCCTCTGAGGAGCACGAAATGCAATTGCTGGTTTTTCATCTGAGGAGCTCTCTGCATCAGACTTCCCACCTTTCCTGTTCTTGGAACCCTCCAGGCTCCTTTGGAGACCTGGGCAGAGGACTAATGAGAGGGGCCTGGGAGCACATGGTTCCCCAGACGGGAGGACCCGTAAGTGGTCTCTGGGACCAGAGCACAGGGTGGTGGGCAGCCACCAGGAAGCTGCACAGGACGGTTTTCCCTGGAGATTGCTTTAGTCGCCCCAGTAGGCTTACTTCCTTCGGTCTTGCTCATCCAGACAAGTGCCCCCGGCTTCCTCGGTGAGGGCCGACAGCAGGGGTCCAAGGACAGCCAGTGGCAGAATTTCTGGCACCTCTGTCTGCAAAACTGAGGAAGAAGCGACTTGGCCACAGAACCTGGATCTTGACACATAAGGGACACAGATATCATCAGTCAGGGAGGTGCCGTTGGAAAGAGGGGCTGCGTCTGGGGCATGATGGGCGAGCTCTGGTTCTCGTAAGTCGAACGTCTGGACTCAGGGAAGAGGGTGAAGTTTCATTTTCATTGAAATAGACCACACTCCGTCTGTCCCCGCTGTGTCCACTTCTGTCTGATCCCCGATCCCTCCTGCCTGCCTCACCTGGGCAGAGCCCACACGGCCTTCCTGCTCCTCTGCTTTCCTCAGAGTCATCCCCGAACGCGTTCCTCCTCTGGGGTTCCCAATCCCACCCCTCCGTCTTTCCAGCCCGAAAACTGAGGTCCTTCCCAGACACCTCTGTCTCTCTCCACCCCGTTGCTAGCCCAGCACACAGAAGGTGCTCGTTAATGCACTCAGTGGCCAGTCACCTGCCATGTCTTACCAAAACCGCCTCCCGACTGCTCCCCACGTGTCCTCCTCCCCACCCCCGCCCTAGCCCGGGCCCTTGGCTGTTCTTGACAGGATCCCCCGGCAGACCCCCGACACTCTGGGACCTGGCTAGTGTTCAGGGCCATGTCTTGGCCACTGCCTGCCCCCCCCCATCTCTCCCAGGCCCCTGTCACCTGTTTTGCTCTACTTACCCCAAGCTCCTCGCAATTCCTGAACATTCCATACAGCTCCCTAACTCCGTTTCCATTACTAAGGTGGCTTCTCTCTTGAGAAAACCCTTCCTCTCTTCTTCACCTGGCTTGTCCATTTTGCAGACGCTACAGCCCCATCTCCTCCAGGAACTCTTTTCCAGCCGAGCCTGTGGACCTTGCGGCCTCTGTCCCTACTCCCACAGCTCCCTGTGTTCTGTGGAGCTCTTCCCACAGTTCTAGCCAACCACGAACACCTACCCTGAAAAGCAGGAACGCTGTGTTCCCTGTCTCAACACGGCCAGCGCCCAGCAGAGCGCCCAGCCCGTAGAAGGTGTTCCATGAACGTGAATAGACCTCAGACTTGCACTAAAGAGCACGTGGAGGGCAGAGAGTTCATTGAGGCCCGAACTCCACATGACAGAGTGTGAGAGCAAGTTCACAGACAGCTCCCCAGTGACACCACACCTCTGCACAGTCGGGGACAAGGTCCCTGGCGCCAGGCCATCCTGTCTCCCCCGAGGGCCTGAGCCCTCACTTGGGGCGACTTGGCCTGAGGAGTTCCAGCCCCAGTGGTATCTGAGCACAGAGCAGATGTTCCTTAGTGGAAGCTCCATGAGTGACCAAATGAGGACGTGTGGGGAAGCCTGGCCTCAGCCGGTGGCTGACATGTATCCCCCACAAAGGATGGGACTAGAAAAGCATGCTTTATTGAAGGGATAAATAACCAATGGCGATTCTCAAGCTATAAGTGCTGGTCAGACCGTCTGAGCCCCGACCTTAACAGACACTGACCTGGAGGACAGGATCCCTGCTGCCCTATGGTGTTCGAAGGGGCTCTTTGAGTCTCCTCGATTTGGCTGCAGGGTATCATGTGGATCCCTCCTCCCCTACCCAGCCTGGCCATCAGAGCAGTAGAGGAAGTGGGGAGAGAAGCCAAGGCAGGGCCCCACTTCCAGAAGACCCTCTGGGGCCATGGCACCTCCTGGGCTGACCAGGAGCAGCTGGCCAGACAGCGCTCTGCACGCAGCCCAGCAGTTGCAGTGATCAAAGCCAACTGTTACAGTTTCCAGATTTGTTGATTTAACACTCAACCAGCCTCCCCTTAATTCACACACACACACACACACACACACACACACGCACGCACGCACACACGCACGCGCGTGCGCGCATGCGCACGCCCATGCATGAGAATGCTAAACTGGCCAAACTCAGGTGCCAGCACCAAGAAACAAAAGGGGCCCGTTCCCTCTCCTCCTCTTCCCACCCACTTTGCCGACCTTCCAGGGGCAATGCACATAATTTGGGCTTTTGTGCCGCGAGTCAGCAAGCTAGATTCTGATATCGGCCTCGGTGGTCTAGCCGCACAGCCCCACGGCCTGGCTTCGTCTGTACAGGGAAGAACAATCTGAGTTACAAACAGCCGACTTCCTAGAAGAATTTTTGGAATTTCAGCTGCTCACAAGCAAGGATCTGGGAAGTAGATGCTCAGGCCAGTTAGCCAATCAGCAAATCCACAGGACCCTGTTCTGGGCTTGGTCTGTGCCCTGGGGAGGTGAAGGTAGAATTAGAGCACAGAATTCCTGCTTCCAAAGCCCTCGGGGTCTGGCCTGAGGTGGGGCAGCAGTGCCCAGGGCACAGAACTAAGTCTCCCCCACCTGTGTGCATCTGTGCCAGTCGCTCTGAGGAAAGTAGATGGTGGGGCTTCAGGGAAGGGGAGGCAGAGTGGGCTGGGCTGGGCCGATGACTGATGAGCCTCTGTCTGGCACAGAGAGCACAGAGCTGGCCCCTTCGTCAGCTGTCTCATGGAGAGGAGGCCGCAGAGTCCGCAGGGAGGATGGGTGCAGGGCGGTTTGTGCTGGGCACACTTCCTACACCCCCAGGTCCAAGGCCAAAACCAAGTTGTACCTTTAGCTTCTGTCTTCTGGCCCAGGGGCCTGCCATCTGTGAACTTCTTTTTTCTTAAAACTTAGAAATATAAGCAATTTGACATAAAAAAATTTTTTTAAAGAACCCAATTAATATAAAATTTGAAATGATCAGCCTTTGCAGATTCTCTTTTCATCATCTTTTGAACATGCAGACCCAGGGGGATGCCAGACTCCCATGATTTCCGCGTCTCTCGTGATGGGGTTCCTCCTCCTCCTCCACGTCTCCCTCCACGCTAGGTGGCTGGACGGCTGTTCCTCGAACCTGGAACAGCCCTGTTACCTGGGCCAAGTTTTGCGCACCAACTCCCACCCTTAGAAAAGTACTTCATTGCACCATCTCCTTGCCTCATATACACTTGGCCTTCTGCTCTCTGAGCTTTGCAAGGTTCATGATATGGGCAAGGGAAGTAAGTGTTGCTGTTTCGATCAGCTCCTACATGGACAAGTCACTTTCCACCTCGGGTTCCTCAGTTTTCTTATCTGTAAAGTGGGCATGATAAGAATAGCTATTGCAGAGGGCTCTTGCGAGGAGTAAATGAGATAATGTGTGCGTCATAATAAATACTCAATAAAAGGAGTAGTAATTATAGTGAATATGACTGTAACGGCTACTATTAATTATCACTGGGAAGCAGACAGGCGCGGCGAGCTGGGGGCTTACGTCGCTGGCATACCGCTAGCTTTCAGGAGCGTCCAGTTGACTAGTGCGACCTCAGTCTTCAGGCCAGCAGGTCCTTTCCTCTGGCCCCTGGGAGATCTAGAATGGAAGGTCTTTGCTCACATCACCCTGCCCCTTTAAGATTTGCATGAAATGTTCTGGGGGGGTGGTTCACTCTGACATATATTTCTTACTTGGAAGTAAAGGGAAGAAAAGCTGGAGTCCACCTGGTTGACTCATGAGTGAAGTGTTGGTCTGCTAGAGAGGGGTGGGCATCCAGGCCACTAGGACAGGGAATCAGAGCCCCTCCCTTCTCCTGCCCCTGTTTCAGGAATCCAGTGACTGTCCCCCAAAAAGAGTGACTCTGGATGGTGAATGGACCCCAAACTCCCAGACCAGTCAAGAAGCAGCCAAAGTGTCCTATCCCCTTTGGACAATCAATGCTTTTTTTTTATTAGTGACTCCCCGGGCACGGGGAGAGCCCATTGAGGGCCAGTGCTGCCAGGCAGGAGCTTGTTTCTGGAGTCCTGCACACAGTGCCCTGAGATGCACTTCCGGGCCCAGCGCTGGTTCGAGGCCCTAGGCAGCCTGTGCTCGGAGGCTCCACTGGAAACCGCAGCCTCCAGGTGGAGGTGGGCCTCCCTGGGTAAACTGACCCTGTGCCATATTCCTCCCTTGCTGTCGACCTGGCCTGCCTGCTCCACAGCCCTTCATCCGGGACACTTTTTCCAGCCAGCTCCAGCCATCACCTCCTCAGATTTTGGGTTACCCAGGGCTCCTGGCTCCCTGCCCTCTTCTTCCACCCCTCCTCCTCCTCCTCCTCCTGGACATTCTCACCTGCTAACTGAGCCCCAGAATACGCCTTTGACTCCCTGCCGGCCAGTGTACCATGGCCTCTAGACAGCTGCTACAGCACCCAGCCAGCCCAGGCTGGCCCCATGTCAGGACTGGGCTCTGACCCAGGACTGGTGTCACCCTGCCTGAGGGCTGTCAGCAGGGTGGGTGTCGGCATAAACCACCTTTGACTATTGCCCGCCCAGGAGAGAAGCCAGGTAAGGGAGATGCAGGGAGAGGAGAATGGGATTGAAGTCTTCCCCGCCTCATTGAAGAGGTTCGGTGGCCACTCCAGGGGAGGTTACAGCCCTTGGCCAAACAGACTCCAGCCCAGGCAGAGCCAGATCGCCCTGGAGATGGGGTCCTGGATAGGGGTGAGCACTGTGTTAGTTTTCTCAGGCTTGGCCTCTGCAGTTTCACGACATCCAAGGCAAGTGCCTGAGCCTCCCAGGACCTCAGTTTGCTAATCTGTGCAATGGGAGGGCTGGAGGGAGAGGAGCCTTTGCAGGAACCTTTCAGTCTGACCTTCTGTGATTCATTGACCACTTAAAAACGAAGCCTTAACGCTGGGCTGGGCAGTAGGGAGAAAGAGAACAAAGCATGCCTTGTTTGCTTGTATTGGAATCCAAGGAGTGAACTCACTAGGATTTCCTACCCCTTGCCGGAAGTCGAGACTAGGCCACCGTCCTGACTCCTGTTCCTGGGTCCCGAGACGGTGAGACCACCGAATCTCACTGGGAAGGGTAGATACCGCTGATTAATTACACGAGTCTTTTTTTCCAGTGGACTTTTTACATCCCCAGCTCTTTAAGGGAAGCAACTTCTACATTACAGCACATAAAAGTTTTCCCAAGCTTTAAGGCTATTTTTTCATACATTTTTCTTAGGACAACACAAACCCTCATTATAGATATTTCTGTATTTTAGCAAAAGGAACCACACTCATAGTAATGAGATCCCTGAATAAAGTTCAGTTCATTTTCATCTCTTTCCTCCCCGAATATTATTGCTGGAAATGTTACATTATCATAAACCAGAGTTCAGGTTGCAGCTAGGGCTTTAACAGTTGTCATTTTTCTCTGGATACAAATTTGGATTATTGCCCACATCTTACGAAGACCCTCTCTCTCACTCTGGTGTTTTCTTTGTAGGTATTTTTTTTTTCTTTGCTGGGTTCACAGCTCAGACCATGAGAAGCAGGAGGGTTTATGATGGAGAGTTCCTGTGTCTTCTGTTTCCCCGCTCTGCCAGCCATCTGAAGGGAGGAGCCTGGGCAGGGGGGTAGGTGGGAGGTAGCGTGGGAGGGGCTGATACAGGGGGCTCCCCCAACTGGCAATCCAGAGGGCTCTGGGCCCAAGGCCTCCTGTGTGGGCACTGCCTGTTGTGTAGGCGAGCCCTCAGAGGTGAGGTTCATGTGCTGGAAGCTTCTAAGGTAGACTTCCTTCCCCTCAGCCATATCACAAACCACAGGCAGAACGGATGCTTGGACTTCACAAGCGGTCAGGGTCAAGGGCCTTCTCTTTGGCACCCTGAAGCTGTAAGTGCAGCCTGCTCTTTCGGCCTGTTTACTGGCACGACGGCCAGCCGGGCATTCGGGAGGGAGCTCCTCGCCTGCTCAGGCCCAGGGGCTGTCCCTCTCCGCCTCCTCTGTGGTGTCTGCCAATACCTCCCTGTGGACTTTTCTGTGAAGCCGCACCCTCCCTGCCCCTCTACCAGGCCTGGGGATTAAGAAACTCTCTTTGGACTCAGATAAATCTGTATTTGAATCCCACTTAGGAGCTGTGTGGCCTCAGGAAAGTGTCTTCTTCATTCCTGTGTATGATTCTTCACCTGTAAAGCGGAGTTTTATAATAACTGCAGCCGAGTGGGGAGGACAGAATTAGATGGGAAATATGGGCCTGGCACCCACAGGTGTCCCGTAGGTGATGGAGAGCGCCCCGCCTGCCTTCATTCCCACCCACGCTTCCTCCAGCTTCTCCTCCGGGTCTTCTTCTCTGTCACCTTGACCCCCAGTAGAGCCCTAACTCTCTTTTATGTGAGACTTTTTGGGTAAATCCTCCTGAAGCGACTACTCACCCCACTCCCCTCTTCCACAGAGGTGTTCGTCCAGGGGACAGTCTCTGTATGACACAGGCACTGTCCACCGAGCACTTTACAGGACAGCCTCATTCCCGCAGCAGAAGCTCCATGTCCTAGGAAGAAACAGAGGTTCAAAAAGTTCAAGCCAATTGCTCAAGGACACACAAAAGATAAATGTCAGAGTCAGGACACAGCGCTTTGTGGAATTTCAAAGCCTGTCCTCCTACCCAATCTGCAGCCTTAAGAGTATCATTTGTTGGGGCACCTGGGTGGCTCAGTCGGTTAAGCTTCCGACTTCGGCTCAGGTCATGACCTCACAGTTCGTAGGTTTGAGCCCCCCCCTCGGGCTCCGTGCTGAAGCTCGGAGCCTGGAGCCTGCTTCGGATTCTGTGTCTCCTTCTCTCTCTGCCCCTCGCCCACTCACACTCTGTCTCTCTCTCTCTCTCTCTCAAAAATAAATAAACATTAAAAAAGAATTTTAAGCATCATTTGTTACGCAGTGATGCCTTGATGCCCAGGGGTCCCGTGAAGGTAGTTAGGGTGTCTGACCCTGAACTGAATACCCAAGTTTGCTGGGCTTGCTGAGGCTGTCCTGCTTTTCACGGTCTCTCTGCATATTTGCTCACCCTCATCCATTAAACTTGCTGCGGTCACTGTCTCACCTGAAGCGCCAGCACCCGCTCACCTGCTGTGGACCTACTTGTTACAAGTGTGCCCAGAGGAAGCCTTCGTAGGCGACCGACAGGGGCGCTAGGGCTTTCCGGTGAACCAGGGGCTCCTGCACCTTGATACCATCCCCTGCGCTCGTTCTAAGGTGCTGTTTGATCGCTTCTGGACTTGTGGCTGTGTTTGGGATAAGGGAAAGGTAGCTCTTCCTAATTTCCTTGAAGATTGAGACATTTTGCCTTTTTAAATCCGATCGGGGAAAAAAAGTGCCCTTTTTCAAGATCGGGTAGGCATCCAGGTGGGATGGGAAGATAAGGCAGGCCTTTCAGGTGGGTTCTCTTCCCGCAGAGCGCACTGTCGCCCCGACAGGACCCAGGGTCTTGGAGTGCGAGAGGAGACACCCAGTTCTCCTCCAACCCCAGTCCTAGGTCCACACTCGCAATTTTATTCCTGCCTCCAGCGTCGGCTCTCACTAGATGGTGCCGCATCCCCCACCGTCTCCAGGGGCCAGGCTGCACACCGTTGAAACTGGGATGTGGCCGTCCCCCACCCCCACAGAGTTTGCACAGAGTAAACTCTGCCCCAGGTATGCGAGCACTCATTGTATGAGGCTGATTTTGTCATGGCTCACGCCAATCACAGTCCCCAAAGAGCTGCCCCCGTGGGCAGGTGTTAGAGCAGTTTTGTGGAACCAAGTGTTCGGGCCTGTGCACCTGCCCCTCAGGCAGCGGGTGGTTATGGACGCTGGGGGAGGGGAGAGGCTCCAGATCCTCAGATGAGAGAGGGAGGGCAGAGGCATACTGAACTGCCTGGCATTCCACCTTCTAAAGATTCCTTCCCCAGCCTGACGTGCCTTCTGTTAGCAAACCCCGAACCGGGAAATCTTGCCGCCCAGAGACCAACGAGTAAATAGCACAGCGTGTCTGGGGCGGGCCGGGGGCAGAGGGCACTCATTCCATGAAGAGAGCAAAGGAGGGTGCAGAGGTGTCTCCCCAGAGTGAGTTTTCGAATTCCTCTTAGGATCCTTCTTCCATTCTAAAGCAAAGGACATAAATGCTAAACTGGGGTTCTTGCCAGCGCTGATAAGGAACACCAGCGAATGCAGGAGTCTCATTAAGAAAATCCTAAAATTTGAGTCTTATCGCTGCCTCAAGATAAGACAGTAAGTATGTTCATTCTAACCTCCCTCGGCTCCCCCACCCACTGAAATCCCTCGTAGCCGCGGCTGGCGGGGTGAACGGCGGCCCCTGCGCCAGCCCGAAGTGCTGTCTGATTTGGACTTGTCCCCTCGCCTTGACTTTATGGAGTGAATCTCCGATCTGAGTGGACAGGGCTTCGCCCCTTCCCATCTTCAGCTGCTGCCATAGTCGCTCGGCTCCACAGACACCGCCTGAGTCCCTACTGCGTGCAGGGCCGGCGGCGGGAGCTGTGTAAGGTCCGAGTCGAGCGGAATTTATCTCCTCGTGAGAGCCAATGAGAGGAGGAGGGAGCCCTGATTTATAGGCCAAGCTGCCGCCGACCTTGTCCCCAGCAAAGGCTCATTTCAACAGGCTTCTCATCCAAGTGATTATTTGCTGTTTGTACCGCTCCGGCTTGGCAACGATCCTACGGTTCCTGCTAGCGAAGAGGAAACAGGAACCTTGAAGTAAGTGCTTCTCTCCTAAAGAGAGTTCACGGAGGAAGGCTTGTGCGTCCTCTGGGACCGGCCTCGGCACCTCCAGCCCTGCCCTCTCAAGACGATGACTTTCTCACTCGCGTGCTTCACTCTCCCAAACCCCCCCCCCCCCTTTGCTCCCCAGGACCCCTCCGGTGAGGTAGGTAGAGTAGACGCAAGTGTTCCCATTTCTCAGAGAAGGAAGCCGATGCCGGAGAGGTGAGGCGACTTGCTCGGTGCCACGCTCGGGAGCCGGCAGAGCCCGCCCCAGCGAGCACTGGCTCCTCATCTGTATCTCTTTCCGCGACACCAGACCGCGAGCTGGCCGGAGGGCAGAAGACAGCGCGGTGGCAGGGGCGCCGGCCGGGCAGGCCTGGGCTCCGCGAGGAAGCTCGTGCTCAGAGGGGCCGAGGAAGGCCGGAGATGCCGCGTCCCCGGGGACTCGTAAGAGGTGCCGCGGTGATAGATGATAGATGTTCACAGCTAACGGGTGGGTGGCTTACGCGCGCACTTGGGCCAGGGTGGCCGCGCTGCTGGCAGGCCCGGTGGGCCAGGCATCACATTTCAGCAACACGATCCGGGCGAGGCGCAGTGCGAGTGAGGGGGGGAGCCTGCGGCCCGGGCGGCCCTGGTCTTCTACTCAGAGAGGGGCTGGGGCTTTGGCCGGGGCGGGTGGCGTCGGGGAGCTCTCTGGTTCTCTCTGTTCCGTTTCATCGCTGGCCGCGCCGGCGTTTTCAGCATCAGCAATGCTATGTGTTCCTCCGAAGACCCAGTATACATACCGTGTTGAAAAGTCAGGGTTTTCTGAAGGACTTCGCTGGGAAAGGGGCACTCTTGCTATGAAAATGTTCCAGGAAATCAAAAGCCTCCCAGTTTCCTCTTCTCTCAGCAATAGAGTTGGAAAGCCATTTTCCAAGCGCACGTGTGTTGGGGAGCCGGTGGGGGAGGGGGAGGCCATTTCTATTGGCCAGGAATCTTATTTGAAAGTAATTTTGCTTCCGTATGATTTTTTATTCGAACCCTCCTAGACTTTGATTCTCAGCTGGGCGACCGCAATCTCCAGAATTCGCTGACATTCTGGCCCCTAAGAACACGTACTGTAACTTTTAATGAGTGGGATTTGTTTTTGAAACGTTGCCCTCAGTCGCGCAGCACCCAGGCGCAGCCACAAGCCCGGTTGGTCGCGGGGAAGGGAGGCCAAACGCACCGCTTAGGGGTGCCGGGAGCTGAGTGTTCCCGTCTAGACACGGAGGAGGGGGGAGGAAGCCAGAGGAAATGGGTGCTCTGAGAAGCGGAGAAGGCCCAGCCTGCCCCTGGAAGAGAAGAACTCTCCCTTTGTCCCCGGCCCACTGCCTGCTCCTGAGCCCGGCCCCGCAGGAGGGCAGAGGAGACTTCTGGGGCTTGGCTCAGAGAATTCCTTTCTTTTCTTGCTTCCTCCTCCGCCACGTGGCTTCGGATCATGACATTTCTGTTCGGTGCCGTCAGCGCCTTGGTTTGAGGAGGACGTCTGTGTACCCAGGTCCCTCGGCCAAGAAGAGATGTGGCTGCAGCCTGCTGACATCTGCTGTCTCCCTTCCCTTCCCACGTGACAGCAGACAAGGAACGGCGCCTAAGCCAAGGTGGTGGGGCAGAGCTAAGCAGGAGGCGATGCTGGCCAGGCTCTGTCCTCAGCTTGTGTGCCTGGCTGAGGCCCAGCTTCAGCCCTGTCCAGGAAGGGTAAGGTACAGAACCAGCCGTGACTTGCCTTGCTCCTCTGAAACTTGGTGACCCGACGGCCGAGAGTTCCAGCCCCTGCCCCTACCCGCAGGGGAGCCTGCAGAGCCAGGGCCCACCAGCTATTTTTAGAAAGCTATCAGGTGTGCAGGATACCCGGTCGCCTTTTTCCACCTGCTTGGGGTCATTATAGGGATCCTATGTCTCAGCCACAGGCCCTGCCTGTCTAGCCTAAGAATCTCACTGTGGCCGGAGCAGCCGCTAAGCTCCCTCCCAGTGTAACTCAGCCATCTCTCCAGACCTGCCTGGCCGTGACAAGTGAGTTGCTGAGGTCCTTGGCCCATGGTCGTTTTGTCCTTGGAAGTACGAATGTTGGACACTAACGCTTGCCTCCCTCTGCTTCCTTGAGAGGAAGTTTTCGAAGGTCAGAACGTAGAGTCGGGTCAGGAAGCATCCTGAGTTGGGAGCCCGCCATGAGGTGTGTGGGTTCATTGAGCGATAGGTTCTGGAGCCTTTGCGCTACCAGGAAGTCGCACAGCACACGCAGTCAGGCAGGGGCATGCCTGTGTGCACCGTGGAGTTCGTTCCCAACAGGTGCAGGAGGCTGTGGGCTTTCGGAGAAAGCTTTGTGCAGAGGTAGTGCCTCAGGGACGGTTTGATCAGGGAATGCAGGGGGGAAGGTGTCACAGGCAGAGGGAACCTCCTAAGCTTTGCTCTTGGCCTGGGAGTGGACGAGCGCCGGGTGTGACTAGGAATGCCGAGGAGACAGCGAGGCTGGCACAGGGGGCTCTGCAGGGGCAGCAAGAGAAGAGCCTGGGGAGGGCAAGAGGCACCAGCTGCGAAAAATCATTGAATGCCAGGTGAGGTGTTTGGATGGGATCTGGTTGTTCCAGGCCACTGAGGGTCAGAGCAGGGAGAGACGGGGGGAGCATGGGGGTGCGGGGGCTAGCTCTGCTCCCTGCCGCCAGGACGCTGGGGGTCTCCCACAGTGGCAGCCACGGCCTTGGGGCAACATCTTCACGGCCCCACCCTCCAACCCCATCCACAAGGGCCGAGAGTGTGGCGAGCCAGACTGGCTTGGCGGCTTCCGAGGCCCCCGTGTTGACATCTCCTCCCAGCTCTGTGCTCACTGACATCCTGTTGGTAGCTCACGATCGAAGCAGGAGTGTTTCTACAACAGAGACTGACAGGTGCTGTAAATCGGGATCTGGCAGTCTTGCTTTGTCCCCCCTCCTCCCCACCATCACCCCCAGAGCCAGCTGGTGAACATTTACCCGCACAGCACTGGGCGATGGTGGCCCCCGAAGGAATTCATGTGAGGAGTTAAGAGTGGGATCAGCAGTGACCACACCAAACTGGTAGAGTGCACTTGTGCGCGTGTGTCCTGCCCCCTTCCCTGTGCAGGAGGCCAAGGACAAGGGTGGGGACAGAGCCTCTGCCAGGACAGGTGAGCAGTCCTGTCATTTGTGGGCCGATTCTGAAACCAGACTCCTTAGCATGGGCCACGAGTCGTGGGACACCCCTCACCCGGAAGACACATGCTCTCCCTGCCTTTCTCTCCCTCGCCTGAGCAAGCTCTGCGCCGGCTACACCGAATGACTTTCACTCCTTAAATGCAACCTGTTTCTCTTCCCTCCAAGCTTAGCACATGCGGTCCCTCCCCAGGAATGCCCCTCAGCTCACCCTGTCCTGGGGTTTCCGTAGCCCTTGCCGGCTCTGGGCACTGAAAAGCTGGGCCCGGGACCTGGCCCTTAGGGTGCGCTCAGTAAATACATGCCTGGCGGGAGCTTTCCTACTGCATGCTGGCAGAGCCTGAGAGCCAGGACCGGGAGGGATGCCTTTTCTGGGGTGGGCGGAGGAGCCTGCCAGCGAGAAGACATTTGAGCAGAGTTTTTCTCTCTTAACAGTGAATCTGGTTGGTCTTGACTACATGGTGAAAGCAGCAAGGTCTGCTCAATGCTTCAGGGTCACAAAGCCCATAGAATCCTCCTAACACCTTGTAAGCAGAGCAGAACTCCCATTTGTAGAGAGGAGGAAACTCGGGCCAACTGGTAGACCCCAGGGCTTGACCCTGGCTCCTGGGACCCTATATCCCAAGCTCGCTTCCCAAGCTGAGGGCTTCAGATCAGACATTAGGAGCCCAGCCTCCTCTGGGAGATCAGGGTACAAGGCCTGACTCCAGAGATAGGCCTGCAGACCCCAGCCCCACCACCCCTCAAGGACTGGCCTCCTGAAGATGGGCAATGACTGTACTGTTACATTTGTTGCTCTTTTGGGAAAAGAAAAAACCTGGCTTCTTAGAGCTGTTGTATTTTATTTTTCTGTAAAGAGGAAATTAATTTTAGTCTTTCTTTTTGGTTTAAAATGTTGTTCTTTGCTTTTTCCGCCCTACAATTTAAAAGGAAACATTTGTCTGTTGAGAAAAGAAATGATAATTATAGACTAAAAATTGTTTCTATTCTGATTTGAAAAAGTGACAAAAAAAAAAATTCCATTGCACAGATGGGGCCCTGCTGACGGAGGGTGTTTAACAATGAAGCCCCGGCCCGGTTCGGGGCTCAGAGTGGCATTCCAGGTGGTCTGAGGAGGGGCTCTTTCCAAGGCAGTAGTTAGTAGTCATTGTGAGGTCTGGACACCGTGCCCTCCCAGTGGCTCACTAGTGAAAGGAAGGAGAGGTGACTGCACACTCTGTCTGTGGATCGTGTGGCCCCCATTGGATGAGCTGTGTAGACAAGGCCAGGCGCTACCTCGTACGGCCCCTGAGCTCCAGAGTCACTCGCTTTATCCCCATAGCCAACTGTTTTACTTTTCAGCTTCACCAAATTATAATTGCTCCAAGTCCTTCGATCAATAAGGCAGGAAACTGATTAGACTGTGAAATTAAACTAATAATGCCACGCTATTGACCCTTGATCAATGGGGAGAGAGCACAAAGTGAAGGCTATTTTTCCTAAATCCATGTTACTCTTTGGGTACATGTATTTATTTTCCGGAAAATCTCCTCGGAGCATGCGCGTTCCCCAGATACCTTTCTTTCCCACAAACGTGGTGCGATTCGCAATGCAGTACCACCTGCACGTATCATGGGAGGCCAACAGAGGTCAGGGAGAGCCAAGTCTGCAAGGTGGCCGGGATAGAGCAGCCCCATGTGTCTTGGGGTGGCTGAGGGTGATGGCTTCAGTGCTCCAGCTCCATGTGTGAGCCCCACAGTCCTCCATCCCCTGAACTGAACTGACTTCTGGCCTGTGGCTCTGGTCACAATACAACAAGAAGAGCTCACTTGTCACAGTGTCAGGGACCATGTCTCAGGTGTGGCCAAGATCTTGAGAGGCCACGGCTTGTGACTTGCCGAAGAGGTGAGCATGGACCAGGCTGAACCTCAGACGTAAGCATCAAAACCAATTCGGCCACAGCACTTTCCTCCTTCCAGCTCTTTTCCATTCACTCTGCTGCATCATCTCAGCCCTATAGGGCAGGAAGGCAGGTGCGATTACCCCCATTTAAGGGTTGCACACAGTGAGTCTGAATGACTAAAGCTGTACGGTCACACAGCTAAAGAAGATATGAGCCCAGCTCTAGAACCCTGGTCCAGAGCCCTCTGGTTGCCCAAGTTCCCTCCAAGGGGCTGTTCTGGAATTAGCAAAGTCTTTTTCCTCTCCTGGCCTCACACCGAAGGGAGGAGCTAGTTCACCCTCTCCGTTGGCGCTCCCATGGCTCGTCCTCCATCGGGCCCTGTCAGCTCCATCACCGTGGAATGTTGCCAAAGATCAGACCCCCTCTCTAAAAGTGGTGATGGTATTTAATAACTAATTACTCTAATGATCCTGCAGAAATGCTGGAGACCTGTTTTAGGAGAGATGTCAATTAGAGCCATCTGCACGGTGAATAAAGGAGCCCTACCCCAGCTGTACTGTTGAAACATGTTAGCGTTTTCCTACCAGCGGCCATATGGTACTTAACGAAAGTGAATTGTTCACACTGCACAACCCGCGCCTCCTGATGAATACCAGCATTTTGTTTTGGAAAATAGTTCTTCAATCGTGTGGAATATTTTTCAATGCAATAAGTAGCAAGTTGGAAGCCGGCAAGCCCTTGAATGCAAAAAGACTTCCATCACCTCAAGATGCTCTTCCTCCATCCCAGCCCATCTCCTGCCCCCGCCGACTGCCAAGCCCCGCCCCGCCCCGGCTCCCGCATCCCACCTGTGCCCGGTCCTCAGCATCTGTCTCTGAATCTGCTCGGCATGGCCGAGGCCATGCAGGGTTCTTGCCCCACCCCACCTTAGTGTTTTTGATTTGTGTGGAATTCAAAGCTGTGTAGGGCGAGAGCCCTGAGCTTCATCTGGAAGGGTACAAGACATTGGGCATACATCCCCCAAGAGTTGAAAAGTAGTGCGGGGTGTTTAATTGGGTGTGTGGCTTCAAGGAAGGGTCAGCTTTCCTCTTGTGCCTGTTCTTTTAAGAAGTGCAGATCTCAAGTCGATACCTAGATACTCAAGCAAGGTGCAGGTGGACTATTTCTGGGGTTCAGCGGGAGCCCCAGGGCTTGTCACCAGCACAAAGCCACCGTCAGTAGCGACCAAAAGTCATTGCCACCTGGTGGTCACTCCCTGACCTGTGGCCAGACAGCTGGGGTCCCAGGATGCAGCCACCCTGTGGGTCCCATTAACTGAAGACAGATATGTTTCAGAAGCAACTCAGTGCCAAGATGGGGCCTTGTTGTGCCAAGGAGAGCTGGCGATCATGCTCCCGATAGTCATGTGCCAGCCATCCGCTCACTGCCGGCTGCTGCTGGGCAAGGGGACCCTCTTGGGTCTCTGTGACCTGAGTGAGCTGAAGGCTATGCTGTCAGGGCCACCGGGAGGACACTATTTTATCGTAGTCTGCTCCGGGACCCATAGGATTTCCCTTGCTGGCACTGTCTATTCTGGAACTTTCCCTAGAAGCGAAGTCACTTATTAAAGCTTAATAAAAGGCAAGATTGACTGCCGTTAGTGATACAGAGGATCCTCGGCAAGCCCTGATGCCCGCGATGTTTTTCACAAATCCGCGGTCCCGTAAATCTCACTTACTTCCAATTCGGCAGCCGCTGATCCCAAGTTACAATAATGATCCTAAGTTCAGCTGAACGTGTCCTTAAAGGAAATCCTTCTGGGTGAAAAATAGCAGAAATTGTGCTCATGTCTGTCGCTGATGAGCAGCCTGCACAAATGCTTTCCACATCTCTGCCCTGGATGTTTGCTTATTCTCCTTGATACCTGGTGCCCTCGCAGACACGTGTCTGAACGCACCGCTGTGCGGTCACTCCCAGGTGGCCATTTGAACAAGGCGACCACGGCCGAGGGCGGCCTCTATCGCCTCTGCTCATGAAAGGCGCCCGGAGCTTCTCGGATAAGTCACCAGCCTTTCCGTTAGACCAGCTTCAGAATGGCCCTCTCAGGCCAGCGCTACCCTGCTGTCCTCCTCACGCCATGTGGGGGCATGCCTGATGGTTACCCTAAAGAGTTAACTCTTCCTCATTCGGGGGGACAGGATGGGGTGGGGGAAGGCTGGGGCTGGTTGGTCGTATGCTGCCTGGTCTGAATGTGAATGCTGTGCTCAGACACCGAATTTGATGAATTGCATTATAAAATTTAAAAACAAATTTAAAACTCTATTAACTCCCTGTAATGGCCTCCTCCTGAAGCACGCAGACAGGAACGGCTCACCCGCATGGAGAGGAAATACCCGGGTTTGCAGTGCACTCCGCTTGCGAAAGAATGGCGATGGGCAGGCGCCCGTGAGGTGCGTGGTGGGCCCGCGCACCCCCCCTCTACACCCTGCACCGCTCCCTGCTCCCGGGTCAAGAGCGAGGCCCCTGCAAACAGGCCATCAGGGGACTCGGAGCGCCAAGGTTAGACTTTGTCTGGCTGCTCTGTTAGAACCTAAATTCCTCTTTCTTTCACAGCTAAAATACTTCTTTCAAGACTGAATCATGGGAGTAATGAGCTTACAAGATGTGGCTGAAGCCTGGGGGGCGGGGAGCTCATTCACACCAGCGACCCGTGGTTTGTGCTTCAGCATATGGGTGTCAGGCAGGAGGAGGCGCGTCCCCAGCGTCATCTCCCAGCCCTCTGCACCGTGAGAGGGGTCAGGACAGGGAGGTTTGCTGTTTGCTTCAGGCCTCTGCAAATCAAGGAGCATTCTAAAGAAGGAGTGGTATTGGCCGGACTCCAGACTACCAACTGGAGAGAAATGAACTTTTGTGGAGAGAGGAGACAGCCCCGCAGCTGTGTGTGGACACTGGCAGGGACAGGAAGCTCAGCTGGCAATGAGGAGTCCTGGGGACCCGGCGGGGAGAGCTCCTTGGGGTCTCTGATACCCCGAGCAGAGAGTACCAGGTGCTGCGTGGGCTGGTCTTTGGGGAGCTCATGACGGTTTCTACCACCCAGTAGCGTCTCCGTTTGAGAGGCAGCTCTCCATCCTTCCATGCAGTGGTTTGGAGATATTTGGGGAGGAAAAAGGGTGGCGTACATATACGGCAGGCCTGGGTGACAAAAGGCAGCGAGAGCCGATGTGTACATGTGAGTGTGTGCAGGGTGAGCGAGAGTGAGTGTGTCTATGTGTGTTTGCAGATCCGTATGTGTAAACGCAAACTGTGCCTTGTAACGTGACTGCCTGTTGGCCGTTCCTGGGACTGCAGGGCTAATGTGGACTCTGGACCCAGGGATGTCAGTCTTTCTGAGAGCACCCTTCTGGGATGGTGTCCACTCACCTTGGGGAGGAGGCTGGGACAGTCTGAGCTGGGGTGCTAAAGAGACTTATGGCATTTGACATTAAGGAATATTCGAGCCTCTCCCAGGAGTTATATGGCTGATGCAACACAAGGAACTTCTGGTCTCCGACACAGCTTCAGTGTCACCTCTAGGGAACCCCTTAACCCTGGTTAGCAGATAGAAGCCAGGCAGAGTGGAAGCTTCCAGAAAGCTCCTTCTCTGTCAGCTCCAGGGGGGTGGGGCGTTTGGGGTAAACGGAAGGGAGATGACATCTGTACTAGTTTGAGGACCCCCTCCTCTCTCGGGACTAACAGCATAAGCAAGAACTCGGGGCATCTGTAGCACTGAAGAGAAGAGGATTTCCTCCAGAATGTCCATTGCCGGGTAGTCATGCTAACCACAGGCCGCCCCTGCTGCCAACCTTCTGAGCCTGCTTGGGGCCATTTTGTATAAACAAGCGCTCTTTTTAGAAAAAGTAATTTTACTAATTAGCCCCATTATTGTAAGTAAATAAGAGTTCGCTATGACATTAAAAACACAGAGATATATGTGTGCATAATGCAGAGTTTACGGATCTACTTTTGTGAATGCAGTATCGCTCCTGCTGTTTTAATTGTATGAGCAAGTGAGGAAGCCCCGAGCTCTGGAATGCCACAGTTGTTCGAATGCCTCTCCGGACAGCCTTGGACCCTTCCCCGCCTCCCCTCGGTGCGGCAGGCTGGGGCTTCGGTTTTAGTGTATCTCTTCCCAAAGCACAGTAAGCAGCAGAACATGGGCTTTGGAAACATCCAGAACCAGGGCTGAATCCAGAGGCAATGTTCTGTGAACCTGGAAGTCCCTGAGCCACATAGTACCTCATATGACTTCCCTCGTTGGATACTTGTCATCATTATTATTTTATTTTTGTTAAACCAAACCAGGAATATGAAACACCTAGCCCAATGCCTACTACATAGCAGGCATGCAATAAATGATGGCTCTGCCTATGTCTCAAGGCCTTTGTTGACACAATGTCCTCCCTGCCTGGAATTTCCTCCTCTTCCTTGCCTTCTGTTGAAGTCCTTTGCATCCCTTAAAGGGCTAGCTTGAATGCCCCTGCCTCCAGAAAGCCTTCCTGTGGGCCTCAGCCAGAAGGAGGTACGTCTCTGCAGCCTCACAAGATTCAGACTTGGGTTCCAGCCCGGGTGTCATTCTTCTTCCTGTTCTCTGCTGGATGTCCCCCTACCTGCCACAGCAGCACCCGGTCCCGTGCCGGGCAGAGTGGGTGCTTGAGACAGGCTTGTAGGGCGAATGGGACCTGAGTGAAACTGGGGTCCCACGGCCTGTTCTGGGCTCTAGTGATGCAAACCTTCCCTTTCTGGACCACTGTGGATGGCTGATGAACTGCAAAATTAGAAAGAAACAAACCCCTGCTTTTTGTGGTGACTCAGAACTGAGGACATCTCGGGTTTCATGGCCTAGAACCCCCAACAGGCTTTTCATAAGTCTCCTGACCCTGTTGATGCTGCAGCAATATTGACTAGCTCTAAAAGAAGCTGCTAAAACGCACTTTGGCACGAAGGAATGTTCTGGGCTGATGAAAATGGGCTGCATCTTGATTGGGGTGGAGGTTATGCAGGTACATACATTTGTCAAAACTTGCCAAACTGTGCACTTTAGATCTGAGCAGCTACTTTATGGAAATTGCATTTCCATAAAATTAGTTAATTAATGAAAAATTGCAGCCTTCCCAGGCTGACCTAGCAGAGGGGCCTGTTCGGGTCATCCTGTCTTCTCCCTCCACTTTGGGTGAGGTGACATTGAGAAGCGTGGCTAAAGCCAGCATGTCGCAAGATTGCCCCAGGAGAAAAGGGACAGAACAGCCTCTGCGCTGGTGGAATTATAATCTTTACGACACTGAGCGTGGCCCGGGTGCATAGGTGTCCCCTCATTCATTCCCCCGTGCCCACACCCAGCCTGCCTCTGAAGAGCTGCCCAGTGCTGGCTCGCAGCTCTGCAGCCTCGCTCAGCCACAAGCTGGAGGCCATCTCTCACCAGGAGGCAGAGGGCTAATATTAATGCAAACCCCGAGGCTCCTCCAATATCTGTATGCCCATGTTCGCAGCAGCATTATTCATGATAACCAAAATAGGGAAGCAACTCAGGGGGCCATCCATGGCCATGGCCATCGATGGATGGATGAATAATCAAAATGTGGGGTGTGTGTGTGTGCGCATGTGAATATATAGATATGCACACACACACACACACATACAATGACATATGTTCAGCCTTAAAAAGGAAAGAACTATTACAGTCATGGGTAGATACTACAACATAGATGAACCTTAAAGACGTTATACTAAATGAAATCAGCCGACACAAAAGCACAAATGCTGTATGACTGCACTTATATGAGGTACCTGGAGGAGTCGAAGTCATAGAGACAGAAAGTGGAAGGGTAGTTGTTATGGGCTGGCAGAGGGAAGAACGGGGAGTCGGTGTTTAATGAGCACAGAGCTAAAGACGAAAAGGATCTGGAGATGAACGGCGGTGATGGTTACACAACATCCTGAATGTACTCAGTGCCGTTGAAGCGGGTACTTAAAATGACTGAAATGGTCAATTTTATAGTCTGTATGTTATACCACAACAAAAATATATTCTGAGAAAAAGAACCCACAAAAACAAAAACAAACCCCAAGTCCTAAGCCTGCCGTCTGGCCCCCATAAATTTCTACATCTCATATTTCAGAGGCAGAGTTTGGCAGAAGATTTGGCTTCTGGTACTGAAAACCAAGGTGCAGAAAACACAGACCGTCTCTGACAGCCCGCCCCTTTCTTATGATCGGAGTGCAGGCCCTTTCAGAGTGACAAATGTCTTTTCTCCATTCCGGGTCCTTTTGTCGAAACAGACACACTCACACCCCTGATTTAACTTGATTTTCTCGTGTTGACTCTCACACGTGCAGCCTCAACCTGACAGCCAAGGGACAAATTTTCCTTTATTGCTCTGGAAACTCCCAGCATTGTAATTGGGGTGACCCCGTCCTTCAGACCCAGGGGGCCCCCAGCTGCAGAAATTAGAACACACTCTGTAGAAGGGGCCCGGCTGTCAAGGTGGGTTGGCTCTTGGCCTATAATGCAGAGTGACACTCAGTACTTGTCACAGCAGGGAGCCAGGCTCCCAGACAGGCACACGGCTGAGGACTTAAGGAGGCCAACTGTCCCACCTCTGCCTTGGGACCAGATTGGCTTTGCCCCTGAATGTCATAACACTGCACCCGTCACCATCTCAAACTCCCAGCTAATGCTTTGCACACTCGGAGGAGAGGATGTCTCGGCACAGCGGCATTCCGCGAGGGGCTGCCGACCTTTTTGTTTGCAAAACAAACCTGGAATGTGGAATCCTGATATCTCTCCATAAAGGTCTGTTGCATTCGGGCCTTGAGGGGAACCCGAAGAGGATCCATCGAGAGATCCTGGGCCCGTGCTGTGGATGGAAATTACATACTGTTTGCTCTAGGGCTGGTATCAATAAATACATACCACACACTGCAAACCAGGACAGCGACATTCTGAGAGAAACCTCTGGTTTCTCCTCCCACCTAATGAATAGTGAACAACAGAACACTAACACCACACACACACACACACACACACACACACACACACACACGCTTCTCCAGGCACAGTGGAAAAGACTGTTCTGTTCTGGACCTGGCTGGCCTCCCCCTTCTTTAAAAAATTTTTTTTATTTTTATTTATTTTTTTTAGAGAGAGAGAGACAAAGTGTGAGCAGGGGAGGGGCAGAGAGAGAGGGAGACACAGAATCCGAAGCAGGCTCCCAGCTCTGAGCCATCAGCACAGATCCTGATGCGGGGCTGGAACCCGTAAACTGTGAGATCGTGACCTGAGCCGAAGTCAGATGCTTAACCAACTGAGCCACCCCGGCGCCCCTGGCCTTCCCCTTCTGTCTGCTATGGTTTTGTTCTCTGTGGAGCCTGGATGAGTGCACATGCCCCCACCCCCCACCAGCCCACCTCTGGGTATCAATCTGGCTTTCCGTCTCTGTTTCTGCATTTGTTCTGGGTCCCCTCTTAGTGCCGTCAGTGGTCTCAGGTGGCTGCCTGTCTCCCTCCCTGCGAACAGCCTGCAGCCCCACTGGACACTCCGGGACCTGGGGGAAGGGGGCTGCTTTTCTCCCTTTGCCTCCTCCATTTAGCTGCTGTGTAGGGAAGAGTGTTTAAAGTCCTTCAGGAGGAAAGAGTAAATTCTGGGCTGGGTTTGGGCTGTAGATCCCTGCACTGAGCAGAAACATGGGCTCTGTGACACTATGTGTAATGTACTTACACACACACACACACACACACACACACACACACACACACACCCCTCCAGCAGATCGAGAGGAGGCATCCTGTTTAACCACTCATGACCAATATTATGTCAGCTGCATTAGTGCTTGGAATGCAGAATTGTTTTAACTATAAAATATCCCAGGATTCATCTGTTGGCAGATTTAGAGTACAGAACCACAAGGACTAAAGGAAGCAGGAGGCCCCTTCTGGGTATTTGGGGAGGGATAATCTGTGGGCTCTTTGCTAAGATTCCGGGCACTTGGGGCTTGGCCACCTCCGAGAGGCCGCATGTTGAGTGGAGCTGGAGAGGCAGGTCTTGGGCCAGCCCAGCACCTCCATATCCAGGGGGAAGGGCTGGATTCTAACGACACTCCCTTGGTCTGGCATTCTGGGCTGCTGGAGGCTGTGGAGTTGTCCAGAGGATCTCGGAATTCATGCCCAGCCTTCGTGACGGGAGGAAATGCTTCCGAAGCCCCACAGTGACTTCACCCTGAGGAGAGCGGAGGCTCTGGTCTGCAAAGGAAAGTGGGTCTTTCGGCACCGAATGTACCTACAGACCTTGCTTTGAGGGTTAGCACACGGGCACATCGTTGGACCCGCGGGGCGGGACCCCAGTCAGCACTTGGGAAAACAGAGGCCAGGGAGAAGAAGGACATATCCAACCTCACCCCTACAGTGGGTGCAGAACTAGGGCTGGGGCTCAGCTTGTTCTGACGCCCGGCGCGGAGCCACTCTGAGCTCCTAAATGGACTCTGAACTGGGGAGGGCAGTGCCTCTCCGTGCATACCCAGTTCACCTGAGGATCTGTTAAAATGCAGATTCGGATTCAGGAGGCGGGGCGGGGCCTGGGACTCTGCGTTTCTGACAAGCTCTCAAGGGACCACTCTCGGGGAAACATAGATACCCCAGGTGAGCTTCCCTGGCAAGGAGGCCAGATGGTCTCGTTGCAAAGCTGGAATTTGTAATTCTGCATCAGATCCACTTGGCTCCATTCTTGTTCTGTTTTATTTTTTACCAGGATGTCTAAAAGCTTTGGGGCTAGACCCCCAACAAGGGGGTTGGTTATCTGTTCCCCTTGGTCAGCTTCCCCACCGCCCAGACATCCAGTGCTCCCTGGCATGCAGGAAGCTGAATCGTGCCTAAAAAGTGCCTCCCAGACACAAGGAGGAGTGTGCCTGTGGCCTTGCGGGGGCGAGCGTGAGAAATGATCTCTGGTTGTGGGGGCACTTTATGGAATCTGTCACTCTGTTATTTTCTGGGCTATAGCTTGACTAACTCTGTGTACGGCATCTGTCCTCGCCATTTGGGATGATGTGACAATGTGTGCCATTGATCTTTTTTAGAATAAGAGGTCCTGGGTGGCAAGACTGTCAGGGCATCTGCTTTTTCCGCCAGTCCTCACTTATCTGGAAACCTCTCCTACCCAGAGCCTAGACTGAGACAAGACAGGAAAGCATCTCTGAGGAGCTGACAGAACAAATCGGCATCACCAAGTGTGTGCACCCGGAATCTGTTCTTTCTTCATCGTCCATCCCTGGGGCTTTCATTCACAAGTGTTCTTTAAAAAAAAAAAATACAAATTGACTATAAGATTGATTACCTGGATTCTGAATTCAAAGCAAATTTTGCAAGCACTCGATCTGGCAAGAGTAAGGAGGGAGTTGGAAAGATAACAGAAGCAAGCAATGTTTGGCGGAAGCTAATGGGAAATGCGGCGGCCGCAAAGCCCTAGCATTCGGCGTGCGCGGGTGGGAAGCCTGGGCTGGGCTGGGCTGGGCTGGGCGGCGCGGACCCGCTCCGAGAGCCGGGCTCCTCCGCTCCCCAGCAGGACGCTGCTCTAGGGCCCGGTGTCTCTATTATGTTAAATTCTGTTCAGCATGTCGGGAAGCATGCGGTGTGTTTCAAGACACTTTGTCTTTCAAATGGCTAAAATGCTTTGTTCTTGTTTAAGATTGGATATTTAAAGGAATCAATTTCAGTTATCTTGAACATACGTCTGTAGGTAAGAAAAATGAGCCTTTCGCTGATAATCCCAGCACACTGGGATGAGACCTTGCAATGCTTTTCTGCCTCCTTTGGTTGCTTCCTACATCCTCTCCCTTGTTCTCTTTTTCCAGCATCTTCCTGCAAATCTTCTTCACAGTCCTAGCCTTGCTATATGTTTGTCTTTCTACAGTTTGACCAGTTAACACCCTAAACCCCAGTGGCTCCAAAACCTCGCGTCTCCAGCCTCCGACACTCTGGTTAACGACCTTCATCCTGTCGCCAGCCCACCTCAGATTCCGTACATCCCAAACCAAAACCCTTCACTTCCCTGGCTCACCTGCACCCTCTTCTGCCTGCCTTCCTCACTTCAGCGAACGGTCACACCAACCCCCAGTCCTGCGAGTTGGCTCTCATCTCTTCTCCTTTTGTCACTGCTCATATCTGCCTCCTTCCTGTCTCCTCTGCCACTGTCAGACCCTTGTCGGTCCTCCTCAGCCTACTTGCGTCTGTGTCCCTAGCAATCTCCCCGTTTCCACTTGTGCATCTTCCAATCTGCCTCTCTCGTGCCTGCCCCCGACTCCTCGGAAGAGCCCCCCTGTGCTGCACACTTTCTTCCCCCGGGGCGTTTGTTCACACCTGCACCATCTGGTACAGTGGCCACCAGCCGATGTACCGTTTAAATTATTTCAAATTAAATATAGATCTTCCTCGACACACAGCTGGGGTATATCTTGATAAACCCGTCATAAGTTGAAAATATCATTAGGTTGAAAATGCATTTAAGGGGCCCCTGGGTGGCTCAGTCGGTTAAGTGTCCAACTCTTGATTGCCTCACAGTTCACAACAGGCTCTGCACTGTCAGATTGGGGTTCTCTCTCTCTCTCTCTCTCTCTCTCTCTCTCTCTTTCTTTCTCTCTTTTACTTCCCCTTCCACACAGTCTCTCCCTCAAAATAAATAAATAAACTTAAAAAAATGAATTTAATTCACATAAGCTACTGAACATCATAGCTCAGCCTAGCCTACCTCACACGTGCTCGGAACACCATTAGCCCACGGTTGGGCAAAATCATCTAACACAAAGCCTATTTTATAATAACGTGTCGAGTATCTCGCGTAACCTATTGAATCGGATGCTATATTGAGAGTGAAGAACGGAGTGGTATATGGGTCGTTTACTCTGGTGGTGGCGTGGCTGCCTGGGAGCCGTGGCTGCCGCCACCACCCAGCGTCACAGGAGAGCATCTGCATATCGCCGGCCTGGAGAAATATCCACATTCAGAATTCAAAGCTTGGTTTCTACTGAACGTGCATCACTTCCGCACCATCGTAAAGTCAACAAATCATAAATTGAACTGTCGCAAGTGGGGAACAGGCTGAAAAATGAAAAAAGTCAGTTCCTTGGTCACATTAGTCAGTTTTGGACTACGCAGCAGCCACGTGTGGCTAGAGGCTACCATACTGGGTAGCACAGGTTATAGAACATTCCAATGGTCTTGGAAAATTCTGTTGGGCAGCTATTCGTTCATGTTGGGTGTCTTTCTTTCCCTCTTCTTCTCTCTGCATCCTTCCTGTTCCTCAGAGAGTCACAAACAAGTTCCCTTACATCCCAGACTTCACCTTAAGCGGCCCGAAACTTAGTTCTTCTGCTGGTGTCTTAGAACATTCTAGAACTCTGGTGAATGCAGCAGACAGGAACCCAACTCAGGCTAATTTAAGCAAAAAAGAGCATGTGTTAGCTCTTGTAACGGGAAGTTTCGGCAACAGCTTCCGCCATAGCTAGACCCAGGAGTTCCTAGAATATCAGAACTCTTTGTCGGGCTCTCATCTCTGCTTCCCTCTCTGGCTGGCTCCCTTCTCTGAGCTGCAGATTGCTTCCTCCTCACAACCAGGGAAGATGGCCAGGAGCAGCTCCAGCTTACGACACCCATACTGTTCATGATTCCGTGAGAAGAGAGACCTTTGTTTTATGAGTTCTTCTATCAGATCTAAGGGATTTATGCCTGTCTGGGCCAAGAACCTTGAAGGAGTAATTATGGCCAGATGGATAGAGCACACCGATTTGCTCGGCCAGGTCACGTGCTCACCCCAGGGGTATGTCGGAATGCCCAAACCATATCTAATGGGCCGCATGCACAAGGGAAGAAGTAATTCCATTGTCCGATGAAGCAGGGAATGGATATCAGACAGACGGCACCAATTTCACTGTTGAATTCAGCCCAGACCTTTCTTTCTCACCATCTTCGTTCGACAGTAATCTTCCTGATGCCTGGCAAAGTATCTGAACAGAGGCTCAGCAAATAGTTGATGCCCTAATGGGGGGAGAAATCAACCAAAGAGTGGGCGGATGGATGGGTGGGTGAGTGGAGGGGTGAATGGCTGGACAGAAGGATGGGCACCCCTGTGCCCAGCTAGCACCACGGGGGCGCTGTGGGGAAGGCGAGGGGAGAGCACCAGGTCTCAGAACTCAAGGAGCTCACATGCTCGCTGGCCAGAAGCACCACTTACTGCCTGATGGTCTAAGATCCCCCTGAGGATTGGTCCAGCCCTGCCAGACAGCGGGTCCTTGAGGGAGCCCCCGGACGGACTCCTCTCCGCAGCCGCTGGCACAGTGCTGTGTGCTGGCCAGCGCTGCCTGGTGGGCTGGAAGTCTGGCAGCAGTTCTGTGCATCTTTTGTTTTCGAGGGACAGTAGATGAGCTGACCAGCACGCAGGGTGACTGCAGGTGTCTGAGGCAGCTACTCTCCCTGGATTCCCGGTCTCAGACATGGGATGCTCACCATTCTTACTCCGTCCCTTCACAATTGAAAACACGTTTTTTTTTTTAAGTCCAAGCCAAAAACCCATACAATCGGTGCTCCCGGCGGATGGCAGTGGGGCTCTGCCTTCTTCTTGTGCAAGAGGACGTGTGGGTTTTGGTCCACGCTCCCGCTCCTGGGAACCAGTAGGTGTGTCTCCCATCCAGGAGCTCTTGTTTCTGGCAGTGGCCACTGTGGCACGGCTTCTGGAACTGTCTAGCGAACTGAAGAATTAATCCTGGGAAGTAATTGGCACCCCAGGGAGTAGTTAGAGCGCAGGCCGCGTGCTGTCGTCCCCGGTGTGGGCAGCACGCCGGTGGCCTTGGGAAGCGGTGTTAATGAGACAAAAGGGCTCACCCAGGCAACCGGGGTGGTGTGGTGCTCTGTTTTGTTCTGTTTTAATTTCCATCCCTTTAATCTGTTGTTTAAAATAGCCTCTCGGAATTTGGCAATCATATTTCTTCCCTGGCAAGTTCGTGCTTTTCCCGTCCTTTCTTCCATCGAATCTTCTTCTGTGCACATGTTCATTAAGGAGCAGAAATTCACAAGGCGTCTAGAGGGCTTATTCCAGCCTCAACAGAGCCGGCTGTCTGGAAGCTGCACACCCAGGATGCTCCTGCAGCAGAGAGGGCCCGTCTGAACGGGATTAGCCTCGGGCCATAGCCAGGTTTCCGGGGGTGGAGGAGGCGCTCCCCCTGTGCCCATCTCTTGTTCTGTTTCCAGATGGCACGTGCACTCAGGGGCAGCCCAAGCTGAGGGTCTGGCTATTTGGGGATTTGCTGAGTCTCCTGCTTTCTGGAGCTGACCTTTTCTACAAAGCGCATGCCATCCACAGGGCTTGTCGGGCATTTGAAGAAGACAATCCCGGGAGAGCCAGCAGCCAGCCTCTGCCCTTCCCGCATTCGCTCTCTACGAGGGAGGCAGCGGGGGACCATCCCACGGGGACAGTCTCCTTCCTGCGTCCGTAGAGATTCAGCCTCTGTGTAGCTTGGCCCCTCTGGGAGCTGAAGCTGAAAGATGGGCTCAGAACAGCTGCCGCTCACCTGAGATGCCCCAGGCGGGGAAATCAGGTCTCGCCAACACACAGCTCAGGCTTCGCTGGATCCAGGCTCTTGGTGACCTCAGGAAAGTCATTTTCACCTCTCTGAACCTCTGTTTCTCCATCTACAAAAGGCCGTATTCGTCAAGGCAGGCTAACTGTTGAACACCCAACCCCAGAATATAGTGGCTTAATCCAATAAAGGGTTGTTTCTTTCCCAAGTCACTGGTTAAGGGGAGTCAACGGGTCTGTTCTGTGACCCTGATGGGAACCAACGCTCCTTCCTTGGTACCTGGGCCTCATCATCTCCCACAGGGACCAGAAAAAAGAGGTGGAGAAGGCAGCCCTGCTGTAACCATGTAGACGTGGAGGGACCCACATGCTTGCACGCACTATTCGCACGCACTGGCACAAACTAGTCATACGGCAAGGAGGACTGGCAGTGTTATCCCGCTGTGGTCCCCAGGAAAGAGGGGGATGCAGATGTGGGGAACCCCAGTGGCCTCAGCCGGAGAGACAACAATGAAACGTCCCTCCCCAGGCTGCCTGTGAGCGCTAAACATCAAATGCGGATGATCTTCGAGCCCTGTGCCTGGCCCCGGAGACACGCAGTGTTATTTTTCTCCTCTTTCCTCTGCTGGTTATTCCCTGGAGGTTTATGCAAATCGCAGACCAAGGCAAGAAATTAAATATGTGTCCCTCACCTCCGAAGCTACTTATTTCCTTGTTTCCTCGCAGTGTAACATTTCATTAGCCCTTCCAGATGGGGAAAGAGCAGACAGATTAAAAGTCAGATAGTGCCTAGGAGCCTGCTTCATCGGTTTCGGGGACGGCTGGAGCTTCAAAGCTATTTGGTATTTCCACTGCCGAAAGGCCTTCTCGGGAGCAGTTGTGTTTTAATAAATGGCTGCCTGAGTAATTTTCCTCGAAGGAATTGCATCGTTGATGTGTCTGCTCCTGGGGGAGCGTGGCTGTTCCCTCCGCGTGCTCCCGCTGCTGGTGTGTTATGAACTGGGTGCTTGGGGCTGTTAGGAGCCCATCTACCCACCCCACGCTTGTGACGTTCCCCCACACCCACCCGGCACTCACGGGGCTCTTTGGGGGGCACCAGACAGGGAGAGGGGGTGGGAGCCTGGCTTTGTGAGGTGGTGTGTGTGTGAGGGAGGCGTTTGGTCCGGCCAGCCTGAGCTGTCCCTTCCCCATGGCCACAGGCAGGAGGAGCCACTTCAAGACACAAGGCAGATCCGTTCCCTTAACATGCGTTGAGTAACTCGGTCCCCATTAGGTGTGGGCAGCCTGGTGGGTAGAGCAGTGTAGGAGGGGACAGCAGGAGTCCTCAACCCAGGCTCGCTCCGTATGTGGGGGAAGGGGACAGCATAGGGCCACACTGACACGGGGTTACAGCATTCATTCATTCATTCATTTATTCATCACTGAGCACCTACGGAGGCCAAGCCCCGTCAGAGCCAAGATTCAGCAGTGAACAGAACTGGTGGTCCAAGAGTGTGGCGACTAAGAGCCTTTGGGTCCTGGTTCTGCCACTCCCTAGCTGGATGACTTTGAGCAAGTCGTTTGACCTTCCTGTGCCTCGGAGTCCTTATCTGGAAAATGGAGAGAGAGCCTTCATAAGAGCTGAGTGTTATGTGGATTAAATGAATCCATACTTATAAAGCACTACCTTTACAGAACTTCCGTTTCACTGTGAAGGAGACAAGGCAAATCTGAGTAAACCGTGTACACTAATAGAAGGAATAAGAGCTATCAACAAATAAAGCAAGGGAAGAACTGGTCATTTTAAAATAAGATGACCAGAGGAAGTCGCTGAGAAGGTGACGTTTAAGAAGAGAGCTGGAGGAAATGAGAGCACTAGCCATGTGAAAAACTGGGGAAGGGTGGGGGAGCAGCATGTGCAAAGGTCCTGCGGTGGAAAGAGCCTAAGCTGCTGGACAAGCTGCAAGGAAGCCAGTGTGCTGGTGCTGAGTTGTTGAAGGAGAGGCAGAGGAAGAGAGGCAAGTGGACATGAGGGCCTCATGGACCTTGTAAGGGTTTGACTTTTTCTCAAGCTGACATGGGAGCCATTGCAGGCATCTGATTGAAGAGCGAGACGGTCTGGCTTGCATTTTATCAGAGTCACTCTGGCTGCTGCATGGAGAATAAGTGAGGGCAGGGGAGTTTGGAGACTCCAACAGAAACCCAGGCGAGAGATCCCGGAAGCTTATGCCAAGGTGGCCAGGGTGGGGATGGAGAGACGTGGCTGGAGTCAGGAGCTCAAGGTGTCCGTCAAGGTGGTTGGACCTATAAGAAGCATCGTGAGTTTGAGGTGAAGGCCTGCGGGGCCGGGGCTGTCAGGGAGCGCAAGCCCCGAAGGGAAGTGGAATGAGCCCTGGCCTTAAAACCAGATCTAAGAGCTCGGGTGTGGGGAGTGTCGCGGGCACCGCCTCATGCCCGCGCGGGCAAAGGGGGTGCTGGCATCTCTGTCTCTGACTTCGTGACGAGTTCACCGGGCACTTCCCATAGGTGGGAGGCCTTTGGGTCCGCGGGGTGGGCGTGCCCTACGTGCTGCTCCCGGGCAGCCACTTCCTGGGTGGCCAGGGAAAGGGTGCCAGGCCAGCTCTCTTGTCTGGCATGAGGAATACTGAGCGCCTTTCATTCTGGCCCCGGAAGTCCACCCCGATGGTGCCAGGCTGGCTTCTGACACCAGAGTTCCCCAGCCCCAGGCAGGAACTCCCTTCCTACCCGCCCACCACCCCCCCACACATCCAAGCCCAAGCCTCTGTGGCATCTTTTGTTGACCCCCAGACATTGGGGTGTCAGCCCTACTCTGGTTGCCTGCTGCAGGCTGGTCCCTTGTAAATGGACCGCTTGTGCCCGCAGCCCGGACTGCGCTGAGCTGAGAACAGACGGGCATCTCACCCCCCTCTCCTGGGGCTGCTGCAGCTGAGATCTGGCCTGCAGACAGCTGTCCAGCACCCATTCAGAGGCCCTGACTCTATCATCCCTTATTGTCCTCAGGCTGCCCACCCTCTTGTCCTCAGTAGACCCTGGGGCCGAGCCCTGTGCAGCCAGCGTCTACACAGATGTGACCGTGGGCCAAAGATATGAGTGATGGCTGTAAGTAGGGTTTCCACCCAGGCAACCGGCGGGGAGGGGCCGGTGCTGTGTTTACAGAGCTTAGTGGGTGATCAGGCACACGGGACTCCACAGAGCAAGGACCAGAAGGCAGTGAGGTTAAAGGATGAGGTAGCAGAGTACCCTGGCATCATCTGGAAGGCGTCCTGGAGGAGGCGAAAACTAAGCTGGAGAAAGATTGAATCACCTGTAGCAGGATGTTAAATTAAACTGTTCCTGTTGTCTTGAAGACTCGGACGAGGCTCGAGGCTGAGCATGAAAGGTGCTCAGTATCCCCACATTAAAAATAGGAACTGGGTAGCCCCGGGTCCCCTCCACTCCTCCCCCACCTATAAGTTAGGAGGAGATAACTACAGGAGAGAATGCCCTTGAGCAGAGTTACACTAGAAGGAGTGCTGAGGCTTTTCCCTTCCTCCTGGGGAGGTGCCCCCTCCGCACCCCCCGATCTATTCAAGACGATTCTCCTGGTGCTATGCCGAGCCTGGAGCCATGGGAGGATATCCCCTGTGCTCCCTGGAGCTGGGGACACTGACACTGTGCCTGACTCTGCAGGATCAGAGTTGACTTTGACCATAGGAGGTCAAGGTGATGTCATGGTCACGCTTCCAAAGTAGACACCACACAAGGGAGCCAGACCGGAGCTGTCTTGGAAGACCCCACCCCAGAGGACAGCCTGACAGGGTGCGAGTCCCTGGCACTCTGCAAGAAGCATCCTCACACGGCCTGGAAGTCACCACGGTGCCCACAGGCAGAAGAGCCAGTGTCGGGTTGCGGGTACACAGAGGCCACCTCTTAGGGTTGTGGTGCTCCAGCTACACCTTGCCCTTGTCCTCTCACCCTCCCTCGTGGCCACTCTGGGGAAGCTAGAAGCCAGCTCGTGAGTGGGAAGGAGAGTGTCACACATCCCTGCCCCCTACCAGCTTCCGAGCTCCAGCCAGAAATGGGGGGAGCTGTGAATCCAAACCAGGTTCCAAGGAAAGCTCGGACTTGGCCGTGGAGAGAAGCAAGCATGGGATTGTTCTTAGAGTTGACTTTGCCAGTGACTAGCCGTGTGGCCACACAGGTCACTTAAACCCGTAAGCTACTTAAACCTCCCCCTGCTTCGCTTTGGTAGAAGTACCGTCACCACAGGCGTCTTGTGAGGATTAGAAGAGCTAGGGTGTGGACAGCCCTGTGCGGTGCCCGGCACACGGTAAACGCTCAGAAAGGGACAGCTCTTGGTAGTGGAAGTACCAGCAGCAGCAGTAATAATAATACAAGTAATACCCAAAAGTGCCCCCCTTCCACGCGCGCAAAGAAAGCTGTTTGGGTCTGACAGAGTAGGTTTCAAGGGAAGAAGTGGGAGAAAAAGAAATCTGTTTGCTGCTGGTATCCCACTGAGTTCAGCCTGTTTAATAAACCTGCTACGCAACTTTCATTTCGTGGGATCCATAGTGAGAAGAGAGCCGTGCTGAGTGCCGGGGCGGGGGGGGGCCTGGGTCGGCTGTGCCCGCTGTCTGGGTGCTCCGGGAGGGCTTCCAGGAAGAGGTGGCACAGAGTGGAGATACTCTGTAGGAGAACGCGGTGTGGAGATGTTTGTGCGTGGTCACGTCCTTCTCGCTCACAGCCCCCCCGCCCCCCGGGACAGTTCGGCTCAGTAAATGTCAGAGGGGCCCCTGCGGTATTCCTAGTTTGGGGTGGATCCTGGGACGGTGAGACAAGGAGGAGGCAGGCTCTGCCTTCAGAATGTGGTCAGAAGGGCACTGCAGGGTCAAGAGCAGGAAAACTCAGCCTCCTAGGGACCTGATAGGGCTTCCCACCCCCCACCACCACCCACTTACCGTTAGATGTGGCCATGTGGCCTGCTTTGGCCAGTGACGTGAGAGCAAAAAGGATGCCTTTTCCCTTTGCCGCAGTGGCCAGCAGAGCCCAGATGAGACTCACGCTCTCAGCATGGGTCCTGGGGAAGGACGGCCAGGAGCAGGGCACCCACTGACCAGCCGTAAGTGTGCGGCAGGAACAAAAGTCACCCATAGTTTAAGCCCCGAGATCTGGGGCCATCATCGTAGCGTAACCCACCTCTCCAGGCTGATGCGACCATAACTGTTTTCCAAGTGGCCCAACCGGAAAACCGGCCTGAGAGACTCCACTCTGAACCGTGTGACTCTTCCTTTGGTGGAGCCCCTTTGCCCTGGGGATGGCAGGTGTGGATTCTAGTTCCCTCGCTGCCCTAACGCCCTGTGCCTCGGTTCCTGCCATGGTCCAGGCGAGTGGCTGATCCCAGAGCTTCTGTGAGAGCCTGGCACGGTGTGGATGGGGCAGCCTTTAGGGACCTGGGAGTTAGGGGAGAGCGGCGGGCGTCCTGTATCCATAAGCTTCCCAGCCTTGGGCCCTGGGGCTCACAGTGAAGGGCAAAAGCAGAGTCAGGTGCACGGCAAACCCACGACAGTCCTGAGGGAGACCCCAGAGGGGCACGCGGTGGTCCTGGCTGCTGGGGTGCACGGGGCCAGTGGCCCCGAGCTGCCCGAGAGGGGTGGAAAGGGCGGCCTGGAAGCCAAGTATCCCTGCTTGGTTAATCTAAAAATAAACAGAAAGGCAACAAAAATCTATGTTTCAATTACTGCACACAAGCTGTTCAAACAGCCAGTTCTGCACTGGAGATGTGAACTTGTCAACAGAGGCTGCTTCGTTTGCATGCTTGGGTGGTGATAAAACACACAACCTCGCAACAGGCTGCCCTCTGGTCTGGGTGTTTTGTGTGTTGGTTTTTTTTTTAATTAAATTAAATTAGAAACACGGACATAGAGTGAAGACAGTAAGCATCTGAAGCAAGTACATCCAGACAGGGTAGCAGCTCCCAAAACAAAGGCCGCAGAGACTCTGAGGTCTAGGACGAGCCTGGCCCTTGGTAGAGAGGTCAGCAGGAGAGTGGCCAAGACGCGAGCTCAGTGGTCAGGACCAGGGGACAAAACCTTCTCCCAGGTGGCCCCAAACCCTCCTCTCCTCTCCTGCTGATCCCTGGAGGAAGCCCCAGTGAGCATTGTGGGCCTTCGTGGCATCCCCCTCTGCTCAGAGTCCGCCCGAGCCCGCGTCTGGGGTGAGCTCGGCAGGCCAGATGCATGGCGGGCAGAGCGACATTTCCGTCCGTGGCCACGCCGCATTCATTTCCTCACCCACATGCCCTCCCTCACAGCGCCCCAGCTGCAGTACAGTCTGTTCTCCGCAATGAATGGAGCCCCAGGAAGCTGAGCTACCCCGGGCTTCAGGGCCACCCCGATCTACCTTGCCCGACGCAGCCTAGACGGGCCACTCCCTCCCCTGAGCGCTGGCGCGGTCGTGCTTTCCTGTTTTCTGACGGTGTGCTCACCTCCCGAGCAGCCCCACTCTCCCCGACAGCAGGAGCCAGGCCCCGTCCTCACCGGCTTTCCGGATCTTGCACAGAGCCAGACAGGAGGGTGGGGAGAGGTGGTCAGTAAATTTGATGCAGTTTGACGATAAAAGGGCAGAACGCGTATTCGCCCAAGCTGCTTGCCTAGGGGGTTGCTTGGGAGGCAGAAGGAGGCCTGACTGGTGGAGGCAGAGGGGGTCGGCTGTTGGGTGGTCCCCCAGGGAGGCATTCTGGAGAAGCAGAAACCCTCCGGGTCCCAGCACAGGTGGTGAGGAAGAAGCAGTGTGCTTGCCGGAGAAGCTTCCACAGATCCCGCCTGCTGAGGAGGCTGTCGGTTCCACGCCGGCTCCGGACGGGGATTTTAACGTCCCCAGACCTCGGAGCAATTCCGCAGCCATCAGACGCTCCTTACTCGGGGAAACAAAAGCGTGGTGGAGTCTCTCCCAAGGAAGATAATATCCTGTCACAGTCAGTATGATCTGCCGGCCATGTGACGGCCGTTCCCTAATGTTTCCAAATAGACTTTTGAATAGACTCTTGTCGAGAAGAAAGCAAATTGCAAGAGCATTTTTGGCAGCCAAATAGAGAGAGTGCATCAGTCTCTCTTCTTTGCAACTCTTGCCGCCGGGTCTGGCTCCAGGCACCGAGTGGGATTTATTCATCAGCTCGGGTCACTGATGAACACCATTTGCTGTGAAGAGAGATCTCGTTGAATTAGTCATTTCTGCAAGATTCGGAATAATCAGGCGTGCCTGAGAGACGAGACGGCAGAAGGCCCGCTAGGAGAAGGGAGGGGACTGGGAAGTCCGGCTCCCGGTGGTGGAGTCGTGTGTCTGCGGGGCTGTGGGAAAGCAGGCTCCAGATTCTCATGATCCCACCGTCCGCGCAGCCCCCAGGAACACGGAGTCGGAGGAACAAAGATGGCTCCCGGTGATGATAACTCCGGCTAATCCCCCTCTAAACGACCACGCCATACCCACCCGCCGCAGCAGCCTCATCGATCCTGATGTTTACGAGCCCCTAATTTACACACGCCTCCCTTCTTCCCTCGGTTTATGCTGATATTATGTTGCCAACTGTCATTTCCAATATCTTTTTTATTTTTCATTATCACCATTATAATGATTTACACCAGTAGCAATAGCACAAATGCCTAGTCAATTAGTCCCACGAGAAAAGTCTCTGAATCATGTGCGCCTCTTCGGAAAAAAATGGCTACATCAAAACCCACAGCCAGATTTCTCCAAGCAAAGGTGCACATAGGAAGGGAGGGAGAGGAGCGGCTTGTTCTTTTAATATTGTTCAGCTAAAACGGGCGCTGGATCCCACCTTCCCGAGGCAGGGAGATTGCTTTTTGCGTGAGAAACTGTGCCCAGAAAAGGAATCGGTGGCATTTTTCCTGAAACCTATCATCAGAAAAGCATTTTGAAACATTTGTCTTTTTAGGTCATGTATTAAGCCCTGTAATTATGGAATGTGGCTTTTCTCCAAAATACCTCATGCCCCCCAGCGCCTTCCGAGGACCGTGGTGCGGTGGTGAGCACTGCCGAGTTCAGGATGCTTGGGTCCTAGGGCCGACTGTGGGCCTGTTAAGAAGTGGATCAGGGGCGCCTGGGTGGCTCAGTCGGTTGAGCATCCGACTTCGCCTCTGGTCATGATCTCTCAGTCTGTGAGTTCCAGCCCCGAGTCGGGCTCTGTGCTGAGGGCTCAGAGCCTGGAGCCTGCTTCAGATTCTGTGTCTCCCTCTCTCTCTGCCCCTGCTCCTCTCTCTCTCTCTCTCTCTCAAAAATAAATAAGCATTTAAAAAATAATAATAAAAATAAAAAAGAGGCAGATCTTAGGCCAGCACGTCGCAGGCTGTCCCCTGCAGCTGAGCTCCCCCCCTCCCATGGAACAGGCAGACTCCTACTCAGTAGTGCTGGTGTGGGGCCTGCGTACCCCAGCAAGCACCTGGGCAATGCTGCAGGCCCACAGACCACGCTCCGGGTGATGGGCCGTCAGCCACTATCCCAGCCCTCGTCTTCTCTTCTTTTCCCCACTCGTGAAATGCAGGTTCGGTGCATCCCTGCCCCCAGGGCGTCATGAGAAGCAAATGATGTGGCGGCTTTTGAAGAACCCAGTGAAGGGTGAGAGCGGTGGCCCCGTGAGGCCATATAGTGGCTGCTGTGATGGCTGCTGGGCCTTTCATGCAAGGGCCCCTCCCTGCCCTCCCCTGCGGCCGGTCCACCCGCCGGTCTCAGGTCTGCAGAGTGTGTCCCCCTCAAAGCCGTGGATGGGCCAAGGCCTGGGAAATACAGGCAGGTGTAGCTGGCTGTGGCGCCAGCAGGTGCCCAGTCTTCCTTTAAAGATAAAGATGACGCCCTGAGCCCTCTGATAGGGAGATTGAGGCCACCTGGGGAGAGGAAGCAGCGGTCGGAGGTCACTGCTTTGGTTCCTCATCTGAGCTCTCACATCCCTGACCCCTTCTCCCCACGGCCCCGAGCGCCTGGTAGAGGCTGCTTGTGGGTCCAGACCTTGGAGCTCAAACAGGTCTTGGTGGAACCTACCAGCAGCTAAGCAGGGAGCTGGGATGAGTCTCTCCAGCCTGGAGCCTGGGCTGGACAGTCTCCACACTTGTCCTACTGACTGAGTGACTGATGGTGGTGGCAGAAGAGGGGGGGAGGTTCACGTGAAGACCCTCATGGCTAGGCAAGGGAGGATAGGAGGGAAAGCCCCATCAGAGCAGAGGGGAAGGGTGACAGTAATGACTGTGCCCAGCCCACTGCGGCTTTGGTATTTTAAGAGAAAAAACAAATGATAAAACCATACCTCAGGTCGCTCATTCTACAGAGGACCAGGGAGAGGCTGCTGTTAGCCTGTGAAGGTTCCAGAGCTTCCTTAGCTTCTGAGCTGATCCAGAAGATTTGGATCAGGGCTTGGGCCCAGGCTAGCATCTCTGTGTGCACCCACTAGCTGCACATTTCATATCCACCTGGAGGTGCTGAACACCTACACGCCCCCTGCGGAATACCTCCCTCTTAGGGGCAGGGCCAGGACCAGGGTGAGGTGAACGAGATAAATACGAGGGCCTCACTTCCGGGGCTGACCAAGTGCATGGTGGACCCTGACACAGCCCTTCTTGCATTTTTGACCCCAGGCACCTCTCCCCTTCCCCCTAGGCGCCTCTTCCCTCCACCCTAGGCACCTAGTCTCCTGCGGTGTGTTCTGAGCTGGAAAGAACTTGCCACTTCGGTCCAGGAGCCCAGCCTGTGCCCAGCCCGTCGCATGGAGGATATGGAGGGGGAGGGGTCCTGCCTTTAGGGAGCACGACCGTGCAGGAGCAGCACTCATGTGGGGGGCAGAACATGCCAGTCCATCACTGGGTCACAGGCATGCCTCTGTGAGCTCCTAGAAGAGAGGGCGGCTCAGAGAGCGCCTCCTGCAGGCCTCAGCCAGAAGCAAGTCTTCTGAGTTAGTGGGGGCTCAGCAGGGATGCTGGCCAGTGGGAGCTGAAGCAACCCCAGGAAGCAGGGAAACATTTCCGAGGGGCACCCCAGCTCCTGCTAGCCTCCATGCCAAGTCATGGCCAAGCCGGCTTCTCTAGAAACACCTGGAGTATTCTTTTGTGTTGCATTTGCCAAGATAGGGTTTCAGCTGCTATTTATTATTTTGCTTCACAAGAAAGGCTAAAAGATGCAGAGAGGGAAAAGAAAATAAGAAAGATGGGCATGGCCCGTTCCAACCGACTTGGCAGCACGTCTCCCCCAAATGAGGCAATCATACATTTTCCAATCGGGCCGGACAGGCCGTGGCTCATTCCTCAGCTCCCTGTCTGGAGGCAGTGCGGGCTCCCCTACCTTCTGTGGATTAATCACGCCTTCAGGGCCCGCACAGCCGGCGCCTGCTCCTGCACGTGCCTTCCTGACATGAACGAGGGGAGGGTCATTAGCCACCTGTGATCTTGGCTACAGCGTGTGCACACGGGCATATCAATGTCTCCAGAGCACATCGGGGGTGTCCCCGACATAGAACGCCCCCACCCTGCTGCGTGTTCAGGGGCGCACGGTATGCCTGTCCATGTGGCCAGCACCGTGGGCTCCTGGACAGCAGCCCCTGCACCCCAGCCGGCATGGATAACAGTGACAATGATGGCACACGGAATTCTTAATTATTTACTCAAGAATTACTCATGTTGAGGTGATCTGTGGGGCACAGTGCTGATCTGGGACCCAGCAAGTGTCCAGGAGACCAAAATACAGACACGGCCTAGGCACTGGGGCTGAGCCTGGGCGTCGGCTGACTCTCCTCCTCCAGGCCATCCTCAGGCCTCAGAGGGCCCAGGCCTTACGTAAACCCCGGGCCCGAGTCCATCATGGTACCCTGAGCTGCAGGGAGAAGGCTGTCTGACCAGGCAGCCTTGGGGTTCCTGATACGAGATCCCCCGGGTCACAGGCGTTGAGCCAAGGATGACCTTTCTCACCAAGAGAAAGGTCTCTTCTCTCCCAGGGGTCCTGGGTAGCAGAGCACCCTACAAGTTCCCATCCACCTAGCATGGGGGTCTCGGAGAGTCCATGGCTGTGCGCTTCAGAGAGCAGAGGGGACACAATTTCATAGCTGATGGTCTCCTTTGTCCTCGTCCTGGAAAACTGCCTCCTGTCGGCCTACCTTTCTCCACCCTGTAGCTTTAGGGTCTGACCACTGCCCAGTGATCGGGCTCTTTGCCCAGTGCAGAGGGCTCGCGGGATTCAGGTTGGAGTCTCTCACAGTGCTGGGGGAAGCGCAGTTATCCATCCCTGCTTTCCAGAGGAACAACCTGAGGCATCCTTGAGTTCCCAGAGCTGGTAAGGGGTAGTGCCCGGCTTCCGACTCAGCTCTCTTGACCCCCCTCCTTGCTCTCTTCCTACTGCCTGGGGACCCAGGTCTGAGTTGGAGTGGTCGCCGAGAGCTCTGGGCTTGCAGAGCAGACAGGACAGTCTCCAGCACTCAGAACAGGGCAGGGAGTGTCCCCTGCAGACACACGCTGAAATCCTACAACTCAGTGACCAGGTTTCATATCCTGAAACCTGACCAGGTGGCCAGAGAGGTGCCCCAACACCTGGGGCTTGGTCAGATCTCAGGATCTGCCTGGAGCACGAAGAGAAGAGGGCCCAGCTCCGGGGGGTTTCCAGAGCCTGAACTGGCCCTTAACCAGGCACTTCCTGGGGTGGAGCCCCTATTTGCTGGCAGGGAAGGATGCCTAGAGCAGGCTCCACAGCCCCAGACCATGTCTTTCAGGACTCCGAAGTACTGATGAAAAAGACTTTCATTTCACATTACCTTTTCTGTCATTATAGAGGCAAACTAAGCACATCACAGAAAAGGTAAAAACAAAATAAACAACACCTAAAGCTTTGGATCAAATTCTTCGACAGTTTTTTCCAACCAAGGGATTGCTCCTTTCCGGAGGCTGTGCAACACTGAGAAAAGGGCGGTTGTGGTTCGGCGTAGAGGCTGGGTACATTTCAGATCTGGGTGTCGGGAGCACAGGAAGGGGTCCGGGGACAGGCATCGGGCAAAGTTTCCGGATAGGAGCTAGAAGGGCACCAGACACTCAGAGGAACAGCCGCTGCTCCGACTCCCCTCCGTCCCTCAGTAAAGGGCCCCGTGCCAGCCTCTGCCAGCTCGCCAGCAGCCTGCCAGGGAAAGGTGCTCACCTTGACAGGGAAGCACTTGTGTGTGTTTTGTCTGTAATTGCTGGACCGGTCTTGTCTCAGATGCCCTGTCCACGTGGGGCCCCCTCCCGCCCCAGCGAGCACTTCCTGCCGCCTCCCCGCCGCCGCCACCCAGGGTGCACGTGTGGGCACACGGGACCTTTTTGACACGCCGGTTCTGTGCCCAGCAGGAAATACTCAAGTTGCCACCCCTGGGGCTGGCACTCTGCCGTCTCACCCAGGGTAAACGGTGCAACACATTTCTTTCATTCCGTTTGAAAGGGGAAATTAAATTGAGGAATGAAGTCTAACCCAAACCTGGCACGCAAAGAGCTGACCTTTGTTTTGAATACACTTAATGAGGCTGAAACCAGACTGCGTGGCCTCCAGCTGCCTGCGTCTCTGTTTGGAGCCTGGAAAAGATGGGCAGCGGAGCGAGGTGACGGGAGGGGCAGGTACAATGGAGCCACAATGTGCTGCAGCAGGCAGTCCCCAAGGCAGCGACCTGGGTGGATCTCCTGACCTCAGAGGTGTCCTTGGGGTTAAGGAAGCTCTGCTGACCTGCTCCCAAGCATGCTCTGCCCACCTGTAGACCCTTCCTCATCTCCATCCTCACCAGCTGGAAGGAGATGATTTCCTTGACAATATATGAGGTTGTATTGTTTTGTGGGAATGTAAGGACCGACTCAGTGAATCAGTCAGGCTAGGCTAGGCTTCAGTAACAAAATAACCTCACAATCTCAGTGCCTTAACACAATAAAGATGTGTGTCCTAAATCTTTCCAAGTCCAAGGCTGGTGGGACAATACTCCTCCACCAATAGCCGCGCCTCTGAGGTTGCCAGGGCAGGCGAAGGGAACTGAGGTTAATATAAGATGCTTTTAGAAGACAAGGTCTGGAAATGTTCTCCATCACTTGTCCTCTCGTTCTATCTGCCCGAATTCAGACGCGGGATTCCCAACGGAACTGCAAGGGAGGCAGGGGGAGGTCTTCCTGGGCGGTCGGAGAGAGGACACAGTGTGGTGAACTTTGCAACATCATCTCTGCCGCACTTAGGATCCGACCTAGGGAAACCATGGCCCTGAGGTGCTGGTAATTAGGAAGAGACTTGCAGGTGAATCTTGGCAAACGAGAGCCTAAGCCGCGGGGTCTGGCTAACCCTGGACATGCAGAGATTCTGTTCTCCTTCGGAGCCATCCCCAGAGGCTTCGGGTCTGACTTACCAAGGAGATGGGACATTTCCTTACCCTGGTGCCTGCATGGAATTTCCAGTCGGAAGACTCACGTTTTTTGTGTCCGAGCTCACCCTCACACAAATGCGTTCATCTCTTCCGGAAATATTTAGCAATTAAGAAGAAATAAACATTTGTTTATTCATTTAGCAAATGTGTACTGAATACCCTTCTATCCCAGACATCGTGTTAGGCGCGAGGATTACAAAGACAATAGACCAGGGACCGTTCTCAAGGCAGCGAATGCACCTCAGCCATCGATGATGGGAAGTGGCAGGCACTGGGTACCCGAGGAGGGGATAGAAGAGGACCTCTTGCCTGATCTGGAGGAGACGGCTCAGTGCAGCCTCCTAGAAGAATCAGAGCCTGAGCTGAGTCCTAACAGACATGCAGGGCTTGGGTGTGGGAAGAGTGGGAATCCATTCCTGGCAAAGGAGTGACACTGACTTGGACCCCACGCTGAGAGAGAGCTGATGCCTTCAGAAACCAGAAGCGTGTTTGGAATGGCAGGGCATCGCCTCTGGGGTGGGAAGAGTGAACGGTGACGCTGGAATCAGGTAGTCTCCTGGGCCACGCTGAGAATCTGGACCTTATTCTGAAGGATAGCATTTAAAGCAGCCGAGTAGAGTATGGTGATGAGATTTGTGCTTTAAAAACTACATGCGCAGTTGGGTGGAGAATGGATAAGAAAGGCAGGACCAGAGTAGGGACACTGGTGGAGATCATCTTTGTGAGCCGGGTGGTGGACGTGCAGAGGGAGAGGGGGCAGATTTGAGAGGCAGCTGGGGCCATAAATATGTGAACTTACTGTTGAGTATGTGGAGGGACATGGGGAAATGGGGGTGGTTTTCCCTGCGAGAGGGAATTCCTAAGAGTGAGTGGGCAAAGAACAAGGAGTCAATTCTGGGACACACGGTATTGAGGTACCTGTGGGACAGCCCAGTACTGGTGTACTTCAGACTCTAGAACAGTAGGTGTGGTGCTTAGGGGGACAGGGAGTTGGAAATGTCACCTTGAGCGTCATCAGGAAACAGGTGACAGCTGATGAGATTGTCCAGGGGGAGTGTGTAGGGTGGAGCAAGACGCAGGGGAGATAGGGATCCCCAAGAATGAGCCGAGAAAGAGGCACTTGCCAAGGAGACTGGTAAGGAATAGCAGAGATGTAGGAGAAAAACAAGGAGAGAGCACGATGCCTCAGAAACCACAGAAAAGAGGTTTCTAGAAAGAGGGAGAGAGAGACCAGCCATGCCGAATGTGAGAGAGGTCAACAAAGACAAGGCGTGAGTGTCCGGTGGGATTAAACACACAGGTCATTCATGACCTCAGTGAGAACAACCCCCAAGAATTGGCCAGAGCAAAAGCCACATAGGAGCAGGTCACAATGTGGGCAGGAGGGAGAAGAGTGATGAGAGCTATTGAAACAGCTCTCTCAAGAGTAGTCTGTGAGGGGGTGGTCAAAGGAGGTTTCATTTTTATTTTTTATTAGGCAATATTGAATAGATGAAACCATAATGCGGCATCGGGTAAGCATGACGCATAACGATAAAATAAGCAATGAGCCCGCCATCCATTTTAAGAGGTCACGGTCAGCTCTGCTTCAGTGTGCCCCTTGTGGCTGGCAGAGGGCACGGTGCTGAGGGAGGGCACGGTGGCTGCCAGGGGCCCCCAACCACACAGGCAAGATGAAGGTAGCAGGTCACAAGGGTTGGGCCCAGGCTCTGGTTCTGTGGCACTAGAAGCTGGTGACTAGACCTGCTGTCCAAAGACCACAGTAGAGTCAGACAAATTTTTAAAATAGGGTAGCCTGTCTGTCCACTAGCCAGTGATTCCAGAGCCCCCCACCACGACCCAGCTGGATTTTCAGGATAGGAAAATGAGCCAGGAGCTCTCCCCGACCCCCCAGGAGCTCACGCCCCAGAAAGGAAGTGGTTGCACAGCAAACCAAATCACACCTGAGCAGTGGCCGGAGCTGGGGTTCTCATGTAAGGGCAGACCCCCCGCCCCCAGCCTGACAGCTGTGCCCTGGCTCTGCCGTCCCCTCTCCCCTCTGCCTCAGCCTCGCTGCGGCCTCTCCGACCGAGTCGGCCTCTCCCGTATCTTTCCATCCTTGGTGACTGAGGGTGACATCAGGTCCAGGCCGGGCAAGGAGCCAGGCAACTGGCTGTAATTCTGAGCAAAGCCCAGTTCTCACAACACAGGAGGCCCTCAGAGCATCCTGGTGTGTCTAGGTCTCCATGACAACACTGAGGACCTGACGTTCAGATAGCCAAGAAAGTCGCCTGGGGGATGTCTGGTTCACAGGGAGCACTGGGGTCTCTAGTGCCAGCAGCTAAACCATAGGGTTATAAAGAACCTGAACGCCCAGGGGCTTCACACCTTTCCAGACTAGAGTCCTACATGCAGCTACGGTCCGAAGGCCAGAGATCCTGGCCGCCTTCTCCCTTTCTCTGACCTCAAGGGAGTCACTTATTCTCAACCGGCTCCCTGGTCCATACACTGGGAGTGAGCCATGCCCAGCCAGCTCACGGGCTCCGGGGAGGATGAGATGAGGTTTATGGGCCTTGTGCACTATGAAGTGAGCCTGCGGGCATGGCCGCTCTCCCCATCATAGGGAAGCGTGGCCTGAGGAGTCCGCAGGACCCTGTTTTCACAGGGGGATGGAGAGGTAAAATCCCAACCATAATTAAAATGAGCACACGCACATTGTTCCAGGCGAGTGACACTGCAGAACCAGAGCTTTACTCTAACTTTTGTTTTAATGTGTATTTATTTTTGAGAGAGAGAGAGACAGAGAGACAGAGCCGGAGTGGGGGCAGGGCAGAGAGAGAGGGACACGCAGAATCCGAAGCAACTCCAGGCTCTGAGCTGTCAGCACAGAGCTGACGCAGGGCTCGAACTTGGGAATCGTGAGATCATGACCTGAGCCGAAATCAGATGCTCAATGAACTGAGCCGCCCAGGTGCCCCTGGATCAAAAAGCATCACTCTAAACTGAGACTGGGTTCAAATCTTGTCTACTACACTGTTGCCACGTGATCCTGGACAAATCATTTTTTCCCTCTCTGTGACGCGGGGCTAACGCTCCATGCTCCATGCGTTGTGGGAATAGGAAATGAGCTATCGTAGGAAAGCCCTCGTTTTCACACAGAGAAGGTGCTTCCTAGTTGCTGATGGCGGCGACTGCCCTCCAGGCGTCCCGGGAGGGCTGCCCTGTGACTAAACCGCCCTCCTCTCCGCTCTGTGCCAGCAGGTCCGGCCTCTGTTTCCCCGTGAGGAGCAGCCACGGCCCAGCAAGATGTCCCGGCACCACAGCCGCTTCGAACGAGATTACCGCGTGGGCTGGGACCGCCGAGAGTGGAGCGCCAACGGTACGCATGGGACCACCAGCATCTGCAGCGCCACCGCGGGGGCCGGCGGCGGCTCGGCCAGCAGCCTCAGCGCCCGGCCCGGCCTCCTGCCGCTGCCCGTGGTGCCGTCTCGGCTGCCCACGCCCGTCACGGCCCCGGCTCCCTGCACTACCGGCAGCGGCGAGGCCATCACCAGCCTCGTGGCCAGCTCCGCCTCCGCCGTCACCACCAAGGTAAGACCGGTGTGCCCTCTGAGCAGGGGCCGGGCGGAGGGGCGTGGCTTCTCCTGAAGGTCCACGCACCTGGCCATTCCCTTCTCCAGAGCACTGGCGTCCCTGGGGCTGGGCCGGCCGACCTGTTCAAGCAGAAGTTCCCATGATTTTGTTTGCCATAAAGTCTCTCTCTGTGACTAGCTTGTAAGACAAGCGGGTGCTGAGGCCACTCGTTGTCCTATGCCATGTTGACAAGATGCTATTTAATTTGTGTAGGGACAGTGAACTCCGAGTTGGCAATAAAGCTTCCCTAAATAGGTGACTTTAGACCATGCAAGTCCCCCGCTCCGGGGGCACCAGTGACTTGGGTTTGCAAGAAGGTAATGACCAGCAGTAAGGCATAAACGGTCTCAAATCTACTACTTGGTAACTACTCTGCGGAGAATCCTCCCCTCCGTGGTGTCTTCCAAGCCTTGGATATCCCTGGGGATCTCTGCTTTTGTTCCCACCTGATAGCTGGGGATACTGAGGCACACCAAGTCTGTGAGAGCTGGTCCGAGGCTCGACCTTCGCTGGGGCCCCAGGCCTTGAGCCCCAGCGGTCAGCCTTAGGGGCATCAGCTCCAGGCCATTCCCTCTCTTCTGGACGTGGCTCCAGCCTTGGGAATGACCACAGAAACCAGGCGGTGTTACTAACTGAGATACTGAAATGAAAATGTCACCAAGGCTCGTGCCTGGCTTCAGGCTGAGCTGGTCCCCCTCACGCTGCTCAGAGCCCCTCAGACAGCCGGGACCCTGCAAGGACTGGGACCCACGCCAGTGGCAGGAAGCCCATTTGGGGCCACCCTTCTTCCTCGGCAGAGGAGGGGCTCTGCAGGCCGCCTTTGCCTCGGCCATCCATTCGGAGCCGCCTCCCAGGAGCCAGCGTGTACTTGTGCGTGCGTGAGTGTGTGCGTGTGCCTGTGTGTGTGTGTGTGTGTCTAGTGTTTTCTTCCCTGCTTTCATAAAAGTTGCGGGAGAAGTTAAAGGCGGGGGAGGCCCGACGCAGCCATTGTGAGGTGGCCGTGGCGTTGGAAAGCCGCGCTCCAGGTGTGCTGTGCCTTTGTCTCTGTGATTTTCAAAACTCCCTTTCAGCCCTGCTTCCCATTAATAACTGAGCGCTGCCGGCCCCGAGCCCAGCGGAGGCCCGAGACAATGGAGCTATTGGAGGCCAGCTCGGAGCACACTGACATCTTGCTGCAGTGCCTTATTGATTTTATTTTCCTGTTATGAAAACACCTCCCCACTGAGACGGGGAGGGAAGGAATGCTGGATGCAGGAGAGGAGACGGAGGGTTAGTTGGGCACGACGCCCCCAGACCGGCCATACACATTCCTCCCCTGGGCGCAGCCCCCAGGACCGCCCCGATGCAGCGACCTCTGCTCCGTGGAGCCAGCCAGCTGCCACATCTGGCGGTCACTCAGAAGGCCAGCTGTTGGCCGTCTGGACGGTGGCAGCCTCTGGAGCTGACCACTGGGGGCTCCAGGTCGGGAGAGAGAAGCCGGACCTGGGAGCCCACCTGATGATTTCTGCCCTCTCTGACGGAGGCCTTTTTATGGATGCTGTCGGGCTGTCCTGGGGACGGGAGTTTGGCCCTCCAGGCGAGGGAGCTGGAGGGGACTTGGCGGTGAGGGCCCCTCACACAGGGCTGCCCTGCCCACACAGCTCCTGCTTTGCTCCCAAACAGCTCGACAGTCACCATCCCTGACTGGCAGGGCCCCAAACCACAGCACATGGGAGGAGAGGAAGCCAGCCTCTGATGGAATACAGCAGCTGGGGAGCATTGCACTGACAGGGGAGAGGGGCCCAAAGTTCATGCCCGTGGGACAGCCAGCTCCTTGGCACGTGTCCCCTCAGTTGCCATCTCCAGCCCAGCTCCAGACCTGCAGGGGCTTGTCCGATCGAACAAAGGTGCAGGTTTACGTCCTGGGTTTTTCGAGGTGCTCGGGAGAACGGGGTATGCAGGAGAAAGGGAGGACAGCAGCCAGCGACAGCTTCTGTCCAGGACTCTGTCGCCGAATTGGAGCCGTGTGGTGCCTCTCTGCCCTCCGGCCTAGCCGCTCCCCGCCCCGCAGACGCCTGTCTCCCTGCGTATTTGTCTAACCCCATGCCAGCACCACATCGACTGACAGGCAGGCCCATACTGGGGTAGCTGTGGTTTCCCAGGTCAACAAGCTGTGTCTTTACTGAGCAGCCGAGGGCTAGCACTTGCCCTCGGCAAACACATAGGTCGGGATGTGACAAGTCTGTGGCCTGGATAGTGGGACTGAGTGACCTGAGAATGTCTCTCCCATTGAGGTTGTGGGCAGAGACAGCTTAGTGTTGTGGATAAAGACAGACTGGGAGCCAAACTGCCCAGGTTTGAATTCTGCCCTGTCTCTTGTTAGCTCAGCAACCGTGAACGAGTTACTTAACTTCTCTGTGCCTTCCTCCTATAAAATGGGAACAGGTAGCATTACCTGCCTGCCAGAGTTGTAAGGATTGTGTGAGTTAAAATATATATAAAGTGCTCAGAACAGAACTGAGTGGTATGTGGTTAAGTCTTGTATAAGGGTCGTTACCACAGCTGCTGTTGTCACTGTCACCCAGGTAAAGCCTAGGTGCCCCTGGAAGGCAGAGGGATCATTTCTAACCTCACCAAGAGAAAAAAGTAGGTCTTCAGGTAATAAACAGTAGGTTAGGCCCCAAGCAGGTGGGGAAAGCATATTGTGTTTCTGAGGGGTTAGCATTCACATTGATCTGGGACATGGAGGCATGACACGACCAAGGTGACGTGGCGGCCAGAAGAGCCAGAGGGAGGGCATCGAGTGGACCCCAAACCGACCCCAAGCCGGCATTGTCCAGTAAGCCTGACGATGGAGCGAAGGGATTTTCACGTTTTTTTCAGCCATGGGACCCCCTTCCTCCAAGGAAAGCCCAGTATATACGCAGGGCTGAGACCCTAGTCTGGCAGAAGGTGGCCGAGGGAGGGGCTGCAGGGAAGCCAGGCACAGAACTGTGTGTTCCTGCCGCCCCGGAGCGTAGCGATGGCTGCCGGAACATACCGACGTGCCTTCCTCAGTGAAGGGTCTGGCACCACGTGTGGGCCAGAGTCACACCCGAGGACTCAGGGAAAGGTCCCCAAGGTGACTCTCAGGGACAAGTGTTAGTGCTGCCAGGCCTTGGTATCACCCCCAGGCTATAGGCATGGAGTAGGTGTCACATCTCCCTGGGGGCCATGAGCCACCACCGGCCTCCTGTGCCATCACCGCTGATGCAGAGACGGCCTGCCCGGTCTCTTGCCACTAGTCCCATGGGCCTGCTCACCCACTCACTCTCAGTGCTAGGGCTGCGTCTGCCGGGCCATGGGGGACCGTCCCGGCTCCCCGGCTGGCTGCGTTCCCTGCGGCTGGTTAGTGACGTGATGACAATTATTTCTGTCACTGCTGCCTTAGGCCTGAGTTGATTTTTATGTTTCTTCATTTTTCTGTGGCCCGAGGATTTCTCACTGGTCTTTGATGAAAGGCCAGTTGGACAAGCGCAGAGTTCGGGCCATTGAGGTAGGGGAGGGCATGACCAAGTGACACACACACTGACACATGCACGCACACAAGTCCCTGGAGCCTCAGAGGAACGTAGTGACCGTGCCCTCCGGCCCCTTTATTTTGCCTGTCAGAAGAGTGAGGCCCAGAGAAAACGAGACTCGCCAAGGGCCCCCAGTGAGTGAGAAATGGACCACCTGGGCTGTCTCCTCTCCCCAGGCCGCCTGGCATAGCGTGTTCTCCATGGTAACCGTTACTGCAGCTTTATTACAGTAACTTTTCTCATCCCTCCATCCACCCACTTGCCAGCAGACTCCAATGTGCACGAAAATGGGTGCGTTTATTTCTTGGGTTAGGTGGGAAAATTTAGTCGACGAAGATTTTGTCGACTCTACATCGTACAGCTAGTGAGAGCTTCAAGCTGTCGAACCAGACAGATCTGGGTTTGAATCTGACCTCTGCTCTCAGGAGATGAGTATGTCTCTGAGCCTCACTTTCGTTGTCCATAAAATGGGAACAATCATAGTATCTTCCTCGCAAAGGTGGTGTGGGGCGGGCTCTCTCTAGACCGTCCCCTCCCCTGACTGGCGGCATGAGGTCGATGAGAGCTGGGACAGCCCTGTTCCTGGCCCACCACTGCCGTTCTGGGCTGCGGGGCGGTCAGCCCCCTGGGGATGGGGGAGGGCAGGGCGCGGAGCTGAGAACCTGGAACCTGACTCCCCAGCCAAGCCTGTTCGTGGGGCAGAAAGGAAACTCCGTTGCCCTGCAGTTGCTGCTGCATGAAATTTAAATTATTCTCAGCAAACCTGCCTGACAGATGAAACAGAAAAGGGACGGCTTCATAAAATGCAATTTCGTTCTTGAAAGAATGGACCCCGCAGAATCCTGGCTGATGCCTGTGAAATGTGTTGGGGGCTTTCCTCCTTGTGGTCAGGAGCACTCATGCTGAAACGCTCCCATCGTTCCGCGGAGCTGAGCCCTTGAAAATAAATCTGGGCTGGGAAGAGAGAGACTTAGCCTGTGTCAGAGGCCCGAGGAAAACCGAAAGGGGCCGTGAGGTCTGTAGGCTCCATCCTCTGAACACCAAACACCCAGATTTTTTACATTTATGAGCATTTGGGACTTTCAGAGTGGATGTGTGTCATCAGAGAGACGGCCCCGTCCCTAAACTCTCTGGAGAGATGCCCCTCGTGGGGGAGATGGTCTTTTCTGTGGGGAATCGTGGGCATGGCCTCAAAGCCCCGCCTGGCAGGCCCCTCCCCTCCTGTGGCTCCGAGCGTCCACGAATGGGTGAGGGACGCTTTTGCACAGTTACAGAATGAGAAGCAGAACACTCTTTCCTCTTGGAGTCACACTGGAAATCAAAGGCTGCCGAGTGGGCTCGGTTGGGAGAATCACTCCAGTCCCCTTTGTGGTGAATTTCCAGACTGTGCGTGATTTTATCCAGAAGCCTGTTCTTGCTCCGTGAATGAGAATTTGTGATTTCCCTTGTGATAAATTATCAGGCGCTGATCACGCGTCGTGAGGCAGCTTGTGCGTGTTCGTGCCGAGCTGATGGGTTTTGCCTGCACTTGGAGGTGCAGCCACGGTTTGGATTGTATCTTCATTGACTTAAAACCCATCTGTCAGTCACGGAATGTGTACAGTTGAAAATGCCATGATTTCCAAAGCACCCATTTCAAAACGTACAGTCCAGGGAGGGTGGACCCGAGTGGCTTGTGACTAAAGGGGCAAAAAAGAGGGGAGAAGACTATGCATTCTTCCGCCTTTGTGAGGGGTAAGCCACCTAGGTTGGCTTTTGTTACAGAACAGTCTTCCCGAAACTTAGTGGCTGTAAAGCTTCACAGTTCTGTGAGTCGGCTGTCAGTTCTGGTCTGGGCCGGCTCTCTCTTTCGTCTGCGGTCAGCTGCAGGTTGGCTCAGGGCAGCTGGTCCGGGTTGGCCCCACCCACACATCTGTGCTTAGCAGCCCGTCAGCCAGGGGGTCTCGGTCCCCCTCCGTGGGGCCTGCCATCTGGCTAGCTCAGGTTTGTCCACGTGGTGGTCTCAGGCTTCCAAGAGCAGCAAGGGGGCAAGACTCTGTGCATGAGGGCTTTGGTAAGCTCTGCCTGAGGCGCATTTGCTGAAATCCCGGTAGCCCGAGAAGTCTCACAGCCAAGCCAGATTCCAAGAGCGGGCAGAGAGACCCTGGCTTTTGACAGGAGGTTCTACAGCACCGTGTTGCAAAGGGGCGGACGGACATACAAGGATGGGAAGCATTCGTGGTCATTTTTGCAACAGCTTCCTGTCTGGTGCAGGAAATCAATATGAGACCTGCATGACGTATACACACCAGGGCTGCACACGTCCCCTCCACACCAAGAGCTGCCTAGTGAAGTCTAAAAGCAGGTGCCCAGCAAGGATTGGTTGCCAGAGAGAAGGAGGGGCAGCCGGCCCCCAGGGAACCTTGCGGTGTGCGTTTACCTTAAGGATCCACAGCTGGCCAGGACTTGGCCCTCACGTGATCCCGTCACTCACTGCCCCAGAGTTGGTGGGACTGGGGCACTGCTGTTCCCAGGACGTTCTCAGGGAGAGATGCTGACCTATGACTAAGAAGTTTACGAATCCACCCCGAGGAGACCACCTTCATGGGTTTTGACCAGCGAATTTCTCTGTGAGAATCGCGTGGGAAACAAGTTCTCAACAGAACACTTTGCGACGAGCCTGAAAGCAGGCAGGGGAGCCAGTTATGTGGTGCAAACGTTCAGGAGCCGAAAATTGGACGGCCCCACGGCTCTTTCTCCCTGATAGGCTAAATCCCATGCAATTTCCCAAAAGCCCTTGGAAAGGCCTCTTCTTAAATTAAATTGGGTTTTCTGCGAACAGCATCATTCAAGATGAACATAAATCTACTTCTTATTCACTTTTAATGGTTTTCCCTGTTTTACTTAATTACTCATGTTGCAATTAAACAATTTTTTTTCCTAGCGAAAGGACAGTATTTTAGCTACATTCTGGGTTAAATAGGCTTTGGAGAACTAGCCTGGGAGCCTCATCACCATTTGTAACATTGTTTTTTATAGGGAAAGTATGTTCCAAAATCTAAACAGCCAAATTACAAATGAACTTTTAGAACCCAACCCATTTGTTAAGTGGGAACTGTCTGCAGTGCTAAAAATAACTCGGGGAAATAAACATAAAAAGGAGATCTCAACACCCCTTGGTATCATTTGTTCCCCATCTACAGCTCTCGTTTCATTTCAGGGAGGAGGATTTTCTCCAAACCCAGACTGACCCTGTCCGCATTTTACTCACTTCCATGACACAGGCCGCCAAATTGGCTTGAGCCCTCCCAAAGCATCGTGCCATCGAGAAGTGTCCCTGCAAAGTCCCTGCAAAGCTAAACTGCTGTAACGTGGCAAATTATCAATCAGTTTCTGCGCCCCGTTCGCTGCCCTGGAATGAAGGCTCGGGAGAACTCTGTGCTGCCCCAGCTACTGTCTCCACCGGTCGTGTTCATTTGCATCCTGAATTTGCCTCTGCAGAACCCATAGGCAAGAAACCTCATTTTCCTCTGGAAAATAAGAGCCCTGCACGCTGAGCAGAGCGTGCGCGTACACTCAGAGGCTGCTGGCACACGTACTGACGGGGCGGGAGCCCTGCCATCCCAGCCTCCTCTCTCCTGACTCTTATTGGAGATGGATGACCAACACAATGGACCCTCTAGCACCACGAGAGAAGTCCTCGGGTCTTGGGCAAGGTGCACACCGATAGCAGAGAGCCAGTGGCCAGCACCTCCCTCCCTGGACTTAAACTCCTGGCTGCTGGTTGCCACGGTCCCTTAAGGAAAACACACTTCAGTCCCCACATGGGGTTCTCATTAGACCTGCTTCTGAAGCCAAGGCATTTTGGTTAAGCTTGCCATCCCCTACCCCCGACTCCCACCCGTCTTTCGTCCTTAGAGGCTACAAGGGCTTCCCCATAGGCCACTCCTTGGGCCTCAACAAGCGAGACTCTGTACCTGCCCAGACAGAGCAGGGGTGCTAGAGGGAGTCCCTCACACCCAGACAGGGGAAGAATCAAAGCCCATGGGACTCCCCATGGCTACGAGGCTGGTCTTGAGTTGCTGAGGAGGGTTGAAAGGATCCCGATCACTCATTCTTTCAGAGTTGAGATCTTTATTTTTAAAACACGGATTTCAATGACTGAGGGTAAGCTGAAACAGAAGGACAGACTCGTGAGCCCGGCTTCAGGGCCGGCCATCCCAGGCCAGTGTGCTTCCAGCTGGCTGTAAAATGTAGACCAGGGACTGCCAGGCCGAGGCCCTCTCTCTCTAGTTAAGAGCAGATTTACCCAGCTCTCCCGGTACACGGGCCAGCCCCGGGGCCCCAGCTCTGACTCCTCTGTGATCCTCTTTGTGATTCTAGAATAGCATCTGCCTCGAGGTTACCTTGAGGAAGCTCCTCTGGCCGCACAGAAAGCTTCTGAGCACAGGGTAGCCTTTTTCTAGGTTAGAAGAAACCAACTCCAGGCCACACTGGCACTGAACAAGATTTCAGATTCTTGACCTGCTACCTAAAGAATTCCTTCATTGGGTTAGAAGTGGGCCTAAGACTGGCAGGGAGGGTACCGGCGGAGGACTAGGGAGGTGGAATGGCCAAGCCCGCAGGCGAACAGGTGGCTTTCACCGTGCCAGCAAGAACGTGGAGAGCCTCACCAGGCCTGTCAGAACGACCTTCGAGGTCCATAGGGGTGTGTTGCTGGCCATCTACCTCATGTCCATTCTCTTTCCCTCTTCCTTCCTAACAGAATCTCAGTTCTGGTCAGGTATCTGCCACCTCTCGGGCTTTGGGAAAATTGACCCTAGCCCCTACTGGATTGTGACGGTTCTAAGCCAGGTGGTGGGGACCCCATTCCCCATAGTCATCATGGGTTGAGAAAGGGTCGTGTGACCCAATGATAGCGATGGAACATGAGTTGTAATACTGTCTGGAGGCTTCGGGGAAAGGTTGTCTTCCTTCTAAGGAAGAGTCACAAGGAAAAGCCTGTCTTTCTTCCTCTCTACCGCCGTGTGTGGACATGATGCCTTGGACCATCATGTTACAGACCTGAGGATGACCCCAACATGGGATACAAATAGAATAGACAGAATAGAAAGAAAAAAAAACAAGAGAATTCCAGCTATATGGAACCAGAGTCCTAAGGTTGCATTGCTGTCTGTCTCTGGGCTTCTTGATATGTGAGCTAATGCATTTCCCAGTTGAAGAAAAAGTAAACAAAACACAACTGCCTTCAGTGCACGGATGGCTCCCTAGTGACAGCATGGGTGCCTTCGCCCATCTCTCAGACTTCACCTGGCCCATTGGCTTGCCAAAAACAGCTGCAGCAACCTTTGTGAGTGCCCTCCACCTGTTAGTCATTCATTTCCGCACTCACTGCTTTCTGCAGGGATTCTGCTCCCGGTTGCTTCCCTAGATGCCAACACCTGGACATAGATGACTGTCGCCATGCCCCTGTGTTTTCATGGGGCCGTGTTTCTGGCCGAGGGAGATCCACCAACACACTGGGTGCCTGGGCCACGGGTCACTTGAGAGTTCACCCCGCCACCTATTTTAGCCGCGATTCCCCAGACATAAAAAGAATTCTCGTGCTCTAGGGCCTTTGTACTTGTCACTCATTCTTGCCCACCCAGAAAGCTCTCCTGTTCATCCAACAAGTGACACCCTAAATGTTACCACCTCTGGATGGAAAAAAAAATTGCTGTTATTTCTCTTATTCCCGTAACACTTCCATTTATGTCCTTATGTAATCCCTAAAATATATGATACTTATTCACTTAGTCATTTGTATCTTGATTAGGCAGTGAACTCCATAGGAATAGGCTTCGTATGATGCCCAGCACAGAGAGGTTCTCAGTAAGTGTGTAAGCACAGAATGAATGAATTTCGCACATAAATATTTGCTCATTTATTTAGCCCCTGTTGCTGGGGTTGATGGAGGATGAATGCCTTTGAGGTGCATCAGCATTCGAACAACGAGTAATTTCTGTGGACGCCCATGATGGGAATGCTGAAGACAGGGTGCGCGTGAGCTCGAAGGAAGCCTTCTCGGGCTTGCGGATGGGACCGGATCATGAAGCCTGGATGGCAGGGAAGATTTTACGTATCTGAGCCCTGAGTCCCGCGCCCCTTCCCAAGTCTCCCTGTGTTTGGCCTCACGGGATCGGCAAATATTAGTATGTATTCAGCATTAGTACTTTCTCTCCGTGTATTAGTATTTTCTGGGGACTCGTTCCATTCGCCTGTAATTCTCGGCAGCTTTTTACATTTGGTTATTTTATTTAAGGCGCTCGCAGAATAATTATTTTGTTCCAGGCACTCTTCTAACCACTTTCCCACCCTTAACTTGTGAAATCCTCCGAGGTAGCTACTGTTACCACCGCTGGAGATGAGAAAGGCTAGGGGAATTGGCCGAGCTCGCTCAGCAGGCTGGGACGTGTCCCTGGGCAGTCTCGCTGCAGAGCCGGGCGCAGAGCTCTGCAGGAGCCCCGCCCAGAACCATGCTCAGGGAAATTTGTGGAATGAGCAACTGGCTGAACATCCAGCCGCCAACATCTTTCCCCGGTGTTCACCACATCTCCTAAAGAGATAGCTGCAGGCTCTCGACCGAGACAGTTTTGTTCAGCAATTCGAAACAACCACGGATGGGAAGACCAAAGCACGTGTGGGATTCCGTGGTCCAGCCCCAGACCTCCTAGAGGCCCAGCCGCAGTTCCGTTCATTTAATTCTCTCTGGTCAGCTGACCGTGCCTTAACATCCAAGCCATGTGTGCGTACAGACTCTGCTCAGATGCAGGACACTGGGGACTGCTGAGCCTTGGGGCCACCGCCTCTTTCTCAGAGTTTCTTGTTTTGGTCCAGGACAGAGTGCGCGGCTGCTGTCTGCTTTAGCTCTTTCTGGCTGCTTTCAGGCTACTTTGGCTTGTTTCATTCCAGGAGGGCATTCTAGGCCATCACAACTGCCCACAGGTAGACCCGGGCGGGCTTGGGGCAATACCCAAGCTCCAGGGGTCAGCTCCTTCGTCCTGGTAGATTCGCACCTGGGCTGGGTAATGGAGATGCCATAGAATCGTGGGCTGGCCCCGATATCAGACGGGGTCGGAGCAGCCACGACTTGTCTCTGTCTTCTCTGTGAGCTCAGCACTGCCCCAGGGGAACAGAGAGAACAAAAACATTACTATTTGTTATGACTTTCGTTACGAGGGGGCCAGTCCCGCTGGAGGACCGGAGGAAGAGGCCATCTTTGAGGAGGTCGCCTGGGGTAGGGAAAAAAAACAGAGGCTGGGGTCAAGAGACTGGGGACAAGGCCCGTGTCCACACTCCACTGTCTGGGCGATCTCAACGCAGGGCACTCAAGGTTTCTGGGACGCGGTTCCCTGACCTGTAAGCTGGCTACAAGCAGGCCCCTTCGCTGGGCTGTGCCGAGGCCAGAGACAGAAAGTAGATTAGAGGTCCCCAGGGGCTGAGTGGAGGGGCAGGAGTAGGGAGCTACTGATGAATGGGTACGGGGTTTCTGTGGGGTGTGATAATAGAAGTTGTGGATAAAAACCGTGGCCATGGCCGTATGGCGTTGGGAACGTAACGAATGCCACCGAATCATACACTTAAAAATGGTAAACATGGCAAATGGCACATCGTACGTATTTTACAATGAAAAGAAATTAAAAATAAATAAATGCCCTGCCGTCAAGAGAGAGAGAGGAAATACCCATGTAAATTCAGGGAAAGCTGAGGCACCAAGTAATTTCCCACAAAAGAGGAAAAGGATTGCCTATCACGGTGGCCAGCATGGAGGTCAAATGCACGCCGACAGCGCCTTGATGGGAATGTGAGGAGGACGTCCTAAGAAGCGGGCAGGGGGGCTGACTGCCTGGGGGGGTCGCGGGGCTGGTGTCACCGAGGGATCCCCACCGCGGTACACGCGCACCAGCCTGGCTGCCTTGGGAAGACGCTCGGCTCTGCCACGAACTCCTCTCGCATCCGCAGCAGCCCTGCGGGCTCTGGGGCAGCCCCGCGGCAAGGTTCCTACCAGACACGGCAGAAGGCCAGGCGCTGGATGGGGAGGGTCCCAGGGGACGCCGGAGCCCCTGGTGGGTGCACGTGTGCTCATTTTCTCTGGCATCCCCAAGAGCCGGGGCTGTGGGTAAAGCCTCCGCTGAGCTGTGCTCCGTGGCAGCTAATCAACCTCACCGGCAGCGAGGGTTCTCCAAGCTGGAGACGTGGAACTCCCCGGCACAGGTGTGCGCCCTGACCCCGGCTCTCAGCAGGCCACCTTAGGAAGCAACTGCAGAACCGGCAGCCCCACCCGTGTCCTGGGGCTTGCCACCACCCTCGTCAGCGTCACCAACGCTAATGCTGATTGGGTCCCCACTATGAGCCAGCCAGGGCTCCACGCAACTTTGCCCATGTTAGCCCGCTGCGCCCCATGAGTGTGCGAGGCAGGCACCATGAGCACAGTGAGGGGACGCGGTGCCCAGGCATACACCATCCGGCCCCAGGCAGGGGAGGGCCCTGGCTACCTCCTCGCGACGCTGCCGTAGTGTGGGGCGCAGGCCCGCGGCGGGCGGAGACGACCCGGGTTCTGAAGATGAGCGGGATCCTGAGAAGGAGGCCTCAGAGGGGAAGGATTTGAGCCCCTGCAGCTCCCCTTGACTGAGCTCCGGGGAGCACGGGCGCTCCGGGGGGCACGGGAGCCTCGCCCCAGCCGGGGGCAGAGCAGACAGACTCGCACTGCCGTCACCTCCCACGTCAGGAATCTGCTGAGGGTGTGATTTTCTTCCCCCACAAGATGAGGCCGAGGAGAGGATATTGGGCAAAATATATTGTCCCCATAATTCATATTAATGGGAATTCAATGGTGGCAACTTGTCATCTGCTAGATTAGAAGGGAATATTGTGTTAGAAAGGCATTAAAAAGGCGTTATGGATTGGGTTCCGTTGCACACATCGTGTTCCTTGTAAATAATTGAGGAAGAAACTGGTGCTCAGAATTCGGGATTATCCATTTTCGAGATCCCAGCAGTTCCCTCACCAGGCTGATGGGGCCCCATTGATCCGACAGCTCGCACGACTGTGGGGAAAGTCTGCACCTGGCAGGTCCGAACATTCGGGAAAATGAGCATTATGCTTCCGAACACACTCTTCCTCCCAGAAGAAATTAGAGAAGAAATTAGTACCTGCTGCCTCCAGCACTAGGCTCGAGGTGTTTCTTGAAAAATCTTCCCGAGTCCGGATATTCTGCGTCCCTTGCGGGGGGGGGGGGGTGGTCTGGTGGCTTCGCTGAGCCAGCAGCAGCCACCCGCCCCCACCATCACGCCCACCTCTGACTCCCTCGGTGGCAAAGGCTGAGGCACCAGCACACTCACATTCAGGCCGCTGGTGAGGTATCCACAGCTTCGGTCCTCATGGAACGAGTCCTGGGTGGGTGACACCCATGTCCTGTGGGCTTCTCGGTCCTGCTCTGCCACCTGGAGGGCCTGTCACCTGCTGCGATGCCATGCCTCCCCTTAGCTCAGACCTCTGAGGTCTCCATACGGTCCTATGAAAGGTAAATAGGGCTTCCTGGCTGGGCCCCAGTTCTGTTTTGTTATCAAAGCCAAGAATTTGGCTCAGAACAGAATAGGGGAGGAAGCTCCCAGTCTTTGCCCTGGGCAGAGCCGGTGAACACTTGTCCCGAGTCTCTGGCGTGGACTGTTCGGAAGGTCCGCTGCCTGCCCCGGCCCTGCCTGGGGGCTCCGGGGGACCGAAGAAATTCTGTGAGCACTGCCAGCCTTGTGGGCTGTTCGGAAGCAGCTGTCATTAGAAGTGTCCTTCCACGATTTCAAATATGACCTGTCAGAAAGCAGGGCAGGGGTGATGGGAGAGAGGGGGTGAGGGCCTGCAGTGCAAGGGACAGTCGGGGCCAAAGGTTTGGTGGTTTTGCGGAGGGCAAAAGCGATCGTCGGTTGGCCAACCACAGCCAGTAGTTAGCCGTAGTTGGATACACATGGCACATCAGCTGTAAGTACTTCACGTACGTCCCGGCCTGCACAGTGACGGCGCTGAGAGCCCAGACTCCTGATTTGAACTGCCGAGTTCAAATTCTGACTCTTCTACCTTCTAGCTGTGTGACCTTTAGCAAGTTACTTACCCTCTCAGAGCCTGGCTTCCTCCTCTATGAAATGGGATAATAATCCTATCTATTAATTGGGTTGTGGGGGAGATTAAATGAATTAATATCCCAAAGCACTTCCAGCAGTTTCTGGCATCGAGGAGACGCTCTGTGAGCATGATCTATTGCTATTATTACATGGCCTTCATTGTGCAGCCTTCTCCTCTCTCTATCTGTTTCCCTTCCTGCAGAATGTGAGTCCTTGAGGCATAAGATCCTATCTTAGGTTTCATATTGGGAGAACCTTACACTTGCCTGCTATGTGCTTAGGAAATAAGTGTTGACTTATCCAATTGTATTGTGGGTAGAAAAAGGTGTAGTCATGGAAATTACTTGCTTTACTGAAAAAAAAAAAGATAGCTGTGCACTCCGGGTGGCTCAGTCAGTTAAGCACTCGACTTCAGCTCAGGTCAGGATCTCACGGTGCATGGGTTCAAGCCCCACATTGGGCTCTGTGCTGGCAGCTCAGAGCCTGGAGCCTGCTTCAGATCCTGTGTCTCCCTCCCTTTCTCTCTCTGCCCCTCCCCCGCTCATGCTTGCTCTCTCTCTCTCTCTCAAAAATAAACATTAAAAAATTTTTTAAAAATAGCTGTGCGCTTCCGAAAACCATATCCCACGTTTCCATGGTCAGATATTCTCATTTCAGAGAAGTTCGGTGACGGCTTCTCCTTCTTTGTGCGGCATCTCGGTGATCAGAGTCAGTAGCCTACAAAGACATTAAATATGTATTTGAAATGCATGTAGCTCCTCACTGATTAAAAGGATCCCAAAGTAAGGCATTTTGCAAAGCAATTACAGTGCCTCCTTGAAACGAAAAATCTTCTCCCCTATTTGATGATCTCAAATCCAGAGCCAGTGCCTTGAACAGCCCTGGGCTCCGAGCCACATTCTGTTTGTTGGTGGTTATAGTGATAGTTGTGTTGTTGTACTTCTTTTATTTTGTTTCTGCTTTTTAAAGCATTTGTGGAGGTCCAGGCTCCGTGCCAAGAGTTTTATGTGCTTTGTCTCAGTTCTTACAATAGTGCCGTGTAGTAAGCCTACAATTATCCCCATTTTGCACACGAGGAAACTGAGTTCCGGAGAGCCTGGGGAGTTTGCTCAGCGTGCCAGCTCCTAAGCGGTAGAAGTGGGATTTGAACCCAGCCCTTTCTTACTTCGAAGCCCATGCTTTCCACTCCCACATCCTTTGCCCGGATGCCTGCCGTGAGATATCTCCTGGGAACCCCAAATATAAAGTGCCCAGAATTAAACTCCTTACCCTCAGCCTCAGACCTGCTCCTCCCCTGCACACCTGGCTCAGGGCTGGTCCACCCCCTGCCCAACTACACAGCCACCTGGAGTCCCCTCTCCTTCCCCATCCCTGTCACTGCCACCAGGTCCACCTTCAGATGTTTCTCGAGTCCATCCATTTCCCTCCATTTCCACTCCTACTGCCGTGGTCCAGGACACCATCAAATCTCACCTAGAGGGCAGAGACAGCCTCCCGGCCTGTCTCCCCGCCTGCACCCGCCCCTCCCTCCCAGCCATTCTCCCCATCACTGCAGATCTGATCCTTTTACACCGCTGCTTTATAAAAATGTGCAGATACCCCAGATTTGACCTGAAGATAAAGTGGCTTAAGGCCCCTAAGGCTCCCCTCGCTCCCCCCTTCTCTCTCCCCTCTGTACTTCCACACCCCTCGTGTCCCACGTTTCAGCAGACGCCAGCTGCAAGCCCGCCTCTGATGCAGGCGAGTCCAGCTGGAGCGTGCGTGTGAGGGAGCACATGAAACTGGAAAGAACACAGGCCTTAAGGACAGGCAGCCCTGGGCTCGTGTCATGGCTAAGATGCTTAACCGTCCTGTGATCTCATTTTTCTCATGCGGACAATGCAGACAACAACGATATTACTTTACAGGACTCATATATGAATGAGGGACGCTCCAGAGGCAAAATCTAGCCCATCGCGGGGCAGACAAGAAGTGCTCAGAAAATCCTGGGGAGGTGGCTGACAATCTATGCAATGTACATTTTGTTTTATAGCTAAGTTCCTGGGGGCTGACTTTTTTAAAAGAAATGGAGGCTCATCGGAAAAAATACAAAGCATGCGCGCTTACACGGTGACATCTCACTGGTTCCTACCATGTTCCTCCGGGGGTGTCAGGCACCTCTTGTCTGCACCCAGCCTGAGAAACGTCTGGCCTTTTAGTGTACGTGGTCGTGCCTCTCTTTCTAGTCCTCATGACCCCATCCAGCATTTTGCACCATCGCTTAGATGCCCTCTCATTTATTCATGCAGCAAATGTCTACGTTTTGTTTACCGAGAAGGTTCCGATGGTCCAGCCGATTTGGCAGGGGCTTCTGTGAGCACAGCGTCCCTATCTGAGAATAACTCAGTGCCCTCCCCTCCTGGGCACCCCGTTTGTGATGAATGACGGTGGACCTCACGATGCAGCCACACGCACCCCGCTCTGCACAGCGGCTGTGTGTCCGTACGTAAGCTCTGGAGTGCACCCTACAAGTTCAGCCTTTGGAAACCTCTCCCAAGACACGAGCACTCATTACATGGGTTGAGTTCTGATGACCTTAAGGGTAGTTTGCTGCCCTGGCCTCGCTTCCCTCGGATGCCACGCCTGAGTCAGGAAACCAGAGGCCTGGCTCAAAGTGAACACCACTGCCCCCAAGCTCCCACCTCCAGTGCCTCCCGACTCCAATAGTTTGCTCGTGAGGGCAAGCGACAAAACGAGAAAGAAAAATCTTTTTAGACTGGAAAAATAGGGCTGCTGCTGTTTTATGGTGGTGTGGTTTATGGTTTTCAAACATTTTAATTAGTTTCATTTTTAATATAAATGCACCCTGATGTTTTGTGCAGGAAGGGCACAGTTCTTAAAATCTCAGAAATAAAGTAGGGAAATGACAGATCGGCTATTAAAGCGTCATACTCAGATGTGTTATTATTATTATTGTTATTTAACATTGCTGAGCCCCAACGCTGAGCCAGGAAGGATAGTGGAAGGTAGAGTGTAGAAAGATCTAGAGGTGCCTACAATTCAGGGTGGGGGCGTCGGGGGGGTTCTGGGGGGCTGGAAGTTGCTTTCTCAGCTACCAGAGGCTTCCCTGCCCCACAGAGACTTCTGAGGCTGCCAGTCACTAACATGGACTGAAAACCCAGTTGGGAGGTCCAGGCTCTGTGCCCCAACCCCATACTACGCTCACTTGTTAACCTGCTAAGATTTCCTGGCACCTCCAGCCCTCCAAGGCAGAGATTTGAGCTATCTTTTTTAAGACAGTCCTCCTCCAAAGAAACCCATCTCTTCTTTAAAACATTTGAATCCATGGGGCGCCTGAGTTAAGCTCAGTGGGTTAAGCGTCTGACTCTTGATTTTGATTCAGGTCATGATCTCAAAGTTTGTGGGTTCGAGCCCCTCATTGGGCTCCGTGCTGTCAGGGCAGAGCCTGCTTGGGATTCTCTTTCTCGCTCGCTCTCTCGCTCTCTCTCTCTCTACCCCTCCCCTTCTCTTGCTCTCTCTAAGTAAATAAACTTTAAAAAAATAAAACATTTGAATCCGGGGCGCCTGGGTGGCTCAGTTGGTTAAGCATCCAACTTCGGCTCAGGTCATGATCTCATGGTCTGTGAGTTCGAGCCCCGTGTCAGGCTCTGTGCTGACGGCTCAGAGCCTGGAGCCTACTTCAGATTCTGTATCTCCCTTTCTCTCTGCCCTTCCCCTGCTCATACTCTGTCTCTATGTCTCTCAAAAATAAATAAACGTTAAAAAAATTTAAAAAAAACGAAAACATTTGAATCCATGAGAAAGCATGGTTAGACAGACAGGTTTTTACTTCAGGGACACTCTGTTTAGTGGGTTGAATAATGCCCCCTCCCAAAATATAGGTCCACCCAGAACCTCCAAATATGACCTTGTTTGGAAATAGGGTCTTTGCGGATGTGACTAAGGTAAGGTTCTCAAGATGAGATCTTCCTGGGTCAGAGTGGGCCCTCAGTCCAGTGACAAGGAGGATCCTTTCAAGAGAAAGCAGAGGGAAGGTTGACACACAGAGAAGATCAGAGTGTTGCAACCACAAACCGGGAGCGCCCGCGGCCACCAGACGCTAGCAAATAAGGAAGGACTCTTCCCTAGAGCCTTCAGGAAAGCATGGCCTTCCGGCCCCTTGATTTTGGACTCCTGGCCTCCAGAACTGAGAGTAAATTCCTGTCATTGAAGCCCCCGGTTTGCGGTAATTTGTGGCCGTGTCCTCGGGAACTACCGCGCTCCACGGAAGCCTCTCATCTTCGCACCTGCTTAAAGAAGACCACCTGAGCGGGTGCTGGTTTTCTCAAAGGACGCTCTCGGTGCGCTGGAGTTTCATCCAGGACCGGGCTGGCCTGCTGACCTCTCTGCTGAGTTGAAATACCATCACGCCTTTTTCCTCCGTGTCAAAAAATGTTTCCACGAGCTTTCTAATGACCACATGCACATATGGACTCCAATTTGGAAAACTTTCAAAGGTCAAGTAAAGCGAGAAGCCAGGTGCTCCCGCGTCCCTCTGCCACCCCACAGCAGCAGTCCCACCGCATGGGAGGGACCTGGTGCATCGCTTAACATGTGTTGGTGTCTGCAGAGAGGGACAGGGACGTATGAATTTCGGACGAGACTTTTACTGTGGCCAGAGTAGGAAAATGGGAATGGACGGATTCTGCTGGTTATTCCTCTTGCAGAAGGCTCTTGATCAAACGCAGAGAGCTATCAAGCAAGTTCTTTACATCCAACAACCACGCAAGGCAAATAGAAGCTCTAAGCCCTGACTGCGCCCCTCCTCTCATGACTTTAATTCAGAGGGACGTTCTCTTCGCTGCCATCTCTCCTCCTCTCTGTCTCCTTGTAAACGAAAGGAGAAAAGCGTGCTGGAGCCGTGGTCTTGGCCACACCTCATTTTCAAAGATGGCACTTTGTGTGATTCGTGGCGGGTCTTTTGACTAGCGCTCCAAGGTGGGAATGGTGCAAAGAGAGGACTTCTGCAAACCCACACACCCCCCAACACAAAACTACCCAAGCGTAAGCCAAGGCTCATGGGCCTATTTCAGGAGACAAGAGTTCCCCCGGCCGGCTCCAGTCGGCCGGGAAGGGTCTGTGCAGTGTCTCTTCCCAGCTGCTCCCTCGAGTCTGGGTATGAAATTAGATTGCAGCCCAAGTGCGTCCCCGGCTGTTCCTGGCAGCCCAAAGCCCACACTGGGGCAGGCGTCGGTGCTGCTCAGAGGGTATTTATTCTTTAACCACTGAGGAATTGGAAGCAGAGCTGTGTAGCATGGAGAAAGGCACGCTCCTCCTCCCAGATTTGCCCTTTGGGGATTGAAAGGCAGAAACTCTGGGAGCGGAGAGTCTACATTTAGGAAGTATTGGCTCTGCCCAGGGGTGTTCAGGCTGGTAACTTATGTCTCAGAAGCGATTTAACAACTTGGCTTTAATTTCTTCGGAGAAACGTATGAACTATTTGAACTAATCACATCCCTCCAAGCTTTTGGCCACAGTGTAACCCCACGTTGGCAGCGCTGGAGCAAGTCCTTGGGCACGGGGACTGGGGGATGACTGTGGGGGACAGAGAAAGCCCAGGGCAACAAACACCATTTCATGTAGACACGTGGCTTCAAACAAGGGAGGGGAAGTGGACGACTCAGACCGTGATACCTACTAGACTCCCGCAGCAGGAACTGCCACGGAAGTGGGGTAGCTGCCCAGAGAAACTCCAAGGGGGCCCTCCACAAGGCCAAACAAGCGAACGAATGTGTTCCGTTGGCCTAGCCTGCAGGAGACTGCTCCCAAGAAACGGTGCCTTTAAAGGCCGGAGTGGTTCTCGCGAGCACTCAGCAACATGGCAGGTGACATCGGTATAAGAAAGGAGATAGATTACAGGAGGTGGATCCGTTACTGAAAGATTCTTGGAGTCTAGCGGTGATAGCCGAAGCTCACTGCTAACCGGGAGATTTATGTGACAAGATTATCGATGGTATTAAGCACATTTAGAAGAGAGAATTATACCTACTTCTGGGTCAGTTCCGTGCCACCAGGCCCCGGTCTGGCCAGCCTGTTAACAGGTGGACTGCCGGCTGCATGAAGGTGAAGCTAAATATTTGCACAGTCACAGGAGGGGTGGGGGAGTGGGGGGGTACACAGACGATGAGTTTAATGCTCGGTGGCTACGTTCAGATCCAAGGCCAGGATCCGGCTCCGGTCTCTTCCAAATGCAGGGAAGACTCCATTTCTACCTCCTCCCTTCCCTCCCTGCCCCCAGCAGTCTCCACAGATCTTTGGCAGGTGAGCTTCCTCCCCAAGAGGAGGGGACCCACATGGACCCAGAAACAGGAGGGTGTAGCGGGAGGCATCAAGGGGTGACAGGAAGGAGACTCAACTTCTGGGAATAGCAGACTCTTCTCAAGAGGAGGAAGAGGACTGTCGTCGCTCTGCCCCAGGAGAGCTTAAGAGTAGACCAGGCAAAGCTCCGGGGGACATGCAGCTGGGAGCAGTTCTCCGTGGCCTTTCAGGGGGTGGCTGTGACGTGGCCCGGCGGGGCCCCTCTCGTCTCTGACGCTGAAGCCCAGCGGTGAGCAGGCACTGAGCGGAAGGAGGCCGAGGGGCTAGCCTCGGGTCAGGCTTCACTGTCTAGCGATATCCCCCAGTCCCTGGCTCAGGGATTGTCACGCAGCCCCTGAAGTTGTGACCAGAGCTAATGTTTGATGTGACCTCAGAAAACAGGACGTTCTGAGACTCGTGGTAAAAGAAGTCAACATAGAAGTCACCATTTTCTTTCTTTTTAATTTCTTAAATGTTTTTTTATTTAGTTTTGAAAGAGAGACAGAGTAAAAGTGGGAAAGGGGCAGAGAAAGGGGGAGACACAGAATCCGAAGCAGGCTCTGGGCTGTCAGCACAGAACCTAACACGGGGCCTGAACCCGAGAACCGTGAATCATGAACTGAGCTGAAGTCGGACACTTAACCCACTGAGCCGCCCAGGTGCCCCATTTTTTGAATTTTTAACATTTATTTTTAAGAGAGAGAAAGAGAGAGGAGGAGGACTTGAGTGGGGGAGGGGCAGAGGAAGGGAGACAGAGGATCCGAAGCAGGCTGTATGCTGTGAGCTCAGAGCCCGACCTCAGGCTTGATCTCCATCACGAACCATGAGGTCGTGACCTGAACTGAAATCAAGAGTCGGCTGCTTAACCCGCCGACCACCCAGACGCCACCGTGTTCACCATTCTTGATCAAGGGCACAGCTCAGCGGCATTTCATACCCTCAGGAGGTTTCTCCACCATCATCACTGTGCAGTTCCAGAACGTTCTCGTCGCCCCAGAAGGAAGACCCATTCCACAGTCACTCCCGATGCCCTGCTCCCTGAAAACGTTACTCTTTTAAAGTAAGGGTAGTAAAATGCTCTCATGGAATGCCCTCTTTGCCAACGTGGAGGGGGAAGGAGGGCCAGGGGGAGGGGTTTTGGCCCCTTCTGGGGAGACCGCGTGCGCCCCACTGCCTGAGCACAGGGCACGCTGCATTCCAGTTGTCTGACCTCTCCCTCCCCCCGCACCCCCCCCCCCCCGCACGCTCTGCCCGCGCCTTCTTCCCTCTGTGACCTCAGCTCCTAGCACAGCAGCCGGCACTTAAAAAGCTTCAGCCACATTTGTTGGACAGAAGGACATACAAACCAGTAATTCAGTAGCCGATACGCTACTTCTCGTTGTGTGGGGACATAACTCTTTGTCCTCGAGTTGTCACACTTGTGAACCCGGCACAGAAAGAGCCAAACCCAGAGTAGGAAGAAAAGGGCCTTCGTGGCATTCCTTTTAATTAGATGCCCTGTGAAATCGCAGCAATTTCGTACTGTGGTTCCCCCCGCGTGTCTAGGAGCTCTGAAGACACTCTCAAACCGAGAAAACCAGGAGTTCATTTTATTCTTTTCCTCCTTATTTTCTTGCGAAGGCCAATTTACTTTTTTTAGACATTTTTGCTTTTTTGCCCGCACCATTTGTTGGGATCTGTGGATATAACAATGCTCCTTTCACAAAGGGGGTTGGTGTGGTGGTGTGGAATCCCGGGACCCCCCACTCATCACTTTTGATGGAGCTGGACTTGGAGAATCAATTATTTTGCCTCGTCGTCTGAAGAAAGTCGCCTGCTTACGTGGAAACAGAAGCCACCAGGAGAGCCGTGCCTTCCCCCTTCCTCGGCAGCCTCCCTGGCTGGACCTGGCCCCTCCCTGGGCCACCAAGTCCCCACTCTGCTCCCTGGCAGGACCTGGAAAGATCAAAGGGACAGATGACAGTGCTTGGCGCCCATTTGTCCCTCTATTGGAGGGAACCGGTTGCAGTGTTAACAGTCAGGCTTGGTCCCGTGTTTCATGAATATTTTAGAATGTTTGCTGGCAGAATTCTAACTGCACTGTGTCCTCCTCGGCGTACGTGTCACCCATATTCCAGAGCTTAATGGGGGCTTCGGCGGAAGGAAGCACCTCTCCTCCATTAGTCTCCTTTATTATCCTAAAACACGCCGGCTAAGCTGTTCCGTGTCCAGGGTCTCAAGTCCCTGTGGTCCTTCTTGTTCTTGCCGCATGCCGAATCCCAACATAAGGACAGAAAAACTGGCTTGGGCTTTATTGACCCCAAATTTAGGGGCCAGAGAAGAAAAAGCTTGTGCGCCAGCCCCCTTGTGACATCTCTCTCGTGTGTCGTCGGCCTGCTCTGTAATGGTTTGTTTCTGAAAAGCCCTGTCACCTGCTCTCCTGCTCACCCCAACCCACCCTGTCCCCCAGACCCCACCTGTGAACCACCACTCTGGTCAGTCTTCCCAGAAACCTCTGCTGTTTCTGACATCCCGATCCCATGAAATCTGAGCTTGACTCGTCCCCTCTGTACGTTTCCTTGCGATCCAGTAGCAAGGTCCGCTCCTCTCGGCCTCCCATCACTTAGCCTGGCACGAAGCTGGGCACCAGTGGGCCTCAGAGAGGACGCCGTATTGGTAGTGAGGCCCAGGCCTCTCTCTTTCCCGGTGGGAAGGCACACTTCCCCACTTGAGAGCAGGCCAGGCAAGGAGGCAGCATTCTGGGGCCTCGGCACCCCTCATCACCTTCGACTCACTCCCTCCCGCCAGCTCCAGAGGGGGCTCCCCACGTGGGCTCCCCAGGCCTCCCTCGGGCCCCTACGCCTTAGACACACACGCTCTGCCCACAGGTGAGTCTCTTTTCCCGTGTCTGCGGTTTTTCTCCAGGCTGTCATAGTGGTACTTCTGGGCTCCTCACTCCCTGTGATATTTGTGACCAGTCCTGCCTCAGCTCCCTAGGGACAGAGGCTGTCGTCATGGAGCTGTTTTTAGGAAGGACGGGGCAACAGACTCGATCCTTTGCTGGGCAGTCACATGGAACAAAAATGAGACCGTGTGTGCCAAATGTCTCCATTAGCCTTGAAACGGAGAAAGGCCGTGAATCCCACGTACCTGACCGGCTTCCTTTGACTGGCCCCACCTTTACGTGGCTCTGCCTCATACCAGGCGGCACACTGTTGGTCAGGCCAGCTGCATACACCAGTCAGGCCCCAGAGCAGCCAGGCTGGGATTGGCCCGGGGCCTGGACACCAGTCAGCCAGAGACGTTCGCCGAGGGTAGCTGGGTGCCTGGCCTGGGCCCAGCCCTCAGTGGGACTCTGGGCTGGGCCCAGCGGGGGCGAGGCCAGTGTGGACCCTGCCCGTAGCGGACAAGCCAGCCAGCCAGCCCGCTACCCAACATACAGAGCATGAGAGAGGCTGAGAGGGAGCGCGCGGCCACCGGGCTGGGGGCCATGGCCCCATCACCCTCAGATCTCTCGGTACACCCGAGTAAGGGTAAGGGGGTGGGGGTCGTAGGTAGCCTGAGGGGGTGGGTTCACGTCTTTTGGGAATGTGGAATTTGGGTTTTCCTTGGACCCGGGATTCTGATAAAACACAACACACATTTGAGGTCCTTCGACGCTGAGATCCGTTAAGTGTGGAGCCGGAAAGACCCCCCCTCGCTGCAATGGCAGAGCCAGGCCTGGAGAAACCAGCCCCGGAGGCCAGGGGGCCTGGGGTCAGCTCTGCACGCCCCACCTTTCTCCCTCTGAGAGAATGGCCCGACAAATGTGTCATGCGCCTGACGCCGACTGACACCAGCGCTGCGGCGGGCGGGCGTGGCAGGGGCTGCGGCGGGCGTGCGTGCCCGGAGCCTGCCCGAGGGGCCCAGGTTCACCGCCATGCTTCTCGGAGCGTGACCTGAGGACTTCCTGCTCCGAACCCCCGCCCGAGGTGCCTGTCTAATGGGCGGGTTCCCAGATGCCGCCTCTCCCCCAGCCAGAGTTCATGGATTCTGAATCCCCAGGGCTGCAGCCTAGATTTGCATTTTTACCAAGCTCTCCCCCAAGGCATTTTACCAGTCAAGTCGGTCCAGGCCGTCCCGGCAGGGTGCTGGCAGCAAGCATACCGGGCCCAGCCAGGTGCCCCTGCATTCCCCGGGAGGAGCAACGTCCCCCAGAACTCGCCCTGCGGCCTGGCGCAGGGTGCGGGGGGAGGGGCCGCCTAAACAGCCACCCGGGAGACCGTGTCCACACGCTCCCGCTGTGCGTGCCGCGGGGCATGCGAATCTGCTTCATCTTCGTGTCATGCGTAGACTGTGCCCAAAGATGGAGGATTCCAGACACTGGTCCTCCTGGCCTTCCCCCGTCTGCCAGTGACACGTCGCCCCATGATCTTCATTTATGTGTCTGTCTCCTGCCACACATGTGCTCCTCCAGGCCCAGGATCTGTCTTATTCACCTTCTCTCCCTTGTGCCCAGTGGGCTCTGACACGTGGAAGGTGCTCGGTAAATGTCTGTGCATTTAATGTAATCTGCTGTGTTGAGGCAGGAAAGGGCCGACTGGCCTGGGGGCCCCTTTCCTTGGACCCGGCGAGCGGGAACGGGCAGAGGGCCTGGCCTGCCATCTGAAGACCCTATACCTTCCCCCCGCTGCCAAAGGAAATATTGATTCTGCTGTTTGTTTTGCAAGGAAGCTGCCCCCATTGGGACAGCCGGATCTAGTGCCAGTGAAATGGAAACTGGGAAGGAGGCGGCCGGTCTATTAATAGGGCAGCCCGGGCGGGACCAGGAGGAGGAGCGGCCATGCGTCCGTGGGCCGCGGCCCTGGGGGATTATTCTGGAATCCTGCTGGCCCACCCACCCGCCTCGGCGCTGCTCCTCTCCATGTTGGGAGACCCCGCAGTGTCAACCGGGTCACCTTTTAAGCAGAAGCCAAGTTGAGCAGCTGTGGCCCACGACTCCAGAGAAAAGCTCCTAAAACCCCAACTGGACACAGCACAAGGGTCAGCAGACAGACGGCACATCTGGGACCTGCAGGGAAACAAGCTTTTCCTTTCTGCTTCAGAGGAAAATTTGAGTTGAGCAAAGCACGGCGAACCCAGCAGCCATCTGGATGCTGCACAGTCTAGACACTAAATCCAGTACCCCAGTTACCCAAAAGGGCTCTCAGAGAAGCCCTCCCAAATATTAGGGCTTGCAGGCTTTTAAAAGGGGTACTAGTGTCTGCAGTGCCAGGCAGATGAGACTGCCATGTACAGCTGCACAAGCTGTGCACTGAACAACAGTGAATTTCCATTCTGGGTTCTACCGTATTGTAATAATAACTTGCAAGGGCACACAGCTGGCATCTTGGGAGAGCCCAGCTGGCTGTTCTGAAGGAGGCTGTTTAAATACCAAGAAATGGAGCAGCTAGCTGGAAGGCCCAGTGTTCCAACCCCTCACTTGACAGACAAAAACAGAGGCCTAGACAGGGAAGGAACAGATCACACGGCATCTGCAGCGGATCTAAGCGTATGGCTGAGCCTCTTCGTTCCCAGGCTTCTCCTGCCTCTTGTCACCTTTTCCATTAGCTTCCTCTTATGTTTTACCTCTTATATTTTACCTCTTATATTTTTACCCGGTGAGGGATGCAGGCTCAAAGAAAGATTGTGTTCTGGAATTTTCTGCCTCTTTCCAAGCAGCTTTCTAAATTGTGATTTTTCTGGAAGGCCTTAGACTAGGCTGTCCCTTCAGCCTGCTCTGTTTGTTCGCTCTCCGGCACACATGTTTAGTCCATTTCACGCTCCCCCTCCAGCTCTCCCCACATTGTTTCCTTTAGGTTTGGAGTTTTATTTTTTGCATTGGCACCCCCCTTCCAAAGTATGTGGAAGTTAATATTCAAGACCTGAAAACTCAGAGAGGCTCCAGAATAATAAATTCCATCCAACTCCAGGCGGCCTGCCTAGTCTCTGCATTCCTCTCCAGGCGTGAGTGAGGCCCAGGGGGCAAAGCGCCCTCTGAGATCACCGCCCACAGGGAGGCGGCGGCATTTCAGTCTCTCGACTGCAGGGGCAGCGCCTGAAATGCAAGCTTCCCGGCACCCAGGGTCCCAAGGAGCCCTTCTGAGACCCGACACTTCCAGTGCCCAGACCCGGAGCTGGGCCACCCGAGTTCTGCCCACAGAACACAGCACATCTGTGCTCACACGGCATCTGAGCTGCTCTGAGTTAGCAGCAAACCAAGGCGGCCTTTATTCAGTGGAGGTGGGGGCGGGGCCGGCCAGAGGACACACTTCTTCATCCATTCACTAGATGAACAAATGTTTATTTTTTTTTAATTTTTGTAAATGTTTATTTATTTTGAGAGAGAGAGAGCACGAGTGTGGGAGGGGTAGAGAGAGAGAGAGAGAGGGAGAGATAGAATCCCAAGCAGGCTCCGGGTTATCAGCGCTGAGCCCAGTGAGGGGCTCGATCTCACAAACCATGAGATTATAACCTGAGCCGAAATCAAGAGCTGGACGCTTAACCAACCGAGCCACCCAGGCGCCCCTAAATAAACCCAGGCCTCTTTAGCACCCACTGTGTGCCCAAATCAAAGCAAACACCCTGACTTTATTGAGCTTACATGCTAATGGATGGAGACAGATAATAAAATAAATAAGTATATGTCAAGTGGTGTCCTGTGTCCCAAAGAAAGAAGGCAGAGAAGGAAGCGAGATCGTGCCAGGGTGGGAAGTGGCGTGTGCCTGTTCGGGCCACCTCTGAGCAGAGACCTGGAGAAGGCAGGGAGCCAGGTGATTCTCTGGGATGACGCACTGCAGGGCCTGAGGGAGGACTGTGCCTGGCCTCGCAAGGAGCTGCAGGAGGCTGGCGCCCTGGGGGCATCTGAGCTGGACCCCTCTGGACGTGTGGAGCAGAGGACTAAAAGGAGTGAGGACACAGTTTGGAGTCTCCCGCACCCTCTCCCATCTCCGGGCCAGCCCTCTGTCTGGGCTCCCAGCCCACCAGCTGCTTCGGGGGAACAGCCTTGGGTACCCATGGGTCCCTCAGACTCACTTCAGCTTCCGAGCAGCCCTTTGAATCTGAGCCCCCTGCTGGCTTTCCTGACTCCATGTCCAGCCCTGGTGTCGCCCCCGACTGCTCCCTCTACCTGCCTCAGCCAAAGGCTCATCATCACCAACTCTACTCCTAAATTCTCTCTCTCGTCTAGCCCCTGCTCTCCACCCCCGTGGCATGGTGCCAGTTAAGGTCCTCACCCAGACTCCCCTGGATCGCGGAAGAGCCTTCCGAGCGGACCCCCAGCCTCCTGTCCCTGCCCCCCAGACCCAGAGATCCCTCCTCACTCAGGAGGGCACCGGCCCTCCTCATGGCCCATCCGTGGACTGCACACCCTTCCACCCTGCCGGACACCGCCTGGCTCTCTCACGTCCGTTCAGCTTTGTCCCCACTCCTTCTGTCGCCCCTTCTGACCAAGGAACATTCACCTGTCACTCAAAACCTGACTGTATCATTTTCTCCTTGAAGTCTGCTGCCAACCCCTCCCGCCCCCCAAGGCGGAATGACCTTCCTCTTCCTCCCTCCCAACCCCGCGGAGTCTGGAGCACACAGACAGGTCCTTGGGGAGTGCTGAATGGGAAATGAAACTCTTGACCGCCCCCCAAACTCCTTCCTGCGGCACCTGTCTGTTTTAGCCTCTGAACCCTCCCTGGGCCCACTGGGCTGGGAGCACGGAAGCCTTTCAGTAAATGTTTGGTGAATGAGTGGGCATTTTTGGAGCCAGCCTGTGCCTGCTTACAGCTGTGGAAAGAAAGGGATGGAGGAAGACCCCTGGGGAGGCGGTCCCATCCTCATCAGGGGCAAGTGGGGCCAGCTGGCCTGTGATAGCCGAGGGCTTCGTAAAAAGGGACACAGCTGGGGGGCTCAGGAGGGCGTTAGAAGCCCGGGGCATTGGCTACACAATGGCAGCTCCAGGGAGGGAGCGGGAGGGGCGGTCTCTTTAGTTCCAGGGGGATTGATCCCCGGGTTGAGCCCCAAGCTGCCCATATAAAGCACCAGGTCCCTTCGCCCCAGAGACCCAGGAGGCGGCCTCCCGGAGCTGTTGCTGGCATCCCAGGGCGGCTACACAGGCACACGCTGACGTGGCGGACAGGGCAGGGGCCGCCCCAGAGAGAGGCCTGGGTGCCACACGGCAGCAGACCCACGGCGTCTCGGAGAGCACAGGGATCTGTCCGGGCCCCGCCAGGCCCGCTGCAGTCCAGGTGTGGCCCGAGGTCACAGAGGCTTTTTAGCAGGACTGATCGGTCCCTTGCTGGAATGGGCAGGGGTATGGCTTATCTGCGCAAAAGAGAGAGGAGAACAGAGAGCTCAAGGTCCCCTCGCTGCTTCTCAGGGAGAGTCAGGAGAAGACTTTACAAATTTGTTAGGAGCAAAGGAACCGTCCTCTGGCCCCAAAAGGGTGTGGGGGGCTCCCTGACCTCCTGCAGGTGAGCTGTGCCCATCCCCCTCACCCCCCGCCGCCGGCACCCTGGTCCAAGAGCCCAATGCCCCACCTGGAACCTTTTATAGGAGACTTCCAGCACTTGCTTCGTGGCTTTTTAAGGCTTTTTCCCCCCGACTACCTTGCTGGTCCTCTCAGGAACTTCGTCTTTGTGCCCGTGGTGGAATCACGCAGAAACAAGCACGCAGGCGCGGAAGGGAATCTCGACCACCCTGGCCGAATCAGAGGGGGCCCCGGATTTCCTGTGGGAGGTGCTCCCCAAGCTCAGGGAACCTCATCCGGTGGCTCGTTGACGGCTCAGCGAGCTCTTGTGTCTTAGATTCAGAAGTGGAGAAAAGCAGCCGTTTATCCTGGTGCTTTGTTTACAAACCCTGGAAGGCCTGGGGCCGTGCAGACTCCCGTGGGCTTGGGTTGGATTTCCCCCATCCTTTCCGCTAGGATGAGCAGCGGGTTGAATCAGAATGGCGAACATGGGGCTCTCCACCGAATAGACCCACAGGCCTTCTCCTAGGTGGTACCTAACACCCACACTCTGAGACACAGTGTCTCAGGAAAGGCCTCCCTTGGGCCCTGCCTTCCAGGTTAAACATCTCGGCCTGAAACAGCTTGGAAGTAGTGAATTCTAAGGGAGGACCCCCATTCGAAGCCTCAGGGGCACAAGAAATCCGGGCGCCCCTGAGGCCCGGTCTGCCAAAGAAAGTGCCTTTTGCCCTCAAGCTTTCCTTTCTGTCTCCCCAGCCCCCCCGCCGCATAAAAGCACCAGCCTGAGAGCCGGATTCTGATCTCACATACTGTGAGCTCCTGTGCCTCAGTTTCCCTGCCTGCCAAGGTGGAAAACCCAGCCCCGCCCTGCCCACCCCACAAAGTAGCTACGAATCTGAAAGGAGAGCCAGGCCTCGGAGGAGGGTGGGGGGATGGGGCACCCACACGGTTCTTGTGCAGCAGCGGTTGAAAGATTCTGGGTTTTCCGCCTGGCCCGTTGCCCTGGGGTTTCCGGGGCTGCCCTATCGGAGGTGCCCGGGGAGCCGAAAGCTTCATGGAACATGCAGTGATTTCACGGTGAAGCCGGGCGCCAGGCTGCCGGGGCGTCGGGGGCGGCGTACACCATCTGGAACTGATCGCGTTTTCCTGAAGTCAGAGGCCATGCGCAGACTTCCTGCCTGGCTTCTCCGGGGCCTGGAGTGGATCCCACCTGGGCCCGAGACACCAGGGACGTCTCATTCCCCCAGATGATTTGTGGCCCCAAACCGCGGGAACCCAGCCCCACCCCCACGCGAGCCATTCTTTGCCGGCTTCTCTTCAGCATCTCTCTGTAAACACGTTTCGAATTGCCTTCCGGTTTGAGTTCCCCACCTCGGCTGCAATTTTCTGGCCTCCCCTGATTCCAGCCTCCAGGATTGAAATTCTTTCTCCTGGTCTCCATGAGGAATTGGTGAAACAGAAAAAGCAGGAAATTAATGTCCCAGCCTCAAGGCTCCACACAGCATTAGATGGAATTAAAGTAGAATAATGAGTCAATACACACACAACTCTGTTGTTCTTTGATTTTCCTTTCAAAATTCATGTAGTGAACGCTTCCTCTGTCCCACACCGTCTTAGGCTGGGAGACGCGATAGCGTCCTGAATGAATTTACATACCAAATGGGTTTTAATTTTATATTTTCGCTTAAGGTCAGGACATTTATTTATTATCATTATTTATTACTGAAGCACGAGTGGTTTTAATTATTTTAGTGTTCCTCCTACAAAGCAGGATCACTGCTAGCTACGGAACATTTTCCGTTTCCGCTCACATAAATAATATAGTTTTTAATTTCATGAAGATTTAGTATTCATCTGCTTTGTAAATTAAAGTCATCGTTTACCACAACAGAGACAGAGTGTTCAGAACATCCTGGTGGACTTTCTCAGTGCGTCTTTCGGTAATCACTTTTCCCAACTTCGGTCTTCTGATGCAGGTGCCGGGAAAGAGGGCCCCGCCGGTGGGCCGGGCAGGGAAAGGGCACTGGGTGTGGAAAGGGGGCAGTGCAGGGAGGGAAGATGAACCCCTTCTGTCTCTCACAAAGCATCGCTTGCTTTTCTGTATACCTCGCCCTTTGTTTCCCCACAGAGCCTGTCCGAGGCTGGTGGTTTTGCCTCTACTCTGCAGAGGAGAAAGCTGGGGTCCCTGCGCATTAACTTGCCTGAGGCCACTTATATCCAAACAGCAGGTTCAGGTCCAAATACGTCTGACTCAAAAGCTCAGCTCTTTTCCTTCCCTCCCACTCTCTCTGTATCAGGACCCGGGAAGGTAGGCAGGTGTCGGTACCCAGGCCTGGGCAGAGGCTGGGGGAGGCGACCGCCAGCACGAGTGACAGCAGAAACCCAGAGCAGGACGGAGCAGGCAGGATGGGTGGAGGGCAGTGGCCACTGGCCAGGCCACGGGCAGGGTTGCGTATCTCCGAGAGGAGGGGGGAGAAGCATCCTGACTATCAGGGACAGAGGTCCTCAGTCGTGCCTAGGGACAGCATCCCACACACAGCCAAGAGTCTCAGTCTGGCTGCCCTGGGGTCACCAGACCTTGTGGAATCCCCGTGCCCCGTGCCTCCCATCCCGCCCCCCCACTTTTTCTTTCCACCTAGATCTTCAGCCGTTTCAAGAAGGCTGCCCGGCCAGTAAATGATGAGCTCCCATAGATTACGGTTCCTTGTCTGTATGTCACCCTCCCCCGCTTCCCTGTGCCCATCTCCAGCTGGCTTAGTCCTCGGAAGCGTTCCCAGAAGGCAGCGATGATCATCAGGAACCGTTTTCGCCCTTCCCATTGTTCGCCACGAGGACACCATTCCATGGCACCACTCTTGCTGCCAGCGTAGCCTCTGGAATGAACAGGCTGTTTGGGGTTGCCATGGAGAAGCCGGGCCCTTTGGTGGCTGGAGCTGTGCTGTGCCTAACAGAAGGCCCTCGCGCACCTCGCAGGGCACGGCAGGGCAGGGCAGCAGCCTCACACCCTGGGCCCCTCCCTGGGTGGTCAGTGCCCTCAGCTGGGAGCCAGCCAGCCACATCCCCATCCCTTAGGGCTCTTAGAGGGTTAAAAAGGTATGAATTTCAATGATGCCAGCTTCGTTCTGCAGGGGTTTTCTTTCGGCTCCTCCGGGTTCCAGCTATACAGATCAGCTCCTGTGAGACTCAGTCTCCGAGCACAGGTCTTGCTGTCCTGGTGGCTGTGTCCCCGGGGCGAGGAAAGAGCCCGTTTCGTAACCAGACAGAGTCGCTCGGACGCTCGCTATGTTAATCAGGGGCCGTGCCACACCGTCCTTACGCACAACATGGCTTAAACTTAAGCAGAAAATAGAGCTCACACTGAGTCATCCTTCTCCATGACGGAAGCTGAGATTTTGTTAGCAGGAATACGGGGTGTTAGGGGAAGTCCCTGCTGGAGCAGGAATGTACCTCTTAGTGTGTCTTTAATTCTTCTCCTGTGAGCATCTCCCTCTAAATAAGGGAGCCAGAAAGAGGGTAGAACCATCTCTTACCCAGAATGGCAAAATCCTTGTCTCCATCTCAGACACAGGCTCCCCCAGGAGGACATAAATAAATAGGAGATTCCTGGTGCATACTTTACCCATTTTTCAGATTTTCTTCCTTCTTACTCATGGCTCCAACTTAAGTGGTATTTCTGGATTGGTACCAGCCAGATAGGTGCCTGGGGGAGGCAGGAAATCTCAGGGCTGCGTTTAGAATCAAATAGAGCTGATGATGAAGCCTCTTCCCACTGAAAAGGGAAATAAAATCGCTTTCAGAGCAGTATCTCTTGCTGTTTTATATGGGGGGGCCCTGCTTTGGTTAGGTGTGCTCCCGCTGAAATCCAGACCCATACATTTGAAAGACGTTTTTAGGGAAGGCTTCCTTTTAAAAACGGTGCAATTAGGCCATGTGTTTACCATTTCCCCTGTTTTATAGAGGAGGAGATGGAAGCCTGGAGATTGGGGAACCTGCCTGAGGTCACATAGCTGGGAAGAGACAGCACCTCCTGTTCCAAAATCTGCACACTGGTCTGTGTGTTCAGAGACCTGTCTTTTCCGAGGGTCGGCGTGGGTCCCAGCATCCAGCGAAGGTATTGTTTCCTCTGCTCAGCCAGTACCTGCCTTCGGGGACCCTCGGTCCAGCTGCAGAGGCAGAACTAGGCGGAGAAGGTCAGGACCGAGATAAGGCCACCTGTAGTCAGGGTTCTGGCTACAGGAGACACGGCAGCCACCTGAAGGAGGCTGGGGCCTGATGGGATTGGGTGGGCAGACTGGGAAGGGCAGCAGGTGACTCAGAAGTCACCAGCCTGGCAGGAGCAGGCAGGACCAGCAGAGAACAGGCAGAATGAGGCAAAGGGGGAAGGAGCAGTGGCTCAAACGCCTGGATGATAGTTTGCTCTTGACACCATGGGATGCCATCTAGGGGAAAATTGTCCTAGAAACGAGGTCCAAAGCCCTGGACCTCCTCCAGGCTCTACCACAACCCCCCCGTGTGCCCTCTCACCTGTCCCTAACACAAATATATCTGTAAGGTCCCCTCCAGCCCTGACATGCCGCCAATCCAGGACAGGAGATGGGGAGCCCATGCAGGTTCTTCTAAAGAGAAGAGGCAGGGCGCCTGGGTGGCTCAGTCGGTTAAGCAGCCGACTTCGGCTCAGGTCATGATCTCACAGTCTGTGAGTTTGAGCCCCGAGTCGGGCTCTGTGCTGACAGCTCAGAGCCTGGAGCCTGCTTCGGATTCTGTGTCTCCCTCTCTCTCTGCCCTTCCCCTGCTCATACTCTATCTCTATGTCTCTCAACAATAAAATATAAACGTTAAAAAAAAATTAAAAAGAAGAGGCAAGAGGCTCCCTCTGCCTCTGGGCCCGGTGCCAGGAGTAAGACTCCCTTCAGATACAGGGAGCTCTTGCCTCTGCAGGATTTGGAGGCATCGGGGGTCAGCTGAGTGGCTCTGCAGGGCACAGGGGAAATGGCATCCTGTCGTGGGGACAATGACAACCAGACTGAGCACACTCAAGGCTGACAAAAAGAGCAAGGGCAGTGATGGTTGGCATTTACTGAATCCTTGCTGTTTGCCAGGCGTGAGTAAGTGGCTTACATATGTTTTGCATCAGATCCTATGGGGCAGGTGTTATTACTCCCATTTCAAGATGAAACACTGAGGTTTAGGGAAGCTCATGGGCTAAAAGCATTTGCAAAATAATTGACCTTCCAGAGTTTTGACCTCAGGTTCGTCTGACTCCATGACAGAGTGCCAGCGTTTCACAATCTTGCGTTTGCCTCAGGCAAAAAGGCAAATTCAGGCGGCGTTCGTCCAACGACTTGCACACACGTGTGCACACGCACATACATAGGCCGCGCATGGGCACACACAGCCCTGTCCTGTCTGCACCCACATTTCCTGATGCACAGCTCCCCCTGCAGCCACAGATGGCTGCGTGGGAGCAACCGCTGCGCAGTCACAGAAAGAGACTGGCCGTCTCCAAGGATGGATCGCAGGCTCCAAGCACAGCAGTGTCTGCGACAGGGAAGACTCCCAGAGCGCCCGCGTGCGGCCCCAGGGTGGCCCAGGGGAAGGCTTCCGAGGGGGGCCTGGGCTGCGGTGCACTTTGGTCGTGATTGGCCGGGTCCCTGGCCTGCGTCCCCCCCCCCGACTCCATTACTAGCATGAAGAGCTTGATCACTCAAAATGACCCATACCGAAATTAGGCTTGAGGGTACATAAGCCTGTGCTTGCCGGATCGCAGGGGCAGCCTTCTCCGGACCCAGAAGGCTGGGAAATGCAGGCAGGCACGGGAAAGCCAGACCTTGCACGGAGCCCCTTGGGAGCCGCCGTCGCTCAAGCCAGCTTGCCTGGGGAAGGGTCACAGAAACCCCCAGATTCCTAGCCTAGCATTCTTTCCTATTTAAGGCGCATTTATAACTTAAGCAGCTACACTGGGACAGGCAGGGGCAAGAAAAGTAGGGAATGTTACACTTCTCAGAGAACAGAGGAGGAAAAAAGCATCACCCAGAATCGTCTGAAGCTGGTGCAAGGACACTAGCTGAGTTTGGAGGTCTGGGTTTGAGACCTGGGTGTGCCCCTGGCCTCTTAGCATGTCTTGGTCCCCGTTTCCTCATCTGTTAAATTGGGGGAAATACGATACCCCTGAAAACCTCACAGGTAGTTGTAGAAAATGTCAAGTTCTCCAAATGGGGAAGCCAGGGCTTCTCCCGTGGAAGGAAATGTCAGTTTCTTTAGCCAGCTTTTCAATTATCATCGACCCCCAAAGTAGTGAAATATCTTTAAGTATTTTTATTTATTTTTTTATTTTTTAATATTTATTGATTTTTGGGAGAGCGCAAGCAAGGGAGGGGCAGAAAGAGAAGGAGACGGAGGATCCGAGGCAGGGTCTGCACTGATAGCAGTGAGCCCGGCGCGGGGCTCGAACTCACAAACCTGGAGATCATGACCTGAGCGAAAGTCGGACGCTTAACCGACTGAGCCACCCAGGCGCCCCTCTTGAAGTATTTTAAAATGTGTATTATATGATATACACATTTAATGCAGAAAATAGAAATATTTGCATACTTACATATATAAACATGTTTATATGTATGTGTGTGCACACGTGTTAAATAGACACAGACACAGACACATATGTATTTTGAGAAAGTGACAACAAGAGGCAGTCTCAATGAGAATACTGGTACTCACTCTTAATAGTACCCACGATTTTGTTTCCTCTAGTGTTTTCTGCTGTGGACAGGACATGGGTATAATACTTTTGGTAATTAAAAAACAAAGGAAGAATGAGCCCGACCTCTTTGCAAGGTGCCCCTGGGGGTCATGTCCCTTCTCCAGGCTTCCTTCCACGTGTTGGTGACACAGAGCTCTTGTGGATGCAGCCCGGCTTTGGCCATCACACCTCCTTCCTTCGGGTGTCCCCCAGCGGTCCTGGCCCTCCCACGTTTGCGCCACTTGAGGGGATATGCCACACGAACCACAAGGCTTCTTCACATTTTCAGGGTGGGCCCAGAGTAGGAGTGAAGAGGGAATTCGTCCCCGCATATTAGCTGGAACACAGCCCTAGCTGGAGGTCAGTGACACCGAAATAATTGGAGGTAAGAGCTGTGAGGCCATTAAGATAAATTTTTGACATAAAAATGTAGGCTGGTTCATAAAAGGTTGCAGTGACAATAGGTTATAGTGACAGCTTTTCAACAATGGTATAAGCCTCCAGATGGAAGGGAATTCAGCATAATGAATTACGGGCAATCTGGACAACACAGCCTCCTTTTATGGGCAGAGATCTAAGGGAAGAATAAAGTTATTCATACTGGCCCATATTAAAAAACATGTTGTTAAAATGTGGCGTGGAGAAAGGGTGAAAGAGCAGACGTGCTGAAGAGGCAGCACTGCGGCCGGAAGGCCTTGGTCTTCCAGCCTGGACACCGGGCACTCGTGGCTCCGGCCGTGGTCTAATGAGCATCTTTGCCCACGGGATCCCAAGCTGAGCATGCGCGCTTGTCCGGCAGGGCTCCTGGGCCTTCCTTTGAAGGGAGCGATGTTCCTCCACCGGCTCTGTTTTTGCTCCGTTTTGCCCTTTTGATGAAATTGCCTCCCGGATGAGGCACCTGGAACCTTCTTAAATAGGATAGTCTCTGGGTGGGGGATTCTGCCGGAAAGAAGGGAGCTCCAGGGAGGGTGGGCTCCACCGGGCTGGGGGATGGGAAAAGTCCTGGCTTGCAAGCGACTTTCCCTGTCAGAGTCTGCCCTTGGCCTCTGATCACGATCTTGTCCAAGTCACAGGGCAGGAGAGACCACCTTCGCCCCTGCCCGCCCTCACTTGTCAAAGAACAGTATCTAATATCGGCCGCAATGTCAAGCTGTCCCTTGTTGAATCCCTGCCGTGCCTCTGACACTGTGTAGAGCACCTTGCTTCGTTTCATCTCCACCTCACAACAACCCTATGACATGAGTATTGTTATTCCCATTTCGCAGACAAGAAAACTTAAACCTGTGGAGGTTCATCTACAGCTGGCTGACATACAAACTGGAGTTTAAATTTGGAACCCCCCCCAAGTCTGGGCTCCCAACCACCACCCTGTACTGTACCAACTTCTAAACACTTGAAAACTGAACAAAAGCATCATCGAACAGGGAAAGGAGCTTGTACATGCCTCCCAGGGCTCTTGGGGGCTCAGCAAGCGGGGACGTGGGATTTGCTTGGCTGAAAAACTTCACACACGTTTTAAATGGGCTTTGGTTGGGCAGAAAGTCCTTGATAGTAAAATGTCTGAGTTCAGTGATTTCACTCTGGATGTGTGAATTTATAGTACTAATTTGCTAATGGCAGTTAAATGAGATAAAGTAATTTATGTGGCTGTAAGGGAGCAAAAGTCCACACTGGAACCAGTGTGTATATCACGCCTCCGCTTTCTGTGGTTCACCACAGGAAAGCACGGGCAGGTTGGGGTCTTGTGAAACCAAACTTGTGCTTGCGAATGATGTCCTCTGGGGCCTCTGCCCTCAGGTGAGGACAGACCCTCTAGGAAACACCTCGGTCCCGAGGGAATACACGGCCACGCCGGAGTCTAAGAGAGCTGAGCTGAGTTACCCTCCTCTCTGTGATTTCCTTCCAGATGCTACAGTTCTGGAATAAGAACAAATCCTCTAGGCAAGACACTGGAGTGTGGGGGGTGTACTTCAGCTCTGAGATGCCCAGGGAGGAACAGGAGTGCCCCTGTGTCTCGGTTAGTTCTGGCTGCCGTAATAAAGGTCGTAGATTGGGTGGCTCATGAACAGTTGAGATCTCTCTCTGACAGTTCTGGGGGCTGGAGTTCCAAGACCCAGAGTGCCAGCCTGGGAGGGTCCTGCGGAGGGCCGTGCTCTGGCTTGCAGACTGCCCACTTCCTATTGTGTTCTCACATGGAGGAAAGAGCTCTAGAGGGCTCTCTGGGGTCTCCTTCATCAGGGCGTTAGTCCCACGTAATGAGGGCTCCATACTCATGACCAGATTGCCTCCCGAAGGCCCCACCTCCTAATAGCATCATATTTAAGGGTTAGGATTTCAACATACGACTTGGGGGGAACACAAACATTCAGTCCATAGCAACATCCCCACTGAATAGTGCGTCCGTCTTTGGTTGGTAGGTTCTCCGGCCTGCACACCACGTGATCTTGCCTGATGCCTTTGCTATATCGTCTCCAGGGGTTAACACCCCATATCCTAGCATGTCATTTGTTTATGCCCCAGCCTCTCACACGCCACACCAGATGCACACCTGAGCCTCCCCAGTGTCAGGTGCGAGTGAGGCCCAGTTAACAGCTGCTGCTCCCACGTCATGCAGTGAAGGATGCTTTCCGGTCCTTGGTCCAGAGGGGGCCAAATGGCCAGGCGGAGGCAGGGTAGCAGGAACTGAGTCCACCGGCCATGGCAGTGACAGCCCTGGAGAAACTCGCATACCCCAGGTAGGGGTAACAGCCAAGGTCCCTCTTCTGCGCCTTCAACAAACACAGGAATGCCCACTGCCCGGGAGCTCCAGAGGCCTGTCAGCTCTTACCTAGCTTCTGAAGAATTGGGAGGCAACTGGAGCTCATGGTCTCTTCACCCCAACAAGCAAGGGGATGGCCGTGCCGGAGAGTGACATTGTCCCTGTGCCTCCTGGAGCATCTCCTGAGTCATCCGTGCCCTTCCCCCCAGCCCCAGAGCCAGTCCAAGGCAGGCGTGTTGTGTTACTCTTTCTCCTTGGGCTTTTCTTAGTAACAGCACTGGCTCTGGTCGCTGCACAGGGGCCTCCTGGAGACATTCTGTCCTGGTCAGCCCCAGGGCTGAGTCAGCAGGTGCGCCTCATCCGGGAAGCCTCCTCCTCACCCTGCCGGGGCCCCAGGCTGAGGTCACTGGGGTGCCTTTGGGAAGCCATGAAGGGGGTCGGGAAAGCCATGGCAGGGGCAAACAAGCAGGTGACTGACCCTCCCAGCCTAGGCAGCTGTTCTAAGTGAAAATGCTTGTTCGAAGTCAGGCTCTCTCCCCCAAGGATCCGATTCTCGGATGGGAGGGAATTTCTTGGAGACGTGCGATGCCAGGTCTCAGGTGCTCCCGGGCCTGACCCCTGGGGCCTGTATCCCATCGGCTAGGAGACATCAGAAGGCGGGAGAGGGTCTGGAGTGTGGGGGGATGAACTTCAGCTCTGAGATGCCCAAGGAAGAACAGGAGTCCATCTTGGACTTGCCAGTGATTCTGCGGCTCGTGGACCCCTCCGATTTCTCAGGAAACAACATCATGGCACTTGCCAATCGGCAAGTAAGACACCAAAGATGGAGCGAGCAGACTTCTGTGCCAAGCTCGGTGGTGGGCAATCTGAGGCGAGGTCGCAGGTCAGGACAGTGCCTCTTCTCAGGGGAGGTCAAGGTCGGGGCAGCGACTCCCGCTCTAGGGCAAGCAAGGGCTTAGGAAAGCAGGTCGGTGGTCAGAGGTAAAGGTGGGCAGAGTTCCCAGGACCTGAAACAATGGAGAATTTCCAGCCTTTGGGAGTTCCTGGGACTATTATTCTGCCCTTACGTGCCCGGGAGGGGGGATGGTTTGGGCCAGAAGAATCGCCTACCGTGGAGGAGATATGGCCAGACCCCTACCTCCAGTCAGCAGTCAAGGAGTGCCCTGAGCCGGGCTTTGAGGCTGGACAGAGGGGGTCCGGACAGGGGTATGTGCCCCAAGGAAGGCAGCCTCTGGCTGGCCCTGAGCTCTGTGTCTCAAGACAAAAATCGGGGATTCTAGAGCCGGTGGAGCCTCAAGGCCTCCCACCCAGCACTCATCTACAGGTGGACTCCGGGGCATGTGTAAGAAGAATGTCCTCTGCCCGGTGCTGGAGTCCAGGAAAGCCAAATGAGCCCATTTGAGCCCACCGCCCACTCCCCTCCCCGGGCCTGTCTGCCATTTGTCTGGCCCTGGGGAGCGGCCGCCCAACCGTGGAGCCCCAGTGGACTTGTTAGCAGAGGCCTGATATGGCTGCAGAGGGAAAAGGAGTCGGTACTCGGCTCATCACGGAGCTCAGAGCAGGAACAGGTCTTGTGGGGCAATCCCTAGTCACCCGACCCTGCTCCGATCTCTTCCTGGGAGGCTGTGCCCAGAGGAGGTGACTGGATTCGTGGTGAGGTGGCCACAGCACCGTGAAGTCAGTGACATGGGCTCAGGCTTGGGTGCCCGGTGGACAGTCTTATTGTGGGCCTGGTCGTCAGTGCCCAGGGGCTGGGGCAGCCCCAGCGGGGCCTCTGTTGCCATCCGGCATGAGACGTCTGGATCCAGACCCACTGGACAGCTGGAAGATCATTCCTCCTCTCCGTAACTGAGGCAGTTGCTGCTGGTTACAAGGCCTGCTGATAAGTGGTCCCATTGGGACACGGGTGTCACCAGAGGAAAGAATTGACAGTGATGAAAGTGGCAGATTTCCTGGGAGACAGTGTCCCTTCCAGGCAGCAGCAGGAGCCCTGGAGGTGGACCACTGAGAGCTTTACCTTCTGGTTCTGACCCCGATCGTGCCCTGAGGACTCGGGCCCCTGGAGCACCGGGTACCCATCTGCAGAATGGAAAGACCGAGTCACTTCAGGTCATGCCAGTTCATCATACATTTATATACATAACGGCAGGAGCGGCCATGAGATCAGAAAGGAGAACTTAAACTATGTATGAATTCCACCCCGCTGCTCCGAAGCTAGGGAGGGCCTCTTCCTTGAAGCCTGGTCTCCTTCCCTCCTCCCCGAGCCTCCTCCCCGCTGCCCCTTGGTTGGCCATTGCCACAAGGTCCCCATCCCGACTGGTGCCTCAGCCCCCACCCAGGGCTGCAACCACGGCACGGGAGGCAGTTGTCCTCCGGCCATTTGTGGGCCCAAGGCCAGGCCTGTCTAACCTCTTCTGATGGTGAAGCAGGAAGGTTCTAGAAGACCCTGAGCTGACGGTGACGCCCTGGAGTCAGACCTGACCCAGCCTGACCTGACCTCTTTACTCAGTAAGCCCAGGGGTCCCACCAGGCCTCAGAACCCAGTCCTGGCTCCCCGGGGACTGCTGCGCAGTGAAGGACATGGAGGGAGCCCTCGCCCTGCATCTTCTCCCCGTTTTTGTTGAGATATAAAGTAAATTCTGGTCGTGTTTTCAGAACATGTAGATCCTTGCTGATTAAAGTGTCCTTGCAAATTGACACATCTCCTAGCCTCTGGGCCTAAAAAAAGGAGGAACCAGAATACAAGCAAAAAAGTTTCCAGAACCCTCCTTCTCAGGTTCTTCAGCACTAGGAAATTCTACCAAGTCTTTAGGAACTGGGGGAATTTTTCTCGAAGGACTAGTCAGAGTATATAGAGGGCGAGGGTCAGGGTCAACCTGTGAGTGTGTGTGAGTGTGTGCACAAGAGTATGTGTGGCGTGTGTGTGAGTGAGTGTGTATGAGTGTGTATGTGTGGGGGGTATGAGTGTGTGTGTGAAAGACTATGTGTGCAGTGTGGGTGAGAGTGCATTTGTGAGTGTGGGTGTATGTATGTGTGTGGTGTGCAAATGTGAGAGCGTGTGTGGTGTGTGTGTGAGAGAGAGTGGGGGTGTAGTGTGTGTGTGTGGTATGTATGTGTGAATGTGTGTGCATGTGAGACAGTGTATGTGGTGTGTGTGTGTGTGTGTGTGAGAGAGAGAGAGAGTGGGGGTGTAATGTGTGTGTGTGTGTGTGTGTGTCTGTGTGTAAGGAAGGGAGGAGAGAGAGAGAGAGAGAGATTCCAGAACATTCCATAGACACTCAGGAAGGTGGCACAGGCAGAGGCCATGCTTCAGCTGCAAAGCCAGGCCTTGCACACAGTAGGTTCTCAGGAAGGCCGGAGGCCTTTTCCCCTGGCAGCGTCTGCTCCGAGGTGCAGAGGTCTCAGTGGCCTCATTTGCTTAGGACTCCCCTGCGGGCCTGCCCTCCCCGTGACTCGCTCCCTCACTGCCTTTCCATTAGCTGATTTTCCATTCCCTCCAGCTGCCACATCTGAGGCACCGTGTTAAGCATTGCCTGAAAGCATCTTAAGGGATCTGCCCAAACTTCTGTGTTCAGCCTGACCAATTTAACAATTAAAGGTTCACTTTATGAAATTTCTCTTCTTATAAAACACAATTAGCAGTTTTAACCCCCTGAGGGAACAAATCGTTCCCTGCATGGTGTGCGTTGATTTTATCCATTTTTCTTTTAAAGCTAAACCAAAGGAAGAGCAGAGGGGCAGGGGAGAGTCCCCTACAGGGGTCTGGGCACCTGGGGAGTGGGCACCTGTCGGGCACGTCAGGGAGGGAGGGAGGGAGCCGGGGACTTGCTGAGCCTGCAATACTGGCAGACTCTGTCCTGGACCCTAGTGGCCAAGCAGCAGTGAGAGCAGCACCACGCTACAGACAGGAGGTGTGACTCAGCAGTCAGCCAATGGGCCAACCGCCCAGAGAGAGACCGTGGGGAGGCAGAGATCAGCGGGGGGGCTTGGAAGAGGGTCATTGAGACCGCTGAGGGCACCAAGACGGATGGGATGGGATAGAGAAATGATTGAAAAATGCAAGGGGAATGCAGAAAGAGAGGTGGAGACTTCCAGTGATCCATTTTGGTTTTTTAGTCTTGGACCAAAGGGGAAAGTTATTTTTAACTGAATAGCTAAAATCAAACCCTATCCAATTATACACAGACTTGGTATTTCATTCTCTAAAGGGCCCCGAACTGGCTTCTTCTGGAAGCAAGGCTCTGTCGTAGTGTGAACTGCAGTTCCCCCAGCCTATCTGTTTGATCAGCTTAGATTCTCACTGGCTCTCTCTTTCGAAGGGCCCTGAACTGACTCGGGATGGGGAGGGCAGAGCGGTGAGTCTCCAGGTCGTCAGTAGAGGTCATCCAGAGCTGGCCAGAGGATGTCACCTCTCGGTGTCCACACAAACAGCAACATCCGTCTCCATTCTCGCCGCGGTAGGGGAGCGATGCGTACAAATAATTTGGGAGACGTTACCACATCCAGAAGGGAGGAAAGCTGTATCCGTAAACATTTTAAATGGCAGGCTCTGCTGTGAAGTTCTAGTCTTTTATTTGTTTCCTCCTAAACATAGCTTGAGTTTGTCGTCTGCACCAGCAGCTCCCGTGCCCCCGTGAGTTCTCAGGCACGCTGCCCTGCTTCACAGCTGAACGTTTCAGTTTTGTGTACAGCCCGCCTCCCCAGCACAACCGCGGTCTCCTCGGAGGCAGCGCCCGGGCTTCTCCCTCTTTGTCTTATCTTCAATGCCTGCAATATCATAGGAGCTCAGAAAGTGTTTGTTGTTTTGTGTTTATTCAAAGTTAGAGCTGTAATTCACAAAATACACACCGCACATTTGCTCTGGTAAATTCTTCCTTTAATTGAAATGCATTCATTTGGAGAAAGCGATGCTGATAGGAACCAGATAACCAGAGAACTGATGAATTTCTAAGTGCCGTGGGCCCCTCAGGATGGAAATTACAATATGGAGCATTTAGATACCAAACCCATTGGGGGAGGCTCTAAGGATTATCCATTCTCACACAGGGCACTCAATACAAACCCCATCTCTTATTAATTAAAAATTCTAAATCACGCAATTGTTTTTTGCTGGAAATACTTTTATGCACTGTTTTATTTAGCACCATTAATAATAACGATAATGGTGACAATAATAATAAAACTACTATGTGATTAAGGTGCAGATAAGCAATTAGGAAACAAAATATTTACGGGTTTTAGCGAGGCTAGTGCAGAGAACAGGAATAGAATAATTACAAGGAGGTTCGTGTAAGAGCCAGTTCCAAAAGATTCTTCCCCCGGCAGGTGAGGTCAGTCGCCAGTGATTCTGTGATTCCGTTAACTTGTTCTCCTGATACCATGCGGTCGTTCATTTGAGAGACCCCACTCTCCAGGCCTGGGAGTGGGGACAGACAGATGAGTGACTATCACAGCAAGGTGTGACAGAGTTGGCAATGGCGGTGGTGGGTACTAGGAGCTAATAGGAGACCCGAAGGATGAGATGAAAATAGCCAGGTGAGAGTGGGGCAGGAAGGAGAGGCCCAGTGATAGGAAAGACTTTGGTCCTTTGGAGGATAGACAGCAGTTCCATCCTTCCACTGAGGGGGCTAGCACTCAGACATGAGCTGGGGATGTCAGTGTGGACCACATCATTAGGGCAGTAGGCAGCCACTTAAGGGTCTATAGGAACACACACCCCTGTGTGATTCCAGAGTCCCATGGCCCCAACTGCTATTATCCGGTGGCTTGGTGATGGGAGGTCTGTCACCCAGGTAGGAAGGATGGACTGAGCAGATGCGTGTTGGTGTGACAAGTGCATCTGACAGTCCCTCCGGGCTCACATGGTGCCAGGAATGGGAGGGAGCCCTCGTCCTCTGGTTGGCCTTCTCCCTGCCACCAAGTCCTTTCTCCCAATGCTTAGAATTACAGGCCCTTTGAGCAGGTGTTGCGGTAGGCGTGGGATGGGCGTGGGGTGGGGACCTCCTCACTCTGCACTCTCTGGATCCGGTAGACCCATGGTCTGGCCTCTGCTTCTAACCTGACTCCTGCTACCCATCCAGTGCCAAATGCACACATGCACCCTGATGTGTCTGTACTGGTGTGGCCTGGACACAGCTCCTTACCTCCCAGCTCCTTACCTCGTCACCATCTCAGTGAGCTTGTGTGGAGAATATGCTACTCTCTGAGTGGTTTAATGGACATTTTCTTCAGTTTTTTGCCTGGAATAAAGTCCATACATTGGTGCTTTGGCGGGCATAGTAAAGAACGAGTGGCATGGAATGGCAACCTTAAGAACACAGCCCTCTCCCTGATCTTCCGTTTCCCCACAAGCCCTCTCTTTGCCTTTGCCCTTGGGGCTTGTGTAGCTTCTGAACCCAAAATCCTCAGTGTCATGCAGGTTGCTCCTTGTCCTCACTTCAGCCCTGTCTTTGGTTCTGGGATAGCAAAGTACTCTGTGCATTGGACAAGTGCCCTAAAATGCTACTCAGAAGCCCTGAGTCTTGACTGTCTCAACTCACTGCAGAAACTGGGCCCAAGTCCCCTTACTTTCTGGACCTCACATGCCTCTACAAACCTAGAAATGCAGATTCTTGCTTGTTGCATAAATCTTTGTGGTTGTACAATCAGATAACAGACTCGTGCATTCATTCACCAACTATGTGCCAAGCACAGCTTCAAGTGCTTTGGGTAGAGCAATAAACAAACAGACAAATATTATTGCCCTCATGGGGCTTACCTTCCAGTGAATGAGAAAACAACAAGAAAAAAAGTAGCAAAAAAATGTAATATGTTACATAGTAGTAAGTGCTAGCGTGTTCCATGTTTAAAATAGATGACTAGGAACTTCTGACCAATCCTTATGCAGAACACAACTAGAAAAGCAAGTAATAAGTCTCGAAGGCACTAGAGAGCCAAGAAGATAGTGAAGAATTTCCAGGTGAAAGTCTGGAAAAGAACAGAGGCCCATGCAGGTGAGCTGAGCATCTTGGGCCAGTTTTTCCCCAGTACTCTTTGCCAGCTCTGAAGGGACAGCTGAGAGCTGAGCGAGACTTGTGACACCCATGTGGGGTCAGACGACTGGGACTGGAGTCCAGAATCTACCAAGAGAGCAATAGGAACCAGTGGCCTCTTCACTTGCTTTGGGTTGGGACCCCATAGGCACCCTGGGTCTCTCACTTTAAATTGAATTAAAGTGATCTCGGATTGCTAGTGCACCCAGATGCCCATGAGAAGAAAACAAATAATCTTAGAAGGAAGATTATTTGAGGCATCTTAGGCCTCAAATTATTTTTAAAAGTAAAGTACAAAGACAGAGTCTTGCACAATAAAAAGAATAAACAGACACGAGGAGACAACATGAATGAATACCAGTAGAAACAACAACAAAAAAATAGAAACAGAGATCCACAAGGGCTCCAGATATATTAGAATTGTCAGAAACAAACTTTAAAATCACTATAGCTTACTAAGATCGAGTCTTTTTGTCAAAAGACAAAATGAGGGTTTTCAACAGAGAACCATAAACTGTGTATTTTTTTAATCTGAGTATAAATAACTACATAATATCCCAAATTAAGAGCTCAATAATGACTTTAAAAATTGACTAAAAGATTGGTTAGAAAAATATCTAACACTGAGTACAGAGAGACAAGAGAAAAATACAAAAAAAAAAAAAAAGGTAAGAAACACCAAAAATGGTTTCGATAAAAAGGTTTAACATATTTGTGATTGGAATTCCAGAGCAAGAGGGGAGAGAACATGGGCCAGAAGCAACTGTTTAAGAAATAATGGCTGATGGAAACAGAAGAACAAACAAAACCCAAAACCAGCAGAAGGAATTAAATAATAGAGATTAGAGCAGAAATAACTGATATAGAAACTAAAAACCCAATAGAACAGATCAATGAAACTAGGAACAGCTTCTTTGAAAATATCAAAAAAATTGATAAGCCTCTAACCAGACTCATAAAGAGAGAGAAAGAGACAGAGAGGACTCAAATAAACATACTCACAAATGAAAAGGGAGAAATAACAACTGACACCACAGAAATACAAATTATTGTAAGAGAATATGATGAAAACTTATGTGCCAACAAATTGGACAAACCTAGAAGAAATGGATACATCCCTAGAAACATACAACCTCCCTAAACTCAAGCAGGAAGAAATGGAAAATTTGAAAAGACTGATTATCAGCAATGAAATTAAATCAGTAATCAAAAAATTCCCAACAAACAAAAGTCCAGGGCCACATAGCTTCATAGGTGAATTCTACCACACATTTAAAGAAGAGTTGAGGGGCGCAGGGGTGGCTCAGTTGGTTAAGCATCTGACTTCGGCTCAGGTCATGATCTCACAGTTTATGGGTTCCAGGATCTGTGCTGATGGCTCATAGCCTGGAGCTTACTTCGGATTCTGTGTCTCCCTCTCTCTCTGCTCCTCCCCCACTCACTCTGTCTCTCTCTCAAAAATAAATAAACATAAAAAAAATTTAAGGAAGAATAGATACATATTCTTCTCAAACTTTTCCAAAAAAATAGAAGAGGATGGAAAACTTCCAAATTCATTCTATGAGGCCAACATTTCCCTGATACCAAAATGAGATAAAGACACCACAAAGAAAACTACAGGCCAATATTTATGATGAACATAGATGCAAAAATCCACAACAAAATATTGGCAAACCAAATCCAACAACACATTAAAAAAATCATTCACTATCACCAAGTAGGATTTATTCCCAGGATGAAAGAGTGGTTCAATATTTGCAAATCAATCAACATGGTATGATACATCAACAAGGGGAAGGATAAAAACCATTAATCATTTCAATAGATGCAGAAAAAGTATTTGACAAAGGACAACATCCATTCATGATACAAACCCTCAACAAAGTAGGTTTAGAGGGAACATACCCTGACATAATAAAGGCCTTATATGAAAAACCCACAGCTAACATCATACTCAATGCGGGGAAACTGAGAGCTTTTTCACTAAGGTCAGGAACTAGACAAGGATGTCCACTCTCACCACTTTTATTTAACATAGCACTGAAAGTCCTACCAAAGCTATCAGACAAGAAAAGAAATAAAAGGCATCCAAATTGGTAAGAAACTATTTGCAGACAACATGACACTCTATATAAAAAACCCTAAAGACCCCCCAAAAAATTACTGGAACTGATAATGAATTCACTAAAGTTACAGGATACAAAACCAATGTACAGAAATCCATTGCATTTCTATATACTAATAATGAAGCAGCATAAAGAGAAATTAAGAAAACAGCTCCATTTACAGTTGTACCAAAAATAATAGGGGCACCTGGCTGGCTCAGTCAGCATGCAACTCTTGGTCACAGGGTCATGAGTTCAAGCTCTATGTATGAGGTAGAGTGTATTTAAAATTTTGAAAAATCTAATAAAAGCAACAACTAATAAAATACCTACAAATAAACTTAACCAAAGAGGTGAAAGATCTGTACTCTGAAAACTATAAAACATTGATGAAAGAAATTAAAGATGATATAAAGAAATGGAAAGATAGTCCAAGTTCATAGGTTGGAAGAACAAATATTCTTAAAATATCTAGACTACCCAAAATAATCTACATATTTAATGGAATCCCTATCAAAATACCAACAGCATTTTTCATAGAACTAGAGAAGAATCCTAATATTTGTATGAAACCACAAAAGACCTCAAATAGCCAAAACAATCTTGAAAACAAAAACAAGGGGCACCTGGGTGGCTCAGTCAGTTAAGCATCCAACTCTTAATATTGGCTCAGTTATATGATCGATTAATCTTTGACAAAGGAGGCAAGAATATGCAATGGGAAAAAGACAGTCTTTTCAAAAAAATGGTGTTGGGAAAACTGGACAGCAACATGCAGAAGAATGAAACTAGACCACTTTCTTATACCATACATAAAAGTAGGACCCAACAGTGAGACCCGAAACCATAAAAATCCTAGAAGAGTAATTTCACTGATATTGACTGCAGCAACATCTTTCTAGATATGTCTCCTGAGGCAAAAGCAAAAATAAACTATTGTGACTACATCAAAATTAAAATCTTCTGCACAGCAAAGGAAACAACCAACAAAACTAAATGACAGTCTACTGAATGGAAGGAGATATTTGCAAATGATGTATCTGATAAAGGGTTACTATCGAAAATATATGAAGAACTTATAAACTCAACACCAAAAACCCCAATGATCCAATTTTTAAAATGGGGATGAGAAATAAACAGACATTTCTCCAAAGTCCTCCAGATAGCCAACAGACACATGAAAATATGCTCGACATCACCCATCATCAGGGAAATACAAATCAAAACCACAAGGAGACAGAAACGTACACCTGTCAGAATGGCTAAAATAAAAAACTCAAGTGTTTGCAAGGATACGGTGAAAAAGAAACCCTCAGGCTCTGTTGATAGGAATGCAAACTGTTGCAGCCGCTGTGGAAGAGTGGGTACCCTACACTCCAGTAATCACACTATTGGATATTTACCCAAAGGATACAGAAACACTAATCTGAAGGGATATATGCACCCCTATGTTTATAGCATTATTTATAATATCCAAACTATGGAAGCAGCCCAAGTGTCCATTGATAGATGAATGGATAAAGAAAATGTGGTATGTATACACTATGGATTATTACTCAGCCAATTTAAAGAATAAAAACTAAGATAGAAAAGATTAATGGCTGAGAACATTCCCAAACTGTTGAAAAGACATTGTCACAGATACAAGAATCACTGCAAACTCCAAGCAGGATAAAGAAAAAGAGGTCCACTGAGGCACTCATAGTAAAACTGTGGAAACAGAAGACAAAGAAAAAATTCTAAAAAGTGAAAAAAGACTACTTTCAAGGTACAGTAATTAAACAAGTAACTTTGGAAATCAGAGAACAATGGAATATATCTTTAAAGTGTTGAAAGAAACTGCCAGCTTAGAATTTTATACCCAGTGAAAATACCCTTCAAGAACAAATGTGATATTTTTTGTGTGGGTTTTTTTTTTTTTAGTGTCCAGACAAACAAAACCTGAGATAATTTGTCCCCAGAAAAAAGCACATTACAGAGTATACTACAGCATGTTCTTCAAGCAGAAGGAAATTAATTCAAGTTTAAGGGTTGGAGTTTCAGGTAGTAATGAAACGTAGCAAAAAAAAAAAAAAGTAAAAAAATGTATATCTAAATAAATATTGGCTTATAAACAATAAAAGATACTCTCATACGGACCTTAACATATATAGGGAAATCAAATAGACGAAAAACTGGCAGGGGGCAGGGGAATGGAGCTAAATTATTTTAAGGCCCTTGAATTGATGAGGAAGAGAGTACAAGTATCAACTGATGTCAGCCTTCAGTTAGTCAAGGGTACAGATGATAACATATACTGATATTACAATGAAATAATACAATACAAAACACTTAATCCAAAAGAAAGCAAAGGGAAAAGCAGGAGAACATAGAAGAGGTGAGACCAATAGAAAGCATTTTGTAAAATGATATATGCTCCCACTAAAAGACCAAGCATTTCAAATTGAGTTTGAGAATTCTTATTATATGCTTTTTATAAAAACACATTAAAGGATAAAAGATGCAGAAAGATTAAAAGCTAAAAGAAGGAAAAGGAAAAGATAAACCATCCAAAGAGCAGGTGTAGCTACACCAATACCAGACTGAGTAGATTTTAAGACAAAGCAATACTAGAGCTAAATGACATAATGTAAAAATAAAACCTCAGTTCACCAGGAAGACACAACAACTGTATGCACCTAAGAACAAAGGCTCAAAATGCATACGGCCAAAATTGATAGAACTACAAAGAAAAGAAAAAACAGAAAACCCTGCAACCACAATGGGAGATTTTTAACACATTTTCTAAATAACAAAGAACAAGCAGACCCACCACCCCCCAAAAAAAGGTAAGAGTATAGAAGATTTGATGCAATTAATGAATATGAATTAGGGGCACCTGGGTGGCTCAGTTGATTGATTGACTTCAGCTCAGGTCATGATCTTGCAGTTCATGAGTTCAAGCCCTGCGAGGGGCTCACTGCTGTCAGCCTGTCAGCATAGGGCCTGCTTTGGATCCTCTGTCCCCCTCTCTCTGCCCCTCCCTGGCTTGCGCTCTCTCAGAAATGAGTAAATATTAAATAAATAAATAAATAAATAAATAAATAAATAAATAAATGACAGGCATAGAATACTGTACACAAAAACTAGAAAATACACATTCTTTTGAGTCACACACATAATGTTTATGAGTACAGTGGAGAAAATAAATAAGAGGTGTTGGATGTGCAAACAACAGTCAGGAAGTGGCACCTGAGCAGAGATCCCAAGGAGAGAAGGGGGGTGACACAGTTGCCTGCAGGAAGGGCTCAGGTTGGAGGCTGCATGTGTGGCCTGTTCAGGAAACAGCAAGGGGCCAGTGTGGGTGTAGCAGAGCGCCAGTAGGGAGGACGTGAGCTGTATGGTTCCCACAGGGGAGTGGCCCCCGTGCCCTAGACATATCTGATGGGAATTTGCCTACACCTCCCTGCAGACTGAGGTTGGCATCGCCTCTATCCGAACAAGACTCCTCCAGAATTCTACCCCAGACCTCAGGTTTATTTCTGCCCACATCTGCTGAGCCCTCTGGGCCCCCATCAGCTCTGGAATTACACCCCTTCCATGGCTCAGCCCCTGCCCCATGTCCTGTCTGGCCAACATTTCAGGGAAACCACTGAGCCTGGTGTTCACGGAACATGCACTGGGGCTCTGCCGCACACCAGGCTTTCCCAGGTACTGCCTCCGATCCCCACAAGGGAGGAGGTAGGGATTATTATCTCCATTTGACAGAGGAGAAAATGATCTCTGAGTCTTTTGCTCTTTTGTAAATTTAGCCTCCTCACCAATGCTCACATTACCCTCCATTTGAATTGTCACCAGGTTCTGCTGGTGGCTCAGCTTCCAGGGGTCTCTGCTCTTCCTCCTACCCCGTTCTTATTTCTGCTTATGTCTGGGCTCCAAGAACAAGGGGGGACCCTCAGACAATACCACCTTCTCCCCCTAGTGGCTCTCTAGCCTTTCCCAGGGCAGACTCCAGCTCTCAGCCCCACTCTGCTCTGCAAGTCTCATCCTCATCTTGGTCATGCCAAGAGCAGCCCCAGCCTCTGGTCTAGGGAAGGCAGAAGAGAACTTGTCTCTCCTTCCTCCATGCAGCTCTCCAGGCCCAGAGTCCCCCTCCCTGGGGGATGTGTGGCCCACGCTGCTCAGTTTCTCACCTGTCACTCAAGGCCTCCTATGGACTCCTGCTCTTGCTAGATGTGAGTCTTACCTTTCTAACCAGTCTGAGGCTCTCTGGTGGCTTCTGTTCCCATCTCCCAAGGAGGAAGAGAAGAATACTGTTCAGGATTCTGAGGTTGGGTGAGGTTCTAGCCCCAGCGTTGAACACCTTCATCTCAGTCCCTTAGCACTGGTCAGCATTTTATAGTTTATAATGTGTTCACTGACCTTCCTCTATCTGTGCCTCACAATAGAGTTCTTCCTCTATCTGTGCCTCACAAGAGAGTTCTCTCTTCCCCGATGCTCAAGCCAGAAACCATAGTCATTGTCAACTCTCATATCCCAGGAAATCCAATGGGCTCTCCCTTCGATGTGATCCTAAACCCAACCACATCACACTGCCCCCACTGCCGCCATCTTGTCCAGACAGCCATCTTGTCCAGGCCACCTTCTCTCTAGCTGGGCCGTTGGTATTGCCTCCTAACTAGTCTTCCCGATTCCACTCTTCCCACCCACAGTCAGGTGTCCACATATCACCCAGAGTGAATTTTTTAAACTTTTTAAAAATTTATATTAATTTTTTTTAATTTTATATTAAATTTTTTTACTTTATATACACGCACAAATATATAACATACAGGCGTTATATTAGTTTCAGGTAAACAATATAGTGATTCAACAACACCCTATGTATTACTCGGTGCTTATCATAATAAGTGTACTCCCAGAGTGATTCTTTTAATTTTTTTTTATTTATTTTGAGAGAGAGAGAGAACAAGTGGGGGAGGAGCAGAGAGAGAGGGAGAGAGAGCCCCGACACAGGACTCAATCCCATGAACCGTGAGATCATGACCCAAGCCGAAATCAAGAGTCACTTAACTGACTGAGCCCCACAGGCATCCCAGAGTGATTCTTTCAAAACATAAATCTGACCATGTTATTCCCTACTCAGAATCTTTCAGTAGTTCTCTATCTCACTCAAAAAAGTCCAAACTCTTTCCCCTGACTACAAGATTTGAGCTTGGCTATTTCTCCACATTTATCTACCATCCCCAGTCTTCCTCACTGTGCCTCAGCCTCCCTGGTTTCCTTACGATCCTTCTCACATGCTGAGGATGCATCCACCCCTTGAACACTGTTGTGAGTCCAGGCGTCTACCGATGAAGGCTCAGTGCTCAGCCCAAAGGCATTTCATCAGGAAGGCGTCACCTGACCACTAGGTCTGAAGTCACGTCCTGGCAGGGTCTCAGCAGGAAACAGATGGCACACTCAAAGGGGGGCAATGGGAGACTGCCTAATGAAGGGTCGGCTTACCTAGGTGTGCCTCTGTTCAGGGAAGGTGAAATGCTGCAGGGCAAACAGCGGGAGGAAGCTGGTGCTTTCTGCCCGAAGCTGCAAGAGCGGAGGGTGTGGTGGTCAGAATGCAGAGGGAGAGCTGTGGTGTTGGAGGGGCAGTGCCTCGGAGCCGTGGCCTTGGGCAGAGGAACGCAGCTACCACCCACCTCAGCCCCAAGAAGTGAGCCGGAGTAAATACCCACCCTCCTCCTCCTGGACCTGGAGCCAGAGGGCAAGGGAGACCTGCCCACTGACGCGGTCCTCAGACGCCACCTTCCAGCACACAGAGCAGGGCCGAGAGGCGAGGGGTGGACCTGGAAGGACGAAACCGCATACCCAGCCCTGCACCCATTACTTAGAAACCCTTGCCCTGCTTTGTATTTCTTAAGAGCACTCATCACTACCCAACAACTTCGTGTGCCTTAAGTCCTCTTGTTTTATTTTGCTCTGTCAACCCCGCTAGATCCATGGGGGTGGGATGGGGTCCTCGTCAGGGTTGGTTTGTTTTCCATTCCTATCTCCCAGGGATCTCGATCGATGCTGGCCTGTGGCAGGAGCTTAAATATTTGGTGAATAAGTGCCTGAATGAGGCTGCTGTTATTATCCCTTTTTTGAAAGAGAGAGAGGCAGAGCATGAGTGGTGAACAGGGAAGGGGCAGAGAGAGAGGAAGATAGAGAATCCAAAGCAGGCTCCAGGCTCTGAGCTGTCAGCACAGAGCCTGATGCAGGGCTCGAACTCAGGAACTGTGAGATCATGACCTGAGCCGAAGTCAGACTCTTAACCAACTGACCCACCCAGGTGCCCCTATTCTCCCATCTTAAAATTGGAAAGACTAAGACTTAATATCCCTCGGGGTCCCTGGGGGAAGCAGCAGGAGCCACACCCAGGTCTTCAGAGCGTCAAGGTTTGTTCCTTTCCCCAGGAAATGAGCAATGAGATACAACTGCTAGAGGGTTCTGTGGTGCTCTGGGCACCACTCTGGGCACGGGGGGCTCCGGAGCACCCTTCCTGGCCCTTCCGTATCCAAGGGCTTTGCTCCACACCTCGAGAACTGCGTGGGTTTATTCAGAGCGTGGTTTCAAATCCTGTTCCACCTTAATAAAATTAGCAGGAAAGTCAAAGTATTTTTTTCCAGTGTCTCATGTTTGCCACTAATAACGCTTTCATCCTGGCGGTCCTTGCTTAGAGAACACGCTCACCCCTTCCCCCGCCCCTGCTCTTGATTTCGGAGCCATTAGGAGCTTGCAGAGCTCAGTGTGGTTAGCACACCCTCAGACAAGGTCATGCTCACGGCCCAAGGCCCAGAGCCCACGTGCCCAGAGGCCTCTCTCTACTGCGTTCTGCTCTGAAGGGGCGTCACGCCTGGGAGGAGGTCCCGGGCTCTGTGGAACCAGGCTTCACCTGACAGCGTGCACCCGGTGCCCGGACCCCGCGGAGCATCTGACGAGCGCACTGGGCGGGGAGGAGAGTTGCTGATACTGCGCCTTGCGTGGGCCGCCCCCACCCCCGCTCCCCGGCGCCCTGGAGAAACCCATTAATCCGGTCTAGGTGGCTTCACACCCACAGGCACCGGCATGCTCCGTATTTGCAGCCAGACGATTATACACCTGGCTAATGCGGGGCCTCTGCGTAGACGTGGCTGGCGCTGAGGGTTCCGGATGAAAATGAAGTAGCCGCATCAGTCCGGTTCGGCTGCAGCAGCCTTCAGCTGAGAAATGTCACTGTCCCCCCATTGGGCATAAGCCTTTCTGTCCCCTGTCAGCAGACATTCTCGCCCCTGCACCAGACCCACCTCTGCTTCTCTTTTGGGAACCAGGCTCACTATGGCCTCTGGTCTTCCAGGCCTTGATTCCTCCTGGTGAGGGATCTCAAGGCCAGTCCCCTCAGACTCATGAGAATGACATCCCTGGGGCTGTGCGTCCCAGTGGGGAGTGTGGGCCCCTTTGTCCCATGTGCTTCCAGGCCTCCCCAGGGGCAGCGTGTCTCCGAGTTTACCCCCAGTGGCCCTGCAGGCTCCCCCTCGCTGCTGCCTGGGACAGCCCGGGGAGCAGCCTGCTTCCTTTTCTGCCAACTTCTATTCCTCCACGGAGCCCCACAGATAGTCTACCCCCAGCCTGTGTTCACCTTATTCTGGGGGGGGGGAGCCTCGCAGCTCTCGTTTTACCTAATCTACCCTTTCATAAACTGGGAGGAGGAGGGAAAGATGAGAAGAGGAGAAGAGAGTGTGGCAAGCCAGAGCAAGGCATTTGCTGGGTATCCAAATGTCACCCTGGCCACCCTCCCCGTCCTGCTGAATAAAGAAAACAGAGGTGCCTTCAGGCCTTTTTTGAATCAGGATTTTATTAAAAAGAAACATAATTTCAATCCCCAAGCAAACAATTTCTCTACGACATTTTCTAGAATAATGAGAATAATACGAGCTCTCATCTTGGAGGGACCCGGTCTGCGCGAGCCCCAGGCTGAGGGTTCAGCATCCATCATTTTTGCCACTCGATGAACTGTAAGACCGACACTGGCCCACGGAAAACAGGAAGGAGGTTGGGAGAAGTCTGGCGACCTGTCCGAAGACACAGAGTGTGTGTGTGTGGGTGGGGGGGGGGGGTGGAGTTGGTTCTGTGGTCTGCGCTAAGCCTGGGGGTCTCCGCCACTGTTCCTGGGGTCGCTCACAATGGACCCCCACCCAGGCCGAGGCCGGCGGAGGGTGGGGAGCCTCCTTGGGCATCAGCTAAGGCAGAGGCTGTTCCGCCTTCTGGATCTAAGGGAGAACCGCAGGGGGATCCCGACGTCTAGTCTCTGTTTTCCATTTCTCTCCGGATTAGAGGGGTGACACACCGCAGCGTGCTGGCCCGGCCCAGTTTGAATTGTAAGCTGGTGAAATAGAAATATCTTTGTGAAAATATGAACACACTTTTATTTACCAAAGGTAAACGAAACCTTTTCCTGGCTCGAAGGTTTCCATTTTTCTGCCTCTTGTCTCCTCCTCTCGGCTTGCTTTGATTGCCCATAACATTAACCTTCAGAAAGAAGCGAGGGTAAACGACCTGGCAAATCCAAGTATCTGATTTCCTGGCCGCATGCCCCCTGCCAGGCAGGGCAGCTGCAAGTGCCACAGACCCTCGGGGAGTCACCCAATGTGACGGCTCCAGGTGGGCCCACCACCCACCCCACAGTTGTGGTCCCCCCCCCCAGCCTCTAGGGGAAGGGAGTTCCTAGCTGGCTCTTGGTCCTCATGAAGCTCACATACATCACAATTCACTGAACTTTCCTTCTGTCTGACTGCCTTGGCAAGGCTCAGCCAGAGCTCTGTGCTCTCGGCTCTACAATGGGAAGGAAAGGAAGGAAAATGCATTCCATGCTGTAGGAATGGTCGGTATTATTTTCAGGGATGTCATGTTAATAGGGGAAGGCTGGTTTTGTTTGGTTTTTTTTTTTGCTTTTTTTGGAAGATACCACCTTTGAGGACTGTGGCTCTTTTTCAGGTTATATAAAAGGGCATTAGGCAAACACTGGGAAAATCAGCAGCTTCCTTCCTTGAGAGCACAAACAGTGGGTGGCCAGGCTACGGCACACGTCCAGAAGCCCCGCGGAATACGAAGTGGCTGCGGTTACCTCGCTAATCAGCCCTCCGTCTGGATAATATCAGCAGTACTAAAGGTTACAGCTTTTTTCTGTGATATATTGCTTCTTCAGAGAGTATTAAAGATGTTTTGAATCTGTTTTTTAGGAATCTTGAAACCACCAGTGGAACATTTTTGATGTTGTGGGTAATGCATGAAGCGGCAGCTCGGGAGGGCCAGGCCAGGAGAAGGACCCAAGGGTGTTGGAAGCACAGAAGACACAGCCCATGGTAGTCTGAACGGTTAAGAAGCAAGCTAGGCAGAGCATATGCTGAGACGTGGGAGCAGATGTGACTGGGAAGTGGCTTATTTATTTTATTTGCTGGAGAGGAGTGCAGGGGGAGAAGAGGCAGACCCTTCCTCTCCTGGGAGTGGGCAGTATTTACTGGCAAGGCAGAGCAGTGGAAAAGTTCTGTAAGCATGGAAGGAATTCTCAAGCTCTGCTTAGTATTCTTAGTGTTTTGGTTGTGTGTGTGTGTGTGTGTGTGTGTGTGTGTGTCCGGCCTGGATGCTTCCTACCCAGAGCACAGATTCATACAAAAATTGCAAAAAGTGGTGATATAATTGTGGAAGTTGTAGGAGATGGTATAATGGTTAATTTTATGCAGCGACTGGACTGGACTGGGTCAAGGGAGGCCCCGATATTTGGCCGATATTAATCCAGATATGTCTGTGAGGGTGTTTCTGGCTGAGATGAACATTTGAATCAGTGGAATGAGGAAAGCAGATTGCTCTCCCTAATGTGGGTGGGCCTTATGTAATCAGTTGAAGGTCTAAATAGAACAGAAAAGCTAACTCTCGCACGGATAAGAAGGAACTACTCCTCCTGCCTGACAGCTTGAGCTGGAGCACTAGGGCTTTTTCCTGCCTTCAGATTCGAACTGAAACATTGGCTCTTCTTGGGCCTCGAGCCTGCCAGCTTTTGGACTAGATCTTACACCAGTGGTTCTCTTGGGTCTCTGGCTTGCCAACTGCAGATCTTGGGACTTCTCAGCTTCCATAACCACATGAGCCAATTCCTTATAATAAATCTCTTCATATATATATATATACCCCCCACTGGTTCCATTTCTCTAGAGAACCCTGAAAATACAGACGGCGTTAATCAGTCAGGGACTGAAGTATTACAATCTTTCCCGAATCCATAACCTGACCAAATTAGCTATGTTTTCTATGAGACAAGAGGGTCGCAGACTCCCTAAACTGTTCAAAATATGGGGGCGCCTGGGTGGCTCAGTCGGTTGAGCGTCCGACTTCAGCTCGGGTCATGATCTCACGGTTTGTGAGCTTGAGCCCTGCATCGGGCTCTGTGCTGACAGCTCAGAGCCTGGAGCCTGCTTCGGGTTCTGTGTCTCCCTCTCTCTCTGCCCCTCCCCAGATCACTCTCTCTCTGTCTCTCTCAAAAATAAATAAACATTAAAAAAATATACTTACCAAAATATGGCCAATGGCTCTAGTGACTCTAGAAAGCTCTCCGGTCATACCTCTCTGCTGAGAAAACCAGAGCCCATGAATGGACGTGAGGAGAGGGTGACTGAGGGAGACAGAGATGGGCCTAGCGCCAGCCTCTCCCCCCCTCTCTCACCTGGCACCTTCTGGCTCCTCCCACTCAGAATGGCCCTTGAAGGAGCAAAGGCCTTGGGCCCAGAACCACGTCCCCTCTCCCAGCGTGGTCTGGGTCTAGGCCCGCCGTCCTGCTGAGCTCCTGAAAACAAAACCTGACATCATCTGAGTGCCGCATATGCCCTCTCACTGTAATCGCGACCCCGTCCCGGGAGGAGTCCCTCCCACACTCTCAGAAACGCTTTGGTGAAAACCAGAAAACCCTCTAGCCGCCTTAAACAGCTGCCCTCTCCGAGGCGGACGTCAGCCACGGAGAGGTGCCGACTCCTTCTTACCTGCACAGCCTCCGTTTTCGCCCAGGCAGCGGGGCCCTGGGGCTGGCGGGAAGGGCAAGGAGGGGTCACAGGGCGCAGACCTGAGCCTGAACTGAGAGGAGCTGAGATTCCTGCCTGAGAAATTGAGCAGCACCTGGGATCCGCACCCAATGGCCGGATGTCTCTGGGTGTTCCTTCATGGGGTCCATATGGGGTGAGGGCTCCAGCTGGTACAGGCTATACGGCCCACCGAGGCACTGTTACCAAGAAAATAATCCTAGGCTTTGAAGCTCAGCAGTTAACTGCACCGGTTTTCCCGTCAAATCCAGCTTCCTAGCACAACTCCACTTTGTTAGCTGTGCAGCTCTGAGTGAGTTAAGTAACCTCTCTGAAGCTCAACTAGTGAACCTAGTTATGAGGAGTAGATTAGATTAGATAATAAAACGCTTAGCTCGGTACTTAATAGAGTTAATGCTCAATAAAATTTTGTGATCGTTTTCTTATTTAGGTCGTCAGCACTTTTCACCAGATATATCGATACCCACAAGCTGACACACAACTTTAGGGCCTTGACAATAACATTACTCTGTCCGTGAAAATGATGCAAACATGAGTCTGAGCGACCCACCAGGGCATTCCAACTAGGAAGAACTCAAGAGAAACCATACGAAGTGACCATTTCATTTGTACTCTCACTCATTCGTTCGACAAACACTTACTATGCCAACTCTGTCCCAACCCAGGCCCTCAAGGAACCCAAAGCCTGGGGGAAGAAGCAGGCAATACGGTGAGGAGTCCCAAGATCAAGATCAGCTCTGAGTCCTATCACAACCCGGGGGGAGGAAGATACAGCCCAGACTTGAGCATAGGGAGTAGTCAGGGAAGGCTTCCCAGAGAAGGTAACACCTGTGCTGAAGTTTAGGTTCCAGCTCGGCAAGCAAAGACGTGGAGGTAGAGCATGTCAGTGAGGACTGGAGATACAAAGGCAGAGAGACAAGGAGAGAACGGGTGGGGGTGGAGAGGGAAGGTTCAAGAGCATAGGAGAAGTGCAATGTGGCATGAAGCTAGAAACCAGACCCGGGCCTGGTCCCGAGGGGAGTCACGGGCTGCCTGGCAGGGCTCAGGCTTTGCCCCACGATAGTGCAGAGCCTCCGAGGAGCTTGGAACAGGAGTCTTATGGGCAGGTTAGCTTTTTTTTGAAAACTTGGGAGCCTGCTAGGCAGCCTGCCTTGGAAAGTCACAACCTGGGGTGTGGTAGTGATTCCTCCCTTGTAAAAACATCACGCATTTCACCAGGGGTCCGTTTCACCAGGACCTGGGACGCTTCAAGTCAGTGCGTGCCCAAACTTTTCATTGAGATGCAGTACCTATGTCCCATAGGTCTCCCTTCCAGATGCCCACTGGTCCTTACACAATAAAGATGCCGTTTTGATAAATGAGATGTATTAATCAGAGTTCTCCAAAGAGACAGAACCAATAGGATGCATAAAGAGAGAGAATATTTGTTTTATAAAACTGACTCGTGTGATTATGGAAGCTGTTAAGGGTGGGCCATCAGGCTGGAGATCCCGGGAAAAGTCAGTGTTGGAGTTCAAGTCCAAAGTCTGTCTTCTAGCAAAATCTCCTCTTGCTCAGGGGAGGTCAATCTTTTGCTCTATTTAGGCCTTAAACGGATTGGATGGGGCCCACACACGTTAGAAGGGAAAATCTGCTTTTTCAAAGTCCACTGATTTAAATGTTAATCTCAGGGGCGGCTGGATGGCTCAGTCAGTTAAGCATCCAGCTCTTGATTTTGGCTGAAGTCATGATCTTGCGGTTGGTGAGACTCAGCCTTGTGTCAGTGCGGAGCCTGTTTGGGATTCTCTCCCTCGCTCCCTCGCTCCCTCTCTCTGCCCCTCCCCTGCTCATCCTCTCTCTCTCTCTCTCAAAATAAATAAACTTTAAAAAAAGAAATAAATAAGTGTTAATCTCAGTACACCTGAAACTAATATTACACCGTATGTTAACTAACTGGAATTTAAATAAAAACTTTAAAAATAAATTAAAAAAAATAAATGTTAATCACACCCCAAATGCCCTCACTAAAACATCCAGAGTAGTGTATGACCACATACCTGGGCACCATGGCCTAGCCAAGCAGACAAAGAAAGTTCACCATCGCAGGCACCGCTCCAGGGGGACGTGTCCCTTTGCCAGGACACACAGCTCATGCAAGCAGAGAGGGACACTGCACAAGCACGTGTATCCGGTGGTGAGGCCACACCTGCTGTGTCCATGGCCCTCTGCCCTCTGCCCTCCTGCCTGCACCCTGTCCCTGAACCACACATGCGCCTGGCTGCTGGGAGACCGAGCGGCCTGACCGGACGTACACCCAGCAACCGCAGCTCTCAGCTGAGGAGGGGTGGCCTCTCAATGGCAGACGGCAGGTTCCAGCCGGAGCCCCTGTTCCTTGGTCCCCAGACTCAGTGACTCTTCCTCTGCTCCTCCCCCGCTAGAAGGAAAAGGGAAATGTGGATGAAATGTTTTAAAGTAATGGGTCCGTGATCGTCTCTGCAGCAGGGGGGCCCTGAGCCTAACGTGTCACACTCGGGGGCCTCTCCGGGCTGAGCTGACAGCCGGCGCTCGCTTCTCCTGCGGTGTCAAGTGCCTGGTTCCAGCCTGGGCTGGCCGAATATTTCGAGGGCAGTGGAGGGGGGGGAAGAGATGGGTTAAGGGAGTGGGTCCGCTTGTGCAGGCCTTGGCCGTGCACTCCTCTGGCACCCAGTGACAGGAGCTCTGACGCTGATTTTAGAAAGCCGGGTCCCAGTGGCCTGGAGGTGGGCATGGTCTGTGACGACAGAAGAGATTAGGGTGTAAAAATATGAACTGACTGCCGAGATGCAGGATGCACGGGGAAAACTGCCTCCCCTTTGGCAAAAAATCAAAGCCTGGTGTCAGGACTCCCTATTGACAGCTTGATTAGAAAGGACTCAAAACACACTTCGCCCTGGAATCGCACCAGGAAGAGAGAGACGGAGGTCTTTCTAGGGCTGAGGGAAAGCCGACAACCGCATGAAATCCAGCCTGCCCTGCCCCACCCTCTCAGAGCATCGTGGAGAAGCTTCCCTCTTAAGGCTTACTGAGCACCTACTATGTTCTGGACCCTTTCTTGGAGGCAAAGCACAGTCTTCGACCTCAAGGAATTCACGGTGCAGTGGGGGAGGGATGAGCAAATAGGAACCCATGAGGCCCCATTCTCGAGGGTGTGTTAGGAGACTGGGGGTGATACGTGTGACCCAGTGGGGACAGGGAGCTCTTCAGGGAAGGCTTCTCAGGAGATGATGCCTGAGCTGAGTCTTCAAGGATAAGACGGAGTGAGCTTTCGTGAAGGGGAGCCCCGTGGACACACTGGGGCCAAGGCGTGGAGACGTGAAGCTGCAGACCGCGTGCGAGGCAATCCTGGTGAGGATGAAGGGCCGGGCTGGGAGTGACGAGAGAGGGGGCCCAGGAGGCCAGCAAGGCTTTGGGAACCGCATCAGGGAGTTTGGACGTGACCCCTTAAACTCTGGTGCTGGAGGGTTTTGGAGGAAAGAGTGACGTGGTCATACTTACAATTTAAGGGGGAAACAGGGCTGCAATACAAGGAACAGATTGGGGTACATCCCATAGGTGACCCGGAGCCTGGGCGGGAGGCAGATTAAGGGGCGGGGTGGTCAAAGCTCCTGGAGAGCTGCCGAGGAAGGGCCACTAAAGCCCAGTCCCTGCTCCTGCCTGGGTGACAGTGGGTGAGGGGACCAGGTCTGAAACAGAGCATGCGGCAGAGGGGACAGACCTGGGGAGGAGGACGGGCTGCGTCGGAGGCGCAGGCGGCACAGCCCAGGGGAGACGTCTGCTAGGCAGGCATTTGAACATGTGGGGTCGTGGGGTCTGGAATTTAAAGGTGATGGAGATTTGGCAATTGGGCAATAATTAAGTCCAGAGGGCAAACAGGATCCCACGCAGGTGTAGGAGAGGAAGGCGTGAGAATACTATAGTGCCTGAGAAACACCAGCCCTTTGCGAGAAGGCCAAGCCCATGGAGGTGGGTGTGTAAGCAGAGGCTGCCGTGCACCGTATGTGATGTGACACCCATGTAGGCAAACCTGCATGGGAAGCCAGGTCCCCATTAGGGGACCAGCGCTCAGAGAGCAAGCAGGATGTCCTACACGGGGCCCAGCCCTCAGCTCGAGACACACATTTAAGGGACACCCAAGACCCTCTGCTCTTTCTCCACTGCCTGTTTTTCAAATGAGAGGAGAAGGGTCTTGTCCGGGTTACCCAGAGAGCTGAAGAAGGAAGAGCGGCGGGTGCCTGGAGCAGAGGGGAGGAGTGTGCTGGCCCCCGGGGCTTCTCTCGGCCAGGGACAGGCTTCTCCAGGCCAGGGAATGGACAGACTGAGAATCTGAAGATGCCGAGCCCCCCAAGAGAACAAGAGGGGATGTCAGTAGGTTTTAAAATAGAAGCAGCCACTAGAATAGCATGTAGCAGAGAGCCTCCCCTCTTTATTTCGGGCGCTTACCAGATAAGCTGTCTGATGGGCATTTGTGAGGACCAGGCCCCAGGAGGGGACGAGAAGGGATAAAATAGACCCTCCTCCCAGGGCGCCCACAGCCTGCTGCCCCCACACAACGGTGTCTCTCTGCGGGGGTTAAATGCAGCCCACCTTCCCCGAGGCCCGGGCAGAGGGGCGGCCGCAGCACGTCCCATGAGGCTAGAGGCTCAGCAGAGTCTGGGGGCGGGAGAGGGGACCAGATGGAAGCAAAGGGGGAGATATGGCGAACACGGTGCCTGCCAACTGGTGTCTCCTTGTACCCTTGCGTGTGAACACGTGGGAGGGTGCATGTTTCATCGAGCTCAGGCTGTCATCACTAAGTACCGTGACCCGCGTGGCTTACAAACAACAGAAATCTACCTCCCACGGTTCCGGGGGCTGGAGGGCTTGAGGCCAGGCTGCCAGCACGGCCAGGCTCTGGCGAGAGCCCCTTTCGGGTGGCAGGCTGCTGACTTACCCTTGTCTCCTCACCCAGCGAGCAGAGAGGGAATGTCCTCTTAGAAGGACACGGAGCCCCTTTCAGGAGGGCTCCGCCCTTGAGACCTAATCGCCTCCCATCACGTGGGGGCTGGGATTCCAGCATATGAATTCTGAGGGCACGAACAGTCCAGAGCAGTGTGTGAGGACATGCGTGATCACCAGGCCCACTGGGCAGTGTTTCTCCTGCACGCGACCTCATGTGTATAAATGTGTCCATGAGCAGGACCCGCGCGAGAGAGGCCCATCCAACAGGCAGGTCCACAGCGGTCCCCTGGGGCGGGCTCCTCTCGTGCCGGGAGTCAGCCAGGCACTGCCGATACACGTTCTTACTTCCACCTCGCACACGACGCCTGGGAAGGAGGGGGCTGTAATTCTCATCCCGCATACGGGAGAACTGAGGCTCAGAGACATTGGATCCTTGCCCGGGGCGCTCCAGCAATGACTCAAACCCCTCACTCTCGAGGCCCCGCTTTTCTGACCCCGAGAGGCATCGTGTTCCCCGTGCCCAGAACGGGGCACATTACCCGTCCTTCCACCGCACAGCCCTTCCTTCCCCTGCCACTTAGGACTCAGCCTCTCTTCCAGACAGCTTTCCCAAGCCCCCGGGGCTGGGTAGGTGCCCCGCTCTGTCGCAGCACTTGATGTCCCCGGGTTGCACCTGTTTCCTTGCCTGCCTCCACCAGTCCGAGCTGCTAGACGGCAGAGCCCTTGTCCTGCTCAACACACACAGGACGGACAGATAGCTGGACATGGAGCTGGGCCCCCGGAAGTGGCCGTCTGCTGCTCCCAGACCCTCGTGCACCCTGCCTCAACGGCAGGGCCTCTCCGTGAGCCCTAACTCCGGGGCATGGCTTCCCCTGCCTGGAATGCCTCATCCGTCCCGCAGGGCACAGCGTCAGGCCCGCCTCCTCGTCCCTCCACTCGGCAGCCCTTTACGGATGCTGAGTGCCAGGCAAGAAGCTGGCTGTGTTCGTGGCCGAGAACAAGACCGATTCCACGCATAGCACGCATGTGTGCTAGGCCTGCTTCTAAGTCCCTTGCACATATTAATTCATAACTCCTATGGTGTAGGTTCTAGAACTGTCTCCATTTTAGGAGTAAAGAACTGATGGCACCGTGAGGTCCCTTAGCTTGGCCACTTGTAAGGGGCGGGATATGCATTTGAACCAGGCAGCCTGGCTCTCCCCACCACCCACAATGAGAGACCCTGTCCTGCCCTCCCTCAGGGGCTGCGGCAGGTGAGACAGGCGGCTAGGGTTGCGAGGGGGCAGCCGGGGCCAGTCACAGCAGGAGAGGAAACGTCCCACCCACCTCTCGGGCCTTAGACAGGACGTCAGAGGTAGTGAGGTAGTCTGGAATGTGCTGGCACGTCTGTCCTCCCCTCCCTGGAGAGCTGGCTGTTGCCAGGTTCAGCAGGCCTGCCCCTGTGGTGCTTAGAGGCCTTTGTGACCCCTCCAGGGTTGGCCCGTCCCCTGTGACGGGGACGGGCCCTGGGAGCCCGGCACCCAGGTCCACACAGTGTGCCTGGGGTCGATGCACTGCCTGGGGACAATATGTTTGCCTGCCCTTATGGAGGGAACGGCTCTGTTTTCTCCCTCCTGTAATTGTTACCATCTGTTTCCCTCCATCGTGTTTGTTGATGTTTTCTTGTTTTAAAACTGAAATGAGTCAGATTGGAAGCTGATTTAGGAAAAAGTGTCTGGGAGGGAAGCTCACAGTGGCCGTGGGGGACTCCGTGTTTCAGAGCTGCGGGAGAAAACAAAGATCCTGGTGGGGCAAGCCGGGGGTGTCTGCCAGCGCCTCCCGCCCGGCGGGGGCTCGCATCCCCCCGAAGCCGAGCAGGCCGGGGCTGCGCAGAAGGCGCGTGCGTGGGCCTGGCGTGTCCGTAGGCAAGTGTGTGTGTGCACGCTGGTGCATCTTTGTGAACGCGCACGCGCATGTAAACCCGAGTGTCGTCCAGGGACAGGGTTGTAGAAGGCACACACCGCAGGCGTTTGGAGGCTCCTACTCACAAGGACACAGACGCGGAAGGGGAGAGCTACAGCCGGCTGTGACCAAGGTCTAGGGCCCTGCTCTCAACTTATGTATGTGACCTCCCGTGGATCTACCCACTACCCCTGCCTGAGCAGTAGACGTTATGATGTCAGGGCTGACCCTGGAGAAAGATGAGGGAGGAGACGGCCTTATTGGTGGGTCTTTACAGAAGTAAAAAGCCCCCAGAGGTGACTCTTGCGGGCAGAAGCTGGTGCTGAGGGTGGGCGGCACATGGCTGCCTGAAACATCCTTCTCTGGGGCACTTCTGACCCACATACTGCATTGCCCTGCCTGCCCCACCCCAACCCCAGAGCTACGCTTAGGGTTTATCTGCAGGGCCAGCAGGCCGAGGACCACAGGGTAAGAACTGGCCTCCTGAGCTGCCATTCTATCAGGAATTTTAAGTCGGTGACTCCTGCCTCCTCCTTCGTGTTCCCAGCCCATCCATCCAGTCACCCTCAACTCTTGGTTCCTAATTACTGTTATTTAAGCCAAAGAAGGATGCCCTGTGACTCTGCCCCTGGCTCTCTGGGTCTACAAGCCCGACACAGCTCTAAGACCTTGACCTGCAATTCCGATGAGCTAATAGTAATAATAGCTGGCATTTGCTGAACGCTGTGTGCCATTTGTCTGGCCCCGGCTTCTATGCTCGGGCCCTGGAAATAGAGGACATCCCCTCCTCACCAAAATCAGTCTTCAGAAGCAGGGTTGTCATGCTGGCTTTATAGGGGAAGAAGCAGGGGCTCTGAGGGGTGAACTGATTTGTGCAAGGTCATAGGGCAAGTTAGAGGTGGAGCAGGCCTCGAACTCAGAGCCTTGATCATTCTGGAGAGGGGAGGCACTTCAGGAGACCTGTGTACTGTCAGCCAGACGGTGCGACGTGTGGCGTCCAGGCTGGCTGGGTTTCCCCTAGAAAGTCTTGGATCCCGTTTCTACCCTTGCACCTTTCATTCCAAGCTTCTCCTTCCTGGGAAGCCACCTGGCGTGTGCTTAGCCTAACTGCATGCGGCTCGGCGTGCAACTCACTCCACTTACTGTGATATTTAGGAGCAAGCAAAGGAAACTTCTCGTGTCTGCATATTTAAGCGCTTTTATTAAGTGGAACAAGCTATTTCTGAACACAAGAGTGGCCAACAGCCTTAGAGGAAATTAAAATGAACCATGACAATGGAAAATTGCACAGGGGCACGGCGGATTCTCCGGAGATAAATACGACAAGCCTTTCAACAGCATTCAGGAAAGACGAGAGATCATGGAGATTATGTTGTGCGAGAAAAAAGCAAACCATCAGAAAATTAGAGCTCCGGCTGGGGGGCAGACCCACCAGATGCTGGTCAGGCATGCCCCTCTATTAAATACCCCCCAGTTCTGATGGACAAGGCGGAGCCCAAAAACAGCAGGCGGACAGAGCTTCGCGCGATCCAGCCAGCATTTTCTGAACACCCATTGTGTGCGTGCTATGTAAGGGCGATCGACAGAATTTTGTCCCCCTTAGAATCCGTACGGGGACTCCCTAACCTCCATCGTGATGGTATTTGGAGATGGGGACTTCAGGAGAAAATTAGGTTTAGATGAGATCGTGAGGGTGGGGTCCCCATGAAGGGATTAGTGCCTTTATAAGAAGAGAGACTAGAATTTTCTCTCTCTCTCTCTCTCTGCCATGTGAGGACACAGCAAAAGGCAGCCATCTGCAAATCAAGAAGAGCTCTCGCTAGAGCCCAGCCTTGCTGACACCCTCATCTTGGACTTCCAGCCTCCAAGAGAAATAAATTCTATTGTTCCATCAGCCAGTCTACCGTATTTTGTGACGGCAGCCTGAGCTGACTCGGTGGGGGACAGAGATGGACAGCCAAGACCTTGGGCTCAAAGAACTCCCAGGCCTTGAGGATTGTAAACTAGCACATCTAAGGGCTCAATAGCTATTGGCTGTTATAATTATGATTACGATTCCTCCATGAGCCTGCGTGCCCTCCTAGGCCACAGACGATTCATCACTGTGTCTCCAGCACAGGCTAGTTTCTCAGTAAGCCCTGGGGTGAATGAATGAATGAATGAATGATACGGCGGAAGCCAATGAGCCCCAGCACAGAATGATGAAGCTGTGGTATCCAGGTGGGGCGGCATGACAGAAGAGAAGGCCTCACTCAGCCGTGACGGGAAAGAAGCCTGGGACCAGGCAGTCTGGGCCCCTGCGGAGGAAGGGGCCTCAACCCAGGGGGCTTCTCCGGACCGCTCTCCCTGACGCAGAGGTCCAGAGCCAGCAGCCACAGGTTGCAAGCCCTGCATCTCTGAGCCGTCTCCATGGTGAGCCAGCCCTAACCACCCCAGCGAACAGTACAGTGGTTGCCCCATCCTCTCTCAGAGCAGGGCCAGGCCCTTCCACTGCTCTGGTGCCTCACCGCCCTGCTCCTCCTCCCATGTCACTCCTGAGGACCAGACGCATCTTCCCCAATGGCGCTGCTTCCCTGTGTGTCTCTTTCCCTCTTGCACCTGGACCTCCAGTGATCTGGATAGAATCCGTCTGCCCAGCAAGCTTTCTGAAGAGAGGGACGGGTGCTGAATGATGCCATTTCCTTTAAAAAGAAAAAAAAAATCATTCAAACCACCTCAATTCTGAACTGAGAGAGACGAGCTGGACTGTGGCCAGAGGGCACTGCTCTCCCTCAGGACCCTGCCTGGCTGCACGCTGTTCTCATGACAGAGAGCCTGTGGAGGCAGAACGCAGAGAGACAGAGGGCCAGGGAGCTGGGAAGATGATAACTGAGTCCCTCATCGCGTGCTTCTGGAACATTCCACCACGGAGCTGGTCAGTCCCATGCTGCATCAGAAGCCGGGCTCCAGTCCTGAGACACGCGCTCGGGTGCTAACTTGCTTCGGCGAGTCTTCAAGTCCCGGCAGTAAAGCTATCTTAGCTCCTTCGGCTCCGCCACCCGCCTGAGGAGCTGCCTCACAGGGCCATTTGTGCTGCGTTGTTTGTTGCATTGTCCTGCCTGACCTTGGGGCGACCCTGCCACAATCCCCTCTCTTGTTAAGGCTCTAATGAGGTCGCTAAAGACGTCTCTGTGTCAGGACCGCCTTGCCGAGCTCTCAGTTAACTTCGTGCTCAGAGAGTTGGCTGTGTGAGTCACACGGCACAGGGCTTTAGAACTTAGAACTGTCCCCTCTCCCCGGCAGGCCTTTGTCTGTGGGAAAAAAATAAGGAATGCTCCGCCGAGGCCCGCGACTCGAAGGGTAGACCGCAGGAGTTTTAAAAGGAGTGTTAGGTGTTTGCCGAAGAAAGGACCCCAAGGAAGAGTTGCAGACAGCCAGCCAGCACTTCCTTTGGGGTTCTTGCTGGCTCTGAGGTGAGTCCTGCGCCCAAGGAGGGCTTGGTTAATCCTAGAATGCCCTCTCGGGAGGGCCTGGCAGGGCCTTGAGGGGCAGAGAGGACAGGCCAGTCCCCCGCCAAGGTGTACGAAAGAGCCCACTGCGTCTCCTGGGGTAGTCAGGAATCGTCTCCGGGAGGTCCGGGGGGCTGGTTCAAAATTAATATTGGATGCTCAGAGCCCAGGCGTCCGAGGGCCAGGCCGGACCAGCTCACAGTTCAGTAAGGGACCCGCATGTATCCCCACGTCCGCTGCTGGCTCAGCCACCCTGCACGGAGGACTTTTCCTCAGTAGATCCGCGGAGGATTTCGAGTCCGAGGATGACAACGCCTCCCAGATGGCTAGCGTCTGAGATGTGCACCAGAGTCTGGAGTTGACCCCGGGGAGGATGGGTGTGTCAGGGGCTCTGAGGCTGGGAGGTTGAGGGGCGGTCCCCGAGTGTCACTGCCTGCAGGGCCAGCATTGGGGAAATGTCCCATCAAAGGCCAGAGCGAGGCTGCCCCTGCCATGCCTCCCCTCCCGCCCACTTTGGTGATAAGAATGAAGACAGGTCGCCTTGCCCCAGAGGGAGCTGCATCGCCGCCAAAGCCAGGGTGAGCGGGAACGCACGGGGACGGCCGGGCCTCTGAGCAGGCCAAGCAGGTTACGGCTGTCGGGGGGACGATGAAAGGCCCATCCCCGCTCTGCGAGCAGGCGCCCCTCGCTCTCCTCCTCGTCCCCGTCCGTCCGTCTGGGCCACTCGCTCCGTCACATCACAGGCGTCTGCCGAGGGCCCGGCCTGCCCTGCACCTTTCAGCAGAATGAAAGGGAAACGATATCAGAGGGAACTGAAGCCCAGGAAAGGCCTCTTTCTTTTCAAAGACTTTCATTTGTGATGGGCTTTTTTTTTTTTTTCCTAGGTGATCTTATTTCAAAGCCCCTTTGAAAATTTTGTGGGTTTTGTAATGGATGAAAAGTAACTTGGAAATGGGACTAAGAAGTTTTCAGTTGAAAGTTGTTAGAGGAACGTTGAAAGCTTTGAGCTGTAAGGTTCTGCCAGATTTATCATGTCTTTTGTCCACAAGGCCCATCCGCGGGGTGGGGGTGGGGGGGTCTGAGGAAGGGGCTGGGGGCCTAGACAGGGCACGTGAGAGAGCGCAGCCCCAACGCGAGCGCCAGCCACGGCTGCTTTACGTCCGCGAGGGCAGCCGTCTGAGCTGCACTTTTAGCAAGAATGTCTCCAAGGTACAGACTTTGATGTGGGGAAAGGAAAAAGCGAATGTACTCCCAGAATACTATGGAAGCTGGGTTCTATCAGAAACGAGGGGCACCACGCAGATGCTTCCTATCAGAAAGGTAATTATGACTGAAGCTGAAGCCCAAACAGACCTGAGAGAGGAGAGAAGGGGCCTGGCCTGAGCCCTGGGGCATGTCCACATCAGAGAACTGACCAGAGAAGCGATCGGCACAGAAGAGGTTTAGATACAAAACCAGGAAAAGCATTGTTACAGAAAGGGAAGGGAATTTCGAGTAGGAGGAAGGTAGGGAAATGATGGCTGCACCGAAGCATAGGGGTCGGCAGAGGTAGAGCAGGAAAGCCGAGATGTCCGGAATCCCACCGAGGGGAGGACCATGAAAGAAGAAGGCAGGTGGATACTAGAATGGCCAGACATCGAGTTTTAGGTCCCTGCGTTGGAGAGCCAAGGGCCGATGACCCCAGAGAGCTGGGGACAGATAAGACATGACACTGGACCCTGCAGTACACTTTGGAGAGGGGAGGTGTGTGTACTATCCTGCTCTGACACTAAAAAACTGGCCCCACTAGAAAGTGTCAAGACCACACTGGCAGGGGTTGGGGGCACACGTCGGTGGTCGCTTAGGGTCTAGGCCGTATGAGGGAGCAGGAGACACGAGGGAAGCTCAGCGTGCTGTCGGGGTCAGAGCAGGAGGCTCAGCTGGGCTGGACACAGTGGGGGAAGGGGAGGCCAACGCTGGTACTCAGAGCACAGGGGAAGGGTCTAATTGTTACCTCGACAGGGCACTGCGGATGCAGCCTTGATATGGCTGAACCAGCTTATGGGGCTGTCAGCCACAGCAGGAGTGGGCCGGGGCCCAGTGGCCTGGGAACATTCCAGCCATCCCAGATCACTTCGGAGGCTCTAAGGATAGAATAGATGTGGGTTACCGTCCCGAGTAGGCCTACTCTGGCTATTGGGGAATTTCTCCAGGTCCTGTCACTCTCTTCTGTAAGATAAAGGTGAAAACACGGAACTCCTCATGAAAGGAAATCTCACCATGCCTGTGCCTGCCATGCAGGAGGCGCTCAATGAACGTGAGCTGTTAGGACGGAGGCAGTCCAGGCAGCCCCAGCTCCTCTGTGCCCGGCATGTGCTTATGGCTGGGCTGGTTGGGTCCCTGTGGTGACCCGTGAGAGAGAAGGCACAGGAAATGGTCAGTGATTGCAGGTGACCCTCGGGACAGGGCACAAAGCTGGAATCACGAGGCCAGGTTAGAGGCTGGCCACCGGCCTCCAGTTCTATCCCCAGCACCCAGCATATGGCTGCCCTCACCAAGCCGTCCCCTGGGATCGGCTCTCTTACCCCTCCCCCATCACGCCCTCTCCCTACCACCCAGGTTCCTGGCAGGAACACTTGCCCCCCAGAGACATCATCATATTCTGTAATATGATTGGAATCCGAATATATATTTAAAATGACAAGATCGAAATTAAAATTTAAATAAAGAATTACTTTTCTGTAAGTTGCTCCGAAAGCAGTAATTTAGCAGCAAATTGATAGAGAAAGGTAAGCACTGGTCCTTTAAACCATCATGCAGTTTCCGGCATTCGAGCCAGAAGTGTCTCAATTTAACACATCATTGGTTAGTATTATTAGAAATTTCAGCGGTCTCCGGAGCACATTACGACGGTGCTCCAAAGGGGAGGCCGAGGGCGCCGGCCGGGGTCCGGGGGGCCAGAGAGGGCAGCCTCGTTCACGAGAAGGAGGGGCTCCGGAGAGCAGCCCCTGGCCCCAAGTGGGGATTTAACTGTGATCATTCTCATTTGTAGTTCAGTAGAATTGTGAAATGAAGAACCGAGAGACCCATAAATGTCATTTGCTCTTCCCAGAGGCCACAGATTTATAGTTTTAGCATCTGACAAAATGTCCTCCTGACCCCTCGAAACCTAGACTGGGACCAAGCGTCCAGGAAGACAGTGTCACCAAGTAGCCAGCTCCCCTGAGGCACATGAGCAGGACCTCAAAATCTGTCCCATTCAGGACCTGCCTGGCAATTTCAGCCCCTAGTTTCCCCCACGTTCGGGCACACAGGCCTGCAAACTTGACCATCAAGACTGCCATTGCTTGCCAGAGTGAGGTCTGTGGAACTCCTACATCACCTGATTCGCTTGCTACACCACCGCCTTTAGGGGCCACCTGTCCCAGACCTACTGAATCAGATCTCTGGGGTGGGTCCAGAAACCTGCATTCCTAACACACACACACACGCACTCCCGTTGGAGAACCCCTGTGTTAGACACGGTCAATGCTCTACCTGTGTGACCTTGGAACCGGTGCTCTCACTGACAACCTGCCGGTCCTGGAAAGCCAACCGTCTAGGTATAAACACATGAGCTACAACCTAAAAAACCCAGACCCCAGAATGGCACCTCCCCAAACCTGGATTTCCAGCATCGGAATACCATCCTTCCAGTAAACATTGTCTTTGTAGAGCCTCACCTTTGTGGTGCAAGAGTCCCTGGGAGCTTCGCTCTGTCAGTCCCCACAGGTGGACGAGACACCATGAAGAGCCTCAGTGCCCTGCAGGGGGAGAGATGCCTGAAAAGGAAGTGAAACACCCAGTCCTTGCAGGGAGTGGCCCGCCCCCGCAGTGCACAGTCCTGGAGCCGTTGTGATTCCCCGTGGCGGCTTGGTGATCAGAGGTGCATATTCACTGCTGCTGGGAGCTGTGTAGGAACCGACTCTTGCCCTGAGCACCCTCCAGAGTAAGAAGGGAAAGGAGATGACAGCATCCACGGCCGATGCTGTGCCTGGAACACCAGAGCCTCCATTGTCTGCGTGCTCCCAAATCCGTAGATCTCTGCCACCAACCTCTGCAGAGTGTGGAGCTGTGCTGGCTTCCTCATGTTCCCCAACTTCCAGACGGAAACCTCCCCCTAGTGTGTCTGAACAGCAGGATACACACCTGGAAATCTAGCTGCAAGGGAAGCTGGCAGAGCAAGTCTTCCAGCTCCTGCCTCAAGATGGGAGGGGTGGCAGAGGTGCCAGGCAGTCAGAGAAGACGCCGCTGCAGGGCTCAGGCCAGATCCACAGTGCTTCAGCAGAAAGGAGCCCCCCAAATCCAGACCGGTGGTTGTCAGGGTGTCACACCAGAGCTTGTCTTTTCCAGATTAGGAAATTATGGGGAGTCATGAGACGGAACGAGGCTGTAGGTCAAGCTAAGAGCACAGTTGATGCCAGGCTACCTACCCTGCTGTCCTCCCTGTGGCTTGTCAGTTTCGCCCAAGGCCCCCTTCCTCCCCCAGCCCGGGTGTGTCTGGGGAGAGGCTACCCCCGCTTTAGCTTCACCATGTATGTAATTACAGTCTCCACTGTAGTCTTGCTGGGAGAATCCTCTCTGGAACACAGAGGATACATATGCGTACTTATGTCAACAGCAACACACAGATGACTTTTTGGTCTTTTGCTATTTTGCAATATACACAGTAGACTATGTATGGTTGTGGTTTTTTTTCCCCCCAGTGGCTTTAAACACTGTTTCATAGTATCCCACAAAGTTGTGCACAGAAACTCTGAGAGGTCTTGGTTGGACCATCTGTTGCTTCCATGGTGTTGACTAGAGTCACGTGGTGGTATTCCTTTGATCGGGAGATCGGAGAGACCCAGAAAGAGGCTGTGAATCCTCTTAAAAGGCTTGGCCCCAAGCTGGCATAGTGTCATAGCATCTCGGGTGTGTTCCCTGCGGCCACTCTCCCAGCCCATGTCATCTTCATGGGTGCCTGGTGCAGGCATACCCCATCCTGCTGGCCCAGATGCCTCAGGGGCAGGAGCCAAGCTTGACGGTTACTATGATCCAGTGTCCGGTGGTGCTTCTGGCCCAGAGTGAGCAGGGAAGTGCTGTCTGACCACTTAAACTGAGGTGAGGGCTGGCGGACACTGGGCTCCCTTGATGGGAGGAGGCTCACGCACTGAGGGGTGGGGCCAGCTGTGCTCAGTGATGCTCAGCAGAAGGCCGTCCCTTGCCAGCCCCGTCAGCACCACACCAGTCACAAGAATGTCAAGGCTCACAAGTTCCAGTCTGCGGAGGCAGGTTTATTAGCAGGAGATGAATGTGAGTGCTGGTGTTGTCATTGCCCCCAGAGGAGGCCACTTGCACCCCAAAAGTGGACTGTGGAGCCTGGCTCTGTCAAATGTATCTAGGCTGGAAACACGCTAGTTGATGTACGGTCCTGGGTGGCGACTTCGGCCCGAATCCATCTCTCTTAGTGAATCTGCCTGGCCTTTGTGGCCCAGTGCCAGCCCCCTTCTTTTGGGAGACTTCCAGACTCCATTGAGTCACCCTCTTCTGACCTCCTTGGGCAAAGAGTGGAAGGGGCGGAGCCCTGGCTTCTCCAGGCAATCCCCCGGCCCCACAGAGGGAGGCACCAGCCTCAATCCCCCACGTCTTGCACCCCATTCAGGCACGTGGGAGGGAGCCATGGAGCCAGGCACTAGGCCTCCAAGCAGCCTGTGGCAGCATTCAGGGCAATGACACTGGGGGGCCCAACACACAAGGCTCGCACGGTCTGGAACCTCATCTCCCCAGCGAGTGGAACCCATCGACTCACATTTCCCAAGTGCACGGAGCTCTTTTGCATCTCTGTTCCATGACGTGGCTCACCCTTCCGAAGCACGCTCCATGCACTCATGTAGCCCTTGCAACAGTGACGGATGCTTCGATTATTGCCCGACACCGTAGCTCAGAGACACAGCCTCTTCATTCATTCCCTCGGCCCCCACGACAGGCCGAGCACTGTGCCGGGTGCCTGTTCTCACGGAGCTGGCTCACCAGTACAGGGTCAGTACACCTCACCCCAGAACGCAGTGTGCAGAGACTGCGACTGTCATGTGCACAGCACGTGGGTCCAAGAACAAGCGGGCATGTGAGGGCCCCAGACGAGCTCCATCCCATTGTCTTTCAAACCTTCCTGGGATGCTGTTCACTTACATGGCACTTTTGTGCAAAGTAGAAAAAGATACTCCCTCTGGGTGGACAAATTAGCAAAGAGTAGCCCCTTTGGGCTGCCGCAGCCTCAGGGGGGAACCTCCTGGGGAGCCCGTGGTGCTCCGTGGGAGAAAAAGTGCCCCCCCCAGCCCCTCCAACTGAGCATCTTTGCATTAGGCACCTCTTTCCCTGAACAGAGTAGGGCCCCCGGGGCAGCTCTGTGGGGGATATGTGACCGGTTCTCCCCAAGCTGGCAGAGCACAACCCAGGGCCCCTGTGAGGCTTGTCGCGGGGTGGAGTTCCCAACCCCCAGACCAGCAGGTGCCTCAGCCCCTGCTGCCGCCTCACAGAGAGCCTCCTCCATAAAGGACCGGGGTCTTTAGTGTTCTTTAGTCGCTGAAAGAAGCAGGATGCTGTCAGCTGCCGTAAAAATGTGACCTTTGAAAATTTACAAGAGCTCAGGGTTTAAAAGCTGCTGCGTTAATGATGCATCCTATTAGCATCTCATTAGAGGGAAGCAGAGAGAAGCCTGCCCAGCCTGATGATGGGCAGATAGGGCCACTCTACAGCGCCAGGCAGGAGGAGGGCTCTCCTCATCTGCCTCTCTCTGCCCAGTGTCATGATATCAGGGGAGCAGAAGCATGGCCAGGAACGCTGGCAAAAGGCCAGATGTCTGGGTGGCTTTGCTGATGTGTCCCAGATGAGGCAGTGGGGAGGGGACTCCCTCAGCCCCCCTTCCTCCCCTGGCCTGGGCTGTCCTCCTGGGGGGCGGGGGGGGGGGTTCTGTGGCATTCTTGTGCTGGCAACCCCCTGGCAAGGAGAAGGGGAACTTGGGTGGCCCGCTCAGGGTGGGACAGACCTGGAGAGCCTCTAGTGGAGTCACAGACCTTTGGGGACTCCGGACCAAGGGAGAAAGTTTTAGCAGGAGCTGAGTTCAGAGCTGCAGCCATGGACCCGCACACGATGCCCCAGAAGCCTCTGGAATTTGGGGACCACCTCCTTGCGGGAGGAGGGGCTCTGGCCTGGCCAAGCTGACTCACACCCGCAGCTACAACATTCCTCCCTGACCTGGGCGCCCAGGCGCCTGGCAAAGCGCACAACCGTGTCCAGTTTTTTTCTGGGAGGAGTGGAGAAAGGAATGCTCATTTCCTTGTTTTAAAGAAATAAATAGAAATTTCTGAGCTGTGACTTGCTCATAGCTTCAGAAGTTGCTAGGGCTGAGTAGAATGAGTGGCCTTATTTATCTTCCTTGAAGGAAAAAGAGAGACCCTGTTTCCCTTCTCACAGGAGAACGGCCTTCTCTACATAAGAATTTGCTTGTACTATTCATGAAAGACACAGCCAAGCAGCAGGCCTGTTGTGGCCACACCGGTGGCCCAGCCCCACCCTGCCCCTCGGGGCACCCCTCTGCACCAGGCTTCCTTCTGGAGGATATGGGCCCCCCCCCGCCCCCCCCCCCGCCCCCCCCCCCCCGCGGGAGGCCGCTTGCTTAGCTGAGTGCTGCACTCTGCTGGCGGCAGCCGCTTGAGGGCAGGGCTGAGTCTCAGTCCTCATGTCCCCTAGCCTGGGGCCGGGCCTGGCATGGAGCAGGGGCTGAGTCTCAGTCATCTGGTCCCCAGGGGCTGGGGCCGGGCCTGCCACAGAGCAGCGGCCCATTGCCTGTTTACTGAACTCACCAACTAGCCAGCAAATGCACAAGTGAAGAACGACCCAGGAGTGTCTTGGAGCCAAGGGACTAAGCCCTTGAAAAAGCCTGCAGTTTTTCAAGTTCAGAACCCCACCCCCAATTTTAGAGCAGAAACAGGAACTCCTGAAGTTTTAGACTTCGGAATCTGGTTACCCACTCTGGAGGAGGCGACCCCCACCCCCTCTCCTGGTGGCAATGTCTGCTGTAAGGACCCCGGATGAGAGCCGCCAAGTTTCCAGAGCCCTTCCCTATCCTGTCAAAGTACGGGGGTGGGCGGGTGGGGCACAGATGCTGAACCTGCAGGGAAGAAATGGCAAGAGGGGAGGACTCTGAAAACCAAACCTGCTTCTGGCCTGAGAGGCCTCCAGGAACCGCGCCCCCCCACATGCTCGAGGGGGGCGGGGGCAGCAGAGAGGGGTTGCAGCGCCCCCTACTGGCACGTCGGGTCTCTGCACTGTCAGTGAAAGAGGGTGCCCCAGCAGGCTGGAGTGTCACCATTCAAACTTTACCACCACCCGGGGCCCTGAATAGGACAAGGCACAGGTTCCTTCCCCTTCGGATGCCTCTGGTTACGGGAAGCAACCTCTGCACCGCCAAGCCCCCTAGCACCCAGGGTACTCTGGGAATGCAGAGGGGGCTGCAGACAGGGCACACTGGAAAGCTGTTTAGAGAATGCTAAAGAAGCCACACTTTTGTTCCATAAGTTCCATAAGACTGTTGTTGAGTGTGGCTAAATCCCCAGCCTCCGCCACAACACCCCCCCCAACCCCACCAGCGCAGCCAACCCCAAGCTCCCATCTGTCCCACAGACAGAAATGGGGCAGGGGCCTCTGAGAAGGAAGCTTGTCCATTGAATTGTTCTTTCCTCAGGAGATTCGCTCTTTCCCTTTGTTTCCTGCTCTGTTCACAGAAGCGAAGCTTCTGAAATGCAGGCCAGAGATAAAGTGAAGCCTAATGCAATTAGCTCAGTGCAGCCTACAGGTCCTGATGGGATACGGCTCCGCTCCTCCCGGCCGGCCCTAAGCAGGCGCTGTTTGTCACCGCCATTGTGCATCGGACACCCGATGAGTGCTGTCGGGCATGGCCGTCCCGTCCACCCGCCCGTACTGGCTGTTCCAGCTGCTCACAGAGGCCCAGTGAGGCCGCTGCCCCCACCTGCTGGGTCACGGGGTCAGCTTCTGTGAGAAGTCACGAACACCACGGCCCTCCCCTAAGAGAAGCCTGCAGATGCCCCTCGTGGCCTCTAGGACCTTCTGTGACTGTCCCTGGTGGACAGCCATCTCTGCCCCCACCCCACCTCATCCTTCACCCCAAACCTGGGTGGGCTCTGGCTGCACTCCTGGGAACTGCGGAAACTTCCTGAAATCACCTCTGCTGAGACTCACACACCCCCACACACACACACCCCCCAGTTATCCCAGTCCCGGGCTCTCCAACTTGCTTTTGGATTTCTTCCCTTCCTCCACCTCCTGCTCCTCCTCCTTCTCTTCCTTCTCCCACTCCTGCCCCTCCTCCTCTCCCTCCTGCTCCTGCTCCTCCTGCTCTTCCTCCTCCCCCTCCTCCTCCTTTTTCTCCTTCTTGTCCTCCTCCCCTCCTCCCCCTCCTCCCCATTGCCCTCCCCCTCCTCCTCCTCCTTCTTCTCCTTCTTCTCCCTCTTGTCCTCCTCCTTCTCCTCCCCCTCCTCCTTCTCCTCCTCCTCCTCCCCCTTCTCACCCTTCCCTTCCCTCCTTCCTCCCCTTCCCCCTCCTCTTCTCCCCCTCACCTCCTTTTTCTCCTTCTTCTCCCCCTTTTTCTTCTCCTTTTTCTCCTTCTTCTTGTCCTCCTCCTCCTCCCGCTCTTCCTCCTCCCTCTTCCCCTCCTCCTTCCCACCCTCCTCCCCTTCCTCCTCCCCCTTTCCCTCCACTTCCTCCCTCCCACCTCCTGCCGCTCCTCCTCCTTCTCCTTCTTCTTTTCTGCCTTATTACAATGGTAATGGCCCTAGTAGAAAATTTGGCAGAAGTGTAGACAAGAGAATAGAAGTTACCCATATTCCTGTCACCAAGAATAGCACCCCTGCGAGCATTTTGGTTTTTTCTCTCCTGCACATATTGCTTTACATATGAGCTTATATTTGTGTCACTTTATGTCCTGCTTTTCTCATTTAATGTGATAGCATAAGCATTTTGCCATCTCATTATGCATTTTAGGAAACATGATTTTTAATGACTATATAATATTCCATCAAGGCAGTAGCTCAGAGACCAGTGTGTGCTAATGTGTGTTTTCTGCCTGGGGTTCACTTTCTCATTAATCTAAATATCTAAATTAGAGAAGGAGATCCTGAAACGGAGAGCCTGCCTCCTTCCCGCCACGTCCCAGGGAAGATGCTCCCTGCTCCGAGCTGCCCTCCCACACGCCTCAGTCCCCACCCACCCCGCGCCCCCTCCGTGGACTGGCACATCGTGGGGCCCAGCGGCTGTAGAGGGCCCAACGGTGGCACTTCGGAGAGTCGCCCTCTCACATGTCAGAGAGCCAGGCACACGGCGGCACTGAGCCTAGACTGAGGGCTCAGCTGGTCTTCAGCCATGCCCATAAATGTTGCGGCTTATTGACAATCCAAGGGCCTGGGGAACTTCAGTTCTCACAGCACAGAATACTTTCCTTTATGACAGTTCAGGTGGACTGGGTGGCCGCAGAGGGCGGCAGCTGGCGGGGGGGGTGGGGGGGAGCACTGGGTTGGGCGTTCCTGGGGGCGGGAGTTTAGCAGAAGCCTGCTACTACTACCCAAAGTGCCTGTGTCTCCCAGGTGGCCTTCGGTGTGGCCCCGTGGCTCAGGCAGCAGGAGTAGCGCTCGGGGGGATGGGCCCCAGGACAGCAGCCCACGCCAGGCAGTGCTCACCCCCCTCTCTGCTTCTCCCCAGGCCCCTGGCATCTCCAAAGCGGACAGTCAGTCCCAGGGACTCACGACCAGCATCCGGTGGGGGCAGACGCCCATCAATCAGTCCACGCCCTGGGACACTGATGAGCCGCCCTCCAAACAGATGAGGGAGAGCGACAATCCAGGTGTGTGCTTGGCCGGCAGCCAGAGACTCCCACGCCGGGGCTGGGAGGGGGTTCGAGGCTTCCCGGGTGCTCCGACTCCTCTGCTGGTCCTGGCCCACGGGCCTGCAGCAGCCCACACCTGCATGGAGGCAGGGACGCTGTACGGCCCGGGCAGTAGCTGCGTCTCTACTGCTTTGTCTGCTACTCGAGAAAGCTTTGGGGAGGCTGAGGGAATGAGACTGACATCCCAGGAGCCACTTTGTTATTTTGAGTAGTCGTTCCCAAACCTCACTACTCTGATTCACCCACATCTCCAAGGCACACCTTCCAGGGAGGCTTTGCCTTGCCAATAGTTACGTGAGAAGTGGGGTGCTCCGCCCCCCGGGGGCCGGGGGCTCCCCACCTCCTACGTCACCCCACGCCTTCTTTGGTCAGCTCTGACCTTAACAAAAGCCTTCCCTGTTATCTCCCACCGGTCCCAGACCTCTCCTTAAGATACACAGGACACAACTGTGTTCACACCACAGCCCTACAGACATCTGACACCCCCCATCCCCCTCAAGTCTTCTGCAGGAAAAACAACGTTGGCCCTTCGGTCACACTCCAGAGCCTGTGGCTGCCAGTTTCTTTACCCTCCAGAAAACTGCTTCTCCCTCTGCCTCTGGCAGTGCCAGAGCCCAACGCAAAGAACCCACACGTGCTAAGACCAGCAAGCACCCCCTTCATTCGGCCCTTCCACTTTGACTACTGTGGCCTTAAATCTCCTCTGATTTGCTGCTAGCCACAGACATGCGCTGTCCCCAGTCAGACCCCAGGACTTTTAAGCCAGTAACCCTGACCCCTGTCCATCTTCTCTCAGTCGGCCTTAGGCAGCTGGGTGTGGGGACCCAAGGGCAAGGTCTTGTCACTAACCTCCCGTATGACTCATGATTCCAGCTTTTCTTGCTGACCTGTGCCTAAGCCTCCCGATATGCCACCTGCAGATTCGGTGGTGATATCTTCCCTGTCCCATCCAAATCATTGATAAAATGATGATCAGGACTCAGTACACATCCCTGGAGACCTCCTTCCGGTCCCCAGCATCCTCGGAGCCAATCACCCGCTCATAAATCAATCACCACCATGGCCCGGTGTCTCCGTACCTTCACCAGAGTTATCGGAGAAGTCACCAGCTGTGTTCCGAAGTTCTGGTGCCTCGTTCCAGGCTCCCTGGCTAATCCTGGAGAGAAATGACTGAGGATGGCATGCCTTGTCCTTAAGACAGCAGCCTAGCTCACAGGGATACCACCTCTTCTTCAGGCTTGGGGACAATCCCCCCTTAGCAGCCTGTTCTAGAATCTTGCTGGTGCTGCTTCATCACTATTTGCCACCTTCTAGTTTTCTCCAACCTCTTATTTCTGTCAGAGGGCTCCCAGCTCCCCTTCCGGCCTCTGGAACTAAGGGTCTGAGCGGCTCCCTGTCCCCCACTCTCTTCCTCAGTCTCCCTGCTCATAGTCTACACTGCCACTCTAGTGGCATCATGAAAACCAAGGTGGCATTTGCATGATGGAGACCTAGCCCCACACTCATTCAGTCAGAGGTGACCCAGACTGCCCTCCCCTGTCACAGGGGAAGCTTCACTCACAAACCCACCTGGGTCACCTCAGTGTCTGCTCAGCTCAGGGGGCCTGGCCATGCTCTGCCTGACCTGGGCGCGGCTGGCATCGAATCTTATATCAAGTCTCAGGGCCAAAATGTTGGCCCCAACCTGTTGTTTCCCCCAGGGCTGGCCATGCAGAGGTTGCTTAGGAGGAAGCCTGGCCCCCCAGCGAGGCATTGGAAAACAGCCCCTGCCAGTCCGCCCCCACTGCCCCCACCTCCTGCCCTCCCTCCCTGAGCCACAGGGCTCTTGCACAGCTCCAGGCTCTGGCATTCTCGCCTTGCCCAGCAAACACCTACTATCTTCACCATCTAGCTTTCTCCCCACCTCCTCCAGACAGCTATTCTCCAGAAAGGAAGGAAAAACACCAACATTTATGGAACATTTAACACATGCCAGACACTCTGCTGGGTTTTTTTCCCCAAATACATTTCCCTCATTCAGTTCTTCCCAGAAGACCGCTGAGGTAGGTGTTGCTGGTTCCATTGGACAGATGGGGAGAATGAGGCTCAGGGAAGAAAAGCAACTTGCCCAGGGCTCCTGGCAGAGCCAAGATTTGAACTGAGAACTCTTCAAAGGACTCTGCTTTTTTTCTCTCTGTGTTTTTGCCTCTTGAGCTCTCCCAGGCAGACTGCGCTCCCCCCTGAGCCTCCACGGCCATCCGTTCATATACCCCGATGGTGCCATAATCACAGATTTTTAACCCCGGGGGATCCTGATGCAGGTGTCTTGTCCACCTCGGTGACCTTAGCACCCAGCCCGGGGCCTGGGACAGTCAGTGTTTATTGAGTGAATGTGCATCCAGCAGATGACCTGTCTTCTGTCTCCCTTGCAGGCACGGGGCCATGGGTGACCACGGTGGCCGCCGGGAGCCAGCCTACCCTGATTGCACACTCCTATGGAGTGGCCCAGCCTCCTACCTTCAGCCCGGCTGTGAACGTCCAGGCCCCAGTCATTGGGGTGACCCCCTCACTGCCTCCCCACGTGGGGCCCCAGCTCCCGCTGATGCCAGGCCACTACTCGCTCCCACAGCCACCCTCTCAGCCACTGAGCAGCGTGGTGGTCAACATGCCCGCCCAGGCCCTGTACGCCAGCCCGCAGCCCCTGGCCATGTCCGCACTGCCTGGCGTGGGGCAGGTGGCCCGCCCGGGACCCACTGCCGTGGGCAACGGCCACATGGCAGGGCCCCTGCTGCCTCCACCAGCACCAGCCCAACCGTCTGCCACCCTCCCCAGCGGTGCCCCCGCCACCAATGGGCCCCCCACGACTGACTCGGCCCACGGGCTGCAGATGCTTCGGACCATTGGCGTGGGGAAGTATGAGTTCACCGACCCTGGGCACCCCAAAGGTAAGTCCTGCTGCTCACATGCTCCCGTGTGCCCACATCCGTGCCTCCCCGAGTGGTCACTACGACACAGCGCGGGCAGGAGTGTGGTTCCCAGCATCCTGTGCTCTCCAGCAGCTCCCTCACTGGCCTCACCCAACCCAGAAACAGTAGCGGGCAACCCCGAAGCTTGCCCAAGGCCACCTGGCCTCAGACGGAGGAGACAGAGGGGAAGGCGGAGGGGGGAAGGACAGGTTAGGCAAGGACATGTAAGCAGGCGAGGAGAGGAGTGGGGGGGAGAGCCCGCCAAGTCCAGGGTCCTTCTGCCTCCAGCCCAAGCCCTAGGCCTTTCATCCCGAAGCCAGGCCAAGTATGCAATGAGCAAGAATCACCAGCTCCTCTTAGGCCTCCATGGAACAGTCTTCTGTGGGGCCTTCTCCATTTCCCACCCAGGAGAACAGTCAGAACGTGAACTGTGTCCTGCCCTAGAAAAGCACCCTCTGCCGTGCCCTTGGCTGAGAGTAGTTCCCCAGACGTTGGGTGAGAGGAATGTCTCCCCAAGAGACACTCACAGACCATCCTGAGCCACTTGGATTATTTTGTTTCAAGGACTCCAGGGTGGCTCTGGGAGGCTCCCAGAAAGAGCAGCTCCAGTTTTCAAGGCAGATCCTTGAGACCAGAGCCTGCGGGACAAGCCCCCAGCCTTAGGGTCAGGACAAAGAGCATCAGCAAACAGGCCTCGCTCCTGACGTCTGACTGAGGGATCTCTCTATCCAGCTGGAATGCAGACGGGGCAGGAGGGCCGGGGGCCACAGACGTTAGGGTGGTGGGGTTCATCTGCCCCAGACTTGCTTGTTATCCCTTAGACCTCAGACAGCCAGGCCCCTCTCTTGCCGAGTGGAGAGGGGAGGCAGCCGGGCCTGGACGCAGTTGCAGGCAGGAGGGCACGTGGTGGGCAGTCTCCCTGCTGGGGCACACAGGCCTCTTTGGAAGGGGAGAATAGATGGTTCTAGGAAGTGTGGACCTCTGGGTACGACTTCTCAGCCTCGTTGCTAACAGCCCCTGGAGACGGCCCGGCAGGGGTCCCTGCCTCTTCACAGAGAATGACTCCCACTAGCCCTTCTTTCCTGCCTGCTCTCACGCAGCTCTGTCTTTATCCTTTCGAGCAATTTTCAGACCTCGTCAAGCATCCCAACAACAAAGCCGTGTCTAGATCTCCGTTGGGTTTAATTCCCAATCTGATTGCGCCCCAACTGCCTTTGTTTTGGAAATCAGCACTAGTTTTAAATGACAAAATTATAGAAAATTGCATCTAAATTCTGGTAAACTCTTGCTTTGTTTAAGATCTTTTTTTAAAAAAAAAAAAATTGACTAAATTGATTTTTTGTTTGAATTGTTTTGGTTAAGCTCTCTCTCCCTTTAAAAAGAAAAAAAAAAAACTTACTTCCAGTTTGCATGCCACTAGCTCTGATACACAGGGAACTGGGTATCCTGGCTGCTCCTGCCAAAGCCTAAGGCACTGGGTGGGCTTCCCCGACCCGCCCCCCCACCACGGGGGCTTTGCCGCCACCCCCAGAGGCCTCCTCGGGCTGATGGAAGTTCTAGGCAATTTGCCAAGTTTCAGACATGCATCCGGGAAACGGACTTACTCTGGGCAGAAAGGTAACTGGCCCAAGTCGGGTCTGAAGTCCACGGTCTGGGGCTCAGCACAGAACTGGGATCCGCCCCCCCAAAGCTGCCAAGCGCAAGTGCACCCCATCATCAGGCCCCTGAGCCCATAAGATCAGGAAGTTACAGGTGGTAGAGACAGGCCCCTGCTGGCCCCTGTGCACACCGGGCCAGCTGGCCATTGCAGAACCGCACCTGTAACATCTTTTGGGCGCCAGAGGGCGTGAAGCATCCTCTGTGGTGAGCCCCAAGCCCACAGACAGGAAGGAAGAAGAGAGAGGACCCCTGATGGGGTTCGCTCTGCCAGCCCCTCTAGGGCGGTTTCAGTGCTAGGTGAGAGCCAGGTGTGGGGTATGCCTAGAAGGTGTCCACAGCCATGCCTTTTGGCAAACCAGTGAGACCCACCCCCGCCCCCCCACCCCGCCCCCAGCCAGCCAGCCAGCAACAACCAGTGACCCCTCTGTCATGCTGATTTCCATAGTTCACCAGTGAGATGGTGGTTTCCCCAGAAATTACATTTAACTTACTTCTGTATTTACGGCCCTCATCAGCTGACTTATCCCCTTATATCTGTGGCGAAGGAAGACAATGAAACGTGAACATACAAATGCCTCCAAACTCAAGCCCGGGTGGGTTGTTTTTTTTTTTTTTTAAGTAATTTCTCTTTTCATTTCTAATCTTAAAAGCCTTTATTGCTAAAGCTATAATTTGTCTGTCAGATCTAATGTCAAACAACTGCATATTTTTTTAAATAAGAAGCCCGAATTTTGAAACCAAATCTTTGAAACTTGCCATGTGAGAATCATATTCCTGACAAGACCATGTGAGTTTGGATTTGGGTCACTTTTAATTTTGCCCCTAGGGATTTTGCATCTCCAAAACTCAATTGATTTCACACTCCTAAATGACAGACAGCTGGCTCCGAGTGGGAACCAGGAGGCACTGCGTGATGGCATCAACACTAGTCAGAGCTCCACTTAAGAAAAAAAAAAAAAAAGAACTTTCCTTTTCTCCTGTTCTCTGTTTGAAAGCTTGCCCGGCATTATAATAAGATTCACCATGGAGCTCCTTGAGATCTAGCTCCGCGATTTTTCCTCTATTGTTTGACATGACAACCTGGCCTCTCACGGGGTTGAGTAATTATGGAGAGATCCCCTCCATGAGGAACAGGTCTCGCCAGCCAGAGGGATGGGCCACTGGTATTTTTAGACTTCATTAGTGCCCTGATTTAAAATTTCACATTTTGTTTCTTGTAATTATCTTCCAATCGACTGAGCTGAAATTTCTGTTGGGGCTATGTTAGTCTGCCTTCCCAAAAAGGGAGTTGGGACTTTCATTTAAAACTTAACCAATTGAAAAATAAAGGTGGTGCAGAAATGCTTTTTGATTTGCAATAGGTCAAGCGATTGTCTCTCATCTGTGACTAGAGAAGCCAGCTTGCATGCAGTCCGCTTTAATGAGTGTTATTTAAATGCATTGAGCACATATAGATTTTTTTAAGAAACTTATAAGATAAATCTTTCTTTCTCTAAGAACAATTTGGGGGTGGGAGCAATCTGTAGGATTTCATCCTTTAAAAAAAAAAAAGATTATGTATTGAAAACTAATTAAAATAGATTTCATGTGTGCGAAGTGATAAGGGAGGAAAAAAGAATTAGTTCCATTTGAATCCCGTTATAAAATACCTGAGGCCTTAGCCCTGTTGGATTGGAAACCATGAACCAATCCCATGGCAGAGGCGGTGGCCGGCGTCAGGCCCTGTGAGATGAGGGAAGCCGGATGGCGCTGCACTGGTACCACGTGAGCCCAGCCGTGTCAGAGCACGGGTGCAATCTCTTGGTGTCATTTTTTTCTATCCCCTATCTTTTTCCACAAAGGATTCTTGGTGGCTAACAAGGTAGCCGGAGACTCTTTAAAGCCCCTGACTAGCGGTGAGCTGCAGAAAGGTGATTATATTTTTACCCGCATGTCCAAGGAGAGAGAAACAAGGTTGCACCTGTTCTCACCTGCTTCTGAACCAAAATACAAAATCCAAGTTGACCCGAAATGGTGAGGCTTGTCTCGTCTGACTTTAGATTTTGCGGGCCTAGGCTGAGGGGCCATGAGGATTCCCAAGGCCAGGCAGCCGTGTTGTGGGGTGTGCGCAACCCCTTCCTCTGGTTTCACACCTCTTCCCTTCTCATCCTGGCCCCTGGGCCCCCACTCTGCTCAGCTCTGTCTGTCTCTATGCCACCGTCTGCGTGGAGAGCAGCCACCCTGTCTCCATGACTGGCAAAGACAGGATCTGGTAAAAATACTTGGAGGCATAGCATACAGCTGTGTGACAGGACAAGTCTCCTAACCTCTCTGAGCCTCCTTTTCTTCATCTTTAAAATGAGATGAGAGGACCATTTTCACCAGACATAGAGGAAGATTGAATGAGATGGCGGATATGAGCGGACATCATACTTTGCCCTCTTAACTCTGAAAACCATTGTTCCTGTCAACACCGAGCCCAGGTGTAGAGAGAAGCTAGTGAAGGGCTGGGTGGCAGAGCCCCCTCCCCAGTGCAGAGGAGATGGAAGAAACCCAAGCTTGCTCATATGGTTGGCAGCCCCTGGGGAAGCAGCTCCGTGGGACCACGATGTCCCCATTCCAAAAAGGAAGTAGATGTGTCCCCTTCCTGGCAGGAAGATTCTGGACTGCCCTCCCCAGCATAGAGCCCAGCACAGACCCTACCCTCAGACATGCCAGGGCACACTGCTCAGTACACATTCTAGAAGCAGCTGGGAATTCATGATAAAGCTGTTTGCCCACGCATGGTTAGCACAGAGGCACGAAATGTCCAAACTGAAATCATCTTCCCACAGACCTGCTCTTCCTGTGCCTCTGTCTCAGAAATGACATCATGAATCCATCCAGGAGTTCAAAGTCAAAGGCGGTGGCTGTCCTTGACCTGCCCTTAACCCCCTTCTGCACGGAGTCTAAAAACCCCTTTGATTCTGCCTCCCCCGCATCTATCCTCTCTCTGTCCCCACCACCCCTCCCCTTTCAGGCCACCATCACCTCTGGTTGCAGTAGCGGCCTCCCGGCCCAAAGTGCATCCCCTCTCAGCCAGGTCCATGGTGCAGCCTGCGTGGTCTTTGCAAAACGCAAGTCCGGTCCTGTCACTCCCCGACAAATGCCTCCAACAGCCCCTGCTCCGGTCGGGACAGTGCCCGACCCTTCACACGGTGTCTCGGGGTCCAGCCCCCACCCAGCTCCGCCTTCATCTCTGCTGTTCCGCTCACAGGCTGCCCTGAAGCCACTCCAAGCCTAGGGTTTTCTCCCTTCCAGCTGTGCTCTGCGTTTGGCCGCGTGCCCGCAACAGTTACCCTGCTCCTGCGTCGTTCTGCCAGCTAGACTGCCAGGCATTGGGGCGGGGGCCGCAAGACTCCCTCCCGCTCCCACTCCACCCCCAGTATCCCAGCCAGTGCCTGGTGCCGAGAGATGCTTACGAAGGGTTAGGTGAAAGAAGGCACAGAGCACTGGGCTGAGACTCAGCCCCGAGGCCCTGTGACTTCTCACCACCTGCCTCTCCCTCTGTGTGGTGAATGCAGGTTGGTGACCCCAGCACGCAGGAGTGTTCATTCTGCAGCCGGTCGCTGCCCCCACACCGGTCCCACACTTTCGCAAATAACAAAAGCCCATCTATTTCCAAGTTCCTCCTGTGCCCAAGCACCTCCACCCAGATGCTTGCCCCAGAGCATATGGGATCCGAAACTCTGACTCCGTTTCCTCATCTATAAAAGGGAATAATAACAGAACATACTTCTTGAAGTTGTCGTGAGGATTGAGTTATTTTACGTAAAGCCCTTGTGAATAGTGCCTAGCATGTTGTAATCACTGTAAACATCTTTGCTACTGTTATCTTCACTACTGGTGCCAGGACCTCCTTTCAGTAGCATGGCCTTTTAGGCGCCCAGAGTAACATGAAAAAGCCAAAGACCGATTTGCCTTGGGAGTCTTGGGAGATTGCGTCAACACCGTGATGTCTGAAGCACCTAGTTCCCAGGGGCCCGCTTTGGACAGAAGAAACCGCCTTCCCGCGTTGTAACATTTTACAGCCCTCCACATCGCCATAACAACCAGAAGGAACCGGGCTGTTGCTGACACCTCCCCCCTAATTCCAGGAGCTCTCTGTCTTCTGAGAGCTCCTCCTGTCTGCCGTCAGGAGATCTCAGCATCCTGCGAGACTCAGCCTGATATCAGGGTGCCAAACTCCCAGCATAGGTCCTCCTCCATGGCTGGATCAGTAGGTGGGACAAACAAATGATGTCACTCCTGCAGACCAACCAAGCAAGGATGCCAACGGAGGGACTGGGTTAGGAGCATGTGGCTAGCAGCGTGGAGGGTGGCCAGGAGCCCGGGTAGAATTCCAATTCCACTACCCACTAACCCAGTGAAACTGTGCTAGAACACTGGTGTCTCTGAGCCTCAGTTTCCTTATCGGTAACATGGAGGTAATCATAGTGCCATCTGCATAGACATGTCTTAAGGACTTAATAATGTATGCAAAGTCTTAACACAGTGCATGGCGCATAGTGAACCCACAGTAATGCTAGCTGTTATTACCGGCACTACTGTGAAGAATCCTGGAGAAGGAACATTGTCTGGCACACCTTTTGCTCAGGCTCGCCATTGTTTCTAAAGCAAGGTTGCTCAAAATAATCTCCCAGATCTGATTGACATTACCCTCAACCCAATTTTTCCCCTTTCTAGGCTGCCCCTCACCCCCAACACACACCCCCTCGCCCAAAAAATATGTGTCTCAGAGCCTGTGGAATTTGACACTTTGTCTACACAAGGTCTTTCCTCCTCCAGTGGACAGTATCTGGCCCAGCCCTGCCTCGGAAAGCCCTCCTCCCCTTCCCGGGGCTCTAGCCTCCGGAGGTTTGTTAATCATTAATTGGAGGGTTGTCCAGGGCTTAACTGTTGTGTTAACAGATCATTTGATGAGGAGTGAACCAGGCAAGCGGAAAGATGCAGCAAAGGCCACCAGACCGCCCAGAGACCATGTCATTCTCAGAGCAGGAGGTGACCCCAGGACCCCAGCCTCTGTACAAACCCCCCAGGGATGCTCTGTTCAACAAGACACAGTTACAGCAAGATGCCTGGGGCCCCCTCCTCACTGAGCTGAGTACACAGAGCTGGGAATAGCATATGGGCTTTCAGCCCCAAACCTCTGCTGAGCATCTCTGAGATCCGAAATCCTGTCCTGGCCCTAACTGTCGACAGGCAGGGCCGGCAGTGTCAAGACACCATGGGAATGAGAGGGCTCTTCAGATTAGAGCGAAGGGAAGGAACATTTCCTTTCCTGGGGCTTCAGGAAATGGCACTGACCCACAGTAGGAAACCAGCTACCCTGGTCTCAAGCCCACGCAGATACCAGCAGGGACGACCACTGCATTCTAGATCACTGACATGAAGAAGCCCCTGAGGGGCTTGGGTCCTGTCACCTTCTTCCCTGCTGTACCACCAAACATTTACTGAGCAAGTAATGTGTGTAGTATTACTCACTAACTGTGTGCAAGCCTGCACTTAGCTTCTCCCACTCAAAAGATAATACAGAATGTGCTAGCTCCATGCCCCATCTCGATCTCTGTTCCTGCTGAACATGAGGCCCTGTGGGGATGCCTACAGTGTTCCGGACACTGTGCCAGGTGCTGGGAGGGATGGTGGTCTCCCTGGCGAAGCCTGCACCCCCACTTGCGGAGTCCAGGGAGAGCCAGCAGTACAAACCACAGGCGCGGGAAAAGGGAGGTCAGTGCAGACTGGGCCTTCAAAGGCAGTCAGAACGATGGAGGGGAGGTTACATAAGGGAAGATCTACAGAGGCCAGATCTTAGGGAAGAATGTTTGAGAGAAGTGCCAGCGACACAGAATTATGTTTTCTCTATCAGAGAGCGACACACGCAGACACTTCTAATCAAATGGTTCATTGGGCCTGTCCCGATTTGAGACAGGGTCTGCTAGCGATTTATACTTAAGGACCCAGGAAGTCTATTTCCCTGACCCCTTGATACCCAAAGTTCAGGAAGCCTGGGCTTTACTCTGGCTTCTCGGCTTTACTTGCCCAGTTAGTGATGGCTGGTTGAGGATCCATGATCTTGAGCAAGAGTCCATTTTATCAGCCATTTGGGTCTTACAAGGTCAAGTCATTCTGGTCTTGGAAGGCCACTTCGGGTCTTATAAAGCGAAGACCCCCTTGTTCTTCAGGGACTGTGATCCAGGTAGGCAACCCGTGAAAGCCATTAACCCCTGACTGGGAAATCAGGGGGCACCCCAGGGTCCAGAAATTCTTTGTAAACTTTCTCTCTCCTGTTGTGACAGGTTAATGGCAAGTTTCCTGTTGCCTAATCATTGTGCAAACATCTAACATGTGCCGTCTTTGCCAGGAAAGGCATGTCCCGTCAGGCTGATCCCTAACACTTTTGAGGTTCGGAATGGGTTTCGAGAGGGGGAGTGCTCCGCAAAGCTCTGGCACGCCTGCTGCCTGTCCCCACGTGAGGCATAGCACCTCAAACCATGAAACGTACTGGAGAAAACATGGTGGAACACTGGCTTCGGTTGAAATTACATTCCATTCAAGAGCACACTCCCTATTCTAGAAACATAAAAGGTCAAAATAACACAAGCACGTGAGGAACAGAAAACACTGTGTAAATTGCTTAAAGAAAAAAAAATGGCCAAAAGTTTACTCTCTGTTGAAATGGTTGCCATCGCCTGTTTTCATAGTGTAACTCTCTTTCTTTAAAATAATGTCTCCTAAAGGGGAGCCCCAGTGTTCATCGGTACATCACCAAGAAAATGCCCTGTTTTACTTTCTAGCTCTCCCAGCAGCCTTTTGGATGAGCTAGCGAGGTGCCGTGAACTGTCTGGTTTTTCCCACTGGCCTCTCACTGCCTTTTCTTCCTCTCTTCCAAGTGACTTCTGAATGTTCTCATGGCTCTGTGTCTCAGATCCACCTCTACACACATCCCAGGCAAACACGCATCTGTTTTTCACCACTTCCTGTGGGACCAATGTCAGGGGCTGTATATTAGTATGTCAGGGCTGCCATAACAGAATGCCACGCACTGGGCAACTTAAACAACAGACATCTGTTTCCTCACAGCTCTGGAGGCTGGAAGTCCAAGATCAGGCTGCCAGCAGGGTGGGTTTCTGGTGTGGCATCTCTCCTTGGCTTGCAGATGGCCATCTTCTTGCTGTGACATGGCTTTTCCTCTGGGCAAGGACTCCCTGGTGTCTCTTCCTTGTCTTATATGGAGTAGAGTCCTATTGGATTAAAGTCCCACCCTCACCACCTCATTTAACTTCTTACAGGCCCTATCTCCAAATACAATCACTTTGGGAGTAGAGCTTTGACATATGAATGGCGGAGGGGTGGGGGGGGACATGATTCAGTCCATAACCGGCTACATGTCAGTCTGGTTGGCAAATGGAGTTAGAGTTTGTCCTTGTCATCTTGTTTCTGGACACTGTCTCCTCCCCAAACCACACCCCCCCACCATCACTGACCTTGCCTACATGGTACCACTTATGACTTGCTCCCCTCTAAGTACGTGGGTGTCTGGTCACTATCCTTCCTCCCATTCATGCCTTGCGGAACCGCCAGCAGTCAGCCTGTGGGACGTACCTCTCTGATCACAGCAGCCTGGCAACGTGTGCCCCACGGGCATGACACAGGGCAGCCTGGCCCAATGGGCCCTGTCTCCATGTGGCTTTTGGTTTGCAGGGACAGAGAAGGTTTCCCGGTAAAGAACTCCTATCACCAGATGAAGCAGTGACAGGGACACTTAAGGAGTGGGGATGGTTTCACAGGGGATTTTTCTAGAGACCGTTTCCTGGGGCAATGTGAAATCTTAGTGACACCTCTGACCCTCAGTTCCCTACCTGTAAAATGGGGCAGGTCCCACATGGCCTTTAAGGTACTATCCCACTCTCATGCTCACTGTAGTGGTAACATGAAGGGGTGCGAGGGGTGAACAGGAGAGGGATGGGTTGTTGTTCAGGAGTAAATTCTCACCAACGGAGAAGGTGAGGAGCTGCTCGGGGGAGTGGGGGCGGCCATCAGTGCCAGCAGATGCAGCCTTGTCTTTCAGAAGGGCATGGAGTGGATGTTTTATATGCATTGTACACTCACTCCACGTTTACGTAACCCTTGCAGCTGCCCTAGGGGGTGGAGTCACAGAGGGAAAACCAGGGCTCGGATAAGACGCTTGCCCAGATGTAACTGGCAGAGGGGGAACGGGGGTCAGGATGAAAACCACCTGCCTGTGACACCCATTCCCCTCCCGCCACACCACCCCTTCAGGCTTCCGTAGCTTGTCACTCGGCACGTCTGGGCTACAGATGGGCCACAGAGGCTGTCTTTCACCTCCTAGGATCGTGTGTCTGATATTTCTCAACATAAATTGGTGACTCTTGGGTTCTTTCCTCATCTCTCAAAGTACTGTGTGACAGATGGGTGAGTGAGTGGACTTAATTCCTCAAGTAAACCCATGAGGGACTTTGGACCCTTGGAGGGGACTTCAGACAGGGCCCCGGCCACCACAGTGCCACTGGAGCTTGGGATCGGGCAGCCCTGGAGAGTCTTTCCTGCCGCCGCGGCATCTCCCACACCTTATACAAAGTATTGCCAATGCAATAAAGTTAATGGAGCCAGCCATCCTATGAAGGAGCCAATTCCGTGCAAAAATGATACATCTTTGAAGTTAATGAGGTCTATTAGTTGAGCTTATGCCCTTTTAAATGAACACAATTGTTGAAATCCACCAAACAGCAGCACACCCACTTAGACGTAGTTACTGACGCCTGGTACCCCTGTCACCAATGCACGGGGAGCCACCAGAACAGAGTTCTGGGAACTGGATTCTACTGACATCTAGACAGCCTTGAGCTCCAGGGGAGCTCAACAGATGTCGTGCCTGGCTAACTATCCTTGTCCTTTGCAAAGTCCCCAGATCAGCCTAGTATGGCCATGGGGACTGGACAAGCCGTAGTGCTCAAGGGAAAAAGTGATAAAATGCAGCCACGAATCTGGAAGAGCATCCACCCCAGCCCACAGCTTTAGACCCGGCCTCAGGATTAGCTGGCAGAGGTGCACAAGAACACAGCTCGGCCGTCGGCCCTTCGCAAGTGGCCCCCGCACAGGTGGAACTGCGGCCGGGTGGTCCCCGGGCTCGGGGAAGGTGAGCAGACGCAGTTTCTAGGAAGCGTAGACCTGGAACTGGCTGAGCAGAAACACGAGCCTGCAGTCGGCCTGACTGCAGATTGAACAGGGACCATCATGGCCCCTGCGCCCCCTGAAGATGGCCCGCCAATGCTCTGCCCAACTTCGGTCTCCTCCCCAGTTAACACTGCTCACAGTTGCTGAGGAACACAAAGTGGTATTTGTTGTGCCCACAGAACATCTGCTGAAGGCAAAACTTGTGTTCATAGCTCTTCACTTCAAAAGACTTGCCGTGTTATAAAAAGAAAGGGACCATCTGTCCCTCTTCTGGACCCCGGCACCTCTTGAAAAGATTTCTGTGCAAGAAGGCAGTGAGAAGTCAGCACTGACTTCAGGGAACTATTCTGAGGCCGGAAAAGAATGGTGCCTCCCTGCCGAGGGGAAGTTGAGGTGGCAGATGGGACCGGCTCTGTGGAGGCCACGAGATGGCAGAGGCTGGCGGGAAGGAAACGGCTGTGGCACTGGGGAGGTGCTCCAGCTGTGCAAAGGACCAACTGAGAGGAAGAGGAAGTGAGGGCACGCGAAGGGGAAAGACCAGGAGGCACTGGGGCCCCCAGTAGAAGGGGTGGACGGTGGCATCGCCAGTGTAGACGTACGTATGTGTCGCACAAAGTCAGGTGTCATCCTTTTGCATTCCCCTGCCCAGCTCATCCGGCCTTTCTGATCCAGTAAGCTCTTTAGGACAGTTCCGCGTCGAGGGGACCGCCTTAGGTGCAGTGATGCTCTTCCAGTGGCTGATAATTGAGGTGTTCTTCCAGACCGTGTGGGGGTCCGGTGTGAGGCCCCTCTCAGCACCAAGATAGAAAAGTCACCTGAGCAGCCAGAAGCTGAGTGAGCATCGAGGTGGAGCCGAGGTGAGCACAGGTGGGACCTTCGGTGGGGAGGCAATCCCCCCGCTTCCCGGCTACACTCTCCCAGGCTGGGCACCCCCTGACTGCAACTCCCCAGAAGGCTCCTCCTTCCTTGGCCTCCATGCTGGCTGCTCCAGTTCTGTGGTTCTGAAACAGTCTTGATCCTTCCGTCTTCCGGATCCTTCCACACACATCCTGGAAACTGTTGGGTTTCTGCCGGAATCCAAGCAGATTCCAGAGAGCCTTGGTCTGAGAACCTCTAAGCTTGAGCTTATTTTGTTTCAGATCAAAACCTGCTTCTCTTCTGAGCTTCCGTCCTGGGGTAGACGTGGAGGGGAAAGTGTTGGAGGTTCTGAAGTGGGGTCCTCTGAGGACACCCCCCTTGCTTCCATTCCCTGCTCGTCTCTGGTGGGAGGGAATGAATTGAGAGCTTTGCCTCTGTCCGGGGAGGGTTTGCAAGTTTTCATCCACAGGCTTAAATGTACAGAATTGCCCCCCCTTGACTGCTCATATTGAGATTCTGAGGACGGAGGCAGTTCCTGGAGGAGCATATTCAAGGCTTCCAGAATCCTAAAAGGTCACACTCCTTTTATTCTTGCCTCTTTTCACTTCTCTTCTGTTCTTATTGATTTCTTTGGGTCCATAAGAAAACACAGTAGGCAAAGCCTGCTACTTCCATTGAAATAAAATATTCTGCAGTCAAACCACACACCATAAAGAAATAATTGCAGTCTGTATATATTGCTAATGGACATCTCTCAGCAATTCCCTGTCTCATAAGCTTTAAACACAGACATTAGTATAAATATGCAGAAACCCCCATTCGGGCAAATTACTCTGCATTTCTGAACAGAAGGAAGATTAACCATGTGCTGATATCTTTGAAGGAGCTCAGCAGAGCAGGAAAAATTCGCTAGTCTTCTCTGGGAGGGAGCTCAAGACTCCGTGAGGCCTAGAGGACAGAGCTAGAGGCCCGGCTGGCATCGTCTCCTCTCCTGGGCCCGGGACTCCCCTGGAGCGCTGAGGGCTTGGCCGCGGGAGGAGGGCACTGGCCCCCCACTCTGGCCAGATCAGCCTCATTTGAGCTGGTTGGCCAGTTGGGTGTCCTGCTTCCAGAGCCTTCCAAGCTCCCAAGGCTCTCAGAGGCACAGAAACAGAGAGTTGAAGCATCCCCCCGCTTCCCTCCCTTCCCTCTCCCCTCCCACTCTTATCTGCCTGACGAAAGCCCTCAGGGATCATCAGGCATCTGAAGTAAATGTCCTGGGGAGACGTGTAGAGGCAGCATCACCATCGGAACTAGGCCTTACAATCTCCCCTTTTCTCAGCCCTCCTCCCCTACCCTGTTTCCCCTCATTGAGGGTCCCACGCTCCCCACAGAGGCCAACACAGGAGTGAGGGTCTCTATCTCCTGGAGCGGGGCTCAACAGCCTGTGCCACCAGAGCCTAACGCCAGCCTGAGCTTCAGGGTCTGTGAGGAAAGCCCCTTCCTTTCAGGAATCAGCCCTGACCCCCAGTCACCAGGATGGGGAGATGCCCCAGCCAGCACAGGTTGCTGAGCCTGGGGAGTGACAGGGTCTGGCCTTCACTGCCTGCTGACTGGACAGGAGGCAGCAGAGACAGGGGAGGGCTCTGCACAAACCTCACGAGAGTCCCCTCCATGTGTTCAGCATAGGCCACCATGTCCCCTTTACAGACAGAGCTCCAGGCTTGGTTTTCTTGGGGCTGGAGCGGCCAGGCGAGCAGGGGAAGGTGGGCCAGCCGGGAGGCTGCTGAGTTGCTGCAGGTCTGCCTTGTCGTCTGACGTGGGAGGTGAGTTATGAGCCAGTCAGGAATCACCACGGGGTGAGGGAGCCAGATTGCAGAGGTCTTCTGGTTATTTATTTTGTGCTCGCCTGCCTTTCCCACAGTGGAATTGAATGCAGAGGAGAGCACTCAATATTTGCATTCTGAGGGAAGGCCCCTGGGTTTCTCAGAGCCGAGCTACAGCCTCATGGCCTTGCCTCTTGCAGTGATGTCGGGACAGGACAGCCAGAGAGCCTGGCACAAGGCCCTCTCAGCCCCCAGACCACCTGTGAGGCTGAGGTTTCTGTAACACCGCAGATTTCGAGTCAGTACCCTGGGGCACCAGCCTCAGCCAGAAACAGAGGCGCTCAGGAAGCTCAGATCCTCTCCTCAGCTCACCCCAGCATACGTGCAGACTTCACTCACCCGTCTCACCAGCGAGCATCTTGATGGTCTATTTTCATGTCTGTCTCCCCCACTCGCCTGGGAATGACTTTAGAACGCCCCCACCGCTGGCCAATTTAGCAACTTTCTGTGAAATTTTAAAAGATACCCTTTTCTCAAGACCCTTGCTTGCCATCTACCAGAAAACTGTCACAATAACAAAAGAATCTTGATGACTCTGAAGTGAATGGCGCCCCCTGGAGTTGTGCAATATGAGCAGCTGGAAAGTGACTTACTGAGGGTATTACATTCCGGACGCTCTTGGAAGGGTGGCCGGTGCACCCTCGTAATCCCCACAAGAGCCGTCTGAAGCAGTCTGGGTTATAACCCCTATTCTACAGATGAGAAACTTGGGCTCAGAAACATAAAGTAACTTTCCCGTGTCTACCCAGCTGGTCAGGGACAGAGTCGGGACGGACACTGGGACGTCTGGCCCCGGAGCCTTGCCCTTAGCCATATATGCACTATCCTATCCTCGGTCCCTGGTTCTGGGTCCGGCTCTGAGGATGTCCAGCAAGGGTGTGTTTTCTTCCAGCCCAGTTCAGCCCCCCTCCTGCCACCCCCGCACACACACACTGATTCTCTACCTCCTCGTTTAGAAAATGAGGAGCTGGATGCAGAGGCTCCGAGGTTCAAGGACACTGAGTCCCCACAGAGGCTGCTGGAGGTTGCCACGCAGTCATACTTGAGGAGATGCCCTCACGTGGACCCAAGCTGTGCCCACGGCTGGGAAGCCCCCCGCACCCACAAGGACTTCAGGCCTGTCAGCCCATCTTCATCAGGGCCTCTCAGACTCAGCCCACCTGCCTGGCCTCCAGGGCTCTCACATGGCCTTCCCACTAGGTCGGCCTCCACGTGGTCTCAGTTCTACCGCCCACCCTCTGCTCAGCCCCTTCGGCCCGCTCCTCAGCTCTTCCTGCCTGCAGGCCTACCCTCTCAGGCCACTCTCCACTCTGCTGTCAGAGGAGATTTTCTAAGGCACCGTGTGACCAGGCCCTCGCTTAGTCAAAATCCTTCAGTGGTCCTCATTTCTCACAAAGCTCCCTCACCTGTCACTCAAGGTGGCTGACCCCTCCAGCCCCTCCCACCCTGCCGCCCCACAGGCCTGGCTCCTCAGGGCCCCTGCCCAACAACACACTCACTTCAGCTCCTGCACGTTACTCACAAGGCCCCACCCTCTTCAGACCAGGTTCTCCTCCAGGACACCTTCCCAGAACGCCCAGGCCACATGGAACCTCCAGGCCCAAGTGGCAGCCTAGGGCTGACATGACTGTTCTCTCCTGCGACTCACTCTTCTTCCCAAGCAGGGGACTCCGGGGCCGGGGTCTGGGCCCAGCCAGGTGGGGGCCCAGAAGCGAACAGTCCCCTGAGTGGAAGAACAGGTACTGAAGTCACATCGAACTCCACCCAAGGTGTGGCTCTGGTCAGCCCCAGCCTCTGGCCACCTCCTCCCTCAGCCAACACTGGCCTCTGTCTCTTCTGATTCCCAAAGGTGCTCCCACCTGGGCTGAGGCAGCCTGTCCTCCCTGGGGAAAGTGAGGTGTGACCTCATCAGGGTTCCCCAGGGCCATCCGCAGAAGCCCCTGCAGCTGCCACACAGAAACCAGAGAGCCCTCCTAGGAGCTACAGGAAACAGTTATGCAAGTGCCCTTCAGAGTTCTGGAAAAGTGCAACATTCCATCCCAGCGAGAGCCAGTTCTCACAACCAAAAAGGGGAGAGGGCCTCAGGTAACTGTCTTCCCAGCCCCCAGCCCACGGGAATCCAGCTCCTCCCCTGGGGACGGGAGGCAGTTGGGGATGGATCAGGTGTCCAGCCAGCCCCTGCCCAGGTCAGTAAGGAGAGAAGCCCAAGCTCTGAACGTTCCATTCATCCAGGAGACCCTCCTGAGCATACTCCAACTATAGTCCAGCCCCCAGACAGGCGGCACCTGCACACCTGCGCACAGCCCCCCTCTGCTTTCACCAGGGGGCCGCTTCCCCGCCCTGCTAAGCTCTTGTTGGGGCTTGGCTTGGAGCCCTCCTGGCACTGGGGCACAAAAGGGGAGAATAAGAGTGTATAATCCCCCTCCCGGGATGAGGTCACTGACCTGGAAGGACTTGGCCTCACTATCAGGGAGGAGAAATCCCGCCCCCCACTCTTGTCCTGGGAAGGAGCTCCAAAAAACAAAAGCAACCCCCAGGCACAAGAGGAAGAAGGGAAGAGAGATGATGAGTCATGAAGCCTGAGGCTCTGAATAGCCCATGGCTGGGAGCTTTGGGACCTAGCGCAGCAGCCAAATGCATGACTGAGGACACATCTCTGTGGTACTGACCAGCCCTCGTGAGCCAGCTAAACCATGCCTGCCCTTGAGAAGGAGGAGACAGACAGGTCACCAAACATCCTCCAGAACCAGGGCTCCACCAGGCAGGGCTTTTGGTCTTTTTTGTTCATCAGTGTATCCTCAGTGCCTGGCACACTGTAGGTGCTCAATAAATACTGGCCGACCGTACGCGTGAATAAATGAATGGAGGAATGACTGTAGCTCTAAGTACTCAATGCCGCCCACAGTACTGAAGTGTAAACCCCACAGCGTTGTCGGCACGGGGGGGGGGGGCGGGGAAGGGGGGGGCGTGTAGCAGGAATCCACGGAGGTGAGACAGCTTGAACAAGGACACAGAGGCAGCTACAGAGTTAGGGCATCTTTAGGCAAAAGCCATCCTGCAGAAAGCGATCTCCTTTCAGTCATCAGCTTCTATGATTTTGTATAATTTCATTCAAATGTTCAACTTTTTGTCACATTCTCTCCTGTCCAGACACTTTTGCAAGGGCTTAACCTTATTATCTTCTTGCTGCCCACCGACGGCAGGTAACTCATTCTTTGACAGATCTTCGTGCTGTGCAGGACGGCGTCATGCTCCTGGGCAATGAGCAGGATCCCCCTTTCTCCTGAGAGCTGTGATCTCAGGAGCTTTAGCCATATAAGCCCTTGGCCATTTGAGGCCTTGGCAATTTCTAGGCTTGCCCAGGATAGTATAACTGCTGGTGTGTGGCCATTGAGTTCACCAGCCCCACCTGGGGTCTTGAGCCCCTCCTGCCTTCCCTCCCTTCCTGAAGGCCTGAGGTCCCCCACCACCTCAAGACCAGAGCCCAGGCCCCAAGATGGCTCCAGACCCTGGGCTTTGCCTTGGCTCCTCCCACCCAGCTGGGGCCCATCTCTGGGATCTCACCCAGCTGGCCTCACCAGCCAGCCCCCTTCCGCTTGCCTTCTGAGCCAGTTCTGCCCAGCCCCAACTTGCTGACATCCCCTTCCTGTGTCTACATCATGATCCTTTACGATGCTCCTTGGACCCTGGGCCTCACCTTCCCAAGTGACCTCAAACTCTTCTAGGGTCCTGGGCCTGCCCTGTGCTAAGGAAGGGAGCTAGGACAAGCAGCAGGTACCAAAACACGGTGGTTTAAAACTCTAAAAGCAGGGGCACCTGGGTGGCTCAGTCAGTTAAGCCTCCGACTTCGGCTCAGGTCATGATCTCGAGGTTGCGGTTTGGGCCCGCTTCGGGCTCTGTGCTGACAGCTAGCTCAGAGCCTGGAGCCTATCTTCGGATTCTGTGTCACCCTCTGTGTCCCTCCCCTGCTCAAAATGTTTCTCTCTCTCTCAAAAAAAAAAAAAAAAAACCTGTAAAAGTAGGGTTTTCAATTAAGCAGAGCTTGATTCAAACCTTGCTGCCTCCACTCTTTGGCCAGGGGCAAGCTACTCTCCCCAAGCCTCATTTTCCTCATCTGTAAAATGGGGACCGTCTGGCCTAGAGTGGCCTCGGAGATAAAAGGAGATAATGGAATCGGTGGGTATCAGAGCGGGAGGCAGGATGCATGCATCCTGGGTGTGCCGGTGTTGCTCCTACTCCTCTGGCCACCCACTGGCTCAACAGAGGGAGAGGGGGAGGTGCCCCTGGGCTGCCATGGCAGGTGTGTTGTCAGAAAGACGGCTGAAGGCGGCTGGTGTAATTAAAGTGCCCCTGGACCCAGCACCTGGCACGTGGGAAGCAATGCAGAAAGGCGCCAGTTTCTTCTGTCCATTGGGTTTTAAAGCTGGGTTCCTACTCCTCGCGGGCCTTCAAGCCCAGCCCACGCCCCAGACCTGGCAGATGATGACTCTGGCCCGGGACTGACTGCCTGGGAGGACCAGGGCGCTCAGCCCTGGAGAGGAGAGTCCCCGCCCCCCCAGTGACGTGTCGGGCCCGCCCCCCGCGCCTCAGCACGTGCCGCGAGGAGGGGAGGGGCCACCGGAGGTTCCCTGGCGCACGGCGGCGGAGGCGCGTCTGCGAGCGCCTATTTGCATATGCGCAGGTTGGATATTTATAACTTCTCTACAGCCAGTTCCAAGTTATTGATGTCTTAAAGTGACTTTAATCTGAGCCTTCTTTTCTTCAAATGGGCTTTTGATTTCCGGAGTGATATTATACATGGCTGTAAGCTATTGACTGAGCGATCGCCCTTGTGTTCTCAATGTGCTGATGCTGAAAATCTGCGATATAAATAAACTTCCTCTGGTAGAATCATTATAAAGCACAAGCAGCAGAAATTTATGGAAAGAACAGATTAAATGCTTAGACTTAAATTCTTCAGTGTGCTGCTTGCCCTAAACTGCTGTGTCTGGAGTTTGGGCTGCTGATTCAGGTGGAAAAAATCAAACGGACACATCGCTTGTCGGTGCATTTTTACTATGATCTATTGTGTTGCCAAAAGAGAAAGCTCAAAAGCTGCCATTGATAATCCTGGTTAAAACTTGGAGCATAAATTATTAAGACATGTAGTTTCTTTTCGGAGTGGTTGGGGACTGGGGCATGCAGCACAGTAAAGAAATATAACATCAATATGTGCTTATGCATTGTAATGTGGGACATTTTTATGCCCTTAATAAAACATTCCGCCTACAACTATGTTTATGAAAGCAACAGATAGGAAGATCCATAATGCCACTTAATAGAGTTAATCACCTCCCACCGGAATGGTTTAAAAGGCTTTTTATTGCATGTTGAAAAGCTCTGACCAAAATTAATACTCAACACACTGTCAGGTGCCAATCAGAAGACCGGAAGCAGCAAAGGGAACTTTCTAGCACTCTGGGGCTGGGAAGGTTCTCAGGACTTGGTCCAGTTGTCTCAGCTCCAGGTTTTTAAATCAGGAATCTAGGCTTTGCGTCAAACATTGGGCTCTGTCTGGGGCTTTTAGGTTCTAAATGTTAAGCTCGGGGCTCTAGATGTAAATTCTGAGTTGGTTCTGGGCTCTAGGTCTAGGCTCTGGATTGGTTCTAAGCTCTCAAATCTAGGCTCTGGGTTACCAACCCTGGGTCCATGGGTCCTGAGTGAGTTGGTCCCACAGTACATCTATGCCCGGAGCCAGGAGAGAGGGGGGTGGGGCCACTTCCTAACAGTGTTGGTTTAGTTTGCTGTCAGCTGAAATTTATCCCGTATACTTTCCCGTATACTTTCCTTTCACCTCTGACCTTTCCAGCCAGTTTTCGACAAAGAGGAGGGGAGTCTCAGAATGCCCATGGCTAGCCTCCCCTGGGGTCAGCATGTGGACAAAGGCTGGTCCCTCCAGACAACAGCCTGACGTGGAACAGAGCCAGACTCAGTGGCCAGGCCCACAGCCAACCAGCCACAGAGTCTCCGGGGCTAATCGCTCCCCCTTTCCTCCAAAGGAGAAGTCTTTATCTCCTTTGTCCCTTATCACACAGCCGCTGAGTGACTGGAGCCACAGGGAATCTCCCAAACAGCCTGGAAAAGCTGAGGAGGTGAAGGGTCAGACTGAAATAATTAAAGAATAAAATCACCCTTTAGAAGCTCAATTCAGCCCAGCAAGACTGAAGCAGGCAGCAGGGAGATAGTGCTCTCCAGGGGCTGGGCCTCTGTCACATGCCCGGGCGGCGACTCTGGGGACGCTGGTAGCTGAGCAGAAGCCAGCGTATACTGTGGCGGAGATTTTTCTAAGTGTGAAAGCTCTTTTCCTCTGGGAAAGTTGGGCCAGCAAGAACTAGGAATGACCCCTGAGGGCACTGCGTGGAGGGTGGGTGCCCAAGGAGGCCAAGCCCTCTGTCCCAATACATGGTGGACTTCTCTCCACCTGACTGGATTCCAGGACTCATTAGGGCTTGGATGGGTGGGTTGTCACCAGGGTCTCAGAGCTTTTTGTGCTTGATGGAGAGGTTGCCGTAACAAAGCTTTGTTAAGACGGAATCATACCTGAACTGACTCCCAGCACCCAACTAGAACACCAGTCACTGGGGTTCCTTAGTGACCTGAAAGGATTGATAGCCCTCTGCCGCGTGTCCTTACCACCAGCACCACCCAAAGTTAGGTCTGTGCTCAAGTGAATTGGCCTTTCAACTAGGGAGGCATTTCCCAATGTGGCCGTGCCCTGGCTCCGTGGGGAACCCTGCCTACAGGGGCCCTCCTAGAAGTGAGCTCCTTCATGCGGACAGGCCACGCCTCCCCCACCCCCGACTGTGCTAAGGACAGCCAGGGAAGAGAGTGCAGCATGTATGTTGTGGAGGAAATGCTCGTTCGTTCTGTCAGCCAACAAAAATGTAGCGAGCACCTACCATGTGTAACTGCTAAAACTCTCTGCCCTCCTGGAGCTCATAGTCTGGCTCCCCAAAGCCTCCCAGATGGTCTGGCCCCTACCTTCTGGATGCAGCAACTATAGAAAGAAGAAACTGAATGTGAGCTTTGCAGGGCTGACCATAGCAGGCTGAGCCAGGATCCCCAGTGCCAGGGCTGGGTTCTCGGATGGATCGTCACATCCCAGCCCCCCTCGGGGAACTCCCTCCACCCCATGCAGCCACCAGAGTTGTGTGCTCAGTCCAGGAGGACACCCTGGGGAGCGTTAAGGTTTCAGGTCCTCTTGGTCCCTCTCAGGGAGCAGAGGCCGAGGCCAGAGGGTTGCAGGACTGGCTCATCCCTGAGGCAATGAAGCAAGGGTGTCCTGAACTTTCGGAGGCCGTGACTGTTCCACAGCGACCTGAGAGAAGAGGTTGCAAACTAGTGCTGGGACCACAGGTAGCATTTTCGAGGGAACGTGGGTGTTCATGACAAGCTCTTATCTTGACTAGGCAAGTTGTCTTCTGAGGTCCAGCGTCTCCCACTGGGTTTGTGTAAATGAGCCATAGGACCGGCTCAGGCGACCGGCACACACGGCGCACCCTGTCTGAGTGGGGTTCAGTGCCCAGTCACATGCCAGCCTACCCAGACTGGCCTGGAACTAAAGGCAGCCCAGCGAGGCCCTCGGGGATCAGAGCAGTTATCAGGCCCCTGGCAGGCCCCCACTCTCTCTGCCCACCGACCTGGTGGCCTTGAAGCACCCACTGGGCAGCAGCTCCTGGTCCCTCCCTGGCCTCTGGACTTGATTGAGTCCTGAGGCCTGGGTGCATAGGTAAGGGGGCTTTGGGTGCACAGAGCTGAGCTCGGCGCACAGCTCCCTGGAGGACTTTCGGGATGCGTTTGCTAATAGAGATGTCTGTTCTGGGAGGTCGTGATATCACCTGTCATTAACCTGGGCACCCTGCCCAGGGTTCTCACCAAGAAATCGTAGGCAGCTGCTTGCAGGCGCGTGAGTGATTTGCAAGGACCACAAGAATATTTGCATAAACATATGTATGGAGTGTGTATTTATTTGCATTCATTTGCATAAATTGCTGGCTCTTTGAGCTGTTGTTCCTTAATTTTATTTTATTTTTTTCAGTAAATTTATATGAGCTCTGAGCACAGATCTGGACACTTTAGGAACGAGAACAAAAAGGCGAAAAACAACAACAGCACTGGGACCTAAAACCAGAGATTCTCACACTTTGCGGCACGTTAAAATTTTCTAGGAAGAGTTTAGAAATCCTGGTGACTAGATTGTCCCCCGAAGTGTTGGATGTAACCTCTGGAGGTAGGGCAGAAATGTAAGGTTTTTTAAAAACATATATTTTTTAAGTTTGTTTGTTTATTTTGAGAGAGAGAGGGAGAGAGAGAGAATCCCAAGCAGGCTACGCACTGTCAGCGCAGAGCCTGCTGGGGGGCTGAAACCCATGAACTGCAGGATCATGACCTGAGCCAAAATCAGATGCTTAACTGAACTGATGCCTTAGGGCAGGGCCCGTGTCAGATCGAGGAAGCCTCAACCTCCAGCTGGAGACACTGGGCACCTCACCTCACCTCCCTCATATGTACCAGACACTAACAAGTTAAGCGCGATGAGGCATGTGACGTGTCAGAGAGGCACAACGGGCTTCCAGTAGAAGGTCTCCGTGCCCTTCTTCATCAACACCATCCCTGTATTGTGTCATCCCATGCAGAACTAGAGCAGCTGGAGACCTGACCGCTCCTCCCCGCCCGGCCTCCCGGGTCACCCTGGACTCCGCCTGGAGCTCTAGCCAGCCCCTAGGAGACGTGAGTGCTTCAGGGGGTGCCCAGGGGCTGCTCTGTCTGAAGCACAGGGTTCTCTGTCCTTCTGATGACTTCCAGATCCCTGGAAAGTGAGCACTTACAAGAGGGAGGCCATGTGTTCTGAAGCAAGCCCGCCCGGCCCCACCCACCTCCCTCACTTCCTCTCTGCGGGCTGGGGAGAAGGCCAGGTCCTAGGGTTTGCAGGCTTTTTCCCTCCCTGATGGGTGCTCCCTGGAGGTGTGGAAATGCCTAACGTCCTTCGGTGTGGTTGTCTCCCAAGGTTCTGCCACCCTGCAGCCTCTCGCTGTCCCTGCTTCATGCCATGAGTCCACCCGTCCACCCACCCCAGCGCCCTCTAGAGTCCCTGGTCCTTGCTTCTGTGACTTTGCTTCTGCCATCGCTCTGGGGACACCCCTTCCTCCGCAGCTGTTGGCTCAAATCCTGTCCACTCAGGACCCAGCTCAGTGCCTCCTGTTCCACGGCACCTTCTCCCATCCAGCAGCTATTCATGCGTTCCCCCCATGACTATGCCAGGCGCTGGGGTACAGAGACCAGCCAGATCCAGGCCCTGCATTTGAGAGCTTTTCTGAGCGGTGATCAAAGTCCACTATGTTCTGCTCCCCAGCGCCTATCAGGGAAATGGGAAGCCCAGCAGTCTCCTGCTGCCGTACGGATGTGCCACATTAATACATGCTGCTCAGGGTAGACGATATAGGCCTGCTAACAGGAGACAGGCACAGCCACACCTGGGCCTGCGGAGGTGAGCAAGGAGGGAAGTGTTGGTTTCCCAACCTCAGGGGGCAGATGGGGACAGAGGGAGCAGCTTCTGATGGCAGTCAGGGGGGCCCAGCCCACTCCTCTCCTGGATCTACCTTTGCAGGAACACATGGGGTCATTCCTGGGACCTCTGGGAGCCCCGTGGCTTGCTTTGCAGACCTTTCCAAGCTGCAGGTCAGCTGTGCCAGGGAAAGCCTTCCCACCTGCCCCAGGCCCTGGCTGCAGCCCCCTGGGGTCTGTAGCTACCCACCTAGACCCTCTCATTCCGTTGAGATTCTCACCTCCAGTGCTCGCTTTGGCAGCACAGATACTAAAATCGGAGATTCTCACCTCCACCACCAGAGGCAATATTCACCCCAAGTGGGAGCCAGTGCAGGCTCCAGGGAACCTGGAGACAGCTTCTGTTCCTGAAAGGAGCTGTGGCACCAAATGGACACTACTATTTGCCACCAAGACAGAGTTGGGCAGGAAGGCCACAGCCCACAGGTGCAGGGACAGCTTCTGGGTCAAGTTCAGCATTGCCTTCCTCAACCCTGGGCCTGGATTTGGAGGCTGGAGCTGGAGGCTGGAGCTGGGGCCAAGGGGGTTGTTCCTCCAGATTCTGTGCCATCACAGAGGACTGCAGACCCACCTGGCAGCATCTGAGGGCCACCCCAGGACAGGTTCCATGGGCACCTGAGACTGCGTGAGGCTCTGGAAATCGGGGGCGGGGTGGGGGGTGAAAGGCAGCATCTCTACCACCCCAGAGCTCTCAGTCTAACCAGAGATGGGTTTTGCAGGCAAGGATCACAGACCCAGGACGGAGTGAGGGGAGAGGACTGAGCTGGCAAAAAAGAGATGGGGTTGAAGGGAGATGGGTAGGCCGGGATGTCAGGGGCCACCTGTTGACTCTTCCAGGCACCTCTTGGGACCAGGCCTGGGGTGCCTTCTATGCAAGCTGGTGGGTGCCAATGACAGGCAGGTGTGCAGGCCACCATGACAGCTAGACAGGGTTACCAACGGTGGACCAGGGGCTGGCTCCTCCCCAGTGGCCATGGTTTCTCGGCAGGCGTGACACCTGTTCTGGCTTCTCCTGTGATATGAAGCTGGCATCTGGTCACCTGGAGGACAAACCCCACTTTCTTCTTTTTTTTTGCTTATTTTCTTACTTTCCTAAAATGATCATGGTGATTGCTTGCATTAAAGACCATTAGCAACATGAAAAACCTCTAGGTTTTCACCTCCCATGAAATGACAGGAGGCGATGTAATTGCCCCAGACCTGATGCTGGCCAGGCCCGGCAGGAGGGGTAGGCACAGATGGAGACCCCGGGGCAAATAGCCAGGGAGAGACACCACTTCCAGAGATCGTAGAGGTCACAAGTGGGGTCCCCACCCCCTACAAACACACACACGAGGGGTGCACATGCCCCTCCCCTGTGGCCTCACCCAAGAGCCTCTCTGGCTATGAGTTCTCTTCTCCCGTGATGTGATTCTAAGTGCTCTGAGTTGCCATTAGCCCCTGGCATCTGGGGTTTCCGTTTCATTTCCCTCTTTACCTGGGTAACCGAACTGATTGTGCTCCCAGCTCTGGTTCACTAATTCTTGCAAATCCTTTAAAACTATTGATTTATTTGCTGGGACTATGCTCTCAGGATCCTTGGGAAACGCTGGCTTTTGCTAAAGCGGGTGGAGGAGGGCTGTGTTTCCCCCACTTCTTGTAGCTCTCTCCTGCCTGCCCCCCATCTCCTCCTCCCAGCACCTCCTGCCACCCCTTCTCTTTGCCATCCTGTCCCTTCCTGGGGCAGGTGGCTGACTTCACCAAAGTCCTACTTGGCTGGACCCTTAAGGGATTAAGTCTTCAGGACACTTGCAACAAAGAAAGGTTCTATGGAACATTGCACATGAGAATTGAGGCTTCGAGTTTGTGTCTGGTTGCTGGGATCTTCGCCCTTTATTTGAGATACCATTTCCTCCTCTGGGTTCTTGATGCTTTTCTATTGTCCTGGGCCTGCAGTGATGGGTGCAGAGGCTCTGGGGTCCCTCGCTCGGGCTCTTCCGCTGTGCTATCCACACAGACAGCTATCTCGCCCAGGCCGCGCAGGAACCCAGGTGAAAGGCAGGTCAGCCAGGGCCTCTGGATGGAAAGAGTATGGGGGTGGTTGTGATGGCCAGTCAAGGGGAAAGAGCCCAGCCCCTCCGGGAATCCTGGGCAGTGAAGGAGAGAAGCGAGGCTCCCTATGGGCCTCCCCTGCCACGGCCACCCACTGGCCAGGAAAGGGGAGCAGCAAGCGGTCTCCACTTTCGCCCCAGATGAAGAAACCAGGTATGCGTGATGATGAATTTTCAGGCTCGGCACCTAGAGCCCCATCTTCTCCACCTGCGGGCTGGGCTGCGGTGGAGGGTGTGGTGGTGACTGTCTTAGCTGCGCTCTGTCTTCCGGGCAAAGTTATCTGGAGTTTATACCTGCCTGCGGGCACATGCAGTACTGCTCCATTCAGCAGACATCTTTATTCAGTTCTCCGGCAGGGGCCAGCCACAGATTCGCATGTGTATTTGGAAATCTGAAGGCTTGCCCCTAAAATAGTGAGTGGTAAAATAGAAAGCTATAAAATGCTAACAGCCAAGGATAGACCACAGGCTGGTGGCTTCTCATCGGAGAAGGGCCTCTGTGCTCACAGCCCGCAAGGCAAAGCCTGGGGACCCATCAGTTTGAAGCACACATCCAAGATGCTGTAGGGGAGAGGCAGCAACCAGCCCCTGGTCCCTGAATGCCTTGCCCCTGGGGCCGAGCAGGAGGCCGGCTGCAGGGGGTGAGGGTAGGGGGCTGAAGACTGGGACAGTGCTCAGAAAATCCTTCCCTCCACCCCAGCCCTACATGGACTCTCGAAGGCCTCCCCTTTGGAGCTCAGAGCCCCTTCCATGGTTTTCCAGGCTAGAGGCCAAGCCTCACCCTCACTGCTCACCTGCCTAACAGCAGCAGCGCCTAGTGGCAGAGTCTCTCTTTATCCAGACGTTTGCTCTCTATCCGTCCCACCCCTCCATACCCCAGGTGACCAGGGCGACTTTTCTGAATTTTCCTCCCAGGCCTGTGATCTGTAGCCTGTCACGGGGGCCTCTGCCTGCACTCCAGCCTCAGCTCTGCCCCGCACTCCGGCTCCAGCCATACCCTACCTCCCATCGCCCCTAACGAGTGCTGATGTGTGCCTTGGGCCTCCGCACAGGCAGACTGCTAACAAAAATACCCTCCTGTCCACATTTAACGAGCCCCACTCACCTCCCAAGACCAAGCCAAGTCCCCTATCCCTGCGAGCCTTCCTCCTCCATTCACACCCTGTGCTCCCCCAGTGCCCCAAGCAGGCTCTGCTACAAAGAGTGTTTGTCACCCTGCATATGACACGGTGTAACACAGAAGCATTCTGTGTCTTTACTACTCAGGGTGCTGAGACACCAACCACACACTACAGCTCTGAGAATTAAACAGAACAGGCATTTATCTGAGGCTGGGAATTGGGGCAGCACTGGCAGATCCGTCTCGGGATCAGCATGCTTGGGACCCTGCACTGGCACTGTCTCCCTTCCCCTGAGGGCTCAAGCACCACTGCGCCGTCAGCCCCTCCAGTTCACCACAGCGACCGTAGTCACCGCTGGCCAGCTCTGGACTCCACACTGGAACTTCACCATCCAGGCATGAGCATCGGACGGGCTGAGCCCAGGTCTCATATCTACATGCCAGCTGCCAGGAAGCTGCCTCTCCTGGACTACTGCACAGGGCCCAGTTTCCCGCTCATCTTGGGGTTCTACCCGACAGAAGGGGGTTCCAGTGCCAAGCTGCCAAAATGACCGTTGTCCACGGTAGCATTTACCTCCCCCAGAAGACTGTGAGCAATTTGGGGGTGGAAGCTGGTCTCCTATTCATAGTCCGGGTCCCAACACATAGTAGGTACATGTAAATGTGTATTAGACTACAAACTGGTAAATTAAGACTAATACCCCTTGTTACATGCATTTAGTTCTCCACCGGTGACATAGCGGTGACTTTGATAAAGGACTTGAAACACCCCCTGCACTTCCTGGTCATCTCACCCAGGCCCTCTGTCCCCAGGCCACTCATCTCTCCCTCCTCAGAAGGCCTTCAGCACCACCACTGACCATTTATATAGTGCCTGTGTCCCCACTGAGCTGTACCGTCCCCTGCGACGGGGACTGTCTCACTCACTTATTGCCCCGGCTCCTCTTCAGCTCCTTCCTCCAGCCCAGCTCCTGGCCCAGTGCTCTGTACCTTGTAAATTCAGAAGAGGGGCATCAGGATGGGTTGGAACGGCAGAAAGGAAGGGCCTGATGATGTAGAAAGGCCAGGGGTGGGGGCGGAGTGTGGGGGCTGTGGGGGTGAGGCCACTGGTGGTTGACTCGAGCAGACTTTTCGAGTGTAAGAGACAAACCTGACTCTCTCATGCTACCTTATAAAATTCACCAATGCCCCCAGTCTCCTGTGGGTTAAAGACCACGATGGGTTTGTTTCTTTCACAGTCTCCTATGGGCCTGCCTCTTATACCACACACACATGCACACACACACACACTCATACATACATGTTCATACACAACCGCATATGCACACATACCGTATGTTCGTGTCTGCATGCTTACACACACCATGTACTCACACACATACATATGCATATGGCTCACACCTTGCCCCTCCAGCCCACCTGGTGGGGTGCTACACGTCTTTCTAGGGTTTTCTTAAAGACCCCTGCACCAAAGCCTCCCTGAGTTCCACCAAGCCAGCCAGCAGTCCCTCCTCTGAGCTTCCTCTACCCAGTGTTTGCCCCATAAAACTCCCCCCACTTGGTGTCACAGTCATTTAGTGCACCTCCTGTTAAACTGTAAGCTCCTCTGGGCTGTGATCATTTCCATTCACGTGTCCCTGGAACCCCACCCCCACCCCCATGCCAGCCCACCTGTTGAATGAGTAAATGAGTGGGCCAGAGAGACACAAGGTGTCTCAAGCTCCCAGAATCTGCCTCGGAAAAGGGATGTCCGTGCCTCAGCCTTATTCAGCTATGGACTTAATTGCCTGCTCCAAAGCGCCCCAGCCTCTCTAGAGCCCTCTCCACTTTCTGCCCTGACCCCTGGGAACCTGGAGCTCTCCGAGGTGCTGAACATCATTCTCCCACTTGGCCCAACTACCTGTCCTGGCCTCTGGACTCTAGTCCCTCTAGCTGAGAGCCACCTCCTAACTACCACAAATCTACTCTCCAGTGGAAAAAAGCACTGTCTCTAAATATGCTCTAGGCAGAACATGGTTTCACAGAGGCACAACGCATTATGAGAGCATATGGGAGGGGTAAGCTCCCCTTCTCCATCCCAGACAACAGATTCAACTCTCTCCCTGGGGCCAGACACAAGTCTCATCCTCCCCTGGTCCTGAGAACCAAGGCCCCTCACGGCCACCCACCTGCCTGGTGCCAACTTCTAGCTGCTGGAGGGGGCGCCTGCCTCACAGAGGAACCGTATAGCCACTTTGCCTCCAAACTCCTGACCTCCTGGCTTCTCCTAGCCCATCTGCTATGGCCTCCCTGACACTTGTAAACCCTACCTTTAGGCCTCTGGTCCCCACGAAACTCTTTAGGGTCCTGACTTGACTTGCCTGAATGCTTAAAACCGCACATTCCCCCATCCCGGCTCTAGCACATCCACCTAGAGTCCAGGCTCCTGCAGAGCTCTCTGAACACTGGTCTTGACCTCATTTCTCACCCAACTCTCCTAAGCCCTGGATTTCCCGCAAGGTCTCTCAGCCCTGACCCCCTATGACATGTTCATCCTATCCAGAGTATTCCCATCATTCCCTCAGCCTTCATCCTCAAAGAAGAAGCCAGATGAAAGCTACTTTTCTGGGGGCAGGAAGGACTAACACCTGCCAGTGTCCACCTGACTAGGGCACTTCCTCCAACTGCAGCCTCAGGGTTTGCCCACTGGCCTTTCCTGCTCAGCCGGGGGTCTGTCCTCACCCGTGCAGTTTTATGGGGATTTTTTAAAATTTTAAGAGAAAACATTAAAGACTTTTATGACATCTTGGAGGGCCCAAGAATGCTCCAACTGGAAGGTAACTCTCAGTTCTGCCCAACAAATGCATATCAAGGACCCTCTAGTGCGTAGCCCTGGGTCAGGGTCTATAGGGACAGAAAGGCCCTTCAGTGCCAGATTTCACTGCTTGAGAAATAGGTCTTGTCACCCAGCATTGGACAGCTTGGAAAAGGCAGGCTGGTGAGAGGTGGTGACTGTCCTTAGGACTTTATCCCTTTCTGATAAATGACAGGAATGTCCATTTGGACAACAGGATAACCAGAAGGTCTTCTCACTCTAACTCTAGGTCAGGCAAGAAGTGTGAGTCTTTCACACTTCTGTTTTCTAGAAGGCCCCATTTCCAGGGAGGGCTTGCTTATATGTAAGGCTGTCAGACCCTGGGCTGGGGCTAGTATGACTCTCTAGTAGAGGAAGGGAGGAAGGCCCCTCCAACTTGGGCCGGGTGTGCGGTCCACAGGTGGTTTTGTCCTGTCCAAGAAGCTGGAGCCCAGCTGGCCCTCCAGGTTGATCCTGAGCTGTTCTTTGGAAAAGGAGATGTGTATATGTGATCAGTCAGGGAGTGAGGGAGGAAAGAGGGCAGCGTTAGCTTGGGAGCCTGTTGCTGACTGGCTGTGGCCCAGCTGGGCCGCAGCAACAGGAAGCTCTGTTTGTGTAAAGCCACCGCTTGTCCCCACAGTATCTGCACATGCTGGGCTCCTCCACCCCTGGATGAATTATCTTCTGGGCATGCATGACACAACCTTTGCTGGGCTTTCTCAGTATATTTCACAACTGCTCTGAGTTTATAATTTTTTCAAGTCCTTTATCAAATATGTGTCATAAATACCATTGGAATCAGGAGCATTTATCACCTAGCTGGGTTCTTTCTTGAGCTCTGAAAAAAATTATTTGGCTGCACAACCTTTCTCGGGGCTCTGATTTAATGGACTTCTCTGCTGCAAAGCCACTGAAATGCGTTGCCTTTTAATATTTGACATCTCTTCCTCTTTATTACCACCTCAGACAGCCCTTCTAGTCCAGCTGGAATGAGCCCATTAGTCTCTGACAAATAACTTGTGTCGTTTGGTGAAAAATATGCAGAAGCTTGGCTACGATGTCGTCTCCGGGCTTGGTTCTATTTGCAGCCTCCCTCTTCTCTAAACAAAGCATCGGGTCCAGGCCGACCCTCCCCAGGGCCCCCTTTCTCTTGGATGCCACTTGCTGCCGGGTTCACAGAGCCAGGTTACCCCACCACTCATAATGGACTTTGAGACGGGGTATTTAGAGATGCCCATCACTGGGTGTTAAGAATTAGCCTCACAGCAGCCCTGTTCACAGTAACCAAAAGGTGGAAGCCACCCAAGTGTCCGTCGACAAATGAATAGATAAACAAACTGTGGTACATACATACAACGGGATTGCACTCAGCTTTAAAAAGGAAAGAAATTCTGGCATGTGCTACAACATGGATGAACTCTGAGGATATTATATGAAGTTAAGTAAGCTAGCCACCAAAGGACAAATACTGCATGATTCCACTTATGCGAGGTACCTAGAGTCAAATTCATAGAGAGAGAAGGTGGCATGGTCACTGCCAAGAGCTGGGGAAGAGGGGCATGGGAACTTGTTGTTTACTGGGTACAGAGTTTCTGTTTTGCGAGATGAAGCATTCTAGAAATTGACTGCACGGCACCATAAATGTGCTTAACACTACTGACTGTACACTCACAGTAATTATGATGGTAAATTTTACCACAATTAAAAAAAATTAGCTTCAGATTCCACCAGTAGAGGAGAAACTGACACAGAAGTTTTATGAGCACTTGAGCCCCACCATTTATTCATGCTTTCTGTATCAGCTGGCTCTTGCTGCGTAACAAACAATTCTAAGATTTGGTGGCTTAAAACAACAACCACTGATTTAGATTATGATTCTGGTCTGCAGTTTGGGCTAGACTCAGCTGATCTAGGTGAGGCTCAGCTGATTTTGGTAGCAGCCAGCTGGTGTGAATGGCTCCTCTCTGCTCCACATGGCCTTTTATCCTCCAAAAGACTCTCTCAGGCTTATTCATATGGTAGTGGCAGGAGTCCCCAGAGAGTGAGCAAAAGCAAGCAAAGTTTCTTGAGGCTGTGGCTCACACTCACATAATGTCCTTGCAACCACATTCTGTGGTCAAAGCAAGTCACAAGGCCAGTCAAAATTCAGAGGGTGGGGAAGGGAACTCCACCCCTTGATGGGAGGGGTGGGGCAAAGAATTTTTGCCATCTACCACACCAGCTCTATATATGCCAGGCCGTGTGATAAATGTCGAAGATAAAAATATAAGTAAATTACAGCCTAGTGCAGGAGACATACATGTAAATAAATAATTACAATGTACAGCGTGCTCTAGAGAAGCAAGCACAGGATGCTATGGGACCGTGGAGGGAGGCGGAGGGCAGCGGGATGCAGGAGAAGGAGGGGAAAGAGGCAGGCACCTGGGACATGGTAACGCCTTAACTGGTATTACAGGTCAAAATGGTCATTAGTCAGCAGAAGAAGGGAGGGAGAGAGATTGAGGCAGAGAGCAGTGGGCAGCAGGAAGGGTGAAGGCTGGCAGGGGACATGCCTGGAGTATAAGGAAGCTTTGGTGAGGAGTGGAGGAGGTGGACCATGTCACAGGTGGCCTTGAAGGGTTTATTTAAGCCAGGATGGATGGCCAGGTTGCTGAGTGGAGGTGGCTCAGGGCCGGCAATAGACAGACATCCTCTGACTGCTGCCCTGACCCAGGTGAAAGAGAGCGGTGGCTCAGACGCGGCCCAGGTGTTCCTGCGGGCAGGAGGGAATCAACAGCAGAGATTTCTAGGCAGTGAAAGAGGCGGGGTGGAGAAGAGAGGTATCAGCGGGAAGATTCGGTGAGCCCTGGGTCTGTGCTTTCTGCCCAGCAGCAAGGAGTTCCCCACTGAGAGGCCAAGGCCAAGGGCACAGGGCAGCCACTCTGTGGCCAGGCAAGAGTGTAGGGTCCTGTAGGCACCCCACCCAAAACCTGGGAGACGAGAAAACAGTTCGCTTATGTCGGCCAGCAAGGAAGGACCTGAGGTCAAGCCTTCCCCTCCTCCACAAGCTTGTAGCAGCCAGATTCTGCAGGGTGCCAGGGTGCTGTGGGGTCTACCCTGAAGGCCCAGCCCCTGCCAGGTTCTGCCCCAATGCCCATAAACTGTCCAAACAGGGCACAGCATGGCTGGTTGGAAAGCTTTCCCAGGACCCCACATTCTTCCAAGCCCCTCTTGCATTAAGTGGTTGTCCTTGGCCAAAATGGGGTAGGCGGGAGGGCAGCTCGTGCCTAGAGCCGGTGCTGGCTTCCGGGTGGATCCGGGTCGTGAGGTCCCGAAACATCGTCTCTCCGGCTGGGCACTCAGCCGGCAGCAATAAGCGCACACTGCCTGATCAATACTTCGAATGCACTTGGGGCCCCGCTGCGAAAAGGAATCCCCTGGTGAGCACTTTCATAAATTGAAAATTTTTTCCGAAACTGAGTAATCCTGCCCAGCTATTAAATCCAGATTTCCGCAAAGTGAGAGTAGAAAGCGCTTACATTTCGATGGTGACCTGGATCTCCGAGCACCTCCCAGCCGGCCAGGATTCCCCGAGGTGGCAAGCGGCACCTGCCGGGGCTGGGGCTGCACGCGTAATCATTGCTGGGACCTTGGTTTGAAGTCAGATCTTTCAAAAACAATCAGAATGCTCAGGGCCCAGGAGGTGTGGTGTTTTGTAACCACTGTGTTTTCCTGGCCCCCTGGGCATGGTTAACACAGCAGGCGCCGTCACTCGTAGCAGCAGCGTGACAACTGGGAGCCAAGAGCAGGTGCTTCTTGGCGCTTGAGGAGACTGAGCACCGAAAGCTGGGGCAACGCGCCCAGGGTCACAGAGCCAATTAGTGACAAAGCTGGAATGAGAACCAGGACCCAGAATTCCAGCTCAGAACTCTCTAACCCCCACATGACTTCACTCAAAAAGGTGATGTCACCCTCCTGGCTCATGTTTGAGGAATGAATTCAGTTGGTGGCTCTTCTTGGAGCTGATGTGTGAACACGGCAAGCAGTTCAGCCTCAGGCCAGCCCGACCCTGCAGGCTCCCCCGCGTCGTGTCTTTGCCCGAGCAAGGTGCTCAGGTGTGTCAGGCTCTCCCCGTTGTGTCCCACAGGCCCTCACCCCAACCCCAAACTGAAGCCACTGTCCCTCCCTTCCCGGTGTCCCTCCAGAAGCCTGAAAGTGGCCGTCCTGCTGGCCACCTCCACGTTCCCTCCTAAATACTTGTCTTTCTTTGTCCTTCTGTCCCCATCGTAGTTCAAGCCTTTGTCACTTCTCACTTAGATCACGGAGCCATCACCACCATCAGCAGTAACATTGTGCCCGCCTCCCATCGGGCATTTACTGCGTGCCAGGCCCACAGCTAACAGCTTACCATGGACTAGCTCATTTAACCTTCAACAAAGGAAGAAACTGAGGCTTCGGGGACATGTTCCCAAGGTCACACAGCTGACAGGAGGCAGAGTTCAGGTTCTCCACCAGGCCTGGTTGAGGCTTTCCCACCCCCCACCTGCCTCCAGCCTCGACTGTTACTCCCTGTCCTACCTCTAATATGGCTGCCAGAACGATTTGTCTAGCACCCAGGTCTAAGCCCGTCCCTCCCCTGAACAGAATCCCATGGCTCCCTGGTGCCCACAAGACTGGGCTGGAGCCCCCTCACAAGGTTCTTGAGGTCTGACACCACCTGCCGACCCATCACATCCCTTTATTCTCGATCTGCCCCACAGGTGCCCTCCACACACTCCACCTAGCACTTTGGGCCCTGCCGGTCTCCCTTGTCCAGGTCTGAGCACACCCACAGGAGCCTTCCAGAGGCCCCAGCCAGAGCGCCCCCCACCACCCCCGCAGGTGCCCTGCAGCTCAGCCTGATGTGGGGTTGGTAGTGGTCAGCGAGTCAGCATTGCCCACCCAACTTAGACCCCCTTCCTCACTGTCTGCACTGGTCTTCAGCTGAACCAGAGCCTGGTGTGTCCTCACAGAGAAGGGCCTGCCTGACGTCAAGACCCACAAGACCCTGAGCTCAGGCTCAGGAATTTTCAGCAGGCTCTGGGAATAGAGTGGAAGCCTCCATCTCCATTTTGCAGATGTAGAGACACAGAGGCTTGTCCAACGACGTACAGGTATCAGGGACAGAGCTGGGCTCGGGAGGGCATCTTGACAGACAGCCAGTGCTGGCCCATGTGGACAGAGGTGACTGGTCAGTCTGCAGCAGGGCATGCTGGAGGGTAATTCCAGAACACCAGCCAGGGTGCAGCGTAGACCTGGAGGGCTCAAGGTGATGGTAGGGGGCTTGGAATCAGAGCTCAGTTCTGCAGACCACCCCTCCTATTCATCTGCCAAAGGACATAACCCCTGCCTGACAATGGTCTGTGTCATTCTGGCCCAAGAATCTGGGCCTCTGATGTCCAGCAACCAGCAACTAGGGGGTCCTGGGGACAGGCAGGCAAGGCGAGGCCAGTGGGGAGCATTGGTCATCTGAAGGCCCTAACTTTTTGCAAGGGAACGAGTTTCTATCAACTAATCAGGGTAGCCATCGGGCTCTCCTCCTTCCCACTTGTGAGGCTTGAGGTGGATCTAGGTGACACCCCCAGGTTTGGAGCCCACAGGCCTGGGACACTCTCTGAACCAACCCCAGGTGGCCAAGACACCAGGCAAAGGTAGGTGTGCGTCAGGATGGGAAGGCCCCAGAGGCCACTTCCTGGGACCCGCTGGGGCTGCGAGCCAGGCTCTCCCATGCTGAAGCCCCAGCTGAGGGTGGGGGTCCTGAGAGAATGGCCCAGGAAACAGGAGGAGGTGCACAAAGGTCCTACCTTTGGCCGGCCTTCCCCAACAGTTCCAGAAGTGTGCGGTGGAAGGAAGTGCTCTCCAGGCCCTCACTCCAGCCCTCCTTTCTTGGGAGCCCTCTCTGAGAAGCTCACCCCATGCCTTGACTTGAGTGTTTAACGTCAGGGATGCTGTTTTTGCAGGTTTTGTGGTTTTTATTCCTTTGAGCCATATCCAGCCCATCTTACCTCACAGTGCCATGCTTTACTTGGTATCAAATACATCAGCACCCATTGGCATTTGGAGAACTCTTTCTGTAATTATATAACAGTTTTTAGTTGTCTGTGATAATGCATTCTCTGTTTCCACTGGTCAGTATGGGAATCTTTTCCCTCAGCCTTTCAATTTCTGGGTTTGATTTTTTTTTTTTGTACTGTATTGTTTTGGTTTGTTTTTATTTATTTTGTTTGTTCTTTTGTTTTCTTTCTTTTTTTTTTTCCTTTGCTTTTGAAAGTTGTGATTCCTTTGGTTATGTAGCCCCTCCCAATCGCTGCTTGTTTACGCATCGTTTGTGACTTCTTTTGACTGTCAGTGTTGAGCCAGTCTTGCCAAGAAACAGTATCAAGTATTTTCCTATTTCTCTACTTCTTGAAAGAAAAAAATTTTAATTAAAAAAAAAAACTCTTAATGGGAACCTGGCCCTGTCTGTCTTCTCTGTTCTGCAGAAATGTTGAAGGAATTGAACCAGCAGCGCAGAGCGAAAGCGTTTACAGACCTGAAAATTGTTGTTGAAGGCAGAGAGTTTGAAGTCCACCAAAATGTTCTAGCTTCCTGCAGCTTGTATTTCAAGGACCTGATTCAAAGGTTTGCCTTCCTTCCAGCTGTGGTCGGGTCTGTTCCTTTGTAGGACGCTTTTGTGTCGCTTTTCTCCTCCCCTCTCTTGCAGGTTCCTGAAGCGTGACTCCCTGTCACAGAGCCAGTAGCCATCTCTCCCCCTCCTTCCCCTCCTCCCGAGTGCCCTCTCACACACAGCCTCAGCGCAGCCACTGCCCCCAGCCTGCCCCATGCAGCCTCGCTGGTCACCGGGGGCCTCCGCCAGCAGTAGACAACACCCCAGCCCTGCCCCGAGGATCCCGAGTTCTCAGTGGCTCACAAGCCCTCCCTGAGATTAGGAGGACTGTAGACTCCACGTAGACGCCACTTTAAGGGACCACCACACACTGTCCCCACTGGTCGAGCACAGGGTCCCAGGCACCATCATCGCTGCTGTCGATAGTGAACTTAACGCCAGGAAAGCACATCGACCAGACTGTCCCCCGCTGAGGAGCACAAGGTGCCCAAGGCGCCGTTTTCCGCAGCTCGAGTCGGGGAGAAGAGACTTGTAGCCAAATCCTAGTCACGCTGCATGCCTCGATTCTTGTTTGTACACTGAGCCCAAACCGGCGTTGTCTGAGGACAGACCAGGTGTGTCCTAAACACGGTCTCTCTCAGCCTCTGCTCCCCTCCCCTCTGCCCTCTGCCCCGGCTCCTTCTACCTGAATGAGTTTTAATGGTGCATGAGCATCTTTTTTTTTTTTTTTCCATTATGTTGATTTTTTAATTTGTCTGCTTCATACCCTCGCAAACAAGTCAGGGGCCACCTTCTAGCTCCTTAGTGAGGGAGAGCAGCCGAGGGGGCCGGCCGAGGGTAACGCTCCTGTTTCTCTCACCCATCAGCAGATTAATGCCGCTGCTCATTTTGCCTTGCAGCCTCTCCGGGGCGGACGCTGAGCCGGGACTGGGCTCAGAGTGAGAGGACAGGACCTCTGCTTGCTTCCCAATGCTGTGTTTGGACTTGCCAACTAACCCCAGAGTGACTGTGTTTTGTTTCAGGATGGCACACTGGCTGGCACCTCCTTTCCAATCTGTTGTGTCCTTTCACTTAGAGCTGAGCTGCCCGGCGTGCAAGCCCCGCCCAGTCGCACTGGCCCCAGCCATGCAGGACGGGGCAGGCTCTTTGTGACTTCCAGTCTCATGGACAGCTTGGGTCTCCCATCCCCGGTGCTTGGATTCTCGCTGTCCAAGCACAGGGGTCAGGGGCATGAGCTCTGGGGTAAAGGGGCACGTTCAGTGGCTTCTTCAGGCCAAGGGAGGTCTTTGTGCTGCCATTCTTGGCAAATTCTGGTACCGGCAGTGACCAGCATCCTAGGGCCTCAGTCCCTGCCACAGACCAGTTGGAGAGCACAGAGCGGGCAGGATGCAGGGGCAGGTTGGTACTAAGTGATGGCCCAGCGCTGGGCTAGAACGATGTGGGCAAGAGGAGCACAGGAGCCATTTGAATGTCTTCAGAGACCTTACATGCAAAGCCAAACGTGCACACAGCAGACAAGAGGACACCACTAGGTGGGAACCCAAAGTAGTGAAGGATTCTTAGGACAAAAAAGAAAGAGAAAATACTTTTCAGGCAAGGGGTGGGTTGCTCGAAATGGTCTGGAATACAAGGAATGTTCTAGAATGTTCTAGAATGCTCCAGACAAGGGATGAGTTGCCTGGAATGAAAAGTTGGGACAGAGACTGTCATGAGCAGTGTGTTGGGAAACAAAGCCTTCCCAGAGATGCGTGTGAGCTGGGGTGGGATGGGCAGGCAAGCCCTGACCCCTGGGGCTAGGGCCCCGGGCTTGGTCTGAGGATGTGGGGGTCATCAGGAGCAGTAGGAAGGAGATTCCCACCTAAAGATGAAAGAACTGTAGGATGTGCCTCAGTGACCCTAAGTGGAAATGATGGGAGCTAGAGCCAAGAGGCGGTCACCGGAAGGGAGAGGGCACCCCGCTGGGAGCTAGGAGACCTGGGTTCTACGCCTGACTCTGCACTTGTCCTATGACCCCAGGCAAGTCACGTCCTCTCTCTCAGGCCTCGAGGTTTCTCATCTGTAAAACAGGAGGTTGGTTCAAATGACATCCAGGTTTCCTTCCAGCTCTGACACCCCAGCGTGGTGGCAAGGGGATGGACACGGCGGGGCCTGCAAAGGCTTCCCGTGTGCAAGCCTAGGACGTGAGAATGGTGAGATCACAGGGCGGAAGGTGGGTCACGTGGGTGGGTCACCAAAGTCACGGTAGAACTGAGGGGGTGACGAATTGAGTGGCTGAAGGATGTCTAAGTAGACACCCGTGGCAGGCAGCCAGATAGATGGGTCTGAACCCAGAGAGGCTGAGGCCTGGGGGACTCCTTCAGCATACAGGAGGTGGCTCAGGGAGGAGGGAAGGGCGAAGCCGAGCCCAGAGACGCCCCTGTGGTTGAAGGTCACAATGTTACTTTGCAGCCATTTTAAATTTCCCCTCCCTCATCTTGACCTTGGAGCACGTCACCATTGCTGCCCGTAGCTGCAAACAGATTCCTCCTGTGGGGAGGAAAGTAGACTCTCTACAGAAGGGTGGTTTCCTTTCAGGCCATGTAAAATTCTGGAGAAGTTCACACTCTCGCCGGTCAGGGAACAGCTGATGTTGTCACTGTGCCATTTCAGTCTGTGACCCTGGAGACCTGGTTAGAGCAGCCAGAATGGCTCAGCGGGAGAGATGGGGCCCTGCCCACTGAGGCCGACGCAGGGGCTTCTCTCTTGGGCGGCCGCACTCCAGAACCAGAGGGCGTGGGCATAGTCTGTATGTGGAACATGGTGTCCCAGTCCTCACCTTCGTGAGGGTCTCAGTGAGCACTGTCAGGGGCAGGTGGCTGCACCAGGACCCGCGGACCCGGAGGCTCAGGCTGGACTCCTTTCCACCTCCGTCCGGGGGCCGGTAACGTGTTCACCACTCCAGCCCCAGCAAGGACACTGTCCTGGCCCCCAGCTGTGACCCCAGTGTGGACATCCTCACCTGGGGTCACAGGACAGACCTAGGGAAACCAAGGATTTTTCACTCAGCTAACAAGCAGGAGCCCCTATCAGTGCCAGGTCCGGCCGGAAACACTAGATGAGATGAGTCTCTACCCCAAGGAGGCCCACAGCCTGCCGGGGGGAAACCATAGAGAAGTATGAACAGGAGGGCAGACTGAGCACATGAATGGGGTTTAGCGGCTCACAGGCAAAGTGCCTAACTGCGGGAGAAGAGGCATTCAGGGACATCCCCGAGGAGCGGTGGCATCTGGTGTGGATTTTAAACAAAGAATGGGAACTTGGCCGGGCTGGTGAGTAGGACAGAGCAGCAGGGCGCTGCAAGTAATTCAGTGTCTGCAGGGTCAGGTGCAAGGTGGGCACGGAGAGAGTGATGAGGCCGGCGCGGGAGGCGGAGCCGGCTCACAAGGCTTCGCTTTAAGCCAGGTGTCATGGTCAGATCTGTGTTTCATAAAAATGACAATCGGCGGAGCAGGAGAGCCGGGTTTCGGTGTCCTCCCCTGACCAGCTTAGCTGCCCGTGAGCCCCCGCTCTCCAGGCCCCAGGCCGACACGCCCCCCCTTTGTCCACAAGTTCTTTCCTCACATGTGCACGTACCTTTAGTGTGGCTGCAATGGCTTCTTTCCATTAGTCTTCCCTTATTGAGTTTCAAACTCTTGTCTTTTTCCTCTGACGAAGACAAGACCCAGCCAGAAGGAGACTTGTAGAAATGTCTAATGTCATCCTGAAAGTCCTCCCACTAACCCTGAGAAGCAGGTACCATTAGTATCTCCATTTTACAGATGAAGAAATTGAGGCCCAGAGAATTTTAAGTAACCAAGTAGGTCTGGGATTGGAATCGGGGTCTGACTCCAAAGCTCATGCTCTTACCACCCGTTTGCTTACCTGGAGAAGAACAAAAATGTAGCCTGTATTTGTGCATGAAGTCTATAAGAAAAGAAAGTGAAACATAGGGTTGACAGGATAGACAGGCAAGGAAAAAGGATGCAGAGTGTGTGTGTGTGTGTGTGTGTGTGTGTGTGTGTGTGTAGAAACACTTGTAAACTGGACACCAAATCTGCCCAAGAGAAGACATAATCCCTGCCTAAAATAGGTGCTTAAGTTGCAGACTCTTGCCCCATCCCAGGAGAGGCCGTATCCTCTGGAGTGAGGAGCACCAGAGGAGACTCCGGGGGACCATCGGAAAACTCAGAGCGAAGCCTGTGCCGAGATCCCTGGGCGTGACTCACCATCCCTTTGTTGCCCCATCTGAGTCCCTGCGGCAGTCAGGGGTGACAACACGGCAGGAAGAGGAGCTGCGGCTTTGCCGTTGGATCATGTGAGGGATAGAGTGCTGTGTGACCACCATGCCTCTCCTGCACCCAGGCTGGAGGGGCACCCCAGCAGGGTCGAGTGGGCTGAGCCCCAGGCTTCAGGAACTGTGAGCCGACTAGAGCTCGTGGGGTTCTGCGATTGCAATCTCCCAAGTCCAGAGTCGCTTCTCAACCCCGCTGAGCAGGACCTGCCCTGGACTTTTTGGGGAGCCTACTAAGAAGTTCCTGCACTTATCGCCAGGAGCAAAGGGGCCCTCAGGCCCGATTGGTGCCACGGGAGGCATTGGCTGCACCCGCTGGCTGGGTAGGCTGCGGGCCCTGTCATAGAGGACAGGAGGCTGTCCTTACAGACAGCAGAGGGAATTGCCCTCCCTGCCAGTACTTCCAAACACGCCCCCCAAGCCTGGGTGTGGGAAGAAATGTCAAGCCCCAGAGGAGACCTGCCCCCTCATCATATGAAATGGGACAGAGACCTGGCACTCTGCCTTCTAGCTGAATCCCTCATCTCACCAAGTCTGTGGGAGCCAATGACTCATTCAAACTATATTCTCTTTTCCTATTAAATGAAAATAGACACTTGATCTGTCCAAGGCGATTTTCACAAGCCCCATGTATAGGCTCTTGGCTTCTCCATCTTTCTGTCCTGGGGAAGCTAAAGGGATCTACCTAATTGAGTGCTGTAGAGTCTAGATGTAGGGGAGCCCAACGGACTTTAACACAATAGTCAAGCCATATGTTGCCTTTCTCCTCCTTCCCTGTGAAGTTGGGCACTTGCGGGTGGCAGTCTGCCCCCTTTCCTGGTAGAACAGAGAGGTGGGGCTGGAAGACCACATGATAAGACAAGAGATTCACAGATCTCGAAGGCCAGCAGAACAGTGTAAGTCAGGCCCATCGCCAAATCAGCATGGGTGGGCCAGCGCCCACCTGAGCTGTGAAAGTCCTTGGGACCCAGTGAGGCTAGGGTGTGCTGCATCTGTGCCCTGGCGCAGGCAACATGCCTGAGGTCCCACCTATGCGGTGGGGTGGGAATCACACTGGAGGAACGGGGCCATCCTCCCGAGCAGGTCGGAACACCATCCACAGTCATCACCTGCTCCATGACTACCCCCCACCCACCACTGCCCCATGCTTCCCTCCCATTATTCCAGATCTAGCTTGCAAAATGAAGGTGTCTGATCACTGAGGTGTGTGAGGGGTAGATGAAGGAGTGCCCTAAAATCTAGGGAGGGCAGTTCTTATCTAGGAGAGCAAATTGCTGATGGCGGGATCTCAAATGGTCTCCTATTTGGGATGAAGCGTTCCCGGCACATCCACAGACCCAGGCCTGCCAAGCAGAGGCTGTGTCCCATACTTGAGGAGGTGACCCCAGAACCCATTGGTCCTGTGTGGACTGGGCAACACCAGCCTGCCCCACACTCCCGCCCCCAGTGTTAGGTTCACGGCCCAACCTGACAAGGCTACCACTGCTCATTCCTGCCCTTTTCCATCTCCCTTCAAGGCCATGTCATAACCCAGACTACCCAGCAGCTGTCGGTGCTCCATGTTGCTGAGTGGAGCAGGATCCTTGGACCCCAAGAGCCAGTTTACGGCAGGGACAGAATGGTAATCTGTGGAGGACGCAGCTCCCCATTGGTGACCAAGGCCACCCATCAGAGGCAATACCTCCCAGGGGATTCCTACTTATAGGAAGAGGCCTAGGGATTGCTGAGGCCTAGTCCCAAGTCAGGCTGATGGCCAGCGATGGAAAGTGACCACTGGTCTCCCTCAGCCCCATGAACATGCAGGTCCAAGTGAGCTACACAAGACCTCACTGCCTGGGGCCTTGCCTCCTAGAGATCTTGAGCTCAGCCACCCAACAGTCTCCATCATGTTCCCAAGTATTCCTCCGTGGCCAAGTAGAATGGTCGTCCCGCCCACAGCATCTGGCATCTGGGCCCAGGGGCCTCCAGCCATTCCCCAAAGGTCCTTTGCCCAGCAGCCCCCTGCTTTCCACAGGAGGCTCTCACAGGAGGCCTGGAGGAGTAGCTATCGCCATACATTATAGGGACAGTGGTCCTTGCCAACCCTGGACAGCACCTGCCATGGTCAACACCCCATGTGCCTCCTCACACTGTCCCTGCACTCCTTGGCCCTGCGGGCACCACCCTGTCCCCAGGATCCTCTCCCTGGCTCAGAATCTGGGCAGGGCAAGCATCACCCAGAAGCACAGCCATGCATGTCCCATCAGACTCATTGATCAGGGCCAGACTCCCCTGACCTTCCATCTGCCTATCACCCCTCCCCGCAGGGCGATGCTGAGGGTTCTCAGGGTCACGTGTCACATGCACTTCAGTGTGTGTGTGTGTGTGTGTGTGTGTGTGTGTGTGTGTGTGTGGTGTGTACAGCTGAAGTCCACCCCAGCCCTTCACTGCACTGGAGCTTGTCTTCTGGATGAGGCAGTGGCTTGGGGATCTGGGGGGAATGTGAGACAGCCTGACTTTGGCCCCATAAGCCGTGCCCTGGCTGTGGCTCAGCAGGACCTCCGCAGAGCATGAAAGGTGTGAGGAGAAATGGCCAGACAGTGGCATGTAGGAATGAAAGCGGAGGCAGCAAAGACCGAGTAATAGGTCGACCAGATGGCCCCTGAGGCCTCGGGTGTTAGATTTCTGTGGTTTCAAGTGACCACATAATGAACTAGTTTTATACTTAACAAAGTTACCCAAGCATGAAAATGTATCCTGACAGCAGAGGACTCGGTGTGTTAGGTCACTCGAAAAGTCACACACACCATGTGTGCCTCTGGGTTTGAGAAGGGGCTCTGCCCGGACCCTCGGTTTAGCCAGCAGCTTTCCCTCCAGGCCTGAAGGCAGGGCCCCCGCAGGCCCCGTCAGATGAGCCATTCCGTGGGGAGGGCCCAGCGTGGCACCCTGGGAAGAGTGGCCGGATCGCAGCTACATCCGTTTCCTGCCCCATCATATTGGTGTTTTAAGAGCCCTTGGTGGCCAGGGCCTAACTGGAGAGAATGTGGCTCTCATGGTGGCATTTCAGAGTCTCGTGGGGAAGGTGTTTTCCAACCTCTGTCACATAAACTCTCCATGGGACTTCAGACGTCATCCAGTTCAACCCTCTTGTTTTGCAGAGGAGGAGCCTGAGGGCCAGAGAGGCAAGGTGGCCAGCCTGTCGGTGGCGGGGCAGGGGCTCGCAGGTCCTCTAGCTCCCTGCCCACACAGGAGACGGCCTCCCTCTGGGGTAGCCTGCTCACTTCCGGACGCCGCCACACCCCCACTGCCAGCCACAGGGGCATCCAAGGGACCAGTCACGAGAGTCTCACCCCAGCCTCCTCAGGACTGGGGAGGAACACAGAGGTCATTTCCCAGCCACGTGGCAGAGCCCGGCCTCGGGCAGGACCAGGCTCTGTGCAAGAAGCAGGACCGGTCAGAGTGGCCGTGGTGGGGCGCCAAGCCAATCATCTCTGAAAAACCTGCCTCCTGACTCTTAACGCTCTGGGTGTCTTTCCTCCTGGTCACTTCTGTGGCGGTGTTATTTTTGCTTCATCTTATCTGTTTCCTTCCAGGTGCAGCTTTAGGGCGCGGCTGCCAGGCCTTAGGAGCCTTTGCAATGGTTTTGTATTTCCGTAGACACCAGATATAAACATATTTATATATTTGTGTCCCTCCCCTGCTCCCCCCAGTTCACAAGCCCGATGCACACTCTACACGCAGGCCACTCTGACCTCTGACCCCGTGTTCCATGTGGCAGGAGGGCCCCGCCCCGGGCCAGGTCCCAGGTCATGGCTGCTGGCTGTCTGTGGCGGAAGTCCTTGGTTGTTCCCCTCCCCCTCCCCACCAGCTCTAACCATTCTGTCCGTCTATCTCGTCTCGTCCTCAGTTTCAAAGCAATGTCATGAAGGGCTTCCTTTCCATGCCTAAAAAAGGAAACAATATGTTTTTGGAAATAGGTGGGGTTGGAGTCAGGGTTCCGGGACGGCTTGGGGCGATCGAGGGATGGCTCCGGATTGGCTGTGTTCACGGCCTGTTGGGAGCCTCAAACACACCAGCGGCTCTCCCATTGGAGGCTGCAGGGCCCCTGTGGGGCCAAACCGTATTGTTTCCCTTTGAGGCCAGTCCTGGTCCTCGTCCCCATCCACAGCTCATGCTTTTTGATTTGCATCTTTTTTTGCATGGACATGCCAAGTAGTGATAAGCAGGGTTTTCTGTTCTTTTGGGCGTCTCTGGTCAGACTCTTCTCTTTCAGATCCCGTGTAAGGTCGTTAGGTTCAGGCGTGTCATTGCCGTGTCCCTTGAGTCCTAAAATGAAGGGCGTGACCGAGGCGTGCAGGGAGATCTAGCCCTGTGAGGAGGCGGCGCCGTGGCCGCGGGGTGGCAGGTAAGGACACCCTGGTCTCTGTGCCTAGGTCGGTGCAAGACGGCAGCCAGTGTGGCCGGGAGAAGCTGGAGCTCGTCCTGTCCAACCTGCAGGCCGACGTCCTTGAACTGCTGCTGGAGTTCGTCTACACGGGCTCCCTGGTCATCGACTCGGCCAACGCCAAGACGCTGCTGGAGGCGGCCAGCAAGTTCCAGTTCCACACCTTCTGCAAAGTCTGTGTGTCCTTTCTCGGTGAGCCTGGGGAGGGAGCGCGTGGGGAGCCTGGAGAGAATAGCGCGGGTGGGCAAAAGATTCGTAAACAGTAAGGATTCAGAGGGAAAGGCTGTGTGTACACCTCGGGGTGGAGCTGGATTTCACAACGCAGCTTAAAGATGAAAATTCGGATAACTGTGTGCCCTGGCACAGACCTGGACGCGTCCAGGCTAGAATCACCATTAGCCAGATCTCGGGAGAGCCGGCTAGACTGATGCCTGGTCTAGAGGCCAGGTTGGGTGAGGCTGAGGCCCATGGGAGGTGGCGGGTGGGCATATGAGGGGTGTTACTGCTGGTGTGATTATAAAGTGGGAGCCTGTCACAGTTATAAAAGACACTGGAGCCTCAGAGTGACCCTTGTCCCCAGCCTAGGCTCAAGCTCTGAGGCTCTCAGGCAGTGAGGAAGCCTCCAAGGCCAGCACTGATACTCCATACCTCACACTCTTGGTCCTTCTGCTGAGACCTGCAGGAGCAGAGGGTGTTCCCAGGACAGGGAGCATGTGACAGGGCAGAGGAAAACCCGGAAGGTACATCCACAGCTCGAGGGACACCGGAAATGGTCTTGTGGGGACCCTGGCTGCTGAAGGCAGGTCACGAGGACAGGGGCTCAGAGAGGGATTCAGAGTGTCAGGCGATGGGCTTGGATGGCCACCCTTCCGGGGCCCTGTGGTCAGTAGTCCTGTGCTCTTGCCCCCAGAGAAGCAGCTGACGGCCAGCAACTGCCTGGGGGTGCTGGCCATGGCGGAGGCCATGCAGTGCAGCGAGCTCTACCACATGGCCAAGGCCTTCGCGCTGCAGATCTTCCCCGAGGTGGCGGCCCAGGAGGAGATCCTCGGCATCTCCAAGGACGACTTCATCGCCTACATCTCCAATGACAGCCTCAACACCAAGGCCGAGGAGCTGGTGTACGAGACCGTCATCAAGTGGATCAAGAAGGACCCCGTGTCCCGTGCACAGGTAGCCCCCACCCCACCCACCCCTTCTCCCTGTGCCAGGGGCACAGTGCGGGGCTGGTGTCCGGAGCAAGGGCCCGGGAAGGTGGAAGAGGCAGGACGGCCTACTCAGACCATCAGCGGGTGTATAGGAGCCTGGAGGCCCCGGGCAGGGGGAGGCTGGGACTGCCACTGTGGGCGGCAGAGAAGCAAAGGGAAGGACGAGAGATGAGAGGTCAGGTGCCAGAGGGTTGGAAGGGCTGATGTTCCACCTGTAGGAGACCCAAGCCAACCAGAGGTGGCAGGCCCCCGCAGGGAGAAGCTGGTGCCCAGGGGCCCCTGTGAGCTCAGACCCGGCAAGAGGAGCCGCCTCAGCCACGCTTGGGTTATGGAGAGGGCGGAGGGCACCCGGACCACATGGAAACCACGCTGGAGATGGGAAACCACTGCACACATCACAGGAGGGGAGCGTCTCGGAGGGGACAGCTGGGGAAATCAGAGCCAGGGTCCAGGGTAGAAGGAGAGGAGGGCAGGGTCCCCAGGAGAAGTCGATCACAACCCAGCAGGATCTCTGGGCCAGAAAGCACGGGCCGAGGCCTTGCTCAGAATGGGGCTGAGGCCTTGCTCCTTGGTCCTAACATCTGAGGGCACACACCCGCCACACACACACACACAAGTTAGTATGGACGCAGGTAGTTCTCAGGAGAGCTCAGAGTCCACCTGGAAAGCAGCAAACCCCCTGAGGCGGCCGAGTGACAGATGACAAAGGAACTCTGTCGCATGTGGAGCAGGAAGCGGCACGAGGGGGCGGGGGGCGGGGCAGGCCCTGGGATTGGTAGCACGGGGCCCTCCACCCTGGCCCAGCCTATGAGCCCAGGAGAAGGGGGTGCTCTGGTCGGGTGGGGAGGGGGCAAGATTCCTTTCTGGAGAAGGGCGTCAGGTTGGGCGGCTATAATAGTGACTGCCCGAGCCACTATGGCCTCCAAATCTGTCTCCAGCCCAGACCTCTGTTTTTTGAGTGTCTACTGCACACCTGTGGCCAATGTCCCTCAAGCCCCTCTAATTCATAAACCCCCGAGGCTACACATCTTGTGTTCCTTCCTTTGGTTCCACCCATTACCCAAAACGGAGGCCCGGATACCTCCTACACCTTCCACATCCATTGGGCCACACACTGCTGTCGCTTCGCCTCCTCACTCCCGACTTCCTCTCCCCACTCAGGCCCCAGATCTCACCAGCATCACTGCGGGGTCTCCCGGGAGGTAGCCCCGCCTTCAATCTTCCCCGCTCCAAACACATTCTGACTCTGCAGCCTGAGCGAGCCGTCTTCCTAAAGGACACATTTGATAGTGTAATCTCTCGGTTTAAAGGCCCCGTGAGCGCGGCATCGACCCCACAGGAAACACCACACGGGCCTTGGCAAGAGAGGCATAGGGGCCCTCAGGCTCTGGCCTCCACTAACCTCACCAGTACCCTCTCCCCTGACCACCACATCCGCCCCCAGCAAAGATCATTCGCACCTGACAAGAGTAAGCTCCAGAGAATTCCCCACGTGCACTGATTTCCCGACCGTTCCCATGCCCTGACATGGGCTTTCGGCATCCTCCTCCTCTCCGCCTGAGGCCTGCAGAAATCCACGATCCTTCCACACCTGGCTCAGGCGCCGCTCACTCTGGGAAGCCTCCAATCCTGCACTCCCGAACCCCCTAACTGGACCCCTCCTTGGAGCCCCACTAGTGCCTTTTATGTAATGGATCCTCCCCCCACCCCCCCCCATTTTACCATGTACACCTGAAGGTCAGACACCAGCTCTTACTGGGCTTTGCACCCCCCAGTAAGGAGGGTCACCAATGATCTGTTGGATGAAACTAAAGCTGAGCGGTGAGCAAAGGGTTCACGGGCAGGAGGGGATTTGAGTCAGTCCATGAAAAGCCTTCAATGCAGGTGAGAGGGTCCAGGTGCCAGTCTGACGCAACGGGGTGCCACTGAAGGGGTTCGCTGCCCCTGGGGAGACGCAGGTTCTGACGGGGGCGACTTGCAACCTCCACAGTCACCATCAGCCTGCCCGGGCCGTCCCGCCTGTCTTTGACTTCCTGCCCCACATACACCTCACCAGAGATCGGGATGCTCATTTCAGTCCCGGGGTGAAGCCGAAGCCCACGAGCTGGGTGGAGGCAGGAATGAGGTGCCGAAGAGGCCGATGGATGGTTCGCCCCGGGGTCGGCTGTGGACACCCGACCTCCCCCGTTCCTCGCCTCTGGCTGGTGGGAACCCCCGCTCTCACTGTCTAGGCTGGGCTGAGCAGTGTCTACCCTCTCAAGCCAAATACAGACTGGAGTGACCCGTGTGCAGTACCACACCCCTCCTTCCTATCTTCTCAATCCCACTCAGCAGAGGTGGCTCCGTCCGTGTAACCTCAGTGGGTCCCGTGTCTCCCCGCCCCTGCAGTATGCCGCGGAGCTCCTGGCCGTGGTCCGCCTCCCCTTCATCCACCCCAGCTACCTGCTCAACGTGGTTGACAACGAGGAGCTGATCAAGTCGTCAGAAGCCTGTCGGGACCTGGTCAATGAGGCCAAACGCTACCACATGCTGCCCCACGCCCGCCAGGAGATGCAGACGCCCCGAACCCGGCCCCGCCTCTCCGCAGGTACTGCGGGAAGTGCCCTGAACTCCCCCAACGCGGGTGCCTCGGGGTCAGCCCGACTCTGGGTGGTCCCCTCGAGAGGCACCAGGCGCAGAGGCTAACAGCATGGGGATGTGTCCGAAGGCTGCGCATCTGTGTCCCTGCAGGTGTGGCCGAGGTCATCGTCTTGGTTGGGGGCCGTCAGATGGTGGGGATGACGCAGCGCTCACTGGTGGCCGTCACCTGCTGGAACCCACAGAACAACAAGTGGTACCCCCTCGCTTCACTGCCTTTCTACGACCGAGAGTTCTTCAGCGTAGTGAGTGCCGGGGACAACATCTACCTCTCAGGTGAGCCCCACCCCCACCCCGGGGCTGGCTTGGGGACCGGGCAGGGACTTCCTAAGGGCTCCTCTCCCCGCACCAGGGCTAAGGAAAGCCGAGGCCCGGAAGCGTCTACTTTGCAGGCAAAGCCTTCTCTTCCTGCCCCCGGGGCCAGGCCTGCCTGGCCTTGGGCCCCTCCTCACTCCCTGCCCGCTCTCTGGACCTCCCGTACTGCTCACAGGTGGGATGGAATCAGGGGTGACGCTGGCCGATGTCTGGTGCTACATGTCCCTGCTCGATAACTGGAACCTCGTCTCCAGAATGACGGTCCCCCGCTGCCGGCACAACAGCCTTGTCTACGATGGGAAGATTTACACCCTCGGGGGACTTGGCGTGGCGGGCAACGTGGACCACGTGGAGAGGTAATGAGGCCGCAGTCACGAAAGCTAAAATCACTTTGCTCCTCCACCCCAGCACCAACCCGGCCGAGGCCGACTGGAGACGGGACGTTTAGAGGGCGATAGTCCCAGGCTCTTCCAACACAGCCAAGGGAGAGAGGCCTGAGGGTGGTGAGAGGACAGCAGGAAGGGAACCATGCTGAGATGGGGCACCCTTGTCCTATTCAGGGGTCAGACAAGCTGGAGGCATAGTTGTGCAAAGGCACAGGATGGGCGCGGCTGGCCTGACCAGGCAGCTAGGAGGCACACTGGCACTGGAAGCCCCAGCCCAGAGCCGCACTAAGACATGGGGCAAAGCCGCACGCAAATGGCCCCCACGTGTGCCACGTCGGAGGCTGTGCCTCCAGGTCCCAGCTGAGCGGGAGGTTCCACACCAGGGAGCCCCGTCCTCCCTCTCTCCCACACATCCCAGGAAGCCTGCTTGCTACACAGGGAACAGTCACTGCATACAGGTCTGGCCAACCGTCTGGAATTCTCTAGAATACAAAGCAATGGGCCAGAGAGCCGTGCGTGTAAGCCTGCCCTCTGCTGGAAGTCCCAGGGTGGCTTCCTCACGGAGGCCCATTTAAAAACCGGCCACGCGTAGTGTGGGGATCAGGCAGAGGCAGAAAGGGGATAGGCTGGAGGTGGGCACTTCTCGGGGTGCAAAACCCCTCCCTGCAGAGAACGGACACCGTGGGGAGAAGCCACGGAAAGAGCTCAGGAAGGCTCGTGAGTCAGCAGCAAACAGGGGAGGCCTCAGCACAGCCCTGCTCTGCAAGAAACTAGTGCCCAGAGGGCCACGAGTTAGGCCGAGCTGGTCCCCAAGGACCAACCCGGGAGGTCACAGCTCCAATCACCAGAGCTCTTTGTCCAGGGCCTTCCCACGTGCTCGCCCACCTCCCTCGGCCCCTGTCGTCCGCTGTCACGGAATACACATCTTCCCAGGAGACAGCTTTCTGCCTGTGGACCCACACGTACCCCTCGATTTGTATTTTTTTTTTCCCTCAGTGGCTAATTGGACACTTGACAAATGTTACAGCAAAGATAGTTTCAGAGTGAGACGAGCTCTGGATATTCACTGTGGGCTTTTAACTCCCCCAAGTGGAGCCCAGAGATGGCTCAGTAACAACATCTAATTGTCATATTGATTCGGAGATAATGGGGACTCCCTGTGTGATTATGAGGATATTAATCCTGCTGTTGAACCTGGGTCACCCCCGATGCTGACAGCCTTCAGTGGGACCCACTGCACGGCCATCACGTCCCAAGCCTTCCACAAGCACCAGCTCCCAACCGTTTGTCATCCAATAATAAACACATGAAAAAGGAGACATTTTCTATGTAGGAGTAAACTGAGCTAGATCTGTCATCCTGTCTTGCTTTTGTCAGCTATTTTTAATCTCCTAAGATGCTGATTACTCATTTTGCAAACTTATCCTTGTTGATAAATACAGGGATTTGTTCAAGGATCAAATGCGCGAAGAGTGGGGGCAGGCTCCTCTCCGCTCGGGCTCCAGAGCAATTCTCCGAGGCCTGGAAGCAGCCTGTACTGGCCTTCCCTGGGGGCTGGGCCTTCCTTCCACTGCGAAATATCTGCTCGAGCACAGTGTGAGCAAACCACCCTGGGAACCTTAGGAGATGGGGAGCCATCCGGGACAGCAGGGGCCCCGAGCCCTTCCTCAGCCCTCTGGTAGACCTCTGGGTGGTGTGCATACAAACAGGGTGGCGGATACAGGCAGAGGGGACGCGCGCTGCTTCCCGAGGAACAGGGAGCCCTTTTGGGCAAGTAATTTCTGTGCCACACGGTGGCAATGATGAGAATTCAGGGTGACAAGAAGGTCAGGGTAATGGGGACAGGCACGAGGGTGCTTTGTTCCCCCGAAAGCGCTAATGGTACAAATTGCTCTTATATTGATAATGAATGAGATATATGGTACATTATAATTATATTACATTACTGTATTCCAGGAATAGAGCAAGATTATATAATTATAGATTAAAACAACAGTGCCATAGACAAACCTGTATTATATCATTATATAAATAACTGGGTCTAATACTTCATAGCGATATATTGCACTAGCTGTGGTTACCGGATAAATGATAGCAGAGTGCCTCACTCCACAGGGTCATTTGCATGTCATTAGCATATCCTTCTCAAGCAGGAAGCTGACAGATTGAGCTGACGGAGGGCTTGTGGCTTGGCAATCAGCCACCTGGAATAACAAACTCTCGGGAAATTCGCATTTGGCGGAATGTGCCATTATACCGAAAGCCTGAAGACTAACAGCCACATAATCTTCCCCTGTCACCCAGCTCCTTCTGCAGGAGCTCTTTGGATCCCTGCCATATGGGCTTAAAAAACAGATATCTGAACTTCTGACACTGTCCAAAAAGACACTTACTGCATCGCCTGTTAGCCACGTACCATTCGTCTGGGCTTAACTGAATCAGCCCCTGCTGCCCTGTAAGGTACTTCAGCTGCTTCTCAGATCCGGAGTCTTCCCAGGCACAGAGCTGGGCGTCACACCCCTGTCCCCTCATCCCTGTCTCAGAGCCAGGGGCACCGGCTAAGAGAGGCCATCTTCTGAATCACTAAGCTGTGACCGTGTTATCGCCTGTGTCTCAGGGAGGCTCCTGGGAAAAAATGGGTCCTGTGTGCATCCCAGGAAAAGTGTGCTGGGAAAAACCCAGCCCACAGCGGAGGCCCCGCCTTGGGTCCGGAACATGCAAAAGGGCCATGCAGTGAGCGGTAGATGGGCCACCAAGTGGAAGGTCCAAAGTGAATGCTGGTGACACCAGCCCCCCAGGAACAATCGACAGAGACACCGAGAACTGAGATCCAAGCTGCCCAGGAAGACCTCAGATACCCCAGTTCCTTGAGCGGTCTGCACCATCCCCAATCTCTCCCCATCAGCTTCTTCTTGTTGTCACTTTTGTCCCTGCCTTGTCTGGTACTTGCATTCTGTCACTTCTCTGTGCTCTTAGTCACTTTGTCCTGCAAGACACAGGTCACAGATCTGTTCAGTCCTGTCCCCTTCTCCACACCTACCCCTGGGGGCTGAACGTTGGTGGAGAAAATCCCGCCATCCTGTAGACTGGCCCCATGACAAAGTGAAGTCGTCCAACATGAATACTGGGTCCTGCATACCGCAGGGTCCTGTCAGTTTCTTCTACTCTCAAGAGCATGTATTTCTCGTCTCCTCCTCTTCGATCAAGGCTCTTTACCCCATGGACTCCAATACTCCTGCCCACGCTGACTCCTGCTTCACAGAGAAGGTGGAGCCATCAATCAAGAACTCTCTGGTCTCCCTGCCGTCACTCCTGCGTATGTCCCGACACTCACACCATCCTTGCCTTCCTCTCTCCTGCCCACAGGGACACCACTTCCCTCTCCACTCTAGACCCTACCTGTATCCCCCCACCAGGAGCTTCCCTTTATCAACCCTCCCCTGTCTTTCATATATATTTAATCTTTTTCTTATCCATTTGGCCTCCTTCCTGTCGGCATGTAAACACAAGTAAACCTTTCTCCCTAAAATTAAAACAAAACCCGCGGTGTGCTGCAGCTCATTCATACTGGCTCCTGAGAGGTGACTGTTACCTTTACAGGAACTCTGCAAGCCAGTTGTTAGCTACAGGTGTTATTTAAAAATCACATCACATAAACTTAGAACTAAACTCAGAACTCCATACTCAAAACTCATCACTACTTTTTTTTGTTTGTTTGTTTGTTTTACTATATTTTGTACTGTCTATGCTCTGGAGGTGATATGTCCACTGTGTCTGTATGTGGGTATATGGCGGAGATTCTGTCTGGCGGTGTGGTGCTGCCCATCTCTTCCCAATGCCACGTTTAGCCATGAGCCATTGGTAACTTGAAATTAGCCAAGATGAGAGGACTTACATCACAGAAGTCGGCAAGTGCTACATACCAGGACTTTTTTCCCCTAGGGAGCTTGTTTTTAAACATCAGCATGCCACCAATAAAAGCCATCTTTTGGCTCCATATGCCTTCCTAGGTCCCACCATCCTGCCCCTTTCCCAGCTGAGTTTTCATCCAAGAGACGTCTCCCCTCGTCATGTCTACTGCCTCCTTTCCCAACCACTCCATGATACACAACCAGCTCTTGACGAGAGCACTGGGAACCTGTTTGGGACTTCCTGATCTCCCACCACATCCCCCACCGTGGAGCTGCGCCCCCTGTGCTGCGCCACTTCCCCAAGGACCCCCTTAGCTCCGCTCTTAAAGGCCAGCATTTCCTCAGAGTGTGCTCCGCTCCTCAGTCTTACTCTCGCCTACACGCTCCCTGTGAGCTCCTTAACCTTCAGTTTCCATCTCTGTGCCAACAGCGATCCCAAGGCTGCATATTTAGGCCACAGATCCATACATCCAACTGCCCGCTGCACACCCCCGGTTTGTTACCCATAGATGCTTAAAACTCCCCATGAATAAAACGGAAATCATCACTCTCCTCCAAACTCCCCAACCTCCATTCCCTGTCACCTGAGTAGCACCCCCTCCATCCAATTTCCCAAGCCAGAGACCCTGAGCCATCCTAGGTGACTCTACCTTCCTTAACGGCAACATCAATTAATGACTGAACCCCATCAGTTCACCTCTCCTTCTGTTACCACCTCCTCCGTCCTTCCCTGGTCCAGTCCACTGTTTCCCCAATTTCCAGCCCAGAGCCTGGGTGTACAAGAGATGCTCAGTGCACCACCGTCGGACAAAAGGGTAGGAACAAGCTGGATAGAAAGGGATGAAGGAGCCTAGAAGCTGGGGAGCTCTGTGTGAGCAGAAGAATGGAGGCCAGAATCTGCATACAGGAAGAAAGAGCCCACTGGGGTTCGGGAGGAAGGCTGAGAGGGCTAGTTTAGACCGGAACCTAGGTGGCCTTGAGTGACTCATCCCAAGTCTCCCAGCTATGTGTGATCTCGGGCTCTGCCAGTGATGCCAAGAGCAAGAAGCAAATATTGGTGCCCTCCCCCTCAATGTCCACTGCCTTGGTTGTCAGCCCTGCCCTGAGCAAGGTCCATCTTTGATATTGGGCTCTTTTTCTTCTCTCTCGACAGGTACGATACCATTACCAACCAATGGGAGGCTGTGGCCCCTCTGCCCAAGGCAGTGCACTCCGCAGCAGCCACAGTATGTGGCGGCAAGATCTACGTGTTTGGTGGTGTGAACGAGGCAGGCAGAGCTGCGGGCGTCCTACAGTCTTTCGTTCCACAGACCAACACATGGAGCTTTATCGAGTCCCCAATGATTGGTAAGAACCAGCTTTCTCCTCAGTCGGGGCCAGTGCAGCATCCCCACCTCACCGTTTTATTTGTCTCAATATCCTAAACCCAGAGGGCCAGCTAAGGCTGCAGACCCTTGTCCGGGGAGCTGGGAGGGGGAGGGGGAGGCCCAGGTGTCGCTGCTGATCCCACCAGCTGGACAGAGGGCGAGCTAGTCCAGCTAGTGCCTGCTGGCCCAGGGCCTTGTCCTCGGGTTAGCCAGTGACACTGGGATTCCTTCCGGAGCCCTTCCTCTGGAGGGCCTGCTGGCAAAGGAAAGGGCGGGGAGGGGGAGGCCGAGAAGAGATGCCCTGACCTGCCTGCCCTGCTCTCCTCACAGACAACAAGTACGCTCCCGCCGTCACCCTCAATGGCTTCGTTTTCATCCTGGGTGGGGCTTATGCCAGAGCCACCACCATCTACGACCCCGAGAAAGGGAACATTAAGGCAGGCCCAAACATGAATCACTCTCGCCAGTTCTGCAGGTGAGGGGCCGCAGTAACGCGGCTAGGGTTGGGAAGGAGGAGGGCAGGGAGGGAAAGACAACAGGGGAGGTTTGAGCACAATAATGACTGCCCGCCATTCGATGACCAAAGCAATTCCCAGGCCCAGAGCGGCAGCCGCCTGCAACCACGGTATGGATGTTAGTGGCAGGGCAGGGTGGGCAGCCCAACCCTCTGGCTCCAGCTGACCTAGCTCAAAGCCAGAAATGAAGGGCTTCCTCCAGGCACCAGGCCCATGTCCCTTGAGGCCACGCCTTCTCCTGGGTGCTATGAAGACAGCTCTCCCCCAGGACCACCTGCCACATCCATCACAGACAGGAGGCGGTGCCAGGCCAGAGCTGTGCAATTAATTCCCTACATGGGACAAGTGGCTTTTCAAGGAATGCTCTGAACCAGGGAGCAGTACAAGGCACAGCTGACTGGGCAGAAACCCACACGGCCCAGCCCCCACAGGAAGAGCGAGGTCATAGTCAGACTGTGCTTGGTTCCCAGTCTGCCTGGTCCCGTGGTCCAGAAAATTTAATTACCTTGGGCAATGAGACAGCAGACCCTGCTCCTCTAGCCCTATCCTTTCCTGGACTAAGAGGAACAAGGAATGAAATGGGGTCCCCGAAACCCCATTTTCAACATTTCCATAGCAGATCTTTCCTGAAGACGTCTTGTGCCCATGCAGAGGTAATCACCGAATCCTCACTGCTGGTGTAGCAGAGCTAGAAAAGCTGTAACCTACTACTAACATGTCAGATGACCCTGGACAAGTGACTTCCACTCTCTGGGGAAGTTCGATTATGAAACAGGCAGTTGGACAAGATAACTGCTGAGTTCCTATTAGCTTGGAGATTCGACGGTTCTCGAGCCTTTCTTTCGTGTCACATACTCCAACTGGTGGCAGTGCGTGAGGCCGCTCTGACCACACTGTCTGCAATAGACAACCGGAGTTTGAGCACCGCTTGTGGGGAGGACGCCCGTGCCTCATCTGAGACCAACGGTGGGCACAGAGAGCCTTAATGCCCGTGAGGAGCTATAACCTGGGCCTTGCAAGAGAAGCAGGGGAAAGATGGGCCGCGGAAGGGTGAAATGTGAAGGGCCCAGGTGGCATGGAACCACAGGGGATAAGGCTGGAAACTTCAGGTAAGATGTCTAGACTGACAGGTTCTGTCCCAGGCTCAGAACTTCAGAAAGAGGTGGAGACTTTGAAAGGGTATCTGTTCAGCTTCTGGGAAGAGTCAAGAACACATGGCCAGTAGCCGAAAGGAGGGAGAAAGCAGGGCTGGGTACGCGGACACAGCTGTACGTGTGACAGGGTGGCTGAACCACACAGTAAGACAGTAGTACGTGTAGGCAGGAGCACATGTGGTGTTCTCGCAATGGGAACAGCTGATCGAGGCAACAGCACCAAGCCAGCTTAGCCTCTTACAGGAAGATGGCCCAGGCTGCCGTGGTAACAACTCTGCAGAGGGCGCACCGCCCTCGCGGCCGTGGGTGGGCAGCAGTACCAGGTCACTCACGTTAAGCAATCACAGCAGAAAGCTCTGACTGTGAGCGCCTTGGCAAGGGCGAATTTCCCAGTCAAGTAGTCAATGTTCAGTGATGACTTAGCTCCTAATTTCCCGTCTGCTCTCATGCTGGTGAGACACGTTCTCTTCCCGACGAGCAGTCTGAAGTCTCTGTGTGGACAACACAACATGATGCTCTGTAGACACTCGGAGAGCTGATTCAAGTGCCCGTACACAATCATGGCTGTTGTCCTAGCTGTCTTAGGCAGTCTGGCGGCTTGGGATGCCCAGTGTACCACCCACAGTGCCACCCACAGCAGGGTAGTGTGAGCACGCATCCCGACGGGCCCTACAGGAAAGATGTTTTTCTTAAACCAGCCTGGGTCACAGGGCAGAGAAAAGCAGTCAGAGCCCTTACAAGTCTTGCACAAGTAGGGGCGAGAGGCAGCTTGCACCAGGACAGAGTATTAAGATTCCATCTCCAGGTCCAAGGTGGAAGCTAAATGGCTAATTCTCTCCCCACTTTCCCCGACAGCGCCGTGGTGCTTGATGGCAAGATTTATGCAACTGGCGGCATCGTTAGCAGTGAGGGGCCTGCCCTGGGCAACATGGAAGCCTATGAGCCCGCGACCAACACGTGGACCCTACTCCCCCACATGCCCTGCCCTGTGTTCAGACACGGCTGCGTGGTGATAAAGAAATATATTCAAAGCGGCTGACATCGGCAGAAAGCCCACGTCGAGACTGGACAAGTCTGGTGAGGCAAATGCTACTCACGGTGATCAATGTTCAGCAACACCAATAAGAGGCCGATAGACACAATCAAAGAAATCACTGCGCTAAACATTTTGAATACTCTCTACATTGAATGTAGAAAATCATCCTCGCCTTTGGGGGAAACGGGGGCGTAGCGCTCCGAGCAGCAGGAACCACAACCATCCGAGGAGCTGGGCCGGGGGCGGGGGGCTCCTGCAAAGGCACTTGCTCTGAACGGAGGCGCTCGCTCTGCCTGGTGCAATAGAGTTTCACATATTTTTCAACTGGGAGAGAGAAGCTGATTTTTCCTTCCTGCAGAGCAAGCTTGATCCCTACACGACCATAGATCAGTTATCCTATGACAATATTAGGTGTCAGGCTCTCTTGGAATAAGATCAAAGTGTCCTTATCACTTTGATTCCTACTTTTGTTTTTAACCAATCTACACTTTTCAGTGGCCGAGAGAAGAGAAGGGACAATACTGTGCCACACAAGGCCTGGGAGGCTGCTGGTCCCTGCCGGGCCGAGGACAAGTCCAGCCACCCGTGCAGAGCCAGATGTGGCCGGAGCCACAGCGCAGGGGGCAGCCTAGGGACAGCTGCGAGAACCTCTGTCCTTCACAGGTTTCTCTGCCTTGTTTTTGCTGGAGGACAGGTGACCGTGCTAGCTTTCTCTTGTCCCATATGAATTATTTAGATTTCCAAGGCATTTTCTTGATAAACAAAAAGGCTATTTTTAAGTACTGAGAGAAGGAGGAGGCCATGGGAGGGGTACTGTGGGAATTCCCAAAGCTCTTTGTAGGTAGTGCCGGAGCGGGGCATTTGCTCTAATTTTTTCTATGTGCAGAACAGAGGATCTCTCCTGGGTGGGGGTGAATACCCCCGTTTTATTTTTTGAAAAATGTAACTCCCAGACAGCCCCATTAAGGGCCATGCCTCATGGAGGCATTGTCAAAGAAGATTCTGTAGAAGGTGACCAGTTCTGGCTCATGACACCAGCCCAGCTCCCTCCATGAGGTCAAGCTGAGGACCCAGGCCGGGTGGGAGGGAAGAAGGGAGGGAGGGAGAATAGATGTCTACAAAGCACAGGAGACTATTTTTGATATTTATAGCTATATATTAAGGCACCTGCCACAAGAGCTCTCAGGATGGGGACAGCCTTCGTAGACGAGCCATGACAGCCACGGCCCAAGGGGCATGAGCAGAATCACTCCTCCTGTAGCATATTAACCAGAGAAAGGGGAGCCGGGAGGGAGGTCACACCGTGGCTCGTGAGAGAAAGGCCTTCCTGCCAGCCCTCAGACCCTCAAACCTCACGCGGTGATCAGTTTCCATTCCAGGGCAAGAAGAAAGCCGCCACCACTGCGCTTGTTTAGTTGAAGTTGGTACCAAATACGCATTCGCCATTTTTATACCTGGGAAGTCAACTTGCCGTCATTTCACGATAAAAACCATTTCTAAGTAGAAAAGGACAGGACGTGCTTTCCATCTTTCGGTATTTGATGACACGAAATTCCAGTTCTAATGTCGGGCATCAACTTCTAGCACTTACAAGTGTGGCTCCCACTTGGACAAGATACCGAGCTTCGTTTATGCAGTTTTTACTATTATTTATTCTTTGAAAAAGTAATAAGCACAAAACTACATACGTTGTATGTCATTTAAAGTATTTATGTCAAACAGGGTGCAAGTGTGAACCCAAGGACCGGAGCACAAATCTCTAACTGCCTGGGGCAGGGCTGATGTTAGCGTTGGCGCGCGTCTGCCTCCAAAGGAGGCGTTAGTGGTCAGCGAGGCTCAACACGGACGACATTGCAATTCCGCTTCTCTCCTCATCTATCACACTGGAGCAACACTGGCTATTTCTGTGAATGATACAAAACAGGGTTCTCTGTAATGGTATTGTACATAGTATATGTTTATTGTTAAGTTCTTGTTATATTATAATAAATATATTTATAGATCTAGACTCAGAAGCCAATGGAATGCCTTTGTGTGCCACCATCCTGGCCACGGTGATGAGGAAGCCCATGCAGACCTCGCGTCAGCTGTCTGGGCTCTCTCAGAGCCTTTGGTGCAGGTCTTGACGATTAGAAAGGACAGGACTCCTTAGCAAGGGAACATGCAGACGGACTATGCTCTACTAAGGATAGCCACACGAGGCTTCCCCGGGTGCTGGGGAGGATTGCTCAGTCTCTTGCAGGGAAAGGAGTTTAACAGAGTAGTAGGAGAAGGTAGATTCACCAGCATTTCATCCATGTGAAGAGCCCCATGCCCTTAACCCCCAAATCTCACAAAGACCTAGCATCTTCTTGCGAGAAAACGTGGAGTAGGTGGATGAGGGTCGGTGGCAGCGGGAGTTCTTCAGAGAACTCGGGTAGAGCCTATATTGGTAGACCACACACTTGCCAAATAGGTATCTGCAATGGTATCTTCAGAAACACCAGTCCTAGAGGAAAAGATGGAGAGAACGTGTAGAAGATTCCAGTCACGAAGAGCTGAAATTATAACCTGTTGTAATAAAAACCAAGCAATAGTCTAGTTAGCTCCTTCCTTCTCTACTTAATTTCCCTGTATCAAGGAAAAGGTGTTCTCTGAGCCTATGAAGAGTCTGTTTGCTCTTACCATAAAAGATATGTGTGTAAAAGAAACAAAAAAAAGACAGGTGTGATCTCTATATTAGGAGCCCGTGTAACTATGGGAGGAGTCTCCCCTGTTGAAGGCAAGGTGCTACCATCAGACCTGGCAAGACTCAGGCACAGAGGAGATAGGTCACATTGTGTGTCTGTGCGTGTGTGTGCGCGCACGCGTGTGCGTGTGTACGTGTGCATGTGCGAATTAAAAAAAAATCATAGCCAAAATAAGAAGAAAACAGTCAGGAAAAATACTTGTAGTCCTTATGACGGGATTAGTATCTTTATTGAAGAGCCTACATAATTCAATAAGAAAACAGTAAGTGATTCCAATTGTTAAATAGACCATCGACCCTACAAGAGGAAACATTGCTAGTAAATATAAGACAAGTTCAACATTGGTAGTTATCAAATAATGAAACTTAGATAAAGAGGTATTATTTTCACCTGCTAAGTTAGCTTCTCTAATCTAAAAATAAAAGGGGGAGAGGTGCTTGGAGAGCTCCAAATGCTGAGGGGGAGCAGAGAAACTCACTCTTGCCAAGGGCTCTGTGAACTGAACTGACTTCTAGAAAGCCGTGTGGCAGGTGGCATGTATCAAGAGCCTAAAAAGTATCTGACCCAGTAAACTCACTTCTGGGCATCCATCAGGAAATATCCCACAATAACTAGCTCCCACCTACTGACACTAACTTTACGCCAGACACTCTGCTAAGCACTTAAAGCATCGAATCCTTACAATTCTAGAGATAGCTACTGAAGACAAGCAGCATTACAAACCACACTGTAAGATTCATCTTTGTATATGACTGTGCTTATGTAAGATATGTACGAAGACATATGAGCTATAAAGACACATAAGATATGTACATAAAAATAGCCAGATGTGCAGTCATAAAACTATTAGTTGTACTGATGCAATTATGGGCCATTTTCCTTCTCTCTTTTCCAAAATGTATATAAAGAGACGTTACTTTTGTAATAAAGATACAGATATAGATATTTTAATGGAGAATTGGGGATGGAAAGTAACCTGTCCCCCATATTTTAGTCCAAGAAACTCTCGATTATTTCCTATTTTGGCCACCATAAGCAATGGAAAAGTTAGAGTTTAGAATAAAGTAACAAATAATTAGAGATAAGAAAATTGCCAGTAATAATCAAGATTGGTTTTTTTTTTTTTAAACCTAAAGGCTAGGAGTGAATGGATTATATCTTTCAGTGCATGAAGATTTTCATGAAGCCAGTGAACTTCTTCCTGTTCTTGGAAGGTCAAGCGAAACGAAAAGGACAATAATAAAGAAAGAGACATGGTAGTTCGACATAAGGATAAATGGATCAGTGCTAAAAATCTGGAATGGGTTACCAAGATCCTCGTGAAGGGCTTCTCTAATCTCAATACCATACTTGTGTAGCAGAACTGCATACATTATCTCATTTTATTCTCTCAACTACCCTAAACGTCACAGGGCATCATCTTCACTCTTCAAGAGGAAACAACCTTAGAAAAGCGACCCGAACGCGCTAACGGTTCGGCCACACCCCAAGTGCTCCCCATGTGTTATCATAGCTATTCCTCCTCACAGTCCTGCAGGCGGCCTTCCCTGCTCCACAGCTCCAGACGTGAAACAGAGCCGGTCTAAGGCACATTGGCATTCGAACCCCACTCAGAGGGACCCCAGAGAGCCTGTGCTGTATCACATGGCCTCGTCAAGGCTATCTGGCGTTACATAGCTCCTGTGACTCCAAGGCTAAGGCTCCTTCCTTCTCCCCAAGCCACCTCAGAATTTGTACAAAGATAAAGAATTCTGTTATTACAATAGACATGCCAGTCTGTTTGAGACACCGTCCTCTTGAGAAGCAATTTTCTCTATGCCTTGTGAGAATGTCAGCACAGGAAACGGCTCTGGGGGAAGGAAAGAGTCCACTGAAAGAAGGCATCAGACCATCCATTCCTGCCTCGTCTGAAACTCCTGTGAGCCTTCACTCTGCCGGGGTTCCTAACGTTCTTGCAGACCACAACCCGGGGCCTGGGAGCGTAAAGGAAGGGAAGGAACAGCATTAGTATTGGCTGTACCATCCTCAGCTACAAAGGGCATATCATGACCTTGGCATCCAAGAGGTAGATTCTCCCACCTGGGTCAAAGGTCTGAAATGTGCCGCCGACTCCAAGAAGTCCGCCTTTACCACATGATGGCAAATGAGACCATGCAAAAACCTATATTTACCTTCCCAAATTTATAATCCATGTGCTCTGTTACCATCTAACATTTGGCCGATCACTTGAGTGTCTTTCCTCATGAAAGGTGAGGTCGGCCTTTGAGTAGGTCGTACTAGGTCAATAAGACTATGTTCCCAGCAGGCAAGGCCATGCCCTCTTTCCTTCTCCCACAGGGCGCTTCACTCTGATGAGCCGTGTGGGTCAGATGACTCAAACTCTACTGGCAGCAAGGAAAATGTTTTGAGTTATGAAAACTATAAAGGCAAGGCTAGGATTCTGTGCGATGCTTTGGCCATCCCTGTTGTCTACAGATGACTAAAGAAGCAATGGTTTTTGTTAACGCATTTTTATCTACCACGAGTATAGGACTCCTTTGTCCTTGATGAAGCTAGCCACTGCTAGTGCAAACCTGTGCCCCATGGGATCCATCAGCTTTTCTGCTTAGGGCTTCAGCCTGGGGACTTCACATCCCTGTTGCTAAAAATCAGTCTTTGAGACTCTACATTTCACCCCTCCACTCTCTCATACCTCTTCATTGCCACTGCCTTATTTTTAAGCCTCTTTCTGATGGTTATTTTTTTAAATTACAATTCACATATGATAAAATAATTCACATATGATAAAATTCACTCTCTTAAAGTGTACAATCCAGTGGCTTTTAGTATATTCACAGAGTTGAGCTATCACCACCACTACCTAAGTGTAGAACAGTTTCATCATCGAGAAAAGAAGCCTGAATCCATTAGTAGTCGCCCTCCACTCCCCCCACTGCCAGTGCATGGTTACCGCTAATCTACTTTCTGTTTCTAGGAATTTGCCTATTATGGACAGGTCACATAAATGGAATCATACAATATGTGGTCTCTTGTCTCTGGCTTCTTTCACTTAGCATAGTGTCTCAGGATTCACCTCTGTTGTAGTGTGTATCATTCCTTTTGACGGTCAATACTGCACTGAACAGGTATATTAAGTGGATATATATAAAAATGGATACATCTGGGGGCACCTGGCTAGCTCAGTTGGTAGAGCATGTGACTATTGATCTCAGGGTCATGAGTTCAAGTCCTACATTGGGCAGAGAGGTTACTTAAAAAAAAATAGTTTTTAACGGATACATTTTGTTTATCCATTCATTAGTTGATGGATATTTGGGTTGCTTCCACATTTTAACCATTAAGAATTATGCTGCTATAAACTTTTATATACTGTTCAAGATTTTGAGATTAAATAAATTTGGGGAATGCTAGGTAAAACAAGGTTAAACGGGCTTCTACTACAGTACTTCTCAGGGTCAAAAACAGACTAACATTCATTCCAATTTTACTAAAATGGATACACAGGCAGTGTTTTCCAAACTTATTTGGCAACAAATTGCCCCCCATCCCCTAGAAAACTTCTCTTCTAAAATTATGACATAAACTCAAATAGTCACATGGGATTTGGGGGGGGGTCAATACATCTGACCCTCATCTTTGAGAGAAGCACAAGAGCAAGTAAAGGTAATACTTGAAAGATTCAGAAGCCAATTCTGATTTAGAATTCTCAAAATGTTTCTTAAATTGATACATTTTTATGTGTTAGCAGAAGATCAGTATTCTTTAAAGTCAACAAATCCTTTTTCTGAATAGAGCAAAATATGTTTCACTGCAATTTTCTAAGTGCCAAAAAGATTTCAGCATCTCTTACGCTGTAATATAAAAAGACTGAGTGATAGGGGCGCCTGGGTGGCTCAGTTGGTTAAGTGGACAACTTTGGCTCCAGTCATGATCTCACAGTCCATGAGTTCGAGCCCCGCACAGGCTCTGTGCCGACAGCTCAGAGCCTGGAGCCTACTTCGGATTCTGTGTCTCCCTCTCTCTCTGCCCTCCCCATTTGTGCTCTCTCTCAAAAATAGACAAACATTAAAAAATTTTTTCTTAAACAGACTGAAATAAACAATCACACCATAACCACCCTACACAACTAAAATACCCAACCTGCATATCCATTGATATTTGCAAATATGTGACCTGACAATTTCTGGAAAAGATTCTCAGGCATTTTGTACTTTATTAATTTATTTATTTTGAACAACATGACAATCTTCTCAACAAGGGGACTGTATCTATCAGAGATCAGGGAACAGAGAAATAACTTGTCCAGTCGACACTGGAATTTTTGCATTAATTCCAGTATTCTCATTAAAACAAAAAAATTGATTTAATATTTGTGTTTAGATTAACATTTGTGGTAATAGTGAGATAAATTTTCATCCAATTCCAGTATAAAATCTTAAGCATGTGGGGGGAAAAGTGCTTTTTGATGATCTTTTGCTTTTTTGATTCTGTGTATATATATTTAAGTTTAAACGATGTGGAAATTAGTGTAAAGAAACATTCCAAAGATGTGAAACTGATTTTTTATAGTGTGATAGGCAATTACTCCTTTCTTTGTGACCAACTCCATTTTAAACATAATCTTATTAAAGAAATTTCCTTATTAAACTATGGTAAACTACAGAACTGACAGCTTACTGAGGTTTCCTTTAACTATGTGAAGTGATTTGAGACTTCCCACCACAAATACCATTTATTTCAGTAACATATTAAGTACAACGCTACTTGGAGATTGTCACATTTCTTTTTAAAGGGATGTTTTGTTGCAAAGTCTTGTTAAAATACTTTGCACTCATTAAAATGCTAAAATAGAAATTTGTAATTAATTTCCAACACTTTCCCAAGGAACTTTATGCTGTAAGCAAAGTAACTACACGCACTGTTTAGAAATAGTGCATCTCGCGTCGAAATTAACTTTGCTTTGTTGCCCTAATGAGAACATCATGAAAGCTCTATGCTCTGTGTAGATAGCCACAGACACACGATTCGGACTATTCATGTGTTTTTTATTAATAGTTCCACAAGTTTTTTAAGCCTGTGGTTTTACTTGTGTCTCTCAAGCTCCTGTGACAATTTTAGAGTAACACCTACTGATTTCCCATTTGTTGAGAAATTGGAAATTCCAGAGCATTTGATAACTTATAGGGATCAATTATATGAAGCTGCACCTGACACTGGGCTCTTTTTTTTTTTTTTTTTAACCCGTATCTGTTCTACCTAAGAAACCTTCAACTCTAGCTCTGACAAAATTCTCCATCTAGCACATTCACATGGTTCCCCTTTTATGTTTGCTCTTTAGTTCCATTGCAGATGCTTCGTTCCCAGATTCTTTCCATGGTCTCCCAAGTTAGCAGCCCTACTCTGGTTACCCTGGTTTCACATCTGTTCAAACCCAGGAATGGAGTTCCTCTTCCAAAAGCTATCTCAAGGACCTAACGTTCTGGTCCTTCAATCAGACCAACAAGGCGAAACTACGATCCTAACTGTAACCCTAATCTAACTATCAGCCTCCGCTGAGGCTTCATTTGGGGTGAATACTACAAGGAGATAAAATCCCACATTTGCACAGGCTGCTGCCAAGACTCATACAGGGTGCCCACATCTTATTCTCATTGTTCCTGAATTTCCATCAGCCACTGCTACAGACTTTACTTTCCCATTGTTTCCTACTTAGAACCCTCACTCTTGGGGCACCAGGGTGGCTCAGTTGGTTAAGCGTCCAGCTTCAGCTCAGGTCATGACCTCGGGGTCTGTGAGTTCGAGCCCTCCGTTGGTCTCTGTGCTGACAGCTCAGGGCCTGGAGCCTGCTTCAGATTCTGTGTCTCCACAGCTCTCTGCCCCTTCCCCTGCTCACACTCTGTCTCTCTCAACAATAAATAAATATTAAAAAAAAGAAAGAAAGAAAGAATCCCTCTCTCTCAGCAGAAGAGCACCCCTTTGCAAAAACCCTGAGGTGGAGGATGGTAACAACGGCAGTCCAGTTTTTTAAACCTTCCTGAATAGCTCACTGACGAGAGAGCCAATGAAAAATTTCACAGACTCTTGAATAACATCTAAAATAAAAGTAAGTATGGGCATCTAAAGGAATTAAGAACCCCCACAGATGCTCGCTGGAGAGCTGGGGACAGAGCTAAGAGCACCCGAGTCTAGAAGCCTTGCAAATGACAGTCCTCAGGTGACGGCAAGGTTCTGTGTACATATGAGCCTTGCGAATCCTCAAAAACAATATACCAAAGCCCCCTTTCAGGACCACACCCCATAGAGACAAAGCTACTAGGGACAGGGTCTAAACGGAACAACGCAGGGGCCAAAGACAGACCTAGATAAAAGCAGGCGACAGAAACAAGTCAGGAGACTTCAGACAGTAAGCAGTCCTATATTTAAACACTTCACTGGGGCACCTGGGTGGCTCAGTCAGTTAAGTGTCTGACTTCAGCTCAGGTCATGATCTTATAGTTCATGAGTTCGAGCCCCGCAGTGGGCTCTGTGCTGATAGCTCAGAGCCTGGAGCCTGCTTCACATTCTGTGTCTCCCTCTCTGTCTGTTTCAACTGGCTTACACTCTGTCTCTTTTTCTCAGAAATAAAGATTTAAAAATTTTTTTAAAAAAAACCACAACACTTCACAAAAATAACAGAAGAGAGAGCTCTAGCACTGTGAAATTCAACCTTCCTTCTACAAGTTCAAGGAAATTTCATATAAAAGTGAGCAACAAACAGACTGAGGGGAAATCTCATATAAATATATTACAAGAAAAAAAACTTTAAAAGGAGAAGGCTACCCCCTATAGGTAATAAAGGTCCTCCAGAAAGACATGCCTAAAAAAATACATGAAAACTATGACCTACTATTTCAAAACAAGCAAAAGGACACAAAACAATAACAGAAAAATGAAAGAGCAATATAAACCTGAATTAGAAAAACTCAAAAAGGATATGAAATAACTCAGGAAGAACAAGAGTGCTTGCTTCAGCAGCACACACACTAATATTGGAACAATACAAAGATCAGAATTAGAAAAAAAAAAGATCATGTTAGAAATGTATACTCAAGTAGAGAGAACATAAGAGTTAACAAAAAAATGGCAGGTAATGCCTTAAGACAAACAGAAGGAAAAAAAGGCAGGAAATTTTTTAAAGTTAACAGAGAAATGAAAGAAGTTCTGGTTCTGGTTAAGATTCAGTGAGTACACTCCACTCTCTCTCCCACTGATGACAGCCACAGTCCTAGACAAAACACATAGGCAATTACGTAAGGATTCTGAAAAATACATAAAGCAGCTGAACTGGGTAGGAAGCACAACACTCACACAATGACCCACACGGTGGTGCATTCCCAAGTTTCCCTTTTTATCTTCTGTATCTCTCGGCTTACTCTCTAGGGCGGCCAGAATCTCAGAAAGAACACGCTCTCTCTCAACTCTCTAGACCTAAACCCAGCTGAGCCTTGGTGATAAATCGGTCTCCTCATGGCATCAATGGACGATGGTAACAGGCATATCCCTGAAGCTTCTCTTCTCTCTTTCCAGCTAGACCATCAGGAAAGGGGGCTCTTGGGAACCCAAGAGTGTGGGAGATGTCAAAGAGGAGGGAGCAGGAGAAAGGCTCTTTAAACTCCTGTATGAAATCCTCAGTTGCACATGTGTAGAAGTGACCAGACCAACAGAGCAAAGGCCATGAGGTCCAAACTATGATGTGGGCCACACCCAGGTCCCCCTAGACTGGCCCTGTGTGGTGCACCTGTGGAGTTGTGTCGTCTTCCTACTGCTGCCATAAAACACTACTGTCGACTTGTGGATCAGGACGACACAAATGCACTATCTTATGGTTCTGAAGGCCAGAAGTAAAAAATGAGTCTTAACGGTATGGCAGTTCTTTAAAAATTTAAAAATAGAATTACCATATGACCCAGCAATTCTGCTTCTGGGCGTATACCCAAAAGAACTGGAAGCAGGCACTCAAAGAGATAGTTGTATACCCACATTCATAGCATTATTCACAATAGCCAAAAGGTAGAAGAAACCCAAGTGCCCACTAATCGATTAATGGATTTTTTTAAATGTTTTATACACATACAATGGGATAGTATTCAACCTCAGAAAGAAAGAAAATTCTGGCTCAGTGAAATAAACCAGTCTCAAAGGACAAATACAGTCTGATTCTACTTTAAAAAAATTTTTTTTTAATTTTTTTTGGGGGAGGGGCAGAGAAAGAGAGAGAGAGAGAGAGAGAGAGAGAGAGACAGAGACAGAATCTGAAGCAGGCTCCAGGCTCTGAGCTGTCAGCACAGGCCCGACGCACAGCTTGAACCCATGAACCATGAGACCACGACTTGAGTGAAGTCAGAGGCTTAACCACCTGAGCCACTTAGGAGCCCCAGTCTTCTTCTACTTAAATGAGGTGCCTGGAGTAGTCAAATTCAGAGACAGAAAACAGAATAGCAGTAGCCAGAGGCTGTGGGGAGGAGGGAATGAGGTGTTATTCTTTAATAAGCAGAGTTCCAGTTTTCCAAGATAAGACGACTTCTGGAAATGGATAGTGATGACAGTGGCACCATGTGAATGTACTGAATACCAGTAGTTTATATCTAAAAATGGTTAAGACGGTAAATTATATTATGTATATTTTACCACAATTTTTTAAAATTACATTAAATGAGGGTGCCTGGGTGGCTCAGTTGGTCAAATATCTAACTCTAGATTTTGGCTTAGGTCATGATCTCATAGTGGGTGAGTTTGAGCCCCAAGTCGGGGTCTATGCTGGCACAGGGCCTGGAGCCTGCTTCAGATTCTATGTCTCCCTCTCTCTCTGCCCCTTCCCCATTCTCACTCTGTCTCTGTCTCTCTCTCTCAAAAACAAACATTAAAAAAATACATATACACACAAAAGATTTAAACCAACATCTTCCATACAAAGATAGCAAATAAGCATATGAAAAGATGCTCAACACCAGATCATTAGAGAATTGCAAATTAAAACAATGAGATACTACTACACACCTATTAGACCAAAATCCAAAACACTGACAATATCAAATTCTGGTGAGAAAATGGAACATCAGGCACTCACTCTCATTTGTTGCTGGTGTGAATGTAAAATAGTACAGCCATTTAGGAAGACAGTTTGGCTGTTTCTTACAAAACTAAACATACTCTTTCCATATAATCCAGCAATTACGATATTTGGTGTTTACCCAATGAGTTGCCAACTTATGTACACACAAAAACCTGCACATGAATATTTATAGCAGCTTTATTCAAAACTGCCAAAAGTTGGAAGCAACCAAGATGTCCTTCAATAGACAAATGGATAACAGACTGTAGTACGTCCATACAATGGAATGTTATTATGTTAAAAAGAAATGAGCTATCGAGCCATAAAAAGACACAGGGAACTTTAAATGCATGTTGCTGAGTGAAAGATGCCAATCTGGAAAGGCTACATCCTACATGATTCTCACTCCATGACATGCTGGAAAAGGCAAAGCTATGGAGACAGTAAAAATATCAGTGTTTGGGGGATGCCTGGGTGGCTCAAGTCAGTTGAAGCATCTGACTCTTAATTTTAGCTCAGGTCATGACCTCACGGTTTGTGGGAGTGAGCTCTATGTTAAGCTCTGCGCCAACAACACGGAGCCTGCTTGGGATTCTGTCTCTCTCTCCCTCTCTCTCTCTCTGCCCCTTCTCTGCTGATGCACATGCTTTCTCTATCACTCTCAAAATAAATAAAAACTTTAAAAAAAAAAAAAAAGATCAATGGTTGCCAGGGAAGGGACCAAGGAATGATCAGGGGGAACACAGGAGGTTTTCAGGGCCCAGTGAAATGATTCTCAATGATGCTGCACTGACGCATATATGTCATACATTTGTCAAAAACCATAGAAAGTACAATAGAAAGAATGAACCCTAATATAAACTATGGACTTTAGTTAATAATAATGCATCAATATTTGCTCATAAATTGTAATAAAGATACCACAGTAATGTCTAAGATGTTAATAATAGGGGAAATTGGTGGGAGGGGGCAGGTAAGGAGATACAAGGGAACTCCTTTATGCCGCTTTTCTACAAACCTAAAACTGCAACGACAACAAAAAGTCTATTAATTTTTTTAAAAAAGCAATGTGCAAAGGACTATCTATAATAACTCCCTTTTGTGTAAGAATAAGGGGGACAGAGGTTAAGAGAATGTGCATGTAACTTTATTTTAGCAAAAGAAACACCAGACGGATAAAAAGAAACTAATGAGATTAGTGACTTCCAATGGTGGAAGGGATGGGGGCAGTGACACTTCTCTGTATCTAACTATTCTGAATAGATATGGACTTTTATAAGTATGTTAATGTCTTACGCACTCTAAGAAATAAGGATGGGAGGGAACTTAAAACTGAACGCAAACAAAAACAAAAGAACCCATTTTTTTTTTTTGAGAGAGAGAGAGAGAGAGAGCTCACGAGTGGAGCGGGGGTAGTGAGAGACAGAATCTTAAGCAGGATCCAAGCCCAGTGTGGATCCCAATGCAGGGCTCGATCTCATGAATCACAAGCATGAGATCATGACCTGAGCTGAAATCAAGTCAGATGCTTAACTAACTGAGCCCCTCAGGTGCCCCAAAATCTAATTATATTTTATTTCAAAGAATAGTATAACCAGGGTAAATGGGGGTAGAGGTAGAGATTAACCCAAGTAACTTTTGAACACAGTATTTAGACTATATGGCCTCAGACCAAAGACAAAAAGCACTATAAACATAATTTGAACTCTATTTAGCAGGGTTTTTCCCCCAGTGGTATGGGTTACCTCTTATTTAACTACTTCTTATGTAATTAAGGATTTAGAAAATAAACATATTTAGGACAAAGGGAACCATATTTCTTGCTAGACAAGGAGGTTGTATGTATGGAAAGATAAAAAAACTAGGACAAAAGAAAGTAAAATGATGGGAAAGGACATACCACACAAACACAAATTAATAAAACAAACTGAAGTAGCTATATTAATAACAAAGAAGAATGGGGCGCCTGGGTGGCTCAGTCGGTTAAGCGGCCGACTTCGGCTCAGGTCATGATCTCACAGTCTGTGAGTTCGAGCCCCACGTCGGGCTCTGTGCTGGCGGCTCATCAGAGCCTGGAGCCTGCTTCGGTTTCTGTATCTCCCCGTCTCTCTGCTCTTCCCCTGCTCGTGTTCTGTCTCTATGTCTCTCAAAAATAAATTTAAAAAAGTTAAAAAAAAATTTTTTAAATAACAAAGACGACTAAGAATGAGGACAATTACTAGGGACAAAGAAGAATATCACATAATGATAAAAGGCTCGATTCACCAAAAAGACATAACAATCCCAAACGTGTATGCAGCTAATAAAAGAGCATCAATATAGGAAGCAAAAACTGACATGACTAAAAGGAGAAACAGACAAATCCACACAGTTAGGGTTGGAGAGTTCAGTTCTCCTCTGAGTAATAGATAGAAGTGGACAGAACATCAGCAAGGCTACAGAAGACCTACTAGCACAAGCAACCAGTATGATCTAATGTTACAGAATCCTCCACCCAACAACAGAATACACCTTCTGTTTAAGGTTGATAGGAAATATTAACCAAGAAGCACCTGCCTGGCTCGGTAGGTAAAGCAGGTGACCCTTGATCTCAGGGTTACGAGTTCAAGCCCCACATTGGATGCAGAGTTTACTAACTAACTAAATAAATAAATAAATGTACAGCTAAAATGTTTAACTTAGTCAAGGTAGATCATACTCAAGGTAACAAATCAGAATAGACTTAAAAGAATTAAAATCATACACAGTATGTTCTTTGACCACAACATAATTAAATGAAAAATCAACACAAAATCTGGGAAACCTCAAATACTTGAAGATTAAGTAATACGAATTTAAATAATCTAGGAGTCAAAGAGGAAGTTTCAAGGTAAAGTAGAAAATATTTTTAAATGAATGAAAAGGAAAAATACAACATATCAAAATGTCTGGATGCAGCTAAAACATTGCTTATAAGTTTTTAACAGTAAATCTTCATATTAAAAAAGAAAAAAGTCTGAAACCAATAATCGAAACTTCCTGTTTAAGAAACTAAGCATAAAACAAACAGAAGGAATGAAATTAACTTAAGAATGGAAATCAAAAAACTGAAAAAGAAAAAAATAGGAAAAAGTCCATGAAACCAAATACTAGTTTTTTGAGAAGATGAATAAAAGTAGACTGACCAAGAAAAAAAAAAAAAAAGAAGCCACAAATTGTTAATTTCAGGTAGAAAAAAGGGATATCACTACAGACACAGCAGAGTCTAAAAGTGAACAAAGACTGGGGCAATTGGGTGGTTCAGTTGGTTATAAATCCAACTCTTAATTTAGGCTCAGATCATGATCCCAGAGTCATGGATTGAGCTTCATGCCAGGCTCCACACTCAGCATGGAGCCTGCTTCAGACTCTCTTTCTCTTGCTCTGCCCCTCTCCCCTGCTCATGCTGGCACTCTCTTTCTTTAAAAAAAAAAAAAATCATAAAAGCTAATAAAGACTAGTAGAGTTGTGTCAAAGGGACTCAGGAACCAACTTGAAAAGGTTCCCACAGGCCACAGATGGGAACATATTAGCAGCAATATGCATACTAATGGCAATGCATTAAACTATACCAAATATGTTTAAAGCTATGAATTCATAACGATGCAAAGAAAACTAATTCATCAATTCTGAATAGGAAAATCATTCATTTTTTAAACCTAGTTAATAGGGGCGCGTGGGTAGCTCGGTTGGTTGGGCAACGGACTCTTGATTCTGGCTCAGGTCATGATCTCACAGTTCAAGGGTTCAAGCCCTGAATCAGGCTCCACACCCTGTATCAGGCTCTACACCCATGGCAGTGTAGAGACTGCTTGGGATTCTCTCTCTCTCTGCCCCTCCCATGCGTGCTCTCTCTCAAAATAAATAAATAGGGGCGCCTGGGTGGCTCGGTCGGATAAGCGTCCGACTTCCAACTTCAGCTTGGGTCATGATCTCGTGGTCCATTGGTTCAACTCCCGCATCGGGCTCTGTGCTGACAGCTCAGAGCCTGGAGCCTTCTTCGGATTCTGTGTCTTCCTCTCTTTCTGTCCCTACCCTGCACACACTCTGTCTGTCTCTCTGTCTCTCTGTCTCTCTCAAAACATAAACATTAAAAAAAAATAAATAAACTTAAAAAATTTTTAAATAAGTAAAAAAAACTGGTTAATAAAGATAAAAAATCAAGCATTAATCATACCTAGAGAACAGACAACGTGATCACAAGTGAGTAAGGAGTGATTTCATTAGAACTCACCATTTTGCAAACTCTAATGAATTAAGATATCTAAGCATTTAGCATCAATCACTGCTGACATCACACATGTAAAACAAAACAAAACAAAACAAAAACACAGTAACCAGACACTATGTGCCTCCTAACAAAAGAACACACTCTTACTTACGAAGCAGTTTTGCAAAAAGTAATAAAACCAGAATCTGACTAAGCCTCTAGATCAGTGCTGCCCAACAGAAACATAACACAAGCCATATATGTATTTAAGTTTTCTAGTTAACCACATTACAAAGAGTAAAATCAACTTAGGTGGAAATTATGTTTTAATAAATTTAACCCAATATATCCAAAATACTATTTCAGTATAGTCGATATAAAATAACTAATGATACTTCATATTATTTTTATAATAAATCTTTAAGTGTGCATCTTACACTTACAGCACTTCTCAATTTGGACTAGCCACACTTCAAGTGCTCAAGAGGCACCTGTGGCTAGTGGCTACCATATTAGACAGCACAACTCGAGATCCAAGTACCAGTGTATGGGAAATACAAAAAACAAATTGCATTAGCCTCACCATAGATATTCAATCAGCAAAATCCAGACTGTGGGAAGTTCAGCAGGTCAAAACCTGGTTTCTTCATCAAATTAATGACAAGGAAGAGATTGAGGAGGAATCTGTAGGTTGAGATTTAAAGGAAAAAAGAGTAAAAAAGGTAGAAAAAACTTAAATGTAAAGGTTAAAAATGCTCACAGGTGCTAAAACTGTAAGAAAAGCAAAAACCTCATTACCATAAACGTTAAGATACTGATAACGCTGCAAGAGATAAAGAGGGTTTTAACTGGAATGCAACACAAACAGAGTTTCAGGCTTGGCTGATAATTTACCTGAGTGGTGGTTACATCTTGTAATAGTTCGTGATAAGCTATACATTTGTTTTTCAGCAGTTTTCCGTATGTGTGTGTATGTTTTACAATAAAAGGGTACAAATTTAATAAATATGTAATTGATGGGAAAAGTTTGATGTGATTAAATTCTTAAACTTGAGAATTCCCTTATTCCATCCCCAAACTTAACACCTCCACCTATAGCCCTGGTTTCTGGTCTTCAAGAATCAAATGTCCGTAACTGCTGTTCAAGACCAAAACGCCCACCCATGTTCCTGACTCTATCCCCTCCAGTCTTTTCTGATCTTAATCTATTAATTATCACTCTTCTCCGTATCTACAATCTCTACAGTCCTATGGTAGCAATATAGGAAAAGGTAAGTAACTGGGCTATTGTGTCAGAATCCAGGGTTCAAATTCTGATTCTGCTCTTTTACCAGCTGTCAGCCATGTAACAATCTCTCTGTGGTTAACTCTCCTCTTTAGTAAATTGAGGAAAACAGTATCTACTTCACAGTGTTGCTGCGAAGATAAATGAGTTAATACATGAAGCCCTTAGAAGGCCTGGAATCCAGTGCATTTTCAGTAAATGTTAGCTGCCATCATTACCTGCAGTATATACAGGCTCAGTCTTGTTCATTTTTATCAAAATCCTTTCGACTGTGTACCTCTAGTTATGCCCTAACTCCTTCCCTTTTCCCTGAGAACAAAAATAATCACCAAATCGTCCTATCTACTGTCAAGGTGTTTGTACATATTTAATTCGCCTTCACTGGAACACTTGATACTATTCATTTTGAACATAAAATCTTCTCTTCCTTGAATTCTGTGACACTACTCTGGGCTGTCCTGCTTTTGAGAAGTTATCATCAGTCTCCTTTGTAAGACCTCCTCTACCGCTGGAACCACTGTTCCTCCACGTACCATTTTCCCTCTGCTTTGAAGAACCACCTACGTGGTCTGATGCACACTGGTGGCTGGAACGACACTTAGGGCAGCTGACCCCAAAAGTCTCTAGTTCTGAACTCTCCCATGCTTTGGATATATTTAAGACACTATAGATATTATATATTAAGATACTATAGATGTATATTTCTATCTAAGTGTCTGAAGTTACATTTGAACCTGAATGTCAAAATGTCCAATACTGTATTCACTCCAGATTTGCTACTCTCTCCTGTCCATTCTCAGTTAATGGTGCTACGAATCTACCTGAATACCAGGGAGAAATCTAAGAGCAATTTGGGGCTCCTCCTTTATCCTTGTCCCCAAAATCCAATCGCTTAGTTCTAATGATTTTACCCCTACATTTTTTAAGAGAAACTACCCCTTTCTCACCATCCCTACCACAAATTCCCTCATTCGGGCCCACAGCATTTCTCACCTTGAATACGAGAAAGGCATGCAAAGTCCTTGTTAACTTCAAACACTACTTTGCTTTAGAACACAGCAAACTAGATGTGTCCATAGTCGTATGAATCTAACATGTTTGCCTCTGTTTCTATGCCTTTGTTATACTGTTCCCTCTGCCTGGGATGCTCTTCCCAGTTTTTTATTACCTTCCTTCATTTTCTGAGATGCGATTAAGGTATCACATCCACCAGAAAACACTCTCAAGAATTCCAGCATCTAAGCTACATCATTATCATTGCACTTACCTAAATTAAAAGAATTTTTTTCTCTTAATATATCTTCTTCTACAGAGTAGTTATTTCCAAAAGCAGAGACTGCTTTCCTTAGTTTGTAATTTCAGTGCCTGACACATCCTTAGCAAACGGTAGGTAGTCAACATATCTTGCTGAAAGGAAATAGTTATATTCCATATTCTTATCAAATCATTATTTCTGGAACTTCATTTTCATCATGTCATGGTGTTGTTCAAAAACATTCAAGGATTGTCACATGGTATTTAGGCTGGTCCTCGAGAACAAAACCCCAAACTACTTATACTGCTTTATCTTCCACCGTACGTCCAGATATAAATATAAATATTTATTTATTTATATATCTTTCATTCTAAACTAGTCAGTCTTCCAAACTAACTTTCTGACCTCTACCTCCCAAAACTATTATAACTCACTAATTGTTGGCCTTGGGGCTCCTGGGTGGCTCAGTTGGTTAAGCATCCAACTTCGGCTCAGGTCGCGTTCTCCTGTTCGTGGGTTCGAGCCCCACAACAGGCTCTGCGGTGATGGCTTGGAGCCTGAAGCCTGCTTCACATTCTGTGTGCTCTGTCTGCCCCTCCCCTGCGTATGCTCTCTCTCTCTCTCAAAAATAAATAAACATTTTTAAAAAATAAAATGTTGGCCTTTTAAATTCAATACTTACTTAGCAACTCATTAGCAATTACTCTACCATGCTGCACAATATTAAAAACATGTTATCAAGGGGGTGCCCAGCTCAGTCCACAGAGCATGCAACTCTTAATCTTGGGTTTTGACTTCAAGCTCTGCATCAGGAATAGATAGAGCTTACTTTTTTACACAGACAGATAGATTTAAAAAAAAAATGTTGTCAAAGAAACCTGAATGGAATGGTCACACTCCTAACTTCCAAGCTTTCAGTAGATGAGTAGTAGGGGAATGGCCCAAAAAACTTTTTAACTTAAAAAAGACACTTTACATATGTAAGAACAACACTAACCTTTTTTCTGCTTTACGCACCTTTTTTCCTCCAATCCAGTCCTCCTTCATCTTTCTTGGCTTGAAGGTCATCAGGAACGAGTAAGAAAGGATTAGCTAGTATAGGGCTTCTTTCCCTGGAGTTATGCTTCTTCCATTAATCAAAACGCTAATTTGAAAAAATTCTAGACAACCAGGTTTCAGAAAGAAACAGGAATTATAGTAAGAAAATCAGGGTGTCTTCTGGCTTTTGGAGTGTGGACTTTCAGACCTGCCATATTAGCATTAATGGTAGGACCACTAACCCAAGTGGTTTGACATAGAACAGTCATTTCTGTTTTTAGAACAAGAGGTGTTGTCAGGAACACACTTGGCATTAAGAGAAGTCAAACTAAGGAGAAAGCTTGACACCCTCACCTCCAAACACTCTAAACATAACTGTTGCTCCTAAAGGGATAAAAGCTATCAGTACAAAATCTTCCCAAGAATACTTTAATTCCCTCTGAGTTCTTGGATCTAATATACTGGCCTAATGAAAGGAAAATGAGGTTAAGAGGGCAAAGATGAGAGCAAACAAAAGGAGTACATATGTATATTCAAAAATCTCAAGGGGCGCCTGGGTGGCTCAGTCAGTTAAGCGGCCAGCTTCAGCTCAGGTCATGATCTCACGGTCTGTGAGTTCAAGCCCCACATTGGGCTCTGTGCTGACGGCTCATGAGAGCCTGGAGCCTGCTTCAGATTCCGTACCTCCCTCTCTCTCTGCCCTTCTCCTGCTCATGCTCTGTCTCTATGTCTCTCAAAAATAAATAAACATTAAAAAAAAATTTTTTTTTAAATCTCAAAACCATTTGTAAAAGTAATCTACAAACAAAGGCATTCCCACTAAGAGATTTCAACTGAGATAACAAACTGTGAAATTTCAGGGTCAGTTCTGAAAATAGAGAATGATATTGAAGAAGCCAACATTTATTTGACTTTGTATGTATCATTTCCAATCTATACAACTTTGTCAGGTGATCTGGCTGGTTTCCTGGGAATCCCCAGTGTTACTATCTTTAGCTTTTTTCCCTGTTGGGCTGATGGTATTTTGCAGAGAAGGGTCTGCTACTCTCCCATCTGGATATTCTTGTGCAATGCTTTCAAAGCAGCTTTTTAGTTCTCTACTCTTTAATATGAGCGGATAACAAAGAGTTATCAAACATTTAAGAAAAAACTGCAATACTAAGCAGGGAAAAGCAACTTGGCAGAAAGAGTCTATGCAGGGAGAAGAAAAACCAAGAAAAATAATTATTAATATAAAAAATTATTATATCCGAGAGAGATGACTGACTTTACAATCATCAAAAAAGAACTTTAAAAAAATCAAGAAAAAATTGCTCTGAAAAAATTAAACACACACACACACACACACAAACCTGGGAAGGAACTAGAATTTAGAGAACAACTGAGGAGGGTCAATATCTAAAGAACGGTGATTCTAGAAATGGAGAACAAAGAAAACAAGGCAAAAAAATCATAAAAAAGTAACTCAAGAAAATTTCCCAGAACTGAAGGATATGAATTTCCAGAGTGGAGAAGCCCACTAGCAGCCACCCAGACAGGCCTGTGACATTCAGAACATCAGGATAAAAGCGAAAATTCCATAAGCTTTTGGAAAGGGAAACAAAATCAAGAAAACGTGCCGAGAATCAGAATAGCATCAGACTGCCCAACATGGAATAACACGGAATATAAAGGTCAATAAGAAAAAGGTGGAGGGTGGTGTGAAGGGAGAGTCCAGGAAAATGTCTGTGTAAAGCCTTCTACACGCCAATGAAAAAGGTTGGAATGCTCCTGGACAAACTTTCTCAAGATGATGAAATGCTAGAATACTTTATATTTTTGAAGATATTTATTAAGTAGAGAGTTTGGGGCACCTAGGTGGCTCAGTCAGTTAAGCGTCCGACTTCGGCTCAGGTTATGATCTCACAACTCTTGAGTTCAAGCCCCTGCGTCGGGCTCTGTGCTGACAGCTCAGAGCCTGGAGCCTGCTTCGGATTCTGTGTCTCCATCTCTCTCTGACCCTCCCCCGCTCACACTCTTTCTCTCTCTCTCTCAAAAATAAATAAATGTTAAAAAATTTTTTTAAATAGAGTGTTGGATTGCTGGGGATTAATTTTAGGGACAAAATAGTTGTTAATAATAGAAAAGTAGGCAAATAACAAAAAAAAAATTGTACAGGAAAGGAAACCAATCATACTCTCCCTAAATATCTCAGCTGGCAATAGCTTTTACATAGTCACAATCATATAAATACCAAACAATGACCTAACAAAAACTGAAACTAACCGAGGAATGAGGAAGCAAGAAGTGTGGGTGTGTGCTAGGGAGAGGTGTGACTACTCTCCTCCACGGTGAGAAATCAAGATCTGGACAAAAACTGGAAAATAAAAAAGTGGCCATATAAGAATATTATTTAGAAACATACAGATGCATACCAAAATAATTAGTTAAGAGTGTTGAAAACAACTGGCTCTGCAAAGAATATTCCTTTTTTGGGGAGAAAGGGAGGGAGGGAAAATCAGGGGGTAACTGGTTTCTATTAACGAGCCTTCTAGAACTACTTTAAAACCACATATACACATTTCCAGATTTAAAATATGTAAGTTTCTAAAGATGTAAAATAATTCCACTGATGTACATTTAAGAAACCCCCAAACCATTTTTATGGATACATACAAATAGTAATAATTACAGTAATAATGATTAAAACATACTGAACACATTGTGTGCCTGGGACTCTTCTAAGTGCATTACCATGTGTTTGCTGATTCAAATCCATAATCCTCACAATAACCACCATGGGCTTGGTGCTATCATTACCCCCCTTCGTACAGATAAACTGATGTGCAGGGAGGTGAAGTAACTTACTTGACGTCACACGGCCAATAAAGGGACATGCCTGGATTCAGACTGAGTCTGGCTTCAGCACCCACACTATTACCTTCTCAAATAATGCATTAAAAACAGACAGGAAAGATGCTCATTCAAGTCATCAGAGTGGCTTCTTCTGGAGAAGAAGAAAAGGATGGGACTGGAGAGTGGGAGGAAGGGGACTTCAACCTCATCTAGAATTTTTTTCTTTAAAAAAAGAACTGCAACAATTATGATAAACTCTTAACATTTAATTCTGGATGGTGGGAACATCCATGTTCTATTATTCTCTGCAGTATTCTACAACTTAAAAATGTTTACGAATAGGGGAGGAAAACCTAAATAAGAACAAATGAATTTATCATTCACCGTAAAGAAAAAAAAAGAATCCAAGCTCTGAAACCACACAAGGTAGAATCCCAGCTAACACTCATTAGCCGTGTAACCTTGAGCAAATTGCTTAACCGACATTATAGTTCAGTATCACCTCTGTCAAGTGCAACCAAAGGCAGTACTTACCTCATAGACACTGTGATATTTAAATGGTTTATTCTTAATATAGTACCTATCACTCAGATGTTTACTGCTACTATTACACTATGTAGTCATTATTACCTAAGCATTGGCCACTAGTAGATAACATCTTGTTTACTCTTTGCCCACTAGAATATAAACTCCAAAAGAACCAGGGCCTTGCTGTCCTGTCCTCGGGTGTAAGTCTAAATCCAAGACTGTGCTTGGCCAGTAGTATGGCTCGAGTAATTTTGTGAATATATGCTGACTTTTGGTGATTAGGAACTGCTTGTGTTTTCCCCTCCTGCTGTCATGCTATCTTATTTTACTCTTCTGTTGTTCCTTCTGCCTGGAAAGCCTTTCCTACCTTGATGCCTCAGCTCAGGCATCAGTTTTCCTAGGAGGGGTTTCTTGAGGTTGGGCTGTGCACTCCTCCTCTGTACACCAGGTACCTTACGCATAACTCGCTCGTAACATGCACTATAGTATACTGAATACACTTGGACATCTGTCTACTCCCATAAGCGGCAATGAAGTAGCAATTAACCTGGGACAACTGTCTCAGTTTACCTGGCCTGTAAGATGAGGATAATAACATCTACCTCGAAAGGTTCTCAAAAAATTAAAAGAGTACATTTGCATTTGTAAAGCACTCAGAACAATCCCGGTGTGTAGCAAATATAAGAATGTTAAATTACACCAAAACTCCTGTTGAAGACAGACACAATGTCTTTGCCCATGTTTACATTCTCCTATACTGGTGACGGTTACACTAGTCCAGACAAAAAGCATTAGTGCCCAGATTAAGCCAGCTATGATAAAGATGGAGAAAAGGGTGATGGATAGGAGGCATGTTTAGCGTGATAAAAATCAAAAGAACATGCTGCATGATTAGAATGAGATGCACCATAAAGAAGATAAAATTTAGGATGATAGATTTTGGATCCTTGATGGATATGGCTCTATTCACTAAGACAGGGAATAGAAAAAAAGCAAAGAGGAAAAGGAAGAGTTACTGGCAAATTTTTAACAAAATGCTTTATTCAATGTTTCAAGAGAGAATACTTTTTAAAAACTAACTTGACGGGCGCCTGGGTGGCTCAATCGGTTAGGCGGCTGACTTCGGCTCAGGTCATGATCTCATGGGCTGTGAGTGCGAGTGCCGCGTCGGGCTCTGTGCCGACAGCTCAGAGCCTGAAGCCTGCTTCAGATTCTGTGTCTCCCTCTCTGTCTGCCCTCCTCCTGCTCACACTCTATCTCTATGTCTCAAAAATAAATAAACGTTAAAAAAAAATTAAAAGAAAAAAAAAAAAACTAACTTGAACCCAATCAACCATGTCAGAGATATGGCACATTATGTCTAAAAGAATTTAAGCTGGGGCGCCTGGGTGGCTCAGTCGGCTGAGATCCGGCTCAGGTCACGATCTTACTCACGGTTTGTGGGTTCGAGACCCACATCGGGGTCGCTGTTGTCACCACAGAGCCCACTTCGAATCCTCTGTCCCCTTCTCTTTCTGCCCCTCCCTCACTCGCTCTCTCTAAAACATTTTTTTAAAACAGCATTAAAACAATTTAAGCTCCATGAAGACAAGGACTTTTTCTGCTTTGTTTGCAGTTCTAGCATCTGCAACAGTGCCTGGCACACTGTAGGCGCTATGTCAATTAAACCGAAAAGAAATAAGCCTCTCCTATCTGCTCAGCATTATTTTAAATTCCTACAGGGAATGCAGAAGAAATGTGATACTTCCTTTCCCACATGAATAAATTACTGTTTTGTGTAAAGTAAGTAATTCACTATATTATGCAGTACAAAATACAGCTAAGTTCTGAGGAGGAAAGATACAGTAAAGGGAGATGTACTGGTGTAGAATCTAAGCAGTCCTGAAATATGAGCAAGATTTCAATAAATTGAAAATAAAGATACCCCAGGGTGAGGTAGGTAAGAAAAGGTTTGGTAGAGTGGGGCTAGACTCTAAAAAAAACAGAAAGAAACAAAAGGCAAATAAAATGCCAACTCTCTGAAGACTTTGATTTTTCCCATTCCTAAACAAAATTAACTGGTCCCTTCTTATAACTCCGAACACTGTGTTCCTTCTGTTATACCCCTTATCCCACCAAATCATTACTACTGGTATACGTACTAGCCTCCCCTAACAGACTACAAGCTACTTGAAGACAGAGAATGTGTCTAGCACAGTGCCTAGGACATAACAGACATGACTGTGCAGATATGAGAGGGAATGTATATTTAAAAAGATAGCCAACAGATAACTTTGGAGGTGCTAGGGAACAGGGATAATAAGAAATAGATATTTAAAGAGTAGTCTCTTACTTTACTGTAGTTTTGAGTCCAACAGAAACTAAAACTGGATAAATAAGCCCAACTTCTCTCCAGAGCTCTAAAAACTTGATTAACACTCAAATGCATTTATATATTACTTTTATATAAACATTTGGCTAGAAGCACCTGGGGGGCTCAGTCAGTTAATTGTCTGAATTTGGGTCAGGTCACTATCTCACAGTTCGTGGGTTCGAGTCCTGCACTGGGCTCTGTGCTGACAGCTCAGTGTCTGGAGTCAGCTTCAGATTCTGTATTTCCCTCTCTCTCTGCCCCTCCTCCACTTGTGCTCTGTCTCTCTCCAAAAAAAAAAAAAAAAAATTAAAAAACTGTATAAACATTTGGCTAAAATTTTTAAAAATCTGGGGCGCCTGGGTGGCTCAGTTGGTTAAGTGGCCGACTTCGGCTCAGGTCACGATCTCACGGTCTGTGAGTTCGAGCCCCATGTCAGGCTCTGTACTGATGGCTCAAAGCCTGGAGCCTGCTTTAGATTCTGTATCTCCCTCTCTCTCTGCCCTTCCCCTGCTCATACTCTGTCTGTATGTCTCTCAAAAATAAATAAACATTAAAAAAAAAATTTAAAAATCTGTTTCCCAGGTTTAGTACTACCAGTCTTTTGCTATATCTAGTCAATTAAAAACAAAAATTAATACAATCTGCAAAATCAAGAAAAACAAAGTCTTATTCAAATTCAACCAGTTCCTTTTTATTACGATAAAGAAAGAAAGAAAGAAAAAGAAAAAGAAAGAAAGGAAAGAAAGGAAAGAAAGAAAGAAAGAAAGAAAGATAGAAAGAAAGAAAGATAGATAGAGATTAGTCTCCTAATCTCAAGACATTAAAAGGTATCTCATGGTAGATGGCAGAAACATAGGCAATCTAAAGCCAGGAACATATTATTCCCTTGAACCAACAAGCCCTTCAAAATTCTGGTATGAAATTTTTCCATATTTAAATTCTATGTGCTATTCAAAGTATGCTGGTAGCTACCTGAACCAAGAGAAAACACTATAAAGGAAGTTAACCAAACTACCTGACAGGCTACTGAAACAGTCTTCCAAACAGAAAAACAAATGTCGGAAGTAATCTATTTGCTTCTAGACAACATATTTTAGACAATCTTCAACTGGAATTAAAACCACACTTTCCCAACAGAAAAATGTTTAGCAAAAAAATACCGAGGACTACTAATATCTAAAAGAATCCTATGGTAAGATTGGGGGTGGGGGGTACTTAGTAAACATCACTAGGCCCTAGCTGCAAAACAGAGGAGTTCAGTTAGAATGGCAGCACTGCATCTGCAGTCAACAGCAATCATTATCAGGCTAAAGAAAGGCAGGTTTTTCTTGCCATCTTTATTCAAGTATTTCACAGCAGTTATATTACAAATTACAGTAAATGTTCAAAATTCCAGAATTCAAAAATTAAATAATTTACTTCAAACTAATGTAAAATGAAGTCAAATGCAAAACATCAATTTAACACAATTCTAAATTAAACTATAAACCCAAAATAGACCATAGTTGATGAAGTCTACTTAATCTACAAAGTAGACATACATGACTGAAACCAAAGAGGACTCCCAAAGTCTAAATAACTGAATGTACAAAATACAAAAGATGCAAGTACAAGCCCAAATTCAAGCTTACAATGTGATTACAAATAATAATTATAATAACAATGGCATTCAGCTACGGGACCTGACACTGAGGATAACCTACCGAATAGCACCATAGCTGAACCAACTTAATCAAAAATGGGAAGATATTACCACCCCACTCCCTAAAAAGAAAATCCAGTAAACCTACAAATACATTGGCATATGAGAGAAATCAAGTCATGAAAGGACATAAAACAAAACAAAAAAAATTAATCACAGGTGAGATTCAAGCTCAAAAACACAATGAATTCCACAGCCATCAGTTTCAACCCTAGTGCGGTTCCATCATCTTCAAAAAGCTCCCATGGTCCCCACAGCTGAGCATTAACCGTTGTTGGGCTGTGCTGTGATACGTATTTTACTGATCTGAGAGCAAAGTTTTACATAGGAGCTATCATTCATAATGCTCACAATAGGAAATAAGAACAGAGGTCAATTTGTACATATTTTTGCCAATGCTATACAGCAAAAATTAAGAACTTACAGAAAGGTAAACAAAATTGAGTCCACTTGGATAATTTCACAAGCTGCTTTAAACTATAGAACCACCAGATATCTGTAAAGTAAGCAAAACTGGTATAGTGTGTGGTTTTTTGGGGGGAGAGGGGGCAGAGGGGAGCAGAGGGGTTGATACAATTTCAGCTAATTTTTCTCCCCTTGGCATTAGACTGGCTTTCTCTTTAAGACCTAAACTGTTCAAAGTGGCAGTTCCTATCATACTGAGGGTGTCTCCTACTTCTCCATCTATATCAAGGTTAAAAGAAAAAAAGAAAAAACTTGATCTTTTGGAAGCATTTTAATGCTAAACATAAATTAATTTCCCTTGTCAAACCCACTGATGGCTAAAATCTGAATTAACTTGTACAAATTTAGTAACCTACTAAGAACATGTGCGTTTTTTTTTTCCTTTCACAAGTGCTGCTGTTACTTGAACAGAATGCTTCTGAATTAGAGTAACTGGAATAAATATTTAAAAAAAAATAGTGCAGCAAGAACCTGAGACTTGCAAAAAACCCTTTTAGCAGAAACTTGCTACAAAAAATCTGCTACATCTTATTTCATCAAATCTTTAAATTCTGTAACAATTCCCATCAAAATACAAAATGCTAATGTATTAGACAGTAAAATAGTTTGAACTGGTATGATGGTAATAAATACTAATAAAGAAAGCATGAAAATCCTCCCAATAATCAAATTAGAGGTTTCAAATAACCTCCCCTTTAAAATGGTTCATCGTTAATCGCACTTGCCCACCTTAAAAATACAGTGTGTCTACACGGGTAGCATCTTGAATTACATGACTGAGTATTATGAAAACTTCATAGACTAGGTATAAAGAAAAAGTGGCATTTTTAAAAATTAAGCTATAATTAGAAGGCGCAAAATGTTAATGTAAATGCCAAGAAGCACTTAAGATTACTGCAGTAGCCTACGGCCAAAGTGTGCTTTCTACGCTGGCGATGGGCACACTACAAACAGCCAGAGACAAGGAGACAAGTACCTTAGCTTCAGCGTGTAAACGGTGGCAAAGTGATTACAGGACTCTGTAAACACTACTGGTAACTAAAATACAAAAAGCTGAGGTAGCTCAGTATCTCTGCAGTAGTCTAAGACCATTTGCTCTAATTAAAACCCAAACTATATGTGTTGCATATATTGGAAAGACACACCTGCAGCTAACGGCTAGAATGAATGAAGTTATCAAGCCAACTTGTCAAAATTTTCTACTTTTTTTGTTTAAAAATCATCTGATAAAAAAATGTCACTGCACTCCCTTTGCTTCTTTGCAACTGCCTAGACTGTGTCTCCAAATTTGTAGAAAGTTTTTGTAAAACTAGTAACCCATAATTAATTTCAGGTAAGTACAATTCAGAGAAATCACACAACAAGATCCAAAACGGGTTCCAATCAAAATGAATAGTTGTGAAGGTAAGCTCGCGGCAAGGGATTTAAACATTAATACTGTTATTCAAGGACCATACCAGAGCTCACCTGCAACTATGCATATAGAAAACGAATTTTATGGAGCTTCTGACAAATTCCTCTTTTCTGTCCATTTGGCAAGTCCTGGCTTTAAAACAAAACAGTAACAATTTACTATACATGAAATCATTCTTCTCTGGGAACTCAAAGATGAATACCTATTAAATTGCCACTGAGGGAAGAAAAAAAAGTCATCTATCCATTTTCTGGTCATCATTGTCAGCAGTACTGGAAACGTGTGGGTTTTTTGGTGGACTGGGTATTTGTTGCTGTTGCTTTATTACATGTTTCTTAGACAGAAACAGACCATCCAGGAAAACTTACCATTTTAGTATATCATGTGGCTTAATGAGTGTCTTGATTGAGTTTTGAAAACAAGATAGACATTTTATACCAAAACACTGGTTGCCTCTCAATGACAGAGTATCAAAACTTCTTTTCAAGATTGTGACCAAAGAGACATTCTAATTGATTTGCTACAAACAAGCCCATCCTTTTGTTTAGCCTTATCTTTCTCAAATGAATTAAAAGGCACATTAAAGGCAGTTCTAAAGAGCCTAATCTAATTTCATCCAGTTTCTTCAGTTTCCCACCAGAATACACCATAGCCAACTCCAAAACAGGTTTCAGTCCATTACCCAGAGGAAAAAATAAAAACAAGTATGCTAAAAGCAGAAAGGAGGGGAAGAAAAAAAAAACAAAAAACAAAAAACAAAAAACAAAACAGGTTGCCCACTGTTTAAACAATTCAACACAGTTAGAGAACTGCCCCATCCAGTTTCCTCGCGTTTGCTGGTCTGCTCCCTAAGAGAGAAGTCTCCAAAAGAGAGTGCACGAAAAGAGGAGCAGAAGTGAGAGCAGTTTCTGTAGCACCAAAATCTCCAATCTGTGGGGTTGTATTTTTTATTTGTGGAAAATACAACATGTTTCTGAAGTTCTGTTTGGTTCTTGTAGGCTGGTTGGTTTCAGGTACCTGAGACAATAGCACCAAATTCAACAGAGAGAAAGAATGAGTGAGAGAGCACTTTACACCAAGGCTCTGCACATAATTGGTGCAATTTGAAATTGAATGGCTCAGAAGACTGCTCTGTCAGGAGCAGATTGGAGAGGATAAACCACTCATCTTGAAAAGTTCATAGGAATGTCTCAAACATATGAACTGTTCTTTCCATTTCCTACAAGGGGAAAAAAAAAGTGCATGTTATCTATTAAAGGAGACAAAAGTATTACGGGAAAATTCACTTTAACTTTTTAGAGAAAGAATTTTAGAAACAAGTTAAGCTTTAAGTATTTTCCCAATTATAATACCAGAGCTACTCTGTAAGACTATCTATCTGTCCTAGACACTTCCAAATGCCTCGTATTTGATATTTAGGCTCATGGATGATGCTAGTAACACTCAATGAGTACTTATTATGCCAGATATTGTACTAAGAGATTTATATATATATAATAATTTGTCCGCTAATAAACAAAAGAGCCAATTTGAATACAGGTAGCCTCACTCCAGAGCCTGACCCCTTCCCTGACTCATATTCTCCCAAAGCAAAATGAATGCACTCGGCCTAGTGAAACTTGTACCCAAAGCAGAGTGCACCTGTTGCCACTGCTATTCCCTCTAATCAGAGCTGAAAGAAAAAAGGAGGGAAAAAAAGAAAGCCAGAGATAGTCACGGCCATCACCACCAGAAATGCCACTCACTGGTGATTCTGCTATCCCTCCACTCCCTAACCAGAACCCCTACATTATAGGGGTCCAAGCCCCCTACTGAAAAGGTTTCACTGCTAAAGAGTATTAAATCCATTCAAGCTAACCAAATTTCAATCATGTGAACAAACAAGATCTAGAATTAAAAAAGAAAGAACTCTACCATACACGTTTCACTCAGATGGCCAAGTGTCAAGACACTTGATTTTCCTTTCCTTCCTTTAAACAACTGCAAAGAAATTATTTTCTACATTTCTGTACAATTAACAGGCCAGATTGGCACTGACCAAAAAGTTCTCATATATGATCAATAAAAATCACTCTTGCTAAATGTTTCATCATCTTATTACTGAATAAGGAAAAAAAGGTTATAAAACAATATACAATATGATCTCAATTTTTAAATATACATTATACTTATACACGCTAGGTACACCTAGGCATTTTTAAAGCATGGAAGAGATTCCAAAAGATTAACACTGACTAGTTTCCTCTAGATGGAGGGATGTGGGTGATGTTTTTATTTTCTCGTTTGTGCTTTCTTATTTCTAACTACTGTATAATGACAGTATTGATTCATAAAAACGTAACTCATAAAAGTGTGATTGCTCTCTTCCTTTGGTTCAAGTCAATATTCTGTATTACACATATGCTCCTTGAGAGCAGGGACTGTCTTACTTATGTTTTGCAGCCCAGACATCTAGCACAGTATCTAGAACTATAAGCATTCAATAAATATTTAATAACCAGACCACCAAGTAAACAAGCTAACAAGCAAATGACAGGGAATCTAACCAAGTCACTTAGACATTTAGTGGGTTTCTATTTGCTCAGATGACTTCAAAAAGCAGAAGTGTGGCTTGATGATGTAAATTATATGAACAGATATGAGTTCCTATTTATAAGGAAGAACTAGTTTATGGCCTGAAGTTGTCTAGAAAGGGGACAATTCACCTTCAAAGTGACTAAACAAAAGAACAAGCACTCCTTGGTGCAGCCATTTCATAGGATTAGATCTGATTAATGAGATGACTTTTAAGTCCTCTTCTAATCACTAAAGGGGTGGCAAACAGGTCTCAGTGCCAAGGCCCATTGCTTTAATCACCAGTGGCTGCCTAAGTAGCACTGGTAAGGACTGTAAGGCCTTCCCCCACATTCGACTGGCCAAGTGATATGCTTAGTAATGTCAGTAATAAGAAAGGGACAAGAGAATTGTGGCATGCTGTTCTGTGTAGTTCCCAACCCAGAACCATGAATTTCTATGTTTTGATAAACAAAGAATCCCAAACTACTTCTGTCCTGAGACAAAATGATACAGAAAGGCTTTATTCTTCAAACTATACGTCTTAATGAGTCTTCTAATCTTAAATCTTCAAAACATTCTTCAGTTACTTGGTGAAAGACAGAGACTAAAATAACTTTTCTCCCTTTTTCGGGGAGACAAGTAAAGCACATATCTGTTTATTCTAAGGATGAACTGAGCACTTACCTCTACAAGTTGTGATTTGTCATAATCTTTACGATGACGATAGATGCACTGACTAAGAAGAGAATATAATCTCTCAAGTTGATCAACTGCCAGATTGTTGCTTTTATCTACCAACAAATCAAGCAATTTCTAAGAAAAATTAGAAGAAAAGAGAATAAAAGTTTGGTTTCATTGTTCACACTGAAACAGTTATATTCAAACGGTTAGGCAACAGACACCACAGGCTATTATGTAACAGTGACACCTGATTTTAGAAGATTCCAGGGCTTAGTTTACTACCAAGACCATTTTCTAAATCCCTCAAAACACACAAAACCCTTTTTTTACTAGAAGCCATAAAACACTTATATTCCTAGATTAAAGAAAGAGATTATCAAAACTAGCTTTATTTAACTGCCTACAAACATATGTAAATGTGTTTCCATTCATTTAAAATTGACTGGGGGTGGGGCACCTGACTGGCCCAGTCAGCAGAGCCCAGTCAGCAGAGCACACAACTACCGATCTCAGGGTTGTGAGTTCAAGCCCCACGTTGGGTGAACAGATTAGTTAAAAATAAAATCTTTAAAAAAGTAAACTGGGAATAATAGCTAAGCTTACCTCCAATCTCTCACGATCAACTATAAGAGGTGGCACAGGCTCAGAGGGCTCTTCCGGAACCAGTTCCAGGCTTGTTGTTTTTGCCTGCTCTAAAATTAACTTACGACATTTCTTTACTTTAGAAGCACCTACAATTGAAAACAAAATACACTGCAGCAAGTAAAAGTTAAGAAAAATCAGACTTAAACAACTATAAATTCCTTTATCCACCACAAAAACTTTTTGGAATAAGGGTATATTCTTTAAATGGTAAATATATATTTTTTTTGTAAGAATAAGTAGCCATCATTAAAGAGAACTAAACCACAACTATGAAAGCCAAGCTATACTAGAATATCATCTAATAAACATATCCACTTAAAGGAAGAGAAAAGTAATCCTCACCTCTAAGCACTAACTTATAAAGCGATCTTCGCTCTTTTTATGATAGCCATCATTTTATAATTTGGAGCTCTCAGGGGCACCCGGGCAGCTCAGTCTGTTAAGCAGCCGACTCTTGATTTCAGCTCAGGTGCCGATCTCAGTTGTCCGATCAAACCCCACACTGGACTCTATGCTGGGCATGGAGCCTGCTTGGGATTCTCTCTGTCCCTCTCTCTCTGCCCTTCCCCTGCTTGTGCTCTGTCTCTCTCAAAATAAATTAATAAACATTAAAAAAAATTTGGAGCATTCAGAACTGAAGAGGGGAAGCAACCTAGAAAAGCAGATACAAACCCCAAGTGAAGTAACCTATCTACATATTTCCCTTGCAAAGAAAAAACAAAATCTTCTTCAACATTAACTGAAATTTCTTATTTTTCTCTTTTACACTGCCCAGAATTTCTATCAGAAATTGATCTGGGCTATGACGATTTTCCTTAAAAATATAAGCCCGTTTAAAGTGTAATAGGGCTAGCGATCTTTCCTACCTTAGAGTGAAATACTATAATCTAATTATTTTCCTCTCAACATCATGCCAAGACCAGCCACACTAAAAAAAAAAAAAAAAAAAAAAAAAAACACACACACACAGAAATTCTGAGGTGGCTGAGCATAATCTGACAGCACCAGGTACTCTGAGGGCTAGTGAGGGCAGGGAAGCCACCAAGCCCTACACTCCTCTGTGTATGCATCCTTGATGAGGGGGCCTAGGGGGAAGGAACACAAAGACAAACTCCCGCTGTTTCAGAACTCTAGATGGGACCGGCCCACATCACAGACACCAAGGAGAACCTTTCCCCTCCCTCCTGCCTTAGTCCTCTTATTCCCATGTCTTTGAACAATTCCCTCTCATCAATGCCTGCTATACAAATAGTAAAAGAATCAAAATATTGCCATCGAAAACAAGTACCTCCATGTAGCAGAGAAATTTTACATTTCAGACAGGCTTTAGAGTGAAAGCCTTGTTTCATAATTCAAGTAACATATGTGAAGAACTTGGTAAGGCCGTACTGATCCTCATTACCATATATCTACATCCGGAAGCCTGACAACTTGCACTAGGTAACACTGCCCTCCCTGACATTTACAATGGAAAACTTCAGGTAAAGCTTTTACACAACACGTATCTTTAAAGTTTTTAGATGATCAATTGAACATAATACTAATTTAAACCTTTTCTGCAAGCTTACTAAAATCTCATAATGAAGAACACTAAAAGGATTCCTTGCCCTGTACCCAAAGTGCCTCATCAGAAAGAGCTCTCCCTTTCTCCCACGCTGCCCCAGTCATTACTTAACCCTAGCTTCAACATATTTTTAAAGTTCTGTCCATATGATAAATATAAATAAACACCAGAATAAATACTGCTCTTTTTTTTTTAATTTTTTTTAATGTTTATTTATTTTTGAGACAGAGAGAGACAAAGCATGAGTGGGGGAGGGGCAGAGAGAGAGGGAGACACAGAATCCGAAGCAGGCTCCAGGCTCTGAGCTGTCTGAGCACAGAGCCCGACGCGGGGCTCGAACTCATAGACCACAAGATCATGACCTGAGCCAAAGTCGGACGCTCAACCGACTGAGCCACCCAGGCGCCCCTAAATATTGCTCTTAAAACTGCCTTCTATTATTAACTATTGAAGAAAAAGAAAAATTCTCAACAGGTAGCATTTAAGAACAGTACACACACACATCTCTCTTTATCCATTAAAAGAATTCTAAGACTTTGAATTTTATCTTCCTACTTCCTAATTCTGCTAAAGGGCTCAAAAACTGGCAGCAAAAAACTTTTCCCACATAGTCCAAATCCCAGGCTAAAGCTATATATAACTCCACACAATTTATAGAGAGCATGACAGAATTTCAAAATAGCCTTGTGTTAGAAGAGTACCTGTTAGGATAGAAATGTATATTCAAAGGGTAGCTCTCTAACTCACCCCATCCCACTATGGGCTAAAGAATGAAAAACAAAGTAGGGCTAGGAACCCCCAGGCCCCCATTACTGCTTTTTCTTAAAAGACTCGCACAGCCACGAGAAGTCAGGAGCTGGCGGAGTGCTCTGAGTCTGCGAGAACAAGGCAGAGTCGACAGTGCGCATTCTGCTGCTTCCTATGCCACTGGCCTTACAAAGCAATGGAGCCCCTTAGACTCAACATCCCTCAGACTCAGCTAACAGTGAATGCCTGGAATGAATATACCTCAGTATGTGCCATGTACAAGAACAGGCGATTAATATACATGACTTATTTAATCTCTGCAGTGACACCACTCTGAAGTTTAATTCAAAAAATTGAAAAACAGGTTTGGAGAACATAAGTAACCAGCTCAGAGTCACATGATTATAATGAACATACGGGGTAATTCAACGTGAGTCTACAAGAGTGTAACACACCATACTGTTCTAATATCCAAGTCTTCTCAGCCCATGCCTACCCCATCCCATCCCAATAATTCTTATCAGAATTATTAACACCTGTGGGTTTACTTTAGCCACAAATCTAATAGGATAGGGATGATAATCAGGTGGGAAGTCAAAGAGTAAGCGGCCAGGAAAGCAACGCCTTCTGGACCATAAGCCCTCTGAAACTTCCACCAAAATGTAATTTTCATGTGTACACTTTTCTAGGGAAAGAGATGAAAACTCTAACAGATTCTCAGAGAGTTATAACCGCTTATCAACTAGTGCTACTGAGGGCCAGGCAAAATAAGCAATTAGTTAACTCAGGAGTTTAAAATTTCAGGTTTTTAAAAAATATTCGTTCTACCTTCTTTATCCAGTTCTGCGTCTTTAACCTCCACATCAGGGCCAGGTTCTAACTTCTCATTATTGCTACATTCCAGTGCCTCTAGTTTCTCAGGATCATCTCCAAGCTGTTCGTTTGAAGTTTCTGGTTTTTCTTTTGGCTGGTCCTCCGGGAGAATCTTTTGCTCAGAACTACATTTATCTCCACTACCATAGAAAGAAACAACTTCAGCTTTGCCATTCTGACACTCCAGAACTGGTATTCCTTCAAAACTGTCAGTGGAGGCCTCACCATTTAGACAGCTTCCTTTAAGGAAAGGCTCTTTCCTAGATGTCTGCTCGGGATTTAGGGAACTGCTGCTGTTGACGAGCAGAGACTCGTTGGAACTTTCCTCTTCAGTAGATGCAAAGTTCTCCTTCGTGCCCGCTCCATTGTTAAGCCTCTGCCCCTGGTCCATGTCCATGATGTCACACGATGATTCATCATTGGTCATAGAAAGGTCTCCAGTCTCTTCTCCATTTTCTTCGTGGCAGTCAGTGCTTACCTCAAACTCTCCATTCTCTAGCAACTTCCTGTCCTCCGTATGGTTCTCATAGTCTGTAAATTTGGTGTCCTCTTCATCTTTTTTTAAATTATTGACTTTCCTTTTCTTAATAATTCCTTTACCCCACTGTGATCGCCGCCTCGATTTTCTCCGAACTCGAACTATTTTATAGGGAAGGAAAACAGATATGTAGAACTTGGGAGTGCAATACTTGTTTTACAAATGTTCACAAAATAATACCCAGAAGAAAGTAAACCTATACCAGAATAACACACAAAAACTACTTAGCTCTTGACACCCATGCTAATACCCAAAACATACAAGTAGAATGAATATGAAGTCAGAGACGAACTCTGAAGAATGAAGGTTTTTCCTGAAGAATGATATTTTTAAAATTTTATTTACTGCATGAGTTTACCCAGCATTAATTTTTTTCTATTATCTTAAATTTACAGCTATTCCTAATTCCTAACATCTAGGAGCCATGCATCTATTATGTACATTTCAGAAATGATTGCATTACCAGGCTGCCTAGAAAGTTTGAGGCCATAGCCCTGGATTTCCACCAGGAAGGTGAATGCTTTGCCAGCATCACCCAAAAGCTCCTAAACCATGAAAGAAAATGAACACATGATCCAGTATATCAAGGTAGAATAGTTACAGGTATCCCACAAAGAACCATCTAGTGCATCTCCTTCCAGAAGAAGGAATCCCCACAGTAAGTACAGTCATGGACAGAAACCCTATAAAGGTTATAGAGACAATGTGGTTAGCCAACTGTTAGTCTCCTCTACTATAAATGGTTCATCAAACAGGATCAACTGGTTACACAGTTGTTATTTTAAAATATGGAAACAAATTAAACCCTCTGCTATCAAGGTAGCAACAACATTAACAAAACACTGAAAATAAATATTTGGTCAGTTATGTGAAAAGGAAGACCCACAAAAATGGAAAAGACTGTATTTATCTTTAGATGCTAGAAACTATCATGAGCTTTCTGGGTACTTCCAGCTAACAACAGGCCCAGGAATCTTAAATTCTCCAAATATGTGTTTACATACTGGTTCATCCTTTCATCTTTAATCCTTACTGAGTCTCTGTACGTAAAGACACCATGGTATTCACAGAAAATGGACAAATGTTGTCATAAATATTACTCTTCTTTCTTATCTAAGAATAAATCTACTAAAGACTGCTGAAATTATTTCCAAAATTCAAGTTATTTAGTCACTTGGTTCAAAATACATTTTGCCTTCAAAACCATAATATCATTTGAATCATCTCTCCATTTCTTTTCTCCCTACTAATTGCTATTTTTATAATTTATAGTTACAGGCTAATTGGAGAAGAAACTTACTAGTTTACTGTTAAAAACTATACATAAGCTAAAGTGATGGGCATTTGTAAGCATTCCATTAACTATATGAAAAACTAATCCAGTACACATTAAAAATAGAAACAAAAATTCAGCTGGTTCTTTCTCTAGAAGGTGGAGCTGTTAGGTTTTTACCACCTGACAAGTCACTCCTGACACTGTGACCTCACTTATTCTCCAACCATGCAACCAAAAGCACAAGAGGTCCCCCTTTTCCTTCCTCACTAAGCTGTAGAACTCTACAATAAGCAGCAGCTCGGCTCTGCCCAATCAAGAGCCAGCTCACTTATTTGTCTGTAGCACACTAAGCAAAGACTTAGAAGGCCTACTGAAGCAAGTTTATTTCTATCTAACACTTTCATCCCAGCTAACAACAGAGAAAATGTTCTCACCTGGGAGGATGTCAAACTAGAAACATTTTTCCCTTCGTGACATAAATATTTCTAACGGAGAGTATGATTTTGGTAAAATAAGAGAAATTGATCTTACAAGCTCCACAGGAATAAGGAATTTTTGTTTTAGGCAGCTGTACCTCCACAGCACCTGGCATATGGCGGTATATACATTTATGGAACTAATCATTAACATACCACTTCCTCTCACAGGGCGCTTTGTGTGAGAAAACAAGACAGGGGCACAATCTTTAGAGTCAATTTTATAGCCTCTCTGAACTTGTTTCCAAAACTAAGACTTCAGGAAATCAACTCTCCCTTAGGGATATTTAGATTTATAATTCAAGTAAATTACGGTGAAACAGTCCAATGATGAGTCACATATGCCATCTACTGGTAACAGAAAATGAAACTCACATTTGTAGATTAAAATAACATTTTAATGTTTAAAGGAACTTAAACTGCTTAAAGCCAATTTTCAGTGGGTTTTGGCTAGTAAATATTTGTATCAGATGCAGAGAATGTACAGGACTTCAAGGCTTAAATTAGAGTGCTACCTTCTATAATCCAGACCATGATCCAAGATACAACTACACCTAAGAGCTTCAATCAGTTTCATGGAACCAAATATACCAATTATAAGTCCTTCAAAATTTCTCACATATGAATGCCACTTATCACAAAGAGAAAAGCTAAAACAATGAGTATGGTCCGTTCGTCCAGATCCAATGCCACTGGTGAAAGAACATACTATGGCCAGCTTTACTGATCGTTTCGACAGTATTACCACTTTTATTCCAGAACAGTATGTATCTTCCAAGGATGGCTATCCTCAGGGAAACATACGGACTATATTAGGAAGATGCTGTGTTCGCTGACATTTGTCTTTTAGAAATCTTATAAATCATCATGAATGAGGAAAAGTGAAGAAAACTTAGAACACTAAATCTTCCCTAAGCGCATCTCACTTAAACAAAACTAGATTAAAAGGGCTGTACACATTTTCCAAACTGAGCACGAGATGTTCTCTCAGAAAAAGGAACTTCCTACTGTCAGCCACTCCCTTAAGTCAAAGTTTCCACTCCCCACCAAAAAGAAATCTGGTATATTATACAGCGAGAGGTCAGGATTGGAGGCAGAGGTGGTTGAAAAGTCTGTTGGCTCCACAACTCTACCCAAAATAAAATACAAAGTTTAAAACTGAAAACATTCAAACCTAGTTCAACGAACAGCAGCAAGGACTGAACATGGATAAAAAAGAGCAAATACAGTCAGAGAAGCCTACTCCTCATTCAGCACCCGACCCCACAAGCTCTTCCCCTCTGAACAGAGAGAAGACGAGAAGACGTGCGGGAAAACAACAGCACCTGGTTTGGGTTCCCACTCCTAGCAAATCCGCACCCTTCCCCGCTGTCCCCACTACTACTGGATAACACGATCTCCTCAAACACTCACATGCACACTTATTCGCAGAGTTGTGCCAGACATCCAATGGATTTCTTTGTTTGTGCCGAAATGCCTCTTCAACTCTAGTTTCTGTCTTCCGAGCTCCAGTGCCATGAGGATTTATTTGTTCTGCTGTTACTGATAAGCCTGCAGGCAGAAGATAAGCAACACCTATTTAAATATTCCCAGCTACCTAAACCAACAAGGTTAAAAAAAAAAGTTTGAAATATAGAACTAAGTTTTAGTCATTAATTATACCTGGACAGCTTATTATTTGGATGAAAAAAGCATCATTTTGTTTTAAGATGGGAAAAGAAACTAGATATAAAATCATAACAAAATTACCCAGTAGGCCATGCTTAGCACTTAGTCCTTAAAGAACCCTATGTTTATTCGGTTTAATTTGCAAAGGCACACATTCTTATGACTGTAGGACAATAATATATTGTCTAAAAGTCATTGTTCCTGCCATCCTAGAATGTACTAAGTGTTTGTTGGGCTATTAAACCCCATTCACATGAATGGGTTAGCTGGCGTGAGCCTCCTGTCACACCACACTGCAGGAAGTTTGGTTTTCCTGTATTATCTTCATAAGAGTAACCATTCCATCTCAATTTTCTTCATTAGACTTGTTTCTTCTAGGCGATCCTTAAATGTTGTTTCTTATGGTTCTCTCTGGAATCCTTTTTCTTCTCACTCTGATCTGTACCTTCTACCATAAAGTATCATTCATGCCTTCAGCTTCCACCACCACCACATAATAATTCCCAAATCCATGTTTACCCCAAGCATGTCTTGAGCTTCTGACCCATATATCTAACTGCCTCTTTGATATCTCCAACTGGATATGATAAAGATAGGTCAAAACAAAGGTAACTAGTTTATCTTTCTCCACAAAAAAACTTGTTCGTCCCTATCTCTATGCAGTTATTCCCTACCTCTATTGGTAGTATTAGTATCTATTAAGTCATTAAACCTGTAACATGGCAGCCAATTTTGACTTTTCCTTCCCTAACGATGCCCTCTTCTATAATTAAAACTGTGGACAACTCCAAGAGTTTTTTCCCTCCAAAAGCTTTACTGAGGTACAATTTACATAACATAAAAATCACTCATTTTATGCATACAATTAAATGATTTTTAGTAAACTTACAGAGCTATGCAATCGCCACAGCAATCCAATTTTAGGGAACTATCCCATGCTACCACTAATCTATTTTTTGTCTCCAGAGACTTTTCTTTTGTGAATGTTTCACATAAATGGAATCACGCAACAGGTGGTCTTTTGTGACTAGATTCTTTCTGAAGTTCATCTATGTTGTACCATGTATCAGTACTTTGTTCCTTTTTATGGCTGAGCAGTATCTGTATACCATTTGCTTACCCATTCACCAGTTAACGGGACATTTGCGTTCTTTCCAGTTTTTAGCTATTATGAACAGTCTTTCTATGGGCATATGCTTTCCTAGGAGTAGAATCACTGGGTCGTATGGATAATGTTATGCTTCATTTTTTAGAACTGCCAAACTGTTCTCCAAACTGGCTCCAACAGTTTTTTAACTGGTCTCTCATCTTCCTATCCTGCCACATTGAGACCTTGCTATTTTCCTCCTGCCAAAGCAATTTACCAATTCATTCCACAGCTTACAATACTTCAATGACACATTCTGACTATGGCAATGATTCTCAAACTTTAGTGTACGAAAAACCACTTGAATAGTTTGTTAAAGTGCAGATTTCTCAGCCTCACTACTCTTGGAGAATCTAATTCACTAAGTCTAATATGCTGAAGTGGGTGTTAGGCACACACATTTTGAAAGACACTGACCTACAGAATAAAGTCTAAGCTCCTTAACATTGGCACTGATTCATTCAAATATTTATAGGACAGAGTTCTAGGGATTTCAGTGGGCTATGAACAAGCCATTCATAACACTTACATTCCAAATAAGGAAGAGAGACAAAAAAAAAAAAAAAAAAAGACAAAATGCCACATGCTATGATGTCCAGACCCTATATTATAAGATTCGATGACCAGGTAGGGCCTAAGGAGTAGGAAAAAAGGCTTTTTAATTTCAATGCCCTGGACTCAGCTCACCCCTTGAGCTTTATTTCCCACCATTCTGTACAGCTTCAGCAATACCGAACAGTTTTCAGATCTTAAAAGACAACATGTTATTTCACATCTCTGTGCCTTTACACATGCTATCATCTGCTGTGCTTACAAACACCTCCTCCTCTGTGTCACTGACTCCCCTCTTCTGCTCCAATAGAGACAATGCCCTTATATTCATTCCCCAAACTCTGGACAGAATGCTGGGATCCCTAACAGGAAGTCTCTCCTCTGTGCCATAAACAGGTGTCAACCAATTCATATGCCTCAACTGTACGTGATTCGTTTTACATTTCTGTCTCCTACTAAAGTGTGAGTTCCTCAAGGACAGGATTATACACTGAATGAACAAACAACTGCTAATTCTGTGTTTATTTTTATATGAACAAAACTGTACATAAACGTCAATAGAGAAAACAAAAACAGTATTTCTGAAAGCTTCTAAAAAGTAAGTGCTCTACAGATATGAAAGCCTATTTAAATCCTTTAAGAATAAAAATCAATAGGGCGCCTGGGTGGCCCAGTCAGTTAAGCCTCTGACGTTGGCTCAGGCCATGATCTCACGGTTCCATGAGTTCAAGTCCGACATCAGGTGAGCTCGAGCCCAGCTCTGGGTGAGCAGAAACCCAGCTTAGGGTAAGCTCGAGCCCCACTTCGGGAGAACATGAGCCCCATCCAGTTTGGGTAAAAACACGAGCCCCACTTAGGGTGAGCCCTGATTCTCTCTGTCTCTCTCTCTCTGCCCCTTGTGGGATTCTCTCTCTTTCTTTTTCCTTCCCTCTCTCTGCCCCTTACTCACTTACATCCTCTAAAAGTAAAAAAAAAAAAAAAAAAAAATTTTAATATTTTTAATTTTTTTAATTTAAAAAAAGTCAATAATTAACAAAGATATACTCCTGCAAAAAAAAAAATTGCACTGAACAGAACTCTATTTCTATAATTCGCATTGCTGCACTAAAACTTTCACAAAAAGTAAAATTAAAATACCTTTGAGGAGCGCCTGGGTGGCTCAGTTGGTTAAGTGTCTGACTTCAGCTCAGGTCATGATCTCACAGTTCAAGAGCTCAATCCTCCCCCCACCACCCCATCAGGCTCCGTGCTTCCGGTGCGGAGTCTGCTTGGGATTCTCGCTCTCTCAAAATAAATAAACTTAAAAATATATGTGCCTTTGAGAATTTAAATGACTCATATTAATATCAGAAATTACATAAAGTCTGTGCCTCAAGAGGCATTATTTTTATACTGCCAGCAACCCTGAAGAGACAGCACCTAGTAACATTCAATCTTCAGTAGCCAAGTTCATTTCTAGAACTTACCTCTTTTTATTCTTGCTTCCTTGATTTCTTCGCACAGTTTATTAAATTCTGGGTCCAATTCAGCTGCAATGATGGCATGTGCAGTGTCCTTCAGGGTACAAGCCCTGTGCCTAATTATTTTATCTGTAAAAAAGTTGGTATACATTTATTATACATATAAATAACATTAACAAAGGGCATTTTAAAAAGAGAAACAAAAGAATACAAACATTTAAATAAAATTGTAAAAAGCATTTCTCGATGAGAAACAAGTTCATTTAAATGGTGAGTAAAAAAATAAATATAATAAGCCACTCAGTCACATTCATAATTTTCTGAGAACTGTTATGTTTAGAGCTTCAAAGTACAGGTGACCCTCGCACAACACGGGGGGTTAGGGCACCAACTCCCCACACAGTCGAAAATCCACGTGTAACTTTGGATTCCCCAAAAAACTTGCTAGTGATAGCTTAATGCTGACCAGAAGTCTTACATAGAACATGAATAGTCCATTAACACATATTCTGTATGTTTTATGTATCATATACTGTAGTCTTACAATAAAGTACACTAGAGAAAAGCAAATGTGAAAAAAATCGTAAGAGAAAACACATTTATAGCACTATACTGCATTTACTAAACAACATCCATGGTAAGTGGCCCGTGTGGTTCAAACCTCTGTTGCTCAGGGTCAACTAAACCAATCAGCCTATTTAGCAAACCATTATCTCAAAGATATAAAGCTTTATTTTATATTTTAAAAAACAAACATGTATGATTTTCAATAAAAACTTTAAGAGATTTGGAGGATATTCACCACATGCCCAGCACCAAAGTTGCCATAGATGGATACTGAGAATTCAGAAAAATCTTAATTTTCTCCATTTAGTGAAAACTGGTCAACACTGTGAAGAATATAATATATCCTAAGTAAGGGTGGCCTATTAAAAAACTGTGACAGAAATAGAAATATACAGCAACACACTCTAAGCTAAAGAATGCAAAATGGTAAATAAATTGTAGGTAGATCCAGGCAAGAAATACATACACCGTTTTAGGTGAATTATACCTAACATTTTTACTAAGTCTCCACTTTACCCTAACCCTGAAGCCATCATTGGTGAAATGCAACCTAAAAAGTGCTGCGTACAGCTATGCAGCTCCACGATATTAAAAGTCAAGTAAATATCATCAAAGCCACTTATTTTACAACGTATCAAGAACTAACACCCCAAGTCTCATAATAACATCTGCTTTTTCATCCCTAGTAAACGCAAAAAATATAGACATTTATAGTTTTTCTTACTAGAAAGTCCTAATAGTTCATTGTGGAAATCTTACAACATGCAACACTAAAAGGCAATACTTGTGTATTTCTTTCCAACACATTTTCTCTACACATTTGTCTAATAAATATTGTCAACTGTACCAGGAACCTTGCCAGGTGACGGCTACATGTTAATGAACAAGAGAGGTCTCCGCTCTCAGGGAACATTTTGGATTTGTATAGGAAAGAGGTATTAATCAAATAATCTCTCATACACGCAAACACTTCCCTCATCCCTCCTCACACCCCAAAACCTTGAATAATAACAGCTACAGTGAAAACCCACACAGTATTATTCAGTGCGGATGCCAATTTGGATTGGACAAGTCACGAAAGGCCTCTCTGAAGAAGTGGATTTAAGCTAAGACTGAAAAGCATGCATTGCAAGCCCCTGAAAGAGTAGTGGAAAAACCAGTACAGGTCAGAAAAAACCATGGGAGAAAGTTCTAGAGTAAAAAGATTTTGGAGATTTCAAAAAACTAGCCTCTGCAGTTAGAATACAATAAACAAGAGACAAATGGGAACTTGATTATATTTAAAGGATTCAGACTTGATCCTAAGAGCAACAAAAAGAAATCGAAAAGATCAGAGCAGGGGTGTAACATGATTTAACTGAACATCTTCATAAGATCATCTCTAGCTATTATCTGGAAATTGAATTGAAGGGGTCAAGAATAAAAGCAGAGAACACAGTCAAGAAGGCTCTTTTCTTTTAGTGAGAGAGAACAGCAAATTGAACCCGGGTGGCGGTGGTGGTGGTGAAGATTACAGATTTGAAATATGTTCTCAATGATATAACTTGATGATGAAGTATGGGATAAGTATCAAGGATAATTCTGTATCTTCCTGCATGAAAAATGGGAAAATGGAAAGTAACACAAAGATGCAAAAAACTAGAGAATATATAAAGAGAGAAGGAGGAAAAGAAGTTAGAAATCAGAGTTAAGTTTAAAGAGGTTTAGTTTGGATATGTGTAAAAAATATCCAAAGGAGATTATCACGAGTATATGGAGATAAATGAAAATAGGTCTCACAAAATTATGACCAAAACCCACAACTGTGTAACTGAATTTATTATTTGGCATACTGTACTTACCTAAATCTTTTTTTAAAAAACTAGGTCTATTATAGTATAGAAAACATATACTAAAGTACACATATGTAAAGTATACATTTTGATCACACCAAAAAAGAATAAAATACCTAAAACTAAAGTTAAAGAAATGAAAAGACCTGTACTTTGAAAACTTTAAAACAGTGATAAAAGAAATTCAAGGTGACGGAAACAAATGGAAAGATATCCATGCTCATAATAAATAATAATTAATATTGTTAAAATGTCTATATTACCCAAAGCAATCTACAGATTCAACACAAAAAAATCTATCCCTATCAAAATACCCATAGCATTTTTCAACCAGAACAAATAATACTAAAATGTGTATGGAACCACAAAAGACAAATAGCCAAAGCAATCTGTGAGAAAGGAAAACAAACCTGGAGGTATCACAATTATAGATTTCAAGATATACTATAAATTTGTAAGAATCAAAACAGACACATACATCAAAGCAACAGAATAAAAAGCCCAGAAATAAATACATGTTTACATGGTAAATTAATCTATGACAAAAGAGGCAAGAATACACATGAGGAAAAGACAGTCTCTTCAAGATATGATGTGGGAAAACTGAACAGTTATGTGCACAAGAATGAAACCGGCCAACTGTCTTACATTGTACACAAAAATAAACTCAAAATGGATTAAAGACTTAAATGTGAGACCTGAAACCATAAAATTCCTAGAAAAGAACACAGAGAGGAATTTCCCCGACATCAGCCACAGCAACATTTTTCTAGATAGGTCTCCTTAGGCAAGGGAAACAAAAGCAAAATTATTTACTAAAACTACCCCAAAATAGATGGTTTATTCTTAATGTGATTTATGTGATTATTAGTAAGACTGCCATTTATTGTCTACTTGTCCCATATGCTCTTTGTTCCCTTCTCCCTCTTTCTCTCACTTCATTTGGATGTGTACTCATTTATGATTCCATGTCATCTCCTTGATGGTTTATTAGCTCTAATTATTTGCTGCACCATTGCTAGCTATGTGTGAGCTTCAAGGACTATTTCCTGTCTCTGGTGTCAGACCATTTCCTCATGTGTACATGCCATTCAGTGTTCAGCTACAGACTGGAGGAGGCTCTTCTGATCTCCAGAGTGCTCCCTCTGGACAGCTTTTTTTCTTTCTACTTTGAAAGCTCTACCTACTGTGACCTCCCCACATTCCCAGCTCTGTCTCTTCAATTCAGGTAGACTTCTAGGCTCTGCCTGGGCCCTTCCATCCTGTACCACAGTCTGGAAATTCTCCAGGTAACAACAGTGCTCAACTTCTGGTTTCTCATCTTTTGGAGATCACTGTCCTTCATTTCTTGATATCCAATGGCTTCAAACTTTTTGTTTCATACATTTTGTTCAGGTTTTTCATTGTTTCAGGTAGAAGGGTAAATTCAAACCCTTTTACTCCACCACAGCCAAACCAGAAGTCTCCTGATAACTTTCAAATATTGAGAACCAAACTAGAAATGCTGTGTAAAAATCCAAAGTAGGATGTATCTTGATTTTTCAAAATTATTACTCTATTGTTAGAAGTTTTAAGTTGCAGGGTGCCTGGGTAGCTCAGCTGTTTAAGAGTCCTACCCGTGATTTCTGCTTAAGTCATGATCTCACGGTTCATGAGTTCCAGCCCTGCGTTGGACTCTGCGCCAACAGCACAGAGCCTGCTTGAGATCCTCTCTCTCCCACTCCAACCCCCACCCCAGCGTGCACTCTCTCTCTCTCTCTCTCGCTCCCTCTCAAGATGAACAAACATTAAAAAAAGGAAGTTTTAAGTTGCTTCAAATTTTAGATACTACACGAAAAAACCCATGATAAACATCTTTAGAAGTAGCTATACCTTCAAGCTAATAACAGTGTTTGTGGTACGGGGGATATCACAATTTTCTGCCAATGACTTTCTACCTCAGCTTGAAAAAAGTTAAGAGGTTAAGATTAAATATAAAGCCATGATCTATCTAGCATATTATCACTCTAAAATAACTGAATAACTTTTTTTGCCTTTTTAAATGTATGCCTCCCACCCACATTCCATTCCCAATTACATGGGAAATGAATGAATGAATGAAAAAAAGAATTCCATAAAAATTTACCACTGATCTGAAGGACAAGGAATTTATTCTAAAGAGCATCTGCATTTGCTGAGGAAACAATATGTTTCGTGTGCCTATAATTATAATTATTTTTAATCATTCTTGTCTTAGAGAAGTGTCTTCGTTTATACACAGCAAAGAATCATAAGCTTACAGAATATTGAAACTAGATAGATGTAATGTCTTCGATCTTCATCTTTTTGGAGATGTGGGGGGGGGGTCATCTTAGATTCTTATAAGCATGTGATGAAAACGAAAAATTAATACAGGTATACAATTTTGGATGTAGTTGTTCAGAGACTCTCTCATGGACATCAGACTTAAAATCCTTGCTTTACAATTGTGCACAAATATAAGCTACATATTTTCCAATTCTTTTGTCTCGTACTTTATGATCTTAAGATTCTCCAAATCCAGGTAATTTGAAAGTACCATAAGCACAGCAAAAAAACTACATATGTTAGCTTTAAAGACAGAACTCAATCCACTCAGCTGTGCCATATAACATTTGTGAGTTTGCATATAAATTATACAACCTCTGAGTCCCAACCCCCTTATATCTATAAAGATATCGCCACCTACATTTGCCTTCAATAAAAAGTAATGGTTATTAGGACATATTGATGAGTATCTATAAAATTAAAAAAAAATCACTGCTTTTAATAAAGTGATAACTATTATCGATATATCAGTATTTCTTTTGTATTTTGGCAAACAGAAGTATATTAGCTGGGTTTTTGTTTTTTCAATAAAATTATTTAAAAAGATTAAGATTTTAAGAAAAATTAATTTTTATGGGATGATCTTTTTCACTCCAAATTACTTCATAAGTAAGAAATTTTATGGATTTACTGGCTCGTATCTGCATTATGTTATCATGTCTCCATGTTATAATTTCTATTAATCTGAAACTCCCTCAATTAGTATCTAACAAGAGAACAACTGGTGAAATTAATGACTGGCCACATTTGCCATGCTCCATATAGGTGCCTATACAGACCCTGTTCCCTATCAGCTTAGAGTCTAAAATAAGGGATAAAGATATGTAAACAAGTAACTACTTCAGAGCATGGGAGTGGGGTCAAGGGATGGGTATTAAATGTCTCAGGAAAGTTACATAGTGCTGATTCCCAGAATGAAAGGATTACTTATAATGGGAAGGACCAAAAATAAACAAACAAAATCTTCCATGAACATAGCATTTAATATTCCTTGAAGGCTAAGTAGGATTTTAAAAGATACATGTAGTTTAAAAACAATGTACTCTATATAACTGATACCTCAATAAAACCAGCTTAAGAAAAAAAAAAAATGTCCACACTCCCAGCAGGGCAATACATATAACAAAGGTCCTCTAAGTTCCAACAGTAAGACGAGAACCTACATTAAGATTGGGATCTATATTTCCTACAGGAGTATCTTCTATTTTATAATGTCTGCATCTTACCTGGGTGCACCAAAGGTTAACTCATACTAACACATCCAAAAGTAAAGTCAGCATGCTGCCCATAAACCTGTTCCTCCAGTGGTTTACTTCTCATATTCCTTAAACACGCAGGCCAAAAACTCAGGAGTCATTCTAGATTTGTCAGTCATATCTAATTTATCAATCTCTAAGTCCTCTGTGTTCAGTCTCTGCTGTCACTGCAACTGAATCTTAACTGATCTTCTAACCACCATCTCTGCACTCCCTTGACCTCTACCCCAAAACTGATATTGCCTGTAATACTATACTCTTAAGCCCAAATCAATTGTATCACATTGTGTCTCAAAATCATCCCATGGTTCCCTATCATTTAGAAAAGAAACTCTGAAGTCCTTACACATGACCAAAAGAAGACAGGGAACTTTCTAGGACATTGACTTATCTGCAGGACTCTCTCTACTCAGTAGACGTCAAGCATCTTAGCGGCCAGAGCTGTACATTTCCAGCACTGATCACAGTTTATCCACCCATATTTCATGAATGGATGCTCAGTACATGGTTACTCGGCGAGGAGGAAGTAGACTTCCCAACACTCCTCCACTCTAGGAACTCTATTCTCCATCCACCTTCGCTTTCTTTTTCTAACTTTGTACACTACTTCTCTCACCCTGGAGTGAATGCCCTCTCCAATCTTACTCAGCTCCAGGTAGAGTCTTCTCCTCTGTGCTCCACTCAGACTGTGTACATAGTTCTAATAGAGGCCTTATAAAACTGCATTATAATGATCTACGGTCAATTCAAGACAAAATCATAAAAATCATAACTAAAATCATAATCACCACCTCTATACTATCTCTTACCTTAATAATCTATTATAATTGTCATTTATACTTGTCATTCCTATAAAAGAGTAAGTTTCTAGATAGTAAGGACTGTGGCTTTTTTATCTCTGTATATATAACTTTTAAGGGCTGAACTGTGTTCCCCTCCACCACTCAAAGTTCATATCTCAAAGCTCTAAACTCCAGTACCTTAGAATGTGACTGTATTTAAAGCAGAGCCTTTAGGGGCACCTGGGTGGCTCAGTCGGTTAAGTGTTTGACTCTTGATTTCTGCTCAGGTCGTGATCTCACTGTTTGTGAGACTAAGCCCCACTCCGGGCTCTGCAATGACAGCCCCTATCCCACTTGTGCACGCTCGCTTGCTCTCTCTCCCTCTCTCTCAAAATAAATAAATAAGCTTAAAAAAATAAAGTAGAACCTTTAAAGAGGTAATTAAGATAAAAGAAGGTTGTATGAATACGTCCTAATCTAATCTGTGTCCTATAAGAAGGGGAAATTTGGACAAAGAGGTATCAGGGGTGCGTGCACAGAGAAAAGACCACAAGACAACACAGAAAGAAGACAGTCATCTCGAAGCCAAAGAGAGAAGCATCGAGAGAAACCAAACCTGCTAACACTTTCATTTTGGACTTTTCGCTTTCAGAACTGTAAGAAAATTAATCTCTGTTCTTTAAGCCACTTTTAGTTTGTAGCATTTTGTTATGGAAGCTCCAGCAAACTAAAACCATAACACAGAGCATAATGTATCCGCCGCACAGTAATTATTCAACATTTATTATGTCTGAGTATCTCTACTGCAAAAGGCAAGGACTGTCACAGTTGTCTTTGTATTCTGTGCACCCAGCTCAGTAACTAGTACATGGTACTCATAAATACTAATAGAGAATATGAATGAGTTTGGCTAAAGCAGAACCCACAGAGGGATCCAAAAGCTAGAGTGAAGCTGTGAGCTTTTATTCCTGAGCAACTGGTACAAAACAGAAGATTTTCAGAAGACTCAAGATTAGGGCTGAAATTTCAGAAAAATTAGCTAAATGACAGAATGTATGTGACTGCAACTGAGGGCTAGAAAAGAGACACAACACAAGACACAGAACGGGAAATAGTTAAACCTATATATCATGTACCTATAAAATAATAATTAGGGTCAAATATCTGATACTAGTTACATTTAGCACCACAAGTTGGAATTCTGGCTAACATATTTAATTTCCGTCCACATCATCCTCAAGGGAGAGAATGTGGGTAAACACTTAGGCAACATGTATAGCCTTCAGAATACTGGCTTTTGTCTTCTATGTATATGCTAGTTTTTTGTTTTCCCAAATGGCCAAGGGTTCTGCAAAACAGAACACTGTGAGCTTTCAAATACTCATGGGAGCTTGTAAAAGTAATACAACATTCATGTAATTTCCATTTGCTACACAACAGACCCTGAGGTTGTTTTCCTAATACATAGCAAGTGGTTCTGTTGCTAAGAAAAAAACAGGCCTCTTAATGTAAAGATATGAAATAATCTGAACAGAGCCAAAATGATGCTTTTGAATTATATCATACTTTATCTAAAACAGTGAACACAGTTACAAGTGCACCATGTCAACTCTGTGAGATAGAGTCATATTCTTTGATTATATGACTGTACTGGATAGGACAAGGTTATTATGCACCAGAAACTTCTTTCTTAAAAGTAGTATTATTTCAGGGGCGCCTGGGTGGCTCAGTCGGTTGAGCGGCCGACTTCGGCTCAGGTCATGATCTCGCGGTCTGTGAGTTCGAGCCCCGCGTCGGGCTCTGTGCTGACAGCTCAGAGCCTGAAGCCTGTTTCAGATTCTGTGTCTCCCTCTCTCTCTGCCCTTCCCCTGCTCATGCTCTGTCTCTCTGTGTCTCAAAAATAAATAAACATTAAAAAAAAAAAAAATTAAAAAAAAAAAAAGTAGTATTATTTCAATGTGCTTATAATTAAGTAACATGAGGGAAAAAACCTGGATTAAACTTCTAAACTGGCTTTTTCTAACCATTCAAATATTTACTTTTTACTATCAGTCCCTAAATTTTTTCCAGAATGTATTAAATTTTCAGTGTAGTCCAGGGAATATAATATGCAGCAATCGGTACCCACTAAGCAACCAACTATAAAAAATGAAAGCACAATTTCAATAATAATGATGATAACAAGAATGAAAATATGACTACTAACCTCCATGGAACACTCCCCATGTCTCTGGCACTATGCTAAGGGCTTAACATATTTAGGTTGAACCATATGAAAACCGTGATTTCTTAATGTTTAACCTAATACATTTTCTCATTTAACTCTTACGACGACCCCAATGAGAAGAATACAGAAGAATTCTGCAGACATGGATACTAAAATTTAGATGACTAAACTCGATTGTGTTAATGAACCAGGAAATAGCAGAATGGGGACCAACACTTAGGTATAAATCCGAAGTCCAAGCTCTCATTACCTACTACGGTTTCAGCAACCTCTTTGTCTTGAATACTAAAACACAGTGTAGGCACTCGAGTACTCTCACACTTTGCTCAATGCCACTACAGATACTCCAGACACTTGTGCAGACTGGACCCTCACCAAGGGCCCCAGCAAGGAAATCAATTGAAGCTGACGTCCTCACCACCCAAACTGTAATCCTGTTGCAGGACGCCATCTGCACGGAAGAATGAGATTCTCTCATTCATATAAGATTGTTATACTGGCTAACAGGGACCCTGATGCTGCTGGTAAAAGAAAAAAAATTATGAGAAAATTTAACAATACAGACTAAAAGGCCTAAAAATGATGTATATCTCTTGATTCAGAAATTTCACTTTAAGAAATTCATTCTAAGGAAATAGTTAAGGACGTACATAAAATTTATGCCACAAAGATATTCATCAGTGTTATAATAGTGGAAAAACTAAAAAATCTAATATGTCCATCAACAGGGTACTGGCTATTAAAGTACATCTATGTGATTAAAATAATGTCTTAGAAATATATTAGCTCATAAGCTTTTCATGAAATCCTACATGAATGACAAATTTTATAAAATTAGGTTCTCCTTTTAACAAAGATACTATGCACTTATGTTTTCCATATACAATACATCTGTGTAAGAGAAAGAACATGAGATAATGGAATTACAGGTTACTTTAATAATATGTTTTTAATCTTTAGAAATTTTTCTATACAACATATATAATAAAAAGTCAAAATGAGGCGTAAGAAACAAAAACTAACAAGGCGAATGTCCTAATACAAAGCTTAAGAACTGTTAGATACCAGGTGCAACTGTGTAAAATTTCATTCTGTCCCTTAACTTGGAATTAGGATGTGTGGTTTACTGTGCTCTAAATTTAGATAAGAAATACCTAATTTCATGTGAAAACGAGAAATCCGGGACATTCTAACATGTGGCCTAAGAACTACTGCCCCTCAATACAGAAACAAAGCAGAAACTGTATACTAAATATCTTCAGATGACTGAAACTTATATACTTTTCTCAGAAATAAAAAAACATCTTTTATGTGTATCACCTGTTGAAGAACAGAATTCTCAATAGGGTGAGAAAGAGAGTAAGAGCCCCTGTCAGCTGGAAACTGGACTGGCACTATCAGCTAGGCCTTGGTGTACCATATCAAACATAAACAATTTCACAGAACACAACATCAGAAACAGTCACTCTGTGACCATGATGAACCAAGACAAAAACAAGAGCACTCCATAATCCTATCTGAACATAGACAAAAGCATGAACATTGTCCTAGCCACAAAAATAACTAAGTATAATCCTATCTTGGAAATTATGAGTGATCACTGCTTCTTTACCCATCACAATTTTGGATTCCTCCATTCTTCTTATCTTCCAGGTTCTTAACATACCTAATCACAAAATTACCCCCACTTCCTAAGAGCATCCAATCTACTGCAAAGTCCTACTTAAATCCTCTCCAAAATCCTCAACACAAGGTCAAATCCTATACGGTTGTACAGGATACATATTCTTCCTTGTTACAAGGTGTCAGTAAATTCATCTTGTTTAACTACAGATATGTTCCTGGCAGTCCTCCCTGGAGGGCACTCAAAGAGCTGGGACTACAGATTTCAGTACAGGGTGGGATTAGGAACGAAATAATAAAATTACATTAAAAATACCTACAAACTATAGAATACATACTGTCTACCCAAAGGGGTCTTTTACTATGTAAACTTATCCTATAATGAGTTCACGCCATTTTAGAATTCTCAGTGTTTATCAGAAATGGTGATGTTGATTAAACAAATAAACTTTGGAAGGAAAAATAAGATAAAAACAGAGAGGGAGGCAAACCATAAGAGACTCTTAAATACAGAGAACAAACTGAGGGTTGCTGGAGAGAGGTGAGTGGGGGATGGGCTAGATGGGTGATGGGCATTAAGGAGGGCACTTGATGGGATGAGCACTGGGTGTCCTATGTAAGTCATGAATCACTGGGTTCTACTTCTGAAACCAATACTACACTGTATGTTGACTAACTTGAATTTAAATAAATAAATATCTTTAACAATCTAAGCAGATCTCTTAAAAAATTTTATATCAAATTCTCAATTACCCAGTTTTCCACCCTACCTCAACAAAGCAAGAATCTAAGACAAAAGATAAAAAGTAAATGAAGAAATTAAACCCTAAACAGAATACCTAAAATAATAAAATCCTCTAATTTAAATTCATTATTTAATTTAATAAATTAACAATTAAAATTCCTCTTCAAAAAGTTTCTAAATACAGTAATATGTCATTAAAACCAATTTATCTATCTGAAACATGGGCATGCTTTAGTATTTAAACTTTCAAATATCTTCTCATTGATCACCAGAGTGAACTTGCCCAGTGCATGCTTACCTCCTGGGTCCTTATCTGGATTATACTCTAAAGCATTGCTACAGATGAGGTCAATATCTTTCAGAAAATCCTTAGCAGTCAGGTAATTATGCTTATCAATTTTAGTTATTACTGTTGATAAATCCATTGGTTCCTTGATTACTTCAAGATAATCTGAAACCTAAAACAAACAGGATATTTTAATGAAAATTACTTCTGCTATTTCACATGATCTACTCATAAAAACACAAAATAAAACCATAAAATTATTTAAATTTTCAATCTAAATATCTAAAAAATAATTACAAATAAGGATAAAATTGCAGAGCAATTTATGCTACTAAAGTTACTACTCTGAAGTCATACTTTCCATGAAAGGCTTCAGTTTCAAGTCATATCTAAATCAAGTCTGAACTGTTTCTCATCTTGAAGTATAAAGCCAATCTGTGTCAGCTGTTTTTACTCCCAGGCCTTTGTATACACCTGAGAAGAGAATGTATGGGTAAAAGCACCCAATAAGTATCAATACATGTTACTTCAAGAAAATTTTTAAAGGAAATTAAGAAACATAGATTTTTCATATTATTTGTAAAATTCTCTGGTAAATATCTTTAAAATCTTTAAGCAAAACAAACAAAACAAAAACAAACAAAACCACTTTCTTTCTCAATTTTCAAGGGTGAATCGTTTCATGGAAAGTGTTTTCTGCTCCTTTGGAGTCATTACAAACATTTTGAGTCAGTTATATGACAAAAATAAGTACTGCTTTGATGACTAGTAGATTGCTTGAACTTCCCTAATCATAAATAAATTCACAAGTAAATGTGCTCTATCGTGCTGATTTTCTGACGTATAACTCAAAATAGAAACTATTAAGTAACAATTTGCCCAATGTTTTATTTCATTTGACCACTAAGAAATCTCTTACCAACCTATCTCTACTGCCTCCCCCAATGCAATCTCAAATCAAGTAATCAGGTCTGATATAAAAACAGTCTTAAGGGCGCCTGGGTGGCTTAGTCGGTTAAGCATCCGACTTCAGCTCAGATCATGATCTCACCGTTCATAGGTTCAAGCCCCACGTCAGACTCTGTGCTGAAAGCTCAGATTCTGTATCTCCCTCTCTCTCTCTGCCCCTCCCCTATTTGCACTCTGTCTCCCTCTCTCTTAAAAATAAACATAAAAATTTTTTTTGTTTAACAGTCTTAGAAACATGTACTTACTCCAGGACCAAATTCTGGAGCTAGGATAATTTCTGTTCTTTGAAACTAAAGGCTACTTTTTCTCCATTGTGCGCACACACACGCACGCACACACACTCTCTCTCTCTCCCCCCCCCACATACACACACACACACACGCACACACACACACTCACACGAACATACACACACATATATACGTATTTTATACACGTTTTAAAATTTTTAGGTAATTGTGTGTGCATGTTTTATTGTTTAACTTCTAGGAGCCAAAAAGCCAGTCAATCTCCTCATAGGGGAGGTAATGAAGCTATAATGAACAACAGTTCAGAAGGTATTAGTTGGATTTTTGGCCTGGCATTTGGCATGCCTTGCGTACATGTGGAAAATGTCTATTAACTGCAAAGCATCATAAAAATTTATACTACTAAAGAATATAAAATTTTCGTTCTCATATTTAATTTTAAATTCTACATTTATTTTCTAAACTTTTGCTTTCTCTGAAGTCTGCTTTGGAATTCCATAGTTTTTAAATATTTCAAATTTATTATTTGAAAATAAATTTTTATGTTTTAGGTTTTTTAAATGTTATCTTGTTTTCCCCTCATGTTTCACAGAGACCTCTATCTATTCAGCTTTAAGAGGAAAGAACCAGTAGCAGATTGAACATAAGAAAGAATAAAAGAGAAAATAAGAAACATGACCCTTGAATAAAAGTATTATCTGACCAAGATTTTCGATCCCTTTCCACTGCCTTACCATCATTTATAAAACTTTTACTCTATCACACATGGCATTTGAAATCTGACCATCTCTTCTGGTTAGAAAGAAAGAGCGTTCTCAGAGGGAAAGGCAAAACTGGTTTAGTGTGGGAGGTTGACTTGAGATCAAGCCCTTATCAATTAAGTGTCAGAGGCCCGTATCTGACTTAAAATAAAAATAAACATCTGAAATAATTCTTACAGTGGGCTGAAAGTTTTAACTTATCTGAAAACACTAAGAGGGGGAAAAAATGTTCCACAAATGTAAAATGGTATGTATTAACTGCAAAAGCAAATTAGCAATTCCTGTCATTTCAGTAGAAAATTTAAGGTAGCTATGATATAATGTAAAGAATGCAGGCTTTGAATTTCGAAAAACCTTTGAGTCTTGGCTATGTCACTTGCTTGCGGGCCTCAGTTTCCTCAGCTGCAACTTAATAATGACTCTGTGAGGTTGTTAAAAGGATCAAATGGATAAAACTATGTATTTTGGGTAAATATACAAATAAAATATAGATAGTCCCTCTACTTCTCCAAAGAAACAAAATAGCTAATTTCGGAGGGGAAAAAAACAATGCTAGTTCATTCTTCCCAGTCACAGATGAGGTAATGATTCCAAAAGAATCTGCTCAGGTCCAAAAGCACAGATTTCACAAGAAGTACACAACATTAAACTATGAATCATTTCAAAATTTAAATTAAAAAAAATGAAGAAAAAACTTAAAACTAAGAACACCGAAGCTGTTCAAACATGGAGTCTGAACTATAAGAAGAAGGCCAGTAAAGACCGCATCATGCTCATCCACACGCTATATTATCCCAGGATAAAAAACAACAAACAACAAGCAATTTTAACTACAGTATTATAGTAGATTCCAAATGGAAAATTTCTTATCACCACAAACCATGCTCCCACAAGGACACAAAACAATGCACATTGAAAGTGAGAAATTTTCCATTGGGAGCAGAGAAAATCCTTGCAGAAAAAATAATTTTAGCTGCATAAGATATGCTTAACTTCAAACAGCATCTTAGTTACAGGTATTTCCAAAATATGAAAGACAAATGTCAGGTTTCTTAGCCATCTCTTTCACTATGGTAACATAATTTGGAAAATGCCAAAATTAATTGGTATTGATTGGTTAACACCAATATAGGTTTTAAGAGCAAGATTTATCCTGGAATAAAAATAGTCTAGTATGGACATTTCACTAAAGTAACTTTTAATCCTCTTCTTAAATTGAAGAGTAAGAGATCACGAAGATCAATACTAAATAAGAGGACATACAAATTGGTCACTAATTTCATCCAAAAGTCACCAGATGTTTGCTGATGACAGTGGTAGTTATCACATGGATTAAAATTTTACAGGCTAGGGGTAATATTCATCCATGCCTTTGCTTTTATTCCTTCCAAAAAAAGATGTCAATATTTTTTTCTTTTAGCCAGTTCAACTTCACTGTTTGCACACTACTGAAACAAGACCTCTTCAATATCCACCGGTTTGCTGAAGATGTTAAAACGTTTATCCGTGGCCAGCCTCTTGGTTACATCCCTGAGAAACAACCGCAGCTCTCTTAAAGTGTTTTCCTCCTGGTCCTCCATCCGGTTTTTTTCTGATTCTGATAACTGACGAGGTGGAGAGGGTAGTGCAAGAGGAAGCACTTCCATAGCACAAAGACCTAAGGAAAATAAAAGAAAATGTTAAGATTCCAACATAGCAGGGCCAGGACCTCAATTACTTTTCTGGCACTCCTCAAAAAAGAATTCCAAATTTCTGTGAAGCACTTGCAAATCCAGCAAGTAAAAATCTGAACAGAAACCAACGAAGTACATTAGAGAATAGAATTACTCCATAAAATAACTCACAGTAGGACTCCTTTAAATGGCAAATGATATGATTTTAAATGATTTTGAAATATTATTTACATACAACTTATGAGAAATATTTCAACTCAACAAAAATATCTTCAGGTGAAGAACTCTATACCAATTGCTTAAAATCAATGTTGCTTAAAAACCTTCTCAAAATTGGGTTGTCCAATATGCATGACAGTGAAATGGTTAAGTAACGATTCTTTGATCTTTCCCACTCCCAAAAGAGCTTTGATTTTAGACAAAGCTTTCCTACTCTTATATTCTTAATACAACATAGTAAGAGTAGTGAATAGCACATATCTGTGTATGGAGCAAAAAAAATTAGGAACTAAGAAAAGAATCCCTAAGACAGGGGTAAGATGGGAAATCCAGTCTGTAGGGTTCTGTGTACAGTTTGCAAGGTTCATTACCCACATAACACAAACACAAACTCTTCTTAAAAAGTATTAACTTTCCTAGACACATCATTCGCTAATTCCTTAAAAGTTTTTCCCAGTATTACACTGAACTTGAGGATTAAATTCTAAGGACTCTCGCTGATTTCTAAATAGCCCCTAAGAGAAAAAATGAAAGTAAATAGAAGCAACTCAAAAAGAAAAACAGTTATGTTAATCCTTAACATAGAAAATTCAAATCTTTGACTAAAATGTATCTGAGAACATTTAAGTTACCTTACTAAAATGAATCATTTTCATAATAAAATACTTTAAATACTGTTATTTAGATTAACAGAAATCAACAGCCAACAATCAAAAGGTGTAACTTCCGTATTTAATTTTCCAATGTTTCTGAGGAGGGAACCCCACAACTATAGCCATTTGATAGGTGCCCATTTTTAGAAGTCTGAGAAAATATGGAAAGGAGTCACGAAAGAACAATAAAATAATCAAAGTGTTGGATAGTATAATCAGTAAAACACAGAAGTAGAACAAAGATGGAAAAGCAAGGACTTGGAAAGGGTGGAAATGTGTATTTAATATTCTACGAGAACCGCTATGAGAAACATGAAAGAACAAGGGGAAAGATGTTTAAAAACTTCTAACAGGATTGCTATTTTCTAGAAGAAAGTGAAAGATGACAAAGGGGACCTTATCTTTTACACATCTTTAAGATTAGAAAGAGTCATTTGATTGACCCAGAATGCATTCCTTTCTTAGGCCAGGGGGCTGAAATTTGAAATATTATGCTATTAGCCCAAATCCAAAAAAAACCCTAATGTTTTAAACAAAGCCACTGTAGGTTTCCAAGTGCCTAGCACAACTAACATAACAGATGCTCAATAAATACTTCAAAAATTAATAAGCCAGAAAAGGCAAACATTCTGATCAGCTCTTGACCCATCACACCTATTCTGACCCACAACGTGTTCTCAATCTTACAGTTTAAGTCCCCTGTACTTAACCTGACTAAAACAGAGCAGAACCAAAGGCTTTTTTTCTTCCACTTTCTAAGCCTCAGAATGTGAAATCTACCAGAGCAATTGGATTGAAATGATAAGGAGAATACATCATTAATGGTCACCTGTTAATAAAACCTTAACAATGAGGCTGTACTTCCTAATCTCCTCAAGTCAGGTAAACACAAGGACGACTTCCACATATGTCCATCTAAAGGTAAGGAGAATCTAAAAAACTGATTTTATTTCCACAAAGAAATGGTTTTTAAAAAAAAGTGACTCCAAGAAGGAGCATTCTTAACTTCACTCCCCATCCTCCCTCTCCCCCATTTTCCTAAAGGCTTTAGGATCTTTACCAGTGTGTTTCCTTCGTGGTGGAGCCATTGATGCCTGATTGAGAATCAACTCTTGGAAAAATTTTCTTCTGTCTTCTTCAATAGGCCTTTGAATATACAAGACCTCTTCATACTGTATTCTAAAGATACATTTAACCTACACACATACACATACACACAAAGACATTAAATATATAGTGAATTAAAAGCTTACTTATTATACCAAACTACAATTTCTTCAACTTCCAATACCATTTTCAATTTTCATTCATGTGGGTGTAGAGTTAACCTTGTCCCAAGCTATGCTGTTGAGAGATTCAACCTCATGGACTAAACAGTAATGAGAGAATGACCAGTTGCCCAAGTCATTAATAAATTATACTATACCTGGGAGAGTCAGCAAATAATAGCAAAAAGGATAATTGATCATAATAGTTAGATGGCAACAATTTCGGAGGACTCTTCCATTAGAGCCAGACAGTAATTACCTAGAATCTGGGTTAGAGAGCTGAAAGGATGCTAACAGCACTGCCTTCTCTGATGTTCTTTCTGTGTACTTCCTATCCAGTGACTTCCTTTCCTGGGCTCTTTTCATACCAAACCTATTCCACTGAATCCTCCAGAATCCTGGTTTCACTGCAAATAAACTATACCTTTCGTTTCTCCCCAGAATGCTCCACAGTAACACCGCCTTCCACACAAAACTCCCAAGCATTATTAAGCCAGTCATTCTCACATACCTCAGAGTTCCTTTCCACCGGTGATTACCTACCTCCCCTTTGTTTATCTGCTATATAGAGGCTTTGACCCCAGATGTCCCCCTTGCAAGATAGGCTGTTCAAATCCTCCACATCATCCATATTAATCTATATTATTTTAATTTTTATGTTTTTCTAGAAGGTCTATATTCTACTTCAAGACACCAAACTCCTTAAGAACAGAGATCATTTCTTACTCATCTGACTTTCTGTATGTACCACAGTGACTGGTACATACTAATGCTTAATTAGCATGTACTGAATGAGTAAAGCCTGTAATTTTTTCCCCCAGCCCAGATCAAACTGGAAACTGCAAATGGGAAAAGGTTACTAATAAGATAAGAAGAACCAACTATGAGACAATGAGGAAACGCGGGATCAAAATTCAAGACCTCAGATCCTAGCCCAAATTTAGACACACACTTATGGTAAACTACATAATCCATTTAATTTGTCATGTTCAACTACTTACTGAACTGAAGACGAAGAATTTCTAAATATTATTTCAATTAAACCTTATAACAATGAGATATGTAGGAGTCCTTCATTTTACAAATGAGAAAACTTAGACATGGAAAGGTTTAAGTAATTGGCTTAAGGTCACAAAATAAGTAACGAGAGACCACTAGATCAACAATCTATCAAGGCCTTTTACAGTTCTAAAATTCTAAGACAAAAAAGACACAATCAATGAAAAGTAGAATTCAAAAATTTGCATAGGGAACTATCTACCTCAACCCAAAGCCAAATCCTTTTAAGAGTTTATAAAATTTCACCTTGTCTTCTTCCAGTATTTTTCCCCCGACTACTTTCATGTACAATTCCCCTAACACATTGATCTATGCTTCACTGGCCCTTCTTCAAAAGTTCTGGCAACCCAATTTACCAGTGAACACACACTGTGTACTAAATATAACACTAAATACTGCAATTATAAACTTGAAGAAAATATAGTTACTTCCTGCTGTCAAGGATCTTAAAAGTTTCATAAGAAAGCATTATGGTACCACACCAGAAGTGTTGCAACACAGGTATAGAAACAGAAGAGACTCTGCAAGAGTCTGCAAGAAGTAAGGGTGAAGAGGCATTAGATAAAAGATATAGCAAAAATAGCTAACATTTACTGGGTCTTGAAAAATAAACAAAATGCAATACCCTAGAAGTACCAGGATTTTGTTCAAGAACACCAAAACATTTAATTTCAGTTTTAAATATTCTTCCTTCTGATAATTCTTCAACATTGCATTGAACTTTGTGAATACAAAAGCATACCCAGAGTAAATCTTTAATAATCCCCTGATATTCCTGCCAGGTTATTAGCAACAGCTTAGAATCCATCACTTTATAAGTAGGCTATATTTTACTTTAAATTTACTCCTAACTTTATCTTCTGACATTCCCAGCCTCAAATTACATGCTGCAACTGAACACGCCTCATATAATTCCCTGAAATCGTGCGCTTTCACACTGGCTCGCAGTGCTATCAACTCTTTCCAACCTTGTTTTTAACTCTCCGCTCAAGCCAATGCTTTCTGAGTAATGCTTTCTCTGACTTTCTCAGATACACTCAGGCATACCGTCTAAAACCCCTCCATCAAACTTGAAACATAAAATTTTTTTTTAATGTTTTATTTATTTTTGAGGGTCAGAGAGGGAGAGACACACACAGAATCTGAAGCAAGCTCCAGGCTCTGAGCTGTCAGCATGGAACCCAACATGGGGCTTGAACTCATGAACCGTGAAATCATCACCTGAGCCAAAGTCAGACTAACTGACTGAACCATGAAGGTGCTCCCACCTAACTTCTAAGTTAAATGATTTTTAGCAAATTAATTCAGTTGTGCAATCATCACAAGTTAGCTTTAAAACATTTCCATTACCTCCAAAAAGCCCCCTCATGTCCATCTGTCGCCAATCCCCACATTCATACTCCCAGCCCAACAACCACTGATTATTTCCAGTCTCCAGAGATTTGCCTTTTCTAGAAATTGTGTATCATACAACTGGTAGCCTTTTGTGTCCAGCTTCTCTCACTTAGCATAATATATCAAGGTGCACCTGCATTGTAGAATGTATCAGTAGTTCATTCCATTTAATGCTGAACAGTATTTCCCTGGATATATACACAATATTTTGTTTTACCAGTCACCAGTTAATGAATACTTGGGCTGTTTCCACTTTTATGAATAATGCTAGTAGGAACATTTGCATTCAAGTCTTTGTACGAATATAATTCTCTCTCTTGTGTAGTTACCTAGAATGCTGAGTTATACCCTAATTTTATGACTAGCATCTTCAGAACGGCAGTGTTTTCAAAAATGGCTACACCACTTTACAATTCCACCAGCAATATATTGGGCCCCCAGTTTCTCTACATCCCTGCCAACACTCCATATTGTCTAGTGGTCGTGCATACAGTGGAATCCCATTCCTGCAGAACTAATGATCTTAAGAATCTTTTCTTGTGCTTTATTAGCCCAAGAGAATATATACTCTTCAGTGAAACGTCTATTTAAATCTTCAGCCCATTTTTCAATTGTAGTCTTCTTTTCTTAACGTAATTGTGGTAACACAGAACATAAAATCTGCCATTTTTATCATTTTTAATTGTACAGCCTATAGTAGTAAGTATATTCACAATGTTATGTAACCATCATTACCATCTATCTCCAGAATTTTTTCATCCTCCCCAAGTAAAATTCTATATCCATTAAACACTAACTCCCCACGCTCTCCCTTTCCTCAGCCCCTGGCATTCACCATTCTACTTTCTATCTCTATAAATCTGATTACTCTAGGAACTTTTTTTAAAAAGGAATCATGGGGCATCTGGGTGACTCAGTTGGTTAAGCAACTCTTAATTTGAGCTCAGGTCATGATCTCATTCACTGCTTGTACAATCCCAAGCCTAGTATAGGGCTCTGTGCTGTCAGCATCTTTAGCATCTTTAGATCTAGCATCAGATCTAAAGCCTAGATCAGAGCCTGCTTGGGATTCTCTCTCTCCCTCTCTCTCTGCCCCTCCCATGCTTGAGCTCTTTCTCTCTCTCAAAATAAATTAACATTTAAAAAAAGAGAGGAATTGTGTATTTGTCCTTTTGTGACTGGACTATCTAACTTAGAATAACATCTTCAAAGTTCGTGGTGAAGCATGTGTTAAAATTTCCTTCTTTTTTAAAGCTATACAATGTTATAATGTATGTATATGCCACTTTTTTTTTATCCATTTGTCAAAGAATATTTGTGTGTTTCTACTTTTTGGCTATTGTGAATAATTGCTGCCACGAACGTGGGCATACAAATATCTGTTCAAATCCCTGCTTTCATTTCTTTTGGGTATATACTCAGAAGTAGAGTTGCTGGATCATATGGTTATTCTGTTTAATTTTTTTAAGGAATCACTATACCATTTATTTCTGATGAGGCTGCGCAATTTTACACTCAATGGGTCCAATTTCTTCACATCTTGACCGACACTAGTTATTTTTTGTTTTTATGGTAACAGCCTTCCTAATGGGTATTAATTGACATCTCATTGTGGTTTTCATTTTTATTTCCCTAATGATTAGTGATGTTCAGCATCTTTTCATGAGCTTATTGCCATTTGATACCCTCATTGGGGGGGAAGTATGGTTGGTTGGATTTTTTTGTTCTTGAGTTGTAGGAGTTCTTTATATACTCTGGATATCAATCCTTTATCAGATATATCATTTGCAAATATTTTCTCCCATTCTGTGGGTTGCCTTTTCACTCTGCTGATAATGACCTTTGATACAATAACTTTTTAATTTTGATGAAATCCAATATATCTATTTTTTCTTCTGTTACCTATACTTATGGTATCATAGCCAAGAAACCATTACAAAATCCAAAGTCATAAAGCTTTCCTACCGTGTTTTCTTCTAACGGTTTTACAGTTTTAAGTTTTCTGTTTAGTTCTTTGATCCATTTTGAGTTAACTTTTGCATATGGTAATAAGGGCCTAATTCATTTTTTTTTTTAAGTTTTATTTATTTAAGTAATCTCTACACCCAATGTGAGGCTCAAACTCACAGCCCCATCAAGAGTCACATGCTCTCCCGACTGGGCCAGTCAGTTGCCCCAAGTTATTTCTTTTGCATGTGGATATCCAGTTTTCCCAGCACCATGTATTGAAATGACTATCCTTTCCTCGATGAATGGTCTTCACACTCTTGTTGAAAATCATCTGCTGTAGTCATACGTTGAAAGATTCTTTTTTTTATTTTTAATATAATCTTTACATCCAACATGGGACTTGAACTCACAACCCTCAGATCAAGAGTTGCATGCTCTAGTGACTGAACCAGTCAGGCACCCTGAAAGAGCTCTTAATACGTTCTGGATTTAAGTCTTATCATGATATGCAATTTGATATATTTGAAGTATTTTTCCCCAATCTGTGGCTTGTTTTCTCATTTTGTTAATGGTGTCTTTTAAAAAGTTTTTATGGGGGGTGCCTGGGTGGCTCAGTCGGTTGAGCGTCCGACTTTGGCTCAGGTCATGATCTTGCGGTCTGTGGGTTCGAGCCCCACATCGGGCTCTGTGCTGACAGCTCAGAGCCTGGAGCCTGCTTTGGATTCTGTGTCTCCCTCTCTCTCTGCCCCTCTCCCACTCATGCTCTGTCTCTCTCTGTCTCAAAAATAAATAAATATTTTTTAAAAAAATTTTTTTTTAAAGTTTTTATGGGAGGGGGGAAAGTGGGTGATGAGCACAGAGGAGGGCACTTGTTGGGATGAGCACTGGGTGCTGTATGGAAAACAATTTGACAATAAATTATTAAATAAATAATTTTTAATTTGGTAAAGTTGCCTTTATCAATTTTCCTTTTAAAGATCATGTTTTTATAGAATATCATAGCCCTTCTCATACTGTATTATTTTTTTGGGGGGTCTCTCTTCCCTCTACACTTAAATTATTAGAGAACAGTAGCTATCTTTTGGTTTTGCACCTATTTTATTCATTCATTCATTCAACAAAGACTTACTGTACTAGAAATATTTGCATGTATATATGTATCTATTTGTGAGTATTGCATGTATGTGTGGACACATAAGAGACCCTGTAAGGCAGCTAGGCACTATGAATGAAAGCATGAAGAAAACAGGTATCTGACCTGCCTTAAACAAATTCAGACTTATTAGGACACTGCATTGTACAAAATAGGGACACAATAAATTTTGATGAATAAGCAATGATTTTAACTTGATAAATACAAAACTCCATTTCTTTGACCAGACTAAGCAACACAATATCCAGAAACTGTCTCTGCAATCTTAGAGAATATATATAGTACATTATAAGAGCATGACCTTTGTAGTCGGACAAACTTGAGTCCAAATCTTTGCTCTGCCATACTAGTGGTGAGACCTTAGGCAAGGTCTAGGGTCTTGTGCCTGGGACATAGCTGCATAAGTGGCAGCAATTCCTTCACTAGTAGAATCTTGTTTTATCTCATTTATTAATTGTTAAGAGTTGTCAGTCCTCAGTTTTAAAGGCAGAGTTAAGCAACATCTATAATGGGAAAGATTAATGATTAAGACTCAAGACCTCAAAGGTAAGGAAAATGAGGTCAGAAATGAATCTAATATAACTTCTGTGAATAAAATCTGCTTTCCTAAAAACAAAATAGGTAAATAGTTAAATAAAAATAAATAATAATTTTCACATTCTTTAACATAGTAATAATTCATGTTCATTTACTAGAGATAGTAAATTGTGATTTAAAAACTTGTGGTGACTCCCTCATAAATTAAAAAATTCACATAAACATTTAATGACAAAAAATTAATACTAAGGTATTTCCCTTATACATATGATCATTTTCAATGCCCCTACCTGATTTTTCTACTTAAGTTATTGATTTTTAACTCCCAGTTTCTATCATAAACCAAAAGACACAAAATGACACAAAATACAGAAATGATAAAATGCTTTTTGTAATCTTTACTTTCCTAAGGGTAGCTGAGGAGATACTTCTCTAAAATTTATTTCCAATATATTGAATTATATCATCTTGAGTCCACCCAAAATAATAGCAAAATACAATTCTGTGAATCTCCTCAGAAATTTAAGTGCAACTCTTTCTGACCAAAGTTTGCTTTCCTTCTTGTAAATACTTCCACCTCCATCTGCTTCCTTGTTTAAAAATCCCTTTCCTGGGGGCGCCTGGGTGGCTCAGTCGGTTGAGTGGCCGACTTCGGCTCAGGTCATGATCTCATGGTCTGTAAGTTCGAGCCCTGCGTCAGGTTCTGTGCTGACAGCTCAGATCCTGGAGCCTGCTTCTGATTCTGTGTCTCCCTCTCTCTCTGCTCCACCCCCACTCATGCTGTGTTTCTCTCTGTCTCAAAAATAAATAAACATTAAAAAAAAAAATCCCTTTCCTGGAGCCTAAAAGTCCATCAACTGACGAATGGATAAAAGAGACGTGGTTCATATATACAATGGGATACTACTTGGCAATGAGAAAGAATGAAATCCTGCCATTTGCAACAACATGGAACTGAAGGGAATTATGCTAAGTGAAGTAAATCAGTCAGAGAACAGATATCATATTTTCCCACTCATATGTGAAACTTGAGAAACTTAACAGAATGGGAAAAAATAGTTTCAAACGAAGAGGGAGGCAAACCATAAGAGACTATTAAATACAGAGAGCAAACTGAGGGTTGATGGGGTGGGGGTGGCCAGAGAAGAGGGGAAAATGGGGGACGGGCATTGAGGACAGGACTTGTTCGGTTGAGCACTGGGGGTTGTATGTAAGCAATGTTCACGGGAATCTACACCAAAAACCAAGAGCTCACACTGTATGTGAGCAAATTTGACAATAACTTATATTAAAAGTATAAAAATAAAAAAAAATTTTTTAAATAAATTCACCAATCACAAAAAATAAAAAAAAAAATCCCTTTCCTATGCTCAATCCTCAGTTCTTTTTTCTAATTCTTCTGAATGAAGAGAAATAACTTGCTATTCCCATGCATCCCAACTAAAGTTCTCCAACTCCACAAAAGTAAATTTACTTACTCTAGAATTTTGCAATAAAAGAAATGAGGCTAAGCAGGAGTTAAAACCAATGTGGTGATTCAGTGGTAAATTCCTATTTTTTATTCAACAAACATTTATTTATTAGGGGATTCCAACGTGTCAAGAAGTGGAAAAGTGAAGGGCAGTAAGACAATCCCCTCCTCAAAGAGCTTGTGGTCTAGGTGAGAGGTTCTCAAGCATTTTAGTCTCAGGACTTATTAAACTCTTAAAAACCATTTAGGAGCCCAAAAGAGCTTCTGTTTATGTTGTTTACATCTGTCAATAATTTATGTATTAAAATTAAAACCAAGAGCATTTCAAATTATGTATACACTTAAAACCAATTACATGTTAAGGCTGAAAATAGATATTTTTTACAAATACATTCTCTTGGGGCACCTGGGTGGCTTAGTCGGTTAACCAACCGACTTTGGCTCAGGTCATGATCTCACAGTCTGTAAGTTTGAGCCCCACATTGGACTCTGCTGACAACTCAGAGCCTGGAGACTCCTTCAGATTCTGTGTCTCCCTTCCTCTCTCTGCCCCTTCCCTGCTCACGACTACACCCTCACTGTCTGTATCAAAAATAAACAATCATTAAAAAATAAAAAAAGAGGGACGCCTGGGTGGCTCAGTCGGTTGAGCATCCGACTTCGGCTCAGGTCATGAACTCACAGTCTGTGAGTTGGAGCCCCGTGTCAGGCTCTGTGCTGACAGCTTGGAGCCTGGAGCCTGCTTCGGATTCTGTGTCTCCCTCTCTCTGCCCCTCCCTTGCTCATGCTCTGTCTCTTTCTCTCAAAAATAAATAAATATAAAAAAAATTAAAAAAATAAAAAATAATTAAAAAGAAAAAAAGAAAGGGCTACCTGGTGGCTCAGTCAGTTAAGCTTTTGACTTCAGCTGAGGTCATGATCTCATGGTCTGTCAGTTCCAGCCCCACATCAGGCTCTGTGCTCATCAGAGCCTGAAGCCTGTTTCAGATTCTGTCTCCCTCTCTCTCCCCCACGTCACACTCTCTATCTCAAAAATAAATAAACATTAAAAAAAATTTTTTTTAAAAGAAAAATACATTCTCTTGTAAACTGTATTTTTTTGAAATATAAAATACAATAAATATAAAATAAAATTTAGTGAGAAAAGTGGCACTGTTTTACATTTCCTCAAATTTCTTTAATGTCTACCTTAATGAAAGACAACCGGATTCTCATTTCTGCTTTTGTATTTAATCTATTACAGTATATAGTTTTGATTGACGTACATGAAGAAAACCCATATTCAAGCAGGTATCCAGTTGGAAAAAGGAGGAATGTGACAACTCCCTGAAAGTCTTACGGGGCCCAAAGAAGTCCTTTTTTTTTTTTTTTTTTTGGATCAAACACCTCATCAGTAAAAAATTTGAAAATACTCCTTCTGGTATAGGAATAGTTATTTAAATAAACTATTCTTCTAATATTACTTTTCTATTATAAAACATATATACACAAAACACTTAAGATAATATGAAGACTAAAAATGAGTAAAAGTTCTAATGCTTTTTTCAATATTCCAATGTACTGACTTGAGTACAAACTTACTCTGGGGACTACTGGATTAGGAGAGAGAGAGACATATACAAAGAAACATCTACAAGAGAATGTTAAAGAGCTCTAAAAGATGAGATTGTTATTTTGTCGGAAAGAAAGAAAGCAGTTTTATATTCTGAATAAAACATTACTCCCATGGTAACTAAATCTTTTTTGATTTTGTTCTATTTTTAAACACCAAGTGGAGAACCTTTCCTTTTCACCTTTGAGTTTATCTTCTGAGAATAATAGTATTTATAACAGGAGATTCAGAAAATACAGACAAATGAAAATTACTATAATCTTAATACCCAGAAATAATTACTATTAACACTTATTAATAGTTATATGTATATGCAAATAACTTTATTTACATATTTAAAACTATACAACTACTATACCGTTATTTCGATATAAACTTGGATAATACTATACATACTGATTACTCTATTTTTTTAACAATGTATTCACACCATCTTTTCATGACATTCTTTTTTTTTTTTTTAAGATTTTATTTCTTTTAAAGTAATCTCCACACCCAACGTGGGGCTTGAACTTACAACCCCTGTGATCAAGAGTCACACACTCTACCAACTGAGTCAGCCAGGCACCCCATGATATTATTTTTTACATCAATATTTTAAACGTCTCATTGTGTTTCATGGAAGAAATCCACTATAACTTAACCAATTCCCTACAATAGGACATTTAGATAGTTTCCAATCTATGAAGAAAGGCTATAATAAATACTCTTGTATTTTTTTGTGTGGTCTGCACAGTATTTTTATGTTAGTCCATGAACAACTCTTTGGATGATTACACATAAATGGTACTGCTGAGCCAAACTGTACATACATATTTAAGTCTATTACCTGGACTGCCCTGGAGAGATTTACTCGACTGTTTTTTATATTTGCCTACTTGATAGATTAAAATTTGCATTTTACTTTTATTTTAAATTACCCACTGTATTGGAGCACCTGGCTGTAGAGCATGAGACATCTGATCTTGGTGTTGTGAGTTTGAGCCCCACGTTGGGTACAGAAAATACTTTAAAAAAATAAAATCTTAAAAAAAAAATTACCTACTGTATCTTCTTAAATGCACTCTGGTAGCTGGCCATTTCTTTCTTTTAGACTCACTTGGTTTTTAGCCACCCACTGTCTATTTCATCTCTTCTATAGATCTGGCACTTTGACAACCCACAGTTACTTAGTATGCAACTCTCAATGTTTTTCATTCATTCCCCAAATATTTATCAATATGCGCTAAGTATTATTCACTACTATCTCAGTTCGTGACCATTAGAATGGTAAAGCTGAAATTTCAATGAAAGGGTTGGGGGCACCTGCATGGCTCAATTGGTTAAATGTCCAACTCTTGGTTTTGGCTCAGGTCATGATCTCACGGTTTGTGAGCTCAAGTCCTGTATGGGGCTCCATGCAGAAAGTGCAGAGGCTGCTTGGGATTATCTCTCCCTCTCTCTCTGCCCCTCCCCTGCTCATGCTCACTCTCTCTCTCTCTCTCTCAAATAAATAAATAAATAAATAAATGAATGAATGAATGAATGAATGAATGAAAAGGTTGGAGGCAGAGAAGGATTTCCTAAGAACATTAAGTACTCTAAGAAAATTCTCATAATCTTCACCCCACCAAGGTAAATATCCATGTTAGCATTGGTAGCTACTTGATTAGGAAGAATGGCAAAGAATACAGAAAACAAAGGGGGAAAAAAACCCTGAAATTTCATGATTGAATGCTAGTAAATCTCTAATATTTAAGCTACTAATTAAGGATACTAGCAAACAAATAATGAATAAATTGAAGCCATTAAAAATATGACAACAGGGGCGCCTGGGTGGCTCAGTCGGTTGGGTGGCCGACTTCGGCTCAGGTCATGATCTCACAGTCTGTGAGTTCAGGCCCCGCATCGGGCTCTGTGCTGGTGGCTCAGAGCCTGGAGCCTGCTTCGGATTCTGTGTCTCCCTCTCTCTCTGCCCTTCCCCTGCTCACGCTCTGTCTCTATGTCTCTCAGGAATAAATAAATGTTAAAAAAAATTAAAAAAAAAAAATGACAACAATATAACAACACTGAAAATATGTATGATCTAATGTCAGCTTTAAAAAACTACCATCAGGGTGCCTGGGTCGCTCAGTTGGTTAAGCGGTCAACTTCGGCTCAGGTCATGATCTCACGGTCTGTGAGTTCGAGCCCTGCGTCGGGCTCTGTGATGATGGCTCAGAGCCTGGAGCCTGCTTCGGATTCTATGTCTCCCTCTCTCTCTGCCCTTCCCCTGCTCATACTCTGTCTCTACATCTCTCAAAAATAAATAAACGTTAAAAAAATAATAATAAAAAATATTAAAAAAAAAAAAAAACTACCGACAATGGGACACCTGGCTGGCTCAGTCAGAAGAACATGTGACTCTTGATCTCAGGGTCGTGAGTTAGAGCCCACAATGGGTGTAGGGATCCCTAAATACTAATCTTTAAAAAAAAAAATAGTAACCAACAATAAAATCGCATGTGAATAAACAGAAGTAGGCAAAATTGCTGTATCAAGAAAAAAGGCTCATAATACTTTTATTTACAAATTTTTCACACAATGTAAGGAAAACATCAGGTAATTATATATTCCTAACTAAAACCCTTAATTGTCCCAATTTTTTTTTTTTTTTTTGCTAAAATGTTTATTTTTGAGAGAGAGAAAGAAACAGAGCACAAGCAAGGGAGTGGCAGAGAGAAAGAGGGAGACACAGAATCTAAAGCAGGCTCCAGGCTCTGAGCTGTCACCACAGAGACCGATGCAGGGCTCGAACTCATGAGCTGCTAGATCATGACCTAAGCCAAAGTCCAACCCTTATCCAAGTGAGCCAACCAGGCGCCCTAATTATCCCAAATTTTCTTTCTCTCATAAAATTATAATAAAACTACTTGACAGTGAGGATCTAATTTTGAAAAGCGGCTCCTAGGTTATGTTTAGGTTCAATCCATTTAAATCAATTCCAAGTACATTCCTACTTCATAATAACATTTTATAGCCCTGTGGTTTCTAACATAAACTCACATATACTATCTCACACCAACAAGCCTGTTAGTATCCACATTTTATAGATGAGGAAACTGAGGCAATTCTAGGTTCAAATATTTACCCAAATCAAAAGACTTGCATAGTAAGTCAGTACAACTTGGTTTTTCTGACTCTTACTACATATAGCATTCTACTAAACTTTATTGGAATCTATGACAAAAAAACATTATAATTAACGGTCTTAACTAATATCAGATTATAAACAACCAAAAATAAATCATTCTACATTTAATACACTTAGAAAAATCACTACATATACAAGTCAGCTTTAACAAGACAGCTAACAAGTGCTAAACAGAACAAAAGAACTCAGTTACCAGATCTCTTAATCATAAAATTCTACATAACCAAGATTTACATTATGGCATTTAAAACATGCAAAATCTTTAATATATAAACTGAGTCACCTGGGCAAAATATTTCTAAGCATTTCTAAAGATGATAATTTTAGGACCTAGTAGGCATGGGGTGTTAACAGTACAGTTTTTAAAATATCGATTTCATTGACATGAGTTGACAACTATTTTTTTTTTGAAACAAATGTGATTTTACTTTTGATTCTAATATATTAAATATGAGTTGGCTTTGAACTCAAAAACTTCATATCAGATTTTTAAAATATGCACAGTAGTAGTAATAGTCAAATTAACATGATGCTACCAATGAAAGATCTGAAAGGTCAAATCTCACCAATAATCTACCAGATGGTAAGGATGAGAGGCTAATTTTAATGAACTATCTGTGATACAGCCTAGGCTTTCTTAGTACATACCATATATATGTCGGGCTATGGTCACATGATTTATCTCAGTCTTCACAACAACAGTGACAAATTCATCACTATTATGTCAAAAAAGAAACTGAAACTTAAATCATTAATTTGCTTAAGTCACAGGGCTAATAAGTGGTATAACAAGGCGTGAACACAAACGGTATTTTGTTAAATAAGTTAAATTTATTAAACCAATTGAAATACGTCCAAGTTACAAGATGAACTATTTTAAAACAATAAGGGAAATATTTAATCCACTTACCTCTTCAGGCAGTTCACTGTACATGGTTTCAGAGGTAGACAATAAAAATATAGGTGAAAATGATGGTATATCTTGTAGCAATGTCAGAAAAGTTGCTCTCACAGTTTCACTGACAGCTTCCCACCAATCACCAATGTGAGGCATGTAAACAATACTAGGTACTGTTCTTCGAGCTTCACGAAAAATCTAATTAAGGAAAGAAATGGCATTAAAAATTCAAATTGAAAAATAAATTTCAAATTTATATTATTCTCAAGTTTACTCAGTAACCCCCAAATACATGAAATGTGCCGGGCCTGTTACTGTAATTATTCTCAGCTCAAATATTTAAGCTGTTCAAGAGGTGACGTTACGAGCCTCACAAATAGCTTCTATCTACCCTTGCTCCACCTAGAAAAAGGTCTTTTTTTTTTTTTTTTTTGCCATTTTATCATTTCTATTCGGTACCTATTAATAATATAAAGGTATCAAATTGCTCCACTTATCTGTCATGTAAAAATAACAAAGCAAAACACCATTATAAGATATGCTGCAAATAAAGAGATAAACATGCAACGATATGTCACCCACGTCAGAAGGATATCAGTAAGCACAAGGAAGAAAAGGCAGATATGGTTTCCATGTTTGTGCACATTCCCTAAAATCACTAAATATATGGATTCAATATTTTCACCACCATGTATCACCCTAGAGCTTAAAATTATGAACTACCTACTGAACCACCCGTTTACCTCCTATTACCTTAATTCAATCCTCCATAAAGTAGTCACAAAATACCCTCGCATCACTAAAGAGCAACAAATAAATTAGCAAAAAGCTCTGAGACACTCCTGTTGTCAGAAAATACAAAATAAAGTTTCCTTTATGTTAAATGATGTTAAAAAGAATTCTAACCATAGCTTCAGTCGCACTATGCCAACACATGCCAGTTAGGACCAGGTTGGCTATTAGGAAGCTGCCAAGCAGACATGCTGCCCTTTACATAGGTGTGAACAACAGCTCGATGGCCCATCAACAAATTCTTGTGGGATGATATGCATCTCTTTACTACTTCTAACAAAGGAAACAATAAATGTAAAATTCTTTCTTCAAATTATTTCAGAATTCCATTTCTAAAATTCTCTACTACTTCCCTTTATTTTAAACACGTTTCAATTAACCTGTCTAATGTGCAAGATAGAGAAATAATGATCTAGTATTTAAAATGATCAGGATTATCAGAAATGTTCTGGAGCATCAAAATGATTATTTTTCTTTAATGAATAAGCCTATCACATATACGAATTTTTTAAATGCTACATTTTATAAAGCTTTAAACATTCTGTTTAAAAAAAAATGTATTGCCAATTTAATAAACCAGATGGAAGATGCTCAAAGAAAAAATTTCCCCCAAATTGGAAATGTAGATGTTATGATCACTCACATCAAAAGTAATATTTGCTCCTTCCCTTCCTTTAATATTTGCATATCCACCAATCCAGAACAGTTGTACAGTACAACTCCAGGACTCTCAAATTTTGACCTTTTCTGCAAACACGCACCCTCTTATCCTGGATCTTGAAAATCCAAGGATTATTGTTTTCCAAAGTTCTTGTAGAAGATTCATAAGAGAAAAACAAGCATAAATATTGGCAAAAGGAAGGAACCACACAGGAGCACAAAGGCAAGTGAGGCATTTAATTTCCATTCCCCCCAAAAAGAAAAAAAATTGCAACATGCCACCCAAATCAGGGATGGTATGTGGAAGACAGTGTCCGATGCCTTTTTTCTTTCCAACTCCCATTCTGTGCTGGTAAAACTAGGGAGACTCGGCAGGGAGAGAATGGTGATTACATGAAAAAGACTAATGAGCTTCTAAAACTTACTGAGAAACCTCACAAAACTAACCACCTAATTCAGCCATGCAAGTTTACCACATGCCCAGGAGAGATGAGAAAACATGCCTCTAAAAATATAAAATGTAGCCTCTCATTCTAGTACTTGTAAGTTAGGTTTTCTAGAAATAGTTGTTGAGAACATCTAGTTGCTAATAAATATCAAAAAGTAAGGGCAAAGCAACAGAAGGTTAAGTGATAAAAACTTTATAGAGCCAGAAATTAAATAATGCAGTACTACAGGTGTTTTAACTTATTTGCACGGCTGAACTAGAAACATAAGCATCACCAACTTTAAAAGAGTTGAAGATTTTTTTTCTTTCTTTCTTTCTTCTCTTCATCCGATTCTCCCCAAATTAATAAATTGAACAGGATATTCTATTGATCTTATTTCTAAAGGCTTTAGGAAAGTATCTTTTTCTTTATCAGTGGAATTTTAAAAACTTATATTTGAAAACCCAAAATCAGAAAGAAAAAAGTCTAAGACATATAACATAAAAATAAAAAGGCTTAGGCTTTAGGGTCCATGAATGTATAATTACCTAATTTTACAATTAATCTAACTATATGCAATATTAATACCCAGGGGCTACTTTCAGAATTTTTCTCCTAAGCCTTTACAGGAAAAATATCTGTAATTTCTAGAAAAATTTAAAAGCACTACTAAAAGAAGTTTTATTTTTAATTCCTTACTCCATGTGATCTCAGAATATTTAAACTTTCATCATTTCTTTAAACAGTCCAACTGTTCTAATTCTCCAGTTTTTGTAATGAAAATTCAAAAAGAATGGTCTAAAAACAGTATTTTAAAGTATTCAGAAAAAAAGTTTAATCCTATCCTGATTTTTCCATGATGTAAAAGCAGCTATTCAGCAGTTCGCTGGTAACTTTTAAGTTGTGGAATAAGATACACTCCCTGAAATCAATTAACCAGATTCAGAGTAGAAAAATAAAGCCTAGTTTTAGTGAAGCGGCAACTGTCTTGAGAACAAGTGATGCCATTTGATAACTAGAAAAATACTCACCTATAGGGTGTCTTGGATTGGTGGATGTGCAAGGTGTAGTAGAAAACAGAAAAACTGTTATAGAGAAAAAAAGACAGTAGGCCAAATTACTGAACCAACCGTTCAAAACACCTCTGACATGACCAGCACTCTTGCACAAATAAAATGAACAAACACCAGTGTATGTGAACTGTTCATTTTGATTCTTTAAACAATATATTCTACTTCCTTCTGGTTTCTTCTTGCCCCAGACATCATGGTCCCTTATGTAATTGTTTTAAAAGATTATTTTTTAAAAAAAAAGTACAAACTACTTCCTATGAATATTAAAGATATGAAAGAGAAAAATCAGGCCACTGAAGTTAAAAGTATCCACACAGAGAAGCACTAAGTACATAAACTGAACCTATATTTATAAAAGTTCTTATGTCAAAAGCTAAACTTGCAAGTCAGTATTTTAGCCAGCAAATTAAAGTATGTTGTGTATGAAATTTTAGTGTATTTTAAAAATTAAGACTATACAGCCCATAACAAGCCATTTTCTCGAGAAACTGAAAACTGTAGTAATTTTGAACACAAATGTAAATGAAGCAGAAAGCTCATGCCAGCACAGCTTTCACTTTCCTGAAAGGGGCTTTATAAGAAAGAGGTTAATAATTCTGTCATCAATAAACTTCCAGAATTTGTCTCGGTCAGGTTATAGTGCTAGAAATGTGCTAAAATTGTAAAACAGAGGTAAAAGAAAAATCTTGGGGACTGAAATATTCTTGATTTTCATAAAAATTAAAAAGTACTATTAATACACACTATTAAGTATTTAATTCCTTATACCATACTCTAATAAATATTAATAATGTATCTGCATTACTAATAACTTCATGTCATATCTATCACTTTACTCCATTTGTATTCTATTTACCTAAGATTTACTGAGCATCTCTGTGAAAAAAGAGGCACCGTCTAGGATCAGGATGCGGGAAATACAATGCTCAATTTCTTTATAAGAATACAAAATCAGCCTATTATAAAACATAACTATACTACACTTTCTGTTCAATGATTATAATATAAAGTAACATTTTATGAAAATTAAATCAACCAAATTCTTTTTCTGTTATTTTCATTGCCTAAAAACTTCAAGACTTTCAGCAAATGTGATATGATAAACTCTGGACCAGGATAATTTAACTTGTTTACAACTTACCCCCCGCCCAAAAAAAAAAGCTGTTGCTATGGTAAAACACAGAAACCCATGTGCACAAACCAAGAGTACCCAAAGTATACACAGAATGCCATGAAGAAATCCAGAAACCCTTAGGCATAAACACAAGAGCATCCAAAGAATACAAATAGGTAAGTATATTAATTCCTTCATGCTACTTAATCAAAAATTTTCCTTGATCTTTTCCAAATGGAATTTCTTTCTGGGAGAAGAAAACTACTATAATTTTCACACACACACACACACACACACACACACACACACACACACACACACCTTATTGACCAAGTTATTTGTAACACCATATAGTATCTCCAAAGCTTGTGACATACAATATATAAATCTATCAATTCAATCACTAATGAAAAAGATAAAACAACAACACACTCATCAATTCTGATTTCCTAAATCACCAGTAGAAATAATACAAATAATACATTTGAAGATGTGAGAAAAGGAGAATCATAGCTGTTGTTTTGGTTTTTTAGAGTGTTAATACAGGTAAGTCTTTTACTACAGTTACTAACATCTCCAGCTTTGTTGTAGGTGTCAGTAACACTTGTGAATTTAACTGAACAACCATAAATCTTCCAGGCTATACCAGGCTTTTCCATTCTCCTCCCAGAGCTGTTGGAAGACTATAAAATACTCAGTAACATAGATAGATAGATAGATAGATAGATAGATAGATAGATAGATAGACAGATAGACAGACACAGACATACACACAAAACCACTCTATGGATTGTGGCAATTTTCAATAATAAATGTCTAGTATCCAGTTACCAGCCAGAGTACTATATCTCCAAGTTTGATCTACTAAAGACCTAGAATAGTAACACCTGGATTCAGGTTTAAAGCAAAGATTCCTGGGGCTCACCTCGAATGTAAGGAATCAGAAATCCTGAGTATAGAGCCAGAGAAACAGAAATTTTAATAAGCACCCCCAGAAGACACAAATACTCACTAAATCTTAGGAAACAATGACAAAACCCTGTATTAGACACTAACTCCTCTACCATTTTCACAAAATTTGTAATTTTCATCATCAGCTGAGGCAGTATGAAGGAGAAAAGGAGGATTAACATGTATATGCTTGTGTGTGGATATGTTTTAAAGAAAAGACATGGAATTAAACATGTATAAAGAAATATAAACTGGGCTCTTCCCCTTTTCCATCTTATCACATATATAAATACATCGCTTTAAAAGTAACTGGAGACTTCTTTCCTTTAAGATTACCTTTCATGTTTATGTCACACTATTAAATAATCCAATTTAATTTATATTAAGTATCTTAGAGACTAGAGAAAAGAGAAAAGTGCAGAATAATAATTTGTCACAGATGAAACCAACCACATCTATTTCGATCTATTTCGAGAAAATCCTGCCTACAGGAAGACTAGCTCTCAAGAGAAGGCAAAAGAAAAGAAAGGGAATATAGAACAGAGGAATAGGGAAAAAAAGGCTTTTATTCTTTCCAGCGTTTTATTGTTGTTTTGTTTTTTCTTCTTCAAATTTTTATTTAAATTTTAGTTAACACACAGTGCGATATTGGTTTCGGGGGAATTCAGTGGTTCATCACTTCCATACAACACCCAGTGCTCAACATAAGAACTGCCCTACTTAATACCCACCACCTCTTTCCAGCATTTTAGCACCTGATAAGTATGCTCTCTTTCCTAAGACTTTTATGCCTTATTCTACCCACTTACAGATCCACAAATTAAGAACAAATTCCTAGGGTGCCTGGGTGGTTCAGTCAGTTAAGTCAGACTCTGGATTTCAGTTCAGATCACAATCTCACGGTTTGTGGGTTTGAGCCCCACATCAGGCTCTGCACTGACAGTGAGGAGTCTGCTTGGGATTCTCTCTGTCCCCTCTTTCTGCCCCTCCTCAACTCGTTCCGCGTGCGTGCTTGCTTGCACTCTCTGTCTCTCAAAACAAATAAATAAACTTAAATAAAGGAAAGAAAAAATTCTTCAGTGTTATTATATAATAGTCCCCTTTTAAATAATTTTTTAGGGGGCGCCTGGGTGGCTCAGCTGGTTAAGCATCTGACGTCAGCTCAGGTCATGAACTTGTGGTTCATGGATTCAAGCCCCACGTTGGGCTCTCTGCTGTCAGCACAGAAACCTGCTTTGGATCTTTGTCCCTCTCGCTCTCTGCCCCTCCCCTGCTCCCTCCCTCCCTCTCTTTCTCTCAAAATAAACAAACATTTGGGGCACGTGGGTGGTTCCGTCAGTTAAGCTTCAGACTTAGACTTGGATCATGATCTCACATTCATGAGCTCCGCATAGGGCTCTGTGTTGACGGCTCGGAGCCTGGAGCCTGCTTCAGATTCTTTGTCTCCCTCTCCCTCTGTCCTTCCCCCACTCATACTGTCTCGTCTCTCAAAAAAATGAATAAATGTTAAAAATAACAATAATAAAAAATAAACATTTAATAGATAAATAAACCTGGGGGAAAGACAGTAATATATTTACAAATTTAAAATAACTTTCAATATGCACTTAACATACAAATAATCAGGGATTAACCAAGACAGTTAATCTGGTCTCTGGCCAATGTTCAGAAGAAGTCCAAGCTTTAGCTACCATATCTACAAAATTCTGACTTAGTCCCTGAGCAGACTGGACACCCAGGTGTGGTCAACAAGAATAAGCATTACTTATAACCCACCATCTTGAAGGAAAAGCAAGGAATAGAAGACGTCTTGATGTACTAAATGCAGTGTAATACAACCAAAACAATAAATGTTAAGTTTTTGTTCTTTTTCACTGCCAAGGGACACTTCTCCCCACCCTCCCAAAGAACACGGCAAAAAAGTAAAAGCCAAGAAATGAGAAAAAGACCAAAAAGTAGACAGTTAGAATTCAAATTTGGCCCAATGATGCCCAGTAGAATGCAAAAAAATCCTAGGAGTCCAGTAGTACCAACATATGATTTACTACAATGGTTCCAAGTGATTTTCTTTAGCTTGCTTCATACTGTCAAATACACATGTCAAAAAAAAAAATCTAAACTGTACAGCAGAGTAACCTAAAATGACAAAGTTTTATTCATTCCCCAATCCTCTAAATTCCTTCCCCCAAGCCAAAGAAATGATTATTAATAGATTTTTAGGGTATTCTTGGACAAAATTTATACATAAAAGCATGAATATATATTTTTAAGGTTTTCTTTTTTACACAAAGATCCTATTTTGATTCTGATTTACAACTTGCTTTTTCCACAAATATCTCCTTCATCTCTCCATATCAGCCTTATGTAAATTTACCTCATTCTTGTTAATGACCTCACAATATGTAAGGATATACCATAATTTATCACAGTTCATGCATCATTAAAGGACATTCAGTTTGTTGGTCTTATTTAGTTTGGCAAGTCTATACAATGTTGTGATAAATGTCCTTGTACATTCAACAGTGACTATTTAGAGCTAATACATCTTTACGAAAAATTCCTTAATGGAAAATTCCTGGTATATGTACTTAAAATTTTTTAAAATGGTGTCAACCTAAACTCTAAAATCACCTGGCATTATCAAGCTTTTTATTTTTACAAACCAGACAGTTGCTTCAAAGTAGTATTCTTTTGCCTTAATTTGCATTTTCTTCAGCTATGAGGCTAAGAATCTTTTCAAACTTTTACTGGTTGTTTTTTCTATTTTTTTCTTCTCATAAATGACATGCTATTTTGCCAATTTTTATATTAGGTTTTTGTTCTTCTTACTGGTTTTAACATATTTTTGTATATTTAGGAAACTTATCTTAGACATGTGTGTTAAAAATATACTTTTTTGCCAGGTTGTGTCTATTTTATTAAAATAATTATTTCTGCCATGTATAATTTAAAATTTTATAAAGTCAAATTTGTTCATATCTTTATGTTTTCTGGCTTGTGTTCACTGCTTAGAAACTACTTTCTCATATTCAAGATGATAAACACATTGACCTTGTGAATTCCCCTCGTACAGTTCCATTGACAAGGTACAATTTATGTTGGAGCTACGAAACAAGGTAGGAAGTCCAGTTTTGTTTTTTTCTTTTCCCCTCATAGAGTCAGTTTTCCAAGACCATTTATTAAATAATCCATCTATTCTATGATATCAAATGTCGTCATTGTCATCGTCATCATCATCATCGTATTCTTACCCTAATCATACGCTAATCATTATCAGATACTAAATTCTCATTCTATGTAGGCCTAAGGGTTAATTCTCTCTTCTATTACTTTGTCTGTCTATCCCTGCACAGTTATATATTCTTTATTACAATGTTCAGTTGCACCTTTAAAAATCCAGTAGGGCTCTCTTTATTATACTTTTTCCTCCAGAACTCCCCTTGCTATGCTCATACTTATTTTCTAGAAGAAACACAAAACACTTTTTTAACTTTTCCTCTTAAATTCTGGGAATATTATATTTGAGACTGAATTTAATTCATACATTAATTTAGAAAAGAGCTCATGGTTTTCCAATTGTTAGCCTTACCAGCTCTCGGCTGTGAAAGGAGGCTGCAGCAGTAGTGATAAATATAATGACAGTTGAGAGCTAGGGTTGCGATATGCCGTCCCTACTGGAGGAGCTGATCTTAATAATCGCAACCACTTTATGCAGTATCATTACCTTCTTTTCACAGATGAGGAAATTAAGTCTCAAAAAGAAGTTAAGCAATTTGTCCAAGCCCAGAACCAATAAGTAACTGATATTTTAATCAATGCACAATTTGACTTGAGTCCATACTTTGAATTATAGTAATTGAAAACAAGGTGTGTGTTTTTATTTATTCAACTGTACTCCTCATTGGGTTTTTAGTTTTCTTCTTTTAGATACTGCAAATTGATTATTAAATTTCTAGGTAAAATTTGTTGCTATTTTAAATAGGACCATTTTTCCATTATATTTCTAACTTGTTACTGGGTGTATAAAAGAAAACTAGATATTTTATGATATTAACTTTGAAAGTGTACAGAAATCTTTTATTGTCCCTAATAATTTTTCGGTAGGTCCTAAAAAGTTTCCAAATATACAATCATATCACAGGCAAATATTTACAACTTCAATGTGTCTGTTCTAATATTTTTATCTCTCAATGTCTAACTGAATCAATTCTGCATACCTTAATAACGGCATATCACTCTTGATGTGCTACTAGAATCCATTTGCAGTATTTACTTTACCACCGTTACCTAAGTGAAATTAGTCTGTTTTTCTCTGTATTTCAGTTTAGCATCAAAATGATCTCATCTTTTAAGATTAAAAGAATTCACCCATGAAACTATCTGGATTTAGAGCTTTCATATACTCAATCTCCTCCTCAACAGTCAGCGTCTGTTTAGATTTTCTCTCCCCTGGACTTTTTTTTAATGGCACTGGGTAATTCTCTTCCTTGCATACAAACTACAAAAATTTTGTCTCACTAAAAAGGAAAAATATGAACAAACATATAAATCAACATTATTGGGAAACATTCCCAGCCAAGAGGAGTTAAATGTACAAAACTTGGAGCAAATTATTGGTATATAGTTTTTATTTAAGCCATGGGTTTTGCGGGAACAAAAACTTTTAAATAGGGCTTTCTAAGTGGTGAATGCTGCTAGGATGTTGACACCCAGACAACTGTAAGTAAAAGAGAAATGAAACCAATGCTAGGGACCATGAAATACATATATATATTTTCTCTCTTAAGGTACAGAATGGTTTTCAATTAGGTAGTATATATGGATGTATTAAATAGTTATAAAATGTACGTGAAAAAACAACATAATTATATGCAATGCTCTTAAATGCTACTACTCTGGTCATGTAATCTCTAAACGTAGGCTAAATTTTGAGGTAGAAAGTGACATTCCCCTAACTTGTTCCAACATGATACACTTATAACAAATTCAGTTATAAATTACAACAGCCCCACTAGAACTCTGCACTTCACAAACCAGTACATATAAAGTAGTCAAAAATCAATTGTCACACATATTTGACTAGTGATAGAAATATATATAATTTATAATAGCTATCACTCTTCTATGTTAATTTTCCCCTTCTACATACAGTGAGGCTCTAAGTACATACAGAAGTCTAGAAAGACTGAAACCACAGTGTTGAAAAGAAGGGGAGAAAAAGGCAAAAGAAACTTCCTTTCTACAATGTTTAATAAAACTTTAATATAAGAAACAGGATATTAAAATTTCAGAAAAGAATGAAATACGGGGAAAACAATAAGCTCACTTTTAAACATGTTAGACATCAAAAGGCCTTGGCCTTAACATTAGAATGCTAATGAGTAAGCAACAAAAAGTTAATATTCGAATTATTGTTCTTTGAAAAGACTTTATAAACACTACGGAGATATAAACAATTAAGAAAGTTGCAAGTCTCTGATACGGTACAAACCTACCTGTGCACATGATTCTTCAGGTGTTTTGGCACTAACTGAATAAAGTGCTGGGAGATCTAGTCTGTGCACAGAGAATTTTTCTAGAGTGTGCAAAAGTGCTGGAGCAAGGTGAGAAGTTTGACCTGAGCCTCGTTCTCCAGACAGCAATAATCTTGGCCTGTAAGAGGTTGGCTGATGATACGGTGACCTGGAATACATGTAAGATATGATAATTATTTCAAAACCATACACTCTGAAGATCAATATGAAATATAGGTAAAATATTCACACGAACTATGTAACTCCAATTTAACAGAATTTTCTCTTTTACTTTTTAAAGCACAGTGAATCATCTTTTTCATTAATTATCATTTTAAAATGTTGATCTCCCTGACAATCTTAATAACCACGATGTAGAAGTATAAAAACTCATCAAAAACAAAGTAATAATACTTGGGTATTCATCCTATCATACCATATATATTAACTTGGAAGATGCTTTAGACACTAAGGGGATTTGACTATTAATTATCTAAGATCAAATGTTAAGAATTCCATTTTAAGAAAGAAGTAGGTATATCTGAAGATTATCCAAAATGTAGGTTTCCTATTGGTTAAAATTGAAAATTTTATGTATATTTTACCACAATTTTTAAGACAGGAAATAAATGTAGGACTTTTTCAGTGGCAGCAAATTTTGGTTTTGGGCCAATAAAAACTAAATGTCCACACCCAAATATGTGACATCTAAAGACCTACAATACTAGAAAGCAACTTTGGGAAAATATATTAAACCAAGCTGAACTTGTACTCTCAAGATTCCACAATGCCATTAAAATGATAAATGAAACAAGTTTATCACTATAGATAACATAGGAAATTTTAACCAATGCAATAAGAATAAAGCAAATAAAAACTGGAACTAACAGAAAGAAATAAGGAAAACACTATTACTTGTAAAGTATTTGATTATGCACTAAAAAATCCAAAAGAATAAACTAATTAAAAACTGTCAAAATCTACCAAAAGTAACAAGTCAGAAGACAGAAATAGAAAAATCAAAACATACCCTAATATTATCAGTAACCAATATAAAGAAAAGGAGAGTTTTTCTCTTTTCTTAATGTTTAGTTATCTATTTTGAGAAAGAGATAATAACAGCAAACAAGTGAGAAAGGGGCAGAGAGAAAAGGGGAGAGAGAATCCCAAGCAGGCTCCATGCTATTTGGTAAAGTGTGCTAGATCCTATTTTAGGATCATTTAAACCTGTTTCATTAATAAGTACTTCAGGGGCACCTGGGTGGCTCAGTCTGTTGGGCAGCCGACTTCAGCTCAGGTCATGATCTCACGGTCTGTAAGTTCGAGCCCCGCGTCGGACTCTGTGCTGACGGCTCAGAGCCTGGAGCCTGCTTCAGATTCTGTATTTCCCTCTCTCTCTGCTCTTCCTTTGCTCACTCTCTGTCTCTATGTCTCTCGAAAATAAAATTAAAAAAAGTTTAAAAAAAAATCTAAGAAAAAAAAATAAGTACTTCATACAGTTTTAATTTTCTTAGCAATTCTATGAAACACATAGTTTCTTCTTATTAGATGAAGAAACCAAGACTCAGAGGAGTTAGGTACGATACTGTACAAATTGGGGGGAGGGGAGTCAAAGAGTTCAAATTCCCATTCAGGTCCATGTAACTGCTAAGTTGAACCACTGTGATAGGATGTACACTACTTTATATTGAAATATATTACAGGGGTGCCTGTGTGGCTCGTCCAACTCTTAATTTTGGCTCAGGTCATGACCTCACAGTGTGGGATTGAGCCCCACGTTGGGCTCCACACTGAGCATAGCCTGCTTGGGACTCTCTCTCTTCCTCTCTCTGCCCCTCCCTCACTTGCTCACTCGCTCACTCTCAAAAAAAATTTTAAAACATTAAAATAAAATCTATTACAGGCATGCCTGGGTGACTCAGTCAGTTAAGCGTCCAACTCTTGGTTTCAGCTCAGGTCATGATCTCACAGTTCGTTGGTTCGAGATCCACATTAGGCTGCACGCCAATGGTACAGAGCCTATCTGGGATTCTCTCTCTCCCTCTCTGTCTGCCCCTCCCCTGCTCTCACTCTCTCTCAAAAATAAATACACTTAAAAAAAAAAACTTACAAAACAGAATAATAGAATATAGTATAGAATATATACCAAACAAAAGAAACACAGATCAGTAGAATAGGCAGACCAGGAAACAAATCATTGTAGTTCAATGAATTTCATGCAAGATAATAAGCATAAAAAATAAATGGAGGGGGATTATAAAAAATATTTTATTTTAAAATAGGGAAGAGGGGCGCCTGAGTGGCTCAGTCAGTTAAGTATCTGACTTTGGCTCAGGTCATCATCTCATGGTTCAATGGTTCGAGCCTGGCATCAGGCTCTGTGCTGACAGCTCAGAGCCTGAAGCCTTCTTCAGATTCTGTGTCCCCCTCTCTTTCTGCTCCTCTCCCATTAGTGCTCTGTCTCTCAAAAATAAATAAAACATTTAAAAAAGTTTTTTTAATAGGGAAGATTAAGACCCTCATCTCGCAGAACAAAATTAATTCTAACAAAGAAAAAGAAAAAACACAAGTTTCATGTATTTTTTAATTCAAAATCTACAAACTTTTGTAACTCAAAAATTACAATCTGAACCAAATGGCAAACAATCAAATGAGACAATCTGCCATTAACAGGAATGGTTCTGAATATATAAAGAGCTTGTGTTCAACAACACAACAACAAACAGCTTCGTGGGCAAAGGACACAGTTCAAAAAGAAAACAGAAACAGATAACATTTCTTAAAATGTTCATTCGCTTAATAATTGGAGAATGCTTCCTATGCTAAGTCCCTCAGCCCTGGATATCTAACAATACCAGTTATCATGGAGCTCATACTTGAATGGTATTGAGTGGAAAAAGGAAATCTACAAACTAATGTAATTCAGTGTCATTAACAAGCAGCACTGTTTAAGTACAGAATGCTATGACAGACTTCGATTACAGACTCAACAAAGGCTTTCCTGTACAGTGTTACCAAAGCACAAACTCAACTGTTTGGAGACAGAAAGGGCAAATTCAAGAAACAAAGATAGGATGTGCAAAGGACCAAAAGCTCCTGGCCCTTTGGAGTAATAGTTCATACAGCTAGCTTCTTTTAAGGTTTTAGGGCCATGTATGAGTAAAGGTTCTGTGGTTTGGGAGAAGGAGAATCAGACTACGAAAAGCTACAAAGGGTTTTGTAAGCCATATTAAAAGCGTAGGATACACACCGAAGACCAAGAGGAAGCATTAAGATGCTTAAGCAGGGAAGTGATATAATCATACACATGTTTTAGAAGAAAACTCTATTATCACTGTCAGTATAGGAAATGAAAGAGGGCAAAACAGGAAGAAAGACGACCAGTTAGAAGTCTGCAGTAACAACCCAAGCATGAGATGTAAATGAGTCTAGACAAGAACAGTGCCAGAGGAGGTGAGAAGGAACAGCCTGAGATGAGACGTAATTACAGGACCTGGACATTGACTAGGTACAAAGGAAAGAAAGAGGAGTTGAGGAAGATGCCCAGTTCTAGTTGCAACATCTCCATGGGTCCATGGGAGCTCAGATGACCTACTGGAAGAGAAGGGGAGACCCAGTCCAGCAGATACTGAAGTATTTGTGGCACACAAAGGGCAAGAGAAACCTAGAGATGGTCTAAAGCTCAAGACCAATGTTGGCCTAAGAAAGATTTGGTAGTTGGGGCACCTGGGTGGCTCAGTCAGTTAAGCATCTAACTCCTGATTTCAGCTCAGGTCACGGTCTCACAAATGGTGAGATCAAGCCCTGTGTCAGGCACTATGCTGGCAGCGTGGAGCCTGCTTAGGATTCTTTCTTTCTCCTTCTCTCTCTCAAATGAACAATTCAAACAAGCAAGAAGATATAATTTTCATCTATGTGGCTGGCAAAAATTTTAAAAGGCAAACAGTGTTCAGAATTAACACTCTCCTACATCAGTGATGAAAACATAAACTGGTACAACCTTTCTAGAAGGCAATTTAACAACCTGTATCAAGTTTTTAAATGTACATATGCTTTGATAGAACAATCACTGCTTTAAAATTTACCCCGAGCTATGAGACAATGGGGCTAAACCCCACACTGAGAAAGATGCCTGTCCAGATCCACATACCTGTCCTCAAAGAGGAAAATCGGAAATTTCGATCTTTATCAATAAGGTTATAAAAATTACAGACCATCCAAAAAACAAAATATTAAAAGAATGACATCTAACATACACCACCATGAAATCATGTTCCCAACAAAGTGGATAAAAAAGCAAGTTACAGTAACAACCTTACAGGAAGATTTTAATTTATGTAAAACAATATGTGGGCCTGTCTATATGCATAGGAAGTGTGGTCACCAAAGTTTTAACAAAATTTACCTTCAGGTGCTAGGGCTTTAATTTTTACTTTCTTCTTTAAGCTCTTCTTTATTACTTGAATTTTTCTACAGAGTATATCACCTTTCTAATCAGAAAAAACAAAGCTATTTTCATTTAGAAAACCTCAAAAATCTGTTTCTAATCCCCTTATGGTAAGTAATACACACTAAGAAAAAAACTTATTTTCCATCATAAGGGTTTTCTATCAGATTGACGGACCTTAAGTATCTTGACTTGTATTTCACCTTAAATCTAAATAAAGGTTTGGGACACCTGGGTGACTCAGTTGGGTAAGTGTCTGACTTCAGCTCAGGTCATGATCTCATGGTTTGTGGCTTCAAGCCCCACCTTGGGCTCTGTGCTGACAACTCAGAGCCTGAAGCCTGCTTCAGATTCTGGGTCTCCCTCTCTTTCTTTCCCTCACTTCTGCTCCCTCAAAAATGAATAAATGTTGTAAAAAAAAATTGTTTTTAATCCAAATAAAGGTTTCAACACTGTTAGAGGAAACTACTCCCAGAAACAGAAACCTACCAGCAATGCTCAAGCCAGTGTCATCGGAGACCAGTATTAAAGTCACACTTTCTACCTGCCTGGCACTTTTTCCGTCTTGACCTGGCATGCTAATACGTATTCAGACAGAAGGCCAAACCAGACTAACAACAACAAAAATGTACAGCCTTGATCAAAAGCCTATATTCTAAAGTGCATTCTTCTTGAAAAGTGTGAAAATTATATGGTCCAACCTATCCAAAAGGCAATACAATTCCCTATCTACCTATCAAGCTCAGAAATCAATTTAGAAATCACACACAGTAATAGAAAAAAATAGGATCCTAGGAAACAGACAATACAGAGCCTGGCTCTGCTACCTGCTATCAGCTAATCATGGGCGATTTACTTATTTTTCATTATGGTTCAGTTTCCTAATCTATAAAACAATGATCCTACAAATGCTATCAGATTGCTAACAGGCCTATATGTATTGCTACATATAAAGTCTCTAACTTTATATACCTATACATGTTTAGTTTGTAATGAGCATCAGATGCTAACTCCTATTATTATAACTCCCTTTATACTCAAAAGGATAGCAAATATCACCATCTCTTCTGTCAAGCCTACCCGAACTTCCCAATGGAAGCTTCTAGTTATGCTAACACGGCACTTGAGCCATATCACAATGTTCTGTCACCTTCAACAACAAAAAACTTCTCCAGAGTAAGACCTACTTTATATCTTATTCATGCTTGTTTTCAGCACCTAGTACAGTGCTTGGCATAAACACACAAAAATTGGCAGAATAAAGAAATAAATGAATGGAATTTATCAAAACATCTAAAACCAAAAAAAAGCTTATTTCTAAGATATAGCTGGCTTCCTATTAACTAAAACTCGCATCATGAACTGGAAAAGTTTACATAAAATAAGCTAACATCCAGTCAATTCCTTCAAAAAGGTTTAAACCAAACAAAATAAGCCATACCAGTGATATATATTAAATCAATGACAGAGAATGTTAACAAAAAGTCAACCTCGAAACTGAACATGAAGTTTTCTAATAGCAAAATCTATTTCTATATCACTTTACTAACAACAGAACTATCTCGTAAAATTGGAACAAATCTTGATGGTTTCTTAGCTCTTAATCATATATTTCAAATAAGAGTAAGTAAAATTGTCAAAACAAATCACACACTCATACATATGCATACAGGGTAGCCAGGTGAGAGTCAGGAAAAAAAAATGATTATTTGGTTTTCCCTTATCCATCAAAAAAACAGATTTGTGAAATTACTGAAAAAGTCTAAGTAAACGTCCCTAAGGACATAAAAGAAAATTCTAGAACAGAAGAAAATTTTCTAAAAGAAGAGCCTGTTGTTAAAGAACATAAGAAAAAAAGGATAAATGAATATAAGTTTGCCTCATTTTAAAAAATAAAAACTAAGAGTTATCAATGCAAGGCGCGCCTCGGTTGAGCGTCTGACTTCGGTTCAGGTCATGATCTCACCGTTCTCGAGTTCAAGCCCCGCATCAGGCTCTGTGCTGACAGCTCAGAGCCTGGAGTCTGTTTCAGATTCTGTGTCTCCCTCTCTGTCTGTGGCCCTCCCCCACTCATGCTCTGTCTGTCTGTCTGTCTGTCTGTCTCTCAAAAATAAACAAACATATAAAAAAGTTAAAAAAAAAAAGAGTTATCAATGCAAATAATCAAATTAACATTTCATCGTAACCTACATTGGAAAAACTTCAAGTTGGAAGACTTAAATGTGTTCAAAATAGATTTGAAAAAAATTACTTAAAAGTACAATCAATCAATCCAGCCTTTTCTAATAAAAGTTCTATTAGGCCTTCCTGACAGAAGCATTATGGTCCTATAACAGTCATGCTAATTATGTAAATTATGAAGCTGCTACTATTTGAACACTATTTGGTGTCTTAATTTAAAATTTCATTAGCACTACTCCTGAAACCATTAATACACTATATGTTAACTAATCTGAATTTAAATTTTAAAAAAATTACATTAGCACTAAAATTGTTTACCCAATAAAAAGCGCATAACAAAAGCTGCTTTAACGTGGATAAAGGTAAATGTAAATAGAAAAACCATAAAATCTACATCAGAGAGGTGTAAACTAATGAGGTTTTGGAGAACCAGAGAGTTAACGTTTATCTGTTTACTGAGAGATTTCTAATCCAGTATCTCTTCAGTACTCTTAGAATCCCTAAATTACCATGTGACACTACAAATTAAAATATTCCAGATCTCAGTTAATATTTCATGTGACCATTTTACTTCAAAAATAAAAGGCATTAAAATTGGGAACATGAGCTGACTTTCTAAATATAGCCCTTGCATCCACCCTGGTTAAGAAAGAAAAAAAAGAAAGAAAAGAAAAAAAGGGGAGGGGAGGGAAGGGGAAGGGGAAGAGGAAGGGGAAGAGGAAAGGGAAAAAAAAGGAAAAGAAGGAAAGGAAAGGAAAGGAAAGGAAAGGAAAGGAAAGGAAAGGAAAGGAGGAGAGAGAAACAAAGAAAAACAAAGAGAAAGAGAGGGAGGGAAGAGGAAGAAAGAAAGAAAAAAGAAAAAGGAAAGAGAAAAAAAAGAAAAAAAGAAATCACACAATCCGCTTAGAAAAATATCATCTTTAGTTGACCAATAAACCAATTTATTACCGCAGAAAAAATGCACACACAGTAAAAATATTCCTGAATTGTGTCCAAATGAGAGAAAAAACAAAGTCCTCAAAGTTACAGCCATAAGTAATAATGTACCATAATTCGAGCCATAACGTAGCAAATATCACTGTAAATTTTTAAACAATTGACACGTTACTTACATTGTAAAATGAAGGTAGGGTTTATGTATAGCAGCAGCTGATGACTGTTTCTTTGGTGATCCTGAGTGACAACTGGTCTCAAAAATTGATAAAGCATTCTCATCTTCACTATCATCTAAAATCAGAGTTTCTATGTCTGTTCCAAAAAAATAAAAAATCCTAAAGATTATGAGACTTATAAAGTCACTTACTATAAGTGCCCTACCAAAGCTAGGGAAAATAGGTTTAAAAACCATGTGACATTAACAAGTTACCTATCAAATACAAATCGACCAAGCAAATCGACAAACTGCAGGGTTTTTTTAATAATTTGTAAATGGAATCCGTGGAATTCTTTCACCTTTACAAACTGCCTAAGTGTTATGAGATGTGATCTGGAAGACTTCACTGACTAACTACAAGAAATCTAGAAAATAAATGGCACCCTCATAAAACATCCACATACTTACGAAAAATCTCTAAGTTAATTTTGACCAAAACCAGTGTGTATCATGTAAGACATTTGGTTTAGCTACTTTGGTAAACTTAGGTTATGGCCAGTTTTTACAAAAGCCAACAAGGAACAAACTGACTTATTTTTTAACATGGCGCACACATATGCACCTTTGCAAGTAAAATCTAGTCTAGTTAAGAAGTTAGGAACTCTGTGGAAACAAAACCAATCTTAAAAAAATACTCATCATTTGGGGTGCCTGGGTGGCTCAGAGAGTTGAGCATCCAACTCTTGATTTCAGCTCAGGTCATGATGTTGGGGACCTGATCAAACCCCTTGTAAGGCTCCGCAATGAGTGTGGAGCCTGCTTGGGATAATCTCCTCCCCCCATCTCTCTCTCTCTCTCAAATAAAAAGATTAATATAAAAAATTATATTTTAAGTGCACTCTTTCAAGTAACATTAATCTCTATATGGGTCTGCTATATGTTAACGCTCAATGGAGAAACTGGAAATATAAATCTCCATTAAAAATGCAATCCTTAAAAATTTATCTGCGGACACTTGGGTGGCTCAGTAGGTTAAGCGTCCAACTTCGGCTCAGGTCACAATCTTGCAGTCAGTGGTTTGAGTCCTGCATTGAGCTCTGTGCTGACAGCTCAGAGCCTGGAGCCTGCTTCAGATTCTGTGTCTCCCCTCTCTCTGCCCCTCCCCTCCCTGTGCTCTGTCTCTGTCTCTTGAAAATCAATAAATGTTAAAAATTTTTTTTAAAAACCTATCTGGACTACAACTTGAAGGACTAATAGCTGTACTTCACACATACCTAACAAAAGTGTTAATTCATTCAATAAAAAGTAATACTACATAAGTAGGAGATAAAAGAGAAAATTAAGGTCAATAGAAATCATACTCTTCTCTAAAAAAAGAACAAAGAAAAAAAGAGGAATACTTTCTAAAAAGAGGTACTGAAATATGCTGACAGATACAGATTTCAATGGATTTTAAAAGCTGAATATTTACAGGGCACCTGGGTGGCTCAGTCGGTTGAGCGTCCGACTTCGGCTCAGGTCATGATCTCACGGTCTGTGAGTTCAAGCCCCGTGTTGGGCTCTGTACTGACAGCTCAGAGCCTGTAGCCTCTTTCAGATTCTGTGTCTCCCTCTCTCTCTGCCCCTCCTCTGCTCGTATTCTCTCTCTCTCTCTCTCTCTCTCTCTCTCTCAAAATTAAATAAAACATTAAAAAAATTTTAAAGCTAAATATTTAGTACAACTAACATTGTGAAAGTAAACCTGAAAAATAATTGAATACCTTTTGAATGATAATTTCATTTACCAGGAAAGAATACTATCTAAGAAGAATATTAAGACCCAAACAAACGAGAATAATATATCTAAATAACTAAATAACAATTATTAGTAATCAAATAAAATTTGGTTTCTCTTCTCTATTGGTACAAGAAGAAAAGTTGGAACTAAAGCATACTTTATACTTATTTTAAAACTTATAAGAAAACATGGGGCGGCTGGGTGGCTTAGTCAGTTAAGCGTCCGACTTCAGTTCAGGTCATGATCTCACGGTTGGTTCGTGGATTTGAGCCCTGCGTCGGGCTCTGTGCTGACAGCTTGGAGCATGGAGCCTGCTTCGGATTCTGTGTCTCCCTTCTCTCTGCCCCTCCCCTGCTTGCACTCTGTCTCTCTCTCAAAACTAAATACATAATAAATATTAAAAATAAATAATAAAAATAAAAAATAAAAATAAATTTATAAGAAAACAGATAATAATGCCATAAAAAATTCTCAAATGATAATAAAGGTATTATCATAAAATATCTCAAATGGGAAGATGAGATTTTTATGATTTTTTTAAAGGTAACAAGTTTTTTTTTTAATTTGGAGAAAAGGGGCATGTGGGTGGCTCAGTAGGTTAAGCATTCAACTCTCAATTTCAGCTCAGGTCGTGATCTCCCAGTTCCTGAGATCAGGCCCTGCCTCAGGCTCGGAGCTGACGGTGCAGAGACTGCTTGGGATTCTCTCCCTTTCTCTCTCTCTGCCCCTTGACTGCTTGTGCACATCCACGCACACACCCTTGAGCTCTCTCAAATAAATAAACCTTAAAAAAATTGGGAGAAAGATACATATCCTCAGTTAGGAAAATCAGAGATAAGAAATGTACCTAGTTCATACATAATAAAATATTTAATCTCCTACTTGATAAACTTAAGAAATCAAGTAATTTATGTGATATTTCAAGAGAATCTATCCCTGAAAAACATAGTTATTGAAAAATATAATTTATAAAGACAGCAAAATGCGCTGAATGTTTGTTTTAGTATATATAATATTTTTTATTTTAGTATAATCAATTAAACAATTTTCTGGTGCAGACTACATGCCAAATAATGTACTAAAAACTGAGAAAATTAAGATAATTAAAACATACTATTTTGGGGGCACCCAGGTGGCTCAGTTGGTTAAGCATCCAACTCTTTTTTTTTTTTTAACGTTTATTTTATTTATTTATTTATTTATTTTTAGCGTTTTTATTTTATTTTTGAGAGACATAGAGACAGAGAGTGAGCAAGGGAAGGGCAGAGAGAGAGGAAGACACAGAATCTGAAGCAGGCTCCAGGCTCTGAGCTTGTCAGCCCAGAGCCCGACGCGGGGCTCGAACTCACAGACCGCGAGATCATGACCTGAGCCGAAGTCGGCCGCTTAACGACTGAGCCACCCAGGCGCCCCTTAAGCATCCAACTCTTGATATCAGCTCAGGCCCATGATCTCACAGTTCGTGAGATAGAGCCCTGCACTGGGCTCTACATTGACAGCGTGGGACCTGCTTAGGATTCTCTCTGTCCCTACCCATGGAACTTGCTCTGTCTCTCTCAAAATAAATAAATGCTAAAAAATAAAAATTAAAAACAAAAAACAAACATTTTACTTTCTCTTCAAAATTCACAGGCCTTATTTGGTTAGTATATGAACCTAAAAACTCCCTGTATGTGAATAACTTCTTTTTTTTTTTAAGTTTGTTTATTTATGTTCAGAGATATAGAGACAGAGTAAGTTGGGGAGGGGGAGATGGAGGGAGAGAGAGGGGATCCCAAGCAGGCTCCATGCTGCCAGCACAGAGTCCAATACAGGGCACGAACCCACAAAACTGAGAGATTATGACCTGAGCCGAAACCAAGAGTAGGATGCTCAACTGAGCCACCCAGGTGCCCCTGAATGACTTTTTAAAGATAACTTTCTATTTTTATCTCAGGTTCAATCTTGAGGCTAGAACTCAAGACCTTACACAACCAGGTTCTAATTTATTCCCTGACTAGTGATTTACACTCCATTAGCCCTGCACACTGCAGAACGCACTGCCAATAACAACAGTGTATATCTGACGGGTTGAATGCAGAAGGACATGATAAGCAGCATATTTAAGAACCAGGCTCTAAAGTTAGGAGCCCTGGTTACGAGTAAGCCCTGGAACTTACTGAACGACCCCAAATAAGTGAATACGTTCCTAAGTCTTCCAGTCTTCTTTACAGTATAAAAGTACCTGCCCCACTGGACTGTTGTGGGGCTTAATAATTGACAATTTATGTTAGGGGCTTTATAATAAATTACTTAAATATAGGGGTGCTGGCTGGCTCAGTCGGTAGAACATGTGACTCTTGATCTTGGGGTTGTATATTAGAGCCCCGTTGGGTATAGAGATTATTTAAAAATAAAGTCTTGGGGCACCTGGGTGGCTCAGTCGGTTAAGCGTCTGACTTCAGCTGTCATGATCTCACAGTTTGTGAGTTCAAGCCCCGCGTAGGGCTCTGTGCTGACAGCTCAGAGCCTAGAGCCTATTTCGGATTTTGTGTCTCCCTCTCTTTCTGCCCTTCCCCTGCAAGCTATCTGTCATCTCTCGAAAATAAATAAACATTTAAAAAAATTTGTTTTCATAAAGTCTTTAATTAATTTATTAATTAAATGTAAGCCATCATTATTGTAGTCAGCTTTTCTAAAGAGAGTAACACTTCTATGTTAAGATAGTCAGAATCTCCCAAGAAATATCAAATAGAACTAATAGTAATTCTTTTTTTGTTTAATAAACATTCACCAGGAAACTACCATACGTTAGGCAATATGCCAGGCCTGGAATATATCCTGGTGAGTGAAAGAGAGACATTTTCTATATTCATGGTAAATATAAAAGAACAACATATAAATAACCTTATGACGAAACTCAAAATTTATTTATGCCTGTACTTGTTTCATTTTAACAATATGAAAAAGTAATTTATTGTACCTTCTTTCTTGTCACTCTGGCTGATTTCAGCATGAGGAAACACTTTTTGCAAGACTGCTAGGATGTTGTTGAAGCTTCTTTCCAGTAGCGGCTTTATGATGGGGGATAGTGCATGTCCCGAAGACATGACAGCACGTTGAGAAGCAGGCACAATATTCTGCATTGCATGGTAAAAATCTTGGGCATTGAGCACTATTGAGGAAACATCTAGCTGCAGTTTATGACTGCTAGCATAGATCTGGGGATAACGCCTCCGCAGGGCGATGAGGGCAGCTTCAGTGCACAGGGCCTTGATATCAGCTCCACAATAGCCTAATGCACAAAAAGAAAAGAATAACAAAGGTAATAAGTTCATTCTTACAGTACTAACAACAGTTTGCAAATACATACTTCTTTATTAATGTATATGTTAGGAAATAATACTAAATCAATAATTATATACAATTTTATTAGGAAAAACTGACCATTAAAATCACCTAATAAAATTATTTACTCAGTAATAAAAGTATTCTGAATATTTTAATTAACGAAACATGAACTAATGGTGTTATAATAAGCCATATACTTTGTGCCAAAAACACTGATTATAATGTACAATTTTCTTCAGGAAAGGTGTTTAAAGAATAAGTTTCATCTCAATCTTTCATCAATATTCCCAATTATTAGTTTAGTCCTCAAGACATTACACTTACCTAAAAATTTTTCAATATCACTAATTTGCAAACACATATAAGGGAGCAGTACAAAGTAGAACAGATGCAGAAATTTCAAAAACAGAGCCATTCTACTACCAACTTTGAGTGCCGACCACAGCAAATTTATATGTAATTACCCCCAAAATTATACTTCAAAGTTGTCACTATCTATCATAATTTCGAAAGTATTAAAGGGAATAAGAATCCATTAATTTTCCATATTAAGTTCCTTTTAACATATGTTTAACTTAAAACAACTGATAATCTAGTTCTAAAGTCTTTACAAACACAGTGTATTACCCATTACCCACATGTAACTGATTACTGTAATTAACAGATCAAGCCCCCTGTGCTTTGAAATCGTTTCATTCATTTCAGCAAGAAATACATACAAAAAAAACACTAACTGCTAGGTCTTAATCACAAAAAGGAAGAAAAACTCAAACTAGCTTTGTTGCTTTTATATCAGCAATTAAACTTGCATTTGGTCACTTTTATCAGTTATGCCAGCAGGGGGAACTACTTGAACTAGTTTTAAAACTAAACCCTAAACTCTTCAAAGAGTGGCATCAAGCTTATTTATCTTTTTATACCAGGTAATGACCTTGTGGAACACTTGAATAATGAAATAAAAAATGGTGATTAGGAAAACTATGAGCAGAAAAGAAAGAGCCCCAGACTAACTAGCAGAAAAAGAATATTAAGGCACAAAACCAGATAAATCAAACTGTAAGTAATTCACACATCTACAATGAACTGTACCTCTACTGTTAGTAGGGCAATCCCGTTCGAGTCCCACAAATGACAGAAAAATCTTCTTTGCTCCCTTTCTTCCATTAACATGTACCACCTTATCATTTACCTATTATGTTTACTGTCTTCCCCAACTAGAATGGGACCTTTGTGAGCGTACGGGTATTCGGCAGTTTTGTTCACTAACGTATCTCATATACTGAAAATAATACCTGGCCTAGCATTCAGTGTATATCCAATAAATATTTCTTGAGTGGAAGAATAAGTAAAAAAAGAAAAGACGAACTCCAGGGTTACATTTTGGGAAGGTAAAACTGCCATGTTACACATACTATCATAATAAAAAGTGGAGGAATTATATCTACTAGATTTTTCATCCTTTTCAAAGACATCTAAATTATTTACTCATTAATGAAGAGTAAAAATTTCAATGAAAATTATGAAAAAAACATGGAAAAATACTGCATTCTTCAAGAAATATTTATTCATTTAAGGGAAAACTTAGTATGACTGTAAGATTCTAATTCAGAAAACGATAAGCAGATTAAGCACCAACACTGTCCTGTGACAGCAATCAGTCTAGCAAATAATTCTTCAGAATACCAAATTTACCATTAGTCTTTCATTTTATATTCTATTTCTCAATGAATAAACTTGGGGAAAAAAGTATCTTTTCCTATGCCATACATATCCTAGTTAGTTCAACAAAAATATTAGCTCAACAAAATAACTGTAAAATACCAGCTCAGTTATAAAGAGTTAATCAAATAATCCACTTCAGAGGAAGTAAAAAATAAACTACCATCTTCAAACAACATAAACAACCACATTTCTTTTTCTTCTTGAAAAGCATATGCACAGCTGGTGAATGGATTATATGATCCTATTTCTAAGAGCAAAAACCTAAATTAAAAGAAAAACCTCAGAAACAATGCAAAATAGAAAAAAGCTACTAAAAGGTATTTTATGGAAGTGGTACCCCTAACATTCATGTTTGACATAATGTCGATAACAGACATAATAACAATGCAGTGTTCATTTTTTCTTAATCTACTAAAATAATTTAAAAGCTTATCAACAATAGATCCCATTTAAAGAAATAAATTTTCACTTGGATTATCATAATCAATAGACTAAAAGAATGGATTTATCTTCATTACATTTGCCTGTGAATAAGAATTACTGATTTATATCTGGGGTTCTCAGTCTTGGCTACTCAACAATGAAACTGCCAACAATAGATTTCCAACAAACCTAGTGAATCAGAATCTCTGGCAGTTTAATATCATAAATGTGTATTCTGAGAAAGCATTACAAGGGATTCTGATATATAAGAGAAAAACTGAGAACTACTTGATTAATAATAAATTTCCTTTACTAGACTCTAAAACAATGAAAATTACATGATAACCGTGGGTAAAGAGTTATATTTAGTATCGCACATCCTAGTTTAGGCCTCTTGTCTTGTCATAATTAAAAGCATATTTTTTCACTCTCTAAAGGATCCTGATTTAGAAAACTAGATGTAGGTAGTATGATCATCCCAGACACACAGAAAACACACTAGAGTCTTTTGAAAGTTAAAAGCTGATTTTATAGAAAATATCAAAATCCCTTTCATAAGAATTTCGTATTAATTCTACCATTACAATTCTAATACTAATGAACACAAATATCTAGATACTAAAGAAAAAGAATTTTTTTTTTTTTTTAAAGTAAGCTCTATGCTCAATGTGGGGCTTGAACTTATGATCCCAAATCAAGAGTCTCATGCTCTAACAACTGATCCAGCGAGGCAACCCAAGAAAAAGCATTCTTAAATACTGCGACCGAAATGGAAATTTGTCTGCAAAACTGAAAATACGAGCTATTAAAAAGGTTACAGACTAGACAGGGGTAATAATAAAATTTTAGGAAGTTACTGTTTAAGTAAAACATCAAACATAACGAAGGCCCACAAGATAGACCTCTCACCGATACACTTTCATTGTTTTGGCACTCTCAGTGAAAATAAATATAGAAATAAGATTACGTTTGAGGTCCTCATAAGCTTAAGCTCCAACTATCCATGCATGTGATCTGGACACTGAAATTATGTGAGGACTACTTTTTTAAAAATCACACCTAGGCATGCAAACACCTCCAAGTACTTGGGAATTTATTTTAAGGTAAAAGTTACCAAATCCATAACCTCTAACAAGAGGTCAGCTGTCTTTGCAGTTTTTCATCAAGACTACATACTCTTTTTATTAGGCATAAGTTTACTGAACTGAACCCATACATGTCAAAACATGTTTGGTATATAGAAAGTGATAAGTTCATAATGAATTTAAAACTTATTGCTATTCTGTCACTGTTAAGACCTGCATTTTTTTTTTCATGTGAAACTGGCTTCTTAAATGGAATAAATGTCAAAATCAGAAACAGAAGTCATTTAATTATAATGTATTTTTACGTCTCTCCAGGAAGAAAATGGTATATATATACAAGAAGATTCTAAACCACCACCACTGCCACTACCACCCCCAAAAGGCAAGAGAAATTTTTTAGTCCTGTTAGAAATTATGTCTCAAAAATGTTTAAACTTAAGAAACTGACTTTTAAAGCTAAAATAAATCACCTGGAATAATGAGAAGTTGTGGCCTTTGGAAATGAAAAAGGAAACTAAGATTCTAACATTTAGGATGAAGAATTAGAGTGTAATCTTTCAGATGGTAGATAGGGTAATAGCAAGTAATTTTAAAATACCTATCTTTTAGGGAATTTCCAAAATTATTTGAAGACTTCTGCTTATTTCAGTTAAGGATCGTTCTGTGACAGATTCAGAGAAGAATCTACAAAGATTTCCCAGTCTGATCCGTACTCTAATAAAATAATATCATAAAAGTAGCAGGAAATAAAAGGGGTCAAATTTCAAAAAGGGAAAAGACTGGATTTTGTACCAAATACCACCCTCTCCCATAAAGCAGCACAAGGCTTTGCAGAGGTCAAGCCAAATTTACATGAAATGAGTTTGGCGCATGCTCTCTTATACCAGGCAAAGCTTAAACTGGAGTAGTGCTGGAGAGATTTACGTTTTCTCCTCACCAGAAGATGTCGAGGTCTTTGTGGTTCAAAAGTTGAGGTATGCTGCTTCGGAGATGGAGGTCCCTGTGGATGAAGAGGATAATTCGGATGTAGCTAACTGAATGGACTAATGTTCTATTTAAGTTTTAATATTTGATGGTGGATCACAATGATTTTTTAACTGAGTTATTCTTTCTGGTTTTGGTAACTTTAAAGTTTTCCCAAGTAGACTGCTGATTGTTAGTGAGCTTATTTGGGGATTTTTTTCATATTGCTTAAAAAATTCGTGGAGAAAGATTTTTTAATTTTTGTGAGAGAATAAGAGGAAAATAGACAAAAGACAGAAAAAGAATGAAGGGAAAATATCTGTGTGTATATTCAGTTGCTTAACACTGTATTCATTTTTATTTGAGACCTAATTAGAACCAAAACCCTAGAATTCCATCTCCTACGTATGATCATGTGTGTTCATAAAATACTCTCGCTATATCCTTTTAGGACAGTAGTATTCATTCACTCTGTGGGGAGGATCTTCCACCCTGTGAATAATTTAACATTAAATTGGACAGTTTTGTATTTTGGGAAATACTAGCAGATGCCAGTAAGCATTTTCTTTGAAGACTCCTCTCACTCAACTGCTTTCTAACCCACGGGAATGAAGAAGAGCCCATCGGGTAATCAATCTGCAAAGTAGAAGACTGCAGTCCTGCCTTTAACATGGACCTTTACCTCTCAAGGGTAAGCCCTATTTTTCTTAGTAGATTTCTGAGAGAGAACAATTCCTAAAAGGACACAATGCAATAATATGGAAATCCAGCACTCAATGAAAGCACCTAATGGCAGCTAAAATTGTAATTTAGAAATGTTCGAACTTCAAGTGAAATGTTCAAAATAAGTGTTACATTTAAAGACAAAGCCAGCCATCTATTATGCAGAGATATAACTATATTCATTCACATTCCAAACATAAGGGGAAAGGGCCAGCAGAACAAACAATAACAATGAAAGAATTCAAATAATAGCACTCACCAACACATTTTTCGGCCAATTCACCTAAAAAAGCATCTGACAATTTTGGATTCCAATCCCTGGTATGGATCTGTAAAATGTGTTTTCTTGCCTAAGAAAAACAGTACAAATAAATATCATCAACCTCTCCAATATATTAGCTGGAACAAATTTCTGCACTAACCATACCCCAGAAAAGCCAACTGTTTATTTAAGTTTATTTAATTTTTTAGAGTTTATTTATTTTGAAGGAGAGAGAGCACGTGGGGGGGGGGGGGCTGAGGGGGACACGGCGACATGGGGGAGGGGGGAGGGGAGAGAGAGAGAGAGAGAGAGAAGAGAGAGAGAGAGAGACAATGAATCCCAAGCAGGCTCCACACTGCCAGCCCAGAGGATGAAGTGGGGCTCAGTCTCATGAAACATGAGATCATCATTGAGATCGCCACCTGGGCTGGTATCAAGAGTCAGACGTTTAACCAACTGAGCCACCTGAGGGGTTCCCAGCAACTGTTTATTTGAAAAGAATTTTAAACACCACGGCATCCACATCAACTCTAATTTCCCATAATAACAATACGATAATATGTAGTACAGATCATGTCTCTGTTGAACAAACTAAGATATTTAATATTGTGAGAGGTGACGGAATCAACTAGTGGCACATATGACTGACTGATCCTGACTCATCTAGGACTAGATTCAAAACCAAGTTTCAATATTTTACATCAGATCATTTTTACCATCTAAACACATATAAAAAATACTTTAATATACAATCTTTTATTGAAATATAATTATAATTGTACAGTGTTATAATAGTTTGAAATGTACAACATAATGATTCAACAATTCCATACTCGGTGCTGACTTCTTTTTGTTTTTAAATAAGCTCTATGCCCTACATGGAGCTTGAACTCATGACCCCGAGATCAAGAGTCTCATGCTCTACTGACTGAGCCAGATAGGCACTCGGTGCTAACTTTTAAACTACAGATTTAGATTTCACAGAACTTTTGGCTCTATCGCATGCATGAGGTATTATGACTGCCAATGAGCTAAACAACAAGTAATTTAAAACTTGAAAAAAGTTTTAAATTGAAAAAGTTTTCAATGAAGTAAGGAAATATAATGCATATTATTATCTTATAAGTTAGTTGATGCTTTAGCATTTAATATATAACAAGGTAGTATTTCAGTAAATATTAATCTAATTCATTTTAAACAGTCAGATGTTTGAGCAATTAATTCTTCCTTGATTTTTTTTTTCAAAATAGCATTCTCTACCTTAAAGCACAATCGAAATGTTAACATCTTGGTTTCAAATTAAATGAAATTTCTTCTTCTTCCACAGTCAGAAAGAAACTGAAGTAGTAAGAATCCATAACCAGCTGATATTACTATCATGAAGAGACATATAAGAATTTAACATTTACGTTTGCCTTCTTTCAAGGAAAGTTGAATACGCTTGTTCCTTCAACACTACTACTTGAGTTTAATACTATGAAAAAGCAAATTATAACCAAGAGGACAATTTTATTGTCTTGATGAGGAATTTGGGGTCCAGCACCAAAACAAAAAGAACTTCAAAGTCATCAAGATAAGCTGACAGTCACCTGGGTGGCTCAGTTAAGCATCTGACTCTTGGTTTCGGCTCAGGTCATGAACTCATGGTTTGTGGGATCAAGCCCCGCACAGGGCTCTAAGCTGATAGCACAGAGCCTACTTGGAATTCTCTCTCTCCTCTCCCTCTCTGCTCCTCCCCCTGTTCTCTCTCTCTCAAAATAAATAAACATTAAAAGTTTTTTTTAAGTTGATAAAATCTACTATCAATAGCATTGTTCTAATTCCATGTTCTAAGTAAGGTGTTCGGCTATCAAAATTAAAGCAATGATGTGACATTTATTTTCTTCGAACTCGAAGTATCTGCCTGAATAGATCCCAAAAAAGTATAAAATCAAGGTCCAAAAGGAATATCATCCTGAGAGCTTATATTCTCTAGAAGATGACATTAAGAATCTATCTGGGGGCGCCTGGGTGGCTCAGTCGGTTAAGCGGCTGACTTCGGCTCAGGTCATGATCTCACGGTCCGTGAGTTCGAGCTCCGCATCAGGCTCTGTGCTAACAGCTCAGAGCCTGGAGCTGCTTAGAATTCTGTGTCTCCCTCTCTCTCCTCCCTTCCCCAGCTCATACTCTGTCTCTTTGTCTCTCAAAAATAAATAAACGTTAAGAATCTCTATCTGACCTCATTAGAAGCACAGGCACCACTTAGTAAAGACCCTCATAGAATCAGGAGCACATCAAAAAAAAATTTAAGCTGGAAGATACCTCAAAATATATCTATTCTTACCCTGTCATTTTACAAAATAAGTGAAGGTTTAGAGAAATGAAATTAATTACTTAAGGTCAAAAGTTATCTCAGGTCTCTACGACATTTAGTTCTTTCTCTATAGAATCAACCAGAGTCTCCTTTATCATAAAAACAAGAAATAAAAGAAATTCACTAAATCAGCAATGCTTGATTATGCACTTTAACTCTCTCTATATATACATATAAGTTATATGGCTTCCCCTACTAGAAAGTAGCTTCCTCTACTATTAAGAGTCAAAGGGGCACCTGTCAACTGAGCATCCAACTCTTGATTCAGGCTCAGGTCATGATCCCAGGGTCATGGGATTGAGCCCCACATCGGGCTCTGCACTGGGCATGAAGCCTGCTTGGGTTCTCTCTCTCTCTCTCTCTCTCTCTCTCTCTCTCTCTTCTTCCCCTTCTCCCTTTACCCCTCTCCTGCTTGCACACACACACGTGCCCCATCTCTCTCTCATTCTCACATATACACAAATGAAAAAAAAAGTCAAAGGCATCATTTTTCAGCATTCATAAATACACACATAACACTTACAATAATAATCATAAGTGTTGGTGATGATAATAAAGAAAAAGAAACCAAAGAAATTAAGAAGCAATGCTGCCTCAAGAAGACGTGCTATTTTGTGCTAATAAAGGGTTAACAAAATTACTAAAATTTGGAAGAACCAGGGTTTACTTTATTTATTTTTTTTTTAAACTTTTATTTGATCAAACAACAGGAGTCATGATATTCCACTGCCCAAACGCCAGGACTAACATGAGACACTGACTGGTTTATTGCTTTAAATTAACACCCAAAAGGATCCTTAACACTTCTCTTGATCCTTCCCTAAGCCATTCATTAGGCCTGTCTCCTAACAGACTAGTTCAGTTTCTCTGTCTTCACACTCAGCTTCTCATTCAGACTTTGCTTCCTAAGTAACTAAGAAAACTGAAGCAGTCAAAAGAGAAGTTCCAAAGACTCTCCACACCAACTCTGTCCACCTGTCAGCATAGGTACCCATCATAACATTCTGTCTTCTCCCTAGTATCACAGACAAACTATCCAATTCCTAGCTAGTCATTCTCACCACTCATATAGTAAATACTATCCCACCTCTTGTCTATTAAGGACACACTGTTGTAATTCTCCTTTCTCATCACCAAAATTTCCTTCTCTACTGGATAATTGTCCCAGCTTTTTAAGAATGCAGGTTCTCTTGCCTCCGATTCCCTCAACATCTCTCACCTCACCTCAATCCTTTGCATCCTTTTGCAGCAAAACTCTCTGAAAACCTTACCTTCATTCTCTGTCTCTAGTTCCTCCCCTCCTATTCTCTCTTAAGCTAACCATACTCCAGACAAGCTTTTTTGCACCCACCACTAAATCAGCTTGCATCTCAGGTTTGCCCCAATGACCAGCGCAATGATAAATACAATGGCCAATTTTCTGTCCTCATCTGAGTTAATTTAGCAACATCTGACAAGGTTAGTCATAGGCTCTTCATTGTTACACTTTCTTCACCTGGCTTCCAGAATCCACTCGCGAAGTTTTCCTCTTACCTTACTGACTGTTCCTTAGGATGGAGGATTTGATAATCTCATCTAATCTTGATAATCTCATGACTTTAAATATTATCTAAGCAAAAAAAAAGCTAGTTCAGCCCTCTTCCATAGACACAGACCAAGAAAAATGACCTTAGGTTTAGGTCTAAAAGCAGTCTCCTTGAAATGTAGAAAGTTAAAATTAACATGGAAAACTATGCTGAGATCCATGCCATACAATATGGTAAGCCACTAACACATAATGCTATTTTATTTAAAACTTTTAAGAATATTTAAAATCCAGTTTCATAGTCACACTAGCAACATTTCAAGAGCTCAACAGTCACATGTGGCTGGCTAGTGGCTACCATACTGGACATTGCTTAATGGACAAGGCAAATATAGAACATTTCAGTTAGACAGTGCTGTTCTAGACTTTGTTTATTGTTAAATCTCTTATTTGTGCGGATTGTGCCTGAACTGTGAGGATTGTGACTGGCATACATGAGTGAAGTCCACATGACTAGGGCAAACTGAAGATAATTGGTTAATTCAGATAATGCTTTCCTGTGCCGAAACGAACACAGGCTGTGTCTCTCAGAACTAAACACATTCCCCACATGTGCTAGAGCCTAAAAGATGCGCTTGGACCGTAAGATGTACCAAACAAAGACAGCTGGTGCTTCCCCATGCTGAACAGACTGTTCCCACTTCTATCCTCGTCCCCACAACTAAGCACACCTCTACACAATGATACAGTCCTGGAAGCTGCATTTGGGTAATGAAAACGATGCTGTATATGCTATGTTTCCTATCCTGACAAAGTCAGGTAAATTCAGTACTGAAGTAAAGCCTCTAAGTTAGATAGTCCAAAACTAAGACAACTAGTAGTGGATGTGCAGACTGACTTCAAACTGAAATATTAGCTGTTCTACACAGCAGCACCTCTACCTTCATTTCTCCATAGTCTTCTCCACTGTCCTACTAATCACAGCATTTCACACCTATGTGTGTAATCAGGCATTTTACATGGAGAGCTACATCAAAGCTAGGCAACAGTTACAAATGTGCATGTGTGTATGTTACATATTCATAAATAATGTCTTCTTTCTTTAGGTTATATTTGTATGGGTATATGTTATAAATATTTTAATTAAGCTTATTTAAAATGTTAAATTACATAGAAAACATTTTTAAATACAGTATCTTCTCTACATGTATCTCTTTCTCTCAAACTTGATATCCTCGTGAAGAGACAAGTCAATGAAAAAACTGGTCAAATCAAGAATAATAAAATTTCAAGCAGAATTAGGGGAAAAACCTTGTATAGTATATTAATTAACATTTTACACAATGACTATACATTGTATAATTATGCATTCTTTTAAAAAATACACTATAAATAGAATAACTTTTGCTGCTCTTAATTAAATATGATGTTCTGGTCATTTATGAAAATTTGCACATCGGGTTCTTATTCATAAACTCACTAATATTCTAAAAACATTATTTTTATGGGAACAAAACTACTTTGGCTAACTGGAGACATATAACCTGCCATCCAAGGTAATTACTACCATCTGGAGAACTAAAGAAAGCATTTTAATAACCTAACCAAGAGTTTTCCTGAAAGTTATAAATGTTCTAATAACTGTTAATGGAAATAGACTAAATTATTCAATAATCACAAGCTTTTTCTGAGAATTAACTAAGATTTCATAAGCACAAAATTTTAGAAATGAAAATTCATAAAATATCACTCTCAAAGTGCGTATATGCTTGACAATAGGATCACAAATAAATCTTAACGCATTGAAAACAGAAACTTACCTTTTGATCAGGCAGATTGAAAAGAAATTCTCTGTCAAAACGACCCGGTCTCCTGAGAGCAGGATCTATAGAATCAAGTCTGTTTGTAGCACCAATAACAACAATTTCACCCCTGTTATCTAATCCATCCATAAGAGCAAGGAGGGTTGATACTATAGAGCTGTAACAAAAGTTTCGGACAAAATTATAAATTAAAAAAAGGAAAGAAAAACACTGTTAAAACTGCTGCCTGCACTAAACTTCATCAGTCTTAAATGCTAATAAAACTATAGCATGAATAAATCTTAATGCAAAATAATGTACAAAAATCATTTTTGAAAGTATTCAAACAATAAATTAATAGACATCTTAAAGCACAGAAACAACAAAAGAGATAAGGATTTCATCAAAATTAACAATTTTTCTGCTTCAAAGGGCACTATCAAGAAAAGTGAAAAGGCAACCTAAAGAATAGGAGAAAACTTTTGCAAATTATGTACTTGAAAAGGGTCAAAGACCCAGAATATACAAAGAACAATTACAACTCAACAATAAAAAGAATAATAATCCAACTTAAAAACAGTCAAAAGAGGGATGCCGGCATGGCACAGTCAGTTAAGCATCCAACTCTTGATCTCAGCTCAGGTCATGATCTTACAGCTCATGGGTTCAGGCTCCGCATCAGGCTCTGCACTGAAGTTGCAAAGCCTGCTCTGGATTCTGTCTCTACTTCTCTCTGACCTTCCCCCACTTGTGCTCTCTCATTCTCTCTCTCTCAAAATAAATAAATTTAAAAAAAATTTTTTTAAGTCAAAAGACTTAAATAGACATTTCTCCACAAAAGATATACAAAGGGCCCATCACTAGGGACATGCAAATCAAAACCAAATAAGGTACCACTTTGAAGCCCCTTGCCTGATTATAATAAAAGAGACAGATGATGGTAAATGTTGGCGAGGGTGTGGAGAAATTGGAACATTCACAGTGCTTGATGGGAATGTAAAATGGTGCGCCTCCTTTGAAAAGTCTGACAATTTCCTCAACTATTAAACGTTGAGTGATCGTATGATCCAGCAATGTCTAAAAATAACTTGTACAAACTTGTTCACAGCAGCTTTATTTATAATAGCCAAGAGGCAGAAACAACTCAAATGTCCATCAACTGATGAGTGGATAAATAAAATGTGGTATATCGACACAATAAAATAGAATTTGTCAATAAAAACAAATGATATACTGATAGATGCTATGATATGGATGAACCTTGACAACATTGTGCTAAATGAAAAAGTCAGTCACAAAACCTCCCATATTGTATGATTCCATTTATATGAAATAGGATATGCCAATAGGCAAATCTATAGAAATACGAAGTGTATTAGTGGTTGCCTAGGGTTTGAGAGGGATGAAGAGGAGGCTGGAGAATTATGGCTAAAGGTTAAAAGGTTTCTTTCTTTCTGGGAAGATGAAAATGTTCTAAAATTGATTATGGTGACAGTCACACAACTCTGGAAATATATTCAAAGCCACTGAACATGAGGTTTAAATGACTGAACTGTATGATATATAAACAGTATCTCAATAAAGCTATTTCTAAAAAGAAATACAGGGGCACCTGGCTGGCTCAGTTAGTAAGACATGTGACTCTTCATCTTGGGGGTCATGAATCTGAGCTCTACATTAGGTGTAGAGAATACTGAAAAATTAATTAAAATAAATTTAAAATGTTTTTAAAGAAATATAAAAGTTTGTTTTAATATATAGCAATCTTGGGGGTTTTTTTATATCTGGCAATATATATGATTTTTAGAGTTCCTATAGAATTACATGTGCATTAGGGGAGCCTGGGTGGCTCAGTCCATTAAGTGTCTGACTTCGGCTCAGGTCATGACTTTGTAGTTCATTGGCTCGAGCCTCAGGTTGGGTTCTGTGCTGACAGCTCAGAGCAGACAGCTCTGTCTCTCTGTCTGTCTCTCTCTCTCTGTCTTTCTCTCTCCCTCTCTGTCCCTTCCCTGCTTACGCTCTCTCTCTCTCTCAAAAATAAATGAATTAACATTAAAAAAGTTACATGTGCATTAGTGTTATCCTTTCAGACAATTCCTTTATAACAGCTACTATTTTAACTAAGTTCAACTCAAAATCATCTTGTGCATATTTTAGAGTAGTTTTTGAAACTATAACTTAAGCATTTCTGAATAAATAAAATTGTTACATGTCTAATTATAACAAAAACGACAGTTCTAGTAACAAAGATTTTCCTAGTGTTTTCCAACTGTTCTCACTTATATTCCTTTATTCTATTGCTAACACCTGCCAGAAATAACTGGCAATACGCTCAACATGTTAAAGAAATCATTCTCACGCCCAAATAAACTATACTAAATGTTTCTCAAAACTATAAATGGAACCAAAATGCTAGAGGTCCAGTGTACATGTATATAGAGGATTTGTGCTTGTTTTCCTTTTTTTTTTTTAATTTTTTTTAATGTTTATTTATTTTTGAGAGAGAGACAAAGCATGAGCAGGGGAGGGGCAGGCAGGGAGGGAGACAGATTCTGAAGCAGGCTCCAGGCTCTGAGCTGTCAGCACAGAGACTGATGCAGGGCTTGAACTCACAAATCCTGAGACCATGACCTGAGCCTGAAGAGTTGGACGCTTAACCTACTGAGCCACCCAGGCGCCCCTGAACTAGATAATTCTTTATTCTGAAAGACTACCCTGTGCATTATGCAATGTTTAACAACATCCCTGGTCTCTACCCACTATCCAGTCCTGACAATAAGACCCACCCAGGCACTCTGTGCTTGTTCTTTTCTAATTAAATAAGAGAAAATTAATGACCTAAGTGTCTCACTTCAGATATAAAGAATGCAATAAGCATCCTGAAGCATAAGTTCACATTTATTACCTCAGATATTTCTTAGCACATTTCAACCACAGATAGGCATTTCAAGTGTTTAAGATTTATCAATATTTTTAAGTGTTTTCTACAAGGATTTTCAGAAGACAAAGTGTTAAACATGGCCAGAAACAGAATTATAACCTAGCTTAGATTCTACCAACAGTTGTCTTCTTTAAGAAAATCAAAAACCTTTAGTAACACCTATTATGTTCAAAATAAAGTCCAAACTACTTTATACTATATTTGAGTCCTACCTGCCTGCCCTAATCCTTTCTCCTACCTTATCTTCTAAAAGCATTTGTATAATTTAAATACAGATCTAAATAAAATGAACTGGAATTGTTTTGTATGGTGTGAAAAGGGATCCAATTTTTACACCAGATACCCAATTCTCCCAGCATTATTTATTGAAAAGGTCATCCATTCCCAATAGTACTGCATTGTCTCTTTTATTAAAAATGAAGTATCTATATATGTGTAGATTTATATATGGCTCTGGCTCTGTTCCATCAGTCTATTTGTCTTGACTTCTACCAACATCAAATTATCTTAATCCTAAGTAGCCTTAAAAACCAGTAAAGCGAATACTACCACCTTGTTCTTCACAAAAGTCTTCACTATTCTTAGTCCTTTTTATTTCCATATAAACTCCAGAATCATTTTGTCAAATTCCTTCCCAAGAGAGTTGATACTGAACAGAATTATACTGAATCTATTGATAAATATGGAAGAACAAACAACTTTTAAATATCCAGTCTTCCAACTTATGTACATGGTATTTCTCTCCATTTATTTTATCTTCCTTTAATGTTTCTGAATGAAGTTTTATTCTTCCCTCCAAAAATGTACATGGAACTTAATTTATTCCTAGTATCTTCTAGTCTAAATGAGTTTATAAATAGTAATTTTGCATTTTTATGCAGAAAACTAGGTATACAGAGAAACAAAATTCACTATAATGATTGGCTTAACCTTGCAAGATGCTCATTACTATATTTAAGTTACCTAGAGAACTTTGGAATTTCTACATACATAATTACATCACCTACAAATGAAAACAGTATTCTTTATTCCTCTTCAATACACACACCTTGTATTGTTTTATCTTGCCAGACTACACTAACTGGGATCTATGTACAGTGTTGATCAGAATTGTTCACTGCTGTCATGCTTATAACTCCTCATATTAAAAGTTTTCATCTTTCAACATTAAGTATGTTTGTCAGAGGTTTTCATAGATACCTTATATTCTTCATTCTCTAAGATGAATGATCTTATCAAAAATAAATATTAAATTTCATCTAACATTTCTTACACATCTATTGAGATAATGATTTTTTCACTAATATGATAATATGATGAATTTACCTTAATTGATTTCTCTCATGTTAAACAAACCTTGCATATGTGAATTACAATCAATTTGATCATGATGCATTATCCTTCTTAAAGCTTCCTAGAATCACATTACTATTTTGTTTAGGAGTTTTATATCCACGTTCACAAGTGAAACTGGGTTCCAGTTAACTTTCTCATAATGCTCTACATAAGTTTTTCTTTTTAATTAAGTCTTTTGAAGGTATATTTGACATACAATACACTGAACATAAAGTATACAATTGGGTAAGTTTTGAAATGTATATACACCTGTGAAACTACTATCACTCTCAAAATAAGTAATCTATCCATCATCTCTTCCTCAGGTCCCTCTTGCTCCTCCTTGACCTCTATCCACTCCCCAGGCAACCAGTGATCTGTGTTCTTACTTACAGAATAGCTTGCATTCTCTAAAATTTTATATGTATGGGATTACACAATAAATACTCTTTTTTTTTCCTGGATTCTTTCACTGAGCATAGTTATTTCGAGATCCACCGCACTGTTAGTTTACAAATAGTCTGTTCTTTATTATGGCTAAGCAATATTCCATTATACGAACATGCCAAAATTTGTTTAGTGATTCACGCGTTGATGCCCATGTAGATCGTTCCTAATTTGGGACTATTACCAAAACATCTACGAACATTCATATACGAGTCATGCAGATTTTCCCATGGATTTTTTCCAAAAGTTTAACACATTTACCTCTTAAGTTCAGGCTTTTATCCTCTCAACCTTTAATGCTGAAAGAATCTGACACAACACATTTTGCTTTCCTAATATTGCATATCGATGTCTCCTTTTTGTCATGACTAATCATGCCAGAGGTTTGTTAATTTTATTAGTTTTTTCAAAGAGGCAACTTTCGGTTTCTTGATATCTGTATGTCTCTGTTTCAAGTTCATACTGTTTGCTATTTTTTGTTTACTAGTAACAAACACTGAATTAGAATAGCAGTTCTTAACAGCAAACAAAATTCTCTGCTTATACCTTTTTGTTCTTGGTTCTTTGTATTTTGGATATTACTAAAATTTGGAAATTAGTTATGATTTAAGGCACTAAATATGATCAATTTTTATAAGTCCTGTGTATGCTTGAAAACAGCGTTCATTCTATATTTGACTCAGATAAGTATACCCACTAGATCATAAAATAAGGTTACTCAATAATCTATGGGGCACTAACGTATTTTTTTTTGCTCATTTGGTCTTTTATCTACTGAGGCACATATTCTCACAATGATTATCAATTTGACCCTGCAGATCTTCTAATAAATTTAAGCTTTTAGTCATTACAAGTTGATCCTCTTTATATGTATAATAATGCTTTCTGCCTTACAGTCTATCTTCTCTAATACTAATATATCTACGGCAGCTTTCTGTTAGTATTCGCTTGGCATATTGTCGTGCCATTTTATGAATGACTATTATGGACATTTTATATGAATAAAACCACATAATATGTTATTTTTTTATGTGTGAATTACTTCACTTAGCATTAAGTCTTTGAGGTTCATTCACGTTACATGTAACTGTCCAAGGTACACCCAAGTAGCATGTGTCAGAATTTCACTCTTCTTCAAAGCTGAATAATAATGCACTGCATGGATTTAACACATTTTGGATATCCATTCAGCAGTTGATGGACATAAGGGTTATTTCCATGTTTTGACTATTATGAATAATATTGCTATGAATATTCGTGACTGAGGATTTGCATGCCTTTCCCCACCATTTTACTTGGAATCTTTCTATATCCTTACACATAGATATGTCTCTTATAAACAAAATGTCATCAAATTTTGGTTTTCCCCAATCTGACAATCTTTGTCTTTTATAAAGAACATTTAGGGGTGCCTGGGTGGCTCAGTCCATTAAGCGTCTGACTTGAGCTCAGGTCATGATCTCACAGTTCGTGGGTTCAAGTCCTGCATCGAGCTCTGTGCTGACAGCTCAGAACCTGGAGCCTACTTCAGATTCTGTGTCTCCCTCTTCTCTCTGTCCCTTCCCCACTCATGCTCTGTCTCTCTCTCTCAAAAATAAACAAACATTAAAAGAAAGTATTTTTAAATAATAAAAAGAACATTTAGTCCCTTTACATTTCATGTCACTTTTTATATAATTGGGTTAAAACATACAATTATATGTTGTGCTATTTCTCACACTAGTTCAATGATTCCCCTCCCCTTCTTCATTGCATTTGGATCGATTTATTATTCTATTCCCCCCTTACTAACAGTTTAGAAAGTACAATATGTTTCTATTAGTAATTACTCTAGAAATTAAAACCTGCATACTCGGATCTCAAAGGTTCCCCTTCGAGTGTGATGGATGACACTCTGCCAGATGATCCCTTACTCTACTTCAGAAAATAACTATAAAACCTGTACATAACAATACATAAACATATACTTGAAGGAACTGGTGAGGAAACAGAGATACACAGACTCTGTTGGAAGTTCATGGTCACTTGGAGAAAAGGAGAGCATACAGAAAGCAAGTTCCCCTGTCTCTGGCTTTCAGCATGGGGCTAAGTATAGTGAGGCAGGTGAGGAAGATTATTTATGGAAATCCCTTACTTTCCAACCTGAGAGTTCGGAAAAGAGAAGGCTGACCATTAAAGAATGGGGGTGGGGGGGGCCCACAAAGGTAAGAGCCACTGAAGACATCTCTAAACTCTATCTACCCGTCTCTAAATGATCCCTAATAAACAAAGGCACAGGGCAAAGAAAGCAGCTACAGATAAAAGATTTGAAAGGAGACCAAAGCTGCCAGCCAAGAAACAGTCTGTAGTTCAAGCCTAAATCAGAAAATTATCTGTAAAACAAAGGAAATACTACTCATAAAAGGAAAATAATAAAATCCAAAGCCTTCATAAACTAACATTAATAATATCCAGGATGCAATCCAAATTGCCCAACAAATAAAGAACCAAAACAAAAAAAAAATAAATAAAAAACAAAAAAAAAAAAAAAAAAAGAACCAAAACAGAACATGTTTTAAGAGAAAAGAAGATCAAGCAGGCCTAACAGTGAGATGGAACCAGATGCTGAAGCTAACACAAAAGGATTTTAAAGCAATTGTCACTAACCTCAATGAAGCAAAACAAAGTATGTTTAAATGCATGAAAAACAATTAAAGTTCTACAACTGAAAAGTAATTTCTGAAATTAAAAAAAATGTGTTGGCTGGACAAAACAGCAAAATGAACATGACAAAGGAAAAAGTAATGACTGACTGAAGATAGATGAATAAAAATTACCCAAGAGGAGGAGAGAAAAAGATTGAAAAAAAAAGACATATTAGCAGATCCATGATAAAAACAATTAAGAGTAAACACAAAGTCCACACTGAGGCATATGCTAAGCTGCTAGAAACCAAAGCTACAGAGCCAATATTCAAAGCAGCAAGAGAAAAACCAAATATTATAAAGCACGGAACAATGATCCAAATAATGGCTTTCGACTTCTAGGCTGTAAGGTAGAGGACATGGAATCCTGGTGGGAATCAGCTGATTCAGTGAGTGGAAGAGACAAAGCTGAGATTCCAAGGACCCCAAGAGGACTTAGAGTTCACGAAAAGAGAACCAGAGAAGAAACCACTACACAGAAAGAAAACTTAGGAAATAGCCACAGGGTCTCTCCAGTCTTCAGCTAAATATTGCATGCCTGTGAGGAAATCACTCACAGCTTAGGGAAAAAACACCCAGAAGGATTAGAAGTAACAGTATTTTATACTCACAAAGAACCAGGAATATTGCCAGTTCCCACAAGCCAGATTGGGAAACCTCATGATTCATAGGTCGTTGTGTATAATACACCAAGGACCCTCCTTCATTAGTGAGGAATAATTAGCTACACTGAAGACACTCCAGATCCACGTAACAACTCTTACAAGCAAGATTCAAAAGAATCAAACTGTTTTCAAGTACGTTAACAGTGTCGCCTCAAAAAACTCAAGAATATTTATTTTTAATATCCTGCCTAGGACTCAACAAGGCAGAATTTATAATATCTGGCATCCAATAAAACTGCCAGAAGCAGGAAAATACAGTATATAATAAAAATTAATCAAATAAAATCAAACCCAAACTAAAATGTTAGAATTGGCAGATAAGGACATTAAAGTAGTCATTATAACGATATTCCAAATGTTGAAAAGTTGCTTATATTTTTCTAGAGAAGATACAAAACAGACCCACACAGAAGCTGTAGATATCAAACTAAAAATATGTAAGATGAAAAATATACTGAACCAGACAACAGATAGACATTGAAGAAGATTAGTTGACTAAAAGAGCAAAGCAATTCCCAAAATGAAATATTAAAGGGATAGTTTAAAGCAAAATTAGGGGCACCTGCTTGGCTCAGTTAGTAGAGCATGCAACTCTTGATCTTGGAGTTTTTGAGCTCAAGCCCCATGTTGGGTGTGGAGATTACTTAAAAAAATAAAATTTTTTTAAAAAATCAAAATTAACTTATCTTCAGTGAACTGTGAGACCAGATCAAGCAACTTATAAGTGTAACTGGAGGACCACAAGGACAGGAAAGACAAAAACAAGGCAGACAGAAAAATACTTTAAGAAACAGTGGCCAAAAGTGTTAAAACTATAATGAAAACTAAAAGCTCACATAATGTCAGAAGCTCAATCCAAGAATGAGAAAAAAATAAATGGAGACAACTCTACCAAGGAATATCATTAAACAAATTTCACAAAACCAGCAATAAAGCAGAAAACAACAATTAAAAGCAGTCAGAGGAAAAAGATACGCAGCCCAGCAAATCCACGCCTCGGTATCTACCCCAAGGAGATGAAAATATATGTGCAGGCAAACTTATATATGAATGTTCACAGCAGCATTATTCATGACAGCCCAAATTGGAAACAACCTAAATACAATGTGTGCCTTATCCATACAATGGGTACTACTCAGCAATAAAAAGGAAAAAACAGCAACACATGCCTTGGGTGCTCCTCTAAACCATCATATTCACTGAAAGAAACCAGACACAAGAGACCACATACTGTATGATCCCATTTACATGAAATGTTCACAAAAGGCAATTTTATAGAGACAGTGATCAAATTATTGTTGGCTGGGGGGGGAAAAAGGATTTCCTACAAATGGACATGCTGGATCTTACAGAGGGAAGAAAAATGTTCTAAAATTGTTTTATTCTAATGTACTGTACCACTTGGTATAGTTATTTTAAAATCGCTGCATTTTAGGGGTGCTTGGGAGGCTCATTCAGTTAAGCATCCAACTGTCTCTTGACTTCAGCTCAGGTCATGATATATATATAAAACATATAAACCTGTTATGGGGCATCTGTCTGGCTCAGTCAGTAGAGCGAGCGACTCTTGATCTCAGGGTTCTAAATTTAAGCCCTATGCTGGATGTGGAGATTACTTAAAAACAAAGTCTTTTAAAAAATGGTTATAGTTTTATTGATAAACTAAATATTGGTATTTATAAATCAGTGAACTGATATGTAAAATAAAACTAAATAGAACTGCTTTAAGAAAGTTAACAATTTTTTCAGACATGGAAAAGGTGAAGGGATTTATGCCCTGCAGACCTACACAATAAGAAATGTAGGCACCAGCACCTGAGTCCCTCAGTAGGTTAAGTCTCCAACTTAATCTCGGTTATGACCCAATAGATTGTGAGTTCAGTTCGAGCCGTGCGTCGGGTTCTGTGTTGACGGCTCATAGCCTGGAGCCACTTCCAGGATTCTGTGTCTCCCTCTCTCTCTCTCTGTGTCCTACAACCCCACTCACGGTCTCTCAAAAATAAATTAACATATAAAAAAAAATTTTTTTAATGTAGGCAGAAAGAGAATTATAGCACATGGAAATAGAGATAGCTACAAAATAAGGAACATCATAAAGGGTAACTACATCAATAAATCTTTAAGGATGATGATGGTTATTACGATTATTTAAATCTCTTCAAAATATTGTGTAGTGTAAAAAACATATGACAGCACAAATGTAAGATAGCACAAATCCCAGGAAAGCAGAATTGCAAGCATACTATTTTAAGGTTTCCTACCATATATAAAAGGGCATATTGTCACTTGAAGGTAGATGATGACAAAATAAGGACATATACTGTAAACCTTAAAGCCACCGTGAAAATAATAAAATGTAACAAGCTAACAAAAGAAATAAAATGGAAGCATAAAAAGAATATTCAGGGGCGCCTGGGTGACTTAGTCAGTTGAGCATCCAACTCTTGATTTCAGCTCAGGTCATGATCTCATGGTCCATGAGATTGAGCCCCACATCTGGCTCTGAGCTGACAGCACAGAGCATGCTTGGGATTCTCTCCCTCCTCAATTTCTGCCCCTCCACAGCTCACGAGCACACGCAAACACTCTCTCAAAATAAATACATGTTAAAAAAAATATTCAATTAATTGAAGAAAGAACAAAAGGGAAAAATGGAAGAACAGATGAACAAATAACTAACAATCATGATGATAAATTTAACTTCATCAATAGTCATATTGGGGCGCCTGGGTGGCTCAGTTGGTAAACATCCAACTTTGGCTTAGGTCTTGATCCCACAGCTTGTGGGTTCAAGCCCCACTTTGAGCTCTGTGCTGACAGCTCAGAACCTGAAGCCTGCTTCAGATACTGTGTCTCCTTCTCTCTCTGCCCCTTCCCCACTCGTGCCCTCTCAAAAATAAATAAACGTTTAAAAAAAAATTTTTAATAGTCATATGAAATGCAAATACCTATTTTGGGGGTAAATAGGTATATTCTTTACCTGGATTATAGTTATGGTTTCATAGGTGTGTATATATATGTTAAAATTTGTCAAATGTACTCTTCCAGGTCAATAATGCATAAACATCATATATTTTGTATGTCAATTATATCTCAATAAAGCAGCATTTTTTTTTTTTTTTAGCGTTTTTATTTTTGAGAGACATAGAGACAGAGCGTGAGCAAAGGGAGGGCAGAGAGAGAGGGAGATACAGAATCTGAAGCAGGCTCCAGGCTCTGAGCCGTCAGCACAGAGCCTGATGCAGGGCTCGAACTCACAAACCGTGAGATCACGACCTGATCTGAAGTCAGCCGCTTAACCAACTGAGCCACCCAGGCGCCCCTAAAGCAGCTTTTAAAAATCAACAGTAGAGGCACGAGGGTGGCTCAGTCAGTTAAGCCTCCAAATCTTGGTTTTGGCTCAGGTCATGATCTCATGATTCCATGAGTTGGGCCCCACATCGGCCTCTGTGCTGATGGTGTGGAGCCTGCTTGGGATTCTCCCTCTCCCCCTCTCTCTGCCCCTCCCCTGTTTACGCTGTCTCTGTCTCTCTCAAAATAAACTTAAAAAATTAAAAAAGATAATAATAAATAAAAAATCGACAGCAAAATAAAAGGGAGATTCTAAAACATCTTCAAAAATTCTTTCTAAAAAGGCAAGGAAGGAGGGGCACATAGGTGGCTCAGTCAGTTAAGCATCGGATGTTGGCTCAGGTCATGATCTCACGGTTCGTGGATTAAAGACTCATGTCAGGCTCTGTGCTAACAGCTCAGAGCTCCAATCTCTTTGGATTCTGTCTCCATCTCTCTCTGTCTCTCCCTATTCCCCTCCCCTCTCTCTCTTAAATATAAATAAACATAAAAAGAAAATTTTGAGGCAAGAAAGGAGAAACCGAAAAGGAAAACAACAGACACAAATAGAAAAGTGGTTGTCCTCCAGTCTGAACATATCAGTAATTACAGAAACATTTACAGACTATACAGTCAAAATTCAATGAAGAGAGTGTCAGATTACAAAAATACCCAACTATACATTATCTACTTAAAAAACACCCTAAATATAAAGACAGAGAAAAGTTTATAGTAAATTAATAGAAGAAACATCCTAAACAAAAAGTATGAAAGGTCTACACTGCAAATAGATGAAACTAGATTTAAAAATGCAAGTTGAGGCAACTGTGTGGCTCAGTAGGTGAAGCATCTGACTCTTGATTTCGGCTCAAGCCATGATCTCATGGTTTGTGGGTTCGAGCCCAGTGTCAGACTCTATACTGAGAGCACAGAGCCCTCTTGGGATTTTTTCTCTCTCTCCCTCTCTCTGCCCCTCGTGCTTGCATGCTCTCTCACTCTCTCTCTCAAAAATAAATAAATCAGCAAACAAAAAAGAATGACTAGACCCCAAAAAATTCACTTAAAAAAATTATCACAATAAATTAGAAAGAAATAATAAGATAATCAGAAAAAAACCATGATTTGTAAACTAAACATTTTTTACCCACATTGTAAAAAAAAAAAAAATGACGAGAGATTAGAAATTATTTTGAAGTATATGACAGTGGATATACAAGAGATCAAAAACTGTGGGATGCAGCTAAAACAGGGTTTAAAAGAAAACTTAAAACTTTCAATGCCTATATTAGAAAAGAATTAGTTTCAATCAAAAAAAGTCTAAGCTTCCATTTTAATAATCTGGGGAAAATAATGAAATCAAAACCAAAGCAAACAAACAGAATAAGCCAAGAAAAGTCATGGAGGAGCCTTAAGAGCATATTGTTAAGTGGAAGAAGCCTTTCTGGAAAAGATTATATACTATATGATTACTACTACATAGCACTCTAGAAAAGACAAAACTATGAAGACAGTTAAAAAAAAAATCTGTGTTACCAACAAGGGCAGGGGGAGGTGAGTGGGTAGAGCACATAGGAATTTTAGGTCAGCGAAAATACCCTGTATGATATGATAATGATGTATACATGTCGCTATACTTTTGCCCAATTTCATAAAATGTCCAATACCAACAGTGAACCCTATGGAATGTGTGTGATTATGATGTGTTATGTAGGTTCCTCAGTTGTAACAAATGTACCCCACTAGTGACAGATGTTAATAATAACGGAAGCTATGGTGTGCCTGGGTGGCTCAGTCGGTTAAGTGTCCAACTCTAGATTTCGCCTCAGGTCATGAGCTCACGGTTTGAGAGATCAAGCCACGGGTCAAGATGCTTGGGGTTCTCTCTCTCCCTCTCTCTCTCTGTCCCTTCCCCACTCCCTTGCACACCTGTGTACTCTCTCTCTTTCAAAATAAATCCACTAGAATGGCTAAAGTTAACAAGAACACCAATACCAAATGTTGGCAAGGATGAGGAGCAACTCAAGTTCTCACAAGTTACAGGTAAGAACATAAAATGTAACAAACTTGGAAAACAATGTCAATTTAAACATACATTTACCATAGGATCTAGCCACTCCTCTCTTAGGTATTTACTCAACAGAAATGAAAACAAACGTGCACACGAAAATGTGTATGCAAACGTTCATAATAGCATTACCATAACAGCCAAAAATGTAAGTGAACTAAATCTCCATCAGATGGATTAACAAATAAACAAACTGAGGTACATATACATACTCTCCCTCCCTCTCTCGCTCTTTGTCCCTCCCTCCCTTCCCAAGGATGACTACTCGGAATTGGAAAAGAACAAAATATTAGTACACATGACACAAATAAATTTCAAAAACATGCTAAGTTGAGATTAGGCAACTTTTTCTGTAAAGGGCCTGAAAGTAAATGTATGTAAACCTTGCAAGCCACACAATCTTTCTCTCACAAGTACTCATTCAGTTCTTCTCTTGTAGCACAGAAGTAGCCACACGAAAGGTACAAACATGAATATGTTCCAATAAAACTTTACAGAAACAGGAAAAAGTCTAGAGGTGGCCCACAAGTTGTAGTTTGTTCACCCTTGAGCTAAGTCAAAGGAGTCTTCCTCAAGGACTCAGTTCACATTTTCTAAGCCTCCTCGCAGTTGTCCAAAGGCTAAGGCTAACTATGGTGTGAGTGAGTGAGTGCAAAGAATCCAACGTAATCAGATTAAGAAAAACTACCTGTGGATCTGATCTTGTCTGCTGGAGCGAACTGGAGCTAATCCATCTATTTCATCAAAAAATATTATAGAAGGTCTCATCAGATATGCCTAGTATAAAAAGAAAACAAATGTTATTTATAGTTTTCATTTTTTACACTTAAGTGTTATATTTTCTTAATAGGTAATATAAGCAAATGCTACAACATGCAGCAACGTCAGAAAGCATGTAAGCATGTAAGAAACATTCGATAAAAATCAAAACTCCTTACCACCCAGTCTCCAACCACAAGGCCTCTCCCAATAGACAACTACTGCTCTCTCTTTGTTTAGACTTCCATATGTGTCATTTACATACGTCCACAAAAATGTACTTATAAACATACTATTTTTTTAATGCATTTTAAACACAGTATTCACATTGCTTTTACCAAATAACACAGTCTATTTTATGTAACTATGTATGTTTTGATTTTTATTTTAGAGAGAGAGAAAGAGAGCATGCAGGAGAGGGGTGGACGGGGAGGGAGAGAGAGAGAGACAGGGAGAGAGAGAAAGACAAAGACAAAGACAAAGACAAAGACAATGAGAATCTTAAGCAAGCTCCATACTCAGCACATAGCTCGACTCAGGGCTCGATCCCAAGACCCTGGGATCATGACCTGAGACGAAATCAAGAGATGGCTCAACAGACTGAGACACCCAGACACCCCTGAACAACATATTTTAATTAGCTTCCATACAAGCACACAATGATCTGTCTCATGCTTTATTAACAGCTTAAAAATGCCCTACTATACGGAAGTGCCATAATTAAACTAGTCTCCTAGTTTAAAATGAGCACTTTTCATATCCCTAGGAGCCATTTATACCGCTTTTTTAAATGAAAGTTCTGTTCAGAACTTTCTATTGGATCATTGGTCTTTTGCTTACTGATTTCTAAGAGCCATTCATTTTCAAAATTAGACTTCTCTCTATGAAAGGAAATGCAAGTATTTTTCTGCAAGGAGTATCATTTATCTTTTGGTTTTGCTTATGATATTTTGTTTCTAGTGCAGAACCTAAAAATAAAATTTATATAGGGGATCTGTTCCTTGATAGCTAAAACTCTCCCTACTCTAACCGTAGAAATAAAACTCTCATGAGTTTTCTTCCATTACTTTCTGTTGTCATTTTTCACTGAAATCTTAAATGTAGCAGGAACTTAATCTGATTTAATATAAATGTTAGATTATAAATGAAAAGTCGTCATATTATAAAATTTACTCAAGTGTATACAATTTATGTTTCAAACTTACTTATAGCAAATTCTTAGTTCACAGGAAGGACAATCTTCTAAAAACTAGATACAAATTTCTCATTTCTTCCTGATTGATATGATATGCATTATACATCAGTATTTTCTAATAATTTAAAATGAAGGCCATTTCAACCACAAAACTTAGGTTGGGGGGGTAGTTTGTAAGACTAGAATTATATATTAAGAGAAAAAGAATAGGGGAACCTGCTGGCTCGAACGGGAGAGCATGAGACTCTTAGGTCTCTGAGTTGTGAGTTCAAGCCCACACTGAGTATATAGATTACTTAAATAAATAGATATTTTTGAAGAGAGAGAAAGAACAGAGATTTGATCAGCACTTTATTATATACATGAAACACATCGCTGTTTTTCAGAACTACACCCTTACAGAATTACAAGATCAAAGTATAGTACACCTCGTGCCCTTCACTGTGACAACCACTTTATATACTTCCTTTCTGTGAAATCTCACAGTAGTCCAGTTGGATTAGTATTACTTCCCCTCTTTTATAAAAAAGGCAACTAAAATCAGATGCTTCCATTTATTTCAAGTTATATACTTAATAACAAAGTCAGATGTTAAACGTTTTTCTAACACCTAAGACCAAGCTCTTAGCCATTATATAATACCTCCTTCATTTCATTTAGGGCATAGATCATGTCAATTTAGGAATATGGACTCTTTCATTTAAAAAGACAATAATGAGGGGCACCTGGGTGGCTCAGCAGGTTAAGCCTCAGACTTCGGCTCAGGTCACGATCTCACCATTAATGGGTTCGAGCCCCATGTGAGAGCCTGGACCCTGCTTCAGATTCTAGGTCTTCTCTCTCTCTCGCTCTCTCTCTGCCCCTCCCCACTTGCGATATGTTTCTCTTATAAAAATAAATGTTTAAAAAGTTATTAAATAAATAAATAAAAAGACAATAATGAGGGTGCATGGGGGCTCAAGCAGCTAAGCATTAGACTCTTGATTTCAACCACTGATTTTGGCTCAGGTCACAATCTTAAGGGTTTACAACACCGCATCAAGCTCTGCACGGACAGCACAGGGGCTGCTTAGGATTCTCTCTCTTTCTGTTTCTCTGCCCCTCCCCACTCACTCTCTCTCAAAACAAATTAAAGCTTTGTTGAAAAATAATTTTTAGGGGCACTTGAGTGGCTCAGTTGGTTAAGCCTCCAACTGTGAGGTCATGATCTCACGATCTGTGGATTCAAGCCCCGCACTGGGCTCTGTGCTGACAGCTCAGAGCCTGGACCCTGCTTCAGATTCTGTGTCTCCCTCTCTCTGCCTCTCCCTCACTTATGCTCTGTCTCTGTCTCTCTCTCTCTCTCTCTCAAAAATAAACAAACATTAAGAAAGTTAAAAAAAACTTTTTTTAAACAGCTTTGTTGCACTATAATACACATAACAAACATTTTAAATACATACATACTCTTAAGCAGACTGACTGCATATTTCACTTCCCAAAAGACACTGAATGCCTTGAAGGTAAAAATTTTACTCTATCCTTTTTTCCACTCACGTTATCTAGAACATGGCAGTTTTTCATACTAACTAAGAGTATTCGAAGTGCTTTACCAATTACAAAAGACTCTGAAACATATCAACTCAAGTAATGGCAGCTTAAAAATTGCATGTTGAAAGATTCCTTTTAATGTCATGTAATTTCCTTAGATGTTACGAAATAGAAGCTGCACTGTCAAATATGAATGACTTCCTTCACTCGTTCAAAACCCCAAAAGTGAATTTATATCAGGACTAAGTTTTATTAAGTATTAGGAAATAATACTTTTAAAGTTATAGTCATAAAAAAAGATTGCCTACATGATATTCAGGCACAGAACCGTCTTTTTAAAGCATTCGTTACTGAATTCTTCCAGCCCCCTATTTTATAGCTCATGAAAATATTATACTGTTCTATGAGGTTTCTATGCTTATTCTATTTCCTCAATTAGACTCTAACTTCAGGATATATGTTACACCCAGTGTTCTCAAAAGCACATAACATGGTATTATATGTTTAGTAGCCACCTTAATAAATGTTTTGTGAATCATCTTAAATTAGTACCAGTAAAACTGCTGTTAAATACATCTAAAGTTTACAAATTCAGATTATTGAACCTAAACTAAACATACGGACTGGACTAAATGTAAACAGTTCATACTTGCAGACTAAATGTACTAAATATTCTATTTAAAAAATTTTTGTTTAATGGTTATTTATATTTTAGAGAGAGACAGAGAGAAAGAGAACACATGCATGCACATGCATGAGCTGGGGAGAAGCAGAGAAAGGCGGAGACAGAATCAGAGGCAGACTCCAGGCTCTCAGCTATCAGCACAGAGCCCGACATGGAGCTTGAACTCATAAGCCATGAGATCATGACCTGAACTGATGTCGGACGCTTCACTGACTGAGCTACTCAGGCGCACCCTAAATTTTATTTTAAATATTTTAAAGAAAATATTCTCTTATTAGCTGATTTCACTTACCTGATCAAAAAGAAGCCTAAGTTGCCGTTCAGATTCACCAACCCACTTGCTCAGACAGTCTGCTCCTTTTCGCATAAAAAAAGCCACCTTTTTGTCTCCCTGACTGCACTCATTAGCTAATGCTCTGGCAACCAAGGTTTTACCTGTGCCAGGAGGGCCATAAAACAAACAGCCCCTAGAGGAAAAAAGAATCAATAGGAGTAAGGTAATGTTATCACCACCACTAATAACCAATACACAAGAATGCATCTCCCATAGTATTTTTTATTAATGCATAGATGATAATTCTTAGATACTGAGAAAGCTTTTTGTAGTGTATAGACAAGGTTCACTTTGCTGAGAGTATTCAAGGATGTTCTCAACGACCAAACTTTGGTAGGCAAATCAGAGAAGAGAGCCATTTGACAAGATAAACCAAAATTTTAAGTGTGTCTTCCCAATGACCTAGAAATTTCACATCTTAGAATGCATCATACAGAAATATTCAAAATATTATGAATACAGATTTTAAATGAATGTTCAAAAAAGGACCAATTCTAATTTATGAAAAACTAAAAAAAAATCTAAATGCTATTAGTAAGACACAGATGGGGCCCCTAGCTGGCTCAGTTGGAGAAACACATTAAGTCATGGGCCCATGAGATCAAGCCTCATAATGGGTGTAGAGAATACTTAAATAAATAAAACTTAAAAAAATAACAATAAGGTACAAATAAACATACTGTTACATTTATAAAACAAAATACTAGGAAAATGTCAAAAAGAATAATATACACATTATTGATACAGGAAGGTATCTAGAATACACTGTAGAGTGGAAAAGTTATATAAAAGAATTACTAAATAATTTTATTTATATTAAATGTTTACATGTGCTTAACATAGGCAAAATTTAAACTTAATATACACATATATGTATAAAACAAGCCTATAAGGAATATACAAGATTGTTCATCCGTAAGAAGTAAGATTGCTCTCTACTTGTAACACTTTCTGCTTCTTTCTCCGTTTTATTTCAGTTTCTCCCACATCCATACTACTTTAATGACTTTGGAAAAAGTTAACAATTATTTTTAAAATTCAACTCATATCCTACAAAAAACAATAAATTGCTTTTGATTTTAAAAAGCCACTGTAGAATTATAAGCCACATTTTTAATCCACTCAAATAGAAGATGACTCTTTAATAAGATTTTCTTCATCCTGAAACAGATGGAAAATGTAACAGTCTATATGTATATCTTGAATATTTTATTCTGCCCAACTTCCTTTAACATAAGTTCTCAGTCTTTTCTAATGGCTACCTAACTACCTATCTCGTGATCAAACACAATTAATCTGATCAGAAAAATGAATTTAAAAAACAAAAACAAAAAAAGCTTACCATTTCAAAACTACCAGCATCATCAAGTCATAGAAACACTTAACTGAAACTGTGTTTCCAAAGACTAAACAACATACAGCATCAAATTCGATACTATTTAGAGGCCAAATAAAGGAAAATCCATTTGGGCAATCCACTTGTATATTCAAGGCCTGCGCAGAGATTTAGATCTTGTACCCAACTGTTACATGCTGAAACATAAACTTCAAGAACATACTTACTACCATAGCCTTTGAACCCTAAATAATAATATTTCATTCCTAATTCTCATTGCTAGAACACATCAAATCAATACATATGAAATATTTATATTTATAATCATTTACTAACTGAAATTTGATAAATTAACAGTAATAACAATAATAAACATCTAGGATATTACTTACCTTGGAGGCTGAATCTTAAATTTCTCGAAAATTTCTGGATATAGAAGTGGGAATACTACCATTTCTTTCAGTGCATGAATATGATGGCTCAACCCACCTATGCTATCAAACCGCACCTTGGGAAGAAGGGAAAAAGATTAATATAATTTTAACTATTAAAGATTTTTTTTAATTTATAAGATTGTCTTATGATTCAGGAATACATGACTTCAGCAGGAACTGCTGAACATAAAATTCAAAAAATTACACTTTTGGAGGGTAGAAAAATAAAGTCAGCAGTAAAATTCAAGTTTACATTTCAGTTCAGCTAAATAAAGCTATCATTCTTTAATGTCCTAGTAACTAACGATAGATTAAATGTCCAATCTAACACTTTAATGAGTATCTATAGGCGATGATAAATTGTATTCACACTCTATTTAAATGTCTTTCAAAATACCATCTATCGCATGCATTGTCAGCAAAGGCAATACTGTCCCCACGGGGGCAAAAACGGATTTAGAAGTAGGGTGAAAAACATCTTAGCTACTACAATGGTTTCTGACCCTCCAAAGCTCAACTTTATAAAAACAAGTCTTATTCTTTTTTTTTTTTTTTTTTAGATTTTTTTTTGATGTTTTTATTTATTTTTGAGAGCAGGAGAGACAAAGCATGAGTGGGGGAGGGTCAGAGAGAGATAGGGAGACACAGAATCCGAAGCAGGCTCCAGGCTCTGAGATATCAGCACAGAGCCCGACGCGGGGCTCGAACTCACAAGCTGTGAGATCATGACCTGAGCCGAAATCGGACACTTAACCGACTGAGCCACCCAGGAGCCCCTTTTTTTTTTTTAAGAGAGAGAGAGCACATGTGAGTGGGAGAGAGGGCAGAGGGAGGGGGACGGAGGGAGACAGAGACAGAGAGAGAGAGGGAGAGAAGAAACATCCTAAGCAGGCTCCACACTCAGCACAGATTCCAACGTGGGCCCAATCCCACAATCCTGGGATCATGACCTGAGCCAAAAATCAAGAGTTGGACACACAATGGACTGAGCCACCCAGGTGCCCTCAGGCTTAATTCTTTTTTTTTTTTTTTAGGTTTATTTATTTTGAGAGAGAGCAAGTGGGGGAGGGACAGGGATAGGGGGAGAGAGAATCCCAAGCAGGCTGTGTGTGAGCCCGATGCAGGGCTCAGACTCACAAACTGAGTTATGACCTGAGCCAAAACCAATAGTCGGACACTTAAACAACTGAGCCACCCAGGCGCCCCAAGTCTTATTCTTTAATACTAATTTATCTAAATAGAAATTTAATTTTTCTCCTTAGGAGACAACAATGAAAAAATGATTTAAGAAACACTGATCTACCATAAGAAACAAAAGAGATTATTCCATAATAGTTTAAATACCTAAAAGACTTTGTAGAGTAAAATATTGTACAGAAAAAAAGTGCTTGAAGGAAATACTGCCAAAATGTTAACAGTAAACGCCTCTGGCTGCTGGATTACGCAGATTTCTTCCCCTGTATCTTTATTCTGTTATGGTACTTGAAAATGTTCCAAAATGAAATGCGACTATGATAGAAAAAACTTAAGTAATCTAGAAAAATAAATGCAGAGTTCAAATAAGAAAAACTGCATTTTCTTGAATACGGTATCAAATCTTAAAAAAATACTACTCCAAATAAATGGCAGAGACATCTAAAGTTAACTGAGTCAAGAGAATAAGGTCCTGGTAAACAAAATAAGCAAAAATCATTAAGTAAGGTCCTCTGAGAAAGTGCACCAGTAGATACGAGACTGTGAATTCAATACTCTAAATAAAGTCCTCATTAAAATATTTTCCCCTATGACTTCAGATTGGAGATAGTTAACACTTCATCTTCAAATATATACACAACTCCATTGATAACTTAAGTTTCTCATATGAGAATCAGTTATGTCATATAGAAAGGTTTATGGGGGGCGCCTGGGTGGCTCAGTCGGTTGGGCGGCCGACTTCGGCTCAGGTCACGATCTCACGGTCTGTGAGTTCGAGCCCCGCATCGGGCTCTGTGCTGATGGCTCATCAGAGCCTGGAGCCTGCTTCGGATTCTGTGTCTCCCTCTCTCTCTGCTCTTCCCCTGCTCATGCTCTATCTCTATGTCTCTCAAAAATAAATAAACGTTAAAAAAATTAAAAAAAAAAAAAAAAAGAAAAGAAAGGTTTATGGGAACAAAGAAAAAAAAAATCAAATACTATCTTAGTTGTGCAGAAACCTATTCCAAAATATATCCCCCAAAAAGATTCTATTAACAGTAAGTATCCACAATGTCCTCTAATCTTGTCTTTCTTTTCACACTTTCCCTGGGTACTATAATCCGCTTCCCATAGCGATCTCGACTATCTTTATATTTGAGACCCATATCTGAATTTCTAGCTCATATAGTTCTCCTTAATGCCAAACCTAAGTAACCAATTTCCTACAAGTCACTTCCATTTGTGATGTGCCATGGATACCTAAACATGTCTACCACTAACTAAGTCATCGTGACCCCTCAAAACATATTCTCTCTCTAATGCTCCCTACATCAGAGAGTAGATTCCACCCAGTCACTTAAGCCTAGGTCATACATTCAAGTTGTTTTTCTCCTTCATTCCCCAAAAGCAATAAATTCACCCAATTCCATCAAACCAAATTCTCTTCTGAATTCTGTCAAATCCATCTACTTCTTTCATCGTTAGCCTACCATGATCATTACTCCAGATTACTGTTACAACTGTGTCCAAACCAGTCTCACTGACAGTCTTGCTTCCCTCAAATTCTTTAACTACATCAGAGACAAAGTGTTCCACCTAAAATGGAAATCTGATCATGAAATTTAAGCAGCTTCAACAATACACTACTTCGTATCATGGTTTATGAGCCTTGCCACATTTGTCAGCCTCATTTCTTACCCATTTTTTAATTATATGAAATGGGGGGAGAGGGGTTTAAGTATCACCTTGACCAGAGTGTTAGGTTCCAAAACATACACATCAAAAACTAATAATGATGATATCTGGGTTTTTATTTTTATTGTATGTTGCCTTAGAAACAAGGAACAACTTTTATTTAAAAAAAAGTTACTTTTAGAAAAATATTTACAAAACTTACTGATTTATCAATGTTCATTGGATCAACATCAGCCAAGCTTGCACCAACTTTGACACGTTCTCGGAGAATACCACTAGCTAAATCTTCTGCTCTGAAGTTCATAGGCAAACATCTGAAATTCATAAAAATTCAAGTAGAAAGCATTAAAGCTTTATATTTTTAATGTCAAAATAAGTGTAAATCTTTAATACATTTTCATCTTTCATTTTCATTTTTCTCAAAACCCAGAAAACAACAAAATATAAAATAACAAACGAGTTCATATTTGTAAAGTACTTTTCCTGAGTTCCTTTCAAGAGACCAAAAATAAATTTATTTAGTAGACAAAGCAAACAAGATCACTAATCTATTTATTTGTCCAAAGAACCCAACCTATTCTAACTTAGAAAACAACACACCTGATATTTATATACAAATATAAATTTGTATTATACAAATATAAAATAAATATAGATCAACTATATGCATATAATACACAGCATTAAACAAACTCAAACTTTATTATAATATTTAAATATTTTCACACTTTCCCTGGGTACTATAATCCACTTCCCATAGTGATCCCATATTTAAATTTCTCATCAGGTATTACCTGGGTATGTATACTTAGTTTACATGATTAAAGAAATTTCTTTCCCTTTAATTCAAAGGTAACCAATTCTAGATCACATCTTGAGAGCTAACCTTTATCTTCTGTTTAACTCCCTTAAACCAGATCTTTGACCACCTAAAATCCTATATGGTATTATTTAATTTTATTATCCTTAAGAAAATATAATCTACTTCCTCTTTTAATCTTGGACAGTTACCAAAAGATGACATAAACAACCTCAAAAAAGTTTAACTTCTAAAATGAATATACTTTTCACAGACATTTCAGAATCTTAACTTACCTTAAAAATTTCCAAAGGGAGTATCGGAATAGTTCAGATTAAGCAGACATTAAATTCTTTTACTTAAACTTAAGAGTTCTGGGGCGCCTGGGTGTTGGTTAAGCGTCCAACTCTTGGTTTCGGCTCAGGTCATGATCTCACAGTTTGTGAGTTCAAGTCCCATAAGGGGCTCTATGTTGATAGTGCAGAGCCTGCCTGGAATTCTCTCTCCCTCTCTCCCTGCCTTCTCCCCGCTTGCTCTGTCACGCTCTCAAAATAAATAAATAAACGTTAATAAATAAATAAAATAAACTTCTATTTTTTTTCTCTTACATTTTCTTTCCATCATCCACATATGGAATTTTTTTCAACATATAATCTACAACAATCCAAACTTGTTTCCAAGACCTACTAACTGAAAATTTGTTATTTTTACAATAGATATATAATACCAAAATACAGAAATACTTTGCTTTTTAAATGTACATTTTCTAAATGTAATTTATCTCTAGTAGTATAAGCTAGAAAATTAACTCAAATTTTAAAGAAGAAATTATAATTGGATGTTCTAATTACTTACTAGACAAAATACTGGTTTTCACCCAGTGAAATTTTCTTCTTTTTTTTAATGTTTTTCTTTATTTTTGAAAGAGACAGAGATAGCGCACACGTACAAGCAGTGGAGGGGCAGAGAGAGGGAGATATAGAATCTGAAGCAGGCTCCAGGCTCTGAGTTGTCAGCACACAATCTAATGCAGGGCTCAAAATCATGAACCACGAGATCATGACCTGAGCCGGAGTCAGATACCTAACCAACTAAGCCACCCGAGAACCCCCATAGTGAAAATTCTTGAGGTTTTAGTGAACCATATAGTAATCAGTCATTTACCCTAGTTAAGGAAAGACCACTAGATGGTACTCACTGAACCAAAATAAAACAAATTTTGCAATAAAATCCAAGGGCTCCTGAGATGATTCTATTAGAAACCAAATCACTCTGAGTGCTGTAATCACTATAAGCATCTAAAATCAATCTCAGTAGGGGTGCCTGGGTAGCTCAGTCAGTTAAGCGTCTGACTTTGGCTCAGGTCATGATCTCGTGATTCATGAGTTCGAGCCCCATGCTGGGCTCTGTGCTGACAGCTCAGGGCCTGGAGACTGCTTTGGATTCTGTCTCCCTCTCTCTCTGCTCTTCCCTGACTCATGCTCGCTCTATCTCTCTCTCTCAAAAAATGAATAAACATTAAAAAAAGTTTTTTAATAAAAAAATATATAAAATCAGTCTCATTAAAATGGATTTGGATTAGAGGAGAGGGATCAAAGAAAAGACTACCATAGGGGTTGGCTGCTTCCCTTTGGATCTTCTTCCTTTAACTTTCTGCACATTCACTGAGTCATCATATAGTAAATAATTTATGAGAAGTTTCTCAAGGTTAGATTTCTATTTTAAGAATTACTAAGTATGGGCGCCTAGGTGGCTCAGTCAGTTAAGCGTCTGACTTCAGCTCAGGTCATGATCTCATGGTTTATGAGTTTGAGCCCTGCATAAGGTTCAGGGCTGACAGCTCAGAGCCTTGAGCCTGCCTGGGATTCTGTGTCTCCCTCTCTCTCTCTCTCTGCCCCGTGCTCACATGTGCTCTCTCTTGAAAAGAAATTGAAAAATTTTTTTAATTAAAAATTAGTAAGTAAAAACCAAATCAGTGCCTTACTCTGGTCTAAAACATGTAGTAGAGTGCCTGGGTGGCACAGTCTATTAAGTGTATCTGACCCTTGATCTCGGCTCAGGTCATGATCTCACGGTTTGGGAGTTCGAGCCCTGCATCAGGCTCTGTGCTAATGGCATGGAGCCTGCTTAGGATTCTGTTTCTCCTTCTCTCTGCCCTTTCCCAGCTTGTTCTCTCTATCAAAATAAATAACCTTAAAAAAAAGATTAAAAACAAATCAAATATGTACTGAGTATCAGTGTTCACAAAATACTGGTACAGATTAAGAATCCCATTCAAAAAATAACTGCTCAGGTGCACCTGGGTGCTCAGTCAGTTGAGCATCCGACTTCAGCTCAGGTCATGATATCAGCATTTATGGGTTCAAAGCCTCATGTTGGGCTCTGTGCTGACAGCTCTGAGCCTGAAGACTGCTTCAGATTCAGTCTCCCTCTCTCTCGCTGCCCTTCCCCCACTCACACTCTGTCTGTCTCTCTCTCTCTCTGTCTCTCTCAAAAATAAACAAAAAAAAACTATTATTTTTAATAAATAAAATAACTGTTCTTAGGGCATCTGGCTGGCTTAGTCAATAGACCATATGACTCTTGTTCCCAAGGTGGTAAGTCCAAGGCCCACGATGGATGTGGAGGCTATTTAAAAAAATAAATAAACAAATAAAAATAACTGTTCTTCCTTTTTTCTACCATGGGTATAACAATAAAAAATTTACTAACCTGTTTCTTGCTCTTGCCATGCTCTTTGATTTCCTTCTTTCAAAGCGTTCTTCATCAGAAGAAGTTGTGTCACTACTATGAATGGCATGCTTCTTTCTCCTATTTAAAGATGGTAAAATCCTTAACATCATTATATAGCAGCAAATGGTTTTTGAAAACATCCTGTATGGGGTGCTTGGGTAGCTCAGTGGGTTAAGTGTCCAACTCTGATTTCACTCAAGTCATAATCTCATGGTTCACCAGTTCAAGCCCTACATAGGGCTTTGCACTGACAGCACCAAGCCTGCTTGGGATTCTCTCTCTCCCTCTACGCCTCTCTTTCAAAAATAAACTTTAAAAATTTTTTAAAAATTTAAAAAACACATTGTAGAAGGGCACATGGGTGACTCAGTTGGTTAAGCATCCGACTATTGATTTTGGTCCAGGTCATAATCTCACTGTCATGAAATCGATCTCCTTGTGGGACTCCGTGCTAGGCATAGGGCTTAAGATTCTCTTTCTCTCCTTCTCTCTCCGCCCTTTCGCCCAACATGCACTCACATGCACATGCGCTCTGTCTCTCAAAAAATAAAAAACACGTTATAGAGACTATAGCTACAGAGAATAAACTGAGGATTGCTGGAGGGGAGCTGGGTGGGAAATGGATCAAATGGGTGATGGATATTAAGGAGGGCACTTGTGTGAGCACTGGGTGTTATCTGTAAGTGATGAATCACTACTAAATTCTACTCCTGAAACCAATATTACACTGTATGTTAATTAACTAGAATTTAAATAAAAAGTTGAAACAACAAAAAATAAATCACATTGTAAGCATTATATCTACAATTAAATCAGATTTACTTATAGATTTATAGTACATTTATTCAGCAAATATTACTAAGATCCTTCAGCTCATCTAGTTTGTATCTAATGAAGTATAAACATGGTACCTTCAACAAAGAACAAAAAGGAGGAAAGGAGTCTATAATTTTTCAAATAGGGTTGTGCGGAATGGAGTCAAGCAACAAATTTAATTTGCATTCCTATTAAGGGAATCAGTGATTTAAAAATTAAGTTAGAATCTCACTGGAAAATAAAGTTTGTCTTTTTCTCTTATTTTTCTTTTCCCAAATAATCAGAAACAATCCAGACGCCAAAGAAAATAATACGCTGGCTTACAGACAGAGAAGGGCTTTTACTTCCCAATTAAGATACATCCTATCCAAATTTCTCATAAAATATACAAAGAATTTTTGAAGAAAAAAAGAAAGAAATGGCTTATAATCAGAACTACTATGGAAGGATTAAAAAATGTATCAAGTTAAATTCATCCTCAACAGAAATAATATTCAATGAATGCTGTATCATTAAAAGTTGATGACATCTCTAAGATACCAAAAAATATGTAATCATATACATGTGCATCTACAAAGAAACAACAAATTATCTTTTTTTTTAATGTTTGTTTATTTTTGAGAGACACAGAGACAGAGTATGAGCAGGGGAAGGGCAGAGAGAGAGGGAGATACAGAATCTGAAGCATGCTCCAGTCTCTGAGCCGTCAGCACAGAGCCCGACACGGGGCTCGAACTCACAGACCGTGAGATCATGACCTGAGCCGAAGTCAGCCGCTTAACCAACTGAGCCACCCAGGCGCCCCAAGAAACAACAAATTATACCAGATTGACTTCTCAACAACAATATATCAAAGAAGATATATATATACATGTATATATATCTCCAATATATATCTTCAACCTATTAGTGAAGCAAGAACTTCAAAGGTTTAAGGGAAACCTACTGGATTTAGAACTGTCTAAATTCACAAAATTATTGGCCAGCTATCAAAATAAAAGGCGTTTTTAAGATATAAATTTACATTCACACATTCTTTCTTAGTAAATTATTGAGATTATATTCCTGCAAAATGAAATGGTAAAGAAAAAAGAAGACATGGGATCTAGTAAACAGTGGATCCAACTCATGAAAACAGAATTAAGTTATAGCATATTCACTTTGCAGCAGGCCTAGAAAACAATCCCTTTGAAGTGGAAAAGGAAGATGACACTAAGGGAGAGGTCATTTGACAAAAAGAATCTGAATGTTTTCATATCATCAGAAATTTGGAAAAACGTGAAACCACCTGAATGTCAAAAAAAAAAAAAAAAAAAGAACTCTTGAAAGCACCATCATTTTGAAGACCATCGGGAGATAAATTCAGTGGATCCATTTTCCCCTTTCCGCCACATACATGAAATCAGTACAAGAAGCCCTGCATACATATGTTCCCATCAGGCTATGCAGAAAGTAATACAAGCTCCCCACGCCTATCCCGTGAACCCTATGTTCCCCTTCACTACTCTATTTTCTTCCAAGCACTTGTCATCATCTGACTACTAAGTATTTTATATATCCATTAGTTTATATCTTCCTTCATATGTAAGCTCCGGGAGAACAGGGATTTTTACACTTCTAATTTCTGAACATCGAGTGCTTTGAATGACACTTGGTTCATAGAGAAGGCATGCAATACATATCACTGAATGAATGAATAAAATTTAATAACACCAGGAGTATTTCCCATTGAGTGGCCAGAGTTAGTGACAAAAGGTCCATCGAGAAGGAAATTTAATCCTAGCACCATACTTAGCTTTACAGTGAAAAACATTGTCATTATTCACAGAAATCGAAAAACTATTAATTTGTGTTTGCTTTTTCAGGATTTTAGGATTTTTGACCTTCCAGGATTAACCTATAAATTAATCAGGACTTAATAACTGTCACAGAAAAATATAAATGTTATTAGTTCTGATAATATAAAAAGATAGAAGGAGTAGAATGGAAGGAAGTGGATGTTTGTGCCCTAGTCTTAAAAGTAAGGAGTGAACTATGTGGAATTTAAGAGACAACACAAATGAACAAAGGAAAAAAGAGATAAACCAAAAAAGAGACCCTCAAACTATAGAGAACAAACTGATGGGTACTGGAGGAAAGGGGGTGGGGGATGGGTGAAATGGTTGAAGGAGACTAAAAGTACACTTACCTTTTCTTTTTAAAGTTTGTTTATGTACTTTGAGAGACAGAGAAAGAGAACAAGGTGGGGGGTGGTGGAGGGCGTGGGCAGAGAGATAGACTGAATCCCAAGCTGGCTCCAGGCTCTCAGTACAGAGCGCAACACAGGGCTTGAATCTCACAAACTGAGAGATCACGGCCCTGTCTAAAATCAAGAATCAGACTCTCAACTGACTGAGCCACCCAGGTACCCCAAAAGTACATTTATCTTGATGAACACTGAGTAATATAGAGAACTGCTGAATCATTACACTATTACCTGAAATTAACATAAACTGTATGTTAACTGTAATACTGTAATTAAAATTAAAAAATAATAATCTTATTGTCTAATAATTTAGAATCAGGTTTATTATCCATATTAATAAAAATGATATGAAGTCATGAAAATGACCTTATAGATTATTTAACGACCAAGAAAGGTATTCATAATATATTAAGCAAACAAATAAACTCAATCTACAAAATAGCAAGGAAAAAAAAAGTCAGGAGTGAAAAGATACTATCTATAATTAATAAAACAAAAATAGACATTCAAGTATAATGATTCAAATTTCATGTGGCTAAAGAAGAATTGAGATTAGTGTTATCATTATATGAGAATGAGGAGAATCACAAGACACTGTTTAAAAGTGATGAATTGAGGGGCACCTCGGTGGCTCAGTTGGTTGAGTGTTCAACTGTTGATTTCAACTCAAGTCATGATCTCACAGTTCACGAGAAAAGTAGGGAAAACTTCACCATAAAGTTTTAAAATGTTATCAAGCAATACTATCCATGAAGCCGAACTATAGAGCAAAAATATAAGAACTCAAGACGCCATAAGAAAACAGGAGAAGACAAACATCTAAGCTACTGAAACTCCAAAATACATAGGGAAAACATTCGACAAAGAAATAAAGATAAAGTGAATGCAACATTAGTTACACAAAAACTAGAAAATACCTAAAAGGATGTAGAGAATAGAAAACAGCCAACAAAATGTAACAAAAATTTAAAAAGAAAAGCAGAGAAAATGATGGATATAAAAGAAAAAAAATTCAACATTGGAATAACTAGAATCTTCAAATAAAAAAAAATCCAGAATAATGGGAGAGAGCAAATATTTGAAAATATAATTCACGAAAAGTATACTGAAGTGAAAGATGTGATTATTATTCACTTGAAGATATATAATAGAGCAAAATGACTCAAAACGATCACTTACAAAATACATGCTACGAATCAAGTTAGTTTTAAGATAAAGAAAGAATCTTCGGGTAGCTATCCAAAAGGGTGAGGAGACTTATAAAGGAAAAAAATTTACCCTCAAATTTCAACACAGCAGCATTCAATGCCAATAACACAATAAAATACATCAAGGTACTCAAGATAAGTGTATATATAAGCCAAAATATTTATACTGGGCCAAACTGTCCTTCACGTATGAAGACTACAGACAACCAATTTAGAACATGCAAGAACTTAAGGAATAGTGAAACCATGAAGCATAAAAACTGCTACCGGGCAAATTTCAGCTAATGAAGATATGTATAGGAAAATGCAGCAACAAGGATAGGCTGTAAGCACAATATATTTTACCTATAGTTCTAAAACTAAAGCAAGAAAATAAGGTGACAGTAGAACGTCCATGGCACTGTACAAAAAAACAAAAATGTGAGGCAAAAACAAAGATATCAGATAAGGTAAATAAGCCAGCTACTTCAATATTAAAAGTAAAAAAGTCAGGGATTATTATTAAAACTTACAAATTAAACTTCTCAAAAATGTAGATTTCAAGGATATGGAGAAAAAGGAACCCTTGTGCACTGGTGCAGCCACCATGGAAAACAGTATGGAGGTTCCTCAAAAAGCTAAAAATAACACTACCTTATGATCCAGCAATCACACTACTAAGTTATTTACCCAAAGAATACAAGAACATTAATTCAAAGGGATAAAAAGACTTCTATCTTTATTGCAGCATTATTTACAATAGCCAAGATATGGAAGCAGCCCAAGTGTCCATCAATTAACAAGAAAATGTGGTGTGTGTATACATATATATATGTATATATGTACATATACATAGTGTGTGTGTGTGTGTATATATACACACGTGATGGAGTATTATTCAGCCATAAAAAAAAAGAATGAAATCTTGCCATTTGCAATGCCATGGATGGAACTAGAGAGTATAATGCTAAGTGAAATAAGTCAGTGAGAGACAAATACCCTATGATTTCACTCAAATGTGAAATTTAAGAAACCAAACAAGGGGATAAAATAAGAGAGAGAGAAACGAAGTAAGAAAAAGACTCTTAACTATAGAGAACAAACTGATGGTTACCAGAGGGGAGGTGTTTCAGGGGATAGGTTAAATATATGATGGGGATTAAGGAGTGCACTTGCTGTGATGAGCACAAGGTGATGTATGTTAGTGTTGAATCACTATACTCTACACCCGAAACTAGTATAACAGTGTATGTTAACTAACCGAAATTAAAATAAAAACTTAAATTAAAAAAAAATGTTTATGTAAAAGGACAATGGTAAACACTTAAAAGAAAAGAGTAAATTGAAAATGGGTAATGGAAATAATAAGGGAATAGACAGAAAAGAATGCTCAGGGTAAGACGATGCTCAGAATAAGAAACTAATTGGTACTAACAAAAAAGATGAGGCCATTATAAAAATTTAAAGTAAAAACCACTATAAAATGCATGCCTTCCTAAATAAAATCAGAATAATTAGGTACAAAAATAAATATAAAATTCAACAGAAAGAACCACAAAGTGAATTCTGTGTGAATTATCAAAAACCTCTCCAAAAGGCAAGATCCACTAAAACTAATGGATGAAGAGCAAAAAAGATATATGCAAAATCTCAAAGAATCGTCCCCAAGATACTTCCCCAGTACTGAATTTTATCAAACATTTAAGGAGGAAGTAACACCAATCTTACACAAACCCTTTCAGAAAGCAAAAGAGAGAAATACCTCCCAACCCCATTAATGATACCAGCAAAACTAACAGCAAAACCCCCAAGGACATTACAAAAAGAGAAAATTACAAATCAGTATCTTTTGTAGACAACAACAACAACAACAACAACAACAACAAATCTTAAGAAAACATTAGCAAATTATATCCAGCAAACAATAAAAGCATATACATTATCACCAAAAATATATATATATATATCTCTGGATATTACATATCCAGAGAATGCAATCGATATAATTTACCACATTAACAATAAAAGAGAAATATTATGATCAATTTGAAGAACACAAATCATTTACCAAAATTCAGCATCCTATTATGACAAAAGCTCATGATAATACAGGAATAGACGGAAACGTATTCAATTAGAAAACAGTATCAAAAACAAAACAAAAAACAACCTTCAGCTAATACACTACTTATTGGAGAAACAGTCAACATTTCCCTAAAAAAATCAAGTACAACACATACCCACTCTCACAACTTCTATTCACCACTGTACCAAAGATCCTACAAAAACAATAAGGAAAGAAATAAAACTCAAAGAGATTGAAATTTGCAGATGATATGGTTTATAAAGAAAATACCCAGTAATCTACAAAACAACTACTAGTATAACAATACTTGTCAAGGTCACAGATTACAAAGTTAATAGACAAATCAATTCTGCTTTTAAATCTTAGTTTAAAACAATTAGGAACAATTAGAAAGTAGCTTTTTTTACAGAGTACTTTTTTAATGTTTATTTATTTTTGAGAGAGAGAGGAGGGGAAGAAAGAAAGGGAGAGAGAGAACCCCAAGCTGAACCCACACTATCAGCACAGTGTCTGTCCCATCATGGGGCTCAAATTCATAAGCCATGAGATCATGACCTGAACTAGAATCAAGTCACTGGCTTAACTGACTGAACCACCCAGGCACCCCAGAGTATTTTTTTAAAGTTTTTATTTATTCATTTAAGTAATCTATACCCGACATGGAGCTTGAACTCATGACCCCAAGATTAAGAGTCATATACTCTCCTGGGGCGCCTGGGTAGCTCAGTTGGTTGGGCATCTGACTTCGGCCCAGGTCAAGATCTCGCCATTCAGAGTTTGAGCCCCACATTGGGCTCTGTGCTGACAGCTCAGAGCCTGGTGCCTATTTCAGATTCTCTCTCTCTCTCTCTCTCTCTCTCTCTCTTTCTCTCTGTGTGTGTCTTTCTCTCCCTGCCTCTCCCCTGCTCCCACATCCTCTCTCTCTCAAAAATAAACTTTAAAAAAAAGAGTCATATGCTCTTCTGAGCCAGCCAGGTGCCCCTAGAAGGTAGTTTTTAAAAGTAATTCCACTGAAGCATTAAACATAAAATACTTAAAAATAAATTTTAAAATACAAGAAAAACCTCTACACTATAAACTACAAATCGTTGCTAAGATTAATTTCAAAAGATTTAAATAAATGAAGTGATATACCATGTTCATGGATTGACAGACTAAATATTATTACAATATTGATTCTCCCCATATTGACCTACAGCTTCAATGTAGTCCAAACAAAATCCCAGGAGGCTTTTACTATAGAAACTAACAGGGGGCACCTGGATAACTCAATCGGTTAAGCAGCCGACTTTGGCTCAGATTATGATCTCATAGCTTAGCTGGTGAGTTCAAGCCCCAAGCTGGGCTCTCCACTGTCAGCAGAGTCCACTTCTGATCCTCTGTCCCCTTCTCTCTCTGCCTCTCCCCAGTTCATTCTCTCTCTCTAGATAAATAAACTTGGAAGAAAGGAAGGAAGGAAGGAAGGAAGGAAGGAAGAAAGGGAGGGAGGGAGGAAGGAGGGAGGGAGGGAGGGAGGGAGGGAAGGAGGGAGGGAGGGAGGGAGGAACAAACTAACAGAGGCAGGCTCCTGGGTGGCTCAGTTGTTTAAGCATTTAGACATCCAACTCTTAGTTTCAGCTTAGATCACTTATCTCCTGGTTCATTATATCGAGCCCTGCATCAGGCTCTATGTTGACAGTGCAGAGCCTGAGTGGGATTCTCTCTCCTCTCTCTCTGCCCCTCCCCCACTGGTGCACAAGCACACACACTCTCTCAAAATAAATAAAGTTGGAAGGAAGGAAGGAAAGGAAGGAAAGGAAGGAAAGGAAGGAAAGGAAGGAAAGGAAGGAAAGGAAGGAAAGGAAGGAAAGGAAGGAAAGGAAGGAAGGAAGGAAGGAAGGAAGGAAGGAAGGAAGGAAGAAATTAACAGGGGAGCCTGGCTAAGTCAGAGGAGTGTGTAACTCTTGTTCTCAGAGTCATGAGCTGAGAGATTACTTAAAATTGCACATAGAGATTACTTAAAAAAAAAAAAGAAGAAACTGACAAGTTGATTATAACACTTAAATGAAAATGCAAAGGACCTAGAATTTACAAAGTAATCTTTAAAAAGAAGACTAAAGTTGAAGGACTTACAGTACCTGATTTCAAGATGTACTATACAGTGACAGTAATCAAAACAATGTGGTAATGCTTGATAAACAGAACAAAATCCAGAACCAGACCTACATGTATACAGGAAATAAATTTCTGACAGAAGCACCAAGCCAATTCAGTGAGGCGTCTTTTTCATCAACAAGTGATGTTGAAATACTGGATATTCGGGTACAAAAAAAGAACCACAACTTTTACCTCCCATAATACACAAAGCAAAAACTATAAAACTTCTGGTAAAACACATGGAATAAAAACCTTTGTAATCTTATGGTGGAAGAAAGTTTCAAAAAGCACAAACTATAAAAGAAAAATGAATATGCTGATCTTCATAAAAATTTGAAACCAGTAAGAGATAGACAATAGATAGTGGGAGTCGGGTTTCAGTACAAGCTAATCTTTAGCTTAACAGATAAATATGGATACAGAAACAATTATAAATGTGCCTGCATCCATAGGTTAGTGTATGTACACACATTACCTAGCTATCTGTGAGGCCTTGTAGCCACAAACATGCACAGAGTCTAGACTCCAGCTTCTAAATATTATTCTCCAATAAAAGGAAACAGGGCTCCTTACTGAGATGGCTTACCCTAGAGCCGGGGCACGGAAAATACACAATGAGCCTAGCACATGTTGTATGTAATGACAGAAAGTAAAGAAATACAAAACAAAAGGAAGGAGGCATGTAAAAAGGACATGGGAGACAACCTGAAAAGGCTTCCACTGGCTAAAGGAGGTACATTTGAACAACAAAATAACACAGGATTGCATTATAACCCAAAGCATAAAATAATATGCATGCATCCAAGCTGATATAAATGATTGAATAAATATTTTTAATGGAAAGATGCCAATGTCTTACAAAAGAATTTCAAGTAATATAGGTAGCTACTACCCCCTCTAGGAGATGGAGTTTTAATTCTCAAACCACTACCTTTTCTTGAAGTTATGTTAGACTTAGTGACTTGTTTATGTAAAGAGTAGTCTATGGAAATGGAAAAACCACACCTTGACAGTGGAGAAATGTGGCAAGCACGACTCTAACCCAGTGATCAAGGTTCACTTAACACTGTCAGTGATGTCGTGTGCGTGTGTTTGCCCTTGATGTGATACGATAAGGACGCTTGTCTATCTTCCCGAAAACCCGGAACCCGGTCCAATAAAGAGGAAACGTGATCAGACAAATTGGTGGACATTTCACAAGATACAGAGACAAGATTCCTCACGATTATCAAGACCACGAAAAACAAGGAAAGGAAGACAGAAAAACTGTCACAGACCAGAGACTATAGAGACAGGACAACTAAATGTAGTATGGTACCCTGAATTAGATTCTGCAGCAGAAAAAGAACATTAATGGGGTGCCTAGGTGGCTCAGTTGGTTAAGAGTCCAACTCTTGACTTCCGTGCAGGTCATGACTTCACAGTTCATAGGATAAAGCCTCACATCGGGCTCTGCCCTGATGGCACAGAGCCTGCTTGGGCTTCTCTCTCTCTGTGTCCCTCTCCTGCTTGCGCGTGGCACATGCACTCTTTCTCTCAAAATAAACATTTAAACATAAATTTAAAGGAAGGAAAGAACATTAATGAAAAAACTATTAATATCCAAATAAATTTTAGAGGTTGGCAAGTAGTTATATACCAATGTCAGTTCTTAGTTGTAACAAACATACCACAACATGTTAACAATGACAAAAACTGGGTAAGTGGTATAAGGGAACCTCTAAAATATCTTCGCAACTTTTCTGCAAAGCTAAAATTGTTCTAAAATTAAAAACCCATTTAAAAAATATTTTATTTTAAACATCCTTTGAAACACATCATTAGAAGATCAAATGACAAGTCAAAAAGGATGAGGAAACACTTGCAAAACATATGTGACAAAAGATTTATGTCTAGAATATATTTTAAAAACTCCTGAAACTTATTAAGGAGGCAAACTTGATTTTAAGATGGCAAAAGATTTAAACAGAAACTTTACAAAGAAGATATAAAAATGGCCAATAAGTAAATAAAATGATGCTTAACATGGTTAAAGACTCAGGAACAGCAAAGTAAAAACTAAAATGAGATACTAGTATATATTCATCAGAATGGCTACAATTGGGGTGTCTGGGTGGCTGAACTGGTTAAGCGACCAACTCTTGGTTTCAGTTCAGGTCATGATCTCACAGTTCATGGCTTCGAGGCCTCTCGGAGCATTTCAGGTCATGATCTTATGGTTAATGGCCTCTCAGGGCAGAGACTAGGATTCTCTCTCTCCCTCTCTCTCTCTCCCCCTCCCTCATTCTCTCGGTCTCTCTCTCAAAACAAATAGATTAAAAAAAAAAAAAAAAAAAGAATGGTTATGATTAACAAGACTGACCATACCAACTGCTGACAAGGATATAAAGCAAATGGAACTCAAACACACTGTTAGTGAAATTATAAAATGGTTACAAAAATTCTGAAGATTGGTAACTTCTTAAAAAGTTAAATATCAGGGCGCCTGGGTGGCTCAGTCGGTTGAGCACCGAATTCGGCTCAGGTCATGATCTCGCAGTCTGTGGGTTCGAGCCCCGCATCGGGCTCTGTGCTGAAGGCTCAGAACCTGGAGCCTGCTTCAGATTCTGTGTCCCCTCTCTCTCTCTGCCCTTCTCCTGCTCACACTCTGTCTCTATGTCTCAAAAATAAATAAACGTTAAAAAAAAAATTTTTTTTTAAAGTTAAATATCACCTATCATCAAGACCTACACATTCCACTCAAGAAACAACCCAAATTTCCATCAAAAGATGACACATTTGGTATGTCCATGCAATGAATACTCCTCAGCAATAAAAAGGAATAATCTACTGACATACATAACAACATAGATGAATCTCAAAAATCATTATGCTGAGTGAAGACGGAAGACAAAACTCTGGAAAATGGAAACAAATATACACTGACAAAAAGATCAGTGGTTGCCTAGGGCCAGACTGAAAAGGGGCACAAGACAACTTTTGAGGATAATGTAAATGTTCTACATCCTAACTGCAACAGTGAAATCAAAACATGCATTTGTGGGGTGCCTGGGTGGCTCAGTCAGTTGAGCGTCTGACTTCGGCTCAGGTCATGATCTCGCTCGTGGGTTCGGGCTCCGTGTCGGGCTCTGTGCTGACAGCTCAGAGCCTGGAGCCTTCTTGGGATTCTGCGTCTCCCTCTCTCTCTGCCTCTCCCCCCCCTCAAAAATAAACATTAAAAAAATTTTAAACTAAAATGGGTTGACATATGGGTAGAGTTGATAAAGAAAGTATAATAAAATGAAACTGTAGAATCTTTGTGGTGGGTATGCCAGGACTCACTGTAAAATTCTTCCAACTCTTCTAGATACTTGAGAATTTCCATGAGAAAATGTTGGAGAGGGAAAGATCACACAGTGAAATGCTTAAGGCCGTAAAAGCTGAATCAAAATAAGATAAAGTAACAGAACTAAAAACAAACAACAGTCACGTCAACAAATGCAAATACATGTAACACGATTATGAAAATAAGAATTTTAGACAGAATCTCAAATTGGAACATGACTCGGGGCAGCTGGCTGGCTCAGGCAGTTAAGCGTCTAACTCTCGGTTTCAGCTCAGGTCATGATCTCATGGTTCATGCGATCAAACCCTGCATCGGGCTCCACACTGACGGCATGGAGCCTATTTGGGATTGTCTCTCTCCCTTTCTCTGCCCTTCTGTGCCCACACATGCACACACACACACACACTCTCTCTCTCTCTCTCACTCTCTCGAAATAAAGAAAACTTTAAAAGCAAAATGAGAATATGGCTCTATGCTGTAAACAAGAGATATTTAATGTGATTCAGAGAGATGGGAAATAAAAGAAGAAGCAAAAGTATACAACTCAAACGAAGATATGGTTAAAAACTTAACATCAAACTATAAATTGGTATAAAAGAAATAAATAAAGGAGAATGTTTTTAATGTTTATTTATTTTTGAGAGAGAAAGACAGACAGACAGAGTGTCGTGGGGGAAAAGCAGAGAGAGAGGGAGACACAGAATCTGAAGCAGGCTCCAGGCTCCGAGCTGCCAGCACAGAGCCCGACACTGGGCTTGAACCCACGAACCACGAGGTCATGACCTGAGCCGAAGTCAGACACTTAACCAACTGAGCCACCCATGTACCCCAAACAAAGAATATTTTCAAAGACAAAATGACACAATTCATAATACAGTTTCTGACTATAAGCAGTTGTAGACAACTTAACACAGCAACAACACCCAAAAAGCAAAACTTATAGCACACAAAAGGAAAAAGGGATATAGACATCCTAGTACTAGGAAAACTTTAATTCGCCTTTTCCGTCCACATCAAAAGTGAAAAAAAAGTTAAGAGTACAAAATGACCAAAACTGTAATAATAAAGGCAACCTAAAAAATATAATAAATAACATACTTAATTGAGTTTCAACCTATGGGTTAAAAATAAAGAACATTTCTGCGGCGCCTGGCTGGCTCAGTCAGTTAAGCATCCGACTTTGGCTCAGGTCATGATCTCTCGGTTGGTGAGTTTGAGCCCTGCATCAGGCTCTGAGCTGTCAGCACAGCCGCTTCAGATTCTGTGTCTCCCTCTCTCTCTGCCCCTCCCTTACTTGCGTTCTGTCTCTCTCTTTCTCAAAAAAAAAACTAATAATAAATCTTAAAAAATAAACAAAAATAAAGAACATCTTTTCAAATGCCTATGGAACAGTTATAAAAATAAAGTATATATTCAACCACAAGGAAACTTCAGTAAGTACAACAATGTTTGTACAAACAACATTCTCTAACCACAGTGCAACAAATACAGAGATTAATTACAAAATCAGAAAACAAAAGGCACTTGAGGCACTTACATCTAAAAGATTCAACATTAGGAAATCTATTAAAATAATTAATAAATCCTACTAATAAATCTGAGATGAAATATCTCTATAGACTTTAACAATTTATTTGAAAACATTCAATCACTATTCTTGTTTTGTTTTTTGTTTTTAAAGAAAATTCAATGATTTGCGGCACCTAGGTGGCTCAGTCAGTTAAGCATCCAACTTTGGCTAGGGTCATGATCTCTCAGTTCATGGGTTCAACCCCACGTTGGACTCTGTGCTGGCAGCTCGGAGCCTGGAACCTGCTTCGATTCTGTGACTCCCTCTCTCTGCCCCTCCCCTGCTCAAGTTCTGTCTCTCTCTGTCTCTCATAAAATAAATAAACATTAAAAAAATAAATTAAAAAAAAGAAAATTCAATGGTTTAAAAAATACATAAATCTTTGGGGCACCTGGATGGCCTTAGGTTAAGTGTTTGACTCTTGATTTTGGCTCAGGTCATGATCTCATGGTTCATAGGTTCCTGAGTTCCAGCTCTCCAGCACTGAAACCACGGAGCCTGCTTGGGATTCTCTCTCTCTCTCTCTCTCTCTCTCTCTCTCTCTCTCTCTCTCTGCCCCTCCCCTGCTCATGCATTCTCTCTCTCTCAAAATAAACATTCTTTTTTCTTTTAATAGTTTATTTTCAAATTGGTTTACATATAACACCCAGTGTTCATCCCAACACGTGCCCTCTTTAATGCCTGTCACCTCCTCTCCCCCCTCCCTCACCGCCCTTACCCTCAGTTTGTTCTTAGTCTTTGAGAGTCTCTTATGTTTATCTCCCTCCCTCTCTGTGTCTTTTTTTCCTTTCCCCTCTTCCCCTCCCCCTGGTTTTTGCTTAGTCTCACAAAGTCCACCTATTCGTGGAAACATATGGTATCTGTCTTTTTCTGACTGACTTATTTCACTTAACATAATACCCTCCAGTTCCATCCATGTTGCTACACATGGCCAGATTTCATTTTTTCTCCACACATAGTAGTCTATTGTATATATGTACCACTAAATAAACATTCTTAAGATAAATAAATTAAATAAAAAAACATAAATCTTTAACGTGACAAAAATACATCTTAAGCATCAACCATGACATGGACGTGCTAGGAGAAATCCCCAAAGAAGAGGGGTACACAAAATTAATACGCTGAAATTAATTGTTATCACATACATAAATCAGAGAGAAAATATAATGGAAGAATGAAAATAAAAGGACACAGAATCTTTCACAAAAGCAACAGAAAAGGTAAGTTACACAAGAAAAAAACTAACAATAAATGTGCAAGGACCACAGATAACACTTTAAGACATAACTGAATAGCATTAAAAACAAAAATAACACAAATAACGGAAAATCACATTCAAAGGAAAATTTAAGGGATTAGCAGTTATAAATATTACAACATATTAAAAAGCTTCAACAACTTAAACAGTACTCAATATGAATGAAACAAATATCCAGAAGCAGAACAAAACATATAATTTGATATATGATAAATGTGGCAAAGAAAATCAATGGAGAAATCAAGACCTGACTCAATAAATGAGTTTGGGAAAACTCGTTTTTCCATCTGCGAAAAAAAAACTGGATCTGTACTACAAATCTTACACCAGGACAAAATTCATAAGGATCAAAATTTAAAAGTGAAAAATGATACCATAAAAATAAACAAAAATGAACTCCTTGAAAACTTTGGATTTGGGTACGTTTTTCAAACTATGATTTAGAATCTAGGGGCATCTAGGTAGCTCAGCGAGTTAAGCTCACTCTTGATTTCGGCTCAGGTCATGATCTCACAGTCTGTGAGTTTGAGCCCCGCGTCGGACTCTGCACTGACAGCACGGAACCTGCTTGGGATTCTCTATCTTCCTCTCTCTCTCTGCCTCTCCCCTGTGCATGCGTGCCTGCTCTCTCTCTTTCAAAAATATTTTTTTAATAAAATAAAATAAAATCTAAAAGCCTTAAAAAATAAGATTGATAAATCTGATTACAAAAAATAAAAACCTTCTGGTAAAGACAACTGAAAAAAATGTCAAAAAAAAAACCCAAGTTTGAACCAAGGTAAAAGATTGACAATTTATGACAAAGGACTAATCTCTTCAGGATACAAAAACTACTAAAAGTAGATAAAGGAGTAACAATCTATTAGAAAAATAGGCGAACTTTGCACACGTTTCAGAAAAAAGGAAAAACAAATGACTTTTAAACATATGAAAAAAATACTCTGATAAGAGATATAGAAATTTAAAATAAACCAAGATCTCCTTTTCAACTCTCAGACTGGCAAAAATGCTAAAGCTTGAGAATACATTTTGTTTGCAGGAACATGGGGAAATGGGCCCTTCCATACACTGCTGGGTGGTTTGCAAACTAAGCAAAGTTAAAATTTCAAACTCCCTTTAACTCTAAGATCCCACTTCTGTGAATTTATCCTACAAATACATTTGTAAACATGTGAAATGAAGATTGTGCAAGGCTATTCATTATGTCATATTTTGCAATAGCAAAGACTGAAACATCTCTCAATAAAGGACTAATTTAAAAATTATATCTATAAATAGGTAAATATAAACATAAAAATGAAATTTCACTATAGAGAAACGAAAAGACAGTTAAAATGAATTAAGTGAAAAAAGCAAGGTATAGGACAATGTGCGCAGTATATCTTGTGTAAAAAGAAGGGGTAACAATCGTGCATGTACACATACACGTATACAAACATATTCTCTAAGAATATACTAATGTTACTATGGAATGAGACTCCTAAAACTAGAAAAAAAGAAGATTTTCATGTCTACTTTAAAAATTTTATTAATTGTATATTCCATGCTAAATATACTACCTTTTCAGAAAACATAATAGACAAGACAGTTTAAAACCAGTGTCCTTTGTATCTATGTTTAAGAGAAAGGGCAAAAAGGTTGGGGAGTAGGAAAGACTAACTGAACCAGTATTTCAAATGAAAGCACTGTGAGTGGTTTAGATTCAACTCTACCAAGAGAGTAGAGAGCTATGTAGCATTAGGGAACGTAATTGTTAAACAGTAACTATTCCAGGCAAACTGAACCAGGAAGAAAATAGTCACATGTAAGATAGTACCTACTAGTCACTAACTAAAAAAAGAAAGATACCACTTAGTCCCTCATTGGCGTTAATAACACCATCAATACCTATATTCTAATTATAAGGCATTTTGTTATGTATTATGTAAAGGATATATCTAAATGACAGATATACTTATTTCCTCCTTTTGAAAACCAACAAAACGTACCTGATATGGCTTCTTCTTGCTGGAGATCTGTGAATATCAAACAGTGTGTTTTCTCTCTTTTTTTGATGAGCTGGGACTTAAAGGGGAAAAAAAAGAACATAGAAATAACTAATAACAAATTCATAAATTGATGCATCAAAGGAATAGAAATTACTCCTGTTAACTTTCTGAATAGAAGCTAGTCACAGGTGTTCAAGTTCCAAATACCATCTAGAACGAGCACAACAAAAATAAAAACTTTGTGGTAATACCTTAAGTTGTAAATAAACACTCTAAAAAGATGTTAAATTAAGTATTTGCGACTTTTGGTTACACAAAGATTTTTTTGGTTATCACACCAAAAGTATAATCCATTAAAAAATTTAATAAATTGTAATTCATCGAAACTACAAATTCTACTCTTTGAAAAACACTATTAATAAAAGAAAAAAAGACACAGAGAGGGAGGGAGACAAAACATAAGAGACTCTTAAATACTAAGAACAAACCAAGGGTTGAGGGGGGTATAGGAGGGGGAAGAATGGGGGATGGGCACTGAGCAGGGCACCGGATGCGATGAGCACTGGGTGTTGTATGGAAACCAATTTGACAATAAAAAGTTTAAAAAAAGAAAGAAAGAAAGAAGTTGCAGGCTGAGAAAATATTTGCAAATCACATATCCGATAAAGGACTGATATCCAGAACACACAATGAACTCTCAAAAAACTCAATATTGGGAAAATAAACAACTCGATTGGAAAAATGGTCAAGAGATTTGAAGAGACACTTCAGAGACAACACTGGCAAGTCAGCACATAAATATCCTCAACGTCATTGAGGAAATGTAAATTAAAGCTACAATAACTATGTATTAAAATATTTCAAAAAAATTGACTGTACCAAGTGTTGGGAAGAGAATGGTGCAACTGGACTCTCATTAACTCTTAGGGAGAATCTAAGTGGTACAATCACTTTGGAGAATAATTTGGCTATTGCTTAGCATATTAAACATACACCTAATCACAAAACCCAGCCATTCCCCCTCCTCAGTGTTTATAAGAATGAAAAAATATGCCCAAAGACTTGCACATGAATGTTCATAACAACTTTATTTATAATAGGAAAATACTAAAAATGTCAACAATTCAAATGTCTACCCACAAATGAATGCATAAATTATGATATACCCATACAGTGGAATGCTACTCAGTACAAGAAGAAACACATTATTATTATATTCGACAACATAGATGAGTGTTAGAATTATGGTGAAAGAAAGACAATGAAGAGTATATATTGTACATAAAATTCAAAAAAGCACAAACTAATCTTTGGTTACAGAAAGCGGATCAGATCAGTGGCTGCCTCAGGATTGGGATGCGGACAACACAAGAAGGTTAGGAAGAGATTACAAAAAGGCAGGAAGATATTTTGTGGGCTGATAAACATGTTCATCACCTTGGTGGTAATGAGAGGTTCATAGGTATATATCTAAGGTATTTCCAACTTGCGGAACTACACGTTATATATCTGCAACTGCAGTAGACTTATTTCAATCGTATCTCAATATTTTTTTTACTCTAAAAAAAATGATTCACAATCTTTCTTCTGTCTTTACACATCTTCCCCATTATTAACGGGGCTATCTATGATAATGGCTCCTAACTGGGTTAGGTCTGCATACTTAGGCTACATACACTAGAGGCTTGCCATAGTACCTCTGGTTCACCCCTTCCAGAGAATCAAACATCATTTTAGAGCATAAGAGTTTGAGTAAAAGTAACTCATACAAATATCTCAGTCCTTCCTTAAATACATTATGCTAAGTGAAAGAAGCTAGACAAAAAAGGTCACATACAGGCAAATCTATAGACAGAAAGTACATTAGTGGTTGCCAGGGGCTGGGGGGATAAGGTGTAGAAGTAAAAAAATGTTCTGGAATTAACAGTGGTGATGACTGCATATCCCCTGTAAATATACTAAAAACCAGTGAACTGGGGCACCTAAGTGGCTCAGTTGGTTAAGCATCCAACTCCGGCTTGGGTCATTATCTCGTGGTTCATGAGTTCGAGCCCTGCATGAAGCCCCACGTTGAGCTCCACACTGGATGTGTGGATCCTACTTGGGATTTTCTCTCTACCTCTCCCCTACTGGTGCTTTCTCTCTCTCTCAAAATAAATAAACTGGAAAAAAATAAAGAGTAATCAATCAATCAAACTTTACAACACTAATATTTTTAAAGGGGTGGAATAGAATAAGCTACTCAACTACAAAAAGAAGTTATTCAGCATTTCTTACCTATTGGAGGTGCTTGGTATCTATCCACTGTTTTTCTTTGTCTCAAATTGTATGGTCTATCATTTTCTTCTCCTTCTGCCTCCTCAACTTCTATATCTCCATCTTCCTCTTGAGATTCTACTTTCCCCCACACAAAAGAAGAAATGTTTTAATCCACAAGGACTGGTTCACTCTAGAACTGAATATTTACATTTTGTCTTTTACTCTTTCTGCACAGGTGATATTTAAAAGTGTCAACATTTTATGATACAGCCTATATCAACACAATTAAAAAACAACCTAGATAGATGTAAAAATAAATAAATAAAAAGCCTTTCTCTGCGAAATAACCTATGTATACTTATGAACTTTCAATCTCTCTGGTCATATAAAGGTATAATAGAAGACAAATCAAAATTTTACTACAGCAAACTTCATTTTAATGCCCAGTTATCCACCAGTGAATAGGTTAGTATTCAAATACCACTTGGCAGTTCAAAAAAATATGCTTAAAAGATAATTACTAATGTTACAGCAAGAACAATTTTTGTTGGCAATACAATGGTTTGTCAGGCCTGCTGAAAATAGGTAAGAACAAAGTAGTTCTATTTTGGTAGGAAAATACAGGTAGGAATTGGGAGGGAGCATGAAGCATATTTCTGGGGTGTTAATAGGTTTATTTCTTGACATAAGTGATCACTTTATAATTCACCTATGTGCTTAAAAATAAATAATAATGTACATAAATCCTAAAATCTTATTTAAAAATAAATTATAATGTACATAAATCTAAAAGCTTATTTTTACAAAGTGGTTTGGCTATAGCTATGATATGACATCCATTTACAGTTTAAAAGTCTAAGGTGCCTGGCTGGCTCGATTGGTACAGCATCTGACTCTTGATCTCAGGTTTATGAGTTCAAGCCCCACACTGGGTACAGAGATTACTTAAAAATAAAATCTTTTAAAAAGTTAATTAAATTTAAGTAAGTCTGGTGAAAATTTATTAGTTTATGGTCCCCAAATGCAATATACTTTGCGATTAACTCTTTAACCAAATTATCAATATAATACAACCATATTAAAGCACAGGAAAAACTCTAAAACCACTAGTGATGCTGAGTGAAATAGGAAACTAAAAATGCAAAGGACTTTATATTTTAGTCATGACATCTGAAAGTTTATCCTAAGTTTATATTTTAATTATTAAGTTCTAGAGAAAAATCACCAAACATATTATCTGAATTACTCATACCCAAATAAATCTCTTTAAAACTTCAAAAAATATTGCTTTTTGAGAAAGACCTCTACAGTAACGCACTATTTATTATGGGACGAAATTCTACACATGGCAAATCTACTTTGAAAAGTCTACAAAGGTGTTCAGTTAATGAAAAGGCAAAAATCACATTATAAATCTGTCTCACCTATACAGATTTTCTCCAAAGGAAGCAATATAGAGGCTCTAGCTGTAACAACAATAATATTTGCTCAATAAAGCACCTTCATTAGTAATATTAGCTCTTCAAAACTGGCTAATAATATATTAATTAGAGAATTTGAGAAATAAACTTATTAATCTCCATTAAAGCTATACACACAGTAGGAACTAGTAAGATTTCCTGGTAAAAATAAAACTATTTTTATTTACAATACACCACATCTTCTGAAACTCCATTTCAATAAAGATTAACACCTACAGAATTAAATCCGATAGATGTACTAGTCATTGATTTATAATCTTTGGAGCAAATGTACTTTTCATCATGTTCCTAGATGAAGCCCTACAAATTCAGCTGGGTTCTTCAGTTCAGAACCCAGATAAGCCTTTGAAAAGAGCAGTACCACTCCCTCCACTAGAATTAGCAGTCCCTCTCTCTCTAAACTTTACCACTTCCTCCTCAGTCAACTAAATCTGGGTCCCAAATAATCAGAGATTCAGACTGTGGATAGAGGTTTCCAATTAGAAACACTAAAGAGGCCTCGCCTAACAACAAATCAGCTCATGGCAAATGTCACATCAGATTAGGTCACTAAAGGGCTACCGATAGCTACTAAGAAGATAAATTACATAACGATGTATAGTGTAAAGGCATTTTTCCAAATGAAGGTGAAAACCAGAACATCAATCAAATAAAAATTATTCCAAATTACACAATACGGACCTCTAAAGCCAAAAATCACCCACTCAGCAATATTACATATTACGCATGTATTACTTGTATATAATTTTCTTCCTTTCCCCCTGAACTTTGTAGTATTTACTTCATAAGGTACTTTACAAACCTTCTTCTTCACCCTCAGTAGAGACTTCATGATGATTCTGTATCCCATAACTATTTCTTCTCAGTGACTTTCTTCGTCTTTTCACTCTTGAATACATATCCATGTTTTCCTTTTAAAGAAAAAAGTCTGTCAAGTATTAACATGGAATTTATTCCTGGCTATAAATATCATTAACCTAATGGGACATGACCATTCTTGAAATTACTGAGCACCTATTTGCAAGACACAGATTCATGAAAAATGGAGCTTCCTGAATTCAATAAATGTAAGGGTCAGGAGGAAAAGTAAAACAAACTTACAAAATATTTGAAAATTTAAAACTACAGTGCCATGAACACACTTTCTCCCTCAAGCAAATTATAGCCTAGTAGACTGGACTGGAGTAAGATAAGTCACAGGTAACTATTAAACAAAGTAAAACAAATTAAATGCCATAAAGAAAAGTACAATGTAAGGGCGCCTGGATGGCTCAGTTAAGTGTCCGACTCGTGATTTCGGCTCAGGTCATGATCTCAAGGTTCACGGGTTCGAGCCCTGCATCAGGCTCTGCCCTATCAGCACAGATTCAATCTCTCGGGATTCAATCTCTCCCTCTCTCTCTGCCCCTCCCTTGTGCACAATCTCTCAAAAATAGATAAAACATTAAAAAAAGTTAAAAAAAAAAAAAAAGAAAGAAAGGCACAATGTATTCTAGAATTCAGAGATGATCCTCTTGTTGCTAAGGAAGGGGAAAGGAGGGCAGCATATGAGACGAACCTGTGAAACAAAGGCAGGACTGCAGCAGTCCCTAACCAAAAGTATTACCAGAAGTAAAAGATAAAGAAACAAGAAGGATTTGTTTATACTTGGGCAATACTATGTGAGAAGATAAAGCTGAATCCCAATTACAAAGGTCAAGGTGTTTTTAATTAATTCAGTACACAATAAAAAGAATATTAAAGGTTCAGATCAGAAAGTAACAGAATCAGAGTTGTACTTTAAGGTAACTGTTCTGGCCAAGTACGGAATCTTTTAGGAAAGGCTGTGGCAAACAGAGTAAGGATAGAGGAAAATAATAGAAAAACCCAAACTAAAGTGGAAACAAAGAAAAGGAACAATTATGCTAATTCGAGAAAATCCAATGCTGCTGCTCACTCTCCCTCCGAATCCCTCCAACAAAATAAAAAATAGTTGCAAAGGTTGTTAAAGTAAATATACTCACAAATTCTGTATCTGTCCACATTCTAAGTCGTTCTACTTCTCCCGACCGACGATTCCGTCGGATGTTAATGTTGTCCATTTCCTGTAGTACAGCTTCGGCAGTACTACAATCATATAATAAAACTATGATTTAGAGAATTGTGAGACCACGTGTGTTATACACATGAAAAAGTGCTCCTCATCGAAGCATAATTAAATTATCTCTGATATGTAACTGTAAGTAGCATCCTAATTAAATATCTTTCTGGATCAGCAGCCATCAGAAGATAATGCCCCCCAAAAAAATCCGGAACATCTTCTTGAATATATTTAAAACTTAAAAAATAGAACCTTTGTTCATAATGCTCCAAATATTTAAGTCCGCGATGCCACTATAAATAACTGACTACTAGATCCAAGGCAATGAAAAACTATAATAATTCAATCTTTTTATTTGAAGATGGTGTTAAGAAAATTTATAGGATAAAAATCTGTAGAAAGTTTAAAGCCAACCTAAAGTTAACCAGATATTTTTATTAGAGAACACTGACCTCCATGAAATACAGGTTGGCATTATCACATTTTACCTTTATATAGTACTTATATAAGTACTTACGATCTAAGTACTTAACAAATAATAACTAATACTAAAATTCGACATTACCACTATAGAATAATTTCCTCTCTTGTAAAATGGGATTGTACTGACCTCCCCTCTCAAGGCCACTGCAAGGAGTAAGGAGGATAATGTATCATCTGAGAAGAAAATTTTCATTGCATGTAGATACTAAGCAATATGCTAGGCTCATTCACTAGCTATATCCCATATACCCAGTCTCAAAAATCTTTAATTCAAAATCTTGACTAAGCAAAACTATACTTACTACATATCAATAATGGAACTTAATGTTATTTGAAAATTGTCTAAAACAAATTGTTAATGAACAAATGACAAAGGGCCAGAACAGTAAAGACAGAATAAAATTATTTTCTGTATTATTTACACACAGAACTTAAAAAGGAGGAGAAAAAAATCTAGCTATTACATAAACTATTAAAACTAATTAACTAGAAACTGATAATTATTGTTAACCACGGTTAATTCAAATTAAGTTTTAAAATAACTGCATTTGTTGCTAAGTCAGTGTCAAATTTTTAAAACATAACAAGCTTAAAAATCAATGATTCTTTTCAAATCTGAAATCTGATTTTGAAATTTTGAAGTCTGAGAAATCAAGTGAGTAAATCAATTAAATGAAACTGCCTACTGCATAAGCGTTCATACCTATTTACTAGTTGATCAAATAACAAACTCTGGTTCACGCTTTCGAATCTGTTTTTCCTGGAACGACAACTTTTTCTGACTTCCATGTCACCATTTATACAAGAAAGGTCCCCATCTCCCTTCTTTTCTCCTCGAAGGGGATGGCTTCGAAGGGCTACAAGGAGAGAGAGATTTACATTTCTAAGTATAGAGTGTAAAAAGAAAAAAAGAAACAATACATCAAAAATTACTTTTAAAAGACTACAAAAAATTAATATAAACCTCTTAATGGTTTTAATCTCCAATAATCTAAAATTTTGATAACGATTTAAAATCTGTCGTAATAATTTAAATTATGTCATTTGTACTGATTTCTCAATGTTAAACAATTACATAAGTATTCACTATGACTGAAAGCCAGTCATTTCCAACGGTACGCTAAACATACTAGCAAATCACTGTTTTACCCACTTTAACACTTACTCTAACAACGTTAGTAAGAATTGCAATACTAACCAGTTTTATAACAGAATACTCACATAAGCTACTATGTCCGTTTGGTAATGTAGCACCAGGCTGAGAAGTTAACCTAGAACACAATTATATTTAATATGCAAACACATCAACATTCATTTAAAGAAGCAAGAAACGCAATACTGGTGGAATCACTTTAATCTCTAAAATGTCAGCAATATTACTTTTTTAATAGTAAAGACAACATTTTTTTTACTCTAAGGTTGGTAATGCACCAATTAATAAAATATACTAGCTAAGAGTCATTTCATTACTTCAAGAAAAGCTTTAATAACAGATTACAAACTGAACTTACTCTGTCTTTAACTCTATAAAGTCTAAAGAAGAGGCTTAAGTTTAACATGTGAAATAAAATTAACTGATACTATAAGCAACAATGGTTACAGACATTTATTATTGGTTTTGGTTAACAAAATAAAATTCAAACAGTGACAAATTTATTCAAACAATAATCTGTAAGAAGAAAAGTCTTTGAACACCAATACTATTTAATAATTTCTCCAATATATTTAATTCACATTCTAACCCAACAAATGAAAACTTAGCTAATTCCTCAAAATGGCCATTGTTCGAGTCTCACTTTTGGGTGGAAGAAAAGAAATGTTAATTCAGTAGGAAGATACTAAATTGCTACATAATAAAAGAAGTGTCAATGTAAACTCCCTAAGATATTTCTAAAATACCCAACAATTATTATTATTTTCGAAAATTAAGAAAAAGGGTAAGGACATTCAGAAAAAAGTAAATACATGATTATCTCCTGTATGGTTTGCACAAAATTTTCTTTTAATGGAAGTATACTTGATATACAATATTATATTAGTTTCAAGAGCATAACATTGTGATTGGATTAGTCTCTATGTTACACTGTGCTCATTACTAGTGTAGCTACCATCTGTCACCACACAACACTACTACAATACAATTGACTATATTCTCTATGCTGTACCTTTTATCCCCATGACTTATTCATTCCATAAGTGGATGCCTATATCTCCCATTCTTGTTTGCACAAATTTTCTTAACAAAAATATTCTAATGTTTTTGGTTACTCCATCACTCTTCGTGTTAAATTTTAAGTGTTAAATATTTAATGTTAATTATAAATGCCCCTGCCTAATAAAAATAAAGGTCATGGCTCAGATGATTAAAGGATATGCACAAAAACTCAAACTGTTACATGTACACGTACTGTCAAAAATACAAAACAAAAAACTCTAGTCCTCCTTTCCCCCAGAAAACAACAAAACTACCTTGTTCCAATATACTGCACTTCTTGGAAAGTATTTCATTTTTAGCACCTTTGTATACAAAGTACACTATAAAGTTAACAAAATTAGTATGTTAACAAGTCTTTCCTTAGATGATTATACATGTCAAATTCTCGGGAACCCACTTAAAACCACATAGAAAAGTCAATTTTACTAGTTCATAAATCTATTTTGACTTTGAACCCAACATAATACTAACTCAGTATGATGAGTTTATTTACAAGTCTTGGCTCCAAATATTTTAGCATATGCAAAAACAAAATGACTGAAATTTTACATATTTAAATTATTCAAAAAAATATGATGCTAACCCTGGAATCATCCTACAAAAGAAATCTAAAACTTTCTGAACAATAGCAACGTCACTGGGAAAAAGCACAATAAGCCTTTTGTCCCTCTGAAGAAGACAATGCTTACTTGGCTTTTACTTCATTGCTAATGAAAGATCTGTTTTAAAAGGGAAAAATAAAAACTTATTCTTCAATCAATCCAATTATCTTACAAGCATAGATTATTGTCGCCATTCTTCCAATACCATTCCTTTTTATAACGATGAAAAAGAACAAAAAGAGATAGAATATTAAATATCTGAATATGGAAAGAGAGAATACTAGAATTTTAAGAGTTGGCCTGCCTATGTAATACTGCATAAGCCTAAAAAGTCTCTTGAATCAAAGTTCCCCAAAAGTTAATCACTTAAAATGTAACTAGGGGAGTTCACTGTTCAAATGAAAGCTCCTGGAATACCTGGGTGGCTCGGCCAGTTAAGCGTCTGACTCTTGATTTTGGCTCAGGTCACAATCTCACGGTTCTTGGGATCCAGCCACGTGACAGACTCTGCATTGTCAGGAGAGCCTATTTGGGATTCTCTCTCTCCCTCTCTCTCCACCCCTCCTCCACTCTCTCTCAAAATAAATAAACATTTTTAAATAAATAATTAAAAACTGTTTCGCCAATCAACGGTAATTTCTTTAAAGAATTTAGCAGTCACTACAGAGTCCTTTAGGATTCATTATTTTTCATAGTTAATACTAATTCTTATCTATATTCACTTTTCCCCCAAATGAATTATATTTGTAGCACAGTATTTTGGTGAAAAAAATTTAATAATTTTACTTTAGATGCTCATAAGATCATAAATTATCAAAATAAAGGAATCAGAATTCTTAGGCTCATGACATAAAAACAAACAGAAACCTTCAAATAAATCCTGATTTCTGTATTTACACTATCTCAAAATCTAAAGTATTTACAAGATTTCCTGAAAATTCTGTTCTATTGAATCTAATAGGTCAGACGGTATTTTCTTTTCAGGTCATCCAAAATACCAAAATAGGGGGCACTTGGGTGGCTCAGTCGATTAAGTGTCCAACTTCAGCTCAGGTCATCTCACAGCTCATGAGTTCAAGTCCCGTGTCAGGCTCTGTGTTGACAGCTCAGAGCCTGGAGCCTGCTTCGGATTCTCTGTCTCCCTCTCCCTCTGCCCCTCTCCCACTCACACTCTGTATCTTTCTCTCAAAAATAAATAAATATTAAAAAAGTTAAAAAAAAAAAAAAGAACCAAACACCAAAATATTCTAACACTGTAGCCCTTACATTCCTAGATGAAAAGTTAATTGAAAAAACTTTTTAAATTGCTATTCTTCCAAAATATAAATAATAAATTCTGTTGCTATTCATTAAGCTTTTTATTCAAGATATATTTAGCATTTTTTTAAAAAGGAGTATGTACCTAAATGGAAGCAAAATTTTCTCACCCAAACAATTTTGAGATCTTTTTTTTTTTCTTTAAGAAAAGACATGAAAGACATGATCGAGATCAATTTACATAAAGGCCTTTGGAGTGGCTAAGATGTAGAAAATCTAGTGTGCTATACACACAAACTTAAAATTATCTTACAGTTAAAGGTCAAACTTGAACACTAAAAGAACACTTTTAAGAAACATTTATCTAGAAAAAGAAGACTGATTTGCTTATTTAATAAATACAGGATACAGATTACAACAGGTAGATCAAGTCTAGGAGTGTAATTAAAGGGCAGTACTCATTTTAGTAACATCATTATAGTGACCTAGATCTGTTTCATCTCACAGATGAATGAGTATGGGAAAAGGAAAAAAAAAAAATCAACAAAAATCAACAGGCTACGATTCAAGATTTTCCTACTTAGCTCCCAGACAACACAAATAAAAAACATGGTCCATCTTCTGGAACATATTGAAAGAGCAGACTCTTTAGGGACTAGTAAATATATACTGCCTATGAAAGTCTATAAAACCCTAAAGATTTTTTTCACTAAAGAATAACAGTATCCAGAATTTACCTACACATAAAAAATCAAATCGTTTTTAGGTACTTAAAGGAGGAAAGAAACCAAAGGATTTCCCTTTTACTTTTGTTTGTAGTCTGCACATCATCAACACTTCTACATCAGAGACTAGAGAATGGAGAAGCTAAAAATTATGAAGTCAAATTTCAAATCTTTTCTGCGTGTGTGCCTTAATCCTAGCTACAATAAGTTATGACTATTTGCTTTAGTAAGTGTGTAAAACTAAGTTTTCCTGATACATATTGAACCAGACACAAAGCAAATTTAAATTGAAAACAGACAAATGAAAAGATTTCTTTAAAAATTAATTGTGATTTAGGGGCGCCTGGGTGGCTCAGTCGGTTGAGCAGCGGACTTCAGCTCAGGTCATGATCTCATGGTCTGTGAGTTCGAGCCCCGCGTAGGGCTCTATGCTGACAGCTTGGAGCCTGGAGCCTGCTTTAGATTCTGTATCTCCCTCTCTCTGTCCTTCCCCTGTTCACGCTCTGTCTCTATGTCTCTCAAAAATAAATAAACGTTTAAAAAAATTTTAAAAAAATTAATTGTGATTTTATTTATTTTTAATGTTTATTTATTCTTGACAGACAGACAGTGCATGAGCAGGGGAAGGGCAGAGAGGGAGGGAGACACAGAATCCGAAGCAGGCTGCAGGCTCTGAGCTGTCTCCACAGAACCCGACGCGGGGCTTGAATCCACAGACTGAGTTCATGACATGAGCCGAAGTCGGCCGCCCAACTGACTGAGCCACCCAGGCGCCCCTAATTGTGATTTTAAATGTAATATTTAATAATTTTAGAAAGGGGGGATTTTACTTTACTTTCAAATAAAAATATAATTCTAATCAAATGTCTTTAAAGTTTCAGTATAAATATGTATGCATATTCAAGACCTATCAAAATTCTTACTATTTTAGAAATAATGGTTTCAATGAAATACTATATATTTTTATAAAACAAATAACACGAGTGGCTTTATAATTTAAGAAAATTAGCATTGATATGAGCCCTGAATCATATCAAATAACTCATGAAAAAACAATGGGTGAGTTCTCACTTCTCACCTGGCCTGTCCGGTTGATATATTCCATTCCTCTCTCTGACCAGTACTTCGTGATTTTGATTTGTCTTTGCAAACAGAATCAGGTTGTTTCAAAGTGCGTTTGGCTGGAGGAGACACGTGGCTATCACTTAAACTACCATCAACTTCTCCTTTCTGAAAGACAAAGTTAAAAATGTATTTATTATCCCTATCAGAAAATATAGGATTCTTAAATTCTTGATAAAGTTTTTATTCGACCAATAGATATTTACTAAATGAATCTCTCTACGAGTACAGCAAATATAGTAATCTGTAAATACAGAAACAAGGGAGTTAGATTAAATTTATAATCAGAAAATATACAGTTTCTTGTTTTTATTTTAAAATAGTTTCCCTGGGAATAAACATAACCAAAAAGGTAAAAAATCTATACACTGAAAACTATAGAAAGCTTATGAAAGAAATTGAAGAAGACACCAAAAAAAATGGAAAACATACCATGCTCCTGGACTGGAAGAACAAATATGGTTAAAATGTCAATACAACCCAAAGCAATCTACATATTTAATGCAATACCTATCAAAGTAACACCAGCATTCTTCACAGAACTAGAACAAACAATCCTAAAATATGTATGGAATCAGAAGAGACCCCGGATAGTCAAAGCAATCTTGAAAAAGAAAACCGAAGCTGAAGGCATCACACTCCCGGACATCAAGACCTATTACAAAGCTGTTATCATCAAGACAGTATGGTACTGGCACAAAACAGACACTCAGATGAATGGAACAGAATAGAGAACCCAGAAATGCACCCGCAAACATATGGCCAACTCATCTTTGACAAAGCAGGAAAGAATATACAATAGAATAAAGACGGTCTCTTCAGCAAATGGTACTGAGAAAACTGGACAGCAACATGCAGAAAAATGAACCTGGACCACTTTCTTATACCATACATAAAAATTAGCTCAAAATGGAAGAAAGATCTAAATATGAGACAGGAAGCCATCAAAATCCTAGAGGAGAAAGCAGGCAAAAACCTCCTTGACCTCGGCCGCAGCAACTTCATACTCAACATGTCTCTGGAGACAAGGGAAAGAAAAGCAAAAATGAACTACAGGGATTTTACCAAAATAAAAAACTTCTGCACAACAATGGAAACAATCACCAAAGCTAAAAGGAACCAACAGAATGGGAGAAGATATTCGCAAATGACATATCAGATAAAGGGTTAGTATCCAAAATCTATAAAGAACTTACCGAACTCAACACCCCAAAAAAATAACTCATCCAGTGAAGAAATGGGCAAAAGACATGAATAGACACTTCTCCAAAGAAGACATCTAGATGGCAAACAGACACATGAAAAAATGTTCAACATCATGTCTCATCAGAGAAATACAAATCAAAACCACAACGAAATTCCACCTCACACCTGTCAGAACGGCTAAAATGAACAACTCAGGCAACAACAGATGCTGGCGAGGATGAGGAGAAAGAAGAAATCTTTTGCATCACTGGTAGGAATGCAAACTGATACAGCCACTTTGGAAAACAGTATAGAGGTTCCTCAAAAAATTAAAAATAGAACTACCCTATCATAATCCAGCAATTGCACCACTAGGTATTTACCCAAGGGATACAGATGTGCTGTTTCGAAGAGGCACATGCACCCCAATATTTATAGCAGCACTATCAACAATAGCCAAAGTATGAAAAGAGCCCAAATGTCTAAATGTCCATCGATGGATAAATGGATAAAGAAGATGTGGTGTGTATATAGTAAAGTATCGGAAGTCTAGTCATTTTTTAAGTAATTTGGGTTACTACATACCTCTTTGAGTATCAATTTAAATGAGTTTGTAGATTTATTGGCCATTCTCTCATATCCTACTAACTTTTTTCACTTTCATTCAGAAGGATTTCTCAAAGCGTTATCCACACACTAACTGAATCAGAAATCACCTGATGTCTCATGAAAGAAATATAACCTGCCAAACTAGAATCTCTGGAGTTGGAATAGTTTTAATGAGGGCCTCCAAATGATTCTTAGTGTCCAAAAGTTTGAGGAATTCTCCCATATAATACAGTTTAAGTATATGAGGCACACCATTCTAATTGCTGCACTATTGTACTGTATTTTTCTTATGGTGGTAGGGTTTCAACCTTGACTTGCCTCTATGACAGAGACTTCAGAATTAGTAACATTATAAAAAGCTCCTTCCCCCCCCAAAAAAATCTAGGGATTTAAGGAAAGCAAATAACCAAAATGTAAATACATACAAAATGATTACTTCATCATTTCATTAACATCAAGCTTTGGGAAAGCTTTTACCCACAAACCTGATGATACTAACAGTTCACCTTTAATAAGATGATCATAATGCTCAACTTTAACTTTTTCATCTTCAAAGCATTTTACTAGTTAATTATAACCTAACCCTTGGAGGGAAGGCGTTGCCAGTTTCGGGACAAAGACACTTAAGAGAGATTATGCAATCTACCCACAGTCATTTAGCAATGTGTGTCAGAGTGATTACAATCCATGAGTAAGAAAGGCAGCTCAGACTAAAGGAATAATTTCATTTAACAAACATTTATTGAGGACTCTACTGTGTACGTAAAACTTGGAGGACAATGGTAAAAAAAAAAAAAAGATTAAGACCTATTTGAACTCAATACAAAATCTACTGTCTGACAGTCACAATAATACATGGCCCAGTATAGTGAGTACTATAATAGAAGTACACAACTCTCTGAAAGCAAAAATGAAAATGATAACTGCCAGTAGATATGAACAAAGATATAAATGATGCAAACTTTATTTTGTAAAAACATAATAACAAACAATGGTCAGAGAAATATGATTCAAAGATAACTTCCAAGAGAAGTATAAGTGCCAAATGCTATAGAAAACACAAGTACAATGAAGATAATGTCATTCCCGCCTAAGTGGGAATTCTAACCCTAAAAAGAGTTACATTTTTCCAGTTAGCAAAAATCATTTTCTCCTTGAGTCTTAGATGCTCTTGGGCCATGCTCGTCAGCTACTACAAATACTGGCCACTATTCTACCATAAATCTCCTACAACTACGAAAAACAACTTGACAATAATAAAGCAGAGAAGAACTTATGCTGCTCTACTTTTTAGGGAAGACTTTCTGCCCAGATCAGAATTTGTCAGAAATCTAGAACCTATGATTTTAATGTAAAGACAAAAAGAATACATCCAAGTATAACATTAAAAAAATGAGACAGTCAAGGAAATAAATGAATTAGCAGACCATGAGATTAATTTGAGCCTTGATGATGGCCTCATGTAGAATTGTGAAAGCAGAAAATAAATTGATTCCAGAAAGCAGAGTAACTGAGAAATTAGTGACACCAGTATTCAAATAAACACAATGTAACTGCAGGTTATAAAAAGTGGTTATTTTTTTTAGTGAGTGTGGGGAGAAGCCGGGAGACAGATGTTAAAGGAAGAAGCATAATGCTGAACTCTAATTTCAAAAGTTCAGTTTAGAATTCCAGCCAGAAATCTAGGGAGAGGTCTATCAGGCTATGGGAACTGCAGCCCTGAGACACGGCGAGGTGAGGACGAGGGGATAGATATGAAATGGCAATAAAAGGATCACAGATAATATGCAGAATGAAAAAAACAGAGGGCAGAAGAAAAATCTTTAAAAAAATGCCTACATAGAAGCAATGAGCAGACCTTGTACAAACAATGAGCAGGATCTTGTACAAACTAGAGAAAAATACAGTCTCTTACTAAAACAGGGGAGCAGTAGGGGGGTGGGGCACCTGGGTGGCTCAGTCAGTTGAGCAGCCGACTCCTGATTTCAGCTCAGGTCATGATCCCAGGGTCTTAGGATCAAGCCCCACATCCAGCTTTATTCTGAATGTGGAGGCTGCTTGGGATTCTCTCTCTCTCTCTCTCTCTCTCTCTCTCTCTCTCTCTCTCTCTCTCCCTCCCTCTCTCTCTCTCCGTCCCTCTCCCCTGCACAGGCTTTCTCACTCTTTCTAAAATAAAAAAATAAAATAAAAATAAAAAACAGGGGAGTGGAAGTTTGTTCCAAAACAACTGAATGGGAGAAAAGTTGATAAAACTGTGGGTTGGTAATTAGAGGGTCACTACAGGAGCGCCTGGGTAGCTCAGTCGGTTAAGTGTCTGACTTGATTTCATGACCTAATGGTCTGTAAGATGGAACCGCACTTCCAGCTCTGCACTCAAAATGCAGAACCTGCTTGGGATTCTCTCTCCCACTCTCTCTGCCCCTCCTCTGTTCCCAAACGCATGGGTGCTCTCTCTCAAAATAAATAAATATTAAAAAAAAAAAAAAAAGGTTACTATAACTTCTGACAGGGCAACTTCTGTGAAATGCAGGGCAGAAATTGCTAGGTGAAGAACTGAGTGAGTGCGCGGTGAGAAAGCACAGGGGACAACTACAGAGCCACTCTTGTAAGAAGTGTCACTGTAAAGAAAGAAGAGACAATAGTCTAAACAGGTTACAAAGTCAAGTAAGTCAGGGAAGAATTTTATTTTATATAAATGTCTTTTTTTTTTTTCTCTACTCCCAACATGGGGCGCCAACTCACAACTCCATGATCAACAGTCACATGCTCTACCAACTGAGCCTGCCAGGTACCCCAAGATTTTTCTTTTTTTTTTTTAAGTTTCCTTATGTATTTTTTTAAATTTTTTTTTTATTTTTTGAAATTTATTTATTTCGAGAGAGAGAAAGAGAGAGAGAGAGACACACACAGAGCATGAGCAGGGGAGGGGCAGAGAGAGAGAGAGAGACACACACACACACACACACACAGAATCCGAAGCAGGCTCCAGGCTCCGAGCTATCAGCACAGAGCCCGACGTGGGGCTTGAACTCACAAACTGTGAGATCATGACCTGGGCCGAAGTCAGACGCTCAACCAACGGAGCCACCCAGGCGCCCTCTTTATGTATTTTTGAGAGACAGAGAAAGCATGAATGGCGTAGGGGCAGAGAGAGAGGGAAAGACAGAGAATCCCCAGCAGGCTCCGCACTGTCAGTGCAGAGCCCAGTGTGGGGCTCAAACCCAGGAACTACATATGAGATTATGACCTGAGCTGAAATCAGATGTTTACCCAACTGGTCCTCCTAGGCACCCCAACGATTTTATTTTTTAAAAAAAGATAAGATGACCTGGTGGCTCATCAGGTAAGCATCCAACTCTTTTTTTTTTTTTAATGTTTATTTATTGTTGAGAGACAGAGAGACAGAGTGTGAGCAGGGGAAGGGTAGAGAGAGAGAGGCAGACACAGAATCCAAAGCAGGCTCCAGACTCTGAGCCATCAGCACAGAGCCTGATGCAGGGCTCGAACCCACAGACCGTGAGATCATGACTTGAGCTAAAGTCGGCCGCTTAACCAACTGAGCCACCCGGGCACCCCAACATCCAACTCTTGATCTCAGCTCAGGTCTTGATCTCAAGGTCCTTCAAGCCCCCACCCTCCTCCCACCACCCCACAACCCTTCATTGGGCTCCAAGCTGGGCATGAAGCCTACTTAAAAAAAAAAAGATAAGATGCCCTGGTTTCTTGCAAATAGAGGGAAACATAGAAGAGAATAAAATAAAATTTTAAAGAGTAAGATAACTGATGAGAAAAAGATCCTCAATGAAACAAAACTTAAACAAAATAAGAACATTATTGCCCAGGTTAGATCAAAAAGTGTATGAGTACAATTAATCTTTTCCAGTTTCCTTTGTAAGACAGTCTTTTTTCCTACCTTTTTTAAAAATAAGTACTCCTGCTTTCATGAGAAAGCTTAGATGTGCGGTCAATTTCTTTTTCTTTCAGCAGTTACCATGACTGCAGAAAACAAAACTCACACTGCTATTTATTTGCTTAGGGCCAATACTATTCTACAAAGTCCTCAAACTTCAGGCACACAAAAGGTCCTACATTTTCCTCAAACACCCCAAAAGCAATGGTTTACTGGTTTGACATTTCTAAACAAGAATGAATATGTGAAAGAATATACAGACAAAATATATAGAAGTGAGCTGAGAAACTGTAAAAAAAACAAAAACAATCTATTATAAGCTATAATGCATTGTTCTTCCTGCAAGATAATTTTCAATCTGGAAATAATAACATTACTTAAAATGAGAGACACGGGTACAGAAAAATGCCACTAAATTTAAAGAGTGGACAGGACCAGTCTTATATTGCAGCACAGCCACTGTAATTAAAAACTACCATTTACCTCATAAGATTGTTTAGAAGAACCAGTGAGGTAGTAAAAGTAATAAATATTAAACCTACAGCCTGACAGTGGATACAGTGTGAAGGATACTTGCTTGACTTTCTAGGATTAATATAATTCCATAAGCTTATTAAATTCTCCTTAGTGATTGCTCCTTTCACAAACAAAATTTATTAAGTACCTATTATTGTATTAGATACTAAAGACACTTGATGACAAGATAGTCTCTGCCCTTCAAGAAAGTTAAAACCTAACTCTTTAAATTAGCCAGTAAAAGGTATATAAGACTAGTGCTGAGAGTACTGGGGAGTAGTGTGTATATTGATTTTAGCCTGTTTAGAGGACAATCTGGAAAAAACTATAAAAATTTAAAATACATACACCTTTAACCCAGTACTTCCACTTCATTTTTTAAAAAAGTAACATTCTGCTACATTTTTTATATTAAAAACATGGAGGGGCACATGGGTGGCTCAGTCTGTTGAGCCTGAGACCTCAGCTCAGGGCATGATCTCACAGTTTATGAGTAAGAGCCCCCACATCAGGCTCTCTGCTGTCAGTAAGGAGCCTGCTTTGCATCCTCTATCTCCCTCTCTTTTTGCCCCTCCCCACTCTCTCTCTCAAAAATAAACAAACATTTAAAAAAGTTTTAAAGAAACAAAAACATGGAGACAATTGGTGTACTAACAGGGAACAGTTACAGAAGTGATGCTATAATGACACAACAAAATATTAGAAAATCATCAAGAAGAACATGTGAGAATATACATGAAAAATAGTTTACTATCATAAACAGCATATAGATTACAATTCTATTTATTTAAAATATACACATATAAATTACCCAAAATACATATGCAATGGTCTGGAAAGACGTACACAAACTTTAACAGTGGTTCCCCCTGGGAAGAACACACTGGAGGAATTAGGGGAGCAGGAGAAGGTCTTTTATTTTTTTTCTGTGTACTTCCATATTGTTTGAAATATTTATTTTATAATTTATTTCGTATTTTTTAAATAAAAATGAAATATTTTGCCAAAGATCTAAGGCCACAAGTCTTGCATACCCTTTATGTTCAGTGTCTGTCTAGTACACAGTGTTACCCAATTAAAGATACTAAAGAATTTTTAAAAACTTCCTGGGGTGTCTGCCTGTTCAGTCAGAAATGCATGCAACTCTTGAGCTCAGGGTCATTAGTTCGAGCCCCAAGTTGGGTGTAGAGATTACCAAAAAAAAATCCATTTTCAGTTGAAATGCTGCTTCTGAATAATTACGTGCCCTTGAGCAACTATCACTTCCCCTTCCGTCTAATAAATTTGGAGACTAAATTAGAATAGTAAAAACGAAAAAATTAAGATTAAATTAAAATTCTAAATTTTAAAGTATTTTCATTTTAACCTAGAACCCACCCACCAGCTCATGTATTTGTGCCACCACCTCATCTGTGTACACCTGTTGATGAAGCTTCACCTGTTTCTGCACATACATTTAAAACTTTTATAAGATGTCACTGATTAAAAAGGAAGTATAGCTCTGTGGGGTTTAGTTTTTTAAAAGTAGACTTCCCTTAACTTGCACAATCATGTACACAACCACAACACTCACTCATATGCAGTGTGAGCATTCAAGTATGCTCTAGTTAAAGGGTGCTAATAAGCTGTAAAGGAAATGAACTTTTATCAAGCGACTTCAAGGCTCTATTCCAACAAATAGGCCACTTTATACATAGGCAACAGGGGTCAGCCTCAAGAAGCACCAAGTAACTCAAATAACTGTCAGTTTCTTGTTTACTCAAGTAACTATCAATAAATTCCTCCAGCACAGCATCAAAAGTGCTTAAAAATTATCAATTTAGGGACAAAATTTTTCTAGGCGTCAACATCTGAATATTATGAGTCCCATAAGGAATGAAAAGAGAGCACAGTAATTTTTTTTTAGTTTATTTATTTTGAGAGAGAGAGCATATGTGAGCAGGGGAGAGACAAAGGGAGAAGAGGGCAGAGAGAGACAGAAAGAGAGAGACAGGATCCCAAGCAGGCTCCACGCTGTCAGAGCCCCACACAGGGCTCAAACCCACAAACCCCGTGAGATCACGACCTAAGATAAAACCAAGAGTCACACGCTTAACTGACTGGCCACACAGATGACCCAAGAGATTAGTATTATTTGAAGAAATGATCATTTTACCGGGGGCACCTGGGTGGCTTAGTCAGTTGAGCTTCCAACTTCGGCTCAGGTCATGATCTCACGGTTCGTGAGTTCAAGCCCCGCATCAGGCTCCGTGCTGACAGCTCAGAGCCTAGAGCCTGGAGCCTGCTTTGGATTCTGTGTCTCTCTCTTTCTTTCTCTTTCTTTCTCTCTCTCTCTCTGTCTCTGCCCTTCCCCAGCTCATGCTTTCTCTCTCTCAAAATAAATAAAACATTTTTAAAAAATTGAAGAAATGATTTTAAATTCTCATTAAGAAATGATAAATTGGGGGGCTCAGAAAAACATGAAATCATGATTTTGGGGTCAGGAGTTAGAGCTCCACATTGGATGTAGAAATTACTTAAAAGTAAATAAACTAATTAATTGAAATAAAATAAAATGACATGATAAACTGACATCAATCTAAAAAAGATGAAAGACCACAACCTAAAAGAGCTAAGATTGCCAAAAAAAGGGTAAAGGAAAAACCCAAGTCTAAAATTAGCAAAATGTATGAACAAAGACCAAAAAAAAAAAAAAAATAACCTACAAAAGAGAAAGAATCAGACCAACATCAAACTCCAAAAGTAACACTAGATACAAGATGACAATAAACTCATATTCTTTAAGTATTAGACCTACAATTTCACATCCAGCAAAATTTTATTTAAGTGAATGAACATAATGAAAATATTTTCGCCATGTGATGCCTCAGAAAGTTTGTCACAAAAAGTCCCAAACTGAAAATATTCTTGGAGGAAGTACTCACAAACAAGAGAAATAAAGAAGGATAGGAGAAATAAAAAGATCATCAGGGGCACCTGGGTGGCTCAACTGGTTAAGGGACCAACTCTCGGTCCTAGCTCAGGTCTTCTCTCAAGCCCATGAGCTCTACGCTGGGTGTGGAGACTAATTAAAAAAAAAAAAAAAAAAAAAAAAAAAAAACAGGAAAAAAAGGTAATCAAATTGGTACTTTAGAAAAATGTATTGTAACTGGAAAAAAAAATTCCAAATTAAAGAAAAAGACAAAGCACTTATACCCATAAAAATATCAGAACTAAAATTCTAGACAATACAGCATAGGCAGGAAGGTGGGACATTATAAGAGTATGTTAAATAGTACATGGTTTTAAAGAAAAAAAACACAGAAGTCAATAAACAGAAATTTAGATTTTATGAGCAATTAACACACACACACACACACACACACACACACACACACAAGCACAGAATATTTAGCTTTAAAATCATCAGAAGAGATGGGGCACCTACATGGCTCAGTCGGTTAATCCTCCTCAGGTCAGGATCTTGATTTCGCCTCAGGTCACGTTCTCCTGAGCTGACAATACAGAGGCTGCTTGGGATTCCCTCTCTCCCTGCCCCTTCCCTGCTCGGTCGCTCGCTCGCTCTCTCTCTTTCTCTCCCCCTCTCCCTCTCCCCCCCCTTCCCTGTCTCAAAACTCGATAAGTAAACATTTTAAATGAATGAATGAATGAATGAATGAATGAAGAGAGAAAGAAAGAAAGAAAGAAAGAAAGAAAGAAAGAAAGAAAGAAAGAAAGAAAGAAAGAAAGAAAGAAAGAAAATCAACAGAAGAGGGGCAACTGGCTGGCTCAGTCAGTGAAGCATGCAACCCTTGATCTTGAGGTCATGAGTTCAAGCCCTACATTGGGTGTAGCGCTTACTTTAAAAAAAAAAAAAAAAAAAAAGGGAGGGTGGGATGGTGCCTGGGTGGCTCAGTCAGTTAGGCATCGACTTTGGCTCAGGTCGTGATTTCACAGTTCATGGGTTCAAGCCCTGCACAGGGCTCTGCACTGGCAGTGAGCAGCCTGCTTAGGACCCTCTCTCTCTGTCCCTCCCCTGCACACAAGTGCGTACTCTCTCTCTCTCTGTGTGTCAAAATTTTAAAAATTTATATATATGCACACATACACATACACACATATTCATACACATATGTATATGCACACATATATATATACATGTGTATATATACACATATGTATACACACACGCACACCAGGATGTGAACAAAAAAGTTAGACAGAATCTTAACACGGGACAAGAGATTTGAGTATCTAAATAATAAATCCACAATATAATATTTCCCATCTCCTAATGTTTTTCATATCTATTTTTCTACACCAAGTAGAAAACATGAATTTTTCTTAAGCAAATAACATTTACCAAAACTGACAGTATATTAGGGCACAGTGTATTAGGTCATAATTCCACAAAAGAAATATACAAACTAGGTTATGTGAGTGATGTTCCTTGCTCTTGGATTTATTACAAAGGTGTCAATTCTCTGTAAATTACTCTTGGAATTCAAATAATTTCCTAATTAAAATTCTAGCTGGATCTTTTGAGAATTCCATAATCTTAACTGGAAATGTTTATGAAAAGAATGAAGATCCTTGAAAATCTAAGTCAACTTTGAAAATAACAAACAGAAGGAACTTGTCTTTTAGAATATTAAGATAAACTCCTAAACCACAGTCATAAAAACAGTATGGTACCGACAGAAGAACGAACAGTCCAATGAAAAGAATGAAGATATCAGAGCAGAACATATACAGGACATTGGCATATTAGGAAATAGCACTACGAAGGATAGGTTGTCTAGAATGACATAAATCAAACATCTAAATAGGAAAAATTAAGTGTGTGAAAAGGGTCATAATGTAAACAGTATGCCTTACTATGACACAAAGAAGGTTAAAAGCCACGGATCACTGATACTTTTGGGAAACGAGAAAAGTTAACTTCAGTAGAAAACAGAAAAATGGGCAAAAAATATTAACAGCATTTTAGAGATAAAGAAATTTAAAAATACTATGGATATAAAGAGTTATTCATAAAATTAGTAATCAAAGAAAAGCAATTAAAAACGTAGGTACTGCTGGTAGGGGTCTGGGGATATAGGAACCCCTATAAACTATTCCTAGAAGAGATCGGAGCAGCAAATCTGAAGTAGTATTTCAGTACATGTATATTCTATTCCACTCCTGGGTACCTCAAAGAAATTCCTACACCAAGTCCTCAAGGGACACTGTATGAGGAGGTTAATTAACCACAGCACATAACATAAAAAGACAGCAATGGGCAACTCCAGGGGGTACCATTCACATAGACTGTGGTGTGAATGGTGCTTCCTTGACTTTTGCAACATGGCAGCCCTGTAACAGGGAACCAGAGACAAAAATGCTTGCCCACAATGCACTTACTTTTAATGTAGAAGGTACATCATAAATATTGATTGAATGCAAAAACAAAGGAGTAAGGAAGCCTCACTACCAAAAGTCAGGCTGAATGATCCTGAAATGATCTCCAAGTTCTTATCTCTCGAGATCAGAGAACATGTGAAGCACCCCTGGTTCAAAGATCCTAATTTGGGTCCTAGAATACAAACACTAATAATGCTAAATGTGTTTAATTCACTAGTATGTATCATCATTTATAAATATGCCATATAACGTCTTTTCAAGAGGTTTCAAAGCATGAAACATTTTTCAAAGGGAAAAAACACTTATGTACCCCCAAAATAGATTTTCAGGGCATGAAACAAAATGTGCAGGCCACCTGGGTGGCTCCGTCGTTTGAGCATTCGACTTTGTCAGGTCAAGATCTTGTGAGTTCAAGACCCATGCTGGGCTCTGCGCTGACCGTGTAGAGGCTGCTTGGGATTCTCATTCTCTCTCTCTCTCTCTCTCCCTCCCCCTCTCGCTTGCTTTTGTGTGTGCGTGCTCTTTCTCTCTCTCTTTCTCAAAAGTAAATAAGTAATCATTTTTTAAAAACAGAAAAAAATGTACACACTAATAAATAAACAAAACCAAGCAGAGGGGAAAGATGGCAGCATGAGTACACCTCCACTGCAGACGACCACAGTGTCCTAGACTTACTCTACAGGGATTTTTTTTCTCAAGTCATCTTTAAAATATTGCAAAATTATCTCTGAACATGTCTGCTCCTCTTCCTACAACCACCCCCTGAAATCAGGTAGCAAACACTTACTGAAAATTGCTATCCTATATTTCATAGGCTACTGTTCCCACTTTCAGTCCCAATGCAATCCTAGGCACAACTCCAGATAGTCTAGTAAAAATCTGCCTATACACACCATGTAGAGTATTTCCTGACTGTACAATAGCTGCCTTCTTTCCTTTTCAGATATTTGTGAAACTACTGATTGAAGAGCAACAAAAAGTAGTGATAAATACAGATGAGACTATAAAATATACAAGTAGAGAAGGTGGATTTAAATATCAAATCTACTTATTACCTATTTATTACTACTTGTTACCTATTTGGTCTTCTTCAGGCCACTTAATCTCTCTGACAACTCATTTCCACCTGTAAAATGGGAGTACCATCACCTGCCTTACGGGGTTGCAGGCATTAAACACCTGGCATGAGATGTTAACTAAACCTTCATTTACTCCTCATTAGGCTAGCACCAATAGCAGAAGAACAAAATACAAAAAGTAACAGCTAACATGAAGATTGCTAACATGACAATAATTTAAAATGAGGCATACTTTCCATTCATTCATTCAAAACCCATTTACTGAACAGTATGGCAGGTAATGTTGTAGGTACTTAGAATACACCTGTAAATACGGCAATCTGTCTTTAAAGAATATCAAAGGGGCGCCTGGGTGGCTCAGTTGGTTGAGCGTCTCATTTCGGCTCAGGTCATGATCTCACCATTCCCGAGTTCGAGCCCCGCGTCGGGCTCTGTGCTGACAGCTCAGAGCCTGGAGCCTGTTTCAGATTCTGTGTCTCCCTCTCTGTCTCTGCCCCTCCCCCACTCATGCTCTATCTGTCTCTCTCTCTCTCTCAAAAAATAAATAAATAAGAAAAAAATAAAGAATATCAAAGATTTCTACTCAAAACATTGAGTAAAGGGGCACCTGGATGGCTTGGTCAGTTAAGCATCCAACTTCAGCTCAGGTCATGACCTCACAGTGTGTAAGTTCAAGCCCTGCATCAGGCTCTGTGCTGACGGCTCAGAGCCTGGAGCCTGCTTCAGATTCTGTGTCTCACTCTCTCTCTGCCCTCCCCCGTTTATGCAAGCGCTCACGGTCTCTCTGTTTCTCTCTCAAATATAAACATTAAAAAGTTATTAAAAATAAAATTAAAAAAAAAACATTGAGTAAAATATCAGAACTCATCCCATTGAATATATATGTCATGCATGTAGCCCCTACCTTGAGTTGACTTGCCTTAATAATTTCTTTTATGTATACTATGAGCATACTTACACTCCTAAAGGTAGAGACTGTGGGGTTTTTTTGTTTTGGTTTTTTTGGGGGAGTTTTTTGTTTTTTTAAAGCGAGGTATGATGCTATTTTTCTATTTAAAAAAATTTTTAATGTTTATTTTGAGAGAGCATGAGCAGTGGAGGGGCAGAGAGAGAGGGAGACACAGAATCTGAAGCAGGCTCCAGGCTCCGAGCTGTCAGCACAGAGTCCGACACGGGGCTCAAACTCACAAGCCGTGATATCATGACCTGAACTGAAGTCGATGCCACCAGGTGCCCCAGGACTGTGTTTTTTTTTTAATCCTCTGTTCTCAAAGTCCAATCATGATGATTTTCAAAAAATAGATTGGCTCCTTTAACAGGCTATCCATTCATTAACAGTTATTTATTAAGCATCTTCTATGCGTCAGATGCTGCACTAGGCCCTGGGGATACAGCAGTTGGGGGAAAATAAAATTTAGTGCCTATCCACATGGAGCTTATAGCCTACTCTACTAGAAGAGTCTAGAGGAGAATTTTTTTGTTTTCATGTATAGTAAACAAACATTTTATGTATGATTTTTCCCCTTTGTACTAGAAAACTGTTTATCCAAAAATCTCAAATGCCTTTTACTCAATAACTCACTTTTCACAAAGTCCTTCCCCAGCAGGGAGGGATAATGAATATGAAATACTCCCAATACAAGACCAAAAACCCAAATATCAAGAAATCAACCCAGTAATGCACACAAATGAAACTTCAATGTGTATGTCTTAAAAGGAATGCCAAATAGACAATTCAAAGTAGTACAGCACTTTTCTGAAGTGGATCCCTGAAGAGACGGATCACTCTGGATTCAGCTGAAGTCCTGGTCTGTTCCTTAGTTCTCCTAACAAGTAGTAATCCTATCACCTGTCCAGCTGGTTTCCAGAGGCTAGAGCTTAATCTATAAACAGGTATTTAAGAGACAAGCACTCAAGGACCTATCAAAGAATGGTTACAAAGACTACTTGCCAGGGAAAAGAGCTTAAGAAATTAACATCCTTCACTTCTACAGGTATTGTAAATCTCATCTATGACCTTAAAAACTACAAGTTTGGGCGCATAGGTGGCTCACTCCATTGAGCATTGGACTTTAACTCAGGTCATGGGCTCACAGTTCAGGGGTTCCAGCCCCACGTCAGGCTTTGCACTGGCAGCATGGAGCCTGCTTCAGATTCTCTGTCTCCCTCTCTCTGCTCCTACCCAACTTGCACTCTGTCTCAAAAATAAGTATTTAAAAAAAAATTTTTTTAACCGCAAGTTTGAATAGACTACAGAAATGATCAGTAATTGAATTTTTAAGTTGCATTTTCAACTGGTGGCCACAGATAATCCTATGAACTCCACAGCTACTTGGTCCAAGGCTGTTAAAGGATGCTGTTTACCACATTACTCAAGATACATACACATACGTATATGTATGTATGTATCATATGTCCATAATACATATAAGGAGAAACTTGCTCTACTCTGAAGGACTCGTATTTTTCCCTACTTATCTCAGAGTTAAAAACGTTATTACATTTTGCTCTCAGACTTCTTTTCCATGTTTAACCATCAACTTTAGCCACTGTTTGTATTATGTCGGTAAATGTATGGGTGATGGAAAAGAAGTACAGAGTGATAAAGGAACAAACTACAGAAGGACCCAGGGATTTTGTTTATGAAATTATGATAAAGCAAAATTATCTATACAGTTATTAAAAACATTTATTTTGACCCTCTCAACTAAGATGTGGACTCGGTACTGTAAAACCTTCTCAAAAAGCACAAAAAGCTAGTGATGAAGCCAAAAGCAAACAGGCCTAATAGAAAAAAAAAAAGTTGAAATATTCGTCAAAAACTGCTTTCCAATTCCGTGAATACAATTATCAGTTCGCTGAGAGTGACTCTTCGGAGGAGCAAACAAATGCTAATTACTGATCATCAGATTAACTAACCTAAAAGAGGTCAAACTTTAAACATACTAAACAAACAAAGCCAAGAAAGAGTAATTACAACTAACTGCATATCACAAGTCAGCTTGACATTTAAAAAGTGTGGGTTCAAAAAAAATCATTCCAATAACCTACTTGGGAGAAAGACAAATTATACGCACAGCTCAGGTCCTATGGCTTTTTAAAGCAAATAAAATATGCAAACACAGCCCGTGAAATCTAAACAGAGAAAACGCCTGGATGACTCAGTCGGTTGAGGGTCCAATGTTGATTTCCACTCGAGTCATGATCCCAGAATCCTGGGATTAAGCCCCAATTCAAGGCTCTACACTGAGTGTGGACCCGCTTGGGATTCTCTCTCTCCCTCTGCCCCTATCCACTGCTTGTGCCCTCTCTCTCTCTCTCTGTCTCTTTCTCTCTCTTAAAAAAGAAAGAAGAGAAAGAAATCTAAAAGAATCCTGGGGGGCAGCCTGGGGGGCAGAATCAGCATCAAGTATAAAGAACACAACACAAAAACAGAAAAAGGAGAACTTTCTCAATTATGTCTCTTGTAAAGAGGAATACATTTCTTCCTACAAAAATAAGGGTCTCCTAAAGCAACAGCTTCCTACAAAAATAAGGTCTCCTAAAACTCCATCAAGTGAGTCTTCACAGATGCCAGCAAATATCTAAAACTACAAAGACATAGAGTGCCCTTAAATATACTGGAAAGAGTACTAAATTCTTATGATTCATAAAACCAACTTGAGAGGAAGAGTTTACCAGACTCGAATCAACCCATTTTAGAAATACACAGCAAAGAAAAATACACAAATTTCTTCCTAAATATGTAAGCTTAACAAACTCAGAATTATAACATCCTCTTTGAAAGGATCAATCACAATAAAGGATTAGTAAATCCTTTAAATTTCTCAGAGAAAGCCATTAGATCATTCTATCCCCTACTACAGCCAGAAGACAAGTCCTTTTAAAACTGAAAAACAAACATTTTGAAGCAATTCTTTATTAGCCTATTATTATGACCTTTTAAAACATTGTAAAAGGAGCCTTGAAACAAAGTTTCATCAGCATCCTTCTTTAAAAAGCTAATATCTTTCATCCCTCCAGCGATTTAAAAGCTACCAAATGTTCATTTCTACATTAGATTATTGATTCCTTGCCTTTTAACATCTCCATAACAGCTGCTTGACAAATTACTTCACCTTATTCCTAAGGGGATAAAGACAGCATGATATCCATGAATTCCAAAATGGGACCACAAACTGATCAGTGAGAGATGAGCTAATTGCTTCAGATGAATTAGACACTGCTCTAATAGACTAGGCATTCATACCATTATACAATTAAATGCTTACACTCTAAACATTTTATTCGTACGTAGGTGTAGAGAACAGACCTTTCTTAAATTTGCTTTTATTTTAAAATATATGTTAGCTTCAGAAAGTCAATACGCTTGTACACATTTGGAATGATCTCTACAAAAAGCCAAGTTTTCAGGAAAAAAATATTCTAGTTTGCACAACTTTCAGATCTAGCTTTCTTATTTTAACCTAAGAGATCTGTTAGCCCCAAAACAGTCTACTAACAAGACAGTTTTAAAAATACATTCTAGGCTTTTAGCAAAATAAAAGCCAAATATATTTTCAAAGATACAATAAATGTATTTCAGTAAAATATATCGGTTGTATTTGCCTCGACTTACTCTGATTAGTGTCAGACCAGTATGATACAGAGAAAAAGCACACACAAACCATAATCTTCAAGACCCCTCAGAACATAAAATATTGCTTCCCTCCCACAAGAATAACAAAATGATGTGGATTTAAAGGAGCATTTTAAATGAATAGCAATTCCCAGCCAAATTACTCTTGGTAAATTAGCCTCTTGCTAGACAGAAGCAATACTCTTTTCAGAATTCATAACCAATCTTATAACACAAACTTATTAATTCCCTTAAAATGCTAAAAACAAGTGCCAGCTTCGAGTTTTATACTATAATGAAATCTCGAGATCTTTCAACCACTTTTTTTTACAAAAACGAAATCACCAGCCTTCTTCAAATGTCATTTTTGCAACAGTGTCACAACGATGGCGTTAATCCACCTTTCAACAAACTATTCCCATAACAAAAACGCACACATCCAAGAAAGCAGACAATTTGGAAATAGTGTCTACTATCCAAAACATTCGACATGCCCCTTTTGTGACTTGAAAGCTCTGCTAGAAGGCTCTACTAGATCCCTACTAGAACGTTGGTTAGCTAGCTGGCTGATTCCCCAGCTACAAAATCATGCTTGATCTCTCCTGCCTGGAGAGGCGATAGCGTTGATTTTGTTTTTAAAGTTGGTGTCAGAGCAGCTACAAACTTTTTTCAGCATCCCTGCCTGGCTGCCAACTGGAGCTCTCCGTTCACTTCCTCACCAACTTGAACCACCCCCAAACAGTTTGAGAGTAAGCTGGAGTTAGACACCGGCAGGAGCTGACACACTTACAAGAAGGGTTTGACACCGCGGAAAACTTTCACTTCTCTTCTCCCAGCCCTTCCACCCGGGGACTCCGGCCTTTCGCTCTTGCTCCCCTAGAATTCCCCTCTAAGGCAGGGCAAGGACACGGAAACCAGACTGTTCTAATGTCCCCGAAAAGAGCCCCCCAGAGCCCTCTCCCCCAGACTCCAGTCCTGTTCTTCACACAAAAGAGCCAGAGCAGCAAAGCTATCTCAGCCCTACCTAGCCGGGTGCCATCCTTCACCGCACCCGCAGACCCGGTCCCCAGCCGCCCAAGCGGTCTCCAGTGGAGGCTTCCTGCCCTAACCCGGCCAGACAAAGCCCCGGCGGCCGGGCCGGCACTCGCAAGCCTCCGGACTCGGGCCGCCGCGCTCTTACCCGGGCCTCTTCCAGAGCGACGCCGGCGCCACCGCTTCCCCCGGCCTTGGCGCCGGGGCAGCTGGCAGCGCGGGTCTTGGAGGAGCGGGTCCGAGAGGAGATGAAATGGCTGCTGCCTCCGGTCGCCCCAGGCTCTGCTCCGGCCCCAGGCCCAGGCCCGGGCCCAGGCGACTTGGACCCGAGAAGACGCAGAGAGCTCTTTCGGGTGTTCACCATGGTCCAGCCAGGAGGACGGGGTCCACACAGCGCCCGCCGCGCCTGGGAGAGCCGAGGAAGGCCGGCCCGCCGGCCGGGCAGTCAGGGCCAGTGGAGCCGAGCCGGGAGACACGAGCCGACCCGGACTCTGCGGAGCACAGACGAGGACAGGCGAGAGTAGAGCAGCGAAAGGAAGTAGGCGTGAGAAGGCAGAAAGCGGGAGGCGGGAGCGATGCTCCAGGCCGACAGCTCAGACCCTCCACCGGCTTCGCCCTCCTCAGCGGGAGCCGAGCGGAGCCGCCATTTCTGCCCCTTTCTCTCTCGTTCTCGCTGTCGAGCTCCGTGCGTCAGGGACCCAGCGCCGCAGGGCCGACGAGGCCGCTTCCGGCCGTGGCCGCTGCGGGGCGCTGCAGGGCCGACCAGCCCTTCTCCTGTCGGCTCCCCCCTCCTCTCCCTCAGCCCCTCCAGTAGGCCCCGCCCAGCAGCGCGACGTAAGCGCTCCGCGGCGGGGAGGGGGGGGAGGGACGCTCTGGGCTATGTGAGCTCTATGGTTCACAGGTCTGGCCCTGAGTCTAGGAGGGGGATGGGAATAACCAGAAAGGGCGCGCGGGACGAGCTAGCGCGCTGGAGTAGACCCTGGGATTCTCACGCCCTACGAGGCCCGAATACCCTAGCATCTCCACCATCGCCCCAGGTGGCCTGGGTGCAGCCAGGAAGGACCGGCAAAGGCGCGGGGGATACACGGGGACCGGGGAGGACGAGGGCGCGGTGACCTGAGTTGGAATCCCAGAGGTACCCGAGGCAGGACACCGAACTTGAGTCGCACTTTTCATGCCCGTGAAAATGAGACTACGGTAAAATAGATCTGTGCGGCTTCTGGCACATGGCTAGTTTAAGAACGAACGCTAGACCGCTGTGTCTTTAAACAAAGCAAGAAAGGGTCGTTTTCTATAACCTTAGCCAGATCTAAGGCGGAGTCAACAAAGAATAAATTCTTCCACCTAAGTGTCTCCTTTATCACTGCCGCCCCGCCCGCGCAAGAATTAAGACTACAAAAAGGTGAACACAAAATGTAGAATTTGTGATTTAACTTTCAAGGATTAAAAGAATATGAAAACCTCTCCAGTAAAAGAGAAATTATGTTAATTTCACCAAAATTCTTGGTACATTAGCGATAGAGAGCAAACTATTCATTGGGCAAAAGGTTCTTCCTGTTTTATGCACTAAGAAAAATTGAAGGCTCAAGAAAAGTCTTGTAAAAAAACCCAAGCTGCATCAAAATTAGAGCATTCTAGCCATACAAGCTACAATCATTCGACAAAACTGCGTACAGCACTGAGAATGGAGGTCATTTTTCTCTTTGGAAAGAAGTATGGATTCCAGGAAAGCAGGCAAAACCCGCTTACATTAAATGGCAACACATCGCCCACCACTTAAAACCAGACTATGTGGGTGTGGAGACCGCATAATGGAAGTAGACCTGGTTTTCCTGAGTCAGTTATCTATGAATGAGATCACTGAAGAGAATAAACAGTTTTCCTGCAGACAGAGGCTGGTTTTCAGTTGTATATGAAGTGTCCTGAAGAGGTGTGTGGCATGCAAATTAGGATATAAAGGATTTGCTTTCCTCCATTGTTTTCTGTATTTGTTTTTGTAGTCCTAAATTGAGACAGTCAAGTTACTATGGTTTGGGTCATTATAATTGATGAAAGCAAAAGGCAAGCTGAGTGCAAAACACTGAACTGACACCCGGCAAACCTTAAAGTGGGACATAGATCCTCAGGCAGTAGTAAATGCCTAAGAACAAAGGCAGGGGAAAAAGGAATGGTCAACTGATAAAGATCACAGTATTGCGAAACCCCACTATAGTTTGTAGCTTTCTTAATGATTTACAAGAAAAACACAATCTTGGGGCACCTGGCTGGCTCACTGGGAGGAGCATGCAACTCTTGATCTCAGAGTCATGAGTTTGAGCCCCACATAGGGTATAAAGAGTAACTAAATAAATAAAACTTTAAAAAAAGAGAGAGAGAGAAAGACAACCTTAATAATAGACCTCCAGGAACCTATAAACTCAATATCCTGGAGCCCTAAGGTCACCGTCATCTCTGCAGGATAGAAAACCCTGTATAATCAGTCATTCCTCACAATCACAATGCAGCTCTCTGCCTGAGGGTCCTGCCCCTGTGCTATAATAAAAATATCTTTTTGCACCATAAAATGTCTCAAGAATTCTTTCTTGACCATTGGGCTTGATAATCCTGCATCAATAACCTGCATTATCTACTATCGACAACTTTTTTTAATTTTTTTAATGTTTTTATTTATTTTTGAGACAGAGAGAGACAGAGCATGAGTGGGGGAGGGGCAGAGAGAGAGGGAGACACAGAATCTGAAGCAGGCTCCGAGCTCCGAGCTGTCAGCACAGAGTCCGACGCGGGGCTCGAACTCACAGACCGTGAGATCATGACCTGAGCCAAAGTTGGATGCTCAACGGACTAAGCCACCCAGGCGCCCCATCAACAACTCTTTACTAGAAACCCAACTCGTGTTTGGTACTCTGCCAGCCCAGGAAATAGGGAATTTTTTTTTAGAAAACAACACCACACAGTACTTACAGACAAGAGAGATGGAGACTGGCAAGGAACTAGCAAGCTTCAATACAATGTGAAAAGAATGAGGCATAGACCTCTAACTCAAACAGGGATTTAGGGAAATCCCTGAGATGCACCTTGAACCACAAAACGGAATAAGGGAACATTATGGACAAAAGTAAGGAAGGCTTGAAGAAGAAATTAAAGAGTTGCTTGTTTTCTGCAGTATGAACCAGAGAAAATAAGTCGATAAAAATCTGTTTTTAAACGTTGCTTAAAATTACATGAGCTATGGGGCTCCTGGGTTGCTGAGTCAGTTAAGTGTCCAACTCTTGATGTCAGCTCAGGTCTCGATCTCACCACGGTGAGATCAAGCCCTGGCATCAGGCTCAGCCCTAGACGTGAATCAGCTTAAGATTCTCTCTCCTTCTGCCCCTCCCCCACTTCTGTGCTTGCACAGGAGTACAATCTCTCTCTTCTCTCTCTGGCTCTCTCTCTGCTCTCTTTCTCTCCCCCTTACTCCCTCTCAAAAAAAGGGGGGCGCGCCTGGTGACTCAGTCAGTTACACACCCAACTCTTGGTCTCAGCTCTCAGGTCATGATCTCACAGTTCATGAGATGGAGCCCCAGGTCCGGCTCTGCACTGACAGCACCAAGTCTGGTTGGGATTCTCTCTCTCTTTCTCTCTTTCTATCTTTTCCCTTCCCCCACTCTGAAAATAAATAAACATTTTTTTAAACACATGAGCTGGCAAGATGCCAAAGAATACTTAGACCAAAAACAAAGTCACTGCAGGAACCCAGACCAGTAATGCATTTTCAATGCATTTGCTCAACCACAGTGAACTTGACCTTCTATTTTCCCGCTTCAGGAGATAGAAAAGACAAGACAAAGCCCAGAACCTGCTCAAGTTACAGTCTGATGCAATCCCCCTGCAAAATCCTGGTAAACAAGGATACACCTAAGGATGAATTAGAAATAAACCTACCAACCTTCCCATCATTCATCCCCAGGAAACTGCCAGGAAAACTGCCTTTCCCAACATCTACACTAATGAGGGGCAGAGGCGCCTGGATGGCTCAGTTGGTTAAGTGTCTGACTCTTGTTTTCCTGCTCAGGTCATGCTCTCACGGTTTGTGGGATCAAGCCCTGCATCCCGCTCTGTGCTGACAGCTGGGAGCCTGGAGCCTGCCCCAGATTCTGTCTCTCCCTCTCTCCCTGTCCCTCTACCACTCGTGCTCTGTCTCTCTCTCTCTCTCAAAAATGAATATTAAAAAATAATAAATTTTTTTTAATTTTTTTTTTTAGCATTTATTTATTTTTGAGAGACATAGAGACAGAGTATGAGCAGGGGAAAGGCAGAGAGAGAGGGAGACACAGAATCTGAAGCAGGCTCCAGGCTCTGAGCCGGCAGCACAGAGCCCGACACGGGGCTCGAACTCACAGACTGCGAGATCATGACCTGAGCCGAAGTTGGCCGCTTAACCGACTGAGCCACTCAGGCACCCCTAAAAAATAATAAAATAAAATTTTGCAGCACCCGGGTGACTCAGTCTATTGAGTGGCCAACTCTTGACCTCAGATCAGGTCAAGATCCCAGAGTCGTGGGGCACCTGGGTGGCTCAGTCGGTTGAGTGGCCGACTTTGGCTCAGGTCATGATCTCGCAGTCTGTGAGTTCGAGCCCCACATCGGGCTCTGTGCTGACAGCTCAGAGCCTGGAGCCTGCTTCCAATTCTGTGTCTCCCTCTCTCTCTGCCCTTCTCCTGCTCACACTCTGTCTCTATGTGTCAAAAATAAATAAACGGTAAAAAAAAAAAAAAAAAAAAAAGATCCCAGAGTCATGACATGGAGCACTACATCAGGCTCTGTACTGAGCATGGAGCCTGTTTGGGATTCTCTCTCTCCCTCTGCCCCTCTCCCCAACCCATGTTCTGTCTCTCTCTAAAGAAATTTTTATTTTTTTTTAAATTATTCTTGGTAACACACGTATGTTTTATTTTTTTTGTTTTTTTTTTAATGTTCATTTATTTTTGAGAGACATAGAGACAGAGCATGAGCAGGGGAAGGACAGAGAGAGAAAGGGAGACACAGAATTCGAAGCTCCAGGCTCTGAGCCGTAAGCACAGAGCCCGACGCGGGGCTCGAACTCAGTAGCTGTGAGATCATGACCTGAGCAGAAGTCGGAGGCTCAACCGACTGAGCCACCCAGGCGCCCCTAAAGAAATTTTTAAATAATATTTATATAGAGGTGTGCCTTGTTGGTTCAGCAGGCAGAGCATGCAACTTTCAATCTCAGGGTCATGAGTTCAAGCCCCATATTGGACAAGGAGCCTAATTAATTAATTAAAAATAAAATGTATATGGAGATACAAAGAACTCAGAGTCTCTCTCTCTCTCTCTCTCTCTCTCTCTCACACACACACACACACACACACGCACACACACACGAGGAGTCACCTAAGCAATCAGGAACAAAATAAAAGTAGAGAAATTTACACTACCTCATTTCAAGTCTTACATTAAGTTTTAATAAACAAGGCAGCGTAAACGTATAGTCATACAGCTCAACGGCCAAGAATAGAAAGTACAGAAAGAGATTCACATGTATGGCCAACCGATATTTGCCAACTGGCGCCAAGGTGATTAATAGAGAAAGGATATTCTTCTCAATAAATGATGCTAGAACAACTGTATATCCCTAAGCAAAAAAGTAATAATAATAATAATAAAATAAACCTTGACTATTACCTCATATTAATTAAAAAGATTAACTTTAGATTGATTACAGACTTTTTCTTAAATTTTTTTAATGTTTATTTATTTTTGAGAGAGAGAGAGAGACGGTAATTAGGAGAGGGGCAGAGGGAGAGGGAGACACAGAATCAGAAGCAGGCTCCAGGCTCTGAGCTGTCAGCACAGAGCCCGATGCAGGACTCAAAACTCACAGACCGTGAGATCATGACCTGAGCCAAAGTGGGATGCTTAACCAACTAAGCCACCCAGGTGCCCCACTGAGCCACCCAGGTGCCCTTAGATTGATTATAAACTTAAACATAAGGCCAAAACTGTAATTTTTTTAGAATAAAGCCTAAAAGAAAATCTTTGTGACTGGGGGGTAAGCAAAGATTTCTTACCAAGGACACAAAACATAAACCATAGATGTTGATAAATTGAGCTCTCTGAAAGACATTTTATTTATTTATTTTTTATTTATTTTTTTTACAGAGAGAGAGCCTAAGCAGGGGAGAGGGACAGAGGGAGAGAGAGAGAGAATTTTAATCTGGGTCCAAGATGATTAGGCCCACAACCCTGGGAGCATGACCTGAGCCAAAATCAAGAGTTGGATGCTGAACCAACTGAGCCACCCAGGCACTCCCGAAAGACACTTTTTTAAATGTTTATTTATTTGAGAGAGAGAGAGAGTAAGAGCACGCATGAGTGAGGGATGGCAGAGAGAGAGAGAGAGAGACAGAGAGAGAGAGAATCCCAAGCAGGCTCTGCACTGTCAGCATGGAGTCTGACAACAGGGCTCAAATTCAACAACCATGAGATCATGACCTGAGGTGAAATCAAGAGTTGGACACTTAATCGACTGAGCCACCTAGGCACCTGTATTTTGCTTTTTAATTTTACTTCTGTTGGAGCTCAGGTGAGACACTACGACTCCAGAAAAAGGTCCTCTGGGAAGAAATGATTCTGATCCATGCGGGTGTAGGGTGAGTTCCAAGAGACTATAATTTTAGGAAGCATGACACTTTGAATAAACACTGAATCATGGAACAAAATCAGAATTGGTAACATTAGAATTCTATACTGTCCGATGTGATAACTACTACCTACATACGGCTATTTAAATTTAAATTAAAAAATTAAAAATTCAGTCCCTCAGATACATTACCCGTATTTCAAGTATTCAGTAACAAAATGTTGCTAGTAGTTAACGTCTTAGAAAGTGCAGAAACAATCCCCTCATCTCAAAAAGTTCTATTGAACAGCTCAGTCCTAGATATTCATCTTGAGGTCGGGGAAATGATCAAAGATGATCACTGTGCTTGTAACCTGAACTCGATGGTTGGAATGGACACTAACTGAAAAAGATGATCCAAGATCAGGAGCAGATTCCTGGGGGTTACCTATTATCTTTCCATGTCAATTCAAGAAGCACTTACACCGCCCCCTAGTACGGACCTATGTAATACCTACTGTATAAAGTATTCTGGAGACTCTGTAACAAATATATGACTCAGTTTGCACCCTTAAGGAGCTTACAGTGCTGTTTGAGTATTTAGACTTACAACTAAAAAGCCAACAGGTTCAATCCTGGGTTTTGTTACCCAAAAACAAACAAACAAACAAAAAAGTAACAGAGAAAATAATGAGAGAAAGAACAAATGAAACCTAAAAGCTAGTAGAAGGAAGGAAATGATAAATATGAGAGATAAATAAAATATAGAATAAAAAAATGGAGACGGATGCCTGGGTGGCTCAATTGCTTAAGTGTCTGGTCATGATCATAGGGTTGTGGGATCAAGCCCTGCATCAGGTTCTATTCTGAGCATGGAGCCTGCTTAAGATTTTCTCTCTCTCCCTCTGCCCCTCTCCCCTGCTTATGGTCTCTCTCTCTCTAAAAAGAAAAAATAAAATCTTAGGAGTACCTGGGTGGCTCAGTCGGTTAAGCATCTGACTGGGTTCAGGTCATGATTTCGCAGGTCCTGAGTTCAAGTTCTGCATCAGGCTCTGTGCTGAAAGTCGGAGACTGGAGCCTGCTTCATATTCTGTGTCTCCCTCTCTCTCTGCCCATCCCTCACTTTCTCTCTCTTTCTCTCAAAAATAAAGAAACATTAAAAAATTAAAATAAAATGAAATAAAATCTTAAGAAAAAAGCAATAGAGAGAATCAATGAAACCAAAAGTTGGTTCTTTCAAAAGAGTAACAAAATTGACAAACCTAGCTAGACTGATCAAGAAAAAACACAAATTATTAAGATCATAAATGAAAATAGGGACATTACTACCAAACTTATAGAAATAAAAAGAATCAGGGGTCCCTGGGTGGCTCAGTTGGTTAAACGACCAACTTTAACTCAGGTCATGATCTCACAGTTTGTGAGTTCCAGCCCTGCACTGGGCTTTGTGCTGATGGCTCAGAGCCTGGAGCCTGCTTCTGGTCATCTCTCCCCCTCTCTCTGCCCCTCCCCCACTTATAGTTTCTGTCTCTCTCAAAATAAATAAATAAATGGTTGTAAGAAAACTGTATATACATATGCAAAAGAATGAAGTTGGACTCTTATTTTATACCATGTACAAAAATTAATTCAAAATGTATCAATCACCTGTGTAAGAGCTAGAAGTGTAAAATGTTTAGAAAAAAACAGAATCCCTAGGGGCATCTGGCTGGCTTAGTTGGAAGAGCATGTGACTCTTGATCTCGGGGTTGAGAGTTCTAGCCCCATGTTGGCTGTATACATTACTTATATAAATAGGAAGGAAGGAAGGAAGGAAGGGAGGAAGGAAGGAAGGAAGGAAGGAAGGAAGGAAGGAAGGAAGGAAAAAGAAAGAAAGAAAAAACATTGAGGAAAATCTTCATGACTTGGAATTTGGCAATGGTTTCTTGTTTATGACTCTAAAAGCATAGAGGAAAGGAAGGATAAATAAAGAAATGGAACTTCATCAAAATTTAAAATTTTGCATATCAAAGGACACTATCAGTAGAATGAAAGGACAACCCACAGTATAAGAGAAAATATTTGCAAATTACACCTACAATAAGGACTTAATCTCCAAAAAAAAAAAAAGAAAGAAAGAAAGAAAACAACTACAACTCATCAACAACAACAACAACAAATCCTATTTTAAAATGGGCAAAGGCTGGGGTCCCTGGGTAACTCAGTTGGTTTGATAGGGAAAAATCTGTTATCAGATGGACATAGGACTGATAAGGAAAGTCCTGTCCCCTCTGGGTTCTTCTTCCCACCCAGCTTGCCAGGCATTAATGAAGACTGTGGAAGTAACAGACTATAAATTGTTCCCTCTGCTTATGCTAGGGACTCAGACACTTGGAGAGTGATCTCCTCTGAGCCCACCAGTGTAAATAAACCTCCTGCCTTCCAAGATCCCCAAGTGCCGCTTGGTTCCTCTGCTGGGTGACCCAGACCAGATTCCGTAACAGGTTAAGCATCCAACTCTTGGGTTCAGGCTCCGATCATGATCTCATGGTTCATGGGATTGAGCCCTGAATCAGGCTCTGCGCTGACAGCTCAGAACCTGTTGGGATTCTCTCTCTATCTCTTCCTCTGCCCCTCCCCCACTCACACTCTCTAAATAAATGAATAAACTTTTTTTTTTTCTTTTTTACAGGCAAAGCCTGGGGGTGGTGGCTCAGTTGGAAGAGCATGGAACTCTTGATCTCAGGGTTGTGAGTTCAAATCTCAGGTTGGTCATAGAGTTTACTTAAATAAATAGGTAGATAGATAAATAACAATGGGCAAAGGACTTGATTAGACATTTCCCCAAAGATATACAAATGGTCAGTAAGCACATGAAAAATTGCTCAACATCACTGTCACAAGGGAAATAAAAATAAAAATGAAAACCACAATGAATACCAGCCACTCCACACCTATTAGGATAGCTCTTATTAAAAAAAAAAAAATCCAAAGAACAAAAATGGAAAATAATAAGTGTTGTCAAAGGTATGAAGAAACCGGACTGCACATGCAATGCTGATAGGAATATAAGATGGTATACTTATTGTAGAAAACAGTTTGGTAGTTCCTCAAAAAGCTAAACATAACCCATATGAGCCAGCAATTTCACATCTAGATACATACTAAAGGACTGAATACAAGAGACTTAATCAGATACTCCTACACCAGTGTTCACAGTGCCATTGTTCACAACAGCCAAAAGGTGGAAACAATCCAAATGTCCATCAGCGGATGCATGGATAAGCAAAAAATGGTATATACGTACAATGGAATATTATTCAGCACGAGAAAGAATAAACTCTGATACCTGTGACACCGATGAACCTTGAAAACATAATGCTAAGTGAAATAAGGCCAGACACAAAAAGACAAATATTGTATGATTCCGCTTATACGAGGTACCTAGACTAGGGCAGCTACCCGAGTGGGAGGGGTGACTCCTCCTATAGGGGAACTCTGACCCTGAGATCTGCGAGTCTCCCAGGTCAGAAAACGGCTTTTCTCTCACAGGGAGGAGGGAACAAAGACTAGAGAGACCTGGGTGTGCGGAAGCGGGAGGAACGAGTGGAGGTGATGCACTTCAGTGTTTTACTCAGACGTGGAGCCGGATTTTCAGGAGTGGTGGATTACAAGGGGCTGTAGACTGGCTCAGGCTGAAGGTGGGTCAAAGTTTAGGGGCCTGGGGGAAGGCCAGAAGCTTAAAGTTTGGTCATGTGAAGGCAGTTGGCGTTTTTTCCAGATTGCTCAGTGAGGGCAATCGGTTCAGCTAATCATTTATGAGGCAAAAAATAAGGGAATTTGAAAGGTCTGTATCTGACCTGTCATAGGTGAACAAGGGGACATGCGTGAGTCATAGCTAAGTCACACGGGGAAAGGTGGTTCCTTGCAGAAAACCCTTTCAGGAACACAAAAGGGTGGAGGGATTTCTTTAACCGTCGCTTTCCAGAATCACAGGGCTCGGGTAAAGTTCCACATTGTCAGAATGCAGGGAAATCTCTCCGCGGATTCAATCAGAGGCTGAACAGGTACAGAGGAAAGCAGACGCTGGGGTGGGTCTCTGTCGAGCCCACACCTCGCAGCCAGCATGTTCCGCGCGGGGTGAGAAGGCAGCCAGCGGCGGCGCCGACAGCAGGCAGCCGCCATGAGCTCGCGTACCGCCGGGGCCTGAAGCGGCGGCGGCCGCTGGCCCCGCCCCGCCGCGCGCGCGCTCTCGGGGCTGCGCAGAGCCAGCTCGGCGCGCGCTCGGCGCCCGGCGGCGAAGACCCGGGGAGGCGGGCCGGGTGCCGGCTGTGCGGCCCTCGAGCCTCCGCTGGTCCGAGGGCCTTCAGCCCGACCGCCGCGGTGGCGCCCGCGGCCTCTGAGCCAACTGAGGACGAGGCCGCGAGGCGGCCGCGCCCGAAGGTGAGTGTGCTGGGGCCGCGCCGCGTTCGGCCGGGTGAGGGGCCGGGGCATCCGCTGGCAGCCGGGCGTGGGCCGGCCTTTCCCGGGCGGGGGCGCTGGGGTGCGGGGGCCCTGGGGTGGTTGGGTGCTCAGCCGTGGCGCTTGTGTCGGTGTTGATCTCGGTGGGCCGAGGATCCGGACAGTTTCGGCGACGCTGGCGGCGGCGGTGGCCGGGGCGAGAGTCCTGACCAGCTCAGGTGAGCCGCGACTCGGGCCTGCGCTTGCTGCCTGCGTGCAAGCGCTGCGGAGGGCTTCCGTTCTGACGGCACTCGGAAACTTCGAGTTAGGCGCCTGCAACGTGCCTCCGTGTCCTTAGATGTGCCTGCCCTGCCAGAGCGCTGTACAGAAATACTAGGCGCGTTTGTTTGGGGTGGCCATTTCTTAGGTAGCTTCGTTACCAGTCTCCCACAGCGCTCTTTTGTAGGTTTCGGGTTAGCTGTTTTCCAGGTTTCGTTTTCTAAAAGTGTGCGTCTTTTTTTTTTTTTTTTTACTCGTAGTTTCTTGTTAGCAATAAGGAACGTTAGAGTGGTGTCCAGCATCAATTTCTTCGTATTTAATTTGAGATGATGGAAAATAAACATAGGAAGCTGGCAGTCTTTATTGCTGTCAATGTGGAACTGTATAAAGTATGACATTTTGTAAACGACGTGAACATCGGCCTCCTTGTTTCAAAGTCATGGCTCAAGCGTGTTTGGGGAGTGTTTATACGTTTTCGAATTACAGTTTTTAATGGGGAAAGCTCCTTAAGTTGATGTCGTGTCTTCTATGTAAATATGCTGAAAGGCGTATTGATTTTAAAGGCAGTTAAATTCGGTGACTATTGAGCACCTGTTTATACCACTAAAGTTAGTGCTAGGTGGTGTTGGCATCCAAAAACGAGTAAGAATGGTGTGCAGGATGGAGGGAGTGATTAAGCACGCAAGTAATAATGATACAAGGCAGAGTAGGGTATTAGCAGAAACTATTGAGTACTGACTGTTAGCCCTGCACTGTGATAAATACATGGATACTTAACACAATATTTAATATTAATTACTTAATTTGTCATTCAGATTTTTTTTTATCACCTACTGTGTGGCGAATGCCCACAATACGATGGTGACCCCTATAGATTTTGCTTTATGGACTTTATATTGTTATTGGGGAGAACATATTAAACAACCAATCACACAAATATCAGTTGGCCCTTGAACAATGGTGGGAGTGTTAGGGGTGCCAGGGGTGTCAACCCCCCACACGGTGGAAAATCTGTATGAATTCTGATTGTCCAAAAACTTAACTACTAACAACCTGTTGACCGAAAGCCTTACCAATAACATAAACAGTCATTTTAACACACATTTTGTGTATTATATGTTTTATGTTGTATTCTTACAATAAAGTAAACTAGAGAAAAGAAAATGTTATGAAAAAAATCATAAGGAAGAGAAAATACATTTACAGTAATGTACTGTGTTTATCAAAAAAAAAAACCTTGAGTATAAGTAGTCCTGCATAGCTCAAACCTGTATTGTTTCAAGGCTCAACTGTAAATACCAATAAACCTAGATAGAAGCTTAAAAAGAAAGACTGTAGCAGGTTGTGAGACTATGTAACAAGTGGACAACCAGCTGGGGAAGTCCAGTAAAGTTTTCTTAGGAAAGCAGTCTTCCAGCTAAGAAGTTATGGGTAAGTAGGAGTTAGGTGAAAGTGACTCCCAAAGGAGGGAAGAAAGTGGAATCTGTTTCCCTGAAGGAGGCTAGGGAAGGTTACCGAACTGAAAGGTCACAGCAGTTGGATTGAGTGTAGAATGCAGAAGGGAGCCAGAGAGATGATGCCAGGTCTTTTAAGCAGTGTTAGGGATTTGGGGCCAGCTGTTTATTTCTTTCTGTTAAGCTTTTTTTATTTTAATTCGTTTTAATATTTATTTATTTTTGAGAGAGAGACAAGTGGGGAAGGAGCAGAGAGAGGGAGGCACAGAATCTGAAGCGGGCTCTAGGCTCTGAGCTTTCAGCACAGAGCCTGACATGGGGCTTGAACCCACAGATCATGAGATCATTACCTGGGCTGAAGTCAGCCAGCCAACCAATTGAGCCACCCAGGTGCCCTTCTCCTAAACTTTTATGGCAAAATTTTCAAACCCCTCAAATGTAGTAAGAGAACAAACAGTACAGTGAACTCCTCTGTAATATTACCCAAAATATTTGGACCTTATTTGAAAAGCATTGGGTGGTCATTGAAGAGTTTTAAGCAGGTAAGTTTCAGTCAAATTTGTTCTTTCTTTCTTTCTTTTTTTTTTTAAGATTTTATTTTTTAGGGAATACTCTATACCCAGCACAACCCTGGGATCAAGAGTTGCACGCTCTACCAGGGAGCAGCCAGGCGCTCCCTCAGTCAAATTTGTATCTTAAAAAGTACACCCTGGCTGGCTCCATGGTAGAGCATGGGACCCTGATCTCAGGGTTGTGAGTTCGAGCTCCATATTAGGAGGAGAGTTTATTTGAAAAAAAATAAAAAAGAAAAGAAAACTTTCTGTGTAGAAACTGGATTGGAGGGAATAAGAATGGATGGGAGAAAACCACCAAGAGGTGATAATAGGGCTTAGAGTTGTGACTGTGAAGGTAGGATATGTTCTAAGGGTACATAGCTGATCTCTCATTTCTCTGTTAATCATTTTGTGTTATGTCTTTTTTTTTTAATTTTTTTAATGTTTATTTATTTTTGAGAGAGAGAGAGACAGACAGAGCATGAGCAGGGGAGAGGCACAGACAGAGAGGGAGACACAGAATCTAAGACAGGCTCCAGGCTCTGAGCTGTCAGCACAGAGCCTGACGCGGGGCTCGAACTCGGGAATCTCGAGATCATGACCTGAGCCGAAGTCGGACGCTCAACCGACTGAGCCACCCAGGCGCCCCTGTGTTTATGTCTTTCAGAGGAATCGTGGAAGGTTTTCTAAAGGAAATTGTATTTGAGCTGGGTGTTGCAAGGTGGATACACTTCAGTATGGAGCCCTGGAGTGAGAATGTCTTGATGTCAAAGGATGGCTGCCTCAGTGACCTTGACAGTCTCTGCCAAAGGGTCTCCTTTTCCCTAGGATTTCTCATTTAAACTACTTTTGTCACTGTCACTTTGGTCCTTAGGAGCATAGAACTTCCACATTAACAATTTTTCTAGAAGAAGATAGGTGTGTATTCTTTTCAAGTACTGTGATTGCAACTAAGATAAGCTCAAACTTCCTGTAATTTTTGAATTTTTATTATTTAATAGTTAACTAGAATTCATTAAATACACAAACTGTCTTTTAAAGTGTTTCATTGTGATGCTGCCGTAGTTAGTTTGCTCTTGGAGGTTTGGAGACCTACTTTCATTCCATGAAAGAACTAAGTGAAAAGAACTCACGGAAATGTGATCCATCTGTTCCTTTGCCCTGTGTTTAATGCCAGGAATGGCTTTAGCCTTAAGGAGAAACCTCAGCTTCTACATAAAGATTGCATACCCTTTGGTATAATATCTTGATACAAAACCTTAATCTTAAAAAAAGAAAATATAGCCCATCATGTATGTTTACAAAACATAAGTAAAGTTGATAATATGCAATTTTTTCCTACTCGAATTTTAATGTATACATTAAAAAGACTGTTTTTCTTAGTAGTCTAAATCCATTTTGACTGTATTTTCCTTTCAGTGGATATGTTCCAAAAAGCTCAATCTCCTCTGTCTCCTGACTGATTTTATAACTGCAGTTGTTGGGAGTAAGTGGGATAATAATTGGGAAGGTGTTTGGTAAACTGTGATACACAATACAAATATATGATGGTAGTGGTACTAATTGGGAGTAAACTGAAGCAAGATGAAGGAAATTCTATTCATCTGTCCCTTCTGATACTGAGCTTCATGCTGGTGACTTAGACATTTGTCAGGTGGCTTTTTAAAGTCTCTGTAGTATAGTACATGACTTCAGTTCCTCTGTGTCCCATGACTGATGAGAGAAGAAGCTCGCTCAGTTGATATAAATAGATTTTACATGGCTTATTTACATATTACTAATTTATGGTAGGAAATACCTGAAATACTGATGCCTTTATGTCTATCTTAGAATCAGTTTTTACTTCATAATTCTATGCCATGTTTGCAATTAGTAATTCAATTACTTTTGTCACTGTCACTGTGGTCCTTATACTTCATATACTTCCTTGTTAGTTTGAAACTCCCTGATAATGGAGACTGTCACATTAATCTTTTTTTCAGTAGTTCTTTTTTTTAATTTTTTATTTTTAATGTTTATTTACTTTTGACAGAGAGACAGAGTATGAGCTGGGGAGGGACAGAGAAAGAGGGAGACAGAATTGAAGCAGGCTCCAGGCCCTGAGCTGTCAGCACAGAGCCTGACGCGGGACTCGAACTCACAAACCGTGAGATCATGACCTAAGCCGAAGTCGGTGCTCAACCGACTGAGCCACCCAGGCACCCTTTTTTCAGTAGTTCTAAACCAGTGCCTTGCACACAGTGGTGGAAGGTTCAGTAAATGTATAAACGTTTTCAGAAGTTTCACTAGTGAAATCAAAACTAATTTCCTAGCCATGTTGAAATTAAAACTTAAGACTAAGCCTGAGAATGTTTCTTACCAGTCCTTGTAATAGATTATGACAGAGGGATGGGAAGAGAGAAAGGAGCAAACATTATCGTATTCTTAGTATTTTACTCCTCAAAACAAGCTTGTGAGGATGACAGTCATCCCTGTGTTACAGATTTAGGCAACCGGCGCTTAGTGAAGGTAAACAACAATGAAGTCGCCCAGCTCAAAATGATGTACCCAGTACTCCAGTACAAGGCAGTGTGAATACAAGGTCTTCATTCTCTATTGCTGTCAAAAAACAAGTAAAAACAATTTGCTGGTAGCTTATAACTATGAAATGATGAAAAATATTAGCAATTTGCTAGAGAGCAACAGCCCGTTAAAGGGAAACATAGTGACATATTTTAGGGAGGCTCCTCTTTGATTTTCACTCAGCTAGGCACTGTGGAAGAAACATGAAATGTTTAAGTCATCATACCTGTTCTCAAGGATCTTGGATCCCTAGAGGCAACTAAAAAACACAAAAGAAACAACAGTAATCAGTATCAGACAATATGATTTAAATACCAAAAATCTACATGCTTTAGAAGAAGAATATTAATACAGGTTTAATATTTTTATCTTGGGGGCGTCTGGGGGGCTCAGTCTGTTGAGCATCCGACTTTGGCCTAGGTCATGGCTCTCCCAGTTCTTGGGTTTGAGCCTGACATTGGGCTTTCTGCTGTCAGCCAGAGCCTGCTTTGGATTGTCTGTCTCACTCTCTCTCTCTCTGCCCCTCTCCCTCTTGTGCTCTCTCTCTCTCTCTCAAAAATAAATAAACATTTAAATATATATATTTTACTTTTATGGTAGACATGGATCTTGAGCAGTGACTTGAAAGATAATTAGGATTTGAAGGCGAACTAGGATGGTTACGTTGCAACAAAAATGTATAATGAACATGTTATGTTTATGAGACAATAAGGATCATATCTAAACTAAGAGATTCTTTTAGAGTAGTTGAAACTAATGTTGGAAAACTGTCAAGTGAAAAGCAAATAGCACCACAAGGGTTGGAATCTTTGGCTCTACACTTTTAATGTTTTTAACAACTTTAATAGGTATAATAATATTTAAGACATACCACTTAATTTTTTATGTTTTCAGTTCAATTCAAATTGTATTCAATTCAATAATGCTTTATTTCTTAAAAAAAAAAAAAAAGTAAATAACTCCAAATAAAAACTCCTGACCTCTGAATGGTTGGGATGGGTGTTTATGTTTTTCTCTATTTTTCTGTATGTTTTATTATTTATTTATTTATTTATTTGATGTTTATTTATTTTTGGGAGACAGACATAGACAGTGAATGAGCCGGGGAGGGGCAGACAGAGAGCGAGACCCAGAATCCAAAGCAGGCTCCAGGCTCTGAACCGTCAGCACAGAGCCCAGTGCAGGGCTTGAACCCACAAACCATGAGATCATGATCTGAGCCGAAGTCAGATGCTTAACCAATTGAGCCACCCAGGCGCCCCTATTTTGTCTATATCTTAAAGGAAAGAATTTTTTAAGACCCCCCCCCCCCCGATTTATTTATTTTGAGAGAGAAAGGGAGAGTGAGAGAGAGCGAGCATTCGAGCTGGGGAGGGACAGAGAGGGAGAGAACAAGAGAATCCCAAGCAGGATCCATGCACTGAACCTAACGTGGGGGTCAGAATCACAGACCACAAGACCACGACCTGAGCCAAAGTCAAGAGTCAGATGCTTAACCGACTGAGCCACCCAGGTGCCTCAGAAAGTAATGAATTTTTTTTTAAGTTTTTTTATTTATTTTGAGAGGGAGAGACTGCATGCACAAGTGGGGAAGGTGCAGAGAGAGGAGGACAGAGGATACTCAGCTGGCTCTGTGCTGACAGCAGAGAGCCCACTGTGGGGCTCAAAGCCACAGACTGCGAGATCATGTCCTGAACTGAAGTTGGAAGCTTAACCAACCGAGCTACCCAGGTGCTGCCTGAAAGGAAGGAATTTTTTTTAAAGGGAAGCAATTAGATAGTTTTAGAAATATGAGATTTGAAGGATGAAGTCTTAGGAGAAAAAATTAGTGAACATGAAATTCGGTTTTCTGAATATGTTTTTAACTTGTTTTCTGCTTTTTAAATAAAAGTTTTTAAGTTTATTTATTTTGAGAGAGAGAGAGAGAGAGTGCGAATGTGTGTGTAAGTGGAGGAGGCGCAGAGAGGAAGAGAGAGAATTCCAGGTAGGCTCCATACTGTCACTGCAGAGCCTGATGCGGAGCTTGATCTTATAAACCAAGAGATTGTGACCTCTGAGCCAAAGTCGTATGCTTCACAGACTGACCTGCTCAAGTGCCCCTGCTTTTTAATTTTTAATCAAAATAATATATACACATAGTTTAAAAGACAGTAGTGTTAGAAACCTAAAAATGCACCCATTCCCTTTCTCTAAGTACAACTACTTTGAACTCATAGCTGTTTCTTCTGTTACATACGGTCATATTTCTTAACAATGATGTATATTTTGAGTTATTAACTTTGAACATTGCCTTTCATGTTGCTATTAAGATAACCATTTTAGCTTTCTTACATTTACCCCCTTTACCTTCTCATGTTCTTTTAATAGTTCTAGCTCAGTTTTTTCCATACAATAAGTAAAAATATACACTATTTTCCCCCTCTTTAAACATCAGGTTCATCCATGGTCTAGATATGTTTATATTTATCTAATAACTATAATAAACATTGCAAACTGAAAAGAACATTGACAATATTATATCTTATATTTGACAATCATTTTTTTAGTCTTTTTTTAAAGTTTATTTTGAGGGGCACCTGGGTGGCTCAGTCGGTTAAGCAGCCGACTTCGGCTCAGGTCATGATCTCATAGTTTGTGAGTTTGAGCCCCGCATCGGGCTCTGTGCTGACAGCTCAGAGCCTGGAGCCTGCTTGGAATTCTGTGTCTCCCTCTCTCTCTGCCCCTCCCCTACTCGTGCGCTGTCTCTCTCTCTGTCTTTCAAAAATAAATAAATGTTAAAAAAAATTTTTTTTTTTAATTTAAAGTTTATTTTGAGAGAGAGTGTGTGTACATGAGCAGGGGAAGTTCAGAGAGAGTGAGAGAAATCTCAAGGAGGCTCCACGCTGTCAGTTCAGAGCCTGACATGGGGCTCTGTCTCACAAACCATAAGATCATGTCCTAAGCCGAAATCAAGAGTCAAATGCCTTACCAACTGGCACCCCTAACAATCATTTTATGGCTGCATTTTTTTTTCATTATTTTTTTTTAATGTTTATTTATTTTTGAGACATAGAGTGAGCAGGAGAAGGGCAGAGAGAGAGGCAGACACAGAATCCGAAGCAGGCTCCAGGCTCTGAGATGTCAGCGCAGAGCCCGATGTGGGGCTCGAACCCACAGGCCGTGAGATCATGACCTGAGCCAAAGTCGGCCGCTTAACTGACTGAGCCACCCAGGCACCCCTATGGCTGCATTTTTATTGCCTATGGTTTGCTCATATAATCTATTTAAGGTAGTATAAATTAATGATCTAAAAAAACTTTCATGTCTTTTATTATTTTGTAAATCTAATGCCTAATTCAGTGCCTTACATTTAATAAATATATTTTTTTAATTTAATAAATATTGACTAAGATCTTTTGAGTAAAATAATGACAACAAAGTAAGCTGTATACACAGAATTTGCTCACCACAGCTGTAAGTCTAGGGAATAAATTTGAAGAGCATTACAGGAGGGATTAAGAAGTCTTTTGGAAGTACAGAGTAACTCACTTGTGATAGTGAAGTCATCCAATTCGCGTTCATTGTTGGATGCCATCCTCTCCGATGCTCTGGCTTTCATGAATCCTACCTTGCCCTCTAGCTACAAGGCAGAGTCTGAAGTTACTGTTGGGGATGCCCTTGAAAGTGCTGTTCCTTGTTTTATATTCTGTACTCACTCCTCAGCCCCATTGTGTTTCTTCCTTTTTCCTTCCCTTTCAATTTCCCCTTGTCTTGCAGAATTTTTCACAGTTTTCTCATGACAAGGCCAACAAATAAATTTGCTATCAATTTATAGTCAGTTCATAATTAAAACTGGAGATCTTTAAAACAACTTTCAACGATAGGATATTTTCCAGAGCAGATTCCACTATCCTACTTTAATTCCTATCAAACAGAGGCGAGTGGGAATTAGTGCTCAACACAAGGTGCTGCTCCATTAGCAGCAGGAGGTCAGACTGATTTTATCTGGCTACTGCCAGATCCTCAATTACCAGATTAAATTCACCTCGAGATACTTGGGAGATTTTTATGACGGGTCTGGTGGATCTTCAGTGGCTATTAGCAGATTTGCCTTCTATTCAGATGTGCTTAAATTTTTATTTTATTTTATTTTATTTTTTATGTTAATTTTATTTATTTATTTTTGAGAGAGGGAGAGGGAGATAGAGAATCCCAAGCAGGCTCCATGCTGTCGGCACAGAGCCTGACACGAGGGTCAAACTCACAAACCATGAGATCATGACCGGAACTGAAATCAAGAGTCGGACATTTAACCAACTGAGCCACCCAGGTGCCCTGGATGTGCATTTTTAAATAGAGTTACACTATTTACATGTTGCAGAAATATTCATCTTTTCACCCTGATTGTCCACATTTCTAGGAATCTAAAGAAACAACAAAGTAGCTGTATACACAGAATTTGCCCACCACAGCCATTATTTGTTAGGAAAAATTGAAAGTGAACTAAATGCCCAAATTGACATGGCATAACTGCCTGATGCGATAATATGTGTCCTTTAAAAATATTTATGAAGCAGTTAATGTAGTCAAGTGGAAAAAGATACCACATAAATGAAAAATACAGGAAATAAGAATTAATATACTAGTAATGCATTTGAATGTAATGAAGAAATGGAAAGGCAAAAGTGTAAATAGTTATTGTTGGAGGTAATAAAATTATGGATTATCTTCTCTCTTTCCCAAACTTTCTGTATAACTGTTTTGCCTTTGTAACAAACTAGTGTAAGAAACAAGCAAACAAATCAGTGTATAAAGTAGTCCAAGCCACTGTCCGCTGAGAGGTCCTGGAAGCACTGACACACTAGAAGCAGCACATACTCATGTCTTAGTTTCTTAATACAATTTTCCAACAAAAAAAAATTTGCTTCTTAGAGAAAAATCTGATTCCAGGGCTGGGGCAAAGAAAGAACAAATGATCCTGGAGAATCTTCTTGCTCCAGAAAGTAAGAAGGTGCTCAAAGAATGATGGAGACATAACAAAAGGACATTGAAGTCACCCTGAAGGGGCCACCACTAGACAAATCTGGGAAATGGAACACCAAAATAAATAATAGTAATAAATTATAAGTCATTGAGAAACAAAAACCCATGAATCATGAATCCATAACTGTTAGATCTGATGGACTTTTATTGTATTATATTTTTTTTAGGAAAAGATGGACTTTTATTTTTTTTCTAATTTTTAATTTTTATTTTAGAGCGAGAGAGCCTGTGGGAGCATAAGAGAGGGGTAGAGGGAGACAAAGAGGAATCCTAAGGCTCCCAAGACCCTGGGATCATGACCTGAGCTGAAATCAAAAGTGGGACACTCAACCGACTGAACCATCCAGGCACCCCAGAAAAAGATAGGCTTTTAAATAAAATGTCATGTGGAGTCACTGCAACTATGTTCCAGATATATCTGAGATTTAAAATGTTTTAATTAAAATCGAGGGTCATATCAGCAAAATGGCAAGATGAGCAGTTCGAAGCTCATATTCCCACACAAACATTGAAAAACAAGCAACAACTGTTAGAACCAACTTAGAACTCTGGAGAGTAATCAGGGGTGTACAGCAGACAACCAAATGGTGAATTGAGAAAAAATGCAACTCAGGGTGCCTGGCTAGCTCAGTTGGTGGAGCATGTGACTCTTGATCTCAAGGTTGTGAGTTCAAGCCTCATGTTGGATGTAGAGATTACTTAAAAATATAATATTTAGAAAAATTGCAACTTAAAAACAGAGGCAAAAATAAATACAAAAATAAAAACAGACAAAACAGGTAAAATATGGGTAAAGGACTTGAACAGACCTTTCTCCTATGAAGGTATAGACAGATGACCCGTAAGATATAATAACGAGATGCCACTTTAGTAGGGTGGGTGTTACTTAATAAAACTAAATAGCAGGTATAGGGTGCCTGGCTGGCTCATTGGTAGAGCATGTGACTCTTGATCTTGAGGTTGTGACTTTAAGCCCCATGTTGGGTGGGGAGATTACTTTAAAAATAATAAAACAAGTGTTGACAAGGATGTGGAGAAATTAGAACCCTGGGACATTGCTGGCAGAAATGTAAAATTATTGACAATAGCCAAGAGGTGGAAACAGTCCAAACGTCCATTGACAGATTAATGTGTAAACAAAATGGAATATTATTTAGCTGTAAAAAGGAAGGAGTTTATGAAATAAGCCAGACACAAAAGGACAATTATTGTATGATTTGATTTATGTGAAATATAAGGCAAATTCATAGAGACAGAAGGTAGAACAGAGATTACTAGGGGCTGGAAAGAAAGAGGAATAGAGAATTTTTGTTTAATGGGTACAGAGTTTCTTTGGGGAAGTTGAAAAAGTCTTGGAAATGGATAGTGGCAATGGTCATAAAATATTGTAAATATAATTGATGCCAGTGAATTGTATACTGTACATCTTGTCAGTTTGCTTCCCCAAGAATTATAAGAATGAGAATAAGAATGTTATATTCACTTTACTTGTTAAACCAAAGAGCACATTATAACCTTTTGTCATAACTTTTAAGAAATATTTCTTTCGTTGGTAGGTTATTAGGCTCCAGAATTTATTTTTTATTATTTTTATACTTTGTAGATGAAAATGAGAGCTGCAAGTTTGGTCACTCAGGTTCCTAAGACCCTTGCAGTGCTGCTTTAGGAGTACCCAGTAATTTATGTTAAAGGATATTCATGTATAAAATACATGTATCTAAAATAATAAATTGAGGGCCTTAGCTTTTATTTATTTTTACTTTTACAGTAAGGCAAAAGAGAATGAAAGAAGTAGATAACCTTGAAAGTATAAAAGAAGAATGGTAAGTTAATTTGAATTTTCTCTGTTATTCATGCCTTTCTTAGTTTCTATTTTTATTGCATTTCACTAACTGATACAGTAAGTTTTCATTATGGTTCTTTTATTTAAAGAACTAATGGTAAGATATTTTAAAAGGTAATTTTTTATTAAAAGCTGCGTTGAATGGATTTTAATGAAGTTACTAAATGTTTTTGTTATTAATAAAATGTGAAATTTCTCTCTGTTCACATATTACTTCTGTTGTTTAAGTGAGGAATTCAAGTAACTGCTGACTTTTTTAGCCTCTTGGGTTGTACTATCTTAGAGTCATAGTGGAAATATAAATGGCTCCGGAGTCCGATAAGCCCAAGTTTGAATCCTTTCACTTTGAATCTTTACTATCTCTTTGGCCTTTGAGCAACTTAAGTAAAACAGAGGTGGGGGGCAAAGGGGGGACTGGCATGGTGGATATGGTGCCTGGGTGGCTTCTTTGGTTGAGTGTCTGACTCTTGATTCCGGCTTAAGTATTGATCCCAGGGTCATGGGATCAAGCCCTGCATTGGGCTCTGTGCTGAGTGTGGAGCCTGCTTGGGATTCTCTCTCTGTCTGCCCCTCTCCCTGGCTTGCGCGCTCTCTCTCTCTCTCTAAAATAAAATAAAACTAAAATTAATAAATAAAAAATAAAACAGGTGGGGGTACATATATGTATGTATATACCTGAAAGATATGTATGTATGTATGTATTTTTTAATTAATTTTTATTTTAGAGAGTGAGCACATAGCAGGGACTCCGTAAATGGTAGGCGCAAAGTCTATGGTTCTTATCAGTCAGTATAGAATATTTTATTCTGACTTACCTAAGATGGAATATTTATTTTTGTATTATGCTGTTTGTTTTAAATGTTTGAGGTAAATTTCTTCCATTCATAGTCTATTTAAGGAGACAGACAAGTATTTAGTTCCTACTTACAAATACTTTGTAAATGCTTCTGTACCAAACAAGTACTTTAAAAAAAATTTTTTTAGCATTAATTTATTTTTGAGAGACAGAGAGAGACAGAGCATGAGTAGGGGAGGGGCAGAGAGAGACGGAGACACGAAAACTGAAGCAGACTTCAAGCTGTGAGTTGTCAGCACAGAGCCCAACACGGGCTCAAACCCACGAACGGTGAGATCATGCCTGAGCCAAAGTTGGACACCCAACCGACTGAGCCACCCAGAGGTCCCACTAAATGAATATTATTTGTTACTTTTTCACTACTTATTATTTTATGTATTTGATACTAACTATATAATTGTGAGATTGTGTAAGGGGCCTCTGAGACCACTCCCAGGTTTGATGATTTGCTGAAAGGATGTACGGGATTCAGTATACAGTCATACTATGTCATACAGTCATACTATGTCATACAGTCATACTATGATTTATTATAATGAAAAGATACAAAGAAAAGTCAGCAAAGGGCAAAAAAACACATGGGGAGAAGATCAGAGGACACCGGCACAAGCCTTCAGGAGTCCTCGCCCAGTGGAATCACCCGGGATGCACTTAATTCACCCAGTAATAAGTGAACACAGCACATGTGAATTGTTGTCTACCCAAAGAAGCTTATCGAAAATTAGCCTAGGTTGTTTTCTTTCTTCCGCCTCCTTTGGTATAAAAAAGGTAGTTATTAAAGCACAGGGACAGGACACATGGGCAGAAAGAGCTGCCTAGCCTAGAATTTTTATTGGAAGCTAGTCACATACTAAAATGCCAGACTCAGGAGCACCTAGGCAACTCAGCTGGTTAAGTGTCTCAAGTCTTGATTTCGGCTCAGGTCGTGGTCTCACTGTTGATGAGATTGAGCCCTGTGTTAAGCTCTGGGCTGACAGCATTGGGCCTGCTTGGGATTCTCTCTCTCCATCTCTGCCTCTCTCTTTCTCTTTCTCAAAATAAATAAATAAACTTAAAAATGTTTTTCCAGATCCATAAGGAAAGTAAGCAGACCTTTCAAAGTCAGCAGTCAGGCCTGCTGTATTAACTCTTTCTTGCACAAAAATAAATCAAATGACTGATTTTAACTTAGGACTTTTTTTCTTCCCAACAGCTTTATTGAGGCATAATTCATACCATATGATTCATCCATTTAAAGTATACAATTGAATGGGCTTTAGTACATTTACAGAGTTGTGCAAACATCACCACAGTCAATTTTATAACATTTGTGTCACCATACCCGTTAGTAGTTGTACTTCATTCTCCTACCTCCTGCCCCTGATAACCACCAGCATACTTTCTGTCTTTATAGATTTACCTATTCGAGACATTTTTATTTTATAAATGGAATCATACAATATGTGGTCTTTTGTGATTGACTTATTTAACACAATGTTTTCAAGCTTATTTATGTTGTAATATATATCAGTACTTTGAGTGTAAATAAATAATTAGTAAGGTATCTACACAAAAAGATTAGGAGTAGATTTTATAATTTTCTTTGTAACAAAGAATTTTTTTTTGTAACACAAATAGATTTTGTTAGAAATAGCAGTCCAGGGGCGCCTGGGTAGCTTAGTTAGTTAAGTGTCCGACTCTCAATTTCAGCTCAGATCATGGTCTCGAGGTTTGTGAGTGCAAGCCCCGGATCATGCTCTGTGCACACATATGGAGCCTGCTTTGGTTTCTCTCTCTTTCTTTCTCTGTCTCTTTCTCTCCCTCCCTTCCTTCCTCTTCTCCTCTCCCTCCTCCTCCTCCTCCTTCTCCTCCTCCTCCTGCTCCCCCTCCATTCTCTCTCCTATCTGTCTCTTTCAAAAATAAGCAAACATTAAAAAAGATAGCAGTCCAGTAAAAAAATGAAGACTGATTTCTTAAGTATATCAGTATTTCAAAGGCTAAAATAATGAAGATCTGTATTTACTATGTGCTACCGAAGCATACTCAAATGCAAATCCTTCACCCGTTTGGACAACAGCTAGCTGGTAACCTTATTTATTCAGAACACAGTAGTGAATGAGAAACTCAGAAGCCAAAATAGATGTTTAAAAGTCCCTTTCCTGAACTTGTATGCTTTTTATTATTAGAGGAATTCCTGAAGCTTCAAGACTTTTTACTTAGCTGTAACAACTTATAATCTGTTTTTCATATTATGAAGAGGAGTATTGACATTTGTATCATGAGAGGATAGCAACAAGGGAAATGGTGACAGAGTAGAAAACAGATGAAATAATAACATTGTCTAGATATTTTTAGTGTTAAGGCAAGTCCTCTAAATTCATATGCCCATGGGATTTTGCTACATTATAGCTTAATATAGTACAATATAAAGAGATACCCTGAGTTATAATTTTTTTTAACGTTTATTTTTGAGAGACAAAGAGACAGAGCATGAGCAGGGGAGGGGCAGAGAGAGAGGCAGACACAGAATCCGAAGCAGGCTCCAGGCTCTGAGCGGTCAGCACAGAGCCCAATGCGGAGATCGAACTCAGAGATCGTAAGATCATGACCTGAGCTGAAGTCGGCTGCCCAACCGACTGAGCCACCCAGGCGCCCCCCCTAAATTATAAAGAAAAATTAAATGTGTACTTTCTCATTTTTTTTTTCTGTCTAGGAATGTGTTTCATACTGTTTTTAAAAACTATTATTGGGGTGCCTGGGTGGCTCAGTCGGTTAAGCGTCCAACTTCAGCTTGGGTCATGATCTCACGGTTCGTGAGTTCCAGCCCCACATCGGGCTCTGCTGACAGCTCAGAGCCTGGAGCCTGCTTCAGATTCTGTGTCTCCCTCTCTCTCTGCCCCTCCCCTGCTCATGCTCTGTGTCTCTCTCTCTCAAAAATAAAATAAACATTAAAAAAAACTATTATTAATAAACTTTGTTTTGGGGGTGTTTGGGTGGCTCAGTCAGTTAAACATCTGACTGTGGCTCTGGTCATGATCTTGCGGTTCGTGGGTTCAAGCCCCAGGTCGGGCTCTGTGCTGACAGCTCAGAGCCTGGAACCTGCTTTGGAATCTGTCACCCCTTCTGTCTGCCCCTCCCATGCATGCACGCACGCTCTCTCTCGCTCTCTCTCTCTCAAAAATAAACATTAAAAATGTCTTTTAATAAACTTTATTTTTACGAGCTTTACGTAAATATTGAGTAGTAAATTCTCAGTTCCCATATCCCCTACCCTCACCCCACCCCACCCCACTCACAGTTTCCTCTATTATTAACATCTTGTATTAGTGTAGTGTGTTTGTTACAATTGGGAACCAATATTGATACATTATTATCAACCGTAAGTTTACATTTAGGTTCATTCTTTGTATTGTACAGTTCTATGGGGGTTGAGAAATGGTGCTGATATATATAGTGTTCTACTTTTATGTGTGTGTGTGTGTGTTTGTTTATTTTTGAGAGAAGGAGAGAGACAGTGTGAGTGGGGAGGGGCAGAGATAGAAAGAGACACAGAATCCAAAACAGGTTCCAGGTTCTGAGCTGTCAGCTCACAGCCCAATACGGGGCTCGAACTCACAAACCGCAAGATCATGACCTGAGCTGAAGTCATAGGCTTAACCAACTAAGCCACCCAGGTGCCCCATATAGTGTTATACTTTTTTTTTTAAATAATCTCTACACCCAATCTGGTACTTGAACCCACAACCCGAACTTGTTCTTCCAGCTGAACCAGACAGGTGCCCCTACTGTTGTGCTTTTAATTACATATATTAGTTGTTATTGCTGGTGTATAAGAAAGTGCTTGGCTTTTGTATATTAATCTTGTATTCTGCAGCCTTGCTAAAATTACTTATTAGTCACAGAAGTTTGTTGTTGTTAATGATTTGGGATTTTCTGTGTAGACAATCATGTAATCTGCAGAGAAAGTTTTATTTCTTCCTTCCCAATCTGTATACTTTTTATTTCCTTTATCTGTCTTACTGATTTAGCTAGGATTTCCAATGTGGCATTGAAGAAGAGTGGTGAGAAGGGACATCTTTGTCTTATTCTCAATCTAAGGGGAAAAGCATCTAGTTTCTTGTCATTAAGTATGATGTTAGCTGTAGGCTTTTGTAGATTTCCTTTACTAAGTTAAGAGAGTTCTCTGTTCCTAGTTTGCTGAGAGTTTTTATCATGAATGTGTGTTGGCTGTCAGATGCTTTTTCTGCATCTGTTGATTTGATCATGATTTTCCTTCTTTAGTGTGTTGACATGATGGATTACATTAATTGATTTTCTCATGGTGAATCCGCCTTGCATACCTGAAATAAATCCTGCTTGGTTGCAGTGTATAATTCTTTTTACATGTTGAATTAGAAATGCTAATAATTTGTTGAGGATTTTTGCATTTGTATTCACAAAGAGATACTGTTTGAGTTTCCCTTTCTTAAAATGTCTTTGTCTGGTTTTAGTATTAGGGTGATGCTGTCCTCATAGGATAAGTTAGAACCGATCCCTTTTGCTTTTATTTTCTGAAAGAAATTGTAGAAAATTAGTATCATTTCTTAAATGTTTGATAGAATTTGATATGGGAAACAAAGGCAGAAGGAAATGGCAGATAAAATTAAATTTCCTTATAACCTGCAGCCCATTGACAATTCCTTGAGTTTGCTGAGTTTCTCCAGGCACTCCCAACTGTCTTAATGCTAATGCTTTGCTAGAGGGAAGAATAACCTTAGCTTGACAATAGTTAGGTCTCCACTATCCCTGTGAGTCTTCTTTAGCATATGAAAATCTCATTGGAAACTTCCCCTGGGCTTTACCTCCCGCAACTCCAAGGTATAAAACCAGTCTCTCCTCACGGGCCCTGGGCAGGTCTTCCTGCCCCTGTGTCCTGTCCCCACGCTTTAATAAAATCACCTTTCTGCACCAAAGAATTCTTTCAAGAATTCTGGACTCCTTGAACCACACTATCATTCCAAAACCTCAACAGAATTCACTAGTGAAATCTTTTGTGACTGGTGCTTTCTAGTTTGGAAGATTATTATTGACTCAATTTTCTTTTTTTCTTTTCTTTTTATTTTAGAGAGAGCTCAAGCAGGAGACAGGGACAGAGGAGGAGAGAGAATCTCAAGCAGGCTCCACACTCAGTACAGAGCCCAATGCAGGGCTCCATCCCATGACCCTGGGATAATGAATGACCAGAGCAGAAATTTAGTTGGACGCTCAACTGACTGAACCACCCAGGCGCACTGACTTTTTTTAAGTTCATTTATTTATTTTGAGAGAGAGAGAGAGAAGCCGGGGCATATATGCCCTAGCTGGGAAGGGGCAGAGAGAGAGAATCCCAACCCATGATCTGCCATGTCAGTACAGGCCTGACACAGGGCTCAGTCTCAGGAACCATGAGATCATGACCCATGCTGAGATCAAGAGTCAGATGCTTAACTAACTGAACCACCCTGGTGCCCCTCAATATTCTTAATATATGTTAGCCTTTGCATACTATCTTTTCCTCCTCTTTAAGTTTTGGTAGATGGTCACTTTGAAGGAATTTGACCATTTCATCTAAGCTATCAAATTTGTGGACATAAAGCTGTACATCTCTACACGCTGTTCTCTGAACTCTTAAAAACCTAGACTTATCTTACTCAACTTTGTGTCCCCTACCGCCTACCATATAGTAGGTACTCAATAAATCTTTGAATGACTTAAATTAACATAATGATGGTTAGTAGAATTTACATATCAAATAGGTAAAGGACTAAAGCTGCTTTAGATGCTCAGCTTTATTGGCTTTGTACATAGTAGTCAAGTATAAACTGCTTTTTTATAGCCAAGGCACAGGGGGTCCCAAACATAACAGGGTCAGCCACTGGCCACCAACAAAGTCCAAAGGCAGAGAGACAGTGGTTGTGAAACGAGAGGAATTTATTTTAGTGAGGCCACCACTTGAAAGACAGCCAGGAAAGACAGCAGACTAGCATCTCAAAGACTGTCTCCAAAGTGCCGAAAATACTCCCAAGTTTCTATAAGGAAAATGTGGGACAAAGGTGGGTGGGTATGGGCAGGTAAACAGTGAAGGTCAAATCAATCGTCTTGGAGTCAGTCATAGGGGCTTGCTGGCTCAGGGCAGTCCTTATTGCTTGAGGGGATAGTTTCCATTCCCATCAAGGATTGCATTGCCCTCAGAGTCTTCTAAGAGCCAAGAAACATTGGAAAGAACCCAATTAGAAAGTGAGGTCAAGATGGAGTTACCTAAAGTCCTCTTTCATTCCGAACAGAAAAAAACAAATACCAGAGAAGTTTAAGTGGTCATAGTGATATCATTATCTAATATTGTGTGCCAGTGTGTGTACTAATAGAAACTGTATATCAGGGATAGGCTTTTGTATGTGTTTGCATGTAATCTTGCCAGCAACCATGTAGAACGGGTGATAGTATCTGCATTTGCAGATGAGGAGGCTCCATCACATGGAGGCTGATAGGTTTCTCACCCAAAGTCAGTGTGATTCAGTTCTTTTTTTTTTTTTTTTTAATTTTTTAATGTTTATTTTTGAGAGAGAGACATAGACAGAGACAGGGAGTGAGTTGGGGTGGTTCAGAGAGAGAGAGAGACATAGAATCCGAAGCAGGCTCCAGTCTCTGAGCTGTCAGCACAGAGCCTGATGTGGGGCTTTAACTCACAGACTGCGAGATCATGACCTGAGCCAAAGCTTAACCGACTGAGCCACCCAGGCACCCCGCGATTCAGTTCTTAAACACAGACACCAAACCCTCAAGTTTTAGACAGTAGCCTCTACTGCCACACCGTTGGCTGTACTGACTGAAGAGAGAGGAAAATCATTGGTACCGTGAGAAATCATCTTAGGATGTGATTCTTTTTATGTAAGAAGTATCATGTCTTTGCTCTGAGAAAGGCCCCTCCCTGCTCGTGTGCTGTCTCTATCTCAAAAATAAATGAACATGAAAAATTTTAAAGCATCTTTTATGACAAAACATAAATGCAAAATAAATACTTTGTGATGATATGAAATGTCTTAATATATCGAGATCACCCAGAAGGGTAAAAAGAGCATGCCTAAATTAAAATATTTCTCTCTGAGTACCAGCGTTTTTTTAAAGGTTATTTATAATTTTTTATGAAGTAAATCTTTATTCCCAACATGGGGCTCTAACTCATGACCCCAAGATCACATGCTCTACTGCCTGAGCCAGCCAGGCACCCCAGCATTTTAATAATAATATCGTGATGAATATTTTGTCCAGGACAGTGATTCAGAGCACAGGCATTGGATGCCTGAGTTCAGTTTCCAGCTCTGCTTTCGAATAGCTTCGTGACCTTGGGCAACTTTCTTGAGCTTTTTCTTGACGGTTAAACGGGGATAAAAACAACATGTGCCTTTTAGGTCAGCGTGAGGATTGAATGAGTCAACTCTGTAGAGAACTTAAAATAATTCCTAAAATACATTAATAAGTGCTCAATAAATGTTAGCTATTAAGAGAAGTTTTATAGCGTATCATGCTTAGGTGCATAGATGTGGAAGGCAGATTAACAGGGTTTGAATTCTGTGTTTGCTACTTACTAACTGTGTAACCTCATGTCACTTAGCCTTTTTTCTGTGACTCATTTTCCTTATCTATAAAAATGTGGATAAGACTATCTACCTTAAAGTTCCTAGCACAGTATGAAAGCTCCAAAAATATTATTTATGGAATCTGAGAAATTATATTTCAGTACATAGATTAATTTTCTGTATGACTTAAAAAAAAGATAAACCGGAAACCGTCTTTTCTTTCAAACAAAATCTCCAGTAATACTTCTTTTATGACAGGGACGCCTGGGTGGCTCAGTCAGTTGAGCATTTGACTTTGGCTCAGGTCATGATCTTGCGGTTTGTGGGTTCAAGCCCTGCGTCAGGCTCTGTGCTGACAGCTGACAGCCTGGAGCCTGCCTCAGATTCTTTGTCTCCCTCTCTCTGTGTCCCTCCCCTACTTGTTCTCTCTCTCCCTCTCTCTCTCAAAAATAAATAAAATGTTAAAAATTGTTTTAATTTAGAAGTGGGTCTAAATTGTGGACAAGGAAGCATCTCAGTTCAAGGTCCCTTAACTAGAACAATTCATGTAAATTTTTGGAAAATTAGTAATCAATACTGCTTATTTTTCTTTTTTTGTGTGTAGGGTCTGTGAAGCAGGATCTAACAACCAACCTCTTAGTGATGATCGACAAACAAATTGTGAATATTTTGTTGACAGCCTTTTTGAGGAAGCTGAGAAGGTTGGTGCCAAATGTGTGTCTCCCACTGAACAGAAGAAACAGGTAAATGTCCATAACTTTTTTCATTTCCAGTGTTTCTCAAAATAGGGACCATATGTTTTCATAATAGTAGTAAGTTATTATCACCTTTTCCACCGTGTTGACGTTGCACTGATACTGCAAAAGCAGCATGGGTTAAACCGCTGGTGCCTCAGGAGGAATCAAGGCAGTGTACTAAATGTGCTCGTAATTACCGTATTTTTTGCTTGCTCTTGGTGGGGGGCATGCTAGTTTTAATGACGAATGCCCTTGATGAAGCCCTTGATGAAGCCAGTCTTGGGATAGCTTTATAAAACAGTGTGCAGGAGAAGAGTGCATTGGAAATAGATGGCTTAAAACCTTGCAAGCCTAGGGGTCCCTGGGTACCTCAGGGGGTTGAGCATCCTTTGATGCTCAAGATGACTCTCGATTTTGGCTCAGGTCATGGTCCCAGGATGCTGGAATTAAGCTGAGCATGGAGCCTGCTTAAGGTTCTCTCACTCTCTTTCTGTCTCTCCCTCCCTCGGTCTCTCCCTCCCTCGGTCTCTCCCTCCCTCTGTTCTCCCTTATTCACTTGTTCAAACATGCACACTCTCCATAATTAAAAAAAAATAATAACCTTACAAGCCTAAGTTTGCCTTTGTTCTGCCTTCATACTTGACTGATACAATGTCATTCTGGTATCTGAGCTTTTGTGTGTGGCATATTTTTACTCCCTGAAAGCTTTTACATTTTTTTAAAATGTTTCTTTTGAGAGAGAGAGAGAGAGACAGAGCTCAAGCAGGGGAGGGGCAGAGAGAGGAAGACACAGAATCCCAAACAGGAACAGAGTCTGAAGTGGGGCTCAAACCTACGAACCATGAGATCATGACCTGAGCCGAAGTCAGACACTTGACCGACTGACTCACCCGGGCGCCCCTCCCTGAAAGCTTTTAGAATCTTTGATCCTGTGTTCTCATGGGCCTCAGTGTGGGTCCTTGTTCATTCTTTCCATCTAGAAGCTCATGTTTTACTATTCTAAGGCTTTTCTTTTTTTTAAGTTTATTTATTTATTTTGAGAGAGTGCGAGCAGGGGAGGGGCAGAAAAAGAGAATCCCAAGCAGGTTCCACACTGTCAGTGCAGAGCCTGATGCACGGCTCGGACTCACAAACTCTGATCATGACCTGAGCCAAAATTGAGTCAACTGCTTAACCCACTGAACCACCCAGGCACTTAATTTTTATACTATTTCTCCTATTTTCTACCTCTTTATTGTTTTGCTCTATTTTATTTTAGTAATTTTTAAAGTTTTTTAAATTTTTCTTATTTTTTAAAGTTTATCAATTTTTTTAGAGAGAAAGACACACACAGAGTGTGAGTGGAGCAGGGGCAGAGGGAGGCACAGCATTTGAACCAGGCTCCAGGCTCTGAACTATCAGCACAGAGCCCAACGCAGGGCTCGACCCCACAAATCCTGAGAACATGACCTGAGCCGAAGTTGGACACTTAACCAACTGAGCTACCCAGGCGCCCCTAGTTTTTAATTTTTAAGTAATCACACCCAATGTGGGGCTCAAATTTAGAACCCCAAGATCAAGAGTCTTGTGCTCTGCAGTCTGAACCAGCCAGGCGCCCCTGCTTTGTTCTATTTTATTTTATTTTTTTTAATGTTTGTTTATTTTTGAGAGAGAGCACGAAAGAGAGAAAGAAGGGAAGGAGCAGAAAGAGAGGGAGAAAGAGGATCTGAAGCCTCTTCTGCACTGACAGCAGACAGCCTGATACAGGGCTTAACTCACAAACTGAGATCATGACCTGAGCCAAAGTCGGATGCTTAACCAGCTGAGCCACCCAGGCATCCCTTGTTCTAACTGAGATATCTCTTTGACCTTATTATATTTAGTGTTTTTATTCTATTTCCATTTTCAGTTTCTTTTTGCTTTTTTTGTTCTCTTATATGAGTGTATTATCATATTTGGATTTTTGTTTTTAAGTTTCTTCTGCTTTCTTCAGTGTCTTTATGAAGGAACAGCTCTTTTCCTGTTAAATTTGTTCTCATCTTTTATGTGAGTATCATGAGAGCAGAGACTTGGTTATAGTCACACTGTGTGACTTTGGGGAATTTAATCTATCTTCTCTGTTTCCATTTCCCTCTCTTTAAAAAGGCATAATGATGATACTTTGTGTAGATTTTGGGAGGAGTCAATAAGTTTATATAGGGAAAGTACTTTAAACGGGGTCCGTTACGCACTGAATGCACCTATGTGCTCTCAAAGATAGATGGGGCGCCTGGGTGGCTCAGTCGGTTGAGCGTCCGACTTCAGCTCAGGTCATGATCTTGTGGTCTGTGAGTTCGAGCCCCACGTCGGGCTCTCTGCTGACAGCTCAGAGCCTGGAGCCTGCTTCGGATTCTGTGTCTCCCTCTCTCTCTGCCCCTCCCCCACCCATGCTCTGTCTCTCTCTGTCTCAAGAATAAATAAACATTAAAAAAAATTTTTTTTAAAAAGATAGGTAGGTAGGTAGATAGGTTAATAACACATGCTATCATTATTATGATTATTTTCCCTAACTTCTTTTTTTTAATTTATTTTTTATTTTTCTTTTAATTTAAATTCATGTTAGTTACCACACAGTATAGTGTTAGTTTCAGGAACAGAACCCGGTGATTCACCTCTTACATAGGACACCTAGTGCTCCTTCCAACAAGTGCCCTCCTTAATGCCCATCACCCACTTCCCCTCCAGCAACCCTCAGTTCTCTCTATTTAAGAACCTCTTACAGTTTGCCTCCCATCTGTTTTTATTTTATTTTATTTTATTTTCCCTTCCCTCCCCCTGTATTCATCTGTTTTGGTTCTTAAATTGCACATATGAGTGAAATCATGTGATATTTGTCTTTCTCTGACTGACTTATTTTGCTCAGCATAATACACTCTTCATTCCATCCATGTTGTTGCAGATGGCAAGGTTCCATTCTTTTTGACATTTCCCCTGATAGCTTAATGGAGTGTCTGTTACTTAAGAGGTACTCAGTATACATATGTTGAATGAATAAATGATTGAATAAATGCTAGAGACAAGGGAGAGGCTCTACTGGTCTGAAATCTTCTTAAACAGCTTTTTAATCCATCCAGTGTTTAGCCTAAAGTATCCCTGAATTCTGCTGTTTTCCTGAACCTTTCTTAGGTTTCAGTAGTAACTTACCTTTCTTTGATTGAATGAGAGAATAAATACATATTGCTCCTCTGAGCTGATGAACAAAATGTTAAAGGATAACATAATTGATGGGAACAGTGTAACACTGGTGTTTTACATTTGGAGGAATAGCCATTAATTAATCACAGATTTTAATGTCCAAAGTCATTTCAAATGAAGTCCTTCTCTTTAACTGTCCAGAAATCTGAATAGAAAGCTTTAGAGTCCTCTGAAGAGGGCAGAGGATATTTTTGCAGGTGAGTTCTCTTAAAGAAAACTATGATGGCTCAGAGCCTGGAGCCTGCTTCAGATTCTGTATCTCCCTCTCTCTCTGCCCTTCCCCTGCTCATACTCTATTTCTGTGTCTCTCAAAAATAAATAAACGTTAAAAAAAATTAAATGTGGCCTTTATTCTTTTTTTTTTTTTTTAGTTTGAAAGAGAAAGTTTGAGTGGGGGAGGGGCAGAGAGACAGGGAGAGAGAGAGAATCCCAAGCACAGTCTGCACTGGCAGTGCAGAGCCCAACTTGGGGCTTGAACTCACAAACCATGAGAAAATGACCTGAGCTGAAGTCAGATGCTTAATCGACTGAGCCACCCAGGTGCCCCTGTATATACATTTTTTAAAGTAAATTCTGTGCCCAACATGGGACTCATACTCACGACCAGGTTGAGTCTCACTGAGACAGCCACGTACCCCTATATACATTATTTTTGATACTTTACACTGGAAGTAGGCTCTTAAGAATGATAAGAGGCACTTGGGTGGCTCAGTTGGTTAAGCATCCAACTTTGGCTCAGGTCATGATCTCATAGTTCATGGGTTTGAGGCCCATGCCGGGCTCTTTGCTGACAGCTTAGAGCCTAGAGCCTGCTTCAGATACTGTGTCTCCCTCTTCCCCCACTTCCTCACTCATGCTTTGTTTCTGTCTCCTTCTCTTAAAAATAAACATTTAGGGGCACCTGGGTGGCTCAGTTGGTTAAGCGTCCGACTTCGGCTCAGGTCATGATCTCATGGTCTGTGAGTTCGAGCCCCACGTCGGGCTCTGTGCTGATGGCTCAGAGCCTGGAACCTGCTTCGGAGTCTGTGTCTCCCTCTCTCTCTGCCCCTCCCCCACTCATGCTCTGTCTCTCTCTGTCTCAAAAATAAATAAACACTAAAAAAAAAATTTAAAAAAAACATAAAATAAAAACAAATGATAACATTAAATTTTGCAGACGGTGGGGGGATTGGCAGAGGGTGATCAAAATGTACAAGCTTCCGAGTGTAAGGTAAATAAGGACGAGGGTTATAGTGCACTACGTTATGACTGCTCTGTGATACATAGAAAGGTAGAGTAAATCCTCAGAGTTCTCATCACGAGGAGAAAATTCTTTTTTTCTTTTTTAAAAATTTTTTTATTTTTTTAAAATGTATTTTTTGAGAGAGAGAGAGAGATAGAGCGCAAACAGGGAAGGTACAGAGAGAGGGAGACACAGAATTGGAAGCCGACTCCAGGCTCTGAGCTGTCAGCACAGAGCCCGACATGGGGTTTGACCTCACAAGCCAAGAGCCTAAGTTGAGCTTTCAACCAGCTGAGCCACCCAGGCGCCCTTCTTCTTTTCTTTTTATTGTATCTATATGAGACGATGGGTGTTAGCTGAACCTATTGTGGTGATCACTTTACAATACATGTAAATCTGACCATAATGCTGTGCACATTAAACTTATATAGTGATGTGTTAGTTTTCAGTAAAACTGGAAAAAAATTTGTAGCTTAGTAATGGATGTTGACTAAACTTACTGTGGTACTCATCTTGCAGTATGTGCATATGTGAAGTCATTTTGTTGTACATCAAAAATAAATACAATGTTGTATGTCAATTTTATCAACTTTAAAAAGGAAATGATACATAAAATATATACAATAGAAAAAAACTTCAGAATTTTAATCTGGTACATTTTATTAACGTAATATATTTTTTCTTACTGCTTTGCCAGGTAGATGTTAGTATAAAATTATGGAAAAATGGATTCACAGTCAATGATGATTTCAGAAGTTACTCTGATGGTGCAAGTCAGCAGTTTCTGAACTCCATCAAAAAAGGGTAAGCCGTCTTTCTAAATACAAGGATATTTTAGGCATGTTTCATTTGGAAGAATCTACGTTATTGTATATAGCTATGGATGGCATGAATCCCAGAAACAATATAAAAAATATGGATAAATTTCATTTTATAAATATTAAAAAGTTTTATTTTATCAGCAACACTTCTGTGCAGCCAAAAGAGACGCTGCAGCCGTTTGCAGGTAATTGTTTCATGTATGTCATGCAAATGGAATATATATACAATTCTTATAAATCACTAAGAAAAAAATGGAAAGAATATTTGTATATTTGTACCATTTGATCTACTTTATAACAGTATGCATTTGGTAAAAGTGAATGGTATACATCTGTATATTAACGTGAGAAGATTTCTATGGTATTTTTTGTTTGCAGGGACGCTTGGGTGGCTCAATCGGTTGAGCTTCTGGCTCTTGATTTTGGCTCATGACTTGATCTCACACTTGTGAGATCCAGCCCCACGTCAGGCTCTGTGTTGGCAGCATGAAGTCAGCTTGGGATTCTCTTCTCCCTCTCTGGCTGCCTCTCCCCTGCTGGTGCTCTCTCTGTCTCTCTCAAAACGAATAAATACACCTTAAAAAAAACAACAGACAGTTTGCAGAATACTGGTAGTGTGTATAGATCAGTACCATCTGTGGAAAAAATAAAATAATTACGTGGAGTTTTATTATATAGAGAAAATCCAGGAGATACAACACCAGAGTTTTGTAGAGGCTTCTTTTTTTTTTTTTAATTTTTTTAATGTTTATTTTTGAGAGAGACAGAGTATGAGCAGGGGCGGGGCGGAGAGAGAATGAGACACAGCATCTGAAGCAGGCTCCATGCTCTGAGCTGTCAGCACAGAGCCCAATGGGGCCCAAATTCACGAACTGCGAAATCATGACATGGATCATGACCTGAGCCAAAGTCAGACAGTTAACTGACTGAGCCACCCAGGTGCCCCAATGTGGGTTTTTTTGGTGTTTTTTTTGTTTTGTTTTAAAGTAAGCTCTAGGTCCAACATGAGGCCCACGATCTTGGCTCAAGTGATGATTTCATGGTTCCTGATATCGAGCCCCGAGTCCAGCTTTGCACTGACAGAATTGAGCCTGCTTGGGTTCCTCTCTCTTCCCATCTCTCAATGCCCGCCCCTCGGGCAACTCACAACCCCAACCAAAATCGCATTCTCAGGGCGCCTGGCTAGTTCAGTTGGTGGAGCATGTGATTCTTGATCTCAGGTTCATGAGCCCAAGAGGTTTTGCGTTTGAGCACTACATTGGGTGTAGATATTACTTTAGAAAAGAAAAAGTGAAAGAATTGTATTCTCTATCAACTGAGCCAGCCAGGTGCCCCAGTTAAAAAAAAAATTTTTTTTGATGTTTATTTTTGAGAGAGAGCACAAGGGAGGTAGGGGAAGAGAGAGACAGAGTCACAGAATCTGAAGCAGGTTCCGGACTCTGAGCTGTCAGCACAGAGCCTGATGCGGGACTCGAACCCACAAGCTTCGAGATCATAATCTAAGCCGAAGTCAGCTGCCCAACTGACTGAGCCACCCAGGTGCCCCCTAGTTTTTAATTAAAGGGAGAGTGGGATTGTAAGAAATGGCACTTTTTTTTTAATTGTGTTTTTAACGTTTATTTATTTTTGAGAGACATAGAGACAGAGTATGAGCAGGGGAAGGGCAGAGACAGAGGGAGATACAGAAACTGAAGCAGGCTCCAGGCTCTGATGAGCCGTCAGCACAGAGCCCGACTTGGGGCTCGAACTCACAGACCGTGACAACATGACCTGAGCTGAAGTTGGCCGCTTAACCAACTGAGCCACCCAGGCACTCCCCACTTTTTTTTTTTAATTTGTTGATTTTGAGAGAGAGTGAACATACTGGGGTACGAGGGGCGGGCATTGAGAGATGGGAAGAGAGAGGAACCCAAGCAGGCTCAATTCTGTCAGTGCAAAGCCGGACTCGGGGCTCGATATCAGGAACCATGAAATCATCACTTGAGCCAAGATCAAAAGTTGGTTGCTTAACCAACTGAGCCACCTAGGTATGGTACCCTAGGACTGTCACTTTTTTTTTTGTTTTTTTAATGTTTATTCATTTTTGAGAGATGAAGAGAGACAGAGCATGAGCGGGGAAGGGGCAGAGAGGTAGGGAGACACAGAATCCGAAGCAGGCTCCAGGCTCTGAGCCGTCAGCACAGAGCCCGATGCGGGGCTCGAACTCACAGACCGTGAGATCATGACCTGAGCTGAAGTTGGCCGCTTAACCGACTGAGCCACCCAGGCGCCCCGGACTGTCACTTTCTAAGTTGACTTGTGTTTATATTTTTTATGACTTATTTTTTTTTAGAACAAATGTGCATTACTTATTCTTAAATAAAAATTTTTGAAGTATAACATAAAGTACAAGAATCCTAAGTATAAAATGAATTTGTATTATTTCAGTTATCAGGAAAAAATTATTTTATAAGTTTATTAAAACTTGTAATTTGTTTAGAATTTCCCTGTGGAAGTTCATGGCTTATGTATCCGTATATTCCATTACATTGTAAGTTTTCAGGTGTTCATTAGAAAAGACTCCCCGTTTAAGAGATCATAAGATTCAAAAAGTTTACATTGTTCACAGAGAGGCATCTGTGGTATATGAGGCAAAGCCTCCGACGGGGTCCATGTCCTAACGATGTTACTTTAATCTTTCTGTTAGGAGTATGAAATGTGAAAACACTTTTTAAAATTCTACATGTTTGTATTTTATTTCATCATATCTAGAGTAAATCTATATATTTTTTAAATTTTTTTATATTTCTATTTAAAAATGGAAATGAGAGCTTGATTTTTCTAGCACATTTTTAGTCTTATTCAGACAACTATAAAAAGATCAAATTGTTTAAATTTAGTAGCATATAGTCATCAAATATTTCATGACTTTAGTACTATTCTAGGTACTACTGAATAACTCAAGCTGTTCATGAATTTGTAGTCTTAACTCTGTGTTCAGGGCACCTGGGTGGCTCAGTCAGTTAAGCATCTGACTTCAGCTTCTCTCTCTCTCTCTCTCTCTCTCTCTCAAAAATAAATGAATAAACATTAAAAGGAATTACTCTGGATTCTTCTGGGTTCTTGGTATTCATATTATTTGACTGTATTATTGTAAATACATTCAGTTTGGGGGCAAAGGGCTGGCTCAGTCGGTGGAGCATGGACTCTTGATCAGGTTGTGGGTTTGAGCGTCACGTTGGGTGTAGAGATTACTTAAAAATAAAGTCTTAAGAATATATTTAGTTTTTTTATTGTGAAGATTATATGCCTCTAATTTCTGTATTTTTTTCAGTTCTGTTTGCATACAGAATATGTTTTTCAGAGAAAGAAAAAACATATTGGGAGCTTTATCATTTTGTTTCATTTCCTTCCTAGGGAATTACCTTTGGAATTACAGGGAATTTTCGATAAAGAGGAGGTGGATGTTAAAGTTGAAGACAAACAAAATGAAGTATGTGTGTCAACGAAGCCTGCGTTCCAGCCCTTTTCAGGACAGGGTCACAGACTGGGAAGGTAAGTAGGCTCATGAGCTGTGCTTTCCATAAACAGAGGCTTAACTAATACTCAGCTTGTCGTTATTTTACGATGTAGACTATATATAAAGAGCTTATCATTTCTCTCATTGGAAATGAGATTTTTCTTCTTAACTTTTATGAGGACTCCTAAGTCATATTTACCTTAGTGTAAATTAACACATGCCTGTAGTACAGTAAAAAAATCATGGAGGCTTTTTTGATTTTACCAAATTAAAAGGACCTGGATTATTTAGGACATTAGGCAGAATTGGATGGATAAATAATTTTTCTCCCTTGCACCCACCACTTGATCATTACCATTAATGTTACAGAGTACATATGCTAGCTTTTGAATATAGAGTTCAATTTTATACTTACTAATGCCTTCAACATTGTGTCCTGTGATAACTATATGAATTGCGAGGTAATAAAACTAAAAAAAATGCATGATAAAGTTAGTATCCATATCTCATCCCTTATTGTCAAATTTCGCAGTCTTCATCATATCTAACTCTGCCTTATGACAGAATATACAAAGAGGTTACATACGTGATCACGTGTATTTTTGTGCATTCTCGTATATTATCAAGATTGGTAAAGTTATCTACATATTCATCAACACATATAAAAATATTCAGATGTTGGGGCACCTGGGTGGCTCAGTCAGTTAAGCGTCCAACTTTGGCTCAGGTCATGATCTCATGGTTTGTGAGTTCAAGCCCCACTTTGGGCTCTGTGCTGACACCTTGGAGCTTGGAGCCTGCCTTGAGTTCTGTGTCTCCCTCTCTCTCTGCCCCTCCCCTGCTCATGCTCTGTCTCTCTCTCTCTCTCTCTGTCTCAGAATGAATAAACATTAAAAAACAAAATTCAGATGTAACTTTCAGAATGATCAGAAAATACTTTGCTTCTTTTTTTCCCCCCTTTATAACCATTGAGAACTTCTCATTTCTTACAGAAATTTTAATCTCGGGAGTAGTAGGTAAAGTCCATAAATCTAATAACCCTGTAAAATTATCTATTCTGTATGGTGCTACTTGAATAATAACAATATATTTACAATGTTTTATCATATATTTACATAGCATTCTACAGTATTACAAATTACTCAGATATGCCTAATTTCATTAGGTTCCTACATTCATCATATATGATGGACATGAGTAGTATTGTTATTATTGAAGAAATAGCAGTGACTTAATAAAATCTTCCTAAAGTATACATAATGTAAAATTTTTTTTTTAATTTATTTAATGTTTTTCATTTATTCTTGGGGGGGAGAGAGAGAGAGAGAGACAGAATGGGAGTGGGAGAGGGGCAGGCAAAGGGGGACAGAATCTGAAGCAGGCTCCAGGCTCCAAGCTGTCAGCACAGAGCCTGACACGGTACTCAAATGCCCAAGCTGTGAGATCATGACCTGAGCCAAAGTTGGATGCTTAGCCAACTGAGCCACCCAGGTGCCCCTTAATGTAAAATTTTTATAGTAATTATTTAATGACAAGGTTTCGCTTAATGAATAGCATGCATCTATCTGACTTTGTTGTCTGAATTTTCTTAGTGCCACCCCAAAAATTGTTTCTAAGGCAAAGAGTATTGAAGTCGAGAATAAAAACTTGTCTGTTGTTCAACTAAACAATCTGGAACCCATCACTAATGTACAGATCTGGTTAGCCAATGGAAAACGGATTATCCAGAAATTTAACATTTCTCATAGGTGAGTCTTCCATTTCATTATTTGTCTTAATTTTTTCCATTTTCAATTTTTTTAAGTTCAGTAGACAGTTTTTAAGAACTAAGCAAGGATCTTAACAGTTCCCTAAACATAATATATCATGACAATAGAAATTCTTGGACATAATGAGGTATTTTCAGTTTGTTTTATGGATTATCACTTTTATCATTTGGTTAGGTTTCCTATATAACTGCATTTGTAATGTTATTTATTTATTTTTAATTTACTTTTATAACCACTTTTTTTAAGGGAAAGAATCTTTTCTTTAATGTTTGTTTATTTTTGAGAGAGAAAGAGTGTATGTGAGCCAGGAAGGGGCAGGGAGCAAGGGGGAGAGAGGATCCAAAGCAGGCTCTGCACTGACAGCAGAGAACCCGCTGTAGGGCTTAAACACACGTTGGGATCACAGCTTGAGCCAAAATTGGACATTTAACCAACTGAGCCACCCAGGTGCCCCATAACCTTTTTTGTTTAATGTTTATTTATTAATTTTGAGAGAGAGAGCATGCATACGTGTGCACAAGTGAGGGAAGGGCAGAGAGAGAGAGAATCCAAAGCAGGCCTCGCACTGTCACAGGGCTCATCTCACAAACCATGAAATCGTGACCTGAGCCGAGATCAGGAGTCAGACGCTTACCCTACTGAACCACCCAGGTTCCCCTGGATATATAATTTTAGAAGAATTATTTTTAATATGTTTTAAAATCAGTCATTAGCATTATGTGCATATTTTCTGTTGAAAAAAGTACAGAAAAATATTGAACGAAATTGAAGTCATTTGAAATTTCATCACTCAGAGATAATCACTACTGTCAATTTCATGGATTTTTCCAGTCTTTTGTCTCTTAAAATTTTTAATATTTTAAAATTATTTTTATTTTTATTTTTTAAGTAATCTCTACCCCCATCATGAACTTATGATCCCGAGATCACAAGTTGCATGATCTTCCAAATGAGCCACCCAGACATCCTGAAAATTTTTGTTCATTTTAATTAAAAATAGGAACATACTGTGCATAGGTTTCCTTCTTTATTTAAAAACATTTAAAAATTTTGGGGAGAAATGTTTTACATAAAAATTATATATGTAAAGTGAAATTAATAATAAGATAAACACGCATATACTACCTCACTCAAAACCTACACCAATGATCATATCTCTTTTCCTTTTGTGCAGGAGGTCCTCTATTCTGAATTTATGTTATTCATCTTTTTTTTTTTTTAAGTTATTTATTTTGAGAGAAAGAGACAGCATGAGTGGGGAAGGGACAAAGAGGGAGGGAGGGAGAAAAACCTAAGCAGGCTCCTTGCTGTTACCACAGAGCCCAGGGAGGGGTTCGAACTCCTGAAGCTGTGAGATCATGACCTGATCTGAAACCAAGATGCTTAACCACTGAGCCACCCAGGCGCGTCCTTCATCTGCTTTTATTCATATTTTTACCAAGTACATTTGTATCTTTAAAAATTACTGAGTTGTTTTGCTCAAAGTTTCAAATAATTACCTTAAGTTTTAAAACAATCATAAACATACAGAAAAGTTTTAAGAACACTATAAGGAACTTTTTTTTTCCCTAGCCTTTCAAGAGTAAGTTGCCAAGCTGATGACCCTTTACCCAAAATACTTTACTGTGTATTTCCTGCAAACATGGACATTATGTCATATAACCACAATTTAGCCATCTGGAAATTTAACACTGATTGACTTCTACCACCTAATATTTGGACCCTATTCAAAGTTTGCCATTTAATCTGATATCATCCATTTTACCCAAAGACCATTCAGAATTACACGTGTCTCAGTTTTTTGGGGGTTGGGTTTTGTTTTGTTTTTTTTTTTTTTGGTCATGTTTTTTGTTTCTTCCAAAGTTTTATTTAAATCCTAGTTAGTTAACATATAGCATAATATTAGTTTCAAGAGTAGAATTTAGTGATTAATAACTTACATATTAACACCCAGTGCTCATCATAACAAGTGCCCTCCTTAATGCTCATCACCCATTTAGCCAATCCCCCACCCACCTCCCTCCATTAACACTGTTTGTTCTCTATCATTAAGAGTCTCTTACGGTTTGCTTCCCTCTGTCTCTTTTTTTCTCCTTCCCATATGTTCATCTGTTTTGTTTCCTAAACTCCACATGAGTGAAATTATATATTTCTTTTTCTTGCTGACTTATTTCACCTAGCATGATACACTGTAGTTCCATCCACATTGTTGCAAATGGCAAGAGTTCATCCTTTTTGATGGCTGAGTGATATTCCATTGTATGTATATGTGTGTGTATGTGTGCATACACACACATATACATACCGTATGTCCTTTATCCATTCATCAGTTGATGCACTTGGGCTCTTTTCATAGTTTGGCTGTTGTTGATAATGGTGCTGTAAACATCAGGGTACATGTGCCCCTTTAAATCAGAATTTTTGTATCCTTCGAGTAAATAGTAGTGCAATTGCTGGGTCATAGGGTAGTTCTGTTTCTAACTTTTTGAGGAACATTCGTACTGTTCTCCAGAGTGGCTGCTCCAGTTTGCATTCCTACCAACAGTGCAAAAGGGTTCCCACTTTGTCCACATCCTCACCAACATCTGTTTTTTCCTGTGTTAATTTTAGCCATTCTGACAGGTGTGGGTGGTATCTCACTGTGGTTTTGATTTCCCTAATGATGCATGATATTGAACATCTTTTCATGTGTCTGTTAGCCATCTGGATGTCTTTGGAAAAATGTCTAATGTCTATTCATGTCTTTTCCCAGTTCTTCACTGGATTATTTGTTTTTTGGGTGTTGAGTTTGATAACTTCTTAATAGATGTTAGATACTAACCCTTTTTCTGATATTTCACTTGGAAATATCTTCTCCATTCCATAGGCTGCCTTTAGTGTTGTTGATTGTTTCCTTTTCTCTGCAGAACTTTTTATATTGATGAGTTGCCAATAGGTCATTTTTGCTTTTGTTTCCTTGCCTCCATCGATGTGTCAGGTAAGAAGTTGGCTATGACTGAGGTCAGAGACGTTGCTGCCTGGTGACTTTGCTGCCTGTATTCTCCTCTAGGATTTTGATGGTTTCCTGTCTCACATTTAGGTCTTTCATTCGTCTGGAATTAGTTTTGTGTATGATGTAGGAAAGTGGTCTAGTATCATTCTTCTGCATGTTGCTGTCCAGTTTTCCCAACACCATTTGTTGAAGAGACTGTCTTTTCCTCATTAGATACTCTTTCCTGCTTTGTTGAAGATGAATTGACCACATGGTTGTAGGCCCATTTTCTGTTCTGTTCCTTTGATCTATGTGTCTGTTTTTGTGCCAGTACCATACTGTCTTGATGACTACAGCTTTGTAATATAGCTTGAAGTCCGGAATTGTGATGCCTCCAGCTTTGCTTTTCTTTATCAGGATTGCTTTGGCTCTTCAGGGTCTCTTGTCATTCCATACAAATTTTAGGATTGTTTGTTCTAGCTCTGTGAGAAATTCAGGTGATATTTTGATAGGGATTGCATTAAGTGCGTAGGTTGCTTAGGGTAGGTATTAATAATGTTTGTTTTTCCAATCCATGAGCTTGGAATTTTTTTCCTATTTCTTTGTGTTCTCTTCAATTTATTTTATAAGTGTTCTCTAGTTTTTGGATCTTTTACCTTTTTGGTTAGGTTTATTGTTAGATATCTTACTGTTTTGGGTGGAGGTCTAAATGGGATTGATGCCTTGATTTCTTTTTCTGCTGCTTCATTAGTGGTGTACAGAAATGCAACAGATTTCTGTATGTTGTTTTTATATCTTGCAGCTTTGCATAATTCATGTATTTAGTTCTAGTAATTTTTGGTGGAGTCTTTTCGTTTTTCCAGATAGAGTATCATGTCATCTTCAAATAGTGAAAGTTTGACTTCTTCCTTGCCAATTTGGATCCCTTTTATTTCTTTTTGTTCTCTTATTGCTAAGGCTAAGATGTCTAGTGCTATGTTAAATAGTATTGACTAGAGTGGTCATTCCTGTCCTTTTCGTGACTGATGAGGAAAAGCTCTCCATTTTTTCTCCACTGAGGATGATATTAGCTGAGGATCTTTCATATATGGCTATTATGTTGAGTTTGAAATAATAGTTCTTCAGTCTTTGACTTTTATAGTATAACTTTGACATGTTTCTTTTAATTACAGGCCAATTTTGTATTTGTTTCTCGTGGTTATATTTAGTTCACTAATTTTGGCAGGAATATCACAGAACTGATGCTCCTGTATCTCTCATTCTGTTCCGTCAGGTGGCATCATTTACATTTTGTCCCATTATATGATGTTAAATTTGTTCACTTTTTGTTTTAAAAATTTTTTTTTAACATTTATTTATTTTTGAGAGACACAGAAACAGAGTGAGAAGGGGAGGGGCGGAGATAGAGACACACACAGAATCCAAAGCAGGCTCCAGGCTCTGAGCTGTCAGCACAGAGCCTGATGCTGGACTTGAACTCATGAACCGTGAGATCATGACCTGAGCCGAAGTCGGAGGCTTAATCGACTGAGCCACCGAGGCGCCCCAAGTTTGTTCACTTGATTAAAGAGATATCTGCCAATCTCCTTTAGTATAAAGTTATTTTTTCTCTTTGTAGTTAATACATATTTTCTGGGGAGGAAGTTTGAAATTGCATAATTACATGTTTTTCCTATGACAGCAGATTCATTCATTTATTTATCCTGCATCTTCTCATGGTTTCCTATTTTATTCGATGGATTGTATGCTCTCACCAGCAAAATTTATTTTAATGCTCATATATTCCCAGATAGAGTCAGTAGGACTGCCTTTATCTTATTGACATGTTCTCATTATTCTTTGAGTATTTCCTTGTTTTCTGGTTCAAAGGTTTTTTCAGATTTTATTTTGTACTTTTTGTCAAAAGCCCTGGTTCTTTTTCAGTGGACACTGGCTACCTTCCCCTCTCAGGCCTCTGAGTGGAGAGAGTGATAGGTGCACACGTATATGCCTACACACATGTACATTTATGTCTGTATTTTCCGTATCTCTGTCGAACGAAAAGCATGAGTTCACGTAGATCACCTCCAAACTCAGTCTACCTCCATGAGGTTTATTCCAGTTTTTTCCTTTCCATTTTTATATCTAATTTCCCATACCGAATAGCCTGGCTTCAGTTACTCTCGATATATTTATTTATTATTAACTCTCCTGTGTGGAACCAATCTCTTTTTTTTCCCTGTTGCCACCTCCCGCTCATGGAAGACATCTTCTCCCTGCTCAGGCTTTGCCATATCCTGCTTGAGTTCCCACTTCGGGTCCCTTCTCTTCCTGCTAGGTCTCTGACACGTCACCCTAAACCACTTCAACACCTCGTGCCGATGACCTCTTCACCCTCTCGGTGACACTCGGTGCAGTCTCTTCTCCCCTGTGCCTGTACACTGTCTTCGCCCCCTTCTGGTTGTCTCACGCTGCAGCTGGCCGCTCCCCTATAAAAAGGCTCTTTCCATTTTGCTTGAGACAGGCCGCCCCGTGCCACTTCTTCTCCCCCTCAGTTTGGATTTATTCCTCCCCCCACTGGGCTGCTGGCAGTCTGTACTGGACTGGTCTTCCATGTGGGACACACCCCTAACCCTGCTTGTGCTCTGACCCCCCTGCCTTACCTCCCCCTGCATGGACTCCCTTCTTGTGCTCGTCAGGCTCTGGCACCATGCAGGTGGTTAGCTTTCCTGGGCAGAGACCTTCTTCACCCTACTTAGACTCTGAGCCCCTGTCCTGGGTCACCACAGCTCCTTATCGGTTCTGGCTCCCATGTTCTGCCGTACTAATGGCTTTTGGACCAGGTTGTTGAGTAAGGAAAAAGAAAGGCAGTTTTGCTTTTTTTTTTTAACCTGATATGAATGTTACCATATGTGTTCTACAGCTTTTGTTTTTGAGACTCATCTATGTCGATGTATATAACTGTACCTCTTCTATTTTCATTACTGTGCTTTAATCCATTATATGAAATCAATTATCCATTCTATTTTTATTGGTAATGGTCCACATTTATATTTGTTTATGTGGATATATCAATCAACATTGCTCAGTAAACGTACAGGGAAATCTGGTATGTTATAATAAATATTTCTGTGTCAGTTGATATGGCTTCGCTGATCTCAGCTGGGCTCCTTCATATGTTTGCAGGTCATCTAAGGGAGCACTAATTTAAGCTACATCTCAGTGAGCCTGGGTCTGCTTCTGTCTCTTCTCCTTGAATCAGCCACCTGCTTGTCCGTGTTCTCATAACAAGGGCAGAGGTACAAGGCTGGTCCCACTAAGCAAAATTTTACTTGTATCATTCTACTAACATCCCATTGGCTAGAGCAAGTCACATGGCCAAGTCCAAGTGTGGAAAAGACTTCTTTCCTGACCCAATTGCTCTGGCATTTTTATGTAAATCAGATGATCTGTTCTGGACTCTCAGTTCTATTTGAGTGGTCCTTTTATCTTCTGCCAAGTACACTTTCTTTTAATTACTATAACTTTTCAATAAATTAAATTACTGCTTTATTTTCCTGCTCATTTTATCAGTTACTTATAGATCTGTGCTAAAATCGTATTGTGGATTTGTCTGTTTCTCCTTTATTTCTGTCAACGTTTTCTTTATGTATGCTAAAGCTATTTAGTTAGGTCTGTACAGAGGTAAAATTATGTTTTTTCTGATTAATAGACCTTTTTAGCACTAAAGAAATGTGCCTTTTAATCCCTAATTTTGTGTTGAAGTTTTCTTTGCCTGAGACTAATACGGTCACACCACCTTCCTTGTGATTGGTGCTTGCATGGTATACCTTTCTCCTTCCTTTTAAATTCAATGTAACTATATATTTATATGTGCCTGTATATTTAAAGGTGTTTCTTATAAATAGTTATTTGAGTACAGTTTTTCTATCTAGGCTAACCATCTTTTTCAGTTCCTCTTTTTGTGCTTTCGTGTTTTGTTTTTAGGTACCACCTATTGTTTTCTGTATATTAGGCTCCCTTCAAGGCATTTCACTTCTGTTATTTTCAAATGGCAAACCACTCTTTGTAGCTAGAATCAGAGAGCTGATGATAATCATAATAGAAGAAGCATAGTTTAAATGGTGCCTTAGAATGTTCTTCTATAACCCAAATTCTTTAAAATGAAAGGAAGGCAAACTAAACAGGTGGAAAATGGAAGAAGGGATTTGTTATTCCAGTCTAAGTTTGTTTCTTTTTAGGGAAATAAAATCTTTTAATTTCAACTTCTTGTCTGGAAAAATATTTCCAACATTTTCAGTACCAAATAGTCACCTAGATTTTTTTCTCCTGAATGACTGAAGCATTTAAAATCGTTAGCCATCAATATTTATTAAATGGTTATTAATCATGCTTTGTTTTTATTTTTTAATTTGCATTTTTTATTTTTTTAGGATGCACCTATAATTTTATTTCAAAACTGTTCTTTTGGCAGTAGTTGGTTACAGTGAGCTAGATACATGTGGCATAGCATCTCTGATGTAACAATTGCATTGCTGCTTCCTGAACCAAAACTGAAGTTACATTACATCCATTACATACAAGTTACCTGCACTCGTTAATGGTGCAAATGGGACCCACTGGCGCATACTCCCTTTAGGGAGGAGCTGATGCAAAGGAATTAGAGTAAATGTTGGTAAGACTACACACATTCCTTCTTGGACTCTCTGTTTCTTCTCCCTCCCTCCAAATGCTTTGCTTTAAAAGAATCAAAGTTTCTAGTCTGAATAGCCACAGCACCCAAGTAGCATCACACTTCACATGTTTTATACCAAAGGGAATGATCACTTTAGTTTTAAACTCCTGCATTAGAGTCTCTTAAAAAATATAAAAACATTCCATCTAGTTCTTCCAGACGGTGTTATTGTTGTCCATTTGTTGGTGGGTGATTTTCTGTGGTAGTTTGCTTTGAAGGAATCTTTCGGTATATTTCCAATATTCCTTTCTTATAATGTCCTTTTCTTTTACTTTTCTTTCTTTTTTTTTTTAACATTTATTCATTTTTTGAGAGAGACAGAATTCGAGCAGGGGAAGGGCAGAGAGAGCAGGAGACACAGAATCAGAAGCAGGTTCCAGGCTCTGAACTGTCAGCACAGAGCCCAATGTGGGGCTCGAACTCATGAACTACGAGATCATGACCTAAGCTGAAGTCGGACACTTAACCAACTGAATCATCCAGGCACCCTTAATGTCCTTTTCTTTTCACATGACTAGGATTTCACATGACTCAGTGCTTTATGAAGGATGTCCTACTTGGTCCTTAAGAAAAAAATTGTTTTTAAGCTACTTTTAAAAAAGGAAAAGAAGAAAGCAAAAGAATGTCCTCCTTTGGGTGCCTGACTGGTTTAGTTGGTGGAGTCTGCAACTCCTGATACTCAGGGTTGTGAGTTCAAGCCCCACATTGGGTGTAGAAAAAAAGAATGTCTGTTCTCCTTGTTGTCACATTGGTTTTCTAGTTGTCTTCATAGACAATCACAAAAAGGGCAATTAGGGGAGATTGTGACTTGGTCGTAAATCAAGTAAGTGATTTAACAGATTGGGATGTTTGGAAAGATCACAATCCTGTAAAACCCCTTTCAGATAGTTGCATGCGCTTTCATTGTGTGGTACTACTTTGACCATTTCCAGAGTGTACTGGACTTCTCTCTCCAATATAGCATAATCACTGGGGCCAGTGGTGTTAGAAATTATGAAACATCTTTGGTCGCAGACAGAATTATTTCTCACAGTCTCCTTAAGATGTTGGTCTAGGGGCACCTGGCTGGCCTAGTTGGTGGAGCATGCAGCTCTTAATCTAGAGGTCGTGAGTTCAAGCCCCACTTTGGGTGTGGAGCCTACTTAAAAAAAAAAATTGGTCTGCATGTTGCAGCTCATTATCCCAAAGCTTAAATTCCTGAATAACCCATTGTTGGTGTTGCAGGTAGAATTCTTTGCATCCTGATTAAGAGTATCAGGAACAGGGGCACCTGATTGGCCCAGTTGGTTAGGTGTTGGACTCTTGATTTTGGCTCAGGTCATGATCTAGGAGTTCATGGCCCACTTGGGTTTCTCTCTCTCATTAAATTTATTTTTTTTAATATCAGCAATAAACTCAAGTTTCTGAGGTAGATCTTTTAGCCATTCCACTAATGCCTAGGATGCCAAACCTGATAATTTTTGGATTGTTCCTCAGTTATTGCAATGACATAATTCATTTCCTCATGTCAGTCCTTTGGAAGTGACTTTAAGAAAACTTCCCAAAAATGCCACTGCATTTAACTCAGTAGCATCTCTGGTTAGTTTAAAAGCTCAATCATAACAGGGCACCTGGGGGCTCAGTCAGCTAAGCATCAAACTCTTGATTTCAGCTCAGGTTTTGATCTGTTATTGAGTTTGAGCCCTGCATCCGGCTCAGCCCTGGGCTGAGTCTGTGTCTGCCTCTCTCCTCTCTCTCTCTCAAAAATAAATATAGACAGATAGATAGACAGACGGACGGACAGTTCATTTACTTCTTTCATCATGCTGCAGAACAGCCCAGAATAATCATAAGCATGTCTAAGTTTTTCACTGTAAACGACCTGGACCAGTGGATTGGGGCCCTCATTCTGCAGTGCTGGATCTCTATCCGCCGCTTCTGCTCTGTCTACACAGGAGACGGGTGGGCGAGTCCTGGCTCAGGAACCCATCGTCTGTGGGGGGCGTCACCGCTTCTCAGGGCTCAGCCACCATACCCTGTTTTTTAGCTGTACGTAAAATGATATGTCTTAAAATCAGTGGCATCTTAGTTGTAATGAATTCTGTACGTGTTCTCTCTAAAGACATACACATATACTTAGGTGAGCATAACTTTGAGCTACCTCCAAAATTGCAATTATATTACATTATAATATTTATTATACTAACTGAAACTCTACCCACACTGAGTTAGGAATTTTCCTAATTCTGTTTGACACACAGCATGACCTGGTATTTAAGAGATACAGCCTGTGTCTGTCTAGGATTACTAGTAAAACCATTTCTGATCCATTCAGAGCCAGATGCGTAGGTATAGAAACTTTCTGTTATAGAAACTTTCAGGTGTGTGTGTGTGTGTGTATGAATTTAGAATGATCCCTCACTCAGTTCCACTGAACTACTTTCAAGCAAATCCTAGACTTTGTATAGTGTCTTTTGTAAATATTTCAGTATGTCTCTAAAAGATAAGTAGTCTTTATTTATTTATTTTTTAAATGTTTTTTTATTTTTGAGACAGAGAGAGACAGAGCATGAGTGGGGGAGAGGCAGAGAGAGAGACACAGAATCTAAAGCAGGCTCCAGGCTCTGAGCTGTCAGCACAGAGCCCGACGGGGGCTCGAACTCACAGACCGTGAGATCATGACCTGAGCCGAAGTCGGATGCTTAACTGACTGAGCCACCCAGGCGCCCCAAGTAGCCTTTAAAAATGTAACCAGGGGAGCCTGTGTGGCTCAGTCAGTTAAGCGTCCAACCTCGGCTCAAGTCATGATCTCACTGTAGGTTTGAGCCCCGTTTTGGGCTCTGCACTGGTAGCTTGGAGCCTACTTCTGATTCTCTATCTCCCTGTCTCTCTCTGCCCCTCCCCTGCTCTTGTGCACCTTCTCTCTTGCTCTCTCTCTCAAATGTAAGCATATAGGACGCCTGGGTGACTCAGTCAGTTGAGCATTCAACTCTTGATTTCAGCTCAGGTCATGATTCCAAGGCGGTGGGATGGAATCTTGCATAAGGCTCTGCACTGAGCATGGAGCCAGCTTAAGATTCTCTCTCTCTCTCTCTCTCTCTCTCTCTCTCTGTCTCTCTCTCTCTCTCTCCCTCCCTCCCTCCCTCTCTCCCCCCTCTCCCTCCCTCTCCCTCCCTCTCCCTTAGCCTCTCTCCCCCTCTCCCCTGCTTCAGTTTTCTTGCTTTCTCACTCTCTCTCTCTCTCAAATAAAAAAACTTAAAAAAATGTAACCATAATACCCTCATCACACTAAAGATAAATCATAGTAATTCCTTACTATCCAGAGTCAACTTTATTTTTTCTGCATTTATTTATTTTTGAGAGACAGAGTGAGACACAGTGCGAGTGGAGGAGGAGCAGGGAGAGAAGGAGACACAGAATCTGAAGCAGGCTCCAGGCTCTGAGCAAGTGTTCAGCACAGAGCCTGATGCGGGGCTCGAACCCACGAACCGTGAAATCATGACCTGAGCCAAAGTCGGACACTCAACCAAATGAGCCACCCAGGCGCCCCTTCCAGAGTCAACTTTTAAGAAAGATAGCCCAGGGTCACTTGGGTGGCTCAGTCAGTTAAGCATCTGACTTTGGCTCAGGTCATGATCTCACATTTTGTGAGTTCAAGCCCTGCATCGGACTCTGCTGATGGCTCGGAGCCTGAAGCCTGCTTCAGATTCTGTGTCTCCCTTTCTCTCTGCCTTCCCCTGCTCATTCACTCTCTCTCTCTCTCTCAAAAATAAATAAACATTTATGGGGCACCTGGGTGGCTCAGTCGGTTAAGCGGCCGACTTCGCTCAAGTCATGATCTTGCGGTCTGTGAGTTCGAGCCCCACGTCGGGCTCTGTGTTGACAGCTCAGAGCCTGGAGCCTGCTTCGGATTCTGTGTCTCCCTCTCTCTTTGCCTTTCTCCTGCTCACTCTAGGTCTCAAAAATAAATAAATGTTAAAAATAAAAAAAAATAAAAAATAAAAATAAAAATAAATAAATAAATAAACATTTAAAAAAAGCCCAGATCAGATCTAGCATCATGATTTCACCATTCTATGTATGAACATAGCTAGATATCTTCAAGTTATTACCTTACATTAATTCACGTTTTCATAAAATTATATTAATAGTTTATGCTATTTTACAGGATAAGCCACATCAAAGACTTCATTGAAAAATACCAAGGATCCCAGAGAAGCCCTCCCTTTTCCCTGGCCACAGCTCTTCCTTCCCTCAGATTGCTAGATGAAACACTCACACTGGAAGAAGCAGATTTACAGAATGCTGTAATCATTCAGAGACTCCAAAAAACCGCTGAACCTTTTAGAGAACTTTCATAACACTGATTTTTGATGCACTAAGTAGAATGTTTGCAGAGAAATGATGGTTGTAAATGAACACGCAAACCAGTATGAGGGCAAGAAGGTCTAATTTGCTGGACTTTGGTTTGAGTGCTATTTAACTCCCTCCTGATGAGAAGATTTTAAATAAGTACAAGTTAGGAATATAAACTATGACTGGAAACTGTTCAATGCACTTTTTCCAAAAGGCTACTTAGAAAACTACACTTATTTTCAAATACCAATTATTCAACAATAAGATATATTAAATCACTATATTCTATAGAATCTAAATATGGTATAAATTAGCAAATGTATTCACAGCATCATTCATTCAGTTGGTCCCAACCAGCAGTGATGTGTTTCGATGTCAGCTATCTCAGATTTTTTAAGTAGTGATACATTACGAAATTTATACATGGCAAGTTAAAAGCATCAGTGTAGTTATTTTATACCTGAGATACGGTCAGAAGGCTAGAAGGAACTGCTTTCACCACGACTATGCCTGAACCTCAAAGTGTGCTCAGTTTTTTTCTCTAGCGTCAGGATATACTCAAATTTTAATTTGGCACAGTATCGAAAATGTATTTTCGTTTAAGAACAAAATTGTGCAGCGCAGGATAATGTCAGGACTGATCTGCCTACTCACATTTCTATATTTTCAAGAAATGTCATTTTAAAAAATTTCTATCCAGGAATCCTACCTAGTTCATCCCTTATTTTATTTTCTTTTGAAAATTAGGGTTTTGTTTTTAGCTAACATTTTGAGTAAACCTTTCATTTGCTACCACTCATCTAGAATCTGTTCTAAAGCCTGTGTTGGCACATTGCTAATATTTTTTAAATGCATCACATAAAGTACGGTTTCCTGTTCCATATATCAGAGGCAACCTGTGTATACATTAAGGAAGTATTTCTTTATTTACATTCTGATGCCATCAAGGGAAACATGTTTTGTTTATCTTAAATTTCTAAGTAAAACTGGTTAGACTTCAGTATTTCATTGTCAGATTGAATTCCCTTGCCTGAACATAAGTTTACGAAGCTTTTTTTTTTTTTTTTTTTTTTTTGCAAATTCTCTATTTGAATCTTATTTAAAGCAACACTTACATTGAATGTGCCAAGAGACTAGTAGCCATACCTGTCAGCAGTAATGTCCGTAGGGCAGTGGGCGTCTGCCGCAAAGAGCAGTTCTCAAACTTTCTGGTCTCAAGAGCTTTTGTTCATGTGTGTTATATATAGGGTATTGAAAATAAAAAGTTATAAAATATTCAATAAAATAATAACACATGTTAGTATAAACCACATTTTAATGAAAAATGCATTTTCTAAAAAAGGTTTAGTGGAAAAAGTGGCATTGTGTTCCATTTTTTTGCAACTGTCTTTACCGTCTGACTTAAAGAAGACAGATGGAATCTCACGGCTGCTTCCACATTCAATCTGTTGTGATATTGCACACATGTGGCCGCTAGTAAACGCTACTGTATGTTCATGAGAAAATGGGGGGAAAAAGCAAAGAATGTCTTAGTTTGATTATGAAAATAATTTTGACTTTGTGTACCTCTTGAAAGAGGCACCTACCACACACATTCTGACTTATCGTATCTGGGATGGGTCCCAGGTCTCTGCAGTTTTAATCTCAAGTGATTCTTTGGTAGGTAGTAGAAGTACCGTGTTCAGGAAATCCAACACTGTGCTTCCGCCCTAAGAAATAAAACATGCGTGCTTCATTCACATGAACAGTGGACGACTCCACTGAGATGGGACTTCTAGACCTTTCAGTTGTGTCCTTACCTCTCACAGTTGTTTCTTAGCCTGTTCCCGTCTCACTGTTAACTAATCATGATAGAAACCTATATTTCATCTTCTCTACGCAGAGCTGAGATGAGGCTGGAATGTTTAAGTGAGATTTTTAATAGATGCTCAGGAATAAGAAAAGAGAAATACCCACATAGATGGGTGACCTGGTTTATAAGATCTGCCTTCTGTTTGAGGTCCATAGTAAGAGTGCTTGCTTTTCTAGCTTCCAGCCTTAGAAATGGTAGAGGCCTTTTTATTAGGAAGAGAGAGAGAGCAAAGGAGAGCCTTTTGCTTTTGTCATTTACTCTCAAATGAACAGATCTATTTAAAAAAAAAAATACTGTCAGTGATGTTTACAGCTCTGTTAGAGCCCTCTCTCTAGTGAAACAAAAATAATGGTGTTTTGACAAAAAATGAGAGGATGGTAAAAGTCCGCAAACTCTTTCAGGTATAAAATGATTGTTAGTGTATTTTTCAGTCTATAAGAAAATGTGTCCCTAGACCTATCATGAAGCATTTTATAATTTAATATGCATAATTCTAGTCAATACGTGATTCTGCATTTATTTCTATAAAGGGGCTTCTTGTTGGAACTACTTTTCTTGTACCTATAGAAAAGCCTCCTTTGTGGATTTTCCAGTTTATAATTATTTATCCACAAGATACATTGAAGGCTTTCTGGGCTGTAGAATACACCCCAGTGAGAAGTTCCTATAAAGACCCATCATCAGCAATAACCTTCATTTTTGTAACTGTGAAAACTTTCATTAATGTGAATAATATTCTCAGAGATTTTCTAAAATGAGAATCATCTGATAAAGCTGTCTACCTTATAGCTTAAAATTATAAAGTTGTTAATTAAATATGTAGGATACACAAAACATACTTTAGAAAATATAAGCTGACTTTGGCACAGCAAGGGAAGGCAGACTTGAAAATAAGCATTTTGGGTATAGAACACGATTTGACCTGTGTAGTTGTTTCAGAACTCGTCAATCAGTTTCTTGAGAATCATTGTTAAGGCCAATACATAGAAGTACATTTCTAGTTTTACAGTTTCTAATTTAATGGTTAAATTACTATGCATCATGCAGGTTACAAAACTGGTCTTATTTATTTTATGTACTGTTCTCATTCAGAATACTTCTTATTATGTTTTGTTGTGTTAAAGTATAGTATGTTCGCATCTATTTCAGTGCCTTATTTTAAAAGCAATCTTTTGCTAATGGTTAAAGAACTGTTGTCTTTAGAATGAAATAATAATTCATTAAAAGGATCTGTGAAATAATCTACATTTGTCTCATAAAATAGTTATATCTGGATGCATTTGTTATTATTTGTGGAAGTCCTTCAGTTTGAGAATCAACATTTATTAGTGCCTTCTGTTTGCCAGGTACTTCAATCAGTGTTACTTTTATTTAATACTCAGAAGTGTTAAGATGTGATATTTTTAATACTCAGAGGTTGGTTTTTTTAAAAAAACATTTGTGTCCTGATTTGAACTGCATGAAAGCTCCTTGGTAGAGTTTACTACTTTGTTCTTTCTCTAAGTACAAACCATTTACTTAAAAAATTGCTCATCACACTAAATCTTCACATAGAAGTGACTAATTCAGTAGACTAATATTTGGCTCTTTGTCATGTAAGTATTTTTTCACAGGTAATTCATATTCATTGTGGAAAATTAGAAGATGCAGATATGCAGAAATGATCTTTAAATCACCTATTTCACCTTTCAAACACAACCACCAATCACATTTTGGTGTTCATCTTTTCAGATAATTTTAAGTGATTCCGTGTTTAGTTCTATTTAATTAAAAGGCAGGCTTCTTGGTTCTTGTAATCCTGTTTTATCTCTTGAAGTCTAACATATTTGTCTTTATAAATTTATATTAAGAACATCATTTTAGGAACAGTAGCTGTTAAGGACAAATGTCTCGTATTTTAATTATATTTCTGTGCAAAATTTTTTTTTCTTTTCTCTCAAAATTAAATTGTGGTAGTGTGTGCAGCAAAGTACAAATATTGGGAATGAAGTATTTCCAGGCCTAAAAATGCACATAAAATGATGTATGTAAAGGTAGATTATTCAAAGAAAATTCAGCTTGAGTTTTAAGTTTCCAAAGAAATATTTAGCACATACATCATCTGATTATCCTTCCATTCTTGATAAGGCTGCAATCAAGGAACCAGAAGGTAGCCATTTTGTAGGTGAAGGAATTGAGGTGGATTTTACAGTATATATAAATAATGAAAGACTACTTTGTACATCTGAAACTAGCATACTGTTTTATGTCAGTTAAATAATTGCATAGAAAATGGAATGACTAGCTGTAGACTGGGTAATATATACTTTAGGGTTATATTAGCTGTGACAGAAAATCTAAACTAATAAGTGGCTTACAAAATAAAATGTTATTTATTTCCATGCAAAATTCGGACGGAAGCAATTCAGGGCTGGTAGAACCACTTAATGAAAAGGTCAGACTCCTGTGTTTTTTGTCTCCAAATACCATTACTTAACCCCAGGTCTCAGGATAACTGCCCTCGCACCAGTCACCACATTTGCATTTCATCCAGTGGGAACACACACATACCTTTCCTTTTAAAAACAAAAACAAAAAACAGCTTTATTGGGATGTAATCTACCTTACCATTCACCCAATTAAATTGTACAGTTCGGCGGCTTTTAGTATAGCCACAGGATCACTACAATCTAATACAGAATGTTTTCATTCTCTAGAAGAAACCATATACTCACTCCCCTCAGTTCTACACTCTGTCTACTGATTTACCTATTCTGGACATTTGGCATACATGGAATTCTAGAGTATATGGTTTCCTGTCTTTTCACTTAATGTTTCCAAGGTTCATCCATGTCCTTTTTACCGTGGAATAATAGTCCACTGTATGGATATACCTACTGTATTTTATTTATCCATCAGTTAAGGGACATTGGGTTGTTTTCACTTTTTGGTTATTTTAAGTAATCTTCATATGAACATTCGTGTTGAGGATTTTTGTGTGAGCATGTTTTTTCCCTACGGTACATACTTAGGAAGAATTGCTGGGTCGTATGCTAACTCCATGTTTAACTTCTTGAAGAATTGCCAAGGTTTTCTATAGCACCTGCTCCAGTTTACATGCCCACAAGCAACGTGTGGTTTCTCCACATCCTCCCCAATGCTTCTTACTGTTGGTCTTTTTAATCCTAGCCATGCGATGCTATAGGATCTTGTCATTTTGTTTTTCCCTGATGACATAAACATCTTCTCATGTACTTATTTTTTGTCTGTCTTTGGAGAAGTATCTCTTAAAATCTTTTGTCCATTTTTACATGTTTTATTGTTGAGTTGTAAGAGTTCTTTATGTAGTCCAGTACCAGCCTTTATGATTTTGCGATATTTCTCCCATTCAGTGGGCTATATTTTCACTTGTTGGGTTGTTTGCAGTACTTCATTAGTCTAGATACAGTCCAGCTTGCCGGTGTCCTAAGAAACAGCTGTCTAACCGATGGTTGTGTAGATTTGCTCCTGTTTTCTTCTAGGTGGTTTATAGTTTTAGCCTTTACACTTAGGTCTGTGGTGCACTTTCACTCACTTCTGACTTCACACACTGAAGTCCGTGTGTGATGTGGCTCTTCTCTTGTAAGGACTTTTCTGGAACACCGCATGTACACTGCTCTGCAGCCATCCACCGGCCAGAACTTAGCTACACGGCTATACCATCCTATCGGTGTGCGGCTGGACAGCGTGTGTTTCACGCATTTTGTATTAAATTTGACAGGTCGTAAGCCTCTCAGGCACAATCTTAGTGTAAACAAGTCCATTCTCTAGCTTCGTTTTCCAAATAAATTGATCTGGCGACTTGCACCGCCAGGATTTAGCAGGGGGTGTTTAGCGCGAACTGCCGCCGGCTCTCCCTCTCTCTGGGACCTTCCCCGAGGAAAGCGGTCCCGGGGGACTTCCCCGGCCGGACCCCCCACGGCGAATTGGTCTCCAGGCATTTCGCCTTTGTGGAAACGAAACAGCACTTCGCGGTGTCGAGCCGCCCGCCCCCCTCCCCTGCCGCGCCCACTGGGCCCCGGGGCCGCCCTCCCCGCGGGGCCGGGGCGCCTCCGGTGATAAGGCCGCAGGGCAGCGGCCGCGGGCGGAGCTGCTGCGCGCCATGGCCTCGTCCCCCGCAGCGCCCGGGGCCCGCGCCGTCCAGGCGGCGCCGCCGCCGCCGCGGCCAGCAGCGCGCACGTCGGAGCGCGGCTCGGTGAGCGCAGGGCGAGGGCGAGCGGGGAGCTGGGGCTGCGCGAGGGAGGCGGAGGGGAGGGGCGCGGGGCGCCGGCCCGGGGCTCCAGGCTTCCGACCCCTCCTTGATCGGCTTGGACAGTTGAGAGCCGAGAGGCAGGTTCGCGGGCCTCCGAGACAGGTGAAGTAACCGGCTGGATCCGTCTCAGCTAGGCTGGCGGGACCGGGGCGGTCTCTGGACTCCCGGTCCCCAGTCTAGGACTCTTGTCCTGCACACTCCAGGTCTTCCCAGGGCGCCCCTGCACCCTGCGCAGGTGAGACTTTCAGGTGTGGGCGAGGGGCTGCCCCCTACCCCGGGCTCCTGGCACAGGGCGCAGGCTCAGCCAGCCTCTCAAAACCTGGCACCAGGCTCTCTTGGACCCCCGCCCCCAGAGATGACTTCCTGGCAGCCAGGCTTCCCAGTGAGGCTAGAGGGCAGGTGGGAAGGCAGGGGTGTCGCGTCTTTCCCCATCTCCCGCGCAGGCCGGGTCGTGTTGGAGAGGGCTTAGGAGCGCTGAGCCCCCTGCTGAACGCACGGGTCCGTTGTGGCCCCACTTCACCACCCCGGTTCCCTTCGTTGACTCAGTGCTTCCTCTCAGACGCCTCAGAGCAAAGGATTTGTGGCCCCTAAGAACGGAAGTCAGACAGGGAGGCCACCTGGGGACCCTCATTTCCCAGGGAAAATTCGGGGTGAGATCATGGCAAGGGGGAAAACTGAAGTGCCAGCATTTAACCCCTAACAACCCACCGAGGTGTATTTTTTACCCCGTTTTACACGTGAGGGAATGAAGCCCAGCACATTTAAGTACCTTGCCCTGCATCAAACGGCTAGAAGTGGCAGACAATTCGAATCCAAGGTAGTCTAGCACCAAAACCGGTGCTCAGTTAACTGTGAAAGGATTACAATTTAAGTAGGTGAAACTGTCATCCTCAAGGTTCCAAGATAGTTTCAGCTGGCATTTCTCTACTTTTCAAGTGACTTCTAGGAGATAAAAGCTTGCTAGGAGTGTTTGCGGGGAAACAAGAGTCACATGGGGTGAGGTGGGACTATCATGTTGGATTCTGTTATTAAAATTTTCTGGAAGTTGAAACAATGTTCACACCAATGTCAGGAAAGGAGATCACATCCTGCCCTGTGTGTGGTTTTCTTCTGCAAATAGGAAAAGTGTGCAAAGGATATGATAAACCCTTATCTAGCAAGAACTTGCCTTCTTCAAAAGGGCCCATTTGGGGTATCCTGCAAGATACTAAAATGGGTGAAGTCACAGTCCCCTCCACTCCCCCTCACGTCCCCAAGCAAGGGATGAAAAGGAAGGATTCTCAGCATTTTTTGAAGTAACAGCCTTTTACATAGTGTCTTTGCAGCATTTATTTCTTCAGCAAATATATATTGAGTATATGCCAAACATTGTTCTAGGTACTGGGGACATGGTGGTGAATAAAAAATTATAGTGCATACTCTCAGAGAGTTTATATTCTTGTGGGGAGAGGCAAGAAATAAATGAGAACATATCAGGTAGTATAATCGAGAGAGAGACTTGGGTAGTCAGAGAAGGCTTCTCTCAGAAGATATTCAGGCTTAGACTTGAATGGCAAGGAGTCAGCTCTGCGAAGACTCAGAGGAAGAGCCTTCTAGACAGAAGGAATAGGAAGTGCAAAGGCCCTGAGGCAGCAGTGGACATGGTCCTTTTGAAGAATAGCAAGGAAGCTACTGTGGTTGAGGAGAGCTATCTGAAGTGAGGTGGGAAGTGGGGCAGGGGCTGATTGTGTGGGATCCTGCAGGCTGCCTGGGCAGGACACAGAATTTTATTCAAACTGCAATGACGAGCGGTTGGAGGGTTTTAAGCAGAGATGAGACACGATCGAATTTCTATTACGCGACTGGATAGAGAGTGGACAGTAGGGAACGAGAGCAGAAACAGGGGAGCCACTTAGGAGGCCACTGCTGGATTTGGTGGGGGGATTGGGAAAGAGAGACCAAGGGCTCCTAGGTTTGGGGCCTGATCTGCTGAGTGGATGGACATCAAGGCCATTTAATGCAACAGGGACAACAGGGTTAGGAATTGGTTTAGACAATGGGTGGAAATCAGGAGCTGTGTTTTGACCATACGAAGCCGAAATGCCGAGTAGGCAACCATCTGGGGCTCTGAGTGGGCAGTCGAATATTCCAGTCTGGAGTTCACTGGATCGCTTGTGAGATACACACACATTTGGAGTCATAAACAATACTTTATTTCAGTGGCGGACAGGGAAATAAAGAAAGCAACTCTGATACGTAGTGTCTGCTCTATCTGTGGTATAAATTCGCCACGGCTGATTTCAGGCTGCCAGTGGTGCAACGGCCTGAAAAAAGGCCTGAAAAAATCGGCTCCTCGAGCGAATAACAGTCGGCTTCATTTGCTCATCACAACAACTCTTGAAGTTGGCCCGAATCTTCCATTTGACTGAGGAGGCTTGAGAGATTCAGTGATTTATTCAAGGTCACACAGGGAGTTGGGGGCAAAGTTGGGGGCCTCCTGACCCTCCAGTTCCCTCTGGCTTGCTGACTCAAAATAAAACAGACCACAGCAGGAAGCACAGAGAGGGAAGTATAGGGAAGAACTTCCACTGTGGAATCTTTGAGAGGGTCATGGTCTAGGATTTTTTTTTCCTCTTTGTCTCACTTCCTTTTAAGATGATTTAGGGCAAATTAGGACGGAGGTGACTGGAAAAGCCCTCCAGACACAGGGACCTCAGGATACAGATGGAGGTCTGGAGGGTGTGGGGAACGGTGTGCGTGCGTGTGCGCGTGCGCGCGCCCAGGCCGGGGGTGGGGGGGCTTAGCTCCTGTGTCTCCCCCCAGGTCAGCAGAGCTGGTCACCTCTCATTCTGTACCAAGGTGTGCTATGGCATTGGTGGGATCCCCAACCAGGTGGCCTCCAGCGCCACAGCCTTTTACCTACAACTCTTCCTGCTCGATGTGGCACAGGTGAGTGTGGGCAGCAGCACAGGGCCCCCCATCTTCCTTGGTACCCAGTTCTTCCACCCCTACCTGTACTTCGCTTGGGAGATGGCTCTTCTGTCCCAAACCTGACAGGAAGCCAAATGCCTTTGAGGGCAGCCTCCTCCAGGCTGTTTACTGCAGGCTGCTGGTAGGGAACAATCGGGAAACACTATGAATGCCCAACAGTACAGAAGTAGTTGTGCAATATCCACACAATGGACTATTATGTAGCCATTCAAGAGAATGAGCTAGATCTACACCAGTTGACTTGGAGGGATTTCCATGATGTACCGTCAAGTGAAAAAAGTTGCTTTTATTTTTTTATTTTTTTTAAATTTTTTTAAGTTTATTTATTTTTGAGAGACATAGAGACAGAGTATGAGCAAGGGAAGGGCAGAGAGAGAGGCAGACACAGAATCCGAAGCAGGCTCCAGGCTCTGAGCCATCATCACAGAGCCCGACGCAGGGCTCGAACTCACAGACCGTGAGATCATGACCTGAGCCAAAGTCGGCCGCTTAACCAACTGAGCCACCCAGGCGCCCCAAAAGTTGCTTTTAGAGAAGAGGATACAATTGATCCCATTTTACCAAAACAAAGACGCCCCATATATGTACGTACGTGAGTATGTGTCAGTGCGTGACTACACATGATTAAATTAAAATATAAGCATGGAGAAAATAAATTACAGAAGAATATCCATAGGCTGTTAATGTCGGCTCTAGGAGGGAATGGTGGAGGATAGAGGGGAAGCAGAAAAAAGATTTCTATTCTAGTACTCATGATTTTTTTTTTAACGACACTGATACGATCTGATTTAGGTAAAATTATAAATTCCGATGCACGTAAATACATGCCTGGAAAGATGATCACCAAAATGCTGTGGCAGTTGTCTCAGGACGGGGGGAATTTCAGATGAGCTTCGCTCAGTATTTTTCTGTACTATTTGAATGTTTTTTATAACAACTGTGTCATTTATGTCATCAGAAAAACGAATAAAACGTTTGCACTGTGAAACAAAAAGCCTACCTCTGTCACCCTTCTTGCACTGAGCCACCTCAGCTGAGGGCGCCCAAGCGACCGGGCATGAGTGATAACTGAAACGTGCCGGTGTGTGGCCGTCAGCTCCTCCCGGCCCCTCTCTTCACCAGCGCAGGCGTGCCCTTAGAGCCTTCTGGATTTGTGTCCCTGGAAAGAGACCAAATAGACCTTCACCCAGCGGCCCTGCCCCCTGCCAGGTTGCCAGCACTTTCTCCTGGTGGGTGGGCAGGCCCAGACACCCCTCTCTGACGCTGCTGGGCGTGTCCCCCCACCTGTGCTTTTCAGATCCCTGCTGCCCAGGTGTCACTTGTCCTGTTTGGAGGAAAGGTGTCTGGGGCAGCCGCCGACCCTGTGGCTGGGTTCTTCATCAACAGAAGTAGGAGGACAGGGTCTGGACGACTCATGCCCTGGTGAGCAGCCCCACAGATCCGGGCCCCCAGCCCTCGTGGAAAGCCAGCAAATGGTTAGAGGACAGGACCGGAACAGGTGCTGGCACCGGACTCGGTCAGCCTGAGCCATGCAGGACTTCAGAGACATTCCTGGGGGCTTCCCTCACCGGGTGGCACAGGGCTGAACAAAGCCTCCAAGGCTCCCAGGCAGGGTCCAGGGGTCTACTTGTGGCCAGGGTGGACTGGAGGCCTTGGAAGGCCCGGATACAGGGAGTGGCAAGTCGAGGCCCCAAGTGCCCCCAGAGCTCGGTGGAGAACAGCCAGCACTCCAGGCTACCTGCATACAGCATCAGCCACCTCTCCAGACCTCGGCTCCCATCCTGAGAGCCCCAGCCCAGGGCTCTTCTTGGGGACAGAGGACTTCTGCCCAGAGGGGTGTGGTTGTTCCAGGTTTGCCCTTAGCTCTCCCTGTCCTGGTGCCCTACCTCGGCCATGCTTCCACAGGGTGCTGGGCTGTACACCCTTCATCACCGCGGCCTACTTCCTCCTGTGGTTCCTGCCCCCCTTCACCAGCCTGCGGGGCCTCTGGTACACCACCTTCTACTCCCTGTTCCAGGCCCTGGCCACGGTAAGCAAGTGGCTCCCCTCCCCGGGCCTGGTCTCCCGGGACCCCAGAGCGGGCCAGTGGCCACTATGCGATCTATGTGGAGGGGAGAGGGTAGGTGTCCCCCAGGGCGCCACTGCCCGCACCTACGCCCCTTCCTCTGGGCTACAGGGGATCAGCCTGGCCAGGCCAGCCTGCTGTGGGGGTTGGGATGGGCCTGGGGGCCGCGGGCCTGGCCTCCCAGAGGCTGGGTCTGGACCGAGGGGACCAGCCTGAGCCTAGCCGCGGCGCCCAGTTCTTCCAGGTACCCTACACGGCGCTCACCATGCTCCTGACCCCCTGCCCGAGGGAGCGGGACTCAGCCACCGCGTACCGTGAGTGCGGGGCGTGGGATCTGGCGGGAGGCCACGCCCCCCCGGCCACCCAGCGCCCGTCACCTGGCGCCGCTCTGCCCCAGGGATGACCATGGAGATGGCGGGGACGCTGATGGGCGCCGCGGTCCACGGGCTTATCGTGTCGGGCGCCCACGGGCCGCACAGGTGCGAGGACGCCGCGCTCCCCGAACCGGCCGCTGTCTCCCCCGACGCGGTGAGTGCCCATGCCACCTGCCGTCGTCGCTCGCTTCTCGCTCCCTCCCGCTCCTCTGGCGCGCGGACCCTGTCCTGCCTCCCGCCAAGGAGATCAGCAGAAGGGGGAGAGGGGTGGAGAGGGACCACGAGCAGAGGCGGGGGTGGGGTAGAGGGTCTGGCGTCCCTGCAGAGCTCGGGGTGAAGCCCCTCCTGTGGCCTGTCCCACCTAGCTCTGAATAGGTGGCCCCCACCCCCCCAGCCGCACTCCCAATGTGCAAGGCCAAGGGAGACCTGGGAACAGTCCCCCTTCCTCTCCTGCAAACCAGATCTCTCTTCAGCAACTAAGGGACGTGCATCTATTTTATCCATGGAGTTCAGCTATTTTTTTCCCTTGCGCAAATGATGCCATTATCCAGCAGAACCGCAGGAGCCTCATTTACTACTCTCTCTCCAACCAGGACCCCCACTCCAACCCGTCACCAAATCCTATCCACGTTTTAGGCCCCAGATGTGGAAGCAGTTCACAACCCCGCATCCCCAGCTGCCCCATCCAGGCCCATGCCGCCACCATCTCGCCGGTCACCCCAGTACTGCATCGGCCCCCCACATAGCACCCCAGCCTCCAGCCCTTCCCCCAGCACAGTCAGGTGCATCCTGTAAAGGAGTTCCAACATGGGTGGCACCCGCCTTCAGGTCCTGGCACAGGCTGCTCCTCCCCGGGTTTGGTTTTGTCCCCATCATTCTTGTTTGCCAGCTTGTTTAATAAATACATCAGATTTACAAAATAATCGTACAGCTGTGGTTCTCGAAGTGCGGTCCCTGGCCGGCAGCATCAGCATCACCTGGAAATGCGTTAGAAAGGCGGTATCTTGGGCCCCGCCCTGATTTACAAATTTTGGAGGGGGCCAGCAGTCTCTATTTGAACAAGCTTTCCAGGGCATTCCGCCCCCCACCAGGGTTTGAGAACCAATGGCAGGAGAAGAGTACCACATCGTGGCCCAGCGGCCACTTGAGAGAACAGGACGGTGAAGTCCTGTGTATTCGTCCCCAGACCCATTTGCAGGGCCGGCTGCAGAATGTGCCCGTGTGCAGTGCAAAATGAAAACACGGGGCTCCAGAGAGAGCAGGGAAGTCGGTATGTCCGTCCCATGGCCCACTGCCCTATCCGAGGGATTGTCTGGGTCCAGGTGCCTGAGGGGCCCCACCAAGTCGCTCTCACGCCCATCATGGCGCTGTCGGCCCAGGGCCAGAGGTGGTGGTCTCACCCCTCCCAGACCGACCCCGCCCACATGCGTGTCCAGGCCGCCACTCAGGCCTCCACAGACCCCCTCTCCAAAGGTACCAGGTCCCTCTCTGGGTGCGGGTAACAGGGGCCTTGGGTTGGCCTGGCCTAAAGTGCAAAGGAATGGAAGCCGAAGGCTGAGAACCCACCCCCGGGAGGTGGAGCCCCGGGAGGTGGAGCCTCGTGAGCCAAAGCACAAAGCTTCAGGGAGGGCATGCTGCACTGTCCCATCAGACTTCACTTACAAAACACGAATTCATAGAGAAAATGATCACGCATTTCAAGACAGCGACACAGATCAGTAACGCCTACCCCTGCACCCTCCTGCACGTGGGGTTCTGTGCAGCTGCACCGAGCCCACCCGGGTGAGGCCGGGTTCACCTCCTTCTTTCTTCCCTTCCCTAGAAGCAAGCTTGTCCGGCAGCAGGCCACTGTTACTCTCGTGCATGTCTACGTAGGTTTTATTACGTGTATATCTTCCCCTGGGTGACAGGTAGCACCATTTCTGTTGTTGACATTTGTCTGTGTCATCGTGAGTCACACTATGCTGTACCTATTGGCTCATGGGTCTGTCTTCCACACTCAAAGCAAGAGTCACTTCTTGATCACTGTAACCTCAGGGTCTAGCATGCAGAAGCCCCAGCAATGAATCTTCACTTTAAAAGACGAGACAGAGAGAGAGGAAGGGCTCACACCCTTGGTGGCATGGATGTCCTCCTATTCATGCAGGAAAAGGACCGTTCTGGACCCTGAGATCTCCCTCTCCTGCTCTGGTGATTGGGCACCCAGCATACTTGGGCTTGGGCTGAGGGTCCCTTTGCCCCCATTGGGGTGTCCCCACTTCCATAGGTGGAAGACGTCACCCCCACCCCAGTTCTATCCTGTCCCATAGACTCGTCTCTACTCCATTGCAGCCGCCGTGGTTGCTGTGACCTACCCTGTGTGCAGTAGTTTGCTCTGCCTAGGGGTGAAGGAGCGACCAGGTAAGGGGGTACAGTCAGAGTGTGGGAAGCAGAAGCTGGGACAGGATTCCTCTGGGGCGCGGGTTTTGGTTTTGAACTCCGCCAAGCCAAAGCGTCACTTTTCTGTGTTGCAGACTCCTCTGCCCCAGCCTCAGGCCCAGGCCTGAGCTTCCTGGCTGGGCTGGCGCTCACTGTCCGGCACCCGCCCTACCTGAAGCTGGTGATCTCCTTCCTGTTCATCTCAGCAGCCATTCAGGTACCCCTGGCCTTGGCTCTAGCCATACTGACCCTCTGTATGTTCGGGTTCAGTCTCTCGGCTCCACTAACCAGAGTTAGGCTTTAACAGGGAGAAATGGTGGCTGGCACGGGGTCTAGAGAGTTTGGTGCAGGGAGGAGAGAGACCCGGACAGAGCTTGTGGTGCTGGGGGGATCAGGGCCCCGATGCTAGGAAGCTGACAGAATCTGCATGGTGAGGTCCACTGGCCAGGCAAGGGTGAGGGTGGGTGGACTAGGAATGGTATTTATCCCTGTGTCAGTGTTAAGTGTCCTTTGTGGGGGAGGGGATTGCGTGATGGCAGCAAAGACGAGGCCTGACTTGAGACCTAGGGCTTGCCCTTGACTTCTGAGTTCCTGCCATTCCCTATGCTTGTCTGCTTCCTGTCGGCCTCCTCAGGTGGAGCAGAGCTACCTGGTCCTATTCTGTACGCACGCCTCCCGGCTACATGACCATGTCCAGGGCGTGGTACTAACCATCCTGGTGAGTGGTCCTGGGGTGGTGGAGGCAAGGTCACTCAAGGACCTGAGCTGGGGAACAATGTGGTTCTTGACAAGACACGTGTAGCCAAATTTCTGGTCAACATTCTGGACTCTGCTGTGATCTTAGCCACCCGCACTCCAGCAGAGCGTGGGAGTGGTGCCGGGGTCATAAAGTTCAGAGCCACTGGTTCCAACCTGGGGACAAAGTCGAGATCGAGCATCCCACCTAAAAGCCAGGGCTTCTGGAACCTGGGTGGGTAAAGACATTGGCAGCACGGCCCAGGCTGGGATGATTCTGTCTGTTCACAGATCTCGGCTGTGCTGAGCACCCCGCTGTGGGAGTGGGTTCTACAGCGATTTGGGAAGAAGACATCAGCCTTTGGGATCTGTGTGAGTGAGGCAGGAAGCAAGGGCTGGGGCGGCTGCAGGGAAGGGGTGGTGGGGTCAGGGGAGTGGCCTCGGAGCCTCAGCCCCCTGGGGGCTGGCAGGGCTGATCTGTCTTTGCTTGTCTTCGATCCCTAGCAAAGGACCAGGCTCAGGGGTCATTAGTAAAGACGGGGGAGTGTGGGAATGAACGAGCAAGTCAGGGGCAGGCGGAGGGATCAGCTCGTATATCTATCTCCCCAGGTGATGGTGCCTTTTGCAGTCCTGTTGGCTGCTGTGCCCACCGCGCCTGTGGCATATGTGGTGGCCTTCGTATCTGGCATGAGCATTTCTGTGTCCTTGCTGCTGCCCTGGTAGGCTGGGGGATGGGAGGGGGCGGGAGCCTCATGTCCTTCCTGATGGGTAGGCCCTCTTTCGCAACCACCTGTCGTCCTGGCCCCCAGGCCCTCCTGCAGGAGGTGGAGGCCCCCAGCCCAGTTGTTGGAGCTCTCTTGAAAGAGCACCCGACAGCAGGAACGGTGGGCAGCGGTGTTGGGGCAGGAAGGAAATGCAAGCACACACGTTGCCTGGCTCTCTGTGGGCCAGTCCTGGTCCTGGGCAGCAGGAACCCAAGGATGAATCCGATTTGGTCTCCGTCCCCAGAGAGCTCTCGGGTTGCTGGCTGCCAAGAGGATAAGAGGGGTAATTCTGCAGCCCCTCCCCCCCAGGTCCATGCTTCCAGACGTGGTGGACGACTTCCAGCTGCAGCACCAGCATGGCCCAGGCCTGGAGACCATCTTCTACTCATCCTACGTCTTCTTCACCAAGCTTTCTGGCGCAGGCGCCCTGGGCATCTCCACTCTCAGTCTAGAGTGAGTCCCAGAGTCGGACTGTACTAGAGGCACAAAAGACTAGTGGGGTGGGAGGAAGAGGGCAGAGTTCTCCACCCTAATGGGCCAGGGGACACCCATGAGTCAGGGACCCAAGCTCTGCTCTTTGGAGAGTGTGGGGGAGGTTTCCCTGTGCACGTGACTGCGAGGGGCCTTTCTCGGGGGCTGTACCCCACATTCTTAGTTCTGTCTGAGCTCCTCCATGGCCAGCCCATTCCCTCAACTCTCCCTTCCACCGTGGTTAGGCTGATCTGGCCAGGAAGTGAATCCAAATTTCAGGGTAGTATGGGGGTGGGGTATCTGGGAACCTCCCCCATCGCCTGGCAGGGAACCAGGCTCCGTGAGATCTGAGCTGGATGCGCAGGATGCTGTTTCTCCAGGTTCGCAGGGTATGAGGCAGGAGCCTGCGAGCAGGCGGAGCAGGTGGTGGTGACCCTCAAGGTCCTCATCGGCGCCGTGCCCACCTGCATGATCCTCGCTGGTCTATGCATCCTCATGGCCAGCCCCACCCCGAAGGTGACCAGCCAGAACTCCTTCCGCCGGCTCAGCCTTCAGAGGTGGGCACCCCCCGCACGCGGGTACACACGGCAGGGAAACACAAACATCCACGGGTGTGAGATTTACTAGCCCGCAGGGGCCCCTGAGGCATGTACCCAGCTGAGCACCCCGCCTCTGCAGACTTGTCACTTGGCTTCAGTGACGCCCTCTTTCCTGGACTCTCTTCAGCTGCTTCGCTCGTCCCTTCTCTATCTCTCTCCCTCCATCACCCATCAGAGGGTGGTATGGAAGCGCTCCCTCCTGGGCCCCTGTCCCCTCGGCTCTCCACGGTGCCGGCACCTCGTCCACTTGCTTGATCTCAAGCACCACTGGTGCCCGGTGACTCCGAAAGCTGCCCCTCCGCCCCAGACTTCCTCAAGTTCCAGATCCACGTGGCGGGCTCTAATTTGCACATCTCCATCTGATGTCCCACCAGCCCCGGTCTGCGGAACTCATCTTCTTTCCCCATTAGGCTCCTCCTCCTGTGACGACACCATCCTCTAGCCTGGGAGCCCAAAGCTGGGTAGTCTTCCCCTCTTTCCCCCACAGGTTGTGCTGAGCCACGTCCCGAACCTCGTCCTTCCCACTTCCGGCCACCGGTCCCTCTGCACAGGGATGAGATGCCCACTGGCTGGCCTTCCCAGTGGACTGTGGGGGATTCAGAAGGCCGGGGCTGTGTTTTATTCACTTCCGTGTGCCAAGCCTGGCACAGAGGCCACGGCCAAGCTGGTGCCGCCGTGTCATCACATCTGGCCCAGTGGCTTTCACGAGCATGTGACCACACTTTTGGAGATGCTCACACACTCAGAACTACGAGCGCATGTACACACAGAGGACCGTACAGGATTGGCAGGAAGTGGCATTGTCATCCATCCCTCATTCTCAGTGTGGACGGCTCAGACTCGGGCTGAGTAACACTGAGATCACACGTCACACTCAGAATGACATGCAGATGGGGAGTTGCTTGGTGGACTTGGAGAAACAGGGCTGTAGCATTTCCAAGGGGATGTGAAGGGGAGGAGTTGCTAGGAAGGCAGGGAGCTGCCACTTCTGTCGGGCTTAGGGGTCTATGGCCAGATAGAGCCCCCTTCCACCCTCATCTTTCTCTTTGGCTCCTTTCCCTTTTACAGGCGGACCAGCTGCACCCTCGCTTGAAGTCTGACCTGGTGTGGACTGGGACAGCTAGACCCAGCATCTTCTGGGCTCGACGTCCCTCTTTCTTCTCAGCCCCTTAGCACGCCTACTTTGAAGGTTACACATGACCCATCTTTTCTCCTGAGATATGGAGTCTTCAGTGACATCTCCTGAAGGGACTGGCCTGGTCTCCAGGACCTTCACCCATCATGTCTTGCCTGTTCACCACAGATGGGCCTGTGCCCCTGACCGCCCAGCTCCAGGTAACCTTGACCTGGAAAGCATCCCAATCGCAGCTATTCCTGGGAAAAGGAAGCCCCACAACCTGCTACCCGACAGGACAGACACACAGACCTCTTGTTCCTCCTGACACTCCAGCGGACATCGGAGAGAGAGGCTGACAGCACACGAACGGGCCGAGTGGGGACAGATGGACATGCTGGGGATGTCATTAAGAGAGACACAGACATGCTGAGACCAACAGGCCCAGAGGGAGCACATGGGGACAGCAGTGGGGTGAGGAGACTGAGCAGGGCACAAGAGGCGTTTCTCAAACCTTTCCTTTTGTTCAGATAACACTTTTCTGGAATCGGACACAGGCTGATGTGGAGCCATCAAAGATCAATCATTTTTGTGAACAAAAGTTCTTTTTGTGGAAATATTTTTTTTGAAATTGTATCTTATAAAAAGCACAGGGACCACAGTTTTCTAAAGGCCATATCTTTGGGGAAGAAGGATCCACTGAAGTTTATTTTTTCAAAAAAAAAAAATTTAAAGGGTTTATCTTCTATGGATTCTGTAAAACGACTGTGGCCAGCCCTCTCATCGCGCTTCCTGGGAAACCGCTGCCCCAGGAGGGAAGGGGGAGGGTGCCTGATGTCGCTGCCCTCGGCTGTGTGTCCTCAGCCGTTCATCCCTGATTCTGCGTTTCCTCAGGCCAGGGATGCCGTGTGGGAGGTGGGTTCCTTCTCTGCTTTAGGAAAGATAAAAGGTTGAGACTCTAGAGTAGCCAGGGCAGCAGGCCACAATGGCTTATGTGCAGAGGTGTTGGGGAATCTGGGGGGGCTCTGATGCCCCAGCAACTCCTAGAAAAGCCCAGATACCTAAGAGGTGCAGACTTGCCCCCTGATTTCTCTCCAGCCTCCTGCTCTGTCCCCTCTGTGGGGTCAGCTTTCCCGAGCCCACCACCCAGGGGTAGGCCACCTTCCGCTTCCTCTTTAGAGCTTTGTCTGCCTCTTAGGTTCCAGATTCACACTTGACCCTGTCGGAGATCACACTTAGGGACGGCATGCCCCTCCAAGCATGAAACACCTTGCTTCCTCTACAAATGCTGTCACCCGAGAAGGAACGTGACCTCAGAGTGAGAGTACACAGTGAGACCTGGTCTATATGACGCCTGAACTCCCTGCCCTCTGTGACACTGACATGGGTATGCGATCCTTGAGGTCACGGCATCAGGGAAAGAGCTGGGTTCAGCTTCTCTTCATTGTCCATCTGACTAACGAAGGGGCTGTCAGGAAGCTCTGCTCACCCCTGGCTGTGCATGGACACACACACACACACACACACACACACACACACACACACACACCCCGGTTTCTCGACCATGGAGAGTCACTGGCTGTGGGAACGGTACCTGCCGAGACAGAAGGCAAGGTAAGGTGTCTCCCATGTTATCATGCTGTGCTTTGGAAAGGTGGGCGATGCAGGCAGGATCTGTGCCTGTGCCGAATTCCGTGTTACCTGTTTCCCAGGAGCGCAGTCTCAAGCCAAACCGGGCTGTCCAAATGCAGCAGCAGGGGGCTGCCTCTGGGGTCAGGGGTTAGATCTGAGACAGGAGGTGACCAGGGGCTGCCCAAAATGTATGATTCCAGCAGCACTACGAAGTGGGTACTCTTATTCTCATTTTCAGATAAGGAAACAAGCTGAGAGAAAGTAAGTAACTTGCCTGAGGTCAGTTGGTGGCAAAGGTGACCTTGAAGCTAAGTGGGCCTGACTCTAAGGTTTGTGGAGACAGCCGGTGCTGGAAACATTTGTCGGAGGAGCGGCTGATGCCTGGACTTTGGTACCACGAGGACCGCTCCTCCTCTGAAACCAAGTGCCAGCATCCCCACCTCAGACCCTATGCCCCGATCCCCCGGTATTATCCGCACTCATCGGGAATTATCATTCCTGATTCCACCCGCTATTCCTCCTCTGGGTCCTTTGACTCGCATTTGCCCACAGGGCCTCCCCTCGTGTCCCTGTCTCTCTTGTGACACCCACCCTCAGAGCCAGTCCTCCTGGTTCAGAGGAAGAGGATGTCTCCTTGCCACCAAGGCCCAGCCGTGGGCCTATTGCTGACAAAGAGCAGGCATCTCCTGAGCCCCTTCCCTCTCTGCTGCCTTTTCCAAACCCACTTAAATCCAAGAGATCATGCCATTCGCTTGCTCAAGACCCACAAGACCAGGGGGCTGCTCAAATGTCACTTCCTCGGAGAGACCTTTCCAGGGCCCCTGCCCTCCCCCAGTGACCGTTCCTCGACCCCAGCACTCTCTAAGCTCTACCTACTTTGCTTGTGCTTAGTAGAACCTGCCTTCAAGTACGATTATGTGTTTATCAATTGCTTACTTATTGCTGGCCACCTCCACTAAAATATAAACTTCACGAGGACAGGGACCTTGGCTCCTCCTGGTGGATCCTCGGTGCCTAGAAGTAAATGTTCAGTATATATAAATGTCCACTGAACGAACAAGTGAATGTTCGTATCGGCCTCATCCTGAAACAGGCAAAAATCACCTTTCCTTGTTCTCTTAGCTTCCACCTGTCCAAACAATCTGCTTCCCTCTTCTCCCCCACCCCCCTGCCACCGCTGTGTTGTCTCCTTGTCCTCACCTGCCGTTCCCTCCTCAATTCCTTAAACCTGGCTCCGCCCTCCTACTGAGACCATGCAGCTAGGCGGCTCACCTCCAGCATCGGAGAAAAGGAAATGGGAGCTTGTATTGTTTACATGTGTGACCAATCAACTTGTGTAACAGACCTGAGCCTGTTTCCTTTTTGAAAGGAATGTGTCTGCTATCACCTACACCTCCGGATGGCCATGAGGATTGAGCGTGAGCTCGTATCTGACCAGCGAAACCCTCAACGACTGGTAGCCGTTGAATGCAGGCCACTCACTTTCAAAACTCCATCCTCCCTTGGCTTACGTGATGTGCCTTCCCAGTTATCCTTCATCATCCGCGGCCGTTCATTTTCTCTTTTCCTTTGCTTCTTCTTCCTTTGATGCTCTGTAGGTGTCTCAGGCCTCCGAGGGCTGTGTGATCTCATGCACTATCACCTTTGTTTTTATTTATTTATTATTCGAGAGAGAGAGAGAGAGAGAGAGAGAGCAAGCAGGGGAGGGTACAGCGAGCAGAAGAAGAGAGAGAATCTGAAGCAGGCTCCACGTCTAGTGCTGAGCCCTACGTAGGGCTTGATCTTGCGACCGTGAGAGCATGACCTGAGCCGAAATCAAGAGTCAGACATTTAGGACTGGGTCAGCGAGGTGCCCCTCAATCACTATCACCTTTCCACCTATTTCTTTTTTTTTTTTTTAATTTTTGAGAGACATAGAGACAGAGAGTGAGCAAGGGAAGGACAGAGAGAGAGGGAGATACAGAATCTGAAGCAGGCTCCAGGCTCTGAGCCGTCAGCACAGAGCCCGACGCGGGGCTCGAACTCACAGACCGTGAGATCATGACCTGAGCTGAAGTCGGCCGCTCAACCGACTGAGACACCCAGGCGCCCCCTTTCCACCTATTTCTAACCCTGAGCTCTGCTGAACTCCAGAAGCCCATCTGAGTGCTCTTCAGGCAGTTAAAACATCCTCTGAAGTGGAACTCCTCCCCTCCCCACACTTGTTCCGCCTCCTGCATGTTTGGTAAGTTATGTCAGCATCTATCGGTCACCAAGACCAAAAACTTGGTGTCTTCTTAAGCTTTCTTTCTTCCCCATTCACGCTTCTGTGCCCTTCCTGTGCACACAGAGTGTGGATGAGGCAATGGGAGGAAAGGTTGCAGCTTCTAGGTTCTTATCAAATGGTAGAAGTTACTTGAAGTTGGACAGAAAGCTGTAGCCCCAGAAATGGATGGTTCTGGCTCACGACACACACAGTGAACTGACACAGCTGCTTGCGAGATGTTTGAGGTGTGTGTGTACATTCATGTATTCCTCTGGGACTTCTTCGTTCAGCTGGGTAGTTTCCTGTGTTCAGCGAGTGTTTCTTGAGGACAAAACTGGTGCATAAGTAAGGAAATTCAGGTTATGCTCAAATTGTTCCTTAATATAGCAATTGTGTTGGAACAAATTTGTGTTTTCAAACAAGCATTATAACAGAACGGAGTGTATATGTGGTGAGTGTAAACAAGAGAAATCCTAAATGATCTCATAAATATTCAAGAATGAAACACATATTATAAAGCATTCACACACACACACACACACACACACACACACAAAACCCCATAGGATGCAAATGATTTTACCAAGCGCTATCAAACTTTTTATCAAGAATCATTTCATATATTAAGAAAACTTTTCCAGGGAATAGAAAAAGGCCAATCTCTACATCTCATTTTATCCAGCAGGAATAAGTCTGATACCAAAACCAGACAAGCAAAGTAAAAATGAAAGGAAATTGACAGGCTAATGTTAGATTAAAAGAGCACAGAACATAGAAGCAAGAATCTGAAACAAAATACTAGTAAACTGAGGGGCACCTGGGTGGCTCAGTTAAGTGTCCGACTTTGGCTCTGGTCATGATCTCAGTTTGTGGGTTTGAGCCCTCCATCAGGCTCTGTGCTGTCAGCGTGGAGCCTGGAGCCTGCTTCAGATTCCGCATCTCCCTCTTTCTCTGCCCCTGCCCACCCATGCTCTATCTCTCTCTGTCTCTTAAGAAAAAATATTTTTTTAAAAATTTAAAAAAATCTGTCAAGTGAAATTTACCACATTAATAATTAATTAATGGAGGAAAAAAACTGAGATCTCAATAGATACAGAAACATTTGATAAAAAGCTAATACTCATTCATGATAAAAGTATTAAGTAAACCAAGAGGAAAAGGAATTTTTTTTAAGTTTATTTTTTTTTTTATTTTGAGAGACAGAGAGAACTCACACACCCGCAGGCCAGCGTGGGGAAAGGGGTGCAGAGAAGTGGGGTGGGGGGACAGAATCCCAAGCAGGGTCTGCACTGCCAGCACAGAGCCTGATGCAGGCAGGGCTTGAACCCACAAACCATGAGATCATGACCTGAGTCGAAATCAAGAGTCCGATGCTTAACCTACTGAGCCACCCAGGCACACGTAGAGATTTTTAAGCCCAAATAAGGCTATCTACCAAAAACCTATATAGCAAACATTCTAAATGGTGAAATATGCCACCTCATGGTAAAATGTTAATGGTGAAACAGTCCCTTTAAAATCAGGAATAAGGGAAGCATTACTAAACGCTGCTTCTGTTCAACACTTCATCAGGGGATCTAGCTAGTGCAGTAAGATAATAGTCTAATAATTAGAAAGGAAAAAACAAAATTGTCATTATTTGTAAATGATGGATTACCTACTTAGAAACCCCAAAAGGACCTACCGATACACTATTAGAGTAAGAGAGTACAGCAAGGTAGCTGGACATAAAAGTAACAAAATTACATTTGTATATGCCAGCAACAGTCATAAAACATAATTTTTAAACAGTAGCAACAACAAAAAAAATAAAATAGCTACAAATAAATGAGCAAGATGTGGAAAGACTTTTACTCTTGGCCACGATGGAGTAGTAAAGACCAGATCTAGTCTCTCAGCTGAAGCGATTAAAAGAAAACTGGACAGCATAAATGAAATAAGTTTTCAAGACACTGGGCAGGAGGCAAAGAAGGAGGAATCTTTGAGAGATGGGAAACAAAGGAGGTGAATTTTAGGATTGCCCCAGCTCGTTGCCTTGAGGGTTCCCAGATGACCAGGAAGAGCACGATTTGGAGCCCAGAGGACTCTGAGCTGAGAAGATGAGTTTGGGGAGACAAAGTGGCTAGAGTTCTCAGGGCAGAATATTGGAGAGGAGTGAGCTACACGGAGAGAAAAACTCGGGAGAGCGACAGAAGATTCTCCTCAACTACCCACCAGGATGTTGATTAAAGAAATAAATGTGAAAGTTGCAGACTATATATAATAAAATACCGTTGGATAAAGCTCCAAAACAAGGGAAATAAACGCTATATTGTTTGGTCAATATGTATATGTGGTTGTGGTGAAAAAGACAAGGAATGAGGAAATGATGAGTACAACAATCAACATATCAGTTACCTCCAGTGTGGAGAAGGATCCAGAATGGTTTCCAGTAACGTTCTGGTTCTTACGTTAGGTGGTAGGTGGTTCATTTTATTATTAAGCCTTCCTACACTTCACATCTATTGAGTGTATCAAATAATAAATACTTGTACATAATTTAGAAAAAATTGGGCACCAAATGGGATTTGTAAATAATGTCTTCCCTTATGCAAAATATTCTCAGTGTGACATTGAACAATAATTAAAAGATGACAGCTCTTCTCTCCCTGTTTCCAAAGCCAGCAAGTACTGGATTATCTTCTATTGTTCCAGTGACCGTAATAATAGCAGAGGCCAAGGAAATGTCTTTCGTAGGAGAGTTGTCATGGAATCAGATTTGCGGTAAAGAAATTAATAATTTTATGCCAGACCGTCCACTAGAAGAAATACAGAGACAACATCCACAAACAAAAAAATCAAGACCTTTTCTTCCTACCGGCAATAATCACAAAGAAAATACCATCGAAACATTCCCAACGGTCATGACAACCATTCGTGATTTTATGGACTCATTCGCAGGTCTCTGAGAAGGAAATGGTGATTGGAACATATACTCTGAGGCGCCCACATTGATCTTACTACAGGGTCCCCAGGCCCCCTCTTCAGGCTTCGTAACAGCGTGCTTTCCTCCCGCGCAGACACTTCCTCTGCAAACAGAGCCGGGCCTCAGACTGTCCTCGGCCACTGATTACAGACCAGCGGCCTCCGCTTCCATTATCCCAGCAGCTGCCTAATGCATGTGAACCACAAAATGGGCCCTCGCCTCTTTCCTAGCCCAGCTCCATCTTCATAAACGGTAACAGACAGACAGAAGTCCCCAAGGGCACGCGATCTTTCTTTCCAGATAATTTTAAAGGAAAGGGGGGAAAGGCTGCATATGCGCTAATGGAGCCTCAATGGCTGCAACGATTTATCTGCAGATGCGCCCGGACTAGCCACACTCCCATCAATCTGCCGGGCCGCCGTCACGGGAATTTACGACTCCGTGTGGGAAGCGGTGTGTGTGTGTCTATCTGAAGGTGCAATCAGGGCTCTTTCCATTTTACTAAGTTGGCGCTTGAGCCCATGATTATAATAAGCTGGTACTTTTACCCACCTCAGATTCAGTGAAATTTCCAATTTCTCTCACAGACTCTATGCTGGTCTCTGAGACTTGAATGGAGGGAAAAGAAAAACATCAAAATTAAAGTGACCATTTAACTATGGGAGTGGACTACTGGGAGAATGACAGGACATTTTTATGATCCCAAAACTGTGGTGGGGAGGGGAGGGAAGCATCTCGGGGGGAAAATCAGGAGCGTCAGCACAGAATCACGCCTCTGACCTCACCTGTGCCCTTGGCATTGCACTGTTAACACACGCGCACGCTCAGGTGGGGTCCGGAGGGATCAAAACACTTGAAATTTTGTGGTTTTTTTAATAATTTATTTTCAAATTGGTTTCCATATAACACCCAGTGCTCATCCCAACAAGTGCCCTCCTCAATGCCCGTCACCCACTCTCCCCCCTTAGGACTAGTTTTTAGGAGTATCTAGACCTTAGTTATCCAGAATTTTTTAAGGAAGCAAGAGACGTAGGTTTAAATCCTGGCAGGTACAGCCAACATCAGAATGACTTCCTGTTCTAGGTAGCTTTGGGCACAGAAGTCGGTCGATTTTTCTGTCTCCTTTTGAGCTCTGCCGATTCCTGCTGGTTTGGGGTGAACAGGACATGCTGGAGCATATGTTCTCCGGTACCTCTTGCTCTCATAAGCCAAGAAAATGATCTCTAACAATGCTGAAGTACCTTTTAAGTGCTACTAAGACTGCTTTAACGGTTTTGGGCAAGGGACAGAAAGCCTCAGAGAAACCATAAAACGCCATCCATATGGCACCATAATATTGTTTTGTTCTGGGAATTCTGCCCTCAGACAAAAACCACACAGTCATGAATACATAAACAACCACTTTTTGAGCCATCTGACAAAGACTGAGCTCTGCTACAGAGCAGTGAACCTCAGCCTGGGGGAAGTGGGGGAAAGTGGCCAAGCCAACCGTGGCACATGCTTCACCTCTCAGGGATAGTACAAATCCCAGCTGAGAAGAAGGGTCCAGGGTGGAAAATAGAGCTTGTCTGTAATGGCCTCAGCTGAAAAGCTATGCGGCAAGTAACTCTGCAAACGAGTATCAGGCCGAGGCACGGGGTCGCTCTGTCAGTTGAGAGTCTGACTCTTGATTTCGGCTTCGGTCATGATCTCACGGTTTGTGGGTTTGGGCCCTGCATTGGGCTGTGTGCTGACAGCAAAGCCTGCTTGAGATTCTCTCTCTCTCAAAAGAAATAAATAAACATTAAAAAAAAAAGTATCAGGCTATACTGCCTAAATGGGTAGGACAGCTGGTGGGATCTACACTTCGGACAGTAAGCTCTCTAAAGACTTCAAGAGAAGGACCAGGATTAAGACTCTGAGACAGAGTCTCTGAAGACATTTGAGCTGCCATCTCTTATGGTTATTTCCTGAGTGGCTGTGAAAGTTAACGGGACGAAGCCTTCGCTATCAGCACAGAGAAGGATCCAGTGTGAGCCTGCAAGTGAAATAAACACATAGGTAATTTAGAATATCTCAGTTTATTCTTTAAAGAAAAATAAGACAACCATTTTATTGGGGGTAAGAATCCAGTAGTTGATAATATTGAACCTGATCATCACACGACCGTACAGAGAACGGGAAGCTAGGACTGAGGACTACTTAGGGTGAGGTCATTGATGATGTAGGCATAGCTAGGGGACATCTGTTTTCACCCAGGCTAGGCATTTATCACTCAGTGCTATGCATACGAGCGTGTATGTAGTGCACACGTATGCGGGGTTGTGTGTGGAGTGTCTCTATCTACACGCTCGTAAGCAATTTCTCCAGAAACTAGGTGAAGGTGGGAACAGCTACTCTCTGGAGGAACCTTTCTTTAGATTCATACCAACCTCCAGACAGCCAAAGAGGCAGAGCTGACTGCAGATAGACTAGAATGGTCCAGAGAATCCTGAATGGTTTGTTCTGGGGTAACCTACGGCCAGTGGCGTAACACAAGCCTGTGACCTTCCCTGGTTCGTTCAGATGTACTGTGCCTCACCTTTGACCCTATAATTTCTCTTCTGAAAATCTATACTTTCCAAAGACAACATGTAAAAGGTGCAGAGAGGTCTTTATTAGTGCTATTGATGAGGCTGAAAATTGGAAACCACTGAAATGTCAAAGAAAACATGGCAAAGTAAAATACGGTACGCCCAGAATGGAATATCAACCCCACCAGACAAATGACAATTATGAACTCATATCACAGATGTACATGTCCAAACAGAAAAATGCTGATGCTGGCATATTAAGGGGGACAAAAATGAAACAAATTCCACATTTGATGTGGTGGCTTCCATTAAAAGACTGAGATATAAAAAACCCACCATCCTGTGCACCTGATGGTACGGGTATGACTCAGTCCCCTCAGGCATTTGGGAATGTCCCTCACATCCGCACATTTGCTGCATATTGAAATGACGGCTCCTTTAAGAAATATTCCACAACGCTGCTATGATCTTTACGTTTAGTGTAACAGGTATATATGAGGTTTTCGCGTCATTTCTTTGCAGCTGTTATATATTGAGCTGTTATATAAAGAGTTACAAAAACTCTTTTCTAGTTTTTTTTGTATACATTCTGTACATTTAGGCATTCCAGCTAGGCTATATATACGTTCCTCAAGGGCAGAACCCATATTTTCCATAGACTTGGGTATGGGAATTAACAGTAGGCAATTAACAATACCTAACTATCTAGGTGAATCACTGAATGGGTCATTATCAATGAAAGTTACAAAACAGAAGGTAGAGGGAGGGGGTGTGGGGTAGAGTCAATTTCTGAATTTTACCTACCATGGAGCATTTCAATAAGAGAGAGGCCAAAAGCCTGCTGAACTGTACTGAGCCTTAGTTTGCCACGGCAGAGAAGCACGGCTCTTTTTTCAACAACAGGAGCTGCATGATGAGACTTCAAATATAAAAATAAAAGTTGTTAAACTGCAGAAGCAACAGAGTTAACATTTCTAAGACTAGAATGTGTAAGTAGTTTTTTAAAAATCCTATTTACTATTACTCTAACTAAACCAGTTGTAAATAAGGAGATTTTGGCTACTTTATCTAACATGATGAAAGGATTCGATCCCAAAATATTTATGGGTTAAATACCAAGACATCTCTACTTAAAGTATTTTAGGAAATTAAAACAAAAAATGAAGCAATTATGGCAAAACGTTAACAAGTGTTAAATCCAGATGATAGCTATAAAAAGGATTTTGTTATTTAGTCTTTCTTTATGCTTACAATTTTTCATAATAAAAAATGCATTTCATTATATGTTTGAAATTTTTCATAATAAAAAATTTTAATTGTTTTAAACTATTCTTTGGTTCATTTAAAAACCTACATCCTGGAGTGCCTGGATGGCTCAGTCAGTTAACCGTCTGACTCCCGGACTCGGTCCTGGTCATGATCTCACGGTCATGAGATCAAGCCCGCTCTGTGCTGACAGCGCGGAGACTACTTAGAATTCTCTCCTTACCCCTCTGCCTCAAAATAAACATTAAAATAAATAAATAAATAAACCTACACCCTTGAGTTGGTCAAAGAATAGTAGTTTTAAGAAAAAACTAATTAAGGGGTACCTGGGTGGCTCAGTCGGTTAAAGCATCCGACTTCGGCTCAGGTCATGATCTCACAGTTCATGAGTTCAAGTACCGCATCAGACTCTGTGCTGACAGCTCAGAGCCTGCTGCGGATTCTGTGTCTCCCTCTCTCTTGGCCCCTCCCCCGCTCCCGGCTCTGTCTCTCAAAAGTAAATAAACATTAAAAAAATTGTTTTTAAATAAAAAGAAAAAACTAATTAAAATACCTCTCTTGACCATTATTAGATAAAACTTACATAATACTTATCAATGATTTCGATACCAGCTTTCTGCAAGTATCTTTTAAAACAAAGATATAAAAGTCCACAATCAAATCAGTGTGTTATTGGTAAAGTTCCAGATAAAGAGATCAGCATTACAGTAGAGTATGGAGAATGCAGAATTAGATCCCAGTACAATTAGATCAAGTTTGGTGGGATTAAAGATGGATTCTTTTTTTAAATTAAGCTCTGTGCTAACACGGGGCTTGAGCTCAGGACCCTGAGATGAAGAGTTGCATGCTCCACCTACTGAGTCAGCCAGGTGCCCGAAAGATGGATTTTTTTTTTAATGTTTATTTATTTATTTTTTTATTTTTTAAATGTTTATTTATTTTTGACAGAAAGAGCGGGAGAGGGAGAGAGAGAGAGAGAGAGAACAAGCAACATGGGGCAGAGAGAGAGGAAGAGGATCTCAAGTAGGCTCCGCGCTGTCAGCGCAGAGCCTTACACGGGGCTTGAATTCATGAACCACAAGGTCATGACCTGAGCTGAAAGCAAGAGCTGGCCGCTTAATTGATGAGCCACCCAGGCGCCCCATCGAAAGATTTTTAATACAGCTTCTAGCACAACTGGTTATCTTCTCTCAGAAAATAAGGGTGGATCACATACCAAAATTTAATGACAGATTAAAATTTACATGTAAAAACTAATATAATAAAATAATGCAAGAAAATCTAGACTGTTGCATGTATGTTAATTTCTGTAATATACAAAAACCTCTTATAAACTGATAACTCAATAGGAAAAAAATGAGCAACAGGCAGTTCATATTCGGCCGGCCAAACACCATGAACACATACGCAGGTTCACTAACAGTGAAGGAAATACAAATGAATGAAAGTGAAAAGCACTTCACGCTTATCAGATTGGTGAGGATGTGAGGAACAAGAAGTCTCATAGGTTGAGAATGGGCAGATGATGATGCCTTAAGTAAAAAAAATCTCTGAAAGGCAATCTGGCAACCGTATTAAAAGTAGAAATGTATACGCACTTTTCAAATTTGCACTTCCACTTCTGGGAACCAACCCAACAGAAATAAAAGTAGGAATACAAATAGATACATAAGAGTACTACGAGAGCCCTGCTTGGAGCGACGGAAGCAGTGAAGAAGCAAAGGCAACGCGAATGTCTACCAACAGGGGACCGCCCAAATAAGCAGCATGCTCTCAGCATGAGGAGCACACCCTACACCTCCGTTTCTGTGAAACAATGACAAACCATCAGCCCCGCGTCTATAGCCCTGTGTTTACAAAGAAGTGCGTAAGAGTCTGTGAGTTATGAACTAAGATACGGAGGGAGCCACGTTAAGCTGTTAATGTGAGTTACGGCAGGGGGCGGGGCCAAGTTCGATGGGGAAAGAAAGCGTTGACAATAAAAACAGGTAAGATATAATCCCATTCAGGTAATGTGGTATGTTTGCATACGCATTACATTTTTCTTAACGAACCTAACCTTTCTCTCTGCCATGCGTAAGGAAAAGTCTCCCATAATGAAACAGCAGAGTAAGGAAAATTCTTTTTTTTTTTTTTTCTAAATATAAATTGCCAGGATGAGTACCATCATTCATATTTTACACCACGCATGTGATGCAGTCACGGTGTACACTGGTATGTGTGCCCGTGTGGCTGGCAGCCAACCAACCCGGAGAGGTATAGCAACTTGCCTGTGACACAACATGCCCGGTTCGGTGAAGCTCGGCTAGAACACCGTCTTCCTCACTGGTGGACTTTTCTTGCAGGTACCCACTGGCTGCAGGAGCTTTTCTGTACAGTGGTAGCTCCTCAAAGGAGAAGTTACCTGGTAAGCGATGTGCACGTAAGGCAGATCCCGAGCCGGGGGATACACAGGGGAGGACTTCTTCCCATCGGGTAGAGCGCCAGCGAGTTCAGAAAGGCATCGCTGCACTTCAGACAGGGTCCTAGACAAACTTTCCATTTCCTTAGACAGTCGATAAGTCTCCTTTTCCTTCTGCGAGTTTTTGTTTTGAGGCAAACTAGGAGTTTCCGGAGGGCTGGCGGGGTCTGGCGTGCTGCTGGAGCGGGGCCGTGTCGCTGAGCAGGTTAACGGCTCAGCATCTAGAGTTTCGAGGGCGACGGGGCCACCACAGACACTGCGTGGAGGGCTCTTGATTTCTTCAATAAGGGTTCTTCCGGGCCTTCCGCACTGACTACGGCTGTTAGATGTGAAGAGCCCTCTGTTTTGGTGACACGAACCTGGGGCAAGACTTTCAGTTAGCTTTTTTCTGTCTGTTTTATTTAACAGAGTACTGAAAGTAGAGTATCCACTCTGGGTTTCACTCGATGTTCCTGGCAATTCTTTTTCCAATGTTACTTCTCTAACAATCAAACGCATGATATACTGATCAGTGTTTGAAGAAGGAAGAAATGCTAAGTCAGTGGATTTTGGTCTTCCTACCAAAATTAACAATAACTTCTCTGTCAAGAAACACATCCCTTTCGGTCTTTCACTTCTCTCGAGTTGAATCTGCTGGGTGTTTGGCATAAACGATGGAATGACAGAATAGATAAAAATTACATTGTAAGTATTAGAAGCCACTGCTACCACCTGTGCTTTCAGATTAAATGCTATTAGATCAGGAACCAGAACGCCCGGAATGGTGACTTTTCTGGTCTGGGTAACCTCCTTCTTGAAGGTCACAAGGACCAAATGGGAAGAATCCAGGCCCGTTCCTGTCAAGTAGTCTTTTTTTCTTAGACAAATCAGAGAACTACCCTCAGACTTTGACGTATTGAAACGCATATGAGTTAGATCCAGAGGATCCGAAAAGGAAGACACCGGAGAAACTGATGTTTCATCATTTGTGTTAGAAGCAACTGCCCCGTCACCCCCGGTGGGTACTTCGTCGATAAGTGGGGAAGTACACAGACGAGGGTCTTCACCGCTAGGGGGAACGCCAAAGGTTTCGGATGCATTTAAGCCGCAGATCTTATCTAGTGGGAGCTCAGTGGCGACAGCGACCTGCGAGTCCACGGTGGCTCCGACGAGCGCACGGAGCTGTCCACATCGAACACTGGGTGGACGGAGCACCTGCGAAGAGTCTTCTGAGCACTGTCCCAGATGTAGGAATGCAGGCTGCTGCCCACTGCCACCACCAGTCTCTGGCCGTCCTGGGTCCAAGATGCGCAGTGAATGAGGCCCTGGGCGTCGATGTCCGCTTTCACCCGGGCGCCGCCGCGGTGAACGCCGTGCGAGACGGAGGCGTGCTGCGCAGTCAGCACCGCCAGGACGGCACTCTGCGGATGCCACGCACAGCCCCGGGGAAGGACAGGGAGTGCTTCTGTAATCTCGCAGGTCTGAGACATCGGCCGTTTGTTCGTCCCCGTACTGCTGGGACCCAGCTGCCACACAGTGACATGCTTCCTGTGCTGCACGGCGAGCAGAGCAGGCCGGTCAGCTGCGCCAGGAGGGGCCCAGGACACTCCACACACGTGTTCAAACTGTCCAACGACCTCTGAGTCCCCAAACCTGGCCTCTCCACCGTGAAGCTGTAAATTAGTCAGGACTACCTGGTTCCCGTTAGTCCAGACGAGGCCGTGAACCGGGTGTACTGCCTGATACAACGCGTTCAGCCCGGTCCTGGGAAGTCTTCCTTCTCCCAGTTCCATCCTCTTTGATAAAGCCTATCTGAAATCATTAAGAAGGAAAGTTTTACCATGAGACCATAATCAGACGAATCCAAAATGTGGGTCATTTTACAAGACAATTGGCTTAGGCCTTTCACAGGTCAACATTTCAAGGGGATAAAAGGTCAAAGGCATGTGGCAGATTAAAAGACATGAGAGCCATAACGAGCAAATGGAGTATACAAACTTCGATCGGCTCTTGAATTGAGGAAATAAACATTTCTTAAATGTTTATTTATTTTTGAGAAAGAGAGAGAGAGAGACAGAGGTGCAAGTGGGGGACGGGCAGAGAAAGAGGGAGACACAGAATCCGAAGCAGGCTCCAGGCTCTGAGCTGTCAGCACAGAGCCCGATGCCAGGTTCAAACCCAGGAACCCTGATATCATGACCTGAGCCGAAGTCAGATGCTGAACTCACTGAGTCACCCAGGCGCCCGAGAAATAAAATTTTCCATTAAAAAAAAGATATTTTTAGAAATGGAGAAATTTGAATATGCAGTGGATATTAGAAGATACTGTGGAGTTATTTTCTTTTTTAAAAAAACATTTATTACTTATTTTGAGAGAGAGTGTGTGTGAGAGCAGGGGAGGGGCAGAGAGAGAGAGGAGAGAGAGAGAATCCCAAGCAGGCTCTGCACTGTCAGCACAGAATCCTATGCGGGACTCTAACCCACGAACCATGAGATCATGACCTGAGCTGAAATCAAGAGTCAGACGCTTAACCATATGAGCCACCCAGGTGCTCCGAGTTATTAATCTTAAGTGTGAACACAATATTATGGTTATGTAGGAGAATGTCCTTGCCATTAAAATATGATGTTGAAGTATTTGGAGTAAAGTGTCATGATGCCTACAATTTGCTTTCAAATGGCTTAGCAAAATCCAGAAACACCAAACCCTACACATTTTATATAGGAACACTGAGAGATATAACATGTAGCAAAATGTTAATAAATCTTGAATCTATACTGTGGATTGTTAGGTATAGAATACCTATATTGGTATTCCGGGTACTTTGGACTTTTAGGTTAAAATTTTTTCAAGTTAAAAAAATTGAGAAAAACCTCTTTCCCCATCTAATTTCTATTCTTTCACTGCCAAGTCAAGCATTAATTGATATTCCCAGCCCTGACTTTATTAGCACTTATCTCAACTCCCTCCAAAATGGCTTTTGCCTCCATAGTGAAACGACACTCAAACAGTCACCGTTGCTATTTCTACTTCACCATATTCAAATAGCACTTAATAATTTTCAGACCGTTTTCACATTCTGTATCACATTTACTCCTTGCGACAATCTTTTGCAATAATATGAAGTAGGTTAGGAAAGTATTATCTTTTTAATTTCATTTTATTTTTTCATTCTTTTTTTTAAGGAATTTAAATTACTAAAGAAGTACCTGTTCACTGCAGTGAAATTCAGACAAACCATTAGTTTCTACAGTAAAATGAAATGTTTCTTCCTACCCCAAGCCAACACCTCCCCTCCCTCAATCTCAAGTCCTTGATAAAAGCACTGTTAACAATTTGGTGTGTAGCCTCTGAAACCATTAAGGAAACTTACAAAAAAAAAAAAAAAAGAATAATTTTATATGTGCTAAATTTTTTTTCTTTTAAAGGAAAAAATGGTGTTTAAGTCAAAGTTCCTGGGTACTAACAACAGAATCCACTCTGGCTAACTTAAGCAAAAAAAGAAATCTCAAGAACCAGGCTCAGAAAACAAGCAGAAACCAAGTGAGATTAGCTAGATAGAACAAACCATGGCTCCAACTCTCTCGTGACCTGTTAGTGGCTTGAGAATCCAACTTCACTGCCCCTTCACTTGATGATAATTGCTTAAGATTCTGAATTGGGGGAAATTTCCCACTGGCTTGGCCTAGCTTCCAAGTCCTGCTCTAACTGCCACGACGGGGAGAAAGAAGGGTCCCCACGAAGGCTTCTGTAACAAGGGATGGGGCTCTGCTTTCCACCACCACTCACACAAAGGGCAGCTGCCCCCAAATTAGGAATGGGTTTTTAAAAAAATGACCAACAATAACCATAGGGATCTCATATATTACATATTATTCACTAATTTATTAAAAAAAATTTTTTTAACGTTTATTTTTGAGAGACATAGAGACAGAACGTGAGCAGGGAAAGGGCAGAGAGAAGGGAGACACAGACTCTGAAGCAGGCTCCAGGCTCTGAGCTGTCAGCACAGAGCCTGACGCGGGGCTCGAACTCACAGACCGTGAGATCAGGTACTGAGCCGAAGTCGGCCACTTAACTGACTGAGCCACCCAGGTGCCCCACTAATTTATTTTAAATCGTGGGTACTTCTTCAAGTCAGTAAAAAATAGATCTCCCTCCATCTTTTAAGTAGCCCCATTAGTAGCTGCAAGGTAGGCTACAGTGTACCCGAGGATTCCCCTATAGGTGGGAATTCAGCTTGTGTCCCAACTTTTTTCTAGATGTGGTTAGAGTCCCTAAGTTTAGTCAGTACTCGGTCCCTATCACTGTTCTCGAACTTCCTTCCTTCCGTGTGCCACCTACTCTCGTGTTTTCAATTGTCGTCTCTGTTTATTACTGTCAGATCTGCATCTCTTCCCCTGGCTTCTCTGCTGTGCTCCGCTGCTATTCAATTATACGTTAGGCTTCACGTTATGGCTGATATTAGCCCTGCCCACGTTCACTTCAAACTGGACCTGCATGAAAGAAAACAAACCAACAAAAAAACAGTTTTGTTTTTTTTTTTTTTGCTCGCAACAGCAGCTCCTGAACTTCTGTTAACGGATATCACCAATCTCATATTCACTCAGACTAAAAACTCAGGACTCCACCTGACTACTCTCCTGCCTTCTTGGTGAGTGGCTGAGTCCTATTAATTCTTAGAACTGTTTCTGAACCCAGTCCTTCTTATCATTCCCACCAGCACTATCCTGAATCAGATCGCTGTTACCGCAAACCTAGATGGCCGTAGTAGTGCTTGGTTTCCCTACCTCTTTCTTTCTCTAGTTCATCTTGTGCAAAACCAATAATCTTAAAATATCCTTTTTTTTTTTTTAAATTTTTTCTTAATGTTTATTTATTTTTGAGAGACATAGAGGCACAGCGTGAACAGGGGAAGGGCAGAGAGAGAGGGAGACACAGAATCGGAAGCAGGCTCCAGGCTCTGAGCCGTCAGCACAGAGCCCGATGCGGGGCTCGAACTCACAGACCGCGAGATCATGACCCGAGCTGAAGTCGGCCGCCCAACCGACTGAGCCACCCAGGCGCCCCTTAAAATATCCTTTTTAAGTATATCATTATTCAGCTTAAAAATTGGCCGATGTTAAAAACAAAATTCAGGGCACCTGGGTGGCTCAGTCGGTTAAGCGTCCGACTCTTGATTTCAGTTCAGGTCATGATCTCACGGTCATGGAATCGAGGGTCGTGGACCTGCATCAGGCTCTAACCTGAGCATGGAGACTGTTTGGGATTCTCTCCCTTCCCCCCACTAAATAAATAAATATTAATAAAAAAACTGGCAGATGCTACCTACTGCCTATACCTGCACCATTCAATACAGTAGCTACTAACCATACGTGCTTTGCAAATTTAATTAAAATAAAAAATCCAGTTACTCAGTCGCTCTAGTCTTTTTCAAGTGGTCAACACTCACACGTGGCTAGTGGCTATCACATTGGACAGAGCAGAATAGAACATTTCCATCGCTGAAGAAAGTTCTGCTGGGCAGAACTAGCCTATAGGATAAAGTCTGAATTGCGCAATCGGGCATTCAAACCCCCACACATTGTGGACCTCCCATCCCTCCAGTCTTCTTCCCAGTTAGTCATCTTCATAGTTACAATGCTTGGCCCATTCAAACACTTAATCAAGGACAGGGGAACTGAAGGCCCAGCTTAAATACCATCTCCTCCAAGAGGTCTTCCTGAGTCAGGAAGGTTAAATGCTAAATCTCATACTTCCCTCCTCTTAACTCCTATAGCCCTTACAGCCTAATGCTCTCATATGCCATCTTTGGTTTAAGGCCTGCAATTACCAGTCACTCTTTCACGTACTTCCTCGCATTTCACAACTAACACACAAGGTCCTTGAGAGTAGAAATGAGACTACTTCTTTGCCTGTCAAGTATTTTCAGATGGATTGGTCTGTATCCATTACATCATAAAAGGAGTTTCTAATTGGGTCATGATATTGTCAGGGATTGTGTCGTGATCACATTTTTGTTGCTTTAGGCTCTTATGATACTGTAAGTAAACCTCTTTGGACTATATTTGGACATGCTTTCTAAATCTGTTAAATAACCCTCCTCTTTTTGTTTTTTTCAATTGAAAGAGAGTGCGAGTCAGGGAGAGGGGCAGAAGGAGAGAGAGAGGGAGAGAGAGAGGGAGAGAGAGGGAGAGGGAAGGGGAGAGAGAGAGAGAGAGAGAGAGAGAGAGAGAGAGAATCTTAAGCAGGCTCCACACTCAGCATGGAGCCCGACACAGGGCTCTGTCTGACCATCCTGGGAAAATGACCTGAGCCGAAATCAAGAATCAGACTGACTCATGCTCCCTCTCAAACACGATAAGCATTCTTTATTTAAAGGGCAAAAAATTGCCTCAGGTACATTCTATTTCAAAAGTCTAAAAGTGAGTTGATAAATATTTCTATGTATAACAATGGCTGCAAGAATAAAATGTTGCAATAATAAATGACTGTGAAAGATTAATTTTAGGACAAAAACGATCAAGAATTTTCACATAGTTGACTTATTGAGAAACAAACTAGCATAATATAAATATTAACAAAGAGTACACTAGCTAGATGACGAAAAAACATTTTATTCTTTTTGACCAACAGATGTTTATGCAATGTAAATAAAAATATAAAGCACAGGGACAGAAATTAATTCTAATTATCTTGGTAAAATTGTTCATTAAACTAGCATTCATTAAACAAAAAGTCTTCAAGAACCGTGTTTAACTTTTAAGGTTTTTAAAAATATTTTGTTTGTTTGTTTGTTTTTCCATTTGTTTGCTTGTTTGTTTTGAGAGAGGGAGAGAGAGAGAAATCCCAAGCAGGCTCTGCGCTATCCATCTCAGGAACAGTGGAACAGTGAGATCCTAACCTGAGCCAAAGCCAAGAGTCCGACGCTTAACTGACAGCCACCCAGGCACCCCAAGTGCTGTTACTTTTTTAGGTAATCTCTATACCCAACCTGGGGCTTGAACTCAACCCCAAGATCAAGAGTAGCACATTCCACTGACGGAGCCAGGCACCTCCTTGCCAGTCTCTTCTTAACTCCCCAACTGACCCGATTACCACCTTTTTGAGACAGCTTTCACCAAGCCATAGATGGCTATGTCATTGAACCCGAAGGACATTTTCCTGTTTTACTGAGCAGTATGTGTCAAAGACAGAACTTGGGAAGTCATCTTTGGACTCTACGTCCACAGAAATGTATTCTCTACCAAACTGCCCGGTGATTTGCTTTTAACTTATCTGCAAATAATCTCTCATGCCTCTTTGCCAGCTTTGTCCTTGTTCGTAGAATCTTTTACTAAGAAGGAATGGTCTACTATGCTTCCACACATGATGTCAGACTAAGTGGGCCTGTGGTGGCTTGCTAAATGGAAAAATAAGTCCCTTGTCACTATTAATGAAGAAAACTGCCATCTCTAACCCACCGGTCTTATATAAGATAATATATGCTTTCCTCTAATATCGACTTATGCCGTTTTAAAAGACTTCTATTGATAAATAATGCATGATACATTTTCCTAGGCAGAGAAAATTCCTAATGGGCCAATTATATCAAAGCCAATTTATATATGTTTTAGGCTGCCCAGTTCAGTCTAATGTCATTGAGGGTGTATATGGCCAGGGGTAGCACAGAGTAAGGATTTGTAAGTAAGAATAAAACAAAAATGGTAATGTTACTAAGATTTTTAGAAGAATTAATTTTAATATTTTCATCCTTGGTAACAAGAAGAAATGTGGCATCTTTTTCTCAAAAACCTAACAAAAATTACAAAAATATGTTGTAATTCTTTGTACCCCATTGCTAGTTTAGGTCCTGACTACCTCTCCCTCTTTAGTAGGGGAGAATAAGGAGAGGTCTTCTGGATACCAGCCTCTCCCTTTCCCACAGAGCCTGGATGCTCTATGTGATTGGGCAGAATCTTCTTTTTAAAAAATCACAGCTATGGTCAGGGGCACCTGGATGACTCAGGAAGTTAATCATCTGACTCTTGATCTTGGCTCAGGTCATGATCTCATGGTTTGTGGGACTGAGCCACGCAGGACTCTGAACTCGCAGCACAGAGCCTGCTTGGGATTCTCTCTCTCTCCCTCTCTCTCTGCCCCTCCCCTGCTTGTGCTCTCTTTCTCAAAAGAAATAAAGAAAACATTACAAAAAATCACTGCTGTGGTATTTTGTTCTTCTGCTCACTTTGTCTCTACAGTCTACCTATATAAAAAAAAAGTTCTTTCAAATGTCTTAGCAAGGTATTTCAGGCTTTAAATGAGCTGAGATTGATAGACCTTTCGAACCTTATATCCCTGATCATAAAGGGCATGCTGAGGAATTTGAAGGAACCGGCACACATTCACACGGCAACACGCAAGATGGACCTGAGAAGAAGGCTGATAAGTTTAATAAGGGGTCATGAAATCGTTGGAATTTCTCACAATGAGAAAGTGAGCCAAGTCTGTAGCTACTTCAGAAGAGAAAGAGGGCCTGATTCAAGAGATCATTCTCTTTTTCTTTCTCTCTCTTTCTTTTTTTTAGAGAGCGAGAGCGAGAGGGGGGGAGAGTGGGAGAGGGGTAGAGGGAGAGAAAGAGAATCCCAAGCAGGCTCCAAGCGGAGCACAGAGTCTGATGCAGGGCTCGATCCCACTATGCTGGGATCATGACCTGAGCCGAAATCAAGAGTCGGATCCTCCACCAACTGAGCCACCCAGGTGCCTCTCCAGAGATAACTCTAATGCAGATTGAATAAATAATGATAGCAGGTAGGATATGAGTGGTGAGGAAGAAAGGAGAATTAAGGATAACATGCAAACTTTGGCTTGGGCAATTGTTGTACCATTAATCAGAGATATTGAAGGCAGAGGGTGCTTTGAAGGTAGGAAGGGCGTCCAGTGTGTGAGAAATTTTGTATTATATCTGCCTCATCTAAGATGTCTATAGGTAGCAATGTGCCTTAGGCAGTCAGAGGTTAAGGATTTGAGAGTCACTGTCATAAAGTAGGTAGTTAAAGCCAAAGCAGGGGACGGTCTGGCTGTGGAAGGTCAGAGAGTCCAGAAGACAAAGGTTGAAATAGGCTTCAGGTGTTCCCCAATCATTTCGTGTCTTTTAAAATATTTAAATTCTGCCTGAAGCTAACTGTATACTTGTTGGTCTCTCAACTCTCAAACTAGAAGACTTCGGGGAGTTTTAGGGAATGAAAAGCCCACTCTTTTATTAGTTCAGGGGAGAGATGGTCAGAATTAAGACCTGCTGCTCAGCCTATGACCATTTAACTCTTGTTAATCTTCTTTAAAGACAACTCACAGTGAGAATCAAGGGGCTTAGGCAACCTGGACCATTCCCAGTAGGCTGAAACAGAGCTGCATAACCCCAACTTGTTTTTCTGTTTATTGTGTTTCCACTGTAAAATAATTTCAAGTTCTCTACACTTTCTAAAAAAACTAACACACGGGAAAGGTAAAAAGCTAAATTCGCGAAAAACCATTCATCCAAAGGGAATAAATTATGACTACACAACCCTCTGGGCTTTTCTTCTACTTAGTTTTGGTTAAAAATTTTTCAATCATACTGCACAGTTTGGTACCACGATTGTTTTCACTTTTTATATATTAGCGTTTTCCTGTGTTAAATTTTATAAATTTAATTTTTAAAAATGTTTATTTTTGCGAGAGAGACAGAGTGAAAGCAGGGAAAGCGCAGAGAGAGGAGACACGTAATCTGAAGCAGGCTCCAGGCCCTGAGCTGTCAGCCCAGAACCCCACGTGGGGCTTGAACTTGTGAACTGAGATCATGACCTGAGCCGAAGTGGGACAGCTTAACCTACTGAGACACCCAGGCGCCCCTATAAATTATTTTTAAAGGCCACTTAATACGCATTCAGTGAAGTCGCATAATTTCCCCCTCACTGTTGAGACACCAAGTTGTAGCTAATTTTATCTTATAAATCACTCTGTGTTAAAGGTCTTTATGCATAAAGCATGTTCTTTATTTCCGAAGGCTTCTTTAGGACATATTCCCACAAGTATCGCTAGTGAGCCACAGGGAATATATTCACACGTTTAAAGCCACCCCTCGCTCGTCCTCAGCCGCCAGCCCTTCGCATGCGTGCCCCCTACTCCCATTCTCCCCATCCTCTCTGCACACCTGGGTCTCCTCCCCACTCCCCAACAAGCGCTGGCCCCTCCATCTCCCTCTCCGCCCACCCACAGCCTCCCAACACCAGCTAGGTAGGCAGGAGCGGACACAAAAGTACCTTTGGCCTGACTGCCCACAGAAAATAAGATTCCTGGGTACTGCGGGTCTGGAGCCCCGAGCGAATACCGGAAGTATCTGCTCCCAGGCCTCTGATAGGTGAGCGGTCACTGGGCAAGCCCTACAATGCCCTTGGCCTATTGGTTAAGGGCCTTCCCTCTAACCAATACGGTCTGGAACTGTCGCACAGATCTCTGGGAGTTGTAGTTTCTGTGAAACTCCTACAGTAAACCAGCCACAATTTTGCCCTCCCTTAAGAAGGGTAGAGCTTTCCCCCACTTCTCGATTCTCTTAATTTGAGAAGGAATACAGGATCCCTAGAGTCAACACGGTTTCTTAACTTTGGCGAGGAGATGGGGATCAGGGGAATGGGAAGGTGTTGAGGACTTCTTTTAAAATATGATAAAATCTCCCCAGAAAAATGTTCTTATCCGTACACAAAACACTGTGCGTTCAACTGAAGCCTCTCCATAGACCTGTCCGAGTTACAAACCCCTGTTCTACACTTACTCGAAGAGTGCCTGCCCATGGCCATAGCCCAGGGACCTAGTGTGTCACTAGACTTTAGACCAGCTACACACATGGAGACTCTGGGCCGTGCCGTGGAGCAGCCGATGGGGAATTTCAGATCCTGACCCTCACAGTAAGTATAGTTGATCATCATCTTTCTTGAACAAAACATCCAGTTTTGATCTTTCAGCGATGCTGATAACCTCAAGTCTCTTACCTAAACATCTGGGAGAATGGGGGTCGGGGGGATGGAAGAAAAACACTTTTCGGGCCCACTCTGACTGCCTTTGCTCAGGTTTTTCTCCCCATGCCTGTATTCCAGTGCCACTTATCAGAATCATACTTTCACGTCAATTTTTTGGAACAATGAGCGAGAGAAAAATTAAAAAGTTCCATTCATTCTTCAAGCAAATGTTACCTCCTCCAAAGATATCTTTCCAGATTCCTGGAACTCTTTTGGGTGGAGGTAAAGTGTCTGGCGTGGAAGACGAGCTCAAGTTGTAACTTATTCATTCATTCCACAAGGACGAATCACTCCACGCTGTAACTAACTCTGTGTCCCCACGCGTCACAAATTGCGTTCTTTGACGACATCGATTCTACCTCAATTTAATTGTCATCGGCAGGGCGCAGCTCTCAGCCTCGAAAGGTGGGAACCTACCTGTGAGTGGGGCAGAACGAGGCGGGATGCTGAATGGGGGTTGAGGGTGGTCGGAGTAAGGTAATGACTGGTTTCCTCCTTCCCTCCCCTCCCCCGCTCCCCGCATCCCCAGACTGCGTCTACAATTCCGGCAGCCAAGCTAGAGTAGTTAAGTACTTCTCAGGTGCTTCCATAACGTTCTGAACTCCAAGGCAGTGAGCGTATTTACTTAAAGTGTTGGTTTAGTTGCCCGCTTTTCCCTAGTCTGTGGGACCGGGTTGACTCCCCAGAGCTTACCACAGAGTAGATGCTAGGTAAATTTGTGTTGAACGGATGGATAGATAGATAGATGGATAAATGGATGGATGGATAGATGGGCGGGTGGATGCGCGCGTGTCTCATGTCTCGCTCACCATCCTCCCCAGTTAACGACCCTCAGCCTGGCAAGCTCGGGAGCAGCCGCTTCAGGGTCCCTTCCCCCGGGCCCCGCCCCAGCCGACCCCACCTTTCCGCGCCGCTCCGCCCCGCCGCCCCCTTCCCCGTGGCCCCTCCCCGCGCAGGTCCCGACTCCCGCCGCACCTCCTCCGGCTCTGCAGTGGCGGCGGGGAGGCGAGCCGGAGCGCCAGCGGGGCCAGGGCCGGAGCCGAGCCGGGGTCGGGGCAGCAGCGGGGACCCTCGGAGGCGGGGCCAGTGGGACTGCGATGGGCGTGGAGATCGAGACCATCTCCCCCGGAGACGGTACCGGGCGGCCGAGCTGGGGGAGGAGGAAGGGTCCCGGGGCGGAGCCGGGCGGGCGGGGGTCTGATTCAGAGGTGGCGCGGAGGGTGCTGAAGCGGAGGCGGGCATAGGATGAGGGCGGCGGGAGGAGACCCCAGACAGGATTGTTGGGATCTAGCAGACGATCCTCCACCATCCCCTTCCGCGCCGGCTCACCTAGGGGAACGAAGGCGGCGACCAGGAGGCGGGGGTCTGCGGCCCGCCACCGCCCCGGGCGCCTCAGGCAGCCGCTGCAGCGGCTCGAACCTCTCGGTTATCCGCTCCTGCTGATTTCCCAGGGCAGGCTTTTAGTTCTGCTTTCCTGCCCTGCTAGGTGAGCTCTGGAAACAGCTGGAAGGGTTCTCTTCTGTTTGGGGCAACCCTTTCCAATGCGCCCCCCTCCGGGCCTCCGGTCGGGCGGCCCCTTTGGGCTGGGCGGTGAGACGTTGTGGGGACCCAGCCAGTCTGGGAAGGAAGAAGCGCTCCCTCCGCCTCTGCATCTCGCTTTATCCTCCCCGCCCCACTCAGCCTCTCCAGCCATCCTGTACACTCCCATGGCTTTCATTACCGTCTGCAAACCGCTGGCCTCCAAACTTAAGCCTCCAGCTCAGTTTTCCGACCTGAGTTCAAGGTGGTCCATTTATCCAGCTGCTACTCGACCTCTGCCTGGATGCCCCACGGATACCCAATTCAGCAAGTCCAAAACAACTCACGCTCCTTGCCCTCCCTACTTCCAAGCACTCCTCTGTATTGCCTTTTCCCTGCCCCCAGGACTGGCACCGCTCACTTCCCTGAGCCAGACATCTCTTGTATAATTGGGTCTGGATGTGCCAGAATAGCCAGTTTTAAATTTTTTAAATGAAACTTAATCCAGTCCAGAGTCCTTATTTCTGCAGCAGAATTTGACTGACAAATTTCTTGGGAGGCATAACTGACAACCCCCACTTTCCCTAGGAAATAAGAGGGACCTCTTGGTCCCAGACCACCCTCCTTGTTAAAAGGCAGTGATTCCTGGAGGGCCCAACCACTACCCCCATCACCTAGCAGGTACAGGTTTCTTTGAGCCAGCTAGGAACCACGGTGCTGGGTCCCAGGAGGCATCTCCCTGAGACCTCGTCACATCCCAAGGCACTGCCATTGAGTTCTGCCATTGAGTTGGGGGGGGGGGTTGGAGGCCTCTTTTCCCTTCCTTGGCTCCAAGTAGGCTTTAGAGTTATTTGAGGGGGAGGGCGTGCATGCCCAATGTGCACACACACAAGCTGGGGAGAAACAGAGAAGGAAAGTGAGAATCCCAAGCAGGCTCCACGATGTTTGTGCAGAGCCAGGTGCGAGGCTCCATCTCAGGAGCCCTGAAATCATTACCTGAGCTGAAATCAAGAGTTGGGCGCTTAATGAGCCACCCAGGCACCCCGAGGGAGATTAGATTTTTAGAGAAAGCCCGAAAGAGCTTTGGCCTTCTGCTTTTAACAGTCTAAATTCTTGAGTCAAGAAAACACGGAAGGGCCAAACTACTGTACTGTTACACTGGGGACGCCATCTTGGTCGAGCCCCACACCCAGTCCTTTCAAGTCTGTCTGCTGAAAATCTCTAGGTTCCATCCCTGGAGCCCCTGCCCTGGTTCAGGCCAACATCACCTCTCACTTGGATTTCTGCACATCCTCCAAAACTGGTCTCCTCACCTCCCTGCCTCCATCCGACCTCCCTAAGTCACCACGTATTTTTCACACCCTAGCCTATGGACTCTTTAAAATGCATCCGTGACTGTTCTATCCCATTCTGCTCCTTTCCCCTCCCCGCCCATGCCTTTTCTTTTAATGAATCTTCCATCTCCTTCTCCAGACAGATGGTAGTCCAGCCTATCCCTACCTTCCACACTAGAGCCTCATCTCTTCCTGCCAGTCCCTACCCCCCACTACCACCTTTTCCCCCTAGCTTCAGCAAGCTGCCTGCAAAGTTGTTAAGCACACCAGTCATTCTGCAAATATTTATTGACCGTGTACTATGTAGTAGGGTTTAGAGCAGCGAGCCAGACAGGGATCCCGCTATTGCTCGATTCTAGGCCTTTGAACATGTTGTTCACTCTTCCTGGATTAGCTCCCTTTACTTCCTCTGGCAAACTGCTTATCTTTTAAGACTCAGTTTAACCATGATCTCCTCTCAGATGCTTTCCCTGACTCCCATAGAGTCCTCTACGTGTTGGCTCACTTGTTCGCCTCCCAAATGCTTTGTTACCCAGGCTTGTGGCTTTAAATTCCACCCAGATTTATGCCTCCAGTGTAGACAACTCCATCTGCCTATTGCAATAAACTCAGATAGACGTCTAATAGGCATCTCAAAATTGCCAACTGCTCAAATCTGCTCCTCCCCAGGCTTCCCCACCTGGAATTAGTTCCACTGTCCATCCGGTTGCCCAATCTGAAAACCCAAGCGTTGTACTCGATGTGTCCTTCTCCCTCGTCCTAGACCGCATCTTCACTCCATTAGTGTTCCCTGTCAGTCCCGCTTCCCACATCTATCTATTTTGCTCTCTTCTCTGCTGCCGCCATGTTAATTCAAGCCATAATTGATTTCCTGTCTGGATTATTGCAACAGGCACCTAATCGTCCATCCTACACACAGCAGCCAGAGTGATCTTATAAAATCTTAATTCAGATTATTTCATTCTCTTGCTTAAAACTCTCCAGTGGCTTCCTACTGCACTTAGAATTAAATCCGGCTCTGGGGGCGCCTGGGTGGCTCAGTCAGTCAGTCTTCAGTTCAGGTCACGATCTCACGGTTCATGAGTTCAAGCCCCACATTGGGCTCCGTGCTGACAGCCGGAGCCTGAAGCCAGCTTCAGATTCTGTGTCTCCCTCTCTCTCTGCCCCTCTCCTGCTTGTGCTCTGTCTCTCTCTCTCTCTCTCTCTCAAATATAAAATAGAAAACATTAAAAAAAATTAAAAAAAAAAAAGAATTAAATCCGGCTCTGCAATGCCGAGCATGATCCGGCTCTTTCCCACTTGTCTCCTTCTCCCTCCCTTCTTTCCAGTCACCAGGCCTCCTTTCTATTCTGCAAATGCTCCAGTCCTTTCCTGTAGTGCTTTTCCCAGCATTTTGCTCATCCTTCAAGATTCAGCCCAAATGTCACCTTTTCTGAGAGACCATCCGGAATCACCCTTTCTAAAATGGTCTGTCCATTGTATCTCTCTTTAACTCATCATTGTATTTATTTCCTTTAGGGAATTATCATAATCTATAATCTTTTTTCCTTTGAGTCCTGTTTTGTTTCCCTCCATTAGAATGTAAACTCCAAAGGAGTTGGGATCTTGTCCCTATGGTTTACCGCTGTGTCCCTGAAATCGGGCCCAAGCTTTGCCACTAGTAGATATTCCGTAAATATTTGTGAATGATTATGCTTATTAATCCTTGGCCGCAGTCATCATCCTGCATTGTAATCTATTATTTGTGGGTCTGTTTCCCTAACTTCACCATGAGTTCATACATTGCTCTGTGTTTCTGAAATGTAGTTAATGTCAGTTAATGTTCGTGGAATGGGGCGCCTGGGTGGCTCAGTCAGTTAAGTGTTCACCTCTTGGTTTTGGCTCAGGTCATGATCTCACAGTTCGGGGGCTTGAGCCCCATGTGGGGCTCTGTACTGCCGGCATGTAGCCTGCTTGGGATCCCCCCATTCTCTGCTCCTACCCCACTCACTCTCTCTGTCTCTCTCTCTCAAAATAAATAAATAAACTTAAAATAAGTGTTTGTGGAATGGATGAAGAAAAGTAAAAGCAGTGATCAAAGAAAGGAAAATAATGGGGTGCTGGGTGGCTCAGTCGGTTAAGCATCCAACTTCGGCTCGGGTCAGGATCTTATGGCTCCTGAGTTCAAGCCCCTAGTTGGGCTCTGGTGCTGACAGCTCAGAGCCTGGAGCCTGCTTTGGATTCTGTGTTTCTGTCGCTCTCTGCCTCTCCCCTGCTCGCGCTCTGTCTCTCTCTCTCTCTATCTCAAAAATAATTAAACACTTTTTTTTTTTAAATGTAAGAAAGGAAAATAAAAAGGAGAGAGCAGAGTTGAGGAACCCAAGGGAATAAAGTTCAAATCCAATAAAAAGCCAGAGTGTCAAAGTGACTAATCTGGCTCATACAAGGCACAGAGCCAGAACTAGAGCCATGGGCATCTCCATAGTATGGAGAGGAACCTGGGCCAGAGCCCTGGGCCACAGTCACGTCTGAATGTCCCAGGTGACTTTTTCCCATGCCCTATTCATTCATCTCCCTCATGTCTCCTTGCAGGAAGGACATTCCCCAAGAAGGGACAGACGTGTGTGGTGCACTACACAGGTAGGCTTTGCTCCTTCCGCCTTCACCCAGACCTGCCCCTCCCAAGGGAGGTCTCTCCTCTGTTACTCCTCTCCAGAGGTATCTGCTCCCTAGATCAGGCCCAAAGCCCAAGGTAGCCAAGTCTCCCTGTGACCAGTTATCCCCCACTTCTCAAGCCAGCCTTGTGGGCATGGGAAAGGGGACTTGGAATGTTACCCCTTCTTCGTTCGTACCAGCAGGAGCCGTCTAACTGAGCCAAACACCTCCATTCCCTTCCCTCCGTCGTGGGCAGGGTGGAGCCTGGCCCTCCTGGTTCTGTCTGATATTTCAAAATCCCTTCTTGAAGCTCTGAGAGCCCTGGTCTTCCCTGCAGACTCCCTTTTCCTCCTACAATGTCATTAGAGAAGGGGAGGTTGGCTTCCTCAGCATTTCCTTTCTTTTTTCAGAAATAGACTGTGCAATTCAGCACGCTGTTATTGAGCACCTACTGGGTGCAAGATGCTGTGTGGGCACTGGGGATACAAAGGTGAAAAGGCAGGACTCCTTCCTTCTTTGGGGCCGCGGGGAGTGGGAGAGCAAAGTCATCCAGAGGCTCTGCTGCGGTGTGACAGGCAGGGCAACAGCAGTGCTGTCTCAGGGCGCTGTGGGACTTGGAGGAGAGCCCCACATCTCTGCGGACCCCTCTTGGATGCTCTGTATTGGAAGGTCAGGTGGGCTGAGGAACATTCTAGATGGAGTTCCTGAGGACTGCTGGCAGGAAGATCACAAGCAGGTATTTGTTCCAAGAGAGGTGAATGCTCTGCCTTGTGACCTGCTTCCCAATGTGGCAAACTTGGTGACAGCCACTTAGCAGACAGCAAGGCCAGTTTAATTCCTACGACACATTCAGATGGGGCCATTTTTAGCAGTTCTCTGGGCCAGTGTGAAGTGCCAGGTTAATTCTAGGCAGACGGTGTGGGTATTTCTCAACAGCTGTGTTGCCGGTGGCTGGCGTCAGTGAGCTAGAGCTGTGTGTTATCTCCCTGTGACTGGCCTAATTACCATGAGTCCCCTGGGGCCTCTGACCTGTGTAATTGATTTATCTGTTCTACATGTTGTAGACAGACCAGTGCTTATCAAGTTACTAAAACCACAACATCCTTTTGCAAAGACTTTTCAGAGTAGATACAGAGAGCAGACAATGTGCATTAGACACTAGCATCGGCCACGTGTGTGGGGAGGGACCGTCTCGTCAAACCCAGCGGGAGACTGCACGGGATTTTTTGGTAAACTTTTTAATTAAATATAAACACATAAATCTAAGATGTACAGCTCAAGGAAATTTTTCGAAGTGATCCCATTTACATAAGCACCACCTAGACCCACATGTAGGTTTCCGGCACCCCCCAGGCGTCTCCTCCTGCCTCCTCCCGGTCATTACACCACCCTGAAGGTAAGCCGAGTTCATACTTTTGTCCCCATTGATTGGCTAGACCTGTTATTGAATGCCATGTAAATGGGATCATGGAGCATGTACTCTTTTCTGTTTGGCTTATTTCACTCAATACTACATCTGTGAGATTCGTCCAGAGTCGTTGGTTCTTTTTATTCCCATACAGTTCATTGTAGAAAGATACTACAATTTATCTTTTCTACAATTGATGAACATTTGGGTTGCTGATAGTCTTTGGCTATTATGAATACTATTGATTTCAACAGTCTTGCAAGTGTCTTTTGGTGCACATATGTGCACATTTTGGTTGGATATACACCCTCAAGTGGAGTTATTTGGGCATAGGGTTATACCTATGCTCTGTTTTTATTTTTTTTTAATGTTTATTTATTTTTGAGACAGAGAGAGACGGTGCACGAGTGGGGGATGGACAGAGAGGGAGACACGGAATCTGAAACAGACTTCAGGCTCTCAGCTGTCAGCCCAGAGCCCAATGTGGGGCTCGAACCCATGAACTGCAAGATCATGACCTGAGCTGAAGTCTGGTGCTTAACCAGACGACTGAGCCACCCAGACTCCCCTACCTATGCTCTACTTTAGCAGATACTGCCAAACAGCTCCCCACAGTAGTTGTGCCAATTTCCGCTGCCACCAGCCATGTATGAAGGCTCCAGTTCCCCTGCATCCTTATCAACACATGGGATTATCAAGTTTTTGTTTTGTTTTTGGCCCACTTGGGTGGGTGCCCCGTGTATCTCATCGTGGCTTTGACTTGCGTTGCCCTGATGACTAATGAAGTTGAGTGCCTTTTCATGTGCTTACTGTCCATTTGAATATGCTCTTCAGTTTGCTTAAGGTTTGTCCAGTTATAAAAATTAGGTTGGCTGCCTTTTACTGATTGATTTATAGGAGTTTTTTATATATTCTGGATATGAGTCTTTTGTCAGTTATACTGATTCCAGTCACCTCCCATGCCAGGCCCTTCTTTCACTCTCTTAATGGCATTTTTTTTAATAGAAGTTCTTAACTGTAATGAAGTCCTACATATCAATATTTTTCTTTATAGTCCTTTTGTGTTCAGCTCAGAAATCTTTGTCTATCCGTAGGTCATGAAGATATTCTTCTGTTTATTATCTCGTAGAAGCCTTATTATTTTATTTTTCATACTTATGTCTGTGATTTATCTGGAATTGATTTTTTTGTGTGCATAAAGTAGGGCTCAAGGTTCATTTTTCTCCATATGATATACAGTTGATTCAGCAACATCAATTTAAAAAAATACATCCTTTATCTGTTGCATTGCCGTGACACCTTTGTCAAACCAAGTTACCATATAGATGTTGGTCTGTTTCTAGGCTGCATTGTTTTGGCTGAACTTGTAGCTGTAGATAACTATATCTGGTCTGAAGTATATTAAGTCATATAAAATCTAAAGAAATTGAGGAATGAGAAAGTCAATTTTCAAATGGAGTGTGTGTGTGTGTGTGTGTGTGTGTATCCCTATGTGTATATGTCCGAGTCTTCGTCTCTGTAATTGTATGTAGATTTGTGGATTTAAATATTTTTGTTAGCATCTGTTTGACCATCAGCGTTTTTCTTCTGAATGTGTGTGCTTAAGTGCCCGTGAGTGCGTGTGAGTGTCTCTCTGTGTCTGAATCTCTTAGCAACCTGTGTGTGTATGCATGAGTTTGTGTAAGATCTCCTTAGTAAAGGGTTTTTTCTTTTGCCTGATTTAGTACCCAGGGCAAGAGTCCAATTTATTCTACCTAGAAAGTGGGAAAATAGTACTGTCCCTTGTATACATTTAAATTGTAGGAAGTAGAGGAAGTGGAATCATAGATGCTCAGATAGTAAGCTTGTCCAGATGGCCATGTTAAAACATGGGGTATCTGAAGCCACGAGAAAGGGAGTGATTTGCTTAACCTCACACAATGAGTTAGTGCCAAAATGAAGCCAGTATCCAGTCTCTGAACTTACAGGCCAGATCTTTCTCTGGTCTCAAATTGGCTTTTGTCATGGTCTGTGGGCTGCAGGAAGAAATCGTGGAAGGGCATTGTTTACAGGTCCGACCTTTGAACCAGTCACTGATAAGAACTAAAAATACCAAAACGGCTCTTGAGGGACACCTGTCTGGCTCACTTGGTGAAGGAGGATTGTGAGTTCGAGCCCCATCGGGTGCAGAGATTGCTTCAATAAGTAAACTTTAAAAAGAGAGAGAAAGAGAGAGAGAAACAGTTCTAGAGCCTTAGACAGCTGGAATGAAACAATATTTGTACATCAGAGATGACACCTGGCTAAGGGAGGCCTCAGACTGTTAGAGACAGCATTGGGGTGCTCCAGGTTCAAGCCTTTTTATGCGGTCTGGAGGCCGCCATTGACTGGCTGGGTCACTTTACTCTGTTCATTGCAGGAGGGGATATGTGGCCTTTGTTTTTTTTGTTTTGTTTTGTTTTGTTTTGTTTTTTTATGAGCAGGGGAGAGGGGCAAAGGGAGAGAGAGAATATTCTTTTCTTTTTCTTTTAAGTTTGTTCATTTATTATTTCTGAGAGGGGGAGAGAATGCACACAAGCCGGGAGGGACAAAGAGAGAGAGGGAGACATAGAGTCCAAAGCAGGCTCCAGGCTCTGAGCTGTCAGCACAGAGCCTGATGCGGGGCGAGATCATGACTTAAGCCAAAGTCCGACGCTTAATCGACTGAGACACCCAGGCACCCGATGATGTGGCCTTTGGGTTTTGCATGTTGAGGGAACCTTGGGAAACCAGGTGAGGACTTAACCTGAGGCAGAAACATCCTCAGGCTGAGGAAGTAGCACAGAAAAGTTGAAAGGTGCAGAGGTGTTTGAGAAAGGTATATTTGAGAGGTATTTGAGTAAGGTATCTGAGGAAGGCGTGACCTGAATAGGACATGGGGGGAAGGAAAGGAAGAGGAGGGCAGGGAGAGGGTTATCAGACAGGCGTAGCTAGGTCTCCAAGGGCCTGTGCACACTGTAGGTATTTGGGTTCTGCCTCAGGGAGCTGTTGACGATAGGATTTTGCTATCCCTTTAAGCGAGGGAGTAATATGATCAGATACATGTTTGTGGAAGACCATCATTCTGGGGACAGAGTGGAGACTGGAAAGGAGGAGTGAGAGTGGAGCAGAAAGACCGGTGAGAGGGTGTTCCCGTGCACAAGTGAGACATGATGGTGACTTGGTGCGGTCCCGGGGTGGCGGCAGTAGAACTGGAGAACGTAGAAAGTAGGTAGATTGCAAAGATACGTAGGACTAAGTGATAGGCCATATTGAGGGGGTGGGTAAGGCCGAGTGAGGTATCTGGGTTTCTTGGTTGGGCAACAGGACAGGCAGGGAGATCTGAAGAGGCACAGGTTTGCGCAGAAGAGGAATTCCATTTGAGACATGTGGACCCCGAATGGGGGGGGGGGCAGCTCTTCTCCACGCTCTTCTTGCTTTCACAGGAATGCTCCAAAATGGGAAGAAATTTGATTCATCCAGAGACAGAAACAAACCTTTCAAGTTCAGAATTGGCAAACAAGAAGTCATCAAGGGTTTTGAAGAGGGTGCAGCCCAGGTAGGATGAGGGTCCTCATCAGGGGGGATTTGAGGAGTCGGAGTTGGGGCTCAGTACGAGGCCCCTGCCCTATCAGACCGCCACTGCTCGGACTCTCCTGCCACGGCATGGTGACACCATCGAGTTTCAGCCCCTGGCTTTGCGCCCCCACTCCTTCCCTTTCATTGCCAGCATGACTCCTTTAAGTCACTGGGGGCTCTCATTCCAAGCACATGCCTCTGGGCTTGCTCAGAACTAGGAGCTACCAGCTGTCTGGGACTGAGGCAGCCAGAGAGCTGGGGTGGGGTGGGCCAAGGTATTTTTTTTTTTTAACTTAAAAAAAACTTTCAGACTTGCAAGAATATCACAGAAATAGTTCCCGTATATTCTTTACCCAGCTTCCCCAAATGTTAACATTTCACACAACCATAGCAAAACGATCCCATTACATGAATTTGTGATCAATTGCACCTTAACATCGATGCGGTACTATTAACAAATCCGTTCAAATGTTCGAGTCGGTTATGAAAAATTTTTAAGCGATTTATTCAAATTTCACCATTTGTCCGACCACTGCCGGACGTTTTTCATGACTGCTGTGCGGAGCCCTGGGTCACGCTCTTCTCCCTTGGTCTGTGAAGTCGGATGATGCTTAGTGTAGGTCTCTTAGTCCTCGACTCCTTGCGATGGCCTCTGATTGCTTAACGTCTTTAATGGACTGCCCCTGTCGCCGCCTCGTGTGCGTACTTGTACATGTGCTGTTTATACACCCTCTTTATGTATTTTTGGAAGGGGGTGAGGAACAATTAGGAACGACTTGAAGTGTTTGGGACATGCATTAAATGAATAACCAGCAGGGGTTGTCGGATGGATGAACTGGGGACTACTCTGTGGAAGTTGGTGCCCCACAGTGAAGTCTCTGCTAGTCTGAGGCAGAATCTAAATTCTGCATCACTTCAGCGTGCCACACAGAAAATTCATTTCAGATCTTCAGACTTACCATGAGGATGGTTTGGGAAAATGTCATAGTTATCTTACTTTTTTCTTTTAAATCAAGCCGGGTCCTCTTTCTCCTCTCCCCATCTGCCCCCATCCCTGCTAGATGAGCTTGGGGCAGAGGGCGAAGCTGACCTGCACCCCCGATGTGGCGTATGGAGCCACGGGCCACCCTGGTGTCATCCCTCCCAATGCCACCCTCATCTTTGACGTGGAGCTGCTCAACTTAGAGTGAAGGCGGGAAGGAGCTCGGAGTGGCCGGAGATGGCTGTTGCCCACCCTCCTAGCCTGCTCTGCCACTGGGACGGCTCCTCCTGCTGGGGGCTCTTGATCAGCGCGCTAACCTCACTGCCCCGCGGCATTATCCATTCTCTGCCCAAGTTGCTCTGTATGTGTTTGTCATTGTTCACGCGCATCTTTGCTTAAGGAAACTTCGGTTGCAAATCAAAACATTTCAGGTTGTGCATTTTGCGTGATGCATGCAGTAGCCATTTCTGATCACAGAACGCAGATTTCTTGTTCGCACAATCTATACTGCCTTACTCAAGCCAGACACACAAGGTGCTCAGACATGAAATGTACATGGTATACACAGAGGGACTTGAGCCAGTTACCTTTGCTGTTACTTTCTCTCTTAGAAATTCTGTTGGCTGCTGACTTATACAATGTCCTCTTTGGAAATGATATGTAAAATAAAGGCTCTGTGCTTGACAAATTCCTGTCCATCCTTATTGTAGGAAGGAAGTGCATTAAGGAATACATAAGCCAGTTGCCCTTGGGAGAGAGTGGAAAGGAGGCTTCCGAGTAGCCAGGAATGATAATAAACATAATAGCCATGATGCGAGTATTTGTACATGCTGGGCCTTGTTCTATATATTTTTAAATAAAATTGCCATCAACCCTCTAAAAAGTCCTACAAGGTAAGTATTAACTTGCCACTCACCTTACAGGCTCAGAATTCTTCTCTGAATAACCAAAGGAATGTATTGTGTTCAAACCCCATAGTCTAGCAATCCAACTTAGGATTGGAGCACTTTATGTAACCTTGCAACCTCTGTCTGTTTGGACTTAGAGGAGTTCCCCTCACCCAGGTGGAAAAGAAAGCCGTGTGTCTAAACAGATGAAGGGGGTGTTAGGTCTTGGAGCCATACACTAACTCGCACTGGGAAGTTACTTTTGAAAAAAATGTGTGATTCTGAGCTCGTTTTTGCATCTACTTAGTTTCATCTACATTTGCTCTCACATTGGGGAATTACTTCTGAGTAGAACGTAGGATTCTGAACTTTCCTCACATATACTGCCTATTTTCTTTCATCTGTATTTACTGTAACTTACGGGAATTCCCAGTTAGCTTTTAAAATCAGCCCACTTACTGCTGGTGGGTTGTGTGTTTGTCGGAGGAGCCTGGGGCAATGTGGTTAAGAGATTTTTCTTTTGACATAGGTGAGGAAAGCTCTTAGCCATAGTCAGGGTTATTCTGTCAGTGAGGACTTAGAATTAAGATTGAGGAGAGGCTGATAAGTTAGTAGTGCTTCATTTTCTGCACAGATTCACATAATGTCTTACATACGACACAGCTCCCCATCATCTTGGCTACTTCATCTACTCCTTTTGTCTCTCGGAAGTCCTGGCTATATTCCTCCGCTGAGAGTTAACAGGCACTGCTTTTAAGATGGAGAAAATGAAATGAGAAAGGGACTGCTTTTTCTTTTTTTTTTTTTTTTTAAGAGAGAGTATGAGTGGGGCAGGGGCAGAGAGAGAGGGAGACAGAGGATCTGAAGCAGGCTCTGCGCTGACAGCAGAGGGCCCGACACGGGGCTTGAACTCCTGAACTGTGAAGATCATGACCTGAGCCAAAGGCAGACACTTAACCACCTGAGCCACCCAGGTTCCCTGGGATTGCTTTGCTTTTAATCACCCAGTCCCTGGGCTCACTTCTGCTGTGGGAGCAGACCGGCCAGAGGGTGATGCACTCATTCCTTTCGGAGGCGTTTCCTTCAGAGTATCTTAGTTCCTAACTTTCCTTGACGACACAAATGTCTGATAATTTCTCAGAACTTAGCCTTTGAGACATACTCATGTTTTCTGCTGTGACACCAGTAGGATAAAATTAAAAATGGCATCAAGGACCATTTCAGGCATCCACTATGGAGTCATATACAATCTCAGAGTAATCATAGCCTAGGTGGTAATGAGAGACACCCGCTAAGGGAACCAAAACAAAGAAACCAAGGCAAGTAACGACTGCCTAGCACCTGGAAAGGGTATGTTAGGCTTTGCAGGTCCTGCTTTCCTGGCGCTCTTAAAGGATGATGCAGAAAATTATGAGACAGCATGCTAACGAGTTTGGACATCGTCCTGTGAAAGCCACTCAAAGTTGTTCGGCAGGAGTGGTGATGAGATCTATGTCATACCAGTTACTTTCAAATGCCTAGTCAACACTTTCTCTATTCATACAAAATCTTTCCTAGGAACTCAAAAGTTAACCTGGGTGAACAGAAAGCAGCTCTGGCACGTATGTGCAACGCACATACATGTGCAGGAACACAGTCATCCCTTGCACTTATTAAACTTTATTTTGGGATGAAGTGCACGTGCAGGGGAGGGATACAGAGAGGGAGAGAGAGAATCCCAAGCAGGCTCCACACTGTCAGCTCAGAGCCCAATATGGGACTCCATCTCACGAATCGTGAGATCGCGATCTGAGCCGAGACCAAGAGTAGGACCCTTAACTGACTGAGCCACCTAGGTGCCCCACCCGTTGCACTGTTAAAAGCAGTTTGAAAAGCTGAGCCTTCGATGCCTGGTGAAGTGGACTGATTTTAAGTATATCCTCAGCATCACAGCACACACAGACCTGGCAGAGTAGATGCTCAACGTTTATCTACAGAATGAAAGTTCTTATAACTTAACTGGGACAGGCCACAAAATTGCCAAACAATTGAATTTTTAAATTCTGAGCCTTAGGTCATGAAATTCAGCTAACAGATAGACTAATCCAAATGATGGACTGGCCACCCTTGTCAATGGAAGCAATTTTCCCTTGTTATTAACTTAAAACCACTGCCCTACAGGCAAGCCAGTCTGCCACGCAGACAAAGCACACTGGAAGTCTGTTTTCCCCTTACCAAAAAGCCTTTCATGTTATTTATTTTTATGAGAGAGAGAGAAAGAGTGCGCAAGATGGGGAGGGGAAGAGACAGAGGATCCGAAGCCGGCTCTAGACCCCAACATGGGGCTCAAACTCATGAACTCTAAGATCAGGGCCTGAGCTGGTCAGATGCTTAACCGACTGAGCTACGCAGGTGCCCACCAAAAAGCCTTTTAGAAAATTACTTTTACGTTAGTAAATACGTAAAGGCGCACCATGCATTACAAAAATTAATAAGGAATTCATAAAAGCATTCATAAGAAAATTAAAGCCATGGCTCCTGTGTCATCTCCCTGCCCTTTTTAGAAATAATTCTTTCTCTTCTATAGAAGAGGGTGGGTTCGAGCCCCGTGTCGGGCTCTGTGCTGACAGCTCAGAGCCTGGAGCCTGCTTTAGATTCTGTCTCCCTCTCTCTCTGCCCCTCCTCGGCTTGTGCTCCCGTCTCTCTCTCTCTCTCGAAAATTAAATAAACATTGAAAAAAAAAAAGGCACTGACATAATTAGTAAATAAGGGTAATTTCTTCATTTTCAATAGTAGCCTTTAGGAAGACAGTACCCAAAGTATAAAACAGCATTATTTTCTTAAAGCTAAATGCATTTAAAAGTAAAATAGATACTTTCGTACATTTAAATGATTCAGCGCTTATACCCTTCAAAGGTTATAGTTAGAGCCAAAACAATTGGTCCGTGTTTTTCCACTTGGCCATGCCTAAACTATAAAGAGAAAATTATAGCTATCCTCCCAGCTGCCAAGCTGTGATAAATATGGTAGTAACCATACGATTCCCATGCCATGGGAGCATCTAAGAACAAGCATTAAATATTCTATTTATGGCAAAGATATACTATGAGGGAAAGTCCAAGGTATCCACGGACACTTGTTAACTAAAGGGAACGACTACATAATACAGTCTTAGACGTGTAACAACCAACACCACTACCCAAGAAGCTTGCCCTCAGATTTCTGACAATGTGCTGTCACCTGAATGGCCATTTCTAGAACTGACTTCTGTTTCAATGACGGAGTACCAATGTTGACAAAGGTGTTTTGTTAACCATAAAGCATTATTCAAATGTATTGGTGTGGTTAATACCGGTTGATGTCACAGCAACTTTTCATGTAAGCATTTTATTCATTCAACCAACACAATGAGCTTTGGTTTCCTTATCTGCAAAATGGAGACACCTATCTTCACGGAGTTGTTAACACTCAATAAATGACAGCCCTGTAAAAATTTCCCGTGATGGCTAAGCACTGGGCTGGACACCAGAGGCATTAAGAATACAAAAAGTCTCTGCTCTAAAGAAGCTTGGTCTGGGGGCGCCTGGGTGGCTCAGTTGGTTGAGCATCCGACTTCAGCTCAGGTCATGATCTCACAGTTCGTGGGTTCCAGCCCCATACTGGGCTCTGTGCTGATAGCTCGGAGCCTGGAGTCTGCTTCAGATTCTGTGTCTCCCTCTCTCTCTCTCTTCCCCTCTCCCACTTGTGCTCTTCCTCTGTCTCAAAAATAAATACTTTAAAAAAAAAAAAAAAAAAGCTTGGTCTCTATGACCACCTGCCATCAAACAATTCTTGATATGGTTCAACTACTGATTTATCTTTTTTTCTGGGACCAAATAAGGGGAAAGTTCAAGAGAAAACACTGACATGTTTTACGAAAAGCTACAAGTTTATTCACATAACATATTCTAATATGTATCAAAGTTTCAAGCAGGTGGTTTTGAATTATCAATTAAGAAATCAAAATATTCAGTATTAATTACAAAACAAAAAAAAGGGTGATGGTGGTCATTCATGGGTTTTAGTCCAAAATGAAAATGCGGAAAACATTTATTTTGGTGGGTCTGTGTTGATGCCATATTTCTCCTTGAGAAGCTTCAACTGTTCTTCCTTCTTTTTTGTATCCATCTTCTGAAATGCCTGAAAATTTGGTAAGCACCAAAGTTAACTTACTTACTGATCTGTAGTGAAAAGAATTTCACCAAAAGCACTAGCCAGAAAAGAACACACAGTACACTCTCCACCCACCTCATGATACACTAATCCTTACACGGGCCTCCCGTGTGATGAGGACAGTGACTAATACTTACCCTGTTGGCATTATAGTACAAAACCACCAGGTATCTGTTACAAACATTGAATCCTGAAAGGTGATCACATGCGTTTTTGGCATCAAAGATGTCTTCATAGACCACGTAAGCCGTTCCTCTGGTTTCAGGTGTGTTTCCCCTGCAGAGTGAAATCAGACTTAATCCAATTACACATTTACCTGAGTTAGGAAGGACGATGGGTCTGAGGTTGGTGTTGAGAATAACCGCCATGACTTCCAGTGCTTCGACGAACCTCAGAGGTGAGGCCTTCTGGCCAAGCACCTGTGATTTCATATTGTGGGGGCATTCCCTGGGGGTTGCGTCTTTCTGGAAGTTTGCTATGGCCAAACCAAGAAAGAAGGATATGCAGATTTCTACAGAAATTACGATTCCATGAAAGATTTTGGAGAGAAAGAAGGCTGGTTTCTTGCAGAGTGCAAAGTGATTTTGGAATGTAAAGAATTTCTTTGGGTTGAGTTCCATGGAATTTTGTCACTGACCTGTGTTCCTAAACTATGAAACATGAACACTGGGCTATGGAATAGTTTCTCTTTATAAATAAACTAATAAGTACTGTGGAGAAAGAAAATTAACCAGAGCATTGATAGTTGAGTAACAGATCTGTGTTTTACACCACTAACCAGAGAGGATTAAAGGCAGTAAGTTGAAGTTTAACTATTTTGAGATCAACCTGAACACCAACAGAGGGAATAAACATTATGGATAGGTTTGCTGGATAAGCCTACTATTTCTTGAATTGAGGTAATTTTTGTTTTGTTTTGTTTTAAGTAACATAGCTATAGGTTAAACTTGCTGTCAGGACTACTGCTGCAGCTATCAAAGAACCAGCTTGAAACTGTCACGGTCTTTGTGTACACTGTTCCAGTCTTTCTTACTTCTCATACTAATAACCAGTTCTCAGTCTCAAGCTGGAAGGTACAGTACTCAGGGGTGAAGGCTCCGATTAGTCAGTCATCAAGGTCTAGAATGAGGTTTGTCTTACTGCGCATTTATGCAACAGAACGAATACTGATTTACCACACTATTACCCGGTAACTAGTCCCTTTCCCTAAAGATTTTGATTTTCTTCCTCCGCTCTAATTTTCATTTCAGTTCTTCAAGACAAGACAGTCTCCTTGTTTCTGAGCAGTATTTTATTATAGTTTATCAAAACCATAAAAATAAAACCTATTTTGTGTCTGTAGAGGGGGGTGGGGTTGGAGAGAAGCCCCTACCAAGATGCCAAATCATGGTATCTAGAAGACAGACAACCATTATCCCTTATGGCTGGGAAAGGATGTCCCCTAATGTAAGGAGTTAACGCGGTTTCTCCCACTTAGAAGATTCACTCACTGCCTTTCTAAAATGCAGTACAGTCAACTCCCAGCTTTTCATACATACATTTTTAATAATGTATGCACTTTCATGCGTTACACAGCCCTGTTTGGCTCAGGAGAAGGGCTCAGCTTTGGCAGAGACCAGAGGGAGGGTGTGTGCTTATGGCCGGGATTATCTGCCGGCCGGAGGAGAATGCTGGAAGGTCACTGGGAGTGGAGGCTGGACCTTGCTCATGGATTTGGAGCTGCTGCTTGTGTAAGTTTTCCTTGCCACTTCCTCTCTTCACCTCACCAGCTTCCTTCGGCGGGAGGAAGGGAAGTGTGAAGAGCAACAAACTGCAGGCAGCAGATGGCCATGTGCTTGTCAGTGGGGGCAGTGGGCACAGGTCCCACTCAGCTTATGCTCCCAGTGTGATAAAGATGGACCCTTCCATCTGTGTTCTAGCCGCCCAGCGCCAACTGCGGAATAAGGTTTAAGACTGTGGGCTGCCTCTCCGTCTGCCACAGTCCCCGCGTAGGGTGAAGAAAAGGTAGCAGGCCAGGGGAAGGGGAGGTACCTCTCAAAGTTGACCCAGGATGAGACCACAGTCTTGGGCCCTGGTCAGAGTTTAGGCTTCCTATACAAGTGGATGGAAGAGGTACAGGGTGCCGGGTGGTGGGAGGGTGCCAGCGTCACCGAACGCTTACAGGCTGTCAGGCTATACAGGCCCAGTGAGGGATTTTATAATATTTCTTACTCTCTGGGGATAGTCTAACAACTTTTGGACCTCTTTAAGTTTTTTTTTTTTCCCTTTGGAATAGAAACATAAAAAAACCTTAATATTTTAGTTCTTGCTAACTGGGCAAAGACCTTAAATTTCGTTTTATTCTCATAGCACCATGCACACGACAAGTGCTAATATAGCATTTGAAAAGTGGAGGTCTACTTTCTCCCACCAATTCTCTCATATATCCTTTCTCCCGGAAGCTAAAAAACAAAACAAAAAAGCATCTCTTCCTCTCACATCTCAGGAACTAGAAGACGGATGGGCACTAACCCCATTTTAAAGATTCTCAAGTGTCCCAGCTCCCAATTATCAACCTAATATCTTAACCACGTTGTAACTTTAATTTTTAAAAGTATGTACTTCTACCTACTGTCTGGTAGGCACTGAGCCAACATTATTCTCTTGGTTGGTGGTAAATCTTAGAGTAGGAGTAAGAAAACCTAATCATGTGACAACGTCTCTGAGCTTCAGCTGCTTCATGTGTCAAATAACGTTATCAGGCTGTATCACCCTCCCTACACCTTATATGTTTTAATAATCAAAAGAGGTAAAAGGTATGAAAGAGCTTTAAAAAGTTCAAAGCACGAGGGGCACCTGGGTGGCTCAGTCAGTTGAGCGTCTAGCTTCAGCTCAGGATATGATCTCGAGGTTCATGAGTTGAAGCCCAGCATCAGGCTCTCTGCTGTCAGCACAGAGGCCTCTTTAGATCTTCTCTCTCCACCCCTTCCCCACTCCCACTCTCTCTCCCTCTCTCAAAAATAAACATTAAAAAGTTTTTCACAAAATAGGAAGGAAGCAGTAAAAGGTTCAAAGCATCCAGTGTCTGCTACATACCAGGTAGGGTGATCAATCATCCTAGTTTGCTCAAGACTGTCCAGATTTTAGCACTGAAAAGTCCACATCCCAGAAAACCCCATGGTCCTGGGCAAACTGGGAAGGTTGGTCACCCTAGTGCTAGGTGCCAAATATGTGATAAAGCATGACAGCTAGGGAACAGAAAACATCTGTTTCTTAATCTATAATTTGGACCCAAGTTTCTGCACACCAAGCTTTTATGAATTTATTCAACAAATATATATTGTGTTCTTGGGGTGCCCGGGTGGCTCAGCTGGGTAAGCGTCGGACTCTGATTTTCACTCAGGTCATGATCTCACAGTTCGTGAGTTTGAGCCCATCACACTCTGTGCTGACAGCGTGCAGCCTGCTTGGGATTCTGTCTCCCTCTCTCTCTGTCCCTCCTCCCCTTGCTCTCTCTCTCTCTCTCTCTAAAAATTTACAAAATATACAATGTGTTCTTTCTGTATGACAGGCACTGGAAATATAATAGTGAAAAAGACCAGCATCATCCTTTCCTTCAAGGAGCTTTATTCAAGTGGGAGAAAGACAGATAAAGAAATATTACAGACGAGAAATCTTATTAAGGAAGTAGATGGCTGTGACAGAGATTAATGGGAGGACAGGGGATTACTTAAAGCTAGCGTGGTCAGGGTAAGCCTCCCTGAGAAGGTGGCGGTGAGGCTGAGACCTGGAGCCAGAAGGAGATGAGCCAGGTGAAAACCGTTCCAGATGGAGAGACCAGAGTACAAAGGCCCTGAACTAGTCTGCAGCCTTCCACAGATGCCACTGCTTCATTATCTGTCCTTCTACTTTGGCTTTCTGAAACTCTCCTCTCACTGTGTACCATCTCTTAATTGTGTACCATCAATAAATTTTGTAACACTTTCATAGTCAAGCACAACCACTTTCCATATTCATTTACTGAGGTAACTGGGGTGTTTAACATGAATCAGGCACAACAGCTGTCAACACAAAATGAAAAGAATATAAGTACCTGCCCTAGAGGAGCTCGCAGGCTGGCAGGAGAGACCAGGAAGCACACAGACAACGACAAAATCACCTGCAGATGGTCACAGAAGGTGCTGTGGGAGCACAGGGAGGGGCGGCTAACGTACACGGGAAGGAAAAATGACACAGTGTTCACAGGAATGATCTAATTTGATCCTTACTAAAATTCCTTTAAGACTGTAGGGTAGGAAGATTGTCTTTCCTAAGTAATTGAAGCTCGGAGGGGTTGAAAATTTTGCCCAGTTGAACACAACTAGCGAATGTCCAGTTAGTATTTGAACTTAGGTCTTACAGCCAATTCAATAAATTCATCATGGTGCCTCTATGTTAAAAGCTGAAAAGCACTGTCCATCTAGATTACAAGTGAGGGTATGGAAAACCAGAAAGTGGGACAACTTGTCTAGGGTGACAGGGCCTGAGGCAGAATCTTGTTTCCTGGCCTCCAAGTCAGGGGCTCCGCTGTATATCATTCTTGTATGTCTAGGACAGGGTTTCTTAACCTAGGTTTCATGTGCTCCCTGAAATCATATGCAAAATGTTGTATTCTTCTGTGGAAAGGGTCCAAAGCTTTTATCAAATACCCAGAGGACAGAGATTTCCTGAAGAGTGGCCAGTCTATAACACTGCGTTTCTATCCCTACTTGAGTACCAATGACGATGTACTGCTAGCACTTGGTTTACTTTCTGGAGGGACAGTGATCATCTCAAAGGACAGTCCTCAAGATCTCACAGAGTTCTTAAATAAGAAAAATTCTCACAGAGTTTTAAAAGCCAAGAAGAAGCTCTTAGGTCATTAAGGAAAACTTATTAAGAAAGAGATAGTCAGGGGTGCCTGGCTGGCTCGGTCAGGAGGAGTGTGAGACTGCTGATATAACAATCATGAGTTCAAGCCCCAATGCTGACTGTAGAGATTACTAAAAAACAAATAAATAAACTTAAGAAAAAAAAAATTCCTTCCAGATGGACTCTTAGGTAAACAGCCTATTGATACTAATTAGAGTGTCAGTGGTTATGGATCTGGGTAATGTAAATATTCAGTTTTGAATCAGAAGATTTTATCACTAAGCAGCTGTGCGAATCTAGAAAGGTACTTGTACTCCATGGGCCTCAGCAGTCTCACCTGTAAAACAGAATCTCAACTCCACACAGGGCTGGAGGTGGTACTGGTCATGCAAATAAAAGCGCCTATTACAATATATGGCATTTTGTAGATGTTCAATATACATCATTTGAAGATATGAACCCCAATTTTTAGATTAAAATATAAATTCATGTTGCAATTACTCTCCTGTTAAATCTTTAATGAAAATAAAAAATAAATGAACTTTAACAGAAAGCTATAGTTGGAAAAAGAAAAGAGAGCTATAGTTGGAAAAAAAATAATTTTTCTCAGTTACTTGTATACCTCCTTACTCAGTTTATTCAGAAATTCTGAGTAAAGGAGACACCAAAGCAAATTAGAGTTAATGGACATAAAAAAACAACAGTATTGTATCTGACTTTATAAATAATAGCTATGCAATAAATGTTAGTTCTTTCTTTTCCCACCCATTCCCCTGACCATTCATTACTACCTTCGAGCCTTCTCTAATTTCACAACTACTATCCTTGGCGCTCACTGAGCTGGATCAGGAGGGTTTCGTTTTTTTTCCATACAAAAAAAAAAAAAAAATCTCATTTCCCAGATTTCAATCTATGTAGTCTCTAGGCTCTTGGTTAGGCCCTGCTGTCAGCTATAATTCTGAGATTATACAGTAATTTTCTTGAAATGACATTTCAAAAGTCTCAGTAAGACTCACACTCGAATTTGACGAATAGGTCCATATTTTCCAAATATATCATACATTTCTTCAGCTGTGATTTTGTATGGCAAATTTCTTATATATAATATCCGATTTACTTCAGGTGGAAGTCGAATCTGAAATGAGAAATATGTACTATTATTGTAATCGGGGGCAGGAGTGCTGCCGCCTAAAATAAATTTCTCATAATTACAAATTCTCACGGAAAAACGAACAGACAACAAAAAACAGAACAGTCAAGAATAAGAAGTATTAAAAAAATAGCAAGAATTATAATCGCTATTCCTGAAAATAGCATGCTTTTCAGAAAAGCAACTGGGCACTCATTTTAGGGAGGACTGTTAGGCTTCAGGCGGTGCAGTTACACACGGATTTCCAACCTCCCTTCGAAGTCCTCAATGCCTCAGACACAGATGGGCAGGAATGAAGGGAACTCTTCCTGTTTCTTAGACAACAAAACTCCCATTCATGACTCTCATCTGGTCTTTTTAAGAACATGTTATATCAATGATATCTTCTCTCTTGAATTTAATCTTTCCCTCACCGTGACCTTCTTCTATTCCTCAAGTGAGCAGCTGCGTATGTCCTGCCAACCGTTCCGCAAAACTAAATACTTATTTGGATCCCTCTTTGTTCATTCGACAAATATTTACTGAGCGCCTTCTTTATGCATACACCAGGCTAGGTATTACGATTACATAGTGAAGGAAAAAAGACAAGGTTTCTGCCTTCCCTGAACATATTAGCTCTCTACTTAATATTCTATTTTGGTTTTTCTTCCCTCTCAGTCAAGCATCTGGAAAGATAAAGTCTATACTCACTACTTCATATTCTTTCCTTCACTGACACTCACCAACGTACCAGAACCTAGCTGCCCCCCCAGCACTCTGACGAAAATGCTCTTATGCACTAAGACATTTTCTTTGCAGTGTTCAAGTCTCATCAGTTCTCATCACACTTAACTGCTCTGAGGCTTCTGACACTGCTGACTGTTCCTCTGCCTACTCTTGACACTATTTCCTCGTCTTCCCCCTGTCTGGCTAGTTCTTCTCACTCTTTGTCATGAAAACATGCTCTTCCACAGAATTTTACTTTTAGACTTCTGTTCTTTTTTTAAAGTTTATTATTTATGGGGGGGGGTGTGCAGAGAGAGAGAGAGAGAGAGAAAGAGAGAGAGAGAACTGCAAGCAGGCTCCGCACTGGCAGTGTAGAGCCCCCTGAATCATGAGATCATGACCTGAGCTGAAATCAAGAGTCAAACACTTAACTGACTGAGCCACCCAGGCGTCCCCAGACTTTTCTTGACCCTCTGTATACTCTCCTTATCTCTACACTCTCTTTGGTCTCTTAACCACAACACATGGTTTCCACAGTACGCGGATGACTCTCAAATAGAAATCTCCCATCCAGAGTTCACTCCTGTGTTCTCATTAACCCTCGATTACACACTGGATATTAATTTGTTCAAGAACTATTACGCTGGCAGCTATTTCAGACATTAAGCTAAGTGTTGTATAAAAGGAAAAAAAGAAGGACACTTGGGTGGCTCAGTGGGTTAAGCAGTGGACTTTGGATCAGTTCATGATCTCAAGGTTCGTGAGTTCAAGCCTCACATCAGGCTCTCTGCTGTCAGCACAGAGCCTGCTTTGGATCCTCTGTCTCCTCTCTCTGCCCCTTCCCACTGGTTTTCTCTCTCTCTCTCTCTCAAAAGAGAGAGACTAAAACTAAAAAACTAAAAAAAAATAAGTAAAAAGAGGATACTTCTTTCTTGCCCTCAGACTAGTAGTGGTGACAAATGGTAAACAAGGAAGTATAATAAAGTTTTAGATTTAAAATTCAAAAAAAAAATTCAAGACTGCCTTCAAACAGACCCTCAACACTGCCAATTATGAAACGCTTCGCTAGTACATTTGCTTTCTCGCTCTCACATCATCGGTTTCCCCCACTCTACTGAATCATTCTCACTGGCTTGCAAATACACCTTATATCACATAACTTAAAAGAGAAAAAACATCCAACTATCATCCAGTCTCTCTGCTTCCTATTTACATGAAAACTTGTGAAAACTGCGGTCTCCATTTTCTTAACTTCTATCCTTTTTTCATCCCACTGCAACCAGGTTTTCATCCACTAAGATGATCATCAAGGTTACCAAAATTCTGCATCTCATCATATCTAATTATCCGTCTTCATCATACTGTATCTCTCAGACTTACGGGTCACCTACCCTCTCCTTCTTGAGACTTTTTCTTAGGTTTCCATATAATACCCCATTCTTTAAAATGTAAACAGAAGAGCTTTTTGTTTTATTTACTGTTGTAGCCACAATGTGTAGACTACTGTCAAGCACAAAGTTAGGTATTCAATAAATAGAACTTTTCAATTGTTTCTTATCTCGCAGTTGTGGTATATAGTAGGTGCTCAAAAATACTGAGTTAAAACATTAATGAAGGATCCAAAAAGCTCCATGACCTGAGCAGAATCCCAGGCTCTGGTTGCATGTGCGCCATTAGATTATTTACTGGAGACTCGTCAGTGCTTTTGACTTTTGGGTGGAGAAGATCCTGTTGTCTGCTCCTGGGTGCAGATCAAGCAACAAAGGCTGTAAGGTTAACGCTATCGCTGACACCAGAATAAGAGACCGAGGGAATTCTCAAAAGGGGTGGACAAGGAAATGTGGCTCAAGGAGCATATCCGTAAGGATGGGGCTAAGATGGAACCCCCGGTGATAAGACAGTAAATTGTGGGCTACCCTGGCCTGGGGACCGAGGAAGGGCAATATACACAGTGCCACGCCGTTGAGAAAGTCCAACAGCGAAATCTGTCCGAAATCTCTTCGGCAAGACCCCAATACTCACGTTCGCCCTCTTGGCCGCTTGCATCGCCATCTTGGCGGACTGATGAGGTTACGCAGCAGACACTGGAATTCCTCCGGACAGCTCCGGAACTCGTTCTACAAGACCCCCAAACCAGCGTCCAAGGCAGGGCATCAACATCCAGTCTCTACCGGAAGCTCTATAACACGCCGGAATATCGCCGTCTCACGCCGAGACGTGCTGACGTAATATCCCCCTTCGAACACTCCGGGGCTAAACGAGCCAGAGATGAAAAAGAGGCGGGGCGGAAAGTTGAAAGGCGAGGATTCAAGACCCTGCGGAGCTTGTGCACCGGAAAGGGCGGGACCTGGCCTTAAGAAGGGGCGGTGTTCCTGTGATGGCAGCCCTGAGCAAAGGAAGCTGGCCAGATGGGGCGGGACCATGGAGAGTGGGACGAGGCTCACCCGGGTGAGTTGCGGGAGGGGGCGGGGCCTGGCTCTGGGAGAGCACGCTCGCGCGGGGGTCCCCGGGGACTGGTGGCTGGGCCCGGGCCTCCCGCGCTGGGCAAAGCTGGGCTTGCGACGTTGTGGCAGGTTGTGTTGTGGACGACGCTGTCCCCGTACCCGGAACCCTCGACCCTGGAGTTGGGCACTCACTGTTGGGGCCTTTCCTGTAATGCCTGCGGCGACGCCAGTCCAGACCCCCACCTCCCTGGCGGCCTCAGTCCGCAACCACAGTGAGATGGACGCCCTTTAGATCTATTCTGTTTTTATTTCCCTAGATCGGCTTTACAAGGGTCAGTTGACGAGGCCGGGGGAAGGCCAATGGGTTACAAGGCGACCTGGAGTAGCACCCGATCTCCTTCCTGCGTACTGTGAACTTTGTCTATGTTTGTCCTGGGAAGGCCTGGGTACTACTCCCTCCTTCATTGCGGCAATTCCAGGACGATTTTGCCCACGTTCTGGTTGCTCTCCATGTACGCGTGGGCCTCTTGGATCGCAGTCACCGGGTAGACTCTGTCCAAAACCGGCAGTAGACGTTGTGGGCTCTCCGTGGAGAAGTGGGGCAGAATCTGTTTCGTGAAAGCCTCCACCAGCATTTGCTTGTACTTAAGATGAGGAAAAGGAGACCATCAGTCTAGACAGAAGCGTTACCTTGCTACTCCCTATCCTGCTTACTTATTAGCCTTTGTGCTGTCTCTGAAACGTGTATACATCTGAAAATACACAGGCAGGTACCTAACTCCTTTACTACCAGTATGTATGTGCATGTCCCCAAGTATATAACCTCTCTTCTGTAGCAGATAAAGACTGAATCCTGGACTAAAATATTAGTGGTACAGACAACAGGACTGTTCTTAAAGGTTTAAAGCAGGAGTTGGGCCACAGACAGGACTTCTAGAGGCTCAGTTCAAAAGGGATGTTTAAGCTCTGCTATCCCACAGGTGTGAAACCCTAGGTTGGGAAACATTCCTAGATCTGGCACCTGCGAGAGTGGCACACAGAGATTTCAGTAACATATAATCTGTTGAAGGTCCAGCCTTAACTAACCTTACTCACCTAAGGGGCATCATCACACTGAGAAGAGTTATGCCTTTGAAGACAACATCTTGGAACTATTGGAAGTATTTCCTAATATTGTCACTGCTTCATTCATTCTGTTACAAAGGTTAAATTATATGTGAAGTATTAGCTACCTTCTTTCCAAGATGTTGAGACTTCTACTGACCAATTTTAATTAGTTCTGTGAAAATGGTTACTTATTTATCCAAAGTGGGGCAGGTTTCTACTTGGGCTTTCTAACAGAAGATGTGTCTGACCTAACTTTTTTTGGAGTTATGTAAACAAATCACACTTTTTTGGGCAATAATTAAATCATGTTTTCTTTTCATTCATCATTCACCTTTTTGTCCCTTGATCTCAGCAGAGTGGTGATCAGACTTCCTCGTTTAGAAAGTAGCTTTGAAAACAGAGGTCCATTGATGTCAGTTCCTCCCATCAGACCATAGAGAATCCAACGACCGTCAAGAGCCAGGCAGTTGACATTTTTCTCCCAGTAGGCTCCACCTATGCAGTCTAGAATAAGGTTGACTCCAGCACCTTTCACATGAAACACAGATTCGTAATGCTAGTCAGACACAGAATGCTTTGTACAAAGATTCCGTGGTATATTTGTAAATATATGGGTATAAGTACATGCGCACAATGTTTAGGTTAGAACTAGAAACACTGCTCAAAGAAACACTGCTGTAAATGGAGTTTAGATAGCTGACCTCTGTCATACATGTGTGCTATAGTTCATCTTTTATGATTCCTAGCCACAGCAAGAGGGAAATGGGCAACACCATGACCTGATATCTTCCTTGATCCCCATGTATAGAACCCACTGGCGCCCAAGCATGAATGAGAACAGAACAGGGGAGATCCACCCAGTCTGCGGGGCAGGCTGGTTCACATCTAAATTATGAAGTGTCTGCAGTGGGTAGTCTGAATCATTTTACTAGCTTTGGTTTCATCTCTCCTTTTCAACTCATGTGGAAAAATGGAAAGGGATGAGCCAAAAATATATACAGATTTGGCTTTGGAGTACAGAGGCTTACCCATTTGGGGAGCTACCATCCTACCACTCCTATGACCAGCACTAAACTGGTCTCTGCTGTACGCTCCTGTTAACTCGCAGCAGAGTGACTTGGAAGAAGAGGTCCTGGATAATTCCAGGCCAACTCTTCGACTTATCCAGTTTCTAAAATGAGTAGGAATCCTATCACTTACAAGAATGCACACGGAAACATTTTAGTCCTAAATACTGTCTGCCTGTCTCCAGAGGTCAAACACCAGAGTACTAGAAATCGGCCAGGGCAGCTGTTGTGCATTTAGCAGAGGCAAGATGGATTCAGAGCACCGGCGACCTTCAGGCTGGTGAGGATTTCGTGTAATCATCTCTGAAATGCCTGTTGGGCTGCAGAAGCTATTGTTTACCTTTGGTGAATTTCAGTGTTGCTTCGGAAAAATCCTCTTCTTTGTAATTGAATCCAGCAGCTGCTCCAAGCTTCTCTGCCATCTGAAGCTTGTGCTGGGAGCCAGCTGTGACTAGAGGAATAGCTCCAGCCAGCCGGGCGAGCTGGATGGCAGCTGTGCCCACACCACTTGATCCTGCATGGATTAGCACAGAGTCTCCAGCCCGAACGTTTCCTGTGACACAAAGTACAGGAAGCATTCATTCTCTTTACTTTGCAAGTGTCACACATTCCCCACGCAGGCATACTCTACCACATGCGCCTGGCCCTGGCCCACCAAATGCCAAACCTCTTGCTCTCTTCAGAGTTCTCGACAATTCTTTTTTGTTTTCTTGCCTCTTGTCAAAGTGGGAAACACCTTTCGAAACACCTGTTAGCAGCCACATCCATAATCTATATTTTACTTAGGAAGTAATACCGAGATGCACGTCTCTGTCATATACCTTAAGAAGTAAGAAGTAACCGCTGCTCCCACTGTCACCACCTGAAGCCAGTCCCTCTTTAGTCTGAAACTGGCCTCCAGTGATCCAGGCATGGACAACCACCGGGCTTCTCATCCTGAAGTTGAGCTTTCATTATGTCACTTTCTCCTCAGAATGTAAAGTAGTTCTCAGTTGGCTTTTGCATCCAGTCCAGTCTCATCTGTCACAGATGATAATCATTGTCCTTCATTCTGAGTGGAGCAGCTGATCTCACCTTGACACTCTCTTAAGCCACCTTGGCCTACCTTCTGTCCATCTCAACTTTACTCACCCTTCAAGTCCTTCTCTTCCAGAAAGCCCTCTCTGACCACCCTTACCCACACTAACTGTTCCCATCTGGAGTTTCTGTTGTAGTTAGAGACAGGGCCACCTTCTGAACTCTACGGTTCTGTGTGCATGCCTGGACTTCCCAGTTTCACTGAGCTCCCTGATGGCAGGGACCAAGGCTTCTTAGGCTCCCTCCCATCAGTGGGCTTGGGAAGGAATAAAAGTTGATTGAATGGCCCCTGCTGCTGCATTAGGTTCACAGAGAGAAGCTCGGCAGGACTCTGAGCAGCTGGGACTACTGGTGGGCCTACAGTGTGACGATGTGCACAGGCCTTCTATCCAGGGCTTTCCAGGCCCCATCTGCTAACCATGATTTTCAGCCTTAACATCAGGCCATTGCTAACATGAGGGACTGATACTTCTGGCAGTACATTAGGGTGGGGTGCTGCGGTTGGGTGTGACTCAGCGGCCAGGCAAAAGCTGCCTCTGAGGGCTGCTGGGTTTTGAGGTGGTTGAGTCATGAAGTAACCGAACCACACTGTATGGAGTGAGCACGGGCGAGGTGGGGGGTGGGGGGGGCTCCTCACCCAAGAGATGTAACAGCTGGAAGGCTGTAAGCCAGGCCTCTGGGATGGCTGCAGCTTGGGACAGGGTCAGTCCCGCTGGGATGGGCATGAGGAGCCGTTCAGACACAGTGACATACTCAGCCTGTCCCCCGCCAGGCAGCAGAACCATGGCTGGGTCCCCAATCTTCCAGCGCCCCTGGCAGGCGGGCCCCAGTGCTGCTATGTGTCCAGATGCCTCCAGTCCCAAAATGCCGCTGGCTCCTGGGGGTGGGGGATACTGGCCTTGTCTCTGCAGAAAGAGGAGTGTGCTAAGTGGTGAGCGTGATCAGAAATGTGTGTGTCACCATCCCCGGCCCCCTTCCCATAGCCCCTCTTTTTGTTTAGAAAAGTCAGGATAAAGCCAGGTTTTTGCTAAGGCAGGACAGGAGACAGGAGAAGTAATTCAGATACTATAGGTCACATAATCAGTGGATGTCAGAACTGGTTGGGTCCTTAGCTATGAACTTCATCAAAACACCTTGGTTTACAAATAGAGAAACTAAGACCTGCACAGGGAAATGCCTTGTCCAAGGTCACAAAGTAAATCAGTATCAGGATGAGGAACAAAAACCATGGACTCCGTAAAGTTAGTTCTCATATATCAAGTGCCAGGCTTTGTGCTCACTCGCTGCAAGCCTCAGGAGCCTCTGACTGGAGGTTTCAGACCGGAGGGGCTGAGCTAAGACTGCACTAGAACCATCTGAGGAACTTTTTCAAAGTACATATGCCTGGGCTGTGGTAATATTTATTTTGGAAAAGTGCCCCACGTGATTCTGGCACACATTTCTCAATTACCCCAATCAATGCACCTGGCTCAGCGTAGCGCTTCAAAGAGCAGAAAAAAGAAGATTCCTAGAGTACAGTCTCCTGTCAGCTCTGGGACCCTCAGAATGGAATGAATGCAGAACTTCAGAGCCACACGAGACCTGTTTGAATAACAGCTGCCCTGATTACTAGTGTTGTGACCTTGTGAGTATCGCTTAACCTCTCTGACTCTCAGTTTATCTGTATAATACCAATGGTAAAAACGGTTGCGTGAGGAGTAAATGAGATAGAGCAAGGTCCAACACACATACACACACACCCCACATCCTCAACAAATGGTAGTTCCCATGTCCTTATCTGGAAGGGTGAGCAGATTATGGATTAACACAGGGTAGATGCTGCTTTGCAAATATCCCTATATATTGTGTAAACAAAGGAGGCTAAATGGTTCTTTTAGAACCCCCAGCACACATTCTGCAGAGGTATCATCAAGAGTGTACTGGCAGTGCCCTAGGTCATTCCTTTATCTGTCTGGTGAATGTTTTTCGAAGGCCCGGAACCCCCTTCCTGACCCCTGGGTACCTGGAGTAAATCGGCCCGGTTCAGGGCGCTGGCCACCACTTTCAGGAGGACTTCACCTTCTACTGGGATGGGCTTGGCCACCTCCTTAAGGTAAAGGTTTTCTGGTCCTCCCGGCCTGTCAAAGTGCACAGCTAACATGTTCTCCGAGGACACTGTAAAAGCAAGGTGGGGGGGCGGGGGGGGGGTGATGTCTGAGGTCTTTACGAGCGAGCAGCGCCCAAGCCGACGCTGCAGCGCCCCCTCCCGGCTAGCGGCTTCCCTCTAAAAGTGGTCTGGAGGACGTCCCGTCCGCGCCGCGCGTCCCGCTCTCCTTCCCACGAAGTTCCCCACGAAGTTCCAGCCGCCCGCACACGGATCCTCTACAGAGGACACTGGTTAGGACAGGGTTACACTGTTCCGGCTGGGAAGCAGCGGAGGGGGAAAGACGGAAGAGCGCGAGGCGAGCTGCTCTCCGAGTTGGAACCCCCTACTCACCCGCCCGGGTTTGTGAGTTCCTGGACACTTACTGGGGCCGGGCTCTCCGCTGCTCCCGGCGGCGTGGTCCTGTGCCCCTTCGGGGGTCCCTGGAGGAGAACTCCGGAGTCCGGGACTGCCTCGGCCGCGACAGTGAAGAACGGCTGGACTCCGGGCAGCACCAGGGGTGGGACTGACCTGGGCCGACCCTCCTCTTCCTTCTTCTTATCCCTGCAAAGCTAGTGGTAGCGAATCAGATTCTCTATTCTTTAGACCCTCTGAAACTAGGCTTTCTTCCGGTTGGCGGGAAAGGCTGTTCTAGCCTCACCTCGAGAAGAGGAAACTTCCTTCTCTCTAGGGAACTAGACTCCTGGCTGGCGACTGGTCCATTTGCCACCCAGGCCAGGCTTTTAACTCCCTGACGCTGTAGGGCCAGCATCTTGAGTATGGTTGGGCAAGCTGGGTGCTGCTGAGAGAATTGAGGGGGATTGGAGAAAGGGGAAGGTAAAAGCCGCCCTGGGGTCCTTGACACTTCTGCTCTTCCTCCTGGGGATGAGGGAGCAGCGCCTGGAAAATGCTGCCCAGGGAGGCGATTTGACTGGTTAAAGCTGTATGAATAGGCTACATCAGGTTTCTCAAATTTGGCACTGTTGACATTTCGGACCAGAAATGGTAATGGTAATAATTATTTTATTTTATTTTATTATATTATTTACATTCTTTTAATGTTCATTTTTTTATGTTTATTTATTTTTGAGACTGAGAGCGACAGAATGCGAGCAGGGGAGGGGCAGAGAGAAGGGGAGACACAGAATCTGAAGCAGGCTCCAGGCTCTGAGCTGTCAGCACAGAGCCCACGCGGGGCTTGAACTCACAAACCGTGAGATCATGACCTGAGCCTTAGTCGAAAGCTTAACGGACTGAGCCACCCAGGCGCCCTGATGTTCATTTTTAAAATTTATTTCTTTTTTATCCAAGCTAACATATAGTGTAACAATGATTTCAGTAGATTCCTTAATGCCCACCCCCCTCCTCCCACAACCCCTTCCAGTAACCCTCTGTTTTTTCTCCATATTTAAGAGTCTTTTACGTTTTGTCCCTCTCCTGTTTTTATATTATTTTTGCTTCCCTTCCCTTTGTTCATCTGTTCTGTGTCTTAAAGTCCTCATATGAGCAAAGTCATATGATATTTGTCTTTCTCTGACTAATTTCTCTTAGCATAATACCGTCTAGTTCCATCCATGTAGTTGCAAATGGCAAGATTTCATTCTTTTTGTTTGCCGAGTAATACTCAATTGTGTATATATATACCACATCTTCTTTATCCATTCATCCTAGATAATTTTTTTTTTATCTTTAATATTTATTTTTGAGAGAGGGAGACAGAGTACGATGGGGGGAAGGCAGAGAGAGAGGGAGACACAGAATCTGAAGCAGACTCCAGATTCAGAGCTGTAAGCACAGAGCCCGATCCAGGGCTGGAACTCAGGAACCCTGAGATCATGACCTGAGCCAAAGTTGGACACTTAACCTACCTAGCCACCCAGGTACCCCTGGACTAGATAATTCTTTATTTTTGAAAGATTGCTCTCTGCATGGTGCAATGTTTACCAGCATCCCTAGTCTTCACCCACTATCCAGTCATGACAATAAAAAATGCTTCCAGACATCCTCTGGGGGGCAAAACTGCTCCTCCCCCCCCTTACGCCCCCAGTTAAGAAACACTGGTTTAGAAGAATACACACGTGTGTGCTTGTACAAAAACAAGTTAGGTAACATCTTGTGGTGCCTTATAATTTACCACCTCTTCACATGCATCCTCACTGGATCTTCCTAGCACTTAACTAGAAAGGAACTGAAGTGTAGAAAGACTAATTTGATTTCAAGGAGCGCATAGCTAGTGAGTGTCAGAGCCAAAAATCAAATTCATGTATTCTGGGTCCTGGTCCAGGGCTCTTTCTAACTATAGTAAGCTGCCTTGTATACATCGCTCCAATCAATTGCAAAACCCCCTTCATCTCTTTATTTGCATCCCTCTGCTGAGTACACCTCTCACAAGAAGGTTATTCAAATTGTTTATTTGTGCTTTTTGTTTTTTGTTTTTTTTGAAGGCTTCATGCCCAGTGTGGAGCCCAGCACAGGGCTTGAACTAGACCTGAGCTGAGATCCAGAGTCTGATGCTTAACTGACCCACCCAGGTGCCCCCAAATTATGTATTTTTATAAAGCTTTCTGTTTTGCAAAAATGCCCATCAGGGGTGCCTGGGTGGCTCAGTCGGTTAAGCGGCCGATTTCGGCTCAGATCATGATCTCACGGTCTGTGAGTTCAAGCCCTGTGTCGGGCTCTGTGCTGATGGCTCAGAGCCTGGAGCCTGCTTCAGATCCTGTGTCTCCCTCTCTGCCCTTTCTTTGCTCACGCTCTGTCTCTATGTCTCTCAAAAATAAAATAAAAACGCTAAAAAAAAATAGAAAAATGCCTTAGAGCTGTAGCAGTTGACACAGAGGGATTTCTGTGAAACATTTATTTAATGAGAATAACATTTTGGTAAAACAATGACGAATGTCCCTATATGCATATACATGGCTATACACACATACTTATATGGTTGTGTGAGCACAAAAATAGATATAGAATCTTTTTAAATAGAGTTATTTTTATATATAAGTTATTTTGGGTTACCTAGGAGAGAGTGCTGTCATGGGAGGTAGGGAACAAAATAAAAAAAGGAAAAGAACTTTTAAGCACTTTATATGTAGAACTATGTGAAAGAAATGAAACATTTTAAATTTAAAAAATTGAGGTAGAATGCTACACTCATGGTCTCAATGAGTCATACCTCCCCATAACCACACCCCAAAGTACTGTATATACTTCCCTCGCACACTGACTTTGGGTGTGACCATGTGACTGGCCTTGGCCAAGGAAATGATGCAAGTGCTTACACATTGAACTTGCCCTCTCTTGCTGCTGAGAACTTTTTTTGCCACCATGTGAAGAAGGTTCTCTACCAGACAGTGAGACTTCATGGAACAGTGACAAGCTGTTTCAATCGAGGTCCCCTGCTCCGAGTAGGCCTAGACGTCCTGCCAGCTGACTATAGCCAACGTATGACCCCTGGTGAGATCAGCAGAACTGCCTGACTCACCCCAGACCCAATGACTGCCGTGTTTTGAGCTGCCCTATGGAGAACTCCATGTGAAGGAAGTGATGTCTCTGGCTAACACTTAACAAAGCCCCGAGGCCTGCCAACAGCCACAGGAGTGAGCCTGGAAAGCAGAGCATCCCCCAGTCTAGCCTAAAGTTGACTCCAGGTCTGGCTGACACCTTGGTTGCAGCCTTCCGAGACCCTAAGACCCTGAGCCGGAGGGCTCAGCTAAGTTGCTTGCAGGTTCCTGACCCACAGAAACTGTGAGATAATAAATGTTTGCTGTTTTAAACCACTAAGTTTTGGGGCAATTTGTCATACAACAATTGGTAACTAATACATGAGAGAAAAGAGGAGGAAAAGATTATGGGAGAAGAGTAGGTAGGACACGAGACGAAGGGCTGAGCCGGGGAGTAAGGATCAGTTTGGCCTTTCCCCCACATGCACAGGCCGCTGCAGAAACATGCACGTCTGTACTCTGCGTGGCCTTCAGCCCCTTCCCAGAGAAGTCCTCCTTATAATCGAACCCTGCCATGACACCCAGCCTCTAGGCCATCTCAATTTTCTCCTTGGGGCTTGAGGTCACCAGGGAGATGGCTCTGAACAGTCTGGCCAACTGAATGGCAGCTTTGCCCACATCCCCAGTGCTGGGAGGGATGAGTACTGTCAGCTCCCCCCGCCTTGTATGCCTCCCGTGGCAGCAATCCAGGTTAGAATACGCCGAGCCAGCAAAGGCACAGGGGAGGGAAGTTATAGGGTTGGCTTTGGAAATTTAAGCCATCTAGCGCCTTGAGGGTGTGATGAAAGACAAGCCAAGGGTCAGGCGGGGCCTGGGTCAGAGAAGGCACAGAGCGTGAGGAGCCTTGATCAGCACTGGGCTTGTACAGAATCAATCCAGCAGGCAAGGAGAGGGTTGAGGGTCAGAACTGTTCTAAGGGGGCTTCCTGGAGTGCCTAGTTAAGTGTCCAACTCTTGGTTTCAGCTCAGGTCATGACCTCACCATTTGTGAGTTTGAGCCCTGCATTGGGCTCTGTGCTGACAGTGTGGAGCCTGCTTGGGATTCTCTCTCTCAAAATAAATAAACTTAAGAAAAAAAATTTTAAAAAGAGCAGGGGGACTCCTGAGCTGAGAGTCAAGGGAGCTCCCCAGGACAGATGGCTGGGCCGCACTGATCCCTCTTTGTAGAAGAGAACTGGAACGAGTGTCTCCTCCACTGCCTGTGAGGGGACCCAGCAGAAGGACTGAAGGACAGTTTCCTCCCCTCTTGGGATGAGGACAAGCAGCTGGAACTGCTCTGAGAAGCTTGGTTCTGCCTCACATCGGTCATAAAAACTGTCCACAGCTGTCTCCATGGGGGACAGGTCCCGTCAACATTGGGAGTAAAGGTCAGAGTATGTCAGGGCATCGGCAAGGGGCTCAGAGATGAAGGTTGGGTAAGGCAGAGGCCTGAGTTGGTGCCAGCAGTTAGCTTTGGGTGACAGGGCAGGGCTGGCAGGAGGGGGCTCGGGGGGGCGAGGGTCTTCCTCACCCGTGGAGTATAGCAGCTGGAAAGTAGTGAGCCAGGTCTTCGGGATGGCTGCAGCCTCGGGCAGGGTCAGTCCTGCCGGGATGTGTGTGGGCATGAGCATGAGGGGCCCTTTGGGGACAGTGACATACTGAACTGGACCCCTGCCGGGCAGCAAAACCATGGCTGGGTCCCTGATCTCCCTCTGCTGCTGGCAGCTGGGCTCCAGCTCTGCCCATGCTTGGTGTCTAGAGTCCCAAAATGCTGCTGGCTACCGAGGGCTGGGAACACTGGCTTTGTCTTGGCAGAAAGAGGGGCACACGGGTAAGTAAGTGGGTCTGAGGAGAGGGGTCCGGGGTCCAGGGTCAGTCTTCTTGTTGCTGGAGGAAGATGGCCAGCCCACAAAACAAGTTGCTTTTCTTAAAGCATATCCTGCTCCAGTTCCCTTTCTGTGAAGAGCCACCTGTAGGGACCGGGTGGTAAGTTTTGCCATGGCAGTATTTCACAGTCCCCCCATATCTGTAGCCTCTAAGAGCCTCCCCAAAGATTGCAATTTTAGCAGAAGAAACAAGATCTTCTGCATTAGGAATGGGGTGGAGGCAGTGATCTGGGGAGCAGTTGCTGCTGCTGTAAGTTAAATGGGGTCGGGGGCCTGGAATAATCCCGTCCAGATGTCCAGCAGGCTCCCAGCGCTTTCAAAGAGTTTTGCACAGTGCTGCTGAATCACCTTGAGGCAACAGCTTCTGTGGTGACCAAGCTCAGGGGTGACTCGTGGTTCTGGAGCAGATCCTCTTCCCTGGGAGAGCTGGGCCAGCTCTCGTCTGGGTTGTTAATGTCTCTGGGCTCTTTCTCTCCTCCCTCCCTGCGTATTGTTGGTGGGGCAAACCCCAGGAGCAGGGACTTAGGAAGGCTCTGGGAGAAAGAAGGCTTGGAGTCAGCCTGGTGGAGTCCTTTGCCTCTGTCTTCTGGGGTCTGCTTCTTTGGCTGCCTGGCCCTGCCATCTTCCTGGGCACCCATCCACGTGACTTCATGCCCAAGGCACTTCTTACTCTGGGCAGTGGTTTTCACACTTTGTTCTCAAATAGAAAAAACTTTTTCAAAGACTATGTGTCTGTCCCCTCTCACATTTTGAAGTTGATACCTAAACTATTTTTTCCTTTTTTTTTTTTTTTTTTTTGAGAGAGAGAGAGAGAGAGACTATGAGTGGGGAAGGGGCAGAGAAAGAGGGAGGGAGAGAATCTTAAGCAGGCTCCACCCCCAGGACCTAGTGAAGAACCTAACCCAGGGCTCAATCTCACTACCATGAGATCATGACCTGAGACAAAATTAAAAGTCGAATGCTTAACCAACTGAGCCACGTAGGCACGCCAATACCTAAAATATTTAATCTTAAATTTAAATAGTACGAAAGATATGATTTCTAGTCATAAATACTAACATTTTAAAACTCATATCAGGATTTTTATTTATTTTTAAAAGTTTATTTTGAGAGAGAGTGAGCATGCAAGCAGGGGAGGGGCAGAGAGAGAGGGAGAGAGAGAATCCCAAGCAGGCTCTGCTCTGTTAGCCCAGAGTCTGACACAGGGCTCAAACTCATGAACTTTGAGCTGAGCTGAAAGCTGGATGTTTGACCAGCTTTGCCACCCAGGTGTTCCACTCATATCAGGCTTTTAAATGTGTCAAGTAGGGGCACCTGGGTGGCTCAGTTGGTTAAGCTTCTGATTTCGGCTCAGGTCATGATCTCTTGGTTTATGAGTTCAAGCGCCACTTTGGGATCTGTGTTGACAGCTCAGAGCCTGTAGCCTGCTTTGGATTCTGTGTCTCCCTTTCTCTTTGCCCCTCCCCTGCTCATATTCTCTCTCTCACTCAAAAATAAACATTAAAAAAAATTTAAATGTGTCAAGTAGAATCCAGGTTTCAGAGCAATTTGATATTTCTGATCATCCACTAAAAATACCCCAAACAGGTCTTTAACAGTTAGAAGTTTTAAAATGTCATTTTTTCTTCTAGTACTCTTATTTCCCTCCACATTTCTCCTAGAATTATATACTGCCATATTTCAGTCTTATTGATCATTCTTCCTGCAAGAAAATGTGTACAAAAACTGACGTTAATTTAAAAAGTGATTTCTGTGACCATAGGGCTGTGTTACATTTCTTCTGGAATGTAATACTACTATTATCATTATAGTATTATTAGTTCACAATTGATCAAAACATTATTTTGAATTTTTATATTATTGTATTATTTAAATATTAATAATTATTGAACAGGAAAAGTCAAATTTTATTGGAAAGACATCTCTTAATGACCGTTGGTGGGGTTGAATTTTTCCAAGTAATTATTATGTCTGTGGATGAATATTACTCATTGCTGGAATGGGACTGGGATCAACATAAATTCTCTTCCTATTTTTCATTTTTATAGACAAGCTCTGAGGAATCTAATTTGCATAAATTAGATGGGAAAGAGAAATTTCATTATAGAAATGTCAGCCAATTCTCTGAATACTTCTGAGTTATATGATTAAAAACTATATAATGATCTATCATCAAAAATTATTTTCAATGATCTATTAGCTGGCAACTTAATTAGGTCTTTCTTCAACTTTGTTGAAAGCAAAGACTTGGAAACCAGTCAACCTCTAAAGGATTTGTTACCCACCCCTAAGTGTTGTTCAGGTTCTTAGCTTCTGGGATTATACAAACAAAGCTTTGTGAAGATTTATCAAATGATTATTAATTATATCTGCTATTTTTTCACTTAGAGGCACTCTTTTTTAAGTTTATTTATTCTGAGAGAGAGAGAAAAAAGGCAAGTGGGGGAAGGGCAGAGAGAGAGGGAGAGCAGGTTACACGAGCTCAAATTCCTGAACCCCTGAACAGTGAGATCATGACCTGAGCTGGTGACCGACTGAGCCCCCCTCCCAATGCCCCAAGGCACCTTGTTTAAATTGATATCCTCATAAAGGATTTGGAAAGTAAAAATGTTAATTTCAATACACTTTTGGTAAGACAATTTTTAAAAATCAAATCCTTCTACCTTATCACATACTTCAAATACATTTTCATTAACATCTTGAAGCTGCAGACTTAATTATGAAAAATATCTGTGACATTCTTATTGGCAAAGCCAACCTCATCATTAAATAATCAGCCAAATAAAATTACTTTCTATCAGAGAAGGTTTCTCATTTTTCAATTGAAATAATCATGTTAATATATGTCCTATGACAATCATCTTGATTCTGAAGTTTAAGAAATATAGGGGTGCCAGTTGGTTAACCATCTGACTCTTGATTTCAGCTCAGATCATGATCTCATCCCCTCTTAGGATTCTCTCTCTCTCCCTCTCTCTCTGCCGCTCCCCTCTTCCCTCTCTCAAAATAAATAAACATTAAAAAAAAAAAAAGAAATGTAGGTAAGACATAAAGCCTTCGTCTCATAGAACAATTATGACACAAAGATTTTCACTATTTCTCACTAATGTTCTTTTTACTTTATTCCCGTGGCTCTCTCCACATATGATGTATTTTGTGACGATAGAGGATGGATTTAAAAACGTTAAAAAGGGTGCCTGGGTGGCTCAGTTGGTTAAGCGGCCGACTTCAGCTCAGGTCGTGATCTCATGGCCTATGAGTTCGAGCCCCACATTAACCTCTGTGCTGATGGCTCAGAACCTGGAGCCTGCTTCAGATTCTGTGTCCCCCCTCTCTCTCTGCCCTTTCCCTGCTTACACTCTATCTCTATGTCTCTCAAAAATAAATAAATGTTAAAAAAAAAGTTAAAAAATATTTAGAATTTTCTTTCCTCTGCCACACTGCAGCTTTTGCACTCCAAGACAAGCATCATGGCAAGACAGGGCTGGATGAGAATATATCTTCCTTTTGTGTACTAGGGGAAGCGTGCTTAGGGAGGGGAGAGGAGAAGCTAAAGCTGATGTGACTCCTCAACCACAGCGGTTGAGCAAGTACGTATGGAAGTTGAGGATCTGGAACAAAATTAATCACTTAAATCCATTCACACCTGTGTGCCCCTTCTAAATTCTTTGTGGACCACCAGGACACAAATCCCTTTAGTTTGGAGACTCCTGGACCAGAAAACCATCTGGCCCAGGACACCTCTGCAGGTACTGTGTGGCTACACCAAAGGGTCACTTTTGTGGGTCTCTGAATAGCTGGACAGAAAGTAACTGGACAGATCTATATAGGATGGCTCTAGACAGGGAGGCATTTGCCTTGAGGTGGTTTACACAAAAGGGCCCCACTAAGCACCTAGCAGTGCAGTGAGTATTTATCTAGGAAAGGCTGGCTGACCAGCTGGTGAGCAGGCAAGAAGCTTCTAGCACTTTAGAGATCACCATGGTCCAGGGTCAGACCTGCTGCCTTAGAGGCTCAAAACCCCAGCTTGATAGCATGTGGAGAGTGGGTGTATAATGCGCATGACTGAGTTATACGATCCAGAAGTCAATGTACTGATTTAGAAGGAGAAATCATTGGCATGAGGACTGACTCCAAATTCTATAGGTAGATCTACATGGAAAGACCCAGATAGCATGTTTTTGGAATTCGGAAAACTGTACTCTGCTGCTTGATAATGTCAAGAACTGCAAAAGGTCTAAGACCTGATGCCAGTGGTGAAATGTTCCCTCCTCAGGGACACCTGAAGGGTTTGCCAACCAGGTTGGCCTGGAGTTGCTGTTAGGGGAAAGATAGATGCATCATGCCCAGAAATGGACAGGATGGAATACTGAATTTTCAAAATAGGTTCTATAACACCCCACCCTATTGTCCTGATCATCACCCAAGAGGTAAACAAGAGGAGATGAACCCTTTCTGGAGATGATTGCTTTCATGGCCCATACTAAGTTGTGTGGACTAGGAGGAAGGAAGGGAGACTGAGTCAAAACTCTTTGAGTTGATTTTTAAAACATTTTTTTGAGTTTGATTTTTTTAAGTGTTAATTTATTTTTGAGAGAGAGAGAGAGAGAGAGAGAGAGAGAAAGAGAGAGAGAATCTAAAGCAGTCTCCAGGCTCTGAGCCCCATGCGGGGCTTGAACCTGAGCCGAAGTCAGATGCTTAACCGACTGAGCCACTCACTCACCCTTGAGCTGTTTTTTGAAAGGCCATTTCCAATGTTCAATAAAATCAGATGCCTGCAGATGGTGGGGAGTGTGGAATGCCCATCAAATACTTTGACTATGGCCCAAAGGGTGGCCTTTGTGTTGCCCTTTTCCCCAAGTCCTACAGGGGCGATGTGGACCAGATGGCTGTCACATGTGTGGTGAGCAGCATTGCAGGATGGCAACACTGAGTTTGGGGAACTTACCTTTTTTATAGCAAGCAGTAAGAAAGCTCGCTCTTTGTTCTGAAGGGAGACATTACTTCATTTTTGGGGGGTTACTTCCTGGAACATAACCCTGAGAAATGCCCCTGGATGAAGAGTGGTTAGGGCCTTGCATTCTTGGCATACCCAGCAGGATGTGTGGGAGTCCAAGAGACTCCTGGAGGATCTCTCAACAGATACACCCCACGCAGCTATCAGCGTCCTCACACTCATGCCAATGACCAACACTTAAACAAATCAAACAAACAAAACAAAAAAACAGGTAAAGCTTATCAAAGAATTCCAATTAAAGAAGAGGATCTCTCGAAATAAGAAAAATCGCTCCCATAACTCATTCTTCCTTTTCAGTATCTTCTTCCTAGTGTTTTTCAACCACAAACTAAGGCATTACTTTTTCTTTAGAATCGATTTCCTAAAATAACAAATGCTGTCTTTCATCGTCCTTTGATGACTTAATTTCCTTTTCTTCTTAGGTATTCTCCTGAAAGAAACCAGAACATGGTTATTACTTGTAAGCAGCAAATTATCACTGCCGTATGATTCATTCATTTATTATTCCACAGACAATGGAAGTGACTACCATGTGCCAGATGCTGGAGATACAAGGATGACTGGACAGTTAATACCAGCCCTTACTCTCAAAGATATTAGGAATCTGAAAGATTCTAGGAGATATATATATATATATATATATAAAACATTTTTAAATAGTCCTAATTCTTTATTTCCCAAATTTTCTGTAATTATCATGTATAATTTTTTCATAGACAAAAATATAATTAAAAGAAAAATAAATGAAGGAAACAGAAGTAATGAGATAAGTAACTGGCTCCTGGGTAGGTGTCAGCCTCAATCATCCTTCATGAGAATCCGACCACTTCCAAGATAGCCCATCCCTTCCCAGAGCAGGAGTATTTAATTTTTTTTTTTTTTTAAGACAGAGAGACAGAGTGCAAGTGGGGGAGGAGCAGAGAGACAGAGAGACGCAGAATCCGAAGCAGGCTCCAAGCTGTCAGCACAGAGCCGATGCTGAGCTCAAAGTCATGAACTGTGAGATCATGACCTGAGCTGAAGTCGGTCACTTAACTGGCTTGAGCCACCCAGGCGCCCCAAGCAGTAGGATTTTAATAGCATGATGTCAGCTATCTCCTTCTAACTAGTATAGATTCTTTGGAGTCTTTTGTGGTTCTAAACAAGACCCTCAACCTTTTCTGCCAGCCACAGAATCTACTTCACGGTGCTGAGGCAAATTCCCTGGTCTCCACAGGACACCTGGGGAATTAGCCTTGGGCCCCACTTGACAGGATAGAATCTGGCCTCTTGACAGCCTAATTGCCCTCTTTCCTACCCTCATGTTTTGGATACTTTTAATTAGATAATTAACCCAAATCTACAGGTCTCTGTTCTGTCTTCCTGTTCCAGCCCTAGTCTACTAAACCGAACCTCCCTCAAATTTTGACACCTGCCCAGAAAAGGACCTTGGTGGTTGTAATTTCCTGTTCCTCCCACACTGGAGGTCACTCCTTCTGTTAGGTGCTTCCAAAGTTGTGTGTTGTCCAGGCTCAGTCCTGTTTACTCTTAGAATACCTCCTTGCCAGCTGTGCAGCATGGTTTATGACACTCCATGCCCTGAAACTATTTATAACAACTGTGGCGTCCTGTGCATACATCTGTGTGTGTGTGTGTGTGTGTGTGTGTGTGTGTGTGTGTTTCGGTGATGGTACTTAATTTCTCAATTAAGCTTTTAAGATTCATTTCTTTGGAGCTTTCCCTGATTCTGCTAGTCAGAGGTCATTCGCTTATTTGATCATCAAACATGTATTAATTACCTACTCAACACTAGAGGCTGCTTTAGGTACTGGAGATATGAGATTAAGATACAATTATTATCTTCTAGGGGCTCACAATCTAGGTAAATGAAGAGCCCTAACGGCAGTAATCATAAAGGTATGCATAAAACGCATAGCATAGTGGAGAGGAGCCCACGAAGTGACTTGCGTCTCCCGCGATGATTAGGAATCTGACAACTGGATGTGAAGGGACAGAAAGGGACACTATTTCAGGCAGATAGGACAGCATGCATAGAGGCCTGGGAGGTGGAGATTATGTCTGCTGACGGCTTCGGTTTCCCTGCTTATTTGGATAGAAGAACACACGTGGTGGATCATCAGTGAATATGTGTTGAAAGAATGAAAGAATGGCTGCTTTCCTCACTAGTAGGAGTAGAGGCTTCTACTATCTCAAAGGAGTGTTCGAGCAACCCGAAATGTTTTTAGGAATTTAGGTTTACATTTAAAAATCTGAACACAAACATAATTTATCGTTCATTAAGCTCCACTCTCATATATATAATTTCCCAGTTAGTCCTACCTTAGATCTTCATTCAAAAACATAAAGACACAAAAGAGGATGCAGTAGACATCAATAAGGTAGCTGCGTGGCTCAGTAATTTTTCTGTAAAAGACTCCTTTACAGAGAGTGGCCCCCAGGAGTTAACATTTCTGGGTTTTTTTACTCTGCTGCCTTCCTCACCCCTAGCCCCGCAACAGCTGACTGATAAAGGGGTAAACCATATGACCCAAGACTTGTCAAATCAGGGTCCTAAAAGAAATTAAGAGGCAGAATGTGAGCCTTCACCGTGATACCAGCCAGGAAAGGCTTTGCAATAGGACAGAACAAAGATGACACTCTTAAGACTAGAGGGGCGCCTGGGTGGCTCAGTCTGTTGAGCATCTGACTCTTGATTTCGGCTCAGGTCATGATCCCAGGGTTGTAGGATTGAGCCCCACATGGGGCTCCAAACTGAGCTTGGAGCCTGCTTAAGGTTCTCCCTCCCTCCCTCCCTCCCTCCTCTCTCTCTTCTCTTTCTCTTATTCTACCCCTCTTTTCCTCTACCCCTATCCCATGCTTGTGCTCACTTTCACGCTCTCTCTCTAAAAAAGAGAGAGAGAGAGAAGAAAGAAAGAAAGAAAGAAAGAAAGAGAAAGAAAGAAAGAAAGAAAGAAAGAAAGAAAGAAAGAAAAAGAAGAGAGACTAGAGAAGCATTCTAGCAGTATTTCTGTGTCTAGAGTCCATTTTCCCTGTGGTTCAGCGGCGCTAACCCCAGTATCCTTCCAATAAATTCCTCCTTTCTGTCATAGGTGGTTTGAATTGGCTCTCAGTTACTGGCAGTCAGAAGACCTCACTACCATAGGAAACGAAAGACAGACATAGGGAGATGAACTTACCCAGTTTCTCTGTGGCTTCCACACAAACGCTAGGATACATGCCTTCGGTGTAAGTTGCCACCAGAAGATACAGATGGGTCTTCACAACAACCACACCAGTGTTTTCCTGGGTAAGAGGGAAACAGAATGCCCTTCTTTTGGTTCTCAACACAGGACTAGAAGTTACACTCCAGCCACATTTTTTTTGCCATTTCTTTACTTCCATACACTCATATATCTGTTTTTGGACTCTTCACTCTTTTCCACTAATTTAGTTGTCTTTTCTCAAAAAATTTCAGACTTGTAATAACAGCATGTGTATTTTGAAAAACTTCCCCAACTGATTGTAATCTATCCCTATCTCTATGAGGACAAATGATATAGTGAAAAGGTAATACATTTTTGAATTGGACAGCTTTGGGCACCTCCGTTTTCTGCTGCCATGACTAAGGAAGAATTATTTAACCTTGTCAAATCTCAGTTTTGTCACCTGTAAAATGAGGCTACTTACTTTATAATGCGGATGAAGTGTGCTTCTGCCATAATATAGGGCATCCAATAAATGTGAGTTTCATCTCCTTGTTTCTTACAGGCAACAGAGCGCCAAGAGAGTTTTAAGCACAAGAATGCTATCACCTTTTTTTTTTTTTTATTTTTTAAGAATGAGGATGTAGAGTAAGGAATAGTGAAAAGAGATACTTTGGTTGACAGATTCTGGAATTGAATACTTCTCAGCTAGGCTCTCTGTTCATATTTTCTTTTACATATGCCTTCTTGGTGTTAGACTGCTGTCTTAGACATCGCCACTGCAATAATGGGCTTAGTTTGTTTTATAAATGGGACCAGGGGGAACAGAGCAAACTGGAGTCAAATTCTTAAGGTTTTTACCTAGCTGTCTTCAAATCTCGAACACTCACATTCTTAGCATAAAGAGAATAGTCATCTGCCCGGACACATTTGTAGTCCTTTTCCTTGAAATACAATCCTTCTCTTCTGGTTTGCAAAGGGTTCTTGGCGAATCCATTCACAAGAGTTCGGACATCACTGGGCATTACCTGCAGAAGTTAGAGTAGGAGTGGGCATACTATGGCAGGCTGGCCAAATTTGGCCCACTACCTGTTTTTGTAGGCCTGCAAGCTAAGATTTTTTTCATTTTTAAGTCATTGGAAAAAAAAGTATATTTTGTGATATGTAAAAATTACATGAAATTCGAACTTGTGTTCATAAAGATTTATTGGAACATAGTCACACCCATTTTTAAATGTACGGTCTATGCTTGTTTTTCCATTAAAACTACATAGTAGTGTAGTTGTGACATGGGCCATATAGCCCAGAAACCGAAAATGCTTACTATGGCTCTTTCCAGAAAGAGTTTGTAATGCTTATGCCCAAACTGGCTTTTTTCTTACACTAAATCCTGGTGATGCTACACTCAAGCTTCGCTCCTGGAGTTTGATGAGGGCTGCACTGTCCACATGCTTTGTTCCCAGGAGGGTATCTAACAGTAAGTTCTGCAAATGGCTCATGCTCCCTCAGCTCTGACAAAGGGAACCGCAGTTGATACGATTCACCCGGTAAGAATACAAACCTCCCTAAGGCCCTTTGGACAGGTGTCAGCGTAAAAACTGTGGTCCGTTATCTAATATCCGCCAATACACAAAGAGGAAAATAGAATAATAGAAAATCACAGTTCCCACAACAGGTTATTAAGTGAGCTGAGAAAATCACTGCTCATAATTTTTTAGTTATGTCAGTGGTTCGCATTGGAATCGCCTGAGATTATAAACCCGAAACCAAACACCTGCGGGATGCATAGGCGCTGATCTAAGCGAGGCTGAATGAGATCAGCTGGTCCTGGGTCCTCACATTCTCTTATGGTTTACCAGCATCAGCGCCAACGGTCGCGGGGGAGGTCGGGGCTGAAAAGCAACGTGCCTAGCTATTGGCTGAGACAGCTGTCCATCACCGAGAAGGGCTTCGGTTTGGTTCACTAACCACGACCCGCCCACCAGCGCCGGCACCACAGGTGTCCAGGTTACAAACCCGCCGCTCAGGACTTGAGGGCGCAGTTGGGCGGGGCTCAGGAACTCTGCTGCCGCTCTCCAGGCCCTGCGACCCCGCAGAATTCTGGCTCGTCGTCGTCTGTCGCGGCACAGGGTCCGCTGGGGGGGGGGTGCGTTGGGCAACGCTAGGCGCGAGCGTTCTGCCATTTCGAGGCGACGGGTCCGAGCTGAGGGGGCCTCAGGCCCGGGCGGGCTCACTCTCAGCCGCAGCCCACGACTGTTGGGCAGTGGGCCTTCGGGTCGGGTCCCCGCGTGCTGCAGGGGGCCGAAGGCCCAGTCAGTCTTGGGTGAGGGGAGAACTGAGGTACCTGTCGTGGTCTGCAACTTTCTTGCCGGGCCGGGCAGAGCACGGGCGCATCTTACTGACGGGAGGGGAGGGGAGGGATGGGGTCGTGGGTGCTGTAGGTTTACAACGGGCGCAAGCCCTAATGACAGCTTCCCCCTCAGATGACAGTCGTTGTGTGTGTATGTGTTGGGGGGAGCGCTTTGGTTGTCCTAGAGCTTGAGGACACGCAAAGATGGTCTGAAAAGCCCTCTTCTAGAAGCAGCCCTACCTGTGTGGGCTTCAGTAGCCAGGAATTTGCAACTCTCGGGGTTGGCGGCCGTAGGTCAGAAAAGTGCTGCAGTGCGACCCCTAGAGGCCTGGCTGGTAATTGCCACGCCGGCTCCAAAGGGCTGTGTTACAGGAGGACTTGGGAAGCCTGGAATTCCAGGGGAACACGGGTCAGTCCAGACAGCACCTCCCCTGCTTAGAAGAGGCTGGTTCTGAAGACATCATCAGAAACGATGGTGAAGGCCTCTTGTTAGGCACAGTGTGGGTGGCTACTAATTCAGAATCCGTTCCACACCTGTTCATGGTGGCCAAGGATTGTTAAGAAAGTAAAAGTAGGACTGTGAATTCTCATTAATGAATAAGCGACTCTTCTAGTTTTTCTAGGGGCTCTGTTATTAGTGACCACAATGAAAAATTTAGACAGTAATGGTATGCTAACTGACAAGCTTCATATGCCCAGGACCTCGAGAGAATGGTTGAAACCACAGTCACTTCATTTTATGGAGGTAACAGCAGTATGGCATTTTAAAGTTTATATTTGGGTAGTTGCATTGAGAATTGGCTTGTGCTTAATATTTTTTCTATGTTTTCTATTTCATTTCTGTTCTTTATTCCATTTATTCTACTAACTTAGTGTTTTCTCTTCATTTTCTAGTTTCTTAAGGTGGAAGCATAGGTAATTGATTATATGCCTTTTCTATAAAACAAAGTTATAAAGTTTCTCCTGAAGCACTTAAAAAAAAAGTTTATTCATTTTGAGGGAGAGAGAGCTCACATGAGCCGGGGAGGGGCAAAGAGAGTGTGGGAGAGAGAATCTCAAGCAGGCTCTGTCCTGCCAGCACTGAGCTGGACTTGGGGTGCCATCTCATGAACTGTGAGATCATGACCTGAACGGAAATCGAGAGTTCGGGGCTCAACTGACTGAGCCACCCCGGTGCTGCTCTCCGGGAGCACTCTTGTAAACTGCATCACCTAAATTTATATATGTTGTATTTTCGAAAACTATTGTCTTTTCTTTTTTTTCTAAAAAGTTTTATTAAGGTATAATTGGTACACAATAAACTGCATGTATTTGAAGTGTACAGTTTGATACATTTTGACATATGTATTCGCACATGAAACAACCACAATTAAGAGAATGAACATATTCATTATGCCCAAAGTTTCCTCCTCATGTACCTACCCTCCCTCCTTGCCTATCCCTAACCAAGGCAATCACTGATTTGCTGTCACTGTAGTTTATTTTGCCCTTAAAAATTTTTATGCAGGTGTAATCCGTATGCTTTTTGTCCGGCTTCTTTCATTCGGCATAATTATTTTGTAATTCATCCGTGTTGTGGCATGTATCAGTACTTCATTCCTTTTTTTTTTTGGCTAAATGCTATATAGTTTATCCATCCTGCTGATGGACATTTAGGTTGTTTGCATTTTTTGGCTGTCACAAATAAAGCTGTTAGGAACGCTCCTGTACATGTCTTTATATGGACAAGCTTTCATTCCTCTTGGGTAAGTATCTAGTTGTGGAATGACTGGGCCATACGGTAAATGAATTTAACTTTTTATGAAAGTGCCAAACTGTTTTCCTAAGGAGACTGCCTTGTACATACACAGTTCAAGGATCTGCCAGAGATTTGGTCAGTTCCTTTGTAAAATTTGTGGCATCCCCTCTATGGCTTTCTCCTTTTAGGTATATTTCCTTTGACTTTCAGGCTCCTCTGGTTTCCCTGAACTCTGTCTTCTAATTCTTGAATTCTGTAAAACTTCATGTTTCTGAGTTTGACCCCTCTCCTTTAGCTTTGATGGAAGCTTGTTCGTAGACAAAAGTCCATAAAAACTGAAAACTTAACCCACTATTTCTTTAATTTCCCAATAATTCTCTAATTATTAACCTCATTCTTGTTTTTTCCCTGCTTTTGGTCAGTCTCCAGTGTCTTCAGATTGTTGTTTTTTCTGTTTTTGTCTAGAATATTAATTCAGTACCCATCTTGGTTTTGAGAACAACAGGTTTGTCAGGAATAGCAACTCTGTGAGGCAGAAAGAACAAAGAAAGTGAATCTGGAGTTAGATGGATTTGAGGACTTTCTAGGCTTCTAGTTGTCACTTAACTCCCATGACCCTTAATTTCCTTGTTTGTTAACCATCCTTGGGGAGGTAGGTTCTTGGATTTTGAGATTTTACTCATCTGTTTTGAAAACAAGAGCAGTAGAACTGAAGACAACTATTTCCAATGATAGTTAATTTGAGAATATTTTTGTGTAATTATGAATGGATTTTAAAGGCCCTACCCAAAATGTCTGTCACTTTGGGAAATTAAAAATAAATTTAATCATGTTTCATTGTGGCAAAATATATATAGAATCAAAGTTTGCCATTTTTAAGCCACTTTTAAGTGTACAATTCAATGAGATTAATTACAACCTCTTGTATTTTCTGGTGGATATTGTGGAAGATTTGTTATGAAAATGGGAAAAATTAATGTTATGAACTATTTCCTGAAGGTTTTGTTGCTTTAAAATCTAAAAATGTGACTTGTATATAAGCAAATTTATTATTAATATTTGATAGCTGTAATGGCTAAATGAATTAAAGTAGAATTCACTCATAATTGAATGAATTCAAATAGAGACCTGATTCTGTTTTAACTCATAAAAGTGAAAGCCTTTTATAAAATGTGAAAAAAAGTTGGGTTCTACTTACGATGTGACTCTGGGCAAGTCATTTGTCCATGCTGGGATTCAAAATGTCTGTGATCTGACTTTTTTTTGCCCTCGAATGAACTATAGCAAATAGCAGAAAGATTCGAATGCTCTTTAAAAAGTACTTGATGATATGATTTGAGGTAGAAAAATTATATTTATGGAGAACTTTCTAGGGATATGTCTGTGAGTCCAGATAGTATTAATAATTTGATTTTTTTAAGATTTGATTTTCAAAATTTCATTCTGTAATTTTAGGTATTAGCTAAGGAAGATATTGATGCAGCTATTCAATCAATATTATATAGAGAGAATTATGTAATTAAGGTAAGAATTGGCTACAGAATGTGTCATGATTAAAAATTAACTTTTGTTTTTCCCTTTTAGATGGAAAATAGAATTGAAAACACTCAGTGCCTAGGATTAACCTTAAGAGATATCTGATATTGTTTTAATTGACTTCCTATCTTTTTATTTGTGGAGATTGTTTCACAGATACTTTTTTTTTTAAGTTCATTTATTTATTTTGAGACTGAGCATGAGCAGGGAAGGGGCAGAGAGAGGGAGAGAGAATCCCAAGCAGGCTCTGTGCTCAGAGCGCAAGATACAAGGCTTGAATTCATGAACCATGAGATCATTACCTGAGTCGAAACCAAGAGTCTGATGCTTAACCGACTAAGCCACCCAGGCACCCCTCACAGATACTTTTATATAAGAGTTTTCCCCTAGTCACTTGTTCTTTCATCTAGTGGGGCTTCTGTAGAGGTTTTAGGAACTGTTATTGGGACTCACTAATTTTTACTCCGGTATGCATAGGTAAGAAGAAGGCTTTAATTGTAACAGAATGGGCTTAACTATAAGACAAGATGAATGTCCATGTGTGGTAAACACTGGAGTAGTAACCTGTTTTTGTTCTTAAGAATTTTCTTTAGGGGCGCGTGGGTGGCTCAGTCGGTTAAGCATCCAACTTTGACTCAGGTCATGATATCACAGTTCGTGGGTCCAAGCCCTGTGTTGGGCTCTGTGCTGACAGCTCAGAGCTTGGAGCTTGCTTCAGATTCTGTCTCTCCTCTCTCTTTGCCCTTCCTCCCTTGTGCTCTGTCTCTCTCTGTCTCAAAAGTAAATAAATAAACTTAAAATAACAAACCTGCATCTTAAAAAAAAAAAAAAGGAATTTTCTTTAGAGCTGTTTTAAAAGGATAGGAGCTACTCATTAAGAATGGTTGAAGTGTGGGGTGTCTGGGTAGCTCAGTCGGTTAAATATCGGACCCTCGATCTCAGCTCAGGTTTTGATCTCAGGGTCATGAGTTCAAGCCCTGCACTGGGCTCTGCTCTGGGCATGAAACCTACTTAAAAAAAAATGGCTGAAGTGTGCTATGACCTGAATCTAAGAAGGGATATGGCCTAGAGAAGCTCTTAGGGTTCTTGGTTTCTTTTTTTTTCATTTTGATTATCATGTGGTTGACTGTAGTAATCACATGATTTCATTTGCTAGATGAAAGATGGATAAGTTTTGGATAAAAAAATTAGTGTATAGCCTAAATCAGTCATTTTCTTTCTTTATAGGCTGCTGGCCATTTTATCTGGGGTGTGCTACATTTCTGCCTGCTTACTCGTGTCTTTTTTTTTTTCCAATGGATTTTTCTTCTTCCACATTCTCTCATACCTTCTTTTCCTAGATAACTCCTTAAAAATTTTTTTAATGTTTATTTTTATTTTGAGAGAGACAGACAGAGCACGAGTTGGGGGAGGGCAGAGAGAGAGAGGGAGACCCAGAATCTGAAGTAGGCTTCAGGCTCCGACCACTCAGCACAGAGCCCAATGCAGGGCTTGAACTCACAACTGTGAGATCATGACCTGAGCTGAAGTCGAATGCTCAACCCACTGAGCCACCCAGGTGCCCCCTAGATAACTCCTTTAAGGCCCATCCCAAATGTCTCCCACTGTGGGAATTAAAAAAAAAAAAAGTCACTTTTTTTCCATTGTGGTAAAATATATGTAACATAAAATTTGTTATTTTAAACCTTTTGTGTGTGTGTGTGTGTGAGAGAGAGAGAATGTGCACGCATGAGGGGAAAGGGTAGAAGGAGAGAGAAAGAATCTTTAAGCAGGCTCCACGCCCAATGTGGAGCCTGACCTAGGTCTTGATCTCATGACTTGAGATCTATGACCTGAGCTGAAATCAAGAGTCGGACGTTTAACTGACTCTTTTTTTTTTTTTTAATGTTTTTATTTATTTTTAAGAGACATAGAGACAGAGTGTGAGCAGGGGAAGGGCAAAGAGAGAGGGAGACACAGAATCCGAAGCAGGCTCCAGGCTCTGAGCCATCAGCACAGAGCCCGACGCAGGGCTCGAACTCACAGACCGTGAGATCATGACCTGAGTTGAAGTCGGCCGCTTAACCAACTGAGCCACCCAGGCGCCCCTTAACTGACCCTTAACCTAGCCACCCCGGTGCCCCTTAACCATTTTTACGTGTACAATTCAGTGACATTACTTATATTCACAGGTTGTCCAATCGTTATTACTATCTATTTCCAAATAGATGGATGTTGTGAAAACATCACCATTTATCTATTTCTAAAACTTTTCATGACCACAGCCAAAACTTTATATGCATTAAGTAATGACTTTCCATTCCTCCCTCCCCAGAGGTTCCTCTGGTAACCTCTAATTTACCATCTGTCTCTATGAATTTGTTTATTCTAGATAATTTCATATAAGTGGAATCCTACAGTATTTGTCCTTTTGTGTCTGGCTTATTTCACTTAGCATATTGACTTCAAGATTCATCCATGTTGTAGCCTGTGTCAGAACTTCATTCCATTTTATGGTTGTGTAATAATTTCATTTTGTGTATATACCACATTTTGTTTATACATTCATCTGCTGACGGATACTTGGGTTGCTTTCATATTTTGGCTATTGTGAATAATGCTGCTATAAACATTGGCATACAAGTATCTGAGTCTTTGTTTTTAGTTCTTTTATAGATATATATTTATATCTATATATATTATAGACATCTACATATATTACATATATGTGTATATGTGTACACATGTGTATACCTATTATATACATACATACACTTACAACTTGCTATATTGCCCTCCTCCTATTGTTTTGTGTATTTGTCTTGTAGTCTGTCTCTCCAGGGAGAGTAGGGATTGTCTAATTTATCTGTATATTCATTATTTCTAGTATAGTGTGTGTCACACAGTCAAAGCCAAATAAATGAATCAGTGAGTGACTTTGTGAGTTATTCTTAGGAATATAAATAATACAAATGGTTTAAATTTTAGTACATAATAGATTTAGGATAATAATTGCCTTTTCTATCATTGTTTAATAGGAGCTAGATAAGTATTTACAACATCATGACTTCTTAAATACAAGAAGAAAAGAGATGTTATATAAAAGATGGACTGACCACGTAGCAGATCCTCTCCAGAAGAAAATTATAGAAAAAGTGGGTTCACATAAGAAGATTAAAAAAAGGAGACAAGAAGAATTAGATGGTTTTTTAAAACATGTAAATAAAAAGGTACTAAGAAGTCATTTGATATTGGTTTCAGTTGGTTTAAAACTGTGATTATCTTTATAATCATCCAAACAGCCTACCTCTTCTACTCTCTATATTATAATCTCTACTCTGTTAGAGCATATACTATTCCTAAATCTAGGGCATGTGGAAAGGATGGAGGAAAGAGTGTTAGGTCTGAACTTAAATGTGTATATTAGAATTCTTTTTCTTTGCTTTTCTCATGTAATAATTTTGTATGTCAATTAAATTTGTGCTCTAGGTTCAGTAGATAGATAGTTCTAGAACCCAGTTATTTACAAAACTATAAGGTATTTTTGTTTTGCCATTTCCAAGAAATCTGTGATGTTTGACTATTAAGCATTTAAAAACAATTTCCCAAATCTGTTAGTGTTCCAACATTCATTATTAATTCCAGCGAATTTTAAGTAGATTCCTTCTATCACTGTAATATTTATTACTTGGGTACCTCAAGTTTAACTTCAAATTTAGTCTTCTTGTCCCTTTTGTATTTGTCATTAATGCCATTTTGAAGCAGAAGAATGGAATTGTGTGTTTGACTGTTGAATCCTGTTGTGTTCAAAATTAATCATGCACCTCTTGTTATGTATAGTTTTATTTCCTTCCTGTAGGGAAATGCATTTATAGAGCATTATGATCCGAAAGAGTATGATCCTTTTTATATGAGCAAAAAGGACCCGAATTTTCTGAAGGTAGGATAGACTTCTTATTTTTGATATTATGTGGTTGGTGTTTTTGAGCAGCCCTAATGTATGGGTAGTCCTTTAGTGGTTCCCTAAGAATGCAGTAGCATCTTTTTTTTTTTTTTTTTTGAGAAAGAGCACGAGTTGGGGAGAGGCAGAAAGGGAGGGGGACAGAGGATCGAAAGCAGGCTCTGTGCTGACAGCAGCAAGCCTGATGTGGAACTCAAACCCATGAGCCAATCTATGAGATCATGACCTGAGCTGAAGTTGGATGCTCAACCAACTGAGCCACCCAGGTGCCCCAGAATGTGGTAACATCTTAAGAATTGTCTCCCGGGGCGTCTGGGTCAGGTCATGATCTTGTGGTCTGTGAGCTCGAGCTCAGAGCCTGGAGCCTGCTTTGGATTCTGTCTCTCTCTGCCCCTCCCCCACTCATGCTCTGTCTCTCTCTGTCTCAAAAATAAATAAACATTAAAAAAAAATTAAAAAAAAAAGAATTGTTTCCCATTTCCATATCTTAGGAATAAAAAAAAAAAACAAAGTCCAGGGATGCCTCGGTGACTCTTGACTTCGGCTCAGGTCGTGATCTAGCAGTTTGTGAGACTGAGTCCACATCAAGCTCTGCGCTGCTGGTGTGGAACCTGCTTGGCAGATTCTCTCTGCCCCTTTCCTGCTCACTCATGCTCTCTCTCAAATAAATAAACTAAAAAAGAAAAAAACGAAACCCAAAAAAAACCCACGAAGTCCAAAGTAAATTAAACTTCAAAAAATTTAAAAATATTGTATAATATTTGGGTAATGGCTAACATTTAAAAATTTTAAAGACTCTTAAAAATTTGTTACAAATGTAATACATTTTCATGATAAATGAACAAAATCGATATTTAAATAAAGAATTAAAAAACCACTGAATTCCATTACCCAGAATGAACTCATTAGCACTTTCCTGTATATCCTTTTGGATATCCAAGACTTCTTTCTGTATGTAGATTTATTTTACAAAAATGGAATAACATTAGGTTCATACTCTGCATTTTTTCCTCAACAGTTTTGTATGTGTGTGGTTTTTGGTTTTTGTTTTTAAAGAGAAAGATAGCATGAGCAGGGGAGAGGGGCAGAAGGAGAGAGAATCTCAAGCAGGCTCTACGCTCAGTGTGGAGTCTGACATGGGGCTCGGTCCCATGACCCCAGCAGAATTTAAGAGTTGGTTGCTCAACTGACTGAGCCATCCAGATACCCCCTTTTTTTTTCCTCAATAGTTTTATGATTTGCTCTTTCTTTATCAACAAATGTAAATACATAATTTTAATCATTGTATAGTATTCTATTAGTAATAACTGCTAAGTTGCACTGAGGGCTGAACCAAATGTTAGGACTTTTTTTTTCCATCTTTACTACTACCACATGAGGTAATTTGCAGATGAGGCAAGTGAGACACAGACTGGTTACTTTTCACAGTCACACAGCTGTAAATGGCAGAACATAGATGTATTTCTAGCCATAGACGGTATCTTGCTATACCATCATTTTTTTTTTTTTTTTACATACTATTTTGAACATCTAGATTGTTTTGGACCTATTGTTGTTATAAATGACATTGTGATGAACTTCCATATAACTATTTAATTTTTTCCTTAGGGTGACTTGCTAGAAGTAGAATTGCTGAGTTAAAGATTATGCATGATTTTGATTCATATTGCCAAATTGTCCTCCAGACTGATTGTATAAATTTGTACCCCTACCAGAGTCCATTTTCCCACACTTTTGCTAATATTGAATACGTCTTTTAAAGTTTATTATTTATTTTGAGAGACAGAGAGAGAGAGAGTGCACAAGTGGGGAAGGGGCAGAGAGAGAGAGAGAGAGCAAGAATCCCAAGCAGGCTCCTCATCCCTAGTGCAGAGTCTGATGCAGGGCTTGAACTCATGAGCCACAAGATCATGACCTGAGCTGAAGTTGGACATTTAACTGACTGAGCCACCCAGGCAGCTCACTAATAGTGGATATTATTAAAATTAAATTCCTTGAGTCATAGACATTTTATTTTTTTAAATGTTTATTTTTGAGAGAGAGTGAGTGGGAGAGGGGCAGAGAGAGAGGGAGACAGAGAATCCAAAGCAGGCACTGTCAGTGCAAAGCCGGATGTGGGACTTGAACTCAAAAACCATGAGATCATAGCAGCACAGTCAATAATAGCCAAATCATGGAAAGAGACTAAGTGTCCATCAACAGATGAATGGATAAAGAAGATGTGGTATATATATATATACAATGGAATACTACACAGCAATGAGAAAGAACGAAATCTGGCCATGTGTGGCAACATGGATCGAACTGGAGGATATTATGCTGAGTGAAATAAGTCAGGCAGAGAAAGACAGATGCCATATGTTCCCACGGATAGGTAGGCTTTGGAGGACCTAGCAGAAAACCAGGGGGGAGGGGAAGAGGGGAAGGAAGGAAGAAAAAAAAAAAAAGCCACAGAGAAGAAGGAAGACATGACATAGGAGACTCTGAAAGACTAAGAACAAACTGAGGGGAGAGGGAGGTGTGGGAGGGGGGAGAGTGGGTGATGGGCACAGAGGAGGGCACTTGTTGGCTTGAACACTGGGTGTTGTTTGGAAACCAGTTTGACAATAAATTATTAAAAACAAACAAAAAACTAATAAAAAAATAAAAATTAAAAACAAACAAACAAACAAAAAAACCGTGAGATCCTGACCTGAGCCAAAATCAAGAGTCGAAGGCCTAATTGACTGAACCACCCAGGTGCCCAAGTCATAGACATTCTAAACTGTTGGCATTTGCAGGCAAAGCAGGTTTGGTTTTTTTGTAAAACCGGGGCGTGTGCCTGTGCTGTTGTCCCTATTTTAATACATAGAAGTTAAACTGAGAGTTTAAAGTTAGAGCCTTAGTTTACTAACTGGTATAATAACTAGTTAAGGGGCAGAATTGTGATTTGAAACTAGATCTTTTTGATATCCAAATTCTAGTTTGTTCTTTTACCATTCTGCTGTTCTAAATGAAGCTGATAGGTGGCCTCTTAAGTGGAACACTTTGAGGTTATAACAGCAGTTCTCAAAGATCTCTGAGAGCCCTGAAACCCTTTTAAGGGGCCCATTAGGCCAAATATTATTTACCTTTTTCTAGTGTTGACATTGGCTCTGATGGTGCAAAAGCAGTGGTGGGTAAAGCTGCTGATACTTAGAACAACTTAAGTCAGTGTCACCAAATCATCCCGGTCGTCATTATATTCTTCACTGCCATGCACTCACAGTAAAAAAATTGCAATTTCACTTAAGAATGCCCTTGATCAAACATTAAAAATTATTAATTTATTAAATCTTGCTCCTGAGTACATGTCTTTATAATATTCTGAGTGATGAAATGGTAAGTATGTGAAGAGCACTTCTGCCGCCTACTGAAATAGGAAGCATGATTGCTTAAATCGTCAGCTATACTGGTTGATTTTTTTTCTCATGGTACACTTTTTTAAGAATGACTTATAAATTGTGGTTATTAAGTGTTGGATATTTGGCAGACATTTTTTGGAAATTTAATGAAGTCACTTCAAGAAAAACAACTGACAGTATTTGTTGCCAATGATAAAAAGTGCTTTCAAGCAAAAAACTGAATTTTGGAAAAAAAATTCACCATCATGAGTATGATGGCTTTCTGCTACTGTTAGAGTTTTTTGATGAGATTGGTAATGATATTAATGAGTGTGATTATTGCATAATGAAATGTACTGACAATTTGGAAGATCTCACATAACTCAGTGATACAATTTCTTCCAGATAATCCATGACATGGATAAAAGATCCATTCAAAGTTCGAGATAGACCAATGGATTTTAATGTAGCCGAGTTTGAATAATTTATTGATATACTTTCACATTCCACATCATAACCTTTAAGAGACTACAACTTATTGGGGCACCTGGGTGGCTCAGTCAGTTAAGCATCTGACTTCAGTTCACGTCAGGATCTCACAGTTCATGAGTTCAAGCCCCGCATCAGGCTCCATGCTGACAGCTCAGAGCCTGAAGCCTGCTTCGGATTCTGTGTCTCCCTATCTCTCTCTGCCCCTCCCCAGCTGATGCTTTGTCTCTCCTGCTCTCAAAAATAAACATTAGGGGCGCCTGGGTGGCTCAGTCTGTTAAGTGTCCGACTTCGGCTCAGGTCATGATCTCACAGCTTGTGAGTTCGAGCCCCGCATTGGGCTCTGTGCTGACATCTCAGAGCCTGGAGCCTGCTTCAGATTCTGTCTCCCTCTCTCTCTCTGACCCTCCCTCACTCATGCTTTGTCTCTCCTGCTCTCAAAAATAAATAAAAACATAAAAAAATTTAAAAAAGATAAATAAACATTAAAAATAAAAAAAAATTGCAACTTACTGAGTTTGGGTATAGTGTCTAAGAAGCATATCCATAATGATCTAAAAAAGTGTTAAAGCAAGAGAGCTAACCATGGCTGGAGGGCCTTGCAAAGAGACATATTGGAGTGTTCCCATCTTTTGTAAATGGTTAAACTGAAGTAGTTTGTAGATATATATTCTTGATTTTTTTCAGGCATAGGAGTCATACACAGATGATTAGGATAGACTGAAAAAGACTTGCAATCCTGTCCTTAAAGACCTGCTTTTCTTGTAGGTTACCATTCCACCATTTCGTGATCCTTTGAAAAAGGCACAATATGACAAAGATGACGAAAAAAGAACTCTTCTTCAGTGTGAGACTGGTACTTAGTGCCTAATTGTTATGTGAATTCATAACCCAGGAGCAATGGGAGTTGCATTTAAGGGTGCTAATTTAGGCTACTTATCTTCCTGCAGGCAAAATATATACAATGAATGAATTTAAAGAGATTGAGAAGGCCAAACTGCATTCTAGATTTCCAAGAGTTTCTAATTCAAGGCACTTTATGACTCCGAATAAATGGCTTATGCTGCCTACAACCTACATAGAAAGTGAATTTTGTAAAAGGAGCAGGTAATGTTTCATAGAAATTATTGAACCTCTTGGAATTTGAAAACTTATCTTGAGACAGTGGTGTAAATTTTGTCATAATTATGATTTTTTAAAATTTTATTTTTCAATGAGAAATCCAGAATTCTTATCTTTGTTCCTGTTTGTGATGTTTCTTTTTTCAGCACTTTCAAGATTTTCTCTTTGCTTTTTATCAGCTGGATTATGATGTCTTTATGTGTTATTTTCCTTTCTTTCTATTTATCCTACTTAAAGTTCTTTGAGATTCTTGTGTCTGAGATTTGACATCTTTCACTATTTTTTTTGGAAAATTTGAGGCCATTATCACTTCAGATATTTCTTATGCCCCATTCTTTATTTTTCTTTTCCTTCTGAGACTCCAGTTTATGTATGTTACATCATTTGATATTGTCTCAGCTCCATAGCTCTTAGTTTATTCTTTTGTGTTAAATTTTTTTTTCCTACTTGTATTTCAGTTGGACAATGTCTACTAACCTATCTTTAGGTTCACTGAGCCTTTCCTCAGCTGTGCCTCATCTGTTGATCAGTTCATCAGGAATTCTTGGTCTCCAATGTGATTTTTATTTCTAACATTTCCATTTGATTTTTTAAAAATAGTTTTAATTTTTCCTGAAATTTGCCATCTGTTTGCCATCACCTTTCCACTAGATTCTTTAACATATTTAGAGTTAGTAAAAAAAAAATTTAATATTTATTTATGTTTGAGAGCACAGAGCCTGACACGGGGCTCAAACTCATAAGCCGTGAGATTATAACCTGAGCTGAAGTCGGATGCTTAACTGACTGAACCACTCAGGTGCCCCTGGTCGTAGTTATTTTAAATTCTCTATCTGATAGTTCCCATGCTAGGGTCATTTCTGAATCTGTTTTTATTGATTGCTTTCACTCTTGATAATGGGTTATTTTGTCTTGCTCCTCTCCACAATATCTTGTAATGTTTTATTAAATGCTCGATATTTGAGATTATTGTGTCTTGCCTCTTTTTTTCTTTGCATGTCTTGTCATTTTTTATTGAATTCCAGGCATTAGAGGTAGAACAGTATAGACTGAGTATGTCTAGAAACAGATATGCTTTTTCTTCTGTCAACCATTAGTGGAGAATTGGGCTTATCTAGTCAGAAGTTGAGCTGGGTTTAGGTATTATTATTGTTATTGTTACCTTTAGTGCACCTTAGGCTTCAAATGCCTCTAGTGGTGGGCTGCTGTTACCTTGGGCTTAGGGTAGGGGATGGTGTATGCCAGAAGGGTTTTCTCAAGTGTTCCTGCTCTCTCTCAGTTTTTGACTATCTCTGGAAGTCTGCATCACAGAGGTGTGTGGGAGGTGTGGGGTGAGTCTCTCCGTGTTGTTGCTTCATCCCTAGAAGTACGCTGCTCTTGCCTTTTGCTTACTGCTAGGCTTATAGTGGCAGCAGAGGAGTTTTTTCTGTTTTCTTATCCTGCCTCAGTTTTAGGCATGCTCTGTGTGCTTGGGCCTCAGTAGCAGCATGTTCTTAGAGTTCCTTCCACTTCTCTCTCTGGCAGCCAAACTCTACCTTGTGTGGTGGTTCTTGGGTGATAGTTTCCTGCCCCTCTTCTCATAGTAGCAGCTCTCTGCTTGGTATAGGCGTAGGATTCTGGACCCACAGCGGCTTCTTTTCCCTCCCCCCAGGACAGATGGTTCTGGTTTCTGTCCTTATCCTAGTAGCAGTGGATCTTTGCCTTGCTCCTGGGTGTACTCCTCTTATTCCTCCCCCAGAGGCAGGCAGATTTTGCTTTTACTTCTCTCCCAGAAGCAGTATATCTTTGCTTGTTGTTCTGGAGGGGGGTGGGAAGAATTACTTGCCTCTTTCCAGCACCTTAAGGCTTTTGATTTATAGTAGGGAAGGATCCAGGGAAGTGGGTAGGGCATTGCACTTGTTTACCCGAAGCTCTCAGTCTCTTCCTATACTCATCTGCCACTGATGGGGCCTTTTTCTGGTGTTCTGCTCTGTGCTCAGTCTTTTTTTGAGGAAAATACTGTTTCCAGAACTCTATTAAATGCCACTCTAACACTTCCTCTATGAAATATTTCCAGTCCACCTCCTTATAATAGGCAGTCTGGTCCAGTCCCTCTTTTGTTCCACCAGTTGACATACATGTACTTTTTCACTTATCACACAGTTTGCAACTGTCTACTTGTCTGTGAAATGAATGAGTAGATAACCAGTCCTGGTTAAGTCTGCGAAACTAGGTTGGAGCCATTTTGTGAAAAGCCTTCAATGCCAGCTTAAAATTGGTATTTTATCATGTAGGCAATGGGGAGGCATTGAGGAGAGCATGAAATCCTGGAAACTTTAACCTGGCATATGATGTATATGATAGATTGAAGATAAGATAGGACTAGTAGCTGGAGATTCCTGAAGTTTTTATAAGGATCTATATTGTGTTGATAAAGGCCTCAGGATGATGGCAAAAGGAATGAAACGAAGGGATTGACGTGATAAAACAAAGGAATTTTAGATTTTGTTGACCAGATTTAGAAGGCCAGGGAAAAGGAAGAGTCAGAGAGGAATCAGTTTTGAAGTTTTTTATCTTATATATTAGCTTCCTAAGGTATTTGCAACAAAGTGCCATATACTGGGTGGCTTAAAACAACAGAAATTTATTTTCTCACAGTTTTGGAGGCTGGAGGCATAAAATCAAGATGTTCATAGGGCCATTCTCTCTATGAAGGCTCTAGGGGAGGCCCCTTCTTGCCTCTTTCCTAGCTGTTGGTGACTGCTGGCAATCTTTTCAGTTGGTTTACAGCCTTATCACTCTAACGTCTGCCTCCATGGTCATATGGTCTTCTTCCCTCTGTCTGCCTCCAGTTTCCCTCTTATAACATCTGTCACTGGATTAGAGCCAACTCTAATCCATTGGGACCTCATTTTAACTTGATTACATCTGCAAAGACCTTATTTCCAAATAAGGTCACATTCACAGGGATGAGAGTTTAGGACTTGAATGTATCTTTTCTGCGGGACACAGTTCAACTCCTGTATCAGATTAATTCAATCAAAGAATCGTATGGAGTTGTAATTGCTTTAAAGAACTTATAACAGAGAAGATAGCCATTTAAATAGATAATTCCATTACAATGTGGCAGATATGATAATACTGATGTGTGCAGGTTATTATGGAAGCACAGAGCGGGGACACTTAACCCAGCCTAATAGAAAATACCGTGGGGGTATCCTGGTTAGAAATAAAGTGATGAAGAGGAGCATCGGTTTCTTGGGACTGAAATCACTCAATGTTTGGCTTATATAATTACATTAATTAAAAAAAAAAAAAGATGTCTAGTTTGGGTGAATCTAAGACTGTTAACAGACAAATTCGTAGGAAAATCGACATGGGAGACAGCTAAATAGAGGAGGGTTGCCATTCTGTCTTCCATTTTATTTGTTTTTAAGTTTATTTATTTATTTTGAGAGAGAAGCAGAGTGAGCAGGGGAGGGGCAGAGAGAAAGAGAGAGAGAGAACCCCAAGCAGGCTCCCCACTGTCAGCACAGAGCCCAGTGTGGGGCTCTAACTCACACACCATAAGTTCCTGACCTGAGCTGAAACCGAAAGTTAGATGCTTAACCGACTGAGCCACCCAGGTGTGCCTAAGTCTTCCACTTTATACTGTAGTAGTGGAGACTTTTTTTTCCCCTGAAATTTACCCTTTAATATTCAATTTTTGTGTGCCTGAAATATCTTTATTCTCATTCTTTAAAGACAGTTTGCTAAATACAAAATTGTAGGTTGATACTTATTTTCTCTTAATGATCTAAAGATGTAATTCTCTTGTTTTTGGTTTCTATTGTTTATGAGAAGTCTGCTGTCATTCTGGTTTTTGTCCTTTCTCTGTGGCTGCATATGAAACCTTTGTCTTTAGTGTTCTGCATTCGTGCTACAGGTGTCTAGGTATGGATTTCTTTTTATTTAACCTACTGGTATATATTGTGCTCTCTGGATCTCTGTATTCTGTATTCATGTTTCCAGTTTTCATCAGGAAAATTCACAGCAACGATCTGTATTGTTTTTTCTTTATTTTTTCCATTCTGCCTCTGGACTCAGATTAGACGTATATTAGACCTTCTTATATCTTAATGTCTTTTAATTTGTCTTTCATAGTTTCCATCTCCTTAGGTAATTTCTTTGAATTTGTTTTCCAGTTTACTAATATTGTGTTCAATATTAACATTTACATTTCTTAAATTTCCTCCTCCCAATATGCTTATTCATCTTGGTGATTGGATCATTTCTTTAAAATATGTTGGTATATACTACATTCTACATCTGATAATTCCAAATTATGTATTCCTTGAGGAAGCTAAATCTATTGTTTTCCCTGCTAATTCTCAATTATAATGGTTTGCTTTCTTGTATATTTCACTTAGTGAATTTTATTTGTGATTTAATGACATGATTTTATCTTTGGGTATTCTATTGGCCCAATCTAGGGGAGGATTGTGTCTGTTTCTCTGCTGGTAGCTAGGGTACCATTAACCTGGGCCCACTTCAGCTCCCTTCAGAGGTCTGTGCTCAGTGTCACAGTCTCAAGTTTGGTGTCCCCACATTATAGCTGGTACATGGCTTAGTATCATGTTAACTCTGTTATTGACATCTGCTTTTGGGTGTATTCTACTCGTTCTTGCTGCCTACAACTATAGATGGACCCAGCTTCCCACACTTCTGGCCTCTGGGGTGTGTGTGTGTGTGTGCGTGTGTGTGTGTATTAAAGACTTTTTTTTTTTTTTTTTTTTAATCTCCTGTGAGACTCATGATGTCTCAAAGAATGAGTTGGTTCCCTCTGAGCTGTGAATTTCAAACTGGTATATACAGTGAGGGCTTCTACAGACTTTCTAAGGTATTCACAGATAGTTTTAAGGGACTCAATTTTCCTGATTCTGAAGTCTTTATGTACTGTTTCTAAAAATTGATCTGCTTGGGAACAAGCCTCCATCATATCACTTCTTAACTCTTTAAAAGAAAGTCATACATTTCAACCTGAGTGTAAAAAAATTCTAAGGTGCCAAATAAAGGGATAAATAAAAATACTGGCTTTAAAGATAATTCCTTTAATGATGAAGCAAGGAAATTCAGCCCATAGGTCTTTCTGTATTTCCCTGTCATATATATTTTATTTTACTTTAATTAGTTGATGGATGATTGATTGACTGATTTTGGAATAAAGTCATACAATTTAGTGATACTTCTTATGAATATAACTGGAATGTTTTGTGGAACTGCCAAAATTTTCAAAATACATTGGCTATAACCCTCATCTAACAGTTTTAAGTGATTACTTTCAGGTGCTTTATTAATATGGTGGTTAAAATCTATTTTATCAAATTATATGCTTAAAGTTTCATAGTAAGGCCAATAACACTCATCTTATCCCAAATCTGTTAACGAGAAACAAACTTACTTAAACTTACAGTGAAAGATTTTAGGTGTCAATTTTGAAATGTGCAAAGGGGGTATGTGGTTTTTCAAACTTCTTTTAAGGAGTATATAAACAAAACCGTTTAAGATCACTGTTTTGTTTTCAAAATAGACTTCAAAACATCCTCACACATGTTATTTTGTTAAAGGTTAAAAGTGAAAGTGAATTTTAACGATGGTAATTTTGATTTGAAACCCATGGCAAGAGCTCCTCATCCTCTGGAATGTCAGAAAGAAGGAAAAGCAGTTATTTACAAGTAAGTATGGCATTCCATGACTTTGCTGTTTTTTCATTAAAGATGCTTGGCTGTGTTTCCTCCCCCACCATCCTTCTAAGTTCCTGGAGCAGTGCCGAGGTATAGTCCAGGCTCTTGTGGCATGACATCAGGCAGCTCCCACCTCTATGTGAGGTGGCAACTTTCCTCAACTTTTTCTGGTTTTAAAGAACAAACTGCTGGGGCACCTGGGTGGCTCTGTCAGTTAAGCATCTGACTCTGGATTTCGGCTCAGGTTATGATCTCGTGGTTCATGAGTTTGAGCCCTGCATTGGGCTCTGCATTGATAGCACGGAGCCTCCTTCAGTTTCTCTCTCCCGTTTCTCTCTGCCCCTACCCCACTTGCACTCTCTCTCTCTCTCAAAACAAAACAAAACCTTAAAAAAAAACAACAACTGCTAACACATTCAGAAATAACAAGAACAGACAGAAAATAAATTGTTAACTCAAAGTTAAAGGCTAGGAGATTTTTCAGTGGAATTGGACTAGTTTTGGTGAAAGTAGGTATACCCAGAGTGAAGACATGTTATAAGCAGAGCGGTGGTCCTTACTCTTGTGTGTGTGACTGAGGGGATCATCTCAATTAACTAGTTATGGAATTAAAGTAAGAGATCTCTCAACATAGTCATATAACATATTTAACTATCTGATTAAAACTAATGAGATGCTTCAGATGTTGCTGTAGGGAATGTGAAATTGTGCAGTTACTCTGGAAAATAGTTTGGCAATTTCTCAAAATGTGAAACATTAAGCAATTCAACTCCTACCCAGGAGAAATGAAAATATATGTCCATAAAGACTTCTACATGAATTCACAATAGCCACAAAGAAATAACCCAAATATTCATCAGCTGGTAACAAAATGTGGTATATCTATACATGGAGTATTTGGTGATTAAAAGGAAAGAAGTACATGTTACTAAGTGGATGAACTTCAAAGCTATTATACTCAGTGAAAGAGGACAGTCACAAAAGAGCACATATTGTATGCTTGTATTTATATGAAATACCCAGAAAGGCAGATCTATAGAGATAGGAAGCAGATTGTTGTTGAGCTAGGGCTAGGGCTGGGAATGGAGAGTGACTATAAATGAACATGAGGTTTTTAGACTGATAGAAATGTTCTAAAATTAGATTATGGTGATGGTTGCACAACTCTGTAAATACACTAAAAATCATTGATTTGTATACTTAAAATGAGTGAATTTTATGATGTGTAAGTTATACCTCAGTAAAGATGTTGATAATAATAAAACAAGAACCTGGGGTGCCTGGGTAACTCAGTCGGTTGTGTCTGACTCTTGATTTTTGGCTCAGGTCATGATTGCAGACTTGTGGGATTGAGCCCTGCGTCAGGCTCCACACTGAGCGTGAAGCCTGGTTAAGATTTTCTCCCTCTCTCTCTCTGCCCTTCTCCCACTCACACAAGCATGCTCCCGTGCGTGCTCTCTCTCTCAAATAAAAAATAAAAAAAGAACCTAGCAAAGCAGCAGAAAAATGAGCTTGTGTAATATTGTTTAGGACAATTGTTTAGTACAATTCTCTGTCCCTAAAAAGCCCCAAAATAAGCTGGAGTACTCTTTCCTTTTCTCTGCATAGGCTCAGAATTTGATAAATAAATGCAGTATGGCAGAAGCCACAGGGCTTTTAGAGATGTTTGATGCTGGCATGAGCAGCAGAGAGAATGACTAATTGTAGAAACAGATGACTTTTAGAGTTGGAGCTGGCCATTGTTCTAGAGGTATGCTTTAACAATTGGCTGCTTTATGAACAGGAGCTGAAATTGAGGAATAATAGAAAGTATTGACTCTAAACCTTATTCACTTGGTATCTAAAGGCCTTAAAAAATGGAATCAGTCAGAAACACTCTTGTATACTAGGTTTTAACAGAGTAAGTTTCTGTACAATCCCTAACTGTCACAGTGTCATACGGACCTGTTTGGGTTAGATTTTAGGATAGTAAACATTTAAATCTATTTAATTTCTATATATAATGTAAAAGGAGGGGTGTTGTCCTCAAATATCTCTTCTAGCAAAGTGAGATCCAGATATGAAGGAGAATATTGCAAGTTGGAGTACCTGGCGGCCTATGTTTTAGACTATTTAAGTCTACAAGTTCCTCTTGGAAAAAGGATGTGGAAGATTAGATTCTGGTCTGTGAATTAGGGAAACATCCCAATTATGGCATCAGGGGTGGAGAAGGCATATTTGTTTTTGGCAAGTTAGACCTTCCTTGGGAAGACAGTGAACAGCTCTGTGAGGGGGTCATTGACCATGAAAGAGCTCCACTCAGCTGTTTGATTAAGCAGCAAAGAGATTTCTTTTTTAATTTTTAATTTTATTATTTTTTTAATAATTTATTGTCAAATTGGTTTCCATACAACACCCAGTGCTCATCCCAACAAGTGCCCTCCTCTGTGCCTGTCACCCACTCTCCCCCCTTCCACCCCTCCCGCCTCAGTTTGTTCTTAGTCTTTGAGAGTCTCTTATGTTTTGTCTCTCTCCCTCTCTGTGGTTTTTTTCCTTCCTCTCTTCCCCTTCCCCCTGGTTTTCTGTTAAGTCTCACAAAGCCCACCGATGTGTGGATACATATGGCATCTGTCTTTCTCTGCCTGACTTATTTCACTCAGCATAATACCCTCCAGTTCCATCCATGTTGCCACACATGGTCAGATTTCATTCTTTCTCATTGCTGCATAGTATTTTATTGTATATATAAACCACATCTTTATCCATTCATCAGTTGATGGACATTTAGTCTCTAGCAAAGAGATTTCAAATGAAACTAGTATTAGAGGAAGGTAATGCTATTTATTTGAGTTTCTTTTTTGTAAAAACTGTAGATTCAAAGTCGGTTGGGTGGCTGGCTTCGGCTCAGGTCATGATCTCGCGGTCTGTGAGTTCGAGCCCCGCTGGAGCCTGCTTCGGATTCTGTGTCTCCCTCTCTCTCTGCCCTTCTCCTGCTCACGCTCTGTCTCTATGTCTCAAAAATAAATAAACGTTAAAAAAATTAAAAACAAACAAAAAAAACCTGTTGATTCGTGAAGAACTCATCAACTTCAAATTAAAATATTAAATGCTGCAATTGAGTTGGTATTTAAGAGAATTCTTTCTGGTTCCTTCCTACAGAAACACAAGATCATCCTTTCTGGAAATAGATCCTCTATGTCCATGTTTTCGTGAGAGAAAAGAATCCACATCCCAAAGAGGCCAACTCTGAAGGGCACTTTTCTTCCATGGCCCTCAGCCAAGAAATAGAAAGGGATGAGGACAGGATATGGTGAGTGCTGGGATAGTCCTGCTGTGCCATGCACAGGGTAGCAATTGCTGATACCAAAGTCTGAGAGATGGGAGCTTCTCTATATGACAGGCCTTCAGGAAGAGAGGAGGCAGTGGACTGCACCCCTTTACCCTCAAACAAGGCAAGGGAGAGAGTAGAAGAAACTGAGAAGTAGCTTCCTTTATTCAGAGGATATGGAGAGAATTGCCCTGAGAGTTACACAGTGGATATGCCCTTGGTGGGTAGGTTACCAGATTTTCCTACCTTCTTGTGAATTTTCACTCTTCTATCTCCCTACCATCTCTATTATCTCTACCACTTATCACACCCAAGCCAGGCCCTAAAGTTTGTTTCCCTTAACTCAACCAAAACAGGCAGAAAATTTTCAAAAGAACCATGTATGAAATTCAATGTGGTAAAATGTAAGAAGTAAAGTAAAAGACCCGAAACGTAAAATGTATAGAAATATAGGTGTTCACAGAGCACAGATTTCTCATCCTAAGGTAACTACAGTTAAACTCGGAGGCCATGTGACTGGTCTAGCTTAGTCTACTGCTTCCAGGTCTACTTGCCACTTTTTCAGTTCTCTACCCTGTGTCTAAGGCTCTGGAGTAGAGCCTTATTAGGAGTGGATTTGGAGGAGAAGTCACAGCCCACCCTCTCATCTCTTGGTTAGAAATCAATACGGGAGTGGTGTGTTAGTCTGAATATACAGTCTTTCCATCTTCTTTTCTGTCTCTCCATTTTCTTACTTCCACCGCCAAAGGATAAGGGAGCTACTTTTTTTTTTTTTTACTCATAGAAGTTTTAGTAAAACTTTATTTTGTGGTTTAACTCCCTTTAGTGTAATGTTTTAGTATCCTCCCATGTGCTTACTTGCTTTCTTCCTGAAAATGTAACAAGCACCTACTCTGAGCCAGGCAGTATTTGAGGGGCATAGTGATAAACAAAAAAGATAAATCTCTGATCCTTAGGAGCTCACATTTGGTGGGGGAGGCAGACAATAAACCAAGAAACGTGTGAGTTGGTGATAAGTGCAACGAGGAAAATAAAACCAGTAAAGCAGGGCAGAACTACTTCCACACAACAGGCTTTCGTGGACAGTGAGGAAAAACAACACGTTGCTTTACACTGACACCTTATGAACCCTCCTTCTATATTGTAATGCTTATGAGTATCTTGAATTTAACCAGCTCCCAGAAGGATTATTCTTTACTTTTGTATTTGTGTCCCTCTTGCTGCCAAACTTGCTTTGCCTCCAGATTTCCCCTTGTTCAGGGAATAGGATTATAATCCAACCAGGACCCCTCAGGACAAAAATCCAAGTGTTGTCTTTGATTTCTTGTTTTACTCACTTCCCACGTCTAACAAGTACTGAGTTCTGTCGGTTTATTCACTTTTCAGTTCCTTGCTGCTACCACCGGCTCAAGCCATTGTGATCTTAACTGGCTTAGTGCACTGGCCTCCTAACTGATTTTCCTGCTTCTGCTGTTGCCCTCGTATAATCAGTTTCCATAAGAAGCTATATTCATTTAAAAAAGGTTAGATTAGATTTCTTCCCTTCTCGACACCTATGAATGATGTCCCTTCACGCTTTGTATTTTGTTCTAAGTCCTTACCATGGTCTCTAAGTCCCTATACCATTAGGCACCTGCCTCCTCTCCAACCTCATATCCTGCCTTCTCTCCACAGTCAGTATGCTCCAGCCTCACCAGCTTTGTTTTTGTTTTCTTAATATACCAGCTTCCTTCCCATCTCAGGCTTTTGCTTCTGCTGGTCCCTCTGCTTGGAGCACTCTTCCCCCAAATCTCTCCATGTCTTCCTCAGGTCACTCAGACCTCTGCACAAATATCTTCTCAGAGAAGATTCCTCTGGCTTCTCTACCTAAAATATTCCCCCTCATCCATTTGCCTATCCTCCCTACACGCTTTACCTGTAAAGAGGTGGGATCCAGGGCTCAAATGGAGGGCAGGACAAGCCATCCATTGTAAGAGGAAGGAAGGCAGAGTACATGGATATAGCGTGGTGAATTTTGTGAAGGAGCGTTGTTGACTTCTGTTTACTTTATTTTCTCAGTGAAGTGAGAGGGTCATCTGTCAGCTGATAGTGAAGGTTGAGGATCAAGATTCAGAGGTTTGAAAAAAGGGAAGAAAGGATAGCTACCTTACTGAATGCCTAGTATTCAGTAGTATTTTCTAAATCATAATAATCCTAGTATAACTTAGTACCCCAGACATCCTGACATATAAAAGCAGGACCATGGGGGACGTCCCTCAACTCCTATCCCACAGCAGCGATCTACCCCAGCTATGATAGGGTTGGCTGCGTCCTGGAAGCTCTGCGAGTTTCTGAATCCAGATGGAGTGAGGAGAGGCTGAGGCAGGTTTGGGTGGGGCCCTGGCCTGCGAGATGAGTCACGTGGCTCTGGCGGCACTAGGCTTCAGGGGCTTCAGCTGAGCTGAGCTGAGGAACTCTTTCTGCTCTTGGTAGCCTCTCGTTCCTGTATCATGCGTAACTCTTTTCTGTCATCTTCCAAAGGTTTTAGCAACCAAGGAGCACACACCTTCATCCTCGATTGATAAGAGGACACAAAAGAAGGCTGCTTCAGAGAGCCACTTGACAGCAGGATTCATTCAGGTTGAGGACCAAGGAAGGCACTCAAGCACCTCCAATAAACTCCACTTAAGTTCAGTGTCTGTGTGATAATTAGGAAATCATAATATCTTGTATTGACAGTTATGTGTGTTCCCCAGAAGTTAAATATTGCCCGAAAGATCCAATAAAAATAATTATAGCTGCGATGCCTGGGTGGCTCAGTTGGTTAAGCCTCTGACTCCTGATTTCTGCTCAGGTCATGATCTCATGGTCAGTGAGTTCGAGCCCCATGTCGGGCTCTGTACTGACAGTGTGGAGCCTGCCTGGGATTCTCTTTCTCTCTCCCTCCCTCCCCTCCACCCCTTCCCCTACTGGTGTTCTCTCTCTCTCACAAAATACATCATTAAAAGAAAAAATAACAATGATAGCTACCTTACTGAATGCCTATGTCAATTCACTTGCTCTTTCCCTAAATAAAGGTAGGTGTGCCCCCTTTGGTCAGGCACCCTAAAAATCCATTGCCACATATTCTCCCCAAGTTTTTCTAACAGTTTTTAGAAAACTTAAAAAAATTATTTTGAGTATGATCACACACTTGCTGGTTCTGATTCTACATTTCATCCTCTGGCTCATGTTGAGCCTGACCTCTTGTGACGGGAAGTCACAGTAAGACCTAGAACACAGGAGAGCAGAATTTTGTTTTCCTTGGACAAAGGAGACACCAAAAATCATTCCTCTCTTAATTGTAGCCCTAGATCATACAGATAAACTGTACGTTCACTGTATCATCAATTTATAAGACGTCAGTTCATTTGAAACCAGTCAAAACTTAGGGTGGTGGTAGTTGGGCGGTGGAAGACGCCACGTGCATGGGCGTGGACTCTGGGAGGGGGCGGGGCTCCTCCTCCTCCCTGACCTACCCGCATCCTTGGCATCCCCTGCGGGAACAAGAAGAGAGGAGGAGGCGTTGAGGGAAGTGGAGCTTCAGGGAAACCCAGTGCTTTAAAGGACACCCCCTTTTACCTCTTGGAATACTCCATCTGGTGGTGGCTTAGCTGTCTGGGGAGGGGGTTGGGGGGTCTGGAGTCGCTGTCCCGCGGTTTTGGTCGGGGAGCCCACGCAGTCTACCGGGGAGCCCCAGCGTGGGTAGGCCACCCCATGGGAATACGTGGGGGAGGCCCAGTCACTCCTTTTGAAACTGAGTCCTGGGCGGGGGGAGGGGAGGGGGTTGCTGGGGATTTCGTTTTTGTTTGTTTTACTTAGGGACTCTACCACGTGTCAGAGCCGGGATTCAAACTGCTTTTTGCCTTACTAAATCTCTTGAATTTACTCTCTCCCCTCAGGGATCCTATTATCTATGGCTTCCAAGAAAGTGTCCGCCTATGGTGAACATTTCAGGCCAGAAAAATTAAAAGAATGGCCAGAGCCCGAGTCACTTGCTTTAATGGAGGTAAAGTAACGTGGCATTTGGGAACGTTATTTTGGCAACGGGACATAAATCCCTTGAGAACTATTTTGCCTTAGTCGCGGTTGGATTCCCTAGAACTAGAACAGAGCCTGGCAGAAGCGAGGCGCTGGAAAGAATTCACTGAGTGGGAATGATCCAGGACCAAATTTGACCAAGCGTGGTTCTAGTGCCTCCGCTGTCGCCGGCCAGAGGTTCAGGGCACCGACAGGGCGGGCTGGACTGCAGTCCCCGAGCTTGGCCGGCAGAGAAGCCAGGTTCTGGGCTCGCCAGTTGATTCTGCTACTTGAGGGTCTGGTAAAGCAATGATTTCCTCATAAAGAAAGTGTCGTCGTTTTATATGATCCTATGATTTGCCCCACTGTAAAGAAAAGCTCTTGGAGTAGTCCTTTATTTTGCTGCTTTTTGCACTGGTAGCAGTGAAAGCAGCGAGACCTTTAGTGTGTGTGTGTGTGTGTGTGTGTGTGGTGTCTTTGTCTCATTTTGATATCAGAGTAGTGCTGGTCTCATAGAATGAATTTGTAAGTTTTCTTTCCTTATCTAATTTTTGGAATAGTTTGTCTCCTCCCCATGTTTTAGGTATATGGTGTCATATTTTATATCCTTTTATTTTTTGAATCCTTGACTGATTTTTACATAAATATTCATGTTTACTGGTTTTGTGTTTCCTGCCTTCATACTGTCCCTTTTGGTCTTTCTACTCAGAGTCCTCTTTAATATTTCTTGCTGGGCTGGTTCAGTGGTCATGAACTCCTTTAGTTCTTGTTTGTCTGGGAAACTCTTTATCTGTCCTTCTAGTCTTGGTAGATAGAATATTTTTGGCTGCAGGTTTTTCCCATTCAGCACTTTAAATATGTCAAGCTAGTCCTTTATGGTTTGGAAAGTTTCTGCTGAAAAATCCACTGATAGCCTTATGAGGTTTCCTTTGTATGTAACTATCTTTTTTGTATTACTGCTTTTAATATTTTTATTACTATATTTTGCCATCTTAATTATAATATGTCTTAGATATGCTTTTGTTGATTTTGTTGGGGGATTCTCTGTGCCTCCTGGGTTAGATGTTTCCTTCCCTAGATTAAGTAAGTTTTCAGCTATTATTTCTTGAAATAAATTTTATGTCCCCCTTTCTCCCTCTTCTTCTTGCGGGATTCCTGTTATATGAGTGTGATTATGTTTGATTGAGTCGCTGAGTTCCCTAAGTCTCTTCTTATTTTGCATAATTCCTTTTTCTTTCTTTTGTTCAGCTTGGTTACTTTCCATTACTCTGTCTTCTAGGTTATTAATTCATTCCTCTGCTTCTTCCAGTCTGCTGTTCATTCCATCAAGTGTGTGTTTCATTTTGTTTATTGAGCCCTTTATTTCTGCTATGCTATTCCATATCTCTGTGTTGTTAGTCTCACTGATATCCTCCCTTGTTTTCTCAAGTCTGGTGTGTATCCTTATGATCATTACTTTAAATTCTTTGTCAGCCATGTTACTTATATCTGTTCCATTTAGAACTCTGGCCATGGCCGTGTCCTGTTCTTTTGTTTGGGACAAATTCCTGTGTCTTCTCATTTTGTCCAGGTCTCTGTGCCTGTTTCTGTGTGTTGGGAAAGTCAGCTGTGCCTCTTGTTCTTGAGGTTAATGGTGTTATAAAGAAGAGGCCCTGTAGTGCCCTCCCACGCAGTGTCTCCTGTTCCCCAGGGCCTAGCAGTTCCAGGAATGTCTCCAGTGTGTGCTCTGCTGTTTTGTCCTGCCTGCTTTAACCTTCAGGCCAGTCGTCTCTAGAGGCTCTCTTTGCCTGTTGTGGGCAGTGTGTGATCCCTGGCGTGAATGTGGTGTGTTTTAACTAGGTGTTCCCTGTCTGTCTGTTAGATGAGCCCTGTCACCACTGCCCCTGGAACTGAGGCTCTGCAAATCTCCCAGGTCAGGATATGTGGTGTGGGCAGAGATTTGGGGACGGGGTGCTGCTGCACAGGGACTGAGGCAAGTGTGACTTTAGAAAGGGCAGTTCCACTGGAGCATGGGGTGGTGTAAGCAAGTTAGGTAGTGAGAACTGGCGCTGTGCTGGTTCCCACAGGTGGCCCTGTGCTTTTGCTGAGGGGTAGGGGAGGGAAATAGCACCTGCCAGGTCCGTGTTCCATTGAGGGGTCTCTCTGTGAATGCTGCTTCTCTCGGACATGCCCTGAGATGAGCAACTGAGATGATCTCCCCACTGTGTGCCCCAGGTGCTCTTGAGATCGCTGTTTCCATGCTGTATATCTGCAAATCGTTTGCCCTGCCTTCTCTCCGAGAGCACTTCTGATGTCCTCTGAGCTTGCCCAGAGCCAAGAACCCTGACCTTTAGAACTCCAGGCTTTAAGCCCTACTAGTTTCAAGAACTCCTGAAACTTGGCGACGTCCTGCTTTCCAAGCCAATTACTATGGGGATTCATTTTCCCCCCATTGACCCCCCTGTTAGTCTGGCTCCCATCCTTCTTCACTGCCATGGCTCCCTTCCCACTGGCCACAACCTGTTTCTCTCCCAGACTGTGTCTCTGCATTTCCTACTTTCTTTGATGTGGCCTTTTCTCTGCCTTTAGTTGTGGAGTTTTTTCTGACAGTCTTCGGGTCAATTTTTGGGGTATTTAGGATGATTTGATTTTTGTCTAGTTGTATTTGTGAGACGAGGTGGGCCTAGCATCCTTCTACTCTAGTGCCATCTTCCTCCTCCTCCTATCCCATTGTCTTTTACTCTTTCAGGTGAGAACTCAGCTGCTGGCCTCACTGTTGATCCTTTGAAGAAAATTGTCTTTTTCTCTGGAGGCTTTTAAGATTTCTCATTGTCTGACTTTCTGTAGTTTTATGGATTTCTTTTTATCTATCTTACTTGGAATTCATAGGTCATCTTGTACCTGTAAATTGATGCCTTTAATCAGTTCTGGGAAGGTCTCATTTTCTCTTTGATTATTACCTCTGCCATATTCTCTCTCTCTCTTTCTGATACTCCAGTTAAATAGATTTTCTCACTATCTCACTGCATCCTCACTGTCTTGTACCACGTTTTGTGTATTTTCCATCTTTTTTGTTACTTTATATTTGAGTCTATGTATTTTACTAATTTCTCTTCAGTTATATCTAATAATCTCTTGTTAAACCTATCAATGAGTTATTTTCAGTTGTTTAATTTTTATAGTTCTAGCATTTTATTTGGTTCTTTTTCAGGTAGGTTTTGGGGAAGGTCGTCTGGAATCAGGGCCTGGAGTGTCTCTATCCTCTACTGGGGACCCTATCCTAATGCACTGCTTGACTTGCCCACCACTAGGAGGGAGCTGAGAACAAGGTTAACTACCCACCTGCCAAGATCACGATCAGGCCTGGGGGAAAAAATTCACCAAAAAATGCTGAGACCATGGAGAAAGGATACCTAAGGTTGGCAAATTCCCCCAGTGGAGAAAATAGCCAGAGATTGCCAGCTCATTCTGAAAGAGCTCTCTCCTCTCTGAAAATTTCCAATGACTTTAAAATTACAAAATTTTTTTCTGGGGTGGGGGAGTAAATCTGTTTTTCTAGTTGTTGCAACAGGAGTGTTGGCCTGTGCAAACTTCTAAATCCTATATAAAACTTAGAAGTCCTGTCATGCTCTCTTGACATTCTCTTTTTTTAAAATTGTTTTTATTTATTTTTGAGAGAGATAGAGAGTGAGGGGAAGAGGCAGAAAGAGATGGAGACATAGAATCCGAAGCAGGCTCCAGGATCTGAGCTATCAGCATAGAGCTTGATGTGGGGCTCAAACCCACAAACTGTGAGATCATGACCTGAGCTGAAGTTGGATGCTTAATTGTCCTTTTTATCTCTCATCCAGAATTTTACTGGAGTGAACAATGCTACTTTCTGTTTCCCCTTCTGATTTGGAAGTTTTATGTTTTATTTCTTGGCTTCTTTATAAATTTTAACAAACATTTTAATTAAGACATCAAGAATTACATAACTTCCTATCTTCCAGCAAGACAAAGGCTTTATTTTGCTTTATTCCTCATCTCTGCTTTGTAGCTCCTTAGCTCCTTAAATGGTATTCTGCCCTTTAATCTGGTGTCCTCCAGTGAATTCTCCATCTAGCAGCTGGAGGCATCTCTTTGAAGTGATCAACCTTCTCCAATCAAAAACCTTCAGTAGCTTCCCATAGCCCTTACAATAAAGTCCAGACTCTTAACATAGCACATAAGGTGCTCTCTGGGCTCTGCCACCTTTTCTGGCTTCATCTAAAAAAATTCCTTTCCCTTAAGGAAAAGAAATATAAATAAATTACAAAAATATCTGGGTCAAGTCAGCACAGTTAAAATTACCTGACCTGCCACCTTGTTTCATGCCTCTGTTCCTTTTTTTTATTGCTGGCCATTGCAAACCAGACGAGAGAGGGAATTATCACGTGGCATATACCACTACACCCTACATCTGCTTTTTCCCACCCCAGCAAGTCCATTGAGGGCAGGGACTGTGTCTGGTGTTCCCAGAACTTAGCTGGAATGCAGTAGAGGATGAGTAAATGATTGTTGAAGGAAGGAAGGCATGGAAGAATGAATGGAGAATGAAGGAGAAAGTTTCTTTCCTTCCATAGGCCTGGGCTTCCCAGGGCAGGAATGGGTACAGCCCTGGGGATTCTCTGGGAGGACACACCTGGAGATGCCTCCACATGGCTGCTCAGTAAAGTAAGAAAAGGACTTAAAGACAAGGTGGCTATGTTAGTCAGAGACAGTGTGATTATGAAAAGCAGAATCCTCAAGTTAAAAAAAAAGGGAAAAGCCTCGGTAGGTTAGAAAGCACTGGTCTGTTACAGAAGCCATGGTCAGTGGCTCTGTCTGTTTGGCTGCTATAACAGAATACCAGAGATTGGGGCCTTATAAACAACAGACATTTATTTCTCACAGTTGTGGGGGCTGGGAAGTCCAAGATCAAGGTAGTGGCAGATTCGGTGTCTGGTGGGGACCCGGTTTCTTAGATGGTAGCTTCTTGCCGTGTTCTCACATGTTGGGAGGGGTGAGGGAGCTTTCTAGGGTCTCTTTTATAGGGGCACTAATCTTCTTCATGAGGGTTCTGTCCTCATGACCTAATCACCTCCCCAAAAGCCGACATCCTAGTACCATCACATTGGGGGTTAGGTGTCAACATATGAATTTTGGGGGGACACAAACATTCAGACCTTAGCAGTCAGGAGGACAGCCAGGCTGCTTAAGGGACTAAGAGCCATGTTCTTTCCTCTTTGGGACTCTGTGGCTTTCATCAGAGCTTTTTCGTGAACCTGCTTCCTTTCTTTCTCTGCACACTGGCTTTCTCATGCACGTGCTGGGAAATGGATGCCCCTGGCCTGCCCGAGTTTCTGGTTTGAGCAGTGCAAGACGGCCTGAAAGCTGCCCTGTCCCACTTACAACTCTAGGGGCTGAGGCTCTGGACCAGGTACCTCAGCCACAGCCAGAGAAGGGTCACGTGACTCACTGCTTACCTAATGGCTGTGCCAACAGGGGTGGGGTGGTACAAGGACAGCCACCAAGTGATGTCTACTAAGTCCTTTTCATGAAGTATGAGTTTGCTAATTAATTTTCAGCAATTATTGAATAATACAATTCTGTATGGAGTTGAGATACTTTTTTCTGTTTTTCTTTGTAGTCCTGAGAAATTTATCTGTTCGGAAAAATTAATGTCTGCCTGACAAAGAGATTGAGACTACTGACCTAAGTCAGGCTGTTTTTGAAAGGCGGTTTCGTTCCTCACAGCTCAGCCAGGAGAACGGAAGGGATGAGAGGAATTATGTGGTGAGCAGAGGAGACCTGGTGGGAGCAGGGCTGGGAAGGCTCAAGATGACAGGCATGGATTCTGGAATCTGAGCCATTGACACATCGTTCCTTGGGACATGGGTTCCCCAGGGCAGAGAAGGCAGGAGCCAAAGAAGGGAGTGGGAAAAGAGGTTGCAGAAGATTTACTTCTTGCACAGGAAATGGTGGGGCTGCCGCTGCACCCCATGGCAGGGAACCTGGGGTTGGGAAACTCAGAAAAGGAGCACATTGTGGGCCCCCGGACCCTGATTTGGAGGATAGATTGCGTCCTCATGAGGTGAGAGAAATCCTGGTCACAGGCTTCTGCCCTCTAAGCTTTCCTCAGGTTTCCCCTGAGTTTTTGCTCCTCTGCCATTTTCCTACCATTTATACATCCACACCAGATTCCCCCCCCCCCGAAAAATAAAAATCTGTTCTCCTTAGCACAGTCACAATAAGTGGGAATCTTCTGAAATGAAATTTATACTAAAAAAATTAGGCCAAATGATGGTTTCGAGTTATACAAATAACATAAGAGTTATTTGTTTATTTAATCATAAAAGTTGTTTTATATGCAAGCATTTTCCATGCACAGATTTCTTACCCAGAGCTCACAATCTGATTGGCACACAGAACTCTTGCTCGTTTCTCCCTTCCATCCTCTCGTCTCCCATGCCCCGTATCCTCAAGCCTTCAGGTGCTTGGGAGTGGTAAGGGTTTGTGGGTGTCTTGAGTGTAGTGGATCTGTGTGTTCACCGACTGCCCCACTCTTCCCTCCACCGCGCAGAGCATGAAAATCTTGTCAGATAATTGGTTAACACAGGTCCCACCCAATCCCACTGTTTTTCCCCAGTATCTCAGAGAGAAACGGATTCTCCTGAATGGAAGAATGGAAGTTTCCATTCCACTTTCCTTAGCAATTTTCTTGTGAATAACTATCAGAGAGCCAAGTCCGTCAGTCAGATCTGGATGGGACTAGTCAGCTCTAGTGTAGTCAGCTCTGCCCTTCCTTCTGAAAGCGTAGCCTCACTGCTGTCACTAAGAGAGCCAAACAATGGAGTCTGGTTTATATACAATAGAAGTTTCTCTCTCATGTACCAGAGCAGGACGGGTCAGCAGGGTGGCAGGCTCTCTCTCTTTCAGGAGTTTGGCTGATGGAAACTTTGTCGTCTTCGCTTCCAAGCTTGCCCTGGGGAACCTGAAAAGGGCAGAGGGCATGGAGGAGCTCTCCCTGGGCTTGCCTGTAGGTGGGCCAGGTCTCACATGTTCTACTGGGGAGGACATGGCTGTCCCTAACTGCAGGGGGGAGGGTGCTGGGAGAAGTGGCCTCTGTTGCTCTGAGCATAATGGCAAGGAGAGCAGGTGTTCTGTGGACAGCTAGTCACCTCCATCCTACCATAGAGAGGTCAGTGCTATGTGAAGTCCAAAGACTTGGGAAGCCTTGGCTGAGAGTTACAGAAACCAAAAAGAGTAGGGGAGAGGTGAGGAGAGGGCTACCTGGAAGTTCTCAGCTCAGGTAGGAGGGCGGAGTGTTGGGTGGGATCCACCGGGCCTTCCTCTCTGCCCCAGTCAGCCCCTCTTCCCTGCCCTACACTCAGCACTTCCCTTCTGTTCACAGGTTCGAGGGGCCAGACAGCACAGACTGTGATCCTGGGTGGCTGGGCAAGACCGGCATAGGTGGGGGTCACAGCCCATGGAAAGAAGAGTGATGATGGCAAGTGTCCTGGGGAAGCACCCGGCCTCCCTGCAGCTGGGGTTCAGGCACGGTTGCCGGGAACTGTGCCATCTGTAAGGAGGCCATGGCAATAAAGCTTCGCTGAGCTTTACTTCCTCGTGTCTGTGCAACAGTTAGAATGCTGCCAACAGGTTTTCTCTCTCCAGAAGTGTAAGATGTTGCAAGAAATAACCAAATAATACTAGTTATTGTTTATTGAGCTCCTATTGTGAACTAGGAACTGTGTGAGATATTTTTTATTTTTAAAACAAATTTTTTACGTTTATTTGGGGTGGGGGGAGAGAATTCTAAGTAGGCTCGGCGCAGTCAGCAAAGAGCTCGATGCGGGGCTTGAATTCACACCCTGTGAGAACACGATATGAGCTGAAATCAAGAGGTGGATGCTTAACCGACTGAGCCGCCCAGGAGCCCTGGAACTGTGAAAGGTATTTTATGTTCATGTATAAGTTTTCACAGCAAGATAGTAGTAGTATTTCCCCTTGCATGAAGCTCGGAGAGGGGCTGAGTACCTTGTTCAATGTCAGCTGCACAGTTGAAAGTGGTGGTGGTCTCGATTCCAAGTTTACGCCGTCTGGTGCCAAAGCACTGGTCCGATTACCAGAGCACACTCCCTCCCCACCCCATTCAGATTCTGTCATGTCAGTCAAATTGCTCAGGAATGGGTCCCTTTCAGAGAGTGCTTGTTCTGCTGGCATGCCACAGAATCCACAGGGGGGGCGGGGGTTGGTGGTGGCTTGCTGGGCATCCCTCACGTCCGCTCAGTCCTTCCCCAGGGGATGCAAGGAGTCTAGGGGCACACCCTCTTCCCTCATCCCTTGGAGAATGAGGCTCATGTTTCAGTCAGGAGAGAACTTGATTTCTTAAGGGGGAGAACTCCAGTCCAAGGTCAAAGTGGGGGACTGGAGGTGCAGGGAGTACTGACCCTGAATGTCCTCCGAAGTTTCGTAGAAGTCTGACTCACATCCTGCAGGCTCCTCTGTCCTAAATCTGAAAAGAACCCTGACAGATGTAGACATGGAGGAACGGCAGTAAGCCACAGGTCATCCCAGGGAGAATTCAACTCCCTGCTGTCCTGGGAAAAGGAATATTCTATAGCTCGGGTCCCAGGTAAACTCGTAACTGGTTTTAAACTGGCCTTGACCCATCAGAGACTGTCTCGGGCTTTGGAACTCAGCCAGAGGCAGACTTGTTGGCCATTGACCCATACCTGCCTTCAAGACCCTGTAGAAGCTCGGCAATTTGCTTTGCTTAGTAAGGCTGTGCCTGACCAGCCAAACTTTCCCTTAATTAATATATTCAGCTGTTTTGGTTTCAAATGTTGAGTGGTATCACTTCTGTTGACACTGGGCCATATTTCTTTTACATCTAAGTTTTAACAAACAAGTGCCCAGGATTAATACCTGGAATGACAGATTTGTTTTTTTAACTTGAATATTCTGAGTTATGTTTTCCAGCCCTTCTTTGCCCAGTGATTATGTTTAGACAGAAACGGGGGCTGTGGTGGAGGGACACAATCCAGAGCCCAAACCAACAGCTCTGACAGGCGTGGATGTGGGTCTGACAGGACAGGAAGAGACAGGAGCTTCTGGAGCTGGAGGCCGAGGGCCTGCTAACGACGTGTAGTGCCTATGTGTTTTCTTGACTCCGAAGTTACCTCTGAGGTTCCTGCTCAACCAGGTAGGCAAAAGGACTCAAAAGGCTATGGGTCTCACTCCCACAGAGATCAGCAGTCTGGTCATCAACAACACCATGCCCCAGAAACTGTAGGTCAATTTACCAGAGTCATGGAGCAAGTCAGAGTCAAGATGAGGCTCCACGGTCTCCTAGACACCTCCTCGCTCCTCACTCTGTCCTTGGTTTTTGCCATTGTCGCAGAAAGGAAATTTGGTTTCATTACAAGCAACCCCTGAACTTACCTTTCAAGAGCCTTTCAGGTGGAAAGTAAATCAGTCAAGCTTTGAAAGAAGTTACATTCATAAACTTATATTTTTATTCTTTTTCTGTACATATTGGCAATGATAAAGCTTAAAAGATGCACGTCCTATGAAATATGCAAAAACAAGGAATTTACATAAATAATTTATACTTCAGAAAATTAAAGTTGAAAAATATTTTCCACATCATTAGAGTTCACAGTATTTAAAGTAAATCAAGCTTTTCCCTTTAGATTTCAAACTATATTGTCTCAGCAGAGATGATAAAATCTAATCAGGAATAAAATGATCAAGTTTCTGTTTTCATTCAGTGCACGAGTAGACCTACTTCGGTATCAGGCTGTTCCCGCGCTGAGGCTGCAGCGTTTCTTCCCGATCCTTCACCTCCTGAGTGGCTGTGACCCCGCAGGGGTCACATGGCGTGGAATGGTTACAGCATCACCAAAACCACCCACACTGGACACATTCAACCAAGTGGTAACGTCTGCTGTTCTGATGCCTCATTTCCACATAATACTTTTTATAGCCCTGAAAATGGAAACCTCGGCATCTAAACACAGCCAAACATGTTAACACTAATACAAGGCACTGTGCTGTGGGTTTGGTTTATTTCTAGGAAAGATCATGTTTGCATAGATTGCTAGCAATTTAGTGTGCAATAAAATAGAGGGCTGGGCCCGGCGCGCGTGGCCCATGATGGATGAAGCTATGAGATGCTCCTTCAGCCCAGGGGCAGCACCGTCCGTCTCTAGCCCCAGCCTTTTGGGCAGATCCCTGAGGCCCCTACAGGAGAGTTTTTTGCTCAAAAAGCTGCAGGTCAAAGCGGACCCAGACCTCCCCGGTGGGGACCTCGTGCAACAGGAGTCGGCGGGTTGTGGGGCCTTTGCTTTCCTGTTCTGTGCGAATTTTTGCCAGTGGAACTTCAGTGCGGCCCAAGAAATCTGGAGAATAGACATGTGAGAGTCAAAGCCACTTCTTTATGAGGAGGAGTGTCTGAAAACATTCATAAGACTTTCAAATCCAGAACAGTTAACTTTTAGTTAGTGGCTGTCTGCTAACTGTGCGGGGACGCATGCCTAGGGAGAGGTCCGTGGGAGGGAAACTGCCTTCTTGGAATCCAAGTTCCTTCAGGCAGAGCATGTCTCACCCATTCAGCAGGTGCTGGGAGCAGTGTTTCTGTTGTGTATGTAGGCAGTGACTGGAGACCACCCCTTCCCCTGAAATAACCCCTGACCCACTTCCCACATGAGCTGCAGGTGCCCATTTTCCTTAGGTATCACGGAGGAAAATGAAGCCAAGTACCCTGCATCTAGACCCTAGAGTATTCAGATTCCCTGCTCCAGTTATACTTTACCATCTGGTGAAAACTGGTCTCTGTCAAACATGGTGAGACACAGCACATCTTGGTAGAGGTCCTTAATAAAGAACTGGCAGTTAAAATTCCACTTGGGGTTGAGTGTGTCCTGGAGGGTTCTGGTGGTATAGCTCTGGGAGCCCATGCTGATTTCACAGTATGGATTGCTCTTTCCTGAACAAAAATAAACAAAAGACACGGGTGGCATGTGTACGTAAAATAAATGACAACAGGACCTTACTTGAGCAGAAGCAGGATCCAAATGGATGCTTCTCTGTAAACCACGACAGCAGGGGCACAATCTGAGGGCCCAGATCTGCCTTGTGGTCTCTGTATCCCCAGTGCTGATAGCTTCATAAACTTGGGAGCAACCATGTGGGCTCCAATGCCCCAAGTGCTCCCCACAAGCCTGTACAAGTGTCCATACAATTTCTACTCAGAAGCACTGAGGAAAGAGGCACTGGTACTTATTGGGAAGACACAGGATAATATTGGTCCCATAACTATTTTAGTGGCACTATAAACACTGATTTTTTTAAAAGTGTCCCATTGTTCAAAAGAGTTATCAGCAAAAGGGCAGTTACCACATCTGTTGAAATGAAAGAAGCATTTACCATTCGGTTTACAGGCTTTTAATTCTGTAGCTTCGATGACGTGCACCATCAGACGCCCAATGCCTGAAGTCTTTTGAGAACGAGCTACAAAAGAGGAAGACAAGTGACGTCAATTTCTTCTCTGAGAACACAGGTAGTGCACGGAGGACACTGAGCTGTGGGTACAGTCTGTCCTTCTAACCAATCCTGACACTCCCCAGTGTCACTGGCCGCTGCACTGTGTCTGGCGGGCCAGCATCTGGCTGCTGTGTGCCTTTGCCCAGGCCGTGTCACCCGCTGAAATACCTGTCCACCCTCTCTGCTGGTCTGCATCCCACCCAGCCTTGAAGATGTGTGTCCAATCTCACGTGTCACACCCTTCCCCCGCACCCATTAACCTCAGCTTAGGAGCGCCCTGCAGCCTGCTGGTTCTGAAATTCCGTGTCCTATCCATCTCCTCTGCCAGGAGAGGCCGATGCAGAGCGTGTATTGTTTATTCAGCCTTGTATTAATAAACACTCAATTGGCTAGCAAATGGTAATATTAATAAAATACATATGTCCATTCAGCACTGAAAAGCAGCTAACATTTATTGGATACTTACTTTGTGTTAGGCATGTGCTAGACCTCTACAAAAGTTTTATTATGTAAACAGTACACTACTGCTATATGGTAGCTCTTTATAACTGCCATCTCCACATATGGGAGAACTGAGGCTTAGCAAAGACGGTAACCTGCCCATGTCACACAGCCTATGAGTGGCAAGGTAAAACCTAACCAGCAGGTACCAAAGTCGACTGGCCACCCATCATCATTCCAATTACGTGTAAATAATTACTGCTTATAAAGCAGTTTCACTTAAGACCTCATTCTGTTTGAGGATGTACTCAAAACCCTTTTCACATGGAGGGAAATGGGTCTGTGAACTCAGATTGGTAAATATGAAGTTAGTTAAGCAGGTGCTGCCCTCAGAGGTTTAAAAAGGCTGCTTGGTGAACCACTGAGTTTTTAAAACTTAGAGCAAGTATGACTTATGAGAAGCCCCCCCCCACCTCGTTTGTGCCAACTCTCCAGGGCGGCACTTACACTCACTTCTTTCAAGGGCCGGCTAAGACTAGCACAGGGCTTGGCACAGAGTAAGTAATCAATAAATGTCTAAAGAATTGAACACATAGAAAATACATAACAATATGTATAGATATCGACGTTAAGCAAAACTAACAAAAACTCTTGATTTTTATCTTTACCAATTAAGGGATCATTATATGCTTTCCGAATCATTCAGTCGTTGATTTTTTAATAGCAAGACTTTGAAGTACCATTAAAATAAGATTCAATCAGCAAAAGCCAATTTACACATACCTTTCAGGCGTATATAACAAAATAAGGGAAACCTGAATAAAAAAACATAAAGAGCTGCAGTTCTAGCAGCCAGGACAGAAGAGGGAGGGCGAGGGAAGGGCTGGAGGGAGCGCGGGCAGGGAGATCAGAGGTGGTTTGTTCAATCAGGCGGCGGGATGGACCAGGCAGAGGGAGGAAACAGGCTGGGGAACAGGTAACACTGGGGATGGGCCCTGAGTCTGGGGAAAGAATTTGTCCTGAATCTGGGAGGCGATGGGGAAGATGCTTCAGCAGGGAGAGTCAGCCCTGGAGAAAGAATACTCTAGGAATAAAGGGGATGGTGATGGGGCGCCTTGTTCCTGAGGGGAGACTGGTGGGTCTGTGCCGCTGGGAAAGGCCCAGGACACGGGCAGAGAATGGGGTGGGACTCGGCCTCTGACTAGAGAAGGAGGAGGGCGGAGGGCACACTTCCAGTCTGGGCGGCGAGGACGGTACTGCCGTCCGCAGAGCTGCCGTCCGCAGGATGGCATGGTGTGAGTCCCAGCCGGTGGTGGGGGGAAGCCGAAGTGTGTCTGGAGTGTGGGCTCGGGAAGTGGCCCAGCATGATTTTCATGAAACCGAGGGAGAAGGACAGAGAGGCTTGGGCAAGGGTGGAGCTCCAGGTACAAGGGGGAGGAGGAGCCTTGACTTGCTGCCATTGGGTGCAGGGGGCAAAGTGAGTCAGGCAGTGGGTCAGGTCACTGGTGTCAAGTGAGGGAGCCCTCTGCACAGAATGAAAACGACAAGGGAGGGGGAGGTGAAGGGCTGGTGATGACAAGGAGGGGCTCCAGGTCCTGGTGTCGAGGGAGGGGGGAGGGGTGGATGTGGAAGAGGGCCCAGGCAGAGGCTGGGGAGGGAGAGGAGGAGAAGAGCTGATGGGAAACAGGCCAGAAAAGTGAAGTTGGATGAAGCAAGATGGACCAAGCAGAAGTGGGCTTGGTTGTGCAAAGGACCCTCTTCCTTTACCACAGACAGAAGGGAGGTCCCGAGGCTGGCCTGGGTGACCCTGTCTGTGTAGTGGGCAGGGGGCTCGGGGAGGCCCCAAGGGCAGGAGCCGCCAGGCAGGTCCTGCTAGGTCCTGCTGAGCCCACAGCAAGTCTGCTCCTCCAGGCTGTCCCTGTGCAGCCCCACCCTGCAGGAGCAGCAGCTGGTGTCCTGAGGGCGGGACCCTCCCCTCCCTTCCCCCTCCTCCTCGCCTGGGACCCCTCGGCTGTTTCCGACTCTCCAGGGCACCACCAACTACCTTGATAAGCCTTCTCTCGCTTCTTCTTTTCCGTGTCGATGTACTGCTCAGACGCCGCCTTGATCTTCTGGACCCAGGCAGTCCTGAGGAGAAGCAGAGCACAGCCATTGGGTGGCTTTCCCGCGTACCTTCTGGGTTCAGCCAGGACCCCAGAGTTCTGCACTTGTTCTTCACTCCTTTGCTAACCTTGCCTTTGACAAGTTTCCCATCATAGACCTAATGTTAGTTCAACTGAAAGACTTGTTTGCTAACTGACTTTCAAGCTGAGAATTTCTAGACAGTCACTCACTGCTTATAAGGCACCAGGCACTTGAAAGGTGCAGGCACACAGAAATAGAAGATGAATTAGCCACATCAATGGCAATTCGGCACGACAGAGTGACATTCTACGGTACAAAGAACACCGAGAACCACGTGCACAGAGGGGAGGAGCATCCCCTGGTGTGCCATCACACAGGTGCAGAGCTACCCCATAGAGGACGCAGGGCTGGCCAGGCAAAGAGCAGGAGGAAGGCGCTCCACACAAGGAGGCGGGCATTCTGGCTGGAGTGCAGGTCCTGTGCGGTGGAGGGATGGGACTGAGGCTGAGACACACAAAGAGGGCCTCAGACACCAGGTGAAGGAGCCCGGACCACCACACAAGAGATTTTAGGAAGCAAGGTGTTGGATCTCCCATTTTGGAGGATCCTGAGGAGAGAGTGGAAGCACGGACACACATAGAGTGGCTGCAGTAACCCAGCATGTCTAAACCAAGGCTGACCAGTGGGACCGGGGTGGAGAGCACTGGTTAGGAGGGGTTGAGGATACAGAATTAGTAGGACCGAGCACAGACTGGAGGTGGGTTTATGGAAGGGAGACATCCAGGCTTCAAGGTAGGTCACATGTGGTCAGAACTGACCTCTCGTTAATGTTGTCTGTTCGGAGGGTGTAGACCCGGTCAATGTGAGAAATGTGGAAGACAGGCTCATCGCTGGAAGGGTCTGTGGGCAGTTTCACCAAGACTTCATTCAGGAAAATGGGCTGAAAGAGGGCCAAAACACAGACTGTGAAATGGGCCGGAACCCTCTACCTGCCTACATCTAGGGAGAGTTCTGTTTCCTGAAGAGTCTTGTTGAGGAGGAGAGAAGGGTCTAGCTTCTTGAGTCTTTTAATTAGGGAAAAAGAGACTAGGTCCATTTTGTGGAAGAAAACATCTTGGGCAGATGAGATATTACTGAACTGGGGACAGGAGCTCTGAGGGTCTGTGACTGCTCATGTGACAGGTCTCTCCCTCCGTGTACCTACACTTAACACTTTGCCTCAGTTTTACAGAGAGACCTAACGCTGAATGCGGACAGAGGTGGGATCACGTCACGTCTGCCAGGGAGGAGTGACTCATCTGGAGACAGGCGAAGAGTGTCCCACGAGGACAGGAAAGGATCGGGCCAGGAAGGAGGTCCTTCAGGTGAAGGAAATACCTCATTATGCTCCTGATGCCACAGCCAGGAATGTGACACTTACCGTTTTATACATTTTGAATTGGGCATTGGACTTAGAGCTGAAAAGCTTCTCAGAGCCTGAGGAAACGGCAAACTGCTTGACCATGTAGGTAAGAAGCAGAAAGTCATTGAAGAGGAATCCATGTAGTTCCTTGTTGCTCTTGGTCTTGTATAGTTTCCCACTGTGCAGAAGCTTCCGGGGCCCCAGGCAGTTGGTGAGGGAGTTGAAAATAAGTTGCTTAAAGAGAAATTGTCACTTTGTGAGTCCCAGCACAAACCATCCCAGAGCCCCGTGAGAGGCCCGTGCCCCGGATCTGAGGGTGCATTGATTTTCCTGCAGAGTCCAAACTGACACGGGAAAGTGGTTCCTTCTACCCACAGAGCACGGATTCTGCTGGCTGACTTCAAAGAACTCACAACAAAAATAGCAAAATTCTCTTCCTAAGAAAGGAAAATGACAGCCCAAGAAGGGGCAGGACAGTGAGCTGGGCTGGGCTGAGGCAGATCCTTTCCACACTGGGGGAAGGCCTGAACCCAGTTCCCCACCTGGAGCCTGCCTGGCGGCACCCAGCTCAACACCACAGGCCTCACCTCTGCAAGCCCTTCGCACTGAACGTGTGCCTGGATCCACTCCAGTCGGTCTGAATTTTCTTTTTCCCGAACTCCTTCATTAACTTGGGAACAAAGCTCCTCTGCTCGCTCAAGAGCCAGCTTTAGGGAGGAATGGTCCACGTGATTCTCCAGGGTGTTCTCCAGAATCTGGAAAAGAGCGGGCTCCGTCAGGTGGGAAGTAGAGTGTCTTCCACCCAGAAGTCCTATTGCCTGCTGTGTGTGCTGGGTGCCGGGTGCTAGGCGCTGGGTATACAACAATGAGTAAGACGACTGTTTGCCCTTACGAAGCGCATGGCCCCGGAGTACCTGGGAAGCAAGGTGACTCAGTTATGAGAGGGTGTGCCAGTTGCTACATGGATCAAGTGCCCTGAAACCTGTGGGTGCCCAGCGCCTCTCCGGCTTGGTCTTGATATATATGTTACCACACGTGGCTCCCTCCCTCCCCCCAGTAATGTAAGCCATGGCCTTTAAGGTGAACCCACCAGTACAACCTGGCTGCAGCTTTCATAAGTGTGTTAACTTGCTGAATAGCAATGGCTTATAACGTTTTTGGGGTCACTGATCTTTTTTATAAATCTGAAAAAAGCAGTGAATCTTCTGCTACAAGAAAAATACAATAAAATCATGTCATCACCTTGTAGGATAACATACTCCGTTCCTTCTAAAGTGACTTCAAACTAATGTGACAAACGTAAAAGAATAGAGGTTGGCATACAACCGTGTGTGGTCCCACCAGCAGAAGGCTCCTGTCTGGACTCTGGCCACCCGGGGCCGTCCTTGTTTACAATTCCAAAGTGGGATAAAGCCCCGAACGCCAAAAGCTTTTCTTTAATATTCATTTGGTGGCAAAACCTGACCTAAACTGAAGAGATATATCTGTTTATTCTACTTAAAGGTGATTATTCATGTATTTCACTGTAGGAATATACTGTTTGGCTATAGGTGATGCCCAGGCTTTGTCTGGGTGTCATGTAGTATGTCAATTTTGAATTACATTCTGATTCTGAAAATACCACCTGCTTCAAATATTTCAGGTAAGGGACTGTGGGTTATTGTATATTAATGGGTCAGTTTGGTATCATAACTGACACGTAAGCTCTGTAACATAAGGTCCACAATGAGTTAACATGGCCTAGAGACCAATGGTCAAGGGATAATCAATAAAAGTAACAGCCTTACATTGTTTCTACTGTTTTTCTTTGTAAGATGATTAAAATTGTGGAAAACTCCTTTGTAAAGTATGCCTTCTCCTTGGAAGGCATATTGGCTCAAGCGGCCCACATGGCTTATGCTAAAAGATGGATGGTATGACTGTTTAGTTAGCCAAGTTGAAGTGGGGAACGGCAAGGCGATGGTGATGAGCTCAGGGTAGGACGCACTGAGCTGTGGACGCCTGAGACGTCTAGGGAAAGGTGTTTAGCTGGTGGACGAACTTAGACCTCAGCAGAAAGACCGGAGCCTGAGGTTGTGCCCATCGTGGACTCCGTCTGGACTCATGAGCTACAGGCTCCACAGCTGCAGACCCAGAGGGCACTTGCCCTGCCTGGAAAAACACATTTGTGACTTTGAGAGATCCAGGGGAGTTTCCTGGGGAGGGAGAGGACAGGTTACCTAAGTGACACACGGCTCTTTGCCTAACCCAGATCGTATGTGCGTGTTCGGGTGTGTGCCCACGTGTCTGGTCCATCAGACCATGTGGCAGGGCTGGCTCCCTGACTACAGCCTCTGTGGACCTCAAGGGGTCGGGATCCTCTGTCCCAGCCGGTGCACTCACACTTCTGATGAGCAGAGGGTAGCGGGTGATCCTCTGCATGGGCTTCAGCAGGAAGCTGGAAAGGGGCATTCCTTTACATCGAGGGTCAGACGCCAGCTTCTGCAAATAACGGAGGGGCTCATGAGGAAATCACAGCTTCAAAGAGAACAAAGGAAACACCGACTGTACTCCTGACTTTGATCACCTTTTAGGGTTCTAATTTCTTTTAGAAATCCAGGATTCAAAATGATGTATATCGGATTCACAGAGGAGTATCTCCCCTCCTTCGGTGAACCCAGCGGATGCTTGTCAGCTCTTTCTTTCTTTCTTATATGGACTTGTCAGCCTGTGCCATCACTCCCTCCTTTGCTTCCAGAACCACTGATGCTGTCTTCCCAGCCCACTCCTTCCTATCCCTCACTTCTTTCTTCTCCTCTACCTGCTTTTAACTGTAGGTGCTGCCCAAAGATCCCCAGCAGTTGAGTCCCTGATTGCTACCTGGACCCTCTCTAGAGGTCCGTACTGGCCGAGTTACTCTCCTTCCTACCTGGATCTCCTCAGTACACCCCAAAGTCCTCATCTTCCTTCATGAAAGCTTCTCTTGCACCTCCATCCCTGAGCTGGTAGCACCATTCTGCACCACCCACCTCCCCCCAACACACCTAGGAGTCACCTTCAACTCTGTCTTCTAAACAGCTCGTGATTTCCCCCGCCTCTGCCTGCCTGCTGTCCCTGCTTTATTAGAAATAATCACGACTGCTTATTGAGCACGTACGATGTGCCAGGTAATGAATGCATTAGCCTTTGCTAAGTCCCTTCTGTCCTTTCTTCACTTGGCTAATTCATACTCATTTCTGTAGACTCAGATTATGCCTCCTCTTGGCCAGGCTCTCCCCCTTCCTTGATGTTTTCTCTCATGTTCAGTGACTCTTCCTGAGCCTCTGCCATCACCCGTGGACACCTTTATCATGACACCACATCTGGACTGGGGAAAGACAGGTAGGTGTCTCCATGACCTTACGGACTGTTATCTCCAGGAGACGAAGGACCACATCTTATTTGCTTCTACTCCTGTTATTAACACAGTCCTTGAATAGAGTAGCTAGTACTCCTGGATGACTTATTTTTTTGAAGACCATTTTTAATGACTGAAAAGCACATTTACTATAATTTACCTATTCGTTTCGCACTATGGGATATTAAAACCGCCCCTTCCTTTTGTTTTTGGATATATCTATATATGTTGCTATAGCAAGCATCTTTATGCTTTTTATTTCTGTATTTTCTGAGACTTTTTAAAAAGTAACATTTAGAACATGATTTAGAACATGTCTGTTTCTTTTTACTTGTGTTTTTCTGTTTGTCTATTAGATTTACCAGAGTTATATTTTATTCTTTTCAATGTATCTGTTCTTAGATACATTGATATCATTTGTGTTTTTATCTTTATTACTTACTCCATTTTCCTGTTGGGATTTTTATCCTCTGCCTAACATCTTGTATTTTATGTTTAATTATGTTTCTATCCTTTTTTGATAATGAAGACATTAAAATTATGCATTCTCCCTTAAGACACTGTGGCTGATTTCAGAAGACAAAAAAAAACAAAAACAGGTTTTACTTTCATTTCCCTCACCCTGTCACACGTGTAGTAATAGTTTCTGTTACTGAACGACGTCAGTGAGATTTCTCACGCATGACACTCTGTGATGACAAGCAGCCACGCGACGCTCGCGGCTGGATCACTCGCAGGGCGTTGTTCATTCGTTCTATCACACTGTGTCCTCTGAGGGTCGTGCTAGCGTTACTTCTCCTTACCGAGTGTTTGGTTTTAATTTATAACCACGGCGTCATGGAACTGATCGTGTCCTCTTCTTCTCAGTGGTTTCTGGACGCCGCGAGGACACCTGGGTGCACTTGGAGCACGGGGACGGGGCCCCGCGTGGGCGTCTATGAAGCGTCCTGAGTCCCAACGCTGCCCTAGTCCTCTCGTTTCCTTTTGTCCCACTGTATTCATTCACTTACAACATGTCACCTTATCTTGTTGCGTTTTGTATTTTTGCGTAGGCTATTTCATACCCTTTCTGGCATAAGGTGGATGTAAAATAAATGCAATTTACAAAATTAATAAAGTGACATTCTGGAAAATTCTGGAGTATAAAGTAGCTGACGTAAGTAAATAGCTTAAGTAACAGTCTACGAACAGATGGGCGAAATTATGGCCCCAGTGCCAAGCAGCACCAGGTCAACACGGAGGGTAACACAAGCACTCGGAAAACTCTCTGCCTATCGGCGTTTCCTTGGGAAACTGGTGGGGAGCCCTTCCCCCTGCGGAGTCCTCACCGTGCAGCCCCGAGAGCCGCCTCCAGCTCAGCGCGGGCCGGCCTGCTCATGATCCCAGAACGGAGTTACCTTTAAAAATTCCTTGAAATCGGTGTCTTCGTCGGTCTTCTGCTGTAACAGGGCTGCTCCGTTCAGCTGACAGCTACAGAAGCGGATGTAAGCCTGCATGTGGGACAGCTCGGCCGCCAGGATGTCCCCGATCATCTGCACCGGCATCCTCTCTCCCCCGGTCTTCTTCCGCACCCGCAAGGCCCTGCAAACCACGACTCTCACCGTGAATGTCGCTGGTAAGGAAAGGGTGACTCTCACGGGGAACTAACGGTAATGATCCCCAGGGAGTTACCGGAAAAACCCGGCACCGTGAGGGAAGAGTAGAGCGGAGGAGGCAGCTTGGCCTGCGTTACGCTGGCCAAGCCAACCCGGGCAAATGTTGGCGAAGAAGAGTAAGAAACTGAAGTCTATACACTTGGTGCTTCCAGGTCCTTGGAATGGTTTGGGATTCATCTTTGGTTCTTAGCAAAGTTCCTTTAGAAAAATTCTAACTTGTTCTCAGCCGAACCAAGAAGAAAGGACTTTTCTACACTCTGTAGGGGAAAAGGGAGCAGGAGCCCAGGTGCCGAGGTGGGGGTGAGCACCGTCCCCAGGAGAGCTGCTGAGCTGTGCGCCCCGCCCCCAGGTGGGCGGAGATGCAGGACAACCGGGACTGCTGATCACTGCCCCTCCCCCCTCCGCCCCCCTCCCCCCAGCCAGGAGTCTGTCCTCACAGGCTTCAGGGATGGGAATCACCCAAGGGGACTTAGGAGAATGTCAGACCAGCCAATAACGTCCAGGTATGGCTCCACTCTACCTGGTACGGTCAAGTAGATTTTGAAATCACATGTTAATATCCTGTTTATTTTATGATTTAACCTTTTCTTTGTTTGGTCAAAGTATTTTCTTTGTTATATTTCTCAACTTCAGTAATTATGTATTTACAGTTACAGGGCATCTCATAAAATGATAACAACATAAAAAGCTTGAGGGGGCCGAAAACAGGGGAAAGTAACTTTGCTCAACAGCCCTGCAGGGAGTTCAGTGTGAAGAGTGGCAGTCCTGGGGGCTGGCAGGAGGCGCTCACAACTCACTTGAGTAGCTTCGTGTTGGACATGATGAGCTCTTTCCAGTTGACAAAGATCAAGGCCATTTCCCCTTCAGTGAGAAAGCCGGACTCCACCATCGGTTTCTGAAAAACCTATATTCAAAATGCAAAAGGAAGAAGTTAGCTTAGGTGTGCACATACAGCCTGTGGGGTCTAAATCAAACAGTATCTTCATATAGTGAAACGAATACAATCATCATGTTTTTGTTTTTGTTTTTGTTGTTTTATGATCCTGATGTTTTTAAATAAGCCAACTTAGGATTGCTAAATTTTAAATTGCATAATTTCCCTACTGTTTGCTATTTAGATTCTTATTAGGGCTAATGCTTTTTTTTTTTTTTTAAGTAGGCTCCACGCTCAAAGTGGGGCTTGAATTCACAACCCCGAAAACAAGAGCTGCGTCCTCACGGTCTGAGCCAGCCGGGTGCCCCTCATTAGGGCTAATTCTAAGGACTGAGTCCAGTAGTCTCATCCATTAAGAGGAGATTCTCAAACCTCTCCGCAAGAGAGATCAGGGAGTTAAATAAAACCATGTGCATAAATTATCTACACCCTGTCAAAGCTGCAGAATTGAGGAAGCTGTCATGTGGGGCACTTCAGCATTATGGAAGCTGCGAGAAGTCCAGCAAAAGAAACAGCGATGACGTGTATGAGCCCCGAGACTGACCGCCAAGTGGACGCGGGTTTCAGAGGCGGGCTGACTGAAGGGGAGAGGCCGCCCTGCACACCTGTACCGCGTAACGCTGGAGCATTCACCCAGTGCTGGTGCCTGCGTATGTGCACGTGCCTGGGCGTGCATGCGTGCACGTGTGTGGGCGGGTTCTGAACAACTTCACGGATGATGCAGGTCAAGCCGAATCAGCTATGATTATTCCCAGGGCACTCGGGAAGAAATAAAGGCTGGGGAGTGATCTGCTCAAGGTCACAAACCCAGAATACGGAGGAGCTAGAACCCAAAGGGTGGTCTTTTTGGTTAGAAATCTGGGTTTCCACTCAACAGCTAGGATTCCTAGCGAATGACTTTAAAAGCCTTCAGGGAACTGTGAAGTTATCTGAGACAACTCTTTTCATGTGCAATCTTTCCAAGATACACACGACGGGTCAGTCTGTTAAAATCGTTCAGTGGCCTGGTGAGAAGATGTAGACTCTTTCTCGAGGTTCGCCAGGCCTGTGCGACCTGCCCCCAGCCCACCAGCCCCAGCTTGGGCCTCGAGTACTCGACACTCCAGCCACCGAGACTGCCTGCAGGGCCCTCATTCCTCAGGCCTTCCTGCTTCCGCGTCCTCTCCTGGGCACAGAAAACCCACCCTTGTCCTTCTGACCTCCGCCGAAGCCTAACTGGGAGGGTCTTTCCCGACTCTCCTTTGTGGGGGAGGGTGGCCACCCCTCTTCTGGCCCCCACCTCAGTGTTCTGCAGCTGTCTGTCACTCCACAGGACTGTGAACTCCTGGAGGGCAGACACTCTCTCTCTTCTCCAGCACAGTGCTTTCTGCACATGGTAGGTTTTGAATTAATGTTTATTTACTGAGTTGAGTTGAACACGATTCAAAGAATTCAGATCCCAATGCTATGAACTGGACGTCTCTAAACCTCTACAGTTCCACAGTCAGACTGAAGATGTCGGGACCCTGGAGAGATGGCGGACCTGCTCTGAGGGGCTCCTGAAGGACTGGGAAGGCAGCTAGTGGTCTGCTCCTTCATCCACTGATGAATATATGCTACTTTGTTTATCCCACTTACCTGCCTCAGTGAGATAAGCAGAGGAGGAAGGCGGTGGGGCCCTCGGGGAACCCCCATGGGAATGGCGATGAGAACACCCAGCCTGGAAACAGTGCTTCTGCCCTAAATCCCTGACTTTGACATGACCCCTTGCCCATCAGGCAAGGGAAGGTGGGCAGAATGGGAATGACCAAGGCCCAAGTGGTTAAGTGACTGGTCTCAGTGGAGCAAGCATGTGCCCCTGTCCCCTCTGTGCTGGGGTCAGAGAGGTACTTCCGCACCCACTCAGCCTCTCAGGGCTGGGATCTGACCAGCAGCAGGGCTGATACTCAGAGGGTTTAGTAATGGAGGCGGGCTTTTCTTCTAGGCCCTCTTTCCCGGTCAGAGAAGGGCAGAGATAAACGCGCATAGTTCATTTGGTCCCGACGGGAAGGCCTGCAAAGGGCCAGACGAGGGTTTGGGGATGCAGGATGTGGGATACACGCCCCTGCTCTCAGGAGCTCTGAGCCCTGGTTGCAGGGGGGGATTATCAACCGAGAGATGTGAGCAACTGAGACGTGCACGCAGTGGCCACGTAAGCAGAACCCGCACGCAGGTCTGGAGGTCCCCGCCTGCGTGCTGGGTGGAGGAGGAATGAGGGGCGGGCCTTGCTGGGGCGCAGATGCAGAAGGATGCAGCCTCTGCTCCGTGCCGCTAGCGAGGTCACGGCCAGGCCTACGGTGCACCTGCCGGGCCTGTGCGGGGATACGTGCTCTCTTCAGGGGCCTTGTTTATTTAACTGGGCTTCTCATCTGAGGGCCTTGACGCGCTGAGTGGGAACTAAATGCCATGAAAACAAGAGTAGAAGTATACAGTCCTACTTCGCGTCCTCAAACACAAATCATTTCGGAGTGCTACTCCAACAGCTGTTATCGGCTGACAGGTCACTGGCAACATGAATCGGCACAAACGGTAAGGACATCACAGCTGGGAAACATTTTACCAGGTGGTCCTATCCGGTTTTCCAAAGTGACACAAATGTGAGATGAACTCTCCCCCTGTTTCACAGTCCCTTGGAAGTACCGAAGTCTACGAACATGTCAGGTGTCAGAGGAGCACAGCAAACAGGCAAAAATGTGGGGGAGATGGAAGTTTGCTTTAGTGCCTTCCCACTGGCTCTACCCTCGTCCTTCCCCTTCCTGGATGGGGCCTCTCCCGTATGCAGCTGAGGCGTCTCTTGTTCTCTGCACCCTCAAGGGCTGCGACTGGGGGACACGGTGGACTGGGGCTCTCCAGGCGCCCTCCCACGTCCACAAGGCGTTGTGAGGGTGTGAGAGCTCCTGTCGCTACTCGTGAATTCGCAGCACACGAAAGCCGATGCCTGACGCTGAGGTCGAGGCCCGCCACCCCTGCGGGCACAGCCCTCACCTCCACGACGAGCTGCAGGTCGTCCACGTACCGCTCTTCGGTCTGAATGAGCTCGTGAATATAGCCCTGCCGCTTCCTCTCGACCGGCTGCATGGTGTCCAGGCTTTGGAGATCAGCACACCCTATGGAAAAACAGGGACGAGTTTCAACACGGCATTTCAGTCTTCTTTGTGGGAAACAGACGTTTATCAGCAGACGTGCTGGGTTTACAAATGGTGCCTCGAAAAAGCCACGCACAGAGGGCCGCGCACCTGCGGAGAGCCGGCCTCCCCACCTGCCGCTCAGCCAAAGCGGCAAATCAGCGCCGCCTGTAACACCTCGACTTCTTTCCCAAACGAATGACCGATTCACGGCTTTTTAGAAACGGCCTCAGAGAGTTCGGAACTGTCATGGACTCGTGGAGACCTATGCGGTTCTCACCACCTCGGCTGTTTCAAAGATACCGAAACGATTCGATGAATCAAATGCTTAAGACCGGTGTTTTCCAAACTGGAGGCTATGAGCTGTCGGTGGGTCCTTATATTGATTTAGGTTTTGAAAGTGTGGGTCAGGGCTAACATTAAGACAAACACACAAATAAATAAATTACCTTGTGCACCGCCCTCATTAAGTACTGCAAGTGAACACTTTCAGTTAGGTATGTATTTGGGGATGTAGAATATATTTCCGACTGTGAGCTACGGTTAAAAAAATGTTTGAGAAACATTTCTGTAGATTTCTCAAAGTGAAGTGTTAAGGTTAGGAAAGCTGAAATTCCCAGGGCCCAGCCGTTCCCCGCAAGACCACTGTCTTAACTCGCCAGAACAAAGAAGTGGTTTTGGGACACCAAAACCGTAAGTTAAGACTTTGAGGGGAGTCCCTGGCAGCGTCGCATCAGGGTGAGCGGTCCTGCATTCGCTTTGGGTCAATTTACAGGCACATGGGAGCTGAACGGCATGTCAAACTGAGAAGAAACATAATTCCAGAATCGCTTAGTAAGAAGCTAAGGGCTTGCTTTTTTGCATAGTGAGAGAGAAAATATCTCAGGCGGCCCTTCCTCAGAGTAGGTACCTAGCAAGCTACAACACGAGGGAGAGACAAGGCCCAGCGAGGCATGGATGACCCTCGAGGCAGCAGGTGTAAGGTGAACCTTGCCCCAGCCTTTGTAGGCGGGGCAGAGTCCGCGCAGACGCAGAGGCGCCGCGCTGGGAACACACGAACAAGTCCATGGAGGCGAAGAATGCAAGGAGCAGACTGCGCATTTCAAGGGGGTTTCTCTTTCCGCTTACCTTTGAGTTTGTTTTAAAAAAATTTTTTTAATGTTTATTTTTGAGAGAGAGACACACACAGAAGGCGAGTAGGGGAAGGGCAGAAAGAGATGGAGACAGAGGATCCGAAGCAGGCTCCAGGCTCTGAGCTGGCAGCACAGAGCCCGACATGGGGCTCGAACCCGCAAGCCGTTGAGATCATGACCTGAGCCGAAGTTGGACGCTCATCCGACTGAGCCACCCAGGGGCCCTTCTGCTTACCTTTGAGTTTTTATGTATTTTGTATAGATCTGGACTAAGAGTTCTCATGCAGACAACTGGTCTATTTTCTGTGGATGCTGCCAACGGCTTAAAAAAATTCTCACAGTAAAACAAAAATAGAATAAGGCAAGAGGACATCATGGTGCCACTGTCGTGTTCAAAATTATCTTTTCTGGGGACTGTATTTTATTCTGTTCTGCGGGGGCGCACTGCAGGAAGGCCAAGTGTTCTGACCCGGAAGGCTAATATAGACACCTGTCTGACTAGGTGGTGTGTAGCAAGGAGGCTGGAGGCGATGGCTGGGCACCTAGTGGAATGTTGCTCTCGTGATGCGCGCCCGGGTCACTGGTCAGAGGAACGAGCTGATGGAAGCCATCAGGGCAGTTTCTAAGGTGACTCCGCGCTCACGCCAGACAGTAGGGTTCTACGAATTCCAGTCACTGACATTCTGCCACACCCGCATTCGGTCTCTACTTTTACATAATTCTTTCCTATAAATTTACTCATGTTTGAATTACATATTTGGGAAGGCATGGGTTTTATGTACTGGTTATGTTTCTTCTAATACTCACTAAAATAAATATACAACCATTAGAAAAATAAATCTCCTGAGGTATTATTCTGTGTGCCATCACGCAATGTATCACAGGGATAGGTCTATCGCACTTAGGGAAACACTGGTTTACATGGAAACCCACAAGCATCGGCCTGTCTGCTCTGTACCTTGGAATAATAGGAAAAGTCCCAGATATTTTATCATTTCTAGGGCGAGAACATGCATGACATGAGCTCCACTGGGATGGATGTGAGGACAATCCTATACTCCGCCTCTAACTGACCCCTCTGCATTTCATTACAATGGTTCTTAAACTTCTATTCTATTCAAGTTTTCACCTTGACCCTGACCCTCACTTTCAGATGTTCTTACCTCTGATGTCAGGGAAAAGAAAGAAACGCATGGTGGCCCTTTTACTTCCTGCCCTTCATCTCCCGGCTCACTCATCCCTGAACTTCCTTCCTGTGTCCTGCAGGGGATGAGGGAATCCTGTTTCTTCCTGAAGCCAGCATCCTTAACCGACCCTCTCCTTTTGACCCCTTGCCATCCTCCCCACACTGTCCAACGCGGTAGCCACTAGCAACACACGGCCACTGAGCATTTGAACTGTGGTGGCCAGTACAAGCGGAGACTGCTCTAAGTGCAAAGTACTCACCAGATTTCAAAGACCTAATATAAAAAAAAAAAAAAGAAAAAACCAGAATGTACAATAATGCATTAATAATTCTTAGGTTGCTTACATATTAAAATGGTAGTATTTTGCATAATACTGAGCTAACCAAAAACATTATTCGAATTTTAATTTAATGTTTTACTTTTTAAAATATGGCCTTTGGAAAATCTTAAATTACATATGGACTGCATTTGTGACTTTCATCATATTTCTACTGAACAGCTCAAACCAGCCACTGCATTTTTTATTGCGTTCCTTCCCTAACAATGTTTTAGTGGCTTTTGCTATTTGCAGAACGAAGTCCTAGCTCGGCAGCACAGGGCTCCGGAGTCTCCATAATCCGCACGGCCTACAACTGCAGCCTCACCTCTGACCATGCAGCCTGCCTTTTAGCCGCCCTGGCCGAGGTTCAGTCCTCATGAGGTGCTGTACACCATGGCCCTGCCTCTCCCCACACAACCATCTTGCTAACCCTTCAAGGTGCAGCTCATAGGATCCTACTTTGGGGAAACCACCATGCCCTGTCCTACTTACCCCCAAACCACCTCTGTTTTTGTGCTCCCGGGGTAGTTTGCATCTGTATTTAAAACCTCACATAACGTAACCTGCATTGTAGTTCATCTCTATAGTGTTAGTATGTCTGTCTCTCCCACTGGAGGTCAGCGACTGTGTCTCACACAGTTCTCCAAGGTCGAACTTGGCACAGTATTTTCACCGCGGAGGTCAGGAAATATTTGTCAAGTGGTGGACCACTGGGTTGGTCCCCAGACCTGTTTCTCACCTTTCCTCTGCTCTGTACTGCAGGGAGGCCAACCCCACAGCCTGCTTACTTAAGCTCCTATTTTAGCTGGCCTCTGCCCATGTTTGGCTGATTGAGAGGAGGCTCTGGCAGGAGGCTGAAGATTACAGGGCAAATGGGGAAAACACTCCTGCCAGAAAGGGGAAGCACAGGAAACCTTTTAGTCACTGCTGGGCAGAGAACATTAGAATAGCTGGGTTTGCCTCTCATAAATTTGGAGTTCAAGAATTCTATAACTGGTGGATTAACAGAAAAGTTGGTCCCTGGCTGGTGATACCCTTAGGGTGCTGGGCCAAAGAAAATGTATGACTGTCCACAGGATTTCCATGTAAAAACCAAGTCTCACTAAAGATGAGCTCGAAATAGAAAATTACAAGAAATAAGGAAAGATCCACCATAAATAAAGAATGATGACTAGAAAGGACCCTGAGAGGGGCTCCTTGTTGGCTCACTTGGTAGAGCACGTGACTTTTTATCTCAGGGTTGTGAGTTTGAGCCCCACATCGGATGTAGAGATGACTTAAAATCTTAAAACAAAAACAAAAAGAAAAAACCCTAAGATCATAAGGTAATAGAACAAAATCTAAAAAAAAAAAGGTAAAAAGGATATATATTTAAAATAACTCAAGACATATATGAAAGGTTTGAAATCAGAGTCTATAAAAAAGAATAGGCAGATATGAAAAAGAAGCTAATAAAAATGGCAAATATTATCATGAAAATAATAATACACAGAAGTTCAAACACATCTGAGGAAAGGATTAGTAAATCTGAAGACAGATATGAAGAAATTAAGGATGCAGCCTAGAGCCACTTGGGTGGCTCAGTCAGTTAAGCTCCGACTTTGGCTCACGTCATGATCTCACATTTTGTGGGTTGGAGTCCCATGTCGGGTTCTGTGCTGACACTTCAGAGCCTGGAGACTGCTTCAGATTCTGTGTCTCCCTCTCTCTCTACCCCTCCCCCACTCACACTCTAATTAAAATAATAATAATAAAAAAAAGAATGTAGCCTAGAAAGACAAAATGATGGAAAACATAAAATGTAGGTTAAGGGGAATAGAGAACAGAATGACAAGGTCCAACATACATCTAATGGGAGTCTGGGGGGGGGAGAACAGAAAAAATGGGAAGAAGCAATATAGAAATTATAACGGTTGAGATTGTCTAGAACTAGTGAAAGATAGACCTCCACATATTTGGAAGGAAAAATGACTCCTGATTAGGGAAAAAAATAAAAATAAATTCATTCCTAAACTGCACAACACCAAGGAGGAAAAAAAATGATTAAAACACTCAGAAAGAGGGGCGCCTGGGTGGCTCAGTGAGTTAAGTGTCCAACTCTTGATTTTGGCTCAAGTCATGATCTCGAGGTTCTGTGGGATCGAGCCCCATGTCAGGTTTTGTGCTGGCAGTGTGGAGCCTGCCTGGGACTCTCTCTCTCTTCCTCTCTCTCTGACTTGCATGCACTCTCTCTCTCTCAAAATAAATAAATAAACATTAAAAAAAAGAAAACAGGGAGAAAAAGCAGAATCACTACAGAGGAAGAGCAGTCACTGGCGCACACATCTCCACACGACAACAGGGGGTACCGAGCACACCTACCTGTCAAACCAGAATTCTAATTATACTACCTTTTGTGGATAAGGGAGAAACAAAGATATTTTTAGGCAAAGTTTGAGAGCATTTACCACTAATAGGTTGACTAAAGAAACGATGAAGAGGTGTGTTTTGGGAAGAAGGAAATTGAGTAAGAAGGAAAAATGAGAGTAAGGAGTGGTGGAGATGAAGGAAGGAAGGAAGAGAAGAGAAGAAGGAAGAAGAGAGGAAGGGAGGGAGGAAAGGGTGAGTAAAAATACAGTAAATATGTGAAAACTCAAAATAATCATTGATGATCTAAAATAACAATATACCCAGTCGTGGGTACACACTCAAGGTGGGGGTTCCTGGGTGGCTCGGCTGGTTGAGTATCTGGCTCTTGATCTCCGGGTTGTGAGTTCAAGCCCTGCTTTGAGCTCCACACCAGGCATGAAGCTTACTTAAAAAAGAGTATAAATTCAAGGTGGACTTTAAATTGACCTAAAACTAATTTTTTTAAACACAAAAAGGCAGTGACGTGAGAAACAGGGTGAGAATCATTAGAGATAAAGCATCCCACCTGCACTGATCAGAAGAAGGAAGATAAATATGAAATTTAGACTTTGTGGAGACAAACACATATGTTAGAAATGCAAAGGTAACTACTCAAAGAATAGACACTGAAACCATAACTTCCAAACCAGTAAAGGGAAATAAAAGAAGTAAATTTGATCAAAGCAATAGATGTATAGGCAGAACAACAATAAGAAAAAAATGTATGGTAAATAAAAAATATATAATAAAGATAGCTATAAATGGAAATATTCCAGTGTTCCAATAAGAGTAAATTGCTGGAATCTGTCAGTTAAAAGAAAACTCTAGATTGGATTTGAAAATTCATCTAGATGTTGGGGGAAGACGGCAGAGTAGGAGGATCCCACTCACCTCGCCCTTGGATACAACTAGATAACACCCATCTCAGTGTGAACTACCCAGAAAACACCAGGAAGACGGGCAGAACGGACTCTCCATAGCAAAATGTAAAGAGGCCACACTGAAAAGGGCAGGAAGGGCAGAGACTTGGTTGGGAGCCAAAACTGACCCGCAGGACTGTCGCTGGGAGGCAGGGATGCTGTGGGCACAGAGAAGGGAGAGGAGCAAACTCCACCCCAGGCACAGGGACCCTTACTCGGAGGACGAATCTCCGTAACATTTGGCTTTGAAAACCAGAGGGGATGAAGTTTCAGAGTTCTTACAATCAGTGGGGCTTAACAGCTAGAACTTTAAAATTCAGCGGGCACGGAAACTGAGCGGGTGATAGGAAACTGAGTCCCCACGCTTACGGAGACAGCACAACAAACAGTCCCACGGAGAAACAGCATAGGAACAGCAGTTTGAAAAACGCCTGGAATATGCAGGAAGGAGATTTGTTTCCTTATTTCAGAATGTGTGCTGGAGGGACAGTGATCTTTGGGAGACTTCTCCCAGGGCAAAGGAGCCGGTGGGACCATTTCTCTCCCTTGCCCCCCAAGCCTAGACACATAAACAGCTGTGGGAATCTGCATATTGCAAATATTCTCCATCTAGCTTACTAACACCAGGGGCCCCACCCCTGTGTTCTCCTGTGGACCCGCCCCTCAGGGTGGGCCATGGCCAATCTGGCCTCAACAGGAATCCACCCAAAGCGGTGCCACAAACACGGTAGTATGACCCAAAAGTGTCAGCACCACCCCCAAAGTGATTCCTGCCCCAGGGAGAGGGGAAGAAAGCCACACATACCAGTTCTATTTCAGCCCCAGCAGTGGGCTGGGGGCAGACATCTGGTCTGACTACAGGCCCTGCCCACCAACGAAAGCTTCTCTGGGGACACCACAGGGAGAGAGCCCTGTGGTTCAGTGCTACTGCAGCCCTGGCAAATGACTGGTCTGACTCACCTTAAGCCCTCAGACTGGCCCACTAACAACACAGGGACCAAACCCTGCCCACAAGAGGCAGAGAGAGCCATTGTAGATGACTGGACAGAAGGCACACACAGCTCAGCCACAAAAGTGTTGTGCATACAACACACACAGGAGATACCCCTGAAGTGCCAGGTTCTGGTGAACGGGGGACATTGGGCTGCAGAGCACTACAGGACCTCTTCTTCATAAGGCCACTACTGTCAAGAGCAGGAAACGTAGTTGACCTTCTTAACACATAGGAACAGACACAGCGAGTCAGAAAAAATAAGGAGCCAGAAGATTATGTACCAAATGAAAGAACAGGAGAAACTCACAGCGGCAGAGCTAAACAAAACAGGAGTGAGTACTATGCCTGATGAAGAATTTCAAGTAATGATCCCAAAGAGCCTCAATGGACTTGAGAAAAGAGTCAGGGACCGCAATGAGACCCTCAACAAAGAGACAGAAAACACCAAAAATAGAACCAACGAGAGATGAAGAACTCAATGGCTGAAATTAAAAACATACTAGAAGGTGAGGGCGGGGGCGCCTGGGTGGCTCAGCTGGTTAAACCTCCGACTCTTGGTTTCGGAGTTTGAGCCCTGCATCAGGCTCCGTGCTAACAGTGTGGAGCTTGCTTGAGGTTCTCTCTCCCTCCCTCTGTCTCTGCCTCTCCCCTGCTTGTGTGCACATTCTCTCTCTCTCTTTTTCTCTCTCTCTCTCAAAATAAATAAATCAGCTTAAAAACAGAAACAAAATGCACTAGAGGAAATAAACAGTAGACCAGAGAAGGAGAAGAATGATCATGACCTGGAGGACAGAGTAATGGGAAGCATTCTCGCTGAACAAGAGAAAGAAAAATCAGTAACAAAAAATGAGAATAGGAGGGAACTCAGCAACACCATCAAGAGTGATAACACATTATAGGGATCCCAAGAGGAGAAAAGAGAGAAAAGGGGGCATAAAATTTATTTAAGGAAATAATAGCTAAAAACTTCATGAATCTGGGGCAGGAAACAGAAATCCAGATTGCAGAGGCAGAGAGCCTCCAACAAAATCAACTCAAAGTGGTCCACGCCAAGACATGATAATTGAAATAGCAAAAAACAGTGATAAAGAGAGAATTTTATGGGGCACCTGCGTGGCTCAGTCGCTTAAGCATCTCACTTTGGCTTAGGTCATGATCTCCGGGTTCATGGGTTTGGGCTCTGCGCCAGCTCAGAGCCTGGAGCCTGCTTCAGATTCTGTGCCCCCTCTCTCTCTGCTCCTTCCCCACTTGCACTCTCCGTTTCACTCTCTCTTTCTCAAAAATAAACATTAAAAAAATTTTTTTTGATTAAAAAAAAGAATTCTAAAAGCAGCAAGAGAAAAGAAAACAGTTACATACAAAGGAAACCCCACAAGGCTATCAGCCTATTTTTCAGCAAGGCCTTTGTAGGCCAGAAGGGAGCCGCATGATATATTCAAAGTGCTCAAAGAAAAAAACCTGCAACCAAGAACACTCTATCCAGCCAGGCTATCAATTCAAATAGAAGGAGAGAGAAAGAGTTTCCTAAACAAAAGTTAAAGAAATTCAAGACTACAAACCCACCTTTCAAGAAATGCTAAAGGGGACTCTCTGAGTGGAAAGGAAAGACCATAAGCAGGAGGAAGAAAAGTAGGAGGCACAAAAGCAGTAAAATTAAGTATATCTATAAAAACAAAAATCAGTCAAGGGATTCACAAAATAAAAGTATGCAAAGTATGACACCATATACCTAAAGCGTGGGGGGGAAAGGGGTAAAAATGTAGTGCTTTGTGTGTGTGTGTATTTTTATTTGTTTTTTGAGAGAGAGAGAGCAAGCAGGGGATGGGCAAAGAGAGAGGGAGACAGAAACCCAAGCAGGCTCCACACTGTCGGCACAGAGCCCAACATGGGGCTCGAACTCACAAACCATGAGATCATGACCTGAGCTGAAGTCAAGAGTCGGAGGCTCAACTGACTGAGCCACCCAGGCACCCCAAAAATGTGCTTTTGGAATGGGTTCAAACTTAACTGACTATTAACATAGACTGCTGTATGTCTAAGATGTTATATACAAACCTCGTGGGAACCCAAAATCAAAAAACTGGTAATGGATATGCAAAAAATAAAGACAAAGGAATCCAAGAATAGAAAGCCAGCAAACCGTGAGAGAAGAACAAGAGAAGAAAGAAAGAACTACAAAACAAATATAAAAAAGTAATAAAATTGCAATAAGTACATAATTATCAATAATTACTTTGACTATAAATGGACTAAACACTCCAATAAAAGACACAGGGTAACACAATGGTATGTAAAGTGATGAATCACTGGGTTATACTCCTGAAAACAATATAGCACTTATGTTAACTAAATAAAATAAAAAAATAATCAATATGTTGCCTATAAGAGACTAACTTCAGACCGAAAGACCATGCATATTGAAAGTGAAGGGCTGGAAAAGTATTTATCATGCAAATGAAAGTGAACAGAAAGACAGGGAGCAATACTTATATTGGACAAAATAGACTTTAAAACAAATTCTGTAACAAGACACAAGGAAAGACACCACGTAATCTTAAAGGGCACAATTCAACAAGAAGATGTAACAAATGTAAACATTTATGTACCCAAAATGAGAGCATTCAAATACGTAGAGAAGCTAATAACAGACATGAAGGAAGTAATCAATAGTAATACAATAATAGTAGGGGACTTTAACACCCTACTTACATCAATGGATAGAGCAACCAAACACAAAATCAACCAGGAAACAATGGCTTTGAATGACTCACTGGACCAGATGGATCTTACAGGTATATTCAGAACATTCCATCCTAAAACAGCAGACTACACATTCTTTTCAAATGCACATTGAACATTCTCCAGAACAGATTACACGTTAGGCTACAAAACAAGTCTCTGAACAAATTAAAAATACTGAAGTCACACCATCCATCTTTTCTGACTGCAATACTATGAAACTAGAAACCAACCACAAGAGGGGCCGCCTGGGTGGCTCAGTCAGTTAAGTGTCCAACTCTTGATTTCAGCTCAGGTCATGATTACACGCTTTGTGGGTTGAAGCCCTGTGTCAGGCTCCATGCTAATAGCACAGAGTCTGCTTGGGATCCTCTCTCTCTGCCTCTCCCCTGTTCATACTCTCTTTCCTCTCTCAAAATAAATAAATAGATAAACTTTATTAAAAACAAAAGCTGCTAAAAAAAAAATCAACCACAAGAAAAACATCCAGAAAGAACACAAATATATGTTCATATAACATGCTACTAAACAATGAATGGGGTCAACCAAGAAATTGAAAAGGAAATAAGAAAGTACATGGAGACAAATGAAAGTAAAAACACAATTGTCCAAAGCCTTTGGGATACAGCAAAATTCAGTTCTTAGAGGGAAGTTCATAGTAATACAGATCTATCTCAAGAAGCAGGAAAACTCTCAAGCAATCTAACCTTACAACTAAAGGCACTATTAAAAAGAACAAACAAAACCCAAAACCATAGAAGGAAGGAAATAATAAAGACTAGAGCAGAAATAAGTGAAAGAGAATCTAAAAAAATAAGATAACAGATCAATGAAACCAGGAGCTAGTTCTTTGAAAAGATTGACAAAATTGATAAACCTTTAGCCAGACTCATCAAAAGAGAAAGAGACAAAGAGAGAGAGAGAGAACTCAAAATCACAGATGAAAGAGGAAAAATAACAACTGACACCACAGAAATATAAAAGATTTTAAGAGAGTATTATGAAAAATTATGTGCCAACAAATTGGACAACCTAAAGGAAATGGATAAATTTCCAGAAACATATAACCTCCCAATATATGAGTCAGGAAGAAACAGAAAATTTGAACAGACCAATTACCAGAAATGATATTGAATTGGTAATCACAAACACTTCCAACAAATAAAAGTACAGGACCAGATGGCATCACATGTAAATTCTACCAAATATTTAAAGAAGACTTATTCTTCTCAAACTATTAAAAAATTAGAAAGAGGGGGCACCTGGTGGCTTGGTCAGTTAAGCATCTGACTCCTGATTTTGGCACAGGTCGTGATCTCACAGTTCATGGGTTCGAGCCCCATGTTGGGCTCTATGCTGACAAAGTGGAACCTGCTTGGGATTCTCTCTCTCCTTCTCTCTGCCCCTCTCCCACTTGAACTGTCTCTGCCTCTCTTAAAATAAATAAACTTAAAAAAAATAGAAGGAGACAAAAAACTTCCAAACGCATTTTTGAGGCCAGCATTACCTCAAAACTAGACAAAGACACTAAAAAAACAAAACAAAACAAAACAAAAAACAAAAAACAATTACAGGCCAATGTCTCTGATAAACATAAATAAAAAATCCTCAACAAAACATTAGCAAACCAAATCCAACAATACATTAAAAAAAAATCATTTGCCGAATTGAGTGGGATTTATTCCTGAGATGTAAGAGTGGTTCAATATTTGCAAATCAATCAATGTGATATATCACATCAACTCATAGCTAACATACTCAATGGTGAAAAACTGAGAACTTTTCTCCAAAGATCAGGAACAACACAAGGATGTCCACTGATCACTGTTATTCAATATAATACTGGAAGTCCTAGCCACAGCAATCAGACAAGAAAAAGAAATAAAAGGCATCCAAATTGGTAAGGAAGAAGTAAAACTTTCACTATTACAGATGACATGATACTTCTATATAGCAAACCCCAAAGACTCCACCAAAAAAACTACTAGAGCTGATAAATGAATTCACGGTATACAAAATTAACACACGGAAATCTGTTACATTTGTATACATTAATGGAATAGGAGAGGGCAAAATTAAGAAAAGAATTCCATTTACAATTGTACCACACACACAAAAAAATAAAACAAAACAAAACCCTCTTTGAATAAACTTAACCAAAGAGGTAAAAGAGCTGTATTCTCAAAACTCTAAAACACTGATGAAAGGGACACCTGCATGACTCAGTTGGTTAAGCATCCAACTTTGGCTCAGGTCATGATTTCGCGGTTTGTAGGTTCAAGTCCCACATCGGGCTCTGTGCTGACAGCTCAGAGCCTGGAGCCTGCTTTGGATTCTGTCTCCCTCTCTCTGCCTCCCCTACTCATACTCTGTCTCTCTCTCTCTCTCAAAAATAAGTAAACAGTAAAATGGATAATAAAAAAAAACGCTAATGAAAGAAATAGAAGATGATACAAACAAATGGAGATATATTCCATGTTCATGGATTGGGAGGATGAATATTGTTAAAATGTCTCTACTACTCAAAGCAATCCACAGATTTCATACAATCCCTAACAAAATACCAAGAGCATTTTTCACAGAACTAGAATATCCTAAAATTTGTACGGAACCACAAAAGACCCTAAGTAGCCAAGGCAATCTTGAAAAAGAAGAACAAAACTGGAGGTATCACAATCCCACATTTTAAGATTAACTACAAAACTGTAGTAATCAAAACAGTATGGCATTGGCACAAAAACAGACACATTGATCAAAGGAATGGAATAGACAGCCCAGAAGTAAACCCATGATTAAGTGGCCAATTAATCTTTGACAAAGGAGGCAAGAGTATTCAATGGGAAAAAAGACAGTTTCTTCAACAAATGGTGTTGGGAAAATTGGATAGCTACATGCAAAAGAATGAGAAGAGACCATGTTTTTATAGCATACACAAAAATAAATTTAAAATGGATTGAAGATCTAAATATGAGACCTGAATCCATAAAACTCCTAGAGGGGAGTACAGGCAGTGATTTATCTGACATCGGCCACAGCAACGTTTTTTCTAGATATGTCTCCTGGGGCAAGGGAAACAAAAGCAAAAATAAACTATTGCAACCACATCAAAATAAAAAACTTCTGCGCCAAAATAGAAGCAATCAACAAAATAACAAGACAACTTAATGATTGGGAGAAGATACTTCCAAATGACCTATCCGAGAAAGGGCTAGTACCCAAACTTTATAAAGAACTTATACAAGTCAACACTAAACCCCCCAAATAATCCAATTAAAAATGCGCAGAGGGCCTGAAAAGGCATTTCTCCAAAGAAGACATCCAGATGGCAAACAGACACAAGAAAAGATGCTCAACATCACTCATCATCAGGGAAATGCAAATCAAAACCACAACGACATTATTACCCCACGCCTGTCAAAATGGTTTAAAGCAAACACAAGGAACGACAGAAGTAGCCACTGTGGGAAACAGTATGGGGGTCCCTCAAAAAATTAAAGATAGAATTACCACACGGTCCAGTAATTCCACTACTGAGTGTTTACCCAAAGAATATGAAAACACCAATTTGAAAAGATTAATGTACTCCGATGGTTTACTGCAGCATTATTTACAATAGCCATATTATGGAAGCAACCCAAGTGTCAACGACTGATGACTGGATAGAGCAGATGTGGTATTATATGTACAACGGAATACTAGCCATAAAAAAGAATGAGATCTTGCCATCTGCAGCAACATGGATGGGTCCAGAGGGTACAGTGCTAAGTGAAATATGTCAGAGAAAGACAATACCATGGGATTTCACTCATATGTTGAATTTAAGAAATAAAACAAACAAAGAAAAAGAGGCAAACAAAAAACCCAGACTCAAATATAGACTACTGGTAGTCACCAGAGAGAAGGCAGATGGGATTGGGAGAGATAGGTGAAGGGGGATTAAGAGTAATGTACACAATTATTAAATCGCTATAAGGTACATGAAACTAACAGAGTGCTGCGTGTGAATTATACTGGAAATAAAATTTAACAAAATTCAGCTAGACACTGTTTACAACCACACCTAACATGTAGCGACGCAGAGAACGTTAGAAGTGAAGGTTGGAAAAAGCTACGTATTTACGAAATATTAGAAAGCGGCTGAGAAGGTTTTATTAGCAACAGACAAGATAAGCTTTCAAGGATCCGTGTAAACATTATAAACATTTAGGATGATATAATAATTTTTATTTGCAACATGAGAGCCTCAGAATGTAAAATTAAAAACTGACAAAATTGCCTCTGCAAGAAAGGAAGGAAGGAAAAATAAAGATCTGAAAGATCTATAATCAAAGTAGTGAAGCGTAATATGTCTCTCAACGAAAATTAGTAAACATGAAAGATTTGAACGCTCTTAACAGGCTTAATATAATGAACATATCTATAAGGAAACAACATTCTTTTCAACAAAAATTACTGTTTAAAAAAATTTCCTGAGGGGCACCTGGGTGGCTCAGTCTGTTGGGCAGCCGACTTCAGCTCAGGTCATGATCTCACGATCTGTGAGTTCGAGCCCCGCGTCGGGCTCTGTGCTGATGGCTCAGAGCCTGGAGCCTGCTTCGGATTCTGTGTCTCCCTCTCTCTCTGCCCTTCCCTGCTCATGCTCTGTCTCTATGTCTCTCAAAAAATAAAATAAAAACGTTAAAAATTAAAAAATTTCCTGAATATAGCTGGAAAATTAAACATTAAAATTATTTTCAAGGGGTGCCTGCGTGGCTCAGTCGGTTAAGCGACAGACTTCGGCTCAGGTCATGATCTCATGGCTTGTGGGTTCAAGTCTTGTGTCAGGCTCTGTGCTGACAGCTTAGAGCCTGGGGCCTGCTTCAGATTCTGTCTCCCTCTCTCTCCCCCTGCTTGCACTCTGTCCCTCTTTCTCTCAAAATAAATAAACATAATAAAAAATAAAAATAAATAATTTTCAAATGTTGTAGTTTAAAGAAGAGGTTCCTAAAAGCTCCATGTAGCTTCCTCCTTCAGTAAAAGGTACGTCAATTGGCTTGACCTATCACAAGCATTTGTGACAGCGGATCACTCCCTCCTCTTGAAAATCCTCCTTTACTTGACTTCTATGTCGCCACCTCACCTCGTGTCCTCCTACCTCACTGGCAGTCACCTCCTCTCCTTTCCTAGCTCCACCTCAACCCACAGACTTAATCAATGTTGGAACCCAAAGGCTCAGCCTGGGAACTCTTCTCCACATACTCAGAGCCTTGGTGGTGCCATTGAGTCTTGTGCTTTCGGTATCATCTATGCACCGATACACCCCCAATTGTACACTCCAGCCTGAACATATCCTCTGGATCTCGCCGTGTTCTACTGCCGACCCAGGATCTCCACTTACCTACCTTAAGGGTGAGTGAAAGTAACATATCCAAAACCAAACTCCTAATAGTCTCTCTGCCCTTCCTCCCTCATTGTGTGCCTTCATTGAATGGTGATTCCATCTCTCTGCTTGCCTGGGCCAAGATCTTTGGGGATATCCTTGATATTTTTCTTTTTCTCACACCCCTACATTCAATCCTACCTGTTGGTCTACCTTCAGAATATACCGCAGCCTGACCGCTTCTCATATGTTCGCTACGATCATTCTGATTGCACCACCACCATCGCTGATCTGGATTACTCAACTAGCCTCCTAACGTGTCTCCTTGTCTCTGAGCCCTTTCCTGCCGCAACCCCTGCTTTAATCTAGCAAGCTAGAGCTATTCTGTTAAAGCACATCGGATCATGTCCTTCCTTTGATTAGAATCCCTCGATGAGTTCTTGTCACTCCCAGCAAAAGCCAAAGTTCTGACAAACAGCCTCCAGGAACCTAAGTAATTCCCCCCATTTCACCAGTCCCCTCTGTCCTCACTGCCTCTCTTGCTTCTCCTCTGTTCCAGCCACACCAGCCTCCATACTGGTCTCAAGCATTACAGGTCACGTTCCCGACCTGGGGCCCTGGCATGTGCTGTTCCCTCTGCCTAGAATGGCCTTCCAGTGACTGACATGGCTCTCCCCAGATACGCCTCATGTCCTTTGCGCACATGACGCCACTTCAGAGAGGCTTTCTCCGAGAAGCCTGTAGACCCATCCTCCCTCCACCAACCCATCACTCACTCCCTTCCCCTAACTTGCTTGATTTTTTTAAGGTACGACATATTTATTCATTTTGTTTGTTTTCTGTCCTGCCCTACTTAAATGTCAGCCCCAAGAGGGGAGGAATTCTTGCCTATTGTATAATCTGCTATAACCCGAGTGGCTGACACATAGTAGGTCTTCAGCAAGTATTTATAGAATGCGACACGAAGATAAACTGTGAGCTGCAGGGGCACATCGTGTTAACTAGAGGTGGTCAGAGAAAACGATGAAAATTTCCTGGCAAGTTCTTTTTGGCAGACGGGAAGGGTGGGAAAGTGAGAAAAAACGAGAGATGACGCTACTATCAGGTCAAAGTCCTCAGGGCCACAAAATCCGCCCCCCCCACGTCCCCCTCCACTTGTGTGAGGACACGGAGACTGACAGCCCAATTATGCGTAACAAGTGACAGCCACGTAAACTGTGCCCCACAGAGCTGGGAGGCCGTGGCGGGTTACAGTGCAGGCAAGAGCAAGAAGCGAATGAGAGACGCTTGAGAGAGGAGAGGAGGGAGCTCTGCGAAGCCTCTGAAAGGTGAAGGACAAAAGATGGTCTGTGTTGACTGATACAAAGAGAGCTTGTTCGGATTATGTCATAAAGTCCCAGAAAAGTCCTCGCCCATTGTGAGAAGAGCGATGCCACTGAACAACGCTATTCTCTGTGCCCGAAGCAGCGGCCAGGGTTGACATAATGGTTTTCAGTCTCGCTGTGTTGAAGCTCAGTGAAAAGACAATTTTTAGCAGTAAAGCCAGATGACTAAGCTGTGTGCATTTTCTGAAGGCTGCCTTTAATGCAGAAGTTTTGTTAGAGCACTAGAAGATCACTGGATTATCTTCTTTTATAAAAGAATAGCCTTTTATGCACTTGGCAACTATTTATCGAATACAGACTATTTAATAGGTCGTATGGTCCCACTTGGAAGTCGTAGGTATTTGTGACTTGTTTCTGGAAATTTAAGGGATTGTGGCACAATTTTTAAAACTGTGTCTTTTTGACGGCTGTCAATTCTTTGTCACCGGGAGTTAGGCTGCTTGTCTAAGCACAGAAAGGAAGAAGTTAATACTCTATTCTGATGCTGTGGACCATCAGAAAGCAAAAGATTTGGTCATCAGAAAATGGAAGTATTCCAGAACTTCCCAAAGCAAGTCTGTTGATAAATGCAAGTGGAGAAAGAAAAACGTTATTGGTTTTATTTTTAGTTTTGAATATACGGTGACAGGTCACAAGCCTAAAGGAAAGCAAAGACCTCTTGGGGTGCCTGGGGGGCTCAGTCGGTTAAGTGTCCAACTTTGGCTCAGGTCATCATCTCACAGTTTGTGGATTTGAGCCCCATGTTGGGCTCTGTGATGACAGCTCAGCGCCTGGAGCCTGCTTCGGATTCTGTGTCTCCCTCTCTCTATCTCTTCCCCGCTCATGCTCTGTATCTTTCTCTCTCAAAAATAAATAAACATTAAAAAAAAGAAGAAAACAAAGACCTCCTAACGGTAGACAAAGGTGTCTCTGAGATCCAACCTCAGAAAGTGGTTTATTCAGGCTGATACTTGCAACACCTTCTAGACTGCCAGAGTTCTGTAACTGACGCAACTTCAAGAATTAACGGGCCATCCAGGCAGAGAACATTATGAAGTGATGGTATGAAACACTAGTTTTTTCATGCTCACCCAACACACAGCATGTAATCCTAACGATCGAAATAGCCGTTACCAACATGTGTGGGATGATTTACAACCTCTGACCAGTCCTCTAAACAACTGACACGACTCTGAATCCTACTGTATATAGAGAATCTGAAGGTTGGTGGTTAAGAGACTTAGTGCAGAATTTAGAGCTACTCAATCCTACCCCTTGGTTCAAGTCTTACACTTTGAAACGCCGGGCCATTTTATACGGTGCTTACACTGCAGTCCTCCTTGAGGGAAAACACGGATGACAGGGTGTATACACTTGACCGGGTCTCATGCTTGCTGGACTGAATTCTAGAGGAAAAAAGGGGTTTAGGATAAATATTCCGCATGCTAAATGGCACAAATCCACTTCTCTGGAAATGCCAACAGCGCTCTCTCTCTGAGTCATTTTTGTGTCGAAGTGGCGACTGGTTCTACACACCGTCTCCTCTGTCACATATGCCATGAGGCGCTGTGTCCAACGGCCAGTTTCACGTTGACCGTTCCGTATACTTGAGCGCTTCACGTCGTACACCTGCCTCTGCTGCACCACTGTCTGGGACGACGGCGGTTTCATGCGCACGTGTACTTTCTTTTCTCACGGTTACCAAACAGCCTGTCGTGCTCCTAACTTTTCCCACTGGTATGACCACACGGCCTGTACTTTCAAACTGTTTGTGACTACATAACTGATGACTCTGGCCCGCTGTGCTCAGTGTAGGACACACTAACTCTGTAGCGCCGCCTGACTTCATGGAGGTTAACGTACGACCGCTGGTTAACATATGATCCCAGCTGCCGGTCCTTCTAACCCCTGAAATGTAACCGGACCGGGCTGGAGGCACTGAAACAGCTACTTCTCCGTACGCTCTTGTCACCTGAATCTTGGAATTAAGTGGTGGTTGTTCTGGTTTTGTGATCTGGAGGAACAGCAGCTCCCAGTTAACGGAAAGGTGTGTGGGGAGAGACCGGGAGCAGGAGCTTTGCAGTCAGACTGGGATTCAAGATCTAACTTCACCACCGACTAACTCAGACACGTGCCCAAAGTACTCAGTCCATCGCTCAGCACAGAGCGAATGCTTGGCATGTGTTAGACACTGACCTAGCACTTCAGAAATCCCTAGGTCTCATCTGCAATGTAGGTATTATCATCATCATGGGGGCGAGCTAAGGTTCAGCGAGTGAGCGGGGAGAGCCAGGGATTCAGAGCAACCCCCCCCCCCGCACTCCCCCCACATCCACTCCATCACTCTGTGTTTTTTTTTCCTTGACTAAGTGATTTTTGCCTTCGGACAACAGCATTAGAACATCTCAGCCAAGGTGAACAAATATTTTATAATTTGTTGTTCTTGTGTAAAACAAACCTTAAAGCATGAAGACAAATTACTCAAACGAGAGGCAAAGGATCTAAAGACACATTTCTCTAAAGAAGATCTGCAAGTGGCCAAGAAGCGCATGACAGGACGCTCCGCATCGCTGGTCACTGAGGAGATGGAACTCACATCCACAGAGAGATGCCTGCCGCTGCACACCCAGAGGCACGGCTGTCAGAAAAAGTCAGGTAATAACCAGGGTTGGTCAGGATATGAAGAAAGAGAAACTTTGTGCCCTGCTGGTGGGAATACACAACGGTGCAGCTACTTTGGAAAACGGACCGGCAGTTCCTCACAAAGTTACACACAGAATTACCATCTGGCCCAGCAATTCCACTCCCAGGTGTCTACTCCGGAGACACGAAGACATGTGTCCACCCAAACTTGTACACAGACGTTCACAGCAGCCCTGTTCTTAACAAACAAAGAGCGGAAAGAACCCAAACGTCCACCAACTAAAGAACGGATAAACAAAGTGCGGCACCCATACGACGGAACACCCCTTCGTCATAAGGAGGAAATGAGGTACCGACACATAGACAGCATGGATGCACCCGGAAAGCATCACGAACACCACACGTTTTATGATTCCCTTTAGACGGTAAGTCCAGAACGGGCACGCACAGGCACGGAGACAGCTAGGAGGTTATTAGTGGTTGCCAACGGCTCTGGGCGGTGGTTGTACAGGGAGACAGGAGGACAGCAGCTCTGGGCACAGGGCTTTTTTGGGGGTGATGAAATGTTCTGAATTAACCATCCGTGGTGACGGCCGCACAACACTGAACAGACTAAAAACCGTTCGACTGCATACTTTAAATGGGTAAATTGTACGGTATTTGTATCTCAATAAAGCTGTTACCCAAAGAAGTGATTACATCCAGCTTTATCTTTCCAGACACTATTCTAAAAGACGCCTGGCCTTGTTTATCATATTCAGCCTTAGCCTCCTGGCCTCTTCTCCGTGTGCACCTTCTACAAACAGAAAACATGGCGCAGCCTCTGACTTTTCCTCTTTCCTTGTCACTGGTTCCCGTGGTGGCCGTGGTGCAGGAACTTCACTGCTACTAACAGGGTGGCCGGAACCGCACCCTAGGGTGGAGGTTTAGAGCATGGGCTCTGGAGCCAAACCATGTGGGTTTGAACCCAGCTCTCCCACTTACTGGCTGTGTGACCTTGGACAAGTTACTTAGCTTGTGCTTTAACTGCCATATCTGTGAAAAGAAAATAATGAGGTAAAAACATTTGGGAACCTCAGAAAAGTACCCAGCTTAGTAAGTACTCGATGAAGGGCACTTTTTTTTTTTGTTTGTTTTTACTGGTATGAGCAATGGTTGTGCAGACAGAGCTTCGTGCATTATTCTCCTAGAACCGGTTTCCTGCCTCTTAAATTCTGACTCCTACAATAATCCCCACTCAAGAACTAGGGGCACCTGGGTGGCTCAGGTTGGCTAAGCGGCCGACTTGATTACTTAAGTGTAAACTGCTCCCTAACTCTGGTGCCTCCAAACATTCACGGTAGTTTCTTTTTTATAGACTCTTACTTGGTACTAAGAATACTGTATTCTACATTTGCAATGAGTATCAACTTGTAAGTTCCCTCCCATCTTTTCAGAAAGAAGTTGGAGTAGAAACTGTCAATAATCACATCATCCATTATCCTATTTACCCTAGATATTGTCTTTACTTTCACATCAAAATTTCTTTTGCTTTTGAGATTCGTACGATTTTCTTGGATCAAACTATCTCAATCTTGACAATTTAAAATTTCTTTTGCCCCCTGTGATATAAAACAATTCACTGGCCTGCACCCAGAGACCACGTTAAGGAAAAAGAGAAATTCCAAAGAAATTCAACCACAACTACATATAAATAATTAAAAATAAGTTTTAAAGGATGCTTCAAAAAAATACACAATACAAGTAATGTAGTTTGTGTCATTTTAATAAACACACTTGCATAGTTATATTACAATTTTGTAAAAATAAGAACAGATTACCTCATGCCAAGCGTGCCCAGCATCTGCACAATCTCAAGACCTTTAATACTATAGTTTCAAGACACACAAAATAAAAATTTAAGGCAAAAACAGCACTTTGCAACAATTTAATAACTTATTACAGTAGCATCACAGCAGCACCCGATAATGCCACTTTACGCAAAGTCTCTCAGTATTTCCGTTATAGATTCTATTTACAAGAGATTATCTACGAAAACTTGGCAAATAAAGCTTTGGACTGGAATTGGCATTTCTTTCTCTACCTTTCCTTCCCCCACTTTCTTTTAACTATTAGTATTTCTTATTATATTTTAAAACAATAAAATAGCAGTTACATTTTTTAATAGTTGTTTTCTTGTAAAACGACTCTTGGAGATAAAGTTTTGGAGGAAACTATGCAATGGGTACGATTGATTTAAATTTTCAAATTTTCTAAAAAATCAGCTTTGGTTTTATAACTGATTTTTTTCACTGCTGGAAAACCTAACAGATTTAATCACATACTTTAAAAATGATGATCACATACTGCAATCTTTAAATAAACAGGTATTTTTAAAAAATAAATGGGTATTTTGATTCTTTACTTCCCACGGGGTTCAGATTTATTCCCATTTTTAGATTCTGTGCTCCAGATAAACTCTTTCCTTCTACTGTTGCTTTCTAAGCAAATTGAAAGCTGCCTCTCATACTGAACGAGGAAGAGAGCAAATACGTGGCTGAATATGAGGTTCTGCAAAGGAATGATTGCATGCATTGTTAAGGAGGACTATTACATGTCATACAACTTTCTTTACTTTTAGCTTTTTTTCAAATATATGGCAAAATACCTACACAAAGAGTGGTATTTCAGTAAATACGGTAATTGTATTTTTCAGACCAACATTCAGCTTTAAATATGCCATTATGTGATTTGATTTAGCTCCTGGGTACCTGATGATTACATTATTTTCAGATTGATTACAGATGCTAAGCTCCACCTGAATGTCATTCTTAGTCCCTTATATTTATCAGTGTTACAGTGAAACAATTTGAGCTGTAAAAATACCTTTGAAATAATTTACCAGTGTATTAGATAAGCCCAAATTCGAAATTATAAAGAGAAAATGTTACACCGAACTATGCAGCTAATTAATAGGTCTGACTTCCCACCTCGGAGTTTAAAATGGATTTAAAGTAACTGTACTAAACCCAAACCCACACAAAGAGTGCAAAAGCGGAGAGTTCAGAAAATACAAGGCAAGACCAAGTAATCCGTACAATTTGGAAGATCAGGTGAGTTCACGAGGACTCAGTCTTTGCACTGTCTCCTTTAGTGACTGCGGGCAAATCTGTTACTCCACTTGTAAAGTGTTATTATTGCTTTCCTATTAATGTCATGTTTTATATAAAAGTATCATGATGATGCCAAAAGCTAAAAACTGAGGTGGGCTAGTAACTAGGAATCCCTTCCCCTGGGAGTGCACACACGCATCACCGTGCATCCTGTAATGTTAAGCATTTTGAAACACAGACATTCGAACTTTATAAAGTTCTAACTGAAGTGTTGATTCTTTCTCAAGAAAAAAGTTATGATTTAGGCAATGACTGAAATTATTCATTCACAATGTATAGGCACATTAACATAAATATTGCACAAAATATGCCTCCAACTGAAACTCAGAGATATAAAAACACACTTCACTCTTCTTAAAGAACTCTTGTGAGGAAGTAAGACTCTAGGATTGTATGTACACTTTTCCTGATAATACTTTGACATTCATAAACAGTAGATTGCACTGCAGTTTGTAAACATTTTAAATTGCATAAACTTCTCATTGATATTCAAATATAGTTTAATACTGCCTACTAACACTCCTTTTTGTTTCAGCTAAGTACTCTCAAATTTACTTGTTTATAATAATGTTTATTGTCTTTAAAGTGTTTTCCATTCAAGGAAAACAAGTAAAATCCTATGCCGAAGTAGCCAATGTGTCTGAAGACAAGATATTAGCCAGAGAATTCTGGATGGTAAAATCCAGCTTCCAGCCTCAGAGCATCTTCCTGGCCATAGAAGAATGCCAGCTCTCACACACCTTTCCTTGCTGGAACTCAATCCTGACTAGATGGGGCCTCTACGCCCGCTGCAAGGCATTTAAACTCTTCCAGGGCTTCTTATGATTTTTACTAAACACATTAAGAAGAATGTCAACCAGTGTCCTTTGTGACCTGAAACAGGCAGTCACCTGATTAAAATAGATAACATGATTTCTGACTTTAGAATGTATTACAAATGTTAAGCGAGGGAAGGTTTTCCTGTCTCGACTGTCAATGATGGGAGCCTTTCATTCCTCAAAAAGAATCCATTTTTAGGTCACCAATCAAGAAGTGACAACGGACTGCCACAGCACGTGATGCACTGTCTTCATCAGCCCGGCGCTCACAGACCCTAAGGGAACTCCCACAGTGCAGCACCCGTTCGTGGGTGGCCGAGACCGAAGAAACCCAGCCCGCTCTGCACGAAACTGCTGGGGAAGGTCCCTTTCCTCTTTTCTGAGAAAAGCTCCCCCAGTGTGTTATTGTTTCCACCCCAAAATACACAGAAAATAGAGAAGAGGTTATTTCCAGTTCTTGGCCTTTAAACAAATTTAAATATTGGTACTCATGATGGCATACTTTCTAGAAAGGAACAGAGTAAACAGTGCATATTTGGGAGCAAATCACATATTGAACCAGTTAAGAGCTCACTGTGATTAGGATTAGATCAAACATAAGAGCAAAACATAAGCAAGTTTTATCTGAATTGTAATGAATATACATGGTGCGGCAACATCAGAAAAGCTTGGTGGCCCATTCCAAACCAGTGAGAACAGTCTGTGCAAATAGTGGGTCTTTGTGTGTTTGAACTCCCACCATGTACGGGCAAACTCAATGTGCATGCTAATGACCTACGATTACCAAATTAAAAAAAGAAGAAAAATGCTAAAAGATGCCAGAGTGAACAGCAGGGAAAGCCACACAAAGACCCACTATCCTTTAACTTGTTACAAATAAGTTTCAACTGTAAATTAGAAACACAAAGAAATAATCACAAGTGGCTCTAACATTCACACGAAGTTAACGAATTGTGTAGGAGATATTTGATCAGGGCTGCGCGCCCTGCCTCCACGCTAGAGTCAAACTTGGATAGTGGGTCTCTGGGGTGCTTTCACACTGGAAGACAACATTGGGTCCTATAAAAAGAAAAATGAGGAATAAAATGAACATAAAGCAAATTAAGTGGGTGAGAAAAAACTTGACTAGTAACATGCAACATCAACTAAACAAATCTGAACTATTAAAATTCTCAAACTTTAAAAAACATCCTGATTGCATCGTAAATTGAAAATAATAATTATAAAGGCCCAAGAAACACAAATGGTAATCTAAAATTTAACCAGTTTTCACGGACTCATATACTCCTGGCTGTTCTTCCTTTAGAACAGCTTCTATGTGTTCTTTACAGTCCTGACTATCTAAGACTTACTCGGAAAGCAGTGCTCCACCACCGGAAAACAAGATAACAACAACAATGCATCTGGAGAACCACCACTTTCCATCCTAGGCGCTATAAAAGCAAACGTCCTGGAGAACCGGGTGCCTCCAAGAATCACTAGCCAAAGAACGTCCGGTCCTGGTCCCTACGAAAAGCAGCTGCCGCTCTCGGGCCAGGGAAGGCCCTCAGCTACGTCTAACTGATTAGATGAACTGGCTATAGCACCGAGAGCAGCCAGACCATCAGCAGAGCTTAAAACCTGTCATTCACTTAGGTAGCCCACATTTCTTGGGAATGTTCAAATCATAAAAAACTGAATCATTCCCGTATCCAAATTGGAAAATTTAGTTGCTTAATCTAAATGAAAATCTTCTCCCAGGATCAAAACTATCTTTAGAACTGTAAGCCCTAAAGTGAAAACAGGGCGCTAACATTTCAAAATTATAGATACAGCATAAATTCTTAATACTTGCACTGAATTACAAGTGTATCTCAGCTTTGAGTTACCATTTATATGTTCTCAGAAACGAAATTAAAATGAAAAGCTAAATATTTTAGATAATTTCACAGGAATGATAAAAATATAAATCATGATGTATTTCGTAAAAAAAAAAAAAAAAAACAAACTCAAAGGATGGGAAAAAGTGACATTTTATAAAGGTAAAAAGTATTCCCAAGTGCTGTTTATTCTCTATTATTAATGCATGTTTATTGTCAAATATAAACAAGGCTAGGTAACTTGGAAGAGATAGTTTTATAAAATACCAAATTTCACACTGAGGTCTGGATCCTTGTTCTAAAAATAGTGAGAGAGATCTTGATTCATATATATCTTATGACATCAGGTATCTTTCTAAAAAAAAAAAAATCACCTAATAGAGTTTTGCAAACCAACAGTTTAAACCTGTTTTTAATTTTCTTCTAATCTGGATGATATGTAAATATGTGGGTAATAAATGAGAAGGTTGCAAAACTAATAGCACCTGTACACTGAAAGGGAAATTTGAAGAGGTGAGTACAGTAATTACTGGCCACTCATTATTAAGCAGGAAAAGATCATTAGAGGCTAACAATGGATGGCGGTAATGGGTAGCTGAAGCGTGGGCTGCTTATACCCAAAAACCCATTAAAGACTTCTACATTTTTTCAGATAAGTTTAATAGTGAGGTCTAAAGCTAAGAAAAAAGTATTTAAAATAAAGCAGTATAATTTTTAATTTCGTAAAAAATTTCCTTTTGCATTTTATTGTTTTAATCACTAATATACACTTGCTAAGAGTGCTGAGTTTAAGATCTGCCCCGGGACAGAATGAGTGCGGTGCTGTCTGTTAAAGCTTTGGCACTAGCTGAGAGGCAAATAATTTGGTATTACTCACACTGTTGACTTGGATCGGAGTCTGTTGTCATCTTAACATAGTTTGAAGGGAAGAGACCAGTCACCCCGTTGATTTCTCCTTGCCACCAGTCAGGATCATCTTTGTTCACAACATTGATAAGTTGTCCCTTGGAGAAATTCAGCTCATCCTCATTATTTGCTGCATAGTCATACATAGCAATCACCTGACATACTACCAGAAATAGAACAAAATAATAAAGTAAATTAATTTTCAATACAAAGATCACATGTTATAACTCCCTCAGAAATTAAATTACTATTAAATGTTAAAATTAGGGTAAAATTTCCCTTGAGCTGCTCTGTCTCACCCTCCTCCCTCCATTCCCCATTTTATAAAACAAGAATATCTGAACTACAGTTAATCTAAGTGAACAGCTTCATTTTAAATAGTTACCTTTTCTTTGGAGAGAGTGAGAAAGAGACAGTGCAAGCGGGGGAGTGGTAGAGGGAGAGAGAATCCCCAGGAGGCTCCTTGCCTAGCCCGGAGCCTGACACAAGGCTTGATCTCATAACCGTGACATCATGACCTGAGCCGAAATCAAGAGTTGGGACACTAAACCAACTGAGCCACCCCAGTGACTGCTTCACTTTAAGTAAGTATGACAGCATAGCAATTCCGCTTTGAAAAATTTCAAGCAATGAAGTGGTTCAAGTATCACTTAAACAGTTGGCTGTTTCTATACAGAACGTTTTAGAAAGGAAGTTCTCGGGGCGCCTGGGTGGCTCAGTCGGTTAAGCGGCCGACTTCAGCTCAGGTCATGATCTCACCGTCTGTGAGTTCGAGCCCCGCGTCGGGCTCTGTGCTGATGGCTCAGAGCCTGGAGCCTGCTTCAGATTCTGTGTCTCCCTCTGTCTCTGCCCTTCCCCTGCTCATACTCTGTCTCTATGTCTCTCAAAAATAAATAAACGTTAAAAAAAAAAATTTAAGAAAGGAAGTTCTCATTGTAACATTACTTTTAGGTAGAGTTACAAAAAGAACCAATTTTTAATATTTTTCAAAGTACTTGCTAATCTAAGAAGCTGCTGAGTTTCAATAAAACGTCTCTGTTAAGACGAAATACAAGTTAATCCACTTCCATACCAGAATGAAAGGCAGGTGTCGTTCTTTCACTGCTTGGACCCAAAAGTTTAACGTGGCTGGCAGGAAACCATCCTTTCTGTCGCTTTTTCCCTCTGGCCTATAAAATTAGCAAAAGGAATATGCAAGATGGGATTAAAAATAATTACTGAGACATAAACTAAAAATGGCTGTGCAGCAAAGACTTTAACCCTGTCCCAAGCGAGGTCTGGACTCTACCTTTGGCTCCTGGGAGGTAATCTCTAAACCTCTGGTATGTCCTGACTGGTAAGTGTCTTAATTTCTCTGGGGCTTTGACCATGCCAGACAGTCTAACAATGTGACTTATGGTGGGTGCTCTGGGTCATATAGTATGAACTCAACCTCCAAAGGGACTGGAGACTAAGGTTAGCCATAAGGGCAGAACCACGTCTGTAATGTAAAAACTCTGGACACCGAGGCTCAAACGAGCTTCTGTGCTTGGCTGTACTCGGTGTTTTTTGTTGCCAGGAGTTAATGCTGTCCATAACTCCCCTGGGCGAGGACAATGAACCCTCCGTTTGCAGAACTCTCCTGAACACAGCCCCATACATCTCTTTCCTTGTCTAATTAGAATCTAAATTATTTTGCTGTAATAAACTGTAACTATGAGAAGAATAGCTTTCAGTGTCTCATGAGTCTTTCTAGTTAATCGCTGAACTTGAGAGTAGTCTTGGGGACCTCCAAACTTACAGCTGGTGTCAGAAGCTACGGTGGTCTCTGAATTCTGCGCTGGCCTTCCAGGTCAGTATTAAACAGCTGGAAAGCTCAAAATGCATGTCAAAATGGTGCTGAAAACACTATTTGCAGAAGTCTGTTAGAGAAGTCTATTAGGAGGTCTTCTAGACTCAGAGTTCTCTGGAAACTTCACACAAATAATACTCGTAGGCTAAAATGACTCTTCCAGAGTTCTCCTAGTAGTCAAGTCAGCACTGAAAATGGTACTGTGCACAATTAACATCTCTTGGGGCTCTGTTAATAGTTAATACAGAGATCGAAATAAAATTTGTGGAAAGCCATGTTTGCCATGTCATTGGGTCAATCTTCAAAGCAAATCAGGAAGGGGGATTTCAAGGAGTTACTCAAGAAGATAATGAATTTTGAACCTCCAATGTTCTTTAGGAATTGTGTAGGACTGATCTGGAAGAGTGAAGCTGTGTTTATCCTCCATATTACAACCGTGTACCAAACTTACCTAAAAATATAGCTATTATACCTCTCATCACCTTTTAATCTTAAAATACTTTTTTAGTCTTTCTAGTAAGGAACTCTTAAGAGAAAAGAACTTTCTGTATCAAAACTATGCAATAACTATATCTCTGTTAACATTTTAGGAAAACACTAGGTTCATTTATGCCTGCATTTCCTTTCCTTGCACTGCTGTCTCAAAAACATAAGACTGTGGTGGGGAAAATCCAATGAGTAGCATTTCCTCAGTGCACAGCCTGGGTCGTGTTTCTTCTCTGAGACAGAGGCTATATACTGCAAGCCTGGAGTCATCCCAGGCAAAGATGACGCCATGTTTTCCTTTAAGACAGTGACCTGTGGTTTATTAATGCAGGTATTAGAAAACAATTATGTCTGTAGAGAAAACTATTCTTCATCTCATTACTTATAATAGCAATTCAGCTGTGCTAAAAATGAGCAGGGAAGAAACTAGAGGGAAACATAAAACACCAAAACGTTAATATTGATCACTTCTAGGTGGTATGATTATAAGTGATCTAAAATTGTTATTAATTTTATTTTTTAATGAGCATGCATTATTTTTATAATGAAATTAATAAGTATTAGTTAAATGTTATTACCTGTAATTCTCCTTGCCACCACCCACTTGCATTTTTCTTTAGGATTAGTATTAACTGCCCGGGTGCAAGGCTAAGTTGTTCGGAACCAGAAGCCGCATACGCCGAAGTGACTTGAGCAATCTCTGAGAAGACAGACAAGAAACTATGAATTCAAGACTATGAAACACTGTAGTACTTTTGCAACTCCATTATCATACATACCAGGTTTCTTGTTTGATGTTCCAGATTTGCTAGCACTCCCAAAACTCTGTAAGGAAAAGACATACTGTTTTATCATTTTCTAATAATCCAGACGTACGAGTACAAAGGTTACTAGAAATTAGATTTCTAACTCCCAGGGTTCTTGTTTCTTTAAACGAAGGTCTACTAACAGACATTACATACACATGGCTGATGCTGGCACCCAGTGACTCAACAAGAAAAGCTCATTTTCTGCCCCTTACCTGCATCTCAAACACGACTATCTGGGCCAGACACCTCTCATTTATCAGGTTAGCATCAATGGCCACCACATACTATATATCTTAAGGCATATGTGAGTTTTGTTTCTGTGACCTAGGAGGCAATGTTTTAATTTTTTTTTTTTTTGCATGTTTCCCCTGAACCTGACATAAGAACAACAACAACAGCAACAACAACAAAAGTCTATTCCCTGGGTGGCAACTATAACCTCAGTCTGACTTAATAGGATAGGGGCGCCTGGGTGGCTCAGTTGGCTAAGTGTTCAACTTCAGCTCAGATCATAATCTCATAGTTTGTGAGTTCGAGCCCCATTTAGGGCTCTGTGCTGACAGCTCGAGCCTGGAGCCTGCTTCAGATTCTGTGTCTCCCTCTGTCTCTGCCCCTCCCCTGCTCAGACTCTGTCTCTCTCTCTCTCAAAAATAAATAAACTAAGAAAAAAAAATAGTTGGGCCAATCACCTTTCTTCTTTTCAGGAATTTGAACAAGGGAAGGAATAGACAATTTTTTTCTGTTAGTGAACACAATTATAGTGCTCGTATTGAGGTGGAATTCATGGGAGTCATGGCCTAACATTTTCTGGGTACTTACGACCTAACAGTGGTCTAAGAATTTTACATATATTCATTTATTCAATTCTCATAATAACACCATCAAGTATTATAATTATCCCCATTTCACAGAGAATGAAACTGAGGTAAAGGTGAAATAACCTGTACAAGGTCACCTAGCCCCTAAGTGTCAGAGCTGGAAGTCAACCTACATGGTTGTCACGTGTGGTGTGTGGATCCCTGGGGATAGTTCTTGAGCCCCTTCCAGGAGTCCGGAAGATAAAGATTTTTTTCATAACAATATTAAGACATCATTTGCCTCTTTCATGGTGTCGACATTTACCCTGGAGGGTAAAAGTGCTGATGCCTTAGCATGAATCACAGCAGTGCCAAATTATACCAGCAGTCCTAGTATTCCTCATGGCCACATGCTCACAGGAAAACAAACAGAACGGTTCCACTTAGGAATGTCCTTGGTCAAGGGTGCCTGGGTGGCTCAGTTGGTTAAGCATCCAACTTTGGCTCAGGTCATGATCTCACAGTTCATGGGTTTGAGCCCCGCGTTGGGCTCTGTGCTGACAGCTCAGAGCCTGGAGCCTGCTTCAGATTCTGTGTCTCCCTCTCTCTCTGCCCCTCCCCCATTCACACGCTGTCTCTCTCTCAAATAAACATTAAAAGAATGCCCTTGATCAAGGGCGCCTGGGTGGCTCAGTCATTTAAGCGTCTGACTTCAGCTCAGGTCATGATCTCGTGGTTCTATGCTGACAGCTCAGAGCCTGGAGCCTGCTTCGGATTCTGTGTCTCCCTCTCTCTATCCCTCCCCAACTTGCACTCTGTCTTTCTCTCAAAAATAAACAAACATTAACAAAAAATTTTTTAAAAATTAAAAATAAGAAATGTCCTTGATCAAGGAGTAAAAATATTAAATCTTAATGAAATATAATCTTTTAATATTTTTTATTTTTTTAATTTTCTTTTTCTTTTTTTTTATATTTTTTTAATTGTCAAATTGGTTTCCATACAACAGCCAGTGCTCATCCCAACCCGTGCCCTGCTCATTGCCCGTCACCCACTCTCCCCCCTCCCATAGCCCCCTCAACCCTCAGTTTGTTCTTAGTATTTACGAGTCTCTTATGTTTTGTCTCCCTCCCTCTCTGTGTCTTTTTTCTTTCCCCTCTTCCCCTCCCCCCTAGTTTTCTGTTAAGTCTCGCAAAGTCCACCGATGCGTGGAAACATATGGTATCTGTCTTTCTCTGACTGACTTATTTCACTCAGCATAATACCCTCCAGTTCCATCCATGTTGCCACACATGGCCAGATTTCATTCTTTCTCATTGCTGAGTAGTATTCCATTATATATACATACATACATACATACATACATACACACCACATCTTCTTTATCCATTCATCTGTTGATGGACATTTAGTCTCTTTCCATGATTTGGCTATTGTCGAAAGTGCTGCTATAAACATTGGGGTCCACGTGCCCCTATGCATCAGCACTCCTGTGTCTCTTGGGTAGATTCCTAGCAGTGCTATTTAAAAATAAAATAAACTGAGCCGCACCAATTTATTTTATTTTTAAAGTAGGTTTCACACCCAATATGGGGCTCGAACCATGACCCAGAGATCAAGAGTGGCACACTCCACCAAATGAGCCAGCCAGGTGCCCTGAAATACAATCTTATAAAAATTCTGTGTGACTACACAGAAGCACGCCCGCGTCACTTCTGTGGTAACAACGCAGCTGTCTCAAGGAGAAGCACTTGTGCGATTATACTGCGAGCTAAACTATTCAGACTTTGGGTTTAGCAGACATTTTCTCAAAGATAAAGTATGCTTGTCACATCAAGGAAAACCACTGACAAAATCTGTTGTCAATGATCAAATTCAAGATTTCAAGAGAAACCTGAAATTTTGGAAAACTTGGATCTACCACCAAGCTTGACAGTTTCAAAGTATTTAAAGATTCTCCTATGAGGACAGTGGTGACATTAACAAATGTAGCTTTTTGATACTGTATGATGAAATGTGCCAATACTAGGAGAATTTGCATAACTCAGTGATTTAATATTTTCCAAATGACCACATCATGCATGGGTAAAAATCCATTCAATTTTAATTTAACAGTAAGAAATGTTCACTGATACGGCTTTAGATTCCATGCGTAACTAACCTATAACAATTTAACACTTACCAAGTTTTGGTGTAGTAATATCAAAGAATATCCACAGATATCTAAAAATGTTATTAAAATATTTCTCTGTTGCGGCGCCTGGGAGGCTCAGTCGATTGAGCATCTGACTTTAGCTCAGGTCAGGATCTCACGTTCATGAGCTTGAGCACTACGTTGGGCTCTGTGTTGTCAGTGCAGACAGAGCTTGCTTCAGATCCTGTGTCCCCCTCCCTTCCCTACCCCCACTCCCCGCTCATCCTCTCTAAAATAAATTTTTTAAAAAATTAAAAAAATATTTCTCTGTTTTCTCCCTTATCTGTGTGAGTTGAATTTTCTTCGTATACGTCAACCAAAAGAACATATCACAACTGACTGAATACAGAAACGGAGGAGAACCTACCTGTCTTCAGGTTAAGCCAGACATTAAAGAGACTGGAAAAAATATAAAACAATGCTCTTTTCACTAAACTTTTTTGTTTGAAAATATATTGTTGTTTTTCACAAGAAGCAAGTTATTCATATAACCATGTAATGGGTTTAATTTGGTTACTTTAAGCGAACATTTTTAAAACTGAAGTTTTAATTTCTTTTTTTTTTTTTTTAATTTTTTATTTATTTTTGAGAGCAGAAGAGACAAAGCATGAGCAGGGGAGGGGCAGAGAGAGAGGGAGACACAGAATCTGAAGCAGGCTCCAGGCTCTGGGCTGTCAGCACAGAGCCCGACGCAGGGCTCGAACCCACAGACCGTGAGATCATGACTTGAGCTGAAGTCGGACGCTTAACCGACTGAGCCACTCAGGCGCCCCTGAAGTTTTAATTTCTAATATGGAAAATATAACATTATATTACCCATGTATTTTAAAAAACTCTTAGAGTCCCCAATTTAAGAATGTAAAAAGTTCCAGAAACCTGAAAGTTTGAGGACGGCTGCACTGTACCATACTGGTAGGAGGATGAAAAGCAGCAGGAACTCATAATGCAGGACAAGCCACATCGATGTCAGGGCCTTAAGTAAAATTTTACAGACTCCTTCACGGTGATCCCTTGTAAGCTGGCCTGGGTCTGGGATCATCCGTAGCTTTAGTTGCCATGAGACCAGCCCTACCTTTGGCTCCTGTTCTTAGAAATTTAATGAAATCTGTCTCTCTAACCTAACAGGATCCCTATAATAAACTGGTGCTACCTTAAGTGGTTTCCTTACAACCAAATCCTGACCAAACCCGTATATACAGGAGTCTCTGTTTTAAGCATGAATCCCAAGACACAAGAACGGAATTGTTTTGTTTCTATATCAAAATATCTCTACCTCTTGATCTTTTGGCTTGACATAATTCGATGGAAAAATTCCAGTTCTATCTCCAATACTTCCCGTCCACCATTCTCCATCCTTCTGGGTCACCAATATTTCTTCGCCTTCAGCAAAAGTCAAATCTCCAGGTTCTACACTTGAATACGGATAAAGTGCAATATATTCTGTCGGAAACAAAGCAAGAAGAAACTAACTTCGGTTGTAAGATTATAGAAGAAAAAAATTGTTAATATCCAAATCCAGTAAATTACTGTAAAAGACCTGGTAACTTAAGGAAACCTAATGTAAAAAGATCTTAAAACAGAAAAAGGAATGAAGCAATTATTTAAGAATTTCTTAGAAACAGACTATTTAACCTAAGGCTTTATCATGGAATTTCTTCTTTTTCCAACTGTATCATCATTTTATCACAGAGAATAATCCATAAACACAAATAGAAACAAGTGTCTCTACAGAGTCAAGATATGAAAAGTATTTTTAACATCCTTACCGGAAATATATTTTAATATGCTAAATTCTTTTCTCTTTATTTCTTATATAAATACAGTTATGAAAATGCCCAATATTCAGCTGACACCAGGACCAGAGGCCAAGCTCCACCACAATGACCCAGCTTCTAGCACAGTGCTTGGAAGATGCTCAAAAAAAAAATTGTTAAAAAAAATTGGCCTCCCTTGAGGCCATTGTTAACAAATGGCCTCAAGGGAAAGGTCTACATATTAATATTGGCTTTGGTTTCTGTCTCTGTAATTACCACTACTTAGAACAAACAGTCAATGACTGGTTTTAGTCTTTCTTTTCTAGTTATTTTTATTTGTTAACCTGGAATTTCATCTGTACATCCTAAACTAGAGATGACGGGACCATTATCTACAATCTGTTTACTGTTCTTATTCCCCGTATTAATTTATGGAATTTAACAAAACCCAAAATGCATGCACGTTTAGGTATGCTGTAATAAGCACGGTCCTTCCCAAAATACTCCTCGCGACCTTCCCAGGCTCATCCCACAGCGCTCACTCCACACTGAACCTGTGATTCCAGCCTTGCTGGCGACCCGAGTTCCCTACCCACTCATAGCCGTGCTCTGGCTCACAACTTTCCCCCCCTCCACAAGAGCTGTCTCTTCCTTGGTCACTATGCAAAACCCTACTCTTTGCTTAAGATGATTCAATACTGCCATGTAGTGGGTTCACAGGTCCTACTTAAAACAAAGTTGTGTTCACTCATTACAGAATTTATTACAATGCCATGCCTATCCTCCCCAGTCTACTGTGAGGACTTGGGAGACTGTGTTTTATTCATCCTTGTATCTTTCAGGCTCTGGCATAAAACCTTTAACACAGTAGATACTGGATAAGCAGTTTAATTTACCATTAAACTGATTTTCTTGAGCAATAATATAAACATAAAATTACTTCAACTAATTTTACAATGGACATATATAATTCATTTATAAGACAATGTAACTGTTAAATAATAATGCCTGAAATGACGGTAGACAATCTTTCATTTTTTTAGTACCTTTAACTAAGTTATTAGTCAAACAACCTAAAGGGCTACAGAAAAAATTTTTGTAATAATTATGATAAAGTATGCCTTGATTTCAAATCCTACTTAATGATTCATATGATCCACTGTAATTAAAATGCAATTTGTAAGCAACTAAATGCACTAAAATTGCCGTATCTCCTAAATACCTGTAACTCAGATCTATTATAAGAACACAAAAATCTCCACGCTATGTCACTGCAACATTTTTTATTTGTGATCTTATTTACCGAGTCTATGCTGAATGTTTATAGCACCAATTTTCTAAAAATGCCCTATTTTTTCTATATTCAAAATATTCATGTGACATAAACAAAGGACAGGTTTTCCTAAACTCACTTCAACACTGAAGACACAGAAACAGGGAGGATAACAACTGAGGGAAGTCAGATAACTAGTCAATACGTAATCTGACTCTCAGATAATTTACAAATTGCCGAAAGCTCACCCTCTCCAACTGTGTAGGCCGCAGAGGTAGGTTTCTTGTTTACAGCTGCATACAGAGCTTCTGGTCTGCCAAATAAATACACAAACAGATAAGAAAAAACAACAATGAAACAAAAAGCCATCAACAAGCAAAACCAAGAAAGGTGACACAGCAGGTGTCTGCAGTACATTCTTTTAAGACTTTCTAAAATGAATTTAAATACTGTCTCAGTAAACAGGCTAGAAATATTCTCATTAAAAAATTGTAGCGGACTAAGACTGGCCTAGTTACACGCTTCTAAATTTTTTTAATATATTAAAGTAATTTCAACATGGTTTATGAATAGTTTTTTCTTTTTTTTTTCAACATGTATTCATTTTTGAGAAACAGAGAGAGACGGAGTGTGAGTGCGGGAGGGGCAGAGAGAGAGGGAGACAGAATCTGAAGCAGGCTCCAGGCTCCGAGCTGTCAGCACAGAGCCCAACACGGGGCTCAAACTCACAGACCGCGAGATCATGACCTGAGCCGAAGTCAGACACTAAGCCAACTGAGCCACCCAGGCTCCTCTATAAATAGTTTTTCAAGTGGGCAATATATTGCCTTTCTGAAGGAATGTAAAAGTCACCACTGCTTTGGTAAATGGACAGTTATTTGGTAAAGCACGTAAGTGGCTTGGCTTCATATAGGGAGAACAAGGACAGTACGTAAAATTTAGTATTTGTTTAGAGCAGATTATATATTTTAAATATATAAAAATAACAGAACTTTATCTTTTATATTTCAGAGGAGCTAAAGCTTTAATTTCCAATTTAACCCAGAAAACGGAAAAAGTCTGGAAGACTGTCATGGTTCAGAAGTAGACATCTGTAGGACGCACCAGGGCTCCCAGGACACTTGCGGAAACTACACAGTGAGTCGGTTCTCAGAATGGAACCTCACTACAACTGCTGGCCACAGGTGAACACACACCGCCTCGCTCAGGCACGATCTCCCGTTACTGCGGGTTTTCCAAACACATGCCTTCTCTGTTATAAAGATCAGTAACTGAACGAGAAGTTGCGGGGAAACAGCATTTAAACTTAATGCTTTTATGCTTAAGTTTCCTTCTCTGTAAAATGTGATGGCATTTAAGATAATTCCTGTCAGGGCCCAGCACGGTGCCAATATACACATGTCAGCTCTGAATCGTTACCATTTACACACTTCTAAATCTAAAATTCTGTGTCAGTCTGAAGAGTAAACTTCTGCACTGGGATCAAAAATTCATACACAAAATCTCAGCACTGACAATGTTTTTAAAGAGTAATTTACTCTTTTTATCCCATCAATCGGAAAACTGAAGGCGAATAGGTTATTCCACATAGCCTGGCCAAAAACAACAGAATCAGAACTCGAGCCTCTTGATTTCCAAAGACCTGTCTCTCTTCATTCCATCAGATCACTTTTCTATTTGGATCAACTTCAGTGTAAAACACAAGGAGGCAGCTGCCCATCGCTACTTCTGTACGTACTTCTTAAACATCGTAAAGACGTCTGGAGATCTCACTCCTCCACAGACTGGGAAATAAAGGCCAGAGCCCTTATTTAGTTTTTATTTGTTTTTCATTTGAAAATGGATTCATCTGACTATTCATTCACTGAATCCTCTCCTTATTCACTGAGCTAATATGACTGAGAAGCTACTGTGCACTGAGATTACCTACCCTGGGCAGGAAAATAACAAAAATAAAAAAAAGACACGAATCCTGCCCTCCTAGAGCTTATGATCTAACAGGGGGAGGGGTTAAGACAATAAATACAACCCGGTCTGTTATGTGCAGGAAGAGAAGTATGATCTTCAAGGGATTCTGGGGAGGTCGTCTGCAAAGATTTATTTACTGATAATGCACAGTCAACAACAAGGGAGAAGTGCTCCAAAGGCGATGGAAAGTAACTCTCTAGCTGACCTGACGGCACAAAGAAAGCAACAGATCTAAAATTTTAAGCACTCTGAAAACTTCTGGCATCTGAAATAACTAGAATAAAAAATACTCTAAAACTGGTACAAATATGAAAAGTACACTTTTTTTCACTCTAGGAGTCCCCTCCTGATACTCAAACGTTTTATTTTGCGGTGCGGCCAGTTGTCCTTCGGCTGACTCATCAGGGAAAGCACCGACATGCACGTCTCAGTCAACACAGAACGCTTACTCTTCCCGCCTGACTTCACTCCCAGGGAGGATTTTGACATAAGATTTTGGAAACCATCCTCTTCCTCCATGCACCTCCCCAAACCACCAATTTTCTTGCTGTTCCAAGACGGTAATGATATCGTGTTTTGAAAAGTTCAAGTGGTTATCCTTCTTTGCAGTCCAGGAACAAAGGGCCTGCGCCTTTAGGTTTTCTACAACCTGTCCCTGTGAATACAAAACCACAAAATTAAAAAAAAAAAAAAAGGTAACCACGATTTTGGTTTCCTACTATATCACTTGCTTACTGTTCAAACAGACCAGTTTGGTATGATGGTGCCTTAAGATAACTTTTAACTACTAAATGATTTACAATGATACGGACAGACAACCATTTGAGTAGCCTTCTGTTAAAGGTTTTTCCCTGATCTCTGAACAGTGCTGACATCGTTAACACCCTTGCCGTTCCAGAAGCTCACCCTCTGGTGGCGGATGGGTCCTCTTTGGTGCCAGTCCCTTTCCCTTCCTGTTTCACAGGATTTCCCTAAATTATCTTTATGTCTATGCCTTCTCTAATCTATACCTTAATTATAACTATCTCCTGAGGTCCAGATCGGTAAGTCAAGACTACCCATTGGGCCTTCCCACCAGGTTATCTCTAAACCAGATACCTAAGCTGCACATGTGAGACATATCATTTTTAGAGCCCACAGAACCCACTCCTCTTACAGTGCTCGCCCGAGACAACGCTATCACCGTCCTTCCAGTTACTCAGGCTAAAAACCCTGAAAAGCCTTCATTAACTCCAGCTTTTTCCTTACTCTTGACCTTTCAGCGGATTGCCAATTTTATGTCAGTTGGCATAATCTTCTTTCAACTCCGTCTCCTCTTCTATACATTTTCTTTACTGTGGCTCTGGCTTATGTTGTCATCTCTTGTAATTAGCTACTGTAGCATCCTGCCTTGCCTGGCCTTCTTCCTTTGCTTCCTTCCACCAATCGGCCCCGGTACTACTGCTGTAAAATATACACACGTCTCGGAAAGCTTCCGGGGCTGCCCGCTGCCAAACTGCTAGGCATGGTATTAAACACTTCACAAATAAACCTCAGCCTCCAGCTTCACTTCTTGACCCTTCCTCCAAGAATCCTGTACTCCAGCCACACTATAAATAATTCTTGTCCTGGAAACTCTTTGTGTTAACATGCCTCCCTAACTGTCCCCAAATTATTTTTTTCACAGGAATAAATTTCCTTCTCTGTTTGCTAAAATCTCGCTTATCTTCAAAGGTCCTGCTCAAATACCTGGCCCTTTGGGAACCCTGCTCCCATTCCCATGGAGTGAATGAGATCTCTCTCGGCTGTATACTCCTCAAGATTTTGTAGAATACCTTTACAATTATTTATTTCTGTGTCATAAGATTATGACTTCTTAATGACCAGGATTTTTTTCCCCATTAAATTTCTAGAATATAAAGAAATGCCTGGAACCTATGGCCATGCAATAAACATTTTTTTGAGTGAAGGTGAAATTTGTAGGGCTCTGTTTTGAAGAAGTCTGTGGTTTCTTTTCAGTAATACTAATGTATTGTATTGTAATGTATTACAATGTCTGCAATGGTTACATGTAAAGCAGAGGCTAAATACATATAACACAGTTCCCACACAAATGATTTTGCTACAAATAAAAACCCAAGACTCCCCAAGCCCCAATATCTTCTTACAATAACTACAGATTAAGAATAATATAGGCAGATTTGTAAAGATGACATTTTGAGCTTAGAAACCCTAGCTGCTAGGAACTGGATGCTACGAAAATGAGTTGTTGAGAAACTGCTCAGTAATAACAATAATTTCTTTACATCACATCACATGTGAGCAACAGGAACAGAGGCCAAACACTATAAACTCTGGTTAAATGAATAAATGATGCCTCTGTCAAAAATTTTCTTTCTATTTTATGTGAACAGCAGCAATATCGAAGAATAAAGCAGAGAAAAATTAAAGATACACACCTGTCCATGAATCGGCGACACAGACCCAGGGGACACAGTGCGAGTAAAAGCTGATTTTTTCTGCCAGGATGTATTAACGGTTAAGTTTGTAAAAGATACATTTTGATAATCAGTCACCGGTGCTGGTTGATTTGAAGAAAGTGATCTGTAAGTACAACACTTTAATGTAAATACACTTAATCATTTATAATCTAATGAAGTATTTACAAATTTATCAACATACATAATTCGCATCGTGTTTAAACACAATTTTGGAAAAAAGGAGTCACGAATAAAGTACTGACCTTCGTTTTTATCTATTAAATTTCAGTATGAAATCTGGGACAAAAGGTACTCTTGGAGAGTCCAGCACAGATTACAAATATGATTAAGTAGCAGGCTGACACAAATACATTTGCAGAGCTAAATACGCTGCACTGTTAGCTAAAAACTTACTCAGATGAAGTTGAGGTAGCAGATACTGATACTGTAGGGGGAAGTAAGGCCTTCTTAGGAGACACAGATTTTTCACCTGATGGCATTTTTTCTACATAGTTGCAAGGAAACCAGCCAAAATTTCCTTGAAAACTACCATAAAGCCAACCAGGTTCTCCTACGGTTTTTTCATCAACCTACGAAAACAAAAAGAAGGGTCAACAATGGTTAGAATGTCACACATTTACAAAGGAAAGAGATGCAGGCTATTGCACAATAGCCTCATTTTCAGAATTAAGCCCATGTAACTAAAGAGCTGAGGCATTTTCTTTTCTTTAGAGAGAGGGTGCAAGTGAGCAAGGGGCAGAGAGAGAGAGGGAGAGAGGGAGAGGGAGAGAGAGAGAGGGAGAGGGAGAGAGAGAGAGATGGGGCTCACCCAGAGCTCATGTTTTTACCCAAAGCAGGGCTGGTGTTCACCCGAAGCAGGGCTTGAGCTCATATGACGTGGGACTTGAATTCACGAACTGTGAAATCATGACCTGAGCTGAAGTCAGATGCCTAACAACCCAGGCGCCCCAAGCTGAGGCATTTTCTACAAATTAATAGGTCACCATCTCTGATGACAGACAACGGCGCCTTTTAGGAAAACTGTTCACTTATTTACTTTGAGAGAGAGAGTGGATGAGCAGGAGAGCAGCAGAGAAGGAGAGAGAGAATCCCAAGCAGGTGGCGAGCTGTCAGCGCAGGGCCCAACATGGGGCTCAATCTCATGAACCGTGAGATCGTGACCTGAGCTGAAATCAAGAGTCAGATGCTCAATCGACTGAGCCACCCAGGCGCCCGTAAAAATGAAATTTTAAAAAGGCACCTTTGACTCTTGGTTTTGGCTCAGATCATGATCCCACAGTTAGTGAGACTGAGCCCTGCGTCTGGCTCTGTACTGGGGAGGGAGTCTGCTTGGGATTCACTCTCTATTTCTCCTTCTCCCTCTGCCCCTCCCCAACCTGCACCTGTTGTGTGCTCCCTTTCTCTTTTTCAAAAAAAAAAAAAATTAATTTCATCCAGGTTAAATACACAAAAATAGTTTACAAAAACAAACAGCATTCTACATGGCTTATGATGGACCATGCTATCGCTCATTATGCCCTGATTTCCACTCCTGATAGTAACCTGCCATTCTCAGTTGTTTCTTCTATATTTCTTTTCTTTTCTTTCTTTCTTTTTTTTTTTTTTAAGTAGGCTTCATACCCAGCATGGAGCCCAACGAGGGGCTTGAACTCATGACCCTGAGATCAAGATCTGAGCTAAGATCAAGTCGGATGCTTAACACCCAGGCACCCCTATCTTCTATATTTCTAAATAATGTATTTATACTATTCTTTCTTGAATGTTTCAATTTAGACATTATCTATTGGCTTTTGGTTATGGAAAATCAACATTTAACTCTCCTTTACTGCATCTTCTTATTCTATCAACACTGCTATCTCAAAATGTTTGGTTTAATTATATCTAATGTTTATATTGTTATGACTACGTAAATATTTCACATCTAAATCATGTACTGTTCTGGTAATTACACTTCCTTTCTTGCACACTTGTTATTTTTCTACACTTAATCATTAATTTTTGTTTTGTTTAGTTTTTTCTGTTCCTATCACAGAGTCTTCTTGAGCTAAAGAGAACTAGAAAACTTTCTGTAAATACTATTTTTCAACTGGTAACACATACAGGTAATTTGTAGTTTCATCTCTTCTCCTTTTATTGCTGAGTAATACTACATTGTACAGATGTACCACGATTTGTTTACAGATGTACCTACTGATGGACATTTGAGTTGTTTCCAGCTCTGGGCTGTGATAAAACTATTGATATTGATCTTACATCCTGCAACCTTGCTAAACTCACTCATTAGTTCTATCATAGCTATGTAATAACTATAAAACGGTGTTCTAAAACACAACAAAAGGAGCCACTGATAAAATATTATCTTGTAAATCCAATTTAAGGCTAAGTTTAAAATAGCTAAGTCACAGGACTAAAAATGAAGAACACAATAGACCTCAAGGAATTATTCAACCTAAAGCAGGATGCTCAGCAATATACCTAATTTAAATGCCGGTCTCAAGGCAAGGGTCACTGACAGGTATGAATACTGGCATTCAAACACTAACTTCCTGCTTTCCCTGAAAATTTTTTAAACCTTACTTTAATACTTTTTCCTTAAACTTTCTACCTTTTCAAGATGAAAAGGTCTATTCATTTAATTGTTAAAATCAGACCAAGTTTGGTTTTGTAATGGGTTAATTTTAATAAATTTCATATCTATAATTTATAGCCCTAATTAATTTTTAGTTGTCAACTTCCATAGCAAGTTAAACTAAAAAATTTTACATAAGTTCTCACAGGTTTACGAAAACTATTACCTCAAAAATAGCATTAACACATAAGAATGCTAGAAAACCAGGCTGTCGTGGAAAATGTTGCCGGGGCTCAGTGGAATTTCTAATCTTTTTCATTTTCGATCGAATCTTTTATACCGTCCTCATCCATGAAGTTGATTAGACCTTACCTCCTATCTTACCAAGAATAGAGAAGCCATCAGATCCGAGCTCACCTTTGAATTCAGCTCACCTTCGAATGTATTTACAGTCCCATCCATCCTTTCCTTCAGCCCTCTAATCAAAAAGGAAGAGTTATCTAGCACCCCCCCCCCCCCCCTGCCTCCTATGCTCTCGATCCCAAGCCTCCAGCCTGAGAATCATCTTCATCTGTATCCACTGGTCAGAACAGAGAGGTGTGCCAGGGAGCCACGGAGTGCCTTCCTGAGGGTTCTGTATGTTGATCTGAGTGGTAGTTTTGCAGATACACATGTGTACAAATTATCTGAGCTGTACACTAACAGTTGTGCACTTTACTAAATCCAGCATCATTAACCCTTTCCCTCTCTGCGGATCCTATCGTTATTTAAACTTGCAAATATACAAACAAATTTGCTCAAGCCAAGTTAAAAAGACCAAAAAACACAACACAGAACTTCCTTCAACCCATAGTCCTCATTACTTACCATTTTTCTCTCCCTTCCACTTTCAAAAGCTAAGCTCCTTCAAGGAATTTTATATACTCACTGTCTCCTCTTCCTCCCTTCCAATTTGTTCAGGTCCCTGACATCTGGCCTGTCCCCCCACCACTCCACTCCACTGTTTTCCTCAAGGTTAACAAGAGCCGTGATACTGCTAACCTAGTGGTTGTTTTTTAAGCTCCACCTTATTTCACATGCAGACCACTCTTCTCAAAGTTCCCTGACACTAAACTCTCCTGGTTTTTTCCTAATTCTAGTCGTTTCTTTTTAAGGCTCCTCTTCCTCTAATGATCCCGTTTGGGTTCGTGTCGTGTCTCTCAGGGATCACATCGTCACTCGTCCGCTACACTCAAGGCAACAACCATCACAACACAATGATGACACTCAAACTGGCCTCCTCTGATCTCTGCCTGAGGTCTCTCTAAACATCTCTGGAGTTAGAAATCTGTCGAGAAATCTGAAACGCAACTAAAATTAAACTCATTGGAATTCTCACTTAAATTCCCTCCTTTTGATCCTCCTCTCTCAGTGAATCACACGGTCATCAACTGAGTTGTCCAAGTCAGGTATCTGGTGGTAACTCACGACTCATTCTTTAGCTTAGTGATCTGGCAAGAGAACACAGACACTCAAGAAACTCCAGCTAACTCAATGTTCCTGCTGTCGCTGCCATCGGATTGGCTTGATGACCACGAGGGAGGTCTGCTCTAAAGCTAGTAGCTTTCCACCAAGTTCCTTCCTCTACTGCTCTAGAACGTCCTTCTTATCAGACCACCAGCTCATGACGTGCACACACAGTACTATATCCCTAGCAGAGCCCTCAGCCAATATTTGCTGATGGAATAAATAAAAGATATAACCCAAAATATAAGTAGGTTCTTGACCAAATACGTCCAGAGATAGGCTCCATCTCTTCATTCTTAGACACAACTTTATCATCACCAACAGGTGGAGAAGGAACAGGAGGGCCAGCGGACTGTGGCATTGTCAGTGGTGGCAACGGTAACAGAGGGAATGTGTAGCTGGGGATTAACCTGAGTGTTTGAACAGAGGTTTCTGGTAAAACCTATGCCAAGTAACAGTAAGTATTTGCTATGTAACTGATAAAACACACCAAACTGGTGATGATGCAGGCTAAAAAGAAAACAGACACTGGCTAGGTATTCTAGGTAGTATTACTTTAATTTACTAAGAAGAAAACTGATATAGAGACTAAAATCCAAGTTAGTATGCTTCTAAAGCCTGTATCCTTTCCATTATATCACAATAGCTGTATCAAATGCTATTCTCTGCATCTTCTCTTAGTCGTCCATTTTATACGGCTTATGATTACATAATAAAGGCCTTTAGTTTCAAGGAACAAGGGACTGCATCTAGTTAGGGCTATAGAGTCTACCTCCTTCAATTCTTTTAATGGTTGCCAGAAAAGAATCAGCACCCCCAAATTTCATTGGTAATTTATTAAAATAACACAATCAGCATCACTTTTTTTTCAGAGGTGGGGGAAGGGAGGGAGAGAGAGACACACAGCATGAGCAGGGGAGGGGCAGAGAGAGAGGGAGACACAGAATCCGAAGCAGGCTCCAGGCTCTGAGCTGTCAGCACAGACAGCTTGAACTCGAGAGCTGTGAGATCATGACCTGAGCTGAAGTTAGACACTGAGCCACCCAGGTGCCCCTCAGCGTCACTTTTTATGCTGTGAAGCAGTATGGCACAACGTAAAGAACACTAGATTTGGAAATCAAAGACGTACTTGCGACCCGCTCTGGCACTGTCCTGCTGTTACATTTTGTGTAAGTCTGAGCTTCCTTACCTAGAATACGGCAGCACTAATACGCAAGTCTGCAGTATGTTGTTAGGGACAAATCAGATAAAGCTTAATATATATATTTTTAAATGGTAAATCACTGTATAAAATTATAGTCATTATTATTAGAGAGAGTAATATGTTACATTGTAAACTTAATGTTTCTTCATGAGCAAAAAAGACTGTTTCCTACCTGTATTATATCCCCGGAATTAAAACTCATCTCATCATGGCTTCTGGCTTCGAAGCGATACAGTGCTCTGTAATTCACCAAAGCAGTAGCTGGCTCACCTAAAGAGAAGACAATTGTCATTATTTGCTACTTTCATGTATACACATCTTTGCGATGGCGCAATATAAAGAGCTCGTAAAATCAAAAAGAAAAAACTGAACATCAAATGGTACAGATGAAAATGCATCTGACGCAGGCTTGTTATGATTTAAATATGTTGAATGGCCACAGAATCGATACAAAAGCAAACAAGGACGTTCATCTTCAGGAGAGTAGGAAGCAATGACACAAAGACATGACTTGTGAGGGGCCATGAGCGGGGACGTAACAGAAGGCGTAGGAGCGGTGTCAGGCTAGGGTGTGCAAAGTTCAGGGGGCTGGGCAGCAAGGTTTGATCTGTGGCAGTCAGAACACCGCAGGGAAGAGACAGAAGGAGAGGTCACAAATGAGGAGACTGGCGTCAAACAGGGTTCGGTGAAGAAAGAGCTCTAGATGCACCAGTATGGTTCTACAAGAAAACCAGAAGAGCTCACAAATACACTAGTCTTGATAAGAATAAAAGTATTTTACTTCGTTCATTTGCAGAATAAATGCTTTAGCTTGTAGAAATTTCAACGCATGTGCCAATAATAAGGATTCAAATATTTGTCTGTCCAAAAGAGATACAATTAAAGTATGTTAGGAATGGACTCTACGAGGTGTGTATCAAAAACAAAGTATATCTTTTGAGAAAATTTCAGTGTGCAAAGACTTTAAATTTTATTGTTGTTCATTAAAATCAACAGTTTATAGATAATACCAGTTGCATAAACTATTTACAACTGTTTACTTCAATAGTTTCATAGTTTCATTATGAAAATGCCAGGGTCTGTTCATAGCGAGTCAGTGATTACTATCTTCTTTTCTACATGTTGTTGTAAGACTTCTACCCTGCACGCTCCTCCGAGTTTAATTTAGGAAAAGGTTTTTTCAGACTCAAAGGTTAACATCTGTTAATCTTTGCTCTGTCTCAGAAAAATCAAATCTATCATTTTCTTCCTTACCCTTACATTGCTTCTCCTCAGCTTTCCGCTCCTCTTCTTGGACTTTTTCTTGTGCCTTTTCTTCCTGGAGTCGCTTTTGTTTTTCTTCTTCCTCTTTTCTAAGATTTTCTCTCCATAAGTTTTCTTTCCCTTGCTTTGCTTTCCTTTACATAAAAGAAAGAGAATTTGGGGCACCTGGGTGGCTCAGCTGATTAAGGGTCCAACTTCGGCTCAGGTCATGATCTCGCAGTTTGTGAGTTCAAGCCCCACATAGGGCTCTGTCCTGACAACTCAGAGCCTAGAGACTGGTTCGGATTCTGTGTCTCGCTCGCTCTCCCTCTCCCCTGCTCGTGTTCCCCTGTTCCTCTATCTCAAAAATAAACATACATTAAAAAAATAATAATAAAAGAATCTGCATCATGTCCTTACATTTTTGTTATGCAAAAATATCAGATCTTGTTCCTGACGAACTGTAGAAATAATACATATTTCTTATGCATTTATATATAAACTTATGAGATTACATATTTATTATAGAACAAAGACATAGCAGCAGGAGGTATGGAGAAAAAGTGAGGATCGCGGATGAAGGGGAAAACCAATTAATCGATGAATCAAGAGCAGATCCTTGGACAAAGAGATGAGCTGAGGAGCTATTCAGAAAACAAATCTAGAAAGTATATCCAAGTGTCCTTCCTTTCTCTCCAGGTTTGTACGAGGAACGCATTCCGGCTCTTACCCTAACTGATCCCTGTTTTCAGGACTCAGTCGTTGCCATGGAAACAGGAAATGCTCCTTGGCAGATGACCACATGCTATACTATCGTGTTAACGTCTTTTTCACTGTTAGACAACAGGGCATGTTTCCTCTACAGGTTCATGCTTCTGTGCATGTTCCTACGACATCTGATCCAGCTGCAGCTTGGTTTCTAGCTGGGCATGATGACCTATTGTCAGACTTAGCTAGTATAGCATTACAACTAACGTTTACCACAGCTCTTCCTTGCATGTATTTTTTATGGTCTTACTTGGAGGCAGAGCTATCACGCTGAATTTAGCACCTTCTCCAAGCCTCTGCTCACACCATCGGGGGCACTGGAGCTTGTGGCTGGGTACATCCTGAGAGTTGGGAGTATTTATGCCCCACCAAGGTACACATCTTGACTTAATTCCATGTCTCTATTGCTATAATTCCTGGAGGATTTGGAAATTCTATATAATCCCCCAAACTGGAGACCCACTTGGTCAGCAGCCCTTCTTCCTCATTCCCGGACTGTCTTTTAGTTCCTACTCCTGGTTCATTATCCCATGACTCACTTCCTCATGACCTTGTGCAAATCCTACACCCTCTCTCACTCCAAAGAGTGCCTGCCCCAGCACTTTCTGTAACTGTCATCCAGCTCTCCTGTGAGGGTCATGTTTCTCTGGGGTCCTCACTTAATTTCAACTACCATTCCTTTCCCCAGTTAGTTCCTCTGCAACCTTCTATGACACTTTCCCACACCTAAGATGACCCAATCTAGCCTTTATTTGAATTCCCAGAGCATTATAAACGCCACTATCAGAGTATTTACCACATGCTTCCTGGGATAAAGCAAAGACTAGAGCTAAGAGAATACAAAATTAAATTCTGGAAAACTTTCTTATATACGTGTTAGTGGATGAGAAACCGGTCCAGAGCCAAAAGAGCACAGAAGCTGGACAAGGGGCAGAGGCCACATCCACAATGTGAAAGCCTGACTATACCCAACAGCGTGGGACAAGAAGGGAACCTCCTGGGCAAATGGCCAAGAAATCAAGTTTTAGCTGTTAGGACTCAGCTCTGGACTGATTCTACATGTGTTTCTGCTCTGATTTCTTCCCTCTTCCACTGCAGAAGGTGTGAGGAGGATGAGTGACATGAAAATGCATATTATTAATATGATTAACGTGGTTTGCTGGCCTGAAAAAAACTGTGAGCGGTGATGAAGAGATACCAAGATACTTGCAACGTGTCAGGAGAAAATTCTGACACTGTGACTAGCTGTGTAGTTACCGCATAAGGGTCAGTGGTACAGTTAAGCGGCAAATAAAAGCCTCTTAATTTGAACTTCACTGTCTCTGCTTCTATATTAGTCTAGTGTCTCTTGTTAGGGGTCACAAAAGTAGGGGCCTTGGAGTTAGGAGTATCATAACGATCTGTTTAGCTGTCTCCGTCTCCTCCTGGAATTATGAGGAATCAAGGAGCCAGGAGTAAAACCAGAGTCTCCTTCATCATGGCCAACAGCAGCCACCCATTAAAAACATGCTGAGAGTAGCTATTCTGAAGCCATTAAAAAGAGAGACCTGACATGTGGTAATGTGTCCTTCTTGCCTCCCTAATAATATTAGCTCTTTCATGGGGATTACTCGTCTACTGGTGTCTGAGGCAAAGGAATGCTGGTTCATAACTATTTGTTAATTATACTGATTTCTGACACTAGAGAAGTTGGGGGAGTAACTGAGGAACATATTAGAAACAGGATCTTACAGACAGAAAAAAAATCATGCCAAGTCTCTAAATAAATGGTTCTATCAGATTCCACAACTGTCTTACTTCTCGCTATAAATGGCGGCAACTGATAGATCTCAGTGGTACAAAGAGAAAATGTCAACAAGGCATGATACACCCCACCTTACCACTCCAGTACACTCAAGTATTTGGTTTCTGTGATCTTTCAGGAAACAGAGCAGATTTACAACGGAGATGGAAATGATGAGTGCAAGACATTTATGCTTGGCTCTTCAGCTATATTATTTTTATTTAATGCTCAGTTACCTATGAAGTATACATTAATATATCTATTTTTGAGATGGAGAAACTGGGGTTCGAAAGGTAAAGTGCCTCAACTAAAGTCATCCAAATCATGAAGTAGCAGATCAAGAAATCTAATCCAGGTCTGTCTCCAAAGGCCCTATTTTTCACTAATGGAACATAAAATTGATTACTATAAACTCGGTCCCTAAAAGAAGACCTGAATTTCTAAAATTGACAATCTAACTAGCATCCTAGAATAATCCTTTCCCTTAAATAATCCTATTTGCCTTAAATCTTCATAGTCAACTAAAGATATGGGTAATAACGCCAGAAATCCGATAGCGACACAGTAGAAAAAAATTGTCAGTTATATTACCTTACGGCCTCATCTTCTAGTTTCTTTTTCTGTATTAGCTCTGACCTTTTTCTTTCAATTTCCTTCAACTTGTCACGTTTGATCTTATAAAGCTGTTCAAGGGCTAACTGTTGTGTATTGTAGCTTTCTCTCAGTTCCTAAGGAGAAAATGAAAATAAGTCAATATGCCGTTGATTTAAATATTTTTGTCCTATGTAATAATGTGCACTTTCATTAAGAGACAAAAATCCTAAGGCAAGTTAAACTAAAGTAAAAAGAGCAAAAGTTTTAAAAATCTCTGGATGATTAAAAAAACATGAATACAAGTATTTAAGCCTTATAAACTAACCACTGAGGACAAATATATGTTAAAATCACCTACTTTCGTATTAATTCATTTCCAAGGAATACAGATAAGCCAATTTCATAAGCCAATTCTTTGATTTGGTACTTTATCTTCAATAGACAGCCAATCCATTAAAAAAATGGGGAAGCAATTTGCTTATTATTTGAGGAAGAATTCTGTTCAATCATATTTTTTACATATGTAGTTTAACCAAGTTACCCATAACTTATCCGGTAAGTATCTTGAACTAAACAGAAACAATTCTTGAATAATTCAGTTAAAACTAAAAACGGAAAGGATAATGTCTACCTAAAACCATGACTAGAGAGAGCCCAAACAGTGCAAAGTATTCCAAACAGGAATTGAGATAAACAGTTGTTTATTGAGCATCTAGTTCTATGCAGTGCCGCAGAGAAATGCAGGGGATCAAATCGAGGGTCTTCTAACTCTGCAGTCTTTGCCTTCAAAGAGCTCCCTATCTCAAAATAGAGAAAAGTGCCAAAAAGTGGGATAGAGCTCAGTGCCTTAGCAGAAACCTGTGGTTATCTGTTCAGCATTTTTCCTTATGTCTTCCTCTAAAAGCACCAGCCCCGACCCTATTTGATGTGGTTGTAGTGAATCCGTCAACTCCAGTGCTCCTCCCACTCCCACTGGGGTGCAGTCATTTACTTTAGGCCTGACCTGTCACAGCGACCCATCTCCCTGGCCAGAATGACTGGTCCAAAGGAATCTGATCCAAGCGGGGCCAGAATCCTTTCCTGAGAATCAGACAGACTGAAGAAGGGGAGAAAGAAGTCTTTCCTTCTTGAAGCTCATTAAACTGGGATAAGCTAAACCTGGCGCTGCCCCACGACAGTGGAGCCATTCACTACAGTGAAGTCATAGGGGTAGAAATGAAATCAACACAGAAAAGAGAGAAGCAAAGAATGGAGGCAGAGCGGGAGGACTGGGGGCAGCGAAGCTCCAGCTGCGTTCCTGTCTCTTAGAACTGCCCCTGCCCAGCAGCGCTTCTCCCTCCCGACTCAGCAGTCCTGGTAACGACTCTCATTAGCTTAACTATCCTCAACTGACTTTCTTTTACACGGAATCTACAGAATCCTGAACCGGAGTGCAAAAAGGCCAGAGTAAGGAAGAGGAAAAGAAAGCACAAAACCAATCCCCCTCCCCACAAAAACTTAAAACTAATCAAAAGAGGTTTCATGGCAAAGGTGGGACTTTAAACAGTTCAGCTGACCCTCAAATACCCGGATTTGAACTGCATGTCCACCTAGATGCAGATTTTTTTTAATAAATATGGCATAATACTGTAAATGTGTTTTCTCTTTCTTATGATTTTCTTAGTAACATTTTCTTTTCTCTAGCTTAATTTTAAGAATATAGTATAATATACATATAACACAAAATCTGGGTTAATCACTGTTTAAGTTACAGGTAAGATGTCTGGTTAATAGTAGGCTATTAGTAGTTAACTTTTGGGGAGGTCGAAAAGTTGTATGCAGATTTTCAACTATATTGGGCACTGGTGCCCCAACCCGTGTTGCTCAAGGGTTAACTGTGTTTGGTAGAAAGTTTTGGTAAAAAATATTTTGGGGTATCTACGCACACACAATACCAAAACTCCAAACCAAAAAATCTTCCAAAACAAAACAACGCCAAAAACCCAAACTCAGTTTCTTTCCAGAAATAAAATATTTTATAGGTGAACCCTTTTAACTTGATTGAAGTGACAGATAGGATCAGAGTACGATGTGGTGTATGAAGACTATGTCCAAAATGTCTGAGAGCAAGACTTGCAGCTTAAGCCAATAACAATACAAATACTGCATTCAGAGCAAAGTATCCACAGATCTCAGCTTCTATAGTTGCGTTGGTTGCATCTTTCTCTAAATTCTAGTGAAAAGCAGAAGAATATGGTGGTTGCAGTCTATGGAGAAGCAGTTTGGTTTAGTGATAAGGACTCTGGGAACATAGGTGTGAATCAGTCTCTATCAGTGGTGAGCTGAGTAACCTTAGAAAGTTATTTTGCAGTTTCCTCATCTGTAAAAGGTATAGTACAGGCCTCACAATGTTGTTGTGAAGATTAAATGGGTTAATACACATAAAGTGCTTACAACTGTGCAGGGCACATGCTAAGTTCATAATAATTTTAGCTATTATTGGCTGAGGTCCTGAAGAAGGGGAATTATAAGTTTAAAAGGAGAGTAAAGAGGAGCCAAATTAATGTCTGATCTTTTTATGGCTGCAAGGTCAGCCCTCCAACTTGTCCTGTAAGGTATCGCTCTAAGTCTCCCTTTATAGGTTCCATTCCTCCGGTGTCTGCGTTCATGAGCTTGCCTTTCTCCCCAAGGCATCTGGTGCCCCTCCCTCTATTAAAGTCAGTGTCTGCTGACCCTAGGGTTGCGCCCTCCACTGGAGTCAGTTTTTCGACAACAGGAGTGTCTTTCATCAAAGTATCCCCATCCAAGAGGGCCTGGGATAGTGTGGATATTTAATTAGTATTTACTGGATGAACGAGACTGCATAAACAATAGTCTATACAGACTAAAAATATTTGAAGAGCACCATAAGGCTTGCCAGAAACTTCCTTGGCCTGACTGCAGTGATCTTAGCGATTCCTATCACTAGACTCACTCTTCTGGATCAAGTCACTGCTTCCAGGAGGCCCTGGTTACATTTATCAGTTAACTCAGAACAAGCAAACGAATCGAGTAGCTGTGACAGAACTACTGCAGTCTAAATAGGATGACAGATCTTCTTTTTAGTTTGAGGAAGTTCTATTCCTAATTTGCTAATAAGTTTTTCATGTTGTAATCTCAAATGGATGTTAAATTTTATCAACGCCTTTTCTGCATCTAATGAGATCTATATACCATTTTTTTCCCTTTAATCTATTTATATGGAAAATTGCACATTTTTGTATATCAAACCATCTCTGCATGACTACGGTAAATCAGTTTTTTGGTCACTATGGATTATTCTTTTTTATAAATTCTGCATTCATCTTTTTAATATTGTTTAGAACTTTTACCTCTAAGTTAAACTGATCCATAATTATACTTTCTCATACTGTTCTTATCAGGTTTTGATATGTTTATGACAGCTTCACATAAGTTGGGAATATTCCCACATTTCTGTATTTTGAAACAGTTATATAGGACTAAATTTACTTGTTCCTGCAATAAACACTCTGGGCTTGGATTCTCTTTTAGGGAAGATTTCAAACTATAGATTTAAAATATTTTTATGATGATAGAGCTACCCAGATACTTTATATTTTGAGTCAGTTTTGGCACGTTGTAATTTATCTATTTTTATATTTATGTACAGAAATCTGTCATAATCTCCCCTTCTTTTAATGTTTGCAGCATATTTAATTGTATTTCCTTTTCACTCCTAACGAATAATTTTCATTTCCACTTTGTTTTAAAATCAGTCTTGCCAAAGGTTTCATTTTATTAATCTTTAAAAAGACTTGAACATTAGCTTTCTTGATTCTCTGTATTAAATGTCTGTCTTCTCTCTCATTAATTTCCGTCTACTTTTTTTGCTTTATTATGTTAATCTTTTTCTAGCTTCTCAAGTTGAATACTTAGCTTAGAAATTTTCATCTTGTTTTCTCCCAATATAACCATTTAAGGTCAAATGCTAACTATCTGGGCTGAAATTCTGCTCATACACTTACTAGCTGAATGACCTGGGCAACTTCCGAGTCTAAAGTTACTCTATGTGAAATGCGGAGAATAAGAGTACCTACCTACATCACAGGATTAATGTAAGGATTAATAAGTTAATATAAATCAGACACTTAAAATGATGTCAGTCCTAGAGAAAGCCCTTAATACAACCTAGTTAGTATTAATGTATCTTCATTTATGAACTAGAAAATAGCTACTGACTCCTGGTATGCCGGATGAGAAAACTGCTCGTGTACACCAGCCCCCATCCCTCGCCATTCCCCAAAGCTGATCCACCCCTGGCTAGTCTACTTAGTATCCTCATAACTTGGAAATATACTTTATCTACTATTTCATTTTTCAAACATTTAACATTTTGCCGTTCTAAATTTTTCTCTGCCTTTTTATTTTAAAAACTTTCAAATGTACAGAAAATTTGATTTAAGTTTCAGATGCTGATGATTTCACTCCAGAAACTTCATCATTATTCTACATAACTACAATGCCAATGCCAGTGCCAAACTAAGGAAATTTAACACAGCCATAAAATATCACTTAATACAGAGATCCTACTAAAAAATGTCCCCACTAGTGTAAATACTGTCCTCAGTAACAGTTTTGTTTTGTTTTTTTTTAAATGTTTTATTTAATCCAAAGCAGGCTCCAGGCTCTGAGCTGTCAGCACAGAGCCCGACGCGGGGCTCGAACCCACAGACTGTGAGGTCATGACCTGAGTCGAAGTCGGACGCTCAACCGACTGAGCCACCCAGGCGCCCCTCAGTAACAGTTTTCTGATCCATGATCCAATCGTGGGATCCTTTCGCTGCCATGACCCTTCAGTTGTGGCTCTTTGGTCTCCTTAAATCTAGAAACTTTCCTTCATCTTTTATGAGATCTACATTTTTAGAGTCGATCTGGGCATGTCTAGTTATTTCCTTACACTTGGATAAAATCTTTTTGGCAAAAACAGTATAGAGTTGATGGTGCGTTTCTTTCAGTGCAACACATCAGGAGACACAAAATGTTGGCTTGCACCATTTTGGTAATGTTATATTTGACCACTTGGTTAGGATTGGTTTACTTAGTTTTGGGCCTAAGTGTACCTCAACGGGGCTCAACAAAGCACTCACAAAAATGTTTAAGTCCAGCATCTACTTCAACTGTTCCCATTTCTCAAGAGTATTTCTTCTCCCATCCTGACCGAGGTGAAAGATGTAACTCACTAAACTTTAACCAACAATACTGAATACCTCCTTAGTGACAAGGAAGTAATCTCATATTCTGATTTTGCTTAAAGAAAGCATGTGATGTTCTCTCTAAAGGCCAAGACATAAAACAGTTCAACTGACAAAATACAACTCAGCTGAATAATGTCATATAATCAGGACAAAATTTTTATTAGTCATGAAAAAAAAATCATAGGGGCGCCTGGGTGGCTCAGTGGTTAAGCGTCCTATTCAGCTCAGGTCATGATCGCACAGTTCGTTGGTTCAAGCCCCACACTGGGCTCTGTGCTGACAGCTCAGAGCCCGCTTCAGATTCTGTGTCTCCCTCTCTGCCCCTTCCTTGCTCATGCTCTTTCTCTCAAAAATAAATAAACATTAAAAAAAATTTTTAAAAAGAAAAAAATCATAGCAGAATGCAAACTAGTTCCTCAAACTTAACATCCCCCCCGCCCCTGAACATCCATGTAGCACTTTAAAGTGCTTTTACACATAATACCTACATTTGATCTAGATAGCGTTCTCATAAAATAGATATCATAATGACTAATCGTTTTATTAAATTAATATATTAAATTAAATTTTTAAAAAAGTGTTTATTTTTATTTTTGAGAGAGAGTAAGCAGTGGAGGGGCAAAGAGAGAAGGGGACAGAGGATCCAAAGCAGGCTCCAAGTTGACAGCAGAGAGCACAATGCAGGGCTCGAACTCGCAAACCAAGAGATCATGAAGTCGGATGTTCAGTCAACTGAGCCACCCAGGTGGTGAGGCTCAGATTAAGTGACTTGTCTAGTTTTGAAGTAACTCCATTATGCCAACACAGCAGATTCTCTATTTACTTTCACTTAAATTCACTTTCAAATAAATTACTAAAATATCTTTATTAGCTAGGAAACATTTTTAAGATTAATGATTTAAAGGGAAATGAAACAAGCAGTATTTCAAGTCTGTTCTCAAGGGGGGTCTGTGATGCAAGAACATACAGGCAGTATTCTGAACAAGAGGCGGCAACATCAAGGCTTCGTGATGACCATTAACCAACCCAGTGTGCCCGTTCTCGCAGAGCCTGTTAACCAACAAGAGAGATCACCTCCCTCCGTCCTGAACCGGATGAGCCATCAGTAAAATTCCATTTTAGAAGCACTGTGTAGACTCACTGAGGCCTAGTCAGTCAGTAAGGCCAGAATGACCAAAGTCCCAATGGAAAGGTTTAGAATAGAGGTCTACAATAAGCCACAGTCCTGGGGTTGACAGATTCCACTTTCTCTCCAAGGAATAGGATCTCCTCAATCATTATCCCAGGTCAGCAGTGGTGACCTTCCAATGCACTAAAAGTACTGTGGAGATTTGGAGTAATCCCTATCCTAATAAGAACAACAAAAAGATTTGTATAGCATCTAATAGTTCACAAAGCACTTCTGTATATATGCTATCTCATTTAATCATCCTAAGACTGCAAAGAAGGCAGAGCAGATATTGTCAGCTGCAAAGGAAAAAGGCAAAACTTTGAGGTTAAATGACAGGTACACAGCTAGCAAGTGGTACGGATAGGACTAGGACTCATTTCTTCAGATTCCAAGGCCAGGACTTTTTTCACTGCAACTCAATGCTAAAGACAGGACAGTGTGTGAATTCCCTTAATGGAATAAGGACCTGTCAAATGTCTCATCTTTGAATCCACTGGCTGTGCTGTGTCCTAGGGTGACTTGAGCGAAAGAGTAAAAATTACCCCTGATCTTGTACGTGAACATTACAGGGTCCAGTAGAACACAGCATCTTGAGAAAAAGAACTTACAATGTTATACTTGCATTTCACCACAACCAGGCTAAAGGAGTAACCACTCTGGACGCTCTAGTGTCTCACAGACCACAGATTAGAACTCATTGGCTGTCTTTCTCTGACACCACTGAGACCAATTCTATCTCACCTGCCAACCCACCTGGCCTTCCTTGTCATCCTTTACCACCTAAATTCTCATTTCTAGAATGCTGTTGTCTCTTGATCTGACCCAACTCCCCACCCTTTCTCTCCTCAAACCCTTGCGCTGCCCGGGAACTTCCTGTTTGTGGTCAGGAAGTTCCGCACATAGTCACACATCTTCTCTGAATGAAACTCCCTCAGCTCTTTGCCCTTTTGACTGATCCCTCAGCACACTGCTTTTCTTCCGTTTCTCTCTCAGTGTACCACCCTGTATTCCATTTACAGCAGGGGAGGGGAGAACTAAAGTTATTTTCCTTGCTCTTCACTGCCATTTCCAGACCATTCTCTTCACTCTTACAAACTAATGCTTTAGTGAGGCTCATACCATCTTGCAACACCCGCTTCTTCTTCCTCTTTATTGTCATCTCTGACACCTGGTCTGATCTCATTTATTAATCTTCACACTCTCCAAGGGTTTGATGTCCACATAGACTCAACTGAAACCTCAACTCTCCCCTTTACTCCATTTAATCCACCATTTGCATTACTATACCTTGAATCTTGTCATCGTCAGAAACAGAGCTACCGATTAAATATCTCATTCTTCAAACAGAAGTTCTTTCCCCCTCAAGCTTTTCTTATGCCTGGTGCACCCACTTCAACAGTTTTCCAACCTAAGACCTCCATTCTGCTGACCCCATCATTCTCTCCTTTTTCATCAGCACCCCTTTCTCTCCTCATACCCCGACATGCCCAGCCCATATTTCAGAGTTCATCTTTACTGTAATTAGTATGTCAAGATCTGCAACTCCCTGTCCCCCCCCCCCCCGCCCGTCTCATTGTCACATCTATCAAAACCTCAAACCTGGATGAACCTATGAACCTACTTCATTAGGCTTCTTTGTGCTCGTCCCAAGCATTGAAACTTCGGTGGGGAAAAAAACATCATACAATTAGGCATACTGTTTTCTTTCTTCTTTTAATTCTTTATTATTTTTTTGATATTTATTTCTGAGAGAGACAGAGCGCAAGTGGGGAAGGGGCAGAGAGAGAGGGAGACACAGGATCTGAAGCAGGCTCCGGGCTCCGAGCTGTCAGCACAGAGCCTGACGTGGGGCTTGAACCCACAAACCATGAGATCATGACTTGAGCCAAAGTCAGACGCTTAACTGCCTGAGCTGCCCATGTGCCCCAACTATGCTGTTTTCGATTTATATTCAGGACCTCGACATTGCTCAGCACACCTGTTTTCCTCTACTAAGTGTGTACCCCCTCCCCCCGCCAAGATGTCCATTTCAGGCCTACTTCTCTCCCCTGCAACTTCCTCATCTTCCATCCATTCTCACTACCAGCTAATAATCTTGCCTCAACAAACCACCAGATTAGAACTCCCTCATCTTTCCACCTCAAAAATTAATACTTCCTGCATCTGCACCCATCTTCTTCTATCTAGTTGGAATTACTCCACGTCCCCAACTACCCAGGAAGATTCCTTGTAATGGTACAACTTGCTTCTGATTTTAAATCTTGAAGCTATAAGCTTCCTACTCTCCACCAGCAAATTTAGCTGAATTCACACTCATCTTTTCTCCATATGTTACACTCAAAGTTTTTATCTAATCCTTAATCCAGGCTCTGGGTTATATCTCAATCTAGTTCCCTAGGACTCTTATCAATTACCACCCCTCACTCTCTCACTCCTTTCTCCCTTTTTCTCCTCTGTCTCCTTCAAAGTTGTTGTTGTTGTTGTTGTTGTTGTTTTTCATTTAAAAAATAGCCTTTATTTAGCAGAAAAAATACATGGCGTCACAAGTGTTGCTAGAATCTGGGATACGTGGTTCTCTGCTGTTTTTTGATAAATTTCTATTTTTTTCCCATAAACTCTATATGCTAACCCTAAATGCTGTATATTTTCTGAGAACATTCAAAACCATTCATTCGTTCCACAAGTATTTCTTGCCACCCACTTCATTCCATGTACGTGTTCCATGCAGGTGCTGGGAATTCAGCAATGAGACAGATATTCAGCTTGAGCCAGACAATCATCATTAAGACAGATCTGGAGAGTTACCTGTTTTCTCCATTTCCATTCCCTCCAAGGGTGGTCCCAGTTGTCCCCCCCCCCCCCCCCCCGCCAAGCTTTATTGAGATATAATTGACAAATACAATTGCATGTTTAAGGTATACAATTTGATGTTTCAATATCAGTACATAGAGTGAAATGATTAGCATAACCAACATACCTGTCTCCCACGGTTACCATTTTCTCTCCTATTTAGCAAATCTCAAGTGTACAACAGGATACTGCTAACCACAGTCACCATGCTGTACAACAGATCCCAGAACTTATCCATCTTGCATAACTGAGAGTTTGTATCCTTTGTCCTTCAAGTCTTTCTTAAACCAAAAAAACGGTTTTCCTTTCACCTTAGGCTTTCTTTGCACTCTCCTCCCAGAGCTGTTCATACTCACTCAGCCCTTCCTCAACTCCCATTCCTTCCTGATCTGCACAGGGCAGCTTCTGCTCACTGAACTAAACCGGCACTGTCAGAAGGTCTGCAAAGGTCTCACTGGCAACTCAATGGACAGTTTTCAGCGATATATTAACCAACTGCTCCGCATTGCTTTGCAATGATGACTACAGTTCTTGTCCGCTTTGAGTTTCCTAAATTGCCTCTGATGAAAGTATCAATAAGCAGTGAAAGGCTGGATGGCAGGAAGCAGAAGGAAGAAAGTAAAAAAAGAGACAAGAATAATCTGCTGGCCTGTGGAGAATCAAATGCTAACTGAAATAATCAGACTTATGTGTGTGAGCACAGTCCATAAATCATCAACAAACCTCATTTTATAGATGAAGAAACTTAGGTTGAAATTTTCTGTGCAACCTGTAGCAGAAGTTCTAAGACCAGATAATTTGGCCATTTATTCTATAACCATAAAGAAAAGGCTGGTACTATCTTTCCAACTTGTACTACCTTTGCTTAAATAACACATGAGTTCTACTTATCATGGTCCTGTCTTCACTGTGTGCGAAGACATATACACATACATGCAACTGCCCTATTGCCATCCACGGTAGAAGGGAGTAGAATGAACGGTCAAAATCTAGGGTCAGCAAGCAGTAAATATAAAGCACCTTTCTTTAAATTATAGTAAAACACGAATTCATGGAGTATTTGAAATACTCTATGTGCTACAAATGACAAAGTGAACTATTTATTTATGTGTATGACTTAAACATTTGTATCTGAAGTGCAAGCATGTCTAAACACGAGGCCTAGTAACTAGACACACTAAGGCCACCCCTGCACTATTGGTTCCTTCAGATTTTTCTTTATAGCAGCATTAGGAAGCAGCCTGGGATATACAGAACATAACCGTGCTCTGTGTTTCAGAAAGCATAATGTTTGTAACAATGATTTTCAGTGAGATGGGTAAATGATTTAAACTCACATTCCCTTAGTTTTCTTTTTTACTGATTTAGTAATCATCCCAGCAGTGCATCCCCCAGTGCGCAGGGAGGTTTTAAGGGAATTTTAAGGGATTTTTAAGTGTCTCGGGCTCCTTGTGAGACAGGTTACTCTGGGCAACCCTGCGAACTTCTGGCATTAGACTCAAACAGGCAGGTAGACAGCAGAAGGCTATTCAAGCAAGCAGAAAGAAAAAAGGTCTACATTGTGTATGTTATTTCAAACAAAGATACTCAGATAAATGCAAAGAATAGTCCAGTTTTTAAGAAAAGAAAACAGTAAAGTAACTCAAAGAAAAGGAGCTAGATATTAGAAAATAACCTTAAGTAAGAGGAAGAGGTTGTTGAGACAGCTTAGCAGAGACAAAAGGCACTGCAGAACACAGTCATCCATACTCCCACACTGTAAGATAAGGCAGATAAAAAGCCAATTAAACTATGTACAGATTAAGAAAAATAATAATGTAGGGAAGATAACTTGGCTGGCTTGTCTGTCCATCAATGGCAAGTTACTTGGTTTTCTTTAAAATTTTTTCTACAAAGTATATGCTTGTGTAAAATGTGTTATTAACATTATTCACCTAAAATTTCCCCTCCTTAACTGAAGCCAGCGTGGTCTCTTTTCTTTGTTAATATTCACTCTATAGTTGGTGTAATAAAATTCTAAATAAGTCAGCAAAAGTCACACGAAGAGGTGGATAGCTGCCTGGAAAGCTACGTAATACTTTATCTGAAAACCTCATGTTCGGTTAGCAAAGAAACAGCTGAGACTATTCCCAGATCGGAATGCTGGGCCATCCGCCTGGTTTTTACCTGTTAATACGTCTCTCATCGGTACAGCTTCGGTATACAACTAGCACCGCGAAGACGGTAAGCATACAGTGGAGGCTGCGGTACATAGTGTATGCGGCACATACAGTGACGGTAAGCATACATCTGCTCTGCCACTGCAGCAGGTGAGGAATCACGAACTTACTTCTCATGCAAAGTTCGGGGTGCCAGATTATGCTTTGGATTTCACTGATTATTGCATTACTTCACAAAGGTTAATTAAATCATAACAAAGAAACGAAAAAAGAATTTAGTGTGTTATAAAAGCCTCTATCACCAGAATTATTTTGAGTAGTTTTCCATACCTCCCATCTTAGAATTTTGCCTAAGATCGTGTTGGCTGAGATCAGTTTTCTAACACTGATAGAGGCAATTACTCTTAAAAATGTATAGATGGCAATAAAAATAGTCAAGAACTAGAAACTTGGTAACTGACGGGTTCCATTACATAATATTTATATTTACAAGAACATTAAAAGCAATCTTGCAATTCTAGTATAGCTCAAGTTATAAGATAAATTATGAAAATACGCTACATATAACAACAATAGCTTTAGTTACTTATTCCACTAAATCAAAATGAGGAAGGTAAGAAGGCAGCTAACTACAAATGGATATAGTAGAAAATACCTTTAACTGGTTGTTAAACGAATCCATTTCAGACAGCTTAGATGCAGTTTCTTTTTCAAGAGCGTCTAGTTGTTCTTTAAGTCTTTGGCATAATTCTTCCTTCTCCGATGATTTTTTATGAAGCAAACCAATCCCTAAATCTGAAACATAAGCATCAGATAGTTTACATTTGGTAGAAATTCTTACTGTTACTACAGGCAATTGGCTTTTACTGTCGCAATGTGTCTAAGTCAAACTGCTATGCTGTACACCTTAAACTTAGGCAGTGATGTATGCCAATTACATCTCAGGAATACTGGATAAAAAAGACATAAACTTAAAACTGCTCCACGGTAGTCTACATTACGGCTGTTTCATAATCTATATAACTATTCCCTTTTGATTGGCATTAGGTTGTTACTAATTTACTACTATTTACATAAAAACGCTGCAATAACTATCCTTGTACGTGCATCTTAAAGCACTCGTGAAAGTATTTTATATGGCTAGGCGGTGAAAGAATTGCCATGTAAAAGGATTTGAACCTTTAAATGTTGACAGAAACTGCCAAATTATCCTTCCAAAAAGGTGCACCAATATAAAATGACACCAAGCACCTGTTTCTGCATATCAACGCTGGATATTCCCAATCTTTTTTCATTTTCTCTAACTGGCAAAAAAATGAAACCTCACTGTATTTTAATCTGTATTTTCTCGGTAACAACTAGAATCAAACCAACACCTCTTTATAGGCTTATTGGCCCCCCTCCTGAACTGCCTCACTTCACCCACTGCCTTTTTCCCTCCTACTGGGCTGTCTTAATTTCTGATTTGCAGAAGCTCCAAATTCTTGTTGTACTATAGGTATTTCAAATGTTTTACTATTTACGATGTCTTTCATTGTGAAAAAGTTCACCTTTGTATCATCAAATCTGTAAATATTTTCCTTCATAGCTCTAGGTATTACTTGAAGAAACTTTCCCGACACTGAGACCATAAAAATGTTTTCCTTTGTTTTTATATAACATCTTTTCTAGAGTCATCTTTTGTATTTACCCTCTTATTTCACCTAGAATTTATTTGTGTACACAGAGTGAGGTAAAGGGCCCCCTCCAACCCCCTTTTCGGATGGGCAACCGCTCCCCGGCACTAACTGAAGCCACGGTGATTACTGAAGGCTCATGCTTTCCGCACTGGTGTTAAATGTCGACTCCACTGTAGCCTAAACGGTCAGATATACACAGACCTCTTTCTAGACCCTCGATTCAGTTCCGTTACTCTAAGTTTTCTTTCTGATCAATAATACACTACTTGAGGGACCAGAGCTTTCCTTATGTTTTAATACCTGGTAGGGCTAGTGTCTTCCCCCACCAATGTGATTCTTTTTCAAGTCTTGCTGTATCCTGCATATTTTCTCTTCTGGGTGAATCAGTGAATTATCTTGCCAGGTTTCAATGAAAGAAACCTGAATGGAACCGAATGTATGGACAAAGTAGTAGAAAACTGACATCTTTACAATACTGAGCTAGATCATTCGGGAATGTACCATGCGCACATACTTATCCAGGAATCTTTTATGTCAGTAAAATTTTACAGCTGTACATTTCTTTATTCATAATAACGAGAATGCTAATGTAAATGAGATTCGTTCATCATATTTTCTAATTAAATACTGTTTTTTTTAAATGTTTATTTTTGAGAGAGAGAGAGACAGGGTACAAGCTGGGGAGGAGCAGAGAGAGGCAGACACAGAATTCGAAGCAGGCTCCAAACTCTGAGGTGTCAGCACAGAGCTCAGAGCCCGACGCGGGGCTCAAACTCACAAACCATGAGATCGTGGCCTCAGCTGAAGTCAGAAGCCTAACTGACTGAGCCACCCAGGCGCATCTAAATACTTCTGATATATAGTAAAGTTACTGATTTTTATAGGCTCACTTTTTATCCAGACACCTTGCTAAGTTCTCTTACCATTCTCTAGTGGTTTTCTACTATTTCAACAAATATTTTATCATTAAATTACACATCTGCCATGTGCAAGGCACTGCACTCTGTGCAATAGCAGGTGAAAAAGAAGGATAAGTAAGGCATGGGTCCTATCCTCAGGTAGTTCAGAATCTAGTTAAGGTGGGAGATAAGCAATGTGGAAAAAATAAGTTAATATACATCCCTAGTTCTCTTCAAAATAAGCATCAATAGTAATGGATGTTTTAATACTGAATTTGAATATATCATATCTATGAGCCCTTTGTTAGGCAAATGAAAATCAAGACAGACATCATGGTGGCAGGGTGGGCTTTAGACTCAGACAGACAAGAATTTGAGAACCATTATTCCACCATCTTGGGCCACTTAATCTTTCTGGGTCTCAGTTTTGCTAAGCTGCACAATGGGAATAACAATAATGACTTCACAGGGCTGTTGCAAAGATTAAAGGAAATAACACATGAAAATTGCCTAGCATGGTGCTCAGCTTTTAATTTTGTTAATGTTTTTATTTATTATTGAGAGACAGAGAGAGAGAGAGACAGAGCATCAGCATGGGAGGGACAGAGAGAGAGGGAAACACAGAATCCAAAGCAGGCTCCAGGCTCTGAGCTGTCAGCACCGAGCCCAACGCGGTGCAAACTCACAAACTGCAAGATCATGACCTGAGCTTGACCGACTGAGCCACCCAGGCGTCCCTATAGTTGGTAATCTTAAATGGCAACAGAGATGGAGAGAGGAATCTAAGGGATACAGGGTACTTTGCAAATTCCCAGCAAAAGCTTCCTATTTATTGAACTGGAAAACCATAGTAACAGCTGAACTGGATCACATTCTATAGAGAAAGAGTAGCTCTACCAGGTCCCCGATAAGACATATCCCACATTCCATTCACAATCCAAACACTCTAACAACGAGAGTTGATGTTATCCTTTCTGTGACTGCACAGATCAGGAGGGCTGGCTCGTCCTGCCTCTGGAATGCCCGTGGAGGGGTGAGGGGGGGATTGACATATTCTGAACAGTCAAGAAAATAATTATGTGCAAGGAAGACAGTCTGAGAAGAGACATGGACAGACTGTTTCAGCACAAGGTGGGGGACATAGTAGGAAGAGTTCACAAAAGTAAAATTCTCTATTCCTGGTGTTTCTTTCACGTAAAGGGCCCTTCACTAAGACAACATTCTCAGCTTCCTTCCACCCCTTCGGTCACGGCTGAGCTCAAGATAAGGACTTGGGCATACACACCTGGACCCTTCCAGTCCTGTGTGTGTGTGTGTGTGTGTGTGTTTAACACTTATTTATTTTGGGGAGGGGAGAGAGGCAGAGAGGGAAGGTACAGAGGATCTGAAGCAGGCTCTGTGGCTTGAACTCACGAACTGTGAGATCATGACCTGAGACAAAACCAAGAGCCGAACGCTTAAGCGACTGAGCCACCCAGGTGCCCCCACCCTTGTGTTCCTGAGACTGAACTGCCCACAGGAAGTCTGTTCTACTTTGTCATACACCTGGTTTTATAGGTGGGGCTGTCCCACTCACAAATAAGCCAGGCTGTCCAATATCAGCTTTACCAAAACTGAGGGGATATTTTGGTCTCTCATAAGTCTTGTTCCTTTGCCTTATTTCTCTATTTGTCCAGCACTTGGGCAAAGATGAGGGATGCTATTTATTGGACTTCCTAAAAAGTCAAAAGTATAATAAAGAATCCTGGAATGGGAAGGCTGACAGATACTCAAAGAGAGACATTTAGACTACTTCGGTCAGTTCTAACATGTTACTTCCAGATTTACTTTTCTTTAAATAAACCTTTCTTCGGCTGTGTTGTCATTGGCATGCTATCTGACATAGAGGTCTTTTTTTTCAGTATTCTGGTTGGGACTTGGATCAAGAAAAAAGTTACTTTCCATAAATTATCTTGGAATATTTTGTTCCAAAGATGTCACAGGGTCAAGGTGGTAACATTCTTTCTCTAATCAGGTGATAAAAAAGGTCAGGGAGGGGCATACCATTCTGTTAGGACCCATCACTGCCGTCCACTATCACCCAGAATCTCACAGCTTTGATCCCATGGCAGAATCTCCTCCTGAACAGTTTTTTAAATGAATGTAGGATTTTGCCAAAATGCACATACAGTCCTGCGTTAGAGCCAAACCCAGATCTTATTTAATTGTAGTCTAACATTTTATTTGATATTTATTTGAAACATGTAAGTAAAATGTTATCCAGATAGGAAGGCATATCACAATGATTACTTATTTCATTTTTATTTACTTTTTATTGGTAAAAACGCTCTAACGTGATATTTTTTTCACATTTTGAAAATTTTAACATATATGAAAAATGTTATTTGTAACAGAATAATGCTATTTTAACAAGTAACAGAGCATGACTGGCACCATCACGCAGAGAAGAACGGAAGAGGCAAAATAAACCTTAGAGACTTACCAGGTGTGTTACCAAGTTGCATGTTCTTAATTCTTTCATTTAATAATTGCTTCTCCGGTACCAAATAGATAAGTTTATTTTGATAATCCTTATAAAAAGAAAAAGTAGCGCCTGATTAAAACTCTGTCATGTTTTCTGAAAATTTTTTGGAAACTTAAAAACATGACTTAGTCACTCTTAAAACAGTATAGGAATAATACATAGCTGGAAAAGACTGCTTATAATTTATTAATAAACTAGAATGGAATTATGTGTGATTTAAAATACAAGTTTTAAACATAAATCCCCACTTATGAATGACTGGTTGGAAAGAAAAGGTGGTGAGGAATGGGGTGTGTCTGAAAGTCTTAGAATTTTCAGCATACTGATGGATGAGAGCAGGTATGAGCTAAGAGGGGCCTTTGGTATCTGCACTAAATGTATTTGTAAGCAGGTCATGACACTCCAGAATGAATATCAAAGAGAAACTAAAAACTCAGGAGTAACTAGGGAAGCAGGTTTAAATCAGATAGGAAATGTTATGTGGCCTGCCTGCACCTGCTACGACACAGGAATTAGACTTTGCTAAGTAACTGCTGGTCCAAACAGAAACAGTAAATTTGGTAAGAGGACTCTAAAGATAGAGAATGCTTCCAGAGTCCCCATAATAACAGAACGAGACCCTACCGCACAAGTAAAGCAGAGTTAACTAGGTCCCTGAGAGACACACACATTTAATACCCTCACCACAACTCTGAAAAGAAAAAATGTGAAGTCAAAATTTCCTAAAAGAGCAGCAACAAACTTGGTTTAATGTGTAGGTCTATCTATACATTTATTAAAGACTGAAAACTCAGAGTGATAAAAATCCATTTATGTACAAATATTAAGTAGAATTTAACCAGATGTCTAGTAGAATTTTCAGGGGCATGTGAGCTTCCTGATATAATATATGAGATGGTATATATTTATGTCCTTCTAGGAATGAAGTCTATCAGAGACTCAGAAGGGTTCATCACCTCAGAAGGGAAAACTATTCTATTAGGAAGAATTATTAATGACTGCTCATATTTATGGACAATTCAGCAGCAAAGGACTAACCTGAAGTTCTTGTTGGAGTTGCTTGATTTCCATAATTTCCAGGTCACATTGTTTATCTAGAACTTCCAGCTCAGTCTTTTGAGTTTGTTTTCGAAGCCGGACGTCTTGAAGTCTGCCTGAGATCTGCTGATGTTTGCCATTCTATAGGAAAAGCATATAAATACACGGTAACAGAAAATGCTAACAGGATATGCTCCCATCAGGAGAATCATATTCTAATTTAAACTTTTAAATGTCATTTATCAATTATACTCAGTCTAGATAAATATCTAAAACTTAATGGGGGATGCCTGGTTGGCTCGGTCAGTAGAGCATACAACTCTTGATCTCAAGGTTGTGAGTTTGAGGCTGAGGTAAAAAACAAAACAAAACAAAACAAAAACCTACAAAAACAAAGTGGAATGTGTTCTAGAGTTGTATCTGTCAACTCCAGACAGAGTTATTAGCAGAAAATGTACCATTCTCAGTGCATAGAAAGGACCCATATGTTAAGATGAGGAAGCACAAACACAAGGATTTTTTTCTGAATTCAGCATTTAGGCATTAATTTATATTAAGAGAGAGACAATTTCAAAGAATAATGAGAAATAAACATCTACATGTGACTTTTAGCATTACCTTCCCCGAACTTCTATTTCTACCCTCCACACTGCCATCTAATTTCCTCTAATTAAACAGGGTCCAAAAGGGCCTTTTTGGCCACAATTTTCTTCTCTCATATCAAACATTCCTTCTCTCTTCTTCTGAGAAGTAGGGGGAAAAAAGCAACAACAGCAGAGATTCTCAATGGAGGCTGGAGAGAAGGATGAGGTGTTATGGGCTGAAGTGTATCCCCCCAAAATGTTATGTTGAAGTCCTAATCCCTAGGACCTCAGAATGTGGCTGTGTTTGGAGACAGGTTCTTTAAAGAGATCATAAGGTTAAATGAGGTCATATATAGATGGGCTCTAATATAATCTGACTTATGAGGCTAGAAAATTTGGACACAAAACAGATACCAGAGATACGCGGGCAGAGGAAAGGCCATGTGAGGACGCAGCAAGAGGGCGGTCACCTTCAAGCCAAGGAGAAAGTAACCAAAGTAACCAAACCTGCCAACATCTTGATCTTGGACTTAGCCAACTGTGAGAAAATTAATCTGCTGTTTAAGCCATCCAGTCTGTGGTATTTTGTTATGGCAGCCCTAGCAAACTAACACAGTAGGGTGAGGAGGAGAAATGAGGCTTAAAAATCACTGATAAAGTTTTTACTGAAAAGTATGTTTTGTATTTAAGAAACACAGACTAAAAGGAATATGCTATGTCTATGTCTACCTTAGAGTTCGTGTTACTATCTTCAGCATGTGTAAGTACAGGCTCTGGACCTCCCAGACTCTGCACATTAATCTATGCTTCTTCTTGGCATGTAATCCAAGTTCTTGGGGGAAAAACCATCAATCTTAAGATTCCCTCCCATTATATATTAAAAAAGAAAAAGTTTTTTAATGTTTATTTTTGACAGAGAGAAACACAGAGTAGGGGTGGGGGAAGGGCAGGGAGGGAGGGTGGGAGGGAGGGAGACACAGAATCCTAAGCAGGTTCCAGGCTCCGAGCTGTTCAGCACAGAGTCTGATGAAGGGCTCGAACTCGTGAACCGGGAGATCATAACTCGAGCCGAAGTCAGACGCTTAACCGACTGAGCCACCCAGGCGCCCCTCCCTTCCATTATATTTCTAATGAAAAATATATTCTCAAAATAATGGTTGAGACAGATACCCAAGTGGCTACATGAAGAAGTTAACATTTTTTAGGAGTCTTTTATAGTATTATGGCAGAATTAATAATTGTGATATGCTTTCCTATCCACTTGAGATAACTTTATGATTACAACTATTGTGATTTTTAAAAATTTTAATCTCAAGTCCTCATCCAAATAAAACGTGAGACTCCAATTAAACAAGATCTATACTTGGCCCTACAACAAGGCTACACATGCATTTTTGCAAAATCCTATTACACTATCAGGTCAGGCTTATGGACTCTCGGGTGGGAGGAGAAGAGTATGCTTTCCCTACACCCTTTATCCCTTCCTACCTTTCATTTGCAACCAAGTCTTTTACACAACGTGACCTTCTGATCCCTGATGCGTAAAAATTGGTAAGCATGGTGGTAAGAACCAGCCCTACAGAACTGAAAGGAATCCTAAGAGATCATTTAGATCAGGAATTTCAAATCATTTTGTCTTTTTAGCAGTAGAATCCTTTTTTCCAAGCAAATCTCAGGTAAAGTTCCAATGAAAGCAAAGCAGGTAAGTGCGGAGCTTCCCTGCTGTGAACTGTGGGAAGCACCAGGGAGCCCTTGGCCTCCCCTCTCCCACTGCTGGTCACCCCACTGGAGACCACTTTCCAGACACCACGAGAAGTGAAAATTACTGAACTAAAAAAAAGAACACTGCGCTGAACTAGTGCAAACTCTCACTTCATAAATGGGCAAAGTGAAGCACAGAGAAGGAAGGTCTTGCCCGGGGATGAGCGGCTCGTCAGCTTCTGAACTGAGACCACGACGTCACTCCCAGCACTCTGAGTCACTGCACTGTTTTGCCTTAGTACACTATCCTGGCCAGACTAAGCGCACATGAAAACATGACGATATAATCACATGAAAACCTAATGTATGCGTGAGGTAGATTTAAAAAACAATGGCATTTTTCAACAAGTAACTCTAGCATCATTCAGGGAAACTTCACGTAAACTTCAGCCGTACCAGTGCTTCCAACTCAAGATGAAGACTCTTCTTTTTAGAGTTTAACCTGACAATTTCTTCTTGTTCTCTATTCCTTTGATTGAGAAGCTCCTGGCGACGAATCCGCTCCCATTCTAAACGACGTTGTCTTTCGAGTTCCTGTTTTGCTGCCTGAAAATAATGAATTAAGTTTAAACTAACAATTTTGCATCATTCGAAAACTGATGGGGTGACAAAGATAAAGGCAAGGCAGCATTTGGCACTTAGTGGGCTTCAGGGCCTAAAGGTAACTGGGCAAACCCAGTTTTATCAGTGGGCCTAATCTACAGACTTCCACACAAGTGACATCACCCACCAGACTTTTTGATTGTTTCCTGGGACCATCTCTTTGTTTGCAGTTACTCTTCGCTTAAACAAAAGGACAATTTCGTAAACGTAAACATTAGTAAGAATAATCGCACCTGTAGTCTTGTATCGGGGGAAAAAAAACCCTTTTACTGATACTACTGCAGCGTCACTGTGATTTACTGTGCTCCATCCTAACCCTGAAGACAAAGCCGGTCCTCTCAGGGACACCACACGACACCCTTTATCGCAAGCACCTGCGCCAGCCCACTCTCGTGCTTCTCCTCCAGACCTTCAACTCCCCGGCCTCAGCCTTCTGCTGGTCCAGTTCTGTGGCCTCTCACTCTGGATCCTAAGCTTACCTTTTGTTCAACGACCTGCCTGGACGGACTCCTTCCTCTGGCTCACTAACCTCAGCTCCTCACTCAACTCAGCTTTGCACTCAAGCCTTCCTTGAGTTCCAAACCCTCCCTGACCTGCAGAAACACCACCTTCTCTACCAGTTACTGGCCCTGAAAACTCTTCCTGAGCAAAGGCCCTCTTCACTCCACAAGGGAAGCAAGGTTCAGAATTGGAGAGAATAGGTAAGAATGAATGATGCAGAGAAAAAGGCACAACAAACATAGCCATTTTAAAAAAGTCAAATAAGATGTATTCACTTATTAAATATAATCGTTTTCTCAGGAAATAAAATAACTTAAAAATAACCTCTCGTCTTTCTATCTCTTTTCTCCGTTCTTCCTCCCGCTGTCTCTCCAATTCCCTCTGCTTCTCCAAGCGTTTTTCTAATTCAAGCTGTTTCTTCCATTCTTGTTCCTGTAATTCTCTCTGTTTTCGCTCCCACTCTTCCTTTTCTTTCTGGGCTTTTCGTTCTGCTTCCCGCTGCTGCTGCTCCATCAGGGCTTGGCGCCGCTTCTCCAGCTCCACGTTCCCCCTCTCGTAGTTGGCCTTCCGCTTGTCCTCGAAAGTAACTGGATGAGGTACACAGTAAACACTCTCACAGGAAGGGCCCAAGAATGTGGACTCCAGTTTCAACACACTCATGCCTCGTGATCATCCGAGTGCTGTTACTCTGTGGACCCTTCTCCTAAGAATGATTTTAACTCAGATATAAATAGTAAAATATTTACTTTCCCCTAAGAGTATTCATTTTTGGAAAACAAATTTCTAACTTCAAATTCATCTGAGAGAGAAAAAATAATTTTACTATTCTTGCTGATAAAACCATTTTCCAACTTTTTTTCTTAGCATTTTCTTCAAGGGCAAACAAAGCTGGTCGGGTATGTATTTCTTTTATTTGATATATTTCACTAACTTTTTAATACCTTAAAATGTCTACATATGTACTTTTTCAACTAATATTTAAATTGTTCTTTATAACTGAAGATTTTATCATATCACCTGATACAGTGATTTTTCCTAAAGTGAGAGAAACATTTTAACTAGGATATCAAATACACAAACTCTTGCCAAACGTGCATACTTTCTTCCTAAATACACTTCTCTCATCTTTGACTATCTTAATTTTTTGATGTCAAAATCCAACCCATTCATCAAATAGTTTTTTCATATGGTATATAAAATATTAAGAATGTCAAAATTCTAGGGGCACCTGGGTGGCTTAGTTGGTTGGGTGACCGACTTTGGCTCAGATCATGATCTCGTGGTTCGTGAGTTTGAGCCCTGTGACGGGCTCTGTGCTGACACCTCAGAGTCTGAAGCCTGCTTCGGATTCTGTGTCTCCCTCTCTCTCTGCCTCCCACCCTCTGCCCCTCACGTGTGCTCACTCTCTCTCTCAAAATAAATATTTAAAAAAAGAGAATGAATGTAAAAATTCTATATACTTGTTGACATCTCAAGGTAAAATTAAAGAGAATCCACTATAAATATACAACTCAGACACTCAATGTTACCTGGTAATTTTTTCTGAGGTTCCTCTTCTTGAATTTTCTGATATGAAGGCAGAGTTCCATTAATGGAATCAATTTGCTTTCCTCCTCTGAGAAAAGCAAACAAATATATTTGGCATCATACAGTCTGGGAACTTCTATATATACAGCTCTACTACCAATGGCTAGACCATTTAACATTCAGAATACAGCATCAGAGACATTTAGAGTGCAATATGGTCTGAGGTTACCATGTACAGCAGGATATGGACTGAGAGGGATCTGTCGGGGAGCAAGTTTTGTTTTTAATCTCTTTAAGTCTTCATGTCCTTATCTATAGCATGGTGGAAACACACCTATTTCTACCCCTTCCTGGAAGAACTCATTAAATACCAAGATCCAAGGGCAGTGTAAATGTTTAACTTCCCCCGAAACTAGAGCAGAGGCCTCGGGAAATCGTTATGTGGTAACCACGGCTGTCCCCAGGGATCAAAACCACGCCTCTTCCCTCCAGAGGCGCCCACCTGAAAGATGGAGGGACCAGTTCAGGGGGCAGCGTCAGGGGCAAGGGCTGTCCAGCTCTGGCCATGTCGGTGAGGTGCATCGCAAGGATGAACTCCTCAGCTTTCAGCTGCCCGTCGCCATCAATGTCAGCCAGGGTCCTAAAGCAAATGTAATGTTCGCAGCTTAGAAGCAAAGTCTGTTTAAAGTAATTTCAAAAGAGTTCAATATTCTATTTTTAAAACAAGAAAAACGGTAGTGAAACAGCTGGATTAACACATTTTAGGAAAATGTAAATATATATGGAAAAGTGAGCTTATTTTTACCCTTAATTGTCCTATTGTACAAGAGAGGGGAGAAACTTTGAAACAGAATTGGAAACATTCCTTCTGAAAGTGTAGCTTGTCTTGTTTCGTGGATAATTCACCTATCAAATCAGTTAGCTCTAAGTTAAAAATGCGATATTCTCAAATTCTCCACAGACGCCATTATGAACAAGTAAATCAATTTTCCCTGCAGAATAATTAAACACCAAATTTTCAGGAGTAACATTTTGTACCATTTTCCTGGCTTTCAATGTTGCATTTATCTTTAAATGGCTGCTCTTATGGAACATCTTTGAGTCACAAACTTTTTCAGAAACAGGATCTTTCTTACAGTAATAGTGGATATACAGTTAAAAATCGTAATTAAAGGACAAACTCACCAAATAGTAGCTAGCTGAGTTTGAGAAAGATTTGACTGAAGAAGGGCATTTCTAGCTTGAAAACCTGATTGAATAGGGAAACCATAAAAAAAAAAAAAAAAAAAGAAAGAAAAGAAAGAAAGGAAATTCTTTAGCCTCTTTAAAGTCATGCAAACCTCAATAGCTGTATCTACAAAACAACACTGCTGCCCACCTGGGAACTTTCAACACTGGAAAGCTTTTACCACATGCGGGTAGTACTGAGCACTCAGTACTAATCAAAATACAGCTCTCGCCCCAAGGAATTTAAAATCCAGAATTAGTAACTCAAGTGTTCCCCCATGTCCTTTTAGAAAATAACAGTCCACGCCACTGACCAACGTGAAGGACCAAGCGTTGGCACAGAAAGTACTGGAGACCAAGCTCTCAGGGCTTCCTCGTGCTCTCCATGCAGCCCCAAGCACAGCTTTTTTTAGTGTCTTCAGATTTCCTCTTCTCTCTCTGATCTTTCCTCTGTCTCTACTCTTCCTCTTCCAAGTGACCTGTAAATGCTGGCATGCCGCAAGGATCCGTCCTGGGCGCTCTGCTCTCTGTGTGTTCACATCTGTGAACTGTCTGGGACTTTAAACAGCACCTAGAGGCTGATGATTTGCAAATGCCCACCCCAGTCCAAACCTCTCCTCCAGGTTTAGATTTCTACATCCACCTGAAAAACCTACCTAAGCATTTCACAGGTTATCTCAAACCAAATACATACAAAATGACTCTCTCAATCCCCATTCACACCCCACTTCCCGTCACCCTAAACCATTCCCCCTCAGTCTGCCCTTTTCTCTGGGTGGCATCACTGCCCATCCAGTGGCTCAAGCCAGAAACCAGAAAGTCACACTTGATCCCTCCCTCTCAGGTACACCTATATCCAACACCAAGTTCTACAATTTATCGTCACTGCACGTCTGGGCCCTTCTCACTTGTAAGTCCCAGCTTAACGTCACCTTCTCAGAAAGGCTTTCTCTGTCCACCCTATCATCCAATGTACTTCTACTGGTTTCCTTCATAGCTCATATCACACACTGTAACATTCATCTTCCTGTTTACCTGTTTATTGTCTGTTTCCACTATCATGCTAAGTTCTATGGAGACAAAAACCTTGACTGCTTTATTTGCTAACATATTACACCTGGTGCCAGGTACATAAGTGATTAATATTTGCTAAAGTAATGAATAAAGTTATAATCCGAAGTACTCTAAAGTGCAGTAAGGACTTATGGGATAGGGTCTGTGGGTAATAGCAGTTAGCATTCACTGAATGCTTACTATACACAGTAAACTGTTCCAACTCCTTTTCTCTGCTTCAGTGTTCAAAAATATGTAACAGGCTTCCTGATCTGCATTTTCATGTCAGGATAATGATCACACAGGAATCTCAGGAATCTATTCAGAACACGAAGTCCTCCTCTGATTCACAGTGTTTACTCCTGGTAGGCAATTCTGTGGCTTTCTGACCACGGATAAAATCACGTGGCGTCTCTAGGGAAGGTCATCCAATCAAGAAAGCAGGTGTCGACCCTCCCATTCCCAGGTGACTGACTGAGCCATGAGTACTAGAAGAGTCAGGCCCTACTCGGGGTTCGGCCTGAGTTGAGGCCCACCCAAAGAACTCCGCACAGAAGAGGGTACATCTGCCAACTCCTCCTCAGCAACAGGTCCCCCCACAGAGCCAGCATGAACGCTGCTAACACATGGTTTCACTGAGCTTTGAACATGAGGTCTTGGTAATCAAAGCGACATATACTATATGGAACAAACACAAATACACCATAAATTATAACATACAATTGGATGTTTACATCATATAACTTTAAAATCTTTTTCAGTCTCTAAAAAAATCTAGTCATTTATTAAAAACCACATAAGGAAAACCACTGGAAATAGCTCATGGCCTCAACCAACTCATTACTCCTTAGTAGATTTCACACAGGAAGTGAGTGTGGAGGAGGTCTTTGCATTAAAAGAAGAATTCTTCTAATAAAGAGAAATGGAAGGCTACTGCAAACCTGAAAAAAAGGTCTAATAACTGATGTTTCAGCTCTGGAACAAAGACAACTGAAAGCAGATCCCTTAGCATCAGGCGACAGAGCAAACAGGAGGAAAAAGAGAAGGAACGTAATTGGTTAAAAGCATACTGATGGGAGGCTAAAACGCGTGCCAAGTGTGAACAACACAGAGTGCGACAGAGGGCCGGCAGAGTGCTTCGCTAGGAAAGCTCACGTGAACGTGCCCATTGTTGGTCTCCCAATCCTTTGGATATCCTGCTTCCTGTGCCTACAGGAATGCTAGTCCCCCATTCTCTACCTGGTGGTCTACGTATCCTCGAAGATCTTTAAAGAAAATATTGTATATTTTTGCTTGCCCAATCAATTTCAAAGCCTTCTTGCTCCCTTGCCTTACTGCACAAAGACCTCATGCTCCTATTCCATAGATTACTTTTCAAATTCTCTAAACATGCCATGTACCTGTAGCTCTTAGGATTTCTTCTCTGTCACCCTCAAATGCCACCACCTTCGATCCCTATCTTCTTTTCCTGATGGAGCTTAAATGCTCCCTTCCTGTAAGATGTTTTACCTGGCCTTTTTAAGTATTAGTATCTCCCATTCTATGTTCTCTAGCACTTCAAAGCTTTATTATTTTTAAACACTTATTTATTATTCTGTCTAAACTGCAGATTAGTTGCTGAGAGAAGCGAGAGGGGAAAAGTGAGAAGATGGGAACTCACTCACTTACTTACCCTCTGTTTATATCCCTGTACTACCCTTAACTGGAAAAGTTTGGATAATGTTCCAGCATGAACTCAAATGTTCTTGTAGGGACCTAAGGGCAAATATTACAGGAGCATCCGGGTTGGAACACGAAAGGCAACGCTCTCCGAGGTTTCAGTAAGGGCAAGCACAGAAAGACCCAATGAGGGAGGGGACCCGCAAGGAAAATAAACTGAGGCTACGTCCCACACACTCTTCCCCATCAAGTGAGAGTCTCCTTTCACTGCACTGGAGGATAAGGCTTCATCTTCTCAAGGGAGAACTTTCTAAAAAGTTGGGCGTACACCTGTGTGCTCAACTTGACTGTAAGAACTTTGAAGAAGTCAATCAAATTGTATCCATCCTTGAGCTCTCAGACAACTTAAGATATTTGTATTTATCGAATGCCTGCTAAATTTTCTGGATACTAAAATTTCAGGTGAGCTACAAAGTACAAATTCAAATAAGAGTTCTGTAGTAGAAATTTATATAAAAAACTTTAACTCTCACATTCTGAAACACTGTATGCCACTTACCTGAGAGGTATCCACTCATGCTTTTGTCAAGGCTATTAAATTTCTGCCGGTATTTTAACCTTGAAGGCTGAGGAACTGCCCACTCTAAGGTCCCAGTCTTGGGCGAGTTCCCTGAGAGTGAAGCAGTTGAGGAAGTTGAGCTAGAACAGAATTTATTAAAAATTTTCATGTTACTAAATAAAATACACATACTTAAAATTAGACATTAAGAATCACACATTCTAAGGTATAGTAGTAATTGCTTTTATTTGATATTTTAAAAATTTAAGTAATTTAACCTCATTCTTAGGAAAGCAAATACCATATGAAGTACAGAACTACCATATACCAAGAACCTATTAGGTGCCAGGCCCTGTATTGTGCTAAGGCCTTTATAAATACTATTTCTAATCCTCACGACAAACTCAGAAGTTATTACTGTCCCCACCTGTTCAATGGGCAAACCAAGGCTCAGTGAAGGTCGCACACATCCAACGGGAGTCTAAGCTAGGATACCAAAACTCTTCTTCTGAGTTAAAGCTAACATTCTTGGTACACTGCCTTAAGAAGTATTTATCATGATTTATAGAAGGGGGTGACGAATGAACACTGAAGCTTTTGTGCCTTCTAAAATTTAAAAGCTACTCAATCAGCAGAATTTGCTCAAGAAAAAAATTAATAATATACCATGACTATGAGACTTTTTGAGAAACATATAAATATATATATATATTTAAAGGAAAAGAATATAATTTGGGGGCAAAAACTTGACCATTGAAGATAAAGCAGAACATTTTTAGTTTACATGAAACATTTTTTTTCAAACATTTAACAATTTTAAAAATAAAAACTTATTTTAAGCGAGTTAGAAGTAGTAAATTTATCTTAAGTGATTTACATTTGGCCATTCTAACCTGGATAAGCTCAGAGCTACTCCTAATCGGAAGCATAAAAAGCTGGAAATTTTAAGCCTTCATACCTACTAGATCCTAAATCAATCAGAGACTGGGCTTTCTGTAAACTAGCACCGCCGAGTCCTCCCATCATGAGACTGTAAGATGACGTATGAGGCAATGCTAGGGAAAAAAAAAAAAAAAAGAAAGAAGAAAGAGATGAAAAAGGTTCAAGCAAAACAGTATCACAAAGTATGAAGGAAACGTGTATTTATTGGGACACAAATGTAACAGTTTCTTTCTTCAGCAGTTTCTGACTCATTAGAGAGTAAGTACTTACTTGAAGAAGAATAAGGAATGGACAATGGCTGAATGAGGCCAGCGGTTCCATTTGGTAGTGACGACGTGCTAACAGAAGGCACTAGGGGAGCAGGCATCATTAAGGGAGGAAGGGTGGTCCCTGAAGTCGCAGAGGGTAAGGGGGCTGCCACAGGTGCGACTGGAGGCAATGAGTGAGGAACGGACAGATTGGGCATGCTTCCCATTCCTAAAGACAAAACAGAACACGTTTTGCAGTGCTAGTAATCAAAGATAAAAGCACATGCCCGAAAACAAGTTTACAGTACAGTGAGCAGACCCATGTTTATAGAGACAAACTAGGCTTCTTGTTAAAACGTCCACTAAAGCAGCTTGGACCTAGCATTGAGGGAGATAACTCCACTGTTTTCAATAACAGTATTCTGACATGTGGGAACTAAGGGAATGCCTAGTAAGGAGTTAAAGATTCTCTTCTAGCACCAACATGAAAGCTAAGCAGCCTTTTCCAATTAAATATTAGTATTCTCAAAGAAAGACTGTATTACCTGGCTAAATGGGTTTTGTATGAGGATAATAAATATAGTGCTGTTGAGTCACTCAGCTAACACATACACACATTCCCCTAATGTCCCCCCCCACCCCGAAAAAGGATGTTCTAGTTACGAGATACTTTAGGAGATCCATTTATGCATATGCATTATTTGCAAGAAGAAAGTATGCATATATTTTGCTTTTCTTATAAAAAAGTGCATTCAAGGACAATTCTTTTTTTTTTTCATTTTTTAAATGTTTGTTTATTTTTGGAGACAGAGAGAAAGACAGCGAGAGAGACACAGAGCATGAGCAGTGGACAGGTAGAGAGAGGGGGGACACAGAATCCAAAGCAGGCTCCAGGCTCTGAGCTGTCAGCATAGGGCCTGACGTGGGGCTCGAACCCACAAACTGCAAGACCATGACCTGAGCCAAAGTTGGATGCTCAACTGACTGAGCCACCCAGGGCTCCAAGGACAATTCTTTAAAAGGAACAAAACGATGACTTTTATTCATTTACAAACTGCAGATTACTAGGTATACCATAGCAGTATGGGCACAGAACGATTTGGTTATTTATGTCTAGAGTTCACTGCAACAGTAAAAAAATTTAGTATTTTAAGATCTAACATCTGGAATGAAACAACATGTTTCAGATACACAAAAATGCCTAATCAAACGTTCTATTCCAATGAGTGCTTCTCATATATAACCAATAAGAAACTGCCTAATCAAAATTAACAGAAAACAGATTCCCTCTGATGAAAATGTAAATTAATGAGCACAAAGTCCATAACTTTCAGCCCTAAATATAGCGGGTAATTAATCTTTAAATCAGAAAAACCTCTACTTAGGAATAATTTTAAATTACCCCTAAATTAAACCATTTCGAGTGAGTTTCAAATTGTTCACATTTTTCCTGTTACTCATACGGAGTATGGAGGAAATGAAGAAGAGGATTTAAGATCAGCTCTAACTAGGGGTGGGGTCATATAATGTATCACCCAACCGGGAGCTGTGAGAGGGGACACGAGCCAGGCTCGAGGCCAGGGCAACGGGCACTCATCAGAACTGTCCCTGGAAAACTGGGACACGAGGACACCCCTGCTACGACGGCGGCTTTAATATTTCTGATCTCAGACATGAAATCTAACTTGGAGCCCGAGGATTATTGTTTTTGCTAACAAGACCTCTTCTGTTATTACGTCCAGGACAAGTTTATAACTATCGAGTGCAGCTAATTAATAAACGCATACCAAAACGAGCAGAAATTAATGGAGAGAACATAGGAGGTTGTTTCATAATAGGAGGGAGGACCACAGGCAACTGTTGGCCTTGCAGCTTCAGTTTGATGAGTTTCATCGCTATGGAGAACTCCTGTTGATCCATCTTCCCATCCTTGTTCAGGTCCGACAAAGCCCTAAAAGCACCATGGGGTGGGCAGAATGGTATGTTGGGTCGCCGTTATTTCGAGGATCATAAAATACACACAATGACACAGCATTCGCATAGAGATCATCACTTAATGATAATCATATATATAAAAATAAACAAATAAAACCCAAAAAGCTAAAACTTACACATTAAGAAATACTGAACAAGGACACCATCTTATAAAATACTGCCAGTCTACAGAGAATCCTTGTAGAGAGAATCTATGAGACCTCTGAGATGAATTCCACCAGCGTGGACAGAAAGAAATTATCCAAGAGTATAATCATTCTAAATTTAATTTATTAATTTGCTCAAATATTTATTGAAAGCTTGCGATGTGTCTGGTACTCCGCCAGGCATGGGAATATTCCAAATGGAAAGAAAGATGAGGTAGCATTTGATATTTATTGTAAATACATTAAGAAATAAAACTCTAGATGATATAAAGAACAAACTTGTTTAAGGTCAGAGCAGGGAAAGGGCGGGCTAATTTGGGAGTTTACAGATGTTGAAAGAAATGAAACAACTACAAAGTAACAGAAGATTTTGAGAGTCTGCCAAATTATAAAGAAATGTTTTTCAATGGCAATGCATACATCTTTCCTCAAAAATTCTAAGGACATTAAAAATTTGTCCAACAGAACAAAATCCCAATTATTCTCATTTACTCAATAAAATTAATTTTTCTAATAGCTGAATACTTAACAATAGACTACAAGTAAAAACAACTTTTTATTAACAATATATCAAAAACAAAACAAAACAAAGCAAAACCAGACTACCGGAAATTTAAGTTCATTCACAAAAAAGAACACTTTACCATATTTCCGCTAAAACAGGAGCCGGCAGGCCTGACTGTAAGAAAAATGTACGCGCTTGATCACCTGAAGGTAACAAAAACAAACATCGAGCAGCACGTTAGTGAATGGAATTCCTCCAATGTCTCTGAATAATAATAATGAACAATAATAATGCTATAGATTTATCATTTTAATTTCAGTCATTAAAGGATTAAACAAAAATACACATATACAATTATTTACATTACATTCATAAGACTTAGATGTTTTAAAACAAAAAAGTCACAAATAAAGTTTATACGTGGGGCGCCTGGGTGGGGCAGTTGGTTGAGCATCCGTCCGACTCTTGGTTTTGGCTCCGGTCATGATTCCAGGGTCGCGGCACTGAACCCTGTGCTGAGCTCCACTCTGAGCATGGAGCCTGCTTGGGATTTTCTTTCTCTCTCTCTCTCCTTCCCTCCCCTTGCTCTCTCCCACTCATGCTTTCTCTCTAAAATAAATACTTAAAAAAAATGAAGTTATATGTATTAATCAAGGTTACATTATTCATTTTAGCTTTTTCCGTATTAACTGGGGTATTATTTGATAATATTTTCATTTAATAGAATTCATAATGGAAAAACACTATTCTCTAGAAAAGTTCTAAATAAAAAATACCAGGTGTTGGGAAAGACAGTCCCCCATGGGTGTCTCACAATCCTGTATGTCCTGCTGTGTGGGCCAAGAAGGCAAGACCCTTAACTACTTTCTACCTGGGTCATTTCTCAGAGTTGGGTTTGCAGTGAGCAATCTTGAGGCATGAGGTAATGTTTCTCCCTGGGCCAAAAACCAAGCCTGCTTACTAAAAATGGTGGGTTTCCCCTCAGGCTCAATACACAATCACTGCAGGTTTCACATCCTTCCGGGCTCCCTACATCACCCCTTAGGACTCAGGGGACAAGAGAAGCCAAGAGGAACGTGCTGGTGCTCAAGCTGCTGGCTGTGCCATTCGTAATAAAGTCTTTGTCTCTGATCAGGAACCTTGGGTCTTGTGCCAGCATCCATGAGACAGTAACAGACTACACTGTTAACTTGTTAATAAGTAGGGTAATCAGATCCTAGCCCTAATACCAGGAAAGGTAGCTATTGTCATAGAAGTACAAATAATATTAAACTCTAATGGCTAAGAGGATGGATTCCAAAATCAGACTGAAAAGTTTCCAAGCCCAGATCAACACTAACCATCTGTAAATACAGACAACAGTGGCTATCTTACAAGGCTGTGGCAAGATTAAATGAGATAATGCACTTAAGTACGGCATCTGAAATACAATACAGATTTAGTAAATATTATTCATTATATTACTGTAAATTAGGTGCCCACGTGCTTTGGCAGAGAAATGAAGTTTGATTTATACAAAAAAAAAAATTTGAAAGATACACCTAAATTAATCCTCCTTAGGCTCCAGAGGTCATTGTGCAAAACAACGGCTAGTGCCAACAATCAACACTTGGTATCAGCTCTCAAAAAGTGGACTAGTATTATAAACACAGATGGCAGAAAAAAAAAAATTCTGGGTTATTTTCAAGGAAATGCACCTGGTTCACACTTCTTCTAGACTTAGTAACACTGATTGTTTTACAGGCAATTGGCACAACATATGAGGAGCACCTTAGTAAATCTACTTGGAAAAAAAGTCTCAATTACCTCAGGAAATAGGTGGACTTTGTGAGACTAAGCAAAAACCAGGGGGAGGGCTAGAGGGGAAAGTAAAAAAAGACACAGAGAGGGAGGGAGATAAAACATAAGAGACTCTCAAAGACTAAGAACAATCTGAGGGTGAGGGAGGTGAGGGGGGTGAGGGGGGTGAGGGAGGTGAGGGAGGTGAGGGAGGTGAGGGGGGAGAGGGGGGAGAGGGAGGGGGGAGAGGGGGTGAGGGAGGTGAGGGAGGTGAGAGGGGGAGAGGGGGAGAGGGGGAGAGGGGGGAGAGGGGGGAAGGGGGTGACGGGCATTAAAGAGGGCACGGGTTGGGATGAACACTGGGTGTTATATGTAAACCAATTTGAAAATAAACTATTATAATAAAAAAAAAAGAATTAATGAGATAAAATTGAAAAAAAAAAAAAAGAAATAACCTGAAAATGTTCTAGAAATAATGTTAAAGTGTGAAACCGGACAATTACATTGAAATTCTTGAAATTCTTGATTATCATTTAGGATTAGGAAAAGATCTTCCATACGCCGATTCCAAAACAACAAATTAAGACAGATAAAATAAAACCAGTTTTTTTTTTTAATTCACGATTCTAATTGATAGGAATTTTATCACATAATACTACAAATTTGATGGTAATCGAATTAAAATTCTAAATTCTAAGGCACTACATGAAAAGGAACATAATTCATAATTGAAATATAAGCACAAACCTGTTATGTAACCTCCTGAGGGTTTGAGGTTATCAAACTGCTTGTCATGCTTAGTCCTTTCTTCAGAGGTGATAGCCCACATGTTTGGCCCTCCTGAAACATAAGTGAGAGACAAAGAAAGTGTAGCATATATATATATGAGAATGCTCAAAATAATTCTAAAATGTAAATATGAATCACAAGTGTCCATTTACGGACAGTATCTAGCCCCGCGCGACACAAAGAATCACAGAACTCTTTCATGACCATGTGCACACGGCACAGCCCTGAGGCGTTTCACTCATTCATCCAACTAACATCTATGGAATGATTACTGGATACCACTCACTGGCAACGGGCGACACGCTAAATTCCGAAAATAAAAAGATAAATAAAATATTATTCCCATCCTCTCTACACATTCAACAGAGCTGATAACCACGCATACTTCACTTCTGACTACCTTTTCAGTTTACTCAACTTCCAACAATCAGAAACCCAATCTTTAAATATATAAACTCATCCATATTGGCTGTCTATTATATGAAAATCTGCCAGTTGTTCCCAGGAATGTATTTCATTGAAAAGAGGTGCCCACTCTAATTTGAAACATTAAGACAGATCTGATTTAACAAACGTTTCTTAGCCCTGATTGAATGGATTAAAAAAAAACCTATAAACATTCTATTTTAAAGACAAGTTTTAAGATTAAAGTTAAAAATAAAGAAACAGATGTACTGAAGAACTAAGTTCCTAAAATAGCTAAACCTACGCACTTTCTAAATAAATACCACACGCATAGTAAAAACCTACTTGGTTTATTGGTTTATTATAAAGTAAACAAATTACCCTGTCATACCCTCTGTGACAATTTGGAAAAATGATGATGACAATAAAAAAATAACGACAACAACAAAGGATGACAGAGGGAAGCAGCTCGGTTTTACGAAGCCCCGACTCTATGTCAGGGACTTTGTACACAGTACACTCATGGATGCCTACCACTACCCCATCCATCTGGTACTATGACTACCATCCCCATGACACAGGTGAGGAAAGCAAAACCCCTGACGGCCAAGCTAGCTGCCCAAGGTCACACAACTAACTCACAAGTGGCAGAGCTGGGATTAGAACCCAGAGAGCCCGAACTCTGTGCTATACAGTCTCCCAATATTTATGGATAAAATGCTCACATTCCCTGTACCTTAGCGGCCACCGCCAGAAATTAGGCAGATTATATAAGCTTACAGGGTTGTTGTAAAGACCACATGTAATGTGTAATGTATCTACTATAAAAATAACACAAAATAAAAGTTTTCATTGATTAGATTGGTAAAATAACAACAGCTAACATTTAATAAAACTTGCCATGGGTTAGGTATTTTTCTAAGAGCTTTATGTGTATTGTTTCTAAAAGTCTCACAAGAATTCTGTGGGGTAACTATTATTATTATCACTGCTTTTCAGATGAGGAAACAGAAGCATGGGAAAATTAAATAATCTGCCCAAGTATCAAAGTTGTTAAGTGTTAAAAGACAGGATTAGAATCCACAGACTTAATTAAGAATCTTAAACGCTCTGCCCAGAAGATAATTAAAAAGAAATAGACGTACAAACATGCTGTCAGTTGGTTTCAACAAAGACACCAAAATAATTCAATGGGGAAAAGATAGTCCCCCTCCCCTGAAACATGCTGAAAGAACCAGACATCCACATGAACCAAAAAACCTAACAAACCAAACCACCTCAATCCTGCACCGTATACAAAAATTAACTCTAAATAGATCACAGAATTAAACACAGGAGCCAAACTATGAAACTTGAAGAAAGCAAAGAAGAAACTCTTTGTGACTGGATTAGGGAATGACTTTTTAGTCACTAGACATGTAGTCATTAGTCATTTAGGCATGAACTACCCAAATGCTTTAAACTTTTTGTTAAGTTGGACTTCTCCTTTCTTAAAGACACTGTTAAGAAAATAAAAAGAAAAGCTACAGCCTGGAAAAAATATTTGCAGAACATAATAAAGAACATGTATCCAGAATATATAAAGAACTATTCAACTCATTAAGACAATCCCTGCTTCTCGCAACAAATAAAGGGCAAAAGATTTGAACAGACATGTTGAAGAACACGGACGGCAAAAAGCATGTGACACGCTGTTCAATGTCATCGGCCATCAGAGAAATGCATATTAAAACTACAGTAATACCGCACTGAGTGTGGAGCCTGCTTGAGATTCTTTCTTTCTCTCTCTCTCTAAAATTAAAAACAGAAAAACAGAACAAAACAAAACTACAGTAAGATATCGCTCCATGTATAGAATGCCTAAAATTTTTTTTAGAAACTGTTGGCAAGGATGCTGAGCAACTCAAAACTCTCACATACTGCCGATGGGGAAGGAAACGATTTAGAAAAAAAGAGTCTGGTAACTTCTTATGAAGTTAAATATGCATTTCCCATTGCAACCCAGCAACAAACTCCTCGGTATTTACCCAAGAGAAACGAAGACTTTTTTCCAAATAAAAATCTGTCCTCTGATGATCACAGCCACTTTAGACTTTGGTTTAGACACCAAACCCTGAAAATAACGCAGAGGTGTTCTGCAGACAGGATGCATAAACAAGTCGTGGTGCACATTCATACACTGAGATTCTACTCGGCAGGGAAAGAATTTCATTTACATGACATTCAGGAAAAAGCAAAACTGCAGGGACAGAAGTCTGACCAGTGGTTGCCAGTGGCAGAGGAGGGTGGTGAGGGAACCTTCTGGGTGACGGAAATGTTCCATATCCTGATTTCCATGACTGTATACATTTGTTAAAACTCAAACTATATACTTAAGAAGGGGGGACTTATACCTCAATAAACCCAACTTAACAATTAAACAAAATAAGATACAGCATCTAATTAATACATGCTTGCTACATGGAGGCTACTCAATAAATTAGTTTCCTTACTCAACCCAACCTCAGGGAACGGTGTAAGTAAGAAGTCAGAGCATTAAAATCTTTCTCAGGCTCTTTCCTTTCTGGTAAAGGTACCCTTGCCAGAAAATACTGAGAGCGGGGCTTTTTCGTCAGAAAACTTAAGACTATTTTAAGTCTGGAGAGTCTGGTTAGGAAGGCCTGAGCTACTCTAAAGCACACCGGAGTACGCCCCCAGGGAGGGGGAGACTGCTTCCTACGACTGCAGAGGGCCGGCCCCGAGGCATCAGGGTGGTGCTTTCTGACTTCCCACTATCTCCTCACCTTTCCTCGGCTACCTGCCTTCATGGTGGCCAAGGCGACCTATCCGATTCCTTGCTCAGTTCTTCATTACTCCAACCAGCAGCCCTTACACCTTGTATACACCCAGTCAAAAAACACTTATGGGGCACCATTGTGCACAAGGATGAATAAACTGAACTCCTTAAAGAAGCTCAGAGACTCCCTTAGCCAAAAGAATCACATACAACAGTCGTGATTAAGTATTACGATTAACGTCACTCACGGATTAAAAATGTTTCAAAGCATTATGACAAAGAATAATTTTTAAGTAGTATTTAAATAATCTTTAAGCATGGGCATTTTCAAAAAACAACCACATTAAAACAAAAGATACTAATGCACTAAAAATTTTACAGAAAGGAAAATTAAATGGAAATAAGAAAAGTAGGAAATATATGTACTTCAAAAACGATTTTAAAATAGTTGATCCAATTCTGGCTTTCGTAGAATACGTACTAACAAAATCTTTAGAGAGCCAACAGTTTATTATTTTGAACTTCCAGTAAAACATCTCCCAATATTAGTCTTTATTTATTTGTAAGACTTATAGAAAGTCAGGAAGACCTAAGTTTGGGGTTAATGTTTAATATTTCCTTAAAAAGCTAACAACCTTTTACATTGTCTGATCACTTTAGAAATGTATTAAGATTCTATCCACTTCCTCCATTCTCATCACTAAATTGAGAATGTGGTATTTTCATGAAGATTTCTGTTGCTTATTCTCATCTTCTCACCTACTGGCTCTGTCAAAAATGTTCTTATGGTCTACGCAGAAAGAAAAATACACTTTTATAGCACATCCACTATATGCTAAATCCTCTGCAGTAAGTAGTGTCATCCCTGTTTCACACATATAGATACACCACACATGTATATGTATGTGTACACACACACACACACACACACTCCACAAGGTTAAGTCACACAGCTGAGTAGTTAGCAGTATCCTAACACTTAGTTCTGAATGTACACAACTCAAACATGTCATACCCTGCTCGTATGCTGCAAAATTAAATGAAGACTATTTCTGGGTCCCGTGCCAAACACTAGTCAAATGATAGACGTTGACCTAGTACAAACTCAAATCTCTAAAACACAACTAGAATACTGGTCTAGATAGAACTAAAGCCTCAACTAGGACTTAAATAACAAATCCTTGGGCTGTTAGAAATGCAGATAGTACTACATATGATTCTGTAGGTCCAATGTTAACGATTTCCTAATTACAGAAATCTCAAATTCTAAAAAGGTAATAAAACTCTAAAAATGAAATGGCAGTTTTTCCAGCCACTCACTGTTCCTGTTTCGCCCCAGCGTCCCTCCCCTCTTCCCTATTCTGGATATGGGCCTGCCACGCAGGCTTCAAAACTCCTTACTCCAAGAACCAGGCTTCGGTACCCCCATGATCTTAAGGCTGGAACAAGCCACATCACACTACAATCAACAGGTAGCGACATGAATCTGAAGCACCCTTTTACTTATCACCTGATGACTCAAATATCAGGCTCTCTGTATTTACAATTTCATTATATGTTTGAAAAGCAGAAAGCAAACCTACCATGATTAAAGAAGACTCTGGCAAGGATGATTCTGCTGGTGCAGAAGACACCAGAATTAGAGTCACGAGTGGTAAAAATATGACGCACTGATCTTTTTTGCTCTGTTGAGGAGATGGGAAGTGAAGCATCAAAGAGACTAAGAAAAGAATATCTGCTCAATAGAACTTTCTGAGATGACGTAAATGTTCTGTATCTGTATCCCACACCATTTCCAACACAATGGCCCCTGGCCGCATGTGGCTTTGAGAATTTCAAATGTGGCTATGTGACTGAGGGACTGAATTTATTTAATTTTTATTAATTTAAATTTAAGTTGAAATAGTCACATGTAGCTAATGGCTACTATATGGGCAGTACAGCTCTGTGAGAACCAAATAAGTCTAAACTCTGAGGCTAGCCTTGGGATGATAAAACAGGGCAAAATATGAGAAATACATCAGAAGCGTTTAGACACACAGCTTGGTCTAGGGCACTTATAGACAAGTTCCAACAGCACTGCACATCGAAAAGATTTAACACCATCTATAATTGAGGATTTACCAGAGGAGCGAACATTGTTTTTGAAGGCTTTGTGCTATATACTTGGATGCCTCTTCCAATGAGATCTTAAACCGAATTGCACTTCGTTTAGATCTATAAAAGATCATCCCCAATTTTCAACTACATTATAAACTAAGTGGGAGGATACCACATTCCACATTTGTTAACAATTCTTCAGAAGTTTTAAAATTACTACCTTTACTCCTATATACCACTCATAAGTTACTGTCTAACATTTTGTCAGATATTATTCTTTTACATACTATGCAATGAGCTGCAAAGTAGATACATAAATGTTAAGGGAATGGAAGAAACAGAATGAAGTAAGATTGGGCTTACTGCTTTCTTTTATGTTCATTTTGTTTATAATACTTCTTAACACTTTGGTTGAAATTTATATCTAAACTCTGTATTTAATATAGACTCCTTTGTATGGTGCACAGAAATCCTCAAATTTGGGGACAGCACATTACTACTATAATTATTACCCTGATTCTAAACTTATGCTTATCACTCATTACGGGGGAAAAACACCATTATTTAATTTTTAAAAATTGTGGCATCAAATAATCTTCATAATCCCACACCATTACCAGTAATGCTCACACTGATCTTTAATTAAGAGTTCTGAAATGGCAAAAAAACAAAACAGAACCTTTATCTCAAGTTCATCCTTACTCAACACTGAATTCTTCCATACAGAATTTAGTTTTACCTTTTACACAAATAATTCATTTTTCCAAAACTTTCCTAAATCTCACAAGGTCAATCCTGAGTCTTAAAACTTCAGATATACAACATGTATTTTTGTATTAACGATGTGCTTAATTTGGCCCTACGACCAAAAAAAAATGTAATTGATCAAGCACTTCATGGTAACATTAAAACAGAATTGCTTTTTGCAAATGGTAGAATTATTCATGAGGCTTCCCTCTTTTTCCCCCCTAATGTTCTTTAATGTAACTGCTTTCAATTTAATGTTAAAGCATTATCACCTCTATTATTTTTTATTTATAACTGGCTAATGACATTTACCTCAAAACTAAGAACTTTGCATCTTAGATTTTTTTAGCAATTTGAAAACATAATGTATTTTCCCAATTAATTCTAAATGACATACATAGTAACTTAATACTTACTAAGGGTGGATCAATTTGTATTTGGGAAAAGAATTAAAACTAGAATCAGAAAAGAAGCTTTAAAAACTTTCTATTACTGAAATTACCTAAAATTTTCTCTGAAAATGTTTCATATTAAACAATTATGTGTGTAGGCATACATAATCTTTTATAAAAGGAAAACTTAATTATATGTATATTACTAAATGAATCTTTATTGGCTTTAATCAGTATACAATCATCCCAAGCTATAGAAAACATCTTTAATATTCTTCACCTTATAGCACTCTGCTTTTTGCCCTCCCATTTTATGCATCAAACACAAAATATCTTTAGGTTATTCTTAACTGCTCAAAGGCAAGCACACATACCAGATGATACTGCAGACATGCTTATCACTGAGTCACAGGACTTACTGCAGTGTTCTGAAGTAAACTATCAAAACATTTTCAATAAGAACACTTTAAGTTTTGCATTTATAAGCTTAAGGAAAAATATCAAAACGAGTATTTTATAACCTCTACCCCTAGAAAAACCCCATAACCTCTTTATCTTGCTACAAGCACAAAGCGGCTTACCATTCATAGCTGTGGGAAACTGAGCCATCATGGTCCTGAATTTTCCTTGCTAGCTCTCAGCCATCTGCAACATAAAAACATTGTGCCATTAATAATACAACAAGGGCAGATCAGAGCTTTAGTGCACCAGCTTAGCAGTGGGAATATCTGTCCCCCTCAGCTCACACTTCCAGCGGAAAACAATGCAGAGCGGCTGCTGCTGCTGAAGAGGCAGGATTTACATTTGGGGAAGGGCAAGAGACTTTGTTGGGTAATGGTGCTGCCTTTTAAAATAGAAGCATTTATAAGAAAAACAGTCACATATGTCATAGAAAATACTGAATAAAGAAACTGTTGGCATGAACCAACTCTGTAGAAATTAGCTTGGGAGAGAGGAAGGTTGTTCCAAAGAGGCAAGATGTGATTTCAGAGAAATCAATCGTATAAATTAAGTGTATATCATAAGATGGGAACCGAAATATTCTTTTCTTAAAAAATCCTCAAACAAGAAAAATATCCAAAATAAATGTAGCACAGAGTTCTATAGGTTTTTAAAAATTATCTAGAATTACTACAACATATATGTTTATCTAAACATACCTAAATGCACTAGGAAGTGAAGTAACTTTGGAAATTAACAGCTGTGATTTAAATCCCAACTCTGGTATCTTCCTAACTGTGACCATGGGAAGGTTATTAACCTTTCTGAGTCTCAGATTCCTCATCTATAAAAAACACTTTGCAGGAGTGCTTTTTAGGTATTAAACATAATCCAGTATACTGCTTGCCACACAGTGAGTGTTTGATAAATGCCTGCTATTTTGCAAACATCCAGGAAGAGAGAGTGCAATATAATTTTGAACCCTGAATTATTTTACTATGAATAAATTCAAAATTTGAAATTTACTCCACAAATCTTGAGGGTAGGATTGATTAGGGAAGAGTAAAGACCTAGCAAATTTATAATAATGTACTTAGTGATTAAAACCATGGATTATAACATGGTAGGAAAACATCACTATATTAAAAGACTATTCGGTAACTTACTGATTTATCCAAATAATTTAAATATTAACATTTTTAGAAGGCCAAAGAAACAAGTTTGCACAAGCCATGGCAACACAGAAGTCATAAAGAGTTACACAACACGGTGGAAGGTGTGACCGGGAGGAAGGTGTGACCGGGAGAAGCTAGCTAACCAGCTGCCAAGAAGTGCTAAAAGGTACTATATCTTAGTGAATTCAGTGTGCTTGAAGAGAAATAGAACTGTATCAGTATAACCACCAAAAGTTAGTCACGCTAACAAAAGATTGGTATACAAATCCAATGTACTGACTTACAAGAGAAATTTAATAGCCAAGAAAACTAATCGTAGTTTTTCTTCCCATAAAGCAAACTATAATGTCTACTAAATGTCAACCAGATCATTGTGTGGTGAGCAAAGGGAGCGGACAGTGATTAGAATGTTTAATACTATCAGGCACTGACAGGCCGATACATTTTATCTACACAAGAACATGCAAGGACTGCCCGATAAGGATGGTTAAATCTTCAATAATGCTTTGAATGGCACTGCTAACTTTACTCTTCTGACTTCCGGCCTTTCTGTACGCTACCATACTCCCTTTTAAAGTGTACATTCTTTCTTTAGAATGTTAGTTCTTTCTTTCTTTAGTGCAGCTTCTACATAGCAAAGGAAACACAACGAAACTAAAAAACAACCTACTGAATGGGAGACGGTATTTGTGAATGACATATCTAATAAAGGGTTAGTATCCAAAATATATAAAGAACATATAAAACTCAATACCCAAAAAACAAATAATCTAATTAAAAATGGGCAGATCAATAGACATGTTTCAAAAAAAGATATACAGATGATCGACAGATACATGAAAAGACACTCAATATCACTAACCATCAGGGAAATGCAAATCGAAATCAGTGAGACACCACCTCACCCCCGTCAGAATGGCTAAAATCAAAAACAGAAGAAACAACAAGTGCTGTTGAGGACGTGGGGAAAAGGGAACCCTCTTGCACTGCTGGTAGGAATGTGAACTGGTGCAGCCGCTATGGAAGACAGTATTGAGGCTCCTCAAAAATTAAAAATAGAACTACCATATGACCCAGTAATTCCATTCATTAATTCAAAGAACATGGAAACACTAATTTGAAAAGATATACGCACCCCTATATTTATTGCAGCATTATTTATAAGAGCCAATTTATGGAAGTAGTCCAATTGTCCATCAATAGGTAGCGAATAAAGAAAATGAAGAATACTTATAAAATGGAATACTACTTAGCCATAAAAAGGAATGAAATCTTGGAATTTGCAACAACATAGATGGATCTGGGGGGCATAATGCTAAGTGAAATAAGTCAGAGAAACACAAATAACATATGATTTTACTCGCATGTAGAATTTAAGAAACAAAACAAAGAAAAAAAAAGAGACAAACCAAAAAACGGACTCTTAATTATAGAGAACAGATGGTTACCAGAGTGGATGTGGTGGTGGTGGAATGTGTGCACTAGGTGAAGGGGGTTAAGAGTACACTTAACATGATGCGCATTAAGTACTGTCTAGAGTCGCTGAATCGCTATACTGTACACTGGAAACTAATAGAACACTGTATGTTAACCTTACTGGAATGAGAAAAAAAAAAAAAAAAAGGTTTACTGCAACGGAACTTAAACCTGTTACCATACTCAAGACTTCACCTGTCACTATACCCTAGTTAGGTAGGAGGAAATTCTACTCATGTACAAGTTATTTTTTTTCTTCACTCCTTTCTCAAAGATAATATAAAGTTCAGGTATTGGAGTTGTCTACCACACAGAAAAGTAGTATCTAACCCACGGTGGAGTAGTCAGGAACTCACTTAAAGGGTAAGAATTAGTTATAATTCTAACATTAAGAACACCGAATTTGAACCCGTAGCTCACAAGGAGTTTTAAATGGCTTTAAGGAGAGGGACATAAATTTCATTTAAGACAATCAATGGTGAAGAAAAGACCAAGCCTATATCAGGGAAATCAGTTAGGTAAGAGATGAAAACAGTAACTGGCACCTTATCTAAAACAGTGACAGACAGATGAGGCGCCTGGGTGGCTCAGTCAGTTAAGCATCTGACTTTGGCTCGGTCATGATCTCACTGCTCATGAGTTTGAGCCCCACACCAGATTCTGTGCCAACGGCTCGGAGCCTGGAGCCTGGAGCCTGGAGCCTGCTTTGGATTCTGGGTATTCCTCTCTCTCTGCTCCTCCCCCACTCGTGCACTCACTCTCTCTCTCTCTCTCTCTCAAAAATAAATATTTAAAAAAATAAAATAGTGACAGAACAGAACAGATAGGATGAACTAAAAAACAATGAAGGGTTCAAAACACATAGAACTCAGAAACTCTTTATATATGAAGGACTATGAAGTAAAAGGAATCAAAGAGATGACTCCCAGAAGTTGTCTGTGAGACTGGGTGAACTGTGGTGTCATTAGTTAAAAAAAAAAAAAGTGAACAGAGGCGTTCTCGTAAATCAACTTATGACAAAAACTCCCTCAATACAGAAATTGTACTAAAGCATAACGCTTTTACTACCCCAATTTTAAATTCTCATCAGTAATGTTAAACGAAAATAAGTTACATGCCTGCAAAGAAACTATTTACTTACAAATATGCAGTAGCAAGGGCCCCTATTTTATCAGGTCTCTGAGGCTGAGCGAGATAGTTTTAAATGCAGGAGAAAAATCCTCCAAAGCATTACACGCGACACACTGTATAACTGCATAAAAGCATGTGAATTAGTAAAGGCAATTTGAAGAGAAAACATGGCACTTACAAAAGACAAAGAATAGGGTCCCAGGGTCACAAAGCCTTAATCAGTTAGATCTAGGTCTAAAACTTAAAGATTACCTATCTAGGACTTCTGGCTAGTCATTGCATATTCAATGAATACATGGGAATGCCATATTCCGGATGCTCAATGATCACAGGTATAATACTGAAATAAAACCAAAGAATGAATCAAATAATACAAAGGGCAGGGAGGGCAAATCCCTTCAAAGTAGCTGAAGGTACTGGTATTACAGAATCTTCTTTACCTGGTACACAGGATCTGGCCAGCCATGCATACAGGCATCATATTCTTACTTGTATGTATGCATGTGACATTTGACTGATGTGGTAGCATCTGACTACAGTAGCACAATTTGTTGGAACCAATAAGCTTTTAAAGCATACTATTTCATATCTGTTGTCTTTGTATCAATTCTCTCTGCCCTGTCGTTGAATTGCTTAACAATTCTACTAACTATCTGCAGAATAGTACCTGTGCAAAAAAATAACAATTGGAATTTTGAAAAATTCAACAGGTACATTTTACACTTAAAATAAAATCAATTGTTTTACTTTATGTAATCATAACAGCTACCATTTAATAAGTGCCTACTATTAATGCAATACACTTCTATTAATCACTCATGTGTCACGCTCAATACTAAGAATCTAATCTGTTTCGGGATCTTCAGAGGAGAAACAGAGGAGTTTGCAGGATAGGCTTCCAGGTGCCAGAGACGGCTAGGCACCTTGACTAACACAGATAATCCTCACGCCATCCCTGTGAGGCAGATGAGACTACTCATTTCACAGATGAGGAAACTGAAAGGTTAAATTAACTTGCCTAAATTCACTAAGTGATGAAGCCAGGATGCAATCCCAGAACTGTCTAATTCTAAAGTCCATGAACTTCCCAGGGGCTTTATCTGCCTCTTCTTCTCTTAAATGGGTGTAATAGTTAATGATGAATGGGTCACAGGTTCCTGCAAGCAGCAGGTCAACTTAATGTTGGCACATTTATAGGGGAGAAGGAAAACGCACCAGAGATGTCTTCCAACACACAGGTCTACACACATAGGTCTATCATGTACATAAATTAGGGGACTGCTAATTCTTTCCTCTTGGTGTGTAACCCTCTCAGAGGAAGAAAGCAGCCATCAGTATCTCCTCAGCTATATGCCTGCTGCCAGTTTCAGGCATGTGTGATTGGAGTCAGCATCCAACAAACATCTACCTCTGTTCCTTAAAAGGGGTAACGTGTAATGATGGGCAATCTTGGCAATTTGCAGTTATCATGTATTTAAAACACTGTATTAATTACCGATGGCTTTAGGATATTCATGTGGAGACTTCCTTGCACCTTATAAACAGAGAACTGCCACTGTTACTTTTTTAGACACCACAAACACACAGTGTGGTGGATGGCAGGCACGAGGCAAAGAAGAAAGCAGTGGATTAATACAACACAAATACCACTTGTAGAAAATGCAGGAACTATGTTCACATTAAGGCAGAGAAAAGTAGAAATGGTTCAACAGGAGCAGGAAATCCTTCTTTAAAATCCAGAGGGGGGAAAACTGTAGCCACTGTAAGTTAAAAATAGCTCAATTAAGGTTGGATTTCTTTTTTGTCTGTTTAGAAGAAAAGAATTTTAGAAGGAAACAATTGCAGTATTTAGTCCAAAACCCTCAATTTTCAGGATGGGAAAACTAAGAAGTCTGTATGAGCTCACGGAGCTAGTCGGCAGCAAAACTGGTGCTAGAAACCACATCTCTTCTGCCCAATGCTCAGGACATAAGAGTTTCCCAACTCACGCGACTGTATCACTGGAGACACTTAGTAATCTAGAGACTCCCAGGTGCATCACTGGGAAATTGTGGGAATTAGGGCGTGAACCTCCTAAAATGGTCTCCCTGCCTTGAGACCCTTCCAGAAAGCTACTAGGTTTTTTTTCTTCCACAATACCTACTAATGTCCTTCTCCTGATAAAATTATGTCACGACTGCAAGTTCACGCTCAAATTTGTTAGTATGAAACGTGGTTGAGTATGAAACACGAAACATGATTCAGAACCTCACCTCCATCTACTTTCCCACATTCATCTCGAGACACATTCCCTCGATTCCCATGTTCTAAGTGCATCAGCTTTTGAGGGGAGGGGGAACAGTGATGCTTTTTTCACTCCCCTATTTCTCTGTAAAGAGCTGCTCTGTCACATTCACCATACCTCCTTCTCATTCTTCAACTCCCAACTCAAAGGTCACCTCTTCTCTGAGGGACGTGTGTCCGCCCAGTTAGTCATGGTCTCCTAGGTTGTCCAACCCAGTGATTCCCACTAGTAACCTCATTTATCATACCGTATTTCAATTTCACATGTTTCACTTGTTCTGGGCAGAGACCATTTTTAATTTTTTTATTTAGGCCTAGTGCCTAAAACAGATCTCCCAGAGAAAATGCTCGATAAAAATCTGCCGAACAAATGAAGTGGGTACATGAGTAGTATGGGTAAGATAAACTAAAACAAAGCCAGGGAAGCCTGGAAAGAGGCCCTGTGGAACTGAATATACAGAAAAGAAACTGGCTACACAAATGACTTCCTTGAAACCCTGCAGGCCCCAGAGCTGTGACTTTTAGAGCAAATTGTTCCTTGCCACATCCTTTTCATAATTTGTTTTGTGTTTTAAGTATGCTTTTAGAGATAAATTTTATTGCCTGTTGATTTCTGATTTTATATTGGGATAGGAAGGCAGGCTTGGGTTTTTCAATTCTACTTTGAATCCTGTTGGTTAGCTTAAGTAAATTTGACTTAAGCCTGCTATTCAAAAGCAAGATAATCAAGTTCCTGAAGGCATATCTTAGAAAACTTTCTCCAGTGCCTCCTCCACTTCACGTGCTATGTACAAAGAGCTAGCTCTCCAAACTTACTGATTAGGTGGGAGAAAATGTTCCTGCCTCATTTGATTCCTAAGGAGATCAAGGTCAGTCCCATGAGAGAACGACTGAAGCAAAATTACCTACTTCTCTGTAGTTTCTGCAGCAAGATGAACTTTTACTTATATTCTCCACACCTGTTCCCTATCTATCCATTCCTTCTTTCATTCATCCATTTATACATTCATCAAATGTGAATAGTCTCTATAATAAAAGAATCTGGAAAATGTTATGAGAACGCAGAGGACAGAACTAACACTCCTTGTGAGGTAAATTAAACTAGGGCACGTATCACAAAGGAGGTAATATTTGTGTAAGATTGACAGGTCGGTGACAAAGCGGGTCCCACACATGTTGGGAGTGAAAGACAGCACACAGGTGTGTGGACAGGCACTGACAGAAAGGAAAAGTACCTGAATCTAACAGAAGGACTGGTTAAAAGGAAACTACACAGCGAGTATCACGGTAAAGCCTTTTCTATTCAAAGACAGTGTGATCTGAGAGCCATGAGATTTCAAAGAACCCACTTAATCTTAAGTGTTAAAAGAGACCTTAAGAAACCCAGTAGATGTGGGGCGTCTGGGGTGTGGTTAAGCATCGGACTTTGGCTCAGGTCATGACCTCATGCTTGTGAGTTCAAGTCCCATATCGGGCTCTGTGCTGACAGCTCAGAGCCTGAACCCTGCTTCGGATTCTGTGTCTCCCTCTCTCTCTGCCCCTCCCCTGCTTGTACTCTGTCTCTCCCTCTCTCAAAAACAAGTAAACATTAAAAATAAAAAGAAAGAAACCCGGTAGTTTTAAATTTTGCTCCTCCCAGTTCTAGAAATTTCAAAGTGATACAACAGAGGTAGGGTAAGGAAGAGGGAAGAAGGGCTAGGAGAGGATATCAAGTTCAATGAAAGTAGCTCTGTTTTTATGTTTTACGTACTGAGGCTTCTATATAAGATTTTATCTGATGATTTTTTTTTAAAAAAAAGGAGTTAAACAGCATACTGAATTCCATCCCCTTCATTTTAGAAACAATTAAAGAGAAGCCAAATAGATTAAGTAACTTGCCAAGATCACACAACTTAAGGAGCAAAGTGTGTCAGGCTAATGATTTTGAACTTCACTGTGCAAGTTAGAGAGCCAGTATTTAAAACACAGTCTGTGTTCCAGCTAGAGACCCAGATTTGGTAGTCACCAAGGACTAGGAATCGGTGTCTTCATGTCAACGAGTGACTTTATCCAGGGAAAGCATATATAAGAAACAAGAGAAGAACCTGATCTTTTAAGGGCAGAGGAAGAGAATTCTGAAAATACAGCAATTGAACCAGACTTGAGTATCTTAAGACAGGGACACCAGTTATGAAGTGACTGGCATAATTCAGATGGTGTGAATTTAAATGTAGACAACAGAGAAGAGGCATTTCCGGGGTACAATGGACGGCATTTTCTGATCATATAAATGCTGATGAAAGAAGAGCATCAAGATCAGTTTCTAGCTCGGGTGACAGAAGAGAAGTCATATTAACCAAGACAGAAGCTCTAAGAAAGCAGAAATCTGGGTATTAGATTTGGGGGGTGGGCAACAAAATGTTCAATTTTCAGCTTACCTAACCTGACATACCTATAAAAACACGTAGGTGGAAACATCTAAGAGACGGTAAGGACTGTGTCCAGGCAACAGGCCCAGAGTTGGTGGTTCTCAGGGACTGGGAACGGTTGTACAAATGAATAATGTGGATAATGAGTGACATCATCCACAAAGGGGAAACAGGAGGAGAACAATCAGAAAAGAGGTCAAGCAAAAGGAGAAATCAGGATATAAAGAAAGTGTTTCAAGGAGATGATGGTCATAACCGTCGAATGCCACAAAAGACTAAGCCGTTGGTTTTGGCGATCTGCTTGAGAGGAGCTCCAGGGCAGGGAACTGGCTGCCAAAGTCAAAATGAAGTAAACGGGCCGAGGCCGTAACTGGGAGGTGAAGTGCAGGTGACTCAAGAAGGACAGAGGAAAAAAGGGTGGGAGGAGAGATAAGAGGCTCTGCAAAAGAGGCGAGGTTATAAGGCTTTCCTTTTAGATGGCAGAACGAAACTATTTTTAGAGGAAGAGGGAGAGATTTAATTTCCAAATGGAGAAGGAAAGGAGGTTACCTAATAATGGAGCTGGAATCCAGAGAAAGTAGACGGCTCTAGAGTATAAAGCAAGAACATGGGGCAGACAGTTCTAGCTCTGGGAATATGGGACAAGAAAGATACACAGAGATGAATAAAGAGACATATAAGTTTAGAAGCAAAAGGAAAAGGAGTTAAGAAAGTATAGCTTTTCTTTGCAACCCTTTTTTCTCTCTTCTCTTTGGGCCCAGGCAGTTTAAAGGGCAGGGCTGAAAACAAACTCTTGGATCTCCTGGGACCCCAGGTGCCTACGCACAAATTTTTCTTCTCTTCAAGCAACAAGGGAAGGTCTCATGCAAATGTGTTTGTTCCCATGAGTCAATTAGATATGTGCATTTCAGCTTGTGTTCAATTAGCAGACGCCTTCCACACGGAAACCTCTGCTACATGAAGGAACGTGGGAGAAAAGCATCCTGGGCAGAGGTAACTGCATGTGCAAAAGCAGAGTGAAGATGGGGCGCCTGGGTGGCTCAATAGGCTAAGCCTCCAACTTCAGCTCGGGTCATGATCTCGCGGTTCGCGGGTTCGAGCTCCACGATGAGCCCTCTGCTCTCGGCACAGAGCCTGCTTCAAATCCTGTCTCCCTCTCTCTCTGCCCCTCCCCTATTTTCTCTCTTTCTCAAAAATAAAAGTAAATGTTAAAAAAAAAAAGAGTGAAGAGCATGGTCTGGGAAAATAGGTGGCAGCATATTCATCTGAAATATGAAGAGCTTAACAATGCAAGGAACTATAACAATAGTGGTAAAAATAAGTGTTTAATAACAATCCTTAGCGGACATATATGAAACGCCCACAGTTAATAGCGTCTTTAATGGGGACAAACTGAGAGCTTTCCCCCTAAGGTCAGGAATACCCTAACTTCAGCAATCAGACACTTAAAAAGAAACAAAAGACATACAAATTGGAAAAAAGTCAAATTTCCACTCTTCACAGATGACGTGATACTCTAACTGGAAAACCCGAAAGACTCCACCAAAAAACTGCTAGAACTGGTATGTTAATTCAGGAAAGTCTCAGGATACAAAATCATTGTACAGAAATTGGTTGCATTTCTATACACCAATAATGAAACAGTAGAAAGAAAAATCAAGGAATCGATCCCATTTACAACTGCACCAAAAACCATAAGATACCTAAGAATAAATCTAATCAAAGATAAAAGATCTCTACACTGAAAACCATAGAAAGCTTACGAAAAAAAACTGAAGAAGACACAAAGAAATGGAAAAACATTCCATGATCACGGATTGCAAGAACGAATATTGTTAAAATGTCAACATTACCCAAAGCAATCTACACATTCAATGCAGTCCCTATCAAAATAACATCAACAGTCTTCACAGAGTTAGAACAAACAATCCTAAAATTTGTATGCAAATAGAAAAGACCCTGAATAGCCAGAGCAATCCTAAAAAAGAAAGCCAAAGCTGGAGGCATCACAATTCCAGATTTTAAGCTGGATTACAAAACTGTAATCATCAAGACAGTATGATAGTGGCACAAAAACAGACACCTTAGATCAATAGAACAGAATAGAGAACCCAGAAATGGACCCACAAATGTATGGCCAACTAATTTTTGACAGAGCAGGAAAGAGCATCGAGTGGAATAAAGACAGTCTCTTCCAGCAAATGGTTTTCGGAAAACTGGACAGTGACATGAAGAAGAACGAACCTGGACCACTATCTTACACCATACACAAAAATAAACTCAAAATGGATGGAAGACCTATATGTGAGACAAGAAACCAAACCACCAAAATCCTAGAGGAGAAAACAGGCAACAACCTCTCTGACCTTGGCCTCAGGAGCTTCTTACTAGACATGTCTCCGGAGGCAAGTGAAATAAAAGCAAAAAGGAACTAGTGAGATCTCATCAAGATAACTTCAGCATGGCGAAAAAACAACAAAACTAACAGGCGAATGATGGAATAGGAGAAGATATTTGCAAATGACGTATTAGATAAAGGGTTAGGATCCAAAATCTATAGAGAACTTATCAAACTCAACACCCGAAGAACAAATAATCCAGTGAAGAAATGGGCAGAAGACATGATTAGACACTTTTCCATAGAAGACATCCAGATGGCTAAAAGACACATGAAAAGATACTCAACATCACTCATTACCAGGGAAATACAAATCAAATCCACAATGAGATACCACCTCACACCTGTCAGAATGGCTAAAATTAACAACTCAAGAAACAAGATGTTGCCGAGGATATGGAGAAAGGGGAACCCTTTTGCACTATTGGTGGAAATGCAAACTGGTGCAGCCACTCTGGAGAACAGTATGGAGGTTCCTCAAAAAATTAAAAATAGAACTACCCTAGGACACAGCAATTGCACTACTGGGTATCTAAAGGATACAAAAATGCTGATTTAAAGGGGCACATGTACCCACTGTTTAATGCAGTGCTATCAACAATAGCCAAATCATGGAAAGAGCCCAAATGTCCAACTAATGAATGGATAAAGACAACATGGTGTGTGTGCGGGTGTGGGTGTGTGTGTAGAAGATATAGTGTGTACACACACACACACACGTTGGAATACTACTCAGAGATCAAAAAGAATGAAATCTTGCCATTTACAACTATGTGGAAGGAACTAGAGTGTATTACGCTAAGCAAAATAAGTCAGCCAGAGAAAGACAAACATATGATTTCACTCATATGTAGAATTTTTTAAATAAATTTTTTTAATGTTTATTTTTGAATGAGAAAGAGCGTACGAGCACGGAGCGATGGAGACACAGAATCTGAAGCAGGCTTCAGGCTCTGAACTGTCAGCACAGTGGCCGATGCAGGGCTCAAATTCACAAAGCACGAGATCATGACCTGCGCCAAAGTTGAACACTTAATCGACTGAGCCATCAGGTGCCCCCACGCATATGTAGAATTTAAGAAACTCAACAGATGAACATAGGGGAAGGGGAGGAAAAAGAAGATAAAAACAGAGAGGGAGGCAAACCATAAGAGACTCCTAAATACAGAGAACAAACTGAGAGTTGCTGGAGGGGAAGTGGGTGGGTAGATGGGCTAAAAGGGTGATGAGCATTAAGGAGGGCACTTGTTGGGATGAGCACTGGGTGTTATAGGTAAGTGATGAATCACTGGGTTCTACTCCTGAAACCAATACTACCCTATATGTTTACTAACTTGAATTTCAATAAATAAATTTAAAAAATTATAATACCTAGCTGATAGAAATGTAAATTAGCACAACTGTTTGGAAAGGAATTTGGAAATGTCCTCTTTTATAGCCTGCCCTTCTTCCAGAAAGAATTAAAGCTCCTGCAAAAATATAAAAAACATTAAATTAAAAAGTAGATGGGTAAATGAAGGTAAATAGAAAATAAGCGATCACTTACACTTCTAACTTTTGCATATGTCTGACAGTTTTCATAAATAAAAGTTAGAGAAGAAAATTAGTTTTGCCCTTCACACCTCTGACTTGACCACTGGCTCTCCCGCACTGTTGTCCCTACGATCGCCACGGCAATTCCTGGAGGCTTTCACGTCCACCTCACTATCCCCTCTCCAACGCTGCTCCCATATACTTCTTGGGGATGTCAATATCCACACGGACCATCCTGCCCAATCCTGGCCTCCAAGTCTTTGTCCCCTTGTATTCCAAACATCTTATCCTCCATCCTGCCTCGGCTAGGCACTCCCAGGTCACACCCTAGGCCTTGTTATCACTGAAGACTGCGCTCCTCTGTAACCAATCCACTCAAGCCCCACACTTTCTCTTCACCAGACCCTCACGCAACAGCCCACTCTCTCTAGTTCCCAGACCCCAGCAATTCTTTAACTCTACCAGGACCTACAAACTATTGGTCTCAGCAACTTTTCACTGTCCCTCATTCTTCCTTATGCCCTAATAAACCCTCCTTAGGCCCTAATATCCCTCCTTACCCAAATAGTTACCACTATTACTAAGTAACTCATCGTATACATCCTCAAGTTCACGCTCTTCTCTCCCTTTATACTAGATCTGGTAAAATCTCACTGCTACACACACCAGGGCCACACAAATGAAGGTGCTGACTGGGGTCACTTCAAACTCCTGACCCCTCTTGCCTGCCTGACACGTTCCTGTTTCTCTAGCCTATCTGCTCCTCTCTCTCCTTGATGACCATTTCACACTCCTCTCCCGCACCCTTCCAGACTCGTAACATGTGTCCTAAAAACTTTTCATCCAGCTTGTTGCCTTTTGAAGGCATCTTTTACCATACTCTTTATTTTTATACCAAAATTTGTCAATCTTTTCCTTCATGACTATGGATTATCGTTATGCTAAGAAAGCCATCTCATAACATACATACCAAATACGTATTAAAAATTTTTTTTAATGTTTGTTTATTTTTGAGGGGGAGGGGAGGGGCAGAGAGCAAGGGAGACAGAATCTGAGGCAAGGTTCCAGGCTTTGAGCTGTTAGCACAGAATCTGATGTGGGACTTGAACCCATGAGCTGGGAGATCATGCCCTGAGCTGAAATTGGACATTTAACGGACTGAGCCACCCAGGCGCCCCCTCAAATATGTATTTTTTAAATTACTTATTTGATGTACCTGGATTTTTATTTTGGAGTGGAAAGAACATCTATGAATCTAAATTGTTTTCTCTACTCCTCTATCATCATCACCACTTACAACGTCTAGTACTTTTGGTGACACCATTTATGAAATAATTCGGCTTTCCCAACTGATCTAAAATGCATCTCTTTTCTCACACACTAAGTGTAGTACACATAAGGCGACACGTATTTCAGTTCTGTGGGTCTTCCCATATACTCTCGTATGAGACTTCTAATTACCACAGCATTAGAATATGCAAATCTCTATCTACCCACTATCATCTTTTTCTATAATTTTCCTGTTTTCAGATGCTTACTTTTATGCCTTTCAGTAGAATCTTACTCATCTCATTTAATTCTAGGCACTTTATGGTTATAGTAAAAATTACATATTAATTTTACATATTTTTGGTATATAAGGAACCTTTTCATTTTGGTAAGTTTATATTGTTTTTTTTAAGTTTTATTTTTATTATTTATTTTGTGGGATGGGCAGAGAGAGAGGGAGAGAGAGAATCTCAAGTAGGCTCAGTGCTGTCAGTGCAGAGCCTGACACAGGGCTCCGGAGCCAAAATCGAAATGTTGGGACGTTTAATCAACTGAGCCATGCAGATGCCCCTCGGTAAATTTATATTACAATGAATGTGTCTGGTTAATTTGCCTGCCTGGCCCATGTTTATTTGCCTCACAAGAAACACATCAGACAAATTCCAACAGGGGAGCATCCCACAATATAACCAGTACCCTTCAACACTGTCAAAGTCATCCAAAACAAGGAAAAGACTGAGTAATTGTCAAAACCAAGAGAAGCCTAAGGAGCCATGACAACCAAATGTATTGTGGTATCCTAGATGGGATTCTGGAACAGAGAAAAAGGCACCAGGTAAAAACTACAGAAACCTGAATAAAGCGGGATGTTAGTTAATAATACGTACATCAATACTGGCTACTTGTAACAAATATGCCATGTTAATGTAAGGTATTAATAAACAGGTAAAACTGGATAGAAGGGTAGATGGGAAACTCTGTACTATCTGCTCAGTTTTTCTGTAAATTTTAAACTGTTCAAAAAAGGCAAATAACACTGGTGTACACATTTTTCTTAAAAAACGCAAATACCATAGAAGTAGAAAGCTTCAGGCAGAGAAACAGTAAACCATGTACCTCTAAGTTAGACAACATTCATCCAAAACAAAACACCTACTTGGCCCATTTATAGGAATTTATCTTAAGAAAATAATCCAAAGAAGAAAAATAGAATGTAAAGATGCACATTACAGTGCCATCAATATTTAAAAAATACAAATAAGATTACTTCACTCAATAGAGAAAGGAATAAGAAAATAAGGAGTAAGAAAATAAATTTCACTCAGAATACTACACGTGTATTACAAATGATCGTTTCAAGGCTATGGTAGATAGGTGATGTCTGTGATATAAAGTAAATTTTTAAAAAATACAAAATTTTAGAATATGGATGCAAATACTCAGAATTACATATGCACATGTCAAGGATTAGAAGAAACCCTCTTAAGGGAAAGGACCTTATCCTAGTGAAGCACCTAATAGAAGACGACAGACTAAGTGTTTAATATATATTCACCAAATAATCATGTTTATCACCGTTTCATTTGTAATAGCGAAAACCTTGAAACAATCCAAACATGTGAAAACAGGAGTATGGGTAATAAACCACAGTCTATCTACTAGATAAAAACAACCAGCCATTAATACTTATGAAAATTATGGAGTACCACAGAAAAAATATCTTCCATGTAATAAGTAGACAAAAATCTATACTGATTCCAGTTATGTAAAAATTACGTATGTATGTATGTATATATATATTCTGATTCAAAAGCATTAGTATGCTAAAAGTAGTTGACTTCGGCTGAAAGATTGCAAGTGAATTTTTTTCTTTTCTCTACTTTTCAAGTTTTGTTGCTGTTGTTATTTTTTTAATCTCATAGGAACCACATATACCAAAAGGTGAAGCAATTAAAAACAGACCTTAGTAATTCAAAGAAGTCTATGGTAAATTTACAACTTGTCTTTCAAAAATTACTAATGCCTTCTATGGAGTTTCTTCTCTGACACCAACCAATTCTCCAATTCTGCGACATCAACTGAGTGTCCAACAATTCCATTCAATTCTGACACTACCCAGAGTTACGCAATCCCCACAGGTTAAGGCCTCAGTCCCACAACACTGCCTCCACTTCAGACACTAGTCACAAGTCCTGGGCCATCTTCCGACCAGCTGGCTATAAACCGGTTCTTCCCATGATCCCCTCTCTGGACGTGACAATTTGCTAGAAAAGTAGACAGAACTGAGAAAAAGAGTTAGTTTATGTTTACTGTTTTAGTATAAAGGATTAAAACTGAGGAACAGCCAAATGGAAGAGACACACTGGGCAAGTATGGGGGGCAGAGCATGGAGCTTCCATACGCCCTCCAGGCACGTCACCCTCCCAGCACCTCAATGCGTTTCGGAACCTGGACGCTCTCTGAATCACTGTTGTTGGGTTTTTACAGAGCTCAATCTCCAGTGCCCACCTCCTCTTCCTAGAGGTCAGTGGGTAGGGTGGAAAGTTCCAGCTCTCTAATCTCTTGGTCTTTCTGGTTGTCGAGGCTCATCCTAAGGCTATCTGGGGGTACCGCTCTAAGTTACCTCATTAGCATCCCTCAGGTGTGATGGAAAGGGGTTTATCATGAATAAAAGACACTCCTATCACTCCGGAAATTCCAAAGGTTTTGGGTGCTCTGTGCCAGGAACCAGAGACAAAGACCAAATATATTTTTGTATTCTTTTAACACTGTAGCAAATATAACCCAAAGCCTCGCTCTTATTTTTATTTTAGTCTATTATAAACAATATTAAGCAACAAGTCTGTTTTTCCAAAAACAATTAATTAAAATTATCAATCTCTCAAACCCAGCCATGCTACATCCAGGGGTAAAAACTACGAAGGAAAAGTACACTCCTCCCCACACAGCCTACTGCAGAGGCCTAAAGAGACTGGCATCTAAAACCAGTGCCACACCCCAGAAGGTCCTGTGTGGGAGTAGCTTCTACCTGTGATTGGTAGTTTCCAATCTCAACCAAAACACAAACAGAAACAAGAGCGTAAAGAAAATGAAACTAGTAGCCAATGGATACAACAGCATTCATCTGTTTTCCTATTCTTATCAGGCCAATTTAAAGTTTTGTTTTGTTTTTTAATATCAATACGTTTCAATTACTGGCAAGTATGCTAGCGCTGCAGCAAAAAGAATGCTCTAAAATAGAACGTCTCAACTTACTGAGAAAGCAAATATAAAATAATAAATGTGGAACAAAGATTTTAAAAACAAACTCCAAGTTCTGCCAGGGGGAAAAACTACCACAAAACGACAAATTAGACACTCTTATACGGAATTACTCATACTAAAACCAACAGTGTATTCAGAAAATACCTCTGAGCAATAATGCCTAAGCAAAACAAGGTCTTACTTCCTCCCCAATACTTCAAGATCACAAATTTATAAATTCTCTTCACCAATCTCAATTCTGAGGAGTCATGGACTTAAAAAAAAATCTGGCAATGGGGCACCTGGGTGGCTCAGTCGGTTAAGTGTCCGACTTTGGCTCAGGTCATGATTTCATGGTTCCTGAGTTTGCACCCCATGTCGGGCTCTGTGCTGACAGCTCAGAGCCTGGAGCCTGCTTCAGATTCTGTGTCTTCCTCTCTCTCTGCCCCTCCCCTGCTCACATTCTCTCTTTCAAAAATAAATGAACATTAAAACAATTTTTTGGGGGGCGCCTAGGTGGCTCAGTCAGTTGAGCGTCTGACTTCAGCTCAGGTCATGATCTCACGATTTGTGGGTTCAAGCCCCACACCAGGCTCTGTGCTGACAGCTCGGAGCCTAGAACCTGCTTCTAATTCTGTCTCTCTCTCTGTCACTCCCCTGCTCGTGCTTTGTCTCTCTGTGTCTCAAAAATAAGTAAATGTTAAAAAAAAAAATCTTTAATTTTTTTTTTAATCCAGCAAACCTATCGTTGCTTTTTCTGGAAAAAACACAAATGCACAAAATGCGGCATACAATTCCAAAAGTTTCAGACCTCCAAAGGCAAGGTATGGACCTTCAGAGGATTCATGTATTCCACAGTTAAGGCCTTTAATTATAAATACATGAATTCCCATTTTAAAAAAATGTATATAGTATTAGAGTGTGAAAGAATCCTTCTATTATGTATTCCATTCATTCTCTATTTTAACCATGGCCCATCTAAGTGGGACAAGAGACCCAATCTAACCACCTGCTCCCATTTTCCAATAGAAAAAAACTCCATGATGAAGAATTATACAATGCAACAGTTACACAACAGCAAAATGGGCAACAAAATTGGGGTGCCTAGGTGGCTCGGTTGGTTAAGCATCCAATTCTTGATTTCAGCTCAGGTCATGATCTCACAGATTCGTGGGTTTGAGCCCCATGTGGAGCTCTGCGCTGACAGCACAGAACCTACTTGGGATTCTCTCTCTCCTTCTTTCTCTGCCCCTCCCCTGCTCACTCTCTCAAAAATAAACAATGGGCAAAAAAACAATGGGCAAAAAACTGAATCTAACAGTGATTCTATAATTTTTTAAACGTTTATTTATTTGAGAGAGAGCGCATGTGCATCCATGAGCAGGGATGGGGCAGAGAGAGAGAAAGAATCCCATGCAGGCTCTACACGGCCACCACAGAGATCAGGTGGCATTATGCCATCCCATAACCTGAGCTGAAATCAAGAGTCAGACACTTAACCGACTGAGCCACCTGGGCGCCCCCAATTCTATAATTAATTACAGTTAATTCAAGAATAGCAACTGAAACCACATCAAACTTAAGACAATACCAATGATGCACTGAAAATCTGAGTGTGGGTGTGCACAGTAGGAATTTTTCAATGCTGCCGAAGCATTGTATGGCTAACAGGTTTTGTAGAAGAAAATCAAATTACAGCCCTCAGTAAGCTCTAGAAACTGATTAATTTTAGTTTATGAACACTAAATTTCAGTAATCCTTAATAACTCAGATTATCAGTAAGCAGCCCATACTGATACACAAAAATTGAAGACAATGGACATGAAATAGCAATAGCCCCTAAGAAATGAGGAAATAACTTGCATTTTAGTTTCGTTCATCAGGAAAAACCTTCTGCCCCAGCATGTGTCTTGAACCACACTGGAGAAGCAGCAATCTGATTCAAAAATTTTCAGCCATTTTCCCACTGTGATTCTGTATAACAACTCATCAGTGGCATAAAATCTAATCTCCCAAACTGGAGCCCTCACACATTGCTGGTGGAAATGTAAAATGATTCAGCTGCTTTGAAAACAATTTGGCAGTTCCTCAAAATGTTAAGCATAGATTACCACACAACTCAGCAATTCCATCCTAGGTATGAACCCAAGAGAAATGAAAACATAAACCGATGTCCACACGAAAGTCTGTATACAGATCTCACAGCAATATTATTCATAATAGCCGAAAAGTGGAAACAACCCGAATGTCCAAGCACTGACGAATGGATACATAAAATGTAGTATATAACGGAATATTTGGTCATAAAAAGGAATGAACTATTCATATATGCAATAACAAACATGCGCCTTAAAAACATTATGGTTGTAAAAGAAACCAATCACAAAAGACCACACAGATTTTATGTTCCCATTTATATAAAATACCTAGCAGTGCAATTCCTGGGTTGTAGAGTAGATCTATTTTTAATTTTTTGTCTTCCAGAGTAGCTGCACCAGTTTGCATTCCCACCAACAGTGCCAAAGGGTTCCTCTTGCTCCATATCCTCCCCAACATCTGTTATGTACCACAGTTTCTTCATCCGTTTATCCATTAATGCACACTGGCTTGCTTCCATTTCTTGGCTACTGTAAATAACACTACAATAAACATAGGGTACATATATCTTTTCAAGTTAGTATTTTCATTTCTTTTGTTTTTCAGGCCAATTTATTTATTTTTTAATATTTATTATATTTTTAAAAATTTAAATCTAAGTTAGTTAACATATAGTGTAATAATAATTTCAGGAATAGAATTTAGTGATTCATCACTTACATATAACACCCAGTGCTCATCCCAACAAGTGTCCTCCTTAATGTTCCTCACACCTTTATCCCTTCCCTCCACCCAACACCCCCCCAGCAACCCTGAGTTTGTTCTCTGTAACACATTAGTTATCTTGATTTCACTGAATAGGTACAACAAACTAAAGTTACCAATTACTAATAATGAGGACATATTCTTCATGATTGACTTTAATCAATATCTGAGAAAAAGGTTACTATTATTTCGTCCTAAAGGCTTAGGGCCCCAAATTCACAAAGCATGTTGAGAATTAAAAGCTTCAAAGAAAGTAACTTTTCTATACAAACTTATTACTAGATCTAGTTCTGCAACTTAGCATCTTCAGTTTAAGATGTTTAAATATAAACTATAAGTCTGAACTTTTATAAATGTTAAGTTTAGCCTACAAAGAATCAACCAATAAACTGAGCAGGTATAAAAGAACAGAAATGGTAAAGTAATACTGAAGTAGTTACCACTCCAGTAATATTGCAGATTTAAATTAAATCAATTCTAGAAGAACTAGTCAACAACTTTGAATAAGACAATTCACCCACACAAAGGGGGAAAAGACACCTAAGAATAGCTTGTGACTCAGCCTGCACTGCTCTGAGGGGAAGGCGGGGAGCAGCTGTTACGTGTGTTCTCTTCTGTCTCCTATCAGGACTAAATACGCAAACAAAACTATTTATTTGTCTTGAATAAGAAGTATAAAGGGAAAACACTCATATAGATGCTTCGCCTTCAAGTAAAATATTACCTCTCTGAAACAAAGATAACTTTCTACGTTCTGAAGCCATTCAAGAAAACACAAAGGAAGATATATCTATATAAATGTTTTAAATGTTTGTTGAAAACAAAATAAAAAAGTAAATGGGGAAAAACCACAACAAATATAGTCGATATTTTAAAAAAAATTTTAACGTTTATTTTTGAAGGAGAGAGAGAGAGACAGAGTGTGAGCGGGGGAGAGGCAGAGAGAGAGGGAGTCACAGAATCTGAAGCAAGCTCCAGGCTCTGAGCTGTCAGCACAGAGCCTGACGCAGGGCTCGAACCCACGAACTATGAGATCATGACCTGAGCTGAAGTCAGACACTAACCTACTAAGCCACCCAAGCACTACAAGTCAATATTTTTAACGTACAGAGAACTACTAAAACAAACAATGAAAACACTAAGACCTCAAAAAAGACAGTTTTCCAAAGGGGAAATGAAATTGACTAATAAATGCCTATTCACAATCAAGGAAATGCAAATTAAGTTTTGTTTTGTTTCTCCTGACAAACCGATTTTTTTAAAAAGAAATGTGGCTGATACTCAAGGCTAGCGAAGGTGAGGGGACCGAGCACTGCAGACATAATCATGGGAGTGCAAACGGGTACTGCTCTTCAGAAGGCAGTCGGAGAACACACAGCAAGAACCCTACCAATGTTCATATCCAATAAACCAGTAACTTCACTTCTGGGAATCTGTCGTAAGAAAATGGTGATAAATGGGGGAAATGTGAAGATATTTGCTGCGATTATTAGTTATTATAGAAAAAAAAACTGGAAATAACATGAGTGCCCAACAGTGGGGAATACACTGATCAAGTATTATGCTGCTGCTTAAATCATATTCACAATGATATGTAAATTACATCCCAATAAACCTAGTTTTTTTAAGTTTATTTATTTATTTTGAGAGATGGCATGAGTGGAAGAGGGGCAGAGAGAGAATCCCAAGCAGGCTCTGTGCTGCGAGCTCAGAACCTGTTATGGGGCTTAAAAACTCATGAACTATGAGATTATGACCTGAGCCGAAATCGAGAGTTGGACATTCAAACAAATGAGCCACCCAGGCACCCCTCAAGAAACCTATTTTTAAAAACACAAGTTTGGCCCGACCGTAGGATAACCTGGAAACGGTTTACATTCTTATAATTAAAATTTATGATATAAATGTGTATCGTTGTGAAAAATAGCAGTCAACAATCACTGTATACTTACCAAATTCCAAGCCTGACACCCAGGTTTCTATGTGTCATCACTGGCATCATCATCATCAGGGCCATCCTAGAAGGGTCTGAGGCTCAAGGCCACTCACCAGTTATGGGGCTGGCCCAAGATAAGTTACACTTTAAAGAAGGCCTCATTATAAACATTTTCATAGGTCCGTTCGGAATGTTTAAAAAAAAGAATTTTGAAATTGAATTTTAATTATTTCAGAAAAGAGAGGTAAGTTCCCCTGACATGCCCCCTTCCCTCCAAGCATAGCCAAGGTCAACAGCGCTGGCTGACCTAAGCAAAAGACAGGCCTAATTACTATTGTTACATTTATAAAGAATTTATTATGAGATGGCCACACTAAACATACATTATCTCTCCATCCTCATAACAACTCTAAGTATTATTATGAAATCTCCACTTTTTTAAGGAAGAGAAAACCAAGTCTTAGCGAGACTTACATTTACAAAGCTATTAAAAAGCCAAGCTGGAACTAAAACCCCAATCAGCAAAAGTCATGCTATTCTCAATTACCATGCTGTATTATAAAACATGCACACTAATATGTACCTAAAAATACAAAAAAGAAAAGACAGGGTGGGTAGGAAACACCAAAATGTGGTTGTTCTTGGTTGTTGGACTTGGAATGACTTTTTCTCCTATTTTTTTTTCTTGTATTCTACAATGTTTCTTTAATCAGCATGTATTATTTCCATGATAAATATAAATTTAATTTATATAATGAGAAATAATGTTAAGGTGAAAGAGAGAATTTGGAAAAATATTTACATCAAATGACAAGTTATATTGTTAAATAAATCAGAGACAAGCAGTCAGTATACTTCAAAATTAAACTAATAAATTTAGAGAAATTTTTAACAAAACTAGAACAGAAACATAATGAATGCTGGAGAGAAAAGGAACTGAGATCCAATCAAATGTGCCAACAGCCAGGGAGAGGTGTAACTAGAACCCCAAGTCTTCAGGGTTTTTCTTTCTCCTAAGGCTCCGGATTCTGGCAGAGGCTACCGGTGGGCCTACGGCACCAGTTGACCAAACTTCCCAGGGCATTTCAAAACCTCACCAAGATTACATCAGGACCCTCCAACTTCCCCCATTACACTGGAAAAAAGGAGGAAATCAGAAGAGAAATTGAGCCTTGTTTCATAGATGAGATCTAGGAGGAAGATTCAAATATTCTGAACACCAGAGAAGGTATACTGGGGTGAAAGTTATTTATTTTATCACGCTTTCCCAGAAGCAAGGTTAATAATACTGTAAGTAACTTGGTGTTTTCAGAACGGGAAATTTCCAAGTCTGTTTTCATTCAGTTTGTCTCTGGGCCCCTCCCTTTCCCCCCTTTCTCACTGGCCTTCAAAGCCCAGTTCCAATGCTACTTCCTCCATGTAAGTTTCTCTATTTTGTACACTTGGAAGGTTGATTCCTTTCTTGATATCGACATCACCATGAGCTTTAATTCAAATTGACAAATATTTACCAAGTCACCAGATGAATAACACCTGGGTAAGATGTATAACAGCAGGAAATAGAAGCGCCTGGGTGGCTCAGTCAGTTAAGCCCCCAACTCCTGATTTTGGCTCAGCTCATGATCTCATAGCCAAAGATTGAGCCCCACAACAGGTTCAGCATGGAGCCTGCCTGGGATTCTCTCTTTCCCTCTCTCTCTCTGCCCCTCCCCTACACACACACCTGTTTGTGCACTCCCTCTCAAAATAATTAAATAAGCTTAAAAAAAAAAAAAAAAGAGCAGGGAATACACAAGAGGAAAAGGACCAAAACTTAGAATTCCATATAGGTACTACGGGTATAAAGAAAGGACAAAAGATGAGCACCTAATTCAGCCTTAGGGAACTAGAAAGTTGTCAGTTGAGTAATCCCAGAGGAAATGACTCCTCAACTGAGTAATGTGAACTAATCAATAGGTATTACCCAGTACGTTAGAAAAAGATTTTTTTAGGAATTAGGAACAGAAGTCAGCAAAGACACAGAGGAAAAAGTTGTTTGAGAATTAAAAGACAATGTCAGAGGACTTCGTACAAGAAGCTAATAATAGCACCTACCCCACAGGAATGCTGTAAAAATTAAATGAGGGAGTAAATATAATGAAATTAAAGCAGTGTTATTATATGAGAGATCCTATATAAATGTTAGCTATTATCATTAATAAAAATCCATAAACAAGACTAAGAAACAAACTTGAAAAAAAATTATACCTATATGGCAAAGAGTTACTATTCTTAAAATATAAAGAATCCTTAGAAATAACCAAGAGATGAAAATGCCAAAGAAGTGAGAAAGGGCAGGGGTAAATATTTCTAAAAGAAGTAAAATCTTTAAAAATATAACCTCAAAAATAGAGAAAGAAAAACGCCGTGGTCTTTATCAAATTAACAGATAAAAAAAAGAATCCAGTGTTTCTGATGACATGAGAAATAGGACTGGTTTCACTGGTAGGAGAACACTTTGGTACTAACAAGTTTTTCTAGAAGACAACTTGGCAATGCGTTTACATGGGCCATAGGACGTATCCATACCTTTTGATCCATGACTACTACTACTACAACTGCTAGTAATTTATTCTAAGGAAATAATCATAGACGTGGACACAGATATGGTTACAAAGATGTTAACTGTGGCACAATTTAAAAATATAGGGTTGCCTGGCTGGCTCAGTCAGTAGAGTCACTGCAACTTTTTTTTTTATTTATTTATTTGAGAGAGAGAAGAGAGAGAGAGAGAGAAATCACGAGTGGGGGAGGGGCGGAGAGCGAGGAGAAAGAGATCCCAAGCAGGCTCTGCACTGTCAGTGCGGAGCCCCATGCAGGGCTCAAACCCACAAACCATGGGATCAGGACCTGAGCGGAAGTTGGATGCTCAACAAACTGAGCCACCCAGGCACTCCAAACCTCCCCCCTTTTTTTTTTTTAGGGAGAGCCAGCAACTCTTGATTTCAGAGTCATGAGTTAAGCCCCACACTGGGTGTGGAGCCTACTTAAATAAAGTTTTACAAACAAATAATAAAAATTAAATTAAATTTTAGAAACTATGAAATAAAGTTACAAAATATGCGATGATAATATGAGCATGGGAAGCAGAGTCAGACTAAGTTCATATTATATGTCTACTGTAAGGGCAAATCGGGACTGATTCCATTTTGCTTCAGGGCAAACTGGGACTGACTCCATTGTGTTCTGTGTCCTCCACCTTGAGTCCCCAGCGCCTCCGCAGAAGCTTGACCTGTGGAACAGGACCTTTGACCCTTCCTCAGCCAATCAGCTAGGGTCACGACCATCACCCCTCCCACTGCCCCTAGACCCCTTTAAAACTATTGTGTTTTTGGAAGGGGCTCTCTCTCTCTCTCTCTCGACCCTCCGCTGCGTTGGTGCGGTAGGAGATTGAGCTCGAGCTAGCTCGAATAAAGGCTCTTTGTTCTTGCATCGGACTCGGCTCCCAGGTGGTTTTTGGGGTCCCCGAATTCTGGGCATAACACTACCACTTATTGGCTATGAGATAATTGGTATAATTACTAAACTTGTCCTTGTTCAACCTTCTCAACCGAAAAATAAGTAATAATAGAAAAGCTTTTATGGAGAGGCTGAAGACTAAATGAATAAGAAAAATATGTAAAGTGTCTCAAAAGTAACTAGAATACAGTAAATGCTCAGTAAATATTAGACACTGCTAACATTCTATAGTATAGCAAGGCAGTATTATTTAGCCAAGAAAATTATCCTGTAGATAAGTATACAATAAAATAGAACTATGTTTTTGATAAATGCTAGTAAGCAAGAAAGCAGGTTATACAACACAGTATATAATTCCATTTTTTGCAAAGAAAAATTTCTAGAAGGAGATCTACCAAAACATCAAGAGAGACCATTTTTCTGGGTAATATGATTATTACTATTATTTTCTTCTTTCAATTTCCCCTGTTGCCTTCCAATTTTCCAAAAGACAATATATTACTCGTCACAATAAAAATGGTATAAAGAAAGCCTATAGGATTTAAAAACAAACACAATACAGCACTTTTAAGAAAAATAAAATTAAGTATTTCTTCTAAACCATTTGATAAATCTCTGCTCTAGACTCACGTTGTGCCTGAGGTTTGTGTGTCTGCCTTTAAGTTATTAGAACATAGAAATATTCAGAGATCTGCTGGGTACAAACCCAACAGTAATATTAAAATGATAGGGGCACCTGGGTGGCTCAGTTGGTTAGGCTTCCAACTTCAGCTCAGGTCATGATGTCGTGGTCCGTGGGTTCAAGCCCCATGTCGGGCTCTGTGCTGACAGCTCAGAGCCTGGAGCCTGCTTCAGAGTCTGTGTCTCCCTCTCTCTCTGCCCCTCCTCAACTCATGCTCTGTCCCTCTCCATCTCTCAAAAATGAATAAACGTTAAAAAAAATTAAATAATAATTTTTGTTAAATACAATAATGTAAAACATAAGTTTACACATGAACACAAACAATCTTTTCCTAGATCTTGAATTTTTTACGAATAACCTTGAATATGGCAAATTACTTCTCTCAATCATCCCCCACCCAACTACCCACACATTCCCTCCCCCCTTTTCCTGCCTTACTTTTTCTCCATAGCACCTGGCAAATTCTAACTTCTAGACATTTTATTGTCTCTCCTCTTTCTTTTTGAATATAAGCAGCATAAGGGCAGGGATTTTTGTATATTCTGTTAACTGCTTATATGCTCAGTGCTTGGACCAGTTCCTGGCATGTAGGCACTCTGTAGCTGTCAAAAGAATTTGGTACCATGAATGATCTGTAACTTCTGTTGGGTTTAATTCTTAGAATGAAAGATGGTTGTTAAGAACAAAGGAAAAGTTAAAGCAGATGACAGGAAACAGAAGGAACAGGCATTTTTCCCCCACTGAAGACCCCAGAAAGATAAAGGTGAGGTAAAGTCAACCTAATGAGGAAGCGATAACTAAGATGCAGTTAAGAGAGAGCTGCAGCATGCACTTTCTCAAGATGAGATTACGACCTTGCTACAAAGACTATAAACCCAGGTACTGGAGAGTAACGCTCAGAAAAAGGTTGGGGTTAGCTGTATCTAGTCTAAATGGCTCTTAACATCTCAGTCATACAAGTGACTCTGTTCTCTGCATCCTGAAGGAGCCAAAACTTCCAAATCAGAATCACAGAAAGGACTAGACATTAGAAGAAAAGAGGTGGACAGGGGCAGTCTTTTATTTATTTTTGAGAGAGAGAGAGAGAGAGAGAGAGAGAGAGAGACCATGAATGGGGGAGGTGCAGAGAAAGAGTAAGACACAGAACCTGAAGCAGGCTCCAGGCTCTGAGCTGTCACCACAGAGCCCGATGCGGGGCTCGAACTCACAAACTGTGAGATCATGACTTGAGTGGAAGTCAGGTACTTAACCTACGGAGCCACCTAGGCACCCCAACTGCCCACCATTCTTGACCATTCTTTCCCATTGTCAACCTCACACTAGTCAAGCGCTCCTCACACGGAAAAGTATAAGTTGTTTAAGCACCTGGATTCAAAGACTTGGAAGTGATAATACAAAGCAGTAGTTGTTTTTGCAGATATAGACACTTTCCTCCTTCAGGCTACATCCCCCCCTCGCAAAATTAAGGGAGCAGATTCTTTAGGGGGAGATGAGATTATGGGTCAGTTCTGTTTTCCAGACTTCTTCCATAGATTGTTTTGATAAGATTAAAAATTAAGGGGAGAAAATGGGAATTTCTTTTCCAGTCATTAAGTAAAAAGACCAAAAACAAAACAAAACAAAAAAAGGATGAAGCTAGTTTGAAATTTCTCACTGAAGCTAGTTGGAATAATGGTAACATTTATTGAGCACCCATACTAAGCAGTAGTCACTGTGCTAAACACTTTACATTACATACACCACTATGAGACAAGTACGTTTTGTCGATGCGAAATAGAAGCTTAGAGAAGTAAAATCAGTTGCTCAAGGTATTTCATGATGGAGTTAGGAGCAGAAGGTTTCACTTGAAAGCCTATATCTTATCTACTATGGTTATAATAAAAATAAATGAAATTTTTATTAACCACATATACTTTTTCTAAAATTAATATGCGTTAGTGAAGAAAATAATCTAGAAAACATAAAAGAGTTGCTTAAATCAAACAACTTAAATGTCTACCGTCTGGTAATAGATCCCCTAAATGTCTCCCATAACCACTGCTGAATAGCTTCACAAGTAACTAAATCACTCAGTGTCCTGATATAGCTGCGAAATCATTTTTCAAGTGACTCTTAAAATAATACTATTTGCAAATGAAATATGCTGCCCTCTTAGAGTTGTATAAATACCTTATTTCGTGATGTATTCACTGCCCTATTTCTGCTCAGTTTCCTCCTCTCCTCCCCCACTTCCTCTCTGCCTTAAGATCCTTTAAGACCAGTTCAGTTCCTCCTTTTCAAAGAATACCTACAAATATGCACCATCTACCCAACAGGGCTCTAACATTAGCAGTTATGCTCTGTAGTTACAGGAGGGAACAAAGCAAAAAATGAACTCAAGAAAAAAACAACAGCATTTCTGATGCGCCTTCATCTTCAGATCTATTCATTTACAGAATTAATTCTAAACATTCTTATTTTCCTACTTCACACTTGGAAACCTGCCTTTAACAATTAGCACACCAAAAAAAAATAAAGAGTCTGCCTTTTCTTAGTCTTTCTTCAAAAACAGTTGTTCCACAAATTTTTCCATAAATAAGGTATTGAAAGATTAGAATACCAAAAAAATATATAAGCAAATGTACTGTTATAAATATAACACATTTTTAGTAACATAAGTTTTAGTGATATAATTTAGTAATAAGTTTATTCTGAATCATTTCTGGAACTTGTTCATAAATTGTTTTACAAGTAAATAATAGTACCTACAAATGCTAGTTGCTTAGCAGTGGACTAACATGTACTTTCACTTATTTACTCAACAAATATTAATTGAATGCCCAAATGACTTTTTTTTTTTAATTTCTGAACCAAGAGGAGTGATAAAGGCACAGGCGTTGAGGTTAAAAGGATCTTGGTTCGAAACCTGGCTCTTGTACTTGCTAGCTCAGAGACTGAGAGTGGTCATTTAACCTCTGGGTTAGCATTTCACCTATTTATTTGATAAGAGAAAAAGAACTACTCATAGGGTCTTTGTTGATTATGCTTTAACTGATTATGCAAAACAGCACAGGGCCCAGGAGTAGTAAGTGTTCAATTAAGGATAGCCACAGTAAATATATTTTAATACTAAGGAAAGTAGTTGAAGGAGATGGCCAATAAATGTTCTTTTTGTCTTTCTAGAAAGATGGAAATTTGTGAAACTTGATATTAAAGACACATTAAAAATAAAAATCTTAAGGTTATGGAAAAAAATTTCCACTTTTTATAAAAAAAGAGATGTGTTATGTAGGATGAAATGACAAAAAAATAAAGGTATGAAAGAAAAAGAGATGGATAAAGAAAATCCTGAAAGTTCCTATGTGGGTGATGGGTGTATAGAGGTTCCTTATACTATTCTATTTTTGCAAAAATACAATTTTTTATAACTATAATTGCAATCCCAGAACATGCCTAACACGTTTCCTCATATTCAAAAGAGACTGGGATTTTAGCCTTGAGATCTGTTGAACTAACAATAGTACCTCCCTGCTCAATAATTTAGTACAGGTCAAGTTTTGTCAGACAATTCTACCTTTCACTATAAAGGTGAGTGGAGAAATAAATGTATTAAAGCATTAAAAAATACAAGCTCTTCTGCTGCTCATTAATATTACATTACAATAGCAATAATGCACATTTTCCCATGCCTTCCAAAAATAGGAAATTGTTTGCTCTTAAATTAAGCTTTTAAAAACAACTTCCACTTTCTACACTTTTGAAAGTACAAGGGATATATGTCAATCATATCTCAATAAAACTGGAGGGGGGAGAGATGGTACTAGAGAATCGGAGGCATAGCCAAAGAACCTAAAGGTATGCAGACCAGAATCTTTAAAATTTGAGGGACATTATTAATTTATGTAAAGGGTTTGGGTGATGTTCCTACATTGCGTTCAAGTTTTATCACTGATTAACAATTTGGCAAACAAGCAGAGGCAAAGAGGCAATTTTCTTAAGAGGCTTACGACGCTTAACCTACAAAGTCTATGCCACCTAAATTAAGCTCCCTAAAACAACACAAAATTTCAAGTCACACTTTGCCTATCTCTGGGTAAGCAAGTAAACACTAGTAAGAAACAAACTAGAGCATTTAATAAAGCAATCATTTTTGTGTTAACCTTAATTCCTAAAATAAATTGGTTGGCTCTATCAAACATATTTCTAATTCATAATTAATTCAAGTCTCAAATGAAACATACTTGCCATCGGCAATCATTCAACGACAAAGCTCATGATTAATTACCCAAATACAGCATCTTTTTACAGAATGCAAATCCATCTGCAGTTTCCGCCTCGGTTTACCCATTCACTAAGCACAGGCAAGCATCTTTAAAAATAATAATAATAATAATAATAATAATAAGCAATAAACTACTTTGGCTTGAGAGATTACATCTCTCCGCGCTTCCTGCATACCGTGGAAATCAATAACGCTGAAGTCAAATTGTAACATTCCCCAACTTTGGTTTAACGCAAGCGGTGGACGCCGAGCATCCGCCCACTGGCCTCTGATGACTCGGGCTACTTTGACGCACCGGGATGCGGCTCACCTGACATTCCGCACCAGCCATTACCACGGAAAGCCAACTCTGCGGGCGAAGAAAAAAGGGTGGGGGTGTACTCGAGAGAGCTTGCGGGTGCCCCTAAGGGCCCTCTTCTGCCAGCACCCCGAAAGCGTGGGGCCACGCCGCCCCCGGCCCCGAGAGGCGTCCGCACCTGCCAGGAGAGGCTGGGGTCTGGGGTTCGGCCGCAAGGGAAAGAGCGGCCCGACCCCGGCCCCTCGGCGTCCGCCCTGGCCCCGCCGCTGGGGCAGGAACCGGGGCCGGAGGTTTCCGCCCGGCGCCGCCAAGCCCGCCAGGGGCCTAGCTCGGGCTCCCGAGGGCCCGTCCGCGGCGGCCGGGGCGCGCAGCCGCCTCCCGGCCCGCCGAGCCTCCCCGCGGCGAGCGCGGCGGCGGCCGCACCTGCCCCGCGCCCTGCCGCAGCCCCGGCAAGTCGCTTCACCCACCTGGCGCCCCTGCCGCGCCTCCCGTACGTCACAGCGCGACCCCGTGCCCCTCGGCACCGGCAGCGCGGGCGCGGGCGGACGCCGGGAGACCCTGCTCGGCAGTCGCCGCCGCCGCCCGGTTCGTCGCCAGGCCGCCGACAGCGAACCTGTTGCGCAGCCTGTCACGGCCGCTCGGGCTCCGTGGCGCCGCCTCAGCCCCACAACAACATGGCGGCCGCGGCCTCCGCAGGAAGCCGGGGGGCGGGGAGGTAGGCGACGGGCCGGGCAGCTGACGGCCCGCCCGCCCGCCCGCGGCCCTCACCGACTCCCCCACCCTCGGGAACCCGAAGTTGGCCCGAGCGCGGCTCCTCACGCCCGGAGTCCCGGGGCACCGAACCCCGCGGGCCTGGTGCCAGCGCTCCGCTCTCCCCTTGGGGAGGCCCCGAAGCCCCCGGACCCCGCAGCCCTTCCAGGAGCAGCGACGGCCCACCTGGCTCCTCCTCCCCGAGGTGACATGTTGAGGTTGGGTGGTGCGTTTCCTGCCACTGCAAAACCCCCAAGGTTTCAGGGAAGGCCTAGCCGAGTCGGGCACATGCCTGTTACACCCCATATGGGGTGCTCTCCGGCGTCTTCTCTCTCTCTCTGTCTCTCTCTCTCTCGTTAATGCGCTGATCTGAGATTCTCCTAGAATGGGAATCTGGGGCAGGAGAAGGCTGTTCCCGCCCTTGCTTATGGTCTATTACAGCCCGCATAAGAACTGACTGTACCCAAAGGCCATCCATTTAGCATTCCTCACTCCTCTATAACACACGACAAAGGCCAACAAGGTAGGGACCTCCCTAGCTACCCCATATTCTCTCATGAGCAGTAAGAAGACCTTCATCTCTGCCCAAACTTAACTACCTGCAGGTCTGAACATTCTTTGCTACCCTATGGCTGCCTGACAACTGAAGATCAGAGTATCACTTTTTTCTCAACCCTTCTGGTCCCTGGTCTCCCCACACAACACCAGACTTCAAGTTACTACCATATACCCTTGCCCTTGACACAGCATTCTTTCAAGAAAAAGGCTTTCTGTTAGCTGGGGTTAGAGGAGGAGCCACGGTTCCTATGGGTATAACAAAATGGGGTTACAAAACCCAATATTTCTCTTGGCTTTTTGAGGCAGAGAGGAGGCTGGTCCCATGTACAAAACTCATACACCTCCTACTCCCCCCGCCGCAGGACTTCAGCAGGTAAAGGAGAAATTTGTGCAGATCAAACGTTCCCATGGCTTCATGACTTACCTGTTAGAGCAGGTGAAGGTGGCAAGGCTGACTTGAGAGGGATGGCTCGAAAGCTTAGGCCTGTCTGGCCAACCAACTCATGTGAGGGACTTAGCAAACATCAATGATGATAAACAGGCTTTTCCCGCTCTCACACTCAGTGTTTTTCCTAACTCTTCGATTAGGACCTGACAGACAGGTCCTGTGCTTCGGTGACACAGTGAGGCCTGACTCCTCGGTGTTAGTCCAGGAAGTCCCTTATCTACTGGGGACCAGTCAGTTTGCAAACAAACCACCCAAGCTAGGGACAACACTCTTGAGCATATGGTCTCATTCTCATGGCAGACATCACCAATTAATTGTGGTGCTCCCTTTCAGAGCCCATATTCAAGAGTCTAAGCCTCTGAATCCTTCTCAACATAATGCTCCAGAGACTTGGCCTAGCGTGAAACCTGTTTTTTAATTCCTGATAGGCAGATAGCCGATCTCTATATCCCTCCCACCATTTGGTAAATGTCATTTGTGTTTCTGGGTTCTGGACCTGGTGAAATTCACCCTGAGTCCTTTTTCCTTCTGAAGGAGGTGCTGAATCCATGGCTAGACAAAAATGAAGTTTGTAAAAAGGAATATTTATAAACAAATAAAAAATATTTAAACATCTCCCTAAAATAAGCCAAAAATGTAGCAACCTGTCATGGAAACTGGTGTCCTGTATACAAGTGGGAGCGTATAGTATCCCAATTGCTAAAACATATCTGAGGGTTCCGTAAGGAACTTTGAAGCCGGTTTGTCCATCCTATCCTGCTCATTCAGTATTTATGATTTACATAGGTGATACCCCCACCATCCTACTTCTTTGACGTTCTCTTCTGCTCACAGAGCATCCCTTGGAACTGTATATGCAATTTCTCTCCTTGGTATTTCCCAAATCCTACCACTCTTGTTTACCTCCAGCCTAATGGATGATCAGATACTTGGAGGAACTAAGTCTTACCTTAGACATATAGGCATACCTGTCAAGCCTAAAGAAGATTAGGAATTACCATAGGATGAGAAGGCCCAGAGGTCAGGAAGGGGACTAAGTATATTTTTCTTCCCCAACTTTGTTCACAATTTAGGACAGATTCTTAGGTCTATTTCTGGTAATCTAGCTTTTACCACGGGAGCATTTAATCTCCGTCTGTTTTCCTTACCTGCACTGATTCTACCCACCCCAACCGTATCTATGCTATGCTCTATCAATCTCTCTTTCTGTTGGTTTTAATTACTTAGAATCCATCCTTAACCCCATTCCTACTCAGTCTACCCTCAAAACAAACCCACAATGGCGGGAAGAGGCTAGAATAGAGGACATAAGCAATTCCAGACTCTAAGCATCCCATGAGATAAATAAATTATCTATTCTATAGAGTAGGAAGGCTGTGAGAATTTGGAGCTCATATGTAGTGCCTCCACTAGTAATAAATCTTCAAGACAGTGCAATAAATAAATAATTTAGAACATCTTATATTGTTTCTTATAGTGCAGGTTTTGGCTACAAGTCTTCTTAGTTTTATCTGAAAATGTTATTTTACTTTCATACTAGAATTCTATATCGCTTGAATATAGAATTCTAGATTGACAGGGTTTTTTTCTCTTAAAGATGTTTTTCCACTCTCTTCTGGGCATCTTGGTTTCCACTGAAAGTCAGGTGTTGATCAGATCATTTTCTCTATGTAATATGCCATTTTCTTTTGGTCTTTATCTTTGACTTTCAGTAACTTGACTCCGATGTGCCCCAGTGTTTACTATTTTGTTTATTCCATGCAGGATTCACTTATAGTCCTGTATCTGCAAATTTCTGTGTGTCATCAAATTAGGAAAAATCTTAGACATTTTTCTTTAAAAAATTTGTTTAATGGTTTTTTATATTTGAGAGACAGAAAGAAAGAAAGACAGAGGGTGAGCAGGGAGAGAGACACATAGAATCTGAAGCAGACTCTTCACAGAATCTGTGCTGCCATCACAGAGCCCGACATGGGACTCGAACCCACAAACCTTGAGATTATGACCTGAGCAAAAGTTGGGCACTTAACCGACTGGGCCACCCAGACATCCCAGACATTATTTCTTCAAATACTTTTTTCTGCCCCATTCTCTCTCTCATCTCCTTCTGGCATGACACGTATATTTGATTATTTGATATCATCTGGGTTCATATAGATGTAGCAGTATTGAACTACCATGGAACACCAGAAAAACTTGACTCTACTCTCCTGATCCTCAGTGCATCTAAAGATAGGAACAGTGCATAGTGGGAATCTAAAGCTGTGCCCCTTTTACCTTCTATCTTTGGTGGGAGTTAATCTGCTTCTATTGTTAGCAACTGTGCTTTTTAGCCAGGGTGTCTCTGTCTCTTTTATTCTGTCGGAAAGAACCCTTACAATATCTCTATACCACTCTTGAACACACACACACACACACACTCACACACACACACAGACATACCCACACACATACTATCAGAATGATTCTATTCCTTCTGAGAAATAGCTGGAAAGTGAGGTTTGTCTCTTTTTTAGTTTCTTTTTTCTTTTCAAAACCTACACAAAAGAATAGATGTGCCGAAAGTCATTCTTTGTGCATAAAGAACATAAAGTCAAAGTCAATCTGGGAAACCAAGCTGAGGCTGCCCTAGTATTTTGACCGTAAGAGCAGATGAAAAGCAGGTCAGGGGTAGGGAAAGTCAGGATCCAGAAAAAGGCCTAGGGTTTCACCTGGTATGTATTTGCCGATTCATTAATTTGATATTTATTTTCATTCAGCAAATAGTTATTAAGAATCTGTCATGTTTTAGATGCTGGAAACAAGGAATTAGCGAGGAATTAGCACTAGGGGAAGCAGCTGACCCAATTCAAAGATGGGGTTAATGGGCCAAATTAGCTCCTCTGCCCTGTTACCAGCTTGGTAACCTCCTGCATCCTATTTGGAGCCCTAGCATCGATGAGAAATACGGAAGAAGCGGAAATACGAATGATTTAAGGGGAAAGAGGAGGGAAGGGAAATTCCCTAGCACACAGGAAGGAGTGTTCTCATTATTGTGCCGCTTGTGTCATGCAAAACTTGAGATGCTGGCTTAAGGCCTGATGGTACTGGAAGAGGCCGTACCAGGCATATTAGAGGGGAAGTCAGCCCAGACTTGGCTCTGGGCCCGCACAGCAGGGTGGAGCCAAAGGCCAGACTGGGGCAAGGCCCTAGAGCTCTGGACAGGACGTGCCCATTCATGACTGGAGCACTAGGGGCTTCCAGTCTGGCAGGTGTAGCTCAGCGAAAGGGAATCCAGCCTGTATTCAGAAGTCAGACGTGCTTCCTGTCTGGCACATTTGCCCAGCTGTCTGTTCAGTTCGTCGCTGCCGTCTCTAGCACAAACCTGGAGTGATTCCAGTTCCCTTCTTGTAATAACCTCACTGATATTTATGTGGCATTCTGCAGTTGATGGAGTAATTTGGTTATTTCATTTAATCCTCCCAACAATCCTGGGAAGCAGGGTTTGTGATCATCTAACCTTGGTTGGTATGAAAGGAAGGAGGTAAAATCAGGCCTCAGTCTTGTGTGGGTAGTTTTCCCATGCCCAGTTGTTGTGATTTTTCTTTTTCCCATTTTAAACAGAGAAACACAGGCTATGCTATTCTGGGTTCAGATAGCAACAATGTTTTAGTTTAAAATGTACAGTGGATCAGATCATTTCGTACTGTGTGGCCCAGTCTAGCTGGACAAACGTTTTTATTTCCAGAATTACCATTTTCTTCTAAGTAAGATAATATCTTGAACCAATGAAATAGGAGAAATAAAACCACCCCTACCCTGGCCCCCACCCCCACTCACAGGAGAGAGAGATGGGGTTGCTGTCTTTGCTCTGGTGCCAGAGCACTGTAGGAGGGTAGACCCCTGGCAAATGGGAGGCCACATTTTGCTCATTTAGATGATACACTTACAACTTGCCCTGTCTTGACTTCCTTCAAGAACAAGAAGAACATCTAAAAATGAGGGCAATGAAGTCACTGCCCCAAATGGTGTCAGCAACCTCAGCATGGCTGCCATTCTCATCCACCCGAGAGCAGGTTGACCAGAATTCTCCACCCAGGAGACTTCTCTGTGCTGGGACTCAGATGGAGATTAGGACTGGGTGCGTGGTGCCGTTTGCCATTTCTTCTTCTCCCCCCCCCCCTCCCTTTTTGTTGCATGTATCCAATAAATAGGCCTTGTTCTTTTCTCGAGTACCTATAGTTTAAAAGTGTTTAATTCTGTAGAACCACATAGGAGGGCAAAGAAGCACAAAAATAGACTTGCTTGCAAATTCGTTGAACCTTAGAAGCCGTTCCTCAACAGGATGTGTTTGCCTTTTTTACAAATGCATAACTTGAGGGTCAAAAAAAGTACAGCATTTGAACGAAGTCATTCAGCCATGAGTGCTGAGAATGGCTACTATCCAGTTTTCCCAACATTTAACGACCATGACCATTGCTTGCCTAGTGTGCCAGGCACATGTAAACATAAATATAAACATAAACATAAATATAAATATAAATATAGTTTTTAATGAAAGGTAACAGTACATGCCAGGTATTAGAAACCTTATTCACAGCGAAAGAACTATCGTTTAGAGAAGTTGGATCACATATTTAGAAAGTGGAAGAGCTAGAATTTGAATCTTTATTTTTATGACTATCAGGATCATGGTCTTTCTACTCTATAATCCTTCCTCTAACTATGTTAAAGCATCAGCAATTTCTCCATCTTTGTATAATTATACACGAATAGGAACTTCCAAAATAATTTATCTTGAAAGAACAGCTCCCCAAAATGTGAAGATGCCAGTAGGTCAGATTCCACTTTGCAGTCAGACGCACGGTGCGATGGGTATGATTCCTCCCACCGCAGTCAGGAATTCGTGTCACAGTGCACTCCTGTGCTCTGTGTTGGTCGTGGATTTGGAAGGTGTGGCTTAGATGGCCTTATCCCTTATTTTCCTTTAAGAGTCTGTCACGTAAATAACATAACTCTTTAAGGAGAATCCCACCTGACCATTCGAAGAGGAGTAGCCGTAGTGGCCTTAAAGATGTGCACTCAGTCTGGCCAGCATGAGCCATAATAACTAATTAAATGAACATCTTGTCCTTCGCGACCACTCGCACCGATCCGAGGTAATTTAGTAAGGTCAGATCACTCAAAATGCTTAGAAGACCTTCATTACATTCCAAATAGACAGCTGAAGGAAAATAAAATCTTAATGTCTGTGTCTGATTTTCAGTTCTGTGAAACTACAGAACATTTCTTCTTTATTGAGGTGTAATTTGCAGATGGTAAAGTATACACCTTGTAAATGTGCCAACGCCTAGATTTTACGTAAGCGAAATACAGCATGTACCTCCCTGTGCCTGGCTTCCGCCCAATGTTTTAGACAGTCCATTTGAAGCAACAGAGTTTTTACCCCACTTTGAAATTCTTCCTACAATTCACTCATTGGTAGCTGAGTCAGTTGAGCGTCTGACTCTTAATTTTTTTTAAGTCAATTTATTGTCAAATTGGTTTCCATACAACACCCAGTACTCATCCCAACAAATGCCCTCCTCAGTGCCCGTCACCCTCTCTCCCCCCTCCCACATCCCCGTCAACCCTCAGTTCGTTCTTAGTGACTCTTAATTTTGACTCAGGTCATGATCCCGGGGTCATGGGATCCAGCTACCCCGACAGGCTCCGTGCTGAGCAAGGAGCCTGCTTGAGATTTTCTCCCTCTATATTCCTCTGCCCCTCTCCCCAACTTGTGTGTGTGCGTGCTCTCTCTCTCATAAATAAATAAATAAATAAATAAATAAATAAATAAATAACAGATTTCAGACTAGACTAAGTCATCTTTAAGAGATTGCCTATTATTTTCATCAAGAAGTAATTAGTGAAAGTCTTTATGTAAATATCTTGCATCCATTTATCTCTCCATCTCTCATTTTGTTCTAAAAAATAATTTCAAGTTCTTTCTGTTACAATGCAAAGAGTTTTCAATTCTCTGTTCTCGAAAATGCCAGCATTGTTTTGGTATTTAAGAAATTGTCGACTAACCTCCCCATATCCAGCAATGTTTTTATTTTCTAAAATTCATTTTTTTTCTTCAGAAAAAAAGGGGTTGTTTTATTCCTTTTTATTTTTATTTTCCAAACAACATTATTTCAATAATCCTGAACAAGTTTCGAATTATAGGTAGATTCTAAATAATGCAGCTGCATCATAACAAACTAAACCTCTTTCATTTTCCTCCTAGGATTCGTGCATTTAGGTATATATTATTTGACTGTATTCATTGTGCAATATAATTTCAGCCTTTCTTCACTTAAGATAAAGTCATAAATACTTTTCTGCGATCTTCTATATTTTCCACATTTATCTTTAAAAACTGCATACTATCTCTTGAGTGAAGTACCGTAATTTACTTAATGATTCTCCTGGTATTGACTGATTTTAATTTTTCATTATTATAAATTACATTTTCTTTCTCATGAACCTAAACGCATAAAAAAAATTTCCCAATAAATGTTTTCATAGGTACTGTTTTTCCTTCTTTTGGTGTTCATCATTAAAATTAATTCTCAGAACTGTAATAGCTGCATTAAATAATTATTGGTAGTTTCTATAAGACTATTATTAATTTACTGTCATAACAGTATAGGAGTATACCAGTTCCACTACACTGTCCTCAAAATGATATTTCATCTACTTTTAAAAATTGTAATTACTAGGCAAAATAATTTTTCAATTTAACTTGTTTCTCTTAATCATTATGATCTAACTTGATGGTCACTATTTTTATACTTTTATGAAATATATTTTCTGAAAAATTAATTTTTCTTCTGTGAATTATTCACATTCTCTGTTCATTTACATATTATGGTATTTACCAATTCATATGTAGTAAATTCTTTTGAAACATTGAGATATAATGGGCATATAACCTTGTATTAGTTTCATTTGTACAATATAATGATTTGATATTTGTATGTATTGCTAAATGGTCACCACAATAAGTCTGGTTAAAAACTGTCACTGACCATGCATAATTGTAGTTACAAATTTTTTTTCTTGTGATGAGAACAAAGATTTACTGTCTTAGCAACTTTTAAAGATGCAATAACTATAGTCATCGTGCTATACATTACCTTCCTATGACTTACTTATTTTATAACTGGAAGTGTGTACCTTTAGACCCCCTTCACCCTTTTTACCCACTCCCCCACCCCACACTTCTGACAACTATAAATCCGTTCTCTGTAGCTATGAACTTGTTTTTTGTTTTGTAGGTTTTTTTTTTTTAGATTTCATAGGTAAGTGAGGTCATAATGGTATTTATCTTTCTTTGACTTATTTCACTTAACATAATGACCTCAAGGTCCATCCACGTTGTCACAAATGGTAAGATATCATTCTTTTTATAGATGAATAATATTCCATTGTATATATACATATTTATACCACATTTTTTTATCCATTCATCCATTGATGGACACTTTGATTGTTTCTATGTCTTAGCTATTATAAATACTTATTTATTTATTTTGAGAGAGTGAAGAGCATGCACTCATGTGCTCCAGTGACAAGGGGAGGGGCAGAGAGAGAGGGAGAGAATCCCAAGCAGGTTCCATGCTGACAGCACAGAGCCCAGCGTGGGGCTCCATCTCATGAACCATGAGATCATGAACCGGGCTGAAATCAAGGTTCAGACGCTTAGCTGACTGAGGCACCCAGGTGCCCCTACAGCTTGGCTATTATAAATTATGCTGCAGTGAACATGGGGGTGATATATCTTTTTGAGTTAATGTTTTCATTTTCTCTGGATAAGTACCCAGAAGTAGAAGTACCGGATCATTTGGCAGTTCTATTTTCAACTTTTTGAAGAAACTCCATTTTGTTTTCCATAGCAGCTACACCAGTTTATGCTCCACCAATAACACACAAGGATTTCCTTTTCTCTACATCCTTGCCAATACTGGTCATTCCTTCTAAATAATTCCCATCCTAACAGATGTGAGGTGATGTCTCATTGGTTTGCATTTCCCTGATGACTAGCGGTGTGGAACGTCTTTTCACGTACCTGTTGACCATCAGTATGTCTTCTTTGGAAACATTACCATTCAGATCCTCTGTTCATTTTGCAACTGGACTTTTTTTGCTATTGAGTTACATGAATAATTCATATATTTTGGATATTAACTCCTAGTTAGATCCATAATTTGCAATTTTTTCCTCCCATTCATTAGGTTACGTTTTCATTTTGTTGATAGTTTTCTTTGCTACGTAGAAGCTTTTAGTTTGATGTAGCCTCACCTGTTTATTGTTGCTTTTGTTGCCTTTGCTTGTGGTGTCAAATCCGAAAAATCATTACCAAGAGCAATGTCAAGGAGCTTACTGCCAATATTTTCTTCTCAGAGTTTAGGTCTTATATTCAGGTCTTTAATCCATTTTATGTTAATTTTTGTGTATGATATAAAAAAGTGATCCAGTTTTAATCTTTTGTATTTGGCTGTCCAGTTTTCCTAGCACCATTGACAGAAGAGATTGTTCTTTCCCTATTGTATATTCTTGGCTCCTTTGCCATTAAATTAATTGACCACATATGTGTGAGTTTCTTTCTGCGCTCTCTGTTATGTTCCATTGATCTATGTGTCTGTTTTTATGCCAGTATCATATTGTTTTGATTACTACAGCTTTGTAGTATAATTTGATATCAGGTATTGTGATGCCTCCAGCTTTGTTCTTTCTCCAGGTTGCTTTGGCTATTTCTCAAGCCTGTGTTTTATATTTTGCGGTTCCATATAAATTTTAGGTTTGTTTGTTTTATTTCTATGAAAAATGTCATTGGAATTTTGATAAGGATTGCATCGAATCTGTAGATTGGTTTGGGTAGTACGGATATTTTAACAATATTAATTCTTTCAATCCGTGAAGATACAATATCTTTCCATTTATTTTTGTCTTCTTCAATTTCTTTCATCAGTGCAGGTCTTTCACCTTCTGGGTTAAGTTTATTCCTAGCTATTTAATTCATTTTTGATGCAATTGTAAATAGGATCATTTTCTTAATTTCTATTTCTGATAGTTCATCATTAGTATGTAGAAACACAGCAGGTGTTTGTATATTGATTTTGTATCCTACAACTTTACCTAATCCATTTATTCTAAAAGTTTTTCGGTGGAGTCTTTAGGGTTTCTTATATATAATATGTCATCTGCAAATAGTGACAGTTTTACTTCTTCCTTCCCAGTTTGGATGCCTTTTATTTCTTTTTCTCACCTAATTGCTCTGGCCAGGGACTTCCAATATTATGTTGAATAAAAGTGATGAGAATGAACGTCCTTGTCTTGTTCCTGAGACAATGTTGCTGTGGACTTGTCACATAAAGTCTTTATTATGTTGAGGTACATTCCCTCTATACCCACTTTGCTGAGTTTTTATCATAAATTGATATTGAATTTTGTATAATGCCTTTTCTGCATCTATTGAGATGATTATATGATTTTTATCTTTCATTTTGTTATTGTGGTGTATCATATTGATTGATTTATGAATGTTGAGCCATCCCTGCATCTCTGGAATAAATCCCACTTGATCATGGCATATGATGCTTTTAATCTATTATTGAATTTGGTTTGCCAGTATTTTGTTGAGGGTTTTTACATCTAATTTCAAAATATTGGCCTTTAATTTTCTTTTCTTGTTGAGTCCTTCTCTGGTTATGGTTTCAAGGCAATACTGGCCTTATAAAATGAATTTGGAAGTGTTTCCTCCTCTTATTATTATTTTTTTTGAAAGAGTTTGAGAAGGACTAATATTAATTCTTTAAATGCATGGTGGAATTCATCAGTGCAACCATCTGATCCTAAACTTCAGTTTGTTGGAAGGTTTTTAACTACTGATTCCATGTCCTAACTAATAATAAATCTATTCAGATTTTCTATTCCTTCATGATTCAGTCTTGGTAGATTGTATGTTTCTAAGATTTATCCATTTCTTCTTTTTAAAAAATTTTTTTGAATATTTATTTTTTGTGAGAGAGAGAGAATGCAAGGAGGGCAAGGACAGAGAGAGAGGGACAGAGGATCCAAAGCAGGCTCTGTGTTGAGAGCAGCGAGCCCCATGTGGGGCTCAAACCCACAAACTGCGAGATCATGACCTGAGCCAAAGTCAGACTCTCAACCGACTGAACCACCAAGGTGCCCCTATACATTTCTTCCATGTTGACAAATTTGTTGGCATAATTGTTGATAGTACTCTTATGATCCTTTGTATTTCTGTGGTATCAGTTGTAATGTCTCATCTTTCATTTCTTACTTGTTTCATTTCTAATTTTATTTATTTGAGTCTTCTCTCTTCTTGGTGAATCTAGCTAAACGTTTTCAATTTTTTTTTATTTTCTCAAAGAACCAGCTCTTAGTTTCCTTTACCTTTTCTTTATTTTATTTTATTACTTTTTTTTTATTAAAAAAATTTTTTTAATGTTTATTTACTTTTGAGAGAAAGAGAAAGACAGAGGTGTGAGTGGGGGAGAGGCAGAGACAGGGAGACACAAATCCGAAGCAGGCTCCAGGCTCTGAGCTGTCAACACAGACCCTGACACAGGGCTTGAACTTACAGACTGTAAGATGATGACCAGAACTGAAGTCGGACGCTTAACCGACTGAGCCACCCAGGCGCCCTTTCTTTATTTTATTTTATTTTGTTTTATTTTATTTTAGAAAGAGAGAGTGTGAGTGGGGAGAAAGGGGTAGAGGAAGAGAGAGAGAGAGAAAATCTTAAGCAGGCTCTGTGCTCAGTGTGGAGCCTGATGCAAGGCTTGATCCCACAACCCTAGGATCATGACCTGAGCGGAAAGCAAGAGTCAGCTGCTCAACCGATTGAGCCACTCAAGCACCCCTCATTTACCTTTTCTATTGCCTTTTTACTCTCTATTTATTTCTGCTCTGATATTTGTTATTTCCCACTTTCTACTAACTTTGGGCTTCATATATTCTTCTTTTTCTAGTTCTTTGAGGTGTAAATACTATAGATCTAGCCACCTAAAATAAGGTTGAATCCTTCAGTTGCAATTCCAAATTGCTTGGGGTGAAACTGTGATGATCCACCTTAGGTCAGGTATCCACTCCTGGTCCAATCAACTGCAGTCAGGCAGGTAGAATCAAACTGTGTAAACAGGTCTGGACTGGACCTACTCTTGTGATTTGGGAGTTTAATGTCTGGAGGAAAAGAGAAAAGGAGGAACAATATGAACCGGACAGATACGACAAAAGATTTCTCCTGTAAAATTTTTGTCAGACAGACATATTGGTACTGATAGCCGTTTTCTTAACAAAAGAAAAAAATAAATATTAAACTGTCTCTGCAATATGATAAGGGTCTTTGAGACTTTTGTTATGGTGGCATGATATATTTTAGTTTCTTCAGATGCTTAAGGAGAATCTGAGTGATATCAGAGTTTTATGTCGCTCTTTGATTTATCATTTGGGACGAGAGAGTAACTGAAATTATATTACAACTCTGGCATTCTCTTCTTAAGTTCAGTGTTCTTTCCCAGAGCAGTGGCAGTGACCTGATTAGCAGTTAAAACAAAAAATATAAAGTACTAGGGGTGCCTGGGTTGCTCAGTCCGTTAGTTTTCCGACTCTTGTTTTTGGCTCAGGTTGTGATCTCATGGTTTGCAGGATGGAGCCTTACATTGGGCTCCTCACTGGTAGTGCAGAGCCTGTTTGGGATTCTCTCTCTACCCCTCCCCCAACTCTCTCTCTCTCTCTCTCTCAGAATAAATAAACTTAAATATATACATATATACAAACAAAAAATTAAAATAAAATCCTACCCTCCAACCAACAAATTTTATTTAGAATTACGGTAACTTCTGGGCGCCTCAGTTGGTTGAGCAACCAACTCTTGATTTTGTCTCAGGTCATGATCTCAGGATCATAGGATTGAGCCCTGCATTGGGCTCCATGCTGAGCATGGAGCCTGCTTGAGATTCTCTCTCTCTCCCTCTTCCCCTCTCACCAACTAATGCTCTCTCTCTTTTTCTCTTAAAAAAAATTATGGTAACTTCTTATTTACAAAAATGTCCCTGAACTTTGTGTCCTTCAAATTTAGTGTTGCCTTTAATTTGATGTAGTGCACAGTCTGAACTGATTTGTTTTGTCATTTGTATGGTAAGCTTCAGCACAGGGAGGTTTTGACATGTACTGGAAGCTTATACTGCACTCTCAATACTTAGAAAATAATAATTAATAGTTAGGTATTGGGTATTTGGCATAAAAGTCTAATTAACTTTAAGAGCTATTTTGGTGTATGATGAAAGTGAGATGTGAAAACCTTTTCATGGCTTCTTAGAAGGAGTCAGGAATGTGTCCATTGGCTGAGACATGTTGAAGTTTGGAGTACATGAATGTAGTTGCCTGATGAAAGTGCACATCGGGTAGTTCTCATGTTAGGAGTGTAAAAATATCTATACTAGAATTAATGTCATCAAGATTGGATTAAGAGTTTAGAGGCCCTAAAATTGAAGTACCCATGCGTGAAATTAAAACAAAACATCAAAATACATAAACCTTAAAATCAGGAAGTCCAATAAGTTCTATGATGTTTATCTTGTAATTGTTCATGATGATTATTGCAATGCCTTTTTTTAACTCTCAGATATTGAAGTATTTCCAAATAATTTTTTGTGCACACGCGCATGCATGCATGAATACGGTGCGCGCATGTTTGCACACGTGCAGACAGGCATGATCAAGGCATGCCCTTCCTGCAGGTACCCTAAGATGTGCTGAGTCTGCTTTTTGGATGACCCACAGTGGCTACACCATTTTCTTCAGAACTCGGGGCGTTAAGTGGATTGTATGGACTTTGGTTCCAATTACAGAAAATTTGAATAGGCAGGTTGGCAAGCAAGGACTCTACACCAAGGGGCAGCTCCTTTATGACTCCTCAAGAGACAGAGTCTGGTGTCTTCTACCCAACGTGGTAGGGGCTCAGTTTCGTATTGGAGCACAAGAATTTTGCACCGATATGGTCCTGATTGAGGAGCAAGTGAGCAGCTGGTGAAGGCCTCTTTGTGCGATGGTTCCTAACTTCTTCGACAAAAGGAAGAAGTTATTTATTTTTTATTTTTTTTATCGCCCCCCCCATTTGGATTATTAAAAAATGCATTAATATTTAAAAGTTAGTTGTGTGTAAATGCGTATTAAAATGCCCTTTACGAAAGGAAATTAAGGAACTAAGAATCTTAAGAGTTAAACTATCAGAATACAACCTTGCATAAGAATAAATAGTTAAAAATTACTTTAAAGAAATGGAACGGCTCCAGCTCTGAGCACACATGACTGTAGACGTTAAGGGTGCAATCTGAAGAAAATGGAGGTTTGTTAGTCTGGAGAGATTTTTATTAAAGGAGTATCTCTGAGATAAAATTTGGCAGTGCCCATCCATCTGCTATCGTCCTAGGAAGAGAGAATCTCAGACTTGAATTTATAGTTCCATTGGCAAGGCCATGTTTATTGAGGTTACTGCCTGCCTACTTTAGTCAGTGCCCATTAAACTTTCAAGTTACTGCCTGCCCCTACTTTGATTCCAGGCTTAGCAAGCAACATTCTTTTTTTTTTTTTTAAATATAATTTACTGTCAAATTGGTTTCCATACAACACCCAGTGCTCATCCCAACAAGTGCCCTCCTCAATGCCCATCACCCACTTTCCCCTCTCCCCCACCCTCCATCAACCCTCAGTTCTCAGTATTTAAGAGTCTCTAATGGTTTGCCTCCCTCCCTCTCTGTAACTTTTTTCCCCTTCCTCTCCCTGTGGTCTTCTGTTAAGTTTCTCAAGATCCACATATGAGTGAAAACATATGGTATCTGTCTTTCTCTGGCTGACTTATTTCACTTAGCATAATGCCCTCCAGTTGCATCCATGTTGCTACAAATGGCCAGATTTCATTCTTTCTCATTGCCACGTAGTATTCCATTGTATATATAAACCACATCTTCTTTATCCATTTGTCAGTTGGTGGACATTTAGGCTCTTTCCATGATTTGGCTACTGTTGAAAGTAGCAAGCAACAGTCTAATCATGAACTGGTTCCCTATGTCACCACACAAGGAAAAACTGGTCATACTTGGAGTGCCGTCCTGGCCTATGTGGCTGTGATAATTCTTAGCAAAAATTAATACATCGTCCTAATTTGTTCATCAGTGAATTCGAGTCATGAGAGATGATCACAGACAGGCTGACAAATGGGATTTCAAAGCCAGCAAGGCCGAGAGCCAAGGAACTTCACCAAGGAATGTGGCCTTTAGATTCTTGGAGGGCCGAGAGTGTGTCCAATTCATCTCTATCCCCAGCTTGCAGCACAGGGCCTGGGACCCAGCAGAAACTCAGTGCTCACTTATCTTGGCTAGACATTCCTTAATATTAAAGCCCATTTTATAATTGCAATCTCATTGTATAGTTACTCAAAAGCATATGTTTATCAGTGAGGGATTTAAACAATACTCTTAAAAAGTTACCTAGGTAGTATACATTTTTTAAGAAAATTATAAAATATAAATAAAAAGAAAAAAGCAGTTATCCATATTTCAATTACTTAGAGAAAACCATTGGTAACTTTTTGGTATTATACTCTTTGAGTCTTTTTAAATATATGTGTATATATATATATATATATATACGTTATATATGTACATTACATATATGTATATGCATACAAAATACCAAATACCAGTAAGCAGTTTTGTAGCTTGCCTTTTCTTGTTGTTTACTTCAAGTATATGGTGGTGAAAACTCTTTCATATCAATAAGTAATCAATGGCATCATTTTTAATGACTGAAGGTAGTATTCCTTAACATACGGATATACCATGACTTAAACATTCTCCTATTGCCTATCATTTCACGTGCATCCGTTTCTTTGTTATCATAAACAATACTTTAAAGAACACATTTATCATTTCTTTAGAATAAATTTCTACCGGCGATATTGCCAGGTTAAAGTTTATGCATATTTTACAGTTTTTGGTATGGAGCCATCTGTCCTCTAGAAAAACTCCCATTAATTTATTCATCTACTAGCAGTGTTTCAGAGGGTCCCATTTCCCCCCTTAGGCTTTCTACAACTTAATATCTTGTGACATCCCTGGAGCTTAGGGCTATACTATAACCCACGGGATCCTAGGCAACTAATTGGTATACCAGACGCAGCTTTTCTGGTCAGCCCCACCATGCTCTTCCAAACCCAAGTATTGTCCTTGCACACCTAAGCTCTAGCATCTCCCTTCCTGTCTGCCTTCCTTCCTGCCTGCCTTCCTGGTCCTGAAGTTCCTTTGGGGAAGATCTGAGTAGGTTGTATGATTGCCAGACAAAACACAGGATGCTCAGTTACATTCAAATACTAAACAATGAATATTGTATGAACCGATAGTGTAAAAACTATTGATTGTTTCTCTGAAATTCAAGTTTAACTGCGTATCTTGTATTTTTATTTGCTAAATCTGACAGTCCTCCCTGGGTATTCCTTAATACCATCTGCCCTAAATCTAGTAAAATTCCTCAAAGTGTCTGATATTTATATGCTTCCCTGCTGTATCTACAATGCCACAATACAATTACTTTGTATTTCTTTGGTCATTTTGTAGGGGGAAGGGAGTGTATGAAATTGGGAGGGAAAGGAATCGACCGTGTCTTCTCAAGCTGCCATCTTTTTTTCCAGAAGTATGGAAGTTTTTTGGAAGAAAAAAAAAGTGAATTTGAAGGCTATGAAGTAGGAGAACTTTCATGGCATATCATTTGGAAAAAATAGGTTACAAATGTGTATGATCCCATTTCAGTTTAGAATATTTTACTTTAAAATGATAGAAATAATTTTTAAATGAGATTCTAAACCTAGACCTCAATTAAACGTCAGGTTATGCCTTTCCAACACTTTTACCTTGGACAGGTTATATGTAGTCTTTCTGAGCCTTTTCCTCATCTTTAAAGGGGACATACAGTCTCCTTTGTAAGTTTATTTCAAGCGATGAGGGAACACGTGTATTGCCTGGCACACTCTAGGCCTTCTCTACTTCTCCACTGAATGGAAGAGCACACACAGGACAGTCTTAATGATTGGATTATTCTATAGTTCATTCAATTTTTGTTTTTTATGACACATTCTAGGGAGTCTTAGATTAAACTTGGGAATATGATTCAATCTGTTTTCTAGGTCTATAACGATAAAGGGGCTGTGGTAATTACATATTTTCTAAATCATATTGGGTGTTCACATGTGGTATATGTATTTTCTGTATATGCAGTTATATATCATCAAGGTTGGTTGTGTGTGTAAAAGAGAGATTTTGATTTTTGGGTCCCCAAAGACTCCACCAGCCTTCCAGATGGACACCTCACTAGATCTCTGAGAAAAATGCTTGAATAGAGGATAAGGATATTATTTACTCTTTTACAGGCTGGGAATTTGGTCCAATTGCTATTCTAAGTTTCTGCTAAGCCAGGCAGGACTTCGAGATCCAAGGCCACGTAAAAAACAGGCCTTGCAGGTTCTTTGCCCTTGGGGCCGTACTTTGATCTTACCCTGGGAAAGGCAAGGGAAAGGATGGAAAAGGAAACCCAGGAGAAAAAGAACCCTTTCTCCATAAACCCCAACAAAGACTCTCTCCTTGACCAAGCTTTAGTCAGGTCCGTCTGTGCTCTCTTGGTGACTGGACCACGACTTTGGCCTCCCTCTCAAGGCTCCTTGCCTGGTCTGCACAGCCCAGTTAGCAAGGATCCCACAAAGTCAGTCGAGAGGGAATCCCCCCTGTGGTATCTGATCAGCCTCTATATCCAATCAAGTTCTTCATTCCCCACCTTGGAGTCTTAAGTCCTTGGCCTGCCTTGGAATCCTGTTAAGTCAGTTTGGCAAGAAACCCCTTACTCTTGCTGTCTTCTCTAGTAATTTTCCATCCAGCGACCCCTTCCCTCTGTTCCTTGGCCATCAATGCCCACTTGTCCTTACCACGTTCAGAGTTCAGCCTGATGTCTCCCCCCCATTTTGATAGTATCGAAACCTACTCCAACGTTCTTGAATAAAGTCTTTCTTGCCATTTTAACAAGTGTCAGAATAATTTTTTCATTTCCCCCCACATTTAAGGTGTACAATGTGATGATTTTTATACACGTTTATGTTGTGAAATGAATAACACCTCACATGGTACTTTTTTTTTCTGTTGTGCTGAGAACTTTTTTTTTAACTTTTTTTTTTTTTTTTTGAGAGACACAGAGAAAGAGTGCGAGCAGGGGAAGGGCAGAGAGAGAGGGAGACACAGAATCCGAAGCAGGCTCCAGGCTCTGAGCTGTCAGCACAGAGCCCGACGCGGGGCTCAAACTCACAGACCGCGAGATCATGACCTGAGCCGAAGTCGGCTGCTTAACCGACTGAGCCACCCAGGCGCCCCAGTGCTGAGAACTTTTAAGATTTATTCTCTTAGCAACTTTGAAGTCTACAATATTTTTAGAATAATTTTTTCTTTAACAGCTGTGGCAAATCCAGCCTAAGCTACCTCAGAGAACCACTTTTTTTTAAGATGCAAAGATTTAAATAGGAGTCAGAAAGAAAAGACATTCCATGTGTAGTGAAATGTTTTTAACCTTTAGCTCCTACCATATTTTGCTCCACCCTTAGCAATAAAGCCCCCAAAAGACCTTGACCCTGTGTTAAATTTCTCCCTGCTAGGGAATGGGGTTTGTGTGTGGAAATCCTTGGGCTCCCTCTAGTGGTTAGAGTGCACTCCAGCACTGACTCTTAAATTACCTGAGTGTGTTGAGGGGGCAGGTGTTGTCGCTGTTGTTCTGTGTTAATGTAAGGATACTTAGGGTGTTTCTTTCCCTCTCCAGGGAGCTTAGCAGAGTATCAGAAATGTCCTGTCTGTACCATAATGCAGCTGATTCATTAATCCTTTCTAGTTCTCCTCTTGGGAACTTAGGTAGTTCAGCCCTTTTACTAAGGTTCCTTTGATGTTCTGTCCAGGGAGCCAGAGTTAGGTCAAGACATTCTATCAAATGCAGCCCAGGTGTTTTTCCAAGTGTGCTCTATGGACGACATGCATGAAAATATGCTAGAGTGTTTCTTTAAAATGAAGATTTCTGGGTCCCGTCCTAGACCACTGAATCATAATTTTCAGGGGTTGGATGGGGGTGGTGAGGCAATTCTTGTGCACATTAATATTGAAAACCAGTGCTCTATGCTCCTTGAGAAGGCATTTCTCCACTTGATGTCTCATTTACAGCCACGGCGCGTGATGCTGTAATCAGACTCCTCAGACAAGGTTACATTCACAATGAGCACACTATAATAATGTCGCATTTGCCAGACTTTCCCTCTGAAAACAGAACACAGTATACACCCTTCCTTTATGTAATCCCTGAATCAAAATCCTCAATTACATAGAAAATGCTTTCCTTCTCCCTTTTAAAAATTCTTATTCTGTTCAGTCTTTTTTTTTTTTTTTAATTTTTTTAGCATTTATTTATTTTGAGAGAGACAGAGACAGAGCGTGAGCAGGGGAAGGGCAGAGAGAGAGGGAGACACAGAATCCGAAGCAGGCTCCAGACTCGGAGCCGTCAGCACAGAGCCCGGCGCGGGGCACAAACCCACGAGTGAGATCATGATCCGAAGTTGGATGCTCAACTGACTGAGCCACCCAGGCGCCCCTGTTCAGTCTTAATAGAGGGGTCTTATTTACTCCTTCGGCTGCTCCAAAGTGGGGTTAATTTAGCCCAAGTCTCTCAAGTATCTGCACCTTTCCAGAGTTCTGTGCACATTCATAGGCTTTATCCCCCAATTCGCTGGTTGGCTAGGTCGGGGCCAGGAATTTACATCTTATCAAGCATCCTAAGGTGGCTCCGAGGCAGGCAGTCCTCAGACTACATCTTAAGAAACATCGCCTCGTGTGCCAGAGTTTCCCAAGCAAATATATTGCTAGAATATTTTATAACCAAGCCCCTTATAAATCGTATAAACTACACTTCTAAGCAAATACTTAATCTGCAGAAAAGTAGACTTAGGATAGTAAATAGTGGCAGAGAAGCTATAATTTCACCGTTTTTCGTCTATTTCCCATAGCATTAACCTTTATTGTGGTAAAATATGCATAATGTAAAATTTGCTGCTTTAATCATTTTTAAGTATAAAATTCGGTGGCATTCATTATTCTCACGATGTCATGTACTTACCGCCACTCTCTATTTTCAGAACTTTTTTATTAGCTCCAACAAAAACTCTGTATGCATTAAGCAGCAACTCCTTGTTCTCCCCAGCCCCTAGTAACTTTTTCTTAAGTAGGCTCTACACCCAGTGTGGGGCTTGACCTCATCACCCTGGAATCAATAGTCGCATGCCCTACTGACCGAGCCAGCCAGGCATCCCATCACTTGGTAGTTTCTCACCTACTTTCTGTCTCTGTGAATTTGCTTATTCTAGATATTTCATGTAGGTTGCATCAGTCATTTTTCCTTTGTGTCTGGCTTATTTCATTTAGTATGTTTTCAAAGTTCCTCCATATTTTGGGTAAATAATACTACCTTGTGTGTATATACCACGATTTCTTTATCCTTTCATCTGTTGATGGATATTTAGGTGGTTTCTACCTGTTGGCTATTGGGAATAACGCTGCAGCGGACACTGGCATACAACTATTTGTCGAAGTCCCTGTTGTCAGGTCTTTCGAGTGTGTGTCCCTAAGGGTGGAATGCAGGGTCATGTGGTAAATCTGTTTAACTTTTTGAAGCCCACCAGACTGTTCTCCACAACTGGACCATTTTGCATTCCCACCAGCCATGTTTCAACTTCTCCACATCCTTGCCGACACTTGTTATTTTCTCTTTTTTTGATAGTTGCCAACCTAACGGATGTGAGATGGCATCTCGTGTAGTTTTGATTTGCATTATCCTTTTTTAAAAATTTAAATCCAAGTTAGTTAACATATAGTGTATTAATAATTTCAGGAATAGGATTTAGTGATTCGTCACTTATATGAAACACCCAGCGCTCATCCCAATAAGTGTCCTCCTTAACTCCCCTCACCTATTCAGCCCTTCCTCCCTCCCAACACCCCGCCAGCAACCCACAGTTTGTTCTCTGTATTTAAGAGGCTCTTATGGTTTGTCTCCCTCTCTGTTTTTATATTATTTTTGCTTCTCTTCCTTATGTTCATCTGTTTTGTATCTTAAATTCCACATATGAGTGAAATCATATATTTTCTTTCTCTGACGTATTTTGCTTAGCATAATATACTCTAGTTCTATTCATGTCGTGCAAATAGCAAGATTTCATTCTTTTTAATCATTGAGTAATATTCCATTGTATATGTATATATGTATAGATATATATATATGTATCACATCTTTGTTATCTATTTATCAGTTGATGGACATTTGGGTTCTTTCCATACTTTGGCTATTGTTGATAGTGCTGCTATAAACATTGGGGGTGCATGCGCCCCTTTGAATCAGCACTCTTGAATCCTTTGGATAAATACCCAGTAGTGCAATTGCTGCGTCCTGGGGTAGTTCCATTTTTAATTGTTTGAGGAACCTTCATACTGTTTCCAGAGTGGCTGCACCAGTTTGCATTTCCACCGACAGTGCAAAAGGGTTCCTCTTTCTCTGCATACTCGCTAACATCTATCGTTGCCTGAGTTTAATTTTAGCCATTCTGACGGGTGTGAGGTGGTATCTCACTGTGGGTTTTGATTTGTATCTCCCTGATGATGAATAGCATCTTTTCATATGTCTGTTAGCCATCTGGATGTCTTCTATGGAAAAGTGTCTATTCATGTCTTCTGCCTATTTCTTCATTGGATTATTTGTTTTTTTGGGTGTTGAGTTTGATAAGTTCTTTATAGATTTTGGATCCTAACCCTTTATCTGATATGTCACTTGCAAATATCTTCTCCCATTCCATTGGTTGCCTTTTAGTTTTCCCGATTGTTTCCTTCACTGTGCAGAAGCTTTTTTTTTTATAATAGTTTATTTTCAAATTGGTTTACATATAACACCCAGTGTTCATCCCAACACGTGCCCTCTTTAATGCCCGTCACCCCCTCTCCCGCCTCGAAGCTTTTTATCTTGATGAGGTCCCAATAGTTCATATATGCTTTTGTTTCCCTTGCCTCCGGAGATGTTTGAGTGAGAGGTTGCTGCGGCTGATTTCAAAGAGGTTTTTGCCTGCTTTCTTCTCTAGGGTTTTGATGGCTTCCTCTCTCACATTTAGGTCTTTCATCCATTTTGAGTTTATTTTTTCTATGGTGTAAGAATGAGGTCCAGGTTCATTCTTCTGCATGTCGCTCTCCAGTTTTCCCAACACCATTTGGGAAGAGGTAGCTGAAGAGATTGTCTTTATTCCATTGGATATTCTTTCCTGCTTTGTCAAAAATTAGTTGGCTAGACATTTGTGGGCCGATTTCTGGGTTCTCTATTCTGTTCCATTGATCCGTTGTCTGTTCTTAGGCCAGTACCATACTGTCTTGATGAATACAGCTTTGTAACCAGCTTAAAGTTCAGAATAGTGATGCCTCCAGCTTTGGCTTTATTTTTCAGGATTGCTTTGGCTATTCAAGGTCTTTTCTGGTTCCATACAAATTTTAGGATTGTTTGTTCCATCTTTGCAAAGAATGTTGGTGTTATTTTGATAGAGATTGCATTGAATATGTAGATTGCTTTGGATAGTATTGACATTTTAACATTATTTGTTCTTTCAATCCATGAGCATGAAATATTTTTTCCAGGCTTTGTGTTTTCTTCAATTTCTTTCATTGGCTTTCTATAGTTTTCAGTGTATAAAATTTTCACCTCTTTGGTTGGGTTTATTCCTAGGTATCTTATGGGTTTTGGCACAATTGTAAATGGGATTGTTTCCTTGATTTCTCTTTCTGCTGCTTTATTATTGGGGTATAGAAATGCAACTAATTTCTATACAATGATTTTACATCTTGTGACTTTACTCAATTCATGTATCAGTTCTAGTAGTTTTTTGGTGGAGTCTTTTGGGTTTTCCACATAGAGTATCATGTCATCTGTGAGGAGTAAAAGTTTGACTTCCTCCTGGCTGATTTGGATGCCTTCTATTTTTTTGTGTTTGAGTGCGGAGGCTAGGGATTCCAAAACTATGTTGAAAAACAGTGGTGAGAGTGGATATCCCTGTCGCGTTCCTGACCTTAGGGGGAAAGCTCTGTTTTTTCCCATTGAGGATGATATTAGCGGTGGGTCTTTCATATATGGCTTTTATGATCTTGAGGTATGATCCTTCTATCCCTACATTCTTGAGGGTTTTTATCAAGAAAGGATGCTGTATTTTGTCAAATGCTTTTTTAGCATCTATTGAGAAGATCATTATCCTTTCTTTTATTAATGTGATGTATCACATTGATTGCTTTGCAGATATCAAATCAGCCCTACATCCCAGGAATAAATCCCACTTGATCGTGGTGAATAGTTCTTTTAATGTATTATTGGATCTGGCTTGCTAGTGTCTTGTTAAGAATTTTTGCATCCATGTTCAGGGAAATTGGTCTATAGTCCTCCTTTTTAGTGGGATCTTTGTATGGTTTTGGAATCAAGGTTAATATTGGCATTGTAGAATGAGTCTGGAAATTTTCCTTCCATTTCTATTTTTTGGAACAACTTCGGAAGAATAGGTGTTAACTCTTCTTTAAATGTTTGGTAGAATTCCCCTGGAAAGCCATCTGGCCCTGGACTCTCGTTCGTTGGGAGATTTTTGATTACTGATTCAATTTTTTTACTGGTTATGGGTCTGTTCAAATTTTCTATTTCTTCCTGTTTCAGTTTTGGTAGCTTATTTGTTTCTAGAAATTTGCCCATTTCTTCCAGATTGCACAATTTGTTGGCATATAGTTGTTCATAAAATTCTCTTATTATTGTTTGTATTTCTGTGGTGTTGGTTGTGATCTCTCCTCTTTCATTCATGATTTTGTTTATTTGGGTCTTTTCCTTTTTCTTTTTGATCAATCTGACTAGAGGTTTATCAATTTAATTTTTTTAAAGAACCAGCTTCTGGTTTCATTGATCTATTCTTTCTTTCTTTTTTTTTTCAATGTCATTGATTTCTGTTCTAATGTTTATTATTTCCCTCTTCTGCTGGTTTTGGGCTTTATTTGCTGTTGTTTTTCCAGCTCTTTTAGGTGTTAGGTTAGGTCGTGTATTTGAGACCTTTCTTCCTTCTTTAGGAAGACCTGGTTTGCTGTATACTTCTCTCTTATGACTGCCCTTGCTGCATCCCAGAGGTTTGGAGCTGTCGTGTTTTCATTTTTATTGGCTTCCATGAACTTTTTAATTTCCTTTTAATTTCTTGGTTAACCCATTCCTTCTTTAATAGGATGTTCTTTAATCTCCAAGTATTCATGGTCTTTCCAGATTTTTTCTTGTGGTTGGTTTCAAGTTTCATAGTGTTGTGGTCTGAAAGTATGCAAGGTATGATCTCGATCTTTTTGTACTTGTTGAGGGCTGATTTGCAACCCAGTATGTGATCTATTTTGGAGAATGTTCCATGTGCACTCGAGAAGAATGTGTATTCTTCTGCCTTAGGATGAAATGTTCTGAATATATCTATGAAGTCCATCTGGTCCAGTGTGTCTTTCAGAGCCATTGTTTCCTTGTTGATTTCCTGCTTACATGATCTGTCCATTGTTGTAAATGTGGTGCTGAAGTCCCCTACTATTATGGTATTATTATCAATGAGTTTATGTTTGTGATTAATTGATTTAAATATTTGGGTGCTTCCACATAATATTTACAATTGTTAGATTTTCTTGGTGGATAGATTCCTTAATTACGATATAATGTCCTTTTTCATCTCTTGTTACAGTCTTTTTTTTTAAATCTAGTTTGTCTGAAAAAAGTATGGCTACTCTAGCTTTCTTTTGATGACCATTAGCATGATAGATGGTTCTCCATCCCCTTACTTTCAATCTGCAGGTGTTTTTAGGTCTAAAATGAGTCTCTTGTGAGCAGCATATAGGTGAGTCTTGTTTTCTTATCAGTTCTGACACCCTATGTCTTTTGATTGGAGTGTTTAGTCTGTTGACATTTTGAGTGAGTACTATAAGATATGAATTTAGTGCCATTGTGTTGCCTGTTGAGTTGGTGTTTCTGGTGATGTTCTCTAGTCCTTTCTAGTCTTTGTTGCTTTTTTGGTCTTTTCTCACTCAAAGAGTCCCTCTTAAAATTTCTTGCAGGGCTGGTTTAGAGGTCACCAACTCCTTTAGTTTTGATCGTCAGGGAAACTTTTTCTCTCTGCTTCTATTTTGAATGACAGCCTTACTGGATAAAAATTCTTGGCTGTATATTTTTCTGATTCAGCATGTTGAATATATCCTGCCATTCCTTTCTGGCTTGCCAAGTTTCTGTGAATAGGTATGTTGTGAATCTGATCTGTCTTCCCTTGTAGGTAGAGGAGTTTTTTCCCTTGATGCTTTCATAATTCTTTTCTTATCTGTGTATTTTGTGAATTTGAGTATGATATGCCTTGGTCAGTTTTTGTTGAATGTAATGGGAGTTCTCTGTGCTTCTTGGATTTTGATGCCTGTGTCCTTTCTCAGAATAGGAAAGTTTTCCATTATAATTTACTCATGTAAAACTTCTGCCCCTTTTTCTCTCTCTTCATCTTCTGGGACTCCTATGATTCAGATGTTATTTCTTTTTAATAAATAACTGAGTTCTCTAAGTCCTGTATTGTGCTCTTTTGCCTTAGCTTCCCTCTTTTTTTCTGCTTCATTATTCTCCATAATTTTTTCTTTTATATTGCTGATTTACTGCTGTGCTTTGTCCATCCTTGCCGCCATGGCATTCATTCATGATGATATCTTAGTTACAGCATTTTTTAATTTTGTCCTGACTAGATTTTACTTCTTTTATCTCCACAAAAGGGATGCTATGCTTTTTTCAATCCCAGCTAGTATTATTATTATCATGGTTCTAAATTATAGTTTAGATGTCTTGCTTATATCTGTGTTGATTAAGCCCCTGTCTGTCATTTCTTCTTGTTTTTTCTCTTGGGATAATTCCTTTGTTTTGTCATTTGGAGGAAAAAATTCTCTTGGGATGAATTCCTTTGTTATGTCATTTGGAGAGAAAAAAATAATAATATAAAAAATTTACAATATAAAAAATTAATAAAACAAAAAATTAAAATAAAAGTTAGAAACAATATAAAAATCAAATAAAGGAAGCTAGATTCTAAGTGTTTTGGTCTGCTTGTTGAAAGAAGCTTGATAGAATAGAGACAAAAGGAAAGAAAAAATATAAGAAAAATTTAAAAATTAAAAAAATTATATAGTAAAATAGAATAAAATAAAAAATTAAATAGAATAAAAAATTAAAAGAAATAAAAAAGAAAGTAAAAAAGATTTTCTCTTTCTATATCCAAGAATGAGGAAAAGAAAGAAAAAAAGAAAAGAAAAGATAATAGAAGCAAAGAAAATGAACAAATAAAAGAACCAACAAACAGAATGAAACCTGAATGATTTTTAAGTCCAGTTTCGCCTAGGACTGAAACTATGAAACCTTTTATAGTCCTTACACTAAGCAGGTGGAGTGACTTGTGCTGATCTTCTAGGGGATGTGCTTGGAGGGTGCAGTTAGGTGGGCTTGATGTAACAGCTCCATTGTCCACTAGGTGGCACTGCTTAGCTTACTGGGATGGATCAGTGTGGTGTGCACTCTAATGTGTGCATGCTGTGTGTGCATGGGAGAGGTGGAAATGGCTTTACCCAGTTGCCTGGTCTCTGGCATAGGAACTTCGTGCTCTCACCAGCCCATGATCAAGCACCCCTCCTTTGTCTCAGGCCTCCAACCACTCCCCACCTCTACTCTGTCTGTGTCCAAGCTGTCCATCTGCTAGGCGGCACCGCCCTCCAGAGTTTTATCTCAGATGGGGTTGTGTTTCAAAACCTCATGCTTCAGAGACCCCTGGGGCTTGAACCCGCTGACTCTCTGGAAGAGAGTTTTGCTGAGCAATGGCTGGGTGCCAGCTTGCCGCAGAAAACATTCATGTGATGGTGCAGTGGCAGAGGCTCAGAGATTATGGCAAACCATAACACACAGCCAGCGCTAGGTCTTACTGCACCCTGGTGTCTTTGTCTCGATACCAGCAAACGTGGCTGCTCTGCAGGGTCTGCTGGGACCTTTGCCTGTGGGGAGGCTGTATGGCCTCTACCAAATGCGCTCAAAGCAAGGGAACCACTTCTCCCCATGTGGAACATGGACCCCTCAGACCCCGCTGCCTGCTTCTGGGGGGTCACCCTTCCTCCCTGCCAGAGCGCTCTGAGCTCCAGAACTTCAGACTCTGCACTCCACTGTTTATAGAATCCTGGTAGTATTAAAACCCTCTCCTTTCTTCCCATCAATGGTTTTGGGGAACAGATTTCTTATTCAGTCCCCTGCAAGTGTTTTCACTCTTTCTTTCTCTTTCTCTCCAGCTACTTTCAGGGGAGTGCTTTTCTTGCATCAATCCCCATGCACCACACTCTCCCCCCTTCTCTTTTCTGCCCTCTGTCTGCAAAACCAGCTCCGTACCCTCCGTGGCTTTTCTTTCCCGCAGTTTACCTCTTCACACCATGTACCCTGCTGAGTTCTGTGGCTCGGGTTACGCAGGTTGTTGTATTAATCCTCAGATCAATTTCCTGGGTGTGCAAAATGGTTTGGCACTGATCGAGGTGCATTTCAGGGATGAGACAAGCTCCGGGTCTCCATGCTGCTCTGCCATCTTAACTCCCTCTTGATTTGCTTTATCCTAATGATTAGTGATGTTGAGCATCTTTTTGTGTGCTTGCTGGCCATCTGTATATCTTCTCTGGACAAATGTTTATTTCAGCCCTTAGTCAAATTTTTTTCCTTTGTTCATTTTTGAATTGGGTTATTTGTTTTTTTTGTTGTTGTTGAGTTATAGGAGTTCTCCATATATTCTGGATGTTAATCTCTTAGCAGGTGTAGGGGTTTTTTTTAAGTTTATTTATTTATTTTAAGAGAGAGAGAACACATGACCAGGGGAGGGGAAGAGAGAGATGAAGAGAGAGATAACTCCAAGCAGGCTCCATATTGCCAGTGTGGAGCTCATGCAGGGCTTGAAGTCATGATCCATGAGGTCATGACCCAAGCCTAAGTCAAGAGTCGAACACTTAACTGACTGAACCGTCCAGGCACCCCAGCAGGTGTAGTTCTGCAAATATTTTCCCTTATTCTGTGGGTCGCCTTTTAACTCTGTCAATGCTGTCTTTTGATACACAAAATTTTCTAAAGTTTCATGAAGTCCAACTTGTCTAGTTTTTATTTTATTATTTGTGCCTTTGTTGTCATATCCAAGGAATCACTGCCAATCCCACACTGTGAAGATTTTGCCCTATTTTTTCCTCTGAGAATATTGTAGTTTTAAGTCTTACATTTAGGTCTTTCACTAATTTTGAGTTAATTTTTTTTTGTACATGGTATTAGGTAGGGGCCCAACTTCTTTCTTTTGCATGTGAGTATCCAGTTTTCCCAGCACCATTTGTAGAAAATACTATCTTTTCTCCATTGAATGATCTTGGCACTCTTGTCAAAGATCATTTGACCATATATGTAAGGCTTATTTCTGGGCTCTCTATTTCATGTCATTGGTCTGAATGTTTGTCTTTAGGCCAGTACCGCATTGTTTTGATCACTTTCATATTGTAATATGTCTTGAAATCTGGAAGTGTGTTTCTGCTTTATTCTTCTTTTTCAAGATTGTTTTGGCTAGTTAGGGTCCTTTGAGCTTCCATATTAATTTTAGGATGGGTTTTTCTATTTCTGCAATAAACTGTGGGATTTTGATAGGGATTGCATTGAATCTGTAGATTGCTTTAGGTATTATGGACATTTTAATAATATTAAATCTGGCAACCCATGGACAAGGATTGTTTCCCTTTATTTACACCTTCTTTAATTTCTTTCAGCAATGTTTTATAGTTTTCATTGTACAAATCTTTCACCTCCTTGGGTAAGGTAGTTTCTGGGTATTTTATTCTTTTTGATTCTGTTGTAAACGGAATGGTTTTTGTAATTTTTTTTCAGATTGTTCATTCATATAGAAATGCGGCTGATTTTTGTGAGTTGGCCTTGTATCCTGCTACTTCAGTGAATTCATTTCTTAGTTATAGCTGGGTTTTTTCTTTGTGTATGGAGTCTTTGGGGTCTCTGCATGTAAGATCATATCACCTGCAAACAGACATAATTTTACTTATTCCTTTCTAATACAAATACCTTTTATTTCTTTTTCCAGCTAGAAATTCCAGTACTTTGTTTGACAGAAGTGGTGAAAGCAGGCATCCCTGTCTTGTTCCTAATCTTAGAAGAAAAGCTATCAGTCTTTCACCACTTAGTAGATTTTCACTATGAGTGTGTCATATGTTGTTCTTATTATGTGGAGGTACTTCTTTTCCTAGTTTGTTGAGTGTTTTTATCATGAAACGGTTTTGTAATTTTGTCAAGTGCTTTTTCTGCATCAGTCGAGATGCTCGTGTGGCTTTTCTCTTTCATTCTGTTAATGTGGTGTATTACATCGAGTAATTTTTCATATTTTGAACCATCCTTGCATTTAAGAAATAAATCCCACTTGGTCATGGTGTATAATCTTCTTAATATACTGCTGAATTTGGTTTGCTAGTATTTTGTTGAAGGTATTCGGATCGCTGTTCATAAGAGATATTGGTCTGTAGTATTATTTTCTTGTAGTGTCTTTGTCTGACTTTGGTAGCAGGGTAATGCTGGCCTCAAAGAATGAGTCATGAAGTATTCCCTTGTCTTTAGGTTTTTGGAAAAGTTTGAGAAGGATTTGTATTAGTTCTCCTTTAAATATTTGGTAGAATTTACCAGTAAGGCCATGATATCCAGTGCTCTTCACTGTCAGGAGATTTTTGATTACTGACTCAACATCCATACTAGTTATATGTCCATTCAGATTTCCTATTCTTTGAGATTTAGTCTTTGTGGATTTTGTGTTTTTAGGAAATTGTCCATTTCATTTAGTTATCCAAATTGTTGGTGTAGAGTTGTATAGAGTATTCTCCTATAGTCCTTTTTGTTTCTGTAGTATTGGTAATGTTACCATTTTTATTTCTGATTGTAGTACTTGGAGTCTTCTCTCTTTCTTTCTTAGTCCATCTAGCTGAAGTTTTGTCAATTTTGTTGTTCTTTTGAAATAAGCACCTTTGGTTTTTATTAATTTTCTCTAATGTTTTTCTAGTCTTCATTTCATTTATCTTTTCTCTCACCTTTGCTTTTGTTTTTTCTTTCTGCTAGCTTAGGGTTTAGTTTGTTCTTACTTTTCTAGTTTCTCAAATTGTGTTTATGACCTGAACCGAAGTTCAGTAGTATAACAACACAAGCATATTATAAATACTGATTTAAACAAAAAATGTGAAACAAATATATTGGGAGGATACAGGGAAGGAAGGAAGTGTTAAGTGTACTAAATCCCATTATTCTATAATATGAAGTCAGTAGATAGCATATCAAGAGCAACATAAGAATATTTTGGGGAGCGCCTGGGTGGCTTAGTCATTAAGCGTCCGACTTCAGCTCAGGTCATGATCTCGCAGTCTGTGAGTTCAAGCCCCACATTAAGCTCTGTGCTGACAGCTCAGAGCCAGGAGCCTGTTTCAGATTATTTGTCTCCCCCTTTCTCTCTGCCCCTCCCCATCTCTCTCTCTCTCTCTTTCTAAAAAAAATGAACATTAAAAATTTTTTTTAATTGTCTACTAAAAATTGGTTGACATCTCTTGTCTGTGCTAGTGTTATTTATCTGTGTTGCTCTTCTAAATTCATTCTCCATCTCTTTTTTCCCTGCTCTGTGTGCAGAGAAGATGCTTCAAAGGACATAGGCTCCCTTGACTTTTCAGCTCCAGTTGGATTCAGCTAATTGGAGGTGCTGGCAGAAGAATGGAGAGTCGGAGGAGATAGAATTGTTGGTGTAGGAGTATTTATTCCCATTGCTGCCTTCTCCCCACATACTTGCTCCCTGGAACGCCACTGTCTTTTTGGTGGTGGCATAATACTTCCACCTAAATCTGTGGCTCCTATAGGGTTCTTGTCTCCTATGCCTAGGGCTCCTACCATGTTCCAGCAGTCATGCTTTCCCCTTGCCCCTAAAGGTTTAAAGATGGTGATGGCCTCCGAATGCTGTTAGACCCCATGGACTTCGCCATCCCTTGTTGGTTCTCTTGATCCTGCCCACACCTCTGTAAATAGTTTTCTTATTAAATTCTGTTCAGTTCTCATTTGAGTGTGCCAATCTGTTTTCTGCCAGAACTCTGACTGCTACATCGCTGTTCATGTTCTCTCTTCACTGTGTTTATTCATTTCAAAAATTTTATTCTCATTTTAGCAGAGTTTCTAGAGGCAACAGAAATAAGTGCCATATGTTCAATCTGTTTAACTGTTAGATATCCTTTTTCCAGGATCTTTTCCTATGCAGAATATCTCGCTATTTTCTTTGCTATAACATACTGATTTCTCTCCTATGCCCAAAGCAGAAGATTGGAGATTTAATATCTGAATAAATTGAAAAGACAGGCTGCAATTCAGGGACAAGCACAATGATGGGCAAAGCAGAAGGCATTGTACTATAAAGAGCGAGATTAAGACAAAGTCCCTAGAGTAAAGGATGACTCTCTACCCACTCTCTTGAGTCTCTTAGTGGCAAGAGAGGTGAAAGCCAGAATGTTGATAGCTCTCTCCCCATGTACCCACCACCAGAAGGTGGTTCAGCTTTCTTCCCTGGAATAGCACTAGTGAGTGGACAACGAAGGATCACTCGATATTTGAAAAAGACTTAAACAAGAAAGACCAAGACAACTGATGCTAAATATACAAACAGAGAAAGAAACAAACAAGCCATAGCAAGAACTCAAGGGAAGGAAAACCAATTCAAGGCTCAGAAAAACAAACAAACAAACAAACAAAGAGAAATAAAACAAGAACACTAGAGTAGTCTGAGAGGAAAAAAATGGAGCCAGTGGCTTAGAATTCTGAGGACGAATTCTATCCAATTTAAAATTCTGTGTCTAGGGGCACCTGGGTGGCTCAGTTGGTTGAGCGGCCGACTTCGGCTCAGGTCCTGATCTTGCGGTCTGTGAGTTCAAGCCCCACGTCGGGCTCTGTGCTGATGGCTCAGAGCCTGGAGCCTGTTTCAGATTCTGTGTCTGCCTCTCTCTCCGCCCTTCCCCTGCTCATGCTCTGTCTCTCTGTCTCTCAAAAATAAATAAATGTTAAAAAAAAAAAAACTTTTAAAATTCTTTGCCTAGGAAAATGATCAGTCAGATAAATGAGTAAACTCATGACACTTTTATCAGAAACACTAAATGATGTAAAAAAGGAAGAAGGTGAGAAAGAGAAAGACACTGGATTCAGGGAACAAAGATTCAGCACGTAAGCAAGGGGGAAAAATTCTCTGGTTTTTAGTGATGGAAAGTTTCAGGAACTGGGCAACAGGCTTAATGAGCAACCAGTACCAATTAGAGAATGAAGACAGGGATGCCTGGGTGGCTCAGTTGGTTAAGCTGCCGACTTCGGCTTAGATTATGATCTCGCGGTCTGTGAGTTCGAGCCCCGTGTCGGGCTCTGTGCTGACGGCTCAGAGCCTGGAGCCTGCTTCAGATTCTGTGTCTCCCTCTCTCTCCGCCCTTCCCCTGCTCATACTCTGTCTCTATGTCTCTCAAAAATAAATAAACATTAAAAAAAATTTAAAAAAAAGAGAATGAAGACAGAGGGCTCCAGGGAGAAAACTAAACTTATAGAGTATCCAATGTATTTTTTAATATAGTCAGAAATTATTTTTAGTTTTATTGGATACTTTGGAGTTGAATTAGTGATTTTGACATGGAAAATTAGGCAAACAAATAACAGAAACCAAAGCAATTATTTATACTGGAAAAAAATATAAAGTTGTTCAAAAAAGAAATGTTATCATAATATATACTATCGCAGCTATGAATGATAGAAACGATAATAATATATTTTATTTAATATATATAATATATATATTTAAATAATAAATATTTGTTTAAACAAAATTGCCAATGTAGTAAATTTGGAAAAATGGGAATGAAGAAGAATATTAACTGAATATATGGACAGACTTTAGATATATTTAGTTCCAGACCATGGCAGTAAAGCGAGTATTGTAATAAAGTGAGACAAGTGAATTTCTTGGTTCCCTGGGGCTTATCAAAGTTATGTTTACACTAGTGTGTAGTCTATTAAAAGTGTAATATTATGTCAAAAAAGAGTACATACCTTAATTTAAATACACTTTTTTGCTAAAAATTGCTAGCCATTATCTGAGCTTTCAGTGAATCATAAATTACTAATCACCGATCACCATAACCAATGTAATAATAATGAAAAAGTTTGAAATATTGCAAAACTACCAAAATATGACTCCAGGACATGAAGTGAGCAAATGCTTTTGGGAAAATGGTGCCAATAGACTTGCCCGACACAGAGTCGCCGCAGACCTCCAATTTGTGAAAAACGCAGTGTTTGTGAAGTGCGATAACACGAAGCACAATGAAACAAGGTGTGCCTGTACTTGAGGGAGATAGTTTCAGAGAGCTAAATCTCCATTTACCATAATAGCGAGTCAACAGATGATAGCTAAAGTAAAAAATGAAAAAAAAAAAATGGCCATATAAGCACGCAATGTAGATACATGGAAATAAAACCAGAATAAACAGCCAAAAAAGTTCAGAGAAGTTGCTTAAGAGAAGTGGGAATTCGGGAATGAGGATCAAAAGGGCAGAATTCCGCTAGTTTCTTCTGTTAGCTAACTGTTCCACTTAAGGTTTTAAAAAAGAGATGTACTCCTTGGTTTCATCAAAACAAAACAAAACAGAAAGGAAAAGAAACACATATCCCATGTGCGGACCCAAATAGTAGTCACATAGCAGTATTTCTCTCTCTTCCCCACCTATTCTAAGAACGCCTCTGTTCCCTCGTAAAGAGTTCTTGGAATCTCTATGTGGTATCTCACAAGTGTTCTGTGAATTTATTCTCTTGGCTGCCTGAAGTTTCTGTTCTTGCTCAGAGGCCAACTGAAGGCCACACCCCCTGCCGGCTGCAGACTCTCACTGATCTCTGCTCTCAAGGCTGCCAATACCTGGTGTCAAATTGTTGATGTTTGTGCCAGTGATGCTACTTCTTGTCACTGCCGAAGCCGCTGGCTCCAAGGCTGATGACACTCAACACCCTCGCTGCCCACCCCCCGACAGTTGTCTTTTTCTTAAATGGGAGAAATTTCTCTCAGTTCACAGAATCAGGAAATGATATTCTCTCTCGAGCATCTGCTTTTGTCTTTTATCTTATGAGAACTGTGGACCTGTGACTGACTTCTTCTTTTGGGGGGTAGAAAGTGCTTAGCTAACTCTGCTTGAAATTTTACAGAGTAGAGCGCATCCTACAGCTCGAACGTTTGTGTGTTACTTTAAGTGACTTTTGGACTTTGTTTTATCCTTATAGTTTCCACTTGCCTTTTATTCATTCGTTCAATCCTGTATTTATTTTGGTAAGGTGACTCAAAAAACTTTTTTATTTGGAATGGGGAAATATATTAATAACTGAATAAATAAATAACAAAGATTTTTAGCTTTAAGAAAACGTTTCCCTTTATTAAAAATCTCTTAGGACTTAGGACTGCATTTATGGTAGCTATATTGATTATCGAAGGTTTATAGAAAATCTTAAGATTGGATAGTGCGATTCCCTCAATTTTATTCTTCTGTTTCAGTTTTTTGTAGCTGGTTTGGTTCCTGTCTCTTTCTAATAAATTTTGGAATCCGCTTGCCTGTATTTAGGAACAACTTCTGCCAGAATTTTTTAGTAGCACCTTGATTGAAATGTAACTCATATACTGTAGCATTCACCATTTTAAAGTGTACAATTCCATGGCTTTTTATAGATTCACGGAGTCATATAACCATCATCACTAAGTCCAGAATATTTTTATTAACCCAGAAAGAAACCCCATTCCCACTGGAAGTCATAATCCAGTCCGTTGAAGGCTTCAGGGAAAAAAGCCTGAGGCCGCTGGAAATAGGACTCGAGCCTGCCACACCAACCCTTCCCCGAATGTCCAGCCTGCTGGTCGGTTTTCACTTGCCCGTCTACACAGTCATGTGAGCCAGTTTCTTCTCTGGAGAACCCTCATGCAGATTTTGAAATTGTATAATATGTGCCTTTTCTGTCTTTTTTTTTTTTTTTTTCACTTAGCATGATTTTCTTCAGGGTTCGTCCATGTTCCAGCATGAATCCATTTTCCATTCCTTTTTATGGGCAAATAAAATTCTATCGTGCAGATATACCACATTTCGTGTCTCCATTCATTAGTTGATCGACATTTGTGTTGTTCCTACTTCTATATATTACAAATAAGGCTGCTACAAACATCTTAGTACAAGTTTTTGTGTGGATAAGTTTCAGTTCTCTCGAGTTTGTCTTCACTACACGGCGGTACTGTTTTACGTTTCTACCAGCATTGTATGGGGCTCCGATTTCCCCACATCCTTGCCAGCACTTGTTAGTGCCTCTTTCTGATCATTGCTGTTCTAGAGGGTGTGAAGTGGCATTTCATTGCGGTTTTAGTTTGTATTTCCTTGGTGGTTAATGAGGATCTTTTCCTGTTTATGTTTAGAGCTGCTCCGTGCATTCGGTCCAGGTTTGGTAGCTGCGTTCAGTGGGAGAGAGAGGGAGGGTGGAATAGCTTACTCCCTCTCACCTGGAAATAGAAATGTGTTAGGTTTTGATACTTACAAAAATAGTATCTTTACGTTTTCTAATTATTATTGCTGGTGAATATAAATGCATTTGATCTCCTGCAAATTTGCTAAACTCTCTCATTAATTCTAACATTTTATCATCTGCTGACAATGAAGGTTTTCTATCTTTCTGATTATTTGCTTAGTTAGTTTACGTTATTGTGTGAGCTAACCACTCCAGAACAATAAGGTAAATTAGAAATGGTAGTGATAGAAGACACACTTGTTTTCTTTCAGGTCTTGCAGGAAACATTTTCAATATTCCACTGTAACATTTGGAGTAGGTTATTTGGGGTAGATACAGGTTGTCAGGCTAAGAAAATTATTTTCTTACCTTTTTTATGGTGGTGTTTTTGTTTATATCTTTAATGGGTGTTGGATTTTACTAAGTGCATTTTCTGCATATATTGAAGAGAAGGCTACATATATGTATATATGTGTGTGTATATATATGTGTGTGTATATGTGTGCATATATATGTGTGTATATGTGTGTGCACATATGTGCGTATATGTATATGTGTGTGTATTTATGTATGTGTGTGTATATATGTGTGTGTGTGTGTGCGTATGTACATGTATATGTATCCCCTCAAGAGGTGGAATCCCCTTCCTCTTGAATCTGCTTTGGCCTGTATTTTGTTTTATTAGAATGTGGCAGGAGAAACACTGAGTGATTTCTGACCCTTGGCCTCAAGTGATTTTGTTCTTTTGCTCTCTCCTTCTTAGAATGCTTCTCTCAACATGGAAAAAGCCCAGGATTGCCCTCATGGAGGAAGAGGCCCCAAATCCCAGCCATTCCAGACATCCCAAATGAAGTCCCAGATATGTGAGTAAAGTCATCTTGGGCCATCCGACCCCAGCCGACCTCCAAGCTGACTGCAGCCACGAAAGTAACCCGGGCAAGACCAGGCCAGCCAACCCATAGCATTGTGAGAAATAATAAACTTTTGCAAGCCACTGTTTCTGAGTGTTGTCATTTTGGTTTCGGTGTTTTGTTTTGCTTTTAACGCAGCACAGATAACTGACACACTCATCTTGCATTCTTGAGTGAAACCCAACTTGGATGTGGCGTATCGTCATTTCATTGCTAGATTCCTCTTCCTAACGTTTTGTTTAGGATATTTGCTTCTATGTTTGAATGAGTTTAGTTTGTAATTTTCCTATCATGTAGTGTCACTAAGTGTTTGATGTTGAAGTATGGGTGTGTTTCTCTTTTTTAGTCTCTGGAATAGTTTACATAGTGCTGAAATCATTTGCTTCTTGAATTATTGAGAGAACTCACTGCTAAAATTGTCCAGGTCTACTATTTTCTTTTGTGGGAATAATTTAAGTTGATTCAGTTTCTTTAATTTTTATAAAATCCTACAGGTTTTCCATATCTTCCCGAGTCAGTTTTAGTAAGCTATGTTTTTCTATTTTCAAATTCATTGGCAAAAAGTTGCTCCAACTATTTCTTTTAAGAAATTGTTAAAGAAAAATCTTCCTATCTTTAAAGTCTCTTCAGCATCTATGGTTATATCCTAAATTTTTCTTTCTAATATTATTTCTACCTTCCCTTTTTTGTTGTGATTGGTCTTTAAAGAGGTTTGCCTTTGCAATGACTAAACTTTTGGCTTGGATACTCCTCTCTTTTCTACTTAATTTCATATGTTTATAAATGTATTATGTGTATATAAATATATTTACATATAGATAATATATAAACATCCTATATTATTTGATATAATTACCAGTTTATATTATATAATATATATTATATATTTAATATACAATACATCTGTAAATATATATATCAAATATTTTATATGTCTTGGTGCACATGCACATGAGTTTCTCCAGGATGTATTATATGGAGTTGAACTTCTGCATCCTAGCGGGATATGTCTTAAAATTTGGTAATATAAATACCACACTATAAGCCTCCTGGTTGTTCCATATGCTCAAGCATTTGGCATTGTCAGATTTTAAAGTTTTGGCAATCAGGTAGATGTGTAATGGTATCTCTTGGTGGTTTTTTGTTGTTGTTGTTTGTTTTTCTTTTCTTTTTTTCTTTTGCATATGTTCATTTTGTTTTTATTATTTTTTATTGTAAATACATCAATGAATACAGAATTATTTATAGATCACATAAACATATATAAATAATTTATAATGTAGAAAGTAAAAATCTCTAACCACTTACAATATCTCCCTACCTCTTTCGACACCCATCCTCAAGAAGTAAACGCAATCAAATTTTTGGTGTCTTTCCAGACTTTTTTGAAGAATGTTCAGGCATACACTTCGTTTTCACAAAATGATATCATACTTTACATATCGTTACATGATCTTTTCACTTCATAACTAATAAGAATTCAGACTTACCTCTAATTAAAAAAAATCTTTTTAACATTTATTCATCTTTGAGATAAACCCAAGTGGGGGAGAGGCAGAGAGAGAGGGAGACACAGAATCCAAAGCAGGCTCTAGGCTCTGAGCTGTCAGCACAGAGTCTGACTTGGGGCTCAAACTCACAGACTACGAGATCATGACCTGAGCTGAAGTCGGACGCTTAACTGACTGAGCCACCCAGGCGCCCCCATACTTACCTCTAATTTTTAAATGGCCACAGAGGTTTCCATTTTACCACCATTTTGGCATCCAGATTTTAATCTCTCTCCTACTGTTAACATAGAGGTCTCATAGTCTGAGCTATTACATAGTCCATATAGATATATCTTTGCACACGCTTGTGCAAGTATCTCTATAGAATGTAAATCTAAAACTGTGAGTTAAGAATATTTTAAATTTTGGGGTGCCTGGGTAGCTCAGTTGGTTAACCATCTGACTCTTGGTTTTGGCTCAGGTCATGATCTCGTGGTTTGTGGGTTCGAGCCCTGCATCCAGCCCTGCATTGACATTGCAGAGCCTGCTTGGTATTCTTATTCTCTCTCTCTCTGTCTCTGCCCTTCCCGCAGTTGTGCGCGTGCTCTCTCCTCTCTCTCAAATAAACATTAAAAAAATTTAAAAAATATTTAAAATTTTGATAGTTATTGTCACACCGTGATGATATTTATTATTTGACGGTTATTCGTTGTTCTGACTAGGTCGTCACAATTTGCACTTGCACCGGGACTATGTCAATTTTCTTTCCCCATATCCTAAGCAAACCTGGACTTCATCCATGTGTTTTAACTTTTTGTAATTTGATGGGCAAAAATAGGACCTCATTTTTTATAAATTTTTTTAATGTTTATTTATTTTTGAGACAGAGAGAGATAGAGCTTAAGTGGGGGTGGAGTAGAGAGAGAGGGAGACCCAGAATCCAAAGCAGGCTCCAGGCTCTGAGCTGTCAGCATGGAGTTGATGCAGAGCTCTAACTCACTACAGATCGTGACCTGAGGGAAGTCAGACGCTCAACTGACTGAGCCACCCAGACACCCCAGGACCTCATTTTTAATTTGCATTTACCTAATTGTCAGCAAAACTGAAGATCTTTTCATATGTTTATTAGGTATTAGCATTTTGGGTTTTCATGGACTACTCGTTCCTATTTTTTGCCCTTTTTTTATTGGGTGTTGTCTTTATTTATTTACAGGAGTTGTTCTGTTTTAATTTACATTACCCTGATTACCAATCAAGTTTAACATCTTTTCATTTGTTTGTTAACCATTATGTTTCCTGTTCGTGAGGAGGCTTGTCAAGTGTTTGACCACTTTCCCATTGGGTCCTCAGCTTTCTCTTTTTGACTCTATAGAACTTCTTTATAGATTATTAATGTAGGGGTGCCTGGGTGGCTCAGTCGGTTAAGCCGCCGACTTCAGCTCAGGTCATGATCTCGCGGTCTGTGAGTTCGAGCCCTGCGTTGGGCTCTGTGCTGACGGCTCGGAGCCTGGAGCCTGCTTCAGATTCTGTGTCTCCCTCTCTCTCTGCCCTTCCCCTGTTCACACTCTGTCTCTATGTATCTCAAAAATAAATAAACATTAAAAAAATTAGATTATTAATGTAAACCTTTTGTTAGTTTTATGTATTGGAAAGATCTTTTCCTATTTTGTAGCTTGTTTTTCTCACCTTTTTATGGTATGTTGGTAAACGAAAGTTCTTCATTTTAATTTGGTCAAATGTATCAAATTTTTTCTCCTTTATGGTCAGTGTGCTGTTTCTATGTCTTGGTAGGAAATATTTGCATCTTTTTAAAGAAACTGATTTCCACTTCAAGCTCATGAAATTATTATCCTAAATTGCCTTCTAAAAGCTTTATTATTTTGCCTTCACAGTTAGATCTATAATCTATCTGGAATTAGTAAAAGAGGTATGTTAAAATCCATCACAATAATTTTTGTTTCGTTTCCTTCTTTTAGTTCTGTCTTTTTGTTTTGTTTTATATATTTCCAGGTTATGTTATTAAGTGCATATAAATTTAAAATTGTTATATCTCCCTGGTGAATAAAATATTTTATATTATGAAGTTACCCTCTTTAGTCTTAGTAATAGTTTTGCCTTAAAGTCTATTTTGTCTGATAATAATTATATCTAATCTAGCTCTTAGGGGATTAGCATTTTCGTATTTACTTATTCCTACCAAATTCATTGACGTGCGATCTATCTTTAAGGATAGTTTATTTTCATGGAAAATATTGACTGTTACATCATCTATTTTGTAAATTTAACTTGACACATAATTTTTATATTTGATCTCTGTCTTTGATAAAATTTTATAGGTCGTGCTGGTTGTTACTGTTTTGCTCCTCATCATTTCATCTCCAAAATTGTTAATACCTTTTGGGATTTACAGACTATGACCCACTACTTGTGATCACTACACGTGATTAGAAAGAGCTCATTTATACAGTGTGACAGCAGAGTAGAATAACAGGGAATTTGGTGAAGATCTGTTTCTCATATCACTTCTAAAATAAGGTTGCCTTTTTGTTGTTGTTGTTTTTGTGTATTTTTACATATATTTCTTTGTCATTATTTCTTTATTTAAAAAAAATCCTGAAACAAACAAAACAAAACATTTCCTTCATCAAACAAGAATTTTATGTTGCTTCACTTTATCTCGTTGACTTTGAACATTTTTTTAAATGGTATATAAGAGGGGCACCTGCGTGGCTCAGTCAGTTAAGTGTCCAACTTCAGCTGTGGTCATGATCTCATGGTTCATAAGCTCGAGCCCCACACTGGGCTCTGTGCTGACAGTGCAGAGCCCACTTAGGATTCTCTCTTTCTCCCTTTCTCTCTGCCCCTCCCCTACTTGTGCTCTCTCTCTCGAAATAAATAAATGAACTTAAAAAAATAAAATGGTATATAATATACTCTATTCAGTCTCTGTACATAAAAAGAATAAGGTAAAAGTAATATATGCTTCTTAAAATTTAAAGTTTTCTGTTTTAGTGCTATCCAGTAGTAAAGTTTTCAGGATCAGTATTCCAGGTGAGTGTGCTTATTAGATCTTATAGTCTCCTTTTTTTTTTTTTTTGAGCAAAAAGAGGTACAAGTGAGCGAGAGGCAGAGAGAGAGAGAGAGAGAAACGGGGCTCACTCGAAGTGGGGCTCATACTCACCAGAAGTGGGACATGAACTCACCTGAGGTGGGACTTGAACTCACCAACCATGAGATGACCTGAGCTGAAGTTAGATCCTTAGCGACTGAGCCACCCATGTGCACTTACAGTCTCTGTTTTTGACCAGGTGTTTTTCCTAGCGGTCAGTGTTACTTTTGTTTGCAAGTAGGAAAGTTTCACTGCTCCTAAGATGACTTTCAGAGTTAATTTTTTTCTTTGTCATTATTTCTTTATTTAAAAAAAAAAAATCCTGAATTTATCATGCTTCATTGGATCCTGGATTGAGAAACCCAGGAGCTATGATCAACATTATTTGAGGGGCACCTGGGTGGCTCAGGTGGTTAAGTGTCTGACTTTGGCTCAAGTCACGATCTCATGGTTTGTGAGTTCAAGCCTCGCGTCGGGCTCTGTGCTGACAGCTCAGAGCCTGGAGCCTGCTTCGGATTCTGTGTCTCCCTCTCTCTCTCTGCCTCTCCCCTGCTCATGCTCTGTCTCTGTCTCTCAAAAATAAATAAACTTTAGAAATATTAAACATTACCTGAATAATTAAGGAAATTTAATATGGGCTATGTGTTGGATAATGGTATTGTATCAATGCTCAATCTCCTCAATGTAATAGTGGTATAGTGGGAATTTGTCCTTGTTCTTAGAAGAAACACCTGTGAGATTTAGGGGTGAAGGGACATGACAGTCTGTAAACTAACTCTAAAGTAAATGATCCAGTAGAAGGAGGGGAGGGAAAAAGAAAAAAAAGGAGAGAAAAAAAGAATGTACAGAGAGGGTAAGATAAAGCAAACCTGACAAAATGTCAGCTGTTCCTGAATCTAGATGAATTGGGTATGAAGTGTTTGTTGTTCTAGTCTCATTACTTTCTGTAAGCTTGAAACTTTTCAAAATAACAGGCTGGGAAAATAGACTCATGTCCACTAAAAAGAATTCCTGATTTCAATGTGTTTGTGGCTCTGACCTAGTATCAGAATGGTGCCGGTAGAAGGACTCCAGCTCGTCATTTGTCGTGGGATCTGGGGCAGGTTCCCCTTGTTTTTGAGGAATCCCTTGATTTTTCTCTGACCTAGCATCCTTAGGGTTTTTTTCTTGCCTTCTTTAGGGCTTAAAGACTTACTACCTTTTGAACTTAACTACTGATTTTTATCTGTGTTTCGAAAAACTGGCTAATTAGTATTAGTCTAGCCTGGATAAAGTCTCTCTGGACAAAGTGGGAGGGAAGAAGAGGATTGTGGTTCCCAGGACACTGGAAAACCAGGCAGAGCAGGTTGTTCGTGTGCGTGTGTGTGTGTGTGTGTGTCTGGGAACATCACAGTCTCCTGTCTTAGAGAGGTTCTCTGATTCGGCAGCATTAGATTTTCTCCCAGGTTTCAAGGTCATTGCCATTGGCATCGGCTCATTGTTGGAGGCCAGACAGGAGCGCTCTCCACCTAAACTGGCACATCCGGCTCCAGTCTCCCCTTATCTGACAACGTACAGTTGCCTTCTCTGTACAGTTCTTTGCAGAACCAAAAGAATATCAGGCTCAGATCTAGAGTTGCTTTTCGCTAAAACCGTGAAAACAAGAATATTTGTCTTTTAATAGTGAAATAGAATTGACAAGCAGTTAAAAATAAGGTAAGATAAGGCAAGCTCAGAAAAAATCAAGTAAATCACCTCCCCTTTATGTTGAGGAGCCTTTAAAACCTAATGTGACTTTGAATGACTGCTCAACCGCAGCACTGTGGAAACACTGATAATATGTTTCAAAGTATCTCCAGCCAGCTTACTTCACTGAAATAGATTACCACACACACACACACACACACACACACACACACACACACCTGCCTCTACTATATACAGACTCAATTTAGAACTTTATAGCAATGAATTTGAAGAGGGAAATGATCAAATGATCTGAAGCTCCTGGGGTGCCTGGGTGGCTCAGTCGGTTGAGTGACTGACTTGATTTCAGCTCAGGTCATGATCTCACGGTTCGTGGGATCAAGCCCTGTGTCGGGCTGTGTGCTGACAGCACAGATCCTGCTTAGGATTCTCTGTCTCCCTTTCTCTCTCTGCCCCTCTGCTGCTCATATACAAATGTGTGCTCTCTCTGACTCTTTCTATCTCCCAAGATAAATAAACATTAAAAAAAACTGTCTGAAGCTCCTTAGAATATACTGAATTATAACATTTTGGGGAAAGACATAATATTTTATTTAAAAAATACCAACAGGGTTGGGGCTTGCTGGATAAGAGAACTGGAGGGTTAGCAGGACGAAGGACTTGGCCTTCATGCAAGGGAATGGTTATTAGGATGGGGTGGAATCCAAACTGGGGAAGGAGCCCAGTAGTTCTATTGTTACAGATGTGATTCCCGGGATTGATTTATTATGGGTATGACCCAGTAGGGCGAGTCTTCCGTTCTTCATGTTTCAGCTATACTACTGAAGTCATTGTTATTTGCATTGTGATACTTTCCCCCCAAATGATTGTGCTACTCATTTGTCTACGTTTGCTCTCATCCTCTGTCAGAAAAGCAGATGCATAAAGGAAACCCCATTTGATAAGCTACTTTCCAATCATATCCTCATTTTCCCCCCACAATATTTGGTTTTGTCAAAAGTTTTTTTCTCTGTCTAGGTTTCTGTCCTAGTAAAAACAGGGCCTTGCATATGATCTCGCTATGAGATCTTCCTAGAAGAATGTAGCTCAGTCCTAATGGAGATTTGGGTTGGAAAAAAGCAGGAAGCACTGGCGATATATGGGTAGTTTGGGTTATTTTTTTTTTAATTAAAAAATTTTTTTTATTGCTTATTTACTTTTGACAGAGAGACAGAGTGTGAGCAGGGGAGGGGAAGAGAAAGAGGGAGAGACAGAATCCGAAGCAGCCTCCAGGCCCTGAGCTGTCAACACAGAGCCCGATGCAGGGCTCAAACTCACAAACTGTGAGATCATGACCTGAGCCGGAGTCGGTGCTTAACCGACTGAGCCACCCAGGTGCCCCTCTTTTTTGTTTTAAAAAGATTATATTTTTAAGTAAACTCTATACCCAACTTGGGGCTCAAACTCACAATCCTGAGATCAAGAGTTTTGTGCTCTTCCGACTGAGCCGGCCAGGTGCCCCTTTGATAATTTTCAATATCCTGACTGAAATTTACAAATTCAGTATATTTAGAATGATCACCTAAAGGCTTTAGGCACACATACTTTGGGCAGATTTCTGTTTGAAGGCCACCTTAACTGTGGCGTATTCTGCTCTAAGAGGATTTGATAGGTTGTCATGTAAGAAGGTACCAAATGAAAACCCCATATACAAGTGGGCATAAGACTAGCACAGGAATTTCACAGAAGAGAAAACCCATTTAGACGATAAACACATGGAAAAATGCTTAGCCTTGTTATTTTCAAGGAAATGATGTATTAAGGTACAATTTTATACCCATCAGGGTGATTAAAATTAATGTCTGATATTGAGTGTTAGCAATGACATGGAACAATGCAAACTCTAATTGAGAGTGTAAATTGAGATAGTAACTTTGGAAAATAATTTGGTCTTATATGGTATTATATTCATTATACATTATATATTTATATATTATTAATACCACGTATTAATAGCACATATTTTAATATATATGTTATATATTTATGTATTATATATTAATATGTAAGATTATATAGTTATAATTAAATATTGTTTATATAATTATATAATATAAAAATATTTTTTCCTCTTTTTAATAATTAATAAAATCACTTTTAAGTGAAAAGAAAGGTCACTAATATGTGACTACATGTTTTCATTTAATTATTTGTATTAAAAATTTTTGAGGGGGCGCCTGGGTGGCTCAGTTAAGCATCTGACTAAAAAAATTAAAAAAAATTTTTTTAATGTCTTATTTATGTTTGAGAGAGTCAGAGACAGAGCGTGAGCATGGCAGGGGCAGAGAGAGGGAGAGACACGGAATCTGAAGCAGGCTCCAGGCTCTAAGCCATCAGCACAGAGCCCGACGCGGGGCTCAAACTCACAGACTGTGAGATCGTGACCTGAGCCTAAGTCAGACACTTCACCGACTGAGCCACCCAGGCGCCCCCTTTATGTGACTGCATGTCTTTAGAGTTACGGAGTCAGTTCTCATATTTATTTTTTAATTGCTCAAACAGTTACTTTTGCAAGTTAGGGATGGAGCTACCCTAGGTGCCGTAGCCAGGAAAGGTGAGCTGCACATGATTCAGGTCGCCATATTTCGCCGTGCATTTTCATTTTAAAATAAAAGAGCGTATTTATCCCTTAACACATTTGCTTAAAATAGCAGAGTAGGTAGTATTTTTGAATAGTGATTCCCAACTCCTGGCTGTACGTCAGAAGCACCCAGAGACTTTAGAAAATATTGCCGCCCTGCCTTCATCCTAGACTAATTGAATTAAACTCTCTAGAGGTGGAGACTGGGCTTCAGATTTTTCTTAAAAAATTCCCCAGGTTATTCCAATTTAAAACCAGAACTGGAAAGTACTATTTAATTGTATTTTATTTTTTTATTTTTAACGTTTATTTTTGAGAGAGAGAGAGAGAGAAAAAGACAGAGCATAAGCAGAGAAGGGAGAGAGAGAGAAGGAGACACAGAATCCAAAGCAGGCTCCAGGTTCCAGCCCCCCGACGCAGGGCTCGAACCCATAAACTTGCAATATCATGACCTTAGCCAAAGTCAGAGGCTTAACCGACTGAGCCCCCCAGACGCCCCTGGAAAGTACTATTTTAGAAATAACTAAAAAATACTATTTTAAAAATAACTTTCTAAACCAGTGATATTTACACTGCTGGTGCAAAATTCTTCACTGGATAGGAAATCAACTTTGGTAGGTTTATAGCACTTAGAAATTTCAAATAATCAAGGTTAGAAGATATCAGAGTGTATCACATTTTGTTTCAGGTGCGTGTGTGTGTATAATAAGCAGTCATGTAAAATACAACATGTCTTACTGTGTGTCACAGGACATTTGAAAAACAATTGTAAGCAAACCTTTTCTAAGGTGCTGTTGGGTTTTCTTTCTATTGAGTTTGAGGTGATGAGGCAGCAATAGAATGTGGCAGTTGCAATGCCCATGTTTGAATCTGGGCTTTTCCTCTTACTCCCTGTGTGACCTCAGGCAAATTACATACCCTCTTTGTGTTACCGTGTCATCTCTAGAAGTCTCCTGACTGCGTGCAAAACCGCACAATCAGAAAGCACAGTCCCTAGACACCTAGTATAAAGTGTGGAGGTTCCCAGGGCCGCCCTCACTTCAGATCAGCTGGCTACAAATTCAGAGGTTCGAACCATGACTAGCCCAGAGGTTTGATAATTTGCTAGAATCACAGAACTCTCTGAAAGCTATTAAACTCATAGTTCCATTTATCATTGGCGAGGGATACAGATTAGAACCAGCCAAAGGAAATGCAGATGGAGCTGAGTGTGAGAGAACTCCAAACGCAAAGCTTCCATCATTCTCAGGATGCGTTCCCCTCCCGGCATTGAAGTGTGACAGCGCCCAAAGAGTCCTGCCAACCAGAGGGGCCCTCTGGGCTCTGGTGTCCAGGATTTTTACCAGGGCTTCGTTACACACGTATGATTGACTGAATTATTTCTCATGTGGTTGAACTCAATCTTTCTCCCCTCCCTGGAAGTCGGGCTGCTATCATGTGGCCCAAAGCCCCAGCCTTCTAGTCACATGGTTGGTCCATGCCGTGACCAGCCCCCGCCTCGAATCATCTTGTTAGTGTAGACTACCTAGGGGCCCACCATGGGTCACCTTGTTAATGTAACTCTCAGGTGTGGCCCCAGGGGCCCACCTTGGAAAATTCCAAGAGTCTAGAAGTTTCCTCCTAGAGCTAGACAAAGGCCAGACCACTCTTTTAGGCTAGATTCTGGTGCATAATTAAAGTTTTAGTTCGAAACACAGAATTCAAAAAAAAAAATTATTCCAAGTTGACACAGAACATGTTTGGGGTTGTTAAATAATGTTTTCGAGGGCTCTGAAGTGACGTTAGAGATCATTCGGCCCAATTCCTTCCTTAAATATAAGGCAGCTATCCAAGAATGAACAAAGTTCCATGCTGTGTTTTATGTTTGAAGCTGTCAGAACCTCTTAAAAAATTAACCACTTTGGGGGGAGACACAGCAGAGGATCTGCCTCTTCAAATACTGGCAATCACACCATGGGTTTCCTATTGTTTCAGGAAGAACTCTTACTTGGAAATATTTCAAGGAGTTCATTTTAAGTTCAATCACATTTAAAGTGAGGTAATTTATTCTAATTTATTAGTCACTGAATATCCATGTGCTCCCGTACATTCCCCAGCTCCCTTGCAGTTAGGTGGGTCTGCGTGATGAGTTATGACAAGTGAGCTGTGAGTGGAAGTGACATGTGTCACTTCTAGGACAAAGAATTGAGAGAAGAGCGCTTTTTAGTTCTCGATGCTTCTCTCCTTTCCTGCCGCCACAACAGCAGAGGCTAAACATGGAGACGGTGTAACCACAAGATGGAACAGCCTGGATGTCACTCAGAAGGGAGCTGTCAGGAGGAGCCCCAGTACCTGCAGCCAACTTTGTGTGAATGAAAAATAAACTTTCCTGGGTTAAACCAGTGGAAGTTTGGAATTATCGATTCCTGCAGCATAGCTCGGTCTATTCCAGTCAACACGTATACAGTACCCTCTCATGTTAGCCATGTTTTAAACTTTCCACAGTTATCCAAAACGTAATTTATAATCTTCGACATTCATACAGATTTGAAAGCTCCATATTTGTATGGGTAAAACACCTCATCAAAAATATTTGACAGCTGTCAGCCTGGAGCCTGATTGGGATTCTCCCTCTCTCCCTCTCCCTCTCTCTCTCTCTCTGTCCCTCCCTGGCTCGCTCGCTCTCTCAAAATAAAAAAATAAATGTTAAAAAAATTTGACAGCACGGGAATTCTTATTTTTCTCTTGTTGAGAAGAGAGCCCAACAGAAAAATATGTCACCTGTGACTAATACAAAACAGGGTCAAATTTAATCTCATCCCAGATCTGGATTACATCGGAATAATTAGATAACCAAACATTTTTTTGGTTTCGTTTGTAAGGTTGTTATTTTGCTATGTTTATCAGCACAGACCAAGCCAGTTTGGAGCATAGCACAAAAGTTCTTTCAGGCCTAAGTGATCTGTTTCTTTTAATTCCCTTAGACATTTTCCTTAAATTTCCTTAAAGATTTTGGGTTGTGTGTTAATTTTAGTTTTTTTTTTTCCACAAAATTGAGAGTCAAAATTAGGTAATTTGCTCTAAACCATACAACAAATTCATGGAGAGGGCAATACCGAAATCCCGACTTTCATTGTTCCCACGATGTCTGTGCTTCCTCGCAAAGTCATGGGATGGTGAAAAGGACAGGAAAAGTGAAGGTTCGTCTTCCCATTCCGGGAATGATGAGTTGAGTAATTTAGACAAATCCTCCCACTGAAGACGACTAAAATGCTGAGCGAAATATAAAATCATCTTTCTAGAAATAGCAGACCAACAAATAGTGAGGAATTACCAGGCTAGATTCCTAGAGAAGATGAAAATCCATAAAGATGAACAATGGTACTGGTGTGATTTTATCCTGAGGACATGTGGTAATCCACAGCAGGTGATTGAGAGGTTTTTTATTTTTTTAAGTTTATTACTTTTACTTAGAGAGAGAACATGCACATGCTCGAGGGAGAGGGAGAGAGAGAATCCCAAGCATAGAGTCCAACGCGGGGCTCCGTCTCCTGAATCGTGAGATGGTGACCTGATCCGAGATACTTAACCAACTGAGCCACGCAGGTGCCCCAGTTGAGAAGTATAACAGTGCCTTTAGGGCTGGGGAGACAAAAGTAGGAGCCTGGGGCCCAGCATGGGTAAGTACCCTGCACCCTGAGTTGAGACTGACACACACTAGAAATAAGAGTGAATTGGAAGTCAGCCAGCCCTTGCATATACTGCGGGCTGTCTTTGAGCCATCTGGGTGGCCTGGAAAATCTCAAGCTTGAAATTGGATTGGGGTAATATTGGAATGTTGGTGCCTTCAAGTGCCTGGCAGAAGCAATGAAAATTCTCTTTAAAGAAAGAGGACATCACAGTAGGCCTCAAATTATTTTGACCAATAATGACGAATAAAATCATCAGGACATAGGAAAAAATAACCAGGTATACAAGAGGATAAAACATGATGGACAAGAAAAATAAAATATATCAGACTGCAGAAATAGATCCTCAGGGATTCCAAGTACAGACTGTAAGGCAGTTATGCTTATAAAGTTCAAGTAGAAAATGACATAGATTTGACAAAAAACCAACTAGAAATGCAAATTGTCAAAAAAATAGAGTACCCTAAATTAAATCAGTGGATGATTTACGAACAAATTAGACGCAGTTAAGGAAGAATTCTGACAAGGATTCGATTAAACCACTCAGAATGAAGCGCAAAGAGAAAAAAAGAATGGAAGAGAAAGGAGGATAGAATGAAAATGTCGAACACATTTGTGGGAGTCTTAAAAGAAGTAAAAGGGAATAGAACAGAAGCAACATTTAATGAGAAAATAGCTGGAATTTTTCAGCCGTAGACATTAAGCCACAGAAGCTCAATAAATTGCAAGGAGCGTGGCAGGAAGCAGAACACCACAGACACATCATAAGGAAGCAAAGAAAACCAAAGGCAATGACAAACTATTAAGAACAGCCAGAGGGAAAAAGACAGTTTACCTTCAAAGAAGCCATGGTTAGGCTGATGGCTAAATTCTCAGCAGTGGTTATGGAAGCCAAAAGATCGGGGAATAATATCTTTAATGTGCTGAAGTAAACAGCTACCAACCTAGTATTACACACCTGGTGAATACATCACTAGAACACGGTGTGAAAATAGCCCCAACTCAGTAATTAAATCCTATCCCTGCTGGTACTTGCTGCAGATACATGTCTGTGTGTACAGTTTTTCTTTTTCTCACTCTCCTCCTCTGCAACCTGCAAACTGTGTGCTCATTGTTAGTAACTCTCCAAGGAGCCGGGGTAGAGGTGAGCATAGGGCCAGTGGGAAGGCAAGAGGAGGAGTAACTAAGTTAACTTTGCCGGCATTTTTGTGAGATGGCTTCACAGACTGGAGAGCTAGTACATGTTGGAAGCTGGCATGTACTAGCCAGCTGTTCCTGGGCAATATCCAGATTTCTTTATGAATACTCATGGGGTCGTCCATATTTTTCCTATTGATATTGATTTGTAAGAGTTCTTTATGCATTTTAGATGCAAGTCCTATTTACATATTTATTGTCTCTTTTCAATAATAGTGATACCAATATGATTTCCCATTCTGTGGTTTACTTTCCCACTCTCTTAATGGTCTTTAGATAAAGAGAAGTCATCCATTTATCATTCTTTTCCTTATGGTTAGTAGTTTTTTTTTCCTTTTTGAAAAGAAGTTCCCCTTGGTCACTTTTTAATAACACATGCCAAGCCTTTTTTCTCAGTGATTTAAAATCTAAATTTAACCATGTGATATTGAACAGACTTGGGAGTCTAATTAACAGCTTTTTTCTCTCTCTTCCCTGCATACAAACCAGAATAGATGGGGGAAGAGATTAGGGGGAATGTATACTCTAAAAACGCAGGAGATTTGGACAAAGGCATCCTATATTTGACTCACTGAATCAGAGTTCTTGGACAAGAGCTTGGATGTGTGTAATTTTTTTTTTTTTTTTAGAGAGAGAGCACGAGCAAGTGGGGAAGAGGCCGAGAGAGAGGGAGAGAACCCCAAGCAGGATCCGTGCCATCAGTGCGGAGCCCATCTCCGAGCTGGATCCCACGAACCATGATATCATGACCTGAGCTGAAATCAAGAGTCAGGCACTTAAAGGACTGAGCCACACAGGTGCCCCTAGCTGTGTGTAATTTTAAAAAATTTCCCCCAGATGATTCAGTTATATCTTGATAAGGACTACAAAGGAGAAAAAAAAAAAACCCTTAGTTGTCTGGAATGTCATGGAAGGAAAGAGAGAATTTTAAGCAGGGCTTGGGAAACAGTCTCAGATGTAGGAGACAATCCAGACAGCATAAAGACTAGAAGGGGACAGACTTCTAGCTCAAGGAAGAGTAAGTTCCGGGGATCTGAGGTACAGCACGGTGACTATAATGAACAGTACTGCACTGTATACTTGCAAGTGAAGAGAGTAGGTCTTAAATGTTCTCACCACCCACGCAAAAAGGTAATTACGTGAGGGGTTGGACATGTTAAGTAACCTCATTGTGGTAACCATTCTGCATTATTTACATGTATCAAATCGTCACATTGTACCTTAAACTTATATATGTTATATGGCAATAAAATCTCACTAAAGCTGGGGGGGGGATCATGCAAGGCGTATGTGAAACCTAGGAAAGACACGGGCAACAAGGACACCAATGACGGCAAGCAACCCGAACAGGTTCCAATAGTGGAGGTACATGTGTGAGAATGAGAATTCTCAAAATACACGTTAATTCTTTGTAGCATTTGCAGAAATGAATTATCTAGTTTTTTAAAGATTAAGAAAAGTGTTGGATTTGGCTTGAACCTTCGGTCATCGGTAAAAGAACACTTTTAGTACAGAGGTGGGGTATAGAATACGGGTTACATGATATGAAGGGTGAGGAGTAGCCAGTCAGAAGGCAAAAACCTGGGGCTCTATCAAGTATTTACAGAGAAGGATGGTAATACAAGTTTTGCAGAGTCAAAAAGGACATATTTCAGTTTTAAGATTCAAGATCCGAGAACAGACAATCCTTGAATCTCAGAGTCGAGAGGAACCTCAAATACCATTTTGAATAACTCCATCTGACACTTAAATTTCCTTTACAAAGTCCTGTCATTCTGTTTATACTTCCACTCCTCTGTGGGTGAGGTCTGCCATCTGCCACCACCCTCAGGAGCGGCCTGTTGTGTCTTCGCGCGGCTTTGAGTGAAGGCTTTGCCTTACCATGAGCTCAGAGCTTCTCTCCTCAGATTGTTCTGGTTGCCATATTTGAAGCAGGAGGACAGGTGTCAGCTGTGAGGGCATGTCTGTCTGACCAGTACATTCCAATACATCTATTTCATGACTTTCCAAAGAAACTGGTGAAAAAAAAAAAAAAAAAAAAAAGAAGTCTGGCTTGAATTATTTTGTGGGGAGATCGAATTTAAACAAATTTGACCAGATCAAATTTAAACAAATAGGACGGTTTAAGAAATAGTCGTTCTGCAAGAGTGGCTGTTGAAAGTCAGTCCTCTGTTTTAGGCTCAGTGAGGCAAATACATAACCTCCGAATTTAGCCCGTGTGGTGTTCAGTATGGCAACCGCAAGTCAGAAGTTCGAAAGGATCTGTATCATTTACAAACGACTTCGGCTGAAAGCAACAGAATATCCAGCTAAAAGTGCTCAAGCCACATGACCCGTAAGGTGCCACTTAACTAAACGTGTGGAAGCAGGTGATGACGGGGCTGTTCAGCAGCTGGCGGTCGGGGCCCGAGTTGGCTGTGTGCCTGGCCTTCCCCTTCTGACCAGCAGGTGGCAGAGCTGCTCTAAACACTACTTGCCCAGCTTGCCGAGTCCTGAGCAGATAGGGAGGAGACGAGAGCAGAAGGGCTTTCTCTTTCTCTTCTTCTAAGTCCCCCTGAGCAGGAAGAAACATTGAGGCTCCCAGCAGACGTCTTGGGTCAGAACTTGACCAAATACCCGTGACAAAAGGGAAATGAGAATGGCATGCTTTACTCAGACTTTGGAGCTGGGCATGTCACTGCCCGATCGAAATAGGGCTTTTATTTTATTTATGTACTTATTCGTTTTTGGTTTTTTTTTTTAAGTCAAAAAGAAGTGGGGAAGAGCTGTTGGGTAGGCTACCAATCGCCCCTGCCAGAGGAGCTCAGGAGAAATTATACACGCTAAATCCACCGGGCCCGGTGCCAAGGGCAAGACAATGCCTCTACAGGAACTAGTAAAATGTTTTTCTTCCTCTGATAATTATTAATTCTCTGCAGTGACTTAGAAAAATTCTTGGGCTAAATTTCTTGCTATTAAATTCACGACGGGTATAGAAACTGACTGTAAAACTGGTTTTAAAAGTCACTGTGCTTCTAACCCAAACTTCTTCCTCCAACGCTTATCTTAACCACTACATGAGTTGTACGAATCACCTCCGATTTACATATTATAGAAGAGCCTTACATGGTAAAGAATAAATCATTTTCAAATTAGACATTCCATCCAGAACTGACAGCAGCTGCTTCCCAGCCCTGTCTTTTATTTCTGACATGCTTTTAGATGAGAGTAATCTTATATTTGCAGTAATTCTCAGGATAAAATTTTTTTCTCCAAGCTTATTCTATGAAGTGTTGTTTTTTTTTTAATTTTGAAGAATAAAGCAATTATTTTCTCTTTTTGCCATTGCATATCAAGTCCAGAAACATTGACTCTTTAATTTAAAATATTCATGTCAATGATGGCTGTAAACCTGTATTTTCCATCCCCGTTCTTTGGGAGTGCCTCTCTTGTTCTTGGTAGATCCTCATTCCTATTGGATTTCTATCGCGCGCTAATTATCTCCGGCTACAGCTGCCTGCTGACAGCTGTTCCCTTCACTGCCCACCATGCAGCCGCCCTTCTGCGGGCGACCGTACTGTAGCTCCCATCTGTGGCCATCCCTGCCTTCCCCGTGTGGTTGCTTCCGCTGGGGCTTCCACCCTGGCGCAGCCACAGAGCCTGCGACCTAAATCATTCCAAATGTTGCATTCCCTTGGCCTGACTGATTGATTAATAGAAGCCTCATTTAGTATCAGTGAGAAGTAATGCTTTTGCCGGGACTTCTGGGAGAAAGATTCTTTCTCTGTCCTGTCCGATTGTTACCTTCCAAGGAAGCCCCAGAGTTGCTGTAAACCGTCTTGGTATCTTGAGTGGGAACTAGTTTCTGAACGGAGCTGAGGGGGGCGCCTGGTGGCTCAGTCGGTTAACTGTCCAACTTCAGCTCAGGTCATGATCTCACGGTTCACGGGTTTGAGCCCCACATCCGGCTGTGTGCTGACAGCTCAGAGCCTGGAGCCTGCTTCAGATTCTGTGTCTCCCTCTCTCTGCTCCTCCCCTGCTCACGCTGTCTGTCTGTCTCTCAAAAATAAACGTTAAAAAATTAAAAAAAAAAAAAAAGGAAGAATGGAGCTGAGAAAGACAGACAGACAGAAAGGCTCCCTGGTGATACATTTCAGCCTTCAAAGCAACACAGTAGCATAGCAGCAAGGCCTATTCCTGGACTGTTCAGTTACTTAATCTAGTAAGTTCCTATTTCGTTTAAGCCAGTGTTTGGATCAGATTTTTCTCTCCCTTGCTACCAAGAGTTCTAACTTATACATAGGTTCAGAATCTCTCATGACCAAGAAATATTCTCAGATACTGAATGTGTCATAAAAATTAATATGGAAAATACCTAATAGGGAATAAGTGTGCTTACCATTTATGTCCAATATCTTTACTGTCTTTAAATAGGAATGTCCACCTGTGATGTAATGCAAGACAGAAAGAGTTTTAATTGGCGTTCCTGATATTATATGACTTCAGGAACTCTGGTCCTTATCATGGTAATGTGCTCTGGGGACAGTTTCCTCAAGTCTGAGTGTGTACGTTTCTTTCCTTTTTGAATCTAAATTATTTCTCATTATCATGGAATAAAATAATCTTGAAAATATTTAGAAATAGTGATAAATCATTGGTACACGTAAGCGTATAATTATAAAGGCGGTGGTCTCATGCCATGATGCTTGAATCTCAAATCTGGCTGTTTCTTTTACCCAAACAGTGCTGTTGGGCGAAACCGGCACAACAGGCTGACCCACCAGCGTGACCACAATCTCTTGGCCGAGAGACACTGGTGCCTGGGGATGGAGGGCACCGTGAAGAAACTGTTCGCTTCAGGAAAGCTTCACTCTGAAGTCAAGGCTTCTAGCCCTCCCCGGGGTGACCTTCGTGCTCTCCACTCCGCGTGTCCGCATCCTTGTCAAAGGGTGAGAGACCTTCTGTAATTGACTAGATGATTCCAAGACAAGGGACCAGGCAGCTTGCCTACTTGTTTTTGCAGTGGCAAAGGACACATGGATTGTGCTTAAAGAAGGTTATCTTCGTAGCGAGCCCCTTGGCCATACGCCACACCAGGAAAACTTAGAGTTTATGTTAAGGGGTAATTCTTTCACATGGCTCAAAATTCTAAGATGCACATATTTGTGACAACTTTCTTTCCCACTCCAGTTTCCCCGGTGCCCCAGTTTTCCTCGCCAGAGGCAATCTATTTCACGTTTCCGTCCTGTCTTCTCAGGGCGACGTTATGCACATTGAAGCAAATGCATGTAAGTATTATCTTTTCCCTTTCACCTCCACAATGGTATATGTCCTACTCTGCAAGCGTGTAGATTTCTTTTTTCACTTGTGATTACCTGGATCTCCTTCCATTTTGGTACGTAAGGAGCTGCCTCATTCTTTTTCTTAGCCTCTGAATGTTTCATAATTTCATAATACCGTGGTTTCACCAGTGTCCTATTGGTAACATTTACACCCCCCCCCCCCCGCCCCCAGCCTTTGGCTCTCACAGACAGTGCAACAGTGAAAAACCTTGAACATACATCAGTCTACATGTGAATGAGTGTATCTTTGAAACAAATTTCTAGAAAGGAAGTTGTTGGCTTAAGGGCAAGTATGTTTGTATTTTTTTTTTCATTTTTAGAGGTTTTACCTGAAAAAGTAATACCTACACATGATAAACAAAACCAAACCAAGCAGTATTGAGAGTATATATAGTGAAAGATGAGCCTTCCCCCCTTTTGGCCTCTCCTCCCTTTCCAGAAGTAGCCACTGTTGTGTGTACACTTCTAGAGAGGATAGACATATACAAACATGTATGTGTGAATAAGCGTTTGTTACTTGTCTTTGCCTGACAGAAATATATGAGGATCACACACCGTTCTGCACTTTTCTGTTTTCACTTAATGTATTTTCGAATTCATTGTCTGTTGTTTAAAAACAATCTCATTGTTTTTAAAGGCAAAATAGGATTTCTTGTGAAGAGACTGACATTAACTTTTTTCATTGGAAAAAGTTAGGGTATAATTTATATACAGGAAATTTTACCCTTTTAAGACATAGTTCTGCAAGTTTTGCCTAACACATACCTTCTTTTGTAATTTTGAAAGATACAGCCATATATAGCCCTTCTGAGAAAGTTGGGTAAGTATGCATACCTGCCCTTCCAGAAACTTCCACAACTCAGAGGTGTCGTCAGCTTTTCAATCTTTACCTGTCTGTAAGGGAAAATGGTATGGCATTATCATTTAAAATCTTACTTCCCTTATGATGATGAAGTGAAGCATCTTTTCTTTTTAAATTTTATTTACTTTTAAAAAGATTTTATTTTTTTAAGTAATCTCTACACCCAGTATGGAGCTCAGACTCACAACCCCAAGATCAAGAATTGCATGCGCCACCGACGGAGTCAGCCAGGAACCCCTATTTTTATTTTTTTAAAGTAAACTCTACATCCAACGTGGGGCTCGAACTCATGACCTTGAAACCAAGAGCTGCATGCTCTCCCAACTGAGCCAGCCAGGCACCCCTGCGTCTTTTCATTGGGAACTGTCTGCACTTTCCTTCTTGTCCCCTTTTTCTCTTGCGGGTTGGTCATCTTCTTCATATCAGGTAGGGTCTCTTGACATATTAGGAAATTAGCCCCTGTCTGGTATATAAATTGCAAAAACTGGGGAACCTTGATGTTCATAGAAACATTAAGTAAGGACTATATGCCCTCCACAGCAAATACTTAAATCTTTTTCAATCGTTGGGAGAATGTTGCATGTACAGAGAGAGTTCCACTTCAGGAGAAGGCAACTTCCAAAATGACATTTGGCTTAGAAGATTGTCATGTTTTGCAGAAATATCAGATGTCTATTATTCTGAGACAAAAATAAAATTGCACATTTGTGTGCAATTGACTATATAGTCTTTGCCTAAACTACTGGGATTAAAAGTGAGTGTTTCACCATATATCATCTAGCCGACCTGGTTCTCTCTGATTAATATATGTGAATATCCACCAGTTCATTTCAGGCACGTGCCAAGATGAAAGCCTCTTCTGGGTGCTTCTTGCCACAGCTCTTCAAGGTGATTACATAATACTGAAATGAAAAATAAGTTCACGGTTTTGGGTATCTATCTCCAAACTGCGTATATGATGTTCGACACAGGTATCTACGTCTCAGGATGCAATGGAAAGGAGTTGAGACGTAATTAAAAACTGTCGAGTTTTCACGTGACATGGAGAAATGAAATATGTTATTTGGCCCCCAATCCAGCAGAAGACAGCTTGCAAACTACAAGTGGTGGGGACCCCAGAACTTTACCTGATTTGTTTGGATAGAAAACTTATAGAATGTTTAAGGAAGAAACTCCAGGAGGAAGGTGGGGGCAAGAGACAGGAGTGACTCAGTACCCCTTCTTACATGTGGAATCATGGACAGAAGGGTATAATTAAGTCACCCATTATGAGCTTGAACCAGGTGAGCAGTGGTCACTGGCTTTGATTTTAATTTGCGTACAGAGATTAAGCTTTTTGCATACTGTGTCATTATATATGACTTTCTTCAAGCGTGGATAATTGATACAAGTCACACAGATTTGTAGCCTTTTCATTCTTTCTCTTGACGTCTGCACATATCTTGATCAACATCTCCATTTGATGTATATTCATAGGTCTTTCTAATCATTCATGATGCATCTAATTAGTCCTAATCCGCATGAAAAACAATGAAAAAAATTCACACACAAAATCAGATCTTTGTGTTTATTCTTGTCAACTAATCTTTTTGTGCGACGGGCTCATCAAACAACGGAAGCAACTTTCTTCGTGTGTCCTACCATTCTCCCCTCTGGGTGAAGGCTCCAGAACTTCCTCCATTGCTCATCGCTTGCAGGTAATAAGCATCCTTGTGGTGGCTTGAAGTCACACACACAGACTCAACCTCATAATTACAGCTTCTCCCTCCCTTTGGCTGGGGCCTGTCTGCGATCCGGGGAAAGGTGGGAGGGGGAAACTGCTTCTCTTTGTTCCTTGTCTTCCCGCCCCTAGATGCTGTCTGTGAGGAGCTGTGCCAGGAGCTGGGAGTAGGTGTGGTAGGAAGGAGAGAGGTGACTGGCAGGAAGGTACTCACTAGTACTGCCTGGCTTCCCTTCCCTCGGCCTAGCAATGTTTGAGACACTCGCCTGGGCAACTTCGTAGACCCTTTATACATTCTACTCCTGGGCCTTGACTGACAAACCCACTGAACCTGAGCAGGGCCCTTACTTTCTTATTTTGAGAGAGAGAGAGGGTGCACCCGAGAGAGCTCGTGTGCAACCGGGAGAGGGGCAGAGAGAGGGAGAGAATCTTAAGCAGGCTCCACGCCCAGCGCCATCTCGTGATCATGAGATCATGACCCCTGAGCCAAATCAAGAGTTGGTTGCTTAACTGTTTAACTGACTGAGCCACCAGGCACCCTGAGCAGTGCCTTTTCTATTTGCTGGCGTACCTGTTCCCCTCTTGGCGTCTGCTCCTGTCAGCATTCTTTTTACCTGTGTCCTTCACCCCAGCCTGGCTGCCCTTGGGCAGGATCTATTTAAAATGGCCTCTAGGGGCACCGGGTGGCTCAGTAGGTTAAACATCGTGGAATACTACTTGGCAATGACAAAGAATGAAATCCTGCCATTTGTAACAACATGGATGGAACTGGAGGGTATTATGCTAAGTGAAATAAGTCAGTCAGAGAAAGACAGATATCATATGTTTTCATTCATATGTGGAACTTGAGAAGCTTAATGGAGGACCATGGGGAAGGGAGGGGAAAAATAATTTCAAACAGAGAGGGAGGCAAACCATAAAAGACTCTTGAATGCGTAGAACAAACTGAGGGTTGATGGAGGTGGGGGAAGGGGTGATGGGCGTTGAGGAAGGTACTTGTTGGGATGAGCACTTGGTGTTGTATGGAAGTGATGAATTACAGGAATCTATCCTAAAACCAGGAGCACACTGTATACACTGTATGTTAGCTAACTTGACAATAAATTATATGTGAAAAACAAACAACCAAAAAACGTCAGACTCTTGATTTCAGCTCAGGTCATGATCTCGCGGTTCAAGTCCTGAGTTGGGCTGTGCACTGACAGTGCAAAGCCTGCTTGGGATTCTCTCTCTCTCCTCTTTGCGCCCCAACTCCCCCCCACCCCACCCCGCTCTTGCTCTCTCTTAAAAATAAATAAGTAAACTTTATTTACAAAAATTAACAAAATGACCTCTGGGCCACAGGAGGTGTTCTGTCGTTGTTCTTGGTGGGGCAGGCCCTGTCTCCCTCTTCTCTGTGACCTGGCCCCTTTAAGGTTGTCGGCCACGACCTCCAGAATTAACCACACTAGGATAAGTAAGTGAGTTTCCAGGGGGCCACGCTGAGCTGAAGCTCCTCTACCCTTGAGCAGGTGTTAAAGCTCCTTCCAGAGAAATCCTCCTCACCAGATCCTCCCTCTCTCTCCATCGTGTTAGGCCTTTAATGTGGGTCAGTTGTCTAACCTGCTCTTGGATCTCCTGTGAGCTCTCCGTACGGCCTCACACCTCACTTTGGAATCTGAAATCTATCGAACTTGGTGAGTCAGCCAAACCTCCCTATTAAATATCCCGTCATGTTTGTTTTCTTTTTTGCCTTTGAAGGATATTCCCTTTATTTTATTTTATTTTATTTTGTTTTTTAACTCTTTTTTAAGGTTTATTTATATTTGAGAGAGAGACAAAGAGAACGCAAGTGGGGAAAGGGCGGGGAGAGAGGGAGACACAGAATGCAGAGCAGGCTCCAGGCTCTGAGCTGTCAGCACAGAGCCCGACCCGGGGCTCGAACTCAGAAGGCGTGAGATCATGTATGACCTGAGCCAAAGTTGGACGCTCAACTGACTGGGCCACCCAGGCGCCCCAAGGATATTCGTTTTATTTAGAGTGTTGTCTCTAGCAAAACGTGCCTCCTGCCGGACGGCCTCACTCAGTTTCGGGAGATGGCTTTATCGTCCCATGTCCCTGGGAGGCCTCTCCACTTTCTCTATATCTATTTATTTAAGTCACATGTTTTTGATTAGGCAACATATGCACATAGTACCAAATTCAAAAGGTGCAAAAGGAAATAGCATGAGAAGCAGGTTTCTCCTCAGCCCTTATCATTCGGATTCCTGGTCTCTCTCTCCAAAGGTCACAATAACAGGTTTCCCCTTGTTGCCTGATTTAAATAATCCATATACAGGGCTGTCCGGCTGGCTCGGTTGGTGGAGCGTGCGACTCTTGATCTTGGGGTTGCAAGTTTGAGCCCCACATTGGACGTAAAGCTTGCTTTTAAAAAGTAAATAAAAATACTTAAAAAAAATAATCAACTGGGGCACCTGGGTGGCTCAGTCAGTTAAGCGTCTGACTTCAGCTCAGGTCATGATCTCACAGTCCGTGGGTTCAAGCCCCACGTTGGACTCTGGGCTGACAGCTCAGAGCCTGGAACCTGCTTCAGATTCTGTCTCCCTCTCTCTCTGTGCCTGCCCCGCTCGCTCTTTGTCTCTCTCTCAAAATAAAATAAAGACTTAAAAAATTAAAAAAAAGAATAATAATAATCAACTGACGTAATTGAGCATGGGCTCTGGAGCTAGACTGTCTCTGTTTATGTTTCAGCTAGTTCACTTACTTGCTGTGTGGCCTGAAAAGTGCTACCAAACCTCTCTGTGCCTCACTTTCTGCATCTCTAAAATGGGAGGAGTAATATTTAGCTTTTAGAGTTGTGAAGATCAAATGAATTAAAACAGGTAAAAAGCTAATACCTTTACCTAATAGTGGTTAGCACGCACTAAACGTTTAATATATATTAACACTTAATCTTCCTGGATAGAAGTGCTTTGTTCCCTCATGCCATTCCTGAGCCGTTCCTGGAGATCCAGATGCAGGAGCTATTGTTTCCGCCCTGCAGTGTTGGGGAAGGGACTCCCTGGCCTCGAGCTTCAGATATGTGTCTAGTATCTGCCGGTCTCAAGGTGGCCTGAGTGCTCTTCGTCACATGGTTTTCCCAGCTAAGTCTGGGGCCCCGTGACTCGTGATCTGGTCCTGTCGGCAAGGTGGTGCCTGATGGCACTTCCGGGGCCTTTCACCTTCTCTGCGATTCCTACTGGCCCTGTAAACCATCTGCGGTCTGGCCACTTCTCCAGTGTAGCCCAGTCCAGGCAGTTTGCTCTGTATTCTCTAGACGCAGAGTCCTGGTCTTCCTACCTTGGCGATCCCTCTGACCAGCTTCGCGCTCAGCTGTTGTCCAGGGCGTGAAACAAGTTCCTGGGGCGGCAGCCATCTTTGTCCTTTGTGTTTGCTCCTATCCGGTGAATGTACTCTCCAAATTCTGCATCCTCTCTTGGTTGGCTGAAGGTCGACCTGCAGTACTTTCTTCCAGAAAGGAACTGTAGTCCCTGACTTTTGGCATGTTTGACAATTTGTCTCTTGCATTTATATGTAAATGATGATAGTTAGGCTATGTATGATATTCTTGGATCACACTCGTTTTTTTTTTTTTATAAGGATTGCCTCACTGTTTTTTTATTGTTGAATGTTACTCTGGAGAAGTCTAAAGCTCATCTTAAGTTTTTCCCTTTATAGATGAGTTGATAATTTTGCGTAAATGTTCAAAATATTTTTTTCTTTATCATTGTAGTCTAGTAACTTTACTGAGACATATACTTGTTGACAGTTCAAAATGTTTGTTTTCATCTTTCTTTGCTTTTTTTCTCAAGCTTTTCGTCTCTGTTCTTTACTGCTTTTCACGTGTTCACTGTTTCTTTGTCACTCCTATTGTGGCCCTCAGTTCTATGATGGTACATACCTTTTCTCTACTCTTTCCTCTTCCTTCAAATTGATTTTAAAAATTAGTTTTTTATGTTTATTTATTTATTTTGAGAGAGACAGAGCATGAGCAGGGGAGGGGCAGAGAGAGAGGGAGAGAGAATCCCAAGCAGGCTCTGCACTGTCAGTGCAGAGCCCACCGTGGGGCTCGATCTCATGAATCATGAAATCATGACCTGAACCAAAATCAAGAGTCAGACGCTTAACCAATGGACCCACACAGGCGCCACCAAAATCACTGTTTATGCTGTATTTTATCAATGAAATTAAAAAGTATATATAAGATAAGGACTAATTAAACAAAGATTCGACTACATCAGCTTAAACTGACAAGTTTATTCTAAAATTTATCTGGAAATTCTAAGGACCTAAAACAATCCTGAAAGTGGCAATCTTTCTTTTTTTTTTAAAACGTTTATTTATTTTTGAGAGACATAGAGACAGAGCATGAGCAGGGGAAGGGCAGGGAGAGTGGGAGACACAGAATCTGAAGGAGGCTCCAGGCTCTGAGCCATCAGCAGAGAGCCTGATGCGGGGCTCGAACTCACGGACCGTGAGGTCACGACCTGAGCTGAAGTCGGCCACTCAACTGACTGAGCTACCCAGGCGCCCTGCAATCTTGAAGAAGAAGGATAAAGATGGAGGATTTACACTTTTAGGAATTAGATATCTCATAAAGTTACAATTAAGACAATGTGGTATAGTATTAGGAGAGACAAACAGATGAAGGAACAGAAATCCAGAAACCGACCCACACATACACAGTTCCCTGACTTGTGATAAGTGTAATTCAGGGGGGAAAGATGTTATTTGGAATAATGGTGTTGGGTAAATTGGCTACTCATATAGGAAAAAAATTAACCTTGACCCCCTACCTCACTTCACACACCAATATTAATTTGAGATGGGTCTTAGAATTAAATGGGAAAATTAAAACAGTAAAGTTTAAAAGGAACTTGAGAGAATATTTTCATGACTTCGAGGTAGGGGGGTGATTTCTTAAACATGTTGCAAAAAGCCCTAAATATAAAATAGAATACTGATAAGTGGGACCTAATTAAAATTAAGAACTCTTCATCAAAAAGACATCATTAGAGGGAAAAGGTAAGATACAGACTGGGAGAAGATATTTGTATACATATATTTGACAAAGGACCCCTATCTGGAATCCACAAAGAACTCCTTAACAAGAGAAAGACAGACAATCCAACAGAAAATGGGCAAAGACTTGAATGGCTACTTCACAAAAAATAAGCATATGAAAAGGTTCTAAACATGAGTCATCAGGGAAATGTAAATTAAAATTACAGGGGTGCCTGGGTGGCTCAGTTGGTTAAGCATCTGACTCTTGATTTTGGCTCAGGTCATAATCTCTCAGTTTGTGGGTTTGAGCCCTGAGTTGGGCTCTGTGCTGACAGTACAGAGCCTGCTTAGGATTCTTTCTCTTCCTCTCTCTGCCACTCCCCTGCTCATGCTCTATCTCTCCCTCTCAAAATAAATAAATAAACATTAAAAAAAAAAAGAAACCTATTTAATGATTTCAAAGCTATATATACAGGTACTTTTTGACCTAGAAATTCTACTCTTTTGTATATTCCCAACAGAAATGAATGTTTATATCCCCCAAAAGATATGTACAAGAGTATTCATCATAGTTAAAAACTAGAATCAATTCAAATGTGAATGGATAAATAGTGGCACATTTATGTAATAGAATACTATGTAATATTGCAAAAGAATGAACTGTTGCTATTCACAACAGTGTGGATGAATACATCAACATAATGTAAAGTAGAAAAACCTACACATATGCAAGAGCACCTACTGGTATGTTTATAGTACATTCAACACTAGACAAAACTAACTGATGGTGGATGATAGTAGCTCAGAGCCTGGAGCCTGCTTCAGATTCTGTGTCTCCTTCTCTCTCTACCCCTCCTCCACTCACACTCTGTCTCTCTCTCTTTCTCTCTCTCTCAAATATACATAAATGCTAAAAAAATTTTTAAATATTTTGCTCTCACTAACAATGCTGCAATTGTACATAACTCAGTTCATATATATGTAAGTATATCAGTAGAATAAATCCCTGAGATTGGAATACTGGCTAACAGGATATGTGCACTTATCATTTGAACAGGTATCACCAAATTGCTCTCCCCAGAAGTTGTACCGATTAACCTTCCCATCAGTAAGCATGCCCATTTCCCCAGACCCTTGTCAACACCATGGACTATAGTATATTTTGGTCTGTGCCATTTTAAGAGGTGAAGAATGGAGTCTCAGTATATTTTGAAATATAATTTTTCTCATTTCATATGTTTAAAAGTCATTTGTCTTCGTTGTGTCTTTTGTACATCCTTTTCCCATCCAAGTACTAACCAGGCCTGACCCTGCTTAGCTTCCGAGATCAGATGAGATCAGGCGCGTTCAGAGTAGTATGGCCGTAGACTGTACATCCTTTTCCATAAACTGTGTATCCATATCATTGGCTCATTTTCCTGTTGAGTGTTGGTCTTATTGATTTACAGGGACTCTTTATATTAAGGAAATCAAAACCCTTTGTGATATGAGGTACAAATATTTTTCTTGATTTTGCTTATAGCAACTATTGCTTTATTGATTTTGTTATTCATGACACAGTAGTTATGGACTCTTTTATGATAATTTCTGTTTTTGGTTGTTTTTGGTTGTTTGTTGGTTTTTTACATCCTGAGAAATGATCTTCACTGTAATACAAGGTGAGTCCCTTGGTGGTCACCACCCATGGTAAGACAGGGCTCCGAATGAATTCCTCAACATCATGCAATATGGCTTAAGGATCAGATTTGTTGGAGAAAACTAGAAGCCAGGGGTCAGCAAGAAGAGAAAAGGTGACTAGTCCTCTATCTTCTCATCGTCCTGTGGAGAGGCACACGAAGACCTGAGTAATCAACTGAACACAAAGAGGGTTTGAGTTTCAGTGGAAGGATGCCCTGTCCACCCATCCCCCCCACCCCTGTTACTCTTTCTTCTTGCAGGGCTAGCCTAAAAACAATGTTGTCTGGGGCAGGGGGTAGTCAGATACTGGGCACCAAGGAGTCTAGATTTGGTATATAGGAGTATGACTATTTACAAGAAATTATGTAGGAAAGTCAGCTGCCAAAAACTGAGGAAGTTGTATAATAAAAATTCAGGAAGGTAAATATGCCAATTTCCTTGTCTTTTATAGCTAAGGGGTCAAAAGATTTCATCTAAAGCTGATAAATCAGATAAAAAAGTATAATGCACTAAGTACAAAGGAAACCCCTAAGACCGGTACTATAATCAACTAAAATTGGGTCAAGTTCTTGGTGTCAACAATAAAACCCATACTAACTACTTTAGGCAGAAAGGGAGTTATTAGGTAGCTCATATAAGTATTGGAAAGGCTGGAAGAACAGGCTATAAGCTGAACTTCTAGAACAACTCTCAGAACCACACTGTAGAACCAGCCTGGCAAGACGGCTGCTGCCACGGCCAGCATCGGCTGAGCCCAGGAAGGCACTTCCTCGAAACCAGGAGCTGCTGCCTCTGACCTGCAGGAAGAGGTTCTCAGCACATGACGCTCATCCCCCAAATAGCTGCGTGGCTCCCTCCCTGCACCAGTCCCCAGTTAGCTTCCACTCCTGGGTCTCAAGTTTGCAGACTAAATTTGGTCCTTGACCCCTAGAACCTAAATAATGACCTTGGGCTTAGAGTGTCAGTGTAAACTTATCAGTGTTCTCAGCTTTCTCAACCATTACCACTTGCCTGCCTCAGGGTAAATTTTGGCTTCAGTGTTCTTCTTTTAAAGAAACTGTATGGTTTCTTTCTCCAGGATCTAGGAGAACCATTTTCTGAGGGGTAAGAGTGGGCTCCACCTATCTGTGTATAGAATAAACATGTATCGAGTACAGATTCCATTGCAGAATCAAAAGGGAGAGGTTAAGAATGTCTTGTGCTATACTCTCCCCAATTTATAACTTGCCTTTTAGGGAACGAATATGATTTGAAGGCTTATGCTCATGGTAAGCATTTAAAATAATTTTTTTAAGTTTTTAATGTTTATTTTTGAGAGAGAGAGAGAGAGAGAGAGAGCGAGCCCGTGAGCACAAAGAGGGGATGGGCAGAAGGAGAGACAGACACAGAATCTGAAGCAGGCTCCAGGCTCTGAGCTGTCAGCACAGAGCTGGATGTGGGGCTCAAACTCATGAACGTGGGATCATGACCTGCACCGAAGTCAGAAGCTTAACCGATTGAGCTACCCAGGAACCCCAAAATTGTTTCTTATTTAATAGATTAAAATATTTTTTTTTGACATGTGAGATAGCCTTTTGATACCAGTCAAGTTGGAAGTTGGGCCCCCAGTTCGGGGCTCATGTCATTCCCTCTCACATAGACTCACTGGTGTGTTCTTCCTTTCCAAGTCTGCACGCCATGTCCATACTCTCTATGGGGAGATTATTTTTAGTCATCAAATTCCTTAACATGTTGGTGATGAATTTCTGCTGGAGAATTTTTTTTTTTTTTTGCATTTAAAAAATCAAATCACAGCATGAGTTTCATCTGGGAACCACATGTCTAGGAAATTAATTATTTCAAACCCAAGGGCATAACCGACCATAGCTAAAATGGATCTAGTTTATGGTTCTGCCATATTTGCTCATAACGCATTGAACCCCCAACAGAATCACTGTGCTGCACACTGGTCACTGGCCAGGAACCTTGTAACTGTCTTCTGGTATGACTCGGATATCTGGGACCTGAGTTTGAAGGAGTTTGTAGTTTCTAGAAATGGACAACAGGGACTAGGTAAAATGATCAATTTTGAGGAATTCGGAGGCCATGACATGCAGATTGTAGATGTAAGAAAACAGAATTACAGAAAGTCTCCGAAAAATCTGCTACCTGTCTTAATGTCGATTATGGTTATGATAGGAAGTTAGATTGCAAGTTCTTTCAAGGAAAGGAAGTATTTCATCCTTAGTGCATACCTGCTTGGATCAGGTGCATCGATGATGAAAGGAAATAACACCTTGACCTCATGAGGAAAAAATAGTAATGTCTTCTATAGCTGCCCTTCAATAAATAATCATCGAATGAGGGGCAGTTAAAGATACTTATACCACTTAAGGAGTAATTCACCTAAACTTTGAGTCTGTGCTTGTGCACACCTATGTGGGGAAGGTGGTCTTCCTCAGAAGGGCATTTCCCCAATGGATAAAGCCTTAGAACTGAATTGGAAGGTTTGGATCTTGTATCCATCACCATATGTCTCTGAGTCATTCCATATGTCCATCACCATATGTCACTTAGTGCATTCTGGGGGTGCCTGGGTGGCTCAGTCACTTAAGCATCCCGACTTCAGCTCAGGTCGTGGTCTCATGATTCGTGAGTTCAAGCCCCACATCAGGCTCTTTGCTGACAGCTCAGAGCCTGGAGCCTGCTTCAGATTCTGTCTCCCTTTCTCTCTGCCCTTCCCCTGCTTGCACTCTGTCTCTCTCAAAAATAAATAAATATTAAAAAAATATTTAACTAGAAACTTAGTGTATTCTGCATAAATCATTTATGAACATATAATAGGCATGTGGACTAGTGCATTTCTTCAGGAGAGCAATGCAGTTTTATCAAGAGAATTTGAGTGAGAGTCACTGTCATGGTCTTGTAGTTCCCCTAGAGAAGCTCATCTCAGCCTGTCTCTAGGGGGGATGGGTAAGTAAAACATGAAGGACCTTTATCACAACATACTCTGCAGCAGTTGGAAGTGATGAATTAGAGAAACACAGAGCAATACGGATAGACCTTTAAAAATAATGTTGAGTCAATAAATAAAACGGAACAGTATCATACCACAATTTCATGTTGGCTAATTAAAATCACATCCGTGGGAAACAACGCATGCATTTAGCAAAGATACATACCCACTTGAGGACATATTCCAAACATACTAGGAAGGATACCTATGGAGTGGGGTTTGGAAAAATAACATTATATGAGAAGGGACTTATTTAAAACCAATGATGAGAATATGGCATAATCATCTCCAGCCTAATGAGAAACATGGCAAAAACTGCCATTCTTCACCCCCATAATTGGAATTGTTCCATTCATCCTGGCTGCCCTAATGGGGTTGCCTTTTTCAAATTGTTCTTTAGGCACTCATGGCTTTTCCTAAACTCTGTTCGTTGATAAGGCTTAGAGTTCATTATTGTTTGCAGATTTTCTTCTGTTCCTTAAACTTTTGTAGGCAAATTAGGTATTAGATGTAAACAGAAAGTAATGAGGCACACCTGGGTGGCTGGGTGGGTTAAGCATCTGACTCTTGACTTCGGCTCAGGTCATGATCTCACGGTTCATGAGTTTGAGCCGTGTGTTGGGCTCTGCAGTGCAGAGCCTGATTGAGGTTCTCTCTCTCTCTCTTTCTCTCTCTCTCTTTATTTCTGCCCCTCCCAGACACTATCTCAAAATAAATAAACAAACTTAAAAAAAAAGTAGTGAGTTTTTAAACTTGATCCAAATAAGCGTTATTTCCTGCATGGACTCCAACAGTTCTGTCAATGCTTGAAAGGGTTTTGGGATTTTGTGTGTGTACGTGCACATGCGCACGTACACATTTAAGGATCGGCCAAACCGTCTCTTGTTTTAAAACCCAGCCTACTTACCTGGTCAGCGCCCACCTCTTCAACCTCACCCGGTTCCGGCCTCCCCACCTTGCCGCAGTGGTCCAGGCACAACCGGCCTCCTCTTCATCTCTGCAGCACATGGAACTCATTCTTGCTTGGGGGCTTTCCAGCCGTCACTCGTCTTGTCTGAGAGGCTGGTCCTTCTGGTCTTCCTTCTCAGGTGGGGTTCCTTCTGAAATGTTACGTCCCCAGAGAGGCCGTTTCTGATTACCCAAATAAGAGCCCTCTAATAACCTGCTGTCCTGCCACCTTGCCTTCATTCTTCCCATTGTCACTACGATCGGGTATTTGTTTATTTGTTGACTATATCCCCACCTTGAATAAAAGTTGCATTTCCTCAATGCCTAGAAAGATGCCTGCCACATAGTAGCTCCTCAGGAAAGTTTGTTGAATAGATTGGAGAGTATGATCTTTGTACCTGAGGTCCCAAAGTCAAGCAACCTGAATAAAGGGGTTATTATAGATTCTTTCACCCTTGTTAATTTATCATAATTTATTGTTTATTCTTTTATTATATCACTTCGTACTTCACCATGTATCACTTACATCTCTCTATACGTATCTGTGTCTCTTACTAAGTTGTGGACTTCTAAAAACATGAACTATGTTTCTAATTTGTCCCTTCCTTGGAAGACTTAACTAACGCCAAACTTTGATATTCCAAGTACTAGATACATATTTTTATCACACTGAACTGAATATGAATGTGTGTGTGTGTGTGAGAGAGAGAGAGAGAGCAAGAGAGGGAGAGAGAACAATTGTGTGGGCCTATTTGGGTACATTTTGTGCCAGTGAGTTTTAGATTCATTTTGAGTGTCTACTTACATTTAGAAAGTGCAAATTGGACCGAGATCAAATTTCTGGGCCACGTTGTCATAACGGCCTAAATTCTGTAGGACATAAGACACAATGGAAAATGGACAAATGAAAATAAATTTCTGTACTTAAGAAGGAGCATACTGTGCTCCTTGCTACATAAAAGCAAAGGCATAAGGGAGTTAAAAGGGGAATAAGGCCACAAAAACCAGGGTTAACCCAGCAACTAGAGTAGGTGGAGCATGTAGACTATGGGTAACTTGAGGACCGGCCATGCGACCCACTAATTTTTCTCCGCAGTGACCAGCATGGTGCATCGCCGATAGGAAACACTTAAGAAAACTTGTTAAATGATGGAAAATGAAAAATGGATACATGAAAAGGAATGACTTTTTTTATATGACTCATGAATTGGCTCAGGAGCCACTGGCTCAGGAGACTCAAGTGAAGGAGTTCCAAAAATGTGGCATCATTGACCTAAGTGTGAGATCTCTCTAGAACACATAGTTAGCTGTAGAAGTGGCATTGCTATTCATCAAGTCACCATCTTCCAGTCTCTCAGGCTAGAAACTTTAGAAGCTAATGTGAGTCACCCACTTTACTTGCCTAACACGCCTAAGCAGTCATTAATTCCTGCCAGAGTTACCTCAGAAACATCCTCAGCCCCCATTGCCTTCTTGCCTAATTTTCAGACAACAACCTCTCGATTGGGGTCTAGCCACCAATCTCTCTCCCCTTTGCAATCCTCCCTTTGCTCACTGAAGTTATCTCCTGTAACTGGCTTACTAACAAGCTGGAGCTGGGAGGATTCAAGCAGAAAGCCACTTTTTTCTACCTTATAACTGGCCCTTTAAAATTGCTCTCTCCGCTCTTTCCTCCCTACCCATGGTTCTCTGCTCCCTTTCAAGTATTGAAAAGTTCAGTCCAATGTCATTTCAAAACTTCAGTGTCTTATCCAAATTAGAGTTCTCCCTCCCATGGCCAGACTCGCAAACATGGCTCACAGTCCTTTGTTCCTTGTCTCACCTCCTCTTGCACTAGCTGGGCCCAGGAGAGAGAGGAAGTTAGAGAAAAAGAGGGAAGGTGTTCGGTGGCTGTTGCGGTCGCAATCACAGAGTCCTCTGTGATTGGCAGATCTAATGGGTATGTCTCTAGTGGGGTGCTTTAGAGGATTCGTTGAGAGACCCTTCCTCCCTGGGATAGCCTACAATAGCATTGCTTGGATGATACCCACCACAGCTAGCTCTTGAAATTCCCCCCTTATCACCTGGATTCCAGCAGGCCACCCTACACGGTGAGGCCTATGTTGGAATCATCTAGAAAAGCCTCTTCGAGTATTTAAGATAACAAGTCCAACTCTCTTTTTCATGTTCTCATGGCACAGACTTTTCTATTGTTTCTGTAAGTGCGGCTAATTCCCTCTGGGGACATATTGGCTTTGCTCGGCTGCCCAAGCTGCCACCAGCCAGACTTTCGTTAAAGATTTTTTCCAGTGGAATGAGAAGGCAGCCTCTAGGTCCGTTCTCTTAGCCTTCTCCGCAAAGCTTGGAGGTGTGGGAAGGTCTAACTGAGGCAGAGCAAGCTTGCGGCCACTCTTTGCCGGTCCCGCCTAGACGGTCTTGTATCTGGCTTAGAACGTGTGTATGTGGGGGGGAGACATAAATGCATTGTTCTCAGCTTTGGAGCCCCAGCCAAAACCCTGAGAAAGGAAGAGGCCTATTTTAACATGCTGGTACGTTCCTTTCAAAACATCAGAAACTGTTTTGCTTTGTTTTAATTAACTGTTGTAAGCTTACGATGCCTGATTTTGAAGTCCCAGAAAAGACATTTTAGCAAGCTGAGACAGAGATGGCTGAAACCCCATCATTTTGGGAACCCGGCGTGCAGGAAAGTTGGCTGACCTACGGAAGGCCACACAGCTGGTAATGACTGACCGGGTCTGGAACCTAGACCTTTGGCCTCCAAATTTTGTGCCCTTTAAGATTCAGCACACTATGCTGCTTCTATCCTACTTTTCCAATGTTCTTCTCCTTAAGGGGGACCAGAGACCTTTACACCTAAAATAAAGCAACCTATATGTAAGGGTCAAATGAAAAGAATACACACTTTCAACGATTTTCAAAGCCTATGAACTGGATGCTATGATTATGGATGATTTTAAGTTTTTGGCTTCCTTGTATTTTCTAAATTTTCTGTGATGATCATATATTTTCTTTTAGTGGAAGGAAACAAAACATAGACAATTATTCTTTTCTTTATTTATTTTATTTATTTTTTTATCCATTTATTGTCAAATTGGTTTCCATGTAACACCCAGTGCTCATCCCAACAAGTGCCCTCCTCAGTGTCTGTCACCCTCTCTCCCCCGCTCCCATATCCCCCTCAACCCTCAGTTTATTCTTAGCATTTAAGAGTCTCTTATGTTTTGTCTCCCTCCCTCTCTGTGGCTTTTTTTCCCCCCTCTTCCCCTCCCCTCCCCATGGTTTCCTGCTAAGTCTCACAAAGTCCACCTATTCATGGAAACATATGGTATCTGTCTTTCTCTGACTGACTTATTACACTCAGCATAATACCCTCCAGTTCCATCCACATTGCTACACATGGTCAGATTTTCTTCTTTCTCATTGCCATGTAAAATTCCATTGTATATATATACCACATCTTCTTTATCTATTCGTCAGTTGATGGACACTTAGTTTCCTTCCGTGATTTGGCTATTGCATAGACAATTATTCTTTTTAAGTATGAGTTTTATAGGAAAGAACTCCAAGTGAAAACAAAATTGCATTTATATATTTTTTGGTAAGTCCATTTAAGTAGAATAATAAGACCTGAATTATAGTCCTGGGGCTACTTAACTGTGTAACTTTGAGGTAGTCACTTGACCTCTTTGGGAATCACTCCTCAAAGAGCCTGGACTGCCTAAAAATCTAAGATATTTTCTACTTCTAAAAATAGAAACTATTTCTTAAAAGCCTTGCGGGAAGCAATTATGAAAATGTATATGAAAGTCTTAGAATATAAAGCTCCATGCAAAGGTGTGCAGTAAAGGACCCTGATTTCTCATCGTCGTCTAGCAAGGACCTTCCCATCAAGCCAGATCAGCCTTGTGGATTCACCTAAGCAAGACGTTCTGGCTCTATGTTTGCCCTCAAGGTCCACACTTACCCTTAGCCCAGCTTCCTCTGAGAAGTCTCTCGGCCTACCCCAGCCCTCAGTGATGCCCCTTCCAGTACCTGTGGGCTCAGCCTGGCACTGCCCCATTTAGCTAAACGTCTGATACTTTTCCGTGTTGCACATTGTGATTTCTCGTGTGCTAGGTTTTCTTCTCCAGTTCATGGCCCGCAGAGAGTAGTCATACTTGCCGTCCCCGTGTCCCCAACTATCGTCCAACATGGGCCAAGCACACAGGGCATCCTCCGTAATCTTTGTTAGTGAGAGGTGTCCGTTGCGGGGGGGGTGGGCAGGTCCAATTAGAGACTCCAGATATGTAGGGTCCCCAGCTGTCCTTGGCACAGGGTGCCCTCGGCAGCCAATCTGGGTCTGGGAGAAAATGCAAGTGATCCCTTTTTCTCCGGCTCCCTTTGTTTCTTTCTCCTCCCTGGCTCTGGGCGGCTGACTATGGGTTGCTTTCTGCTGCTGTGACTTCCTGGAATTGGACCCATGCTTCGGATCTCTTCTGGAAAAGGGATCATGGGTCTCCTTACACTGCTGGCTCCAGGCGACCTTCCCTAGGCCAGGCCAAAGGAGTGGAGTCGGCCAGGCCACTAAACTATCTGGGCTACGATCTGGGCTTCCTGGCTGAGAAGCCCAAAACACTCACGGGCTCGTTCTGCTGATTTTTACTCTCTCCCAGGCCCTGGGGAGGGAGGAAGAGCCACTTCTCTCCCTCGCCTCTCCTAAGTGCCTCTTCCGCCCTCCCTGCCTCCTCCTCTTCCCTGGCTGCTTCCCCTGTCTCCTCTCCCTAACCCATGTTCCTCTGGCCGACTCTCTGACACTCAGCTTTCATTTTCTTCCCTCTGTTACCTCCTCTTCTTTCCAGCCCAGCTCCCGCCCTTCCGTGGACATTTCTGTTGACAGTTATTTCTGCTCGTAGAGCGAACAGGAGGGGAGATGATAGCCACTCTTTTTGTGCCAGGCAGGGAGCTAGGTGATTTCCATACATTTTTCTCGTTGTCAGAGTTAGTCTTGGTTGTCACTTTATGGTGGGGAAACAGAACAATTCGATTGCTTCAGATGGCACCTCAGAAGCTGCTCACGGTTGTCCCCCCGGGAGTTGTCTCCTGCCCTGACCCACGATGGCACTGGCCCAGGGGAGGTGGTGGCACCAACCCCGGGGTGAGGTGCCAGAGGGGGTGTCGATGCCCTCTGAAGTAGGCCACGCATGCTGTGCTGCACGGTTCTAAGCTCTCTGATAAGGCCTTCCGCGCTCACTGCCTCAAGTCACACATCCGAAGTGAAATGTGGGTGTTTTAATCACTGAAGAGAATCCTTAATACTGCTCCTTCAGCACATAGCTGCCTCTCTCGCGCCAGGAACTGCAGGGAGCCTATTGCTTCCCGTCCTGAACTGGTTCCAGAAGCGTTAGGTGATGCTCAGTACAATTTTCAGTTGTTATCATAGGAGGCCCTTAGAGACGCTTCTCCATTCTAGCAATTAGCCACACAGGGGTCAACCAAGTGTTCTCAGCTCTAATTAACAGCTGTGTTGAATCTGGGACACATGCAATTCCTTTGGGGATACGCTCTTCAAACAGAAACAAAACCAGAATATCAAGCTCTTTCCTCCTTATCGGAGGCCGCGAAGTCTGAAAATTATTGCTGAGGTTATTCTCAATAAAAATTCCGGGAAGCTGAGTGGCTTCGGAGCTGGATGTCTGAATTTAAAGGTACAAAGATCATCTCAGCTCTACCAGGGAACTATCCGTCGGGGCCCGTGAGGCTCCAGGGAGTGCTGCGTGTGGGGAGGGGATTAGGTGCCTCCCAGATGCACCACAGGAGTCCAGCTACACCCAGCAGGCCTACGTGCTATCATTGCCCCATGAATCAAAGGCTTGCTCTCTGGCTTCAGAAGGAAAAGGAAAAGGAACAGGATACTTTGTGTCAGGACTCCCGCTCCAAACGGGAACCATGCTGATGCCGGCTCAAGTTGTCTCTGGGCACGCTGGCTGCCTGCCCTCCCTGACAGCTGCAGGAGCTCTGTCAGAAATCCGAGGGAGAATTTCCTTTGCGGCCATGACGGAGAACCCAGGATCAAGAGCTTTGCAGACAGAAAAGACCTGACCCTTCAAATATCCCAAGTCATCTACTAGGGTCAAGAAGCAGCCAGCAAAAAGCAGGACAGCTGGCTGTCGGGCCCTGGATGGAGAAAGCGTTATTCCACTGGGAACCAGCCAGTTGACTGTTTCTTCCCTGAGAGCAAATGCAACAGAGGCATTTAAAAACAAGTATATTTTAATACTGTGATATTTCAGATGAATAAAAAGATACCGAACAATACCTATGACCCCAGAGGGTAAACATGAACTTTGTGCCATGGTTACTTCCATCTCTTTCTAGACGATTTGTGTATATGTTTGAACCTTCCCCTGCTTTCCCTGGCCCCAGACTCCATTAGCCTCTGAGGGTGGTATGTATCCTCTTGTGTTTCCACAGGAGTGTATATTCTTACTAAATATGGATGTATCCATAAGCGACAATATCCCTCTGTTTTCAGAGATGTGTGTAAGTGGAATGTTCTGTGCCCCTCATTTTGCTACAGGTTTCTACTTCTCTCAACAGGTTCCCAAATCATCCACTTTAATACATATAAATCTAGCTCATGCATTTTAACTTCAGAGAGGTGTTTTATTAGATGACTCTATCAAGATGTATTTATCCATTTCCTTATTGATAAACATTCAGTCATTTAAATTTTTTTGACTCTCAAACGTTGCCGTAACAAATAGACTCGTGTCTCTTGGGGAACACAAAGGAGCTTTTTTTTTTTTTAGGGTGTTAGTTTTGCTCTCGGGAAACTTTCAGCCGTTAAAATTATTAAGGACCCCAAATAGTTTTTGTCTATATGGATTATATCTATTGATCTTTATGGTGTTTGAAATTGTAACTGAGAAATTTTAAAAATATTTCTGTATTAATTCATTTAAAAATAGCAGTAATAAGCCTACTACATTTTACCATAAATAACATGCTTTTAATTTAAAAAAAAGCTATATTTTCTCAAACAAAAAATATTAGTGAGGTCATTGTTTTTGCATTTTTGCAAATCTCTTTAGTGTTTGGCTTAATAGAAATTGGCTGGATCTTTATATCTGCTTCTGTATTCAATCTGTAATATGTTGTCTTGGTTAAGTGTGAGAAGACCAGCAGGCCTCACCCAATGTAGCTGGAAAGGGGAGGAGTATTTTATTTTATTTGTTTATTTATTTTTAAATGTTTATTTTATTTTTGAGAGATAGAGACGTAGCGTGAGCGAGGGAGGGGTAGAGAGAGAGGGAGACACAGAATCCAAAGCAGGCTCCAGGCTCCAGGCTTGGAGCTGTCAGCACAGAGCCCGATGTGGGGCTCGAACTCGTGAACCACGAGATCATGACCTGGGCCGAAGTCAGACGCTTAACCGACTGAGCCACCCAGGCGCCCCAGGGGAGGAGTATTTTAAGAACCTTCTTAGATAACTTTGGATATTCTTCATCAAAGATATCAAATCAAAAGACTACAAGTAATAGTTTCTTAAAGGTTAGTTCCAAATGTGGAATCTGAAATTGTGTCAAATGAGTTTCTCATACTTTGTTACACTAAAACCTATTTATCTTTCTTGGTCATTTGGGAGACATTGGTTCACTGAGTTATACATGCCTTACAAATGTCAGCAGGTTTTATTATATAAAATCAAAAAAACCCACATTTATTGGGGTGCCTAGGTGGCTTAGTCAGTTAAGCGTCCGACTCTTTGTTTTGGCTCAGGTCATGATCTCACAGTTTGTGAGTTTGAGCCCTGCATCAGGCTCCTTACTGATGGTGCAGAGCCTACTCAGGATTCTGTCTCTCTCTCTCTCCCTCCCTCCCTCAAAATAAATAAATAAATAAATAAACATTAAAAAATAAAAAAACCCCACACATTAATTTATATCACCACTGATTTAATCATAAAAAGCTTTTTAAAATTGGGAAACTATCAAGGTCATGGTAATGGACACAAATTTTCCAAAATTCTAACTTTGCTTGAAAGCTCAAAATTTATCTTTGGCAACAGATGTAGTCAGTTCCTTGAAGTGACAGGCTCACTTTGTTCATTTATGAGAAAATGCCTGCCAAAATCCCAAGTCTGAATAACCGTAGTTTTTTAGTCTTTCTTTCAAGTAGAAAGGGTGTTCTATGAAAAAAAGCAGCTAGCTCAGCTCATAGCTCAAAAAAAAAAAAAAAAAAAGAATGCATGTGTTTTTTTCTTGAGAAAACCATCATATTTTGGTGTGCGGAAGTGGTTGATGTATATTTTCTATTTCATTACACAGAATATTAATATTAAAAAGACATGAACTTCAGAGTTGAGATTTAATAAAATGTATACATAATTTTTACTGCTCCATCAATAAAATTACTAAGCAGAGAGGCACCTGGGTGGCTCAGTTGGTTAAGCACCCGACTTCAGCTCAGGTCATGATCTCACAGTCTGTGAGTTGAGCCGAGCCCCGTGTCGGGCTCTGTGCTGACAACTCAGAGCCTGGAGCCTGCTTCAGATTCTGTGTGTGCGTCTCTCTCTCTCTGCCCCTCCCCCCTCTCACGCTCCGTCTCTGTCTCTGAAAAATGAATAAACCTTAAAAAACGTTAAAATTACTAAGTAGAACTAGATGATGTTCATGATGATGATGATAATGATGATGATGATGATTTTACTTCAAGCACCTGACAATAGAGAATACCAGGACGAGCATAACAGTTTGCCACCACAGCCTCGATTTGTGCTAAATCACCAGCAGTTTTACCTATAATTGCTTCTGCATCATCAGTACAAACAGCAACACGTTGAAGAGTGTTGGCAAATAGTACAGAGTATAGATCTAAGGAGGAATTGCTGGGGCCTAGGATACGCATGTGTTCAATTCTACTAGATGACACGAAGTTGCTCTTCAAGTAGGTAGTGCTCTCTCAGATATCTATCTACCAGCCGTGTTAATAAGAGTTCCTATTGCTTCACAACCTGGCCGACTCGGAACTCGTCTTTTAATTATGGTTTTGGTGCCTTGGTATAGACATTTTAAATTCTACTTTGAAATATGCCCAGAATATTCGGTCCTTATCATTCTGTTCTTAACGAGGCCTCAAGAGAAACTATTTTACCAGAGCCTAACTGATTGGGTTCTTGCCAGAGATTAACCAACCTGAGGAAGGGAAATATCCAACATCAGCCCCCTCTAACCTTCTTGTCTCACCTAAGGAGGTAAACTAAACAAAACTGAGAAGCAATTGTAAAGTCACAGTCCAGGGGTACAGGCTCACCAAAAGTCTGTGACCTAATTATGGGACTGTAGAATACTTATGTCCCCTGCCCCTACACTCGACACCACCAGAACAAGAAGGCCTCTGTATACTAACAGGGGAATACAGCTGAAAGAATTGCATATCCCAGACATTATTTAGGAAGAAGTCTTCAGAGACACCTAAAGACATGAGGGGAGACAGAAACAAGAACACCAGAGGAAATTTTAACCTCTGACACCTATAACTATAGCAAATAGTAGACACAGTATAACCCCAGTCAGCTAAATATAAAATCGCACACTAAAGGACTATTTACCCCAGCCTTTTATCCATGTGTCATGTCTGACTTTCAACAAAAAATTACAAGGCATACTAAAGACAAAGAACACAGTTTGAAGACACAGAGTAAGCATCACAACCAGACTCAGATATGGCAGAGACATTGGAATTATCGGACTGAGAATTTGAAACAACTACAATTAATATGCTATGAGAGGTGTCTGGGTGGTTCAGTCAGCTAAGCATTAGACTCTTGATTTCAGCTTAGGCCATGATCTCACGATTTATGAGATCGAGCCCCATGTCAGTCTCCATGCTATCAGCATGGAGAATGCTTGGAATTTTCTCTCTGCCCCTACCCTGCTTGCTCACTCTTTCTCTCTCAAAATAAATAAACATTATATATATATATATATATATAGTTTCTATGATTCCAATTCTTACACATTTTATTTGTTTCTTGCACAGGATCTCCGGAATAGTGTTAAATAGAGGTGGCGATAATGGTCATTCTTGTCTTTTCTCTCTGAATGTAAAAATACATCTAAGATTTCACTATTGACTATGTTTTCTGTAGGTTTTAGTCAATATTCCTTTTTAGGCTAGGAGGTGTCCTTTTAATTCTAATTAAGAGTTCTGTAGGTTTTGTTTTAAATCACAAGCGAATGTTGAATTTTATTGAACTCTTTTCCTGGATCCTCTAAGATGATTATGTGGTTTTCCTTCTTTAATTTATTAATGTGTTGAAATGAAACAATAGATATTTTTCTTAGGGTAATTCGTCATTTATTTGTGTGATAAACTGAATTGGTCATTATTTTTTTTAAAAAAGCCTATATTCCTGGATTTGGCTTGTGATTATTTTGTCTAGGATATTTTGATATATATGTTCATAATGAAGATTGAACCGTATTTTTCTTTCTCTTATAGTCATTGTCTGGTTTTGGTATCAAGAATATACTAGCCTCCTAAAGTGAAATTTCCATTTTTAAGTTCATTTTCTGAAAATGAACTTGCCTATAAAATATTGTGAGCCGCATGTGATTTTGTTTTTTGGTGTGTGGTAGATTTATTTATTATTCCATTTCTTTTATGATCAGAGGTCTAGCAATTTTTTCTATTTCTTCTCGAGTTAAATTTAACACTTTATCTTAAAAAAAACATGCTGTTGGTTTTCAAATTTATCAGCACTAATTTGGTCAAAGGAGTTTTTAGTAATCATAGTTGTATCTTCCTATCATTTCTAATATTGCTTATTTGTGCTTTCTTTTTTTCATTGATCAACCTACCAGAAGTTTGTGTATCATATTTTATTGAATCTTAGATATCACCAATTATAAAATATTTCAGAGATGTAAAATGTGGGAAAAAAGTGTCTCAAAGTAAATAAAACATTACCTTCTCAGCTTCTTCAAAGGACTAGCACCGTTAAAGTGTTTGTTTTTCATTTCATGAGTGTGTGCTGTTACCCTTATTATTTCTGCCCTTCTACTTTCTAATATATTTCTAATAATATCCTTTTCTAATATATTTCTAATAATATCCTTATTATTTCCATCCTTATACTTTCTTTCCATTATGCATTTTCTAATATTTGGACTTAGAAATGTAACTCATTAATTTTCATTCTTCTTTATAAAATAATCCATGCTGGGCAATAAATTTTCCCTTTGTGCTATTCGTACTATGAGTTTGATATACAGTGTTTTCATTGCCATTCACTTTCTATGTATTTCATATGGAGAATTATTTCTTCTTTGAAGACTAAATTAATAGAAGCATGTTTTAAATTTTCCAAATATTAAAAAAATATTTTTTGTTATTTATTTCTAACTTTATCAGATTCCACTCAGAAAACATGATCTATATATAAATTCTGTAGTATTTGCTAAGACTTCCATTATGGCCTGGCACATGGTTAGTATTTGTAAATGTTTTCTCTGTAATTTTGTAAATGATTTTGAAATATTATGTATTCTATTATTGTTGGGTATAGGGTCCTCTGTATGTCTATTGGATAGAATTTGTTAAGTCAGGAACACAAATCTTCTGTATTTTTAACTCAATTTGTTTGTTTGATCTCGTTATTTCCCGTATGAGAAATGTTAAAAAATCAACCAACGTTCTTATAGATTTATTAGTTTTCCTTATAATTTTGTCAGATTCTGCTCTCTATATGTTCTAAGACTATCCTGTTACATCTATAATTTCCTCATGACTTAACTTACTCAACCATTCATTTACTGAGCTCCTACCATGTGCCAGGCATTGTTCAAGACCATGAAAAAAAAAAAAAAAACAGCATCCAACAAGACAGAATTATTATTCCTTCCATTATTAAATAATGATACTCTTTATCACAAATAATACTTTTTACTTTAATATTTACTCTGCATAATAATAATGTTGGTATACCGGCTTTTTAAAAATGTATTATTTTCCTGGTATTAAAAAAAATTTTTTTTTCAACAACATATGGCAGGACTCTGTTGTTTTCTAAATCCAATCTGAGAATAGCTGACTTAAAAAAAATATCTATTTATTTATTTTGAGCAGGGGAAGGGTAGTGAGACAGGGAAAGAGAAAATCCCAAGCAGATTCCGCACCATCAGGAAGGAGCCTCACGTGGGGCTCAGTCTCACAAACTGTGAGAGCATGACCTGAGCCGAAATCAAGAATGGGATGTTTAACTGACTGAGGCACGCAGGTGTCCCTAAGAATAGCTGACTTTTGAGAGAGTCAGAAAATCATACCTTTTCTTTTATTTTGAGTTCTGATGTATTTGGTATTAATTTTAACAAGTTATTTTCTGTTTACCCTGTTCTTTCTTTGTTTCTCTTTTCCTGCTAAGTATTGTCTTGATTTTTTAAGTGCTCTTTTTCCCTCTATTGGTTGAAAAGTTGTATATTACATATCTATGTTTTTAGAGTCTTTTTGGCTGTTGTTAATATCTTACACGTACGGTTTCTGTTAACAGTGTTTCCAGTTGCAAGAGTTCTATCCTCTTCCCAAACAATACAAAGGCCTTAGATTCTTGAAATTTAATCTCCCTAACTCCCGTTTGACCTGTTTTTCTTCACGTGTATTTTTTACTATTTGTTCCTGTCCTCCAGTCTTCCATATTATTAATTTTTTACAATTAATATTTGTGTAGATTAAATCTACATGTTTGCCAATTTATCTCTCAACTTTTTTGAGAGAGAGAGAGAGAAAGAGGGAGAGAGAGAATCCCAAGCAGGCTCCGGGCTGTCAGTGCAGAGTCCATGGCCCTGGGATCACAACCCTGAGCCAAAATCAAGAGTCAAACATTCAACCCACTGAGCCACAAAGGCACCCCTCTCAACTATTTTTTGCATCTCATTTCTTCACTTTTGTTTTAATTTCTTTCTTCCTGAACTCCAGGGAGAAAGAACTATCATAGATCTTCCAGTGATGACGGTGAGTAATAAATTTTTCTTTGTCTGAAAATGACTTTATTTTAGTCTTATTTTAGGAGATACTGCCGTTGTGCGTATAATTTTGTTAGTTATTTTCTCTTATTATTTTCTCGTATTATCTCTTTGAAGAAAGAAAGAGTCTTTCAAACTCTATTGTTGCCGAAGAGAAATCTTCTGTCAGTCTAATAACAGCTACCCTTTTGTGGTAATAGTTCCTTCTCCTCTGGTTGCTTCTGAGATTTTTGTCTTTATCTCTGGCCTTCTTTAGTTTTGCCATCATTTGCTTGTGTTTGTTTGTTTGTTTTCATGCTTGGTTCTTCGACGTGAGCATTTAGAACTTTCTTTAAGTATGGAAAATTTTCATCTATTTTCCCTGAACATTGCCTTCTTCAAAAGCTCCTGTTAGAGGGATGTGGTATCTTCTCGTTGCGTCCTCTCTCTGAACTTCTCTCATGCACTCTCCATCCCTTAATCCCTTCATGTGGCGTTTTGCATGATTTATTCAAATCTATTTTTCAGGTAACAAATTCTCTCTTCAGCTATGTCTGATATGCTGTTTAATTTGCCTTTTCAGGTTTTTATTTCGGTGATGATATTTTTCGTTTCTGAACATGTTACATGTATTTAAAATGTCTGCCTAGGTTTTCTTTATCATAGCTTCTTTCCTTTCTTGTATATCTTTGCTCATTTGTTTAATTTGGATTTCAAAAGTTTTATGAGTATGTGCATATGCGCGTGCGTGCGTGTGTGTAGAGTTTTATGCAAACTTATCGCATGTATATCTTTGTGTCACCACGACTACAGTGAAGATACAGAAGTGCTCCATCTCTGCCGGGCTCAGGCTGCTCTTAGAACCATCGACTCTCCTCACTCTCCCCACTCTGTTCTTAACCCTGGAAACCGAAAATCTGTTCTCCTTTTCCATCAATGTATTATATCAAGCATGGTATATGCATTGGATAATACGGTATGTAACCTTCAAGATGGCTTGTTTCATTAAGCAAAATCCCTTTGAGATCCATCAGAGTTGTGTTTATAATTAATAGTTTACTCCTTTTTATTGCTCAGTAGTACTCTATGGTTTGAATATACCATAGTTGTTTAAACTTTCACCAGCTGAAGACTTCTAGGTTGTTGCCAGTTTTATGCCAATATGAATAAATCTGTTATGCCCATTCACGTACAAATTTTGTATAAACACAGGTTTTCATCTCTCTGGAAAAAATGCTCAAGAGTTCGTTTGCTGGGTTACATGATAATTGCGTGTTTGGTTTCAAATGAAATAGCCAACTGTATTCCAGAGTGGTTATGTCGTTTAAGAGCCCTAGCACTGTACAAACCATCCAGCTTCTCCATATCCTCCCCAGCATTCTCGTAGATGTGTGGGGTATCTCGTAATGCTTTGGATTTCCCCAGTGATTAATGATGGTTAGCATCTTTTCGTGGGCTTGTCTGCTGTGTATCTTCTTTGGTGAAATGTCTGTTCATGTCTTTTGCCCGTTTTCTAAGTGAATCGTTTGTTTTTACTGTTCAGTTTTGAGAGTTTCTCTATCATCTAGATACCAGTACTTTGTTGGATATGTGGTCTGGAAATATTTTTCTCCGGTCTGCAGCTTATATCTTCATCATTTCACAGGGTCTATGGGAGAGCAGAAGTTTTCAGTTTTGATGAGGTATAATTTATCAATTTTTCCTTCTAAGAATCATGTTTTTGGTGTCAACTCCTTCATCATTTTAACTTAAATATCTAGTATTCTCTTTCTGATTTCCTGTTATATGTAGTTCACAGCACACACGTTCTTTGCATTGTGCATGTGAGCTCCATCTCATGCTGGCTCATTTCTTCATCTCTCTTGTATATTATGAGCTCATTTTGGACGAGCTAGGATGGTTTTTTTTTCTTCTCATTTTAGTCCCTTGAACTGTGCAAGCCACTTTGCTCTGATGTTTTATATTTTCTGTTGCTCGAGAAATTTTGGGAGTCCTAGACCAATTTGGAGATTTCCATACCTTAGGGGCCCTAAAAATACGAATCCCACACCCTCATTTGAATTGTCTAGAGTTTTCACTCCCCTGTTGGACATGTAATCCACCTAGTATTAGGCACAGAGCTTCTTTGCAACTTCTGTGGGCCTTTGGCATGCCCCTTTTTTTTAGTTCCCTTTTCATGAATTTAATAGACCACCTTAGCAAGGTCCCAGTTCCAACACCCTGCGTTTCTCGAGTTGAGAGTCATGTATGTTTCCCTATGTGGATGTACAGTGTCCGGCCTCCAGCCCCACATCCTTATAACCGGGTCCAGTATCTCACTTCGCCAGGTTACTACAGGTTAATTGGAGTCTACTGCTCTGATTTTGAACCCACTTTTTGTTCTTGACAAACAGTTTCCCCTTTCTGTTTTTTTCTTTCTTCCCTTCTTTTTCTCAGTCTTGACTAATTAAATTCTTTGTATTACTTTATACAGCATTTTAATATTTTTGTAGCAGAAGTTGGTCCACAATAGCTTACTATCCATGGTGTTACCACTAAAGCACTCACATGAGAACTTTAATCATACAGAAAATTACATATCATCTGAGAGGTAGAGAATGAAAAATTCAGAATACAGAGAATATGAAAAACAGATAACAAGTGATGAGTTTGACAGGGAAGCCCCTAGTATTTCTCCACTCACGAAAGTATAGATTTGGATAGAAAGCATTAATTTTTTTCTTTCAAAATCTTTCTGGTTGTTTCTTTCTCTGATTCCATTTCTACCACCTTCCCTTGAATAGAGACTTTGATATTCCAGGGTCTGCTGAATATACAGAGGTTTAGGCCTTGTCCTGAGCCTTGTTTTCTGAGTATTCCTCCTCATACCCTTCCATCCCCAACCCTGCATTATAATTTTTATCTTGTTCTCCCTTAGCAAATGGCTTCTGATTCCCTAGTCCCTTCCCGTGCCTCTCACCTGGGATTGTTTCTAGGGCTTTATCTCAGCAATTCTCGTTCTCGTTTCACACCCTCAATCCCTAAATTGCTTGCTATTCTTAGTTTCCCAATTCTTCATTCCAAAAAGTTTGGCATAACATTAGTCTCTTCATGGGTAGAATCTTGCTAAATGGAAAGAAAAGGGGGTGTCCCATGCAGGAAGGAATTTAGGAGAATTGCCACAGCTAAAGTGCAAAACAGAAAGTCTTTAGTTGTAAAGTGAAACCATGTCTTAATTCTCATATTTCATTTTATTTTTCAGGTCCACACACATTTTTATTTCTCCATTTTGTGTAATCCATGGTGCTTCTGATTAAAGTCCCCCAAAGGGTTCCTACTGCATTCAGAACAAAATCTAAATTTCTTGTAGTGGCCTACCAGGACCAGCATGACTGGGTCCCTGCCTGGTCTCCAGTCTCAACTCTGTGTATTCTTTTCAGTAGGTGGATTCAAATCTTTTCTTACTTCTAGACTTTTTTCTTGAATTCTAATTTTAAATATTTCTTCTATTTAATACTTTGTTCTTATTTTTCAGGACTCTCTATTATTCGTATGTTGGGTCTTCTTTGCGTATCTTCTATATCTACGTCTTTGAGTCCACCTTAACTAAAAGGACACCACTTTAATCCAAATCCAGTCCAAAAGCTCATATGTGTGCTCCGTGCCTAGTGCATACCTCAGTGAAGGATCCTAAAAACAAAAAAGAAAAAAAGAATCAAACATGTTGCATGTTGCTTTTTATGGCCAATACCCCCCTATATGTGGAGGCAACTCACATAGAAAAGATAGCTTGATAAGAAGGAAAGGTGTCCATATATGATTAACTACTAAAATAGGGATAAAGATATTAGGTGATATAGGGTTGAATTATGCAGTAAATCACAAAAAAAAAAAACCAAAAAGGCCGCTTCTACAATCCAGGCTTACTAGGCTCTGATGCAAAAAGCTTGTCTTTTCCATCCGTTTATCGATGCTTACATTCCTCTTATTTCGACACTTTCCGACATTATATTTATACTTCACACTTTTTCACTTTTGTGCTGCTCTACAAGTTTCCCTCTGGCAGATATTTGATGCTCGTTATGTGTTTCCTCAGAATTTTGTACAACCTTCTGTCGTAACACTAACTACTTGGGTTGTCATGGCCCAGAGCAGGGGCTCTAAAATCTGGTGGATCTGGGGTAGAATCCCAGCTCTGCCACTTACCAGCCTTGTGACCGCAACCAAGTTACCTAACCGACAGCTTTATCTTCTTCATCTGTCAGAGGGGGATAAGAATAAGAATAGATTATTATAAGTGTTAAACTCGATAATGCTTGTAAAGTGCTTAGTATGGTGTCTGGCACCCACTGATGGTCAACTTAGTTTTACAGGTACCTCTGTGTCTCCCCTATTGTACTATGGTCTCTGTGGAGACAGGGACACAGTCCCAGTAAGTTTGTTGAGTGAATTTACAGCTCTCTGTAATTGTTCTTTTTCTTGACCAAAGGTCCTATGCCATGTTGACTTACTTACTATCTAGGAGGCTCTTTCACAGAGAAAAGATCCCCACGAGGTTCTCTCTTTCATGCTCATCTGGTAGGGCATGCTTAGAAGTAGATAATCTAGGGGCACCTGGGTGGCTCGGTCGGTTAAGTGTCCAGCTTTGGCTCAGGTCATGATCTCACTGCTCGTGAGTTCGAGCCCCACATCAGGCTCTGGGCTGACAGCTCAGAGCCTGGAGCCTGCTTCAGATTCTGTGTCTCCCTCTCTCTCTGCCCCTCCCCCACTCATACTCTGTCTCTCTCTCAAAAATAAACATTAAAAAAATTTTTAAAAAAAAGAAGAAATCTAGTTATTGACACTTGTTCTTCCTACCTGTGGTCTAGGAAACTCTATTGGTGGATTTCCCCAATAGAAATTCTTGTGTCCATTAGTTTTCCCGGTTACTTTCCCTATTGAAGACATGCTCACACTTTTTCTGGGATGGCTTATCATTTTTATTTCAAGTTTACCTTTACTTATCTATTTTTTAAATGTTTATTTCTTTACTTTAAGGTGGGGAGGGGCAGAGAAGAGGGAGAGAAAGAATCCTAAGCATGCTCAGCGCTGTCAGTGCAAAGCCCTGTGAGGGGCTCAATCTCATGAACTGTGGGATCGGGACCTGAGCTGAAATCAAGAATGGGATGCTTAACCGACTGAGCCACTCAGGCACCCCTTAAATTCACCTTCAAATCCTTATTCCAGGGTACCCTGCATGCAGCTAAAGTTACTTTGCATTTAGCAACTCTGAGAAGTATAAACACACAATTATAGGACACATTACCCTCTTTCCTGTGGTTACCCAGATGTTGCTTTTCCCATGCAGTTTATTAGAGTTTAAAGGGAGAAACCAGCCTAGCTATCTTTCCCTTTGACTTACTGCAGTAATTAAAATAGTCCCTTTAAAAGTAATGTGTGGGGGCGCCTGGGTGGCTCAGTCGGTTAAGCGGCCGACTTCAGCTCAGGTCATGATCTCATGGTCTGTGATTTCGAGCCCCATGTCAGGCTCTGTGCTGACAGCTCAGAGTCTGGAGCCTGTTTCCGATTCTGTGTCTCCCTTTCTCTCTGCCCTTCCCCTGCTCACGCTCTGTCTCTATGTCTCTCAAAAATAAATAAATGTTAAAAAATAAAAAAATAATAAAAAAAGTAATGTGTGGACGTATTTATAGAAATATAGTTATAATTAAGGATATACTGGAGATATATATGTGGTTGTACATATAGACGAAAAAGTGTTGAAAAATAATATCTCAAAAAGTTAATGGTGGTAACTGGTAACCATTGGGTGGTGATATTATGAGTATTTATTTTTTCTTTGTACTTTCAACATAAATCCTTATTGGGTTGCTTTCTTTTCTGCTCTCAGTTTAGCTGTGACAATTTTCTCAGAGACTGCTAATTGTCTTCAAAGTCCTTTTTTCCATTCTTCTTTAGTAATAGAATTTTTAGCTGAGTACAGGGATGCCCGGAATAAATACTACATTTTACAGCCTCTCTTGAAACTAGGTTTGAGCCACGTGTCACCTTCTGGTTCATGGGATGTCCTTAGAAATGTCATGTGCCATTTGGAGAAAGGGTCCTTGAATAGAAGACGTGCCTTTTTCTTCCGCTCTTTGTCCTTACCGACTAAGAAACAGATGTAATGGCTTGAAGTTGGTAAGCCCTTCAGGATTATGTAGACGAAGGTCCCGCTCCAGGGACAGCAAACCAGAGAGCTGGAAGAAGCCAGGCTCCGTGACGACTTTGTGGACATTCCCATCCATGCTTCTAGGCCCCTCATCTCTGGATGGCTTACATGAGAGCAACATGGATGCTCAAGTCACTATTAATTTTGATTTTATGGTACAGGCCAAATCGAGTCTTAACTGACATAGAATTAGTGTATCATTCCTATTATGCTTTGCCTCGAAGGTGAAGAATTTGTACTATATGCTCATCCCTGGACACGCATAACATAATTTTCGTAAGTGAAGTGTTCTGCTTTGGTTCTTACACTGTTTTAAGACTGTCCAATCTCATGAAGCTCTAGTTCCATAGCCTCATCAGTGCACATATCCCAGGAGACACATGTGTTTGTGGCAGCACCCATTTGTCACAGCGAAAATTTAGAAACCACTGAGTAGGGGCGCCTGGGTGGCTCAGTCAGTTAAGTGTCCAGCTTCGGCTCAGGTCATGATCTCCCGGTCTGTGAGTTTGAGCCCCGTGTCGGGTTCTGTGCTGACGGCTCGGAGCCTGGAGCCTGCTTCGGATTCTGTGTCTCCCTCTCTCTCTGCCCCTCCCCCGCTCATGCTTTGTCTCTCCTGCTCTCAAAAATAAATAAAACATAAAAAAAAATTTAAAAAAATAAAAAAGAAACCACCAAGTAACATGGTTAATATAAATTAATATAAACACGGTTAAATAAATTGTGGGACATTCCTGCTATTGGATATCATACAACAGTGAAAATTCATCAACTATAATCACATTATTAGTAAATCTTAGGAATATAATGTTGGGCCAAAAGAATAAATCCTGGAAGATAACATATAAGTTAAAAAAGAAATAAAACTAGCACAAAACTTTGGCCTAAATATATGTGTAATAAAATGTATAGAGACACAATGATATGATAGAGGTGCCTGGGGGGCTCAGTCGGTCAAGCGTTCGGCTCTTGATTAGCCGCTCAGGTCGCAATCAGGTCACGATTGAGCCCCCGGTTGGACTTTGTGCTCACAGCTTGGAGCTTGCTTGGGATTCCCTCCCTCCCTCTCCCTCTCTATCTCCCTCTTCTCTCTCTGCCCCTCCCCCACTCACACTCATGCTTTCTTCCAAAATAAATAGATAAACTTAAAAATAAAAAGTCAGGGTGTGATACAAGCAAAATTTAAGAGAATGGTTACTACTGATCGGGCGTTTGGGGGGTGGGCTAAAAGAGGACCACGCAGGTCAATGTAAGTCATGGAGGCCTTTTAGCTCTTGGGTTGAGAGTTGAATCTGAGTGGTTTATTACTATAACATACAGAGTATCAATCAATTCAATGAAGTTTATGTAAGGACCAAAGGACCAATCATAGTCCTCGATTCATGGCACATTGTTAACATGAATCAGGGTTATGATTAATCCAGTCTCGTGCTTCTGAAGTTCACGAAGCAATCATAGTACTTGTGAAGCTGCCTATTAGGCAGGGCTGGTTGTATTTCTATAAACCAGGCAACAAGCATGGATGCATTTCTATTTGTGTACCCAACTGTTTCCCTATCCAGGTTTTTAAAAATAAACTTTTAATTTTAGAATAGTTTTAGATTTACAAAAAAAAAAGTTGCAAAAATGGCACAGAGTTCCTGCAAACACCCCACCAACGACCAACCCTCTTCTCCCTCGTGTTAACATTTTACATTACTACGGTACATTTGTTCCAATTAATGTGCCGGTGACGGTACATTAATATTAACCCTAACAAGATTGTAAGCGTCCTGAGAGCAGGGCTCCTGCATGTCAGCGCTCCCTGGCATCTCGTCTCTAGTCGGCTCCACGTGTGTGGAATTGTGAGGAAATTAAACTAAGTGACTAAATTGTCCCCAGAAATAAGGTCCATATTTCATGATCATTTATAATTTGCTTTAAGCAGTTAAAGCTGCTTTGAGATACAACCCTGAGCTAAGTTGGGTTTAATGTTCTTAAAAGTCATTGTTTCTGAATTATTTACAAGCCTTCTCATTAGACTGAGCGCAGGGAGCTGAGTGCTGAAGCGGGTATTTTTTTTTTCTTCCCTCGGTTTCTTTTCTAAATCAGGTCACAGAAAATGGATGCTATTTCTTTAAATAATATAACCAAGCTGATCCCTGGATTACAATTAGGTTACGTAACTTGCTTATGAGCTGCTTTTCATTAAGACTTGCAGTGGGCAATGGGGCTTTACATTTCAGAGCAAAGCTGGGAGAACAATCCTGCTAAAAGCCAGAACACATGCGGTGTCAGAGGCAGGGACTGTAATAACATCGGCACGGGAATGAGTTCAATGTAGGCGGCTTCTTTTCTCTTTAAATCTTTAAAACATCCTTTGTCCTACCAAACTCCCTGGTCCCAAATACATCTAAAACATCCGAGCTGAGGGCCCTCACCAGGAAGGAAGGTCGCAGGGGCTGGTCCCCAGGAGGCTGAGCAAGAGGAAGCTCTCTAGGGAGGACATTATCAAGTTTCTGCAGACCCATGGCTCCGTTTCATTTCTTGCAGAACACAAGTTACTAGGAAACATTTAAAAAATGTGGCCAAGGGAGGTAGCAAAAATCCTAGCATCCGCCTATACCCGTATCTCTGCAGATCGGCATTGCAGAGGTATACATAGTAAGTAACGTAGAAGGTATCAGACCAGGTAGAAAACAAGAAGCTTGATGTCAAAAGGAGCGAGAGTCGGAGGAGATTCTGGACGGGGGCTCATCAAAACATACAAACATCTGTTCTTAGAAGTGGGGATAAAGCCAACTTTCCCCAAAAGGAAGTTGTTCGTGGCTGTAATACGGGGTACTTCCTGCAGGGGGAGACCATTTCTGACACTCACAGGAGATGATAAATGCTGGAAATTAAAGTTGACAAGTGAGAGTCAGCACAGGGGGCAGAGAATGGGACAAAGCGCTCTTGACAATCAATAAGCAGGAAAAACTCTGCTCAGAGGGACCCAGAGCCGGCTCATGGAAAGAAAAGACAGAGTAACGCCCAAATTCTACCACATGCAAAATTCCTTTTGGAAATGGAGTTACTGCATAGTGATGAAAATAGCAGTCGGGAACAAGTAAATGAACCTGGAGCCCTTTATGTACTTGAAGAAACACCTGTGATTTACTCTCCGGGAGCAGCCCAAAGGGTAATTCGTTAAGCAGTTAAAGTTTGCTTCTTAACTCTTGGTAAATGTGATCTGTTACAAATTCCCAAAGTCAAGAAGGGTATTTTATTATGCAGCTCTATAAAATAACGAATAGAGAGAAGTTTATCCCTTTTATCTCACAGTTGACTTAAAAAAGTTATGGTTAACTTTCAACTAATATTTAATATTTATAGTTAACGTTTAAAAGGTTTTTAACTTGAAGACAAACCTTTAACTATCAATAATACTCCCAATGCAAATGTAAACTGCGTGCTTGAATGCAAAGCAGTTAATTAATTCTAATGGTATTGCACATTAATCTTGGCTTCAACACAGTCTAAAACTTGCCTAAGCCCTGTTGGTTGCTGGGGAGTCTTTGATTCTTGTGTGTGTGTCTAATTTACTAATGAACTTGGTGTCATTTAGGGCTGAAGCAAGCACATCTGAACGGGTCTGGCTGCTCCTGGGCAGCTGGGGAAGGGCACCCACAGTGTTCTGAACAGAGTTGGAAGAACACCAGCGCTGAGATGAGTCAGAGCCTCTCAAAGTGTGTGGTGAGTCAGAATCAATGCCCCCCACCCTACCCCAGCTGTAACCAAAAAAAAAAAAAAAATGTTGGGGGGGAGTTCTAAAAGGGAAGCAATTAAAGGACACACCACAAATCTCCTCCCTGTTATCCTTTGCACCCTGAGTGTTGTGGGCCCTGCCGGTTCCTAAGAAGGCACAGACCAGAGACTGTAGTGTAAGTGCTGGCCAGAAGGAGAGCCAGCAAAGCTAACTCTGATTCTAACCATAGCATGACAGACTGTAAGATAGGGGACAGACCGGTCAGCGCTTGCCACTGCGGTGTGATCACCAACAATGAACCTTGGAGAATCTGCAAGTGGTCCTGGGATCCAGGGAGACGCATCAGGGAAAGTGTGTGAGCTCTGGATCTTAGAGAGTTGGATGAAGTTTAACTCCCTTCTCTGTCACTTATGCCTGTGATGTTGAGGCAAGTCACTTAAAAACTCTGGACCGTATTTCCCTTTTCTGAAGGGAGTAATATTCTTTCCCATTCGGTGGTTGGTTTGGTGACGGGGGTGGGGGAAGGGACTGCAGGTTGCTACGCAGGATTTCATGGTATTGCTCAGTTCAACACTGGGCCTAAAATAAAGGAAGTACTCCATAAAGTTTAGGCTGAGTGACTAAGTAACCCTATCCTTGGATCATCTGGGTGGTGCTGTGCTAGATACCTGGTGGACGTGTTTCCCAGGCCACAATTTCTTTAGACCCTCCCCCATTCCCCAGAGCTCAGGAGCTGTCCTCTAATCTGGGAATTGTCTATGTCTAAACATTATGTAGAAAAGCTACCAGTTTAAGTATCTAAAGGATCAAAAAGCTCTCTTCAGTGACTATAGATGTGTACAACCTTCACAGAGATGGCTCTCCCCTGCCAACATGCCACCACTGAAAATTGATACCTTAAAATTTTTATTTGGGAGAGAGAGTATGGGAAAGGGGCAGAGGGAGAGAGAGACGGAGAGAGAGAGAGAGAATCTTCACTTAAGCAGGATCCAAAATGAGTGTCGGACACTGGCTGGACTCCGTGACCCTGGAATCGTGACCTGAGCCAAAATCATCAAGAGCTGGAAGCTCAACTACTCAACTGATGGAACCACGCAGGCGCCCCTCGAAAATTAGCATCTTAATGATGGCGAGAAAGCCAGAGGTTTTCGAACCTTAGTTCAGTCTTCGTGCTCGTTTTGGAAAAATATAACTCAGCGTTTTACTGAAGCCTTCTTCTCTGAAAGGTTTTGTTTTGGGTCCGCCCAACAAAAAGAATTGCAGACAAGGCCCAGAAGCCCTATCTAAAACCTCTGATCTAATAGAAGGAAATGACCGTGCAGAAGTCTGGAGTACAGAGGCGGGCTGCGGTAAGAAAAGCCTGAAGCCCAAGTGGTGAGACCGTCTTGCTAATTTTTGTAATTCTCTCATGGCCTATTATTCTGCCATGCAAAAAAAAATAATAATAATAATAATGATAACGAGATAATAGTAATAATGAAATCGCAAACATCCTGAGTACTTACTACGTACCAAACAGTGTGCCGAGAGCCTTGTATATCCATACATTGTTTCCTTTAATATTTACAACCCTACTAGGTAGCTTCCCTTATTGAAGCAGATTACAGATAAGGGAATTAAGGCAAAGATTTTTCTCTGGAAGATGCTAAAGACATTCATTTGCTTGTTCATCTGAATTGCAGCACCATATAAAATTTGGGAAACAAAAATGGAAGAAAAATTGTATTTTGGTTCTAGATGCTGCTAGAAAGGGGAATGAAGAAAACTAACCGAACTTGAATAGTGATTATGTGCCAGGCTCCTTCACGTATGTGATGTCACGTAATCTTCATTTCACAGGTGAAGAAATGGAAGGTTAGAGAAGGAAGGGAAGCTTAGGTAGAGCCCAAATATGCCTGACTCCGAAGTCCACGTTTCTTCCATTCTATCAGTGAAATTCTGGCTCTGCCCCTAGCTAGCTGTCAAGTTCCACATCGGACTCTGTGCTGACAGCTCCGAGCCTAGAGCCTGCTTCAGGTTCTGTGTCTCCTTCTTTCCCTCTGCCCCTCCCCTGCTCATGCCCTGTCTCTCTCAAAAATAAATATTAAAAAAAAAAAGTTACATGCTCTTCCAACTGAGCCAGCCGGGTGTCCTGATGCCTAACTTACAAGAAAAAAAAATTACATTTTCCAAACATTAATGGTAAAATATGGATAAAATGCCTGCCCATATAACCCTTAGGATGTTTTGAGAAATTATGTGAAATAACTGGAGTGGTCTAAAAAATAAAACAGGCACAGATCCCAACAACAAATAATCCAAATTCATATAAAAGAGATATAAACATAACTTTTTTTTTTGTAAGTTAGGCGTCAGGACATCTGGCTGGCTCAGTTGGAAGAGCATGCAACTTTTTTTTTTTAATATTTATTTTTGAGAAAGACAGGGCATGAGCAGGGGAGGGGCAGAGGGAAAGAGAGAGACACAGAACCTGAAGCAGGCTCTAGGCTCTGAACTGTCAGCACAGAGCCCGATGTGAACTTGAACTCATGAACCACGAGATCATGATCTGAGTTGAAGTCAGACGCTTAACCAACTGAGCCACCCAGGTGCCCCACCATGCAACTCTTGATCTCAGGGTTGTGAGTTCAAGCCCCACATTGGGTGTAGAGATTACTTAAAATAAAATAAAAAAGTTAGGTGTCATCATACCTGCCTGAGCAAAATGTTGGGAGCACAGAAAAGAGTTACTTGTGTTGTTTGTATTATTTGTGTTGTTTGGGTGAGCCATGGAAGAATCCATCTAGAAGGTAACATTTGAGCTAAACCTTTAGGATAAGGAGGATTAGGTTAAAAAAAAAAGGAAGTAGAGGGAGGGTATTATAAGGAGAAATGAGAGGCAAAGGCGTGGAGGCGTGAAGGATTGTGATGTATCTAGGACACAAGGAGCTGTAGAGAATGGCCAGAGTACCAGGTGCTCTGGGATTAATAGGCGATGAGCCTAGAATGATTGGACCAGACCGAGAAGGCCTTGAATGCCATGTTAAGACCTTTGGGCTTAATTCTGTAGACAACTGGGAGCCACCAAGGGTGACTACCCAAAGAATCCACAAGGACAAAGAGTCTGGGCAGGGCCTTCTGCCATCCTGTTCTTGTGATGATCACAAAGTCCCATGTTCAGAACATCACAGTCTGTTGCCATGGAAATAGTAATGGGCCTCACTATGGGAATAAATTATGCTCATCATTATACCTTTCTTCCAAGGAACTCAAAGTGTTTGTTGTATGTGTTTTCTTTTCTTTCTTTCTTCCTTTTTTTTTTTTTTTAATAGAAGCACCAGATGGTGGTTAAGGGAAAGAAGAAAGCCTAAAGACTGTTGAATTAAAGGAGATTTCAAAGGAATGGAAGGAAAAACACAAGTTGAATTTTGAAAGGTTTAATCAAAACAGATGGCAGAATATCTCAGCCTGAGGGAAGGGGAAAATTGTCTCCGAACCCATCTGAAGTGGGAGCTTCTTCACCCTTGCTTCCTGGGTCCCTGTCTGCTGCCTCTCTGCAGGCTGACAGTTCAAGCTGGATAATGAGGGAGGAGAGGCACATGCCTCTGTGTGTGTGTGTGTGTGTGTGTGTGTGTGTGTGTGCGCATGTGCACACGTGTAAGTGTATGAAATAACATATATGCCAGACACGAGAATTAACATTGTTGAAATGCTTTTAAATTAAGTTGCTATAAATACTGATTTATTATGCATGTGATCTTTATTTTCAGACAAAAAGAATTTTTTTAAATAGTCAACAGAAAGTTTTACTATCCTTACAAAACTGTGCCTGCTGTTTCCACTCTAGGGGTAGAAGGAAACTGTTATTTTTGTGTACACACTTTCCTATATCATCCTATTTTAATTACCTATTTTAATTTAGTCTTTGGAATAGAATAATCCTATGAGGTATATATTGACATGCCTTTTTTTTTTAAGTTTTAGAGAGAGTGGGGGAGAGGGACAGAGGAGGAGGAGGAGGAGGAGGGAGAGAATCCCAAGCAGGCTCTGTACCCATCATGGAGCCCCACATGGGACTTGATCCCATGACTCTGGGATCATGACCTGAGCCAAAATCAACTGATTGAGCCACCCAGGTGCCCCTGTTATTCCTTGTTATAAAGGAAGACAAGGCCCACAGGGATTGCAAATATTACCCAGGCTATTGCTAAGTGGCAGAGCTTAGGCTGGAGTCTGGTTAGCTCAGGCATTTTCCAAAGTTCCAAGAGAGTTCTGGCACTGCCACTATAAAACTGAGAAAAACCGGCAAGTTACTCTTCCTTTCTGGACCTCAGTTTCCTATGTATGACCAGAGGAAAAGCTCTGTCCAACCCAGCACTCTCTAAAAGCGTGGACAAGGAGTGGAACAAGAGTCTGAAGAATGAAGAGCATTATGCACATTTTCTGATAGTCTGTGCTCATCATGTGAGATCTCTGGGTCACTGTCTTGCCAGGTTGCCTGGGTTATTTTGAAGGGACCAAGTGTGTTCTGAGGATCAAAATACTTACTTAAAAACAAAAATATTATAGGCGTGCCCGGGTGGCTCAGTTGCTTAAGCGTCTAGCTCTTGACTTCAGCTTGGGTCATGATCTCATGGTTCGTGGGTGTGAGCCCCACATTGGGCTCCATGATAATGGTGTGGAGCCTGCTTGGGATTCTCTCTAACTTTCTGTCTTCCCCTACCCGACTCATGCTCTCTTTCCCTGTCAAAACAAACAAACAAACAAACAAACAAACTCAAAAAAACACAAAAAAATGCAAAAGACAGGGTGAAGTTAGGGCATTGGGGTACCTGTAGTGATTACATGTACATGTATAATACAACACATGTATTTAATGAGTGTCTACTATGTGCCAGGCACTGGCCTCATTGGGGGATACTACGATGAACAAAATAGAGTCTGCCCATATTAGATAAAGGGTTAGTATCCAAAATCTTTAAAGAACTTAATAAATTCAACACCCTAAAAACAAATAAGCCAGTGAAGAAATGGACAGAAGATGTGAATAGGCACTTCTCCAAAGAAGACATCCAGATGGCCAACAGATACATGAAAAGATGCTCAACATCACTCATCATCAGGGAAATACAAATCAAAACCACCCTGAGATACCACCTCACACCCGTCAGAGTGGCTAAAATTAACAACTCAAGAAACAACAGATGTTGGTGAGGATGTGGAGAAAGGGGAACCCTCTTGCACTGTTGGTGGGAATACAAACTGGTGCAGCTTCTCTGGAAAAACAATGTGGAGGTTCCTCAAAAAATTAAAAATAGAATTACCCTACTACCCAGGGTAATAGGAATTTATCCAACGGATACAGGGGTGCTGACTCATAGGGGCACAGGTACCCCAGTGTTTATAGCAGCACTATCAACAATAGCCAAATTATGGAAAGAGCCCAAATGTCCATCAACTGATGAACAGATAAAGAAGATGTGGTACACACACACACACACACACACACACACACACACACACACTGGAATACTACTTGGCAATGAAAAACAACGAAATCTTGCTATTTGCAACCATGTGGATGGAACTGGAGGGTATTATGCTAAGTAAAATTAGTCAGCCAGGGAAAGATATCATATGTTTTCACTCATGTGGAAGTTGAGAAACTTAACAGAAGACCATGGGGGAAGGGAAAAAAAAAATAGTCGTGAACAGGAGGGAGGCAAACCATAAGAAACTCTTAAATACAGAGAACAATCTGAGGTTGATGGGGGTCGGGGAGGAGAAAATGGCTGATAGGAGGAGGGCACTTGTTGGAACGAGCACTGGGTGTCGTATGTAAGTGATGAATCACAGGACTCTACTCCCGAAGCCAAGAGCACACTGTATACACTGTATGTTAGCTAACTTGACAATAAATTATAAACAAAAACAAAAACAAAACACCCAGGGTCTGTCTGGCTATCCTAGAGGGCCTAGAAAAAGAGCAATCATGCAAGCATTTCCACCTGGAAGCTGCATTTAAAATGAGCCATGGGGCGCCTGGGTGGCAGGTTCAGTTAAGCGTCAACTTTGGCTCAGGTCATGATCCGGCGACTCGTGAGTTCGGACCCTGAGTCGGGCTCTGTGCTGACAGCTCGGAACCTGGAGCCTGCTTCGGATTCTGTGTCTCCCTCTCTCTCTGCCTCTCCCCCTTTCGCACTCTGTCGCTCTCTCTCTCAAAAATAAATAAACATTTAAAAAATAAAATGAACCATAATCCTCCATGGAAGATTACTTCCTAAATTTGTGTCTTGACCCTTCTTCAAGGAGGGAAGGAAAGTTCCATCACTTTTAACCTGCCCTAGCAGTGAAGCATGTGTCCCCACTCCGTGTGCATCCTTACCACATATGATACTTCTCAGCTTCCTGAATATTTCTGAGGTTTAGATATGAACCACACATTAGACAGATCAGGGCAAAAAGGCTTGCATTTGAATGCTTTATCATTCTGCCTTTTATGGACGGCAGTATTTCATGGAATGTACTAGTGGTTGATAACTCAGCTGTCTGGCTGCACGTTGTGGTTTCGCTGTGAGCGGGGAAAGGAAAGAGGAGGGGGAGGCAGCGGCTGTGTAACTGGGAGGAGGAAGGAGTACACAGAAGACCAGCCCAGGGAGGAGGTGGCTCCTTAGCTTCAGGATGAATTTGAGTCCTTCCAACCTGCCAATATTTTTCCATAAAAGACTGTACCTTTTGGTCTCTAATACCTTCTCTCTCAAAGTACTTTGTTTTGTTCTGCTGCCCCACTCTGATGCAGTTCTGTGCACAACCAGAGTTTACTGAAGCTTAAGCACTTTGCCAAGTGTTTCTTACCCAAGGTCTCTGGGCATGGGACCAGCGGAGACAGGGAAGTGCATCCCGAATGGGTTATAAATGCCAGGAGGGTTAGGAGAAAAATGGGAGAGCCCGTAACCAGAAAGGGCTTGGAAAACCTGGAAAGGCAGCAATGAGGAGCAGCAGCTGGGAGCAGAGAAGTGGAAGGGTCTGTGCAGGGGGTGGGGTTTGGGAGACAGAAGCCGTTAGGGAGATCTCATGCGTTTTCATGGCCACAGCAGGTTCGTTTTAAGGCAAGGATAGAAGGACTTAGGACATGGGCCATGGCCTTGGAAAGAATTTTGGATTTTATTCTAGGAGTTATTGGATTGGATGTTAGATGTGATTGAGAAGGAAGAATCAAGGAGTCAAATGATGGTACCATTTTAGACAAGGTAAGGACTTTTAGACAAGAACCAGGATCCTTGACTCTGAAAAAGTCACTTCATTCTACTTTTGTTAAGCTTGAGTTGTGTTTGGATTCAGGAGCCCGGATCCGAGGAGAATTTTGGGTTGAACAATGAATTTGAGAGCTGTCAACATATCGACACTTAATATGTACTCAGATGTAATCATCCAGGGAGAGAGTGTAAAAGTATTCTTTTCTGCATTTTAAAAGAAGAGAAAACTCAGGGTAGGGGAGGTTAGGTAACATATCAGATAGCCCCATACCGCCACCAGCAATTGGTGGAACCAAGGTTCAAACCAAGGTCCATAATGGGTATAAAGAATAGTTACTGTTATTTTGGTAGCTATTTTTGTGGCTATTTTTTTCTTGCTGAGGTTAAGGCTTGGCTCTATTACATTTTTGTAAAACCAGCTTAGCACCATAAATAGCCCCATAAAAATCCTCTGCAATGATAGTCCAGTGCCCTGGGAACCCCCCAGGCTCTGGCTCCCACCTGTCATTATAAACCGCTTGCCTTGTCCTGGGATCTCCGTTCCTGTTCCTTTGCCTGGCACCTGGTTATTTCTGTCTCTTAGCCCAGATCCTTTGGCCTGGCACTTCAGTGGGACTCTCTGTTTGGCATGGTCCCAGCTTTGCCCATGCGTGCTATCTTTCCCTTGGCTCCATCAGTTACAGCCCACGGGCCGGTCTTTCCTCATCTCTGAGCCTAGTCCTGGATCCCAGATCCCTAAAGCAAGTAGGGTTCCCTGGTAGTTGAATGTTTAAGAGGAAACCTTAGGCAATTTGCTGTCTCTGTCCGTTAATATATATTCTTTCCATTAAAGGCATCCTGGATATATTCTTCTTACTTCTATCTTATTTTTCGAGACTTGGGCTAATCAAGTAAGATACGATCTTCATTTCATTATCTTGGAGCTTCTGAGCCTTCTGTTTTGCTTTTCTCTTCCATCTGTCCCTTATAGACTTTTATGCCTTAAAAAAAAACCTACTTTACCTTCTTCTTCTTGTTTCCAGATATTTTTGTTTTTCTTGAAGACCTTCTGTCATTTCACGCCTGTATATTACTCTTCCCCACACTACATCTGATTATTGCTATATTCAATGTTAAAAAAATAGTTTAAGCTTCACTGTTATCTTTTGACATTGACCAGTTCTAGCTCTTGCTCTGAGATGTCTTCTTACAATTCACAAATATTGTTTGGGAGACAGCCAGGTCTCCCAAATCATGCATTTCCTTCACTGCTAAGTATAGGGTGACCTTCAGGTGGAATTCACCTATTGGTTATTTATGGCCAACCTTCATTCATATTGTCCAGTAACCATGCTGGCCAGCCATTTAATATTTTAAAGATCACTCTGGCTAAAATACTGATATTTCTAGAATAGAGACACACTGAAAATGCCACCTGTTAACTTTAATCACCCTGAGAACTCATTGATACTAAATGTCAGTTTATAAGACTCTTGGTGGCCCACTGATCTGTAAGGTCTTCCTGGAGGTAGTGTGATGAAATAAACACAGTAACATCCCAAAGAGAAGGTTTATAGGGTTTCCCTTGCTGTGATTACTGTTGCTACAACTAACCAAGAGTCTGGATTTCCCTTTCCCTTATCCAGGGAATCTCAACCAGGGCACCTTTGGCCTTTGGGACAGTAGAAGCATCTCCAGCTGCAGGGAGAGAAGGTTGCTTGGAAAAACACATTCAGTACTAGAATATACTTTTATATTTGAAAAACAAATCAAGTCTTTTGTTTTCATTATTCAAACTAAAGAAAGTAAAAATGAGCATGTGCAGAAAATAGAATCATCTCAATGGAGAAGCCAGGGAGAGGGCAGTGTTCTTCTAGTTTTTGTTGTTGTTGTGACCCATAACAAAACAAGAAATACATTTTACGTCTTAATTTAGTACACGTGTGTGTGTGTGGTGTGTGCGTGTGTGTGATTAAAACAAAAATTTTTAAACCATACTTATTCTTAAAAAAAAAAAGTGCTGGTCAAGACCAACTACTTTGATGACATGATCCATAGTTTGAAAACGTTTCCTTCAGGTGATAGTGTTAGAATCTTGGGGGAGGGTACAATTTTTAAGCTTATTTTGTTTAAAAAGCCATTTTTTTTAAGAAGTTGACCAGGTCCTTCAGATTACAGACCTACTTCCTTCTTCGCTTCTCTTCTTTTCTCTTCCCTTCTCTTGTCTCTCTTCAGGGTCGCTGTTACTTTCTTCTTCATTTCTCTTCTCTTCCCTTCTCTTGTCTTCTTTTCAGGATCCCTGTAACATTACTTTCTTTTATCTCAACTTACACAGGCAATGTGTGAGTGCAAAACCAATGTGCTATGGAGTGTGGAAATCCTAGATTATACAACACACGAAGCTGGTAAATTGTAGGTACATGTTTTCATGATTTAAACTGAAACGTATCTGACAATCTACAAAAGGTTGCTTAATAAATCGATTATAATAAATATATAATTCATTCATTCATTCACTTTATCTTGTGATCAGGTAATGTGTATCCCTCATTCTCAATGAAAGTCCAGTTCTTAGCTTACCCAGCTTACGGGAAGCATGGTCTCATTTTTCCCTACATCCTTAAGGCCTCACTGTCCCACGAGGGATGTGTCACACTCCACCCAGCCTCTTGAAATCCAAAGCAGCGATACTCAGCTGATCCTTCCACTCAGCGGCATCTCCTGTAGCCATTTCTCTTGCTGGGATTCCTCTTAATGTACTGTTTAACTTAATCTTTTTCTAAGAGTGACTTTCTGATCTTTTCTTCTACTTCCTGATCCTCCAGCTCCTGTATTCCTGTCCCTTCTATCTTTTTCTTCCCCAGAAGGCAAGAGCCCAGAGCAGGTGTGTCACCTACCTCGTCTATCAAACAACTGCACAAGCATGGTTTCTTAAATCCAATCCAATATTACTTTTCCTGGTATAAACTAGTAAGATTGATTTTAACATTTCAAGCTGGTGGGAGGAGGAGGGGACTACTTTATGACCTCTGAATAGGGACAACTGCTCACTCTGCCTTCTCTAATTACTGGGGGCCAGAGGGGGGAGGGTTGTGTGTGTGTGGGGAGTTGTGTGGATGCAGAGGGAAGCACAATGCAGTGTTAAGAGGATAGATTTTGGAGTCAGGCAAACTTGGATTGATACTCCGCCACTCCCTAGTGGCTTATGACTTTTCGGCCTCTTTTGGCCTTTAGTGGTAATCCTATTGCCTTCTTCACAGACACATGGTGAGAGTAGAAAGGAAAAATGCAGGTAACACAGGACCTGGAGCTTAGTAAGTACTCAGTAAGTGGAAGCTATTATCAGCTCTTCTCTCCTGGAAATGTACATTTTGGTAAGGATGTCCACACCCTCAGATCAAAATGGGAAAGCCTTTTTCCTTGCATGAATGAGGTACATCTTGTTGGCTTGTGGCTTCTCTGCTTCTCTCTGCACATCTGTTTTCCTCTGTCTACTGATAGCTCCCTCTGCTTTCTCATCGTTTCTTGCTTCTTCGACTTTATTTGGCAATTTCAGCTAGCACCACTAGCTTTGCTTTAGGGCAAAGATCCAGGAGGGGGAACTAGGCTTGCCTAGTTCACCTTTTTGCCCCAGACCACATGGGTAGGATGGCCCTGAGGTTGGGGCCCACTTCTTTAGTCATTCACTGTGTGGCTACTTTTGGAAGGAGAAGTGGTGTGGTGTCTCTTGGGGACTTACTCAAGAGGACATACTTGGAAGAGAAGGTGGAAAATGTCTTGTCTCTAGTCGAACTTCGGGTTCAACATACATCCTTATTTTGATCTAAAGAGTCCTAGTGGACAACCACAAAGTTCTACCAAGGTGACAAATGGTGCAATGAACCAAGTCACCACTTAAATAATGGGAGTGACCATTTGCTTTATGAAGCAAACTCTGCTTTCCATTAGGAACCCTCATAGGATTCATTCAAATAGTAGTTGCTTTTTTATGCGCATACAATATCGTTCATTTTACGGAAGGCGATCAATTATAGGTTTCTCTTAGCAAAAGTAAGTTTCCTGTTGTCACCACCACTTTTTACATGGCACTTAGCCTAGTTCATTGATTTACATTCTTAGATATGTACAAATCTTTTTTTCACTAGTTTATTTATTATTGTATCCAGCGACAAATATTTTTTACTCCGCATCTCTTTTAACTTCCCCCTTTATTCTTTTTTTTTCTTTTTTTTCTTTTTAAAGTTATTTTAGAGAGAGAAAATGTGTTTGTACGCACATGCACATGAGTGGGATAGGGGCTAAGAAGGAGAGAATCCTAAGTAGTCTCCATGCTCAGTGCAGAGCCTGACTAAGGGCTCAATCCCACAGCCCTGGGATTGTGACGTGAGCTGAAATCAAGAGTCAGATGCTCAACTGACTGAGCCACCCAGGCACCCCTCCGGCCTTTTCTCTCTTTCTCTCTCTCTTTCTTTTTTTCTTTTTCTTTCTCTCTCTCTCTCTCTTTCTTTCTTTCCTTTTTTCTTTCTTTCTTTCTTTCTTCTTTCTTCCTTTCTCTTATACCATTTTTTTCTCATTTCAGTCTTATTTGTTTTTGCTATTTCCTGTGTACTTCATATTGGTGGACATCCAAGGACATTGATGAATGAGCCTCCAACCAAGGGTCACTAGTTTTGTGGCAGCCACATCCAGGCTTCCAGAGCGCAGAAACACCAGTACGTTGTTCCTCAGGTGTCTTGTGTATACTTCTATACCATGCAAGTAATTATACACCTTAGTTCTACGGTTGAGAACTACACTCCAAAACTGTTATCAATAAGCTGGAAGAATTGACTCCTTGTAGAAACATGTTCTTATCATATGTAATGGCCCTGACTCATTAACTCCTTAGTTCATTCCCCCACATTGGTTGCTCTCTGGCTGTCTTCTGGATATTATGTCAACATCTCAGCACATTTAAAATTTAGCAGCACCTGGGTAGCTCAGTCGGTTGAGCATCTGACTCTTGATGTTGGCTCAGATTGTGGTCTTGTGGGTCATGGGACTGAGTCCCATATTGGACTCTATGCTGAACGTGGAGCTTGCTTGGGATTCTCTCTCTCCCTCTCTCTCTGCCCCTCCCCTGCTTGCTCTCTCTCTTTCTCTCAAAATAAATACATAAACATTAACATTGAATTTATAGTATTCTCCCTCAAACTCTATCCCTTTCTGGCTTCTCTGCGGACAACAGTGTGAATGATGATGGCGAACTGTGCTGCATCCACTCGTCCAGGATATTGTCGCTTGTGCTCGTCGTATTTGTGCCTCACAAAACTGCTCTGAGGCTGATAGAGACCCTTTACAAATGAGGAGACAGCCCAAGAGGGGATAAGTAATTTGTTCAAAGTGACAAAGGCAAGTCTTCTGACACTTGGTTCTGACACCTCAAGCTCTAGCCTCAGGGTTGTTTCTGTTCTTTTCAGTCAGTGTGACCAGTATCTAACACATCCCGAAGTTTTCCTGCTTTCTTGTCTGCGGTGTCCCACACTGGCCACTGTCAAACTGGTTAGACCGCTACCTCCCAGCCTGGATCCTCTTCTGCTCACTCCTTGGTCACTGGGAACACCTCTCCTTTTCCGTTCTTCCTTTCTGCTCTACTTCAGCCCCAAGACAGTTATCAAGGCACGAGTTTCTTTTACATACTTTCTCTCTTTCACAACTTCTTCCCTTTTTGCCATGTCATTTTAAGGTCTAATTCTGGCTCCCTAAGCAGGACTGAAGTGCGGGTCTCCATAAACCACAGCTGTTAGGACAGTAGCACCTCATCAGTAATTCCCACATCCATTTGGATAGTAAATACCTGTGGCTAATTGGAAAAATCATATGTGTAAATACACTGTTCTCATGGTATCACTCCCTTCTGGCCTACATCAGCCTCCTGTTTCCTATTTTAGAAAATTCAGAATAGGCCCTGTATCCAAGACTGCCTGTTAATTATGAATTTGCTGACCTTGCCCTAGGTACCAAAGCAATGCAGCACTTAAACTGTCCACGCCAGCTTTCAAAGATGCACGTAGCCAGGGCCTCCCTTCGGGGGCTAGATGATGGAACCATCCATTTCAGTGATGCCAGAAATTTCCCAAGGACTAGGAAGAGAGCTAACACTCATTCTGCACCTTCTTGATGCCACCGGCAAGTATGGTGTTTTATCTACTTTATCTCATCGAACCCCAACATCAACCCTGCAAAGCACATAGGGACGGGGGTGGGGAAGGTTCCAGCTTGGCCACCTGACCTAGATTCAGAGACAGTAGTTTAGGGATAGTATCCGGAAATCTGGTGGGAAGGGACTTGTGTGGTTGAAGAATTGAGGAGGGGCTGAGAAATAGCTCCTTCTAAGGGGAATGGGGCATATTCAGTGGAAGTGGGAGACGTGTCATGAGCGTTGTTAGCTGCCCGTCACTAACGTCAGCTGCTGACTCTGCTGTGGGGGTTCTTGCCTTAATCCTCGTGAGACTGCACAAAAGAGCAGAAACAAACAAAACCATTTCCCTTGAAAGCTATTGAGGCAGAATGTTATGACCTGAGGCACCCTTGCTGGGCAGCTCGTGTGGCAGAGTGCAGCCCACGGGTCTCTGGAGGGACTAGACGCAGAGAGCACACAGTGACCTTGAGCACGAAGGCACGGGTGACCTGCAGCCTCAGCCTTGGCCTCAGCCGCAGCCACTGGGCAGCGGACTTTACCCCCGATATCAGAGCTGTGAAGCAGGGACATGGTCAACTCCATGGGCTGCTTGGATAACTGTAGCTCTTTAAGAATACTCATGAGACAGCTCCGTGTTACATACCCCCTCCCCGCTCCCAGGGCTATTCGGGAGGAAGTCAAAGAGGCCTGTTGCCCAACTGCTACTTTTGTTGGCACATTTTCGTCACTCTGCATTCCCACAGCTGACTAGGATGGCCCGGGAAGCAGACCACTGACATATCTTCCTCTCCATTGTACAGATGAGAAACTGAGGCTTGAGGAATTCATGTCCCTTGCCTAAATGAATACAATCAGAAAGTGGCAGCCCTCGGACTGGAATTTAGGTCTTCATTTTGAAGCCCATGCTCTTCCCACGCTCTAGTTTATTCAACAAGCGTGTATTGAGTGCCTACTGTGTATCGGGCACTGGAGGCAATGGGAGATAAATAAGATTCTGCCCAAATGAACCTCACACCCAGTGGCAGGGATTGATAACAGTTCGCCAAAATTCACAGACTCCTCTTCTTCCCGGACTCATAGCTGGGCTACAGTTCCCATTGTATTTGACAGTAGGTCTCCAGCCTGCCGAATATGAGTGGAAATGATGAGTGACACTTCTAGGCCTGGCCCATAAAAACCTCCCTCACATGTTTCTCTACCAACCTCGGAAGCCACGTGTGGAAAATGGCAGAGCTGCCTCCGCCGATGAGGAATGTATGATTTGGCCTGTTACATGAACAAGAAATCAATTTCTATTGTGCTTGAAACATTATACATTTAGGAATTTTAGTTTTTCATAGCACTAGCTGTATCTTAATGGAAACATACTTCCACATGAATACTGCCTAGAATGGTTTTCTTTGTACCAAAAAAATGAGAGAACAATTTTCTTCCTTTTTAAACTAAACTGCTTTCTAGAGACAACTCTGAAACTCTAGTGATGTCGTATGGAAAACAATCACCTGTTGGCTGAACGGACAACGTCAGGGACTCATGAGAGAAAGCCTACCGTGGTCCAGGGCTGCCCACAACGAGGGACAATTCTTCCTAAGTGTGGCTCTGTATTAACCATCCCACTTTGCCAAAAGACCTGATGCTACATCCTCCAACCTGTCTTCTACCAGTTATAATAAAGGCGACATTGTGACCTCTCTCTGCGCCTCTTTTGTTTCACTTTTGGTTTGTTCAGATCTCAGGTTGGGAAGATGGCCACTTCTGATTGGACCCCTTCAGAGACCTTGAAGGTTATAATAATCTTTGGACAAATCAGCAGTCAAGGATTGATTGATTATATTATGGCGATTGTGTAAATAATCCTCACATTTGAAACGTGGTAAACTATGATTATGTTTTGTTTCCAGTATAATTTTTTTCCTGAGGGGAATAATTGCCCTATTTTTGCTTTAAATATTTTTAGTTTTCTATGAACTTATCATTACTTTTTTCCAACTGTTAGGATTTCTCTGTCAAAGATTTTAAAACAGTACAGTAAAAGTCCTAACCATAAAAGAAAAGTTGATAAATTATAAAACATAAAATTAAGTTGATAAATTACAAAACATTGAAATTAATATATGACTCACCAAATTGCATGATTATAAGAGTAAAAAAGAAAAGCAAAGAATGGCAGAAGGTATTTGTAATACATGTATCCAAAAAAGGACTCTTGTCTGGAATATATAAAGAACCCCAATGGATCAATAAAAGAGAGCACAATAATAATAAAAAAAAAAGGGCAAAAGATTTCAATACCACTTCACAAAAGAGAATTTCAAATAGCTAGACCAATGAAAGTGTGATCAACTTCATTAGTCATCAGGAAAATATAAATTAATGCCACAGTGAGGTCCTACACATCTACCAGAATGGTTAAAATTTAGAAGACAGATAATCCATGTGATATCTAGAATGTGGAGCAACAGGAACTCTTACACATTGTTGATGGAAATGTATATCTGTTCCACCATTTTCGAGAACTGTATGTACTACCTATTAACGCTAAACTTACTCTGTGAATGAGAAACTCCACTTCTTGATATATACCCAACAGAAACGAGTATATATACTCACAAAAGATGTGGACAAGAATGTTCACAGTGGTACTATTCATAATAGTTAAAAACAGGAAACAGATGTCCATCAATAGTAGAATGGATAAATAATGATGTGCTCATAAAACACTATACAGCAATGAGAATGAACAAATTATTACTATTTGCAGCATCATGGATGAATCTCATAAAATGCAACATTGAGTGAGAGAAAACTGATACAAAAGAGCATATAATATATGATTCAATTTACAAAACTCAGGGTGACTGGATGGCTTAGTTGGTAGAGTATACAATTCTTGATCTCGGGATTATGAGTTAAAGTGTAGAGCTTACATAAACAAAAATGAAAATACAACAGGCAAAACTCATTGATGGAGATAGAAGTTAGTTTAGTGGTTACCTTTGTTGGGAGGAAGAAGGCTTGAGGGAAACCTCTGGTTCTGTTTCACAATCTGAGTTCTGATTACACATTGTTCATTTTATCAAAATTATTTGAGTTCAGCGTGTATGATATGTGTACTTTTCTACATGTGTGTTATTCTATAATGAAAAGATTTTAAACCCACCAGATCATGTAGACATACTGAACGAATGCTGAAGATTCTAGGAAATAAGATACTTCTGTGTAGAAAAGCTGCACAGTCCATGAATTCATCATTTCCTGTAGGAGTCGGTCTCTAGAATGACAAATGGAAATTCCATTGTGTAGACTTCTCAGGGGTGGAAGGGTACTTTGTCCAGTCACCTGTCTACACTCCTGTATAGGTGAATATCTAAGTAGAGGTGCCCAGAGTGGATATCAGTTTTTTTGTTTGTGTGTTTGCCTAGAATCCCTTTCTGGGGGGCTGCCCCTACTCAACCTGTTTGATATGTTGTTGTGATGGGTTCAGTAACAGCAGTCTGCAGTCTGCCTCCAAAAGAGAGGTTGATGTTTGCTCTTTGCTTGGTCAATAACACTTTTTAATCCCCAGAGCTTGCACTTTGGGCCAAGACATCCAGACATAGAAGGTGGTGAAGCTACATTACCTGAAGACAGAGCCATAGAAAGACCGTTCACAAGATCCTTCTACCAAGGTCCTTACCTGCTTTGCTTTTGGCCTCCATAGTCCAGATGATCCAAGAGATCCTTTTATTCTCTGACCTGCCTGATATCCTTCCAATCAATTAATTTTTGCCCAGGTAACAAGAATCTATTTCCATTACTTTCAACCAAAGAGTTGATAGAGCCTCAGATCCCCAACCTGCAAGGTTTAGAACCTCACGACTATTAGTTCACCTAGGAACTATTAGGCTGCACAGAAAGAGTTCACATTGGCCAAATTTACAGGAATTTGATACATAAACCATGATATTAATTTATTACTTTATTCTGGGAGCTGCTCTTAAAGAACCATTTTACACAGAGCGTTCATTTCATATTTAACATTTATTGAGTAAGTGCTGCCTATTAGGCATTAGGGCGAGCAAACAAAAGTGAAAGTGGGGATTTTCAAAAAGATTTTCACAACCTTCGAACCACATCTTGATGTGCTACCCTTTCTTACTCTACTTCTACGGTGCTGCGTACTTGATTTTTCTAAAATACCATTTATTTGGCCTCTGGTCAATGACCTTCAACGATGACCTCTCATCATCTACATACTGTCCAGAATGTTCCCATCCTCCTCCTGTCTAGCTCCCATCCCAAAGCAAGGCTTCCATAAAGCTCTTGTGTTACACTCTGGACCTTAGGGTGTTCCTCCAGGGACTGCTTCCCACCTTCCAGAGTCGGAGAGCCGGCTCTGTCTCAACAACCTTCATGGCAGTCTAGTTACCTCATAACTTGTTCTGCCTCTCTGATTCATTTATCTAGATCCCACCCATGCCCCAGTTTGTAATTCTGTGTGCCAATCTTCCCTTACATCTTAAACCATGCCTCAGCTCCCAGACCAAGGGGGCATGAGATCTTCTCATTCGAGAAGGGTGTTAGGACAAGGATCAGGTCTGACTGGCATTCAAAACTCTCCAATGTGTAGTGTATTGTCTTTACATGAACATGCCACTCTAGCTGGAACAATTATTTACTCTCGTTAATAGAAAATGCGGCATTTCCAGCTCTCCACTTTGGGTTGTGTTGCTCCCTGTCCCAGGAATGCCCCCAGTTTCTCCCCTTCCTGTCCGAGTCCCAGCCATCAAGCACTCCATTGAGGCTTCCACAGATCCCTCAGTTTTTTCCCCTCCCTGGCACCTCCTGCTTTGCTGGTTACTTTGCCAAGACTGCCTTATCTCTACTGCCCATTCCCAAGCATTTTGTAGGCAGTGACTGTATCTTAGACTTTTTTATTAAATATAAATCTGAAGATGTGTGCTGAGATCCTACTCTGTGAAGTGGACTTCACTGGGCATTGGGGGCATACAAAGAAATATAAGACTTAAGTCCTGCATTCAAATAGTTACAGTTCGGTTGAGGACACTTTGTAGCCCACATGCCTTGCAATAACGATCTGTTTATATTAGTTTGCAACGCTGCCATAACAAGATACCACAGACTGGGGGGGTTTGAACAACAGAGATTTATTTTCTCATCAGTTCTAGAGGCTGGAAATCCAAGAAGCCATGTGGGTTTCTTAGGCCTGGTCTGTTGGTTTCTTCCGAGGCCTCTCTCCTTGGCTTGCAGGTGGTCGCCATCTTGCTGTGTATTCATGTGGTTTTTCCTCTGCGTGTGTGTGCATCTCTGGTATCTCTTCATGTGTCCGAGTTTCCTCTTCTTATAAGGACATCAGTAAGATTGGATTGGGGCCTCATTTAAGCTTAATATCCCTTTAAAGACTCTTTCTCCACATTCAGCCACATTCTAAGACAGTGGGGGTTAGGATTTCAACATACAAATTTTGGGTGGGAAACAATTTAGCACTTAACTCTGTTGAATGATTGGTTCATTGTAATTCTGTAGAATAAGTTCTACCCTCTAGAGTAGGCTGAACAGCTGTGGCAATTACCTGTGAGTTGTTGGCTAACACATTTCCTGGATTTTTGGAGGCATGTCAGTTATATTTCCTTTGGTTTCACAGTACAAAATACCATGTAAGACATAGAGAAGGACTTATTTACTTAAATAATGAATAAGAGTGTATGATACCTGTATTTGGCTTTCTATCTTAAAGTTAGAGGTGAATTCTTACATGACCCACAGGAAAGTTTGGAGATTATAATCCCATAGTAGTACTCTCAGTCTGAAACCTCTTGGAAGTTAGAGTTCTACTGTTGGTCTTCCATGTCAGAAAATTTTCTTTGAGTCTTTTTTGTGGTTGAGTCTTGTCAAGAGGTTGGTCTGTTAGATATATGACCAAGATGGGTGGTGGGTAGATATTGGGAATAATTGCAGGCTAGTGAAGGTAATTGACGTATGGATTAGCGAAGGGCAGGTCTTGTGCAGGTGTGGCTGGCTCAGGAGTACGATGAGTCGAGGAAGGCAGAGAATAAAGCAAGTAGCCAATATTAGGGTTTGCTGAAGTCTGGGAGGCGAAGTTGAAAAAACAGTGAGTACAGTTCTGCTGTAGAGCACAACTGGACAGAGAAGCATCAGGCTAAGAACTGGTGGGGAAGACATTGCTCTGAAAGCATGCAACATTGCTTTACACACTCGTTCTTCTATCTAGCAAAATAGCCTTTTTCAAACAGTGCTGTTATTCTCTGAGCATCAGTATCAACAACATCCATGTCCAGTACCGATCCTCAGTATGCACAGGTACAGCCATGTGGGTTTCTTAGGCCTGGTCTGTTGGTTTCTGTGCCATACCCGTTGTTAAGTATTTTGAATATCACCCCTGTGCATGTATATAATTTCTTTATCTTTTTTGGTAAAATTTCTGTCAAGGGCACTAGCTACTCTGCTATTCAGGGTCCTCATATAAAGATTTACATGATAAATTTCACTTGGCATTCAGAACTCAGGATGATAAATAACTTTATGCTGTAGTGTACAGTTCCAATTAACATCAGCACTGAAGTCACCAGAACTGTCAGTTTCTCTATATGGCAGTGACTACTGACAATTCATCTTGGTTTCCTGGATGTCATCCAGTACATTGGCCGAAGAGGCCAGAGCAGGCATCTGTGTTATATTTTAACCTCCTTCTTGCCTCCTTTTTTTTCTTCCTTTATTTGGACCTAAACTTTTGCTACTGAATACATAAGTGCAGCATTGGAGGTTCCCTTGTCATTCATTCATTCATTCATTCATTCATTGATTCCTCCAACAAATATTATAGAGTTCCTAGTATGTGCCAGGTACTGGATGCAATGGTGAACAAAATGTGACATGGGTCTTGTCCTTGTGAAATTTTAAGTCAGATAGTTAATGACACAAATACAGGAAGTCATGACCCCACTTAGGACTTTCATCTCATCCCCGTCCACTTCCCTTAAAATGTGCTTGGTCAATAATTTTCGTTTTTTGCCACTATAGTCTTTTCTAATGAATGATCTTCCCCTATGCCCATCACCGCATGGTATCTCCCTTCCATTGAAATGATAATCCTCTTGTCTTCATTTAAGTTCTTGATTACCATCTTCTCTCCCATCAAGAGACATCATGAGCAAGTTTGCCTTGACCTCCCACTGCCCACTCACTTCTTAGCCACTTGTAACCCTGCTTCCACCCCAACTTCTCTGGGTGGCTCTTTGTGCTACCTCTGTTTGGTCAACTGAGTGTTTGTCTTCCTTTCCATGCTAATAGCCAGTAGCAGATAAGACCCTTTAAATCTGTTAAATCTTGTCCATGAAAGCCTTCCCCTGATTCACCCCAGCAAAAATGCTTCCTGCAGGAACTAACTAGCTAGCAGTTTGGCCTTGGACAAGTCACTTAAGTTCTCCAGATCTCAGTGTCCTTATCTGTAATATGAGTAAGTTGTGCCGAGTTCTCTTCCCGCCTTAGAATTTGGTGGGTGTAGGAAATTAGATGAAGAAAGAGCCACGGGAAAGAGTGTCCCCAATGTCTCCTGAAAGCGAGGAGATAGTGAACTCTCTGATAGCTCGTGGAGAAAGGGTAGTTGGGGAGGGGAGTCAAGGAGATGCTGGAGGGCAGTGATGAGGCTGGGCAATGGGGGAGGAGCAGAGGGGCAAAATAAATTCTTTCATGGAATCATAGCTATAACATTCCCGGAGCAAGAAGTTGTGTGCAGGCTCTGATCTTGTGGACTCAGGGTAAGCAGAACTTGAAGTACATCCTGGACACATACCAGCTCCATGAATGGAAATATATACATCTCCCTTCCCAAAAGGAAGATAAAGAGCACAAACACCTACTAGTGTGGTTAATTGAGTACATGAACACTTCCCTGCTAGAAGGTGAGTGCTTTGAGGGCAGGGGGTCTCTCTTTTCAGTCTTTATAGCTTCCTAGGTACTGTAGGAGGTATAGTTTGTTAAATTGGACTAAAGAACATTCTTAGATTTTAACTCAGCTTCCAACTGGAGGGAAATTCTGAGAGTGACTCAGTATGATTAACACATTAGATTATTTTAGCACTGATGTTTGCACTTTCTACATTCTACTGACATGAAATCTTTCCTCGTTTATTGTTGATTCATTTGTTATCTGTTGCTTCTACTATGTAAGCCTTTGAGGACAAAACTCATTCCCCCTGCATCCCCAACACTTAGAATTATGCTTGGCACAAGGTGGGCTCTTAATAAATGATTATTGGACGATTGTGTGAATGAATTTCTGGATACGATTTCTACTTACAATTCTTGTATTTGAAAACTTAGGGCCTGGCAGCTTGCCTTCAGAAGGACCGACGAGGGGGAGATAGCAACTTTCCCTTCTCTGCTTTCTCATGCAGAGGAAACTCTGCTCAAGTGGCAGAGTTTGGGCAACCCTGGAAGGTGGGAGGGAAAAAAGGAATGTATCTCCCCCATCAAGCCAAAACAGTGGGACTTGAATCTGTCTCCAGCCCAGCGGTGAGTGGGAGTATAGGAAGGCTTGGCCAGCCCCACATGGTTGTCTAGGGGCTCCACAGGGAGGATCCCTTCAGCAGATCTTGCCTGGGGACTCCTTTGCAGGGCATGAATGGGTACCACCATGAGCTCTCATCCATGTATCAGCAACTGGTAGGCCCCAGCTTCCTGGAGAAATTCACAGTCATCATTGGTCTGCAGAGATATCAAAGAATGAATTGGTGTATCAATAGCTATTAGGTAGATCAGTGTATGAAGTGCAGAAGTATGGGTTCTTCTGAAGGTCAAACCTAACGAAAAACGAGGGCTGTGGGGGAGTCCACAACCTAATAATGGTGGAAAGGGTGTCATTCCTAGTGAGCATTCCCACTGCTCTTAGACAGGCTGGCTGAAACATGAAGAGGGTAAAGTTAATCTTCAGTGGTTTATGCCTTCCCTCAGTGACATGTAACCTTTCTTAATGCCTCTACTTCCCCAAAACGGAAGAACCATTTGCTTGACTGCATTCATGAGAAGTCTAAGGCACATGCAATTTGTTCCTCTTCCTGTTAGGATTTGAATTCCAAAAGAAGATAAGTAACAAACATGTTCCTTGATTTGGTAACCTCCTTTGAGGAATAAAGTCTAAGGAAAGAATCCAAAAGCAAGAGGGAGGAGAAAACACACCCCACATGTGCAATATTAAAGAATAATAAAATCGATACAGTGGAATCTTATAACCCTTAAAAACCAAGAGGTGAGGCATAGATACAAATCTATAAGAAATAATCTTGAAGAAGAAAACCAGTGGGGCACCTGGGTGGCTCAGTCGGTTAGGTGTCCAACTTTGGCTCAGGTCATGGTCTCACGGTCATGGGTTCGAGGCCTGAGGTGGGCTCTGTGCTGACAGTGTGGAGGCTGCTTCAGATCCTCTGTCTCCCTCTTTCTCTGCCCTTCCCCCTCTCTCTCAAAAATAAATATCTCTCTTAAAAAATATTGAAAAAGAAAACTAGAATGCAAAATACTTTATGCTCTGATTGTATGTCTGATTACTGATTTGTAAAAATATATGAATTTGTATACACTGATAAAGTGTTCTGTGTGACTAATCTGTGTGTAGCTCAGTGCCTTGCAAGCAGGTTAGTAATGTTTATTGAGTGAGTGAAGGAACCAGAGGTAAATTTAGAGAAATGCTTGGAGTTTATATTCATCAATTTCCTTTGTTGTAAAGCTGCTTAACTGCATAACAGAAGAATTTTAAATAAGGTCATCTTTTGAATTTCACTACATAATAAATGTTAACAGTAGTGGTGTTTGAGTCTTAAGCTACAGGTAATTTCTATTTTCATATATCAACTTCTCTGTATGTTCTCAGTTTTCTACAATAACCATAATCAAGGAGAAATGATTTGTTTAAAGGATCATCCCGAGATTGCAAATTACAAACCCAAAGGAATGAATCTCTGCTGTTGAAATTGCAGGCGCTGTGGGGTGGAGCGTAGGGGTGGGGTACGTCTGGCATCTGGAAGAACACGGCGCAGGCCCCCGCCAATCCAGTCGTCCTACATCCACAACTGGCTTTGGTACTCAGACTTCAAACGTGATGGCAGCTGCTTCTGCGAGTCTGATTGAAGCCTACACGTGTTAGGAGCGAAGCCTGTGTTTTATATCATTAATGCTTGGCGAAATAGATGAGAGTGTCATCTCGGAAGGGTCCAAAGAAAGCATTTGTTGCAGTGTGTTTTAAGGACTAAATAACTACCGAAATAACCGAAATGTCCATAATAGAGAATATAATCCCTGGAATTCAGATGTAAAAACCTAAGGAATTTTATGGTACCCTCATTTTCTTAGTTAAGATCAGTAAGCATGGATAATGTCCACTTTAGGAGAAACAGGACAGTTGTGGAGACTAACAGCGTGAGGTCTCATTCAGGAAAATGAGACTCTTTTTTTTTTTTTGAAAGAGAGAGAGAGAGAGAGGGCACAAGTGAGCAAGGGACAGAGAAAGAGAGAATCCCATGAGGGGCAGAGAGAGAGTGAGAGTGACAGAGAGAGAACCAAGGCTCAAGCTCACCCCAAGCGGGGCTCCAGTTCATGAATCATGACATCATGCCCTGAGCTGAATTCAGATGCTTAACCGATAGAATCACCCAGGTGCCCAACAAGACTGTCTTTTATGTACAATCACACTTACATTGATGTTGGGTCCAGGACACATTGGAGCTGCATCTATCACTGAAGAATTCACCACCAGGCATGGACAAGGTGATGTTGCTCTAAAAAGAGAACTAACTAATGCAGAATCTAAACATCTTTTAGAGAATAACTGGTGCCTAACGGATAGAAATAGTTATAGCACTGACTCCATGAGACCTGGCAAAACGATCGGAAAACCTGTTATTTGACTTAGAAAACCAAATGGTGGCTAAGTGAGATTTGTCAGTCAGAGAAAGACAAATACCATATGATTTCACTCATTTGTGGAATTTAAGAAACAAAACAAGGGGTGCCTGGGTGACTCAGTTGGTTAAGGGTCTGACTTGGGCTCAGGTCATGATCTCATAGTTCATGAGTTCAAGCCACACCTTGGGCTCTGTGCTGACAGCTCAGAGCCTGGAGCCTGCTTCAGATTCTGTGTCTCCCTTTCTCTCTGCCCTTCCCCTGCTCATGCTCTGTCTTTCTCTGTCTCTCTCAAAAAGAAGCATTAAAAAAAAAAAAGAAACAAAACAAATGAGCAGAGGAAAGAGACAAACAAACAAACAAACAAAAGACCCTTAAGTATAAAGAACAAATGGATGGTTACCAAAGGGGAGGCATATGGGTAAAATAGGAGAAGAGGATTAAAGAGTACACTTATTGTAATGAGCACTGAGTAATGTATAGAATTGTCGAATCACTATATGGTACACCTGAAACTAATATAACACTATGTTAACTATACTGGAATTAAAAAATCACTATCACTTAAAGACAAAACCATTCAATTTGCCTAATGATAGCTAATTTAATAAATAATATTTTCAAATTGTTAAAAAGAAATTTATAAGATGTTCCAGATGAAACCCTATGTTGATACAGTACCTACTTCTGCTTAATACCACACGTTATAGAGGTGCCTGGCTGGCTTCAGCAGTTGGGCATCCAACTCTTGATTTTGGCTCAAGTCATGATCTATCTCATGGTTTGTGGGTTTGAGCCCTGCGTTGGGCTCTTTGCTGATGGTGCAGAGCCTGGTTGGGATTCTCCCTCTCCCTCTCTCTTTGCCCTTCCCCCACTCTCTCTCTCTCACTCTCTCAAAAATAAATAAATAAACATTAAATATACTAAGTTTGAGCAGAGTTTAGATGCAGTTTAAATAAAGCAGTGTTTTGATAGGCTCGGACTAAAGCATGACTGTGTATAAAGGGGCCCGCGTCCAGTTCGGACTGCAAAGTAGACCTAGAATCCTGTTGCTTTGGAAACAATAAAGTTAAGATAGGTGTAGAACGTTTGTCCAGAAACCTCCTTATCTAAAACTCTATGCCTGGGTTGTTAATCAAGACTACGTCTCTGTCAAAAAGGACTTAGACTCTCCAGGCAAGAGATGGATGCTTCATTTTTATCGATATAACGACAAACACCCAAGTTTCTGATATCTGTGATTGTAGAGAACAAAGTTTCCCAGCGAGCAGGAAAGTAGTCACTCAAAGAAGGCAGCTATTATGACACTTTACAGCTGCAGGCTGTCCTCAGGGGACACCGCATCCTGTTAACTGTGCAGCTGGTTCTATCCGTGCCTGATCTTCCAGCCTGATGAACGGCGGGGAAGATTTTTACCTTCTGAGTTTGCCTAACTTTTACTTTCTCATGGGCAATCCTAAATGCTGAACACTGTACCGGGTGCTTTGCGTACATTATTTCATTTAATCTTTGCAATAATTGTTGGCTAGCATCCTGTTTAACAGATGGGGACACTGAGGCCTGGAGGTGTTTTAAGTGGCTGGTTGAAGGTCACACAGTTAGGAAGCGGCAGAGCCATTTCAAACCCAGGTCTGCCTAACTCTAAACAGCCTTAACGTCTGCACTTCAAGCAAATGTGGAAATTAAAGACTATTCAAAGGAACACCGACAAAATTGATTTTGCCAGGGAGTGGCAGGCTCATGCACTATAGGCAGGATTGCACAATGGAGGTCAGTTTGGCAAATGTGTACTAGAAAAAATTAAGCCATGGGCGCCTGGATGGCTCAGTCGGTTAAGTGTCCAACTCTTGATTTTGGCTCAGGTCATGATCTCAGGGTTTGAGAGTTCAAGCCTCGCAACTGGCTCTGCACTGACAGCGAGGAGCCTGCTTGGGATTCTCTTTCTCCCTCTCTTTCTGCCCCTCCTCTGCTTGCTCTTTCTCTCTCAAAAATAAATAAATAAACTTAAAAAAATTAAGCCAGCAATTTGAGCTAGCAATTAATCTAGGAATTTAACCTAAGAAAATATTTTCAAAGTGGCACAGAGGCATGCATTCGAATTATGGCATTATTTTAAAAATAAGCACATAGATGAAAAAAACCCAGAAACAATGTAAACATTTTTCAGTAAGGGGTTGGTTAATTAGATGGCTAAAAAGATGTACAATGAATGAGCATTCAGCCATTTTAATAATGAAAAATATTTTATAGTAAAAGATACTTTATCGATGAGAATTTATAATGTGATTCTATCATGTAGAATTGAATACCTTACCGTATTTGTATGTGCAAATATATAGTCAATGTGTGGAAAGGCTCAATAGAGGGTTTTTTTTTTACGTTTCTTTGTACTTTTCTTTATTGTTACAATATTTTATGAATTTTTTTCATTATTACAAAAACAAGTAACTATTTGAAGAAAAGAAATATCAAAGTTAAATCAGTTCTTGTTTCAGTAACTGGAGTGAGTTCATGTACATGAGCCAGATGTTTGACAGAACTGGAAATCTGTTTTGCTTTGGAGCAAATTTAACACGTAGGTTATAGATACTGGAATATATTATAAACCCTAGGCCGAGGTCAATAGGATCTGGTCTAAAATCAGATCTATCTTGGCTAACAAGTTAAATGTCTTACATTTTCATTTAAAAAATTTCTTCAAAGCACTTTCATTTGATTGTAGTCAGTCTAACTTGTTATTGGCATTGTTACTTGGAAGGAAAGGAACTTTCACTTAGTGGCTAAAGTAAATGGATTTCCAAGAGGCTGCCGTGGGGTTCAGGAAGTAAATCTAACTATAAATCTCCTGCCCCTGTATTAATGGTTCCTCAGGGGTTAGTTGGAAGTAAAGAAGTGGGCCCATTTAGGAAAAATAGATGGAGACAGAGAGGTGTTGAAAATGACCAGAGAAGAGTTGACCAATTGGGAGAAATAAAAGTGGGCTGTAAGCTCATGAAAAGAAACTCCGCATGACTAATCATTAGGGAAATGTAAATCAAAACTACAGTGAAACACCACCTCACCTCCATTAGGATGGCTATTATTAAAAACAACAGCAACTCCCCCTTCACCATCAAAACCCAGAAAAACCAAGTGTTAGCAAGGATTTGGAGAACTGGAACGCTCGTGCCCTGTTGGTGGGAGTGTAAAGTGGTACAGCCACAGTTGAAAACATTATGGAGGTGCCTAAAAAAATTAAAAATAGGATTACCAAGGCACCTGAGTGGCTCAGTCTTTTAAGTGTCTGACTGTCGACTTTGGCTCAGGTCACAAGTTTGAGCCCTGCATCGGGCTCCGAGCTAACCATGTGGGGCCTGCTTGGCATTCTCTCTCTTTCCCTCTCTCTCTGCCCCTCCTCCCTCTCGCTCTTTCTCTCAAAATAAATAAATTAATTTAAAAAAAGTGGGAAATCAGATGTTTACAATACCTTTAGATAAATAAATTAAATAAAAATAGAATTACCATATGACCCAGCAATTTCACTTCTGGGTATATATACAAAAGAATTGAAAGCAGGATCTCAGAGATATTTGTAAACTCACGTTTATTGTAGCATTATTCGCAATAGCTTCAATGTGGAAGCAACCCAAGTGTCCATCAACGGATGAATGGAAAAGCAAAATGTGGAATATTATTCAGGCTTAAAAAGGGAGGAAATTCTGCAATACACTACAACAAGGATAAACCTTAAGGATATTATGCTGAGTGAAATAAATCAGACACAAAAAAGGCAAATCGTATATGATTTCCTTATATGAGGTACTTAAAGTAAGCACAATCATAGAACTAAAAAGTAGAATCATGGTTCAGGGATTGGGAGAGGGGAGCATGGGGAGTTACTGTTTAATAGATATAGAGTTTCAATTTTACAAGACAAAAAGAATTATGGGGATGGATGGTGGTAATGGCTGCACAACAATGTGAGTGTATTTAATACCACTGAACCATACACTTAGAGATGGCTAAGATGCAAATTTTATGTAATGTGTACTTTAGCACAATAAAAAAAAAGAAAAAAGTGGGTTTAACTGTTTTGGCAAATGATCATGATTTGTAGAGGAAGAAGAAAAAAGTCAAAGGGCCTTAAGAAAGAGTATAACTCTAAAAAAAGAGTTCTTGGGGCACCTGGGTGGCCTAGTTGGTTAAGCATCTGACTCTTGATTTCAGCTCAGGTCATGATTCACGGTTTGTGAGATCGAGCTCCAACTGGGGCTCTGTGGAGACAGTGAGGACCTTGCTTGGGATTCTCTCTCCCCCTCTCTCTTCCCCTTCTGCTCTCTCTCTCTCTCTCTCTGTCTCTGAACATTTAAAAAAAAAAGAGTTTTTTCCTTAGCATCTATGGATAGTTATGGCAATATACATAATGCCTTAAGTTTCATTCATCATTCAACAGAATCTCAGCACTGCATGTCCTGAGGATGTTTTAAAGTTAATTAAGAGGGGCACCTGGGTGGCTCAGTCAGTTAAGTGACTCATGATTTTGGCTCAGGTCATGATCTCATGGCTCATGAGATTGAGCCTCAAGCGGGTGCTCTGCTGACAGTGAGAAGCCTGCTTGAGATTCTCTTTCTCCCTCTCTCTCTGTCCCTCCTGCGCTTGCATTTTTTATTTCTCAAAATAAATAAAAAACTAAAAAAAAAAGACAATGTCTTAAAAAATGAAGTTAATTAAGATGCTGAGCTGCAGAGTGTGTGTGTAGGGGGGGTGGCTGGAAGAAGGAGATGTGGGAATTATTAACAACCAAAGTGGTGGAAACAAATGAAGTCAATCTAAGTGTGAAGAAAGGAGGGAAAAAAATAAAATCTTGAGGATAGAAATACTTTATGCCTTTGTAAAAAAGGAGCAGCCAAGAAAAGTGCTAGTAAAGGAAAACTCAGAAAGCAAATAGAAGAAAAGGAGAGTGATGTAGAAGACAGAGGAGAGGAGAGTTCCAAAAGGAGTATGTGGTATCCATTCAGCACTGTAGAGAGGCCCATAGTGGAAGGACTAAAGTGTGCACTAGATTTGGCAATTGGCAGGAACTAGAGGGTAGCCCCAACAGGAGACTGCATCACCTGTACAAGAGGCTCATTTGTAGGTACTTTCACGCAGTCTGGACTGGACTATATGGGAAGATAGGACCTACAGAAGGGGACGATAGGGTGAACGTGGAGATGCATAGCACTGGGAGAATCCAGCTATTCTCAGGGATGGGGACTCTGTCGGTGGCCGGAGGTCCTCTTAAAACAGGCGAGGGCAAGATCTAATGAAGTGCACCTAGGGCACCAGTGACAGGTCTTTGACAAGAATCAGTTGAACTAACACAAATGAATGGATACATGAGTGAATGGGGGGGGGGGTGTGTGAGGGAAAGGTTGCTTTATGACCAGGACAGGGCAGAAGATGGAATCCTGGGTGTGGCAGGGAATAACGGTAGCATGGAGTACCTGCCTCTGGAAGAAGTTGCCCACTGCTTCAGAGAGATGCCAGGGAGGATGGTGTTTTCAAGGCAGTCAGGTTTCAGTTAGGAGAAGGTGTGAGAAGGGCTTGAGGATTTACAGAGGTTGCTCTAGGATAGAAAACACGGGAAGAGAAACAGCAGATAACGTTGGGAGACAGCAGCAGCAGGACAGGATTGAGGCAGGTGAAAACAGCTAACTGGGAATAAGAGTGGAAGAAAGGCTAGATGTACGCTTTACAGAGAGCACTTCCGCAGCCAGTGACTCATTCATCCTTAGGACATCCCGGGGAGGGAGATAGGTATTGCCAGCCTTTGGAAGGAGGGATGCTTTCCAGATAAGGCCATAAGGCTCAGAAAGCCTGTTCAGAAGTTGTTTGATTCCTCCAGTGACAAGGAACACTCCACTTTTGGAAGTAGTACTTCCATTATAGAATAAAAAAAGCAGGTAGAAAAGAAGAAAGGTGTGGGCCCCTTGAGGGGAAAGCTCTGTCAATGACAGACATTTTGGGTAATTCATAGAATTGCAGAGCCAGACGTGTCAGTCAGATCTTTTCATCTGTAAAACGAAGGGGGCAGATGATCTTTCTTTTCTCTTGTCTAACAGCCTGTGAAATCATCTAGGCAACCACCTCCCAATTTTACAGAATACAAAAAGAGGCCCGCGGGATGTGTCTCGCCCAAAGTAATACAACAGATTAGTGGAGGGCCAGGCCCAGAACCGACTCCTGGGTGTGCAGGGCCTCCCGCCACTGCACCACCATTTTCTCCGAAAGAGAAGGCCAGCGGGAGGGTGCAGGCCGGGCGGCCTAGCTGAAAGCACCCTGGGGCTCGAGGAGGCTTCCCGGCAGCAGTCGCAGGAACGCCCCGCGGGGAGGGGAAGAGTTGGGGCCTCCTTTCCCACACTTCGTTAGGACGCGGGCCAGGGGCGGGACCGCGGCAGCCCTCCCTCGAGCAGCTGGCCGGTAGAGGGCGCAGGACTGCTCCTCACTCCGCGGCGGGGCGGGCTGGGAGAGCGCTGCCCGGGCGCGCCGTCGGAGCTCGCAGGCACCGGGTCGCCTGGGCCCGGCCGGGCCGGAGCGCGCAGGGGCAGCGCGGCAGGCGGGGCGGCGGGGAGCGAGCGGGGCGGGGTGGGGCGGGGCGGGGCGCGAAGGGGGCGGGGCCGCGAGCGGGGGGCGGTGGCGGCGGCGGCGGCGGCGGCTGCGGCCGAGGAGGAGGAGAACATGGCGGCCGCGGAGAGCGGCTGAAATGCCTGTTCTTCAGGCCGGGCGAGCGGGAGTCTGACGCGATCCGCCAAGCCCTCCCCTCAGACGGCTGGACCGAGGCCTCGAGCTCCTCGGCCGCCCTGTTCCCTGCTGCTCCCTCGAGCGGACCCTGCGCGGGGTTCTCTCTGCATCCCCCTGCGGGGGGACCCCTGCTCCGGAGGAGGGGGCCGGAGAGCCGCGGCGGCGGCAGCAGCGGCGGCGGCGGGCTCCCGGCCCGGGGAGCGGCGGAGGCCGCGGCGGCGCCGCCTCGGTCCCGGCGAGCGCGGCGCCCGTCAGCGCGGCCCAGAGGCGGCGGCGGCGGCGGCGGCAGGTGAGTGGCGGGCGGCGGGCGCCGAGCCTCCCGGTGGGTGCAGCTGTCACGAGCCGCGCGGCCGCCGAGGCCCTAGGGGGCGGGGAGCAGCTGGCGCCCCTCCGCCCCCCGCTCTCCTTTCTCTCCGTTTCGTCCCCCTCCCACTTTCCCCGAGTTCTCCCTCGGCCTCGCGCGGCTGGAGGGGGCGGAGGTCGCAGCTGTCACGGGCGCCAGCTGGGGGCTGCGCCCGCGGAGGAAATTGCTGCAGCAGCGACTTCGCGGCCCCTTTTCCCAGTTGCCCTAGTTAGCGCCGACTGGGCGAGCATCCGCGGAGGGTGCGCGAGGCTCGCGGCCGCGGCCGGGCGTGGGGAGCGGCGCCCCCAAGCCCGCCGGCGCTCCCCGCCGCCGCCGCCGCCGAGAGGGGGAGCCGGAAGTCGGCGCGGGCGCCCCTCGGCCCAGGCGCGCGCGGTGACCTTGGCACGCCGGGCAACCTCTCCGAGTCTCGCTTGCTGGGACTGCGAAATGGGGATGACCATGGCGTGCCTTTCCGTAAGCGCAGCCTTCGACGGCGCTTCTGTTTACCCCAGCGCACTCGCTTTTTTCCCTCCTCTGGGCGAGGGATTTCGGAGGTAGAAAGGGGATGGATAAGTGAAATTTTCCTGTAGGGCTAGGGTTTGGTCCCCTTGCTAGGAGTTTGCTGAACGGACCTAGGAGGGGGAGCCGACGTGTTGACTGGACGATCGGGAGGTGGGACTGGTTAATGGTCAGCAGCAGAACTCGAGCCGCCCTCTGGTCTCTCGGAAGAGAACCGGAGAAACCGGACACCAGGGTCCCTAGTCCTTACTGCCCAGCTGTGGGTTTTGTTTTGTTTTGTTTTGTTTTGCTTCTTTCTAAAGCAGTCACCCCCATGGTCTAGACACTGCCTCGGCTGACGGTGTTAAAGGGAGACAGAGGCTTTGACAATAAAGCCTGTGTATGTGACAAGGACAGTCCACCGTGCTGTGGCTGCAGAGTTTGCTGGGGAGGAAAACTTTAAGCTGGAACATCTTTTAGCCTTTCGTGCTTGGCTCTCCTCGTTCACTGTAGAGGCGTTGAAGAGGCAGGTGTCCTTGTGGAGAAGGTGACATTTTTTTTTCTTTTGAGAGGGCGAATTTTTAATGTCGAGTACGGTGATGGTGCACGGAGGGTTCTTGAGTGAATTGCAGTCCCAGCACCCTCTGTTGATGCCAGGAGTAATCTGTGGCGATGATTTGTGAGGGCTGAGGCTTACACTTCGGTGATTAAGAAATCTTCAAGTGTCTGTGTAAAACATTGCTGCGGTGAAGCTTACAGTTCGGTTGAAGGGATGGCTATCAAGGGTTAAATTTGTTTGAGGCTTGTCTCTTCTTCTGGAATTGGTTGGAGGTTAGGCTCAAAAAAAAAAAAATAAAAAAAAAGTAAAAAGTTGGCCAAAGGGGCCTCTCAGCTCGTTTCACAGAAGCTATGATGTAGTAGGAAGGGGGTCAGATTTCTTCATGTTGAGAATAATGTGAGAAGAAAGTATTTGCTTAGGTCTTTTGGCTCTTGAACTAGAAATAGTTTTGGGTGAAAGGTAGCAGTGGGGTTTGATTCATCTTAATAACTAGGCATTCCTTGAACTATTTGTCATAAACTAGATGCAGTTGGGAAGTGTGTCCATTTTATCTCCCGTACTCCGTGGAAAGGTCTAATTTGGTTCTGTGAACTAGCATCTAAAATGTTTCCCTCTGTGTCTTATTTACACTTCACGCTTTGGGAACAGTGGATCAAAAAGAGGGCCTGAAGAGGGAAATACGTGGTTTGGAGAGAAGATGGAGGGGTGTCGCTTAAAAGAACAGGTGTTTGGTTTGATTTTTGTAGACGTGTTTGCGCGGCTTATTTCTTGCATTTATTTAAGTCACAGGGGTGTGAGTTCTAAGGTGCAAAACTGAAATTTGACATAGTTTGTAGTCAATCTCTTCCTCATTTCCTTCTGAGAAAATCTGTAGGATTGTGTCTATTAAATTGCTTTTTGTGTGGTTTAAGCCAAGGGAGTATTTTAGATTCTGCATTTTTGGGTAAGTGGTTTTATTGCAAAAAAAAAAAAAAAAGGCTTGATGAAACTAATGGTGATTGTGCCACTTACACTGGGATTATATAGACAATGCATTTTCCTCCCTCTTTCTGCCAACATTTGTTTTTCTTTCTCCCTCAATTCTAGGGTTTCATTTCTAGAAATCTGGGCTGGAAACAGAAGCAGCAGTTTGTATAATCCCAAGAATTTGCTTATGCCAGGAAGCTGTAAGGGTAGCATGAAGTGGGTGTGATATAAAGATACTGCTACTACTTAAGACATTTAACTGTTGAGGGAGTCTAGGGTCAAATTTAATTTTTGTTGAATTTCCTGTTTTGTGTGTATGTGTTAATCTTTCGGTGGGCAGAGGATTGGGTTGCTATGGTGCTAACTGGTATATATTATGAAAGCGTTGGCAACACTTCATGCTTTTACTCTATAGGGAAGAGTGGTAAACAAGCCTAAATAATTTAAAGATGTTCTCAGGATGGAATGTTCTTAACATGTACTCTTGATCCTGCTAATCCAATGATTGGTCTACACCAGGACTAGATGTCGAGTAACTGATGAGGGGGGGTGGAGGTGCTGAAAGGTGGAGTGTGGGGGAGAGGATATTGGACATTCCTTAAAAATCTTTTCTGTATTGGACTGTACATCACAGTGTGATTTCTGATTGTTTTTCAAAGACATTTCAGCTCTCTCTTCTCTGTTGTCATCAATTTTACATAACTTCTCCTAGAGAGAGACTACTTCTGTTCCTTACTTTGTCTTTTCCGCCTTATCCTCCAGGTGCTCCGCATGGTTTGATGTTACACAGCATGTCTTTTGGAGTTAGTTGGCCTTAAACCTTATGGCCTAACAGAGCTTCCCTTTTGGGGCAAGTGCTGGGGGTCAGTAGAAGCACACGCTACCTCTAAGTCTTGGGGCACGGGAGGAGATCCCAGGATGCTCATTAGTATCTTGGTAGTGATTTTTTCCTTCTACAGATGATAATCGCAAGAATTCTCAGAGGGCCATCAATTGCTTTCCTGGCAGAGGTCCAAAACCATGTGGTGGTCTCCTTTTTACATTTCCTGCAAATATCAGGCACAGACGGGAGTGTGGGACCGGGTGAAAATTCATGCGTCCCAGTACTCGAATATTCGAGTCTGGGCTGCAGAGCCTTACATATTTCTCCCCGCCTGGAACAGCTTTCCTACCCATTGGGGCAGACTAGACCTTCGGAAAACACTCCTTTGTTGCTTCTTTCCTGGGTTGACCACTAGTTGAGCCTTTGGTCATTGGTCATTGAGAATGGGCCCTGTGCCTCTGACCTCTTTTCTTACCCCAGGTCTAGTCATTTCAAGCCTGCCTTCTCCATTCTTTTATATTTTAGTTAGACTTCGTGCCTTTCCTTCAACGTATGGGGGCAGAGGTCATACAATGGCCTAGTGGCAACTGGGTACTGTTCTTTGATGCTTAGTTTAAGGAGGGGCAGGGGTTTTTCTGTAGTTCTGGACCATGCTTAACGGGGGTACAGTATTTGGATTATAGATGCTTGGAATATAGAGGAATTGTTATTTCATATTTCTGCAGGATATGTGGTTGAAGAAGAGAAATTATTACAAAACACTGACACCAACATACAAATCCAATTCAGAGGTGCAAGTAGAGTGGGTTGTTGTCTCCATGCTTCCTCCCCCATACCCCCATCTGCAACACAGTATTTTTGAGGCTCCTCGAAGTGACAGGCTTTTAGCAAAGCTTAGTATAGTTATCATATTTTGAAGATGAATAGTTTATGCCAAAACAGAAGCTGTAGTCACTTGGGTTTTGTAAGGCTTGATATTAATCACCCTCCAGTCACCCTCATCTTAGATATATTTTGATCTAATCTCTCCCATGGATGTTTTAGTGTGGAGAGCTAGGAAGTTTAGCTTTATGGAGACATCCTGGACCTGTCCACTGGGGACAGATTAGGTGCAATCGCAGAGGTAAAATATACCTATTAACAGGATCAGAATTCTAATAACACTGGAGTATTCACCGTTTCCAGAGTGATACTTTAATTTTGCCCTTTTAGCTTTTTGAGGCAAGTTTTAGGCTTCTTTTGAAAATACAGATTTGAGTTCAGATAGGGGATGGTGTCCTGGCTCTTCCAGATACTTAGTGGATGTAACCTTGGGCTTGTTATATAACCACACTAAATCTCAGGTTTTCATGTGTTAAATTGGAATAAGGAACTTCCTCTCATATTGTTGTGATCTTTCGATTAACTTATTAAATAACAAAATATGTTTGGCATAATGATTGGCACGAAGTAAGACTTTAATAATGTTTTCTTACGCTAACATAACCTAAACACATCACTATCTAATCCATCACCAAATTCTGATTCTTTTCTCTGCAATTTCTTGGATTTCCCCCTTTATTTCTGGTTCTTCAATCTGGTCCTTCTGTCATTTTGCACATAGAGTGATGAGAGTCACGTCAACTCTTTGGGCCTGAGTTTCTTTATCATTAAAACAGCACATTGGCCTGATTTCACATTTTTTTTCCTTGTGCTAAATTCTATGATTTGTAGGTTTATAGCTGTTTCCCTGTGCGCATTTGCCTCATTCATCCTACAGAGAAATGCTTTAAAAATTGCTTTCCAAAATGGTTTTTGATGTTATTGTTTGTGGCAGAGACTTTCTGTGGACAAATTTATCAAATGCAAATAATTTAAACAGTTCTCAAATTTCTCATTCTAGAAAATTTGCTGCAGATGGCATGTGCAGAAATCTTTGTAAACTGTAAAGTGCCACGCAAATGAAGAAAGTGTTATAATTACATGCAGATATCATTTTCTTTATTTAAATTATGCTTCCTTTCCTTTTATCTCTTGACCTTCAAAAACAGGGTCAAAGTCGGTATGTTCTCTAGAAAGCTTGTTTTTATAACTCCCTTAACATCAATTACTCAGTTTTTCTATATCATAAATTTCTTTCTTCTTTTCCTCCTTTTTTGAAAGAAATCATTTTTTTAATTGTACATCGAATTTTTTTTTTAAGTAGGTTGGAAAGTCCTTGAGATGGCATAAACCACACCATTTAGAGTAAAGGGGCCTTAATAGTAAGTTATCCACAACCTCCTTAATATTACAGATGAGCAGACTAAGACCAGACAAATAGAGTAGTTTTCATGGATCACGGACTTGGTGGTTTTACTTAGGTCAGAACCCAGGTATTTGGCTTCCAGTCTTCTTTATGAGAGATTTTGTTTTGTTCGTTTTTTAGTATTTGAAGGTTATTACAAAGAGATTTTACATTTAAGAATTTTAGTAAGCTTTTAAGTAGTGCGTAAGCTAGGAGGAAAGGAGTATTTTTATTTTTTGGCCAAAAATTGACGGCCAAATATTGCAATAAAGTATCAATCAGGAATTACTTAAGGCTGCTCTCTCAAAAACTACAGAAGTACCTGGAGAGAAAGGGCTGCTTTTTTTGTATGGCCCTCATTTAGAGTCAGCAAATATTTATTGAATGCTGTCTCGGAGACACACTGTACTCAGGTTGATTCTACATGTTACATTTTATAAATGAGGAAACAAGGCTCAGGGTGGTTAAGTGGTTGGCGTAAGATTCACAGCTCGTGGGTATTACAGCACAGCTTGTAGGTATTAGGGGCGACCTTTGAATCCAGGGTCTTCTGACTTGAAATCACAAGCATACCTTGAAAGTGGCTCGTCTCTAACATGTTAGCCACAGTTGGTCACGTTGTAGCCTTCTTTTCCTTTCTGGGCTTTCTCTGTTCCTTACGTGTGCAGTGGAGACTCCTGCAGTCTCTTTGCTTTCTGATGACCCAGGAGCCCATATATACCAGTTATTTAATGATAGTGTCACTTTAAGATTTTCATGCTGTTTCTGATCTCACCTTTGTACTTTAGTAATGTTGATTCTTTGGTGCTTCTGTCTAGGTAAGCTTATCTTTGAATGGTTGGTTTTGGATTCTTAGCAATAAAATTCTGCCTCTCAAGTTTCGTTAGCATTTAAATAGCTAAAGCTCAGGCTTTTTTTTTTTTTTTTTTCCATTTGGAATAAATTTGCTTGGTCATTCTGTTTCCATTTGTACTTTGAATGGTTGATCTTATTCTGATAGCTTTATATATTACATCTTAAATTTTTAGTTTGACTATATGGTTAAAATATTTACATGATTTTATTATCAAGCATAGATTTGATTGTTTAATGGAAGATATTCTGTGTGAGCGTATATGTGTGTATATAAAGATATCATACTATATTTGACCAGATAGTTGAAGGATGAAATGTCCTTGCTTTTTGAAAGCACCTGTGTTTGTAATACTGGCTTTACTTTGGTGAGCTCGTTTGGAGGAAACCAGGGGAAAGTTACTTGTTCTGCAAAGTCTCATGCCTCCCTCTCCATTCCAGGGGGTACAGGAAGTCTGTAATTGAATTTCTAAGTAGTCACTCAATCATTCATTCAAGACATAGTTATATAAGTACCTACTTTGTTCAAGGTGCCTGTGTTGTTAAAAGATAGGGAAGTTAAATGATAAGATACAGATCCTGTTCTTAAGGAGATTATGACCTAAAAGAGGTGATAAGACGAACACACAAATGCCTATAATGCGGATTGAATGTGATGAGTGCTATGAGAGGTATGAAATAGTACTTTGAGGATTCAGGAGAGGGAGCAGTTACTCTTATTTGACAGTGATCAGGGAAGGTTTCATGGAGGGCTTAGGGTGCCCCAGAACATAGAAGGCAGGGGATGATTTGTATAGGAGTGAGAGTGAGGAGAGCATTAAATAGCAAAGATGAAGGGACGGAAAAGCTTGGGATTATTTAGGAGTGCGGCACCAGCTAAAGCAGGAGGTGGGAACCAGATGCTGTAGGTGCAGGAGCAAGACACTGCAGGGTTTTAATGGAGGGAGGCGGTGGGGAACAGGGAAGTGTGTAGATCTGGATGAGATCTATGAGAAATGTCAGTTTTCCAAATTTACATAGATTTTTTTTGGCAGGTTTTACACCCCAAATTTTATATTTTCATAGTTTTTGAAATGATTCCATATGTAAGGCTTACCACACTGAGAACTTATTCACTCATTTTTATGTATATTTGAGAACAGATTATGTGTTTTTTTGATAGAAGTTAGTACAAAATCTTTTTCACTGGCTTATACTTCTTTCTTTCTTCTCTCTCTTCTCTTCTCTCTCTTCTTTCTTTCTTTCTTTCTTTCTTTCTTTCTTTCAGCCATAGCTGCCTTTTTAAACAGCGTATTATCATTTGGCATTTATGCAGCGGACTTGTTTTTTAAGTGTAAAAATGTCATCTCCTTGTATAAATATAAGTATATTTCGCTATTTAAGTGAGGTTGGTCATGTAAGTTGAAAGTCCCTGGCTCTCAATATAGTTCATGATTTATTTTACTGATTTATTTACGCCCTGCCATGTTCCAAAAAGGATTTAAGGCAGGATATGTCATGAAGAGTCTTGGACCTTGTTCTAGCCCTGTCTATTATTTGACTGAACTGCTAGCCAACATAACACTGAGGGAACAGTGTTGAAGACAACTGGTGTCACAGAATGTGCTGTGGTTGTGTCTTTTGCCAAACTGGTAGTAATTCAGAGACGGAGACAATATAATTAGAGTACCTTTAAAGATAACTCCTTTCAACTTTGATAGCATGCGAGGGAAATTGGTTAGAGGGCGCTGAGGGAGCTCTTGACTCTCGAGAGTGTAGGTACCTTTAGAACAATGATCTCTCCAGCGGAGTTTACATAAAATTATCCGAGAAATGAGAGAAATATTAGAGGTCTCTAAGGAAGTTTCTTTCAGTCTGTTGTGATGTCTTACAGTTTATATGGGCCTGGGCAACTGGATTTTCAAATTTGTCATTTTAAACAGTAGACTCTTAACATACGTGGTATTATTGCAGTAGGGAGTCACCATGCCGATCTTTTATAAAATATTTCATAGAGGTTAACTGAGCAGCTTAAGGCAAAGGTCTTAAGAATTGTCTAACTTAAAGGTGACTTACTCAGTTTTCTTTCACAAAAATACAGATGTTCCAAATTTGCTGACATTTTCTGTGACAAGTGGCTGTGAGTAGGATACTGCCTAGCAGGTACTTATGAAAAATAAACACAGTTTATCTGTCCCTTTGGGATGATGGTGAGTTCATAACAGTGGCTCAAAAAGTAACTACCATTCAGAAGAAAATAAAATTCAATGTTATGGGCAGAGGTTTTTGAAAATGAGTATTTGGAACTATTTTCATCATTATTGCGTTTAATTGCTAAAAATGATGTGTGTAACTCTAAGAGAATTTTTATATGTACATTTGAACTTGGAAACAAAATTCTCTAACCTGTTTTAAAACCTTGTAAAGTTAGGTGTTAAAAAAAAGTTTTTTTTAATGTTTATTTTTGAGAGAGAGAGAGAGAGAGAGACAGAGCCTGAGCAGGGGAGGGGCAGACAAAGAGGGAGATCAGAATCTGAAGCAGGCTCCAGGCTCTGATGGGTCAGCACAGAGCCCAGTGCAGGGCTTGAACCCACCAGCAGCGAGATCATGACCTGAGCTGAAGTCGGACGCTTAACCAACTGAGCCACCCAGGTGTCCTAAAAGTAGGTGTTTTAGTGGTTTCGTGCCCATCTACCGAAAATATAAAAACACACTACCATTTGGTTTATTAGGAAGAACAGCTGATTGTCATCAGGAAGTACGGAAATGCACTAGCTGAACTTTAGCAAAAACCTTTGCGTAAATGGCGAATGGGATTGCAGATTGAATATTATATCATGTTTTATTCAGTGCAGCAAGTGATGCAACTCTTTTATTTGGTTTTATCCATCTTTGAGAAGTATATTTTGTGGCTATGACAGCCATTAAAACCAAAGAAAATACTTACTTACTACAAAAATGAACTGAAATTTAGAACCAGGCTTCAAGTTGCCATATTACAAAAATGTGAAAGCAAAATTAAAAAAATAACAAACCATGCTCAATCACATTACTCTCATCAAAAATAGTGGTAATAATAGTGTTTATTAGGAATAGCACAAAACTGTGTCATCAATAAGTAAGATAAATGCTTTAGAATTGTTTATTATAACAAACGTCATTCTGTTAAATTTCCATTTTCGTGTGTGCTTTACAAGGTACATAATTTATTGGTCTGCTGTGCACTGTATATAAACTATAAATATACATATGTGGTTCCCTATCCAAAAACTTTTAAAATGTGGTATATGATAAAAAGTGGTTATCAGTGTTTTCTAGCAAGGGTTCTTAACTAAGAAACGTTGGAATTCATGGATTTAGAGTCTCTAATACTGTGAAATTATATGCAAAATTTTGTGAATCTGTGCATTTCTCTGGAGAGGGGGTCTATATAGCTTTTACCAAATTCCCAAAAGGGTTCATGACCTCTGCAGAGGTTAAGAACCTCTGTTGTTAAGGACCGGGACCTCAATAACTCCATTCATCTAGTCGTACCTTCTTGCCAAGTTTAATGGATATATCTGATGTCATTACTCAAGCCCGCAGTATGACTGGATTTGCAGTCTGTTTTTCCATTTTGCAATAGATGTGATTGCATTGCCTTTGGCCTTTACAGATGTTTGAGTTCTGTTTGTTGCACAACTACCTGGCCTTCATCACTTGGCTGCTCTTCTGTATCACTTCCCACCTCTATCCCCCTAAACCCAGTAAAAGAAAGTGGGCCTTTTGTAGGAGTGTGGAGATGGGAATGCATATATGGATGGAAGAGCCTGGTATCAATTCGCTTGTGGGGAGACCCTGCCGGGTGGGCTAGAATTCACAGTTGCTGTGTTTTTAAACTCTTTCTTTCTAGCATTTGAATCTCAGCTTTCTAGAGTCCTTAGGGTCTGATTTGACATATGCTAAAAACACTGTCCAAGTTTTATCAGCTGCTTAGATCTGTTGTTTTTCCCTCACTGTCATCATTCTAATTTAGGCCTAATTATTGCAGTGGTATCCAAGGTGGTCTCACTGTCCCCAGTGAGTTCCTTCTTAATTCTGTCCTAAATTTTGTTTTGGAGAGATCATCCTAATTTTTATTTTCATTGTGTTGTTTGCTTAAAAACCTTCAAGGCTCCTCATTAGTGTCAAGATGAAATTGTTACTTAGCCTGGCATTTAAAGCTTTCCAGTATTTGGCACCAACCTGCATTTCTGGTCGCATTTCCCACCATTCTCCCTTAGTAAACTGAAATAAATTGTCAGCTTACTGTCCCTTAAACATTCCTTAGGCTTCTCGGTTTCTACTCCATTATAGATTCCTTCCCCTGGAATGTTCCCCATTATCCTACTCTGTATTTCTTGAAATTCTACGTATCCTTTATTATTTTTTAAAAATTTTTAAAATGTTTTATTTTATTTTTGAGAGAGAGAGAGAGAGAGAGAGAGAGAGAGAGAGAGAGACGGAGCACAAGCAGGGGAGGGGCAGAGAGAGAGGGAGACACAGAATCCGAAGCAGGCTCCAGGCTCTGAGCAGTCAGCACAGAGCTCGACGCGGGGCTTGAACTCACCAACTATGAGATCATGACCAGAGCCGAAGTCGGACACTTAACCGACTGAGCCACCCAGGCGCCCCTCTACCTATCCTTTAGAGCTCAGCTCAGATTCCACCTTGCTTGTTAATTGTTTCGAATATGAAGTTTGAAAGTAATCTCTTCCTCCTGTGAACTCTTTTCACATTCATTTTCCTTATTATTCATTTGACGCTTACTGCCTTGTACTGTGTGGAATGTTTTGTTTTCATGTGTCCCATCTCCCAGATTAGGGTATGAGAATGGCAGAAGGGGATTATGTTTTAGATTTTGTTCTCTGCAGTGTCTTACACACATAGATAATAAAATATTTGACAAATCATATTGATTAAACCATAGTGCTGCTTATTAATGTATTTAGAGAAACAGACCTTTTTTTTTTTTTTTTTTTTTTTTTTTTAATGTGTGCCTGGAATAGTCGTACATAATATCTAGGGATTCTCTTTACTGGTTGCAGGGTACTTGGGAAATTGAATTGGAAATCAGATATTGCCCGGAGAGCATGTAGTACTACAGCATAAGAAGCCGGCTGTCATGGCTATGTTCAAAAGTCTAGGGTAGTCTGGTGAGCCATTGTTCTCCAGTGTAGAGTTCTACCTGCCATGGATAACAGAAAAACTTTTTTTCTTCCTCTCTCTCCCTCTCCATGCTGGAGACACAAAGTCCTAATGTCTTAGGGGATTCCTATACTTCTGTTTTGATTTCTCAGCCTGTTTTTCTCACTAAAATACATACTTTGTTGAATGCTTGTTTGAATGGTGGTATGGGGAGCCATGGAATTATTATATCTTAAAGTTCCTGCCCTTCAAGAAGGGAGGAGTCTCGTTTGCTGTATGTTTATTTATTTATTTTGAGAGAGAGAGAGAGAGAGTAAGCTGGGGAGGGGCAGAGAGAAAGAGGGAGGGAGAGAGAAGTCCCAAGCAGGCTCTGCACTGTCAGCACAGAGCCCAGTGTGGGACTTGAACTCCTGAATGGTGAGGTCATGACCTGAGCTGAAACCAAGAGTCAGATGTTCAACCAACTGAGCCACCCAGGGGCCCCATCATTTGCTTTAAATCATACTGAATTAAAAAATGATGGAAAAGATGTCATATGGGAGTATGTAACAAACTAGTTAGTTGCTAACAGATATGAGGAAACTCTTGTAGCACTTACTATTTTTAGCACTCACTTGAAACTTATTATCATGTGTACTTATTTCTGTTTTTACATGGTCCTATTGCAGCTACCATGTTGTAAATTATAGAGGGTAGAGCATTTATTGTACTAGTTCTATGTCAGTACCACAGTGTTTCCATAGTACTTTATCCACAGTATCCGTACATAGCACGTTAATGATGATACTGGGAGGCTGGCATGGTCTGAGTAGGCTTCCTGGAGGAAGTAGAATTTGAATTACGTTTGCTGGAATGATGCTTATAGAATAGTCTACTGGAACATGAAAAAGGGGTTCTGTATTTAAAATAATAAAGTACATTTGGTGCGCTATCAGGAACATGGAGCCTCTTTGGTTACTGTGCCTTTGGCCCTGAAGTGACCCTCATCACTTCCTATGTCATGCGTTAGTCAGAAGTAGTCATGGGGCAGCTACTGAAGGGGCGCGGAGATGTGTGCAAGAACTGTTTAGTGAGCGGTAAATGTCTTTGCCTCACCCTCGCAGCCTTGGCTTTCTTCAGAGAGGCGAATAAATACCCGAACTGGTAGGCCTTGCTTGGAATCACTGAAGAACACTTTTGGAAACGTTTTGCTGTCTGAGGATTTCATAAAATTTCTCCTTAGAGTTCCTGGAGGTGTTTTCCTTCCCTCTTATCAACATACTGATGAGTAATTAAAATCTGTTTTCTCTGTTTTCCGTCATCTTTTAATGCTTGATTTGAGAAGGACTATTGGGTGGTAGTTAAAATGTTGGCCAAGTGTGCAGGAGCAGGAAGCCCTGTTTCTTATTTATACACGAGGCATATTTTCCTTCCAGTTTTATTCTTAAAGTCATCAACCTGAACTTTTTTGACCTTAGGCCTTCTTTATGACTGCATTTTAATAGTATTCTCTTCCAAATTAAAAAATAAATCATATATGTAAATCCTGACTATATTCTAACAACAAATTCAGAGAAATGGAAGTATGTAGAGTTAAAAGGTGAAATTCTCTGTAGTGAATTATATGGCGGCTGTTAATTTAGGCTGTCTTATCTCTCCCCATATCCCCCCCACCCCCTGCCATTTCAGGTCACAATATTTTTCCCAGTGGCCAAGGGATGAGCATGTGACCTAGGCTGGATCTGATCTGTCATAGTTTCTTTGGATATAGTGGTTGCTGCAGAATGGCTGTATGACCAATACAGCTTCAGAGCCTTTCCTTGAGATTGAGAACCGGATGTTGGACAAAGGACAGGCTTATTCCATTGGAGTTGCTGAACTGAGATAGAGTGTGCCTGGCTACATGAAGGAAGCCTGTCTATAGCAGGGAAGAGTGAAGTCAACATACAGGGTGAAGCAGAGTTGACTGAGATGGACTCTGTCTCTCACACACACTCCCGAGGCATAATCACACACATTCTCACATGCATGAGCATGAGGAGTCATTGGAGGCTCTGGATCCTCCTGAACCTTAAATTAGATCCACCCTGTATTTCCCAGTTAAATGAGCTAAACAGTCGCCTAACTGCTCGTGCTAGTTTGAATCAGGTTCTGACTAATTCAGACCCCCTTCGGCATCTGTCCCTTTTTTTCCCTAGGATCATACTTTTTGAGTTGTTATAGGCTTTCTTTTTTTTATTTTTTTATATTTTAAATGTTTTATTTTTTTTATTTTTTTAGAGAGAGAGAGACAATGAGAGTGAGGGAGGGGTAGAGAGAGAGGGAGACACAGAATCTGAAACAGGCTCCAGTCTCTGAGCTGTCAGCACAAAGCCCGACACGGTACTGGAACTCAGGAACCACGAGGTCGTGACCTGAGCCGAAATCGGACGCTCAGTCGACTGAGCCACACAGGTGCCCCTCGTTACAGACTTTCTAAACTTAATGTCATGGGAATTTTTAAATTTCAGGATATGAAGGAGCCGTTTTATCTTTGCATAAAATGCTGTATGACATCACTTGGATGTATAGTCTGTGATTTGGCCATCTTTCTCTCTTTCTATAGACATATAGATATCGAGTTTCTTGCTGTTGCGAGCTTTGTTTTGGTAGGCATCCAAGTTCGTACTTGTTTTTGCACGTGTATGAGAACATACTTATGGAATTAATGGTTGTGCACATTTAAAAAATTGATGTCCCTTCAAAATGTTACCCCAAAGGCTATATCAGTTTACACTTCAATAGCGTATGATAGTTGTTCTTTCCCCCACCTTTGTCAACTCTGGATATTGTCAGCCATTTCTATTTGGAGCCTCTTTGATGGATGAAAATGATCCAACAGCATTGTTATAATTTGTAGTTCCATGACTATTGATGAAGTTGATCATCTTATCAGATGTTTGTTGTATGTTTTTTTTCCCCCTAAGACTCTTAACTTATTCATGCTGTTCACTTTCCTTCTGGAATATTTGTCTTTTTTTTTTTTTTTTTTTTTTTTGCTTCCTAGCCACAATGTGCTTATGATGTAGTCGTATTTACATTAACGAGGAATGGCCTTGGTAGGCAGCTGACCCTGCTACCTAGTTATTTCAGAAAAGAAAGGTATGAGATACCTATTATTCCAAACCTACATCATATATATATACATATATATATTTCACAGATATCCCTGCACATTTAATTGGTTTATATCTAATAACTTTACATAACTGCCCAATTCATTTAGTTAGCTCAAGGATACATGTTTAATTGAGGTTAATTTTATGACTGAGATGAGTGTTGGGAAACTTTTGTTATGAGGATTTTCCAGTTCAGAATCATTGAGAGTACATTGAATGGTATAGAACTTTCAGGCTTAACTGACCAGTTTGTCCTTTGGTGCAGAATCAGAACCACTTTCAGAGGAAAATTTTAGCCCTATAAGAAAATACTTTCTTGGCTCACCTCCATGGAGAGGTGGGTTGGCTGCTAGGTATCTTTAGTGGTTAGGTTCCTCAGTTTTCATAAGTGGATACTAACCTGATTCTGTACTTGATTGAGTATGAAGGTATTTAGTCTACCCTTAAATGGCAGTATAGAATAGCTTTGCTCTAGCAAGTACGTATCCATTTACTTTGCTGCTTAACTCTTATCAGAAACCTAGGCAGTCAGAAACAGCACTCTTTGAGAATTGCTTAAACACATTCAATCCATTGCTTTAGAAACAATTTTTGCTTGGTTCAGGCCAGAATACCAGACTGCTAAGTATATAGATTGCATTGTTTTAGACTGGGGTAGAATTACTTTACAGAATTGTTATTTGGTATAATGCAATCAACCTTTATTGAAGGCCATTAAAATAAACAACTTTATAAAATTTAGTACTCCTCTTATTGTAGAATTCTTGTGAGGCTATTATCTCCTTTATCTTAGTGCCCTTTCTCATGTTGTAACCACTGCTACTACTATTACTATTAGCAGCTGTCTGGAATACTAAAACTGAACACAAAATGAGTTAATAGTGGATGGCAAATACTCTTGCCCAAAAGGGGACACCATTCTGGATAGAGGATTATGTAATGGTTTGAAGTGTGGACTCTGGAGCCAGATTTCCTGGCCTTGAAGCCTGGCTCTTCTGCTTCCTAGGTGTGTGCTACTTAACCTTTTGGTGCCTTAGTTTGCTCATCTGTGAAGTAGGGTAATAATTGTACCTACCTCTGCAAGGTTGTTATGAGAATTTTTGTGAATTTAAACATGTAAAATGCTTGGAACATACTAAGCCCAGGACACATGCAATGAAAATGAGCTGCTTTCCCCCATTTTTTTTTTAATTATAGTAAGATATCCATAACATAAAATTTACCATCTTAACTATTTTTAAGTGCAGCGTTTTATAGTTCAAGCTGCTGTCATCACCATTATTGTTAGATTCCTGTAGTGATTTTTTTTTCCGGGTCTGTGTACGAGGAGAAGCTGTGTTTCCCCTGACCAGCTGATTTCCTTGTATTACACAGTCATCATGACGCCTGCGACCCATGGTATTTCTTTCTGTGTAGGAGAACTCAAAGTCGCTCCTTGCAACTCAGGAGAACCTTGTGGCTTATAGTTTGTGATAGTCAGGGCATATACCCCTGACTTCATCTGATTTTCCTCCCTCATTTTCTCTTTGCCCCAATCTTATTACTTCTTTCTTTTTAATTCTCATGCACTTTGTGAGCTGTCTCAAATCTTTTTTAGAATACTGTGGAAATAAACAAGTAAGTAGTCTACATTACAGCATGTGCCCGTGTTGAAATTTCAGATGAATTTTCATTTAATTTATCTTAACCTACTGCTTCTTGGTGACAGAGAGGTGCTATAATTTTCATTAAGGTATCTCAAATCTCATCATAGGATGGGTTACTTCTGGGAAAGCTCCTGTCGACAGCTAATCCTGTTCATGCCCTGGGTTTTCTTTTAAGCTTCAGTTACAAAAGTGTTTCTTCCTGACTTTTCTTATTTGTTTTTTCCCTTGACCTTTGCTCCACCATCTCTTGTAGATTGAGGGAGGGGGTTGGGGAGGATCATTTTTAAAGTTTTAAAGACCAAACTTGAAGTCTTTTAAGAATACTCTTCAGAATAAGATTTTTATCATAGATGTAGAATAGGCAGAGTAAAAGCTATATGTATTGTTATAGCTTTTCTTTAAAAACCAGAATGTTAATTTATTCATTTACAAGGGCTAAAAAGAAAGGTCTCAAAGTCTAAAATATTCCTGAGTATTCTGGTTATGTCTGTATAGGGTATTCTCTCCCCATAGCATGGGGCTGATGCTCTGCCTTTTTGGGGGGCAAATCAAAAATATTTTTTTGACATCAGGATTGACCAAATGTCTTCTAAGTCTTTTTTAAATTTGTAGATTCCTTCTTCTTTTTCTTCCCCCCCCCCTGTAATTTACGTGTTGAAGAACCTGGGTGGTTTGTCCTACAGAATTGTTACAGTCTGGATTTCTGTTTAGTTTAACATATTTCTATACCTTCTATATATCCTATAAATTGGTAGTTTGATGTAGAAGCTTGATTAAGGTTTAACTTTTTGTGTGTAGAGTGCAAGATGACTTTGTAGATGGTATTATGAGACACATATAATGTCTGGTTGTCTTTTGGTGATGTTAGCAGCTGTTGGTATTGCTATTGTTTTTTGATTCTTAAAATCCCAAAGTGATCACCATGGTGTCTAGATAAGAATGCGGAAGTATTGCTGGAAATGGTAGGGTCGGCTCTATAAAAGAGAACCCTTGGTGACCGTTTGAGAATGAAGCTGTGTTGTGTGGAATCACAGAAGACCTAAGTTTCAGTCTTGGCTCCCATATTTAGGAGCCGCTTGATCTTTCCTAATTAGCAGCAACAGTAGTAGCATTTACCATCATTTAGTGCTTATTTTACACCAGGTGCTGTGCTAAGTGCCTTTATATATGTTGTGTAATCTAATCCTCATAACCATGCTGTAAGGCAGGCGTTATCATCTTTATTTTGTGGTTCACGTTGCTGAGTAGTGAAGCAGGGATTCAAGCCCTGCTTACCTCCGATCTTGTGCTCTCAGTAGTTTGTTCTTCCATGTCTATCAAAGGGTATGAATAGAGCTGCCTTATCTATCTTGTAGGATTAATGAGATATTGTGTGAGAAAGTGCTTTGGAAAATACTATAGATGTTAAAATGAGAAGTGCACTGGGCTGGCAAGACACAGAAAGGGAGAACAGTGGAGGCCTTTGCCTTTGGCTAAGTGAGAGTGAAAAATTTGGACGGAAAGAACCCTCTGGTCACTTTCTAACTTCTGTTTCCATTACTATTGCTGTTGACATGTGAGAGTTTCCTTCTCTTGTTAAAATTGACAGTGAAACAGATTTTATATGTGGTAAATGTTGTACGTCAGGGATGACTTAAGAGTCTCTAGGTGAATAGTGATGTCTTAGTTTTACTCCATGAACCGTATATGTAGGCTTAGTACAGATTTTTTTTTAAGTCTCTTTATTTATTTTGAGAGGGAGAATGTGAGCAGGGAGGGGCAGAGAGAGAGAGAGGGAGAGAGAGAATCCCAAGCAGGGAACCCACAAACCCACAAACCGTGAGATCATGACCTGCGTTGAAATTAAGAGTTGGATATAGGGGCGCCTGGGTGGCTCAGTCGGTTTAGCATCCAACTTCAGCTCAGATAGGTCATGATGTTGTGGTTTGTGAGTTCAAGCCCCGCCTCAGACTCTGTGCTGACAGCTCAGAGCCTGGAGCCTGCTTCAGATTCTGTGTCTACCTCTCTCTCTCTGCCCCTCTCCCACTTGCTCGCATGCGTCTCGTGTCTCTCTCTCTCTCTCAAAAATAAACATTAAAAAAAAAATGTAAGAATTGGATGCTTAACTGACTGAGGCACCCAGGCACTCCTCAGTACAGATATTTTTAACTGAGAGAGGAAGAGTGTTCTTTTTCTAAAAGGATAAATATTTATTAAAGGTAGGAGAAATGTTAACTGAATTTGTGTATTTCTTTAGCTGGATAGTGGGTATATCTGTTAAAATTATTTTCAATAACTTTTTTGTATGTCAAGTATTTTGCAATCGATAAAACCATTATTAAAAGTGCTAACCACTCATATTTGCATGTGTAACAGACTATGGGAAATGGGTATGAAGTTAGTACCTGTAGGTCTGTCCTTCAGCAATTTGTTATCAATTATAATAAGTAGGTACTGAGTACATGGACAGCTGTTGAGAAGAGATCTCTCGCAATTTCCAGCTCGATGGCAGAGGGTATTGTGGTTGATGTCTGAGGCAGACATGTGGAGTATAGGAATAGTGCTTTGTTTTTGCTAAGCGTGGATCATGTGTTTATCAGAAAGCCCTGGGGCTTCACCTGGACATGTTTTCTTGGTACTGTGCTTACTGCAGTTCTTCTGTTATTCTGGGAATCATGCCATTGTACTGTATCTGCTATGGTGAAATATCTAGGATTTCGTTGTGATTAATCCCTAGAAAGATTTCCTATTTATTTTTATTATTTTTATTGAGATATAATACACATATCATAAAGTTACCCTTTCGAAGTGGCTTTTAAGTGTATTCACAAAGTTATACAACTATTATCACCATTATCAGACTATTTCATCACCCCCAAAAGAAATCCCATGGAACTATACAATATTTGACCTTTTTGTGTGTTGCTTCTTTTACTTTGCATATTTTCAAGGTTCCTTCATATTGTAGCATGATCTATATTTCATTCTGTTTTATGGCCAAATAATATTCTGTTGTATGCGTAGACCAAATTTTATTTATCTTTTTAATTGTTGATGGACATTTGAGTTATTTCTACCTTTTGGCTATTATGAATAATGTGGCTATTAACTTTCATGTAACAAGTTTTTACATGTGGGCGTATATTTTCCTTTCTTTTAGTAATATACCTAGGAGTGTGTGACAGATAAGGCCACTGATCCAATCAAAGGAGGGACTCGGAGGAGACTCGGTGAAATGAGGCTTTAATCAGTGTTCTTGCCAGAGCAGGTGTCTGATGGACAGGCACACTCGGGGCAGTTACAGCAGGCACTTTATCTCCTAGCATGCAAGTCCCTCCCCTGGCTCCTCATTGGCTGAGTACTACAGAGGTTACAGCCTTACCCAGACAACGCCTATGCCCCATGTAAGGCAAAAAGTAGTCTGATGGGGACGAATGCACATTCTTCGAGGTGACGCAGAGACTTCAGTTCTTTGGCACATGCTCATTGCAAAGCCCATGAAAAATAAGCCCTTGAAATGAAGAGGGGTAGAAGAACCAGGAAGTGAAGTGTCTAAGGTTTTTGGGACTCTCTTGTGGGTGGGTGGGGGTTAATACATATTTCCAATCGGTCGTAAACCTTTATTGTTAACTAGACAGCCCAACTTTTATTTGGTATTTCTGAAAATGAATCATCTCAATTACTTCTCACAGAGTGGAATTACTGGGTCATATGGTAACTCTGTGTTTGACATTTTGAGGCATACAAACTGTTTTCCAAAGTGGCTGCACCATTTTACCTTCCCATGAGCAGTCTATGAGGGTTCTGATTTCTCTATTTCCTTGCCAGCATTTACTTTTTTTTTTAATTTTAAGTGTTTTTTATTTATTTTTGAGAGACAGACAGAGACAGAGCATGAGTGGGGGAGGAGCAGAGAGAGAGGGAGAGACAGAATCCTAAGCAGACTTCAGGCTCTGAGCTGTCAGCACAGAGCCCAATGTGGAGCTCGAAAGAACCCACGAACTGTGAGATCGTGACCTGAGCCGAAGTTGGATGTTTAACCGACTGAGCCACCAGGCGCCTGCCAGCACTTATTATTACATGACTTTTTGACCCAAGCCATTCTGAAGTGTGAAGTAGAATTGCAATTTGATTTGCATTTCCTTAATGACTAAGATGTTGAGCATCTTTTCATGGGCTTATTGGCCATTCATACATCTTTTTTAGAGACATGTCTATTCAGATCTTTTGCCTATTTTTAAATTTGGTTATTTGCCTTTTTATTATTGAAAATATGAGTCCCATATCAGGTATATGATTTGCAAATATAGTCTCCCATGATGTGGATAGTGTTTTTACTCTGTTTTTTAAACACAAAAGTTTTTAATTTTGATGAAGTCCAATTTATCTTTTTTTCTCTTGTCCCTTTGGTGTCATAACTAAGAAACTTGTGCCTAATCCAAGGTGATGGAAATTTATGCCTATGTTTTTTTCTAAGAGTTTTATAGTTTTAGCACTTACATTTAGGCTTTTGATATATTTTGAGTTAATATTTCTCTATGCGTATGAGGAATATTTTAGTTCTTTTTGCAGTAGAGATAAAGCTTGTTATTTTTAAATTTACACATCAGCAAGACTCTCTGATTCGCCTCACTCGATAATATTTTAATCAGTATATGATTTCCTGCCACTTTATTAGTTTCACCTCTGACTTCCTGCTAATGAATATTTTGTTGGTCTTAAATGGAGTTTCTTTATCAAAGCCATACTAACCTTTCACTTAACACAACGTGAGAATTAGGAGGAAGTTTATTGATCATGCAGTCCAACCTTTTACCAGAGGAGAGGTTTCAGCGTCTGTGACAGAAAGGTTTTCAACTTCTCTTTGGACACTTTCAGAGATGATTTGTTCACTGAGCTCGCTTTGGCAGCACGGATACAGAGATGATTCATTCACTGAATTGTATTGCACTATAATGCAGTATTTAAGAAATCTTACCTAATAAAAAATCATTTTATAAATAAAAAATGTTTCAGAGGGGAATGATAGTTACTGAGTTTATTGATAGTTTATCACAGTTTTGATTTTATTTTTTCTGTAGCAATTTAAGTTAAAAGGAGTTGGGGACTATATCATGTTATGAATGGAAAATTTGTGTCACCCCAGAATTCATATGTTGAAGCCCAAACCCCCAATGTGATGGTATCAGAAGGTGGGGCCTTTTGGTGGTAATTAGGTTTAGATGAGATCACGAGGGCAACCGTCCTCACAATGGGATTAATGTCCTTATAAGAAGACACCAGGGAGTTTGCCCCCCAGCATGTGGTGATACAGCATGGAGGCACATATGTACACACCAGGAAGGGGCCCTCATGAGACACCGAATCTACTGGCACCTTGATCTTGGACTTCTCAGCCTTCAGAACTTTGAGAAATAAATGTTTGTTGTCTAAGTACCCCTAGTGTATGATATTTTGTTACAGCGGCCAGAACTAAGACATCTCATAACCCAGTGCTCATATTCCTTAAAGCAATTCAGCTCCGTTTTTGTTTTTATTTTTATTTATTTTCTAGAGCACAGCATACATTTTACCTTAATACTAAGCATTAGAGTGACAAAAAAAAATACAGAATGGAAAATTAGAGTACCACTTAGTCTTTATGATTACATAGTTTTGGTCTTTCACCATTTTCCTTTTTTTTTTTTTAATATATAATTTATTGTCAAGTTAGGTATCATACAGTGTATACGGTGTGCTCATGGCTTCAGGAGTAAATTCCCGTGATTCATCACTTACATAAAACACCCAGTAATTCAGCTCAGTTTTAAAAACCTAATGGTTAGATTATTTGGCATTTATTCTTTTATTCAGCTGGAATATTGCCCCTGGTAACAATTCTGCATTTTATCAATGTCCTCTTAAAACTTGGCTTCTAAAATTAAAGTCAGTACTTGGTGTATGCACATATTAGTACAAAGTATGGCTGGCTGATAGTTTTTGTTTATTTTGTTTTTTCTTATTATAGAACTCAGAATTAAGCTGTTTTTTTTTGTAGCCATGTATTTGGGACTCATATTAAACTTATGATGGAGTGAAACCCCTTTTTGACAAGTTACTAAACTGCATGCCTCCTTCCTTTGAAACTCCTTGGAGTTGCTGTGAAAGTTACTTTATACCTACAAATTACCTGGGCTCTTCTCTGTAACTTATTGGCTACATGACCTTAGCCATGATACGGAATTTCTTTGACCTCATTTATCTGTCAAATGGGGATGATACCTCCATTTTCACAGTGTTGGGGTTTAATTAGATGGTGTGAGCCAGTGCATGCGTGTGGTTCTAGCATTCCCAGTGGAAACCGGTCTTGTGCAGTCTTCTGTCATAGGTGTTTTGTTGCTGGCTTTACTTAACTCTTGGGCAGATATTGTCTATTCGTTAAATAGAATCTACCCAGTTCAGATCTCTTTTTATGTTGAATTGATAGGAAATATTTAAAACATGCAGAAAAGAATAAAGAATAGTAGAAAAATCATTCTATGTACCATCCACCTAACTTAATTGCACCTTAACATTTTGCTGTATTTTAATTCTTTTAAAAAGAAATAAAACACTGTGGAATTGAACCCTCTGTGTACCATTCTCTCACTTTACCTTCCTATCCATTCCTGAATGGTATATAAACAGTATGTGTGTATATATAAATATACAGTATCCTGAATATATTTGTTTTCTTAAATAATATAAACAGTATACATACATATAAACAGTATGTATACATACATATATACTGCATATATGTGTGTGTGTATATATATATATAGTATCCTGAATATATTTGTTTTCTTAAATAATATAGTTATTTGGCATGTTTTTAAAATTTAGATATATAATTAACTATAATAAGCTCTTGAAATGTGCTTTTTTTTCCTCAACATTTTTCTGTTGTGTGGCTCAACCATAATTTATTTACCCATTTGTCTTTGGGTAGTTATTAGGTAGTTTCCAGTTTCTTATTTTTAGACAATGCTGCAGTCCTGAACTTGCTTCTTATGAACATGTGTGAATTTCTATAGAAGGTGTGTGTGTGCATATGTGTGTGTGTGTTTAGGATTGGAATCACTGGTTGAGGAGTGTATGCCTCTTCAGTTTTGAAGAATAATTTGACATTACTTAATGAAGTACACCAATTTAGACGTTATTGCCAGAGTATAAGAGTTTTACTTCCTGTGCATTTCCTCCACTAAGTTCTTAGCATTATCTAAAGTAATGAATTCATCAGGTTGTAGATAGTGAGCAGTTATTCTGTTCAGCAGTTTCTCCGGCCAACTTTAGAGGCCCTTGGCATATATAAGGAAACATTTATACCAACAAACGAACAGGCTCCTGGAACTGTGTGGCTCCAGATTTGTGACTAACTTATTCTGGTATAACCATAATTCATTCGACAAACTTAGTTGAAAAATAGCAACTTTTGGGGCGCCTGGGTGGCTCAGTCGGTTAAGCGGCCGACTTCGGCTCAGGTCATGATCTCACGGTCTGTGAGTTCGAGCCCCGCGTCAGGCTCTGTGCTGATGGCTCAGAACCTGGAGCCTGCTTCGGATTCTGTGTCTCCCTCTCTCTCTGCCCTACTCCTGCTCATACTCTGTCTCTATGTCTCTCAAAAATAAATAAACGTTAAAAAAAAGATTAAAAAAAAAAAAAAGGAAAATAGCAACTTTTAACTTCTTGGCAATGACCCAGTCCTATAAGCACTAGTAATAGTCTTCATTACCTGTATTTTATTTGCTTACACTCTTTATAGAGCAAGTAAAGTAAGTAAGATTCTAGTCTCTAGCAATTGTGACTTAAAATAAATATTAACCATTTAATAAAATTGGTATAGGATGTATACTAGGGCAATAAAATGTAGACATAAATAGAAAGTTAAACTTTTATGGATTAAGATTTTGACTATGAGAGACATTTGTGATCATTTATACAAAGTGAATACGGTGACTCTGAGTACTGGGTGAATCTGTAGCCCTGGTAGTTATATTCTGATGTATACTGGTAGCTCAAAGACAAAGATGGCACACGTGTGTTGGATTAAGAAGCAAATGTGTGAGCCAGAAATAAAGGTGCTTATCACAGTTTGACCCTTGCTCGAACTTCAGACATGAGTATAAGTTATAGCTGTTAAATCTAGTTGAGCATTAAGAAAGAGCTTATCTCTAATTTTTAAAAAAATAGTATTAAAAACATATTTCTTCTGAAGTTACCAAATTATTAAGTGTGCATTTAGGAATAATTTATTTGGGGGACATTTTCTTTGGCACCCATGTTAAATTTATTTCTCCTTTGGTATTTTAAGAAATTAGGGATAATTCATGATATATTACTTGGTTGAAAGTTCTCTTGCTGTCTTGCTTGTTTTTGTCTCCCATTTTAGGAAAGGAAGTGGAATATTCTGGAAAATAGAGAAAAATATTAAGAAGTAGTAGGGAAAAAAATCTTAAAGCAAGTAACTATATACAGTCCTGTAACTAGACAAAAGCTATTAATATTGGTGGATTTCTGAAAGTTACAGTATGGATTTATAATTTTATTCGGAATTTTGGGTGTTTTTTCCAAAGCAAATAACTGTTCTTTAATTTTTTGGATCAGGAGTTAAAAACAAACAAACAAAAATAAACAAGAAACAGGAACCTTCAGTGAATTTCCTTCAAGAAAGAAGGTATTCTTCGTCTGTCACAGAGGCGCAGCCATAGCGTCTCAGCCAGCGGCAGGCAGGCGGCTTGGAGCCCCGGAGTCTGACCTCCTCCATGCAGGCCTCCTGGTGGTAAACAGGCTGAACCTTGCTCCGCAGGCCGTAAAGGCGCGAGTGACACGGACCCTGCCCTGCAAAATGCATTTTTTCTCTTTATGGATATGAATAGATTTTTCCCTTTTTGAAAAAAAAGTTTTGTTTTTTTTTGAGAGAGAGAGAACGAACAGGGGAGGGGCAGAGAGAGAGAGAGAGAGAGAAAGAGAGCGAGAGCGAGAAGGAATCCCAAGCAGGCTCTGTGGAGTCACCACGAAGTCTCATGTGGAGCTTGAACTAAGGAACTGTGAGGTAGTGACCTGAGCCCAGATCAAGAGTTAGTCATTTAACCGACCGAGCCAGGTGCCCAGGTTTTCCCTTTTTTAATTGAGGAGGAGCAAAGGCAAAAGTTAACTAAGCTGTAAATGTAAAGAACTGTGTCATCCTTGTTAACTGAGCCAAACTGTGGCCACTCTTCTGAAATTGTTATTAATAGTTACATTAGTAGAGCTTGCCTTAAAAAAACAACAACACTTGGCCTAACTCCTTTTAATTCTCAGTCTGGTATCTGACCTTTTAGTTTCTTCTCCCATCTGTCAGTGTCATCTTTCTCCCTTTTTTGTTACTCCCTGTGTTTTACCTATTGCTCTCTCTAAAACTGCCTTTAACCTCTTCCCCAATTTACTCTCCTCTCTATCTAGCTTTTTTTTCGTTTTTAACGTATCTCTAATATATTAATATACCAGTGTTTTTTCTCCTTTACACACCCCACAACCACATATACATACACACCATTGTTTTGGTCTACATATTGGTTTTTTTTTTGGTTTGTTTTGTTGTTTATGTTTATTTTTGAGAGAGAGAGAGAGAGAGAGAGAGAGAGAGAGACAGAACATGAGTGGGGGAGGGACAGAGAGAGAGAGGGAGACACAGAATCTGAAGTAGGTTCCAGGCTCTGAGCTGTCAGCATAGAGCCCAGTGTGGGGTTTGAACTCATGAACTGTGAGAACATGACCTAAGCCAAAGTTAGATGCTTACCCAGGCGCCCCTACACAGTGTTTTAGTATATGTTGAATTTGGGAGCTTTAAGGATAGCATGTATTCTGTTCAGTAAGATATGGCCCCCGCTTCTTCCTGTTGGCTTAAATTTGCCCTGTTAGCACACTTTTGTTAACTTTGGCAATTGTAGGGATTTGAATTTATACATTTTATACTATATACTCTGTGAGAGTGCAGGAATAGACCATACACATACGTTAAATTGAGTTTTGGCAAAATTACCAAAGCATTTCAGTGGCAAAAGGGCAGTCTTCCACAAATGGTGCTAGAACAACTGGATGTCCACATGCAGAAAACTGGACCTCAATCCATATTTTGTATCACAGTAAAAGAAAAAGTTAACTCCAAATGGAGTAACTAAATACTCCCAGTGGAGTATTTAAAACTAAATGTAAAACTTAAAACTTCGACAGTTGTAGACAAAAGAATAGTATAAAACCTTTGTGACCATTGATTAGGCAAAGATTTCTTACATTCAGTACAAAAGGCATGATCTGTAAAAGAAAAAATTGATGAATTGAGTATCATCAAAATTAAGAACTTCTGACCTTGAAAAGACACTTTTAAGAGTGCGGGGGGAGGGGGGCAAACAGCCATCAGAGAAATGTAAACCAGAGTACCACTTCACATGCATGGCTAGAATTAAAAAAAAGTCAGATAATAACAAGTGTTTATTTGAAAGTAGAGAAATGAGAGTCTTCAAACACCGCTGGTGGAAACATCAAATGTTGCAGTCAGTTTGGATAACAGTCTGGCAGTTTCTTAGATGTCCCGCTGAACTCCTTCAAGCGTTAGCTCAGATCTTCCCTTGAGTAAAGTAGGTCTACACGTAGCATCCTCTTCAGTGTCCCTTTTCACTCACGATCCCTTTCCCTGCTCTTTTTTGCCCTCTAATACGTACCACCTTGTAAATGTCACTGCGTAGTTTACTTGTTCTGTTGTGTTTATGGTTTGCCTCTTCCCATTGGCATGTAAATTCTATGAGGCCAGGATAGAACAGTGCCTGGCTTAAAGCGACTTCTCATTAAATGTCTGTGGAATGAATGAACGAGAGCTGGCACTGGCTCTCGATCTCATGCTCTGAGTCTCTGTGATATGTAGCCTCTCTAACAGTTATTATCGAGTTTTCATAATGACTTCATTTTGATAATGGTTTACTAACTATGTAATATTTTATCTAGCTATACTGTAATTTATCAAACTATTTCTTGTGATGTAGTTTATTTCTGAAGGATAGGGTCATTCATTTAACAAACATTTAGATGCCTTTAGAATCAGGCTTTGTGTGCCAGCCTCATAAAGATGAAGAAAATATGGACCTTGTTCTCAAGGAACTGTCAGACTACAGTGGCAGTAGATATAGCAGCAGTTATTATAATGGTATGTGATAAGGACACCCATTAGAGGCATTTGGAAGGTACAAAGAGAATACACCAGAGGTGCCCAACTCTGTGGGAGCTAGAGGTTGGGTCCTGATTTGGGCACAGGTAGAATTGGGGAACGATGCAGTGACCAAAATGTACATTGAGGGACAGTTTTAGCCAGATGTTAAAATAGAGGGGAAGAGGACTCAAGATTGTCAAGGATGAAAAGGGTGAAGTACAACTTGAATCATTAGCAATGTAATTTGTAGTGTAACACATCGTTGTGATCTGAGGAAGATTCTTCCAGAAGTCTGCAAGTGGTAATGCATTTGGTTTGTCTTTATCTTAAAATATGTATTACTCATTGCCCTTAGGATAGAGTAGGATTGAATTCTTAGAATTCCTTTAACCTACAAACAGTGGGTATTATAAACTACTAGGTGTAGAAGTGAACACTTTTTGAGTATTGATTATACCTCAGGCACTGTTCTAAACATTTCACATGTGTTAATTGAGAATAATCTATTTTACTTTAGTTATATGTATAGTCAAGTCATGATTATCTGTAGGTAGATTATTTGTACTTGGGTTATCCATTCATTTCAAAAGATCTCTTCGTTGACTCTGTCCTCCTACTTTCCCCTCAGTATCATTCTGTTGTTTTTATTATACCTAATCCGCTTCTCGCATCGTTGTTTATACCCATATTTTAAAGTTGATAGATTGTTTTTGTCTTTCTGCCACGTCTGTTGACATGTGATGGGAAAGCAGATGTCATGTTAAGCCTCGGACAAGTATATAGACTCATTTTCCTCATTCATAGAGTTTTCCTAATTTCTTAGTATTTTATTGATCTATTCAAGGTTTTTCCTCTAATTACAGTTGATTAATTTACACAAGTACCAGTGGAAGCCATTTTTCCCAGTCCTGTTTGTTATCAGACTCCCTTTGCCTATAAATCAGGGTACAATTCTTAGAAACCTAGAATTAGAGGAAGGAGAAAGGTTATGAAACAGAATCCACTTATGGAAGCTGATTTCAGACAAGGTTTATGATGGACTTTGCACAAAAATATCTTAATCAACATGATGATTTTTAAATTTCACTTTGTTTTGTTGCCTGAAATTCTATTAAGCATTCATTTAGATAGACAAATATCTGCTTCTAAGATACCTCCAGTTAGGTTAAGAGTTTATAATCTGTTCTAGTCAGATTGCCTCTACACGTCTAGCTGTGATTAGAAGGGAATGTAATATTGGAGATCAGGGTATTATGGTAAGTTGGGGCAGCCAGAATATGGCTAGAGTAGGGCTCTACAGTGTAGGGGAATTTAAGGTTACCGAAATTAGGGAAGAGGGTCATGGAGAAGGCTAGGCAGAAATGTGGAATTTATAAAAGGCAAATTGCTTTAATAAAAAATTACTAGAGATGACACTTTAGGGAGCAACCACTTTAAGGAGAAAAAAGGACATTTTTTTCTTTAAGGCTGTCTTGTTTGGATGACCTCCTGCTCACGTGTGTCCAACTTAGGTTGATTCTTCTATGTAATCTCATTTTCCATATTTGGGAAACTAATATGGATGAATTGGGTGAAGATTAGGTTGAATTTAGGAAAGATAAAAGCAAATAAAATGTAATTCCACTATAGTTAATGTTGTAGTGCAGCTTTGTAAAATAAGCTTTTGTGGACTAGCCGGCCAATTGGACCGTGATTTGTGCCATTTCTTTAACCAGGAATATGCACATAAAATGTTAAATATCTAACATACAGTTAAAATCAAGGATACAATTTGTTTTAGAGAACAGAGCCTCCATTTTAAGGATAAGGATGAGGGAAAAAGAATGTGAGATTTGTAAGGGACTTTTTAAAAAAAAATTTGGGGTATAATTGACATGGATGTTATATTAATTTCAGGTGTACAGTGTAACGGTAAGTCTCGTTACCATCGGTCACCATACAGAGTTACAGACTTCTTTTCTTTCTGCTGATGAGAACTTTTAGAATTTACTCTCTTGACAGCTTTCAAATATGCACTGCAGTGACAGTAACTGTAGTTGCCGTGCTGCCGCATATTACATCCTCTGATATTTTTATTTTCTAGCTGGCAGTTTGTATCTTTTGACCCCCTGGAATCTTTGGTTTTTTTAGTCTGTCTCTCTTCTGTTTGGTTATCTTTAGTAATAACGATTGTGGGGTTGGCTTCTTTACATTGTCTACTTATTCGTCCTAGTTACACTCTCCGAAGTCATATAGAACACATCTCTGTCCATTTTGATAGGTCAAAGGTTCAGATATTGATGACTGCTTTGATGCCTCTATATGATGATAGCTAGTCTGTTTTCCCGTATGCTTCTCTTTTTCAGGCTGATTCCATAGCCTAATTGTTTCTTGTATGCCATTGTTTCCAAACTTGGAAATCCTTCTAGGTGGTCTCTAACTTTAAGTCCTTGAAATCATGGTATTCAAAAACCTCATCTCATGGTTTAAATGTGATTCTCATCAGCTGAGATCAGAATGGGTCTGTTTTATCAGGGTACTCAAGATAGTCCAAGTTTGCAGTTAGTTTTTTGTTTTGTTTTGTTTTGTTTTGTTTTTTTAAATAACTAACTATATCCTACATTTTGTTCCCATTAACTACTTTGGTCACATAAGCCTGCAGATGAATTTATTTATGTATTTACCTATTTATCTATTTATTTTCATAATTGGCTATTAAGCCAGATCTTCCTGTCTTCATTTTAACTTTAGAGAAGAGAACGATGTAGCAAATCAATCAAACCATGGATAATAGGGGCAAAAAGATTTGGGTTTTCCCATTTAGTAGTAAAGTGTCTGTAGATTATTGACCTGGCTTTTTTTTTTTTTTAATGAGGACAGTAATGCTTCATTACTAGGATTGTTAAGAGAATTACATGAAATAATCTATTGAAAGGACTTTAATATGCTTTATTCTAGTGCTTTACTTCCTGTTACTTTTTAAAATTTTTTAAGTGGGCTTCATGCCCAGTGCTGAGCGCAGCGTGGGGCCTGAACTCACGACCCTGAGATTAAGACCTGAGCAGAGATCAGGAGTTGAACACTTAACTGACCAAGCCACCCAGGCGACCCTATTTACCATTAACTTTTAAAAAATGTTTTATATAAATATTTAATAGATGCAGAAGAATATATAAAATATGTAGCTAATAAAGAATATTATATGGCAGACAGTTATGTACGTTATCACTCTTAATTTAGATTTAGTTTGTTTTTAACCTCATGTTCTATCCTTTCGATCAATTAACATTTTTAATTTTCATTTATCGCATTGTCTAGGCTACTCAGCTTTATGTTGTCAGCAGATCCGATGATCAAAATTTTTTTGAGTTATTGGAGCAAGTCATTGAAAAAAATGTTTAACAGGGAGGCCTGAGGCTGAGCACTGGGGCGGGCTGCTGCAGGGCTGTCCTTGGTGGGTGTTGAGTGGTTAGTTAGCGTTTTGTAGGGTCAAGGTTTATGGACAGCTTTTCTGCCTGGAAGTATCCTTAACCACTTCCTTTCTACCAGGTTTTTTCTCTAGAAGGATATTTGAGAGATCAGTGCAACAGTTATGTGTTCTCTTTAGTACTGGCCTGATTTATCCACCTAATTTTTTTTTGATGGTTATGCTGTGAAAACTGCTAATTTTTTGAAAAGATGAGCCATATTTAGCATAATGACATAACTTAAGCTCTTAGATAATTCAGCTAGTGGTAAAATATACACATTTTTTCATTTTAGCATATTGCAGATTTTAAAAAATTAGTTTTAAATTTCTCAGATATATTTAAGTTCTTAGCATAACCCCACATGAACTAAGAGATTCTCTACTGTTTATCAAAAATAGCATTTATTAAGTTCTCACTAAAAATTGCAAAGTACATCAGAGTTGCAACCAAAGATTTCCAAAGATTGCACTTTCAGAATTAACAATAGCTTATTTTTCTGGTGCCACAATTTTGAAAATCTTTTACTGGTCAGCAGAATATCTGAAGAAGTATTGGACAAAAGATATTCAACACAGTTTTGATTTAAACAAAAAACCCAGTTTGTTTACCATTAAAAGTTAGAGATGGATCATTGTTTTAATAATTACATTCACTTTGCCATTTATTTATGTTATGACATTTTAGTGAGTAAATTTTTATTGTGACTAACACTATGGAATTTCTAGCTAATCAGGGGTATTTATTTTGGGAAATAAAGACAAATCTGTTTCTTATACTTCACTTTTGTAATAGTATGGTCCTGGGCCTATGTTTCAGATTGTAGCTTTTGTTCTCTCAGGGGGCTTATTGGTTCTTTGTTCCTATAGAGGCCCAAGATTCTTAATCTCGCTTGTCGTCATATAGTTATTTCCCACTAGTTTATCATCCGTATGCAGATTAGACATACTAACCTGTGGAGGCATAGCAGTCATTCTGTATTGAGCTAGGTTATTTTGCATTTTTCTTTTTCTTAGTTTAGTACTTCCTTTAAAATGGCAAAGCCCTGGGGTATCTGGGTGACTCAGTCAGTTGAGCATCCAACTTAGGCTCAGGTCATGATCTCGTGGTTCACAAGATTGAGCCCCATGTTGGGCTCTGCTCTGACAGCTCAGAGCCTGGAGCCTGCTTCAGATTCTGTGTCTCCCTCTCTCTCTGCCCCTCACCACTTACACTCTGTCTCTCTGTCTCAAAAATAAATAAAATATTAAAAAAAAAAAACTTAAATGGCAAAGTCCAGAGTCCACATGTATTTAGACTTGGGTGTGTAGGACTTTTGCAAATCTCTTCAGTGCTGGTAGGGAGAGGGAATTGAGAAACATCTCGAGGTTGAAATGTAAGGTAAAGAAAATGTACTTATGAATATTTTAGATAGAAGATATCTCTTAAAAGAGGTTGATTGCTGTGGAGCCAAAGTCTTGTGGGGATTTCTTATGATATCAGATTTCTTTATAGCCTCATTTCAGCAGTATTAAAGCCTCATAATAAAAAATGATCTTACGGCTTCATGAGTGTTATCGAATAGCAAAGACGGACTGCTCATTTGAAAATTACGCTAACTTTTTGTTTGTAGGATGGAGGAAGGGAACAACCCATTATCACAAGCAAACTAACAAAAACCCCTTTCTTTCCTTTCCTGCCTACAACTATGCAGGTTTGGGAAATTTGCCCAACTTTGTTTTTTTGTCTTTTTCTTTTTCATTTTTCTTTATTTAATTTTCATTTGAGAGAGAGAGCATGCACAAGTGTGGGAGAGGGGCATAGGGCGAGAGAACCTTAAGCAGGCTTTACACCCAGCACGGAGCCTGACTTGGGGCTCTATCCCACAATCCTGTGATCATGATCTGAGTCAACATCAAGAGACGGGTGCTCAACCAACTGAGCTACCCAGGTGCCCTTACCTTTAAGTTCTAAGAGATGACCTTTTATATTTGTTTGCTTGTTTACTTTTCAGGGTGTCTGATAAAATTACAGAATAGTTCCACAAAAAGAACAAATCTTGTGTTTGGTATTTGGACACCTGGCAAAATCATACCTATGGCCTGAATGAATGCTTTTCACCTTTCCTTCCCCAGTTTGAGCACTAGTGGCCACCTCCAAGAGAAGTCTTACTCTAAAGCAAACTGTGGCTAAGGTGACGGTGCAGTTTGGGAGAACTTTCATTTTCAAGCAGGATTCAGCTATTAAGGTGGTATCATCCTTCCCAAGCCTCAGATGACATGAACAGTAATAGGATAAGTCCGTAAAGTTGAATGAGCTTTGTAATGGGAATTAGAAGATCCGGGTTCAAATCCATGTTCTGTTAGAGGTTCTGAGCTTGAGCAAATCACTTTATTTCTCTCTGGGATGCAGTTGTTTTAATCTATGACTTGAGGGCTTGCATGTGCTGATCTCTTAAAATCTTTTCTGATTTAAAATAATTGCATTATTACTATATTTTCCTCAATATTTCTAAATGTCTATGTATACTTTTCCCCTTTATTTTTTCTGGGAGGAAAAGTTAAATGACTTTTTGAGACCAGTTTGTATGATTGAGAAACTGCCTGTTCCTGATTCTTCTAGTTTTGTTGTTTATTCATTTATCTAACAAACATTTATTAGGCATGTGCAGAATTTCAGGTTCTTTTGAGTTCTGGGAAGATCAAGAAGACCTAGAACTCTGTCCTCAAGGAGTTTATAGTCCAGTAGGTAAAGAAAAACTTTTAATACAGTATGATTGAAAAAAGTGGGATGACACAGAGAATAAGTGAATCTCTTTTGGCTAGTCAAGTGAGGGTTTACAGAGAGGACCCTTGACCAGAGCTTTAGAATAGAAAAAAACTTTCTTTTTCCCTCAGTAAAATAGAAGATTCTTAACATAAAGAAGAAATGAGGAAATATAGATAGCGAAACTCAGGAAAACAACCACTCTTAATCCCTTGATATGCATTTCTCCCCACTCTTTTGAAACTGGGTTTGTTTTTTTTTTAACTTTTTATTGTCAAATTGGTTTCCATACAACACTCAGTGCTCATCCCAACCAGTGCCCTCCTCAGTGCCTGTCACCCACTCTCCCCCCTCCCATGCCCTCCTCAGCCCTCAGTTTGTTCTTCGTATTTAAGAGTCTCTTATGTTTCGAAACTGGGTTTTGAAGGATGCCTAGAAGACTAAAAAGACCTGGGGGAGGAAGTATTAAAGACCAAAGAAGTGATTAATACAAAGGTATGAAGTTCTGGAAAAGCATGTTGTGTATAGCCAACTCTAAGTGGTTAGTATGGCTGGACGACAAAGGGTATTGCATAGGAGTGGGAAGTTGTTTGGAGTCATCAGCTGTATTGTGGAGGGCATTGTGATAGTTAGGTGTTTAGAGTCTGTGTGTAGGAAGTTGGGAGCCCATAAAGGGTTTTAAGATAGGAACAGGACAGATTCATGATGTAATCTGCATTTTAGAAAACTTATTTTGGCTAATTTCAAGAAGGCAGATTGAACACTCACTACCTTTTTGCTTTTCTTCACCAAGCCTATAGACATAGTAGAAAAAAATATATATGTAGTCATCCATAGGTATATGAAGGGGAGGGACGCCTGGGTGGCTCAGTCATTTGAGCGTCTGATGCTTGATTTTGGCTCAGGTCATGATCTCAGGGTCGTAGGATTGAGCCCCACATGGAGCCTGCTGAAGATTCTTTCTCTCTCCCTCTGCCCCTCTCCCCCACTCATGCTCTCTCTCTAAAATAAAATACAAAATTAGGAAAAAAAGAGAAATAAGGGGAAATCTCTGTAAATTAGAAACTGAAGAATTTCTGAAAATAGGAGTTCCATTGAGTAACACTCATATCCAGAGGCGGGGAATCTGAGAGCCGGAAGCATTCCAGAGTTATCCATAAGGTAATTCATTAGCTTTACTGTAACATAAGCAGTTCCAACCTTGTATACATTCTGGTACCAATTTCGGTAAGCAAAAGGTCAGTTTCCAAGTGAGAACTGCATGTAGGAGCCTGGGTCTATGAGATAGTGAAGCACCATGGGTAGCTGACGGTACTCCTGTGTGGAAGACCGGGCTCTGAGGCACTGTGTCTGCTCTTCCTCCACTCCTCCTGAAAACAATATGACTATTGCTTCCTGAACGAAGTACCAACAGAAGCCAACAGAATGCTACAGAATCCCAAATATAAGGATGAGAATTGCCAAATGTTTCAGGCACCGTGTTTCAAGTGCCATGTTTCAGCAAGAGAATCAACAAAGAGAAGAGCTCAGAGTCAAGTAGAAAGTTACTAGAATAGATTTCTAAAATAAGGTTAGCCAGTAATTTTAGAGAGATAAGGAATTTATCATATTCTTAACAAAAGCAAGTGATTCTAAAATAGGGGTGGGCATTTATTAGGAAGAGTCAGTTAGAGGTCTCGGGAGTGAAAAGTATGGTTGTTGAAGTGGAACCATCTACTTGGTGCCAGTGGAGGATGGATTAGAACACTACATGATTGGTAGCAGGGAGAACTGACTCCTTCTGGTGATCCAGTGATACAGTGAGATCCTGAGCTAGGATAGTAGCTCTAGGGATACAGCTGAGGAAACAAATACAAAAGATGTTAAAAATATAGAATTAATAAGAACACTGGGGTATGGGAATGAGAGAGAAGAAGGCATCTGAACTATTTTTAGGTTTCTTGATTAGGTTAATGGGAGAGGTAGTATCTCCTGAAACCCACTAGCAAATTGAAGAGTAAAAGCATTTTTGGAGGGTAGGGTTGAGATTGAGACACCTGTGAGACAAATAGGTGGACAAGTGTTTCTTGTTAGACTAGTGGATATATGGATTCAGAACTCAAATGTTTGGGCTTGAGTCAATTTTGGAAGTTCTGTATAGGTGATAGTGGTGTTGGGTCTCATGAATAGGTGAGTTTGCTCAGGAGGAATACAGATTTTGAGACGGAATGACTACTTCCATTTGAGAGCTATGTGGAAGAAGAGGAGCAGCACGGGCAAGGAGGGGTTGGAAGAGTAAGAGATATAGCAAGAGTGATGTCCTGGAAACCAGAGAAGTAAGGAAGTGGTCAACAGTGTCAGATTACCAAAGGGCAGATAAGGGCTGAGTGGTGATTTGGCAATTCAGTGGAGGCAGGGAGCAGCTTGAGTGGAGTGGTGGGGTGAAAACCAGATGGCAGTGAGTGAAAGAATACATGGGAGGTAAGATGGTAGAGGGTGTGAAACTAGATTCTGCAGATGTAGGTTTTGTAGAGGAGCGAGATCTGTAGAAGCTGAGATACAGAGGGGGTGCTGGGTTGGAGGAGAGGATGTTGTTCTGTTAGTCCTTTTTTCTTCTCTAGCTTCTCTTCTTTTCTGCTGGTTTATTACAAACCTTGTCAGGGGGTTTCTTTCATTCTCTTCTTTTACCTCCTCCTGTTTCACTCTTAAACTTTTCTCCCATCTCTACGTTCTTGTAGCACTTGTCTCTTTTCTTTGGAAAGATTTACATGCTATCATACCTTTTTGTTCATTTATTTGTATGTTTGTCTCCTCAGCTACTTGATACCACAAGTCTTTCAAAGACTTTTTAGGTTTTTAACTTGACCACAGTATCACACCGAAGATGTTCAATTAAGAGTCATTGAAAATCAATTGCACAAATACATTTCGTTCCAAAATTCCATTTTGGAATAGTTCTAGCAAAAAAAAAAAGTGCATTTTAGACAATTAGAAGTTTGATATGACTTTTGGGAAAATTTGGGCAACCTTAATATACATTAATTGAAGTATTATGTTCTGATGACAGTAAGAATTAATCATCCTGCCCTGGTGAAGATACATGTAACATCTCTTGTTTGACTTTATATCAAGAGAGATGTTGGCAAACTAGAATCTCGTTCAGGAGAGAGAGAAAAATGGTGGGGTTGAGAGGCCTGGTTGCCTTTCATAGTAACATTACTGCCATATTGTAGACACCTCATTAAGCCCAACTATAAAATAAAACATTTCCCAGCAGTTGTAAATAGAAGTCTTAGGGTAGGGCTTGTAGGAAAACTCTTTAAAAGAGACGGACTCATCTGGGAAGCCTCAGAAGGAGCTCTCATCCCTTCCTCCTTTATTCCTCTTGGGTCATGGATATGATTTCTGGAGGTGCTGTGATCATTTTCTGACCATGGGATGACTCTGAGCATAGATGCCTTGGGGCAGGGCTGGCAGAGCAAACTGATAGAACAAGTGGGATCTCTGGTGAGTACAGAGCTGTCAGTCCATCCTAATGTGCCTACCTTCAGATGCCTTATGTGAGAGAAAATAAACCTCTCTTTTCTGTCAACCACAGGTAGTTATTTGTTCATGTGCAACTGAACCTAATCCGAACTGACACAGAGAGCTAGTCTACTGACCGGATTGAGGCTATTATTGAGGCCAGCTTTAGCAGTCAGAGAAGAGGTTGTGGCCCCAGCTGGTTTGGGGTTTCCAAAGTTGGCATTAAGGGAGGATTTTCTGAAAAAGATTTTAACACTGATCTAAATAATTCTTAAGAGAGTTTTTCTCAGCATGATTCTGAAAATACCTGGCCATCCTTCTTGTACATATGAGTAAACAGAAAAATCGTAGGAGATAAGACTCAGCAGTTCAAAAGACGGAATAATTTGAATTTTGAAAGCAGATAGCCTTCTGCAAAGTAGTTATGACACGGTGCCAGATGTAAAGAAATCCAAATTCTTAGACTCAGTGAAATATAAGAGGTGATTGTCATGAACAGTGGGCATTTGGAAAACAGGAAAAAGTTTTTGGAAAACAAAATCATTAATTTTGAACTAAAATAAGTAATAGTGAAATGCAATTGCATATCCAGAGAATCATATTAGTGAATCAGAACATTAATTCAGTTGATGTTCCGGAGTTATGTAAAGAAAGAAATGGATCATGACAGAAAAGATAATAGATACAGTAGGTAGATCCAAGAGATACGGTATACATAAATTGAGTGGCCTAGATGGAAAAAACAGATGATGTGTAAGTAATCAAGAAATATTCAAAATGTGTTGAAAATATTGCTAAACTGACAACTTACATTTTTAAATTTTATTTTTATTTTACCTTTTTATATTTAAAAAATTTTAAGTTTATTTGAGAGAGAGAGAGAGAGGGAGCACACATGCATGTGTGGGAGGGGCAAAGAAGGAGGGAGAGAGAGAACCCCAAGTAGGATCTGCACTGTCAGTGCACAGCCCAATGTAGGGGCTCAATCCACGAACCATGAGATCTTGATCTGAGCCCAAATTGAGAGTTAAACAGTTAACCGACTGAGCCACCCAGGTGCCCTGAGGACTTACATTTTAAAAACAACTCACCAAATGGCAAGATGAGTGATTATTGTGGTCATATTTCTAATGTTCAAGGATGAGAGAAAATTCTACAAGCATTCAGAGAGGAAAACAAAATGATTTTCAAAGAAAAGATAATAAGATTGGAATCTAATCTTACATTTAATGAAAATGTTAAATCTGAGAATTCTAGACCTTGGATTTATGGACCAATAAAATGCTGGTAGAAAACTTGAGTAATTAACATAAATTACCTAACTTTTTTGGGTTAAATAAAGACATAAAATATAAAGCAAATAATGGAATAATTTTGTTTTACAGTGAATAATACTGTTATTTTTATTGATTTTGCTGAGTTGAGGGCTAGTGAAAATTTCATCACCAACTAGTATTGGTTTTTGGTTTGGAGTTTGGTAACTACTGCAGTATCTGCAGCGTTGTGAGGGAGAAGGCTATGAACTCAGAGTTTTCCACTTTACCATACTGTCATTTACATATGAAGGCAAAACAGCGATTGCCAGACAGACATGGTTTCAGAAAGAATACTGGCTTTGTATCTTTTACGAAAAGAAAAGTATCTGAGGAAATGCTCTGTAGAATACTATAATTAGTAAACTTGATTTAACAGATTAACATGAAATTTTATGCCTTATAGAAGATACTTTATTTTGATTACCTGTGAAAAAGTCACTAAACCTAAGCCATAGAAATAGCAAAACAGAAACTCCAAAGTGCTTATTTTAAGCATTTATTGTGTTCCTGTTGTATATTAGGCAGAGAGCTAGGCTCTCGGGATACAGTAAAAAAACAAGGTTATGTGCATTTTGCCCTGATGGAGTTTACGGTCTAGAGGGTCATGCAAGAAATAACCAGTAGGTACAGTGCGATGCAATGATTGCCAGAGTGGGCGGGCTGCGGGGGGACGGGAGTGCAGGGCAGGAGCTGGCTTTCTGAAGAAGAAACATCTGTGTTGAGACAAGAAGACAAGAGGGAGAAATTGGAAAGATTTCAGATTAGTTGAATGCAGAGAGTAGAGTAGGAGAAAGGATCAGATGACACCAGAGAGATAATGAGGGACAGTATCACACAGAACCTTGAAAATGGTGTCAGGGTAGTTGGGTGTTATCTTGGGAGGAATGGGAATTATTAAAAAGATGTTAATCATGAAAAAGTGATATGATCTGGTTTGCTTTTTAGATCACACAGGCTATAGTGTGGAGAATATCCAAAGGTATTGAAGGTAGTAGTAAGATAGCTTAGACAGTTGTCTAATTTATTTGTTTTTTCTAACAAATATTTCTAGTCAGAGGTGGTATTGGGCTGGACATGGTAGGATCGTGGGATGGTGAGTAGTAGATAGATTTGAGAGCGATTTAGGCTTTGATGGTTGGATATTAGGAAGATGTAGGGGCAAGAGGACAGACCTGATCTTAAGATTTTGGCTTGTGCAGTAGGTACATGATGATGATGCCATTCAGTAGGGGAACCTTAGAGAAGATTAGGGAAGGATGATGAGTTCAGTTTGAGGTGTCAATCCAGAAGATAGTGGATTTGAAGTTTAGGAGAGGGATCTGGGCTAGAGAGAGTGATTTGGAAGGTAACTCAAGTCACGGATGTGAAAGATCACTGGTGTAGAATATGCTGAGAGAGAAGAAATTATTTAGGTGAAAGACCTTAGGAACACATACATCTAAAAGGAGGATTCTTCTAATAAGACTTTCAGAAGAAATGACAAAAAACGTAGGACAAAAATTCAGGAGTGTGTTGGGTAACAATTCTGAAACTATTGCATGTGTATATTAGCATTAAACAAGTAACTAAGTGGGTGGTAAACTGTGGGACCTAGGTTTCTCATTTTGGAGAGCAAGATTATAGATAACCCTGGGCAAGGGAATGGCTAGAATGAACCGTGTGGTATTGGATTAGAGTTAGAGACGTCAGTATGAACTCCTACTTTGGTTAATATAGGTACGGAAATGATTATAGATATATGTGTATAAATGGCCTAATACATATACATCGGTTTCTTAGCTCTGTCTACTGAGAGGGCCTAGGAGCAATGACACCCTGGTGGCACAGGCACTCCTAGATCTTGGTTTCTAAAACCATTCTTCAATAAAAAGAACTAGGCTCTTTGGGAAATGGCTGATACTAGGACTGGGGAAGGAATATGCAAGATAAGCCTTAAACATTTCATAGTGCTGAGAATAAGAATATATTCAAAATTCCAAAATGTAGGGGCTTGGCAAAAGGATACAGGAGTCACCTAGAAAGAGCTTCCAGTGGCCAAAGTGGGAAAAATTTGAACAAAATAAATAGCATAGTATTGGATTCTAACTCAAAGTATAAAATAAATATCCCTAAGTTCATACTGATTAAAAGTAGTGACTGAACGAGTAAGTGCCCCTACTTATTTATTAATCCAGTACAGAAGAATTCAAAGTAATTTATGCAGACACTTCCCATCTTTAAGGAGATAGAGCCTAATTCCCCATTCCTTGAGTGTGGGCTGCACTTAGTGACTAAAAGGGAATGGTTATTTGTGTTTAAGATGAAATAAGTGGGGGTGGACCAAGGAGTCTTCATGGAATGTAACATTAAAGAAATGCTCAGTGGGAGCAGGTCTGGGGGAAGGTCGATTTTTTTTTTTTTTTAGACTATTAATGTATATGTCTCTAACTAACCTTATAGAGTGTTCTGTGTGTCCTTATTAGAAGATTTAATCATAAACTGACAGCTACTGAGTGTCTATCAAAAGCTCACTTAAAATATCAAATATGAGAAGGTAGTATAATGAATATCTTAATTATGTATTTATCTAGTTTCTTTTTTTTTTTTTAATGTTTTATTTATTTTTGAGAGACATAGAGACAGAATATGAGCAGGGGAGGGGCAGAGAGAGTGGGAGACACAGAATCCGAAGCAGGCTCCAGGCTCTGAGCCATCAGCACAGAACCCGACGCGGGGCTCGAACTCACAGACCGCAAGATCATGACCTGAGCTGAAGTCGGCCGCCCAACTGACTGAGCCACCCAGGCGCCCCTATTTATCTAGTTTCTTATATTAAGTTTTCATAGAACAAAAGTATCAGGACCATGTCATCTCTGTCTCTCCTGACATGAAAATGCCAATACTGAGTTCTGATTTAATGATATGCTCTCTGTCTAAAGAATCTATCCGTAAGAAACATTACTTGAATGATGTGCATCTTCTAAAATTATATTTGAAACCTAGTGGACTAAGGTTCATTGTTTACACAAGTGCATACGGTTCAGATACAAAATTTATGTTTTCTTCTTAATCAAAAATTAAAAACTTGTAACTTGGAAAACATGGAACAAAATTTGATACTCAGTGTTTATAATCTGCCGATATCATGAGCTTGAAAGTGTTTGTTTCAGTTGCCTACTGCCATATAACAGATTGCCCCCAAACTTAGTGTCTTAAAATAACATCGATTTGTTATTTTTACAGTTCTGTGGATCAGGAATTTGGGCAGGAATTTGGGCAGGGCTCGGCTAGAGGATTCTTCTGTTCTCTGTGACTTCAGCAGGGATCTCTCTGTCAGCTGGTAGCTGAGCAGAGCTGGACATGAAGGCTTTGTCACATATCTGACACTTTGGCACAGGATTCTTCTGTTCTCTGTGACTTCAGCAGGGATCTCTCTGTTAGCTGGTAGCTGAGCAGAGCTGGACATGAAGGCTTTGTCACATATCAGGCACATATCTGGCACTTTGGTCTGTCTCCACATGGCCTCTCCATAGCATGATAGTTTCAGGGTAGTTGGATTTCTTACATGGCTTCTAACTTCCAAGAGGGAGAAAAAGGAAGCTGCCAATTATCTTGGTTTCCAGAGCTTGAGAAGATCACTTTCACTTCATTCTGTTGGTCAGATCTTGGCCAGGCAAGATTTAAGGAGCTAGGAAATAAGCACTTTCTCTCTCTCTCTTTTTAAAATTTATTTAATCTCTACATCCAGCATGGGGCTCGAACTCACAACCCTGAGATCAAAAGTCGCATGCTCTTCTGACTGAGCCAACCAGCTTTCCCCACTTTTAGCCTCATCTCTTGATGGATGGAGTGACATGTGCACAAAGAAAGAGAAGGAATCAATCAATGTCAACCATCTTTAAAGGGTAGTATGTGCCCATACCAACTGTTGCAGTGTCTAATTTTGAAGTTTATTTACATAGTTTTCTTGTGATGAATCCTTTTTACCTTGTGTTTTAACTTGTAACTATCCAAGTCCTCTTAGAAATAGACAGGTTATAAATTTAAATAAAAAATTATTACCTTAACTTAATAGAAAAGATTTTGGGATAGTGGAGGGGGGCCGTGCTGAGCCTCACAATTCTCATTGCTGCTCATTATACATTTATCTTGGATCAACAAGTATTTTGGATTATTTAGAGTTGAAAGTCTTCAAAACATCTTTGTGTAGGGCCATACTAAGAGAATTTTCTGCTTTATTATAATTTCCCTGACCTGGAAGATTTACTGACATATTTCCATATATATATTTTAAGCCTTGATAAACTTTGTGGAGCATAGTCCAGCAAAGGCTATCATAATTTAAAATCAAGATACTTTTAATTTAGTAATTCCACTTCATAAGTACACAGATACTGTTTATAGCATTGTCAATACTGAAACAACACAAGAATTCATCAGTGAGAGAAGATTAAATAAATTATGATGTATTCATATAATCTTATGAAATTGTTAAAAAGTATGAGGGAATTCTATAAGGAATGATGTGAAGTAAATTCTAAGTACATTAAATTAAAAAATCATAATGAGAAGCTGTGTAAATATGTCACCACTTTCATTAAAAAATATAAATACTTTTATATGTATAGAATACCTAATCAACAAGGAAAGGGAGCAGGATGATTGGGGGAAATTTTCTATTTTTGCAGAGCCTGCTTGGGATTTTTTTCTCTTCCTCTCTCTCTGCCCCCCCCCACTCTCTTTCTCTTTCTCTCTCTCAATAAATAAATAAACATTAAAAAGATTAACTTAAAAAGTGCTCATATAGGAGTGCATGGGTGGCTCAGTTGGTTAAGTGTCTGACTCCTGATTTCGGTTCAGGTCATGCTCTCACAGTTCATGAGATCGAGCCCAGTGTCCGACTCCGTGCTATCAGCACAGAGCTTGGGATTCTCTCTCTGCCTGTCTCCTGCACTCTCTCTCTCTCTCTCTCTCTCAAAATAAGTAAGTAAATATTTTTAAAAGTGCTTTGAGACTAAGTGTCCATCAGCTGATGAATGGATAAAGAAGATGTGTGTGTATATATAAATATATATATATTTACATGTATACACAGTGGAGTACTACGTGGCAATGAGAAAGAATGAAATCTGGCCATGTGTAGCAACATGGATGGAACTGGAGGGTATTATGCTGAGTGAAATAAGTCAATTAGAGAAAGACAGATACCATATGTTTCCATGCATAGGTGGATTTTGAGAGACTTAGCAGAAAACCATAGGGAGGGGAGGAGAAGAGGGGGAAAAAAAAGCCACAGAGAGGGAGGGAGACAAAACATAAGAGACTCTCAAATACTAAGAACAAACTGACGGTTGAGAGGGGTATGGGAGTGGGGAGAGAGGGTGACAGGCACTGAGGAGGGCACTTGTTGGGACGAGTACTGGGTGTTGTATGAAACCAATTTGACAATAAATTGATAAAAAAAAAAGTGCTCTGATAACTTTGTTTCATTTGTTGGTTATCTTTTTTGTATAAGCTGGGATGTTGGATGCTCTATTCGGACAGAGTAGTCTAGCTTCAGGGAGCCTAAAGGCCAGTAGGAAGGATTAAACACATGTACCAAGTAATGAGACTGCTTGTTAGAGCTGTCATTTTAGCATCGGTCGAATACTCTGGCAATTATTTTTATTGAAATGCTTATTTCTTATTGTATTGAAAAGTTCTTTATGTTCCAAAAACACGTTCTTTATGAGTCTGTGTTTTGCAGATAATTTTTGCAGCTATTTTCTCCAAGTCTCTGACTTGTCTTTACACTTTCCTAACCCGGTCTTTTGAAGAGTAGAATTTTCAAATTCTGTTTTACTCTGATACATCAGTTTTTCTTTTATGATTTGTGTGTTTTTTGTGTCATGCCTAAAAACTCTTTGCCTAACTCAGTTTGGCAGACTCCAGCTGACTGAACCCACTGCTTCTTTTTGTAAATAAAGTTTTGTTAGCAGCATGGTCATGCCCATTTGTTTACATATTGCCTAGGGTTGCAGTATGACAGAGGTGAGTATTTACAGTAGAGAAGACTGTGTAGCCCATAAAACTCAAAATATTCACTGTGCAGCCTTAGCCTTTTGTAGAAAAAGTTTGGCAACCCCTAGGCTATCCTAGGGTCCCCCAATTTTCTCCTATATTTTCCTCTAGCAGTTTTATAGCCTTGCATTTTAAAATATTTAGGTCTTTATTAATTTTTGCATAAGATATGAGGTATGAATTGAGGTTCTTCCTCCCCCCCCACCATGAATTGTGAGTTGTTCCAGCAGCATTTATTATAAAGACAATTCTTTTTCCATTGAATTACCCTGGTTTTTTTGTTGACACTCAGTTGACTGGGAACTTGTAGATCTGTTTCTGGATTGTCTCTTCCATTCTCTTGAATTGCATGTTTATCCTTTTGCTAGAATTATGCAAGGTCTTGATAACTACAGCTTTATAGAAAGTCTTGAAATCAGGTACTGTAAGTTTTCCAACTTTTTTTTTTCCAAAATTGTTTTGAATATTATAGGTTCTTGGCATTTCCATATAAATTTTAGGATCGGCTTGTCAGTTTTTACAAAAAAATCTTCTTGGATTTTAATTGGGGCTTAGGTTAAATCTATAAATGCTTGAGAGTTGCTATTTTAACAATATTGATGGATCTGATCTTTGAGAATAGCATATCTCCATTTATTAAGATCCTTGATTTTTCACTCAGAGTTTTATTATTTTTGAGCATACAGATCTTCCATTTATTTTGTTATATTTATCCTAAATATTTTTTGATATTAATATAGTTGCTACTGTTTTGTTAATTTATTTCTAATTATTCATTGCTACCATATAGAAGTGCAGTTGAATTTTGTGTGTTGACTTTGTATTCTGCAATTTTGCTAAATTCTCTTATCAGTTTCAGTAGTAGATTCTTTGGGATTTTCTATATAGACAATCCTGTCATTTGTAAAAAAGACTTTTTTTTTTTCTCATCTCTAGGCTTTTATTTATTTTTCTTGCGTTAATGTACTGGCAGTACAGTACAGTGAACAGGAGTGGTGAGAGCAGATGTTCTTGCCTTATCCCTGATCTTAGAGGGAAAGCATTTAGTGTTTCATGAGTATGTATATTAGCTGTAGATTTGTTGTAGATTTATGTCCTAAGCTGAGGACATTCCCTTCTGTTTCTAGTTGTCTGAGTTTTGAATCATGAATGACTAGGCTTTTTCTAATTTTTTTTTTTTACATCTATTAAGATAATCATTTATGTTTTAGTCCACTGTTAGGGTGACTTTCATTGATGGATTTTTTTCATATATTGAACTAATGTTAATATTAATAGTGCATTGCTGGGATAAATTCTGTTTGGTCATGACATATATTCCTTTTTATAAATTGATGGATTCATTTTTTTAATATTTGGTTAAGATTTTTGTGTCTGTATTCATGAAAGGATATTGGTCTGTAGTTTAGTTTTCTTAACGTTTTTTCTTTGGTTCGATTTTTGTATCTGAGTAATGCTAAAATTTATGAGTAGTGCTTATAAGATAAATTGAGAAGTGTTTTCTTCTTATGTATATTTAGAAGAGTTTATGTAATATGGTGTAACTTCTTTTGTAGATGTTTGGTAGAATTCACCAAGGAAGCCACTTGTCATGGAACTTTCTTCATAGGAAGGTTTTAAATTATGAATTAAATGTCCTTAATATATTTAGAGCTATTCTTATTATCTGGTTTCTTCTTTTAGTGAACTTGGTAGTTTATCTTTAGATTTTCAAGAAATTGGTACATTTTATGGAAGTTGTAAAATGTATTGCCATAAGTTATTCCCAGTCTTCTTTTGTTATCCTTTTAATATCTGTAAGATCTCTCACGGTGTTCCTTTTTCATTCCTGATATAAATAATTTGTGGCTTCTCTCTTTTTTTCTTGATCAATTTAGCCAGAAGTGTATTCACTTTTATTGAATGTTCCAAAAAACTAGATTTCAGTTTCATAGGTTTTCTCTATTTTTCTCAATTTTATTTCTTCTTTCTAATGGCTTTGTGTTTAATTTATTCTTCTTTTTCTACTTCTCTAAGATGAAGGCTTATTATTATTATTAAGACTTTGCTTCTTTTCTCATATAAGCATTTAATGCTCTAAGTTTCTAAGAACTATTAGTAGTATCTCACAAATTTGGTATGTTCTGTTTTAAATTTCATTCAATTAAAATATTTTAAAAATTTCTTACTCTTTGAAATTCTTTATTTTTCAGTTATTCTGATTTCTGTTTTGGTCAGAGAAAATTCATCATTTGACTTTAATTCTTTTAAATATTTTGAGGTTCATTTTATGGCCTAGAATATAGTCTTTCTTGGTGAATATTCCATGTGCCCTTGAAAAGAATATATATCTGCTCTCATTGTGTAGAAATTTCTATAAATGTTCAATTAGGTCAAGTCAGTTGATAGTGTTTTCAAGTCTTCTACATCTTAGTGATTTTCTGTCTTCTTCTGTTGATTCAAATATTGATTATTATTATTAATAATATATTAATATTACCTTATTTTGAGTTAGTCTTTTTTATAATTCCATTTTACGTAATAACCTTGACTTATTTTATATATATAGATATACATGTATTTACATACATATACACTTATATATATGTAAACATATATATGTGTAATACACATATATTAGTGTGTATATATATATGTATATACACACTTGTATTTTAGCAGTTGCTGTAAGTCCTCGCTTTTCAACCTTGGCATTATTAGTATTTTCAGTTGGATAATTGTTAGGGAGGGAGGGGATATTCTGTGTGCATTGTAGGATTTTTGGCAGCATCTCTGTTCTCTCTCTACTAGATGACGGTAGCAACCACTCTCCCCCTCCCCCTGCAAAGTTATGACAACCAAAAATGTTTTCAGACTTTGCTACATGTCCCTGAGGGAGTATAATACCTACCCCCCTCCCCGCTTGAGAACCACTACTCTAAGGTTTTAAAGATTTAACTTTAACTTTTGACAATCTTTGTTTAAATAACAGTATAGTATTTCATGTGTCACATGACGACCTTATGACCATATACTTTATCTTCTCTCTTTCCTCTTTATTTATGTTGTCATGAATTTTACTTGTATATGTGTTGTTAACCCCACAGTACATTATTTGTGTTTTTGTATAACCTTCTAAAATGAATAGAAATAAGAAAAAACAGTATTTTATATTCTTTATAATGCTCATCATTTCTTTTTGTAGATCTACATTTTTATCTGATAAAATGAATCCTGCCTAATGAATTTCCTTTAACATTTTTGGTATTTCTAGGCAGTGCATTCTGTCAGGTTTTATTTTTCAAAACATTCTTCATTTTTGAAAATTTTTTTTCTGGTTATAGAATTCTACGTTCAGCTTTTTAATCTTTCTACACTATTGTCTTTTGGCTTGTGTAAAATCCTGAAGAGAAGGAAATTTTAATCTTTGTACGTAGTAATTTTTTTTCTCTGTCTGCCTTTGAAATTTTTTTCTCCTTATTTTTCTGCATTTTGTGTGTGCATTTTAGTATTTATGATTCTCTAGGATTTTTTGCGGTTTTGTTGTCTTGGATTCATTTGGAAAAATTCTTGGCCATTATCTCTTCATCTCATTTTTTTTGTTTCCTTCTCTTTAGGCGTCAGTTGAATGGATATTAGATATTTTGCCATAACTCTACAGCTCTTGGATGCCCTGAGCTGTTATTTTTCTCTCACTCTTTTTAACTGTGGCTTCATTTTGGATTCTTTCTATTGACTTGTCTTTTAGTTCACTGATTCTTTCCTCATCTGTGTCCAGACCGCTGTTTAGCCTGTCTCAGGAATATTTTTTCTCTAATAGAATTTTTCTGTTGTTTCTATCTTTTATACTTTACCCCTTTTTTTTGTTCTACAGTTTCCATCTCACTGCTGAAAATGTCCATCTGTTTGTGCATGTTTTCTATCTTTCCAACTAGATCATTTAATGTATTTATAGTTATTTTTAAATGTCTGATAGTTTCAATAGCAAAATCATTTCTGATTCTGTTGATTGCTTTCTCTCTTGACAAAGGGTTATTTTTTTTCTTGCTCTCGTGTATGCTTCATAATTTTTGATTTAATGTTCAACACTGTGTGCGGAAGAATAGGAGAGATTGAAATGATCCTCTTCTTCTGTGAGGCTGTTTGTGTTGGAGGTTGAGTCAATCTAAGCATGAATTGAGCGAGGTTTGGATTCTTTTGCCCTCATTACCTTCATTGTACCACAGGCTTCAAATTTCTCCAGCAGTTGGCTGCTGTTGCCTTGTGTCTAGAGTGTGGCATGTGGTATTACAGGATTTTTCTGTGTTCCTATACCACCCTCATCTTTCAACAGTCTTTGCATATCTGTGTACCAGAGAGATTTCTCTTTTTGTTATTGTTGCATATTACCCATGCCTATGCCTGTGGGGCAGGGCAGGCTTCTCTTGTCCTAGACCGGGCCCAATCCTGGTCAGGGTGTTGTTCTGTTCACCCTGTGTTCCTGGGTGTTGGTGGTGAGGCTTTCTTAGCTTTTCTGCACTTTCTCCCTTGTGGTAGTCAGAATCTGCCATATATTTGTAGTCGGTCATGTGGTAGTTGATCTCTCTTGGTATTGGTGCAGGATCCTTTTGCCCACAACTTTTTTCTGCTCCCTCCCCAAAAGTGGTAGAATTTTTTTTTTTTTTGCCTTTACCTTTTCCTAGCATCAGTGTATTTTTGCCTGTCTCCTGGGGCTTGAGACTGTTCCCTCCTCCTCCTCCAGAGGTAGAGGCATTTTGCTTGTATTTTCCTCTGAAGCAGTGGATTTTTGCCTGGATCCCAGGGTGAGAGGGTTTTCTGTCCTTCCCGTAGTGGCTCTAGGTTTTTGCTCTGTGTTTGACAAAAGGTTGGGGAACCAGGCAGGGTTTCATGCCTATGCTTGTCACCTCCTGCACACTTGCCTGCTGATGCAGGGCTCTCTCTGGTTTACCTTTAATTTTTCTTATGCGCACCTGGTCGAGGCATGCCGAAGAACTTACAATTGAGTGTAAACTCTGTGTGTCTGGGGCCTCCAGCCATTCCAAACTGACACATGAGTCTACACTTGGTCTTTAAGAATTTGTTAAAATCTCAGCTGATTTTTTTTCTTACACACTTGTGTGATGGTCACTTCTTTTTCTGTGACCTGCTGAAGGTAAAACCAATTAAGTGTATGGTCTCTCCTTGGAGGAACTTGTCCCTCTTTGGAATTAAATTTGCTTGATTGCCTTGTGACCATGACTCTCTGTTAGGCCGAAGAGAAGTTTTGATTTGATAGATCTGGCTTTTACTCATGAGGGTGGGATTGGCATTCTTCTGCGGCTCTCTGCATTCTGAGTGGAAGTGGAACCACGTAGAGTTCTTGACAAGGTGTGCTATTTTAAACAGCTTTTATTCTGATCCCTCTTTCCTGCTTTCTCTAGCCTTCATCTGTCTCTTGAGCATTTCTTCATGTAGGATTGAACCTAAGGGGCTCTTTCTCCTGTGAAGCCTTTTCTGATTCCACTAAGTTAGAATGAAACATTTCTTGACTTGTACAACTGTCTTGACTCTTGTGCAGCTGTATTTCGTTTTCGTAGGCCCATTGAAACTCTCACTAAGGTTGGTCAGCTTTTACTATCTGAGGCTCTTCACTCTGTTATGACTGTAGCAGTTGATAGATTTTTAGATAGGCTTACAGTAAACTTGAGAGAAAAGATAAAGTGATGTACAGGAGAACTTATATTAGTAAAATAAAAATTTGTGAAATCACACTGCATAGGTTTCTGTGCTGTTTGGTTTGTATAGTTGTGGCTCTTGAACTCTCAGTTGCTTTCAAAACCAATACTTAAATTTGTGGAATCTAATTTCTTACAACTGCAGACTTAGTCACCCAAACTGGTATATATTCACGTAATGAAATGCCATGTCAAAACATATCCTAACATGGAAAACCTGCAGGATCTACTGAGTGAAAATAAAGTAAGGTGTAAACTGGGCGTTTTGTTTAAGAAGACAGGAGGAATCGGACTGTTCTTCAGTTAAGTGTATTTACGTAAAGACTTGCTGGAAGGATACAGAAGAAACGGATGAGAGTGGTGACCAGTAGGAATCAAGGGCAGTCTGAGCCTCGTGTGTGACAGGAATGAGGCTGGTAAAACATGTGTTCCTTTTATGTCACTTTTCAGTTTCGATAGACTACTTTGCTGTTGATGTATGCAAAAGATGTAAACTAAAAATAATAAACAACTGTGGATCTTAAAAGATAATAGAAAAATCTGAAAAATACTTCCTAGATGATAAAAAAAGTTGGCCTATGAAATAAAAATTGTGTATGAGATACCTTTATTTTATGCAAATCAGATATTCCAAATGAAAAGACCAAATACAGAACATGGAAAATTGCAAAGAGCAAAGTTTTATGAATTTATGAATCCGGCTCCAGGTGAATAAATATTTAAGAAGGATGGCTTTTAGCATGGTGAGAGAGGTTTCGGTTCTAGACTCAGTAGTGGAATGGATGATGCCTTCAAACAGAAAGGAGCAACGTGTGTAGGCAGCAACCATAACAGAAAGACCCAGTCCTCAGAGTAGCCTGGGCAACCATTTCTTACTCATGAAATCACTCAGCATGTCCTGGGAAACTGATAAAATGTATCTTAACTGTTGTCAGGAAGAATTAGAGATGAGAATACCAAAGAATATTTTTATCGCAAATTAAAACATTTGGGGCGCCTGAGTGGCTCAGTCGGTTGAGCGACAGACTTCGGCTCAGGTCATGATCTCATGGCGAGTTCTAGCCCCGCGTTGGGCTCTGGGCTGACAGCTCAGAGCCTGGAACCTGCTTCCGATTCTGTGTCTCCTCTTTGTGTCCCTCCCCCGCTCATGCTCTATCTCTCTCTCGAATAAAGACATGTTTAAAAAAAAAAAAATTAAAACATTTAAGGAAACAACAATTATTTTATTGCAACAGATTATAGCCTAGAAATCAACCTTATTTTAGAAAAACAAATGAAATATGTGTAAGAAAAAAAAACCTTGTAAACCAAAAGTTGGTGAGAATTATTGAATGTTGTTAGGAAAACTGGTTGGCAATTCAGAAAAACAGTTTAGGGTCCAGTCTCATTTCATGCATCTTTTGGAAGGAAGTATTGAAACAATTAGCCTATCCGAAGGTAAAAATCAGAGTATATATCTGCTATCATTGAAGGAGGAGAAATTTTTAAGCAGAGAAATAATAAAAGAAATAAAGAAGGCAGTGGTAGACGAATCCGGCCTCCTAAAAATAAAAACTTTTATATTCAAAGCCAGCAGTTGAGAAAATGTTAGAAGAAAATGAAATAATGTTTTTACAATAATAACAACCTACACAAACAGTTAAGGAAAACATGAAGAAATCCCTCTCCCATCCCACCTCCCATAGGACTGGGGGAGAAAGTGTGCCAAAAGTTTGGAAAGAAAGGCAGTGTGAGTAATGGGGGAAGGACCTGATTAACGAACAACATGTAAAGGGCTCGCCGGATAGCATTCATTGTTTAAAATTGAAGACTTTAGAGGCGCCTGGGGGCTCAGTCTGTTAAGCCTCCAACTTCTGCTCAGGTCACGATCTGTGTCGGACTCTGCTGACGGCTCAGAGCCTGGAGCCTGCTTCAGATTCTATCTCCCTCTCTCTGCCCCTCTCCTGCTCATGCTCTGTCTGTCTGTCTGTCTGTCTCAAAAATAAACATTAAAGAAAATTAAAAAATATATAAAATTGAAGGCTTTAATGTTATAGCAGGATCAGTCCACATGGTTGTGTGTTTTCTCTCTAGCAGGTGATTGAATTGAACCAGGATTAGGAGTTTAAGGGTGGTGAAGTGGAAGGAAGAAAGTAACATACTCAGTAGATTGATAGCTTGGGTGACAGTCAGGGTTTGAGACTCGTAATAACATAGTAACTACCTGGAGAAATGAGAATAGTAGAGCACATGTAAGGGATTAGGTCTGGACCTAGGTTACAAATGATAGACTGGGATATTGAATGATAAAGAGAAGAGAGTAGGCAGCCAAATGGCCTGAGCTTGAGGGCAGGAATGGGACTGCTTGTGAATTTGGGTCTGGAAACACCACTGTGCGGAAGGTTGATCCCTACCGGGTTAGCCTTCACTGTAGAGGGCTCTTCTCAAGAGCCAGATTTAGCCCAGCGGTTGAAAGCAGTGTTCACTGATGGGTTGAGGATGTAGAGGTGATTTGTTTCACTATGTTAAAGAGGTTTCCAGAGGTTCCCCAGGGAAAAAGTTAAAAGGAAGGGCAATGGTGGGGGAACACACAGGTGGGTGAGAAGGCACAGAGAAGACTGTGGGCATGAAAATAGGGGAGAGGGCAATTGGCCAGAATGGTTTGTGTTTTGAATAAAGCCCAGGGATGATGGGTGGAAGCCATAGGTATAATTAACTGGCACAATTCCCAAATTGACCTGTGATATAATGATCATCTCTGGACCTAATCCACTGTGTCTTTGTGATCTAAAGGGAATATTAAATTTAGTGAAAATCTTAACCCTAGGTAGTAAAGACTAAACCAGTTAAGCTTTTTTTTTTTAATTTTTTTTCCACGTTTATTTATTTTTGAGACATAGAGACAGAGCGTCGTGAGCAGAAGAGCAGAGAGAGAGGGAGACACAGAATCAGAACACAGGCTCCAGGCTCTGGAGCTTTCAGCACAGACCCCGACTCGGGGCTCGAACTCACAGACTGCGAGATCATGACCTGAGCCGAAGTCGGCCACTTAACCGACTGAGCCACCCAGGCGCCCCCTAAACCAATTAAGCTTTAAGTAATGAAAGCCAGTAGATTTCTTAAGCATTTTCTGATATCTGCAAAGTCCCCCACCGTTAGGAGTTAGCTTTGAGGAAGTTAGGAAGATACAATATGTCATTAGTTTAGGAAAATTCAGTTTGTCGTGTCCCAGTGACAGCGATCCAGTAATGAGCGCTAGCCATTGCACTGAGGTATCTTCTGTGAGGAATTCCATCCCCTCCTACTGTTCCACTTCACTTGAAACTGGGTGCCGAAGCCACTGCTGCTGGGGGAGTGTCAGCAGCCCTGATGAGTGAGCTAATAGTTGAGGGTCCCAGTCTCCTGGAGTACAGCAGCAAAGTCCAGTTTGCTGCATACCTTCACTGGGGATCTGCACCTTTTTAAAGCTAGTAACTAATGATCTCTTATTAATTAATAAGTTAATTACTAAGCTTTTAATCTTTAATTTCAATTTTTAAAATCTGTAGTAGGGACAAGAATGAGAATTGGTATTTCTTGAACAACTAAAGCATCTGTGTGGCAATCTTTGCGTGCTTACAGAGAAACAATGATATGTAATAGAATCTAAAATCTGTAAAGTTTTCAGTTGACTAAAGTATCTTCTTTCTCCTACTTTAGATCTGTCCATATTAGTGGAAATGTAACTGGAACTGACTGATGATAAAATCAAGGACCATCAGCAAGATCATGCAGTAGGAAATTTTGGTTCCAAATGAAGACACCAACATTTAGAATTTCTACTTTTTCTAAGGTATTCGAGGCACAATTTTACTTTAATCTGACTCCTTGGAAGTCATTTTGTAATACTGGTTTCTATATATAGATTTCATAAGTTTAAAAGTTTTTGTGTTAGAATGGTCAGCTTTTATAGAAGAGTTCATCCTTCCCTACGCACTTGCCCCCCAAACTGAGAACAGATCCAGATTTAAAAGGGGGATAGTCTTTATAATTAGTAAAGCATGTCCATTCTAAGGAACATACTGGGTGCAGAGTAAGACTGAGTACACTATGTTAGATCATAGTTTTTATTGTTTTATTTTTATTATTTACTGAAAAATCTCAGTTTAGTAATTATTTTATGTATGACCCCCTGGGATAAGCAGGTGAATTCAGCACTCTGACACAGTCTGCTCACATGATACAGGAAAGCTTAGTGATTGTCCTTTAGTTTGGTGTGGAAACCTTTTTGTTCTCGTTCTCCTAAATTTATTATTAAGGTTTTCTATTCACCATGAGGTATCAGTGTTACTTCTCATAGACTGTCTCTGTAGGACCTCTGGGATCTGATGGGTTAATTTCACTTGGACCAGAAAAGGGAGATATGTAATTAAAGAATCAAGGGACACCTCCAAGTCGCAGGGTGGATCCCCACTTTAAAGACTACATATGACAATTGAAAACAATGAAAGTAAATGTAGTGTCAACAAAATACATAGTGCTATCTATTTTTCTAAAATACACATAAATTCTAAACTGGATGTAGTTAGGTATTTATTTAAAATATTTGTAAAGTTTTTTAGATTATGTTTTTCCAAATAGGCAAGAAGTGTGGAAAATTAGTATTTTCGGGAGCAGGTCAAAGTTGGTTGGTTCTCTGTATGTATTAGAGAGGTTTAAACATAAATTAATCTTGCTTGAATACAGAGAATAAGAAGATCTGAGAAAAATATCACTTATTACTAGGATTATTAATTTCATTTTGTTCTGTCTTGGAAGAAGAATATGTAAAGCAATAAATTTTAAAATAATAAGAATCCATGACAGTGGAAAATCTTGACTGCTTCAGTTAAAATAAATGGCTACCTCCCACAGGGATGGTGTAACCGAGCAATGTTTGTCAAAGAAAAGTTACCTCGAATCAAGAAGCAGATGAAAAAGAGTTCGATTGCTTTGACGAGAAGTTTTAAACTGTTCTGGCAGCTAGTAGATATATTGTACTTCTCTAAATTTTTTTGTGTGTCATTTTGAGTCAAGTAGTAATGATGATTAAATATATAATTTGTCTTGTTTTCAGAGCCATTTCCCTTATTTTTTAAAAAAGATCCCTTTTTTAACAACATTAGTTGAATGTCCAACCTTTGCAAAGAATGATTCTAGGTAATGGAGAAGAATATAAATTATTTTATAACTTCATTATAAATGAAATTGAAGGCATTTTTCACTTCAAATGTTTACTCTTGGGGCTAGAGAAGCTAAACACTCATCTGAAAACCATTTAAAAGCAGTCCTAAAATGAGCACATAAAATCACATTTTAGAAGCCCTTTCTGAGGAATGTAGTACTACGTTCAGATCGCAACAGAAGTTAAGATTAGGGAATAGGAAGTTCTGATCTATTGGATTTGCTGACTAATTGGTGGTTGTTGTTAACTATTTATGGTTCTTCTTGCGAAAGTGCAACGTAGCCAAATCTGTGTGCCTGATTCCTTAAATTAGGATATCTCTAATTCACCAATTTCTTACATCTCCCCACTCATTTATAAGCTTTCACACAATATCCTTTAATATTTTTTATTTTCCCCTTAGAAAAGGAAGGAAAGTGAAAATTTCACAAACTTGGGCTCAGAAGTTTTATATAATAGAGTTTGACAATATTTTTTTGTAATTTTTTTGAGGTGGGGGGGCTTTAGATTTTGAGATTGGGTCAAAGCAAAATAAAATCAGTACCTGAATTATGGCCCTAGAACCTTTATAAGGTTATGTCTTAGATTACAGTTTACATTAAGTTAAAATGGTACCTTTAAAACATTTGTTTCGACTCCAGAAAACATTTGAAAACAACTGTCAACAAGGTATGCTGTGGGGATAGGTGTTCCCTTGCTACAGTTCTCTCTGCGGGACGATGGAAAGAACACAGGCTTTGGCTCTTCTCCTTCCACGCCACCCTGGGGAATTGAATTAATATTTCTGTCTTAGGATATTACTTATTAGACTTGTGATGAGAAGTGAAATGTGTATAAATTTTATGAAGTAATGCTTCTCAGTGTGAGATTAATGAATGTTTTTGCTAAAGACAGAGAAGACCACACTCCTAAGTATCATTCACAGTTATCCTTCTCCTAGCAAAAAACAGGTCAACTCACACTACTAGTGAGAAGCTTGTAAAACCAGTTTCAAAGTTAATGGCAAATATTATGCTTGGAGAGAAAGTAAAATGAGCTTTTGGCAAAAATCCCTTATCAAAGGCATACCATCTGGAAAAGCAATTACTGTCATGTGTGCACGCTAGCAGAATTTTTTGTTTTTCAGTTGGATGAAAGCACTGATGTTCAGAGAACATACCAGCACTTCATAGAGACGTGTTACTGTTTAATCACAGAAACCCATACTGGGGCAGAGGAATTTTTGTTGTTATTTTGTTTTGTTATTGTTGGTTGTGGTTGGTGGTCTTTGTTTTAGTTTCGAAGCTATTGTTGCCTGGAAAAGTTGCATTGGTTCCTGTGATCGAAGCCCGGCAACGTTAGCTGCAGGAAAGGGTGCACTTAATCTGTGAAGAGAAGAAATTGCACCAGGATATCAGTTCATATCTGCTTTTTTCAGGGAGAATTGGCATTCAGTAATGTAGTTTCTGATTGCGATCTGATATCAAAGAAAGCAGTAAAAATTGTGAATATAAGCAAGTTTTGGCCACCAAAGCTGTGTCTGTTCAAGTGTTTGATGAAGAAATGGTCAGTAAGCATCGGATCCTGCTTTTCCACAGCGATGGATGCTAGTTCTGTAGTGTGACAGGGCTTTAAATGTTTGATTAGGTTTTTAGTAAAATCAGATAAATATTTCTTTACTGCTGATAATGGCATTTCTATGATTTCAAGGGGGCAAAGCATAGCAAATAAGTATTTCAAATGGTAAGAACTTCATATTCACCGTATCATGAATTTTAATGTTAAGGATGAGGTGTGAGGATTTTCCCAAAGTCTGGATTATGATACAGAATAATTCAACCTCTAAGAGTTTGGCCATTTCCCCATACTTGATGATTTTATCAATTTATCAAAGAAAAAAAACAGTGAATTTTTATTGTTCATTTTTAAAAACCAAACCCAAATTTTGGAATAGAACATGAAAAAATATGCCAGAGCCAAAATGCCAGTAGAGAATAGGTTAGGAATCTTTTTTATTTTATTTATCTATTTGCTTATTTTTTGCATTCAATGGAATGCTGAAAGTAGACTTAAGTGAAAAATAGTGCTATACTTTATAATTTCTGGGTCTATGTTCAGTCATAATATTTGGAGTGTATAACACAGCTGATTAAGAATTAGGGATTTTCAATTTAGTAGAAATACAGAATAAGAAAGAAATGAGTTGAATATGGAAAGTGGCTTGTGGTTAAAGATGATTCCAGACCTGGGGACTTGAAACCTCTCCAAGGAAGTTATCAAACATGAACAGGGTGTGGCAAAACAACGGAAGTGCTTAATCCAATGGGCTCTGGCTGGTCAAAGATGAGACATTTTGAGCATCAGTAAGTTTAACTGCCGTATACTCTGTCACATCAGTGTTGTTTAAGTCCATGAGTTCATAATGATAGTTTAAAAAAAAATTGTGAGTTTTCTTTGGAGTATGCTAAGGACCCACTGTACCTGAAGGTAACCAAGTAGTTGAGGAGAGGAAGTTTCTTTTCTGAGGAGTATTCTGGTTAATAAATGAAGAAGGAGTGATCAATAGAATGTCACCATTTTGTAATGAATCTCAGGACCTAAGTAAAGATTATCGGTGGCTGCCAACATCGCAGGAAGACAGCGAGGCATTAGGTTTCTCTCAATGAAAATTCACAACACTACCTGTTAAGTATTCTTACTAAAAAAATTGAACTTGAACCTGAATTTTATCAAGCCTCCAGCTCAACTATCAGTTACAGGAAACACAGAAAACAGGGAAACAAATGAAATGATGCTATGGAGACGCAGTGAGCAAAATCTAGGCTTTGGGGAAGTCCGTGGGACACACAACTTGTTTTTTTCAATGAATAAATTGTAGGGACCAAAAAAAAAAAGAAACGAGAAGGAAACCTGAGATTAATAGCAATGATTAGACTTTATTTAGGTCCAGATTTTAATACATAAATATTTATGAAATAATCAGGGAAATTTGAACACTGAATACTTGGTATTAAGAAATTATTGTTAATTTTTAGGGATGAGAACAGTATGTAGTTATATTTAAAAAGAGTCATTATCTTTTAGAGATACATATTGAAATGATAGTGGATGCGAGGATATGTCTGGGGTGTGTTTCATTATTATCCAGAGTAGAGGGGAAGCTGTGGGTAGGGCTAAAAACCAGATTGGCCATGCATCGATGTCATCATTGTTTAAAGTAGGCACTTGTGTTGGGGGTGTTGGCAGTGGTGTAATTCTTGGTACTATTCTCTAAACTTTTTTGAACATTTCCGTAAGAAAAAAGTCCACAAATTTACATTCTCTTTATTTGCTTTTAAGAGGATAATTGAATTATGTGTATTTAGCAACCTGCTGAATTCTTGTTTCTGATAATTTCCTGAGTCTGTTGGGTATTCTGTACAGAAAATCATATTGCCTACAAGGGGACAGTTTTACTATGTAGTGCTTACTATTTACCAGGCTTTTGTTCTGAGCACTTACACATATTAACCGATTTGATCCTTGCAGGAGCTCCAGTTGATATAGACATTAACTTCCCCAGAGTTACTAGCTGGGATTCGAATCCAGGCATTCTAGCCCCAGAGTCTGTACTTCGTTAGGTTTTTGTATCTCTCCTTGTACCTTCTCTCTGCTCTAATCTTTACACATTTTATTTTTATTTATCTTAGCGTGCTGACGAGAAGTTAAACTTTTGAATAGCCGTTTTCATTTGTAATTTTGATTTTGGAAATTGTCTTTATACTTAGGGAAGCCAGAGTCCAGTTGAATTTACTCCTTTACAGATAGAAGGTACTCACTGCTGGTCTAAGAATTAGTGTGTAGCAAGAAACAAAAAGAATAAAAGTGTATCGTAACAGCTTCTAGTGTTTTTTTGTTTTGTTTTGTTTTTGTTTTGTTTGTTTGTTTTTCAGTTTACCTCCTGATCTGTAAGCTGCCTATTCATGGCTCATTTTACTTTCAGTTACGTGTTGATTTCTTTAGTCCTGTTTGCTGAATTTCTTTGTGAATCTTAGATAAAAATTATTCCTTCCTTTCCCCAGCGCTCACACCTGTTTGACAATTACTTTACATAGGTTGCATGCGATAAAATTAGGCAAAGCACTTAGTATATAGTTTAGCACATGATATATATCTAGTAAAAATATGCCTTTTGGTTTAAGAGGTAACTACTTCATGATTTTGTTAAAAAATAGTTCTTTTTCAATTAATTTTTAAAGTGGTGAGGGGTATATATGGCTTGGTTACGTTAAGAAGTCCTAAGCCTAGGACAGGTGGCAAAAACTGTTGATAATGTGTTATGGTGGTTTAATGAGTAATCTCTATGTTCTCTTTAAGGAGGTTTTTTATACTTTGCTCTGAGTTTGAGAAAGATTACTGAGGGAATTGGTTGTTAAAAGAATACTTGCCTGTGAGGGTGTGAGGTGGGAACAACTTAGGGGAAGATTGACTTATCCCAACTACATGGGTTTTATGTGTAGCCAGATGGATGGAACTGGAGGGTATTATGTTAAGTGAAATAAGTCAGTCAGAAAAAGACAGATACCATATGTTTCCACGAATAGGTGGACTTTGTGAGACTAAGCAAAAACCAGGGGGAGGGGAAGAGGGGAAAGGAAAAAAAGACACAGAGAGGGAGGGAGATAAAACATAAGAGACTCTCAAAGACTAAGAAAAAACTGAGGGTAAGGGGGATGAGGGAGGGGGGAGAGGGGGTGATGGGCATTAAAAAGGGCACATGTTGGGATGAACACTGGGTGTTATGGAAACCAATTTGAAAATAAACTATTATAAAATTAAAAAAAAAAAAGATAGCTAAGCTTCATGAAGGGAGGCATATAGGCTCTAGTAAGAAGGAACGTTTTTGGTTTTACCCTCAAGAGAAAGATGAATCACAATGATAGCCTTTTCCTAAAGGTTATAGAAGGTAGCCCTTTGAAGACCTGGTCTAGCTAGGTAAAAGTCGTGCTATTTTTCCGTACTTCACCATACTCCTCCCTCTAACTCAGGTGCACCTGTGATTTTGTATGGCAATAAACTGAAGCAACCTAACATATCCTCAATTGTAGTTTTGAAAATGATGGGGCACCTGGGCGGTTCAGTCAGTTGAGTGTCTGACTCTTGATTTTGGCTCAGGATGTGGTCCCCAATCTCGCACATGTGCTTTCCCCCCACTGCCCCCTCTCTCTCTCAAATAAAAAAAAAGAAAAGAAAGTGATATTAACCTATTTGAAAACTAAAGATGCTAGTGGAGGCAGAGGAGTTCTGTATTTTCAAATGACACTGTAATTATTGAGTGGCATAGCTATTAAAATCGAATAATCAGTTGCTTGACTGTTAAAGAAGATGTTTTCTTGTTATGGGCTGTAGTTTATGGGTTAGAGATAAAAGATATTTTTTGAAGAATACAATAAATGTGTATGACAGAAACTCACTCTCTTATCTGGTCATGAAAGCTTTGAGTGGAAAGATAAAATGCTTTCCAAACTACACGTGGACACTTTGGAAACCCAAAGCTGCTCTGCAGGATTAAGCGTAGCTGAGAGGTGCTCAGTTTCACATCTGTTACCAGTTAGTTGGTAAAGATGTTTGTTGTTCTGAACATGATCTTAAATGAGAAGGCATAGCTATTGTCAATTAGAGTATGGGATTAGTGAATTTAAGAGAAAAGATAGCTGATATGAGGAAAACAAAAAAATAATAACAATTAATATTTAATGTTCGTTGTGTGTGCCAGGCACTGTGATAGACACTTTATATGTAATTTAAGATTCTGTCCAAATAACTCTGTGAGATGTAAACTATTATTGCCATGTATTTTATGTATAAGAAACTGAGTCTTAATAAGGCTTACTTTTGTTTGTTTTATTTAAGTAGGCTCCAGACCCAGTGTGGGGCTTGAACTCACCATCCTAAGAGCAAGAGTCACATGCTCTACCTACTGAGTCAGTCACACATCCCAATAAGGCTTACATTGAATCAGGATTCATCCATCTCTTTCTCTTAGAGTAAAACAATGTTTGACTTCAGAAACTAATTTTTAATCAGAATTAGAAAAGAAAGGAATCATTCTAGTGCAAACAAACTGCAAAAGCATTGATTTGGGAAAACCAGTGATGTATGGATTTTGCTAGCTCAGTGTAAATTTCCAATACAATAGGGCTTCTGAGTTATTGTAATCATAGTTATATTAGTTGGAGTATAGTGTCTCATACAAGAAAGATCATAGTTCTAACATGCTACTTAATAGTCAAATCACATTTTACTGTTTTAGAGAAGGAGGGATGCATTATTTTTGAAAATGGTGTTTGACATAGAGAGACTTACCAAGATTTTGTCATTTTCAGTTAAAAATGAACATGGAGGGTGCCTGGGTGGCTCAGTCGGTTAGGCGTCTGACTCTTGATCTCAGCTCAGGTCTTGATCTTGGGGTCGTGAATTCAGGCCCTGTGTTGGACTGCATGCTGGGTATGAAGCCTACTTAAAAACAAAAAATGAACATGGAAATGAATTTAAATAGTCATTGAAATTTTCAAGAACTTTTGGATATTCCTTGAGATTAGAAATTACTTACGTTATTAAGAAACTCTCTGCCTATTACAGGTCTAGCAGTGTAAACATAAAGTTAGGTTAGGTGCAAAATTGGGAATCTTTGTCCTTACTCTTAATAGCATATGGATACATTTAGTGCTAATTAAAAGTGAAAGCCTGACTATAGTATAAAACCTGCATTTGCTTTTATAATGGGCCTTATTTAGTCATTTCTAAAATTTTCATTTAAATTTGAGATTAAGTATACTTTTCCAGTTGACTAAAGTTAAAAAAAAAACATAAATTTTGGATTAAGCCACAAAGGAAAATCTCAGTAAATTCTAGAAAAGTTGAAACTTTTTGTGTCCATTTTCTCCCTACAACAGAAGTTTAAAATGCGCCGCTCCAACCACTTGGAAAAATCAAACAGGAATTGTTCTTAAATAATATTGAGTCAAACAGAAGATCAAATATAAGATAACTAATTATTAAGTAACTGAAATGAGGCTCAGGCTAAGACTAATAAATACTGTGCTTAGAAGTAAATTGATTAAGGGGCCTGGATAGCTCAGTTGGTTAAGCGTCAGACTTAAGCTTAGGTCATGCTCTGGAGGTTTATGAGTTTGAGCCCCGCATCCGTGCTGACAGCTCAGCCCTTAGAGCCTGTCTTTGATTCTGTGTCTCCCTGTCTCTCTGCCCCTCCCCTGCTTGCATTGAGCTCTGTCTCTCTCTCTCTCAAAAATAAATAAACATTTTAAAAAATTACAAAAAAGAAGCAAATTGATTAAAAGAAAATGAACTCAACCTCAGAATTTAGTGTAACAAATAAATAAAGCCAAAATAAATGCCCCGGAGAAAGGGAGGATATAAATAGGATAAAAGCAGAAGCTGATGGATTTAAAAACAGAAACTATGGGGATGCCTGGGTGGCTCAGTCGGTTAAGCATCTGACTCTCAGCTTTGGCTCAGGGTATGATCTCACAGTTGGTGGGTTTGAGCCCCATGACAGGCTCTGCACTGAAGTAGAGCCTCCTTGGAATTCTCTCTCTCCCCCTTTCTCTGTCCCTCCCCTGCTCTTGCTCTCTCTCTCAAAATAAATAAACACACAAAAAACAAACTTAAACTATGGAATTGAAAAATCTAAGAGCTATTTCTTAGGATTAAAAAACAAATCTCATCAAGGAAAAGATAGAAAACCAAAGTATGAAAGAATAATGGGAATATATATAGAGAGAGAAAGGGGATTTTTTTAAAATTGTGAGACAGCTTTATTTATTTAACTCTAAGCCAGCTGATTTGAAATCTCTCTGAAATGAATTGTTAAACACTCAAACTCCGTTAAGAAGAAAATCTGGGCAAACCAAGGATTATGGAAGAAAGTTAAAGGAATTTTCTCCCAAAATTCTGGGGCCAGATCATTTTGCCAGTGAGTTTTTTCTAACTTTCAAGGAACATGTAATTCCTATGGTGAGAAACTGTTTGAGAGATTATAAAAAGATGGAAATGTGCCCAACTAGTGTTATGCAATCAGTATGAACATCTTAACAATGGTTACTTCATAAGAATGAGATTGTTTGGGGAGTTACTGTTTTAGTTTTTCTGTAAGCACAGATTTTTATTGAAATTAAGGTAATTGAGAAAAAAACAACCCAGAAATTAAAAACTTAGACAAAGTTGTCTTTGTACCTGTGAATATATTTGCCGTTACTGGTGCTCTTTATTCGTTTGTGTGGATCCGAGTTTTGACCTGACACTCTCTTCCTTTTGCCTAGAGAGCATGACATGTCTTGTAATGGACTATTTTCAACCTTTGTCTAAAAACATTTCCATGTCCATTTTGAAATATATTTTAACTGGATGTAGAATTTTAGGTTGACAGTGTCTTCCAGTACTTAAGGCTAGAACTCCATTGACTTCTCATTTGTATAGGTTCTGATGAAAAGTTTTTGTTTTTCTGTACATAACAGGCCTTTTTTTTTACACCTCTGGCACCTCTTTACATTTTTTCTTAATCACTGGTTTTCAGCAATTTGATTATGATATATATGTGTGTGTGTGTGTATATATATAACATATATTTCTTTTTTTGAGAGAGAGAGAGAGAGAGAGAGTGCTTGCTTGCAGGCAATGGGCAGAGGGAGAGAGAATCTTCAGCAGGCTCTACACCCAGCACAGAGCCTGACATGGGGCTCAATCTCATGATTGTGAGATCATGAACTGAGCTGAAATCAAGAGTCAGATGCTTAGCTAATTGAACAAGCACCCCTGATTATGGTATTTCTAAGTATGGTTTGCTTTGTTTTTCCTTCTTAGATTTTGTTGAGCCTCATGGATCTGTGGGTTTATGGTTTGAAAAAATATTGCCCATTATTTCTCCAAAGATTTTTTTTTATCACATTCTTCCCTCTAGAGTTTTGGACCCCAATTACACGTATATCGGATTGGTTGGTATATTGCTTCAAATCATTGGTGTTCTATTTCTGTTTTTCCTTTTTTTCTTCTTCCTTGTTTTTTTTTTTTTCTTTTCCACCTTGTGCTTCATCCTGGATATTCTTCTATTGCTGTGTTTTCAAATTAAGTGCTAGTCTGCTGTCAGTCCCACCCAGTGTATTTTTCATTTCAGATACTCTATTTTTCATTTCTAGAAGTTCCATTTTGGCCTTAAAAAAATCTTGCACTTATCCCTCAACACTTCCATGTGTTTCTGTACCTTCTTGAGCATATTGAGCATATTTATAGTAGCTCTTTTAACATCTTTGTCTGCCAAGTTCTGTGTCTCTGTCAGTTCTGCATCTGTTTCTATTGATTTGTTATTCTCCTGGGTATAGGTCATATTTCCCTTTTAATTTATATGCCTGGTAAATTTTCATTGGATGTCAGACGTTGTGAGTTTTATGTTGTCAGGTGCTGGATTTTGTTGTATTCCTTTCAATGATGTTAGTCTAAGTTTTGGCATGAAGTTAAAAATTTTTGAAATCACTTTGATGCTTTTTCGAGATGTGCTTTGTTTTGAGAAAGCTTCGTTAGGGTGGGTCTAGAACAGCCTATTTTCCTAGAGCTAATTTAGAGTTGGTAACTTCTGAGAACTTAATGTCTCATGTATTATGAAGTCTTTTCCCTCTACCTGATGGGAATACAAATTATTCCCAGTATGAGCTTTAGGAATTCTTTGGCCTATTTATTTTTCAATGGTCCTTTTACCAACCTTAGGTAGTTCTTCTCATACACAACAGATTACTACCTGCCAAAGCCTTGAAGGGGACCCCTCTGCAAATCTCCGGAGCTCTGTCTCTGTGCACAGCTCCCTTTTCTCTGGTGTGCTTTTCCACAGATTCTGGCTGCCTTGGCCTCCCTGAACATCAGTCTCCATCTCCTCAACCCTCTGAGATTTTCCAGAATCATCTAAGTCCTCACTGTCAATGCTGCATCCTGGAAACTGCTTCAAGGGTGTGGGGTAGGGCGTTTGTAGGGCTCACCTCATTTCCCTTCCTCACCCCTCCACTTTCTCCGTGACCCACTCCTGCTTTGACTGTTGTCTAGTATCTGAAAACCGTTGTTTTATTAATCTATTCTATCCACTTTTCTGGTTGTGTAAAGCAGGAGGATTAATTGGATTCCTCTTATTCCCATCACGTTGTTTATGGAAATACTTGATGGGTTTTCCTTCTTTTCTGTGGGTTAAGATGTGGGCCTACATAAAAGAAACCAAGAAACCAGTTGACTTAGTCTCAGTGTTTCAAGTGTAGGCTTACCTGTAACTGAGGCAGAAAAGTCCCTAGTTGCTTGTTGTCCAAACCTTTCGATAGTAATAAACAGGCAGTTTTGCCTGGGACATCCCTTCTCATTTTCACTCTCTGGAATCTACTGCAGTGGTAGGGTGGTTGATCAAGAATTACGGTATTCTGAATCTTGTTTAGATACCACATAGTTTTAATAAGTTTTTAACACTCTTACTTAAGCTCAGTTAAGACCGATTTCTATTTGCTTTTTCTCAGCTATTTCTATTTGCTATTCCTCACCTTTAATTTTATCAGATTTTTTGGTTGTTATTAGCTAGTTATATAACTGGTTGTCATTTTTCACCTGGGTTGTATTTACTTCATTCTGCATCACCGTAACCCTTAGGATCTTGGAAGGGTTTGATCTTTATGTATTTTATCTTTAGTTTTGTTGCTGCTTTTTGTTCGTTCTTTCTCTACTCAGAAATGAGTGAGTGAATAAATAACTGAATATAGACAAATATATTCACACATACTTACACACAGTGCATTTTCACCGTTCTGAGATTATTGCTATTTTTAAAATAATGTTTATTCATTTTTGAGAGACAGAGAATAAGCAGAGGAGGGGCAGAGAGAGAGGGAGACACAGAATCGGAAGCAGGCCGTAGGCTCTGAGCTGTCAGCACAGAGCTTGATGCAGGGCCGAACCCACGAACCGTGAGATCACGACCTGAGCCAAAGCCGAAGTAGGATGCTCAAACGACTGAGCCACCCAGGCGCCTCTCCATTCTGAGATTATAAATTGTGATATATACTATTGATTTAATATATCTTCAAGAAAAAAGAAACATTAAATTTATTTTAAAATTCTTAGAAATTAACTGACAGGAGGATACATTTATCCATATAGTTTCTATACCATCTTTGGAATCATAAAGTCGAATCTGATCCTTTTTCACTTTCTCACCTATGCTTGCTTTTTTTCTTTACTCTTTATGATTATATAGTTTTGAGTCATATGGGAAATGTTTGGATTTAACTGCTTTTCTTTTTTGGCTAAACTCATAGTTTCAGTTTTTTACAGATAAACTGTGAATTAAATAACTTCCTTTTTTTAAAAATAACTTCCTTTTTGAGACACCTGGAAACTTTTGACAAATTCATACCCAGCGGTTGGGTGTTAGTACCTTGTAAAATGTAAATTGGTCACACCAGTGTCTGTCTTCCAACTCAGAGAACTCTGTGATCTATTTTGAGAGATTGGGCAGTTTCTCCTGGCTTTAATTGTCCTTGCTTGTCCTGCGACAGACAACTTTTCCACCACAATAGCTCTTTATTTCAAAGCTTCATCGTAGTTCAGTCTTTCTGAAAATACTTTCAGGCAACAGTAAGGCTGTTAGATTTACCATGAAGTTGAACTGCGTATGAGTTAACCTGTGCGGCTAACTTAGCTGTGGTCCTAGCTGGTTGAATAGCTTCTCAGGAAAGGTATTTCTCATAGATTTACACATGGGGTAGGTGTTTGGACATTAATTCTGGTACTTCTAGTTTCAGAAACCTAAAAATATTACTTTAAGAAAAATAAATGTCTTTAGTATTGAAAAAAATATGATTTAGGAAATTAATATACCATGAGCAAGCATAAAGTGTGTCAGGTGGTTGAATTATTTAATAAGTTTCGAGATGATCAAATAGCAACCACAAAAATTATTGTCAGAGCTGTCTGTATGCAAATGTATGGTAATGTTTTAAATGGAGAAACTAGTAAAACTGTGTAAAGAATAGTAAGAAGGCTAAAAATTTTACCATAAAAAATTAAGCACATCTATATAAAGAAAACTAATACAAAGCACAAAATAAAAATAATAACAAAATGGAAAATATTTGCAAATATGACCTTAAATATTATCTAACATTACTATGAATATTTAAAAATATTTACAGTACTAAGATCCAGTAAGTACATTGATAAAGTCATGCCTGTTAGATCATAAGGGGACATAGAGTAAACAAACATAAGAAAAAGAGTCCAGCTTCCTGGGAATTAAAACAATAGTGAATAACTTTTTCATACTCCTTGAATAGGTAAAGTATTATTACTTATATTATGACAATCTAGTACTTATGCATTGCTTTCGGAATTGATATAGTTCATTTAGAGCTTAGTATGGTAGTATATATCGGAAAATCATAAGCATATCTGTGATCAGTGATTTAGCAGTTGTGCTCTTGGGAATTAGCCCTGAATAAATAATTCGGAGCTATATTAGAGCTCTATTCACAGTAATATTACTTATAATAGTAAAACTGAGGACAACTTAGTTGCTCAACAGTGGAAAATTTGGTGTATTATGATCAGTTAATATCCAAATATTTCACATCCACTCTGTGTACGTATAAGTGTGGTGACAGTAGGGACTGTATCACTGTTGTTCTCTACTATAACACCAGGGCCTAGAATAGCTTTTCATATGCACATACAGAATGTGTTCGTAAGTACCTGTGAGGAAGGGAGAGGGGAACAAGTTGGCTGATGAAGAATTTTTTGGAGAAGTTTGAACTGGAGTGTGAAAGTTCAGTAAGATATGGACTTCTCTTGGGAACCAGGAGTTGGGAGAGGCGTTCCAGAAGGAGCACTCTGAGGAAAGGCCTGGCAGTAGCAGTTGACCGGAGGATAAGGTGGGGAGCTGGGACGCAGGTTAAGGCAGTGTTCCGTGTGGACTTGTATGGAAATGAAGCTAACTAGGTGAGACTTTATCCTGTAGTATGGAAAGTCACTGATGATTTTTCAATAGAAATTGACATTGAGGTGCCTGAATGGCTCAGTTGGTTAAGCGTCTGACTCTTGATTTCAGCTCAGGTCATGATCTCATGGTTTGTGAGAGTGAGTCCCCATTGGGGCTGATGTGCAGAGGCTGCTTGGGATTCTTTCTCTCTCCGTCTCTCTGCCCTTCCCCTGCTCATGTGTGCATGCGTGCTGTCTTTCTTTCTCTCAAAATAAATAATAATAATAAAGAAGTTGACGTTGGTAGAGTTATTTAATTCAAGAAGCTTAATCTGGCGTTCGTATACAGAACAGATTCAGGCAGGGAGAGCAGTTCAAACTGTTGGAAAAGGAATGGAACTTCATGTGAGAAGTCCACTTACAGTAATTGTAAAAAATGTTTTGTTTTTCATCTTGACTTATGGATAGGGATGATTGTCCCTTTGTGCTAATGTTATTTTATTAATTTAAGAGTTATATTTGGTTATGTAAAAGGACAGTGCTATCAGAAGAATAAATAAAAATTTAAATATACAGTAAATTTTACTGGAATCTTACATTTAAAATGATTTAAATCATTTAAAGGGTCAAAATAAAATTGTTTTAGGAAGCCTCCATTAAACCATGCCTCATGGATATGGAATTCTTTCAGCTTTACTTTAATTTTTATAAACTCTCCTTCACAGAGATAGAAGAAAACTATGTCAACTGTCTTTGTTTGTTCTATCAAAAGTATTGCTAGAATTTCTTTAAAATTATAATCTTCTAGTGAATGATCAGATTTTTAAAAACTATGAATCCAAGGCCTGGTCTGCTCTCTAGGGCTTTAGGAAAAAGAAGGGTTTCCACCCCCACCTAGTTTTTAGCATGTTAGTGACACTTGGGTAGTGAAAGTTGACATGTATGAAGCAGTTCATTGTGCTCAGTTAGGGTCACGAGATTTATTTGGAATGAACTAAGAAGAGATTTTTAAAGAAAAACCAGTGTGTTGCCAGTAGTTGTGCAAAACTAAATCTGCATTGTTTACAAAATAGAGAAACATCATAAATTATCTTTAGATAAACATGTGCAGATTCTTTAAAAAAAATAGCAAGCATTTTATCAAGCAGTTGGCCAGTATTTTTGAGCATTAATGTTTAACATTCAGATTTAAAAATTTAAGTGTAAGCTTTATATGACCGCGCGATGGCTTTTTAATTGAATTGACAATTCACTTGAATTGTTTGAGTAGTGGGTTAGAAGAATATACCCAAGTGCCTAATACCCAGGGTGAGAGGTTGAGTAGGAAAAGGGCTTTGCCGAATAGTTGATATTATACCTGAATCTTAAGATTCTTTATTTGAGTATGGACTGTCTCCTCTGCATGGCAGATACTGGGTTTGTACATGTATATACACATACATGTACAAATATACATATATATACTATATATATATAGTTCTTCAGTGGACTAACAATTGTTTATAAACTGTAACAAGTATTGAGATAAGGGTAATAATGGTATGCCATGGGAACATAGAGACGAACTTGGAAAAGGGACCGGAGGAGAAGAGAGTTAGAGCTTTGCAGAGAAGGTGTGGGAATCGAATGATGGATAGACCCACACACCCTGGAGAAGAGGGAAAGGTATGTTCTTAGATGTAGGGAGTGCAGCATGAAGGGATGTGTAAGAATTTTCTTTCCTTTTTCTCACTGAATATAAATAAGCATTTTGATCCTTTAATTGGTGGCTGTAGAAAAGAGCTTTGTTACTATGTCAAACCATTTCTCATAGACTTCATTTAAGATACGTTAACCTATTAAAGTAAAAATTGTCTGGACTGCAGAGAGTTATGGGACCCTGGAAATATTCTAAATCTTGATTGTAGTGGTGACATAGGTGTTTTCTTTTGTTAAAATTAATTTCCATTTAAATTAGGCATGTTTTATTGCATATAAATTTTATCTAAGTAATGTTGATTTAAAAATTGTCTATGAAATCACATTTTTTTCCCAAATTTATACCTAGTATTTAGATACTGGCTTTCTAAAGAAGAGATTTTCAGCTCTCCATTGTCAAACTAAATGTCCAACATAAGAACAAGCATATAGCATTGAGCCAAATAAAAGTCCATGCATTCATGACACTTACATTTTAGTGGAGGAAGGAGACAGATAATAAAGAAGAAAACAAAGAGAGCTCATAGTTAATTTGGGGTGATTAAGTGGTATGACAGAAGGTAAAGAGGGGAGTGGTAGGGAGGAGTGGTCATTTTAGGTAGGGGGGCCAAGTAAAGCCAGAATGAGAAATCAGCCATAGTTCCGGCTTGTCGGTTGTGTTCTTTAAATATGACACACACTGAACTCACTTAAGATTAGAATGAAGACTGGATACCTGTGGAAATTGCATATGTAAATATATATATGTAATTGATTACGCAGTTGTAAGGTAGAATAAATGTTGAAACTTGAACAAAATAAAATAAATTGAGATGTGGGAGTTATGAGTATACTTTTCTCAATTTTTGTAACAGAAATTCAGTAAATACTATCTAAAATTGAAATGTGAGTTAAAAGCACACACAGTATTGGCTGATAGTCTGTTTTTCTTAACGTAAAGGAATCCTGGCCTCCATGTTTTCTGAGGAGAAATCTGCTGTCATTCTAAGTCTCCTTTCTCCATATGCAAATGCAGTGTTTCTCTCTGGCCGCTTGCAAGATTTTTTTCTTCATGTTTAGTTTTCAGAAACTTTGTATGTGTCTGTGCCTGGATGTCTTTAGGTTTAACCTGTTTGTAGTTGACTAATAAGCTTCTTGGATTTGTTAGTTCATGATTTTCACCACATTTGAAAAACTGTCAGCCATTTTTTCTTCAAATCATTTTGCAGTGCCCACTCTTTCTCCTCTTCTTCTGGGACTTTGATGACGTGAATATTAGATCTGATGTAGTTGTTCCACAGGTCCTTGATGCTTCATTTATTTTTCTTCAACCTATTATCTTTCTATTGTTTAGACCAGATACTTCCTGTCAATTGATCTTTAAGTCCACTGATTCTCCTGTTTTTCCGCTCTTAATTTTGGCTTTGTATTCTTCAGTTCTAAAATTTCCATTTGGTTCTTCTTTATGTCTTCTATTTCTTTGCTGAAATTTGCTGTTTTCCCACTTGTTTCAGTACAGTTTGTAATTACTTATTGGTTCATTTTACTGATAGCTGCTTTAAAATTCCTGTCAGATAATTCAGGCATCTTTGTCATGTCAGTACTGGTGTCTGTTAATTGTCTTTTCTCATTTAAGTTGAAGTTTTCATATGTGGCTTTATTTTTTTTTTCAAAATGAATATAATTATTATATGAAAACAAATTGGAGAGAATAAGAATAAAGAGGAAATAGAACTAATCTTAGCTATATAAGCTCAATTTCTTTCTCTCTAAAATAGAATAACAGTGTCTACTCTGGAGACTTTTTGGAAAGACTACATGAGAACATGTATATAAAGTATCCAACCCAATCTCTGACTTATAACAAATGCTCAGAAAATATTAGTTAACTTTGCTGCTGCTGCTGCTTATTCTCCTCCTCCTCCTCTCCTCCCCCCCTCCGTTTTGAAATCATTTCTGTCAACTACATAACACTTTAAGGGAAGAGGCCCTTTAAAAGAACCCTTCACTCCTCCCCCACCCACCAGTTCTTTAAATTGTGATTGCTTAATACAAAGGTCAGCCTGTTTCTCAATATTGCCTTAGCTTTTTTTGTTGGGGGTAGACCTTTTTGTTGTTAAACTAAGTGAGCTTCCTTCTTGTTTTAGGCCCTAGGAAGTTCATCCACGTGCTTCTGTTCCTTAGAGAATCTTCTCTCTCCAGTACCTATCTAGGGCAGAAGTGGAATGATGTATTTGTTGTTGGTACCTCCCCCTTTCTTTCTACCAGGATGACAAATACACTTTCCCTTTTTGCTTTTAAGGTTTTACAGCTAAGCATATGAGAAAGGTAGGAGGAAGAGGTAGAGAAGGGACGGTGGTCATGACAAATATACACAGCGGTATGGCAAAGCTTAGGAAATCCTAATAGCTTTTTAAGGCCATCTGTAGTCTCTGATTCTTGCTGAGTTGATATTTGGAAGACTTTTTGAACTGATGTATCTTGCTTTTTTTCTTTTTCTGATGAAACCCCTTTGACTATCATGATAGAAAGGTTTTCCCTGAGAATGTGACATTTAAGCTGAATTCTGAAAGGTGAGTTAGAAGTAACCAGGTGGGGGAAGAAGAATATGTCGGCAGACAGAATCAGCATATCTTAAAGGCCTTTGGTAAGGAAGGCGCTTATAACATATTGAAGATACTAAAAGATGTCAGTGTGGAAATAAAGAAAAGTTGCCAAGATAATACCATGTGCCTCAGTTTCCTGTAATATTAACACCTTATTGAAAACCATGGTATATTTTTCAAAACCAAGAAACCAATATTGGTACATCACTTTTAGCTAAGCTCCAGATTTTATTCATATTTTACCAATTTTTCTGTTTCGAATATCCTTTTTCTTTTCCAGAATCCAAATCAGGATCCCACATTTTATTTAACTCTCATGTTTCCTTAATCTCCTCTGGTTTGTGACAGTTTGTTAGATTTTTCTTCTTTTTGATAGCTTTGACACTTTTGAATAGTACTGGTCAGATATTTTGTAGAATGTCCCTCCATTTGATTTGTCTGATTTTTTTTCTCACGATTAGACTTAGGCTATGGTGTTTGGGAAGAACAGCACAAGAAGTGAGTTGTCCATTTCTTTACATTGTATCACAGAGTACAGTATCAACATGACTATCACTGGTGAGGTTACTGATTTTTTTTTTTTAATGCTCTGGAAACCAACTCGAAACATATATTACCATATGACCCAGCAGTCACCCTCTGGGTATTTATCTTAGAGGAGAAAAACTTAATTCAACATACAAATCTGTACACAAATGTTTATAGCAGCTTTTATTCATAATCAGTAAAAACTGGAAACAGACCGAATGTTTTCCTATTGGGTGAAAAGATAAAAAATGTGGTATATCCTTACAGTGGATTACTACTCACCAATAAAAAGACATAAATTAATGATGCATGTAACAACTTGGATGAATCTCAGACACATTGTACTAGATGGAAAAAAAGCCGGTTTCAAAAGATTATAGACCATATGGTTCTATTTATATGGCATTCTCTTATATGACAAAAAGACAAAGTCATTCCGATTAGACCAGTTAGGGTTTAGGTGTTGTAGGAAGGTGTTGGGGGAAGGGGATACAGAGATGGCTGGCTGTCTTCTGCTTGTGTTGGTGGTTGTGTGGTTCTAGATGTATAATAAAATTCAGAGACCTATACACACAAAAAAGTAAGTTCATTATGTGACAGTTTACAAAACATAATTTTTAAAAAGTGAAGCTAAAGTTAAAAAAGACTGCAGGACTAGAACACAAAGAGCAGTCGCAAAACTGATAAAGAGGTATGAAGAACTAGGAGCCATGTCATGTGTTCCTTGTAGGACTTCATGGGTTTTAAGCAAAGGAATAACCTGATCAGGTCCTTTTTAAAAAGAAATTTATGAAATACTTGTAATATTCAGTGTGGAGAGTGAATTGATAGACTGAAGATGTAAGAAGAAGAACAGAAAATAAGGCATTCCTGCATCTTTCCCACAAATATTTGTAAAGTCCCAGTTCCTGAAGTCTGTTTATGGTGTTAGGATTATTGCGATGATAAGAGTCATTATAATTACAAGCCGTTCTTTGTTTCTATACTTTTGACTTTTTTATACGACCTGTATTTTTGCACATTATACCCTGCTTTTCTTAGAAATAAACAAGACTTAGTAACCAACTAACATGATAATTGCCTAGCTGTATCTGTCCAATATTTTGGTTTCAAAAGTATTGCCATCTTTAGAAAAAGTATTTATGCCGTCTTTGGATTATTTTTATATGTGTTCTTATTTTATAAAAGAGTGGAAAATCAGTTCATAGTGATAATTGTAAGTATGCTTATAAATTGAATATTAGTTAAGACCACAATGAAAACTACAAATCTTTGGCTTTAGTAAGATCCTTATCAGATTAAAGTATATTAATCCAACAGCATGTGCGTGAAGTAAGAGGACAGAATTTGAAGAAAATATAGAAACGTAATTATTTTGTTGATGGTCTGGTGACATTAAGACATATATGTTTTTTAACCTTCTAATAGCAACTTATTTTATCTTTCCACATATTTTATATTTCATACAAAATTTCAGGAATATATTATATATAAATGTAAAGAATTTCCTGCAATAATAGTGTTGCTATTGGAAAATCTCTTATGTTGGAGCGCCTGGGTGACTAAGTCGGTTAAGAGTCTGACTCTTGACTTTGGCTCAGGTCATGATCTCACAGTTTATGGGTTTGAGTTCTGTGTCAGGCTCTGCATTGACAGTGTGAAACCTGCTTGGGATTCTCTCTCTCCCTTTCTGCCTCTTCCCCACTCTCTCTCTCAAAATAAATAAATAAACTTAAAAAAAAAGGAAAAATCTCATATCAAACCTCGTGAAATTGTCATTTTTGAAGGTAAAAATGGTAGAACATTGGCGTTTTCACCTGGTAAACCTAGTATTTTTTTCCCAGATTTGATGCAGTCTTGTCTGTAAGTTCTTTATTTTTAATATAGAGAAAAATATATGTTGTATAGTTCATTTTCTAGGAGATATTTCTTGGTCCTGTTTCTGGACAGAAATCAGACTTTTTTGACTGATCTGCAAAGAGATAGCTAAAAGGTGAATTAATGTTCTGTTTTAAAAATAAATTTTACCTACAGAAGTAATTCTCATTTTTGAAACACTAGCAAGACAGATAAAAACTAAAGGCCATCTGGCGCCTTCCCACAGCCCTGGTTCTCACCCGTTCTCTTCATAAGTAGCCATTGCTAAGCATTTGGTGTCTATCTTTTCAAATACTTCTAATCTATTTATATTTATGTATACATAAATATATACATCTCTGCACTGATTTAAATACATATATACGCACATACTCGTAGGGAATATATAGTATTGTGTGGAATATTTTTCATAAATGGTATATTTATATAGTTTAGCATTATGACTTTTGCATTCTACAACATATTTAGATCTGTGTTTTGTTGTCAGTTTTTCACTTTCTACATTGTTTTTTGTATTATGGCTACTTTTATTTGGACCATCAAGGTTTTTACTGCAGATCGTGTATAATTTTTTAAAACTACTAACAGTGAAGACGGAATTATCCTTCCATGTGGGTTCCCCTGCACCTACACAGAGAGTTCCTTCAAGATAAAGAGAGTGGAATTGCTGAGTCATATGGTGTATGCATTTTTAAAATGTGTTATTTGGAAATTTCAAACATATGCCAAAGTGGACAAACAGATAATGAATTCCTATTCGCTTTCAACAGTGATCAGTCCTTGACCTATCTTGTTTATCTGTACTCTCACTCACTTTCTCCCCTCTCATACGTTGTTGTTTTTTTTTTTTTTTTAGTTTTTATTTTATTTTTTGAGAGAGAGAGACAGAATGCAAGCAGGGGAGGAGAAAAGTGAGAGGGAGACAAAGAACGCGAAGCAGGCTCCAGGCTCTGAGCTGTCAGCACAGAGCCCGACATGGGGCCCAAACCCATGAACTGTGAGATCATGACCTGAGCTGAAGTCGGATGCTTAACCAGCGGAGCCACCCAGGCGCCCCCTCCCCTCTCATATTTTGAAACCAATCTAGGTATCATGTCATTTGATCAGTAAATATTTCATATATTTCTAGAAAAGATAAGTGTTCTTTTTTTTAGAAAAACATGATCATAACACCATTATCATACTTCAGAATGGTAATTCTTTGACATTATTAAATGTTCAGTGTTCAAAATTTCAATTGTTTTCATGTCAATAACATTTTGTTCTGTATTTTTATTATTTTACTCGTTTGAATTAGGATCCAAATAAGGATCACAATGATTGGTTGATAAGCCATTTTTTTTTTAAAGTCTCTTTTAAAATATTTTTCTCCTTTTTCTCCCTCTCCTCCTCTCCCTCTCTCTGTCTCTATTATCCTCTCCTTCTCCCCGACTCCCTTTTCTTTTGCTGTCTCCATTTTTTTCTGTTTTTAAAATTCTTACAGTATATCGATTGAGGAGATTGAGCTGTTAGTTTTGAAAATTTTCCACACTGTGCCTCTTGCTATTACGTGTCATGATGTTGTTTAACTTCGTTTTTTGTCCTCTGTATTTCATATAAATTTTTAGTGGGGTATGGATGCTTGATGAGATTCAGGTTTGATTTCTTTTTGTCAAGACTCTTGTATAGACAGTGTTGTCATCTAATATAAGGAGGCACATGGTAATAATATATGCATTTTTAATTCGAAAGATATTGCCAGATCCAAAACTGTTGTTTCAATATATATCCCCGTCATCAGTGTTGGAAGCATCATTTCACATACTTGTGAACTATTATCATCAAGCTTTAAAAATTTTTTGAATTGATTAGTGGAAAATATCTTCTCAGTCTTTAACATTTATTTCCTTAATTACTAGTGAGATTGGTTATTTTCTTTATTTTTTTATTTTTTAGGATCATTCGTATTTTCTCTTATGGGAAATTACATATTCATGAATATGCTTTGTCTCTTCCTATTGGATGTTGAATGTTTTTCTTCTTTTTGATTTGATTTCTTTAGATCTTTTGATTACTTTTTTCTGTTACACAATACCAGATATTTTCTCTTGGGTTATTGCTAGCCTTTCATTTTGTTTATATTGTCCTTTGGTATTACAAAAATTGTACAAAAATGATCATATTTATCTATCTTTTCCTTTATGATTTATGTCTACTTTTTAGTTTGAGAAGTATTTCTTTCCTCACAGGCATAAAAAGACTCAACATTTTTTTAGTTGTAAAAAACATATTACATAAAATTTATATCTTAACTGTTTTTAAGTGCACAGTTGAGTAGTGTTAACTGTATCTTCGTCACTGTGCAGCTGACCTCCAGAACTCTTTCATTTTGCAAAACCGAAACGTTTTTATAAGTTTTATTTAAATTTCAGTTAGTTAACATTCAGTTTAATACTAATTTCAAGTGTACACAAAACTGAAACTTTATATCCATTAAACAACCCCCCAGTTCTTTCCTGGCCCCAGCTTTTTTTCTGATACCTTGAGACTTAATTTTCACATCTAGCTATTTTATTTCTGACTTTTCTGACTTTTTAAAAAACTTTTCGGTGGTGTGGGATATATGTTTACTTTTATTTAAATAGTTTGTCATTTGTCCTGGCAGCGTTTATGGAATAGGCTCTCTTCCTAATACCACATTTGTATATTCTAACATTCCGTATTTACAGGTGCTGTTTCTGCAATTTGTCTTCTGTTCCATTGATCTATTTCTGTATTTATATACCATTACCACCTACTTCTAATTGCTGTATTGTTAAAGTAGTTTTTGATGTCTAATAGGAGAAATAACACTGCATTGTTGTTTTTCATAATGGTCTTTGTTTGCATTTATATTGATGTGTATATACTTATATTTTCTCTGTATTTCGAACCTACTTCATAATAGACATGAAAATTTTTGCTAGGATATTATTTGGATTTTTATACCAATTTGGGGAGAATTAATATTTTTCTTACGTATGTTGACTGTTTCTCCATTTATTCTTGGAAGTTTTGCTCTTTTGGAAAGTTAGCTTTCTACTTTAAGACCTTACACATATTTCACAGTGTTTTTATTCCTAGGTGGTAAAATCACCATAGGTGATTTTTATTTTTGTTTCTTTCGATGGAGTGATTCTGTTTTTTGTTTTTGTTTTTTTTAATTGTAGTCTACCTGTCCCAGTTCTGATTTCCTCTTACCCTGTTTTATATTACATTTTCATAACATTTATGACCTTGTAACAGAGTTGATAATTTAACTATGTATTTTGTTTGTTGTTATTACCTGTTTTCCTTACAGTCTCCCCAAATCTAGAATGTGATTTCTACAAGGACAGGAATCTGTCTGTTATTTCTTGACATCATACTGAGCACTCCTATGAATTCTAGTAGTGATTTATCTTATTCTCTTTGAATTTTATAAGGATAGGTTTTCATATTATATACAGATAACATTTTGGGAATCTTTTCCTTTCCAGAGTGAATATGTTTTGTTTTCTTTTTCTCGATTTATTGAATTAGATAAGTCTTCTAGTATTGTGTTGAATAGTACATGTGATTTCCCTCATTATTATCTTGTTCTTAACATACATGAGAATACATCTATTATTTTATTCCTAAGTGTATATAATGTTTACCGTTGGTTTCTGTTAGGTTTTAACAAAGTAGGAGTGTTGGTTTTTTTTTTTCCTAACTTCAAAAAATTATTTATTTATTTATTTTGAGAGAGAGAGAGCAAGAATGGGGGAGGGACAGAGAGAGAGAGAGAGGGAGAGAAAATCCCAAGCAGGCTCCACACTGTCAGTGCAGAGCCTGAGGTGGGGCTCAATCTCACGAAATGTGAGATCATGACCTGAGCCCAAACCCAGAGTCGGACACTTAACTGACTGAACCACTCATGCGCCCCTTTTTCCCTCTAACTTTAACAAAGTAGGGAAGTTTTTCTTTTGTTCCTAACTTGCTAGGAATTTTTATATTGGGATTTTTGAATTTTATCAATGGGAAAAAGAACATAAATTTTCTCTAGGTGAGTTTTCACTATTTCGTAGATGACACCACCAAGGACAGGAAAGCTGAACGTATAGTGGGTTGCTAAGAAACAGAAATGGAAGAGAGCTTTTGACAGTCTTACAGGGGTGGAGAGACTTGGAGTTCAGGGTTACCAAGGCATCTACAGCTTGAGTGACCAAAACCCCGAAGAGAATATAAGCATAGAGAAGTGAGCCCAGAAGTCTGAACCATGTTGCCCCTAGAAATTGTTACAGATTAGTAAGCACAAGCCAATAGGCAGAAAAATGGAGCAGAAAGTAGCTGCTGAGAGGCTAAGAAGCTAAGCAGAATTTTCAGCAGTCTCATGGTACTATAGAGATAGAGGAGTCTGGGTAAATACCCTAGGCTTTCACTTGAGATCTGTGAATCACTATATCCTAGCAATAAGGGTGAACCAGCTAAGTAGACTAGGTCTTAATGTGATTGAAAACAGGCTTCAAATTAGCTCATTGGAGTAGCTCCCATTGCCGACCAGAAACTAAAGAAAATCTTCTATTGAAGAAGAGTAGCATTCATAGTCTCTACAAGTTTTATTACACAGTGACTGATATTCAGTCCCCAGATTCCAGGCATGCCAAGAGTCATGAACAAGAGAAAAACAGATATAGAAACACAGATGATCAGGTGTGGACTTTAGTGGAAAATGTTGTGCTACTTCCTTTATCCTCTGTGTTTCAGATGAGAAATCTGTCGTTTGAATTATTTTTTCCTTGTAAAACATAATTTTTAGATAAAGCATCATTTTTTTCTCTTTCTGTTTTCATTATGTTTTGTCTTTAGTTTTCAGAAATTCAATTCCAGTGTGTCAGTGTGTCTTGTTTGTGGATTGCTTTGGGCTTATCCTGTTTAGAATTCACTTAGCTTCTTTTTTTTTTTTTTCACTTTTTTTTTTTTTTCCACTTAGCTTCTTAAATTCATAAGTTTATTTGTTTGGCTATGCTTAGAAGTTTTCCGTCTTTAATTTTTAAGAATACTTTTCAGCCTGCCCCCTTTCTTCTTTTTGAGAGTCTGATGACATGGAAAGATAAGTCTTTTATTATATTCCACAGGTCCCTAAGGTTCTGTTCATTTATTTTCAGTATTTTCTCTTTGTATTCAGATTGGGTAGTTTCTTTTGTTCTGTCTTCCATTTCAGCGATTCTTCCCTCTGTCCTTTCCGTTCTGTTATATTCATCCATTAAGTCTTTTATTTCAATTACTGTATTTTTCGGTTCTGAAATTTACATTTGTTTCTTCCTTATATTTTTCTTTCTTTGCTAAGACTTCCTATTTTTTTCATTGTTTGTTTGTTTTAGGCATGTATGTAATTTTTCCCTGAGACATTTTTATGTTGGCTGCTAAAAGCCCTTGCCAGATAATCTTAACATCTCTGTCATCATGGTATTGGCATCTCTAGGTCGTCTTTTTTCGTTCCGTTTGAGATATTCCTGGTTCTTGGTATGATGAATGATTTTCATTGATACCTGGACATTTTGAGTATTATATTCTGAGACTCTGGATTTTATCTAAATTTTCTGATTTAGCTGGCTTCCTCTGGCACAGCTTTAGCATGAGAAGGGGAGGAGAACTCTGCCACATGACTGCACGGTGTGGAAAGAAGTTCAGGTAGCTCACTCCGCCTCTGGTAACTCTCAGGTTGGCAGGAGAACCTCATTACTGTTGGTCAGGGATGGGAGTTCTGGCCTCCACTGACTTTTCCCTGACTGGGAGGGTTAGGAGTGCCTCAGTACTACTCCCCTCATGGCCTCCACAGGGCACGGCCATTTTCTCTTGGACAGTTTTGAAAGACCTGACTGCACTAGGCCTCTTCTGATACCAGCCCGTCATAGAGAGGGAGAGAGGCCGTTTATTACTTCCAGGTGAATGAGAGCTTCTCCATGTGGTCTTGGTTAACACCATGGGGAAGGAAGTCTCATTATCACCTGGCCTCCCAACTGGCTTTCTGTGACACGACTGTGGTGGGTAGTGTGGGGTGCCCTGGTACAGCTTGGCAAGGGTGGAAGTCTAGGCTCCCCACTTCGCTGGTGGGAGTGAGTCCACAGTTTTTTGTGTGTTTATGTAATATCTGTCTGGGTATAACAGCTTTTGTCTAGACTGACCCTTTTCTGATCTTTTGGCTAGGGAGAACAGGATTTTGTTTTATTTGTTTGTTTGCTTGGTTTTTTGAGAGGTCTGGGTCTGTTGGTATTTCCAGGTTGCCAGCTTCTTCAGCTCCAAGTGTGAGATATTTAAGGCACTAAAGAAAACCCGTAGAACTCATTACCATTTCGTTTTCCATGGACCCTGAGGTCCCTACCTTGTCTGCCTTCTCTCTACCTTTAAAGTCTTCTTATATTTGTTATATGTGATGTACAAGACTTTTAGTTTTATTTTTGTAAGGGGAATAGGGAAAAATGCATCTTTTCCACCTTCCCAGAAGTGGAAGTCTTCAAGTACTTTTAACTCTTAACTGTTTTCATCATAGTTAAAATTCCCTTTTAGTCTATTTGCCATATGCTTGAGTGGGTAGAATTTTATCACTATGGCTTACATTTAGGGCTTAAAAAATTTCTTTTAATGAAAGTGGTTCATCATCTAGAAATGGACATTTTAGAATTAATCTTTTAGTCTTAATTATTTTGGAGGAAATGATAATTATATGTATCTCATTTTATTAAAAATATACACATAAAAAATCTGTAGTTTTTGTTTGCCTCAAGAGAAGTGTCCCTGTGCGGTTTATGTATTAATTATGCATATCTTAACGAAGTAAGTAATATCTTAAATATATTAAAATTATTTACTGCCCCATTTTCTTTTTTTTGTTGTTGTCGTTGTTTATTTATTTATTTTAAGAGGGGTGGGGAAGGGCAGAGAGAGAGAATCCCAAGCAGGGTCCATGCTGTCAGAGTTTGCACTGTCAGCACAGAGCCCAACACGGGGCTCAAACTCACCAACTGTTGAGATCATGACCTGAGCTGAAATCAAGTTGGTCACTTAACCAACTGAGCCACCCAGGTGCCCCATACTGCCCCGTTTTCTAAAGTAGATTTCATTACTTTGACCTGATTGATACAGGTAGATACAACTGAGTGTCATATTGTTTTCCTGATTTCAGGTTCTTTTTATAACTATGTCAGAATGAATTAATATGCTAAGAAATCACTAAATACTACTCAGAGGGGTGTAGGAATAAATGGGGTAAGTTTACATCTTAAACACTACCTAGATTTTTATAGTGAATTCTTGATTTGAGCCGAAAAGGTACCAGGTATAAGCTGGACACTGGGAAGACTATCTTGACTTTGATTTTGCTCTGCTTGTAGCAGTTTTCAACTTTCCTTTGGATCAGGACCCCCTTGGGGGGTCTGCTTAAAGCTGTATGCAGTCCCTTTTCACAAACATTCACACATGTTCAATCAGGGTGTTTTAAGGATCTTCTAAATTTCCCCAGAGTTCACAGCTCTTTGGTCAACCCTCTGCTATGTAGTTTTTAAGACATTTTACATATTTTGTTACTTTTTCAAATATCACAAGAGCAACTTTGAGAATTAGTGGCTTGTGTTTATATTTTATAATGAAGAAACTGCTGCTCAAAATGGTATGTGACTTGCCTAGAATCACATAACTGTCAAACGTGAGTCTAGAATTGAAGACTCTCCAAAATGGAAATAATTTGTTGAGAGAGCATCAACATTTTCTAAGGTTCTTGCCACTTATTGTCATGTTACTGCCTAATAAGATCCTGTCACTTTTTCCTCACTGACCACAAATGAGCAAGCCTGTTTTGCCACGTTATACATCGAGTGTTCCCCCACCCCCAGCATTTGCTAAATTGATATGTGCACAATGATATTTAACTTATTTCTTTGTATTTAAGAATCCTCTTTCCACTTATCCATCAGAGTCTTACCAGTTTATAGAGCATTATGTATAAATGTTTAGTATGTTAAGAATATTAACTTTATTGTATTTTTTGGAAATACTTTTACCCTTTTTATTTGCCTTTTGATTTTGTGATTTCTTTTTATGTGTAGAAGTTTTGAAATAAGCATTCAGATTTCCTCTAATTACTATTTTCTCTAATTTCTTCTTTTCTTTTTTTAGTGTAGAAATACCCAAAGATTTGCTACACTCGAGTGCAGAGAAACATATATATTCATAGACTTTTTTAATTAAAAAAATAATTAGAAGTTATAATTATTTGACTTTTTTTGGTTATATTTTTATTGGTTATTGGTCTTTTGTCTTCCAATATTTTTTGTGTAACTGATCTTTTTGGGACTCTTTTTTTATAAACGATACTGTGTAGGACTCTAATTTTCTTCTCCCAAGATAGGTAATAAATCTGATAGCATTTATTGAATGTTTCTTTTCTTACCCAGTGTTGAGAGTCTGCCTTTATCATATATAAGATTCCCATATATACACGTATTTGTCTATACTAATATTCCTTTGATCTTATTCTGTATCATCACATAATTATCATCTATTTTAATGTTATTATAGATTTAAAACTTTTTTTTTGATGTTTATTGATGTTTGAGAGAGGAGGGGAGGGGCAGCGAGGGAAGGAGACACAGAATCTGAAGCAGGCTCTAGGCTCTGAGCTGTCAGCACAGAGCCCAATGGGGCGCTCGAACTCATGGACCACAAGATTGTGACCTGAGCCGAAGTCTGATGGACGCTAAACCGACTGAGCCACCCAGGTGCCCCAATGTTATTATAGCTTTAAAATTTTCTCTTGTTTTTCTTACTTTTGGTTTTAATTCTTACAGATTAACTTTAGAATGTATTCATCAAATTAAAAAAATAAGGATTTGAAGAATTTTGATTAGAATTGCATGAAGTTAAAGATACATTTGGGGAAAGATTGGTATCGCTGTATTAGTATATCTTCATGGTCAGTCATGTGGTATCATTGTTCAATTCCTCCAGCCTTTGCTGTATTTCTCTAGGTTTCTTCTATATAGACGCACCTTAGAGGAATCAGGAAATCTCTGTCCCTGTACTCTTGGGGACTTTCCTTATGTTCTCTGCCTCCAGGAGTTTTTTCCTGGCTTTCTCACTAGAAAGCTGGGGTTTCTTTTTCTGAGTCTTAGTGCCTCCGCCTCTCTACTGTTACACAGTCATGCCCCATTGGGGCCCTCCTGGGCGGAAGTAGTAAGAGTGAAAGAAAAACACATCGTGAAGATTCTCCCCACACTCTTCATAGTGCCTTGGCTTCTTTTTCTAGTTCCTGAGGACAGATGGACAGGTTTTCTCTTAGGCTTGTAAGTGTCCTGCCACTGAGGTATAGCTCTGTGACATGGGCTGGCTTCAGGGCAGAGGGGGAAAAACAAACAAACAAGAAAAGGAAACTGGGAACTACCTCCCAACCCCAACACACATACACTTCCCAGCTCGGAGATGCCCCTTTTACCCCAGCTAGAAAGAGGGGCTTTCTCTTGGAGTTTTTGCTGTGTTTGCCTGCGGCATAATTCTGTGACTCTGCCCACTCTCATGTCAAAGTGGTAAATAAAGAGTTTTTTAAAAAAGAGTAAACTCACCGCCCTATTGATTGTTCTTCGAGTTTTGACTCCCCTCCCCAGTGGTCCTGCTTTTACTTTTAGAGTCTTCAGGTAGTTGTTTTTAGTATTCTCTCCAGAGCTTTTAGGTGTGTTGCATGGGAGAAATCAGCTGTAGTGAATGGGCTTTCTACTTCTTGGCCTTCACCACAAGTCAAGTTACTTGATTTTGAAAATATTTTTTATTTTCTAAAATTTCTTTCTTATTCCTTGATTACTGCATTTTATGAACAGATTTTTGTTTTGTTTTATGGATATATTGACTTCTTGAATTTCTCTGAAGATACCAATTAAAATTAAGGGCTTTTTATTTCTTTTTGTTGCCTCACTCTCTTTTCTTTGGTTCATCGTGCCATTGCTTTTTCACCTAAGTGCCCTCTTAGTTTTTATTAAGTAGCTGGCAAATCTTGGCTGTCCTTCTTTACAGTAGTTTCAAATGAAGGTCTAAATCATTGGTTGTCCCCTTGAATACATATAACAGTCCCTTGGGGACCAGTTTAAATGCAGATTCCTGGCCTCACAAAAATCTGATTCAGTAAATCTGGGGTGGGGCACCAAAACACTTTAGGTGATTCTGATGCTGGTGACATCTTGGTAACTGGTGTGATTCTATAAAGGTCAATATTCTTCTTTACAGAGTATTGTCTTCTCCACTGAATATCATCACTGACCCCAGGACTGTGCAGGTGGGCTTCCCACTTGCTGTGGGCATTGGGAGGTGCAGTTCCCTTTTTCTCTATCATGCTCTTGCATAGAGGAGGCTAACAAGCTGGGACCTGTCCCTCCCTCAAGTTCAGCTATAGGGAAAGAATTTATCTGCAGAGAGAGTTCTGAGTAGTTCTGAGTTGTCTTTCCCCCCCTCCAGGATTATCCCTCGCCCGCTGTTATCTCCATCTCAAAGTTCACACTACAAACCCTCTGACAAAGACTTTAGACTTAAAGTAAATGCTGACTAGCATTTACTATTTACCATCAGAGTTGTACTGGTCTGGTCATCTTCGGTGGTTTTTCAGCCAGTTGTTCTGGGACCTGCTTATACTATAGGCTCGCCTGACATGAGATATCTAAGACAGGGAAGAGCTAGATGAATGGGCTCTGGTTGCTATCTTGAACTGGAAAGCCACTGTTACTTTTAAAGCGATGTTGGTTGGTAATGTGCCAAGAGGTATTTCGAATTCTCACATGAAATAAACATCCTAAAATCTGTAGCTATAGTATAATTTACTCGTACTTAGGTGTGCAAAGAAAATGTAGCTTCTTAATTTTTTCTGTAACTCATCTTTTCATTTTAATGGACCCTGGTCACTGGGTAACTAGGGGAAGAGTGCCAGCCTTACTCCAGTCTGGTAAACTAGGTCTTATCCAGTAATTTATATTAGTCTCTTAGGGTATTTCAGTCTCTGTTTGGATACTAGTCATTCAGATACCATCTCTTCTCTCACACCTTCCCACAGTGGAAATCCAGACTTACGGGTTGGATGTCTGTGGCTTGTGTGACCTTGTAGTGGTGGGAGGGCGTCAGGACCTGTGGTCCATGTGCTGGCTTCTCTGGTTCCTCTCTCATGTCTCCTTTAGGGTAAGTGGTTGTGCTCGTCCCTGGAGTTGTGACTACTGTGGTGCCACCAGAGCTGTCCTTGGGTGTTCTTCTGATGACTGTGGCCGAAGCTGACAACCAGTGTTACTTGAGATCTGCTCTCTTGGTTCCCAGGATGCATTGGCCACCTTCCCAGGTGTCACAGAGAACCTGAGGCCTGGCCAGGGCTTCTCATTGGCTCCTTAGCCAGGTGGTCTCTCTTCCAGGCCTCTACTATGGCGTTCCTTAGCTCCTAATCACAGTGACCGCTTCTGGCAAACTCACCTTCCAGCATCTTAAAGTATCTCTCTTGTACTACTTAAGAGCATATGGTGCCTTCCAGTGCTTTCCCAGTGCCTTCAGTGGTGCATAGAGCAGGTCTCACCCCATTCTTCAGTCTGCTAGTGCTTCCGTGCATGTTTTTCGATGTGGTTATCACATCAGTTTGTGCCAGGTGTGTGCAGAGGGGAGGTGAGAGATCGGTGGTGAGTGTGTGGTGGGGGGATGCTCTGGAAGGCAGACACCGCACAGTCTCAGCGGGAAGGAGAGCAAAAGCCATTCTAACTCCCAGATTTCCTTACTCCATCAAGCATTGCCTTCCTTTTACAGCCTCATTGCCTTCCTTTTGCAGCCTCTACCAGGAGACTAAAGGGCATATGGGTCTGTTTGTTTACTTCTCCTGTCTCTACCTCACTTTTTTTAATCCCACAATCCTTTGGCCAGAATTAGGAATTGGAGGCTTTAATTCACACTTTCTCTGGGTTTTATCCTCTTTATTTTTTTATTTTTTTAATGTTTGTTTATTTTTGAGAGAGAGACAGAATGTAAGTGGAGGAGGAGCAGAGAGAGGAGACACAGAATCCAAAGTAGGCTCCAGGCTCTGAGCTGTCAGCACAGAGCTTGATGCAGGGCTCAAACCCGCGAACCATGAGATCGTGGCCTGAGCTGAAGTTGGAGGCTTAACCAACTGAGCCACCCAGACATCCCGATTTTATCCTCTTTCTACCCTACGTAACAAGCCTTACGTTCTATCTGTCATGAACAGAAGGAGTAACTGCTCTATAACATGGAAAAAAACTATTATAATCTGAGTCTTTCAGGCTTGGTTAGAAAATATTAGTGTCAAAATCATTATTTTCCTTGGGAAAACTAGACTTTTAAGGTTTTTATCTTACTGCAAAGCCCTTTTTTTTTTTTTAACTCAGAAGGTGAATATTAAATATTTATTTCTCTTTACATTCGTAAACTTCTCCAATCAAGGGATGCTATTATAGAATAGTAGGGAAGTCAGTAGAAGGAAATGCAAATGGAAAAAGTATATTAATAACTGTTTTCATAACCATTTAGGGTGTATCTATCCTCATTACTCTTCTTTTTAAATATTTCTTTGGTTTTTCTTACGCATTAACCCTTTTGCCCTTTTAATTATAGATTCTTATGATTATATTTCTGAAACATATTTTAGTTTTTATTTGGTTTGTATTAAGCCTATAATTTTGGGATCAGTTTGTGTCTTAATAATAATTTTCCCAAACAGGAAAATAGTTTGTGTCTCTATTTTTTGTATCTTCTTGAAATAGTTATCAACAGTGTTTTATAAAATTTTGAAATGTGGCTTTAGAATATAGGTTTCATTTTTTTATCTTTACAAGATTCATTTTCTTTTTGACTTTGTTGTTGTTGTTGTTGTTGTTGTTGTCGTGTGTGTCTAAGAGTGCCAAATCCAGCTTGCAGTTCGGTTCCTTCTGCCTTGCGGCTCTATCCTATGTGTTCCCGTAGTTCTTTACTTATCTTTTCTCGAATTCCTCATGTTTGCATTTACTAGAGTGTGATGCGCTCAAGGGCAAGGGCTCAGGTACTATTTGTCTTTATTTGCCTTAGTGACTGACCCGTTCCTGCTCATAATAGGTGTGGGGCATCAGCAAACTCCTGATTTATTTTTCTCCATAGTACTTACCGTATTCTAATATACTATACTGTTTACCTATTTGTTTTATTTATTGTCTCTCTCTCCCCACTAAATTACAAGTGCCGCAAAGGCAGAGATTTTTTACTCTTTTGCTTATTGCCTACTATATTTCTAATACCTAGGAGAGTAACTGGCACAAAGCTGACCAGTGATTATTTGTGGAATGATTAATGAGTTGTTCAAATTGAGATAATTTCCTAAATTATTCCATATAATATACAAAATATGATAGGTATAAACTTCTGGTATGGAAAAAATAAGTAATATTGTCATAATGGTATAGATTTTAAAAGCTGGGAACACCTTGATATCATCTAATTCAGTCTCATTTTGTAAAATGCCCAAAAGTGAAATGACCTGACTTAAGCATACAGTCAGTTAATTGTTGAGACGGAACACGAATTTAGAACTCTTGAGTAAAACTTAATAATTACAAGTGACATTTGGATATGCGGTAGACAGAATATGTGATTGTGGTTAAGAAAAAGCACAGGTTCTGGAATCAGATACAAGCAGGTTATCTGACCTTCTGTGCATCAGTTTCTTTCTCCTCAAACAAGAAATAATTGTACCTTTTCTTACAGATTGTTCTGAGATATATATGAGACAAAGCACACTAGCTTGTAACTCTTAGCACACTGCCTGGCCCTTTGTGGAGGCTCAATAAAGGTAGCTTCCATTATAACTGTTTGGAATATTTTCATCTGTAGCTTGTAGATGTGAAAGATCTTTAGCTTTCGACGGGGCTTTAATCCCTGTAGTGTGCCAAGCTTGTAATCGCGTGTTTAATGTCTCTCTTCTCCATTAGATTATAAGCTCCATAAGGCATGCATTGTGTCTGTTGTTTTTATTTCGATGCACCCGGTGTCTTTTACAGTGCCTGAAACGTGGCAGGCACTGTATATGAATCAGTTATTAAATAACCAAGAAAACTGCTAAGGAGTTTGAAAAGAGGAATATTTGATAGAAATCTTTTGACTAACAAAGATTGAGAAGAATTACATGGGCAGCTTTATATGAAAACCTTAGGTAGCTTCTTGGGCCCAGATTCATATACTTCTAAGCAACCTTGTCCTCTGGTTTTTTCCAAGTGAGCTTCTGCTGGAAATGACAAGAATATTAGAATTCTTGGCAAGAATATTCGTTGAGCTTATACGATATTGCCCACTGTAAATGTTAAAATTAGCTTTATGGATCACTCTTGGATGAGATAGAAGGACCCATTGAGGTTCTAGACCTGTGAAGCCGAGGGAGCGAGTACCTCAGCCGCTCTGTGGAGAAGTGTAGTCTTGAGGCCCTTGCCCAGCCTTCAGCCTCTCTCTCTCGTTATTATAGCTTCATTTCATGAAAATCAAGAAAACTGTTTTTCTCCTTAAATTGCTATCCCCTCCTACTTTTTTTGTACTGTTTTGAAGCAGTAACCATGGTTACTAGTAGAGGCTCCTTAGAGCCTTAAAAACATTAGTGAGCTTCACAGCTGGAGGCAGAATGATCTAGATAAAAGCTTGAGAATAAAGCCTACTGTGGTTTTTTTCTCCTCTTGTTAGGACTGAGTTCTTCCATCAGGGAGTGCTCTGCATGAAGTGCGGTGTTCTTCGTTCTCACTAGAGTAGACAACATTTTCATTTAAATTAGCAGTAAGTTAGCACCTGGCTCCTTTTTAGTCAGGAAAGAGAGGTAATGCTGTCACTCCTCTGTCCTCCACCTGAACCTACCCTTTTCCTGTCCTCTTCTTTCACTTTTCTTTTTCCTTACCACGTTCCCCCGGCCAGTAGTGAGTGATAGCAGTACTGGGATTTGAGGCTCAGATGGAAAAGGTTGTGAAGTTGCAGGTTTAGATTAATGGAGGGGAGGGTGCGGGGGTGGGGGTGGGGAGGGGATGAAGGAGCACTAAAACCTTGATATAGTAGTATCAGGAGCATGTTTGCCAGGATAAAGAAGAACCAAGGGCCAGCTTTTATTGGAGGGCCAGAATAAGTGATTTCTAGAAGGCAGGCTAGGCAGCAAATAACTGCCTTGAGGGATGACACTGTTGCGAAGGGAAAGGAAATCTGTATTTCCTAAGCATCTAGTATGTATTGAATACCTGCATAGGTACTTTCTACTCTATCACGCTCTCTTTTATAGAAGTCTGAAAGGATTCTTTTAAAACTTAAAATGATTTATAATTATTTTCTCTGTAATTATTTTGTATTCTGAAACTGCCACCTTACTTACCATCAGGATGGTTTCTTGGTGTGATCTAGACCAGATGTTGGCGAACTAAGCCTGTGGGCCAAATGCTGCCTGCGGCCTGTGTTTTTCTAAATATTTATTTTAGAACACAGCCACCATACTCACTCGTTTGTATAGTCTGTGGCTGCATTTGTACTCTGAAGGCAGAGTTGAGTAGTTGCTACAGAGACCAGATAGCTTGCAAAACCTAAAGTATTTACTGTCTGGCTCTCGACAGAAAAGTTTGCCAACCCCTGATCTAGAAGGACTGGATTAGTTCCTCTGGGACCAGGTGTGGGACTGGTCATTCAGCGAGGAAAGCACAGTCTAAGGTTCCACTCCCTGGGGACATTAGAATGGTGGCAGCATGAAAAGAGGGTTTTAGGGATTTGAAATGAAAGCGGTGGCCTTTCTGGGCCCTTTTTAATCATAGGTCCCAACCCAAACTGTGAAAGGAAACCTTAAGTGTAAACATCGTGAACTGGGTTTTTTTTTTGTTTGTTTGTTTTGTACATTTCTTTGCCATTTTTTATTCCTGCATACATACCTGTGTCCATAGTCTCATACGGACTTACTCTAATTTTGTTACTCATTTGTATACTCACAAACCTTATGTAGGTTACATAAGGATTTTAACTGAACGTGACCTTGGAGACTGTCTGCTCCAACATCCTTATTTTACACACGGCAAAACCCGAGTTTCTGGGAGGTTGTCGTATCAAAAACACAAAGCAGTCCAGTGGCAAATTTGGGGAGTAAAACCCTGCTGTCGCGCGTTCACATATGAAGCGCACTGTGTAAGGCCTTGTCCAGTGTATCTTTAAGTAGGACTTGGAAAGCTAAAGTAACAACTCAAACAGGAGAAGAGCATTAAATCTAAATTCTTATTTAACTCTGCTACTGGAATCTTTGTAATTTTTAGTAAGTGTACCATACTTCGATAAGCAGAAGTAAGAACCTAGAATATAAATCAAGTTTGTAAGGATGATTATGGACTAAGTTCTAGATATTTGCTTCATTCCCAGGTAAATATACAATTATTCAAGTAAACACAGTCCCTATTCACTGTGTATATTCAGTCTCTGAATAATTTGTAAGCAGAACACTGAAGAATCCAGAATCTGTGTTGTAAGTAGGTTACATAAATATACTTTAAGTTTTTCATTTGTGAACTGAACAAACTGTAATTTATAATTTATAAGGAAAAGACTTAATTTATGACTTCAGAACTTAACGAGAAAATTCCTTAAGAAAATGATTTAACTAAAAAGACAAAAAAAAAAAAACAGCAGAAATTATCCGTTTTACTTTTATATTCCTGATACGGATATTGCCATCATAATCGGGCAGAGTCATTATTTTCCTTAAAAGGCCTCTCCCTTTGTTACATCAGAAAGTAATCATAGAATTTCTTCTTACTGCTTCCCTGGGGACCCATTTTTAGACAAGAGAAATCCTAAGAGAAGCTTGCACAAAAGATCTACTTTGGAAACTGTCCTATAAGAGCAGATATTAGCATCCTTTTGACTTATTCCAAAGATGATTTATAAAACCTTAACACTCCTGTTATTTGCCTCTATTTAATTAATCTCTGCAGAATTGTGTAATGTAATTGCTCCTTCTCTTCCTGTATGTGATAAGTCAGGCCACTCTACTTTCTTTCCTTTTACATTGGAGAAGGGTTTTATATTTTTTTCTTAAATTTTCTTTCTTTTGTAGTATAGTGGGCATATTCATATTGTAGCTGAACACACTTAACCAATTTTAACTATACATTAGTTACGTTCTACTTTTAAAATACATAATTGCTATGGGAGCTTTCAGAAACTTAAGCCATTTTAGTAAGTCAGTATTTTATACTTAGTTTTATATTTTTATTGAAGGCCTGTCTTCAAATGGATTATCTACACAAAGACCGTCAAATGGAACATATGTTTGTTCAAGTTTGGAATCCTAAATAAATGTTTTCATTACACTTGGTTTATTAGAATTGAGATTGACATATAATCATAATGGTTTGGATGTCACTTAACTGGAACTCTGATTTACCAACATAGTTTAATGTTCTAAGCTAGTATTTTGAATTCTTTAAAACCGTGTTTTCTCTTTGATAGTTATAAAAATAATTGATTCCTCTTTATTGTTTGGAATTTAAAATAAATTTAATTTGTTAAAAAAATGATTAGGTACAAAGTGCTGCTTTGTTTTCTTTTCTTTTTTTAATATTTTTGAGAGGAGGACAGGGACAGAGAGAGAGAGGGAGACGCAGAATCCAAGGCAGGCTCCAGGCTCTGAGCTGTCAGCACGGAGCCTGATGTGGCACTCAGACTCACAAACTGCAAGATCATGACCTGAACTGAAGTCAGATGCTTAACTGACTGTGCCACCCAGGCGCCCATTTTCAAACTTATTAACATGTCTCCAGTTTATTGAAGTCTATTTAAATTTACAGAACATAAGTTTCTAACATGAGTTCCATGGACCACTTCAGAGGGTCATTAAACTCTCCTGATACTATATTAAAAATTTTTTTCCATGTGGGAATTCTTTTGAGATGAAGTGTCTGTAGCATTTATTAGAGCCTCAAAGCTGTCCATCAGTCAGACACGGTTAAAAACCACTTTTACAGGGCTTCTGAAGCATCACGTCTTCCAAAGGAATATTGAAGGTAAATTTGCTTTGCTTTCTAGAATCACTTAATCATCGAATCTTGGGAGTGGCCAACCTCCCATTTTTTTTATAGGTAAATAAATTGAAGTCCCCAGAAGTTAATGACTTACGCAAGGATTAGCAGAGAACCCAGCAGGGCTCTCATGGTCTCCTGATTGATTTCTTAGGACCTTTTTAGCCTTCAGGCCTCTGCACGGAGGTTGCTGAGCATTCAACTTGACAGCAAGGTGTTTGTATTTGAATACAAAGCGTTTGTGGGCACAATAGAGAGCTCTAATAATTTGCTTCAGTTATTTCATGACCTTTTAGTCTGATGCTAGTTTATATAGTGTCTCAGAAGGAGTACATATGGAGGTCCCTGTAGTCCCAAAGGAAAATCTCTTAATCCTCACAAAAACATTGTATCTTTGGCAGTGTCCATGTTGAAGTAGAGTTTAGGAAGATTTCATTCATTCATTCATTTAGCAAATATTTATTTTGTGCTTACTGTGGGAATGTAAGTTTCACTAGTTGATAAAGAATAATTGCTGGGTCGCTTGGGTAGCTCTGTCGGTTAATCATCCAATTCTTGATTTCGGCTCAGGCCATGATCGGGGTGTCGTGTTCGAGCCCCATGTCGGGCTCTGTGCTGAGTGTGGAGCCTGCTTGATATTTCTGTCTCTCTCCCTCTGCCCCTCTCTCCCGCTTGTGCTCTCTCTCTCTCTAAAAATAAATAAAATGAAAAAAAATCTAAGAGTAATTAGAAAAGATTATGAGATTGTGTTAATTTAATAATATCACCAGTTTAATTAATATTGGAAAATGTCTTTCTTTCTAATCACTAACCCAGAGAAGAAAATGTCATATAATAATATTGATAGCAGTTTTTGTATGATAGTCTTTAGTTGCCAGTCGACAGAGCTTTGAAATATTACAAATTCTCAGACTACTGGGAATTAAGGAAATGTCCTTATTTAAATAAGGACCAAAGCTAAAAAAAAAATATTTTTATTTTATTTATCACTCTTCACTATTTGATTGAGATTTAACTATTATTAAGTTAATGATTTTTTAATATTCAAATTTGGGGCCACATTTCTTATTGTGAACATAGATCCTGAAATTTTATACTATTAGGTAATATAAGGTAGCATAGTTACAAATGTTAAAGCTATAGCAAATTAATTTAAAGTATTCTTAAATGAACTTAAATTTTAATCGCTTTTCATATATATTTAAGATGCTTTCAAAATAAGGATTTTATGACTTAATGTCTTATTCTGTTTCAGAGAATTAGAGACTAATCCCATCTCACACCAGTCATTTTAAATGGCATGCCTGAGATTTATGAACTGTGAGATTTTGTGCATATCTTTCCAATCCCAGTTAATCAGTATGGCTTTTAAAACTGGAATAAGAGTCTTCAGCATTCTCAGTCCTATTTTAAGATTCCTTAGCCAATTCAGCTATACAAAAAAAAAATCACTCCAAAGGAATACTAACATCATAGTATTTGTGTTGTGTTTGTTTTCACATTCTATGCTTTTAAAAATGTTTTCACTTTATTTTATTTTTAAATGTTTATTTTTGAAAGTGAGAATGTGCCTGGGGGTGGAGGGGGCTGAGGTGGGGACTGGGGGGGGGGGAGGGGCAGAGAGAGAGGGGGACAGAGGATGCGAAGCAGGCTCTGTGCCGACAGAAGCAAGCCTGATACAGGCCTTAATTTCACAAACCAGGGCTCCATCTCACAGACCATAAAATCATGACCTGAGCCGAAGTCGGACACACAACTGACTGAGCCACCTAGGCACCCCTGTTTTCACTTTAGTTTTATATTTAACATATATTTAATATATGTTTATATTTAAACATATAAGGTATGTAATTAGTTTTTAAGGCTGAATATATAATGAAATATTTTAGTTATAGGCAATAAGATTCAGTTGATGCAGGAACCTCAGTTCTATCCCCCCACACCCACCCTGCCCATGCTCCCATGAATAGTATCCTGAACTCCTAACCTTATATTTATTGCATATTTATTGTGTTGTTTGTTTCCTCAACTAAACCTCCCTTACCCCCAAGTCCTTGAGAACAGGGTCTAGATCAACTTTGAATCTTCAGAATGTGACACATAGCAGATGCTCATATATTTTTTAAGTAAATGAATTGACTGAGGGACATGAGGGGCCTATCTTTGAGTCCTCTGTAGCCACCAAACAAAACTTTAAACTCCGGAGTACTGTGTAATGGTTTTCCAGAACCTATGTGTCTCCAGAGAGATTGATTGATCGATCGATCGGTTTTTATTGGCTCATGTCATTGTGGAGGCTGCCAAGTCTGAAATCTGCAGAGCAGGCCAGCGGGCTGTGTACCCCGGGAAGTGTTGATGCTGCAGCTCAAGTCTGAAGATAGTCTACAGGCAGAATTACCACTTCCTTGGGGACCTCAGGTTTTTTTTTTTCTTTTAATGTCTTCAACCGATTGGAGAGGCCCACCTATATTAGGGAGGATAATCTGCTTTACTCAAAGTCTGCTGCTTTAAAATTAATTCATCTTCAACAAAATCCAGAGGTAGATGTCTATGAGGGAAAAGGAAAGAAGAACCACTACAAAAAGTGAATGAAGTGTAAGAGACCAGTATCCCAACTATGTGGTCTTCATTTGGATCCTGATTAAATCAAACCAGTTGTAAAAAGATGGACTTTTATTTGTTTGTTTTTTAGACAAACAGAAAAAATTTTTAAATGGAGTAAGTATTAGACTATAGGAAAGAATTATAATTTTAATGGGAATGACAGTGGTATTATTTCACTTTAAAAATTACTCTCTCCATATGGACTGAAGTTTTCATGTGTCAAATGAATAGGACATCTGGGACTGCTTTAAAATATTCTGTCTTTGAAAAGATGCTCAACATCACTCATCATTAGGGAAATACAAATCAAAACTATGATGAGATACTACCTCGCACTTGTCAGAATGGCTAAAATTAACAACACAGGAAACAACAGATGTTGGTGACGATGCAGAGGAAGGGGAGCCCTTTTACACTGTTGGTGGGAATGCAAACTGAGGCCTACTCTGGAAAATAGTATGAAGATTCCTCAGAAAGTTAAAAATAGAATTACCCCACAACTCAGCAGTTGCACTACTAGGTACTTACACAAAGGATACAAAAATACTGATTCGACGGAGCATATGCACCCTGATGTTTATAGCAGCGCTATCAACAATAACCAAATTATGGAAAGAGCCTAAATGACCATTGACTGATGAATGGATAAAGAAGATGTAGCATATATATACAATGGAATATCACTCAGCCAACAAAAAGAATGAAATCTTACCATTTGCAATGACCTGGATGAAGCTAGAATGTATTGTGCCAAGCAAAATAAGTCAGGCAGAGAAAGACAAATACCATATGATTTCATTCATATGTGGAATTTAAGAAACAAAACAGTTGAACATAGGGGAAGGGGAAGAAAAGAGAGGGAGAAAAACTGTAAGAGACTCTTAATGATAGAGAACAAACAGGGTTGATAGAGGGAAGGGGCTGGGAGATGGGTTAAATGGGTAATGAAGATTAAAGGAAGGCACTTATGTGTTGAGCACTGGGTGTCCTATGTAAGTGATAAATCACTAAGTTCTACTCCTGAAGCCAATATTACACTGTATATTAACTAACTAGAATTTAAATAAAAATTTGGTAAAAAAAAGTGAAAAGACAACCAAAAGAGTGGGGAAATATTGCAAATCATATATCTGATAAGGGATTTGTATCTAGAAAGAGAAAAAAAAATACGAAATGATGTATGTATGGTACTATTTACGTTTTAAAATATGCACATCAAAACAGACAAGCTTCATCTAGTTTTCAAGAATAGGGATAAACAAGGGTGCCTGGGTGGCTCAGTCAGTTAATCATCCCACTCTTGATTTTGGCTCCGATCACAATCTCATGGTCATGGGATGGAGCCCTGTGTCGGACTCCCGGCTGGGCATGGAGCCTGCTTAAGATGCTCTCTCTCCTTCTGCTGCTTGCACACACACTCTCTTTCTCAATTCTCTCTAAAAACAAACACAAAATTAAAGAATAAAGATAGACAAGAAGTGTTGATTTTTAAATAATTTTCCCTAGACTTCATTGGCATGCAAATATGATATTAAAGTGTAATGTTCAATGAATTTTAAAAAGTTAAAATAAAAGACTCTATCTTTATCCCATGTCAAACGTAGATGAAACAAGATCAGCAGAACATTAATAATTGCCAAAGCTGGGTAATGGTATATAGGGACTCATTATATTCTTCTATTTCTATATATAAAAGTTTCCATAAGATAAAGTTTTTGTTTGTTTGTTTGTTTGTTTTTTTTTAATGAGTTAAAATAGTTAAGAACAGAACTTGAGGGTACCTGAGTGGCTCAGTTGGTTAAGCATCTGACTTTGGCTCAGGTCGTGATCTTGTGGTTTGTGAGTTAGAGCCCTGCATCAGGCTCTGTGCTGACCGCTCAGAGCCTGGAGCCTGCTTCAGATTCTGTGTCTTCCTTCTCTCTGCCCATCGCCTATTCACCCTCCATCTCTCTCTCTCAAAAATATATAAACGTTAAAAAAAATTTAATAAAAGAACAGAGCTTGTCACATAGTAAAAAAAATGTTAATTCATGTAAAAACTACCTTCATAGCAACACATAGATTGATGTTTGACCATATATCTGGATACTGTGAGGCTAAGCCAAGTTGATTTGTAAAATTAACTATCACAGGTAGCAAGTAAGTGATTAATTTCAGTTGGGAAAAAGATTTCTTGGCATTTTCATAAATGAAATCAGCTATGAAAAAATGGAAATTAGTATAAGGAATATTAATAAATTAAAAAAGAAACATGCAAGGGTGGCTGTGGCCAGGATATATTTGTATATTAGAATGTTATTTAAGCGCAACATATGAAAAAAAATTAAAGCATATGAACAAGTATTACATACTATATAAAATGGGAATTTTCAGGGAATAGCAATCAGAATGGAGTAAATTTGGGAAAGTATTTTTAAAGAATTAGCATTTTGATCAAATTTTGAAAAATGCATGCATGGTATGTATATATGTATGGAGTTGGGGGAGAGTCCCAATGAGTAGAATACCAAAGGCCTTTTGAGAGGCTTGAGGAGGGAGAGGCAGGAAAAAACTGAGAATATACATTTTACATCTGTTAAGCTGAGCAATTAAAACAGAACAACAACAACAACAACAAACTTCTGAGTTAATTAGGAGGGAGGTGATTAAATAAAAACATTTCTTGCAGATACTGTTTTGCATGTAAAATGGGCTAGAGTGGTTTCTAACCCCAAGCACAGGAAATGACAACGTGGTCAATTATTTATAGAGAATCCGGGTCTCTTAGAGATCGCTGTAGAATTTTGTGATTTCATGTTGCAGGCAAAGACAAGAGAGGATATACTAATTTTGCCTAAACTGGCAATATGGCACTGTAAGAATAATGTTAATTTCAATAGTGATATGGAAAGACAGAAAGTGGGCAGATAGAAAATGATGAATGATGTACACTCGTGACTCAGTAGATATTCCATGAGGTAAAATTTGTGATATTACTGTATTCTACTATTCCAATATTCTACTCTGAGGCATAACATAGAGTACCTTATTTTAAGGAATTTTATCCTACTTGGCGAGTCCAGCATGATGGTTATAAAATGTATAGTGTAGAACTTAATATTGGAAGATATCGGACATATCAAATTGCTGGTAAATCAGCTCTATCAAATGTGTCATTAGCACCTACTGTGACAAAGACAATGAAAACTGCTGAAGTTCAGAGTGGGAGGGTATTTACAACTATTTTCTGGGAAGAATTCATGACAGATGTACGATTTGAGCTCTCATAAAATAGGATTTGAAACATTTTACATAGTGGGGCTAATGGGGCAAGTGGAAAGCCCCACAAGTTGGAGGCTCAGCTATGGCCAAAATGTGCTACATGTTTTAGTTAAAATAATTTTTCTTTAAAATAGAGAGAGAAGGAGAAAGAATATAAGTTGGGGAGGGACAGAGAGAGTGAAGGAGACAGAGAATCTGAAACAGGCTCCAGGTTCTGAGCTGTCAGCACCCAGTCCCCGGGGCGCCCCTGTATTACATGTTTCAAAAGAAAGCTTCGCTTATAATTTGTACATAGCCCTTTTACGTGCTTATTGTGTATAGTTAGTCATTTTTATGCTTCAGCCCTAGTCCTGCTGTTTATTTACACTGGAGCCCTGGTGATCTGAAACTGTCGCTTCAGTTAGCTGTATTTACCTTTTTTCTCTCATTCTCCATTCTGTCAGTCTCAAAAAAAAATCCATGAAAGTATTGGTCACTTCTTGAAACTAATACTGAGATTATCTGTTATTTCCCATATGTCGTTCTTTATTTTGTCGTCCCACTGCGTACGCCTTTGTTTTTTATTACTTTGCTTTTTGCCCATAGTCCTAACAGCAGGGATATTCCTTGGTCCAGAGCCTCCTGTTCCTGCCATTGTCATTATAATTTGTCCCTACCTCCTTTTGCTTTCTTTCCAGATAGGAGCTGTTTTTAATGATGGTATTTCTTCCTGTTCATACTTCTCAGGCCCCATTCTGATTTCTGTTCTCTAGACCTTATTGCCTCTTCCTTATTTCTCCCATGGCAAATTTCTTCTTTGGATTGCATTTGTAGCAGTTTTTATGATATGCACAGAATTTGAATTAAATAAAACTGCACTTATTTTCTGTACCTCAGTTAATATTCTTTACCTCAGTTTTCATCAAGTCAAACTTGATGGATTTTTTTTCCCAAGTAGTCTGTATCTTCAAGGTTTCAGTATATGTGATCATTTTGCAATAAAAAATAGTTGGTATTGTTAAGACTTGTCACTTACAAAGTTACTGGAGAATGGAATATTTAAAATATCCATGCAGGGGCACCTGGGTGGCTCAGTCAGTTGAGCGCCCGACTTCGGCTTAGGTCATGATCTCGCGGTTGGTGAGTTCAAGCCCCCTGAGTTCGAGCCCCGCATTGGGCTCTGTGCTGACAGCTCAGAGCCTGGAGCCTGCTTTGGATTCTGGGTCTCCCTCTCTCTCTCTCTCTGCCCCTTGCCCACTCACCCTCTGTCTCTCTCTCAAAAATAAACAAACATTAAAAAAATTTTTTTAATTAAAAAAAAATATCCATGCAGCTTGCATGGAAAACTTTCCATAATTCTATACCTTCAATATTATTTAAAAAATAGTACTGGACATTTATAATCAGTCAGTGAAGCTACATTTTTAATAATGCTGGGAGAAAAGGATTTAATAGCTTCTGAACATCTTAATCCCACTCCTTTCCCTGACAATTTTATTAATTGGGATTTCTCTGGAGACTGTTCTTTGGAAAACAACCCCCATCTTCTTCCCACCTTTACCCGAGAGGTCAGAATACAAGTATTCCTTTCTTAGCACGTACTTTAATCTTGGTTAGAATTATTTTGTCTCTCACCCCCCACTTTAATTGTTCCCTGTTACTGCTTCTGTGGTTTCAGAAAATACTCTAATTAAAATTCAGGAAGAGCACTGAGACTTGAATGTAGCTTTCAGTTGTTATATTAAGTACAGTTTGCTAAATGGTCATATGATTGGGGAAGAATAGGAACAAGTAATTGGATGGTCAACCGGTAAACTCTTTTTTAATAAATGCTAAATTCTTTTCAATATTTATTTAGTAACTAGTATTGTCTTCAGTAGTAGTTCTTTAAGTAATCAAGACAATATATTTTAGTTAATAAATAAGAACACAAGTTGGGCTATTTGAAATATTTATATTAAGTTATTCTCCATAAAATATTATTCTATTACCTCCTTAATCCATTTAATAAAAAATTCTTGTCCTCCATTAAAAAGTATGTTAATATGAACCAAGCAGAAGTATGTATACCCAGCCTAAGAGATGGAATTTTACCAATACATGGACACTCCCTTGTCAGCTTGTTTCAACTTACCTTCTTCCTGTCCCCCTCCAGGTATAAACACTCTACTGAGTTTGTGACCGTTTTTTTTAATTTTGAAAAATAAAATATACCGCATATATATCTATGCCTAGATAGAATAGTTGATTTATTTATTTATTTTTTAACTTAATAAAAAAATGGTATATTGTATGTTTCTTCTTAAAATCTTCTTTTAAGTTTCTAAGATACATTGCTCTATAGGACATTTATTGTTGTGGCTAGTTGTGGATATATGACGATTTGTTCTATTGATCGACACACTTTGTTTTTCCTACCATGAATAATACCGCGATGAGTATCCTTATACATGTCTTGTGGTATATGCGCTAAAGCATCTCTACCTAGGAGTAGAATTGCTGGGCCATGGGGTATGTGCATCTTCAATTTCAGACAATGCTAAGTTATATTCCAGTTTGGTTTGGGGCACAGAGTGGCTAGATGTACACTAAAAATTTCCTCTTCTTCCTGGGCACAGATAAGGTTGTATTTTCCACCTATTTTTGCATTAGTATTGTCCATTTAAATAGTTCTAGCCTGTAGACGGTGAGTAGAAGTAACTTATGCCTCTTTGAAGCTTGGCCCACAGAAATCTGCCACGCGCGATCGTCCAGTTTCTCTTTTCTCATCATTTGGCCAAGTTTTGTTTCTCCCATACCGATTCTTTCATCTTTTTCTCCCTGTTGTGTATACTGTGCTGGACATAGCTGTACAGGTGGAGTAGAGGTAGTGGTCAGTGACCATCCTTGTCTTGTTTCTAATTTTAAAATGAATGCTTCAGCTATTTCACAACTATCTACAGTATTTTCTGTGTTCTCTAGATATCCTTTATAAAGTAAGGTGAGGTTCTCTTTCAGATTTTTCTAAAAATGTTATCAGGAGTGTTGAATTTCATCAAATGTTTAACTAGTAACTATGGAGATGATCATTTGAGTTTTCTCCTTTGATCTGTTAATTTTGTGAATAATATTTAGATCTTTGTAATGCTAAATCACACTTGTTTTCCTCACATAAACTCCTTTGGATAAATCTCTTATCACTGCATTCAGTTTGCTAATACAAGTATCTTTCACTCTGTATTTTTTTAGATTCTTAGTTTGGATAGTGAGGGATACTCTGTTAAATGACCGTTTCCCTAACTTTCCCAGTTCATTGTGCCCTTATACCAAGAAGAAACCTAACGACTCTACTTACTAAGCGGTTAGGTGCAAACAAGTTTGTGTTTATGTCCTAACAATTTAGTCGCTGTTTGAAAAAATATATACATAAATTCAAAGAAAAAGTTATATTTTCATTTTGTTTTTAAATAACCACAATTATAGTTACCCTTGGACAATGCAGGCGTTAGGAGGACCAAACCTCTGCATAGTCAGAAATCCTGTATAACTTTTCACTCCCCCCCAAACTTAACTACTAATAGCTGACTGTTGACTGGAGGCTTTCTTTTTATTTGACTAACACATATTTTGTATTGTATTTTTACAGTAAACTAAGGTAGAGAAAAGAAAATGTTAATAAGAAAATTATAGGGAAAAGAAAATACAGTATTGTACAGTACTTATTTAAAAAAAATCCAATATAAGTGGCCCAGCACAGTTCAAACCCATGTTGTTCAAGAGTCAGCTGTACTTATTAATGGGATATGTGCATCTGAAAGTATTGCATAACTTCTCAAATCTTGGAATCAGATTGGGCACTGCCATGCTCATTTCCTGTTCCATGTTGATTTTCACACGGTGATTGCTTTTTATCACAGCAAGTACCATAAACTCAAATTCACTAAGAGGTCATCAAAAGGAATGCGGTGTAATTTAATGTTGAAACCATGAAAGAATGTGTGTGATGTCTGACAGATGTCGTATGTTGCTGTTTGCTTCAAATTGAAAACATCCCTTGGCACAGCCCTGGTGAATTCACTGTGGTACCTCAGGATGACTTGGAACATAGTTTGGGAACCACAGAGGTAATTAGGTCCTAAGTTTTGGAGAATGAATAGTGACAATGTGGACTTTGAAGGATACTGCATTTTTTCTCATTTGATACATTTTATAAAGTATTCAGGTGAGTTAGAATAATAACAAAGGATATCAGCCCTGCCTTTAATAAAATGTGCTGTATGAATGCGTTTTCTGTGTTGAGGTTCGAATTGTGAGGGACGCCTGTATTTTATTTAGAGTTTTGCACCTGAGTTCAAGAATAAGCTTGACATATTCCCTTTACTAATACTGTTTGGTTTGAGTATTAAGGTTGTACTAGCTTCATAGAATGAATTGGGGAATATTTATGCTTTCTGGCAAACTTATAAAACTCAACTGCCTTGTGAGAAGATTAAAAAATATTTTTAATGTTTATTTAGTTTTGAGAGAGAGAGAGAGAGAGAGAGAGAGAGAGAGAGAGTGTGTGTGTGTGTGTGTGTGTGTGTGTGTGTGCGCGCGGGGGATGGGGATGCAGAGAGAGGGAGACGCGGAATCTGAAGCAGGCTCCAGGCTCTGAGCTGTTACCATAATTATAGCACAGAGCTTGATATGGGCTTGAACTCAACAACCCATGAGACCTGAGCCAAAGTAGGTTGCTTAACTGACTGAGCCACCCAGGCGCCCCTTTGTGAGAAGTTTTTTTTTTAAATCATTATGATTGAATTTTCTTTTTTTTATTTGCTCGTCTATATTATTTTCTATAATGCCATACCATATACCTTTAAGACCAAGCAATCTTATATCAAGACACAAAGAAAATTTGTGTATGGAGTTAATTCTAAGTAGTTAGATCACTTTGTCTTCAAATCTTGTACTTTTTATAAATGTTTATTTATTTTTGAGAGAGCAGAACATGCACACACAAGCAGGGAAGGAGCAGAGAGAGAGTGGGGCAGAGGATCTGAAGCAGGCTCTGTGATGACAGCCGAGAGCCTAATGTGGGATTTGAACTCACAAACTGCAAGATCATGACCTGAGCCAAAGCTGACACTGACTGAGCCACCCAGGTGCCTCTCAAACCTTGTACTTTTAAACAAAGCTGACTGACTTACGGTTTGGGAGAAGATTTTAAACTATTTAGTCTCCTTGATAGCAGTAGGATTATTAAGTCTTTTGATATCTTCCTGGGTTAGTCTTTAAAAAAAAAAAGGCAAGAAAAACTTTTTTTGAATAATTTTAAATTTATAGAAAAGTTACAAAAATAGTATATTGATTTCTAGTATGCCCCTTAACCACCCCACCTGTTATTAATGTCTTATATTACCATGATTTGTAATTTGTCAGAACTAAGATGCTGACATTGACTAAACTTCTGACTTTATTTGGATTTGAGTAGTTTTTTTCATTGAAATCCTCTTTCTGTCCCGTGTCCAACCCAGGCTATCTCATTGTATGCGGTTGTCATGTCTCTCTAGTCTCCTCTAGTTTATGACACTTTCTTAGTTTTAACTTGTCTTTATGACCTTGACTCCTGAGGCGAGCTGACCAGCTATGCTATAGAATCTCTCCCTATCTGGGTTCGTCTCATGTTTTTCTCATGATCAGGGTATGAGAAGAATACCACAGAGGGGAAGTGCCGTTCTCATCACGTCATTTCAGGGGGTACGTGACATCTACGGCATCACTGATGAAGGGAAATTAGCCTTCATCACATGGCTAAGGTGGTGTTGCCAGGTTTTTCCACTGTGAAGTCATTACTCTTCACTTTCCCTACTTTAAGTCTTTGGAAACAAGTTCTTAAGTCACCAAGACTAGAAAGTAAGCTTCTCCTAGAGGGAGGAGTGGCTGGATATATTTTTTGTAATTCTTCTGTAAGAAAAATTTGCCTCTTTTTCCTCATTTACTTCTTATTTATTCAGTCATAGGTTTATATCAGTGTGTTGTAGATTTGTTTTCATGGGTTTTATGTTTTAAGAATTTACCTAGTTCATTTAAGTTTCCAAATCTATTTGTAGGAGGGTTTTCATAATACTCTATTTGTTTGCATTTTGCTTTACTTATAGTTAGGTTCTCCTTTTAATTTTTTATAATTAATTTGTATCTTCTTTTTCTTGACACAATCAAGGGTATTTTGTTACTCATTTCAGAGTCAACTTTTGGTTTTATCATTCTCTTTATTGTGTTTGTTTTCCACTTCATTGCTTTTATATTTCTTTCTTTTTATTTTTTTTAAGATAAGGTTATTTTTTGAAATAACTTTTTAGTTAGACATTTAGCTCATTAATTTTCAGCTATTCTTCTTTCCTAGTGAAAGCAGTTATGGGAATACATTCTCCTGTGAGTATTGCTTTTGCTGCATTGTATGGTTTTGAAGTGTAGAAATTTCATTATTGTTTCAGTCTTATTTAAATTTTTTTTCTGTTAAAAATTTTTTTCAGTTATTTTTTGAATTGTGAATTATTTAGAGATGTAGTGTTAAATTTCCAAACCCTTGGCAGTTTTGTGTTTAGTTTCTTTCTGACTTCTCTTTCATGTATTGTGACCAGAGAGTATAGTCTTTCTGGTGGTGGTGATTATTCCATTCTCTGCTCATGTTTCTTAACCTTTCTTGCACATTTTCATTTCTAGTGACTTTGTAGGCCACTGTAAGTTTGTCATCACTGTCTTACTGTTCACTTAGTTGTAGTTGTTATTTAACTCTTTCGTTGTGATTTTGCTTATAATGTTTTTCAGTTCTAGCACGTCTAATTGGTTCTCTTTCAGATTTGCCTGTTCATTTTTCATACCCTCTCGAACCTTACTAGTGTTTTCAATTTGCTTTTCTCGTACTTTTATGTATTAAACATATTTAGTGCTCTATATTTGATAATTCTAATATCTGATATTTTTGCAGGAAATTTTTACAGTTTTTAGAATTTTCACTGACTTTTTGTAATAGAGTCTTGTTGTGTGTTTTGTGATTTTCTTTTTGAATTCTGAACTCCTTTTCTTTGGAATTGTGTAATTATGGGAATTCTCTTTGGTTTGGGTTCAGGATACCTTTCTCTAGAGAGGATGTTTATTTCCTTCTACTATGTGCTTGGAGGTAGGTGGGGGGGGGGGGAGTTACTCTATGAACCTGGATTTGAACTTGAAATTCTTACTCTTGGTTTTTAGGAGTATCCACATCAGGCTCAGATTCAGGCATCAAATTCTTATGATTTGTTTGCTAAAGCCATGGGATAAATTCTCTGTGATGTTTGCCTTTAAGGTGTTTTTAATGTTTGAATTAATCTTTTTCCTGGGTTATTGTACTTCTTGGGCCCAATGGTCTCTGAGATTTCAGGAGGCCCTAGCCTTTTTCCTTGGTCCCTCCACTCCTAGGTTATGCCCCCTGATTCTCTGGCAGCTTTGCTGCTTGCTTTGCTATCTTTTTTCTTGACTTGTTTCCATTCTTGGTGTTAGTGATTTTCCCTTGCATTCTTTATGGGGTATCCAGCATTGAAAAGGGTAATTTTTATATTTTATTGAGCAGTGTTAGATGCTATATTGCAGAAGTGTTTTAAGACTTGTAGTCTAGCATATTTCAGGGAATGGAGATCCTGTTGGAAATTTTCCAAAGGATAATTTCTAGAAACCAGTCCAGACCCATAGACTAGAATCTGCAGAATGCAGGTCTAGGGTATTTTTAAAACTTCTTAGATAATTTTGATGCCCTATAAGGTTTGAGAACCACTGACATAGAAAAATTTAACAACTTCTTTTGTAAACTTAAACAATTAAATATCAATAGCTAATGTTTATTGAAGATAAGTTAGCATACATAGTAGGCATGAGATAATCCTAGCTATTAGTATTATTATTAAGTGCTGGGCTCTATTCTAAACCCTTCACGTATGTAGCAATCTATCCCTCACAACAACACTGTAGCTACAACAACTATCCTCATAATATTTATTATTATTATTTTTTTTAATGTTTATTTATTTATTTTGAGAGAGAGTATGTACACACAAGTGAGGGAGGGCAGAGAGAGAGGGAGAGAGAGAGAATCCCAAGCTGCAGGGCTTGAACCCATGAAACGTGAGATCATGAACTGAGCTGAAACCAAGAGTCAGTCTCTTAACTGACTGAGCCACCCAGGAGCCCTGAACTATACTCATTTTATAAATGAGAAATTGAAGCACAGAGAAATTAAATAACTTACCCAAGATTACACAGTTAGCACAACAATATTTTAATCCAGATAGTTAATATAATTCCAGAGCATGTAAGCTTAACCCACAATCTTTACAGTCTTGATTCCCAGAGTTAATCTAACGATGCAGAATAAAGCAAGAAAAATATGTTTGAATTATGATATGTTCATGTAGCTTCAGTATAGGTAGAGGGGAAGCAGAATAGTAGAAACAGCTTCAAGTTACAGCGAGGCAGACAGACATGGTCTTTTCTCAACTGCTTACTATATAGCGATGAGAAAGCAGTTTACCTTTTCTGAGCTTTTACTTTTATTATTGGTAAAGAAGGATAATTATTTTTACTGCGCAGAGATTTAGAGGAAATAATAGAACCTATAATGTGTTGCTTAACCGTACACAAAGTGGAAAGTATCAGGATTCATGGTGTCCCCAAAGAAAATTATGTTGACTGCCACCCAGGAGATTGTAGTAAACCTTAGTCTAGGATGATGTTAGGAGAGGCAGTTGATGGTACTGGTTGGTGGGGCTGGAGCGGCCGTGCTGTCTCTGTTGAGAATATACTTGGTGCCAGGCCCTGCCCTAGATATAAGACATAGCCTTCCTGCTCTCAGGGAGTTGACAGTCTGCTTGCAGGGTTCCAGACAGATATGTAGGCAAATAATTTTCTAGAAGTGGGGTAAGCAGAGTGTGCTCTGGGGACACAGAGGAGGGTTATTCAACCAAACCGTAGTGGATGAGGAGTGACTTTCTAGAGGTAGGATGATGATGGAAGGGATTAGTGTCATAAATCCAGATAGGCAAAACAGAGGCTAGTAAAAAATTGTCATGGCCACAGAAGTGTCCCCTTCATTAACGAAATATGTCCCCAACATTAATGAAAATACCAGAGATGCTAGGAAAATATGCTTTTATCAGGTCAATGTTGAAATTTTAGGAGGCTAGTTTTACGTTTAGGCTTTACTAAAGCAGACAGTTTTTTAAAGTAAAACTAAAATGGCACTGTTTCTATATAGCATTGGAATTCCTACTACAGAGCACTTCCCGAGGTGTCGTATGCACATGGCCCACATGCCTGTTGTTCAGTGCCGTTGGCACCTTGAGTTATACCTCCGGGGAGGGAAGAGGAGGAGAAGCACTGATCTTCAGAAGATGGAAATGGTGATTTGGGAGCTGGGGTAAATACCACCATGTGCTATTTACACATTTCCTTTTCTCTTACCCTTATTCACATGCAATGAAAAATTATTTGTTTGAGTGGCTTATTTATAGTTTATGGTTTTAATTTGGTGTAGTACATTGCTCTGGTAAGGATTCGATATTGATCAATAAAATTGTATGTATGGGAGTTGAGATTTCTTTTCATCTTTTTCTGGTGCCCCTTACCAATAAAGTAACATATGAAAAACCCACAGGGGAAAGACCACTCCTTTGGCAAAACTGGGATATGAAACACAGAATGAGTGGGGTGCCTGGGTGGCTCAGTCGGTAAAGTGTCCAACTTCGGCTCAGGTCACGATCTCACGGTTCATGAGTTTGTGAAGCTCCACATTGGGCTCTGTGCTGTCAGCACAGGGCCTGCTTGGGACCTCTGTTCCCTTCTGTCTCTGCTCCTCCCTTGCTTGAACTTTGTCAGAAATAAATAAACATTAAAAAAAAAGAGAGAGAATGAATAAAGAATTTCTTGGAAGGGGAGTAATGTGGGACTAAAAAAAAAAGAGGATGTTGAAATAGGCAGTTGTAATGGATAAAATGAAATCAGGGATTATAGGAATAATGAATGAGGTTGGTCTTTAAAAATAACCCCAAGACAAGCAGTATCTCTGCATATTCTGGCAGCCAGATGAATGTGACTTGATGTAAAAGTTTACTTTGATCTATAACTCAACTTATGTATCCATATGAGGCCCTCTTGCTTCCGTTGCTCCGCTACCAGAGCTGTCTTCCTAAAAATCTTAGCTAGTTGGGTTCTTTCCTTGCTTAACCCTTCCAGTCAAAGTACTTAGATGTTAAATCTCCAAAACCATCAAGAGTAGAATACATTTTGAATATTTTCCCTTGTTACAATTTGGTCTGAAGACCTTCAGCCAACTGGAATTTGGCCAACTGAAGACTTAATATAACATTTTCTCCTAACTCTAACAAAGTCACTTTTGACCAGATAGCTAGACCAGATTTGGTGGGGGTGGGAGAAGAGAGGAAGAAAAGGAGAGAGAAAATTTAAATTGAACTTGGTCATTTCCAAATCTTTGCTCTTTGTCCCTTTGTTCTCCCTCTGCAACCTAACACGTTTTCCCCTTGCCGAGTGTTTGTTTGTTTGTTTCTGTTCAAGGGACAATTTATTGGTTTTCTTGAGTATTTAGTTAGGAAGAACAAATAGCCAAATAATGAAAATCCATCAGTTTTAGTGCCAGTTATTATATCAGCAGATCCTATTAGGAGTATTTATTGAAGCATGTCATGCTAATAGTCCCAGAGTATAATTATACTTGCAGATTTTTCTTGCTTTCAGGGAGTTTGTAACATGTTCCAGATGGTTAAATAGGAAAGAGTAGACATTTTGTACTATCTTTTCAATTATGATTAAGAATTTGATGTTACATTTTACCTACGTTATCATTATTGCTTTTGTTAGATTTAAACATGAGAGGAATTTAAACAAAATGTAGTTTTTTAAAATTTCTTTTCTACTGTGGTCCACAATTAACAAGACCTATCATAGACACTTTTCCCCTGTTAAGTCATTTAATTGCTTTAATTTAGCATCATTAAAATGAGATAATTGCATCTTAGGCAATAATTCTGTTATGAGTGTAGTCCTTAATTTATTCTTGGAAAGTATTTACTTGGGTTTGTTTTAGACTTAAAATTCCATGGTGAACCTTCTCGAAAAAACCTTCCTAAGACTGAAATAGAATAATTTTCCAAACTGTTGATGATTCCTTGACCTTTTTCCACAAACTGGTATGGCCTTACGTTCAAAGTCAGTGGGACACGTACTTTAAATTTGCCAATAGTAGTTAGTAGTGATGACTTTTTGCTCATTTTTTTCATATTCTCGTCTGCCCTCACTGACCATACAGCTGTTTTCGTTTGAAAGGAAGTTTGCCAGATATTAGGCACATGGACTCAGAGTACAAGAGCGTGTGGATCATAGGGATCCAGACCCGTAAACTTTGGCTTCATTATGACCTTATATTTACCAATTTGCTAACTAGTTCGTTGACTTGAAGAAATATGTCATTTTTTCAATGGGAAATAGAATAGTCTATAATTCAGTTTAACCACCTATATGTTTTCATAATGTAATTTTTGTGGGATGGGGGACTAATCAGTCTTGATCCTTAGACTACTATTCTCTGTCCTTGAGGTTGTCTTCAGGATTTCTTGCATAGAAGAAAACAAGCCCAAAACCATAAAATATAAAGCCAAAATCATATTTTTGGTGATGAATACTATACTATTCTTAAAAGATTTTGTTGGAATGAAAGAAGTAGTGTATATTCTTTCTCATCCATTGAGACTTGCTATAATTTGCCTTTAAAGATCTTGGTTCATTCTCAGACTTCCCTGTTCCTTACTGAGCTGCCACATCTTTACCTCTACTTGACTCTCTCCCCCCCAAACAATGGGCCTTCTCAGCCTCTTCAGACTCCTCCTTCTTCCTTATGCCAACTCTTCAAATTCTTTAGTTTTTCCAGGTAAAATTCTTCTCCTTTCATAAAGTTCTTTAAATTCCTTCCCCGCAAGATAAAAGCCTACACTGAGACTTAAGAAAAGCATGTCTTTGGGGAGATTCTGTTCATCTTGCTATAACAAACTGGCATTAAATGGGAGTTTCTATTTTCATGATTATTGCCAAGTTTTATATAGTTTGGTGTGTTTAGCGTGTACAACAAATGTCACAATAAAGTTATAATTAACCATTCAATTTTGTGCGTCTGAGAATATGGAAAACAATATGGAAAAATTTAATTCTTACTTTTGTGTGTGTGTTGAAGTGTTTTATATATTCACTGTCTCATGTGTAAAAATTCGAAGTTCTACAAAAGAGATGTTTAACTGGGATTATTTTTTAAAAGAATGATTCACACTGGGATCCCACCGAGTGAAGTATTTTAGCTTTACATATAGAGAATGAGATTTGATTTATAAATTTAGTCCATGAAGACCTTTCCAGGCATATTTGTGTGAGTTACATGTATGTGGTGATAAGTTTAGGCTAACTGGGGAAACTATTTTTCTGGGTTAGTGTGGGAAAAGATGGTAACAGGATATTTGAAAAGCCATTCTATTGTGAATTCCTGATACCATCTTTCACCTGATTAACTAAGCTAGAAATTTTCCTTACCTCTTGTTTGCAGTATCCCAGCCTCTGTCTCTTTCATCCACTGCACTTTGCTCATGAGGTAGAAAGGGGTGTGACTGTAACTCCCATAATCTTGGAGACCCAGAGGGTTACTTATCCATTGACCCCTTGCCTGGAATAGGACATTTGAAACATTTAGAAAATTGCAACAGTGGTACTTTAGTTCTTATATTTTCTGAGATTTTCTTTGTCCCCTTAATATGTGCCAGGTATATTTAAATCTCTTTATTTTTCTGTTTTCCCCTTGAATATTTTAACTACAACACCCCTGAATATGGGTACCACCTGTAGATTTAGATTTTATTTTTTGGTATGTGTTCAAGGCAACTCTCTAAGCAAAGCTCATGAATTTACATTCCTCATGGGTCCAATTTGTTACTGATCTCTGTATTCCTGTATCCTAGGAGGCTGTGTTAGGAGTTAGTACACACCTTTGTCGCATTTCCCAAAACCTGATGTTTGACCTTGCTCTGTTAGCTGACTATCAAGTTCTTTCACAGCATGATAAGTGCATGGTAATACTTGTGATACTGTTAGTCTCCGTGTAAGAGGAAAATGCTCAGCCACTTCTAGGAAGCCAGGCTGAATCAACTCAACCTGTCTAGCAAAATGGATGACCAATATGGGAGAGGGAGAGCCACAGAGCCGCTGGACCTTTCGGTGCACATTGTCCGCACTTACCAGTTACATGGCTAGTTAGTAGTATACTAGAGTTTGACATAAATAAAAATTAATTTTCTTCCCTTCTGGGGAGAATGAAAAGTAGCTGCAAAGGTAAAACTTTCTGATCCTCCCATACCAGCGTTTCTGAGCACTGATGACATTTTGGGTTAGGTAATCCCTTATCGTGGGAGCTGACCTGTGCATTACAGGATTTTCAGAAGCATCTCTGGCCTCTACCCACTAGATACCAGCATTCCCCTCCCCCAAGATGTGACAAGCAAAAACAAACATTGCTAAATCTTCCCTGGAGGGAAGTATAGGTCCCAGTTGAGAATGGCTGCCCTACACTTAATGCATTTTTGATTATATGATGAGGACAAATTCTTAGAAGGTAGATTGTTTTTTATGTACATTTTAAATTATTTTGGTAACTCCAGAAAGGCAGTACCAATTTATATTCCTAACAATGACCTGGGACATTGCATATTCCCTAGACCCTCACCGATGCTAGGTTTTGTCAGTCTTTTAGCTTTACCAGTCTGGTAGATAAGAAAATACTTTTCCTTAATTTTAATTTAATCCAAACAGTTATTAGTTAGGTTGGATGTATTCTCATTTTTATTGTCCAGTTTTATGTCATCTAACATGCACTACTTGTTTCTGTTCTTTGCCCATTTTTCTGGGATTAACTTGGTCCCTTGTGGGTTTCTTTCTTTTTTTTTTTTTTAATAATAGTTTATTTTCAATTTGGTTTACATAGAACACCCAGTGTTCATCCCAACATGTGCCCTCTTTAATGCCCGTCACCCCCTCTCCCCCCTCCCTCACTCCCCTCACCCTCAGTTTGTTCTTAATCTTTGAGAGTCTCTTATGTTTTATCTCCCTCCCTCTCTTTGTCTTTTTTTCCTTTCCCCTCTAGCCCTCCCCCTGGTTTTTGCTTAGTCTCACAAAGTCCACCTATTCGTGGAAACATATGGTATCTGTCTTTTTCTGACTGACTTATTTCACTTAACATAATACCCTCCAGTTCCATCCATGTTGCTACACATGGCCAGATTTCATTTTTTCTCATTGCCACGTAGTAGTCCCTTGTATATATGTACCACACCCTTGTGGGTTTCTGAAGTTGTTTCCATTGTTAGGAATTTTTCATTGTTTTTTGGTCAGAATTACCATGTTTTCTTTTTAGTTTCTGACTTAAATTTATAACTAAATTTATAAATTTATAGTTTTATGCTTATATCTTTCCCAGAAGGTTGAATTTATTAAAATATCATATGTAAGGTACTCAATAGATTTTTAAACTAAGTTGAACAAAGAAGAACACTGGTACTGGGGCGCCTGGATGGCTCAGTCAGTTAAGTGTCCGACTTTGGCTCAGGTCATGATCTCACAGTTCGTAGGTTCAAGTGCCGTGTCGGGCTCTGTGCTGACAGCTCGGAGCCTGGAGCCTGCTTCGGATTCTTTGTCTCCCTCTCTCTCTTTCTACCCCTACTCCCCCTCAAAAATAAATATTAAAAAAAATTTAAAAAAGAATACATATTCTGCACTTGTTGGGTGTAGCGCTCTAAAAATATCAGGTGAAGGTAGTCGATAGTACGTTGAAATTTTCTAAGCCTGTCTCTCCCTCCCTCCCTCCCCCCTTTCCCCCTTCCTTCCTTCCTTCCTTCTTTTCTTTCCTTCTTTCCTTTTTTTCATATATATACATATATTTATATATATACATAACACACATACATACATATATATGGGTTTTCTTCTATCAGTTGCTGAGAGAGAGGGATGTTAAAAATCTCCAACTATGATGTATATTTGTGTTTCTCCATTTAATTCCATCCCTTTTTGCCTCTTGTATTTAAGCTCTGCTGTCAGAGGCTAGGATAATTGGAGACCTTGAATGCTAGGTACCAGGAGTGAGAATTCTTTGTGGAAACTGTGGAAGGCACTGCTGAGTGCTGACTCTGGGTGTGACACTGTGAACATGGGGATGTGGGAATTGTTTAGCAGGAGCACTGTGTAGGCAGGGCAGGGGCAGGATTAGCCTCCTGCTCAGGCGCTTCAGACTTGGGTTGCTGACAGTGAGTGTGCTGATGATCCTGAAAAACTGAACGAGATGCTGATCTGATAGACATGGAAGAGAAAAAATTAGCAGGAGTTTTTAATGGTTTGAAGATAGGTAATGCTAGGAGGGCTGAGTTAAACAGTTCCAAGAACCTAGAGAATTGGGGAAAGGGATGTGTGGTTGCTAGTGATAGCGGTGTATTTCATAGCAACTTTGAGTGATAGCGATGAGCGTTTCTCATTTCTCAGTAAATGCTCATTAAATTGTGGTGTTGCCTGGATATACAAATGTAGGTGTTGTATAAGTAATAAAGAGAACTTCAGGATTAGTGAAAGGGGATCAGAGGTTCTTTCTGCTGAGTTTTTATTTCACGCATACTATGAAATCATTCATTTCTGAAATAATTAAAAAAAATTTTTTTAATGTTTATTTATTTTTGAGACAGAGAGAGACAGAGCACAAGTGGGGGAGGGGCAGAGAGAGAGGAAGACACAGAATCCAAAGCAGGCTCCAGGCTCTGAGCTGTCAGCACAGAGCCCGACGCGGGGCTCGAACTCACAGACCGCGAGATCATGACCTGAGCCGAAGTCGAACACTTAACGACTGAGCCACCCGGGCGCCCCAATTTTGTTATTATTATATATGGTCTTGGCTCAGATGTTATCCTCACATATATACTGGCCTTAATCACTCAATCTAACGTGTAAAAGTAGATCCCCTAGTAACTCTCTACCTCAAATTATTCAGTTTTATTTACTGATCTTTTCCCCTCATTAGAATGTGAACTTCGAAGAATGGGCACTTCATCTCTCTTGTTCACTGCTGCACCCCAGCTCCTGCCGTAATGCTTACTGTGCGCTGGCTCTTACACATGTGGGGATGGAGTCACTCTGCCTGTTATAAAAGAAATGATGCATACTGAGTAAAAGAAATAATAAAAAGAAAAGTTTTTATAATCTGATTTTATTTATTTTTTATTTTTTTTAACTTTTTATTGTCAGATTGGTTTCCATACAACACTCAGTGCTCGTCCCAACCAGTGCCCTCCTCAGTGCCCATCACCCACTCTCCCCCCTCTCATACTCCCCTCAACCCTCAGTTTGTTCTTAGTATTTAAGAGTCTCTTATGTTTTGTCTCCCTCCCTCTCTGTGGCTTCCCCCCCCTTCCCCTCCCCCATGGCTTTCTGCTAAGTCTCTCAAAATCCACCTGTGCATGGAAACATATGATATCTGTCTTTCTCTGACTGACTTATTTCACTCAGCATAATACCCTCCAGTTCCATCCATGTTGCTACACATGGCCAGATTTCATTCTTTCTCATTGCCACAGATAATATGATTTTAAAATACCTTACTAATGTGCATTACCTGTTTTTTGAAGTCATGATGTTAGGTGCCTGGTTATTGTGTCCTCCCCACCTCCACCTGAATATACTATGCATGCCACTGTGTAGGGAAAGTAATAGTTAAATGAAACTGTAGAGCCACCTGCGTGGCTCAGTGGGTTAAGCATCTGACTTCTGGTTTCAGCTCAGATCACCATCTCACGGTTTCGTGGTTCAAGTCCCACGTTGGGTTCTGCACTGGCAACACAGAGCCTGCTTGGGATTCTCTCTCTGCCCCTCCCCCACTAGTGCTCTCTCTGTCTCAAAATAAACTTAAAATAAATGTAGCTGTAGATTAGCATACCTCATTACGTGATTTTAAGTTTGCATCCCAAAGAATTACTTATTAAAACCTATAAGCACATACATACGCTAGTCACTTCTCTATTTTAAAAAGTAATGTGTAATTTGGAAGTATCATAAAAAGAAACAAATATTTAGACACAGGTAGTTTTATCAGTTAACTTTTGTGAGCATCTATTCTTTGCTGCCCTTCAGAGGTACAAAGAGGTCTGTTGACAGTGTGTGGGGTAAACCAAGCCTGCACATGGAAACACGTGTAATGCAAACACTCATCTGATGAAGTATATGCCAGTTTTACCGTTACCTAAAGTGATCTAACCTCTGCTTTATAAAATGAAATCTTAGTACAACGCCATCTTCTAGCACATATAAGACCTGTGTTGGGAATTAAAATCCTACGTGAGCAGCCCGCCAGAGCATTTTGGAGATTTAGAACAGCTCGGTTTTCATAGTCTTCAACAGCTGCCTTCCAATTCAGTCAAGTTGCTCTTTAAGAAAGAACTAAACACTTACTGTAGTTTAGGTGTTACATTTCATTTTTAGCTCTTTGAATATGGACTCTCTCCAACATCCTGGTGTTTTCTCTCGCCTGGTAGCAAAAACAGAGAGATAAAGGATATTGCAGAGTGATGCCACAGAAGTGGGCTTTCTCCGGTTAGTAGAGGTGAGACCAGCAGGTTTACTACTTTCAGCTTGTTTTTCTCCATGCGTTCTCACCTCCAAACCTGTGCCTAATCTCTTTCGTTGCAGTGTGCCCTCCCCCCAGGCCATCGGTACTGCTCTTGGATTTGTGTGGCCAGCTTAATAATCCTCATTCTCTTTGAGCTTTTAACTGCATTACCATTGTTCAATTGGAATAGGTTCATTAAGTCCACAAATTAACCTTTTAAAATGTGTACCTACTCTGGGCCAGTTCAAAAACATCCATCTTTGGGCCACCTGGGTGGTTCAGTCAGTTATGCGTCAGACTTTGGCTCAGATCATGATCCCACAGTTTGTAGGTTCGAGCCCCGCATCGGGCTCTGTGCTGACAGCTGGAGCCTGCTTCGGATTCTGTGTCTCCCTCTCTCTCTGCCCCTCACCTGTTTGCTCTCTCTCGCTCTCTCTCTCAAAAAATAAATAACATTAAAAAAAATCCATCTGGGAGTTTACAGTCTAGTGAGGGAGATAGGTAATAAGCACATAATCTTACAAACAAATATGTTAATATAAGTTTTGAAAAATGCTAAGAAGGAATAGTAGAAAGTGCTATGAAGGTGTAAGGGAGGGCTAATTTATTTTTCTTTTCTTTTTCTTTTCCAAGTTTTTATTAAATTCCAGTTGGTTAACATGCAGTGTAATGTTAGTTTCAGGTATAGAATTTAGTGATTCATCACTCACATGTAACACCCGGTGCTCATCACAATAAGTGAAGGGAGGGCTCATTTAGGTCCCTGAGGTAAGAGAAGTCGAATTTTAACTGAAGCTTGAACAGGGAATAGAAATTGGGCAGGTGAAGAAAATAAGAGATTATGTGCAACAAGGAATATATTATAGTAATGGCCTTAGATGGGGCAGAAAGACTGGGGACCGGGCAGGGACTGAGGAGGTCCCGAAGCTGACACACAGCCTGCTGTGGGGAGAGTGCCTACGTCAGGAGTTTGGGATTTTATTCTAAGTGAGATAAAACATCATGGAAGGGTTGTATAAGCAAGAATAGGATATCAGATTTGTGTGTTTGTGGATGATGAGTTATTTTTGAAATAGGCTAGGTGGGCTCTAGAATATAATTTAGGTTGTGACAATGGAAAAGATTTCAAGGGTGATATCTGGGTTTCTGGTGGCAGCAACTGGGTGAGTGTGAAGATACCTTTCTTTTTTCTTTTGAAGATGGAATAGCCGAGGCAAAGGAGTATAGAGGAGTTTAGTTCAGAACTCAATACATAGGCAGAGCTTGCAGGTGTGGAACTTAAAATGGAACATAAAAATAGTAAGAGCATTCTTTGGAGAATAACTTGTGTCCAAAATTGATGTGTTTATACTACACTCAAATTAGTAGTTTTGAAATCCAGTAGCCTAGGCTTTTCAGTGTTTTGTCCTTTTAATGTAAACGTAATGGTGAATGTAAGAGTCATTAATATTTTAGATTTAGTAATTGATATGTAAGCAGTTAAACATACAACTTTGGTTTTTAGGTTATAATCTGCCTTTTTTTTTAAAAAAAAAAAAAGGGAGGTCAAGAAACAGAAATGGAGACACGGTGAAATACTTTGACTTTTTACGGTACTGTTTAAATTTCATTTTATCTTTAGAACCTTGAATTTAAGCATCAGTATCTCCCTGGAAGCTCAATAAAAATTAAAAACAAAAAAACCATATGAAGATACATAACATTTCCTGAATATGTATTACTGAAGCAAATAATTAAAGAATTGCATGATACCAAAGTCTGGAAAAAAGCAAGGGAGAACATGATGGCTGCTATTGTTTATTAGATGAGTGGCTGCCAAGTAGAAGAGATATTAAACTTAGTTGGCTGTGATCTGTTAATCACTTTGAAGTAACTGTGTGCCAGGCATTATTTTAAATAACTTAAAAATATTAAGTGTTTACTCTCCTAACAACTTTCGAATAAGTACAAGTATTATTCTACTTTTTTGTAAAGCAGGAAACCGAGGCATTGAAAGGTGAAGGTCAGAAAGCTAGTGTAGGTGGAGTTGAGCTCCAGAATCCATACTTTTAATCCAAATGCAATATACCTCAGTTCTAATAAGGGAATGTGGTTGCCTGTAGGCAGATGTGGATAGCTAAAGCTCAGTTAATTTATTTCATGGATGTGAGGTTTTATTCGTCATTGTACTATTCTATTATTGATGGGCATTTGGGTTCTTACCATTTTTTGCTTTCACAAACAATGCTGGCATGAATTTCTTCATCTATGTATCTTCTTCTTCATATCTCCTGTTCATTTATACAAAGACTTTCCTTGGAGTCACAGTTGTCTTCAATGCTAGCCCACTCATAGAATTCTTTCCACTTGCCAAGATTTAGTTCCCAGCTGGAGTCCCCTTGGAGCTATTGCTTTTACCATGGAGCAACAGTTTTCAAATCTTTCCAACATAATACAGTTTTATGTAACAGCATCCATGAATTTACCTAGATTTTTAAAGGCATTCAAAAGTTGTGTGAAGAAATGTTTGGTTTTTTTTCTGGAGATTGCAAGGTTTTCATAAAAGTATTTTGTAATCATAAGAGCAATGAAATCAGCCTTCTAAAAATCAAAGATTAATAAGAAAAAATAAGTAAATATGGCCATTATATTAAAAAAATAAGGTTTCTCCCCTGCTGACTCTCTCTCTCTTTTTCTCTCTCTCTCAAAAATAAACAAACATAAAAAAAAATTTTTTTTAAAGGGTGCCTGGGTGGCCCAGTTGGTTAAGTGTCCAACTCTTGATTTAGGCTCGGGTCATGATCTCACCACTCGTGAGTTCCAGCCCCGCCTTGGACTCTGTGCTGAAGCTCAGAGCCTGGAGCCTGCTTCAGATTCTGTCTCCCTCTCTCTCTGCCCCTCCTCTGCTTCTCACCCTCTCTCTTTCTCTCTCTCTCAAAAAGAAATAAACATTAAAAAAAATTAAAAAAAAAACAGTTTCATCTTTAAAGTCTTCATTTTGGAGGGCCTCCTCTTTACAGATTGTGTTAATAAGAAAAGGCAAAAAAGAGGGGCACCTGGGTGGCTTAGTTGGTTAAGAATCCCAACTCTTGATTTTGGCTCAGGTCATGATCTCACGTTTTGTGGGAAACATGAGAAGTTAAATAAACTTTACACCCATTTTTAAACTAGTTTTTAACATTAACATGATGGCTTGATTTCAAATTTCATTTAAATTTTTTTTTTCTTTGATTTGGAGAGCATGACTCTTGCACCATCATTAAGAGGAGAGTTGGTAGCATCGTTCTTCATTCTTTTGTGAAATCTTATAGTCTCTCTTAAGAAAAACCCGTTTTGCACAAATTTTTAGGTGCCACCTTCTTTCTTAGATTTTATTTGGGACAGAATTAATAAGATCAGAGAAGTTACTATGAAATCTCAACTCCATGTAACCAAAGTAATGGGGAATGAACAGAGTGGGCTCTGTGTGAGTGTGGGGACTTTGGATTTATTGGTAGTGCTTCATTTCTTAAAAAAGAAAAATTATAAAAAATGTTTACTGTTGTTAATTCTGGGGGTAAATTCATAGATATTTACTTGTAATATTTATCTATATATTTTTAATTTCTGGCTCTGTATGTCTTCCTGATTCCAGAACAACAAAGGGGGAATGTTTAATAGGTTTCCTTTGTACTCTATGTGTTAGATGCATCATATATGCTCTTCTATCACCTGGCTTCTTCATTTGATTTTTAAACCAGGTTGAATTTAAGAAATTAAATAAATTAATTAATTAAATTAAAGGAATCAAGGTGCTTTGTTAGCCAGAACTTGTGCCAGAATCCAACATTGGAAGCAGATAATAGTGATAGAAAGGTCTTACCTGGGAGGGGAAAATTGGAACCTGAAATTGAAAGCCTTCAGGCATGCTCAGTAATTATGATGTTCTGTTAAGAGTTTGTAGTATCCTAATGAGATCTCCTACTCTGGATTCCTCTGGATTGGGAGAGGAGTGGTGAGGAAAGACTTAAAATGCCAAGGTTTAGATAGCGCAGATAATTACATAACAGTCATGGAGTATAGAATATTTGAATCACTATCTTGTACACTTGCAACATAACACAGTATGTTAACTATACTGGAATTTAAATTAAATTAAATAAAAAAATCCACTGGAGGGATGCATTTTGAGAGAGCTCACTTAAAGCAAAATATTATTATTTCATAATAATAATCAAACTTCTTTTTCTTGGTACTTATGCATATTCCTCCTGTCTTCTTAGTTTCTCTGTGTCACCTATCTCCTGGTTCCATATTTTTAACTTTTCATTGTGTACGTATCTTTTTTTAATTATTTAAATTATTTTTAAAAATTATTTTAATTATCATATATTTATTTTGAGAGAGAGACTCAGAGAGCACAAGTGGGGGAGAGACAGGGAGAGAGAGAGAGAGAGAGACAGAGAGAGAAACCTAAGCAGACTCCGCACTGTGGGTCCTACCCAACACAGGACTCAAACTCACGAACCATGAGATCGTGACCTGAACTGAAATCAAGAGTCAGATGCTTAACCGACTGAGCCATCCAGGTGCCCCGTACATGATTTTTGGAATATGGGTTTATCTTTTGCTTTTCCATTTTTTATGTAGTCCCTAAATGACTGTACTCAGCCTCCCCCTTCGCATTGTTCTCACATTTCCTCACATGGTTGGCCATGAATCCATTAGGACCCTAAATCATTAGCAGGATCCATCTGGCTTCAGTTATTGCTTGGTTTTGAAGTAGTACCTATAAAAACTCTCAGGTTTTATAGAAGAGAGTAGCATTGTTTGGCAAAGATTATACCTTCAGGATTAAGTATGTAAGTGATTTGGGGGGGTGCTCTTCCTTTGAAGCCGAATAATGACAGAACCTAAGTTTATGGATGACTAGATGAACAATGCCATATTTGCCAGTAGTTACTACTTACCAATTCTTACACAGATTTACCTACGGAAAACTAAAAGATAAAATGCTTCACAAATGAAAGAACATACAAAATAGTATCCGGAGGATTGAAATGAATTGTTTCATTCAAGAAAATGTTCTAGAGCATCATTTATTACAAATGCAAATAAACTAGACATATAAAGTGAGAAAAATTCAACTAAATATAATGTAAACTGGGCTAATCTAATTGTAAATCCTTTAATAGTTTTAACTGAAGATCAGTATGAAGATCGAGTTTATTTTTCTTTGAGCTTTTGAATTGCGGATTTATTTGAATCAGAAGAAAAAAATCTTGGAAATATAAAAAGCACTTCGTTTAATTTAGAGGGACCATAAGGGGTAAGCACTTTTGAATCCAGGTGATAGGATAACCCACTTTTCTAACATTAAACATTACACTTTAATATGGAGTTCAGCATGGGGAGAAATCATGATTTAGAGAAAACATAGTTTTTATATAAAAAGAAAAAGCCCAAACAAGGTTTTAAAAAAACTATTATAAATATAAAACAAAAGAAAAAAAAAACTTGTATTTATTGATAGTATAATGTAGTAGATGTATATAAAGTAATATTTTTGAATATATTAATTAATTTGGGGGAACAATTGTGTTTTGGTGAGTGTATGAAAATATTCAATCCCTCTGTGTTTTGGGGTTTTTTTGGGTCATTTTTAGTTTCAACAATGTTATAAAATTTAAGTATATAGGTCTTCCATATCTTTTGTTAAATTAATTCCTAAGTATTTCATGTTTTTTGATGCTATTATAAATTTGTTTTGTATTTTGTTTTCCAATTGTGGTTGTATAGAAACATATTTGATTTCGTATACTCACCTTGTATCCTACAACTTTGCCAAATCACTTATAAATTCTAGCAATTATTTTTCAGATTCCTTACAGTCGTGTACCAAAAAATGATTTTTAAGCGAATAAAGACAATTTTAGTTCTTTCTCTCTAAATTTCCTTTTATTTCTTTTTCTGGACTTATTGCACTGAGTAGAACCTTCAGTACATCCATGACGGTAATGAGGTGACTGTGGGGCACCTGGCCGGTTCAGTTGGTAAAGTGTGGGACTCTCTCTCTCTCTCTCTCTCTTTTTTAATGTTTATTTATTTATTTTGAGAGAGACAGAGCTGGGGAAGGGCAGAGGGAGAGAGGGAGAGAGAACCCAAACAGACTCCATGCCGTCAGCACAGAGCCCGACACAGGGCTTAATCTCACAAACCATGAGATTATGACCTGAGCTGAAATCAAGAGTCAAACGCTTAACCAACTAAGCCCTGCCAGGCACCCAAAGTGTGAGACTCTTGATCTTGGGGTTGTGGGTTCGGGCCCCCATGTTGAGTGTAGAGATTACTTAAAAATAAAATCTTAAAAAGAAACAAAGTGGCTAGAGTGAACATTCTTGCCTTGTTCCCAATATTAGGAGAACTCCCAATATTTCACCATTATATAAAATATTAGATGTAGGATTTTTCACTCATCCTACTTATCAGATTGAAGGAGTTACCTTTAATTGTTTGCTGAGAGAATGGGTGCTGAATTTTCTCAGATTTTTTTCTGTATCTGTTGAAATGGTTATATGCTTTTTATTCTGTTAATATGGTAAATTACTTTGATCGATATTTAATTTGAAACATTTCTTGAATAAACCACATGATCATGCTATATTACCCTTCTTATATGTCGTTGGGTTCAATTTGTTGTTTTGCATCTGTATTCATGAGGCTGGTTTTCTTTCCTGGTAATATCTTTGTCAAGTTTTGATATTAGAGATTTGCTTATTAAAGAAAACAAGTTGGGGCGGTGAGGTGCCTGGGTGGCTCAGTTGGTTGGGCATCTGACTTTCGATTTCGGCTCAGGTCATGATCACGGATCGTGGGTTTGAACTCTGCATTGGTCCAGAGCTTGCTTGGGATCCTCTCTCTCCCTCTCTTTCTGCCCTTCTCCTGCTCATTCTCTCCCTCTCTCTTTCTCTCTCTCTCTCTCTCTCTCCCCCCTTCTCTCTCTCTCCCCCCCTTCTCTCTCTCTCCCTCCCTCCCTCTCACTCTGTTTCTCTCTCTCCCAAAATAAATAAATAAACACTTAAAAAATAAAAAAAAAAATAAAACAAGTTGGGGAGTATTTCTCTTCTGTTTTCTAGAAAGTATGTAAGATGATTATTACTCCCTTAAATGGTTGCTAGAACCCTTCAGTGAAGCTATCTGGGCCTGTTTTGTTTGGATTTTTGTGGTTTTTGGTTTTATTTTGTTGTGTTTTAATTATGGAATATTTTCTTTAGTAGATAGGTTTCTATTTATTTTTGTAGTTGTTGTAGTAATTTTAAGGGATTTTTCATTTTATCTCAGTTACTGAATTATGTGAACATTATATTTGTAGGATCTGAAGTGACATTTCTCCTTCTGATACTAGTAATTGTGTTGCCTTTTGTTTTTCTTGAACAGTCTTCCTAACGTACAAATGATTTCTCTAATCTTTTAAACTGTTGGTTTTAATTTTTTTGAATTGTCCAGTCTTTGGATTGAGTATTGTTTTGACTTCCAAGTTCACTAACTTGTTTTTGTGCCATCTCAGGTCTATTAAATTAACAGTAGATTCAGCCTATCCAGTGAATTTTTAGGTTTGGTATTGAACTACCTAGTTTTTGAAGTTTCATTTCTTTCTTTCTTTTTGTTTCCATTTGCTGTCAGTCTTTCTTATCTGCTCACTAATTCTAACATCTTGAATTACTTGTATTAATGACTTGAGCATCCTTGTCAGTTAATTCTAACATCTTGTAGGTTTTTCTGTGGGATTTTGGATATGGATTTCTAGATATTAGATTTTGTTTATGATATTGTAGATGGTTTTTTTCCTTGAAGAGTATTGATATTTGTTCCAAATTACCAGCTGGTAAATATACACTTACCATATAACCCAGCAATTCCATTTCTGGGTATTTATCCTAGAGAAATGAAAACTTATGTTCACACAGAAACCTGTACACAAATATTTATAGCAGCTTTGTTTATAATTAGCCCCAAAAGAATACTTCCCAACTGTACTTTGACAGGTGTGAAAAAAAATGAAAAACTGTATCTCCAAACCATGGAGCAATGAAAACGAACAATTCTATCTATTGATATATTCTACAAGTTGGATGGATTTCAGGGGTATTATGCTGAGTTAAAAAAAAAAAAAAGCCAATCTAAAATGTTTGCATACTATTTAATTCAATTTTTGTAAGATTCTCAAAGGGACAAAATTATAAAAAATAGAGGACAAATAAGTGGTTGCCAGGAATTAAGGAAAGGGGAGGAGGGTGCGTTATAAATAAAAAGGGGATCTCTACATGTGCTAAAATGCCACAGAATTATAAACAAAGATATACAAAAGCAAAAAATGATTGCCCGAAAAAACTGGCAAAATGCAAGTAAAGTCAGTAGTCTAGATAATTGCATTGTGTCAATCAGTGTCTCAGTTTATGATAATACACTGCAATTATGTAAGTTGTCACCATTGGGGCAGGTGAGTGGTGTATACGTGGGATCTCTCTGTACCACTTTTACTACTTCTTGTGAAGATGAGAGGCAATAAGGATTTCAAAATAAAAAGTAAAATAATATTACCGACTGATCACCTTGAAATTATGGGGGTTTGGTTTTTATACTTTGTCATACCAGATGTTATTTCACTTTTGCCCTTAGCCTTAGGAGAATCCTTATTCCTGGGTTATAGTCTTTACCCTGAGATGTGGCCCTTCTGTGGTTTCTGTGAGAAGCCAGTTGTGTTCACCAGGCCCTTTTAACTTGGCAGGATTCAAAATCCAAACTTGTCTTTCCTGTGGTAGGAGGCCGAAATCTGTGTTCAGCTTTTTAGGCTTCCAGCTGTTGCCTTCTGTTGGGCTCCTTGGAGTCTCCCGGTGCCTGAGCAGTTCAGGGACCAGCCAAGACTGGAGGAGCATTTGTGGACAGATTTCAGCTCCCCCAGCCCTTTACTGTAACACCCTTCCTACCTTGATTTTCCCGTCCTATTGTCTAGCTTTCTGTTAGCTCTTAGATGCCAGTGGGACTGTGGTTTCCTTCTTCAGCTCTAACCTCCCAGTACTTAAGGGAGATATACTGGGAAGAGTTCTCTTAAGGGAGAGTTATACGTGTCCATCTCATCAGTATGGTTCCTTTCTTTCAGTAATCAAATCCCCTACATTTCTGCCTGCTTTTGCTCACTTTCAGTATCTTCGAACAGTTACTTTTAACTTTTTCTTTAATTTTTAAATGTTTATTTGTTTTTGAGAAAGACAGAGCATGAGTGGAGGAGGGGCAGAGTGAGGAGACACAGAATCTGAAGCAGGCTCCAGGCTCTTGAGCTGTCAGCACAGAGCCCGATGCGGGGTTCAAACTCGCGAACTGCGAGATCATGACCTGAGCCAAAATCAGAGGCTTAATCGACTGAGCCACCAGGAGCTCCTGAACAATTATTTTTAATATTTTGTCCAGAATTAATAATTGTTACCTGAGGCAAATTAGTCCGATACGAGATACTTATTATTACTGGAACCAGAGCTCAACAAATTTTATTTTTAAGTATTGTGAATATAAAAAGTTTGTAAAGCAGCACCTGGGTGGCTTAGTTGGTTGAGCATCCAGCTTCTGCTCAGGTCATGACCTCATGGTTCATGGGTTAGAGCCCTGCATGGGGCTCTGCATTGACAGAGCCTGCTTGGGATTCTCTCTTTCTCTCTGTCTCTCTCCTGCTCACTCTCTCTCTCTCAAAAATAAATCAGTAAACATTTAAAAAAAATTGAAAGTAAAATATCCTAGTAACTTTAATGCATAGTGAGAAATATTACAGAAATCAAAGAAAGTATTCAATGAAAACAAAATATGAATAGTCAGTATTTTAAGTAAAAAGAAGGATAAACATACAAATGCAGCCAGAAAAAAATTTTAAAAGACATATAAATGGCTCTTTCAGAAGATTAAGGGCAGAATGTAGTTATGTATTACCTAAGTAGCAGCCTTAGATAGGAATACATATTTAGTCATGAGAAAGGACTTCAGCTCTAAAATCAGATCATCATCCATTGTCTCTTGGAAATATTTTTCCATTTGGCTGTAAAAGTTGTATTTTCTTTCTTTATGCAGCATTTCTGACCTTTGTCATTTCTTAGAGAATAAAACAACAATCTAACCTCCCTTCTGCTTTTATTTTTTTCTTCTCCTTTTAGTTTGCATAATTGGCCTTAAATGAGGTGAGAGTGAAGAAACTAGAGCCATCTCTGGATACATTGCTACCCCACTCCCCTGCAAGCTACCCTCCGGAGTGCTAGATTTGACCATATCTGTTTTGAGGACTCATTATGAACAAAGAAGTCTCCCAGGTGGGAATTGCAGCTCTGTTTTTAAAGAGCTTCGTCTGTACAAAAGTATGGAGGGAAAATGATTACCTGTTGACTCTTTTTTAAAATGGAAATATGTTTTTGATTTAAAAGTTTCAAAGTTGTTATAAAACATCTGCTGACATCCCTAAATGAAAATATTCCAGATCACACTTTATGAACCACCTTAATGCACATTGAAATGAATATAGGGTTCATATGAATATTTTACAGTGAGACCCTCCTCATTGAATTAAAAATGGCAAGCAGAAAATTTATACTGAACCATCCCCAGATTTGATCTATGTATTTCTTTTTTTTTTTTAATTTTTTTAATGTTTATTTATTTTTGAGAGAGAGAGAGCATGAGCAGGGGAGGGGAGGAGAGAGAGGGAGACAGAATTTGAAGCAGGCTCCAGGCTCAGAGCCTGATGCAGGGCTCGCACTCATGAATGGTGAGACCATGACCTGAGCTAAAGTTAGCCAGTTAACTGACTGAGCCACGCAGGCACCCCTGATCTATGTATTTCTAACATGTATGCAGTCATTCAGTCTGTATTTGGTGCCTGTTTTTTACATTTGGGCATTTTTACATAGCTGATTTTGAAGAGTTTGTAAGCTACCTGAGGGAATAGTTCTTTTGTATCGACAAACATGACAATGATCATAGAAGCCTGTATTAGAAAGACAAGCATGCACCCAGCCAAGACAGTAGGTGAAAACCTGAAGATTAATCAGAAAATGATAAATCAGGAAGTGGAAGACTTCTGGCGGGAAGCTTTTTTAAATTAATAGACTTTTAATTGAATTATAGCATTATACAGATAAAAGTTACAAATTGTTAAGTGTAGAACTCTTGAATTATCATGTGCCAAACATATTTGTTAAACGGGTTAGGCAGTAAAACAGTATCAGTACCCCAGGAGCTCCCCTCATCCCCGTCCCAGCTGCACACCCACCTGCACACTTTTAAAGGAGAGGATGGTTGTCACTGTGAAGTGATAGTTGTCAATTTGAAGAGTGGAGCTTAACAACCATAGATGTTAAAGGCAGTTAAATTTGGTTGGCTGACAGGCAATACCTGTGTTTGGAATAAACAATGAATTTGGGAGATGGAGGCGAGACTGTCTGTTGGCACAGGGCTTTAAAGCAGGGACTGGAGGTGCAAAATGATTTGAGAAGATATTCATTTAATCCTACCAGCTCTCTCTTTAAAGTCTCATTGGTAGAGGCTCCTGGGTGGCTCAGTCAGTTAAGCGTCTGACTTCAGCTCAGGTCTTGATCTCGTGGTCCATGAATTCGAACCCCATCTCAGGCTCTGTGCTAACATCTCAGAGCCTGGAGCCTGCTTTGGATTCTGGGTCTCCCTCTCTCTCTGCCCCTCTTCTCACAGTTTGTCCCTCCTTTTGTCTCTCTCAAAATGATAAATAAACATTGAACTCCTCGTTAACTCCTTGTTCATTGAGTGACTCTAAGAAGTCTCTTTTCTTCATATCACAATGAAGATTCTTATCTTTTCTATTTCCCCTTAACATTTATCAAAAATAATTTTAAACTTCCCACATAGTTGCAAGATTGGTGGGCCCTGTATACTGCGCATTGCCCACTTTCACCGGTTGTAAACATTTTGTTATGTTTGCTTTATCTCTCTGTATATTTACTCCTATTTCTGCTCTGCTACCAGCACCATTGTTGATGGTGATGAGTCATCCGAGAGGAAGTTGTAGACATTTATGATCTTCCACTCCTAAATATTCAGTGTTTCTCCCACATAACCACAACATAATAACAAAATTCAGGAAACAACATTTTCATTATTATTATTATTATTATTTCATTTATAGTTCACATTAAAATTTTATCAGTCATCTGATCCAGAATCACACACTGTGTAGTTGTTACCTCTCTTTGGTTCCTTTAACCTGGAATCCTCTATGAGCTTTTCTTTGTCTTCCATAAAACTGACATTTTGGAAGAGTACAGGTCAGCTGTTTTTATAGCAGCACTCATTTTGAACTTGATATCTGTTTCCGTCTGTGTTTCTTTCTAAAGAGACTATGATATGGGACTTTGGAGATTCATGGATTTGTTAACGGAGAACCTTCTCTGGTAGAACAAAGCCTAGAAAGATTTTTTTTCAGGACCAAGTCTGTTAAAACATGGTGGAAACCCAGAATTCTAGAAGGTAGATTCCTAAAGATGATTTGGATGTTTTTGAAAAGAATTTTATATGTGTCTGGATGAATCTTAGAATCTAAGATTTAGAAATTTTTGGACAAAAATTAGGGTTTGTAATGGGAAAACTTTTCGAAGGAATAACACATTTACATTTTAAGGTGAATTATATTTATAAGAAATAATTAGTTTTATTTTATAATGATGAGAGAGGTCAGGATTGGATATACAATCAATTTTATTTATTTCTGTGTGACGTTTGGACTAAAAATTGTTATTCTCTGTTCATGTGTTTGAAACTCTTGTAAATACCACCCAGGATTTCTAGAGGTGGCATAATTTAAGGTCAGCTTTTCTGGGAAAACTCCTAATGAAGAAGCATTTTAGTGTAGAAGCAAAAGCAAATATTGGGAATTTGTTGTTGGCTTTTCTACCTCTCAGTTATGTGACTGTAGGTTAGTTATATAAGTTAAAGCAGAGGCAGATTCTGGAACCAAATTACTTAAGAATGATTTTTACCTCTGCTACTACTTATGATGTGAAGCAGGTTAAGTAATGTTTCTGTGCCTCAGTTTCCTCATTTCCTATAATCCATAAGCAGGTTACAGTGTTCCCTCTCTCATATTTTATGAGTGAATTGAATTAGGAAGGTTTATGAGTAAATAATGTAAGTTCGATGGTTAGAACAATGATTGGCACATAGTAAGTCCTGTATAAGTGTTGGTCATCATATTGTTCCCATCATCGTCGTCGTCGTCGTCGTCAGACAATATGTAAGATAAAAGCGTTGAACTCAATCAGTAATTCTGTAAGTAGGAATAATAATAATACATACTCCATACTACCATATGGAGTATGGAAGAGTAAATGAGTTAATGTACATAAAGCACATAAACTATACACACACACACACACAATTATTATTACATTGTCCCATCATGTAACTAAATGCATGTTAATAGGCCTGCTGTTTTGTGAACCTTTTTATTATTTTGTTCTTCTCAAATTCTTGATACTGTGAAAGGGCACAGGCAAGATATATTCTGTATATTCTTAAGTGGCCTATAGTCAAAAAGTTTGAAAAGCATTTTACTAGATGGCAATTGTTGAGGTCCCTCTGATTCTGAAATTTTAAAAATCTGAGTCCCCAGTTTAAAATTTTATAAGCATTACTCTCATAGGTGTTATTCTGTTAAGAACATTGGGAAGTGAAATTTGAGTTTCACTTGTTTTGAGTTGGCCATTTGCTGGGCATTGTACTGGAAGGGATATGGCTAGAGCAGTTAGTATGATCATTGAGGAAACATTAATGCTGCTTAGCCAGCTCTTCACCTGGAATGCTTGGGGAGTTTTTTTTTCATTTCCCCATGGGCATCAATAAGGTTTTTGCCAAATATAACTGCATCAAGTAGGATGACTGAAGTTTTAGGCTAGGCTTTAAGACATGCATATTCTTCTGTAAATTTGGGGAATAAAGATTGCATGTACATTTATATTGTGATTTTATTCAGACCACTTCTGTTCCAGCTGGGGGATGACCCCAAAATTAACTGGAGGCTTACCTGACTTGATCATTTTTTGGTGCCCTGAGAATATAATTCCATTGTTTTGGCAAATTATTGACCCCTGCAGCTTGGTACTTCTACTGCCTTAGAACATTAAGGATCGAATTTTAGTATATTTAATTTTCTTTTACTGATTTATATATGTACATTTAACCATAGTATACTCTGAAATGAGTTTCTGAAATATTTCGAGGGAAAATGAACAACGTCTGATCAGGGATTTAACTCTTTATTTTAGATATTGGAATAATTTTATGTAGTAAATGTGATTTTGGGTTTAGATGATCATCTGTAGATTATCAGTATCTAAAGCTGATCTTCATTCTCTTCTGGCCACAGCTTCTAACTGATTTTCTGCTCATTAGTTTCTGAATCTGTGAAAGAAGATAGAATTGACGGAAAGAGAGAGGGAGTGAAATTTTTATCACTTAGTCTTATATCTATGATCACCATTTTCAAGCGTGTTACCTCTTTGCTAAACTACTGTAAACTCTTCTCCTGCCCACATGCAAGTAAATGTCAAACACTTATTTTATTGTTTACACAGTTAAAGAGAGCTGTGGTCAGGAAGACTGATTTTCATCTTTTTTTTTCTTTAAGAAATACTAACATATTTTCCATGTAGTACTGATTTTTGAAGGTCACATACAATATATCTGTAATTACCCAATGTTATTGTATGATAACTGGAATCATTTAATTTCATGATTTACAAGGAAATGTTGAGGTGTTTCTGCCCAGTTTGTTTAAATAAGATAGCTACCACAAATATGTATTTAATATGCCAACTATTTTTCCTCAGGCACAAATTCATACAATAGGAATATTTTAGCAAGGTGAATGCATGTTTATTTTTTTAATCTTAAAAAATTAAATTTTAAATAAAGACGGTGCAAGGAATTTAAAATACTGTGTTTTAAAACTGATTTTCTCTTCCTATATTTTTGATAATAGAAAAAAAATAAACTTTTAATAGTTTTTCCAAACTTATTCTATTTAGAAAAAAATAATGCAAGAAAAAAAGCATTGTCTTTTAATCTAAGTATAAATTTATTAAATGTATTATTTCAGAGATGACACACTTTTAGAATTTAAGTTATAAGTCCTTGATCATTTCTTTATTATTAACATATCAAAGATTTTGTACAGGATTTTCTTTTACTAAAAAACCTTTTAAGAAAAATCTGATGTTTTTTGGAACCAGTGAAATAAGAAAAAATGATGTCTTTATTTTAAGAGTTCATTACTTTGAATCCATTTCTTTGCCTTCTTTTTTTTATTCCTGGGCATAAGAGTTTAGATACTGGCAGGTCATTTATGGCAGAGACTTACTGGGGTAGGGGTTCTTCCCTGGGCCAGGGATAGCCACCATCTGAGTTTTGGTCTTTGTCTTTGTAGATTCAGAGAGACTTTTTGTTTCCAGATCTTTAAGGAAATCTTTGTTTAGGCATTAGCTTCAAAATATCTGGCTTTGGGGGGCACCTGGGTGGCTCAATTGGTTAAGTGTCTGACTTTGGCTCAGGTCATGATATCGTGGTTCTTGGGTTTGAGTCCCATTTTGGGCTCTGTGCTGACAGCTCAGAGCCTGGAGCCTGCTTTAGATTCTGTGTCTCTCTCTCTACATGCCCCTCCTCCACTTGTGCTCTGTCTCTCTGTCTCTACAATAAATAAACCTTAAAAAATATTTTTTAAAATCTGGTTTTTAACAAGAAATTAGGAGGCATTCAGAGGAATAAGAAAGTATGGTATATACACAGGAAAAATAGCAACCAGTAGAAACTGTCTTTAAGGAAGTCCAGGCATTGTACTTACTAAGCAAGAAATAAATAGATAAATTGGATTTCATCAAAATCGAAAACTGTTCATAAAGAAAATGTTTGGAAATAATATATCTAGTAGAGGCATAGTACCCTAATATAAAGAACTCTCATGGCTTAACAATAAAAAGACAAATAACCCAATTTAAAAATGGGCAAAGGACCTGAATAGACATTTCTCCAAAGAAGATATAAAAATGGCCAATAAGCACATGAAAAGATGTTCAGTGTCATTACTGATGAGGGAAATCAAGGTAAATCAAAACTGAAATGAGAAACCATTTCACACTTCCTGAGATGGCCAGAATTAAAATAAAATTACAAAACATAAAATAACAATTTTTAGTGAGAATGTAGAGAAATTGGAATGCTTGTACCTTGCTGTAGCCACCACGGAAGACAATTTGGCAGTTTCTCAAAAAGCTAAAGAGAGTTACATTATGACTTAGCTCCACTCCAGAATACCAAGAGAATTGAAGATGTGTTCACATTTATGCATGTAAATGATCACAGAATCATTTTTGATAAATAGCCCCCAAATGGAAAAACCTAATGGCCATCAGCTGATGGAGAAACAAAATGTGGTATATCCAAACAATGGAAAATTATTCAGCCATAAAAAGGGCGATGAAAATCCCAATATTTTCTTATCACTCGAGAAAGACTTCAATTGACTTTGCAATGAAAAGACAAGAAAAATTGAAAACTTCTTTTAGAGAACCCTAGGTGTCTGGAGATGCCAGTCTGAGAAATAGTTCTTTCTGGCAAGTGCCCACTGCAGGACCTCTCTGTGTTATTCATAATCTTCCTGTGTGATTCTTTTCATACAGCTGTCACATTGGAGAGGCTCGGCCCTCAGAATGTCCCTCGTATCACGTCTGTGCTGCTTTGTGCTAATTGACTGCTAAGCATTTTAAAGTATATTATTAGAGTTGTTTACTAACATTTTGTTACTTATTTTTCAAATGATGTTCTCCGCTAAATCTGGGAGATGAGTGACAAATTTCTTATGTTCTAGAAATTTATAGTTCAACTGAAATGTAAAACACTGACCTATTTCTTCAGCCTCACCTGTTTGGTTTTGTCTGATCTATTTGAGGTAGATGTGGTTTCTAATTCCCAAAACTGTTCTCTACAGATTGCATGAGGTTGTTTGAGTATAACTTAGCACCTCTTTTTATATCAACAGGGTACTTTGACTTAGAAACCTTACCTCTTTTTAAAAGGTGATATGCAGACTGGGTTCCTGAAACCAACATTTCTTTTCTTAATGAACCTTATTTAGGTACCCTTACTGGCAAGTATAAAGCCATTCCACAAATAGAAGAGCTGCAATAGTTTTCACTCATCAGGGGATTTGCATTCCACTATCTGTATATTGTGTTTTGTAAATAGAAAGCAGCTAATACCAGAATCATATCATCAGCAAATTGTTGGTGACCCTCTCATAGCTTCTTACTGTTGGCTCTTATTTTGGTAGGCCAGCCTGTCTGGCTGCTGTTGAGTTATTGTCTAATGTCTCTTCAGTCCCAGAATCTTGGATAAATTTAGAAGATGTCAGTCTCTAGCCAGTAGTCTGAGGGGAGCACAGTATGGGGAATCCTGCATTCAGTCTAGATTTATTTTTTGCTCAAAATTATCCAGTCTGTGAGATTATATTATTTATGTTTACAGTTATATCACTGTAACATGACTTTATGTCTTTATAGTACTATGAAATATTCTTGGAGGTTTTCCCTAAATAGTGTATTTTTACCTTTTCAAAATTAGAAGAGATGTTCTCCGTTGAAAATAGGGTAACAAGGATTTCAAGTAAGCTCATTCTCTCATTGATAGGAAACAATTCCAAAGCTTTATGAATGATTCCAGGAAATATATTAACCATGAAGTATCATAAGTATCCTTTAAACTTTTACATGTCATATTAAATAAATCACTTCTAACGCATCACCTGTCTTAGTTTCTCCATCTTTTAGCATTATGTTAGATACTGGATATATAGTAAAAAGATCTAATAATTGGGTTTGAGTTCATAATCTACAATGGGAGACAAACAAGAGAATTATAATTTATAGCATAGTACAGCATAGTATAGTATAGTGTAGCATAGTATAATAAGCATAGTATATTGCCCTTTCTGTTTTGAGAGTCAGTAGATTTCCAGATGGGTAAATTCTCAGATAGGTATAACCTAATGCCTTTGGAAGCAAAGAAGATGGGCAGATAAGGAAGTAAGAAGTGGCCCCTGAGCATGAGGTAGGAATTAGCTAATTCCTTTCTTTTGGTTTAGCAGACTCTGAGTCTTATCTTTCATTGTCTTCCCCCTTCATTTTCTGCTCTCTTTTATTTCTATTTCTGTTGAAAAGCTTAGAAGTAATGCTCCATTATTATAAAGGTTATTGCATAATACATTATTTATATTAATACATTTAAAAACATTGCATTTTATTTCTATGTGAATATAGAATGAGGTGGTTTCTTCTGTGATATTTGGTTTTGTGATAACCTCATTTATGCTTCTGTGAGTTTCTTAGGAAAAGAAGGTAGCAGTTGTATTAATTACAGTAATATATCACTTAGATGATTGCTATTTTGGGTTTGGGTTTCAGAAGAGATGCTAACAAACATGTGGGTCTTTTGACATCTTTTTTGTTGTGGTGATTGTCATTACAAAGGCCTGTTTGCCTTTGCATTGAGGTTGTCCACCTTATAATTATCGTAATTATTTTCCTTATCATGGATCCTTCCTCTCCCCTCACCACAAGAGATAACAAGTATTTTTTACGATGACATTACTCCACATTTATTCATCACGAATAGAAGTCTGGAACGTGACTGTCCAGCATACTTTATACATACTGAGTTTGAAGAGACAGTGGGATATCCAAATGAAAGAGTCCATTTAGCAGTTGGAAACTTAAATACCAAATTGCTGAAATGAGAAGGATTGTCCTTACCCTTTATAGCAGAAGTCTGAGAATGAAAATCAGATCTTGTTCTTAACCCTCCACTGATTGCCTAATTCAGTCAGAGAAAAGCTAAAATCTTTAAAATGGTTCTTACGACCTCACGCGATGTAGCCTCCTGGGATTTTCTGAGCTCACCTGCTCCTTCAGCGCCTGGTTCTCACCGCCCTGGTCTCTTCCATGCTTTGCAGAAAGCAGAGTTATGCTCCCGCCTTAGGGCCTTACAGCCCTTCCCTTTGCCCCTGCAAGGAGCACTCTTCCTCCAGGGACCTTTCCCTCTCCTTCACCTCCTTTAAGTCTTTGCTCTTATCTCACCTTCTCAGTGGGGCCTTTTCCAACTGTGCTGCTTAAAGTTGCTGTCCCTTCCCTTCCACACACTTACCCTTCTTAGTTTTGCCTGATTTTTCTCTATAACACATATCGCCTTCTAATATGCTCTATAATTTACTTTTTAATTTTATTTATTGTCTCTCTGCCTTACAATAGAATGACCCTCTATGAGGACAGTGATTTTTGTAAATATTATTCACGGTTGTATCCCCAGTACCTAGAACAGAGGCTGGCATATACTAGGCACTCAGTAAATATGTGTTGCTAGGTAAAATTAGGGCTACCCACATTGTAATCAATTTAGAGTTTTCTGACTACTGTTTACCTTTGCTGGGAACGTGGACTATAACCAAGGATTTTATTTTTAAAGTCTTTCCTTCGGGTCAAAACTAAAATTAACATATGTAAACTACATGTGTGTCTATCTGCCTGTTTACATATAGATTATATATATATGTGTGTGTGTCATATATAACATTTATAATCTGTAAATACTTGATTGAACACATGTTTAGTCACTTATTCACCAAATTCTATAATAGATGCACAACAGGTAAGAGCTGATGGAAACTTTGTATATTGTGTCCAAGAGGTTGAATGTTGTCCTGTGAGCAGTGAGGATTCAGTGCAGGGTTTTAAGCAAGAGGTGGAGATGATCAGCCTTACATTTCTGGTAGCCTACTCCCGTGGCTCAGGCAGAGCATCTGGAAAGCGATTTTAATGGTCCCGCAGGAGGGGCGCCTGGGAGGCTCAGTCAGTTAAGCGTCTAACTCTTGATTTTGGCTCAGGTCATGATCTCACAGTTTGTGGGAGCAAGCCCTGCACTGGGCTCTGCACTGACACCATGGAGCCTGCCTGGGATTCTGTCTCTCCTCTCTCTCTCTGCCCCTCCCCCTCTTGTACTATGTCTCTCTCTCTCTCTGTCTCTCTCTCTCTCTCTCTCTCAAAATAAATAAATAAACATTTGAAAAAAAGAAAAATAGCCCAGCAGGAGGTGATGAGAGGAGAATATGAAGAAGGGATGGATTTGGGAAATACTTAGGAAATAAAAATTGACAAACCTTGGTGTTTGCTTTCATGTGGGGTATGAGAGAGGAGGTTAGAAGGACTCCAGCATACCAACTAAGAGAAGACACTTATGAAGTGATGTTTAGTTCGGTTTAGAAAGTTGAATTTGAAGTGCCTGTGTGACATCTGGACGGAGATATCTGGTGAGGAATTGGGTTATGGGTCTGAGACCCAGGAGGTCTGAACTAAATGTGGGCATTCGGGGATAATCAGTATAGTGATGTGTTTTGAAACCAGGCTGAGTGAGTAGTATCACCCGAGGATAACGTATATAGTCTGAGGGAAAAAGAGGCCTCGGGCATTAGGACCATGAGGAATTCTGACCCCCAAGAATTGGGCAAAAAGTGCTTAGAGTAAGATTGGAAGAAAACCACACTGATTCTAGTCAGGTTTGACATACACATCCCTTCTTTGGAGAGGGCCCCAATTAAAATTAGTTCTCCTCTGTTGCTTCCATGAACCCTATTCTTTTCCCTTGAAACTTTTATCACAGTTTAAAATTGTTACTTTTGTGTCTTACTTGTTTATGTCTCCTGCTCCAGGAGGGCAGGAACCTCTATTTTGCTGTCCATTTATTTGCTCAGCTTTTAGCACAGTGCCTGATACATGATAGATGCTTGATTTGTTAAGTAAATGAAGGAAGTATGGGATCACAGAAGCCAATGGGCCCAGTGTCTCAGAAGGTTAACTATTTCCAATGCTGCTCCAACTAGTCCAGTGAAATAATGATAATAATAATAATAATGATAGCATATATCGAGCACTAACAAATGAAGGAATGAAAAGTGTCCATTGTATTTATCGATAAGAAGGTTTGGAATGAGTAATCCACGAGTGAACACTAGGTCCTCACGGAGCTCTTTGTCTGAAGAGAAGATGGTAACAACAGTGAGCATTCACCAGGAACTACAGTATGCCCTTTACATGCACTGTTTCGTTCAGTCCTTACAACAAATCTGAAGTTGGGTGAAGGTAATTATTATCCCTAGGTACAGATGAGGAATTGGGCTTAAGGAGATTATACACTTTGCCCAAGAATAAGCAGGTAGCGATTAAGCCAAGACTTGAACTGAAGGCCTTTCTGACCCCACAGCCCATGCTTTCAAAACCACCATGCTCCAGTAGGGAATCCAGTGGACTCCTCATCGGGGAGCTGATCTCTTGGAAATGACATTTGAGCAGGAATGGTTTAGGTGCTGTTTATAGGACAGATTAGAAGTGAGAGTGACTGGAATTGAGAAACCAGATACGTGGATCTTGCATTAATCCAGAATGAAGCATTGGGTTCCAACTAGAATCATAACTATATCTGAGAATAAAAAGGAGGGGACGATCTAGGATCTCGTATTCAGAAAGAATTGACAGGACTGGATACTGATAAGAAATGAGGAGTAAAGGAGAAAAGTAAGAAGTAATTACAAGACTACAGTCCTGGGGGTTGGAGGTTTTTACGAACTGCACTTCTCATATGGGATAAATTCAAAATGTGCCCCTTTTGTTGCATGAAATAATAAACTCCTGATTAGAAATTTACTTACTTATACACAGAAAAGGGTGAGCTGACAGTCTTTGGTATTGAGAAAGGGCAGGGCTAGAGACAGAGTGAGTTTCAGGACTAGAGAAAAAGATTTACTCACACGTATTGATTAAAACCATGTGAGAGATTCTTATGGCTCCCAGCATTCTTTATAATAAGCTTTATAAGCACAGCTGTCCTTGCTGTGGTTTAATCATTATATAATTTAAGGGAAAGTTAAAGGTTTTTCCCATTTAGCAAGAATTTTCTTTCCTTTTTCAAGGGTAGATGGAGTGAAAACAAATGGAGGAGGTGTGTTGTTTGGCACTAATAACATACAAAAGGTGGTCATGAATATAAGGCCAGGAGTAGATTCCGAGTTTTGTTAGGGATTCTACAGAGAGTGGTGGTTGATAGGGACAAGTCAGAGTGGGTCTGTAAGTGTAGTCACCACCTGGCACAACTTGTGAGAGAGACCTGGCTGGCCTGCTCAGGGAAATGACTTTGTGTTCTCTGGCGTCTATACCAAGATCCTAACATAGACTAAACATTTGATCTTTGTCGCCCGACTACATAAACACAAGGTTAGGAGTATAGAATTCAGAGTTGGTAAGTACCAAATCTAATTCATTGCTTCAGCTTTAATCGTGGATGTATTATTTATTTTCTTATCAATATAAAAATCCCAAACCTTATGAGTAAAAATTGTTTCACGTTCTTTTCAAAGTATAATCTAAAATAAATACACACAAGAAATAATTTTCTGACTCCCAGTTATACATTGTTCTTCGAAACGTCTGAAAGTGATCTTTTTCTCTGAAAACAATTTCGGTATCTATTTCATTATTCTAATAATACTTTCATCCTAATTGACCTTTATGGCTTCGTCAGGGACTATTTATTTTGTTTTACAAATACAGAAGAGAAAGAGTAGAAACACTAAATAGCTGATGAGTCCGTATAGGCGCGGGTACTTTTATGATGGCTGTAATTAGCTTGTCACAGAGACCCTACAGTGTTTAGATATCTTCTAACATAAGGGAGCTTCCTCCTTTCCTGTGGTTAGAAAGTTCACCAGAGTAGATTTCTTATTGTTGTCCTTCCTTTTTAGGTGTGAAGTTTTTCAACATGAGTGGCCTCGGGGACAGTTCATCCGACCCTGCTAACCCAGACTCACATAAGAGGAAAGGATCGCCATGTGACACACTGGCATCAAGGTAGGAGCACTCTTTTCGTAGTCTATATCTAGGAGAGCTTCTCTCTTAGTTTCATTGCCACGTAAGAGTTCTTGTTTCATTTACTCGAGGTTTTCTGTTCTTCTTTGAGTCCCTTATACTCACCATGTTTTCTTGCTTCCCCAGGGCTTTTGCACATGCTGCTCCCACAATCTAGCTTGCTCCCTCTAGATTTCTTGTAGTCAGCACCTATGCATTCAACAGATGCCAGCTTAGACATTACCACCTTAAAAGAAGCCTTCACTTACTTCTATAACTATTATGTTAAATATCCCCCATTCCTGTGTCTGTCTCCCACGTATGTTTATAGCTCTGATCCATAATTTCAGGTTTTTACGAGTTCATGTGAGTATTTCACGAATTTCTGGCTTCTCCACTACACATTTAGGCTGCCATTTGGTAAGGACCTTGTCTGTTCTTACTATTTTATCCCTAGTTTGTACCATAGTGTGTGGCTTATATATAGTAAGGACATAGTAAATGTTTGTCAAGTGAATATATAAGTCCATTGTATATCTCGAATGGCTATCTTGGAACGTTATGTTAGCAGAACTAAGAAAAATCATTATTTTTATAATATTAATATTAGGATTTTAAAGAATGCCTATTTGTAAAATTAGATATTTGTATATCATAAGGAATATGATCAAATAGGGTAAAAGAGAATTATTGCTAAAGAGAGTCTAACAAATGCCAGATAGAGAAGGAAACTCAATTGCATCAAAAGAGCAGCTTCCTACCTGAGAGGAGAAGAGTGGGGATCTTATTCCATTTGTCTTCTAGGGTCGAGAGCGAGCTTTCTCAGCCTTCACACTATTGACATTGTCAGCCAGATAATTCTTTGTTGTGGAGAGCTATTCTGTATGTTGTAGGATGTGTAGCAATATCCCTGACTTTCACACACTAGAGGCCAGTAGCATCTTTATATCAGTTGCGATAACCAAAATGTCACATCAGTTGTGACTTCCAAAAATGTCTTTAAACATTGTTAAATGTTTGTCATAGTTTCCCAGGGGTGGGGAAGGCAATATGGCCCCAGTCGATAATCACAGATCTAGAGAGTGAAGTGGCAGAAGACTCTTTTGTCACTGGATTACATGCTTCTTCCTCATGGGGGATAAAGAAAGGATTTTAACAGGAGAGGAAGTGCCAGGGCTCCTGTCTGGAGAGAGAAAAGTTAATTAGTTAAAAGAACTGTCATAGAGAGATCATAACTTAAGTATTCATGACCGCAGGTAAGTGTCCCGATACTCAGAGGAACCTTGATATCAAGATACAATCCAGATTTGTGTTGTCAAAGTTAACGTTCTTGTTTTATCTGTATATAAAGTCAGTTCTTTTCAAAGGAAATCTTAAGAATAAATAAATAGGAGCTTCTGGGTGGCTCAGTCAGTTGGGCATCCGACTTCGGCTCTGGTCATGATCTCACACTTTGGGAGTTCGAGCCCCGCGGCAGGCTCCGTGCTGTCAGCGCAGAGGCTGTTTCAGATCCTCTGTCCCCCTCTCTGTCTGTCCCTCCCATACTTGTGCTTTCACTTTCCCTCTCTTAAAAAATAAATAAGCATTTAAAAAAAAGAAATAAAACTGTTGTTTTTTTGGATTTAAATTTTTATTGGGGAAAATTTTTTAAATCTTTGTAAGAATAGAAACTAAGAAACTGTGTATACCCATCACATATAATTGTTCATATTTTGCGGTAGGGTTAGTATTTTAAAAAATTTTATCAGAGGCGCCTGGGTGGCTCAGTTGGTTAAGCGGCCAACTTCGGCTCAGGTCATGATCTCACGGTCTGTGAGTTCGAGCCCCGCGTCGGGCTCTGTGCTGACAGCTCAGAGCCTGGAGCCTGCTTCAGCTTCTGTGTCTCCCTCTCTGTCTCCCCTTCCCCTGCTCACACTCTGTTTCTATGTCTCTCAAAAATAAATAATCGTTAAAAAAATTGTAAAATATTTTATCATATTTGTATAGTCTTGTTTGAATAAGGTAGTAAAATGATTAAGTATTAAATTGATTTGGTGCAATTTGTCCATTTTTAATAATTATACATATATAAGAATTGGTAATATAGAATGTTTATAAATATACATATTATAGAGTACTGTATATGGTATATATTTTTCTGCAGAATACTTTTTTCAGTATGCATCTTGAGATATAAATATATGTAGATTCAGTACTATCACCTTTTTATTAAATGTTGTATGACAGGAATGTACCCCATTTGAAAAATCCATTTCCCTGCAGATAGACATTCCCTGTAGATAAACAACCTTTTTGTCAGAAATCTTTGCTCTTAGAGCTAGCACTGCAGTGAACGAACATCCTCATATGCACTGCCCTACTTTAGTTTTGTTTGTTTTTTATTTAAATTTACGCTAGTTAACGTACAGTGTAGTATCAGTTTCCACACCTCCTACTTAATAGTAAGAGTTTCTTTAGGATCTGTGTTCATGTTTATGTTAACTAGGTCACTACCACATTGCTTTTCAAATAACAGGACTTGAGAGTTCTTTTTTTCCCACACCCTTACCCACAGTGTCCTCTCCTCACTTTAAGTCTGCCAGTCTGATGAGTATGGGCTTACAGTTTTATTTCACTGATAACTAGATAAGTTGATTTAGACTTTTGTTTTCCTTTTCTGTGAATTTCCTGGATATGTCTTCTGCCCATATTCCTGCTGGGTTGTTTTCTTTTTCCTTTTTATCTATAAGGGTTATTTTTAATTTTCTATGAACTACTCTTTTTTGCTTATATTTAATGTAAACATCTTCTCCTGGTCTGTTTAACTGTTTTTGAAACCTGTCGACATACCTTGGAACCTTCAGTTTTCATGTGTCAAGCTCTTGGGGGTCTTGTTTAAGAATTTTTTTCCCTTTATTCAAGGCCTTAAATGTATTTTTACATATTTTCTTTTAATAGTATTTAAAGTTTTAATTAATCTAGAATTTATTTTTGTGTATGATATAATGTGGGGACCTAATTTTATTTTTTCCCACGTAGAACATTAAGTGGTTATTGCCCTATCCCTTCCCTGCTTTTGTGCTGTTATCTTTATCATAGATCAAGTTCCTGCATAGATAAGGATCCGGTTCAGAACTTTTTTTTTCCTTATAAGTAGTATATATTTAACAAAATTATAACGTATTTACATTAGCATTCAAAATTGCAAAAATGAAAATAAAACAGGATCGATCCAACACAAGGTATGTAAGATACAAGACTTCTACACCCACAAAAGCACACATATACCCAGATGTGAAAAAAATTTTTTTTAAATAATTTATTTTCAAATTGGTTTCCATATAACACCCAGTGTTCATCCCAACAAGTGCCCTCCTCAATGCCTGTCACCCACTCTCCCGCCTCCCACACCCCCCTCACCCTCAGTTTGTTCTTAGTCTTTGAGAGTCTCTTATGTTTTGTCTCCCTCCCTCTCTGTGTCTTTTTTCTTTTCCCCTCTTCCCCTCCCCCATGGTTTTCTGCTAAGTCTCTCAAAATCCACCGATGCGTGGAAACATATGGCATCTGTCTTTCTCTGACTGACTTATTTCACTCAGCATAATACCCTCTAGTTCCACCCATGTTGCTACTTATGGCCAGATTTCATTCTTTCTCATTGCCATATAGTATTCCATTGTATATGTATACCTCATCTTCTTTATCCGTTCGTCAGTTGATAGACACTTAGTCTCTTTCCATGATTTGGCTATTGTCGAAAGTGCTGCTATGAACATTGGGGTCCACGTGCCCCTGTGCATGGGCACTCCTGTGTCTCTTGGGTAGATTCCTAGCAGTGCTATTACTGGGTCATAGGGTAAATCTATTTTCATTTTTTTTGAGGAACCTCCACACAGTTCTCCAGAGCGGCTGCACTAGTTTGCATTCTCACCAACAGTGTAGGAGGGTGCCTGCTTCTCCACATCCCCGCCAGCATCTATAGTTCCCTGATTTCTTCATTTTAGCCACTCTAACCGGTGTGAGGTGCTATCTCAGTGTAGTTTTGATTTGTATTTCCCTGATGATGAGTGACATTGAGCATCGTTTCATGTGTCTGTTGGCCATCTGGATGTCCTCTTTGGAGAAGTGTCTATTCATATCTTCTGCCCGTTTCTTCACTGGGTTATTCATTTTTTGGGTGTGGAATTTGGTAAACTCTTTATAGATTTTAGATACTAGTCCTTTATCCGATATGTTATTTGCAATTATCCTTTCCCATTCTGTTGGTTGTCTATTAGTTTTGTTGTTGTTTCCTTTGCGGTGCAAAAGTTTTTTTTTCCTTGATGAGATCCCAATAGTTCATTTTTGCTTTTAATTCCTTCACCTTTGGAGATGTGTCATGTAGGAAATTGCTGTGGCTCAGGTCAAAAAGGTTTTTTCCTGCTTTCTCCTTTACGATTTTGGTGGTTTCCTGTCTCACATTTAGGTCCTTCATCCATTTTGAGTTTATTTTTGTGAGTGGTGTCAGGAAGTGGTCTAGTTTCATTCTTCTGCATGCTGTTGTCCAGTTCTCCCAGCACCGTTTGTTAAAGAGGCTGTCTTTTTTCCATTGGATACTCTTTCCTGCTTTGTCAAAGATTAGTTGGCCATATGCTTGTGGGTCTAATACTACCCAAAGCAATCTACACATTCAATGCAATCCCAATCAAAATTGCACTAGCATTCTTCTCAAAGCTAGAGCAAACAATCCTAAAATTTGTATGGAACCACAAAAGACCCCGAATAGCCAAAGTAATATTGAAGAAGAAAACCAAAGCAGGAGGCATCACAATCCCAGATTTTAACCTCTACTACAAAGTGGTGGTAATCAAGACAGCATGGTATTGGCACAAGAACAGACACATAGACCAATGGAATAGAATAGAGAACCCAGAAACGGTTCAGAACTTTCTTATGACAATCACCTTGATATCTGATGGGGAAAGTCATTCATTCTTTGTGACTTTTCAAAATTGTTTTCCCTGTTCTTGTCCCTTTACCTGTCCATTCAGATTTTTAAATCAGTTTTTAAGTTTCCCCTGAAGAAAAATATTCCTGGGATTATGATTGGAATGTCATTTACTTTTATAGATTAAATTGGAGGAGAATTGACCTTTTTTATTTTCTAGACTCCAGATTCCCGAGTGTTCTTATTTATGAATATACAGGCTATTCACTTATCCGTAGCAGTTCATAATTTTCTGCTTTGAACAACTAGCCCATCTTTAGTTAGATATATTCCAGGGTACCACAGAATTTTTATCGCTTCTGGAAATGGTATCATTTTGTCTGTTACATCTTCTGACAGCTTTTAATATATAGGAATGCTAATGATTTGGGATTAGTGGTCTCACATGCGTCCATTGTTCTAAACTTTCTTATTTGTTTTATGCTTTATCTATAGATCTTCTTTGATTTTTTTATACATACATAATCATGTCATTACAAATGTCAAAAAGTTAATATATTTTTTCTTCAGTGTTTTAAAGATAATAATCTTTGTATGTTTGCTTTCAAAATATTTGAAAACATTACCTCCCTCAGGTTTGTAAGTATGGGCTTCAGTTTCAATCGGTATTTTTGATATGATAAAGTAAAACTTTGTAATTTTGAAACTGATTGAGTCTGTGCATGAATACCACCTTGTAGTGCTTCTTTTGGTTTTGTTATTATCTGCTGTCTCTTTAAATAGATTGTGAACTCATTAATCATAAAGAGAATATGTTAGACTTCGGGGTATTGCCAGCCCTTTATACAAGAGCCCTGATAGAGTTTCTTAGTAATTGATGCCTCCCATCTCTTCCTGTTACCTCTTCTCCATTCCTTAACTCTACTAGAAGAATGGGGATTAAAATGCCAGTCTCAAAATGCTGGGTAGCTATGCCTTGTGCTTGTTTAACATTTCTAATTCAGTTCAACAAGTGCTTTATTTAGTGCCTACTATTCAACCAGCATGGTGTGCATGACGTTATAAGGACATAAGCAAAGTGAGTCATGTTTTCTATCTTCAGGGAGCTTACAAATCTGGTCATGCCACTCCTCATTCTTCTTAAACCCTTCTGGGCTTTGCCTTGCCCTGAAAAAAATAATTACAACCAGAATGATGACGATAGGTAACATTTATTGAACTAACAGTATATGCCAGCAACTTTGCCAAACATTTCACCTATAACATCTTTTTTTAATCCTTACAGAATTCTAAGAGATAATTAATGTCATGACTCCTATTTTGCACATAAAGAAATTGAAGCTTAGAGAAGTTAAATTGCTGTTAAGTAACTTGTCCAGGGTTATATAGCCCATAAATGACCGAGGAAGTGTGAACTTGTGCTTTTAAGCAATACATCATGCTCTTTATCTTGGTGTATGGAAGAGCCCTCGTGATGTGGCTTGCAACTCATCTCTTGCCCTTCTGTTTCTTATCTATAGTTCAGCCATACTGAACTACTGATAGATCCTTTAACTTGACCTTTTCATTCTCATTTTACACCTTTGAAAAAGCTAAATTTGTTTGTCTGCCTCTCCTGCCTTGACACCAATCCCTGTCTACCACTAGGTTTGAACATCTCATTCCCTAGGTCTGGTGCAATCTGGATGAACTTCTATAGTATTACTGTCTTGTCACACAGTGTTGTAATGACCCCTTTTCTTTATTCTCACACTAATTAGGACTACGTCTAATTTACCTCTGGATCCCCAGGACATAGTACGTGGCTGTCTGGCATATAATAAATTTAGAGCCAATTGTTGAAAAACTAGTAACTTTAAGAAAAAAAATACATGAGTTAATTCATAGCATGATTAACCAGTATGTGTGCAATGTCCATGGAAGTCAAGTGGGCTGGTGAGAAGAGAAATGTAGGTGGCCAGAGTAATAAAGGAAGCCTTCTTTTCCATTAAGGTAGAATTTTTTTTGTCATGTCGGCTCCTCCTTCAGTTTTGACTTTATTTGAATATATCTGCTCTTATTATCTGTCCTTGCCTATTAGTTACTTTGTTTTGTGGTGATTTTCCTAGTCTCTTTCTTAAGTCATTTTATAGACACCTCAGCATTTCATTATTTTTAGCTTCTTGCTTCCTCTGTCACCTCTATCCTGCCATTTAGCACTTTCTTTTACTCTACAGTGGTGTCAGGCACTTCAGTTTTATGCAAAGCTTAATGTCAGAAGCAGATTTTGGAGTTTCACTACGTGAATCCAGTTTACTCATGTTAGAATCTAGACCCTTAGATCCTACTTTAAATATACTTTAAACTTTAAACAGATCATACTTTAGACTGAATCTGCAAAATAAGTCTAGTAGGACTTAGTTTCTCTAAGGTAAAATCAGGTGTCCTCTGAAACCCTGTGAAGTTGCAGAGATGGAGTTCTCTGAAGCCTTGCATCTATCAGAATGTGTGTTTTACTCATTCTCTTCATGCCTTGTTTTCAATGCCTTTGTGTGAGGTTTGGCACAGTGTCTTGCTGCATGTACTTTCTGTAGAAATTGAAAGATAAAGTTTTACTAAGTAAAATGGGACTAATTCCTTAATAATGAAAGATTTTAAAGATAAAGGGTGAATTTTAAAGTTTCAAAATTTGGTTTTGTTCCGGGATATGTGCCATTTTGTAGTATTTTGTTTTATGTGGTTAAATACATTTGTTGGTTGACTTGGTTCTTTTCAACTTACTATGTTACGGAAATGCTATTGCTTTCATAGTTTTGTATTATGAAAAATAAGTGGTATTTTAATTGTTGCCAATTATGAGCTTTTTAAAAAGCAACTTATCTTTCCCTCTTTTCACCTCTTTTTGCCTACCACTTTTCTACCATTATACCAGATGATTTTGATTGCTGCTTATAAAACAAAGAGTTATTTGTGACCAATCTTTCTTATTATGTTAATTTGATAATGGAAAAATTCATTTCAAAGTAATATTTCACTGTCTTTGCATGTATTACATAAAACAAGTTGCCTGATGATTTGGCTAATTAGACCGGGGCAAAGACTGGAAAACAAAACCGAACAGTGTTCAGTCAGTACATTTGAGTGAATGCGAAGTGCTAGCCGGTTGCACTGTTATCTTTTGTTCTTGTAATTCTGCTTCAAGATAAATCAAAATTGATTTATTTATCACATTTACAAGAACTTATAAATAGATGTCTTCTTTTTTGTAGAATGAAGCAGTATACAAAAGACATTGTTCTGTGTACCTTTGTCTCTAATAATTATTATTATTCTTTTTCTTTTACTTTTTGGATGGATGCTCTTTTCTTTTTTGGCGAGGACCAAATAATGGTATAATTATGATAAGAATCAAGAGTTTATCAGATTTCTTTCAGTAACAAAAAAATTAAGATAAAGTTTATCAGATTTTCAAGTATAACTTATTTGAACTCTAGTATAGTCTGGACTGCTAATTTATTACAAAGTTATTTGAAAAATCAGATTTTCTGTTTCAAGGAATTATTGTTTATGATATTAAGTAAATTCCAAATGTACCTAGTATAAGTACTGTCTGCTTCCTTTTAATATCTAACATTTGTTGGGAAATATTTGATGTATTCATATCATTAAGGAAATACATATATGATGGCAGTCTCTCTCTTTATGTATTTTTGGCCAGAATTGTTTTCTGCAATCTAGAATTGTGAATTTAAGTTGTTTTCAAAATCTGACTTTATATCTTGGATAAAATTAAGGATCTCGATAAATATGTAAATATGAAATACTTGATCAAAGAAGGAAGTATAGTGGTAGAAATGTACACTAACTGGTTTTTCTTTGTGTAACAGCACTGAAAAGAGGCGCAGGGAACAAGAAAATAAATATTTAGAAGAGCTAGCCGAGTTACTGTCTGCCAACATCAGCGACATTGACAGTTTGAGTGTAAAGCCAGACAAATGCAAGATTCTGAAGAAGACAGTCGATCAGATACAGCTGATGAAGAGAATGGAACAAGGTAAAAAACAAAAAAAAACCATGGCTGTGTGCTTTGTCACAAAGATCTTTCTAGCATGTGATTTTATTATTTTTATTGTTAAGAAGTTACGTTGAATTTCATAATGTTATTAAGGAAACATTTTTGTTTAGATGGTCTTTATTTTACAAAGTGAATCTGGGAGGCTTCTTGTTACAAAAACATGGCTTTTTAATTTAACTTGCACACGTGTTGACTTGGAGGAGGTTATGGCACCTGCTATCTAAGGGAATTGAGTCAGGAGACCTAAGTTGTGGGGTCAGACCTGAAGCTCTGGTAGTGTTGAAAGACAGTAGCTCAGTTGTAGGAAAATCCCTCCATCTGAATACTAAGCCTGTCTCTGCCTGGGCTCTGGGCGTGGGAAACAGTCTCCTCTGAGAAAACCCTGGCTTTGTTTTATGATTCATATTTATACTGTCCATATTTACTGGGGACCCCACACCGCAAAACACCTGGCAAAGAATTAAAGCAGATGCAAAAGCAGAGCACTTTGGAGGAAAGTTCTCACACCTGGCCCCTTGGTGTTCCCAAAGAAAAAGGTGCTTCTGAGAGTGATTTTATGCTAAAAAATTATATATGAGGAAACAGTAAGTAGGAACACAAAAAACAAGCAGAAGGAATAGACTCGAATGAACTTCAGATTAATAACAGCAATGTGAAAAGGTTAGAAACAAATATATTTATAATGATTAAGTTGTAGGATTTTAAGATTTTAGAAGCTGGAAAGTGGATAGTCTAGTGACAGCTGATGGAGCAGGCAGGAGAAACTGGTATTTTATGTCTCTAAAGGGGAGAGCCAGCAAGAGGCTCTATGTCTCCTCGCTGCTTGCTGCCCAAGTTGGGCAGTCCCCTCTGGGACACTGAGCAGTCCAGAGGAAAAGACACACAGACCCTGACAGTTGGGAATGATCCCCACATGACAAAATCTGTTCCCTGTTTTGCTCCCTGTATTCACACAGCTGCCAGTCAGCATTTTAGTACCTCTTTAATACGAATAAAAATCCGGATATTTGAGGAAAGCCTGTAAAGTAAAAGAGAACAAATCAAGCAAACAGGAAAAAAGGGAACTCAGAAAAAGTAGAGACAGAGCAGAAGAAAACTTCAAACCATCGAAGACAAAAAGGAAGATATTTTAACTATGAAACAATAATAAGATGCTGTAAAATAAAACATTAAAAACACCAAATAACTTTTGGAACTAAAAATCAGGATAGCTGAAATAACTCTTTGTTTCCTACTCTTTGCCGACTCATACCCTCTGCCTGGTCATTCTAGGCACACTCTGCCTCAGGTCTTTGCCCTTTCTGTTCCCTTTACCTGCAGTGTTCTTTCCCAGATGTACACAAGGCTCATTCTTTCACCTCTTTAATGTCTTTGTTCAAATATTTTCTTCTCAATGAACTTGTCTGTCATTATCCTACCTGATACACACACCCTCTCTACATCTTCCTCGATTTACATCAAGTGTGAAGTGTTTTTACATCTCACACATTACATGTTTTATTTGTTTATTGTCTGCCTACTCCTACTAGAGCTCCATGAGAGTGAGGATTTTTGTTTGTTCATCATCGTGTCCTCATACCTAAACAGTTCCTGGCTACATAGTAGACTTTCAGTGAATATTCGTTGAATAAATATTTTAAGAGTTGAAAGATAATGTGGAAAAAAAAAACCCTTAGTAAAATAAAAAGACAAGTAGTGGAAGCTAAGGGAAAGATGGGAAGTGTATAGGAGTAGTTCCGGAGGTGTAACATAGGATTAACTTCAGAAAAAGAGAACAGACCAAGTAGAAGGGAGGAAATTACAAGAGTAGTAATGCAAAACTAAAACAACACACTTCGCAGAGTTAGAAAGATGTGTATTTCCTGATTGAAAGCACTTATATAGCGCCCAGCACAATGAATAAAAAAGAAAGGAAAAAACCTCACACCAGTGGACAATTTTCAGGCACCAGAGAGAAAAAACAAGGGAAAGAAAAAATAGACACACACCAGATTCAGAGTGTATCCGGATTTCTGAATAACAATACTGAATGAGAATTCTTTTCTTAAAAAATGTTTATCTATTTTGAGAGAGAGAGTGCACGTGAGCAGGGAAGGGGCAGAAAGAGACAGAGACAGACAGAGAGAGAATCTCAAGCAGGCTCCATGCCACCAGCACAGAGCCCGATGTGGGGATCAGACTCACAAACTGTGAGATCATGACCAGAGCCAAAAACCACGAGTCAGACGCTTGACCAGCTGAGCCACCCAGGTGCCTGAGAATTCTAAACCCAGAATTCCGTGTGAATCCTAATGAAGTATGAGTGCAAAATAAAGACATTTTTCAGACGTTCAAAGCCTCAGTTCAAGAGTTACCTTCTGTGTACTTTTTTCAGAAATATCTTTCAAAACCATCGTAGCAAACCAAGAAAGAAAGGCATAGATCTTAATCCAGGGAAACCATGGAATCTTAACCGAAGAAAGGTATACTCTTGTGCATCGACCTAAAAAGGTAGCCAGTCCCCGTTGGAGCAAGTGGATAGAGGTCTCCAGGAGGAATATTTCCATGGGGAAAAACAGTGGAACAGAGAATCAGAGGACTGACTAAATTGAGAGGAAATTTTTAGCTCTGGGGGACAGTTTAGGGATGAGTTAAACTAAAAAAACTAAAACGCAAAACATGAGAAATGTAAATGATAGCACACACCTTATCTCATTTGTGAACTGTATTTATGTAACCACAGTAACATAGATATTAGATACTGATGGCTCTAAACATTGTAACTATATTGGGAGGTTGGAAGGAGGGAGAAATGTGTGGGTAGAAGGTTGATGTAAGTTAAAGTCTTACTTTTCATGATAACATGCCAATAAATTATGTCTATCATGGACATAATCAAGATCTGGCAAATAAACATGGAATTGAGAAACACAGAATGTAATAGTTCGGATAAAGGCTCGGCTACTGTAAGAAGAGACCCAAAGTATGGTGGCTTTCACAAGATAATCTAGGTGTGTGTCAGAGGTTGTGATTGCTTCCATCTTTTTTGCTGTGCCATTGCTGGTGTATTCCCATTTTCCATGTGGCTAAACGTGGCTCACCAGTCCATATCCCAGCTGACAGGAAGGGGAAAGAAGAAAATGGGAAGGCATGCTCCTTTCCTTTTAAGGACAAGACCCAGAAATTGCATGTCACTTCTTTTCACATTCCTTGATCCAGAAACTAGGTCACATAGCCACTCCTGCCTTAGGTTTTGCCTGAAATTTTAGATGTTTTGCTTTTCACACATAGTTATTTAATTTACTTGAACTTGACGGTTTGTATTTTTTGACAAACTTGTTTAAAAAACAAAAACCTGTCTTAATGTTATAAACACATGAATTGATGAAGGGAGTATAACTTAGAACTCAGTGAGAAACTTCTATACCATAATAATAAAAAGGTAAATAAACCAATTAATAAATGGGCAAAGACTCTGGATACTTCTCAAAGACATATAAATGACTAATAAGCACAGGAAAAATATGTCAAATTCATTAACCATCAGAGAAGTGCAAATCAAAACCACAGTGAGGTACCAGGATGGCTGTGCTCAAAAAGACAGATAAGCGTTGGTAAGGATGGGAGAAATCGGAACCCCCGGCTGCTGCTGGTAGGACTGTAAAATAAAATTGTGCAGCCACTTTGGAAAACAGTCCAGTAGTTCCACAAAATGTTAAACATCAAGGTACGATATCATCCAGCAGTTCCATTTGTAGGTACATACACAAGACAAATGGAAACCTATGTCCACACAACAACTTGCACACAAATGTTCGTAGCAGCATTATTCATAAATAGCTTAAAAGTGGAAACAACCCATATATCTATCTGCTGACCAGTGGACTAGTAAAACAAAGTATACTTCTATAATGGAATATTATCTGGCAGGAAAAAAAAGGAATGACGTACTGACAAATGCTTCAATATGGATGAACCTTGAAAGCATACTAAGCAAAAGAAACCCATCACAAGGGACCACATATTATATGACTCCATTTATATTAAATGTCCAGAATGGGCAGATCCGTAGGGACAGAAAGTAGATTGGTGTTTGCCAAGGGCTTGAAGGTATTGGGAAAACGGGGAGTGACTGCTTACGGGTACAAGGTTTCTTTTTGGGTGAGGAATATGTTCTAAAATTTATTATGATGGTGATTGCATAACTCTGTGAATATACTAAAAACCATTGAATGATGCTTTATTTTCTTAATGTTTATTTTTGAGAGAGAAAGTGAGTGAGGAAGGGGCACAAAGAGAGGGTGACAGCGAGCTCTGTGCTGACAGCAGACAATCCAGTGCAGAGCTTGAACTTACAAACCATGATATCATGACTTGCGCTGAAGGACACCTAGCCGACTGAGCCACCCAGGCAGCCCTGAATTGTATGCTTGAAATGCATGGATGGCATGCTGTGTGAATTGTAAATCAGTAAAGCTGTTGTTATAAATACTATATGAAATGACACTTTGCACCCAGTAGATTCACAAAAAAAATGTTTTTTAAATTGTGGTATCAATTGTCAGTGAGGATGCATAAAACAAAAACCGTTGAGTATTACCAGAGGTACATTCTCTTTGGAGAGCGAGTTGTCGAACCTAGTGATGTCGAAAATACATAGACCCTATGATCCAGGAACTTCACTTTTAGTATTTACCCTAAAGAAACTGTCACACATGAACAAAAGAGGAAGTACTGGAAATAGTTTATTACAGCTCTATGTGTGGTAGTCAGAGGTCTGTCAGTAGTGGATTAGGAAGTCTACTCTGTGGGTTATTCACATGATAGATACCCTTTCAAATGAATCAATCAGATCTACATCAGTGTGCTTAAATCTCAAACGTAATATTGAGTGGAAAAAGTAAGTTGGAGAAGTCTATATATTCTTATGTAAACTTTAAAACACAGAACAGTGGGGGCACCTAGATGGCTCAGTCAGTTGCGTGTCCAACTTCGGCTCAGGTCATGATCTCACAGTTCTTGCACTGTCAGCAGGAAGCCCGCTTTGGGTGCTCTGTCCCCCCTTCTGTCTGCCACTCCCCCACTGGTGCTCTCTATCTCAAAAATAAACATTTAAAAAAATAAAATAAAACAAAACAGTGATATACTGTTCATGAAATCATGCATGTGTGCTTAAATAATAAAAACAGGCCTAGAAATTTTTATACTGACCTCAGAATACTGATTATTTCTGAAAAGAGACAGAGAAGGAATGGTAGCAGAGTGTTAGCTTTATTTGTAATGTTTTATTTTTTTAAAAAGCAAAGACCTGGAGCAAATGTTAACATCTGTGAAAAATGAATGGTGGCTATGTGAATGTATGCTGTCATCTCCTGTATTTTTGGAATATATGGAATATTTCATATTTAATTGTTTTAAGATTTTTTTATTTTTAAGTAGTCTCTACACCCAACATGGGGTTCAAACTTACAACCCCTAGAACAAGAGTCGCATGCTTCACTGACTGAGCCAGCCAGGCACCCCCGAAATATGTCATATATTTAAGTAAAAAAAATGAGGCTCTATATTCAATGATACCAAATTTGGTTTTTGGCTAACTAACTAACTAGTTTGACAGATTGGAAACTTATTTAAGTATGGTGCTGCTTTAAGATGATGGATGGCTTTTCCAACATCGCTGCACAAAAGAATTTCAGATCATTTAGCAGTTACACGGTTTTATCCATCAGATCGTCATGACATGAATGTGGAAGGTAGGCTAATTCATGCAGGCTCACAAAAGGAAAAAGCATTTCTTCACCCTCTTTTCCATGGCAGTTGATCAAATCAGAAAAAGAACAAGAAAAATGGAGGAAATCATCATTCTTTTACAGTTTATTCATTTCTTAAAAACTTTTTGTGTAGACTTTTTCAAAAGGCTTTATATTTATACCATTTTCCCTGTTGTTGGGACATTGGACTTAATAAATCAGAATCCAAATTCTCCTGCTACCTCTTATTAGTTATATGACTTGGGACACATTACTTAACCTTTATGACCCTCAATTTTGTCATCCGTAAAGTGAATATAATTAAGATTAAATAATGTTATCAATAAATATTACCTAGATAATAAGTAAATGTTATTTGAATCTTAAATTAGGTGAATCTATGTCTTTGTAACTTGCCGATATGGAAATGAGCCCTTTTTGGATGCGTGACTTTTTGTTTGTTTATTATAGAGAAATCAACAACTGACGATGAAGTGCAGAAATCAGACATCTCGTCGAGCAGTCAAGGAGTGATAGAAAAGGAATCCTTGGGGCCTCTTCTCTTGGAGGTAGCTGTTCTCATTGATTTAGAAAATGATCAAAATCTTTGTTCTAAGACAATTTGGTTTTTTCTTTATCTTTTATGTCATATCCAATTAATAAATTATAAAACAAAGTAAGTTTTAAAGAACCTTTAATAATTATTTTATTTTGTAACCTATTCTGACAGTCATTGCTATTTCAGAATGGAATGTGATTAATGAATATGAGAAATTTTCCTAAAGGCGTTCTATGTAGTCAGATGGAAAACTGAAGCCTACCTTATGGCTTTGCCATTCATTTCTGGGGTGGTTCGGACTAGTTGGGAAAATGAAACATTAGGATTACTCAGCTCACTAGTGCTATCTATATGTAGAATTTTTTAATTTTATTTTATAATAGTTTATTTTCAAGTTGGTTTACATATAACACCCAATGTTCATCCCAACACGTGCCCTCTTTAATGTCCATCACCCCCTCTCCCCCCTCCCTCACCTCCCTCACCTCCCTCACCTCCCTCACCTCCCTCACCCTCAGATTGTTCTTAGTCTTTGAGAGTCTCTTATGATGTCTGTAGAATTTCACGTTGAGTAAGGGATGCCTCACTTTATTGCAGTAGGTGTTTTCCTGAAAAGATTCCTGACTAAAATTTTTAAATGTTTATGTAGACACTGTATGAGAACTTACTATTTTAATAACCCTCCACCAAACTTTTTGAAGAACTTTTAAACTTGAATTGTTTTGTAATTACTGTGTAATTTTCACCCCAGCTTTTCCTATCTAATCTTCACTCCCTTTGTCTTCAACACAGATGTTTTGTTTCCAGGCAGGCTCATCACCTTAAGTGATCCCTCTCCCACGTGAATGTTTAAGAACACTTGTGTATGGACACACTCATTCCCCACAGAGTAAACAGAAACTGGGTAGAAGTGGCTACCAGCTGAGCATGTGCATACACGTGTAACTGGGAGAGGGGAGGCTAACCACACGCGGTAGAGCTGGGTGTTTTTTTATACCCTCTTCATAAGCTACTAGATTGACTGCATGACACATGACCATGTTTTGGAAACAGTATTGTAACAAGTGTAGTAAAAATGTTTATGGTGGAATCTGGGTGGTGAACATACAGATGTTAACTACATAATTCTTTCAACTTGGCTGTATTTTGAAATTTTAAAATATAAGCTATTAGAGGAAAATACATTAAAGAAAGAAAAGCATTTTCAGCTTATTTCCAACTTCCACCCCATCTCTTCCCCCTGCTTGGCACCTGTCACCACCATTCGAGTGGCTTAGGACCCTTGGGCCCTTCCTGGTGACCTGACCTGTCGTGGCATTCGCTGCTCATCTTCTGCAGCCTGCAGGGGCTAGTCTTTCCATAACTTGTAGTTTCTCTGTGTGGGTTCTGTAATTCATTACAGATTTTATTAAATTTATTTTCTGCATATAATGTCTTTTGAGACACTGATAAGTACATGATATACAGGTGCTTGAGATTTCTGGAATTCCTGTAGGAAAATGGTGGTCATTGAAATCCTGGCTTCACCTCACATTCTTCAGAAACCGCCGAGATCAACAAGGAGAGCAAGTAGATTATTAACAGACTGAACGTAGCACAGCTGGAGACGGAGAGTGTTATTACTGCTACTTTAACTTATATAAACATCCGTCATCGCTCTGCGTGAAAAGTCCCTTTAACATGAAGAGAAAATGACAGGAAAACATCCATTCGAAGCTAGTATAAAAAGAAGACAAAGTATGAATATTTCTTTTAGCTGAAAAAATTATTACCCTGAAAATCACTATGACTCAAAGGAAGACTGTAACACAGCATCACACATGAATTAGATGTCGTTAGGCAAGCATTTTCTAATATGGAAAAGCACACCGAGTTAGAAATTCCAAACCCTCAGAATAGAAATATATTTAGGTTTCAACTTCAAGGAGCTAATAATATTTTTATTTATGGGCTATAGGTAGTGTGAAACAGACTGCAAAATAGAATTACTAACAGACCTCAAGGTCCCCTCTGTGGACAACCTTTTCTGTGCCTTCTTTTGTATCCCCCGACCCCATCCGCATCACCGCAGACTTTATAGTGTCTCAGCCAGGGCAGCTAAGAAGTGGTGAAAAGCCACCATGAGACTGTCCGTTGATTCATTCACGCTGAGTCTGGAGCTAGAGTCAGTAAGCTAGCCGTTAGTCGTCACGGCTCTTCAGAGCTAACGAAAGTTAAAAATTCAGTGCTTCAGGAGCACCCGGGTGGCTCAGTCTGTTGAGCATCCAGCTCTTGATTTCGGCTCAGGTCGTGATCTCAGAGTCATGGGATTGAGCCTTCTGTTGGGCTACACGCTGAGCTTGGAGCCTGCTCAAGATTCTCTCCCTCTCTCTGTCTCTGTCTCTCTCTCTCTCCCTCCCTCCCTTTTTCTCTCTCTCTCTCTTCCTCTCACCCCCCCTCTACCTCATTCCCTCTCTCTCTTCCTTCACCCCTCCTTCTTGCTCGTGTGTTTTCTCTCTCGAAAAAAAAAATTGTGTGTGTGTGTGTGTGTGTGTATATATATATATACATATATATATATATATATATTCGATGCTTCAGTCTCACCAGCCACATTTATTTTTTTTATGTTTATTATTTTTGAGAGAGAGAGAGAGACATAGAGCACTAGCAGGGGAGGGGCAGAGAGAGAGGGAGACACAATCCCAAGCAGGCTCTGAGCTGTCAGCAAAGAACCCAATGTGGGGCTCAAACTCACGAACTGGGAAATCTTGACCCGAGCCTAAGTCGGGCACTTAACTGATTAAGCCGCCTAGGTGCCGCATCACCAGCCACATTTAAAGTGCTCCGTGCCCATGTGTGGTTAGTGACTATTGTATTGGACACACAGATGTAGAACATTTCTGTCATTACAGAAAGTTCTCTTTGGCAGACAACATTGGTCTGGAGGGACTTGCTTAGAGGAAGGTTTGCCGATCTGAAAAGTAACCAAATATCTACCATTCTGTGAGGAACTCTCGCCATAGTGTTATTCCCTCTTCCTCTCCTCCCCCTTTTAAACATAAAGGAGCATGAATTAAGAATGAAGGTATTGGAGGTAATTTCTTCACATTTAAAGGGAGAGTGATATTAGACTTTATTTATTCAACGAATATTTGTCGCTTGCCATGCAGTAAGTACTCTTCCATTTTTTGTTGTCCTCGTTGTCCATCGCCCTTTGCTATCTAAGTTTCTCTGCCTCCTGTTCACAGCTCTGCGTTTTCTGACTGCTTCTTATCTCCCACTGCTTCCCAAGAAAAATTCTGTTTTAGCCATGGAGGTCTCCTTAGGCCTTACCCATGCACTCAGGCCTCCTCACCTCACTTGGCGCCGTTCCCTACATTGCCCTGCGCCTCTTGACACCGGTCACCACCCTGTCTCGCTTTCTTAAAACTCTTCCTGTTGCCACCCTGACAGAACTCTCTCCGCTCCTCTCTGGCTGCTCCTCAGCCTCTTCCTTCAGTTTTTCCTTCTTAGCCTGCCTGTTAGATGTTTGCATCCTTCAGGGTTCAGGCCTTGGCTCTTTTCCCTTTTTTTATTCTGTGCACTTTCCCAAGCAGTTTCTTCTATGCCTGTGTCTATGTCCATATGATATATTCATGTATGTATGCATACATGTAAGTATGTTTTAATTATCAGTTAGAGTTCTCAGGTTTCAAGCAATAGACCCCAATTCTGACCAAATTAATCAGATGTGAATTTGGGTATCGCAGAACGATGCTTGGCAATGAGATGAAACCAAGTCATCTTAAAGAGGCTAGAAATCAGATACTATACGAATGATCTCTTAGAAAGACCCATCTGGGCAGCGCCCTGCTGGCACAATGAATGCATTCCAGCTGTATTCGACCTGTCATTCTCCTCGAGGTTCCCATTTAGGTCGGTCTCCCAATGGCCTGATTAAGAATCTCACAAGACTTTGTTTAATTGGGAAGAAGTAACTCCCCAAAGGAAATCAGATAGTCTGTGGAAGGGGAGAAGATGATTATAGTTAAGAAAAAATAAACAAAAAGCCAACTGATACTGTATGTACCTATAAATTCCAACGTCTGCCTTAAGCTCAGATCTCTCTTCAGTTTTTCTTACATTCTATCTTGCTGCCTTTTGAACATCCCCATCTGAATATTCCTTAGTCATTTCAAATATAACATTTCTGGGGCACCTGGGTGGCTTAGTTGGTTAAGCTTCTGAATCTTGATTTCAGCTCAAGTCATGATCTCACGGTTTGTGGGATCGAGCCCCGCATCAGGCTCTGTGCTGACAGCATGGAGCCTGCTTGGGATTCTCTCTCTCCTGCTCTCTCTGCCCCGCCCCAACTTAGACGTGCATGCTCTCTCACAAAATAAATAAACTTAAAAAAAAAGAAAAATGTTTTTATTAAAGAAACAAATATAATACTTCTAAAACTAAATTTATGACCTGTCCCTTTACCTCCTGCCTAAAAATAAGGGGGGGAAAAGTCAATAATAAAGACTAGATTTCTTTACTCCTTGAGTCCATTTCCTGTGGCAGGGAAAGGCACCTATGTACCAGAACCTTTACGTCGTTAATGAAGGATCTCCCAGAATGCTCTTTCCCACAGCTGTTAGAGGTTTGTTCTGTCTGTGTCAAGTTCTCTTCTGTCACTGCCACTGCCTTAATTCAGGCTCTGGTTTGAACTGGAGTACCACAGTAGCATTGCAGCTGTTCTCGCTTCCAATCTGCATGCCACACCCACTTCCAGAAGGATCTTTGTAAAAGCAGACCACGTCACTCTCATGCTTAAAACATTGCCTTCAAGAAAATGCCCATTGCCTTTAGAATAAATTCCTCTTTTGTTAGTTTGTTTTCCTTGAAGAGTAAAAAAAAAAAAAAAAAAAAAACACAAATATAACAAGTGCATACAGGGTGATTTTTCTAACCTTTGAGCTCTTTCCTGTGTTTCGAATGTCCTTTCCACCTGAGTTACTACTCTGTGTCTTTCAAGAGTTCGCTCAGGTGTAAGTGTGGCCTCCTCCCAGGAAACCGTATCGGTGACAGTCATCCTTCTGCCCATTTCGGGTGCTTCACTCTGTGCTGAACCTTTATGAACGCCTCTCCCATACTATTCATAACTATGCGTACTTGTCTTTTTCCCATCAGAGACTGTAAAATTGTTGAGAGTTGTGTGTTTTATTCCCGGAATTTTGTCCATTACCTGGCACTTAGGTGATAGTCAGTGAAGCTTGTGGAGTCATTGAAAGCCAAGGCCCTGTGAGAAGCCTTGGCCACGGTGGATCTTGCTGTGAGACACAAGGTGGTCAAGAGAAAAAAACCCTCAGATTGATGATGTCGGACCAAATGGACAGGCACTTGTTATCATCTCCTGTGTGCAGCTCAGTGGAAGACCAGCTGTCAGCACTTGGAGAAGCAGGAAGGTTCCTTTCCAGAAGAACACTCGGAAGTTAATTATATGCATAATATATCAGGAAAACTTGTAGAATAACTATTAGCAGATTATATTAGTCAGACACGCTTTAAGAAAATAGAGGTGTTTGTATATTCATAGGAACAGTCTCAAAGAATATTCCCTGAAATGTTACCAATCTCTTGGGGATGAGATCTTGGCAGATCTTCTACTGTTTCATTTTCATATTTAAACAATTTTTATAAGTATATGTATCATTTGTAATAGAAAAAAAAAACAACAGGGGCGCCTGGGTGGCTCAGTTGGTTAAGCGGCCGACTTGGGCTCAGGTCATGATCTCGCGGTCTGTTAGTTCGAGCCCCGCGTCAGGCTCTATGCTGATGGCTCAGAGCCTGGAGCCTGCTTCAGATTCTGTGTCTCCCTCTCTCTCTGCCCTTCCCCTGCTCACACTCTGTCTCTGTGTCTCTCAAAAATAAATAAATGTTAAAAAAAATTAAAACAACAACAATAAATAGGCATTTCCAGCAAGAGACAGGCTGTATCTCAGGAGTAGGGTCAGCAGGACCACTCTGTAAGCATGAGGGGGCCTTTGTAGACCTGTTGTCCAAGCCAGCCTTTTCTGGGGAAGCTCAGAAGAAATACAATGCCCTAGTCTTCACAGAGGAAATGACGAGTCCGGGTGACTGGGGCCAAGCAGGGACCTGGTGAAAGTTCTACACTCCCCGAAGGCTGACCAGCTGCATATTGCAGAGGCCAGCTACTAGAATAACTTCCCAGCCTGGCAGTGAAGTCAGGTACAGTCAGTGGGAGGAGAACTTGGAGAGCCCCAGTAGGTCTGTGGAAACGGATCCTGCAGGGACTCGGGGCCTGCTACAATGAAGAACTTTTAAGTCCTTTGGATTTTGCAAATGCGTTGAAAATAATTGCACCAGATAGTCCAGCTGAATCCCTACGCCTTGTTGGTGCTGGGTACTGAGCCCACCATTGGCTAGTGTTCAGATCGGACAGAGGTGATCTCAGGAGTGAGTCTTGGTCTCTCCCAGTCCCTCTGCACATAGCAGGCAACGTCCGAAGATATCCAGAGACAGACATGGAAAGTGAAGAAAGCAAGGGAGAGAGTAGCTGTGGCTTCGAAGATAGACAGGGTCATCAAGGAGTCTGAGAGGGAGGAGCCTTGAAGTATGCCCTGAAAACTAGGTGAAAAAAGGAGAAGGTAGTGCTGAAGAAGAGGGGGACTATGGCCCTTGGAATCGGTTCACCATGAAACAACCAGATTTTACTTGTCTGTCTTTCTCTTGCTCTAAATTACGACAGTTATACCCAAACTGTTTCTGATTAAAGTCTTTTGAGAGATCAAAAATAAGATAAATAAAGTGAAATCATATTTACACTGAATCAATTAATAGCTAAGAACATTTTAAGTAATTTTTACATCTACTTTTTAAAAACCGATATATCTGCATTTCCATTGTTCCTATTTTCATATCACCTGCTATGAAATTTATAGCTAATCTTAAAAAAAAGTTAGTTAGAAATGAGGGTGCTTTCCTATGCTCTTGTAAACACAAAATAGTTTAGCAAAGGGTTTATCTGGTATTGAGGTGTTTAGGTCACTAATCACATCCCAAGGTGTTTATTGACATTTATCTTCCTTGATCTCAAACAATGATTCTTCCAAAGTAATCAAAGGATGTCACATTATCACATTAAAAAAAATGAGTTTAAAGCACACTGAAACTGGAAGATTTTTGAGTAGGTAAAAAGTCCTATATGTAAATGTTTAAACTGAGAAGAGAAGTTTTACAACTAAGTAACTGGGGTCATTTTGACAACAAAGTCACAACTATGGTACATTTCAAAACACTTCAAAGCATTTTCATGTGCTGTCTCTATAGCAGAGGTGTCTTTTTGAAAGACAGTTTACTTCTTACTCGTGTTTAAATTTCATCTTTACCCCGGAGGGGCAAAATCAAGTGTGTTTATTATTTGGAAAACATCTGCTAGGTAACATATTATCATTACCACTTGTCATCCTACCAAAAGGTCAGCAAATTTGGGACACTTGCCTTTTTAAAAAAGAAAAATGAACAGCCTGTAACATTGTTAGCTCTTTTAAGAATTTTGACACAGGGAACTAGACACTACTGGGTGATAACAACGGACTTTCATTGTCGTTTTACATCTTGTTACAAAATCCTGTAAGTGTTCTCCTTTTTAAAAATCTTATTTTTACTGCTTGTATATATCCTATAGCAAGTAAACCACAATATATTGCAGTAAATGGAAAGATTATAAATAAGTCAGGTGCCACCCTACTCGACCTCTGCATTCTGGATCTTCTCTCGGGGTTCTGTGGTTTGCGTTATGTGACTGTCTAGACTGAGTTGAGGTATCAGGGTTTTCAAGATGTTTGTTAAGCTGAGTTTCTTCTTTATATTTTAGATTATGCTAGAAATAAGAGGTTCTAACTTTTTTCCTGCACCTCCATGGACATAATGCTCCTGTTAGGGTATATATACCTCCCCTCTTGCAGACCCCTGGCTCTATCTCAGAGTGTAGGAGGCCCCCTGTGGTTTAGCCCCTGTCTACCTCTCCAGACTTCTTTCCTGCCATGAGCCGGTCTTGCAGCACGTACCCCAGCAACTCCAAACTGCTTTTTTCTTCCTTAATGTAACACATTCTCCTCTCTGCCTAGAATGTTCTTCCTTCATTCCTCTTCCCCCTCCTCCTCTATGCCCTGTAAAACACAGGCAGAAGTCTATAAACAACCTTTCTGTGCTCCCTCCACTCCAACCCAAAATTAGGTATTTTTCCTTGTGCTCACAGAATACTTGGTGTATGTCTCTGACACTGCATTATTGGTATTTTATTATTTTTATGTCTCTCGCTACCATTGTACTACAAGTTCCTTGAGGGTAGAGACCAGACCTTAACTTAACCTGTAGTTTAAAGATGTTTATGACTGAGTGAATATCAGTTACTTACGTCACATCTGGTATCATGAAGTTTCTAAGAAAGAGGGTTGATACCTTCATGCCCACTGTTTCCAAATCCTGTTCCTTCCACAGAGAACATGCAATATTCAGTCTTCTACTCAGTCTCCCCTTTTTTTTTAACTTGACATATATTTCTGATCTCTTTTTCAATAGAGAAATGTATATGTTTGTTTTTCTTTTCTTTTTTAACCTTCCATCTTCGTAATCCTTTTTTTTTCTTTTTTGTTTTTTTGGCTTTACAGGCTTTGGATGGATTTTTCTTCGTTGTGAACTGCGAAGGGAGAATTGTATTTGTGTCGGAGAATGTAACCAGCTACTTGGGTTACAATCAGGAAGAATTAATGAATACCAGTGTCTACAGCATACTGCATGTAGGGGATCATGCAGAATTTGTGAAGAATCTGCTCCCAAAATCACTAGGTACAAAGCAATGTGTTTTTCAAAAGAATATGAACTCTCTGTGGCTGTTTCTTACCTTATATAATTATTATATTTTTATTACATAGTATTATTCTGAAATAAGTTCTAACACATTAAAAATATTTTTAAATTTAATTTCGGCCTGATAATGTCAATTCGAAAGGGGAGTGTCATCATCTAGCTGGTAGAGAGCATTCCTTTTATTATCCTACTCCTCCAGCTTATGACCTACTCATGTGACAGTGGTAAGAAGCAGAGCAGTCAGTGCCTTGCCACTAGAAGCTTCTGCTTGAAATTGCCTTTCTTTTCAGTTTCGATTATGTCCAAGAAAGAGACCAATGTATATCCTTCCCACTACCCTGCTCAAAAAGAAAAAAAAAGGAGGAAGGGAAGGAGAAATATACTGTCATATTACATATGTATTAGAATGAATATTTTTGGATGTAAGTGGTTTCGACTCAGATGTTCCAAGTATGGTTGGACAGGTTGTTTGCTGACAAAGGAGCTTAGCTGAGAGGATGGATGGGCTCTGATTTCCAACCTCTGTTCCATTTGCTACACTGCGTGCCTGTTCCGTAGCCTGTATGTGCTCCAAAAGTAAGGGAGGGCCTTGGCTAGAAATTCTATGTAACTAACCCACACATGCAAATTAAATGTTATCTGCAGCTCTATTTTCCACATTTTTCAGTCAATGGAAAGGAAGCCTTTTGTCTTCCTTGAAAAGAGTAGTTAGTACATGTTTAGAGTACCTGGGGGCCTGAAATGATTATTTCTATTAAAGTCACTAGTTAGATATTTGAATTATCAAAGGGTCTTATGTGCTTTGTTATAGCATTTTAGAATGTAAATGATTTTAGAGATGATATAGTGGATTCCTTTATTTTAAAGACAGTGCAAGGGCACCTGGGTGGCTCAGTCAGTTACACGTCCAACTCTTGGTTTGGGCTCAGGTCATGCTCTCAGAGTTTGTGGGTTCAAGCCCTGCATTGGGCTCTGCACTGATAATGTGGAGACTGCTTGGGATTCTCTTTTTCCCTGTTTCTCTGCCCCCCCCCCCATGTGCTCACATGCACGTGCACACACTGCACTCTCTTCCTCTCACAGAATAAATAAATAATAATACAGATGGTGCAGAGATAAAGTAATTAACCTAAACCTCACAGCTAGCTCATAGCAGAACCAAGACTCCTTCCTCCAGTACAGGTTTGTTTCTATGATTTTCTCTAACACTCGAACAGTTATGAGGTGATGAGATAGCAAAAAGGAAGGAGGGTCAATGAAGAGAATAAAGTAAAACAACAACAACAACAACAAAACCTGTTGGGAATGGTGAGGGAAGAGCCTTAAAAACCTTCCAACTGCCACCATGGTTTGAATAGAACATTGTAACTGGGAAATGGTGTCCCATCACACAGCGATCATCATTTGAAATGTACAGACCTGTTTTCTATTCAGTTTTCTTATACCCGAACAGGTAACATTTATGTTTAACAATCTCCCCAAGAAAGGTGCACATGTACATAAGCCCATCCTTAAGAATACATGCCTGTTAGGTTAAAACTCCTGCCTAACAATGGATCTGTCGTTTCCAATCAGTTTTTCATTTCTAGGATGTAACTGGAAACAAATGGAAAAGTGCATTAATTAACTGCTTATAAAAATCTGAGCAAAAGAGCTAGGAAGTTTTAATTTTTAATTTTGTCTTTAACTGTTTATAAAGACTATTAATGAATTAGGAATTTGCAAGGCATTATTTTTGAGGGGGGAAGTCCTATATAATCTCCAGAAAATCTTACAATTTTCCATTTGGTAGACATTTAGATTTGCTAAGGAAGATAAGTATACTATTGCCTCAGGATAACGTGAGACCCAAAGAGATCTTTTAATCTGAGGATCTGATAAAACAGATGACTGAAGGTGTGTCTTTTGTGTCTTCCAAGTTTTTCACCTTATTCACGGACATATAATCAATTTTTCTTCCACAGTAAATGGAGTTCCTTGGCCTCAAGAGGCAACACGACGAAATAGCCATACCTTTAACTGCAGGATGCTAATTCACCCTCCAGATGAGCCAGGCGCCGAGAGCCAAGAAGCTCGCCAGCGGTATGAAGTAATGCAGTGTTTTACCGTGTCACAGCCAAAATCAATTCAAGAGGATGGAGAAGGTAAAACAAAGGGCGATTTTAACGTGTCCGATTGCTTTTTCCGTGGCTTTAAAGATCAAGGAGGTAATTGATTATAAATAGCCTTTTTCAGATAGTATTTTTGGCCACTGTATCATGCATATAGTGGCTATTCAGTTTACTATGTATTTGTTAATACTTAAGAAAAAAACTGCCAACATCTAGACCCACCCCTTTAAAATGCCCCCAACTCTCAGTTTTAAGCTGGCATTCCCACTGAAATGTCAAATTCAAACCAACTTGCTGCCTAGAAATAAGAGACGTAGCTAACTGCTGCCAGTTGGAAACATACCAGATATAGCAGGCTGTTGAGCAGCTCTGATTTTTAGAAAGTTTCAAGTTGAGAGTGTGGGGAACATTGGAGAATAGAGTTAGCATTTTTGAGGCCATACAAGGTAATTTATAAGGAGAAAGCTTATGAACAGATGAAAACACAGCTGAAGCTCTAATAGGGACATGGTATCAACATGGCACTGGTTAAAATCTGCGACAGTGGATGAGTTTTCCATGTGAACTAGGCCGAGCTAAGTTAAGAACACCACAAATTGGAAACTGGAGTAAGGACTAGGGAAAGCAGTAGATGAGAAGTTAATCAGATGCAGAAAAAGGCCATGCATGTAGCAGGCTTCACCGGTTTATGGGTGCCACGGTCAACTGAGGAGTTGTTGCCAGTGCCGCCTGTCTTCTGTGACTGAAGTTCACGTTCAGCTATGTGATGTTGTGTGTAGCACTCAAAAAAATTGGGAATGGGACCTCGAAAAATTATGGTCCTAACAACATAAAGTCCTTCATCAGGGGCAAAGTAATGTTTCTTTAGAAAGAGTCAAATGGTGTAGTCGTACAGTAATTGTTATCTGCACAGTGGTTCTAAGAATAATCTTTGTGGTCATTAGGTACTGATAAGTATAGGAAATTGACTGAAGACTATTTAAAGAAAAATCACCGTGCTGCTTAAATCTAGGGAAAACTGCTTCTTCAGGTTGTCACCGTGCAAGTACATGAGATGCATCTGTCTCCTCTGGTTATGTCAGAACATTCAACACAAAAGGACAATGTATGCTAACTAGATCTCTGCCCGGAGCTGCCAGGTTTTGGTTACCAGCAATTTTATCTCTAATATTGTATTATTAGGTCAGAGTGGCTGCTGATATTGTCTGTAACATGTTGTTTTTATAAAAACCATAAATGGCAAGCGATAAATGTGAACTGTTTTCTGCCCTCTTTTCTTCAACTTCCCCTTCTTGTTTTGGGCAGATTTCCAGTCATGTTTGATTTGTATTGCACGGCGATTACCTCGGCCTCCAGCTATTACAGGTGTAGAATCCTTCATGACCAAGCAAGATACTACAGGTACTAACTGCAAAGTTTAGAATTACGCCCAAAATTTTGTGTTCTTCTGTTCTCTGCTGTTCAGCTTCTGTTCACTAGTCTTATACTAAAAATCCTTTAAATGATAGTCTTGATCTTGTGTGTTTTATTTTTTATTTTTTTAAGATTTTTACTTTTCAGCAAACTCCATACCTAGGGCTCGAACTCATAACCTCAAGATCAAGAGTCTCATGCTCCATCGACCGAGCCAGTTACAAATCCCATTGATCTTGTGCATTTTAGATGCTATAATCATTGTCATGGGCAGCGTGCTGGGGAGAATATTATAACTAATCACATATTGTTTTAGTTATAAATTATTTTTCATAATCATGGAATAAAGTTTGTCAAGAAATTTGGCAATGTATATGTAAATATATTTATTTATAAACGGTGGCTTTAAAGTTATGCTTAAATGTATCTAGCTGTTTCTTTTTCCTTTCTTGTTTTTCTTTAAGTGTATTCAGCACATACTGATAGAATGCCTAGAAGTGCCTGTCACTACACGTGACTGCTCAGGGTATACACGGCTGAGCCAAAAATCAGTAACATAATTACAAACTGTGGTGCATTTTATGATGGAAAAGATGTGAGATGGTAAAAAGGAAACTAATAGGGAGAACCTGTTTTTAAATTAGCTGGTTAACCAATGCCTGTCTGAGGAGCTGATACGGAGCCCTAAGCTCCAAAGGATGAGGTGATGCAAACTCTACACAGGGTGGAGGGGGTGGCGGCGAGGAGGGGTCCTGGTGCAGCGTGAGCACTCCTGATGGAGGAAGCCGAGCTGGGGAGGCCCTCGGTGTGTCAGGGGAGCTGACAACGGGCAGCAGAGCCCGGAGCAAGTAACGGTAGGACTGCCAGAAAAGAAGGCCCTCTTTGGAAAGGCCTGCTTCAGATTTGATTTTCGGCAAAAACAAACTGTTTGTTCTTTACAATTTTATGTATCATTTTTCGTACGTTATGTAATCTTCGCTTTGAACACATCAAATTTCATACTTTTACATCAGAGTTAGGTATGTACCACTTGCCTCTTTCATTTTAAAATCGGGACATTTTAAAATAGGAATAAGATACTACAGATATGTTTTTTTAGCAGGCCAAGATTTAAACGATCATTTCCACTGAATTTTATTCTTTGTGAAAATTTAGTTTTAATGTACTTTTTGACCTTTGCCGTTATTTATAACATTTATTAATATTTGTTACAATACTTATTAATTTTTTAGTCCCAGAAATCAAATATTCCTGTTGTGGGCTTTATTCTTGTGCTTTTAAAGATAAGCTCCCAGCTGCTTTTACTAAAGAGTAGGTGGGGATAAATTAGCACAAATAATAGAATTTAGTAAAGAGAATATCTGGGACTTGCAGATACAGAATCTGAGTGTAGTAATTATCCCTTACTCGTTCCTGTTTGGAGACTGCCATCTATGTGTCCTTTTCCATTTTCCGCCAAGGAACAGCTCTGGAAAAATTTAATAACCTTTATTGAAAACCAAAACCATTAAGGTGTAGAGGAAAAATAGGATCCTTTCAAAAATATAACTGGTCTTTTGTGTCAGTAAAACCTAGCAGGGGCTGGTGAGATAGCAGAATAAAAGCTTTCCGGAAAGGATGATGGTTAGGTTACAGGATAATGTGGGAGAGGAAGGGTGCCTAAAAATTTCGAGGATAATTTATGAACAATATATTCCAGCTTTTCCTCATGTTGCATTTCTACAAATTGAATCATTAATCGTTTTCAAGAAGACCGTATTGTCCCATAGGAACACTGTTATTACTGGTAGTTTTGTTTCTGGCCAAGGACCCAGCGTTAATATCTTAGATATGCCTGATATAAAAATAAATGTATAAAGGTTTAAAAATTGAGCTCTGAATCATAAAATAATTATAAACCTACAAGGAACCTCAGGGATCACAGACTCTAGCCTACCCATTTTACAAATGATGGAATGGTGACTTTTCTGCAACCATACAGCTAATTGTTGAGAACAGACATCTTTAAGCCCTAAAATAGAACTCTTCATTTTTATTGCATTGCTTTCCACCAAAGTACTATTAAAAGGACATCACTGTACTGTATACACTTACTGCATAAAAGATAACAGAGGAAATGCAAAATAGAAGGAAAATAAAAAGGCACCAAAGAAATATAAGTGTTCTTAAAATGTAAAAACAACATTTTATTATGTCGTCAAATCAATTTAGACTAAAAAAAATAAACTAGCTGTAATAAGTATTAGATATTTAATTCCTTAAATTTTAGTAGTAGTTTTAACTCTAGTAGTGGTTTTAACCACTAATAGTGGTTTTCATCTCCCTTAAAAAAAGAAAGTCTTCTACCAGGAAATGTTGAACAGGGGTTTATTGGTTAGTTGGTATTTTTGTTGAACAGCAGCTTATTGGTTTGTCTGTTTGGTTGGTTGGTTAGTTGGTTAAATTTTCTCTAGCGGTTGGAAGATATTCTCAATCAACCTATTCTTGATTCTCTTCTGAAATAGTCACTGTATTACCTAATCATTTGTTACCATTGTTGATAATCTAATCACTTTCTTCCAATCCTACAGTTGTAGACTCTTGCTCTTTTGTGGTTAGTACTGACATGAACACACACACACACACACACACACACACACACACACACACCCCCTCCCTCCCCTAGTCATTGCCTGTTACGAACATTGTTATATGTGAAGATCATGCTACAATTAACTCTTGACCTCTGATATAATAAGAGACAAAAATTAAATAATTATAATTCTTAGAAAATCCAGAATTCTCTATAGTTGCAATCAAGTGTTTATCAGGCTTTGCCCAAACTATTCTTAAATAACAAAATTTTCTTATTTAAGTTTAAATTTCTACCATTTACATTTATGCCAGATTTGGGCAACAGCCTTATCAGACAGACGCAGATACATCAGATTCAAGACTCTGACTTAAAGAGGCCTGATACGTTTATTTCCAAAGAAGTGAAATATATATAGAAGGGATTGGTTAAAATGAGGACACATAAACACTACAATGAGTTGATTGTGAGAAGAGAGAAGATAAGGAAAAGACAAATCAGACATTCACAGAAGAGAAAACACGAGAAATACTCAACCTTATTAATTGGGAGGTACAAATTTAGAGCATAAGCATTTTTCAGCTACTAATTGTAAAAAATACAATACTTGACAGGATCCCAAGTGATGGAGAGGATGTTGGATTAACAAACTCCTATGTAAGTTCCTAGAAAACAGTTTAATATTAAAAGTTGAACATTCACATAACCTGTGACTCAGCAGTTTTGTTCCTACATATATACCCTAGAGAAACTCTCACACACATGCACCATGGAAGATGTAGATGATGTTCACAGATTACTGATTGTAATATCAAAAAAAAAGGGAAACAATTTAGATGTCCCTTGACAGACGAATGTAAAAACAGAAGGATGTGGCAAGTGAGGGGTACACACATGATGGGATGGTTCAGGTGATGTTCAAGTTCTGGAGTTGGATGGTAGGTTTGCAGGGTTTCATGTTATTAATCTAATATATATCTAATATATATATATATATATATATACACATATATACATATATACACACACACATATATATAATATATAACCTATATTATTTTGTGTTAATATAAGATTACACCAATAAGTAGAACAGATCTGAGCAATCCCAAACTGGATCAACTAACCCCTGGTTAACTAAGGAATAATTTACCTGAATTCTTCCATAGCCATCTAGGAAATTGTTCAAATAGGATAACAATAGCAAATCACCACTACATCTTATAAAGCATATGTTCTTTGTGCAGAATGTCTAACAAATCTTATGTTCTGACATATCTTTTTCTGATGTAACTTTTATTGCCTTCAGCCTTTGTTTACTCTCAAACGAAGTGGTAGAAAAGGAAGGTCTTGCCTACTTTCTCATATTCTCTTCACTTAGTTATTGGAAATTAATTTACACCAAAATAAGATATTTCATATCTGCCTCTCCTTCGCCAATAAGTGTTCCAGTCATTAGGATATAGAGAGTAGGATCCAAAGAGCAAGCGGGAGGAGTTTGGATCTGCATTAGCCTCTGCAGCTTCAGGCCTTTGTGGTATGACTTTAATGCTTGACTGGAATGGAATCTTAGAATGTGATGTACTGATATACAACACCCGCAAGGCCAAAACCATTTTTTATTATCATGTAAGTGATATACTCTGTTACCACATGTAATAAAAATTAATAGTTTATTAATGTTTTTGTCCATTTAAGCATTTGGGAGCGGCAGCATATTTCTTAGGTGTAGTTGTTAATTTTGAAATATGGATGACCTATATCAAGAAGCTATCACAAATGTAAACGTTCATCTTTCGCGTAGGCAAAATCATCTCTATTGATACCAGTTCCCTGAGAGCTGCTGGCAGAACTGGCTGGGAAGATTTAGTGAGGAAGTGCATTTATGCTTTTTTCCAACCTCAGGGCAGAGAACCATCTTATGCCAGACAACTATTTCAAGAAGGTAAAGTTTTTTCTTTCTTAATTATTTTCATTAACCTTGCTTTTTATTAATATCAAGTAATTTATAAAGAACTTATGGCTTGATAAGTATTTTCTCCAAATTCCGGTTTTTGCAATAATCAGTTTTAGGAAGGAAGAAATGGGTAAGCAAAGTAATTCATGCGTGGATCCAGAATGTGGGATGCACATTTTACAGAAGAGGCTATCATGTGGTCACTCACTCACTCACTCACTCACTCACTCATTCATTCATTCATTCATTGAGCAGATGTGTATCAAGTTCTTCACACACGTAGAACACTACTTCAGATGGCAGGGATACAGTGATGACTAATAAGCAGGATTTTGCCCTCAAAGAGCTCAAAATATATTAGGACAATATATGACAACTTTAAAGATCAGTGTGACATGGGCTTCTACCTAGAGGTATAACCAAAGAAGAAAAAAATTAATTCTGACTCAGAGAATCAGGGATGGCTTCAGAGAGAAAGCAATCATTTCATCTGGCTTTTGAAGATCATTCCCAGCAGAAGAGGCACATGAAAGGGCTTCTAGTTAATACAGAAAGCTGTATCATACGTGTTTACTTCATTACTGTTACAGTACCTGTATCACCTGACTCATGTTGAAGTTTCAAGTTAAAACTATGTCATACGAGGTTAATAATCGTATAGATGCTGTGTCATAGTAGTATGGGAGATAAGTATATTTCTTGCCCTTAAGGGACTTAACAGTGTTACAGGAAACATAGGGAAAATTATTTGAGAAAGTTCATAGAGTTTCAGAGGTGAGGGTTTTGATATACCTTAAGAATATCACAGAGGCGCCTGAGTGGCTCAGTTGGTTAAGCGTCCAACTTCGGCTCGGGTCATGATCTCACAGTCTGTGAGTTCAAGCCCCGCGTCGGGCTCTGTGCTGATAGCTCAGAGCCTGGATCCTGCTTCAGATTCTGTGTCTCCCTCTCTCTCTGCCCCTCCTCTGCTTGTGCTCTGTCTCTATCTCTCTCATAAAAAAAACATAAAAAAAAAAAAAGGATATCACATAATTATGGTAGCCTAATACTCGGTTCCCAAGTATAATTTATTCTCTATTTTCTAGTACTTTCTTTGCAAATAGACTCTTTGTATGGCTCTTCCTAGAAAGCAATTTAAAAATATTTTTCATCATTCTATCACCATTCTTAATTTTAATATTTCCCCATAATAGGTTTCCTAACTTTACAGATGATTTGCCATCCTTACATTGCAGGTCAGCTGCTTCCAGGTGGCACGTGGAGAGGAAGCAGCTTGATTTTTTTGTTTTTTTTCAGGAACCCATCCACATGAATCTCACTAGTTTGGTTACTCTTGGGACAACTTCCTTCAGACTTACCGTTCTCTAGTGGGACTCTTACTAGACTGATAACCTTCCCCAAAGATGGTATTTCAGTGAATAAAACAAAGAATCTATATATTTTAAAAAATTTTTTAAGTTAATTTATTTTTGAAACAGAGACAGAGTGAGCGAGTGGGGTAGGGGCAGAGAGAGGGAGAGAATCCCGAGCAGGCTCTGCACTGTCAGCACGGAGCCCGATGTGGGGCTTGAACTCACAAACCGTGAGATCATGAGCTGAGCCAAAACCAGGAGTCAGACACTTAACTGTCTGAACCACCCAGGCGCCCAAAGAATCTATATTTTTTTAAAGTCCCCAGGCAATTCTGAAATGCAGTCAGGTTTGGAAACCATTGCAGTAAGCAACTATAAAGTTGGGCCTTCCAAGACTTTACTTGAAAGACTTAATTTTATTTGCCTATAATATATATATTTCCACCAAGGCAGAGCAGGTCCAGGTTATTGTCCCATTGTCTAAATGACTAGGTTCCCTGTAGATGTGACTGAATCACCGTTTATTGTTTCTGACCCATTAAGAATTCTCTGTAAAACAGATTGATTAAAGTATAACAAGTAACTGTCATTCACATACAAAGTAAAACAATTTAGAGTAAAATGGAAAGAAACATAATTCAACACCTTTTCCCCATTAGTCATTTCTTCACGTTCCTTTCTTCTACTTCTTTTGGGAAGAAAACATTCCTCAATAGAGATAAGTTGTATTTTTCTCAGCACTGGTGTCCGGAGTTCACATGACTCTGATTATACAGTGTTTTGGAGATTCCGGACAATTTGTCAGTGTTCATGAGTTGAACACATCTTCTGATATTTCGTACTCAGATTACCTAACCTGGTATGAAAACTGAGGTCCGTGAAACACTCCCATGGGGATCATCTGTTGAAGATGGCGGCCTGCTGAATGAAAGTCTGTGAGGGCCCAGGTTCTTAAACTCCCAAGGCCATGCTTAGGTGTATCAAGTCTGCGGTCTGCCCAGAGTTGGAAGAGGTGTACATTTGCATTTGCTCCCTGTTTACTTAAAGACAGTGTGAAAGAGTGAAATTACCCACTGTGTGAAACTTGATTTCGTGTGACACTTTTAAAAAGTTTAGTTTGTAAAACTCAATGGTGATTGATACATAGGCAAGAAAAATTTGTTTCCCATGCGTTTTTTTCTGCCCATTAACTTATTACTCTTTGAAGGTAGTGGCTGGTAGAAAATCCTAATATGCATTAAACTTTAAATTCCTTCTTAGCTTAGTTTTTCAGCTGCTTTTGACAGAGATAGCTCATGGACTGCTTTTTTTTTTTCTTTTTTCTTTTTTTTTTTTAACTTTTACTCATTTTTGAGAGAGACAGAGTGTGAGCCGGGGAGAGGCGGAGAGAGAGAGAGATAGAGACAGAATCCAAAGCACGCTCCAGGCTCTGAGGCGTCAGCCCAGAGCCCGATGTGGGGCTTGAACGCACAAACTGTGAGATCATGACCTGAGCTGAAGTCAGATGCTCAACTGACTGAGCCACCCTGGCATCCCCAACTCATGGACTGCTTTTAAAGGGGATTTATCATTTTATTTTCCAAAATCAAAGTTGAAAAACAAAACAAAAAAAACCCAACACATTTCAGCCAAAGAATTTGTGGGAACATTCAACATGAACTAGATTACAGCAGTGGTTCTCCCCTGAGATTAGGGATAAATGGGGATCACAGTTACTTGAGGAACTTCTTAAACTAGGTCCTTGTAGGTGTGTCTGGTTCGAAAAGGTTTTCTAGATTTAGTTCAGTTTGAGAACCATTCTTTTAAAGAAAGGTTTGGGTTAAATGCTTCCCGAAGGTCCTTGATAAGATTCATCCAGTGAGGTTGTTAAACCAGATTTCTGGACTCCACCCACACTACTGAATCAGAGTATATAATCTAAGATGTTTTCTTACAGAGAAGTTTGGAAAACGTAAACCTAAGTTCCACAAGATATTAATAGCTATAACTAAGAAATGATGTTTCATGCTGAATTCAGTTTGGGGAATGTTTCAGTCCCCCACTCTTCGGGATTCATAAGACATAATTAAGGTATTTAAGTTTCTGGGAGGTTCCACCTTAAAGGTACCTGTTTGACTTTGTTATCCAGACTTATTTTTCCTCAGGATACTTCTTCCTGTAGCACATCTGTCAGCATTTAGGGAGAGTAGCATACATGGGAATGTTGGTCTAGATAACCTAGGAAAGCTTTATGAAAGTTCTGTTTACTTATTGTCAGTGATGTGATGGACCATCATTTCTTGGCTTTGAAAGGTGTCCATGATATATTCTTATGCTGAAAAATAGGCTATGAAAGCAAAGCATATATAGTAGAACCTCACTCTTGTATGTTTATTTATCCAGTTCTAGAAGGTTTACAAAATGTTACCAGTGGTTATCTCTGAGTGATGGGATTACAAATGACTTTATCTTGTTCTTTGTTCATTTTTCTATTAATGTTATAATCACAAAATAAAGTTAACTTAAAAAATCACAAGACAATTGGAAGGAGTTTATAGTATCAAGGGGGTTGGAAGCACTGCTATAAAACATAAGCACCCATATGAATGATTAACCAAAATGTTCTCTGAGACTTGTGTAATGTGGTTACTTCCATGGTCCTTATCACAGAGTGAACCGAAGATCTTTTTTCGTCAGACTCGTTGAAAGTCTTTAAAATATGAATTTATTTTTCTTTTTTAGAAATTTTGATATGCTGAATAGGGTTTGCTCATTGATGATGGAATATCTTAGAGCATTGAGGGGTAATTTTTTTTTCTTTATCTTAACAGTTTTTTAAATTGCATTCTTTCTACACATTTATAGGGAAATACCAAAAGGAAAAGGAATCTCTCCCAGCATTGACCTGTAGTGCCCTGCCAGACATTTTCTCCCTGCCCATATAGTTCCCATCAGTAGTGCATGCTCATCGTGGTGACCTCAGCACCAGATTGGTGGAGTCACAAACCCAAATGGCTCTAGTTTTACAGCCGCTATGATCAGAGGGAATGGTTTCCTTTGCTTCATAGCTCTGTTGAGGCCTATTCTGGAGGGGGGATAAAAACAGTTGTTATTTTAAAGATTCCTAGAAGAGTTTCTGGGGTGTCAATAAAACCACATCAATAGTATCCCTCCCCACTAAATGTTCTAAAAATTTTAGAAATGGACACAGTAGTCAGGGATCGCAGTAGTAGCTAGCTATATACCTGGCAAACCTAGATTGGAAAACCAGGCCAGGACCTGTGACCAAAATGACATTCCAAATAGTTTTGTCCAGTCGTATACCTTGAAACCCATTTAAAGTGAAAATTTGGCATGCAGAGCAAAAGTTTATTAAGCCAGCTCTGTAAAGCTGTAAAATCATATCTTAACTCAAAATATTAATGATTGTTCTATAGAATTGAAGCTATTGGTGTGAATGGTATCTAGAGATTGGTCGAATGTGTATGACTCAGGATGTATGTACTTTGTGTTTATTTATTCTTTGGTGTTTGTTCAGGAAATATGCGGTACCTGCTATGTACTAGGCTCCATACTAGATATTATCTCACAACATTACTGGCTCTGTTTTAGTGATAATGGGCGAAGGTTAATTTGCATTATGAAATCCTAAACTTGTAAATGACAAAGTCAGAGTTCAAGCCTAAATCTGACTTCTAGGCTTTTATTCTTTTCGTTGATCCATGTTGCTGTCCTGTTTACCTTTCTGTCTGAACAATTGAGTACCAGAAGAATTTTAGTTAACTGGATAGTCTTAATTAAGTTCTAATTAAAGCTTTACTATATTTAATATTACCTTTTTTTCTTTTCAAAGAATGACTGTGAATTATGTGTGCTAAGTTTTTTTCCACACATTATCATCCAAAATAAATAATCTAACTTGAAAATTTTAAGTATAGTGATTTCCTTGAATAAAGTTAGTAGGAGTTCCCCAATTTTGGAATTTTTACTAATGTAGATAGATATTGTCCTACAAGTTAAGGCAGCCTAGTTACCAAAGGACTAATGATGTTTCTGTAAACCACATTAAGTATCTTAGTGTTCCCATGCTGGTCTGAGTTTCTAGTTCTTTCTCACTTTATACAGCTTACCAACGAATCAAGAAATGTCTCTCCATTAATTTTCATTACAAAGGTAAAGTCCAGATTCATATAAGAGCAAGAACATAAACTGAGATGTAAGCATTTGAGAACCCAGCTAAGATTTAAAATCTATCCTTTAAAAAAAAGTTATATTGATCACAAGTCAATATTAATCTATTTAGATGAGATTCAAGTTGAGGGTCAGTCAGCAAGTACTTACTGGGTGATTTTATATGCAAAGGATTGTACACAACTCAAGGAGAATGGAAAACAAGAATGGGACACAGTACTAGCCCTTCTGTTTATTTTAGCTGTTGAAGAAAAATAAATGAAGTTATATATCTCTTATTTAAAGAGATATAGAAGTGACTTCACTTATATGTGGAATGTAACATACAGAACAGATGAACATAAGGGAAGGGAAGCAAAAATAATATAAAAGCAGGAAGAGGGACAAAGCATAAGATACTCTTAAATATAGAGAACAAACTGAAGGTTGCTGGAGGGGTTGTGGGTGGGGGGGATGGGCTAAATGGGCGAAATGCCCCTTACAGGGAGCAGTAAGGAAGACGATTGTTGGGATGAGCACTGGGTGTTAGGTGTAGGGGACGAATCGCTGGATTCTACTCTGAAATCATTACTGCACTGCATGCTTACTAACTTGGATGTAAATTGAAAAATAAATAAATATATTAATAAAAAATAAAGACATACAGAAGAAATGTTTAGGAAGCAATGAAAAATAAGATTGGAAATGTAAGTGGTAGTCCGATTGCATATAGACACAGTGTCCAGTATGGGAGACACTAGCCCCATGTAGCTAATTAAGTAGTTGAAATGTGGCTAGTATGACTGAGGAACTGAATTTAAAATTTTATTTAATTTTAAATTTAAATAGCCACATGTGGCTGGTGGCTACCATATTGGACAGTGCAGCTCAATAGTGAAGAGCCAGTGTTTTCCAGCAGAATGGGGAGATCGTAAGGTCAGTAAACAATGATGAAGAAATAGACAAAATGACATAAGCAAAATAACATGAAATATATCTTGCCTGGCCCTTTATATAGCTATAGCTTTATCATTATCCCAAGTTACTAATTTATCTTAGAACGCTACTTTTTTGTTATAGATACATTTTCCAAAATATGCTGGTAAAAAGATTTAACAGTTTGGGGTTTAGGTATAGCAAACATTTATTTATATCCTTATATAAAAATTATTCATTCTCTTTAAGACTCTTTCATTAGATGTTATTTCATTAAGTACTAAATTTCTCCATACGTTATATTTGGTAAATGTACCAGTGATTTGGCTGAAAATGCTAGATGGATAAGGAATGTGGTTGGCTGGACATAAATCTTAATCCTTTCAATTAAGTTTATATCCTAATTTTGGTACTTAGTTTGATTTGTGTATGGTACAAATTTACAACAGATCATGCCTGCGTCAGAATGTAAAGTATACCCAAGGCATAATAGAGAGGATGTCTTCTCTTTACTTAAAGTAATATGTATCTTCAAAAAATATTTGTTAATTGGTCATTTTAAGTTTTTTTAACATGTCTTTAAAATGTAATAGAAGGGCTTTCTGAAATGTCTTTGAAGAATAGGACTAACATTTATTACAGGCTAAATTGTAATAGTCATTTGTGGTAGTAATTCTTGTGTTTCAGTGAATATGGTTTTTAACCTTGGTATAGCTGAATCTACCTACTAAATCTTTCAACATAGAATTTTATTATATTGCTAAAATACCAATGATATTTTCTTACTTAGTAGTCTGGTATAGCCTTTACATATTTAATAAATACTTACCAATATGGTTAGAATTTGTCTGCTATTAATAAAGGTTTATGTTGTTTATATAGTGATTTGACTGCCTTAACCTAGTTTTTGTTATTTATATTAGTAACCATTGGCTTTATCTTAATTTGCTCACTACACTAAATTCAAACATCAAAAACAATACATATATGTGAATACAATAATTTGTCATATGGGACCTTAGTGATTTACATTCCTGAGTGAAAAATTAAATTAGAATTTCAGTTAAGTAACTCTGCATACTAATAAAAACAGAGAGAGGCTGAATTTGATGGTATATGAATTACATCTCAGTAAAGCTGTCATTAAAAAATCAGCCAGCAAAAGGAAGAAGAAAAAAAAAAAACTTGTTTGAGGTAATACTGAAAGGGAAAGGAGAGAAGATTACTTCCTGGTATTTTTAATGGACACTTAATCAATTTTAAGAGCTGTCCCATTATGGAGAAAGATTAAGGTTAATTTTTTGCCTGGTCTGAAGTTTTGTCATAATTTTAACATCTGTGAGGAGGCACTCGTTGAAGTAGTACTAAATGAAAACTTGTCTTCAAGTGGTCTATTTCAACCAGAATCTTTTTTCCCCCTCAGATCTCTGCTTTGTCTGAACTATTCTTTATTTTGACTCCTAGCAGGCAGCGATTGGGCGGATATTTAAAATGAGATTCAAGCTAGAAGTGAGGCGTGGTAACTCTCCTCCACCCAAAGTGCAAGTGTCAGAATTTTAACTAGGTTTTTCTTTTGTTTGAAACAGTGATGACTCGTGGCACTGCCTCCAGCCCATCCTATAGATTCATATTGAATGATGGGACAATGCTTAGCGCCCACACCAAGTGTAAACTTTGCTACCCTCAAAGTCCAGACATGCAACCTTTCATCATGGGAATTCATATCATCGACAGGTACTACTTATTTGGAGAGCTTCATATGAAATAAGTCAGTTCACATATCTCTTCTTAGAGAAAATTTTTTTTACTCTTAATGGCTAGAAAACAAAAATTCTAAATTAGGCATAAAACTAGTGTGATGAATATATAATCAGTATATCCATATTGGGTTTTATAGTTTTGTTATGTAACAATAGCTTTATTGTTTAAAAAAAAAAAAAGAGACCCAGGAAAGGTTAGGCTGAAAATATGTGTTTCAGGGGTAAAAACTAAAAAGGTGGCTAAAAATACCCAACTTTCCACATGTGAACTTTGGTCTTATAAAAGATTTCAGAGTTTGTTAATATTGTTATTTTTATGTTTAAAAGTGTTATATTTTCGTTAGTGCAGACTCGGCTCCTGAGTTCAAGTTGACAGTTTCCGAAACTACAAGTCATTAAACTATCAACTTGAGATTTTTGAGTGTCATTGCCTCTAATTTGTTCCCCTCTCTAAATACATTTTACATTGGTATATATGGTAAATTCATGGAACCATTCTTTTATCCTATGAATTATTCAAAACCCTACATTTGCAACTATTTAAAATGTAGCATTAAACAAAAACAAAGACATTTCCCCTCACTTCATCTTTTCCTCATCTGATATATTTGCTTATTGGAACATGGTAATACCAGTCACAAATCTGTTGTCATAATTATGGATTTGAGTAAAGAGCTCGATGAAAATCTGAATTCAGTATTCTGTTTTTTTCTAATTTTAGTTTAATTTATGCTTGTGAGTGGAATTAGCACAGTTCTTTTTTTCATATTGTGATTTCTCTTTCAAAACATCTGCTATGTCTGCATATCACCCTTTTTAATTTTTACATCACTGACACAGTATTTTCCTTACCCAGTCTTCCTCTTTGGAGTTGAAATACTTAAAAGCTGTAACAAGGGAGTCATGAATAAAGACTTTGTAAACAGAGGTGTGGGAAGTTTCTCTCAACCAAAAGTATTATTGTAATGTTAAGTATTTGTATTACATTTCGAAAAGTGTAAAAGTACCTATATTGGATTTTTTCCAAGGCCAAGAGAGATTTTTTTCCCGTATAACTGAAACCATTATCAAAAATATGGAACCTTGAGCACTATTTCCTATTAAGTGGTGCTAATATTTCACAGTAGGACTAATAGTCCACTGTTTTTCTTTAGTTTAAAGTGATACAGAAGCTCTTTTCATGATGGCTTGCAGTATTAATGAGGTTAATGGTCTTGCTTTATAATATGCATCATAAAAATATTTTAATGGAAACCAGTCAAGATGTTTGAATAATGTTTTCTCCCCTCCCAGGGAACACAGTGGTCTTTCTCCTCAAGATGACACTAATTCTGGAATGTCAATTTCCCGAGTAAACCCCTCCGTCAATTCTAGTATCTCTCCAGCTCACGGTGTGGCTCGTTCATCCACATTGCCACCATCCAGCAACAACATGGTATCCCCCAGAGTAAACCGCCAGCAGAGCTCGGACCTCCATAGCAGCAGTCATAGTAATTCTAGCAACAACCAAGGGAGTTTTGGATGCTCACCTGGAAACCAGATTGTAGCCAGTGTTGCCTTAAACCAGGGACAGGCCAGTTCCCAGAGCACTAACCCCTCTTTAAACCTCAATAACTCTCCTATGGAAGGTACAGGAATATCTCTCGCACAGTTCATGTCTCCAAGGAGACAAGTTAGTTCTGGATTGGCAACAAGGCCCAGGATGCCAAACAGTTCGTTTCCTCCTAATATTCCGACATTAAGCTCCCCCGTTGGCATGACAGGTACTGCCTGTAATAATAGTAACCGATCTTATTCAAACATCCCAGTAACCTCTTTACAGAGTATGAATGAAGGACCCAATAACTCCGTTGGCTTCTCTGCCAGTTCTCCAGTCCTCAGGCAGATGAGCTCGCAGAATTCACCTAGCAGGTTAAATATACAGCCCGCAAAAGCTGAGTCCAAAGATAACAAGGAGATTGCATCCATTTTAAACGAAATGATTCAGTCTGACAACAACTCTAGTGATGGCAAACCTCTGGATTCTGGGCTTCTGCATAACAATGACAGACTCTCAGACGGAGACAATAAATACTCCCAAACCAGTCACAAACTAGTGCAGCTCCTGACAACAACTGCAGAGCAGCAGTTACGGCATGCTGATATAGACACAAGTTGCAAAGAGGTACTGTCTTGCTCAGGCACTTCCGGCTCGGCCTCGGCTAACTCTTCGAGCGGCTCTTGCCCCTCCTCTCACAGCTCGCTGACAGAGCGGCACAAGATTCTGCACAGGCTCTTACAGGAGGGCAGCCCCTCGGATATCACCACTTTATCTGTCGAGCCTGATAAAAAGGACAGTGCATCTACTTCCGTGTCAGTGACTGGACAGGTACAAGGGAACTCGGGCGTAAAACTAGAACTGGATGCTTCAAAGAAAAAAGAATCAAAAGACCATCAGCTCCTACGATATCTTTTAGATAAAGATGAGAAAGACTTAAGATCAACTCCAAACCTGAGCCTGGATGATGTGAAGGTGAAAGTGGAAAAGAAAGAACAGATGGATCCTTGTAACACAAACCCAACCCCAGTGACCAAACCGGCCCCCGAGGAAATTAAACTGGAGTCCCAGAGCCAGGTATGTAATTCCTCGCTGTAGAGAATGAACATTTGTAGTTATTTTTCCCTTTTCACTTATTTTCCTCCAACTGTAAACCAGATTTGGATTCGGGCCGTGTTTTGCCCTTACCCACTGGGCATATATTAAAAAGCTAGTATCGACGGTCGAAAAGTCACAGGATGCCCTCTAAAGTTCTATTTGGAACTTGCAAGGGCTACAGTTTTAATGTGGCATTCTAAGCAAGTAGGTGTTTTCTTCTTTCTATAAAATCAGTTCACAACTTTGGAGATTTTTAAGTATACCTTTCCTGCCCCCTCCTCCCAACCAGACCTGTTGAATCCAACTCTGAAAATGGAACCCAGAAATCTGTATTTTTTTTTAATTTTTTTTTAACGTTTTTATTTTATTTTTGAGAGACTTAGAGACAGAACATGAGCAAGGGAAGGGCAGAGAGAGAGGGAGATACAGAATCGGAAGCAGGCTCCAGGCTCTGATGAGCTGTCAGCACAGAGCCTGACGCAGGGCTTGAACTCACAGACCGTGAGATCATGACCTGAGCTGAAGTCGGCCACTCAACCGACTGAGCCACCCAGGCGCCCCTGGAAATCTGTATTTTAAAGAAGCTCATCAGAACTCTGATGTGTAGCTAAGTTTGGGAAGCTCCGATGTAAGTGAAATGGGCGAGGTGTGTGAGGTGGCGGACAAGACTGCCGCGTCTGGCTTGCTTTGCTATTTAATTTCCTATGAAGTGTTTTCTGAGGCTGTTTTTCTTCTCAACCTTCAGGCCTTATCAGAAGAGGGACTTCGAGTATTCTGGGAAGTTGGGTAGATAACAGGCTCTGGAACAGAAGTAAATACAAATAAACCTTTGCATAAATTGTTATGGATTAGGAACCTCTATGTTTAGGCTGCGTGGGGGTGGAGTGAAATTAACAGCCAGCTTCATTTATTGAACAGTTGCTGTGGATTCTGCAGGAATTTGGGAAAAATTGAAAATATGGTCACTTTTCCCTAGGAGCTTACAACTTATTTAGATGAAATATAGACAGGTATGAGATAGCTGGAAATATAGTTCCAAAGCATCTTTTTAATGAGACTCCATTGTGAAACAAGATTCACACTTAGTGTGCATAGGTCTTTCATTTCTTGAGCCAGCTTTACGTTCTACCCTCGTCTCAAATAAATCCCTCTCTTCCCTGAGGCATACTGCATTCTAGGCGCATGGAAGTCCTTGCCATTCCTGGGATAAGCCATGTCTCTTCTAAGCATCTTCTGCCTTGCTCTCCTTTCTGTGTCTGCCGAAGTTCTTCTCCTCATCCTTCACAAACCCGTTCAGACATCATCTCTGTAAAGCCTTTCCCTCTTTAGACATTTCTTTCCTCTCCGCATTCATAGTGCTCCATATCGTCTCTGTACTGTTTGCAGTAACACTGTTGTGCTTAATTCTTCATTGTGCTCTTTGAGGATGCGGCTATCCCTCCTGTTTCTTGATACAAGTAAACTAATACTGTGTTTTTTAAGCCGAAAAAACAGCTTTAAATAAAAACTATATTAAAACTCTCACTCTTTAAAATTAAGTGTACAATTCTGGTATATCTGTTTTAGTTTACGTGTATGTGCATTTCTGCTGAGTTTATACCTAAGAGCGGAATTGCAGAATTATAAGATATGTGTATGTTCATCTTAGTGCCAGTTTTCCTAGCGTGTACAAAGAATTCCTTCTAGTTGTTCCATGTCCTTGCTGGTACTTGGTGTTGTCAGTCTTTTAAATTTTAGACATTCTGGGGTCTGTAGTGTTACTTCATAGATTTAATTTGCATTTCCTTAATAAATGTTTATCAGTCATTTGGGTATCTTCTTTTGTGAATTGCCTATTCAAGTGTCTTGCCCATTTTCTCAATATGTTATCTTTTTTCTTATTGACTTATAAGAGTTCTTTACATTTTTTGATGAGTCCTTTATTGGTAATATATTTCCAAACATCTTTCTATGCTTTGACTTGCCTTTTCTTTCTTTTAATGGTACTTTTGATGAAGTGAAGTTCTTCATTTTAATGTAGTCCAATTTGTCTATCTTTTCCTTTATGATTAGTACTTTTTGCACATGTGTAACAAAAGACATGTTCAGAAATGTTCATAGTAGCTTTATTTGTCTTAGCCCCAAACTGGAAACACCCACGAATCCATCACAGTAAAATGGATAAATATACTGTGGTATGTTCATGCAGTGGGATACTATTCAGCAGTGAAAACGAATTAACTACTGCTACATGTGACAAGATCTCTGGACTTCAGAAACATAATGTTAAGTGAAAGATGTCAGACATTTAAAAAATACATGTATATAATAAGTCTAGAAACATAAATTTTAGTTGCATTAAATAGTGAAACTCAAACAGGTAGACATTTTATATTGATGAATTATCTCAGAGTAATCATAGTAGAATAATATTGTGAAATAAAGGCCAGTTTTCTCCTATGTATAACCTCAGACAGATGTAGGGATACCCTGTTTAGTCTAGAAGATATATTTCTTTTTTTTAAATTAATTTTTTTTTTAATGTTTATTTTTGAGAGAGAGACAGAGTGCAAGCAGGGGAGGGGCAGATAGAGAGAGAGACAGACTCCGAAGCAGGCTCCAGGCTCTGAGCTGTCAGCACAGAGCCCAGTGCGGGGCTCAAACTTATGAACTGTGAGATCATGACCTGAGCCAAAGTCAGACTTAACTGACTGAGCCACTCAGGAGCCCCTAGAAGATATGTTTCTTATTTTATTAAATCCTCAAGTGGGAAGTGACCTTTTTAGGATCTTTGAAGCTGATGTACTATTTATTAAGATGTTTCTCAACTATTTTAAAGTATAAGGTTACATCAGTGTGAATTTATTTGTTTAGTTTTCATTCCATCGTATAGTAAGTCATTTTACAAGATTTAAAAAAAAATACGACAGCAATCATGACCATGATTGGTGTAACACAGTACTTTTGATACTTCTTCCAGTTCAATCATTTTCCAATGCATAAATTTTGTACCAAAATATAGTAGACAAATATTATGTGTATATTATCTTATATCCTGCAGTATATTAATATCATGAGCATCCACATTTTTTCTAGTAGCTCCCGTAATTTCAGTGAGGCCCCCCCCCCCGGTGTTTCTAATTATTTCTTCTTTCTTCATTCCCTCATAGTCACACTTAACTCATAGAATATAAAGGAGCACCTCTTTTTCTACATCGATTCAGGTAAAGAATAGAATTTATGTTCTCTAACTTTGTTTTCTGTTCTTAGTTTACAGCTGACCTTGACCAGTTTGATCAGTTACTACCCACGCTGGAGAAGGCAGCCCAGTTGCCAGGCCTGTGTGAGCCAGAGAGGATGGACAGTGCGGTCACCAATGTAACCATCAAATCAGAGACCCTGCCAGCTTCACTTCAGTCCGCCACTGCCAGGCCCACTTCCAGGCTGAATAGTACGTGTTGAGGACAAAACCTAATTTTAAATGTTTAATGGTAATATGGGTTAATGCTTTTGTCTCTCACCATTACCGCACAGACCATTTGTTTGTTGAGAGCGAACTACCTTTTTTTTTTTTTTAAGTTTATTGATTTATTTTGAGAGAATGAGAGTGTGTGTGAGCAGGGGAGGGGCAGAGAGAGAAGGACAGAGAGAATCCCAAGCAGGCTTCACGTTGTCAGCGTGATCACGAGGTCACGACTGAGCTGAAATCTGGAGTCCTATGCTTAACTGACTGAGCCCCCAGGCACCTGGAGAGTGGACTATCTTGTTATTAATGCCACTGTAAATAATATACAGTTACTTTTAAACATATGAGCTTCACTCGTCATGTGTATTTTAAATTATAGTATAACCTCTGTTCTTTTGTAATTAATGTTGAAGCAAGTAATTTTGTGTTCTTACCTAAAATATTCCATAGCAGGACTTTCACAAATATGATATTGGTCAGATTATATTCCCCAAAGTGTCTTCATTGAACACTAGTCCCAAGAGTTGAAAAACAGTGATTTTGTGCTAAAATCCACTGGGCAGATGCTACATGGCACATATACCATACTTCTATTAAAAATTCTACAGCGCATATTAAAGGTTTTAAAAAGTCCTATGATAAAGATACCAGTTTAGATTTCTGTAACCTAGCATGGACCACACTTTCTTAATTATGGAATTCCTTTCCTCAAGTACCACATGTTTTCCCATGGAGCACCATTTAGGAGACAGCTGTGTTGAAACAGGTCACTGCTACTCTAGCCCAAGGAGACATTTTGATAGTATAATACTTCATGAAGATGACGCTGTCAAGTTTTTTTCACCCATCAGATTTTGAAGTTTAAAATAACAGTGGTGGTAATTCCATTGTGTAATCTGGAAACTAACCAGCCCGCTTTCAGAATGTGCCTGTGTTCCTAACCAGTCTAGTCCTTCTTTTCATGGGATCAGATATGGACTCCTTTTATTTCAGTCTTACTGCAGCTTTTAGCTGTCATGACACACCTCCTAAAAGTCTGCCAGGATTTCAGGAAGCTGGAAAGAAAAGTCTTGAGTCATTTCTGACATTTTTGGAAGCAGTTTTTCAGCTGACCAGCAGTTTTTCACTGGTTGTAAGCAGGAGCCCAGATTCAAGTCTCCTGTTCTCCATTTAACAATGGTACTTTGGACAGATAAATTTTTTTCAGCTTTATTCTCTTTATCTGTAAAAGGAGAATTAGATGAAATGACTCCAAAAGCCTCTTCTAATTGGAACTGAGAGGCTCCAGACTCTGGGATGGCAGACACAGTTGGGGAAACAAGAAGGGGCAAGGCTAACAAACAGAAAAAGAGTATGCGGTAAAGCTATACGATAAGTGCATGGACTAAAAAAATTACTAAGAGTTTTTAAAAGGTATTTTATCCATGAATAAGATGGAAAGAAAAAAGGGGGCAACGAATAAGAAAGAACCTTTGGAAATTAGATATCCAAAAATTTTAAATTTGAAGATAAATGTTAGAAGACAAAGCTGAGAAAAACTTTCAGAAGGAACAAAAAAAGACCGAAAGACAAATAGAAAGTGTTTTTTGGCTCTATAGTCCTGTGAAAATGGAGCGTTTTTCCTTCATAGTCTGTCCTGAGGCATATAGCTCTTTCTTCTCTCTTGAGATTTCCTCCCCTGAACATAGCTCCATATAGAAAAGCATATAAATAGGCCAGAATCTGTTAAACCTTGTGCCGTAGTGTTGGCAAAGGCCAAAAGCATAGAAGGGAGGCTGCTGAGGTAAACGCGGGCAAGGATGATAGGTGCAGACAGCCGGTCTGTAAGGTTTCAGTATAGACAAGAAGGAAAATAAGGTTTTAGGAGGCATCAGGCTAAGGAAACAAGTTGGGAAGAATAAAGGAAAAGAGAATACAGGATTGAAGAAGGAAAAAGAAGATGAGGAGTCCACCTTTTCATAGGAGTCCAGTACTTTTTATGGCCATGATAAACCCTTTAGTCTGTGTGATGACGCATCTATGACACTTACTCTGGGGCCCATCCATTTTCTGTAAGAATCTTTGTTTTCTCCAAAGTTACTTTCTTTGTTAAATTTGCTATCTCTCTTTCCTGCCATTGACTTTTCTGGAATTTGAGCTGTCTGTCCATAGACAAAGGCCTAGAATGTACAATCTTGGTAACTAGTGTGTGTCTTTAGCTAAAGTGAGAAACCCTTTTGCTCTGGCAGTGAATGTGGGTTCTGATTATAGAAGCCCTGTTTCTTTGTTGCTGTTGTGACAGAGTGGGGCTTGGTGATGGGGAAATCCTCGCGGCAGCCCAAGCACCCACTCAGGGAGATTCCCTGGGCAGAACTCCCACCTCGAGTCATACACTTACCCCTTTAATCCCAGGGGCAGACGCCAGAGTCCTCTACACTGGGGCAGGGCCCGCTGCAGCTGTTCCGTGGCCCGGTCACCCATGGCTTGTTTCTGTACCCGCTGCATTGACCACTGAACTTGGGGCTGGTCTGGTCTTCTTGGGGAAGACTCCCCTTCTTGGAGAATCTTCTCTTTGTCCCGTTGTAGATTTTTTTAGTTTCGTTTTACCATCAGTTTGTCCCTTCTCTTTTATCTTTCAAAAACCCTGTCGTTCAAGTAAGCTACCATAATACTTCTTTTGCCTTGCTTTCCTTCAGCTGGAGATTTATTTTTCCTTTTTTTATTTCTTTTGTTATTTCAGAGATAGTTTTGGAGGGAAAATAAAATATAGGGGGACAAACCTGCCACATTGAACCAGAAAATTTCCTTAGGTCTCTTTTCATATGAGAAAATTAAGGTCCAGAGAATGAAAACAAAGAAAAAATGCAGACAAAAACTTGCCTGAAGTTTTCCACTTAGTACATGCATAATCAGGATTTAAATCTCAGTCTGCTTGGTTTCAAAGTATCCTGTTGATATGCACACCACGTGGACACCCGTGCAGTGTGACCAAGTGATTTAAGTAATGTTGTTAGAAATGTACTGTGAAAGCGCATCAAGAGACGACGTGGGAGAGTATTATTGATCAAAATATGAACAATGTGCCCTCCTCGGCAGGATCTGCAAAACCTCTGCCATGTCCTTTTGACTGTCTTCAGCTGCCTATCCTTTGAGGGTGGATTTAACTTCTGAAATTTTCTGGAGTTATTTGGAGCCAAATTTGTTGATCCAAAAAACAATAATACTTTTTTTTTTTAAGAACCAAAATTAGACTAACTATAAGGAGATATATTTTTTTGAGGGACCTGTACACTGAGATCTGGAAGAATTCAAAAAATATTTGAACACTGACAACTTCGTTGGAGTAAGCGAATGATCTCGTGAGGTGGTTAATCTTATGTTTGATGGACAGACACGTTCTGAGATTAATATTTTTTAAATCTCATTAATTTGTAGCATATTAAAATAATTATATAACTCTAAAAATAATGAGTTTTACATAAATCATTTTTTCAGTAATTAAAAAAATCCATTTTAATTTCCCTTTTTTAGTGTATTGTGTCTGTTGGTATCTTTTGCTATTTTGTAAAGCTATAATGTATAATCTTATGGAGAGATAATTTGCCACATATAACACTATATCTGAAATAGAAGTTTAAATAGAATTGCTTGGTCAAAGGATAGATAGATTTTTGCCAAATGGCCCTTCTCAGATATTATGCCAGTTTACACTCTGAGAATGTTCTTCTTTCTACACATCCTTTCTAAGACATCGAGTTACACCCTTTCTCATCTTTGCCAATCGGATGGTTTGGTTTTTTAAAGTATCACAATATAGTTTTAATCTGTGTCGCTTTTATTGTGAATTAGGTTGATCATTTTTCAGTGATTCCAAGTGACCTGTTCATACTCTCTTGCCATTTATCTTTTAGATTTTTCCATTTTTATCTTATGATTTATAGGAGGGTTTTTTTTTAAACCTGGGTTAATCAATTGTCTGTATCACATTTAGAAAAAATAAAACACTGCAACTGCTGTGTATTGTTTCAACCAAATGTAACACAAAACTGAACCAGAAACCTCTTCGCCAGCGGCTGAAGAAAGTGGCCGACCATCGGAATCACTAGATGAGGAATGATTGTTAAAGGAGCAGAATGTACCCAAGCGACTGCCATGGTTGGACAGTGGGTTTTACTTGGGTGCAGAAATCTTTTTTTTTTTTTAATTTTTTTTAATGTTTATTTATTTTTGAGAGACATAGAGGCACAGCGTGAACAGGGGAAGGGCAGAGAGAGAGGGAGACACAGAATCTGAAGCAGGCTCCAGGCTCTGAGACATCAGCACAGAGCCTGACGCGGGGCTCGAACCCACAGACCGTGAGATCATGACCTGAGCTGAAGTCGGCCGCCCAACCGACTGAGCCACCCAGGCGCCCCTGTGTGCAGAAATCTTTAAATTTTTTTAGTAACATAACTTTTTTGTGACTAATGGAGATATAAAGCTTTCCTTTTAACCAGATTTTAAATGGAGAAAATGTGATGTTGAGCCCTTTGCAAAGATGATAAGAAAGGTGACTAGCTTGATCAGAGATGGGGCACCTGGGTGGCTCAGTAAGTTAAGCATCTGACTTTTGGTTTTGGCTCAGGTCATGATCTCATGGTTTGTGAGATCGAGCCCCGTGTCGAGCTCTGCGCTGACAGTGTGGAGCCTGCTTGAGATTCTCTCTCTCCTCTCTGTGCCCCTCTCCCACTGGCATGCACTCGCACTTGCATGCTCTGTCTCAAAATAAACCAATAAACATTAAAAAATAGCTTGATCAGGGATCCCTAAGGGCGTGTTTTCTACCCCCACTTCATCTGTCCCTCTCCAACACAGAGATGCACTGATGCTTCCCTCTACAAATCACTTGGCCTGTCTTGTGTTACACGTATACATACTTACTCGTGTTTGAGATAGGGACACAAACATGACCTAAAATAGTAGATTTATTCCCCGGACGAAGAGAGATAACTTGTATTTTTGTGTTTTTTTGTTTTTTTTTTTTAATGTTCATGTATTTTTGAGAGAGCAAGCAGGGCAGGGGTAGAAAGAGGGGGTTAGAGGATCCAAAGCAGGCTCCATGCTGACAGCAGTGAGCCTGATGTGGGGCTCGAACTCACTAACCGTGAGATCATGACCTGAGACGAAGTTGGACAGGCCCATATTTGTGTGTTCCTGAAAACATTCGAGCAAATCCTCAAATTTTTTGTAGAAATAAATTTCTAAAGGAAATATTAAAACGTTGAGGTGACTTTTAGAATAAAAACCAACTTCTTTTAAGTATAAAGCCTATGGAAACAGAACTTTTACTTGAATCAAAGTTTGATTTGTTTGGGTTTATTTTCCTAGTCATCAAACTTAGCATGTGAATCTTATTTCATTTTGATAAATTTTATCCAACTTATTAATGTTTTCCCCACTGGGGCACCAGTGAGGTACTGTGTCCTGTTACTGAGTCAAATAAACTATCTTATAACATTCAGTATTGGTGGTAGATAGCCATGTAAATTTTCTTCAACTCTTAAATATAATTAATTTTTTCTAGGTTATTAGATTTCTGAAATAGAATAGGATTGAGGAATTAATGTGTGGAATAGGGCAATGGGACAGCTTTAGGTAATCTTCTTTGACTAACTTCCTGATTTAATAATGATAGGAATTAAGTGATTACTTTCCCATCATCATTTGTGGTTGGTGGTGTTTGGTGGTTTTTGTTTTGTGTTTCAGAATCTACAGAATTTGATTTTTCTATCATTTGTCATGACAGAGAAGACAAATTTAATTGAAAGCTATAATTATTTGCATTTAGAAGTGAATGTGTTTATTTGGACTCCTATACTTCATTCAGACTAAATATTGAATGTATTTCACATGAAAGTGAGCTTAACATGTTTTCTATAGTTAATAATGATCAATATCTAGCATTAAATACATTTCTTCAGGCATTCTTAAATCTACTAATTCTCCATTCATTAGAATGAGAAATTCTACCTAATTATGATTTCTATTAAAACTCCAAGGTGCAGGGCATCTGGGTGGCTCCGTTAGTTGAGCCTCCAATGTCAGCTCAGGTCATGATCTCACAGTTCGTGAGTTTGAGCCCCACATTGGGCTCTGTGCTGGCAGTGCTAAGCCTGCTTGGGATTCTCTCTCTCTCCCTCTTTCTCTCCGCCTCTCCCCGACTTGCACTTTCTCTAAATAAATAAATAAACTTAAAAAAAAAAAGACCAAAAACCTCCAATGCATTTTCAGTTGTGTTTTTAAAAATTGTATTAGTTTGTGAGGGCTGCCATAATAAAGTAGCACACAGGCCAGGTTGTTTTAACAACAGAATTTAATTTTCTCACAGTTCTGGAGGCTAGAAGTCCAAGGCGAAGGGGGTTGGTAGTTTGGTTTCTCTTGAGGCCTCTCCTGGGCTTGTGGATGGCTGCCTCCTTGCCGTGGCCTCGTGGTCATCCCTCCATCTGTGTTGTCTGTGTCCTAATCTCCTCTTCTTATAAGAACACCAGTCATATTGAATTAGAGCCCACCCTAACTGCCCTGTTTTAACTTCATCTGTTTCTGAAGACCCTGTCTCCACGTACCATCACATTATGAGCTACTAGGAGTTAGACCTTCATCACATGAATTTGGGGAGAATACAGTTAAGCCCATAACAATGATTAATTAATATATGTCCATTCCCGAAATGACAAATAACCGTTAGAAGCATTAAAAGAAAATAAAAGTCATCCTTAATCCCATAACCTAAAATCTACCAAAGATAAACTCCCTTCTAGAATTTTTGTCTACTAATATATACTAAATAATTTGTAAACCCAGAATCATTCTGAACATAATGTCATGGTTATGGGGTCTTTTTTAATGGCACATTGTAAGTATCTATACCTTGGTTCATTAATCATTCCCTGCGTTTTTGGAATTTAGGTTATTTACAGTTTTTCTTAGAATTAACAGTACAGAAATAATCAAGTTTTCAAAAGGAAGTGCCTAACCAAAACACTTATAAGATGCATGTACTATTTTCTTCCATTGCAAGACATAATTTAACATCTCTTTTCATTTGTCATTGTCCTAGGCATCAGTCATTCTACTGTTATTATACAGATGTATTCTTAGTTAACAGCTACAGAGCTTTGTCCATTTTCTAAATGACCCCAGACTGCTGTGCCCTTTAGTTTCTGTTACTGCATTTTATAGAACATGTTTTATCTTTGCTTGCCACTCTCATTTCATGGCAACACTGTCCCTACCTATATAGTGTATTAAAATGTTCTGTAGACTTAAAAAGCAATTAACCAAAATTGTTATAATTATCTTTAAAAAAATAAGTTCTGGGGTGCCTGACTGGCTCGGTCAGTGGAGCATGCACCTCTTGATCTCAGGGTTGTGAGTTCGAGTCCCATGCTGAGTGTAGAGATTACTTAAAAAATAAAGAAAGAAAAAAGAAAACAATTATAAAGAAATAAAAGAAATAATTTTTGGCAGATGTATGGTAACATCAACTTACATGCAAACTTTTTTTACATCAGATTGTCTTTGATTCAGAGACTTTTTGTTTCTCACTCGTTATTATGCGGCCACATTCTAGATAGTTTCTGAATACGGGAACTTTGTATCATTGAAATAGTATTTTATAGGGGAAATCTCATTTTATTATACAATATATTACTTCTGAAAAATACTGTCCTTTTATCTTCCACTGTGATCTTGACTTCTCGCTCTTTCCAGGATTACCGGAGCTGGAATTGGAAGCAATTGATAACCAGTTCGGACAGCCAGGAACAGGTGACCAGATTCCATGGGCAAATAATACAGTGACTACCGTAAATCAGAATAAACCAGAAGAGTGAGTAATACATTTCCTACTTTAAAAAACATCATATACCAACTTCTACGAAAAAGAACTACTTTTCTCACACTGGATTCCAGCCTTCACTGGTATTTTGTGAGATACTAGTAGAAGTGAATGTTTAATGGAAAAAAAAGGGGATGGAGAAGATACCAAGTTAAACAGATTTCTTTACGTGTGTGACTGCAAGGCTGGTATGTGTTGTAATTACCAAGAGATTGACGCAGTCTGCGGTGGTTGTTTCATTTTTCATCTCTTGCTTTCCTTTGATTGATTAGTATACAGTTTCTGAGACCTATAGATGACGTGAGCTCAGTATAACAATTATTATGAAAGCTCTCGAGCTTTTAGTTATATAATTATTTTGTCCAGAGTTTCTCTTTGGAGCAAGATGGTTAAGAAGGGAAGGTCCTCTTTACACCTACGCAGTGTTCCATCTTGATTACAATTTAGTCTCTTAATTGACACGAGTAGCTCTATTCCAAAACATTAGAGAAGAGTACATGTCATGTGTAGCAACCAAAGGATGACTAGACAGTGTCGAGTGTGGCTTAGAGCTTTAATCATGAACATTCCTTCTTACCCTCCCCCAAAAAGAATCCTTATAATTATGTCATTATATTTGTATTATTAATATTATTTTCTATATATTTCTAAGTTTTATGCATCAGTTGATACCCTCTTGGATTAGACTATGTATTTCCTTCATGTAATCAACAATTTTTTTGGTTGCTTAACACTGAGCATGTTTCCTTTTCTAGTTTGATTTCTTTGGTAAATGGTCGTCATGTCGTATTATCGATATGATTTGATCATCTTTGAGAGTTAAGTACCAGTAGAATAAATCTTACTAGAGGGTAGATGATTTTTTCTGAGATTTTGATTGATTTTTATTTTTGACTTTTGCCAAAACTGCTATTCCGTTTCTTAACTATGTTTAGTTAATTTTTTAGGCTGTTTCTGTAAACTAACAGGAAGAATATGGAAGCAAAGTTCAGTGATTGACAAAATAGTGAAAATATATTCCAGCTACATACAGAATATTTATAAGTTTCTGCACAGAAGTATAGAACATTTCTTTGTATATTTGGTTGAAAAAGCATCTCAACAGAGAATTTTCTAGAATAAGATTTGCATATGTGTTTGTGTCATATATATATTTTATATATATATTTGCATTACTGAAATTGAATAGTTATTTGCTGCATCAGTCTTAAACATTTTTATCTTTTGATTCTATAGCCAGTGTATTAGTTCACAATTGGATGAGCTTCTCTGTCCACCAACAACAGTAGAAGGAAGAAATGATGAGAAGGCTCTTCTTGAACAGCTGGTGTCCTTCCTCAGTGGCAAAGATGAAACGGAGCTAGCTGAACTAGATAGAGCTCTGGGAATTGACAAGCTTGTCCAGGTATTTATTAAGCTTGGCATTATATAAATGATGCACTCCTGAGAAGCTAGAAAACTTTTTTTTTTTTTTTAAACGTTTATTTATTTCTGAGAGACCTAGAGACAGAGTGTGAGCAGGCGAAGGGCAGAGAAAGAAGGAGGCACAGAATCCAAAGCAGGCTCCAGGCTCTGATGAGCCATCAGCACAGAGCCTGACGTGGGGCTCGAACCCACAGACCGTGAGATCTGACCCGAGCTGAAATCGGCCACTTAACCGACTGAGCCACCCAGGTGCCCCAGAAAACTGTTTTTAAGCAAGATTTTTCAATACAGTTCTCACCGTGTTTTAGTGCTTTTATAATTTATTCTTGTGGAAATTATCAAAATATATAATAGCTAACTCATGAGTTTTTTAAACACACAAAAATCATAATAATTAGGAGTAGTCAGGATTAGAAAGTCTTAGCGCTTCACTATGGAACAGACTCTTAGAAGCTCCCCCTAGAGTAGACTCCAGCATTCTATCATCGCTTCCTGTTCTAGGACTTAATTTATTGTTCATTCACGCGAGACCTCCGCCTATATATTCCATGATACTCCAACTTCCGGGTATTTTTCACATTGTGAGGTTAAAAAAAATCAACATTTTTTAAAGGAGTAGAATATAAGGTGTCAGAATGCATAGCCTATAAAAAGGGGAAGTTATGTTTCATAAAATTTTCCTTTCAGTTACACACACACACACCTGGTCACAATTTAAATGAGACTGTTTACAACGAATAACAGTGTAAAATTTGAAAGCCATAACTATGGCATTCTGTTAGGCCAGCTATGAAATTTTTTCAAATAAGAGAAAAGCATGAATTCTGTATTTGAGATAGAAAAATGCCTAATTAATCCCTCCTTTAGGAATCTACTTCTCATGGTAAACTATTACATGTAAAGTTTGTTCTCTCTTAGGCTTTGTAACGTTCTTTTTAAACTGTTTAGCTCTATCTCACTGATTTTAGGGCCTTTTGTTTTAACCATGTTTTTATCTCTTTTCCAAGATTTTAAACATCTCAGTTCATTTGTTACTCCACTTCAAAAATTAACTCTCATAAGTGATTCCTTTAAGTAGCAAACTCCCTGAGAGCTTCATGAATTCAGCACGAATATTTTATAGTAAAACTTTCTAGAGGTAAATGTCCTCAGATCCAAGATTATCTAGAGAAGCGTCTCATTTATTGTCAGTAATTTATTTGGAAAATGTCCTGCTTACTCTCCAACAGGGAGGTGGATTGGACGTGTTATCGGAGAGATTTCCACCGCAACAAGCAACACCACCTCTGATGATGGACGAAAGACCCAACCTCTATCCCCAGCCTTATTCTTCTCCTTCACCTACTGCCAATCTCTCCAGCCCTTTCCAAGGCATGGTCCGGCAAAAACCTTCCCTGGGGACCATGCCTGTTCAGGTGACGCCTCCGCGAGGCGCGTTTTCACCCGGCATGGGCATGCAGCCCAGGCAGACTCTGAACAGACCTCCCGCTGCCCCCAACCAGCTGCGGCTTCAGCTCCAGCAGCGCTTGCAGGGACAGCAGCAGGTGAGCACTCTTTGTTAGCAGGTGTTACTTTTAAAGGCTTGCGCTGGCTCCCTGTCTGTGATAAGACAGCCCGATTGCTACAAGAAAGGTATCAGGCGGGAGTAGCCCCACAACCTTTATAAAAGACTCAGAAAACCGTCCTTGGTCTGCTAGGATAAAATAAAGGACACGTTCATTCAGTTAAAGACAGCCAGCCGGGTCATAAACAGGACTTGGAGATTTAAAATTGAAAAGCATTTGGATTTTGTTTTTTGAGACAAAAAATATTTAGGACGAACATCATATCATTATTAAATAGAAGAGCATCAAGAGATACTGTTGAGATTGTTGGAACAGAAAATGAAATCTATGTTGTTTGAAGTTGGAGTGATTGAAGCTGAGTGATGTTATTATATTAGGAGAGTGGAGGAAAGGATAGTTTGGGGGTCAGGGGACTTGTGGGTGAGTTAAATCTTCTCTCTCATGACAGGTAATGAGTGGGTATAATGGCATAAATATTTAATATTGTATTGAGCAGCAAATACAGAGATAAGCACGAAGACCAAAAAAGCACATAGTTAAAAGTATCATCTCTGGGAAGTGGGACCAGCTCCTTAGATTGCTACTTCTTATTTATCTTTTTGTATTTTTTTTAACCATCTGTATATACTGTTTTGGATTTTCTTTAAAGTATTTAAAGCAATTTCCTAGAGTGTTACAAATTCAGGAAGGAAGAGAAAGAAGGAACTAAATTATATTAGAAGGGCAATATCATTTAATGTTATAGGAACTCTAGATTCAAGTCCTAGTTCTGACCTTAACTTAAATGGGTTGGCAATCAAATGATTTACCCTTTTAAAGCCTCTGATTTCTGATTATATCCATAAAAGGAGTCTAATAAATAATTCCTCTACCTCATCGGTGGTGTGTAGATTAGATTAGGTAGTACGTATAAAGATCTTAGTGCAGTGCCAGGCATGCAGTAACACTAAACACTAAACGCTAGCTATTATTATGAAATTATATTCAGTAAATAAAATAAATAATATAAAATGAGTTTCTCTTCCACTTAAAAAGAAGATGATGAAAGGGACAAAGAGAAAGGGAGAGATGAGATGGGAAAAAATTGTTAACGGTAGAATAACAAAGAAAGGAAAAATTTTTTAAATGCTAGGGTGGAATAAAGAACTCAAAGAGGAATTTGGGGAAGAAAGGGAGGAAAAGAGAAACATACAAAGGAATAGTAGTATGTTCTGAGTATTAGTTGAAGGTAAACTGCCTCTTGCTATAACTTGTCATTCATTATTCAGCAGAGAGCACAAGAAAGGAAATGCTTATTGATTCACAAAACATATTTAGGGAGACTACTAGGTACTATGAGGAATACAAAGAAATAAAGAGATACAGCACAATTTTAGAACTTACCATCGGCTTGGAGTATTCCAAACATACACACCTGGAAAGCTAAATAACAGGTGCAAGTAGTGATTAAGGGTTAACCCAAAAAGTAGAGAAAAACCTAGGTGTGCTGATTTTCATTTTACAGGATAGAGTCAGTAAATACTGTTTAAAGGCAAGGGCGAGGCCAGATCAACAGTCTAGGTCAGGTTTGTGAATGGACGAAATAATAACTCACACGTAGTTTGGAAAAAAATCACTTTTACTTTGATTTCTTCCTGAAACAGCTGAGAGGCAGAGGGAGTAATGCAGAGGATACACATGAAATAAGGATGCAGACAGGTGAACGTGGCTGCTTGTTGCCTCCTTTAAACATCAGGGAGACCTGACCAAAGTTTGGTGGTCTTGGTAGCCCAACATAGGGAAATATCCATCAAGTTAGAGAAATACAAAATCTAGGGCACACTGACACGAAATTTTGAGCCCCGAGATATGTCAGTACACAGAACATCCTGCCGTGTGAGGCGATACTCTGCCACCAGATCAGCCTCATCATCCAGACCGACTTCGTGGGTTCTGGACCAGAGGTTCTTCTGTCCAATGGTGGGACACCCCGGTCCACAGTCTGCAAATGCTCGGAGTCTTCTGTGCGAGTTAAGGGCTCTCTGTGAGGCCTGGCCAAGGCTTACCTCAGTCATTATTTCAGTTAAGATGGTTTGAGCAACATGGGAAGAAAAACATCAATTCAAAATGAAACCATTTTTAAAGAGTATTTCGACTCGAATAATGAGATGATACAAAGTAGAGACAGGTCGAGGTGTGGTCACCTCAGAGGCTCAAGAATATTACCCAAGGACCTAGGTTCTTTCTATCTTTTTCGTCTCTAATCCCTGGCAACTAAAAAAAATGACCCCAGTGGTTACAAATATCACATGTACCTGTGCCTCTTTTTGCAAAAGCCAAGAAACTTTTTCCAGGTTTTTGCCCTTCTTTCCTCCCTACCACTCCAAAAAAAGAAAAAGAGGAAAACAAATTTTTTTTCACATGTCTGGCCAGCCAGAACTGAGTCACCTGATGGCAAGGATTGGCTTAGAGCACACATAGTTTGCCCCTAGCGATGTGTGATTTGCGATAGTCAACTGAACAAACTCCTGGTTTGTCATCGAGGAAGAAGAGGAGGATAAATGGCTATGAATTGGCAATGAGAATACCTGATGAAATCAAGAAATTGAGGTTTATTTAAAGTTGTACACATACGTGTTGGGATCGAATTGGTGAACGGAGATGGAATGTCTCCCCTTTCTCCTGCCTAAATCCCGTTAGAGGACAGGTTGTATATTTTAAATGAATAAATTCATATTGGTGCAGGAAAAAAAGGGAAATGCTATTGGCACGCTAAAAATTAAGTGATTTTGAAATAGAAAGCAAACATGAGAAAGAAACAAAAATATTTATGTGTGAACAATACAACTGCTTATGTAGAAAATCCAAGAGAACCTACAGAAGACTTAGAATTAATAGAGAAGGTCAGCAGTGTTTCTAGAAAAAAAACCCAAGAAATAAAAATTAATAGCAATCCTTTTTTTCTATCAACAGCCAATTAGAAAATATAATTTCAAAGTATGTTGGCAATTTATAAAACTTATAAAATTATAAATCATAATTGAAGGTTAAAAAAAGATCCAAATAAAGATATTAGTGAATTGAAAGACTCTCATAAAGATGGCAATTTTGGGGGCACCTGGGTGGCTCAATTGGGCAAGTGCCTGACTTCAGCTCAGGTCATCTTCTCCTGGTCCCTGGGTTCAGGCCCACATTGGGCTCTGTGCTGACAACTCGGAGCCTGGAGCCTGCTTCAGATTCTGTGTCTCCCTCTCTCTCTCTGCCCTTCTCCTACTCGCATTCTGTGTCTCTCTCTCTTTCTCTCTCAGAAATAAACATTAAAAAAATTTTTTTAAAGATGACAATTGTTCTGAAATTAATTAAATTCAGTAGAATTCCAATCAAAATCTCGACATGAAATTTAATAAACAAATGCTAACTTTAAAATAAAGTTAAAATATTTATTTTAAAATAAAAGCATGAATATGAAATCTTAAAGAAGGAGGATGAACTTGCCCTACCAGATACCAGAGCAGAAAATCCAGGGAAGCAAATTTCACCTCTAGAATTCAATGAAAACTGCCCGATGGAAGAATAAGCTTCTTTAGAAGAACTCATTGTCAAGAATTTACATGGTGGCTGAATTAGGGTTTTCAGTCTTGGCACTCTTGACATTTTGGGGCAGATAATTCTAGTTATAGAGCATTTTCCCATTCATTTAAGAACATTGAGTAGCATCCCTGACCTCCACCCGTTAGATGCCAGTAGCAGCCTTTCCCCAAGACAGCCAAAAATGTCTTCGGACATTGCTAAATGTCTCTTGTGGGGCAGAATCCTCCCTGGTTGAGAACCTCCAGGTAGGTATCCATCTTTTAGTTTTCCTATAGAAGGACTTCTTGGTACAGCATTGAAAAAAAAAAAAAACATTCAGACAAAATGTCAGCCAGTCTGAACTCAGGGTATGTATGTATGTGTGTGTGTGTGTTTTATATGTGTGGGTTGAGTTTGTACTGTTCCACTGGCTTCAAGCCCCACGTTTCCTTTTATAATTCAAGCCTTTTGACCCAGCCTCTGTAGACTTTTGAATTTATGTCTCCAGCTGTAAAGACTACTGACTTCTCTCCACCCACCAAACAAAAGTCAGGATTTCCGAGAAGTTAAAGGATATGGTGATCATTTTGGGAAGACTTCCTTGGCAGAAATAGAACTTGATCTGCTTGCTAGATAATGGGTAGCATCTTAGTAGGTCAGAGTGAGGCAGCTGTACACTGTATTAGTCAGGCCGTACACAGAGATGGTCAAGGGGGAGGATGGGGAAATGAGTAAGAATTATTTCAAGGGCAAGAACATCAATTTTACAGAAAGGCATGTAGATTGCATTAATTTCTTCTACTTCCAAAAATAGCCTGTTTATTTTCCAAGATAGTAATATATTTCCTCAGGTTATTTTCTCATTTTTACTACTGCTCAGGCATCTTTCTTCCATCCCCATCCATTGCATTCTCACACTCTCTCACAATTCCAAGAATATATAAAGCTGTAAGTTTGGAACCCCAACTCCCACTCCCCCAGCAATGTTACTTGTCTTCATCACTGCGTATTCGTGTATTGTCACCTATCTTCATTGCCTTGTCTTCTGTTTTTAGACTTGCTGTACTTTCTGCCTCACGTTAATTCTGTCATCCTCCTGCCATCTGGCATTCTCATCTTTCAAGGTCCCATTGAGCTCCCTCATGCTCTTGGTCCCTGCCTTCATGCCTTTGGCTGAGTTAGTTGTAGACGTCCCCACATATACACGCACAACACTTGTGGGTGGTGCCGTTCTGTTTTGGCCTCTGCCACTCAGCAGAGAATTCCAGAAGAGAAATATGCTCCCCTCTTTAGCCTTCAAACTTTATGTAGTATCTTGCATATGCTTAGTTTTTTTAATATAAATCTTCATAAAATTCATGGTTTATTTAAACATATGCCTGTGGTCTGTGGAATTTAAGACGTTTACTTTTGCACTTAAGAGTGTGCTTTTGTACTTACGAGTCTCTTTGACCTTTAAAACTATAATGTTCGTATCGTTATTTTTTAAGTGATTCCAAATGTTTTATCCTATGCCTGAAAGTTTTCATTTTGATACTTCTATTCTGTTGAGCTTCCCCCCCACACACAAACAGTTTGTTTTCTGACCTAATGGGAGTCAGAAAATTAATGAAACCAGAGTTAAGACTTGAGCTGTTTGGAGATGGGTGATTTCGTCACTGTTTACAACAATATGGATTTTCTTACAAAACCTTCGTAGTCTTTCTAGTTTGCATCTAGTATATTGGAATATATTAAATGTATTAAAATATAAACTATATTGACATGTTAATATGTTTATTAGTAATTTATGTTATAAAATATCATATGAACACAAAATAGGATTGATATTGTTGATATTATCTCTCCGAACAGTTTATTCATATAGAATTATTGAGCAAGAAATTCTTTAAGCTATAGATTATCAGGAAATATCACTTCCAAGGATGCTTGTTTTGTTACCTGATAAAGTTAAGTTATGCCTGTGACCTGGACCTCTAAGCCCAATACCGACAGCATCTTCCAAACTAGCGTTCCATACAAGATTGTTCTGTGGGATAAATGTTAATGGCTATGTGTCAGAAAAACAGGTTTGTGAAAACAAGTTGCATAGTATAACCCCTTCCTGAAGATCCATAGAATGCTCTGGTCAATTAAAGGCTCATCGAGTCACTGCAGTAAAGAAATCTGTGTCACCTTGTGTAACCCATCATTTCCAATACTTCACACAGCACAGCATGCTCTTTTCCTGGCACATCTATTAATATCCTGCAGAACAGTGTTCTTTAGAACACCAATTTGGGAAATGCTGGTCTAAAGTAATTACTTCTTCTAGTTAAATAAATAGTCTATTTTCTCAAACCATTTGTTTCTTACATAATTCTCTTCAGTGAATGAAATCATGTTGGATTTCCCCAAATATGCACCCATCTGACAGCCTCCAAATGAGAAGTGCCTCAACTTTTCTATTCATCTTCCAAACTTTTAGAGAATGTACCCTATTATATACTTACTTTTATATTTACCAGTGTTTAAAACTGAGGGCTAATGTTTCTTTTCTCTCCATTATTGTACTTGCCTAAAATAATAAAGTATTAGCATGTTTTAAAAAATACGCTGTATATATGATATGTGTCTATCCCTTGGGCATATGTATATGTACATGTATATGGATTCTGCTTTTAAATGTTCTGTCATATTTGGTTCCTGTTCTGTAAACAGGAAGTATTTGATAAATGTTAGAAATTGCCAGCCTTTTGGCAAATTAACACGGGAAATAATCTTACTAAACTTGTAATACTGTAGCTTGTTAGTAATCAGTAAAAAGTCTGTGTTACTCTGTAAGGGCCATGTTGCATATAGAAATGTGGCATCTCATTGTTTACGTTTTCTTCTAGTTGCTACACCAAAATCGGCAAGCCATCTTAAACCAGTTTGCAGCAAACACTCCTGTTGGCATCAATATGAGATCAGGCATGCAGCAGCAGGTGACACCTCAGGTACTGTGGGAAGACCAGGCGTGGCTAGTACTCCTCTCACCCAAGCTGTTTCTCCAAGTGTTGACTGGAGTGTCTGAAATGGTCTGTGAATTGATCTTCTAATGTCGTAGTACAGCTTTCTTCTAGAAGAATTTGTAATCAACTTGTGATACCCCTTACTGATATTTGATCTAAAGCCAAGGGTTCTTCGTTTGGTTTTATTGGTATTGTTGTCATTGCTATTAGATACCAAATGAATAAGTAGAAAACTTACTGCTATCCTGAATAATACCAGTAATAAGAAGCCTAGATAAGAAACTGTGTGAATGGTAACTGAAACCTGATCAAAACTCAGTTACATTGCTGAGTTATCTTACCTGCCTTGTGTTCTCTGCTCAGTCCAAGCATCAGCATTTTCTATTTATTTTTTATTTATTTTAACAGTCCTTGTATATGAACCCAGAGCCCCTGGAACTTTAAACGTAAAAGGAATTGGGTAGCCTTCTGAGTCTTGTCTGGTACTCCCTCCCTGCTTAACTTCCACACATACTTTAATATTTTTGCTTCAACCACTTTTTTATGTTTCCTTAACCAAGGCGACATAAAAATTTGGGAGATGAGGAATTTTAGAGAGGACTCAAACAACTTTTCTTTTCTCCATAAAATGTACCTAGATGGATTTGGGGAAATACAGGAAGCTAACTGTTAACCAAAAGGATAAATATTGACAGAAACTACTGTTAAGCAGCAGACATTGGCGTCTTCATAGATGCAAGTGGGTTTCTCTGTCTTAAATCCTCACTGATCAGGTCATGCAAGGTTAATTAGGTTATAAGGGAAGAAGACCCTGCTTTTAGAATTCACATAAAGATGATTTCTGTCAGAAAGTCATATGTCACAGTTTCCTCTAGATTGGACTATATCTAGTTGGCAAGTTTAACTTTAAAAGAGCTATATGCCCTAATCAGATCCTCAATCTGAATTGAAATTTTCTCTGCAGCTTTATTGACATGTCATATTCCTTTACAGGTTAGACCAAAAAGTGATTTTAGCCTAATTTTATGGCTTCTTTTATCGTTACTACTATTATAGCTATTAAAACACATACTCCAATGCCTAGAGTAGTCTTTACTGCAAAAATGATGTGAAATAGCTGGGTCCATTTATTTCTGTTTATTATTTTATTTCTAATTAATTATTTTCTTTTTAAGTAATTTGTTTGGCACTGGATCCTGAACTTCTGATTCTTCCTTTTTGAATGGTATTTGTAGATTTTCCAATTGTAAGGATAATGCATGTTCATTAAAAATAATTCGGAAAATACAGGAAAGTATAATGAAGAAAATTAAAATCAACTATAACCACATTTTATTCATGAGAGTGGAATAAATGATCTTAGTGAGAAAAGGGAGGGGTGCACCTGAGTGCCTCAGTCAGTTGAATGTTTTGAGTCTTGATTTTGGCTCAGGTCACGATCACATGTGGTTCTTGGGATTGAGCCCCATGTCAGGCTCTGCACTGATGGCACAGGGCTTGCCTGGGATTTTTCTCTCTCTTTCTCAAAATAAATAAATAAACATTAAAAAGGCAGGAGGAGGGGCTAAGAAACACAGTAAATTCGGGGGAAATGAAAAAGAAAAAAAGTCTCCCAACAACCTAAAGTCAGATAAGATCGAAGTCATAGTGATAATTGCTACATATTTTGTTGTCCCAAGCGACTAGGCTTTATCCTGTAAGCTTTCCAAAATAGGTGGTGATGATAACAATATTAATAAGTAAGGATTTGTTTTCTCCTTTGCAGCCACCCCTGAACGCCCAAATGTTGGCGCAGCGCCAGCGTGAGTTGTACAGCCAACAGCACCGACAGAGGCAGCTAATACAGCAGCAAAGAGCCATGCTCATGAGGCAACAAAGCTTTGGGAACAACCTCCCTCCCTCATCTGGACTGCCAGTTCAAATGGGGAACCCCCGTCTTCCTCAGGGTGCTCCGCAGCAATTTCCCTACCCACCAAACTATGGTACAAATCCAGGAACCCCACCTGCTTCTACCAGCCCGTTTTCACAACTGGCAGCAAATCCTGAGTCAACCTTGGCCAACCGCAACAGCATGGTGAACAGAGGCATGACCGGAAACATGGGAGGACAGTTTGGCACTGGAATCAATCCTCAGATGCAGCAGAATGTCTTCCAGTACCCCGGATCAGGTACGAGGATTGCACCTCCGTGCTGCTTTAGACGCATACGCACAGACTCACTGACGGGGAGGCAGTGTGCTGACAAAGAACGACACTGACTGGGGAGTCAGGGGTCCAGGCTTCAGGCTCATCTCTTGCCACTAATGGTTTTGAGGCCCGTTGATAGCTAAGACGATGAATTAGAGGATCCAGAAGGACCTGATTCTAAAATTTTAAACGTTTTGTCTGTAAAGCACATTCTTTTAATTTCTTACTTTCTGTCATGGATCCTTGTAAGAATCTCACGAGAGTCCACTTCAGACAGTGGATTGAAGTACATTAACTCAAAATTTGCATACAGTTTTTTCCTTATATTGGAGATTTTGGTCTTTTGATAGTTAGGGATAATCCATCCCTATATAAGTGTCTCAGACTTTTCATTGGTGGAACACTCTTTGCTGTTTAACTTGTAAGCTATTCCTCTGGAATATCCGGAACTTTCTGGCTTTCAGAAGGTTTTATCCTTTTTAATCATTTGTTTGCATTGTCTCCCTTCTTTTCTCTTTGTCCTGGGAGATGATGTCCCTTTAAATTTTACTTCTATCACTTTCAGATTCTAATGGGTAGTGGCAATAAAACACATTTGGTTAATCTATGATGTATAATCAAACTTTGATGCAAAATTAATGGCAAATTCCTGGGGAAAAAATTGAAACAAATCCCTTCATTTTATAAGTGAAAGAAAAAAGCAAATTATAAGGCAGCCTAAAAATGAATTTCCATGAGAAGGCTGATATTTGACTTGAATAAAACGTTGAGGTTCTAGAGAGATTTCTTACATGGCAATATGCTTATCAACTTTGACAGCCAAATCAATTTAGACTTTCTTTCTGGTGGCAACAAGTGCTAAAATCCTGTGACTATCAAATTAAGTTATCTGTGAAGACTTGTGTCAGAGCGCCAGAATTCTCTAAGACCTTTTACTCAACATTATGTCACGTCAGTTCCTTTGTCCTCAAGACAATGAAGTCATCTTTGGCTGACTTATATCACTGACAATATCTGTATGGGCAAGAAAAGGATTATAAATCTATATTCTAATTATAATATTGTCTGAACCTTTTGAAGGCCACTTTCATGTGTCTTACAATTTCTGTATGCAAAGAACTCGACAAGGCTTTTTTTCACTTTATTCTAGCCTGCAGAAGTACTTCCTCCAGCACTGGAAGACTCCATTAGTTATCTCTTTCCCCACTTCTCTCCAAAAGGCAACTTAGCCCAGACAGCAAATAGAGTTGTATTCATAATATTGATTACAGAGCCTCAAATCAAAAGATTATCTCATTCATTGGTGAAAAAGAAATAGCTGTCAGTAAGCCAAACATTAGTAAATTCCCCAATTCCTCTTTTCTCTTAAAAAAATAAAAATAAAAACAGTACTTCTATCAGTTTTCAGTCATGCTCTTTAACACCTCTTCTCTGGAAAGCCAAGAAAGAAGAACTTCCTATCCTGCTCCAGGTTCTTGACAGAGCCAGCTAGAAGAGCAGAGTTTCAAAACCCCATCGCCAGTGAAATCGACAAGGTTTCTTTCAGAGTTGTGGGTCTAGTCTGTGGTCTGCTGCCATGTCCATCGACACACAGTGACTGAGATAATGAGTGGGCGGAGCTTACTTCCTCTCTAAGCCACACAGCTGGATGTCTTGCTACTCTTTGTAAGGCTCTATCTGGTACCTGGATTTTTCTTCTAGTCCAAATTTTGATTGGCAGGAAATGCTTTTCACAAAATAAGAATTCATCTTTGATTAAGTCAGCATTCATACTACAAACAAACCCAGATGCTGGGTGCACTGGAGAGCGTAGTTGTTTTCATCCAGGTGCAAATTGAAATGAGTGACAGAGCTTTCAGTTCTTCCCTGAACTGTTTCCAAATAATAGGGGGGGATTGTCAGTTTTTCTGGAAAGCAAAAGAACATTTAAGGAGGCAGTGTTTTTAATTCTTCCACTGCTCTAAGTTACAAACTCATTCCAACATTATCAGCAATCTGGTAGAAATTTTCAAGACCAGGTTTGTGGGAATACAAATTCAAGTTCTGGAAAAGTTTCAACCTTTGCAAATGAGGCCTTCTTTCAAAAAATAAAGTAAAATCAAGGCCACCACGTATTTTTTTTATGAAGTCTTATTGTAACATAACCATCCTCATTAGTTCACATAGTGTCATCTGTGGTTGGCTTCATACGGAGTTGAATAATTATACCAGAAACCTTTTAGCCTGCAAAACCAGAAATATTTCCTATCTGGCCCTTTCCAGAAAAAGTTTGTTGTGTTCATTGATGACAGTAAAACCAAAAGTTGAGTTCATCGACTTTAGTCCTTTGCTTTGGTGTCTTTTCAACACAGGCCCAAAGTATATGAAGGAACGCGTGGGTAATAGTGATGGCAGAGTATGCTTTCTTTTGTTTCTGAAAACTGCAGACTTTTCTAGCCTAGCATGCCTTAATGATGAGTGCAAAAGAACAGAATTAGACATTTAAAATTTATTTTATACTAAGGTGATATTTAAAGTAAATATGATGGAAATTTTTACAAAATTTTGTACCCGCTTCATGAATTCCTTCAAGCCAGTCCACAGATCCCTCTTCTGTGAACTACAGTAAACATGCTCTCCCACCCATTCCTGCTAGTGATCTCATCTATTCCTGTGGCTTCAGTGACCTCTTCATGCTAATGACTCTCTTCTGTATCTCTAACCAGAGCTCTTGGCTCCTGTGCACAGCTGCCTGATGACAGACATATTTGAATTTTCTTGTGACCAGCACCCAAACTCAACTTGTCCAAAGTTGGACTCATCAGTTCCTCTTCCCCCTCTCTCCAAGTGTCAGTGTTCCAGTTGTAACCGACTTCTCAAGTTCCGAGGAAGAATACATACCTTGCTTTCTTTACTTACTAGGCCTTGTACATCCTGTATCCTCTGTTTCAAACCAATATCCTTCATGCATCTGCCTCATTCCTGTTCCTCCCTCTTCCAGAGATGCCTCCAGAGAGCCTTCCCTGACTGCTCCCAATCACACGCACCCATCACCCTGTCTTACAGCCACTTGTTCACCTAGCTAGCTGCCTTACTTTTTAAACAGAAAGGTCCTTGATTGAGCAAAGTATTAACACTTTTACTTTCTCTGTTGCTTAGCACAGTGATCTGGTGGGGAGAGTAGCTGCTCAATGAATCTTTGAAGAAGTAAATGAATGGAAGGGTGAATCCCAGTTAGTTGCTGCTGCCAAATGGCTGTGATGCTATTTATGGTCCAACAGGGATACTTAGCATGGTCTAGGCAAAGAAAGAATTGGAGAAATTCTAAACTGGAAGGAACAAGATTGTCCAGTCCAAGGAATTCCAAGGTCCAATGTGGTAGCAGAGCCAGAATCAGAATTCTGGCTACCCCTTCAGTTATTATTCACAAGCTGCTTCTTCCTACTAAAACTAGGTCATCTGATAAAGAAAACAGAATGTGAGATGAGTCCAGAAAGAAATGTCAAAAAGTATGTCGATATACTTGTAATCTCTTACTTACTGTTTAACCTTGATTCTACAGAATAATGTCCAGGATACAGTAAGTATCTTTTCCTCCCTTACATGTATATTTTTCTGGAAGAAATTATTCCATCATTAATGAGGTTAAAAATGCATTAGGAACTGAGAACTATCTTTTCAAAGATCACAACCAAAATGGTTAAAATTTAGAATGTGTGGGGCGCCTGGGTGGCTCGGTTAGGTGGCCGACTTCGGCTCAGGTCATGATCTCATGGTCTGTGAGTTCGAGCCCCACATCAGGCTCTGTGATGATGGCTTAGAGCCTGGAGTCTCCTTCTGATTCTGTGTCTCCCTCTCTCTCTGCCCTTCCTCTGCTCATGCTCTGTCTCTATGTCTCTCGAAAATAAATAAATTTAAAAAAATTTTTAAAAATAAAATAAAATAAAATAAAATTTAGAATGTGTGCAGACAGTCAACATATAAATGAAGATGTTGGGGGGAAAAAACCATCTTGTAGAGTTACAGATGAAAACAATAATTTCTCCATGTATTCTGAGTCAAATATGTAGCTTTATTTATAAAATCTTTACCAAGAAAAAAGTTGTTAAACATGTAATGAAAGAAAAACCATTAGGAAGTCTACAGTTGGCTCAGCCTTCACAGAAAATTTTAAATATTTTTAAAATCGTAGCCTATAAAAAAACAAAATTGGATAAGTTAACTACATTTCTAGCCAGATTAACCAAACAAAAAGAGAAAAATTGCAATAACAATGGCAAAACACAGAATATGCGATTATATTTATAAAGAGACATTAAGAACACAGAAACATGCCTATGATATAATCATAAGGGAAAGAAGCAGGTCACAAAATTATGCAATATTTTATAAAGGAAGATTTGAAGGAATTATACTAAACTGTAGGTAATCAAATTATGGCATTTTTTTTCTGTACCTTTATAACTTTAGGTACCTCAAAAGTATTTAACTATAAAATGTATTTTGTCAGGAAAAAAATACAAGGTGCTAGCATAACAGAAATCCTAGAAAAATCCATTTTTACTCTTTTTAACTGTTATGTGGACTTCCACTTTTGCCCAAGATGGAGTAACAGGAACCAGATTTATTCTCCCTTTTGAAACAAACAGAAAAATCAGAGTACGTCAAACTATAGTTTTTGAAATTGTCTGGACCATGCTGCATGGAGAGCGAATCCAACAGCAGCCAGTGGTTTCTCTAAGTCAAGCCCATTGAGCTGGGAGTCAGGAAAGCCAAGTCAACTAGAGGTCTCAGGGCATAGGACCAGGAAAGAGAGAGTCACACAGCGGGTCACAGAGATGTGCACAGGGTCCCATTCAGAGGTGTGTGTGTGTGTGTGTGTGTGTGTGTGTGTGTGTGTGTGTGTGTATACAAACCAATGCTAGGGAAAACCACCTGGAAAGATTATAGAGAACAATCTACAAAGTTCACACGGGGCCAACTTCCCTTCCCACCAGCCAGAATAGAAAACCTCATACTTCATGGGATGTCAAGTAGAATACTCAGAAGGGTTTTGCCTCAGTAACAGGGCAAAATATGCCCTAAACTCTGATCTTGTCTCTTGAGACACAACACCCAAAAGAATTAAACTGTCTCCACGTAATCTAACTACAACTCAGACAAAGTTTGAAAATAGTTAAAGGACTTTTAAAAATCTAGCGCCTCAGAAGGTAAAATCCTCACAGTCTGGGATCCGATCTTTTTAATTACCAGGCATGCAAAGATGCAAGATAATAAAACCAATAATGAGGAGAAAAATCAGTCATCAAAACCAACCCAGAAATCAGACAAATGATAAAATTAGTAGACAGGACATCGAGACATATAATTGTCTCAATGTGTAATTTATAATAATTGTACATTTATTCTGTATGGTCAAGAAACTAGAGGAAAGCTTGAACATTTTAAGTAAAGGTAAGGATGATATAAATAAAACCAAAATCAAACTTTTGGAGACAAAAAGGACAACGAGATGAAAAGTATAGTAGATGGGATAAAAAGGAAATTAGGCATTACAAAAGATAAGATTCGTGAACTTAAAAATATAACAATAGAAACTGTACAAAATGAAATTGGAAAAAGACTGAAAAGATGCTAAATTCACTCCAAATTGATCTCATAATTCAGTGCAATCAAAACGTCAGCATGCTTTTTGGAGAAATTGACAAGCTTCTCCTAAAATTTATATGGGAATGTAAAGGACCCGGAGTAGCCAAGACAATTTTGAAAAAGAAAAGCCAAGTTGAGTGACTTGTCAGTTTCAAAAATTACCATAAAGTTACATTCATAAAGACAATATGGTATTCGTATAAGTGTGGACACACACAGATCACTGCAACAGAATAAAAATCCAGAAATAAACACTAATGTTATGGCCAGTTGATTTTCAACACGATTATATCAATAGCTGCTAATAAGAATTACCTTGCATAGAAGGGCACCTGGGTGGCTCAGTTGGTTAAGCATCTTACTCTTGATTTGGGCTCAGGTCACGCTCTCACAGTTGGTGAGTTCAATCCCCACATCAGGCTCATGCTGACAGCGTGGAGCCTGCTTGGGATTCTCTCTCTCTCCCTCTCCCTCTCTCTCTCTCTCTCCTCTCTCAAATAAATAAACTTAAAAAAAAAAAAAAAAAAAACCAAAAACGAATTATCCTGCATAGAAAGGAATGAACTACCAATGAATGCTATGGAATAGTCGAACCTCAAAAACATTATCTAAGAAGCCAGACACAAAAGAAGACCTCATATGATTACATTTATGTGAAACTTCACCCAAAAGGCACATCTGTCAAGACAGAAAGCAGATCAGTGGTTGCCTGAGGCTAGAGGTAGGCGAGGGGATTGACTGTAGATAGGCACGGAAGGCCTTCAGGGTGATGGACGTGCCCAAACTGCACCATGCTGACGGGTGCATGGCTCCGTACATTTACTAAAAATCATTGAGTCGTGCAGTTCAATGGGTGGATTGGAAGCTGTGTATAATATATCTCAATAAAGCTTAAAAGGAAAGGACAGGGAAGGGAAGAAGAGCCCACAAAGGTGACTGAGGCATGGACAGAAAACTTGCTTTTGTTTCGTTTCACACATGCATTTGTCTTACCTTTTTCCCTCTCTAACTTATTTTTATGAATCAGCTAATCTGACATATATGTCTTTTACACTTAAAAATTCATGTAAGCAAAGGAGAACAGAAAAAACATGATACATAATCCTGGTACCCAAGTCAATAGAAAGCGTTCTTCCAGACCTATTTTATGTTTACTTGTCTGTCTGTTTATACTGAAATTTCCTGCCTTATTTTGAAGAGACCGAAATGTTTTCCTTACTCTGTCGAATAGGCTGTTTCTAACTTCTAGTGTGACAGATCCTTGTGGGGGTTTTCTGTTTTATAGGGTTAATAAATTTATAGTGTATTCACTTCAATTAATTTGTGTCAATTTGCAGGAATGGTTCCCCAAGGTGAGGCCAACTTTGCTCCATCTCTAAGCCCTGGGAGCTCCATGGTGCCGATGCCAATCCCTCCTCCTCAGAGCTCTCTGCTCCAGCAGACTCCACCCACTTCTGGGTACCAGTCACCAGACATGAAGGCCTGGCAGCAAGGAGCGATGGGAAACAACAAGTAAGGGGCAGTTTTTATATGTGAGATCCCTAATCCTCTGCAGCAGAGAAGAACCCTCTTGCCTTCACAATCCAAGTAGAAGATTATTGGCTACTGCCATTTGCAAGTTCATGGAACTGAATTTTGTGTTTTAGCAAAGAGACATAATGACTTTTAAATCCTCTTAAGTTTCAAGTCATTTTTAGGGCAAGTCTGTGTGTTTACAATACGGAAAAGTGACCTAATGGCCTCCACCCTTTCCATCCCGCCCCCAGCACACCTGAAGAATGTGATCAACTCCTGTGTGTAATAGAGCTTCCCTGCAACCAATGTAGAAATGGGCACTTTAAAAAAAAAAAAAAGGCATTCTTTATTAAAAACACTTTAAAAATCCTAAAAGTCTTAGAGGTGCGTGGGTGGCTCAGTCGGTTAGGCATCCAATTCTTGATCTCAGCTCTGGTCTTGATCTCAGGGTCGTGAGTTCAAGCCCTGCATTGGGCTCCATGCTGGGCATGGAGCCTACTTAAAAAAAATCCTAAAAATCTAAAGCAAGAATGGCAAAACATCAGAATTCACCAGAGCTGAATAGTGGGCACACAGGTTTCACCCTTCTCAGCACGTTGAAAGATCTCATAGCAACAGCAAAGGTTTTGAGGCTTCTCAGGCCGTTCTGCCTCCTCCAGCTTTTTGAATCTCTAGATTTTCAGTGGCCTCATCTTGCCCATTCTGCTTAGAATTATCTCATGAACGTCATTTTCCCCCCAAATCCTGGCTGCTGAACTTTTCACACTTCACTTGAGTTTTATAAGGGTTTTAATTAGGTTGTGTCTTGGTTCTAATGACAGGGAAGCCGTTTGATCTGACAACATAATAAGTAAGGCAGTTAAAGTTGAAAACTTAAGACCATATTCTCCTAAAGTTCACTGAAAGGTGAGAGGAAATCTTCCCTTTTGAGAACTGCGTAGCTCTTAGTGAGGACTGTGTGTGAATTAGGCAGAAGAGGAACCGTCTGTGTAACGTGCAGGAAGAATGTAGTCTCCTAATATGTTCCAATCCCAGCTTCCTAAATTCAGAGCCTGTGGTCCATGACTATCAATCCAACTAAACTCTAGCTCTGTACCCGTACCTGGGCACTGAGATGTGTCCTGGTAAAAATAGTCCTGCTGCCAGGGCCGCTCCCCTTTGCGGTTAAATTCCCTAAAAGACTGCGCTCTGCCAGGGCCGCTCCCCTTTACAGTTAAATTCCCTAAAAGACTGCACTCTAATGCTCCCTCTCCTTCCATTCCTTGTTGACCGGTCAGGCTTTCATCCCTACCACTTTTCCAGAAGTATTCTCGGCAGTGTCCTCTACAATGCCAAATGCAGGGATCGTTGGTAGGATTTGATACATTTGAGCATTTATTCTTTCTTGAAGCCCCTTCTTCATTTCGTTTCTGGAACAACTTTCTCCCTTGAGAAAGGTGACTGTCATCCTGTCTCTCAGTGTCCTGCACTGGCTCTCCCTCATCTCCCTGACCTCCATTTGAAGGCCTCAGAGCTCATTCTGTCTACTTGCTCCCTGGTTATGTCGTCCACTGTTATGGCTCATGACTCCCCAATTTAAATCTCCAGCCCCGGCTTCTCCCCTGAACACCAGAGTGCACATACAGCTGCTCAGTCAGCATCCCAGTCAGAAGTCTGATAGGCATCTAAAACTTACCACAGTCTTCCTCCCAAAACCTGCTCCCGCCCTGCCTTTCCCCATCTCCGTAAACGACAACCTCATTCTTCTAGTTATTCAGGAGAAAACCTCTTCTCTTTTCCTCACACCCCACATCAGACATCCCATCAGCAAATTACATCAGCTTCTTAGCGGCTCTCACTTCTTACCTGTCCCACTTGCACTCTTTAGTGTGGGTCGCCGTCATTTTTTCCGGGACCGTGCGGCAGCCTCCCGACTCCTGCCTCCTGCTTCCGCCCTCGCTTCACTGCAGTGTAACCCTGCACGGCAGCGAGGGTGATGCTTTCAGAACAGGAGCAGTAGCCTGGCCCTTTACTCAAAACTCACCAACTTACTCAAAATACAATATAGGGCCTGTGAAGCCCACAAATCTTGTTTCTGGGTACCTTCTGAGCTCAGCTGCTCTTCCCATCACTCAGTCTGCCACACTGGTGTCTGTTTATTCTTCTGTTCCTCACGTGTGCCAAGTACATGGCAAACTCAGGGCCTTTGCATTTTTAAATCCCTCTGTTGGAATGTTCTTCTCACAGTAGCCACATGGTTTGCGCTCTCACACTTCAAGTCTCTCCTTAAATGTCACCTTATTAGACATAGATATTAAATGTCACCATATTAAGCTTCCCTGACCATCATTTCCAAAACAACAGCATTTCCTACCCCCCGATCCCTTCTTTCCCTTCTTTATTTCTCTTCATGGTACTCAACACCTGACATATTGTGTTCTAGTCTGTTTGTTTATGGTCTGTCTCCTCCAACTAGAATATAATCATCCTAAAAGCAAGGACTTTGGTTTTGTTTACTCGGATATGTCCATCCTTTAGAACAGGTGAGCGTTTAATGTACATCTGTTGAGTGAATGGGTACAGAGATTTCCTCTCCTGCCTCAGTCACTTCTTGGATTCAGATTCAAATGTGGACTAGAATTTTTGTTGTACTTTAACAGGTTTTGTGAAGTTTGACTTTGCCAAATCACTTGAAAAAGAAAGTAGATCAACTCTTCAAGCATTCACACTGGCTTATTTGCTTCACGTGTAAAAGCGTATTAGTTGACGCAGGCTGCGTGTATTTTGTGAGCCCTTGCTGTTTGTATCGCACAGTGCAGGACGCCACAGGGAGCAGGGGAAAGTGCCCTTGCTGTCGAGTTACCGAGAGTCCACTTGGTGACAGAAGCAAAAGGAAAGAAGTAAAACATGAAACAAAGACTCATTTAGTAGAATGATGTAATAGGGTTCAGAGACAGTGTAATGGGATTCTTTTTCATTATCTCTCTGGTGGCAAGAGAAATAAAGGGTTAAAGCAAGCCTCTTTGTCCTAGAACAGTGCAGGTTTCTGTGTAACACTAATCACTCTGGAGAGTCCTAGCGCTTATTAGCATTTTCAAGACTAGGAAGCCTGTTGTTTAACCCTTCCTTTTTAGACTTATATTGACCTTGTTAATACTTATATCTATGGAAGCAATTCAAGCCGGAAGTCTTCATCCTTACCTTCCCCCCTGCACCATGATTTAGGGGCTACCAAGTACCTGGGCTACCGTAAGGAAACTGTAGTAATTGGCCCAGGGCGGCCAAGAAAGCAGAGGGAGGGAGGGAGGGCTTTTTGCCCCGTGGGCCTAAGGTGCCAGTGAAGCCTCCCGTCCCTCTGAGACCTGGAACAGTGAGTTATGCTGCAGAGGGCGTGGTCTTCTTCCCATAATGGAAGAAACTGAAATGGAACTATTGGCAAGAGCAGTCTGAAAGAACTTAAGTGAATATAAGTCCCAAGTATAAAACGTGAAAAGAAATTAAATCTGAAACTTTTTTTCACTAAGCATGACATCATTGCAGCCCTTGAAGCTTCAGCGTGCGTTAGCTTACATAGCCCTGAGCTGAGCCTCCACAGCGGTGATTTATGTATCCGTTGACAAATGAGCATTGTCTGTGGCAGAAATGTTCTCATTAGAAAATGGGCAGCAAACTAATAGCTTTCTCCTCATCTTTAGTTGTGGCACGCTGTACAAGCATACACACTGTACAGATATTAATGGCTCAAGATGTATTATTGACCATTTCCTAGGCATGTAATTTTCTTTGAGCATTTGTGTTTTATAATTACTTGGGGAAAATTTGCTACTTTTCTTCAGACATGATGAATAGGCTGTTTCTTAGCCTGTTAATTCTAGTATGATTACCTTAATCTACCGGAAGCTATGAATGTCAGTACATTCTGCTTACCTCCCAGGAGCTAGCAAGGAATAGATAAGCCATCGATGGGGTAAATAATTTTTAGAAATCAGATTCTCCAGAATTAACATTAAAATAGGTGGAATTTTACCAGCAGCTTATTAACAACCGATAATCATCAAACATTTGATGTTTTGTAGAACTTACAAAAGACACAACCCATCATTTTCCTTTAGATGTGTGTATCTGTATCATTTAGAATTTTGGGATTCAAATATAAAGTTTCCAAATGTATTTACTTGGAGTTTACCCATATTATTCTACTGACTAAGAGAAACTAGTTTAACATTTAAGATCTTTGGTATAACAAAAGTCCAGAACAAGGCCATGAAGAAGGAAGTCCATAAAACAAGCCCTCTGAAAAACATAATTGCCCTTGCATTTTGCTTCTAGAGAAGACATAAAGCTATGTGTAGGCCTAAGAAGAACTTTGCCAAGTCTTTCAAACATTTACATTTGCCAAATAAATATATCTGGTTATATTCCTCTTAGTTAATAGCATATAGAAAAGCCGAAACTTTGAGAAATGATAGCAAGCTATAGAACACTGAATAAAGAAAGGTCCTTGAGTCTTAATATGCATAAATAGTTAGAAATGCAACTTTCTGTGTCCACCGTCAGAAACTAGGATTCACTAGGGCTGGAGTAAGGCCCGGGAGCCCCAATTTTTAAGAAGTCCCGGCATTGGTGGTAGAGTGGTAAGCATAGCTGCCTTCCGATTTTCAGCAAGTCCCAGGAATTCTCTTACAGATGCTCTCTGGACCGCAGTTAGAAAAACATTGGTGTAGATACCAGAAAAGCCTATAAATAAGAAGCAGTCCGAACCTCATCAATTGACAACACTGAGTAATAACCCATGTCCATAAGTCACTTATTCATCAGATATTTACCAAGAGCTTGCCATGTGTCACTCATTAGCAGAGAGACAAGGAATAAGTGGAGCAAAATACTAAATCTAGGAAGATATATAAGCAATCACAATATAAGAACGCCGTCTTTTAATTTGTTAATTTATTCAGTGAACATCTATTGAGGATTGATACATATCCCAGGCAGTTTGCTTAAATAGGATATTCTCTGTTTAGGAATATAAAACGGCATAACAGATTTTAGAATGGTTTTGATACTTAAATGATTAAACTTCAGTTATCTGGAAGATTTACTTAAGTGGAAAACTTTCTTTCTTAATTATTCAACTAAATGGGGCTTAACAACTCTGATACTCAGCCAGATAATTGTAACTTAAAATGAGCTCTATGTAGTTATTAAATCCTCTGAGCAGAGTTCAAATTTCATCTGATTTATACTCAGTTTTTATATATTGTAATAAGATAAAGTCTTACACGTAATTTAAAAACCTACAATATTTTCTTTGGAATCTTACCTAATAATTAAGAAACAGAGTCCAGTCACCTGATCCCCGTGTTCACAATCCGTGGATGTAATTGGGATTGTTTTTGAGTTAACAGTGTGTTCAGTCAAGCTGTCCAGAGCCAGCCCACGCCTGCGCAGCCCGGAGTGTACAACAACATGAGCATCACCGTGTCCATGGCAGGCGGAAACACAAATGTTCAGAACATGAACCCGATGATGGGCCAGATGCAGATGAGCTCTTTGCAGATGCCAGGAATGAACACTGTGTGCCCCGAGCAGGTAAGCTGGCACGTACACCACACACCACAAGTCCTTATTCCAGGGAAAATCAGGTACGTTCGCGGTTACTCGTCAGAAATAACCACACCACACAGTGATGTGTGTGAATTACTTCTCAGTAACACTAGGGGGAAAGGATGCACTTCTTTATTATTTCCCGCTGTCTTCGGGAATTAGCGCCTCTTAAAATGTGCAGTGCAAACTTTGACGCATCTTCTAAGATTTTAGTCTCAAGAGATTTTATAGTGTTTTAGATTTATTATAAAATGATACATAAATACATTGGCTCGGAACATACCCCTTTATGTTCTGAACACATTTTCTTCATTTTTCCCTTTCAGTTCAACAAACATTTATTCACTACTTACTGTATACAAAAATAGTTCTGTGGGAGGTAATGCTGACAAGTTGGGGAGATACGACATTAACAAAGGATCAGTTAAACATTAGGACAAAACCGCTGTGTAATAGCACCATATATACTTATGTCAGATTAGGGGGATGTACAGTTAACTACTGAGGGTTTAAAAGAGAAGCCGCCTGATTAGGAAAGGCTCCTTGGAAGATTTGCCTAAAGAAAGAGAATAGTAAAGAACATTCAAGACCTGTTGCCACAGCATAATCTAGGCAGGAATAGAGGTTGAAAGTCTAATGAATGTTGAGGGGACATTTGTATTATATTTAAAGCAGAATTTATGTGGTAACCTTCTTAGGGGTGTCGCAAGCCATCTGAATGTTTTAGTTTATCCTAGAGCCTCCTGAAGATTTTTAAGGATAGAATGACTAAATTCAAAATGATGTTTAAGGTCATTAGGGTAACTCCCTATAGTTGGTATTCTCGTTTTCAGCAACCACAAAGTAGACTGGTGATAGATTGTGACCATGTAGCTATAATTTATAGCTAATCTTACAAACATGTAAATACGGATTACCTTTTCTAATAGAATTCCTTTTTGATATGAGTTTTTTTTAATTAAAAAAAAATTTTTTAACTTTGCATTCCCCATCCCCCCAACTTTATACAATAAATCCCTCAGGAGTTTAGCAGGGGAAAAAAAATCAGTAACTTAGTGCTTTATTTCCAATAGCAAAATAGAAGACCTAAATAGTGTTGTTTCTTGTCCTTGTCCTTATTATTCAGTTATTAGAATTTTTCGCTATCTCTAGAAGATGAAAACAAAATAATAAAAAATATAATGAATTAGGTAAAAGAATATTACACTTAAAGCGTATTTCTTACATAGGTGGATCTTGCTTTCCTATTCAGTTCGACAGTCTGCACCTAATTGGAGCAGCGAGCCCTTTGATATTTAAAGTGATTATTGATATGGTTGAATTTAAATATCTCATCTTGTTTTCTCGTTGTTCCATCTCTTGCCTTTTGGGGGTTTAATTGAACACTTTAATTCAATTTATCCCCTTTGTTGGCCTATTAACTATATATACCTCCATTTTGTTATTTTAGCGGTTGCTTCAGAGTTCAGAGCATACGTCTTGAACTTCTCGCCGTGTACCTCCCAAGCTCTGTCACCTCGCGTATGAGAACCTCACGGCTGTTTACTCCCATTTCTCCCCTCCTTGGCTATTGTTACCACACACATGGTGCCTACATATGTCATACACCCCACATGCTTTTACAACTAGATACATATTTTTAATTTAAATAAGAAGTCTCCTGTATTTACCCATGTAGTCATTCCCAGTATTCTTTCTTCCTTTGGGTGGATCCAAATTTCCAGCTTAGTATCATTTTCCTTCTGCCCGAAGGTCTTCATTTAACATCTTTTATAGTCTGCTGCTGATGAATTCCTTCAGCTTTTGTATGTCTGGAAAAGCTTTTGTTTTACCTTCATCTTCGAAAGGTTTTTTCCCCTGAATTCTAGGTCGGCTTTAGTTTTAGTGTTCAGGACTTTGGAGATGTTACTCCACCGCAGTACCCCTGATGACTTACCTGCTGGCATTTCATCCTCGTTCTTCTGTACGTGATTGATTTTTCTCCCTCTCCGGCTGCTTTTAAGATCATCCTCTTTGTCACTGGTTTTAAGCACTACAATTACCATATGCCTTCGTGATTGTTTTCATGGTTCTTATGCTGGGACTTCACTGAGCTTCCTTGATTTATGGATGTATAATTTTCATGAAATTTGGAAAAATATTGGCCATTGTTTCTTCAAATATTTTTTCTGTCACCACCCACCTCCTCTCTTTCAGAGACTCTTAACTACATACACGCAGACACACACACACAGAGTAGGCCACTTGAACTTGTCCCCCAGATCACAGATTTTCTAAGTTTGCGGATTTGTGGGGGAGGGATGAAAGGTCAGTCAATTTTTTCTCTGTCTGTTTGATTTGGGATAGTTTCTATTACTATAGCTTTAAGTTCACTAATCTTTTCTTATGCAATGTCGGATCTGTTCATTTTATTCAGTTTATTTTTCCTCTTAGGTATTCTGTTTTCCTTTCTAGAAATTCAGTTCGGAACTCATTTTTATTTTCCATACCTCTAACACATTTAGTCTTTCCTCTTCTTGAATATATGAAATATGGTTATTATAATAACTGTCTTAATATTCTTGCCTGTCAGTTCTATTCATCTGCATCATTTTAGAGTTGCTTTCAATTGATTGACTTCTCTTTTCATCATGGGGCATATTTTCCTGCTAATTTGCATGCCTGATAATTCTTTATTGGGTGCCAGACATGTGAGTTTTACCTCATTGATGCTCCTACCTTCTCGAGCTTTGTTCTGGGAAATGCTTAAGTTACCTGAAAGGGCTTGGTGCTTTCAGGGCTTCCTGTTTTGTGTAATGGGACCAGAGCAGTGTTTAGTACAGGGCTCATTTTACTTTACTACTGAGGCAAATTTCTAATACGCTACCTGATACTATATGAACTATAACGTTTTGCACTCTAGCTGGTAAGGTCAGGACCTGTTGCCAGCTCTGTGTGACCTTTGGCAGTTATTCCATCAGCATTCTTCGCAGGTGACTCTTTCCTCTGCTTTGGGTAGTTCCCTAAAAGCCATTAACAGATCAGTACTAAGTTGCAGCCTCAAGGGTCCCTCTGCAGATCTCCCGAGCTTTCTCTCTGTAGAGCTCCCACTCCTGATATTCTGCCCTGTGAATTCCAGCTGCCTTGACCGTCTCAGACTTGCAGCTGCGTCTTCTCAACTCACAGGGCCCACCGGGCTCTGCCTGGGTTCCCTGTCCTCACGCTGGCTACAGCCTGGAAATTCTCCACAGACCATAGGCTGGGGCAGTTGTAGGACTCACCTCAGTTGTTTCCCAGCTCTTGGGGGTCACTCTCCTTCACTGGGCTTGTCCAGTGTCTTGAGTGCCTTCACTTCATATATTGTATCCAGTTCTTTTGATTCAGGAAGAGGATAAATCTGATCCCTACTACTCAATTTTGACAGGAAAAAGAAGTTGTTTGCTAGTTAACTTGTGTGTGTGTGTGTGAATTTAACTTTTACTGACGTATCATACAAGAATATACAGAAAAACATACAGGTCAATGAATTTTCACAAACTGAACACATCATTAAAGCTACCATTCAGATCAAGAAACAAAACATTATCAGTAGCACCCCAGAGGTTCTTCATGCTCCTTACACGTCACTCTTCACCCACCACTGCAAAGGGAACTACTGTCCTGACTTATAACAACACAGTAAATTGCCAAGCTCTTTATTCCTGCTGCACTCCTATTTTCTGTCAGTGATATTATTTTTCATTGAAGAGTTTGGTCTTCAACTTAAACAACTTGCTTGTAATTTGGTCTTGTACTCATCTTTAATAGATAAACGATCCAGCACTGAGACACACAGGCCTCTACTGCAACCAGCTCTCATCCACCGACCTTCTCAAAACAGAAACGGATGGAACCCAGGTCAGTAAGAAAATTCTAAACCCAGAGCTGCTGAGTGTCCTCTAGGTACACAGGAAACTTTGTTCAGCATCGTGGTTAAGAGCCTGACCTTGGGAGTCAGACCGGGACGTGAGTCCTGGCTCTCCTCCTCTGAGCTGTGTCCTCCTGGGCGTGTTAGAGAACTTCCCTGGGCTGCTATTTAACCAACAGCACTAACAAGTTACCTGCTTGTAGGATTGTTGAAAGGGCTAAATGAGATAAGCTTTCAAAAAGTTTAATCCAGTGGTTAAACAGGACAAAGGGATTACAAATGGCGGCCACTCATTGTTATTTTGTAAATAAGCACAATTCTAAAACTCCTGTGTAATCAAAGTACCAGAAGATCTCAGTAAATTCAGACAAAACAGAATACCTGCCGTGTCCCCTGTCTCGTTTTAGAAATTCGTTTCAAAACAATGCAAAAAGCAGGGATGGCCACTTTCCTATATTGACATAAATTTAGAGATTTTGGATGTTTTATTAGTTCACTTTAGTAACTTTGGTTAGTCTTTAGTATCTTAATAAATCTGTATTTTTAAAATATTGTACAGGCATTATGGTAAGATGGAGATACAAAGAAACACGAGACACGTTTACTCTTTCAGTGAACTGTCGGGAGAAGTGAGGAAAGGAAGTTTCTTTTGTGAAACGCTTACAATTTGCCCAGCACTGTGCTGAGCACTGTCTGCTTTATCTCGTGTAAGCCTCACTAGGACCCTGTGAAGGGAGTAGTATTCTGGTTTTTCACAGATGAAGAAACCGAACTTGAGGAGAGTTAACTATACATACAATTCGCAAAGCTAGAAAGGGGCAGAGCTGAGGTTCAAACCCACGCATTTCTAACAACCGAAGTTCATGCTCTTCCTGCCAAGTCACTTGAATGATAAGACATGTAGACATATACACATAAATTGTCACTTAACCAAAGAAGGCAAACTCAAATTTACTTTGCAAGTAACAAGAACCATTAGGTTTAAAAGAGAAAATGCTGTAAGGGTCAGAAGAGCCGAACTAGGCCTTGAGGAGAGTTAGCAAGGCAAAATGAAGGAGAATGTGTTGGAGGCTGGAAGAAGGAGTGAGCTTGGAAATCTAGGGCATTGGGAGTTGAGGACACAGAGACAGGGAAACAGTAATATCTTATCATGGTCCCGGGAGACCAAATCCACTGAAGGTAAAGGGTTTCTAATAAGATTTTATAGGAAATAAAATTGGTTAAAATAGATGGGGGCAAATTTCTGGGGGGCTAGAATGCTACACTCAGGGGTTTGGATTGAGTCCTACAGATGAAGTGTCCCCTTGAGGGGGCACAGGGATACAAGCAGTAGCTCAAGCTTCATCTCGAGGGACGGAAGGAGTACTGGGCAGCCTCCTCAGGAAGAGAGAGAGCAGTTAGGAGCCGTGTCCATAGTTGGGGCACCAAGAAAGAGGACCTGAGGCCTGTGCAGGTGAACGGGATTCCGTGATGGGGGAAGTGAAGTCTTTGTTCACTGGAAGGTGTTCAGGATCTCACGCCTCCAGAGACATGTACCGGGCAGCTCGGGAGACTAGTGAAAACTAAACAACCAAGTCTAAAAGTTCTTGAGCTCTGAGACAGCATTTGCATTGATGTAAAAACTCTGCTGGAGAATCTTAAGAGGTCGGACCCCGCCCTCACGCCGTCCTCTCACCTGGCAAACCGTAGGGCTTGCGCGCGTCCTGCTCTGCCTGTCTGTGAGGGTGTGGCAGCATCGGAAGTCCTCGGAGGGCTGGGCTCAGGCACCTGTTTTTAAGTAGCAGTTCAAAATGGCTTAATCTTTTTGAATTTTTTATTTCAAAATAGACTATCTTAAAAACATTCTTTTTAAAGAAGCAAAATTTTCTCTGTAGTTTGTTTAATCATGCCTTCATGAAGAATGTTTTTAAGTGTTTGGGGACAGAAACCTTGTACTCTGCCCCAGTATTTCATATGTTGAAACACATAAACATGAAATTTTACATGCTGTTTTTTTTTTTTTAATCAGTCAGTGCCTCCAAGCACTACAGCTTGTGCTCATGCTTCGTTTCAGTGACAGAATCTTCTTTCTCTTATAGCCCATCATGCGATCTCTATCTGCTCCAATGCTTTTGTATTTGTCAAACAGAAGCTTGGGAGCAAGTTAAATAGAAATATAGAGACAGATGTACATAAAAGGAGAAGGAAGAGAACCAAGAGCGAGGGGCTCAGGGAGGATTGAAGACCACCTGTATTTGGAGAGTGGAGATGGGGAGGAGACAAGACAGGAGAGAACTGGAAAAGAACAGAGTATAGAGAAGCAGGAGGAAGACTAGTAGGAGGATTGTTCACGGGGAGAGAAAGGAAGCCAGGGGTGGAGCTGTAGGAAAGAGAAGTTAAGAGAGCAGAGGGGAGGGGAGAGCACAGGGGTAACCAGAGGATAGACTCAGAGATTTGATGTATGTTAGATCCATAGGAAAGAACCTAAAAGAAGACAAATGGAGGCTGTGGGGTCAAGAAGCTGGGAAACCAGGCGAAGAAGAGGCTAAGGAGAAAAATGATGCTGGATTAACTATGCTAATCCAGCAGGCTGGGAAGACTCAGCTCAGGGCTGTCTGTCTTCTCTGAGGGAGAGCAGAGTGGGGGTATAGATGGGTCAAGAGGGGAAGAGGTGGAGGCCAGACTGATACACCAGTTGGGGTTCGGGACATTTGACATATGGCCAATGAAGGTTGATGAAAACAACTTCTATTCAATTAGGTTAGAAAAGTTTTCTCAAAAAGCTGAGTGTAATTGACATAAATTGACATAAATTAGTGATGAATGACCAAAAAATGCATCACTAATCTAAAATACTTCGTGTACCTATTAAACATGAAGCACAAGTTTGCCAAACGCTTGAGACACTGTTAGATGCACTTGGATGCCTTAGAAGCGTCTCCATTCTTGGTCTGTAACATTCGCAAGTGTGATACTGTCTTTCATCAGTTCCATAAACGACTTTTTAATAAGAATGGTTGTAAAAACTAACTTCTGGCTTTGTTTTCCCAATAGAAAATGCTAGAACTATACAACTTCAGACATTTTTAAAGAATACATGTATTATTACTGAAAGTAGCTAAAGGGAAAATTCACACTGTTCTCAGCTAGTAATTTGCTGTTATTTTTAGCTCATGTGTTTAAATGAATTGTCTATCAGGAAAAAGAAGTTAAATATAAACTTGTTCTACTAATATTTTGCTGTAATTCTAAAGGCAATATGTAAAAGAGCTATGTAAAAGGATATTTAGATACTACACAAATCTTCTGGACATTAACTTTGGTAATGCTGATGTCCTGTTACTGAGTTGTGGTGGTTTTTATTTTGCTAATACTGGGTTAAAGCCCTTAATTTTCTAACATCATAAAGTTTTGTTTTTTTTTATCCTACTAAAGTCATCCGTAGAATGCTTTTGTAACCAGTTTCCAAATAATACATACGTATATACACACATATATTTTTAAACCCACCACTGGACACCCAGACTCTGAAACTGGGCTTTCCCCAATCTTGGCAATACTAGCAACGATGCTCGTTTTCATTATTGATGGCAACCCCGTAGGAGGCTTGACCATTCCAATTTTGATTTTATTTTTAAAGTGTGAACTTTCCAGAACCCTGAGCAAAATGAGTGCAGCGATTTTCTTTTTGTAGGACAAGAAGACAGAAGAGTTCTTCTCTGTGGTGACTACAGACTAGAGGAATGCTCTAGTGAGTTTCCACTTCAAGTAGTACCCACTCATAAGCCGGGGGGGCAGGCCCTTCTGTCTAAACACATCTTTTATTTGTGTTCCAGCAGGTGCAACAGGTTCAGGTGTTTGCTGACGTCCAGTGTACAGTGAATCTGGTAGGCGGGGACCCTTACCTGAACCAGCCTGGTCCACTGGGAACTCAAAAGCCCACGGCAGGACCACAGACCCCCCAGGCCCAGCAGAAGAGCCTCCTTCAGCAGCTACTGACTGAATAACCACTTTTAAAGGAATGTGAAATTTAAATAATAGACATACAGAGATATACAAATATATTATATATTTTTCTGAGATTTTTGATATCTCAATCTGCAGCCATTCTTCAGGTCGTAGCATTTGGAGCAAAAAAAAAAAACAAAAAAAAAGAATTCACTTTTGTTGGAAGATTGAGAGGTGTTTTTGTTTCTTTCTTTGTAAAGGCCTTGGATATTGGAAAAAAAATAACAAGGCAGCAGAACAGTTGGACAATCTATTTCTTGAGCCAAATTTAATTATTCTTATTTTTGTAATCAGTCATTGGCTTCTTATCTGGATGAAGGCTTTTGGAGGAGAACCAAAACTACAAGTTCCAAGGGGAAGATGAAGCCCCGCCCCTGCTGGCTCAGTCCCGACCCTGACGAGGAAGAAGGGCCCAGTGGGGCTTTGCTTGTGCCCGTCCACCAAAGGCTGTCACGTGTGTCTGAATCAACAGCCCTCCCCTTCCCAACCCCAGGCAGCTTGTGTGTACAATCAGCTTCTTCTAGCAACTCTATATCTGTTGGCTTCAAGAGAATATTTTGCCTCCCATATGTACCCCTTCTCCTTTTTTTAAAGATGGATTTAAACCAAGATGCCTCCAGGAATGAGGACGAAATGAGTATATTCACAGAGGAATCCAAAAAATACAGTTTGGGGGAAAATGCAATAATTTTTGATGAGATGGGTGAAGGACAAGAAACGAGTTCTGTCAATTATTGTAGATAACGATTTTCTGATTAAATCTGGAAAAAAAAGGCAGCCTGTTCTTTCTGCTTTATTGTATTAACAGCTAAGGTAGCTAAAGTTATTTAAAATAAAATTAAATTTATGATCCAAGTAGCTTATTTTTCCCTTTAAATCTCACTGTAAATATCCTGATTTCTTGTAGAAATTGATTTCCTTCTGTTTAATTTTATGGTTTTATTATCATACTCTTGATTTTTCTAAATTTGTGTGTGAATATATCATTGATTGAATTGCAGTTACATTTGGCTAGTAAGATTTCATTACTTTAATAACTGTGATGCCACGTGTGGATTTACTTTGAGGTTCAACTCAAAACGCCACTGCCAGAAAGCGCTGTTCCAGATGAGCTAGAGCATACCGCCCCAGAGTGTCCCTGGGATCACCTCACTTGAGACAGTGCAAGGAATTAACACCAGAAGTGCACAGGCTACTCGTACAGAGGAAAATCAGTACTCAAAGAAAATCTTCATTTGTTTTAGATTGACTTTGGGGATTTGAATTTTCATCAGTGCAAATGCAGATTTCTCTCTCTTACTCTGAGGCTAACTGGTACCGTATTTTCCCTTTGTGTCTTGTCACTCTGCCGCGTCTTGTCTCATCCTGGCCTCTGAGTCAAGGACCCAGTGAACTGCCTCTAGTTCTAGAAGTTCCACTGCAAGGCCAGGAAAGCTTGGGAAAGGTATTGTGAAAGAAGCAAAGGTAGAGCCCCCGTCACTCGCCTTTACCTGCACCCCGGGCCTGTGAATGATGACAGCATCTGACATCGCGCGCCAGCCACCTCTGCTTCCACGGCAGAGAAGAGGCCGCAAGAACTAACAACGGAAGGGGAGCATGGACTCGGACACCAAGGAAGAAGCCATTTTCCCAGGTCCTCCTCTCTGCATCTCACCGCCCCTAGTTACAAATAACTCCATTGACAGCATCTACTCAGAAACTATACCGAATAAAAAAGATTGCTGGAAGGGCTCACATGGGTAGCAACTATGAAACAGAAATAGGACACTCAGTTACAAACATTATCTCCTTTAGTTTTTCAGAAAATGCATCCCCGATTTCATTCATTCCCAGCTTGAACGCCCAGCCATATTACTCTAGTCCTTACCAAACTGCTCTAGGAGGTCATTTCTGTTTTGTTCGTGGTATTTAGATGCGCAGACTTCAGGAAGTTCACCTTTAACTTCAGCATTCCAGATGAAGTTTCCTGACTCAGTGCTTTTGCATAAGGAACTAGTTTTTAAAAGTGGTAAGGAAAATTGGAGATGCTAATAACATCCTCCCATCCCAACTGCACCTGAAAGTATGCATGTCACCTTCAAGGTTTTATAATTGCACTGTTTGTTTTATGTATGTACAGATTAAAATTATTGCTACATTTGAGGAAAATAAAATTGCTTGCTTCTATGTAATTCCTGGCATTCCACAGGAAATTCACTTTTCCAGCTGCTGAATAGAACTCCTGTAACAGCCTCCCGGGTCGCCTCTTCATTTACAGGGAAGGAGGGAAACCTACATCCTGCAGGAATTGCCAGAGCCCCAGTGACTAGCGAGTAATTAAAGGGTCGCAAAAGAAAGGACCCCTGAAGCCAGATGTCCTCGAAGTCACCCTGATATGAACCAGTGAAAACCGAAAAGGCCAAAGTAAAGGCCTGAGAGTGTGGGAGTGGGCCGTGAGGAAATGGTAGCTCTGGCCGTCCGTCTGATGATTAAACACACTGGTCCTGCTGTTTCCGGACCCAGGCGATCTAGTCGGGGCAGCACCCCGTAGCTACAAGACACCGTCTCTCTCTCAGTCACTGTTGTTTATGTACTGACATTTATTAGTCGTGTGCAGATGGCAGAGCTGTTGACTCTTACTTAAGGAGGCTCTTTCATTTTGTCCTTGCGCTTTGTAAAAGGCAGCCCCTGTCTCTTGTTCGTGTGTTCTTAAAGCAGCCTAAATCCGCCAACACTCGGCTAAGTAGGCCAGGGTAAGGAGGGTAAACAAATGAGATTCTAGAAGGCATTCCACACACATTCCTACGGATAAATACACACGGATTTGGTGGCTGCTCTCTGACGTCGTGCTTCTGGGAGAAGAAAACCCTTTTTCTCAAAGTTGGGGTAAGGTAAAAATGATACATTTCTTGGATGAATCCGAACATTGATTTAAATTTATGCTAAGGTAGGGCTGGGAAGGCCATTAGAAAAACAAATAGGAACAATTGAGGGAAAAGTGAGGTTGATATAGAAGAACTTCATCTTCTTTATGGTTTTGCCAAGATAGGTTTGTACCTACAAACGGTCTCCTGGGCCCTGAAAATCAAAGAAAATAAAAGGACAGTTGCCTATTTGCAAAGGGAGCTGTGCTGATTTCCTCCTTGACATGAACTACTCTTCCCAGGAGAGCAGCTCCACTGGAAAAAAGTGAATAATTCAGAGCAAGCGTGATCCTTGGCCGTTCCTGTACCTCTGAGAAAGATCTTGATGATTTAATTAAGCCCATAAATTCTTTTTATTGGAGAAAACTGCCAAAGGAAGCACTCCTCCATCCAGAACCTTTTCTGCCAGCCCTAAATTAGTTTTCTTTACAGATTTTATTTTCATCGCCACCAGAGCTCTTAACAAGATGAAAGAAACACAGAGCTCTGGCCTCATTTAACATATTTTATTGTCTTTATCCAAGGTACTAAGATGTGGAAGAATCCAGACAGACATGAACTCTGCCCTCCCACAGCTTCTGTTCACGTGGGGAAGGACTTCGTAGTAATAATCACAGTGGACTAAGTGCACTGTACTAAGGAGAGTTAGAAGTTGCTTTGTGAACTTCCGGTCTGCAGAGGCAAGGAAGGCTTCCTTACTGAAGAGGTAGCATTTGAGGCGAGGTTTGTAGGATGAAGAGGAAGTAGCACAGAGAGGGACAGGGTGAGCATTCTGACAAACAGGAAGGCCTGGCGGCAGGAAGGAGCCTCGGAGAGCTGGGTTTTTTCATTGTTAACCAGTTTCTGAGTTCTCCTAAACATGTTTTTAGTATCCCGTCAGCTGATGAACTGGAAAGTGATTGAAATCCGCCTTTGGCTCCCGGAGGGACATGAACCAGGCTCCGGGACCCCCTCACGTGGGAGTTGTGCCAGCCAGTAGCGAAGGCCTCTTACCTGACTAGCCCTGTCCCGCCAGAAACACAGGCTTTTTTATCTTTTATGCCAGATGGGCCCCAATAATCTGTTGTGGCAAGTGACCATCTCAAGAACACTCAGGGAAAACACCTTTGTACTGTGACAGTTCCTGAGGTGCTGTTACGTCCATTGCCTCATTTAACCCCTGCAGTCCTCTGAGAGAGATGTTGTAAACAGAAAACAAATGGAAAGCTTATGACCCAAACGCGGTAACTAGAACTTGAAGCCAAGTCTTCTGATGCCAAATCCACCATCCTCGACCATGATGTAGGACTGATCAGAGCCTGCAGACGTTAATCTCACTGTGTAACCATAGGCAGTCCGTTCTTACGTGAAACAGCTTTTAAAAACAGGCCTTGGAAAGCAGCGTGAGAAGTCAGGGGCTGAGAAGAGAGGGCCCGGCTCCTCTGGAGGCGGTCCAAGCCTGCCCTTTGGAGGCTCCACTGGGGCCGAGCTCTGGTGTAAGGTCAGGAGGATGTCCTGCCAGTTTGGGGAGAGGCACTCTAGCCTGCGTATCTAAACAGGAAATGAAGAAGGGGCTCCGTGAAACTGCAGTGTCATTCCCTTAGCTTGAAAGGGTGTTGGGGGTGCCTGGGTGGCTCAATCCGTTGAGCGTCTGACTTTGGCTCAGGTCATGATCTCCCGGTTCCTGAGTTCTAACCCCACGTAGGGCTCTGTGCTGGCAGCTCGGATCTTGGGACCTGGAGCCTGCTTCAGATTCCGTGTCCCCCCCCCCCCCGCCCCTCTCTGCTTGTGCTCTGTCTCTCTCTCTCATAAATAATAAAAACATTAAAAAATTTTTTGGAAAATGTGGGTTCCTTATGCAGCGGGTATAAAATGAGTGACCGAAGATCACTTTTGGGAAGCAGAGCCCTACAATTCCTCCTAGGAAATTTGGTTTCTTGGATCAGATAACGAAAGCCAGCATTCACTTTTCTCTGGCTCTGGAGCCTTCTTCAAACAAAGCATCTTTTTCCTATGCTGGAGTCTGGCTCTGGTCTAATCATTTGCGCTGGTCTCAGAACTCTGGTAGTCTGTGCAGCCAGCAGACCCAATCTCTGCCCACAGGTATCCTGAGACATTGGCTTGAGAAAAGAACAAAAATGTATTAGGGAATAATTTTTAAATAAAGTTGGCTAGCTTTTTTTTTTTTTCATTTAAGTAATCCGTACCCCCCACATGGGGTTTGAACTCATGACCCTGAGACTGAGAGTCGCATGCTCTACTGACTGAGCCAGCAAGGTGCTCCTTAAAGGAATAATTTCTGTTCCATCAGATTTTCTTCCCACTCTAATGCTCAGAGGCCCTACGGTGCAGAATAAAGCAAAACTTGACACCAAGATTTATTTATTCCATTTCTGATGAGCCATTGCAGTACAGACATTGTGACAGGCAGTGTGGGAAGTATATGTACTTGCCTGAAGATACTTCCTAATACTGGAGAGTCTGCATCCGTTAAGTCATACTTTTCATTTCTACTCTGAGGCAATACGCGAGGCTAATACTCTTTGTGCTAATAACTTCTTAGTTTGTACAGCAGTTTCACACCCAGCCTGTCCTTTGATCTTCAGAATCCTCTGAAGCAATTACGGTAAATCATAGCCCCATTTTACAGATGGTGAGACTAAGACTCAGATTTGTGGCCAGGAGGCTGGGAAGTTCTGGACACAAGGGCCAACCCTTGGGTTTTGTGATGAAATCTGCCAGTTTCCACTGCACAGTGCACCTGTCAGAGACAACAGCACCTTAGTGACACATAAAAACTGTGGGAATCCCAGTGAGTTAACAGTTGTTCTTAGAAGCTTGTGAGGGTTTCCATTTTGAAAGTAAAACTGGGTACTAATTTTGAGTTTGTTAACGTACTGATCTTTTTCCCGTATTTGAAATTTGTGTGAGAACGATAGTTCTCAGGCAAGTCCCCATCCTCTCCCTGAAGAACGTCATCTTTTTCTTAAATCTCAGTACCACTTACAATGATCTGCAATTTAAGTCCACTCTTCCAGCCAAGATCACTCTCAAGATCCGGGCCTGAGTTTCCAGCTGGTGAACGTTACCACATGCACGGATCCCACCACCACCCCATCCCGGCACCAAACTCAAGTCCCCCACCAAATCACTTCCTTCCCCACAAACATGTTCTTGTGTCCCTTATCTGGGTTCATTGTATCACCATCCCGTTAGTGGTCATTTCCGACAACTTCCTCCCGCTCACGTCCTCAAATCGCCAACAGTTAACCTCTGTAGTGCCTCAGAGCTACCTTCTCTTTTCTAGCCCCATTGATCACAGATTGAATTCAGGACTTAGTTGTCTTTCTTTGGAGGATTACAGTAACCACCTCCATGCCTTTTACCTTTATCTCTCACACAATCATCGGAGAAATCTTTCTGAACACAACCTTCAGATTCTTTTAGTGACAACTTCTTGCCTAGAGTTGCTTTGAAATCACCCTGCCTTTTAAGCTTAATTCTATATTCTCTGAGCAAAGGATCGTGCCACACTGATCTGGTCTCTATCTTGGCATTTACTGCATTTGTTCTCACTTGCATTGCCATATTCATTCCTTTTCCTTGGGCTTTAATGCTCCTCCTTTCTCCTCCCTACTTGTCCTTCGAAGCTTCAATTTAGATTTCTTTCCAAGGACCCCTCCCTGGTCCTCACACTTAAATGAGCCCCCTCTTCTGTACTGTCTTGCTGCAGTGTTTGGGCCTTCATTGACACTTGGTTGTAGGTACATCTGTTTCCCTCCTCCACCAATTGTAAGCTTTTTAAAGAAGAGTCCTACATGTCTTCTCTGCTAATTGAAGAAATAGATTCAGAAGCAACATTTTAAATAGGGGAAAGGAGCTCGTGGACAGAGCAGGCACTGAGTTGTCTTGCTAGAGTCTGGATTGTTGAGCTAATGAAAAGTTGCAAAGTTCCAAGAGTTCAAGATAAGGTCATAATTCTACTCTGACGATCATTCCCTTTTTTCATGAAATATAAGCCCCCAGATTTGAAGAATATTAGCAATTACCTTTAATAACTTCCACTTCTTAAGGATGGTGGTTTTAAAAAGTTAATGCACAGGGGCACCTGGGTGACTCAGTTAAGCATCCAGTTTTTGATTTCAGCTCAGGTCATCATCTCACGGTTTGCAAGATGGAGCCCCAGGTCTGCGCTGTCATCACAGAGCCTGCTTGAGATTCTCTCTCTGCCCCTGCCCCACATGCTCTGTCTTGCTCTCTCAAAATAAAAAAAAACATTTTTAAAAAGTTAATGCACGTCGTAAGTTACTCAAAAGTAAAGCTCCCAAGCTTTATATTTATAGATGATATATGCGTCTATTAAACATTTTACTTTTCTCAGAAACTACTTCCCCACTGAAAATCAGTTGATCAGTTGACTGCGGTCTTAATTGAAAAACTAGAAAAGGCAAAGCAGGAGAGACCATCTCCTCCAGTTTCCCCCCCCCCAAATGAGTTCAGATCTTCCTTGACTTGTGATGGGGTTATGTCCTGATAAATCCATCGTAAGCTGAAAATAACATTAGCTGAAAACGCATTTAATACACCAAACCTGCCAAACAGGACAGCTCAGCCTAGCCTACCTCACATGTGTTCAGAACAACTTATACGAGCCTACAGTTGGGAACATCATCTAACATAAAGCCCATATAAAGTGTTCAGTCTCTGATAAAACTTTACTGAATGCCGTACGTGGAAAACAGAACGGATGCATGTGTGGGTACAGAAGGGTTGTCAGCGTGTTGATTATTCACCCTCGTGAACACGTGGCTGACGGAGTTGTGGTTTACCTCCCAGCATCATGAGAGAGTGTTGTACCTGCGTGTCACCAGCCCAGGAAAATAGCCAAATTCAAAACTCAAAGTGCAGTTTCTCCTGAGTGCATATTGCTTTTGCACCAAAAAAAATTTTGAAAAATTTTAAGTCCAATCATCGTAAATCCAACCAGAATAAATGAGGGACTATCTGTATATAGAATGCCCTGCTGTGTCTTTCACTTACGATATAATGCCTCCGAGAAATGATTCATGATGAAATTAAACAAGAGGAAGATGGCTCATTGTGAATTATCTATTAGACTGGCCTTTAAAACCAGTGCCTCTGAAAGGCAAGTGACTTAACTTGAGAAGTGGACACAGGGAACAGGTCAATGAACAGGAAGGCCTTTCTCCCACGGAACAAATGTCCTCCCTGGAATTCCTTTCCTCACACTGGAAGAGCTGGTCCTGCTGAGTTCTGCTTGGTTTTCAAATCTCAAGTAATTTGTTAGACACCTGCCTGTCCTAAATTTTAGGCTGCATATTTCCTGTTCATTTGCTAACTTGCAAACTTTTATAAAATAGGCCTTTTGCAGCCGCATCGTCCCAGCTGCCTTGATCACCTCGAGCAGCCTCCTTACTGAGGCCCCAGCTTTCCTCCCCGCTCACAGCCCCTAGAGGCAGACCAGCCTCCCTCTTGGATCACTGGCACTTCTTCAGAATTCCTTACATCCCGGGCTGGGGAGGAGGCAGCACGCTTTACCCCCACTTCTGCCTTTATAGAGTGAGCTAAGGAACACGGTGCTCCTAGTTGCCCCACCCCTTCCTCTTCCTTGTGAGGGGTGAATAAATAACCTACTTGGTGGATGATTGCCTTTGACCCAACGTTTCTCAGTTGGGTGGAACTAATCTCTCAAAGTTTGATAGGCTGAATGTGGGGGATTTGTTCTATCTGCTTTTCCACACCAGTAGGAGGGAGGAGCGACTCTGGTGATATCTGCTCTGTCTGCTCACTTTCCTTAGGACGGGAAATTATCAAGCCCATTTAGGCTATCATCTAAAGCTGTATCTTCCAACCCATTGATAATAAAAGTGATATTTTGTTCCTCCACCGCTTTTTATCATATATTTATCAAGAAAGTACGTTCAGAACTTGGGTGCCACCACCTTTTTGGCCCCTGCAAAGCCCCCACAGCTAAAAGCTGGATTTGGGCAAGCATTCAGGGCCTACCATATCTGGATCTTAAAGTAGAGGAGAAGGTGGGGCTGTGCTAAGCTTAACCTCAGAGGACAGCTACAACTTGTGAGGCAATCACAGCCAAAGGATGTGGTTCTCAGCCATTTTTCCACACTAACACCTTCCAATTAGTAACTGTGGTTCACTGTTGCCAAGATTCTCAACCAGGAAGCAGTGCACACTCTTAGGACGGCATCTCAGAATCTGTAGGGGAAGATGTATGTTGATTAAATGACAATAAAACATGATTTTAAATGCCCCTCCGGGGGAGCCCTCTGCATTGTGCCAGCCCCATGAGAAGCAGTGACCTAGGCACTGATTCTCAGCTCTGCCAGTTCAGAAACTCCATCTTGTCAGCTCATCCAGTGATAATTGGACTCTAGGGTATTGAGTCACACAATTCACAGTCACAGGAGGCTGATTTATAATACAGAATGTCAATTAACCAATTTAAAATGGAAGATACAGCTTCCCAGCACTTGAACTACTCATGACCCCTTTTCAAACCACTTTCTAGTAGCTAGATGACTGAAAACCAAATTAGTAGCCAACTATGAGAGGTTAAGAGAAAACTAGACTGACAAAAGACCGGGTTTTCAATTCCAGTTCTGCCACTGACTTTGATCTTGGGCAAGTCAAAGCCTTTTCGAATTTGTAAACCTGAGATAAGGTGGCTTGCATTGCAGAACTGTCGGGATTGATCAGCACATATGGAAGTCTTTTGTTAATTCCAAAACATGTTTCACATATGAGAAACTTACCAAAGCATACGAGACTCTTTTCAAGGATGTATCACCTATTTTAGGGCTTGCAGTACAATCTTTGCCTTATTGGAGAGTACCTCGTTTTTTTGTAAACTTCGTATGCAAGGCCAGATATACTGTACTTTGTGCCAGATTCTTGCTCTCCATCTTGTTCCTTCCTATATGGACATTAGACACTGTTATAATGTGTTGGTTCTAAATCACACAAATTTATTCTTCATCTTTCAGGCCGACTGCCTCCTGGAACCAGGCTGCTTCTAGATAGCACCAGAGTTTCTGATTCAGTAGGAATGGGGTAGGGCCTGACAATTTGCATTTCTTTTAACTTTTTTTAAGTGCGTGTTTATTTTTGAGGAGGGGGGGCATGGAGCGTGAGTGGGGGAGGGGCAGAGAGAGAAAAAGATGCAGAATCCCAAGTAGGCTCCAGGCTCTGAACTGTCAGCACAGAGCCCCACGCAGGGCTCGAACTCATGAACAGCAAGATCATGGCCTGAGCTGAAGTCAGACATCTAACTGACTGATCCACCCAGGTGCCCCGAGGATTTGCATTTCTAATAAGTATCCAAGTGATACTGATCTAAGGACCACACTTTGAAAACCACTGATCTGGTTTAGATGACAATGATCTTAGCTGATATTAATAAGAAAGTCTGCTACTTCCCTGCTACTGGTTTCCCACACTCGGGATCAACCATGAATATCATTCCTTTCCCCTCTTGGGTAGAAGTTTATGCTATTTATCCTTAGATCTCAGCTGTAGGGACTTGCCTGAGCTGTTCTGTCTCAGCTCTATAAACTCATCTCTCTCTTGGTCTTACCACTATGTCTTACAGCAGAATTCAGAATTAAAAAAAAAATTAAGATACAGTGTCATTTAGAAACATTTTCCTAATTGTCTTGAGTGGAAATAGCAGGGAATGCTTCATGGTTCTTGGATAGCATCATTTTCAAGTGGAAAGGGAACTAGGCAACTGGCTTACTTGACTGGAAGCTCTTTGAGGGTTCTGTCTTATAGCTTTTTATGCTATAAATCTATATATGAACTATGATGTTCATATATAGAACTATGATGTTCTAGTATCAAATGCCCAGGCACTGTCCTAAGGGACCTGCACATACTAACACATTTAATCCACACAGCACTCCTGTGCATTCTTATTGTACGGATGAAGGAACTGGGGCTCGGGAAGTTGACTTGACTTGTCCAAGTTCACACAGTTTGAATGTATGAGAGCCGGGATTTGGACTCAGCCCACTTGACACCAGAATATGAGCTCTTAACCACTATACTTTGCCATATAATACAGTGCTCAGTAAATTTGTTCAGTGTTATGAAAGGCTATATACTTTCTACTTCATAGAAGAAAATTAAGTCAATAAGGATAGTCTTCAACTTTCTCCCTTCTCCAATCTGTAAGATCACGTATATGTATATATATTATTTCTCCACTTCTTTCCTCCAGTTTCATTAAAGCCTTCTCTCTCACTCTCTCTTCAAGGCCAGTCCTTCCCTATGTCCTTAACCCCACCTCTTCCCACTTTTTCTGAACTTCTTTATCAGTTATTCTATTTAGTAACTTCAACCTCTCTTCTGCTTACTCTCCCTCTCCTCACCCATAAACTTGCTCAAACATCTAAGAAAATTCCCCCCATGGGACCCAGCTTCACCTTTCCAACCCCCATTCAATCATCACCTTGTCCCATTCGAATTTCTTGTTATAGTCCCCGCCTCCTGCCTCCCCTCCCATTTTTGTCTCAATAGATGGCAGTCGGATTCCCACCCTCATATGCTATTTCAACTGCTTTCAGCAGGTTCACCAGTATGTTCCCAACTGCTAAATGTTTTCAGTACTCACAAACTGAAATTCTACACTGCACTCGATTGCCCTCCCCTCCTTGAATCTCTTACTCACTTGGCCTCCTGGAATTGGTTCTGTCCCCAGCACCCTACCAATTCTCCCATCCATTGTCTTAGTTTGAAACAACCATCTCTTATAACAGAAAATCTTTGTATCTAGTATCTTAGTTGTCTTGGTATCTAGAGGGAAAGGGGAAAGTATACCCACATTACCTTGTACAATTTTCTCTGCATGAATTATCTAGGTTTCTGTCTTCTCATTAGATTCTTTGCTACCTGAAGGCAAAAACTTCTGTTCATCCTTGTATCCTGAATTCTTAATACAGCCTGCCACGGTAGACGTACAACAGATATCTGCTGACCGCATTACCCTTTTTAACCTGTGCTTCACAGATGTCCAAGCAATTTCTGTAGATGTCTCCAAATGTTTATAGAAGTACATAAAATATTGTACAGAGTGTTCTAGAGGTTCAGAAAGGGCACTATCATTTGGGGCTGGGTAAGACTCGGTGAAGGTGATTGAACTTGAGCCAGAAATAGTTTAAAGTCCAGATGTGGGAACAGGGAGGGAAGAGTATGGACACCTGACTCCCAGGCCCGAGGCTGGTGGGCAGCAACTGGAGTACCTTTGTTGAAGCCTCAAGTTTGGATAAGGAAGGAGTAAAAGATAAACGTAAGAAGGTGGGTAGAAAATATAAATGTGGAGGGTCTGAAGGCTAAGCCGAAGAGTTCCACCTTTATTCTAAGAGCAAGTAGGAGTCCGTACTGAACAGCGTGCTCAGTGATCCTAAGTGAACCTTGTGTCCCAGAGTCGGCTGGATCGCAGCCAGGACACAGGAGGGGGGTGGACCAGTGGGACGCTCTGATGAACAAAAGGAGAGCCCAATACAGGGTGGTAGCACTGAAAAGTACAATAGATGTAGTACTTGACAAATTTCATCAAATATACATTTGTGTGTATGCACGCGTGTATGTGTATTTTAACACCTTTGAAACTGTATGGTTAATCACGTCTTAACTGGCAGCATCTCTTCTTTCTTAACAACATGTAACGGAATGGTGTATCTTGAAGTTGATATTGTCCAAGATTCAATGAACAGATCTGGATGTGAATAAGAAATAAAGAATTCGGGGCGCCTGGGTGGCTCAGTTGGTTAAGCGGCCGACTTCGGCTCAGGTCATGATCTCACGGTGTGTGAGTTCGAGCCCCGCGTCAGGCTCTGTGCTGATGGCTCAGAGCCTGGAGCCTGCTTCAGATTCTGTATCTCCCTCTCTCTCTGCCCTTCCCCTGCTCACACTCTGTCTCTATGTCTCAAAAATAAATAAACGTTAAAAAAAAAAAAAGAAAGAAAGAATTCAAAGGCAAAATTGTAAACCTGGGTGACTGGAAGACCTCTGTTATTCCTAATAAAGAAGGAAGGGTATTTCCTTGATCCCTGAATAGGAATCTGACCAAATCTTCTATTTGAGCCATGACCCACGGACAATATTGCTTACCTACTTTCCCCGTCTGAACGAATGAAAAATAAAAAAATTAAAGGAAGTACTTATTAGCGATAACTTTAATATGAACATGTGTTTGACCCTCCAGAAACACTCAGAGCCTATAGGGAAGAACGAGTTGCCACTGAAAGGAGTACCGGATGCCTGGGGATGGATGGCATGCAGTTTCTGGATCCAGCTGTAAATATATCGTGGCAACTGATGGCAGGAGTCACTTGAACAATCGGTACTTCTTCAAATACTGGTTCACTTCTTCTTTGGGGTAGGGACGGAGCGCGATGCAAGTGGCGATATTCTCCGGCTGCTCCAGCCACAGCATGTGGTCAATGTCCTTCTGCCGCAGGGTCTCAGCCAGCTCCTTCAGGGTGCCTTCATCTGTAGCCTACCAGGAGCAGAGCACAGAGCACAGACTGAAGGGCCCATTTAGGCAGTGTTAGAAGGCAATGAAAACTAAAGCGTGGGGAGGGGAGCGGTGGGGCAGGGGCTCCTCTGGACTGAAGAGTGGAGAGCAGCTCTCTCAACGAAGGAGCCGTAGGGCATGTCTCCAGAAGCAACAGCATCACTCGCCATTTGCCACTCACCGCTCACTCTCCGTAGGACCTTAGATAAGCTGCCTGGGGTGTAGGAGACGGAGAGTCTTAATATGCTTGTTCTAAAATGGCGATTTTTGTCTTCTCCCTCTTGAGATGCTGGATGCATTGTCGGTAGTTGTGGCTCTCGATTTTCTGCTTCTCTTATGGCTGGTCCCATACAGCTATCCCTAATCCTCAGCCTGCTCCGACGCTAAGAGCGGACTATGAAAAGATTTCTACCAACGCATCACCTCCAGCTCCATCCTCCCCTCCCACCCGAGTCCACCCAGACCTGGAAAGGTTTTCCTTCCGCTGGGACAGTTTCCACTTGTTAGCTCGGAGGGCAAACCGTTCTCTAACATCCTTCTCAGATTCTTTCTCATCATCCTTATCACCACGCTGACTCTCATTAATAGGAAGCATTAAAGCTAGCACTCAAAGATAATTAGTGTGTTATTTGGCATAAGGTATATTTTTTGTGAAGGCAGGAGCCACTAAGATAACTAGAGGTTTGTCTTCTTAAGGACGCAGGGATTGCCACTCTTTAGCTAGAGTCCTCGGGGCACGGTCATGCTGGGGAACTCATGGACCTCCTCTTTCTCCTTCTTCAGCGACACAGAGCAGCACCAGACAGTGAGTTAGAGGGAGCCCAAACTCTTGCTCTGCCACTTAGAGATTGTGTGACCTTTGAGTTTATGTATTTATTTTGAGGGAGAAAGAAAGCATGAGCGGGGGAGGGGTAGATAGAGAGGGAGAGAGAGAGAGAATCCCAAGCATCTGCAGCCGCTGTACTAATAGCTTGGGGCTCCATCTCTCACTAACTGTGAGATCATGACCTGAGCTGAAATCAAGAATTGGATTCTCAACTGACAGGAGTCACCCAGGCACCTGTCATCAGGTATCTTTTAGACTTAAGGGAAGTCACCTAATCTCTGTGGGCTTCAGATCTCTCATCTATCTGCCAGAATGTGAGAGAGAGGGGGATGTCTGAACCAGATGATTTCTCGAGGCCCTCGTCCTGTAAAAAGTCGAAATGAAAAGCCAACTGCTTCTTCTCTGTCTACTCAAAGATTCTCCAGACCCTCTCCCCTAGGTTATTGACTGATGGTTTACTACCCAACAGAAATTTTTCTCTTGAAAGATAATCTGCTCTGTTAAGCTGGCCATGAAGGGATTACCCCATCTCCACCCTAGGGTTCGTGTTTGTTTAAAATAAATTTTATAATGTAATATATGTGCTTAATGTAGAAAACTAAAAAGAATAGAGAAGCATTAGAAAATAACCCGAATCTTACCACCTGCACAATATGTGGATGTATTTCCTTCGTTTTTCCTTTCAAAATCTGTATCATTTTGTAATTAGAATATAGTTCGGTTAGCGGAACGTAATGAGCACCCTTCCATGCCAACTAATTAGGCTTCAAAACCGTGATTTACACTAGCTCTATAATAGCACATTTTAAGGGCATAAAATGAACCAATCACTAGCGCTGGAAATTTGGTAATTTCCACCTTCTTTACTATTATGAAGTGCTCCTATGAATATTCTTAATCTATACTATGCTCTTCGGTGCGTCTGATATCTGATATCTTCCTAGGTTACACGTCTAGAGGCAGAATCGACAAAAAGGTAAGGGTAAGAGCTGTTTGGCCACCTGCAAAACTAACCTTACCTCTATTTTACACCAGCGGTATCTGGGATTTATGAAGCTAGGTTCAACTTATATCATGTATACACGTATTTTTCAAATAATTAGGTGTCATACCCTAATGTTTCAGTTTGACTTCACTTGTAGGAAGGAAGCCCGTGTCCTTCTCCCTTCTTAATCGTGTTTTTGGGGAGGAAGTGGGCCAGGCAGTAAAAAGCCCGGCCAGTGCACAGGCGGCAGGGCAGTCTCTTTCCACCGGCCTCATCTTCACAGGCATCTACTAAGAGGGACGCAGCTGAGAGCGGAGAGCGGCGGGAAGTCTTAGTAGCCGACCCAATGTCCGCTCTTCACTCAGGGCCCCTTCCAGCCGAGAGAAAGCTCCCAAGGCAATCGCTTAAGTCCCTGAAACCTTTCCAAAACTTACTAAGACTCCTCCCCACTAGCGCCACACCCACTCCACGAAGTGAAGCCTCTGCCTCAAGACCACACCCACTTCCGGCGTCGACGTCTTCGGCACCCCTCCCCCTCCGCCGGTGCCTTACCTCGAGGACCACTTTGCGCATGCGCCCCAGGTCCCGAAGGTAAGCGGCCGTGTGGGGGTGGTCGCGGTGGATGTGTAAGGCCGCGGTGGCTGCGTGACAAGCCTGCGCCACCAGTGCGCCTGCTGGCCAGGAGAATGGAGCCTGCGATAGATCCTTTCGTAACACCAAGTACTGGACTAGCATCTGCGGCTCTGCGCCAGAGGCCGCCATCTTCCGGGCCCACAGAAAGACCGGCCCTAGTCCCCGGTGCATGCCGGGATGAGGGAGGGGCCCCGAGCGCAACCATGTTTGTACAGTGGGGGCGCAAAGCACGCTGGGTCCTATTGGTTTGGTTTTGAAGGCGCGGACGGCGCGAATTCTCAACCTTGGCCTGGGGTGAGTGAGAGGAAAGGAGGTAAGGGAAAGGAAGACCCGGTGACGGACGCGACCGTGTCCAGGGTGGAAGGCTGAACGGCCTCTTAAAGCCGTGTTCGAGGAACACAAGGGGGCAGGTAGACGGGGACACTGCCGGCTAGGACCAGGAACCGGGCAGGGCAGGTCAGGGAAGGGAGTCCTAGCGGTGTCACTTGAGGTGTCTGGGAAACCCGACGATGCGTGCCTGTGTTGTGTGCGCCCTGTTGTGAATAGCTGTGACTTTCTTTTTTTTTTTTTCTGTTACCAGCAAGGAAATCTAGGTCCCTATTAAACTTGCCTGCACAACTTCATAGGAAGGCCGGTGGGAATCCGAAGAGATGGAGTGGGCGAATGACGGCGACACGTCCAAAGGAGGTATTCAAAGGGCCGTCTTTTCCCCCCTTAGTACTGCTGCCAGAGAGGACGCCTAGATTAACAGCCCTTTCCTCCCCTAACGGATGTGTGGCCGGCCTGTTTGAGAGCATTATGGTGAGAGGACCAGACCCTCAAGACTGAAAGGCACAGGCATATTCAGTGCACACGGGAAATTATTTCAGACGTTTCTAGGCTCCTGTCCCTTTTTAACGGATAGGTTGCGTTCATAATATGCTTAGTGCTTATATTCGGAGCTCCATTTCTAGCCAGGGAGGTCTGCTCCCTCTCCAGGATTTATTTTTGGGAGGTCATTTATGCATTACCCCTGTGGAAGGATCGGTGCCAAACAGTGACTTCGGTGTTGGTTAGACTTGGGTGTGTCCTGGCTCTGCTGTTAGAAATGACCATGGCCTCGGGCAAGTTATTTAACCTTTTCTCTGCCTAATTTCTTCATCTGGAAAATGGAGGCAGATAGTAGCCTTGTGCTGTTGGTTGTGGAAATAAGAATTTAATTATCTCCATGCTTTAATTCTTTTTTTTTTTTAAGCTTATTTATTTTGAGAGAGAGAGCACGAGGAGGGGATGGGCAGAGAGAGAGAAATCCCAAGAAGGTTCGGCATTGTCAGCACAGAGCCTGACCCAAGGCTTGATCCCACCACCATGAGATCATGACCTGAACTAAGAGTCGGACACTTAACCAACTGAGCCACCCAGGCGCCCCTTCGTGCTTTAATTCTTTACATGGTGTGCAGGGAAAACGTCTAGCCCAGGGTCTTAATGTGTAGGAAATGTTCAGCAAAATACTTCATTCTTAGACTTGACTGGCATTATGAAACTGTGATGGTCCTTAATCTCTTGAGAACTGATATTTGCCTTTGAATTTCCGTCCAACTGTGAACTTGTTTTCCTTTCTAAATCCCAGTAATATTGGTGGACAGTCCCTTTAGTGTGTATCTTTATAGTCCTGTGTGAATACTACTTCTCAGAGCTTCAGAACACATAAGACTCCGTGGATGTCTAAATCCAAAGAGTTAGCGTTAGCACTTGGGGAAACGTGCATAAAATTTTTTAAAAATCTGCATTTTTAAAAACAGTGTCTGAAAGAGTCAGTGAATTTGGTGACCCTGTTTTCCCGGGTCCTTCTCATAGATAACTGAGATGAGTTATAGTCAGATAATGCTCGCTTGGGACAGCGTCCTGGTCAGAAACTGCATGTATAAGTGCTCAACCTACAAGGCTGCCCATTCTTGATTCCTGTTGTCAGCTCCTCTGGTTTTATAAATTGCGGCCAATGTCTAACGTTTTAGCTGGCCAAAGTTCTAAGAAGGGGGTCTGCATCCCTGAAATTCTTCCTGTGGTCAGAGTTAGGAATCCCTGGACGCTTGTGAAATTGCCTTTTTACTTTCCTCAGGTGTTTTAGCTCACTTGGAAAGACTAGAGACTCAAACGAACAGATCCCGTAAAAACTTAGAAGATCCGCAGAGAGATACCGTAGAGAGCGCTCTTGGGACCAAGATTCATAAACTGAGGCGTCTGCGCGATAAGCTCAGGGCAGAAGTGAAACAGCGTCAAGCCAGAGTGAGTACGGCGGTCGCGTCGGCAAGCTTTGCTGGAGCAGAGAGAATAAGCATGGTCCGGGAATTAACGAGTTGGTATAATGGGTTTTGCCTGCGATCTTACTGATTGATTTCAGTCCTTGACCTCTCAGGTGATCAGTTCTGTGGAGTCAGCTCATCAATATCAACCAGTAATTGTCAGGCATTCCTGATGGGCAAGCAAGTTCTTCATAATAGCCTCTTAACCCACACCCATACAGGAGCTCGTTCCTCCGGTCTCAGCCTGACGGGTCATTGCTATTTTTGTCATTAGTGCCGTCTTTCCCTTTCCAGACTCAAAACCTCACAGTGAACTTTGACCCTTCCCTCTCTTCAGTTTTCTCTCTAGGCCAGGATAAGTCAGCAAGACCCGTCATACTTTCCTTTCGATTGTCCTTGTCCTTCCAAGTGTTATCCACGTATGTTGTAAATGTTTGCTAGGGGATTGGGATGCCAGGACTATTGCTGTAGTCTGCTCGTTGTCTCTCTTCCTGTGTATCGACTTCTCCAGTAACTCTTGCACAGCCAAGAAAATGCTTCATAAGACACTACAGCATTGAATTTCATAGAAATGTAAAAAATGTAAACTTATGTCTGACTTGTTTGGCTTGAGTGCTTTCTGTGAGATTTATCCATACTGGTGCGTGTAGTGGTCATTATTTTTTATTGCTGTGTAGTAATTTCATTTTATGAGTATTCCACAATTTATTTACTTAATTATATTGATGGTGACATTTGGGTTATTTTGGTTATTTCACTTCGAGGCTGTGAAACATTCTTGTTCCTGTCTTTTGATGTAAAAATATATACTTTTCTATTGGGTGTATACCTTGTAGAATTGCTAGGTCACATTTGTCTTTAGTAAATATTGCCAAACAGTTTTTGGAAGTGATTCTACCAATTTTACATTCCGAGCACCCAGCATGTAAAGATTCCCAGCATATAAAAGATTTCCATCATTTTGCATATTTATCAGCAGTTGATATTGTCAGTTTTAAAAGTTTGTCAACTCCGGTGGAAGTGTCACGGCATCTCATGGCGCAGTAATTTGCAGTTGCCTGATAACTAATGCTGTTAAGTACCTGTATTGGAGACTCGAAAGTCTTCTGTTGTGAAATAGGCTTTTCAAGGCTTCTGCAAAAATTTTATTGTGTTGTCTATCTCTTACTGAATTGTAGAATTGTTTACATATTTTGGATATGAATTCTTGGTTTAGTGCATGTATTACGAATCTTCTCTTAGACTGTGGCTTCCCTTTTCACTCTCATGGTGTCTTGTGATGAAAAGAAAGTCTTCATTTTAATGAAGTTTGATTTAAGAATCTAATTTTATACTTACCGCTCTTATTTCCTTTTAATAAATCTTGGCCTAACTTGAGATGGTGAAGATGTTCTGTGGTATTCTCTAAAAGCTCTGTTGTACTTTTGCTTTCAGAACTACAGCCTGTCTGGAATGGATTTCTCTGTATGGGGTGAAGTAGAGATCGTATCACTGCTTGTGTTTTTCCGTGTGGAGATCCGGTGCATCCGCTACCGCTTGTTGATGTCCGCTCTTTTCCCGTTGTTTGTAATGGATCTTCCAGGCCACTGCGGGCCTATTTCTAACTTCTGTCCATTGGTCTGTTCGTCTCCGTGCTGGTACGAGAGATTTATTTACTCTGAGTTTGGACACCTGTCATATATGTCATCATCTTCAGATAATCTTGGCTATTCTTGGCCCCTTGAATTTTACATAAATTTGGGACTCAGCTGTCAATTTCCAAAACACAAACCTATAGTATTGATTGGCATTGGATTGAATCAATACATCAGTTTGGAGAGAATTGAAATATTTTCAATACTGCATTGCAAGCAGTGTATATGATGTATCTTTTCCATTTATTTAGTTCTTTAATTTCAGTAATGTGTGCAGTTTTATGTGTAGAGGTCTTAAACATCATTCAGTATATTTATCTTTATGTATTGATTTTTCCTGATGTTAATGTGTGTGGCAGGGGTCGGCAAACTTTCTGTGTAAGGCCAGATTGTCATTATTTTAGGCTTTGTGAACCACATGGTCTCTATGGCAACTCTTCAGCTCCGCCGTTGTACTGTGAAGCAGCCCTAGACAATATGTAAATTAGCGGGTGTGTTCCAGTCAAACCTTATTTACAAAAATAAGTGTCAAGGCAGGTTTGACCAACAAGTCATATTTTAATAGCTCCTGATATATGGTATTATTTTTTAGAAATTTTATTTTCATGTTGCTATGTAGAAATATATTTCATTTTTATATATAGACTTCATGATAACTTTGCTAAATCTACATTAATTCTATTTATTTCTCTATTCTTTTGGTATTTATACATCTGGAATCAGGTCATATGCAAACAGTAACAGTTTTACTTCTTTCCAATCCTTGTAACTTGTTTCCCTCACCTTATTCACCTACCTAAGTTGTTCTGTATATTGTTGAATAGAAATAGTCTTAGAGTTCAACCTATTTGCTCTGAATTTTGTATATGCACATACTCTTATCAGATTAAGGAAAAGCTCTTCTGTGTCTAACTTGCTAGAGTTTTATTGTGATCAAGTATTGAATTTTATCAAATGTTTTTACTGCATATGTTAAGGTGGTCGTATGGCTTTTCTTTTATTAATATGGTGATACATGTTAATTGGTGTTTGATAATGGCTTACATTTTTAGAATAAACCTAATTTGGTTTGATGTATTACCTTTCTATATAATGTTGAATTCTATTTAGTAATAGGATTTTTACATCTAAATTCTTGAGATTGTCTTGTGATTTTTTTTTTTTTTTTTTTTAATGTCCTTTTCAGGTTTTGGCATCAAGTTTAACCTGGTCTTGGAAAACAAGTTGAGATTTTTCTTTTTTTTTTTTTTCTATTTGTTGGAAAAGTTTATATAAAATTGGTTTTTCCTTAAATTTTTGTAAAGAACTACCTGGTAAAACTTAAGGCCTCCTCTGTGGGAAGGTATTAAGTTTCTGATTTGATTTCTTTGATTAATATAAAGCTTTTATATTTCCTGTTTCCTCCTGGGTCATCTTTGGTAAATTGCATTTCAGGGAATTTGTCCATTTCATCTAAACTCATTTAAAGTTGTTTGAACCTTCTTAAACAACTATCTAGTGAAGAGGATCGATCAGTAGTATTGTCTCATCTTTTATTCTGATAGTGGCAATTCGTGGGCACTCTTCCACTTTTTCTCTCCTTGATCAGTCTTGCTATCACTTTTGTATTAGTTTTACTAAAAAACCAACTTTTGGCGTTACTAATTTTTCTCTCTTACACATTTGTGTTGTATTTTCACTGATATCTTCTCATCATTATCCCCTTCCTTCAACTCTTTGGATTTAAGATGCTTTTTAGCTTCCTGAGATGAATACTTACTGATTTTTTTTTTTCGTTTTTCTTTTCCCCTTTTTGTATGTGAGGTTATAAATTTTTCACTAAGCACAGTGTCTTGGTCTATATAGGCTGTTGGAACAAAAATAGCATAAACTGGGTGGCCTATCAACAACTCATTTCTCACAGTTCTGGAACACGGGAAGTCCAAGATTATGGACCCGGCAGATTCAGTGTCTGATGGGACCTACTTCCTCCTTGATGGTAGTCTTCTCACTGTAGCTCGCATGCTAGAAGGGGTGAGTTAGCTCTCTGGGGTCTCTTCCAAGGACACTAATCTCATTCATGAAGGCTCCAATATTGTGACCTAATCACCAGCCAGAGGCCCTACCTCCAGATACCATCACATTGGGCATTAGATCTCAGCATATGAATTTCGAGGGATACAAACCTTCAGTGACTAGCACATGGCTTTGACTATATCCTGCAAGTTGTGGTATGTCGTCTTTTCATTGCTTTGCTACCCTGTGCTTATCCTACACTTGCTTTACACACTTACCTTTTTCCTCTCACAGTCCTCTCCATTACCACCAAAGTCCTAATTCTTCTTCAGGCCAGCACAGTTTCTACTTCTGACTCCTAGCACCGTGACCCTCAAGATCCTTCCCTTCTTGTGAATTCATAGCACTAACTGGTCACTGTAGCATTTCTTCAGTTATTACATAATAAAAAATACTTTGCATTTAGCTTTTTTCCCACTTATGTGAGGGCAAGGACCCTGTGCTGTGCTCCTTTGTACCCAGTTTGATTTGCTGCACATTTTGCAGGTTAAAGCATCTGCTGCCAATGTAGAACCCGACCAAACATTGGAGATCAGTGAGCAAGAAGCCGTGGAAAGAAAACAGGAAAATATGAAAGCCATCCTGCAGGCATATCGTTTTACAGGTGTAATTTATTTTCTGACCTGTTTCAGTCTGAGTCTCTTGTCTCTAGTGAGTTGGTTTGCTAGATATATTATTAGTCCCGGAATTCTTTCATGAGCATGGATTTTGCCGCCTTCAGCCTACACACACAAAGCTGGTGTACTATTTGTAGGCATCTTTACCTACAAAATTGGCCTCTTTTTGTAGAAGATTGTTTGGTGGCCGGCTTAGGTTCATTTTAGCTCTTCAGTGCGTGTCGGACCCTATGGTAGAACTGCCTTTGCTGCTGGCTGACTTGATGCCACTGGTCAAGTCGTTTCAACCTATTAAGTCTCTGTTTTCCCATTAAAATGGGGATTTATCCTGCCCATTATCTATGGCATAAGAAGATTGTGGAAGGAACTGGACTATCAGACATTGTTTGACACTCAGAAAAAGAAGAGGTAACATGAAAATTTCAAAATCTCTTTTTCCATAAATTGATATATTTTATCTTTTCCACCGTCTTCCGTGGTTTTAACACTCAAATTTGAAGTGAGCCAGAGTCAGAATAAAGAGTTGATAATGTTCATTCAACAAACATTTGAACACCTACTGTGTGAATGAGGCCGTGCTGTAGTGAGTGCACGGCCGAGAAGGCTGCTACCTTTGCTCACATGTGTTGACAGTATCAACTTCTTTGCTTCAGGCCTCAGTGGGAAACTGACCAGCCGAGGGGTCTGTGTCTGCATCAGCACTGCTTTTGAGGGAAACCTGCTGGATTCCTATTTTGTCGACCTTGTCATACAGAAGCCACTTCGGATACATCGCCATTCAATTCCAGTCTTCATTCCCCTAGAGGAGATATCTGCAAAATACTTACAGACCAATATTCAGCGCTTCCTGTTCTGTCTCTGCGAATACCTGAATGCTTACGCTGGAAGGAAGTACCAGGCAGATCAACTTCAGGTATCTGTCTCGGATCTTATATAGGATTTTATTGGCCCAGAATAGACTCAAAAGGTGGAAAAAAAGGAGGGGGTAAGTTTTTATTTTTATTTTTTTATTTTAGAGAGCACGCTCAAGTAGGGCATTGGGGCAGAGGGAGGGAGAGGGGGAGAGAGAGAGAGAGACTGTCTTAAGCAGGCTCCACACTCAGCACAGAGCCCATGTGGGTCTCCATCTCATGACCCTGAGATCATGACCTGCTGGGCCACCCAGGCACCCCTCTTTTGTATTTAAAATGCTTTATAATTCTGAGCCAGAAGTTTGACCATCGTCCTTCTGATGCGTGTTTCTTACTTATATACAAGCTGTTTTCTGCCTTCTGCCCCTTTTGGAATTCTGGGCGCTGTTGAAGCGTGGGTGCTGGTTAGGGAAGGGATTTTTCACTCCCGAATGGCGGTCCTCACGCTTTTATACTTGACCCTCTCTTCCCGTCACAAAGTACAACCCTACCTCATCTTATTGCACTTGTCTTTATTGCGCTTTGCAGACAGTTTTTCTACACATTGGAGGTCTGTGGCAACCTTGTGTTGAGCAGGCCTTCCTGTGCCATTTTCCCAGAGCATTTGCTCACTTTGTGTCACATTTTGGTAATTCTCTCAGTATTTCAGACTTCTTCATTATTTGTTATGGTGATCTGGTCAGTGATTACGATTCACTAAAAGTTCAGATGATGGTTAGCATTTTTTAGCAATAAAGGGTTTTTTAATTAAGATCTGCACACTGGGTGGCGTGGGTGGCTCAGTCGGTTTAAGCGACCAACTCCTGATCTCAGCCCAGGTCCTGATCTCACAGTTTGTGAGATCAAGCCCCATGTTGGGCTCTGTGCTCATAGTGTGGAGGTTGTCTAGGATTCTGTCTGCCCCTCTCTCTCAATTTTTCTCTCAAAATAGATAAATTTCAAAAATTTAAAAAAGACACACGTTGGTTTTTTAGACATAATGCTATTGCATACTTAATAGGCTGCAGTGTAGTATAAATTTAACTGTCCTGGGAAACCAAACAATTTATTTGACTTGCTTCATTGCAGTGTCTCTGAGGCATGCCTGTACAGTTTAATTCAGCAGGGATTTATAGAGTACCTACTATGTGCCAAGTGCCTCGCTGAGCCTTAGGTATAGATGCAAAGCAGAGTAATGCATAGAGGAACACTATCCATCTTTGCCTGAACCGTGGCCTACCTTCTTGGGGTTGCATTGGAGCTAGGGTTGGGTAAGAAAAAAATTGTTTTAACTAGACAGGAAGTGAATACAGATAAGGAATATATGACTTAGAAGCTGTGTTCCACCCATGCATTTAGAAGGACTCTGAAGCTCTTAGTTGTCAGTTAAACTTACACTGATATGTAAATGAAAACACAAAGCATCTGAGCCAACTATACGAAGACAACGAAATTCTTGGCAGAAATCGTATCTCCCATATGCCCCCAACCCCTGGCCATTTATGTGGTGCTTTCTGCAGGCCTTTCTAGGATGCCACCAACTCTTCACATCTTTGTCATTAGTCCTTTTTACAGGCTTTTCTCTGTGCTTTATTTCTCTGAAATTTGATTAATGGGCCCTATTTTTGTAGACATGTTTGAAGTGTCACAACCACGTACTGCCTTTGGAACTGTAGTCATCATACATTTTGTGTCTCTTCTGACCCCCACACCCTTTAGAGTGACTTTGCGGCCTTTCTGGCTGGGCCCTTGCAGAGAAACTCGCTGTGCAACTTGCTGTCGTTCACTTACAAAGTGGAGCCGTACGGTCAGTCGTTCCCATTTGGTGCCAGACTGCTGTATAAGGACCTCACAACAACCCTTCCAACCGACGTCACCATTACGTATGAAGGTGAGAAAAAGGAGGCCTCGGCGAAGAAACTGTAATGTGCTCTGTGTTACTCAGGTTGAATGAAACAGGGTATAATAGGTAGACGACATGAGTTGGACCTTTGGAGACCCATTCTGTTAATCTACTAGGAATTCACTCAGTAAAATACAAAGAATTTTTTTAAATATATTTTTTAATGTCTGTTTTTGAGAGATTGAGAGCGAGTGAGCAGGGGAGGGGCAGAGAGACGGATACAGATGATCTGAAGCAGACTCTGTGCTGACAGCAGAGAGCCCGATGCGGGGATTGAACTCACGAATTGTGAGATCATGGCCTGAGTAGAAGTCATATGCTTAACCGACTGAGCCACCCAGGTGCCCTGAATATCTTCCTCCTTTCTTCCATTTTTTTCTCTCCTTTTTGTAGGTAGTAAACATAGTTACCCTTGTTCCCTCTCTTTTGCTCCGTCCAACCTTGCTAATGCTCCTTCAGTTTAAGATTTGTTTTCATTGGAAACCCCTCTTGAAGAGAGACAGCTAATGAGGCTCAATCAGAGGGTCACTTGTGATGAAGAGAGCCAAAAGACTCATTTCACCAAGAAGCCAAATAGACAATTAAGTGTACACTTCTCTCTAGAGACTCTTCTCTGGATGGGAATTTTTTAGGGCTGGCTGAGAGAGATTGTTACAGTTTTATAGTTAAATGTACCATCGTAATGTGACATGGGCAGTAATGAAATATAGGATAAAATATTTTTAGGAGGTGGACATTTTGAAGCTGCCACAGATTTCACACTGTAGGTTTTCGGCTTCTGGGCAGAGTCTGTTCGGGTCGTAAAACGTCATTGGTCCAATAAAGGGCAGCTTCTCTCCTCCAGACCAAAAATCAGCACAACACAAAGTTATGTGGGTTCAGAACATCAGTGATCCAGGTTCAGATTCCCCCAGTTGCACTAAATGAGATTGATATAATTTGTTTCAGGGACGGACACATTGTCCACTTCGTGGGAAGAACAGCGAGCATCCCATGAAAACCTGTTTATTACGAAGCCCCTGCATCAAGTGTTTACTTCGTTTGCAAGAAAAGGAGAAAAGTTGGATATGAACCTGGTCTCCTAGAATATTATTTTCATTGGGAAAACATCAAAAGTGAGTAAAGTAATACTGTGCGCAGTCCCAGGCTAGGTCCTGGGAACTGAAAACTGTTGAAAGGCTCAGACCCCTTGTCTGGGGACCATCCTTGCAGTGCAAACATTCACATCATGATGGTGAGGGGCAAGTTTGGACAATTGAGGTATTGATTTGATCATACATTTTAGCTAAAAGTCAGAATGCGTATGGGGCGGAAGGCGTTTTGTGAAAAAGGGAGTATGTACCATTCAACTGAAGAGTATTTATGGCTTCTTTGAGAGCTTTAATTCTGATTCATTTTCCTGAGTCTTTTGAAAATAAAGTTTTTAGAACTTTCTAGGTTCCTGATAGACACAGTTAAGGAAAACATGTTTAATCTTTAGTCTGAAGCAGTGTATTCTAGGCCCCCGTTTTATAAAGAATACAGTGTGAGAAAGTACCGTGCATAAGCAGAGCTCAATGTAGCGACTGCTTTGTTTTCTAAAACACGTTAGTTGAATGTATTAAGTCAGCTATAGGAATGCACGATCGGAAGTCTGCTCAAACCCAGTGGTTACAAAGGGAGCAGACTCCCTCATCTCTCTCCTGCAAGCTCTCGGCCCCGCTGCACGGTCGTCTCCCCCATCTCCTCACCTGACTAGGAGTCATGACCCCCCTTCCTGCCCCAGAGCTGCAGCCAGGCCTCTAACGTGGTCCCGCTCTGGACCCGCTGACCAGGAAGTAAGCTACATGTGTGGGGGCTCGGGACTGGTAGAGCCAGCTTGCAGCCCCATGTAGAAGAAAGCAGCTTGAGAGTAAGAGAGAGGTCTTCGTTCAGGCGCTTGCCTTCTCGGCACGTGGTAAGGATGAGCGGTGTGAGCCACGCACTCAGCGCTGCTCAGATGAGCGGTATCCACAGAATTTTCACAACGATCACATCCAAGTTGAATAAAGCTTTTAATAAAACAGTCTTGTTCTTTATCGATACCTGTAAATTCTCTTTTAAAGCAGTAGCAAAGGCGACTGTAGCAAGAGCTCAAGAGGCAAGGCAGTATTGGAAAGTGTTTAACAGAAAGTTAAAAATATAAATGTAGAAGATCTGTTTATATAGTTTTCTCTCAGAAATAAATTCCCTTTCCCTCCCTCCCGCCAGGTAAAAGGAAATATTGCACTTTCTGCTCTCATGACTAAGGTGGCAGGGGTTCCAGAAGAACCTTTCAAGATTATCAGGAACATCACGAGGGCCGGCCCACCTGGCCCGGACCGGATGGAGGCCAGCAGCTCTCCAGCTCGCAGATGGCTTCCAGGAGCGCGTCAGGGAGAACGGCCGTCCAGGCCTGCCAGGTCCTTGTCCGAGGCCCAGCTCTCCCACCTGCGCTCCCAGCCCAGCAGCAAAGGCAGCTTTGTTCCACCTCAGATACATTCCTGCTCACAGTGGCCATGGCCTCTCTGGGGGAAGGAGGGCTGGTCAGACCCGGCGCTCTGGAAGGGTTGTTCCAGTACTATGCCTAAGACCCCTACTCTCTGAGGAAGCTACAGGCACGCTGAGGAATAGTATGGCCACCCTCAGAGCTCACGCATCCATGAACAAATGAAGGCTTGAGATTTTTAAACCTAAAGTCTATGTGAGTGTGCACTTCAACAGTTTGGGCAGGTTGGGACTTGGGTCATTTGTCCTTTCCCAAGGCCTTTCTTTGATTCCAAAAAACAGATTTTCCCTTCCCATTTGGACAGCTGTGGGGCTAGCGGCCATTCAGGAGTTGTCCACCACCTGGTGGGGCAGGGTGACCGAGGAGCCGTTAGGGAAGACAGCCGGCTTCTCCCGCCCCTTCAAGAAAAAGGTTAGCAGCTCCCCCTTCCCTTTCACAAAGATGGGCCCTCGCCTCACAAAGCGGAAGCCGTACTCGCGAAGGATGGCTTGTGTTTCTTCCACCACCTGTGGAGGGAGAACATAGCATGAGCTCCGACCACAGCTGCCCAGAGCGCGTCCACACGTGGCCTGCAGGCCCCGGTCAGCCCGCCTGGAGCACTCCTCTCCAGACCTCTCGGGCCAAGCCCCTTATCTGCTCACCGGTAGGCCCGGGATAGAGCCGCAGGATGCAGGGCTGCCTGGGGGCTGTTCCTCTCTCAGAGACAGCACTCCCTGTCCCCAGAGGACAGCCTCAGGTCACCAGTAGGGCAGCATCACTCTCTGTTTTGTCCCCTCTCCCGCCTTCCTTCGTGGTGCTTTCCTGCCATGGGAGTGGCTTCAGGGTGGTGGTGTTAAATGTTCCTGCCTAGAGGCAAGATAGGCCTACCAAGAACTTAAGCCTAAATTTTGGAAATGGGGTTGAAGTATCTCCTCTCTTCTATTGAGGCATCCCTTTTCACCCTTGCCTTTAATCTCCCAGAAATACCAACTATTCTTGAGCCGACAGAAAGGAGGCAGTAGTGCATGGCAAAGCACATCTTTTTCCGACTTTGTTCCCGGTCCCTGGGTCTGAGCATACGCTCAGCTCTCTTGCTGGACGTACCTGAATGTTGCCCATGACCCCTGTGGACTCCATCCTGCTGGCTACATTGACCGTATTGCCCCAGATGTCATAGTGTGGTTTCCGGGCTCCAATGACCCCAGCCAGTACCCCTCCTTTGTTCATGCCTGGTGCAGAAGCATAAAATTAATCACAGCCATAGGCCATATTTTGTCATTATTCCCAGTGAATTAAGCTCCTAAGTCTAACTTACTCCTGAAGCTTGTCTCTAAGCCACCAGAGGGCAGGTATGGCTCCTGTTTATCCTGTCCTTGGCAAATACCAGCTGTCCCCAACATGCTAACTAATCTATGCAGTGTGGAAGTTGACAGTTGCAATATATACCTGGTGCTTCCAAGTGTCTTGTGACCTCATCCAGGAGTGAGGACCCACACCCACACCCCCAGTAGTGACATTTACTCCTAACAGGCCGGACGGAGGCAGCGAAGGCCTCGGCAAGCATACAAGGCTGCCTGGGGAAATAGTCGGACTCCCCAGCCAGACTCGAAAGGCATGCTTACTGCTGTCAACAGTACAGGACACAGACAGCGGACCCTCATTTTGTTAGATGTGCGGTCTGATCATCTGGAAGAGACTCCTGAGGTCCCAGCACTGTGACTGTGTGGCCCTCACCGACCTAAATGCCTCAGGGCTAAGTCCTCTCCACTGACCTGCTGAGTCTCTGATGTGGGGGGGGGGGGGGGCACGTGAGGAGCAGGCCAGCCCGAAACCCTTACCGATGCGCAGCATGAAGTTGTTGAAGGACTGGTTGTTGATGTTGGTGAGCGTGTCCTTCATGGCCAGAGCGAAGTCAGCCAGGTCGGCCAGGTGCTGCCAGCGCTCCCGGTCGGACTTCTCCTCCTGCGCCAGGGAGTGGTGGTGAGGGCGGCAGGAGCCAGGGCGGCCACCGCCCTCCCCGTCACGGTATTCTTGAGGTGAATTCCTGCAGCTATGTGTTAAAGGCCTTATTCTCCACAGACAAGTCTGTGACCTCTGCCTCTGTGTGTCACACTTCACCTGGGCAAATCCTGTCCAGTCACCCTGTCTGCCATGTAGCGGATCAGGAGTCCTGCCTCATCACCTGGTCTTGTAATTTTGAGATAGCTATCCTCACTTGAAGGTCATGAACCATCTTAGAGGCATTTCTTTAACCGCCTCCATAGAGTGGAGATGGTAGCGGTACTTACATCGTATAGGAGTTATAAATATAAAATAGGATGCTAATAGTTTAAGAAGAGCTCTTGGGACCAGGGCTTCTGGAAAGAGCTAGCTAAACAGCGACAGGTCCACAGGTCAGATTCAACAAGAGAACAGGCTGACACCAGCCGGTGAGCTCTGAAGACCCCTTTTCTCATGAAATTAATTCCCAACCTGGATGTCTTCATTGTTACATAATTGTGTGGATGGTTTCTACTCCTCAGTTCTTTCGAAAGTATAGAACATGAAGGGAGCATGGCCACAGTTGAAGCAGCTTACACCTGGTCTAAGCGGTGTGGCGATGGAGGAGTTGTGTGTCCTACTGTTTCTCTGCTTATTAAACTTTGCCAATAAACCTGATTTTAAGTTTGCGTTGCATGGTGCTAGTGGTGTGTGTGACCCATTGGCACAACCAAGCACTTGGCACAGTACTCGGTAACGTTATCTACCCTGTAACTTCCTGTTTCACACGTGCTGGGTGCGCGTTGTTGCCTCGGGAGGCAGAGCCCCATCTCCTCCAGCCACCGAGGTGGTTAGCTACCTTGTTGGAGCTGGCGAAGCCATTGGTGTTGACATCTGGGGTGACTCCTGAAGCTGCCATATAGGTGCTGCCAATGGTTTTGATCTTGGTGATGACCCGGAACTTAGGGTTGTCCAGGAGCTGAGGATAGTATTAAGAGAAATGTCAGTCAGTGGGGATAAATGAGCCAACTAAGTGACAGGTGTGCCTGCTTACAACAACCCAAGACATCCAGGAGATGCTTTCCTAAAAAAGCTTGATCTATTCTGCTGCTTATCAGCCGTGTGATTTTAGGCAAACTTCCTGATGAGCCTCAGTTTCTATGACCTTAACATGGGACAAAACTGCCAGTCCCCTAGGGTGGCTGAGCATATATGTAAAAGCATTTTCCTTGGTATACGAATTACCTAGTTTTAGTGGATCTGAATTTGAGGGTGGGAAGAATCTGAGGGCCCCAGGATCTTGCTTTGGCCAGTTCTGCCATGAATTTGCAGGCAGTCTCCCAGGCTCCTGCCTGCCTGCTCAGACCCACCAGGCTGCAGGAGCTCCTAGGTTACAGGGAGGGGCTCAACCGGAAAAATGGACCAGCTAGGGTAACTACAGCTTCTCTTTGACTGCTACAGCTTGTCCTCGGATGTAATCCAGAATGAGCTGGCTCAGGGGCAGGACGGGGACTCACAGAATCAAAATCTGAGATGATCTCATTGAGGAAGCGCAGACACTCAATACCACCATTATTGATGCTCTCCTCCGTGTAGAAGTCGGCGAAGTTGGGCAGGGAGGCAAACATGACTCCAATCTCATCATAAGATTGGCTGTACAGCTCCTAAAAAGAGGCAGGGCCAAAGCGCTCAAAGAAACGCTGATGGAACGATGCGCCACAGAAATGGAGATCTCCTGTGATTGGTGTACTCAGCTTTTTGGATGCCTCCCAAGTTATCCCAACTTTGAACTATAAGGAAGTAGATCATCACAACTTTCAACGAGCTAAAAAGAATCTAGTCTCTGGAGCAGCCCTAGCTTTGAGAAAGCGGGTGAGATGGAGTCGGGAAGTGAGGCAGAAGAACCCTTCTATGTGAGGAGATGACAGCTGACAGGAGAGCTCTCATCTGAAACGGGGACTTCCGGGGACATGTGGCCCACAGGTCGAAGTGCTCTCTACTGAAAGCCTATGAAATTTCCCTCTCGCTTATGTTGCAGTTGCTGCTTGGGCGCAGCCCTGCCTGGAGAGGTGCCAGCTCATGAGAAGACCTTGGACCCAGAGGGGCTCCCTGTCAGAAAGCCAGACGACACACAGCCTTATGGCTGCAAGGCTATGGCGTGAGGCCACCCCTCACCTCATCTCTCTTCTTGGACCCCAGGAAATGGCGTGCCACGTGCTCAGGCAACATGTTGGTGACCAAGGCCTCATTCCAACGCCGCATCTCGTACACGCGTTCCTTCTGGTCATGGACCTCAATCTTCCACAAGAACAGTGTCCGTGCCAATTTTTCCACCTGCGGACAGGCACAGGCAAGGTGTGTGCTCTAGCTGACCATTTGATAGAAAGATGAAGAAGGAATTTGGATGGAGGGGTTTCACGTGGAAAAACTGGAAGGAAGACAGCTAAATGGCAAGAGAAAGAAGACCCAGAGAGACCCACCTACACAAAAAGGCCACCCCGCAGCTGTAGTGAGGATTCCAGCCGCACTGTGGTTATGCAGAGCTCCAAGAGGCCTCTGGATATGTGGGGTTTTCTGGAACCTAATTCTAGCTACAGGTCTATCTTGGCCTGGGGGAGGAGGGCAGCAATGGAGATCTCCTAGCCCAGGGTGGAGTCCCCATTGCCAGCAGGCTCCATTTGGCCAAGAAGTGGCTTGAGAAGGCTGTACTTTCCCTGGCAAGCCACTGGGGGGCACTTGGGCTAATATGGAGCTACTTCACCTTCTCCCTCTCTGCTTTTTATTTTTTCCTTTTAAGCAAACAAAACTTCATCAGCTTCTTTCTCTTTCTCTTCTGGCTTCATGTGTGTCAGTGACCCCTAGAGCCAGGGTGAGTGAAAATCCAGGAGCTCCTAGCCTAGGAAACAGATTTTCTCCAAGCTTTTATGCCTCCACTGTGTGCTTCAGCAACGTGGAGGAAGTCAGAGGGAAGAGGTAAAGAACGGTTCTTGTATGACAAGGGAGGAAACCAGAACAAGGAGGGGGTGATAGGGCCACACGCCGAGTTGGGTAAGGGAAACCAGCACTCCTGATGAGCCGGGGCTCTTAGATCCTGAGACTGCTTTCTCAGGAGACCCTGACAGATTGTGCGCAAAGACGGGAGGGGAGGGTGTGTGGGCACTCACATGGCGTGAGAAGTAGTAAAAGCTCAGCATCATGACGAAGATCATCACTGTCATGGAGTACTTCGAAGGCACCAGGGGCAGCCTGTGGGGCAGAGAGCAATTCATCCACCCATGCTGCCATCGTGGAAGGCACCTTCATTCCCTCTAACTGGGCTGTGCCTTTCCTGTCACCCGGGGCTCCAGAAATTTCTCCCAGCTCCTTAAGCATCTTCACACCAAGTCTGGACTCACAGGTAAATCTTTCTTAATTACTGGGCTCCTATTAGGCAGCCCAGCCCTGGCGGCTCCTGGAATCCACACCAGGGCTACTCCCCAGATATCTAGTAAACACTGAACCAACTGACTGATAACAGAAGTAGGTGCAACCATGGAAGCCTCTGGAGAAAGGAGTCAAGTGTCGTAGTGATGGAACTAAGGCACTGTTTTATCATGTTTTTTTATAACTTCACATGTTTGTATGGAGCTAACAGCTGTCTTCATTACCACATAGTAGCCTACTGCATGAATAGGTCACAATTCTGTATACCCATTTGCTGTTGATGGGATCTGGGTGGTTCTCATCTGCTTTGGACGTGTGCGTGTATGTGTAGCTATGATGAACATGACCGGGCATTTCTGCACACACATCCTGGGACACACAGATGTGCACGGATTTCTGTAAGGAATGAACGGAGCGGTAGAATTGCCGGGTCATCAGTCTACTTGCAACTTCACTAAATACTCCACATTGTTTTCCAGCGTATACTCCCCTCGGGAGTGTGTGCGCGACCACTGTACTTGACCTTACCAGACTTCTTCACTCTTGAGAAACTGGCAGGGGTGTAATGGGCTTTTGTCGTGGTCCTAATTTTCATTTCCTTGATTCCTCGAATGCCTTTCATTTGTTAGTGGTCATTTAGATTTCTTCTTTTGCGAAGGGTCTATTCAATTCTTCTACCTTAATTCTGTTTGTTTTTTTTTTTAACTTACTTGAAAGCTTAGTCAAGGAACTGAATCATAAAATTCTAAAACTTTAGAGCTAGAAGGGACCTTGGAGAACTTCCAGTCCATTATCCTCTTCAAGATGTGAAACAGACTCAAACAGTGGCGGCCCCGGAGAGCACTACTGCAGCTGGGGAAGAATCCACACCTTCTAGATCAGGTGCAGTGCTCCTTCCTCCTCATTTTGCTGCGATCCTGGCGGCCGGTTAAATGCAGCTATCACGTCCACTTGGCTCTTTGTTCCCTCTCCCCTCACCTGAACCCGGCCTCCATCCCACCCCCTAAACCACACTGCCGCTGCTCTCCTGGCTCACTCTCTGACCCCGGAGAGGCCACCACGGCCAGGTCCATCCCCAAGCCATTCTGCCTCTGCCCCGGCCCTCCTGCCCCTCCTGCAGACACACATACCACTCTAGCAACTCTCCCACATCGTGTGCCTCTGAACGGGTGAGATCATGGCCTTCTCTGGTCTCTAGAATAAAGGGAGACTAGACGCAGACCAAAAGCAGCTGCCCTTACCTGTCCGTGCCGTTGAGCCCGGGGGCGGCAAATACCTGCATCTTCTCTAAGGCGACCACGGGAAAGCTGTGGGACAGAGAACAGCACACTCAGGCCCCACCTGAGTACAAGAGACTGAACTCGGAGGTAGCCGCGGTCTTCCGCTCATCAAGAATGGAAAGGATCAGAGAGGCGTATCTGTGAGAAGCCACGAACCCCGATTCCCATACGAGCCTCCGAGGAGCCCAAGGCCCATGGCCCTGAAGTGGAGACTTGGGGGTGGGAGGCAGGAGACGACACCCCTACACAGGCTCCATCTTACCCACGTTCCTGGAAACGTCTGCGGTCGTATTCATCAAAGATGGGGCACCAGGCGTAGATGTTGATGACGGCCACGGCACCCGTGACGAGCAGCATGAGTGTGAGCTTCACCATGTGGCTGACCTGCACCAGCATGATGGTGGCGATGAGGGACAGCACGGCGACGTAGTTGTAATACTTGGGGTTCTCTACGCAGCCATCCTCCACCTCCACCCCTGCGGTGCCGTTGACGGGTCCGGTGTAGTACTGCAGACAGCTGAGCTGGAGGTCAGGACCGCGGCGGCAGCGGGGTGAACACAGGGTATGAGGGGACAGCAGACACTGGTCAGAGAGGGCTGTGTCACGGCAGTGTCCATTCAGCTGCCACTTCCCACAGCTCCCTCAGAAACTTACCAAGGAACAATACAAAAGCCAGGAATTCCTACTAGGAACTTAACCATATCTCATTTGATGCTTATGAAAATCCCAATATTTTTGGTATTGTCACCTTCGTATATAGAAAACTCAGAGGCTGGACTTGCATAAAGTAGTACAATGGGCAAGTGGTGAAGCCAGAGCTGAGAGTCCGGATTTCCAGTTTCAAATACAAATGCTCTTGCCCACATCGCGCTGTTGCTTAAGGTGGGGGGGGGGGGTTCCCCACGGCATCATCGCGACGGCAGCCAGTCTCTGCTCAAACACTTCCGTTTCTCAAGTTCTGCTGCTGAGCAGATGGAGTCAAGGGCAAGTGCGTCCATAAAGTGAATCGACCCCACTTTCTGTAACTTTAACCACTGGTGCTCATCTGGCTTTGGGGAAGTTCTCAGCACGTGGGAAGTTTTCATATACCTCCCTGGTCTTTCGCCCCTCCGCTGGCGACAGGCTCTCCAGCTGTCCAGGACCCTGTTAAACAGCGGTCCCCAGACCCGGCACTAAGCTCCAGGTGGATTCAGACATGCGAGGGGCCTGGGGCTTCTCTTCCCTGCGCTCGCGCACTGTGTGGCCAGGGGCGTGTCAGGTTCTGGAGCCCCCAGCTTCTCATTCTAGTTGGACTTCAGCTCAATTGGCCCTAAAGCTTTTTCACCTATACTACTACCAGTCTCCATGGTGAGAGGTTTCGTTTTTTTTTTTTTCCTGTACTTACATTTTTAAAGAAAATAAAGCAAATGATATAAGACTTATTTGGAAAATGTAGGACTTTTTAAGAGTGTGTATGGAATACTGCCAAAATTGTTGGGAGCCGTGACGAATGACAAGAAAGTCAACGACAGCTCCAAGCTGCCAATGCTCAGTAAATGACCAGTGGCTCTGAATCAGTAGATCTGGGCTTCCAGCTGCTGTCCCCTCTCCCCAAGAAAGCATCTGGCTGCCCCTTGGGACCCGCAGCTTCTCCGTGAGTTGAGGAGAGCCGAGAAAATGATGTGTCTGCCCCAGGCCATTTGGGCTCTAGGAAGGTCTGGCACCGTCCAAATGGATGAAGGCCACACCGGAGAGCTCCTTTAGTGGAACAGGTTTACCTCCCTGGTCCTGGACACCTGCACTCACCAGGCTGTAGGGAACACTTAAGATATGCAGAACGCGTACAAGTATGGTGCCCCTTGAGCAGCGAGATAGGGAGTTTCTTCACAGGGTTGGGATTCGGAGCTGCTCAAACCTTTACTCAGTCACTTACTGACCGTGTGAGCTAAAACAAGTGAATTAACCTCTCTGAGCCCTGAGGCTATAGGTGATGGTACCCGCGCCTCTTGGGACCGTTAGATTAATGGGTCCACGTCCAGCACGGGATCTGCAGCACGGTGTCGGGCTCTTCCTCTGGGAGAGCCAGGAGCTGGGGCAACAGGGCAGTCTCAGGTTTTTGGGGTAGAAGACCCCCTCCCTTTGGCCAAGTTAATCTGTCTAGGAAACCGTGTCTAGTGGTGGAGGACTGGCTGACAAACGGCTCGCACTGGCCAGGCCAGAAGCCCTTCTCCACCGACAGTGGGGGTGTCCCTTCTACGAGGACAGCCGGAGCTCACCATGTCCACGACGTTCGCCATGACCAGAATGAAGATGGCTAACATGGCCCAGGTGTTCCTGGCCCAGCGCGTCCGGTCGATCCACGTCGAGAAGGCCACAAGCTTCTTAGGAAAGGCCTGGAAGAATGGAATTTCAGGGGCCGTGAGCCTTTGACAGTCTTTTCCCCCGTAAATATAACTGCTAATGACTCTGGTTGCTCTCCTACCTCCCAGGACCCTAAAAAGCAGTCCTTTGCCTGTGAGTCAAACCAAAACTGACCGGCAGACGTGAGGAGGGAGCGCAGGAACCTGATGCTCTGTACCAGTCCCGGGAGGTGTGTGTGACCCAGCAGGGCCTCCAGATACCAGAGCCCTTTCTGGAGCAGACACAGAGACCAGCCCAGGAGGCTGTGGGCAGCGCCGGCCAGCGGCAGCCCGCGCCATACGTCCAGGCGGCAAGGCCATGTCCGGGAACAACTTTCAGGGCCGGCCATCGTGGCCTGGCTGCTCCTGCCTTTCCTGGGTCAATGTACCTTAAATCCTGCAAGTTACCCGGCACGCCACCTGCTAGACTCCCTCCCCTAAAACACTGCTTTTCTCTAGTCATTCTGATCAAAAACTCTACATGGTACTCAGTTCTTACAGGAGAACGTCTCAGTCCCTTTGTCTGGCTTTCACTGTGCTTCCCCATCGGGGCCAACCTCCTTCCCTGGGGCCTCCACCGTCTTTCTGCACAGGTGCCCATTCATCCGGGCCCTGGCTTATGTACCCATGCTCGCTCAGCTGGAGTGAGTGAATGCTCGTGCGGGAGAAGAGCGCTAACGAGGACAGTGTATTTGTCAGGATTTGGAGGGATCCAGATCTCCATCGATACCACCTGCACTCGAGGAGGGCTTCGGAGCCCAAGGGAAAGCGGCTCTTACCCGGGGAAAGATGGCGGCCAGCGAGCAGACCGTCAGGATCAGGAGGAGAACCTCCCCGACCACGAAGGTCATGTAGTTTGTCATCAGCCTGTGACAGGGAGAGGACAATTAGAGAGGGGAGCAGATAGGTCGGTGAGATCGGGTGAAGGGCCAGGAGAGGAAAGAAGAAGGGAGAAGGGCAGGCCCTTCCACGCCGGCATCTGAAACGGTCACGCGATGCCACGGAGCCCTGTTCCTGCTGCAGAGACGGGACGGGGGCCCTGGGGGCATGAGCGGGCCTCCCCAGCAGTAGCTGTTGCTGGGGCGTAGATGCCTGGCCAGAGCCCAGTAGAAACATGGGGTTCTTAGGAATGAGCGCCCTGCCGTGAAGGGAGAGTGGGGGACAGGGCTGCTCCCCTGCGACCAAGGGCGGCAAGACCTCCCTTCTGCTGACCTCCCCGTACTCACCCCCTCCCCACCATTCGGTTCCCTAGAAACCTCTGTTGCCAAGCTGCTGCCTGATTTCCGGTCTTTACTGAAGCGTTGCCCTTTCGGTGAGGCTGCCCTGCCTGTGCTAAACGCAAACGCAGACACAGCTAAACTCGCCACCAGCGTTCCCGGCTCCCTCTTCACCGGACTGTCGTCCAGGCCACTTGCCCCTGTCTGCGTACATGTTTTGATCGTGCAATTGTTTACGTCCGTCTCCCCCTGCTAGAAAGCAAGTTCCAGGAGAGCAGGGCTGTGTGCTGTGCTCACTGCACGTCCCCAGAGCTCGGCGCCGGGCCCAGAGCAGCTGGTAAATACCGCTGCAGCGAAGGAATGGGTTCGATCCTTACAACAATCCTGGGACTCGGGAGCGCGGGCATTACGATCTCCAAATCGTTATTACCATCGCCGTCGTCGGCTGTACCGGCGGGTAAACTGATGCTCGGGGAACCTTAGAGACACGGCCGCATGACAAGCAGGCGATGAAGCCGTGTCTAGAAACCTGTGGCTAAGTCCAAGGCCCCTCGCGGTTCCCCCACTAGAGCGGGGACAGGGCCCCATCCCGCCTCCCTTCTGAGGGGAACCCCGTGCAGGAGTGAGCTGCTGATGGGCCACGGGGAGGGTGGCCACTGTCCTTTACTTGGGCCTCAACAGCTGGGGCAAGGACTCCAGAACATCTCCCCTGCCCCGGAGGCCCTGCTGCTGTGTTGCAGACACCCGTTTGTGCCCAGAGCTTAAAATCCATCTGCTAAGATGAGGCAAGAACGGGAAGCCAGATCGGCCTCGATGACTGAGGTGTTAGAGTGTCCCATCTTCTATCTCTTGTCCCAAGACCACTCAGACCCACATGGCCAAGGTCTCCATCCTCCTGAACCCCTCTCTGCCCCTCAGCTTTCTCTGTCCTGGTCTTGAGGCTAGTGCTATTCTGGAAGCCCGGGGTAGGCAGAAGGAAGGGGGCCCAGGGCAGTCCTAGCAACACCTGGGCCGGAGATCGGCTGGGGCTGTTCCACTGAGGCAAGGAAGAGACCAGGCTTTTGCCCCAACGTCAGGCTCCAAATGACGCACCCGCACCGTTTACGCCTCTGGCCTACGAAGCCCATCACCCTCACCCTCTCCTGGCCTGCCGGCTCCTACCATGCCCTCCTCACCAGGGGTCGATGAGTATCTCGACCAGGGCCGTACAGAGCAGGACGACGCAGGAGCAGCTGAAGGCGGCCCCACTCTGCTTCTCCTTCTCCACGGAGTACCGGGTTTCCATCTCGGGGTCCATGAACCGCATGGAGAGGAGGAAGGTGTTTCTCTTCTTCACTCTGCAGTGGAAACACGCCCCATGAAACACAGCTGCCGCATCCACCTCGGCCCAACAGGGAGGGGTCCCATGGAGGACAGCTAACTTCCTAAACCCCAAGTCGGGAGCCACTTACACCTGGGCGGACTCTCGCTCAAGCAGGGCCTCATTGAGCAGCTGGTTGAGCTCGTGCTCGTCCTCAGAGGCGTCCACCACTCGGTCAGCCAGGTCCTGAAGGCGCAGCCTCCGGCGCGGGTTGGGGAACGAGGGATTGTCCGCCTGCGAGGCAGTGCACGAGGTGGGAGCGGGAGGGAGGAGTGGGGGCGGAGTTGGGGAGAGAGCGTGGTGCAAGGGATGGGGGACAAAAGGGATCACATTCAGGAGGACTAAACCCTCAGCTCTAGAAACCACTTTCCGGGAAGTCGTCCCCGTGCCCCCACGTGGCTCCATCTTGCTTGGGTCTGGGCCCAAAGCCACAGTCCTCCCTGTTTCCCAGACCCCATGGCTCTGTGGTGACCAGCCACCAACGGCGGCATGTGGGGCAGCAGCCACTGGCCCCGAGGAGGACACCCGGGAGTGTGAGACCGCTGCTGGGGCAGCACAGTCCCAGCACGTCCTGCTACCACGAGAAGGGGCGTCACACGGCCACACACATCAGTGTCCTCGTGGACGTGATTGACCCCCAACTCTAGGGCTTAAGGGAGTGCACATCTGGTTCATTTTGGGGGGGTGGAGGGTCTGAGGGGGAAAGTGCTGGGAGAAGAGGGAACACCCTTGTCACCAGTAGGGTGGTGGGGCTGAGGTACTTCTACCCTATTAATTCCCAGTCACAGAGGAGAAAAATCAGCTCCAAAAGTATGAATCCAGACTGTGATTACACGGCCATCAGCCCAAATGGCAACTGAGGCCCGGCCCGTTAGAGCTGTCTGTTCAGGTCCAGGAGTATCTGAAAGCCCAGTCCTAAGCTCGGGCGTGCCACCAGCTGACACTTCGATCCCATGTCACTCATGCTCCCCAGCTCCAGCTTGATCCTCCGTAAAACGACCCGGAAGGTCAGTTCCAGCACCAGGAACCTCTGTGCCTGAAGCGTGTGCTGGAGAGCGTGGCTAATTGCGAGGACGGAAAGACCCCAGGCTGCGAAAAGGATCCGCGGCCTCATTAATGAGTTACGTCGAGCCTACATTTCCACTTCCTATCAAGGGATCACGACAGGGGAAAGCTGCTGAGTGTCACGGGGATCCAGAAACCTCCGTGAACTTTCAGCCCTGTCTCCCCTCTTGTTCTGCAGCTCCCTCATCTCAAGGTGCCGGGGCAGTATGTCCCGCAGTGAGAACGGGGGTGCTGCCGGCAGGCTCACCTGAGCGAGGCAGAGACCCCGTCTCCCAGGACCTGCCTGTATCACTGAATGACCTCGGGACGCTGTCCCAGGACGGACCCTGTCCTCAGGGGGGAAGGCGTGTTAATTCCTCTGGAAACCCCCATCTGTTCATGGGACTTGTGGAGTTTGGACCTCGTCAGAGAGGTGGGCCCACCCTGAAGTCTCGCTTCCAGAACAGTCTCGGTTGGATCCTAGAGAATTCTCCATGGATGTCCTCGCTGCCCTCAAAGCCACAGGATTCTGGGACAGGAGAGCTAGACAGGGCCTCCGAGGTGAGCGCCTCTTTGGACTTGCCCCCTCCGCCCCAGTAACTACGGAGGAGACAGGGGAACCAGGGCAGGAGGGGACGCCTAAGGTGACACTGGTAAAAAGGAAAAGAGCCCAGGCCAGTGTCCCACTCCTGCAGCAACCCTCCCCGTGCCCGGCCCAGAGCCCCAGCCCTCGCCCCGCACACACCTGGGCCTCCTGCTCCTCGGCCTCCTCCGACGCGGAGCCGCTGGTGCGGATGCTCCCGTTGGGCTCCTTGGTCTCAATGAGGGCGGGGGAGCTGGGCTTGGAGGAAGCCGGCGCTCCATTCAGCAGGGCCTGCGGCAGAAAGAAGCGGCCGTCACGGGCGCCGGACACAGCCGCCCACCGGCCCCGGCAGACCTGCTTCTATCAGTCTGGAATCTTCCCATTAGAGTTTAGAAGCCTGTAGACTAAGAAATATCACCGTTTGACTCCTCCTCTAGAACATTAATTTTTAAATGCTGTACTTTTCTGGTATCTTCTTCTACTCGTAAAATTATTCAAGGCAGAGAAAGACCCTATTGTTCCGAGTCCTATTTCTAAAACAGTAACTTGACACAGTGATTCACAGAGGTCTTTTTTTGGTGTAGAGCCCGTCGAATGCCTTCCGACAGCCTGAATGAACTCCACGAGCCCATGTCCCCAGTGATTAAGTACTTTGCCTTGGCAGAGTAAGCTGAACCCTGTAACACAGGGCAACAGTGTTTCCTGAGTCCCTGCTCTGTGACAGGAACTGCTCGAGCTTCTGGGGAGACACACACAACGTCCTGACTGGAGGAGCTCATACTCCACTGAGGAAAGGCAGACAACAGGGAAGCAAGTAAGTGAAATTATCGCGGTGCGCAAGAACGGGCGAAGTGCTCTGGAGAAAGATAAAGCAGGAAAGGGGCACAGGACTGCTGGGGAGTGAGGCAGTGAAGAGGTCAGCGAAGGCCTGAAGGAGCGAATCACGTGGCTCTATGGGGACGGAGGCCCCGGAAAGATGGAGGAGCCGGTGCAAAGGCCCGGCGACGGCACGCGCCCGGAGCACCTGAGCAGCGGCCGGGAGGTCAGGGCCGCCACCGGGGCAGTGAGTGAAGGCAGAGCAGGGCGGCCAGGGCCTGGCTGTACTGGGCCTTCCTGGCCTCCACGGGACTCTGGCTTTCCCTCTGAGATGGACGAGTGACAGGACTTCACCCAACACCTCAGCAGGAGCACTGCCTGCCGTGGGGACGGGGCGGTGGGGCCAGGTCAGTGGCCCAGCCCATGGTGGCCTAGACAGTGGCAGCTGTGAGGGGGAATGGAGGGTTCAGAGCCCACCCTCGCAGGAGGGGTCAACAGAGGATGCCTGTGGATGGGGAAGAGAGGCTCGAGCAGTTGTCACCGATGGAGATGGGAAGGTGGAGGGACCTCGGACCTGGGGATGGAGCTGCCCCATGTCTGTGCAGGACACTTAGAGGGGCCGCGGGGTGAGTGCAGGCAACAGCTGGGGCCGAGGTGGAAATCTGGGTGTTGTCGGAAATGGCACGTGAGACAGCAAGACTGGCGGAGCCTGACAAGGGCACTGTGGGCAGGGAGAGGCCCGGAAGCCTTTTTAACACCCGGGAAGGACTCATCGTGAGGCTTCTCCTCACTCCCCTCCCCGCTGCTTTATCCAACTAAACCATGGGGACAGATTTCTGCAAACAGAACCGTGTTTGCCCCATGACTTCCCAAGGAGCACCTCTCACCACCCTCCTTCCTTCTTCCTGTCCCCCCCATCCCACGCGTCACTCCCCACATCGTCCATGTGCTATGGCTTCCACCCCCACGACGGCAGAGCGGGTGAACATCGCTTTATCCGCGTGCATCTAAGGAGGAGACTTCCTGAATGGCCGCCCACCACACGAGCTACACTGGCTGTGATGAGTTGGTCACTCATCTGTGGGCACCGGCGGCCGCACCGCCTTGCAGAGAAGAGGTGTGAGCTCCCGGCCACGGCCGAACATTCGCGTCCCCTGAGTCACAGCGGCGCTGGCGTGTGGCCGATGCCTGCTGACCGCCGCGTGAGCCAGAGTTCACTTCTCTAATAAACAAAGAGCCCCCTCCAAGCAGAGAGGGGACAGGGCCCTCAAAGGCCACACAAAGCACATGCGACAGAAGAACACACCTGGCTGGCAACCATGGTGAGCGTCCAGCCGTACTAATAATTACAGAAATGAGGTTACGACAATGACCTATCATGGTTCCGTCTTTCAGATGAACAAAGCTAAGAGTTGAGTAAAGAGCTGGGCGTTGAGGGTGCCCCCTGGCGGCGGGTGGCGGGTGGCGAGTGAGCGGGCGTTAAAAACTTTCCATGTGTAGAAACCTGAACCCAGTCTTCTACTTGGAGAAATTTATGTTTTTCGGTGGGGGGGCATCAAGAAACTGTTACAGGGGCGCCTGGGTGGCTCATTCAGTTAAGCGTCTGACTCTTCGATCTCGGCTCAGGTCGTGATCTCACAGTTCATGAGTTCAAGCCCCACATCGGGCTCTGCGCCGGTGGCGCGGGGCCTGCTTGGGAGTCTGTCTCTCCTTCTCTCCACCCCTCCCCCGCATGTGCAACTCTCTCTCAAAATAAATAAATAAACTTTAAAATAATAATAAAAACAAACTGTTAAACATCGACTTTACAAAAATATCGAAAACCTGAATGGCCATAAAACATCCCGGGAAGAAGTGCTGAAAAGAGAACACTGTCCACGTTTCCACTGGAAACGGCGCCGACTCTCTGGTGTGACGGTGCACTTAAAAAGAACACGTCGATTCTCCTGACCCCCGATGCCCGTGCTCCGTCCTGTGCGGGCAGCGTCCTCGGCACGGGCCCGCTCCTGCTCGCTCGGAGCTTCGGAGCTGATGTTTTAAGCGACGCAACCACAGACTCAACTTTTCTCTCGTTTGCAAGTTGCATAATGGCTCAAGCACAACGGCTTCATAGAGACGGGCTCTGCCCAGGCTCCCTGAGCCTCAGTTCCCTCATCTGCACCCCGGAGCAGGGTCAGGTGCTGAAGGCAACTCCTGAGTCAAAGCCACACCATGCAAGGGTTATTGAAAGAAGCAAAATAAAACACAAGATTAGAACAAACCAGAACGAACGCCATCCCAAAGACATATTTACTGCTTTGTGATTTCAAGGTGGCCCCTGGCAAAACCAAATTTGTGGGTAATTTTTGAAAGGAATGACATTTCTCAATTTATTAAAAATTTTATATGCCAGAATACAAATTTTCTACTGCTTTACAAAAGTAGCTGATTTCTTAAATTATTGTCAATCACTGTCTTGTAGAACGGTTTCGAAGATATATGTTTTAATTTGTTCCAGTGAATATATTAAAGTTCCCCATGTAGCAATCTGCGAAATGTGAATGAACTTGTTAATTCTGTGGGGCAAGGTCGAGTCTTAGTTCCTAATTTTCTGAAAAACAGCTTCTGACTTTTCTGAGTTCCTTGGAGCATTTAATTGTAGCTCAGACTTCACAGGCAGCACAAAATACCTTGAACTGTCCTTTGCTTTAACGCTGGCACTGGTACGATTTTAAATTATTCGGGAGTGAGGTGGTGCCTACCTGCACATCCCTCCCAGGGCTGAGTCTGTGGGAACTCCTTCACACAGTGGGGACACAGGTTCTGGGTTGCGGGGTGGCTGGTGGGTCGGGGGCAGGGCCTACTAGATCTGCAACTTACGCCACGTTCTGGGCCTCGGTTTCCTCCTCTGTAAAGTGGCTTTGACCACAGGCCCCTTCTCACAGGGCTGTCTTGAGGATTAAGTGAAGTAACGGAGAAACGGAAGTACTCACTACATAGTGTTGCGATTCAATTTAACGGATGAATCTTCTGTTTGATTTGCGAGTAATCACAAACGCTTGGGGGAGGGGAGAAGGTGTCTAGTTTTCTTTCAAGATTTTAGAGGGGTCACGTCTCCAGCCGCAGCCCCTGAAACCTCCCCGGACCAGTTCAAGCTCTGCTTTAGCCGTCACGAGACAAGGCCTCCGCCATGGGAGGGTCTCAACATGCCACCTCTGGCAGCACCGAGCCCCTTAATTCCCACGACTGGTGGGGTTTTCAAGTGCAAAGCTGTGAGGAGTAAAATCACTTCTGGGCTCAGCTGAGGACGGGAGACGGCTCAGTTTCTGCAGCAGCCCCTGGTGGCTTCCGACCAGACAGCCCGTCAGGAGGCCTGCGATGGGGGGGAAGCCTGGGGCAGCTGCCGAGGGCAGCGGTCTGATGAGGTGCAGGAAATTAGCCCAGAGGCCAGGGCAGCGACCGCGCCACTTCCAACCTGTTCTTTCCTCATTTCCCGCCCCAGCGAACCTTCCCAGCCCGGTTCTCTCCTGCCTGCCCCTGGCGTCCTCGCCCGCTCCGCGAACACTCTCCCTGGGCGCCCACGTGCCCCCCCCCCGCCCCCGACTCTGACGCAGGGAGCCCTTCCCTGGCCAGCGGCTCTCCCGAGTGTCACCTGCACGGGTCTGAGCCCCTCTCCTCTGACGTGCTACTTACTGTCAGCTTGCCGGGAGCCGCGTGCACGCCTCCCCCCACCCCAGAGCCCACTGCCCCCTGCGAGGGTGCCCCCCCCCACGGCCCTGCCCGCTCTTCCTCAGGCCCTGCTTCTCGAACCTCGCCTTTCCCCGTCCTGTCCGGGGCGGGCAGGGGACTCACCGGGCCGTCGAGGCCGTGCTGGGCGGCTGTTTTCTTCACCTCTGGCTTGGACGCGATGATGAGGTAGGTCTCGATGCCCTTCTCGTCCAGGTACTCACAGCGGCTGCCCCCGTCGCCCGGCTCCACGTCGAACTCGCCCTTCAGGCAGTCCAGGGTGCTCTGGGAAATGTGCACACGCCTGGACGGCGGCAAGAGGCCCGGGACCGTCAGCGGAGGGCCGGCCGCCCCGAGGCGCCGTGCGGCACCCGCGCTACATCCCCGAAGCGGGGGGAAGCGGAGCTCCGAGCCAGCAGAAGGCCGCCGTGAACTCAGGGCGAGCTGCTACCGCTACGCGCCCCACACGGCTCCCACCTGCTGTTGGGGGTAGTTACCCGTTTCTGGGGAGTCACCGCGGAGGGAGCGAACCCTGACTGCCCTGGAGGGCCGCCGCCTGCCCCGGGCGGGGAAGGTCCCTCTGCGCCCTCGGCCTGTCCACCCCGACTGGCTGACGGCGTAAAGGAGTTCCAGCCCGGTGTGCACTGCCCCGGAGCCTGTTCCTCTAGTTCAGCGCCCCGTGGGGAGCCCTGGAAGCGGCTACGGCTGTGCCGGCGTCTGTGGCCCCACAAGGAGAGGAAGGGGACGAGGACTCGCCGCTGCAGAGGCCCAGGCAGGAGGCGGCTGGGCTCGGCGCAAGGTGGCAGACGCCCCGAGGAAGAACACTGCTCCTGGGTGTCTCCCGGCTGAGCCCCAGCCCTGAGGGATGGACGGTCCCCTCCCTCGGCGCCCATGCCCGCCCACTGGGAAGGAGATGCTCGCTCACCCGGGGATGCCACCGGCCTCCATCTTGTTGGCCACGGTGACGTCGGTGGACCACACGTCATACTGCCAGCGCTTCTGGCCCAGGACGCCCCCCAGCACAGTGCCTGTGTGCACCCCCACACGCATGTCCACCCCAGTCTTCGTCTTCTCCCGCACGTACCTGCCAGGCACACACGGAAAGGAGGAGGGTCAGGCATGGCCGTGGCAAGGTGGCCAGCCCTCTGTGCCCCTCAGGAAGAATCCTGCACGGGCTTTCTTCCCCTCCTGGCCGAGGGGACTACTGGGCACCTCACAGCTCCCTGCCTGCACGGAAGCCGGCGACTTGCAGCTAGGGGTCCGGCAGGTTGGCCTGGGCCCGGGCTCACACCACGAGCTAGCGTGATGGGGGTGCAGGCGGGAAACAGAGTAACGGCTGCTACCTCCCCGCGTCCACCTGTGCCGGCACCGTGCCGGGTGCCCACGTGCAGCAGGAAGCGTGGAGGTGAATGACCCTGAACTACACCCCCCCACCTCTAGCACGGCTTTTGTTTCTAGGTCAGTGTCAGAGGCGCTCTAACCCAGAAGATGGTAACAATGCAGAAGTGCCCTCTGGTGGCAAGGTGTCCCCTCCTGGCCTCCAACCTGGTAGCAGGGTGGGGGGACTTCAACAAGGAGGATCCCAGTCAGGGCCTATCTCTAGGGTCCCCAAGCCACCTGCAATGTGGCAGCGACAGGGGTGGCGGGCGAGGGGGAAGAGGGCAGCGTCCTCCCGGAAACCGGCGGTGGAGGCAGGCGCCCTGGCTGGGAGCCCAGAGCGGAGGCCAGGGCTCCCGTCCCACCTTCGTCGCCCCACGTCACTGACACACCCAGACTTTCTGACCTGAGATGGGCCTGGAGGCTCACAGTGAGAAAACACGGACAGAAGGGACGGGGTGGGGGGGGCATCTGGGGGGAGATCCAAACCAGTGTGAGGAGGTGTGACGGCCTTCACCATGACGGCCACGTCTCCAGAAAACAACAGCGGACGCGGGCCGGGCCCCTCGGCCGGCAAGGAAGGTGAGCCGTGTCCCCCCCACTTCCCAGAGCCAGGGACCGACCAACACAGCACCTGTGTGACCCAGCCCGTGTGCTCTGAGCCCCCCGCGATAGACCGCAGAAGGCCCGCCCCCCCCACGGTCCAGAGCCCCCCCCAGAGCCTACCCCCCCACCCCCCGCTCACGAGATGGCCTCCACCATGGCGAGCCCCATGAGGATGGAGCAGACGGCGTGGTCCTCGCGGTAGTCGGGCAGGCCGCAGATGCAGTAGTAACAGTCGCCCAGGATCTTAATCCGCAGCTGGTGGTATTTCTGAAAGGACAGGGGGTGCGGCGTGGCTCCGAGCCCCTCCGTGGCACGGAGGGTGGGCGGCCACGGGAGGAAGCCCCAGGGGGCTGGGCACTCACGGCCGCCAGCTTGTCGAAGCGGGCGAAGAGCTCGTTGAGCAGCTTCACGAGCTCCTGGGCGCTGCAGGCGGAAGACAGCTGGGTGAAGCCCACGATGTCCGCGAAGAGGATGCTGCGAGGGGAGGGAGGGCGCCGCCGTGAGGCTCCGGCCCCAGGGCCCCGGCGGAGGGGGCGCCCGCTCGGCCCGACAGCAGCGAGACCCTGGCGAATTCGGGGCTCTGGCGTTTAGTTTACCCTCGCGGGCCGCTCCTCTCCGGGCCTCCCTCCCCCACGCTGCCTGCTCCTGGCCCCGGGGTGAAGTCGCCCCTCCTGGGAGGAGCACAGCTGTTAGCCCCAGCGCTGGCCCTGGATGGCCGGGTGACCTCACAGACGTCACCTCCCCGCTCTGGGTGACGTCTGTACGATGACCGAGCCCGACCACACGGCCTAGGTGGCTCCACCCCGGCATCTGTCTGCAAGACTGCTCCCACAGGGGCCGAGGCTCACGCCGCAGGCATGGCCTAGCTTCTCGGCGTGGCGGAAGACTCTCGAATCCCGCAGAGCCCAGCCCCCGCCCTGCTCTTGGAGCCCGGGCCCGGCACACCTGACGTTCTCGTGGCGGTACATGTACATGGTGTTGAACTGCTGCTGGTCCTTCTGGCTCTCGTCCTTCTTCATGTCCTTCAGCATCTCGTCAGCCACGTGCTTGGGCAGGATGGAGAGCATCAGGTTCTCCTGGGAGGACGGGGAGGGGGTCGGTGGAGGAGCAGGGTCTGGTCTGCACCCTTCCAGGGGCAGGTTTGGATACTTCCGGGAAGAAACACCCCGATCCGGGTGACACACATCCGCCAGGAACCAGCTGACCTTCCGCAGGGGCCCTGTGGCGCAGGCCCCGTGCCGGGAAGCAGCCGGAGGCCCAGGGCCGCAGGCTCAGGGTTGTGACTGTACCTTCAGAGCCCTGACGGGAGTCAGAAACCCATGAGGAAACCTAAGCGTGGTTCTGTACCTCCAGAGTGTCTGTCCTCAATGCCACAGGAGAGGTGACAGTTCCTACGTGGACCTGTCCTCTACTGCACTGGGAGCCCCCAAGGGCAGGATCTGGGTCACCCACCCCACCAGCGCGATCATTCGAGAATTCCGACTGAACGTGACTGGAGACCGACTAGGTGCTAGGCAGCACGCTACAACGTGCCAATGCCACAAAGCGAGGGAGTCTCTGCCCTCAGAGGGAGGGTCCCCGGGGGGCAGGCGTGCCCACCGCAGTGGGGTACGGTAAGTGCCAAGACAAGCGAGGAGAGCAGACAGTAACAAGGAAGGAAGGGTGTCAGAGTCCGCAGGGGGTGTTGGGGGCAATCAGGGGGGCTTCCTAGAAGTGAGGCTGGCAGACTGGGATGCTGAGAACATCTTGTCAGAGGGAGCTGCTCACACCAGGCACGGAGACCTGGGACACCAGCTTCAGGGACCTGCAGGGGTTTCCGCGGGGCAGGAACAGGGAACCGCACGGCTAGGTCTGGATGGGGGTCCACACGCTGCCACCTGCGGGCCAAACCCAGCTGCTGCTGTTCGCACGGATGACGTCTCGTGGCCCCCAGCCACATTTGTTTACACGTCACCTACTACTGCTTGCTCGCTCCAACGGAGTCGAGTTGCTGCAAAACGGAAAGGGCTTTTCTGACCGTTTCCAGAAAACACCTGCCGACCCGTGGTTCGTCTCCTGAAGGGCCTCGTGTGCCAGGCAAGGAACGGGGAGCTCCTTCCTGAAAGCTGTGGAGAGGGACCAGGGCGGAGGGCTGTGGCTCAGGAGGGCGGGCCGGGTGACCAGTAGCAGTCCTCTGGGCAAAGCGGGGCTCGGGGACGGCTTGCACCAAGCAGGTGGGACAGGCCCGTGGCCTGGGCCTCTGGGTGGAGGATGTGGGCTCTGAAGTAAGGAACAGAGAAGGAGAGAGAGGCCCGGGAGGAAACCCAGGGCAGATCTGGGACGCGCGGCAGGCAGAGCTGAGCTGGCTCGGGGGCCGGGCCTGCAGCCCCGCAGCACGGCTCAGGCTGGGCAACAGGGAAAAGGGGGCAGGAGACAGCCCCCGGGAGGAGGGCCAAGGGGGTGAGGCCAGGCCCAGAAGCCCCGGCAGGGTGCTGTGCCAGGAAGGGCACCCTGCCCTGCACCCCAAGATGGGAGGCAGGTGATGATGGGAGAAACCTGAGGTTGCAACTCAGGCTGAGGTTTGCAGGATGGAGGCCGGGAAGTGTGGCTACAGGGAGGCTGAGTGGAGGCCTGGGGGTGCGGCAGCAGAGAAGTGGGGAGGGGGTACAGGAGGGGACGGAGGCGAGACTGGGAACAAAAGCACGGCTAGGTCTGACCGGTGGTGGAGCGGTTCTAAGTGAGCTGGCCGCGTGCGGCACAGGGCCGCGGACGGACAGGGTGGAGGAAGGCGGGCGGGTGTGGGAGGGCCGGGCGTGCTGTGTCTGGGTGCGGCGGCCGGAGCTCCCTGGGTGCCAAACCACGAGCTGCTGCCTGCAGCCTGCCCGGGGGTTACCGGACCCCAGAGGAGCAGAGGCTCGGCAGGGACACCGGCCTGGAGGGTACAGGAGCGGGGGACCTCGTCTCCCAGCAGGGGCCAGGGCGAGGGGCCCCACTGGCTCCTGTTCTCCGCTGTGTTCAGCAGGCCCTGAGGCCAGAGAACCCAGCTCTACCTGGGTTTTAAACACACCTTCTCTGAGGCAGGAGAACAAGGTGAGCAGCTTCTGCTCCCCTCCTCTGAGTGGGGCAGCTAAGAGGCTCCCGAGGGTCCGGGCCCCCAGCCCCCCAGAAGGCAGAGGGCTGGGGCCTCACCTCCTCCAGGAGAAGTCAGCTTGCTGCAGGGACAGCCCTGAGACCAGAGCCCCCGCCCGCTCACCCATCGCACCACAGAAAGGTCCCTGTCACTTGTCCCCGTTTTCATGGGAAGAATCGGTCCTCCTGTGGGAAGTCACACCGTTGTAAGGAGGCAAGGCCCCCTCAGCTCGGCATGCCTGACACAGTGATCACCGTTATCCCTCCATTTCCACAGCTGTCTCCCCCACGGCCACAAACCTCATGAGTGGCATCACTGCAGGAGAACGAGAAGCCAAAACTAACCCCGGTTAGTTCCTCTGAGTCCAGGAAGCAGCAGCGGGGTCTCCCGGACCCTGCACCCGGGCACACCTGTCCGCCCTGCCAGTGTGTGGGGAGGGGGCTTCTGAAACTGAACAAAACCCAGGCACCTTGGAGAAAGCGCTCAGTTTGGGAAGAACATGAGCCTCCAGGAGGATTTTCGAGAAAAGTCAGAGAGACCTGGGGCCCTGCAGGCTCTCAGAGCAGCCTGGGGGGTGGCGGGGAGCGCTGGGGCAGGAATCCCGGGGGCCTGGCCCACGCCCGAGTGCGAGGTGCTGGGCTGTGCCCGGCCGGCAGGGACGGGAGGGGGTGGCGGTTAAGGGCTTGGGCTCCGGGCCCCCCTGCACTGCCACTCGCTCAGCGTGTGGTGCCGGCCGCTGCTAACTCCCCTGTGCCTTGGTTTCCTCGTTGGGAAAGCAGGACGGAGTGGCCCTGACCCTACGGCACTAAGAACAGTGCCCGCACACGGCAGTGTTCAGTGTATTATAGCTCTTCTGTCACCTGAGCTGAAGTGTTACTGAGGGTGTGGGGACAGCGGGGATCTCAGGAAGACGAGGCCTAAACTTCCTTTGGCTTTGAAGTTGGCCACTTCTATAGGTTAAGAGTTCCAGTGGGGCATCGAGGGTGAGCAGAAAGTCCTTGGCGTCACCTGGCCCGGCCTAGGAGCTCTGTCTGGTCCAGGCGGGATGACGAAGGAGATACAAACAAGGGTCCCGGCTCCCACGCGTGTCTCAGCCTTTCTCTCCCTGCTTCCCCACCTCCCCTCACCACCCCACACCCCACCAGGCGTGCATGCAGGCGCTCACTTAAGGGGAGAAGAGGCAGATGTGTGAGGAGTATGGGGGGACACCTGCCGGCCTGAGGAAGAGGCCGCTCAGGTGTGTGAGCCGCCAGGGGGCGTGGGACACCAAGGATTAGGAGAGTCACAGTGCGGTGCTGGGCTCCCAGCCAAACGGCCTGTGCCCCCCCAGCAGCAATCAGGCCTTTCCCACCCTCTCCGACCCTGCCCCTCCAGAAGAGCCTCTCTGGGCTCCCCTGGAGCCAGACTAGTCCTGCAAGGTGCCCCGTGTCCCTGACCAGTTTCTCTGAAAACACAGCCAGAAGCCTTCAGGGGTACAGGGCCACCCAGAGCAGCTGAGGGATGTGGCATGGCCTCCCCAGCATAGAGGCAGAGCCGCTCTTCCTAAAATAGCAGCTACTATATGTTTCGGAAGTCATAAGAATGTTCCAAGCCTCTGACCCATCAATGGCTCTCCTGGGAACTTTTCCAACGGAAATAATCCAAGAAAAGTAAAAACGATGTGTGTGCGAGAAGGACTCCACTGCAATCTCGCTCACACTCGTGGAAAAGACGAGGGGCCCAGATGCCCAGCTAGGGGCTCGTTCGACCGGGACACATCCTTCAGATGGAAGAATACGCAACCTCAGAAGTGATCACAGTGAAAAGCTGCCGCGAGAAGAAAAGGACAGGTGAAAAAGACACGCAGCTGTACCCTGAGAAGGGGACCGGAGACCCGCGTGTGCATCCGAGTCAAGGCGGAGGAGTCTGCATGAAACCTTTAACCCGGCGCATGGAATTCAGAGAAAACTTGAAATGTTTTTCAAACCTGCTATATGGTTATGTTGTTGCTGCTTTTTCAAAATACTTCTTAAACCGGAAATAAACACAAAACTTCCGGCTGCCGCCAGCTGTGACCCTGACCCCAGCTTGTCTGTAATGACTGGATTTCTCAGACAGGGAAGGTTCCTGCAGGTCCAGGGGGCGGGCTCTGGGCCCCCATGTCTGCTTGGATGCGGGCTGAGGGAGGAGACTGATGGCCGGGGAGGCCCCTTTCCCACAGCACAACGGGGAGGAGGCGGAGGCCCTCTCAGGGAGCCGAGTGACAGAGCCACCACCCGGGGCTGGTTTCTCTCTGTAGCTCTCAAATACCACGACTCACGAGCAAACGGACATGACCGACCAATATCAAAATTGTCCCTCTTCTTTGCTGAGACTTTCTCATCTGCCCTAGATTTTTATACATGGGTAATACTGCCTCCATTTTGCAGGCGACCCAACCAGGGCATGGAGGGTTTGGGTGGTTTATCCCAGGTGCCTCAGAGTTAGTGACAGACCCAGAAATGGGACCCAGGGCTCTTTGACCAAAACAACGGGTGTTGTTTTCTTCCACACCCAAGGATGTGCTTTTCACACACCTATTCTCCCGCCCACACTGGACGCTGTTTCGCTACAAAAGCGAAGGAACAAGAAGTGCCCAAATCCTCCCTAGCAAGGACCGGACGACGCTGCTCTAGAAACCCAGGGGTGAGCCCACTGGAACATTCTGTGGGCTCCAGTGGTCGCGGAGTTGCGTAAGGACACCTGGCTACTCCTTGCAGAAGGGGACCGAGCTGAGATGTCCGTGGGTGCCGGCAGCATCTAGACCGCCTGTGGGGCTCAGGGCGTGCAGGCTAGGCTGGCGGAAGCTGCTGGAATTCCTTCTGATGGGCCTGCAGGGGAGAGGAGGTGGGTGCTGCTGAGGTGGACTCCTGGGTCTCCACGACAGAGCCTGGCCAGGCCTCAGTGACCTCCCTCAGCCTCAGTGTCCACCCCCCGCCCCCCACTGGCTGAGGGCACGAGAAAGGGGCCAATGCTGTGAAGGCCCTGTCTCAGTGCCTGGCGGTGGACCCTGAGTGTAACCACCAGGGCCAAACGTGAGGGTCCGGAGATGCTGAGCCACCCCAAATCTCTGACGGCGGCCAGCTGCGTCAGCGCCGGAAGGCCTCTGCTAGACACATGTGCAGTGTGATGCCGCCCGACTGACTGCAAGGGGCCCGAGAACACGTGGTTAACGTGGGAAACTTGGCATTCGACGCTGCCACCCAGAGGAGAAATCTACGGGGAGTCCGGGCTCAGGGGGCCCCTGGTTCAGCTGAGCCATCCCCCCGGGCCTAAGGACCCACAGCCCAGTCCGGCCTTCAGAGTGGCAGCCTCAGCATCACCTGAGGCTGGTTCCTCAGGAGGCCCAGATACCCCCAGGCAACTCGTGACCACGTTAGTTTGGAAGGGCCACTTTGGGAGCATCCGAGGACACAGGTTTCCCCAAGGAAACCCTTCGCCCAGGCCCTCGTCGGGGAGCGACCACAGGGTGCAGGAGCCTGAGGCCGGGCATCAAAGGTGGGCTGAGGAGCTGGGAACCGGCCAAAGAGAGGGCTCTGCAGTGACGCGGAGCGACCTTCACATCTGAGGACAGCAGCACACTTGCTCTGGAGGTCCCCCCAGAGGCAGTTAGTGATGGAAAGCTGGGGAACAGACTGTTGCTTCCAGAGCAGAAAGAATGTTCGAAGGGTCAAAGCAGTTCAGGCAAGAATGCGCTGCCCTGAGAGCCAGTGAGCTGAGCGCCTGCCCCAGACACCGGGTGGGAAGGCAGTCGACCGCAGGAAGGAAGACTGGCCCGGGGGACGGGGATCCACCAGACTCCCCGAGTCCAGGCGGGGTCCCTGCGACACGGCTCCGCACAGAGAGATGGAGAAGGCGGTAAGCTGCCTCACACGGTCTCTCTCCAGTCCTGCAGTGCTTTGATGGCTATCCTAAAAATATACGCAAAGGCAAGACCTTGACCCGCGTGGGAAAACAACCAAATGAGGCAAAAGAAAGAACAAACCCGGAAAGTCTCCAGTGGGCTTTCTGGGTGGAGTAAAAAAAAAAACAAAACAAAAAACTACCCAGATCCTGGGGAGAAGCACCCGAGGCCCACCCTGGGCGGCATGCAGCCCTGGGGTGAGGGGAGAGGGCTGGCTGGGGCGCAGCACGTGGCCTGGGCCGGGGATCTGTCGTCAGGTATTTGCTGCACTGCTCAGGTGAGCCGTGAGCCCCTGACCAGGGCGGGTTGTCAGCGTGGCCTCCACCAGGCTCTGGGAAGGAACCGATCGAGTCTCCTCCTCCTCAGTGGTGACTCACTCAGGACTGAGCCAGAGGCGGGAGGCCCGCGCTGTTCCCAGGGGCCCTGACGAGGCATTCAGGGGTTCATGACAGCAAGGCAGCCAGCAGGGATTTGGATACACAAGCTTGGCTGATGAGAAGCTAAGTTTCTGCAACATCCTTGTAAAGGGGCAGCGGGAGGGAGAGAGACTTCAACGGAGAGAGAACTCAGCAGTGCCCAGGTAGCTGGATGGCAGTGTGTGGTGTCTGCATGAAGCAAGCAGGTAGTCTGTATGGGGTGTCTTTGTGTATGCCCACGTGTGTCCTATACTGTGCTGTGTACACACACACACACACACACACTACAACATCACAGGCACGAGCAGGTGCACAGCTGTCCACAAACACATCTGTTCTGGGCCTGATTTCTCCAGATTCTTGGAGCTTCCAGGCCACCTCAAAGCCAAGAGAGGTCAATTGACTCCACCAGGTGCCCCTCCTGGCCCGAGCAGCTGAGCGGAGGAGGCAGCAGAGGAAGGAAACGAGGGGCAGGAGGCCCTGGCTGGCTAGCCCTGGGAGGTCAGAGCCCGAACGGCTCACCTCTCCCTGACGAGAGGGCGAAGGACCACGATGTGTTGAATCTGGAAACTCCAGAGCTGTGCCGGCAGGCAGCCACCGTCTAGACTAGGGACCCACACGTGCTGCTCCATCCAAAAGACATGGGCACAACCTCGCTCACTCAAAGAACAGTCATGGTCATCTCTGCAAGTCCCCAAGCCAAAAGCTGGGCGGGTCAAAGGTGAACAGTACTCCGAAGAGCTTGGGGAGTGAGGGCAGTCGGGTCACCTGGGAGTGACTGGTCTCAGGGGGCAGGAGTGCTGTGCTGTCTTCAGCTGAGGGCGTGGGGATTCACAGGGAGGGGCTGTATTCGCTCAAAGTCCGACACCTCTTTAAATGAGCCCCTCCGACGTGAAAGCAGGCTCTGAGCCAGCATCCCCGGGATCTCTCAAGATGTCGGCTCCAAAAGGAAACAGGGCCACACTTAACCTCGGCATCGCGGGAGCCAGACTAACAAGTCACCACCGGGATGTGTCATCTGGAACAGTACAGAAACTGCACAGAGCCAGGGGCAGCCCAGAGTTCTTATCTTGCTAGAGGGCAAGAGGGGACACGAACTATGGGACTTTGGTCACTTGCCTGTAGTCCTGCCTAGTCCCTAGAGATGGGGGCCACAGTGCAGTCCAAGGTCAGGAGACGGCCCCTTAGGTGCAAAGACGGCTGTGTGTGTGGAATCCGCAGCCCTCGCCTAGCGTGGCTGAACAGAGCAGGTGCTCCTCAGAGACCCGGTGAGACGCTGAGCCGTCGACGAGGAGACGTGGCCCGAGGGGCGAGCTGTCACTCTCTGGCACAGCACCATTAGAGCTTTCTGCCAAGAAATGCTCCGTAACCTGTGCGGTTCAGTATGGGGGCCGCTGGCCACTTGTAGCTGCCGAGCACACGAACAGTGGCCAGTCCAACAGAGGAACTGATTTTTAACTTTTAAATTTTAATTAAATAGCCACACGTGCCTAAGGCTACCACCTCGGGCAGCGCAGCTCTAGAACGCTGTAGCAGGTTAAGTACAGCTTCCGTGCCAACTCTGGGTGACAGAGGGCCGCTGCCTAGCATGCCGTGTTGAGAACGATGCTGCGGCCACATCTGAGATCCATGGGAAAGAGCTCAGTACCCACTTCCGTCCTTGCCCCGAAAGCAACAGCTCTACCCACCCCAGGGCGTGAAGGTTGCAGCGAGTTAGACAGACCTGCTCTCCACGTGTGAGGGCCACTGGCGGTTTGGCTTCACTCCCTCGGCCTCCTCCCTGGGCCTCCCCACTGACCCCACCTCGGTGCTGGCCGGGCTGCTGACGCCGGTCCCTCCCACACAAAGGATGAGCCACTGCAGTCGGGGGAGGACTCCCTCCGCCTCCCCGCTCAGGCCTCACTCACCCACCTCTGCCCTTCCGCGTGGATCAGGACCCCATTCTCCCCACCGCACACTGGCCAGCACCCACCCCTCTTCCTGAAAAGCCTGCCAAGGACCCATATCCATCTTGTTAAATCCCACTCTGAGCACTTGCCTGAGTCCCCTCAGGCGGGTGCTGACCGCCCCCGCCCCCGCCTTCCCCAGCGCCCTGACCCGGGCTCGGCGCCACGCACTCCACTTTGCGCTCACGACTGCTCTCCTGCTGCGTATTTCAGGAGCCGCAGACCTGCAGATTCCCGGCTGTGCCCCAGCCGGATCCCCTGGGCTACACCGTCCCGTGTTGCTTCTGCGATCTGGACACGTGGCACCATGGTCCCATCGGCGCACGCCAGGACACGGAGGGGTGGGCTGGCGTGCCGAGGCAGTCACTGGGTAAACTGACATTTCTACTGGGTGTTCTCTCCTTGTGCCCCTTCTGGCTGGCTTCTGGAAGGCCCTGAGAGCCTCCGGGGCAGAAGCGAGGGTGGGCGGGTCTGGGACTCCTGTATGGCACCTGGTAGCAGAATCACCTCCTATGGTCTTTGAGGAGAAAAGATAAAAGCGCTCCCCGGGTGCTGCCTGGTCGCCAGCTTTCGCTGAGCTCCCCAGCATGGGGCACTGTCCTACGGGGCCCGCCATCCTCGCCCTGGAGGGCCCGGCAGGAGTCTGCGAGTGCAAGTACAGCCCGTCCGGCCTCCCAGGCACGCCTTTAGTGCGCAGGACACGATCTTCCTGGGTGTCTGTGAGACATCTCCAACTCAGCCGGTCCTGACTCTCCAACCCCGACCCAACCTACTCCTCTCACCACCCTCCCATCTCTGTAGGGAGTCACCCTGCCCTTCCGATGCCTCCCAGCTAAAATCCTGACAGCCGTCATGGACTCCCCACTCTCCCACCTCCCGTGCCACTCAGCAGTGCAATCTGTTGGCTCTGCCGTCAAAAAACACCCAGAATCCTTCCCCTCATCACTTCCGTCCTGGTCCGAGCCATTATCCTCTCTCCCTAAAATTACTACATGGCTTCTAACTGGCTCCCTGCTCCCGCTGCTGTCTCTTCTCCACCCGCAGCCAGACTGACCCATTTAAAACCCACAGCCCTCCGATGTCTCCCATCTCCTTCAGGGAAAAAGCTATAGTCCCTCCCAGGTCCTACGGGACCTGGCCCTCATCACGTCCCTGCCTTACCTCCTACCTCTCTTCCCCTCACTTCTACTCCACCTTCACCCGCTGCCATGATGTCCCAAGAACCTACCTCAGGGCCTTTGCACCTATTGCTCCCTCTCCCCGGAAGCAGCATGGCTCACGCCCTGACTTCAGGTGTCTGCTCAAATCTCACTTTATTGGAAAGATTTCTCTGGCCACACGATATTAAATAGCAACCTTCCTGCTTTGCCCACCACTGTCCTACCTTCTAATGGCATATGCTCGTTTGTTTACTCTGTCTCCCCCCCCTGGAATCTGTTCTGCTTACAGCTATGTCCCTGGTGCCTAGAAGAACGCCCTAAATATTTGTGGAATGCACTCCTTTAGACCTTTTAACAATCTTATTCCAATCCCATTTCATGAAGAAACGGGCACAGAAGGCATGAGTAACTGGCTCAAAGACACGAGGCCAGTAAGTGGCCTGGCGAGGATGTGAATGCGAGTCCTGCTCCTGGGCCTGTGTTGTCAGATCTTTCCATTTTCCAAGGCGGCCAGAAATGCAAGCTTTTATATAGAATGTCCAAATCTTTAAGTATTAGAAAATTTTAAAACTCTGGGCAAGTCAAATGAAGTCGATGCCCACAGGCCAGATGTCCAGAGACGGTACAACTGAGCGCCTGGTAAGCAGAACGGAACAGAAGCCCTGGCCAGGAGGGGATGCGTGCCAACTCTTCTCTGGGTTCGCCGTGATGATTAAATGAGATAATCCACTAAAAACGCAGCCCTAGGGCTTGACACAAGGTAACTGTCCAATAAACTACGCCCTTACTAAACAAGATGTCGGTCCCAGAGAAAGGCGGGGATGCTCTGTAGCCCTGGCCACACTGGTCACGGGCAGTAGTTGCTAAAACCGGGGATACAAGTGCCGGGGCAGGACGTGGCTGGGGCTACGACCCTCCAGGGCCCCAGCTCGGAAGCCACGCTGCCTAGACACGGTGCCGTCTGCAATGCTGTCATCGCCTCCAGGGCCCGGCTCTACCGGACCTGGCAGAGGTCCCCCCCGCTCTGCCAGGAGCCCTCTGAGGCTTCAGAACAACCTGTCCTCCGTGGGCGCCTCACCTGCCTCATCTAAAATTTGTTCTGCTAAGTCCTGAAATGCTAGAGAGAAGAACATTCTGTGAAATCCAAGAAGTGGGGGGTTGCCACCGACAGAAGCACGGATCTCTACCTCACGCCACGGGAAATTCGCCTTCTGGCTTTTCTCAAACCAAGATGCATTCGAGGCTAAAAAATAAAACTGAAAAATATGAGCTATGTTCACGAGCGGGTGTGTGAAGAAGTTAAGATAGCAAGGGCATTTCTCGGCTGATGTCGGGGGGAGGGGGTCCTCTGGGGCTGTCTGGTAGACGATGGGTCTGCCCCCCCGCCCACCATCAGGTGCCAACAGCACAAGAGCCTGGCCGCGGCCACCACGCAGTACGAGGCAGAGCTGCCACGGTGCAGCGGGCCCCGGGTCCTCCCACTCCACGACAGCCTCCTCTCCCCCAGCGGCTCCCCAGGAGGCAGGTCTCCAGCCCCAATCTCACTGTTGCCAGGACAACAGTCAGGACGGACAACAGAAGCCCAACCCCAGGGCAAGAGGTGGCTGATCTCTGTTTTTCCTCCTCAGTCTCTGTGTGTCTGTCTCTCCCGCCCTGACTTCCCTCTTCCCCACCAGCCTTTCGTGAGAGCAAGGGTTCAGGGGTGAGACCACTCCCTGCCTTCCCCTCCCAGCCAGAGGCCTCGAAGGGAACAGGGGAGCGGGCGTGGGCAGAGGCCAGCGAGGAGGGACTTCAAGGAGACGAGAAACAGCTGAGCTTACGAGACGGCGGCACGCCAGAATCCCAAACTCAGGGGCTCCCAGGAGAGAAGTTCGTGACTCTCACGGTAAAGGGGGGGGTCCTCCCTCCAAGGCACGCTCAAGGGCGGAAGGTCATGCGCCCAGGGAAAGACTCCAGCAGGAAGAAGAAACGCCAGCCCTGGTCACAGTGACCCTGGGCGTTGGGTTTAAGTAAAAGGAAAGGCAGAAGAGCGAAGTGACGGTTCTGTCCTGCGTATCCCCCAGGAGCTGAACGGAAAACTACCCACCGTCAGCCCACACTGCAGGCCCCAGGGCGCCCTGGAGGAAGACGACCTGGCCCGCCGGCCCTCGCTGGGGCGGTGGGTGGGTGCTTTTCGGACCTAGACTCAACCCTGCACAGTCAGCCCTGGGCTCGCCCTCCTCACCTCTGCAGGGTGGGGACAGAGGGCGCCCTCTCTTCCCTGGCAAGGACAGGCTGACCCATCTAACGGAACGTGGTCTCAAGGGAGTGCTGGCCTCTGTGCCATCCTGTCCTCCCTCCGTCCTCCCCTGCTTCCTCGACTTCGCCCCCGTCCCACTCCCTAGGAAGTTAACTGAGTGTGAGAGCCAGAAAAAGCTCCTAATTCTGTAGTCTGCCCCTGCCAACAGGCATGTGCCGGGTGGACTTCCCGATGCCTGCCGGTGCCAGGCGGCAGTCAGGGCACTCGGCAGCCTGCAAGGTCCCCACCTAGACTCTGGGGTACGGCCACATGGGAATAAAGGAAAACAACTCCCGTTCTTCAGTCCCCTGGGCTTCCCGCTCTGCCCTCACGGGCCCAAGGAGCCGAGGCCTCAAGTCCACTCGGACAGCCCTGTGCACAGGTAAGCGCCATGGAGTGCCTACGAAGTGCAATGCCTGCACCCAGAGCCCCCCTCCCGGACCTCAGCTCCGCAAGGGCCTCAGAGCTGTCCGGCCCCACCCCTCCCTGCGGAAAGGGCACTGGAGCCAGGGAGGCTCAAGCGGCCGAGCGACAGGAGTCCGAGACCCCCATTCCACTTCTCGCTACCTGGACGTGCCCACCCCGGTGGCAAAGCAGTAGAGGAAGTCTGAGCACCGAGGCCCAGGGCTGCTGTGCACCTGCCCGGGGGACGGCGGCTGGTGGCCCAGCTGTGGGGAGTTGCCTGCCATTAGCAGAAGGCTGGCACCTTCACGTGAGAGTGCAACCTCCCAGGCGACAGCAGTGAAGAAAACGGGATTGGAGGATCTGGGACGCGTGCCCTCGGCCTCACTCACTGAGGAGGGGACGAGGCGCAGAGAAGACCTGTCCGCCGGAGGCCTTCCCCTCAGCACACGGCGCTTCCTCCCAGGGCAGTTTAGGGTACAAGATAAATCCCCGCCGACAAAATACAAAGTGGGATGCGGACCGTGAGAGCTAAATTCTGCAATGGAGCCTCCTCTGCAAAGGAGATGCTGAGATTTGTTTAATTGGGAGTTGTTTTTTACAAAGGCGTTTACACACTGTGAGTGGCTACTGTGACACTGACCTCACACGGCTCCTCAAAAAGGAGCCACGTCCAAACCAGCAGCTGTTTCATCTCCTTCTAGAACTTTCTGCAGCCCTTTCTAGCATTGTCACCCGTGATCTCAGTTTTATGCTCACCAGCGGCAGGTCACAAGAGGACAGTGAGATGGGACTGCTGGCCTCTGCTCCTAGTCTGCACCGGGCCAACCTCCCCGGGAAGTCAAGTCAGCCCCGTGGCCCAGGGAGGCAGCAACCTGGGTATCACACAACAACCTGGGTATCTCATTCCACCGCGACAGTCCTGGGGCAGGAGCCAGCGTGACAGCAGCTAATAGCACCAAAGGGCTTCACCGTGTTTAGACTCATCTTCGCGTTCATTCTCGAGTGATTCCCAAACAACCCCCTGAATGGCATTATCTTTAATCTCCCTTTTTCGGAAAACTTAAGATGTCACACCGTGAGAAGGTACGAAAGCCAGGTCTCGCTGTCACCCAGAAAATGCTGGAGGAGGCGTTGGAGGCAAAGCCCAGGTCTAAACTCACCAGCGGGCCTTGCCTCCGGTGCAAGCTTCAGACTCTCACGCAGGGGGGCGCCCAGGACAGCGGGTGTGCGTGTGCAAGGATCTCAGGCTTCTGTCCTTCCAGGCAAGGAAAGGAACCTGCTGCTCGAGGCTGGTCTGACGCTCACCAGGTGCCCTTCGGTGTGGTTTCAAAAATCAGGCTTGGGTATGGGGTTTTCTTTTGAAATGACAACCATGTTTTGGAACTAGACGGAGGTGGTGCCTACACAACACGGGGAAGGTACCCGCCTGCACACTCTGCCATGGTGAACTTTGTAAGAATGTCACCTCCGTGAAAAGGAAAAAGAAAGCAAAGCAAATCTGAAAAGTCCTAAAACCCTTTCTAGCTGAGCACACGACTGATCACACGTGTATTTTTAAAAATTATTTTTAAGAGAAACACCCCCAACGATGGGAAGTTTGGGGGGTCTTTTCTGTCCTTCTCTGTATCCGCACACTTTTGTCCACCAACAACGGCATGACGATAGACAGTTGAAGCATCTGCTAGGTCCAGGCCCCGTGCGGAACACACTCCACGTCAAAGTCCATGGCAGCCACAGGACGCAGCCGTGAAGGCTCGAATATCTGCTTCTCGGCTGCTATTCTTTTTTTTTTTTTAAAGAAAGTTTTTTTTTAACGTTTATTTTTTTATTATTTTTTTAAGAGACATAGAGACAGGGGCGCCTGGGTGGCTCAGTTGGTTAAGCGGCCGACTTCAGCTCAGGTCATGATCTCACGGTCTGTGAGTTCAAGCCCCGCGTCGGGCTCTGTGCTGATGGCTCGGAGCCTGGAGCCTGCTTCGGATTCTGTGTCTCCCTCTCTCTCTGTCCTTGCCCTGCTCATGCTCTGTTTCTATGTCTCTCAAAAATAAATAAACATTAAAAAAAAAAAAAAAAAGAGAGACATAGAGACAGAGCATGAGCAGGGGAAGGGCAGAGAGAGAGGGAGACACAGAATCTGAAGCAGGCTCCAGGCTCTGATGAGCCGTCAGCACAGAGCCCGACGCGGGGCTCGAATTCACAGATCGTGAGATAATGACCTGAGCTGAAGTCGGCCGCTTAATCAACTGAGCCACCCAGGCGCCCCTCGGCTGCTATTCTTAACAGCTTTCTATGAGAATTATCTACGAGAATGAGGTGGTACTTCTATAATCAGGATGATGTGGCTTTAGGACACTCTCCAAACACAGAACAACAAAAGACTTGAAGGAATAATCCTCTATCAGTGTTTTTTTTTTCCTTTATACTTGCGTTTAACAAATACCCGACAACAGATGTTAAAAAATACAAAGAAACCTCTCCCAAACCCCGGTCTACCTGGCTGTCACTTGAACCAAATGAATCAACAGCAGGAAAGGGCTCTCAGGACGCCACTGCCGCCGCGGGGCCTCTCCCCTGCCACCGGGGTTTGCCGACGCATTCTAGAGGAGCTGCAGGGGTTCCACGTCCAAGAAGCATTTTCTTGATAAACGAGGAAAATTTAACAGCCTAAGCGCGCTCGCATTCATTGCCGGGAGAGTGCGAGTTGTGTGACCCTCTATATGAGACAATTTGGTAACATTTCTCAACATTAAAAATGAGCAGGGGTGCTTGGGAGGCTCAGTCGGTTACGTGTCTGACTCTTGACTTCGGCTCAGGTCATGATCTCACGGTTTGTGAGGTCAAGCCCCGCGTCGGGCTCTGCGCTGACAGCGTGGAGCCTGCCTGGGATTCTCTCTCTCCCTTTTCCTGCCCCAGTCCCCTCAAATAAATAAACTTAAAAAAAAAAAAATTACTGAAAAAAAAAGTACATGTCTGCTTCTCAAAAAGTTAGAACTACCTAGAACTACCAAGTGACCCAGCAAGCCTACCTCTGGCTATACGCCCCCAAGAGCCGAGAGCAGAGACTCAGACGGACGCCTGCGCCCCGTGTTCACAGCAGCTGAAAGGCGGAAGCAGCCCAGAGTCCCTCCACGAATGGACGGATAAACAAAAGCGGTAGGCGCCTGCAACAGAGCGTCGTCCGACCTTGAAAAGGACGGAAATCCTGACACGTGCGGCCACTCGTGAGCCCTGAAGACGCCACGCGGAGCGCAACAAGCCAGTCGCGGGACAAATACTGTACGACTCCACTCACGTGAGGTGCCTGGGAAAGGCGAATTCACAGAGATAGCAAGCAGGACGGGGGTTGCCAGGACCAGGGGAAAGGAGGTGGGGGAGCGCCTGCTTAGCGGCCACGGTCGCACGACACTGTGAAGGTACTTGATGCCCCTGAACGGTACGCTTAGGAGCCCGGTCACATAAAGGTCACGGCTCTATGATGGAATACAACGCAGTCGTCAACAAGGATGAGGCAGGGCAACGCGGACTTAGAACGCTCGCGAAGCGAGCGGTGAAAGATCAAGTGCAGAAGAGGGGATGTACTACGTGCGTGGGTGTGAAAGTCTGTGTCCCCGATTTGGAAAGAACTGGAATCCTGAAAGGAGCCATGATGGCGGCCATCTGAGGGAGGGGGAAGAGAAGGGCTGTGCACGGGAAGCTTACTCCCCACGATATAACCTTTTTCACACCTTCATAATTTTATACTGTGTACATTTTTAGCTACTAAGGAAGTGTAAAATAATGTCCAACCTTCGCTTCTTGCTATTTTTCTAAAAAGTTTATTAATTTTTGAGAGAGAAAGTGAGTGCAAGCAGGGGAGGGGCGGGACAGAGGATCTGAGGCAGGCTCTGCACTGACAGCAGCGAGCCCAATGTGGGGCTCGAACTCATGAACCGCAAGATCATGACCTGAGCCGAACTCAGGGCTCAACCGACTGCGCCCCCCAGGTGCCCCCTACTTCTTGCTATTACAGAGGAGCTCACATCAGACCAACACGTAAGCCAGGAACAGCTGGAGAACCTGGATCAGACAGCTATCTGAAGACCATGGGAAACCACCGAGGTGGTTAGGACGAGAGGGGGCAAGGCCTCTGAGGGCTGGGAAACACACCCGAGTGAGCCTGACACACTCTGCCGCTTTTGCCCTTGCGGCCAGGGTTCAGAGCCTGGACGGAGAGCAACGGTTTGAGCTTCCGAGGGGGTGAAGAAACAAGGATCAGCGAGCAAGGAGCCCAAGGCGGAGCAGATGGGCGAGGTCCTGGAGAGAAGAGAGCTTTTCTCTACACGAATTCCCACAAGGCGTCTGCCCACCCCCAAGCGACATGGGGTGAGAGACCAAGAACCCGAGCGGAAAGTGACAGCTGAGAGGCTAGCGTTGAAGGGCACTGTCGCTGTCCCATCGTGCTGGGGGGTCCAGGGCCCCTCGAGAGGAGGACCGGCCTTTGCGTTAAGACCCCGAAGGACTGTTTCCTAAGAGCAGGCACAACGGAAACCAGCTCTCGGACTCAAGCCCAGCCCTAAATCTTCTCGACCCCACACTGGATCAAGGTGAACCGCGAGAAGAGTCAGCCTCCTCCGCAGAGACGCACCCTTCAGAGCCGCCGCTATTTTCCATACACGATATTCAGCATTTACTCTACCCAGCTTGTTTTTGAAAAGGCCAAGATGCGGGCGCCTGGGGGGCTCAGTCAGCTAACCCTCTGACTCTTGGTTTCAGCTCGGGTCATGATCTCGCAGTTTCATGAGTTCCAGCCCCACGTCGGGCTCCAGGCTGATTGTGCAGAGCCTGCTTGGGATTCTCTTTCTCTCCCTCTCCCTGGTGGTCTAGTGGTTAGGATTTGGCGCTCTCGCTTTCTCTCCCTCTCTCTCTGCCCTTCTTCTACCTGTGCTTTCTCTGTCTCAAGCTTAAAACAATTTTTTTAATTAAAAAAAAATTTAAAAGGCCAGGATGCCATGAGATGGACCAAAAATCAACAAGGGAAAGCAGATCCATTGGTGTTTCAGACATTGCCGTTGCCAGAGACTTTGAAATGTTTCCTATGTTCCAAAGAATAGATGACAAAATGGAGACCTTAATTGGAGAAGTGGAATGTATTCTTTTTTAATGTATTTTTTAATTTTCATTTTTAATGTTTATTCATTTTTGAGAGAGAGAAAGAGAGAGACAGAGTGAGAGCAGGCCAGGAGCAGAGAGAGAGGGAGACACAGGATCCGAAGCAGGCTCCAGAGTCTGAGCTGTCAGCACAGAGCCCGACGCGGGGCTCGAACTCACAAGCTGTGAGATCATGACCTGAGCTGAAGTCGAATGCCTCGCCAACTGAGCCACCCAGGCACCCCTGGAATGTGTTTTTTATTTAAATCAAATGGAAATTCTAGAAATGAAAAGAAAACAATACTGAAGTTAGGGATTCATCAGAGATGCTCGAGCATTGGGCAGACGAAGGATTCGTAACCTGGAAGTTAGGTCAATAAAAATATTCAGTCTGAAGCAAAGAAAAAAAGAGGAAGATTCAGAAAAAAAAAAACACAGAGATTTATGGAACACGATAAAAATGTCTAACAAGGACAGCTAGAATCCTGGAAGGAAAGAAAAGAATGGGACGAAAAGATACTGGCTGAAATCTCAAAACTGATGAAAGTCATCAGGCCATCCATTGGAGAAGCTCCTCGAATACCCCGCAGGGTGACTGCAGAGAAAACTACCAGGCATGTCATCATGAAACTGCTGGACCCCAGAGACAAACTGTAAAAGCGACCGGAGGAAAAAATACAAAAACTAGGTATTACTTTAAAAGGAGCAACGGTGTGGTGTGTCAGAACAGTTGGCGTTTCAACAAAAATAGTAGAAGCCACAGGATAACAGAATGACGGCTTCAAAGGGCTAAGTCCAGCGCTGTCAACCTAGAATTCTACCTCTGACAACAAGAGACTTCCAAAGCTGAAAGCAAAATAAACACCCTTCCAGGCAATTAGAAATGCAGGGACTTAACCAATGGACCTTTGTGAAAAGTGACACTAAGGGGAGTTCTTCAAGAAGATGAAAGTTCTGGGCTGGCTGCTTGGGATTCTCTCTCTGCCCCCACCCCCATCTCTCTCTTAAAAAAATAAATACGGAGCACCTGGGTGGCTCAGCTGGTTAAGTGTCCGCCTTCAGCTCAGGTCATGCTCTCACGTTTGTAAGTTTGAGCTCCCACTGGACTCTGTGCTGACGGCTCAGAGCCTGGAGCCTGCTTCGGATTCTGGGTCTCCCTCTCTCTCTGCCCCTCCCTGCTCATGCTTCGTCTCTCTGGCTCTCGCTCTCTCTCAAAAATAAATAAACATTAAAAGAAATGAATACATAAAATACTTAATAGCCAGAAATTCTGGGGGAGGGGGACTTAAATGTTACAAGGCCCTGGCACTGTGCCCGAAAAGGTAGAAGTACTAATTTGGGGTAGATGCTAATGCGTCGTGAGGGACACAGAGCGGCGTTATTTCATCGTTGAAAGACGTTTTGATGCGTTTTTGTAAAATCCATGCTGTGTTTAAGTAAATCAAAATCAATCAAATATGAGAGGCCAAAACTCCAGTTCTGACGGACTTCAAAGGACTGAAAACACACAGAACATGTTCTCTGACTGCAGCAAAGTAGACTAAAATCAATAATAAAAAGAAGACTTTAAAAATTCCCTGGGGTGCCCGGGGGGCTCAGTCAGTTGAGCATCCAACTCTGGCTCAGGCGATGATCTCACGGTTCGTGGGTTCAAGCCCCACATCGGGCTCTGTACTGACGGCTCGGAGCCTGGAGCCTGCTTCGGATTCTGTGTCTCCCTCCCTCTCTGCCCCTCCCCTGCTCATGCTCTCTCTTTCTCTCAAAAATAAACAAACATTTACAAAAGTTTTTTTTAAATTCCCTGTATGCTTGCAAATTAATTGATGTACCCTCATATAGCTTGAGGAGCAAAGATATCTCAATGGAAATTAGAAAGCATTTTGAACTAAATGACAACAGAAATAGGACATGTCGAAATCTGTAGAAGGAAGCAAAAGCACCTACGAGGGACATCCGAGCATCAGGAGCGTGTTTTAGAAAAGAAAAATTCTAAAATTAGTTAAATTCCATCTCAAGAAGGTAACAAAGAACAATGGCGTCACCCTCAAAGAAAGGAGAAGAAAATCAAAGTTAAAAACATAACGCACTGTGGAAGCGCACAAAGAAAGCAACGCGAAGCTGGCTCACTGAGAAGGCTCACACGTTAAGAAACCTCAGCCACACAGAGTAAGGACAGATAGAACGGAGGGCCCAAACTACCAATACCGGTAATGAAAAGGGAACATCGCTACGAATCCCACAGAAAGACAAAGAGGATAAACATGTCGAAAATGTGGCATATTCATATGAAGTTGATAAGTTCCTGAAAAAACAAAAATGTCTTATAACTTACACAAAAAACCAAAAGCCTCGTACCCGTGAGGGAAACTGACTCTCGTAAAGAAAACTCCTGAGCCACGGCGCTTCCTAGAGAGTCTTTTTTTTTTTTTTAATTTTAGAAATGAGCGAGCAGAGGGTGTGCACAGGAGCCAAGAAGGGGGAAGAGAGAGAGAGAGAGGGAGGGAGGGAGAGAGAGAGGGAGGGAGAGAGAGAGAGAGGGAGAGAGAGAGAGAGGGAGGGAGAGGGGGAGGGAGAGGGAGAGTGAGGGAGAAAGAGGGAGAAAGAGAGAGAGAATCCCAAGCAGGCTCCTTGCTGTCAGCATGTAGCCCGATGCGGGGCTTGATGTGGGGCTCGATCCTACGATCCTGGATCATGACCTGAGCAGAAATCAAGACCCAGACACTCAACCAAGCCACCTCGGTGCCCCAAGAGTCCTTCTACTCTTGCAAAGAAGAACCCATATCTTCTTCAAGCTCTCCCAGGTTAGAAAAACACTTCTCTAATTATTTCCTAAGCCCAGCGCAACCATGATGTCCAAGGTCATGGAAAGAAAGTAAAATTGCAAGCAGATCTCATGCACATGGTCACGAAAGTCTTAAGGAAAACATGAGCAAACTGCAACGCACGGTGGTTGGGGGGGGGGGAAGGTACATGGAAACTATTATTTTCCTCTGCCCCTCCTGATGGTAACAGTGCTTTTCTCATTCCCAAAGGGATTCACGCATCCCAGTTTCACCGAAGGTTTAATTCTCACATACACTTTACACACAGGGAAACTGAGGCCCAGAGAGGTGAAGGAGCTGGCGCAAAGTCACATTCGGGCTAGAGCTGGGCGAGACCAAGTCATTCCACTTGATAGGTATTTACAGGCACCTGCTGTGTCCCAGCTGGTCATGGGGGTGTACATTTGTGCCTCTCCACCCTCCCCCCTCCCTTCTGCCTCCCCGGCCCCCTCTCTCCTGGAGCCGGTGTCTGCTTTGCTGCTGCTCACGAACACGGCAACACAGCAGAGCGGAAGCAGCGCCCCCTGGCTGCCACGTGGCGTTCGGGAGTCCCGGAGCTCGTGGGATCGGCCCTCTCTGCCAGGCCCCAGGCTCCCGGTGCTGACCCCGCCCAGCGGGGTCATTACAAAATGCCCACGCCCTGCACGGCCTGTGCCCTGCAGCCTGACCGTCACCATCTCCAAGCTCTGCGGGTTACAAAGCACGCCTGGCTGTGTTTCTGCCTTCAGGGAAACCTACGGGACAAGTATCAGTACTCCTGCTCTGGAAACTCAATACCCCCCTCTGCAGATGGGGAAGGCAAGGCTCTAGGAGGCGGATAACTTGTCCACGTTATCTCTGCAGAGAATATCAGATCCAGGTGAGACACAGGACCTTCCTCTACCACACCGGGACGCCCCCCACCGAGCACTGTTTGAGGAGACAGAAGATGGCTTGGATCATACCAACTATATGCCATGAGACAGATGAGAATGACAGGTGTGCTGAAGGCTGCACAGATACTCTAGAAAGAAGAACTCCTGACCTAGATAAGCGATGACACAAGCTTTTTTTTTTTTTTTTTTTTTTTTTTTTTAATGTATAGAATCCAGAGGGATGCCTCCACAGTATGAGAGAGGAGATGTAGAAAGAAACAAACCAGCACGTAAAACAGAAACTGAAGAAAGCCTTTCAAGAGACTCTAAAGCCGGTAAAAGTCGGGATTCTTTACACACATTCAAGCCGAAGCAGCTTGCGGGCAACCACAGGCTACAGGGATGGGGACAAGGAGGCAAATTCAATGAACTGCTGAGCTTGGCCCTTTGTGGCAACGGAGGCCAGGGAGATTCCCTTTCTAAAACCCGCCTTCTGAAGGAGCAGAGTCTGACGCCTAGCTCAGAGGCTTCTAGATCTTCTTGGTAAATGGAGAAAACACATCGCCAGGGCAGAGGAAGTGAGGATTCATCAGCAAATGACTCAGTGTGCACCTTCGAAGAGCCCCATCTGGAGAAGGGGAGGCCCGCCCAGGGGGCTCCCCGGCCGGGGCTCCAGAGAGGCCCCCCGAAACTCTGGCCCTGTCCACCTGAGTTGAAAACAGCAGTTGCAGTGAATTCAGAGCCAAGAGCACCACCTGAACACAAAATGACATGGTTCCCAGAACGGAGAATCCTCTATTTTCAACTTAATTGGGTTTGTTTGTTAGCGGGAAATAAACCTATGGATAACAGGAAGTTGGTGGGTGTAATTTCTGCAGGCCCTCAAAAGGCATCGGAGATGAATCCAGACCAGAAACTATTTAAAAAACTGAATCACACGAGAACCGGGTGGTTCTGCGGTGGATCAGGCTGGAGTAAAGCCAGTGAACAAACAGCGGGGCCAGCAGGCTCTTCTCGTGATGGAAAAATGTAAACAGCAGGGTCCCCAGGGTTTGGGCTGGTTTTACTTCTTCCTCTAGGACTTAGAAGGAGAAGGAAGGAGGAGATCCACGGAGCGTGAAGGGAACTTGGTGCGCAGGGTGGAGGGGAGCGGGTTGATGGGCCTCTGTGGGCTGGGCCCAGCCCGCTGCAGAGACCGCAGCCCGGGGCGCACAGCAGGTCCGCACGGCGAATCTGCCACAGAACCGGAAAGGGTGGCCGAGGAGGACACAGCTGAAGTGATGCCCGCGGGGGGCAAGCGCTCAGAATTAACACAGAGAACTTTTTCACCTGAGAGGGGGACACAAGGAGTCGCTGGTGACTGCTGGGGCCGCGGTAGTTCTTTCAGAAGTTTTAAATTAGGGGGAAAAAAAACAACAACAGAAGGAGGGGAGGTTTAGGTCCAGCACAGAGGAGGGGACAGGACAGAGTTTCCAGCAAGACACGATCTTGAAGTCAGGAGGAGCCCTGTGACGGTCAGAGGCCCAGGAGGCAGCCACCATCTGGCCCTGGCAGCGATCTCCCGGCCCCGGGGAGCGCTGGGGAGACTGCTGCACTGCCCCGGGCCCCCCCTCTCCCAACCAGCCCCTCTCTGGCCCCGGTCCCTGGCCACCCCGAGAGGGCCTCACCTGCTGCTGGCTCTGCTCCTCCAGGTTCATCTTCACCTCCAGCGACTGGCGGGCCTCCAGGAAGGCCTTGCGGTGCTTGCGGTCCGCCATGTAGTAGGACATGATGCCCACCATGATGGCGCACAGGTAGAGGCAGACGTTGGCCAGGATCTGCGCCCCAAAGACAGAAAAGGACAGTGGTGAAGTGAAGGCACACGGTCAGGAGACAGGATGGAGAAGGGGGGGGTGGGTAACGAAAATCAAACCCCAAGCCGCCCAGTATCCAGGGAGGGGCCCGCAAGCCTCTGACCTCGATGGGATGTTTAGGGCCCCGGGGCAGCCCCTGCCCCGCTTACCGTGGGCGGGTGAGGTCCAGGCCTGGAAGGCTGGTCATGGGGCTCTTCGCCCCTCCCGCTGCACGGTGCAGCCTACTGGCCAATCCCGTGCACCTGTGTGGCCTGACCGTCCCTCTGCTACCCAATTCATTCATTCCCTCATCTGTTCGACCACCGCTTAGTGAGGACCTACTTATTAGGTGTCCTCAGGTGCTGTGCTGATTAGCTGGGAGCAGAGCGTACCAAAGCCCGATCTACTAGCCAGGGGCATATAACCCTAAAAGCGGCGGGTTGTACTGAAAGTCACAGGAGGTGTGAAGCAGCACTGGGCCAACTCCCGGGCATCGAGCTACCTTCCACGTGATGCTGTATACAAGTGTCCAGGATTCAGTGCATCCTCCCAGCCAACCCCACCTGCCAACGGATGAGGGGTGGCCGGTACCAGTACTGAGATCCCACAAAGAAGCTATGGGAAGGGGACGGGGCAGCAGCGGGCCCGGACATCTGTCCTGCAAGCTCAGTGCCCTGGTACAAAGGCCTTCTTGGGCACTGAGAGTCTACTCCTCCGTCCTTGGCGCCCTCCAGGCTCCCCTAGGGGTTTGTGGTCCTCAACCTGTTTCCAAAGGCTGCTGGGATTGCAGACTCGACCGCCTCCTGCTGCAGGTAACCTTGGATAATTCAAACCACATCTCATTTCCTGGTACTTGTTGCTAATGGCCGCAGTCTTTGACCCTGACTGGGCCCCATTTGGGGCTGGACCAGGTGCTAGCTCCTGTTTCTCCCAAGCCACCGGCCAGGAGCCATCTTGGATAAGGTCTGGCCCTGCCCACTTCCCTGAGGCCAGTCACACCCTTCCCACTTGGTTCCCTGAGGTCCCAGCAGAGGAGGGCAGCCCCCTCCTCTGAAGGGTGTGGTTTCTCGGGCAGAAGTCTAGCTAGATGTGGTTAAGGAGGCAGAAGTTCTTCGTTTCTGGTCCCAGGGGAAGAAAGTGTTCTCTTAGTGAAGTATAATGGATTCTGGATAGGTGAAAAATGCAGGGAAGTCAATTTTAGATTTTTAAACAAGAGGGCTTAATAGACAACGAGAGGTTAATTCTGACACGAGTTTTCTGGATACTCTGTTACGCCATATTCCCCTGTTTCTGTGTTTCATCAGGGCTGATTCTGTGTTTCATCAGGGCTGATGAGTGCTAACCCTGAGGACCCACCGCCCCCAGCAGAAAGTTCCCGCAGGCCTGGGCACTCAACACGGGCCCACTGAAGAATGAGTTTGTTAGTAGGTGAGGTGTGTCTTGACACTGGTCATCAAGTCACCAGACGCAGACCTCACGAGCTCCTTAAATTGCTGGTTCCAGAAACCAACAACTCACTGTGTTCTTGGGTCTGGGCAGCCCCGGTCACTATACATTCATGGGGCAAAAGGGCGACTATAAAAAGCCCATGGGACATCTCTTGAGCGTCTGCTTGGACATGACAGGCCACTCCCACCTGAGCAGTTAGTATCCATACGGCCTCAGGCCTCTTGTTAAATATCCAATCATCCAAAGAGCTGCCAATTTACATTAAGTGAGTCAAAGCAAATCACACAGACCATGCTGGGTCTCAAAGCCAGTCTGGCCTGAGGTCCGAGAACCTCTATCAGCGTAGAGGTCACCTTGCTTTGGGAGCTATATAGCCTTAGAATCTCCCCGGCCCCAAGTTCGTGGCACAGGAGGGTAGTCAACAAGGTCAGGCTGTACCTCATGCATCTCACTGAGCGGGAGCACTTTGCCAAAACCCACACAGGATCCAGATACAACAGTCACCAGGGCCAAGGCTCTCTGGGTCCCAGAGGTCAAGGGAGTAGCCGCACGCAGAGGAGCCACAAGCCTGGACCCCATACCTACTGGTGTCAACGACTCTGAACCAGAGGCTCCAGACCTATCTCTGGCCCTGGCCACCACCTGGGCTGTCACACTGAGCCATGGACAGAGCTCCATGCCCAGGGGTCTCTTGCCCCTCAACAGGCCCTGCCTGTCCACCTCACGGGGAGGATGGAGCAGACTCGGTAAAGTCTATGGCGCTGAGCCTGTGTCATTACCCATCAGGGTTCCCCCCTAAGAAAACCACCTGCTCTGCAGAAAAAGAGCAACTATAACTGCAAAGCTGGGCCCGGAGATGACCAGCTCGGAAAGGCTGGAAGGAAGGAAGGGGGGTCGGTTCCCTGGGTGGCCAGAGGGTCATACTGCCTCCTGTCCCCTGAGCACCCCGAGTCACAGAGGCCACTGCCCACCCCTTCTCGACCTATACTCTCGGCTCATCTGCGTGGGGGATGTGGAGGCAAATGGCCGTGTCTGGGCCACACACTGGAGAGTCACGTGGGTCCCACGGGTCCCTTCCATGCTAAAGAAATTCTCTCCCTGCAGCCCAGCGAGCTTATTCCTTCCTAGAGAATTCTCCCAGGAGCCCCAGGGTGTGGGTTTCTCAGAGCTCCCCCAGTTCCCTAAACTTCCCTAAACTAAAGGGTCCTCAGGGTTGCTGTTGCTCCATTCCACCCCAACTGCTCTCTTCCATGCAGCCATAGCCATAAGGCTCAGAAGGAACTCACCAGTCCCCCGATGCTAGGCAGTAAGTGGCCCCACAGGTGACTCACAGCCTCCAAATCCAGGGCACAAATCCGATAGGGGGATGCTGCCACACGGAGGAGACCTCCAGCCAGGAAGCGGGGCTCGGCTGTAGGGGAAGGTTGGGGAGTACGGCATTGCTGCCCTGCTCACAGACAAGGGCTCTCGACATGCAAATCACGCAGCAACACAGTCACCTGGGTGAAGGTGGCCCAGCTGGCTCCACCCCAAGGGTGCTCCGGTGATGGGCGGGGTGGGGAGCATCTGCAAATGCTCTTGGGGGACCCCGATCTATGGCCGGGCCCAGGAGCCCCCTTTCCTGGCCTCAGTTTCCTTGCCTGGGACACAGGCACACACTCTATCTGCCTCATCTTGGTTAATCTACGCAAGGGCCGCCTTGTCATTCCGATTTTTATAGGAAAAGGAATCAACGTGGAGCAAGGGCTCAGAACCAGAGGACAGCTTTGCTCCCACACCACGCCGCGCGATGCAGAACCCCGCCCCGCAATATTCACTGTAGCCTGACCTGGCCCTAGAAAGGATATCGGACATTTTTATTCAGTTTTTGTTTTTTATTTTTATTATTTTTTTAAATGTTTATTTTTGAGAGAGAGAGACAGAGCTCAGCAGAGGTGGGGCAGAGAGAGGGAGACACAGAATCCAAAGCAGGCTCCAGGCTCTGAGCCGTCAGCACAGAGCCCGACGTGGAGCTCGAACTCACAAACTGATCTGACCTGAGCCAAAGTCGGAGGCTTAACCGACTGAGCCGCCCAAGCGCCCCAATACTGGACATTTTTAAAAATAAAAAACTGCCGCCAAGATACCAGCCCTAAAGCACTCTCATGGGAGCCGTTCACACCTCTGATCCGAAAGAAAGGCGTACCTCTAACGGCGTGCACGGCTTGCATACACAACAGTGGGCATGACCTCGAAGCTCTCGCAATCAGACATTTCCCGTTTATAAATATAAACGTCTCACTTGGCAGAACCGAAGTGCCCTTCAAAGTCTATTTGAGAAAAGCGATCTCTCTTTTTCCACAGTGAGCCCAGCACGGTGCCAGCACTGAGGAGTTGACTGTGACGCCGTCCCTGCCCCCGGAGCCACCACTGGCGGGGGGATGCCCAGGTCAGGGAGGACATGATGGCCTAAGCAGGGAGGCTGTCATTTCTCTAAAACATATCAATCAGTACTGCTTCTCACTATAGGTTCACGATTGTAGACCCAGGGAACACTTGAGAGGCAGAAACGTGTCTCTCACGTAACTGTGACAAATGGGCTTCTCCAAGCTGAGCCTTGAGTTTCTGGTGCTCCCACTCCAGGGTAAGCCGGGGGAGGTCTTCCTTTCAGAACTCATCGCTTCTTCCTGGGCTGCCTTCCCTGTACCCAGCCCACCCAGTGACCGTCAGTGACCGCCTGAGGGAGCACCAGCCTCTGGTTAGATGAGCAGGCCAGAAACCCGCACAAACCTGGCCTCCCAGCCTCACGATCTCCCTGGGACCCAGCCCTCTAATATCCCATCTGCGCACCCCAACCCTCTCCCACCCCACCCCAGCCTAAGAACAGAGGAATGAAGCTCGGTCACTTTGCTGGGGACTGTACAGGCCAGGACGGTAGTGGGGATGGTCCTGGAAATATCCAGAAGATGAGGCTGAGCGTACGAAGATGCAGACAGAGCTTGGGTGGGTGGGGATCACATCTGATCAGGGAGGTGTCGCACAGCTTCCAGAAGACACGGGCTCGACAGAGATGGGGTCTCAGGAACAAAGACCGCCTCAGATACCACTCTCTGCGACCAAGCATGGTAGGAAGGCTTCTCCTACCATCACCAACAGTGACCGCCTGAGGGAGCTCCGGCGGCAGGGGTGTGCAGACATGACATCTGACCGTGTGAACACACGGGGAGGAGGTTCCTGGCTCAGGCAGCGCTGAAGGCCAAGCAGGAGCCCAGACACAGCCCCCTGGTCCTGGCGGGGCTGGGGGGCAGCGGTGTCCCCATGAGCTTGTTACACTGGACTCAACACACCACGTTTCCATCTTGGGGGGATTCCCCTCCCAGCCTGACTAGGCTGAGAAGCTCTGCTCGGGGGTGCCACTTAAGTCCCCTCTTCTTACCCCAGTGAACCGCTCTCCCCAGTGAACGAGACCGGGCAGCAGTCTCATTGCAAAAGAACTATTATTTATTTTTGAAACACAAGATTTTTAAAGTAATGAGGATGAATGAATGAACCTCCCAAGTGGGTAAACAATTCAGACTACAGCTTCATCTAACCCACGACGGCCGGATCAAGTGTTTGTAATACCCCAGCTCAGAAAGGCGGCCGTGAGAAAATTCCTTTACGAAATCCTTCCTCTTGGAATTTGATGAATCACAAGACCCTGCACATTGCTGCCAGTCCACAGGGACGCGGGGCCGCTCTAGGCTGGGCTCTAAAAGAGAAGTCATCCCCTCGGAGGCGGGCTGGTGCCTCACCTGCCTGGGCAGACCCCTCCCCATAGGCTCATTCCAGCCTGGAGATTCCAGAACACTCTAGAACACTCCAGAAACTGGGGAGAAGAAACCCAAGGAGACAAAGCCGCTCTGGGGAGTCAACGCCCTTGTGAGCTGTCCTTGGAGACCTCATGACATTCTGCTGTCGGGAGAGGACCATACTGGGGCCTCTGTTCATTAAAACTAACTTAGATGTTTTGGAAAAAAAAGAAAATCTCCACGGAGCGGTAGAGCAGGAAGGAGCAAGGCGGGAGGTACCTCTGCAGGCAACCGGCCTCCCCGGCCCACAGAAGCCAGGCCAGAGCCTGGGGCGGCCGCCACTCAGTGCCCGTGGGCTCCCCACTCTGGAGCCATGCTCCCTGCCATGCTCCCGACCACAGGCCTTCCTCATCGCTCAGGTCCCGGTTCTCGCAGAGGTTCGCCCTGACCACCCCCACCCCCTCACTCTCTACTACGTTTTCCTCTTTAAGACTCTACACACAAGTATCTGCACTCTGCATTCTCTGACCCTTTTCTTTTCTGTCTGTTTACTCTGTTTCCTTCACTAAAAAGCAAGCTCCGAGGGGACGGGGGCTTTGGTTCTGTTTCTCTGCTGATTCCCCAGCGCCCGGGACCGGGTCTGGCACACGGGAAGCCGCCAACGCCTCCCGGATGGACGAGTGGCAGAAAGAGGCTGGGCTGCACAGTCGTGCAAACCTCGCGTCCCACCAGCAGGCTGTGTGGCCTGGAGCAAATCACTTCTCCTCTCTGAGACGTGACTTCTTCATCCTCACAGGAGCCCTGGAGGCTGTGCCAGCAGGATCAAAAGAGAGGGTATACGCAACGTCCCCCGGGACAGGGCTTGGCACAGAATATGTCCTTAGCGACTTTCTTTCTACCCTTCCAGAGGGGAGAAGGGAAATTCGTGCCTGCCGATAAGACTGTAATGGAGTTTCATCACGCTTCCGCGTTCACAATCTTACTTGTCACAACAAGCAAAGTTCTTATTCTCATGTTAAGGAAGAGACTCGAAGCCCAGAGAAGTGAGGCTATGAGCCCGTGGTCTCCTGGCGGTGCCGACACTGGAAATCAGATCTCTTTACTCTTTTTTCCCCACTACAAGCAGAGTTCAAGTTTCAAGACATTAATAAAAATCTGCTCCGACCCAGGGGACGGAGTATCCGAAGCCGGCCTGGCCCTGGGGCAGGTCCCCCGCTGCTCTCGTGCCCAGCTAGCAACACACACCCAAGCGTGATGCCAGGGCTTTCCCCACGTTACTCAGCGGAGGTGTGACGAGGGCCAGCGGAGGCTGAAGTCTCAGGCACTGGTGGCCCGTGGGGAGCACAGAACCCAGGAAGGACCTGGGGCATCCTCACAGGCGGGGAGGTCTGCAGACAGCGAGGGGGACACGCTCTCATGCCAGCCCACACAGCAAACTCCAGCATCACTGTGCTGAGATGCCTGGGGTCTCCAATAAATACAACCCTACCCAGCGCAATTTGAGGTTCGAGCCTTGGGGTACCACTGAGGTGTCCTTCCAAGCTGGGCATTTGTCTTGGTTTCCACCATGTGCCTCAAAACAAAAGGACCGCTAGAAACTTCCAATTTGTTTAACACCTTGGGCACGCCTCGGCGAAACGATATTCAATGTCCGCCTTCTTCCAAAACAAAGACGGCTTCCAGAATAGGCATCCAGCCAACCTGACATGTTACACGAGGTCCCTCATGATCTGCTGGGTTGCCAGAACAGCCTCTCAGGTTGCACACTGCACAACCCCAGGGGTCCCACCCTGCAGACTCTGAGGTGATGGCTCCCCTACAGGTATGGAACACGGCAATCCTGACCACTGGGCTCCAGCGTCACTCGTTTCTTCTACCTGGCCGCCGCCCGCCAAGCTCCCCTCACTCCAGCCACGCTGGGCCTCTCTTCAACCCTCTAATAAGATGTGCTATTTCAAGGCTCTACGGCTCTAACGAGAACATCCGGCGTCTCCTCTGCCTGCGGAGGGCCACACATGGTGACGATCCTCAGACTGAACCCGGGGTGAAAACCCAGCACATAACTGGCTTCAGTCATCCCCAGGAAATGTTAGTTATTGTCACTATCTCAAGACCCAACTCCAACACCACCCCCCAGCCCCCAAACAGAACCATTCATTCATTCATTCGTTCGAAGACTTAGTGAATGTCCACTCTGTGGCAGGTAGGTACTTGGCAGGTAGCAATGAATATGGCAGAAAAAGTCCCTGCTGTCGGGAGCTGATGTTTTGGTAACAGCAGATTTAACAGCAGATAAAAAAGAAACATAATTCAACAATAAAAGTATCGGAGCCCAGCAGAGAATAAAGATGATATCCTTTAGATTAGAAGGTGAGGGAGACTGTTGGGCCCAATTCTTCACTCCCCTGTACAAGTACTATAAACCCATACACTTGCCAGAGCCTCCCGAGAGTGTCCCCTCCTGCTGACTCTGACCACGGATCTGCTCTGGTCAAATGGATGTCAGCACACAGGATATGAGCAAATGTTTGTAATACGCCTGCACTTCCTCCTGTGCCTCCACTGTTGCCATGAGAACAATATGCACCAAGAACCTTGCTGGTACAGCGAATGAGGGACCTGTGCAGCCAAGCAGAACCCAAGCTGCAGCCTGGAGCCAAACCCAGCTGCACCCAGCCCGGATCAGCCAGGCCCCAGCCTGGCCTTGGATGTACAAGTGAGAAAGGTGTGACTGCAAGCCACTGACTTTGGGGTGGTTATGCCGCATTAAGTGAAAGAGCTGGTTAATGCCGGCTGGTTAGGACAGGTGTCCCTGAAGTGGTAGCATCTTTTTTTAATTTACACCCAAGCTAGTTAGCATATAGTTCAATAATGATTTCAGGAGGAGGTTCCAGTGATTCATCCCCAGTGCTCATTCCAACAAGTGTCTTCCTTAATGCCCCTTACCCATTTAGCCCATTCCCCCTCCCACGACCCTTCCTGTAACCTTCTGTTTGTTCTCCATATTTAAGAGTCTCATGTTTTTGTCCCCCTTCCTGCTTTTATATTATTTTTGCTTCCCTTCCCTTATGTTCATCTGTTTTGTGTCTTAAATTCCACATAAGACTAAAGTCATATGATATTTGTCTTTCTCTAATTTCACTTAGCATAATACCCTCAAGTTCCATCCACGTTGTTGCCAATGGCAAGATTTCATTCTTTTTGATGGCTGAGTAATACTCCATCATATATGTATATACCACATCTTCTTTATCCATTCGTACGTTGATGGATGTTTGGGCTCTTTCCATACTTTGGCTATTGTCGATAGTGTTGCTATAAACATTGGGGTGCATGTGCCCCTTTGAAGCAGTACACCTGTATCCCTTGAATAAATACCTAGTAGTGAAACTGGTGAGTTGTAGGGTAGTTCTATTTTTAACTTTTGAGGAACTTCCATACTATTCTCCAGAGTGGCTGCACCAATTTGCATTCGAAATCCAGCAGTGCGAAATCCTCTTTCTCCGCATCCTCGCCAACATCTGTTGTTTCCTGAGTTGTTAATGTTAGCCATTCTTACTGGTGTGAGGTGGTATCTCACTGTGGTTTTAATTTGTATTTCCCTGATGATGAGTGACATTGAGCATTTTTTCATGTGTCAGTTGGCCATCTGGATGTCGTCTTTGGAGAAGTGTCTATTCATGTCTTTTGCCCATTTCTTTACTGGATTATTTGTTTCTTTGGGTGTTGAGTTTGATAAGTTCTTTACAGATTGTGGATATTAACACTTTATCTGATATGTCATTTATAAATATCTCCTCCCATTCCACTGGTTGCCTTTTAGTTTTGCTGATTGTTTCCTTTGCTGTGCAGAAGCTTTTTATCTTGATGAGGCCCAATAGTTCTCTTTTGCTTCTGTTTCCCACGCCCCTGGAGACATATTGAGTAAGAAGTTGCTGTGGGTGAGGTCAAAGAGGTTTTTTGTCTGCTTTCTCCTCTAGGATTTTGATGGCTTCCTGTCTCACATTTAGGTCTTTCATCCATTTTGAGTTTATTTTTGTGTCTGGTGTAAGAAAGTGGTCCAGGTTCATTTTTCTGCATGTCGCTGTCCAGTTTTCCCAACACCATTTGCTGAAGACTCTTTATTCCATTGGATATTCTTTCCTGCTTTGTCAAAGATTAGTTAGCCATACATTTTTGGGTCAATTTCTGGGTTCTCTATTCTGTTCCATTGATCTAAGTATCTGTTTTTGTGCCAGTACCATACTGTCTTGATGATTAAAGCTTTGTAATACATCTTAAGGTCCGAGATTGTGATGCCTCCAGCTTTGGTTTTCTTTTTCAGGATTGCTTTGGCTTTTCTGGTTCCACACAAATTTTAGAATTGTTTATTCTAGTTCTGTGAAGAATGCTGGTGTTATTTCAATAGGGATTTCATTGAATATGTAGACCGCTTTGGGTAGTATCAACATTTTAATAATATTTGTTCTTACAATCCTTGAGCATGGAATATTTTTCCTTTTTTTGTGTGTGTCTTCTTGCATTTCTTTCATAAGCCTACGATAGTTTTCAGTGTGTAGATTTTTCACCTCTCTGGTTTGGTTTACTCCTAGGTATTTTATGGATTTTTGTGCAATTGTAAATGGGATTGATTCCTTGATTTTTCTGTTGCTTCATTATTGGTGTATAGAAATGGAACCGATTTCTGTGCATTGATTTTATATCCTGTGACTTTACTGAATTCATGGATCAGTGCTAGCAGTTTTTTGGTGGAATTTTTGGGTTTTCCATATAGAGTATTATATCGTCTGCAAAGAGTGAATGTGTGACTTTCTCCTTGCTGATTTGGATGCCTTTTATTCCTTTGTGTTTTCTGATTGCTGACGCTATGACTTCTAATACTATGTTAAATAACAGTGGCAAGAGTAGACATCCCTGTCGTGTTCCTAACCTTAGTGGGAAACCTCTCAGTTTTTCTCCATTGAGGATGATATTAGCAGTGGGTCTTTCATATATGGTTTTTATGATCGAGGTATGATCCTTCTATCCCTACTTTGAGGGTTTTTATCAAGAAAGGATGCTATATTTTGTCAAATGCTTCCTCTGCATCTATTGAGAGGATCATGTGGTTCCTGTTCTTTCTTTTATTGATGTGATGTATCACATTGATTGTTTTGTGGATATTGAACCAGCCCTGCATCCTAGGTATAAATCCCATTTGGGGATTTTTACCTTTTATGTATTGTTGGATCTGGTTGGATCCGGTTGTATCTTACTGAGGATTTCTGCATTCATGCTCATCAGGGAAACTGATCTATACTTCTCCTTTTTAGTGGGGTCTTTGTCTGGTTTTGGAATCAAGGTAATGTTAGCTTCATAGAATGAGTTTGGGAGTTTTTCTTCCATTTCTATTTTTTGGAACAGCTTCAAAAGAATAGGTGTTAATTCTTTAAATGTTTGGTAGAATTCCCCTGGAAAGCCATCTAGCCATGGACTCTTGTGTTTTTTGGAGATTTTTGATTACTAATTTGATTTCTTTACTGGTTATGGGTCTGTTCAAATTTTCTATTTCTTCTTGTTTCAGTTTTGGTAGTTTATGTTTCTAGGAATTTGTCCATTTCTTCCAGGTTGCCCAATTTATTGGCGTATAATTGCTCATAATATTCTATTATTAATGTTTATATTTCTGCAGTGTTGCTTGTGATCTCTCCTTTTTCATTCTTGACTGTATTTATTTGGGTCTTGTCCTTTTTCTTTTTGATCAAACTGGTTAGGGGTTTATCAATTTTGTTAATTCTTTCAAAGAACCAGTTCCTGGCTTCAGTGATCTGTTCTATTTTTTTTTTTCATGATTTCTGCTCTAATCTATATTATTTCCCATCTTCGGCTGGTTTGGGGGTTTATTTACTGTTCTTTTTCCAGCTCTTGAAGGTGCAGGGTTAGGTTGTGTCTCTGAGACCTTTCTTCCTTCTTTAGGAAGGCCTGGATTGCTATATACTTCCTTCTTATGACCCCCTTTGCTGTATGCCAGAGGTTTTGGGCTGTGGCATTATCATTTTCACTGGCCTCCATGTACTTTTTAATTTCCTCTTTAACTTCTTGATTAGCCCATTAATTCTTTAGTAGGATTTCTTTCGTCTCCAAGTATTTGTTGTCTTTCCAAATTTTTTCTTGTGGTTAATTTTGAGTTTCATAGTGTTGTGGTTTGAAAATATGCATTGTATGATACTGATCTCTTTATACTTGTTGAGGGCTGATTTGTGTCCCAGTATGTGGTCTATTCTGGAAAATGCTCCATGTGCACTCGAGAGGAACGTGTATTCTGCTACAACATTCTGAAAATATCTGTTAAGTCCATCCAGTTCAGCGTGCCATTCAAAGCCATTGTTTCCTAGTTGATTTTCTGTTTAGATGATCTATCCATTGCTGTAAGTAGGGTGTTGAAGTCCCCTACTATTATGGTATTATCAATGAATTTCTGAATGTTTGTGACTAGTTGATCTATATATTTGGGTGCTTTCACATTGGGGGCATAAATGTTTACAATTGTTAAGTTGTCTTCGTGGATAGACTCCTTAATTATGATATAATGCCCTTCTTCATTTCTTGTTACAGTCTATTTTAAAATCTAGATTGTCTGATGGAAATATGGCTACTCTGGCTTTCTTTTGGTGACCATTAGCATGACAGATGGTTCTCCATTCCCTTACTTTCAATCTGAAGGTGCATTTAGGTCTAAAATGGGTCTCTTGTACACAGCATATAGATAGGTCTTGTTTTCTTATCCTTTCTGTTACCCTATGTCTTTTGATTGGAGTGTTTAGTCCATTGACATTTAGAGTGAGTACTGCAAGATATGAATTTATTGCCATTGTGCTGCCTGTAGAGTTAGAATTTCTGGTGGTGTTCTCTTGTCCTTTCTAGTCTTTGTTGCTATTGGTATTTTTTGTTTTATTTTATCTTTTCTCCCCTCAGAGAGTCCCCCTTAACATTTCTTGCAGGGCTGGTTTAGTGGTCATGCAATCCTTTAGTTTTTGTCTGGAAAACTCTTTATTTCTCCCTTCCAGTTTGAATTACAGCCTTGCTGGATAAAGAATTACTGGCTGCATGTTTTTCTGATTTGACACATTGAATATATCCTGCGACTCCTTTCTGGCCTGCCAAGTTTCCGTTGCGAACCTGATCTGTCTTCCTTTGTAGGTTAAAGACTTTTTTCCCTTGCTACTTTCATGATTCTTTCCTTGTCTGTGTATTTTGTGAATTTGACTATGAAAGGCCTTGTTGATGATTGGTCTTTGTTGAGTCTAATGAGAGTTCTCTGTGCTTCCTGGATTTTGATGTCTATGTCTTTCCCCAGATTAGGAAAGTCTTCCACTATGATTTGCTCACATAAACCTTCTACCCCCTTTTCTCTCCATCTTCTGGAACCCCTATGATTCGGATATTATTCCTTTTTAACGAGTCACTGAGTTCTCTAATTCTTATATCATGCTCTTTTTCCTTAGCTTTCCTCTTTTTTTTCTGCTTCATTATTCTCCATAAGTTTGTCTTCTATGTCACTGATTCGCTGCTCTGCTTCATCCATCCTTGCCACCGTGGCATCCATTCAAGATTGCATCTCAGTTATAGCATTTTTAATTTCACTCTGGCTAAATTTTACTTCTTTTATCTCCGCAGAAAGAGACTCTTTGCTTTTTCAACCCTAAATAGTATTATTATCATGATTCTAAATTTTGATTCTGACATCTTGCTTGTATCTGCATTAAGTCCCTGGCTGGCATTTCTTCCTGTTCTTTCTTTTGAGGTGAATTCCTTCATTTCATCATTTTAGAGGAAAAAAAAGAATAAAATAAATAATAAAAATTAAAACCACACACAAAAAAATCAAATAAAGGATGCTAGATCCTAGTTGTATTTTGGTCTGGTTGTTGAAAGAAGCTTAATAGAACAAAGAAATAAGGGAAAGAAAAGAAAGAAAAAATAAGGGAAAAATAAGAAAAAATAAGGAAAATGTTTGAAAATTTTAAAAAATGAATACGATAGAATAAAATGAAATGACAGCAAAATAGAATAAAAATTTATAAAAAATAAAAAATATAGTAGAAAAAATCTTTTTTTATAAGAACAGAATATAAAAATAAATTTTTTCTCTTTCTGTATCAAGAATAAGAAAAAGAAAAAAAATGAATAGATGGACCACCAAACAGAATGAAATATGATTGAAATTATATCCAGATTCCCCTAGAATTCAAACTATGAAGCACTTTATAGTCCATAAACTAAGCAGGTGGAGAGACTTGTGGTGTTCCCCTAGAGCGCATTTGGCGCAATTGGTCAGGGCAGGGGGCCAGTGGGGGGGGGGGGTTGGTGCAACAACTTCGTTCTCCACTAGATAGCGATTCTTAGTTTACTGGGGTGGTTCATTATGGTGCATATATGTGTTTATGTGCATGCACGGGAGAGGTGAAACTGGTGTCACCCAGTTACCCAGTCTCTAGTATCAGAATTCTGTGCTCTCACTGACTGGCAATCAAACACCCCTCCTTTGTCTCTGGCCTCTGTCCACTCCCTGCTTCTACACTGTCCATGACCAATCTGCGAGGCTGCCAGGCAGCACCTCCCTCCCGAGTTTTATCTCACTTCTGAGGGACCTGCGGCTTTGACCTGCTCAGACCCTCTGGGGGAGGGTCTCCCCGAGCAATGGCCAGGTGCCGGCCCGCCCCAGGAACATTCACACAACTGTACTGCTGCAGATGCCCAGAGACTGAGGCTGAGTTCCAGCCCACCCCAGAAAAAGTTCGTGTGATCGTGTAGCAGCATCATTTCAGGGATTATGGTAAATCACAACACCCATCTGGCGCCAGGCTTCACTGCCCCTTAACATCCTTGTTCAAACACCAGCAAATGTGGCTGTTCTCCAGGGTCTGCTGGGACCTTTGCCTGTGGGAAGGCTGCACAGCCTCTACCAAATGTCCTCTCAGCAGGGGAACTGCCTCTCCCCATGTGGCCCAAGGACCCCGAGGACCTGGCTTTCTGCTCCTGGGAGTTCGCCCTTCCCACCAGAGCTCCGCCAGGTTTTGAGCTGAGGGGTTTCAGACTCTGTGCTCCCCTGTTCATAGAGTCTTATGATTTCCAAACTCTCTCCTTTCTCCTTTCTCCCTTTCTTGTTAAAGTCCCTTATGGGTATTTCTACTCTTTCTCTTTCTCTCCAGCTGCTTCTGAAAGGGGAGTGCTTTTCCTGTGCTTTCCCCCCGTCTCCATCCACTTTCTGCAAGTGAAAACGGCTCCCTACCCTCCATGGCTTCTCTCTCCCTCAGTTCACCTCTCTGTGCCACGTACCTGCCGAGTTCTGTGGTTCGAGTTATGCTGATTGTTGTGTTAATCCTCAGATCAATTTTCTAGCTGTGCAAGATGGTTTGGTGTGGATCTAGCTGCATTTCAGGGATGAGAGATGCAAAACGCTTCCATCCTGCTCTGCCATCTTGGCCCCCCTCCCTGAAGTGGTGGCATTTAAACTGAGATGTGAATGACAAAAAAGACCCAGTCATGGAAAAACTCTGAACAAGGAGCACCCTGGATGGATAATATACTTCAAAGGCCATGGAACATGTACCTTTTTTTCATGGGACACGTCACCATACCCTCTGACACTTCTAAGTGTGTCTCTCTAACCATAGCGTCTCACTCACATTTTCAGCCTCTGTGGCTGGTACAGTGGACGGCACAGAGCACAGCTAGCGACATGAATGGCTCCAGAAGGCAGGCCAGAGAATAGTTCATTCTTCGCAGAGGTGTTCCCCTTGATAAGAGAGTCAAAATCAAGCTAGAGAAAGGCTAGAAGCAGTGGTTCTCAACTAGGGGTCAGGGGTGATCCAGCCCTGCTGGGGGCTATATGGCCATATGTCTGGGGACATTTTTGATTACCGTGAGTAGGCGGGAGGTGCTCCTGGAATCTACTGAGTGGACACCACGGCTGCTGCTGAATACCCTCCCACGCACGAAGCAGACCCCACAGTAAGTAATGACCTAGCCCCAAATGTCAACAGACCCAAGTTCAAGAAACCTTGGTTAGAACAATGCCATCTTCCTTTTTGATTCCTGAGCATTCACACGAAACTTTCCTAAGCTTTTTTTTTACTGAACAATAATGAACTCTGAGGACAAAGATATGAGCAAGCAGATTTTTATGTCAATCATAGGCCTTGGGGCTAAGAGGAAAACGCCACTAACACACACTGAACATAAGGACATGATGTCTTGATAAATGCACTTATGATGCAAAGGCGGCCCTCATCACTGGGGGAGACGATTAAGACCAGAGAAAGTCATCCGGTCTGTCTCCCTGTAGGAGGAGATGCAGGAATGAACATCCCACATTTAACATTTTATAATGACCCAGGGATTATTCACGTCAAATCTGAGAAACAGGATGGGGGAGTCAGTGAACCCCTGAAATTAGGGGCAAATTGTGTTTTGCCTTATTCTGGGGGAGCAAATCCACTGCTCTCATCGTATCCTCAAAAGGGCCTGTTAGCCCAGATGATTAAGAACCACAGAACTAATCAAAAGTTCCCCCTCTCCCATGGTGGCTTCACTATAGAAACAGAAAACAGCTGGCCAGACCATTCTGTGTTTTCTCTTAGTCACCTTGGTCTTTTTCTCTGGGCCAAGTAATTTCAATTTTGCTTAAAGAATTCTGTTTTAAAATGTTTGATCATACTTGGCTTCCAAATCCTTTTTAAAAACACTCAACCCCACTGACGTCTTGGTCAGCAGTAGGGCCCCGTGCTGGATCCTGGACACTAAAAAACGACCTCAAACGCAGAGATAAAGAAGCTACTAGAAAAGAAGGAAGCACAGATTGATCCTGATGGAGAAAGGGGTAGGTCAGCAAAGACCCCCAAGAAGGAGTAAAACTTGAGCTGGCCCACTTGGTTGTGGGACTATATACACACTCACAACACAGAGCTCGTACAGACATTTCAATATATGGATTCCGGATGGAAAAGAAAATTTAAGCCAATTTCTGATGACCAAAGTGGAAAAAAAAAAAAAAGAAAAGAAAAGAAAAAATAGGGGTGGTCTAGGTGGTTCAGTAGGCTGGGCATCGGACTTCAGCTCAGGTCACGATCTCCTAGTTGTTCATGGGTTCGAGCCCCGCATTGGGTTCTGTGCTGACAGCTCGGTCTAGAGCCTGCTTCTGAGACTGTGTCTCTGTCTCTCTCTCTCTCTGCCCCTCCCCCACTGACACTCTCAAAAATAAACATTAAAAAAATTTAATGAAAATTAAAAAAAAGAAAAGATGCGCCTGGGTGGCTCAGTTGATTGAGCATCTGACTTTGGCTCAGGTCATGATCTTGCGGTCTGTGAGTTCAAGCCCCGCAGCCGGGTCTGTGCTGATGGCTCAGAGCCTGGAGCCTGCTTCAGATTCTGTGTTTCCCTCTCTCTCTGCCCCTTCCCCACTCACACTCTGTCTCTCTCAAAAATAAACATTAAAAAAAAGTAAAAAAAAAGAAAAAGAAAAAGAAAAAATAATTAACCATACACTTCTGGGAGTAACCGAACGACAACACGGTCCTATGCTGCCTGCTCAGGTCCTGTTAACCTCTGAGCAATATCAGTTGCATTTAATGCATAGATCCTAACTTTCTGGAACTGTCTTCGAATGAGCTTGAGAGCAAATGCACCAGCCCAGAGGAAGAGGAGCACATAATCTGAACATAGAAGATTTTTAGAGTTCCAGAAATATGATCGCCACATAAACTTAGCATGAGGAAACGTGAAGGGAGTTCCCCGATCACACAAAAACATCAGAGCCCTTGTGTATGTGCCCACGGACCAGAGCAAGCTTAGGATTCAGAGCCTCCCGACCTCTCAGTTCAGAATGACTCAGGTCTTGAGGGTGAAACTTTTGGCAGACTCTCAAGCTGCAGAAACCAGCCACTGCTCCTTCTCCTTGGGGACTCCATTCCCTTTCTTCTCTCCCTCTGTGCTTCTTTAGGCACTACTCAGTGGTCTGTCTTCCCTACAGCCCCTCAGAGCCTGTCCGGCGACATCTGGATGGTATTTTTAGTCCCTGGTCTCAACTCGACCCTTCGGGATTTACTCCTTAGTTGCTAGTTCTCTAGGTCAGTGCTTCTGAGCCAAGTGCGCTGGGATCCCCAGGGGAACAGGTGAAAGAGGGAGATTCCTGGGTCCCACCTGCCTACTGAGGCCCAGGGATCTGCCATTCACTCTCTTCTACGAATCACTGTTCTAGGTGCTGTAAGAAACATTAAAGCAAAGCCGAGATCTCCCACTTCCCTGGCTCTGGAAACCAAACTCTAGACAAATGTGACCGCTTCACCTCATCTCCCCGGGCCTGACACCTGGTTTTCTTCGGACCACTGATTTGCTTTCCTTTTCTCACATTCACCCCTCACCCCAAGTGGCCACACCTCCTCCCCATCCGACCAGCGGCTCTCCCTTACAAAGCCACACCCACAGAGATGTTTTCCATCTACTGACGCGCTTTCATTGGTCCTGCCTTGAGTCCAGTCCCCTAGTTTCCAATTCAGATTTTAAGTCATTTTCCAAATTTCCTTCTTGCGGTCCCTTTTCCTGACTGCTCCTCCCCTGTCTCCTGACAGAGCTAGCACATATTCAGAGAGAGACGGGCCTGTGAGGACCCTGCCAGGCCATGGTCAGGTCTCTCAAGGAGATCTTAATCCCATGACATATAAAGACCTTCAAATTCCAAACTTCAAATTCAAAGCCTGGCAAACTATCCCACTCTCTAAATTTCTGTTCTTCTACCTCAGCTGTCTTGGGTTAGCACCACCTGGGGGTGCTCCCCTCATCCTTACCAGGGGTTCCCACCCCAGGCTTCACCTGAGAGTCAGCTGAGAGCTATACCCGGGCAGCACCCCAAAACAATGAAACCAGAGGCCCAGATAGTGACACTGTTTAAAAGCCCCCAGGTGACACTCAGGACACAGCCAGGGGTAAAACACACCACTTCGAGTGAGTGGGAAGACCCAAGCCTGCCATGGTCCTCCCCACCCAGGCTGGTCTGAAGGCCCATTTCTGCCAGCTTAGGGCTTGGACCGCGGCTCACCGACCGTGCACCCCGGCTAACTAGAACCCAGCAGCCAACGCTGTGCACACCCGGTAAAGCTTCGCTGAACGCCTGAACCAGCACCAGCCCGCTCTCTCTGTCGGGCTGGGGATCCTTTTTGCGCCTCTAGTGGGTCATTCATCCCATCTGGCCTCCTTCCTTGTCACTCCTCCGGCCACTTCCTGGCCAAAGCTTTACCTCTCATAGGGCTGGACACAGACTGCTCCCTGGCCCCTCTCTGATCCTGCCAACCCAACCCCTGGTAGCACATTAATTTTACAAAACTGTCTTTTTGCAAGCCCTACCTCTTGTGGGGGAGGGGTGGGGGTTGCTGTGGATTTAGGACAACTTCTGTTTTCCTTTTTGCTTTATGATCTCTCTCTTGTGAATCTCTTTGTGAAGAGAACATAAAGACAACGAGAACTATTGTTCCACTCACTCGGAACACCCGGCCCACCAGCAGCCGTGAGGACCCCTTGGGACAGAGACTCCACTTCCTGGAAATGCCCTCCTCACACGGGACGGCCCTCAATAAACGCCCCGTGGAGAGCAGCTCCACCGAGAGCCTCTGAATCTGCCCCTTGAGTCCACTGAGCAGCTCCTCTCTGTGCACCTGTTTCTACGGGACACACCTGGCCTCCCACCAGGTCTTTCAAAGGATCAGCCTGGAAGAGGTATCTTCCTATGGTGCTCAAACAAGACCTGGGCACAGAATCCAATGGCCTCGCCCTCTGCCCTCCTGCTCTGCTTTGTGAAACGCAGGAATTGGGAACCGTAGGGTCGCAGCCACCAGGAATGACGGAAGAAGATGCCTTGCCTGCCCCGAGATCGGCGTGCAGCCTGCTGCCAGGCCGGTCGTCTGTCCCTCGTCGTCCGGTGCCCGCATTTACAAAGGATGCCTTCTCGTCATAAACTGGAACTGGTTCATCCCCGCAGAATCACCACCTCACTCAGATGAGCCTTCCCTCAGGGAAGCCAGCCGACGCACACGGCACCGCCGCCAGCCACCGAGGCTCCGCCGGACCATCACTGTGGGCACGCAGGGCCTGTCGACATCAACCTGGCAATCCCTTACATACGACGCCACGCGGTGCACTGGAGGGGCTAGTCTCCTTTGCAACCAGCCAGTTTCCTTCCTCTCGCCCTCACATGCATTTTCCACCTGCGAGAGCCACCATCCGTCCTCTCTCTCCGGCCGCCACCACGGAGTCAGCCGGGGGTTTCTCACCCTGGGAACACACATTTTCCAGGCTTCCAGAAGAGTTCTAAAACCAGCCTTTGGCTTCCTGAGAAGTTCCTGACTTTTACAATATTTGCATTGGTTTTTGCCTAATTTTCCCATCTATCGGCCTTATGCCTTTGACACGCAAGTGGCCCAGTCAGGACCCTCTCTGCCCAAGCGTGGGACTTAAGTCCATCGTCGGCCTTGCCACTGTGCACCTCTCCCAGCTCACGGCCTGGGCACCACGTTCCCAAGGACCCTCCTGTGGGTCCCTGCTGACCATCTGTCCCAACACACACACACACACACACACACACACACTCTTCCCTTCTTCGGTGAAGTACCGCTTGGGCCAGGAACACAGCGGTTAGACACCGGGCTTGAATCCTGCCTCTACCACTGTTGGCTGGGGCCTCTGCAAGTCACTTCTGCTCTAAGCTTGCTCTCTTTTCTGTGAAACCAGAATAAAATGGTCCTGACCGGTTCCGGGGGTGGGTAGGGGTGTTGTGAGAATTTGATAAGGCAATGGGGGTAAAGCGCCCTGCCTCGTACTGTGGACACGGTAAGGCTCGATAAATGCGAGCTATTATGATCAGGTGTATTATCAATCACCAACACTACCACTGAACTTCATTCCCAGTTTTCCAGCGTTCCCAGCCTCCTTTAATGTCTTTTGATCGCCCAGCAAGGCAGGAGCGTCAGTGGTTCCCAAACCCATCTGTGCTTGTATTCCCTGGCTCTACCCTCAAGGACTCGAGTTAGTACATCCAGTGTAGGACCTGGAATCTGCATTCTGAATAAAATCCTCCTCCCCACGCAGGGGATCCTGGTGTAGCCTGTTCTATCTGGAAACCACAAGACTCAAGTATAATCTTGCTGCGGCATTTTATTATTTAAATGCAACTTCATGGTCCTTGGCCTCATCCCGTAAGGTTCATCCTGATGTCTACTCAAGCTGTCCCCCCATACGGCTTTCAGTGTCTTCCTGCTGCTGTGGCCCTCCCCCCCTTGCCTGTCAGCTCTCCCCACGTCCGCTGTGTGCTGGCGGTACGCACCAGCCAGACCCCAAGATCCTGCTGCTCTCTCCCTCTCCTGCCCCCTTACCCGCTCCGACCGGGAAGACCTTCTGGCAGTGCCAGAAGCTGCTGGAACCACCCGCCGGAATGGCCCTTCCAAGTACCTCGCCAGCCCACGGTGCTGCCTGTTGTCCAGGGACACTGAAGAACGAGAGCCAGGAGTCAGCGAGCCCTTCTCCCGCCCCTACAACAGGGGGCAGCGTGCTGCCGCGGGATGAGCAGTGGCTTTGGAGTCAGACAAGCTCCTGTCCATCATTTGTTAGCAGGTCCATGAAACCTCTTCCTTCAACTTCCTCACATGGAAAATAAGGTTAGCAGCTTCGATGCTCACCTCCATTCAAGAAATCTTGGCCCAAGGTTGCAAAGAGTTTCTTTTTTTCCCCCTAGAAGTTCTACAGCTTAAGTTTCACTATGATCTATTTCAAGTTAATTTTTACCTGTGGGATGAGATACACATTATGATTTTTTCCCATATGGATATCTAATTATTCCAGTATCATTTGTTGAAAGATTATCATTTTTCCATTGAATTTCCTTGGCATTTTTATTGACTATGAATTCATCAAAGATATGTTAATTTCTGGATTTATTTGGATTCTATCCTTAGGCCAGTACTGTACTGTCTCGATTACTATAAATTTCTATTACATCTCATCAGATAGCATAAGTCCTCTTAAAAAATTTTAATTTTTCTAGCTCATTTACATATCCATACAAATTCTTAATCATCAATTTCTACAGAAAAGATTGATGGGATTTCGACTTGGACTGAAGTGATCTGTAACAATTTAGAGAGAACTGACACCTTCATACAGTTATCTGGAATCTCTCCAGTAATTCGGGTCTTTGATTTAAGACACGTTTTATGGTTTTTACTATAAAGGTCTTGCACCTATCTTGTTAAATTTAGCTTTAACTATTTTATGCTTTTGGATGCTATTTTAAAAGAATTTTCTTTCAATTTCCAATTGTTTGTTGTTGCCAGTGTTTAAAATACAGATTTTTAATACTCATCGTGTAACTTCCAAACTTGTTAAACTGCCTTCTAGGAGTTTTGACGATTCCTTAGGATTTTTTACATCACATGAAAATAAAGACAGCTTCATTTCTTTCCGATTCGTAGGACCTTTTTTCTTGCTTTATGGCACTGGCTGGGACCTGATGGAAGAAGTGGCAAGAACGAATTTTCTTTCTTACTTTGTTCCTGAACTGAGGGACAGAGCCGGCAATGTAACTTACGGGCCCACTGCAAAGTGAAAATGAAGGTTCCCCTCCTCAAAAAGCAGGAAAAAAAGAGCCATTAAAGCTACTAAAATATAAAACTTTGCCCTTTCCTCTGTGGCTTATTTTTACTTGTCATGGTGATTTTTACTTTCTATTCAACATTGGCCTAAGAAAAGCTAAATTTTAAAATTACTAGCGTGGATTTCGCTATCTTAAAAAGGTACAATACCAATTTTTTTAAATGTTTATTTACTTTTTGAGAGAGACACAGAGCACAAGCAGGGAAGGGGCAGAGAGAGGGAGACACAGAATCTGAGCTGTCAGCACAGAGCCCGGTACTGGGCTCAAACCCACGAACCGTGAGATCATGACCTGAGCTCAAGTCGAACACTTTAAAAAAAAATTTTTTTTTAATGTTTATATTTGAGAAAAAGAGAGAGACAGAGTGCGCGCAGGGGAGGGGCAGGGAGAGGGAGAGAGAGAGAGGGAGAGAGGGGAGAGGAGGGAGAGAGGGGAGAGAGAGAGAGGGGAGAGAGAGAGAGGGGAGAGGGAGAGAGAGAGGGAGAGAGAGAGAGAGGGAGAGAGAGAGAGGGAGAGGGAGAGAGAGAGAGGGAGAGGAGGGAGAGAGAGAGAGAGAGAGAGAGAGAGAGAGAGAGAGAGAGAGAGAATCCGAAGCAGGCTCCAGGCTCTGAGCTGTCAGCACAGAGCCCAATGCAGGGCTTGAACTCACAAACCGTCAGATCGCGACCTGAGCCAAAGTCGGACGCTTAACCCAAGCATCCCCGAAGCTGGACACTTAACTGAGTCACCGAGGCACCCCTGTACAATGCCAGTTTTAAATGCAAATATAAGAGCATTTAACACATATGCAGAACACGGAAATGAAACAATTAGTATCTCATGGCTTAGATGCACCTGTGTACGTGTGTATTTCATTCTTACCAAAACAGCGGAGACACTGTACAAAACTAACTCAACTGTTCATATTTCACTTCTTGATATGCACACATTCTACTAACACTGTCCATCTTCAGCCTACTAATGAAGGACTGAAAAGAAAAGGAACTACGGCCTCTCTCTCTCCCTTTCCTTCTAAGCCATCAGTTTCTGCATTAAATGGTTGGCTAACCCAGGGACGCGATGGGTAGGTACTAAAGAGATGATGTGGTTCCTTGCGTGCTCACACTTCTTAGAATGTCACTGCCCCCCTGCGTCAGAAGCGAGTTCTAGTTTGAACAGAAAGCATGGCCTCTCAGGACCCCCACTTAGTCGCAGGTGTAACGTGCTCACTCTGTACTTGCTTTGCATCCTGCTGGCCTCCCAGCCGCTCCGAGCCCGCGAGGATTCACTGCGGGGGCACTGCGAGCACTACACGGACACGGGCCAGGCAAAGAATGGAAGACACCCATACCGTGGTATTTCCTCTGCACATGGGCGTGTTCCGCTATACAATTAGGCTTTAATTACAAAACACAAGGTCAAAGATAACAAGAATTTCAAGACTTCGCAAGTCACATGCCCATAAAGCCAAACCTGCTTAGGAGGAGAGGATTCAGATTTTCACTATTAAACATGATGTAGGTGTTTCACAGATGCCTTTGCTGAACTCAAAGAAACTTTCTATTCCTAGTTTGCTGAGAGGTTTTACCATCAACGGGTGTTGAATTCTGTCAAGGGTTTTTCTGCATTTACTGAAATAATTATGAATTTTCCTTTCTAGTCTGCTAATATGTTGAATTATATCAATTGATTTTAACATGCTAAAACAATACATTGCTTTGAAAATCCCTGACTGGTCACTATGTGTTACTCTTTTTACATATTGCTGGGTTCTCTTTGCTAACATTTCTATTAAAGATTCTTACAGGGGCGCCTGGGTGGCTCAGTCGGTTAGGCGGCCGGCTTCGGCTCAGGTCATGATCTCACGGTCTGTGGGTTCGAGCCCTGCATCAGGCTCTGTGCTGACGGCTCAGAGCCTGGAGCCTGCTTCGGATTCTGTGTCTCCTTCTCCCTCTGCCCTTTGCTTGCTCACACTCTGTCTCTATGTCTCTCAAAAATAAGATAAAAATGTTAAAAAAAAAAAGATTCTTACATACACAATGAGAACTATTCACCTGTGGTGGTTGTTTTTTTTTTTTTTTTCCCCTATGCTTTTTTCTGGGTTTTGATATTGGGGCAATGCTGATGCTGACCTACTAAAATTAGTAGGGAAATGTTCCCACTTCTATTTTTTGGCATAGTTTGTACAGAATTGTATTATTTCACTCTTAATTGCTTGGTGGAATTCAGTATTGAAACCATGTGGGCCTGGGGGCTCTTTGAGACTAGAGTTTTTAAGTTCAGACTCAATTTCTCTAATGGATACAGGACTATTCAACTTTGGTAGTAGGTCTATCAAGTAATTTGTGGATCTAATTTGTCAAACTTGTTGGCATATGGTAGTTTAGAACATTTTATTTTTCTGTTAACGTCTGTAGGACCTATAGTCATGTTCCTACTTCCATTCCTGGTATTTGTATCCTCTCTCATTCCCCTGATCATCTAGCTAGAGATTTATCTATTTTGACTTTTTCAAAGAATCAGCTTTGGATTCACTGATTTTTCTTTATTGTTTGTCCAGATTTTGTTTTTTTCTTTTGTTTTGTTTATTTCTTCCTATTCTTACTCTGGATTTTTTTTTACTTAAGGTAGAAGTATAATTGATCTTAGACATTACTTTTTTTAATACTTATTTTTTGAGAGAGAGAATGTGAGTGAGGGAGGGGTAGAGAGAGGGAGGCACAGAAAAGGAAGCAGGCTCCAGGCTCTGAGCTGTCAGCACAGAGTCCAATGCAGGGCTTGAACTCGAACCATGAGATCGTGACCTGAGCTGAAGTCAGATGCTTAACTGACTGAGCCACCTAGGTGCCCCTAAACCTTCTTTATTAATATAAACATTTAATACTACAAATTTTCCTCTTATCACCACTTTGCCTATATCCCGCAAGTTGGGCATGTTTTCATTTTCATTTAACTCAACACACTTTTTAATGTTTCTTGTGATTTCTCTCTCGACCCATGGGTTATTTAGGCACGTGTTTAACTTCCAAATACTTTGTGATTTTAAGATCTATTTATTTCTACCTCAATCCGTCATTTTTGTCAGAGAACATACTTTGTATGCTTTTAATAATTTTTTACGGTATTGAATCTTGTGTTATGGCCAGCAGATTGCTTGTCTTCATGAACATTTCCGTGCACCTGAATGCATTCTCTGCAGTTGCTAGGTGGAAGGTTCTATAAAATATCACTTTGGTCCAGCTGGTTCAGATGGTTCAGTGATCTGCATATTTACTAATTTGTCTATTTGTTATACCAGAAACAGACAGGAGTGATGCGATCTTCAAGTATTATGGATTTGTCTATTCTTCCTTTTCATTCTGTCAGTTTTCGCTTCATGTATTTTGAAGCTTTGTTATTGGGTGCTTATGTATTTGGGATTATGATGAATTTTTGATGAATTGTCTCCTTTATCATTATGTTATTTCTCCCTCTTTGTCCCTGATAATGTTCCATATTCCAAAGTCTACAAGTTCTTTACGTATTGCTTAATACAGCCAGCCACTCCATCTTTCTTTTGATTAACATTTGCATTGAATGTCTTTTTCCATCCTTTTACTTTTAATCTATTTGTGTCTTTACATTTAATATGGGTTTCTTTGTGATAGCTTATAGTTGGTTCTTGCTTTTTTTTTTTTTAATGTTTATTTATTTTTGAGAGAGAGAGAGAAAGTGCACAAGCTGGGGAGGGGCAGAGAGAGAGGGAGACACAGAATCCAAAGTAGGATCCAGGCTGAGCTGTCAGCACAGAGCCTGGCACAGCGTTCAAATCCACAAACTGTGAGATCATAATCTGAGCCCAAGTTGGACACTCAACCAACTGAGCCACCCAAGTGCCCCATTCTTGCTTTGTTATCTAATAATATCTGCCTACTAAGTGGAGTCGTTACATCACATATACTTAATATTTTCATAATATGACTGAAGTTAAAACTATCACATCGATCATCTTCTATTTGTCTCATTTGTTCTGTTACTTTTCCCCTCTTTTCTTGCCATCTTTTGCTTTATCATTCTCTTTTATCTCCATTATTGGCTTATGTGCCCTATTTCTTTGTTATGCTTTTGTAATGGTTGCTCCGATATTCACGATACACCTCTCTAACTTAATACAGTCTACTTCAAATATCACTTTACATACATTTAAGAAAGTTACTACTACTCTTGGTTTGGGCTCAGGTCATGATCTCACAATTTGTGAAAAATCAAGCCCTGCCTCAGGCTCTGCACTGACAGCACAGAGCCTGCTTAGGATTCTCTCTCCCTCTCTCTCTGCCCCTCCCCTGCTCATATTATCTTTCTCTCTCTCAAAATAAACATTAAAAAAAATTTTAACAGTATATGGTCATTTCTTCCCTCCTGTCCCTTATGCTATTATTGCCATATATTTTGCCTCTGTGTTATAAACTCCAAAGTACACTCTTCATATGTTTTCTTTAGTCTTCTCAAAAGATTAAATATGAAGGAAAAAGAACTTTCATTCTTCCCCACATATTTACCACTTAGGGGTCTCTTTGTTCCTTTGTGCAGCCCAAATTTCTGTCCAGTGTATTTTTATTTTGCCTGAAAAACTTTCATTAATACTTTTTGTAGTGGGGGCACCTGGGTGGCACAGCTGATTAAGCATCCGACTTAGGTCATGATCTCAGTCTGTGAGTTGGAGCCCTGCGTTGGGCTCTGTGCTGACAGCTCAGAGCCTGGAGCCTCCTTCATATTCTTTGTCTCCCCCTCTCTCTGCCTCTCCTATGCTCATGCTCTGTGTCTCTCTGTCTCTCAATAATAAATAAAAACGTTAAAAAAATTTTAAAAACCCCTTTCTGTAGCACACTTCTGGCAGTGATGAATTCTCTCAACTTTATTTTGTTTTATCTATAAATTTTTTTTCTAATATTTAAGTAATCTCTATTCACCCCCAATGTGGAGCTTGAACTCATGACCTCAAGATCAAGGGTCACATGCTCTTCGACTAAGCCAGTCAGGCATCTTCTTCCACAAAATAAAAGTATTTCACCTTCATTTTCTGAAGGATATTTTTGTTGGGTATAGAATTCTAGATAGAACTGAAAGATAAAAATGGTCAATTGTCTTCTGCCTTAGAATAATTTCTGACCAGACATCTTCTATTATTCTTTGTTCCTCTCTATGTAATAGGTCTTTTTATTTTCCTTCTGGTTGTTTTTATTAGTTTTTCCTCATTATGAGTATTAGGCAATTTGATTATGATACACCTTGGTGTGACTCTCTTTTTGGTATTTGATGCTGTGCTTCTTAAACTGTGGGTTTCTAATTTTTGGACATTTTCCCACCCTTATTACTTCAAATATTTTTTCTGTCCTCTCTCTCTTCTTCTGGGACAGCACTGCTCCCCACTCTCTACAGTTTACAGTCAAAGCGATCTCAGATAACTGTCTAGGTCCTCCGCTTCAGATCCAGAATTACCTTCCAGCTCTCTCTCTTGCTATGTCACGCAATCCTCCAGTCAAAGGATCTCCGTCGATACACAGATGTTCATCCTCTAGGTCCCTGCTCACCAAAAACTGCTTCTGCCCCTTCTCCATCAATGTAAGGCTCAAAATAGAATTTGCTCTTCACGCCCCAGCTCAGTAATGCCTCCTCCATGAGCCCTCTCCTAACCGAGGCAGAAAGATGCTCTTTCTCTACACCCAAGGGTCTTGTGTGGCATAGTGCCTCCTGGAAGGCCTGAGGCCATCCCTTCAGTCAATTTGGGATGAGCCCTACCCTCATTCTCAGGAGAAGGAAAGGTACTGGACCCTGCTGTCTCTGTGATAGGAGTAAAAGTAATGACTATATCAAAACATGCCTGTGTGAGACTTTCCTAAGGGAGAAGGAGAGCAACAGTATCTAATGAGGGAGTGAGTCAGGCAGCACATCACAGATTAAGTCAATTATTCTGAGCCAGAGGAAATACTTCTAAGGGTATTTACTCTCGGATTCGTCTCTCTCAATACATCCTCTCAGGAGTTCGCGGGGGGTGGAGGGGGTCCAAAAACCATGCCAGCCTGTGACTTCGTTCTTATAAAGCCAGGAAAGCACAGGGGCAGGCAATCGTGTCCCAGGAAGCCACACAGCTCCTGGCTCCAGGTCTCTGGGGAGAGAGCCCTGGCCCCAGGGCAGCAAACAATTCCCAAGATTGAGAGAACAAAACCAAGATTAACCATGCAACCAAGAGCAGTTCCCCAGCAAAGATCTGAAGCCTGAGGCCACCTCAGTTTCCCACCGGAAACTCTTTCAAGGCACAGAACTCCAGACATCCCCTTCAAATGCGCTCGCACCAGGTCACCTGCCTTCCCTCTATCCCCACCTCCTGTTCCCATCATCCTCACACATCCCCACACGACCACACACTCAAAAGCCTTCCACCTGAATAAATTCCTCCTAACCCTCCACTAGCCCCTCACTCACCCTTGTCACCCCAAATTCCAATGCCCACCCACCCCTCCGCCCTTACCCCTCTGAAGCTCTCCCGTCTCCACATAAGCTCCTGGAGGAGAGCCACAGAGGATACTCATGAACAGGCCCTCCATCTCCTGTACCTGTTGCAGGTCCCTCCCTCACCACATAAACAGGTGTCACGGTGTTCCTCAGCACCCTCCTTGAGGAGGTGGAAGCGTACTGGCTTGGGGGCCAGGAGACTGAGGCTACAGATGGGGGCTGGGATGACACTGTCTGTGTGACCTCAAGCAAGTGACTTCCCCTCTGGGTCTCAGATTCTGTCTCTGGGAACAGTAATTTCCCGAGGCTATCACCACCAGGCAGAAGCAACATGGGGAGCAGGGGACAGAGCACAGCGGAATGAGATCCTCCTAAGTGCAAACCTCAACTCATCCCCGTTTGTAAATTCCAGGCAAGCAAAATGCTGCTTAGCACCTCTCAATAGGGATACACTTTTGGATTTAACAACTACAGATAAGCACATAGTAACACTTGTATCTGAACAGGGCTTCATTGTTTACAAAGTACTTTCACTGACTGTCTCATGCATTCCTTGCCGCAACCCAGCTGGTGGGTCATTGTCATCACAGCGAACCTATGAGGCAAGTATTAGTCTAAGAGGTTTACCTATGGGAACTCATTCAGAGATTTCAGGAAGGAGGCACGGACAGGGTTAAGCAACCTGACCAAGATTACAGAGCTGATACATGGTGATAAATGGCAGATCCGGCCCTGGAACCCCAGCAGCAGCTTTGGGTCTGATGCTTACTCATCAAGTACATGCCCTCTATCCTCCTCACTGTCAGAAGAGCAAACCAAACTCAGCGACATCAATGGCTTGCCTAAGACCCCAGCATCCACAGAGGGGCAGGGTTTGAACTCCACTCCCATTCACTGACAAAACAATGGTGAAATGGGCAAAATCACAAACACAAAGGATGTCAGCACTGGACAGAGACGTGGGCATTACAGAGCCCCAACCCTCCAACGGAGGCTCGGCATTCGCCCCGCGTCCAGCTCCTGGCCTGGCTTCCCTCCTCCTGCACAAACTGCCACCCTCTCTCTTTCACCCTGCAAGTTGATTTGTGTTGATTTAGATGCTTTGGAGCATCCCAGTGAATAAGCCACTCGGACCGGGGCCACAGCAGGTGCCGGGACGAAGGGCGGCCCCTGGCTCTCAGCCGAGATGCTGCTGTCCTGTACCCAGCCGGCTGGGCTGGGCTGTGCCTGCACTTCCTGCTCTGTGGGACCCACGCAGAGTCCTACTTGCTGTGTCACATGGAGGCTGGCGGGAGCAGCTCGCTACGCCAGCCTGGCTCTCCCTCAGCTCAAGGAGCAGCCACGACTACACACGAGAAGCCACCAGTGTGGACCTCGGGCGGGACCTCTGGCTGGAGGAGGAAAGGGCTGCACACTGCAGTTGTATCTCACCACCTTGAGCGGGAAACTGGTGACCGGTGAGGAGCGTGTAGGCGTGAGCGCAGTCATACTTTCGCTGATTTGCATAAACATATAAATAATCTCTCAATCCTAAATGTGCATAGATTCACATAAATATGCAAATTCATAGGAAGCTCTGCAAATACGCACTCCAAAAACTTGGCAATGGTTGCCTATGGGAAGGGGAGCAGAGCAGGGGGAACGCGGGACTGTCACGGCTACTCCTCACAGCTGCTGCCTGGGTGGAATTGTTTCTTACAAGCACTTGCACATTACCGAGGGCAATCAGTCTCCATACCTATTGATCTATAAAAGGGGAGTCGATGTGACCAGTAGGCACCCTTGAGGGATAATATCATGGGTAATATTTTTCCATTCTATTTAGCATATTCCGGGCTTTCCAGAATGGGCGCATGTGTTACTGTTACAGTAGATTGAACCGTATGAAATGCTGTTAGCCTTTCTTGCAGATTGCAAGTGGTTGCCTTTTGGGCATTTCACGTGATTCAACCTAATAAAAATTCGTGCATTCACATTCAACAACTATTTATGGAGGGACCGCTCTGTGCCGTGCCCCTAGTCAGACAAATTGTTTTGGTGTTAAGGAAGTAAATAAACCAAGCCGGGCCCCTCCTGTGGGCAGACCCCAGGTGACTCCTCTCTCTGTCACCTCAGCACCTGGCAACTTGTGCAAACATGCATCTAGAGCCTTATGTGCTTGGCTGAATGAAAAGACAAATTACTAGCTAGACGGACGACAGATACCCATCGCTAGACATACAAATGACATGACACAGTCCAGATAATCGATCCCGCATGCAGCATCCCTGTAACGAAAAAGTCGAAGAAGAGGATGGGTCAGACTCTGGTTAACTTGGCCACGCTGTGGACCTCGGCTGCTCTGGCAGGGTGACGGGAGCAGAGAAGCAACAGAGAAAGGGAACAGCACGAGGGGCAAGCAGCCCGCAGAGGGTCACGACCATGGGCAGAGGGCAGCCCAGGTTGGCAAACACAACCCCTCAGCCATGACCGGCAGTCCCCAGCTGAATGGTCCCTTGAAAGGGCTCCTCTGCCTCTCCCCACTCCCTCAAACAGCACATGCTTCCAGGCAGGGGAACATTCTAACAGTCTCCACAGAGCTGTGCCACCATCCAGGCAGCAGTGGGTGTCTCTATATTAATGTAAATGTTTACGTCGACTGTAATTCTTTCATGAACAGTCAATACCTAAATTTTCCTAGAGACCACTCTCCCCACCAAACCATAAATGAGAGCTGTAGACGAATTTATACCTCTAGTATTTGCATCCTGCAATAAGGTAGGATGGGCAGGTTCTTAGCACGGGTAGGGGAACAATGTCTATAAAACAGAAGCAGGGGCCCCTGGGTACCGAGTTTTGGTTTGCAGGCAAAAACAAAATGCCTGGGATCCTGTAAGGTTCAAAACCCACATCACCTGAGGATTTCCTAGAAAGGAGAAGTGGTTTAGGCTGAGAAGGAGACTGAGGGCAGTGAGACGGCTGAATTCAAACACTGGAAGGGCTGCCAGGCAGAAAACAGGGGCAGGTGCACGTCACTTTCTCCGCATAAACTTGAACCAGGAACAGACACTAAGAGAGGGCAGGATAGGGCTCAAATAGAAGGGCCGGGAGTGCGGGACAGCACCGAAGTGCTCTGAACCGATATTCCAGGTGAGTCGAGACCATCCGTCCCTCGACAAGACCCACTGGACTTACACACACAGCTGGTGGGATCCTCTCTAGAAAATTCCTGCATTTCTGCTCTAACTTCTGGAGTGTTTCCCCACAGGCAGCTGTGTTTAGTCCTAAGCCTGGTTATGTCAGCTGTTTTCTGGTATCCTATTTACATAATTTATATATAACCTAAACATAAAATAGGAGTTTGAAAAAAAGGCAATTGTTTCTAAGAAAAGTGAGTATTTTGGAAATTTTTGAGTGAATAGCTCAAACTGCTGGTAAATTAGAAGTGAGCAAGACAGGGGTGCCTGGGTGGCTCAGTCCGTTGAGCATCCGACTTTGGCTCAGGTCATGATCTCACACTCATGAGTTCAAGCCCTGCATCAGGCTCTGTGCTGACAGCTCAGAGCCTGGAGCCTGATTCAGATTCGATGTATCCCCCTCTCTCTCTGCCCCTCTTCCATTTGCGCTCTCTCTCAAAAATAAAAACATTTTTAAAAATTTAAAAAAAAGAAGTGAGCAAGATAATAGCAAAAATTTGGCCAGAAAGTCATAAAAATCTAAAGTCCTGTACCCAGATTATTTCCAACTGACTTTTAATTCTCTCTCCTTTAAGAAACTGGAAGTTACAGACGACACAACCTAACTACGAGGGACACCGATGTGAGCACCTAGACACAGAGGAAAGATCTTTCCCTCAACAAAAGATAAGTGACCATATAGCTAAGTGTATTCACTTAAAATCATGTTAAATACATATAAATGTGTATATTGTACAATTGCTTTGGATTCCTGATCTTATGGACTTTCTAAAAATCTACCTCATTGCATTACTTTTTATATACAATCGGCGAGTATATATTTTGGTGAGTGCTGGCAGATGCATACAGCTCTGTGACTATATCCATAGTCATGATTCGGAGCCCCATAAGGTTCTATTGTGGCCCATCCAAGCCGGCTCCCTCACTCCACAGTGTGTCTGTAGCGGTATCATGGCTCTTACTGCATGTATTGAGGTCATCCATTGCCTACTATCTTTCCAAGCTTTGGTTTTTATTCCCTTTCCTCAGAGTGAAATTCACTCTTTTTGGAGTACAGTCTATGTGTTTTGACAGTTATGTGGCCTCCATCACAAGAACTTTGCACATTAACTGACCAACTACATGTCCCAATCTCATCTGGTAAGAGCGTTTTCACTGCATTTGGATCCGAAGATCAGAGATCAGCCTGCCTGCATTTTCACTGTGGTTCTGGGCACCTGACTTACACTGTGCCCTTCCTCCCCCGTTTCTTCACCTATAATGCCAGAGGCGAGAATATCAACTCACAGTAGGTATGATGACTAAAGACGTTCAGTAGATAAAAAGTACTTTAAATGTGCTTTGTAATCAGTCTTAACAGCATCTTCAGGCCTATGAGGCTGCTCTGAAGGAAAGGGAGTTCCCCGTCCCCGGAGAGATGGAAGCAAAGGCTAGAGCATGTGTTGGGGATTCTATAGCCTGCAAGTTGGACCATGGGCCCCAAAGAAGCTTTCCACCCCCAAATTCAGTGAGAAGTCTCATGAGGTGTGTATGAGTGGATGCTGGTGAGGAGAAGCAAAGCAAGGCCCCCCGGGAGCAGTGAGGGCTGCCCCCCAGCCCCAGGGTCCTCTTTCTTCTCAATAAAGAAACCAAGCTCCACGTGGCTCAAATGATTTGACCCAATGGAAGAAGACATTGGACATTCCTCTGGTCCAAAGCATCCTGGAGACTTTCTTCACCCACTACCTACATTTTAAAAATTTTTTTTAACATTTATTTATTTTTGAGAGACATAGAGACAGGGTATGAGCAGGAGAAGGGCACAGAGAGAGGGAGACACAGAATCTGAAGCAGGCTCCAGGCTCTGAGCCGTCAGCACAGAGCCCAACGCGGGGCTCGAACTCACAGACCGCGAGATCATGACCTGAGCTGACGTCATCCGCCTAACCAACTGAGTCACCCAGGCACACTCCCCCACTACCTACTCTATATTCATTCCTCTCAAAATAGGGAAAGATATTAAATGAAAGGTCACTGCTATGGTATAAAACAAACACAAGCAAAAGAAACACCCCAAAAATCAAAAGACAAAAAGCCTGCGTTATAAGTCCGGCATTCTTGTCCTCATGGGAAACTTCACCTGAAGTGCACATTCCCTCAAACATAACACGTCTAAGGTGGCAACAAAAAAAATGCTGGCTCAGCTCCCCTACCCCCCCAAAAGGAGACTCAAGTTTCCAATGACCCGCCAAGGTGCCCTCCGGACATTTGGAGCATGGAGCTTCTCCTCTCCCTTGGGATTGGCCCAAGTTGCTCTAAAATTCCTCTCCAGTGGAGCCAGTAATAATGACGCAAAAGCCAGAGCAACAGGCACTGCTAGGCCCGGTCGTGCCTCCGCCCTGCACCGAAAAGCCAGGTACGTAGGTGAGTGCATTTCATCACTGCACTGACCCAGTGAAGGAAGATTAGCCCATTTCACAGAGGTAGAGACTAGACAGAGAGATTAAATAACATACTAAAGCTCTTACAGTTGGTAAGTTGGGAGTCGGGAGGAACTTCGAGTCAAATGACTGTGAAGCCGGTGCCTTTATGGATTCCCGAAGCACAAAGCCCATTGGCAGGCCAGGCTCCCAAGGTCCCTTCACTATAGTTTATAACTAGAGAGGTCAGCTGGGTCTGAGACCAGACGCTATGGAAGGAACAGAAAATGCTCCCTAAAATAACCACACTACATTGGGTCTTTCCTGAAATAAAGAGGCAATGTCCCAAGTTTGTTCCCAGAAATGGGCAATATAAACAACTACAATCCCAATGTGTAGTGTGTGTGTGTGTGGTGTGTGTGTGTGTGTGTGTGTGTGTCTGTGTGTGTGTGTGTGTGTGTGTGGTGTGTGTGTGGTGTGTGTGTGTGTGTGTGGTGTGTGTGTGTGTGTGTGTGGTGTGTGTGTGTGTGTCTTCCAGAGTGCTTGTGAAGGATAAACCATAATCACATGTAGGAGTTTAGAAAAAAGAACTGGAGAGAGAACTGTGCCACTTTCCTGGCTATCAGAGGGAGGCTGTGTCTAGCAGACTGACTCGTCCAACACTGGGAACGGGGCCTGTGAGGCCGTGGGAGCAGTTCTCAGCCTGAGACGAGGACCCGCCCTCAGCACCATGCACTGGCCTTTGCTCATTTCCTCTTCAGGGAATTACTCATTTGGTTTCTTAGGAATTGGTAGCAAATATGCACCAAGTAACAGACATACGCAGTATTTAGCTCCTTAGGAGGGTGACCAGGTACGTCTACCATCACCGAGTTGGTGACCAAGCCTTGGCTTATCAGTCTCTTAAGAATTTGGTCCATGGGGATCAATTATCCACGACCCGGTCCCACTGAGTGAAAAACAGTCTTCCCAGGGCTGCCAAGAAGCCCACCTTGAGCCAACCATGGAACTGGGAGGGGCGGCTGCCTAGCCTTATGCTGCCAGATCAGACTCAGCTGGCACCAGGTTACATTTCATGAGGACCAGTCTTGAAATGGCACGAGAAGAACAAACCACAACCATGGCAATCTTGCAAAGGTTCAAATCCAGACCATGTACTTTGGGGTTTTGAATGAGGGTGAAGAGTGGGTGGGATTTCATCTGAAACATGTCATTTTCTGTCCTGTGTACAACAAAGAAAGCGTTCTTGAAGAGAGGAAAGGGAAAAGAAAAGCCTTCATTACTAATCAAAAGAAATTTCTTAGAAACCACAAAGAGGAACTTTGCTGAGGAAACGGCTGAAAACCTGGTCAGAGGAAGGAAGAGGCATCGGACATAGAAAGGCCGAGAGAGAGTTCAAATAACAAGCCAACCTCACACCTAAAGAAACTAAAAAAGGAACAAACAAAGCCCAAGGTGAGAAGGAAGGAAATAATGAAGATCAAGACCAGAAATAAATGAGAGACTGAAAAAAAAATTCAAAAAAAAAAAAATCAGTGAAACCAGGAGCTGGTTCTTTGAAAAGATAAACAAAACTGATAAACCCTTAGCCAGACTCATCAAGAAAAAGAGGACCCAAATAAATAAAACCAGAAACAAAAGAGAACAACGGACACCACAGAAATACAAAGGATTGTAAGAGAATGCTATGAAAAATTACATGCCAACAAATTGAACAACCTGAAAGAAATGGATAAATTTCCAAAAACTATAATCTTCCAAAACTTAATCAGGAAGAAATAGAAAACCTGAATAGACCAATTACTAGTAACCAAATTGAACGGATAATCAAAAAGCTACCATAAAATAAGTGTCCAGGACCAAGTGAGCATTCACAGGAGAAGTCTACCAAACATTTAAAGAGATAATACAAATTTTCATCAAACTATTCCAAAAAACAGAAAAGGAAAGAAAGCTTCTAAATGTATTCTACGAGGCCAGCATTATGCTGACACTAAAACCAAAGACATCACCAAAAAAAAGGGAAACTACAGGCCAATATCCCTGATGTATACAGATGCAAAAATCCTCAACAAAATATTAGCAAAACATATTCAACAGTACATTAAGAAGATCATTCACCACAATCAAGTGAAATTTATTCTAGGGATGCAAGGATGATTCAATATTTGCAAATCAATCAACACAATACACCACATCAACAAAATTAAGGATAAAAATCATATGATCGTCTCAACAGGTGCAGAAAAAGCATTTGCTGAAATTGAACATCTGTTCATGATAAAAACTCTCAACAAAGAGGGTTCAGAGGGAACATACCTCAGTGTATATTGAGGCCATATGTAACATCATGCCCAGTAGTGAAAAGCTGAGTCATTTTCTTCTAAGATCAGGAACAACATAAAGATATCCACTCTTGCCAGTTTTAGCCAACATAGTACTGAAAGACCTAGCCACAGCAATCAGACAAGAAAAAGAAATGAGGCATCCATACGGTTAGGGAAGAACTTAAGCTGTATTTGCAAATGGGGTAGGGCATGGATGCTGTGGGCTAGGGAACCTCTACCTCTGGGTTACTCCCTAATGCTAGGTCCTAAGCCCCCTTCTCTTAATTTTACACACTTTCCTTGGGCAAAACTCACCCTCCCTGTGGTGATGGGTGCCATTTAAATGCTAACGATTCCCAAATCTGGAACTCTAGATGTCTCTCGTAAGTTCCAGATCTTGAACACAGGGCCTGGTGCTCAATAATTACCCACTGATGGCTCAGTTGGTTAAGCGTCCAACTTTGGCTCAGGTCATGATCTCATGGCTCATGAGTTCAAGCCCCACCTCAGGCTCTGTGCCGACAGCTTGTGTGCTCTCTCGCTCTCTCTCTCAAAAATAAACATCAAAAAAAATTTTTTTAAATAATTACCCACTGAATAATCTGATAATTCTACCTGGATGTCCCATGGACACCTGAAACTGAACTCCTCTTCTCCATCCCATTTCCGTGTTGGTGGATGACTTTAAAAGTCTCCTAATCTGTCTTGGTCTCACTCAAGTCCACGAAAATGACTCTTCTAAATGCAAATCAGATCGTATCTGCCCCTACTTAAATTCCTACAGTGGACCTCATCATTGTAGGAATGAAGCCCAAATCCTTTAGCCCTTGTGCTATCTGGCTTCTCTATACCTTATCTCTCCAGCTCCCATCGCCCACTCATGCTCCTGTCACATAACAATGCTCACCGGTCCCAATCAAGTGAGACCCTCCTAGGACTCTGACTGAGAAGCCCTGTTCCCATTGCCCCACCTAGCAAACTCCTATTCATCCTTCAAATCCCAGCTCAACGGCCAGCTCCGGAGAAGCCTTCTTGTTTCCCTAGGTAGGTCCTCACTACCAGGACTTGCACCATAGTCCGTGAGCTCCTTGAGGGACGGGCTAGGTTTTACGCACTCTCTGTATCCTCTGACTAGATCAATGCTTACAACCCTGATGAAATGTTTGATAAGTGATGGAAAGAGCTCAGTTTCTCCTTAAACTAGAGGAACGAGCAGAGGAGGTGGGATAGTAAAGCTCCAACTCTGCTCAGTCTTTCTCCTATATGATCTTGTGCGAATCATTTTTGTGCAAGGAGATTAGAATTAGGCCAATGGGGTATGAAAGGACTCATTTTTTGGGCTCCTAAGAACCCTCCTCTAATGCTGCTTTTTCCTACACAAGAATATGAACAACTGGCAAAGGAGTACTGATCAGCACCCCTGAAAGGTTTTATATAAATCTTTTTTTTAAAAATAATTTTCAGGGCTCCTGGGTGGCTCAGGCACTTAAACATCTGACTCTTGGTTTCAGCTTAGGTCATCACCTCATGGTTTGTGAGATCAAGCCCCACCTGAGGCTCTGTGCCTCAGCATGGAGGCTGCTTGGAATTCTCTCTCTGCCCCTCCTCTGCTCACGCTTCTCTCTTGCACTTAAAAAAATAATAAGTAATAATAAACTTAAAAAAATAATAATTCTCAAATCACTTGGCTTAATGCTAAAACATTTCCCCTATCTTGGATCTAGCCAAAAATGTATCAACCTCTCGCTGAGTTGATGGGGAAGGAAACAAAGGTAAAAACAGAGCGGGAAGGCAGGTGTTCAACATTTAGAGAGCGACGGTCACAACCCAGGCACCACCAAGGGCTGCAAAGGAATTCTACGATCAGTCTTAACCTCTCCTTGAAGCAAATGACAACCTAAGAGAGACAAATTTGACATGTTTCTGAAGCATGTACATGAGCGAACTCCCACCTCCTGGGAAAGGAATACAAATATCAGAGCCAGGCTGCCGATCCAGCTGTTGCATGGAGGGAAGGGACCAGCGCTGGTGCCGGGCTTGTGGCTGGAGGCACGGACAGCTTCCCTATAAACTGGCACGGTGTCCTGGACAGAGTGGGTATGCACGTTTGACAAAAGAATGAATTCTTCTCAAGAATGTAACGCAAGAGGGGCGCCTGGGTGGTTCAATTGGTTGAGTTTCCAACTTCGGCTCAGGTCACGGTCTCACGGCTTGTGGGTTCCAGTCCCGCGTCGGGCTCTGTGCTGACAGCTCGGAGCCCAGAGCCTGCTTCAGATTCTGTGTGTGTGTGTGTGTCTCTCTCTCTGCCCCTCCCCCACTCGCACTTTCTCTCTCTCAAATAAATAAACGTTACAAAAAAGAAAAGAATGTAACGCAAGACAAAGCTCACGCAAATGAACTAAGAGCCACTGTCTTTTTCTTCATGTGCAATGCAGTAGCTAAAAATTTCTGAAAATCACAGAAATGATGGATTTCATAGAGAAGCAATACCTTAAAGAAGTTATTTATGCCTTGCTCTGGAGGACATTTCTGACTTTTGAAACATCCTGTGGTCACATGGTATTTTTGTACCCCACCCAGACTCGTGGATTTCTCCCCAGCAGCCCCCATGTGTCCCCCATGGTCTCTCCCAGAGATCACCACACCTGTGAGGAAGCCAAGTTGACCACATGGAGAGGTCACCTGGAGGAGCTCCAAGACTCCAGACCTCCCTAGAGCTTTCCAGCTCAGCGGTCAGTGGAATGCCAATGGCTCAACACAGCAGCCCAGACAGTCAAGTGAGTGACCCCAGCCGGCGCCATCTGAAACAGAAGAACTGCCCAGCTGAGCACAGTCAGCCCACGGAACGAGACAGCAAGCTGTTATTCTGAGATTGTTACAGCCAGGGATAACTGAAACACTTATTAAATTGGATGCATTTATGTGCCGTAAGGCCGCTGAGAAATGGGCTGTTCCCCATTAAAGGGTTTCCTAGAGAATCAAAACATCCAAACTTGTTTTTATCCAATTCTGACAAAAACATGTTTTTAGAATGCAATACCACACCCCGTCTTATACTAAATGTAATCTAATATTTTCCTGATGAATGGGCCGTCACTGCAGAGACATCGGGAATACACTATCCTACAACATAATGAAGCCTCCAACAGCCACAGAAGTACGAAAGCATTGGGTTGCAACCCCCATCCAATCTCCAGACAGCCTGCACCTGATCAGTAGCAATATGCCTGCCCCTGGGGTGAATGCTCTGTGTGATGTGTACGTGTGAAGGAATTACACATCCGTGGCATAGCGTGTTCCCATTTGTAAATAAACGTCTTAACGGGCTATTAATTCCAAGAGAAAATTTTGCTCCCAAATTGCCTTTCTGCTCTGAAATAGTTTATTCAAATATTGTTTCTTTCCCCTGAATGGTCACAGACTCTATAACAACCCCTTCAGAAGCGAACAGGTTGTGTGGGCAGATCGAGGGTCTCGGGAACGGCCGCTGGTCTCAGGAATGCTTCCCACCACCTTGGCTGTGGTTTTCTATGCCCCCCCCCCACCCTTCACCCATCAGCTGCTGCCTGGGCCCCCTCCTGCTCCATCACATCGCCCTAAGGGGCAGTTTGGGGCAGTTGAGGGCAAGTTGTCCCGTAGGAGGCCGGTGGTGCCAGGACGCTGGCAAGAGGAGGGATGTGGGGAGGCCCTGCTAGCTGCAGCTTGCTCCCCGCAGCCCGGCTCCCCTACACCCCAGACTCAGACTGGGACTGTCTGATTCCCATTATTCCCAGACCCCGCAGGCTGCAAGGCCCATAGTATTGCTCAGTAATCTTCGCTCATTCACTGATAAATGAGCAACACCCCAATCCCACACCCCATCTGACAGCCTGGCTCCACCTGCTCTTCTGGTCAGAACCCCGACCTTCCTGTCTCCTATGAAGAGAGCCCAGGGCGGGCTGGATGTCTTGCCGCTGACATTTCAGGCTACCCTGAGGTCTCCCTGCCCCTCTGTCTACTCCCTATTCCCCCATGGGTTTGAGAGAATGAAGGGTGCAGAGGAGGAAGCCGTGAAGAGTGAAAACGCTTCTCAGCGCTGCTGGTGGTGGCAGCAACAGGAACCTTCCCAAAGCCCCCAGATCTGCTTCCAATTGTGAAACTCAGTTCACTGCCCCTCCCCACCCCCCGACCCAGAAGGGAGTCCCTGGCTGGAGCCAACAGGTGATGGGCAAAGAAAAAGAAAAGGCGAGTCTTTAGGTAAGAGAAAGAAAAGCAAGGAGGTGCTGTGGTCTGGAGAATGCTCCTAGTCTCACCCTAGTTGGGATCTGGCCACCCCGTTCTCACTTCCCCGGCCCATCCAACCCTGGGTCCCAGGAGGTAACACGGGGCCAGCAGCAGACGGCAGGTGGGTGTTGCTTCATTCCACGGCTGGAGAAGAGACATATCCAGTGTTCTCCCGACAGCAGCACACGGCCACCTGGGGCTCCGTTTCCGCCACATTCAGAAATTCTGACTGCAGGGACTCTGTGACTTCAGGGAAACTTGGGCAAGTGGGTCTGGGAACCCAGGCACCTTTTAAAAAGTCACACTAGTTCCAAACAAATGACTCAAACTTCTGGCACGCGGTCCACCGAAAGCTGGGGCCTCCTGCATTCTATCCCAGGCTCCCAAACGGACTTGGGAGCCACTTCCTCCTGCCCCTCCATTCCCAAAGCCACATCCAGGGCACGGCTTCCGAGCCAAGGCCGTGCTCTCCTGGGATGCTAATATTGTTATCTTCTCTTCACTGATTTTTGTTTTCTCCCTGTTTCCTAATCTTTGGGGATTTTTGTCTCTTCTTAGCAGCACCTAAAGGATACCAGCAAATCACGAGTTTAGTGTCCGGGCTCCAAAGGGGAGAATTTGTTTTTGGTCCCTTAATGGACAGCCAAGCGTATGGGAAACTCCTGGGGCCCAGGGGCCCGGGCAGAGAGGAAGATGCCAGAAGTGACTGTTTAGTAGAAAGTAATGGTTCGGAGCTGGAGGTCAGACTCCGAAGGCTGCCAGGCCCGTCTGCCTGTCTGCTTTGGGCTGCGCTTCCTGAATCCAAGCAGGAATGACTCCCGCCGTTCTTCCCCAGATAGCTTCCAGTAGGACCAGCAGAGGCACAAGCTAAAGTTCACCGACTCAAAAGTCAAGATAGCAACGGCAGATTGTGACTCTATGTGAGCAGGGCGTTGGGAGAAAAACCAAGGGAACCGTTGGTGTTCCCAGGGGGCCCACACGCACCAGCCCAGGGCGGGGCTCCTGCAGAACGCAAAGAGCTTCCCAAGAGAGGACACTGCATGAGCCACGGTGCAAGAGCAGGAAGAATCTTCGTCCAAGAACCGGGGGAAAAAGTGAAAACAGAAAACCTGGGTTTCCCTCCAACCAAGTGGGAGGCAAAGGGACGCCTCCCTGGGGTTCCTGCATCGACCCTGACGGCACTGCTGGGCCTATGGAGACTCAGCCCTCAAGCGCAAGAGATCATGATAATGGCTTTGGCCGAGATGCAGCCAGCGTCACGACATAGGAGGAAGAGCACTGACTGCAGTCGAGAAATGGACGCTTCAGGCAGGTGGCCGCTGAACTACCTACGTAGCCTCGAGCGGGCCACGTTCCAACTCTAGGCTCACGAACAAAGAAGGAGGCAGGTAGGGCGCAGACTGTGGGACTGACTAAGCCCCGCAGGCTCCTCCGGATGGGTGAGTAGATCCACTCAGGGGCTGAGAATCACATCTCCCCGGTCTCCACAGCCCCTCGCGACCTAGCCAGGCTCTCGGCTCCAGGCAGGAGCACAATGTGACTAGTGAAACGGCGGCCCAAACTCCACCCCTTCCAGAAGAACGCGTCCTCCAAGAACCAGCAGACCCTCCATCGCCATGGCCAGCACGGTTGTCCCCATGGGTGTCCCCATACACCCTGAGCTCCCAGCGGCAGACGCAGGGCCCAGGACATCGCGCCTTCGTGTTTCCTAGTGCGTCTTCACCCACGGTGCCTTGGATCTTGATCACCACCACTTATGCAGACAGACAGTCCCCATCCAACAGAGGGGCACTGAGTCCACACGAGTCAGTCAGTTGCTGAAGCTAGTCAAGGACAGGGTGGAGACCAGAAGCTAAGGGAGCCCCCTGTCCCCGTAAGAGGTCTTTCTGGAGGAGATCAAGGACAGAGGGAATGACCAAGACAACGCGGCCTCGGAGCCAGGCCTAGTGGGCCTTCCTGCTGCCCACTTGGGCTGAACACAGGTGACAACGCGGCCCCGAGGCCCAGTGTCCTGACATCCTCCACTCCCTCAGGCTAAACACAGAAAGCTCTAGAGCAAAGCCAGGGGGCAAGGGGGAGATGGTCTTTCTGCACAAGCAGGCGAGAGCCCCGGAGGCACTCCCCCAGCATATGCTGACCCAAGGGCAAAGAAAACAATGCCCTCCCACCTCGGAGACCGGTGCCACCCCGCACCAGAGCTGCTGGGAAGGGAAGCCCCTGGTGGGACCCAAGGCGGGACTCACCTCCCTCAGCAGGTGCATGCCTTTCAGCCCGTCCTGCTGCTGCTGGGCCACGGTGACCCCCAAGACGAGCGTGTGCACAACACAGGAGACCACGGAGATGATGACGATGGGGCTGAGGCTGAGGGGCAGCGTGATGAAGAAGGAGAAGACGAAGAAGGTCTGCCAGCCCACCGTGTCGCTGGCCGCGTGGGCGCGGGCAAAGTTCAGGCCCAGGTAGGAGAAGATCTGGGCGGTTATCAGCAGCCACAGCAGGTAGGGCACCGCTTTCCGGGTGACGCGGTCGGGGAGCAGCCCCTTTTTGCAGAGCACGAAGAGGAGGATGTCCAACAGCAGCCCCACCGCGGCCACCACGAGGGGCGCCAGCTTGTCGCTGGAGTAGACCACCGCGCACATGACCACCACGTAGCAGTCGAAGAGGGCGGCGAAGACCACCAGCACCAGCAGGGTCTCATGGCGCTGCCGTTTGAAGTAGGTCTGGTACAAGTTCTCCAAGGACTCGGGCACGAAGGTCAGCCGCATGAAGCGGGGCAGGCAGAGGCAGGATCCCGAGTTCCGGACGGAGATTTCATGGGTCCGGCCCACCCCGCGGTCAGGGTCAGAGGGCAGGCTGACGGAGTATTCGGCGGAGTACTCGGCGGAGTACTCGGGCTCGGAAAAGCCCTGGTTCCTCGGCATCCTGGCGGCTGTCTGCTGCTACGGGGCCCGGGAGAGGTGACCCGGGAACAGAGGCAGGGCTCCGGAAGGGGCCACCGAGCAGGGCTCTCGAGGGCCGGCCACCTCCAGCAGCGACGCGGAGTAGGTCTCCGGGGCACGGGCAGCGCCGATCTGGAACTTAGAAGGACAACGCCAAGTAGATACACCTCCCTTCCTTCCCACCTGTGGTTTCTCATGACCCACCCTACGCCTCCCGAACGAATGGCTGCTGCACGAGCTCCAGGACCAGGACCAGGGCCTGGTCCAGCCGCCCCCACGCTCACGCCGCCACCGGACCGCGCGCGCGCGCGCACACACACACACACACACCTCTGGTTCTGTCCTCGCCAGTTTCCTGTCTCTGGCTGGCCGAGAGGCCCGGCCACCTCTCCATCCCTCACGCTCCAGGTCCGTCTGTGTCATCTCTTCTCCCTCAGTCCCTGACTTCCTCACCTAAATTTCCAACAGGCCCAAGCCTTAGAAGCTGGAGATTAAACGTGCCCGGGAGCCACGAGAACCATCCCGGGGATTCCTGAATCTTCCTTCTGTTTACTTCCTTTTCCCACCCAACCCTGGGCGGCTCCGGCTCTCCACCTCCCGGCACTACCTGCCCTCGGGAAGGCTGGCCTGCCCCTGCATTTACCTGTGCAGGAACTCGGGAGCCGCGTGGTCCGGCCGGTCCCCGCGCGGGCTTCGGGGCTGGGTCACGCGTGTGGCGGGCGGGGGCACGAGGGCTCAGCGTGCGCGCCGGGGGCCGCGCCGCCCCGCCAGCGTCCCGGTCCCCGGCCGGAGCGCGACCCCCCTCCCCCCCTCCCCCGGCCGTCAGGCCCGGGATCCGGCCGGGAGAGGCGCGGGGCTGGCCCTCAGCATCCGCGGGCGCCCGGCCGCAGGAGGAAGGAGGCGGCGGGGGCTGGAAAATCGGGGGGCGCCCGCCTCCGGGGCTGCGGCTCGCGGCACGGCCGGACCCCTCCCTCTCGCCGCCGCTGTGGCGGCGGTGGCGGCGGCGGCGCGGCTAGGGGCGCACCCGGGGCCCTCCCGGGCGGGAGCGCGGGCCGAGGCCGGGGCAGCCCGCCAGCATCCTCTGGGCCGCCCGCGCGCCGAGCGGAGCCAGCCGAGTCCGGGCGCGGCGCGCTGCACTGTGAGTCCCCGCGCGGCGCCGGCGGCTCCGGGGCCCCGCGCGCTCCAGGCCCCGGGAGGCGGGCGGCGCCCCTCCCTCCCCGCAGTCGCCGCCCTCTCGGCGAGCGCGTCCGGGAGTTGGGGGGGGTGGGGGGAGCGCCCCGCTCCAGCCCCGCGGCCCGCGTGGGGAAGGAGGAGGAGGGCGCGGAGGAGCGCGGGGGCGAGGGTCGGAGGGGCCCCGGTGGCCCCGCGCTCCGGCGCCGGGAGGCGAGCTGGCTGCGGCTGCTGCGCGGAGGCGCCGGGGTGGGCGGCGGGCAGGAAGGATGGGCGACCCGACGCCTGCCGCCCCCACCCGACCGCAGGCCGGGTCTCGGAGGATGAAAGCCCGGGACGTGCCCTCCCGCAGGTGAGGCGCGCTCGCGGCACCCCAGCCGCAGCCTCTTCGGCTGCGGCTTCCTCCTGGGCGCGGAGACAAGAGGCCGGGGCTGAGGTTTGGGGCTGGCTGCCCCGCCGGGCGCGCCGGGCCTAAGTGTCCCCGCCCACCCTGGCAGCCCGAGCCTTACGCAGAAGGGCCCGCAGCTGAGCTCGGTTCCTGAGGGAGGAGGGTGGGAGCGGCCCGGAGGCACCTGGCACGTGGAATCGCGAGCGAGCGGCTTCAGAAAGATCTCCCGTGCACATTCCACCTGCTTGAGATGGGTTTGAATTTACTAAACTCTGCTTAAAAACTAAAATGCTCCTGTGAACGGTTGGCCTGTTAGTCTCTTACACCTTAGTATAAATTACTTTTCTTGGCTTTGACAAGAACACCTTGCCAAGAATTTGGCAACCACAGTCTTTAAGAATTTAGATGTAGGGAAAGGGAAACAAAACGTGTGTGTGGTGCGGGGCGGTGGGGGAGTTGCTGAGGACTGGCAGCAGCATTAGGGAATCGGCTCCCCTGGGGAGAGCAGAAGAAATGAGTCAGAGAGGAGAGAAACTCAGCCATCCAGGCCCTGGAAGGAGATGTCTCCTCGTGCTCCTGAGAGTCATCCATGAATGCCCTTTCCAAAGCCTCAGTCCACTCCCATCCCCCAGGAATAGACTTATCAGAGAATTGATATGGTCACAGCTGGTTCTGTCCTTGCCTCGACTAATTCTGACAAGCCGCCAACCTCGGTCTGAACTTGTCAGGGCATCGATTCCCAAGGCGTGGGGCATAACATCAGAGTTTGGAGGAGTATAATTGGAATAAAACAGCACCTTTTCCCACTGTTTTAATTTGTTTGGAGTTTTGACGTTTTTCATTTTGAATTGTTCCATGATGTTAAAGGAGGCATGATTTTTATGTTTAACAGAGGGACCTGTGTTAATAAAAGGGGGAAAGCTGATAAATACTGTTGGGGCCCGCTTCGGCCCAAAAGACACCCACGTTGCACCCTCCCCCTTTCCTGGGATATAAGACAATCTTGGAGTTCTGTACGGCCTCCTACTTGGCAAGACCGTGCCCAGCTCCTGGGCCACATGGGTTCTTCGCTGGGCCTTCACCCTCGTGTCCCAGCCTCCGTTCCACACTCACCTAGCAAAGGGAGAGTTTTCTACACAGATACCCCTGGTAAAAAAAAAAAAAAAAAAAAAAAAAAGCCTGACTTCCTGACCCTCCTGCTCAGCAGCCGGGTGGGCATCAGGGCAGGCCAGAGGAGCCACCCAGCCCCTGCCCTCAGGATGCCAGCCGGCTCAGTGGGGGCACCAAATACACAGATAAGACAGACCCTTGGCTGCGCACAGGTGGCAGTCAGAGACGACCTGAAACTGGGCCTTTCGGGAGCGGGCGGGAGGATCTGACCGGCTCTGAAAGAGGCACCCTCAGGGGCCTGAAGCCTGACAAAGGCCCGGTGGTGGGAGGGCGCCCGGACACCTTCCCATCCCTGCTCTGCTTTCGGGGTTATGGGCGCAACCCTTCCCTGGGGATGTGGGAAGCACCGTGGGCCTCCCTCGGAGCCAGAGGCAACTAAGTGAATATTCCGGAGCAGGAAAGCTGCGCGAGGTCCTGTGTGCAGAGGCGAGCGGGGAAAACCCAACCGGCGGGAGACGGGCAGCCAGGCCCGAGAGCCCTCGGCAGCTTCTCCGGCACCGGAGCCAAAGAGTCATCGAATGAATGATTTCCCTCAGAAGAAATGGCACTTCGTCAGTGCACCTCTTGCCCCTGAGGGCACCCACAGACCTCATTCACCAATGCCGAAAGTGTCCTGGTCCAGGGAAATTAAAAATAACCACACTCAAGAAAAGGGTAGGAGGTGCCTTCATATACATTTTGTGTCTGTCTTAAAGCGCACGTACGCACATATGCAGGCGCCCACGCAACCTAAGACCATGAATGGCTGCGTGGGTGACTTGCCTAGGACACGTGTCCCAAACTGAGGACAGAACACTGGGCTTGGGTGTAAGTTCGGGTGGGTATCCTGACTCCCACCCTACCCCACGGTAGAGGATAGATGCCTCTTTGCGTGTAGGGTTTGAAGCTAGAGATGATTGCGGAGCATTCATTGTTGTTGGATAAACAGAGCGGTTTGGGCCCCCGGGGAAGCGTGCGGCTCCTGAATCTAGCAAACAATAGACCAGAGCAGAACCCTGGCGTCCTGGGGAAAGAGAGGTGGGAGGAAAGAAGATTGTTAGCTCCCCCGGTGCCGGGCCCCAGGAGACCCCTGTTTGGGGCCTTCGCTGGAGGCAGAGCCCGAGCGCAGGGCCTGCACACAGCTGGTTTAATTGGACAAGCGATTCCCAAAGAAAGAAGGGGGGGGGAGCCAGTAAATACAAGGGGGTGTGATGAGCAGTCACCATGGGCAGTAGGGCTCACACCCTGAGTGCAGAAAGCAACCCAGAACTTCCCAGTGGAGGGTGGGAAGGGGGGAGTGTTCATGCACCTGCTTCCCCACCCCGCTGGGTACTTCCAGGTGCGCACGAGCTTCGGGGACGCCGAGGCAGGGAACAAGACAGCGCGGAGAGGCAAGACGCCTCCGCTGCATGACAGATGGACGGGTGGGCCAAAAGGATGGGCAGACGACATCCCAGTGTCCTGTGTGGGGCCCGGACCCCTCATCAACTCCCGCCAGCTTGGAGGTTTGGATCCTGTCGCCTGGAGGAGAGAGCCACGTGGTACAAGAGAAAGCTGGCCCTCAGTAGTCAGAGAACTCAGCCCGCGCACTGGCCGTGTGTCCTGGCGGCGCAATGACACAGCACTAACCCCCAGACGGGGTCCCTGGGAGGAGGGAGGAAATCAATGGGAACCAAAGTGGTTGGCAGATCACCACCCAGCAAGTCAGTCAGAGGGAGGAGCTCCCATCCATCTCGCGGCCGGATCCCCGAGGCGCTCTGGCCACTTCTGTTCCGGCGTGCCCCGTGCCGGGCTGGGCTGCCATCTCCCTCAAGCGGTCTCTGGTTGCATCTGGGGGCCTCTCCTGATCACACCATGTGTGATGATGGTGAGTGAGCCTGTGTGTGAGAAGGTGTGACGAGTGTGAGCATACGCGGTCAGCGTGGGTGTGATCGGTGTGCATGTGTGTGATCGGTGTGCGTTTGCGTGAGGGCGCGTGTGAGTGTGAGCAAACGTGCTGGGTGTGAGCGGGCGTGTATGATCGGTGTTCGATCAGCACACACTAGTGAGCGTGTGTGCGGTGTGAGCGTGTGCCCTGCGGGCGTGGCTCCGGCCTCTCCTTCTGGGCCCCATGCCCCACGGGTTCTGCCCACAGCCCGGCCTGCTCACTGCCCTCAGGGGATCTTTCGAGCCCTCTCCCGTAAGCAGACAGAAGCGAGTGGAGAGAGCAGTGCCTCCAGGCTCTATGGTCTGTCTCGTCTCCTTCAGTTTTATGCGGTAAGTACGAATGTCCCCAGTACGTGGGTAAGAAAATCGGGGCTCAGAGACTCCACAATTAGGGGCAGCAGAGAGGGGGCCGGATTCCGAACCTGCTCTTGGCCACGCAGAAGTCGGGTTCAAGCTGGAACCCTCAGGAAGCGTCCTCCAGTCGGTCAGTTGCTGCCTCTCTAACCGAGGGATGCTCCATCTGATCTCAGGCACCGGGGGCTCCTCTGGCAGCCAGAGGCGGCCTGTGAACCCGTGGCTCTCCGGATGGCAGAGAAAGACACTCGAGGCATCATCCTGCCCCAGCCCGGAAGAGGAAGTCGAGGCCCAGACAGGTTAAATTTGGGGAAGGCGAGACACATGCCCATGGAGTGTGAAGCAATGTGTGAATGCTGAGTAATCCCGGGGCCTCTGTGGAAATGTCACGTCTCCAAAAGCACTCAAGCCGGGGCCCCTCTGGGAAGAGGCGCCATAGAAATCTGTGCTAACAAGCCTCTCCCAGCCTGCTGGGGATAAGAAGGAACAAAGATTTTAGAACAACAAGAGACGGCTAGAGAGGCCCGGGTGGGGAGGAGATGAGGCCTCTACCTCCCTGGTCCCTCTCACAGGTGGGAAGTCACAGCACCCGGAAGAGCCAGGCTGAGACCGCTGGGGGGTCAGGCCGGAGGGGCTAAGGGAGAGCCGGCAAAGAGCCCTCGCTGCAGGTGAAAACTATCTACTGTCGCCATAGCTGCTCCTCCCCCCCCCGCCCCCGCACTTCCATCTCAGGCATCACCCTTGACTCTGCCCTTCTCACCCCCTGGCCCATTCCCTACCCCCCACAACCAGGGCGATCATTCCAAATCCAAATCTGATCTTGTCCTATCTTCTTTGAAAATCCGGTCGCTAGCTGTCCCTGCCCCAGCTAAGAGGACTGCCCACCTTCCCACATGCTGCGACTCAATAAGATAGTACTTATGAAGTGCTCAGCTATGACCTTGCCTTTCAAGTTGCGCCAAAGGAATGCCTAAGTCAACTTAGGTTGAATGGTGGCCCCCCAAAAGGTATATCCGTGTCCGAATCCCTGGAATCTGTGAACGTGACCTTATTTGGGAAGAGTCTTTGCGGATGTAATTGGGTTATGGATCTTGAGATGACACCATGCTGCATTGCTCGGGTGGCCCTAAATCCAATGGTAGGCGTCCTCAGGAGAGGCAGGCACGGAGGAGGGGATGAGGTGCAGATGGAGGCAGAGGTTGGGGGGATGGGGCCGCAAGCCAGGGAGCACCTGGAGCCGCCAAAAGCTGGAAGAGGCAGGGGAGCGTTCTCCCCTTGAGACTCCAGAGGGAGTGCAGGCCTGCTGTCCACTTGATTCCGGACCCCTGGCTCTGGAATGGCGAGAGATTAAATTCTGTTGTTTTCAACCACCCGCCCAGGGTGTGGTAATTAGTTATGACAGCCACAGTCATCACAGGATCCAACAGCACACGTTCAAATACAGAAAGCCCGTATTTGACACCTGCTAGGATTTGTTGTAACTTTACATGACCGTTGCCCCACTCACCGGACTTTGAGCCCAAGGGTCAAGGCCTTGGTTTACCTTTATACCTGGAATGCCAGCCCCTGGTAGGTTATCAATAAAGCCTAGGTTGAATTAAAGTAACAGTTCTGGGGAGCCTGGGTGACTCAGTTGGTTGAGCGTCTGACTTTGGTTCAGGTCATAATCTCATGGTTTGAGTTCAAGCCCCATGTCGGGCTCTGTACTGACAGTTTAGAGCCTGGAGCCTGCTTCAGGTTTTGTGTCTCTGTCTCTCTGCCTCTCTCTCTCTCTCTCTCTCTCTCAAAATAAATAAATATTTTTTAAAAATTTAATAACAATTCTGAGGCACCTGAGCAGCTCAGTCAGTTAAGCATCCAACTTTAGCTCAGATCGTGATCTCGCGGTTTGTGAGTTCAAGCCCCGCGTCGGGCTCTGTGCTAACGGCTCCGAGCCTGGAGCCTGCTTCAGATTCTGTCTCTCCTTCTTTTTCTGTCCCTCCCCTGTTCGTCCTCTGTCTCTCTCTGTCTCAAAAATAAACATTAAAAAATTATTTTTAATTTAAAAATATAAACAACAGTTCTGTTGGATCCTCTTTTCCATTCCCAGAGCTGCTTCCGTTACCTGGAGACGTGCCAGGAGGTGGCAAAATCTACCTCGTGGTTATTCCCAGACTTCAATTTTACTTGAAGTGACTTTTTTCCCGTTGGAGGGAAGTTGAGTGATTGAACCGACCAGTAATTTTAATCACTATTTTTATCACGAAACCATCAGCGATTGATTGGGGAGTGGAACACGCGAATTTGTATCTGTTTGGGGGTACAAGACAAGACTGCGAGGTCACGGACAGAGGGTACCATCTCGGGATCGTGCCTCCGGAGCTCATGGAGGGCTCGTTCTCTCTCTACGTGCAGGAATAATGCAGATGCCCGAGGCCCGCGCCGTTCCCCAGACCTGCTCTGCTGCTCCCCCAGCCGCGTGGAGCCCCTCACAGTTCCGAGCATGCTCTTCCAGGCCCTCATCACTTTGCATATGCCGTTCCCTCTGCCCAGATCGCTCTTCCCTCCTTTTGTCCACCTAATACACTCCTACCCATCCTCAAAGACCCCCTTCCCGTGCCACCTGCTCTGTGAGGTCTTCTCGCATCCCCAGGCAGGGGCGGCCCCTTGGGAACCGCTGTGAGGACAGCCTGCTCATCTGTCTTCCACGCTGGCGGAGTCCCTCAGGGCCGGACAACGTGTCCTCGTCCGTCTCCTCACCCCGCTTCATCTTTCTTCACGGCGCGTTCTGCCTGAAACGACAATGTCTAATTGTTTGCTCATGAGTCTTGTTTCTTCCCCCGTGGAATGTGAGTTCCTTTGGAAAAAGAACCCCGTTTTGTTCTGGCTTTTTAAACCGCCGATTCTCGTGTGCTTAGCGTCAAACCGGCCCATAGTATACGGATCCCTTTTCTATAGCTCCCATAACACATTCAGTGTCTAAATAGTACAAATGTACTGTCTGACAGTTCTGGAGGTCAGAAGTCCAAGATGGGTTTCGCTGGGCGGAAGTCATGACTTTGGGAGGGCTGCGTTCGTTTCCAGAGACTAGGGGAGAATCTATTTCCTTACCTTTCCTAGCTTCTAGGGACGACCTACGTTGCTTGCCTCATGGCCCCCTTCCTCCATCCTCAAAGCCAGCAGTATTACATCTCTCTGGGCATTCTTCCGTAGCCACGTCTCCCTCGGAAAGACCCCAAAAGTCCAGTTTCAGGGACCCATGCATTAGGTTAGACCCACCTGGATAGTCTTCCTGTCTCAATGTCCTGAATCATATTTGCAAAGCCCCTTTTGTCATGTAAGGTAACACACTCACCGTTTCTAGAGATTAGGACAATGACAGTTTGGAGGCCATTATTCTGTCTATCCTAGTAGGCTCCCGAGGGGACGTCCAGGCAATGCCGATTACAGCAAGGATCCATGTTCATTTCTCCCAAAGGAATCTTCCACAGATGTTTCCAATCTTGATGCTGCACTAAATGTCACTAGCGGGTTAAATCTGGAGATCGAAAAGCATCTTAAACGTCTGTGAAAAGGTGCTTTTCTCTGAAAGAGGTCTTTGAAATCTTTTGATGCAAGAGAAAGTTCTAGAAGGAACTCATCTGCCTGAGATCTCCCTCACCTCCATTGCATGTTACCTCATCTGCACTAACAGGACAGATCTAGTGTTCCAGGAAGGCTGGTTGGGAACAAGAGATATCTGAGATTCGTGGGATTCATCCCAAGACTCTCCAAATCCCCTTCGTGCTGTCATTAGAATTGTCTTCCAGAAGCACAGTTTAGACTTTGCACTTCCTCAAAAATGTCTATGGTTTTACTGTTTTCAGATTCGATTCTAAGGTCCTTAGCATCCAGGATATTCCTTGGTTGGGTCCCAACTTAGCTCATGTAATCTTCACAACAGTTCTGTGATGTAAATATGATTATTACGTCCATTTTACAGATGAGAAAACTGAGACTGGGTTCACAACTTGCCTAAGGTTCCACAGCAGATAAAGGGCACTGCCAAGTTTGTATCCATGCACCTGACCCTCGGGCCTGGCACCTAGGCCCTGTGTAATCCGACCTGCCCAGCCTATCCGTCATCCCTGGAGGAATGATAGACCCAGTAGCCTGCCCTCCCACCCCCGAGTGGGTAGGGGTGAAGTTAGTGCCAGACCACAGGATGTGGGTCAGGGGAAAGCAAAGCAGGAGAGAGGCTGGGCCTTTGCCTGAAGATGTGTCTGTTCAAATCCAGACTCATCCCTGTAGCCTGGGAGGCAGGAAGGCAGCCCGGCTGGAGGGTGGAAAACCACGCAGCAGGCTCACGACAGGGCAACACCCAGGGGGAGCCTGCAGCCTGACCAGGGAAGACTCGGGTCAGCTTGATTTGCATACTGCTGACCCATTTTCATATCTTAAAATAAGAAACACCGAGTATAAGCTTCAGCAATTATATTTATCGAGTCAGCAGAGCGAGGCCCGGGTCTGTAAAGCTGAGGTTTATCTGTCCCTCAGATAAGGCGCCCTCCCTTCTCTTCTCTCAGCGTGTGGGTCTCTGCCTTCTCTTCTTCTGACGGCCAGATCCCAGAGAGGGATCCGTCCGAAGCCGGAGAGACGGGCACGTTACTGCTGAGGTCTTGAAGCCGCCATCGGTTCCGCCTCTGCCTGCTCCCGCTTCTGAGCCACCTAGGAAGCGGACCCTGAGAGCAGGCAGATGGGGCGCACGGGTCACTAGGGACGCGGAGTGAGTCAGAGCTGGGGGCTCAGACATGTGGCCACAGTCTGTGCAATGCTTCGCTCTGGATTTGAACCCTTTTCCCCTAGCCCCAGGCATGGGGGGGTGGCCAAACGTCCCCCTGAAGGTGCAGAGCCTGCCCTGGGGATGTGGAAGCCAGAGAACAAAATGCACCCTATCTCTCACTCAGCTGGCGGATGAGAACAGAGGGAGAGGGCCAAGCAGATGGGGCTCGGTTCCTGTTCCCCATTTCACCAGAAGAAAGTCAGTGAAGTCAGAAGAGCTCTCCAGGGGGTCTCTGCAGAAGCAGCAGAGGGAGAGGTACCCCACTAGCAGTGATCTCTATACACGTACACACAGACGCACGTGCACACACATGTGCACACGCACACAAATGCATGCATGCGTGTGCACACATGCACACACAGACGCATGCATGTATACACACAGAGGCATGCATGCATGTGCACACAGGCACACACTGGTGCATGCATGCACATACGTGTGCACAGATGTATGCACACATGTGCACACTGCACACAGATGCATGCATACACATACACACATGTGCGCGTGCACACACTTGCACACATGCACACCGGCACATGCGTGTATACACAGATACCTGCAGGCATGTGCACACGCACACAGATGCACACACGCACACACAGATGCACGCAGGCATGTGCACACACACGCACGTACACACCCCTTTGATTGATGGTCAAAGCCATGGATCAAAGGATTAAGCCAGAGAAGATGGTGTTTTGTAGGCAGAGTGGCCTTCCAGGCACCCCCGCCTCCCCTCCCCCATTAGATCAGAGCGTATATGATCCCAAAGCACAGTGGAGATTGTAGAGGACAGGTCACTGCCTCCTGTGCAGGGCGGACCCCTCCCCTTGCGCTGGAGCCCAACCCGTACACCCCACTCTGCCCCTACCCCTTCTCTCCCGGCTCTTCCCTCTCAACAGACAAGGCTACTCCCATCTTAAATCATAAACAAACAACCACCCTTCTAGGCCCTTCGTTCCCTCCAGCTGCCACCTTACCTTCTTTCTTCCAGGTCAAGCTTCTTGTGGAAGTTCACTAGGCAGCGTTCATAATGTCTACTTCCAAAAAGGAGACCGGAACAGGCTCTGTGCAATAGGCGCACCTGAGAAGCAAGAGGGGGAAGAACACTTGCCCACAGAGGTGGGGGGGGGGGCCAGCAGAGAGGGAGCAGCAGGAGAAAGAGGCGGAGGCGAGGAAGTCCAGCGAGTGTGTGGGAAAGGTGAGTGCAGGTGGAGAGTGGAAAGGTGTAGACGGAGAAGTCATGGCGAGGCAAGAAAGGTAGAAAGGGGCCAGGTCACAGAAGGCCTTGAATGCCGAGCTAGAACAGCTACATTCGGGCTTTATGGCTGTCGAGGATTCCTTTGGACAAATGACAGGTCCTGACCAGCTCTGTTCTCTCAGAGGATTGATTTGGAATAAAAGATGGTTTGGAAAAGGAAGAGACTTTCAAGGGAAAACTGGCAAGAAGGCACAAAATAAGAACTACCGGAAGACAGTGGTCCAAATTAAGGACTACTCCCTAACATTCGTTCCGCGAAGTTCTCGGGCCTCGCCCAGGAAGCCGTCATGCTGATTTACACTCAAATTAGACACGCGCAGGGTTTCGGGTAAGCATATTCATGTGTTTTTACGGATAGTAACGTTTATAGCTGTTAAATAATTCATGCCGGCATTGTTTTCCCTCTCGTGCTCTTAAAAAAGATGCTGTTTACGGCACACGCGCTGGCAGAACGAAGCCAGCTGCCCGCTTTTCCATCTTGCTGTGCCACCTGGGGGGCGCCGGGCACCTCTCTGGAAGGGTTCTCTTCGGTGGAATCCATGCTAAGCTTTTTCAAAACCAGATCCAAGGTTTAGTCCTCTTTTTTTAATTAGACTTTTTATTTTAATGGAAAAGGTTTTCACTTGATTAACCCCCATCTCGGTGAAATGGGTTCAGTGTGGGTTTCAGCAGGTCTGTCTCTCACCCTAGGACGCCTCTGGCCTTAGGGGCAACCAGCCCCGACCTGGGGAGGGCAAGCGACGGCTTTCCTCGCGGGTGAGCCATGACCCAGAACCTCCCGTGTAAGGCTTTCCGGTCAAGATGACTCCAGCCCTTCCCCGCGTTAGCGGCCCCGCGGAGCCCGCGCTACCTGTCAGCTTGAGATCCGTTTGGACAGGAAAGCTTCTAGCCCCGCTCTGCTATTTTTAGGAGGTGCTAGCATTGACTCAGTCTTTCTGCTGGCTTGCAGCCCTCCGCTCCCTCCTTCCTGTGCCATCAGGGACTTGCTCACACCTCAGGGCGGCGAGCCCGTCTCCGTCTCCCTAGGCTCAGCTTGGGGCCGTACCCCGCGGCGCCTCGCCCTTTCCTGGGGCAGGGGCAGGTTTCTCGGGGGCCACGTTTCCTTGCTTCTCTTAAGAAAAACTGGGGCGCCTGGGTGGCTCAGTCGGTTAAGCGTCCGACTTCAGCTCAGGTCATGATCTCACAGTTCGTGGGTTCGAGCCCCGGGTTGGGCTCTGTGCAGACAGCTCAGAGCCTGCAGCTTGCTTCAGATTCTGTATCTCCCTCTCTCTCTGCTCCTCCCCCGCTCATGTTCTGTCTCTCAAAAATTAAATAAATATTTGGGAAAAAAAAAAAAGGAAAACTGCTTCACCAGTCACAGACGCTAACCTGGACGGAGCTGGAGGCTCTGCATTTTGTTCGTAGTTTTGTATGAATGTAGCCCGAAGTGGGAGTTAGGTGTTCTGTTGGTTTTTTTTTTGTTTGTTTTAATGAAGTCTAAGTTCAGATATGCTTTTAAACAAAAATAACTTGGGGCGCCCGGGGGGCTCAGTTGGTTAAGCGTCCAACGCTTCATTTCGGCTCAGGTCATGATCTCACGGTTCATGGGATCCGGCCCGGCATGGGGCTCAGCCCTGACCGTGCAGAGTCTGCTTGGGATTCTCTCTCTCCCTCTCTCTCTGCCCCTCCCCTCACATGCACTCTCCTCCTCTCTCTAAATATAAATAAATAGACATTCTTTAAAAATAATAATTGACGGGCACACCTGGGTGGCTCAGTTGGTTAAGCATCCACCTTGGCTCAGGTCATGATTTTGTGGTTCATGGGTTTGAGCCCTGCATCGGGCTCTGTGTGGACAGCACAGAGCCTGGAGCTTGCTTCAGATTCTGTGTCTCCCTCTCTCTCTCCTAAAAACAAATAACATTAAAAAAATTTTTTTAAATAATAATACAGTTGACCCTTGAGTAATATGGTTCTGAACTGCGTGGGTCCACTTACAATGGATTTTTGTGACTACATACAGAATGGTACTGTAAATGTATTTTCTCTCCCTTAGGATTTTCTTGAAAGCATTTTCTTTTCTCTGTTTTACTTTACTATAAGAATACAGTATTAATACATATAACACAACATATATGTTAACCAAACCTTTATGTTATTGCTAAGGCTTCTGGTCCAAAGGAGGCTATTAGTAGCTAACTCTGGGGGGGACTCAAAAATCATACTCAGATTTTTAACTGTGTGGAGGTTGGTGCTCCTAACCCCTCGTGTTGTTCAAAGGTCAGCTGCACACTGAAATAGCTTCAGAGAGAATGATGTGAGGATTTAAATGTTAGCTAGAAGCTGGAACTTCTTGTTCATTATATTTTTCTTCCAGAGTATAGCAGAGTGACTGGCATAATAAATGCTTGCAGAAAGGAATGCTTAGGAAGAAATGAATAAAATCAAAGGTGTTAAAAGCATGCCGATTTATCCCTCTCGAGGGTAACTTGTAGTTTTACACGCAGAACTTTTCTTTAACATACTCAAAATGGTGGAGTTCTCAGGTATCTCTCCCAGGGTGGGGCCGGCAATATTTTTGGCAGTTGGGTTATATGATAGTTGTTGGGATGATTTCTGTCTTAATAATCCCCAACTCAATTCAAAATGGCTTCACTGGGTGAGAAATGGATTACCTTTATAACAAGTTTTTAGATAGGACCTCTACCCAGTTTTGGACTGAACAGGTTTTAGGTTAGTTATTCAGAGGCTCAACAGCATCTTTAAGGTTCACGTGACTTTCCGTCTTCTGCCCCACCACCCTTAGCATATCAGCGTTGCCATCAGTAAGGTAACATCCCCCACGGCTGCAAGATGGCACCACAGTCGGCATCATTCGCAGACACGGCATGGTACCATAGACGAAGAGGACCAGTTTTCTCTTATGCCTTTCTTTCCAGGAGTACAAAATTCTTTCCCAAAAGCTTCCCAGAAGAATGCCTATTATGTCCTTTTGACCAAGACAGGGTCACATGCCCACTTCTGAACCAACCACTGGCAACAGAAATGATACCATTATGGACAGTTTCCATCACTCGTGATTTACCACGGAGCCACACGGCGGAGGGACGCGTGCCTGGATAACGTTAGGAGTCTGCCAGCAGGGAAGAAGGGATGACTGGCCATTGGGCTGGCCATCAACAGTGTCGTTCTGGTGCCCCTCAAAGGCCAGGCCTGATTCCTGGCAAAGCCAACTCTCTTGTCATTTTGTCTTCCACAAACCAGAAAACACTTGGACGAATTTCTCCAAGAAAACTACACCAAGATTTGATTGGTTAATGAGCAACATATTTGGGTGCTAAGGGCACCCACACTCTTTTATTTTCTTACTCTCATTTAGGCCCCCTTTTAAATCAACATTCAATTGCATTCTGTACCTCGTTTCATAATCTGTTGGGAATTGTGTGGTTGAAGGATCTACAACCTATTCCACAGAGCAGCAACATAGGTCATTCATCCATTCATTCATTCGTCAAATAATTATTATGCTTTTATTAGGCACTTAAGACACAAAGATAGAAAAGATTAAAGTCCTCATCTGCCAGGAAGTAATACATTGAGGAGACCTTGCCCTGCTAAGGAGAAAATCTACTAAATGTGCCTGAGGAGCAGAGGTGAGTCTAGAAAAAAATTCCAAGATGGAGGCAGTTGAGCTGGATATAAAAGTTCAGTAAGAGTTGGCCGGGCAAAGAGGAGAGGGGGGAGAAAAAAAATATGTGCCTTGATCAGCTCAGGCTGCTAGAACAAAATATTGCAGACTGGGGGACTTAACACACATTTACTTCTCACAGTTCTGGAGGCTAGAAGTCCAAGATCAAGGTGCCAGAAGATTCAGTTCTTGGTGAGGGCTCTCTTCCTGGCCTGCAGACGGCTGCTTCCTTGCTGTGTGTTCATTTGGTGGACCTAATTTCCTCCAAATACTCCCACCTCCAAATACCACCACGCTGGGCGTTAGGGCTTCAACATATGAACCGGGTGTGTGTGGGGGGTGGGGGGGAAGGCGCAAACATTCAGTCCATCACAGCGTGTCAGGTCAAGGGGGCAGCAGTTACCAGAGCACAAAGCCATGAACAGTACAATGTATCAGAGAACCCCAAGAAGTTGAACTTGCCTAGAGCGCACAGGAGGGTAAAGAGACAGAAGCTGGAAGGAGGCTGGATTACACTGGGCCGAGGACGTGCGGCGTCGTGGCGAGGGGCAAAGGCTCCGAAGCCGGGCCCCGGGCTGAACACAGGTGTTGCTCTTAGAGCAGCTCAATGATTGTATTCGTCTCCCAAGGCTGCCAGCGCAGGGTTTACAAACCGGGAGGCCTAAAACGGCAGAAATCGATTCTCTCACAGTCCTAAAGGCTAAAAGTCCAAAATCAAGATGTCAGTAAGGTTGGTCCCCTCTGGAGGCTCTGAGGGGGAATCCATTTCTGCCCCTCTCCTGGCTCCTGGCAGCCGCCAGCCACCACCAGCCTTCCTCGGCTGCCGTCTGCCAACTCGTCCCTGCCTCCGGCTTCCCGTGGCCTCCTCTTCTCTGCGTCTGTCTTTTTCCCCTTCTCTTGTAAGGATTCTTAATGGGCTTAGGGCCCACCCTCATGCAGACCGATATCATCTCAAGATCCTTCCCACAAAGACATATGAAAAGACTCTATTCTAAATAAAGTCCTATTCTCAGATTCCGAAGGGACGTATCTTTGGGGACCATAAGGCAATACGACTATGGCGTTAGATAATGTACTCAACCATTTTGAGCACATTTCCTCATCCGTAATATGGGGGATAAAATCTTTATCTTAAAAAATCATTGTGAGATTGAAATAAAATGCTTTTTTTAGGGGAGCCTGGGTGGCTCAGTCGGTTAAAGGTCCAACTTTGGCTCAGGTCATGATCTCATGGTTTGTGGGTTCGAGCCCCATATAGGGCTCTGGGCTGACAGCTCGGAGCCTGGAGCCTGCTTCGGATTCTGTGTCTCCCTCTCTCTCTGCCCTCCTCCGCTCATGCTCTGTCTCTCTCTCTCTCTCAAATATAAACAATTTAACAAATGCTTTTAAATTGCGGAGAAAGTACTTGGTCTATAGTAAGTGCTCAGTAAACAGTAGGAACTCTGACTTTATCCTGCGGGGCAACAGAAAGCTTGCAAGAGTTGGTGTTTGAGGAGGGAGGAAAAGAAGAGTTACTTCCCAGATCTGTTCTCTTTTTGACTGCACGGGTGCACCAAGCTAGGCTCCAAGCAACCCCTAGCTCAGTCAGTCTCTTGGGACAAAGGATGGGACAGAGGTGTCCCAGGCTGCCGGTCCCAGATCCCACTTCCAGAATCCTTGTCCTATACATTTCCTCAGTTCCTAAAGCACCTAATTTGCAAATAGTAGGTGTTTCCTCGGTCTTTCTTGCAATGAATCATACACTTCGAGCTAAAAGACTATCAAAGACTTAATACCCATTTATAAGGCTGATCGGAGGTGGCTGGTGAGTTAAGTTAGGTCTTCCTGCCTAGTAATTTAAGCCATGGTATAAACTAATTTGACTTCAACCAAATCCCTCCCACTGAATACATTTCACAAACCCCCATACCTTGCCGTGTTAAAAATTCCCTGGCGATAATGGCAGGCATGCTCTCCCACGCAAGGCTGAGGAGCTGTGGGTCATTGGCCTAATTCCATCTGGTCTCTAGGGAAAATCACAAGAAGTGAGCCACCTTCATGCCTCCAACAGCAAAAATGGTGAGGTTTTAAAAGCAGATGGTAACTAGACTTATCACGGGGATCATTCCATAACATATAAAAGTATCGATTCCCTATGATGTCCCCCTGAAACTTATAGGATACCGCATGTCAATTGCACTTCAGTAAAAAAAATAAAATTTGATTTAAAAAAGTCCTCAGCGGCAATTTCGTTAGAGTATCATCAGTCATCCTAAGCACTGAGTGCCTCCTGCAAGTCACTGCGAGAAGTGCTTGGGGGGAGACAGACTTGGAAAAGTGATCCCGCCCCGAAGAGCTAGGAGTTGAGGAGACAAGATGAAAGGGGAGGGTCTTAGCCTAGACGGGCGAGGAAGCACGGAGAAGCCCCTGCCCGTTCCTTCCCACGCTTTCCTGGGGTAAAGAGTGCCCGGTTGGAGTTTGCTCATGAGAGCTTATTGGCGTATCTTCCTCGCTTGAAATCGACCACGCTGAGGGCATTTATACGTCGGAAGGCTGCGAATGGCCTGTATGGGCGGAGGCTGCGAATCAGGGTTTCCTCACACCCCTCCCCGAGATCCAGTTTACCAGCACACCAGTCATGCCTGGGGCCAGACAGAAGAGTTCCAGGTGGCTCCCAGCGGGTAGCCGGGGAGGCTGCAGTTTCCAGGGGAAGCCTGGCGTGAAGTCACACCTGACAGGACACCAGAGTGTCCGAAAGGGGCCCCGGGGCCTGGGCCTCATGGCGGGGCTCGGGGAAAGTGGCCTGGAGTTACCGACCCTCCAGGCGGGCTGGGCGCAGAGGTGCTAAGAGGCCCAGGGAGCAGAGCAGAGGAGGCCAAGGGCCAGCCTGGACAACCAGGAGGACGAGCGCGTGGACCTCGAGTCTGGAGGCCGTGGCGGGACCATGACGTCAGCAGCAGATGGCACACCAGGTGGGGCTAGAGCGCGGCGAGGCCGCAGGTGTGGGGGACGGCGCTAGGGCCCCAAAATGCTTCTCTGGGCCAAGATGAGAGGTAAGGCACCCTTCGCCCCAAGTCTGGATCCCGCCGGGAAAAGAAGGGGGTGGAAGTATGAGGAGGAAGGGGTCTTGAATTTATTGGGTTTTAATTTAGAGCCGATCATGCTTAAAACCAGAAGTGACTAACTTGCCTTAAGAGGCAAATTTTAAGCGTTCTCATCTTTGGTGGAAACTGTGAGCTCAGGACCCAAGACGACTTCCGTTTCATAGGAATAAAGAATGTCTTTGAACATCTGAGTCTCCGTGGACTTATTCCTAAAAGTTTCCAACACCTTTCGCCTTTGCAAAGTGAGCGGAAATCACGACCGTGTGTAGCGGGAGCCTGAGATTTTCTTTACTCAAAGAAATGAAAGGCTTCGACGGTGCCTGTTATTCCTAACATTAGAAAAAGCCAAGTCCACTAACATTTTTCTAAAACCCATTTTTCTTTTCCTTTTTTCTTTTCTTTTTTCGGAGTGGCGGTGCTGCGATCGAATTCTATACAAGAAGTCTGGGGGCCTGGCGTTACTGGCCTTTGTCAAATTTTGAAAAGTAATGCACTTTAGAAAGGACCTTAGGTGTTCTTTAACCAACAGCCTCGTCTAATAACGGAGGAAAGTGCGCCTCAGAAGGTGAGCCCGCTTGCCCAGAGCTGCTCTCTTAATTAATAGGACAGATAAGGCTCTGCCCCGGCCTGGGCATTTCAGTTCTGCCCCTTCTGTGTTCTAAGGGAGAGTGAGTTGACGGGTACGTGACCACATTAAGTGAATCTGAAATTCCAGTCGGAAGGCCCTGATTGCTATGTTAGCTTTTCAAATAAACTTTTAAGAGACTAAAAGCTTTCTTCTCTTTTAGGATGAAGTTTCTACTAAGGTCAAGAAGGAGGATTTAATTACAGCCCAGAGCTACTCTACTCAGAGGTTCCCATAGTTTAGAGTCCCTCTCTCTCTCTCTCTCTTTCTAACTGGTATATTTAGTCTTTGTTGTTGTTTCATTTAACTTTTTAGGTGACCAAAATAGTTATATTCACTGAGAAAATACAGATAATAGAGACCGACAGGGTAGAAAGTCAAACTATCCTAACCTCATCCCCTAAAGCCCACCCCCTAAACAATCACTCTGGACAGTTTGGTGACTATAAATCATCTTTCTTCCAGTGGTGCTAGGGATTCTAACACAAAAGGCCAGGTCTATGGGGCGGAGGAGGGGAGGGAAACTGCCCTTTCGGGCTCTATAGGTTCTAACCATGAAGAGAGAGTAAGTTAGGGCGTGAAAATCACCTAGAAGCAAAGCCCTTAGGCTACACAAAGATCTCTCTCGAATTCTCAGGCTGATTTTCCCCTTCGGTTGCTGACTTGGGTGGATGTTCCTTAGGACCTGATTTTCAAGCTGTTGAGAGGCGTCAGAGTTTCTGTATGGGTTTGTTTAAAATCTTGCTGGAAAAAAAAAAAACCTTGTTAATAAATATATCCAAATGTACTGTAGTCCGTATTTTATTTTATTTTATTCTTTTCGGACTCTGGGTTTTTTTTCCTTTCTTTTAATGTTAATTTAATTTTGAGAGAGAGAGAGAGAGAGAGCATAAGCAGGGGAGGGACAGAGAGAGAGAGGAACAGAGGATCTGAAGTGGGCTCCGCACTGTCAGCATAAAGCCCGATGCAGGGCTCGAACTCACGAACTATGAGATCATGATCTGAGCAAAAGTCAGACACTTAACCAACTGAGCCACCCAGGCGCCCTTGCATCCCACATTTGAACACACTGTTTACGTAAGCTGCCATGCTAACTCCCTCTTGGCTCCGACACCCTCAGAAAGACATTTCCTTCATTCCTGTCTGTGCACACATGCAGGATATAAACTTGTATCATTACAAGGAAAATTGTACCTTCGTGGTCTTTAAAAACATACAAACTATTTATTCCGTTTAAGCAACATGGTACAAGAGGGTACAATATTACTTACGAGTGTGAAGCAGAATATTTTAAAATTTGGATCCTGAGGCTGTTAGCGTAGACTGGGAGCCTGGGTTCTGAGGCTGGGCAAGCAGATTTGAATAGCTTCCTACGTGGCCTTGGAGCAAGTCACATAATGTCTCCGAGCCTCAGTTTTCTCATCTGTAAAATGGCGATCACGTTATAAAACATACCGTCTTCTTAAAAGCCCTTTGGTTATCTTTGTCACCAGGACTTCTCTGTGGCTATCTTTCTAATATTCCCTGATCTCTAATAATTTTTAATATCTAGGATCTTTCCAATTATCCTTCTCAGGACCCCAGCCTTCTGCCTCTTCTTACCTGGTCTTTCTTTCTTCCTCTTCTTTTGGCAGAACCAGCCCCTAGAAGTCTTGTTCATTTCTTAGGACTTGCGGCTCAGCTCTTGGCCTCACTACACAAAGCCATGGTGCTTTTGTCATCAGAGTCCCTGACTGCCCTCCCGGCAGTGCAGACTGCCTGACAGCAGCTCGTAACGGACCGTGTTTCCTTAAACCCAACCCGATCAATCACCCTCTCGAGGGAGGTGCTCCCCCTACCAGAGTTCGCGAGCAGCAGGGAAGGACACGGGGATTTATCTTCAGGTAGAAACTCTGCCACCTGCCTTGGGAGGCGGAACTGCCCGATTGGTTGCTTTTATAAGGAGTGATGTTAAAACTGCCAACTTACAAATTTATCCTCATAAAACACTGTTCTTAGATGTTTTACATGCAGGGATCCCATGCTGGAGTTCGCTAGAAATATAGGGTTCTGTCGATAAAAAAAAATCTGACAAACACTGACTTGGGGCTTTTCTGCTCACCCCTTTGCTACTCAGAATGGAGACAGTTTCTTTCATTTTATTTTCCTTTGGAACCACGGAGATGCCTTCTCTCTCTTTAGTTATTTATTAACCTTTTGTTTTCTCTCATACTCTGAAAGTAGCCGAATGTTCACATTCCGATATCTGAGGCATACAGGCACCGCGCATCTTAATTTCTTCGGTTGTAGGAGACTTTTACTTTCTCTTGCCTCGGTAAAATGCTGTCGCGGGCTGCATCTGCCAATTTTATAATGATCCCTGACAACTAACTGTTCTCGAGGCAGGGGGAATCATTTGCTTGAAGTCATGGCATCCTTGACAACAGTCGACTGGCCAAACTTTTAACTGGATGATGTTAGAGGTACATGTTATAATTTTAACTAAAACAACTTAAATTCTAGATATTTTCCCTCCAAATAAATACAACCTTGTCATTCACTTTGAAAGAATAAATTAATTATAGATATAAAACAGTTATAAAGAAACCTCTTAAGTCTGGAACTATTTCCTCCAGTCCAATATGAAAAACTGAACTTTGCATGATAATGATTAAGTTCTCCGAAAAACCCGAATGCGGCTTTAAACAACCTACCTGATCTTCAGTGTATAGTAGCAATCAGAGTATTAATTCCAAACTGTGTATCTTGAAGACTTCTGAAAAAGTGCAAACTTGCCCCTTTAGAAATAAACCTATAGGAAATAAGTCTATAGAGAAAAAGAACCTTTTTTCAAAACTCTACACACACACACACACACACACACACACACACACACACGAGTGCTAAGCACCATAAGGCAGGGAGTGTTGTTGGTTCTGAGCTCAGTTAAATACTCAGTGCCTAGAACAGGGCCTGACACATAGTAGGTGCTTAATACATGCATGGCAAATGAATATATTGAAATTTAAAGAAGTTTAAGAAATTACAAGTGCCCCTGATATATAACATTTTGCTCCTTAAATTGACCCTGAAACAAACTGAATAAACCTAAGTTTTCTTTTAAGTTTACAACTGGCTACTATTGGTTTAAGACATAGCCAAAGACTCCAGTTGAGAAACATCGAGTGATTGGACATAATGCATAAATGTTACAATATATCTACCAAATGTTGTACCAGTCCACAGACCACAGCTTTCTCGTCCTTGCCTAAAGCCTTGAGGTCCACCATCTTCTAATATTCTTTTGGTTTCAATTAACAGAAAGCAGACTCCAACTAGCCTAAGCAGAATACAGGGGTTGGAGATTGTGGGAAGCATTCTGGGGTGGGATATGGGCCTGAGGAACAATCAGCCCAGGGCACTTGGACACCTGGACGCTGTCTCTTTAAGAATGTCCACTTCATGGGGGCGCCCGGGTGGCTCCGTGGATTGAGCTTCCGACTCTGGCTCAGGTCATGATCTCACGGTTTGTGGGTCTGCTTCATTCTTTCAGAGTTTTTTCCACGACATTGGAATCATGGTGGCCAGCATCAGCAGGATTCCTCCTGTCTTACTTTCCTCTCCTGAGAGCAAGTTTGCTTTCCAAGCTCCAGTTAGAAAGAGCCCAGAGAAGGAACGCAATCGGTTGGCCTGGGGCGGCATTCCCAGCTCACGGACCGGTCTGGGTGGCTCGCTGGAGAATCTGGTAGCTCCCCTTTCGAGCCGTATGGAGGGCAGAGCAGTTGCCCCAAAAGAGCGGCGGGCACTCTCAGGCGAGAGCGTACATTGTTGATAATGAAAATTCCGGCTCTCGTTCGAGAGCTTCAGAGATACGTTGCCTTCTGTGGGTCGGCCCTACCTGGTTTCCGCTTTCAAATTCAAGGTTCACAACAGTGTCACTTAAGGGTTCTTGTTTCCAGGGACCAGTTAACTGCATTATTAAGTTATTTGGCATTATTAAAATAGGATAATGACACTTTTGTCTGAATGAAAAAGGCAAATGTGATTTTTCTTTAAGAGATCAAAACACTTCTACCATACCTTAACAACATTAGAACTCCCCGATGGACTGATGAATAAAATTTCCTCCATTTGCCAACTGGAAACTTAGGCAAGACGTCCGCTCTAAGGGCTCAGCTGGTGAGGGACTGGACTGCTTCTAGACTAGTCCGTTAGACACGAAAGACCAGCGTCTCAACAAGGAAGTGCAGCCCACAGACCGGTGTTTGATTTTTGGCTTTATTTTATAAAAATACACAACTTAAATACATATGACACTCTCTATACAAGACATAAACAACTGTTGGCTCTAACATTTTCAGTTATTTCAACAGAAAGCAAATATGTAAATTACCTCGTAAGAGCAAAGGGTTTCTTTAGAGACTCTGCCTTCACAGTCAGAGGGGAGGGGGAGCGCCCGCGGAAGCCCATGCAGGGCGCTGACCCACGCCGTCCCACCTGCCAACAAGTCGTTTCACCGACAGAGCCTTTTTGGCACGGCTTAATATTGCACTGCTTGTTAGACACAATCTAACTTACCCACATCACAAATTTAAACTTTTTGTCTTTTCTAGAAATGCTTAATGGAAAAACCAATGTGCAAACATCACTGACTGTCTTACAGTTGTGCTAAGTACCAAATATGAGAAGTGCGAACCTTTCTTCACTTTGCGAAACTCGCGAGGGAAGGTGGGTAGCTGTATTTCGCAGCTGAACTCATCTTCCAAAGTTTTACAGAAACGTTGGCAGACTCGGAGTGAGCGAGGTGGAGCGCGGCGGAGGAGGGAGTGACATTCCAGCGCCTGCGGAGGTTACTTTTGAGACAGGCGCTGTCACTGTCACTGTCACCGTCGGAGGCGGTCTGCACACGGCCCCACCCTTTCTATCGTGGGACTGCAATACCTCCCGCCCCCTCGGCCACTGTTCTCTGGGGAGCAGCTACTGCGCTACCGGTCCAGGGCTCACGGGGGCTGCTCACGTACTCTGGCTTTCTTTCAGAAACTTAGCTGCCTTATCTATGGCTCTTTTAACTAACAGCGAACTAGGTACTGGCTTATTCATGGATATAAAGAAACTATTTACCAGTTGAGAATTCAATGCATGAGAACACACTGGATAAGTTTCCTGAGGTAAATGTAAGCCTTAAAGAATAGTGTGCAACCTATAGAATTCCAGTGATTTATCCCGGGTAGCAGCACAATACTCCAGGCCTGGACGTTTAAGCTAACAGGCTAACAGAGCCAAGGACACATCTGTGTGAGGAAATGAAATGACGAGCTGGAGTAAAGGAAGTGCTGGCAGCTGAGAACACCAACTGAAAAGAAGCCATGAAGGGGAGTGGAGGGAAGGGGAGTGGAGGGAAGCGGAGGGGGAAGCGGAGGGGAAAGCGGAGGGTGTAGGGAAAGTGCTCAGGTAGGAGGGGCAATTAGTCGGAAAGGCCTCGAAGGGTTTCTAACAAGCTTTAACACTGTTCACTCTTGATGACTCAGACGTGGAGGTAATGGCTTTTCTCTAATAAGAGCTGTTCGAAACTTTTTATTCTTTTCTGAAAAACGAAATTCTCCATCAAACTTTTTCAGCCAGGAAATGATTCCGCTACCCGTTACTCCGCTACCCGTTACTCTTGCCGATGTATTTTGAAATCCTAACTGGCCGAAGGACTTCAACCAAGTTGAACTACAAAGTACCTATTTGCACCGAGAATTTAAATTAATGCACGGAGGTCTACAAAGTTTTGTATGGAGTTTGTACCGAAAACCTTTGCATTGCAAATCATGCTTTATTATCCCTTAATGTCACACTCAAGGATTGTGGCACTCGGACAAAGTCTAGGACCCTGAAGCTTTTCTTTCTTTTACATAGATGAAGTCGTTCACAGCCATCCTTCGCATTAATGATGAAGGTGTTGGGAACTGAGTTCCAAGACCTAAGTCAGGCTAAATTCCAACAAGTCACTCGTTGTATAGGAACGGAAGCTCAAGACGTCTCTGCTGTAACTGCTCATCTATCTGCACAATGTACTTGAATGAGGTGACCAGTCTGGTCTTCAGTAATGGTGATGACACTGGCAGAGGCCTTATACAGGGCCACATACTCTGTGAGCTGTCATGGCAACGTGGGCTGACACTACCACGCACAATCCCTCGTTTATATGACTCTAGTTCTGTTGCAAGAATACATCTACGTTTAATTACTTTAGGCATGATGAAGGCCTTAAGCAAAATTTAAATTCAGAAGAACTTTGGGGTGGAATTCTGCAGTCCCAGAAGCTATTTAAAATTAAAAGTCCAGAGAAAAATCCCCAGGAAATCATGTATCAGACTCAATTCGTAAAAAAAAGAAGCATCTTCACTATCACCAAGATGAAAAGTCCTACTAGAAAACAATGCTCTGGTTTCCTGACAACAAGCTCAATGCGGCCTGAGTGCAGCCACACAAAGCGAAGCTGCTTTGGAGAGAAGAATCTGGAAGACTGCAGAGGGCTTGAGTTAAAACAAACTGGCTTTTCTTCTCAGATAGAAGGTGACTGCTGTTTGGTGACCAACATGGGAGAGCTGTTTAAACTTCACAGATGGTAACATTTTATGCACCTTAAAGCCTCAATTAGTGCAGGGCGGTCGCAGCTAACAGTGTGAGTAATGCACTGAGATTGATGATAAAATGGGTCAAACAGTGAGACCAGTTCTGGCGGCAAGAATGGTCCCGTCTGGATACACCGGGTCTCCATCCATTCCTTGGATACTGAGGAGGAGACCGTGGCAAGAGAATGTATGCCTCTATGAGAAATTAGTTTTCATAATCTATAGTTTAAAAATATCACTATTCAGAAATATGGAGCCAAAGCAAAAATTCGAGATCCTTCCCACACAGGCCTCCAGACCTCTCCCTCCACCACCCCCCGAAGGGTCCATACTGGTCTCTGGCCAACCAGGACTTGTGAGGGAGGGCGGTAAGGTCAAGGCTTGTACAGGAGGATGGAGGAGGCAGTGGCCAAAAGCCAGCGATTCAAGAAGAGAAGAATGACAGATATGGTATATTGAAAAAAAAAAATAAGAGGAAGAGAAGAGGAAAAGGGGGGAACTAACGTAGATGAGGAAGGGAAGACATGTCCCCGGCTTGTGGAGAAGTACCCTGCCTTTTCTGCCTGTCGGGGCAAACAGTGCAGAAACGAGAATAGGCATAAGGCTCCTGCACAGGCTTCTCCGCAGGGCATCACACAAGCCCAAGTCGGGTGGGCTTGCCCTTTGGCCTTGCATCTGCCTTGCCCTCTGGGGACGTGTGCACAAGCTCTGGTGTGACCTGCGAGCGCTTCTGTGTGGGGTCAGAGTCCTGATTCCCAGGTGCACGAGGCTCCCTACCACTACCAGCGCCCAGGTCCACGGCTAAAGAACGGCCTCAGATCCGGGGCAAGCCCAGGGGCAGCCAGTGTAGCCAGAACTCGTGGCTGCCACTGCCTTTTCTCTCTCAGGACTAGCTTGTCCCTCCCCCTGGTGGCCGAAGAAGGGGACCAGACTGCACGTCCTGAAAGGGCTGCTCAACTCGGAACTGAATCACCTCAACTCACCAACTTCCAAAGGGCTGTCAAGAGATCCTTAGTTATAGATTGACCGATGGTTCAAACATCACCTAAGGAACTTGTGAAAGGAACAACTCGCTTGTGAGGTCCCACCAGACTTGGAGGGGTTTTGATATTGTTTGCTTCTGTTTCTGTTGTTTCCTTCCCTGATGAATTAAAAACAAAGAAAGAAAAGGTATAAGGGTTCTCCTATCCTCCTTCCTCCCTCCAGAAACCTCACGGACCTTCCTGAGCGAAGTGCCTACGGGATGCTACAATTACAGAGCTTGCAAATGGAGGAGGGAAAACATTCGGATTCCCTGGAAACGTGAAATGACTACAGTGTTCGAAGGGTGCTCGGTTCCCTTCAGCGCTCTGCGAAACGTCTGAGAAATGGCGACAGGCATCTCGATTTCTAACTTACAAATGACAACACGGGCGAAAAGAGCAGTACGATTCTGTGGAGAAAAAAAATCCAGGTGGTTATTTCACTTCGAGGGAGAGTCAGCTTGTCCTCGTCTTTTTCTCTTACTTCCTACTTGATGTTCTTCAGGAGGGCTGTCCGGGCATTCACGACTGCTTTGAAGGCATCTTCGCTCCCAGGCGCCACGCACTTGTCGGGGTGAAGCAGCACAGCGAGTCGGCGATAGGCCTTGTTGACTTCGTCCCTGCGAAAGAGCAAAGCTTGAGTCAGCAGCGGGCCAGCCCCTGCCCCCTGCAGCTGGGCTGTCTGGAGTTACAGAATAGCACTCGCAGAAAGCATCTCCCAAATAATGACCACCTTTTCTCCAAAGTGGGATGTAAGGATGAGGAGACAAACAATACACAAAAGTCGAAAAAGAAACACAGGGTGAAGTGAGCATGGAACCAACAACAAAGCCCTTGGTAAAAGAAGGATCCGGTGGAAAGGCCCTCGGTACCCAGCAGGCACTCGCGACGAGGGCACAGGGCGATCGGGGAAGGCCTCGGGAGCAGGGCTCTGAAGGAAGGTGGGGAAAGACAGAGCAACTGGCAGAGAGCCGGCAGAGACTAGACCAGCAGGGCCGCGGCACGAAGTTCCACAAGGACGACTACTAGGAGGCAACAAAAACGAGTTGGCCAGGAAGCAGGGGTCAGCAGGAGAAGGGCCTTGGAACCAAGACAACAAAAAAAGTGGGTTTGATAAACAACGACATCAGTAGGTGTTTCGTGACAAAAGGGAGCTGAGAAAGCTGTTCCTTGAAGTTAGGAGACAGGTAGGAGGTTGTCACAATAACCCAAGCACAAGTCCAAGAGTCTGGATCAAGGTGTTCGTGGAGACAAACACGTGAAGACAAGAGACAGCATAAAGAGCTGGCAGAAGCAGATGATGAGCTGGAGGTATGGGTAAGAAAACAGGCTGACATGAGTTCCAGGGTCACGGGGACTCAGGCTCGGGGAAGATGGTCACACCACTGGCCGAGAAAGGGACGCTGCAGAGGGGAACCTGAGAGCTACGGCGAGAGAGAAGAAACGAGAGAAGCGAACATTATCCGGAGAGGAAAGGAGCAGCAGAGCGTTCCCCCAAAGACCAGGAAGGCTCTGGGGGGCCTGGGGCTTCGGAGCTCTTCAGCAAGAGGCCCTGGCCGGGGAGGGGCCTGGAGCCCGCCCCGCCTCTCCCTGCTCTTCGGTGTCCTTGGGCGTCAGGCTGGCGCCCAGCCCTCCTCTGGTCAGGTTTAGCCCTGTCCTTACCACACGGCTTTACTCCCCACGTTCCGCGTAATTCAGGGCTCTGACTGACCTGTAGCCTGGATGTGGTGCTTTCCCCAACACCCCAGGTTTTCTCCTTCCTTTTTCATCGGAAGGCCTTCTACTTGGCTCTCCGAATTAGAGAGATGGCCTTTGATTACCTTCATGTGACGGGAAATCTGCGTGTCCACTTGGAGAGACTGAGGTCACAGGGCCATCTGAACAGTTCAGGCTAGGGGCGAGCATTCTAAGGCTTTTTTCGCTTTCCGCTCTCACACAAGTCCTGAATTTTCTTGTTTTAAAACATGCATGGGACGTTTTTACATAGATAATTTGGTATTAGCTAACGAAAGTCCTATTCTCCCTCTCTGAAGAAACCTGAATTGCCAGAATTCTTACTTCTCCAAAATAAGAAATATTTAACAAATATATTTAACAAAGTAACATATATTTTACAAAGTAACAATTCTACTGAAGATGAAAATTTTCTTAAAGTTCAAGAAGAGTAAACACATCACTGAATAAACATTAAGACTCTTTATAACTTAAAAAAAATGTTTTTAGGTTCTCTGAAATGTGTTCACTGACAAACAAAATTTGTCTGATAGACCCAGAGAAACAAAGATAAGGAAAATACATGTTTACACTGGTTAACAGTATAGAACTTAAGGAGGTCCTATAAATTTTGGTAGATTCCAATTAACATAGTAAATAAATAAGGAACCCAAATTTTATTTTTCCTTCATAAACACTGCTCTAACTTAACTAATATGTAAGGTTTATTAATTTTAGAGCCAATATCCCTTGGAGGTGAAACAGAAGACTTTAGAAGGAGACTATGGAAGTCCAAAAGGACATTTAGAAGGCACAATTCACTGAGCTATATCCATGAGGTCATCTGAATTGTTCACGTGTTTAAAGCCTCCTCAGTAATGCCTGGCAAGGCGAGGTGACCAGTAACTGTCTTCCTCTCCCCCCTTCCTCTTCCCTTCTAGACTTGAAGATATGCCATGAGACCAAAATGGAAAAGAGAAACGTAATGCCCTTGGTACCAAGAAGGCATTTCAACACATACTTCTTTTTTGTGGGAATCAAGGTGAAAAAGCACGAAGGGAGAAGGTAGGGGAGAAAAGTTATGGTACAAAATAAGATCTGAGAACCCTTACAATTACAATAAAAATTGTAACATGTGCAGTAACAGAAGTGTTATATTGTTAAAAGTTATATAACCCTGCTGGGCAAGGATTTATTTTCACACAAGCAACAAGGAAAAGTGATTGTATTTCTCTTCCTTCCAAATATTTCTTTTGGCTAAAAATAAAACCATTCAACACAAATTCACACACAGATGAGGACCTAGCAGGATTCTGAGTGCAGGAGAAAGAGACGGAGCCAGGCAGACGCACAGCGTTCAAGGTCAAGAATCAACCTAGGACCTTGAACGTGTGTCGAGTCTCACTGAGCCCCAGTTTTCTCACCTATAAAATGAACAGTTGGGGTAAGTGGCTAAGGTTCCTCTCCTCTTCTAAAACTCTGTGATTTTGTAAGGGATTTTTTTAAGGTTACATTTGCTTCTAGGCTCTCTTTCAACACAGACAAAACCACAGCCTACCATTTCAGAAAGTTTTTATGCAATACACCACGAAGTTCCCTCCTCGGGCAACTGAGCCCTCTATTTTGTTTCTTCGGTGCTCAGTTAATTCAGTGAGGAAGAGCTACTACATAATCTAATACATTTCCACACAACTTCCTATTTCTAGCCAATTACAAGAAGACGTATCCGGCCCACCATAGTGGCGGCCGAGTTCTTCTCCAGGATGGGACCCGGCACTAAGATCCCAGAGCACTGCTTACCTTGAGGCCCCAGGTTTGACTCCCAACATGTCCCAGCTGTCTTTACTGTTTCGAATTCTGCGAATGGTGTCTGCTTGTTCTTTGGTGAAACTAGCGCTGCTGTTCGTGATGGGACGCTTCCCGCCATTTTCACATAAATCAACTATGGATACGTAGAAGGTCTGCAAAAGGAAATCATCCCAGAGTAGAACTGATTTTGTAAAGATACGAATTCCTTTTAAGCATAACTTAGATAATTTTAATACACTCCAACAACTCTTAAAATTCACCATTAAGCAAATACATGGTTTGGAGGATTTTTTTTCTTTTACCCTATGTGTGTGTTTATATGTGTGGGCATGTGCTTGTGTATTTTTTTAAGAACACGAAAGTATAAGGAGTGAAATTTAAATGGCTCATAATCCTATTCTCAAATAACCACACTTGAGGTTAAAAAGTAGTAGATGAATACTGTTAGAAAGATTCAGATGAACTCATTTCATTTCATTTGAATCAATCATTTCATTGTTAAATGGAAACCATGTCTGCCTGCGCCTCGAGTTCTTCTCCTTGAAGTAACCATTGTGAATATTTTTTTGAGTATCTTTCCAAGAAACTTTTCTATCAGAATACCAGTATCTCCATCTACACACTCAACTTTTATATAAATGACAACAGATGAAACATACTGCCTAGCTCCTTGCATTTTTTTCACATAAAAATAGACCTTGGACTCTCTCTCCAGCTGCCTATAGACACTTGCTTCCTTTTCAATGACTGTTCAGTATTTCCCTGTGTGACCGTATCTTAATTTATTTAACCAACTCCCTATTTTCTTAGACAAGGCAATTGTTTCCAGGTTTTGCTACTACACACAGTGTTTTAATGAATATTTTGTGTGTGTGTGTGTATCTCTGCACACCATGGAGATACTGCTTTAGAATAAATTCCTAAAAGCAGAAGTACTAAATAACAGTGTACAGGCATTTTAATTTTTGATTTTGACAACTTTCATACGAAAAAACAGTGCCGTTTACACTCCCATCATAGTGTCTGACAGTGCTATGTCTCTACCCTTGTCACTATCATACAGCTTCGCTTCTGCCAAGCCTGCATGTGTCACACAGTTTTAATTTGCATTTCTTTAATTATAAGTGAAATGGGGTGTCTTTTCATCTGCTTATTGCTTTTTCTGTAAATTGTTCAGATTCTTTGCCTATTTCTTTTTTACTTTTTTTGAGGTGAAAACTATTTTTCGATCCTGTTCATATCTCATGCTCTGTGCCTGTTTCTACTGTTAGATCAATAGAGGCAATGCGATCTGAAAAAGGGAGAAAAAGGGAAGAAAAATAAACATGGCCTCAGGGATGGTGGGACAAAATGTGCAATGCCGACTCTGGTTTTCTACCCAAAGTCCCTTTCCTGACCGTGTAACAGAGAGGTGGAGTCTGAGTAGACCCAAAGTCCCACTGAACTAAAGAGACAGAGATCGGAGCTTAAGCCACTGAGTGGCTAGATAGAATGTGCGGAGCAGGGCCGTGGAGAGGAAGGAGCTATGCAGGGCTGGGCCCCAGAGGTCCAGGTGGAGGTTCTCCACTAGGGTGGGATCACCTGAGGTTTACCAGGAAATAGCTATCATGGGATTGAGAAGAGAACTGATATACTAGAGGTATAGTGGTGCTGTGGATGGAGGCATTTTGCAAACACTACAGTCTGACCTTGCCAGAGGGCAGAGGTTGCCTTATTAATTACTACCTCATTAATACCCCCTAGTGTGTAGCTGAGACACTACAGAAAGCCCATGCCTTGGTAGTAGACTCATCCTGACAAAACCTAAAACCAAGAGCTGACAAGATCTGCAAAAGAGACAGAATTTAAAGGCTGAACTCTGCCAATTAGGAGAGCTTGGGCAATGCTTGGGCTTCCTTCAGATCCTTGCTCTTAAAGCAAAAAACCAAGCCCAGACAAGTTCAGTATAATCTGCCAGTAACTGAACTCCCTCCTCAAACAAGAACCAATAGTCTGCTAAGGAAAATAAAGAATCTAGAGCCTCTACAATGTATTATCCACAATGTGTAGTGTTCAGTCAAAAATCAAATGTGATCCATAGTCAGGAAAAAAAATTGTCAAAAGAAACTGGACCCAAGATGGTTCAGATATCAGACTTAGCAGACAAAGACTTTAAAGCAGCAGCATTGATATGCTTAGCTATCAAGCTAAGATGCTTCAAAGAAATAAAGGAAAATATAGTCTTAATAAGTGTAGAGAGAGAGAGAGAAAATCTCAGCATAGGACCAGGAACTATACAGTAAAACCAATGCAAATTCTAGGACTGAAAAGTACTGAATTGAAAAATTCGCTTGGAGCATTTAAAACGGTTGTTGGAAGTGAGATCAATAGAGACTATGCAATCTGAAAAAGAGAAGAAAAATAAACATAGCCTCGAGGACAGTGGGACAAAATCAAGTGGTCTAATATATATGTAACTGGAGTCCCAGAAGGAAAAGAGAGAAAATAGAGCCAAAACACTTTTGAACAAATAATGGTGAAAAACACCTGCCTAGCAATCTGAGAAACTCAACAAACACCAAGCAGGGTAAATACAAAGAAAACCACACCCAGGCACATGGTCCAAATGCTGAAAGCCAAAGATAAACTCCTGAAAGTGGCTAGAGGGGGGAAAATCCCAACACATTATGTACAAAAGAGTAAGAGTAAAAATGGGTGCTAACGTCTCATGAGATTCAACAGAGGCCAGAAGACAGTGGACCATCGTCTTTCAAGTGCTGAAAGAAATTTAATCTTCAACAGTCATTATTTATATCCCTTGAACAAGTCATTTTACTACTCTTAGATGCTACAACATCTGAAATGAGAATAATATTCACCACAGAGTAAGAGTCTCAAATGAGATGAAACATGTGAACTTTGCCAGAATTATAAAATACTATTCAAATGATTAAGTATCATTACCGCACATAAATAGGTACAAACTCAGACAGGACCATGGTACTAAATAGGATAGAGAGTGTGGAAAGGCAACATCAACCTTATTTGGTCTTGAAATAGAAGCTACTGATGCCCAAGTCAGCCTGTCAGTCAAGGATGAAACTTGTCTTCTAGTAGGGGTGGTGATATCTTACAGAAATTCAGCATAAAAGATTAAATAAAATCCCACTCAATAATTAAGAACAACTCTTTACAGTATAGCTATGCTCTTTGAAATGTTAAAAATTCCCAAAATATCAGCTATATTCATAAGAAAAAATGCATAATTCATGCCACCACTTACTTCCAAATGTATCTGTAATTAAGAGTTGACTTGATAATTTATTATTTTAAAAAAGTCTTATTCTCTTAAAATGATTCAAGATTAGTAATTTTTTAAAAATAACCATCCCTTCAGGTTGCAATGTGAGTACATCCTTCCATTGCCTACTTGGCGGGTAAGACGTTATTTTTATGTGTGCCTGGCTGGACTCGGCAAGGACAGCCTCCTAGCCTCCAACCGCGCCACACATATTCGCTCCGGCAAGGCAGTTTTGCCAAAGCAACGCTTCCATCTAATTATGCGTGCAAATGTAACACCATTAACCAAAGGTAGTTTTAAAGAAACTCTTTGGGGGCGCCTGGGTGGCTCAGTCGGTTGAGCATCCGACTTCGGCTCAGGTCATGATCTCACGGTCCGTGAGTTCGAGCCCCGAGTCGGGCTCTGTGCTGACACCTCAAAGCCTGGAGCCTGCTTCACATTCTGTGTCTCCCTCTCTCTCTGCCCCGCCCCCACTCATGCTCTGTCTCTCTCTGTCTCAAAAATAAACATTAAAAAAAAATGTAAAGAAAATCTTTGTTCTCCTGTAAGTATGTAATAACTGTCGTTAAACTTGATGACCGTCAGAAGCACCTAGAAAGCTTTTTCGAAATACAGATTCCTGAGCTCCATCACAGAACCAAGCTTCCAGTGCTGGTCCAGAGCCCAGAAATCTGTATTCTGGAGAATTTCCTATGGTAACTCTGACGATCAGCCAGGTCTGGAGTCAGCAGGCAGGTATCTCTCTCTCTCTTTCTCTCTCTCTCTCTCTCAATCTTTTTCTCACCAGCTTCTGAAAGACCAAGCTTATTCTAAAGAGAAATTCCTATTACATTTTTGTTTCTCATAATTTAAACTAAAATCGGGCGTGGTCAGCCTTGACGCGAGCGAAACAACGCGAGCTTACCTGGAACATCTCGTTGATCCCTTCTCCGGTTTGCGCCGAAGTTTCGAAGTACAAGAACCCTTTGCTCTCGGCCCAGAGACGCCCTTCACTCTCATCTACACAGCGGTGCTTCGTACAGTCAATCTGCAACAGAAAGTTGGGGGGCAGAGAGCAGACCCCAAACATGACCCACTAAAACAGGCCCAGTGAGGTCTTCATTGATTCTTTATTGAAGCAAAAACTACTCCTAAATGAACCCCCAGCACTAGTGTCTGCAATTATAAGGACCAAAGGGGACAAAAAAAATGGCTAATATTGAACACAGACTGATTTTCTGTGGCAAAATGACAAGTGCCTGCTCCCACACTTCCCACTTTACCCTCTGCGAAAACTCTTGCCAATCAGAGTGTCCACCTCTCCCGCTCAGTCACCAGCACCCTTCCCCAAGCATGGTACCAGAAGAAAATGGATACATATCCAGATACACCAGAGTTTGTGGTTTTATTCTTTATGTCTTAGGGACATAGGTTTTGAAAAGATGTTGATTCCTAAATTACAGAATAAGGACTTCTTTTCATTTCTTCCCCAAAACTCAGAGCACACTCCTCCCATAATGAATCCAGAAAGTTGAGAATACCATTTCCAAAGCAGTTACCTTGTTGGCACACACCGCAAATACAATATTCTCCATGTTTCCGTGAGGTCCCAGATCTTGTTTCATCTCTGCCAGCCAAGCATCAAGGGCATCAAAGGAGTCCTTCTGCCCAACATCATAGACCAGTATTACACCCTGTGTATCCTTGTAAAACTCGTTACGAACCTTCACATAAAAGAACAGGTGCACAAATTGTAGGTTTTGTGATTTTATAAGAATATATTTCACAATCACGAATGTAACAAAGTGTGTTCTTCGGTGTAGTCATAGTATTTGCTATCATATCTCAATATCTACTGGTCTTTAAGAGACTTTTAGAAAATCAAAATAACGTGATGAAAAAAGTGGCCTAATACAAGGTCTTGTGATGAAAACAATAGACTCCTGCCCCACCCTCTTCACCTCCACTTCCACTCCCTTTAGGCAACCAATCTTTTTTTTTTCTTTTCTTTATTTTTTTAAACTTTTTATGTTGATTTTATTTTTGAGAGAGAGAGCGCGCAAACGGGGGCGGAGCAGAGAGAGACAGAGACACAGAATCTGAAGCAGGCTCCAGGCTCTGAGCTGTCAGTGCAGAGCCTGACGTGGGGCTTGAATTCACGGACTGTGAGATCATTACCTGAGCTGAAGTCTGACGCTCAATTGCCCTGAGGCAATCAATCTTTAATTCTTGTTAGTAGACCTTAAAATAACACAAATTCTATAGAGTAAAGCTCTTCTTAGGAAGAACCAGAAGGTGGGTGAACAATGAACTCAAGGCAAAAATGGCACAAGCATCAGCAATAGGTACAGACCTCTATCTATCACAGCCCAAAGCTGGCTTCCCCAGGACCCTTGGGTCTGCACATCGACTTTACAACTCCGAACTGAGAGCCTCAGTGTGATGGAACGGAAAACAGCGCAGGCTCTAGAGTCAGACAGACCTGGGTTCGCACTCACTAGCTGCATGATCTTGGGCAAGTCACTTAGCCTCTCTGCGTCTCAGTTTCCTCGTCTGTAAGCTGGGGATCCTACTACTTACTTCGCAGGGTTATTATGAGGATCAAATGAGACAATGAAGGCGAAGCCCCTGAATGGTGCCTGGAAGAGCGTGTGTATAAGCACCTTCTTCCTTCCTTCCTCACATTCATTCTCTGATTGTCCTCCTTTGATATTTTTTACTAGAAATGGCATCTCGCTTCTGGGGCATATCCATAATTCTAGAAAGAGGCGGGATGAAGTACAGGACGCACTGAAGTGGCAGAGGCAGTGACAGGTAGAGTGGGTGAGAAGTAAGATTGACGGACTGGGGGTTTCAGCCAAAATTCCAGTAAGGACCATGACAGAGGCTGCATTTTACCCATCCTTCTCAAAGAATTCCAGTACATACACACTCACGCTGAATATGCAGTAAGAAATGAAGACATGTATACACATTGGGCATGAAGTTTAGGTTTCTGAGTATAGATGGACACCTGAACCAAGACTGCAAATGCCTACTAATCTGCAGACCCAGGAGAAGCTATCCCCTACAGTTAAGCCCAACGAAACCAGAAAGAATGCAAAGTGATGAACGGCAAGTCTTCTCCCCAGTCCTCATGGTCCTCAGCCCGCCCACAGTAATGAAACCGGGCCTCTCCCTTCTTTCCTGAAACTCATGCTGCCTTGGCTCCCACACACCACATTCTCCGGGTTCTCAACTGGTCTGTGACCATCTCCTCCTCTCTCCGTTGCTCCCACTCCAACCTGCCACCATCATTCCCCAAATCCCGCCCCGGGCCCTCAGCTCTTCTTCTTCCATCCTTCCCCCCAACTCAGCAACACCAGTCACTTGCAGTTTCCACTGTGAGATCCCGCAAGGTGAGCCTTTTCATCTGTGCTTGCGGACCTGCATTTCCAGTTAGCCCTAGACCCTTCCAGCTGAATGTCCTGCTGGAATCTCAAATTCAATACGTACAACAGAAAAGCCTCCATCTTATCCGTTCCCAGTCTCTTCCTTCCCTTGGACTTCTAGTGATAAAAGGAGCACACTATCTTCTGAGTCACGTGGACTGAACGCCTCGCGCTAACCTTCGCTGCTCTCCTCTGCCTTGTTCTATACAAACAATCCTGTAGGAGCTTCCTCTGCCACGTTTCCTGCACCTGTCACTTCCTTTCCACTTCCACTTGCCAACATCACACCATCTCTTGACTACCACTCCAAGAATTTTCTAAGCAATCTCCCCAACAACATTAGACATACTGTGCATTTATCTTTTTAAAGCCCTGGTTCAAAAATTCTTTAGTGTTTCCCTCCTGCCAAGCTCCTAAAGTTCAAATTCTTTTAACTGACATTAAAAGTTTCCGATCAGTCCTCCACCAACTTTCCAGTCTTACCCTCTTCCTACTTGCTGCACTTCGAACTGGATACTCTCTCTTTCCCCAAACCCCGCCTACGCCTAACTCCATCTGGAAACAGGCGCCTCTTTACCTTCAATCTTCCAAGTTTAGCTGTAACACTGTATCTTTCACGTAGTTTTTTTTCTGCCCCGCACCTCATCATCTAACCCCCTAACCTGCCAAGCAGAATCTAACCTCTACACCGCTAGAACACTGCAGCCTCTGTGCTTCTAGTAGTGCCCCTATCACTTCCTGTCTACAGTTGGTGGCATATACAGCTACCTTCCCCACTAGACTGTAAGTCCGTGAAGGCATGCATCTTGGTGCATCCATCTTTGTGTCGCCAATAGGGCCTAGCAGGTGTAGTATTCGGGACATTTTAAATCAAGAACAGCTGAATGTCGGAATGAAAGTAGAGGCCAAAGGGGAAACGAAAGAATTTCAAGATGCAAATTATGTTATCCAGAGGGAGATTTGTGTGTAAACAGAGACTTGGACAAGTTCCACGGATTTCTCTTTCAACTGACTCAAGTTCAAGTCTGGGCTCAGCAACTAGCTACCTCTGTAAACTTGAGTAAGTGTTTTTATCACCTCAAGCTCTAGTTTCCTCATCTATAAAATGAGAAGGTCAAAGTCAATGCTACAATGGTCCCCTACAGTTCTACTATTCTCATCTCCCAAAACAGCTTTCTAATGGTAGTCCTGGAAGTCTTGTTGCATCCAAAGTTTAATTAAATAGGATGCTAAGGGAATTGGGATTGTTTATTAAAGCAAAGATGGCAAGCTTTCTAGCTTATAGGCCAGAGAAAGCTGTTAGTTTAATATTGCTCAGGCCTCAGGAAGTTTCTATAGACCGTATAACTCCTACCAACGAGCTCTGGAATATAGTTGTGTACGTCAGCGGAAGTAGGACTGCAGCTAAGATACAGGCCCGCCATTTCCTCACAGTCCTCTCTTTGACACTTTCCTCCAAGAGTGCTGTCACATTCTAAGCGACTGTCTTTTCTCAGCAGGCCCTTTGCGTAAGCCTGTCAGGAGGACAGATGACAGTAGAAGCTTCAGTGGAGGACAGGCCTCAAGGATCGGGGGAAGCCAGGGATCATGAGATTGGCTATGGGTGCTTCACCAGGTATGTGCTGAGCAAAAGTATACTTTGGGCAGCTTGGGACTTAGGACGAAGATGGCTTTGGTCTTGTCAAAAAGGAGGGTCTGAGCTACAGCCAGTCAACTATTTGACAAAAAAGGAGAAATCAAAGCTATTCAGAGAAGAGGGTGTTTCAGAAATGGTGATTTCAAAGAGCTTCTATTAATTATGCTTCTATCTCTTTAAGCTGCTGGAAAAAAGCTATTGTAATTTCAGGTTACAGTGATAGGAGTCTAGTGTCTACTGATAGGAAGTAAAGGAACACTCAGCGTTTTTCACTAGACAATGCGAATGTCTAGTGGCAGGTTGTGTTCAGTTCCCGGCTCCCCGTCAGCTCACTAGAGATTGTCCACAACGGATGCTGACAGGCCCAGCTGGGGCAGGACTAGAAAATATTTTACCTGAAAAAGAACAGACTGACAAATATTAGAAAGTTCTTTTGTAGAAGCACAGATCCAGTTTATGTCGCTCCAAAAACAAGGCCAGAATCGATACTGAATGTCGAAGGAAGGCGGCCTTCACACGGGAGCTGTTAACCTAGAGTCTTTAACTCTATAAAGGATGAACCTGTGAAGCAGCGTGATCCCCTCATTAGAGACATTCATTCTCCAAACTCTTACAGTCTGGACCACTCAAAACTATCCCGTGCATCATCCCTGGCTTCCCACCAACCTACGTAATTCTTACTTACCCATCAATGCTCAGTTTAAACATTGCTCCCTTCCAAAAGACTTCCTGTCATCCCAGATAAGCTAGGGCTGGACGTTAAATGCTCCCAACCAGTCTGTCATTTGGTCAACGCGTTGTGCTCTGACATATTTATGTTCCATGCAGACGGAGGCTGCGTATTCCCAGTGTCCAACACACAACTGGCATACTGGCACGTGGTAAATGAATGAGGGCCATTGATCAGTAATGTTACAGAAAGAAATTCCACGATGAGCAGAAAGAAGTCGGGCCCGCGTTAATTCTCAGACATTTTCTAACTCCCCATTTTTATGACTTTGAAGAAAGCTAAGATTTATTCTAGTGTTTCCAGTAGTCAGAATCTGTGACAAGCTTGTGGTAATCTAGAGCTTCTGTTCTTTTTTCACTGACAATATTCTATGCTCGTAAAATTGATTTAACTCACATAAGCCTCCACATTTAAAAAGAATTCATTTTAGGGGCGCCTAGGTGGCTCAGTCAGTTGAGTGTTTGATTCTTGGTTTCAGCTCAAGTCATGATCTCACTGTTCATGGGTTCAAGCCCCGCATCGGGCTCTGTGCTGACAGCTCAGAGCCTGGAGCCTGCTTCACATTCTGTGTCTCCCTCTCTCTCTGGCCCTACCTTGCTCATGCGCGCGCTCTCTCTCTCTCTCAAAAATAAACATTAAAAAAAAAATAAATAAATAAATAAATAAATAAAATAAGCATTAAAAAATGAAAATAATTCATTTTACCTAAATACTTGGGTATATTCACAAGATGGGAGATTTCACAGGCAATAAGTTATTATTTTTTCCAGGAAGATAGAGTAGGTATACTTTCCCCTATTCTTCCTGCTAAGTACAGGTAAAAATCACTGAGTGTTATATATAAAACCTATATAAGAAGACATTGGAAGGTGGAGAGAAGAAAACAGATAAGCTAGGGACCTTGGGGCCCAATAAATGACACAGTGGTAAGCTTCCTGGATTTTCTTTTGCCTCATTTATCTAAGATATGAAACTGAAGAAGTACAACTTAGAAATGTCAATGGGTGGAGACAATAAAAGCCCAACAAAAGCCTGTTCTCTGTAGCCAAAGGAGCAGGAAAGGTGGCAGCCTCACAAGACAAAAGAATTTTAGATGATAACCCCTACTCTAGCCAGACACTTCAGAAACAATCTGTCTCTCCACCCCCACCCACCTAAGCAAAGACTAAGTAGGGGTTTTAGAAAGGTAAATTACTGAAAATAACTAAACTAAAAAAGCTCAGTAGATGGGCTCAGCAGCAGAACAGAGAAGACAGTGGACAAACTCAGTGAACTGGAAGGCAAAACAATAAAAACTACCCAATCAGAACAATAAAGAGAACATGAACTTAAAAGCAAAAGCAAAAACACAGAGCCTCAAGGACCTACAGAACTACAACAAGAGATAGTCCAGGAAGGAGAGAAGAAACAGGGTGGTGCTGCAAAAGTACTCAAAGAAATAATGGCTGAAAACTTTGGTGAGAGACATAAATCCACAGATTAAAGAAGCTGAAAAAATCGCAAACATGAAAAAAACAACAACAAAGAAATCCATGCTAAAACACATCATAATTAAACCTTAAAATTTAAAGAAAAAGGAAAAATCGTGAGAGCAGCCAGAGAAAAAATGACCTTTCCTATGTGAGAAACATTTTCAAATGATTTTCAGATTTCTCATCAGAATCAATAGAGGTCGGAGAAAAGAAGTACACTATTTTTCAAGTGCTGAAAAAAAAAATATATCAACCCAGAATCCTATAACAAGAAAAAATATTCTTCAGGAACAAAGGGGAAATTGAGACATTCTCAGTCAAGGAAAACTAGGAGAATCTGTTGCCAGTAGACTTATGCTAAGAGAATGGCTAAAGAAAGTTCTTTAAATAGAAAGGAAATGATGAAGGAGCTATGGAATACAGCAAAGGGTAAAAGAACAGAGTGAGCAAAAATATGGATGACTATAACAGGCTTTCTTTCCTTCTTTCTTGAGTTTTCTAAAATATGTTTGACAGTTAAGCAAAGATTAAACACCGTCTCATGCAGTTCTAAAGGTACATAGAGAAAATTTTAAGACAATCATAAATGGGGGAAGATAAAGAGATGCAAAGGGAGGAAAACTTTCTACAATTCCATCAAACTGTTAAAACGATGATACCCAGAAGACCGTGATAACTTAAATACTGTTATAACTAGAGCACCCACTAATGTAGCTATTCAGAGAGATTTATTCAAAAACACTATGGACAAATCAAATGGAATTTTAAAAGTGTTCGTCTAACCCATAGATGGCAAGAAACAGAAAACAGAGAACTGGAAAACAGAAGAAACAAAATGAAAAACAAATGGCAGAATTGTGCCCCAATATATTCATAATTACATTAAATGTAAGTGGTCTAAAGATACCAATTAAAGGTCAGAATTTGGCATAATAGATTGAAAAACATGACCCATGTCTACAAGGCAATCATTTCAAATACAATGATATAAGCAGACTGAAAGTAAAAGGATAGAAAAGGATATATCATGCAAACATTAATCAAAGGAAAGCAAAAATGGCTATATTAATATCAGATAAAGTAGACAGAGAAAAAATGATTATAGAGACAGAGAGGGGCATTATATAAAAATAAAATTATATAATGAAGATATAGCAATCATAAATATATATGCACCAAATAACAGAGTTGCAACATATATAAAGCAAATATGATAGAAGTGACACAGACAAGTCCACAACTATAGTTGGAGATTTTAACAACCGTCTTTCAGCAATTGATAGAACAACTAAACAAAAGATCACCAGGGATATAAGAGAATTCAACAACACCCTCAATGACCAATAAGATCTAATAAATATTTATAGAGCACTCCATCCAACAATAGCACAATACACTTTCTTTTCAAGTGCCCATGGAAGATCAAGATAGACCATACACTGGGCCATGAAAAAACAACAAGAAATTTAAAAGAAATCAAAATCATAGTGTGTTCTCTGATCGTAATGGACTCAAACCAGAAATTAATAACAGGAAGATAACCCAAAAAATCTCTAGCACTTGGAAACTAAACAACACACGTCGAAATAATCCATAGTTCAAACAGAAAGTCTCAAGAGAAATAAAAAAACACATTGAATGAACGAAATGAAATATTAATGAAACTGAAAATACAACATATCAAAATGTGTGGGACACAGCTAAGCAGTGCTGAGAGGAGAACTGACAGCACCAAGCACACACATCAACAATCTAGGCTCCCAAATAAAGAACCTAGAATAAGAGCAAAAGAAACACAAAGCAAGTAGAAGGAAATAATAAACAGAAGTGAAATGGTCAAACCAGAAAAGAGCAGAGAGCCTCTTCAGGGAAAATGAACAACCCAAGGAAGGAAAGACAAAAGAGAATGCCCATGAGATTCACTTTGAGACTCCTCATGACAGACAAGAAGACGAAGTAAATCAGGTGGGGTTCTCTCCAGAGAAATAACACATTAGGCTGAGGAGTGAACTGGAAAGCTCACTCTAGTACCGTGCTATGAAAGAAGTCGCATTGCTGAAATCTTAAGTCCAAGTGTGAATATAATTATCCTGTCCATTCTGGGCTAAGGTATAAAGTTCAAAGCTACGGTCCTTTGAAACATTAGCAATGAAATTTCCTGCCACAGTTTGAGGGACTCGAACAAAAGACCAATAGGTTTCCATTAAGTTAAGGCTCAGAAAGGAAGCCACAAACACCAGCTAAATTCACCTAATTTTATACATGATTTGAATATTGGTTGTTTCAGATAACTCCGGATCTTTCCCTGCACCCACTGACAACACTGGATATTGGTTTTCTCAAAAATGGCTTTCTTACCTCATAGAAGAAGGGATGGCCAGCCATATCAAAGATGTTAACTTTGATTTCTCGGTCTCTGACTTGTACCCTGAAATGTTCAAAGGGAAACAATTCCAAAGAAGGTTATGATTTTTGCATTCCCATTAATATCATTTATACCATTTATGAATTTCAAAAAGGTATGTGTATGAAATGTAAAAGAGGCTTTCTTGGTGCTTCTTCTTGATCTCAGACAATCTTTACAACAGAAGCCAGCAGCTTGACAGATCCTCCTGCCTCGAATTTTAAGAACACTGAACCCACCAGTAATAAGCACCCTCACTTACGTTCAGCTTATCTCAAGATATTTCAGGCCATACCCTTTAACTAACAAAACGTGGCTCATTGTGGCACTAAGAAAACTGATTTGGGATAAGTAGGAGGAAGGAAAACAAAATGTTTTATTTCACTTGGTAAGACATCTTAATTATTACCGGCTCTACTTGCTTACCATGCAGAACAATAACTAAGGTGTATTTTATTAACATCCGTGTGATCTTCTTGTGATCTTCATTGAGCAAGAGCAATAGTCAACTTGTTTTCAAAAATTTTAAGGGTGCCTGTGCGGCTCGGTGGTTAAGCATCTGACTTCGGCTCAGGTCATGATCTCACAGTTCGTGAGTTTGAGCCCCGCATCAGGTGAGCTCGAGCCCCGCTTCCCCTTTCTCTCTCTCTGCCCCTCACTGGATTCTCTTTCTCTCTCTCTTTCTGCCCCTCACTCACTTGTGCCCTCTCTCTCTAAAAAAAAAAAAATTAAAATAGAGAAAAGAACAAAAGGGGAAAAGAACAACCATTCACATTAGAATTAGATGCTGTCGACATCATAGCATATTTGCCTCTTGTCCTTTTTATTTTTTCAAGAAAAACCCACTGTTGGAAAATAAATTAATGAAACTCTGTAAGTATTTCAAACACTGCAGAAATACAAAGATGAAAGTTCAAAATTTATCCCAAATCCTATCACCCAGCAAAAACCTTCATCAACATAAATGAACGCCAAGGCAGCCTTCTTCTACGCACAGGTGTGACTGAGAAGCACAGTGTTTTTATCAAAATGGGATTATACGATTTTAAAATAAAAAGTATAAAATTCACTTTTTATTGAATTAAATTTTTTTTTAATGTTTAGTACTTTTTATCGAATGTAACAAAAGAAACTGAGGTGAACTAGAATTACTGAACTTTAAATATGTTTTTCATCAACAGAAATATTTCCTAAAAGACCTAAGAATAGCGATTATTAACAATAAGTGAACAGGTTAGAATCATTATGGTTTTCAGTGACGTGTTTCAGTTTAGACAGCACTGGCCTGCCTCCCTCCCACAGAACACAAGGACGTCGGGACTTGCTCTCATTGGCCCTACACTACCTCCGAGTGGTTTATTATTATTATTCTCTTGTCCACGTTTATAACATCCACTGTCTGTTCTGAAACCATAATGCCTACGGGGTTTTATATTACTCGTAGGCTTAAATCGAGCTGACCGTGAGTCATTTTATTCCTGAGTCCCCAACCATATTCATCAATAACCAAGATGCACATCTGTTTTCGTTTTAACATCTGTGAAATCAGGATCCACCTTATAAAAGAGAATGTGAGAACAGCAAAACAAAACAAAACAATGACAGAGTCTGAGAGCCTCTGGAGAAGCCCTGGTATAACAATGTATATTAGACAATTTGGTCTGAAAGAGAAGCAGCTGAGAAGGGCTAAAGTCAGGAATGAACACAGATGTATTCACCCACTGAAACTCAAAGAGGTTCATTTAATTCAGGTGCCAGACAGGAAATTACCTGAAGAAAAATGGTAATTTGCTACCTCAAGGTCATGCTTTCCTCGGTTGTGGCCTGCAGACCACCTGCATCGGTATTATGAGAGGCCGTTAAAAATGCAGATTCCTGTGCCCAATTCAGACCCAGCAAATCGGAATCTTCGTGGGTGGGTCCTAAGAATCTCTATTTGTACAAACTTTACAAGTAATTCTTCAGTGTGCTGGAATTTGAGCTTCACCATGTAGGTAACAGGAATGGGTATCTATTATTTTGACTACCCAAGAGTACAGCCCTTCCTCTCCCGGTTGTGGTTCAGGTGAGTTCTGCTATGTTCTTAGTGACCCACTCTGTCGGTCACAGCCAACCGAGCTGGGGAAAGGCACCTGTCCCCACCCGAGCAATCAAAACTTTCCATGGGATTTGTAAACTTGAATATTAGCTCTGGTCCCTCTCTGGAAGTAAAATTTACGATGTGAGCCTGAGATCTGCTGGCAGCCATGGAGAGGAAGCTAAGGCAGAGAGAGACGTAGTAAATGACAGAGCTATATTCTGTCCCTGGTTCCAGCCATCTCTAAGGCCCAGCATCCTCATAATTGGATTATGTGAATTGATTAATCTCCTTTATTATTGTTGTTGTTATTATCATTATTATTTTCTGCCCGACTTGGTTTGAGTTAGGTTTCTGTCAGTTATATCCTCCCAATTCACAATGGGACAACTGGTTTTCCAAAATAAAATTTCAGCCAGAGACAGAATAGTCTGTTGAATAAACCACTACCGTTCTATGGCATAATATGGTGATTCTCATTTCTTAGATGAATAAATTAGCTACTTATATGAATTCAAAACAAAACTGCCTTAAATAGGATATCCTGCCACATCACTGATGAAATCCTATGCCCTGAAGTCCAGACACACCTTACCGCTTTATTCCACCTTATTTTTTTTAATTTTTTTAACATTTATTTAGTTTTGAGAGACATAGAGACAGAGTGTGAGCAGGGGAAGGGTAGAGAGGGAGACACAGAATCTGAAGCAGGCTCCGGGCTCTGAGCCATGAGCACAGAGCCCGATGCGGGGCTCGAACTCACAGACCGTGAGATCATGACCTGAGCTAAAGTCGGACGCTCAACAGACTGAGCCACCCAGGCGCCCCTGGACGGTGAAGTGTGTAAAGAAATGGAATAAGAGAGGAGAGGGGCGGGTTAGCGCAGAATAGCGAGCACCTGAAATTCCACCTTCAGGCAGCGTGCGGTCTACCTTAATCCTACGCTTTGGTGGTATTATTTCCTGCTAATGTCAGCCTGTCTCCCCAAGCTCAACCCACCCTTGATTCATCTCCAGATAAATCCCCACTTATTCCTAATTTTACTTCTCTCAGATCATTTTTGCTAGATACCAATAGGTTACAAAGATCATATCAATATTTTGATAGAAAATATTCGACATAATATTTAGACTTTTAGGAAAGAATACCTCGAAATGCTCTACAAACACACCCGCTAATAGGACGTGTTTATATAGAAACGTTTCCTAAAAAGATACATCTGCTAGTTAGGTTTTTTGTTGGCTTCCTCACTGTTGTAGGCTCCATACCTAAGGCAAGGCCTGGCACAAAGACCGTGCTCAGTGATGACAACTGATAGGATCACTACATACTCGTAAAGGTCTCTTATTCCTATCTTTCCTGATTTATCTTCAGAATCTCTATTTCGAGATACATCATTTTAGAAAGTTCTCAAATCTATGTAATTTACAAGCCCAAAGAAACAATGCACTTACTTTGTGACTCCATAGTCGATTCCTATTGTTGCAAGATATTTAGACACAAATCTTTTCTCACAGTACCGTTTTATGATACAGCTCTAAAAACACAAAAATACATTCTTTCAGAATACACTCTGGAAACATACAAAACGAGCAGTTTTTCACTATGGATTCTTCATTCACCAAGATGGGAGAGAAAGCATTTTCAAACAACTGAAACAAATGCTAAAAGTGAGAATTTTAAAGAAAAATTAAATATTCATCCCTTAATACCAAATATGTTTTCAGTTTAGGTCTCAATCCTTGAGCTCTTTTCTTTAGAGGACTTACTCTTATGCTTTCAATAATGCCACCAAAATGTCTATGTTTAAGCCCTGACCTTCTCGAAAGCAGATCTACATCTTCAAATGCTAAGCTAGTTTGTACTTGGGTGTCCTGCTGTCACCTCAAGTTCAACATGTCCAAAAATGAACTGATCTTATACATAAAAACAGTTCATCCTGCGCATATCCCGGCTCTGTAAATAATACCACCATTTTCCCAACCACGGAGGATCAGAATCTTAAAGCCATGTTTGATTCTGAGCCTTTCTAAATCTCTTAAACGTTTCTTGCCTCTCTTTCCTCATTGCAATTCCCACTGATACCTCATCATCTGCTCCTAGACAATTGCAGGAAATTTTTTATTGGTCTTTCTGCCTTCTTTTCCTCCCACCTCAGTCAATACTACACACCACTGGCATTATTTCACTTTCCTAACCCCAAAATCTTCAGTGCCTTCTCGCTGCCAAGTTTAAAATCCAAATTCCTTTGTCCTTTATTCAAGGTTCCCCACAATCTGGCCCTAATCTGTGTTCCTTGTCTAAACCCTTCTAATACGAGCTCTCCATTTCTGCAAGACTCCCGGAGATCTGACTTCCTGACTTTTGTCATCACTTTTTCCCTCTACTTGGAATAAGCTTTCTCCCTTCTTTCCAAAGCTTACTTATCTTTTAAGGCCGAGCCTTACCGAAGCACCGGGTTGTAAGAGATCTTGCCTGCATCTGAACTCTTCTAGCACTTTATGTACATGCTAATATACACACACACATATTACACACACACACACACACACACACACACACACCCCATCGGTCCTACATTGCTTTGTATTGTCAGTTATCACTTCACATGTGTATATTCCTCTTATCTCTTCAGCTAGAAGGTAAACTTCTTGAGGACACACATCACTGTTTTACTTCTATCTTTTGTTCAGGGCCAATGAAATTTGCTCAGTGCCAGTAATAACAACCCTTAGCACTCATGAAACTTCTAATATACTTGGGAGTGTTAGTGATGAAGTTTATTCTGCTCAAATCCTTCCCTAAATTAAATAGGACAGTTAATTTAAAAAGCAGTTAATAATAAGCTTATTGTGAACTGAAAGAAAATATCCTTTGGAGTGACTACTGTTAAGAGGCTACACTTTTAAAAGCATTTTATAGCTTGAAAGCACTTCACGAATGTTTTCTCTCACAATAGCCTAGGAAAATGGCCTTTTTCTAAATGATTCATGAGATTAAGGGGGCTGGCAGTCCTTTAACTTCAGTACACTGTTTAAACGCTAGTTCTAAGTGGTTAACCAGACACACATTTAAGTAATTGTGTTAATAACCACTCCTTATAACATAAAGAGATAGGGTCCTTAGGATCTTATAAGCTAAGTAACATAAACGTAGAGAGAATTTTTTGCTTTCACTATTTTCCTTAAATAGATTTTTAGGCATTTTTGCAGAACAACTATTTGAGAAGAATTTTGATTATCAAAATATGAAAAAGAGGAATGCGGCAGGGCAGAAGAAACAGGAGGGAATCTGCCTTAACAGATATTAAAATATAGTCTGAAACCAATCAAGACAGTATGATGTTGGCATAATACACAAATAGACAAATAGGTCAGTAGAATAGAACAGAGAGCCCAGAAATAGATCCCATTAAAATAAGAAATTTAAAAAGTGACAAAGGTGATATTTAAAGTCAAGGGGAGGGGTGCCTGAGCGCCTTAGTTGGCAGAGCATCCAACTCTTGATTTCGGCTCAGGTCAGGGTCCCAGCGTTCTGGGATCGAGCCCCACATCCAGCCCCATGCTGAGTGTGGAGCCTGGGTGGGATTCTCTCTCTTTCTTCCTCTGGCCCTCTCCTCTACTTGTGCATGCGGTCTCTCTTCCTCTCTCTCTCTCTCTCTCTCTCTCTCTCTCTCTAAAATAAAAAAATAGTCAAGGGGAAAAGAATGATTTATTTAGTAAAATGCCACCCGCACAAGTTGGGCCCTTAACTTCTCTAAATACAAAAATAAATTCAGATGAACTTGTGATGTCAATATTTAAAAATAAAACAAGGGGCGCCTGGGTGGCTCAGTTGGTTAAGCACCGACTTCAGCTCAGGTCATGATCTCACGGTTTGTGAGTTCGAGCCCCGCATCAGGCTCTGTGCTGACAGCTCAGGGCCTGGAGCCTGCTTCGGATTCTGTGTCTCCCTCTTTCTCTGCCCCTCCCCTGCGCATACTCTGTCTCTCTGTCAAAAGTAAATAAACATTAAAAAAATTTTTTTAAATAAAACAACAAGAAATTCAGAAAAAAATGTGCAACATAGGTACAACCCTAAGGGAACCTTTTCAACCAAGAAAGGCACCACAAGAACCACAAAAGAAAGGACAGGCATAATTTGAATATATAGATAATAATACTAATAGCAATTGTATGGCAAAATGTCTATAGAAATATTAGAAGACAAATTACGCACCCAGGCAAATATTCATTATTCATATGACCAGCAAAAAGTTATTATCTCTGATAACCCTGAAGCAGAAAAATTGATAAGACACATCATCCATTAGAAAAATGGGTAGAGAGTATAAACTGGGCAATATCCAGAAAAGCGAATCCAAATATCCAGTAAATATATGAAAAGATGCTCAACTTCATCTGTAGTCCATGAAATGCAAATTAAAGTAATACTTCTCACTAACCAGACTGGGAGTCATTAAAAGAACGACTACACTGTGTTGGCAGGGCTATGCGAAATAGGGTACCTGCATACTGCTGGTACAAACACAATTTCTTGAAGAGCAATTGACAATAGCCGCTAAATAGCTACTCAGCATTCTTCTCCTGGGAATCTGTCTATAGAAATTAGAAGGCCAGTATTTAAGAGAGAGAGTGTGTGTGCGTGCTGTCGGCACAGAGCCCAACTCGGGGCTCAACCTCACAAACCATGAGATCCTGACTTGAGCCAAAATCAAGAGCTGGACACTTAACCGACTGAGCCACCCTTATGTTTTGAAGGAAAAAAAAAAAACAAAACCCTACGGGTATTATAACTAGAACTGAATTACACTTGTAGATTATGTTAAAGAACTGACAGCTCTAAATTGTCGAGTGATCCTAATTAAGGGGAAAGTATATCCTGCCATTTGCCTAAGTAATTTTATGTCCCTTTGTAGAGTTTGAAAATTTTCTTCATATAGGTCCTACCTGTTTGTTCTTAAGTTTAAACCTACTTTATGTTGGCTGTTATTGTAAATTAAAATAGTTTTTTAATTAAACATTAAAACACATAATTTGATATAGTAAAGCTATTAATTTTTGTATATTAGTTTTGCCTTATTGAATTTTCTTATTATTTCTAAAAGCTTTTCAAGTTAATTCTCTTTGGGTTTCCGGATAAACAATCATATCATTAGCAAATAATAATTTTGCCTTCTCCTTTCCAGTATTTCATACTTTATTTCTTTCTCTTGTCTATTCACATTGGCTAATAAATCTAGAGCAAAGTTAAATGAATGTGACACTGGGCATTTTGGGCTATTTTTAATGTTGGGCCATTAGACATAAGAAAGTTATGCTTCCTTAGCAGGCTCACTATTAACCCTTTTACAGGCTGTATTCTTTTCTTTTTAATGCTTGGCAGGTAGGTGATGTTCAACAAGTGTTGACTTTTCAGTGACTGCATGTTAATACTGACATACATAGACGCAAACACATAAATAGTACAGGATAATGCTAAATGGAAAGAAAAGGCACTAATAAACATTTACTGAGCATCAACTATGTGTAGGGCACTGGCCTAAACACTTCCATTTACAGCTCTTTTGGGATATAGATCCTACTGGAGTTGACTTTGACAGCATACAATAATAGAAAGAGAACTGCAGTAGGCTGTGAAGACCCAAGTTCTAATCCTGTCTCTCTCATCGATTTGACAACCTTGGGAGGTTCTTAACCAAGGGCTTCCACTTACCCAGAAGGAGAGATGAGACAATTTGGGTGAAGAGGAGGTAGTTTAGAATTCACTTGGGGGAGGGCCTCCGGTCTCTTTCCCATCCTCCCTCCACCCCCCTACACACACACGCACGCACGCACGCACACACACACACACACACACACACACACACACAGGGGGAGAGCTTTATACCCAGTAGATCCAGGAGAAAGGCAGTGGAACTAAGGCTTCTGAGAGGATGAATATAATGACACTACCAGAAATAAAAACAAAACCAATACACAAAACAAAATAATGCAGGCTCCTTGACATCCATTGCACTTCCCCTGTGAAAAATGTCAATATCAGTTATGCTCTTGAAATTGAAATGTAGATTCTGGGCTCCATATCTGCAGAGCAAGATTTTACAAACTCCAATCCTCACATGCACCCCAGTAAGTTCCTTTAGGCTCCCAAGTACTGCTGGGGTAACTGAACTTTTATTCTCCACCTCTAAGTCCTGGACAGGTCACCTAGAACGAAGATAGGGTAGTTAAGCAGACGATCTGACAAGGACCTAGGCCTCTTTAATCTTTTTGGGATACGCTGAAGGGTTAGTGGCCACATGAGAACACCTTCTTATGGAGAGTGACGTCGGTGGAGGAGGAGGGGGGCAAACGAAAGGTCAAAAAGGTCAGGAGAGTTTTCCTCACCCAGGCGCATCCCCTAGGAGGGGACCTGGGCCTGCTCAGGGGCGGGGAGGAGGCTGGGCCCCGGGCTGTTGAGTGGCCGCCCTCCCAGCCAATCGGCACGTCGTCCCGCCGCGCTGAGGTCCCGCCCCTCCCAGCGCTGTACTCACTTTTCCCACTTCAGCGTTGCCCATGGAGATGACTTTGATGCGCAGGGACTTGCCGGGCTCCTTCCGCTTCGGCATGTTAGCCTCCATTGCCCTCGCTCTCTCGGGGCCACCCGCCTCGGTATCTCCTTGTTCACCAGGCTGGCCCGTCCCTCAGGCCTCCTCGTCCAATGGCAGAACCGCTGCTATCGTCACCGCCCTGGCTCCGCGGCTCGCCATCCCCGCCGCTGCCTAGCAGCGGGCGCGGGCGGTTGGGAGCTCTGGGAACTGGGGGTGGGAGAAGAGAGTCTCGCGATGCTAGAAGGGGGCGGCGTGACGTCATCACTGGGCTCTGGAGACGAGGTTTTGATTACCTGTTCCCAGGAGTCGCGCCCACGCGCGGTGCTAAGTCCCCGGGCAGGAAGTGGGAGTTGAGGGCTGGCCGGGTTTACCCTGAGCGTGCGGTGGGTGTTCAGGGGCGCCAGGACAGCGGCATCTGTTGACGTTTGTAGCCGAGTGGTAGAAATGTATTGGCAGTTTGGGGCAGATCCTCGGGCTCGGAGTACTTGGAATGGTGGGTCCAGGCCCAGTCGCGCTAAAAAATTCGAAGTAGACCATAGGGGTGTTATTTTCTGAACTCTTCTGTCCCTGTAAGCCCGTCTACGCTCCTCGTCCCCATGACCCCCAAACTATGTTTCTCTTGCTCGGGCTCGACGAGAGACAAGTCAGGAGCCGGGGAAGTGGGGAAGTCGGGGCTCTGATTCTAGAAGAGGGGCGTTAGGCAAGATCTGAATCCCGTTCCTATAGTAAAAAAAATAAAATTTAATTTAAAAATTGTCCATTTGGTAGTCTGGGTTTTAGTTTAGTCATTGCTCTTTTATTACAGAGTTCTCTGTCAGAAGAAAGCTCAGACTAGATGTTTCTTACACTCTTGCAGTTCTAGGACGGTGTGTGTGGTTGTAACTGGATGCTCCTTCACTTTTCCTTTCCCTCCCACTCACGTTCAAATTTAACCCCATCATCTGTGCACACCTTTCCTGATAATATGACAGTAGAATAATACTAAATCCTAAAATACACACTTTTCTAGTCTCATTCCAGAGGATGAGGAAAGCATCTGCTTGGATTAAAAACAGTTTGAGAGGAACAGGAATTTTTTGAGTCATTATCTTGGGTTACAAAAGATAAATAGAACTTGACAAATGATTACTTAGCGCCCTGAAAAAGAATGGCTGCCAATTTCCAAGCAAATGAGGAGGGCAAAGTAGCATTATTTCTGTTCTCAGAGAGTTTTAAGCATCTTAAAAGAAATACATTGTAGGGAGACCGTAAATAAAGCCTCAAAATTTCTTAGCTATCATAAGTCGATTTGCAAACATTTTATTTTTTAAGTTTTTAAAAAATGTTTATTTATTTTTGAAGGAGAGAGAGGCAGAGCATGAGCAGGGGAAGAGCAGAGATAAAAGGGAGACACAGAATCCCAAGCAGGCTTCAGGCTCTGAGCTGTCAGCACAGAGCCCAGTGCCGGGCTCCAGTCCACAAGGGTGAGATATCACCTCAGCAGAAGATGGAAGCCCAACCAACTGAGCCACCCAGGTACCCCTCAAACATTTTATTTTTAAGCCAAATGATTAAAACAAATATTTTTAATATTTATTTTTGAGAGAGAGAGAGAGAGAAATAATGTGAGTGAGGAAGGTGCAGAGAGAGAGGGAGACACAGAATCTGAAGCAGGCTCCAGGCTCTGAGCCGTCAGCACAGAGGCCATCCTGGGGCTGGAACTCACAAGCTGTGAGATCATGACCTGAGCCAAAGTCCTGCCTAAGCCTAACCCACTGAGCCACCCAAGCAGCCCAAAACATTATTTTTAAGAAAGAAGCTTAATCTGAGTTGTATGTATAATCAACCAGAAAACTTAGTTTAATGAAACTTCTAGGATTTTTTACAACCATGAAATCTAAGTCCTGGTTAGAAGTCTGATAGTTCAAAATAATTGGATTTGTACTGATTCTTAACAAATACAGAGGGTGATCTCTCAGCATAATTTGATGAATCAAATCAATACACATCTATTTCTTTGCTAGTTCACCTTTGGCCCTGTAATAGAACTGGTGTTGTGAAAAAAAATAACTGCAAAATGTCAAATTTTCAATTATTAAAAAACTGATTAGGCATGATACTATGGAGCATATGGACAATAAAGCATGCCAAAGATGAAAATTTATTACCATTTTTTTTCATATTGCTATTTCTGACGTTAGAAAACGTAGAAACATATTTTATACTGGGTGTGTTAAATTAGTTTGGAATCCAAAAAGCAAGGAAGTTAGCTCTCTTTTCCAGTCTTTAATACGAAAAGAAGAAAGAAACGTGATTAGCTGCGTATAGTGTGAACCTGGAAAGTTGGGGTTAGAAACATGAGCTCTGCAGTTGGCCCTGTGGAAAGTTTGTTTATTTTGAGAGAGACAGAGACAGAGCATAAGTGGGAAAGGGGAAGAGAGAGAATCCCAAGCAGGTTCCGTGCTGTCAGGAGCACGGAGCTCAGTCTCACGAGCCCATGAGATCACGACCTGAGCCAAAATCATAGGTCTGATGCTTAACACACTGAGCCACCCAGGCACCCCCATGTTTTTTTATTTTTATGTACTAAAGATTTCACATATTTTAAATGTGTATATTTAAAGTCAATTATGAAATAGGTTGGACATAAAGATATGAAATATAATATAATGAATACCTATGTATCCACCATACAGCTTAACAAAATATCACTGATATTGTATGTATCCTTCCCCAATACATCCTTCCTCCCTCTTTAGAAAAGCTTGCGACTGTCCGAATTGTGCTTTTAATTTCCAAGCATTTAAAAATTGTTTCACTACATATGTATATATACCTTAAAATATAGTATTTTGTTGCATTTTAAGAAATATTTATTTTGAAGTATTTCACTCATAAAGTTTTAAGAATAGTAAAAAAAATATCTTGTATATCCTTTATCTAGATTCATCAATTGTTAACATTTTCTATATCAACTGTGCTCACTATCTGTATATTCATATGTATACACATGTTTTTTCTGAATAATTTGAGATTAATTTGCAGGCATGTTTCTTTATCCATAAATACTTCGGCGTGTAGTTCCTAAGAGCAAGGATTTTCTCTTATGTAGTCATAGTGTGTTTATCAAAGTCAGGAAATGGAACATTGTAACAGTAACACTATTATCTAATCCTGTGATTCTCAAACTATGTACTGGGGTGCCACACAGCCTCACAGGGTTATCCGAGGGGATACCTGTGGGATATTTTACGTTCTAAGTTTTCAAGGCAAACAGAATGAAATCTAAGACTATGCCAAACTACGAGCTTGAAGTTGTTTATAATTTCAACAATAGGTGGCACCATATTCCTGGGATATGTCCTATGTTTGGGAAGCCAAATTTTCCCGTGGTTGTGATAAAAAAGCAAGCACAGCACAAAAGTCAATGTGAAACAGGAAATGAGGGTGCTCTTGTCCAGTCTGATTCCAAGGTTTGAGAAGTTGTACAGTGTCCAACAGGTGCACAAATCCCATTAGTAATTGTGGTTGAGGTGAAATAAAACTTTCAGTTTGTGTGTATTATTTTTTCAAATGGCAACTAAATTGTTAGGGCATAAATATTTAATAAGTTATTTGAGCCTGGGTATTTCTTTTGACCAAGGAACACTGCGAAAAAAATTATTGTGATACTAAGGATGCCTTGAACCAAGAGCATTTGGGAAACTCTGATCAAACCCACAGTTCATATTCAAATTTCACCACTTGTACCAGTAAATCCTTTATAGTTCTGTTCCCCTGTCCCCCAGTCTGGAGTCTAATCCAGCATCATTTAGTTGTGATATAGCTTTAGTCTTCTCTTACCTAGTATGGTTCCTCAGCTTTTATCTTCCAAAATGACAGTTATTTTTAGAATATCTTTCAGTTTGTGTTTGTCTGGTATACTCCTGTGATTAGATTTAATGAGGTTTGACTGACATTCCACAGGAAAGACATTATGTCTTTTTAAGGTTATCATATTAGAAAACTGGTGATGTTAATTCGTCCCACTTATTAATAATGTTAACTTTAGCTAAGGCATAGTGTTCACTAGTTTAATCCTTTGTAAGATGTAATTTGTAAGGGGGCACTTTGAGATTATATGCATATTTCTCCACCGAACTTTCACAAATTTTCAGAATTCAATGAGGATTCATGACTGAAGAGATGATGATGATGAAGGAGGCAAAATGGTGATTTTTTAACTCCATCATTTCTCTTCCATTATTAATTGGTAGTCTACCATAAGGGAAAGCTTTCCTTTCTCATTCATTGATTTATTAATTTATAGCAGGATGCGCTTATATATGCTTATTTTACTCTGAATATTCTGTTACTACTATTATTTATTTTGAGGCTAAAGCTGGCTCTTATGTCTTTTTGATATGTCTCCACCATTTTGTTCTGAGTACTTCCTTGCTTCCTGGCACAGCAACAAGCCCTGGGATCCCTAGGTCCTTTCAGTGGAGAATGGTATTTAGAAACCAAGATCTGGGTGCTAGGTGTGTTCATTGATCTGGGTGCCCTTTCTTCGGGCCTTTTCAGCTGACTGAGCCAAAATATGTATACATATGTATATATGTATATACATGTTATTATGATTATTATGTTATTATGATATATATACATGGATTTAAATCCATATGTTAAAACATAGTTCACACTAACATCCCCAATCCATGTTAGCACAAAATAATTCATTCCAGTCTTCCCCCTTTCCATGTTTATAACTCTCTGCTTCGATGGCAAGAAATCTGGCTCTCATTACCTTCAATATATTTACTCATTTGCTCAACCCACAGTACACAGGGAGTATTTTCAGAATTGCTAATCCATACCATTTCAAAACATAGAAACATTCCAAACTAGAATTCCATATTTGTTTATAGCCCTTTTTGTCTTAAACTGACAAATAGAGTTTTTCATCTAGTCTCATATAGTGTATTATGTTCAAAAGTTAATCGGGTTAATCCTTTTTTTCACCTTATTTGTTTTGGTTATAGTTTTCATTTGAAATGCAGTTAAGTTCATTCATTTCTGTTTGTACTTTAGTTTTTTCCCCTTCATTACCGCTGACTTTACTAATTTTTTTTGAACAGATAAAACATTAATGTCGTTTCAAAAGTCAAAATGATACAAACTGGTGTACTCAGGAGAGTGTTACTTTCACCTGCATCCCAATCCTCTTCCCTCTTCCCACCCACCTTCTGGGGCCACCAATCACTCTAGAATCTGGTTTATTCTTTCCTATGTTTCTTTTTATAAAAAGTAAGCCGTTACACGTATATTTTCTTATTTCTCCTTTCTTACACAAAACTGTGTGTGTTATTTTGAACTTGGCTTTTTTTCACCTAACAATATACCCTAGAAAGCTCCCCATAGTAGTTCACAAAGGTCATGCTCATTCTACTTTATAGCCTCATAGTACAGTAGTGCTTCATTGTGCAGATGTGCCGTATTTTTTTTCAGCGAATATATTTATGAACATTTAGGTATTTTCCATATTGTTAGGGGTATGTCTTTAGGGTAAATTTCTTAAAAAGCAGAATTACTGGGTCAAAGGCAAATGCGTATTTAGTTTTGTTCTATATTACCAAATTCTGTAAGGTAATATTTTGAGAAATTTTACATCAATGTTCTTAGTTAAAATTGGAACTAAATAATATTCTTTTTTTTTTCTTAAATTTTTTAACGTTTGTTTATTTTTGAGAGACATAGAGTGAGCAGGGGAAGGGCAGAGAGAGAGGGAGACACAGAATCTGAAGCAGGCTCCAGGCTCTGATGAGCTGTCAGCACAGAGCCCGATGTGGGGCTCGAACTCACAGACCGTGAGATCATGACCTGAGCTGAAGTCGGCCGCTTAACTGATTGAGCCACCCAGGCACCCCTAAATAATATTCTTAAATGATATAATGAGTAATTTTGTGCTACCTTAGCTGATGTAAATATTCATGTCATACTTCATAAAAAACATGCTCTGGAATAATTTATGTGACAGAATTCATACATTTCCATTGTGGAGAGAATAATGTAATCAATACTCCATGTACTCCTTTCCCAGCTCCAGCTATAGCAACAATACCAGTTGTTTTTAAGATAGGGAGATTATCCTCCATGGGCCAGACCTAATCAGGTGAGTCCTTAAATGGGACTGGCTTCCTCTGGCAAGAGATATTCAAAAGAGTGAGAGGGATTCAACATGAGGAAAGTTCTCCATTGCTGGCTTTGAAGATGGAAGGCGCCACACAGCAAGGACCTAGCAGTGGCCTCTCAGAGCTGAGAGCGACCCCAAGCCAACAGCTAGCAAGAACATGGGCACCTCAATCGTAGGCAGCTGAATTCTGCTAAAAGCCTGCATGAGATTGGAAAGAGCTCCTGAGCCCCAGATGAGAACATAGTTCTCTGATATCTTGATGGGACATTTCTGGCCTAGGGAACCTAGCTACTCCACGCCCGGACTTCCGGCCTACAGAACAGTGAAACGTTAAATACCTGTTGTTTGAAGCCATTAGATGTGTGGCAATTTGTTATACGGCAATAGAAAACTCATAATGAAAAATGAAAAATTTTTATACCCAGATTCCATTTCTTAAGAAGTTCTGCTTCCAGTACGGCAGTGCGAGTCCTTATAACCCAACCCTCCCACTGATAACTTCACACCCTGGGAAAATGCAAAACAGCTATCTGGAGCTTCTGAAGAGTCATAAAAATCAGATAGATGGTGGGGGGCAGGGGAGGAGGGGAGGTAAAAACCTTGGAGAAGTGACTGGCATGGGATGAGTTTCTCTGGAGCAATATAAGGGCCTGAGAAGATACCAACTCTGATTAGCCCTTTCTGTCTAACCCATTAGCGTATGGGACTTTAGTTCTGAGCCCGCACTATACCGTATCAAAGGACATGGATATTAGGATACTATATAGACGTCTACACTCTCATCCTACTACCATCCTGAGGACTGTGTGGCAGTTTGCATTTTCCAAATACGACTAAAACACTACCTCCCATCCCATAGGAATTTTTTTTTTTGGTAAAATTAAAATATACACAAAATTTACCATTTTCACTATTTTTAAGTGTACAGTTTAGTGGCATTGAGCACGTTCACATTGTTGTACAACCATCAGTACCATCCATCTCCAGAACTGTTTATCTTCTCAAACTGAAACTCTGTACTCTTTCTGATTCCCCATCTTTCCTCTCCCTAGCTCATGGCAGCCACCATCCACTTCTGTCTCTGTGTCTCATATGAATGGAATCATACAGCTGTTTGTCCTCTGGTGACTGACTTATTTCACTTAGCATGATGACTTCAAGGTTCCCACGTGGTATTCTTACAATGGGACTGACACTCCTCCTCTTGATGGGGTGGGGGGGCGTCTGTGTTCCCTCTCCCTTGAACTTGGGCGGTTTTGTGACTGCGGTGTAAGTGACATTATGACACTTTGAAAACTAATAAAAGATGATGCCAATTCTAGTTTTCTTGGAAGCCTCACATTTCGAATTGAGACATCAACTGTAAAGGAGCCCCAGCAGTTCTGTAGAGGAGCAGAGGCCCTCCACACCCACCCACAACCACAGCTGAGTTCCCATATGCCGGCTAGCACCAACTTGCCAGCCATGGGATTGAGCCACCTTGAAAGTGCCAAGGCAATGAAACAAGAATTCCAGCAAGAAGTGGAATGTAGCAATTAAGAATATATAGCAGATGATACTCAATAATATAGACAGGTAATCCCATGAAGAAATCTGAGCTCAGAGCAAGGTGCCAATTAAGGGGAAGACATTCTGGGGTGCCAGGTAAATTACAGAAAGAGCTCAAATGCCATCTTCCTTCCGTCTTGGAATGCCAAGTTCATTCGAACCCCTTGGCCTTTATACTTAGTTTCCTTCTTCCTAAAATGCCCTTCCTCAGATCTCCAGGTGCTCTAGCCAAACTGGTCCAGCTGCTCCCCAGGGGGGAGAGACTTTGGCACAAACCGATGTTTCCACCTACATATCTAGTTGCAGTTAATGGCACCCAATTGCCTAATAACAAATGTAAGACAGAAAGAAGGGGAAAGAATGATAAGAAATAGAAGCAAAGAAGAAAAAAAATCTCTAGAGCTATGCCATAGGACTCTGCTTTTTACCTAGCTGTCTTTAGGAGTTCAGGTCAAGATATAGCAGAGAGGTTGGACAAGAGTTGTGGATAATCATAAAGAAATAGGAACTCCGCTGATTGTGTTGGAAAGAAAATTTTAAATGACCAATCTGCTACTGATTGGTCACTCATATCAGTAGCCTGCTGTAATTTTAACATTTTGCAAAGTCCATCAAAATTACTGGTGTCCACATGAATTGCTTTGTCACGGGGTAGATATATATTCAGTTTTGGTAGATGGTACCAAACAGTTTTTCGAAGTAGGCTTTATCAATTTATTCTCACCAACAGTGAATGAGAGTTGCAGTTCTTCCAAATTCTCATTGGCCTCCAATTTTCTCAGTTCGCCAAGTTTAGCCCCCCTTACAGGTTTGTAATAGTATCTAATTACAGTTTTAATTTGTCTATCCCTGATGACCAATGATGTTGGGTGCCTTTTCAAATGTTTACAGGGCATTTCCTCTTATGGGAAGTGTCTGTTCAATCATCTTGTCCAATGGTTTTTTGAGTTGTCTATTCTTATTGATTTGTAACTCTTTATGTATTCTAGATATATATACTTTATCAGATATACATAGCTTGCACAAGAATATTTGTAGCAGTTCTATAAGTAGTAGTTGAAAACTGGAAGCAACCCATTTGTCCAGCCGTGGTAGAATGGATACATAAGTTGTGGTATATTCTTATGATGGAATATTATACTATTGTTATACAATACTATACGACTGGTATGAATCTCACAAATATAATGTTTATTTAGAGAAGCTAAACACAGGGGCACGTGGGTGGCTCAGTCGGATAAGCATCTGACTTCAGCTCAAGTCATGATCTCACAGTTCGGAGGTTTGAGCCCCATGTCGGGCTCTGGTCTGACAGCTCAGAGCCTGGAGCCTGCTTCAGATTCTGCTTCCCTCTCCCTCTGCCCTTCCCCTGCTTGCACTCTGTGTGTGTCTCTCTCTCAAAAATAAACATTAAAAAAAATCTTTCAAAGAAACTAAACACAAAAAAGTATTTCTGGATGATCCAATTATATAAAGTTCAAAAACAGATAAGACTAATCAGTGGTATTAGGAGTCAAGATTCTGGTTATCTTTGGGCATAGTGAATGAAGAGGGGCGTAAGGAGGGTTTCTGGATGCTGGCCATGTTTCCTGTCTTGATCTGGGTGGTGGTCACATAGGTGTATGCATGTGGTGACAATTCCCTGGGCTATACACTAGGCACTCTAGTGTGCTACACTTCAATACAAAAAAGTTTACAAGAACAACTCTCACTTAATTTTCAGCAGGGCCTAAGAGCTAAAAAGGCAGATCCGACCCGATGTTTTTCTCTGCTCAGAGTTTCTCATGGTGTTGCTGTGATAGATCTTGGTGTCCATGGAAACCAGACAGAGGATGCGGTGGGGAAGCGAGCGAGAAGGGATTGGAGCCTGGGGAAGAGGCACTCACGACAAAGGAACAGACACTCTTGGCACCTCCCCCCACCCCAACATACTTCAGATCCCACTCAAGCTATGGCCAGTTCCCTGCTCATGCAACTATCTGTCTTCGACAACTGTGACAAAGATTCCTTGTCACAGCTTACTGGGGATCCACCCCAGAACTAGCTCCAGCTCACCCTCTCCATGACCAGTTTCCATTTTACTTAACCCAGGGGGAGCGTTGGCCTGGCAGGGGCTTCAGATAGAAAAAGCCTTCTCTGGATGAGGCACGCTAACACCTCCCTACCTAGAGCTCGCTTATGGGGTGACTTCAGCTCCGAAGTGGAACGGAGTGTTACAGAGTCCGTGCATTCAAGCATATGAACTGTACTTACAGTAGAGTTCTTCAGGTCTTTGCTCAGAGCTTATTAATTCTTATTTTAAATAGTTCTATCACTTCACTATCTAGGTCTATAAGAAGACAAATTAAAAGTGGGTGGGTAAAATTTTCTCCTAAGGGTACCCGTGTGTCTGGCTTTGTTAAGTTGGCGAATGGTTCTGGATATATCTGGATACGTGTAAGTGTATCTGTGGTAGCCTGTGTGTGTACCAATGCATTGGTTATGATGAATGCGTGTGAGAGAGCATGTGTAGCTTTACACCGCACGCGTCTGTCAGTTTTGTGTGCGTGTAGCGGGTGTGTGGAATGTGGGGACATTTGTGAATGAGCTTGTCACTTCGAGTTTTTATATACGTACGTGTGATCAGATGTAAAATATGTAAATGAGAATTTACACTTACGGAAATCTGTAGGACGGATGAGAGCATTTGTGGGGCTGCTTTACAAGTTTGTGTCTTTCGGCTAAACTGTAAGCGTATATGATGGATTCATGTAGGGATAGCTCTGGGCAAAATTTTCAAGTCATATGGTTGGACCATAAGGAATTGCCATTTTTGTGGGTTAAAAATGGTTAAATATTCAGTGATTTTTGTGTGATTAAACCTGCGTTACATACATACATACATGAATTCAGGCTAGCATGACCTCTGTACCACCTTGGTATTACTATCAGAGCTAAGAAGAAGATGGCGCCCATGGGTGTGAGGCCTGAGGAAAAACTTACATGCATCTTGAAGGAAAGAGAATATATAGAAGGAGTGATGACGAATGCACAGGAGGTTGCAATCGGGGTATATCGAGAAATGAGATTAAAAGTTCTTTACCCTGGGAAGCCTTCTCCAACACTTGTTTTTTACCTGCTCTCCCCAATTTCTCTGCCATGGCTTCTGCACCACCTGTGAACTTCTTCTATGATAACACTTGTCTCACTGAACTATAATTGTTATCTGAAGTGGCTATCCTTCCTTCCAGACAGGAAGTTTGCCGAGGGCAAGGACTGGGTCTCTGTTGTTCACTTATTTCCTAACGCTTAGCACAAAGCTTGGTACAGAATAGACACTCAATTAGTATTTGTTGAAGAATTGGGTGACCAAAAGAGATAGGTATTCTGAGAAAGTTGTGTATGTGTGACTTCTGTGGGGGCCAAGGTGCTTGGCTTTTGTTCTGTGCCACTGGTAGATATTTTGGAGAGGGAATTAACATGCACAGAATACCATTTCAGAAATATTAATTTAGGAGTGGTGTAAAGCATAGACAGAAGTAGGGATAGTTGGCATTTGGAAGCCCAGTAGTTATCCAGGTATGCAGTAATAAAAAACCTAGATTCTAGTGACATTTGAATGGACCGCAAGGGGCAAATGAAGGAAGAGCAGCAGAAGAAGACGCAGTAATTGCTAGGCATGGGGGAAACAGAGAGCGGAAAAAGGTGACCCCAAGTTTTAGAGCTGGAGTACTGAGATAATGATGATCATACTGATAGAAAAAAAAAGATAAGCAGTGTAGACATTGGGGAGCTTGCTTTTGAACATGTTGCAGATTTTCGATGTGTTGAGCATGAGTTGAGGGTAACAAACCAAAGAACATCCTAATAAAGATGACCAACAGACAATTGGATATGTGACAAGAGCCCAGGCAGGAGGCTGAGTGTATAGATATTCAGCCATTTCCGCAACGACTATTCAATCAGTTCTTGCTAGGTGCCAAGCAGTGGTCCAGGCTGTGGCCATTCAGCAGGGAACAAAACCAAATTTCTGCTAACTTTTATAGCTCCATGATCCCTGCAGACATTCGTCAGCCATTCTTTTACCTATTTAAATATAGTAAGCATATCATATAGAAATATATATAAATATAGTAAGCAAATTATATATAAATTATAGTAAGCATATTATAATCTCTATCTAAAAATATCTGAAGTCCCTCCTGGTCTGTCTCCACTGTCTGCTGTTTCTGCCGGCCTCCCCTCATGCTGGCGTATTTCCCCTCATGCTTGGTTATCTTTGACTTTGAGTCAGAAAATTATTTGTGGAGATCTCCTGAGAATTAAAATGAAATCTCCCAAGAATTAAAAAAAAATTAAAAATGTTAATAAAGGTATCAGTTCTTCTTAAATTAATCTATAAAATCAATGCCGTACCATCCCAAAAGGAACCTGACAAGATGATTCTAAATTTTATATAGAAAAGAAAAGGACTAATAATTGTAAAAACACTTCTGAAAAAGAACAAGTTGGGGAAACTTGTCCTGCCAGATAGCAAGATGTATTTTAGATGCTCCAACATTAAGTATAAACTTACCATCCGTTAATTCGGATTGTCCATAATTATCCCCCAACCTTATGGAACCTACGTCAGAGTCCCTTGCTCCTCAGCATGAAATGTTCATTTCGGTCTCTTTGATCTTCTCCCTATCTTCTTAGTTTGGGCTATTACCTCCCTTCTCTTTGCCTTTGCTCTTTCTGTTTTCCTTGCCTTTATTTTTTTTTAAGATTTTATTTTTAAGTAATCTCTACATCCAATGTGGGGCTTGAACTCACAACCTTGAAATCAAGAGTCACCTGCACCACCAACTGAGCCAGCCAGGTACCCATGCTTTTCTTGCCATTAATTCACAAATCCATCCTTTCTACTAGCCCCATGGCCTGGACCTGCTCAAATACTGTCTCCAAAATCTTCTTTTGTGTTTTTCTCTAGCTCATGTAAATTTCTTTCCTCCAAACTCTCATGCCCCTTATTGTTTCTGTCATTTGTTTTGCTATTTTATCACATATAGCATGAAAACAGAGGGGAGAAAAGGGGGAGGGGAACGTAGAGATTGGTATTCAGAATTGGCCATCTGTAAGCCTGCTATTCCCCATCAGGAAGTGTAGAGTCTCCTTGAGCAGGGATCCAAGATCTGACAGAAAGCCAGCCAAGAATCATTAAACACTCACCAGCTGATCTGTGTGGGAAATGTCAAAGGCTGATAAAACCTTACAAGATTGGTGGCAACCTTGGCGATGATGTTGGTGTTCAAGAGCTGTTTTCACCTCTCTTCGTCTGGTTAACAGTTTTGATCATGAAAACAAAGACTAAAAGATCAGAAACAACCCATATGTCCATTGGGAGGGGCTTCGGTTCTATTATGGTACGACCACAGGCAGCTAGGGAAAAGAGCAAGGTATCTCTGTGTCAGCGATGTGAAATTCTCTCCAAGAGATAGAACAGGAAAAAGCCAGGTACAAAGCAGCATCGCCATATATAGATTTCCTGTTGGTTTGTTTGTTTTAAGAATATGCACACCCTAGGTTTTGAACATGCAGAGAGACTGGCAATTGTGGGAGCCTGAGGTGGGGGGCCGAGGGTCAGGAAGTAACAGTAGGAGACCTCGCTGAATACCCTTCGGCATTTTTGTACCATGTGCAGTCATGGACTATTCAAAAACTAAATGTTTAGGAGGAAATAATAAGAAGGAAAGATATTAGAAACAAACAGCAAATTAGATAGTGCCAAAGAACAGAGTTTGGATTTTGTGTGTGTGTGTGTGTGTGTGTGCTACATCTTATGAGGCCAAGAGGACTGCTGCTAGCAAGGGACAGCACGCTTCTCATTAGGACAAAGATCCGGGCAGACCTAACCTGAGACAAACCTTTCAACTAAAATATGAAGCAGAGGAAGGACAGAGCCAACCTACAGCTGCAAAATTAGATACCTCTGAAAAGATACTAGCATCAGAATTACAACTGGGAAAGAATGGGTTGCTCAGCACTGGCTATTTGGTTCCAGAAAGAGAACCACATTAATAATCGCACTAACTTGAGGAAACCAAGAACTGCCCCTGTGTAGTTGCAGACCGGATGCAACTGGAAAGAGAGAGGAGATCTGGGACAGCTCAAGGCTTCTGCCCAGCTCCACCCGTGAAGCCCACATACCGGGATCCACAGCTTCTGTGGAGTTTGCTCTCAGGCGGGCTTCGGAACTACTCGTTCAGGCTAATGGTTGCCAGAGATCCAAGAAATTTACAGAAAGGGCAAGGTCAGGGATCTGAGAAAAGTACTTGAGTCGCGGTCAACACGTGCATGCCAGGACCCTGGTACAGGAGGGAAAGGCCCTGGGGGCTGAGAAATGGCGCCAGCCAAGTGGCAGTGTCCAGAGTCCCCTCCTGAGAAGGTGCTTATAGACTTCAAAAAACAGAAAAACTGTGATTTTGGTGTAAAGCCTCCTTACTCTCTAAAGAAAGAACAGCAAGGTGGATCAATAATTTTGGGGATTAAACCGTCAAATTTGTAACCAGCCAGAAGAGAAAAACAGATTTACAGTGTGTTCCTGCTGGAGTGGCACGAAAATCACAGGAGTCAATGGAACAAGTTCAAGAGGATCAGGGGCCCCGGAAGCAAGATAATGTAAGGATGACTGTATACTAGAAAATGTGTAATCGAAATGTATCACAACCTCAAGGGTCACATTGAATTCTCAGTATCGGTGAATTTTTCAGGGCTGAATAAGCAAAAAAGCAACGAGGCTCTCTCTTGGAAAAAGAGAACAGATGAGGATTTAGGGTGAGGAGCAGCAAAGGAAGCAGTGTAGCTGGGCCTCTGTCCCTTAAGTCAGATCTCTGGCCAGGAAGTCTCAGTGCATGGGGGTCAGCTGCCCTCAAAACCCAGTCAAGGGGCTCTGAGAGCCAACTGGACTCAGATTGGAGACTTCATGGCCTGATTTGTTTTCGGTGTGGTCGAGTGTGTCACAAGCATTATTACTGTGAATACTTGGTCACTAATCGCTTGGCATTTTTTTAGACCCCAATTTATTGACCACAGTTGGAAGTTGGGCTGATAGAGCATGGCCCCATATTTGTTTCAGCTATGGAGAAGAGAAACAGCTAGTGGGAGCCTGCAGTCTTGAGAATTTTTACCCAGGGGACATATCCTTTCTTGCATACGACAAGGCAACTCCTCCTAGAGAAATTCTACATTCCTTAACCTTAAGGATTTCAGGCAGAAACTATGAATAACCAAGAATCTGGCAGCAGCTCTAGAGGCCTCCATTAAGATTTCACTCCCCCAACAAGGGTTGGAGTATAAATACAAAGAACGGTGGATGGCCTAAAACTGGTATGTATCACTCTGCGGAGGAGCACAAATGTTGGGCTGGAGAGAAAGAAAAGAATGGACAGTGGGGAAGGAGAGACATGAAGATCAAGAGGAATGGTGGGGAAGGAAATTTTTATGAAATATTACTGTAAGGAGGCAAATAGAGATTGCAATTTCATTTAAATGCCTTTCGCTGCTAGACTCTTTATTTGACTGTGACACCCTTCAGAGATTGGGGACCGTGGAGCTCAGGCTAACTTTTGGGTTATCCCAGTCTCCACCTTTCTTAGAAGCAGGGAGGAATGTAAGTGAGAGACAGTATTTTATGCTTCACAAATATTTGTTGTTGAATAAATTGATTAATGAGAAATTGCAGGTAGCAAAGAGAAGAGATGAAATATAAGAGGGGACATAAGGTTGTTACATAGCAGTAGTGCAATAAATGGGGCAAGCAGGGGTCGTTGTTCTCGGAGGACGAGAGGCTGGAAGAGAATGGAAATAAATAATAGGAGCGGTTGTGTGGCTTCGAAAAGCTAAGTCCAGGCAGATGGAACTGGACGTGGTTTTACACAGACACCAGGAAGGATGTTAATAAGACACTCACTAAAGGGATGGAAGTTCATGTTGGTCTTGAATTCATTCACTCAGCAAAAATTTATCAAATGCTTACTTGTGTGACAAGTATCATATTAGGTACTGGAGGTTAATCCTAAGTAAGGCACAGCTCTGACTATATGAATCTTACAGTCTTGTGTAAATATCAGCAAACTACAGCCACATGCAGGCTGTTTTTGTAAATAAAGTTTTATCGACACACAGCCACCCCCATTTGTCTACATGTTGTCTGTTTTTTTAAATAGCTTTATTGGGGTATTGGAGTATTCACATACTCTAAGACTCACCTTTTAAAGTTTACAATTTAGTGGTTTTTAGTATATTTCCAGAGTTGCAACCATCACCATGATCGAATTTTAGAACATTTTCATTACCACCCCCCCCAAAAAAAACACGTAGTCATTAAGAGTCGCTCCCCATTCTCCCTCCCCCCTAACTCCTGGAAGCTGCTAATCTACTTTCTGACTTACTGATTTACCTGTTCTGGACATTTCATCTAAATGGAATCATACAACCTCTTGTGTCTGTTTTTTTCTCACCTAGTGTGATGTTTCCAAGTTTCATCCTTGGGGCAGGTATCAGTGTTCCTAAATTGCTCTGTGGAGGCTTTTGCTCTATATTGACAGAGTTACATAGTTGTGACAGACTATATGGCCAGTAAAGCCTAAAATATTTATTAGTATTAAAAAATTTTTTTTGACACATGGTCTGGGGGGAAAAGATATCTTAGAATCTTGGTGTTGGTGAAAAGTGTATAAGTCAGCAATTTCAATATCTCACCTAATTCTGGAATCTCCTCATTAGCATTCCTGCTGGAAGTCTTAGTCTCTGGAAAAGGCATCCGATAGATTGTTGACCTGCCTTGCCAACAATGTATCAGGAAATATTAAGAACTGACTCCTAAGTCATGAGAAAGTGGAAGGAATGGGTGGGAATTTGGGACAGAGTAAGACCAGTACCTTAGATTTAAGAAAGCCAGATCCTTACAAAGAAAAGAAAATCTGATCCAATAGTTAAAAATTCACAAAAGGCATGGGACAAATAAATGGAAAGACACCTGGTGTTCACGGATTGGAAGACTGAATATAGTTAAGATAGCAATACTACCCAAAGCCATCTACAGATTCAATGCAATTCCTGTCAAAATACCGGTGACATTTTTTTTTTTGCAGAAGTAGAAAAACCCATCCTAAAATTCATCTGGAATCTCAAGGAACTCTAGATAGCCAAAACAATCTTGAAAAAGGACAGTCTCCCTGGGAGGTGTTTGGAAATCTGTAGGTGCCATTTGTTTGCTGCAACGATCGGAGAACCCCAGTGGCTTGCCATGCAGGGACCAGAGATACCTACCGGACATCCTGCAATGCGTAGACAGGCCCACACAACGAAGGACTGTCCCCCATCCCACACAAATTTCCAATGCTGCCAGAAATTCGTGTAGGAGAAATCCTTATACTTATCCAAGCCTAGAGGCAAACTCCATTTTACATATGAACACACACACACACACACACACACACACACACAATTTACATGGCTTTACAATATACTGAATTTTCCACCAGTGCCAGTGCTGGTTAAATTGAGAGAATATTGCATTTTGTTTTGTTGGGAGCTTTACCAAGAGTTGATCAAACTTTCAGAAAATCATATCATTCATGGTAATGTTGCTCATGGTATTTGAGTCAGCACACCTGTATCAGCTTACATTTGCGTCTGTCTAATCTATGGTGTTTTTATGGATATGTAGACGCGTGTTTGTTTAATATTTATTTCTAAATGTTAACCAGAAAGATAAAAGATCAACAGTATTCAGATGAATGTCATCTTACTTTTCTTAAATCTAAACTTATTCATTGCAAGTAGTCACAAGCATCTGCCTATTTTCTAGTATTTTCTATCTTAGCTGTGCCTGAGTACTTATGTATTAAAATACAAAGTGTTTCATCATAAATTACTTTCCTTTATTTCTCCTTTACATCACAGGAATATATTAATTTTAGGAATGATGTGATTTTGTAGTCTATGTTGCTTGTGAATTTCATTTCAGGATGGTACAAATATTTTTAATAAATACTTAATATCAGGTCTTGTAGGATTGGAACAACTAGGCTGCAATATTAAAAAAAAACTTTTAAATATAGCTGTAGGGGCACCTGGGTGGCTCAGTCGCTTGAGCCTTGTACTTCAGCTCAGGTCATAATCTCACAGCTCGTGAGTTGGAGCCCCACATCAGGCTCTGTGCTGACAGCTCAGAGTCTGGAGCCTGCTTCAGATTCTGTGTCTCCCTCGCTCTCTCTGCTCCTCTCCTATTCACTCTGTCTCTTTCTCAAAAATAAATAAAAACATTAAAAAATTTTTAATGTAAATATAACTATAAAACTATAGTTTACACACACATACACACACACACACACACACACACACACACACACACACCTATGTGTCCATATATACTACACAAACAGTAAATCCCTGCTTATAACAGAGCTTGTTATTATTACAAGTAATCAGATATAACACATGTCAAATGATATACCCCAGGACATAACGACTTCCCATAGAAAAACTGAACGTGATTCGTCTTTAAACACCCTTCCCGGCCAGACTTGTATCCTTGGAATGAGACCAAAGTAAAACAGTTTCAGTGTATGTTATTACTTTTCTAGCTTAAAAGGAGCCGTGGTTCTTGTCCTTAAGATTTCACAGTTGGTTGAACACTGAATTTGCCTACGTAGTGTACATTATATCTTTGCAAGTTACAGTCATTGCAATTACAGTAATATCCTTTTATAACATTAGCCCCCTCTTTCTTCCTAAGTGACATCGAACTGGACCGCCGGACTGTTGTGTGAAGATATTTTGTGTGTTAATGATTGCAGAGGCCATGGGGTAGAGCATCGTTATAGATTCAAAGTTCCAAGGCCTTTGTTCCTTTGCTTTTTCTTTCCTTCCTCCCCGCCCTGCCTCTGTGTTTTCCTCCCTGTCCCTTCTCTCCCTCCCACTCTTTCTTCCCTTTGCTGTGCCTCCACACGGTTTGAGTCACTGCCTCCCCTCCTGCAGGCGTGATCATTAGTCAGGGAGGCAGGCGCAGCTCTCTCCTGGTTTTCCCTTGCCGGGAGAGTCGTGCGCAGCCGTTCTGGCGCTCTGCGGGCATCTGGGGAGACCGCTGCTTGCACAGCCCCGGTTCCTCAGGAGTTGTGGTAGTGACCGCCACGGGGCAGCAGTGACCACAGGAGAACTGGTGCCGCAAGCTGACGGAGGCTGCGCAGGGGAGGCCGGAGAGGCTGTGTGCCTGGAGACCCCGCAGGGGCGCAGGTGGAATGACAGATCGGGGCTCTCACCTGACTGCTGGGAGAAACCTCCTCTGAATGTGACAAGCTGTGCAGATATCAAACTAATCATCTACCTGTGGTGTCACTGTGCCCTGTGACAGGCACCCAGAAGAATGCCAGGCTACCCTCTGCTGTGCCAGCCCGCGACCTTCTCTCTGTTTCCCCTGTGTCTCACTGCTCACCCTTCTCCCACTCCCTCTGGGGTAACAGTGCTTAGGGTACTTTTTCCTGGTTGCTATGGGGTCATGCTCTGGAGTCCCCAGGGACCTGAATTATATAAATCAGGGGACCCAAGGAAGTAAGCGTGCTCTCAGAATCCAGTCTTCTTTTCCTTCCTTCCCCTGAGCTCCCCAAGTTGTTTTGGGGTTTGTTTTTTAAAACTGGGTGCTGTTCTTTTGAAGCTTATGGTCATCACCCTTTCACGTCTCCTTCAACTTAGAATCCAAGGCAGATCTGGGTCCCCTGCTTTGTTGAGTAAAGGGGGATCTGAATGCTGAAAATGTCTGGGGGTGTGGCTTCCGGTAGCTGCAGGCACACGGGGTTCGCCCCCCCCCCGCCCCGTTGTGGGGTGGCCACAGCAACAGGTGTGAAGATGCGAGCTTTCCTCTTCTCCATCTCCCTTTCTTGTTCCAGGCCAGGTTCTGCCTCTTGCCCAGCATCAAATTTAGTAGCCAGGGTCATCAAAATTAAAGTCCACGACTGGAATAGATTCCTAGGGTTGAAGATGGGGCTGGCCATCTCCCTTTCTGCTGTACCAAACTCAGGGACATTGCATGATGGACTCTTTTACCATTTTCCACCCCTGCATCTCTAGAAGGGACAAATTTGGGGTAGACCAGCGGCTCTAGTCTTAAGTGAAATTGCAGAGAAATGATAGTTTATTGTTGGGTGTCCTCAGTTTTTTTCCTGTGCCTTTGTCTTTGCATTGCCATTGTCCTTTCCTCCCAATTTGCTTCTGTCCGGGGAATTACGTTCCCCGTAGTGCTCTATCCAGAAATGCCCCAGCCAGACCTCCTGAGGCAGCCGCGCACACTGACTTCTCCTTCCTCCTCTTCCACACTTCATCACAACCCTGGTCCCTTGGGGTGGCTTATCTTAGCCAGTAGTTAGGAGAAAAACATCTAATTAAGCTAATTCAAATTAAAGTCACGTAAATGCTCTTCTTAAAGAGCTTGGCTATTTCTCTCACTTCGTAAAAGAGCCGCACAGGATACCGAGTTGGCCTGATGCGTGGGGATCTTCTTTAAACCAAGACTCTCCTCTTTCCCCCTTTGTAGTCAACAACAGGCCACTTTCTAGAAGCCCCGCCTCTCTTACCTCCTCTCCTGCCTCACTGAAGAATTTCCCAGAAATGTAAGGTGGAAGCTAGAAAATATCCCCAATGATGGTTTCCTCAAGTGCATTTGGCATTTTTTAACTCAACAGGTCCTTGAGTGCATGTCAACACTCTGTGTCCAGGGGTAACCCCGGTCCTTACCACTCTACCCTGGACTCCTTAAACCCCCCAGAAATCAAGAGCTTCCAGAAGCAGAGTAGATTGCTGTTGACCTCAAAAGCAAATTGATGCAAAGTACCAATCATGATGAGGAAGAATTCAATAATCTGGAACAGAAATAACAAAGATACAGGCCAACCTTTACTATTTGTGGCATGTTTTCTTGGTCTGTTTTGTTCTTCTTGGAAGAGACTTAGAAACCAGGAACATGAGAATGAGGCCCCCAAATACATCTCAAATTCTTCTGAGGCAGGTGAGAAGCAGCCTAGATAAAAGCTTTCTTCCTGGTTGTCATGGGCTACAGAGATGGTGCTGATTCAGGTGTTTGTGGTGGTTAACTTTAGGTGTCAACTTGACTGGGCTAAAAGATGCCCAGAGAGCTGGTAAGATATTTTTTCTGGGTATGTCTGGGAGGGTGTTTCTGGAAGAGCTTAGCATTTGAATGGGTAGACTGAGTAAAGATCTGCCCTCCCCAAAGTAGATAGGCATCATCCAATCCATCGACAAAAAGGCAGAGGAAGGGTGATTTATGGTCTTTGCTTGAGTTGAGACATCTATTTTTTCCTGCCCTTACCCATCCACACTCCTGGTTCTTAATGCCATTGGCCCCTGGTTCTCTAATTGGCCTTTGGGCTCAGATTTATACCATTAGCTCCTATAGTTCACAGATCTTTCTTTCCACTAGGACTGACTTACACCACTGGCTTTCCAGGTTCTGTAGCATACAGTAGATCATGGACCTCTCATGAGCCAATTCCTATAATAAATCTCCTTTCATAAAAAACTATGTAACTGTAACTATATATCCTATTGAGTTTTGTTTGTTTGTTTGTTTGTTTCTCTGGAGAAACCTCACTAATACAGCATCTCTACATAATTTCCCCCAAATCCAGAAAGGATTAAATGGAGGCTAAGTTATCATTCTTAATGTCAGTTTACCCACTTGACCAAACGTGGAAAGTTGTGGACCAAATGTGGAATGTTGCTCTTGTATCTTTGTCAGGATTTTGCCAACTTAAAAGGCAAAAGGAAGAGATTTGTTGACTCACATATCAGGAAGTCCTAAATATAACTCTTCAGATCTGACTGGGTTTCAAGGTTTAAATAATGTCATTAGGTCTGTCTTCCCATCGTTGACTTGTTTGTCTTGGAGTTAGCTTCCTAGTCAGGTAGACTTTCCCCACCTGGTAGCAAAGATGGCCTCTGATAGCAATAGCTATTACATTCTTTTCCCCCCATGTCTCCCTTGCCAGCTCCTTCAAAAGGCTCAGGGATGACTCTGATAGACTTGGCTTGGGCCAAGAGAACCAATCATTGCAGCCAGGAGAAGGAAGACCTTTAATGTCTAGCTCACATTATGAGCTCACCGTGTGTGGGAAGACCAGGCAAGAAACTGGCCATCCTGTTAGGTAGAGGAGGAGAAGTTCTCAAAAGGAACATAAATTGGACAGGTAAAAAGTAATGTATCCATACACTTTTATAAGTGTCCACCTACTTGCTGCAAAGCTAATTCAAATTAGCAGGGCACAGGGTGGGAGATGTGAACAAGATTTAGAAGATACGCTTTTCGTCCTTAAATAGCCCATAATCTAGTTGTTGTGAAGCTGATCACATTCTTTATTTAATAATTTGAGGAAACATGAATTACTCCATTAGGAAAATTTTTCTGAGTGCTTACTTAATGCCAGACATCATGCTAGATTCCTATCATACAGAGATAAGAGACAAGCCTCTTCTCACAGGGACCTCACAATCAGGTAAGCAAGACAAACAAACCAGTAAACTTTTCCACGCAGAGCCACACGTGCAATGATAGACATGGGCACAAGTGCCATCAGAGCCCTCCAAAGGCATCTACTTAACTCTTGGGTCAGAGAAGCCGATGCGTGAGCCAAAGCTCGAAAAACAAGCTGGAGTCAGATAATGTGGGGGCTGGGGAAGAGTCTTGCAGGCAGAGGGACTCGTGTGGGCAGGGGTTCAGGGACGTGAAACAGGATACTATGCTTGAAGAAGTACGAGGGGTAGAGGGAGAGATGAAGCTGAAGAGGTAGGCTGGAGCCAGATCACAGAGGCCCCGTGCCAAGCTCACAGAGTGGAGCTGGTCCCTGAAGGATTCTAAACAGGGCATGGATGTGTCCAGATTTGCAATTGAGCATGCTGCTCCTGGCAGCAGATGGAGTGAAGCGAGCCAGACTGGAGGCAGGAAGAGTAGTCAGAACACTGCCGTGGGAGACATGCGAGAGATGAAGAAGCCTTCTTCCTTACAGGGAATGCCAGCTAATAAAATAGGAGAAGAAGCAAAGTCACTATTTTGTGATCCCGGTTCAGGCAAGGACTATGATTATCCACAGATGCTAAGATATTCATGGGGTCCTAAAGAATCAATCAATGGATTGTTAATTACAAAGGAGAATCTGTACCTTTCCAATGGAAAGATCTGGTGGCCATCACACGAACCTCCAAGTCGAACTTAGCACAATGAAACGATTCCGTGTTCTTGCCTTCTGTTGTGATGCAGGAAGAGACACAGGACATCTCTTCTACAGCATTCTTTCCAAAGATGTTTAATCTGAGTTTAATCATGAAGAAACAGACAAATGTGGGAGATTTTCTAAGAAAAATGGCTGGAACTCTTTAAAACTGTGGCGTATGGAACACAGAAATACAAAACGTGACGGGAATGTTCTAAGTTGAAAGAGGTGAAGGAGCCCCCACAACCATACATACGGAATCCTTAATGAGATCTTTGATCAAAACCTTGAAACATCTATAAAAAACATTTTGGAGACAATTGGGGAAATTTGAATATGAACCAAACATTAGATATTTGTTTTCTTAGTGTGATAGCGATGTCGTTCCTATGTAGAATAGCTTTATTCTTAGGTGATGCTGGAGAATTGAGGAGTGAAGGTCCTGATATCTTCAACCTACTTTCAAATGCCTCCATAAAATGTGTAATGTACATATACGTATGTATACGTTATGTATGAATGTTCTGGCGTATATATGTGTGATGCGTATGGGTGTTCTTTCACATCTATGTCATGTATGTTGTGTGTGTGTGTGAGAAAGAGTGCAATGTGGCAAAATGTTAATAATTTATGTTCAGTTGAAGAATGTATGAGAGTTTTTACACTATTCTTTCAAGGCTGTTGTAGGTTTAAACACTGTGAGAAAGGATAAAAAGAAGGGCGAGAAGAAGACCTAACGCGAGCTTGATCCGAGGACAATGGCAGCGGGTTTTGGGGAGGAAGGATGGAGGCCAGAGAAACGCAGAATTCCCAGGAATCCGTTCCAATCTGGAATAACGGTAGGGATCCACGTGGGGTGAAGTTAAGGAAGCAGGCCCAGTCAGGAGTTGGCCCAAGGTTTGATGAGGTACTGTCTTTTTTTTTTTTTAATAGATTTTAAGTTTTAAAGTCGATTTTCTTTTTTAAGAGCAGTTTCAGGTTCACAGCAAAGTTAAGTGGAAAGTACAGAGAGTTCCCATAGATCCCCTCCCCCTGCCCTCCACAAAGGCTCCCGGACCATCACATTCCCCATCAGAGTGGGACGTTTATTACAATCGATGAATGCACATTGACACATCGTTATCACCCAGAGTCTGCAGTAGGGTTAATGAGGTGCTGTCTTCATGCAAACGGTGGCAGCACTTAACTTACCACACGGGGAGGCGGAGGGCGGTGACTAGGCATTGGGACCCTGGGTTCTAATCCCGCTCTACCGCTAAGCAGCTGTGTGCGGATGAGAGTAGCTCTTCTGGGGCTCTTCTCTGACATTGAGAAGATTGAACCAGACATCGTCCGAGGTCCTCTTTAACCTTCGGCAAGTGCATAGTTGTACTCATCCTTCCTCAATGATGTTACTCAGAGCCATCCGAGCTAAGCATTAGTGAAATTTTGTCGCGTCTGCTGTTTCATTCGCTCAGGCTTGATTTATTTCTCCAACCCTTTTCGGCTGCCCTCCCTTGAGAGCCTGACCTTGACTAGATGAGGTTCTCACTGAATACTGGTCCTGAAGTAAAGCTTTCATAGCCGCCAGACACCATCTGCCCCCTGACTTCACAGCAAGACTTCTTCCCAGACTCTCGGATGTTGCTTTCTGTTGACAACACTTCTGATTTTCTCTTTGTCACAAAGCTAACACACGCTTATGATAGAAGATGCAGAAAATTTGGGAAACCATATAGAAGATTTCAATTGCCCACAGTTACATCATTTCACGGAGAGCCACTATTAATTTTTTTCTGAATGGATAGGAGTGCATTTATATACATGTGTTGCATAGCTGATCTCTTATATACTTATTTTTATATTCTTATTTTTACTTGAATCGTATACATAATTTTTTTAAGTTTGTATTTATTTTGATTTTTATTATTTAAAAGTTTTATTTATTTTGAGAGAGAGAGAGAGAATGAGCAGGGGAGGGGCAGAGAGAGAGAGAGAGAGAGAGAGAGAGAGAATCCCAAACAGGCTCCATACCATTCAGCACAGAGCCCAATGCTCAAACTCACAAACCGCTAGATCATGACCTGAGCCAAAACCAAGAGTTTGATGGTCAACTGACTGAACCCCCCCGGGAATCCCTGATTTTTTCAAAACTTAAGATATCATGGGCACTCTCTTGTGAGCGAATGGGACAGATTTCTTTTTCAGAATTTTACAAGCATGGGAGGTGATTTTGGAACCTGATTATAGTGAAACACATTGTATACTCAAGAATGAAATAAATGAAACATTTAAATGTTTCTTGATCCTTGTTTGTATCTCCATATATAATAAAAAGATTCACTGTTTTCATAAAAGATATTTTCCAAATGATTTGACAACTCTTGGCTGCTTTCTTCTTGTTCTGATACAAGCTGGCCTGTTACATCATCAATACAATGCCAGGGAATACCAGGATAGAGAAGGACAAGGGGGAAGAAACAGAATTTCTCAGTTTATGATACTCTATCATTAATGGCAGATCCATATAGCCACTTCTGGATAGTGATGGCGGGATTCGTAGGGGGGCTGTGTATAGTGAGTGAGTAGTAGGGGACAACCGGTTGAAGGGAATAAGGAAATGAATTAAACAGGATAGGTGTGGGGACACAAACAGTAAGTATTTTGGAGATTTCTTCTCTTCTTTTCTTACTAATGCTAAATAATAAGCTTTAATTTTAATGTTTTGAGTGTGTGAGATTGTGTGTTTGCGTGAGAGAGAGAGAGAGAGAGAGGAGTGGGAGAAACATGTGAGGGGGATGCATCCTAGAACTTTTTTTAAAAAACCAGCACTGGGGCACCTAGGTGACTCGGTTGAGCATTAACTCTTGATTTCAGCTCGGGTCATGATCCCAGGGTCGTGGGATTGAGTCCCACGTTGGGCTCTGCACTGAGTGTAGAGCCTGCTTGGGATTCACTCCCTCTCTCCCTCTGCCTCTCTCCCCCACTTGCTCTCTCTCTCTCTCTCTCTCTCTCTAAAATAAAGTAAAACTAAAAAAAAGAAAAAAACCAACAGCACTAATCATGAGCACTTTCTAATATCATTAAAATTAATTCAAAAACATCCCAACAGTTGACAGATGGATATTGTTTACTATTTCCATGGAAGAACCTGAACCATCCACCTCCCAAGGATTTACTATCTCAAGCTAAGAAGTTCAAACCACTTAATTTGTCTTCGTGGCTTCCATGGGAAGCAAGGAAAAAGGAAAAACTCCCTCTTGTATATGTTATATGTCTATAAATGCATATTTTGATTATGCACTTCACAGGAAAGGAAATTCCACAAACAAGTACACCTCTCTGAAATCACTTCTAACTCTCATAGAATATGCACATTCACCCGGCATTGTTGCCTACATACTCCCTGTAATCCTGCAACTTTCCACAGATATACATTTCTCTGATCATCATGCTTATTATTTAATGGCTATAAAATATTCCATTTTATTAATTATGCCACAGTTTACTCAATTACCTTAATTGTGACATCTTTAGGGGTCATTTCTAAATTATCTTAAGCATCATAAATAATACTGTGAATGCATCTTTGTGCAAATGCTCTTTTTTCCTTTTAGATTCCTGAGTCTCATTGATGTTGGCTTTTATTATTTCATTTTTGCTAGACTTGTAAGTATAGAATAGAACCTTTAAGATGTTTGATTTGTATTTACCTATCAGGGGTTTAAGCCATAGTTTCTAATTTCCTGTGTATAAAATTGTCTATTCTATTCAGTGGAATAAAGACAGTCTCTTCAGCAAGTGGTGCTGGGAAAACTGGACAGCGACATACAGAAAAAATGAGCCTGGACCACTTTCTTACACCATACACAAAAAGAAACTCAAAATGGATGGAAGACCTAAATGTAAGATAGGAAGCCATCAAAATCCTCGAGGAGAAAGCAGGCAAAAACCTTTGTGACCTCAGATGCAGCAACTTCTTACTCAACACGTCTCCAGAGGGAAGGGATACAAAAGCAAAAATGAACTATTGGGACCTCATTAAAATAAAAACCTTCTGCACGGTGAAGGAAACAATCAGCACAACTAAAAGGCAACTGACAGAATGGGAGAAGATATTTGCAAACGACATATCAGATAAAGGGTTAGTATCCAAAAATCTGTAAAGAACTTATCAAACTCAACACCCAAAAAACAAATAATCCAGTGAAGAAATGGGCAGAAGACATGAATAGACACTTCTCCAAAGAAGACATCCAGATGGCCAACTGACATATGAAAAAATGCTCAACATCACTCTTCATCAAGGAAATACAAATCAAAACCACAGTGAGATACCACCTCACACCTGTCAGAATGGCTACGTTAACAATTCAGGCAACAACAGATGTTGGCAAGGATGTGGAGAAAGAGGATCTCTTGCACCGCTGGTGAGAATGCAGACTGGTGCAGCCACTCTGGAGAACAGTATGGAGGTTCCTGAAAAAATTAAAAATAGAACTACCCTGTGACCCGGCAATTGCACTACTAGGTATTTATCCAAGGGACACAGGTGTGCTGTTTCAAAGGGACACATACACCCCAGTGTTTATAGCAGCACCATCAACAATAGCCAAAGTACAGAAAGAGTCTAAATGTCCATCGACATATGAATGGATAAAGGAGATGTGGTACACACACACACACACACACACACACACACACACAATGGAGTATTACTCAGCAATCAAAAAGAACAAAATCTTGCCATTTGCAACTATGTGGATGGAACTAGAGGGTATTAGGCTAAGCGAAATTAGAGAAAGACAAATATCATATGATTTCACTCATAAGATACAAAACAGATGGAAAAAGGGAAGGGAAGCAAAAATAATATAAAACAGGGAGGGGGACAAAAACATAAGAGACTTTTAAATATGGAGGAAAAACCAAGGGTTACAGGAGGGGTTGTGGGGGGGGATGGGCTAAATGGGTAAGGGGCATTAAGGAATCTACTCCTGAAATCATTGTTGCACTATATGCTAACTAACTTGAATGTAAATTTAAAAAATAAATTTTTAAAAATTTTTAAAAAGGGAAAAAACTATCTATTCTTATCCTATTATACTCTGACCAGTTGCCACAGAAAAGCTAAAGATTAGCCATAAAAATTTTTATTAGATCTAGATTTTTTAGGAATCTAAGCTCCCAAGAGTTATATTTGTCATAAACCATTTTTAAATTCTGTGGTCTTTCTATTTTAAACTTTGTTCAGTTATATTACTTAATACGGCACATTAATAGATGTTTAGAGAAACTGTAACAGGATTTGCTTACAGATTCTTTTCCAATGATTTCCATTGCCCTTGGAGACCTACTTATCATCCCTGCAATTCCTGACACCTGCCTTCTCTGGTCTCAGAGCAAGAAGAGAAAATAGCATTGGCTCAAAGCTGAAGTGGGGTCTGTGATATCCTAGGGACATGGCCTCCTCCCTGGGGAATGTGACTGAGAGCAGGGACACTGCTATCAGCACTCTGCTTTTTCCACTTCACTATTTGTTCCAAAACGATCGTGATATCTCAGAATTAAATCTCTCGCTGTCCCTTAAACCATGTCGTTAGGGACCAGAACTTATTCTTCCCAGAGCTGCCTATGGGTCGCAGGGAGAAATGAACAAGGATGGTGTGATTTTTGACTCTGACGTGCTTGCTACAGGTCACTGTGATGACACAGCTGTCTCCCTCCCATTATCCTGAGCCCGCATCGGGCATCGCACACTTCCCTGGCTTGGGGCTAGAGGTGTGAGACAGATCCCAACTCCACATGGAAGACAATCTTTATGGTTGTTTTGGGCAGAGCTCAGTACGTGTGTGTCGCCTGCCTCTGTGTCCTCTGTCATGCCCTGTACCTGCGCGGCAGTGCCTCGTGCCCAGGGAGCTGTGACGTCTGGATGCATGCTTGGCTGCAGCGACTCTGAGGGGAGAGGTGCTCCCATGGCTGCTGGGCCACATTCACAGACGCGGCCGTTCTGCTCGGCTCTGGGGCACCTTGACCACAGTAGGTCTCACACCGGAACTGAGCTCTCCTCTCTGATTCTGCTGAGGTGTAAATAATACGACCCGGGGTGAGAGTCCACCAGATGCTGGAGAGCCTGGGGAACGTGATGGTGTGTGACTGGGAGTGGGGGAGGGGGAGAGGAGCGTACCGATTGTCTACCCCTGTCTTTCAAAGAAGGCTGACTCTAAAACTGTAAGATAAAAGGATATGTGTTTGTTTGAAAAAGCCCTATTAAGAGCTCTGAAAGGTATAACAACAGCCTGAATTAGGGGGCTGCAAAAGCCAGTTTGATCTTCCTCGACTTACAGTGGGGTTACATCTTGAGAAATCCCGCATAAGTTGAAAATACCATAAAATGAAAGTGCATTTCATACACTTAATCTACAGAACATCATTGTAACTTAGCCTCACTCACCTTCCACATGCTCAGAACACTTCTGTTAGCCTAGTGTTGGGCCAAACATCTACCACAAAGCCTGTTTTATACTAAAGTGTTAACTATCTTGGGGCACCTGAGTGGCTCAGTTGGTCGAGTGTCCAACTTCGGCTCAGGTCATGATCTCACAGTTTGTGGGTTTAAGCCCTGCGTCGGGCTCTGTGCTGACAGCTCAGAGCCTGGAGCCTGCTCCAGATTCTGTGTCTCCCTCTCTCTCACTGCTCCTCCCCCACTCACACTCTGTCTCTCTCTCTCTCAAAAATAAACAAACAGTAAAATAAATAAACACATAAAGTGTCGACTATCTCACGTAATTTATTGGAGACTGTGCTGAAAACCAAGAATAGAACGTACAGGTGCACATGGGTTGTCAGTGTGTTAACCGTTCACCCTCGGATCACGCGCCTGGGCGCTGTGCTCACTGCCACCACCCAGTCTCACGAGAAAGGGTTGTCCACATATTGCGGTCCACGGAAAAGATCCAAATTCAAACTTGGAAGTATGGTTTCTACTGAACCCACATCACTTTCGCACCATTGGAAAGTCAAAAATTTATAAGTTGAACCATCAGAAGTCAGGGAATGGCTATATTGAGGTCATGGTTAGAGACAGCTGTTCACACATGGGCAGAGTGAGAAATTTCAAGAATAAGACAAAGGAGGATAAGACTCAGGACACACACTGTGTGAAGAAAGAGTCCAGAACAGGTAAAGGGAAGGGCAGGACAAGGCTGGCCCAGGGCAATATGGCCCACCGGCCATTTTGCGGCCCCGCTCCCCACCAACAAACAGCTCTCTGAACACAATGCCACTAGTACCAGTATCTGCTTAATATTTATCATCGACTTTCTTTTTAAACTTTAAGTATCTAGCTTCATCTTATTCTTTTTTTTAAACTATGCCACCTTATTTTTTTTTAATTTTTTTAACATTTATTTATTTTTGAGAGAAAGAGGGAGACAGAGTATGAGCAGGGGAAGGGCAGAGAGAGAGGTAGACATAGAATCCGAAGCAGGCTCCAGGCTCTGAGCCGTCAGCACAGAGCCCGACGTGCGGCTCGAACTCACAGACCGCGAGATCATGACCTAAGCTGAAGTCGCCACTCAACCAATTGAGCCACCTAGCTTCATCTTAAATAACATCTGGGAAATCAGGTTTGAGGTGCTAGTTATATACAAATTTCTTATATATATTAAAATAAACACATAATTTTTATTTGTTATATATTAAATGATATATATCTCTGAAGCACCTAAAATAATCTCTGGTACTGATCAGTAGTATGTATACCATTCTCTGGAAAATCCATCAACTTTTCAACCCACAGCCCATACCTGAGCCGTCATCACGTCTTACTAGAATTATCTGAAACTTCTTCAGAAAACTCTCTTCCTTCTCTCCATCTCCTACTGTGGGCAAAGTCAGGCTCACTAGTCAAGTTTCAACCCGGCCTTCACTTCCCAAGGAAATGCACCACCACCCCCCAAACTGCTACCCCTCTAGACCGGGGAAGGCTTCTACCATACGATTCCATATTGCTCCCACCTTCCCTACTCACTGACTACACTCGTTGCTGTCACTGATTCCATTATAGCTGCCCCGTGAACAACTCAGGGGGTCGGGGCACTGACCCCTGCATAGTAGGAAATCCACATATAACTTTTGACTCCACAGAACTTAACTACAAATAGCCTACTGTTTCCAGAAGGCTTACTGATAACATCAACATTTGATTAATATGTTTTGTATGTTATATGTAGTCTATACTGTATTCATGCAATAAACTAAGCTAGAGAAAAGAAAATGTTATTCAAATCATAAGGAAGAGAAAAGGCATTTACAACACCATACTGTATTTATTGAAAATATCCACATAGAAGTTCAAACACAGTTCAAACCTGTGCTGTTCAAGGGTCAACTGTATCTCCAACCCTCCTTTGGAGGTGAACTTTGCCAGGGCAAAGAAACATTAGTCTTTTTCATCATTATATTATCAGGCCGACCACATTGCCAAGTACATTGTAGCACTCAGCTAGTTGTTGAATGAATGAATTCCACTGTCTAGCACCCCTAAACAATTCTCTCTTTTATCAAAATCTTTTCTTAGCTGACTTTCAATTTGCAAAATATTTAGATCTCTGCATTTTAAGGCCAAGTGCATAACTGGCTTATTCGTGTGTTCCAGCTAGCCAGTGAGATATTTCCTCGCAGACAATCTACTTGAAGGTCTTCGAATCACACTATGTTGTGGGGTCACATTATGTGTGGTAGCTGTCAGCAGCCTTCAGGGTTCCAGCCTTCGACTTCTCACTTATCATGTGACCTTGAGCAAGCTATTGAGCATCCCGTGGCTCGATGTCCCCATCTGGAAAATTATACCCGCTTCATAATAAGTTTTTTAAAAATGTTTTTAGCATGCTGTGTGGCACACGTAAGCACTCAGTAAATTATCATTAGAGTGACTAGATGCCTTTCTTTGAACGCACTCCAGTTTGTGACCATCTCTTTTTTAACATGTAATCAGTCAAGGGCGCCTGGGTGGCCCAGTTGGTTGAGTGTCCGACTTCGGCTCAGGTCATGATCTCACAGTTTATGAGTTCAAGCCCCACGTCAGGCTCGCTGCTGTCAGGGCAGAGCCCGCTTTGAATTCTCCGTCCCCCTCTCTCTGCCTCTCCCCTGCTTGTGCTCTTTCAAAATTAAATAAACATTAAAACAAATAAAGTGTAACCAGTCAAACTTAAACCCAACCACTCTAGTCTGACTAGAGTAAAAGGTGCAGGAGGCTAACACCACCCAAGGTCTGGATATTTTATTCTAAGATCTTATTCTAAGACCATACTGGTTTTGGTTTTGGTTTTAGTAGCCAAATCATACTATTGAGCCATATTGACCTTGCATTTAATAAAACCTTCAGACCTTTTTGTGTGAATTTCTGTCCAAATAGCAGTTACTCTTCCTGTCTCTTAACAATTGATTTTTTTTTAATGCAGAAAGTTTGCATTTGTTCCTGTGAGTTTTAATTTTGTTGGCTTAGGCATGGTATTTCCATTCATAAGGATCATTTTGAAGTTTGGCGACATTCTATCATATTTGTTATCATTCTTAGATCGACGGCATCTGCAAATTTGTTAAGTACATTTTTAAATGGCATCTCGAAATCATCCATGAGTTTTTGAACAGAAAGAAGCCAAGGGCAAAACCCACGTAACTTTAGTGAAGCGTCTGCCAGTCAGCATCAATGGAGCAGCAGCATTCTTTACATGAAATCATCCGGCCTAGAAACCATCCCATCTTGTCCACTGGGATTCTGGAGTACCACTCCTCCGTGATGACGCCTGCAAAAATCGGGGTCCAAAGATGTTTCGTGAGGTATTATTTATAAAAGCAAAAAATAGAAAACAATCTTAATGTCCCATAAGAGGTAATTGATTGAATACATTTTTGTACATACTTTCAATGGACTATTCTTTGTCATTGCAAAAAAAATTAAAATTCTGCAGATGCGTGGTTTCCAAACTTATTTTTAGCCACAGATACTGTAGAACTTTGCTGGGTTTGCTCCCTAGTTTTTATTCCCTCTTCTAATAATATCACTCCGACATTCCAAGGGGGAAATTTCCCTTTCCCGCTATTGGACTTTTAGTGAAACTAAAAATAAGTAATAAAGTGACTTTTGCTTTCCTAGCCAGAGGGCGTACCCCTGATCCAGTCTGGGACCAGTGGGCTCTCTCTTCTAGCACTTTAAAAATAAAAATTTGGAACCCAGCTGGCTATTAACCCTTGCTGCCAGGAGCCCAGAGCTGCCCTGGCTTCTCTCCTTTCTGATGCCAGCTTTTCACCTATACCTTTGACTCGATGAGCTACCCATAACCTTCTAATGAACTGCGTTTTTGTTGAAGCTATCTAGTGTTAATTTATGTTGCTTAAATCAAAAATTCTGTGTAGGGTGGCAGATGGTAACTACGCTTGTGGCACGCGCAGCTTAATGTATAAAGTTGTGGAATTGTTATATCATACACCTGAGACTAATATAACATTGTATGTCAAGTATACTTCAGTAACAAATAATTTAAAAATTAATCTAAAAGCTCTAACTCTAAAGCCCTTTAAATTCTTGTTAAACCATTTTTCAAATTCCAATGTATGAAACAAACAAAAAAACCAGTGTCTGTGTTAATGGAGGTCTATCCACTTGGCTACCTCTTGCCTTGTTCAATAAACGGACCAGGCTCTCCAAATGCAGTGTAAAATAAAAGTCATCTTTCACTGATGTAATATCTTCCCTTCCCTCACTAGGGATGTCAAATGCAAAGTTTTCTTCTGCTACCTGCATTGTCTCTCTTTTCTGCAAGTCTTTTTTTACTGCTTGTTTTGTGTTTTGTTCCCTTTCATCATAGATGCTTTTCTTAAATATCTGATTATCTTTGGCTTTCAGTTCATATTTAAAACAACTCACTAAAATATGATCAGAAATGGAGATGGACAGGAATGGTATCCAGTTCTCCTGTTTTCAGCTCCCCTCTTCACATCTGCTTCTTAGCGCCTTTGATTGCTGAGAATTCCGGCAGCTCTGCTGTCCAAATTGCCTTGTTTTCATTGGCATCTTCTTTGTGGGCACTTGCTTTCCACTTTCTTTGTTCTGCCAAGTGAGTTCCATGCATTCGCTTATTTTCCGTCTTCCAAAAATGTGTTGTCATCGATGGTCCTGTTCTCTCCTCTCCTAATCTCTTTATCCTTGTGGATTCTTCTCTTTCTTATTCCTTTAATATAATCCTGGCTTTTTTTAGTTGCAGCAGGGATAATAATTGGAGTTCATTTCACTAGAAAATTCTGTCTACCTTTTCTATAATAACCATGGTTTCTTTTTAGAGTAAAAGCAAAGAATGGTATTTTTAATTTTTAAGATGCAGTACCTATGACATTCTCATTTTGTCTACCAATAGTCAAAAACCAATTAACGAATTGATTAATAAACAAAGATTGGTTGATTCAAAAAGGAAACAAAGATGGTTACTATTGCTGGCCCTTGGTAAATTCATATTGGCTCCAAGTGTTCATTTAATTATTTTCTAGGTATTCACAACATGCAACCCTGTTTAACCAAGTGATTCTATTAATTATCAACATTTAACACCCAGCTGGTAATTAGCAGAACCCACAATTTTCCTTCATACAAGGTCAATCCAATTGCAATTCCTCCCTAGTTTCTCATGAATTTTTAAGGTTTATTGATAGTTACTTTGCAATCCTTTCTCCAAGACTTCTTAGCATCTTAGAAATTTATCTAGACATGGAGGTTTTTATTTGTTAAAATAATTAATTCTAATAAATTATATCACCTACCTTAGGCTTTAATTGTCTTTTTGCTATTTGTTCTAAATCTTTTCTGTTTGAAGTCCATAGGAGACTTTTTCTGGGGGGAGTGGGATGGGACCACCTAGCATCCAAACACTCTTCCCATGTGAGGGAATCCAAAATATGTAGGAGACAAGCCTCCACCTCCCACTATGGAACCCGAGGGGGACGGCTCTCCTTGTTCTCCACCGAAGGTATTAGCATGTGATGTACAATCAGTGAATCAGCTGCTACTATACAGGATTTTGAATACTGAGGGAGTACTGCGAAGATACAGAAGGTGGGGGTTCCTTAGTCTTGCAGTAGTGGAGGAGGTGAAAGAACGAATGCAGAGGAATGGGCATCCTTTGTCAGTGACACCAAAAGTGGCAGCAGCAAGTAGCAGGTGGTAGTGGTGTCAGTGATGGTGGCCTTATTTTGGTGGCATGATCCCGATGGTATTTGGATACCCCGTCACTCTTGGTTCCTGGCTGGGTTTTGATCTTGGGCTTCCTATTGGCTCTATACCATTCTAGTGAATTTCTTTCCTGCTTAAGTTAGCCATAGTTAGTTTATGTTGTCTGGACCAAGAACCTTGACTAGTATAGAGAAACTGGTGCTGGGAGATGGTTGCTGGCAACAGAACCTTAGGGAAACTGGTGGAAGAGAGAACCTGCTGCCTGGTTACTTAAGACCAAGAGCAGGAAATATCACTCATATACAGGGACGCTAAGCCCATGGCATACAATGATTGAAAAAAATTAAAAGATAAATAATGCCTCTGATCACTGTTCATTAGAAGTAACTATTTGCTCCTGCCCACCTCCAGGAAAGTCAACAAGAAGGAAATCAGTGTGGAATAGTATCGTTTCTTCTTTTGGATATAGTTTGCCTAAAAGAAAACAAGTTACAAGCTCAAATCCTTAAGTTCTCAGATTATAATACAAATTTTCAACAACTGCCTGAAAAAGAAACTCATTTCTTATAGCCACAGGACAGAGGTAACTCAAAGCTAAACTCCATGAGTTGCCAAATTACAAAGTCAGCTGAATTCCCAGCCTCACTAGGTCTCTGATGTCAAAGTCAAAGCATTGATCAGGAAAGTGTTGTACCTTAAGCCCTAGAATGGGAATATATGCAAAAATCTGGAGAACCCAGAAACCCTGTTCCCCTAAACCTCACTGAGCCTCCACCAGCCCAAACAGGATCTGCTCCTATGTCTAATGAGGCTATTATTGCTTTACATGAAGATATATCTTGCAAAGGGAAGCCAATTATCCTTTCCTACTCTACTCCCTTCACTCCTCATTATCTCCAAACATAAAACTAGAATTAGATACCAGCATGCCCAGGAGGACCAATTAGAAAGGACAACCTATGAGTTAATGATTAGCACACACTGTGACAAGTTGCACGCACACACACACACACACACACACACACACCAAGTTTTGTTAATTTATATGAATATGAGGAAAACACACATGGGATTAATTTTTTAGGAAAGAAAAACAAAATTTTAGATTCAAGCTGAATTTATAGACATGGGTGTATTTTCTAGAAATTTGAACTTAACATACTAATTTGAGTAGCCGGAAGTGCTTCTACCTGTTTTCTTGGTGGGCTTTCTAAAATCTAGTCGCAGTAGAGAACAGTACTAAATGAAGCTGAGATACAATGTAGTGTAATGTTGAGGAAGGAGTTCAAAGGCATTGGAAGGTAGAAATAGCAGAGGGCATTTATCATGTCCTCTTTCTATGTCCCCAAAGCGGTCCAGAAAATGCTCATGAAAGAAATCTTTGAGAGTGCTTTGGTGGCTATTCTAAGGCGGCCAGGAATAGCTGTGATAGGCTACAGCTGAAATGGACTCTCCCCCTTACTTCAGTCATGGTGGACAGGGAAATGGGCCTAGCCAACGATTCCTAACTGCAGGGCTGCCGAGGGCTGAGCATCTTTTGGGAGAAAAGGAGGGGGCGGTTTTCCAAAGCCAATGTGAGGCCACGAATAGACAAGGCTGGGGAGCCTGGGTTTGGCTCAGGCAGGCCAGGGTCCCTTCCTTGGAGATCTGGCATCTGGGCCCACTGAGGTCCTAGGGCTCGTCCTCTCCTGGTGCCACTCTTCAGGCCTCAGAGTTCAGCATCTCACGCGTCCTTTCTGTATTCTTCCCTAGTGGTCAGATTTGCAAATTTCTGAAGGTGTTTCTTCCCCCTTCTCCAATTTCATTTAAATCATGCTCCGACCAGGTTTGGCCAGGCTCTGGGCCAACCTGTTCCTTCTGGCTAGAGTGCAATGCAGGTCTCCTTAGCCAAGGTCTGGAAAGCCAGATCTGACCTTCAGAGATCAACTGTCTGACCAGCTAGTCACTTCCCATGTCCTCTTCTCCCTTCTAAGCCATGCCGATCAGAGGATGAAAACGGTGCCATGGGTCTTCAGGTTCTTCGGGATGTCCCAGTGGAAGCAAGCATCAGGCAGGCTGGAGAGGGGAGGTGATGGATGGGGAACCAGTGGTGCCTGACAGCTGGGAGCAAGGCCAGAGGAACAGGACTGAAGAGCGCAGGGCAAAGGGTGTGGTAATGTCTGAGCTGTTTACTAGAAGCAAGTGGACATGGATTTGAACTTCTTGTAGGAAAGCAGTCTCTTCTCCAGGGACTGCAGGCAGCAGCGGCTAATGAAGGGAACCTGACTCTGCTCTGGAGGGTGAACACGGGGTGAACCAAAGGCAGCAAAGAGGGCGAGGGCCAGGAGAATTTGCTTAGTACTTTTAAGCCTTGACATGCCAATAATCAAAATCACAAACTTCACTCACTCTCCGGTAAAATCTGGTCTAGCGGAGGTGAAATCTGTCTGCAGCAGCCATCTCCACCCTGGGCGCTCAGGCCCCGATCTCACGGCAGCAGGCAGCTCTGTCCCCCCGTGTCCCTTCTAGTGCCCAAGGCAGCTTCCAGGAACCTGGCCAATAGCACGTCCTAGTGACCCGGCCTGTGAGCTGTTTCCTGTGTTGTGGAGAAGCATTCTCTAGCCCTTGGATACTCACCTGCTCCTATACTTGGGTATTGTTTTTATAGGCTGTTCTTTCCCTGCGGCTGCTGAGAAGTAGGTCAAGCTACCTGCTTCAAGGGAGAAGTGCCAGGGGTTCAAGTCACCAGGCGTGGAGTCAGGAATCCTGAGTTCTATTTCAGGCTTCACGGCTAATCAGCTACGTGACAATCTTGGGGGCCCATTCTCCCCTCTGGTTCTCCCTGGATCCTTCTCTAGGCCTCATAATTTTTCTTTTCATCTTCTTCCCTTTTCCCTCCCTCTGGAAGGCCCTTCAAAGCTGTTGGCTGCTCAAGGCTGGTGCCCAGAGCAAGAGCTGCTGTAGCTGTGTGGCCGATGGGTGATTAGAGGCTTCTGGGCAGACACAGTGCAGCTGGTGCAGCTGTGTGAGGTGGGAGCGTCGAGAGCCAGGCTCCTGGCGCCTGGTGGCAGGCTGGCTGCGGATGCTGAGACCCAGGATGGAGCGAGGCTCCTGGTGTTTATGCATCACTTGTGAGTTGCCTCCCACTTCTAAGCTCCCCTTTCTCTGTAATGCAGAGAAATTCAGCCTCTGGTTCGTATGGAAACTCTGCCCTCCAAATCCGGGTAATAGGGAAGTGAAACACAGATGAGGAAGGGGAGCCAACGTAGGTAAAAAGAAAGGAAGGGGGCATGGACTTTGGACTTTGAGGAATAACTACTCGATTTAAAATGCAATTGTTTTGGGGCGCCTGAGCGGCTCAGTTGGTTAAGCGTCTGATTTTGGCTCAGGTCATTATCTCGTGGTTCACGAGTTCGCACCCCGCATCGGGCGCTCTACTGTCAGCACGAAGCTCACTTCAGATCCTCTGTCCCCCTGTCTCTCTGTCCTTCCCCCACTTGTGCTCTTGCTCTCTCGCTCTCTCTCTCTCTCTCAAAAATAAAAATAAATGCCTAAAACATAAATAAATAAAATGCAGTCGTTCTGTGTACATGAGTGTGGACTACAAGGCATCGGCGTGTGATGGGAAGAACACACACCCTGGGCAGAGTGTCCTGGGCTTGAATCCCTCCCTGACACTCACTAAAGTCATCTCACCTTTCTGGGCTTCGGTTTCCCAGCTGTGAAATGGGAACAACACTATTGATCCTGCAAGGTTGCTGAGAGCCTTAGCTGAGATTCGCTGGGTAAAGCGCCTGACCCAGAACCCGGCGCATAGCGTGCACACAGTAAATGTTATTTCTTCTCCACTTTCCTTTCTGCCATACTTGCCACCATGTTTCGAGTTTCTGCAGATACAGGAAGGGCCTAGTAAGGTTAGAAATCCCAATTCTGACGTTTCCTCCTCACCACAGTTCACCTAAGTAGCTGATATCTGCTTGATGTTTTTTTCATGGGCACACTGTTCTGGATATTGGGACCCTTGGGTTTTGCTCTTTTGTTTAAACTGTGAGCCAGAAGACTGTGCCCCCCAGCCCCACCCCTGCAACTTCCTCATATGGGGATAACACCTGCCGGACATTTCACTCATGAAGACAGTGCATTTCGCACTACGCTGCAGGCACCAGTGGTTACTAAGTATCTTTTGTGTTGAACAGAATTGTGGACTGGGAGTAGCTCCCCGTGTCCAGACCAGGCTTGACTCCAAATTCTCCCTTCTGCCCTGGTTCCGGTGTGACTCTCGACAGATCTCAAAGCCACCTGACCCCGTCCTAAAACTGGAGAATACAGACAGAAATTCTTTGTGAGTCACTGGAGATCTAGACTAAATGTGAGATCTGAGAACCCTCCCAGGGTTTCCTGGGGGCTGGGGTCCCAGTGCCTGCCTCTGCGGCTAAAAGAGGTACAGAGGTGAAGGGGCAGGAACAAAACCTGGAAATAGCAAGGGAGTAGGAGGGGACGGTGAAGCCAGAGAGAAATAGGAAACACTGGTTTGGGGTACACAGAGAGACCCCTGTTCCAAGAGTCCAGCGACCAGGATTGTTCCTCCAGTTCTGTTTTCTGCCCTGGGTGAGGAAGGAAAAAAAGCAAATAAATGTGAATGCCCACTATATACTTTCATGTAGGTTTTATATAAACTTCCCAAGAGTCCTTTAGGAAGCCGAGGTTCAGAGAGGGCAGATGACTGGCCTGCAGTCACACAGCTCACTCAGTACCTAGGAAAAAACCTCAACTGCCTCAGTTTCCTCTTCTGTAAAATGGGAGACATCACACCACCTTTAAGATTGTTACCTCCCTCACTTCTACTTGTGGAATATTCTAGGGAGAAAAAACCTCAAGCCTGGGGCAAGAGGAGAAACTAAGGAATAGGGTACTGAAAGGTCAGGTGAATGTGTAAGACGCAGAGGAGGCCGGTTGGAGAAACCTTCAGGAAGCCCTGGGCTGGGCCAGAAGTCATTAGGGTGTGGGGCGTGAGCGCTGTGCCTCGGGTCTGTTTCTCACGCGGGTCACAGAGGGTGAAGTCGGCCTGGGGCACAGGTGGAGGATCCCGCACGCAAAACATATGACTTACACGTATAACCCGGGAGAGGTTTTAAAAGCAAGCGGGCTTCCTGCACCACCTAGGGGGTGGAGTGGGGTGCGCTTCCCGCGTCCCTGGCCCAGGAAGGACGCTTTTTGGTAGCAAGCACCCAGCCGGAGGTTGGCTGGAAGGCCCACCGCGGAGTTCTTAATTCGGGAATGAGGCTTCGCTAAGGGAGCCAAGGAAGAGAGGAGAGTTAGTCCTCAATTCCTCTTCCTTGCGCCCTCTGGCTCAGCCTACGCATCCTGGACAAATCGCGGGGTGGGGGGGGCTACACCTGCAGTTTCGGGGCCCACGGGTTAGGGGTGATGTCTGCTGTCGTCCTGCGCATTCCGACACGAGCAGGGAATTCGGGCGGGTGGACTCCTCCGGGGAACGCCGCATCTAGAAAACGCGCCGCCCTGGACCTGGGGGCGACAGGCTGGGGAAGGCGTATCTGGGGGCGCTGGTTTCCGCGGAGGCTGCCCGGGCCGCTGCAGGCGTAGGGCGGGAATTTGCCAGGGGCGGGGCGGGGCGGGGGTCGGGGCGGCCGGGCAGTGGCCGAGCCGAGGGGGAGGGACGTCTCATTAGCATAGCCTCCTCCCTCCCGGCGCGGCCCTGCCCAGCAACCGGAGCGGAGGCCCGCGGCGCTCAGCCTGCGCGGCTGAATGGGCGCTCGGCTGCGGCCCCGGCCCTCCCGCGTCCCACGCTCGCTCCCGCTCCCGCCCCGCCCCGGCCTCCGCCGGCGGCCGCCATCCGCCGCCCCGGCTGTGAATGAAAGGCAGGCGCCGCCGGCGCTGGCTGCAGGCGACTCGGCGACGCGGCCTCCCAGGAGGCGCTCGCCCCGCGGAGATGTACGGTAAGGAGGGCCCTGCCTCCCGGCTCGCAAACTTGCAGGGTGCGGACCATTGTCCTCCTGCGGGGCCCGGCGAGGCCAGGGGGCGCGGACTCGGTGCCCGGCTGCGCTCTGTCTCTCCGCGCGCGCGGGTGCGCTGAGAGGACAAAGATGCTTAATAAGGCCGGGGACCCTGGGGTCCTCGGAAGTCCTTTGGGCCGGTCGTTTTCGGGCGTGGGGCGGGTGGGCGGTGGTCCGTCGGGGGTGGGGCTGGGGGCTGGGGTGGTCCCGAGCGGCCGCGTCCTGGGGAAAGCGGGTCTCCCTTGGAGCCGAGCTGGCAGGGAGCGTTGGTGGAGGTGGCAGCATTCGCAAAATTAACAAAAGCGCGTTGTGCTGGGGAGTTTTATGCGGGAAGCCGGTCTGGGATTGCGGGGAGAGCTCGCTGTCTGCCTTACGCACGCCTCCGAGGATATGGGGGGCGGCGCCGGTGCAGAGGGCTGGGGTAACAGCCGGTTCTGGGAGCCTCGTGTCGCCGCCCCTGGATGGACGCGGCCTCTGTCTGCTCCTGCCTCTCGCGGATCCCAGATTCCCTAACTTCCAGATTTGCCCTCCACAGTGATGAAGGGAGGAGACGCTGCTGGGTAGTTGGCCACCTTCTGGCTGCCCCGACCTCTCTGCCTCCCTTCCCCAGCCATCCCCTCAACTGACGTGCAACAGTTAGCCAGACCCTCCTGATGAACTGTTCTGCTTTAAAATGTGCCAGGCACCTCTCTGGTTGGGAGGCAGTGTGGGTGAAGAAAAGAAAGCGGTTGGGTCTCACATCGCAGCTCTAATGAATGGAACCCTGGAAACACAGACCAGTGTAGAAATCAACTGCGTTGCAGAGCCTCCAGACGCTCTGAGCTGCAGGGTGTGTGTGTGTGTGTGTGTGTGTGAGAGAGAGAGAGAGAGAGAGAGAGAGAGAGAGAGAGAGAGAGGTGATCCCGGTGGACGTAAGTCCATCAGCCGCCAGAACTCAGGTTCTGGCATATAAATTTAGGGCCAGCCAAAGAACTGGAGTGGTGCTCACCTCCCATCCCCACCATCCCCACTGCCAGGCCAGGCAGCGGCTCAGGTGGCACCCGAGGGGTGAGTGTTGTGAGAAGAGCAAGTTCCCAGTTTGACCCGCCACCGAAGCCCGCTCGCTGCCTCTCTCTGCACACAGACTGTGAGTCACAAAGTTTGATGGAGGCAGAGGAGGACGCCGAGCCTGGTACCGAGGCTCAGCAATCGGTGGGCCTCAGTATTTAGAGAGAGAGACATGCAGCCGTTTCCTGCGCGGCCTTTCCTGCCCCGTTGGCCCCGCGTCGGCATTTCTGAACCAGGTTGAGACATCGGCAGATCCCCTCTGCAAGTATTCTTTCCCTTGGATGCACCAAAGGGAGGGGAGGTTGACCCGAGGGTGTGTTCTGCCGGCCAGTCAGGACTCTGCAGGAAGGTAACAGGGCGGTTGTTGTATAAGCTAGGAGGTCGTGAGGTTCTCAGAAGAAAGCTATGGGTTCTTTCTTTCTGATTCCCCCCTATTCTCTTCTGCAGAGTATGCAGCCTGAAGCTGCAGATCACTTGACAGAAGCATGTGACCCACTGCAGGGCACCTGCAGTGGGGAAGGAGTTAGGACAGGCCCATCGAATGGGTGAGAATTAGGAAGCCTGGGTCTGCTGGGCCACCGCATTGCATTTAGCCTGAGACGCTTCTGATAACTGATCCCGGATGTCCGGACCTTGGGGACCGCACCTGCCTCTGTCGTATGAAGCAGATCAAGGAAGAGTTGGTTGGTACAGAAAGGTGAACGGGGAGACCACCATCCCTGGATGTTGTTTTTGGATGCACCCCAGATTCTCACTTCTCTGTTAGTTTTCATTCCTCCAGATGCAGAGATGGTACTTCCTCCTAAATCATTCATAGAAAGATTATAAGGAAGGGATCCTCTGTGCAGTTGCCTGCAGCCAGGGAAGGTCACGGCGATGCCGGCTGGGAGACCATTCCTGAGTCCTGCTTAGTGCAAAGCCTTGTCTTAGAGGTGGAAAAGGGAGCCCACTCTCCAAGGGGAGGGTTCGTTGGCCTGGATTTTAGTCTTGGCTTGGCTTTCGTGAAAAGAAAGGGTCCATGTGATACTGATAATCATTCTCTCTCCAGAAGTCAAGAGTGTGATGAGAAAAGGAGGCGACAGGAAGGTTGGGAAGGCAGGGTCGCAGACTTATTATATTTGGTTCTTATCTTCCCATATTTTCCAAGCGATTTGTCAAAGTGACAGTTAGGTAGAACCGAGGAAAATGAAGAGTATTCAGTGTGCACCCCCTCACCCCCCATGCCCTGGGTAAATGCTCATTAGGAAAATGGCACCAAGGATTTTATTGGCTGATGGGCTGTGACTCTCCCCCTGCCCCCCGCCGCCATGTATGGCCCAAAGTCACATAAGTTTTAGGTAAAGGTCTTGATCCACTATGAATCCGTAAAACCTGATTCCTGGCGCCACCTCTCGGCTGCTCGGTGATCCTGAGCAGCCCCTCCTCACCTCTCCTCTTCCTTCTCACCTCGCCTTGGACCCCCAACAGCTCAGTCTCCCTGGGTCCTCAGTCTCTTCCATCCCCTTCCTTCCGTCTGTGGGAGAATAAGGGCCCCTCGTCTTGGCTGTAGGGTACAGTGCCATCTGGGACAGAAAGACTCCTAGAACCGGGGTCAGCCTTTCTCAATCTAAGAGCCAGTTCACGGCTATGGAACTGCAGACAGGTGGAGTCACCTCCCAGAATTACATCGCCTGTGAAATGGAGGAAGGCCCGTCTACCTCGAATGGTGAGCCTGGAAGCTGGGCGACGGATGTGACAGTGCGCCGAGAGGTTCTGTGCTCACGAGACCGGCTGCTCGAGAGCCTCGCCCCTCCGGGTCCCCTTGGCCCTTTACCCTTCTCCTTTCCTCTCTGCCAACCCCTGAAGATGGCTGTTGCATCACTCCCACCCCGGCGTAACCACACAGTTCACCGTCCTCACTAGCCACTCAAGCCGCCTCTGCTTTCCTTCACCAAACTCCGCCCGGCCGCCCCTCGCCACTCACTCATTCCTAAGCCCCAGTTGCTTTCTGGAAAGGGCTCTCCTAAGGGACACGGGTGACTTCCCAGTCTTGTTAGTACCCATGAACACAGATTGATAAGGGATCCGGAAAAATAAAAGCACTTTGTACTGAGGTAGAAAGATCGTGGGCAAAATCTTCGGAAAATATGGGTTCTCCGTAGTGTTTGTGTTAGAATTATATAACTAAGTTTCCCTATTCCTCTCTCCTGGGATTGGAGCCACGGCGGTCCTGCCCGGGAGTGTCCCACTTACCCCCCCCCCCGAGGGGAGACAGAGTTCTCTGAGAAATGCTACCCTCCAGGATGAGGGCAGGGGGCCGTGGAGAGCACCCGGACGGGATGTCCCCAGAACCTCCGTCCAGACAGCCCGATCCCACCAGAGCAGAAGCCGTCCTAACGGCTCACCTCCCACCCCACCCTCCCCGCCTCTAGGTGCTGTCTCATCCTTCACATCTCTCTGTCTTCAGGCTTTGTGATTGAGAACGCTGACTGTAGGGAAGTGAGCGATGGCGGGCAACCGTCTGTAAAGATGCCTTACAGAGCAGGCACGTGTGGGGCCCAGGTGGGTGGCGTGGCGCCGCCGCAGGGTGGGGCTGAGTCCCCCCCCGAGGTGCAAGGCTCACTGCTGCAGAAAAGCTCCATCGCTCCTGCTGCTCTGCATCTTAGGGAGCCTTACACGCACGCGCACACGCGCACGCGCACACACACGCACGCGCGCACGCACACACGTGCACGCGCAAGCTGCAACCTCCTCCCCCAAATCTTGAGGCTCTTGCAGCCCTAAGGTGTGGCGTTTGGCTGGGAACAAGAGCTGGGTGGCCTGCCTCCCCTCAGGCGCACTCTCGTTCCTCTCTCTCGTCCCCGTAGGAGGAGAGCAGGGTTCCTCTCGCGGCTCGCATTTCAGCGAATCTGAAAGCAGTTTTCCTTCTGCACATACATAAAAGTAGAAAGTTCATACTACCTTACAGACAGTCTAGAAAAAAGAGGAGGGAGACGACTGTCCACAATCCTACACATTAAAACCAAACTTTAAAAAAATTATTATATGAATCACCACTAGGAGTTTGTACTCACCTGCTTTTGCCCATTCCTTGAGGCTTCTCGCCCCGTCCTGACTGTGTTACCCTGGGCGCGATGGGGACGGTGCCTCCGAGAGCCCCACAGCCTGGGTCTGAACTCGGCCTCTGCCCTTCAGGCAGCCTAGGACCCGAGCCTTCCTGACTCTGTTTCCTGCCTCTGCAGTGATGATAACGCCCACCCACCTCACTTTAGAGGTTAATCAGGATAAGAGAGCTGCCCCCGCTTTCTCCTTCCCTTCCCTCAACTCTCTCTTCTCTCTGTTTCTTAATAAAAAGGTTTCAGGGAAACAAAGATATATGTCCCATAAGCTTAATGTCAATGCTTGTGAGACCTGGTCCATACATATATGTGTGTGTGTGTGTGTGTGTGTATGTACATATACGTATAAAAAGGAAAATCTAATTCAAAAAGCATCTTGTTTTTCCTGGTAATCATCCGATCCTTCTAGAAAATCTGGAAAACACAGTAAACTAGAACCAAGTAGAATTGCTTTTACTGTTTTGATATCTTTCCTTCAGGCATTTGTTTATGCGGTTGGAATTATTCATTTTACATAATTTCGTATTGTATTTTTTTCTATTTAACATCAGAATATAAACATCCCTGCGCTACAAGTTTTTGGCTGCCATTTTTAATGGTGGTGTACCAGTCCACTGAGTGCAAGTGTAACTTCCTTGTTGTACATTTAGGTTGTACGTACGGTATTATAAGCCTGGGAAGGGCACCTGGTGCCCAAAGCTCTCTCTGAATTTTGGGATATTTCCCTGGGCTAAAACCCTCCAAATGGGTTGTTCAAGGTATGTAAACATTTAAAATATTTGTTACATATCGTCAAATTGTTTTCCATTTATATCAACTATAATCCCACTAGCAGTGTGAGAGGACCTATCTTCCTGTGCTCTCAAAGGTATTAAATATTGAGATTTCCCCCCTAATCTTTGCCAGTTTGATGAAAGGTTGTATCATTTTAACTTGTATCCTTTATTTCTAGTGAAGTTACACACCTGTTGTTTTTTAACCATTTGAGCTTTGGTGAACTTTCATAGAAGAGAGTGCTTGATTTATTGAGGACATTAACTACTTGTCTATCATTTGCTTTATGCTTTGTGTTTTGAAGGGAAATAGATCTAATTTGTCAAGTGTTTGTGGAGTGTCAGTCTGATATTCCATAGGGCATCAGGGGGGGATACAGAAACATTTAGAAGTCCTTTCCATCAAGAAAATTACAATTTCAGTAGGTAACCAAGTGGTGAAACATGCAAAATTGTGAATGATACGAGGGTAGATTCCTACTCATTACATGTTCAGTCAGCAGAATCTCAGGTGGAAGAGAGCACTGTGGAGCCTTTTGGGAGGACTTCAGAGAGGGGATGAGGGCCGAACGGAGAAGAGGGTAAGGCCGTGCCAGGTAGAGGCACCAATGTGAGAAAGTGCAAGGACGTGACGCGAGAGAAAACGTATCCGGAGAGAAGAAGTCGGGGCAGGTGCTAACAAGGTTAGGTGGAGAACGACTTGATGGATGAGATTTCGTGAGGATAAGGGCTTTTCACTTATCCCTGTGAGCGATGGGAGCTATTGAAGATTCTAAACTGCCAAAAGGCTGATTTGCTCAATTGGCCTGTTAGGGAAATAGAACTGGGGGCGCCCGCGCAGAATGGGCAGGGAGATGAAGTAAAAATGAAAAAGAACAGATAGTTGTTGCAACCACAGGCGGTAACCAAAGAAGTGAGAAAGCTTTGGACCAGTTACAATTGCGCATTTTCAGTGGAAGATGTTTGCCCCTTGGGGGGAAAAAAAGCAGTAGGACTGGGAGTGGGGCGATAAGAGAATTGAAACTTTTATTTTTTTTAAGTTTATTTATTTATTTTGAGAGAGACAGACTGCATGAGTGGGGGGAGGCAGAGAGAGAGAGAGAGAGAGAGAGAGAGAGAGAATGACCAGCAGGCTCCATGCTGCCAGCACAGAGCCTAATGTGGGGCTCGAACTCATGAAACCATGAGATCACAACCTGAGCTGAAATCAAGAGTTGGATCCTTAACCGACTGAGCCACCAGGCACCCTGGGAATTGAAACTTAAAAAAAAAATATTCCCATGCTACATAAAATGTGGGTTATATAAGCACACATAGAAAATAGTTTATTTTGAAATAGGTGCGAAATTACTTAGGTCTGTAAAGTTATTATAATTTAACTTGTTCTAAAGATAATTTGGAGCAGGTAATTTGTACACATAAGTACACACATATGGACATTCCTGTCCTACAATAAATAAAGAGGTCAAAGCAAAGATAATCTAAGAACCATACAGAAAAAAATAAAGCCAAGTATAAAGTTATTTCAGGAAAAAAAAACACATACCAACAGGCCCTGTTATAAATTCAGTTTTGAGAGTCCTACAGGAAATTCAGTTTTGAGCTTCCTGTAGGCCCAAATCGAGGGGAAAAGTCATTTGTAAGACTCATAGCATCTGTAGGTTTTTTTTTTTGTTGTTGTTGTTGTTCAATTGTCTAGGCCCAAACCAGCTTTTCGAAATGCTGAGCTGTGAGAGAAAAATCTTCCCTGAGTTCCTCCTAAAAGAGGAGATATTTCATAAATATGGGTGTAAATTAGAGTTTTCTTTTGCAAATATAGTTCCCTTAATTTGCTCTATACCAGTCTGGAGAGTATTAAGACCTATCCGAATGCGAGTTTGTGACTCTGGTTCCTCACTTTGAAATTGCACCCGGCTCCATCCCTGGCTTCCTGGTTTGCCACAAGCCAAGACTCGCTGAGATTCTTGACCCACTTCCTGGCTGCAGATGTGAGTTTCCCCTTCCACGGATGAAAGTGTGTCTTCTAAAGGTTTTCTCCCTGGAGAAGCCTCCTTGCCTTCCCGGCTAGAGAAGCCGGCTGGTCACTCTCGTTCACGATTCTTAGTTTAACCCCCTGCACAGCTGTTTATCACAATCCAGTATTTCTTTTGTCTGTGCCCCACTCAACCGTCAGCTCCATGAAAGCAGGGAACTCCTTTCTCTCTTTCCTCCTGCCTCTTTAGGGCGTAAGACACTGCCCGGTCCAGAGGAAAGCACTCAGAAACCTCACTGAATGAATGAATCCTAAGTTAAGCATCAGCTTTTTCATTTACTGCTTTGTAACTTCCGCCCCTCTGCGTGTTTCAGCCTTAAATGGGTTTCGAATAGCAATACAATTACTAGGACTTCAGTGTCCATTGATCGGACGCTACTGTGTACCAAGCGGTCGTCTAAGCACTTTTTATGTATTAACTGCTTTAATCTTCCCCAAACTCTATGGGTTAGGGATTATTATTTTCATTTTAGAAATGAGAACATGGAGGCATTGAGAGCTTTAGGAACCTGTCCACGGCTACCCAGTCATGTGATGAGGCTGCGATTTCAACCTGAGCAGAGCGTGGACTCCCCCGCCCTGACGCAGCGCTGTCTCCCTAAATTCTCAATGTTTCAGCGAATGTAGACCTTTCCTCGCAGAGCTCACGCTACCTCACAGACTCACTCGTGTCCATTTGAGGGGAGTGCAGATGTCCCAGATGAACCCCGAGGGGATGTGCCTTCTCTTTGGTCTGAGCCAATCAACACAGAAGCTGGGAGCTCTCGCTTTTGAGTTGGATCCTCTGCCTCTGGGTGCCCTTCTCACCTCCTTCATCATTGTTCTGCTTTGTGGGAGAGAGACGGCCCCAGGAAAGCCCTGGGTGTGGATAAGTAAGTAAGAGGGGAACCAGGAGAACAGGTTGGTGAGGGCGGAAGTTAGGATACAGGAAGCAGTGATGGCACGAGAGCCAAGGAGTCACAGGCACTCATCTCAGAGAGAGGGGCAGGTAGAGGAGCAGAGCGGGGCTGTCACAACCACCACTGAGTCACCCGGTGGTGTGGCCTGGAGGAGGACAGAGACTGGGGACCTTCTCTAGCGGGAGTACCTTCTGGTTCTCTGACAGTTTGTGAATTAAAATTCCTGGGGCACCTGGGTGGCTCAGTCGGTTCAACGTCCAGCTTCAGCTCAGGTCATGATCTCATAGTTCGTGGGTTCAGGCTTAGCCTCAGGCTCTGTGCTGACAGCTCGGAGCCTGAAGCCTGCTTCAGATTCTGGGTCTCCCTCTCTCTCTGCCCCTCCCCCACTCGTGCTGTGTCTCTCTGTCCCTCAAAAATTAATAAACATTAAAAAAAAATCCTTCCCTGTATCTTCAGGCCCAGCCAATCTGGATGCAGTAATCACTGCCTCTAAGGGGTGGGTTAGGACCGAGCTGTGTGTGTGACAGAAGGGACAGTGGCCCCAGTCTCACATGGCCACTTTCTAGCCACAGGACCCTGGACAGTTCCCCTCTCTCTGAGCCCATTTCCTCCCATGTAGAATGGGGATAATCAGTCCACTGGATGCAGTGAGGGTATATTTATGTTATAGAACACTATGCCCATTAAAGGTGATATCATCCCCATCCATGCAATTCTAATGGATGCTTCTGGGGCATGCCCACCACCTCAGAAACAGTGACCATCCCTGGGTACAAGGAGGGAAATGTCATGTTTAGACTGTGTTTGTTAATTGCCTTAGATGGAAGAGTCTGATAAAAACAGTGTATAACCAGAGAGCTGCTTCCATATTGTGAGTTAGACACCTGTCTCTGAAATCTACCTGCCAGATTGGGCCCCCGTGACGCAACAACCGTAACACTGATTATATTGAGCACTTCCCTGTCTCCTAGAGGACCATCCATGGGTTGGTGGTCCGTGATCGTGTCCCTCTCATCCCTGCACCAGAAAGATGAGAAAATCTCTTAGACCACAAAGTGGATAGATGCGGAACCTTTCGCCAAGTCTTACTCTGTGCTAAGTTCTCGTGTGTTACTGACATTTAGCAATGTTTATTCCATGTCGTCATATTCGTTACCTCAATGCAGAACAGCCCTTTGGTGGTCGATGCCATTTTTTCTGGGGTTGAGCTGACACAGAGATTCAGAAGGCCAACAATTTGCCTGAGCTCATGCAGCTGGTGGAAGTTGTTTCTCTCTATTGTCTCCTAAACAGGTGCTCATAGAGCGTCGTGGGAGATCAAACACTGTCTTCGTACCCGGTGGCAATTAATGTGCCTTACGCCAAACAGCAAATTTCACTATAAGGGAAGAATTCCAAACTGAACATTTTAGTAGATTTGGCACAGTTTCGTTGTAGCTTTATATCTAGGACTTTTAAGCTCAGTGCCCTAATGCGCCTCCTGTGGTCTGACTATAAATCTGAGAATTAGGGCTTCTGGGTTCAAATGCTGGCTTTGTTGTCACCCTGCAGAAGGACCCAGATACATTCAAGCATCCGGGCAGCAGGAGCCTTAGATTCTTAGCTTGGCAGAGCTCTACGCTTCATCTCACGCTTACTGAGACTTCTCTCTGTGTCCCAACTTTCTTTTTAGATGGATAATGCTTTAAATAACGTTTATAAATTGTGCGAAGAAGAATCCCCAAATAACAAGAACATTTATAAAGATCTTGGCAGAGATCCCTTAGAAAGGAAATACCTGTGGTGAAGTGACGTCTTCTCACTGCTTGTACAGGAGGGATGCTTCTAGGGCAGAAGCATACAGATAAGGCGGAAAAACTCCAGAGCCGTGCAGCCACCTGCCCCGTCTTCGCTGTATCTTGTGCTTTGCTGTTATTTTTATTTATTTGTCACATCGAATGTCATTTATTTCTTCCTCCACTAGATCTGTGAACCTCTTAAAGACACAACGTCTACCTTAATTCTCTTTATTTTTCCTAGCATCCAGAAGAGATCTTTGGGATATAATAACAGCTCAGATGTTTGCATTGAACTATAAAATCATATGTGTCCTCCATCCATCCATCCATCCATCCATCCATCCATCCATCCATCCAAACCGAGCAGCCTGTTTCCAGGGTACCAATGATAACGGGCAGGAGCAAGGCAGGGAGATTCAGAAAGAATCCTGTAGTGACAGCAACAACATTTCATCATCTTACTTTGTCTTCCCCCGTTGGTCATAAGAATATACCAGAATATAACCATTTGACTTTTCCTCTGGACTTTGACGGCGTTAGTCATGAGAAACAGCCACTTGGCCTGGCCGCTGAAACAGTGAAGAGCAGTTAGAGAGACATTCTCACGTGTTTCTGCCTTGGTTTGTGGAGCTCAGAATAAATGCCACAGTCTTTTTCTTCAAAAAAAAAAAAAAAAGGTCATTTAGTAGTACAATTATGGGTGAATCTTTATTTTGATTTCCATTCATATCTTTTGTGCATTATACTTTCACAAACCAAGAAAGATGAAAAGGCCCTTTTTAAACATTTTTTAAAATGTTTATTCATTTTTGAGAGAGAGAGTGAGAGAGCGTGAGCAGGAGAAGGGGCAGAGAGAGAGGGAGACACAGAATCCAAAGCAGGCTCCAGGCTCTGAGCTGTCAGCACAGAGCCCGACGCAGGGCTCGAACTCATGAACTGCGAGATCATGACCTTACCCAAAGTCAGATGCTTAACTGACTGAGCCACCCCGGTGCCCTAAAAAGGCCCTTGGAGGCAAAGGCAGTGAAATGTCTATTTCTCACTGCTTGGAAGCACCTGGCCAGAATGTTCCTGGGTGAAGCGCTACCCAGCCTTGTGCACCTTCAGTCTCAGAGCTGGCGTGTGGGGGCACTGAGTGGAATGGCAGGGATGCGAACCTTGGCTGAAGGTCACATCCAGCTAGGACAGAAGAGGAACAAACACCAGGCTCTTCCCGTTGTTTCCGTCAAACTCCTGAAAGCATCTGGTCCTATTAGCAGCCTGGCTCAGCCCCTGGTACATACAGTAAACACGTCTGACTGTCTCGAAGTTTTGCCCCAAGGCTATTCCGCAGCACTGCTAGGAATGTCCTCTTCTCCCCCAGACAACACTATCAGAGAAGAACAAGGCTGAGTGTTCTGGAGAGGAGTGGGTGGTGCTGGACGTCGTACAACGCTTTCCTTCTGCTTGATCGAGGACATTCATTTCTGTGCCGGGAGGGAGAGCTGCCCATCAGGGCTGATTCTGGCGCTGCGAATTTGAATACAGTTCTCAACCTGCCTCAGATTTAGTTTCGCCATCTGCAGATTGGGAGAGCTGGCCTGGATGGTCTTTAAGGGTTTCCCAGTTCTTAGGTCTGCTGATGGGTTGCAGGAGCTGTCTGCCCCAAGGGCGAGGAAGCAGGGACGGAGGGTACACCCACAGCAGGAATCTTCAAAGGAGCTGGATGGCAGTGTAGACACTGTGGTCTCAGTCCTCTGTGTAAACTATGTATGCATCCATTTCCTCATGGAAAAGGTGAGAATATTGATCCCTTTGCTAATCCAAACAGTGTCTGTCTTAGGGTGCTGTTGCTGGAGAATGCAAGCTGGCAAGTGTGTTGGGGTAGGTGTGGGTAAGAGCTGTGTGGCTTCCAAGTGCTGGGCGCTGACATTCTTGCTTTATGTACATTCAAATTTCACACAAATCCTGTGTGAGAGGTATCCCTTTCCCCTGGCCCGTTTTCAGATAATAATAAGAAAGGTCAGAAAAAAGGGGGCGCCCGACCGGCTCAGCTGGAAGAGCATGGGACTCTCGATCTCGGGGTTGTAAGTTCGAGCCCCACTTTGGGTGTAGGCATTACTGACAAATAAAATCTTACAAAAAAAAAAGTTCAGAAAACTTAAACGACTTGTTGGAGGTCAACCAGCTCATAAAGTGGCATAACCAAGAAAAGACCCAGATCTATTTCCTTCCAATGTTATTTTTTTCCATTCCTCCTGGATTCTTATTGAAAATACCATCGTTAATTGGACGACATCAAAGTTAAAAACTTCCGTGCGCCAAAGGGCTCTAAATGGCTCGCTCTGAGGTGAGCAACAGAGTACAAAGGCACTTCATGAAATGAGAGAAAATATTTGCGAATCATATATCTGATGGAACATTACTATCCAGAATATATAGGGAATGCCTACAATTCAACAGCAACCACAACAAACTTGTTAAAAAACGGGCAAAGGACTTGAACAGACATTTCTTCAAAGTTATATAAAGGGCAACAAGCCCATGGAAAGGTGCTCAGTGTCACTGATTATTAGGGATATGCAAATCAAAACCACAATGCCGTATCACTTCAGCTCCCTTAGGAGGGCTGTGATCAAAACACCGGAAGATAACACGCGCTGGCGAGGCCGTGGGGTAATCGGAACCCCCGTGCGCCGCTGGGGGGAATGCAAAATGGTGCTGCCGATATGGAGAGCAGTATGGCGGTTCCTCGAAGAATTAAAAATAGAATTACCATATGATCCAGCAATTCCACTTCTGGATATATACCAGAAGAAGTGAAAACAGGGCCTCAAAAAGGTATTCGTACACCCACGTTCATAGCAACGTTATTCAAAATAGCCGAGAGTGAAGGCAACCCAAGTGCTCATCCGCAGAAAAATGATAAGCAAAATGTGATGTCTACGTAGAGTGGAATATTACTCAGCCTCAGGCCTGGTCGATGACCTGGCGTTAGTCACCTGAGTGCTCATGGGGTGTGGAGAAAAGAAGACCAGAAACTGATGTCATCATAGTCTTTGGATGACTGAAAAACTCCTCCAACTTAAACGAAGAATGCATTAACTTTTTTTTTTTTTTTTAAGAAAGAAGATTTACAGAAGTAAAACTGAGGGCAGGTCTGTTACTGTATTTGGTGAAAGGGGCTGGAAGGGGGATGACATTTGGAAGAAGCGGCAGCGGCGGTCTGAGTGGCGCAAATGTGTCTTCATCCCGGTGGGAGGGGTGGGGGAGGTGGGTCCCAAGGAGCTAGCCACTGTGCTTCCGAGCAGTGAGACCGCAACTCGACAGAAGTCTGGCGGGAGAGGCATGCAAGACATGCTCCACAGAGGAACGTAAACAGTGGATTCAGGTGTGGACCTCAACGGAACCACAGGCGCTGGCACCGTAAATCGCAGGTGGATTTTTGCTCGAGCCACCTCTCACACAGGCAGCTCTAAATGGCCTGCTCTGAGGTGAGCAGCAACAAGCTTTGTTTATTTACAGAAAAGCCGGTGCTCCACGAGGGAGCCAGCCTATAATCAAGGCACGCGCACCAGCCCTGAAAGAATCCCGCTGGCATATCAACAGTGGTTACTTCCGGTGTGGTCGGATCATGGATGGTTTTTGAATCTTCCTTAAAAAATATTTTGCATTTTTCACATGTTGTGTAGTCAATGTGTATTTTAATCACAGAACATAAATACAATTAAAAGTATTTTTCGGGGTGACTGAGCGGCTCAGTCGGTTAAGCATCCGATTTCAGCTCAGGTCATGATCTCACAGTCAGGGAGCTCGAGCCCTGTGTCAGACTCTGTGCTGACAGCTCGGAGCCTGGAGACTGCTTCCGATTCTGTGTCTCCCTCTCTCTCTGCCCCTCTCATCAAAGACCTGTGGATAGTTATCTAGACTCTTCTAAGTATGTTTTAGAAATGATTATGCAAGAATGCATGCAAAAACAAATCTATGATGATAGAAATTAGAAATCAGATAGTGGTTGGGTGAGGGGCTTGCCTAGAAAGGGGAACACTCCAGGGGGATCTGAAACGTTTTATCTCTTGTTTGAGTGGTGGCTACACAAGTGGATAAACAGTCGTCAAAACTCAAGGCAGCGAACTCTTAAGTTGTGAGCATCCCTTGCATGTTAATTATATTGCAATAAGACCGTAGGAAGCCCAGGAAGAGAAAACATGCATGCAAACAATAGCACGTCTGTTTTGCATCGCTGGCAGTCGGGTGTGCCAAGAGACAGCCAAGGACCTGTGCCAGCCGGCACCAGGGATCTTACCCACAGCCCAAGATGGTCCCCAGCACCCCAGTCAAAGCGGTCATTTAGAGCCGCCGGTCGGGGGTGTGTGCTGCTAGACAAAGTACGTGCAGAGCAGAGGCCGGACGAAGCTGCTCCAGGAAGGGGAGCTCCTCGCTGGCGGCCGGGGAGCTGATGGCGCCGGCAGGGCCGTGGGCAGGGAGCCCGCAAAGCAGGGCCATCTGGTGTGAGGCCCCTTGAGCACTGCTGCCGGCATTGCCGACTCTCTGGGACATTAAATGACAAAACAAAGCCTGGCTTTACCAGACCTGCAGCATGTCTCAGCACCGACAGAGGCGCGGCTGGGCTGGACTGATTTTCCCATTTCCTCCCTGGGGCTTCGGCGACCTCAGCCCACGGTGATGTCTTTCGCCTAAGAATGCGGAGACTTTAATGGCCTAATTATTCACCTGTTTTAATAATTCTTAATAATGTGCTGGCTTGGGCCATTTCTTCACAAAGACCTATATCTTCCTGGCTTTCAAAAAAATTTTTTTTTATTCTAATGACACATTGAGAGGGATAAACTTCAGTGTGTCCTTTGCAGGCCGAAGTCAGCTGTGAACAGTCAAACAGGCCTGGATTTGAATTCCAGCTACCTCACATAACAGTTAAATGACTTTGGATCAGTCCCTTCACTGCTCTAAGCCTCAATTTTCCTCATCTATAAAATGGGGACAATAGACCACAGCACAATACTGTTGGGAGGATTACCTAAAATAACACATTCAAACCTCTTAACGGCTTCTGACACATAATGGAAGCTTACATGTTAGCTGACGTTAGTATTAACGGGAGAGCTCATAATAGATATTTTACTATCAACGTCCTTTTTAGTGACAAGATAGCAGTAACGGGGCCCAAGGATATGCTTCCGAGGGGGCATTCCGCACTCCTCACGGAGAATTTTCTAAGGAGCTGTTCCCTTCCAGCTGGGTTTCTGCTTTCAGAGGCGCACGGCACTCTGCTTAGCTGCCTTCTTGGTCCACCTGCTTTTTGCTTCTTGCGGAGGGCAGAACCTTCTGGAGGGACTTCCTTCCTCATGCAGGTACGTCCAGAACACCCATGCGCACTAGAACCGCTTCATTAAAAATGGATCTTGGCTGTGCTCGGCCTGCTGCTTACTTGGCATTTTTAGTATGACTCAACCTAGTACTTGTTTTGCATTTTTGCAGAATTCTGGTGCCTGCTTCTGATTCTGTTTTGCATTTCAGAAGTGTTGCTTCTGAAATTTCCCTCTGGCACCGAGACCACCCTGGTCCTGGCTTTATTTTTTTTTTTTTTAGCAGCTCTGGGCACGGTGCCTGTTTTGTGTTCTGGCAGCAACAGCCCAAGCTGTGACAGACTCTCTGATTATATATTTGGACTTTTAAATGATTGATCTTGGATTCATAGCCTTTGAGAGTCTGCATCTTAAATCTGCTAGTTCTTCTATATATTTAGAGTGCTCACACTTGCTCTCAATCAGTTTGGCTCCGTAACAATGAAGCTTCCTCTGGTTTCTATATTTGATACTGTGTGTTCATTTGGAAAGCTGGAGGTGAGTAGCCCTGCTTTTTATAGGCTGCCTGGGGACCGAGGTAGGAAGCCGGACGTATTATGGGAACGGGGAAGGCGCACACGTGTCGTAAATCCTAAATCCTAATTTCTGCTTCTTAGCTCCAACTTTAAACCAAATCACCAGGGAAATTTCTAATACCGTATTGTTTTCATGTAACGGGTTCTACGGACTCTGTTGCAAGCTTATTGAAGGCCGGTCTTATTTACCTGAAGGCTTCTTATCACCCGCAGTTCACATGTTCTTAAAACAGGAATCAAGGGGCGCCTGGGTGGCTCAGTCGGTTAGGCATCTGACTTCAGCTCGGGTCATGATTCTCGGTTCGTGAGTTCGAGCCCCGGGCTCTGTGCTGACAGCTCAGAGCCTGAAGGCTGCTTCAGATTCTGTGTCTCCCTCTCTCTCTGCCCCTCCCTGCTCTCTCTCTCTCTCAAAAATGAACATTAAAAATTAAAAAAAAAAAAGAATCAAATGATCAGCGTGCCGAGTAGTAGGTACTCAGATGAATACATTTCAGATGAATGAGTTCCCGCGGTGAGCTCGGAACGCGCACAGACAGCTGTACACATAAGCATTAACTTTTTTCCCCTTTGCTCTCATTCATGAAGATTCCCTGGGCTTAAAACAGCCACAAAATACTTCCTCCCACAAATGTAACTAGTACACTACTTATACTGATAAACGATGCTTATAAAGTAAGTAAATTATAAAATAGCAACAATGCTCCCTTAACAGTAATTCTATCATCAAAACTACAAAATATGTCTAGGGTCCTGAGGCCACTTTCAAAGTACAAGGTGCGAGGGCAGCCTCATCCCGTGGCCTATGGGAGGGGCTCCCTCCCCATGTGCACAATAAAAAGTGGTCCGGGGGTGCTGCTCAGTCCATGGCTCAGTCCATGGAGCATTCGACTCTTGATCTTGGGGCTGTGAGTTTGAGCTGCACGTCGGGCGGAGAGATTACCGAAAAGATTTACTAGTGATGTCAGTTCTCCTCTTGGCCTGCCTTCTGAGGGCACTTCGCCGCCTGGCCCCTCCCTACCCGTCGAGCCGCCCTAACACTGCCCTGGACGGACTGGCCATCCCTCTCCCGCAATGCTTCCTTGGACTCGGCTCCTCCAAGCTTTTGCCGATGCTGTTCCCCCTGCCTGGATGCCTGGAATGTCCTCGCTTCTCTTGTTTGTCAGTATACTCTCTGTGCCTCATTTCTATTGGGAAGCACCTAGAATGACGTCTGCACCTTCGGAAGTCTCAGCACGCGGGCTCCCGGACTCCAGTGACGCTCGCACTTCCTTTGGTTATGGCTGTTAGCACACATGCTTTCTCTCCAAGGGGACGGCCCCCGCGCATTCTATTTCATCTTCCACCACGTCTGATGTACTCGATGCGTTTGTGCGGCGTGCACAGGTGTGTGCCTGTGTGAGTAAATGAAATGACTTCTGTGTCTGTAACACCAACTTTGTGTCAAAATTGTAGCAAGAACCAAGCTGAGCCAGTGCAGAAAATAGCCCGTGTGTGTGTGTGTGCGTGTGTGTATCTAAAGTCTTAGATTCCAAATATTTGAACAGAAACTTATTCCTACCAGATTTGAAGAGAAAATGGAAAAAACATGAACGTTATGTATGTTTATGTATTCCTCATGCATAATACATTTTTGTATTATTATCACAAACATTTTTATTGGGAGAGGAAACTGAAATAAAAACTAAAGCTCTAAGTCAGGGGCGCCTGGGTGGCTCAGTCGGTCGGGTGGCCAACTTCAGCTTGGGTCATGATCTCTCGGGCTCTGCACTGACAGCTCAGAGGCTGGAGCCTGCTGCAGATTCTGTGTCTCCCTCTCTGTCTGCCCCTCCCCAGCTCGTACTCTGTCTCTCTCAAAAATAAATAAACATTAAAAAAAAAATTTTTTTTTAAGCTCTCCGTCAGAGCTGGCCCGGAGAAGTTTCTGCGAGTATGTAAATGTTTTATATCTGCATTTTTTGACACAGTAGCGTGTGGCTATCGAACACATAAAATGTGCCCGCTGTGCCTGAGAACTGAGCTTTCAATTGTATTCAGCGTAAGTAACACAAGTGGCTAGTGGCTTCCATGGTGGGTGCTCTGTCCCCTCTTCCCTCGGCCCCAAGCTCCAGCCCCCGAGCTGGGGGTAACCACCGCTAACCTGAAACTGTGTATCCTTACCGCCCTTTCTCTGCTCACTTACAGCCTCTTCCATACACGTAGTTCTGTACATGCCAGGTGTGTTCGGCCCGCCTGTGTTTCACACCAATGGTGTGATGCTGTACTTACATGTCCTGCAGCCTCCTTTTTCGATGACGGTATGTTTGGAGAGTCACTGGAGAGCGGGCATCGCCCCGCTTTAGTAATTTTGGCTGCTGCATCGGGGCCACTGCCTGGAGGTACCCCGGTTTGTTTAGCCAGTTCCCTTTTGGTAAACACTTAGGCTCTTTCGAAACAAAGCCACCAACCCATTCTTATCTGCTTCCCTGGGCATGCGGGCAGGTGCGGACACTGAGAATGGAACTCCGAACCGAGAAGAGGAAGAGTATTGTATCCCACCCGTGGCTCTCCCGGCCCTGGTTCTCCTGGACCGTGCGTGCAGGGTCAGGGCCGACAGACGGTGCCCAGGGGCCGTTTTCACTAGTACGACTACTACTGTCATTTTGTAGGAGGTTGGCAGCCGTGTAACGCTGTGACCTTTCTTTTCCCTGCCCATACTGAGAAGCTGAAACCTAGATTTTGTCTAACAGGCTCTGATGAGCTCCGAAAATACCGCGACATTTATAACAATTCGAAGACAATACAGACATCCTCCAGCAGTAAAAGCAAGCTGAGTTCCATGGAGAACTCGAGAACGACACGAGTGTTCACGGCCTCCTTCCCGAGTTAGATTTCTAAAGGAGGCAAAGGAGGCCCTGGCCGTGGGAATAGCCGAGTCCACGTGAATTAGAGTGAGGAGAGTGGCCACGTGTGTCTTCTCTTGTGCTTTTTTTGTTTGGTTTGGTTTTTCCAAATTTTGAGGCATGCTAAAATTTAAAAAATGGTTAAAGATTCCATACTAGGCTTTTTCCCACTGGTCACCCCGAGTTACTGCTGATTTTAAAGTTTAACCCCGGAGGAGGACCGTGGAGAACAGAGCTGGAAACGCCCCTGCACAGCCGGGAGACGGAATGGACCGTCCTCTGTTGTGCCCGAATTCTGGATCCCAAGAAGACCGCCGGGGACACGGGACTGATGCAAACGCAAAGGGTCTTTATTCGAAGCTCGAGCTCGAGCTCGGACTCTTGCACCTCCCAACGCAGCGGGGCAGTGGCAAGAGCCCTGAGCCAGGTTTACACAGGCTTTTTATCAGGGTTCGAGTACACTTTTTGGGTGGGAATGGGGATGCTTTGAATTGATTGATTGGCATTTTCGCGGGCTAGTTTCTGATTGAGTATTTCATATTTGGCGGGCGCGGGCTAGCTATGGATTGGCTTAGTTTGGGGGTCCCGCGCAGATTCAAATGGTCAGCACGCGTGGGCTGAACTCTGATTAGTTTTGCTAGGGGCTATTCTAGGAATCTGACCTCCTGTGGTTTCCCCGGAACTCAAGGTGGAGGCAGGGTCTGCTAATCAGGATCCTGTCCTACCCGGGGTGGTGACGGGGTCTGCTAATCTGAGTCCGGCCCCTTGGCTACTCTGTTTACTAGAACCCGGGGCAGAGTCCAGGGTGACTTGTTTTCCTGGAACTCGGGATCCAGAACTACTCTAAGACGGAACTTAAACTAAAATGGAGTGGCCTTAGCCCTAACAGCACTATACTTTCACAATATGGCAATTCTCTAACACAGCAAACAGGGTTCACAGCAATCACAGCAAACAGGTCAGGAGTCTAGTGCATTCCTAAGTCTCTAAATCTAACACCTAACAAGATTTAACACATAGCAACTTAGTCTAATACATAGCAAACTAAACAGGCCTCACAGCGCCCCAAGAAAAGTTTCACAGTGTTCACAGCAAACAGCCATCAGAACAGAATTCTCAGCAATCATAACCCTTACCAAGGTTCACAGTGAGCAGGAGTCTGGGGCACACCGTCTCTAACACAGTACCCCTCTCTGTTTAGCAGAAAAGAGAACTAGCTTCAAACTAATGCAGGGCTGTCACTTGGGACAGGAAACTTAAAAACACTCTCTTCATCTCCAACCAGGAATGGGGAAAGGAATCAATGTGAACAGGGAAGGGAGCAGAGGGCTCGGAGGGAACAGAGCCTGCTAACCAGACTCAGACCCGCAGAATTGGGGGGAAGAAGGCACATGTCCAGCGTTCGCGGCCGTGAAGACAAAGGAGAAAATTCACTGTGATCTGACACCCCCAACAGGTCACACTGTTTCCTTTCTTGAACTTCTCCTGTCCTAACTTAATCATAATTTCCATAGTTTGGGCCGTGCCGGGGACACACTTTAGTACATGCCTTTCTCTCTAAACACCCCATCCTAAAGTGTTTCCGTGTTGTCACCTAGTCTTCCAAATTATGCCAGTAAGGTTTGCACTTAAATTCCTTATTCCAGTGCATTTCAGCCCGCTGGCCGGGTTTCGCCCCGAGTTCCTTTGTGTACAAACATGGCGGCGCGTGTGTCCTGTGGCCGTGATCAGCGGACGTGTGGCAAATCGGAATTCCAGTGCCGAGAGGCTCCTCTCCAAGGTTTTCCCGCCGGATTTGCATCAGCTTTTAGGGCACTGATTTTCCTGGGTAGTTTTCAGACTCTGGCCTCAATTCACCTTCTTTTTCATGGCTGATCCCAAACTCTGCGGTCACTCCAACATGGTGCTCCTGAAGCTGTCAGGCCACAGGGGTGGCTGAGTGTCTCACCCCGTTTCCAGGACCCGCGTGGCTAGTGAAGCGCTGTTGGGGTGGGGGATTCCCGTTTTGGTCACGAGTTCCAAGCGCTGGACTTCCGCCTCCACCTCTGTGCTGTCAGCCATGGCCTTGGGCTGTTCTTGCTAAGGGTGTGGCCCGCGGGCCCTTCCTTTCTCTTCTCATTGCCTCCCCCCACCCCCCACTCTGGCCCTTACTGTCCTATGCCTTGGTTCCTGCTCCCCTGGAGGGCCTCCCTTCTTCTGTTCTCTCCAAACCCAAATTCAACCGTCCAGATTACTCTTGTCGGTCTTCCTCCTCTACGATTCACACGCCTGCTTTTCAACAAACCCTCAGCTAACTCCTCCTCACCTACAAGGTACTTTCTCGATTCCCGAAAACCGTCCTACGGAAATAATCCAGAAAAGGAAAAAAGCTGCAGTGTACGTGGACCTGTTTTAACATCTTTACTAGCCTGAAGGCGTCAACAAGATAAATGTCAAATAATAGAGAAAAGGTTCAGCAAATGATTTAGATCTTCTCACCGGGATTTTAAGCCACATTAAAAATGACGATTCTGGGGGCGCCTGGCTGGCTCAGTCGGTTCAGCAGCCAACTTCGGCTCAGGTCATGATCTCATAGCTCTTGAGTTGGAGCCCCGTGTCAGGCTCTGTGCTGACAGCTCAGAGCCCGGAGCCTGCTTCCGATTCTGTGTCTCCCTCTGTCTCTGTCCCTCCCCTGCTCAAACTCAGTCTCTCTCTCCTTCAAAAATAAATAAACATTAAAAAAAAAAAGAAAAGATGATTATGGAGGCACCTGGGTGACTTAGTCGGTTTAGCATCCATCTCTCAGCTCAGGTCATGATCTCACAGTTCGTGGGTTCAAGCCCCACATCAGGCTCTGTGCTGACAGTGTGGAGCCTGCTTGGGATTCTCTCTCTCCCTCTCTCTCTCTGCCCCTCCCTGGCTCATGCTCACTTGCACATACTCTCTCTCTCTCTTAAAATAAATAAACATTTCTTTAAAAAACAGAATTTAAAAAAAATTATGATTATGACGACAATTTGGCACCGGGAAAACTCCTTATGAAATAAGAGGACCAGACAGCTCACGTTTATGAAGCACCTACTGTGTGCCAGCTCCTTCTAGGTGCTCGGTTCACCTTCCACAGACGAGGAAACCAACAGAGGGCTTGGATGACCCGTCTGAGGTCACACAGTTCAAAGTCCGGGTTTTGCTTCGTTCCCAAGTTCCTTCTTTCTGTGCTATAAAATACAAAACCGTAGCTCCGCTCTGACGGTTTCTGTCTGCAGTGTGCACCTGCTAGGCCCACCTCCTTCAAGGCTCTGCCTTCTCTACCTCCCCTGAGAAATCTTCCCTAACCACTCAGCCTAAGGAGCGTGCGCTCTTCTCCGCGTTGCCGTAACACGTGAAACTTCTCTTGAGAAACATCAGTCCACCCAGGCTGGCTTACGTTTTATTTCCTGGTTGTGCCTTTCTCTCCATCTAGACTGTAAGAGTCCCCAAAACCAGACCTGTGTCTTGTTAGCACCCAGGCAGCCTTCGCAAGGGGAGGGGGGCATAGTAAGTGCTCAATGTACGCGTTGACAAGCCTATTCCTCCCTCCAGTTGTGGCTGACCTAGTGTGGGGGCTTGCACAGACGGGCAGTGAGAGAGGCCCTGGCATGACGACGGTCTCGTACCACCAGGAGCAGAGCAGAGTCCTATGTCAGGGTCCCCTGCAGGTCACCACCTCCTTTGTTTAATGCCAACTTTTAAAAAACTACTTTTTTTTAGTGTTTCTTTATTTCTGAGAGAGAGAAAGAGAGTGGGGAAGGGGCGGGGCGGAGGGGGGCGGGGACAGAGGATCCCAAGCAGGCTCCGTGCTGACAGTAGAGGGCCCATTGCGGGGCTCGAATTCACGAACCGTGAGATCACGACCCGAGCCGAAGTCGGAAGCCTAACCGACTGAGCCCCCCAGGCGCCCAAAACAACTTCGCATTCTGAAAAATATATTCACAGGTAGTTGCAAAGAAATGTACGGGGAAGGCCTGTGTGCCCTTCACCCAGCCACCCCCCATGTTAACGTCTTGTATACGTGTCTTTACGTATCCACATCAGAAGCCGGCGTTGGTACAACCCACGGAAGCGGTTCAGTTTCATCGTCAGTTATACATAACTTAAAAAGTAATAATCCACCTCAGAAACGATCTTTTTCTACTCGGGCACATTTCCTTCATACCCTCGCCTGACATATTCACTTGCACTTCAAATCTTTATACGCACCATCGTTCCAAAGTCAGAGGGCCTCTCTCGTCCATTCCTGACTCCATTCCTTGCTCCCTGTGTGATCTTGGTCAAATTAACTAACCTCTCTGAGCTTCGGTTTTCTCATCTGAAAAGTGATGATACTAACCTCATGGAATTCTTTTTTTTAATGGAAAGGGCTTCACCTAGGCACACGATGTAATGGGCCAGTGTGTTCTTTCTCCCCTCTTGATACAGGGAGAGCCCTCTTTTTCTCACCACCCGATGGAATCCTTCTCCTTTAAATGGCGTTCAGATTTAGTCCTCTCGAAATTACTTTCGCACTTCCGGTTACCTCAGCAGTCAGGCTCTGTGTCTGTGTAACATTTAACTAGTACGATTCCGATTATATGTTCCGTGTTTCTGTCGAATATATTTTCATTTCTATTTTTGCCTATCAGCAACATACGGTGTCTGCGGGTAGACCTCAGTGCTCTCATTTCTACAAGCCGACGTGGTGGCCGAGAGCCCAGGGTCGGTTGAAACCGCGTCAACCCCATAGACTTACTGTGAAGGTGAAACAAGATAATGCCAAGTGGACGCTCAGCGCGGCGTCTGGTACCGACAGGCGCCGAACACAGCAGTGGCTGCTGCCGGTCACACGTCGCCCCCTCCCTTGTGCTTGTCCTCGGGGCTTTGTCCTTGGGCGCCTGAGGGGTGACGTGTATGTATCTATCTACCTGAATTTGGATTTTAAAAAATGTTTTTAATGTTTATTTATTTTTGAGAGCGGGGAGGGGCAGAGAGAGAGGGAGACACAGAATCCGAAGCAGGCTCCGGGCTCTGAGCTGTCAGCACAGAGCCTGATGCGGGGCTCGAACTCACAGACCGTGAGATCATGACCTGAGCTGGAGTCGGACGCTCAACGGGCTGAGCCACCCAAGCGCCCCAACTGGATTTGGATTTAAATCTCTAAACAGTTGTTTGTGCTTCACTTTACACTCCAAATATAAAATAAAACCAAAGGACTAGAAGGGTCAGTCTTGCTCCAAAATTCCACTTTGGGGGCGCCTTCGTGAGTTTGAACCCTGCATCCGGTTCTGCACTAGCATGGGATTCTCTCTCTCTCTCTCTCTCTCTCTCTCTCTCTCTGCTCCTCCCCTGCTCTCTCTCTCTCTTTCTCAAAATAAATAAATAAGCTAAAAAAAATTCCATTTGTCTTGCCTTCTCTCTCCCAAGCTGGGAAAGAGATTTTAATAATGATTAGGGTAGTGTTGATGATGATAATACCTAAGAGTTTCTGAGCGCTGATTACCTGCCAGGAAGAGTTCTTAGAACGTCACCCGTGTTGAGTCAGCCTGTCTCCGCCATAACCCTATGAGGGGGTTCTGTTATGCCCATTTCGCAGATGAGTCGCTAGAGACACAGAGAGCTTGAACACCTTGCCTAAGGTTGCACAGCCGGTGAGAACGCGGAACTGGGGTCGGACGCTGGGCTGTCCTGACCCCCTGAAAATAGTTGGGATACGTTTTTCCCACCTTCAGTGGTTCCGAGAGACCAGGAATGGAAAAACATTCTGTTTATCTTTAATTAATTTCTCGCTCGAAGAGCAATCCCGAAGCCCAGGGAAGCTGACAGTTAGTAAGGAATGGAAGCCTGACATGAAATCAGTTGGACACATTTCTTCTTTCTTTTTCTTTTCCTTTTTTTTTTTTTTTAAATTCCCATCCTCAATTAAGGTGGCAATCAGATTAGCCAAGATTGGCCGGAAAGCAGCGAGTGTGTTGGAAATGCAGGGCCCGCCGAAAGGTCAGGCTGCCGACCGCCCCTGGTTTGTTAGACGTGGTCTGGCCCCAGCCGTCTCCCCAGGGAGAATTCAGCTGCTGGTTAATTCTGTTTCCAATAAAATCTGTCCTGAAACTTGGACCCCGCCTCCTTCCTCAAGCCCATTTTCGTCAGCACATCCTCTTGGTCTGTTTAGTCCGGAATCTTCCTGAACGGCAAGAAGACCGGTCCTGGCCCCTGCACACGCCCTCTCCACGGCCCCCCTAGCCCGGCAGCCGCTTGTCGCCATTCGATTTCCTTATCACCGATAAAACCAACCCAGGCTCTCCCCGTGCGATTCCTGGCTTCCATTACCAAGGGCAGATTGCTGCATCATTCAGAATAATGAGAACTTAGGAACAACGATGAGAAATGATTAAATAAATCAGAGTCTGGTCAAAAGGTACAGTAGCGAGTAGCTTCAAATGAGGTTCTGAAAAATATTTAGTAAGAAGGTAGATACAATACAAAAAGAAAATATGTTTTAACCCTACATAGGATGATCCCAATTTTATGCATATATTTAAAAGTATGCACCGGGGGTGCTGGGGGGCTCAGTCGGTTAAGCACCCAACTTCGGCTCAGGTCATGATCTCACAGTTCGTGATTTCGAGTCCCACATCGGGCTCTGTGCTGACAGCTCAGAGCCTGGAGCCTGCTTCGGATTCTGTGTCTCCCTGTCTCTCTGCCCCTCCCTGCTCACCCTCTGTCTCTCTCTCTCTCTCTCTCAAAAAAAAAAAAAAAATTTAAAAATAATAAAAAATAATAATAAATCAAAATAAAAATATGCACAAACACCAAAGCAAAAACTAAAACAAACACACTAAATTTTAGCGGGGGAGGAGACAACAAACTTACCGGGAAACTGAAAAAGAAAGAAGCAGAATGAGAATTACTTGTGAAAAATAAAAATAAGAATTTTGGTGAGGGGGAGGGGGCGCCTAGGTGTCTCAGTCAGTTAAGTGTCATGATCTCAAGGTTCTCGAGTTCAAGCCCCGCATCGGGCTCTCTGTGATCAGTGCGGAGCCTGCTTCAGCTCCTCTGTCCTTCTCTCTCTTTGTCCCTCCCCTGCTTGCGCACTCTGTCTCTCTCTCTGTCAAAAAGAAACCTAAAAAAAAAAAAAAGAATTTTCATGGAACATTTTTGACCCATCAGATTAAGATATCCGCATTTTCTAACACGAATGAACTGACCTGAGAAAAGGCAGCGTGAAAACACCCTAACGCATTGCCACCCGAAAGAACTTTCTGTGATGAGAGAAACGTCCCATTATCTCTGTGCTGTCTAATAGAGGACCTACTAGCCACATGAACACTTCAAACAAGTATGCTAAAATTTTAATAGTCACCAATGGCGTGATTGTAAATGATATTTCCATGCATTTTTATTTTTTCCTGTTTTACACGTGTGTACACATGAGCGTGTGTATTCCGTTTAAAATCAGAAACAAGAATAAAAAGGAAAACGAAGAGAGAATCTTTTTGGTTTTCTTACATTTTCCCCTTCGGAAAGCTGTTGCCTTTTCGGGTTGTGGATTCGCCTCTACCTACCAGCTCCCTCCGCCCCTGGAGGGCCAGCTCAGATCTCAGCCTCTTCCAGGAAGCCTTCTTGGACTCATTAAACTCCCAGAGATTCCTTCAGGCTGTGGACGCCTTGGTTCCATTGTGACACAGCATGACCTTTAAATGTGTGTGGTCTCAACCAGACAGCAAATTCCTCGATGGCAGAAACTCTGTATTTTAAACTTCCTCCTCTTCCCCACAGCAGCCCGCAAGCGCGAGCTCTGGGGGTCGTGCGGGGTCGGCTAGCACCAGCCGGACACAGGCCTGGCCCTCTCCGGAGGCCCTGGAGTCCGACGCCCCTTTCTCTCCGAACTTTGTTCTGTTTCCTCCAATTCATCGGGAAGGGGCGTCTGTGCTATCAGGCCTGGGTGAAATTTTATTGTCCTTCACTCAAATAGAATTAGTTTGCTTTGGTAAGGACGGTCAAGTTCAGGCCTTGCCTTGACAAGGGGATTGTAACGCTAAGAAAATAAATAGGCACTATTTTGAGCAAAAGAGCATTTTTCTTGGTGAATGGGATAACGCAGTGGATGTTTACCAAAAGGAAGCCAAGGGCCGGAGAGGAGGCGACTTCCCTGGGTCTCAGGCCGATCAAAGGCATGGTACGTCACACCAGCTTTCCCCCAGGCCTGCTGGGCTGAGGATACTGTACCGCCGCCGGCGGAGAGAGACCCGAGGAATGTACAGTTTATCCGGGGGCAGAAAATATGAGTCACTGGAATGACTTCGGCTGAGCCAGCGGCGGCAGAAGACCGCGAGATGGGACGATGAGGCAGCTGGCACCGGGAAGGTGACGCTCGGAGCCGGGGTGTGATTAATGGAGGTCATTCAAGGAGGACCGAGCAGGTGTCAGGCTCTCACCCTCCTGCCTCTTCGCCATCTCCAGCTTCTGCCCAGTGCTCACCACCCGAACACACTCTCATCTCGTCTGCAGCTGTGGGACCCTCTGTAACCGGGTGGCTCTCCCCCGCCGCCCCTGGTCTGCTCTCACAGCCGGCGTGGCCTCTGGCGGCGGCACCAGCAGTTGTGGGAGCAGAGCCTGGGCTGTGACAGACCCGCCTACCACGGCGGGGAGGACATGCAGGCCGAGCCCGCCCCCCCACCCCCTCTATGAGCCACCCCCTGCTGAATGTGAAGCGTTGACATCTAACGTGGTGGCTAGCCGCACGAACTGCTTGGCCGTGACACTAAACCGAGCAACGATTGGCCTCAAAACTATGCAGAGAATGACTTGAAGCAAGGAGACCAGCCGAGAGGCGTTTACGGGGACCGGGTATCAGATGCCGAGGAGGCATCCTAGCCCAGTCGCTGTGGCGAAAGGAAGCACGGGATGCACCTGAGAAAGTGCTGAGGATGTATTTTAGGGCAAGTGATGGGAGGATGAGAGGAGCCTCGTGGCAGAACGTCACATGCTGTGTTGCCTGGGGCAGGGCACTTAACCTCTCTGATCCTGCTTCTTTAGAAAATGAGAATAATAGTACTACCTACTTTATCGCCTTGTGATGAGTATTATATTAAATATTTGTAAAGTGCTTGGTGTGGTGCTAAGCACAGAGAAGTTAGTAAATCCTGGTTTTTTTATGTGGGTTTTTTGTTTTTGTTTTTGTTTGTTTGTTTCATATTAAGATCAGCACACGAGAAGCTGGGGCAGTGAGGAAGGACAGGAAGGCCTCTGAAGGCATGAACGCTGTATCTCAGGGGGCCTGGCAGGCGACGCTGTGTTAACGGGGCCCTAAATGTTGAAAAGAACGGAGTGTTTAGTGTTGGAGGTTTTCTGTTTGTTTCAGACTCCCGATTGCCCGGGTTAGTGGGTAGCTCCTACCGAGGGGACAGATCAGTGGAGGAGACAGGATCCGGCAAGCAGAGCGAAGGAGAAACAGGGCTGCAGAGCGCAGGAGCTGCGGGGACACGGACGCTGCCAGCAGACGGGTGACAGGTCCGGAGTCCCCAGAGGCGGCCGGCAGCACTGGGATCCGCCCACACACGCTGGGCAGCAAGGAGCCAGCCGGCGCTTCCGCCCCTGGCCGTGTGCCAGAACCACAGAGCAACCCCTCCGGGCGCTCCTGAGATTCAAAAGTGATTCCGAGGAGCAGGCGGCCACAGCCACAGGTCAAGGCAGGAGGGGGGAGGCAGCGTGTGGCAGGGGCAGGGCACCAGGAGCCCTGACTCCAGGCTTCCTACCCCCTTACCCCCCCCCAACTGGAGGGAGGTGGGCTCAGTGAGCCTCGAGAGGCACAGGTGGCGGCAACCCCAGAAGAGCTGGTCTCCAACACGCCCATTTCCCGGAGGCCCCTCTAGGGTAACCCGGTCTTTGGCTCAATGCCTTGTCCTCCCCTTACTGACTTCGAAATTCGTGATTCCTTTTCTGCCCAGTCGCACGCTCATTCTTCATTCAGCGAATATGCAGGAGCATCGGCCCCCTCCCCCAAAAGGTTAGACCCCGTCCGGGCTCTGGGATTCGGCAGGGACAAACGGGCACGGTTCCTGCTCTCTGGAAACTTCCCTGCAAGTGGGGGGGACGGAGTGCAGACACTCCGCAGAGTGCAGTCAGTCGGTAACCAGTATTGTGAAGAGGAATGAAGCAGGGGGAGAAAATTACAGGAGAATGGGGATCAGGGAAGTTCTTCCCGGTCGGGTGACATTTTGGGCAGAGACCTTAGGGGGAAAGTGGGAGAGCCCAGAGGAAGTAAGGAAGAATATCCCAGATGGGGGAAATGCAAGGGCCCCGAGGCGGGGTTGTGCAGTTAGGGCAGAATGAGGCGTAGGGAGACGGCAGAAGGGCAGGAAGGGAAGGGTAGAGCGACTGGGGCAGATCTCTCTATTCTTAGGGTTTTCAGGTTCGAGGAAGCCACTGAAATCTTGCCATTGGACCCTGTTAATCCCTCCCGATGTGACTTTTCCGTAACCAGAGCAGCTACGCGCCAGCGAAGTTGGCCGAATCATTTTTCCCTCTCTTTCTTCAAACAGGTAGGCAAGTATTAGGCAAGACGGGTCCTGGAGACGGAGGAGGATCCTTAACAAGTTTCTGTTTAGCATCCCGTGGTTGGATCTGCGAGACCTGATCCCGGGAGGGTACGAGGGAGCCCCGGGGGAGAGGGAAGTAGCTCTGCCTTCAAAATAAAATGGCTCAGGATGTAGGCACATGGTGACGAGTTAAACTCCACCTACTTCGATGTACTAACATTAAGAATAAGTATTATCAGTAGCAGAATTTATATATATGTGTGTGTATCACTGAATCTCTCATAGTCATGAACTGTTTTCAAATTCTTTTAAATGTCTTCTGTTCTTCAGTTTATTCCCCAGCTGGGCTGTGGCTACTCTGAATCCGCCTTCCTCAGGCTGGAAGTTTCTAGCGGTGCCTGTGGGTTCCCATCGCCCCCTGAGCTGCTTTGACACCTAGAGGCCAGGGCTCCTGACCGAGCCCTGCCGGTGTTGTCCCTTGCGAGAGAGGAGACCTTGACCTCCTGCTTTGGGCTCGGATCCCTTACCCAGGGAGTGCGGAAAGCTGCGTGAGGCTTTCCGCCCTCTCGCTGAGATTCCAAAATACCTCTTTAGTCAGACGACCGGTTCCTTCCTAACCCAGAGCAGATAAGACGGTACATAAATAGCATTGGGTTTATTTTCTTCAGAGATTCTTTCTTGTGTTTCCTCCAATCAGGATGGGGTCGGCGATATGGCGCAGAGTCGTCCACCCCTCCTCTTCTGAAAGTTACCTCTGGTTGCTTAAAAACACGCGAAAAACGATTAACTTTTTCTATACTTCCTCTCTGCCCCCAAAGAGCAAGCCTATTAATTTTGCTTCCCTACCTAATTTTCCTTAAAACTGGGTATGTAAAGGGTTTAAAAAACAAACAAAAGACTCCAAGTCCAACATAGCAGATCAGATTGCAGACACTAGTATCCTGGTTTCCTCATATAAACCCTCTACCCCTGCCCCAAGCCTCCAAGATTCTACTGTTAGAGATTATTTTGTTTCACTTTACAGCTTTTTCAAAAGATACAAATGCCCTTTGAAAGGCTGTTTATCAGCTATTAGCATCTTGTGAATTGGATAATCGGATCACTGAAGCAGAGAATTTTGATTTTCAGCAGGGTGCTAATAAGGGCATGATTCTGGGACCAATGTGAGCAGCCTGATGCCTTCCCAGATGCCTTAGTTGGAGGGCTTCAGGGAAAGTGAGAGAAATGAGGAAAAGGTGAAACGCTTTACAGAGAAGTAGCGGGAAGGGGAAATAGGAAGAAAGCGGCAGACGGAAAGGACCAGGGAGCCGTTGCCGGGGGCCCTGCCTTTGGCTCCTCCTGCCCATTCGCCCCGAGCAGTTGGACCCTGTCCGAAAGCACTGGTGGTCACGTCCGGGCCGAGGAGCCTCAGAGCTCCAGCCTTGCTGTGTCCCTCCCAAGCCCTCGGGCTCCTCACCACCTGCCCACCGGACGCGGTGCAACCTGCTGTCCCACTCCCCCGGCCCCAGCCACCTCTGTCTTCCCCAGCTCAGTGGAGGGTGTCGCTGGGCTTCCGTCATTGTCCCTGAGAGCCCGCGGTCCTTCCTGCCACCATCCTCCTCTCCTCCCCACACACCCCCTCCGTCTCACCCATTCTGCCCCCCCTTCCCATCCAGGTAGCACCCTCACTTCAGGCATTTACCCGGCCTGGGGCAGGTCACTCCCTTATCTCTGCGTGCCACCTCCAGGTTGATTGTCACTATCACCCACCTCTCACGGAGCTCCCAGAGCTCCCTGGTAACGCAGGCAAAACCTAAACTCTTCGGCCTGTTGCCCAAAGCTGTCCTCAGTCTGGTCCGGCCTGCTCTTCTGCGTCCTTCCTTCAAGGGAACCGAAGAGAGAGGTCGTAGTGGCCGAGGCATCCCTGAATCCCCACCGCGGCCCCTGGAAGGAGCCATTACCGGCTTCCTTCTTCTCGTGAGGAAACTTGGCTTTCAAGTTAAGTAACTTATTGAAGGTCAAACAGTCGGAAACGGGGAAAGTGGGGACTTCGGCCTAAGCCTGTCTGACCCTGAGTCCAAATTCTTTTTTTTTTAATGTTTTTTTAATGTTTTTATTTTTGAGAGACATAGAGACAGAGTGTGAGCAGGGGAAGGGCAGAGAGAGAGGGAGACACAGAATCCGAAGCAGGCTCCAGGCTCTGAACTGTCAGCACAGAGTCCGACGTGGGGCTCGAACTCACAGACCGTGAGATCATGACCCGAGCTGAAGTCGGCCGATTAACCAACTGAGCCACCCAGGCGCCCCCCAAGTCCAAATTCTTAACCACGGTGTCGGTGTCGGTGTCGCAGACACGAAGCGCGGCCGCTGGTCCCGCAGCAGCAGGGAGAGGCAGGGCGGGGGTGCCGGGTTTCAAGCCCCCGCCTCTGTAAGTTCCCCAGATGACTCGTGTGCACTTCACAGTTGGAGATTTTAGGGGAGGAAGAAAAGTGTTCCTTGGCCCCCCCAGGCCCGGGTCTGAAAATGAAACTGATGAAGACAGGGGCGCCTGGGGGGCGCCATCGGTTAAGCGTCCGACTCTTGATTTCGGGTAGTGATCTCCGGTCTCATGAGTTCCAGCCCCAGCCCCCCACTCCTCCCACCCCTGCACCCCCCCCCACCCCTGCACCCCCCCCCCCCCCCCCGTGGAGCTCTGCCTGGGATTCTTCTCCTCCCGGTTTCTCTCTGCCCCTCCCCCCACTTGCACTGTCTCTGTCTCTCTCAAAATAAATAAATAAACTTTAAAATATAAATAAATAAAAACGAACTGACAAGGATTAGCGGGACACAAGCACGTACACTGAAAGTTTTACACGGACATGGGGCCTGAGGCAAAAAAAAAAAAGCAACACAAAAAACAAGAAATTTGTGAAGAATTGACAAGACAAAGCAGTGGGGGCTGAGAGTGAGGACAGTGGCAAATGGTGAAGAAGGAACTGGGGAGATACGGGTTAGCTTAGCAGACTTGTTTGCAGATTCCTCTGGTGCCTTCTCTGCCTGCAAAAGAGATTTTCCTGCCTTTATGCAGAAAAGGGGGAGTTTTTTCTACATTGATGGCTTCTTGATTACCTTCAGGTCGAAATAATTTTTATGTCAAAGAAGGCGTATCGTGGGGTGACACGCTGCGCTTTTCTTCAGGGCACACTGCCTTGGCGGGTCTCCTCTTTCCATAGAAGCCTCCAGCTCTCCCAGCCCCGGGACAGTGCCCACCCGCCCCCTCCCTGGTGTGGTAGTTAAGAACACCATGGCCTCTGGAAGCAGGTCTTGGGCGTTCAAATCCTGGTCTGCCATTTACCAGCCGTGTCGCTCTAGGCAGGTAACTTAACCTTTCGATGCCTCGGTTTCCACATCTGTAGAATGGGGATAAAATAGGGCCATCTGTGGGCCGTCGTCAAGATTTAACGAGCTGACACTTGTCACGTGTTTTAGCGCCATGCCCGACATGTAAGGAATAAAGCACCCGCTGTGTGTCTCGCCTCTGTGACTCCTACCCCACAGCTGGCTTGTCCTTCCTCTAAGAGGCCCTTCTCCTGACCGTCAAAGCTCCAGGCGGTCTCGCCCTTTCTAGATTCCGCGGTCACAGAATCGTATCTTAGGGAAAATCTTTTCCTCTTATCGCATCGATGAGGAAACAGTCTCACAGATAAAATGGCAGAACCAGGACTCGAACCCGGTACTTTTCGAGTCTAAAATCAGCGGGGAGGTCCCCCAGGACCCGGCAAGAGGGTCCTTGGCTTCACGCCGATGAGCCGGCAGGAGGCGAAAACCGGGTTTATTGAAGATGCAGAGAGAGCGGATATAGATGGACCATCCTCGAGAGTCGGGAAGCAAAGGGGCACGAGTCTCGTCTCTCTTTGGGGTCTGGGGGTTTTTACTGAGGACCACGGTCTGGTGTATGTGTCCTCTCAGGCATCCAGGAACCAGTTAGAACAAAGATGAGGACCGAGGTGTCATTCCTTGGAGCCCGGGGAGGGGAGGGGGGGAACTGGGGGGGGGTTGGCATGGAGACGTCTAGCACCCGTGTTTGGAATAGGCATATGATGGCTTCCTCTGGTCACCTGGTCCTTCCTTAGATGTTATCTCTTCTAGAGACATCATTAACTCCTTGTGTCACAAGGAGGACATATGCTATTTGCATTACGAGGCAGGCCGAGAGTAGGGAGGGGAGGCGGGCCCCAGCAAGACTAGAAGCCCAAAAAGAAGCAAAGAAGAACCCCAGCTCTTTCTCTCATTTCACTTGTGTTTCTCTGTCTCAGCGCACGACCGCGTCTGTGCTAGTGACGGACCTTCCGCGGCCCAGTCCCGTGGATCCTCTCCAGCGACCCCCTTGCTTTATCTTGGCAGCATCTGACTCTGCTCTGCCGTGTCAGCCTCTGGCATGTCACCTTTGCGTTGGGGCTTGCAGAGTTAGTGCTGAGGCGAGAAGGCTCTGGGGGACGCTGGCTTTGGGAGGGTGCTGGAGGTCGCTAGAGGCGAGCGGAGGTCGAGTTATTGTGCCCTGCAAATACACAGAGCTGCCTTGGGCAAGTGGTGCCCGTTTCAGACTCAGTGAGGTTTGAGCTGAAGGAGCATGCCTCGAGTCCCCCTCCTGGGCCTTTGATGTCTGCTGGCCTCGGTCGCTGTTGCCGAGCAGGGGGTCGTGGGGGGAAAGCCCGACGAAGACGTCCCAGCTGGCGGCTACGGAAGGGCTCGGCGGTTCTGGGCCTGGGGAGTGCAGAGGGGAGGGCCCTGCCCGCGAGCCCGCCGCAGGGGCTCTGCAGCCATCAGCTCAGCCCAGGCTCGTGCCATGAGCCCAGGACTAGTCACGCACCGTGCCATTACTCGCTCAAGGTCACACATCTGGGAAGCAGCAGGCAGTGCTGGGATTTGACCGGAAAAGCCATGCTGTTGACCACTGCCTCATAAGCGTCTGAGGAGGTTGGAAAGCAAAAACAGACGAGGAAGAAACACTAGGATGTAAGTCAGGTAGCAGCCCGGAAGCCACCGCGGCTTTGTTGATAAGGGGGTACCTGCTCTCCTCTCCCGTTCTCTGGGCCTCCTTGCCTCTCCCTGACTGGTGGGAAAGTGGCCCTGGGGCCTTGAATATGAGTGGCTCCCAGCGGGGCCCTGCCTGGCGGCCCCCCCAGGCCTCTGTGGATTCCAGGGAGGGAGGCCTGGGGGTCAGAGAAGGAAGCACCGAAGCAGAAGGGCAGCCCGAGGCGCACCCCTTCTGGAACACAAGAGAGCAGGAGAGCAGCGAGCTGCCCGGTTTCTACTGGGAAGAGACCGAGCCAGCATCCCTAGACCGAGATACTAGCGGGCCTGGCCCGGCCGCTGTAGTCAAGACCCCCAAGCTCCCTGGGTGCCCCTGCACAGAGCTTTCTACCCGGAGTACCCAAAATGGGTATTTTCTCGACAAGTCGGAGTTTCTAACCACCGTGAGCTTGGCCTCCGTCCTGAGCGGGCCCTGCCGCATCGGTCTCTCAGAAACGTTTGAGGGAGGCACTGACCCTGGGACTTTTCAGTCCTAAGTTCTCCGTGTTGCTGTTTCCTCACTCCCTTAAAACACGAAGGGCCCGTGTTCCCGGTTTGGGGGGTTTGGGGACGGCGAGGAAGGAGGCTGCGGGGCGAGCGGAGGGCATGTCGAGGGCGCAGCTTAGGAAGAAGCCTGCCGACAGCCACGCAGGCAGAGGGCAGGCTGGCCTAAGGCGGGCGAAGGAGGACGGGTTTAAGCCCCCGGGGCTGCTCCGTCGTGAGAACCGGCCCTGGATGCCAACCAACCAGGGCCCTAACACCCCCCTCCCCGGCGTGGGCAGAGAGGGGATGAGGAGAGGCCAGGCCCGCGAGCCTGCACCCGGAGGGCCTGGCTCTGCGGCCCTGGACCAGTTCCCGGAGCAGGTGGGCGGCGGGGGCTCGCAGCTCCCCGTGGAGTGGGCGAGGGGTGTCATGAGTCAGTCCTCCGTCGGGGTGCCCCTTGGCGCCCATTCCTTTGTATCTGAGCCACCCCTACGCCCCAAATCTCTGCTCCTTCCTCCTCCTGGCACTGCCGCCCTGCACCCCCTCCCAATCAAAATTCCCAGAGAGCCGCTTTTCTCCTCAGCTCTAAAGCTCTTTGTGTGATTAAAGTAATTCCCACTAAAGTAAGTCATTCTTTTCTGAATCTTCCAGGGTGCATTTGCATCTCAACTGGAGAGTTTGTACCAGCAGAATTAAGCATTAATTAGTAGAATGAGGGAGCAATTATTTTGGGGGGGAGGTGGACTTTCCCAGGCCCTTCTCTGCCCTCCCCTCTACCCCTCCCCGGCGTGCCCACTCCCCCCACCGGGCAGTGAGGGGTGCGGCTGGGATGTGGAAGGAGGGGTCCCTGCAGCCCGACGAAGGTTGAAGAGCATCAGTTTCCAGACAGTTCAATGTCCTTTGTCCGTCGAAAACTTTTTATGATCCTAAAAGAGTCAGCTTTTCATTCTCCCAAGGTTCGTTCTATTACTGCTGGTTTCCTAACCCCATCATGTCCCAGCAGCAAAAGACAAAGAAAGAGGTCACGTCAGACAGTCTTCTAACTGGAATAGGCTCAGCTTTCTAAAAATGTACCACATTGTTCTTAGTCCCGCGTTTTGCCACAGACCAGTGACCGCTTCATGGGGTGGGGGGGCCGGCACGCCCGACCAACGCCCGGCTGGTCCCCGAGGCCCCGCCGAGGCCCTGCCGCATGGTTTCCAAACGCCACCGCACACTGCATTAAAGATGCATTTTCAAATGTTAATAATTAATGGTGATGTTAATTTATCATAGTTTCATCTCACATTCTATAATGGAAACGGCCCCAGGGGACAGGATGGGAGAGGAGATTGAGGAGCCGAGAATAAAAGAAGTAGGGAGTCGATGAGGGGCCCTGGGAGGAACGAGCACTCCTCCAAGCTGTTTCCACCTTCCCAGGACACCGGGGAGATCCTTGGGCTGCAGGAGAGAGGGTTACAGTCCTGCCCGAGAGAGAGAGAGAGAGAGAGAGAGAGAGAGAGAGTCCACGTGTGCACGCCCGCCCGCCTACCAGGGACCCAGGGAGTATGTAGGGGAGCCCCTGACCTCTAGGTAAGCTCCCACCCCTCCTGATGCTCCTCCGCAGCCTGGCTTCGTGAGCGAGCGCCGCTGTGCTGGCCTCACGCTCCCGTAGCCACTGCCCTTGACCCCCGAGCAGAAGACACGAAGCAGAAAGGGCGAAAGTGTGGAGGGTGTGCGAGGCGTGGAGACGCCCGCCCCAGGGGCCCCGGCACTCTGGGAGAGAGAGACCTTTCTCCTTTCTGTTTTCCGCCCAGATTTGGCTCCCTGCAGGCTGCCTGGGCCTGGGCCCCGGGCCCCCTCAGCCCGCCTGCGGGGCTCCGCTCATGGGTTTCTCTTGTTGCCGTTCCAGGTGTGTGCGGCTGCTGCGGCGCCCTGCGCCCCAGGTACAAAAGGCTGGTTGACAACATCTTCCCCGAGGATCCCGAGGTAGGTCCTGCCTGCGCCCGGCCTCACCTCCCGCTGCGTCCCCCCATCCAGGGCTGCGAGGGGGAGGTGGGTCACCTGGGCCTCTTGCCTCTGGGCCTGCTGGGACTGGTCAGTGGGGAGAGGCAGCCGGGGGCCGGCAGGCCGAGGAGATCTGGATCTTTCTGAAGTCAGGATCTGCCGAGGGCTCTGGAAGCTCATTTTGGCAGTTGCTTTTGCTGTACAGCTGAGATGTCTTTCCCGCTCATGTCTCTCTGAGTGACGGTTCCTCGAACTGCCAGCTCCCTTGACGGCACCATTTCCCTGCCGTTTAGTGCGAGTGCTTCCGTTCTCGGGGTTTGGCTCGGGAGCCAGAAACGGTCTTCTCCGCGGCTTCCGCTGGCACCTGTCAGGTAGTCTGGGTGTACGCGGGCCGGGGGCCTGGCTCGCTGGCTTCCAAGCCGCCGCTCCCGCCTCAGGCTGCATTACAGTTGTGTGGTTTGGGAAATGTCAGGATGTGGTATTCGTGACTCGCTCTCTGGAAATCGCTGACAGCTTCTCGATGGACAGTTGGAGGGTCGCATTTCCAGTATCCTCTGGAGAATTCCCTAATTGCTGCTAAGCTGCCCTCTCTTCCTATTCTGTCTCGGTGCCGGAAAGCCAGCACGTTTTAATTCTGAGTTGCTTTCAGTGAAGCCTTGTTATTCACACACACACGTATACACACCTATACACACGTGCGTATTTATGCATTCATGTGTACATATACACATGCGCACATGTACACGTACACACATATGTGCACTTATACCACTATTCTCGTTTGGAGTTGGCACACTTTGGGCTCAGTTGTGAGTTCCCGGAAGGCAGGGACCTTGCCTTGATCATCTCTGTATCCCTGAAATCCACATGGGGGTTTGTCACGTACACAATGGCACTCTGCTAAGTGATGATTAGACCGACATATTGTTTACTTTTAGACTTGAACCCTTCTAGCCAGGGAAAGGCCACGGTGAGACCTGAGGGCCTGTCTTTTGCAGGATGGCTTGGTGAAGACCAACATGGAGAAGCTGACCTTCTACGCCCTTTCGGCTCCAGAAAAACTGGATCGAATCGGCGCCTACCTCTCCGAGAGGCTCATCCGGGACGTGGGTCGTCACCGATACGGGTAAGAAGTGGGAGAAAGTGAGACAGATACTTTCGGAAGTGCAGTATGTTTTTAGGGCAAAACACGGGGTCCTTTTATGGAAATGATGGTAGCTGGGTTATTGAACGGACTGAGCAAAAGGGGCCTGGGGCTGAGGGACGGGCTGCATGGGTAAAATTTGATGTTGTTGCCAAATGTAGGAAGAAAGGGATGCTGGCTTCCTAGGAGCGCCTCTTTAGGCATCCAGGTACCCCTCGGGTCTCCATCCAGAAGCCCTCGCCCACAGTCTGGGGCCTTGAAAAGTTAGGCTAGTCCAGAATGTGCCATTATTCTCCTCCAACCAATCAACCTAATGTCTTCAAAACCATCTACATTCTAGTGAGAAGGCAAGGTGAGGGGTAATTTGTCCATTAAAAATACACTTAAATGAAATATTTATCAATCTTCTGAGAGGGAAAGACTTGCTATGTTTAGAAGAGAAAAGAAATCTTAAATGCAAATGATCAGGAGGTTTAATGTTTAAAAATTTAAGCAGTTAAATACTTTGATGTCCGCAAAGAAACCGAAAAGAAGTGTTTTGAAAAAAACAACTTGAGACAAGAACTCAAACTCATACTGTTAGCATTAACGGATGTTCGGGGAGTCGAGATGCTCAAAAATGTGAAGCAAGGGCCCCAGAAAACCAACCCACAGATGAGGAAATAGGAAAAATAATATTCAATAAACTTATAATCAAAGATGGGCCTTGAAATACTAAGATACCGTCTTCACTTACAAACTGACATTCCTTAACCGAGGAATGGCAACATGGGAGGCAGTTTCAAACTTTTCTAGAATGAGTGTGAATGGATCGTACCTCTTTGGAAGGTAATTTTGGAATGTAGGTCGGAACCTCAAGAACCTTTACGCCCTTTGACCCAGTAAATTCCTTTCCGATTCATGTATCCTAAGAAAATCAATCCTAAGGTATGAACCAGCTTTATACACAAAGATATTCATTATGGCGTTTTTACAAGAAGGAAATCGTGGACATTAAGATCCGATCAGAGGACACTAGTTTAGTAAATTATGATGTTTATCATTTGGTGGAATATTCTCTGTCCCACGGAAATGATGTTTACAAACAAGTTCTCCATATAATAGTGAAAATGCTGTAAGTAAATGAAAAATAGAATACACAATTATGTGTATACAGTGCTTTACGAGCAGGTTTAAAAATAAACAACGACAAATCTCAATGCCTAGAAAATACAGTCAAAACAAATACGGCGCACAAGTTGAGAGTGCTCATTTTTTGAGCAGTGTGGCTGGGTGTGTGTGTTGGGGGGGTGTGCTTTGTTTTGTGTTCTATCTAACTTTTTTGTGTTTCCTAAGTGTTCTCTACCAAGTATGTGTTACTTTCAAATGAAAAAAGTGAATTGCAGGACCTGCTCCCCACCCCGGCCCCCCCCCCACCCCCGCCATACCACAGTTTGAAGCAAAGCTGCACCTAAGAGAATCCAAAGCTGTCCCTGGGGATGGGGCGAGGGATAGGGCAGATCCACGGGGCGCCTGGGAGGCTCATTTGGTCAAGCATCTGACCTCGGCTCAGGTCGTAATCTCGAGGTTCATGAGTTTGAGCCCCGTGTCAAGCTCTGTGCTGACAGCTCAGAGCCTGGAGCCTGCTTCAGATTCTGTCTCCCTTTCTCTCTGCCCCTCACTCTCTCTCTCTCTCTCTTTCTCTCTCTCAAAAATAAAAATAAATAAACAAACAAAAAAAAAAAAAGGATGGGGTAGATCCAAGGCAGCGGTTCGTAAGTTCCGTTGCTTCTGTTCTCCACGAAGCCCATCCTGTACTTTCCTCTGCTTCTGCCTTTCTCCTGTCGCAGACTTCAGATTACGGCAGCATTAGAAATTGTCTCCCTGCCCCGTCTTTCCCGTTCTGGTCCTTCCAGTCGAGAACTGCTGGCTCTGACCTCCAAAACACAGACCCGCAGCTCTCCTTTCCCGGCTCCTTTAGAATAAAATCCAAGCTCCTCAGGTTGACCTCTGGGGCTTCTAAACCTGCCCCCACCTCGCCACTCTGCCAGCCGTGCCCGGCACGCCCGCCCTGCCTGCTCTAGACCCGTTCCACGCGGACTGGCTGACGCCCGCCCCTGGCTCTCTGGGCCTCACGCCTCCGGGTGCGGCGCTCTCTCCCCTCCACCCCTGTCACGGGCCCCCACCACCGCCCATCAGCCCTACCACCTGCCAAGGCCCCTTCTTCCCGGTGAAGCCGGAGCAAGACCTGGAGTAAAAAGGTTTACTTTGCACCGATAGGGTGCAGACGTCCAACCTCCGCAGGGCCCACCAGCAAACCCGAAATCAAGCTGTCCCGAGGATAAAAGCAAGACCAGAAACAGTACATATCTATCATCACGTCATAAAATAAAAGTGGGCGACACGCTCAATAAAAAGGGCACAAACGCACTGTAAGTGCTGATTATATAAATTGCCTTGACATGTTATAAAGCTTACTCAGGCAGGTACAAATGACTTTATCCTAGATGGAATCTAGCACTGATATACTAGCAATAACATTAAACATTTAATACTAATTTTACCTGCCCTCTCTGCGGTGATGGTTCTTTCGGTGAAAGCGTCCTATAGCCCACACGGCCACTTAGAATCATTCCACTGCCCTTGGAACTACAACTCAAAATTGGTATCGTTCTGTTAAAAATAGGCATTGCAGCATCCAAGGAAAGGCTCGAACGCCTCACTGGAAGCTTCAATCATAAACATTTGGAGAAGAAAAATCTGTTAGATCTGGTCTCCTCTCTCCTTGCCCACCCGTCTTTCCCTACCCAATGCCACGCTCATCATTACTATCTCCCTTGTCATTAGTGTCTTCCCGATGGCAGCTTTGGAGGAGCAAACTGTTCGCGTGCAGACAGTCTGAGGGGCCGTGTCTCCCTGTCATCGTGCAGGTGGCTGTATTTACTGTTTGTTTCTACGGACGTGAACCTTGGGTGTTCGACCCAGTCACAGAACCATCCTCTCCTACCCCACGCCCTCCCGGCTTTATCACCCCACTCCCGTTGTGTGTGAACTCTGCCTTAATATGTGTTTAGCATCAGGGGTGATAACCAAATGTGGGCAGAGAGGGAGGGGAGAAGGCGTGACTTCTAAGGCACCGCTCATTGGCGTGAACACCGACGGGCAGAGACGCGCAGAGCATGAAAAGTGAGAATTCCTCATGGTTTTCTCCTTCTTCACTGTGCATGTCCCTTCCCGTTCAACCCGAGTGCTAGAACGCCCCCTAGAAACCGGAGAGCAAGGCGGGTAATGGCAGTGCTTCGTGAGACTCGGGGTCCGGTGACAGCGACCACGGAGCTGTGACCACGTACAGAGTGCCGTGTTGGATTCTGTCAGCTTCCCTGGTGCCTGGAGCCCTGCAGGGTGGCGATGGCCTTGCCAAGGAGGGACGGGCTACTCCCCGAGGAGCTTGGCCCCGGAGCCGGTTTGGTGGGACTCCTAAGAGACGCACATTTCCCAGGAAGACCCTGACTGTGGTTGGCGGAAGGGGCTGACCCCCCAGGCGGGGATATCGCAGGTTCCTACGAGATGAGGAGGTTCATCCTTCCCTTCCTCAGCTGAGGTCAGCCCCTGCTTTCGAGTTCTTAAAACCCAGAAGTTTCTATCCAGGAGTGGGGCTGACCAAGTACCTCCCAACTGTCTAGAATAAGAGGTTCTTTGTCAAGGCAGCTGCTCTTTGAGTGATTCTTGGGCAATGGCTGGCTCTGCTCAAGCTGTCCGCTCTCTCCTGCCTGCGGTCTTCGTCTCTGACCTTGCGTCTGCCTTTCCTCTCAAGCCAAACCTGATTCCCAGGCTCTTTGTACCTACTCCTTCTTGCTTGAGCACAAGGCGTGCGTGCAGAACCAGCCGCCCCTTCTGGAATTCAGTAGGAGATCCTTCTTGCTTCATCCCCTGTATGTTTCCCTCAGGTGCTATAACTCGCCTCCTGCCGTGGCCCTTGCCCCGGAGTTCCTGTTGTGATAACCTCCCAAGTGTCCTCTCCTGGTGTCGGTTGCTGCCCATGAACCCAATTCTATCCCAGACTCCCTGGGCTCTCTGCCTTCCTCACCTGTTGGGAAGCCCTCCTGGTACATCCGGGACTCTCGCTTATCACCTGCTGCTGTTGTCTGTACCTCGGGCTCCTGCAGTCGCTCGTCCTCACCAGCACCTTCCTGCCTTGTCCTGGGCCGAGTACTCAGACCAGTTCAGTTTCCCGGATTCCTTCCAGGAGGACACTGAGTCCAGACCAGCCAGCCTGTCTGGCCCTGGGCCTGTTGAGCAGATATCACCCTGAGAAGCCCACACTCTTTTCTCTTGGAGCGTATAGGCCCAGCCACAGGACATACGGAGGAAGGTTATGGTCAGGTAGGACCAATCCAGAGAGCCTTCCGCTAGGAGATTCCAAGGTCCCTTTGACTTCTAATCTTCTAAGATGCTTTGAAAAGTTCAAGTTCATAGATATAATCCTTCCATCCTTAGTATGGGGGCCCAAGATGGGGAACAAAGAATGGTGTGTTCAAAGAACTAGGACTTAAACTTCTTGACTTTTCAGTTTCTCTTCTACTGTAATTTCTAGTTTCCATCAAAATCTCCACTCCTGGTTAGTAGCAATTTTTTTTTCAATTTTTATTTTTTTATCCATTCATTCATTCCTTTTGCTAGCAAAGGATGATGGCTTTTCCTTTTTAGGATTTTCTGGGAATTTTTTTTACAGGAAAAGGAAAAGCGGTGATCTAAAGTCTGGAATTTGGGAAGCCTTCTAGTTTCTTCTCTTGCCAAACCCCACTCCACCCCTTCCTTTCCCTCATTTGAACTCTGTGAACTAATGGTGAAGCCTTTCCTTCACAGGATGCTGAGATGATTCATAGGAGAAAAGAATTCTGCCCTCCTTGCCCCCGTTTCCCACCTGCCATGTTTGGTTGCTTGAATGTGGCCGGGTTTGTCTGCAAGGAGAGCCTGTCTCTTTTGGAAGGGCCCTAGCCAGGCTGCTTTGCTGATTGGCACAGCTGACCTGAAAAATGCCGGGACTGTCTGCGAAGCATGGCAGCTTTCCTGGACTATGACAACGATGGCTTCGGAAGAGCCAGGAATGGCCAACCCCAGCCCCCACCCCAGCAGCCCCAGCAGGATACGGTGGTTCTGGTTCACCGGAAGGAGCTCAAAGACCCAATGCTGGCTTTGTATTTGAAAGACGTGCTGTAAATAAGACCGTGACCTGATCTGTTTGCAAACATGCCCAGAGACAACTATGTAATAGCATTTGATGATCTTAAATAATAATTTAATAAGAGTGGACTCAATTCACCTAACATTTTTCAAAAGTGGACAGGATAATTTCAGAGAGGCTGCTTTTCTTATGACTGCTCTCAATATAGAAGTTAGCTCAAAGGTATCTAAGAAATGGTATCTGATGTCTTTAAAAAAAAATTAGGAGACACCATGATTGCTGTTACTTTACATGTTTGGATTTGCAAAGCTGGCTCCCGTGCGAGGCAGTTTGGACACACAGCGTCAGAAACTGAAAGGCCACGAGAAGCAGTGTGCACCGTAGGGTCCTGGCCTCGTGGCACCTCCAGAACGCACCGTGTCGTCATGCTTCCTGTGCTTTCTTTTTCTTTAACCAAACTTTGTTTTACAAAGAGGACAAATGGGGGGAAATAAGATAAAAACAGAGAGTGAGGCAAACCACAAGAGACTTTTTTTTTCACATTTTTTAATGTTTTTTATTTATTCGAGAGAGAGACGTAACATAAGCAGGGAAGGGGCAGAGAGAGGGGGAGACACAGAATTCGAAGCAGGCTTCAGGCTCTGAGCTGTCAGCACAGAGCCCGACATGGGCCTCGAACCCGCGACCCGCAAGATCATAAGCTGAGCCGAAGATGGATGCCTAACCAACTGAGCCACCCAGGCGCCCCTTAAAGGCAACATTTTAGTCATGCGGCCTGACCTAGCCGCGGAAGGGGCTGGGAGGTGGTCTGGACGAGCAGACTCAAGCTCGGTTAAAATTCTAAATTACTAGGGGAAAAAGAGGGGAAAGAGATTCCAGGGAAAACTCACAGCATTCTGCCTCAGAAACCTCACTCCCTAAAGAAAACTACAAAGATTTTAACTAGAATAATTTTGGACAGATTTGCAGCAGCTTCTTCCATAGAATTTAAATGATAACCTTCTCCAATAAATGTGTACTCTGTTGTCTTTAGTCTGCAAGGGCCTCCCGTTGTGTCTTACCTGACCGTAGGCTCCTGTCGCCACCGTGGAGCAAATGTCGGGGTTGGGCTCAGACGTGCCCTCCTAATTCTCAGCAGGAATTTGATTTGTGGCGTTTTTCTGGGGATTCAAGAGAGGGGTCGAAGAAGACAACCACCACGATAATCGGGGGTCGTCCTGCGAAGGCCAGTTTGGAAAGGATTGGGTATTTTGAGCGTAGCAAAGAGCAGGAAACAGGAGACTGCTGTCTTCAGGTGGCTGAAGGGCTTAGCCCTCTTTTTTAACTGCTCCCGAAAGTAGAATTATAAATAAAAGATAAAGGTATGAAAGTTTAGCCTGAAAGATAAAGAAGTTTTAATCTAGTTGTCAAAAAACGGGATGGGCTGGCTTACCTAGTAAGTCCATTCATCATTGGATGCTGAGTATTTCTGGTTTCAGGAGATACTCACTCAGGTTTTAGACTTCAGAAGAATTAGGTAGTTAGGGCCCTAGAGTTGGCATAGAACACGGTCTTCATTAGGTACAGGATGCATCACCTAAATATGGTAATGCCATCAGCCATATTGCGTGAGGACCATAGGCTTCTGAGGTCTTCAAACACAATACCCGCAGGTTTTATATTCCTCAGCCTTTGCAGTTGACCGGTCTCAGGCCCATCTCAGATTCTTCATAAACGTTCTTCTGAACATTCTTCTCTTCCTCCCACTCGAGCCATCTCTCTCCCTCTTTGACACCCTTGTGAGATATCCTGCATGACTTTCTTGTAGCATTTCTTATTTTCCTGTGAGAGGAGATATCTGTGTGTTTATCTTGTCCGTCCAACGCTAGGCACTGTCAGTTGAAAGACTTCTACCTCCTTACACCCCTGCACTAACTAAGACAGAGCTTTTCGCCTGCGGGTGCTCAACAAACACTTCTTGACCTTAGACCAAGTGATTCTCTGATCTCACTGGGTCTGGGTCCAGAATTTGCTCTTCTGAGCCTCAATCCTTTCTGCTTGTATTGACTCATGAACTGGTACGCCTCATCCGTCCTCATGTTCTTCATCTGTAGAAGGAAGGGCTGGGGGAGCTGGTCTCGTGGGTTCCTTCTGACTCTTGTAGCTGGGCTGCAGTGGGCACTGGTCGGAATGTCAGTGCAGATGTTGGCAGCCTCTGAAGAGCCCCTTTACCCGGAGGCTGCCCCGGAGACCGCTAAGCCGCCATCTAGATGGTCCCGGTCACGGAGTGGAGGTGGCGCGGACGTGAGGCCGAGTGACAGGTGTTGCTTCCCCAGGTACGTGTGCATCGCCATGGAGGCCCTGGACCAGCTGCTCATGGCCTGTCACTGCCAGAGCATCAACCTCTTCGTGGAGAGCTTCCTGAAGATGGTGGCCAAGCTGCTGGAGTCGGAGAAGCCCAACCTGCAGATCCTGGGCACCAACTCGGTGAGGAGCCGCCCGGGGAGCCCGGGGTGGGGAGCGGGGAGCCCGGCGGCGGCGGGGCGCTGGGGACTCGGGGTCAGCGTTGGGATCGGCCATTCCTCTTTGGAATGGAAGGAACTCTTACCTAGTGTCCCTCTTTGCGCAAATAAAGGAGTATTTGGGTTTTTTTTTTTAATTTAAACTAATATATAAGAAATAAAATAAACTTCAAAAATAAAATTCACCATAGTCCAGCATATGATTCAATGGTTTTTAATATGTTCACAAGGTTTTGCAACTACCTTGTGATCTACTGTATTTATCTTTAGACCTGTGGTCTTCAAGCTTTTTTTTTTTTTCGTAATAGATTTTTCCCTGAAATAATTTCAAGTGGAGCCCCAGTGGATATAAAAATAGATGGAAAGGGAGCCTTTCCTTTGAGGGCAGGGGGCGCCTTGTGCTTGGCCCCTGACTCTGCAGGGCATACTTTGAAAGCTCTCCAGCTTGTGTTTCTTGCAAAGAAGCCTGGGACGGAGGCTTCAGATAAGTGGAAAGATCAGGCAGAAGCAGGAAACAGGGCTTCTGGCTTAGTTCTGCCCTTACCTTGCCGAGTAGCTTTGAGCGGGCCATCCTTTATAGACCTGTCTTTTCATCCAGACCATGAGCTGATTGAACTTGGTCCAAGCTCTGTGATGCTGGGCTCCGTACAAGTGTCTGCTGTCATGAGAGGTTATGGTTGACGGAGAGAAGGGCTATGAGATGCGTCGAGAACTCCCTGCTTCATATTTGTCTATATATACTTGAACATCCTGGCGGCTTTCTTCAGTGTCTTTCTTGCCCTCTGTCCTATTCCCCCCCCTTCAGGGCATACTTTCAGCTCCGGGTCTACAGACAGCCCTGATGGGCTCCTGTGTTACAGGTATCACAAAAGGAAAGCTAAAGGTTTGCCTCTTAGCATTCCCTACCTGACTTTTCTGAATGTTTCTTGCGTGGATCACAACCACTTTCCTGTTCTACCGAAGCTGATTTAAGCAGAAGAAGATAGTTTTTAAGTTGTAATTTTAAGGGCCAAAAGTAGCAACTCTGCCCTTCTCTTTCTTCTCTCGGTGAGCCAGCTGCCTCTGACAAATTACATATACAGGAGCTGAGGGTGAAGTCTTCTGTCAAGTTGCCCAGGCAACAGCTTCGGAAACTGTTTCATTTGCCCTGTTTAAGATAACTATAGTCTAGGAGAGAACATCTGAATGGAAAATAAAGCATCATCAGCCGTCCAGAGGGCCTCTCCCCACGGGGGACACAGAAGCAGGTGGCTGCCAGCGCTACCTCTCCCCTCCGCAAGCCCTGGCCCTGGGTAGGTGATTCGCTAGCTCCAGCCTTGTGAATTCCTAGATTCCCCTCTCGGCCAATCAGTGCGTCGGCAGCAGAGGAGAGGCGGCTAATGATTCCTGTCCCGCAGACCATGAAGGTTACATGAGGACAGGCAATCACGAGTAAGTTAAGTCAAATAATTGTAGTAGATTTAGAGGCCGACACCGGAGGCGGCTTTTGCTGGTGCCGTCCCTCACCCACACGCTCTCTCCAGCTCTCAGCGCCTGGGGACCTCCAGGAGCCTCCCCAAGGACACTGTTTTTTGCGCCTCATCGTCTTAGAACCGCCAGCATGCTGGCACTCGATGTATTCCTACAGAGTCTAGCCTAGGAGTTTCACCCGGCTTTCATGGGGGTTCGAGGCCTCGTGGGGGCAAAGGAGGACCTGGGAGAGGACTAGAAGGATCCCGTATGGAAGTTTACCACGTTTTCATTTGGATAAAGGGTTTTGCTGCTAGGAAATTAAGAGAAAGACAAGGAAGGAGGGGGAAAGAGAACATAAGAGGAAAGGAAAAGAAAAAAGAAAACCAGCGAGCTCATTTAAAACCCTCATTTTGCTGGATTTGTCTGCTTGGAACTAGAAGCTCAAAAAGTCACAGAGCTTGTCTGCTCACACAGCTGAAGCGCTGGCCTTAGACGGTGATTTATTTAGCCCCATGCCGTGTTCTGTCCCTAGAGTGCACTCCTGTGCCTCCAGCCTCCCTGTGGCCAGGCTGACCCCGAGACAGGGGATCCACAGCCTTGTGGGTGAGAAGCGGAGAGAAACCTTCAGCCTGAGCCAGCTCTGCCTTCCTGTGCCTCGTCCCTCAGAACTGGCTTCGCTGCCTGAACCCGCTCAGCAAACCGCTCCCCCTCCCCAGACACTTCGAGGTCCCAACCCTGGCCAATGACGGAGTCTCCTGCAGAGCCTTGGAAACCTACAGATTCCCAGGTTCCGGCCAGACTCACTGATCAGCGTCTCTGGAGGGGGCACACGGTCACCTGGGAATCTGCATGTTCTCGCCTCCTATGTGAAGCTAGCAGTGGATCTGGGGACCGCTGACACACGCTAGTCTTCAACCATGCAGGGTTTCTCTCTCCTTCACTCCTTCCCTTCCTTCCTTTCTTCATCCCTAATAGATGTTCACCCTGCTAGTACTTGAGCTCTGCAAGGATGACCTCGGGTTGAGACTAGTCACAAAATCCAAATTTGCTAATGCCACTCCTGCCCACTGCATGCAGTGCAGTGTAATTTTTAAAAATCTACCCTTAATGAGAATAGCTGAGTTTGGGGAGATGATAAGTGACCAGGAAAGTCTGGAGAAGACGGGGAGCCGGGGCCAGCTAGGCTCGCTTTACTTATTTGGGGATTTGCACTGGTGTCCCTGCCTCATTGCCTGATGGGTCTAAATGTGTGTCTCAGGGACAGTGCAGTGACCGTGTGTCCTCACCTTTTAAGATCAGTCACTAATGGTGGGGCGCCTGGGTGGCTCAGTCGGTTAAGCTTCCAACTCTTGGTTTTGGCTCAGGTGGCGATCTTATGGTTCTTGAGTTTGAGCCCCACGTCAGGCTCCCTGCTGTCAGTGCAGAGCCTGCTTCAGGTCCTCTGTGCCCCTCTCTCTCTCTGCCCCTCCCCCCAAAACAAAATAAACCTTTTTAAAAAAAGATCACTCACTAATGATAAACTGAAAATGTTAAATCTGAAAATGCCAATTCCCCTACATGACCAACCTAATGTATTAGCCGAATGTATACAAATAGTAAACTCCTATGAAGATTCGTGGATTACAGTTTGCGCTTTCCTCCCTGCCTCACAATGTAGACAAAATTAACTCAAAATAGACCAAAGACCTAAAGGTAAGAGTTGAAACTACAGAACTCTTAAAAGAAACTAGAGGATTATGTGTTTGTGATCTTGGATTTGGCAATGGATTCTTAGGTACGACGTGAAAAGTAGAAACAACGAAAGAAAAAATAGACAAATGGGCTTCATCAGATTAAAAACTTTTGTGCATTCAAGGACACTACCAAGAAAGTGAAAAGACGACAGAATTGGAGAAAATATTTACAAATCATGTGTCTGATAAGGGTCCAGCAACCGGAGTGTGTGAAAAATCCTTGCAACTCAACAACAGAAAGACAACCCGATTAATGAATGGTTGAAGGACTTGAATAGACATTTCTCCAAAGATATACAAACGGCCAAGAAGCACATTAAAAGATGCTCGGCATCACTATCATTAGGGAAATACAAGTCAAAACCACAATGAGATTCCACCTCACACCCACTCAGATGGCTATTAAAATAAAACCGAAACTATAAATGACAAGTGTTGGCAAGAACATGCAGAATTCGAAACCCTCATACGTCGCTAGTGGAAATGTATATAGTGGTGTAGGCGCCGTGGAAAACTGTTTAGCGGTTCTTCAGAAAGTTAAGCATATATATAGAATTACCATATAACTCAGCAGATCTTCCTAAGTATATACCCCGAAGAATCGAAAACAGATTTTCAAACAAATCCTTGTACGCAAATGTTCGCGGAAACACTATTCACAATGGCCAAAAGATGGAAACAACCCAAAAGGTCGCGTAGTGTGTGGTTTACGGGAGCTGTCCAGTCTAGGTGAATGCGTAGATAAAGATGAGTGGGTGCCCAGGGCTGCGGAAGAGGGGACAGAGAGTGACTGCTTGCTGGGTACAGGGCTTCCTTTGGGGATGATGAAATCCTTTAGCTGCACAATATGACTGTATTAGATGCCACTGAGTTGTGCCCTGTAAGGGGGTTAACTCAATGTTTTGTAAATTTTACCTGAATTTTTTTATTAAAAAATTTTTTTAAATGTTTATTTATTTTTGAGAGAGAGAGGGAGGGGCAGAGAGGGAGGGAGACACAAAATCTGAAGCAGGCTCCAGGTTCTGAGCTGTCAGCACAGGGCCTGATGTGGGGCTCGAACTCAGAAACCACGAGATCATGACCTGAGCTGAAGTCGGCCACTTAGCCACCTGAGCCACCCAGGAGCCCCTACCTGAACTTTTAAAAACCGCACTTTCAGCCCTAAACAGCCCAAGGTCAATGGTACCAAGGCATTGGTGTTTTCACAGTGCCACCGCCTCAGGTCAAGCACACCGAGGCACAGCAGGGAAGGGTGCTTCCTTCAGCGCGGGGAGGGGCGCAGGAGCCCAGAGCCCTCTCCCTCCCAGAAAACAGACCGGCTGGGACTTGCCCGTGCTCGGTCCTTCCTGGCTCGCCCTCTCACTGGCCCTGTCGAGACCTCACCAGCATATGCTTTCCTTTCTCTCCAGGGTTCAGCTGCCACTGGGGCTCCCTTTCTTTGATTCCCTCCTGGAGCCGGAGGGAGCCCCAGGCTGTCCACTTGCCTTTGCCTCCCTGTCCCGTGGTCCTCTCCACCCGAATGCCCAAGCTCAGAGACGCACATCCCCAAAGCACAAGATGTGTGGGTCGGGGCCTCTGCAGATACAGGCTTCACGATTTTCTGTGGGCTTCCAGGGTGGCTGCTCAGTGCATTCGTTGACCTCTGTCCTCAGTCGCCCCCTCAATGGTCTCTACAAACCGACCTTTCTCCTCAAATCCCTTCCCATGTCTGCTTCCTCGGCATCAGAGGCGGCCTTGCCTTCTGTTCCCTGAGAACATAGGTGGGGTTCCCTCAATTTTCTGCATCCGCCCTCCTCTCCGAAAGACGCCCATCTGGTCTGGAGCCTTCCTGCGTCCATTCTCTCTCTCTCCTCCGTGTCTCCTTCCTTTCCCCTTTCTCTGGTTCCTTCTCTCAATCGAAATGTGAGTTCAGGTCTTTTTCCAGTGTAAATATAAACAAAGGCAATAAACAAACTAATAAGAAAAAAAACCAAAACAATACGTTCTGCGTAATTGCAAAATACTTTTAGCTCACCTGACAAAAATAGCCATCCGTCCCTGACGTATTTTTAATATTTAGTGCAAGTCCAGGTTTCCCTAATAGCCTTCAAATTATCTTTTATTGCCGTCGTTCAAATCAGGATTCAATGACAATAATGCATTCACTTAGCTTTCTGTGTCTCTTAGCCTGTCCCCAGCCGTCCCCTGCCCATCTTTGCTTTCCATGACACTGACTTTCTGGAGAGACCAGGTTAGTTGCTTTGCTCCACATTCTGGGTTTGCCTGGTTACTTCCTTTCGGCCTCATTTACACTGCCTTCCTGTCACCTGTACTTCTGGCAACCTGGTATTATAACAGGAACACAAATGTCTGGTGTCTCGCTCTTTTTGCGGATGCTAAGCGCCATTCCAGGTTAGGGTGGCGACAGCCAGTTTTCTCCATTTTATTTATTTATTTATTTTAAGTTTATTTATTTTTGAGAGAGAGAGAAAGAGAGACAGAGTGCGAGTGGGGGAGGGGCACAGAGAGAGAGACACACACATATACACCGAATCTGAAGCAGGCTCCAGGCTCCGAGCTGTCAGCACAGAGCCAGACGTGGGGCTCAAACCCATGAGCAGCGAGATCATGACCCGAGCCCAAGTCGTATGCACAACCAACTGAGCCACCCGGGGGGCCCCCCGGTTCTCTTCATTTTAAAAGTACGTTTAGGGGGTATATGGGCGGCTCATCTGGTTGAGCATCTGACTCTTAAATTTTTTTTTAATGTTTATTTTTGAGAGGGAGAAAGAGACAGAGTACGAGCAAGGAAAGGGCAGAGAGAGAGGGAGACACAGAATCCGAAGCAGGCTCCAGGCTCTGAGCTGTCAGCACAGAGCCCGACGTGGGGCTTGAACTCACAAACCGCGAGATCATGATCTGAGCTAAAGTTGGATGCTTAACTGACTGAGCTGCTCAGGTGCCTCAGAATTGTTATTAAATTTTTTTAATATTTATTTATTTTGAGAGAGAGAGAGAGGCAGAGAGACAGAGACACAAAACCTGAAGCAGGCTCCAGGCTCTGAGCTGTCAGCACAGAGCCCGACGCGGGGCTCGAACCCACAAACTGTGAGATCATGACCTGAGCCAAAGTCGGATGCTTAACCGACTGAGCCCCCCAGGTGCCCCAAAAATCTAATTCTTGATCTCAGCTCAGGTCGTGATCTCACGGTTCGTGGGTTTGAGCCCTGTGTCGGGCTCTGTGCTGACAGTGTGGAACCCGCTTGGGATTCTCTCTCTCCCTCTCTCTGCCCCTCCTGGCTCATGCAAGTGCACCCCACACTCACTCTCTCTCTCCAAAAAAAATAAAATAAACTTTAAACAAAAATTTCTAAGTACATTTTTGTCTTTGCCATGAGAACCCTGAGGAAACCAGGCAAGGAACCCCTTCCCCACTCGACTCTCAGCTGATGTATCTGTGACAGCATTTCTCCCTGTTGACCGCACTTCCTTCGGGCTCCCTTGACATCCTGGTCCCGTCACCCCGGCTCTTCCCACCTGGTTCATCCTTCTTAGTTTTTGTGGTTGGATGAATAATGGGCCCCTGAGGATGTCCACACTCTAGACCTGTGAACATGACCTGAAATGACAAAAGGGACTTGGTGGATATAAATCAGGCTGAGGGTCCTGAGATTGGGCATCTCCCGGGTTACCCAGGTGGATCTGATGTAATCACAGGGATGCTTCTAGGCGGCAGGCTCAGAGTCGGACAGAAGGTGCGATTTTGACGGAAGTAGAGGGACAGAGAGAAAGATTTGAAAGGCTACTCCCCTGGCTCTGAAGAGGGACGAAGGCGGCCATGAGCCAAAGGCTGTAGGTGTAGGTGTAGCTTTTGGAAGCTAAAAAGGGCAAGAAAACGCTCTCCTGGAGCCTTTGGAAGGCGCACAGCCTTGCAGACCTGTCTTAGACTTCTGATCTCCAGAACCATAAGATAATACATTTGTACTGTTTTAGGCCACTAAATCGCGGTAATTTATTACAGCAGCAATCGGAAACGAACGTGCTTCCCTGCAATGGTTCTCTTCCTCCACACGCCCCTGACATGTCTGTGGTCTCCACGGTTGCTGTGTGCTCCCGCTGGACAATTCATCAACGTTCGCGGTTTTGACTGTCATTTCTAGACTAGAAATGCTCCCCTCTCCGACACCAGGGCAGAAGCCGCCGCTGGAAGTGGGCTGGCTCCCTGAAGGCGGTTCGAGTCAGAACTGCAAGGCCGGTGGTACCGCTTAGCTCACGGGGGGTCAGCACCCGCAGACGCCGGGGGATTCCTCTAGAGCGGAGGCCGCTGGTGCTTCCCTGGGTCCGTGTTTGCCCGGCCGGCACGTGGGGCTGCTCAGGGCCCGAGAGGTCGCCTTCTCGGGCAGCGAGCACCGGGCTTTCCCAAGAGGCCTTACAGCCGAGTCCGTTTTGCAAAGAATCTTGAAAAAGAGAAGGCATGATGTGGGTAGACAAGAGAGGGTGTCGGAGGTCTAGGCGATGACCGAGCCTCCGCTGGCCTCAGCGGGACCCGATCGATCACGTCACAGTGGGGCTGTTTCTCTGGCTTTAGTGAAAAGCGTCCCCGGAAGTTGCTATCAACACGAGCAGCGGGCGGGCGGGGCAGGGGGTGTTACAGTCAAACCCATGCGGCTGCTTCCCGGCGAGGGTTTGTCTCGGTGATGCTGAGAAGCTGTTCCTCCTGGTGGAGGGGCAGCCTGCAGACCTAGACGCCTGAGAGCGGCGGGCTTCTCTCTGTGCCCGGCGTCCCAGACCGCGGTTCTGTTGACGGCGGGAGGCCATGTGGCCCACAATACTCATCTGCACGAGAGGGAAAGGCTAACTTCTGCTCGGAGACCCTGCGTTAGCACAGACGTGAGGCCAATCAGCTCAGCATCCATTTTCCACACGGGGGAGAGCTGTTTTCACAATGTCAATATTTGGAGATTGCTTTCCCTTTATTAACTCAGGCCCTTAGTAACCCCCAGTATTCGCATAATTGTGGCTCCCCGCTGCCCGCACGGAGGGTTGGCGATCTGCTCCAGCAAGCGCACCCTTTGTTGTGTGTAAAGAGCTGAAACTTTGATCTTGAAAGGGTGGCCCCAGCAGCGCCTGGGGCCTTTGAAGTGTCACACGCTCGGAATCGGCCCTTTGTTGCTATGGAGACCTTCCTGATCATTACTATATCTTAGAAAACTAAAACCAAAAACAAACCCAGCTTTATTATTTCACAATCTTATTCGTTAGGCAAGCAGTATTCTAACAAAAGCCGTTTGTAAGGTATGAGTTAGCCATAATGGGAGTGAAGTCCCTGCTGTATCCTGCATTATAAAACAGAGTGACCGGTCACGCAGGTCAATGGGCCCCGTGGGAATCAGGGAGCGTTCGCGGCGAGCCGAAAATGCACTGGGGGGAAACGAGGCTGCACCCGTCCACTAGGGTGGGTGGGTCATACCAAGTCTAAGAGGCGACTGCTCCTATTAGCCCCATTTTACAGACGGGGCAACTGAGGCACAGGAAGCTTAATTAACTTGCCCCAGATAAGCTTCAGAAGTGGAGGAAGTGAGACTCAGAAATGCAGTCTGGAGGTGCCAGGGTGGCTCAATCGGTTAAGCGTCCGACTCTTGATTTTGGCTCAGGTCACGATCTCACAGTTCATGAGTTTGAGCCCCACATCAGGCTCTGCACTGACAGCATGGAGCCTACTTGGGATTCTCTCTCTCTCTCTCTCTCTCTCTCTCTCAAAATAAATTATTAAAAGTTTAAAAAATTAAAAGAAAAAAAAGGAAGAAATGCAGACTGGCTCCAGACCCCTTCTTATCTCCATAACACTATACTGTCTCTCGTTAGAGGGACGAAGGCCTTACTCACCCTAAAACCCTAGCGCTCCAACCCCATGTCTGCCAGGTCTTGGCGCTGCCCAGGTGGACCTCCACAGCAGGTGTGGTGCCTTGACCAGGACCCCGGTGAAGTACCCTGATTTGAAATTCTGAACCACGGTTACCAAAGGTTCCTGTCAGCCCCTGGAAGATTCAGGAGCAGCTTAGGATGGGTTCTCCCCAAGGGACAGCACAGGCCAACCCTCCCTGCCCAGGCCATGAGGGCTGGTGTGTCTGGGCAGTCATACTTTCAGACTTGAGAGAGGGCAGCACCTTCTAGCAAGCTATCACCCCAAGGTTCCTAGGGATGCTCAGAAATCTTGGTACCAAAAAGTTACCTGTTTTATATTACTCGTAATGCACTAAACAGGGCAAATACCCTCCGTGTGGGAGGTTCAGGACGGGCGTTAAGTGCATTCTCCTCACCAGACCTCCTAGCAGACTAAGAGTCCTGGCAAACATGGGAACGGAATGGTTGACAGCATAAGTCTCACAGCCGTAGCACCCAGGCCATTCCGGGTCACCTGTCCGACCCTTGGTGTACCCCCGAACCATTCCAGTTCAAAGGAGGTGGACTTCAAAGGACATGCCCATCTCCCCAGCCTTGCCTGACCTCCATCACCAGGGACATGCTTCCCTGCATTTTCCCAGCCTCCTGCATAAGCAGTCTCCCTCCCAGCCTGACTGGGAACATTTCCAGATCTACTGGTCCAGCCAGGAAAGGGACAAAGGACATAGGGTCTGTCCCAGAATTTCCAGGGGAGAAGTTGGCTGAGGGATGGCTCTTCAGAAGGCAGAAACCTGGGCCCTCCTCCCCTGATAGTCTCGTTCACCAGGCCTGGGGTGGCTCAGAAATTGCCACCAGGCTCCCCAGGTCATGCCAGTGCACACTAAAATTTAAAAACCACAGGTTGGGACGCCTGGGGGGCTCAGTCAGTCGAGTGTCTGACATCGGCTCAGGTCATAATCTCACAGTTCGTGAGTTCGAGCCCCACCTTAGGCTTAGTGCTGTCGGCGCAGAACCCGCTTCTAATCCTCTGTCCTCTCTCTGCCCCTCCCCTGCTTGCACTCTCTCAAAAATAAACATTTAAAAAAATAATAAAGATAAAATAAACAAAATAAAAACCGCTGGTCGAGGGCGAAACCGCATCAGAGTATCAGAATTCCCAAGTATGGAGCTCGGAGGCCCAGCTCCGCCTGTCACACAAGCTGGTTGACCTGAAATAATTCCCGTGCTCCCTTCGAGCCTCAGTTTCCTCATCTTCACAATGGGAGCAATATAATCCTGCAAAACTCACTGCTTTGCCAGAAAGGACGTTAGATAATGCGTGTTCTGGTAGACCGAAAAACGGCCCGCTGAAAGATGTCCGTGTGACAGTCCCTGGACCCCGGGAACATCACGGGCTCATCTGGAAACACGGTCTCTGCAGATGTGATTCGGCTGAAGGATCATGAAATGGGGAGGTTGTCCTAGATTAGCCCAACGGGCCCTAAATGCAGGCACCAGGGTCTTCGAAGAGAGAGGCAGAGGGAGATTTGACACAGAGGAGAAAACAATATGAAGACGAAGGCAGATGTCGGAGGATATAGACCCAGAAAACTAATGGGATGTGCAAGCAGCAGGTGCCATCGAAATATTTAATGTCGTTAACTAACCAAAATGTAATTTAAAGGAAAAAAAAGGTAGAGAAGAAACTGAGGGTTGATGGACGGGAAGTGGGGGATGGGCTAGATGGGGGATGGGCATTGAGGGGGGCACTTGTGATGAGCACCGGGCGCTTTCTGTAAGTGATGCATCCCTGAATTCTACTCTCGAAACCAGTGTTGCACTGTATCTTAACTAACTAGAATTTAAATAACAATTTGGGTGGGAAGGAAACATTTAATGCTGTTACTACTTAGATCGTAGGCATTAGCTGCTTGGTTTGCTTACTGTTGCCATCCACACCCCTCGGTAAAGCTGGGCCGGGGGTGGCTGCACCTGAGACGAATGCCTATCTATAAATAGCTTTCTCTAGGGCCCCTGTCTTTGGAGTATTTTGAGGACTTCCAACAGAACGAAGTATGAGTTAAACCAAAGCAAACAAGCTTCGCTACAACCATATTTGAAATTTGTTTTTCTGGGCAGGCGGGATGAGCAAACAGATTGAGCGGAGTCACGGGCCTGCGAAGAACAGGGTACCGTGTGCTGAGTGGCGTCTCGAGTGTATTTGTACAACGCCCCAGCAGACACCCGTTCAGTGGCTGGGCGGTGGTGAGTCTGTAGGGCCCGTAAGAAGCGTCAGCCTCTTAGAAATAAGAGAGAGTCTTGCTAATATTAAAACTTGGATTTGCAGAGTTCCTGTTAGTCCAGGAGCTCAGGGAGCCTTTCTTCATTCTCTCTGCTCTATTCACGTTCCTGAAGAGTGACGTATGCATTTGAAAGAGAAGAAAAACAATGTTCGGCCAGTTTGTTCCTGGTCTCACAGTGATGGCTGCTGGATGTCCCATGCCAGCCGCGCCCTCCTGCCCCTGGGTGCTGTGCTCTGTCCCACCTTATTGCACTAAATGACCTCAGTCCCTGAACGGGACTTCGCCTGGGGGTGGCTATAACTAGTTTTCTTCGCTCGAGGCGTGTTGCCTGCAGGGTCCATGCTGCCCATCTGAGCTCCTGCTCTGTGATTGCCTGGCTGGGCCTGTGCCAGTGACAAGGAAAGGACAAAGGTCCAAAGGTCACGCTGCCTAGCCCTGGAGCTGATGGACCAGACCACACTCGGCCAGCTGTCGCCGTGGAGCACGGTTTCCTGAGCACTCCTCAGTGCCAGGCCCTGTGCTAGTCACTCTGCAGAAGTCCCCTCGTTTAGTCCCAGTGTCCACCCCATGACCTAGGTCCCAGTGTCCCGACTTTACAGATGAGGAACCCGTGGCTCAGAAGTTACACAACTTGTCCACAGTCGCGCAGATGACAAAAGGCAGAGCAAGGAGATGGCTGTCTGACGGTGGCCCCAGCAGCGTAGGGGGGACCATTGTCGACTCAAGTGGAGAACTGTTATGTCAAAAGCAAAATTTGAGAAGTCTCAGAGCTAAGGTTCGGGGAAGAAGAGTAGACATCCAGGAACGCAGACAGTCACCGAAGGGAAGAGCGGGGGAGGGTAACAGGTGGCGCTGTCAGCATGATTGAGAAGAAACTATTAGCCCAGTCTAGAAGAAGGCCACCCACGGCCGTAGAAAAGGAATCCCCATGCGTGTTTTCTGTCCCGCGTTACCTCAGCGGCTGTCATGGAATTTTCCATTTTTTTTAAGTTTATTTATTTTGAGAGAGAGAGAGAGCGTGTGAGTGTGTGGGGGGGGGAGGTATAGGGAGAGAGAGAGAGGGAGAGAGAGAGAGAGAGAGAGAGAGAGAGAATCCCAAGCAGGCTCCACGCTGCCAACACAGAGCCCAATGTGGGGCTTGAACCCACGAACCTTGAGATTATGACCTGAGCCGGAATCAAGAATTGAACACTTAACTGACTGAGCCACCCAGGCGCTCCTCAAATTTTTAAAAGGGGGTTGTAATCTCAATTCTAACCTTACAGCCAGTGAGTCGTAGTCAAAATATTAGCAGCCTGTACAGCAAGGATAAGGGCCAGTCTCCGCCAGACTGCTGGGCGAGAACGAGCGCTCGGGCCGCGCCCCTGACCCGCCGCTGTCAGTCCTCCCCTGGCTTCGTGGCCCTTTGGAGAAGAGGAAAGTCAAGGTTGGGAGTGAAGGGGAACTGGCCGTCGTGTCCCGCAGACATCAGGAGCGGCTCCGGAGCCGCGTCGGTGTCGGGAAGCGTGTGGAAGACACCCACACAGGTTGTCTCCAGGGACCCTGCCGGATTTCTCAAATGCGGACCATCCCGTCAAGTCTCCTGGGACCTCGCTCAAAGGTAGACCCCTGGGGCTCCTCCCAGAGTGACTCAGTGTGTCTGGGGCCCGGGGCAGAGATCTGCATGGTTGCCGAGCCCCGTGACTCTGTCGTACCGTAATCGCTCTAACTTAGAGTCATTCCGAGAAGTCAAAGAGGCGGCGCGTGTGTGTAAGATTCGTAGGGTGGCACCGGCAGGCCTGAGCTTCCACATGCTCATCGCTGCTGGCCCCAAACTCCCAGCCCAGTGGGCGTGCAGGCTGGGTATCCGTCCTCCAGACGTGCGTTCGAGTCTACGCGGTCAATAGATGTTAGAGACAAAATCTTAGACTCTTTCTCTGTCTTTAGTAGGGTCTCTTTTTTCAGTTTTGCTTTAACTATTTTAAATGCACTTTCTCTTGCATACACTCAGGTGTGTTGCTTGAAGCCACCTCATCGTATGTGAAGTAGATACAGTACGAACTGAAAAATAAGGAATCTTAGCGAATGAAGACTGCGGGAAAACCAGAACATAAGGGAGGTGAAGCGTCCCACCCGAAAGTCCCACCAGCAGGGAGAGGTCGATCTGCAGTGAGAGCCCCTGACGGCTGCATGTCCCCTTTGAGGAGACAGACACTTAAGATGTGCCTTAAGAAGGGCACGTAGCCAGGGGCACCCGGGGGCTCAGTCCGTTGAGCCTCCAACTTTGGCTCAGGTCTCGATCTCATAGTTTGTGGGTTCAACCCCCGTGATGGGCTCTGTGCTGACAGCTGGGAGCCCGGAGCCTGCTTCGGATTCTGGGTCTCCCTCTTTCTCTGTCTCCCTCCCTCTCTTTCTCTCTGCCTCTCCCCCACTTGTGTTCTCTCTCTCTTAAAAATAAGTCAGTAAATAAACATTAGGGGAAAAAAGCTCATGGAGCCAAAGGCTGACTTGATTGTTGTTTCTAGAATTCCTGACCTCATGTCCAGTCGGTGACCTTGTGATCGCGTGGATACTACGACGCCACTTGTGCAGAACCACGCTGATAATGCAAGCAGTGTCGTCTGGATTTATTGCGAATATCAGAATATTCGCTTTCAAATAGATGTAAACGTTTTTAGATGTTAACTCGGAAAGAAAGATCTTATCTGCCTCGTCTGTTGAGATTCTCTCTGTCGGCAGAAAATAAATGCATATTTATTAGTGAAAGAATAACTAACGATGTTTGTGGAAGTTACTAATTGTCATCCAGGAAAGGGTAACACATTTTTTATAGTTAAATAGAGAAATCGGCTGACAATCGATAATGAATATTATGAGTGCGCTAACTAGATAATTTTAGAAATGAGAGCATATCCTTTTAGAACCAACAAACGATGGTAAAAATTGAATAACAATACAAGACAGAATAATGGAGGCTAGATTTTATTATAAGCATAAACTTTTGAGTCGTTCACAGCACTAAATTTATAACATTAAACAAAACAACGTATAAGGATTACACTTAATTTTTAGCAATTTAACTCCACTTAGTCCATGATTCTCGCTTCTCTGTGGGATTCCATTGAAATTAAGTCTCTGTTTAGAATTGGAAACGTGCAGCCGCTGTCTAGAATAGGAATCTAGCAGCTGATAATGCTGAGCGAGACTTAACAGAACTGAACGGGCAAACTTTAAAAATGCGCTCAAATTTTAAGGAATAAAATGGAATGACATTTTTAAATCGCGTTTCAGATTTGTTCTTGATTCCCCAGAATCCGTTTGAAAGGGTCGAGATACGGTTTGGCGTTGCCTGTGGCTGTTTCGGTGGCTTCCTAACTGCCTCCCGGCCTCTGTGTGTTTGGTGCAGCTCCGGACACGGAAGGGGACAGGAGTGTAAGGGAGACGCCTTCATGTCCTCACCCCTTCTGTCCTCTGCTCACCTCAGCAGGGAGGGGCCAAGGAGGGCCACGGGGTCCAGTCTGGTGGTGTAGACGGGAAGAGTGAGCAGGATTTGGAACCCAGAGAGGTGTGGAGGCCGGGCGTGCTCTGGGAAGCAGACCGGAACCAAGTCCTGGAAGGCCCTTGTCTGTCCCCTGGCTTTACCAGGGCAGGGGGCCGGGGGACAGCAAGCACCGGAGCCCAGCGGGTCACCTCTCTCTCACCCGCGCTTCCCTCTCTCCTCCCGGACAGTTTGTGAAGTTTGCCAACATCGAGGAGGACACCCCGTCCTATCACCGGAGCTATGACTTCTTCGTGTCCCGCTTCAGCGAGATGTGCCACTCCAGCCATGGCGACACGGAAATCAAGACTAAGTGAGTGGGGACTCGAGGGGGCCCTCGGCTAACGACGGAAGCGTCGATGGGTCTTAGAGAGCCCCCCCCCGCCCGGAGCGCTCCGTCGGGGTCCATCAGCGTTTACCTCTGCTCTGACGTTGCTGGGGAGGAAGGGGGCGCCAGGCAGGACTCGGATGGGCAAGTGGGCAGAGGTGGGCTCCAACGCACGCGTCCAAAGGAAGCCCTTCTGGGCCACGAAATAGGAGCAGACGGAAGGTAACGGTCCCGGGGGCCAAATTCGGGAGCCAGCGACAGCACACACATACACTCGTGCACACACCTGTGCCCTTCGTTCAGAAGTACGTGCCTTTATACACCCGGAAACACACCCGCTCATCGCTGTCGATCGCAGTGTCCACCTGCCAATGAAAAGCCCAAGTCTTCAGGGGCACCTGGGTGACTTGGTTGGCCAAGCGTCCGACTCTTGGTTTCGGCTCAAGTCATGATCTCGCGGTTCGTGAGTTCGAGCCCCACGTCGAGCTCTGCGCTCACGGCGTGGAGCCTGCTTGGGATTCTGTCTCCCTCTCTCTCTGCCCCTCCCTTGCTTGCTCTCTATCTCTCTCTCAAAAATAAATAAACATTTAAAAGAATTGTTTTTTTAAAAAGCCCGAGGCTTCACACTGGCTCATCTCTGCTCCCATCCTGACTTTGTGCTCCACGTTCGCCCCAACTCATTGCCCTCCCGCCACACAGGCCCTTTCACTGCCCCACAAGCCTACCGAGGATGTTCCTGCCCCAGGGCCTTTGCACGGTCTCTTCCTGTGCCTGGAATGCCTCCTCCGTAGATCTGTCTAGCTCACCTCCTGCGAGCCCTTGCCCAAATAACCTCTAGCCAACACGATCTGTTCTCAAATGTCCCACTTCTCCTCTCCCTCACCCTGCTCTGGTTTTCTCCGCATAGCGCCATCCCCTTCAAACATGTTTCATACAAACATGGTTCGAACATGCTTGCTGTTTCTTACTCATTACCTGTCCCCGTCGCCCCCCAGAGTGTAAGCTCTGCGAAGCTGAGAATCATTGTTTTTCATCTGCATCTAAGATGCAGACGTGGCACCTGGAGACTGCTAAGCACTCAATAAATAGTCGTTGAGTGAACAAATGGATGAATGAATGCTTTCTCTCTTTTTTTAAGATTTTATTTTGTTTAAGGAATCTCTACACCCAATGTGTGGCTCAAACTCACAACCCCAAGGTCAAGAGACACACGCTCGATCAACTGAGCCGGCCAGGCGCCCCGAATGAATGCTTTCAGATAAACATCTTGAATTACAGAATGCCCTTTTACATTCACGCGAGCTTATTTCAATCACAGAAATACACTTAGCAACGTGGAAATAAAATCACAAAGCGATTTACATGAACATGTGCAGACAGAAGACAAGGCAGGAGACCGACGGGGCGGCGAGAGGTGAGGAAGCAGCGAGCGGTGTTTGGTGCTAGGCCTTGTGTTTGGAAGATAAGGTGCCCACGAGGGTGTGTTATCACGCTGGGGAGGCCACACGAAACCAGAAAATATGTTCGCAGGAGACAAGGAAGGAGGGAGAGGCGGGAGGAGGGAGAAGGGCCGGAAGAGTCCGAGAAGGAAGAGGCTTCGGGGCTGAAGCTGACATGTGGCCAGCACGGCCACAGTAGCCCAGTTCTCCAGGTGTTTGTTCCCGAACCCAGTGGATGGTATTTTTCCTCATCACACCAGTGCTCGGGGAGGCCCTGAGTGCCATAGTCTGTCCATCGGCGGGCGAGGGAGCCCTGTGTGCCCCAAACAACAGCTTCCTCGCCACAGCCGATGGTCCGCGCTGGCGGAACAGGAAGCCAAACCCTCCGTCTTCCAGGTTGCCGGTTCCCAAGGCCTGAGAGCCTGTGGAAGGAAGGACAGGTCACCGTGCGAGCGGCTGCCCGTGTCCTGGCCTCCCCGGTCCCCATCTCCTGAAGCAGTCATGACCTCTGCAAGCGTGCTACCCTGAAGAGAGTCCCCTGTCCTCTCCCCAGCACTGGCCCCGCAGTCGCCCCCTCTACTACTTCAGGTTCTGTGTCTCCCTCTCTCTCTGCCCATCCCCTGCTCGCACTCTGTCTCTCAAAAATCAGTCAGCGTTAAAAAAATTTTTTTGAAAGAATATGAACCGAAATAGCTACTTTTCTGAGGCATAAATTGGAACAGAGGTGTACGGTGAGACTCCCCAGCACCGACGGGACGCAGGGTGAGGACGCCATTGCCCTGGGGCTGGCCCACGGGGTGGGGAGAGCAATGGCGCAAGGCTGGGAGCCTATCGCTTCGTACCTTTTGATGCAGTAATTCCACTCCTGGCGCTGATTCGAAACGTAGCGAAGTATTTTATATGGCGATGCTCATCATCGTGTTACTATAGTAGCAAAAACTTTAGAAACCACTTAAACAACCAATAGGGGACTAGTTGAGAAAGTTCTTGTGACAGCAGTCATGCACGTTTATGAAGAGTTAATGAGATAGGAGAATGCTTAGGATAGAATGTTATGGGGTGGGGGGAGCCCATACAAATTACAGAGGCGGTAGGCTCTTAATTCTGTTATGCCTTATGCGCAGAAGAAAGGAAAGACACCAAAATGCCAGTGATGGTTATCTCTGAACGGTGACCGGAGGGGTAAATCTTTATACTTTTCTAGAATCGGCATGTATTATTTTACAGTCAGAAAAAAAGTTTGGGTACAGAAAGAAAAACAGAAACTTGGGGATGAAACACACAGCCAGGAAAGAGGCCCTGCCCGCAGGGACCCCGGGTCAGCACAGTGGGACTGGGGGGGGGGGTGTGTGTGAAAGGGGCCTCCGCTGTGCTGTCACTCGGTTCCCTGGTTTCTCAGCGGAGACCTCTGTGCCCAGAGTCTGGCAGCTCTGTGCCTCTCCTTCCAAACCCCCTCCCCCCCGGCCCCCGGTAACTCGCTCAGAGCCCTGCGTGCTGCTTCATCAGTTCTTGGCAGTACTCTGAGCCCTTATATCTCGGGCTCAAGCTGGAACAAACCCAGCAGGTGCTAACGAGGAGATGAAGCTCAAGCGGCAGCGGGCAAGGGCAGTCTGGCAATCGCCAGGATGGGCCAGAGGTCGTGGCTTCCAGCACAGGAAGCCGGCCAGCCAGGGGCGGAGTCACGTGAAGGGTAGAAGGTGGGATCTGTCCTGCCTTCGGATGGACGAAGGCATCCCACCCCCCCCCCCGTGCCACTCTCCTCTCCTCACCACAGACGCCGGGCTTCTCGGGGCCTGGGGACTCCCTGGCTGCATCTTTGCCCCTTTCCTTACAGAATCAGAATGTCGGGCATCAAAGGTCTGCAAGGGGTGGTGAGGAAGACGGTGAACGACGAGTTGCAGGCCAATATCTGGGACCCGCAGCACATGGACAAAATTGTCCCGTCGCTGCTTTTCAATCTGCAGCACGTGGAGGAGGCAGAGAGGTAAGCAGGGGAGGCTGGAGCCTGGGCGGCAGGTACACGCAGCCCTCCCAGACTGCCCTTCCCGACTGCTTGGGGACCACACGGTGCGGGCTGGTGGCTAAAGCCTGGCGAAGAGGCCGGCCATCTTGGCTTTTGTGGCTTGTTCTGCAATGAGTCCAAGGCTGGCCCCCTAGGAGCCTTGGGCTGGCCTCCTGCCAGCTTGATGCGCCCCCTAAAACCCGCATTCGTGAAGGAAGGATAGCACCTGTGCTGGGCTCTCTGGGGGTAAGCGTGTGCAGGTAGGAACACGAAGAACCAAGAGTCGGGTTACTGCTGTCTCTCTGAAAGCAGCAGGCCGGGGAGGTTTTTAAATGCTTTTCATGGCTCTACTTACTGAGGGCTTTCCCTTCCTGACCTTCCTTCCTCCCTCACTTCCTAATGTTATTTCTGGCCCTTAAAATGTGCTTGACCAGCCAGCAGCCGCTATACACAAGTTGCAGATACTGGGTTTTAATCTGGGAGCCCTCAGACATGGGATTCACTCTGTCCCCGCCCCTCGATCTTCCCATCTGTAAAACAGGATGCAGGGAAAGACTCGTGTTGCTGTCCTTCTGGGCCATGCATGATGAGGCTGGTCGAGGTCCTCACTGTGTCCTTTGAGCCTGTGGAACCGGAGACAGAGGGGAGGGGAATAGTGTGCCCTCTGGTGGCTGTTCTTGGAATCGCACCCCACCAACAAGCTCCCTCTTGGTCCTTGGTGGTCTCAGGGCCCAGAGACCTGGGGCTCCTTCTTCTGTCCAGATCTGGGCGCAGTCCCTGTGACTTAGGTACCACTGAGTCACATCTGAGCTAACCACCATGCCTTTCTTTTTTCCCTCCCTCTTTTTTTTCTCCCTCTTCTTTCTCACTTTCTTTTGCTTTCTCTTACTCCCCATCTTTTTCCTTCCTACGCTTGGGGGGGATGGAGACACTAATGGTCTGTGCCTCACCAGGGCCATGGTGCGAAGGGCATCTGTCCTTCCCACAGGGCCTCATCAGGCCTGTTCTCAAGGATTTCCAGAAAGAGAATTTGACCCCTTTCTCCCGTGATCTTCCTCCACCCTGGGCCTCTTTACCCTGTGTCACCTCTGAGAGCCGTGAAGTCTCCGTATTACCTCATGTAGCCCGCACCACATTCCTGCCTGTCTTGCCGCCGCTGCTTGCCAGGATGTGGCACAGATACTCGGGCTGCACAAAACCCGACTCCGGCTTTGCCTTCCATCCCTTACCCACGTGCTTCGTGTTTCCGCAGCCGCTCTCCCTCGCCCCTCCAAGCCCCAGAGAAGGAGAAAGAGAACCCAGCGGAGCTGGCCGAGAGGTGCCTTCGGGAACTGCTGGGCCGGGCCGCCTTCGGCAACATCAAAAACGCCATCAAGCCTGTCCTCATGTGAGTGACCCCTGCCCCCAGCCCCAGCCCTCAGAGAACCGTTCAGGTCCTGGCACCTTGCCGGCTCGGAGAGAGGGGAAAGAGTTGTGGTGCCGTGGCTAAGTCGGTCCCTTGTCTGTGCCTGCGTTCCCTGTGCTAGGACAGCAGAAGCCACCACGAAGTGGGCCGTGCGCAGTGTTGGGGACACGAGTTCGTGGGAGGCCCCCGAAGCTGAAGTTGGGTGCCTGGTTTCATTCCCGAGTCCACAGCTGTGGAACTCTGTTCCTTGGCTTTCCTCCAGCTCTTGCTGTGAGGCTGTCCACCCTGGCCATTCCCTTCCCTGACTGCCACCTACAAGCCCTTCCTCACTTCCCGGGGAGCTCTGCGAGGGGCCGGGTCTCTCAGGAGGCCCCTCTGCCCGCAGGTTTGCCTCTCCTCCCTAACGTTGCTTTGCATTTCATAGCCGTCCCCCCATGTTTTCTCCCCCACAGCCATCTGGACAACCATTCTCTTTGGGAACCCAAGGTGTTCGCCATCCGTTGCTTTAAAATCATCATGTACTCTATTCAGGTACGATGGCTCCCAGTCCAGTCTGTCCTCCTGGCCGAGGGCACCTCTGGGAGCAGGGCAGTGCGCCAAAGGAAAAAGCCAGCTGTCCTCCGTGACCTCTCCGAAGCCCCTAGGTGTCTAAACGTGCTGCTTCATCAGGCTGGGAGGAAGGGCAGTTTTTGTTTCCTTTTTTTTTTTATTTTTATTATTATTTTTTTTTACGTTTATTTATTTTTGAGAGACATAGAGACAGAGCGTGAGCAGGGGGAGGGCAGAGAGAGAGGGAGATACAGAACCCGAAGCAGGCTCCAGGCTCTGATGAGCCGTCAGCACAGAGCCCGATGTGGGGCTCGAACTCACAGATCATGAGATCATGACCTGAGCTGAAGTCGGCCGCTTAACCGACTAAGCCACCCAGGCGCCCCTGTTTTCTTTCTGATACAGCACAGATCAGTACTTTATAAACTACAATGAGTAGGAATTCTTGGAAAAAGTAAATGAAAAACTCATGCAAAATTCAAGCCCACAGACCACACGTGGCTCCCATGGATGGCCTCGCCACATTGCTTACTAAACACTTACTCTCAATTTCTGAGCTGTCCCTGTGTAATTGGGCTACACTGTGTGCCGCACTGGACTAAATCAACCCTGCAGCCAAGGTGGCCCTTATCAATATGACCTGGGACCCGGGAACGATGAAAAGGAAGACAATATTTTAAAATTGACTTGTGACGCATTTGAGGCGGAAGGGCCCGGGGCCAACTGTGGAAATCCAGGTGGTCGCTGGGACTGGGCCCTGCTCCTGTTGGACCAAGGGAGAGGGACTGAGGAAAAGGAGCCGGGGTATCTGGGCCCCGCCTCCAGTGCCCGCCCGCCTCAGGACCTCGCCTTTGTCCACCCGGCCTGTGGGTCCCAGTCGAGGACCGCCCTGGCGCAGAGGCCACGTGGGGGTTGCTGTTTGGGGCCAGCACGTCTTCCTCCCCCCAGCCGCAGCACTCCCACCTGGTTATCCAGCAGCTCCTGAGCCACCTGGATGCCAACAGCCGCAGCGCGGCCACGGTGCGGGCGGGCATCGTGGAGGTCCTGTCGGAAGCTGCCGTCATCGCCGCCACCGGCTCTGTGGGTAAGGGGGCCCCGGGTGACGGCGTGGGGGCTGGGAAGCCTCGGAGGACCGAGAACCGCCCTTGGCAGGAGGCTGCCTCCCCTTCCAGAAAAGGGCAACGGAGCGCAGGGAGGTGTCAGAGCCGGTTTTCCTTAGAAGAAGTCAGCCAGGGCAGGTGGGGGGCAGAGGAAAGGGAGAATGGGCCGTGGGGGGGTGGGGGGGTGGGGGGGGGTTCCAGCCCCGGATCTCGGGTCTCCCACCCGCTGTGCTCAGGGCCCACGGTGCTGGAGATGTTCAACACTCTGCTGAGGCAGCTGCGGCTCAGCATCGACTACGCCCTGACCGGGAGCTACGACGGGGCCATCAGCCTGGGCACCAAGATCATCAAAGAGCACGAAGAGCGCATGTTCCAGGAGGCCGTCATCAAGACCATAGGTGGGACCCGGGGCGGGGCCTGAGCGGGCGGGGCCGGGCGAGGGGCGGGGCCTGGTGGGCGGAGCCTGGTGGGCGGAGCCGGGCGCTGCCGGGTCCGCGCTGGGTTGAGTGGGGCAGGGGGCGGCCTCCGCAAGGACCCGCTTCCGCCGGGGCGCCGGAAGACGATCGCCCGCTCCTCCACTCAAATCGTGGTATTCGCAGAAGTTGGAGAAAACGGAGTCAGTCGACGGCGCGCACAGCCCGCGGACTGGCCGGTTCTGGCCTGAGGGAGGGCACAGAGTGATGCCCGTGGGTCGCTCGGGGTGGACTTCAGATCGGAGACTAAGAGCGGCGAACTCTCCCTGCACCCCAGTCCCCGGCAGGCCTCTCTGCTGCTTCCCCGTTAGAGCGATTGGAGGGGAGGCCAGAAGGAAGAGGCAGGAAGGAGGAGAGGGAAAAGGCGGCGATGCGCGCGTGGGTGCGCAGGAGGAGAACCACACAGCCACCGCTCCGCCTTGTAGGGCCGTCACTTCAGAGCCTTCCTGCCTTGGCTCTGTTGGCGCTCCCCTCTCCTTCCCAGGGCCGCGAACCACAGGCGGGGCAGTAACAAGCGAAGCAGCTCAGTCGGGAAGAGTCCCCTGGCGTCCTCTAGGTTTCTCCCTCTGCTTGCCTTCCTTGTCTGCCTTCCTTGTCCGCACGCTGGGCAGTCGTTTCCTCGTCTGAGACCTTGGCAGCTGTGGGCCTCCCCTGGGCCGACCCCCTCCTCCATGTCTTTCCTGCAGGCTCCTTTGCCAGCACGTTGCCCACCTATCAGCGCTCCGAGGTGATCCTCTTCATCATGAGCAAGGTCCCGCTGCCTTCCCTGCATCACCCCATGGAGACGGGCAAGACGGGGTAAGCCCGCCGGCCTTCCTCCCCTTGTCCTCTCTCGCCCCTTCCGCCCCAGCTGCCCTTCCTGTGTTTTCTGGCCGGCTCCCTTCTCCACTTTGACTTTCCTGGTTATGCCCTCGCTTCTCTCCGTCTACTCTCAAATCCCTCAGCAGCCTTTAGTGGGGCCCTTGGACCCCACGACCATTCCTTAGGCTGCCCCGCCAATAACTGCCTCCCCTCTTTGGGGCAAGCCATTAATTCTCTGGTCTGCTTCCTGGCTCTGCAAGTCAACTGCCCTGGGTAACTCGACAGGATAAGCCCCATGGGGAATCCAATCACAAGGGGACCTGGGCAGGCAAGTGTGGGGTCTCTGCCCACATCACCATCCTGGTGAGTGTTTGTGTCTCTGGTCTACAGAGAGAACAGGAACCGGCTGACGCAGATTATGCTGCTGAAATCCCTCCTTCAGGTGAGCCTCTCCTGTCCCCGTTCCTACTCAGCCTCTACAGGGGGCAGCTCCTTCCAAGGGACCAAGAGAAGGCTGTGCAGGTTGCACACTGCACAAATATCCCCCATCAAAAGGGTGAAGAGGGGACTGAAATCCAGCCTGTGTTAAACTCACTAGCAGTCTGGTCATCCACAGACCTGGGTCACCCAAGGCAGGCAGGGCACCTGTTCCTAATTTTCACAAAGGTTCCTTATCAGCTACTGATTGCCTTGTCACTCAAACATTATCTCTGTATTGGGGTAGAATCTATTGGTTCCTGCCCTTTTTTTTTCCCCCTTCCAAGTACCTCCCTAGGTCCTTTCCACCCATTTCCCCCTCAGCACTTGTGCCCAGCCCAGTCTCCCAGTCACTCGCTTTCCCTTCAGCAGTGTTTCGCATTCCTCTTCTCGACATCTCTGCAGCCATCACTGGAGTCCAGATTCATTGTCCTCAAATGCCGTCTCCATGGCCAACTCGTTAAACTATATAGAGATTCCCTAGAAACTCTGAGCCGTCAGTCCGAGTGGGGTCCTGGAATCTGTATTTGTGACAGGCTCTCAGGCACAGCCCTGCCTAAGCTTTGGACATCTCACAGCTAGATTCTTCTCATAGTCCTCACCAATCGGAAATACAACCACAAGAATTTTCTAGAAATACTGTTCCCCACATGTTGCTCCTTTTCAAATAGTGGGTCTCAGCTTACAATCGATACGCCCCCAGGTTTCAAACTTCTCACACAAGAGGTAGGAAATCCCCAGTCGCTGGGACCCCTGGGCAGCTCAGTCAGTTAAGTATCTGACCTCCACCCAGGTCATAATCTCGCAGCTCGTGAGTTCAAGCCCTGTGTCAGGCTCTGTGCTGAGCCTGCTTTGGATTCTGTGTCTTCCTCTCTCTCTGCCCCTTTCCTGCTCATGCTCTGTCTCTCAGTCTCTCAATAATAAATAAACACTAAAAAAAAAAAAAGAAAGAAAAAAAAGAAAATCCCCAGTCGTCTTTCCCTCCCTTCACTCCCGTCCCAGCCCCAGCCCCAGTCTCTGTTCCAGCCGTGCCAATCTGCACAGCCCGCTTCCTCCCAGTCACGCCTCGCCTTCCCTCTCCCTAGCCCATGCCATTCCTGTCACGAGGTTTTTATAAAGGCTTTTCGTGCCGACACTGCCCACACCCTGTTACCTCCTCAGTCTGCATACTCCTGCCGTTTCCACTGAGGTTCCGCTCAGTGTCCTTATCGGACCCAGCACCTTCTCGAGGTGACGGTTTGCACTCACCCACGTCCCCCTTCAGTGGATGTTTCCTGTTGATGCCACCAGACCCTGCTAGATCCTCAGGGGCCCGCTGAATCGTCAAAGGCATCATTTTGCCCTGTGGACTGAACAGTAAATCTGTTTTGCCGCCTTCGAATGCTCTGACAACATCATGCGTCACGTGTCTACAGAGGCCCACTGGCTTTAATCAGAAGACCCCCAGTATGGCCACATAGAAGACATGTCATGAAATGGTTGTTGCCCTTGGGTGGGTTCTGGTTCCTCAGCCCAGCTGTAAGTTCTTCCGCTGTCTAGCCATGTCTTTGTGACATGCTCTTAATGCAACTTTGTGTTCCTGGGGAGTGTTCATCAGCCGGGCCCCGACAGCTGAAACATTCGGTTCAGAGGCTCCCTGGCTCCTGCTCCCCTCCGGTGCTTAGCCCTCGCTTGCTGTTAACAACTTACGACTTGTCTAGGTGGTTGTCGGCACGTTCAGAACAGTTGCCGCAGGCATTCAGGGCCTCGGGTGGAGGACAAGGGGAGCTGGGCCGGGTGATGGCTGGAGAGGTTGGGTGCTTTCGGCGCCACTGCTGCTGGCTGCTCCCCAGCTCCTCGCTGCACGGGAAGGACCAGCATTCCTTAGCGCAGCCACGCCGGGCTCCCTTGCAGGTGTCCACGGGCTTCCAGTGCAACAACATGATGTCAGCCCTGCCCAGCAACTTCCTCGACCGCCTCCTCTCCACCGCCCTCATGGAGGACGCGGAGATCCGTCTCTTCGTTCTAGAGATTCTCATCAGTTTCATCGATCGTCATGGCAACCGCCACAAGTTCTCTACCATCAGGTGAAGTCGGGCGTCTCCCCTCCGGTGGGTGTGTGATGAGGGAGAAGACTCCCAGTAGGTGTCACACCCAGGTGAGAGGACAGCTCCCATATTAGCCCCTTGTGTCCCCTCCCAGTACGCTCAGCGACATCTCTGTCCTGAAGCTGAAAGTGGACAAGTGCTCCCGACAGGACACCGTCTTCATGAAGAAGGTTAGCAAGTGTGACCTTAAGACCCAGGGAACCCCAGGGGGGCCGGGCTCTGTGGACCCCCACCCTCCAACCCCCAAGTCAATGCTGACCCCTATCCCCAGGCCAGCTCTCTCCCTCTTTGAGTTTGCTTAGTCGGGATGACCAGTCGACACCTCGGGGAGGGGGGGGGGGCAAACCCCCAGGGTCACGCTCAACACCGAGGCCAGAGTGAGGAGCACAGCTGGTGAGCCAGTCCAGGCTGGGCTGTGGACTCCTACACGCGGCTGGGTTCCGCCAGCAGCTTCTCTTGCTGGTTTGACTGCCCTCACCCTTCCTTAAACGTTTGCCTCCACTGGGGTCTGCTTTAAAGCCATCCTCTCCCTGGGGTGCCTGGCTGGCTCAGTTGGAAGAATGACTCTTGATCTTGGGGTCATGAGTTTGTGCTCCATGTCGGGTATAGAGATTATGTAGAAAAATAAAACTTAAGAGAGAGAGAGAGAGAGAGAGAGAGAGAGAAAGCATCCTTTCCCCAAGGGTGGAGGTGGGGTACACACGGCTGTCGCACCACCTGCAGATTGGTCTTCCTTCCCGATCCCCTTTCCCCTCCTGTCTCCGCCCGCCCACTGTGCCTGTCCCTCCCCACCCCCCCCCCAGCACTCCCAGCAGCTCTACAGACACATCTACCTGAGCTGTAAGGAGGAGACGAACATGCAGAAGCACTACGAGGCGCTCTACGGCTTGCTGGCACTCATCAGCATTGAGCTGGCCAACGAGGAAGTGGTTGTGGACCTCATCCGCCTGGTGCTGGCCGTTCAGGTGGGACTGCCGTGGATGGCACACAGGGGGTGGGATCGGGGCAGGGGGCCGGTTTGGGCCAAGCACTCATGAGAGTAGCAAGTAGAAGCGGCTCGACAGCTGTCCCGGAGCTCGGGAATACCGCGCCCTTGGTTGGCCGTTCCTCCAGAGACCATTAGCCATGGTTCTGTTCGGAGAACCTCCAAAGAATGCTTCATTCATGGCTTTAGCCTGTCCTCAGGCTAAAGGGGACCCAGGGAACAGGGTCTTTCAAAAACACCATTTAGCCCCTAGTGTTTCAAGTCTTGCAAGGTCTGAATGAGACCCCAAGGAGCACCAGGAGGGTGCTTATGAGCCCCGAGTGATCCCAAAAAATCCTTTTTCTAAAGCTCGCCTGGTTCCCAAGACTGGCTGTGCTTCAGAATCACCATAAGCATTTACTAAAAATACATATTCCTAGGTACATATTCCTACCCCCAAGCCCAGGGACCTGGAGATTCAAGAAGTCTCCGTCATGACTCTTAAGAGAACCATGCTTCACCACATAGGGCTTCAGACTGTCAGAGTCTTTCTGGGTGAAGTGTACTGTCAATGATGCTGGGAACCGGGGTGGGTCCTTCAGACCTCGAAAGACCAGGGTCTCCAGGGTCCTGCAGCTAAGTGGGCATCGTATCCCACCCTAGGAGCACGAATTATGGCAAATCTGGGAGTTGAGTGGTGGAGAATCTTAGGCCACCAGTGCTGAATCCTGCAAGGCCAACCCAGCTGCTATGATTGCCTTCAGTCTAGAATTTGAGATTTCTTTGCGTCCCAGTCCCTAGTAACTGTCGCTTCTTTTTCAACTTAACATATGGACCCAGTTTAGCAATCTAGCCCAGTCCCCCAAGAATCATTCAATGTCTATATTGAAGGCCACAGCGTCCTGGAGGTAGGATTAAGAATGAGGGTTTGGACAGTCAAGGTCACCAAAGCTGGAACTGCAAAGTCGAGAGTGAAGTCAACACCCCTCCACTCAAGTACTTACGAGCTTCCAGCTCATGGATTGTTCTAGGGATGATTCACTTCAGCTTTAGTGAGGATGACTTCTGGCTCCCAGGAAGTTATGGGCAAACGCTGGAAAAGGCTTAGTCTAGAGAAATGGGCCAACTCTAAAGAAGGTTGGGAGAGGTTGGGTGAAGGGGAGCACCAGTATAATTTGTCAGTTAAGAAACTCCAAGGGCCCTCTGTGTTGCTACAGGACGTGGCCCAGGTCAATGAGGAGAACCTGCCTGTGTACAACCGCTGTGCCCTCTACGCCCTGGGTGCGGCCTACCTGAACCTCATCAGCCAGCTCACAACGGTACCCGCCTTCTGCCAGCACATCCATGAGGTTGGTGTCCTTGTGACCCTGACAGCTCAGGAGACCCTCAACCCCGGGTTTCCCCAGAACAACTTTTCCTTAATTGTGTGAGTCCTGCGCTTAGTCCAGGCATTGAGGAAGGGTTGACGGAAGAATGAGGGACAGTGAGAAGTTACTAGAGGCAGCATTTCCTCCTGGGTGACATGACATAGCGTGGCGGGGTCGGCCACAGGCAGGGACCTATACCCCTTCCTCACCTGCTGCTACCTGCTGACCTCAACTTTCCGCCCCTCTGTGCTGTGCTCACTCCCAGAGACATGGGTACACACGCCTCTCATGTGATTTGGGACTAAAACTACTTTTTTAAAAAAATTGTTTTTTAACATTTATTTATTTTTGAGAAACAGAGAGAGACAGGGTGTGAACGGGGGAGGGGCAGAGAGAGAGAGGGAGACACAGAATCAGAAGCGGGCTCCAGGCTCTGAGCAGTCAGCATAGAGCCCGACGTGGGGCTCGGAACCACAAACTGTGAGATCGTGACCTGAGCTGAAGTTGGTCACTTAACCTACTGAACCACCCAAGTGCCCCTAAAACTACTTTTTTAAAAAGTTGTATTATGAAAGTTTTCAAATATCACAAATGCAGTGTGAGTAGAAAAGTGAACATCATATAGCTATCGTGCGGATTAAAGAGTTATGAAGGTTTCCCCTGTTTGCTTCATCTATCTTGCTTTCTTTTTCTTTTTCTTATTCTAAAGCAAATCTCAGCTATCATGTCATTTCACCCCTACATATATCAGTATTGTGCCTAAAAAGATATGGACACCTTCCCACCTGCTTGCCATGCTATTAACATACCTAACTAAGTTATCAGTAATGCCTTGGTACTGTCTAATACCCAGTCTATAATCACGTGTCTTCATTTGTCCCCAAAAGATATTTTAAAACACACTGACGTATTGAGACACCTGGGTGGCTCAGTCAGTTGGGCGTCCGACTCTTGATCTCAGCTCAGGTCTTAATCTCAGGGTCGTGAGTTTAAACCCTGCATTGGGCTCCATGCTGGGCTTACAGCCTACTTTAAAAAAACAAGAGGTGCCTGAGTGGCTCATTTCAGCACCCGACTCTTGATTTCAGCTAAGATCATGATCCCAGGGTTGTAGGATTGAGCCCCACATTGGGCTCCGAGCTGAGTGTGGCACCTGCTTGGGATTCTCTCTCTCTCCCCCTCTCTATGCCTCCACTACTCGCAGTCTCTCTCTCTCTAAAAAAATAAAATAAAATAAAAATTTAAAAACAAAACAACCGGAGTGCCTGGGTGGCTCAGTTGGTTAAATGTCCAACCCTTGGTTTCAGCTCAGGTCCTGAGCTCATGGTTTGTGAGATCCAGCCCCGCATCAGGCTCTGTGCTGACCATGCGGGGCCTGCATGAGATTCTCTCTCTCCCTCTCTCTCCGCCCCTACCCTGCTTTCTCTCTCAAAATAAATAAACTTAAAAAAAGAAATAAAACAGAATAAGGAAAACAAACAACACAACAATAAAAACCACTGAAGTATTTATAGCTGGAGTGATATAATGTCTAGGATTAACTTTAAAATATGCTATCAAAATGAAAGAAACAGGAAAACTCCAGTCTCAGCTGGCTCGGGGGTACTGGAGGGATGCGGGAGGGTGCTATGTCACCGCGCCCCCCCCACCCCCCCAGCATGGGCCGATGAGGGGATGCGGGAAAGGCCCCGCCCTGACATCCTCTTCATTAAGATGGCGGCCGCATGGCTCCCCTGCCTCCTGCATAGACTTGCGCGCCAACATGCTCCCCGGCTTGCGTCTTAGTAACTGTCACCTTCCCCGCCAAAACTTTGCAAAGGGTGCTAGGGAAACTCCTCATGTGACTGTCCCTCAGGATGCTTTCGCAGTGCGCGGGCGTTGGGGAGTGGTATGACCTATCCTCCCTTTTCGTGTCCACATAGGAATTGGAAATAGGGCACAGGAGCCAGAAACCTCAGTCCCTTGGGAGGCTAGGCTTCTGCACTTGCAGGACACTTCATGCACACGCGTCATGTGTCATTGGAGGTAGCCTAAGCAGTCCGCCTGCGCGGAGGACCCCTGTGGATCTGAGTTTCTCCCTTGGGGGTCCAGCGGTAAAGGGCTCTGCCAGGGAGTTTGCTGGAGGAAGCAACCGCTTGGAGGCAGGATGCTCTCATTTGCCTGTGCCCAGAAGCCCCCGCTCGGCAAACCCAGCTCTTGTGTGATTCCTCCCAACTCCAGGTGATAGAGACCAGGAAGAAGGAGGCTCCGTACATGCTCCCTGAGGATGTGTTTGTGGAGAGGCCTAGGTGAGGAGCACACATGGGGCGTGGTCAAGGACACCCAAGGTGGCCGAGTGAGAGGGTGAGGGGTCTGAAGCCAGGGGCTGGGGCCTCTATGGGCTCGAGGGTGGAAAGCGGGCCCTGCCTGTGGCCGGAAGTCCTGGGTTGAGTGTGGCCTTCCTCACGTGGCCATAATCCACACCTTGAGCCATGTTGTGTGTTGCGCTAGAGAGTGTGTGACGTACCCTCTGGGAGCCTCGGCCAGGCCCCTGGGACGTGCATCCTGGAGGAGTCGTTCCCGCAAGACGCTGGATGGATCCAGGTGGCATTCCTGGATGGCAGCCTGTGGGCCGGTGCCACCTGAGCCTCAGGAATTCAAGGAAAATACTGTGAAAAAACAAAATGTCCAACAATAAGGGTTAGCTTTATGAACCCTGGCCTTTCCACCGTGATGTTTTGGAAGAAAAGTTAATGCGAGGCAGGCGCTGTGTAATCGGTGGATAAAATCAATCACAGGCCAGGAAGTTAGGAGGCGGGGTGCTGTGTGTGCGCGCTAACAACTACGCCACTGAGGGATTCTGCACCACTTGTCGTGATGTTGTCTCTGAGAGGTGGGACTACGGGTGGTTTTCTTTTCCTTCTGCTTCTCTGTCATTCTGTATGACGAATGTGCCTTGTGTAACACGGAGAGGCATCAGGAAATCACTCCGGTTGCCTCTTTCCTTCTTCGGCTTCCAGGCTGTCTCAGAACCTTGACGGAGTAGTGATTGAGCTCCTCTTCCGCCAGAGCAAGATCAGCGAGGTCCTGGGGGGCAGCGGCTACAACTCAGACAGGCTCTGCCTGCCCTACATCCCTCAGCTGACAGGTAGGAGCCCTGCGCGAGGACTTGCAAGCCTGCTTCCGGCTCTTCCCCTCCAGGAAGGGGCAGTGAGAGTGAGGGGCTCGTGTGCCCATCGGTCACCTCGCCGGCACCTCACGTGTCACACAAGAGCTGAAAGACGCAGTGGGACCCTCTTGATTCCCCTGGCTCTTCTTCTCGGGGCAGGATCCTTGGGGAGAGTGGCCCACGAGATGCGCTGACCTGTGGCTGGGAGAGGCCCCGTGGAGCCGGAAAGCGCCCATGTGGGCCGCGGTGTAGGATTGCACACCCAGCTCTCTGCGTTTCACTTCCTGAAAAACCTTAGACAAGTCTCCTGACATCTCCGAGTTTCAGGTTCCTTGACTGTAAAGCAAGGATTGACAATACCTGCCTTAGAGGATCGGGGTGAGACGTACGTGAAGCCATAAAGGCAAATGCACTTTAGTAACCGCTTCACAGCCGACAGCTAGCTACTTGCGCTATGAGTGGATGACACTTAGTCAAGCTGAGATGTGCTTTCTGGCCATGAGCAGCTTCCGTGGGCTCATCGATGATTTCAAAACCTTAGAAGAGCTAAACTCACCACCCCAAGATGAGCAGAGGAGGCCGGCAGCCTCAAGTAAACCAGCTGTGGCCTTGGTGTGTACTGAGCCCTCAGAGGACTGTGGGCCCGGCAAAGCTGGCGGGGGGAGGGGGTGCGTTGGGAGGTGGTGCTGGAGGTGTGATCCGGACTCACTCTGAGCCCTGGGAACTCTAGCGTCTGGGCTTCCCTTTCCCAGATGAAGACCGCTTATCCAAGAGGAAGAGCATTGGAGAGACCATTTCTCTGCAGGTGGAGGTGGAATCCAGGAACAGCCCAGAGAAGGAGGAGGTGAGTGTCCCGTTCTTGATAGACGGTCCTGCGTCCCGAGGGGAAGGACCTGCTCCTGCTTCCTGTGCCGTCAGATGCTCCACGTTCCCAGCTTTCTTAACTGCATAACACACTTAAAGTTGCAGGGAAAGCAATGTCTCAAATATCCCATTTTCTTACTGACTCGTCGTGTACGGCCTAGACATTTCCATCTGGACGAGTTATACGTGCTCCCCCCATGTACACTCCCATGACAGTGTCACACAAGTCACCCTTGAAAGGCTTGCTGGCAGTTATTCCCCGTTCCTGATGGAGGCAGACATGCACCGTGTTGGATATTGGAAGGCCTAACAGGAGAGATGGGGGTGAGAAGAGCTTTCATGGCGTTTCTTCCAGATCCATCTAAAGAGGTGCTTTTTTAAAGACCAAGTTGCAGCTTAAAGATGTCTCTTCCACCTTCTCTAGATATTAGTGAATATCTAACTTCTGTCCAAATTAACTGGCGATATCTCCCCTGCCCTCACTTCTACCTCAGAAAATAAAAGCACATGTGCCCATGAGTAAGAGAGAGGAAGGAATCGCAATGGAAATACGCAACCTGTGCAGACAGGAAGGAAATAGGGGAGGGGCAGAGGGGGAGAGAAAGGGGTCATGAGGGAGGTGAAGCCCTAAGACGAAAGACACTTGTGTTTAATGGTGCCTCCTGCCATTAAGAGAATTGGCGGAGATGTGGGGAGCTTCGGCGAGGAGTGAGGAGGATGCTCATTGGGGGTGGGGTAGGGGCTAGGACAGTTTCTGCCCCTTGGGGCTGGTGTAGCCATGGAGGACAGCCTCAACCCTGAGCCTTTCCTCAGATGCACTGGAGCAAAGAGGAGTCCTTGGGGTCCGGCCGAGCCTCCCTCTGACCATGCCCTCACCTGCTTTCTCCACTCTTCTCTCATGGGGGCACTTGTCTGGAACTTTCCTATGGAAAGAAGGAGGCTCTGACTCACACTAATTGGAAGAGCGAAATGAGGCTGAACCAAGTGTCCTCCAAGGCCTTCCGGCTCTGCAGGACAGGGAACCCCCTATGTGTCAGGACTATGGCACGGGTTGGCTGCCGTTTCCCCCAGAGGTGTGCTTCTCCCTTCCCAGGAGTTGAGACCCTCAGGAATCGAGGAGTGAAGTGAAGTGGAAGCAGAAGTGCTTGCCTGTGTGCAGAGCCTCCTACTCTCTAATGTCACCTGGGTCACGAGAACGGGTTCCTTCCCTCCTGGAGAGTCCACCTAGCTCGGGGGTGGCTTAGTAGCTGAAGCAGGGGTGTGGGGGGGCCTCTACCCCATGACCTTCCTGCCAGGCTACCCTTCTTTCCACCTTCAGCCCACCATGCCCTACTGAATTCCTTGCTGGCTCCCTGTGGCCTTATATGCCAACTTCATAGCAGTCGATCAACAGATGCAGGTTTAGTCAAGCCCCAAACCCAGTACCTGGCACTCAGAGCCATTTACAGTCTGGGCTGGTTCTGCTGGATCGTGTTACTTCCCTCTCCTCTCTGACAGAAGCCGCTGTGCCCCTGCAGCTGGTCTGCTCGGTCTCCCCACAGGGTCCCCTTCAGCTGCAGGTCGTTGCCGGGAATCCCACGTGTGAATCCTTTCCTCCGCATTTCTGCGCCCGTGAGTCACGTACTCTTCCGTGCCCAGCTTGTGTCCTATTTTCTCCATAAGCCCGTCTCTACCTGCTCTTGACCAGTGACCTTCCTTTCCTCTGTTGGCCACCACACGGTTCCCTGGCGTCTCACACGTTGATGGGTGCTGAGCGGCTGCGTGGATGGGGGTGCCGAGAGGACGACTCCTCAGAGTGATCGGTAGCACAGCTATCTCTGGCTTATAATTCCCAAGCGAACAGATGGTGCCGTTTCTACTGAGTGACCAGCCGAGAGTCCTGCACAGACTCAGCGCTCACTTCATATTTCTTAAATGACGATATCCCGTACCTACATCTCTGGCCTTTCCAGCCTTCATTAAATGCGAAACAAATCAGAAAAGTACAGCTCAGTGAATTTGCACACAAGAAATGTATCCGTGCAGTCGCACCCAGATCAGGGACTAGAACCTTGTCAGTGCCCAAGAGACTCCCTTCCCAAAGGGAGCCACTAGCCTGACTTATGTCCGTTCTTGGCCTCTGTGTCAGTGAAGTCGTTCTCTTGTGTGTCTCTTTCTTTCACTTAATGTTCTGTTTCAGTGATGGGAGATGCATGAATCCTGGGTTCTGGCTCAAGCAGCTCAGAGTCTCCTGGGGACCACCCGGGACCTAGTTCAAACTCTTCTTGACTTTCGGCCTCTGGCCTGAGGCTCTGATCCATGGGGTAATCCTTCTTTGGGTTCGTTGTTTGCCACCTCCTTTAATAGGCTCTTCGAGGACCGAGATCCTGGGACCCGGGTCCTTGGACCAACCTCAGCGTGTCTTACCTTTAGTGAAGACTCAAATCTTCTCCTCGGTAGATAATTTTATATCCTACGTCTTCAAAAATGTTATCCCGTTCTTGAAATTTACATTTGAGATATTTGCCAACTGCTTCCTCTTGCTGCCAATATTTTCTGTTACATTCTCAGAAGATTTTTTTTTGAGTTTCACAGTGTTTTCTTCCCACGGGGCTTACTGGGACAAGCTAGGGGGGAGGGCAGCGAGTTCTTTCAGGCGATTCTCAGCGCTCCAATGAGGAGTGGCCCTTCCCCCTCCACCTCACTGCTGTCCCTCCGCGAGCAGCAGCTCCGTGCCTGCCTGCTTGGGGAGCTTCGGGGACCCTGGCGAGAAGGCGGTGTCCTGAGGGAGTTTCCACCCGTTGGGACAGTCTTTTGAGAAGCAAAGGGGCTGCCAGGTAGCTGAGGAAGCCAAGGCTGCCTCCCTTACCCCCACTCCACTTTTCTGAGTGCTTGTGTTCCTTCTCCCTCAGCGAGTGCCTGCCGAGGAGATCACCTATGAGACTCTAAAGAAGGCCATCGGTAAGTCGGAGGCGATGCCCGGGGCCGGGTCCTGAGGGAGGCACGGCGGTGTGCAGCCTGATGCGAGATTCAGCACAGAGGTGAAGGGAGGCCGGGGGCTTCCTCTAAACCCCCAACAACTACCAAAGCTGCCGTTGTAAATTCTGCTTTCCGGATGGGGATCAGCAGTGGTGCCCAGCACAGCCCGCGTCAGGCAACCCTTCTTCTACTGACAGCTAGCTGCCTTTAAAAGTAATCCATTGAGGGGCGCCTGAATGGCTCAGTCGGTTAAGCATCCCACTCTTGATTTCAGCTCAGACCATAATCTGCTAGTTTGTAAGACTGAGCCCTGCCATAGGGCTTCGTGCCGACAGCTCAGAGCCTGCTTGGGATTCTCTCGCCCTCTCTCTCTGCCCCTCCCTTGCTTGCTCGCTCGCTCTCAAAATAAATAAACTTAAAAAACAAAAGCAATCGAGCGTGCAGCCAGTTAGGTAAAAAGCAATTCTGAATAAATACTTTGACTATTTTTTGGTGGGTTGTGTTACAAAAGAACAAGTTGACCAATGAAAGGTATTAAAACCAAATCAATTAATATTTATTGGCAATAGATCTTCAAATGCAGCAGTACCTCCTTTATCTGGATTGTTGGGCAATGAAGTATTCCAAATAAGAGAATTTTTCTGAGAACCGATAATAACTTACGCTTTCGAATGCCAAACTGTTTTAATGGTTGTTGTCATTGTGGGTGTTCTTTCTGAGTGTGCATGAAACGTGAGCATACTTGACCGTCTTTATTTTTGCTGACTCATTTTGGATACCAAAAGGAACATGTAGAAGCCTCAAACTAGATGACCCTGGACCGCCGGGCCATAAGGACCGAGCTTTTATTGTTTTTTGTGACATGTCTGACTTTTCCAATGTTGATGTCCCTTTCAGAATAGCGCCAGAGTCCTTCCTGTTCCAGGAACTTCCTTTGAGAGTCCTAGTGGTAATGCCACTTGGGGCTTTAAAAGCCCAGCGTAAGGGTCCACTGAACTAGTTCTCAGACTCTTTCATATGGAAAGCGGCTGAGCTCTCAGGCTGAATCAGGGAAAGATCTAGCCCTCACGGGGCCGAGTAATGGCACCACACCCTCCATGCCCTGCTCACCACCCCGCCCACCCGCAGAAGGCAGAGCCTGAACCACAACCACAGGCAGTGCTCCCGTGGAGGGACCCACCCGTCTCCCTATTCCTCCAGCCCTTGCCCCCACATCAGTGGAGCAGGACCTACGGGCTGACTGGGCTCTCTCTACCGTAGTGGACAGCGTGGCAGTCGAGGAGCAGGAACGTGAGCGGCGGCGACAGGTGGTGGAGAAGTTCCAGAAGGCACCCTTTGAGGAGATCGCAGCACACTGCGGGGCCCGGGTGAGTGAGGCAGGACAGGGGGAAGTCACTGGGGACCAAGCGCAGATGCCAGATTTAGGTCCAGGGCGGGACTGAGTTTCTGGGAGACCTTGGCACTTTTGTTACCCAGAGATTAGAGATTAGATCCCCCAACAATGCCCTGGCACTGCATTGTTTCCCCAAAAACCGAAAGGCTCAGCTATTAGCCATACCCTCCTTTAGACTTCACAGTGTCCGGGCAGGGAGGAAGGCCTGACCTCGGGAGCTCCTGTATCAAACAGACAGGCTGTGTGACACGTATAGTAGCAGGTAGGCAGCTGGCACTTAGGCACACGCCAGAGTGTCTGGTGCTTATTACCTTACGGCATTCTCGTGACGACTCCGTGAGGTCGGTGCCTTTGTGGAGCGGTGGGGAAAGGAGCCGCGGCGGAGGGAAGATGGGCAGCATTTGCAACGCAGGGTTCCGCTTCCGCCCAGGGGGCCCCAGCAGGGGAAGTGGAACGGCCCGGGGCCTGGAAAAGAGATTTGAAAGAGAAGATGGCAGATGAGTAAAAGGAAGGACTCGCGTCTATGTCTGTACTTAAGGGAAGAGCACAGACATGTCTTGAAATTGACTATGGGCCAGGAAACATAATTGTAAACATCCCAGATCCACAAATAACTTCTATTTCACTGCAGTTTTTCCTCTCAGTAAAAATACATGTAATTTTCTTTTCTATTACATATAATGTATTGTATATTTCTAGTATACCAGAGTACATATAATAATAGTGTATGTGGACACATACAGATTTTTCTGGGCCTATGTTATTCTAACCTCATGGCCCATCTCCAGAGGCAGGTGCTGCTCATTTCATGAGCTCAGAGTTGAGGCCCATCCCCGAACACGTGCACAGCCTCACTCTCTGTGCACGAGGGCTTAGTCAGAGCCAGAAGGGACCGGAAGCAGCATCCTCCCTAACCCACCAGTTGTGCACAGCTGCTCCTGGGGAGTTAAGGGAAAGTCTGAAACCAGCCCGGAGCCTCCTGACTACATGCCTTCCAAGCCTTACTGCCCCGCTCGGAGGAGCTAAGCCCCTTAAAGGACTGCCTGCTGGGGTCCCCCCGGGGGTCCCGGCCTCTGTGCTGTCCCCAGCAGGCCTCTGTTGGGTGGCCCTCCCTGATCTGAACCACAGCCAGGGTCCACAGATAAGTGCCATCAATGAGCTCACGCCAGTTCCCTTCCTAAGACTGGACTCTGGACGGCTGGGCTCCCGAGAGCGGGCATAAGTGCGGGGGAGCCCCCAGCTCACTCCCCTCTGTTTGTGTCTAGGCATCACTGCTGCAGAGCAAACTCAATCAGATCTTTGAAATCACCATCCGGTAAGTGGCAGCCCTGGGCAGGGACCCCTCCTCCCGAGTCCTCCGTCTCACACCTGTCTCCGGGCCTCCCTGCCTGCAGCCTCTGTCTCCAGGGCTGGAGTCAGCCGCCAACTCACCCAGACAAGAAAATTGAGACTAGAGGGAGAAAGAGACAGCTCAGTGAACCCCACAAAGAGCCAGGAGTCCCCGTGTTTTAGGCTGGTAATTTCTAAAGTAATAAGGTCACTGTAAAAAGCCTGCAGTAAAACTAGACTTCGAACTAGATTCTAGAACTGTCACTCAATCTTTGGTCCCTGTTCAAAGAAAAACACAAATCAGCTACTCTTTTTGACTGCATGGGTTGGGACCCCAGATCCCCCTTCTCGTGCCTTTCTCCTCCGTGTGTCCCTGCCTCAGGCCCCCGCCGAGCCCATCAGGTACCATCACCGCAGCCTACGGCCAGCCTCAGAACCACTCCATCCCTGTCTACGAGATGAAGTTTCCGGACCTGTGCGTATACTGAATTCCAAAAGACAGAGCCTCTCGAAGGGGTGGGCTCTGAGGGAGGGGCTCGCCCTCACAACCCACCCCTGGGACTTGGGAATCGAACTGGGATCTCAGAGAAAAAGCACCTTGGTTGGCAAGCACCTCCCCAGCTAAGCAAAATGGAGTGTCGGGGGACCCGTCTTGGTCCTCCCACTTTCTCCCTGTCTTCCCTGAGGGAGATTGGCCTCCTGCCCCTCTGGGGCCAATAAGCATCCCCCCTGCCCTTTGTTTCCTCCTTTGTGTCAGCCAGGAGCCGGGAACCATGAGGTCTTCAGAGGGAGGCGGGAGTCTCCAGAAGCTCCTGCCTGGGGTAACACGGCCAGGGCTTTCCTAGGGATGGGTCTGGGGGGCAGAGCCACCAGTCCCCTGGGAGGGAACTAGACAGAGACAGGGTCAGTCAGAGGAAGGCACAGACTGCAGTCCGGAGGAGGCAGGGCAAAGCTCCCAGCTCCTCTTGGAAAGCGGGGGCATACGAGGCTGGAAGATGGCTGCTCTCTTCCAGAATATTCCCTCCCCTCAGGCGGAGGCCTCCAGCCTCTGGGTGTCCCTTCCACTCTCCTGCTCACCCCGCCAGTTGCGTCCTTGTGACTCTTTCTAGTATTAGTTCATATGGAGCCCTTACAACAGGAACTGCAGTAGGAACACCACGCGGGGCGGGAAAGGATGAAAATGGAGTGTGGACAGGCTGGCCGCGGGGAGGCTGGCTCTCCCCAGGCGGGGCCTGCCTCCTGTCAGGAGCTGGCTCTCCGTGGGCAAAGCCACGTCCCTCCGTGGCATCTCACCTCCTTCGTTCAGAGAGAGCTTATTGGGTCCACTATAGTTCTCTCCCTTCCGGATGTTTCTCTCAGTTGAGCTTTCTCTCTTTGATGCCTTTCTTCCTGAGGATCCTGGCATGTTTCTACAGCCTCTGGGTTGAGGGAGGGCAGAACGAGATAATCTGGTTCAAGAAGACCTCATGGCACACGAGGAACCGAAGGGCCCCCAATCCCACCCACCTCACTTCCTTTGGGAATGGCTCCCACCCTGGCCTGGGGAAGGGGTGGGGCGGGGGGTTGTGAGGAGTAGCACTTTACATCTCAAGGATGTCAGGAGTCAACCTTGTGGCTATTTCATTCAAGGAAAGAAGGATCCAGCACCTAATACCGGAATGATCTTTTTGCTCTTTGGACAAAGTCAGGACATCACTGCCAGCTGGCAAAGCTTCAGGCTTGGGGAAAGGCAGTGGAGCCCCCTCTGGGTTCTGGGCTTCTATTTGCCCTGAATGCCATCTGTGTGCAGAGGAGGGGCTGCCGCAGAGCTGGCGGCCTGCTGTGCTCTCCCCGCCTCCCCCACCCGGCCTCCATCCTGGGGCCTCTGGGCCTCCTCCCGCGGCAGAACCCCATGGGCCAAAATAGCCCTTTTCTCCTCTTCCAGGCAAACTTCCTCTATCTTTTCTGAGCTGATGTAACTCACAGGAAGGTGTGGATGGCCAGATGACCCCTCCCTGGAGAATTCGTTTTTTAAAAAGAGGGAGGAGGAGTAGATTTCTTGACCCAAAGGAACTCCTTTTAAGGGTACAATTTTAGGCAGTGTGAGGAAGGGTCAGAGGCAGGATGTTTCCGCTAAGGGGAGGGCAAGCTTCTTGGGACGCTCTCTGGTCGCACCCATGCACGCAGCCCCGCACAGACACACAATGAAAGCCTCATTATTAGCACAAATCGGTGTATTTTCCCAAACTGGGAAAACCTTAACATATGTACTTTCCCATTACATGTGCAATAAATGTTTTGGATGGCGGGGTGGGGGGTTGCTATCTGACTCTCGTTCCTATAGTTTCTACCCGTGGTCGGTGCCTCTGTGCTGCGGGCCTGTGGCTTCCAGACGGCCTGCATGATTACAAGGCCCGAGGAGCCTGGCTCCTTCTCCCTGCCCGCACCCTACCCCCACAGCTTTTGGCTCGGTTCAGTGGCTCTTGGCTAATGCTCAGCCCAAATTTTATAAGCATGAACTTAGATTTCTCTTTACCTTACAGTCTCTTTATTAGCAAACAAAGTTTAAAATGAAATTTGAAGGCAAATAACCTTTGGAAGAAAGTTTAGAGAAAAATCTCAATCTTGAGCCACAAACATGTCTTCCCTTACCGGGTCTTTCCATCTCTATTCCCCTACTTGGCTTTGATGAGAAACCTGGTTTCTTTCTCGTGTCCATTTGACTTTAGGGTCTACCCCATGACAGCTGCACCCTGAGCACTGCCCTTTGGGGTCCTGGGGCTTGGGCGTCGTGGCCCTGGAGCCTCTTTCTAGAGCCAGCGCCAGAACCAGAGATCGGTAGGCCCACTCGGATGGCTCCCCCTCTCCCCTAGCCTGGAAAGAGAGTGAAGAAAAAGGTACAGAGCTCGTTCTTCCTGCACTCAACCCAGTCTCTGTCTGAGGCAGCTCTTTTAGTTACATCATGGCTGCCTAGCAAAGATGTGCTTCTTTTGGAGATCTAGCCATTTCTTGAGTGCCCTCTTCTCGGTTTCGGTTTCAAAACTTCCACTCAGTGGAATATCGGATTGCCTGCTGACATGAAGTAGAACCTAGATTCTAGCCAAATCTGCCTCAGAGTCGGAAAGTGTGACTGTTAACTCAAACGGACAGTTACTCGGTCAACTCAGCAGTGTCCTTCACACACACACACACACACACACACACACAGCCCCTTCCTGCAAGCCCAAGGAGAGAGGCGGAGCAGAGTGGGGGGGGCGCCCGGACCCTTGGCTTAGACTCACTGCTCACTGCCTTCCAAGCCCTCTGGCGTCTGGCGGCCCTTTGTCACGTGACCGGCCATTTTTGCCACCTGTCTCTCTTTTGATTGTGAGCCAGCAGGCCCATCCAAACCAGCTGCTCCCCAGAGCCACTGAGGGCTCTTGCTTCATGGCCAAGGGGTAGGTTTGGTTAGCATTCTGTTGGCAGAACTTAAGGCATGAAAGTATTTGAGATTTGGAAGTTCTATTAATTTGGTTGAGTCACGTAAGCCCGGTAAGAAGCTGGTCAGCAGAAAGTACCAATACGATGCCTGGGGCTCCTTGTTTCCCTTGAAGTGGGGACCCCAGTGCCCTGTGCCTGCTCCCATTTTCCTCTCTCTGAAAAGTGGAGATAAGTGGTTTCTTGACTCCTAGATGCCTCCTCACCAAAGACGGAGCCCAAGCAGGTGAGAATTAGAAAAGTCCCTCACTCTGATGCTGTCCTCCGTCTGTCCAGCCTCCTATACAAGTACAAACGGATGAGCAGTGAAAAGGTGGGGCTGGGACCATCCACAGTGCTTGAGAAGTACCAGGATCGTGTACACACTGCCCTTTGCCCTGGGTGTTCTGGGTCCCCTAGGACATGTTTCATTTGGCCTGAGAATCACAGCAGTCGTGGGGTACCGTCGAACAGCTCAAAGGCCAGACCTCTGGGCTTCTCTGGGGGCCCCTGGGGCATGATAGCTTCCGGTTGCTATCGCGTGGTCCTCAGGCCTTCTGACCTGAGCACAGAGAGTGTCCCTGGGAAATGAGGCCATTTCTCCCAATCCTTCTCTGTGACCATAAAGTGGCAGCTGGCCTATGGGGGTCTGTGGGAAAGGAGTAGACCGTGTGTAAGGCTGAGGATTAAGTTTAAAGGTAGACAGGGAGGACCGCTCGGCAGAGCAGGTCACGCCCGCTTCCCCTAACCCACAGACCCCGGCAGGCAGATCCTGCGGAAACAAGGTGTCTTCCTGGGGTCTGAGGAGGTTTAGGGCCACGGGCTGCGTCTTCATCTCCTAGAAATCTTCTGGTTAGAGTGACCCTAAGTCTGAAGATTGGAAGGCTGGTCACAGTGGGCCCGGCCAGGTGGGGAAGTGGGGAGGAGACAGGGACTGCGAGCAGGGCTCTGTGGCCTGTCGGAGTCAGAAGCAGTTTTCTGTGCTCTTCTTTAGCGTCGGCGGGGTCGACCAGGTTTTTTCTCCTTCAGGGGGCCTGGGGGCCTCGGCCGTCACCTCCCCCTTCTGAGCTCTTCCTCCACGAATGGCGATTCTGCCTGTGGAGGCAGAGCGGTGAACCCACAAATGCTGCAGAATTACACCTGTCGTAACGCGTCTGTGTCCATTTAGACCTTCATGACCTGGCCGGGAGTGTGTGCGCCACCTGCACGCGCGCGTGTGTGTAATGCAGTTCATAGTTGACGATATATGTACATGACAGCTGAATTATTTATATGTGAGTGCAGAATTAGTGCCTGTGGCAGTGTTCTGTATTTTAAACTCATTAAATCAAATTAGTTTTATCTTAAGGAAGGGGAAAGAGGGTTGGGGTTGGGGGGAGGTTGTAGGAAAAAGGACTCTTCGCAAGATCGTTCTTTAGGATTATTAGTCATGATTTCCCAGTGAGTCTTCATGATGCCCTTTTCAAATAAATGTTAATGTTGTCACCACACGGTTGTCTATTTGATTTCTTTAAAGTAAATGGTTTTTGGGGGATGCAAACAGAATCTGGAAATACCAACATTAACTGCCGACATTTAGCCACCTCCACCCACCATACTTCACTCACCTAAAAAGGAAGGGGAGTGGGGGGAAGGACGCTACCAAGATGTAAACAGGAAGCTCGGGATTCCCAGCATGGGAGCGTCTTCCGCTGGAAGGCCTGGGCCATTTCTTCATCACAGTGACTAGACTCCAGCCCCATAATATCACCCACAGCGGGGGAGACTTTCTCTTAAGAATCTGGCTTTCTGATTCCCTTTCTGCGAGATTTCCTGGGGTGCACTCAGTTTTCTTTAATTATGAACTCTTAGAGCATCAAAGTAAGGGGGTATGTGTGCAGGTGCCAGACACCAATGTTTCCCGGCTGGCTTTGATCCGTGCCGTCCGCTGGTGTGTCTAATGCAGTTGGCGTGTGTGCGTGTGCATCTCTGTGTGTATCTAAGCATTCGTGAGTTTCTTGTGAATTGTCAATGTATGTGGCCCTAAATCCACGGCCTCAGCATGGTACGAACACCATGGGGCCATATCAAAGAAATATAACGCCCGGCCTCTGCCCTTTAGAGCTTAGACTTGCCCTAAGGAGAACACAAGACATACAGGCAGCTAGAAACTTGCCATCCGAGCTGGTCTGCGGGCCCTCCAGTGCGGAGAATGAGGAGGCTCAGCCGGAAGAGATCCCAACTTTCCCAGCAGAACTGGACTCAAGCCCAGGCCCGTGTTTTAAAAAGAGTTTGAAAATGGTGGGGGGAAGGTGGAGAGTTTAGGCAGAGGGTGAAGGAAGAAAGGAAAAGAGAAGCTCAGTAGGCGGAAACACGGGAAATAGGGTTTGGTAAGGAGAGTGAGGCTAATGGACAAGGGTCCTGCATGCCGCGGCCCAGAATTTGACATTGATGGAATTGGCCATCGAACCAGGGAATGTGAGGAAAGCAAGATTTTATATACATTAATCTGAAGAACTTGCGTATGATGGGTTGGGGCAGAGAGGGACTGAAGACAAAGACACCAGTTGGTTAGGAAGCTGTTGGATGATCGAGGCCGAGCGCTGAGAATAACGAGAAAGGCTGCAGCTAGGCAATATGGGGAGGGGTTTGGGAGTAGCTAGAGGAAAAAGAAAGAGACATGAAGGCTTGAGCCTGAGGGACTGGAAGAAACATCTGTGTATATTGCGTTGTGTGTATGCAGACGTGTCTCCACGGGTGTGTGTGTCTATGTAGGTGAGAACAAGTGTTTGAGAATGTTTGTGGGTAGCCCGGAAGTGCAGTCAAATCTGAACTATTTTTGGGTTTTTTTTTAATGTTTATTTATTTTTGAGACCGAGAGAGACAGAGCATGAGTGGGGGAGGGGCAGAGAGAGAGGGAGACACAGAATCCGAAGCAGGCTCCAGGCTCTGAGCCGTCAGCACAGAGCCCGACGCGGGGCTCGAACTCACGGACCGCGATATCATGACCTGAGCCGAAGTCGGACCCTCAACCGACTGAGCCACCCAGGCGCCCCTGAACTGTTTTACCAACCCTCAGCTGTCACATGTAGCTTCTCAGTGATAAAAAGATCACATCCATGTTCTCATTAATCCTACAAGAGCCTCCACACCAGGAAGGGAGGAGTGACTGGATGAGAGAGCTAAATCTTAGAAGTTTAAAGTCTTCCCTAAGGTCACACAGATAGCTAGATCCAGGGAGGGATTACCCTAGCTTCCCGCCCACAGCCCACAAGGGCTCCCCAGTTGCAGCGAGCTTCAACCAATGTTGGACTTGATCTCAGAGGTGTTCAAAAGAAAACCACAGGCCCAAAATGGCACCACTTAGGCCCAGTCACCAGAGCTTAATACCAAGTAGGTATTACCCCTAGAAATGTAGGTCTAGTTCCTTAATCAGGAATTTCCTGATAAGCACCAATCAGGTAATGATCACATGGGCCCTTTGTACAGGCCAAACGCAGGCCCATGAAGGCTCGGGCGCAAACACCCTCCCACCCTAAAGATTAGGCGATCAGCATAAGACCTCCTGCTTTTCCAAGGGAAAAACCTTACATGGAACAATCCTTCCTTTTCTTTTGCTAGTATCTTTCTTGCCCAACCCTCCTTCCTATAAAAACCTTCCATCTTGGGGCCCCTGGGTGGCTCAGTCAGTCAAATGTCATAATCTCCGTTGGTGAGCTCTAGCCCTGGGTCGGGTTCGGTAAGGACAGTGGGAACCTGACTGGGATTCTCTCTCTCCCTCCCTCTCTGCCCCTCCCTGGCTCACACTCTCAAAATTTATAAAAATAAAAAACGAAACTTTAAAAAACCTTCATCTTCTATAACTCCCCTAAGCTTCCCTCTACTTACTAGACGGGACACTAATGGACTCAGGAATCACTGAATAAAACCAATTAGATCTTCGGATTTACTCAGTTGAGTTTTTGTTCTTTAACAGAGAGGAGCTGGGGAGACCCTGGACCCTTTAATACCCATGGAGGGGAGGACATTTTCTTTTCATTCCCACCATGACCTATAAAATGTACAACCACGTGGCCACATGGCAACCACTGTGTCTCCAATATACGCTGCTCTTTTTTTTTTTTTGATGGATTATGTATTTTTATTTCATTCACCCAATGGACATTCAAAGTCGAGAGCCAGATGTGAAACTTGAAAGGTTTTATTTCCTAACGACAGACAGCTTTAAGAGGCTGACTATCTGAGGCTATCACTGCCTGAGCGAGTGGCACACCCAGGCTGGGAGGCGGCAAGAGGGCAGGGGAGAGAGGGGGCTTGGGGTCGACTTCCTGGGAAGAGAAGCCTCTGGCCCCGCTGCACGTCACTGGCCCTTCTTGTGGGCGTTCTTGATGATGGCGTTTTTGAACAGCGTCACCAGAGGCGTCTGGCTCTTCTCCGAGGTCATGAAGCCACCGTAGCGCTTGTCCTTGGGCGGGCTGCCCCAGCGGAAGTGCTCCATCTTATATAAAGGCCCTTCGTCCTTCTTCTCGGCCACCTCGGCCTCTGCCACCAGGCCGTACTCCAGGTCCGCCAGGGCCGCGGCGCCGTCGGCCGGGCCCTCGGGGCCGGGCACCGGCTCCGGCCCCTCGCCGGCCAGCTCCCTCTTGAACTCGAGGGGGAAGGTCTCGGCCGACTCGTCCTCGGCCCCGTTGGGGTACACCTTCACGGGGCGTCGCTTCTTGCCCACGGGCTTGCCCCAGCGGAAGTGCTCCATGGAGTAGGAGCGCTTGCCCTCGCGCAGGCCCAGCTCCCCGCCATCGCCGCGGGGCCCGGGGCCGCCCTCGGGCAGCGGGGCGCGGCCTTCGCCCGCCGCGACCTCTTCCTCCTCGCGCTTCTGGCCCGCGCTCCCGTTCCTCCGGCCAAACCGGTCCCAGCGGAAGTGGCCCATGACGTACTTCCGGGGGTTCTCGGTCAGCGGCTGCTCGTCGCCGTTGCCGGGGAGCACGGGCGTCTCGGCCGAGAGGTCCGGCTTGCACGCCCGGATGCACGCCTGCGGGGAGGGCGGCGAGCGCGGGAGTTAGGGCCGCCCCGTCCCGCAGCCCCGCCCCCCGCGCGGCGCCTGCGCCTGCGCCCTCCGCGCCCTGCGCGCCCGCGGCTCTGGGCACGTGTGGGCGGGTAATAGGCTAGGGCTTCGGCGGCCGTGGCCTCCGTGCGGAACACCTGTCCTCTTAGCGCCCGCGGACATCGCCTCTTTTCTCCCTCGGGCCCCCTGGTTCTTCTGCCCCGCAGCCACTACAAATACCCCTTCCCATTCAGTGGCTTACTTCTCCCGGAGCTTTTGTGAACAGGGTCAGTTCCTTACCGTATATGCAGGATATATAGGAATTGATCAATAAATGGTAAATGGGTGGTAGTTGTTGGCATTTAATGAATATCGAATAAATTGCATAAATAAGTATGGTTCAATTCGTATCTGGGAGGGGCATTGGGCTGAAATTGGGGGGAGGGGGAGAATCTACTCAGGTGGGAGAAATCTGGCCTCCAGGGCCTGTATTTTCAATAATGCCTCAACGTTACCCCAGTGATCTGCAAACCTAACTCATGCCCTACCCTAGCCATCTCCCTGTACATGCCTCAAATATTTTCCCATGCCATCTGGCACTTTTTGTGTGTGGTTGTTTTGTTGTTGTTTTTTTTTTCCCTAGTCTTTTGAGCTAATCCTGTACTTTCCCCAGTGGTGAGGTTTGGGAGGGAGTGGTTCACTTCCCCCTCACCTCATTCTGACTGGAGGGAGGGTTAAACAGCCAGGATTATTTCACTGGCTTGGGTCATGCGGCCTATGTCTCTGCTCTCTGTCAGCAGACAACTGAAGTCCGGTAGATATTTGCTTGGGAAAATGACCTATAGGCTGCAGCCCTGAGTTTTCAGTTACATGGGACTACGAAGGAGGAAAAAGAATGATCCTGTCCACTCTGTTGAGTTAGGAATTTCATACTCCAGAGATTTAGAATTATGACACTGCAGAATATTAACAATGAAAAGTAAAAGCCATCTCATACACCTCCCCACTGGACATATAACAAATCAGGAGGCTCAGGGACGTGAAAGGAGCGTGGCAAGTTTCCACGACTCTTTAGTGGCAAAGCCAGGGCTGGAACCCATGGGCTCTGATCACAGTCGGTGCTCCTTCCCTGGAGGGCTCTCAACAGGAGAGGCTGTGCAGTGAGTGTCTCCCATGTGTCTCTTGGGTCTCTCTCTGAACTAGAACTCACAGAATTCCCTGGGCTCGCTCTTTCTATTTTATATTGCACATGCAACCGGCGCTGTGTTTTAGGGTTCTCTCTCTTCACCTTAAATAGCTTCTCCATTGACAAAACACACTGAACGTAGTGATGTACAGTCCACCCTCAACAGGCAGGTGCCGGCAGCAAGGTAGAACTCAGTCACCAGCACTGGCAGTGTGTCTTTTAGTCCTTGACTTCATATAATTTCTCATTTGTGCCTCCCAGTACACACACACACACACACACACACACACACACACACACACACTTCCAGCCTGGCACAAAGGGCCTTAACTTGCTTCTGGAAAGGCCGTGGAAGACCGGTCCTCCAGAAGAATCATGAGACATTTGGCACTAGTTAGAGGAAAATGGCACCTGGGTTTTTCCTTCTCCCTCTAGAGATGATTCGTAGTGCTACCTAGCTGTCTTTGTAATTGGTAGTAGATAGAAAGGGAATAAAAATGGAATGAAATTGGCAAGTGACATGAGGTTATTTAAAAAGGAATAAAAAGGCTAAGAGATTGAAAATGCAGAATCGATAGAGGGAACAATTATTATTACTATTACTATTACTGTTATTATTTTAATGGTAATATCTCTAAATAGCTTAAACAGAGTGGGGTCTTCATACAAGAAGACAGGGCAGGAAGATAATCAAGTAGAAACTGTGGACCAGACCCATCTCCCTAAAACTGCTTCCTTCCCTCCTTGGCTCAATTCCGACTTCACCCTAGACAGCTGGTCGTACCCTGCGCTGAGTTCCTCATATCTCTGGGAATGAATTTCCCCTTCCCCACTCCCCTTTCTTTCGTGCCGTCCCAGTCCCAGCCCCAGTCCCATCTGATGCCCAAACCAAGATGGCGGCCACAGCCCACATACCAGCAGGTTACTTTCCGTGGTGAGGTCCTGACACTGGCTGCTCTCCAGGCACCAGCCACTCACTTCCATGGAGGCCTGAAGCAGCAAGGCCAGCAGCAGGGCCCCTGGGCGGCTGCAGCACGATCTCGGCATCTTCCAGGCAGGCTGAGGCTCTCCAGAGGCAAATAAGATTGGTGGGACCCCTGCAAGGAGCAGAACAATGTTGGCCACTGACCAGGAAGGACTGTGAGCCAATATTAACAACACATTCACTTGTGGAGCTCAGGGCTTTTTGAGGACAGGAGCAGTTCAAGGCAAAGTTTGGTGTGAGTTGTGGTGGAGAGGAGGGGAGGAGGACCTGGGAATAGATGGGCAATTTCCCATTTGTCTCCTATTAAAATCAGATCCCAAAGGAGGTTAGGGCTGGAAGCTATTTTAGAGATCATTTGGCCCAGCCCCTTATTTGACAGATGAGGAAACTGAGGCCCAGAGAGAGAGAATTATTCGGGTGTTCATGACAGGACAAGGCTAAGTTCTCCTGTTTCCCTGAACTTTCCTATTCCACCATCTTCATGAATCCCCAGTCCTAACACACCAGATTCAAGGAGTCACTTGGGAAAGACAAAAGATTCTGAAATTCCTGCTCAAAATGGTCTGTTCTGCTCCACCTCCACCAGGATCCTATCATTCTTTGGAAACTCTTTCCTACTAATAGTAGGTTTGCATAAAGGCAAATAAAGCCTCTGGCCAATTTGGCCCAAACCTCAGCTAACCTGGTTTGATGTCTTGTGCACAAATCACTCAGATGATCACTATTTCTCAGATTTCTGCAGCTTTGAGGAGATTGATTTTTAAAGCAGACCCCCATTCTTTTAAAACTGGCTCATCTTCTGAATACACTATATATCAGGCCTCCTCTTGTTCTCAGAGCCTCTCAAATGTAGTCTGAAAAAGCTGGACCTGAAGATGCTGTAAGCGTGGAAGGGAAGAAGATGGACACACAAAGCAGAGGGGAACTACCCACCCCGCATCGTGAGCACCCACCAAAGACACTTTCAGGGAAGTCAGAAAGTATCTGGGCAGATGCTGAAGTCCAGGGGTCAGGATGCAGTAGAGAGGAGAGCAGTGGTGCTGCCTCTTGACCCCTGTGCCCAACACTTTCCCCAGCCCTCTAGCTCTCCCGCTGCAGGTCCCCCCCTTACCCAAGTCAGCTTCCAGAGTTGACCCCAAGTTTGTCATTAGCTCACCACCAACCCACAACCATTTTGGATTTCAGAAGATCTCTTCAACCAGCTGTAGAAAGAAACCTCATTAAATGAGAAAAGTAATTCACGTTAAGGTGTGGGTGACTAATTTTTATCTCTCCTAATGGACATTTGCATTTTAAAATGTTTGCCTAAAAAACCTCTCATTTGTGGAAGGGTGGCCAAGGATTTTTTATAGAGAAGTCTTTGGAAATGAAAGTTCTCTCTGGTTCTCATTGTCTTCTTTAGAAAACCATTTCCTTTTCTTTGCCCCACCCCCATTGCTTTCCCCCAAAGCTGAGCCAGCTCAGGGCTCCCTTCTTGAATGATTGCCAGGCACCACTGGAGTGTTTTCAGAGCAGCCATTAGATGGTGCTGGCAGCCAGTGAGCTGGCCCATCAGCACCTCAGGCTGAAGGGGCAACTGGGAGAGCCTTGGTCCACTTTGGTGTCCAGTCTTGCTCAGGCGTAGGTTGTTCCTGTTGTAGCATTTTGATGCTCTAGTTCAAGAATGGAGCCCAAAGTTGGTGGGCAAAGCAATTTAGATTAAAGCTCTGAGACCACACAACACACCTGGGTTAGAAAAAATGCCAAGAGAAGCAGAAAAATGGTAATTACAGGGGCACCTGGGTGGCTCAGTCAGTTGAACATCTGACTTCAGCTCAGGTTATGATCTCACGGTTCATGGGCATGAGCCCCACGTTGGGATCTCTGCTGACAGTTCAGAGCCTGGAGCCTGCTTCAGATTCTGTGTCTCCCTCTCTCTCTACCCCTCCCCCACTCACACCCTGTCTGTCTGTCTCTCTCTCTCTCTCTCTCTCTCTCAAAAATAAATAAACATTAAAAATTTTTAAATATAAATGGTAATTACATATCACTATGGGCACATTTAAAATAACATATTTGTAAAGAAAGAAGTAAAATCATACAGATCTTGCAGTCCCCTCAACTATACTTCAATTCTCCTCAAGTTTGGTCATTCAGGATGATTTCCATTTTCTAAAAACCTACCTCATGATTTCAGGCCTACCTGAAAAGCCCCAGAGAGCATTTCTCTCTCTCTCTCTCTCTAACCACTGGCTGTCTGTGTTGTATAACATGGGAACATTCTCACTGCCCACCCTGTCAGAGTTCCAGTCTACTGCTAAAAAGTTAGTTTCCTGAAAGCAATTTGTTTTCTTTTTACTTACGTGTATTTTCTATTTTCTACAATGAATAAATATTACCTTGTGTTATTTTTTTTACAAGCAATAAAGCAATGGGGAGACGTCAAATATTGTGTTTTTTGTAGGTAGGGAGAGTGTTATTATATAATACAATAATTGAAAGCCTTGGAAAAATAAATAGAAATTTGTAATTTACTAATCTTGACATTAACTTTATAATTGAACTATACTTATTAGAATTTCATATGTGTAGATGAATGCTCTTTGAGCTAAACAAAGCACTGTGTTTGTCAGTCAGCAGCCTAAAACTGCTCACTGGTCATGCCCTTCTGTAAAGATTAGAGAAGCAGAGATACAGAATCTTCTCCTTTCACCATGTTACACATGCATCAAGTCCTAAAACAAAAGTGTCAATGGAATATTAAACCATTAAATAAGGTGTAATCTGGGCATATCTTCACAATGGACAACATAAATGCACACTTGTACTTTCCTTGGCTTCTTCCAGCAATTCTGTGAGAACCACCACCTCCCCATTGACACATGAAGAATTCGGGGGATCCAAACGCCCTGCAGACTCTCCCTCTTTCACAAGAAACCTCCTTTGCCCAAACCTCCATCAGCTCAAAGGGCTGCTTCCGCCCTGCAATCTAGGGTCTTCGGGTAGAAGATCAACTGTGCGGTCCTATTGAGGGCATACACAGGATGGTTCAGAACCTTGGACAGTTCCCATACACGCTACGTCTTTTTAACCCCAGCTGGGTCTTGTAGAGGAGACCCAAGTCTTGATCGGAGCTTAGACACATTGGCTGCGCTAAGATGGACAGGGAAACTAGGATTCAGAGGTGGGTCTGAAACCAAAGAAGATCAGAATGCAGGGAGTTTATTGTAACTTTTAGCCTTTACTCTCCTGCTCCCATATCCAACGTTAATTTGCACGAGAGTATATGGTATCTTTTAAGAAGTGACATCTACCCAAGAAAACCGGGAGGAAGAGGAGCCAAAAGACCGGGCTTTCCCGAGATTCCCCAGAAGGTTGTAGGAGACTCAGGGGTCCTAGCAGCCCAACTCCCCGGAGGAGGCGCGGCAGCAGGCTCCTGGGAGGCACTACTTTCAGCGTCTCAGCCTTTCGCCCAGCAGCCGAAGAAGGCTGGCCCTCTCTGCTCCCCTTTGAGCGGCTTTCCACGCCGCACTTAGTACAGAAAGTTTTCAAGAAACTCAGGACCGCAACGAACCTAAGGCGCCTCAAGTCAGCCGGGCGAGAGCATCCCAAGGCCCCGGGGCCGGGGCTTCCGGGGTAAGAGCGAGGTTCTGCGCCGCGGCGCCCTTACCTGTAGCGGAGAGGCTGCGCTCCGGGAGACTCCCGCTGCGCCGGGCGGGGATGCTCCTCGGCCTCGCTAGGACACTTTTCTTCCTTCCTTTCTCCTCGTTCGCCGCCACCTGGTCCGGGTCGCTCTCCTCGGTCTTTATATACCTGCGGGGCTCGCCCGGGTGGGCAACCGACGTGAACTTCCCGGCAGCGTAACCAGCAACTCCCCCGATCATGAGAAGGGGGGCCATGGGGCGCTGGAGGGGGGGGTTCCAAGTAAGGGCTAGCGCAAGAGCAGATGCGCCCGGAAAGGGGGCTGGATCTCTGCCCCCGGACGCTGGAATTAACACCGTTCCGCTGAAGGGCGCACCTGGCAGCCACCAGGAAAGAACTTAATTAAGGATGGTGTTAGGTCTCCAGGTAGGACGAGCAGGCGGCTTAGCACCCCGGTGTGGGGCAGGCCTGGAGCGCCTGCTGAGGTCGTTGAGGAGAGGGTGAAGTTACTTGTGTGCGTGCTTGGACTGGCATCTGCCTTGTTCGCATTTGGAGGTAAATATCACCGCGAAGGGGAGTTACGTCTGTAACGCCTCAGATTTCCCCATCGTTTGGAAACTGCAGTGACGATGTCACAGGGAATCACAATCCCTCTGTTCCAGGTTAGGGGTGCGGGTGGGAGGCGGGGGGAGTAGGGGAAAGGCGGGGAGCCAGAGGGGGGCCAGAAAAGGTCAGAAGTCACTCACCAGAGGCCCAGGGAAGATCGCCTTCTTGGGGGTGCAGAGTCAAGCTGCACTGCCCCTCCTGGGACTTAGTCCAGGGCAGGTTCTCTCCTGCTGCCCCAACCCTCCAAGGAAAAGATGCAGTTAACCTTTGAGTATTAATAGGGAGCGGGAAGGGGCTGTCTGTGAAGAGCAGCTAAAGTACTTTCCCTGTGGCCTCTCTCTTAACCTGGAGTAAAGAGGTAGAAAAAACCGTGAGGAGTCATGGGGGTGGAAGGGAGGGTTGGAACTAAACAGAACTTCAAATCAAGGTGCTTGTTTTAGTTTTTAATTATTTTATTTTTCAAGGTACTTGTTTTAATCTGCCAATCACAGGGACTTTCTTTATTCCCAGTCAGATGTTCTTTCAGACTCCAACCCTCCCTTGAGAAATTCCGACTGGTGACATTGGCTTTATATTCCACAAGCCTTTCCTTTTGGGACGCAGGAAAAATCTAAGCTCCTAAACAGTAAACACGGTACTTTATCAGCTGGCCTCGCCCCCTTTCCAGGGTGGTCTCCCACCTGTCCATCTTGCATCCTGGCACTTCAATCATCCACAACACCCCCATTCCCATGAACATTACTTTCTCAAGCCTTCATCTCTTTCTCCATGCCACTCCCACAACTGGAACCTCCTTCCTCTCTCCACCCACCCAGAAAAATTGGACTCTCCTGCATTAAGATTTGGCTTATCAATTATCACCTATTCTCTGAAGCCTGACTTGGTTAATTGTGCTACCTGGGGCATGAAACATGGCTTTCTCTGTTCTCCAAAGAACCCCATTCCCATCCTGTCCATACACATAGCCTTCATTGCTGGAACAAATTCCATGTTGTCCCCCTTCTTCCCTCTTCCACCCACTCCTGCCCCGCTACCGCCAGGCTTGTGAGTATTCTAAATCAGATTGCAATTTTATCTTATTTTTCTTTGTGTTGTTTTTATAATACAGTAAGAGACAGCTGGTGGTAGCAGAAAAGCCAGACCAAGAAAAGTTCAGACTGACCCAGCTTCTGTCATCCTTTGTTAGCGGAGTTCTTAATTACATGTAGCAGAGCTGAAAGACCACTGAATTGCATATAGAATCACTGGGCAGGTTGGGAACCAGGATCCAGAAGTGGGCAGGGCCAAAAGTTGGCCGGAATCAAGACCCAAATCAGGCTGCTGATCAGATCCAATCGGAAAGAAAACCAGATGGCTACTGAATGAAGGCTGCTGTTCCCACTGCGGCAGATGCCACCGGGCAGGACCAACTACTGTCCTTGCTTCTTTAGCACTAGCTTCTCTTTGAAAGCCTAGAACAGGTCACTTTGACTGAGATGACGATGTGATTTTTCCCCTTTATTGTGATAATGTGGTGAATTACATTGTTGATTTTTAGTGTTACAGCAACCATGTATTCCCAGATTGAGCCTAATTTGATTATGCTGTGTTATCTCCATACAGCACGGGGTTCAATTTGCTAGTATTTTATTGAGGATATTTTATCCTTGTTTATGAGATTGGCCAGTAATTTTCCCTTCTTGCAGAACTCTTGTCAGATTTTGGTATCAAAATTATGCTGTCCTCATAAAACAAGCTGGAAATCTCTACCCTCCACCCTTTTTTTAGTTTGGTACAATTGGTATTCAATGGTGTTTATCTCTTCCCTAAACGTTTGAGATAACTCATTAGTAATACCATGCTTGTTTGTTGAATGGCTTTGAACGACAGATTCAATTACTTGAATAACAATATTCTAATAATCGGTTTCTTCTTGTGTCAGTTTTAGCCAGATGTAATACTTCTAGAAATGTATTCATTTCATCTAAAGTTTTTAACTTATTGGCTTAAAATTGTTTTCTTAGCTTTTCTTATTCTCAGCATCTATGGAATCTGTAACTCTTGTCCCTTTTCTCTCTCATGTTGGTCATTTATGTCCTCTCTCTTTTTGTCTTGACTAGTTTCTTAGGAGTTTATCAATTTTATTAGTGTTTTTAAAGAATCAATTTTAGTTTTGTTTATTTTCTATGTAGCATGTACACTTTTATCTATTTCTGAAATTTCTAGTGTTATTATTTTTTGTTTTCTAATTCCTAACTAGTTGTTCTTTTTATCCTTTTGAGTTGGACATTAAATGAATGCTTTTACTTAGATCATTGATATTCAACCTTTATTCTTTTTGATATATATGTTTATGGCTATAAATTTCTTTTAAAGTATGGCTTTAGTTTCATCCCACAAGTTTTGCTATATTGTATTTCTATTGCCATTTATTTAAGATATCTTATTATTTTCATTGAAATGTCTGAATTAACCTATCAGTTACTGAAAAGTGTTCTCTTTAAACTCCAAACATTGGGGATTTTCTAGTTATGTTCTGAAACGAATGTTTAGCCTAATTCACCTGTGATCAAAGACCGTGCTCTATTTTATTTCAGTCCTTTGAAATTAGGGAGGTGCGGGGAGGTGCTTAATAGATGAACATATCCCATTTTTGTTAATGTTTCATATGCACCTCAAAAGAATATGTATTTTATGGTTGCTTAAATATTCTATATCCTTTCTTTTTTATTTTATAACTTTAAATAATCTCTACACCCAACATGGGGCTCGAACTCATGACCCCAAGATCAAGGGTCACATGCTCTACTGACTGAGCCAGCCAGGCGCCCCTCTATTTCCTTTCTAATTACTTGCCATCTTATTTTATTAGTTACTGATAGAAGTATGATTTCTAAATCTTCCCATTATTTTTGTGGATTTATCTTCTTCTCCCTTTAGTCCTGGCATAAAAACAACTTTCTAAAAATCAAATGGTGAACGTGGGGCAGTGGTAGAGGGTAATACAGGATCAAGGATAAAGAGAGTAGAAACCTACAGGAGCGTGGTTACATGCTGATGGCAATAGTCTAGTGATGAGGGAGACATTGAGGGGGGAAACCAAATAATCCAAGTCTTCTACTAATCCAAGTATTAGTCAGGAAGAACCTGACCTTGAACAGTGGAGGGTCTTCCTCTTCCACCGCAGTGGTGAAGGAGGAGAAGGAGGTATAGACACAAGTAGACCTGTCGGATAAGCCATGGGAAGGTGAGTGGACTTCTCTCTGAACCAGAGCCTTTACCTTTTAACCCAACATTTCCTGGGAATTATCCTGAGGAAATTACCTAACAGTTACGCTAAGTACTGTTCAAGACTGTTCATACAACATTGTTTATAGTAGCAATAAAATGAAATAAGCTAAACATCTATAATAGGGTATAGTTATAAAAATTATGGCAAAGCCATGTAATTAAATAGTTTGAAGCTATTCCAAACAATGGAGATATTTATTTCTAGACATAAAAAATGGCCACTGTGTGTTAAGTGGTGGAAGTATAATAAGATATAGATACAAATAGGGATGAAAACAGGAATTGAGATAAAGATAAAAAGATATCAAAGTGTCAGGAGTGGTTGTTCTATATCTAATGCTATATTACAAGCCTCTCTCAAAACTTAGTGATTTAAAACAACACTCATTTTCTCATAAATTTGCAGTAAGATCAGGGGCCAGCATGTCCCTGCCCCACTTGGCATCAGCTTAGGTAGCTTAAAGGCTGGCATCTATAATTATTGAAGCCACTCCTTCACATGACTGGTTCCTAGGCTGGAAAGACTCAAACATCTGGGGGCAAGAAGAGTTGGGGCTCGTCAGATGCTCCTTTCTGTCTGTGTGTAGCCTTGCCGTGTGGTCTCTTGCATGTGGCTCACACCTCCCAAGCATGCATCTGGAGGTGGTCTGCTCTGCCAGGTCCAGGCAGTGGGTGGTCAGTAAGGTCTGCCAGGTCGAGGCAGTGGCTTCCCCAGAGAAGCCAATGCTGAGTTGAGCTGAGCCAGTAGGTCACCAAGATGAAGAAAAGAAAGGCAATCCAGACAGAGGGAACAGCAGGTGCAAAGGGCTCAAGGCAGGAGAAATCCAGTTATGTTCCTGGAATGCTGGGTGCATGTAGCAGAGCGAGAGAGAGAGAGAGAGAGAGAGAGAGAGAGAGAGAGAGGGAGAGGAGAATGCTGGAAACAGAAGTGGGGACCATTTATGGATTGAGTCAGAAGAGCAGGAGGACCGGATTTCTGTGAGAGGAGGATAGTCAGGGGGAGGGAGCCTGGAGAGAGCAAGCGCGGATCAGAAGTGCAGTGCTCTGCTCCGGGCCTGGAGACCAGTCCGGCCAGAAGTGGGAGCAGGGAGGGGGGGAGACGAGGCAAAGGCAAGTTCATGAAGTACAAAGAGGGACATCAATGCAGAGGAGGGAGTCATGGACGCGTCCCTGTCTAAGGTTGTTGTGGCTGCGCGGATGGCACAATGTGGGGCCATGGCTTCTCGGCTCTGAAATCAGACCCCCTGATCCTCACCCCACTCAACCGCTGCTGAACCGCGTGACTCTGAGCAAATCCCCAACTTCTCTGTACTTGGCTGTCCCATCTGTGAAAGGAGGGAAATGGTTGCATGAACCCAGGCAGCTGTCGTGGGGATGAAATAAGATACTACATATAAAGATCTCGGAGCAGAGCCTGGCTGCTGATTAGCCCTTCGGAGTGCCAGCCTTTGGCCCCAGGAGAGCCTGGCCTGGAGTGGAAGGAAGAGAGAGAGGAAGGGACAGGGGGTCTCTGGACAGGGTGGATGAGGGCTCCTTTAGAGACCTGGCGTGTGAGGACCCTGGGGCCGAGGTGACGCACCCGCACCTGGCTGCGGGCACAGGGCCAGGGCTGCGCGCGTCACCCCAGCTTTTCACCTCTGAGGGTTTAATTGAAAAAGCAGTGTCACCAGGGTGTGAGTGCGTTACAAAGACAGGTGCAGAGGTGGCCTCCAGGGGACAGCGAGGAGGATGGGTGGCTGGGAGCCCAACAGGGGAGGGGTGCACGAGGAGGGTGGCCTAGCCCTCAGCCTCCAGGCCCTGGAGCCAGGCAATGGGGGACATTTCCCTGGGAGAAGAGGAGCCTCTGGGGGGAAGCTGGAGAGCAGGACCCTGCCAGGCCCCAGGAGGACCGGCCCTGTGCCGCAGAGAGGAGGAGAGAGGGGGGTCCTGAGAAGGTTACAGGGAGGTGGATGGGGTGACCAGGGTGGGGGGCTTTGGGCACATTCTGCTTGCTTCCCCCTGCCAGGAGTGGAGGAGGGAAGGGAGGGCAAGGAGTAGGGGGAGAGTGGGAGGGTCATTAAAGAGCTCTGGTCAGTCCTTAGGCTCTGACTGGATGCAGGGTTTGTGGGGAGAATCTGGGAAGAATTTAGTGTGGGGCTGGGGGCCGGCAGGCTGGGAGGACTTGGAAGGGAGGCAGTTGGGAGTGGGGAGAAGCAGAGACATGCTGACTCCGAAGCAGCCACTGTCCCATCTGCTCTCTGCCCAAACCCAGTGGGTGCCCGCGCAGTGCTTACTCGGAGGCCACCAGGTGCGGTGGGGAAAGTGCTGGCTTGGAGAGCCCAGATCGGCTTCCACCACTTATTCACTCAACAAACGGCTATTGACCCTCACATACGCCTGAACACACCTCCCCTGTGGGGAATTCAGCTCTAGGGGAGCCGAAAATAAAGTCATCAATATTAGCCTGAGAAACAGACACTCAGCTGGAGTGCCTGGGGGGCTCAGTCGGTTAAGCGTCCGACTTCGGCTCAGGTTATGACCCCACAGTTTGTGAGTTCGATCCCCGCGTCCAGCTCTGTGCTGATGGCTCGGAGCCTGGTGCCTGCTTTGGATTCTGTGTCTGCCTCTCTCTCTGCCCCTCCCCCATTTGCGCTGTTTCTCTTTCTCTCTCAAAAATAAATAAACATTAAAAAAAAAATAGACACTGCCCAGGCGCCTGGGTGGCTCAGTTGGTTAAATTTCCAACTTCGGGGGCGCCTGGGTGGCTCAGTCAGTTGAGCATCCGACTTCGGCTCAGGTCATGATCTCACCGTTCCCGAGTTCGAGCCCCGCGGCGGGCTCTGTGCTGACAGCTCAGAGCCTGGAGCCTGCTTCGGATTCTGTGTCTCTCCCTCTCTCTGCCCCTCCCATGCTCATGCTTTGTCTCTATGTCTCTCAATAATATAAAAATGTTTAAAAATAACTAAATAAATAAACATTAAAAAAATTTTTTTTTAAATTTCCAACTTCAGCTCAGGTCGTGATCTCATGGTTCGTGAGTTCAAGCCCCACGTCGGGCTCTGGGCTGACAGTGCAGAACCTCTCGGGACTCTCTTTCTCCCTCTCTCTCTCTCTCTCTCCCTCTTCCTCTGCCCCTCCCTGACTTGCTCATGCTCTTTCTCTCAAAAACAAATAAATAAACTTAAAAAAAAATAGACACTGCCAGTTACTTTACCAGCAAAAGACGGGTTTATTCGCGGGAGAATTGCAATCCGGGACACACAAGCTGCAGCAAAACCACAGGCAAGTCTGAGGAATATAGGAGAGGCACGCTTTTTAAGGAGAAAAGGGGTAAGTCGGGAAAGCGGCTATAAACTAAAAGCACACTGGGGTAAGCTGGGAGTGTGAAGTCTGGCTTCTCCCCGATAGCGCTGCTGCCCTGGGGGTTGAGGGAAGCTTCTCTTCCTCCAGCTGGAGTAGTAGAGTATCCGAGTGCAAGGTCAAGTCTAGGTAAGGTCAAGTCCATCTCTTCCTGTCTCTGATTGACCCCAGGCGGTAGGGTGTGGAGCTCCCCCTGCAGGAACCTCCTGACTCCATTGTAGTGAGGTTTCCCATTACTAATTTTCACATCAATAAATAATTACAAATTGTGATAAGTACAAGGCAGGAAATTGAGTGGGAGCGGGGAGGGAAAAGCTCCTTAGCAGAAGCAACAGAGTGTGCAAAGACCCTGGGTCAGAGAAGGTAAGAGAGTGCCAGAAGCCGCTGGAATGGGAGGAAGGGGAGGGGAGCAAGCCTTGGAACGGAGGAACGTGAGGGAACACGTCTTGAGGGCTCTGATGTTCATTAGATGATGACTTGGATTTTGTGCCAAGAACAGAGGGAAACCAGGGCCGGGTTTTAATCAAGGGAGTGACGGGATCCACTAGAGTGCCTTCAATAGCCAGCTCTGGCTGTCGTCTGCAGAACCAGCCGGAGAGCAAACAACCAACGGCTTCTTTTCCTCGTTTCATTTATTTATTTTGTATTTTTTTTATTTATTATTGAGAGACAGAGAGAGACAGAGCATGAGCATGGGAGGGGCAGACAGAGGGGGAGACACAGAATCTGAAGGAGACTGCAGGCTCTGAGCCGTCAGCACAGAGCCTGATGTGGGGCTCGAACTCACAAACCACGAGATCATGACCTGAGCCAAAGTTGGACGCTTAACCGACTGAGCCACCCACTGAGCCACCCAGTCGCCCCATCCAACAGCTTCTTTTTAGAGTCCAAATCAACAGGACTTGGAGCAGAGGTGGGAGTGAAGCAAAGGAGAGGTTAAAGAAGTTTCCGGAGTCTGGTTTAAGCAGCCGGATGGTGAGTCGGGGAGAGCGTTCAGAAATATGGGGGAAGGCTGAGGGGCTTGGGGGAGGTTTGAAGGAGGACACCGTGAGCTCTGCGACTTTGGGCAAGTTACTGCTCCGGGTCTCCCTGGGGACGTTTAGAGCCCCGGCTCATGGCGCCGAGGAGGGTTCTTGCCGGACTCCCCAGCAGGTGTGAGGAAGGCTGACTACCATTAGATTCTTGTCAACTGAAACACCAATTAAGAATTCCTCCAAGTGGAGCCTGATGGGGGTTAGGAGGCAGACAAAGAGCTGGCCTCCAAAAAGGGGACCCTGAAACCTGGAGCACAGCAGAGGAGAAAGTCCCTGGTGCCCCGCGGCCCAGGGGGTGGAGGAGGGTCCCGCTGTCCCCCTTCATCCGGGCCCCAGCCCCTTTCTCGGAGCTGCCCATTCAGCCCGGCAGCTGGGCCACTCCGCCACCGGCCTTCAGCGTGACCCCAAGGGCAAAGAGGAATCAATTTGTGCTGAGAATTGGAATGAAAGCGATTTCAATTGACCTTTGAATGGGCTTTTAATTTGCTTTATTACAGCCAAAGGGGCCTCGTGAAGAGACCCTTGAGACTGCTTTTATCCACTAATGCGCGCACTAGCGAGCAGCAGCCCAGGCCTCAGTGTGGAGGCGGGGTGGGCAGAGGGGGAAAAGGCCAGAGAGGGCCCAGGAGCCAGAGTCTGCCCCGCCCAGGTTTGCAGGCCCCACAGGGTCCAAGGCAGAATCAAAATCGGAGGAAGAAGCAGTGGAAGGTTCCAGCCCCAGCTCTGCTGCTGGAGCGCCTCGAGATCTGGGCCAGCACCTCCGGGTCGGTCTCCTCTGAACAGTGGCAGGGAGGGCACTCGTGGCGTGGCCGGCCCCTTGGTCCCGTCCAGGCCCCGATGTTCTGTGGTTTTAAGCTCATGTCTGCAGTCAAACGCCGTGGTAAAAATAACTACTTTGATAGAATGTGGCCTCGAGTGGGGACAGCAGAGCCTGCCGGGCTAAGGAGCAAAGCTCTGTCTCGCCTCCTCGTAGGCTGCTCTCATGCTCTTCCTGTTTTTCTGGAAATTTCTACTCTAGTCCCCTGTATGGGCCAGTCGGATCTCTGTTCTCTCCTCCCCATACTCCAGAGGAAGCCAAGGGGGTAGCTTGACAATTTCCTTCTCTTCTGCTGGGCAGAGCCCTGCAGGCAGCTCCCGGGGTGGGGGGTGGGGGGGCGGGCAGGTGGCCTCGGGAAGGCCAGCCCCAAAGCAAAGAGCCTCCTGCAATCACTTGTCTACACAGGGCCGGTGTCCGTGCCACCGGGTAGGCGGGAGGACCGTGAATTCATATTTACAGTCCCACGTTAGAAATGTCACCCGCTCTGTAGGTGGGTATGTGGCCACGTGGAACCACTCCCTTCTCCTAATCCCTTTCTTCAAACGGAGGGCTGGTTCCTTTGCGATCAGAGTGGACTTCCCAGGAGCGTGGGCTGGGGCGGGGCGGGAGGGGGGGTTGCTGGTCAAGCGCCAGACTTAGACTCACTCAGGTCATGGTCTCCCGGTTCGTGGATCCGAGTCCCGCATCGGGCTCTGCCGTCAGCAAAGAACCCGCTTTGGACCCTCGGTCTCCCTCCCTCTCTGCCCCTCCCCCACATGCGCGTGCAGGCACACACTTGCACAAGCGTGCGCGCACTCTCTCAAAAATGAATGAACATTAAAAAAACAAAAACCAAAGCAGACTTTCTGATGGTGGGGATCTTAATGAAGATGTCACAGGCATTAAGGGCACACCGAGCTCTCCTAGGTGACGTCCCCGCAGCCACTAGTCCCAGACAGAGCCCGAGCGCCAGCAGCCACCGCTCTGATGCAGCGACGGTCTTAATGGTCCTTTCGCGGGGAAATGCCTTTGTTGGGCCTCCGACATGACAGCTGCTTTTCCAGAAGAATGCCGAGTTCTCTAAGCAGGAGCTGGAGCCAGGAAAGTGACTCGCTGGCCAGGAAGGACACCGGTAATGCACATCCATTAGCCGCAGGAGAGGCCCTCAGAAGCCCGGAATCGTCCCTCCTCCACACCCAACAATGGCTCCACGTGGCCTTTTTACAGGCCCTCAGCTGGCCCCCGCCTCTGAGCCCCGCCTGGCGTCTCCTGCCCCGCTCAGAGGCAGGGAGGCCCAGAGAGCCCACACCGTGCCCTCAAGTCCCGTTGCCCTGGGAGAGTGGCGCGGGCTGGGGCGGTGCCGGTGCACCGCGACCTGATCTGCCATGACCCCTAGAGACCAGTGTCCTGCACGTGTGCCTGAACCTGGGTGTGCACGTGGGGGCGGGGGGGGAGCGTGAGCGGTGCAAGGACTTCTGGAAGGTAGTTTGATTTGGTTTTTTTAAAACTGCCTAAATCTTTACGCCCTGACTAAAGCGATGCCCTTGGGGCGCCCAGGTGGCTCAATCGGTTAGGCATCCAACTTCGGCTCAGGTCACGATCTGGGGGTTGGTGAGTTCGAGCCCCTCGTCGGGCTCTGTGCTGACAGCTCGGAGCCACAGAGCCTGGAGCCTGCTTCGGATTCTGTGTCTCTGTCTCTCTGCCCCTCCCCTGCTCACGCTCTGTCTCTCTCTCTCTCTCTCTCTCTTTCAAAAATAAATAAACATTAAAAATTTTTAAAGAAAGAAAGAAAATGATGTCCTTCAAAGCATCCCCCTTGTTATTCTTGATGCCTGTGGTGGGGCCAGGGCTGGGGCTTTTGGCAGACCCCCCCACCCCGGGAACCGCCCCCAACACCGGTTTCTGCGTCCCCCAAGAAGACAGGTCTTCTGACCCCAAATTAAAAATACATCAATTATATTCCTTAAATTTCTCCTTTATATTATAATTAGGTCTTTATATTGAAACTTTTTCTATTTGTGGTGGGAATGGGAAGGTTATATTATCTGTCAATTTCATTTCAGGAGAGTAAATAAGATCTTACAGAATATTTCCTTGTAAAAGGGAGTTTTGCTGCTGGTGGGAATGGAAAATAGTTTGAGGCGCTTCAAAAACTTAAACATAGGGGCGCCCGGGTGGCTCAGTCGGTTGAGCGTCCGACTTCGGCTCAGGTCATGATCTCGCGGTCTGTGAGTTCCAGCCCCGCGTCGGGCTCTGTGCTGACAGGTCAGAGCCCGGAGCCTGCTTGTGATGCTGTGTCTCCCCCTCTCTCTCTGCCCCTCCCCAACTCATGCAAGCATGTGCGCGCACTCTCTCTCTCTGTCAAAAATAAATAAAACATTAAAAAATTTAAAAACTAAAATAAAATATTGTGCTAGAGGCGCCTGGGGGGCTCAGTCGGTTAAGCTTTGGCTCAGGTCATGATCTCGTGGTTCGTGAGTTCCAGCCCTGCGTTGGGCAGAGCCCAGTTCGGATCCTCTGTCTCCCTCTCTCTGCCCCTCCACAGCCTGGCACACACTCGCTCTCTCTTTCTCAAAAAGTAAATAAAAACATTAAAAAAAAAAAAGCCAAAACAACATTGTGCTAATTGAAAGGCAGACACGAAAGGCTACATACTGTGTGATTCCATTCATGTGCGATGTCAAGAACAGATGAATGCTTTCCGACAGAAAGTAGACTCGTCGCCTAGAAGGTGCTGGAAAAAACGGGGAGTGACTGCTTACGGGCACGCGGTTCTTGCTGGAGTGATGAAAATCTCTAAAACCGTGTTGATGATTGCACAGCTCTGTGAATATAAAAAAAGGCATTTTACTGTACACTTTAAATGAATGAATTGTGAATTGTATCTCAATAATACAGTTACTTAAAAGGGGGTAGTCTGTTGAGAGACAAAGACGCAGCTACAGAGAAAGGCATGTGTTGAATCTTTCAACGTAACAAAAGAGGAGGGTGTCCCGCAGGTGTGAGGCTGCGTAAACCACCCTGACCTGGTATCCCTTTGGGTAAGAAAAAATACCCAGTCTTTCTTCCATGTCTTCGCCGTGTGTCTCCTCACTGAGAAACTTCACTTCTGACTTTTCCGATCACCAAATGTGTGGGTTTTTCCCACATGTCAAGGAATTCTCCACAACACCAAGTGGGTGTCCTACGATCGCACTCAATTCTAACGCTATCTACGATCCCACAGGCTGAGGGCTCATCCCAGAAGCTCTCCCCCCACCCCACGTCAGACGCCGATCGCCCGTTGCAGGTACCCTGGTTACCCACGACTTCTGTCTGATTTGGCTACAAATCGGAGGTTCCCATGACCCTTCCCTCAGGTTGGATGAATTTGCTAGTGCGGCTCGCAGAACTCAGGGAAACACGCTTATGGTTTATTCGAGGACATGACGGAGGATAAAATTGAACAGAGGGCAATAAGTATAAAATAGAATAAGGTCTCTGACTGCCTCTGGGTATTAGGGAAAAATAAAGCGACACCGCTTGAAACTGAAAAATCAAGTAACAGATGTTTCTTTCTGTTTACAGAAATAAAATCCTGAGCAGCAAATTAGTGGGCAAGAGAGGGAGAGAAGTAGTTCATGATTAATGTCAATATGACTCCTACTGGGAAACCAAGAGACAATATCTGAATCTCTAACTAAAGAGATAATGAAAGATTATTACATAATAAAAGTACTCATCAGTGATAATCACTGAACAATAATATACACCTTGTTAAACACCACAGAATGAGAAAGAGCACATAGTCCATCTAGGGAAAAACTAATTGGTATGAATAACGTACCGTGTGAATTGAGGTAGCATATGAAATATAAAGCGATGTGACAAGCCGGGACCCAATAAAGCATATTCATATATGTAAATGGACTTGAATCATCTATAAAGAAAAAATATTTTTAGAGAGATTTTTAAAAATCCAGTTGAGGGGCGCCTGGGTGGCTCAGTCGGTTAAGTGGCCGACTTCGGCTCAGGTCATGATCTCATGGTCTGTGAGTTCGAGCCCCGCGTTGGGATCTGTGCTGATGGCTCAGAGCCTGGAGCCTGCTTTAGATTCTGTGTCTGCCTCTCTCTCTGCCCCTCCCCTGCTCACGCTCTGTCTCTCTGTCTCTCTGTCTCTCAAAAATAAATAAACGTTAAAAAAATTTTAAAAAAAAATCCAGTTGAGTGCTATATAAAGAAACATACGTGTGGGGCGCCTGGGTGGCTCAGTCAGTTAGGCCTCTGACTCCTGATTTCAGCTCAAGTCATGATCTCAGCATTTATGAGACCGAGTCCAGCATCGGGCTCTGCACTCACAACGCAGAACCTGCTTCGGATTCTCTCTCTTCTCACTCTGCTTCTCCCCAACCTGGGCAGGCACACTCTCTCTGTCCCTCAAAATAAATAAATAAACATTTTTTTAAAAAAAGAAATATACATGAAACAACAAAAAGTGGGGAGGACACCATTTTGGAAGAGAATTTATAAAAAAAATTATGGTGTATTCATAGAAGAAAATACCACTCGAACGAAGAACAAACTACTTATACAACGATGCGGGTGAATCTCAAAAACATTCCGCTGGGTGGAAGAAGTTGGAAGCATTCACACCGTATGGTTCTGTTCGTATCAAGTTCTCCAACAAGCAAAATTCATCTCAGGCGAGAGAGGTCCCATGAGTGTTGACCCTGGCGGTGGCGAGGAGGGCTGGCCAAGAAGAGACTTGAAGGAATTTTCTGGAGTCAGGAAAATGTTCTATGTCCTAATGGGTCGTGGGTTACACAAGTGTACGCACTTGTCAGAGGTGAACACATGGTGTACTTACCTCGAGTACGAGTCACAGTAGGTAAATTATGCCCCAGTTTGAAAGAGAAGGGAACGGCGGCCATGTTTGCCCTTAAAGGGTCTTTGGATTCTTTAGCCGCCCCCACTGAGCAGGGCAGCGTCGCCCGTACGTCCAGCCACCAGAGCAGCACCCTGGTAGACCACGGGTAGTCTGTGCTGCTCTGGTCCCCAAGACTGCTGGTAGCCTGGCCTTGAGGACACTGGCCCTGCGGCGGTCATTGAGAGGAAACGAATGCGGCCTCTTCGCTGAAGCCAACGGGCAAAAAAAATGTCTGCCAGGCTCCGTCTTTCCCTAACAGGCCGTGACCTCTTGTGCTCTTCTCCAGCAGTCGCTGCCTGCATTCTGCAGCCTAAGTAGGGAGAGGAAGGGGAGGGAGGCTGGAATAAAAGGGGGTAGTCACATCTCCATCTCTTCCCTCTGCTTTTAAAAAGCTTGCGATACAGCGAGGGGAAGTGGTTTGCTGGGGACCAGGCTGAAGAGGCCAGATTTCCCAGCTGGAGCCGCTGGGGAGATGGACCGGGGAGGGGAGAGGCTTTCAGGAAGGGCACCGGCCCGGCTGCGTCAGCGCAGGCGGGGGAGGCATCGGCCTTTGTGCCCGCGGCCTTCAGCCACGGCATTCACGGTGAAGTGGCTGGAAGACAAAGGCCCCGGAGCCCTGTGACTCTCTGCCGGTGTACGTTTTAGACACTAATGACGGCCAGACCCCGGTAATGGGATGGGAAGGGCATGGGAGAGGGGGGGATGGAGGAAGGGAGGAGGGAGGCCGGGGTAGGGTGCCTCTCACAAGTTCTCGGGGGGCCTGGCCTCTCTCCCCGACAACCGGCCTCGTCTGCTGCCCCATTCAGGGGCCTACCTGGCCGTCCGGAATGACAGCCTCAAACCCCAACGCCCACATGTGGTTGTCAGGGTTGTGCCCTTCATAGTCAAGGGAGGGACAAGGACGCACGCTGTCCAGTAATCCTGAGTGCGCGGTCCAGAGGGGTCGGCGGGGGCCGGAGGCAATGGGGGCCACGGCCGACTCGAGCACCCAGAAGCCTCTCCCTCGGATTGATGGAATTAAGTACCTCTAGGTTGTAGTAGAACAAGCAGTGATGGGAAAAGACCTTCGCGCTCTGATTACATGGTAAATGGCAGCTGGTGAGCCCGGAGTGGTGGTGTGATCCCATTTTTGCTATTTTCAAAGAGTGTGTACAGGAAAGTTTTAAACTCTGAGGGACAGGTACCGTGTGTTAGCAACGCTTATCTGGGGAATATCGGGAATTTTTCTCTTCTTTTTGCTTGTCTCTATTTGCCAAACTTTTGAAAATAAGCATAGAGTCCTTCTGTAAGACAACGTTTTTATTAATAATAAATTTTAGGGGCTTCTGGCTGGCTTAGTCAGGAGAACATCCAACTCTTTAAGAAAAAAATTTTTTTAACGTTGATTCAATTTTGAGAGACAGAGAGAGCGTGCATGGGAGTAGGGGAGGGGCAGAGAGAGAGGGAGACCCAGAATCTGAAGCAGGCTCCAGGCTCTGAGCCTGAAGGGGGACTCAAACCCACAAACCACGAGATCGTGACCTAAACCGGAGTCAGACACTTAACCGACTGAGCCCCCCCCTTGATCTCAGTGTCATGAGTTTGAACCCCACACAGGGTGTAGAAATTACTTCTAAAAAAATAATTTCAAAAATTTTTAATGACTAATAAGTCAATACGAAGCTCTCTCTCCCACACCCCGCCACAGTATCTACAACCCCCACACCCCAAAACAATCCCCTAGGTCAAGACTTTGTCTTTTTTTTTTTTTTTTAATTTTACTCATTTATTTTGAAAGAGACAGAGACAGTGTGAGTGGGGGAGAGGCCGTGAGAGAGGGAAACCGAGAATCCCAAGCAGGCCTTCCGCTGTCTACACAGAGCCTGATGCAGGGCTCAGACTCACAAAACTGTGAGGCCATGACCTGAGCCAAAACCAGAAGTCGACACTTAACCAACTGAGCCACCCAGGAGCCCCAAGACTTTGTCTTAAGGAGTAAAGGACGAGGCTTTGCAAGCAATGTGTACCTGCGGCTGAGAGTCCCACGTCACCATACTTGCAGGCTTTGACATGTAGCTTCTCCACCAAAAGGACCTTAAAGAAAATGGGTCAGCACCGGAGAGTGAGTGTGTCGTGAACAGGAAATCGGCTCGCCGGCAAGACGGAAGGGCTCGGCGGCGGCTCGGCGACGGATCTTTGGAAAGACTTTAATACATGACCTTGAAGAAAGGGTGCCAAATGATATTAAGGCTACAGGGGAGTGACATTCTAAGTTGCTGGGACAAGTGCAGGGCAGGGAGGGTGACGCGGCAGAGGGAGAGGGGGAGAGGGCAGTGAGGCAGAGGAAGGCTGTGTGTTCATCACAGGTTAGCTCTTTTTTTTTGAGGATTATTTTAGTTTTTATTTTCTTTTTTGACTTTAAAGAAAGAGTGTGAGCCAGGCAGAGGGCAGGGTGGGGGGAGAGAGAGACCCTAAGCAGGCTCCACGTTCAGCTTAGAGTCAGATGCAGGGCTCGATCCCATGCCTGCTAGATCCTAACCTGAGCCAGAAGTCAAGAGTCGGCCGCTCAGCTGGACTGAGCCACCCAGGTGCCCCTGAGTTGGTTCTCTCTTTTTTTTTTTTTTTATTGTTTCTTTATTTTTAAGAGAGAGAGACAGAGTGTGAGCAGGGGAGGAGCAAAGAGAGGGGGAAACAGAATCTGAAGCAGGCTCCAGGCTCTGAGCTGTCAGCACAGAGCCCCGACGTGGGGCTCGAACTTGAGAACCACAAGATCATGACCTGTTAGCTCTCTTTTAAGATGAAGAGAGGGTTTGGAAAGACAGTCCATTCCCTAACGGGCCGGGCGGCAGGTGTACTGGTAGGCACTAACGAGATGGGTATCGGAAACAAAACCTGACCGCCCGTTCGCGGCCGGGGGCAGTGTAGACTGAAACAAGCGTGTTGGGTGGCAAACCCGGATTTGTGTATCCATCCCTGCGTGGAGACCTATGCGGAGGGGCGTTTGTATCTGTAAGAGGAAGAGGTGGAAAGGGCACGGATTTCCATCGGCTGGGGACCGGCCTAATCAATCACGGTGCTTCCGCCCGCCGGAGGGGCCGCGGGCCCCGGGAGGGCAGCGCGGTCCCGTCTCCTCGACGCCACACAGGACGGCGGGCGGCGCGTGCCTTCCTTTGCCCGAGGAGGGAACAAACGAGCCAACAGACAGCGGCCGTGCGATGCGGGACTTCAGAAGCGCGGCGCTGACGTCGGCCACCGCCGATGGGCAAAGACGGCCGCGGCGGGTCGGGGAGCGGCAAAGCCGGGCTCCAGCCAACGCGGCGACTTTGCACTTCCGTTTGTTTACTTCCGGAAGAATTCCCAGGAAGGCGAAACCCAGAGGGCTCGGGAGGGACACACGGCTGGCATTCACGGTGTCCAGTGACAGACGAGTGGGGATTATGGAGCCTGCGTATTCTTCTCGCTTATCTTTTCTGACTTTTCTGTAATAGCCACGTTTCAGTCTTCTATGAAAAAACAAAATGGTAAGTTTTATTTTTTTTTTATTAATGTAAGTAATCTCTACACCCAGCACGGGGCTCGAACTCACATCCTCCGGAGATCAAGAGACACCTGCTCCTCTGACCGAGCCCAGCCGGGCGCCTCGCGAGGTGAAGTTTTAAAAACAATGATGTGGGGGTGAGTTCCTGGCCCACAGAATCCTGGACTGTAATAAAATGGTTACTTTGAGGCTACTAAGTTTGGGGGATTGAGCTGTTTTAAGAATCAAGCCAGCACCTGACTGGCTTAGTCGGAAGAACGCACAACTCTTTCTTTTTTTTAATCTTTATTTATTTTTGACAGACGGAGACAGACCGTGAGCAGGGGAGGGGCAGAGAGAGGGAGACACAGAATCCGAAGCAGGCTCCAGGCTCTGAGTGTCAACGCAGAGCCCGACACGGGGCTGAAACTCACGGACCAAGAGATCATGACCTGAGCCAAAGTCGGATATTTAATCAACTAAGCCGCCCAGGTGCCCCAAAACCGCACAACTCTTGATCTCGAGGTTGTGAGTTCGAGCCCCAAGACGGGTGTTGAGATTATTAAAAAATAAATAAAGTTAAAAAAAAGAATCGAGGGGCGCCTGGGTGGCTCAGTCGGTTAAGCGTCCGACTTCAGCTCAGGTCATGATCTCACAGTCTGTGGGTTTGAGCCCCGCGTTGGGCTCTGTGCTGACGGCTCGGAGCCTGGAGCATGCTTCGGATTCTGCGTCTCCCTCTCTCTCTGCCCTTCCCTTACTCACTCTATGTCTCTCAAAAATAAAATAAAAACACTAAAAAAAAAAAAAGAATCGAAACAATGATGATACAGAAGAGTATTCAGCCTTTATAGCTTATTGTTTCTAAATAAATACTATTCCATTACAGAGACAACGCTACAGTTTGTCCAACCGACCGACCGACCACTGACAGCCACGTATATCATGAGTTTTTACTCTTCATTTACTCACCGAATATGTTTCGAGGACCTATGACGTGCCACACATGCAGGGAGGCGTCGGGTATTGGGAATGCTCTGGGAAACAAAGAGGGTTTGTTCTAGAAGCTGATGCTCCAGTGAGAGACAGACACTTAAAGTAAATCTTCAACTAAATGTATAGTTACAAACTGTAAAATATACTACAGGGGGAAAAAAACCCTCCTAAGAATCTCTAACATGGTGCAACGTTTGAAAATTACGCGGATGCAGATAATAGCGACCCACGTTGCGGGGACGGCAGGAGCAATTGGCACCGGGAAGAGCAAAACGCCGTTTAAGGCAGGAAATACAATCCGAGTGCAAATTAGCCTCCGCAGAGAACAATGTTTACAGAGTCCCGATGATTTCACTAAACGTAAAATATAGGTTTGGGGCTGAAGGCATGGAGGCGGCGAGGTCAGGGGAAGTCAGTAGCTGCTTTCCCCGGATGGATCAGAGCCGGCGGCAGCGGCGTGCTATCGAGGGAAACGGAGTGAACTCCCAGAACCACAGTGAAAAGTGGTTACTTCTGAGGAAGAGAAGCGGAGGCCGGGAAAGAGGTGAGCCGTGGGCCAGTGGCTTTTCATTCATTCGCTTACTCGCTCAACACGCACTTGCCGAGCTGGTTTGGGGCAAGGCCTCGTTCTAGGCGCTCGGGATACAGAAATAAAGCAGCTAAAAGATGGAGTTTATATCCAGAAGGGGAGACAATAAAACAAAATTCCGTGTTACAGATGGTAAGTACTCTGGGGGAGAAAAAGCAGGAGAGACGGATGGGAGGAGGGAGGGGTTACAACTTCAGATAGGTGGGCCGGAGATGGCGCCACTGAGCGACGTGTAAGTAGAGGAGCGAAGAAGGCAAAGGAGAGAGCCACGTGGACATCTGGGAGAAGGGCATACCAGCAGAGGGAATAGCAGTGCAAAGGCCCTGCAGTAGGAGTGGTCCTGGTGGGTTTGAAGAACAGTAAGGAGCCCCACGAGGCTGGACCAGAGTGAGCAAAGGAAGAGAGGTAGGAAACAAGGTCGGGGAATTAACTGGCAGCCAGATCAGGGATGGCCTCATGGGCCATTCGAGAGCTGAATTTCCTTGGGGCGCCTGGGCGGCTCAGTCGGGGAGGCATCTGACTCTTGATTTCAGCTCAGGTCATGATCTCACGGTTTGTGAGTTCAAGCCCCCCATTGGGCTCCACACTGACAGCGAGGAGTCTGCTTGGGATCCTCTCTCTTTCTCCCTCTCTCTCTCTGCCCCTCCCCCACTTGTGCATGCAGACAGGCTCACTCTCTCTCTCTCAAAATAAAGAAGTAAATAAATAGCTTTGATTTAATTTTTTTAAAATTTACTTTAAGGAAATAACTCTGCTAGAGAGTAGACTGGAGGGAGCAAGACCGGAGGTGGGACTCCCGACGGGAGACCAAAAAGGCCACTCGAGTGAACGGACGGGGCGCTGACAGTGGAGACAGACGGAGAGGTTTGGGATCTATTTGGGAGGCAGCCCGAGAGGGGTTGTTGAGCTGGCTGAAGGGTCAAGAACGTAGGCGGTTTGGAGAACGGTCCCCAAGCTTCTGGTTTGAATGGTTAGCTGTGCGCCTTGTACCAAAACAAAGGGGAGAGAGTGTTCACATCGCATACTGACTCACTGAGTGGGACAGTCGTCCGAGGCCTCTTGGGGGGAACCTCCAGAGCCCCGTGGCTGAAACTCATCGGTTACTGACGGGAATGTAAAAGGGCGCTTCGGGAACCGGTTTGGCCGTCCCTCAGAAAGCAAAACATAATCCCATTCCTGGGTGTATCTGCAGGAGAACTGAAGTGTATTCACACAAACACGTGTGCACAAATATCCATAGCAACACTCTTCGCAATCGCCCCAAGATGGAAATAACTCAAATGTCCACCCATTGATGAATGGATCACCAAAATATGGTGGTTAGAAAATGACACACAGAAAGGAAGGACGTGCCGACTCCTGCTACGACGCGGACGAACCTCAGGACCAGGACGCTCAGCGGAAGGCAGACACCAAAGGCTGTGTGTTGCATGATTCCGTTTATAGGAAACATCAGAAGAGGCAAATCCATAGAGACGGGAAGTGAACTAGGGGTGGCCAAGGGGCTGGGGAGAGAGGGGAATGGGTAGGGACTGCTTGTGGGGGGGGTTCTTTTTGGGGTGAATTATCCAGTGGTTATAGTCACACAGCCTTGTAAATATACTACAACCCACTGATATATGCACTTAAAAATGGCGACTTTTATGGTATGTGAATTATATCTCAAAAAAAAAGAAAAGACAGTTGGCTGAACGGACCCAGGGCCATTGAGAGGTTAGGACTGAAGACCCAACAGAGGGAGAGTCGGCATAGAGATGACATTTACAACGAGGGGACTGAGAGGCGCACTGAGATGTCACACAGAGAGGGGACGTGGTAGAAGCCTAGAGCCCCGTTGAGAGCGTGGATGGCAGAGAAGGGGCCCATCCGAGACCCAGAGGGGAGGTCAGAGTGGGGAAGGATCAGGAGGCCGTGCGGGCACAGGCTCCAGGAGTCAGTCTAGACGATGCTGTCAAAACACGGTTCACTGAGCAGGGAGGCCCGGGCGCGAGTCTCCGCCTGTTTCTCGGGGGCAAATCCTAGAGGCAGAGTTCTGGCTCAAACGGCACGGGCACCTGTAATTAGTAAAGGACAAAACCTATCTCTGTTCTGGGTCGGCAGTGAGAGAACCAGGGAGGCTGCCAAGCAGAGAGGGGACCAGAGCTGGCTCACGGTCCCGGGAGAACGAGGCACGGTTTGGGCTGCTGGCCAGGACCTGGCCCGGCTGGCAAGTACCAGAGTAACTCGCAGACCTCGGGAAGCTGAGGGGTGGGGGGATTTGTACTGTGGGAACAGAGCCCATCCGAGCGCCTCGGGGCAGGAACAAAGCAGAAAGAGGTACACCATACAGGGCAAGGATCCTCACTCCGGGATCCCGGGTGGTCACTACGCCGCGGTGTGACCGTGGGTCAGTCACTTGGCCACCGAAGCCTTCAGATAACTGTCAGATCTGAGCTCTGGCCAGGCATTTCTGGCCACAATCCTTTCCCCTTCAGAAATCTGTGTTTCCTTTTCGAGAAAAGGGATAAATCTTCCTTTGAACCCCCACCACCAAAATCAGGGCCGTTCCTCCCTCAGAGGTTTCGCTCTTGGGCTGGTTTTTCCATTCTCTGTAGGGGTCAGGAGGTCATTGATTTCGAGCAAGCTCTATTCGGAGCAGCTCAGTGCAATTCACGAACATTTACTGCGCGTCCCAGATGCAAAGCCACCACCATCATCTCTCCGTGATGGCCAGTCTCCCTGCTGCCACCTGGTGCCTGTACGGACTATTCTCAATGCGGCAACTCACCCGGAGCAAAGGGCAGCGTCTACAACAGCCAGCCCACGGTATCTGGGGGATCTCACACCCCTACAGGACTCACACCTCACACACACACACACCCCCCCTCCCTGCGCTGAGCAAACACATTCCCACCTGAACACACTCCTGCCTCAGGGCCTTTGCTCTGCCTTCTCTCAGATGGTCACTCATCTAGCTCCCTCATTTTATTAAGGTCTCTGCTCAAAATCAACCTCATGGGGTATTTCCCTGATCTCTTTACAAAACAATACCCCAGCCTATGGCTGTCAATCCCCTTCTCTCGTTTTCCTTCAGAGCACTCATCACCACCTTCGCAGGGAGGGCTCGTGTGTTCCCTCACTCCCCACCAGACTCCTGAGTTTCCTGAGCACCGGGCCTGTCGCCTCCCCGGTACCTGGAGCAGTGCCTGTGGAGACGAGGCTCTCGGCGCGTATTTGGCGAGAAGGAACGGACCTGCCCACGAGCCCCAGCCACACGAGTCGGTACCACTTGCTTTTCTGAACGGACACACAAATAAAGAACATGTTTCTAAGCGAAGCTCTTGACTCTTTTTGCAAGCCTTAGAATCTCTGCAGGCCTGAGTTTTCCTGTGCGACTCTGAAGGTCCGCAAGCCTGGGACAAGCTCCGCGAAGGTAGAGCTTGCGTCCTGTTGGCAGAGAAGACACTCAGAGGGGCTCAGCACCCAATAAATGACTGGTTCAGAGAAGGCGCTGGGCCAGTGAAGCCGGTGGTGTTCTTCGCAGGAGCAAAAATAGAAAGAGAGAGAGACGCTTTTGTCCCCAATCTGGGGAGCTGAGTTCTAGGTGCGGGGGGGGGGGGGGAGAACGGGATTGATTCCTGTCACCAGGAAGGTTCCCCAGGCATGTAACTAAACCTGCACGTTACAGTCTTTAGAAGAAACTCAGTCCGGTGATTACAATCCGCGACCGTAGGGCAGCCCTGCCCTCTGGTGGCCGCCTCGTGCAGTGCAGCCCCGGAAAAGCTTAGACAACAATTCAGGGAATTTTTTTTCATCCTACAAGTTGCCAGACTCCTTTGTAGACAACTGAGAAGACAGAAAGCAAGGGGATAAAAAGTAACCACATAACCCTAACAACTCTGATGCTACTGGAGTTTCCAGTCCTGCCTGTTTTAGACCTAGTTCGTTTCTTCAATCAAGTATTTTCAGAGCACTTACGCTCCGGCCGGAATCGCTCTATTTTTTATCTTGATATGCTCACTTCTGTCATAACCTATGTGGCCACACAGCCTTCATAAAGATCACCGCTAGTGGCTAGATGGCAGCCCATTGAGTTAACGTCCCCGGCCAATTGTCCAGTATGTGGGTGCCTTCTTCTTCAAAGCAGAGTGAGGCAGATGAGACGCTTTTAGCGTCTTCCTTCACGAGAGTGAGGTCCCGCTGGCTGAGCGGCCTCCAATGCCACCCACGAGGGTTTTTACTGTGTCCAGGTCCTCAGTCCTGAATGGGTGCTCTACCTAGACCCGAAGCGAGGGCACGCAACTGCTGTCCAAATACCTGCCTTCGCTCGACGACTACCACCTGCTGGCATTATTCTAGGGGCTGGGAATGCAGCCCTGGAAAAGGCAGGCAGAACCCCGTGCCTCCTGAGAACAGGTTCGTGGGAAGGTGGTGGGGAACACAGCATCGTGAGAATAATTCTAATTCGGCTGTGTGTCCCTACTTAATCTGACTCAATCAGAGGGGTCCACTTCCCTGAGGGGGTCTTTATTAAGCTCCGAACTCATGGAGATACAGAACTCAGCCTGGGGCCAGGCAGAGGGAGGAAGCGGGGAGAGGGACGACGGCCAGCCAGACCTCCCAGGAGTTTGTAAACTGGTGAGCCAGCAAGCGTGACCCCGGGGCAACAGGAAGTCACTGCAGGGTTTTGAGTGTTTTGGGCAAGACTAACCTTTTAAGAAAGATCCCCTGTAACAAACATAACCAGTTAGAAAATACGACCGAAGAAAAGAATCTATTCATAAGAGTAACACGAAGAAACGACTTAGAGAGTCATTTATCAAGATACGTAATATGGGTCTAAAGAAAAGCTGCGGGCTTTCCTGAGAGACAGAAAAGACGCGAATGAACGGCGAGACACATTTTTGCCTTGAATAAAAGCCAGTATTGTGGAAACGTGATGTTTTCTTAAATCGGCCTCTCTATTTGCCACACGCATGTAATATAACCTTCTGGATCTCAAGCCCCTGTTTTACCTTTTCCAGCTTCCAGCGCTTGGCCCCCGTCACACCAGGGACCGTGCGATTAGGTGATTTTCGTCGTTACGTGTTTCAGCGGTCTGCCCGCTACATGGGTCAAAAGAATACTAAAATTCATCTGGAAAATACACAAGTGAAAATAGCCAGTGAATTTCTAAAAAAAAAAAAAATCTCGCCAGGTAATAAGAATATGTGATAAAGCTGGAGTAAATAAAGCAGTTTGGCACGCATACGGAAGGAGGCAGAAGGATCAATAGAACACAACAGAGAGAGCAGAAACGGGCCCGACTCTGCGGAAAGTCAGGGCGTCATTAAGCTGCTGCTGCATCAGCGGGCGAATGGGTTATTCAGCAAACAGCACTGGGAGACCGGCTCGCCGTTTAGAAAACAATTAAACGTGGTTCCATATCTTTCTCCGCCTCCAGATAAATTGTGCCTGGACCAAAAATTGTAAATGTACCAACCGAACCACAGACGCATAAAAAGAAAGCATGCGTCCCGAACCCAGCGGAAAGGACAAGCAAGACGACACATAGCAGAAAAGAGATTCACAGGGATACCAGACACATTAAAAGCTCAGCCTAACTCATAATTTTAAAAATATAAATTAAAAAAAGTTACTATTTTTTTCTGGGGCGCTTGGGTGGCTCAGTGGGTTAAGCATCTGACTTCGGCTCAGGTCATGATCTCGTGGTTCATGGGTTTGAGTCCCGAGTCGGGCTCTGTGCTGACAGCTCAGAGCCTGGAGCCTGCTTTGGATTCTGTGTCTCCCACTCTCTCCGCCCCTGCCATGCTCACACTCTGTCTCTCTCTCTCTCTTAAAAATAAATAAACATTTAAAAAAATTTTTTTAAGTTACTATTTTTAACCCATTGGGGTGACAAAAATAGGGGGCAGCCGGTAAGGGAAAGGAGAAATGTCGGACCGTACACACGGAAATCATGACGGCCGCTGCATGCGGCCGCGGGGCGGCGGCTGCCAGCGCTTTAACTGCGCATCCCGGCGCGCCGGCAACTCCGCTTTTAAGAATTGATTTCACCGCAGCGTGACTTGTAAGAGCAAATCACTGGGAACAGGGTGCCATTCCTATGGCAATAGGAAAAGAGGTCCAGCATGCACTTGCAGTTGAAAAATGCAACGTGAAAAAAAAAAAAAAAGCAAGGTGCAGAAGTTTGAATTGTTTGGTTTTTTTACGGTCGCATACACACAGACATGTCTAATTGCGCATATATATGTATATATATATCACTATGTATACACACATAAATGAAACCATTTATATGCTTTGGAAATTTGGAAGGATACAGATGAAACCGACAGCCTCTGGGAAGCGGGCCTGGAGTTTGGGGATGGGGGCGAGGGGGCCCATCTTTCAGCTTCCATCACCTTCTATCCGCCTTTGCGATCTGAATTTTCACCGCGAGCACGTATTACTTCCGCAATAGCACCAACGTTGTCGCTGCTGTTGTTGGTTTCAGATCCCTCAGGCTGCCACGGAGTGCACCGGCGTGGGGGCCGCAGGTGGCTTGCGGAGAGACGTTCGGCCATCCAGACAGGGCACGCCAGCGGCGGGATGCGGCGGTGCTGAGAGACGGGTGGATCGCGGACTTACCGGAAAGGCCACGCTGACGGGCCGGTGAGGGTGGAACTGTCCTGAGCCCCACATTTCTGCCCCACGAGAAATGTCATTCCCCCTCCATGAGACTAAAAGCTCTGTGAGGACAGAGACCATGCCTGTTACACCGTCCACCTGGAACGGAGCCCGCAGGACCCAGGAGGCCAGGGGCCGCCAGCACTGGCTCTAAAGGCTCAGAGCCTGAGTGGGAGACCCCCACGCACACACTCTCAGGGTAAAGCAGGGAAAGGGTTTGAGCCGGTGCTGCCCACCGACCCCGTTGACTCACATGCACAGACTCTTCAGCGCCAGGTAGGAGCCTGCTTGGCACCTGCTGAATACATATTTGATTGGGTCCCACCATCTGCCCCCCCCCACCAGCCGCTGCCCCCATGCTGAACCCCGCTTCCTGCCCAGCACGGATTCTCCTGGCTGGGCGGACTGGGTCCAGGAGAAGGCTGCCCGGATTCCCCCCCCGGCACCCCTGAGCCTGGGCCCCACACTCCTTGCCCTGCCCAGGGCACCTGCCACCTACAGGAAGTGACCCTTCCCTGGCCTACCCTGCTGTCCTTTCTGTTGGGCCTCCCTCTAACCTGAAGCACCTGCGGGCCCCAAATCCACTGAGTGGGGAGCCACAGATTTGTCCCAGAACCCCCAGGAAAGCTGGGGTGGCTTCTCAGAAGAGGCAACATCGGAGTTGGGCCTTGAAGCACCAAGAGGAATGGGTTCCCTCAGATAAAAAGGAGAGAAGAGGACGTGGGCGCATGTGGGACCCAGCGAGTTTCTGCAGTAGAGGCGGCCAGACTGCGAAATTCTCCCGGGAGTGACCTTCCCAGTGGCGACCTCAGACCTCGACGGGGGGCCCCCGTGCCCCGGAGCTCTCCCTGCCCGCGCGCCTCCCGCACAGCCCTGCGCGCCGCTCCGGGGTCCTCGAGAGACGGCTTCGGGCTCCATCTCTGTGCCCGGGGCGCCTGGCACGGCCTAGGGCGTAGCGCTCAACAAACGTTCGTCCACCCGGAAAAAAAGGGGGTATTTGTAACCGCGGCGATCACGCGAGCGCACACACAGGCTGTGCTCTGCCGTTCACCGAACACTTTCACTGTGTGGCCCCAGCAACAGCCCCATTTCACAGATGGAGAAACTGAGGTGTCGGTGGCTTGCCCCATCCCACAGCGGCCACCCTCAGAGCTTGTCGCTCACAGGATATGAGTCTGACGGACGTTTTCAGAGGATGTGGTCCAGTAGTGGTTATGGAAATTCACTGTGCAGAGGTCATGGTTCCTTCTGCGGGTGCCGGTTGGTCCCCTTCTAAAATCCGGGGGGCGGAGGCGGGGGGCGGTGCCTGGGTGGCTCAGTCGGTTAAGCATCTGACTCTTGATTTCGGTTCAGGTCATGAACTCACAGTTCGTGAGTTCGAGCCCTGTGTCGGGCTCTGCGCCGACAGCATGGAGCCTGCTTGGAATTCTCTCTCTCTCTCTCTCTCTCTCTGCTCCTCCCCCACTTTTTCTCGATCTCTCTCTCAAAATAAATAAGGAATTTTCAAATCCAGGGAGGGGCGGACAGCAGGTGGTGTCAGGAGCCAGCTATGAGTCCTGCTGTCTTGCCCTCCAGGAAGCTCAGCCCCTGTAGGAGAGGTTGGGTAATTCCCTTCTGTGCCGCGGGCCTCCTGAGGTCAGCCGGGGGAACGCTGGGTGACACTCCCCTTACCCTCCCCCAGTTCACAGAAACTGCCTCGATTTCCCTGTGTCGGGCGTTAGGATTCTCAGCTTTCCTCCCAAGAAGGAAATAGGGTTGGCAGATTGACATAAAAACACAAGACAGACTACTTGGGACATATTCGTAGAAACAGGATGTATTAAACAAGATATACATATGCTAAAAAATTATCTATTGCTTACCTAAAACTGGGCATCCTGCATTCTATCGGGCAATCTCAAGTGCAAAAAAATTAAGTGAATAAAATGGAAAACTCAAATGATAAAACAAAGTGATAAAATAAACTATAAAAAATAAAGTAAAATAAGATAAAATTTAAAGCTGATGTAAAAGAAAATAGAAAATTTAGAGAACGAAAATAAAATAAACTAGATATACTATAACAATTAGAAAATAAAGATAAAATAATAAAATGTAATATAAATTTGTTTAATAGGCGGGTGGAGGCCAGCGTGGTCCCTGGCGCCTTAACGATCCAGCAGACTGGTCGTGGCCCAATGCCAGCCTGGCTGGCACTTCAAGCCCCCACCTGTGGCTCCACAGATCTCCCCCTGCCGCGCCTCCTGGGAAATCGGGGCCTCTTGCCCAGAGTCTCCCTACCAGGTGCCTGGTTGCAGTGTTTAATCCACCACTTTTTAAATTTTTTTGATGTTTATTTTTGAGAGAGAGAGAGAGACACAGCATGAGCAGGGGAGGGGCAGAGACAGAGAGAGACAGAATCCGAAGCAGGATCCAGACTCCCAGCTGTCAGCACGGAGCCCAATGCGGGGCTCGAACCCGCGAACCATGAGATCATCACCTGAGTGGAAGTCAGACACTCAACTGACTGAGCCGCCCAGGCGCCCCTCTCCACCGCTTTTTAACTGAACCCAGTGCGTTCTAGAAATGGCTTTCTGCAGCTCTGGAAGGAGCCCCCAGAGAGTGAGCAAATACCACTCTGTTTTCAGAAAGTTTGCACCCCGCCTCCTCACCCCTGCCGTTTTGTCTTGCTGGGGAGAAGGGCAGCTCGTGGGTGCTGCCTGTGTCTGTAAGTTCCCAGGGCACCTGCATGGGGGCCAAGGCCCCTATGGGAGGGCGAGGCCGGTGACAATCCCCTGGCTGAACTCTGCCGCCCCTCATTCTGAGACCCCGATCCCAGGTGACATTGCGTGACTGGAAACAGGCCGGGGGTTCCTTGTCTTTTTTCCCCAACAAATCCGAACGCTGAAAGGCACAGCCGAGGATTTTTGTTCACTTGGGGAAAAGCCAATCTCTACCTTAGAAAGGAAGGGCAATAATAAAGTTACAATAATATTAAATTAATCCTACCTAATACAGCCGTAAGCTCCAAATCCTTCCACCCGGCCACCCCGCTCCTTGGGCGTTTATCCTATTGAAACAGTTACGTGCATAATGATATTCATTCTGGCATTATTGACAGCGGTTAAAATCCGGAAACAGCTGAAAACCTAGGAAGGGACAAGCAAGCATTCATTCAGTTAAGGACTGATACCCCCGAGATGTGATGCTGGGCAGCGTTTCCGTGACTGGCAGGGCTGCAGAGACATGGGGAGACGTCCACGTCACGTCCACGAAAAGCGGCTGACATCACCACACACTCACAGGTCACACATCCTTCAGAATTCCTTTTTTAAAAAATATTCCAGATATCATTTCTGCTCTTTTCTTTGTTTTATTTTTATTTTATTTTGAGAGGCAGAGACAGAGCGTGAGCAGAAGGGCAGAGAGAGAGGGGGATACAGAATCTGAAGCAGGCTCCAGGCTCCGAGCCGTCAGCACAGAGCCCGATGCTGGGGCTCGAACTCACAGACCGCGAGATCATGACCTGAGCCGAAGTCGGCCGCTTAACTGACTGAGCCACCCAGGCGCCCCTCCATTTTGTTTGTTTGTTTTTTTAATTTTTTTAATGTTTATTTATTTGTGAGAGAGAGAGACAGACAGAGTGCGAGCAGGGAAGAGGCAGAGAAAGAGAAGGAGACACAGAATCCAAAGCAGCTCCAGGCTCTGAGTCATCGACACAGAGCCCAATGCGGGGCTCGAACCCACAAGGGTGAGATCATGACCTGAGCCGAAGTCAGATGCCTAACCGACTGAGCCACCCAGGCACCCCTCCATTTTGTTTTTTAACTGACATTTTTACGCAGATGATTGTGGCTTCACACGCAGTTCTAAGAAATACTACAGAGACGTACAGGTTTGCACAGTTTCCCTCGTGGTAACATCTTGCAACACCAGCATCTTGACCGTGATAGAGAATCCGCTGCCCTCGTTCAGGTCACTTCAGTTTTACTTACAGTCACATGCGTGTGTGTGTGTTTAGTTCTATACGATTTTATCACACTGGGATGGTTTTTTATTTTATTATTATTAGTTTTTTAGTATTTATTTATTTTTGAGAGAGAGAGGCACACACACAGAATCGGAGGCAGGCTGCAGGCTCCGAGCCATCAGCATGGAGCCCAACGCGGGGCTCGAACTCATGAACCTCCGAGACCATGACCTGAGTGGAAGTCGGACGCTTAACTGCTGAGCCACCCAGGCACCTCAGGGATGGTCTTTTGTTGTTGTTGTTGTTTTTTAAAGAACACTTGAATGTGTAGAAGTGTGTTAAGGTGGCGGGATTTCAAGAGATTTTCATGTTTCCATTTCATGTGGCCGTGTTATGTTATCCATGAGCAGAGAAGGAGAGGTTGGACGGGACAAGGCAGGTGAAGAGGAGAGGGAGGCCTGGCCAGGGTGGCGGGAGGCTGCGTCCCGTGAGGCCATCATCCGGGCTCTGAGCACAGTCCATTCCCCATCCTTGCTGGACGAGCCTGGGGGGCCCCCGCTGTCTCCCACGGCCTCCTTCCCGCCCACAGCCCGCCACTACCAAAAAGGGAAATCTCCCCACCAAGCAGGAGATATGACACGAGGCGTCTCGAACATTTCCAGCCAAAGAGGCCTGGACTCTGGAACTGCATTCTCTGGGCTCCGAAACAGCTCCCACGAGGCGGCCGGATGCAAACAGGATCTGATAGCAAAGGACCCAATAAAACAAGGCCCCCGGGGCCTCCTTTGGCTGCTCCTGAGAAAGTCGTCTGCCTGAGGGATCCCCCAAGGCCAGGGGCAGGGGCAGGGAGGTGCCTCCAGACTTCACAGAGCCTCCTTCCCAGGCGGCCCCTCCAGACCCGCCCCGGGCTGCTGTGCAGAAGGGCTCAGGTTCCCACACTGCCCTCTCCACAGGGAGGAGCGACTGCGGGCCGTTTCTGCTCGGGTTTTCACTTGAGACGCTTTCTATTTTTTTTTTTTAATGTTTATTTATTTTTGAGAGAGAGAGAGAGAGAGTGGGTGAGGGACAGAGAGGGAGGGAGACAAGCAGCATGCAGGGCTCAAGCTCACAAACCGCGAGATCATGAGCTGAGCTGAAGTCAGACGTTTAACCCACCAGGGCGCTCAGGCGCCCCAAGACACTTTGTATTTTAAGTCTGGCTCATGAAACGCCTTGTTTGTGAGAGCTCGGAGATCACAGCTGCCCAGAAGCGTCCTTGACTTGGCTTTAGCCTTGCTGTCTGCTTAGCCCGGGAAGCCCCTCGCCTTCTCCTGTGAACCCTACCCTGTTCCCTTAAGGCAGGAGAAGGCACACATTTCCTGTACAGGGCCAGACAGTAAATGATTTCAGCTTTGTATAGCATCTCTGTCACGGCTAGCATGGTGGTCATCCCATTAAATTTTATTTATCGGGGCGCCTGGGTGGCTCAGTTGGTTAAGCGTCTGACCAGATCAAGTCATGATCTCACCATGCATGGGTTCAAGCCTTACATCGGGCTCTCTGCTGTCAGTGCAGACTCCCCGCCTCGGACTTGTGTCCCCCCTCTCTCTCTCTCTGCCCCTCTCCCGTGTGCACACACTCTCTCTCTCAAAAATAAACATTTAAGGGATGCCTGGGTGGCTCAGTCGGTTAAGCGTCTGACTTCGGCTCAGGTCATGAACTCACAGTTCGTGAGTTCGAGCCCCCTATCGGCTCTGGGCTGACAGCTCAGAGCCTGGAGCCTTCTTCGGATTCTGTGTCTCCTGCTCTCTCTGCTCCTCCCCCACTCATGCTCTGTCTCTCTCTCTGTCTCTCAAAAATAAATAAAAATTTTAAAAAATAAACATTTAAAAACAAATAAATAAATTTTAATTATTGATCTTTGTTGTGGATTAAATTTCATCCCCCAGGAAGATTAGTCGAAGGCTCTCACCCCCACTACCTGTGAGCGGAGCTGATTTGAAAACGAGGTCTTTGCAAGGGATCAAGTCAAGACGAGGTCGTCAGGGTGCACCCTAATCCAGTATGACAGGCGTCCCTCTGAGAAGTGGGAACTGTGGACACCGACGCACAGAGAGAGAAAGCCATAGGAAGACACAGACACGGAGGGAAGGCAGCCACGTGGGGACGAAGGCGGACACTGAGCTATGAAGCCACAAGCCAAGGCAATCCTGGGGACACCGGAAGCAGGAAGAGGCAAGGAAGGGTCCTCCCTTGAGACATCAGAGAGCGCGTGCGCTGCCAGAGCCTTGGCCTTGGCCTTCCAAGCCTCCAGAACTGCGAGGCAAGAAGTTGCTGTTGTTTTAAGCCACCCCGTTTGTCGCACTCTCTTTCAGCAGCCCCAGAAAACTAACACAACACTGAGTTGGAACTTTATACAGTGTTCACACGAACCACAGAGATCTTGGTATCATCCGTCAAGAACGCCAAGCAGCCTCAGGATTCAGCACAGACAGGTATTCGGCCCCTCAGGAGCCACTGGCCTGGGGCGACCCCCCCGCCCCCCATCCAAGCTGGGCAGCCAGAACCTCTCCGAGAAAGCTGGTGTGGAGGGAGAGACGGACTCAGCCAGGGCTGGGCCCGGATTGGGAGGCTGGAAATGCGGGGCCACGGGTGCTTTAAAGGGGCCTTGGGAGGCACGCGTAAGTGGGTGTCCAAGGCGAGGGAGGGAACGGAGAAGCTAGAAGGCAGCAGGTGGCTCGCACGTGGCCCCGGGGAAGAGGAAGTGCCCCAGAGAGCCGTCCTTCCAGAGACGCCCCACTTCCTGTGGGCTCCACTTCCTGCGGCGGGGTGCCTGAATGCTCTGATCACTTATTGCAAGACCCCCTGATGTCAGTGCCTTCGGTGGGCTTCCGGGCCTTGCGGCCTGACCAGCTGCCCAGCTGCCCAGCAGCCGCGGGGAAAGTTCGCAGGGAAGGCGGGATGGCCCAAGGCAAGTCCTCAAGGGATCTTCCTCCGCCCAAGGAGGCCCCCCCTGCCCTCTAGGACTAGTGGCCCGCCTTACTTCTGCCCCGGGAAGGCACCTGGGGTGACTTCTGGGAAGCAAGGATCCCCCAGAATAGAGGGAGGGAGCTGGGGCTGGGATTCCAGCAGTTTCACTGATAGCTGCAAGGGGTCAAAGACTAATAGCCATAACGTGGATCTCAGTATTGGCTGCTTGCGTAGCCGCTCTATCGAACACCCGACGTACGCGTCTTAATCATCACAACCACGCCGGGAGGAGCCTACGAATCTTCCCATGTTACAGGTGAGGGGACTGAGTGTTAGAAGGCGATGAGCTGATTATCACACAGCTAGTAAAGAGCAAGTACTCAGGGAGCCTGGGCGGCTCAGTCGGTTAAGCGTCTGACTTCAGCTCGGGTCATGATCTCACAGTTTGTGGGTTCGAGCCCCGCATCAGGCTCTGTGCTGACAGCTCGGGGCCTGGAGCCTGCTTCAGATTCTGTGTCGGCCTCTCTCTGCCCTTCCCCTGCTCATGCTGTGTCTCTCAAAAATAAACAAACGTTAAAAAAAAAAAAAAAGAACAAGTATTCAATCTCTGGTCTGTCTGCTTTTTTGGCTTTGCCCCACTGTATTGTTACCATAATTCAGACCCATATTTCTAGGTTTGGTTCCTCCGGCTGCTGTAGCCTTGAAGTGTGAGTCGAGCAACTGCAGAATAGGCACATTCGTTCTGTATTCTAATTGTTCCAAGAGCTAAGCGGTCTCGTGGTGGGCTGAGGACGGCCAGCCATTAGTAACTTCTACTGCCGTCTGTTGCGTTCCCGTCATCTGGCACAGGCTGCGCTCTTCCACGGGGACCCTCTGCCTACTGCATCGTTAACTTCATCCTGAAAACACGTACGACGGCTTCCGGTGGCTATCGGTTTGGGTTGACCAGCCCCTTTCAGCCCCATTTCCTTCCGGAAGGAGATTCTATTCCATCCCCTTCAGCCGTATCACTCTGGCTTGGCCACTCAGAGTACACCCAGCTTCCTTGGACGCAGGGACTGTCCCTGTAATGAGGGAGATGGAAGGCTATCGGGAGAATTCCACTGGGGCTGTGAGCTGTGAGCATGTGGATTCCGGGTTGTCGGTGGTCATCTTTACCCTATCTGGAATCAGACTGTTGACAGAAGGGAGCCAGGCAGAGCCAAACAAAAGACAGAAGTCTCGTACTCAGAAAGAGTACGAGAGACAAGAGATCAAGAAGGAGAGAGAAAGCAAAAGAGAGAGACAAAAATAGAGAGAGACCAGAGGCATCAAGCCCTGACGACTGTTCAATTCTGTGACCTGCCCCATATCCTTCCTAACCCTGAGCAGGTCTGTCTCCTTTTCGTTAAGTGTGTGGTTCTGTAATACGTCACCATGAAATCTCACTCCAAGGAGATCAAGGGATGGAGGATGAACTGACCAGACAGTTTCTCTCATGGGGAGACGACAGTGGGCCCCGCACTCCTGTGGGAAGCAAAGCCAGCCCCTGTAGGGCCACCCAGTGTCGTCTGTCCACGCTGCCCGTTGGACGTAGATAGTATGTTCTACACAGGCGGACTCTGAGGCTCAGAGCATCTATCAGACCTTCCCGCTACGGGCTGCGGCCACTCAGAAATCCCAGCGGCAGTTCTTGGGACCCCGTCTCTCTGGTAAATCCCACATCCACCCAAGCATCATCCCTCAACCCTCCGCACCTATTCTCAGCTCTGGAGAGCCCCCTTCTCTCAGCCAGACAGGACTCTGTGTTTCCTCTGACACCTCTTGAGACCTAGCCCATGCCACCACCGTCCCTCCCCAGGTACCTCCCCGCTTACGCCATCCCCAAGGGTCTCACTTTTAAGTCACTCAATTGGCACTGCCTCCTGCCTCAGGTTTGTCCACAGGCCTCGTACCTCCTCTGCCCAGGGTTCCGGGGCCTGAGAGAGGCCTTGCTGAGTGGAGGGCAGGCTGGCTCCCCACCCTGTGTGACTCTGGTTGGACGTGGTGTGGACGGGGACCCAGCGCGCACTGTCCAGTTCCCAGATGAAGGCCGGGTAAGGCCTCCTGAAGGCGGAGAGTGCCAGCCGGCGGCCCCGTCTCCGGAAAAGCGTCCGCTCACAAACAGCACGCCGTGGTCCACCTTTATTTAAAAAACAAATATATACACCCACACACATACATACACTTAGAGCTTGAGAGTTGTTTCGAGTCACGTAATAGATTTATATACAGAAAAGCACACATTTACATATGTATATAGAATAGAAGATATATTACACAGAAGTAAAAATCTAGAAGTAAATATGCTAAAATGCCGATGATGGTGGGAATCTTAAAAATAAATGTTTTAAAAATAAAAACTTTATTGAGGTATAATTTACATACAATAAACTGTACCTATTTTAAGAGTACAGTTAAGTCAGTTTTGACAGAAATATACACCCGTGTAATCGCTGTGTGAGATTTTTATGTTTTCCTTTGTGCCTTTCTTCGATTTCTAATTTTTTTTAATTCAGCGGGACAAGCGTGACTTGAGGAATCGGATACCATGTGTACCAAGGGGCGGGGGGAACCGGTCTCTGACCTTGCACTCTAGCGGAGACTGGTCCCTTAGAGCAGGCTGACTGGGGTTTCAATAACCCTCACCTCATGTGCCCTCCCAGGGTCACGCTCCGAGGACCTGGCTAAAGCAGAAAGTTAACCCATTTTGCAGGCGAACGAGCTGCGGCTAAGAGGTCAAGTAACCTGCCCACTAAGTGTACAGTCAGAACCAACAGGGAATGGTCTTGGACTCCGAGTCCAGCGCCCTTTCCATATGCCACACTCAACAAAAAACTACACCGCCAGGTAGGGGGAGCCCGACTAAACTTTCTCTCAGCCTTTGGGGGTCCCTGGCTCCTCAGAGCTGCTCCCTCTGGCCTCAGGAGGTGAATGGTGAATCTGGCCCAGACCAGGAGGCCTGCTCTTTCCAGGATCCTATAGACACGTCACCCAAACTCAAAAGGGGTGAGCACCTATCAGCAGGACGCACTGCCTGCCCTTGTCCCAAACTCCCCTCCGTGGCAAGCAGGACAGAGAGAGCAGCACCCCTGATCCCCCACAACACACACGTTTCTTCTCCACTTCCCAGAAGGAATGCCATCACGGCTGAGGCCCCTGGGGCTGCAAACCCAGGTGCCCCCAAGGCCCTTCCTCTGACTCCCAGATGTGGAGGACTAAGGGAGGAAAATGCACTGTGAACAAGGGGACTTCACAGCCTCAGTCTACCAAGGCAGGAGGCTGTGGGCGTCCCGTGACCTTGTACACAGCCCAAACCTGTGTCCATTCCTGGCTCTACCACACACACACACACACACACACACACACACACACACACACACATAGACACACTGGTTACACAGCATTTATTGTGCTTCCGTATAGTCCAGCCCAGCCCTTGGTGCTTACCATTTACACAACAATATCCCTGTAATTTCCACAACAATCTCATTATCGTCCCCATTTCCCTAAGTGAGGAAACCAACCAGCCCAGGCTCAGAGAGGTAAAATCACCTTCCTAGGTTGGGGGATTACAACCCAAAGCCTCCAGGACCCCCGCTACTACCCTCCCGCCACTGGCCAACACCCAACAGCACCCGCCGCCCCCCACCGGCGCCATCCAAGAGCTCTTCCTCTGAAAACTGCAGGGAGACACCCCCACGCTCCTCCCCAGTTAGAGGCGAACCCCTAACGCCCCTGCCCTTTCTCAATCTGCTGTTCCACCGGTCATACAAAGGGGGCCTCACCTGCCGCCGAGCACAATCTTTCCAGGGCCAGTTTACTAACGTGGGTCCCGAGTCCTTCCACCTGGAATTACATTTCAAACGTTTATGCTAGAAAATGATCCCGGATGGATACCAGGTTGAATAAATGATCCACTAGACTGTGCTCCTGGCAGGGAGGGTGCGTCTCGGTCACACAGCAGATGAGGGCGCCAGGCCCCTGAGCAAGACCCGCACGGGTGGGGAAGGGCCTGCCAGCGCTCCTGGAAACCCCAGGGGGCCCAGGGGAGGGTCGGTGCTCGCGCATGCGCGTGTGGGTCGGAGGCTAACTCCGCCCCCAAGCTCCGCACCAACCCCAGTCGGAGGAAAAACTGGATTAAATAAAATTATGGTACATCTATGAGACAGAATAATATGCGGCCATTGAAAATGATATTTTCAAAACCGTGATGGGGAAAATGCTCACAGTAAAATGTTAACGGAAGAACAGTATCTAGCACACAGCGAATTCTCCAAAAATGTTAGTAATTATTATTTCAAAACACTATATTGACGAATAATACGGTCTTAAATGAATAAAGTTGTATATGTGCCTAATGCAAAAGAAAGAGAAACAAATTCCAACAGCAGTTAAATTTGGGAGGTGGGATAAAGACTGATTTTTCGCTTATCCCTTTTTTGATTATTTTGAAGGTGTGGTTAACATAATTTTAGGCTGGGGAGCCAGATTAATTTTTTTTTAAAAACACACGGCCCGTTCTCTTCAATGCAGAGAGAGCACAGGCATCCCCTTCCATTGGGCAGAGCCCCTCTCTGAGGAAGCCTGGAGAGTGGAAACAGCCTTCCCGGCTGGCATGGCAGACATACCTCCATCCAGCTTCTACCTGGCAAGCTGGGTGCTCTTGATGAGCCTCAATTTTCCCTTCTGTAAAATGGGCACAATTACGAGGTCTGTGCATAGGAACTAAATGAGCCAATGCGTGTAAAGAACTTGGCACAAGTCTGGACCCATGGGAAGATCGGGGACTGTTGGCAGCTGCGGGCTAGGAGCCCCTGTATCTGGTAGACGCTCAGTAACGAACTTTGCTTCCCTTCTCCTTGCCCTTCGTGCACTGTGGACGTAACCAACATTTATGCAACCGAGTTGAAACTAAACTAACCGAGGCCCATAGGTTGTAAAACATTCCAGAAACCCTGCTCAGCCCAGCAAGAGGCTTCCTGAGAGCTGCCATCCCGGAGATCCCACAGGGATGGGGCTGCGTGTGGTCACCCATTCATTCCGCAAGCATGCAGTGTATTTCCGGGGCACAGCAAAGGACAAGACGGACTGTTTCCGCCCTCCTGGGTTTCCATTTTAGCGAGGGAGACACAATAAATCAGGAAACAAGATGCTTCTAAGTATGATAAGAACTACAAAGGAAATAAAGGGCTGAACCAGAAATTTAGGGGAGAGGAGACCCTAATCTGAGCCAGGGTAGCCCCTCTCAGGGAACTGGTACCAGTAGGAAAGTGTGCGCCCAGAAGAGCTATAAAATAAGAAATCTACGGAGGTCCCCGCATGCCCCGTCTTCCAGCTCCTGTATGCCCCACACTTAGAAGCGCAAGCTCCTTGGGGCCGTGGCTGGAGAAGGAGCCAGGTCTAAGCCCGGAAGGGCGAGGCGCTGTACACCCAGACCCCTGGGGAGGGCGCAGGAAACTGCCACAGAGACCCTAACGGACCAGCCCACAATGGCGAGAGGTAGAGCAGGTGCAGGTAACTGGGACTGTGACCTGCAGCCTTGCAGCCTGCAGAGAGGGCTTGACCTTTGGGCATGGCCCCTCCGTGCCCTGCAACCATAAGCAGCGTATATATCCCATCTATAAAATGGGATAACAGCACTTAGCACACAGGCCGTGCGGGTGAAGTGAGTAACGCAGAATGATGGCCGGGACACCCTGAGTCCTCGGTTCCTGTTCGCTATAGCAGTGACTACGTTTCCTTTGCAATAGTTATGAAAGGACTGGGTCTGGGCCCTGGGCGCACGGCAGGAACAAAACGTTCTGCCTCTTGCAGAGCTTTCATTTTAGTGGAAAAGAAAGACAACAGCCAAGAAAGCAAACTCCTGAGGAAGACGCTCAGAGGCTGAGGGCTGAGAGGATCACGCATACGACAGAGAGCCGTGGGCACCGAAGTGCTCGAGAAAGAGCAGTCAGACGGGGTGTCCCTGAGCCAAGACCTGCATGAGGACAAACAGGCGGAGGAGGGCGGTGGGCAGGGTTTCCAGGCAGAGGGTATATGGGAAAGAGCTCGGTGTGTTCCAGGGACGGGATGCCGGCGGCTGGAGCGTGCGAGGAGGGCGAGGAGGGTTTGTTCTTCCTGCGGCTGCACACAACTGATGGGTTTTTTGAAGAGTTGGATCTTTAAGAAGATTATTCTGCATGTTGAATGGGCCAAGAGGGACGGGAACAGAACAAAGAGATCTATTGTCGTAGGCTGGCGACAGAGACTGTTAGGGACCAGATGACGAAAACTTGGGGAAAGCTGCAAAAGTGAGGCAGCGAAAAGTGGCCCAAATGAGGGTATATGTAGCAGGGAGTCTGTCGGAGCGAGCTGGTGACCCAGAAGTGAGCTGTGACAAAAAGAGGGGAATGGAGGGTGAGCCCCAGGGTTTTGACACCGATGAAGCACCAGTTACTAAGACGTAGGAGTATGGGAGCAAGCTGCAGGCTTGAGGTGTCCGTTTCACACCTAAGCTGGCGGGGGGCGAGCAGGCAGCTGGGTAGGAGAACCTGGGCCTCGGGGAAGTCGGGGTGAAGGCAGACATGGGGTCCCTGGAGCCCTCCAGCATTTAGAGAACAGGAAAGAGCCAAAGAAGTCGGGGGGGGGGGTAGGAAGACATGGGGTGTGATGGCAAGAGCCCAGGGAACAAGGCGATTCGGGGAGGGGGAGGGGGTCACTGGGCCCCAGCACCGGAGAGGCGACACAGTGACGGGGTGAGGGCCCCGCTGGGAGGGATGGCGGCGGATGGGAGGAGGAGAGCAGGGTCCTTAGATCCCAGGAGGGCTTTCGAGTTTTGCTGTAAAGAGAAGCAGAGAAATAGGGCATCTGGGGGGAGGTCAAGAAATGGTGTGCACGTGTGTTCAAGATCGCCGGGTCCCATTAAGGAAATGCTCAGGGAGAAACAGACCCGACGGTGCCGGACAGAGGGCGCCGTGGCCAGGGAGGAGGACAGAGTGGGATTCAGAGCAGACAAGGGCGGTCCTCGTGGAGGGAGAAGCCCGAGCCAGGCAGGAGGGGAGGGGAGGGGAGGGGCAGGAAGGGACGGGGAGGCTGCAGAAGTCCTCACGCTGGGCCCCGCAGAACCCTGGCGACTACACTGCTCGTGTCACTGTTACATAAGCCAAGTCAGGACCAGGCAAGGGATGGTCTGCGAGGGGGCGCCTTGCGTTTCCATCAGAGCGAAAGCTTCTGAGGGGCTTTGGGTTCCCTCCCTCCCACCGCACACCCACCCACTTTGGCCAAAGCCCCGGGCTCGGGGAGGGCCGGGCAGCGGGCGGTGTGTCTCCCCAGGCCCCGCAACTACCGCCACAGCTGGGGGGGAGGGGGCGCCAGAAGCCACGTGTTGACGGATAAGAAGACAAAACCCAGGTCTCCAGTAAGAAGCTCAAGACCGGTAGCTAACCTGCCCGAGGTCACACGGGGATTCAGGTCCGGGGTGCTACGTGCTGTCCTCTTTCTTCTGGTACAGTTCGGGGCACCTGGGACTTCAGCGTTGAAAATGGGGGGTCGGCTGGGTTGCTTTCTGAGATTTGAATCCAGCTCTGAAAACTGTTCTTTTAGCTGCCCACCCACCAGAAGACGCGGCCCATAGCCCCCAGGTTTCTAGGCACTTCCCTCCCAACCCAGCAGCAGCCCCCAGAGGCTCCCAGCTGAGAGGAGGAAGGTACAGCACCTGGTTCTGTTACAATGTACTAGAACCAGAGAGAAAGAGAGCTCTGGGGGCGATGCCTGGAGCCCATCACAGGGGAGCCCCATCCCCCTCGGATGGGACTTCCTTGTGCTCCCATTTTCAACGCACACTTTCTTCCCCTCACTACAGCCCCCACTAACACCCCCCCCCCAATGGACACCCACCGCCCGTGCCCGCCACCTCTGGCCTTGCCGTGGAGCACTGGCCTCCCGACCAGCCAGCTCCCAGACGGCCTCTTGCCTCCCTCTCTCCTCTCTTCCACTCTCCACTCACCAGGTCAACCTCCCTGAACCCAAGGAAGTTTCTCCTGAACGAGCAAGCCCGGGCACGTGGAACATCTCCTCCCAAGCGCAGAAAAGACACATCCGGGCACCCCGTCGCTTCACAACTGCCTGACGCCCGCCCGGCCCTGCGTCTTCCCTCTCTGTCCCTCCCCTCCACCGTCAGACGGCACCTGGTTTAAATGCAGGAACTTCACCAGATGGTTCTTACTAATGAAACGGCCCCAGCAGCTCCCTCTCGTAAGCTCTGGCCAGACCGCCCCCCTTCAGCTCAGATGGCGCTGGGCTGTTCCCGCGTGGCTCTCAGAGTCAGAGGGTACCAAAGACACCCTCCCACTTCTCCTCAGCCTTGAACTAGCATCTCAAAGACTCAGTGTGAATTCTGTCCCCCAGAGGCTTCCTCCAGGTGCGTACTCATTTTCAAAATTGAGTGGCCAACGTTGTTTCCACCTCTTGCTTCTCGCTACAAATTTCTAGCTTCTGGGGGGGGGGATGCTTTGAGCCTTCACTTCCTCACCGGGATTAACGCGTTTCTGAGTTGGTCAGAGTAAGGACTGTGTGTATTTGTGTTTCGGAACTCGGAACTGAAGATCGACTATCTGTCTGCTGACCACTTAGAGGAAATCGGGCAAATGGGTCAGGAGCCAACCAAAATCTTCATCTTTTCGCCCCAAGACATCTCATTTCTGGGAATCTAGCTTGTGGAGAAAAAATACGAAATATAGGGGGGGGGGTAAAAAACCAACACATCAAGATATTTATTGCAGCTCTATTTATAGCTAAAATAAAATGCATATATATAGAAACAGATATCTGACAAGAAAATGCCATGCATCCATTTGAAAAAAAAAACAAAACATTCTCCAACAACACTGAAAAATAGAGAAAAAAGTAGGATAAAAGTTAAATGTACATTTACAATTTTGTAAAGAAAAGTGCCCGTGAAAAAAAGCTTATTTTCTTTTTCTCAAATTTTCCCTTTGGAATTTCTTTCAAAGCAGCCCACAAAACGGTGCAGCCCTAAACCTCTCCCAAAGTCTAACGTAGGAAAGAAACCTTGAATAAACCTCGCTTAAGAAGCCATTGGCCCGACTCACTTGGCACTAGGAGCCAGAAACGCCACACGGAATGCCAGGGTCTTAGAGCTGTGACAGGAAGACCCTAATTCTTGTGTTTAGATTTAGTTTTTCAGATGGCGGAGACCCGGAACTCGTGACTTTTAGGGGAAGAATGGAGAGGACAAAGGGAACGTGGGGTATGAACGGGCTCTTCAAGCCACAAGGCACCGTCCACTAGCAAGACAGTTCTGGGGAGGGGCAGTGAGAGGGACCCAGACTCGCGGTTTCACGGAAGGCCAGAGGTATCCCCACATGGCCTTCCGGTACCTCCTAACTGCACTCCCCGCAGCCCCGTGCACTGCTGGCCAGGGGCAAAAAAAAAAAAGGATCTTAAGCTGAGCTGAAATGGGCTGACTTCCTGCCGACTGTGCCCACTTCTGCCCGCGTTATGGAACTGCCCAGAACAATCCCAGCCCCTCGGGCTTGCCATGTCAGTGTTTGCAAACGGCACTCCATCTTTTCCAGGCCAAATGCCTCAGTTTGTCCCAGGGTCCCTTGCCCCATCCAGTCAGTCTACCTCGCAGCCGCCCTCCTCTCAACGACTTTGTGTGTTGGAGAACTAGAGAGGGCAACAGCGCCCAGAAGCAAAAAGGCCTCCACTCTGCTGACACGAGGCGCTGGCACGAGGGAGGCCCTGCTCTCAGGGCTGCAGCCTGGAAACTTCTACCCCTCAGCCCCGGACAGAAAGTGCTCTTCCAGAGACCGCCCCCCCACCCCTCCCCACCCCCGCTCCCCGTCTCACTACATAGCTTATGTTTGAGCTTCAAGTTGACCAAACCGTCCTTTCTCTCGCCCAGTTTACGGCCCCTCGTTAATGCTCACGCAGGTGGCATTTTAAGGGGAGAAACTGCATCGTCTGGACCCAATGCCAGCCCCTCCCCACTTGGGTACTTGACCCCTCTGGGAAGGCTGTGAACAGTCATGTCAGGGGGAAGGAGACGCAAGACAAAAGGACATTATTACGGTGCTTTTTCCGTTTTTCTTTTTGCACAAAAACAGTCCATTTATTCAAGTGTTCTCCAGCACAAGTACATTAGAAAGGAGCTTTATTTATTATATTCTTCTGGGCACAAAAAAAAAATGTGATGAAGGCGGAACTGACAGACTTTCTACATCTGCTGTACGCATTGACCTCTTTAATTATTTCATAAACAGCTATGTCACGAGCATCACTTACACAGAGATACAACAGAACACCGGGGGGACGGGGGCGGGGACCCGCCCGGGGGCCCTCTCCCGCGCCCCTCCTCGGATGTCCCAGAACCAGACTGTGAAATGTACATTATTATTGTCAATAAATAGAGAAGCAACCCTAAAAAAAAAAAATACAGTGGTGAAAGGGTGCTGGAACCAGGAAAACAAACAAACAAACAAAACCAAAGGGAAAAAAAAAAAAAAAAGGGAGAAAAGAGGAAGTGAAGAGAAAAGGGGCTGGGAGGGGGGGCTGGGGAGGAAGTCCTGCATTTAACTGCGTGGAATGTGGAATAAAAGTGCTCTGCCGCTGGGGTCAAAGCGAATCGGCTGTAACAGTAAAGGTATCACCCAATCAGCTACGGAGTTTATTCCTCAGTATGAATACATGATTTCCCACAAATAAGTAAGCACCCGCTACTTCAATGCCTCAGCTAAAACACATGAAACCGCCCATTTAGTTTTCAAGTACAAAGTTAAAATGCCTTTTTAATAATAATATATCAGAGTAAAATAATAGTCTCTTTTAAACTCCACTACAAGAAAACAAAACAAACAGTCATTGTCCAGACAGCAGACTTAATTTAACAATATATATTTTTAATAAAATGTTTTAGCACCTTGTTGAGTCACCTCCTCCCTCTGCGTATTCTAAGAAATTTCGGCATTTTGGTTGGTTGGTGAATTCTAGAGCCGTGCGGCCGAATCGGTCTGGGAAGTGAAATGGGACTACGGTGAGGCTTTCGATCCCTGCTCAACGGCTCGGGCGCCGGGCGGGAGGCCGGCCGGGCTGGGGTCGGGGAGGCCGCTCTCCCACGGCCCTCGGGCAGACAGGACCGGGGAGTTTTCCAGTTACCAGAGTGCCAGGAGTCGTGGGCCTCCGTTCGGGCAATTGAGCCCGTCACGACTAGCAAAGGGCCCTTCCGTCCTCGTCCCGACTCCTTGTTTCTCCCACCCCTGAAACTCTACCGCCCAGGGTCCGCGAGGAGCCAGAGGTCACCAAGCAAAGGCCGGCCTCAGCCAGGTCTCTGAGGACGGACGGGGGCAAGAGGGGCTGCCCTCGCTTCCCAAAGACACCCAGACTTCCTTTACCAAAACGTAAAGATTCGAGAGCTTCCGAGAGCACCGTGGAGTCTATCCTTTCCGTAAATCTCTTCCCCCCGCCTCCCACTTCCTCCCAGGTCCTGCAAACACTTGGAGTTAATCCCTGCCTCGGCAGGGAAGGCCTGGGAGGGCCATGCTAGCTCCAGGCCAGTCCTCCGCAACGCCCTCCCAGGCCAGGCTGGAGGACGGCCTTTCCTGCCAAGGACGACTCCGGTGTCGCCTCGATTCACAAGCCCTGGGAGCAAGCAGACGAGACAAATGCCCAGAGACAAATTCAGATTCCTCGCCTCCTGGGAGCAGAACGGGGCCTGGCTAGAAATGGCGTCCTCGCCAGAATCTCGGGTCTGCTGTTCCCCTCACGAAAGGAGACGCTGGCTCTCTTCAGATCACAGCATCCCACAGCCCTAGCCCCACAGAGGGGGATCCTGCAAGTTTCCTACAAATGACTCCTCTGAAAGACCCCAGCGCCACGGCAACTCTGGCCACGCAGAACAGCGACCGCTCAGAACCTCCTCCGAGATCTGCCTTATGTACGCTCCGACCACCAGACACGCGAGGACTGCGACCGCGGTTCCCGCAGAAAACTTCCCAGACGGCTCCCCGGACACGTCCCTTCCCTTGCTCCTGCCACAGACCTTCCTACGCTGGTCGTGGGGGGAGACTCCCATCTAGGCTTTCCCAGAGCTGCCGGCAAAGAGGGAAGGAGGGGGAGCCGGGCCTCGTTAGCCAGGTTCAAGGTCCAGTAGCCTTCCCTGCTGTCCCAGTCCGCACCCTAGCGACTCACCAAGACTCCCAGGGGCATCTCCACCAGCCAACCACTCCCAGGCCTGTCTCAAAAGCTAAGAGGTCCTGGACGCTCTTTGGGGAAGTTTGCTTTCTAGAAGAGTGTTCGATAGCAGGAAGGTTCTGGGGTCTAGGGAGAAAAACAGATAGTAACGCACTCATGTCGTCTCGTCGGGACCGCGAGACCCCTCCCCCGCCCCCCGGGTCCTCTCCTGCAGCTCCCTCAGCCTACCGTTCTCTAGTCAGCCCACGGGGAACGGGCTTAGCACCAGCCAGCTTGAGGCCCACAGGGCTCAGCAGCCACCTGCTGGAGACTCACCTCCTCCTGAGACAGGCGACCAAGGGCTCTGTGACCCTGGCACACGCCCGACCACCTCCCCCAGACAAAAGCCACCAGTCTCTTTGGCACCACCTTCTACTTGGCACCTGCAACAAATAGGGAGGCATCCTCCTCAGTCCCGAGAAGCCCTGGTTTCCAGGGGTAAATTTCATTAGAAAGAAGATCCCGTTGGGGACACATTCCAGAATTTTCCCTAGGCCTTCCTGGTTTCTCCCGCTCCGGGTCTCTACCCTCAGCTTCACCCACAGCAAGCGTTAAGGATCCCCGCCTTCATCCTCGCACGACCCCGCCTCAGCCACAGCACAGCCTTCCTTTAGAAGGCGACCAGATACAGGTCCCCAGCAGCGCCCCTGCCGGGGCTGGACGCAGACTGTTGAGAGCATCTGGCACGGCCGAGTTGGCACATCCCCAAGGCCCCCCGCACCCTCCCAAATTCTACTGTGGGACCGAGCCCACGGCTTGGGCTGCAAGAAAAGCTGGTGATTGTTAACTGTCATCTGGCCCATTCCGGGGCCTGGTCAGGTGGCTAGACCGGGAGGAACACGTGCTCTAAAGTTATCACCCGCCACACCCAGGCCTCCTCCCAGCAAACTGGCCGGCCCACGCTGAGTCCTCAGGCTTTGCCACGTCCGTGGCTGCCGAGTGTCTTCCCCACACCGACCCCCTGGGTGGAGCTTGGGCCCTCGGGAAAGGCGAACGCCTTCACATAAGCAATGGACAAACAGCCTAGGAGGGCCGGGAGAGCTGGGAAGTCTGTTTGCAGAGGAAAGGCCCGGGAAGAGAGGGTCCTGACGCTGGAGACCGCGAAGACCTTAGTGCTGGCCAGCGGGGGAGGGAGCACCTTGGACTGCCTGAGGCAGCCCTCCTCCCCACAGCCCTCCTGGAGTGGTGCTGGTGAACTCCAGGCCAGGAGGATGGAGCCCGGCTGGAGGAGGAGGGGGACGGGGCAAGCACCACGATTTAGTACAGGGATTCCACGAGGGAGGGGCGGAGGGATCGCCCCTCCTAGCTGCGCCAGCCCCACGGGGGCCCACCATCGCCACCTGCCACCGAGTCAGAGCCGGCAGGAAGCAACTGGCTGGGATTTTAGAAACCAATCTGACAAGGAAAGGAGTAGCTCGAGGCCCAGGACCAAGCACCTCTAAAAGGAATGGGAGACCGTGGCCGCTGGCTGTGCACTTACACTCCTGAGCAGTGAGCAAGGGATTCAAAGCCTTGGTTTAGTTTTGTCACCAATTCTTAATTTGCTTTATTCAAAAGATGAGTTTCACTGTCCCATTTTTTTTTTTTTTCCCCAATGGAAGCCCCCTTGGCCAAGACAGACCTGGATGTCAATTTTATTTTGGTTGGGGGAGAATAGGTAGGGGGAGTGGAGGGCTGACTTTACTGGTGCCTAGAGTTGCAGGTCAGTATCACAGGTTGCTAACAGAAGAATCTTTTGACATCACCAGGGGCAAAAGAGATAGAACGCTACCTGCTAGAGGAGAGCACCTGCGAAAATAAAACCTCCTCCTTTTCCTGCCTTCAGCACCTAGCAACTTCTGGGATTGACAGTCTACCTGCAATCAGGGCAACAGAGGTAAAGAGCTGCAGGGCCGACGCCACGAAGTCCTGAATCCTGGGGAGAAGAGCGCTGGGAGCCCCCTGGCTGTGTGTGTGTGTGTGTGTGTGTGCGTGCGTGCGCGCACACGCGTCCATTCTGAATGGGTAGGAATCTGTTCCTGTGTATGCGTGTGGGGTTGATTGATTGGCGTGGGGCTTGTCTGCAGTGGGCCCCCAGGCGCAGCGCTCTGAGCCCCCCTGCCCCGCTCCCCACTACATAATATTTCTTATACGTGACCCTATCTATGTATTTATATAGCGCCTATCACCGTAGGCCCTATCTTTCTAGGGATGCGAACTTGGGACTGTGTGCTTCACAGCACACCTCCCAGCCCTGCCAGTCCCAGGAGGTGCCATCCCCCCTCCCATTATAAAATATATATCTCTATATACCACATATCTACACCCCATCTATCCAGGCAAGCATCTGCCCATTGGGCCCTCACCCTGGAGCCACCAATGCTGTCCCTGCCTACCGCCAACGCCAGGCTGCCCGCCTCGGTAGGAGGTGTCAGTGCGCTCGGGGGCTCCAGGTGCTGCTGGCTCCAACGAAGAGCACAGCTATCATCAGACCAAGTACTAGAAAAGAAATACACACCACTCCAATCATACACACGAGGAGAGAGACGGCCCGGTCCTCCCTCCAGCCCTGACACCCGGGACTCGGGAGGAGGGGAGTAGAAGAGAAGAGGGACGCGCCCGGAAGGCCGGCCTCGGGGACTTCTCTGGCCGCCCGGCTGTCGCTGCGCCCGGTGGCCCACCTGGCCCGAGGGGTAGGGAGCCAGGGCACCAGGGCCACCACTAACTTAGAAGCACCCTGCTCCCCGCACCTTGGTTTGAAACCGAAAGGGAGGGGGGGTTGGGTTTTTGTTTTCTTAAAGAAAATCTGAAAACAAACATAATTATAACCAGAACCATAAGAATAATTATAACAAAAGGTGTCATCAGCCTCCCAGTATAAAACTGCAGCCTTTGGAGATGACCAAAAACATCACATTCCAGGGGCCGGAAGCCGCCTTGTGCACAGAGGGTGGATGGTGAGGGCCTCATAAAAGAACACACAAAAGGCGACTTAGACAGGAAAGCACCAGTACGTTTTGTATGTTTTTTTATTTGCTCCAGGTGGGGTTTTAACGGTCACTTTCCCACACTCTGGATTACTTCTGATCCCACCACAAGGAGCCCTCGAATCGGCTAATGTGAGAAACTGGGAATGAAGACCCTCCCGCCTGGCGGAGGGGGGGTCTCCTTTTTGAAAAAAAATCAAAAAGTTATTGCGTGAGTCTGGATGAATCCCACTCTTAGCTTTCCACGGTCCGACCACCTCGTCTCGCCCCATTTTTGGCAGGGAGAAGCGGGAGAACGCGGTTCCCAAACTCTCCTCCTTCCCCTTGTTAGATACCAAGGGGAGAGCCCGCCACGGTTAGCGATTCACCTTCGAGCTGCCTCCGTCCTCCATCCTCGGTTAAAACCCTTTGCGCATAAGGCAACATGGAAGCTGATGTTTTTACTCATCTCGCTGTTTTAAAGCACCATTATGAAGTCGGGTTGTACAGTAGTTAACAGTACCTTTTATATATATATCTCATATCTATCATATATATATAAACTGTAAACAAGAGGTAACAGCGGCTTCTAGAAACTGATTTTCTTCAAGGTTTCCTGTGTGGTAGGCACCTGAAATACTGTATAAAAGGGTCTTGTGTGTTCTGTCTCCCTGCTGCTAGTTGGGTTCTGTTTTGCATGACCAGGAATGGTGCTAGCAAGACAGCTCAGTGGCTGGGAGGGAATTCTGCCGCCGAGTGTCATGATTTTCTGTCCCCTGCTTGTGCTCCTATCTGATCAGGCTAGAGACAACAACAAAAGATATATAGTAAAAAAAAAAAAAAAAAAAAAAAAAAAAAAAAATCCAATATATAGATTTCTATAGAATTTCCTTTTTTCTTTCTCTCCCATCCTTCCTCTGCAAGGTATTGTTACTATTTCTTGTTACTGATTTTTGCTGCAATTAAACCCTCTTGTTTCAGTCACAGCAAGAAACAAAAACCCAAACAAACAGAAAACCCCTCTGAAAAGAGTAGAAAACAAAAGGTTTGACCAAAAAAAAAAAAAAAAGGGGTGGGGGTGGGAGCTTGGTTTTGTTTTTAAATAGGACTGAAGATTAACATTGAAAAATCAGGAGATGATGTCCAACCGTTTTTGCAAGGCAAAGCCCTCCGGTATTCCCGCCTCTGTGGTTTTTGTTTTAAATTCCTTTTTCTCTTCTGGGTGCTGATACTTCTCTCCATCCTCATGTCGTTGGTGTTTTGTTGTGTTTTGTTTTTTGTTGGTTTGTTTCACTTTGTGTCACTACCTCGGTTTGCCCTCATGTCCCTTACACACAAGCAAAATATTCCTTCAGCGGCGCGAAGAGGTGACGGATGACCGGCACACTCCACGACCGGCCCAGCAGTCTCTGCCTCGCCAAGCGGCTCATGTTGGAGACATCGGTATAGTGGACAGGGAAGCCAAACACCCTGGGGAGAGAAGAAGGCAGAAAGGGCAGGGGTGAGCGTGGGCGTGTGCGATTCCGCTCAGTCTTCTGTCCCTCATTGCCAACTACGACGCGGGCACGCTTGCCGTCGGGGAGTCACCGCCAGGTAGAAACAAAGTTAGCGTTTGTGAAAAACACCTCCGCTCGGGTCGCGCTCCGCCCGAGATCTAGATGCGGCGGGTATCAAAGTCTACACTAAATAAATACACATCGCTAGGCGTGCCTGGCTGGCCCAGTCGGTTAAGTGTCCAACTTCGGCTCAGGTCAATGATCTTGCGGTTCGTGAGTTCGAGCCCAGCTCGGGCTGCGTGCTGACGTGTCAGAGCCTGGAGCCCGCTTTGGACTCTGTGTCTCCTTCTCTCTCTGCCCCTCCCCCGCTCGCTCGTGCGCAGCAGGCGCCTATGCTGTCTTCTCTCTCTTCTCTCTCTCGAAAATAACAAAAAATAAACATTTAAGTAAATAAATACACACCCCCTAGTACCTTCCCCGCAAGAGCAAAGACTCTACAAAGGAGGTGAACTCTTGCCTGACTTCAGAAGCTTGAAGTTTCTGTTTGTTCTGGTCACTTGTGTCAATGGTCTCTTTGGCTAAGCCGCGGTTACACTGACCCTGAGGAGATAAGCTAGCCCGGGAGTCTGGTTTGCACCAAATCAGAGTGCCGAGGCCGTGAGGCCCACCTGGTCCTGTGCTCGCCCTGGCTTGCTCCTACAGTGAGAAGCACGGGTGGAAGAAGACCTTGTAGTTTCGGAGTCTGAGCAAGGACCTCTGGGAGCCGAGACGCCATGAACCGACCGATCCCTGGCTCCCTCTTACCCTGTGTGACCAACCTCACGATGCACAGGAGTCCTCCCCAGGAACCTGCCCCGTCAGGACATACTTGGGAGGACCCACTGCTCACGGGGCATCTGTGGAAAGTACGAGCCTGGCCAGGGGACGCAGCAATCCCCCTTCCCTCGCCGGCAGCCACCACCGCACACCGCACGCCCCGTGACAGCAGCGCCCGACCCCGGGACTACCTTTCCATTTCAGTGCACCATAAGATGTCCTCTTTCTCGTTCATGAAGACGGGGAAATGCTGGTCTTTGCCCTGCTTTATGGAGTTCGACCTCGTAGTAATGGTCCTCACTTTGCTGAACTGGAAACAAGGAGAGGACGAGAATGAGCACTCGTTCGCTGGCCGGGCGTCGAACACGTGTGCCAGGCACCTGCTGGGACTGGCGCGTCCAACACTGACATGGCCTGGTCCGTTCCGGTGGCCGGGGTGACGCTCTGGCGTGGGCCTCCGCAGACCCCGCTGCCCTGCTCTTCATCCTACTCTGAGGCCACCCGGCCATCCTCGGTCCCGTCCCACTGGCCAAGGACTCGAGAGGTGGCAGCTGGAGCCTAGGACTGAACTGGGTTCTTGCACACGTGAGGTGACTTGCAGGCAAAAGGAAGCCAAATGACTCAGGGGCTCACAGACACCTCTGGGGTGCCTGCGGAATGTTGGAGAATGTTGGCTCCTGCTCTCGTGGACCCGGACGCCTGGTACACTCACTCCGCGAGGTTCTCCAGAGAGAGATGCGGCTTCTGCATCACAGGAGAATGCTGTTCTGAAGGCTCGCGCCAGGGGTCCTGGCCAAAAAATTTAAAAGCCCCAGCGGATCCAGGCACTCCGGCAAAGACTTCCTAACGAGCGTTTGCTTCTCTTAGGACCAGTGGGCGATGCTCAACGGAGGATGGGCCGAAGACCAGGAAGGACTTCTGACCTCTCTCCTTGCCCTCCGGGCTATCCCCCGGGCCGTCCCCTCTGGCCGACTGGCTGCAGGACCCCACGCCACCTCGTCAGGTGCGTTCTGCACACTAGCTGTGGACACAGCGCCGGAGACTGCTCCGGCTCACCCCGCCCTCTCTGCCCTTCTCCCTGTCCCCTGGCGGAGGGCTGTGGCGCCGGGGCGGCGGGTGGGGGGCTCACCTTGGCTATTCTGCCGTGCTCCAGACACTCCTGCAGCTCTAGCTTATCATTCACAGTGGACGCCAGCGGCCTAGGAGGCACAAAGAGACGGTAACGACAGAGACCGGAGAGCAGCAGGGACGCGTCCGGCGGCCACGGCTCTCACACAGAAGGAAAAGAGGGCTGACATCACCCACACACGTTGTAACCCCCTTCAAACGCCCCCAACACATAGGCGCACACACTGCAGCCAACCAGACAGTCCAGCAAGCGTCAGTCCTTAAAGATAAGTTCCACAGTGACCTCAATCTACGAATAAGCAGATAACGCCTGCCCCCAAGAAGGAACACCCAACTGTTCTTATTAGTTACCTTAAAATATACTGAGCTTTCAAAGTATCTGTCAAGCTTTGGGGGCGACCAAAGGTTCTGTATCTTGACTATGGTGATGGTGTACAGAGGTGTGTACACTGGATGAAATTCATCGAAGTGAGCACCTTCAATGTACAGGTGAAAAAGGCCTATGCTCTGCACAGTCCCCAGAAGACTAAAATTCTGTGACAATGTGTCACTTCTCACAGGGCAGAGCGAATCCCTGAACATCGCTTTCGCCACTGACCTTTTCTGACCTTTCAGAATCCTTAACGATTGCCAGGTTTCCCATGGCAATCCGCCATCCCAGCGTGGGACCCACAGGGACCCCCGGCCTGAATGGGCACCTCCAGCCCCCGCCCTGTTTACGCACGACACACACACACACACACACACACACACACACTCTCTCTCTCTCTCTCTCTCTACCCGGTGCCTTGTGGTACCTCTGCTCCACCTTGAAGCTCAGAGTTCTAGAGTTTTAGAGTCAGAAGAAGCAAGTGAGAATAAGCCCACAGGACCAAGGTCTGTGAGGAGACACCAAATTAGTGGCTCCATGAAATACTGGACTGCGTAATCCAGGCTACCCTTCCAGCACACATACGCCTTGGGAGCTTGGGAGAGCAGTTTTCAGGCCGGCTACCCCGCTGACCCGTCTCCTTCTTTTCAATAAGCAGCAGTTTTGTTAAATGGGTAGGAGACTAGGGATGGTCCTACAACTTCACGCTAACGGCTGAGAAGGAGAGGAGAAGACTGAGGCCAGATTAGACCACGTTTCCGATTTATAGACATAGCAAGGTTCATAAGCCACTCTTAGAACATTCTGGAAAAAAAAAAACATTCTGGAAAATATTTTCCTACATAAGATATCTAGATTGGGTGGATCTCACTCTGCTTTTAAACAGACTCTCAACCCGAATTCTTTTCTCCTCACAGACCTTTCCATAATGCATTTATTCCACTGAAGAAATGAAGTTGCCTTCACGAACATCTGGACGTTACAATCTCTATCTACATAACCTAAATTAAGAACATCCTTCCAACAAAGGACCCAAAGCTAATAAAAGTGTGTGGACGATAAGCGAAGCAGGACCCTCTAAGCTGCACGGTGTTGCTTCGAGATTCCCTCTCCCAGAGCAGGTGTGGCCCACGAGTGGCCACCACTCCTTCCCGTCCCAAGCTCACCCCCCACAGCTTCACCTCCAGAGACTAAGGCCAAGCGGAGTCTAGATCCGTCACGAATGCGGGAGCGACAACTATATAACTCAGCAGCATGGGATTCTCCTTTTGGGTAACGAGTGGGCTTTCAAAAGTCTTATTTCAGCCATTAGTTTCTGGTTTCTCAGGCAAATATTTTCTATACCCTGACTCCCCTCCTCTCCCAAGGAGAAGGAAACAGAGAAAAACATGGCAGCGCAGCGAGCTGGTCAGCAGGGAAGGCTGCCCAAGGGGGCCCCTCAGTGGCCTCCTCCTCCTCCTCGGGCCGAGCTGCCTGTAGACACCAACCCGCAGCCGCCCCAGGCCCGGGCGCTCTCACCAACCTGTTCATACCGGGAAGGTTCCCCCAGAAGTAGCGGGCCCTGTGTGCGGCGGACACTTCTTTGGCATCGATCATCACAGGGTTGGACTATAAAACAGGAGAAAGATCAGAGATGAGTGACAGAAGAAAACGAGATCGCGCCAGGAAATTTAGCTAGTTTCAGAGTCTTACAGCCTCAAAGGCGCTTCCTCCTCTCTCAGGAAGCCACACAGTGGAACAGCCTGAAGCCTCTAGGAAAAGCCAGAATGGAACCCAGCCACATTCCACAAGCTCTCATTAGAACATTCTAGACCACTGCAGTCCAATGAACACCCTGCGATGATGGAAATGTTTTCTGTCTGCACTGTTCAATGGAGCAGCTGCAGGTGGCTAACGAGTACTTGAAATGAGCCTAGAGTGACTGAGGAATTGTAACGTTAATTTAAATACCACGCGTGGCTGACGGCTGGCTACCTGACTACATACCTCTAGCTCACCCAGAGGCTCTGAGTCAGAAAGTTCCAATGAGTGTGGATGTGTTCACTGTGTGTCCAGATTATGAGCCAAAAAGATGCTTGCTTGCGCTTGAAGTAAGAACACCAAGCGGGAGCAGGGGCTCGAGCTCCCAGACTGCCCACCCTGAGAACGCCTCTGGCCACAGAGACCCTGAGTGTACGGCTCCAACCGGCTCAGAGCTGAGCTGGGACCCACAGGTCAGCCATGTTTTTTCCTGCTCAGATGCCACAGAGCATCTGTCCTGGTGCCGGGGGGTGAGGGCGAGCCATTCTGGCTGGGGAAAACTGATCTGGCCATCTCAAAGGCTCCCCCAGGAAAGCACCACACAGAACCCCAAACTCTACGAGTCTGGCACCCCACCTGACTTAGGCACAGTCCTTCCAGCCCTGAGGCCCACACCCACACACTACCTCTTAGAGTCAGACCACAGGTTCTTTCCGGGGTCGGCTTCTAACCGTGTTTCCTCCCTGTCTAATTGGGAAGCCCTGAGCTTCCCCAACAGGCCCCTTGCAAAGCAGAAGTCACCAGTCCCCAGCTCCACAATGCAGATGAGACAGGGATAAAGCAGCAGTCCAAGGTAGAAGCCATTAGTGAGCTGGCCAAACCAAGGTTGCTGGCTATACCTCGAGAAATCGCGAGATGTCCCTCTTGTCACTAACGCCCATGGCCACCACATTCTCAAAGAGCCAGAAGAAGGGGCGATCATCTCCCTCCTTGGGCCGCGCATCATGCAGGAGGCGGTAGAACTCAAAGAAGAGCCGGCCAGTGCCCTCTGAGAGGTCGGAAGAGAAAGCCATCAGCTGGGGCTGTCTGCACGAGACAGTGGTGTGGCTCGGGCACAGGGAGGGCAAGGGAGGACAGGGTCATTGGGAGTAGCTGTCCCAGGGCAGAAATATCCAAGTAGGAAACCTACGTGCGGAAGCACCAGCTCAGAAGGTGGAGGGGTGAGCGCAGCACCTACCGTAGAGTCCTTTACGGGCAGGGTTGACGATGGAGAGGTCATTGCAAGGACTGCCCCCAATCACCAGATCGAACGGGCCCCATTCCTGGATCTGGGAGGATAAAGGTAATGTGATGGCCTGATGTCCGGGGACAGCGGCAGAAAGGAAGAAATTACCTGTGAATCTGGCAAAAAAGTACTTTGGCGGGGGAGAGGGGAGCCCCAGCTGCTTGGTTTGCTCACTACATGCATTCGTATTTACGGATCACATATATGCCCCCCCCCCACATGCACACACTGCACCGTGGGCAAGTCACGGAGGCTCTCTGAGCTCAGTTTCCTAATCAAAGTAAAGGGATCCAGGTGGACAATCTCTGAGGCCAGCAGGGAAACTGTGTGCTCCCGACAGGAAAAGCAGCCGCGCAGAGGGAAGGCAGTCCGGCTGTGCAGCTGAATCGGAGGGGACTTCGTGCTCTGCACGTTTGGGACAGGGTATCTGGGCCGTCTGAACACCCTGCAAATGCCCTTGGGGAGGCCTGACGGCCTGCAGTTTCAGGGGGACACACAGATAACTGGAAGACAAAGGGGCACTTGGGCAAGACCCTGCCAGGGCCCCCCCAGAAACGGAGGCTGGTAGAGCTGTTGCCAAAAGTATCAGAAAAACGGGAAGCGAAGTGCTCTAGTAAGAACGCGCTGAAGCTAGCCAGGGGGCTGCCCTTCTTCCTCTCCAGGAGGAAAACGGAAGAGGAGAGGAGGCTGGGGGAAAGGAGAAAGGAAAAGGGCAAAGGAACAGAATGCAAGGGGGCTGCTCCCGCCGCCCCCAGGAGCAGAGTGCAAGGGACACAGAGGTGGGACGGGTCCCACTGCACTGACATACATGCTTCTGCGTGACGCTGCGGACGTCCCCGACGTACATGATCTTCCCCTGGTGCCGCACCATGCCCACCGTGATGGAGTCCTCGCACACCTCGGAAGCGATGTAGCGGTCCACCTGAATGCCCAAGTCCTTCAGCACCAGAAGCCCTGTGCCAGCCAGCAGAAGGCCCGGTCACTGGGTCTCTTTCCCAGCACCCCGGGTCTTTGCAGGGGGCCCTCTGGCCAGCTAGGCACATGGGTCAGCCACAGGCCTGAGCCCTACCCTGCCCGGGAAGCTGCAGGATCCTTCTGTCATGCCCACTCTGATCTACTTAGAAGGCAGTCGAGAGCAGGCAACAGGTGGCTTTCAGGACCAGAGAGAATAGCAGGTGACTTTTCGGGAGGCCTTTTCCTTTGCTGTTTGTTTCTACATCCTGCATGTGCTAGTCCGTTCTCCTCCCTCACCCACGGCCTCCGGCTGCGAGTCTACCCAGCCTCCAAGACTCGACATAAACGCCGCCTGCTCTGAAAAGGTTCCACCGACATCCCCCTACCCCGCAGCCCCCCGGAAGCTCCTCCCCTAGCACGCTGCATCTCTCTCCAACTCATCGCAAGTGTGTATTTCTAATTCGGTCCTTAGGTTGCAAATGGTCTTCAGGACAGAGAAGCAGTCTCATCTGTGTTTTCCTCCTGAGCGAACTACACTCACTTCCTTACCACGATCCTTCCACAAATGCCTGCTGACTTGAGGGCAAGGAGACAATCAGAGCAGACCCCGAGAGCTTCCGGAGAAAGAGCGCCAGCTCCACTGCTCAGCAGACCTCCCCGCCGAGGAGATTTTATAGCCTGCTGGGGGGTGGGGGACGCGGTTCCGGCAGGCCTCAAGGCTCTGGCCCGGGAAGCCAAGGCTGTAAATTGACTTCTCCACGTTTACACAACATCAACAGCGAGCTGAGAACAGCATATAAACATCTGGCCTGGGACGCTCCGCCACCCTGGCGCTCTGACAGCCCATCTCCCTCTGCTTACAAGTTCTGAAGAGGCTTATTCCTAAGAACTGAGAAGCCGGGGCGCCTGGGTGGCTTAGTCGGTTGGGTGTGCAACTTTGGCTCAGGTCATGATCTCACGGTTCCTGGGTTCGAGCCCCGCACCGGGCTCTGGGCTGACAGTTCAGATTCTGGGTCTTCCTCTCTCTCTACCCGTCTCCCGCTAGTACTCAGTCTCTCTCTCATAAAAATAAACAAACATTAAAAAAAAAAAAAAAAGAACTGAAAAGCCCTCAGGTCACCTGGGCGGCTCGGGTCACGATCTCCCGGTTCAAGGGTTAGAGCCCTGCACTGGCATCACGGAGCCTACTCGGGATTCTCTCCCTCTCTGTCTGTCCCTCCCCCTCGCACACGCTCTCCCTTTCTCAAGATACATAAACATTAAAAAAAGAATTAAACCTTAAAAAAAGAGAGAGAACCGAGAAGCCCTCGGCCTAGGGGCAGAGCAGATGGACAGAGGTCAGGAGCACCTTTCGGGAGGGCCCTCGGGCAAGGTCAAGAACCACATGAAACAAAGTTCCCAGACAGTGACCCGGCATTCCGTACAAGAGAATAGTCAGCACGGAATGACGTGTGTGTGCGTCAGGATGTCGCCAAGGACTATTCATAATAGAGAAAAAACCATAAATAACCCCACAGCGGGTTCGTTAAATAAATGATGTACTTTTACCCAGTGGAATCCTACGAAACATTTTCAAACACGGACGTCCGTGTTAACATGAAAGAGCAGACATGGTACCAAATGAAAAGGCAAGTTACAACGCGGTGTGCATTTTACTATCCTTGCGTTTTATTTATCTATCTATGCATGATTATAGAAACACACATTCATATACCCACATAAAAAAATACGTAAATGGACAGACACCAAAACACTAATTATGGACTTATGGGTGATTTAAATATTCCTTAGACTCTCTTGTTGATAGTTTTTTTTTTTTTTTCCCACTGTGAGTTACAGTCATCACACAACAGAACTGCCTGTGTTTTTGTTTTGGTCGCCGAGTCTGTCCTTGGAGGCTTTGTGAAAATCTTCAATAATCTCTGGCTAATGACCACCCTGTCCTCTGCTGGAGCCCCCCCGCCCCCCACTGAGAAACATGCTGGTTTCTCACCAATTTTACTTCTCATTGGACACAGAAGTTTCCTCCGTGGGGGAATACTGTAACGGTTGTCACGTTAACTCTCATTTCGTTTTGTCAGCGTTACACACACACACGGTCCCTCAAGCAGAGCCTCCTCGCCCCAAGACCAGGACGGCGGCACATCTTGGGGCCCGTGCCACACACTCACCTGTAGCAATTCCGTCGAATAGAGACAGCACCCGGATGGGCTTCCTCTTCTCGGCTGGGACAGGTGGGTAAACCTTCGGAGGGTCCTAGGCATGAGCATGACAGGCCAGGTGAACGCCCAGGGGGACTCTGCAGGCCTGCACCCGGGGCCGCCCCCCCCGCCCCCCGGCCCCCAGCCGCCCAGGGCTGCCCTGGCTTTCCAAACCTGCACCCCTGCCCCATCGCCCAGGCCCCTCGACAACCCGAGCACTCTTGCTCTGCCCGAGCCTGCCCCGGGGCTCCGGCAGGGAGGGGGTGGAAAGAGGCGCCCCGGGCCCGGCACTCACAAATTCCTGGTCGTGGTTATTGGCGAAGAACATCTGCAGCCGGGAGGGCCAGTCGTCCCGCCGCCGCAGCAGCCCGTAGGTGCCCTTGTGCCCGCACATGTAGCAGTTCCAGGGGTCCTCCTTGATGGCCGCCTGGGCGGCCCCCGGCCCCACCAACAGATCCACGCACTCCACACAAAAGCACCTGGAAGGAAGCCCAATGGTGCAGGGCTGGAGCGCAGCCGGGGCCGCAGGCCGGGCGGGGGCGGGGGCGGGGGGCCTCTCGGCCCTGAATGGAGTTCGGCTTGCAAGGGGCACAGGCCGGGCAGGGACCCTTACCTGCAACAGTTGTTGTTCCCACACATTAGCACCTCGCGGCCCCCACAGCAGATGGTGCAGTAGGACTGATAGCCGTCGTCGTCGTACTGGTACGCGCACTCCAGGAAGCAGTTCTGGATGGCAGAGCGGAGGGTCGGAGACGGCCAGGCGGCACCCAGACAGCCACGGCGAAGGCGGGCTTTGAACCCAGGTTTGAGCAGGGGACAGCAGGTCTCCCGACCTGCACGCGCCATGTGGCACGGCCATGTGCATGGACTCAAGAGGCACGGGAACAAGGCCAGGGAGGGAACCGCACCCCTCGTCCCTTGCTGCGGCGCTGGACTTTTCTCCTGGGCCCCCAAGGACATCCATCCTCACCCCACGCTAGGGACTGTGACATTGGGAGCCCACATCTGGGGATCAGAATGGGCTTTGGAGGGGAAAGAATCTTTCCAGGGAGGACATGTAAGAGCAAGTCAAACACTCTGAAGGCCAAGGGTCTGTTACCAGGACTCTGCGTCCACCGCCAACGGCGGTGTCAACATGGCCGCCACCCCAGGTGACTCCAAGCCCAAGGAGGTGAGAAGGCGCAGACAGCCAGGGCCCCAGAGTCGCTCTCGACCACGTCTCTGCTGGGGGTGCCCCTACCTTACAGTTTTGGCACATTCCTCCGACGAAGAGAGGGTGTTCCAGGGTGACGTTGAGGCTCCCACAAGAGATGCAAATGTCTAAAAAGCAGGGACAGCAGGGAAAGCAGAGTGAATGTCACCAAAGGGCCCCTCCCCACCTTGGGCCAAAGCCCATTCCCGAAAATCTGTTTTAAAAAAAAAAGGGCGTGTTGGAGCCACAACCCAAAAAGACGGCAGACAGGAGTCTGGGGCAGGTGCCCATGGAACATGGGAGGCACCGGGGCTCCCATCTCGATGCCCATTGGCTCTCAGAGCAGCAACGCCCACCGCCCAGGAAAGGCATAATTTGAGGACAGGAGCCCGCCCAGGAGAAGAAGGCCCTGACCCTGGGTGACTCTGGAGCCAGTCCAGTCCCCGCGCTGTCCTTAAGTCTCGTGCTCCTACCCCAACTTTCCCAGCCCTGAGGGCCCTGAGCTGGACAGACTAGGCCAAGGGAGACAGAGAGCAGATGTTCTAACGACCGCGGGATGAGAGAAGGTGAGGAAAAGTAAAAGGCCAAAAGGTCACAGGTTCAAGCAAATCCGAGAGGCCTCCCTTCTCTGACCCAACAGAGTGCCCCAAACCCTAAGGACCAGCCCACGTCACTGACAGGACAGTGTGAAGCTGGGGGGCGGACATGCAGGACAGAGGCCTTGACTGGGTACCGACATCCCGTGATGCTCCAACCTTTCTAAATACCTACGCTACGCGGGCACCACACGAGGAGCCGAGCCCTCCTGCCCTTGCCGGGAGCCGCACACCACGGACCCCCCAGGGCGCCGGTGCCCACCGGGACTCACCCTCGATGTTCCGGCACTTCTGCCGCACCTCGTACACCAGCCGCTCTGCGGGGGGGAGGAGAGCCCGGCATCAGAGACGGCGGCGAGGGCCGCGCCCGCGCCTCCGAGCGCCAGCCCCGCACCAGCCCCGCCACGCCGCTCTCTCCAGAGCCAGGCCAACTACCTCTTGTGCGTTCGTCAATGATCTCCTTGACCTTGGGCTTCTCGGCTGTGCTCTTTCGGGGCTTTTTGGCGGGTGGGGGCGGTGCATAGGCGGCTGCCTCGGGCTCGACCCACATGTCTGTGTAAACTTCTTTGTAGGGGTTCTTCTCTTCTGGAGAAGGAACGCAGGAGACGAGATCATGGTTACCACGGACAAGCAGGGCCAGCTCCCTCTCCCCTCCTCTGTTGTGCAGCCTGGTCCCCAACTTGTACTAGCTCCCAGCACCGCCCCCCCCCCGCCCTCGCCCCGTGCCTGCAAGCCAGTGGGAGCAAGTTATTCTGCGTCCCAGAAGTGCACCGCCCCTACGCCAACCCCAGGGAAAGGGACACTCCTCCCGGGCCTCTCGACAGAGGCATTGGCGGCTCTAGGCGGAGCCTTCCCAGCCCTGGCGTGGAGCTGCCTGGCCGACAGGGGTCCCAGAAGGCAGGGCTGAGCACCTGCATTTACCTTCGGGCGGCTCCAGGCCCTTGGGGCCAGAGGGCTGGAACCCTCCGAGAGCCCATTCGATCATCTGTTTGTTCTGCACCTCCACGGCCTTGGCAGTGTCGCTCTCGTCGCTGTCGTGGCACGCTGGGAACAGCTTCCCCGCACGGCTACTGGCCACCTGGAGGGCAACGCGTGTGGGGGAGAGCGTCAGGGCAGGCCTGAGGGGAGGGCTGGGAGAAGGGGCAGGGCAGGGCCGCGGGAGAACACTGGAGGAGGGGAGTGCAGAAAGGATTCCCAAGGGCCTTACAGGTGGACCCCCTGCCTGGGCCTAATCTCTGCCCTCCAGCTTCTAGACCAGCTAGGGGTCCCTGCCGCCTCAGCCCCCTCTGCCTCGGAGGGGCGCTCACCTGCAGGACCTCGTAGATGGCCTTGCGGTACATGGGCTGCTTGTTGTAGGTTGCCTGGTGGAAAGCACTGCAGAACGAGCTCAGGGGCATCAGCTTCTCGACACACACCTGGAGGAACAACCGACGCCCCCTTGCTCCTCCGGCCACAGCCGATCCCCCACCGCGTGCCCAGCAACAGGCAGGCACTGGGGCACGAGGACTCGGCCTCTGCCCTTGAGAGGACCAGACGCATCGACAACTGATTACATGATGCTCAAAGGAGGAGTCCAACCCAAGCGTGGGGTGCAGGGGGAGACCTGAACGCAAGCAGGAAAGGAGTCCTAGAGAAAGGACTCTTGCCGGAAGGCAAGAGCCTGGCAGGCGCCCCAGCTCTCCGAGACCACTTCTTCCACCCCGGTTTGGACCTCGCCCCCAGCCAGAAACCATACATAGCCCCTGGGACCAAGACCCGTTCCCTCCCCGAAGCTGCCACCAAACCCCACGACTCACCACTGAGAACTTGCCGTCTCCGAACCACATGACCCAGCGGGTGCCTTCAGCTGCTCGGCTCCGGCCCGTCATCCACCAAGACACAATGCGGCCTGGCCACCAGGAGAAGCCCCGAAGTTTCCCCCACACCAGCTCCCCAATGCCAAAGCCCCGGCCGTCCTGGAGCCCCAAGGAGCAGAAGTCATTACGTGGCGGTCGCGAGGCCCTGCCACCCTGATCCCCCCGTGGCAACCCCAGCCCTGGGCATCTGAGGGTCAGGACAGCCAGGAGGGAGCTCCATCTGAACGGACCGAGACAGAGCAAGACTGGGGAGACGAAGAGGCCTGGGGTCAGGTGGAGAGAGGACAGCAGGACGGGAAGAGCTGGCAGTGGAAGGACCCAGGAAAGAGCTGGACGAGGCAGATGAAGAAGCGAGCCGCTCACCTCGTACTCTGGCTCATCGTCGGCTGCTTTGGTGGCGTTCTTATCCCCGGCGTCGGCTCCCACGGGCTCAGGCGTGGTGGCCACAGTGGGGGACGCGGGGTCAGTGGGCTGCTGCACCGCGGGAGGGCTGGCCTCCTCCACCTTCTGAGACTCGCCAGACCCCTGGTTTTCCTCCACAGCGTTCATTACTGCAATCACCTTGGCTTTCTTCTCAGCCTGGAGAAACAAAGGTAATAGAAGTTACCTTGACTTCTCCGGGAATTAGCAAGGCTACTTGATACTTGGGGGGGGGGCGGGTTCTCAATCTCTTCGTGGCCTGGATACGTGGCCTCTATACAGAAGTATAGAGCTGAGTTCTTTGCTCGTCAACTCAACTGGCATGGAAACCGGGAAGATCTGAAGAGGTTGGTTGGTGAACTCAAATCAGTTGGCTGCTTTCCAACCTCCTCTTGTGCCTCTCACAAAAATCTTCCTTCGTCGGTCAGCATGATCAGCTGCCCCCCCCCCCCCGCCCCCGCCATGGAAAGATGAATTCTATTCAAACGGTAAGCGTGCGCCTCAGCTTAGGCCCAGATCTTGGCTCCGCCCTCTCCTGTCTTCCTTCCCGATCACGAATCGGATGCTCTTGTCCTTTTCTTTGTAATTTTCCTGGGCAATCAACCCCTTCTATTCCTGGTCTTGGCTTCCAGACCACAAATCCAGTTTTGTCGTGATGTCTACCAAGGATGAAGTCACTGTTCCGTGTTCCCCCTCTGCTCAAACCCCACAGAAAGAGCCGCCAGAGCGAGCCTGCTCCTACACCATTCTGGAGTTCTCAGGATTGTATCAAACGCGTGTCATCGGATTCACCCCTTCTTTCTACACGCACCTTTCAGATCCATAAATATATTTATTCTTTCAACAGCTGTTTACTGGGAACACACTACGGGGCCACACACCCTCTCCGCCACTCTCCTGATCAATGAACAATCCAAACCCAGTCACGCTCCCATCCATTCACCGCCCCGCTCTCCTCCTTCCCAAAAGCAGCTCCAGAATTCTCATCGCCCTACAGAAGAGAATGAAATCCCCTAATCCTTAGCTCCGAGAACCATTGCACCGAGTATCACCCCAGCTACTGAATCCGAGGGACCCATGAATCTCACACTTCGAGGCTCTGCACCTGTTCCCACCACATTCGGAGAAAAACATCCCTTCTTCTATAGGCCTTTCAACACGAAGCTTCCCCAGAGCGGTTGGCGCTGTCAAAGCAAGCCCATCCTCAACACCACACGAGAACATCACAGAGCAACCTGGAGCACAAGCGCTCTAAGCTAGTCGGGGCACCTACGTTCCCATCTTCGTCGGGCGGCAACAACGGATTCCGGAGCAAGTCCTTTCTTTCTCTTCCAAGTTGCCCAACCTAAAGAAGCATTTGCTCTCAAAGATTTCCATTACCCTTTTCCGACTGGTTTAAGAATCTGATGTACGTAAGTACCAAGAATTCCAAGGACTCTCCAAGGCTCGTCAATGGAGTCCCAGATCCCAGGTGAAGAAGAACCTTTGTTGTAAGCTCAAAAGCCTACTGTGTTGTAGATTCACTGCCTTTCGGTCTTCAAGTCTTTGCCTCCAGGCCACTGACCAAACCTGCTTCTGGCGGAGCCGTGGAACACTGAGGATGAAGTCCCGATTCTGTCCTCAGACTCCACAAATTCTAAGACATTCTAAGACGAGACACTGCGTCCTTTGCCCCCAGCGCACAAACAGCTGGGAGAAAGAGCTGGATGCCAGCGGTGGAAGAATGCACAACAACCGTTCTTGCCTCCCAAGCCCCCCTCTCACCTGCCGGGACTTTGCCCTCCCCTTCCCACCATCAATTATCTACCACCTCCTCCCCCACAGGAAGGTGGGCCCACCCTCTTCTAGAAGCAGCTGTGGCAGCACTATGGAAGCCCCAGATCCGCTCGCGGAGAAACACCTTGCCTCCATGAAATTCGGGCATGGATGACTGATCTTGAGCAGGGTGCCGCCGTGGGCGACCCAAAGACCCCACTTCAGGGGTGACTAGGCCCCTCGCCCAGAACGAGGTGCAGGTGGCAGAGGGCAGGAGGGGCCTTCTGAGGAAAGGTGAAGCCACTTGCACAGCGAGCAGTGGCGGGTGGGTGCCGGGCTCCCCAGGTCTGGAAGGGAATCGTGCCTGATGCCACCCTCCTCACTCCCCCACAGCCCCTTTGTCTCTCTTCTCAACCCCTCCGCAGCGAGTTCCTGAACATTATTCTTCCCCCACAACTTCCCCCAGCTTGTCAGATGCTGCTGCTGACGGCTGTTAAGCGCCCCCAACCCACTAGGTGCAGGAGAACACGCACCCAGCAGGGTTTTGGCAGGCGGAGGAGGAGGAGGAGGAAGGGGGCCTCCATCGGGACGAGGCCAGCAGGGGTGGGGGAAGGAGGGTGGGGGTGGGTTAGCAGCAGGAGGCAAGAGGAAAGGGGAAGAAGTGGCAGGGACGGTGGCTGGGTGGGGGAGGGGCCTCATTAGAATAGTCTGCCTAGGGCAGTGTGGGAATGCCTTTTTTCCACGCTCACTCCAACCCTCCTCCCCAGGCAAACAATAGGAGAAAGAAGGGTTAACTCAGGGCTTTGGCATTTGGGCTCAAGGCTCCTACCCCCAGTTCACAAGGTCCTACTCCAGAGCGGCCCAGAGATTGGGCAGGACCAGGGAGACACCACACCAGCCCCCACTACTGTGGCTCAAGGAAGCCACTCCGTCTGGAGTTTGTCCAGCCTGGAAAGCCACTGGTAACTCCGCTCTAGTAGAGGCGAGGCCTCCGCGTCCAGGCCCATCTTCCTGGGCAGCTGTCCCGCCTCCACCTTCCTCTGCGACTCAGAGGCTGCTTCCCGTTCCAAAGGTCAGGGGTCGGGCGCCCATGTGGACCGCTGGCACAGTTGATCCAGGCTGCCCCGGGCGCCTCTCCCATCCCAAGTCGGCGTCAGGCTGCCCCCCACGGCCCCCGCTGGCGGGCCACAGCCCCTGTCAGGGCCACGCTGCTCCCTCGTACCCGGCCCCATTTCCCTCGGCCTGGCCTGCCCCGTGGCTCTCTGGGACACTCAGGAGAGGAAACTGTCCCTCCCAAGAGGCTGCAAGGTTGGCATGGCCCGAGGACAGCATGGTCCGCCAGCCAAGAGCACAGGTCAGCAAGGAAATGCCAACAAGCCATCAGCCAGCCACTTCGGCCAAAGCACTCCTTCCAGCCCAACTCCTGGTCTCCCAGCTGCCCTGGGCCAGGGCCTGCCCCCCAGCCTTCACTGACTGCGGCCCCGGGGCGCACACGCTGGGGCTGCTCTTCTGGCCCTTGCACCGCCAGGTCCCACCTGAGCACGGGAGAAGTGGGGCTGGGGGCTGCTGAGGAGGGAGTGGGTGGGACAGCACTAACTCAGCATCTCCAGAACTCGGGCCAGGCAGAGCAGCCAGCTCCTGCGGGCCAGGGAGGCAGACTTTGACTCTTCTCAAATCCAGAGGGCTGCAGCGGCCCGGAGATCCTCCCACCGGCCCCTGCCGCCTCCCCGCCCCCAGTCTCCCCAGGGCTCCGTCCAGGAACCTACCCATAAGGCCAGGTGCAGCCCCTCTGTGGTCCGGCTCAGGTGTGAGCCCCGGCCCTGAAGCTCTGTAAGTAGCTGCCCGTCTGGGGGGAGGGGAAGGGGGCGATGGGGCTGGGGGCGGAGGGGGCCAGAGAGAGGGGGAGGGGGGAGGTGGGGGGGAGGGCTTGAACATTTTCTTTGTCTAGAACTCCAGGTCACGTGGGCCCCGCTGGAGTGCCTGGTTGGCTGCGAGCGGGCCGGGGGAGGGGGCCGGCTCTCAGACGCTGGCAGTGGGCCAGCCCCTCTCCTCCCGTCCGAGGGGCGCGGGCCGCCGCTGGGGCCTGGGGGCGCGGCTGGGCCTCCGCCCGTTCCCAGGACCCCGCCCAGACCGGGGCTAGAGGCGGCACCGCCCCCTCCTCCGGGCTGGCCCTCCCGCTCCCTCGCCCCCAACTCTGCGAGAGCTCCGAGGGGCGCCTCGGGGCCAGGCAGGGAGCCCGCGGAGGCTGGGAAGGGGACCCGGGAGGGAAGGGGCTGCACCGCGGCGGCGGAGGTAAGCTGGGAGCGTGGAGAGAACCAGGAGCGTCGGCAAAAGAAGAGAGGAGGTTGCGGACAGCCTGGGAGAGCCAGGAGAAAGTTGTTAAAAGTCAGTCTCTCGGAAGCACAACCAAAAAAGTAAAAAATAAAAATAAAAAAAGTAGAAAAGAAGAAAAAGCTTACAGACGAGCGTAGAGGCCCAGGAAGCTGTAGGGAAAACTCAAAGCACACAGAGATGGCCAGAAGGCGCCTGCAGAAATTGGGAGCGCTCCAGAACAAGAACTGTGGGGGAGAGGGCTCTCCTCTTCATACTACAGGTGGATAGAGAGGGGGGTCCCTTAAACGCGGGGCTTGAGTTCAGGCTTTGAAAACCTCTTCCTGGCCACGTCCCTGGGTCCCCTAGGTCACTCGGGATCTGCGTTGGATGTCCCATTTTCCTGTTTGCCGAGGGGGGGGGCACACTCTAGTTTAAAAGTGTAGCAATTCCTCTTTCCCAGGCACAACCGTCTGGTGCTCAGGAAAACTACATTCCTCTTCTGGAGCCTCCAGGTGCGGGATCAACCACTTCAACCTCCCTCCTCCAGAGCAGAAGCCCCTACCCCCAGGGAGGAGGGAGACACACAGACACACACACACACACACACAGTCTCCACCCACATCTGATAAAGAAGCCGACCCTCTTGGCCCTGCCTTCAAGGAGTTGACAGATTCAACTAGACTTGGAGAGATAGGAAAAGGTCATTGAAAAAACATCTGTGAAGATAACTATATCACAAATACCAAGCCCCGTGGACCTGGCTGGCTTGAAAGCCCAACAAAAAATGGCTAGTATGAATGATAAATGAGGTTAAGGAGGCCAGCGCAGAGCAGGGATGAATCAGATCTGGAATGAAGGAAGATAGGAAGGAAATAAGAGATGTAGGGCCGGGGTAGCGGGGGAACCTCGCCCACCTCCACCTCCCGATACAACTAAGGCTAAAGGGTGCAGAGAAAGATGTCAATGAATATTCCCCCCCCCCCCACCGGCAGTGGAGAACAACCACAGGTGTTTCTGACAAGCCCAGATGAATGGTTATTTTGGAAAGATCAGCCTGGTTTCCGTTTGCAAGAGGAATTAGAAGAGCAGGGGAACTGCAGGTAAATGCTCTCAGCAGCAGAGGGCCATTAGCCAGCAGCACCTGCCAGAAGACCTGGACTTGGGTTCTGGTTCCATCACCATGACCTTGAACAAGTCACTTAACCTGGAGAAGTCAGTTTTCTCATTTGCAAAACAGAAGTGATAACATCTGCCCTCCCAGGCCCTGGAATACCAGCGTCTCTTAAAGAGATAATGCCCCGGGTGCCTGGCTTCCAGCCACAGTCAGCTGGGAACACACCAGCCGGAACAGGTGCTGGTATAATGAGGTGAAGGGCAGCCCACCATCCCTCCTGGGCTCAGCCTCCTTCGGAGGGCCATCAGAGCAAGCAAGCCCTGAAGAGGGAGGAGGACTCCAAATCAGAGAGCTTTCTCCAAATAATACTTCAGAGTTCACACTTCCCTCTCCCAACCCTGACTGAGACCCAGAATCCATCCACACAGCAAAGAGGGGTCAGGCTGTCCTGCTCCAACCCATCTTTCAACCCAGCCAAGGGCTCTGGTACAGTGTTTCAGGCAATCCCCAAGCAGGGACGAGAAGCCCTGAACTGGTACTTCGTGCCGGCTCGCATCTTTTCTCCATGAACTTCTCTCACGGACGCCTCCTCGGCGTCCAGGGCCTGGAAACAGGCCGCTTTAGACCTGCCCTCCCAAGCCTCTCCGCAAAGTGAAATTGCCCATCTGGCTGGGCCAGCTCTTTTAAAAACACTAGATCTCATCTATGGCTTCTCGACTTCCACTGGTACGAGGTTAAACGCCTTCGGCTCTCCACACTGTGGCCTTGGGACCTCTTCAGACAGTAAGTAACGATCCCTGTGCCTGCAGCCAGGATTCAAAGTGTCACCCAGGACCAGGGCCACCAGTTTCGCTTTCTCTTGGCCCACTTAATCAAGTAGACTTCCCCTCCAGCTGCCAAACTGCCTTATTCTCATCGTTTCAAGTTAAGCTCAAATCTTACCTCTTCCACGCAGCTCCCAACTTAAGAAAAGAAAGCCCAAACTCGAAGTTGTCCCCTCGCCAACCTAGAGCACCGTCCCCCTCTTGTAGCTCTGTGGCCAGGAAAGGTTCCCCTCTTCTGTACGTATGAGTCACTCAGAGATTCGTGTCTTCTTTGCGCTCAGTGGGCAGAGACGGGCCCCAAAACAGAAGAGACCGCAAATCTAGGACAAGAGGTGACTTTAGCAAAAGGTCAGGAAAAAAACCAGGGCAGCCCTCAAGGACCCTCAGGTCCCGTATGTCCTTGACCTTTCAAAGGAACCTTCCCAGGCTGGTTACCGAGATAGGTTTTTTTTGTTTTTTTGTTTCTTGTTTTTTTTAAAGTTTATTTACTTAAGTAATTTCTATACCCAATGTGGCGCTTGAACTCATGACCCTGAGATCAAGAGTCACGGGCTCTTCCACCCGAGCCCCGAGATAGGTCTCTTGATTGCAATAAAGATCTTGAACCTGAAATAGGAGGGTCATATAAACCAAGCCAGGTTTTTGGAAACGTTAGAAAGGATGTTGAAAGGGGGGACTCCTGCATGATGAGACGATCTAGTGGTTGTCAAGAGCCTGAAAGAAGTGTTGGAGAGGGAGTATCCGGAATGACCCGGAAGAGAGGGGAACTTGAAAGAGAGGGCCGTTTCCTGTTTGACAGGCAGAAAGCAGCGATTCAACACGCCTGAAGAAATCCCTCTTTGCCCCGATCCCGTACTCATCAAGCAAACTTCAAATTTTGATTACATTTCCCAGTGACTCTGATATCGGTGAGTTGCCGGAAAACAGCAGGACAAGCGCTAGGATCTGTGTGGCAAGGACACGTCTTGTGACAAATCTTAACCTTCTGGTATGTGTCGCTCTCCTGTGTTTCTGAAGAACACGATCACAATAAGCGCCATGAACCTGACTTTCCAGCTCACGGAACGGAGAGGAGGCACGAGGGCCATGATCCGCCAGGAAAGAGCCAGGAATTCCCACAGGTCAAGGGGGGGATGCCACGCCTGCTGGGCTGGCCGTGACTCAAACTTCAGCGTTCTGTGGGACGCTCTGAGTGGCAGGAGAGGGGGAGCGCATGTTGCGGCCGTCAAACAGGATATTTAACCACGGGGCCGTTTAGTCAAAGCCAGAGAAGCCATGATCCCTGTGAAGCCATCTGCGAAGCCACAGATCGAGGAAGCACTGCATATATATATTCTGCCACAAAAGCACTCCCAGCCCTCCCAAGGCCGGGAAGACCTGATCCACACAAAGGCTGTGAGATCAAAATGGATGTCTGTTCCGATCCTGCCCTTCGCCTACCTGGAGCTCAAAAGCCTCAGTGCTACGCAATAGACTCTGACTACCTGCTGATTACAGTCAGCCCTCTGCGTGGCATTCAAGGCCCCCGCAATCTGTGTGGCGCTTACGTCACGCAGCCCACTCAGCCCACCCACTTGCTGGTCCCAAAATATGCCCTTTTCTGCCTCTGTGCCTTTGCTCATGCTGTTCCTCGCTCCTCCCCTTCAACTCCCACCAGCCCAAATCCTATCTACCCGTCCAGTTCACCAGCTACCTCCACCATCAAAGTTTCCCTAGACCTGAACTGTCCAATAGGGCAGCCACTCACTGCATGTGTTATCTAAATTAATTAACTTTAGCAGCCCCCGCCCCCGGGTGGCTCAGTCAGTTGAGCACCTGACTTCAGCTCAGGTCTGGATCTCGCAGTCCATGGGTTCGAGCCCCATGTCAGGCTCTGTGCTGACAGCTCAGAGCCTGGAACCTGCTTGGGATTCTGTGTCTCCATCTATCTCTGCCCCTTCCCTGCTTGCCCTCTGCCTGTCTCTCTCTCAAAAATAAATAAACCTAAAAAACATTTTTTTAATAAATCAAAATGAAAAATAAAAAAGTTTGGTTCCTCAGTTGCACTGGTCACATCCCAAGTGTCCAAGAGCCACCTGTGGCTGCGGCTGTTATACTGGAAGTCACAGATCTTAGAACGTTTTTATCACGTTTCTAAGTTCTGTTGGGCAGTGGGACTCTGGCCCCTTCGCCTCTCCTTTCCCCACTGAAAAATTGCCCTGCCTCCCCCCCCCCGCCCCCCCGTAGCACCTTGTAATCCTCTCTTAGCACCTGCCAATATTTGCCCATACTAAGGCGATTGTGCGCTCCTCTTCCTCCTCCACAAATTAAAAATTCCTAGAGGGCAGAGACTGGACGTTATTCAGCTTCGTGTGCAAGCAGTGCAGACTCGAGCTTCCTGCACGTAGTAGAGGATTGAGACCGTGTTTGCTGAACTGAATTCAGCATGGTCTCAGGAGCCTCATCCGGAAGCCACTGCCCAAGCTCCCAGTTAGGGACAGATTCTGTCCACGGCAAAATTCTAATAGGTGCTAAGAGGTCCGGTCTAGGGCCCCCCAGAGAGGCCGGGAATCTTTGTTTGCCTGCTCCCCAGCAATCCATATGGAGGTTGCAAGCAAATGACCAGGACTGGGCTGCTGGCAGGGAAGCTAAAAATAGCCACGGAGCCAACAGCAAGGAGTTAGCAGGACTTGTTGCTAGGGAGACCAGTCACAGAGAGAGCAACTAAGCAGGGAGAGTGTCAGACTAGCACCTGGAGAGCAGAGGCCATAGTGGGGGGGGGGGGGGGGGCTTGGAGTCGACAGGGGTCCAAGGCTCCCACCTAGAGACGTTCTGCCTTCTGGCAGCTCCTGCCTAATGCTCTAAGTGGGGCAAATGCTCCCCCTGTCCCTCAGTAACCCATCTCCATGGAAACCACCATTACTGGGGTGAAGTACCAGCCCCTGGAAGGGAGGCCTCTGCCTAGAGCTGGTTGTTATGGCAACACCCCCCCCCCTTTCCTGTCATTCTCTCTCTCCGGGCTTCTCCTGTGGGGGAAAGGTGGGGGCCTGGTCTTGGCGAGCCAACAGGACCAGGAAACACCCGCTTCCTGACCAGAGTAACCTGCAAGGGGCTCTTCGGAAGCTCCTGGGAACCCAGAAAGGCCGGGCGGTTCTCAGCACAGGGCACGCCTTCCTTCTCTTCCACAAGGGCCCCACAGATCATTCGCTAGGAGGATCCCGAGGTCGGCTGGGTTTGATTGTATTAGGATCACCCAAGGAGGTTTTAAAAAATGCAGATGCTTGGGCCCTCTTGTGGAGATCAGCAGGCTCGGGGCAGGGCCCAGGAATCTGTTAGAACCCCCCTAGGTCATTCTGATTCTCGCCAGGTGTGGAAACCGCTAAAGGCCCTGGCTGTCCTTGTTACAAATGAGGAAACCGAAACCTGCAGGAACGGAGCCCACCCAAAGGGTCCGAGCCAGTAACTGGGGAGGAAGCGGTCTGGAGCGAGGAGGGGCAGGTGGAGGGGGACGTGGAGGGAAGTTCCCTCAGTGCACGCGTCGGAGGGGAGGCCGAGGGGAGGCCACATCTCCTGGGCCTTTCCCTCCTCCCCTTCAAGCCAGAACATGCTGTCGTCTGATACTGGATTGTGACTTAGGACCCAGCCTCCCTCGGCAAGCCGTCCCCTGTGGCACAAGGCAGAGGTGGTGGCGTTGAGCAGGCTGGTTCCCAGAGCGGACAGAAGGGTGGCGGCCCAGGCAGAGGATCTGGCCTGAAAGAAACGATCCTCCTTCGGAAGGAAACCAAAAGGGTCACCGTGGCAACCTGCAGTGTGCCATCCTCCCAAACTTGGGTCCAGGACAGGTGCGGCAGCATTCAGGCAAATGCCGGAGGGGCAGGGGTACCCCGTGCCCCTCGGCAGTCTCAGAACCCACCGGGAGGCCGTGCTGTGCTCCAGGGCCGACCTCGGAGCCTGCCTGGAACACACCCGGACGCCAGAACCCGGGAGCACAGGAGTCCTGAGCACCTGCAGTGGCTGGGCGGGAGGAGGACACTGCGGAGGTGGGGGAGACAGGCCTCCACCCTTCTGTTACTCACAGCCTAATTGTGTGCCCAAGACCCACCGCACATGGAACCACAGCCGTCGTGCAAGACAGCATGCAATTAGCTGGTAAATTATGCGGTGGGGATGCTGTCTCCATGCGCTGAAGGAAACCCAAGGAGACGGAGATCAGTGAAGGCAGTGACGGGAGGATGACGGAGGGTGAACCAGGAGTGGGCAGCGCCTCCCCGCTTTCTCACACAGGAGCCGCCAGATCTTTAGGGGTGTCTGCAGTTGTGTCGACTCCCAGGCAGATAGAGGGGCAGGGGTGCCTATCTGTGAGGGGGGAAGAGCCCCGGCTTCCCCCCACCTCCCCCCAAACCATCCATGCACTCAAATGCATTCTTCACCTCCTGGCCTGACCCCTCACCTCCCCTCTTCCCGCCGCAATCCCAGGCAGCCTCCACTCCTTCAGCCCCCTCATTCTCTCCAGTCACTGCCACACTCCCCTAGTGCTGTGTGCCTGGAAGCCCCAACTCGCCAGAGCAGCCCTGAAGCTTCTGGAGCTTCAGCTGCTACCTCCTCCCTCCCTGCGCCCATCTGCCTTCTCCTTCCCTGCAGCTCCAGGCCTGCTCCATAAGGGGAAGGCTTCCCCCACAAAGCCAGCTGCCCCCTGTGGGCCAGTTCCCGGCCCGGAGCCGTTGGGTGCGCTGGGCTCCAGCGGTGAGTGAGTGGAGTGCGGGCTCCGGCAGGGAGCAGGGGTGCGCTCGGCGGTGCCAATCATACTTTACCACATCAACATCTAGGAGCGGGATGTGAGGTCTCAGACCGAGCAGGGGATCAGAGCTGATGCCAAGACCTTTAAGAAGTGCCTGGCTTCTTTGGGCCTTGATTTCCTAAGCAGTCGGACAGGACCACAAATCTCTGCTAACTAGCACAGGTAAGATCAAAGGAAGTCAGGAGCGGGGCGCCTGCGTGGCTCAGTCGGATAAGCGTCTAACTCTTGGTTTAGGCTCAGGTCAAGATCTCATGCTTCATGAGTTCGAGCCCCGCATCTGGCTCTGCACTGACAGTGTGGAGCTTGCTTGGGATATTCTCTCTCGCGCTGCCCCTTTCCTGCTCGTACTCTCGCGCATGCGCGCTCTCTCAACATAAATAAACTTAAAAAAAAATTAGAAGAAAAAAAACGAAGTCAGGAGGGCGCAACACTTTGAGAGGTGGAAAGAACCCTCTGACAGGGTTGCTTGAGGTCTTGTTGATGCTGTCCACTTTGCTTTAGAAACCTGACCCTGGAGAGAAGTGTTAATTTTATACCTGGGGCCTACGGGTCAAAAGGAACCTGGTAAACCCAAACAGCCTGGGCTGCTCTCCCCTCCCCTCCCCTCCCCCACCCCTCCTCCAGGCTCTCGGGGTCAAAGGGAGGGGCTCAGGGACCACCATTCAGATTCAGGCATGCAGACCCTCTCAAGTTTCAGAGTCCAAAGAGAAGACCCAGGAGGAGCCCGGCCGACCGGCATTGCAGTAATCTACAGCCGGACCGCCGGCATCTCCATCCCAAAGGGAAAATTTGAATTCCTGTACCAAGTCCTTTCCGGTCTCTCCGCCCCCCCCACCCCACCATGTTTGGAAACGGTTCCCTAGCTCGGCCTGCCTTAGGGCCCGGGCCGACTTCGTTCCTAGCTCAGTATTCCAGGATCAGAGAGTCTCGCCCACGGCTGCACAGGAGAGCTTCAGCAGCTCCGTGGGCCAGGGCCCATCGCTAAACTCCAAACATAATGAACCCAGAGGAGGGGCCCAGGCAGCGGTGGTTAGAACAAAACAAGACCCCCAGGTGATCCTAATGTGTGCAGAGACCCACCCTGATGTGGGGGAGAGGGCGGTGGGCGAACAATAAATGCGCGTTTCGGGGGATCTCTTCTGTGCTGGACCTGCTCTACTTGGAATCATCCGAAGCTTGGTGGTTCTCAAGCTTTTACAAGCCACGGAATCGTCTGGGGAGAATGGCGAGAAAATCAGTCTTCTCAGGAACCGCCCTAGAGATGGCTCCTTGGGTTCTGAATGGGGCCTGGGAACACGCACGGCCCACAGCATTCTGACGCAGTATTCCACCAACCCGCCCTGTAAGATGCACTGAATTCTGACAGCATCTTTGTTATGTCTAAAGCAAGTCCAACCCAGTTTTTGGTTTTTGATTGCCCCGTCGAGTTGCCCTTGAAACAGCTTCTAGATTCAAATATACAGGAGACTGAACCGTTTCATCCCTATTTGTGTTCGATCCCTCTGAGTTGGAAATGAAAAATTGAAATATGTATACCGCTCACCATTTACCGACTAACGAGGAACAGGGGAAGAGTCGTAAGGCGTCTACAAGGAGTTGTAATTTAAAAATGGCAAATCTAGGGGGCCCCTGGGTGGCGCAGTTGGTTAAGCGTCCGACTTTGGCTCAGGTCATGATCTCGTGATTCGTGGGTACAAGCCCCGCGTCGGGCTCTGTGCTGATGGCTCAGAGCCTGGAGCCTGCTTCGGATTCTGTGTCTCCCTCTCTCTCTGCCCCTCCCCCTCTCACGCTCCATCTCTGTCTCTCAAAAATAAATAAACGTAAAAAAAATGGCAAATCTGAAAACTGGTAAAATTACACACACACACACACACACACACACATGACGTGGTTGTCACGGGAGAGTATAAACTGAGAGGTGGAGGACCAGGATGGCCAGACGCTTCACAAAGATCAGAAAGGCTCCACAGACTGGTGCAAAAGGGGACTTTTATGGTTCTTTAATGGGTTCCAGAACTCCTTCGGGTTCCGAAGCCCTCGCAGGCCTGGGCGCCAGCTGTTCCCAGAAGCTCCAGGTCCCTGCCCCGCCCTGTCCTGGTCTCCATCAGGCTGCTCTCCGCGCTTCCGGCTCTCCCCTCCCAGCTCTGCAGCCTGCCCTCCACAGCGGCGATTCCAGAGTCTGGGTCCGGACCCTCCCTGAGAGCTGCCGGCCGCTCCTCTTCCCAGGACACCGCCGCCCTGCTGGCTTCTCAAAAGCAGCTGGTCTACCACCTAACTCAGGTCCACACCCTCCCTTAAGGGAATGTACTTTCATGACCTTGGGGTGGGCAGAGAATTCTTAGACACACACACACACACACACACACACACACACACACCAATTAAAAGGAAAAAAAGTAGATAAATTGGGCTTTATTAAAATTAAAAGCTCCTGCTCATCAAAATTCATCCTTAAGATCATGAAGAGCCCATGCCGCCTCCTAGTCCCAAACCTGCCCTACCTCCGGGATTCTCTACCTCCGATAACGACCACCACCCCCAGAGCCCCTGAACACGAGGCAGGTTTCTCGCTGCTCTCGTGTCTGCCTCTGGTTACCTGGACCCTCCGTCGAAGCCCAGTGGAATGCGCTCCTAACTCGTCCTGCTTCTCAGCTTCTCTGCTCTGGACTCCCTTGCAATGCGGCCAGGGTTATCTTCCTAAAAGCCATGTCCACATCTCTCACGTTCCTGCTCTCTGCCGCACAGCAGAGCCGACTTTGTCACCGCGACAGGAAGGCCTTTGCCGATCTTTGTAGTCTCACCTCTAACGCTTCCTCCCTCTCCACCCTAGTTACCAGATCTCTTGCGGTTCCCCGAACAACCCAGAAGCTCCGCGCCTCCTTCTTTTTGCCCCCTCAGGGGTTCTTTCCTCATTTATTCCTACTAGAATTCCCAAAGGAGGCCTCCACCAGGAAGCTTCCCGGAAGTTCCCGGGAAAAGTGCTCTTGCCCTCGGCTGCGCTCACCAGACTCTTGGTACCAGGAGCACAGAACAAGCCCCACACTCTACCCGACACTGAGGTCCACGGTGAGCCCTCCGGCCTCCTCCACTAGCCACGTGTGCCTGGGACAGGAGCTGTGCCCACGTGTCTCCTCCAGCACCAGGACAGTGCTGTGTGGGTTTGGTAAGAACTGAATTCAAGTCCATTGACTCCTTCATCTAGAGTTACTGGCCCTTTAACAGAGGCACACGGTCCGGCCGGCCACCCCACGCTTCAACATCCCTGGGGCCTCCTGGACAAGGGGTCTGGGCTTTAAAGCGGAGCAGAGAGAACCTCACTGTTAGACCTTCTCCTTCGTCTGTCTGCCTCGTAGATGGTGCTGGAAGAACACCTCTCAAAGCTGGACTAACTACGCGAGCCGTCAGGAGGCGCTCTAGACTCCAAACTCCCGGAGGACCTCTCGGCGCCTACCTTAAGGTCCCACTCAGCGCCCTTCCCCCGCCGTCCCCGTCAGGCAGACTCCTGGTTCCCGGGGAAGGCCTGCGAGCTGTCCCTTCTTTGGCACGCCTTCCCCGCAGTCCTCAGGCTGGTTAGTGCTCCCACGGGCCCTGTTTGCTTCTAGTCCTAAAACGGCTCCTGGTCCTAAAAGGCAGCCTGTGGGTGCCCAAGATACTCACCTACCTGCCTACGCCTCCCAGGGGAAGGGGGCATCCCGGGCTGGGATTCTGACTTTCCTTCCAGTTTGTTTCCGCAGTGTCTAGAAAACGTCGGAATGCGGTGGGTCCCCAGATACGCGTGGTGGTCTCTTAAAGCTCAGTTAAGGTTAGACAATTCTTTGAATGAATGAATGAGTGATTAATGAAAACGAGCAATACAGGGCAGACCTAGGCAGGTGGCCACCAAAGCCAGAAGCTGGAAGTGAATTCCCAAGCTAAGGAAATGCCCCAGGAAGATGTGTCCCACGGCGGGGGCGGGGGGAGGGGGTGCGGACACTTTGCAACATGGCCTTTTCTGTATGAGCTCCAGCCCCTCCCCAGCCTGGGCCTAGTGTCTGAAGATGAGCACCAAGGCCAACCTTTCTGATCCGGGTCCAAAACAACAGAGGAGGAAACACGGACAGTAGTGAAGAGGAAAGGAAAGCTAGGTTTTAGCACCGAACACGTAAATATTATGAAAGTCTTGATAAGAATCCTTGTCGGGATACTTTACACATGTGTTTCTGGAAGAGGCATGTCCGGCAGGTCTGAGAATGCTCTCGGATATTTAATTCAGAATTCGTGCACAAGGTAGTATAGGAGACAAAGGTGCCACGGATCATGACTCCAGCCCTCCTCCCCACAAATTATAAAATTTTAGAATCTCTGGGGTCAGCCGCGTCTCTTTCTGTCACATCACAAATGAGGAATCTGAAGTGCAGAGAGGAGAAAGACCTTCTCGAACAGATCAGGGGCAGAGGCTGAGCCCGGAAACCAAGCCTCCTGAATCTCATTCCGACATCGTTTTAATCCAATCTCACAATGTCAAAGGTGAGGTCATGAGAAAACAGCAAGCCAAGGGAAGAGCTCAGGACCAAGTAAGCGGAGTGGGGGGCGGGGCAGGGGCCGTCCCGAGGGCCTAAGGGACCCAAACCTGGCAAAAATGGAGAGATCCGCGCTTGGGCAGCCCAGGAGGTGGGGAGGGGAGGGGGCAGCTGAGGCGAGGGTCGGGGGACAGGGCTGGGCCAACTCTATCCTGTTTCTCTTTTTTTTTAAATGTGGTAGGATTCTTTTTCTTTTTTAAAAAAAAGCTTATTTATTTATTGAGAGAAAGAGAGAGAAAGTGGGGGTGGGGTAGAGAGAGAGGGAGAGAGAGACCCCTAGCAGGCTCTGCCCTGTCAGCACAGAACCAAACACGGGGCTCAAACTCACAAACTTCAAGATCAAGACCTGAGCCGAAGTCAATCACTTAACCAACTGAGCCGCTCAGGCGCCCCCACTCTCCCTCTCTTTTAACTCCATACTTTAGTTTGAGGGGAAGCCACCAGCAAACCAGGAAGATTCTGTTCTATGTGAGTCATTTGGGTGCAAAACAGAAGTAGCATGCGATCAGATTTGCCCCTGGGAACGCTCCACAAGCCCATCCACGCGGGGTTCTCCCCTCCTTATCTAGGGGAATCTTCATTTCCTAAGAGTAAAATAGGGATAAAAAATAGTTCTTATAGTAATTACAGATGACATATCTGCCAAAACACAAATAATACAATTCGGTAATGAGTTTGATGTCCTTTATCCCAGGGAGAAGAATCCAAGGATCGGGGAGTACAGGGCCTAACGAGCCACGGAGCACTCTTCCCGAGGGATTCTGGGCAGGAAGCGAGTTTGATAGAATGTTAGAGGAGGTAACACGGAAACAGGGCATGATTGGCTAGGAAGTGGGGAATTTCCTTATAAGGCTGGCAGGTCCTCTTTTCTAGGTAAGGTGAGCTAAGGAAAGCTGAGCTGGACGACTGTGATTGGTGTCTGTTAAGTTTGACCCGCGGTTCCGCGAGCGCATACCGACTTAGGTGTAGATTTGCGAACGTACGCTGGGCCACTGGAACATGCCGTATCTCAGTTCTGTGGTGAGAGTGAATGCTCTCGGCACAGTGCCTGGCACAAAGTAGGTGCTCAGTAAAGTCAAACCCCTCTTGCCGGGTTCCCGCGTTGCCCTGGCCAGCCCGCTAGACCCCGCCTACCACCCCTGCCACCCCCGCCATTTGTTTTCTCATCACTACGAAGTGGAGGCTGTTCACAGAGCCCTTCTCTGTGCCCCCTGATGAAGTGAACACTCCAGCGTGCAAATGGCCCATCCCCTCAGGAGACAGCGGGAGCCTCGGGGATGACGACTTCACAGCCAGCCCCGGAAGTCACTCTGATTATAGGCTGTCACAGGAATACCTTCAAAACCCTGTTCAGCCTTTTGGTAAAGTACATGCTTGTCACGCTTGCCCCAAACGGCATCACCTCTTTGAAGGGAGATGTGATTTTTCAGGCCATCCTGCAAAATTTCAGGTTGTCATTATTTTACATATGGTGGGTAAGTGAGGAATGCCTGCGGGTCAGAACACCCTAAACCCGCTCTCCGTGTAGTCTGATAATTTGAGTTTAGTCCTTAATGGTCTACTTTGCGTGGCCGTTTCTCAAGTCTCCAGTACGAAAGCCCAGGGGAATCACACCTAATTCATCTCCTTATTCCCAAAGCCCCAAGCACAATGGCCCCCTACTTAGTAGGCGCTTAGTGATTGCTTATTAAACGGAATATAGCACAGTGGGAGGTGACCCGCTGGACATTCACAGGCTGTTCTTCCCAGGACGGACAGGAAGCACAGTCTGTCGAGACTGCAGGGTTATAAAGCAAGAGGAAGCAACATTTGCTCCGCTCATAGAAGCAGCAGCACAAATGGCCAATAACCATATGAAAAGAAGTCCAGCCTCACTTATTATCTGAGAAATGCCAATTAAAATCATAACAAGATACTGTTTTTCCCCCACCCATTAGATTAGCAAAATATTGATGTTGGCAAAGGTGGAAGTCTTCCCATACCCTGTTTATGGGGGCACAAATTGGCGCTGCCCTTTTTGGAAGGCAGTACGGCAGGTTCGATAAAACGCAAAGCACACTTTCCCTTCGACCGAGCGTTCCTCTTTCTAGGCGTCTTAGAGAAACACAGATGCACAAAGAGGCACGACCAGGGATGTTCACTGCTGCAACGGGTATGCAGCGAAATACTGTAAACGACACAAATGCCCCCCACTCAGAAGGGTTAAGTAAAGTCTTGGTGATCCATACGGTGGATAACAACCGTGATTACGTGGCTAGGTTGTTGAGACTTATTGTAAGTGAAAAACCAAGCTGTAAAACAAAACTACAATGTGGTTCCCTTTAGGTAAAAAAGGAAAAGAAACAAAAGCAACTGCGAAGCAAAATCATATATTTATACACACAGGGACGGACAGAAAAAATCACGCTGTATATACACCAAACTCAAACCATCAAGCAGCTCTGCGGGAGGATTAAAATCATGGGGGAGGGATGAGGTTTTTTACAACGAGAATGCATCTGTGTCATAACTTCTGTAATTTAAAATCGCAGAAAAAAGTATCGAGCTCCTGTTGTACGCCAGCCCTGCACTAGGAGCTTCAAATGTTAAGATTACTTTATTAACCCACGTAATTGTGAGATTAGAATCATTGATTCATTCAGCAAACCTTCACCCAGTCCCCCTGAATGCCACCCTGGGGACAAAGGTGCCCAGAGTGCCTGCATCTCCCAGGCCCCGCGTTGGGGAGAGGCGGTGCGCAAGCACTGGCAAGCGCTGCTCTCGTGGACACGAGACCCGGCCGGGAGCGCGGGGCACAGCCGAGGGCTCTCAGCCTGGCGAGGTTACAAGTGATGCCTAAGGTCCCACATCCGGTAAGTGGCCAAGTGGCATCCGAACTCCCCCCCAAAGGGACCCTTCCCTTCAGGAATATAAAAGCTTGGCTACCTGTTGGGGAGCCCAGGGGGAGGGGGCGGGGAGCTGCCTGGTGCAGGAGGGGGAGGGGGAGGACTTGACGTGATTATTTGTTATCATCACTACTGAATATGTATTAGGCCTCTAATAAGTGTAAACGTGCATGAGTCCCTCCCTTCAGGATGGGAGCCAGGAGGGAGACCAGACCCTAGACCGGCAGGACACAGGGTCCTTGCCTTGACGTAGTTTAGCTTTGGGCCGGGGTGAAGAGATTATTGAAGGAGCCACAACATCACGAAGCTGCAAGGGAGTCGTGAAACCGTACAAACTGGAACTGTGTGAGTCCTCGGCCCCTCTGGCCGGACGACTGTCCCCGCTGCTCGAGCAGCCCTCTGTACCCCTTCTGCCTCACGGCGGTGACAACCAGGGAAGGCCTTCCTAACCCCACCGTGCTCCCCGGGGTCGCTGTGTTCTGTTAATCATGAGAAAGAGGGACCTAGGACCTGCCCTCCCCAGGGAGGAGGAACTGCCTCACCTCTGCCCACCCTGCTGCCAGGGCCTGGGCAAGCTCGGGCCCTGCGGAGACAGCGGGAGCAGGGGTGCAGAGGATTAGGGCAGCACCTTACCCACAGGAGCCGAACCGCACAGGTCCCCCGGCCCCACGCTGTTTTCTGGGTACATCTCTCGGCACCTCTGAAAAAACCATATAGAAACCAAGGGCTTGGAGCCTCGAGGCAGAAATCCAAGCGCCTGAGCTCCCCGAGAAGGCGTCCCCCCTTCACCAATGTCTCGACTGCTTAGCCAACCAACAGGGATTTATGGAGCCGACCCTCCTCGTCCCATATCAGACCGGGCGTGATGGGGGAAGACAGGATTAACGCATAAGAAATGGTGAAAGGAACCCTACGAAATATAACTGAGTGCCGCGTCCAAAAATCTTAACGGTGAGGGCAATGGGCCGCGGAGAAGGGGAGAGGCCAGTGCGAACGGGAGGAAGCCTAGAGAGCCTCGTGCACCCAATCCACGAGAAAGCACGGTGGGGACAAAGGGAGGAAAAGGGGGCACGGCAAATCGAAAGGGGGACTGGTCCTTCTCAGAGGGCCTTCCCCTGCGAGAGCGGCCGTGAAACGGGGTGGGGCGATGGCGAGGTCCCAGGGAGAGCTGACGCCTCGAGAAACAGCCCCAGATGAGGGAGACAGTGGGGAGCCCCTGTGGGCGGTAGAACAGGGCCCAGCCAGCATTCAAGCAGAGCTGAATCCTTAAAAGGATTCGTAAGGAAGTGACGATGTCCTGAGACAGACAGAAAATGACAGCTTCCCACCTCCGGCCGGAACTCCCGCCTCAGTCTCAGGGAGGGAGCACATGTCTCATTGTCCCCACCCACGTGTTGTAAATTTCATTCATTCTGTGACAGTCTAAGCCTTCTTTAAAAAAAACTTTCGGGGAGAGGAAAGCCTGGGGAGGTAGGCCATCTCGGATGGAAAAGGAAAGAGTAAATATCACTCAGTAACTGGACTGACGAGGGTGTCATGGCAAAAGGAAATTGACCAGGGGCAGTGTTTTGAGGACAGCGGGCCCCACAGGTGGGGGCACGTGGACCAGGGAAGGGGCAGGTGCAGACGGGGGTCTGGTGGGAGCCCCAAGGACAAGACACACAGGCCTCGGGCCTCACATCCTGTGTTTCACCACCAACTTCCATTCCTGATCCTGAAAAGGCCACGCTGCCTTGTGCCGCAGAACCTTTGCACATGCCGTCCCCCTCCTCCTGCAATGCCCTTTCTCCCCTTCCCTAAATTCTAGTCCATTCTTTAGAAGCCACAGCCACCTCTTGCTGATGCAAGGATGATCCAGGCAGAACTGCTCTCAGCCCTTTGGGTGATGCTCTTCCTGAGGTGCCCTCTGAACCCCTGTCCTATCTTGGGGTAACCAGGAATCTTCTAGGCTTCCGGTACCCCCAGTATCTTACACAGTGCTCAGACATGGAGGGTTCCTCAATAATGGTGCCCTGCAGGAAGTTTTAAAGAGCAGGCTCACATTCTGAGCTTAGGAAGAGCTGGCTGGGCCTTCAAGCGACACCACCTAGGAAACAGTGGCACGCGGGTTTTAGGAGGGCACGCACTAGGATCTAGGAGGGCACGTGAGGGGCAAGAGGATCAAGCCTGGCGGGAGGCGGGGGTGGGCAGAGATCTGGGGATGCCAGAGTTCAGGGACAGAAGAGAATGCCACGCAGATGCAGCTGGAGGAAACGGGGAAGCATCTCGGGGCCAAGGTCAGGAAGGCCTAGGGAGGCAGTGTCAGAAGAAAGGGTCGGATGCCAGAGAACTGGAAGGAGGGTTTCTTTACCCCTGGGAAGCCACCGGAAGACGGGCCTGCTGGTGACAGTCACTACCCTTTCATTGGAAGGGAACCTGGCAGTCTTGAGAGCTACCTGTGTTTCCCCAACATTCTACTGCCTGCAGCTAGCTCTCCTTCTAGGCCCCTGGCAGAGCCCGAGGATGGCGGGGGAGGGGGGGGGGGGGGGGGGAGGGGGGCCGGACCTCAGTAGGCAGCAGGAAGTCCGAATGGGGCCTGAGCTCCCGGCCAGCGCCTAAGGGCGGCCCAGCCCCCTAGTGTGAGAATGAGGGCATCAGCCGTTCTAGCACCCGTACTGGAAATCACAGAATTCTTTACGACATCTTTAGTTATAGAATATGAATAAGGCAAAAAAAAATTTTTTTTTTTAATAAGCACTATGCCCACCGTCAAGCTTGAACTCAAGACTCCGAGATCAAGAGTCACGTACGCTATGGACCGAGCCAGTCCGGCGCCCAGAAATACGCTTCTGGGGCAGGTCTCTACAGCCCAAATCGCGCATACCTCAAACATCTTAAATTAAGTCAACCTTTTAAGTGTTTCTGTAAATGTGCATTGATCACCTTTATTGGCTGGGGGCGGGGAAGCAGAGGCCAAAGGTTTAAGATTTCCTAGAAAAGCTTTTGAGGATGGTTGAAGCTGGGTGATGGGTACATGGGAGGGGGGGTTCAGCACAGTAGTCTCTCTACTTCTGCGTATGCCACGAGACGTCTGTGATAAAGTCTTTTGAAATTTTAGTGGAACACTTAAAATGGAGAAAATACACCTATCATCTTAATGATTCCTGAAAATGGAGTAAAAGACCCCGTTCGTTTTTTATTGCGGCTGAGGGCAGGCCTCCGTGCTGCTTCTTCGAGGGCGCACAGTTTGAGGACCACAGAGTTTATAAATTTACCCGGTCTGAAAGGCATCGTGTCCAAGCGTCCAGGCCCCGGGCTAAGGGAGAGCAGGAAAAAGCAAAGCCCCCGCTCTGCCGGCCCCAGGGCACTGATCGGTGGGCACCTGACCGATGGCAAAAAAGCAGCCCAAGTTCCTGAATTTCCAGCCCGAGGACCACACTGCCTGCTCAGGGTCAAGTGCCTCTCTTCTCCCGGACCCTGGACAGGCTGCCCCTTTTCCGGGCTCTTCCCGGAGAGAAATTTCTGCCTTCCTGGATCCCCCAAGGAACTGGCAACAATCAGCAGCCCAACCCCTACCTTGTTCTGAACCTCTTCTAGAGCCAGCTCTCGCACAAATCGGGCTTAGGCTGGGGGCTCCTTGGTCTTTCAGTCTCCTCACCTCCTCTCCCGGCTGCAGCCTCCGCAGGGCTGGCTGCCACCCTCCACGGAAGCCTCTCTCAGAAAAGCCACCAGCCAACTCCAGGGCATCTGACGCAATGGGCATCCGTCCTAATGAATTCAGCTTCGACGGCTGGGCACACCCTCTCTGGAAAGCCCTCTCCTTTCTGAGACGTGGCTCTTCTCCCCTCAGCTGTCCCCCAAGCCCCTCGTCAGTCCCTGCTGCCGGCCAGGCCCGCTCTCTACGCGGCCGTGAACGGCAGGGTTTTGCAGATGCGATGCTGGGACTCTGTCTCTTCTCTGTCCCCGTCCCCGGGGGAGCTCGTCAGTGTCCCTGGACTTAAACTCTAGCTTCTGCTCTTGACACCCTCGCGCCTTCGCATCTACAGCCCAGACTCCCCCCCCCGCCCCTCCCCCCGGCTCCAGGCACCTCCACACGTCAGACTGAACTCGCGGTTCCCCCCAGTCTCGAAGCTGCTCCTCCCTAGCTGTCCCCATGTGAGGACACGGCCCGACCGTCGCTGGTATTCAGGGGAGACCCCTGGGGGTTGTCCGGGAGTCCTTCCATGTCCTCCCCTCCCCCCTTTCTCCCCTCCATCAGCAAGCCCCACTGATTCTGTCTCCAAAACACACCCCGAACCTGCCCTATCTCCATTGCTGCCCCTTTCATCAGATCACTCCTCTGCACAGGAACCTTCGACGTCCTCCGAAGTCCGTCTCACCGGCTTCTGGCCAGGACCTGCCAGGCTCCGCGTGGTTGCACCCCTGCCCACCTCCCCGCCTTGTCCGGCCCCACTTCCTCCCTTGCTTGTCTCATGCCGGCCATACTGGTCCCTCACTTTGCCAAACACGGCGCCTTGCTTGTGGTGGTTCCTCTTCTTAGAACGCTCTACCCCACCCCGCTCCTCACCAGACACCTTCGGTGGGGGTCGTGGGGTGAGAGGTGGAAGCTAGGAGAGGGGTTTGGCGGCAAGAGGCGTTGAGGCAGTGGAGACTGGAAGACCAAGGAGCGACCATATGAGAGCCGGCGCTCCTCTTCCTTTAGGTCTCAACTTAAATGCCAAATCCTCCCAGAAGCCTCCCCTGGCCCCCCCACCTAAAGCAGGCCTCTGTTACCCTCTACTTAGCCCCTTCTTTACTTTTCTGTCTTTGTTTGTTCTAGCTCCGCCATCAGAATGTCAGCTCCATGAGGCCAGGAATCATATATGCACAGAGCCTAGAACGCTACCCGGTACACGGTAAGTGATCAAGACACACTGGTTGAACGAACAAAGAAACCGGTCGCTGCCTACGAATTAAGCGGTTCCCTGTAAGTGCAAGAGGTTACCCTGAAGGGGAAACTGAGGCTCAGTCGGGGCCCGACGACAGAAGCTAACTTCTGGATTTCCCAGGCTGCGGGACGGGCCAGGGCCCAGGCCAGAAGGCACCTCACCTCCCTTTTCCAGCGTGCCAGCCACTCGTCCCGCTTGCGCTTGCTGATGTAGTAGGGGTCCCCCGCCTGGAAGGTGAGCCGCGGCATGGGCCGCTGGCGGAGGCTGGACTCCCAGCCCAGGCCACCCCGCAGCCGGCCCCGGGAGCCCTAGGACAGAGAGACGACAGAGAGACAGACTGGCATTAAGATGGGCACGGGCAGTCCCGCTGCAAGGGCTGTTCCTCCTGAGGGGAAACGGAGGGGGCACTCACCTCGAACACCACACAGGAGCTCTGACTCCTGGCCAGAGGTGCCGACCCTGCGAGTGCCGGGCAAGCCCCTGTTTGGGCTGGAGGGGTGAGCCGTGGGGGAACGGGGCACGTGGACGTGAGCCACGAGGGGAGGTGCTCGGTCTCAGAGCGGGACCAGCTGGCTGCCTCCTGGGGGAACGGCTAACCTCCGCACCCATTTCCTTTCCTCCTTACATGGGGGACAGGTAAAGAAGGGGGCGGGGCCACCTCAGGATCCCCTCACACACACTCGCCACAGGTGGTCAGAGAGGTGGCTTTCTTCTAGAATCAGGATCCACAGAGCCCCTGGGGGGTGAGGAAAACACTTGCCTCCATTTTCATGGATTCGATGTTGGTCTCCTTCTGTTCTTTGCCTGTGGAGAGGGAAGAACAAAGGGACTGTCGCAGAGTTACAGGAGTGGCTCAGAGGCCCCACCTTGTGCCTGGGGTCCCTGCCACAGGGACGGGGGTCCTCCGACCGTTCAGCTGTTCGTGTGTCAAACCTGATGGCCCACCGGGTGCTAGACCATGCTGGCCCGGAGGACTCAGAGCAGGGCCTAGAGCAGAGAAGGGACGGGTGCGGGGTTGGAGGCCCAAATTCGAAGGAACAATAGAAAAGCCGAGGCCACGGTGTCTGGCCCACGGACGCTGTCTCAGGCACACCAAAGGGGCCGTCTCGAAACAGCTCTCTTCCCCAGAGGCAGGGCCAGACGACACAGCCTCCCCCTACCCCGGAAGGCAGCTGTTTTCTTCAATGTATGGAGTAAGGCAAAGATGCCCAGGTGGGGGAGGGAGTGGGGGGGGTGGGACACAGAGCCACTGGAGGAAGACTCTGGTGAAGCAACTTTGTCTCTGAGACTCGGTTTCCTCATCTGGAAAATAACGATGCTGGAGACAATTTCTAAGGTCCTTCTGCAATTCTCAGCATTGTGGTTCTGTTATTGATATCTGCCTCTGTACGCCATTCTCCCCGCACCGCCCCTTCCCAGGTCCCTGAGCTAAGCCTTTATTCTGGTAGATTTGGATTCCAGCTGTTTCTGTGTGACCTCTGTAACCTCTCCGAGCCTGTTTCCTCACTGCATCAAGATAAGTAACTGTTCTAATATCTTTGGGTTATTGGAAACATCGAGTGCCCCGGGGCAGGGCTTGACATATAGTAGGTGCTCAATAAATGTTCGTTTGGATCTCTGTCCCCAAGGCATTTCCCTGCTCTTCTTCCCTGCAGCTCCTTCGCTGGGCCCGGATTCCATTTCCCGGAAGGAAAGCCCCCCACCCCCCGGGAGCAGAAGCCCCAGAAGTTGGTCTATAGGGGAGTCTCATCCTCTCCCGGTCTCCCTCTGGGCCCCAAGCAAGAGGGCAGCCATGCTCTCCAGAAAATCCCTGTGCTCCTGCCCTGGTCCTCTCAGGGTCCTCACCGAGATGCCCCTCCCAACCTGGCACACACCTGGCAGTCTGGCAGCAGAGTTGGGTAATTATGCCTTCCAGAGCTTTCCTGCAGGTGGGGGTGGGCAAGTGAGCCCTCTTCTCACCTGGGCCCCTGAACTCCCTTCTCTGCAGCCGAGAGTACTGAGCTTGGGCCCAAAGCAGGAAGGTCACTAAGACTGGTTCACGGGTAGTTGGGGTGGGGGAGTCAAAAACGGAAAAAACAGCCCCTACTTCATCTCCTGGCTCTGAAGCGGAAACCAGACACAGCATTGAAGGCCTCTTCGGCCCCCGGAGAGGAAGTTTCTCTCTCTCTCTCTCTCACTAGAGAAGACCTGGGGCTCTTTGTGTGCGCCCCCGGGGCAGGGGCAGCCCGGGGTCACAGCGCCCCCGGAGCCCCGCGCTCCCGAGCGCCCAGGCGGCGAGCGGCGAGCGCCGGACCGCGCCACGTGCTGCCGTGCCACAGGGACGGTGCCGAGCTGGCCGCCTGGGTGGGGGAGGGGGCGTGGGAGGAAGCAGGGGCGTCTGTCGAGGGTGTGCGCGGTGGGAACGGGGTGTGGGGGGGTGCTAGCTAACACTTTACACGACAGGCTTTTTAAGGTATGTCTCACCCGGGCTTTCTGTCTTTTCCTCTGAGCTTCCGCTCAGCATGGTCAGCTCCCGGACTTCTTCTCAGGTTCCCTGGAACAGGGTGCCTGTCCCGCCCCCGCCCCTGCCCCCGGGGGGGTCCCTCTCCCGCCCCCGCCCCGCCCCCGGGGGTCCCCGTCCTCTCAGATCTGCACGTTCTCTCGACAAGGCTTTGGGCTGCCAGAAGGGGGCGCCTGTCCTCGGACTAGGCTGCAACACGGGGGCCCTTGGATCTCTCAAGCTTTTCCTATGGGGGTCCCTCCATGGCATCTCATTACGGGGTATCATACATTCATTCGAATGAAAGAAAATCAGGGCTGAAGGGAACTGTAGAGATGCTGGAGCACCTGTCCAGTCCCTAGATTTTGCCATGGGGAAACTGAGGCTGGGGGTGGGGTGGGTGGGTGTGGAGTGACTTACTGCCAGTGCTGAAACCAGATTTCGGGGCTCCTGAATCCCAAGCCCGCTCACTTTACCCCCTACCACCTTCAGGTTCTCCCCATCCCCAGTCCCGGGCCCCCCTGATCCCCCAAACAGAATTACTTTTCCTCGTGCAGTTTCCAAATGGCTTCTTTCTGGAATTTTCTCCCTGACAGATTCTGCACATGCCCACTGAGTGATATCACACACACACTTTCCAGCCTGGCCCAGCAAAACAACAAACTGGGCTGTCTCAGAATGCCGCACTTGTCCTGAGTCAAGGAGCGTCAGCTGCTCTCGCAACACTCCCTCTGTGGTCCATCTGCTCCTGGCCCAGACCCAGGGTCACAGGCGGGCCAGGTGGCTGCATGCCTCCCAGGGTGGCCCTGGCGGACTCAGACCTGACCCTAGAGTATCTTGGGTCCTGGGGGGGCAGGAGAGGCCGGGGTGTTTCCAACTCTTACCTGTCGGTCTAAGCCTAGACTCAGCTGGCGGCCACCCCAAATTCCCTTGAAAAGGAACCCAAATCTCAATGACAAGGCTAAGGCCAGGCTTGCCTCAGAGGGCAGTCACTAGTCTAATAGTGACTCCAACCAGAGCAAAGCGGGGCTTGTGCTGACCCTAAGCTGGTCCTTTACTAGTGGTACAATCTCGGGTAAGTAACTTAACTTTTCTGAACTCTCAGTCTGCCCATCTGAAAAATGGGGACAATTAGAGTCTTCCTTACATGATCGCAAAGATTAAACAAGAGAATACATCAAAAGCAGGGCTTCTTAAACCTGAATATGCATCGAAATCAGGATCTCTTTGAAATGTAGATTTTTGACCCCCCGGGTCTAGGGTGGGGCCTAGGATTCTGCATTTCTAACTTCCCAGGTGACACAGCTGGCCCATGGGCCACTTTGAGTAGTGAGGACACAGGACACTCAACATAGAGTCAATACTCGGTAAAAGGAAGCCCTATTACCATCATCTCTATTATAATCATGGCGGCGTTCGTGCTAGGAGTGCAGGAGCAGTCCCAAGGCCACCACCTGCCTAACCAGGTGGCTCTTGTCCCAATTACTCATCGTCTCCCCTGTTCTTCCTTCTTTCTCTTGGCTGTACTATCAGGATCTGGGGCACCTATGTGCACAAGAACGCTGCCTTAAAGTCTTCTGATTTTCCTGTATAGGAACTAACGGGAGGGGTTCCAGAGGGGATGGAAGGGGCCCCCCAGAAGGGACCTGGAATGAGGGGAACAGAAAGGAGACCATGGCTAACTCACTTCCTCCCCTGAGGCCTTAGTCTCCTTCCTCCTTGGAACTAAGCTGCCCAGGACGTGTTCTGCGTGGCTGACTGCTGGCCTGACAGACCACCGCCCGCACCTCCAGGCAACACCTCACCAGTCCCGGCATCCGGGCAATCCACAGTGGCCTTCGGGGATCCTACCGGCTCTGAGCGCTGCCAGTGTCTCCAGCCCCTGGATGGCTGTGGCACACCGGAGGCTGTGGCTGGGAGGTCAGGGAGGTCTGGAGTGTTTGCCCGCCACGCTCGGCACTAAGACTCGGAGGAGGGTCCACCCGAGGTGTGAACATCCCCAACCCAGGAGTCACCTCGACACCGTCTCTCCCCTTTCCCCTGGTGTTCTGGCGCCTGTCTGTTTCTCTCCATTTCTGCTGCCACCTCGCCCAACACAGCCACCTCCCCCCCCCCCGCCCCCCGCCCGCCCTCGACGCCTGCGGCAGCCTCCTAAGCCTGCTCCCCAACCCCTCTGTTCCGTTCCAGGATCCAGGGGCAAAGCGATTTTTTTTCTTCTTCAAATCCCAAAGCAGACCGTGTCACCCCCTGGGAAGGGGTCCTCAAAGGCCTGCCCTGGCCCCGGCTGCCCTGCTCTCATCTCATGCCCATGCTCTCTCCACACCGCAGCCCTGCTGGTTTCTATCAGGCCTCGGGGTGCCCTGCTCCCTCATACCTGGGAGCCTGTGCACCTTTTTTCACTCTGCCCCGCACCACCCCTCACGTGGTGAGCCCCCACTCATCCTTCAGCCTCTGCGTAACAGGCCAGGCCGGCTGAGGTTCCTCGGTCACCGTTCCTTACAGAACCAGGCTTATCTTCTTTTAGAGAACATATCTCCCTGGATGATCACAAGCTTTGCTTTTTTTTTTTAAACTTAAAAAAAATTTTTTTATTTTAAGTAGGTTCCATGCCCAACATGGGGCTTGAACTCAAGACCCTGAGATCAAGAGTCGCACGCTCTACTGACTGAGCCAGCCAGGCGCCCCTAATCACAAGCTTTTAAGTGTGCATTTCTCTTTCATGTCTGTCTCTCCAGCTGACTGTGAGGCCCTTGAAGGCAAGAACCAGCTTTTCGCTCACGATGGTTTCCCCAGATCCTGACACACACACACACACACACACACACACACACACACACCGAATGGATGTTAACAAACGCCTGTTGACCGACTCAAGAAGGAGCTCCTGAGAACAAACAGAAACAGAGACAGGGAAAATCCCTAACTGAAAGCAAACCCATAAGGGTTAAGAGCAGCTTTAGAGCTCGGGCCCCATCCCACTGGGCAGGAAGGACCTGCCCCGAACTCACACAGCAGCGTAGTGCCAGTTGTGGTGAGATCCCAGGAATCTGGAAGTCGGCCAAGACATACCCACGGGAAGCGGAGCCTTCGGTGGGCAGGGCTGATGGGCTCCCAGGTGCTGCTCTGGAGCACCTGGTCTCTTTAACGGGAGGGATGCTATCTTCTCCCTTTCCTCCTCGGCTCCCCTCCACTCGGGCCCCTTCAACACTCCTGCCAAGCGTCAGGACGTATCCCATGAGGCACTCGGGTGAGGGCAGGAGCCCTGGACAGTTCTGGGCCAGCCCGCCCTGAGCCCCATTGCAGAGTAAAAGGGGACAGTGGAAGGGCACACCAACTTTGAAGCCAGAGACCAAGACGGAATGAATCCTGGGGCGACCACTTACAGGCTCGGGGCCCCTCAGGAAGTCACTTCCTCTCGTGAAGTGGCAAATTTTTTCTGCTTTAAAACGGGGATAATAATACCCCCGGAAGATTGTCTGGAGGGCCAAAACAACGAACACAGAGTACCCCAGAAAGCGCTTTGCACGTAATGGGAACATCAAAATATTAGTTGAATGATAAATGAATGAGAGATACTTTTTAATAAATTTGGAAATCTCTTTTCTGGAAATGCTCTCAATCCCGCATGAATATTGGGTTTGGATCCATGCAAAACAAGTTATGCCAATTAATCGATTTCCTCATTCCATCATACACACTTGGAAAGGAAGACTTTTTGAAATTAAAATGCACATATGCAAAACAACCTGGCAGGGCCCCGGGAGGCTCGAATGTGATAATGTATGAGAAAGCGCTCTGTAAACTGTGAAGCCCCGTACAAATGCTAGTTGTCCTCATTACCAACATGTTTACAGCTCGGTTGGCCCTGAAATCACTGGCTTAACCTGAAAGAGAAAAGTAGGCAACTTTCCAGGATTCCAGGGAGAGGCCAAAAAGTCCGGGGAGGCAGGGGCCCGGGCTGGGCAGTGCCCTGGCCACCCCCTCCGCCCCTCCCCCACCCCGCTCGCTCACAGCCGTGTTTTCGCCTGGCCGGCTGAACTGTGGGGGGCTCAGGACACCTGTACTGGGGAAGGCTAACTGGGCTTTTAACACCTACAAGGGCACCCATTGCCCTGAAGCACCCAGGGGCTACAGACGCAGCCATGCCTGAGAGCTGCAGGCCAGGTGAGGGAAACTGAGGCCCACCACCAGCCTACAAAGGGGCAGGGGGCGGGGTGGGGGGACAGCCCTCACCCTGGTCCCGCCACTGCTAGCGTTCTGCGAAGCCGCTGTTGCCAGATCTGGCTTTTTTTTTTTTTTCTTCTTCTTCTTCTTCACGAGAAGCCAAAACCCCAGATTTTTATGTGAAATTTCTGGATTTTTAAATACTGGCAACTAGTTTTTTTAAATGTTTAAAACACTACATGGGCCAAATAAAACACGTACACAGGCTGCACGCAGCCAGCCGCCGCCAGGGCGCAGCCTTGGCAAGCCGACCGGCAGCGCCCGTGCCTCCGGGGACCTGCTGGCCCCAGGACTCGGACCCTCAGGGGAATCCCGCGGAGCCCAGGCAGGCTGCCCCTGGTGCCCAAGACTCACTCTCTTCTGCGGGGGCTCCTCGGCCATCCTTGGGGGTGCAGCAGCCATTCTCCACAGCTCTGGAGGCTTCGGGCGGGGTGTCGGCCGCACCCTCTCCCTCTGCTGGGGCCCCGCCCTTCTGCCCTCCAGCGGGGCTCCCCTCCTCAGGCTGGGGGTCACTCCGCTTCTCCAAGTCGCCGTTGGGTAACAGCTCTGAGGGGCCTGAGTCCTGGGCCATGGACGGGGACTTGGAGGTCACTGCGGAGTCCTTCGGCGTGTCACTGCTTTCCACCTGGAAAGATGAAGAGACAGGAGGGGAGGATTAGACCAGTGGCCTTGTCTCTCTCAGATCACTAACCCCTCTGAAAGTCTGGTGAGTTATGTGTCTCTTGTCCAGAAAGCTGCGTTCGCGTAAGCGGCCATGCCAGCAAGCACACTCCCTATTTTGCTCTCCGTTTCCAGGGATTCGTGGACCTGACTCCCTGAAGTCCAGGGGTTTGTGGACTCCAGCTTAAGAAGCAGGAGAAGATGGGGCGCCTGGGTGGCTCAGTTGGTTAAGCGGCCGACTTTGGCTCAGGTCATGATCTCACGGTCTGTGAGTTCGAGCCCCACGTCGGGCTCTGTGCTGACGGCTCATCAGAGCCTGGAGCCTGCTTCGGATTCTGTGTCTCCCTCTCTCTCTGCCCTTCCCCTGCTCACACTCTGTCTCTATGTCTCTCAAAAATCAAAAATAAAAACGTTAAAAAAAAAAAAAAAAAGAAGCAGGAGAAGAATCCCGGCAGGTTTGGGCAGGCTGGTTTCACTGCCCAAGCTACCCCGGCCACCCCACCCTCACCCCCGAGGTGACACAGGGCTTCCAAGCCTACGCTGCAGCCCCCTGGTAGAAACAAGTGTTCTGGGGCGCCTGGCTGCCTTAGTCAGTAGAGCCTGCAACTCTTGATCTCAGGGTTGTGAGTTCGAGCTTTGCATTGGACCTAGAGCTTAATTAAAATAAATACATAAAAGAAAAGAAGAAAAAGAGAACATCAAGGATTTTTTAAAAAACAAAAACACAAACAACAACAAACTCCCTCTCACTATCCCTACTTCAAATCAAGACCCCTCCTCAGAAGGTTCTAGTGCCACCAGATCAGTTCTGTTAACCTTGGGCGAATCTTTTTTTTTTTTTAATGTTTATTTATTTATTTTGAGACAGAGGGAGGGAAGGGGGAGGGGCAGAGAGAAAGGGAGCGAGAGAATCCCAAGCAGGCTCCTCGCTGTCAGCGCTGCGGGCAGATCGAGCTCTCTCAGCTCTCTCTGGCTTCCGTTCTGGCCTCCTAAGGCCCAGACCCAAATAGGGACCAGCTGCCCACTGGAGAGGAAGAGTCAAGGGCGGAGCCTCTCAAATCCACATTCTGCTGGGCCCCAAAGCCCGGCGCCGTTCTTCCCCTCAGCTCTGGACCCCACGTGTTCTCCCAGCACCCAGGAGAACCCCCCACCCGCGACACGAGCAGTCTGCAGCCTCTGCGGTCAGCCCTCCCTGGCTCGTGTTCTCACGTTCCCCTTCTGAAAGGAAATGCATCGCTTTGTCCCCAAGAGTCTAAGAACTGAACTTGCTGCGGCTCCGGGTCCTAATAATCCCATCAAGGGTGATCATGCCGGTCCTTTGTCAGTGTCACCGCAGGGCCGGCCAGGCTCCTTTTCACCGCTTACCCCTTTAGAACCACTCAGCCTCCCTGAGGAGGCTCTCAGAGAATTCTGTGACTTGCTCAAGGCCACATACTTTGTAAGGACAGAGTGAGGGGACGAGAGACCGGGGAGCACTTTGTGCTTGGCCCTCTGGGGGCAAGTAGGCCGGGACGTCTCAGAAGGAAGGGAGGCGTCCTCTTGGGGCAGAAGGTGCTAGTTTCCCCTGTGCTCAGTGCTCTGCCGTGCCCACGGGCGCAAGGCTGTCCTCGGCACCCTGGCCGTCTGCGTCCACGGAATGAAGGCTCCACTAGCCTGCCGGTTAGGCGGTGCGCACGAGGGAGCCTCGGTTGCCCCACCTATAAGGTGAGATGCTTAGGCGAGTCCCCTGAGGTTTTTCCATCTTTTTAAGTCTTTTTTTTTTTCTGTTTATAAAAGTCAGACACATATAAATTCAAACCACACACACACACACACACACACACACACACAGACACAAATTCAAACCACACAAAAATGAGTCTTAAAAGGCTACAGCTCCTTTATCTTTTTTTTTTAATTTTTTTTAATGTTTATTTTTGAGAGCGAGAGACCAAGTGCGAGCGGGGGAGGGGCAGAGAGAGCGGGAGACAGAATCTGAAGCAGGCCGTCGGCACAGAGCCTGACACTGAGCCCGAACCCACGAACCTCGAGATCGTGACGGGAGCCAAAGTCGGACGCTTAACCGACGGCCACCCAGGCGCCCCTAAAGCTCCTTGTTCAATTCCCTGCTTCTAAAATCACAGGTAAACCCTGATCAACAGTTTGGTGAGTATCTTTCTAGACTTTTTTTTTCCTATGCATCTACAATCATGTGTGAGCTACATGTTTATACACATGTATTCACACACACATCCGGTTCCAGAATTTTTTTTCTCATAGGGTACCATACTACGTGTTCTATAACTTGCTTTTTCACATAACGAGCAGAGTGGGCATCTCTCCATCCCCGTGCATATGGATCTGCCTCCTTCTATTTCACAGCTGCTCAACATTCTATCGAAGGAAGGCTCCAGAATTTATTCAAGCAGTCCCCTAATAGTGAGCCTTTGGGCTGATTTTCTTTACCTACCGTGAACCCCGTGCACGTCACCGTTCTGTGCACCTGGGTATTTCTGGAGCTGGGAGTCCCACCAGTGGGCTGGCTGGTAGAGGGCCTGCCTAAGTGTGAGGAAACAGGCCCCATTCCCTCCGAAGAGTTGTACCACTCAAGTGCACCCTGACAGCCCGAGAGAGAGCGCTGGCCTCCCTCCCCACACAGCCCAGCCATCTCCAAGGCTGCTTCTGCTCTAAGGGTCTGTAGCCTCAACTCTGAGCCCACTGCTGTCTGTTGGGGAACCTCCAGGGTGGCAAAGAGGGACAAGGGTCTTGGGGACCAAAAACTAAATAAAAAAAATAGATAAAAACTAGAGTCTTCCCTGGACAAGGCTCCAGGCGTACAGAGCTGCCCGAGGGTGAGCAGAGGGACCGGCCCAGCTGTTTTCCCGGCTGAGTGGCGCAGCTTGGGGCAGGCCTGCTTGCAGGAAGGGAAGCTCCCGTGGAAAGCGGCAAGTGTACGCAGTCCTCAGAGGCTGGGGGTGGGTGGGGGCCGTAGCAAGAAAAAGAGGAGGCGTCTGGCAGAAACAAGAAGTCCTCCTCTTCACCTCACCTGGGGCGCAGAGGGTCTCCGAAGCCAGAGCCAGGAGGCCAAGCACAGGAGCACAAGCGAGCCAGTAGGCCCCGTCTTTCTCCTTAGCCTCCATCTCTGAGTGTCGGGACCAACACACTCTGCCCAGGACTCAGACGGCCCTTCCCACCTCCTCCCTGCTCAAGCCAACAGGGGTCCCTGGCCTAGAATGCCCCCTCCCTGGTATAAATCCTCTCACCCCTAGACAGCCCAGGCAGAGCAGGGCGTGGCGGGACCCCCACAGCTGCCCCCAATGTCCCGCTATGCCGGGTACCACAGAGCCCTAAACATGGCACTCCCAGGAAGATGGGGAGGGGGCCCCACTGGCCAGCTCGGGCTGGGAAATTCAGGTCAGAGCCAAGCTCTTACCGTGGCCGCGTCCTTTTCCCCTCTGGCCACTTGCTGCCCCACAGACACCTCAAGTCGGGGCAGGCTCCCAGCCCCCCAAAGCTGCTCGAGACAACCCTGCTATCACTAACTTCCTGCCTGGGAACCACATGGCCTCCTCTCACCCTGGGACTCACTTCCTGTTGATTGCCGGCTCCAGCAGAGAGAGCCAGGAGGACCCGCTGTAACACCCACGCTGCTCACACACCCCTCCCAGGCCCGCCCCAGAGGACCCCAGTCTGCAGCCGACCCCACGCCCTCTCCAGAGGCGGGCGAATCCGGGGAAGGGAAGCCCTCTGCACAGCTCCGGCCCCAGGTTAGCTCAGTGGGCTGAAATCTCCCTGACCCAACACGGTCCTCACCTCTCTCTGGTTCTAGATGAGTCTGTGTTAGCCAGAGCTCTAGACTTGCCCAGGCCTGCCCCTGAGCCGACTCAAGAACCACCCCCCTTCACCCCCAATGCTGGGACGCCTGGCTGGAGCGTGTGACTCTTGATCTCCAGGTCGCAAGTTCGAGTCCCATGTCAGATATAGAGATCACTTAAAAATAAAATCTTAAAAAAAAAAAAAACCCTCCCCTCCCCGAGCCAGCAGCAGATCCTCACTGGCTCCCTCTCTGGGGCCCAGGTTGAATCCACCTATAAGAAGCCACTGAGAGGAAGGAAGGAGGTCCAAATCTTTGGAGGGGCCGCGTGCACCCTGAAAGGGGCGTCTCGGGTGAGGAGCACAGTCTGATCTACAGCTGGAAGCCGCCGGGAGAGCCAGGACTGCACACTCCTGCCCCCGCCTCTCCCGTCCCCTGTCCCCCTGGGCTTGTCCACTCCTGGCGGCAAGGACGTTACTTTATCCAGCTGGCCTCGGCAGGAGCGGGGCACCTGCTGGGCACTCAGTGCTCATAACTGACTCTTGCGTGCCAAGTTTGGGCTACAACTCGGAACACAACACCCTGCCCATGCGCTTGGAGGCAGTTTCGACTTCGTCGCAGGTCAGATGTAACTGTTTAAAAGTCTGTTTTTGGTTGCTTTTATTTTACAGTTACCTTGAAAGGAGACACAGGGGCACACCCTGAGACTCTTATTTTTCCTATGGAGGGGAGGGGGCGGAGGGGGAGCAGCAGAAGCCCCTGGTCCTTTTAGAAGCCACCACCAGCAGCTGAAGGTGACAATTTCAGCTTCCTCTGCTTCTCACCTGTGGGGCTGGGGGGAGGGGCAGCAGAAGTGGCAGAATGGGAATGGCGGCAGGGAGCGCTCCCTCACTTCTCCCACCCCGGGCGGGAGGAGGGGGGGCCGGGGGCAACAGATTGGGGTAAAGCCTGATCCTACTCCCCACTATGCCCCCTTCGGGGTCTTCAGACCCTGCCCACCACCTCCTGGGGTCCCTCAGAATTTGCTGATCTCTGCCTTCCTTCCGGGCAAGACCCCTCCACTCTGGGACCACTGCCTCCCGCCTACCACCCCGCCCCCACCTTGGAGTCTCCTGTGAGCAGCTTATTTCAAGCTGGTAAATGCAGTGGTTCTCACCTGGGGGCAATTTTGCCCTCCAGGGGACATCTGATAATGTGCCTGAGACACTTTGGGTTGTCACGCTGGGCTGGGGCTACTGCTGGCTTCGAGTGGGTACGGGTCAAGGATGCTGCCCAACACCAGGTAAGAACAGGGCAGCAACCACAACGAAGAATTATTGGGCCCAGCGCTGTTGCTGAAAACCCTGGGCTGAACGGGGGCACTGACCGGAGCCTGCCTTTCTAAGAACCTTTTTTAAAAACAAACTTAAGGGGCGCCTGGGTGGCTCAGTTGGTTGAGTGGCCAACTTCGGCTCAGGTCATGATCTCACGGTCTGTGAGTTCGAGCCCCATGTCAGGCTCTGTGCTGACAGCTCGGAGCCTGGAGCCTGCTTCGGATTCTGTGTCTCCCTCTCTCTGCCCTTCCCCTGCTCATACTCTGTCTCTATGTCTCTCAAAAATAAAAAATAAAAGAAAAATAAAAAAGAAAACTTAAAAAAAATATATTGTGGTAAAATACACCTAACATAAAATTTACCATTTTAGCCATTTCCAACTGCACAATTCAGTGGCATTAAGTACATTCATAGTGTACAACCATCACCGCCATCATCTTCAGAGCTTTTTCATCATCCCAAACGGAAACTCCCCACTCCTCGCGCCCCTCGTCCCTGGTAACCACTATTCTACTTTGTGTCTTCTAAGGAACATTTTAAAGTCTGCCTGTCTCTTACACACACACACACACACACACACACACACACACTCCCAGCCCAGGAGGCATTTGTGCTAGGCCCCGCCCCCAGGTCACAGCCAGCCCCTCCAGCCCCCCAGCCTGGCTGTAAAGGTGTGGGGGTGAAGTCCAGCCCCGTGGTCACCGAACCCCCAGCCCATTGCAGGCACGTTTGTTCACGGAGCCTTTCACACCCTATCTGGTCGCGGCACCCCGCCCCCCACCTCATTACTCACCATGTGTCTCCCTCGTAGACTTAAGAGCTTCGCCTTACTTATCTTTTCATTTCCCTCCCTTCCAACCGCTCCACCTACAGCTCCCGAGCACTGAGCACAGGATGCGCCCTAAATATTGCGTATACGATTAATAAAAGTAATTATCCCAAGTGTCCTGATGGGGAGTGTCGCCCTCACTTTTCCAAGGAAAAAGGCACCAAGGCTTGCCCCTGGTCACACACCTTCGAAGTGGTAAAGCTTCCCGAATGACCCAGGTACAAGAGAGGCATTTGAAAGCCGGCTCCCCCTTTGGGTTGAGTCTCTGGAAAAACCCAACCTCAAATCCCAAGGGTTCTGAGGAGGAAAAGGAGGCTTTGATGCGCCTAAGCAGGGCCAGGGAAAGGTGCCGGCTGTTTCCTTGGCAGCAGCCACTGCGGGGAAAAGCCGGAGGCAAAGCAAGGAGCAACCTTCGGTGGTGAACCTGTCCAGACCCCCGCCCCTGTCCTCCTCCTCCCCCTCTGCTGGAACTCTGGACCGAACCCCAGAACTCCCGGCCCTCCCTCTCTAGGCCTTGTCTCCCAAGGTGGGGCAGTGTGCTGAGGCTCCAAATAAGGAAATGATTTTTGAGAGGCCCTTTATTATTATAATAATATTTACACACAAAAAATTAAAACCTGCCAAATAAGAGATGAGGAAAACAATACAAAGGAGGCAAGGCCCAGACACCTGCGGGCGCAGGAGCCCATTCACTGAGGGCGGCCAGGGCACAGGGACCAGCTGTCCGGGGCAGCCCTGCATGCAGGCTCGCCTGGGCCCAGGTGTGGAGGGCTCCCCCTCTGACAGGAAGGCCCTGGAGGCCTGAGTCGGGGTCCCAGGCTGGCTCTGGGCCCCTAACTGGCTCTCCCCTGCCGTGCTGGAGGCCAGGGGCTGCAGCTGAAAGGGGCCTTCTCTCCCGCAGCCCAGTGCAGCACCGGGGCGGGAGGCCCAGAGGCTGGCAGATGTGGGGCGGCCCCTCCCGCCCCGTGTTACCGCCATTGTGCCTTTAAGGCCCTTGGCAGCACTCAGCTCCGTGCCAGCCGGGAACCCTGGCATCCTGCCAGCCTTGGCCTCTTGATTAAAGACACACAGTCACACGCACAGACACACAAGGGGTGCGCCACCTTCCGGAGGCGCAGCCCGGGAGATGCGCGGGGGAGGGCGGGAGATGCGGCAGAGCGATGTCAACAAAAACACAAACAGTCCCCCTCTCCTTGCACCCGCGGGCCCGCCAGCCCCCCACCAAGCCCTGGATTTTCCCAGGTTGACTCCAACTTCAGGAAATGGCAGGGCGGCCTGGCCCACAAACACTGGCGCTGGGCCCCACTCTCCCCGCTCGCCTCTGCTCCAGGCCTTCCTGCAACCCCCGATCTGATTGGCCGGAAGTGGCCTTGAGGCAGAGAGAGCCAGAGAGGTCCATGCCATGCCAACTCCCAGAGAGAGGTCCCCAAAGCCTCCCTGCTCTGCCTTCCCGAGGTGAATGGAGTCGGACTCCTCACTTTGGAACCAGGACCCTGACTAGTCCGATTTCCTTTTCCTTAGTGGAGCAGCTAAAAAGGCCACCAGGGAGGTGAAGGGACAGTAGGACCAGACGCCAAAGAGGGACAACTCTGGAAAGTCTGGGCATGCCCTCCAGGCCTCACCATTTAGGCTGGGAGCTGCCTTTCCCCCACTCCTCCCAGAGGTCTCTCTACCATGTATGCATGAGAGACAGACAGACAGTCAGACACTGATTCTAGGAGACAACTTCAGAGCTCAGCAGAGCCTCAGAGGTCACACGGTTCATGCCCCCGCTGGCCAGGGCCAGTGCGCGCAAGAGGGAACATGCCTGGTGGTGGCCAAGCCACTCGGGGTTCCGCCTCCAGCAGGGACACCTGTCCACCCAGAAAAGGGCCTAGCTGTGCTCTTTGAAGTCAACCTCAAACGATTTCAGGATGAGCTGGAGCCTCCCTCTAACAAGCCATCAGGTACAGAAGAGCCACATATTTAGGTAAATCTCTTCTGAAGTTATGTCTATTTTCAGCCCCTACCATCCATGCCTGGGGTTCGGTAAGAAGGAAATCCACCATGGAAAATGGGGCTTTCTTTTCTGTGCATCCTGTAGCTTTCTAAAGTTTCAAATGGGTACCTCCCTGCCCCGCCCCACTGGGGTGCAGCACAACTCCCCACCCCCACCCCCCGCCCCCTCCCGCCATGATTTCACAACTTCAATCGCATCCCCTCTAGCCTTTGTCTCTCCAGACCGGGAGAGCCACAGTCTCTTTCGTCTGTCCTCACTTGGCAGCCCTGCCTTCCCCTTGATCAACCTAGCTGCCCTGCTCTGGAACTTTTCCAGTTCGGTTATATCTTCCTCGAGGTGGCAGGACCAAAATGCACTCGATTCTCTAGGTAATTATGATGAAAGAAAGCCAGCGTCAACAACTCTGTCCGGACGCATGTGCCGGCGAGCGCCCGCAGGAGCCAGGAGTGTTCAGGTGCAGCTGGGGCTCCGGAGAAGCCTACAAGGTCCTGGGAAGCCCCCGGAGGCCACCCCTGTAGGGAAGCACCGCTGTCTCTGGAGGTGACCCTGGAATGTGTGACTCTGGGGAAGGGACCAGGGTGGGATGAAAACAGGGAGTTTTGGAAAAACAAAACGGAGATTCTGGGATTTCACTCAGATGCTCGCTAAGACCAGCTATCTAGAGAGGCCTCCGCGAGGGCTCCTGCCAAATCTGCTCTCTTCCAGAAGTCTCCATCTCTGACAATAACACTGACGCCATCCCTGGGGCCTGCAGCATCTCCCTTCTCCCCTTCTTCTCCCTGGTCCGCAGCGGCCAGCAGTTCTGTCAATTCTGTCCCACGCTGCCTCCCCTAGCAGGCTCTGGGGGTGTTTCCTGGCACCGCCCCACCCCACCCTCCTATCTCCCTGCATTCTCTCGTGCTCAACCCCCCCCCCCATGCTCATGGGTGCCAAAGCCGGCTGCCCAAAACATGACCCCCATCGCTTCACGCCCCCCACGCCCTCAAAAACCTTCTAGATACATACACTTTTGAGAGGATAAAGTGTAAACCCCTCCGGCCACCTGTAAACTACCTTTCCAGCCACGATCTAATGTGTTCCTAAATGACACCCTCTGCCCCGCAGCCACACCAGTCGGCTCTCCCGGCCTCCTTCGGTGCCATTCCTCCCTCCACACCTTTGTGCGGGAAGGTCCCAGGTAGGAAAATCTCCCACTTTTCCCTGGACTTCTAAACATTACCTCCCTTCCCAGGCCCGAGTCCAGCCCCTTCCCCCCAACACGTCTTTGGCACTCGAAGACCAGACTACCAGCCAGGCTCTCGGTCCTGGACGCCATTGCCGAGTGCTGCTTTGACCCAGCGGGTGCAGGAATGGACAGATGAATCGGCAGGGCATAGTTGCGAGAGAGGTCTCTAACCTCCTACGATGAGGTGACAGACTGTTTTCCCCACAGTTTGAAAACCATGGGCGGACAGGCGCCGGCAGTGTGCCGATGCAGGCTCGTAGGTAGAGAAGTCCTCTGAGGAGCCGGCAGCCAGGATCGGGAGATACTTTCTGGAAGTTTTGTGCATAAAACCCAGGGGGCACCAAGTCACTGAATCAAGGTTCCAGGGATTGGTAAAGGAACCATTCTAACCTGGACACAAAGAGGGGATTTGAGCTCTGTCTGAACTTGGAGACGAATGAAAAGTTGGAATTAGGTTGGAAAAGGAGCCAATACTGCAAACGCCTAACAGCTGAGTTAAACTGTCCTCAGCTGGCTTAAGCTGCAGCGAAATGGCTTCCTAACTTCCCAGTTTCTACCCCAAGTCTTCTGCTTCGAAGAGGGGCCGATTTGCCCTCTTGAACTCATTTGGGCATTGTGTCAGAGGCTTAGCCTCCAACGTGGAGTGAGTAATGTTGGCTTTGGGCTGGCCTGGCTGAGCTCGGCCCCTGCTCCCAACCCCCTCTTCCTCCCCCTCCCCCTCCCTTTCTGGGTTATTCTTAGCAAGAGGTGACCTCAGAATGCTCCTACTGAGCAAAAAATAGCCCTGGAGGAAGTTGGTGGGTATAAATCTTCAATGAACAAATACATAGAGCTAGTAAGCGGGGTATGGAGCCCCAAAGGGCTGGTCAGTCCCCAGGGTCTGGTGGGCAAGGGCAGAAACCGTCCCTCCTAGTCCCCCAGTTGTAACCAGCATGAACGACAAAGGTGGCTGCAGGGCTGCCGGGGGCTCGTGACCAGGCAGGACCCAGCGTCAGATACCCTCGCTTGTTATGTCCTCAGGAGCTGGTGAACAGGAAAGATGCCTCTTCCTCCCACCCTGACGCGCACACCCACACACAGGCTCACACTCTCCGGCCGGCAGGAATCAGCCCGGCACGCTGCTCTCCCTCCACCCCATCATGGGCACCGGCCAGCCCACAGGCCCGGAGCCCAGGTGCCAGCTCCCTTCCTAAGCCCCGCCCAGCCCCGCACGGGCTTCCTGTTTCCTGTTGCCTGCTCGGCTCAAGCATCCTGGCGCTGAGGCCAGTGCTGCAGAGCAAGCCCGCTGCCTGGTTTTAATGGGCTCGCGCTAAAGGCCACCGCAGCCTTGCCCATTTGCCCGCGGGCTCCCTGGTACTTGGGAGTACTTGGCCGCCCTCCTCATAGTCCACATGGCTCATATTTCTCTGTACGCTTTTTAGACCAGGTCTACACTTCTTTCAAACAGCCCTGCGTTCACATGTTAACTTAAAGCGGATTCTGGACACCCAGTCTTCCAGAGTGTGTGGCTGGAGTGGTGAGGAGGATTGAGTGCTGTGGGCTTCGAAGGCGGGAGGTGTGGAGTCCAAGTCCTAACCATCCTCTCTGAACCTCAGTCTCTTCATCTGAATGTGGGCATCGTAATGACAGAGGCCCCGCCTCTCTCACACAGGTAAGTAAGGCGTCCTTGCAGAAGGCCCTGCTTTGTAGGCAATAAAGGGCTACCCGACTCTAAGCCTTTATTCGTGGTCTGTGTCCTCCGTGAGGTGGGGAGACAGTGCAGCGTGGTTCAGCTCAGTGCCATGTGGGGTGGCAGTCAACGTTAAGTCTAGTGGAAGGGATGAGCTCTCTCCACACTTTTCCGGTGCTTTCCCAACTACGTGGTGTGAAAGGCCAGGTTTTGGCTTTTGTTTTCTTCGTTCTTGATCCAGCAAGAAATAAGACTTTTGTAAAATACAAAATCATGCATGTGGAGGGGATGACAGTATCACGTTGGCAAAACTTCAAAATACTTATTCTCAAGTTCCGTAAAGACACCTAACAGTTTGAGGACCAGTGCCATCCAAGCACGTGATCAGGGGCTGATTATCTTTTTTAAAAATATTTTTTAAAATGTTTATTTATTTTTGAGAGAGAGAGAGAGAGAGAGAGAGAGAGAGAGAGAGAGCAGGGGAGGGACAGAGGCAGGGGGACAGAGGATCTGAAGCAGGCTCTGCACTGACAGCAGAGAGCCTGATGCGGGACTCAAACTCACGAACTATCAGATCATGACCTGAGCCGGACGCTTACCCAGCTAAACCACCCAGGTGCCCCAGTGGGCTTGATGTCTTGTCTTTTATTCCTTTGTGTTCGTTTGGATTAATTTTACAAAGAGCTCAGGAAAGAGGGTCGTCACGGCTGAAGTGGACTTCCCTTGTGGAACAGGCCTTGATGGTCTATGCGGCGGGGCTGGGAGACAGAAGGGAAGGCTGGGGAGCAGCCCCCGAGGTAGGGAGAGAAACGTGCTGGTGTGTTCAGGGAGCAGCGGGAAGACAGGGCTTCCATGACGAAAGCAGTGGACACTGAGCACCAGAGCAGGTTCAGGACAGGAGCCGGATGGAGCACTCCAGACCTTGTCCCATAAGAAATGGAGTCCCTAAAGATTCTCAAACAGAAATGTACCACGGACGGTATTTCGTGCGATTGCACGGGGCCCTTCTCTAACCCACTAGGCTGAAAGGTAAGTCTTCTATATCAGTGTGGTCTCCTCACCCTGGTAGGCGCTCAGTGGGCGTAATACAGTGTCTGTCACTGCTACCGGGGGCGGCTGGGGTCTGGTCTGGGTGCAGGTGCAGCCGGGAGGCTGAGGCCACAGCAGGAATGAGTGGAAGATACCCAGCGACAGACAGGCCTTGTGGACAAAACGGGAGGACAATGACTTCTCAGCCTTGGGGCCAGGGGACGGCGAGGACAGTAGTGGCCGCACCTCGTCCCTCCCTGCTCTCCCTGCTCGGCGAGGGATGTGCAGAAATAAAGACCCCAGCCTGCAGCCGGCTCTTACTCTCGGCTTCCCCGCACGCCCCCCTCCGTGCCACCTGCCGGGATCCGAGCCCAGCTCCCTCCTCTTCCCAGGCTGAGCTGGATGACACACGCTCAGCTGGTTTAAAGCTCCCTGGTCAATCTGTTCCCAGGGCCGCAGCTGTACCAGGTCCCCACGAAGCCCTCCGCTCTGCTGCTCTGCTGGGAAGGGGAGGAGGCCAGGGCCAGCACCTGCTCCGCAGGCGAGCCGACGGCCCAGGAGCCGACCTCTAGTGGCAGCACGAACTTCCCCGATTTCCCCCACGTGGGCCCAGGGGGCCCTGCTGCCGGGGAAAGCCTGTGAGCTCTTCTCTCTGGGGTCAGTTGGGGTCCCTTTCACAACAGCTGCCTCGGCCCTCTGTCCCCACATTCTCTCTCCCATCCTGGGGCCTCTCTTGAGAGTCCGGGGGCTGCGGGTGTCCACTAAGGCATGGGCCGGACCACACGCAGACTGTGACCTGCCCGGCGTGTGCACTGCCTCCCACCAGGGCTGCTGAGAGGCCACCGGGCTGGGCTCACCCACGAGGTCCGGTAGACCCCGGCCGCACAGGCCCCCGCGTGGGAGCAGGTATGTTACACTGCCCACCCTGCGCGTTTGGATCCACTCGGCCGTTTGCAAAGCATCCCTGGGGGTGGGCAGGACAGGTGTTCCTGGCACTTAAGTCTTCCCGCTGGAGAAGCAGAAGTTCAGAGAAGTTCAGTAACTTGCTCAAGGTCACATAAGCGGTACATCTGTTTCTCCTATCAAACTAAGGTTGCTGCCGCCTCCTAAAGAGGAAAGGTTTGGCCGGGCAAGGGAAGACTGACCTTTGCTAAGCACTGGCCCTCCGGTGCTGGCACAAATTTAATTCCCACAGGCATCTAGAAGGAATGCATCCTTATCATCTCTGTTTTTCAGAGGGGGAAGCCGAGGTTCAGGCAGTGACTTCTTCAAGGTCACTTGGGAGGTCAGCGGTGGAGCCAGGATTTAAACCTGGGTCTGTCAGAGTCTCAAGACCGTGCTCTCCCTTCCACGCCAGCCCCTGTTCCCGGAGGGGGAGGGCACATGACCCACTGACCCTTCACCCACTTGGCCCTGCCCCTCCTCCCTCTGGACACACTTCCGCAGGTCTGCCCCTGATTCCCTTGCCCTTTTTCTCCCGGGGCCTCACCTCACCTCTCAGTGATACGCCCTCCCTCTGTTCCCAGGGATGCACAGGGAGGAGCAAAGGGTTGCCAGGTCTTTATTTGCTGTAGGGGGTCATTCTTGTCCCAGGGGTACCTGAAGGGGGGGTGGGGGGCCGAGTTCTCAGCCACAGATCGTGGCCACACGTGCAGAGGAGGAATAGCTGGTGGGCTCTGACTCGGCCTGGCTCCCCCTCCCACTCCCTGCAGCCTGCACCGGGGCCCTCCACCTTCTCCCACCAGGTAGCCCATGGGGAAGGAGAGTGGAGGGGCACCCTAGGAACCCGGGAGTACAGCCTGGAGTCTGCTGCAAGCTGGAAAATCCTTTGAAGTCTCCTGTTTTATCTTTCAATTTCATGTGAATTTTTCATCGCAGGCTATAAAATATCCATGTTTGCTTTAATATTAAAATGCTTAAAATTACTTACCAATTAAATGACTTAACTTTTCCCCTTCCCTCCCCTCCTAATCTCCAAGCAGAATTGGCAGTGGTACCCACAGGTGCCCAAACCTCCTGCCTCTAAGCACCCCCTCCCCTCCCACTGGGGCAGCCCTCCCTCCCTCTGTGGTCCTTTTCACTGTGGCCACCCTCTACCCCAAGGGAGAAAATCCTGCCCAGCTGAGAACATTTCCTTGATGGGCTGAGTTACAATCCGAGCTCCCAGCTCCCCCTGGCCTACTTGCTCCGACTTTCCCATTCTCAGCTGGAAGGGGCTGAAAGAAAGGAACCAGCTGTCTTCGGTGCTGGCAAGTAACTATTGCTCTGCCTCTGGGGCTAAGGCCTAGGCAGGCCGGCTCCTAGGGCCCTCAGGGCATGCCCTCCAGACCATTCTTCGTCTTGGGCAACCCCAGGACTCCCCCTAGACTCAGAGGTTATGGCCGCCAGAAGCCTGGGCTTGGGGCTGGCCCTGTAGACTTCCAGACCCGGGTTCCCTTCCTCCAGGTCCTCAGGTGGGGCTGAGGCCCAGGTGAGGGTGTGGATGGGGAGCGAGGGGCCTGTGCGTGCTGGCCAGGGAACAGCAAGTCCTACTGTCAAAGCCACCAGCCTGGCCTGGGGAAACTTTCGGGCTCTCTTACTGCCCTTCCAGAAAAGTCCCAGCTCTGCCACGACTCCCAGTGCAAATCCTCCAGTCTCTCAGGGTTTCCAGTTCAATGTAGAAAACAGGAAAGTGGGAGGGTGGTGGCAGGGTTCAAAGGACAGGGAATGTCAGTGAGCTCTGCACCTGGAGAGGGGCACCGCCTTGCCGAGTCTTAACGTCCCCTGGTCCCTGCGCGACACGCATCACTGCTGTTTGGAGCCTGCGTGCCTACGTGTGTGCAAGCGCATGCGCAGGTGCGCGCGCTGGGGGGAGGGGATGCCATGACACTCACCGGGGGGTGCTTGCGCTTCCGCCCAGGCCGCCCCACCTTCCGTGCGGTTGTGCTGGGCTCCTGCCGCTCCTCCTTGCCACGAGCCTCCTCCGGCTCCTCTCCCTCCTGCGGGTACAGACACAGCCTGTGAAGCCAGGGCTGGATCCAAGAGGCCTCCTCCCCTGTCCCACCCACCCCCGTGACAGCCACACTTCCAGGGCCGTAACAGGCTGTTCCCTCCGGCGGGGATGATCTCCGTCCCTTTCTGGCCTGGCAAAGCCCAAGCTGCACCTTAGAGTCCCATTTAAATAAAACCTTGGGGAAGACTTCAGGGCAGACGCTGTTGCCCCAAGCACTGGGCCAACCCTCCTTCCTGGCGGACATGTTTTTCTCAAGCACAAGGTCACAACACAAGCTCTGACAAAAAGTGTGTTTCTGGATATGAGTTTATTTGTATGAAACAAACCTCACACAAGTACAAAAATTAAATTAGTTCTATAGTTCATGAATCATCTTTCCTGCAAAGCGTAAAATCACGTGACAAGAAATAGTAAATTTGGCGACTGGAAATACCGGCAGCACTTGGCACGGGGACCAGGGCAAACAATGAAGGACTTTCACAGCCACTGAGATAGAGCTGCCCTGAAGCATTTGCCATGTACGTCTGTCACCCCTCGGGAGCGTCTTAGGGACAGTGTCTTGGTTCATCTTGATGCTCTGCATTCCCGGAGCTCTGGACCAGAAGTTTGGTCTTGTGAGCCCCTTCCCCCAGCACCTGGTAGAGCCGGGCCCTGCACCGTCGTCTCATGGAGCACAGAGGCACAAACCTAGAAAGTCCTCCCGCCTCACTGCTCCAGCCTGGCCACAAACCACCCACAGGTTTCTTCTGACTCAGCCGGCTCCAGCATGACTAATCACAAACAGAAACAATGATGAGGAAGGAGAAAGGGACTCTGACCCAGCAGAGGGACCTCAGGTAGCTCTTGGAGCCCTCCGTGATGTCAGGAGCCAAAGATGGCTTCCCGGGCCACCCTAGGGAGGGTGCCGACCCAGCGCCGCACTGGTGCCACAGAAGAGAAAGGGAAGGTGCACAGGTTCCCTGTGGATTTAATCGAGATGTCCCTCAACATCCCACTCAACTTTCATTTTCTGTGATTTCAAAATAGCTTGTGGTTTGCCTGTCTGTGGGCGGGAGAGGAGGGTCCAGGGTGGAAAGAGAGAGTTTGTACCAGGACCAGGGACCCTTGATAGGCTCTTTTTAGGAAAACATGGCAGAGAAGCTGTGAGAGCAGAAAGGCCACAGAGGGGACCACCAGATGGTGGGGAGGGTTCCCCGAGGGTTCTGGGAGGCCTGAGTGCAGGGGCCGCGGAGCACACACCCCATGCTAGGCCAGCCTTCTGACTCTGAGCCGTCCTTGGTGAGACCTCGCGGACACCCCATATAAGAAATGATCACTTGGGTCACAGAGGAAATATTACCGATGCAGCCTAGTCTCGGTAAAGGTTTCAGTCGGCTCTGCAGAATGGCAGTGGATTTCAGGCCGAGACAGTACTTTTGTTCTGACTCCACTGCTGCCAAATGGGCACCGTCTTAATCATTCTGACCAGGTAACTCGGCGTTTACAAAACAGAGCCAACGCGAAGTCATGCAAAGGCGCAGGACTTGGAGCCAACCAAAACGGGTTTGAGCCAGGCTTACCCATTAGCTAGTTAGAGTACCATTTTCTCTGACCCTCACTTTCCTCATCCGTAAAAGGGAAATCTGAAGGTATCCATTCTGCCTGCTCTCAAGTTTTTCAGAGGACCGAACCCATGTTTTGTCCCCTTGTCTGTTGTGTCTGCTGCTGAGTTCCCAGAGCCTAGAACGGGCCCTGCACCTAGTGAGGGTTCCACGTGCCCCCCACAGGAGGGCTTGCATCGGCCCTGGCAGCAGGAGGCCGGCTCAGCCTCTGTACTTGCCTGGAAGGCACCGGGCCAGACCTAGCCAAGCCTCTGACCCCTCCTCACGGCCGGGCCCATGGGACTGGAATGCACAAGGCAACAGGCAAGAATGAGAGGCACCAGTGTGGCTCAGGGTCAGTCTGGGCGGCCACGGGGTCTGGAAAGACTCCTACCGCCCAGAAATTCCGGGCTCTGAACTTTTCCTCTAACAAACTGCATTTCTGACAGAGGGATCCGTTTGATTTTCTAACTTTTACTCTGAACTAACCTGAGAAGTGAAAGTCATTCAGAGCCCCTGAGCGCCACTGAGGAACCACAGTCACCACACTGCAATGACCTAAAAACAATGACACTTGACATTTCAGGACTGGTGAGGCCTGGCTTCCATCAGCACGTGGAGAGAGCCTTGGCGGGGGAGGGGACCTGAGAGGCGACTCTTGTGCTACCTGAAGACGGCCGCGATTTGGCACCTTAGTGACACTGGCCTTGCCTGAAGCGTAGGAGGAGCTTGCCACATCCTCCCGCACTGAATTCAGCTCAGCACCAGACACCCCAGGAGGAAGGGGTGGAAGGTCTGGATGTCGGGCCACCTGACCAGGTCCTGACATGTCGAGAGTGTGGACATCCCGCTGGGGCAGGCTGCCGCATGCATGCCGAGCCCGTACCCTGCCCCAGGGGTAGGGCAAGGTGCGGTACACCCTGTCCGGCACTCGGGCCTCACCCCTAGGTGGTGCTTAAAGAAACCGGATCGCTCCAAGGGCCCGGGTCAGGACTCCAACTCCGGTCTGCGCGACAACCGGCCCGTGCCCTTTCCATCAGACCCGTAAGTATGGCTTTGTAAAAAGCATGTGATTTGGGGCCAACGTCTCATTCACACACAGCGATGTCACAGGGCAAGGAGAAGGGCAGTAAGGCCTGCCGCTCCGGGCCTGCCTGAGTCCACGCACAGTCAGGGGGATGACACACGGAGACGGGGAGCAGATGGCTCAGGGCCGTGCCCCTCAGGGAGGCGTATCGAGAGGTCCATTCTGGCATCTGTCACGGGGCCGGTTTCATTCAATATCTTTGCTGATGGGTTGAGCGAAGGAATGCAAAATATGCTTATCAAATCAGTAAGCAGCCCTGAATTAGGCGGCGTCACTAATACTCTGAAAGGGAAGAATCTGATCCCCAGTGACTCGGAGCAGCTGGAAAACAGTAACAAATTTAGCAGGAACAGACATGAGCCCAGGTTGGTTTCCTCATCCGTCAACTAAGGGGGCTGAATTAGTCCATCCCTGCAGTGGGGATGGTGGGAGCGGGGTAGAAATTCTAGTTGGGTGGGATTTGGAGAGGGCGGGGGTGAGCTGGCCTTTCTGTCCTGCTTTTGAGTCGCTAGGAACTTCGAGCTGTCTAACCCGAGTCTCTCTTTCCTCACCTGTGAAACGGGGTTGATAATATCTACTTTACGGCGATGCCGTGACAATTCGGCGAGGTCATATATCAAGACCTGACACGTGATAGTCACTGAAGAACTACTAACTCCTGCTCCACACGTCCCGACCAGAACTGTTCACAAGAGTGCATCCCCAGCCCTCCCTCTTCCCCCCCATCCCCGCACCCCCAGGCGGAACCCAGGGCCCTGCACTTGCAGCCATCACTCACGGCTACACACCGACCCCAGCATCTGGCCGGTGCTGCTACAGCGAGATACTCAGAAACATGGGCTCTCTGATCTTTCCGAAATGCAAAGCTGATTATGTCACTCTGCAGAGCTTAAGCCCTTGCTGAGGGGGCTCCCAGGGGCCTGCGGGATCAAACCAAGCTCCTTAGCCCGTGTGAAGGAAGGCCCCCAGGGTCTGGCCAGCCGCCTTGGTCTCCTCTCCCCCAAGCCTTCCTCCCACTCACCATAAACAGACTGCACCAGGTGCAAAAGCGGGCTGTTTCCTTCCCCAGCGCGTTGGCATAGACCCTTCCTTCTGCTGGGACTACTCCCCCGCCTCGGGCTGACCAGCAAATCCTTACATTTCCAACCTAATTTCCTGGATTTCCTTCCTCTTGGTCCCCTCCTCTGATCCTCTGCTGATGGGGTCCATAGGTCCTTTCTCCCCACAGCACCGAATACCCAGCACTGCAATGGCCAGCAATTGTCTTAGATGGGCCATGAGAGCCTTGGGGGAAGGGACTGCGTCTTATTCCCCTTGGCATCCCCAATGCCTAGACCAACGCGCCTGGCAGGAGGCGGGCACTCAAAAGCATTTGATGAGTGACTGTCACATAGTAGGAACTCTCAGTAAGTGACTCCATACATACAGAGAGAGGCACACATGCAAATCTACAGACCTACAGTCATGTGACGATAACTGTGCATGAGGCTCCGGTGCTGCCCTGAGCTCCATGACTTCAAACCAGGAAACAGGATGACTAACATGTACTTTCTAGGCTTAAACAGAATCCTGTCACTTTACATTCATGTAACCCTTTACGGCTTTCAAAGCACCTTCACGTTTGGTGGCCTGTTAGATTAGGTAGTTACCATCAGCCTCTCTAAACTTCTGAGGCTATGATTTGACCTAGATTTTAACACAGCTCACTGGATGGATTATTTTAAGCCACATACAACTTCTCATTCTGATGAGCTGGGCTGTGACGATAATAATCTCTCGCAGTTGTACAGGACATGGTAATTAACAAAGCATTTTCACATGCATTATTTCATTTTATTCTTCTGCTCTATAGAAAGCAGAGCTGGTATTTTTTTTCCATTACACAGGCAGGAAATCTGAAGCTCAGAGAGGTTATCTAACTTGCAGAGATCAGAGAGCCAGGGGAAAAAAAAGGCCTGCAGAACCAAAATTTAAATCTTTCGATTCCCAGCTCACGGGTCTTTCCACTGCAACATGCCACCATACCCTATTACGCTATGTGCTGCTGACGTGTGTCGCCGTGTGCGTCACGGGGAAACCGCGGGCATGCAGGCAACCCAGGCTAAAGGCACAACACGTGCATATCCACACAGCTGTCCCAGGAGGCTCGCGCCTAGACACGGGAGCCCTCCCCTAAAGAGATCGGCGTCCTACCCAGAGACGGCCGACAAGATGTACGTGCTCCTTCCAGAACATACCGCGGACTCCACTGACCCAGCATCCATTGAGCAGATGTCTCAAGTTGGTGTTTGAGTTGAGAGGATGAACTTGACGGATCTAGCCAGCCACTTGCCCAGACCCTTTGGGACAAGAGGCACGTACAGCCTTGGCCAGCTGTCTGGCTGGCCTCCAGGGGCCGTCTGTGATCGTGGCGTTCGACGAAACCGATCGGCCTCTCCACCAGACCCGGCCCCGTCCTGGGCTGCCTGAGTCCCAGCTCTGCAGAGTGACAGCCACAAGAGCCTGCACACCACACTCTCACAGGTGCCACACGCCCAGGCCGGGCCTACAGACAGGTGGGCAGCAGGGCACGCTGCTGGAGAACGGGCGGGGAGGACGAGGCGGCAGTGTGAGTGGCCACGCACTGGCACCGGGAATGGCTGCGCCTACCCGCCAAAGTCCCCTGCTTTTAACGCTCTCAGTCACCTCCCAAAGCTGTCAGCCCTCTGTTTCAATCATTCATCAGTATTCAACACGTATTCACGGACTGCTTGGTCTGCTTCATATTATATATATTGAGGAAGGCCTCCATCCCTCTCAAAAGGCCATGCTCCCCCAGGGGGGGGCGGGGGGATACCAGGCATGTCCCATTGGCCCTTCCAAGTTCCCACAGCTCCTGGTACCTGCACACAGCAGGTGCTCCATAAATGCTAAGTGGTTCAAAATGGTGGCGCCTGGGGTTTCCCAGGCCCTCCTGCCAGGGTGCAGTCCTCCCCGACACCCTGTGCGCCATGATGGGGCCTCACTGCCTTCTGGAATGGAGACTCCGCTAAGCACACACCGAACACACCGCAGCCCAGCAGGTTAACCTCCATGGCCTCAAGGGTGATGTGAGGCCAAGCTAATGGGTGTGCTCAAAAATATTTCTCCAGCACCTACCGTGTGCTGGATACAAAGATAAGCAAATGGAGCACTCAGTTTAGAGAGAGAGACGACACAGAAATAAAGAAGCGCCTCAGTAGAGTGTCCCCTCGGTGGAGCCCAAGCCCACCCAAGTCCACACAGCGTACCTTCTCATCCCCACCCCACCAGACACCCCCTTTCTGGAGGCGGGAGAACGCTACATAGGGCATGATTTTTCTTGATTTCTAGAGGGAAAGAATCCGGATAAAACTACTGCACAGCCACGTGATCCTTTGCCAAGTTTCTCACCTCCCTATGCCTCAGTTCCTCCTCTCTAAAATGGGGATAATGAGAGGCGATGCCTCCTGGGTTGTCGTGAGGACTAAGTGAGCTAATTGCCGAGCCAAGGAAGCTGCTTTCCATGCCCTTCCACAGGGTGTGGACATTAAGCGGGATGATTAGAAGTAACAGGGGCCAGAAAGGAAGGGCATCGTCCCCATTTTCCGATCATCCTGGGGATACCCGCTCCAGTCCGCCCTTCTCCCCTGCAGAGCCGAGCTCAGCCGATCCCACCCAGGCCCTGGGGGACGCGCTTCTTGGCAGAGAGGGGCTCTATCCCCGGCCTGACCATTTAAGGCATGAGGGACCTGAGGGACCTTGGGCCCAGCCATGGACCCACAGCCTTCCCCATCAGGAGTTAGGGCTCCCTGTCTCCTGCCTCAGTGTTGCTTCCAGTCAGTGCATGAAGGGAAGAGGGGCCTCAGGTCTGTTTTTGAGGACCCAGAAGTAACCTTCCTTCCATACGCCAGGTTCTCAGTGGACTTTAAACCCACACCATTCACACCCCACCTGCATTTTCCACGCTGTCACCCCAAGCTCCTGAGATCCTTGGGGCTACCATGCATCTCCCCCACCAATGTGCAGATAGGCGGGTAGGTGGGGAGAAAGCGGGCCAGCTAGTTATCCAAAATAAGTCATAAGACTAACTTAAGGGGCGCCTGGGTGGCTCAGTCGGTTAAGCGTCTGACTTCAGCTCAGGTCATGATCTCACAGTTCATGAGTTCCAGCCCCACGTCAGGCTCTGTGCTGACAGCTCAGAGCCTGGAGCCTGCTTCAGATTCTGTGTCTGCCTCTCTCTGCCCCTCCCCTGCTCATGCTCTCTCTCTCTCTCTCTCAAAAATAAAAAACAAACATTAAAAAAAAAAATTAAAAAAAAAAAGACTAACTTAATACGTGCCAGGCCCCTGTGTGAAAAACACACCATGTAAACCCGCCCACGTAAACCTCTCTTTTCCCCGCTCAGAGGCCACACCGCTGAGCCACACAGCACATTCCAGATCCAAACACGGGTCTCTCTCCAGAGTCCGAGTAACACCTTCTCCAGACTGTAGTGACCGCAGGTTACCTAAGCCTGACGTCTACGGTGCCTCGCAGATAGCGCATGTTTTATGGACGGAAGGTTTATGGCAATCCTGTGTCAAGCGTGACTACCAGCACCATTTTCCCAACAGCATTTGCTCACTTCATGTCTCCGTGTCACGTTTCGGTAATTCTTGGAATATTTCAAAATTTTTCATTATATTTGTTATGGTGATCAGCGATTATGACTTGCTGAAAGCTCGGATGACGGTTAGCATTTTTAGCAATATTTTAAAATTAAGGCACGTAAATTTTTTAGACGTGTTATTGCACTCTGGATAGACTACAGGGTAGTACAGGGTAGTACAAACATAACTTTTATGCACTGGGAAATAAAAAAATTCATTTCGCTTGCAACATCCGCTCTACCGTGCTGATCCGGAAAGGAACCTGCAATGGTTTCAAGGTACGCCCTCCATCTTATTAATGACTAAATGGACGCTTAGAGAGGTGAGTTCACTTGCCTTAGTGAGTTCTCTAACTGAGAGAATATTAGAGAACCCGCAGCCTAAAACATGGGTCCCAGCCAGCTCAGGGGCGGGCACTGTTTACATCACACGTCCGCTCGACACGACCGAGCATCTAATCGACTCCACCGAGCTAAAAACGGATGCGCCCTTATCATTAGCTGTGTTCCTGAAGAGGTAAGGGTAGTGCTGCCTTCTCCGTTACTGTTTGAGTGGACTAAGAGGGATGCTATTTCAACAACCGCTATGGTGACTCTTACAAAGCGAAGAGCCAGCCCCAAGCGTTGATGTGCGGGCATCTGAGTGCAATAAAGGCAGAGTGGACCTAGAGTGGGCGACAGACCCGTGGCCCAGCAAGAACAGTGGAGAGGGGAGCTGGGGGAAGCCTACCCAGGGTGCCCTTGAGTTTGTGTACCAGAACGCAGGAAGGAGTCGGTGCCCAAGGGAAGCCGGGCTCCTCCCCGGCCACGGCGATGGACACACGTGTGTGCACAGGCGCGCGCGCACACACACACGCACACGGGCACACTTGCTATGCTCTCCCAGCACAAATACGCATCCACCGCTGTTGCTTCTACCACCGGCTGTGCGGGAGGGGCCTCCCCGCTCTCTGGATGGTAGGCGTGGTTTGTACCTTCCTATCCCGCTTCCTTTACTAGCGCCTCCAGGAATGTTTATTCAGTTCATCGGACAGACTTACCGAGCCCTACTATGTGCTAGGGGCCTGGATAGGTACCTGGAAAGAAAGACAGGAAGAGAAGGAAAGAGAAACAGTGTGTGCAGGAGGGAGGAAGCCAGGCAGGGAGGGAGGAATGGCAGGAAGCAGGGTGACCACAGCCATGTCTTCATTGCACAGTGTGTGTCCGGAGCGCCTGTGTGCGCAAACACACACACCCACGATCACGCACATTAGCCTTGTATGTGCATTCTTACGGGAGATGAAGTGCCCCCAACACCCACCCCGGGGCAAGAGCCCTGCCACACGGAGCACGGCGTTCCCCGGCCAGCCCGACTTCCAGTCTGGATAAACATCCAGGCCCCTGCGGCAGAAGCGACATGGGCGGGACCGTGGGGCGATCACGGCTGGGAGGCACGACTCACTCTACCCTCTTCACGCAGGAGGCAGCCTGATGGTCAGAGGCCAAGAGCACAGTCTGCCTGGGTTCCAAGCCCACTTGCTAGCCACTCACGAGCTGTGTGACCTAAGGCAAGTGAACTCACCTCTCTAAGCACCCATTTAGTCGTTAATCAGATGGAGGGTGAAAATAATACAGCCCATCTTAGGGAACAATGGTCAGAATGAAATAAGATAATGCAAAGCACAGAGCTTAAAGTATCACCTGGCAGACAGTCAGCGCTCAGTGCATCTTGGCTTTTGTGTTTCTGAGGCCAGAGGAAAGAAAGAGGGGAGGGGTGTGATCGGGGGCCCAGCCTGGGGCTTGGACTGGTGGCCAGGCACTGATTCATATTTGGGGAACTGAGGAGGCCTCTCCAGCCCCTTCCTGTTCCCTCTGCCCCTGCCCTCCCCTCCATGCAGGGCCTGACACCCTACCCTAGGCTCCTCTGCAAGCCAGGACCCTGGGTCCGGGCCTCCCTGCTGCTCACCCACCCTCCCCCCCACACACACACCCTCTCCTGTAAGGCCAGCTCCCCCAGCCTCCATGTGGCTGCGTCTACCCAGCTGCCCCACCCTGGAGAGAACCCCAGAGCTCCGCCCCCCAAAATCTGCATAGTCCCAGCCTCCCCAGGCAGCCCCCTTCCCACTTCCCATATGGATGGCAAGGTAGGGGAGGCCACCTGCTGGGCAGACCCCTCTATGGACCCCCAGCCATAAGCATTCTGCCTCAGCGGCCACCCATGGCCACCCACGGCTCTGCACCCAGCCTGCTCGATCCAGGGCCCAGGCTGCCGTCCTGTGGAAGGGTCCCACCCCTCTCATTTTCTTTCCTCTGCTATGGGCCATGTATTTCCTGAGCATGTACTAGAGGCTGCCCGCCCCCTGGATATTATCCACACCAGTACTTCCCAGATACCCTCGAGGGCTGGGTAAAACGCAGATCGCTGGGCCCCAGCCCCAGAGTTTCCGATTTGCATTTCTAACCTTCCCAGGTGCCACGGGTGCTGCCGGTTTGGGGGGTCACGTTTTGAGAACGGCGTGCCCACTATAAACTGTTAATTCAAGGCTGACTGAACGAAGCAAGGGCTTTGATCAGAGAAGAGCCGTGAAGGGTAGGGAGCAGGCACACCAGGCGGAGGAAACCGCACAAACAGAGGCCTGGCAGCTCCAGGAAGTACCCAAGTGGAAGGTGCGTGGAGGCGTGGCCGGGACGGAGGCTGGAAGGGCACGTGGGGCCCAGTGGAGCAGGGGCCAGTGCGTGGCCACACCCCTTCCCTCTGGTTCGCCAACCAGTTCCTTTGTGCCAGGTGCCCCAGGCACCTCTGCCAGGCTCCTTGGGCCGCAGCCCAAGCCCATCTTCCCTTTTTGCTGCGACATGGCACCTCTGCCCCAGGCCTGGCTTTCTCGGGCTGCCGTGGGCGGCTGTCAGTGTCTCTACCCGCCCTCCCCGGTGGCTCCCTGGAGCTGTGGGAGCCAGCCCAGAGGTACCAGGGAGGTGTGCCAGGTGAGCCGGCAAGCGCGCCGTGGGCGTGGGCAGCTGGGGAGGAGCGCCCGCCGTGCCCAGCCCCCGGCCACCGGCCCGCTCTGTCAGCACCAGGATCTGGGGCTGGGTGTGTGTTTGTTGCCGCCTGGGCCCGAGCAGTTACTATGGGTAGATAATAATAGCAATCATAATCCCTCATAATTGGACCAGACTTTGCTGTTTGCAGGGCATTTCCATGCCCGTGACCTCATCTGACATGCACAACCACCCTGTAAAACAGGCACAGCCGGAGTTACGATCCCCACTTCACAGCTGAGCAAAAGCAAGCCCAGATGGCCTGAAGTCACATCTCCAGGAAGTGGCATCCTCAGGCCTGGGCCCAGGGCCTTCTGACTCTGTCCAGTGTTCTTTCTCGATCTTGAACTGTCATCACAGACAGCCTGATCTGCTGCTCTCCATGTGAGGGAGCCAGGGCCTCTGCTATCCCGGGCGGCAACAAGAGGAGTCTGGCCTGACTGTCCCCACCTTCCCCACCTGTGGGGGGCAGCTGACCACCGACCGTGAGCGTATGGACATGGGGCTGGGTCAGCACCGCTCGGGGCATCAGACCACATAGAGAGGAGCAAAGCAGAGCTGAGAGGAGGGAATGACCCATAGCCTCCACTCAAGAGCACCGGTGGTCAGCCGCAGGTGGCCTTGACTCTGCAGCCGCAGGGTATAAGTCTACCGCCATCTGAGATGGGCGTGGCCCCGAAGGCCCCCGGGATGACCTGGACCGGTGGCCCCTAGAAGCCTGGCTCAGCGAGCCGTGCCAAGCACTTTCTCCCCAGCTCGCTGCGAATACACCCCCAGCCGGGGCATTCTGCCAGATTCCAGGCTGAGAAGGCAGGTGCCTGGGCTTTGTGCGCACACCTGTGTGTGTGTCCACGCGAGGACTGACACAGGATGGGCAGCGGGAAAGGTTCTGACCCACCAGGCTCTCACCTGGGCCCACCACCGAGTAGCTGGGCTTGGCGTCGTGAACCTATAAACCAGGGCCATTGCCCTGGCCCCACCTGTTTCAAGGGCTGCTTCCAAGAACCGCATGGAGGGAAACCACTCAGAAAACTGAAACAGGCTCTGAGAATGAGCAAGCCCAGAAGGAGCTGAGCACGCACGGGGGAGGATGAGCAGTGAGCGGGTCTCAGAGCGGCCCCTGATGGTGGCTAAGCAGAGGGGACACTCTTCAGGGTGCCTAGGGGGCCCGTGCCTGATGCCGGGCATCCACTCTGTTTCCAGAAGGACAGACTATAACCCCCAACCAAGCATCATAACCTTCACCCTTTGCTCAGGAAAAGGGGAGCAGGCGGAGGAGACTGTGGGGACCAGGGCACGGCAGATAGGACCCCCCAGAAAGGCCCGTAGCTGGCACAGCTTCCCCAGAAAGGTGGTGGTGGGGTTTGCCACTTCACTGACAGAGGGGGAACACAGAAACCCATTGCTGGGGGTTCAGGGTGGCTTTGCCTATAGGTGGACACGGCTTGGTGAGATTCCAAAACAGCCTGTCGGGACCCAGCAAGGGTCCCTACTGGTCTGCTGGGATCTCCTCTGATTTAGGCTCATCCTGGAGTTCGGCAGAGGGTGATGAGGTCACCTCTCAGGGGGCTCTGAAAACAAGGAGGTCATCAGCTCCACGGTCAGAAGTGACACTCAGAGCCTGGGGTGGGGGTGACGGGCAGGAAATCACCATCTCCAGGATGACTGGTGTCACCATGTGTGGGAGGGGGAGCCCTCACGCGGCCTCACATTCACTGAGCCTCCCTGAACTTGCCTTTGGCCTCCCAGAAGCTACTGAACACCCTGGGGAAGCAGAGGCAGCTAAGACAGGTAAAATGACCTACCCGAGGACACGGGGCTGGCAGGAGGTCAAGCCCGAAAGGAATCTGGGTTTGGGGACACGCTGCAAGGCCGAGCGCCAACACCGTACAGACCCAGGGCTTGAGCCTCTGCTCGGACACCAGGCAGGTTAAAAGCCTGGGTCCTGGAGCCTGACACGCGGTTCGGATTCCCACCGCACCACCAGGACTGAACCCCTGCCAGCCATCGCCCAAATGGGGACATCACCCCTGCTCCACAGCCCCGCGTGAAGGCTGAGCTGCGCGGTCCAGCGCTCAGCACATTGGAGCTGTCACTGCTCAGGACGGGCCCTCCCCTTCCCTGGGTTTGGCCCGGGGGTCCTGGGCAGGGCCAGCTGCTCACCTTGCGGTCCTCCTCCCGCTCCGGAGCGGAGCTGCTGGTGTCCCCGGGGCCGCTGGAGGGCATTGCGGGCAGCTGGGCGGTGGGAGGCAGGCTGGGGCTGCGCGGGGCTGGGGGGCTGCTGGGCTTTGGGGAAGGAATTATCGTGGTCTTTGTAAGCAAGAGTTAGAACTGAGACATAGATCCCGGTGCTGAGGGAGACTCCGGCTGCCTGGGGTGTGGGTTTCCAGTGGCTCCACCTGTGGGGGGAAGACAAGAGGGGTCAGCAGGGCAAGGCACCCCCAACCCAGGTCCCACCTGACCGCCACCCCACCCCCACCTCACCCCCAGGGGGCCTGTGAGGCCCGTTCCTCCGACCTCACTCCCCTTCCCAGGCTCACCGGCAGCTCCGGCCAAACTAGCACCCCAGAGAGTAGGGGAAACCGAGGCCGACTCAGCTGGCAGTGTGCTGCCTGGCTTCCCCCAGGGCCGCCTCCTGCCTCCGAGGCGGCAACAGGCGGCAACAGTCTCCCCGGGGCCTCCGCGTTGCCGGGGCGCAGTGGGTGCCACTTCTGGGACTTCCAACTGCCTCCTGCCTCCTCCCTTTTCTTCATTCACGTCTGTTCTCTCCTTTGAAAGCTTCCCGCACCCTCCCTCCCACCCAGCCACCCCCTGGGAAATCCCAGAGGTCCCCAGCCCTGCTACATTTTCCTTCTAATCTGTCCTCCCCTCACGCCCCCGCCCCCACACCGCTCCCACCACGTGGAGGAAGTGAGCCGCAGTCACAGGATGTGAAATGCATGTCAGCTCACTTTAGGACCGGCGCCTGGGCCCAGAGCGAGCTGGGGCTGAACTCGGGCCGCGGCCAGGCCGAAGGCCTAGGTTTGCCGAGCTGTCTGGAGGGCACCCCGGTGGGGAGAGGCCGAAGCCGAGGCCATGCTGATGGCCGCCCGGAGGCTGCTCCCCCCAAACCCCACGAATCGGCCCCATTTGCCTGGGGAAACTGGTGGGCTTGAGGGGGGGGGCGCTCCGCACCCACACTGCTTGATTTTAGGGGCTTTTCATCTTCCCTGCTTCAGGTGTGGGCCTCAAGCCAGTGAAATCACAAAGCCCCTGCCGCAGGCCTCAGCTAGGGGTGGGGGTGTTGCGGATTCAACCCCCTTTGCTCAGAGACACAGAGTTCTCGGCTCCCCACCCCCCAGGAGGAAACCCTGGCCAAGCCCCTGCCTCCAGCACACCCGCCCGCCCGCGGGGAGGGGATTGGCAGGAGAAGGAAAGTGGGAGGCAGCTGGATCTGGGCCCACCCACACCCTTCCCCTTCCAGTTCCCGTTCTGCTTCCCGGGCTTCCCCTCCCTCTCAGGCTCCTTCTCCCATCCCCCTGCAGCCAAGGCTCCCTGGAAAACCAGGCACTGGAGAAAGCACAGGCTTGGGTCTCCCACGGGCGCAGCCCCTTCCCCAGGGACGGCCCGGCTGGAAGGTGGGCTCTGCCCCGGGTGTGTCGGGAGAGGCTGAGGCTGGGAGGAGCCTCCCTAAGGCCAGCTCCGGAGGAGCTATAAGTTAAGGCCTGGACAGGCCCAGACCAAAGTGCTCCAAGCCCCCACAGGTGAACCCTAAGGAAATCCCAGGTGCGACGCAGACATCTAAACTCCGCATGGTACTGAGCTCATGAATGTTTGCTGCCCGAATACATGGAGGCACAGACGACCATAGAGAGTGTTGCTTTAAGTGTCAGACGCAGCGCTAAGCAGGTGACAGGCCGGCCTTCCTTCCTTCCTTCCTTCCTTCCTTCCTTCCTTCCTTCCTTCCTTCGGGCAGCTACTAGTACTATTACTAGCCCACGTTTACAGTGGAACCTAGTGTTCAAAAAGATTAGGATTGTCCATATTCTAGAGTCAAAGCGGAAACTCGAATCCAGATCTCTCTCACGAAAGCTCTGCGGGGGCTGTCTGTGAAACTTTGTCCCCCAGCTTACACCACCCCACAGAAGCAACTCTTGAGAGCCCATTAGAGAACCGGTCCAACCCGGAGCTCCAGAAGGCTTCCCTCCATTACCGGCCAGCGATTCCCCCTCAAACCCACACCCCGTTTGTTAGCTCGAACACGCCCAATGGCCCTCACCAGCCCCACCCCCCCACCACCACATCAAACCTTCAAAAGGATGAGGGAGTTAAGAGAGGCAGAGTCTGGTGGCGAAGAACATTGAACCCAGAGTCAGAAGATTGGGGTTCTAGTCCTGCTGGTTGGGGCTTCCCACCCTCTGTTTCCTCATCCATGAAATGGGTGGGTTCGACTACGTGATCTACAAGGTGTCTTCTGGCCCCTCCCGGCCAAGCTGCTGGAGCCTTCCAAGGGCAAAGGGGGAGAGGCAGATGAGGCCGGGACAGCTTCAGGAGCCCCAGAGCCCCAGAATGGAGTCTGCCGAAGACCCAGGCACAAAGTGAGTAAGAGACAGATAACCCTCCACCAGATGGTTGTCTCAACACTGTCCTGAGGCCCAGAAACATCCAGGGAGCTTCTGTGAGGGGGGAAAAAAAAAAAAACCACATGCAGAGAACCCCTGGTTGCCAGTGAAAAGAGGAAGGAAGTAGGAGGGAAGAGCAGAACATCACAAGGCATTGACCTTGAGGGCAGACACCCCGGAAAGGAAGGGAAATGTTCTTTCCTCCTCCCCTTCCTCCACTTATCCCCCTGATATCTGAGCAGCATGGGCAAACTCACCGCAGACTCAGCTGACCGGGGTCAGTCTGTAGGTTCCTTTGTGTTACTCAATGGAACGGATCTGTCAGAAAGTGTCCCTCAGAGTCACCCTGCGTCATCTAAAAGCATCTGGCATATGGTCAGGCGGGCCACGCACTGCACAGCCCCAGGGGGCCCACTGTGGTGGCCAAGCTCCAGGACCTGACTCAGCGCTCCCCACCTGCCCTTAGAAGCTTCCTTCTCTCAAGCAGCCCTGCTGAGGCGAGGGACCTGCTCCCGGGCCCACAGTCTCAACACAGAGGCACGTGTCCACCATGACGGTCCTTTGCCAAGCGCGGCTCTCTGCTGCTCCTGGCGCTGAAGGCTCCTTCTCACCCGCCAAGGGCTGGGCCACAAAGCCACCACCAAAGAAAAATCCATGCCCAGTAGCCTACCGCCATGGACAGGCAGCTTTTATTTCCTCCTTTCTACTTCTAAATGTCCACGGTGGCCATAAATAATGTGTATAACAAACAGCGTTTAAAAACGCTTCAGGAATCCCATCATAAAAATGTCTGGGTATCACAACCGATACGGTCGCCATTATTGCTACTTCAATTACAAACTCGTTGTGGAAACAGGACTGGGATTTTGAATACGCACCAAACTTCACTACCGTCTAAATCCAACTTGGTAAAAAGTTTTTTGTTTTTTCTTTTTAAGACGTACAATCACAGGATGGGGCTGAGCAGAGAGGAGATACCACCAACGAAATTTTGGGGTCTCGAAAGCAGACTTGCGATCGCCAAATTTCTGACAAAACAGATTTCAAATTGACATCGAATCAAATCAAACCTGCTTTATAACAAGAATCCTTAAAAGACACTTGAGACAGTAGCAGGTACCTCCCAGACTAGAGGGGAGGGGGGGGAACAAGTAAAAATGAAGAGGAGAAGGAAAGAAGTAAAAGCTAGACCCTCCCCCACCCCCCCACGGAGTCTGGAGGTTTACTCTCTGGAGAGCACAAAACAGAGGGGTCTCTGCACAGAGTTGACTAGCATAGCTGAGAGCAAAGGTAACATATCAAAATCAAGGAGATGAAGGTTATTTAAATGCTAATGTTGAGTGCCCCCAGCTTTTCTCCACTGGGCTCCCAGAACTCGGGCAGCCAGACCCTCACCTCCTCTGGAGAATCTCATTAGTCCGAGAGAAAAGGCCTCTAGACACAGATGCTGCCACCAGAACCCAAAGGGTGTCCAAATGGCTTGTTTAGGTCAACCGGTGTGGGGCCGCCGCTCAGCAGGCAACAAGATCATGCACAGAGCTTCCGATCATCGTGTTTGTCCCCTGGGCTTAATCCCGTAAAGGACAATCATGGACCAGTAGACATCAGAGGGAAGCCTCTGACTTGGAAGACAGAGACGAGAACACGTAAACCCAAATCAAACCAAACCACAACACAACTCGGAAAAGATAGACTTCGGGCACTGATTAGACAGACACCACATTCAAGAATCGAGACTGTGGCGCTATTTGAAAAGCACATTCAGAGAACAAAAAAGACTTGCAGAAGGTACAAGTCATGCTAGCAAGAGGCAGAACTCAACACAAAGGTACGTTAAAGAGAAAAATGGAAACAGGAGAGGATGGGAAAGAGAGCTTGAGAACTGGTCTGGAAGTTTCATCTGAAAAGCAGGCATTACAGAAAACTAAAAAAACGGGAGAAAATCGCCAATGAAATAATTCAAGGGAATTTCCCAGAGCCGAAAGACACGAGTGACCTGGTCGAAAAGCCCCACCGAATGTCAGCACAAGGGAGGGAAGCAGCCCCACCGCAAGGCACATCACTGTGAAATTCCAGAACACTGGCATCAAGAGAAGGTCTCGCAGAGAGGGAGAAAAGATGACATGTAGAAGTCCAGGAAGCAGAATGGCTTTGGATTGCTCAGCGATAATGTGGAAAGCAAGAAGACAAAGGACCAATACCTTTAGGATTCTTAAAATAAAATAATTCTCCCATTAGAATTCTTTTTTTTTTTTAATTTTTTTAACATTTATTTATTTTCGAGAGACATAGAGACAGAGCATGAGCAGAGGAAGGGCAGAGAGAGAGGGAGACACAGAATCGAAAACAGGCTCCAGGCTCTGAGCTGTCAGCACAGAGCCTGACGTGGGGCTCGAACTCACAGACCGCGAGATCATGACCCGAGCCGAAGTCGACCGCCCAACCAACTGAGCCACCCAGGCGCCCCACCATTAGAATTCTTTACGCAGCCTAATCATCATTTAAGTGTGATAGGAGCATAAAGATATCTTCAGACACTCCTTTCTCAGGAAGCTGAGATGTCCTCTAAGACACACGAGACAAGGGAAGGGGCTCTCCAGGACTGAGGTGGCAAGAGGCCAGATGAAGCCATCGAGGGTCAATGTTGAGATCAAAGCAGGGTGACCTAAGCTTCGGGCCTACTGAGTGCTGTCGTTGCCGTGCCCTTGGCCATCGAACGGTCTTTCTAACCCGACAAGACTACAGGTGTCACTCCCTGTCCCCACTCTGCCATCTGAACTCAGGAACTGAATGGATTCGGATCTTGACAGGTGTCTGTCCTGGACGATGTGCTCCAGAAGGGGGAGCAAACCAAACAGGAGGAAGAAGGCAAGATCCAGAACACGGGAACTTCAACCCCAAAGAAGGCAGAGGGGAGGCCATGGAGGACCACAAAAGGCAGTCACGGAATGGCAGCTACGACGTGGCACGCAGCTAGGCAGCAAGACCTGGAAAACTGGGCCCGGGGCATGTAATACTTGATGGGACTGCCCCCGGGGAAGGCCACACCAACAGCTATGAGAAGGTGAGGCAGCAATTAGCAAAAGGCACAAAGAAAATAAGGCAGATGCAGAAACCAGATCATTGTTAACTTCAGTGAAAAAAAATAAAAAAAGGGGACGACCGCAGTATACGACAAGCCTTCGCTGTGAACCCAGTTGCATGAGTTGATTTAACAAACACGTGTGTGTACACACACACGTGTGTGATGCATGTGGATGTAGAAACGTGTGTGTGTGTGTGTGTTTCCTGTTGCTGCTGTTACAAGTTACCACAAAATTAATGGCTTAAAACAACACGACACAAATGTGTTACGTTGCAGTTCTGGGAGTCCAAAGTTCAAACTGGTTCTTGTCACTGGACTAAAAATCAAGGTGTTGGAGGGCCGCGTTCTTCTCCAGAGGCCCTAGCGAGACTCATTCCCTTGACTTTTGCAGCTCCTGCAGGCCGCTCACATTCCTCGGCTCACGGCCCCTTCCATCCTCAGAGCCAGCAACGGCCGGGCTTTCTCTTATCGCATGACTCTCACTGCATGTGAGACTCATCGTCTCACTCTCTCTGGTTCTGCTTCTGGAACCACGTCTCCTCTGCCTCTCCTACCTCTGTCCTTCGTTTCTTTTTTTTTTTTTAATTTTTTTTTTAACATTTATTTATTTTTGAGAGACATAGAGATAGAGCACGAGCAGGGGAGGGGCAGAGAGAGAGGGAGATACAGAATCCGAAGCAGGTCCAGGCTCTAAGGTGTCAGCACAGAGCCCGACGTGGGGCTCGAACTCACAGACCGTGAGATCATGACCTGAGCCGAAGTCGGCCGCTTAACCGACTGAGCCACCCAGGAGTCCCAGTGTCCTTCATTTCTAAGGCCCCTGGTGATTACACTGGACCCACCCAGAGAATGCGGGGTAATCTCCCCATCTCAAGATCTTTAACTCAATCGGACCTGTGTGCAAAGTCCCTGTTGTCACTCACAGGTTCAGAGGATTAGGATGTGTCCATCCTTGGGGAGGGGAGGCACAATACCCTGCCTATGACGCGCATACGTACACATACGTTCCTATGTGCATAAAACATTTTTGAAAGAACGCTGGAAGGGTACGGTTCGTAGTATGCCTACCACAGGAACGTTCTAGGAGCAGAAAGGCTGGCCGTGTGAGCAAGCTGCATTCCTACTTACTAAATAGGAAATCAATGGGAGATGTCTAAAATGGAAGAATCAAAAATATGCACATTCCTCAGAAACGTGAGATGTAAAATTGCTAGAAGAAACAGCTAAAAGTGGTTGCCTCTGAGAAGAGGGTGGGAGCGTCTCTTCGGTGAAGCAATGTTGGTCCTGACTTCTCAAACGATGCGCATGCAGTGCTGTGAGGAAACAAGACAGGAATTGTGCGGGGCGCCTGGGGGGCTCAGTCGGCTAAGCCTCCGACCTCGGCTCAGGTCACGATCTCGCTGTTCATGAGCTCGAGCCCCGCGTCAGGCTCTGTGCTGACAGCTCAGAGCCTGGAGCCTGCTTTGGAATCTGTCTCCCTCTCTCTCTGCCCCTCTCCCACTTGTACTCTCTCTCTCTCTCTCTCTCTCTCTCTCTCTCTCTCAAATAAATAAACATTAAAAAAGATTTTTGGAGGGCACCTGGGTGGCTCAGTTGGTTGAGCGGCCGACTTCAGCTCAGGTCATGATCTCACGGTCTGTGAGTTCGAGCCCCGCGTCGGGCTTTGTGCTGACAGCTCAGAGCCTGGAGCCTGCTTCAGATTTGGTGTCTCCCTCTCTCTCAAAAATAAATAAACGTTAAAAAAAAAAAAGCATTAAAAAAGATTTTTGTAAAGAGGGAATGGGGAAGGGCACGAGGGCTTACCTCCCAACTGCACCCATTGGTTGGCTTTGGCTTCCATCCTGTCCACGGGTGCCTCTAAGCCCTTCCACCTCTGTTGCTCTGTGAAACCATCACAGCCCACAGCACGAACATGACCGGCTCCTCACACCCACACACCGTTCCATCACCAGCTATAAAAGTGGCACCTCCCTCCCTGCTCCCCCACCCCACCCCTCACCAAACGGCTAATGCCTCCCCGTATATCACTCCCACCAAGCACAGCCCGTGCCCAGGTGCCAGACGCCCCTTCCATTCTTCCCAAAATGCATCTGTGCTCCCACGGCTGCCTACGGCCCTAACCAAAACGCTGGCTCACTCGGCAGCCCACCTCAGCCAAACACCCACAGATGAGGCATCCCTGCCACCACACCGTCCCCAGCACCGTTCCCACCTTCCTCACCAACCCCGACCTCATCAGGCACCTCGCCAGCTCATTGGCCCAAGTCTCCGCTCCAAGCTTGCTGCCACCAGCACTGAGACCGTGACCCCACTGTGTCACCTCAACAAGGGACTGCACAGAACGTTCTCTTCCAGAAACAAAACCAAAATCGCCCCAAACCTAAATCCCTTCTCCATCAAAAAACGATCCTGGGGCGCCTGGGGCGCCTGGGTGGCTCAGCGAGTTGAGCTTCTGACTTCCGCTCAGGTCATCAAAGACCATCCATGGGTTCAAGTCCCGCGTCAAGCTCTGTGCTGACAGCCTGGAGCCTGCTTCGGATGCTGTGTCTCCTTCTCTCTCTGCCCCTCCCCCTGCTCGCACTCTGTCTCTGTCTCTCTCAAAACTAAATAAAAATTTTTAAAAATTAAAAACAAACAGTCCTGGTGTCACCATCGTAAGAGCCCCTCCCACTCCACCCCAAGTCCTTGCGCTGCATGGCTGGAAAACACAGACCGTCTCTGGGGCAGGCCCTTCTTCCCCCTCCGTCTAAAGTCTACTCTTCCCCTTGTGGACTTTGTTTCTAGATCTACCCCTCCCCACCAGGGGGCTTGGGGTATATTTGTCACACCTCCCCACCCCCCAGGCAGAGCGAGCACGTGACTGGGCAGGGCCAATCAGACGCCTCTGGGGACTGTGCTGGGGCAATGGAAAGATGCTACCGGGTAGGGTGTGAGTCAGGAGTGGCTGCTTGCGGGGGAGGGCTCGCCTGAGAACAAAGAGCTGAAGACAGAGGGATGGCACACTGAGGTCATTGTCTAGGCCCCCGAACCTAGCTGTACCTGGAGGGAGGGCATCTCTGAAACTCTTGGTAATGAAAGTCGGCGTGAGTGAGTCTGTGCCGCGCGGCTGACAGTCCTGACTCATATGCTAATCTCAGCCTCCTAAAGGGCTTCTTCCTGCGTGGGTTCAAATCCTAGCCTCCTTACTCGATCGGCTGTGTGACCTGAGGCAAAACCATGGCCCGCGGCCTCAGTTTTCTCAGCTGTAAAATGGGGTGGTGACAGGAGCCACTTCGCAGGGTTGTTGTGAGCATTTAAATGAAATGCACTGAACATGCTTACAAGGGTGCCCGGCACAAAGAAAACCCTCAATACATTTAAACCACTGTCAGTCCCTGACTAATCCAGCCCACGGTTTTCTCTCCTTTCTTGAAATCCCCCGAGTGCCCGGGAGCGGACGTCACTCAAACAGGAGCTTGTACTCACGAAGCTCCCACGACGCGCCAGCCCCTGTGAATAGAGCTTTACAACCGCAACATCTCGTTCAGCGTCACGCCTCACTCCGACCTTTTGAGTGGGGACCATTACCACCCCCGCCCCCACACCCGGCCCCCGTTTTCCAGATGAGAAACATGAGGTATAGAAAGGTTAAGACAGAGGCCCAGGGTCATTATTAAGTGGCGGAGCTAGAGTCAAATCCACGTCTGTCCCACCCTGAAGTCCAGGGTTTTCCACTCCATCACGTCCTCTTACAATTAACCTGCGACTGTGGCAGACGTGTTAACTTTGGGCACAGATGGGTCTGAAAGCGAAGTTTCCAGTTAGCCTCCCTTTCCTGGTTGTGCCCGTCTGCGGTGAGGGCAGGAGTCGGGGTAGTGGTGAACAGCCTTCTAATCATAGTACCCGGGCCCCCACCCAACGCGGCAGTCATTCCTTCCACTATTTACCCAGTAAGGGTCTACCATGTGCTCGGCACTTGCTAAGAGACCTGCGTCATCCCATATCATCCTGACGACGATCCCGTGCGGTTTACGAAATGGTTCTCTTGTTATTCCCATCTTCTAGAAGGAGGACCTGAGGCTGAGCGAGGTGTAGTACCTCTCCGAGGGAGCACAGGTAGAACGTTCCGGGACAGGATTATGACCCCAGGGCCATCTGACTCCAGAGTCCTTACACACACGGCAGCACTGGGCCCTGGATGAGCACGCTAAGCCTGTCCCCCAGATCAGCCATCGGCACCAGCCCACAGATAACAGCCTCAGAGCCGAACTTCCTACTTGAGCTTGGGAGGAGGTACAAATGCACCTTGTGAATGACGAAGGCAGGAGAGTAATCGTGTGCCCCTTGCCCCCCACTCCCCAACCATCTGGCAGGGCGGTGGTGAGCTCCGGGCCTGGTAAACTGGGGGCCGGTGGAAGGCCGAGGGGAGCGATCGGGGCCTCCTGGACAGAGATGTCTCTCTGCCAAGTCTTTCCCCCTCCCACAGCCTCTCTCGGCCACAAGCCTGGGCTGGATAAGGGGAGGCGGGGGGAGGAGTCTCTCCTTTGGACTGCTCATCCCCTCTCAACATGAGTGAGATGCACATCATCATACCATTCCTCTGGCTTCCAGAAACATCCCTCCTATCCAAACCACCAGCTGCACGGAGAATACCAAAAGCCATTGGCAACAGGCCAGCAGTCCTGCCATCCTGCTGCCACTTCAAAGCCCATCTGTCTGGCTCCGGAGTCACAACAAGATGACTTGTGGTTCTCACACCACCCTCGAGGCCAGGGCACCACCAGTGTGAGCATTTTTGATCACACCAAACCTGCTGCCACGGTGGTGGCAACGCTGGCAGCGATGAGTGGAATCAGACTCCTGTGCTCGTACTAATGGTTACCATGACACAGACCCAGAAGCAAGGAGGGAAAAAAAAAAAGATTTATACCCAAAATAGATGCTGGTAAGGAGCCGAAGTTGTCCTTGGGCATTAAAAAGAACCAGTACAGACTTCCATTAAGGAGCATGCAATTCTGAGCGTGACAAGTCAGGAGATGTCTAACTCGTCGGGAGCCGTGCGCGCTGGAGCAGTCGGATGGGCGTCCCCCGCCCTTGGATCAGGGACCCAGGGTGGCCAGGCTCAGGGTCCAGATGAGAATCAGCCACGCGGACCCGGGCAGGGCCTGCTGTCTGGGCGGCCGTCAGCATGGGTCCGGTTCTGCCCTCCCCTGGAGGTAGCCCACGGTCCACTCCTGCCGGGTCCAGAGCCTTTTCACTCACTCCCCCGTCGGCCCGTGCTTCTGGTCCCTACCTCGTCTCTGAAACCCTCCAGGAGTGCGAAATGTCACAATCCCCAAAGGGGACACCACCATGGTTCCGCTGGAAGATAAGCCCAAGGCCTGGCTCTTTTCGGACCCCTAGGTCCCTGAACTGACAGACAAAACAAAGGAGTTACTCCACTCGCTTGGGTGACCCATCCTAGTTACCAAAGAGAAATTGGGCTGTGGGTTCACAACAGAGACAAGGAAGACCACACCTGGAATCCAGAGGATTCTCTCAGTCGCCTCTTGGAACTTCCAAGCCGAAAAGTTAGGGTTAATGGAAAACTACAGTAACAATAACAATGACATAAAAGACAGACCAATGGGGGATTCAGATCCTTCGAGAATCAAGGTTTGAGCCACTGCACCAAGTAAAAGAAGGCTGGCCTGCTGACATTCCAGCTGAGCACAGAGGAAATACAGGGTGGACAATGGGAGAAAGGAGACAGATCCCAAATGTGGTTGGGAACAAACACAGAAATGAAAACGGTAGTAGTTTTGTATATTTTCTGTTTACTTAATACATATACGTGCTTATTTGTACATTTCTTCTTTATATTTTCTTCTTTTTCCTCCTTCTTTCCAGTATTTCATAGACAAGCTGTTGGAAGTTAAATTTATAATTTAGCCTTTTTTAAAAAAGATTTTATTTTTAAGTAATCGCTACACCCAGCACAGGGCTCGAACTCACAACCCTGTGATCAAGAGTCACGTGCTCCACCGACTGAGCCAGCCAGGCGCCCCTATACTTTGTCTTTAGGCAACAGAATAGTCAGTAGGACAGTGACTGAACTTGAGATGTTATTCATGTAGACAGTGGCTGATACAGGGATTAGTGGGACTCTTCATTTGGGGAAAAGGGTGAGAAAAATAGCTGTGTCTTGGTAGGAAGAAGTATAGCTTATATTGTAGTTGTAGGGGAGCCCAAATATGTGTGAAAGGTGCAAATGGAATTGCGCAGCCAAAGGGGTAGATTGTGCCAGTTATTGATTTATTCATCCTTCATTTCCTGCTCGGTGAAAATGCAGCCAGGCCCTTGAAATATTTCTCCTTTGCCAGCATTAGGCTCTGCCACCAGAGGGCGCTGGAGGGACTCTGAAGAAAAGGGAGTCCTTCCTAAACCTAGCGTGCTGTCCCAGAGCTCAGCCAGATCCTACTGCCCCTGTGGCTTCCCTCTGCCCAGTCCTGCCCCGTTGCAACTTCCCAGCACCCAGCTCCTGCCGTGACGGTGCTTCTGCAGCACCTGGTCTGTGCGTGCACAACCATCACCAGCAGCCAGCAGCTTCACCCAACACTCCCCTTCCGTAGTTTAGTGGCGGGGTGCCTCCAGCAAGATACTTCCTCACACACAGCTCTCCTTGGGACCTAAAGGATGGCTTCCAGTGAGTTCCAGAGGTAAGTTTCCAGCAAGTTCTTCCAACATGTCTCCACAGTGATCTCCCTGCCATCCAGGGAGCCACAGCCATGCCCTCTCCATCAAGGTCGGGATCTCGGCCCTGGGGGGGCCTCTTCCCTGGGCGCTCCATGGTGACCCCTGGGGAAGTGGCTGCTCTCATACGTGCTATTTCTAGATTCTCTGCAGTTCATTTTACGTCTTAGCAGCCAGTCTCTCATTACTCCAAACCCAGCTGTAGTTAACAAGGTTTGATAGTAAACTTTTCCTATTCAAATCACTGTGGTTTCTGTCCTCTGAATGGACCCTGATAAGGTCCCCCACAGCCCCAAAGGGCCATTTTCCATCCTCATGGTCCTTGAGTTCAATCCGGCCTCCTCGCCAGCTAACCGTTACCCTGCTTCAAGCACTCGATCGGCAGCCGTTTATTGAGGGCCACTGCTGGGCCACAAGACGCCCCCACTTCTGGAAGCCCACAAGCCGGTGGCTTCTCTGGCTCTCGGTCCTGTCCGTGCCTCCACCTGGCTCCACCCCCTCGCCTCTCCCACCCCTCGGGCCACTCTGCTCTGTCTCCACTACCGCACGGCGGGCACCCTCGTGGGGCACGCTGTCCCCTCTGCTGAGATGCTCAGGCACCGGTCAGCACAGACCCCCACTTCCTAGACCTCTCCGCCTGCCTGGTGTGCAACCACCTAAATCCTACTCTTCTAGAACCAGATGCCTCCTGTTTCCTCCTCTGGCTTCTCTCCCTACGTGGAAGTGGCACCACCCTCCCCTCGGCCACCGAAGCCCCAAACCCCTGAGCTCCCCCTTCGCCTCGGTCTGCTTGGCACCTGATCCCATCCCCAGGCCTCCACCCCCCACCTCTGCCCTCCAGGCCCTTTGTACCACAGGTCTCGACCTTGGTGGATGTTGGCCGACGGGGCTCCCTGCCTCTCGCACATCTGCCTCCCACCCCGGCCTCTCAGCAAAGATCTTCCACAGCACATGGCTTCCTCCATCAAAACCTATGACGCCTGATGAAAACGTTCTGAAATCGATCGTGGTGATGGCAGCACAACTCTGGGAATGTACATCGAATGGCACACTTTAAATGGGTGGATTGTCTGGTATGTGAATTATATCTCAGGACAGCTGTTATGTTTTTAAAAATCCATCATGCCTATGATTTTCACGCACAGTAAAATCTAAACTCTGGTCCAGACCTACACCGATGGCTGGCCACAGCATGGCCTCGCCCCCCACCTTCCCAGCTGACCCCATCCTTCCAGGGCCGGTCACTGTCCCCCAGCTCACACCTCCGTTCCCACACCCGTGACTACGCCGCACCGTTCTCTTCTCTGCGGGAGCCTCCGTCTCTCCTCAGCACCCCCCATGCCCACTGCTTCTCCTCGACCACCCATCCAGTGGTGTTTAATCAGTGTCTGTCACGTGGTCATGGCGCTTTTCGTGTGTATATGCGTGTGTCTGCTTTCCCAAACACAGGAGGTCAGAGTTCATGTCTTGCACCTTGCTGCCCGCCCCCCCCTCCCCCGACGGCTCACAGCTGCCTCCCCCTCCTGCCTGTTCCGGGTGACCCTGAGGCAGAGAGGACTGTGTGAAATCACTCCCGGCAGCTGCGACATCCCCAGCACAGCGCTGCGGTGCCCAGAGTGACCCCCCACAAGCCCCATCCTAGGGGTCGCTTAGCAGAGCTCCCCAAGGCACTGTGCCCACAGTGCGGCCCTCTGCGGGAGCTCCTGGCTTCCTGCACCACCTCTCCCAGGCCAGAGCGTGCACCTGCTGTGGGGTCTGCAGGCCCCAGCGGCCCCCAGATGCGCAGGGTGAAGGAGGTCAGCGAACCACAGGAAGCAGGGGGGGATGGCCTCCCACACCCCTCCAGGCCCTTGGAGGTTGAGTCCCCAGCGTGCCTGTCGCACTCTCTCCCCACCGTCTCCGCACATACTTTTTCCACTCGTACTTTCTCACCCTTCTCCGAGATCAAGTGACACCAAGCGACCACCCAGCTGACCCCCTCCCAGGCCAAAATTAAGATGTCCCTGAAAGGGTCTTCGGCGCCTGGGAGCTGCTCTTGAACTCTACCTGCTGCTAAATGAACGACCCACTTGTTCCTGGTTTGCTTTCTCCTCACCCGCTGCCCCAACCAAAACCAAACCTTCTGCGGAGGGGGTCGAGGGGAGGAAGTAGAGGCCCAGATTCTGGGCAGTGCATCTCAGAATCACTAGCCCCTAGCCCAGCAGCCCCGGGGCCGCTCACCTCCCCCCCACGCCCCCCCGCAACTTCAGCCCTAGGGAGGCTCGGTCAGACGCCACCTCAAACCCTGGCCCTGCCACTCAGGGAGGCGGGCTTCAGTGTCCAGTCTGTACCGTGGAGCCAATAGGAGCCCCTATTTTAAGATATGAGAGAATCCAAGTCAAGCTTTTAGCACGGTGCCTGGCACACAATAGGCATTAAATAAATGTTAAGTCTCTTAAAAAGTACTATGTGATTAATCAGGGCAAAAGGCCAGTGAAGTGTCCTTAGGAAACCTAGACTCTGGCTTAAGACCACACCCACAAGTGCCTCTTGCTCGTTGTGGCCTGACCCAGAGTCCTGTCTCCCAGTTAAAGCCCTCCTCTGCCGCTAATCCCCCAGGCCAAGGCCCCTGACCACAAGAACAGGCAACCTCTTCACCAGAGCCCTGAATCCCTCATCGTGGCCACAGATACACATACACGCACACGCACACACACAGATACACACGCGTGTGCACATGGATACACATAGACGGATGCACGTGTGCACAGCGGACATGTATACAAGGACGGATGCATGTACACACGTACCCAGATACACATGCGTGTGCACACACAGACACACACACTCACCCCCCTACACACACAGACGGATACGGACACACTGACACGCAGGGACAGGCATATATAGACAGACACATGGACACGCGCGCGCACGCACACGCACTCTCCTCTCACGCTCCAGGCGCCCCCTGCACATGCGTCACACACTTCACCTACTGTATGGGCCAAAGAGGCATTTGGAAACCAGCTTGGGAACCTCATAACCATTCATAACATTGTTCTGATAGAAAACAGAAAACATTGCCCGATAAACAAACATTTGCAATAGAATTCCTCCAAGAGCAGAGGAATTGCCTGGGCTAGAAAACGAACAGAGCAAGAAGAGAAAAACCGCATCCGCTTAGTTTGCCTCTGCAAAATTAATACCAATTACAAAAACATTTATGTGAACTGCTTACCATTTACACCTAATTACCATGCAGCACAATTATGCATACCATTAAGGGCATGCCAGATTAATTATGCTGTATGTTTCATTTGATTACACCACCACACCCTTCGTCCATATAGGCCCGGCTTCCGGAGGGCCATGCCTCGGACAGGGTACGCGCGCAGGTCTGTACAAACCCGGGAAACATTACTTTCCACCCTCAAATCGATCGCGGTCCCCGCCCCGGCCTCTCGCCCCGGCCCGAGCCAGCCTGACTCTGGCCCAGGCCTTCCCGCCAACACCACCAGCGCGGGAGCCCAGGCGGGACGCCATCTTCCCACCAGAGCCTCCTCCAGAAGGCTGACCTTCAAAGGCCACCCTGTGGCCGTGGCTGCATGTCACGGGGGCCACGATACAGCCAATGGTCACCATGTGTGTCCGCTCACGAGGAAGCTGGCCTCGCTGTCCAGACAAGGTCACCCCAAGCTCATCTCACAGACCCCACCAGGGCCCTGCACCCCTCTCCCTGGCACACTGAGCCAGCCACTGCCCAGCTGCCGCACGGTGCAGGGCCGCTCCCTCTCTGCCCTCTGCTCTCCACACAGCCGTGGACGGTCCTGTCCCCTCTTTATTAAAGAGAAAAGGAACCGACTCCCGATTCCCATTTAGCCCACCAGATGCTCTTCAAATACAGCGGGTGACCCAGGCTTGAGGAACCACGGTCATTAGAACATCACAAATGGACCTTCCCAGGACAGGGAACTCCTCAAAACTGACGGGGGGCAGGGGACACGGGCCTCCTGGAGGCAAAGAGAAAGAAGTCACTCAGCCGGTGAGAGAGGGAAAGTAGGGGTGTGCGCGCGAGTGCCTCCACAGCTCCAGGAGGGAACCTGCACAGCTGAATGTTCATTCTCGAACACCTGTGAGGCCGACTGCAGGAGGATCCTTTTAAAAGACGAGTGACATAAGATGTGTGACGAGTGACGGGCGAGTACAAGCAGGGTTGCAAACAAGCAAACGCAAGCCTGTGAGGCTGTCTCCACTTTGCAGATGGCAAAACTGAGGCTGAGAAGCATGGAGTGATCCGCCCAAGCCACACGCTTGGTGGCAGGGCCAAGGCGAGACCCCTGTCTGTCCGGCACTGGGTCTGCTGGCCCTGGCACGAGGCCACACTGCCTCTTGTCTCGGTAATGCTAACCCGGCTTACATCATTTTTCTAGAAGGTCTTTGGAAATGGCCCAGCCTGCGACATGCAGAAGATTCATTTCTATTTGAGAGAAACGGTTTTTGTCTGTTTCTTGTTTGCTTCTCCAAACCGTTGTCCCCAGCCCATCCTCGCCAGCTCTGTCTCTAAAGAGAAGGGTGGACGCCAACTTCGCAATTTGTGTATCATTGTCCGAGGGTGAAGGGACTTGACCCCGGGCCCTGCAGCCGGGGATTCCAGGGACGGAGCCTGGACCTTGAGTTTCCTCTTCTGAGGGGGCTCCTGAGAAGGGCAAGGTCCAACTCAGGCCCTCAAACATCAGTATCCCCCAGTTAAGTTACTTCCCTCCGAAAAGTCTACAGAAGTTGCTACCAGTTATGGAAGAAAATGTGCCGGCCCTTCTAATCCATCATACTGGGCCCTGCCCCTCCCGGGGCCCCCCAGCTCCAGTCCTGTCCCCCGTGGGAAGCATCCGCAGGGCTCCCCCACCCTACCCCCACCTATGCCCTCTCAGTGGCTGCCACCTCCACCCACACAGCTGACCAGGTGACATGGCCCAGCCTCTAGCCCCACCTCCAAACCCGCACTGCCACTCCCCTTCTGGCTAGGCTACCTGCCCCCATCCTTCTGTCTGTCTGGTTTCTGCCTTGAGGCCCCCGGATGCTCCCTCTCGGATATAAATATGGACATGTTACTCCAAGCCCAACATCTGCCAGAGGATAACACCCCAGCCTTCCACAGCCTAGCTCCAGCCCCACCTCTCACCATTCCTCACATCCCTTCTCGTCAGAAAATGCCCTTGACCCCTGGCTAACTGCTCCCTGGCCTTGGACACCCAGCCCAAGCATCACCTCCTTTAGAACAGTATCGTGATGAGCACTTCGTAATGTCTGTAACTGTTGAACCACTATGTCGTACACCTGAAACTAATCTCATATTATAGGTCAACCACATTTCAATTCAAAAATTTTTTTAAACAAACAGGGGCACCAGGGTGGCTCAGTCGGTTGAGCGTTAGACCTCACCTCAGGTCATGATCCCGCATTGTGTGAGTTCGAGTCCCGCATCAGGTTCTGTGCTGATGGCTCAGAGCCTGGAGCCTGTTTTGGATTCTGTGTCTCCCTCCCTCTCTACTCCTCCCTGCTCATGATCTGCCTTTCAATAATGAATAAACTTACAAAAAAAAAAAAAAGAAGTGTTAAATAACAAAAAAAAGCCTTTCCTGACTTTCTCTCCCCTCCTAATGAGACGTCTGAGCCCCTGTGTATCCGGAGCACTCTCCATTCACCTGTATTCTAATAATCGCCCTGGTCAGTTTCACCTATAGTGGGCTTAGGGACCAGGCCAGTCTCTCTCATCTTTGTGGCCAGTGCCTGGCACACAGTAGGTCTTTAATAAATGAATAGATGAACGTGACTTGAGGATATGAAGCAAAGGACTTCTGGACAGAAAACTCGAGAGCTGCTAGGCCTGCCAAGGTGGGGCCCTGGCATCTCAGTCTGCTGAACCCTAGCTCTCTTGCTGTCCAGGTTGTATGGAGGGCGTTGACAGAAAAAAAACAGAAGCAACTGCCCGGCCCCACTGGGCTTCCCAGCTGAGCCTCCAGTACCAGGCAGGCCCTCAGGCCACCAGCTGATGGGCGGGGAAACCAGGCGGGAGAGAGGATAGCAATAGGCACTACCATTGTCGCTGGCCATAAAACCATTAGGAACCAGTGCTGTGTCCCAGCTGCCAGGCCTGCTGTGGCCTAGAGCCTCCCATGCCTCCAGGCCAGGGGGGAGAGCCAGCCTGCCGTCAGGCCCACAAGCCAGCCGAGAGGTCACTGCCTGCTCTGGGCCCGAAGAGACAGGACGGCAGGGAGACAGAGAGAGGCCTGGGGCTTAGGGGCTCTTCGAGGTCCCCAGTGGGCATAGACTCTAACAAGACTGAAGTTAGCATCAAGATTAAAGGCCCAGGGACCAGGCGGCCAGGGCCAGGGGCTCACAGATCAACCAGCTGAATCCTGGCTTTCCAGAGGAGGCCCCGAAACCCCTACAGAGAGGATGACAGACAACACTTGTAGGGTCTTACAGAGCAGCAAGGCCTTCACGGGGGTCATCTCACCCGGTCCCCACAGTCACCCTCATGCAGCCCTGTCATGACCCCACTTAAAGAAAAGGGACTCGTATCTCCTCACCACCTACGGCGTGTCGGGTACAGTGCCAGCTGGTGTTCAAAACGTATTTCATTCAATTCGGGCAACGCCGGGAAGATGGGGCGGTTACTGTCTCCGCATCTCACAGGGCAGTAGGGCTGAGATGCTCGCTGAGGTCCGCCCGCCTCCCGCCTGCCAGGGCTCTTCTCTGCACCTCTGTCCCCTACCAGCCTGGGGCTGCGGGGCGGGGGTGCGGCGGAGGGCCACACTCCGTGCCTGCCTGCAGCACGTTACCAGATTTCTCTTCCTGCCTTTCTCCAGGGGTGGGGCAGAGACAAACAGGGACACGCGCCCTTTCTCATGTCACGTTAAACAGGGGCAGCCTCAGAGTGGAAAGCGAACCCCAAGAGGGCACCCATGGGTGGGGGGTAGGGGCTGGAGGAGGAGGCCGCGGAGGGAGAAGTTGGGTGCTGTTGCCAAGCAACAGGCAGAGGAATCTGTGTCTGCCTTTGCTCACCTCTCCGCCCCATCACCGGGGTCACTGCCGCCCACTTGTGGGCCTCCAGCTCACAGAGCTGGGCGCAGCTTAAGCCCACAGGCCAGAGGAGTTCTCCAGAACCCCTTCCATCCCTTCTGGGGGCCTCCTGAAACCGTATTCTGGCCTCCCTGTGTGCAGCTCCCCACACTGCCCACGCTATGCCAGGGCTGGGTCACCTGAGCTCCCTACTGGGACCGGGCCCCGGTCACACCTCCAGTTCCCAAGGGACCATCTGGGCCACAACAGCCACCAGCTCGAAGCCTTCTATGAAGATCTTCAATGATGTTTCCCGCCCTGGGCGAACTGAGAGTTCTAGTCACCGCCCTGGAAAGCTAACTTGGTCCGCCGGCCCTGGCTGGCACGGACCGAGAGCTCAGCCGGCGGCCTGTTTTCCACTCTCCATCAGCCCAGGCCTTTGCTTAGAGTGTCTGCAATATTCCTTCCTACAACCTTTCTAGAAAAGACAGGTACCTGAGTGGCTTTATCCTTTGCTGTCAGTCTCCAAGCCCGTATCTTATCCATTAACCAAAAAAAAAAAGCCATCCTCCCAGCCCTAGCGTGACTCAATTTTTTTCATATTCTTATCCAGAAGCTTTCAAAAGTGTGGTTGTATTTATTTTTGTTGTCGTCATTAAGAAAGCAACACATGTGCGCTTACATTTTTCCCACGATGACACAAATGTAGGAAGTATAGAAAGTAAAAAGGCAAAGTCTTTGCCGACAGGTGTGCTGCGCGTCCTTCCAGAACAAATTTTTCTGTCCACGTGTATTCGGATGTATTTTAAAGGAGTTCACAAAAGTAAGATTGCCCTCCGCGCCCTGCCCCTGCGGGTAACCCGACACCGTATCGCGGACACTTAACACATCAGAGAAGACGTGCTCCGACCTTAGATTCCCCTTTATCCACAGATGTATGTACCTTTTCAGGATTTCTCAAATGAATCACACAGGACCAATTCCCTCCAGAAGCCCCTGCCCACCAGGTGCTGTTTGCTGGCGTGTCAGAGGGCCTCACTAGCCAGACACAGGCCTGTGTGCCCCTCCCTGCCCCTCCCAGGATCTTCTGGGGAACCTCTGAGGGGAGGCACACTTCCAGAGCCCCAAGCCCAAGCATTCCCAAACCTTCACCATGATGTGGCCCATGCCCGACCCAGGGCTCGGTAAACCACAGATCTGACCCCGTTGTCCCCTAATGTCCCCTCTGAGCATCTTTTCACCTGTTCAGGCAAGCACCCCGGGAACACAGGCATCGGGGTGAGCTATCAGGTCCGGAACACCTGCACCAACCCCCGGGGCCATCCGCACGGCACAGCAGGCAGAGTACTAGACTAGGAGTCAGGACACCCAGGGTCCGTCCTCCCGCTTACTAGCTGAGCGAGATGGCCCTCCGTCCCCTCGGTGCACCCAGACAGGGCGGCTAACAACTGGCTCAGAATAAAAATGACCTTGACATTTGAAACGGAAACGGAGAGGAAAGATCAATAGGGGATGACAGTGAGCGGGGCCGTGACCGCAGGAAAGAGAAAATAGGAAACTGGTTATAGAAGTAAATAAGGCTGGGAAGCCTTAGGGGTCAGAGGGGACCGCAGCAGGATGGGAGGGGACAATGCCGAGCTAGGGTTGAAAAAAAATTCCACTCCCTACTGGGATTCAGTTAGGAAAGCCCCAGACGTCTGCGCCTCCTCCCCCTGTCGCTGTCCTCCAGACAGGCCGGGCCTGGATGTGATCAGCAAGGAAGATGGTGGCCTGGAGGGCCCTGAGCACTGGCTGTCCTTGCTGGGGGCTGCCAGGCACCTGTAGCCACACCCAGGTCATATCCCGCCCCGCCCCCACCCTCACCCCCAGCTGGGGGCTTTGGGCTCAGTTCTGCTGCATGTGGAGGGGTGGGGAGGGAGCCTGGAGGGAGGGCAGAGTCAGCTTCTGCTGCCCCCATCCTACTAGCAGTCCCTTGCAGGAATGTTCTGGATGTTGGGGCACCTCAGCCTGGGTTAGGGGAAGCCATGGGAGGCCAAGAAAGGGACCCTCCTCCTCCCCATTCATACCACGGTTGCTGTCACTGGCATGCAATCCTGACCCTGACCGGTGTTTCCCTTAATGGCCGCAGCCCCCTGGGGTTGGTGTGACTTAAATATGCTGTTTCCCTGCCAGTCTGAGCTCTGAAGTGCTCGTCTACGGAATATAAAGGAATATATGGAATATAAAGGAATGGAGAGCCTATACCAACTGAGATCAGCTGGCCCCTTCCCTGCCCTCCCTTCCGTCCCTGTCTTCTCCCACCCCACCCTGCAAAGTCCCTACAACCAGGGCAGTCAAAGCTATTGTCCACAGGCCACACAGCAGTTAGAGCACAGGGGCTGCTCCCCCCAAATGGATGCGGGGCCTCAGCCCGGCCCCCAGCACACCTGAGGCCCCATCCCACACTCCAGCGGCTTTTCTACACTCCAGCCACCCCACCCCCCCCAACCTCCTAACCGCCCCCCTCCCCACCAGCCTGGCTTCCTCCCCTCAGCCTGGAAGCTCCACCTCGGTGCTTTGAGGCCCATCTCAGGTGCCACCCCCAGGAAGCCTTCCCAGATCCCCTCAATTGCTTGTGACCTCGCCATCCTTTGAGCACTTTATTTCTCCCTCTCCTGTGCCCTCTGTCTGTGGTCATTAATTAGCTGGGTTCATCGTGAATTCACTCTGTGTCTCCTCAAATCCTAGCACAGGGCCTGGCCCGCGGGAAACGCTTGGCAAGCACAGAAGACAGGAGCCGAAGCAAGCCCGGAACTACAGCGCGAGGGATCTAAGGTGGGTACACAGACAACCTGTTGGCAACGCGATCTGTGACACTCGGGAACAGACTGCTAAGGGGCGCTGGGGGGCCTCCACCTCTGAAGATGATCCGATCAGAATCAGCACTTTCCTCCTTTGTCCAAGATTTTGCGAAAGAGGCTTCTCTGAGCACTTTGCGGCGCCGGTCCACCCAAGCTGCCCAAGTGATGAAGACAGTCACAGCTGCCTGACACTGAGCCGGGACACTCTGCTGAGGGAGCGGCGCAAATTCTCTCCTGGAATCCTCGCAACAACCTTGACGAGAGCCTACTCTCACTTCCAGGTTACAGGTACAGGTGAGGAAACTGAGGCACAGAGAAATTAAGTTAGCTGCCCCAGATCTCACAGCAGGGAAGCGTCTGAGTGGAGGGGGGGGGCCTCACTTCAGCTGCCTTGAAACAGGCTCATGTCTAAGCAAGTCGTACCCCCCCCCCCCGCGGCGGCACACCGTGTACACAGAAGTACACACAGACACACGTGCACCACACCCTGTCTTGCCCAGAATACTCAGCCAAGTGGAGGCAGGCTTGAACACACACACACACACACACACACACACACACACACACACACACATCTATGACACTTCCTGGGTCTCGGATTTGGTTTTGTTTTTTTTTCTTGTTTTTTTTTTTTAGGGAAAAACAGCCAAGGAGAGAAAGGACTAAAAACAAGCCCTTAAAATTTGCAGGCAACGGAATCTGGCACCTTAGTGTACCATGAAAGCCCCCAGGAGCGGCAAAACACAGGCCCATACAGGTGCCCGGCCTCGAAGGGCAGGTGGAGGCTCCTGCCTCCACTGTTAGACACCAAAATGGAAGTGGAAACAATTCCCAAGGGTGCCGGGCACCAAGACAGGGACCCCAGGCTCCCGCAGGCAGCAGGAAGTGACGAGGGAAAGGAGCACGTGACAGGCACACTATTGGCTCTTCTGGCCTCAGGCTCCGGGTAGCACTTCCGACCCCGGCCAGGCCCCACACCCACGCCCCACACCCAGACAGCCCCCAACCCGGCTCTAAGTGTTCTCGGAGCTTAAAGTTCTCTTTCAACCCTAAACTGCAAGGCGTGGATTCTAATGGTAACATTTCAGGCCCAAGGACGGGGAGCGAGCGGTCTATTCTTAATGTACCCATTCGGGAGCCAGGGAGACTGATCTGAGGAATCTCCAAGTGCTTCCCAACAAACACGGCCTTGCCTGGCCACCGCCAGGGAGAGGACAGGGACCACAAACGCAGATGCGCGGCAAGTTCCCCAGCCATTCGGCAGACACCCACGGAGGCCCCGCTACATGTCTGATGGGCGACCCAGGGGCAGCCGAGTCAAGGTCCTTGTCCTGTAGGGACCACAGGCTTATGGGAAAGACAATCACATGGAGCAGCAGCCCCGGAGAGCTGGAGCGGCCGACTGCGTGAGTTCCCAAGGGGCCAGGTCACCCTGGGCAAGGATTCTGTAAGTCCTGTCTCCCTTGTGGCCTTTTTCAGAGGACCATCGGCAGTGATGTGTGTGACTGTGATAGGGAAATATCCACAGGGACTCAAGAGCACACTGTGAATTGGACTCGGGAAAAAAAAAAAACTCAGAAATTATTTACCCACACAGATTTACACATAAATCACACGCATGTGAAGGCTTAACTGGAGGCTGTATTTTTACAGCCTCTGTGGAGTCGCCTGTGACAAACCTGTCTCCCTGCAGGGCCCCCACCCCTCGAGCCACCTTCTCCTTTCAAAGGCCCATCCCCCAGGAGGCCTCGCTCTCTCAGACCTCCTCTCCTCGGAAGCCCTTCCGGATTACCGCCACCCTCCGTAGTATGGTGAAAACAGACCACCCCGCCCCCATTCCTGGGTCTGAAATTCCACCACAAGAATCGGAGCCATAGAATTTCAAAGTTGGAATGGACCTCCAAGCTCCAGTCCAACCCCCACCCCACAGAGGAATCCTGTCCGCAGACACCCTGACAGATGGCCACGGTCCGGTCGTCGTCTCCCGTGCTGGGGGCAGGGGGGCAGTCCTTGCACTGTGCACCCGGCCCTGGGCGAATCTGGAAGGAATTCACCTATCTAAGTCCGGCCTCCCACCGCAGGCCCCCGGAGCCAGGGATGGAAAAGGAGGAGAGAGCCTCGGTCAGCCTCAGCTGGGAGCAGTGCATCTGAGGAGTAGCTGAAGGCAGGCACCAAGCAGCTGGACAAGAGTGCAGAGAGGGAGCCGGGGCCCAAAGCAGGGGGGCCCCCCCGGGAAGGGAGGCAGGCGGGCAGGTGCCAGACCCGCCGCACAAGTCTGTGGGCCCCTGCCTGGGTGCAGCGCATGCACACACATGCACACACACGCGCAGACTCACGCTTTCACACAGCTGCCTGTCAAAGAGCCCAACCGGGGGCTCGAAGGGGCCTGGAGGCAGAGCGGGACCCCCTTACCCCAGAAACCTAGCAGGGACTCCCTCCCTCCCCACAACCCAGGCCCTTCAGTCAGCCACCAGATAGCCCCGGCCAGCAGAGAGGCCAGCCCAAAGAGGGTCCCTCCGCCTGACAGCTGGGCTCCCCAAATCCCACAGGCCAGTCCTAACACTCCAGCAACGCCGAAGGAGAAAAGCTTCCCTGGCTGCAGCTGTCACATCTGCCTGGAAGGGAGGAGGCACAGCAGAGCGGCACCTGATCCCAGGATCCCTTCGAAGCCCGCCAGCCCAGGAGGCCGGAGGCCGGTTCAGCCGCTGGCAAGCCCAGGGTGAAACATGAAGACTGAACGGTCCCCCAGGGATGCTGATGGCAGTCTCTGGGCACGGCAGCGAGGGGGCAAGCTGGGTCACAGGGCAGAGGGCGCTCCTTGCCCAGTCTCCTGCCCCTGCGGGTTTGGGAGGGGGCGCGTGGCGTGGCTCTGGGGCCCCGGACCTTCCTCCCCCCGCCTTCAGGCCGGAGCTGCCCAGCTGGGTGCTGGACGCCATCTTGGGTCAAGGTGCAGCCACAGAGGGCTCCCCTCAGGAGCGGGGGGAAGAAAGCCCCTGAGACTCAGCGAGCCCCCCACCCCCCTTCCAGGGCAGCAACACCTACTCAACTGGCTTTGCTGTAGAGAGAGGTGGAAGGACGTTGGCGATGGAGAGAAAAGTGGGAAATCACAGAGGGGGGAGTGAGGGAAGTGGGTGCCCCCAAGAAGGGAGGTTCCAGGAAAGCGAAATGCAGTTTGGCAGCCCGAGGGCCGCGGGCCCCAGCGATGGGGGGCTGGGGGAGGCCGGGGGCGGGCCCTGGACCCACGCCAGCTCGGTCCGCGCCGAGGGGGAGGGAGGGCAGGGCGGCCTGGGGGAGGGGAGCCGGGGTGAGGGCGGGACACGGACCGCGGCCGCCTGCGGCTCCGAAGCTCGGGGTGTCCCGGGGCGCGGGGCCGAAGACCCCGCTCTGCAGCCTCTGCGAGGCCTCGTCCTTCAGTGTGCAGATGCGAAGCTTTCAAGGACACGTCTGCACCGGCCCAGCGGGGGTGCGTGTGCGTGAGTGTGTCCGCGTGCGTGTGAGTGTGTGCGACTCGGGGTGCTGCTGCAGGGGGCGACCCTGGGCGCCCCCGCCCGCGCCGCTCCCGGCCCCGGGCCGCAGCTCCCATCCCGGCGTTTTCCGGCCCCCACGGCCCCGGCCCGGGATCTTCGCCCGCCCCCGCCCCGCCCCCACACTGCGGCGCCGCCGCCACCGCTACCGCCGCCGCCGCCGCCGCCGCCGCCGCCCCGGCTCCCACGGCCCGCGGCGGGGGCAGGGAGGAGCCAGGCACGACGTCCCCCCCGCGCGCCGCGCGGCCCTCCGCGGGGAGGTGTGCCCCCCAAGTGGCACTCTCCCCACCCCCGTCGCCCCTCCCAGATCCGCTGGCACCCCGCACCCCCAGCCACAGGTGGCCGGAGGAGGATCGCAGCGCAGCGCTCCTCGGCCCGGCCCCCGGATCACCCCTCGGCCCGCCCCCGGGGGCCTCCCGGGTCCCCCGCCCCGCCAGGCCGAGGAGGGCCGGGAGCCGGGGGGAGGGGCGGGGGGCCGGGTCGTGCCAGGCTGCCATTTTCTGCCGCCGCCGCGGAGCCTGCGCGGGGCCCGGCCCCCGCCCCCTCCCCCGCTCCCTGCGGGCCGCGGCGGGAGCCGATCATTCCGGGTCGGGGTCCGCGCCCTCCAGCGCCCGGGCCGCAGGCCCCAGGCGGGGCCCCGGGGCGGGGGCAGGGCCCGGAAGGCGGGGGCGGCCAGGCCGGGGCCCCTGCGGCAGCGCCGAGCCGGGCACCGCGGCTGAGGCCGGCGGTGGAGGGGGCCCCCCGCGGCATTGTATAGACTTGAACTTGAGCCCGGAGCCGGGCGGGGGCGGGGAGGGGGCTCCGCGCCGGGAGCGGGCGGGACGGGAGGGGGCGCCTGCCGAGCCCGCGGGGACATAAACAAACCCTCAAATCCCCCGCGCCGCCCTGGCCAGCCCGGCCCGCCGTCCCCGCCCGCAGCCCTGGCCCCGCGAGCGCCCGGCGACGAGTTGCAGGGGTCCGGGAGCGTGCCCCGAGCCGGGCACTGCCCGCCGCCGTGCCCCCAGCCCGGCCTCCCCTCCTCTCCGCCCGCCTCCGGGCCGGCCTCCCGGGCCGCCAGCAGCGGCGCTCATTACCGTGTGGCCGGTGGGGTCGGGCCGGCCCGGCTGCGCGCCCTGGTGCCGCGGCGCCGCGTCCCGGCTCGTCCTCTGCTCTCGCCGCCGCCGCCGCCGCCCGCGCGCCCTCCCTCCCTCCCGGCCCGCCTGCCTCGCTCGCTCCCTCCCTCCGCTCTCGCTGTCGCGCTCCCTCTCTCCGCCTCCTCTGCCGGGTCCCCCCCCTCCCACCCCTTCTCTCCGCCTTCCTCCTTCCCTCCCTCCGGCCGCCCGCGGGCCCAGGCCTCCGCCCGCTGCTCGCCCCCCGCGGCCGCGCTGGCCCCGGCCCCGGCGCTGCGGAGCCGGCCCGGGAGGCAGCGCCGACTGGGGGGCCCCGGGGCGCCGCGGCGGTAGCGGCCTGGGCGCGCGGCCGGTCCTAGCGCCCTCGGCCCGACTTCCCGGCCTCTGCGGCCCCGCCGGGGGTCCCCGCACGCTACAAGACGGAGGGCCAGATCCCGCAGCGCCCCGACCCTGCGCTGGGCCTGGGCACCTCGCCTCGGCCGCGCTCCGGGCCACTCCGCCGGGGGCCTTGCTGCAGCCCTCCCCCCGCGGGGTGCCCCGCTACCTGGCGCTGCCTCTGCGCTGGGTCCCCGCATCCAGCACTGGCCGCAGGGACAGCAGCCCCTCCTCTCCCCGGGCCGGTGTCAGTGCCTCCCCCCCAGCAGCCCGTGGAGCCCCCGGCGGCCTTCACCCTGCAGTTCTCCCGACCTCCACCAGAGCCCACTGCACTCTGCCTGCCTCAGCACTGGGGCTGGGGACAGCAGCGCCGGCCCATCAGCACAGCAATCCCCACCCGACCCGCCACCCCCGCCAGGTGCCGCCGCCGAGTGGAGGCCAGCCCACTCAACAGGGCCAAGGTCGGGGCGCCAGGTCTATCCAGGCCGTCCTAGAAGCTCGGGCACCTCTATAGAATGAGTCCCCTTAGAAGGAGTGAGCTCCCCGTACCTTGACGCGTCCAAGTAGAGTTGAGTGCCCTCAGTTGGACAGTGGAAGGCTGAAAGACTTCGCGGGGTGGGAGGTTGAACTAAATGACATTGAAGATCCCTTCCAGCTCTAAGATTCTGTGCACACCTACACTCCACCCTCACGCTTACTCACCCCTTCCCTGCGGGGGTTGTTCTCATTTCCCAGAGAGTTCTCCGGGCTCCAGGTTTCTGACTTGGGGCATCTCCCTCTACTTCCGTCAGCGCAGCCACCCTTTGCTCATCACTACCTCTGAGGCTTGGTGCTAGGCCCCCACCCCCACCCCGATCCCCCCAGACTGGCTCCCCACTTCTGCCTCTCCCACTGTGCACCCCCATTCCACCTAGCACTGCAGCTACATATGTGGCAGTGCCCTGAGCTCCCTGACCCAGGACAGGGGGTGATCCCTTTCCCAGGCACCCACCCTCCCACTTGTGGGCAGGGGCTACTGAAGATGGCCACTCAGGCCCTTGCTGCTGAAACCAGTCCCGCTTCTCCCTTCTCCCCCACTAGCTCACCCTGCTGAGGGCGCAGGAACAGTTGCCTAACTCTTGGAGACCCAGAGCTGAACTTTCATCCAAGAGGTTTTCCTTCTGGAAGCTCCGTAATACTTCCAGATACTGCAGACTCCCCCCACTCCACAGCCTCAAGGTCAGAGGCCACTGTCCACACAATTGTCCTGGCCTCACTCAAGTGCCCCCCCATGCCACTATTGGCAAGCCCTACTTGCATGGACACCACCTGGCCAGTTCTAGAAACTTGTGCTGGCTCTTCCATGAAGATAGGAACCACATCTGGAGCCCAGCACTTGGCACTTAGTAGGTTCTCAATAAACATCGGTTGAATGAATGTGCACATTGCAGGCTCCCTGCCACTTGGCTTTCCACCTCAAGGTGGGCATCCACAAGTACTCCAAAGCTTGGCCAAGGGGAAAACCATGTTTAGAAAGATGGCTGCCATATCTCTCTTTTCCTCAAAGGCATACATAATAGTGCCCCCTAATAGCGACTGTTTACTGAGTGTGTCCTGTATACCAGGCACCAGCCTTGGCACCTTTCCCTTAGTCCCTGCCAACCCCGTGTGGTAGTTTATATTATCTTCACTCTGCAAAAGAAGAAACTGAGGCTTAGCCAAAGCCATGCAGTCGGGAAGCCGCAGAATCAGGATTCAAAGCCTGGTTCATCTGACTCTGAGATCACCACGCGATACTTTTAAAACATTATAGTTACTTGTAACAAGCCGAAATCCTTAGGATCAAGAAGTGCAAACCGAAGTTTCTACCGAGTAGAACTATTTATGATGAGATCATTGGAAGTCCATGATGGGTGTGACCTTGGGTGTCTGTCTTGCTGAGGTCAAGAGGCCCAAGCTGACTGTGTTAGAAGGGGTTTGTGTCCGGTAAGAAACAACCACGTGGCTAGAGGGTTGGTTCCCGAGCGTGGCCCTGATGTCTTTGGCATGAGAAGGACCCTCCAGGTGGTCCCGAGAAGAGGCTTATCAGCGCTGACTAACCCTACTGGTCCCCAGCACACACCACGCCAGGTCTAGCTCAGATTGAGTTAGCCTTTGGGCTCCTACACCCCCTCACTTCTGTCTGTTCCGTTGTGGCCTGCAGAATCCCGGATGACCCTAGGTTATCCGGGACGAGGGGCAGTGAGGGTCGGGATATGCCAGGTTATCCTGCAACAACAAACAACCCCAAGCTTTGGTGACTTAAAATCACCAAAGTTCTATGGGACACAGTATGGTGGTTCCTCACAAAAATTAAACCCAGAATTACCATATGATTCTCTTCCGCGAAAGCAGAGACTCTTACAGACATTTGTACAGCCGTGTTCATAGCAGCATTATTTACAATAGCCGAAAGGTGAAGATGTTCACAAATAGGTAAGTGAATGTAGCATCTACATACTGGGCACTATTATTCAGCCTTAAAACGGAAGGAAATTCTGATTCCCGTTACAACATGGATAGACCATGAAGACGTTAGGCTAAGTGAAACAAGTCAGGCACCAAAGGACAAAACTTGTGTGATTCCACTTATGTGAGGTACATAGGGTGGTCAAATTCGTAGAGACAGAGTAGAATACTAGTTGCCGGGAAGTGGGGTGGGGCTGGGGGGTGGGATGGGGGGGTGACGAGGAGTGGGAAGTTAGTGTCTAGTGGGTACAGAGCTTCACCTTGGGAAATGACAAGAGTCCTGGAGGTGGATGGTGCTGACGGTTGCACGGTATGTGAATGTCCTTAATGCCTCTGAACTATACACTTCAAGAGTTCAAACAACAATTTTATGTTATCCATATTTTACCACAATAAAAAATTGAGCATGGTACAACTATAAATTAAATCTATTAAATATATTATTTAAAAAAAAAACCCATAATGTTTCTTTTCTTGTTCCTGTTACGTGTCTGTGGCAAGTCTGCGGGCCGGGGGGCGGGGGGTGGAGGTAGAACTCATGGAATATTCTGGGACCCTGGCTGACAGAAAAGTCTCCATCTCAAGGAGAGCACTGATTCCCCTGACAATAACCATTTGTCACTCCTTGGCTGGAAGCGGTCATACGTCTCCATTCAACTACCAGGATCCAGGAAGTAATCACTACCACGGACCTTAAAGCAGGGAGAACCGTACGTGTTTAGTGACCAGCACCAATGACTACCACGGGGGGCCCTTCTGACGCCTTCGCTGACAGCATGTTCCTCTGACATCTTCCTCCCAGGGACTCTAGAGGGAGAGACTCAGTTCCCACACGTCTGACTCAGACGAGAGTCTACCCTCGGCCCCACACCCCGCTAGGCCTTCTGTCCTCCACATCTGTTGGCTTCTGAAACCATTCCCCCTGCCTGTGCAGCACCTCCTCCCTAATGTCCAGACCTGGCTCACCCTCCATGCTGCTCGGTGATTGCAACCCCACAGTGACTCACCGCTTGGGCCGTCTTAGTATTCACTGCTCGTCACAAGCACCGGGAGAGCTGCATCCTGGGTTGCTATCCACGCAGGTTCTTCATCTACAGCAAATGGTGAGACTTCCACCTACCTTCCATGTGGGTTGTTACATTAGTCAAGACTCTCAGTCACACGGGACAGAATCCCAGCCTAAACTGGTTTACACAAACAAACGGATTCAGTAGTTTAGAGTTTAGACGACTGGGCCGCCCGGGGTTGGAGGTTCGGGACGGGGTAAACCCAGGGTCTCAAACACTTGCTCCAGACCTCGCTGTCGCCGTCGCTCTTGTCCGGGCCCCACTGCCCTGGCGCTTTCTCTCCTCCTTGAGACCGACTCCGAGATGGCGGCCAGCAGCCTCAGGCCTACGTTCTCCCGGCTCAGGCTCCCAGTGAGCCCAGCTTTCCCTTAGGAAGCGCCCGAATGCTTCCAGGACGTGAAGCTCCCCGTCCTTTAGCAACGACCCCTCCCCCACCTCTGAGCCGCAAGGTCTGAGACACATAATGGTCCCTTTTTGTTTTTCATTGTCGCCCTCACTTTTAGTGGGTCGCCCCTCCTAGAAGAGTTCCAAGGGTTACTCCAGTTGTTCTGGCCTTGGTTACAAGCCCGGCCTGAACCCGGTTCTACGGCCGGTAGGATAGCATGAATCCCATGCCCACCCCCCTAGGCGAGGGCAGGCGGGGGCGCTGGGGCTGCCGGATCCAGCCAGCACCCCCTGGAGTAGGAGCAGAGCTATTCCCCAAAGCGAGGGGTGCTGGACGAACACACGACGTGTCCCCCCACTGCTTCCCAGCGCCCACGAGCACCTTCTTTCCCCGCGTGAGCCCTTGCCGAGCTCTGCCCGCCTGACAGAGGTGGGTGCTGCGGGCCGCCGACTTGCGCATTTTTAAATGATCGATGGGATGTGAATTTCACCTCGATAAAAAAGACATTTTTAAAATGTTCCCACTGAAATGAAGAACCCACGCCATCCACAACTAAAAATGCACTTGATCTCCTTCCCAAAGGAAGATAATCCAAGTCATGACCGGCTCTAAAATCGGGATCTCTGAGTAACGTGCCTTTCTCTCAATGAGGTTTGGATGTGGCTTCTTCTCGATGACGGTGGCTCGATTACAAATTGAACCACCCAAAACACCGAATCCATGATGGCGGACAGCAAACGGATGATCCGCAGTAAGGACTGACTTTGCAAGAGAAGGGAAAGAGCCTTTGGGGTTGCCAGACCATGGCCTGGCACCGCCACACGCGTCTAGCTGGGCTGTCAGGACTCGCTTCTCCACGGCGGAGCCAGGTGCGGGTCCCGGGAGACTCTCCCATGTTCGTCGCCCTCCATGGCTGTGCCGAGGGCCTACGGGGAAGATGTCTCTTTTGGGGGAGGGCCGGCGTTCCTCTTGGCGGGATCCTGGCTTCCTGGGGATTCCTTCAGAGCTCCGGCAATCCCCGGGGCTGGGAATTGGAGATCACTCCTGTAAAGCCTCAGCCAGCGGCCAGTCAGCTCACTTTCGGGGAACTCCATGGACCTGCCACTAGGCCCCCCCAAGACCCGAAGCGCCGGGTGGACCACTCTGCTAGCCCCCCACAGAAGTTGCCAACATGAATACAAAGAGTGGGTAGGAAAGTGCTTTGTAAATCTTAAAATGTCATCATCCTCATTCACAGAGAAAATCCACAAGACACAAGTTCATTCGGTGCGGTTTTATGTGTGCCAGTACACAGTCCTTTTATTCGGGTCTTTTATCCTCTTATTGGATTTCCCACAGCAACTGTCATAAACCTCCCCCATTTCTAGATGCTGGCTCAGCCCCCTGCCCCCAGGAGACTCCTCCGCCTCTACCTCTCACCCCAGCATGAGCCTCACACTGTGTGTTGACAGATAGAGAAATAAATATGGAGGTAAAATGTATGTGTATCTATATATTCCGTTTTTCTGTCCACTGAGAGCATCTACAAGTAATAAAACCTCCAGAGCGATGAGCACACCTCATGCCCAGATCTTAGTTTCTAAATACCATTCTTTACCATTCCAAAGGAATGAACCCTTTTGGAGAAGTGGCAGATTCCAGAGACGGGTCAAGCAAGGAACAAGATGGGCCCAGAACATGTCACACTTAAAAGTAAGGAAGTGCTCACAGAATCATGGGAAACAGGGGAGGGACTCCCGCTGGCAAGATAGGGGAAAATTTGAGCATCAGAATCAGTAACGATACCAACGCCGAATAAAATAGGAATCTATGAGTCCACACTGCTAGAAACAAATGAAGAAAGTTGCAAGTTTAATGAGGAACGGGATGTGTACATAGTCTCGAAGTCCTTCCCAACAAAATACTGACTAATGATAAAGGGAAAAAGAGTGACTTTACAGTGGAAACACCTGAAACACATCCCTTTACTCAAGTGATTAAAGTTAACATCTTCAGTAATGAGCCAAACTGAAATGGTATGCCCCCTAACAGGATGCGATGAGAACAACAGGCCACCATTTCTCTTGATATTCCAACCCAAGAGGCATCACCTGAATCTAATCTTGAGGGAACATCAGACAAACCTTATCTTAATCCATTGGGCCGCGATGACAAAGTACCACAGGTTGGGTGGCTTATAAACAACTCGCGCTCCTTACAGTTCTGGGGGCTGAAAAATCCGAGCCCATCACGCCAGCGGACTCAGTGTTCGGGGAGGGCTTCCTGGTTCTCAGACAGCCATCTTTTCCCTTGTCCTCACATGCGGGAGGGGACAAGCTAGCACTTCTGGGGCTCTTTTATGGGGGTGCTAATCCGAGTCATGAGGGCACCGCCTCCTAATTCCATCACCGTGGGGGTTAGACTTCAACGTCTGACTTTTGAGAGGACACAACCATCAGACTCTAGCAAATCCAGAACGAGGGATAGTCTACAAAACAATTGACTTGTATTTTTTTAAGACTATCAAGGTCTCGAAAGTCAATGAAAGACGGAGGAGTCAGAGGAGTCGTTCTAGATTGAAGGAAACTAAAGACGTGACGAGCGAATATGAGCATTCCGGATTGAATCTTTTTTGCTATCAAGGACATTTTTGGAACAACTGGAGAAAGTCGAATGGGGTCTGGGGGTAGTTGGTAGGAACGGGCCAATGTTACTTTCCTGATTTTGACGTTTATGCCGTAGTTAATTGTGAAAGAGAACGTCGTAATTGAAAGAAATATATACTACAGTGTTGTGGAGGCTGCTGGGCATCATATTGACATATTCATAAAAAGTTTAGGAAAAAACTAAGTTCGTTTACTGTATTTGCATCTTTTCTGAGCATTTAAGATGTCTTTATTATTTATTTTTAACACGGTTTTCAGAAAAGATTTTCTTTTTTTTTTTTTAACATTTATTTATTTTCTTGAGAGAGAGGCAGACAGAGCATGAGTGAGGGAGGGACATAGACAGAAGGGGAGACACAGAATCCCAAACAGGCTCCAGGCTCCGAGCTGTCAGCACAGAGCCCGACACGGGGCTCGAACTCGGGAACGGTGAGATCATGACCTGAGCCGAAGTCGGACGCCCAACTGACTGAGCCACCCAGGCGCCCCCAAGATTTTCTTTTTAAATAACCTCTCCACCCAATGTGGGGCTCGAACTTAGAACCCCGAGATGAAGACTCGCATGCTCTTACCGACCGAGCCAGCCAGGTGCCCCAGTTGAAGATTGTTTTTAAACAAAAAGTGAAACAAGTCACCCCCAGGGGGGGCAGCATTTTGCCTTCCCGCCCCGAACACGTTTGAGAAAGCGCGTTGCCAGCGGAGAATGCTGGCCTCCTGCTGGGCGAGCAGAGGTCTCTCACGTCTCTCCCCACCCCTCGTGCTCTGCGTCTCTCTCATTTTGAGAAGGTTGGCATCTCCTCGTATGTTTAAGGACCTTTTGCATTCATACACTGAGAACTATCAGTTTATTTCTGACCATTTTTCTTTCGGGCTGTGGGTCTCCTCTTGTTTTTCTGACCTCCCCATAAATCAAAGAGGTCACCTCTTGGTGACAGAAGCCAACAATTATTTTTGTACTGTGTATTCTGTGCCTCACGTTGGGCCAAGGAGCCTGGTGAGACGCTCTCTGCCCGAGAGGGGCTATGACGTCATGAAATCCAGAACGAACGGTGGCCAGTTAATCGTGAGCCAAAGAAATGGCTGAGCTCAAACGAGAAGGGATTGAGACGCGATGAGGCGTCTCTGAGGGAACGGGACCTGAGCCAGAGCGGAAGGCCAGCCGGGATTAGGGAGGCGAGGGCCTCGGGGCGCAGAGGGCAGTATCGGGTCAGGTACGTGGATGGCCAGAACGTGATGCCTGGGGCCACTCGCCCTCAATCCCTCTCCCTCTGCTGCTGGCCTGCACCCTCAGACTCGGTCACCCTGCCTTACAGAACTTTCCTGACTCTTCCGCAGCCTCTCCTCACCCAAGTCGTTTCCCCCTTTCACTGCTCCTCCAGAGGGAAGAGGAGCTGCAACTTGCTGACCAGGATCTCACGGGCTGGGGGGTGGGGGGCCTGCAGAGCAATGGCGGCCCACCCGGCTCTCTGCGGGGTGTGTAATTCAATGTCAAGATTAAAGACTGGAAACCTGTGTTTGTGTCACTACTTTTCAGATGCAAACGTTTTCATGAGTGAAATGTGTTCCTGATTTTTTTCATTCATATTCTTTTATTAGCAATGTACCTTCCAGGTTTTAAGAGGAGTTCCATGCAACTCAATAAAAGGGTATCTTTTTTTAATTAAACATTTTTGGAGATTTTTAAAAATTTTTTAAATGTTTTTATTTTATTTTATTTTTAAATTTTTTTTAACATTTATTTATTTTTGAGAGACAGAGACAGAGCATGAGCGGGGAAGGGGCAGAGAGAGAGGGAGACACAGAATCCAAAGCAGGCTCCAGGCTCTGAGCTGTCAGCACAGAGCCCAATGCGGGGCTCGAACTCACAAACTGTGAGATCTGACCTGAGCCAAAGTCAGTTGCCCAACCGACTGAGCCACCCAGGCGCCCTTTATTTTATTTTTGAGACAGAGAGAGAGACAGAGTGTGATCTGGGGAGGGACAGAGAGAGAGGGAGACACAGAATGTGAAGCAGGCTTCAGGCTCCGAGCTGTCAGCACAGAGCCTGATACAGGGCTCAAACCCACGATCCGTGAGATCATGACCTGAGCCGAAGCTGATGTTTAACTGACTGAGCCACCTAGGCGCCCCATAGAGATTCTTTTTTAATGTTTATTTATTTTTGAGAGAGAGAAAGAGAGTGTATGAGCAGGGGAGGGGCAGAGAGAGAGGGGGACAGAGGATCCAAAGCGGGCTTTGCACTGACAGGAGAGAGCCCAATGTGGGGCTTGAACTCATGAACTGTGAGGCCTAAGTCAGAACCTTAATTGACTAAGCCACCTGGGCGCCCTGGAGAGAATTTTTTTTTTAAGTAAGCTCTGGCCCCAATGCAGGGCTTGAACCCACAGCCCTGATATCAATAGTCGCATCCTCTACCTACGGAGCCAGCCCGCCGCCCCTTTCTGAAGAGAATTTTAGATGCACACGCAGTGGTAAGAACTCTACAGAGAAATCCGCTGCACCCTTTACCCCAGTACCCCCCTACCACCACCACCACCCCCCCACCGGCCGTGAAAACTTCTCTTAACACCGAAGTGTCTTATTGCGATCAGGATATTGACGCTGACGCGGTCAGCGGACAGAACATTCCTGTCCCCTCGTGCTGGGTTCCTCACAGCCACACCCACCTCCCCGTGCCTCTCCCCAACCCTGGGCAGTACGAATCCATTCTCCTTTTCTCTCGTTTTCTCCTTTCTTGTATGGAGTCATACCTTTTGGGATTGGCTTTTTCCACCTAATATAAGTCTCTGGAGATGCACCCAGGTTGTTGCATGTGTCCATAGCCAGACACCTGAGGCCAGGGAGGTGAGCCGACCCGCACACAGGCAGAACGCGGGAGACCCAGCACGCAGACCCTGGCCTGGCTGCTAGAGTTGGGGGCGGGGGCGGGGGGGTGGGGGAGGCAAGTACTGGTGGAAACTGTCAGGCAAATTCAACAGGAAAGGATATGGAGACACGAGAGTGATTGATAATCTGACATCTTGAGGTTCATGTTTAAAGAAGGTGAGTCTGCCTTAGACCGGGGCAGCCCAGAGGTGAGGAGACCGGTGCTCGGCTCTGGCAGGGGGGACGGGCGAGCCATCCGCTGCCTTCCAAAAGGACCGTCCATTGCTGGCTGGAGACAGAGATGCCGAGAAGGAACCTACTCACTGGTTTGGGTTGTTATAGTAACATCCAGATAAAATATCTATTCAGAGGCCAGAGGAGAGGTGGGACTGAATGCAGACGAGCTGCTGGAAGGGGAGAGACGCCTGGAGGCACATCGCGGTGGACGTGGTGCTTACACACGGCCGGAGCCGGGAACACATGGGCTCTCCCTGACGAGTGCGGGGACCAGAGAGACCGGGGTGGACCTCGACGTGGCGGTGGAAGCGATGATGGCAAAGGAGAGAGAAGGAGGCTCAGGAAGGTCGGGGGAGAACCAGATGGATAAAGAAAGGCCAAGGACAAAGGGATGATGGGCCAACAGGGTCAAGGAGAAAGCGTCGTATCTGTTATCTGTCGCCACAAAACAAATCAGCCCGAACCTTGGAGGCTTACACGGCAACATTCATTGTCTCACAGATGCTGCGTGTCAGGCGTCTGTGGGTGGCTTCGTGGGGTCCCCTGGCTCAGGGTCTCCCACAGGTCACTGGCCCTGGCCATCTCCAGGTTCTGTGGAGAAAGATCCATTTCTGAGCTTACTCAGGGAGGCATTCTTAACAAGATTCAGTTCCTTGGGGGCTGTCGGACTGAGGCCTTGTATTCCGTGTCGACTGAAGCCTGAAAGCTGCCCCCAGTTCCCTGACACGGGGGCCTCTCCACGGGGAAGCTCACAAGACGGCAGCTGCCTTCCTCGGAGCAACAAGCCCGAGAGAGCGAGAGACAGTGTTCAGAGAGGGGGGGAAGACACAGGCTCTTGTATCGGAATCTTAGAAGCTTTTGTCCTGTTCTCTTTGTAAACAGCGAGTCCCCAGGACCAGCCCACACTCAAAGGGAAGGGATTACGTGAGGGTCTGAATACCAGGAAACCATTTTAGAAGCTGCCTACTACAGGGAGCAAAGACAAGGTGGCTGCACCTGACCTAAGACTGCCCCAGGTGGCCCCTGAGAGGACGGCATCAGGAGAACGCAAGGGGTAGGGGACAGAGCGGCCCCCAGCACTTCAGGGGACAGGGACAAACTCACAGCCTGCACCCAGTTCCCAGGTGATACCAACTCGATCGTCTGCCCAGGTCTGCTTCCTCCACCCCACTCCACCCCCCATTCACCCCCACGCAGAGCAGAGCACACGAGCAGGCAGCGCCTGGCCCGGCATCTCCGTTTCACCAACTCCATTTCTCCGGGGGGGGGGCACGGGACCCTCCTCGGGGGAGAGGGGGACAGGAGCCAATTCCCCAGCCCCGCGCACACTCCTGGACTGGGGCCTGTCGACTGGCGCCCCGGCAGCGACCGTCTCCCTGTCCTGTTTGCAGGGACATCCACCTTCCCCTGCTGAGCCTGGCCAGCATCTGGGCCTGTCTCCCTGCCCCTCCTCCAGCCCAGAGGCCATGGGTCCACTTGTTGGAGGGACACACAGAAGGTGGGAACCAGGGCCTTCTCATCAGCAGCGGGGCACCCCCCGGGCACACTTTCAGGGGAACCCAGGAGGCAAGAAATGGAACGGAGGGGAAATCCTCGAGGGGTGAGGCTGGGGGTGGACACAGACTTTTCCGAGAGGAGGCAGTGGCGGGTGCACACACGGCCCACCTGGCAGATGTGCAGGAAGTGTGACTATTTGGGGATGCCGCCTTTGGGACAAGGGGCACATGGTAGCCAGAATAATGGCCCCCAACAATGTCCACATCTTAATCCCTGGGACCTGTGAATATCTTGGGTCCCATGGCAAGAGGAATTAAGGTTGCTAATCAGCCTACCTAGAGATGGGGGTGTCACCTGGATTATCCCGGGGGAGGGGGTTCAGTGTAATCACAAGCGTCCTTAGAAGTAGGAGACCAGAGAGTCGCATCAGAGTGACCAGGTAGGAGAAGGACTCGACCCACCGTAGCTGGCTTTGAAGGAGGAGGAAGGGGCCACGAGCCAAGAGATGCGGGCAGCCTCTAGAAGCAGGCAAAGGCAGGATGCTCCCCGAGGGTTTCAGAAAGGACCACAGCCCTGCAGAGGCCCCCCTTCCTTGTTCTCCCTCCTCTGCTCCAAGCGGGGGTGCGGGCCCAGGGAGCCGAGAGCAGCCTGGCCTCGGGGTGGAGAGATCCGGATTCCAGCCCTAGCTCTGCCGCTAACTCGCTTTTCGACCTGAGAACTCATTTTTCCCCCTATTGGATGTTTGCTTTCTGAAACCTGGGCTGGGTAACAGCTCTGCTGCCCACCCTCCACCCCCACCCCCAACCCCACCGCCACCCCCGGGGCGGTTGTGTCCAGATCACACATATAGGGACCCTCAAAGGCTGCGGGAATCCCAAGGTCCACGTGAGGGCTCAGGCCCCCTCACCCCAGGTCCGCCTCCTTTCTACACACCTATTCCTTTTCTAACCGAGCAGAGGACCAGGGCGGGGACAGAAATGCTCCCCTCCCCCACCTCGAGCCCGGGAGGACGGCGGAGGCAGGGGGCCCGGCTTGCCGGCTCACCAGCTGCCATGCCACGCGGGGCTTTGGGCTCCCAGCTCTGTCCCGGGGCAGGCCCCACCCTGGCAGGGCCCTCCCCCAAAGTGTCCTAGGTTCCCAGCGTCCAAGGAGCATTCGGAAAACCTGCCCACCCCCAGACATCTTGAAATCTCTTTGCTTGGAGACCAACCACGTCTTTTGTCCCACAATTGATGAGTTCCCAGGAGCTGAATGTAACCCGTAGCCTTGGCGATATTGGAGGCCATGAGCGAGAGAGCGGCGAGAGGGAGAAAGAGGCTTGGGCAGGGGAAGGAGCAGCTGGGTCTTGGGAGCTGAGTTTTCTGACCCAACCTGGGGTTCATGTGTCCCTGGGGACAAAGCAGCCGGGAGGAAATTGGAACAAGGAAGAGAAATAGAGACCAGGGGTTAGGCTACACCAAAGAGGGGAAAGCTAAGCTTGGGTGCTTCTCAGATGTCTCCTCCCCTCTGCTGTGTGTGCCTCAGTTTATCCCCCGCACAGTCTACTTGACTTTGATACCCAGGATTCCAGGGCATGAGGCCTCTCTCTCCGGGAGTGGCAGGAAAGGGGTCCTGGGGTGGCTGTTGGCTCTGGAGAGCAAACCTGGGTGCCCCAGAAGCAAGTCCCCGCTCACCACTATGGTGGTCTCGGACAAAGCGGCTCCCCCACCAACCCCGGTGGAGCCTTGGCTCAGAAGATCTCCCGGGTTCGGTGGCTGACACAGACCGTCCCTTCCCAGTAGCCAGCGGAGAGCAGGACACCTGGAGTTGCTCTGTCTACTCCCCCCTCCACCCCGACGGGACGCATTGTCTTGGAGTTTCCAGAGCCAGTTTCTTCAGAAACCTTGAGCTCTTCCTCGCTCCCCAGGGAAAGGCCTGGATCCTTATTTCTAGTCCTCACGGTCCCTCTGGTACAGGACCTCGTGTCCCTCCTCAGGTGATTGTGGCGGCATACCTCAGCCTCTCCATTCCACACCCATAGACTCCACTTTTTTTTTTTTTTTTTTTGGCCACAGACAAGAAAAGCAGGCCAGGTGATAGAAGAGCCTAAAGGAATATTCTTCTTTGTATAAAATTAATATGTGATATTCAAATGCTAAATATATTTTTTAAACCAAATTTCTTGGGCTTTTGTGATGCTGCTGCTGTCCTGACCAGAGATCTGACATGGTACCAGGCACATAGCAGGTACTCAATAAAATAAAAATTCCTCTTGCCCACACTCTTCCCCTCCCAGCATACCTCGGGGGGGTGGGGAGGGGGTCCTGAAAACACCTGGACTTCCCAGATGTTGGGCTGCCCTCCTTCCAGGACAAACCCTTCCTGCAGAGGAGGGCAGGCAGCACCCAAGGGACTGTCCTGAGTGACACAAGGGAAAATCCACTTTGAGCCAAGCAAATCTTCAGCGTCCTCAGAAGGTATATTCCTCAGACTTAGTTTCAAATGAGGAATAAGGAAATATGAAATGAATAATGATTATTTTAGTTCTGTGCCCTGATCAGGTGAGAGAGAGCAGGGCTGACAGTCAAGGCCCATCAGAGACGGGGACCTGGTGTCTGGGTGCAGGGCCAGCCCCGGGCTCTCCGGGCCACTAGCTGGGGGCGAAGACCAGGGACAGGGTGCCACTCCGTCTCCGCATCCATCTGCTTAATGGAGGTTGGGCCCAAAGGAGATGCTACTGAAACATTTAAAACCACTATCGTGTCACGTTTCTGAGACACTTTTCCTCACCAAACCCATTTTTCTGGTCAAGCGGGTATAATTTACAACAAAGTCTGGGAAAGCTGTGGGACGAGTCACTTGAGAAAATCAGATAAACGGCGCCGTCGGGAGCTCCTCAGAGGTTCCTGCCTGAACGGCCCCTTAGCAGTCTGACTGGGGGTGGGTGTGACGGAGTGGGCTTGGGTACCGGAGGCCAGCATCTCTGGGGGACACAGACACGCGGCCAGGCCTGGGCAAAGAACGCACTCAGCAGGCGCCGCATTTGCACTCCTCGACCTCCAGGTGGCGCTGGGCTGGTACCGAGCATGCTGTCTGTCACCCATGTGTGGGGAGGGGCCTTGGAAAAGCTGACTTCTGATTGGTTGGGCTCAGTCTCGCTTTCTTTTCGCGTCCAGAGCAGGTTTTAGGGAGGGGCGAGAGGAAACGCGTGTGTATTTCATGTTTTTTTTTTTCTTTACAACTAAAACTGAGTTTCCATTTTTCATACTCTTATAAGACACCTCATAAATTTACACATCAGGGAAAAATCCTTGGTCAGACCTATTTATACTAAATATATTATTTATGGCGTCCCTGGGTGGCTCAGTTGGGAAAGCCTCCGACTCTTGGTTTCAGCTCAAGTCATGATCTCACAGTTGGTGAGTTCTAGCCCCCTCATGGGATTCTGTGCTGGCGGTGTGCAGAGCCTGCTTGGGACTCATTCTCTCCCTCTCTGCCTCTCTGCCGCTTTCTCTCTCTCTCTCAAAATAAGTAAATAAAAACTTTTAAAAAATTAAATACATCGCTTATTTATAAGGGAGCTAAGGTTTCGGGTCTGCCACTCAGACCTACCTTTTTTTATGTTTCCTTAGTCTCTGTCCTATAATTGTCTTGGGTCTAATTTATTTGCACATTTGACAGCTGTTTATTAAGCTTTTACTATCTGCCAGGCATTGGGTGGGGTTTTGCGGAGTCAATGGTGAGCAAAACAGACCTGCCCTCAAGGAGCTCACAGACATCATTTAGCAAGCACACCCATGTCAAGTTTAAAAAAACACAAAGCTTCTTTGTGGCAATAAATGAGAAGTGGCTGGTGCTTTGAGAGAGAAGCGTGGAGATTGAGGAAGTATAGTACTGAGTATAGGCAACAGAGCCACTCACCCAAAGAGTACGAAGCTGAAGTGTAACCGATCTCGTCCTAGAACACGGGTGGGCTCCCTCCTGAAGATGGGGAAGCCGGGTAGGAGTAGAAGGAGATTTGAGGTGGTTTGGGAGCTACCCTCTGGCCGCCAAGGTGGGGCTATCCGGGCTTCCGTCTGGTTGGTATGGAGGAAAGCACTGGAAAGTGTGTAGTTTCCAGAATATTCTTTTCTTGCTCCAGCTAGAAAGCTATCTTCTGGGATTGGATGGGACTATAAGCCTTGTCCCTTGGAGAAGGTGGCCAGGGAAGGACTGGCAAAACAAATAGCAAACAAACAACGCCTGTCAGGGAAACAGAGGCCTGGAGTCCAGAACACAACATGGACTTCAGAGAGAAGGAGGGAAAAAGGAGGCAGGAGGGCTTTAGTCTGAGGCTGGATTAGCTGCTGGGAGAGTCTGGCCTGGTGGCTGCCCATGGTGACCCAGAGGGTCATAAACTGCTAGGACTCTTTTGAATTTGTTCTCAACTGGATACCGACCAGAGGAATTTCCTGCCGAGCATACTTGTGTTTTGTCTTTGTTCCTCTAAAAAGGTGCCGGTTCCTGCGCATCGGGGCAGTGACTGAGAACACCGAAAAGTTCACACGCTGCCCTCCCCGCCCTGTATGCTCTAAGCGGTCACCGCACTTCCCCCCTCCCCTCCGCGACCCGAGCATCTTCCACCTCCTGACATCACACAGTCCTTTGTCGTCTGGCCGCCTGCGCTGGAACGGAAGCTTCCACAGGGCAGGTGCCTGGTCCTTTGCTGTGTCCCCAGTGCCTGGAGTATGTCCGGTCCGCAGTACGTGGGTGCTCTAGAGCTATTTGTTAAATGAATGAATGCAGCAGATCCTTCTGGGTCTGTAGAGAAACCTCCCTCAGCCTAAACATGGAATGGGTGGAGCGGGTATCTCCCAATGACGGATAAATTGTTCTGAGAGGCCTCTGGGCCCTGAGGGAAGGCTGCGCAGGCTCTGCTGTTTTGGAGGCTTGAAAAGTCTGCCTCGCCAACCGAGGGGGCAGGCAGTCACCAGAGAGGGGTGTGCGGGTACTCGGTGGCGGGTGGTGAGGCCTGTGAGGTGGCGCCCCGCCCCCCCCCACCGCGTCCTGTCCTGGTCCTTACCGGAACCTCTGGAGCAGCCCCCAGCACGGAAGTGGTTCCTCCTGTGAGGCGGAGGCCGCAGGAGGAGCAGAGGTTCAGCTCCGCACTAGGAACCCCACCCTTGGACCTGACGGTGGCCCCTCGAGCATCTGTGCGGGGGGATGAATTGGTGCCCAAGCCCTTGCTGGCCCTGGGAGACGCCACGGAGAGGGGGGGGGGACTGGGAGCCACCCGGCACCAGGCATGGCTCAGCCTCCCCAAGGCTGAAAGGGCCGCACCCGAAGTGTCAAGGGGGTGGTGCGCTTAGCGTCAGAGGAAGGAAGGAAAGGCAAGTCTATCGATCAGTGCTGTGTGCCGAGTGCCATTCCAGACTTTTAATACAATCTTTGTAACGACCACGTAGGTTGGAACGATCCTCGTTTTATAGATGCAGAGAACAAGGCGTGACCTGAGGTCACGCTCTAGAGAGGCGCGGCGCGAGGATTCGAATGCGGGCATGTCTGCCCTCCGAAGCCGCCTTTGTTCCACTCCACCCTGTGGCTGCCCAGGAAGACAAGGTCAGGGGCGGGAGCCCAAGGAAGGTTCCCCCGAGGACCAGGACCTCACCCAGGCCTCTGAGAGACGATGGGACGAGCTCAGAGAAGAGGGCAGGGTCCTCGCCAGCCACGGTGCTTGGGGGAGGACAGATGGGGCAGAAGGAGGAGCCTTAGAGAGAGACACGCAGGGGGCAGGCTCACAGAGAGAGGATTCGAAAGGAGAAACTGAGGCCAGGTCTGGGGAGGTCACAGGGGAAGCCCAGAGCAGCCTGGGGTACCCCAACAGGACTGGATGGCTTGCGACCGAGCCGGAGCAGAGGACGGTGGTCACGTACACGACTGCCTCCAGCAGCTGGGCGGGTCACATCCACGGGCAGATGAGCTGGAGGGCGTGGACAGACAGAGCATGAGCAGAGGCACTCAGGATGCCGGAACTGAGAGTTAGAGCGATGGGGGGTGGGGGGGGGCCCCGGATGACCAGCGGGAGGCCCGGGGCCACAGGCAGTCTGTCCTTCCTGCGCAGCGGGAGAACCCCAGATCGTTCCAGCGCTGGTTCCCCTCTTCCTCTCCACGTGAGCCTTACCATTCCCTTTAGCTCCCTGAGATTTTTCTACGGACGGATACTTCTCTGCATCATCTTAAACCACGTATTCATTAACTGCCTGAAAAGCAGTCTTTTGCCCGTATTAGTTAGGAACAGTCTACACAACAATTCGATTCTAATTTAGGTTTCATTTCCAGGCCAGTGCACTCTCTGGGTCACCACACGTCGGCCGTTTGCTTGCTCAGACTCAGCACCCAATATGTCTCAGCACTTGGTCTTCTGGCTCCTTCTCTCGTGCCTCAAGTGGATTGGTGTGTCTGGGAAGTATTTTACCCCCTCTGGGTGTTCCCAAGCGGGAATATCCTCAGTGGTCACTGCCACAGAACAAATCATTGCTTCACGTGGGCCAGGACGCACCTCCAGGCAGGCGTCAGCTCCTATGGACTCCTGAGGACGTCCCCAGGTTGCTTTAGGAGAGGACACCTGGCTTCAACTCTCTAGCTCCGGGCCGGGAGTGGCAGTGGGTGGAGGAGGTCATTCAGGAAGACAGGTGACAGCAGGTGGATTTTTTTCATATTTATTTTTGAGAGAGAGAGGGAGAGTATGAGTGGGGGAGGGTCAGAGAGAGAGACAAGGAGACAATCAATCTGAAGCAGGCTCCAGGGTCTGAGCTGTCATCACAGAGCCCGATGCGGGGTTCAAAACCACTGACTGCGAGATCATGGCTTGGGCCGAAGTCGATGTTCAATGTGACTGAGTGCCCCAGGTGCCCCAGATGGATTTTTTATTTTTAATAAAAAGCAACAAATATCAATACTGCTTGTAAACTTTGTTCATGTATTATCCTAGCATTCCATGAGCGTTGTCTGAGGGGCAGCAATGTAGCTACAGTATTTCCTGTCGTGAGAAGACTTGAGGAAGTATGTCACCATCCCTGCTCTCGGGGAGCCTCCACTCCATCCGGGAAGACCAGGGGAGCAAAGGTTAAAAAGCTGGTAACAGGTGCTTGGGTGGCTCAGTCGGTTGAGCATGCAACTCATGACTTCTGCTCAGGTCATGAACCCAGGGTCGTGGGACTGAACTCTGCACTGAGTGTGGAGTCTGTTTAAGATGCTCTCTCTCTCCCTCTGCCCACTTGGGGTGGGGATGGGGGGGGAGCTCCAAGGTTCAAGGTCATATGTGTTGAATGAATGGAGACACAAAGCCTAAAGACGTTTCAAGGTGGGGAAGAGTGTCTGGGCTGGATGGACGCTGACTTCCTCATTGTGACAATGCTGAAGCGTCTCTCATATTCTTCCTCAGTCGCTGGTTTCTCTAAAACTACCTCTCCTTTCCTGTGTAGAACTCAGGGCCCTCCTGGACAGTCACTACCGGGGCCTGCCATCACCAAGGGGTGGCCCAAAGCCACATCTGCCAGGAACACCATAGTTCGGCATTTGCCTATGCAAATTTGACACTGGCCGCTGATGAGCAAAACAGTATGGCTGACATCGAGACTGGGGGTGTGGGGCTTTTGCTGTTGGAGTTCCCCCAGAGTGACGGTGGCTGAAGGTGCAGTGACAGCAGCCACTGGGAGCAGCTGACCGGGGCAAGGGGGGCTGTCTCTGACTCAGCAGCGAGGCCCCTCTCTGGCCCTTCTGTCCCAGAACTCTGCTCTGCACGGTAAAGGGGGTGGCGTAACCGTGGGTGTGCACGCTTTCCCACAAGTCTGTGTTCCCCACAAATTCAGCTGCCTCGGCTCTCATTAAAAGGGCTGTTCTTCTCTGCGGGGCCAGAGGGAGGCTCCTTCTGGGCTACAGCTCCAGAATGGCAGGGAGGTGGGAGCGGGGATCGGGGGGTGTGGGGACACCCCCTGCAGCAGGCTCCATGCCCACAGCAGCCCCGGCACAGCTGCCCTGGGAAGCACAGGTATGGGCGGTCAGAGAGAGGGGAGGGTGTCTGGGGCTCTGTGGCCGGATCGTTGCCATGGGGGGACTTGTGGGACCAGACAGCCAGATATTATAACATTTCCAGAGTAGCTGTAAATCTGGATTTTTCTGTGAAATCTTCTGATGTTTCACGATTAGCGACCCATTAAATTGTTTTAAAAACACCTCTCCGGCCAAAGCAAATGACTTTGGGCCATTCTCTGTTACACCCTCCGACTTAGACCCCAAACAGCAAGCAGGGTGTCTATGCCTTCAGTCCAGATGGTGACGGGCACCTGACCCCTATGGTGTCATGATCCTCAAAGCGCTCCTTCCCCAGAAGGCCAAGCGGGCAAATGAGGCTGGGGCAGGAGCAAGCGTCGGTGTCAGCGTGCAGTCACCAGCTAACCTGCCCCTGAGGCGTCAGCCCGGTTCAAGGCTGCCCTTCCCAGCCTCTGCTGCCCGTGGCCTCGCAGTGCTGTTTCCAGCCCGGCGTCGGCAGCGGGCAAAGATGAGGAGGCCAGAGCAGGGGAAGAGCCCGCTTTCGGTTACCTGTCCCAGTCCTGGGCCCAAGGAGGGGAGGAGGCAGGAGTCACCCCAGGCCTGACTTAGCTAACCCACCCCGAGGCCAGGACCCTGGTTTGGGCTGCCATGTCCTGGCCTCCTATTTTAGGGAAGCCGCAAGAGATTCCCCTCCCTGGAAGCCGCATGGGGGCTTTGCAACTCGCTTGGCCCTTCCTTGTATTTTCAAAGTAAATCTGCAAACAGATGTATCTATTTGCTTTGTAGGTGTTTTAGGTTGAGTTGACTTTGTTTTGACGCGCTGGTTCAAAATCAGATTGACCCTTTGGAAATTCAACTTGCTAAAGCCACCTACCCGGCTTCCGCTTGAGGGGTTTAATTGAAAACGGCTGAGGCACACTGCCACCCCACAGGCCCCGGGACTGACAGAGACCTCGGAGGAGGTGCACTGGCCCAGAGCAGGGGACGCGTGGCTTCAAGGCCACTGAAGGGAAGTTTCATCCCAAGAGGAAGGTTTTGCTTCAAAAATAGCTTTTCATATATATATTTTTAAATGAAGACACTGAAGGAGCTGACCTGGCATATTAAGACCTTACAAGCATAGGAAACAGTAAAAGAACTCACTGGAATCCTATCTAAAAGCAGCCTTCGACAGGCTGAGGGAGCAGGTGAAGGAATGAGTTCACGTAATAAGAGACACGATGTTTTCTGTTATTTCATCTTTTCCTATCATTTGATTTACCTGCGGTTGAACTTCTCTGCCTTCCCCGATTCCCTGGGCACTTTTCTGTACCATGTATTTGGTGATTACCAAGCATCACCTTGCAGAATTGCCTTTTTACATACACGCCCTCCCGCCTTGGGGACAGAGATATTTTCCACACACGACCAAGTGTGGATGGCAAATCCAGAGTTCGGGTCAGTCACTGGAGGACACAGACCTCCCTCTGCTAGGGTGAACGGGGGGGGGGGGCAGGGGCAGGGTTGGGAAAACCGACAGAAACACATTGTCTGGGTTAATGAGAATGCTTTGTGATGTGGCTTCAGCAGCGGAGGGTGCGGCCAGTGCTCACTTAGCCTGAGACCAGGCTCCCAAGTGAGGGACAGAGTGATTAGTGTGTCCCTCTGGCGTGTCTTTCAACACCCCGCCCTAAGGTTCGGGATGACCGTCAGCAGCTCCCGTGACGCAGTTCACTGAAGGAAGGCTGGAAGGCCCGCACATCCTCCGGCGCGCGTGGGGGTAATGATTTAACTCCTGTCGATTCCTACCTACCCTCCCATCCCGCTGTGTCTGTCAGGGAGTTTGCCTGCCTTCCCTCCTCCTCCCATCCCCCAGGGGCTGCTAGTGGAACCCGCAAGCCCCTCTAGCGCGAGGCCTGGTCAATGACGGGTGGATGGAGGACCTTCCGCCCCTGCCCTGCAGTCAGGTGGAGGCTGAGGAGCCCCAGATGTTAATATTGGCCCCTGCGAGTGATGCGCCCACATGCGGGGTGGCCCTTAGTGGAAGACCAGTCTGCTTAACCAGAGCCAAGTGTTTACCTCTTCCCTTCCTGCGTGAGCTAACACGTTGAAAGCACACCACGGGGGCAGGCACAGACATCTGGCTCAGTCACTGTTAGCCAGAGAGACGCAGTGGCTGGGAGATGTCTCTGGAGATAGCTTGCCTGGATTCAAGTCCCCGCCACTGGTTACCCGTGTCCCCAGGCAAAACCCTTGCCTTGTTTCAGCTGCCTCGTCTGTGGACTGGGGACGACCGGGCTAGTAGCTTTCAGGGAGTGTTGTGGGGATTAAGGTCTGTGCTTAGAACGGTGTCAGCACACGTACATGACATATATGTGCTGGTCTGTGCTAACGTTTCCACCTCTCCTCTTGCTGGGCTTGGTCTCATGGGGCCTTTATTTGGGAGAAAACAAACTCAAGTGTTTGTGGCTTATAGAGGCTGGATGTGCACTGACTGGGGAGCATGGGGGAAAGGCACACCCAGAGGCAGAGGTGCAATTAGGAATTAGAGATACAATCTGGGTTAAGATGACATACATATACTTGCTTATACATATAAACAAATCTGGGTGACTGTTTCTCCATTGTGGTTTTCAAAGTAGGCGAACCAGGCCGTAGTGAAGTCAACCGATTTAACACTCCACTGCCTTCCCTGAGCCATCTCTCTGCTCCTCCTCCCCTAAGCTTGGAATATTCTTCCTCTTCCTTCAAGTGTTGCTGAAGTTCTGCCATTTCAGCAGTCTGACATAGTAGGAAGCAGAGCTGCGTCCCAGTCAGACGGGCAGACGGGATCCTGTGGTCTTGGGTTGAGGACACCTACATCACAGCTTTTGTCGAGCGCACGACCCTAAATAGATCCACGTACGTGAGCACGCCTGGCGCACAGTAGGCACTTAACATACTCTCGTGCGCCTCTTCAGAGCAAAGCCCTCTTTAAGAGACCCCCCTGTTCTCACCACTCAGTGACGCCAGTAAGCCTGACGCTTCATGCCTCTTCCAGCGCCACAACTGATTATGTGTGTACTCATCCAGTTAATGTTTCTGTTCTAGTATTTTCCTTCATTAACTCCCTCCTAGATGTCTTCAAGCAGTTCTGTTGGCTGGTTTCTCAAGGTAGAGTTCCATTTTCTTTGTTCATACCTCTTCATGGGGCCTGGACAGTCCTCTCCAGACACGGGACCTTGGGGCTGACTGTGACTTCTGAGCTCCTCCGGGTCCCTGCTCGAAGTGAGTTCCTGGGTTGGGTGTGCCTGGGTGTACTAAGCCTTTCTGAAGGTAGCTGTGTACAATATGGCCACAGAGTGACCTTGTCCAGGGAACTGTTCCCCCTTGAAAGGACATGCAGGTGAAGAAAGACCCAATGTCAGCATAAAATGGGGGCAGGCAGAGACCAGCTAGGTGAGGTGGCCTGTGGGAGGTCAGGGTAGGGGCCTCAGTAAACAGAAATGTTAAACAAGGCCTCCCCACTCCGCCCTGACTTAAACCCCACCGTTTGCAGAGTGTGGCTGCGGAGGCCTCCCAATGACCCCGATCTAAGTCCCCTCCACTCTCCAGGATGGCTGAAGGCAGGAAGATAAGAGACTCCTTGAACAAGACAGCCCCCAGGGAAATTCCATCAACCCCCTTTGAGGCTGCAACTGAGCTCTATAAACCAGGCTGGGGGCAGGGTGGGACTCGGAGAGGAGGGAGGGCAGGCGAGATAAGGCCTCTGACTTCTGGGCCAAGGGCCACGCTGGGGGGTAGGGACCCTAGAGGAAGGCGTATGCGGCACTTTCCAGTGGGGACTCATTAGGGTGAAACGTGGGGGTGAGTTGTGGCAACAGGACAGGAATGAGATCCCTAAGCCTGGGGCTCAGGAGAGAGAATCTGTTCCCCAAACCCTGTCTCCACCTGCAGTCCCGTCCCCTGTGCCCTGGGGCGAAAGCTCCCCTCCTCACCCGCACTCTGCTCCTCTTCCCACCCTTCCTTCCTCTTCACTCTCCTCTCTCTGGTCTCTCACGCGTCCCTCACTCCGCCCTGCTGCTGTCTGTATCACTGTTCTTTGTTCCCCTCCTGAGTGGGCTCCCAGGGTAGGTGGGTGGCAAAGGGTGAACCCAGGTGGCTGCCTAGGCGATCAGCAAAGTAGGACAAATGCCGACTAGCCGTCATGGTAAGACGGGGAAACCAATGAGGTCCCCAAGCCAGAGGCCTCCTTCCTTACACTCAGGCTGTCCAGGCTGAACCTGGTTCCGAAGAGCTGGGCCAGCTGGAAGCTTGTCCAGCGAGAAGGAAGCTCAGGCTGACTCCCTCAGCCGCCACCTGCACCTGGCTCCCGCCCTGTCCCCGAGCTGCTCCTTGGCCCTGCCTGGCACGCTCTCTTACTTCCTCTGCATGCCCTCCTTCTGGGCAGCCCCAGGTGCGCAGGGCCGCCCCCGTCAGGGGAGCCTCACAGAGGCCAAGGGGACTTGGCAGGCAGGGCCTCGCCCAGGCCATTCACACACTGGTGAACAAGTCATCAGCCATTGCCACTGACAGCCATCGGGCTGTGTGGAGGAGGAGCCCCAGGGCCTGCTTTCTGAGGGATCCTGACCAGCAGGCCCAGGATTCTGAGGAGCTGTGGGTGGGGACGACTTCCAGAAGCTTTGGGTCCAGGACCCAGACTGAGTTCTTGCTGGTAGGGGATGGATGCCTGGTGCGCAAGGATGCCAGCCGTGTTGGGGGAGGGAGGGAAAGACTAAGTGACAGAGGTCCTGGGTCCAGGCCATGGTGGAGCCAGCATGACGCACAAGCTGGGACCTGAATGGGAAGCTCACGGTGTACAGGTGATCTTGAGGCCCGCTGGGGTAGACGTGCCCTCTACTTTCCCCACCCCAGGTCGTGAGCCGCATCTGAGGATTCACTCTCCTGAGGGGGGAAAGCCGCAGCACCTGTGGCCTAAACCCGACAGCCAGAGGGCCCCACTGTGTGTGTGTGCAGGTGTGCCCGAGGACGCCCGTCACTAGACTGGGGCGGGGGCGGGGGGGGGGGGGGGAGCATGCCCTCTGGCCATCCTCCCACAGGTCTCGGGCTGTGGCTGGGGGCACGGCAGTGGCTGCAGGCCGACGCCCTAAGAGGTTCCTCGGGTTGAGGGCAGGGGATTCAGGCTCTAATTCTACCAGACACATCCTTCCTGGTCTCCTCTCCTATTCACGGGCCTGAAGACCAACACTTCAAAGTGTCCGGAACCTCTCTGAGCCATGTCCCATTTGTGCCCACTGTCCCCAATCTGACCGGCTTTACACCCCTCCAAGCCCACCCCCATGCCCTAGTTATAAACTCAGACCAGGCTTCAACCTTAACCTCTGAGGCCCCGCGTTCAGTGAGACCTGAAGCAGGGGCCTGGGGCTCCGCACACTGTCAGAGCTCCAAAGTTATCTTCTCGAATGAATGACAGTCCCACATCAAGCTACTTGTCTGCTCCCTGCCTACCCCCCACCTTTTTCTATTTTTTAGTAAACTCTACACCCAATACGGGGCTCGAACCCCCAACCCTGAGATCGTCACGGGCTCTACCAACTGAGCCAGCCAGCCGCTCGTCCCTTGTCACTTCTTAATCTCTATCTTTAGCAGTGCCAAGCTCCCTTCACTTCAGAAATACCAAGACGCTATCTGGTGCCTGCCTTTCAAGAGCCCTCCCACCGCCAGCAAGTCCCAGTTCTCCTCATAGTCTCCCTTCGGAATGACACATTTTCAAAAATGAAAGCACACCACCCATCCAAACCTTCACACAACTGGGAAACTGGTATTGCCTCCTGGAACCTGTAAACGGATTCGATGCCCACTTCTTTTCCTCCGTGGCCCTGCCCTGGCTGTCCCCGCTTGGAGTAGGAGGCAGAGGGCAGATGGTGCAAGCACGCTCCACCTGCTTGCAGCCACGCCTGGGCAGGAGAGACACCAGCACCCCACCTACAGGCCTGGTGTTCCAGGCAGGGTTAAGTGTGCAGAGAAGGCGGCAGAACCCCTGGGATCTGCTCTTCATCACCGGGAAAGCCTGCCACCCTTACCTTAGGCCCTCCAGTAATCTTATCCTCTTGGGAAATGAATTCTAATCATAAGAGTTGGAGCTTCAGGTAGGCTGGAAGCAGCCCAGCTGGGCCCCGGACATGGTTTAACGTGGAATACAGTGTTTGCATTCCGGGGGAAGCATCTTGGTGTAAAAGCCCCCGCTGTGGGGGCTGGGCGACTGTTACACCACTTCCCCCCATCTCCCTCTGGAGCCAGGCAGGCCCTCAGCCTCCCACATTGCTAAGACCACACCGTGCAAGACCCACTCAGCCACTGGGCATCTGGGATACTGTTCTTCCGTACATTCATGGCCTGTCTTGGAATGCTGCCCTCTCTGAACATGTCTAAGGGACAGGTCTTTATTGCTTGTTGGAGGCCAAAAAAAAATTGAAGACCGCTGGTCTTGGCACATGTCCCCCAGGGCACCTAACCAAGACAGTGACTGATGAGGCCCCTCTTTTTCTTCCTTTAGAATAGACCACTGACTCTGGCCTTTCCCCACCTGCCTGGCAACGGCTCCTGCTTTCTCCTTCTCATCAATGTGTACGGTGGTCCTCCCCGTGTCATCTTTGGACCAGCAGCACCGATACTACCTAGGAGCTTGTTAGAACTGCTACTGAATCAGAAACTGGGGGTGGGACCTGGCTATCCATATACTACATGCCTTCCAGGGGATTCTACGTTTCAGAACCACTGGGCTTGTATTTAACCTAAGAGCCCCAGGTAGGGAGCCTTAGTTTTCTGATCCACACAGGGAGAACCTGTTCAGGTGCGTGTGGCTTGCAGCTACGGGAGTGTCATCCCAAGGAAGAAAGGGCCACCTATCTCCCACACTTCCAGCTTGCAACAGTCGTCTGGCCCCTGGCAGAGGAGAGGCGGGGAGGCTAGCTTTGGAATCCACTGAATGGTTCTTCATAAGCCCTTTTCTTCCAGAAGGTGCAGCAGGAATTCAGATGGCTCTAGGCATTGCCATAGCAACTGCACCTTTCTGAAGCTGTCACGGACTACAGGAGCAGGGAGTAAGCAATGCAAAGGAGGGGGGAGTCTGCCAGTGGATAAGGCGCGAGCAGCAGATGAGGGGCTGTGAAGACACATGCAACCTCAGCACAGCTGGGACCTGCACTTGGTTGGGCTGCGACTTCAAGACACAGGACGCATTTAGGACCTCTCGAGCGGTCTTCACGGCTACAAGATGGCAGCCCAAGGGGCCCATGATGCTGACAGTGTATGTCACTTCTCTTAAAAGATCATCTACTCCGGTTAAATTAGACTCCTAATGGTCACAGAGCAATTAAGAAGGAAGTGTCCCCTACACAGGGGGACACCTGTGTTCCAGATCAGAGTTGAGGAAAGGGACCATCTTCAAGCTCCTGATATGGGTCTGCATGCTACAGCAGATGCCCAGAAGTCAGGAGGCACCTCAGGGGCCTTAGATAATGGTGGCGATTCTAGCTGTAAAAGAACTCACCTGTCAACAAGAATTTATATAAAACCCAACACTCTATGCACTGGCGTGCTGGCGTCTGAGCTCATCGCTGTGCCTCTCTCTAGTCCCTCTTCTCATCTTCCTCTCCTGCAGTTGAAGGCGTTAAGGCTACTCCTTGGCACAAGAACCTGCCGAGTGGTGGCTGGGGGCCTTGTGGGCTCGGGCGACCTCCCGGAGGGGCACATGGGGCCCAGAGGACACTGCCACTCACCACGCACACTTTAGCTGGTCTGAGCACTTGGCTGCTTTGGAGCCACTGGTGCTTTTAATCTGACTGTTCTTTGGCTCTTTCTGCTCTGGAAGAAGCAAGCAGATTGCTGTGAGGAATCGGGAAGTGGGGTCCTGCTCTGTCCTCAGAGGCAGGGTCCAAAGTGTGGGAACCAGGATTGTGGGGGAAGCACACAGTCATCCCTGAGACCTTGTTGTAGCCCTGCCTGCCCCCCCCCCCATTCCATACCTAATCTCATCACTGATTGGCATGGAGTGTCCGTCAGAACTTTCCATACGGTTACTTTCATTCTGGCCCCATCTGGCCCTCCAGGCAAGGCTGGATCCCTGTTTCCTGAGTGTGTGGGAGAACGTTTTCACCAATGCTTTTGTTTTACCAGAATCCCTGCCGGCTCTCCAGGGCCTCGGCTCACCGCTGTGCTCAGGAGCTGCCGTGGAAGGCGAGGCCTCCGCGGGCATGGGGCCTCCCCGCAGGCTCCCACTTCCTTTCTGCTCTCACACAGCTGGAGTGATCCAAGCTGCACCTGCCCCTCACACCTAGTATTCATGACATTGAGGCCCTGGGCCTAGCAGGGCAGAGGACTCTCAGAATCAGCCTTGACCTCCTTCCTGGGTGGGAGTAATGAGGAAGCAGACAGTGAGAGGGAAGGATGGAGAGTCAACCCCACCCGTTTCGCCCTGACTGCGCCCTCAGGAGGTTTCCACGTGACTCTCTCCGTGGGTGGCTACGGGCTGAGCCCACTGGCTCCTCAGGCAGCGGGCAGGGGTCCGCAGGGGCGTGTGCGTTGGGGGGATGAGAGAGCCAGCTGTGGGGCCTCTCACTTCATTCCAGTCACTGCCCTTTATAAATATTTATAGCAGTTCTACTACTAAAAATAACATCCTGGAGCCCAGGGAGCAGAAAAAAATAAATGAAAATCACCAGGAATTGGGATTGATTATCATGTGTGCCAGAGCAGAATGGAACCCTGAGAAGGGGGAGGTGGCGGGAGCACGGCGCGTGGGGGGTCAGTGCTCCCTCTGGTGGTCACGGGTCAGTGCTCCCTGGCCGGCCGGCTGCGGGCTCTGCTGCAAAGAATCCTCTCCAGGGCTGCAGTGCAGAGCTCTCTGCCCCGCCTTCCCGCCGAGGCTGCTGAGCAGCGGCATCAACGGGGCGGAAGCCCAGCTAACCAGTATGAGAGAAAGGAAGGAGGCTATTTTTAGCACTGTGGCCAGGGTGTGAATGTCTGTAAAACTCAGCAAAGCCTGAAGCCGTCTTTGCTTGATACAGGGAAGAAAACCTGTTGGTTCTTAAAGGTCAGAGGTGGTGAGGAAACGTGTGCCCCCACCCTACGGAGCACGCCACGCGCCGGCAAGACGCCAGCAAGAACTCCATCAGGTCACACACACAGGAGATTCGTGCTCTTTCTTTTCTCTTTTCAACCTCCTGGTAAATTCCTGTTGCAGAGATGAGACCATGGCCTGAGGGGAGTGAGGAAGATGCTAGTTCATGCAGGACTGTGCAAGGGGGAGGCCCACCGGCGGCAGCGGCATCAGGCGGTCCCTCCCACTTCCCACCGGCTCTCCGGCTCCCCTCTCTCTGCCAGGTAGTGACGTCTGGCAGCCTGCAGGCCTGGTCCAGGTGTGCAGCCGAAAGATGGACAGGAATGCGCCTCTGGGGGAAGACCTCGCCTTCCTCATGTCAACGCCAGCTCGCTGCATGTCCCCTGTGCCTGTGCAGGACAGATGCGCTGTTACTCACAGGTGCTGCGGAGGGTCTCCAAGCAAATGCTGCTAGTATCTGCTGGGGAGAAGACAGTGTCCTGGAAAGGGGCTGTTGGGATGCTTACCTTTCAATTCAGAAGATGCAAAGAGTTGTTAATACTCATGCCCCTTTTTAGGGAAAGGGCTTTTCTCTTTTCTGGGGGTTTTTGGGAGAGTTGTTGTTGGGGTCACAGGGCCAGGAAACGTTCCAGGAAGAAAGAATTGGGTTTGCGGTGCCGTAGTTTGGATTGTGGTGCTTTTTTGGGAAGAAGGATTGTGACCGAGGAGGGCACCGAGCTTGGAGAGGTGCCTACACACACTGGGTGGCAGGACGACAGCCTTAGACTCAGGCCAGAAGAGGGCAGAACTTAAGGGTCTGCGAAACTGAGCCACTTGAGTTTTTATGCTTTCCCTTTGACTCTCTACTCTTGATGAGCTTCTCCTAACTCCCGCTCGATCGGGTCTGAGGACAGCGTCAGGAGACCCGGTTCTGATTCTAGTTCTGGCACCAAGCTCCCAGGCCATGGGCTTCTTCATTCCCTCATCTGCATGAAGAGGGGGGGGGCCGGGAGACTCTGGCGTGCCTATCCTTATCCCCCAGTTCCTCCGTGCCCCGGGGGGGCTCTGGCAAGCTCCTGAGGGACAAGTCAGCTCCTGACTCCCTCGTTGGCTGCAGTGGCCTAGGCCTGCTGTTGGGAAGGGCCTTGCCTGAATGTGCAGTGGGTTTAGGTAAAACCCTGCCCAAGCCCCGGAGGCCCTGAGATTTCCAGGACAGCGAGAGAACTTCTGCAGCCTGCGTGCTTCCCACGGAGGCTTGCACAATCCCTGAGTCAGTGCAGGCTTCGAGACAGCAGGTCCCGCAGTGCGAGCGGAACAGAGCCCCTCAAGGGCCGTGTGCACATGGGGGTGGGGCCGTCAGGAAAAGGCCTGGAGATGTTCCTTTTTCGGGATCATGGGGCTGCAGGCCTGGATTTTCTGCCTAGAAGATCCGTAACCGAGGAAGACAGCTTAACTCTTAAACACAAGAAGTGGGGAGGGGAGGGAAGGAAAGATTGACAAATAGAGAGACATCTCACGACCAAACCAAAGACATCTTTCCTTGAAAGAACTCTTCTGAACAGGTTGGTTGTCCAATTATTTTCATCCCTTGTTTCTAGTGAGCAGGCCCCAAAGCCTCACTGTCTTGGAACTGGGAGGAGAGAAGAGTTAAGGTCCTCAGATGGAAAGATGTGAAAGACTAACTCCTAAAGCAGTAAGCACTGTCCTGTAGGCAACTCTGAACTTCGATTAATTTTTTAGGATGAGGGGGGTGCGGGTTGGCAGGCACCATGGGAAAGGGCTTGGTTGGCTCGATGGAGCGAATGTGATCCTGCAGGACAGAAATACGTGTCTGTGGTCAGGTTCCGTGGCAGGCCACAGCTCTGGGTGTCGGAACCCCGGGGCACCGGCATGGACCCCGGCAGAGAAATGACGGTGGTTGGGGGCAATCGGCAAGGTGGCAGAAGTAGCCGGGACAGCCTCTGCTACCTGCTCCCAGAGCCTGTTTCGGCCAGCAGCTCTCGGGCCTGCCAGCTGCATCCAGACACCGGTGACACCAAGCCATGCCCAAGGCCCAGGCCAGGCCCAGTGGAGAGCAAGATGGGTCAGAGCCTGGAAAAGGGCCCAAGAGGGTATGATAGCAGGGCTGGGAGAAAGCGAAAAAGGTGCAACTGGGCTTTTAGGAAAACTTTAAGTGGAATCTCCACCCTTCAAGATGGCTGGCTTGGAAAGGGAGACCAAGGAAAGGGAGGAGGGAAAGGAAGACCTTAGATACAAAGGGACAGGGGCTGTGGGGAGGGCAGAGAACACTGTACTTACCCACGCTTCCTCTCTGGCCCGGCTCCTCTGCTAACCTGTGCAGCACGGACACAAACAACACACGGAGTCATGCCCGGGGTGTCTCACCAGCCTGCCACCTCTCCCCGGGGAATGACTGACCCACGCACCCACGGGCTTCTGGACTTGCCTCTCCCCTTTCTCCCCCCTATGCTGGCTTTTCCCCGACTGGGTACGGAAAGGGCCAGGAGAGTCACACTACCTACAACTGGCAACTGCAACGAACATAAAACCATGGAGAAAGCAGCATCTCTCGGGAGAGGGAAAATACTGCTAATAAAATGGAAATGAAGCCCCCAAAATCTAGGGAGCAGTTCCATCAGGGGGCACAGTCCATCTGGTTCTGAAAGTGACCACGGTGAGAAGGAATTAGATTTTGATACTGGTGGGGTTCCTGCCTGCAGGCATATCTGCTTGGGAATGCTAAATCACTCCTGCTCACCCTGAAATCTTGAGCACTGCCTGCGCCCTCCAAAGCCTGCGAATTCACAGAGGGCCGCTGCTCTCAGTCTACCAGACATGCACAAGCGTACTCTGAGTGTGCAAACTGGAAATACAGCTCCTGACACCGTAGGTGGCAGGTTCTGGGAGAGGCAGTTCTGAAGGACAAAGGAGCATAAAATAAGGCTCTGGAGTGGCCGAGAAGAATTTCAGGCTCTGAAGTACTGTGTTAGTCTGTTTCATCTGTGTAGTCCTGGCGACGAGGACTCTGCACGCTCCAGGGGAGCAGTGAGGGGACGCGAAGTCAGAGCGGCACCCCAGGGGAGCAGAAGCATTCCCCAGGATGCAGCCAGATGGAGATCCAGGGGGAGGCAGTGAGGGGCTGAGGCAGGGGAGAATGTGCTCGTGAAGTCTGGCTTGGTCACAAATTCTTCAAAAGCGCCCATTTGGCTCTTATGGTTTTTGCACTGAGCAGACTATGTCTGCCTGGTGGGGTGCTGACCAAGTTGTGTTTATCTTAGGTCAGCAGGATTTCAACCCTAAAGAAGCACACCTCCTCTCTCTCTATGGTTGATAGTCACTGTTCTCCAAAGCCTCGGTGACTGCAGTTACTGCCATGTTGGTCTACAGTAAAATCTCATGTCTAGACCACGGCAGACAATCAGGAGGTCCATCCGTAAAAATACCTGACTTGTACCTCCACCCACATCCCTGCCACAGTTCAGCTACAAAGACATATCCTGGGACCTGCACAATGCCAAGAGTCAAACATTTGTTTAAAACCCTGCCCGTGTCCCACCCTGGCTCTTAACACTCTTTTTCTTGGGACGGCACCTAAAGCCACAGCAACGGAAACTCAGGTGCTCCCACAAGGTCTCACAGGGACAGACAGAAACGCTGCTGTGTGCACTGGAAGAGAGATGGGGAGACACTAAGAGCAAGAGGGGCAGAGAGGAGAGATGCCGGCAGAGAACGCAGGTGCAGACAGAGGCCCCTGAGACCAGGAGGCACCAGGCAAGGGAAACTATGCCCGTCCACGTGGGAGACGCAGCCGGCACCCAGACCTGAACCAGGGCCAGGGCTGTAGTCCACGGTCACGGCAAGGCCCAAGTGGTCAGGGCTGCCCTCCGTGTGCTGCACAGAACGCAGGGAGGCTGAGGAGAAGCCATGGGAAAAGCTACCGGGAAGGGAGGGTCAATGGGAAGAGGCCAAAGCAGCAGCTGTTACATCTTCAGCCAAGAACATTCCACATTAACACTAGGATCTGGTTGGGTTGTGTGTGTGCGTGTGACTGGAGCACGTGTTTACGGAGTGTGAACTATCTCTGTGCATCTCCTCCCTTCTTTGTCTCTTGCACGACAACCCTTCTGCCTTCTTCCTGGTCCGCTCTCGGCAAGGAAAGTGGGTCTTCTCTACTGCTCCCTGTAGCGCTGCTAGAGGTTTCAAATACAGCTGACCTCTCCTTCTGACATTTGGGCGGCCATGCCAGATGCGCCATTCTCCTCGATCCCTCAGTTACTGTCCACTGCCTCCCAGGGCTGGCTCTGACACACTAGATGACTGTGGTACCCGGACTATGTTTCTCGTCTCCTCCCAGGATCCTGGACAGTCTCAGAGTCCTGGTGGCAAACTCTGAAGATCTGCTTCTCCTGCCCGCGCGAGCCCCTGAGTAAGGGTGCCGCAGACTCCCGTCCCCAGGTACTGCTCCCTTCCCTTCCCACCTCTGTTGCCTGCAGCTCCCACTCCACTTCTTCCCACCCTTCCTCACGACTTTTCTCGCTTCGCCTCGTCTACCGGCCGCATGGGCACCGAATTCCAATTCTGCCGGCTATGATCTGTGCAGGTTATTTCATCGCTCTGAGCCCTATCTCGAATCCTTGCTCCTGGGCTGTGAAGTCAAACAGGAAGGGTGTGCTCAGTGCAGAGCGTTCAGCAGAGGTGGAGAGAGCGGGTGCATCTTCCAGAGCCCAGCCTCCTCGGGGCCGCTTCAGCTCTCTCCCTGACGAAGCACTCTCTAGTACCTCACCTGGCGTATTTCCCTGTATTGATAATTTACTGACACCTCACTATGTGGCAGGTGCTCTTCTGGGCACCGGGGATACATCCTGAACAAAACAGACCAAAATCTCTGCCTCGTGGAGTTTACAGACATATTAATACATGACCGAAATTAGAGGTAACTGGCAAGTGTTATGTGTTCAGCATGGCACAGACACAGGAAGATGAAGAGTTGAAGCGTGGGGTCAGAAGGACCCAGTTCACGCTGGGTGAGTCTCTGCCGCCTGAGAGCTCCAGGAGCTCCACTTCGCCGTGGTGAAACAGGGGCCTGTCCTGTGTCTCACAGAGTTGTTAAGTAGCAAATGAGATAACACGTGGACGCGCTTTAGCCCAGCTCCTTGTACATAACAAGTTATCAGGCAAGTTTTATATACAAGAAAACTAGGAAGACGTCACTGTCCTTTGCTGATACCTTTCTTTATTGCTTTCAATTCTCACACTGAGGCCAGAAAACCATTTGGCTATTCTGTCTGCAAGAATCTCTTCCTTTTCAGAAATGTTTCTTGTAGTTACAGTCACATACTCAAAGTTTGATGATTAACTTTTCCTGCTACTTCATTTTATCTCCTATTGATTCTGCATATCTCTGTCTTGCCTTTCTAACTATATTACAAACTCCTAGAGGCGAAGGGTCATGTTCTGTGCTCTAGTGGTATCTACTTCCTATATCAGAACCATCTATCAGAGTATCAGGAAATGAGGGGGCTTTTCTTGATCGCCCGACACCACCACCTCCAGGGAAAACCTTGATGGTCAGCTGGGAAAAGCAGGCAGAAGGAACTGTGGGGGTCAGAAAGCTCTGGGGGAAGGGGCAACAGGAAGGAAAGCAGAAACAAAAGGGAGGGGAATTTCCCTCAGGGGCTGTCTCGCTCCGCCTCCCACTCAGACTAGGGGTCCTGTTGAGCTGCCTTTACCTCTGTCTTTCCCATTCTGCATCTTCTCTTCTTCTTCCTCTGCACCTTCCTCTGCTGTGGAAACAAGTCCAAGGAGGCCAGTGACCTTTCGGCACAGCACAAGCATAGAAGGAGGGTGAAGGTGGTAACTCAGAAGGCTTGGGATGAAGCCCTAGCTAACGGCTCACGGTTGCAGGCCTCCAAGGGTGCTGACGCTCACCTAGTGCGCACCCTGTGTGGTGCACACCTTAGCACTGTTTACCCATAAGCCCTACGCCCTCAGGGGCAGCATGGCTGAGGTCACCCGCCCTGCTGCTGGCTCCGTTGCTGGCTTCCCTGGTGCCTGGGCCAGGGGTGGCTGCCTCTTCTCCACACTTGCTTTCCCTAAGGTGACGACATCCACAGGGGTACATCTAGCACCTTGCATTCAGGTTCAAGGAAGCAACCATAAAAGTACACGGTGGGAGAACAGCAAGATTAACCACCAAAGAAAAACAAGAAAAAAGAAAAAACAACCAAAAGGGGGCGCCTGGGTTGCTCAGCTGGTTAAATGTCGGACTCTTGGTTTCGGCTCAGGTCACGATCTCCCAGTTTAGTGAGTTCGAGCCCCATGTCAGGCTCTGTGCAAGCAGTATGGCGCCTGCTTGGGATTCTCTCTCTCGCTCTCTCCCTGCCCATCCTCCACTCTTACTGCCTGTCTCTCTCAAAATAAATAAACTTAAAAAAATTTTTTTTAAAGAAAAAAACAACCCCAAACTAGAAGTTTTAGCTACTAACAAACTTGACTGAACAGCAAGGTGGCTGTGGGGAAAAAGCTAATGCCCCTGAAGGCTGCTTTTCCTGGAAATGAGCGAAAGCAGCCGTAGAGAAGAGGCAGCCACCCCCCGCGCAGTCAGCAGGGAAGCTGAGCCAGCAGCAAGGTGGGCCCTGGAGGGAGCACATCCCCTGCAACAGGGAGGAGTGTGCTCAGCTCTGGGAGCTCACTTTGAATTGGGGCCTTGAAACTCTCAGCGACATCCCAGTCTTGGCAAGCAAAACGGTGAAGTGAAAACCACGTCATGTTAAGAATGGCTGGGGGCGCTTGGGTGGCTCGGTTGGGCGGCCGACTTCGGCTCAGGTCATGATCTCACGGTCTGTGAGTTCGAGCCCCGCATCGGGCTCTGCTGACAGCTCAGAGCCTGGAGCCTGCTTCGGATTCTGTGTCTCCCTCTCTCTCTGCCCTTCCTCTGCTCATACTCTGTTTCTATGTCTCTCAAAAATAAATAAGACGTTAAAAAAAATTAAAAAAAAAAAAAAAGAATGGCTGAAGGAGGGGCACCTGGTTGGCTCAGTCTATTAAGCTTCAGTCTCTCAATTTCAGCTCAAGTCATGATGTCACGTTTTGTGAGACTGAGCTCCTTGTCAGGCTCTGTGCTGACGGCACGGAGCCTGCTTGGGATTCTCTCTCTCCATCTCTCTCTCTGCCCCTCCACTGCTCGCACTGTGTCTCTCTCTCTTTCTCTCAAAAAAAAAAAAAAGAATGACTGAAGAAACATCGAACAGTCACCTAAAGAGAAGGCTTAGGGACGGCCGTGTTACCTGTCATCAAACACATGAAAGGCTAAATTAATAGGACTTGGAGGGACTGAACTTACTCTGGGCAGCTTCAGAGGGGGAAATGAGGATAAATTGCTTACAGAAAGGCAAATTTTGGCTCCCAGATAAGAAAGAACTTCCTCATGATGAGAGCTGGTCATGAAGGAGCTCACTGGAAATATCCAAACAGAGAACTTTTATATTGGGCAGCAAGCTGGATTAAATGACTTCTAAGATCTTTTCCAACCTTAAGATTCTATTTGTGAAAATATTTTTAAAAGATGAGGAGGGCAAGCTATGCCTATAAACAGTATGCTCCCATGGCATGGAAAATATGTAAAGACAGTCCGATGATCTCACCCCAACCTAACAAAACCCTTGACAGTAACAGTAAACGCCGTGTGGGTGTTGGGCAAGCCTCTTCATTCACTGAGGAACTGGCAGCTCACACATAAAGGGAATCTATTTCTGCTTCTTGTAAAGGTGCTGTGTCCTGTGTGGACTCAGTCCACATTTACCTGTGGACTTCAGGGCTTGAGAGAGCAGAGCATCAGGAAAGGGGCCCTCGTGGGGCTGCAGATCTAACGGCCTGTCCTGTGTGGGCAGAACGGCTCTGTGGCTTCAGGTTCTTTAGACCTAAGTTCTAGGACCAGCTTTGCCCCTTCAGGATGCACAACTTTGGGCAAATCACTCTTCTGATGATCACTCACTGCATGTCTGAAGGGGACTAGACAACGTGCTCTCTAAGATGCCTTCCAAATACATCACATCGCTTTGTTCAAACCATCCTTTCCTACCACAAGAGACTGCCGTATCCCTGTGACCTGTTAGTGTTGTGAAGATATTTGGTCTCTGTGTGCTGTGTGTTTGACGGTGTCCAGTCACCTCTCATCTGGTGTGATGAGCTCATGGGCCACTGATTTTGCCCTAACCCTAGTAAGCAGTCACAAGGCACAGTGTGATTAATTTCCATGGCCTAAAATTCTTTCAAAAAGTAGGATTTCTGGCATCTGTGGGAAGCTATATTAGGGAAGGGACTTTCTAATCACCCACGAAGTCATCTCAAAGGCAGTCACCTCTTGTATTTATGTGTGTTTACAATACAATAAAGGGGGCAGTGCTTCAGAGGGCTGAGGAGACACTGTCACCTTCACGGCCCCTCTGCCTCCACAGGAGAACTGGCATCTTAACCGCATGGGAAAAACCAACCGAGGCCATACACTTACTCTCTTCTAAGTGGAAACGGGCAGATTTGAGAGTAAAGCCATGGGACAGACCTATGACCAACACCAAAGGTGTGTGCTTTCTCCTTCGTAGGTCTGAAGAAATACCCAAGGCTTTCCCTTCCCTAAGAGCCTGGACTGATGATTTCAGTAGATGTGTTTCAACAGTCCATAGAAACACTGTTTTATATTTTTATTTAATAACCTTGTTAAGTGACTTCAACATATTTAAAAGTTTTATATTAGGTGAAAAGAACAAAGGAGGGCCAAATGCAGCACTTAGGAAGGGAACCTATGTATTTACTATGGAACATGGGGATCTGACTACCGTAAACCAGTTAGTAAATACCAGCTATAAAATGCAGAAAGTCATGGAGATTCTTGAAAATATGATGATATGGGAATGGCCTTTTATTATTTCTCTCTTTCATGGGTTTTATGTAAGAGGAACAATAAGGTAAGAGTGTCTGGAAAATCTCTGGAACAGCTAAGTGATGGAAAGACTGAGGAAGGAGCCACAGGGAAGACTGGACAGAGGAGCGAAGAAGCAACAGACTCAGGTCACGAACGTCACATGAAATCAGAGCCTACTCGTGGACAAAAGGAGAGAATAGGGTTTCAAAACCAAGTCAAATAGGAGAAAGCAGAAAGGCAACTGGGAGAAAGTCCAGAAGCTTTTGTGGCTGATTCAGTTCCAGTCATCCAGGAAAGCCTCAGAGCGAGATGGTCGAGCAGCCCTGGGGAGAGAGAGGCTGTGGACGGAGAGCTGGTGGAGGACGGATGAAGCGGGGAAGGGCTAACTGTATGTGTGTGGAAATCTGAACTTCTTTAAAGTCTGGATTGTGTTTGTTCCACAAGGTGCATTCTTAAGAGAGACATAACGCGTCAGCGTCTCTATGTGATCACGTGTGGGAGAGAGGCTCTCTGGGCGAAGACGTCTGATGTGTTCCTAGAAGGCAAAAAGACTGAGTGGTGAACTGAGGTAGTGTGTGCTACGTGACGACGTTTTACCACGTGGCGGGGAAGTGAGGGGGGTGTGGGGACGGAAGGGTAGGCGTGAGGCCGGGCAGGAGCTCTGGGCTTCACCTGAGTGGAGCTCCTTCACCAGGGATGACATGGTGTTGGTGATGGAATCAGCGGCCACCAGCAGGTCACTGCGGAGGTTTCTCCTCGTACCTGAGGACAGTCAGAGCGGGCAGGTGGGTAGGTGTGGAGAAAAGCGCCGAGCGCATGCCTCAGTCTGCCAGGCCCCGGACACAGCGCGGGGCACCTGGGGGAGATGGGGCCGCGGCACCTCAGGGGCACGAGGCACCCAAGTCCTCCTCCTTCTCCCTCTTCTTCTCTGCCTAAAGCGTAGGACCCTGTCAGCTGCACAATTCTTAGCCACAATCGAGAGAGCTGGATTCCAGGCTCCTTGGCCTGAGGTAGGACTTTACTCTCCAGCAGCTCCACCAGCAGCTCTTTGTCTCCACCCTGGCGGGACTTCCTTAGCCATGGCGTCGTCCCCCAACCACACAGCACAGCTGGTCGCTAGCTCCGCAGGCAGCTGTGACCCTGTGCTGAATGTGCCTTCAGCAAGGTCCTATTTAGTGTTTCACTCTTCCTTCTCTTACTTGCTCTAAAGAGTTTCCAGGCAAAGCATGACTTCAGGAATTATTCCATCCAATTCCTCCAGAGGAGGCAAAGCCCAAAGGACAAGGCACTTCGCATAACCCGGAAAGAAAAAGCACAGAAGCCCCGGAGGCCTGCTCTTCGTGAACACACCAGCCTGTCGAGCTCCCGCTGGGAGGCCCGCCCATCTAAAGGAGAAGGGACCAGCACTTGACTTACTTTATACTGTATATGAAAATCAGATCATTTAAAGCTGAGCACACAAAAGAAACTGGAAAAATCTCAGCAGGAATCTTTTCACGTTCCGAACCCCTCTAGCTCTCCGTTAAGCTCTGCTTCCGGATCTCACCTTGTGCGAAGGCCTCCTGCAGGTCTCCCCCGACTCCGCTCAGAGGGTCTTGTGGACAGTGGGTGGGGGTGGAGCCGGCAGACGTGGAGCGGACAGGCATGGGCATGGGGCGGCCGCCTCCGTGAGTGGGGGATGTATGTGGCGATCCTGTGGCCTGAGCCTGGGAGAATCAAAGAGATAAGACACGTTATCTCAGGTACCTTACCTCTCTGGGGAAGGAGACGGTCCTTTCACTCAGTCAGCCTAAGCCAGCCGAAACAGCTGCAGTTCAGCGGCCAGCGCACTGCGTGACCACATCTGAAAGGAAGGAGTCAGGGTGCCTCTAGGACTGTAGAGAGGAAGAAAAGGAAAAAAGAAAGGAAGGTGGGGGAGGGAGAGGAGAGAGAGTCCCGTTAGACTGGACTACAAGTCGGAGGGAAAGCAGAGGCCGGTAAGGGGTGGGGGTCCTTGCAGGCGGACAGCCTGAGCAGAGTAGCTGGGTCCAGGATCTGAGGGGGGTTGGGGCCACACGGTTGGAAAATGATACACAAACATCTTTCGCTTTTGTTTGCAAACACATTCATGGACGTCATCTCACTTGACCCTCACGGTAACTTGTGAATAGAAAGGGCGTATGTTTTTGTACCCATTTTGTGGTAGAAAAACACAAAGAGAAGAGTAAGAGCTTTGTGTCAGGCAGCACGGCTCACGAGATGCTGGAAGAACTCCTTCCACTCCCAGGGCAGTGGCGGGCACCCGGCACCCCTGCGGCTCCCAGACGGTGGGGATCACGCTCCTGAGCGCGTATCAGGAGCTCCGCCGCAGCCTGCTTCCCAGGGGCCGGTCACCGCATTCATTGAAAGCACACAGTGAGGCTTTCTGGGCATTCCATGGGGACCAGGTGAGGATGGACACATACTTAGTGGAAACCGAACTCTCCTTGTGAAGGCTCTGGGGTAGTTTTGGAGAAAGCTTGGAGCAATGGGACAACATTTAAAAATCCTAGTTAAAGGAAGCTCGTTGAGATTTGGGCCCCGCAGCTGCTCTTCGGAGCAAGGGAAACTGGGTGTGGCATATAGAGGGTTCTCTGTGGAAGCAAAACTGGGAAAATACAAGCCGAAGTGTGCAAATGAGTTCAAATAAGGAGATTTATCTTTTTGGGATCCAGCTCAGAAACACCCCACACGACAGAATCTGCCCCAAACACGCCGACAGGCTATATGCACAAAGCCTCACCTCAGTGCATCCGCCGGTGTGGGTGTTGCGTTAAACAGAAACGATTTGTTCTCTGACTCTTTGATCTGTGCGAGCGTATGTATATGTATTTCAATTTGAGAAATTTAAAATATACAGAAAGCTAAAAAGTATAACATAATAAACCACCCACATTGAAAATTGTTCATATTTTGTCAAATTCACTTCAACCTAAAAACACTGTAGAGAAGTCTGAAGACCTGGTTGACCACCAACTGTGTCCAGTCCCAGGCTCTCCTCTCATCCCTGCAGAGGCAAGGATTATCAAAGGTTTAGGGGTGAATTTTTTTCCTATGTGTACATATATAACTATGAATAATGTATGATATTTCATGCTTTAAAATTTTGCATGAATGGTATCCTACTGTGCATATCATTTTGCAATGTGCTTTTATCACTTAGCATACTTTCTGAGATCCTTCCATGATACAGATGATAGGAACTTAGACCCTTACCTCACATTATATACCAAAACTAACTCAGAATGGATCATACTAAATATAAGAACTAACCCATGAAACTCTTAGGAGATTAAGCAATGACTTTTTAGATATGACACCTAAAACAAACTAAAAAATAAAATGATAAATGGGATTTCATCAAAATTAAAAATTTTTTTTTCAAACGACACCTTTAAGAAGGAAATAAGATACTTCACAGAATGGGAGATTTTCGCACATCATCTATCAGATTCTATCTAGATATACAGAAAGAAAACTTATGCTCAATAACAAAAGGACAAGTAACCTAATTTAAAAATGGCAAAGGGCCTGAAGAGATGCTTCTCCAAAGAAGACATACAGATGTCCAATAAGCACATGAAAAGATGCTCAACATTATGAACTGTTAGGGAGATGCAAATCGAAACCACAATGAAACAGCACTTCACATCCATTAGGATGGCTACAATAAACAAGATTGATAACAACAAGTGTTGACAAGGAACTAGAACCTTTGCACAGTGCTGGCAGGAATGGAAGATGGTGCACTCCTGCTGCTTTCGAGAAGAGCCTGACATTTCTTCGAAAGATTAAACACTGAGTGCCATGCGACCCAGCAATTCCACTCCTTTATGTGTACACCAGAGAGAAATGAAAACACAGATCTGCACAAAAATTTGTACACAAGTATGCATGGCAGCATTATACGTAACAGCTGAAAAGTGGAAACAATCCAAGTGTCTATCAACTGATGAATGATTTAAATAAAATGTGGAATACAGTTGACCCTTGAACAATATAGATTTGATCTGCACAGCTCCACTTATATGTGGATTTTAAAAAATTGTTTATTTATTTTGAGAGAGAGTGCATGTGAGTGGGTGTGGAGCAGAGAGAGAGAGAGGGACAGAGAGAATCCCAAGCAGGCTCCATGCTGAGCACAGAGCCTGATGTGGAACTCGATCTCAACGGCCGTGAGATCACGACCTGAGCTGATATCAAGAGTTGGACGTTAACCGACTGAACCACCCAGGCACCCCACATTTTGTTTTTATAAATACAGCACAGCACTGTAAATGTATTTTCTTTATGATTTTCTTCATGACATTTTCTTTTCTATAGCCCTCTTTATTGTGAGAATACAGATACATATAACATAAAATATGTGCTAACTGACTACATCATGGGTAACATATGGATCAACAGTAGGCTGTTAGTAGTTAAGTTTTGGGGGAGTCAAAGTTACACAGATTTTTAACTGTGCAGGAGATCAGTACCCCTAAGACCCCACCATTGTTCAAGGGTCAATGGAATACGATTTGGCAAGTGAAGGAATAAGTACTGATACATGTTACAACATGGACGAACCCTGAAGATATTATGCTAAATGAAATAAGTTGGTTACAAAAGACCGAATATTGTTTGATTGCATTTATATGAAATGTCCACAACAGGCAAATCTATAGGGACAGAGAGCAGATTAGTGACTATCTAAGCTGGGGGCCTAGGAGAAACAAGAAGAGAGTGCTAATGGATGTGGGGCTCCTTCAGCGGGTGATGAAATGTTCTAAAGTCAATTGTGGTGACGGCTGCACAATTCTGTGAATATATTAAAAAGCACTGCATTATAGACTTTAAAATGGTGAATTGTATGGAATGTGAATTTTATCTCAATAAAAATATTATAAAAAAGACACCACTAGAAAAAATAAAAAAGAGAAGTCACAGACTGGGAATACATATTGACGAATTATATCTGATAAAGAACTTGTGGGTCTTTGCAATGATTTTTTGAATGTGGGAGGGGCGAGAGTGGGTGATGGGCACAGAGGAGGGCACTCGTTGGATTGAGCACTGGGTGTTGTATAGAAACCAATCTGACAATAAATTATTAAAAAAAAAAGAAGTCCAGGAATGTGACACCAAAAGCACAGGCAACAAAAGCAAAAATAAACAAGTGGAGCCACCTCAAAAGTAAAAAGCTTCTGTACTGCAAGGAAACCGTCAACAAAATGAAGAGACAACCTACTAAATGGGACAAAATATTTACAAATCATACACATGAAAAGGAGTTAATATCCAAAATATATTATGAATTCATTCAACCTAAAAACAAAAACAAAAACTCATCTAATTAAAAAATGGACTAAGGTGGGGGCACCTGGGTGCTTCAGGTGGTTACATGTCTGGCTCTTGATTTCGGCTCAGCTCATGATCTCACAGTTGGTGGGATCAAGCCTCACCTTGTGCTCTGTGCTGACAGTGAGAGGCTGCTTGAGATTCTTTCTCTCTCTCTCTCTCTCTCTCTCTCTCGCTGCTCCTCCCCTGCTCACACTCAAGCTCTCTCTCTCTCTCTCTCTCAAAATAAATGAACATTTTTTTAGAAAAATAATTTAAAAAAATGGACTGAGGAACCAGATATTTTTCCAAAGAAGATATATAAATGGCCAACATGTATATAAAAAGGTGCCCAGGGAAATGCAAATCAAAACCACAATGAGGTATCACTTCACACCTGTTAGGATGGTTATCAAAAAGATAAGAAATAAATACTGGTGAAGACATGGAAAAAAGGGAACCCTTGTGTACTACTGGTAGGAATATAAATCGGTGCAGCTACCATAGAAAGCAGTTTAGAGGTTCTTCAAAAAATTAAAAGAAAATGAAAATGGCAGGGTGCCTGGGTGGCTCAGTTGGTTGAGTGCCTGGCTTTGGCTTAGGTCATGATCCCGAGGTTTGTGGGTTCAAGTCCCACGTTGGGTTCTGTGCTGACAGCTCTGAGCCTGGAGCCTGCTTCAGATGTCTCCCTCTCTCTCTGCCCCTACCCCACTCATGCTCTGTTCCTCTCTCTCTCTCAAATAAACATTAAAAAAAAAATCTTACAAGTTTGTATATCAATAAAGTAGAAATGGAAAGAAAACCAAGAATAAACTAAAAAAAGAAAAAACAAACAAACTTGTGTCCAGAACATAGAAAGAACTCTTACAGCTGAATAATAAGAAGACAAATGACCCAATTACAAAACAGGCAAAGACTTGAATAGACATTTTACTGAAGAAGATGTACTAACGGGCAATAATCACATAAAAAATGCTCACCACGAGTAGTCAATAGGGAAATGAAAATTGAAATTACAATGAGATACCACTTATCTACGGACATAGCTACAATCAAAAAGACGAACTAGGACGTGAGAAAACTGAAACACTTGTACACTGCTGACGGGACTGTAAAATGGTACAACTACTTTGGAAAACAGGTAAGCGGTCTCTTAAAATGGTAAACATAAACTTACCATATAACCCAGCAATCTGACTCCTGTGTATGTATCCAAGAGAAATGAAAACATATGTCCACCCAAAACTCATACACAAATGTTCATTAGCTATAGTTTGATAGGCTAAAAGTGGAAATAACCAAAAGTTCATTGACTGGTGAATGGATTAACAGAATATGGTTTATCCATTCAGTGGAAGACTATGAAATCTCTCTTTGCTATTTTTGCTGTTTAACTTTTATAATAATTTTCCTTTGACAATTAAACATGTTCTATCTTGTGAAATATTTTATTTTTGTCAGTGTGTATGAAACACTTACTATCATTTATTTTTTTCAGGGTATATATTTTTTCTTCCCAACTAGCTTGTGAACATCTCAGGAATCCTGTTTTGGTTGGATAACATACTAATTATTGTATTAATATTAACCATTACCACGTATTAATCATTGTATTTTGGGGAATCGCCTCTACCTTTTATCCTATAATTACCATCATCCTCTACTTTGGCCATTTTTGGGGGAGAGGGGACAAATAATAAAGTCTACAATTAACTCTGGTGTGGAAAGTGCTTAAGAACGGCCAGATCTAGCAGTTTCAGCCCCAATCCAAATGAAATAATGAAGCTGGGAGAGAGGTAAGAGAATCTACAGAAAAGCAAGAAAGTTGGATGCAGTGGTGTGACTTTGGAGGGAAGTCCTATGAGCCATCACAGTGTGGGATGAAGGAGATCACAGACGTGGTGGACCTGGCCACGTGCGCTTCCAGGAGCTGAGAGGCACAGAAGGAAGATTGATGCCTAGGTTGCTTGGACAGCATCGAAGACGGACCCCATGCACCCCTGGAGCCGATGGTTTCCCAGCTGCAGAGGCAACGAGCCTGAAGTGGTGTCTCAGTCGCAGAGGAGTTAGAGCCTAACGAGATCATGTGTGTGGCCTGGCTGCCAGGGAGCCGATGAATTCAGCTGCCTTGGTCGCAGAGCGAGAAGTGCTGCCTGGAAGAACCAGGCTACAAGCAAAGGACCGGACTGCCTCAGCACACATGGAGTTGGAGCCGTGGACACTCCTCCCCTGATGCCACAGCATCCAGCACAGTCCCCAGGGTACAGCACCTGTCTCAGGTGTAGGAACGGGGATAAGAACCTGAGATGACTGGCTTCAGAGTTTGCCTGGAGATGCCCAGACTGTGTCTAGCTCAGATAGTGAGCATTCAAGGGGGAATCAAGTCCAGTAAAAGATAGGAGTATGTGGCTCGTGAAATTCAAATGCACGTCACTGTGTGACAGTTGTCTGTCGTCCCCACAGAAGGCTAACCCAGCATTAAGCACGCGTCAAGTATTCCGTAAATCTCCCTGAGTGAGATCTGGGCCAAGCATGGCTGCCTGAGGACAGAGTCGCAAGACCCAAGACGAACAACTAGGCTGCTTTTTAAGAACATGAAACTGAACCTCTGAAAACATTTTAATAGGAGAATGATGATGGGGTAAGAGGCAAAAGGGATGCACAAGGTGGCCAGCCACATGTGGCTAAAACTCTAGGATCAGAAAATGAAACCTACTGCCCACCATCGGCTTGGAAATAATTAAGCCCTCTTCCTGGGATCGGTGCCCAGGACATGCCTTCCGAGAAAGATAAAAAACAGGCTCCAGAAGTTGTCTTTGTGCAGAGCAGTAGAAAGAGAAAAGTGAAGACTGCTGGGAAGGCACGACTCTCCCCAGCAGATCTCAAGCACCAGCCCTTGGCTTTAGGGTCATGTTGGATTACAACAGTGCTGGGATGGAACCATCCAGAGCCCTGTGTGAATTCTGGCTCCAGCAGAGCAACACCAGTTTGGCATCTTGGTAGGTCAACAAATTCCAACTGCCCCGAGGAGAGGCACAAACCACAGCCAACCGATACTCACATACTTCAAGTCAGGCCCGAGGCCCGGGGCCCGGGGCCGCGGCCCCCGGAAGGCCTAGACACTGGGGCTGGTCTTAGAGGAGGTACACGTGGGTGCACGGCTGCCAATGACGGCCTCTGGGTGGCTTTGACAGAAAGAAGCAGAAGAATGGGTGGCAGGTGCTGCATCTACAGAAAGGTTTGCTCTCTCCCTTGCCTGCAGGCCTCTCTGCCTGCTGTCCTCTGATCAGAAGCTCTACAAGCCCAGTGTGGCCAGACCAGCTCCTGCTGCCCCTCTGGGCATTTGCTCCATGGTCACCTCCTCTAGGGTCAGATTTCTGACACGCTCCCCAGAACTCTGAACAGCATTAACCTCACCTCTCACATTATACGTTCCTTACCATTGTGCTCAGCACATGTAAATGCTTAATAAACGTTTGTTAAATGACAATGAGGTGTATCAAGTTTCTGACCCTTTTTCCTCAGTAATGGAAAGTGGGAACATAGCCAGAGCAGGCAATACTCTCCAGGGAACACTAAATCTATCAGTCATTGATACAGCTTTGCGTGAGATACTTAACTAGATGAGAAAATGTGGTTGGTGGGCAGACCTCTGCGATGGCTTGCAATGACCTTGCTCCCTGTTGTCACACTCCTGTGTAATCCCCTCTCCTTGAATGTGGGTTGGGCACAGTGACTCTTGCTACTGAGTCAGGAGAATGGGATATCACTTCTGACATCAGGTTATAAAAGACTGTGACTTAGGTCTTGCCCATACACTCTTTCTCTCTCCTGTTTATTCAGTCTAATGAAGCCAGCTGTGATCTTGCGAGCCACCCTGTGGAGAGGCTCACGTGACAAGGAACTGAGGCAGCTTCCAGCCACCAGCTGGCGTTGAACTGAGGCCCTCAGTCCGCCAGCCCACAAAGAATCCTGCCAACAGCATGTGAGTAGTTGAGCCTTGAGATGCCTGTAGCCCTTGTGAAAGACCCTGACCCTCAGCTTGTAAGGACCAGCACCCGGATTCCAGGCCCACAGAAGCTGTGAAGTAGTAAATATTTATTCCATGAAGCCACTAGGTTTTGGGGTAAGTTGTGGGACAGCAACAGGTAACTCTTATTCTCAGGTTGATTTTCTTCTTGATACACTATTGGGTCAGTCCCATCTGAAGGACATTTGACTGAGAAGGAATGGGAGGAAGAGTTGTGGAATATGAGAGGTCGAGCCCAGAGACTCCGGGAAAGACGACTGTGAATGAGAATAGAGGCAAGAATATATAACCAAAAAGCATTTTACCTGACCAGAGAACGTGCCTCAGTCCCTCAGTAAATGAGCTTGTTCTGATGCCGAAGTCCCAACCTCTTCACTTTGTCAATAATCACAGGCCTTAGAGACGATTCTCTGCTGCCAATTCAAAGACTCGGAAGAGCAGGGGAAGCTGCAGCAGGCTCTGAGATGGAACCCTAGCTCTCCCCACCACTCTGGGGTGGACGCGCAAAGGGGTGGTGTGGTGCAGTGGGAAGGGCAGGGCCTAGGAGGCGGGGAACCTGGGATTTTCTTCTGACTGTACCATACGTGCCTTTTCATTTTTCTGGGGGCTCAGTCCTCTCATTTATAAACTGAGTGGCATTAAGTAGATGATCTCTGAAGTATTTTTCAGATGCAAAATGCCATGATTCTATGTCTTTGGCCAAGTTACCTCATCCCAGATATGTCAAGTAACCATGGCTTTGCTCCAGTCACAGACAGGCTGTCACTGAAGGATCTTCTGAGGGTTCCCAGCAGCCACCTCAGGGTCGGACAGTGGCTTGTTCTATACCCGACTCACCTTCCTCACCAGTAGAGTCAGTACCGGAGATGCTGCCCATTTAGACTCCTGCAAACAGAGCCTCTGAGGAGGTGCAGGGAGCAGGTGACTGTAACGAGGATGCTTCTAGCTCAAGACACACAGAGTTTCAATAAGGCCCTTCTACTTACACGACCACAAGCTGGAGTGAACAGAGCACACAGAGTTCGAGACTGTGTTTGCAGCCCAGCACTCTGGGTCACCTAAGATCCCGGGTAGGGTCTGTTCATTCTCTGCCCTCTTGATTGGTCTGGGCCAGACGGATACACACGCTAAAAATCTACCTGGAGCACGGCACTGTGAAATTTCAGCGTGTCTCAGAAGCACAGGTGGGTTTGTATTCAGGCAGGCAGGACCTCCCCATGGAGACTGCCAAGCACTCCACTCACTGCACGCCGATCTAGAATAAATGGTCACGGGAGGAGGCTGGGGGCAGCATCGCAGCTGGAACCCTGAGGTTACGGGGAAGCTGAGAATCACACAGAAACAGGTGAAGGTGGAGGAACCAGGCAGGCGGCTCCAGGGCATGGGGATGGGCTCTCCGAGGCGGGTATGAGACAGCCTTGTGCCTCTGGGTTTGAGCTGCCAGGACAGGGGTGGCTAGCCCGGGGAGGCTAGGGAAGGTTTGCAATGCGCTACTGAGTGTTTGAAGGTTTCCTGAGGCAAGGACAGTGCGTTCTTGTTGTAAAACAACCTATAACAAAGGCTTGACTGCAGCACGGGCCAGTCACCAATAACTGAACACAATAAATGCCCTGTCACTCAGGTTCTCTGAATACAGAGGTCCCTTGTAGTTAGAAACAATTCTGCTAGAAATACGGAGCTCGAGAAATGTTACATTCTGTGAAGCTCTCTGGTCCGTTGGCTCTTTGCTTCTTCTAAATTAGCAAAAGACTCTGAGAACCTAAGAAAGCTAGGTATCACATTCTAAGAAAAGGGCTCAGAAATTATGCTTATAATTTCAGAATGTCCATGACCTCAAGAAAATAGCCTCTCTTTTAGTCTAACACTCATTTTATATTTGAAAAGACTGAGGCCTAGAGAGGTTACAAGGTTCCAAATAAATTAGTAGAAAGGCTAACACTGGTACCCAGGTCGTCTAGTGGCCTCATACTGCTAGGAGAAACCAAAGCATAGCACGGTGTTGCCGAGGCCAGAAGGAACCCATGTTTCAGTCGAGACCTGAGAACAGAGTACAGTGATTATGACTTAGTCTCTTGTCTATGACACAAATCTAATATTGGAGCCAAAGCAGGTACAGAGTATGCCAGAGAAGGTGACCTGAGGACACTGCGAGCAGAGACAGGAGCTCACAGGCTGTGGCAGAGAGAGCTGGCCACAAAGGGAGAGGGCCACTGTCCTCAGCAGAAGGATTTGCACCATGCTCAGCTGTGTTTAGGCACGCCCAGCATGGTGCTTGGCACACAGGAGGGGCTCCATAAACACTATTTCCTTCCCGTCTTTTTTCATGGAACAGGTATGAATTTTTTTCTAGCTCCTCGGTACATGCTACGGTTAGGTAATCGAGGCAAGAGTGGCTTGTGCCAAAAAGCCTGATTTTGAGTTAACGCCCTCTATGGAGGACTGCTAACTGTATCCTCTGCACATACATAGACCCACCTGAAACTCTGAGCTCAGCTGTTATCATGGTAACAGAAGGAGACATTTTAGTCTCCATCTCTCTCTCTCTGACTCATGGATACCTGCCAGGTAACAGATGGCCTTTGTGGACAATTACCTTCATTTTGCTGCAGTGTATTTAAATTAAACAAACCGGCCTCTTTGCTGCCGATTTTCAGAGGCCCTCTCAGAAAAACAACAACAGCAATAAAATCCACAAAAAACCACCCTGCGAGAAAGGAGCTGCAAGTCTGAAATTTAGGTAAGGCAACCCTGACTGTATAGAGGAATGGGACTTTTTTTTTTAATGTCGATTTATTTATTTTGAAAGAGAGGGAGGGAGAGAATCCTAAGCAGGCTCTGTGCTCAGTTTAGAACCTGACTTGGGGCTCCATCTCAGGACCCAGAGATCATGACCTGAGGCAAAAATCACGAGTCGGGTGCTCAACTGACTGAGCCACCCAGGTGCCCCTAAGAATGGACTTTGTGCAGATCTTTTCCCTTCAAGAAAAGGTAAAAAACCCCACATACTGTTTTGACCCAGTGTTGGGGTGGCTCTGTTACGAAAACGCAGCCGTTGCATCAAATGTGTACATGAACGGAGAGAGGAGGCCACGCTGCTGCCCGTCCTGCTGCTGGCTTGAAACTCATCGCCTAACACGATGACGGTTAAGACTGCCAGCAGTTAGAACCAGGGATGGGAGTGAGCAGAGAGCAGGAACGAGGTGGAAGAGATGAGCGAGACAACCACATGGCAGTGAGCAAAGAAGCAGGCTGTGGCTCCCTCTGGGGTGAATTAGGAACAGCTAAAGAGCACGCCCGGAGACCTTCCTATCTCAGCAAAGGTGCCGGGTAGCTTACATGCTGTGCAGCTTTTAAAGGTAAACTTTGCGTCTAAACACCAGAGAGAAGAGCTGAAGAGTTTTATGATGGCTCACTGTTCTTTCCACCACAAATACCATGAACATACATTTATGTATTGGGTAGGTCTGGCAGAAGGATAGGGTGGGGCCACCAGAAAGTCTGCCATGAGTCCCTCTGCAGAGGGCTGGCACCTGTTTGTTCCCACATCACATGAGGAAACTCAGGGTTTACACATGGCCTGTCACTCAGTGTTCTCTGTGGTGGCTCATGGGGTAAGCTGCTATAGCACAGGAAACAGCTCCCGTGGGACTGCTGGGTGTTTATGGTCACAGTATTGGCAGTGGGTAGACTCTGTCCCTATTCAAGTCCAACTACATTGCAGAAGACAAAGCTTACCTCAAGGCTTCGAGGGGTGTGGGCGGGGGCGAGTGTCTAGCTATCTTTCTTCGTAGAAGGAGGAGAGCATACTAAGTCCCAGGGACAAAGAACAATCTACTAAAACTCACCATAAACCCAAAGATCAAAAGAAGTTGAAATTTAAACTTTCAGATAGGGAAGCCCATAAATTCTAAGCCAAGATCACCCTCTTTCTGTTTGTTTCTCCTAGTCCGTCCGGCTCTGTTTGAAAATGGTATTCCATCAGTTTGCACTGCAGGATTTCAAAGCCAGTTCCAGTGAAATGATCAGGGACCTCACTGAGGGGAAAATCCCTATAAAATGAATAGGAAACACTCTGCTTGCATATTAGAAACAAAAAGAGAATAAACTGCCAGGAGATCATGGTCCTTATTCAGACAGCTAAATCGGTGATCAGGCAGGCAGCCAGAACCTACCAGCGACATTTTAAAATTCAACGAGTCAAATTCAAACGCTACTTACAGGTTTGCAAAACTCATACAGTGAGGTATGGCACCCTTACTCAACAGCACCATTCTTTGCTGAGTCCCTGCTGTGTATAACACAGTAGTCAGAGTCCAGGCTTTGCACCTAGTTTGGGTGCCAGCTTTACCATTTATTAGCAGTAACTTACTTAACCTCTCTGCATCTCAGGTTCTTCATATGCAAAATGGAGGTTTTATCTTTACAGGTTGGTGGTGGATGAACATAAGATAATCCACACACCGGCTCAGTAGAGGGCTACCTGCCATTATTCTACTTTGAAAGGTACTGGGGGTCACAAAGGGGCAGTGTGTCCACTGTTAGCAGGCTCACAGTCCCCTGGGGTTGTTACGCATGTATGCAATTAGCATACAAAGTAAGATGAAATCTATGCCTTGGTGGAGGCACAAAGGAAAAGCACAGAAGCGAGAGAATGTAACTCTGAGCTTCTAGAACAGGGTAAGGTTTCATAGAAGAGGTGGCACCTGAGAGTATCTTGAGCGCTATAATTTCAATAGGCAGAAAAGGCTCGAGAAGGGCAATCCAGGTGAGGAAAGGGCATGAACACAGGCAGCTGGCCTGGTAGGGGAGGCTGCCTGCAGGGGTAAGGAGCAGGTGGGGGGTGTAGCATGTAGGGAGCACAAAGACACGTGGTAAGAAAGCGCAGAGTGGCCTACCATCATCCAGAGCCTTAAATAAAGAGTCACCTAGTTTATTTACTAGGCCAGAGATGGGCAAACAGCAGCCTACGGCCAAATCCAGCTCACCACCTGTTTTTTACAGTCCATGAGCTAAGAATGGTTTTCACATTTTGAAATGGTTGCATTTTAAATAGTTATATAAGTACCTACATAATATCTCTGATTTGGTTTATGAAGCCTAAAGTATTTATAGTCTAACCCTTAAAAAAATTTTTTTTAATTTTAAGTAGGCTCCATGCCCAGTGTGGGGCCTGAATTTAAGACCCCCAAGCTCAAGAGCCACATGCTTACCCACTGAGCCAGCCAGGTGTCCCACACTGTCTAATCCTTTAACAAAATGCCTGCTGACCCCTGCTGGGGGCAGCAGCACAGGGAGCTAGGGAAGGTTCCAGAGGAGACAATGGGGTGGCCAGTGCCATGTGTTTAGGAACATGGCTACGGGGCAATGTGAAGGAGGGACTGAGGAGCAAGAGACAGGACACACGGAGCCCTTATGTGGAGGCTCTCCCAACAGACCAGGTGACAGATGATGGAGGCTGGAATGAAGAAAGGTGGTAGGAACTGGAAGGCGAGAGACACAAGCAGACCTTTGGAGAAAAACTTGCCTGGACTTTGACAAGTGTGCAGATGAGCAGAAGCCTGGAGAGAGGGCGCAGACAGGGACCGCTGGCAGGAAATATGGACAGAGGAGTGACTTGCGGGGAAGGTGCCTGGAAATCTTTCGCCATCCAGTCCATATCTAAACCTCAGAATCAGGGATTCTGAGAATGCCTCAACGGCTCAGGCTGGTATCACAGAGCGAGGTTCTCTAGGTTCTTAACTGGAGGTAATTTTACCTGCTAGGACCTGGTGGGGGGTGGGGACTATCACTGGAATTTAGTAGGTAGAGGTCAAGGGTCATGCTAAACACCCTACAATGCATAAATCAGCCCCCCCTTAGCCTCCAAAGAGTTATCTGGCCCACAGTTCCACGGTGCTGAGGATGAGAACCTGGCTGGTTGAAGTCAGAGTCTTCTCCTTCCCAGGTGGCAGGCTGCTGTGGGAGGAAGGGCAGGTCACCAGTAGCCTTGGCTTAGGTTAGGATCTTTAAGGGGCCCAAGAATAAACTCTCATAACTTCTGCACATTTGGAAGATGTCCTGAGGGGCAGCTGTAGACCTCAGTCTCCTAGATTCTCTCTTGGTTTCTTGAGGTCTGAGCTGGTTAAATACGGGAGTTGAAATTGGAAATGTGAACGCCATGAATAAATAGTGAATGTTGCATATATTCAAGTTAATAAGAATGCACAATAATAAAAGTACTGAAGGATTTATGGTTAGCCAGCTTGCAGAGCTGTGTGGATGGATTCTTACTAAAGGTACCACATTAGCTGCAGTTAAGCATACCTCTGCATTGCCTCTAATTTTATAAAACATGCTTCTACTTTTTTTCTTCTTTTCTTCTCTTTCTCTCTCTCTTCCTCCTTTCCTCTCCCTCCTCCCTTCCTCTTTCTCCCTCCTTCCCCCCTCTCTTTCTCTTAAAGCATCGGGGCATCTATACTGCAGTGCCAAATGACAGTAATTCTATGCCGGACTATGACTGGCAGCAAATGGAGAAGAGTGCAAAAAAGTCTACTGTACCTTTTATAACATGCTTCTTTTAGCTGAAACTAAGCAGATGTTCATTTCGGTTAAGGACCCTAGGAGAGAAAGCTCCCGACTTTTGCATTATTGTTAATATGGAACACTGGAACCAGCCTGAGGTCAGCTACAAAACCCTAGCAATAAATTGGTGCAGGATCAGGATTTGAAGAAATGCCTACGGATGGCCTCCAAGTGAAGGGTCATAGATCCAATCTCATGCCAAGAGAGGATGCTGGGGTGAAGTCTAACAGAAAAAGCAGTAGGGATTCCTCTCCTCCTGTGGAAGCCCAAGAGATAAGCCAAAGAAGAGGGCTTCACGGAAGCAGCTGATATTTTCTTAGGACGCTTTTTTTTTGTCTGGAAAAGTAGGAAGTAGAAGGCTGGCATGAAGAAACACTGAGAAAGGAGCTGGTTATTGAAAGAAAAGCCCAGACTATTTCAAAGTCACAAAAGGAGACACCAGTCTACTGAACCCAGTTGATTCTCTGTAGACCCTTCCTGGTTTTAGCCTTTCTCCAATATGCTGGCTGGTACAGGTGATGAAAGTATCAAAGGATTGTGAAGCTGAAGTTTATAGATTAGGAAACAGGTTTGTAAAGCCTATGCACATGTTCAGACAGAAAAGTGGTTTTGTCAAGAAAGATCTTTGAGTCACAAGAGCAATCCATTCATATGTAATTCAATAAGGCAGATTGAAGATTTAGTTCCTTCTCTTTCTTTGGATTGAAACCAAAGCAGGGTGGCAGTTGGACAAAACAAAGCCTATTTTTCAGAGCTATCTACATGGCTACTCTACTGAAAATTTTCTTTCCAGGGTTGCTGGTAACTTCCTGATTGGCAAATCCAAGCGCTTCCTTATCCTATTGTCTCGTTAATTTTCTCCTTCTGGAAAGCTTCTGAGCTTTCACCAAGAACCCACAATCCTACCTCTCCCACCTCCTCTTTCTTCCTTTTCTCTACTATGTTTTTTCCCTAAGGCTCATGTTTATGGTTTCAACCCTAATTTTATGTTGAAGACTTCCATATCTACAATGCTAGCCATGTTTTCCCACTGAAATTCCAGCTGCATATCCCCAAATATATGGTAGATCAGACAGAAAGCCTGAGTGCTGCCTGATCTTCAGACTCAGTATGTTCAAAAACAGGTCGAAGTCCCCTCCTAACCCAGGTCATCTCTTTTTACTTCTTCAGTCAACGTGCCCAGCATTTTCCGAGATCCTCAGGCTCAGAACCTGCAAAAGTCATCTTTTACTCATTCTTTTCTGCTGATGCTTCGCTGAGACTCAGATTGTAGGATTCTGGGTGAGATACTGTGTCGCGGTGATTCGATATTCTTCTAGAGGAAGGACAATTTCTCTAGCTTGGTGTTTAGAGAATTTCCCAGGAGACCTTGGAAGATAGTTTTCATATGTTGTATGCATTCTGGCCAAGGGAGAAAAAGACAGAAATATAGTGCAGGAGGGAAATAAAAAAGCAGGGAAGCAAATCTCTCAGTTTGTCATTGATGAGGGTGATGAAAAATACTGCGAAGACTCAAAGCGATTTCCCCCCGTGTGTCCTCACACTGTAAACTCCTCGTAGGTGTTCAAGGAGTTCTGGGGTAGTGAAATATAAAGACTTATTTTTAATATTGTAATAATATTTTCTCTTTGTGAGAAAAAACTGGAAAAAAAAAGTAAAACAAACTCCTAGGTTCCTAGAGTGAGTACAGGATCCGAGACTGATGAATGAGCACACTACATAGACTCAACGAGGCAATCTACGTGCAGTCAGCATGAGGTCGTCTAGACAGACGAGGCCTGGAACCCAGGCTGAAGGTCTGTGGCAGAGTCATTTAGGACACTACATAGATCTTTGTTTACCAAAAGCCATATGTGAAGTTTGCAAACTTAGAGGGACAGCAGCAGTACCTGTGGCTCAGGATACCACTGACCTGGCTTGTGTTTCTGTATTTAAGGCATCATACCAATGATGAAATAATGTTCATACTATTTGAGGGTGGCATTTTGTAGGATTTCTCTTGTTATCCTTCAAAAGGCCAAGTTCACTGCCTTGAACATATGTAGTAAGCACTGCTGAATAAATAAATGAATGGCAATTCTTTGCCTTGGGGTAGAAGTAGACTCAGGCTTCTATTTCAGAGTATGGTGTGGTCAGAGGGTCCAGAAGATTTAGAGGCATGTGAATTTGAATCACTTCCCATTAAGATTGTATCCAAAGGTTAAGTGAAGCAAGAGGGGAAGTGGTCCATGAGCCCATCAAGGGGCTCACCAATAATCTCTTTAATGGACAAAGGAGGCTTTTATTCATCATTGTATAAGGTTTTTAAAAAGCACTTTTTCTTAAACTTACAAAATTAATATTCATAAGGTTTGTTAGAACCATGGGTCAACCATGGTTAACTAAATATTGAGCACCCCTCCTCTGAGATATATTTGGGGGAGCCAGGCAGAGATGTAGGCTTTTAAGAGCCAGCCCACACCACACTTTCTTTGGTGTAGCTGTAGTGGGTTATAGTCTGATTCTGGAAATCAGAAAGGGCATGGGGCAAGATCCCACTTGATATTCCAACTTCTGAAGTAAAAGGAAAGCTTCCAAATGTGGCTCTCTTAGCGGAATCCCCAAGATTCCTCTAATTCCATAATTTTCAGAGTCCCATCTGTCTAACCCTCCAGGCCATTACCATACTGCTAATTGGATCAAGGCCACCCCAGGGAGCCCTCTATTCTTATATGTTACTATCTAAAGTTAGATAGCCTGATGTTGATCTGTATATAAAAAGTAATGATGTCTAATAGAATTCAGAGAAACGTTCCAGGCAACATCCTTCATGAATAAACTGTCCCCCCTTCCTGGGACAGCTCATTTTATTTGGTGTTAGCAATCCAGGAGTAAAATTTTATGCTATATTGAGTTACTGGAACACCAAGATGTGACTAGAATGAATTTTAAAATCCCTCCAGACTAGGCCTGGGGCAGCCCACAGCTCAAGTGCACCAACCATAGTAAACGCCATCATCAGCATTACTCGTCAGTCTGTGGTCACCTTAGTGAGCCCCTTCGTAACAACCCACAACCAGGCTGCAGACACCAGGTTTTTACTAAGCAATTATCAAAATACTTTCAAGTGATATAAATAACTACAGATATCCCATATTTTATAGATTATATGTATTAAAAAAAAGAGAGGATGATTGTCTTCTATGTAATCAACATGTTCTTTAAACAGAAATGATAATGACGTTAATCATAATTAATGGCAACCTTGAAATTCCTTTTTCTGATTCCTTTTTATAAAGGGCGTTTCTGAACGGTGATTTAGTCTTCTGAATGGGCAGGAAACAGGAGTACCTTGAGCAAAGTCACTGCTATAAGTACTCGAAGCAGTTATGTCCCTTATAATCAATAAACTTACAAATTCACACTGTTTTTAGCTCAAAATCTTATAAGTTTGGTTAATACTGGTTTTCATTCAGCAACTATTTATTGAGTATCTGCTATGTGGCAGGTACCAGGCTAGCGACTGGGGATGACGGTAGTGAAAAAGGCAGACAAAGTCCTTTAATTACAGTCTGATGACGGTCATGGGCCTGATTAACCCTGACTTGGCTGATATGATCTAATTCCTGAGTCTGTTCAACTGTAGGGTATATCGTGGGTGGAAGAGTCACTCAGTGAAGTCTTATCTGAAATAGCCAGGCAATTCTTCCCTTAATTATAACTCTTGGATCTGAGAAAAGGGAAGGGAAGGGAGGGAGGGAGGGAGAGAGGAAAGACACAAGAATTATCAGCTGAGGTGCTGATGCCACTCAAAGCCCTGGAGAAGTGGCTGAGGCTGAAGGTGGACCCACAGCACCAAAAGCTGCTAAGTCACAGTCATTACCCACTCCTCTCAAATCCCCCCAAAGCTAAAATAATCCCTAAAGAGAAAAGAAGCAAGAAGGCGACATGAAAAGTTCTCTATAATGGATTTATAGAGCCAATTTTGGGAAGCATGTCTAGTAAATTCATTGTACGAGTCTCTCACAATTATTTTATTACCCATTTAGGTAACACATTTTGATGGGGGAAGAAATTAAATTATACCAGCCAGAACCCAGGAAGGAAGAAAATGTTACAACTTAGCTCTGTGCTAAATACCTTTTTGTGTCTCACTCAGTAATAAGACAGACTAAAACAGAAGCACTAGTTCTAAAGCTTTATGTGTCTACATGTTAAAAATGTTGAATTATATAAAGCTGTTAAGTTCAAATTTGAGCCTCAGCGCCTTGGGTGGGTCCAGTTTAAACCTGTGATGTAAACAGAGGATATTTAAACCTATATCCACAGAGCAGAATGTCTTACCTATATCATAGCGGAGAAAGATGGGGGAAAAACAATTTGTACCAATTTGTGCTGTGAGAGTATGAGGACAAGGTCATGAACTCAGGATCATGGCCATGAAGAACTTCCAAGGCATACATACAAGTGGTTCATTAGGGGCAAGCTTCAGCGCTCTGGGTCTAGCCTCTTACTTTGCCAACTTCAAGGGGATGACGATCTCACACAGAATCAAAGGTCACTGAAGTGAACATGTTATTTAATCCCCTGTCTGTCAAGGTCAGCTTTAAAGTGACCTGAGAAATAACACCAGCAGTGGCAATTTCTGGTTCTTGGATTACATGGCCATACATAATATTTTTAAAAAATGAAATGCCTATTGAAGTTCTACTGCTACCATTAAAAGAGATACCTCATAATGCCTGCCCTCTTCAGAAAGAGAGTTCTCACGTAAGGTGTATGGTGCTTCACTCTGAGCCGGCACATTCCCAGAGGGATCAGGAGATGCTAGTCTGGGCAGGTTGTTGGAGTAATGTTTTAGCTGCAACATGCATCTTTGGGGTGGAGAGGAGAGGAGAGGAGAGGAGAGGAGAGAAGGAGGGAAACACTGGCTGTGGGCAGCTACAGGAGAGGGGATGCCCTGGAACACCAGGAAGGAGAGATTTGTCAGGGAAACAGTGGGAGAAAGAAGGAAGGAGAGATGTTCTCTTTCCTTCTCTCAACACAAGCTCACCCATCCTCCACTTGTGGTCGGCATTACCAGCATCCGCGTCTCTGTGGCTTCTAAGCAAACTGGAAGATTATACTTCCATGCCCCCTTGAAGTTAAGTGTGGTCATGTGACTTGCTTTGGCCAATGAAATGGAGTAGAAGTGAAGTATGTGTGTCACTTCCTGGGAGAAACATTTAATGACTGGGCTTGACTTTCCATGCTGTCTTCTCCTGCTTTGCCCATATGAATGTACCTACTGAGGGAGTGCCTGAAGATCAGAGCAATAAACCACGTGTGAACGAGGAAAAAAACAAAACCAAACAAAGCAAAAACTAAACAAATTTCTGTTACAGTAAAGCCACTGAGATTTCTGGGTTGATCACCTATCTTAATCCCATAATCTATCTGCTTTCCTTCTTTCTGACAGTCTCTTTTTTCCTTGCTCCTTTCTTGCCTTCTCTCCCCATTTGATCTTTTCCTTCCTTTCTTCTCTTTATCATTTCATTGCCCTCCTAACTGAAAATAATTATAAATATAATGTTGTATATTCCTATTTTTTTCTAAATATTTATTTTTGAGAGAGAGCGAGAGAGAGAAAGAGAGTAAGTGGAGTAGGGGCAGAGAGAGAGAGGGGGACAGAGGATCCGAAGTGGGCTCCACACTGACAGCAGTGAGCCCCGATGCAGGGCTCAAGCTCACGAACTGTGAGACCATGACCTGAGCCGAAGTCGGATGCTTAACTGACTGAGCCACTCAAGCGCCCCTGTATATTCCTATTCTCAATCTAAAACATGGATCACTTTGTTTTTTGGAAAAAAAAAAAAACAACAAGTAAATTTTTTGAATTAAACATTCATATTTCTCTCTTAAAATTAAAGCCCTGAGGTAAATTAAAAATCAGCTTTAGCTTGTATAAAAAAAATGTATGCTTTGAAAACGTTACTATGTTATATAAACATATGGTATTACTATTGTGGATAGGCCCTCGATTGATTTTCTTGTGTGGGTTAAGGGCTGTCCGGAAAAATAATAACAAACATAAACCTTCCCTAAACACCATGCAACAGCCATTCAGCTCAAAAACCAGAGCTCCCCGTGGAGCAGACTCTGAACAGGAAATCACTTCGGGCATAACCAGTTACTTAGCTTTCATCGGTAACTTTGTTAAGAAGGCTCCTGGGGCTGGAGCATCCACAAGCCTGTTCAAGACTAAAGGACATTTGAAGTTATCAGAAGAACTACACATTTTCATGCACAATCATTCATGATGTAGTATTTAGACCTGAGGTCACTCCCATAAACCCTGAAAGTTGTTTCAAGCAATTGAAGTCACTCTAGACATGAAGCAGCAGAGAATGCAAAAGCAGGGGAATGCAGTCGTAGCCTGGCTAATCATGCATATTTAAATAAACACAACAGATGTGTACTTAAAAAAAATTTCAACAAGCTCTGGTTTCAAGTAAGAACATGCTCTACTAACGAGGTAAACATGACGTGGACATTCAGGCCATTTGACACGACCATGGAGCGGACGTCTGAGGGTTTGACGCATAACCAAGTCTGCAGAGACGAACTTGTGCAGGGCGGAGAGGAGAAAGAACGTAACAGTTCTATGAGGAAAAGAACATGCAAAAGGAGCAAGAATCAGGTGGAGAATTCCCAAGTTCACTTACTGCCTGCTTTTGCTCTTCCTCCTAGAGGTATTGAAGATGGAAAAAAAGGCAGAGGGAAAAAGGAGAGAGGTTAATGCCCATCACCACAAACATTTGGAAGAAATGATAGAAGATCAGGCAAACCAGGCCAGGCGTACAGGTTCGGGGACCAAAGGCCCAGACCGCCATCAGGGCACCATCAGCTGAACTGAGCGAATGGCAGGCCTCCCCCACACCCAGCTCATTCAGTGCTAGCCTCCAGAACTGGGAAAACCATCTAATCCAACTTCCTCATTTATAGACAGAAGAGGCCTAAACTGAAAGAAATAGCTCAACTAGGACTCAGAAGCCCAATAATCATTCAATTTCCCCATTCCTAATATTCACATGTGTTAGCTACCTTTCTCTGGGCCAACGGTTCGCAAAGCTGCAGCACCTGGAAACTTGTCAGAGATGCAAAGTTTGGGCGCCAGCCAAGACTACCTGAATCCAAACTCTTGGGGTGGGTGGGGCACAGCAAAGTGTTTCAGAGCCTGCTAGTTTGTGAGCCACTGCCCTAAAATCTTCCCCCAAACTAGCATTTTCACCTGACCACAGATTCTCTTACTTAATCCCCTCCTCTCCACTTGTTTCGGGGCTGCTTTGTGCTTTTTTCCAAGGAAGCACATGCATCCCATCCCCATTCCTCCAATAAACTGGAAACTGCTTCAGGGTCCTGAGAGGCTTTTCAAAAAGAACTCTCGACCTCAGTTTTTCACTAATTCAACACAGGTTCATTTAGTACTTCTTATGCATAAAGCCCTGGAAACGTGAAGATAAGATGTGGTCTCTGTCTTTTAGAGTCTCACAGTGATGGCGGGCAGAGTGGGTACTTGCCACCTCTCAGCTATCAGAATGCACCACTGGGCGCCGCGGGAAGAAGCACAACAAAGATGAGAGAAACACTTCTGAGTCTCTCTCCGCAGTCCTTTGCTCTTCAGCTGCTCTGTCTTTTTAATGGGCCTTTTTGCTTTTCTTTCTGTGCCTCATCATGGGTAACTGTGGTCAGGGAGCCTCTGCTCTTTGCCCCAAGTGCGCAAATCTAAAAGCTGTTGCAATGGTTCCATTTAAATCGGATCCATCCGTGCAGGCATCTTTACTGAACATGTGTGTAGGAAGACTTAGGGATGGGCGAGTGCTTCTGCTTCTACAGGGCCTGCAGATCCGGAGCCAATGGTGAGAATGGTTTCAGAAAATCCAACCAATTACAAAAAGGGGAGAGGAAGTAAAAAATTTGGAAACAATAATTTTATTCCTGGAAGGGAGAGACATGGACTAGAAAGTAAATAGGCACCAAGAACTCTCTCCAGGAGACTCCGGCTCAGGACAAGACGATGTTCTTCGTAATCAGAGCCAGCTGCTAGATGCCTGACCAAACCTATCCTCACATGAGCCCAGGCAAAGAGAGCCCTGAGCGTTAGCTCAGGTAGCCTTAAGAAGTTAGCATCTTGGGGTGCCTGGCTCAGTTGCAACTCTTGATCTTGAGGTCGTGAGTTCAAGCCCCACCTTGGTTGCAAGGATTACTTTAAAAAAATTTAAAAAAAAAAAAGAAAAAAGAAAAAGAAGTTAGCATCTTTCAGTTTTTGCATCTGGCACGCGTGGCGCTGGTTAGAAGGGATGAGAATTCCACAGCTGGGAAGAGCTTTCCCTTCCTAGCCAGGCTTCCCTGTAAGGCAGAGTACTTTTCTTCCATTCACTCACCAGGGCAAACAGCCACAGGAAGAGTTATTAAGCCATTTAAGATGTGTTTTTATTGCTGGCACTAAGTGTTGAAATGGACACCGAGATGGTGGGGGAGGGTTGAGGCAATCCTGACAGGCTGGAATTGCAGTTGAGGTCAGAAGACAAGGACGAAAATTCTCAGAACTGTTTCTAAGACACCTCCCTATTTCACTGTTTTCTCCAGGTTTGGTATTGGAGGTAACATTGCTTTGGCTCAACAGAATGGGGAAATTTCAGGAAGCAATGTTTCATGTTTGCACATTTGATAATTCTGCTATGGATAGTTTGTCCAAAGACATGACATCATGATAATTTACAGTAGACACATGTCAGGTTAGGACGGGAATGGTGGACAGGGCAGCCTTTTCAGGAGTTAGGGGTCTCTGCTGTGCACTGGGGTTAGAAGAGGGTGAGCTTTGATAAAGTGTTACTTAGGATGGTGTCTTCTAATTTAAACTCACAGAAGTTACTCAGATAAAGCCTTGAAGGCTCTGTCAACACAGTAAGCAGGTCAGATATAAGGTCTTAGAACCCTTTTGTTCTCAGTCAGTCAGTCAGTGGGGTCAGTAAACACTGACTGATGACAACAGGCATAGGAGCCAAGGTTGATTTAAAGCGAATAATACTACTGTAACTGCAAATCCAAAAGGGCTTATGTCACCTAAAAACACGTGAGACTTTTCTACATGGGGGATGTCTAACTAGGTGGCCAAAGTGACACCATAACCACTGCAGTTATCAACATGAAAAGTTATATTCTAAACCTCATTTGCAAATGAGGTTGAAATCCAAAACTGCAGAATTTACCTGGTGACTCTGTTTCAAAAGCAATATTAGAAAAATGAAAAATGAGGCAAAAAAATATTGGGACATGATTTATAAAGTAAAACACCAATATACAACCACTTCCAGATTAAATAAGTTTGGGACAGAGATTATCATACACATTAATCAGGGGTGAAAATGAAAGGAAGAGATACGTTCTGACCGTGGGTACCTGAGTGTCAGTCTACATTATCATCAAAAAACCAAAAGTACAATTAAAAAGGTCCCTGATACTCCTTGGTGACAAGGCTTGAGTCTTACTGCCAAATACCTAAACGTGACAGGAACCAATATTTTCTAGTTAAATAAATATATGATTAGTTTTTACTCTGCCTTATTACAAAAAAAGGATTTAAGATTATTGTTGAATGAATTAATAAACAATGGTGACACTTCACATATATCCTTCTTTAAATTATCATTTTTCAGACAAATAGACAATGTACATAATATTTCACTGAAGCCGCAGAAAGAACTCCCTGTGAAATGGAAATTTACTGTGTGGTGCACTTTAATTTATGAGCATCCCAGACCATGTGGTTTCACTGTCCATTTGACTAAGTGCTTACAGCTGTTTTATGAGAGAATTAAATGCTAGCAGATTGAACATCAACGAGGGCAGGACAGTCCTTTGAAATTAAAATTAGGATTCTAAAGCGTATTTTTATTATGGGTTGGTGAATATATTTTCTTAATAGTAGGAAAACATCTTTGAAATTTTCATGGAAGTCAATGATTTCTACGGGTGACCTTTTAGGAGTGCATTTAATACACAAATTAGGATTGTGCTGTCACCTTTTTTAGGAAGCTGGACATTAGACAAGCATGAAGTTTTCAACTGTAAATTCTAATCAACGGATAAAAAGACAACATTCCTGGTCTGTGTTGCAAATTATTCCTCCCAGTCTGAATGGCCTCAGCCTATCAGGTAAGTAAGTTTTAAGGCATTTAAGAAGCCGGCAGGGGATTTTACAAAATGGGGTACAAGGATCCTGCTTAGTTTACAAAATTGTAACTGTAAGACAGTAGCTAGAAATACAAAGGAACTCAGGGTTTGGGATCAGAGTTCATGCCTCAGCTCAATCTGCCGAGCCCCTGAATACAAGCATCAGAAGTGAACCACCAGGTCACAGTAGTGCTCACAGGGCTCTGAACCAGGAACTCTGAGGGAGATAGAGGGCAGCGCAGCTAACGGGAAAGCAGACCATGGGACTTTGGGGAAATGCATTCTGACTTCCCTTCAGTTTGCATAAGCCTTTTGCCTTTTACAAAAATTACCCTAGGGTATCTTCCCATCTATGTTTGGGTAATGTCTGAAAGCAACTTGCTACAAGTGAGTCTGACCCAGGCCAGGGATGAGTGGATCCCCTATCATCTCCTGTCTTGCAGGGGACTACCCCATAATGGCAGGTCTTCGAATGCCCCACGTGGCTCCAGATGTTACAACGGCCAAATCTATTAAAGTGCCTCTCTGCCATCTTGAGTGGGTGATTGGGCTGGATTAGCTGGATACTTGACAACTATTAGAGGGATTTGGGCCAGGTTTTATGCATGAGATTTTCTTTAAACAGTACCCATTTAGACATGAAATACTTCTCAAGAGAAATTCTGTTAACAGTGTTAATGTAGAACTGCATCCATACAAAACAACCCAAAAAGCCAGGACTAAAGCTAGGAGGAAAAAAACAAAAACAAAAATCACAAAAAACAAAAAAACCCCTCAGCTTAAGACTAAAAGAAGTGATTGTCTTGAGTCAAAACTCAAACACTACATTTACCCAAGTTGTTAATACCACTTGCTTCACTATGAAGGGACTCGTTTAGCATGGAGAAGTTAAGGAAAAGTCTCCAAGCTGATGTTTCCTTGAGCCGCATTCCTGGTCTGGACCCCTGTCACTCACACACTCACGCTCACACATTGTGACCTAGCACAGCCAACGGGCTGGACAGTGACATCTGCCTCCATTTCTCCTTCGGTTCCTTCCCGCTCTGATCTGCTCTACATATTTACCCAAACTATTATTTCCAAAACCGTCAGGGACTCTCTCACCACAGGATTCAATCCACTCCCCTCAGCCTGGCTTTTGAGGCAATCCACGCTTTGTGATTTCCACTCTGGCTGCTAACTCCGAGTCGTACCGCAAAATACAGCAGTTTCAAAGCACAGACACGGAGACCTAAAGAATTAACACCAGTAACAAAAGTGCTCTGGTATTGCTGCTACGTATCTGGGTAAATATTTCTGTGGAGTGCCAGTAAAACTGTCCAAGTGAGGACACTTAAATGTCAAATGGGCCTTTCTCTCCTCTGGGGTATAGGGGTTGTAATATATTTTTCAACAAAGAGAGTGACATCTGAATCGTTCCAAATTTATTCAAGCCCTAAGACAACAAACATAAATCTGGTATGCTATTTTGTTCCTCCTAATAAGGTTATTCGTTAGAATTAGTTCGATTAGCTTGGTCTGCCACTATAATACTAAAATAGGTCACTTAATCCTTCTTAAGTATTTAGGGGAAATATTTGAAAATGTGTTTTAAAAGAAACTTTAAATAGTTGAGAAACATTTATTTATATATAGTTAATATACTATTTATAAACCTTCCTAGCACTATTTAAGGACAGGACTCTAATTCCAGTTACTCAGTTTTTATAATCAGGCTTTACACGAATTAGATGACTTCATGGGATCGTGTCTAACTTCATGGGCAGCGACATGCAAGTCTGCTCGGGCGGCACCGGGGAGGCAGAGCTGAGCAGGGCGCAGGGGAACGGAGCAGCTGGCGGTGGGGTGGGAGGCCGGGGCGGCAGGGGTCTCACCTTCAGCAGCTTCATGAGCCCCTCCAGCTGAACCATCAGCTCGCGCCGGCTCTCCTGCAGTGCCGACATCCTCTGCTCCAGCTCATCTTTCCTCTGCCTGTCCGAGAGGAGAAGCCCGTCAGAAATGAGACTCTGAAGAGAAAGGGACCCTCAGAGAAGGGTCTACGCCTCGGTGAAATGGGGCTTTCGACCCGATTCTGCCATTTACCAGGGTATGAGAAGTTGTGACACCTTATGTGGAAAGTGGTGATATTTGTTTTGCTCACTTTACTGTTGTGAGAATAGTATGTAAAAATGCTTTGGAAAACGCACATTGCCATAGAGACAAAAAAAGCACGTGATTTAAAAAATTCCTCAGGAAGACAAATTTAGAAAGATCCATTAAACGAGTCCAAATTTAAATGGATAGTGGAGAAAATGTATGAAAACTGCTCAGGCAAAATAGGGTTCAGTAGCTATTGCCTCCAGCACCAGACGCCAGCCTCGAGGGTGAGACTGACCTCAGGGTGGCTCTGTGTCTAGGAGAACTCACTTTTCTCTGAGGACAGGTTTCATGTCAGTTCCAGCTCAGGAAGTCCAAAACTGAACTTAAGACTTTAGTCCGCAAATGGTTCTCTTTCCTCATTTCTTCTAGTTGTCATGGCTGAAAACCTGGGTCCTCTCCGATACTTTCCTGCTTATACCCTATATTCAGTCATCCGATTCAGATGACTCTTTCCTAGAAATTTATGTCTTTTTCTCCCATCTCTCACTTTATCCAAACGCGCCTTACCTCACACATGCAATGGTCTCTTAGCTGATTAATCCTGACTTCATCTGTTATGGCAAAGTGGGATACAAATCAAGAGGCTTGAGGCCCACCATTTACTAAGAACTGCAACCTTGGACAAGTCACTTAACCTGTAAGAGCCTCAATGTTCTCTTCACTAAAATGGGACTAATTACAAACAACTATGGCAATTATTTCGAGGATAAGTAAGATAATGGGCATACAAGATAAAATTATTATCCTATTTCCTTTTCACTGCGGTTGTTAGGAAAGTTTTAATTATATATGTGGCCCACATTCTATCTCTATCAGAGTGCTGCTCCAGACCACACCTGCATTCCTCTCCTTAGTGCCTCACCTTCCATTCCCTTCCATGTCTGAATGTCTAGCTGAAGGTTCCTTTTCCCTCAACAGATCGTATCATTTGACAAATCCTAGCAATTCCCCCACTTCTTCCAATTATTATTCAGTCCTTAGTGTCCAACCCAAACGTCACTCTTCCCAGGAAGTTGCTCCTAATTACTTCAGCAGGTATCAGATCCTGCTAAATTAATCACTGTAACAACTGGTGCTTCTGTGGCACTTCATTTATTTTTCCTTGCATTGCTGTCATTCCTACAATGATGCAAAATCCTTGAGGTCATGGGATGAGTCTTACTCGTCCTCGCATGTACTGAATGATTAAGAGACTATCACACATCCGGTAAGTGCTCTTTCCCTTCTCTGAAGGGACTCTTTCCCTTCTCTGAAATGTATCATACTTATTTGGGGGATCATGCTGAACCCCAACTCTCCTTCTAATCTGAAATGTTTTGTCCCAGACTGCATCCAAATCAACCCTGCCTTTCATGGCCTAGCTCAGCTTCCACCACTCCCATGGGTCTGGTTGCTTCTAGCCTATATAGGCTAGAATATATATATAGTTTTTACTACTTAGATTTCTTATAGGATAATGCCCATGCTATTTATTAACACTATATAATATTAGTTAGCTGACCAGAAAATTATTTTATGTTTATTTTAAAAACTATATTATAAATTTTTAAGATGGAATCATTGTTTTCTAGTCTTCATACTCCCTAAATTTCCAGCACAGGTATAAATTCAATAAAGAAAAACTGACTCATTCAATTTTCTAGAGAGCCTTTCTTCTCTGAACTTCTAAGACTGGATGCAGCACTCTTTCCCTGTGCTGTGCACAACCAAATACCTAGACTATGTGGTGAGAATGAATTAACTATACAGCTACAGCAACAACATGGAAGGACCCTAAAGCATAGTACCGAGGGGAAAAGTTCCACTCTGTGCATATAATAACATTTCTATAAAGTACAAAAAACAAAAAGCAAAATGAAACACTTTATTACATGGGAATACACATATATTTGATGATATTGTTTAAAAAGCAAGACAATGATAAACCAAATTCTGGATAGAGGAGAGCTCTGTGGGGAAGGTGGAAGCAAGGAAATGGGCTCGGGGGCACTTACACACATGACATGGTTTTAACAATACAGGAGCTGGGTGTGGGCTCATGTGTGTTCATTTTATCATTATGCTTCATATCTTACACACTTGTCATATATATTATTGTAATGAATATACCATTAAAAATAACAATCAAGGGGGAAAGACAACGCTGGTGGTCAGAATTCATAACCACTATCCTAAGAATGAAGTTCTCTATCTGGTTTATATTAGCTGGGTACTGGCAGTTCCTGGACTTGTATGTACTGATCAAAACCAGAAGGATGTCAGGTATGTAGAAAGGAATCTTGCCCTTTATGTGTTTTTTGATAAACAAAAGTTCTCAATATGAATATAGATGAATTCAACAACTTCTTTCATGGTAAATGATTCCGAGAAATTATTTTCTATTCCAAAATCCTAAAGAAATTCTCCCACATTTTCTTCTAAAAGTTTTAAAGCTTTGTCTCCATGTTTAATCCATCTGGTGGTGTGTTCTGTATATAGTATGAAGTAGAGGGCCAATATGCTTTGTCTGTGTGCATAAGCAATTGGTCCTGCACGCTGACAAAATAGTCCCTCTTTCTTCAGTGATAACAGACGCTGCTTTTGAGATTAAATACTTCCGGATTTTTCACGATTTAGACCTTCCTCAGATTTAGGGTAAATTCTTGCTTCTTGCTGACTACATGACACCTCTGGACTCAGCCCTCTGCCTACTAAATCTATGACATTTTCCAGACTCTTCCAGCTGAATTAAGGACTTCTAGCAATCCCACTTCCAGCAACGATTAAGACTGGAGTATACTCATTTTTGCTTTGTGAGATACAAAACAGTTACTTGTGTCTGAACTGTGGTGAGGAAAGGGAACAGTTGTATCTTACGCTGAGAGTTTAGAGTTGACAGTACTGAGTCAGTAGCACGTGCTCTCCCAGACTTCCGAGAGAGTAGCACCAACCTGCTAACATCCCAGACATGCAATGGAGGACCTAGGAACCAAATTCTCAAGCCCAATTAAATTTAGAAACTAAAATGAATTTTCAGAAGAATGGGAATCTCTGTGTCTCTAATGATTTTCATCTGCACAGTTTAAATTCTTTATGACTTATTTATTGATGATATAAATCTAGAAAGAAAGACGGTTATAGAAAAACAATCATCTCCATTCTCTAGGAGAAGAAATGATGGTTGAGAAGCTACATGACCTAAGCCAAAGGAAGAATTACAGAAGGATATTCGGCTATGCAGACTCCCAGATGATATCACATTAAAAATCAGCTGTGGAACGTCAGATGTTACGACCTACACAGAAAGAACACACTCTTCAGGCATCTAGAGGTCTGGTGTCACTAACTTAGTGTGCAAAGTGTCTTCATTTACCAAAGAGTACACACACATCTTTTTAAGATTGACAGGAAATAAGACCCTAGCAACTTTGATCAGATCACTTTCAGGTTAAGCTATTCTGGCAGACTTCTCCACTCGCTCCAAAACAGCATCTGAGTGAGGGCTGAAGCTGCCCTCTGCCCGCAGTTGGGTCCTGAGCCCTTAGTCTCCCAGCCCTGAGGCACTTTATGTCTATGTTGAAGCGGGAAAGTTCCACAGCCGCAGTGGTGCAAGGGATTCCCACACGGTTTTGCCCTCGGAGGATGTGCCTAGCTAACAAGCACCCTCTCCTTCGACAGAGTCCTGCTCTGACTGTGAAGAACCAGGAGAATATGCTCATAGGACAGAGGAGCTTTGTTCCTGCCAAGGGTCTTCAGAGTCAGACTGATAAAGGAAGAAGATGGGTCGGGGCACAGTCTCCTAAGCAGTCATAAAAGCACAGACTCTGCTCTGCCTGTCATGGAGCTGGAGACCGGTGTTGACCTAGTTCTGCCATGAGGGCTGAAGTTCTCAGAATCCAAACACCTGACGCAGTAGCAGAATGAGTGGAATGTTTCAGCTGTTTGCTCTAACAGGACTAGTTATACTGATAAACAGGTTCTATCCTACTAGTTTTGTGTCCTGACACATAAATTCCCACCGCGGATTATCCTTTGCCGGCAGTGGCGCCGACCCCCACCTACCTCAGCAGCCGCAGCTCTGCCAGCAGCGTGGGGTTCTGCTGGGCCTTCTCGGGGGTGGGCTGGGAAGCCTGCTCGTGCTCTAGGCGGAGGCGCTGGATCTCTTGCAGGATCTCCCTGGAGAGGGCAGATGGAAGAAAGTTGGCTGCACGGTGCTTCACGGCTCTTTCCTGTCAGGACTTTTTACTCTAGCAGAACGGTCTCTACCAATCTCGTTCTGCCTGCTTCCAAATGACCAAGATGTGAAATAGCCACCTCCTTGATACTTCTGCACTTCATATTTCCTCAATGAAACAATCTTTGTGGAAGAGAAAGTCAGATAAACACTCTTCTCAAGAATTTGAAAAATCTCCACAAAAGGAAAACAGCCAATAGAAGGCTTTCTTTCTAGGGAAAGGAAAAACGAACTCCCTCCAACCTCTGAATGTGGGTCCTATGCTAACTTTCCCCGTCTCCCTTCTTCCTCTTGAGCCCCCAAGTGATAAGAGCTGCTATACCTTCTTCCAAAGCCTGTTACTTTACATCTAATCTCCTTGTCCTGGTTTCCTACTGTTCAGCGCATACAGGAGGGCTGTCTGGTGTCCGTGCCTTTAAATGGCTTTGTGGGGAGAGAGCAGACAGTCACATACAGCACAGTGGGCTGGGATAAGATGACTAGATAAAGTGAAAGAGGGGTGGGGTGGAAAAGGGAATCATGAGAGGGGAGCTGGCGGGTGGGAGAAAGCATCACGAAAAAGAATCCACCTGAGGGCACATGAGCAGGGCTTTGGGCTACCAGACTGTACAGCATGCAGGGGTCTACAAATTAGAGGAGGGGCATTCCCATGAAACGGTCTGGCCTATATTCACTGAGGTGAGATCCTCCTTTCTGGTCAAAATACAGCTAGTCTGCAAGGAAAAGAAGAATCAGATACTCACATGATAGCCCTGGATTTTAGAAACTGGCTTGGCCTCTGCATTCTTACCTGTTTTTGTTTTCCAGTTCTGCAATAAGCTGTCTTTGTTGTTTGTTGGCATCGAAGTTAAAGCTCAAGTCAGTGGGAGGACGGGTCTACAGTGAGAAGAAAGCAAAGTTTTTTTTTTCTTTTTGTTGTTTTTTTTTAATTTTTTGTGTTTTGTGTGTGTGTGTGTGTGTGTGTGTGTGTGTGTATTATGTATAATTAAAGTATATCCTGAGCCTCAGACTACTGATTTTTTAAAATAGATTTTTGGGGTGCCTGGGGCTCAGTCGGTTAAATGTCTGACTTTGGCTTAGTTCATGATCTCGCAGATCGTGAATTCGAGCCCCATATCAGGCTCTGTGCTGACAGTTCAGAGTCTGGAGCCTGCTTCGGATTCTGTGTCTCCCTCTGTTTCTGCCTCTCCCCCACTCATGCTCTCTCTCACTCTCAAAAATAAACATTAAAAAAAATTTAGAAATAAAACAGATTTTTGAGGTATAATTTACATACCATAAAATCCACCCGTTTTAAGTATACCATTCGATGAGTCTTAGTAAATTTACACAGTTGTGCAACCAACCTCCACAGTCCAGTTTTAGAACACTTTCCATCACCACAAAAAATTCCCTCATGCTAGTTTGTAGTCAATTGCCACTCTCTTCCCCAACCACAGGCAACCACTGATGTACTTTGTCTACAGTTTTGCCTTTTCTAGAAACTTCATATATATGGAATCATACAACATGTAGTCTTTAGTTTCTGGCTTCCACTAAGCATGAGGTTTCTGAGGTCTGTCATTGTTGCTCCATGAATCAGGAGTTCCTTCCATTTTATTGCTGAATAGTATTCCACTGTTACAGTATTCTACTGTTACTGCTTTGGACTGTTACAAATGAAGTTGCTAAAAATTATCATTTATAAGTCATTGCGTTGATATGTTTTATTTCTCTTGAGTAAATACTTGGGAGTAGAATTCCTGAGTTATCTGGTAATTCTATATTTAATATTTTGAGGTACTATGAAACTACTTTCCAAAGTAGCTACATCATTTTAGAATCCCACCAACAACGAAGGAGGGTTCCAATTTCTCCGCATCGTGGTCAACATTTGTCTTTTTTTGTTTTAACCATTCTAGTGCATGTGAAATATTTAACTGCAGGGTTTTTTTTTAAAATCAAGATATAATTTACATACCATGAACCCTTTTACCCTTTTAAAGTGTATAATTCTGTGAATTTTAGTATATTTACAAGCTTGAAATTATCACCACTAATTCCAGAACATTTCATCACTTCAAAAAGAACCCCCATACCCATTGTCATTCCCCCTACACTCACACCCTGAGAACTGCTAACCTACTTTCTATTTCTTTTTTTTTCTTTAATTTCTTTTTAATGTTTATTTATTTTTGGGAGGGAGAAAGAGAGAGAGAGAGCACGAGTAGGGGAGAAAGAACATGAGAAAGGGAGGCAGAGAATCTGAAGCAGGCTCCAGGCTCCACAACACAGCTGTGTCAGCACAGAGTCTGACGTGGAGCTTGAACTCACAAATTGTGAGATCATGACCTGTGCTGAAGTCAGACGCTTAACCGACTGAGACACCCAGGTGCCCCCCTACTTTCTATTTCTATGGATTTGCCTACTCTGGATATTTCGTATAAATGGAATCATCATCTTTTATGTCTGGCTTCTTTCACTTAGCAAAATGTTTTCAGGGTTCATCTGTGTTGTAGCATTTAGCAATACTTCATTTTTTTTTTTTGTAGCTGAATAATATTCTGTTATATGGACATACCACATTTTGTTTACCCATTCGACGGCTGATGAGCATTTGGGTTCTTCCCACTCTTTGGCTATTTTGAATAACATTAGGAGCATTTGTGGACACATTTTCATCTTGGGTATATATCTAGGAGTGGAATTGCTGGGTTATACAGCAACTGCTTTCCCAAGTGGCTGCACAATTTTACATTCTCATTGGCAGTGTATGAGGACTCCATTTTTTCCATATCCTTGTCAACACTTGTTATTGTGTATCTTTTTGATCATAGTCATCCTGGTGGGTGTGAAGTGGTATCTCATTGTGAATTCAACTTGCATTTTCTCTATGACTAATATGTTGAGCATGCTTTCATGTGCTTGCTGGCCATTTGCATATCCTCTCTGGCGAAATCATTTGTGGTTTTGATTTGCATATCCACTGACATTTCTGACCCTTGTTGCCTCCTTTAAGAATACGAAAGCCAATCAACACAAACCAGGAAAATGGATGAATAGATGATGTTTCCCTTTTTTTGATTAACCAGAACGGAAGCTCAAAGTGAAGGCTCTGAGACGGCTATGTTTCACTCTGCACATTCTTGGTCTGCCCAAAACATGACCTGCCATGAAGCAGAAACCTTGTTTCCTGTCTAGAGCTTAAAGATGCAATAAATAATTCTTTTCATGTGGCATTTCCTAAATAAACAGGGGCAAAACAGCACAGCAGATGTGGGTGGGAGGCTTTCTTACCAAATATTTTTTTTTCTTAAAAGAAGGAAAAAAGGTGATGTTTCTTCCTCTAGAGTGGACCAACAGCCAGCTGAACAAATTTTCTATATTCTTTTCAGACTCTTGTGAGAGCCAGAGCTGAGCTTCATGAAAATGGCTCGCCTGAGACTGAATCTGCTGTGAATAACAGATTTCCAATTCTTGAAAACTGGAGTTGAAGCGAACGGCTCCTTATGAGCGTGAGATCAGGGAAAATTTGGATGAGGAAATGGGCTCTCAAAAGGAACTGGCTTCATGATGGCAAACAAACAAAAACCTCATAGTATTTCATTGGAGGTTTCTAAAGAATCTTTTCAGTTTTGAGTTACTGCAGGGCTGAGGTTTCTTTCAACGAAAAGGTTAATACAAGAATCAAGAGTTATTATCAGCAGTCCCTAACCAGGAGAGTCTTTGGTACCAAGCAGTACTGTTACTCAAGTACAAAGAAGTGCGGGTAGAAGACTGCATCCCGAGGCAGTGGTCCCAGCTGGAGTTCAGAGCCTCTCCACCTGGACATGACAACGGGGACAGCCCCCAGTGCGGAGTGCTGATGACAGCTGATATCCCCCAATCAAATTTGAAACACAGTCAAGTGTACATTAAATAACAGAGAAACTTAGGACTGTATTTATTTACTATCTTAAACTTCACAGTGCTCCTTAAAAAAAGAAAAAAGCCAAATCTCTCTTCCTAAAATGCCTCTAGGATACTGAAGGGAACAAGACAGAAAGGGAATTATTAGTTCATAAAGACATGGAATACTTTAACCACAAGAGACCTAAAGATTATTTCTTTCAAAAATTAACTAGTTTATTCATTTAATCAGTGAATATTTCCTGAGCACCTACTATGTGCTAGTTACTGTTCTAGGAGCTAGGATACAATAGTGAATAAGATACAGCCTCACCCCTCGGGTAGCTTACATTATGCTGGGAGAGAAAGATAAGAAACCAAAGACATAGTATATACCATCAGTAGTAACAGATGCAAGGAAGGAAAACAGAGTAATAAAACAGAGTGAACCAAGACAGGAGACTCTTTTTGAATAGGGTGGTTATGAAAAGGCTCCTGAGACTCGGTGAAGTGGGGAAGCTAACCAGGTGATCATCTGGGGGACGGGTGTGCTAGGTAAAGGCCAAGGTCTGCAGCTGCTTCATCTGGGAGTGTTTGGGTCAGTACTCATGGAGTAGATGGGCTTTGGTGGACATGGTGGCCGACTCTAGGAGATGACGCTGGGACCCTTTTAGCCTTGGAGAGGAGTTCCCATTTCGTTTGGAATGTGGTATGAAGCCACTGTAGGATTCTGAACAAGGAAATACAGAATCAATTCCAAATACTGTAGGTACATACTCAGCCTTCAGGGAGGTGTAACACTCCTTTCGTGTGGGCTGTCTGCAGAGACTTCCTTCCAGAGAAGACAGTGTGGAAGGGGAGGGGAAGAGTAACTTTATGTTGGAGAAACCTGACAAACCCCACCTCAGCCAAGGGATCAAGGTCAACATCAACAGTGATAAATGATGTTGATACTACATACCCCAGATACAATGGAAGAAAAATGGCACTTACCTCCCCCTCCTCAAAAGCCATAACTTGAGTCAAACCATGAGAAAAACATCAGACTAACCTCAAAACCGTTAAGGTCATCAAAAACAAGGAAGTTAGAGACAGTGTCACAGTCAAGGGGAGTCTAACAGACATGACATTAAATGGAATTTGCTATCCTGGAAGGAATCCTGGAAAAGAGACATCAGATAAAAACTAACCCAATCAAATAAAGTATGGACTTTAGGTAATAAAAGAGCATCAATATTGGCTCATTAATTGCAATAAGCATGCCATGCTAGTGTGAGAGGTTAAGAGGAGAAAGTGGGCATGGGTTGTATAACTGTAGTAGCTTGGAAATTTCTCTGTGTAAATGCAAAACTATTCTATAATAAAAAGCTTATTACTGTAGTGGGATAAGAATGGAAGTAGAGAGGCTAGTGAGGAATCCTAAATTTTGCTCCTTACTCACTATGCAGATCTTGACTTATTTTATTTTCCTATACCTTTATTTTCTTAGCTGTAAAGTGGGAATATTTACAGAAAGAGATGTGAAGGGGATCATCGCCTGTTACATTCACGTTCTCATAAGATAGGTAATCTCAGAGAGCTCCATCATCTTTAATGAGATGGAGAGACATCTGAAAACTACAGGATAAAAACAAGACCCCTCTCAGTAAACCTGGGCAAATTTTAAAAAACCAAGGGAAGCCAATGCAGTCGGCAAACTGTAATCTGGTAGCATGCATTTCTGAAGCCTCATAAAAAAGGGGCTGGCGGCTTCCCATCTGTGCGAGCCTGGCGGGATGAGCTCCAGAGAGATGCGCCTGCTATCGGCTATGCTTTCTTCGTGCTCCAGGGGCACCTCCAATCTTCTCAATCTCACTTTGACTAACTGGGAGGCGGTGGTTTATTAATCCTCTCAAAAACCGAATGATTTCTAGGGCAGTGATGCCCTAGCTAGCTATACATTTTTGTTTATAAAATGTTTTGTTTTTCCTTTTTAAATAAAAAAAAAATCAATGGACTCTAAACACAGAGATTCTGATTCAGTAGGTTGGAAGCAAAGCCAAGGATCTCTTTGTTTTAAACGCTTCACACATGATTATGATACGTATCCACGTTTGACAATTACTATTTTACAGGGGCTTTGAGTCATTAAATGTGTGCAAAACACCACATGGATACTGTTGATCTTTACTTGCAAGAAGCCATAAGGATACTTCTGGAATGGTGCATGCCTGGAGCACTTGATGCGATAAGGCTGTGAAGGTTGGGCTGAGCTATCTGAAAAAAAGCTTCTCGAAAACATGTTGGGTGGGCTGACAACACAATGTTTCCTCTTCCTTTCACATTTCTTCCAAGTTTCCCATAAGGAATTTCACATTTTTCATAAAGAAAAAAAAAATTAAAAAATAAAGAAACAAAAAAACCCTCCTCTGATTACATCTAATGTTGCTGATGTTTGTGATGAAATTTTAAGAATTTGTTCTTATTACTATGATTTACCGCACACTGTAGTTTTTTGTTTTTTTTGTTTTTTTTTAAAAAAAAGGAATTTAGGCACTCCAGGAAAACAAATTAGCTCTCCTGGCTCATCTAAGCAACCTAGAGTTTCTTTGTTCAAGGGTCAGCCTGAAGAGGTTTCCAGTGGCCATGTTGTCACCTCAAAGAGAAGGGATGGCTCTGATAGGAGGCACTCTACAGGGTGCAGTGCTGGCTGCTAAAGTGATTTAATGTTCTTTTTTGTGTGTGAAAGAAGGTTTTTGGGAAAAAAAAAAAGTCAATACAAAGCCTATCTGGCAGGCTATAAATAAATTCTTTTGAGCACTACACCCACTTTATGCAAAGCACTTGTATCAGCAAGAGATTAGCAGATTAGTAGTCTTCTGTTTAACAGAAATCTAGTCAAGAAGAATCCTTCCTGAGAAGCCCAATATTTATAAGATAACTACACTGGAAAATAAACTGAAGATGAAAGGGACCTTATCAGTATTTCGACTCAAGACCATTCTAACAATTATCATTTTCACACGAATTAGAGAAGTGGCATCAGAAACTATCAGGTGTAAACTGACTTATCTTGTTTGCAGGCAAGGAGAATGTGACCTCCTCTTCAGGGTCAAATGGCTTTGGAGCTTTTATTTACAATATTTTAAAAGTATGACATAAAGTCAACAAGACTACCTAATGGCATTAAATGTACTTAATTTAAAAAATTCAAAACCAATGCTATCTCCACAAATTTAATTAATTTCTAAAATAACTTCAAATGGTTGTGACTGACTGAGGACACATGGAAGGTTTAACTGATTAAATGGAACTTTTCTTTTCCCCAGACTTTCCCCCACCCGCCCTCCATTCTGTTCCATTTCACTAACCTTTAGAGTTGTAATGTTGGGAGTCAGATATATGACCTAATACTAGATTCTCAAGGAAAAGATGTTGAAGTGTAAACAAAACTAAAGGAATAAATTACTTTTTGGGGGCGAAACAAAGCTAGACTCTCCACTGGAATTACTCTATTTCTCTATGAAGAAGTAAACATAAATTGGCATACGTTTCTAAAATTAATATACTGTGTTTGTAGAAGATGGTCCTGGGAGATCCGGCCTGCCCGACCAGCCTAATATCACTCCAAGCATTGTTCTCTGGGCTCCAGCCACACAAACATCTTTTCAGTGCTGAAACTTCCAACCTTCCAACCTCCTTACCTTTACACAGGTAAAGCATTACCTGGTTAATGCTCACATAGTCTGCTGTTTTGACCTCAGATCTTTCTTCCTTTTGTCTTGCTCTTTCTTCCAGATTTAATGCTCTTCCTGAAGTACAACCTTCTGTGCAGCTAAATCTCAGGAGTTGATAGACTAGTACCCCACCTGTCCAACCTGACCACTTACAAGTTGTCACCTTGAGTAGTTGCCTTACCTTTCTGATTCTTAGTTTTCTCAGATTGTTCTGAAGAATAAATGAGCTAATATATGCAAAGCACTTAGAATAATGACTGGCACATAAATCATCAATAAATGTTAGCTATCAGTGTTATTCATTTAGCATGACTCTCACTGGGACCTTTCTCAGTCCTTGCCAGAAAAGGTCTCTCCCCTTTTCCATTGGCAGGTTTAGTTACTTTCGGTAAATGATACTCAACTCTTTTTTCATAAAGAAAATTCTTAAAACTTTCAATATAAACATCAGCAGCAGTGGATATAATTGGATGTGTTACTTATTTTTAAAGAAAGTTTTTTGTTTGTTTATGAAAAAACTTGTTGGCATTGAGATATCTAATTATCAATTCTTTGCAGGTATCTATCTTCTCCGGTTGCTTTTTGAATATCTTGTTTTTGAATTCTACAATTTTACTAGGATTCATCTAGATGTGAAATTATTTTTATTTATCCAGTTTGGAACTCACTGTTGTTTCAATCTAAAGATTCATGTCATGAATTGATTTTGGAAATTTTTCAGCCATTAATTCCTTACATATTTTCTCACTAACAGAAAATAGTTTTATTTTCCTTTATTTTCTAGTGGTGGGGGCGGGGAGATGGGGAGGGATTCCAATCAGATGACTGTTGGTTCTCTATCTTCTAACTCTGAAAACCTTGTTTCAAATGTTTCATCTTTCCGTGTTGCATCTGGGAAACTTTCTTACATGTGTTTTCTAGCAGACTAATTCTCTGTGCAGCTGTGTTTGATCTGACCTTTAATCCATCCACTGAGTTTTAAATTTCAACAACTTTGGCTTTTAAAAATGTTTATATTCTATTTGGTTTGTTTTTATCTCTGGTTTTTTTAGATAGTCTTTTCTTTTGTCATGTTTTTAATTCCTTCTTTCAGGTCTGAAGAAATTTTAAACATAGTTATTCTATAGCCAATAATTCTAATATCTAATGTCACTGAGGGTCTAACTTTACAAAGATGTTCAGGAGTTCATGTCTAGTTGGATTCTATCTGTGGGAAAACTGCTTGGCCTCAACTGCAAACGTTAACCTTAAGAGCGGATTTATATTTTACTTCTCCTCCATGCCAGAGGATCAATTTCATGTTAAAATTTCACCTGGGTGTTTCTCAACTATGTACATTACTAAGTAATGTAAATGCACCCAACATGAACACAGACAGGACTAAGATTGTGAACTCCTAGGGGAGACCTCTTTTTCTACTTGAACAGGAGGAGAGCCCGTTAAGCTTTCTGGTTCTATTCTTGTGCTGGCAGATAGATGTCTTCTATATCATACCTTCACCGGGTTGTAATGCTCCCAGGGGCCCACCTTAATGTGAAAGCCTCATTTTCAACTCTCCACTCTGCATATGCACAAGGCTCTGCCCACTGTACCTTGAGACAATTAAACTCAAGCACAGGCTGGCGTGGCAGCAACAGCAGCCCATGGGCTGCTTTGGGTTTCAGTCCTTTTTAGCTCCTAGGAAACTGAATTCTCTTTTACTTATTTTCAGATCCCAACACAAGTAACACTTTCTCACAGAAGCCACACAGTATAAAGCAGGGACCTGCTGTACATTTTCAAAGCTCCTTCTATTTTGCCTCCATTGCATCTAATTGTTTGTAGTTATGTTAATAGTGTGATTATTTGTTTAATGTTGTCTGTCTCACTAGACTGTTAGTTCTGTGAGGGCAGGAATCACTTGTTCTCTGTAGTAAAATAAATAATAATCTGCCAAATGAATACCATGAATATGTGTGTGGAAGGAAGGGGAAATGGTTATTAATATGCACATTACTCTTCAAGGAAAGGGTTGAAATGAAGAAAAAAGAACATTTTATTATAAATCACTTCAAAATTACAGTAAACACATGGCAAATCCCTGGGTAGCTATTTCTCAGTACAAACTCTGCCATATTCACCATTCTTGGTTCCTTTTCCTTTTAACTGAGATATAATGCTCATATCTTAAAATATGCAACCCAATCAGTTCTGACAAGTGCATACAACTTGTAACCCACACCTCTATTAAAATGCAGAACATTCCCATCAATCTAGAAATTTTCATTATCTCTCTTCAATACCCCCATTCCCAGAAACAGTCCCTGATGTGATTTCCATCACTGTAAATCATTTTACCTATTCTAGAATTTCATATACGTGGAATCAAACAGTACGCACTCCTAGTGTCTGATGTACGAGAATTCTGTTGTGCCACATCCTCTCCAACATTTGATGTTGTCAATCTTCATTTTAGCCATTCTGGTGGGTCAGTATGGTTTTAATTAATCCAGATGATTAACGATATCAAGCACCTTTTTATGTGCTTACTGCCCATCTGTATCTTCTTCTGTGAAGTGTCTGGACAAACCTTTAGACCATTTAAAAATTGGGAGTGGTCTTATGATTGAGATGCAGGAATTCTTTATACAGTTTGGCTTTTATCAGACACGTGTCACAGGTATTTTCTTCCCGGTTGTGGTTTGTCTATTTTTTTGATAGTTATCTTCTGATGAGCGAAAGAGTTTATTTTCAATAAGGTCCAATTTATCAGATTTTTTTTTTAATGGTTCATGACTCCATGCTTTGCCTGCTCTAAGGTCATGAAGATATTTCTCTAAGCTTTCTTTTAGTAGCTTTATGGTTCTAGCTTTTATGTTTAAATTTATGATACATTTCAAATTGGTTTCTATTATGGTTTGAGGAAGGGATTGAGGTTCTTTATTTCACATAGATATACAGTTGTTCCAGAAGCACTTGTTAGATTTTCCTTTCCCCAAATTTCTTTTGTGCCTTGTCAAAAATCGTCATTTGACCTTATGCATATAAGTTTATCTTATGGATGACTCATTTGTCTATCTTTTTGCCAATACCACACTTTCTTGATTACTGCGGCTTTACAGTAAGTCTTTTTTTTTTTTTAAACATTTTAATTTATTATTGAGAGACAGAGAGAGACAGAACATGAGCAGGGGAGGGGCAGAGAGATGGGGAGACACAGGTCTAAAGGAGGCTCCAGGCTCTGAGCTGTCACCAAAGAGCCCGACGTGGGGCTTGAACTCACAAAGTACAAGATCATGACCTGAGCCGAAGTTGGACGCCTAACCGACTGAGTCACCCAGGTACCCCTTTACAGTAAGTCTTGATGTCAAGTAGGGTTAAGGCCACCAACTTTGTTCTTTTTAAAGACTTTTGGTTCTTCTAAGTCCTCTGGTTTCCAAATATATTTTAAAATCAGTTGGCCAATTTCTATAAAAGTCTACTGGGGTTTTGACTGATATTAAATCTACAGATTAATCTGGAAAAATCTGCCATTTTAACAACATTAAATCTGAATATTCCATGGCACACCTCTCCTCTTATTTAGGTTTTCTCTCTCAGCAATATTTTATTGTTTTCAATCTTATCAACTTTCATGAAATTTATCTGTAAGTATTTGATGTTTTTAAATGTTATAGTAAATGGTGTTTTTCCTAGATTTAGTTTTTAATTATTCACTGCTAGTAGATAGAAATATAATCAATTTTGGTACACTGGCTTTGTATCTTGCAACACTGCTATAAAGTCATGTATCTGTCCTAGCAATGTTTTTGTAGACTCCTTAGGACTTTCTCCACACAATCATATCATCTGGAAATAATAAGAGCTTTACTTCTTTCTTTCCAATGCTTATGCCTTTTTTTTCCTGTCGTGTTGTACCGGCTAAGACCTCCAGGGCAATTTTGAACAGAGGTGATGAAAGTGGACACCTCTGTCTTGTTCTCAATATTAGGTAGGAGAAATAGTCCAAAATTTAACTTTTCAGTATAATATTAGCTGTAAGTTTTTTTGTAGGTGTTCTTTAGCAGATTTAAGAAGTTTCTTCTACTACTAGTATATCGAAAATGGGCAGTGCACTTTGTCGAATACTTTATTTGCACCTACTGAAATGACCTTATAATTTTCTTTTTTAAACTGCTTATGGCAAATTACATTGGCTGATTTTTATGTATTAGTTAATTCTGCAGTCCTAGGAAAAATCTCACTTGATCATGGTGTATTATCCTTTTTATATATTGCTAGATTCAATTTCATAATATTTTGTTAAAGATTATTCCATGTTCATGAGAGAATTTGGTTATTGATTTTCTTTTCTTCTAATGGGTTTTTGTTTTGGTATGAGCTTAGAGTGGCCTGATAAAATGACCTGGAAAGTGTTTCTTCTTCCTCTATTTATTGAAAATTTATGTCAGATTGTTATTATTTCTTCCTTAAATACATGATAGTATTCAACAGTTAAGCCCTCTAAGCTTAGAGTTTACTTTGTGTGAAGTTAATTATGAATTCAATTACTTTAACAGGTTTAGGACTAGATTTTCTATTTATTCTTATGTTGGTTTTGTTAATTTGTCTTTTTTTTAAGATTTTTTAATAAATTTTTTTAATGTTTATTTATTTTTGAGAGACAGAGCGTGATCAGGGGAAGGGCAGAGAGAAAGAGAGGCAGACGCGGAATCTGAAGCAGGCTCCAGTCTCTGAGCCATCACCACAGAGCCCGACGCGGGGCTTGAACTCACAGACCGTGAGATCATGACCTGAGCTGAAGTCGGCTGCTTAACCGATTGAGCCACCCAGGCGCCCCTAAGATTTTATTTTTAAGTAATCTCTATACCCAACATCAGGCTCATACCCATAACCCTAAGATCAAGAGTTACATGCTCTACCAACTGAGCCAGCCAGGTACCCCTAATTTGTGTCTTTTACGGAATTTGTCTATTTCATCTAGGTTGCCAACTTTATTGGCAAAAAGTTGCTTATAATATTTCCTTATCATCCTTATAATACCTGTAGGATCTGTAGCAACGCCCCTTCTTTCATTTGTGATACTGGTAATTTGTGTTTTCTTTTTCCTTTTTTCTTCAACAGGATTTCTAGAGGGTTATTAAATTTATTCGATCTTTTTTTTTAAGATTTTTTTATTTTATTTTTTGAGAGAGAGAGAGAGAGACAGAGCATGAGTGAGGGAGGGGCAGAGACAGAGATGGAGACACAGAAACCGAAGCAGGCTCCAGGCTCTGAGCTGTCAGAACAGAGCCCAATGTGGGGCTTGAATTCACAAACTGTGAGATCATGACCTGCGCTGAAGTCAGATGCTTAACCGACTGAGCCACCCAGGTGCCCCTATTAGATCTTTTTAAAGAACCAAATCCTAGCTGTTTGATTTTCTTTTCTTGATTCATTTTTTAAGAAGGATAGTATAGATAAAACTAAAGGCCATTGTAATCCCTTCCCTAAACCCACTCCTCTCCTTTTGTTCCTGAGGTACCTATACCTAGTCTCCTAAGTTTCATGTTTACCATCCCTCTACCATTTGCATATTAAAATAATGCTAATTTCTGCTACTCTGCCAGGACCTTCCATTTACTTACCATGTTTCCTGCTTCTGCAGCCAGCCGGGCAGCATAGCGAGCTATAAGCCGATGTTCCTCATCCAGTCGGCTAGGGCTGTCCAGGACACTACCAAGGAGACAAAAATTCAATAGGTGTGCATTAAACATCCCCTACCCTTGCTTTTCTTTTAGAAAGACCAGATGGGAGAAAGCTTATAAAAAAGTATGGTAGCAAAAGAAACAGAAGCCTGGGTCATAGATACTAATGGTCTTCTGAGAGAAAGGGGGTTTAGAGAAATGAGGAGGCCGCACACGCCATTTCTCTTCAGCGGCATGTCGCCCTGCTCCTATACCATCAGAAGGGGCACTTCTTTTTGAATTCAAGCTCTGAGAAAAGACAGAGCATCTGCAGAATCTGAGAGAGGGATTTCTAATCAAATGTTTTGGAAAAACTTGAGACTTTTAGATATCAGTCTTGATTTTAAAAAGACCAAGAGAAAACTAAAGCACCATGAAAAACTGAGCTAAGGAAAAGTACTTAACACTGGCTGGACAGAAGTGAGACACCTAGGCAAGGGCAGGTCCAACATATGGTAAAGTTAGAGAAGAATCCATGGTATCAAACATTCCCTTTCAATGCTCCTTTTTCTTCTTTTACCAAGTTTGTTCCACAATTATAGCCCCATCTTAGAGTGAATTAATTTAGTCCATTACTCTTTCATTAGAGTGTGAGTACCCTAAAAACTTAAAGACTTACCTAGTTGGGATATTAGATACTGCTGCACCCGGATGAAAGAAGCATTCTTGAGTAGTAGTTTAGCTCTATGTACATGTGATGCAATGAACTTTGGACTGGATTATGAAATAATTGACTCCTTTAATTTAGCATGTTACATCAACTGTCATTTATCCATTACATTATCTTGTAATAATTACTGAGGGAAATCTGGGAAGGATGATGTTAAATCTATAGAGATGTGTCTGACCTTTTTATGTATTTTTCCTAGATCTTTTCACCTTTATTTCTAATCTCTGTGGCTAATTCTTTAAGCTTAATTTGGTCTTTCTTCTAGGAAGGATTTTTTTTTTAAGGTGCTTTAAGCCTTCTGCCTGTTTCACTTTTGAATATTTGATAATTTCAGGTATGCGAGTGTCAGTCTCCAGCATGTCTCATCATCCTCTGATAAGATGATCTTGTAATAAGAACATGCTACCATCAGTTGGCTTTAATACATTAGAGTCAAGGTCCCAAAATCAAGGCTGAACTGCAGTATTTGTGCCTTAAAGGTGTTCGTTGGCAATAAGAGAACTACCTTTATGTTTTAAACAAACAACAACAAAAATGAACATTTAACAATACAAGTGGATAATATTATAGAGGGAGTGGCAGCCTAAGAAATGGGACTTAAAGTGGCTGTCCTTTGTTTTGGCAAGGGATATCACAAACACTTCATTTTTCCCTCTGTGCACAAGAGCTCCCTCTCCTCCATCATGTTCCACCTCCCTAGGAAGGTTAATTCTGTTTGTCATTTATACACAAGTGTGGACGACATGGTTGCTTTATTTGGCTATGCTTTCCAGTCAGAAACTAGAACTTTATGCTGATCAGAGGTTTTAAGGTCAATGAAAATTAAGAAGAAAATTAGAAAGGTTCCTTATTTTTCTGCTTGAGCTAACTTTCATTTTCAGAATTAGCCAGGAAATTTCTGACTTCTTTGAGGAAGCATGAAGCTAGGTTCGAGAAGGGTTGCCGCACTCCCCCAATCCTCAGGTTCTCCCAGGTTCTTGCTCAAAAGCCTAAACCCTAAGCTAGGGGTCTTGAGGACCGAAGCTAAACCCACCATAAATCTCTTTGGGCTCAAATATCAGGTAGCAGTCTCTGCCCAACATTCTGCTCCTATTTTCACCACAGAAACTTTTAATCACCTGGACAGCTGCCCTTAACTGATAATAAGTAAGCTGTCCTGCCAGGGATAAGACAACTCTATTCCAGAGATCCAAGGAGCTGGGGCAGAGTGCACAGAAATCGTCTGTTGGATGAAGAGGCACTCTGTGATACAGTGCATAATTATCAGGCCTTTCCTTCCTTCCCATAGGATAAGCCTATATTAAACATACTTGGGAAGTAAAGAAGTAGCTTTTAGAGATAAATGCCTAAACATATTAATGCTCCTTAGTCACATAGGTAAAATTATGGGAAACAGTATGAAATATAATATAAAAAATAGTCCTTTTCAAATATATATTTTTTCACATTAATTATTCTTGTCATCACAGGAAATAAAAACAAGGTCAAATGACCTTGCCAAGGAGCCATCGCATGTTCTGTGCAAAACTAAGATCAAAATGCAAGGCTCCAGGCTCTCTTATGTGCTTAGTTAATAAATTATGGTTTCCTCTCTAAAAAGAAGAATCTGTCTGGCATAGTGACTCTTCCTTGCTGCTATGTAACGTGGAGGGATGGTTTTATATCATTTAAACTTTACCTGCTATTCTCTTTGCAGAACGGTGCTAGGTGTGGGCACAGAGCGGACAGGGAGCTTTGTGTCTGCCTGAATGTAATAGCACTTAGATTGGCATTAGTTCTTTTAAAGGGCTAACTTCGCTATAGTAAGTAGTTATCAAATGTTTTTCCATCCTAACACACTGAGGAACCAGGCTTATTCTCACATTAACAGTGAGTCGCTACCACAGTTTTCAAAGAAAGGGGTACATGGAGTTATAATACGTATAATATGAGGAGGTATATATTTTTTTGGAAGAGGCCCTGGGATGACAATGATCCAATACCACTGGTTTAAATAATAACAATGATAGACTTGGGAGAAAGAGATGAAGACATAGCATATAAAGATGTTCTAGGGTGATGGTATCTTACTTAGATTAGACAAAGTGAGATATCTGTGGGTTGACGAACCTTAAGCTCTGAATGTCGATAGAAAGGTGTCATTATTTAGACAAGAATGAATAGTAAGAGGAATAGCTCTGTGACTGCACACCTTTGGGACCGCATATCTGTCTGAGATTTACACAGCCTTAAGTGTAAGCTGAAGGAAGTGAGCCTCACTTTATAAGAGCATTTCTGACTATACGTTTAGGTAAGTGCCCGGGCTTGGCAAGGCTTCTTCTCTTTCAGAAGTTAATGCTTGAGCAATTATTTAAGCTCTGCCAACCATAGCTGGTAGCTTCTCAAGAAAAACCCCACATGCAGAGCTTTTTCCAGCTGGCAACCCCAGGTAACACAGCTCTCCCTCCCTTTGATCGGCCCTTGGCTACCCGCCTGCTGCTGCTCTACCACTGACCGTGCACAGTGTTGCAGACGGGCCACATAGGAGGCTATCAGCGCATGCTCATCGGCCAAGTGACTGGGTATATCCTGGCTATATTGTAACCTAGGAACAATGGAGGCAAAAACAGCAAGCACGACACAAACACATAGAGAGCGAGAAATGAACATGGATTAAAATGGGCAAACTTCAAAGAAAAATAGGAAAAAAATATATCACGATAAGGAAAATAATAAAAAAAAAACCCACAATGCATAATGGAATATGGTGTTAGACCCTACAGAACACATTTCACAACCCTTTGAACAAAAGCAGTCCCTTAGGAAACAGCCTTGGTTGACTGACACTTTAGCCTCTGAGCAGAAGAAACCAAGGAGGGGTCACCAAGGAGCCTTGTCCACCAGTGTTACCCAGGTTTTGGGCTCTGGGATGATGTACCTTTCTGGGGAATGCCCTCTGGCAGGAAAACAGGCAGAGTGGGTCCATTTACCATCACTAAATGCCCTCTAATGCTTTTACAGCTTTGGTCTACATACTAAAAAATGTTCAGTGTCACCTCATGATACCAGTTAAACCCTTTTATTTTTATAACGATACTGCTCTTAGCATCATTCTATTTTCTTCCATAAAACTGATACTTAAACCAAACTTGTCAGAATGTTTCTCATCGTAAGACAACACTGTATACATTCCGAGTGAGGCTCTTTTATTGACATTCAGAAGGCCCTAAAGTACACGAGCTTTTAAAAACCTTTTACTCCAGAAATGTTAAAACATGCACAAAATAGAGAGTAAACTAATGACTACTTGTCATGTACCCATCACCAAACTTAAAAGAAACCAACATTTTGTCAACTTATTGAGTCTATTCCCTCAACTTTTTGCCTTGAAAGGGGGGAGGGGGTTTGGAGAAAATCCCAGACAATTCTTTATTTCATTTCAGAATACTTAATTTATATAACCATAATGCCATCATCACACCTAAAAATATTTAACAAAAAGTTTTAATTCACCCCATCTGAAAATTTCCTCAAATTAAAAAAGAAGTCCATTTATATTTAAAATCAAGATCCTTGGTTCACACATCTTGCATTTGGGTTTATATGCTTTTGTATTTAATCTATAACAGTTCTTCCTTTTCCTTGTCTCTTTCATGTCATTCATTTGTGAAAAAAACAGGTTATCTGCTAGCATACCCTACATTCTGGGTTTAACTGATTGCTTCCTTGTTGCCATTTAATTTGTTTCTCTATTCCCTGTGGCTGGATCTGGGTATTTGATTAACGTTTTTGCTTTTGTTTTGTTTCTAAGAGGCTAGAATCTGTCATAGGTAATATGGTGCACTTACAAATCAAATAGAGGCACATAATGGAATATAAACATTGATCAGTAGATTCAGATGTTTGTGGTTACACCTATTATAAAGTTCCCCATCAATTTTTCACCTACTGATTTTAGCATTTACTAATGATTCTTGCCTAGATTAATTATTTCTTGTGGGGTTGCAAAGGTCCAGTTTCCAATTTTACCATCTTTTTTGCATTTATTAGCTTTCTCTATTTGTTTATCTTGAAATACCATTCATTCAGGAAAGGTAAAACAAATGGTTGGCATTTCTTATTACGTAACAAACTTCAGAACAATGAGTTTGTGCCCTAATTGTTACCAAGGAGTTTTCTTTTTTAGTACCGATCTCATTGATTTTTATGGATCTGATTGCTTCAATCCATTACAATAATCTTTTTTATGTTCAAATTATTCTATCTTTGACCGGTGGGAGCCCCCTATAAGTAGGCTCCTGTGTTAATCTAATATATTCATTAGATATTATTAGCGTCCTTGCTTGGCAACAGTGTTATGCCCAGTCTCATCTTGTGTATGTCCTGCCCCACACTTGGAATCAACTATTCTTTCAAGGATTCCAGGTCCCCTTTACTAGGAAAGAGTATTTAGAGACCAAGGTTAGGGCACTATGGTGCTCCTTATTCCTAAATTATCACTGCTTCTAGAAGACCTTTTCAGTGGATAAAGCTAGGAAATCTATATATTTTAGAAGAAATTAAGACAGATTCTCTCACTGCTTTCAGATGCCATTTAATTTTCTGCTAGTGTGCATGGTTTTTAACGAGAAACCACTTCAAAACCTTATCTTTGTTCTCTTGTGTATAACGCCTTTTTATCCTCTAGCTGCTTTTAATATTTTTTATCACTGGTTTTCAAAAATTTGATTGTGGTGTGCTTTGGTATGGTTTTCTCTGTTTATCTTGACTACAATTTGTTGAACTTATATCTCTGTATCATCAAATTTGTAAAAATTTGGAAATTTGGGGAAAAAATTTTCCTGAAATAATTTTTCTCTCCTCCCTCTTTTAAACTGCTTGACATTGTCAAGTAGGTCTTGGAGCTCTGTTCATTTTTCAGCCATTTTTCTGTGTTTAATTTTATTTATTTATTTATTTACTTCTGTATTTATTTATTTATTTATTTAAGAGAGAGAGAGAGAGTGAGAGTAAGCACAAGTGAGCAAGGAGCAGGGGAGGAGGGGGAGAGGGAGAGACAGAGGGGGGGAGAGAGAGAGAGAGAGAGAGAGGAAGGGAGGGAGGAAGAGAAGCGGGGCTTGAGCTCACCTGATGTGGGGCTCAAACTCATGAACTGTGAGATCATGACCCGAGCCGAAGTCAGATGCTTAACCAACTGAGCCACCCGGCTACCCCTTCTGTGTTTCATTTTAGACAGTTTGTATTTGCTATGTCTTTAAGTGCAGTGGACTTTTTTGTCTGCAATTTCTGATCTACTATTAAGTTCATCTATGGAATGTTTCATTTCATATATCCCTTTCAGCTCTAGAAGTTCTATTTTTCAGTTTAAAACTTTGTCATTGAAGTAGAATATATATATGCAGAAACTTCCAATATGTTTACACTTGGTTCTTTTTTATTTTCAGTTTTCTCATTATGTTAGTATTTTCCTTTATATTTTTTCTATTTATTGTGACTGTTTTAAACCCCATGTCTGCTCACTGCATCATGCTTGTGATTTCTGGCTCTGTTTGTATTGACTAATTTTACTCTGGTTACAGGCCATACCTTCCTGCTGCTTCTACGTCTTCTAAATTTTTACTGGATGATGGAAATTGTGAGTACTATGTTGTTGAATGTTGGAATTTTGTTGTCTTCTTCTGAAGACTCTAGTAGTCAGTTAATTTGCCTGTGGACAGGTTGGTCCTTTTGAGGCCTCTGTTAAAGCTTCATTCGTGCAGACCTAGGGTAACTTTTATCTAGGGCTATTTTCACCCTGCTCGTAAAGTGTGGCCTTTCTGGGGTCTTTACTGAATGCCTTAAGAGTTCCATGATGTCTCTACTCTGGTTGGCTGGAACCCAAACAGTGGGCTGAGCTTGAGTAGCTGTTCTACTTTCAAATCCCTGGGGGTTGAGTTGTTCTTTCCCAGGTAGCTGTTCTTTGGGGGTCCCTGTGAAATCTCATTCTATGCACAAGCAGCTTAGTTTTCAGCCAAAGCCTTAGGGGACCTATATGCAGATTTATGGAGCTCTTTCTCCACATGCTTCCTCTCCTCTGGTTTTCTACTCGGCAAATTACCGCCTCCCCAAACTCCAATCTCTGTCTCCTTATTCTCAGCAAATAAGTCTTGCTCTGCTTGTCTCTGGCACTGGACTTTGGTAAATGCCTCCCAGCAGAAAGCCTGGGCAATCATAGGGCTCTCCTCATTTATTTCCTTTCCTTGGAGAACAGTCCTGCCCTACTTACTGTCTAATTTCTGAAAACAGTTGTTATATTCAGAATAGTTTTCTAGAAGTTTATAGTGGGAGAACTAATCTGATAGCAGTTACTTCACCATGACCAGCTTGGAATTGTCTCCCGTAGTAACTCGTTTTTATCATACTTTTGTAAAGTACTGGTCTACTTCAAACTAGAAATTAAAATAAAATAAAAGTGCTTTTTTATAAGACAGATTGAAAAGTAGCAGTGTTATATAAGGCCATCATAAGAGTTTCAGCTTTTACTCAGATGAGAAGTTATGGGTGGGTTTTGAGCAGAGGCAGAGTATGACAGAACTTGTATTTTAATAAGATCATTTGCACTATGGAAGATAAAGTGTCAGAGAATGGGGAAGCAGCAGACAATTAGAAGGTTCCTGCAATGTTCTAGATGAGAGACCAGAGTGGCTAGGAAAATAGCGGTAGCTGTAGAAGTGGTAAGAAATAGCAAGATCTTAGACAGATTTTGGCAGTGTTTTTGGATAAAGCTCATCCAATAATCTGACATTTTTGATGGGAGAAGCATCAAGACTTCTGACTGAGCAACTCCAGGAATGAGATTGCCATTACTCAGCCAGTGAAGACTATGAGAGAAGTAGGTGTGGTAGGGAAGATACAGAACTCAGCTTGGAACATGCTGAGATATGCATTAGATCCAAGTGAAGATACCGATTAGGAGCAAGATATATGAGGTTAGAGTTCAGCAAAAAAGTCTGGTCCAGAAAAATAAGGTTGGAAGTCACTGGGATGAAGACAGTATTAAAAGCTGTGAGTCTGGATGGATCACCTCCAGTGAGGACAAACAGAAAAGAGAAGTGGTCCCTCTGGCATACTAATATTTAGAGTTCAAAGAGGTCTGAGTAACGAGGAAACTGGGCCAAGAAGGAAGAGGACGGAAAAGCAGGAGAGCACAACAGCTGGAGGCAAGTACAGAAAGCACTTCAAGTAGAAGGAAGCGACCATCTATGTCAAATGCCAGGTACAGATCAATTAAGATAAGTCCTGAGAATTTATCACTGGATTTAACCCTGAGGAAGTCACTGGTCTCCTTGAAAGAACTGGTTTGGCAGTGAACAGAAAGTGAAAATCTGACCAGGGTGCTTTCCAAAGGGAATGGAAGAAAAGAAATTGTAGGCATTTGCTATAGAAGCAATAGTCCATTAAACTCCATTTTAACTTAATATGAAAACTGCTATTCAGAACTAGTGTCTTTTGCCAGATAATTAGAGATCTAAACCAAAATGAAAAGCATGATCAGTAGTTGTCTACAGTAAATAAGGAACTTAAGTGTCCATGTATTTTCTGACAATTCTGTGTTGGGGTGTGGGTGTTATGTTTGATATATATATGATATATACACTCCACTGAAAGGTGTACCTGTTTTTCCAGATTTTATTTTCCTTTAAATTCTTTCTTTTTGATAAAATATAAATCTATATACAACCTCCAACTTACAAATAGGTTTTGCTTTACAAATCTGTTTTTCTAAAGCAAAGTCAGTAGTTTGGAATAGTCTGGAATCCCATGCAAGTGATAAAATAGTGATGATGATGATGAGGATGAGGATGATGATGATGATAATAATAATAACAATAATAATAATAATTGTTCTAGTCTAGGCTGACAAATGTCAGTTCCACCCATAAAAGTAAGTGATTTTCATAGCAGAATATACAATAGTTCTAGTAGTATTTCTGATGGAAACTGGCATTTGGGCCGATGTCTGGAGCACCCACAGGCTGTCAGGCACTGTGCCAGGAGAGGAAGACACCACAGTAAGTGGGATCCAGTCATGGCTGCTGCTCTCTTGATGCTACCAGTCTAGCAGAAAAAGAGATGATCACACGAATAAGTGTAAAATGGCTAATAAAGTAAATGTTAAGATGAGAGGGACACTATCTTTCTCTAAGAAAACATAAAAGGGGTTCCTGGCTGGGTGAGTTGATAGAGCATGTGACTCTTGATCTTGTGAATTCAAGCCCCATACTGTGTGTACAGCTTACTTAAGGGGAAAAAAAAAAAAAAAAGAAGACATACAAACAGAATTTTGTCCAATTAGGGAGATCAGCAAAAGCAACGGTGAGTAGAATAAACCAGAGTTAAAAGAAGAGCGACAATGAAATGAGCACATCTCTCTCTGGGGAACCCGAGCAGCATTCTTTCCCTCCCAAGATACCCTCCCAACTCTATGCATTTGAAACAAACTTCCAGGTGCTCCAGATGCACGTTCCAGTGTGACACCTGCTCTCCAAGATGATGGGGGCCTTTGAATCTAAGGGAGAGTGTCTCATGGCTTCAGCAGAAGCTCTATTGGCAGAAGCTAAGAGGTGCACCTGTGGGGTCAGGGAACAAGGGAAAGGGACGTGAGCGGCAAGGCTGGGGATGAAGGAGAAGCTGGGGTGGGACGAGGTCAGAAGCAGAGGCCGCTCTGGAGTGGCAGTGGCAGTTTGTAGCCCCGGAGCGGGACTCGTTGCTTAGCAGGAGGCAGGAGAGCACAGCAACTGAGAGCATGGGCTCTGGAGTGAGGCAGGCTTGGCTTTAATCCACACCCTGATAACTGCTTGCTGTGTGAGCCTGGACATTAATCTCTCCACAGAGCGATTCAGTCCCCTCATCTGTAAAATAAGAATAATATAAAATCTACCTCATGTATTACTTACTTTAGAGAGTACAGGAAGGATTACAGAAGATAATGGAGTAGTCATTATCAGCAGAGTACCTGTGACCTTATCACAGGCTTTCACATATGCTCTTTTGCTTATTCTCAGAATAATCTTACCAAAAAGGTATTAATGTAATCCTCACAACTTTACATCCCCAGCTCTGACCTCTCCCTGGAGCTCCAAGACTGTGTATTGAAGGGCCTAGTCAGCATCTCCCCTTGGCTGCCTATCCGGCATCCGTTCAAAATAGACCTGATTCTCTCCACCCACTTCCTCACCTGCCGCTCCTCCAGACTGACCAGTTTAAAGGAACAGCACCACCACTCAACCGGTCACCGAGCTCAAAGCAGAAGCCTTCTTGCTTTCTCTCTTTTCCTCATGCTCCACATCCGATTCCTTAACCAGTCCTGTTGGCTTTCCTCTGAAACCAGCCCCTGAGGCCAGCCCCCTTTACGGCCCCCACTGTCGCCAACTTTCTATCTGGCAAGTCTCACTGAGTGCCATCCAACAGCCCTTGACTGCTCTCCACTTCCACTCTTGCCCACTACAGTCGATTCTCCACACTACAGTGTGTATTTTAGTAGTGGGGGGGGGGGTGATGAAAATGTTCTAGAACTGATTGTGATGATGGGCATACAACTCTTGTAAATATACCCCAAACCACTAAATTGTACACTTTAAGTGTATGGATTGTATGGTGAATGAATTATATCTCAATAATCTATTAAAGAAATAAATAAACAATTCTGAAACCACTATTCATGCTATCAGGGCTAAACAAATAGGCACATGGATGGTGGGTGATGGGAGCCGGGTTTCTCACTCTTGGAGAGGAAAGTTACAGATAACCAGGGGTAGGGGCAGCTAGAGTGAACCATGTAGTACTGGAGTAGAATCAGATACTTCGGTAGAACTCGTGTCCTTTATTTCTCTGACCTGAGTGGAATAAGCAGGCAATGTTATAAGATGCCATGTGCTTGAAGTAATTGAAGAAGAAAATCCATTTCCTAACAGAGGAAGTACTGATTAAGATACAAAACAGCAGTAAGACTTGGAGAAAAGGAGTAAGTTTCTGGAAGAAGCCTTATGAGCCCTCACCCTGAATGAGCATACAGTCTAGAAAAGCATGGAACAGGTAATTATGATACACTGATATGTACAAGATGCTATGAATCACAGAGGAAGCACACTTAATCTAGTTTTAGGGTCTCAGGGAGGGCTTCCTGGAGGAGCCGAAGCTAAGTTCAGAAGGAAGAATTAGATAACGAAGAGAGGGGAATAAAGGAAAAAGGAAGGGAAGGCACAAAAAGGAAGAAGGAGCAGGTGCAGAAACCTGCTTGAGGAACTGAAGTGATTTGAGTAATTCTGGGTGCAGAAGCCAAGTGAAAAGAGTGAAATAAGGTAGGGCTGGGGAGGCTAGCAACGGTCACCTTGGAGCAGCCGCAGAAGCCACACTGAAGAATGTGGGCCTAATCCTGTAGGACTGTGCTGCCACTAGCCACATGTACCTGTTTAAATTCAAATTAATTCAAATTAAGTTTAAAATTCACTTGTCTGCCACATTTCAAGTGCTCGACAGCCACACAGGGCTAATGGCTACCATTCTGGTTTCTATGCTATTGGGAAGTAGAAAGAAAGAGCCATTGGAAAGTTTTAACCAGGAGAGTAACATCATTAGATCTGCCTTTCAGAAAAATGTCTGGTAACAAAGAAAGGCCTAGATTGGAGGTGAGGTAGGGAGTCGATCGGAGATTTCCTAATAAGATCCATGAAGAAAGTAAAAATTTATACCACAGCACTGATTGGTTTTAAATATCTGCTTTACTATGGTAAGTTAAAATATTTTAATAGTTTGATGTTAGAAGGAGTAAAGAGCCATGGTTAAACTGGATCACCACAGGAATTTTAGCATCACTATAGGAATTTCCATTATATGTGCAAGCCCTTGGCACACCCGTCACTACAAAGCAGGGCACTGCACTGAGTCAGCTTTTTTTTTTTTTTTTTCAATGCTTATTTATTTTTGAGAGAGGGCAAGTGAGCAGGTGAGTGGCAAAGAGAGAGGAAGACACAAAATCTGAAACAGGCTCCAGGCTCTGAGCTGTCAGCACAGAGCCCAACACAGGGCTCAAACCCACCAACAGTGAGATCATGACCTAAGCTGAAGTCAGACGCTTAACCAACTGAGCCACTCGGGTGCCCCACACACTGAGTTAGGTTCTTAAGAGGAGATATGGTCAAGAGGTATTCAAGTTAACAGCCTCCAAATGTGAAAAATGAGAAAAATTGTGTGTGTGTGGGTTCTGTACATTTGTTGGATCTGAGTATGTGCCTGCTCGTTGCTAGTGTGAATGTGAGGCAGCTGGAAGAATCTGAATGACAAGAATTCATGCTATGGTCTGGTCCCTCTGTGTCCCACAGGCACTTCTAATTCAACATAATCTTGCTATCTTCTTACCCAAATCTTCCTCCTGTGTTTCGACCATAAGTACCTTAAGCCAGAAAGGAACCTGGAGGAGAATCACTCATCCCCTTCCCTGGCCTCCCACATCCAAAATCCACGGAGCCAGTCTTCACCCTCCGGATCCCTCAGGCATCTCAATCTGAACACGCACCGCTGAACTCACAGTTTTTCTCCCCAGACCTGTTCCTTCTCCCCCCCTGTTCTGCTGACAGTCCATAATGGACGTAATTCTTGCTCACGTTGAGGACCTCCAGCCTCAGTTCAATGAGAGGAGGAAATTATTAGTTACTGTGCTTCTGTAAGCTTCAATTTTTCAAACTTAAGCTTTAAAGTATGGACTTGGAAATACTCAAGCTTTCTGTTTGTACTAACTTGAGTCAGAACTGCGGAAGGGTTTACCTTAAATGCCTGAATGGAAATGGAATTTAATCCCAACCCAGAGGCAGCTAAAACCTGGCTGTCTGCCTGGGCCATCAGATGGACTTTGGAAATCTGCCAACACTGAGGACCCTGCAGTCCCTTAAGATTGTGTGTTAATTTTCAATTACTCTGCTTTTCTGTCTTTTAAAAATAGATTGGAGAAAAAAGTAATTCTTGTGTTGTCTTGGAGAGATTCTCAGGAAGAATTCATGCAAGCTAAGCTGTTTCATGATCATGCTTAAACCCTCATTAATTCTTGCTCTTCAACCAAACTCGCTCTCATTTCACAGGAGGGAAAAGCATCAATATCGAGTCCACAAATGGATAATTTCTGGCTTGACCAATTTCAGTTTGCCTTCTTTCTTCATTTTGCCGATATTTCTGTTGTTCTCAGTCTAAAAACCAACAGATTGTCATTCTTCGGTATTCTGTAGATAACAAGATAAAACCTTTACCTTGGCACCCACTCAGAAAGCATTTTAATACTATTTAGAGCAACTCATCTCTTAACTCGGTCATATGTCTTCAGCTCAGAAATAATATATACTATGGCATTTTCTGGCCTTTAAAAAATACTTTTCCTTCTTGTGAAGTATGTATTAAAGTTAAAAACTTTTGACTGATAAAATCATGCCTTTACTTAAGATTCCTAGCAATTGGTAACTTCTTAGAATTAGTGGCTCTAATATCTACCTGTTGCTACCCAAAGATGGTGGTACACAATACATCTTTATAAACCAAACAGATAGAAAGCATTATTTAACATTTGAGGAAAATAAAAATGAGGTGGTAGGGGAGAAAAAGGGCCTCCTGAAACAAATCTATGCTAATGCAGGGGTGATGTAATCTACTTATATATGCAATTTTTTTTCAGAAATTGCCCAAAAAAGAAGTCTATAGCTAATGTGTCTCCTCAGCATCTCTACCTTCTCCACAGACAGCAGACCCCCTTCTTTGAAGAACTGACCCCTACCCATTCAACCATGGTAATCTAGGTAGGTCCACCAAACAGAAAACCCCTGGGTAGGTAACATGGTCTAAGATGGACCAAAAAGAACATTCATTGGGAGTTTCCAAGTTGGAACTAAGAGAAGGACAATCACTATAGGGGTAGTGAGGTCATGAAATATGAACACACAGGTCTCACGGATATATTCCCTGCTGTGTGACAGGTAACTATTATAGGGAAGAGTCAGCTGACATGTAACAGAGAGGAGCAAGGAGCATGAAGGTAGTGGAGGGAGACAGGGAAACACCCAAGTGAGTTATAGCCCCCCTGGCTCTGTCATCCCTGAGACCCAGCCACATCCAACCCTGCTTTTCTTCCCCCAGTTTGGCTATGAAAACAAAAAAAACCCCTTCTTTGTTTTCCCTAAGCTAATTCAAACTGAGCCTCTGTCACTTATAGCCAAGGGTTCTGACTAAAAGAGAAACTGATACTAGAAGTGGGGAGTAACATTGAGTGGAACTAGCTGAGTCAGGTTGAGGAGTGGATGGTAGCAATACTCTCTCCATCCCAGGGAGGGGATGCATCCATCTTTGCTATGTGGCTACTACGAAAAGCAACTGGTTTAACAGTGATCTTAAGGATCCTGGGGCTTCGATCTTGTGCCCCTGATGGCTGGAGAGGAGTAACAGGATGGAGCAGTGATTTCTTGAAGTCTTCAGAATGAAGGGAGGGAGATGGGTTGTCTGAAAGCCAGTTGTTTCAGCCCACCAAGGTGAGATAATGAAGGCAATTAGGATCTCATGGGGGCTGTATTGTTCCAGAAAACCCAAATATAAACCTCAACTCTTTGGCAGAGTGGGGTAGGGACAATTACCCAGTTATGATAGTCTGTGGCTCTAAGTGCTTCCTGTACAGACTACCAGCTAAATGTTCTGCATCCTTTTGCCTTCTAACTCCTGGGGGAGGTCTTCTTCTGGGCTCCTCTCCCTGTCCGCTTACGCTGTAGTCTTCTCCAGTCTTTAAAATCTCTTTCCACTCCCTCATCTGCTTTGCTGTTTCCAAATTCTTGTTGGTATGGTCTCTTCCATTTTTCTTTCTTCTTGCAGGTTTTTACTCAAAATAATCTCTACATAGTCATTTTGGTGGTGTTTCAAAAGGAAACATAGCAAATGTGGTTTAATATGCCATGTTTCCGGTCACTTCCTTTTCCCACTGTCCAAATTACAATTATCCTACTTTCTGATCTCTACCTTTGTGTACTGGGTGCATAATGCTTACAAACTTATCATTTGCTTCAGGGCAGGATGGACTAAGGAGTCACAGAAAGACACACTTAGACTTGACCTGGATGAATGGACATAACCTGTGTAACCAGGGCCCAGGGCTGTTACAGCAGTGGACAGACTCCTAGGAGAGGCATGCACCCATTTGCAGTTGTACATGGAATGCTACATTATGTGAAGGAAAACCCTAGAAGTGGAAATGTGTATAAGAAGGTGTGTGTATGTATATACTTTTGCACACATCTGGGTGCTGGGTAGCAAAACAGTGGTCTGTCAACAACCTCTGTTATTTGTTCTTCCCATAATTTCTCTCTTCTGTTCTTGACAGTATGACCTTCTTTTGGGGAAACACGCCTTCCTCTGTTTTGATGATGTAGGTCTAATGGGTGTGGCTTACCACATGCACAGAGATGGGCAGTAATCCCAGGATTACAATCCAGGACAATAAGAACCTTCCTTGGAGTTTTCTAATGAAAGGTGGGAAAAGCACAACCTCTTGAGTGACGACGCTGTGGGTGTGCATCTGAAGCCATCGGCGGTATGGAGAAATAGGTGTTCTGCAGCAGTAGGGAATGAAGATGGCACTCTGTGAGACCAAGGGATGGAGAAGCCACAGATGGACATCCTGGCAGCTTGTAAGTTGCTTTTGTGATCCATGGACACTTCTGCCCTTTGCTTTCTGCTTTTGTCTTTGTCTCTGTGGGTTTGTCCCTTTTTTTTTCCTTTTTGTTTTTTTTAACCATAGTAAGAACACATACCAAAAGATCCACCTGGTACTAACTCTGAGCACAAGCTATAGAGCAGTTCATTTAAAACCTTTTTATCTTGCTTAATTGGGTTTGTGTTTTTTAAACTTAAATTTTAATACCTTAAGTTAAAAGAGTTAATACTATGCTTACTTCGGCAGCACACATACTGAAAAAGAGTTAATACTAAGATACCAACTGAATGCACAAAGCAAAAAGTGTCATATTGGAAGTTTTTGTTACTGCCATAGTTATATGAATTGCCCACAGAATTGTAAACGTTTAAATATTCATAAATAAAGCTAACGCTTTAGAAGACATTAAAAATATTGGCCCAATTTTTGATATTGGCCTGAATATATGTTATGATTCAAAACAGTACAATAGCAGGTGCCTGGGTGGCTCAGTCAGTTAAGCATTCGACTCTTAGTTTCGGCTCAGGTCGTGATCTCACGATTCACAGGTTTAGGCCCGCGTCAGGCTTTGTGCTGGCAGTGCGGGGCCTGCTTGGGATGCTCTCTTTCTCTCCTTTTCTCTTTGCTCCTCCCCTGCTTGCTTTCTCTCTCTCTGTCTCTCTCTCTCTCTCTCAATAAAAATAAATAAATAAATGAAACAATACAGTACATTAGTCCAGAGAATAATACCGCCATTCACATTCTGAACCCTGGGGAAGAAGAGGGACAGAAGGAAGCCTTGGAGGAAATCAGGTAGAAGGGGGGGATTTTAAGCCTCTGTTTTAAAATTATGAAAGTTTTTTGTTGTTTTTTTTAAGTACATTGTTCTAGTTATTTTATTTAAAAAATTTTTTAATGTTTAATTTTGAGAGAGAGAGAGAGAGAGACAGAGACAGACAGAGACAGAGACAGAGCATGAGCTGGGAAGGGGCAGAGAGAGAAGGAGGCACTGAATCCGAAGCAGGCTCCAGCTCTGAACTGTCCACATAGAGCCCAACGCGCACAGCTTGAACTCATCATAATCTTATCCCGAATATAAATGAGATCATGACCTGAGCCAAAGTTGGACACTCAACTGACTGAGCCACCCAGGCACCCCTCTTCTGGTTTTTTAAAAGAAAACAAATTTCCAGGAACTATTTATTCTAAAGCAAAGATGAAATTTCTTTTCAATTATAGAAATTTCAATATAGAATACTAGAAGATATTATATACAGCAAATCTCTACAGTGGACCCTCTCGGGAACACAATTCATAGCATCTCACGTGACAGCCAGCATCTTTGGCATTAAAAAGTCACTTATATTTGTGAGCATCTTCTATTTGGACTAACATAGTATTTTTGACCTTTGGAGCTATGACTACTTTTATATGCACTACCTACTGAATAGGCAGAAACTGTAGCTCTTAAATTTTTCCTGCATTTTTACTACTGTGCATGTTCTTGTCTGATTCAGTGATTTATGTCTTATGCTGAGTCCTAAAGGAAACCTCTTAATTCTGGAGAGTAGCTTTATTCCCCTGGAGGATTCTCTCCCCCAGCAGAGGAAGGCTCTATATGACTGGAATGATGCGCTGGGTTCCTAGCTTTCACCAGACTCTGGAGACACACGTCTAATGACATTTGGAGGAAGAAAGAAAAACTGATGAATCCTTAAGCAAGTAAATAGAATACTAGTTGGAAATTTATACTGGTTTGGTAACTTGAACCACAAAAAAACACATCTATGAATTACGCAATTAATGCCCATGTGTTACATCATAATCTCATCCTGAATATAAATGAAATCCCCTAAAATTCTAAGGACTAAATTGTTAGAATGGGAGCATCTTTTTCCCATATGGCCTCTACTCCAGCAACTACTCTTCTCGATAAATCATAGCGCTCACTCTTCCTTTCTGGCCTGCTACGGGCTCTGGCTGCCTTTGTTCTGCTGGTCAACTCCTACATTTCTGTGATAACCACCTCTAGGAAGGACCAGTCTACTAGACTTAGCTAAAAAGAGGTTCTTCCTTGAAAGAGTATCATCTGTATGTTATTGTTTCTTCATCACCTGTTCTCCCATCAGTTGACTTCTTAATTTTTTTTAATGTTTATTATTTTTTGAGAGAGACAGAGTGCGAGTAGGGGAAAGGCAGAAAGCGTGGGAGACATAGAATCTGAAGTAGGCTCCAAGCTCTAAGCTATCAGTACAGAGCCTGACTCCGGTCTCAAACTCATGAACCATGAGATCATGACCTGAGCTGAAGTCGATGCTTAACTGACAAAGCCACCCAGCACCCCTCATTTGTTTACTTCTTAAATAATGAAATCAATATCTTAAATTCTTGTATAACCCCACGAGGTAGACACTATCATTGTCCCCATTTTATAAATTTAAAAAACGAAGATACAAATCTTGTTCAAGGTCAGGTGAGAGCCAGGACTTAAAGGCAGACAGTTGGCTCAAGTCTATGCTGTAGTCAACAATACCACTCAACTCTGCTCAAAACAAGCGGTAGGGGGGCACCTGGTGGCTCAGTTGGTTAAGCACCCCACTTCCACTCAGGTCATGATCTCGCAGTTTGTGAGTTCGAGCCCCGCGTCAGGCTCTGTGCTGACCGCTCAGAGCCTGGAGCCTGCTTTGGATTCTGGATCTTCCTCTCTCTCTGCCCCTTTCCTGCTCACGCTCTGTCTCTCCCTCTCAAAAATAAACAAACATTAAAAATAACTAACTAAATAAAAAGAAGCGGCAGTGTCTCAACAAGGTGTAGGCAAGCACTCTTACCTGGTGTCTGGAGTCTCCTAGGGGATAACACCACATTGATTTAATCCCTAAATCCTCTAGTCCAGTTTACACCTTAGCTTCCTTCTAAGGCTCTTTCCCAAACTTGTTTGATGATAAGAATCACCTGGAATACTTATTGTTAAAGGTGTACCTTCTCAGGATCTCAGAATCCACTGGGTCTGATGTGGTCCCAGAAAATGGTATTTTTAACAACTGACCCAGGTGATTCTTTTGAATCTTCTCAGCAGTCACATTTGAGAACGAGTGCTCCAGGAGTTTTAGCCAATGGGAACACAGTTGATCTTAAGTATTATACATTATGTGTTAAGTCAAAGTATTTTTAGGCAGATAACATTTCTATAGCTGAATTAATCCAAAGCAATAAGTACATATGACGCAAAGTAGTTTTCTTCAGGAAGAACTTGGGAGTTGGCTGGAATGTCTTTGTTGTTTTTTTTCTTTTTTGGGTGACGACTGTTAGAAAGGATTCTTTAATGGCTGTGCCCTTGAGGGAGTTTCTGCAATGCTCTGATTATGGAACAGCTTAAATCAAACAGAAAGTAAGCCATTTGATAGAGTTCTTTTAAGTCCTGCCTAAGAGAATTTTGGAGAAGAGTAAATTAAATAAAGAAGAGAAAGGACTACACAGTTCTAGTTCCTTGTAGGACCCTATAGGAGACTCCTTGTTTAGCTAAGAGAGAGACCCAGGCTTTTCAACTTAAATGTTTATGAGTCACATACAGATTGATTTAGGAGAATATCAGGGATTAATTCAATTCACACAGTCTAATCAGGAGGCAGAAGTGATCTTCAACTTTAAAGAATACAAATGCAGAATTGTTGAAATTCATGATCATCAAAATATTTAATTTAATGTTAAAGAGAAAGCTCTCCGAAGTGCCAAATTTGCTTTGACACTATGTTCACTGCTTGTCACAAATGAAGAGTTTCCACCTCAGGCACCACTCATAAGTGGACTCCTTTGGTGCTACATTTATGAGTTAGTAGGGAAAAAAAGAAGAAAAAAATCAGAAAATAATTTTAAAAGACAGTTAAAGGAGGAGAATTCTGCCCCATGGAATGCTCTGCTTCCCTGGCCGGGCATGCACCCAACTCCGAGCAGTGACTGAGGCGCAGACCCTACATACCTCTTGGTGGGGGTGGGCACCCCAGAGGACAGGTGGCTCATCATGGTGTCGTTCATGTTAGCCAGAGGACGAGGGGGACTGAAAGGAAAGACATTTACATTATATTAATAATTACCAACAGGACCAGGGGAAACAAATGAAAGAGTGATAAGGGCAAAGGAACCATCGCTGGTCCTGATAAGCACAGTGGGACCCACAGGGAGGAGGGGTGGAGATTGATAGGTGCAGCCCAAGCAAACTCAACACGAAGGGTTCTTTCACTCAAAGCCAAAGGACCATAGAGCTGTGCTGCACCAGGAGGAGCAATCAGTTACACAGGGATGTACTATGACACTATGACGGGGATATAACTTCACTGGCTTTTGTTCTGTAGTTTTAGTGCATGAGAGTCTGAGTTCTGCTACTTAATTAATATCTTTGCATCGTAGGTGTTTCCAGGGTCCGAGGTGTTTGACGTTTGTGGTATATTATGAGGGTCACAACGGCAACTTGCATGTTGTTCCTGATTTGGTTAGAGTTCACTGTCTTCCTTGAATTTGGGTGGACAGACGAGATGTTGAGGGCAGTGGAAAGGATAAGGTTACCTGGGCATACCTGAATCAGGTGAGAGCACAGCACAAGCCTGAGGCGGGGAGTGAGACAAAGCAGGAAAAGAAAGAAGGACAATGTGTCAAAAATGGGCCAGTGATGGCAGAAGAGATGGGCAGGAAGGCAGCTCAGTAGAGTCGAGGCAGGTGGTGCACAGAGGGAAGGCAGAAAGAATGATGGAAAAAGCCCATCAGAATAGACCAAGATAAACACAGGACCAAGTCGGGAGGTGACAGGGAGACTCTGATGCCAGAAGACACTATAGCTATGGGCAAGACACACGTTTGTCATGGGCAAGAAAAGGAAGACCACAGATGCAGAAGACAGATTTAGTTTGTGTACTTCTAACCAACACAGGCTGTTAAGTACTAAATTCTTTGATTAATGCTTTACTAGATTCTTAACAACCAATCCACATTTTATACTTAGCCTTCAATTAGAATGCCTTTTTTTTTCCCCAGTAGGCTCCACACTGAGTGTGGATCCCAATGCAGGGCTTGAACTCACAACCCTGAGATCAAGACCTGAACTGAGATCAAGAGTCAGACACTTAACCAACTGAGCCACCTGGCACCCCTAGAATGCTTTCTCTTATAACCTAATCTAAATTTTAATTTGAAGATAAGTACATTTGATAACTTGTCTGTAGTGCTAGTTTTCTGGACTCAAGGTCTAGTGCTCCTTCTTGAGAAAGTCTTAAAAGAATGAATCCAAAGTTACCAAAAGGAATCTATGATTTTGCTCTTCTCCCTCCCCACCAAGTTTCAGCTACAAAGGGTTACTGTCTTGCATTGGAGCCACATGACTATTGCTAAATATTACTCCAGGGACATCTCTCGCTTCCTTTCCTAAATTGAAAGAAGTACTTTTCAGAGAAATTTGTCCATCAAAGCCAAAAAATGAAGCAGAAAAGTCCTTCTTTCATATTTAGGTGCTTGGGAACTAGCTCCTGGTTTCTCCTTATATTTAAGTGCCAAGTTAATTATGTTAAGTGTTTTTGTAGAGGCTATACTTATTTTTTTTAATGTTTATTTATTTTCGAGAGAAAGAGACAGAGCGTGAGCGGGGGAGGGGCAGAGAGAGAGGGAGACACAGAATCTGAAGCAGGTTCCAGGCTCCGCCGAGCTGTCAGCACAGAGCGTGACGCGGGGCTCGAACCCACAGACCGTGAGATCATGACCCGAGCCAAACTCAGAGGCTTAACCAACTGAGCCACCCAGGCACCCCAGGTTATACTTATTGAAATCTTGGTGAATATTAAGGGACCATAGCCTTTAATGTTTTGCAGGTTTTATAATATACTCAAAAACTCAAGGGAAACTTTTCAGGGAAAGCCAAGGGCTACCTATCTATCTATATCTACCTATACTTCTCTCTCTCTTTTTTTTAAACCAATTTTATTTCTGGGTAGGGAAATATTTTATTTTTTTGAGAGAGAGAGAGAGAGAGAGAGAGAAAGCGCATGGGGGGCAGAGAGAGAGAGAAGCCCAAGCAGGCTCTGTGCTGTCACCACAGAGCTCGATGTATGGTTGATCCCACAAACTGTGAGATCGTGGCCTGAGCCAAAATCAAGAGTCAACGCTCAACGAATTGAGCTCCATGCTCAATTATTATCTTTTAGCATATATATCAAAGCCTCTTCTCTAATATTCAGAACCATACAGTAATGGTTACACTGTAAGCTGGAAGCTAATCATAACTCCCCCCACAACTTCATACCCTTTGTGAACTTCTAGCACATTTTCCCAGAGAAATAGGTGTTTGTAGTCCAAGTTGAAAGAGGAATTTGAAAACATAAAGGGGGTCTTTACTTATGATCTACCAGTAGACACACAATTCACTGTGAAACCAACAACTCAGATGTGGTCTTAGGAGATGTCATAGACCAAAAATGACTCCTGGCTTAAAAATTTTTTTCATACTTCCTGTAGACAGAGCTGAAAAAAACGCTTCCAGGTGTGAAGTAGACATTAATGGTACCAGTTTTAGAAACTTACAAAGCAGAATTGACACAACTCATCGGATCAGCTTTGTTGGTCTTCTTTAACATGCAAAACCCTGTTGAATACCTTAAACATGTCACCAGATGTTCTATATCTTCCTTTGGTGAAGATCTTAGCAAGGCATCCTTAGTCACTAATGAGTACCCTGATACCCAAATGACCACCAACCATCTCTTGGTACAAATTTGGGAGGTTCCTTCTTTGTTCATAAGACATGCTAATTTTTTGAGAGGAGATAGAAACAAGTGGTAGATACAAAAGAAGACTTGGAGAGAAGTTTTAAAATCTTAATCAAAAAGAAAGAAGCATTCTTCCTGGGTACCTACTGAGAAAAGATAAGTAAGACTATCTTCATCTCAATAACCAAATTATAAACTGATGAAGACAGATATGCAAACAGATTATCACAATGCAAAGCAGTGAAAGCATAGACAACTACAGACCAAAAGTTGAGGAGTCAGATGAAGAGCAGTTACTCCTGCGTGGAGGAATGTGGGGCAACAGTAGTGAGGGTGAAGTAACACTGAGGAGTTTCTCAGATACATGAAAAAAGTTGAGGGCGCCCTAGATGGATGAAATTGTATGGGAGAAGGCACAGAAACCCAAAAGTACATGGTGTATTTGGGTTTAACTTACTTGGCTGGACTCAAAGGCACTTGAAGAGGAGTAGCTGAAAATGCCTCTGGAAAAGTAGACTAGGGCCAGGGTGTGAATGAAGACTGTTCTACCACAAGCTAAGAAGTCTGGACTTTATTCCATAGGTAATGGGGGAAGCATGGAAAGCTTTTATGCCAAAGGATGCTATAGATGGGCTCTGAAAAGATTACCCAAGAAGCTTGTGAATAAATCACTGACTTTAATCAAGGGTATGCATAGGAATCATCTGAGAAGCTTTGAAAATAAGATATGCAAGCTCTACTCTCAATTTAGTGAACCTGAATCTTGAGGAGAAAGAGAATTTTTTTTAAACTTTTTTAAAAAGTAATTTATTTATTTACTTTTGAGAGAGAGAACACAAGCGATGGTGGGGCAGAGAGAGAGCGCGAGAGGGAGACACAGAATCTGAAGCAGACTCCAGGCTCTGAGTTGTCAACACAGAACCCAACGTGGGGCTCAAACCCACGAACCATGAGATCACGACCTGAGCCAAAGTCAGACGCTTAACTGACTGAGCCACCCAGGTGCCCCAGGGATTTTTTTCTAATGCATACCCCATTTAAAAACAATATATGGACTTTCAAGTTAAGATTGGCAGAGCAGCATGGACACCCTCAGCTTTTCTTGTCCCTAAAATGCACCTAGATCAGCACCAAACCATTTTACACACCTAGGAAATTGATCTGAAGATTAACACAACAATCTGCATAACTTAAGTCACAACTTGGCAGGTAACCAGTGAGAAGAGGTGAACTGGGGGACAGAAAAGCCATACAGGGCAGGGAGTTGTTTTTGCAGAGAGAGGACAGAAAAAGGGGGAGAGTGTGGTGCACTGGGAGAGTGCAAGAAAAACACTCCCCCAAAAGTAGCTGGAGAGAGAGAGAGTGAAAACACTCGTAGGGGACTGAACAGGATTTCTGTTCCCCAAAACCACTGATGGGAAGAAAGGAGAGGGTTTCAATACTACCAGGATTCTATAAACAGTGGATGGCGGAGTCTGAAGTTCTGGAGTTCAGTGCCTGATGGTGGGGAACCAGGGCGAATCCCCAGCGGGGTCTGCCACACGGAGAGAAGCGATTCCCCTGCTCGGAGGGCATTTGGTAGAGGCCATATGGCCTCCCCACTGGCAAAGGTCCCAGTGAACCCCAGAAAGCAGTCACGTTTGCTGGTATTGGGACAAAGATGCCAGAGTGTGGTGAAACCTCATGCTGGCTGTGTGTTGTGATGTGCCATAATCTCTGAACCATCTGTAAATAAAATTATACATACACACAGCGTGTTCTCAGCTAAATAATAAACATAAACAAAGTAACTGAAGGAAATATGTCAAAATGTTAAGAGAAGTGTAATTATGCCTTTTTCCTTCTATTTATACTTTCCTGTACTTCCCCAAATTCTCCGGTTTAATTTTTCCTGATTGCCAGAGAAAAAGATGCTTAAGGTTAAAAAAATTATAAAGCAGAAAAAAAAGACAAAAAGAAAAAAGAAGCTATAACACCACTGAGTCAAATTCTCTAACGTGAGCCTATACTACTTTTGTTATCATGAAGAAAGTAAAATGAAGGAAAATGTTCAACTGAGAGATTGTTAGTGGACAACAGACCTTTAAATGATTTGACTGGCTACAAAATTGTACAACCCCTCAGCACCCTTACCACCACGACCCCCTAAAAGAAAGTCAAGAAAACATATCAGATCAGGACACATTATCTCCTCTACCAGACTGTGAGAAATTTGTGTGATTTTTTTTATCACTGTATTTCAAGTACCTGGCAGAGTAGGAGACATGGAATAGGCTTCTGGGAAGTACTTGTTGGTCATGAGTTAGCACCATGATGCAGAACCCAGGTGAGTGAAAAGTGTATAGAAGAAATCTTTCTGTTAAATTCGGGTTTGGTGAGACTATTCTTGGAGAATGGAATAATGGCATTATCAGCTGTTATATCGGGTAAGTATATCGGTACTGCTTGCAGCCACAGCAAGTTTTCATTTGTGACTCTGTCACGGAATCAACGGAATGGGATGTCTTAAATAACGACAACAGCAATACTTGTTGAATGCTTAATATGTGTCACACTCAGTTGAAATACTTCCCAAGGGTTCACTCATTCAAACCTTGCAACCACGAATGAGACAGATACTATTATTAACGTTATTTTACAGATGGAGACACTAAGGCACACTGAGGTCACAGCCAAATCATGGCAGAAGTAGGATTTGAACCAAGGCAGTATTGCTCTTGTGTCCTTAATCCTGGTGTAGTGTCTCTACTACCTTTGATTAATGCACTTTTAGAAAAGCTTACTTAAGACTGTATATAAATCAAAAACAAAAGCATGGTGTTAGATCATAGTTCTTAAAAAGTTGTTTCTACAGGAAGGTAAAACAATACACACCTGGAGTAGTTTGGGGCGATTTATTCTTTCCCCTACCCCATCATTAGAGCGCTGTATCATGAATGCCTATCCGAACTCCAACCATCTGGCTGCAGGGCTCCCGTTCTTCACCACCTCTAGGCTGCCCCAAGGAAACTGGGTAAGTTAGTATAAACTGCTTCCTTTAAAAACGGATCCTAATTTATTAAGATGAATTTAAAATCTAATCTTAATTTCAAAGCTCTTGTGGATTCCTCATCTCAGCCTAACAAAATACATAAACTTAATGAGCAAATTATCTATTCTACCAGCCAGACTACTGATTAAAGAAAAAAAAAAAAAAAGAGTTTAACATTGGGCTCAGGACCAACATTGTGTGTAATTATTTGTTTTGGTTTTCTAAGTTGACCTAGATCCAAAGGTAAACACTTTTTGGGTAGAACTCTCTAACGAAGGATGTGAAAGTATAATGTTGTTTAAGCAAAATTGCTACTTAAAAATTGTGTGTGAACGAAGGGGCACAAGAACAAAGCCAACTGAAGCCTGAGAGAACACTGAGGTTCTGGGCGCCTGTAAGTGCTGTCACCAGTAGGTCCTTTGACAGAATCTATTCTGTAGGAAGTCATCCACACAGAAAGATACTTAACCCTACCCTAGACTTTTAAAAGTATTTGCTCATTATCTTGCTCTTTTTCCCAGAATATTCTTCTGTTTGTAGAGGCTAAGGCTGTGATCCTGCAATTCTCTTTTTTACTTTGATAGCTTCCTGCCAACCACACGCTTGGGGACTTTTTAACCAGATTTTTTGGTCTGTTTAGTACTGTTAGTGTGAAAGGGAAAAAGATTTTATTATGCTCTGTGCCTTCATTTACTTGATGATTGCCCACAACAATGCTTTATAGATGAAGTACTTAATTATTTTAGTTAACTATTTTTGTAGCCAGCCATTTGCCTTCAATTCTAGACACCTGTGTCGCTTCTGAAATGCTCTTCCCTACTCACTTGGATCATACTATTTTCATCTTTAAGATTATGCAGCAGATTCCCCCATACATTAAGACAGATTCAAAACCTACCTTGTAGACTACTTCATTCTTTAATCTATCAAACTATCTAGGCCTTCCATACTTTCAAGCAAGTTGTTCTCAGTCCCTGCTTTCAAGTCTTTCCCTGGATACCTATCTGGAATGTCCTTCTTCATAGACTTGGCACGGTTACACTTTCTCACTTCTGCCAGAGAAACCGCTCCTGAAATTAGAGTATCTCCACAAAGCCCTTCTGATCACTACAAACTCCATAAAAAGACACAAGGACGTTATCCATACACAAACAACTAAAATCCATGGCTCATTCATGCCTAGCACTGTTCAGGGCTTTGAGAAAAAAACAAAAAACAAAGCGAAGTTGAAGGTTGTCTCTGCCGACAAGTTTATAAACCAGTCGGTCCTCATAATCATCAGTTGTCACAACAACAGGCATTTAGGCTTCGGCTTAAGGTACTGTAATTCTTAATTCAAATCTGATTTGACAATTATCATTTACAACCAAAAATGTGTAAAATCATTTATAACAAAGAAAAACAACTTAATTATTTCTGACAACTAAAGAGTATGAAAAATCCTATGAAGCTAGAAGATTTGCTAAATATTTTACATTTATTTCTTTACTTCTAAATATTTTTTTTAATGTTTATTTATTTTTGAGAGAGAGAGAGAGAGAGAGAGAGAGAGAGAGGCAGACAGAGCATGAGCAGGGGAGGGGCACAGACAGAGAGGGAGACACAGAATCTGAAACAGGCTCCAGGCTCTGAGCTGTCAGCACAGAGCCCAACGTGGGAATGGTGAGATCATGACCTGAGCCAAAGTCGGACGCCCAACTGACTGAGCCACTCAGGCGTCCCTATTTCTTTACTTTTAGAACACTGGAGAGAGTTAGGAGGGAAGGGGCAATGAACTAACATTTGTTGAATCTGAGCATTGCATTAGCATTGAGCTAGGTCCTCAGATACATTACCTGAATTCTTGCTACTGCTCATCATGGTATTTCTATTTTACTAATAAGGAAATAAAGTCAAAGAAGAGAATTAACATGTTCCAGGTCACATTAGTAAGTGGCAGAACCAGTATTGGAATCCACTTTTTTCTGGTTTTGAAGCCACTGACTAACTCAAATCCACAGACTCACCATTCTACAGCAGGCACCCCATATTACCCAAATGAAAATTTCATTTTAGAGCTCTCAGGGAAGAACAGGACCACTGGCTTCAAATCTAACATGAAGTAGCTTAGGAAAAAAAGAGGAGTTTCCTGAATATCATCACCAAATGATAACTAAATTCGTAAGTCAACTTCATGACGGGTGGGGGTACCACTGGCTTCCAGAACATTGGAATATCATTAGGACATTGACTTTTATCTTTGCTGAGATCTCATTTTGGGTCAGAATCTATACACATCTCATGGCTTTTTATGCTTAACAAGAAATAGTTTCTGCATAATACTGTAGCTTCATCACTGGAGAATAAAATCTCTTCCCCTAATTCCAATGTGAAATTCCCAGAAAACACCTTGAGTCATCTGTCCACTCTGGTGGACAGAGGGCCCAATATTTTGATTGGGAGTTCTCTCATGACAGCACACCCAGGGCTGAGAGAGGACCAATTCTCCAAAGAGGTTATTGTTCCCAGGAAAAAAAAAAAAGCTGCAGAGCAAATCAATGAAAAATATTCACTTATTTAAAGATTAACCTTCTTCAAAAGTAAAGTGCTGTCAGTGTCTAGGGTCCAGGCACTGTGGGATCTCTGCTGGGATGATCAGCTTAGATGAACGCTACTTTAGGATGAAGGTAATATGTGTTTCCCTCTTCTTTGTCATTAATCTTCAAAATTTAGTAGTCTATAAAACTATTCACAGACTCCCACGTTGAAACAATAATGATCTAATAAGAAAACCAGTTTATCTAATTATTCCATTATGATGAAGAGAATACACGGGAGTTACAATGATGGCACAAACAATGGCACACCATGGCTCTGGTAAAATATTCAGGAGGACAGATTCTAAGATCCCTTTTATCTCCATGATCCTATTACTCTCTCAAAAGCACTGTGCCTCTTGATAACAGTCATGACAAATGCAGATCATTTTTATGCTCCTTGAGTAGCATGAGGTTTTATTCTTTATTTTTACATACCAGACCAACCATCCGTGTCACTCCACTACATTCTACAGTTACCTGCCAAAGCAAAGAAATAAAAAAAACAAACAAAACTGCCTTTTGGAAAACCATAAGGTTAAAAAATACATATGGTACTGTAAATATAGTATAAATATGATGCTACATGTTTACAATGAAGTTCTCTGACTTCTAGAGAAGTACATTTCATGATACTGGCCATATACAATTAATTAATAAGCAAGAGAAAAGATTTCAATTTCCAAACCAACTACTAATCTAAACATATTGCAACTAATTCATCAATGTAAAAAAGACCTATGAATAAGACACACATGCTTCAATTTCTATTTCTAGCAGTTCATCATAGCCATTTGTGGTATAATACTTATAATGAAATATTTCTCAGGAAGGAAAGGTTTACCACAAACACATTCTTATACAGAACTTTCACCACCAGACGACAGCTAGAGGGACCCTGAGGAACCTAGATATCTTGTTCTACTCTGGAAAAGGACAGAATTATAAAATGAATTACTGAATTAGTAAATTACTGAGTACTATTGATCAGTTTAACGTTATTATATTGAAAAAGCAGAGAAAGGGTCCTAACAAGACAGGTAACTAAATCAACAGAAATGTACTCTTTTATTTTAAAAATCTTTCCACACTGAATCCCTCTTTCTTTGTTCTCTTTCTTCATTAAACTTAGATAGGAAGTTGTCAATACTTTATATAGATGTCAACTCCTGTATTTCTAGAAAGATGAGAAAAGATAGCAACTTAAAAACTTTAACAAGTTTCTGTTCACAGAGAGGTCAGTGCATGGTGCAAAAATGGTCTTTTCCTGACCAGTTCCTATGGTCGTTACTAAAATCTGAGTTCGAAAATGGAAACAGATACATTATTAGAGAAGACACGCTGATTCTCAGGGATTTTTACAACGAATCAGACAGGAAAAGATAACAGTGGGCTTTCCCTTTATAATAAATGCATGGGAAGTTCCAGAGTCTCTTGCACCCTGCCAAAAATAAACACAATCATTATCAGTCCAGCAGCTCAAGCAGCAAAAACATAAAGGCAAGGAAAAGCTATCAAACCTTTACGTTCTGTAGCAAATGCCTCTTCTTTCTCTATGGATCTGACATCTAGTGTATTGCACTGCTGTTGTCTCTAAGGAAACAGAACAATCGCATGACGAAGAATCTTCTCCACAAGGTAGTTTATCCCACGGAGCATTTTGGGGAGAGTAGGTACAAGCGAACAATTCATTAGAAGACGAACACACGTCTGCAGTCTGTCAGCAAGCCCATCAAGCAGCCGAGGGCAGCCAATGACAGAAAGGCAGATGTCACACACAGAGCAGGTACCACTCCTTGGAAGCGTAAACATGAAACACACCTCTTGCAAAAGAATCCAAGTTCCGCTGCAAATTACTGATCCAATTAATCCAGTCAGCAATTCCATTCTGATGGGGCCATTAAGGAGCATCCCTCCACTTCCTCTCCTAATTGCCAAATGCTTGATAGGAAAGCAGCCTGTGGTACTGTACCTGCCAAGCAATCCGGGAGGAAGGGAGAACTAGGAAGGTTTGGTGTTTTGTTTTGTTGAGGAGGAGTTAATGGGAACGGTAGCAGAGTGAACAAAATAGATGATGGTGTCTACCTACCCCTTGGATGTGAAGAGCTTCTCACTTCATAAGGACAGCTGATCAGAGGGCAGCTGAGAAGGGCTGTGCAGTGTGAGCTGCCGAATGGGCTTTCAGGGACACCTCCAACAGGGCACTCCCAGGATGAGGACGTCCCTGACACTCTGAGTCATCCTGTGCCCTCCTGTCTCTTTCATCTCCTCAGTAGCCCTTACATCTGTCTGGTCCTGGCCTCCATCTCACCAGACTGCACACTGCAGTAGCTGGCTGGCGTAACGTCAATAACATTGTAAGGGCTTTCTGTCAGTCTGCCGGTGTCCAGAGAACTTTTGATTGTTACTCATCTGATTTAGCACAGCTAAAATTACTTTCCTAAGAACAGCTCTCACGTGCCATTTTGCTCCAAACCATTGATTCCCTACCAGTCTTCCAAATTAGGACAAACACCTTCCTTTCTGCAGTCACTGGCCAGACACTACAGCCTCAGTCTTCCAGTCTGTCTTCTTTTTTTTTTTTAATTTTTAACGTGTTTATTTATTTTTGAGGGACAGAGAGACAGAGCATGAGCAGGGGAAGGGCAGAGAGAGAGGGAGACACAGAATCCGAAGCAGGCTCCAGGCTCCGAGCCATCAGCACAGAGCCTGATGCGGGGCTCGAACTCACTGACCGCAAGATCATGACCTGAGCCGAAGTCGGCCCCTTAACCGACTGAGCCACCCAGGTGCCCCTCCCAGTCTGTCTTAATTTTTACCACTTCCTTATACTTCCTAAGTGTCTGGGCAAAAATGCTACATAGGCCCTGAACTTCTCTGCCACAGTAAAACAAAAACAAAACAAAATGGTAAAAGATACATAAGTACTACACTAAAAACAGGAACAAGTCAAAATGAAACCCAGACTAACAACCTAAGTGCCTAGAAAAGAATTCTATCATTTGCTGAGATGAACGAAGAGGCAAGAAAAGACAGCACTACACATCAGACTGCTAACTGGTTAATATTAACACTTTGATATCAATTTTTAAAGCCTGAAGAATAAAAAGAAAACCCTGAAGATGTGTGTGTCTGAATTCTTCGCAGAAAAAGAAAGAGTTGATTTATATATCGGAAATAAAATAAAAACCAAATAGCAGTGAGATAATATCTCTTACGGCTACAAACTCTGAGGATAGACAAGGGGGAACAGAGCACAGAATGTGGAGGGCAATGTGAACAGCAATGGTAAGATTGATTTTGGGGGAAAAAAGAACCACAGCACAACAGAGATTGAAATGCCTTAATTTTATAATAAAAACACATCAAGGGGGAAGCAAGGCAGGAGAGAGTGAAAAGAATGCATGTTTAGGAGAGATGGGTTCTTGTTGTGATTCCAGCACTAAGCAGACTGAGTGGCCTACATGACTCTGGACAATGAAGCCCTCTGTGCCTCAGCCAACTGGTCTGTGAAATGAAGGGAGCTGTTCTAGAACAGTGGCTTCCTCATGTGCTCCCTGGGCATCAAAGGATTCCACGAGGTGCTTCAGTCCCCATGACGGAGGGCAAGAGGATCAGATCTCAACCTCGTTTCCATAAAAGCAGCTCCATTTCTACTCCACATAAAATGTCCTATAAACAAAATATTCCACTGCTGCTTTTTAAAAAAAGTTTAAAAACTCTTTCCCTTACTACAAAATTTAAATGAGAAGTCTCTGCTATACTTATGCATAGTAGCCCGTTCTTTTCTTTTATACGACTTATCATGGTTTGCAATGATAGGTAATTAGCATCGACTTCTTGATTGGTCTCACTTAAGAGGCTGTCAACTTCCTGATAACAGGGTCCACAGAGATGATTGCACCCCGGGTTCACACTGCATACCTAACACCATGGCTGGCATATAGTGGGTGCTCAACAAATACTGGTTCAATAATGACATTTTATCATTCTATTTACAATTCTAATGTACTTGAAACTGGATTAGCTAAACCTAAAAGTGCAAATGGGTGAAGGGCTCACTTGAATTTTATTATTTATTTATTTATTTATTTACTTACTTACTTATTTATTTATTTATTTTGAGAGTGGGAGAGATGGCGCAAGACGGGGAGAGGCAGGCAGAGAGGGGTGGGGGGGGAGAGGAGAGAGAGGAGAGAGAAAGAGAGGAGAGAGAGAGAGAGAGAAAGAATGAGAATCCCATTCAGGCTCTGTGCTGTTAGGAGTCCGACGTGGGGCTCAATCCCATGAACTGTGAGATCATGACACCTGAGCTGAAATTAAGAGTCAGATGTTTAACTGACCGAGCCATTCAAGCACCTCCTCACCTGAATTTCAAATTGAGAATATGTATTCAAAGGACAGCTAAGGGCCAGGCCATGTGGGATGGTGGGAACACTGGAGCAGGAGGCCTAGTGAGGACGAAACGGTGTGCTCAGGGGCACGCTTGAGCACATGAAAACAGCAGCACTTCTCACACGGACTAAATGCCAGCAGTCTTGGTATTTAATTTCTGGGCCAAAAGAATCTAAAAGTAATTTGAAATGCCCTAATACATTAGGGAGTTTGCAAGGGGAATAAAGAACCACACATCATTCATTAAATGTGTATCAAAGTCTCTGCTGGAAAGGCCACACGGAGACCTTTGAAGACAGTGCTGTGACAGTGAATTATAAATCAGCTAAAGAAGTAGTGGAGAGACTTCAGGTTCAAGGTGGCAGATTGAGCACATGCAGAGAGCTTACCCTCCTGCACCAAAGAAAAACGATTTGAAGATAGAAAAATAAATTGATGCATACACAGCTAGAAGCAAACCAAAAAAGGAAACTCTTTAAATCTTAAAAAAAAAAGAAGAAGAAGATTTATCCCCCAAGAAGAAAATAAACAAGAAACCACTGTGGTGAGCCAGGGCTGTGGTAAGCTTCCATGACCCCCACACAAAGACTGCTGCCTCCTTTGAGGAAGCTGGAAGAACTTAATAATCTCCCGCCTCACTCCCCCTCAAAAACAGAGACAACAGAGCATCTATAAAAGTCTTTAAAATTAGTATATTTAATATACTCGGGCACCTAAGGCATAGAATAGCATCCATAAAATGATCTTTCTTTTTAAGTTTATTTATTTATTTTGAGAGAGAGACAGAGAGAGAGAGAACGTGCACATGAGGGGAGGAAGGGCAGAGAGAGAGAGAATTCCAAGTAGGCTTTGCACTGTCGGCGCAGAGCCTGATGTGGGGCTCAATTCCACAAACCATGAGATCATGATCTAAGCTGAAGTTGGATGCTCAACCAACTGAGCCACCCAGGCACCCCACATCCATAAAATTTTCTGAAAAATAACAAATTAGAGATTTAAAAAATGAAAATCATAATTATTGAGATGAAAAAAAAAACAACTCCAGACAGGATGAATATAAGCCTAAATCCAATGGAAGACTGATCATACATTTTCTTTAAAAGTTAAGAAGCATGAGGGGCGTCTGGGTGGCTCAGTCGGTTAAGCGGCTGACTTCAGCTCAGGTCATGATCTCACGGTCTGTGAGTTCGAGCCCCGCATCGGGCTCTGTGCTGATGGCTCAGAGCCTGGAGCCTGTTTCGGATTCTGTGTCTGCCTCTCTCTCTGTCCTTCCCCTGCTCACGCTCTGTCTCTCTGTCGCTCATGCTCTGTCTCTCAAAAATAGATAAATGTTAAAAAAAAAAAAACATGAGACTGAAATCCAGTTTTAAAGTCTCTATCTCAGAGTTCTAGAATGACTAAAGAGAATGAAGAAGAGGCAATTGTATCTGAAACACATAATGGCTGAGAATTTTTCAGAACTGATGAAAGATATAAACCTTTAGAAAATAAGAACGTTTGAGTAATAAAACAAATTAAATTAAATAGAAATAAACTTTAAAAAAAGAGCTCATAGTCAGATGGATTATACAGTAAAACTATATTTAAAAAATTATAAATAAAGAATAAAATAAAATAAAAAATAAATTATAGTAGGGGTGCCTGGGTGGCTCAGCTGACTAAGTGTCCGACTTCAGCTCAGGTCATGATCTCACAGCTGGTGAGATCCTCAGAGCCTGGAGCCTGCTTCAGATTCTGTGTCACCCTCTCTCTCTGCCTCTCCCCTGCTCATGCTCTCTGTCTCTCTCAAAAATAACAAAGTTAAAAAAATTTTTTTTAATTATAGTAAAAACTATAGCGCTAATGTTACAAAGGAAACCCTAAAAGTTACTAGTAAAATATAAGAGATTCAATGGAAAGGAAGGAGAATCAGATTGTTATCAGCAAAACTGGTTACAAGATAATAGAGGAATGATACCTTCAAAGAATGAAGGGAAAACATCTTTTGGCTAGATTCTAAATCCAGCCAAATTATCATTCCATAGGGAGGGCATGCCATGACAATTAGGCAAGAAAAAGAAAATATATCCAAATTGTAAAGGAAGGAGTAAAACTACCGCTATTTGCAGATGATATAGAAAATTCTAAAGGACCCAAAAAACAGGGGTGGAGAAAAAAAAAAGAATTCACCAAAAAACAAACAAAACCCCCCAAAACTATTAGAGCTAATAAGTTCAACAAAGTCACACAACAAAAGATCAACACAAAAAATCAGCTGCATTTCTATCAACTAGCAATGGATAATCTAAAAATGATATTAAGAAAACAATTTCATTTACAACAGCATCAAAAAGAATAAAATACTCAGGAATAAATTTAATCAAAGAAATAGAACACTTTTAATTCACTGAAAACTATAAAATCTCACCGAAGGAAATTTAAAGGCCTAAAAAAAAAAAGGAAAACCACTGTATGTGCATGGACTGTAGGATGTAAGTGTGAAGATGGCAAGAGTCCCCAGATTGACCTACAGATTCATTGTGATCCCTAACAAAATCACAGCTTCCTTTTTATAAACCTGGACAAGTTGGTCCTAAGTTCATATAGAAGTATGAGAAAAATGAAACAGCCAAAACAATCTTCGAAAGAACGAAATTGCAGGATATGTATTTCCCAATTTCAACTTGTATTAGTATGTTCAAAGGTTCAGAGATATTCATAAATAATCCATTATTCTCTCTAGTTACAGAAAAATCCCTAATATATGAAATTATTTGACTTTAAAAAAGTTTCTAAACCTAAACACTGCAACGACTGAGCAACAGATCATGAAGGCTTTTTAATTATTATTATCTAGGTGGTATCTCTCACTGCTATCGGCTCCCCTCCCCATGCCTCTGTTTTGTCTGTCGGAATGCCCAGAGTGGAGGTGCAGCTGACAATGGCACTGGTACAGCTCCCTTGCTCAAGGTCTTCACTGTCACAATTTCTCCTCTGCTACCATAACAAAGGTTGGGGGGAAATGACAGATGGACGCAATCACCAGAAGCTGAAGAATGCTCCCATAGACAGGAGCCTGTGTTAGAAGGAGTCTAGGGTATTTTTCATTTCGAAGATGTTAAATTTTTAGGTCCCCCAGCCACTGTATCCACACCAGCGAGACATTTGACTTGATTCATTTAAATGTTTACATGTTCAAGTTAGTTTTTGGAGATCCTTTCTTGGGAAAGATTGCCTTCCCCTATTTTTAAAAAAGAAAAAAAATATATCAAAAGCTTGTTGCTACTTGTACTTTTACTTATCCCATTCCTCTCCTTCCTTCCGCTGCTACTTAACATTTAAGGACACAATAATTTAGAAATAGAATTTTGTTTCACTTTCATGACTCAATTTCATCCAAACTCTTTGAATGCATCTTTGATATCCGTGTCTTCGTCATCACTAAAGGTTCTCTGAGTCATCACACGGTTCTCCAGAGTACATCATGGTCATTTCTGTCCAAATTGCTAAGAAACAATTCCTCTATGTCTAATGCTCTTAATGGAAAATGTACCACAAGCTTCTCCCATAATATTCAGCCAGCTGGCATTTCCATCTATAGGCACTTAATGCATTTTTTATTTTTAAAATGAAATTTAATCTTTTTTACACACATAATTAATAAACTTGATCTAATGGGGTATCAGGAACACTGCACTCAATAATCTGAGAACCTTTTAAAGCAAACACAAGATACTTAGAAAAATTGTTCAGATACTTAACCCTAAAAGAAATCTCAGCTCTACCAAACAATCTATGTCATACAGAATACCACCTCTGACCAAAATTCAATAATATCAGAAAGCATCAAGGAATACCCCCAAAAGTTTCATGTGTTTGGAAATTTAAAAAATCGCCTTAGGGGCACCAGGCTGGCTCAGTCAGAATGCATGTGACTCTTGATTTTAGGGTTGTGAGTTCGAGCCCCACGTTGGGGGTAGTTTATAAATAAGTAAACTTAAAAATAATAAAATAACAAAATAAACTGTCTTAACTCTACATATTAGGAAAAAAGAATTTTAAAAAAATCAATTAACTGAATAATCATCTAATGAAGAAACTAGTAACAGGATTTGATTCTTACATGCTTTTTCTTCTCTCTTTTTTTAAGTTAATTTATTTACGTTAAGAGAGAGAGAGAGAGCACGCATGAGCAGGAGACGGGCAGAGAAAGACAAGGAGAGAGAGAATCCCAAGCAGGCTCCGCACCATCAGCACAGAACCATTGTGGGGATCAAACCCACCAACCGTGAGATCATGACCTGAGCTGAAGTTGACCTGAGCTTAACCAACTCAGCACCAACACAGGTGCTGCTTCTCCTCTCTATCTAAACATTACCTTAAATTGTCAATTTCCAAATTTATACTTTCAAACTTTATACACAAGAACACCCTCCAGACATATATAAACTGCTTATGGCTCTATTTGAGTATCGAAAAAACCCTGAACATGTCCAAAATGGAGCTCTCATTCCACCCAAACTTGTGTCACCTCTAGGTATCCCTATCTCTATTTTTCCAGGTGATCAGGCCAAACCGACTTCTCTCTTTCTCTCATACTCGGCGTCCAATCTGTCAGCAACATTTTTATCTCTCCATATTACACTACTTCTAGACTTTCAAGTTCTCAAAAGGTCTGAGTTCACACAGATGATATCAATGGCAATTTAATCAATTTCTTAAAATGAAGATGTTAAATATTCATCTCAAGAAACTATATGGAGAAGCTGTTAACAGGAATGTTTTTCTTGTGATAAACTGGACACAGGAAATGAGTGAAAAACAAAAGCTGGACTTACAGTGAATTAAACATGAGGTGTGACAGCTGGGAAAAAATGACCGAAGAGAAAGAAGTCACTTAAATTCCAAAATGAGTTCCATTAAAAAAGTGAAAAACCAAGGAGGAAGACCATTCAATACTATTTAACAGAATAGCTCCTCGAATTCATGCTTGAAGGTAAAATACCCAGTTTTACCCTGAAGGTGATCCATTAACATTATCCAAAAGGGAAAAAATAAGTAAGGCAAAAGAGAAAGGGTACTGTACCAAAGGAGATGTCTTAATTTGACCTTATCTTGACCTCTAGGATTATTTTGAATAGTAAAAAAAAAAACCTCTCCAAAAATTCATAAAAAATACAGTTTGACAATCTAAGTAGCCTTTCCTTGATTGCCTTCCAGAGCTTCAGTAAGGTCAGCAAAGTCATAACCAAGAAACAAGCAAGATCCCAAAATGTGACCCTGAAGAGAGTGACCACAAGTAACTTGCCAAATTTAACCTATTCAACAAGAATTTACAATTGTGCTTCGTAAACTCTAGAAGTACACAAGTCAGTTTAGTCCCACAAATACCTGGAACGTATCAGGCACAAAGGAAATACAATCTGAGCCCTTAGGAAACTGAAGATACAAAGCACATGCTTACAACTTTAAGGAATCCAACAAAAAGGAATCCTTTTTGATACAGAATCAAAAAGTCCTCACAGAAGAGAAGAGCACCGTGGGTATCCAAATGACTGATAAACCAACAAAAGCTAAACGAATTTAGGGAAGGAAAGAAGAGGTCCATATATGAGTTAGCTCTTTCTAGGATTCAAAGGTTTCATGGATAGAACAGAATTTAAGCTGGGCTTAAAAAGTGGATATAAAAAAGTGGAAAAGTCTGAAAGAGGCAAAGAAGGGCATTCAGGAAAGGGGGCAGTTGGCCTGGAAAGTTCATGAGCTAGCTCAGAGAGGCAGGAAGAGACACAAAGTTTTAAAGGGTAGGAAGGAGGCAAGTCTGGCTGAAGCATAGGTTTTATACTCCATAAATTTAGCAGAAGATAAGATTCAAAGAGGAAGGTGGGTCCTGATTACACAGGGCCTTGAATTCCAGCACGAGGAGTGCCCTTAATTCCACAGGCAGTGGAGGTTCTGCAGACTTTTAAATAGGGAAGTAATACGATAAAAGCAGCGATTCAAGAAGATTAATTTGTTAGAAACATGTAGACAGATTTGAGGTTTAAGAAAAATGAAAAGGGCTAATTTAGAAGCTGCTAAACTCAGGTACTAATCAAAAGTGGGCAATATAAAGACCTGTCAAGGTGTCGAGGAATATTCAGATTATTCTAAATTGCAACCAGATCACAGTATACACATTCTATTAAGAAATTCCACTTGAGGGGTGCCTGGCTGACTCAGTCAAAAGAGCATACGACTCTTGATCTTGGGGTTGTGAATTTGAGTCCCACGCTGGGTACAGAGATTACTAAATAAATAAACTTAAAAAAAAAAGAAATCCACTTGACGAAATACATAATTCTGAGGCTCAATGTCTGCATGAAATTACATTAGAGTTATGCTCTAGGTTTGGCTTGGAAAGCAATAAAGCTTAAATAAAAGCAGATTTCTCCAATATTATGAATGATTACTTTTCAAGGTTTTTTTAGCAATCATAATTAGTTCAAAAGTAACACAAAAATGGATTATAGAGAGACTAAGATGTAAGGGTTAAGACTATAAAACTTTTAGGTGCATGAACATACAGGAGAAAATTTATGTGACTGAGTCAGGCAAAGATTTCTTAGATATGACGTCACAAGCATAATCCTTAAAAGAAAAAAAAAAAAAGACAAATTAGACTTCCTCAAAATTAAAATTTTGCCACAAAAGATCATTAAAGAAATGCAAAGATAAGACACAGACTGGAAAAAATTATTTTCAAATGATATATTTGATAAAGAACTTATGACCAGAATATATGAAGAATTCTTAAAACTCAGTAAGACAAACAACCCAGTTATAGCGTAGGCAAAAGAAAGTGTCCCAGCTCAGAGGACCCCAAGGATACATGATGAATAAATGTAAAGTGACATCTTGGATGGGAACTGCAACTGAAAACAGACATTAGGAATAAAATGAATGAGGCTTTAATAAAGAGTAGAGTTCAGGTAACACTGCTATCAATATTGGTTCGTTTGTAAAATGTTAACGACAGGGGAAACTGAGTGCAGGGTAAATGGGAACTCTCTGTTCTATCTTTACATTTCTGTAAATCCAAAACTATTCAAAAACAAAAAGACTATTTAAATGGGCAAAAGATCTTAAATAGACTATTATATCAAAGAAGATACATGAATAGCTTATAAGTACACGAAAAGGTGCTCAACATCATTAGTCACTGGGGAAATGCAAATGAAAATCACAATTAGATACCACTACTCACTAAGTAGGATGGCTACAATCCAAAGCGTGACAGCATACTAAGTGCTGGTGAGAATGTGAGGAAACTGGAACTCTCATGTATTGCTGGCAGGCATGTAACATGGTATAGTCACTTTCAAAAAACAGTTTGGCAGTTTCTTAAAAAATGAAATACACACTTACTCTGCATGACCCAGAAATTCTACTCCTAGGTATCCACCCAAGAGAAATAAAAACATGCGGTCTGCACAAAGATGCAAATGTTCATAGCAGCATTATTTATAGGTAGGCAAAACCTGGAAATGAGCCAACTGCTCATTTTTCATTTCCTCAACTGCTGAGGAATAACTAAAAGGTGGTATATTCATATAATGGGATATCTTCAGCATTGAAAAGGAATGAACAATTGATATTGGATACAATATGGATAAGCCTCAAAAATATTATGCTAAATGAAAGAGCCAGAAACAACAGAATACCTATTATCCTATTTATATGAAATTGCTAGAAAAGACAAAGCTATAGAAATAAGAAGTATATCAGTGGTTGCCTTGGGGCTACTGGCAGGAGCTGGATTAACCAAAAATAGGTACCAAGAAACTTTTTTGGATGGTAAAAGTGTTCTAAAGCTGAGTGATGGTGACAGTTGCAAAATTATATAAACTTACTAGGAGTTATTTAACTGTCACAGTGGGTGAATTTTATGGTATGTAAATTGTAAATAAAATTGTAAATAAAATAAAAAAAGAAAAGACAAACCAAAATGACAATGAGATATTACCTCACACCCATTAGGGTGACAATAAAAAATTAAATAATTAAAATGAAATGAAAACAATAAAAAATAGAAAACAAGTGTTGGTGGGTATGTAGAGAAATTGGAACTCTTGCACATTGTTGGTAAGAACATAAAATGGTATGACTGCAGTGGAAAACACTATGGAGGTTCCTCAAAAACTAAAAATAGAACTACTATAACATCCAGCTGTCCCATCTCCAGGTATATATCTCAACGAATTGAAGCAGAGACTCACAGAGTTATTTGTACACCCATCTTCACAGAAGCATTACTTAGAATAGTCAAAAGATGGAAGCAAACCAAATGTCCATTGGTGAATGAACAAACAAAATGTGGTATATACACATACGACAGAATATTACTCAGCCTTAAAAAAAAAGAAAGAAATCCTGAAACATGTTACCACATGGATGAACCTTGAGGACATTATAGTAAGTGAAATAAGAAAGTCACAAAAAGAAAAAAAAATACACACTTCCACTTAGATGAGGTATCTAAAGTGCTCAAATTCATAGAAACGGAAAGTAGAATGGTGGTTAACACACGCTTGTAGTAAAAAGAAAGCTGATGTTTAATAGATGTGTTGTTTCAGATTTGCAAGTTGAAAAAGTTCTGGAGATCTGTTTCACAAGAATATAAATATACTTAACACTACTCAACTGTACACTTGAAAATGGTTAAGATGGTAAATTTTATGTTATGTGTATTTACCACAATTAAAAGAAAAAAAAAACAAACAAAAAACAAGGGATGTTCTAGTCACTTGAAAGGAATATCAGTGATGTGGCGTTTAGACCACGTTAAATTTAGAGTTTAGAAGCACAGCTTGTGTTAAGCACACACAGTGGTAAACAGAGTGAGGAAAATCCCAAGCGGGGGGAGGTGAAACTCAGCAGACCAAAGTCACAGCCACTTGTAAATAGTTACCCTCCTAGGACTAAACCCTGAGTTTCGTTATATTAAATAACTGTTTCTCCTTACTGCATCATAATCAATCATGACATCTGCTGTTCACCTGACCATCACTCCCTCACACACACATAGACAGGTACATATATACTCACACACGCGGGTTCACGAGTGTTTGTAGCTCCACACTGAAGTTCAGGCAAAAATCTTATCCTATTTCTAGGACTACCTTACATAACACATGACCCTTGGTATCGGTGCTCTCTGTGCTCCATCTTTCTTTTTGGAAGGATATACTTTCAGGGCTAGCAAGTGGCCTTAAGCCCAAAAGAGAATAATCCGCTGGACCTTCCTCCTGAAATGGACCCAAACAGAGAACACCCAAACCAAGATGAAGAGAAGCTCAAAGCTCTGAGAGAATCTTGTATTCCTCAGGTGCTAGGTTTTCAATATCATCCCAGCAAAACTTTAAGACAGAATTAGTATCAGATGATGCTAAGAGCTTACCTCAACAACCATAAGAGCTTTTATATTCCTGGCTACACGAACAGGAGAATGAAAAGCAGCTTTTCTTTTCTCCAAAGATTAGATAGACCTGAAATATAAGGTGTCTGATGACCCACTGGTGAACACATTATGTCACCATTGCCTAGGTTTTTCAAAATCACTACAGCAAAATGCAAGACAGAATATAGCAGATGACCTATGATATAAGAGTCAAATTATAATACTCAACCTGCTGGAAACAGCTCAAAATTATAACCTTCCAATAGGTTCAATCTCAAAAAACCAAGATACCCAGAATGAATCTGATATTCCTTTCAAGTGACTAGAACATCAGACTCATCCAATGATCTAAGAGAAAGTATCATCTCGTCAGTATTCTCAAATAAGACTATTCTCAGACCAAGCACAGAGCCCCAGTCACAGTACACATTCAGTAAAGAGTTGTGGAAGATAGTGATTTCAATCCAGACCAACAAATCGGTACTACAAATTTTATTGCACCCCACACTTTGTTTGGGAATACAGTTAAAGCCAGTTAATAACTCTCTTTAAAAACACCCAGATTTGGTGTATAAAAAAAGCTGCAAACAATGAGGCACTGAATTTGGCACAGGACGATTACCCAGAAGCATCCTTGTCACAAAAGCCATCTCCAAATCCAGATTCATCCATCATTAAAAATTTTTTTTAACGTTTATTTATTTTTGAGAGACATAGAGACAGAGTGTGAATAGGGGAAGGGCAGAGAGAGAGGGAGACACAGAATCCGAAGCAGGCTCCAGGCTCTGAGCCGTCAGCACAGAGCCCGACTCAGGGCTCAAACTCACAGTGAGATCATGACCTGAGCTGAAGTCAGCCGCTTAACCGACTGAGCCACCCAGGCGCCCGCCCTCATCCATCATTTTAAAAGAAGCATCACGGAGCAACTGGGTGGCTCAGTTTGTTAAACATCCGACTTTGGCTCAGGTCATGATCTCACGGTTTGTGAGTTCGAGCCCTGCGTTGGGTTCTGTGTGGACAGCTTGGAGTCTGGAGCCTGCTTCAGATTCTGTCTCTGTCTCTCTCTGCCCCACCCCTGCTCGTGCTCTGTCTCTCTGTCTCTTAAAATTAAACATTAAAAAATAAATGCATCACAAAAATGTGCTTTAATATCTAAATAACATAAACAAGTAGTTAGACTTGTTTTTTTCAGAGTCTTACAAACTTCATAAGGGTTTTTATAAATGGTCTTAAATTACCCCTGGTCTCACAAATTTCTACTGATTTACTTAAAGTCAAAGAACAAAACAGGCAGAATTTTCATACTATGCTAATAAGTTCACAAATACTGTAAGGATGAGGTGTTTCAAGCATAATTGTCTAAACTTATAAAAAATCCATGAAGTTGAAATAAAAAAGAGGATATGTTTTGATCAAATAAAAATAATGCGTAGACAATCTAAGTACTAAATAGAAAGGCAGTTAGAGTTGAACAAAATAGAACCATATTAAAGTATTTAATTATAATTTAAATAGCTATTTTTTATTATCTAGGTTAATTCTCTTTTGATACAAAGTATAGAGAAAACTGTTTGACTCAGTTCAAACAGGCTACATATTTATATTTGCATAAGCAGCAAGAAACAATAAGGCAGGTCAGGTTTCTAGGTAACAAACCTTATCCAAGAGCTTCAACAGAAAAAAATTATCAATTGACCTTAACCCATGGGCTGAAAAAACCACCGGGACCATCAAAAATGATGACGAGCATTCAGAAAAACAAAATACCAAGAAGCATGAAGTACCCTATATTTGTAGTTTTTATCAACCCTTTCTTCAGAGTAGGGGTTGGCAAACTTTTTCCTTTTTTTTTCTTTTTTTGCAAACTTTTTCTATGAAGAGCCAGATAGTAAATATTTTCATTTTTTCTTTTAATTTTATTTATTTTTATTTTGAGAGAGGGAGAGCAAGTGCATGCAATGCACATGTGAGCAGGAGAGGAGCAGAGAGAGGGAGAGAATCCCAAGCAGGCTCCATGCTGTCAACGCAGAGCCGAACTTGAGGCTCGATGCCACAACCCACGAGATGATGGCCTGAGCCAAAAATCAAGACGTGGATGTTCAAATGACTGAGCCAACCAGGTGCCCCATGTTTTTAAAAATTGAGAGCCGAGGGGAGCCCGGGTGGCTAGGTCGGTGGTTTCAGACATGTGGCACAGTGACTGGACAAGTCTGTATGTTATACTACGCTCGCCACTGTGCAGCCACCACCTGTCACCACACATTGCGACACCACCACATTTCCTAGGCTGCACAGTATTTTAGGTTTTTAGGGTCATTCAACCTTAGTTACAAAGATTCAATTTTGCCACTTGCAGCCCAAAAGCAGACAAAGACTATGTGTAAAGGAGTAAATGTGGAGTATCTCAAAAAAACTTACTTATGGACAATGCAATTTGACTTCCATATAATTTTCACAAAATGTTTCTAGTCTTTTATTTCACAAGATATTTTTTTTCTCTTCAGAAAATATAAAAATATAAAAATCACGGGGCACACAAAGACAGCCAATAAGTTAGACTTAATCTGCAGGCTGTAGCCTGCCAATCCCTGTTTAAGGAAACACATCAATCACAGGTGTGTCCAGTGGGACACTGGTCATGCTCTTCCCTGACGAAATTCAAGGAATAAATACGCTAAGACGACTTCAGGAAGTTTTGCTTTCTCTCAGAAATAAATAACCACAAACTGAAATGTAATAGTGATTAACCACTAATTAAAGAAATTAGGTATATGGACTGTGTATTTAGATAATTAGATCTTAAGCAACAGCAAATTGCTTGAATTAGGCTAGCAGAAAATCTATCACACATCAAGAGTCAGAAGTTTTATAACGATGTTTTGACCAAAAGAAACAACTAATTTCTCTGAGAGATCTACAATTAAGAAAAGTTGCTAGAGAGCTGATGATAAACGAATTGGTTCTGTTTGTGGTTTATTTGAAAAGCCTTGTTTACTTAATATTTTCAACTCACCAGGGAAAAAAAACCCACAATGAACCAATCAAGGAAATATGCCTGACATCTAGTGGAGACTTACTGTAGGTATGTGACCTGCACAATTTTCTGAAGGAACAAACATAAAAAGGAAGGGAGGGGATGAGGGAGATGTCTGTTTAGATAAATCATGTTAGTGTCATTCATTCATTCAATGCATTTCAAGTGCCTACCACACACCAGGCATCATTCTGGGCACTGAGAACTCAGTGAAGAATAAAGGCCCAGTTTTTCTGGAATTTACGTTTCTGTGATATGATTTACTTAATTCTGAGGAAAACACTTTAGAAGTTTAAAATACAGTATTACAGCATCCTAACCTCTTAGAAGTACTTTCAAATATGTTAAGTTTAAACAATATCGTGAGATAATTAAGTATTATTATTACTACTTTACAGTAAAGCAAACTGATATCTCTATTTTTTTTTAAAGTTTACTTTTGAGAGAAAGCAAGCACACAAGTGAGTGGGAGAGGGGCAGAGAGAGGGAGACGGAGAATCTGAAGCAGGCTTTGCACTGTCAGCACAAAGCTTGACATGGGGCTCGAATCCACGAACCATCAGATCATGACCAAAGTCAGACACTCGACTGACTGGGCCACCCAGGCACCCCAATGTCTCTATTTTTAATCTAGTTTTTCTTCTGTCATACCACACTGCCTCCTTTTTATTTTTCAGTCAACCAATATACAGCTATTCAATGTTCTGTCTTGACTCTAAAACTAACCGCAGGGCTCAAACAATGGTTCAATGACTGTATGTTTCCATGGTAACAATTTCTTACCGGGTCCACCTGTTAGGAAAGTAAGGTGCGATGGAAAGAGGCTAGGTGTGGACTCCAGTCCCAACTCCATCACTTTGAGCTGTGTGATCTTAGGCAGGTCATCAAAACTCACCAGTGCTGTTCCTGACCCATTATCGAGTCATGATATTTATACTGCAAAGGTTGCTATAAGAGTTATATGAAGTGATGTGTATAGAAGAGGTGAGCAAAGGGCCTGGAATACTATGGGTGCTCAATAAATATCAACAGCACTTGAGTCTTGAATTTATGAAGATCTGGATAAATCTCTACATCCAACATGAAATGTAAGCAATTAACATTAGAATATACTTTATCTCATACTTAATTTCAATTCCTGTCCCACGTTTCCACTTTAAATTTTATTTCTAGGTGTCCAAAAATGGTAAAACCTTAAATTCTTTATGTGTTCACAAATTTCTCACTACCACCATGAGAATCCAAACCACCATCATCCCTCACCTGGCCTGTGAAAAAAACTACTCTTCTTTTTCACTCTTGTCCTACTCCCCTATTTCCATGCAGGCAGTGATTTTTAAAAATGCAAAATTCAACCTATCTCTGTCCTACCAAAATCTCATGTCCAAAATCTCAGGTGGCTTCTGCCCACCCCTGCAGCCTTTCCCTCCTCTCTGTCCTACTGTTCCCCCTCTGCTGTCAATGTTCCTCCACTGACCTCCAGCATGGCTAATCCCTCTTCAACTTTTAGGCTTCACCAAAAATGTTATTCTTCACAAAAGCTTTTCTTAACCTGCCAGTAAGATAAAGACAAACCATAAGGTAAAGACACTGTGCTAGAGAATTATTTTACAAATACAGGCACACATGTGATTTATATTATTTCTCAGAGTGTTAAGGTGGGTATCAATTGCTAAAAGGAAAGCAAAATTAAAACTACAGCAAATCGGAAAAAGAATGGAGTTGGGACAAATGGCTATTCATTTTGGGAAAGAAAAACCTTTAAATTCTTTTTTTTTAAGTTTATTTATTTTGAGACAGAGAGGCAGAGAGAGAGACAGAGAGAGAGAGAGAGAGAGAGAGAGAATCCCAAGCAGGGTCCTTGTCATGAGCATGGAACCTGATGTGGGACTCGATCCCACCAATCGTAAGATCAGGACCTGAACCAAAATCAAGAGGTGGATGCCTAACCAACTGAGCCACCCGGGTACCCTAAAAAACCCTTAAATTCTTCTCTTTTATCTGACAACAACAACAACAACAACAACAAAAAGAAAAAGAAAAAAAAGAAAAAAGAATCTAGAAATAAGAAATTTTTTATAGATAGAGGTATTCTTTTAAGTTTGAGATGAGAACATTAATGTTCAATATGAAATGAAAGCCAGGAACAAAGAAAAAAATAACCAATTTCATCTTTAAACTAAAAAGTTTAGTAAGAAACATTATTCTCTACTCTGAGAAAGATCCATCTTGACAAGGTCAGACTTTCTAGCATGTCCCATCTCTTTTATTTCTATTCATTAAAAAAAATTTTTAATGTTTATTTTTGAGAAAGAGAGAGAGAGAGAGAGAAAGAAAGAGCGGGGGAGGGGCAGAGAGAGAGGAAGATAAAATCTGAAGTAGGCTCCAGGCTCTGCGCTGTCAGCACGGAGCCCGATGCGGGGCTCAAACTCACAAACTGAGAGATCATGACCTGAGCTGAAGTTGGACGCTTAACTGACCAAGCTACCCAGGTGCCCCCTGTCTTTTTTAATGTTCACGTATTTTTGAGTGAGAGAGAGAGAGAGAGAGCATGTGGGGGCAGAGAGAGGGGGATCGAGGATCAGAAGTGGGCTCCGTGCTGACAGCACACAATCCAATGCAGGGCTCAAACTCACGAACTGTGAGATCATGACCTGAGCTGACATCGGGCACTTGACCAACTGAGCCACCCAGGCACCCCACATGTGTCACTTTTGAACCAAAGCACAGGAAGCTGGGTATGAGTTTCCCATATGCTCCCTTCCCCTGCTGCAGCAATCAATGTGGCCTCATGTTAAGATGGGGGAGCCCAACACTGAAGCAGCCTAAACCACTGAGCCACTGTCCATAGTTCAGCAGCTCCAGAGTCTTTCCCATCCACAAAGGACTTCGTGGGAGTGGCAGATAAACATCCGTGCGTTAAATTATGAGATCTGGGGGTTAATTTTCCATTGCATTATCACCTAATCTATCCTGATTATGTGATATTCATATCTTAGGACCCCATGGTTACACTCATACCTTAGAGAGATTCTCTGTATAAGAATGCTCACAGCAGCATTGTAAGTTGTGGCGAAAAACTAGAAACAACCTCGATGTCTATCGACAGGAGAATGGATTATTTGTTGTTTATTCATTCAGTGGAATGTCATTTGAGATTCTCAATAAATCTCAAAAACATTATTTAATAAAGTAATAAACATACAAAAGGATATGTAGAATATAACTATTTATATAAAGTTTAAAAATGTTATTTTATGGATGCATGAACATCTGGTAAAAGTATAAAAATATGTATAGAGTGATAAATACCAAATAAATGTTAGGGGCTATTCTATGGGAGAAAGAAAGGGTAATGGGATTAGGAAAGACACAGGAAACCACATGTCTTATTAAAGAAAAAAAGAAAATTTGGGGCGCCTGGGTGGTTCAGTTGGTTAAGCATCCGACTTCAGCTTAGGTCATGATCTCATGAGTTGTGAGTTCCAGCCCCATGTTGGGCTCTGTGCTGACAGCTCAGAGCCTGGGGCCTGCTTCAGATTCTGTGTCTCCCTCTGTCTCTGCCCCTCTCCCACTCACACACAATCTCTTTCTCTCAAAAATAAATAAACATTAAAAAAAAATCTGAGGTAAATAAAATAAAATGACAAGAATCAGTAAGAAATATTCAAGGTTCAGATTCTTAGCCTTCAGTCCTAAACTGAATTCATTCTTAAATTTCTAACAGAAACTAGAGATGAGGAGGGCCTTTTTAATACAGAGAGAAGAAACATGAGGTCAAAGTCCTCCTGAGCCACAGAAGACCAGGAATGTTCAACAATTAGAGATGCTGGGTGCCTCTGAAAGAAGGGAGAGTGGCTGCGTTAAAATTAAGAGGATTGGTTGAAAGTCCACCTACAAAGTGGAGCACCCCCCACCTCTTTCACCCCACTCCCCAGTACCACACAACCGAATGACTACTCTTTTCCAGGTCTGGGAAAAAAACTAGAGGTTATTCTCTAGTGAAACTGACCAGAAAGTCTCTGAACCCAGGCACACCAGGTAGAGATCGTCACATGTGGCCTGAATTCAGATGGGAGAGATTAATTGTAAGTCTACACTGAACGACTGGATTCCCCAACACACTTCCTCTGGTCAGGATGCACACAACCTTTGACCCAATAACTGTACCCGAGGTTTAAAGAAAGTCTTACCCTGTTCCATTGAGGAAAAACATCTGAGGTGTTTACTGCAGCGTTTTATGTGGAGGCAACTAGGTGTCTATCACGGGGAGAATGAATAGGTAAAATCCACATGGTGCCACTTTACATAAATTTTTTAAAAGGACATACAAAACACTACGTAGTTTTCAAGAACATGTACTGGGAAAAAGATATACAATGAGCATTCTAATTAGAATGATTACCCCTGGGGAAAGGGTGACCAGAGTGGGACATGCAAATAAAGGGGGATTTTTAAAAATATTATAAATAGCACAAAATAAGACAGTAGAAAAAAATCCAATTATCATGGTGTAATACTTTTAACTATAATAATGAAAGCAATTTTACTTAAAATGACTATAATAATTATAATAATACAGTTAAATGGATCAAACTTGCCAGTGAAAACAGGTTTGTCAGACGACATTTTTTAAATTCAGCTTTTAATTTATAAGAAGCATGCTGAACACCTTCGGACACGGAAATGTTGAAAATCTAAGGGCGGGGAAACTTACACCAGGCATATACAAGCAGAAGATATTAAAAGAGGTTTGGCAGATAAAATAGACTTGAGAATACACAGAATTATTAGGAATAAAGAGAGTCACTAGATAAGAACAAATTTTCAACTTCCTAGTGAAATATGTATAGTTTTGAAGATATGAGCAACACATTTAACAGACTTGACCTGACATACATTCATTCACTATGAGCTCTAAACCCAAACAAGCATAGAATAAATGTTGTTTTCATGCTTACTAGGAATATAATAAAAACTGGACCATATACTACATAATAAGCCTGTCTCAACAAATTTAAAAGAACTGAACAGTGCAGACTGCTCTTTAGATCAAAATGAAATTAAACTAAAAATTAATAACAAAAAGGTAACTAGACAATCCTCATATGTTTGGAAATTAGGAAAGTATACTTCTCACAGAAACAATAAAAAAATTACATAAGAAAACTTGGACAGTACTCAGGGAAGTACTCAGAGAAATTAATAGCCTTAAATGTTTACATTGGGGGAAAAAAACCTGAAATGAATATAGTAACCATTATCTTTAAAGAAGTTAGAAAAAGAGTAAAAAGATAAACCCAAATAAATTCCAACAAAACAAACAATAAAGAGTAGAAACAAATGATATTCAAAAATACAATGCAGACAATAAGAAAATCATCAAAACCAAAAGTTGGTCCTCTTAAAGTCTACTAGATTAGACAAACCTATGGCAAGATTCGTTCAAGGGGGGAAAAAAAGAGAAAAACCATAACTACATGTGAGTAGGAATGAAAAAGGGACATTAGCACACATACTGTAGATAAAATGTTATGAATTTTGTCCCAATGACTTTGAAAATACAAATGAAATTGACAAATTCCAACAAATATAAAATGTTCTAGATTGGCTCAAAAAGAAATAAAAAATGAAGTCTTATAATTGCTTTTAAAAATGGAATTCACAGTTAAAATTTTCCCACTAAGAAGGCTTTTGGCAGAGATAGCATCATTGGGGAGTTATAGCAAACATTGAAGGAGCAAGTATACAATTCCAATTTTAAAAAAGCTCTTCCAAAAAATATAAAAAGAGAAAATGCTCCTCAGCTTTCTGAAGATAGCAGACTGGAAAACTTCATCCTAAAAACAAAAACAAACAAAAAAAACAAAACAACAACAAAAACAAAAACAAGGGCAATTAAAGGACACATGAACTCCTAAACATAGGCAAAATCTAAACAAAACATTAGCAAATGAAATCTAGCAGTGTATTAAAAGGAGAGTCAACTTGTGTTTATTTCAGGAATGTATGGTTGTTTAAAAAAAAACAATGTAATTAACTACATTAATAAAGAAACTCATATGATCATGTCAACGCAGAAAAGCCTTTGATAACATCCATTCATGACCAAATAAAAAAAAAAAAAGGCACTCTTAGCACACTAGGCCTACAAGGGAAGCTCTTTCACCTGATAAACAGTTTCTATAAAACCTACATCAAATAACATACGAAATGAATGCTGAAAGCTGTGTCTCTGGGATTAGCAACAACACAAGAATGCCTGCTAAACCACTTCTATTTAAAATTGCACTGGAGGCTCTAGCCAGCTTACGAAGACCAAAAGCATAAAAAGGATGATTAATATTTAAAAGTACAAGGAGTGAGGGGCGTCTGGGTGGCTCAGTCGGTTAAGCGACCAACTTCAGCTCAGGTCATGATCTCTCGGTTCATGAGTTCAAGCCCCACGTCAAGCTTTCTGGTGACAGCTCAGAGACTGGAGCCTGCTTCAGATTCTGTGTCTCCCTCTCTCTCTGTTCCCCCTGCTCACACTGCCTCTCTCTCTCTCTCAAAAATAAAGATTAAAAAAAAATAAAAATAAAAGTACAAGGAGTGGGAGGGAAGAAATAAAACCATTATTATTTGCAGGTGATAATTATTTATAGAAAATCCAAAAAAATCTGAGTGCAAATTACTAAAATTAATAAGCAAATTAGAGGGGCGCCTGGGTGGCTCAGTTGGTTAAGCGGCCGACTTCGACTCAGGTCATGATCTCACGGTCTGTGAGTTCGAGCCCCGCATCGGGCTCTGCGCTGATGGCTCAGAGCCTGGAGCCTGCTTCAGATTCTGTATCTCCCTCTCTCTGTGCCCTTCCCCTGCTCATACTCTGTCTCTATGTCTCTCAAAAAAATAAAATAAATGTTAAAAAAAAAATTTAAAAAAAAAAAAAAATAAGCAAATTAGATAAGATGACTAGATAGTAGATTAAAATACAGAAACAATTTGCATTTCCAGATACCAGCAACACACTGTTAAGAAACACATTTGCATGACTGTATACATTTAATAAAGATACCATTTGCATGACTGTATACATTTGCCAAAACTCACTGAATTGTACACTTGAAGTGGGTGCCTTTAACGTATGTAAATTATATCTCAAAAAAAAAATGTAGGGAAAAAAAGGCACCATTTGCAACAGCAACAAATATACAGAAGAATTTTTTAAAGTACCTAAGAGTTAATCTATCATATATAATAACTTTCTGGGAAAATTATGAAGTTTTACTGAAAGGCACAAAATGGTATTTGTTTTTTAATGTTTATTTTGAGAGAGAGACAGAGAGAAAACGAGCAGGGGGGCGGTGGCAGAGAGAAAGGGAGAGGGCCCAGTGTGGGGCTTTATCTAATGACTGAGATCATGACCTGAGCCAAAATCAGGAGTCAGATGCTTACCTGACTGAGCCATCCAGATGCCCTGCCACAAAATGATATTTAAATAAATGGAAAGATAGAACACATTCATGACATGGAAGACTTAATACTATAAAGATGTCAATTCTCCCCTCTTTGATCTTTAGATTCGATGAATCTCGGATCAAAATCCCAACAAAATTTTATGAGGAACTCAATAAACTGTCAATAAAATTTATATGAAAGAGCAAAGGGCAAAAAATACACAAGACATTCTAAAAAAAACAATATGACTTACTCCCTTATAGTAATTAAGATAGCACGATGTTGGCAGAAGGAGAGACAATCTGACCAAAGAAACAGGAGAGCCCAGAACCAGACCATGCACATTTGGACACCTCATTTATGACAACCGTGGCACTGTAGATCAGTGGGAAAATGACTGATCACCCAATAAATGGCCCTGAGACAAGTTATCATTCCAATGCAAAGAGACAGAGAAAGAGAACTGGATACTCTACATTGCACCATACACAAAAATCCATTCTACATAAACTAAAAACATTAGTGAAAGGGACATCTTCACAACTAACAGACAGAGTGAGAGAGAATGAGAAAACCACTACAATATTGGAGCAGAAAAAAAAAATTTTTTTTTAATAAAAAAATGTAACAAACACTAACTAAAAAGGGAAAAGGTTAACTAGTGTAATCAAAAGACGGATTACAAGGAATAGGTAAAACTCACTATGGAACACAGTGGGGAACAAAGGCATACTTTTTTTCCCGGCAAGAGGAAACCAAAGGACAAGCAACAAAAACAGTACAAGAAAGTGAACCCAGTTATAAAGTCACCAGGCATTATTTTGAGCAATTGTGGAGTGTAAGGAAGAAGACCCCATGGCACCCTGATGGGAGGCTAACTGCACAGGGATGGAGGCGCTGGCACTACGTGAAAAAATACACAGAACCCAGGCACACTGTCTGACTCTGTAATGAATGTGAACTGTAAATGCTGTTATTGGGTTTTCAACTTGTAGATTTAACCTTTAATAAATCTCAGCAGACTTATGGTCATCAAAAAGAACACGAATATTATCAGCTCTGACAATACAGAAGATAGATGACAGAGTCAGGAGGCAAAAGGAGAAGGGAGAAGTAGATGGAAGGTACTCATTTCTTCAGGTCACACAATGCAAATCAAAAGAAGTTACAAGATATAGAGGCTTAAGATTAGTATTTAAAATTACAAAGGTAAAAGTAAAATAAAATAACAGGTAATCAGCTTTAAAAATGGTAACATAGTTATGAAAAACTGGGATGGGTTGATGTGTAGAGTTGGGAGACTGGTTCCTTACACAACAGAAGGAATTCAGTAATGTCCAAAAAATGGGGCTCTAAACACATTATACAGAGATATGGAGGTATCCGCTAGCAAATTTAAAACCCAGACAACACACAACAAAGTGTGGGAGACTGTGCTGCATGTCACTATGTGCTCTTCTGTATTCTTAAATTTTTAATCTATATGTATATATCATCTGAATAAAAGTTTTTCAGATTATTGAATGAGAAAGAAATTAAAAGATCAAGAACCCTAAGTGCTTTTTTAAGGAGATTAAAGAAAACAGATATCTATTCCAACAGAAAAACTTCTCAACACCCGATAAAGACTAATGATCAAAAACCTACTGACTTTATCCAGGAGGACACGTAACATCACCATTTAATTCAAAGTGAAGAAACCAGTTTAGAGGCTGAATCTTAAAGTTTCATTGTTTCTCCTCTTCTTTACTCTTCCTCTTTCTCTACTCTTTTTTGTTCTTGTCTGGTTTTCTTTCATTTAGGATGAATATTCAAAGAAAATAAAAATAAAATACTAGTTTTATTCATAGAATACAATCTTGTGTTTCCTAATTTTCTCTCAATACAAAAAAAAAAAAAACAGAAAAGAAATTAAGTTGATTTCATTTCCACGTTGTCTGGAACTACTTTAAAACACCTCCATGGGCATTACGGCTATAGAGAAGAAATAATCGCTACCACTGATTTAAGGAAGAACACACTAACAACAAAAGGTAACCTTGCTAAAACCAGTTCAATAATTACTCCTCAATATATTAATTAATGCTTCTGTTTGTGATCATTATATCGCTTAGACTTCAGGGCTCAGGAGCTAGGCTTCCATGTAAATATTTATGGTGATTTAAATAAATGAAATCTTAAAGTCTTAAGCTCCCCCAAAGTGAAGTAAAAACCAGAAGGTTAAGTGTTCATGTTAGGTGAAGTTGGCTGTGATCCAAAGGAATTCAGCAAGGTCTCCACGTCAGTATAATCCATATCCATATCCAGGTGTATACTTACACTATATTTGCAAGGTCAAGTGGTTTCTCTGGTTGCTCAGGGAAAACAGGATGCGGGGGTTCTCTGGTGGGTACACACCCCAAAGATTTACTAATTGCATGGCTCAGCTTCTTTGCAGGAGATTTCTGTGTCAAAGTAGAAAATAAGGAAATAAGAAATTAAATCTTCAAAACAATGAAAAAGAATTTCAAAAGAACTTGGTGACAAGAACTGAAGAAAATACCTTCTGAATACACGCTAAGTTGCATTGTAATCGACATTATCGGGCCTTACAGAATGGGACCTACAGTTGCTCCACAGTCATTTGTGGTCCTTCATTTCTATGCTTACTCCCTCATTTCTATCATGCAGTCCAACTACAAAGTTAATGTTAACTTTCCGTTTGAACATCTCTCTGTGCCCTTTGCATGAACTCTCTCTTCTGATGCTTCTGGATCATTTTTGGTAAGATGTTACAGTTAATTTCCCAATCAGAGTCAGAAATTTTTGCTGGACTAAAATACTAAAAGGCTAAGATAATGCTGGGAGCTCGTGGCTTTTGAATGTTAGCAAATTAGCTGACTAAGTCACATCCCAAAACATGCCTATTAAGAGAATATTCCCAAAATAAACGTGAGGCAGAACATTTGGTGCTAAGGGTCTGGCTATGTATACAGACCCAGATGAGTGCCCTCATACACGCAGGCATCAGCATCAGCCCCGTGACTGTAAATTCAGATATGCTGAAGGTACAAGAATAAGTTGGCACACCAATACGTTTCTCTGTAAGGTAGAATCATACACACCAAAGCCAAAGAATACCAAGTCTAAGATTTAGCAGTACACAATAGTAAACAATATGCCACAATTAAGTTATTCAGAACATTCACGTTGGAAACCCATATATAAAGGAAGCTCTCCATATATTGATTTTATTGCCCACCCAATTCCCTTTATTAAATAACACATCTGTCTGAGATTTTCTTGGCAGGACATGAACTGCAAAAAGGTATGAATATTTCATTCTGCTCCCATGCAATGTATTACCGTACGCAGTGCTCTAATTGAAGAAAAGAACTTGTTTGCAGCCATGTGCCTTATCAATATCACAGCTCCACTTTTATTTGCTGCTTGCATGTGTTTAACACAAAATAAGCAAAACTCTTTGCCTTTAAGACTATGTAGGGAAAGTTAATTAAAACCTTGTTTATAATACAGACTAAATAATACCAATTTCTTCAGAAACTTCATATATTGGCTCCAAATCACCTACCACTAACCCCGTCAACACATTAAATTCTGGGCAAAGCCTAAATGTAGTATTTCCTAAAAAGCATATAAAGCTAAACAAAGCAAAAACCTGAACATCCCCCCTACGTGCTCTCCATTTCCCCTTTGCCCAACGACGGGCTGAAGCGTGACTTGGTCCTCTGTCTTCTACACTGCCCCCAGACCTCACATCACATTTTTGCTTAACATCTTTCAAAGACTCATAATCACTCATGGAAAAGATCTAAGTACCTGCCATCACACTCCACACCATGTTCTCTTCCGTCTCTGTACCTTGGCACTTTCTGAGATCACCTTTTGCCAGCCTATTTTTCTGTAAATTTTCTGCTCATCTCTCAAGACTGCTTGCGAGTCTTGCCCCGGGCCAACTTTTCTCACGGCTTCATAAGCCAGAGACCACCTTTCCAAGCTACCCACTTACTATGCACAAATTTCCACTGTTACGCTTACGATGCTATTGTGCTCTTTTCAGTGTATGTGCCTACCTCTGTGAAATGGGTGCTCCTGAAAGGTGGGATCTACATGTTAATCATCTGTACCGTTCCAGAATCTGTTCCATAATAGAATATGTTATTTGAACAATTTGCCTAGATGAATTTTCTAGACTGCTTTTTCCTGATCAAACCACAAAAACTTATTTTTTGAGTTACAACACAAGTAGGAGAGAGGACATCAGAGAATACCTTAATTTGCCTTTACAACTAAACACTACATCTGTGATCCTTGTTATTAATTTTATGATATTTTGTTATGTCTGAGAACCCCCTGGGCCATTAACTCATGCAGTCTATGTGAGATGGATTATCATATAAGGAGCTTTAGCTGCATCCTGAGCAAAAACAGCCATGAAATCACATGGATATTTTGTGGATATTTTGTAATAAACATTAAAATAACTACATAACAAAATAAAAAATGGTTCCCCTTTGTATCACCTAATAATTTCTAGTAGTGTGCTTGTAATGCTTTCAAAACTATTGCTTTAGGGTCAAGGTTTAAGATCAGATCCAACTTTGAGTTCAAAAATTTAGATAGGAAGGTAAAATTAATACATCAAAATCAATTCCAAATAATTAGAACATATCATGAGTTTTGACATGTATGGAAAGGGAAAAAGACTGAATATAAATACACATATTTAGGAATTACATTATTAACATAATGTAACATAATGTTACACAATTGTAACATAATTACAATTATGTAATAATTACATATTAAGGGCTAGGACCAAACCAAAAAGGATAGATTACTCTGAAAATGTTATTTATTTATTATTTTATTTTAAGTAGGCTCCATGCCCAACATAGGTCTTGAACTCACAACCCAGAGATCAATAGTTGCATGCTCTACTGACTGAGCCAGCCAGGTACCCTTACTCTGAAAATTTTAAAGACATGCATTCAATTAGGTTGTCTAATTATTTCCTTAAAAAGAGAAACTATGATATGGACCTGCATGAATTTTGCTATCGAGTTAGTTTAGGAGCTAAGATTAATAAAGCCTGTCAGCATGAATCCAAAAACGGCTTGAAGCACCAAGATAAGGACATTACCTCTCAGGCTCCTGGGTCCCTAGGACAATGCCCAGAACTTGGTGGTCAGTCACTAAATATTTACAGAAGTGAAGAAGGGAGAGAGGAAGGAAGAAAGGCAGGCCAGGTGCAAGGACTGGTGTCTTCCACACCTTGTTTCAGATACTCTGCAAGAGATGCCACTTTACGTCTCTGTACCTTTCCCCTCACTTGGACTCTAAAACTAATAAATATATGGAGAGGCCTTAACCTAAAAATGTAAATCTCTTCCAGACACTCTTAGGTGATGATTTATTTTTTATTTTATTTTCTTTTTAAGTTTATTCATTCTTGAGAGACAGAGAGACAGAGCATGAGAGGGGAAGAGGCAGAGAGAAAGGGAGACACAGAATCCAAAGCAGACTCCAGGCTCTGAGCTGTCAGCACAGAGCCCGATGAAGGTCTCAAACCACCAACCGTGAGATCATGACCTGAGTCGAAGTTGAACACTTAACCGACTGAACCACCCAGGTGCCCCAAAGTGATGATTTTCAAACTCTGTGCATTTTCAATACCTTAATCCACATTACTTTTTTTTTTTAATTTTTTTAATGTTTGTTTATTTTGAGAGAGACAGACAGAGTGCAAGCAGGGGAGAGGCAGAGAGCAAAGGAGACACAGAATCCAAAGCAGGCTCCAGGCTCTGAGCCATCTGCACAGACCCCGACGCTGGGGCTCAAACTCAAGAACGGTGAGATTATGACCTGAGCTGACGTCAGCGGCTTAACCAACTGAGCCACCCAGGCACCCCCAATCCACATTACTTAATTTCAAAACATTTCCTACCATCTCTTAAAAATACTACAGACTACAATTAAAATATATATATATATATGTATCAAAGTGTATAAAATGTGTATGTGTATTTTAAAAAGTTATAAAACAAGTACCCCACCTACCCACTAGCATGCCTGAGAAACAGTAATATGATAGTCACTCTGAGGCCTTGCTGTGGGATCTTAGGCTAAGAGCCCCCTCCCACGGTACCTGCTCCTCTCCTGGTAACCTGTATACTGGATTTTGTATTAATCATGTCCTTGATTTTATTATTTTAGTGATTATGTATAAATACATGATTTAATACATGTTTAAAACATACAGACTTACATAGATATATTTTTCTACAACTTGCTGCTCTCACTTAAAATTACATTACAAATTATCCCTATTGATACATGCAAGATTCATTTTTTCACCAACTGATTGTATTTCATTGCTTAATTGTATCATAATTTATACAATCATTCTGCTGCTGATAAACATTTGGGTTGTTTCCATTTTTTCCTTCTCACTCACAGTGTTGCCATAAACTTTCTTGTCTATGTCTCCTGGTAGCCATGTGTAAGAGTTTCATCAGAGTGGAATTACTGGATCATGAGTTATGCACATTCAATTTTACTAGGCACCGGCAACTTGTTTTTACGAAGTGGTTACACTAATTTCCATTCCCATCAGCTTTGTGAGAGACTTCATAAATCTCTACTGTTCTGGCTAAGCCTTGTTATTGTCAGACATTTTAACATTTGTCAATCTAATGGGTGATAAACGATTTTAATTTGCAACCTGATTGCCAAAAAGATTGAACATCTTTTCCAGTATTTATAAGCCATTTGGGTTTCTTCTTCTGTGAAAGCCTATTCCTGTCTTTGGTGTGGTTTCACACGGTTGCCTTTTTCTTATGGATTTGTAAGAGTTCTTTATATTTTTTTAATTTTAACCCTATGGAAGTTATGTCTTGCAAATAACTCCTACTTTATAAGGCTTGTTTTTGATGAACAGTCAACTTTTTATTTTAGGATTTTCTTTTATTTTAATTTTGGAGAGAGAGAGTGTGTGAGAGCAGCAGAGGGAGGAGGGGGAGGGGGGGAGAGAGAGAGAGAGAGGAAGAAAGAATCTTTTTTTTTTCTTTCGAGAAATAGACAGAGCATGAGCAGGGGAGGGGCAGAGAGAGAGGGAGACACAGAATCCGAAACAGGCTCCAGGCTCTGAGCTGTCAACACAGAGCCCGATGCGGGGCTCGAACTCACGAACAGTGAGATCATGCCCTGAGCCGAAGTCAGACGCTTAACTGACTAAGTCACCCAGGTGCCCTGGAAGAAAGAATCTTAACTAGGCTCCACACTCAGTGCGGAGTCTGACGTGGGGCTCGATCCTACAACCCTGGGATCAGGACCTGAGCTGAAATCAAGAGTCGGATGTTTAACCGAGTCACCCAGGCGTCCCAATGAATAGTCATCTTTATTGTCACATGGCAGTCCCAATTTATTAATTTTTTTCCTTTATATTTTGTGCTTTTTGTATCTTAAGAAGTATTTCCCTCCCTGAGGTCATAAAGATATTCTCCCACATTGTCTTTTAAAGTTTTACAGTTTGTCTCTTTCATACTTAATTTGAATCTACTTACTTATATTTAATTTGAATCTAATCAAATCTATAAATACTTTTGGAGAGAAATGACATTTTTATATACTGAACGTTCCTTTCATCAATGTGTTCATCTTTTCATATATTTAAGCTTTCTCTTTAATGTCTTTCAATAAAGTTATACGGGATCTATACATCCCTCTTACTTCTAGTTAATTTATAGATATATTTTGTAACCAGAAACACTGCTCTCTTTTTTTAAGAATTATAGTAAGAGGGGTGCCTGGGTGGCTCAGTCGGTTAAGTGTCCAACTCCGGCTCAGGTCATGATCTCGCGGTTTATGAGTTCGAGCCCCGCGTTGGGCTCTGTGCTGACAGCTCAGAGCCTGGAGCCTGCTTCTGATTCTGTCTCCCCCTCTCTCTGCTCTTCCCATGCTCGTGCTCTGTCTCTCTCTATCTCTCAATACTAAGTAAAAAACACTTAAAAAAATAAAAAAAAGAATTGTAAGATATACATAAAATTTACCACATTAACCATTTTAAAGTGTACAGTAAAGTATATTCACATGATTGTGCAAACAATCTCCATAATTTTTTCATCTTGCCAATCTGAAACTCTATACTCAATAAACAACCCCTCATTTCCCCCTCCCCTGAACCCCTGACAATCATCTGTCCTCTTTTTGGTTCTATGAACTATCTACTATCTATCTACACTATAGATAATCTCATATAAGTGGAATCCTATAGTATTTGCCTCTTTGTGACTGGCTTCAAATACTCAGAATAATGTCCTCAAGTTTCATCCATGTTGGAGCATGTATCAGAATTTTTTTCATTGTCAAGGCTGAATAACATCCCATTTTATATACTGCATTTTGTTTATCCATTCATCCATCAATGGACACTTGAGTTGCTTCCAAGTTTCAGCTATTGTAAATAATGCTGCTGTGAACATGGGTGTACAAATATCTCAAGACTATGCTTTAATTCTTTTGGTATATACCCAGAAGTAAAATTATTGATAATTCTATTTTTAATTTTTTAAGGACCCTTCATACGGTTTTCCATAGCGGCTGCATCATTTTACATTCCACCAAAGATCGGTTCCAATTTCCCTACATACTCACCAACACCTCTTTTTAAATACTAACCATCTAATAGATGTGAGGAATGTCTCATTGTGGTTTTGATTTGCAATTCCCTAATGATTAGTGATGTCATATATCTTTTCATATGGTTTTTAGCCATTTATTATTTTTTTAATGTTTATTTTTGAGAGACAGAAAAAGACAGAGCATGAGTGGGGGAGGGGCAGAGAGAGAGGGAGACACAGAACTGAAGCAGGCTCCAGGCACAGAGCCTGATACAGGGCTCAAACTCATGAACTATGAGATCATGATCTGAGCTGAAATCAGATGCTTAACTGACTGAGCCACCCAGGCACCCCAGTCATTTATTTTTTTAAGGACATAAAAGTTTTATTGAATACACCACAAGGGAGCAGCAGGCTAGATAGCAAAGAGGAGGCTGTCTGCCACTTGTTAGCCATTTTGATATCGTCTTCAGAGAAATGTCCATCCAAGTCCTTAGCCTATTTTTCATTTAAGTTAATTCGTTTTTTGTTGTTGAGTTACAGAAGTTCTATAAATTCTGGATATGAACCCCAATTAGATATATAATTTGCAAATCTTTTCTCCCATTCCACTGTTTGCCTTTCATTATGTTGTGTCTGTGTCCTTTGATAAAAAGAAGTTTTTAATTCTACTGATTTATCTGGAGATTCTTTCAGACTTCCTACACTGACAGTCATCATCAAGTTAGTGACAACTTGGTTTCCTTTCAATTCAAACATCTTTTCCTTGTTTATTATGCTGCATGGGATTACTAATAAAATGCTAAACGGAAGTGGTGATAGCAAGCTTCTTTGTTTTCAATCTCAAACAATTTCTACATTTCGCCAGTAAAAATAATAGATACTACCAGTTTTTATAAATATCCTAGATTAGGTTAAGGAAGTTCCTTCTATTCCTAGGGTTGCTAAGGTTTTTGTTTTGAAGGTGTCTTGCTATGTGTATGTATATGTATGTATTTAAATTATCAGTGGATATCGGGTTTTATTACATGTCCTCTATAAGTCTTTTGAGATGATTATGTGGACTTAATTCATCAACCTATGAATTTGGTTATTATAATATTTCATAGTTTTTGTTTAGATTTTTGTTTCTCTTCATGAAAACAGCTTATAAGTTTCCTTTCTTGCGGTCCTCATGAGGTTTTGGTATCAAGGTTCTTCTGGCCTGAAGAATGAAACTGGAATGTTCATTGTTTTCTGGAAGCTGGGAAATTTTACATAATACTAGAATTCATCTTTTTTTTTGAATGCTTGTTGAAACTCATGTCAAGTCATTCAGGCCTGGTTGTTTACTTTGTAAAGATTTTATGCTAATTCAAATTCTTTAATTATTATACCACTATTTGGGTTTTTTATTCCATCTCAAACCAGTTTTGGTAAGTAGGATTGTTTCAGGAATTTGTTCCTTTCAACTAAGTTTTCAATAACCAATGTTAACAGTTTTCTTCTCATCTTTTTGTTACTGATTCCTAAGTAAAATGCACTGTAGTCACAGAATATAGTCTATGTGATACTAATTCTCTTTTGAGGCTTCCTTAATGTGGTCAATTTTTTTGTGTGTTTGAAAAGAATGTGTAATTAATTACTGGATACATTCAAATTTCCTATAGTCTGTTTTTTGTCTAATGATTCTAACAACTGTTGAGGCAAGTGTGTTAAAATTACCACTTAAATGTATTTTTCAAATACCTATTGTGCCTCTATTAATATTATTTATGTATTTTACAGCTACATTATTAAATGTATATTTGTGGAGAATTGTTAACTGCATCTTTTTTACCTTTAGCAAACTAGCTCTGGTAAAAAAAATTCTTTTTATTGTGATCAAATATACAGAGTATAAAATGTACCATTTTAGACTCTCTGATAAAAAATTTTGCCCTGAAATCTATTTTCTGAAATTAATATAGTTTCACTAAATTTTTTTTGGTTGGTACTTTGCCTGGTATGTCTGTTTTTATCCTTAACATTCAACCTTTCTATTTATTTATTTATTTACTTTTTCTTATAAGCAGTATGACGTCAAATTTTAAAAAATATCCATTTGATGGGTGCCTGGGTGGTTCAGTTGGTTAAGCGTCTGACTCTTGATCTTGGCTTTTGGCTCAGGTCATGATCTCACAGTTTGTGAGTTCAAGCCCCACATCTGGCTCTGCACTAATGGCGTGGAGCCTGCTTGGGAGTCTGTCTCTCTTCTCTCTGCCCTTCCCCCACTTTTGCTCACTCTCTCTCTCTCTAAAAATAAACAAACTTAAAAAAAATACAATTTAAAAAATATCCATTTGATAACTGCTGCTTTTTACCTGGAAAATTTAATTTGCTGATTACTAATATACTTTTACTTATTTCTATACCTCATTATATCATTTGTTTTATTATTTATGTCATTATTTTCCCTATACCTTTATCTTTTCTTACTTTTTAGTTTTTTTTTCTCATTTTGTTTCCCTTTTATGGCAATTATACTCTTTGAGTCTACTCTTTCAGTGGTTGCTTTTTGTTGTTTTTTTTTTTCCCTGAACTAGAAGCAATGGTTATTAAGAATATAGCGTTGGGGCATCTGAGTGGCTCAGTCAGTTAAGCATCCAACTTCGGCTCAGGTCATGATCTCACAGTTCGTGAGTTTGAGCCACATGTCAGGTTCTGTGTTGACAACTCAGAGCCTGGAGTCTGCTTCAGATTCTGTATCTTCCTCTCTCTGCCCCTACCCTGCTTGCACTGTCTCTCTCAAAAATAAAATCATTAAAAAGAATTTTTTTAAAAGAAAAAAAGAATGTAGTGTCAAGTTCCTGACAGGTGCTTTGCACACAAAGTAAGGCTCATTTAACCCTCCCGATAGTCTTATGAATTAGGTGTTAACAGTCTCAATTTTATAGGTGTAGAAACTAAAGCTCATATAAACTAGACATGTCTTATTCTTTTCACAGTACAACACAGTCCCTCAGCAGGTAAAATTACTCAGAGATTAGGAGGAACAGCCAAGACAGCGAGACATTCTTCTTGCAAGGAGTCAGCAACAGGCTGGGGACACCAAGTACCACCATGGAGGTCGTGAAGGGGAAGTCTGGCTGAGTCAGGGATGGTGACACAGACTTTCCACCTGAGGGGCAGACTCCAAGTTAGGGAGTGAGAGGTGCCTTGTGCTGCTCCTGCTGCACCGTGTGCTCCCATGCCAGGTCTAAAACTTGCTTTCCTCAGATAACTGAGGACCAGGCACTAAGACACTCCAAATTTTTTGTTGTTGTTGAGCTCAGATGATGGTATTTTCAATCAGCTTCAAGCTAATTGCTTGCACAGCACAGGCTTCAGCTCAGGGTACATGCTGACAGGCCTTGACACTTGGGAGCACAACGGCCTAATGGAAAAAGCTCAGGATTGGTGCCTCGGAGGCCATTTCTGTCATGTTCACTTCAAATTACTCTCTGAGTCCATCATCCTGAGCTCCAAGCCACCACTGAGGAGATCCAAGCAGAAACATAAGTCTATTAAATCCTCAGACAGGCCAGGAACCTCCGCTAACTATTTTAGCATGAATACTTACTGCAATCTTAATTAGCATCTGTACTCTCACTCTGTTACCTTAAAATCCTTTACCTCTACTCATGCCTCAACCATTCATGCCATTGTTTAGTTCTCTAGCTGCATCTTATTTTAAGTCCACCAGAATTAGTTGGTTGTTATTATTTTACACATGATGCTTATTTACATTTACCCGCATTTACCAACTCCACTGTGCACCAATTCTTCTTGTATCCCATTTCTTCTTTATTGCTTTATTTTTTCCCCAAAGTATGTACTTTATTATCCCTTCAGCAATGGTCTCTTGGGGGCAAAACCACTAAGAATCTTTGTAAAAGTAGATCTTTTTCCTTCTTTGCTCTTGAACAGATTAACTAAGTACAGAATTCTAAGTTGATCTTTTCTCTATCCTTTAATTGCCTTTCACGTTTTCCATTCCCCTTTATCTGTGTTCAATATTCTATATCCTGGTTGATTTCCTCAGATCTGTTTTCCATTCCCTAATTTTTGCTGTAGTTGTCTCTAACTTGCAATTTAACCTCTATTGAACCTTAATATTTTTTACATCTAGAAGTTCAACTTACTCATTTTTCATATTGCCTCATTCCGTTCTAAAATGTCATTCTTCCTAAATGTACTTCTTTATCTTTTTAAATGTAGAATTTTCTAAAGTTGCTGGCACACTAAAAGTTCTATTTGTTGATTCTCCTGCTGATCATTTCATAACTGAGTTTGCAATTTTTGATAATGAGTTCACCTTTAGCAAAGACTGCTTTTTGGTATGGGAGTCCCAATTGTACCTTCTCCAGACCAGTGGAGTATTTTTAATCCCTCCTTTTCAAGGAGGCTGCCCTTCTAAAGTCCCAGCCTTTACAAAAATATAAGTTCTATTCATCTTAAATGGATCTAAGTTAGATTTCCGATGCCACGGGGGCACTAAACCCCAACCACTGGCCTAAATCCAGTGTCCAGTCTGATAAACCCCTGGGACACCACAATTTGGGGCTTAATTTTTGATAGCCAGATATTTCTCTTTTATTCAAGTTTACTTCTGCATTTTAGTTTTGTTATTGTTACATTTAATCCAACATGCTTGTCTGTCATTGGAGATGGGAGACTATAGTTAGCTCAGTCTACCATGTTGCTGAAGCCAGCAGTTTTAAGTTGGAGCAACAGAGAGACCTTCAGAAGTTGAATTACTCTTGTACTTCCAAGATAAATGCTGCTCATCATGCTCAAATTATTTTTTTTTAGAGAGAGAGAGCACACGCAAGTGGGGAAGAAGGGCAGAGAAAGAGAGAGAGAATTCTAAGCAGGTTCCATGTTCAATGCAGAGCCCAATGGGGGTCTTGAACCCACGACCCTGGGATCATGACCTGAGCCAAAATCAAGAGTTGGATGCTCAACCAACTGAGCTTTTCAAGCTACTAATTTTTTAAATGTAGGATTTGGGCATCTATATTCTTTTTTTAAAAATGTTTATTTATTTTTCAGACAAAGAGCATGAGCAGGGGAGGGGCAGAGAGAGAGGGGGACAGAGGATCTGAAGCAGGCTCTGCACTGATAGCAGAGAGCCTGATGCGGGGTTCAACCTCATGAACTGTGGGATCATGTTCTTGCCTATTTGTAGATGGAAGTAATGTTGGCCTAGTAAAATTGGTTAGATGGGTTCCAATATTTTCTTGAGCTCTGGAATGGCAGGTATAAAATGAAAATTATCTGTTTCTTGACAATTGGAGAGAACAACATCTATAAAACAGTCAAAGCTTGAGGTTTTCTTTAGTGTATAGATCTTTGATTCTCATTCCAATATTTATAACTGGTTTGTAACCTATTCAGATTTTCTACCTCTTATGCTAAATTTGTTAATATCTGTTTTCTTAGAAAACTGTCCATTTCCTTTTGGTCTTTCAGTTCATCAGCATAAAGTTTTTTTAGTCATACCTTTTAGGTTTATTAGGTTTTTAGATTTCAGAGTTGAAATCTTGTTTTGTTTATTTTCTATCTTTTTTTTTGCTAGAAAATACATTTAAGGATACAATTTTTCCTTTGTGTATTATTTAAGGACATAGGTTTAGACATGTACTTTCCAGTTATTTAATTTTGATAACTTTGATTATCCTTTATCTTTACCCCACAAGTTTAGAACTCCAGATGTATATACAGATTGTTCCTTCCTTCTGTGGTTGATTTCTACTTTTATTGCACTGTGGTCAGGGAATGCTTGACTCTGACCAAGGCCAGAAGCAGGGTGGGGTGGGGCATGTGGACTTGGCGGGGCGGGGGGGGAATAAGTTTCACAAGTAGAGTTAGTGGAGGAATAGCAAGAAGTGCAGTGTGCTGGGAGCTGAGCAAAACGGAGGTGAGGAGGTAGCAGGGGCTCAGGTGGCGTAGGCCTTTACCCCGAATGAGATGGGAAGCCATAGAAGTGTGTGGAGCACCAAGGATGTGGGATGTTTCATAAGATCGCTGTGGCTGCTATACTTAGAACAGACTGAAGGTCACAAGGGCAGAATGAGGGACATCACTGAGACAAGGCTCCACGATAATTTGAAAATGTATGTATTTATACACATACATAAATAGACATGCAGTTATTAAAAGCAGGACAAATAGGCTCACAACTGAGAGCAACTCTTATAAATTACACCTTTTGTTAGCATTTTGAACTCCCACTTTGTCCCTTCCAATGTTGTTTGCCTTGTTTTATCTCATATTAACATTTGATACTGCCTTTTTCTTTTGTCCCTTTATTGGCAACTTTTGAATCCTTGTCGAACACAGCATACTGTGGGGTTTTTTTTGTTGTTGCTTTGTTAAATCTGAGTTTTTTACCTCTTAAGTAGGTAAATTTAATTCATTTTCATTTATTGTAATTATTGATATGTATGTTTAAATTTATTTGTAGAGACTTATTTTGTGCTTTTTATTTACCATGGTTTTCTTTTCTTCTAGTTTCACTTCTCCTTTTGGATTGTTCCAGGTTGTTTTTGTTACAGTTTTTCTTCTAATGGTTTTATCAGTATAGATTTTATACCTAATTCTAGTAGCTGCCCTTACGTTTTTAATGTATATCATATTTTCTTATAAATTAGGGCTGATTACATTTTATCATCCTTCCCCTACAACCCTAAGCATGCTTTTATTTCCTTTCACTCCACCTAAGCACAAATTCCATGTTGCTATCTTTGCTAATTGAAGTTATAACTTACTGAAAGTCATCTTCTCTTTTACAACCAATGTTTATTCAGATTTAACATTCTTTTCCACTTTTCTCTGCTTCTTTTTTTCTCTTGTATGCTACTGCTATCTTTTTGGTTCATTTTTTTTTCTTACTGCAGAGTATCTTTAAATTAGTTCTTTCGGCAAAGGGCTGTCAAAATCCTTCAAGGCTGAAAATGTTATTAGGAATTTTAGGTTTTGATTTATTTTCTCTCAGCATTTTTAACACATTGTGGTAGTGTTTTCTCAAAACTGGAGATCAAGTCTAATATCATTTGGATTCTTGTTCTTTTGTAGACTATCAGTCTTTTCTCTCTGGTATCTCTTATGAATTTCTCTTCATCATTATCACCAGGATGTATACAGGTGCTGTTTTTGTGTTGTTCCTTTTTAAATATACTCTTCTTGACACTTAGTAGGCTCTTTCTACTTAAGGGCTTGCACTTTTTTCAGTTCCTGCAACTCCTATTAGATAAATATTGTAACTTCTACATGGTCCTGAATGCCTCAACCTTTGTTTCAAACTCTTATCTCTCGATGCTGAGTTTTGAGAGAATTTCTCACCCTCTTTTAGTTCACTAATTTGTTCATAGCTATATCCAGTTTGCTATCCAATAAGCAAACCTATCCAATAAACTTGTTCAACAACCATATTTTTCATTTTAATTACTGTTGACCATTTTATAACCTCTGCCTCTTATATTAAGCACGGAAGTCTATCCTTGGTTCTCTAAGAAAATTAAATTGACCTATTTTTAAAGTTTCTTTCTCATTGCTCTACTTCCTAACGTGTTGTTCTCCTATTTTTATTTCACAGTGCTAGGCTTCCTCTGGGTTTTCATGGTTCTTGGCCAGGCAGACGTCTCCCGCAGGACTGTTCGGCTGCCATCTTAGCCAGCAGTGGCCTTCCGGCCAGAGGATCCCACACTAAATCTGTTCTGACAAAGCAGGCAGATCAGCTTTGGGTCTCAGCAGTAGTGATGACCTCAAACAGGCAGTGTGAGCAGCTCAGTTCTGCAGCTTCTCATTTAATGTATACCTTCTCTGCTTAAAGATGTCTTAATGTCTGGAACATTCCTTTTCTCTCTCTTTTTTAAAGCATTTATTTATTTATTTATTTATTTATTTATTTATTTATTTATTTGAAAGAGAGAGAGAAAGCAGGAGAGGGAGAATCCCAAGCAGGCTCCCTGCTATCAGTGCAGAGTCTGACATGGGGCTCAATCTCACAAACCATGAGATCACGACCTGAGCTTGAATTAAGAGCCGGATTCTTAACCGCTTCACTGACTTAGCCATCCAGGCATCCTTCCTTTTTTTCTCAATCTTTAAAGGGAATTTGTTCATCTAACTTAAACTTTTATCATTTCTATGGGTTTGGTGCAGAAGAGGGAAGAAGTAGTGTTACGTCAACCATCTCAAAACTAGATCTGTTACTTCTTTAAATATCAACTCTCTGCATTCTCCTTAGCCTCTTTCTGGAATTCTTATTAAATGGCAATCTTCCCTTTATCCTCCAAGTCTTAACTTTCTTTCTTATTACTTTATCCTTTTGCAATGTACCTAGGAACATTTCTCTGCTCTAGTTTCCAGCTCACGAATTTTCTCTTCAGCTGGAAACAGTCAATTTAGCCCATCTAACGAGTCTTATTTTGAGAACCAAAATCGTAATTTCCGATCAATACTTGATTGTGTTTTGTAGATAAAATAACGGATCACTTCTCTCCAAAGGTTTCAACTATACATATTATAAAATCTAGTTCTATTTATTTATTAATTCTAGGTCTAAGATAAATTCTTCTGTTATCTCCTCTGCAAGGTTGTGTTCCTCTGGCTTTTGGTGATTTTTTGCAAAGTGCTTATCTCGCTGTCAAGGCTCTATTCAGACAGTCTATCTGTGTGCACTACCTACTCAGAGGGAAGGAGTGCTTTCACTCAGAGTGGCAGAGGGACAGGAGGTGCCACCTCACAGAAAGGCTTTGTGCCCAGTCTTCTGAGTGTGGGAGCTTCTTGTTCTCCTGGAATTCATCGAGCACCTGGAACTCAGGCCTGTCTCTCCAACCCCGGTTCCTATATACATTACACCTGCCTGAGACACCTCCATCACCATGCAATAGTACCACGGTCACTCTGTCATTGTCCTGCGCCCTTCACAGCTCCCTGTAACAACTACTTCCAAATGGAAATAGATACTATTCTTCTACATGCTATTCCTATCCTGAGCAGCAATACTTTCCTGACCTTGTTTTGGATCAAGGTTTTCTTTTGCAAACAGATCCCATGTGCTTTTCATGGGGATTCTTCACAGTCTAGGGCCTGTCGTGGGTTTTCCTTCTCTTTTAGCCGCCTTTAATATACTTGCAGATTATTTTTAAAATTCCAATGTATCATTTCTAAGTAATTGGGACAAGAAGGAATGGCTATAGCAGGTCTTCAGTCTACTACCTTGAAATGGAATTCCCACTTCTTTTTTTGAATTAAAGTTAATAAAAATTTATTTTGAAAATTTTGTAATATCTCTTGTGATATATTATTATTTTTGGTCTTCAGAATAACCACTTTAGAAAGAAGAAAAGTTTGAATTGCTAAGCTCCCGTTTAACTTAGTTTGTAAAGCTATAAGTTTAATTGATTAATGTATGAGAGAAATGTAATCCATGTAATTTTTGTTACTCTTCCAAGATTTGAGAGTATTAGCTCTCTGACAGTTATGAAAGTGTGGTTAGGTAAAATAAAATGTAATTAGTTCACATATGGCTTCTGAAACATGCTCATAAGTCATAAGAACCTCTTAACCCACAAAAAAGGAACCACTGCTATTCCAGCTGGTCCACCGAGACATGAGGCAGGAGCTGCATAAAGAGCAGCAGGACCTGGGACTGAGCAGCAAACAGCTTCGGCTCTTCTTTCAGGAGAAAAAGAAGACAGATCTGTGGGAACTCAGCATCGACAGACTGACTACCTAGGGATGCCATGATCGCCACCCCAGTATTTACGGTTCCACACATACCGACGCCGGGTGACAGTGAAGCTCTTGAAGGACAAACAATTGCTACATTAAATGCCAAGTCAATTAAAACTGAAAAGGTTGTGAATGCATACAGACAAAAACACAGTTCAACGCCACACTTTGCCCCTGACTGAGCTGTCGCATCAGGCTGACCCGAGTGGAAAGTGTTCCATCTTGTGTGGGAGGCGGCACCCTTCACAGTCTACACAACAGTGACAAACGCGGTGCTGAGCGTGGATTGTCCTATAAAACATCAGTTTGATGCCGTGGACAGAATTTTCTTTCTCTGTAGTTCTAACTGGAAGTTCATATTCCCGTCCTCTTCAAACAATTTGTTAAGAGTTCTGTTGCTCCATAAGCGAATTAAAAGTAATATATTCCTTATAAATGAAGATGTGGATTACCAGCAAGGCTCACACACTGCTAGTGGAGGTACACAGAGGTAAAGCCACGCTGGAAAGCAATTTTGCAATATCTAGTAAAACTGGCGATGCACAGTGCCCTTGAATCAAGGATCCCACCCCTAAAAACACACCCCAGAGAAGCTCCACACCAAATAAGATGACCTGTGCCAGAAAATCCACTAAAACTTGGCTTGGAAAAGTAGAAAGTTAGAAACAAGTTGAATGTCAGTCAGTAGGAGAGTAAAATGTGGTATATTAACAGAATTAAATCCTATATGGCACTAATAATAACTGCAACATAGAGATCATTTAAAAAACAATGTGGGTAAAAAGGAAGCTGCAAAAAAATATATGCACTGTGATGCCATTTTGATAAAGTTTTAAAATGTAAGAAAAAATGCTATATATTTTAATAGTCACATATATATGTATAACAAAAAAATAAAAAAATATGAATGGAAATACTAAACACCAAAATCACAGTAGAGATTACCTCTGAGGAGGAAGGAGAATGGGTATGTATTACAGACTTCTTTCCCTATCTGTACACAAAAATCTATTTCACTTATTTTGACTGCTACATATACAGAATTCCATGGGTATAGTTATGTATATATCATAACAAAATTAACCATTTTGCTACTATTGGATATTTTGGCCATTTCGTTTTTGAGGAGGGCTATGACAAATAATGCTGATATGACAGCCTCATACAGAGATCCTAATATACTTGGTGCAAATGTTTTTATGGAAGAATTCCTGGATGGGGAATTGTTGGATCAAAGGTTGTATTCATTTAAAATCTTATTTTTCAAATGTATCCATTCACACTCCTGCCAAGAATCTTCTAGAGTCCTCTTCTCCACCTTGCTGCCAGAACTGGATATTATCGACCTCTTAAGAGTTGGGTGGGCAAAAAAACGAACATTTCCATGATCAAAAGTAGTTTAAAAACTGGAACAAGTGGGGAATGCCAACTTTTAGAAAATTCTTCAATAAACATTGAGGTATAGAGGCTAATGACACCCTAAGGACTTACGATATAATGGAACAAATGAACAGATACTTACGATGGCGTGGTAAGTGCTTTAAAAGAGGTGTTCAGAGTGCCCCAGCAGAGCATGAACAGACACAGAAATCAGCCTAGCAAACCAGGAAAAGAGGCAGCAGCTAAGCTGAATTGTAGAGGCTCTACAGAAGGTGGCAAGGAGGATGGGGAGGAGAGGAGAAAAAGGCAGCTAGAACAGCAGAGTCAAAGAAAGAAAGGTAAGAAAACAATGGTGGAAAAGCACCTGTGAACAGTTTACTGTGGATAGAGTGCTGCCTGTGAGTGAAAAGTATAAATAAAAGTCCCAGACCAAAGACATAATCGTAAAAGCTTTCAAACATTACTCCGTAAGAGAGAACTTCAGTGTGTCGTCAATCATCTGATTTACAAGTTGCTTCTAGTATACATTGAGCAGACAGTTCCCTGGCTCAAAAGCAGTGACAGGTTGCATGGCAAAATAGAAAGTATGACCAATACTTCAGGTTTCAGCAAACAAAGGGTCTAGTCAGCTAAAACCAAAAGGAGCAGAGCACGGAGTCCTATGGAAGTAGACTGACAGGCAGTCTGAGTCCCAAGAAAGAGAGGCCTGAGGGCAGAAAGCACGAGGTGAAAGAGCCCAGAAGACCTGTCAATGTGCTTCTGTACACAGCAGCACTGCCCAGGGCCTGGACTGTAACAGGCACTAGAAATGTTTATTGGATTACCAGGGCAGAGAGCCCTCTGCCTGGCTTAGATCACCACCTGTATGACTACACCTGGTCACCCAATATCTGCAAAGACTGTCACCAACCCTGCCACAAGTCGAGGCAGGAGGAGAGGCAGGAGTCGATTAACACCATCCATGAGACAGACATGCCAGAGTCAGGAACCTAAGACTACCACCACCTCTAGTACTTAACGCTGCTCTAAAATAGTGTTTCCCAAACTTGCCTGAAGATTAAAAAAAAATAAAAAATAAAATCCTGGGGTATTTGTTTTAAAAATAAAACAAAACAAAGCAGATTCTTTTGCCTCAACCCAGACCTACTAAGATAAAATTCCCAGGCATAGAGGCTTGGTACTTCATATATTTAATGAGCTGCCTAGCTGAGTCTTTTCAGGCAAATTTGGGAAACTGCTTCTCTAGAAGTTCCTACCAACACAGAGGTTTTTTGTGTTTTTTTGTTTTAAAGTTGTAACTACTGGAAAATTACGAAGTTACTGTTTCTTATAAGTGATTCAGCTGTCTACTTCCAAGTGCAAGCAAACTGACTGAAACGTCATTAGAAACATGTATTGAGAGAAAAATCAGGGAGGCCTCAAGATGGAAATGTCTATTAGACCACTGAATATAGGACTCCTAACCTGGATAAGAAGGCTGGGCTGGAACTAAGAATTGCAGAAATCTAGCCATGTCCAGGGGGATCATTTAAAAACCTGGAACCGTATCAAACATCCAGAGGGAGGGCACTGAAAGAAGAAAACCCAGCTCAGGGGAGAATGCCAGGGAACACAGTATCTGGTTTATCAGAGGTAATCAAAAGGTTTAATCAATAACACATGAACATTCCATAAGTGAACACTCTGTAGTCACTAAAACGACAGAGAATGTAAGGAATATATGATACACACATATTAAACTTCTTTGGAGAAATCTGCACCAACAGATCTCAGAAAGCACCAGGCAACAATTCCTGATACATGTGAGTTAATGCAGAAATAGGCAATTCACATTGCTGAGTCATATAGATCCCTGTAATTCTCTCCACACATGGAAGCAGCGTATACATTCTCCAGTTCCGCTCTGGTGGCCAGCTGTCGGAATCAGGAATGATCTAAAGCTGGACAAAGGGCTGTGGGAAGTCATGACTACTAGAGGAGACCGCCCATCTGAAGAAGTCGTTTGGGTAAGTCATACATTTCTCTACGGATGGAAACTTATCATCTCTTTGCTCTAGGAATATTCAGGCTGGTTGGAAAAAATGTCTTATTGTTCATAAACTATACACCAATACTTTCTTTGATAAGCATCCATCTTTTTAAACAGCTGGGTCCATTTCAAATGTTCTGCTTTCAAACTCAGCACTTTTGCAGCTGTAAATGGATTTAAGAATAAATAGTGCATCCAAATACCATAGTAGAGGATAGGCAATGTTCAGATGCTGAAAAAAGCAATTTTTTAAACATCCCGATCAACCTACTGAAAACGCTGATAAATACTGTCAGGATATCTCTAGCCTATTCCTTCTATCTCTCAGATGGCACCAGAAAATCCACAATTTCAGAGGAAGCACCTTGGTCAGAGAAGCAGTCAGCTGAGCAATCGTCAGGAGAACTTCAGGGCACTTCTTCTCCACAGGCCTTCATACCACAGGGACAGGAGGAAAGACAGGCACCTAGAGCTCTGCTCACGCCTGGGAAGACCTCTCCCAACTAACACTCGGAGTGACAGCACCACGGTCTGCCTTGGACACTATCTGGGGCTGATTCCAGCACAACCTTTGTAACACCATGCTTGTTTCACAAGAAACCCAAGACTCCCACTTTGATTCTCATTCCTGCAAGGCTTTGCCGTACCCTGACGCAAGCAGTACATGACGCCATCTCCCACTAATCCTCAACTCTCAGATCCTTCTACTTGTCTTCATAGTTCCCATCCCCGAAATCTCTTCTCTGGCAGAGAATCCTCTTCTCTGAGTTTTACCTCACCTTCTTGCCCTGGGAGGAAACCTGGCTTTCCCTGAGGGCTCAACTCCCCGGTCCCCAACCCTCCAGAGCCATTCAAGATGCAGCTGCTTTCTCTCTCACACTCTCAAACTGCTGGATCTCCAGCTGTGGATATGTGCTCCTAGAATCTCACTGCCATTCCCAGATCATTTTCCCTTTCCTTAAAACCCCAGTTTTGAATGTCATGTCATCAGACCAAAACACTAAACATCCCTCTGTAGTGGAGTCCAACATTATCACCGCCATAATTCTTGTTGATTTGAACATCCACATAGAGTGGACTCTCCCCATATGCTAGTTATAGGGGGCTGAACGGTGGCCCCCAAACGATATGTCCAACACCCTGATCTCTGGAACCTGAGAATATTACTCTATATGGCAAAAGAGTGAATACTACCTTCTATGGCAAAATGCAAGTAAGTGAAGGATCTTGTGACCAAAGAGCTTATCCTGGATCATCTGGATGGGCCCATATGCAATAACCTGTATCCTCATAAAAGAGACACACAAAAGAAAAGAGAAAGAAGATGAGGAAATGTTACCAATGAGGCCGTGACTGCAGTGATGAAGCCACAAATCAAGAAAAGCCAACAGCCACCAAAAGTGAAAAGAGACAAAGAATGGTGTGGTGATAGTTAATTTCATGTCAACTTGCTGGGCTACAGGGAGCACAGATATTTGGTCAGACATCATTCTGAGTGTTCCTGTGAGGGTGTTTTTGGATGGGATTAACACATACTCCCTGCCCTGCTGTGAGTGGGCTTCATCCAATCAGTTTGAAGAGCTGAACAGAACAAAAAGACTGACCCTCACCTGAATAAGAGAGTATTCCTCTGGCCAGTCTTCAAACTAGGGCACTGGCTTTTTCCTGCCTTCAGACTTGAATTGCAACATCTGCTCTTCCTGGGTCTTGAGGCTGCCAGCCTTCAAACCCTGACAGGAACTACATGATCAGTTCTACTGGTTTTCGGGCCGTCAGACCCAAACTGGCTCTACACCATCAGCTCTCCTGGGTCTCCAGCTTGCTGACTCATCCTGCATGCACATCCTGAGACTTGTCAGCCTCCATAATTGCATGAACCAATTTCTTGTAATAAATCCTTATATATAAATATATATGCATAAGTATATGTAATATATATATATATATAGGTTCTGTTTCTCTGAAGAACTCTAATACGAATGGATTCTTCCCTGGAGTCTCCAAAGAGAGTGTGGCCCTGCTGATATCTTGATTTCAAATTTGTGTGTCATCATATGACAGAATAAACTCCTGCTTTAAGCTACCAAGTGTGTAATAATATGCTCTGGCAGCTATAGGAAACTTACACACTGGTCTTCCTTGAACTCACCTTCAACAACCTTCCCCCCACTCTACATCGGCCACCAGCCTCGGAGTCACATCCTGGAACGTTTTATTGCCAATTACTGTACATCACCTAAAATCTCAATTTCAAGTGCTCTATTCTCATACAAACTTCTGTCCAGTTCACTCTTTCAACTGTACTTCAGTGACAGCAGGTCCATTACCACACTGAGCCTACCACCTTCACATAGTTCCTTATCTAACCTCATGCCCTCATTTCTCCTTTAACCAACTTATACTCCGTGGTCCATTATTATAGTAATTTCTTTGCATACTCTCCAAGCCCTCTTGCCAGCTCTCTTCCTTTGTCATACACTCGGTCGAAACCCCAACTTTATCCACTCTGCTCCTCTACCCTCTACATGCTGGGGAAGTAAATACACAGCTATGCTGACTGGTCTGACTTTGAATTTATAACCACCAACCTCAAGTTAGTCATTCCAATCTCAGTTTAAATGTCACTTCTTCAAAAAGGCTTTCCCTGACCAGGTTAAAAAAAACACAGTTTTATTGAGATATAATTTACATACCATAAAGTTCACCCTTTTAACATTACAACTCAGTGGTTTTTAGTATACCAAAAGAGTTGTACAACCATAACTAATATGTCATTTCAGAACATCTTCTTTACCCCAAAAAAGAAATCCAATACTCACAGGCAGTCACACCCCATTCCTCCCTTTCCTCAGCCCTTGGCAACCACTTCTCTGTCTCTTTGCATTTGCCGATTCTGGACATTTCAGATAAATGGAATCCTACAATATGTGACATTTTGTGTCTGTCTTCTTCACTTGACATAGTTTCGAGGTCCACCTATGTTTTAGCATGTATAAGTACTTCATTTCTTTTTATTGTCTAATAATATTCCATTATATTGATATACACTAACATACATTTTATTTATCTGTTTGTCAACTGACCAATATTTGGATTATATTCACTTTTTGGCTATTTTGAATAATGTTGCTACAAACATTCATATACAAACACATGTGTGGACATGTATTTTCTCCCAAAGGACAATTCTCAGTTCTCACCTAAGAGTGCTGGACCACATCACAACTCTGTTTAACATTCTGAAAGGGGTACCTGGCTGGCTCAATAGTTAAGCATCCAATTTCAGCTCAGGCAATGATCTCACGGTCTGTGAGTTCAAGCCCTGCATTAGGCTCTGTGCTGACAGCTCGGAACCTGGAGGCTGCTTTGGATTCTGTGTCTCCCTCTCTCTCTGCCTCCCTACCCCCACTCACACTCTGTCTCTCTCTCTCAAAAATAAATAAATATTTTTAAAATTGAAGAAAAAAAAAAACCATTCTGAGGAACTAACAAACTGCTTTCCCACAATGGAAATATTTTACATTCCCACCAGCAGTGTACCGGGGTTCCTGTTTCTTCATATTCTCATGAACACTAATTATTGCCAGTTTTTTCTCATTTTAACCATTGTAGTGGATACGAGGTGGCATGTCATGATAGCTTTGATTAGATATTTCCCTAATGACTAACAAGGTTGAGCATCTTTTCATGTGTTCATTGGCCATTTGTATATCTTCTTTGGAGAAATGTCTATTCAGATCCTTTAACCATTTCCCCCCTAAAGTTACCTTACTTTTTTTTTCATTGCAAACACAGGACAGAAAACTGGCCATCTCACTTCAGTAGCGTTAAGTATATTCACGCTGTTGTGAAACACGCCTCCCGAACTTGTTCATCTTGCAAATCTGAAACTGATTACACAACAACTCTCATTCTTTCTTTCCCCACCCCCAGCTCCTGGTAACCACCACTCTACTTTCCCTTTACCCATGTTTAAATTGGGTTATTTGGTGGTTTTGTTGAGTTCTAAGAGTTCTTTATAATTCTGGATACAAGCCCCTTATCAGATAAATGATTTGTAAGTATTTTCTCCGTTTCAGTGAACTGCCTTTTTACTTTCTTGCTCGTGTCCTTTGAAGCAGCAATTCTGTAATTTCAACGAAGTCCAATTTGTCTACTTTTCTTTGGTTGCTTGTGCTCTTAGTGTCACATATAGGAAGGTGCAGCATACCCCAAGGTCATGAAAATCTATGCCCATGTTTTGTTCTAAGAGTCTCCTGGCTTTAGCTCTTACATTTAGATCTCTAATCCATTTTGAGTTAATTTTTTATATGGGATAAGGTAGGTGTCTGGTTTCATTCTTTTGCATGTGGATATCCAACTGTCCCAGCACCATATTTGAAAAGACTATTTTTCCCCTACTGAATGGTCTTGTCACCCTTATTGAAAATCTATCGACGACAAATGTAAGAGTTTATTTTTGGACAGTCAATCCTATTTAATTAATCTACACATCTATCCTCATGCAAGTACTACACTGTCTTGATTATTATTTTATTAATGATACAAGTTTTGAATTCAGGAAATGTGAGTCCTCCAACTGTGTTCTTCTTCTTCAAGATTGTTTTGGCTATTTTGGGCCCCTTGCCTATTTATATGCATTTAGGATCAGCTTATAGGGCTATGCAAAAAAGCAGCTGAGATTATCATGGAAATTGCACTGAATCTGCAGATAATTTTAGGGAGTATTGTCATCTTAACAATATTGAGTCTTTCAATCCATAAACGTGTAGCTTTTTCTATTTACTTGAAGACCTAGAGATCTTTAATTACTTTCAATGATGTTTTTTAGTTTTCGCTGTATATTTGCTATGCAACAGGTACCTAAAAAGAATTCGTTAAGGGAGTTCCTATCCACTGGCTTTTGTTTTCTCTGTGTGGTAAGAAAGGAGGTCATCCTTTGAGAGAGAGGGAAGAGTAGGGGTAGATGGTTTTTAACAAATGGAGTTTTTTATTCCTACACAACTTTAACTGACTATTGCCAAGAATGAAAAATAAGGTGATTGGAGCAATGTAACAGGATTGTATTGCTGAGAATCAATACGAAGTTAGTGATCATGAATTTATGGTAATACTAGTCTGCCCTTCTCCAGAAGTACTTAGGAGAAAACAGATAGATTTAACTCATCCATGAATTTAGTTGACAGAGATATGGACAAAAAGTCACCAGACTATGGAGTTTATGGTACAGGAAGAAAGTGCCATATCTAAAATGGTAAGGAGAAAAGAAAAAGGAAACAACTGAGAGAAAGCAGACAGGTCAGTGGAACAGAGGTTGGAAGGTCTTAGGGATGGTCTTAGCGAGAGCTGAATAAGTCAGCTGGAATGACAACAGATATAAACACAGAATGGGGTGTCTAAGTCTGTGGTTTTGAAGTGGAGCAGGTGGAGTTGGTGAAAGGGTTCAGGGTATAAGTGAGGGAGTGGATGTCTGAGACTCAGCGGAGGAAAAAACAGTCAGAGTTGAGTTAGTAAAGAAACTATGTGGCCAGGGTCTTAAAAGATTTGACTATACACATACTGAAACCAGCCAAGAGGTGACCACAATTCTGGTAACAATCCATACAGGGGTGAAGGCAAATGACCAGAAAGTCAGGAGAGAACTGCAATCAAGAAAGAAGGGGACTGGAGTTAAAATGGCATGAGCCTTAAGGCAGTATCTTGCTTACTACGGTTTGATCCAAAAGATTCAGGGTGTGATGGGCTAGAAGTGGAAGGTGGAAAGCAAGGAAGAAAATAACCGGGATGAGTAGTAGACTATGCAGAATTCTAGGGTGACTCTCAGCAACCCTTGTCCTCGTCGAACCCTCTCCCCTTTGAGTGTCATTGGAACCTGTGAATATGATGAACCATCACTCCTTTGACTTCGTTACAGGAACACTACCTCGATGAGATTGATCTAATCAGGTGAGCCCTTTAAAAGGAGCATTTTTTTCTGGCTAGCTGCATAACAGAAAGTCGGAGATATGTGCTCCAGTTGACCTGGAAGAACATAAATGTCTGTTCTGTAAACTGCGTATGGGGCCACATGGCAAGGAACCACAGGTGGCCTCTGAGGAGAGTCATCCCTGGCTGGAAACCAGCAGGAAAATGGGGACCTCCATACCACATCTGCAACAAAACTAATTCCTGCCAACAATCAGTGAGCTGGCAAAAGGACCCCCCCAGTCCTGATGCTAACCACAGCCTCAGCTGACACCTTGAATTCAGCCCAGGAAGACCTAAGGTAGAGAATCCAGTCATGTCACTGCCTGGACTCCTGACATACAGAAACTGAAATAACAAATTTCTGTTTTTAGCTGCTAACTTTGTGGTAACTTATTATGCAGTAACAGGACACTAAAACAGTGTCCATAAACAGTTCACCCAGGAAATCTCAGCTTATGAATACTGTCTCTGCATAAAGAATAGTGCCCCCTTTCACTCCCAAGTAAGTCTGCATTACATGATAAATCATATAGCCACTCTAACAATAATTTCACTTCCCACCCCCTTAAAACTCACAGAGGTGGGAGAATAAACAGCCACCACCTGAAAGGGAGGCAGGAGAAGGGGAGCTTCTAGAGGACAGCCAACCTCAGTTAAGACAGGGGGTGAAAGAAATGTTTCAAGAAGCAGTAAAAGTGAGGGCGGCTTGCTGATTAAAGCAGTTTGGGGGAGTTTTTTGTTTTTGTTTTTGTTTTTGTTTTTTTTGAGAGAGAGAGAGAGAGAGACAGAGTACGCAAGCAGGGGAAGGGCAGAGGGAGAGAAAGAGAATCCCAAAGAGGCTCCACACCCAGCATGGAGCCTGACTTGGGGCTCAATATCATGACTGTGAGATCATGACCTGAGCTGAGATTGAGTCAGACACCTGAGATTGAGTCACTCAGGCACCCCAGGAGCAGCAGTTCTGAAGGTACTTGAGATGTGGAGGACTGTAAGAAGGTTGGGGGGGGACAGCGAATCACCAACTGATCACGATGGGAATGGGGGTGCCATGCAAAAGAGCGAGGCCCAGACAGCTTCAATGGTGATAGTGACTAAAGAAAACAAGGCGGGAGCTATGGCGGACATGGCTTCAGCAGTTCCTCTGAGGAGTGTGGGGCACTGGGCTAAATGCCTCATTTATAGATTCTGTTCGGAATGTCTTCATGTATTTGTCTTACCTCATGCTATAACTTGCCACAAGTGGGGGTATTGCCCTATGCCTTTGAAAAAAACAATCCTCCTAAAAAGGAACCTTCATGCACTGCTGGTGGGAGATAAGCTGGTGCGGCCACTGCAGAAAACAGTATGGACATTTCACAACAAATTAAAAATAGAATTATTATTATATGATCCAATAATTCCACTACTAGGTATTTACCCAAAGAAGACAAAAACCCTAATCCCAAAAGAGAATACATATCCCTATATTTATTGTATCACTATTTACAATAGTGAAATTTTGGAAGCAACCCGAGTACCTATCAATAGATGAATGGATAAAGAATATGTCATATATAGATACAAACAAATATTACTCAGCTATAATAAAGAATGAGATCTTGCCATTTGCAACAACATGGATGGATCTAGAGAGTATAATGCTATGTGAAATAAGTCAGTCAGAGAAAGCAAATACTATATGATCTCACTCATACGTGGAATTTAAGAAACAAAACAAAGGGAAAAAAAAGGGAGACAAACCAAACAACAGACTCTTAACTATGGAAAACAAACTGGTGGTTACCTGAGGGGATGTGGGAGGGTGAGTGAGACAGGTGAAGGGGATTAAGAGGACACATAAGATGATCGCTGAGTAAGGTATAAAGTTGTTGAGTCACTAGACTGTACACCTGAAACTATATAACACTGTATGTTAACTGTGCTTAAATTTTAAAAATTAATCTAAAAAATTTTTAAATCCTCCCACCTAGTTTTACACTATGTACAAAAGAGTTATTTAATTACGATGTGACTATCTGGAACTGGGCAGAAGGCATACCTTTTTCTCATGGAATACATATTCTCTCAGAATTCAAGAGATGTAAAGAGAGGTGCACTAGTCACATGAGAAATACTGCTTCTAACAAAGGTCCTAGTCTATGACAACAGAATATGCTCTGAGTCATTAAGGTAAATTATTTAATATCACTAATGCCCAAACATGTGTACTAGACATATGTGTGTTGACTGTTAATATTTATTTTTAAAAAAGAAGCAATAATATTAACAGATGGGTAAACAAATCCAAGTACTTACTCATTGATAGATTTTGAAGAACAAGAGAAGTAACTTTGTTCAGAGGTGGAGTCTGCCCTCTGCTGGGAAGAAAGGTGAAATTTCTACATATTCCATATTACATAACTGCCTCTGCTGAGGCACTCGACTAACAAATGGTAGCTGTGCTAAGAGTGTATTTTGTATAAACACACACATACTTCTTGCCAAGTGGAAACCGGTTAAATACTTTTTGGTAAAGGGTAAGCAGAGATCTGAATGGAAGTAAGGCACAGGGAAGGGCAGGAAAGGCTTCTTTCTAGCCCTGCTCGTATATCTAGAAAGGGTTAAGAGTTTCTGTTTGGGAAAATGGAAAAGTTCCAGCCAGATGGTGGTGATGGTTGTACAATAATATGAATGTGCTTAATGCCAGTGCAGTGGACACCTAAAAAAAGATAAAATGTAAATTTTACGTTATACATATTTCACAGTAATTGAAAGAAAGTGAGAGATAAGAGACAGAGCAGGAGGAAGAGAAGGAAGAGGAGCAGGAAGAAGGGGAAGGAAAGGAGGGAGGATGCATAAAGTAAATCAGAAAAGCACGTATGCCCCAACCAAGGAAAATAAAGGTCGGGGTTAAGATCATTTAACAGTGATTAAAAACAACACTATATTTGATATACTTTAAAAGAATCTTTCTTCAGATCTGAATCATTTCAATAAGGGAATAAAAATCCCAGTAAATATTATGCATAGTTGTTTTAACAAAGTGCTCTTTTAAAAAGTATAACTTAGTAGAAAAACAGGATAGTCTCTCTGGCTGAATGAACTCCTTGCTCAGGTCGTAAGACTTTCTCCTGTTTGGGAGACTGGATGCATGGCTGGATACACTCATTTGTATGTCCTTTCATTCATCCATTTAACAGATACTTACTGAGCGTTAACTATAGGCCAGGAATTATTTCCAAACATAACTGCACCGTCGCACTCACCACACCACACGTGCTCTTCGTGATGGTACTTTACCCCCACCACCACAACCAGCACCCTCTCCCTCCCCGGAGCTGGACTGGCCCTCGTGCCTTGACACCGTAACCAACAGAATTTGGCAGAATGTGGCGGTGTGACTTCCACAGCTCAGGCAGGAAAGGCCTGGCAGATTTCCCCTGGCACTCCTGGAACACTGGTTCTCCGGATGCTTCTTCTGGGGATGCTCTCTCTGAAAACACCTCCGCCATGTTGCGGAAAGCACAGGCCACGTTCAGAGGCCACACAGGTGGCTCCAGTCTACAGTGTGGCTGAGCCCAGCCTCCTAACCATCCCAGGGCAGACACTGGCCAAGTGAGCGAAGAAGCACCCGCCCTGCCCAGTATTTCTATCATCCAGCAGAGGCCTCAGAAGTCAAGGAGCAGGGACAACCCAGCCCCCCTGCCCTATTCAAACTCCTGACACCAAAGCAGTGGGTGTAATAAAATGGTTGTTTTATGTCACCACTTTTGGAGTGGCTTATTTTGTAGCAACTGAAATACTGTACATAGAGGCCTCCTAATGGCAAGGTTATTTGAAACATGACCCAAGAACCTCAGAGAAGATGAGGAATATATCCTTGCAAACTGGAATATAAAAATAAATACTGATTACATGCCCTACTGTCTTGTTTCCATGTGGAGGACCTTTTCCAGAGCACCCCACCAGGTCACTCTCTGCCCCTCCTTCCTCGGACCAGACTGGTTGGTTCTAGAGAAGGAATGAACATGCTAGCTCAGCCTCTTTCCCTCCCTTGTTTGCTGGTATCTGCAAGCTCTACAGAAAGCCTACATTCTTCTATGTTCCCAGAGCCATGAGCCTCCAGGCTCTGCTCCCTGCTGGGAAGGCCCGCCTTGGGTTGGCTTATATCCAGTTCAGGGGCTGCTGGCAAATCCATTACTTCTTCACAGTTAAAACCACCTTCTCAAACAGACTGCCATGTGCCCAACTCCCTGCTGCAATTGTGAGTGAAGTGGGATTAATTGAGTCTCCTAAAACCCTGCTAAGAACTGCTATTAGAAAAAAGTCTTAGGGGGCACCTGGGAGGCTCAGTTCGTAAGTATCCAACTCTTGATTTCAACTCAGGTCATGATCCCAGGGTCATGAGATCAAGCCCTGCATTGTGCTCTGCGCTGAGCATGGAGCCTGCTTGGGATTCCCTCTGCCCCTCTCCCCTGCTTGAGCTTTTTCTCTCAAAAAAAAAAAAAAAAAAAGAAAAGAAAAGAAAAGAAAAGAAACAAACGTTAGGAATAGATATTCACTTATAGTTGTCTATACTCTCTGTCTCCATCTCTCTACCCTCTCCCTCTTGTACCCACTTGGGTCAGGTTTTGTCCCTACTGCTCCACAGAAACTGTTCTTGCAGGACCACCCCCACATTGTTAGATGAGGGGCCACTTCTCAGTCTTCTCCCTTGACTGTCACAGCACTGGACACAGAGGATCACTCCCTCCTCCTCAAAACACCCTTCACACACATTCCAGAACACCACCCTCTTCTGGCTTTCGCCCTGCGTCATTGTTCGCAGGTTCCTCCTCTCCTCCCAGATCTCTTAATGATGATCCCTGAGGGCAGTTCTCATTCCTCTTCTCTTCTTTCTTCTCTCCTCTATTTCCACTCACTCACTTGGTGGTACTATTAAGGCGCATGGCTTTAAATATCAACCACTTGCCAATGACCCCCACGCTGACATCTCTACTCAGACTTCTTTACGTCTAGACTCATAGGCAATGGCCTATCCAACAACTCCATATGTCTAGTAAGCAACTTAAATCCAACTGAACTGAACTTCCAGAGTGAACTCTCAATCCTAACCTCTACGTATCCTCCAACCACAGCTGCCTCATCTCCGCTGATGACAATTCCATCCTTCTAGCTGTCAAGGACAAAATCTTCACTCCTGTCTTCTCAGAAGCCACATCCAACCCATTAGGCAGATTTATAAAGTAAATCCTAGTTCTACCTTGTCACCACCTCTACTGCTACCATCCTACCATATCTTGTTTCGATTACTGCAATTATCTCTCCCAAAATGGTCTTTCTGCTTCTGTCTTTTCCTCCCACTTTACTCTTTACATGTTATCCAGACTGATCATTTTAAAAGATAAATCAAGCCATGCCATGCCTCTACTCAAAAACCTATAAAGACTCACATTCTGGGGTACATGGGTGGCTTAGCTGGTTGAGCATCCAATTATTCTTTTTTAGCATTTATTTATTTATTTTGAGAGAGAGAGAGATACACAGAGAGAGGGAGAGAGAGAATCCCAGCAGTGCCCGTGCTGTCAGCACAAAGCCCAACAGAGGGCTTGATCTCACAAGATCACTAGCTGAGCTGATATCAAGAGTTAGATGCTTACCTGACTAAGCTACCCAGAAGCCCAGAGCACCTGACTCTTGAATTTGGTTCCAGTCATGGTCTCAGGATCCTGGGATCGAGCCCTGTGTCAGGCTCTGTGCTGAGTGTGGAGCCTGCTTGGGATTTTCTCTCTCCCTCTCTCTCTGGCCCTACCTTGCTCATGTCCTCTCTCTCTCACTCGCTCACTCGTTCTCCTACAAAAAACAAGACTCCTCATTCTACTAGAGTTAAGACCAACATCCTTATTATGGTCAGCAAGGCCTTTGTGAGCTCTCTGTCCTCCTCTCCAGTAGTCCTCCTCCCTGTTAACTCCACTCTGGCCACATAGGCTTCTCTGCTGTTCCCTGAACTCAGAAGCACACTCCTGCTCGCAGGATTCATGCCAAAAATGCCTCCTCTTCCCCAGACGTCTACTATCAGACCCCAAAGACTCTGTTCAAATCTCACCTTCTCAATAAGGCCTCTATGACCCTATATTCTGGATTCTTATTTCTGATTTCTTGCTCACGTGCAAGTCTAGTGTAAATCGGCAGACGGGCACTAATTCATCTACCAGGTACCCAGTCCCCTTTCATTTAATGGCTTCTGCCTCTACTAGTTTCTTTGAAGAGCATTCCATGTGGCCAGTGTCTAGTGGAAGTGGAAGGGTAAACAGAGGATAAGACACATCTGCTTTAAACAGCCCTGACCCAGAAGTAACACAGATCACCTGTAAACAAATCCTACTGGTGAGAACTAGTCATATGGCCCCATCAGGGTGCAGGGAGGACGGGCTAGATCATCCAGGTCCAGGTTCAGGAACCAAAGCAAAACATGGATATAGGTAAGTACTTCTCATCACAAAATATGAATCCTCCCTTTTCCTACAAATAAAACACACTCAAACCTCTCCAAAAAGAAAATGTGAAGTCCCATTCAGTCACTGCATCTAAAGACAAGTCCGGGATATCTGGGTCTATCACAGTCCCAGGGGACTATCTGGGTCCTTCACTAGGATCACGTGTAGCACCAAACAATGGACCATATGGACGGACCATGGACCATATGGATGGACTGGGCAAATTATCCACACCCACCTTTCCCAGGCCCAGCACACAATGGAGGAGCACAAGCACAAGGTTCTCCCTTGTCGAGTATCCTCCCTGGCAAAGTGAGCTCTGGTGTGCCCTCCCTAGAGGCCACACAGCCTTCACAGCCCACCTCTTTCCAGAGCAAGTTCTGGGTCCTTAGAAAGTAGTCTTACAGTTCAAATAGTCAGGGGCTTGTTAAGTGCAGGCTCCTGGTTCCTTTGACAATATATAATTCCCTCAAAAACTTAGTAGACCTTTGATCTATTTGTTTCCAGTCAGTTCCATGTGCCAGTAACCGCACACAAAGTCCTTTCCTGGACATAATTCTTAAGCCTGATTTATGTCTCTGTCTCCGTTCCTCTTGCTTTGAACTAACAGAAGCCACCTGGAGGCCATATGAGACAATAGGTCAGCAGTTTCCAACTTTGGCTGCATGATAGAATCACTTGAAGGAACTTTTAAAAACTGTCTTATCTAGGTTTCATATACCTTTGACCCATTAAATCAGAAGCTATGTAGGTGAGAGCGAGGTAATTCTGATGAATAGCCAAGAACGAGAACTCATGTCCTGATCTGATCTTTGCCATAGGACTAAGTCATCTTTCTTTGAGAAGGTTCACTAGGCCTTTGTTGATCAAAGCCTTTCTCAACTCTTACCTATTGCTCTCTAGGGTCTACGAGCAATCTGTTTTTCTTGTCACTGCTCCAACTGTCAGAACTTTCTCTATTCCCTTTCATTTTTTGCTTGAAAACTAGACAATTCTTTCTTAAGTTCATCTCTTTCTTATAATACCTAACAAAAGACCGTCAATTCTTTCTAACGTTTGACCCAGGGCTCAGGTGGTGTGAAGTGGGCCTTCTAAGTGATCATGGATGACAAACTAACCTAACTGGGCACCACTGCATAACATAGGTTTCTGTCCTTCCCACCTCCAATACTCGTGTCCTCATTAAGGCTACCTGACTGCTGAGCAATGACACAAATCTCAAGGTTTTGCTTTAACAGAACTCTACTATCAGAACCAGCTACTACAGCCAAAACTAAAACCTCAGTAGCTTAACACAAAGTCTCTATCTTGCTCCTATCTAACTCAAGTAGGTTAGTAGGATATTCTTCTCCACCCATCATTCAAGGACCCAGTTTCCTTTCATTTACGGTTTCATCTTCCTCCGCGTCCTAATGAAGTTCTCTCTCCTAAACCGGCCCTCTGCTATTAATGGCCTTATTCTGGGAAGACACATATCACTATGTTCACATCCCACTGATAACTGCTTTTTACATGGTTCTTCTTAGATACAGGGAACCTGAGAAGTGTAGTCTAGATAGATGCATGCCCAGCAAAAACGGGGAAAGAGCAATGTCAGTGAACGCTAATGGTCTCCTTCATACCTCTTAAAATTCAGGCCCTATAGGGCAGGAATCTTTGTCTGGCTTAGTTCCTAGATGTATCTCATATGCCTTAATAGTGCCAGGTACCCACAGTAGGAGTTCCAATAATACCTTTGGATTGAATAATGAAAGCACAGAATAAATCACCATATGGCATTTTTTTCTAAAATAAAGTCAAATAAATGGATTGATGCCTGAAAGAATAATGAATTACATTGCATAGTTACTTAGACAAACATTAAACAAACTTTTGGAAAAATCAAAATAAACTTCCAAGCACCAATATAACATCTAACAAATCTACAATGCAAAATCATACACAAACTTGTTAAATGCACAATAAATGTATCCCTTGTGAACACAGAGAAATAATTATTCAAATACTAGTATAAACAGAGTGGACAAATGTCAAAGAAATTACTATTAAAGTGATTATACATCTTTTTGTTAGTGGAAACTTCTCTACCCACATGAGTCTCAAAATTCACTCAGATCTTCCTCAAAGAGCAAGGGTATTGCACGTATAGAGTTCTAACCCTGAAAACAAGTTTTACACACACACACACACACACACACACACACACACACTGCTAAAAACCTTACCAGGATGCATCAATTACACAAAGTACATATACTCTTCAAAATTCAGAACAGACGGCAGCTTCAAAATGATGCATGCCTACTGTACATGATTTTTCTTAAAATCTTAAGTCATTATAACAAAAATAAATAAAATTTAAAAAAACAAAGCTGAAATAAAAATAACACCAAATGGAGATACAACTTACTACACAAGAGTGTTATAAGAATCAAGCAGAAAGACGAGAATTCACCTGTGATTTCTGTACTTTATGTATGCTTTAACGCAATGAAATAAATTGAACAGAGCATAGGAAAAACTGCTTTGTAAATCATAAAGCAATATTCAGTCACTTATCTTTTAAAAAATGTAAAATTCCCATTTCTAAAATTAGCTAAATGAGCAAGTTCCAACTAAGATGAACAAGTTTCTCATTCTCTTTTTTTTAATTTTTTTAATGTTTATTTATTTTGAGGGAGAGAGACAGAGTGCGAGCAGGGAAGGGGCAGAGAGAGCCAGAAACACAGACTCTGAAGGTTCCAGGCTCTGAGCCTGTTAGCACAGAGCCTGATGCGGGGCTTGAACTCATGAACTGTGAGATTCGTGACCTGAGCTGAAGTTAGACGTTTAACCAACTGAGCCACCCAGGTGCCCCAAGTTTCTCATTCTCTACCCCAACATGTAGATGAGAATTGTCAAAAGAAACATTCTAACGAATCCAATCGTTATGAAAGTTAACAGAGCAAAGAGCTCTCTCGGTACTGATAGTTAGACTCTAAACAAAAAACAGTGGCAAAAACATTAACAAATAATTTATCACCAGGGACACTTGTACTTTAAGAAAAGGAAAAGTAACAACTTGAAAATCTATAAGTTATCTCTAATGAAAAGGAGAGGAGACTACTACATTATAATTTTTTCCTGTGCTTGTTTAAGAAATTTTAATAAAATTTAATCACTCTTCAACCAAAAATAATATTAGAATTTACAACATAACAAAACCCAGGATGGGATGTTCAGTCTAACAAAAATTTTATGGTTAAATGTAACTGAAAACCTAACTGATAAAAAAAAATTATCTCTAACACGTCAGAAATGTAGGAAGTGTCAAGTGGATTGATATTTGTTCTTTTTTTTTTGGAACTAATTCCTGATATGAACTTATTTGCTTTTGTTCTTGGTTGAGTTTTAAGAAATCTACTTAGAAAAAAAAAGGGGGGGGGGAGAAAAACCTGATTACTGAAGGTTTCTAAATACTTAAAGTCCAGGAGGATGAGCAAGGGTAAGAACCTAAATCCTGATTATAATTATGACCCTCTACCCCTTTAGCAAACCAACCAATCAACAAATGAAAACCAGAGGGAAAAGTTTTTAAAACAACTTTTTGGAAATAAAAGTATGACATTTAAAATAGTAACTTTTTGGAAATAAAAGTACGGCATTTTGTGGGTTGGCAGGGGGTGACTGGGTGGCTCGGTAGGTTGAGTATCTGACTCAAGGTCATGATCTCATGGTTCATGAGTTCAAGCCCCACATTGGGCTCTCTGCTGTCAGTGCACAGCCTGCCCTAGATCCTCTGTCCCCCTCTTTCTCTGCTCCTCCTCCAATCATGCTCTCTCTCTCTCAAAAATAAACATTAAGGGGCACCTGAGTGGCTCAGTCGGTTAGGTGCCCGACTTCGGCTCAGGTCATGATCTCACAGTCTGTGAGTTCGAGCCCCACATCGGGCTCTGTGCTGACAGCTCAGAGCCTGGAGCCTGCTTCAGATTCTGTGTCCCCCACTCTCTCTCTGCCCCTCTCCCGCTCATGCTTTATCTCTCCTGCTCTCATAAATAAATAAAACATAAAAAAATTTTAAAAACATTAAAAGAAGTATTTGGCATTTTTAATACTCTGGAAATAAATTGAGAGAAGGAAACAAAAATGATTGATGCTAAGCTTGCTACATGATTTATAAACACTATAGGAAAATCACACATCAACCTCAACCCAAATATTGTTATTTAAAACACTACTTTTGAAAATAAAGACACTGATGAGGCAACTGTAAAATACAGTATTCCCCCAACTTCAGAGAGACAAAAATTTAACCCCTTTATTTCATGCAGCTTTCTTTAAACATTTAAATATTTAAACATTTAAATCCTATACACATGAAGAAAATGTGGCTTATAAAAAGAACTTTCAATCTTACATAAGGCTCAGAAAATAAGCTTTGGGGAAATACCCCTTGCACAATTTTAAAATAAGAAGGCACTTTTCACTTAACTTTTCCCTTTCCATTTCCTGGAACTGTAAAAATTCTGCTTTTAAAATCAAGTGATGAAGCACAACATACTTGCAACCCATCGTAAATGCTGGCACTAAGATTTGATTACACCACGTCCTTATTTGTTAGGCATCTATCAAGAAACCGGCCTGGTGCTGTTACTGATGAAAGGTTAACAGTTGGGGACACAGACTGAAACACAAAGCAGTTACCCAAGAGGAATGCTCCTTCATCTGGTGTTGGTTGCTGTGAGGGCCGCTGGCGTGGCCACGCCAAAAGCAGTTTTGGCAGAGCTGGTAGTTGTGGCACTGCTGGCATCGGTACCGGAAACCCATCATACTCTCACACCGGCAGTAGGAGCACTCCACGGGATGGAAGACTTGTGGGAGGCAGACAGCAGGACAGGGGACAAGGAGTGGGACAGGAGAGAGAAAGAAGTTATTTTCACTTGGAGAATGAAGGCAATACAGCGGAAAACCAAATCTAATGTAAAAAAGCAAAGGTGACACGTCTCCAAAGGCAAGGGAATTAAAAGCAAAGATGAACTATTGGGACTTCATGAAGATAAAAAGCTTCTGCACAGCAAAAGAAACAACCAACAAAACGAATAGGCAACCAACGGAATGGGAAAAGATCATCGCAAATGACATATCTATCAGATAAAGGACTAATATCTAAAATCTATAAAGAACTTACCAAACTCCACACCCGAAAAACAAACAACCCAGTGAAGAAATGGGCGGAAGATATGAATAGACACTTCTCCAAAGAGGACATTCAGATGGCAAATAGACACTTGAAACGATGTTCAATGTCACTCATCATCAGGGAAATACAAATCAAAACCACACTGCGATACCACCTCACACCTGTCAGAGTGGCTAAAATAAACAAATCAGGAAACTATAGATGCTGGCGAGGATGTGGAGAAGTAGGCACCCTCCTACATTGTTGGTGGGAATGCAAACTGGTGCAGCCACTCTGGAAAACGGTGTGGAGGTTCCTCAAAAAAATGAAAATAGAGCTACCCTATGATCCAGCAATAGCCCTGCTAGGAATCTACCCAAGAGACACAGGATTGCTGATGCATAGGAGCACGTGTACCCCAATGTTCATAGCAGCACTTTCGACAATAGCCAAAACATGGAAAGAAACTAAGTGCCCATCAACTGACGAGTGGATAAAGAAGATGTGGTACATATATACAATGGACTACTATGTGGCAATGAGAAAAAATGAAATCTGGCCATGCGTAGCAACATGGATGGAACTGGAGGGTATTATGTTAAGTGAAATAAGTCAGTCAGAAAAAGACAGATACCATATGTTTCCACGAATAGGTGGACTTGGTGAGACTAAGCAAAAACCAGGGGGAGGGGAAGAGGGGAAAGAAAAAAAAGACACAGAGAGGGAGGGAGATAAAACATAAGAGACTCTCAAAGACTAAGAACAAACTGAGGGTGAGGGAGATGGGGGAGGGAGAGGGGGTGATGGGCATCAAAAAAGGGCACATGTTGGGATGAACACTGGGTGTTTTATGTAAACCAATTTGAAAATAAACTATTTTAAATTAAAAAAAAAAAAAGCAAAGGTGAAAACAAATTAAACCTGAAAATTCTAAATTGTCTCCTGGTTAACTGAACCTGCCATTTACTAGAATAAACGGGAAAGACAATAAATGAGAAAAGTTTTTCAAATTACAAGATTACATTCCGGGGGCTAAGTCCGTTAAACATCTGACTCTTGATATAGGCTTAGTCCGTGATCTTGTGGTGGTGACACTGAGCCCCGACGGGCTCCACTCTGAGCACGGAGCCTGCTTGAGATCATCTCTCCCCCTCTCTGCCCCTCCGCTGCTTGTGTGCTGCACGTTTTCTGTCTCTCTATCTCTCTCTCTCTCAAAATAAACAGACATTAAAGAAAAGAATATTACATTCCAATCCACCTTAGAAAATAACCCATTTCTTTAAAATGAGACTCATGCTCCTCAAAATTCAGATAAATATATAAGAAGAGAGAAGGCTTCAGTCTAAAATTTATTTTTCAAACCTGTTGCTTTTTTAAATGATTTATCATTGTCAGCTGTACAGATATTTGTTTCCTTTGCTAACACCTGGAATGATGTACTATGGGTCTCTGTTACCTGAAAATGGTATTTTACATGGTACCTTCAACTGAAGGCCTCCAAATGTTGGCTGAATTAAATGCTACCACATACCTGGGCACAAGTGGTTACTGGTAAAAAAAAAAAAAAGGCTAGACATATTACCATGTTAGTTTTAGTACGAGTAGCAGAACAATAAAATAAAGTACTCTAGACCAATGAAGCGACAGTGATTTGGAAGAAGAGAAACTCAGGGACCTGTCACTCTTTTCTCCATTCATACAGCACCTTCCCTTACAAAAAACTGCCAGGTAGCAGTCAGGATTCATAGAGATTGCTGAGATTCTCTTATAGCCTGAACGTCCAGCTCACTGAGTGGGAAGTGGGCAATGCATAACTGTGTATTATAGACAGTTGTTTATTCTTTTAAGTGTTGGTAACATAATTGTTCCCTCTAGCAATTTAATTCTAAACACAAGAAATGGAAGTCAATAGGAAAGACGCATACAGTATGCAAATCTTCATCTGAATAACTCTTTCTGGCACTATGTATACAAATCCAATCTTATTTCAGTAATAAGGATTTTGGGGGGCGCCTGGGTGGCTCAGTCAGTTAAGCACCTGACTTCGGCTCAGATCATGATTTCATGGTTTGTGAGTTCAAGCCCCACTTCGGGTGAGCTCGAGCCCCACATCAACGGAGAGCTCCACTTCAAGTGAGCCCCGCATATCTCTCCCTCTATCTCTGCCCCTTGTACCCTCTCTGTCTCAAAATAATAATAATAATAATGATTTTGGGTCCTGTTTCCAAAAATGTACATCAAGACTCAAAAAAAAAAAAAAAGAGCACTTGATGAGGAAAACAATGTAATGAGATCATTAAAGACTACAAAAAGTAAAATCAGGAATGAGAACTCCAAAAGACATACTTCCTCTAAGAAATTCAAGCTTTTCCTCATCAAGATATTTCTAAGGAGTAATTAAAGTGCTAATATGAATCTGTGCTCCAAATTAAAACTATACAATCTAGTACAGCTCCACCGGAGAGCACTACTCTCAAATCGATCTGAAGCTGTCAACATAGTCAACATCAGCATACTAGCATTTATAATTCTATATAATAACTTTCAGTTAATATTAAATAATATATGCACATTAATATTAAATTATCAAGTATATTCTGATAATCTTGGTTGAATATGTATGTCTATGTGATGTTCCCCTCTTCTACACCAGTCAAGAGCCAACACTTATATTAGATAGTGGAGGGGTTGGCCAGATGGAAAGGAGAGAGCCAGAATTAGGAAAGGATCACCAAGTGTACTGGGTCAATTATAAATAAGATCAGGTTGTGGTAAAAGTATTCTTTTTGGAAGAACACATCATATTGTCTCTTCTTATATATGATATGCTTGGATTAGTAAAACAATATAAAAAGTGCAACTTTTGCTTAAGCAAATAGATATCTATCCTTATAAATAGTAAGTTCAATATGATTCTAGTGATGAATTTCATAGAAAGGGCCCAAACAACAAAAATACTATATAGAAATATATAGAAATACCATAATTTTAGAATTTATTTCCCACCATAAAAATTAAGATATATAATGTTATTGTGATAGACAACATCATCTCTCCCCCTCTCTGCCTAAAAATGTTCTATTTTTAAGGGATTTCAATGAGTTCATACTATTTCCCTGTCGCTGAGAAAAATATCACTAACCTCATAAGAACGTAATCAACAAGTAATACACTATATTCAAAGTCACAATAAAATGTTCACATTGATAACAAAAATCAGAACAAAAGAGATTCTATTTGGTATAGCAAATACAAAATGATTTTATGAAAACAAATTGAATCTGAAAGTATTAAAACACTTCAGGTTAAAAGTATTGCCTCCAAAAGAATTAATAATACTATAACAATTTAACAGTATAAATAAATCTCTATCCAAAAATCTTGTTAAAAAACTATGTAACTGTTTTAGTTTAGTCAAGAGATTCTAGATCTTTAAGAAAATAATCCTGAATCTAAGGTACCTGTGAACTAAAGCCACAGTGGGGCAAAAGGCTGGGAGGTTTAAAAACGAAAAATATGGATGGGACAGAGAGAAGACAAAAAGAGCATGGAGGTGTATTTCATTCTTACAAAGGGAAAAGGGCTCTGCTTTTTAGCGCCTCTCAGTTTGTTACTGGTTCTGTCTGGCGGAATAAGATACAGGCCAGAGTCTGGAGAGAAAGAAGGGAGGTTACATAAAAAACTTCAGGGGTGCCTGGGTGGCTCAGTCGGTTAAGCGTCCGACTTCGGATCGAGATCAGGTCACGATCTCACAGTTTGTGGGTTCGAGCCCCACGTTGGGCTCTGTGCTGACAGCTCAGAGCCTAGAGCCTGCTTCAGATTCTGTCTCCCTCGCTCTCTACCCATCCCCCACTTGCACTGTCTCTTTCAAAAATGAATAAACATTAAAAAAAAAAAACTTCAGCCATTCCTTTAACAAACTCAGACACCCTAAACAAGGAGATAAATGGATAACAGTTGAAGAAAAAAATTAAGAAGTTACTAAGAGATAACTATCACTTTAAGCAAAACAGATTTAATCAAATTCCTGGAAAGGATACCAAGACTAATTCAGGGTAAAATAGTAAGGGAAGAAAGTGAAGCCATGTGAAGTACCAAACCCCATTTTAGCTATTCTCCTTCTTTAAACTATTCTAAAAGCATTACCATTTTAGTGGATGGTACTGCATATATTCAATTTTTTAGAACTATGAATTTTATAAATTAAAGGAAAAAAAGGAAATCTAGGTAAATCAGGTCGGTTCAAGTAGAAAACAACCACCTGATATGTCAGGGAGGGGGAGCCTAGAGTGTGAACCACAAAGATTTATGACCTGACATTACTATTTCTTGGTACCCTAAGTAGTAAGTCTCCTTTCCCTACATTTCTTTAAGAAATAAATATTCCCTGGGGGCGCCTGGGTGGCTTAGTAGGGTAAGTGTCTGACTTCACCTGAGGTCGTAATCTCATGGTTCGTGGGTTCAAGCCCCACATCACACTCTGTGCTGACAGCTCAGAGCCTGGAGACTGCTTCAGATTCTGTGTCTCCCTTTCTCTCCCCCTCCTTGCTCATGCTCTGTCTGCCTCTCTCTCTCTCTCTCAAAAGTAAAATAAACATTAAAAACAAAAAATAAATAAACTTGTAACTTAAAAAAGAAAGAAATAGCCCTCTTTTGAAAGCTAAAATCACAAATTCAAATGACAGAGTGACAACAAATGTCAATTATAACTTTCAAGGATAATAGCTAAGGACATCACAAATACTATCGGTTCACGTATTTCCTATAGCACAAGACATGGAATGATGAAAGTTCTGCTTACCATTCTCAACATGGGCAAGCCTATGCATGAGGGGTAACCAGACGAGGCACTGGGGGGGAGGATCAGCCATCATTGTGTCTAAAAACATATTTAGCATTATCTTTTTCTGTGAAGAGAAGAAAGACAAACATACTTTATATTATTAATGAATTCCAAAATTAAGTTGATCTAGAATTCTCCCAACCAAGTTGTAATGAATTCCATGTGAAATTCTACAGAAAAATACAATATTCTACATTACTAGAGACACTGCAACACATTATATGTTGCTACAATATTCAAATGCATTTCCACATACATTATTTTGAGTCTTAAAACAACTGTATCAGGTAAATAGGTTAGGTATTATTACTATCTTCATGTTACAGATGAGAAAATAAAGGAGCATTTATATATGACTTGTAAAGGTCGTATCCAAATCAGACACAACCAGCCAGCACTGGAACTCAGCTGTCCTTCAAATTACTATTTTGGTTCACCAGTGGGGGAGACAGACATCCCACACCTTATGAGAACACAACATCAGTGAGGGACGCCTGGGTGGCTCAGTTGGTTAAGTGTCCGACTCTTGATTTTGGCTCCAGTCATAATCTCACTGTTTGTGGGATCAAGCCCCAAGTCAGACTCCCCACTGACAGTGTGGAGCCTGCTTGGGATTCTCTCTCCCTCTCTGTCTGCTCCTCCCCCATACACTCTCTCTTTCCCTCTCTCTCTCTCTCCCTCTCTGTCAAAATAAATAAATAAATAAACATTAAAAAATCAGTGAGAGCAGAACTATTCCATTTTTTGTTTACCATATCTCTACCATTTTGTAACAGTCATGTGCTATCACCAAATAAATATTAAAGTGAGGGGTGAACACTCTCAAACATCATTTAACAACTTTTTTATACAGAAAGAAAGAAGAGAAAACTAAAGGGCAGAGTTGTGAAGTAATCTGACCAAGTCACAAAGACAGTTACAATAGGGATGAAATTAGAGCCTAAACATCCAATGTCCATCACCCCCCCTCCCCGCCCCGTTACATCATCTCCCCAGCTAGGCTGCACTTTTCTGTTCTATCTTTATTTCTCTCTTAAACAAATACATACAAAGCTTCCACTGTATGTGAAACACTGGTATAATTACATTCCACTGGATATAGAAAATTGAAAAACAGTTTAGAAAAAATAGAGTCATGAGATGTAGATAGAATAGATTATCAAAAGTTTCCCAATCAATGAATTTTCCTTATTTCCTCTAACCTACAAGCACCTTTCCTGCTCCAAAAGGAAAGAAAAAAGGAAAAAAGAGGAGTCTTACAACTAGATGAGAGAGCTCTGTAATTATAACTGGAACACCAAGGCCCAACTTTATTCCTAAAGAAGGGCAGAGACAAAAGGGCGAACACAGGAGAGCAGGAGATGCAGGCCCAGTAAGTGGGGTTTTTCTAAGCCCTGGTCCCACCATTCAAAGGCAGGGGGAGAGACTAAAGACTGGGAGCATGTGGACACCAAAAGGCACCCAGAATTTCATCTCACTCTCCCAAGTAACTATGTTCTCAGTCCCACCACCTTTTCTTGGAAGTGAAAAACATAGTATACAAAATGGAGTTCTTCCCCATAAAACTTTAAAATATTTTATTTTGAGAAGGAAAAAGGATAAAATTGGTTAGAGCTGACTCAAAGATTTTGCCAGTCTATTATAAAACAAGTGATTTTTACCACTAATCTGTTCACCACAAATTGGAAGAAGTGAAGGCACCGTGATGATTAGTCAGGAGGACGGCCGCCTCCAGCATTTGCGTCCAAGGCACCATGACACCTTTCCACGGTGGCTCCATCCTGCAAACAGGAGACTACAGACTCACTTCTGTGTATCTTTTTGGCAACTATGAGAATCTTAATTTCACTGTATGTAATTGGAGACATATTCTCCAATTGAGAATTGAGCATAATCTTTTAAAAAAAGAAACTGGTAAATAGGGAACAGAAAAGGGAGGATAAAGTAGATGGCAGAGCAAGAAAGGTTTTTGCAATAAAAACTCGAAAAAGATGAAGAAATATGAAGGAAAGCCTCAGATCCAAGACAGAGACAGGAGGCCAACATGGAATCGAGGGAGAGAAGGGGTGAGCAAGAGTGCTGAATGAGGGTGATACTAGTAAGAACCTATCATCCAAAGGCCCTTTGTAGACACCTGTGCGCAGGTGAAGTTTGAGAAATATCTATTCAACTAGGCTAAATAAAGTTTTCCAAAGTGTTTTCCATCTCAGGCATCTAAATCCCTAATGTTTCTGAGACCTCAGTAGAATCTCAGAAGAATGAGTGAACATTAAAAACAAAACCAGAAAGTCACCAAACATTTGAATGGGGGTCCAGATATAGAAAATGCCTCTTAGTATGGATATGCACATAATTGCAACAAAGCAAAAAAAATGAAAAGTGTCACGTATATTACTGAGAGAGAAGATACAAAGAAGATTTTTTTAGCTAGTAAGAGGTAGTAACCAAAAATTAAATGTATGTTTCAATTAATATTTCTATATATTTTATATCTAATTTATTATTTTATACCTAATATTAACATTAATTTTTACAAGTCTACCTATAATCCTAGTGCTACTTTCTCTAAAAAGTTCTGACTCACCTATCATGGAGGTTTCTTTTTTAATCTTCAGGATGAAAAGGAACAATTGTATGTGACATCTCAGAAGACCCTGATAAGTGCTCAGGGTCAGTTTACAAAAGTTGTTCTAAGGTCATACTGTAATGTAAAGTCCTCCAAAAGCATGACGAATGAAACCAGAAGAACTGTGTCCCAGTACTCTGTCTTCAATAAACCATGTGATTGGGGGGAAATCACTTAACATTCTGGTTTCTGTTTTCTCACCTATCAAAGGGTAGAGCAGTAGTTCTTAAAGCATGTCCAGAAGCTGCCCTGTTGGTCCCTAAAACATTTTCAAGGAGTCCCTGAGGCCGGAACTATTTTCATATAATTCTCAAACATTATTTGCCCTTTTCAATCTCATTCTCTTACTGCTGTACAGTGAATGTACCAGCGTCAAGGCGGCATGTTCGCAATCATCTGAAAAAGCTACGCACACCTTCCTTTCCCAACCCGTCCCTGTGTGAGGCCAGATTTCTTTCTAGAATAGACTTTAACCAAAACAACATATCACAACAGACTAAATGGGTAAGCAGATAGGACAAGCCAGCTATCTTCAACTGAGCCAAATATTAAAATGGTTTGCAAAAATGTAGAACCATGGCATTCTTGTTAAATTTTTTTGTTTTGGAATATACAGCTATTTTTCACAAAAATATATTATTTAAGATGTAATGGGTTTCTCATTGTTATTTTTTAAATGAAAATATATTTAATTTCTCAATTTTAATTTCTAGTATAGAAATGTTAATAGAAATAACCCACATGCACAAAAGTTCTTTGGGGTCCTCAATCATTTTTATTGTAAAGAGGGCTGAGACCAGAAAGTTTGAGAACTGCTGAGGTAGACTTCCCAGCTCAAAAATTCCGTGACTTAGTAAATAACTATAAAAGACAGGTTAGCTCTTTTTTTCTTCTTTTTTATTTTGTTTTTTTTATCATTGACTTGAACACATTCTTTGCATTTTCCCCTATTTTTACAGCACAATAATATTTATAACAAAAACTACAATAAAATTGCAAAAATTGCTTCCCACAATTCTCATTTTTCTATATTTCCCTGTAAATGTATATATGATTCAATGTAATTATGTACACAGGGTAGGTAAAAATATATAATGTTTTCTTTACTTAACTTTTGTTTAAATACTAATTGTTTTGCTACAAGGTCTTCATTTCTAATCATCTTAGCAGCTGCCTGACCCACTGAGCAGAGACACCATGATTTATCTCTGCCTTCCTCTATAAAACACTGAGACTGTTTCCATCTTTGTGTGTTCTCGTATATATTTTTTCTTAGAAGTAAGCATTTCTTTCTGTCATCTACCTTCCTGCCCTTTGTTAGTCTAATCCTCAATACTGACAATTATTACCGTAGAGTCATTCTCACCTCCTTCCCTCTACCCATGACTACATTTTCCCTGTTTTAAAAGGGGGTAGAGACCACCCCTTAAAAATAAGAAATCCAGTATCACTAAAATAACATGAGAAAACAAGTAAATTTCTTTAGCATTGGATGATCACAGGTGCAATTTCCAGCTTCATCATTTCCATTAAAACCTCCTATTTTCTTATGGGCAACAGGTAAGTTGGTTTTTTTGGTTTTTTTTTTTTTAAGACTTTTATTTTTAATCTCTACACTCAATGTGGGGCTTGAACTTACAACCCTGGGATCAGGAGTCATATGCTCTACCATCTGAACCAGCCAGGCGGCCCAACAGGTAAGTATTTCTTATTCATTGCCCTGACTTACTTGGTAATCAGTAAAACCATGAAAGACATACAGTTAACAAACCTGACACATTTTTAAAACCGTTTTAAAGTCTTCTAGATTAAAATATTTTTATACAAACTTTTGTGTAAAGATAGAAATAATTTGTCCGACCAGGGCAAACATACATTAACTGATTGTAGGACCAGTCAGCCTTTTGATTATTATTAGACACTGAATTTGTCCATATCACAAATTTATTTTGAACTTGGAAAATTAAAGTACTTTGTAATCACATAACAATATCATGCTGCTGTGCTCTCTTTTTTTGAATGTTTATTTTTGTGAGACAGAGAAAGAGCACAAGTGTGGGGGGGGGGACAGAGGATCTGAAGTGGGCTCTGTGCTGACAAGCAGTGAGCCTCATTAGGGGGTTTGAACTCACGAACTCATGACCTGAGCTGAACGCTCAAAGGACTGAGCCACCTAGGCGCCCCAGATGTGCTCTTTGTTAGAGATATTTTTATTTAATATGGCTAAAAAACAGGGAAAACTTCAGTACTTCTGAAATACTATATTTTCCTCATTGCAAAGACTGCTTCATTTGAGAAAATCACAGAATAAAAATACCAATGAAAACAACGACAAGGTTTCAGATACATTTGTGAGATTTAAGCTTTCAATAAGAATTCAAACCAAGACACTTTCTCATGCCATATTTGATTTAAATCATTTAATCCAACAAATCTCGAGTAAGCATCAATCATTTTCCAGACACTGTTAGTCACGGGGATATAAAGTTGAAGGAGATCAAGGTGTATCCCTTCAGGGCATAAGTGAGCTAGACATAACATGCCATGGGAATGCAGAAGAGGAACAATTAATCCTACAGTGAAAGATTCAGAGCATAAAAGAAGAAGGGCTATTTTATCTGGGATATGAAATATGAGGGCTTCTGTTGGAGAGACAGAAGGTCAGGGGTTATTGGCATTTCAGTGTGAGCTAGTATCATTTATTTTTTTTTTAATTTTTTTTAACGTTTACTTATTTTTGAGAGACATAGAGACAGAATGTGAGCAGGGGAAAGGCAGAGAGAGAGGGAGACACAGGATCTGAAGCAGGCTCCCGGCTCTGAGCTGTCAGCACAGAGCCTGACACAGGGCTCGAACCCACAGACTGTGAGATCATGACCTGAGCCAACAGACTGAGCCACCTAGGTGCCCTTAGTATCGTTTAAAATGACAGCACGTGCCGTACCAAACGCAGACATAATTCAGCTGAAGTGACAATAGGAACAGCTATGACCAAGTTCACATATGTGCAAGAAAAGACAACCCATCGTGACTAGTGGCCAAGTGCAACTGTAAAGTGCTATTGTCCGTATGAGGTATCTTGATATCAGAGATGTTAAGGTGTGAAAGAGTGTCTTCAAATCAATGAAACATGGTAATAACCCAACTAGATCATCATGGTAATGAGGGACTGTTGACGGAGACTGTAAAATCTGCTTAATTGGAATTCCTATGAAATACACACACACACGCACCAGGTAATTCTTACCAAACTTTATACAATGTCCAGGAAAACAAAGTCAGAACATCCAGAAAATATCTCACTTCAAAGATGGAGTGGGAAGAAAAGTCATTTTGGCATTTACCAGAAGGGGATATGTGGATCAAAGTGGAGTCAGAGGACATCTCCAGGCATGAGAAATACTGCTGCTATTCTGAAAAATCCACTGGTGATAATGAAATCCCATCTCTACCCACTTCCCACCTCCCTGTGAATCATGGAGAGTCCTGCAGCACTGCGTGAAAGAGCGCCTCTGCCTCCCCATCTCCCTCTCTCCCCTACTCATTCAGTAAAGACAGACATCAATTCTAAGATCCTCTGCAGGGTGGACTGAATACTTCAAACTAAAGTCAATGTGAATCTAAAAAGTAAATAGCACAACAAATAGCAATCATCTTTTTAGGGAGAAACAGAACTCCTCTTTAAACTCTGAAGTTTAGAAAAGTGGGGAGAAATTTAATATATTCACTGCTTGTTTTCTAATAACTTTTAAGTCTCTAAAGTCAGTTTGTTAGTTTATAAACACTGAAAAATCAATATGTCTGGTCTACCCATCAAAATATTAGCCTTGAGGTGCTTTGTTAACACTGTGCTTTATACAGACAATAATCATTAGCACAAATATACAACTAGAATTTTTCTAAAAATTTAAAAATCTACCAAAGTAGAGAGAATAGTATAATATGCTTGTTACCTGCTTCTCAATAATGACTAATTTTAATTTAGGCCTTCAACCTTCCTTCAGTCTGGAATATTTTGAAGCAAATTCCAGACATATTATTTCTTGAATTAACTTCACTCCAGTGGTTTATTATGGACACTTCAGATGCTTCTGAGGCTGATAAAAGAATCTTTGTAAGTCTTTTTGTGGCCATAAGTTTTTGTGTTATATGGGAAAAATTTAAGAGTAGAATTGTTAGATCACAGGTAGGTATCCATTGAGGTTTACAGGAAACCACCAGAGCATCTTCCAAAGTGGCTTGTATGAGAGTTCTAGTTGCTCCAAATCTTCACCAACATTAGGTGTCAGTCTGAATTTTAGCTATTGTAGTGGATGTGTTCTGCTGGATTCGCTTATAAATGCTTTTAATTTTTGTTGTGTTTTTAAAACTACATTAAGTCCAACATCTCTTTTTTTAGGATTGGTTTGTGAAAAGCAGGCAAAATTGATTTTTAAAGAAGAATTAAAGCCTTATTAAAATGAAGAAGCATGTAATTCTCTTCATATCATTTGAAAAATTCAAGTGTTTCTCCTGTAATGCAACACATACATTACTGGAAAGTTGCACACAATGCAAAGTCGTGGATTTAAAAATAATAAGGTATATGAGAAAAAACAGAGTGGGCACAAACCTAAAAACATATGCAACCTTGTAAACAGAGGACTGACAAAGCAATAGCAACATTAACACCGGTACAATTAAATCTCTCACAGGCACTGCCAACAAAAGTCACTATCAGATGTTACCTTTCAGTCCTAAATCCTGAGACATTTTCCCCCTTCTTTATGACAAAGGCATACAACTTCTAAGACAGATCGTTTTTTTTCAAAACTAAATACTGGATCCAGGGGAGAGCTAACCCCATCGATCAGTTTTTGCAGCACGGGTGTGAGAGGTCCTAAAAACGATGTCTTCAACCTTTCGTCCGCACCCACCGTTTTACCCCGTAACACGTACAAAGTGAAGCAGTTCATGAATCCTCCAAACCAGCCACTTCGTTCACCAGAGAAAGGCATTTCTGCAGGATGTCCACTTCTTTCTTAAAACAGTGCTACATTCTCTTTAATTGTGATCACTTCTTTGCTCAGTCCAGAACATTAATACGCTGGGAAAACAGCATGTGAGTCAACAGTGCAATTTCCACTTCATGCTGACCCTGATCTCTATCTGATGGTGTAAAAGTTAACTCGCATTAAAAAACACATACGTAGGAAAACAAACCACACAGGAAAAGCCCATTTTCAAAAAGAAACCTAAAACACTTTGGATTTAACTCTTGCTGCAAGAAACTATGTCCAAAGTCTCCTATTTTTGGTCAATCTATCAGCAGTTTCTTTTTCTTTTGAGGGTCCTTTTTTGGGTCATCTTTACAGACCAAGGAAAACTCAAGTTTCCTCTAGACTGAAATCAGCTGCTCTGACTTTCCCAAATTTGGCACATAGCAAAACGCAGACTGAGTTCTTTATAGGAATCTGAGGCAGATAAGAAGTAACAGCCAAATTGTAAGTTCAAAGGCCTCACAATAAAGGCATAAGGTAATCTGGAGAATCCTAGATAGCACTCCTAGGATTAAGAGCTGGAAATTTCTGTATATTCTTCAACATTTTAAACCGTTGTTCCAATACTGGATTCTTATTACAGTACTCACATTACAATTAGATCAAAGGTTACTTTGGGTTTAGTACCCCACATAATTGTCATCCGCTGGTCAGATGTTATTCTTCACAGACACTTCTTTGTATAAATTCCCTTCCCCATTCATTCTGACACCACTTTACCTAACAGTAGCATTCCAGAACTTGATCAAGTTTTAGCCTGACCTCCAGGAAGTATCTTGTGTGAAAAGCCACAGGTACATCAGATGCAAGATTACCCCAGAATATTGTGGGGGCAACCATTTAATGTAACGATACTACTAAAGCAGCAGCACTGAGACGAATTCTAAGTGAGAAATGTCGGGCCCCTGTGTAGCTCAGTCAGTTGAGCATCTGGCTCTTGATCTCAACTCAGTTCTCACAGTTGTGAGCTCAAGCCCCACAGTGGGCTCCACGCTGGGCATGAAGCCTACTTAAAAAATAAATAAAAATAAATACATGAAAAATGTTTGCAGTTTCTTTATCACACTCATCCTCACATCGCTCCAGGGCATTTTAATGCCTGCAGGACATTCTTGTGCAAGGATATGTATGGAAAGCCTCATATTATTTAAAAATGCATATTTATGGGGAAAATGCAAACCGTATTAGAATAAAATGAAGCACAGAGTTATTTTTACTATGCTAAAAGCTGATACTGTCATTTATACTGAGGAAAAAATAAAGTATGCATAGAGGCAAATTTCCACAAAAACAATAAGCCAAAGTATGTACAAATTTGGAAAGAACATCTCCTCAAAACTTACTAAAAATAACTCACCAGTAATATAGGTATCACTTTTGGGGCTAAAGTTAATGAGTAATCTCTAAACAAATGACAAAAAAGTGTTTGAAAGTCTGAAGTCAAATAAATATGAATTCATAACTTTAAATGTAAAAAAAAAAGGTATGTGTGTGTTTGTTTTGGCTTTTGTGAATCGGAGCATCACGGGTCAGGAGGATCTGGTTTACAATGTTCACTCAGTTCTCAAGCTTTTAGATTTGTTCTTTTTATATGTTAACTTTTTATTTTTAAACAATTTCTGATAGAAAGATTATAAGATTACGAAAAAAAAATTCCCATTTACCCAGATTTCTCAGATGTTAATGCTGCAGAAGAGATGCCCCTTTACCCTGAAATTAAATACCTGTATTTCTTAAAAGCAAGGTTATTTTCTTACATAATTTAATACAAGTATCAAAATCAGGAAGTTAACATTTAGTAACAAAATACGATTATCTAGTCTACAAAACGTATTCAGATTTTTTCAGATGTCCCGACAATGTCCTTTATAACAAAAGGAAACCCTGGGTCATAAGCTGCATTGAGTTTTTCTACCTCTTTAGACTCCTGTAACCTGGAACAGATTTTTTTGTCTTTCATGACACTGACATTCTTAAAGTGTATAGGCCAGTTATTCTGTAGAAATCTCTTCAGTGGGATTTGTCAGATGTTTCCTCAAAATGAGACTCAGCCAGATGTTAATAAACTTATTGTGATAACTGTTTTGCAAGATATACAAATACCAAATCATTATGTTGTACGCCTTAAACTTTTACAATGTTATATGTCAATTACACCTCAATAAAACTGTAAAAAATAAAACCAAACATAAAAAATGGAAAAAAGACTCAGGCTCTGCTTTTCTGGCCCAAGTACCACAACAGTGATACTGGGTACATCTCAGTGCGTCCTATCAGGAGGTAAGGATATCAGTCTGTCCCTTCACTGGTGATAGGGACTTTGATTACTCGGTTAATGTGAATCTGACAGGTTTCTCTATTATAACATAGTAACATTCTAGTGTTACCATGTTTCCTCTGATAATTAATAAACATCTTACGTTGGGGGCACCTGGTGGCTCGGTCATTTGAGCATCCAACCCTTGATTTTGGCTCAGGCCATGATCTTGCAGTTCATGAGACTGAGCCCCACGTCAGGCTCTGTGCTGACAATGCAGAGCCTGCTTGGAATCCTGCTCTGCCCCTCTCCTGCTTGAGCATACACACATGCACACTCTCTCTCTCTCTCAAATAAATAAAATTTTTAAATAAAAAATAAATATCTAATGAGGAGTTACTTTCAGACTATATCAATAACCTACTTTCATTAGTCTTTTACTCATTAGTTTTAACACAGATTTTTTATTAATTCCCCACTTGCAAGAACCTTCTAAGCTTAGCCTGAAGCTCCTTTTATCTCCTATCTACCTGAACAAATGGAGCTACTGCCAGCACCCACTCTGCTCTGAGCCCCCTGAGACACAGTTAAGAGCTCAGGAATTCACACATGCAACCTCTAGGGCAGGATCACACAGGACACTCACAAATAAAGAGGAAACCCAGTCTATCATTCCTTCGTATGAAAACGGCAGTGTACCCTTGAGAGATTTTGAGCTGGTAGCTGAAAGCCGTGTAGCATTCTTTGTCTTTGGTGCTCAGGAAACAATGGTCCAGTATTGTATAGTGTTTTATGCCAAAATTCTTCTATTTTACAGTTAAAAGAACTCATTCAGGCAAGTAATATATGTCCAGTAGCAATAATATAAATACTTCATCTTCAACAGTTTTCCTTAAAATATTGGTAATTTAAAATTCTACATATGTTACCATTTTTCAGAAAAGACTTCCCTCTCCCTCAAACCAGAATGAACCAGAAAAAAAACAAGTGAATTTCTTATCTGCTCTCTTTTTTACACCCCTCCCACTTAAAGCTCTCCCCCCGCCCCAACCCCACTTAAGACTTCATGTCCCTAGACTACTTACAAGTAATCTGGGGAAATCTAATAAAAGGCGGAGGGTTGGATGAGCGCTCTTCTAGTCCTAGATTCTACAAAACTGTCCTTACCTGCTGTGGAAAACAGGTGCGGACTGAGTGCTCTGTGTAACCAAAAGATGGCCCTTCAAAGACAGCTGTTGGGAGCTTCAGAACTTCCTTCAGAAACTGGTCAAACTTGCTAAATATCATTAAGCCAGTGGAATCTGACATCTGGGAGAAAACATCTATGAGAACAAAACCAAATAAAGTCAAACTAGAAACAAATATAAAATTTTTATAAATGACTCTATGTTATTTGTATAATGGTCAAAAAGTACCATCAAAAAGAATCATAAAGCTATTATGATTTTTAGTTAATAAGTATTCTCCTTCTTAACGTTGTATAGTTACTTTACTGACCAGGCCCCTCTCTCCCACCCACTTACTATCTACCTAAACATCAAACCCAATAACCATTCACGCACGTCTACCTACCTCCTCTTTTTGAGTGTGCGTAACTGAATGATATATACCTTATTTTATTCATAACAAACTTTGTTCCAAGAATTCGTAGCAGCATACCTTTATCTCTTAGCATTTATACATGTGTTTATATAAGACATATTCATGTTTGGGTTTATGAATATATTAGCATATTGATTGGGGGGTATGAAGCTATATTTATATATTCATATGCTACTAATGTAATGTATTCCTGTGAAGGAATAAATTTGAAGGAAGCATAAACATATTTAAAATATTCCATTCAGTGAGCTCCAAAGTAGAATAAAAAGAATTCCTATAAACTCTTCTGTCCCAAGATACTTTGATACTATAAGATCTTATTTTTACCGTAAAGTCTGACTCAAGCAGATGGGAAAGAAATTTCTAGTAATACTATTTCTTTATCTTCTTGGAGAGACTCTTCCCTTTCAGTTAGTTCTTTCTCTCTCCTCATCCATAGTCGGGGAGAAAAAGAAAAATCACTAGCAGCTCAATATCAATGTGTCAAAGAAATGTGACCTAAGCTTTTTTTCAAACTATTGAGCTTTCTTACAAACAACTGAGTGAGTTAAACATGCACAGAAAAATCGTTTCCTGAGGACTTGCCAAGTGTGGCATTTTGAAAAGTCATACTCTATATATAATTAATAAGTATAGTAGAGATACATATGTAATTGATATATGTAATTCATATTCATACATATATGAATTATTCTTTATGTTTAATTCAAGGTATTTATCCTGTAGCACTAGGTGTAGAAAAAAATACACTTTAAGTACATTAACCAAAGAAAGATAAAATATTAGATTATCAACTCCACAGATTAACTTTTAAAAAACATTAACATTAAAAAAAAAAAAAAGAAAGTATCAAAGGATTGAAAATCTGCAGTATATCCTCTCTAAATAGCTGTTAGTTTGTAGCTGGAGAAAAAGTATTAAATACTCATGGAGGGTGGGGAGATTCAATGAGAGGCTAAAAGAACTACAATCCTAGTAGAAAATAAAGTCAATTAATTAACAAACACCTACTAAGTTCCTTCTATGTGGTCCAAGTGCCATAACACTCTGCTAGGTGTTATGAAACACAACAAAGAAGTATGGTAAACAGTCTTTATCCCCCAAAAAACTTCCAGCATAGCTGAAAAAAAATAAGATACATATGAAGCAAAGAAGAATTAATTGCTAAATTGACACTAAGTGGAATAAAAAGATAGACACAAAGATGCCTGTTAACTATGTATGTAACTATGCCTGAGGCTGCCTGTAGCCACCCAAAGTTAATTATCCTCGTTTCTAGTAATAGAACACCAATTTTATTTTGTATAGCAATGCACCCAGCTAAGAGATTAAAACATATAGCTTCCTTTTAGCAAGTCATGGTCATGTGACTAAGTGCTGGCCAATGAGACTATTAGCAGAAGGGTTGTGAAGGACTTCCAGGAAGGTTGGTTAAAGAAAGCTGACTAAGCTGGAAAGAAGGCATTCTTTCCTTCTTCCTCCTTTTGCTATCTGGAATGCAGTTACGATGGCTGTAGTTCCAACAGCCACCTTGGACTACATGGTAATTGTGATTCTGATACAAAAGTCATGTATTCAAATGGTAGAAAACAAAGGTAGAGAAAGCCTGGGTCCCAGACGAACTACCACATCAGCCTTGGACTACCTAACCCTGGACTTCTTTTATGTAAGACAAAAATAAACTTCAGCTTTGTTTAAGACATTATTATCCCGGGTTTTTGTTTTCAAGCAACAACCCCTAAAGCTAAGTGCCGTTATACATTACTAAACATTACCTCATTTTACTCTCACAAAAAGGTGTAGTAAGAAAACTAGCTGAGAAAGGTTAACTTGCTTAGGGTTAAAAGTTGGTAAGTAGCTAAGTCAAGATTTAAAGTTACACTTTAAAGTTACACTTCCCTGACTCCATTACATCACATTTCTTCAAAATGTAGTTTTGAATAGTCACAAAAACATATAGGCAGGAACTTCAAGAAAGTTCTAAAAGAAAGGAAAGAGAAGCTAGGCCTTGAAAGATATGGAACGCTGAGGTCAAAAGAGGTTGGAGGTGGGAGATCAGGGACAGACACAACCAGAGAAGAGGAGGCAAGTGTCTATGGCAGGAATTTATAGTGTATCTGTTAGTGGAGGTAAGCAGGAAACAGTGTACTAAAGTCTGCGTTCTTCAAGTTCTTCAACGAGAGAGACAATTTAGATTAAGAAATAAAGGGAAATAAAGACAGAATAAGAAATGTATCTGGCATAAAAGAAAACTTTGAAGGAGGAAAGCACTTTAAATTTGGTTTAAAAACTCTTATGTAGGGAAGAAATATTTAGAAAGTTAAGTTTCTATAAAATAAGACTGTTAGTGACCAGCAGAATGGATAAAAGAGGAAGAACAGGATTGGGGAAATCAGCCAGAAAACCTTGTGAAGGACACATGCACAAATGAGGTAGCGAGTGTGTGAACTTCAGTAGTGACAGTAAGGTGGGTGGGGGGTCACCTCCAAGACATATCAATGCAGGAAACCACAGCTGATGGCAAACTGAATTAGGGAATAAAGGAATTTAAGAAGTTAGGGTTATTCTGGGGCACCTGTTTGGCTCAGTTGTTTAAGCATCTGACTTCAGCTCAGGTCATGATCTCGCAGTTCACGAGTTCAAGCCCCACGTCGTGCTCTATGCTGACAGCTCGGAGCCTGGAGCCTGCTTCAGATTCTGTGTCACCCTCTCTCTCTGCCCCTCCCTCGCTTGTGCTCTGCCCCTTTCTCCCTCAAAAATAAATTAAAACATTAAAAAATTTAAAAAGAAGAAGTTAGGGTTATTCCAAGTTTCCGGTTTGGGAAAATGACAACTCTGACTGGAAAAAAAAACTGAAGATAGAGATACTTAGCTTTGCACATAAGTGTATTTGGACCAGTCAGCAAATGGGCAAACGGGCAGGCAGAACCATCCTGCAGGTAGTTAGAACCGGAGTACTGGGCCACAGCTCAAAACTGCAGATACAGAGCTTTGAAGATGTTGCCAATTATGTGGAAAACTGATGCTCTTTGAAGGAGGCTCAGAGAGCATAGTAACTTCATTTTTAAATAGCTGGGTGCTAATCTTATAATGAGGAAAATAATCATTCATTAAATCTGAATGAAAACAAAGGGTCGATACAGGAGGTGGCAATGTGCCTACTACTGAGTACTTTCCCCTGCTTGCTCCCCAACTGAACCCTGATGGTGTTGAGAATGGCCACGCGTGCCACTTGAAAAATGACTTCCCAGTCTCTTTTGTACACGGTAACTCTAATGTAGATTTCTGGGAATGCTTCAGCTTTCCTCATAGAGGCACTTTTTTCCTCTTTCTGCTTAGCACGAGAATGTGAGGCCTGGCATGCAGCAGGCATGTATGACCGTAAGGAAGAAAGCCACATGGCAGAGCAGCACGAGAGGATGGGACCTGAGTCTCTGATGGCATCCTTAATTCATGGTACCAACGTTGACCTACCTGCCTTTGGACTTATTTTTACATGAGAAAAATAAACCCCCATGTGTTGAAGCCGCTGTTGGTTTTCTGTTGCCACTCAATGTATTCAATAACTGATAAATTAGCAAGTTATTAAGTTCTACCCACTAACTAAATGGTAGAAATATTCAAGACCAGAAACTTTAGCTACCAAGTGTATAAACACACATACCTACAGCTTCGCAGTCACAGAAACATCTGTGCATATACTGTCCTGACACATCTACACCTAACTCATTCAGAGGAACAAACAAAAGGAAATGACCGGACAATAAAATGACCAACCTCACCCTCAAAAAGTATTATTTTCTATTACACCAGTTACTATGTCCAATAATATATTCAGAGTACATTTTTTAAAAATTCATTAAAAAAGAAACTATCACTTAATAGGGCCATATTACAATTACAAGAGAATAAGAAGAAACATGTTTCTTTGCTTGATTTAATAAGAGAAATACTGCTAGACGCCCGAATCCACGGTGAAGTAAGTTATTATTGCTTGAGTTATTGGTTTACAAGAGCATTTCTTAAAAAGATTAGGCTTCTTTTATCTGGAAGAAAAACAGTAAAAAATTACTGTAAATTTTTTTATCTTAAATGAAGCATAACAATGAGTGAAGTTAGTATGATTTACTAAATGCAAATACAAAGGTCTCACCAAAGTAATAAGTGAGAGAGGGGTGCCAGGGTGGCTCAATTGGTTAAGGGTCTGACTCTCGATTTCAGCTCAGGTTGTAGTCTCACGGTTGGTGAGATCAAGCCCCACAATGGGCTCTGTGCTGGGATTCCCTCTCTCTGACCCTCCCCGACTCGCATGCTCAGGCACGCTCTCTCTCTCTCTCTCAAAATAAATAAATAAACATTAAAAGAAAGATATAAGTAAGATACTAAAAAAATTAATAAAAAATTAAACTAGTCCTCTAATTAAAGCCCTCAACCCTTCAGCATTAAGGGACTAAATTATTTCCCAGAACACTGGTTAATTTCCCCAGTAATTCTCTTTCTATTTATGCACCTCTGAAAAAAGTATGCTAATTCCCCATTAGAGGTTTCCAGATTAAAATGTAGGCTTTCTCCCTTGTGAAAAACTCACAATCGAGTCCCTAAATGCGTATGTATACACACTTTAAAAAACATTCTGGGGGCGCCTGGGTGGCTCAGTCGGTTAAATATCTGACTCCTGATTTCGGCTCAGGTCATGATCTCACAGTTGGTAAGCTGAACTCCACATCAGGCTCCATACTGACAGTGCAGAACCTGCTTGGGAGTCTCTCACTCTCTCTCTCTCTGCCCCTCCCATGCACGTGCACGCGCTTTCTCTCTCTCTCTCTGAAAAATAAATAAATAAACTTTAAAAAATTCTGTCTTTTGTGTAATGGCAAAATAATGCTACTATTCTACCATCTTTACATATGTTTCAACCTTTTTTTCTGGCGTTAATGACCCTGGTTTTACTCACTGCACCTATCCACTCTTTTTCTCCCCATATAACCAATCATATACTTCTGCAAGACGATACGGTTGTTTACAATAAAGAGTCAAGTCTATAAACAGAATGCCATTTTCTTTTATACGTTAGCTTTCCCTGGCAAATGACTCTCACCGCCCGTCATCTTTCTACTAACTGAGTAATCTAACCCACAAAAACATGTATACACAACTGCATATTTATAAATACCTGTATATAACCAAATCCAAGTGAATATTTTATTCCCAAACTCATGAACAGTCCTACAACATTCATTAAGTCAGAGTGAGGCTGGAGGATGGAGTCAGAATGCCTTGGGCCTCAAGTGCTGACTCAATCAGGAACTATCTCAGACAAGCCTCTAGGCCTCCCTTTTGATAAAATATTGACTTAGGACTCATCTCTTTCTTGCTTCAAGTTCTAGAACATTTTGGTATATGAGAAATGCAAATGCGGGCATCATTCATTCACATTAAGCCATCATTTCCACCTAATGATGAGAAGGGATGGTTAACAGAAACCAGCCGGGCTAACTGTGCAGCGACAGTCAGTTAAAACATGATTGCAGAGGAGGCTAAATTTTGAACAAGTGAATCTGTTTCATTAGAACTGCAAAAGATGGCCCCTCTACAGTCTGTTAGTAAAATATCAAGGAAGCAAGCAATTGAAATGCTGGTGAGAACTGCCAGTTCTGGGCATAAACAGCACCTCAGGCCATCTTTTCTCTGACTGCTCAAAGTGTGGTATACCAGAGACATGCAAAAACAAAAGTAATATAAGCTATTATTACAAAAGCATTTTTATGCTACAACACAGAAAAAATACCTGTTATCATTTTGGCATATTATTTCTTTTTCTATGTGCATAATAAATTTTCATCCAAAACTATATTACATTTATGCATTTTTATCTAGAACACATTTTTGAGGACACTATATTCAATCATGTGAGTATCTCAGACTATAACTGAGTTCTGAGTTTTGGACACTAAAGCTGTTTCAAGTTTTCACATATTATAAAAAATGCCATAACAAATATACATAAAACTTAGGGCACACTCTTGATTAATTCCTCAGGGTAAACTCAAGAAACAGACTGAGTCAATGGATCCGTGGATATTTTCACAGCCTTCCTGGTACATTCTGTTAAGCTGTCCTTCAAAATGGTAATGCCAGGTTTTTAAAGAATTTAAATAATATAAATTACATGAATCATCTGCTCCTATCTTTTTTTTAATGTAAATTATTTATTTATTTATTATTTATTTATTTTGTGAGAGAGAGAGAGAAAGCATGAGTGGGGGAGGAGCAGAGAGAGAGGGAAAGAAAGAATCCAAGCAGGTTCCGCACTGTCAGCGCAAAGCCCGACACAGGCTCACAAACCATGAGATCATGACCTGAGCTAATATCAAGGGTCGGACGTTCAACTGACTGAGACACCCAGGCACCCCAAATCATCTGCTCCTATCTTTTAATGCAAGACGAATGAAGTCTGAAACAGAGACTAAGTTTCTGAGAAAACAAACAGCAAAATTAGACAAAGTAAATAAATCACATAAATTAAATGACAGGTATGATTTCATAAATAATGGGTTTTACAGTCTGTAAATTTTGTTCTCTGAGTTATTTTTAGGGTTTCTGACATTACTAATTTTTGATCAGGCTTATAATTAAAGTCCGTATTCTGATTATAAATCACTGGTACTTAGAATCTGATCCCAGTTAACTGTGAATCTAGGATACAGTCCCTAATGGCCACAACAGTGAACTATTTCTATAAATGAACGTTACCTGGGGACAGAAACTCTCTTAAGAGAGATCTGAAAACTTCAATCAAGAAATGTTTCAAGCTAAAAGTACAAATATTGGTTAAGTTGTTCAAATAAGAAAGGGGGGGGTGAAAATTATAAGAAAAAAAATCTAAAATTAAAGGTAAAAAAGCAGAAAGATCAAAATAAAAGGAAGAAAAGTAGAAGCACTAAGGTGTATTCCATGAATTAGAAAACTGAATTTAAAGGAACATTAACATGGGGGCGCCTAGGTGGCTTAGCCGGTTAAACATCTGACTCTGGATTTTGGCTCAGGTAATGATCTCAAGGTTTGTGAGATCAAGCCACATGTCAAGCTCTGTGCTGACAGTGTAGAGCCTGCTTGGGATTCTCTCTCTTCCTTGTTCTCTGCCCCCCCCCACATACACTCAAAATAAATAATGAACATAATAAATAAATGAATGAATGAATGAATGAATGAAGAAAGAAAGAAAGAAAAAAAGAAAGAAAGAAAGAAAGAAATGGAACATTAACAGAGGTAACAAACCGAAAGTGCAGTTAATGGGAGGAAGATGGAGAAACTGAGAACAAAGTCAATAAAACAAGCAGAAGGAAAGTGAATAGTCAAATATCACTGAATATTACAATACAGTGTTATAGCTCACTTTGGTCTAAGCTGTTATTCAGCCTATGTCAACGAAGCAGGACATAGCTGAGACTTGGAAAGCCAAGGAAAAAAGGATTCCCACAGCAGACAAACTGCAATCACACTACAAAAGCTCCAGTACTTCTCTCATAATATAGGAGTCATCACTTACATTCATACCTAAAATAGAATGCTCAGAAGTTTGCTTATGTTTTCTCCATATTAAAGGTAAATCAGAAGCGGGGTGCCTGGGTGGCTCAGTCAGTTAAGTATCGTACTTCAGCCCAGGTCATGATCTCACAATTCGTGAGTTTGAACCCCGCATGAGGCTCTGTGCTGACAGCTCAGAGCCTGGAGCCTGCTTTGGATTCTGTGTCTCCCTCTCTCCCTGCCCTCCCCACTCATGCTCTGTCTCTCTGTTTCTCTCAAAAAGAAACATTAAAAAAAAATTTTAAGTAAATCAGAAGCAAAAGATAATTTCTAGAGACCGGTACTCTGATAATCTCAGCACGTTTACCAGTGATAAAAGGGACACACACACCATCACCACCACCACCACCAACAGCAAAAAGCTCAAGAACTTGAGAAAGCAAAGTTGTCTGAAAACTTCAGAAGCAATAAACAACCCAGAGCTTCACGACTAGCCCCAAATGCATCAGAAGATAACATCCCTGAGTTATGAAAAATATGTAAGTTATAACCAATGAGCTCTGTTTAAAACAAGAGGGACAGACCACGTAAATGTGGTTTCCACTCTGAATGATTAAAATAAAGAAGTGGAGATAGGCTTCAATACCTGAAATGTTTTACTTATGTTAAACATCTCATTCTCAAGCCAAGATAATTATAGTACAATAAAAATAATGAAACAGAACTACAGATGGTAAAGAAACTATAATTTTAAACATGAAGATAAGGAAACCATATTTTACACTATCTGCGTAACATAAACACAGTAATTAGTGACCTAGCGTGGGCTGGTATCCCATCAATCCATATCTGATGTGCCATGATCTGGCATTCCGAACACAGTGACAAGTCACATTGGCCTGGGCATGTGTACGACTGTACCACGTGAATAATGATCACTTGTGTTCCTCTAAGAAATTCGAAAGCCACATAAAAACAAACAAAAAACCTGTCATTACCTGGATCTCTTCCACACTTCACATAATACAGAAATTTACACTTTTTCACTAACAATTACAACAGGGAATTGCAGTAATTTTAGTATTCAATCAGCAATTGATATTTGGCAAAATTTTGGCACTTATTATGTGCCATGTTCCAGCTCTCTATAAATGTAGCTGATTTTACCACAGAAACTGAAGGACTCCAGAGTTAACTACGATCTGCAGTTATACCATGAATTTTCTATTTTTCAGCCACTTTCTCCAATACTAATAAAGACAGCAATGTATATTCTTTATCTGGTGTCATCATCATTAAAAAAGAGATAAAATTCCTGGGGCTCTTGGGTGGCTCAATCAGGTAAGCGTCCAATTCTTGATTTTGGCTCAGGTCATGATCTCACAGTTCGCAAGTTCCAGGCCCAAGTTGGGCTCCACACTGACAGCATGGAGCCTGCTTGGGATCCTCTCTCTCTCTCTCTCTGTCTGCCCCTCACCTGCTCATGCTCTATCTCAAAATATATAAATAAACTTTAGAAAATAAAAAAGATAAAATTTCAACTTTCTTTTCCTTTGTGTTTAAATGAAATATAATCTCATCCATATTATATTATCTTTCTCAGAAAAACACCACGCTGGAATTCAAAAATACTAAAAAATTTCAGTCCAAAATAGTAATATTTTGAGATACCATGTGAAAAGTACATAGAAGAGTATTTAATAAAACTAGAAGTTTTACCACTAAAATTTTGTTTTACATTGCAGCTGATTTTGAAATGAAGATAAACCAGGTAACAGCTGACCAAACATATTATGTAAGACCTTTCTTTAGAATATTGATATCTATATCCGGTGAGCCTTCCAGCTTTTCAACTTTCAATGCCATGGTAACATGTCAGAAAAAGCACAGATGGGGCTCCTGGGTGGCTCAGTCGGTTAAGCCTCCGACTTCAGCTCATGTCATAATCTCACTGTTCAAGCCCCGTGTTGGTCTCTGTGCTGACAGCTCAGAGCCTGGAGCCTGCTTCGGATTCTGTGTCTCCCTCTCTCTCTGCTCTCACCTGCTCACAGTCTGTCTCTCCCTCTCAAAAATAAATAAACATTTAAAAAAAAGAAAAGAAAAAGCACAGAAGAAAAAGGCACCTATCAAGTCATCTTGCCCAAAAGCTTGTGCTTAAATATGGCCAAGTCTTTACAGCTTTTAATTAAAACAAAAAATGTAGGACACGGAGGAACATCATAGGGATGCAATCATCAAAATCTAGTCCACGAGAAATGCTACAGGACAGATGACACAGCTTCTTCAACAAAGCAATTCACAGGGTATCTCAACACTTCATTAAAACCCACAGCTTCAATCTCACCTCCCGAAACCGGCCAGAGCTCCTTACTTGTAGTATGGCCCTTAGCTCCTTGTGCTGTATCCTCCATGCACAGCCCGTTATGGCATTAGTATATGGAGCACAACAAAGGAGCTTAGAGCAGGGCTAGTTGAAATCCCAGCTTCACCCTCTCAGTTAGCTTGTCTATAAATAATGGAGAAAATATCACCTGCTGCTCAAAGAAATGTTATGCATTCATTGAGAAAATATATTTAAAGGACTCAGCACTCAGCACTAGAGACTGGTACTCTGATAATCCCACCAAGTTTACCAGTGATAAAAGGGACACACACATACCACCACCATGTCTCAGGCAGTTAGTAACTATCTAATGAATGAATAAGTGAAAACCATAAGCAGAAAAATCAAATTACTGTTAATGTCACTTCCTTTGATGTCATTTAATCTTATAATATATTCAAGGAACAGTAAAATGACAAAATGGCCAATAGTAAGAAAAGACTTAGGAAAAATAACGGAAAAAAAATAGGCTATAAATTTCTAAATAACTGAGCTTAACTCTAAGGTACTAAGGAAAAGTTTAATCATATCAAATACCCTCTAATGAAGAAAAAGCTTATTTTTTAAAGGGCTAATCTTGACCAAACCCGGTAAAAATAATCAAATTTATTTTCTCACTAAAAGCAATCAGCATAATCATCTGCAAGCAATATTTTTATTAAGAAGGGAAATATTTTTAAAAGACTTTTTTAAGGTCTGATTCTGTTCTGAATCTCTTTAGTTTTGTTACTTTATTCTTAAAAAAAAAAAAAAAAAAACCTAAACAAATTAATTCAACGGATTTGTCCATCTCAACAGTAGGTGGCGTAACTGACACACTGAGCCAGCTGCCAGTTGCTACAAAGGGGATGATGTAGTAAGAACACAAAAAAGTTCATGATAGCATCCTCCAAAGTTCTGAAAACATTTACTTAAACATGTTTAAAAGTCCTAATTTGAAAATAAAATTTTTCAAATAATATGAAAGTACTTACATCTCAATTTGTCCAGCATTTTTCCACCACACATGGTTGCTAACATAGCTTTAACTGAAAATACGGTCAACTTGCCTCGGCCCTCACTGCAAAATAAATTATATTAGAAACAATTGCTATCTGGAACCACAAAATCATTAATCAAATGTATCACTAAATATCAAGCAACGAGTAAATTCACCCCTACCATTATATGCTACAATTATTACCTTGGATTTTTAGAAACCTTGGATTGTTTTTCCTTTGTAGAATTAAGGCCTCATGTATGTTAGGTAAAGAGTGCTAGAACTAACCTGAATTATTTGGAAACAAGCTTTATAAACATTCTGTAAAGAATTTTCTACTAGCTATGTAGACAGAGGACACATGGATGAACCAGAAGTAAATTTCCTATCAATTTAGCCCATTAAATCCACAACTGAGTTGTTTTTAGCATTTGAAACTGAGGCACCGCCCAGTTTGAATAATTCAGAAATGTGTCCCTTCCAGCACGGTAACAACAGCTGATTGTTAGGCAGTAAACCCACAGGGTGCACACTGCTATAAAGCTTTTATAGGACATTCATCTTTGTTCTTACTGTGACAACCTTACGTTACCATGTGTTTATTCTAAGAAGTTTGATCATATCTGTCTCAGATCTTCCCATATCACCAGCGCGAGAAAACTAAAGGGGAAAGGATAGTAATGCTAATTCTTTTTTAGTAACTGGAGATGAAATGTCGAACATACACGGATTATCTACAATAATGCTACACACCACCTGCAGAGTCAAGACAGTATCAGCAAGCCCCTCTGACCCAACATGTTCACCGCTCCCTCCATTGACTATTCCCTGGTTTCATAGCAAATGAAAACCTCACTAGCCAGTTTTTAAAGTCATCACATGTAAGTTAACAATGGGCTTTTGTGTTCATTTTATAAAGCTGGGCTTACAAAGTTTCATAGTAAAAGTAAAATACCTTTACAATAATGAGAACTATATCATCTTGTTTTGAAAAGCAAGTGTCACCCTATTTATCTTTACTAATAGTCCTAATAGAGTGCCTTCCATTTTCCAAAACTTTTATACAGTAAAATCACACCTGAAAAAAGGCAAATGGTTTATAAGCCGGAAGGTTCTTGGGGAAAAGATCTCCAGGAAATACTAATGCTTGTTACAGTCTGATTTTCAACTATTGCATCTCTTTAAGTTTATTCATAAGATAAAACCAGAATCCCTATAATTAGCTAAAATTAGGATGGGGTTTTTATTTTTTTTTAAGTTCTTTTATTTATTGAGAGAGAGAGAGAAAGAGAGGGAGAGAGAGAGAGAGAGAGAAAGTGGGGGAGGGGCAGAGAAAGAGGGAGAGAGAGAATCCTAAGCAGGCTCCACACTGTCAGCACATGGAGCCCAATGCAGGGCTTGATCTCATAAACGATGAGACCAAGACCTGAGCCAAAACCAAGAGTATGAACTTAACCAACTGAGTCACCCCAGGCGTCCCTAGGATGGGGTTTTTAAAATAAAAGTTCTTCAGAAATACAGACACCACTCCACATCCTATATGGCACCTGGCAATATAAGGAATATGCCTGTGTCAAATACTCACAGCACAAAGTATTAGTCCTTCAAAGAACATCAACTACTAAATGGAATGGATTTCTGAGACCAATATACAACTTTTATAGTGGACATTTGTTTTTGGTCACCAACCATCTGAATGCCAAGTCTACCTTTAAGCATGTCGTATATTATGAGACAAGTGCATGTCCTACCATACCACCCAAGTGTGAAGAAAGAAAAAAGAAAACCTCATCTATTTGCTTTCCCATCTTTCTTCAAAACTAAGATATGGCCACATGTCACAAGCTCCGCCAGTAAGATGCACCCGCTCTAGACCAAACAGAAAACTATGAGCCTGTAGAAGGAGGAACTCCAAAGAATCCACCAGCAAGCACAGCCGCGCTAGCAGGTACATCCAGTTTCCTGAGGCAGCAGAGACACAGGCACTTGTGGCGGGCCCACAGCCCAGTGTCAGTGGTATATGGGGTACAAACAACAATATCAGTGCCCCAGAGAGGTAGCAGAGATGTCTTCATGAGACCAGTTTTGTGACACAATTCTGAGATTTATTCTTGGCAGTGTAGTCATTAAGTTTCCAAGCCTCCTTGGAGAGTCTGTGGGTCACACATACCCTTTTAATAATTAGCCACAGATGGTTTCTTTCTTAAGTTTATGTATTGAGAGAGAGAGAGAGAGATAAAGGGACAGAGGATCTGAAGTAGGCTCCACGCTGACAGTAAGTTCAGAGCCTGAACTTATGAGCCGTGAGATCATGAACTGAGCTGAAGTCGGACACTCGACTGACTGAACAGCCCAGGCGCCCCCAGAGATGGCTTCTATTGCTTACAACTAAGAACTCCAATGGATGCAGTTTCTGTCCTGAAGCGAAGTGGCCCAGAAAGATGAAGCAACAGCAACAAAAAAAATGCTCCTAAAGTCCACAGCGTGAGCGGGCCTGCCTGATGACCAGCGGGCAAGAACGAAGAGGTGGGGCACATGAACAGTAGATGGAGCCTTGCTGCACAGCTAAGGACATTTTTTTAAGGTAAACTTGCTCGAACCGTTGTTTGCAGATACAGATTTCATGAAGTGAGAGTATCCAGGGGAAAGTAAAAGTTAATCTTAGATTTCCATAAAACTCAGGATATCGATCGCCTGTGGGAGAAGGGAAGGGGAGACACAGACAGGACCACACAAGGGGCTCTCCAGATACTGACAGTCAAGGACCTTGGCCTCCACGGTACCTACATGGGACATCTGCTTTACAATGAGTCCTTAAACTGTACTTTGTTTTAGGTATCTTTCTGTAGGCATTTTCTAACTCTCACTAAAAACTGTTTAAAATAAATGAATTCTGGGAAAGTGAGGGTTACCATTACTGGGCAAGGCTAATGGTTTAAGGCAGAAAATGATGAAGGGAAACCTAGAGGTTAAAAGACACTTAAAATATATAAACTATAGGCATAAAATTTTTCATAATGAAATGCATAAAGAGAATAAAAATGTTAAAAATACAAAGACCCAGGCCCTATCCTTAAATGCCCATTAATAAAAGACTACTTATGCTATCATAAAAAAATAATATGTGAAAGATAAAAAATCATATCCAGGATAGATTACTAAGTTAAAAACAAAAAAAAAAAAGGCAAAGCATGGAACAAAATAATTGCTAGTTTGCTACATAGCTTTCTGTGAAAGGATATTGAAAAAAATAACAATGGTTGAGTCCAGGGTGGAAAGAAGGCAGCCAAAGGAAAGCATGAAAGCATGGGCACTTTTCACTTTGTAAGTATTTAACATGCTTATATTAGAAAAGACATTTCTCAAGTCAATAATCTTAAGCCACCAGAAAAAGAACAGCAAATTAAACCCAAAACAAGCAAAAGGAAAAAAAAGATGCATAAGAGCAGGAATCGGTGAAATTAAAAGACAAAAAAATAGAGAAAAATTAATAAAACCAAATGCTAGTTCTTTGAATAAATCAATAATATTGATAAATCTCTAGCCAGTCTAAGGAAAAAAGAAAGAAGACACATTACCGATATCAAGAATGAAAGAAAGGTTAACAACTACGGCTTCTACAAACACGATAGAAATAAGAAAACATTATAAAGATTTTATGTCCATAAATTCAGCAAGTTAAATGAACTGGACAGACACAAACCACTCCTTAAAAACACCAACTATTAAAGTTCCCGCTGAAGAAACAGATACCTGAATAGGCCCATATCCATCACAGAACCTAAATCTGTATTTTCAAGCTTTCTAAATAAGAAAGCTCCTCATGCAGAGAGCTATACTGGTGAATTCTAAACATTTAAAGAAGAAATAATTGCATTTCTACACTCTTTGAGGGAATCAAAAAGGAGAAAACACTTCCCGATTCTCTTATGAGACCAGCACTATTTTGATACCAAAAACACAAAATCTATTACAACAAAAGAAAACATATCAGTATCCCTCATGAACATGGACACAAAATCCACCCCACTCTGTTCTTGATATTTTTTTAAAGTTTCTCATGTTATTTCAATATGCATCCTGAGCTGAAAACTACCAACATAGTAGAACTTTGAAAGCAATACTAAGACTTCAGCTTTTATTTTGCAGGTAATGATAAAATCAAAGGACATAATGAAAGATTAGAGAGAATTAACCATATTGTGGTTGTACAACTCTTTCCGGCTCCAAATCTCATGTTCTTCCTTCAAAGAGAAAAAATGATATCTATTCCTGATGCAAAGAAGAAACAGATGTTATTTATGCAAACAGGAGAGTGTGGCAGAACCCCATGTGCTGGCGAGAGAGCCTGGTCAAACTCAACTGTTACTCGAGAAAGATTTAAGGCACAGTACCCATCAATAAATGCCACATGGCAGGTCTTAATGGGTACTATGACACTTTTACTTCTAAAAATTATTTTATAAGAGCACTTAACACTTTTTTCTTAATCTTCAAAATGCTTTAGAAATGATAATATTTAAAACACTTTGCATCCCTTATTCAACTATTCTTTATCTAACTCAGCTCTAATGCAGATATTAGTTCCAAATTCAGAAAGTCTTATATTCAAATATAGGATAACAACATCCTTCTCAATTGACCGAGCTTGGTACTTGTATCCTTTTCCATTCACTAAGATTATTTTTCATAAATTTTTTAAATTTTTTTATGTTTATTTATTTATTATACCCCAGCGTGGGCAGGGTAGGGGCAGAAAGAGAGGGAGACACAGAATCCAAAACAGGTTCCAGGCTTTTGGCTGTCAGCACAGAGCCTGATGGAAGGCTCGAACTCATGAACCATGAGATCATGACCTGAGTTGAAGTCGGACGTTTACCCAACTGAGCTACCCCTCCACTCATTAAGATTATTACTAGTCTCAATGACTGACCTCTGATCAGATGTATTAACAGAATACTGTGTGTGTCACCCCTCAGCTATTATCAGTAATGTGTGGTCCCTTAACTCATCATCTCTCAGATCTACTTTCCAACCATTTTCCCATTCATATCAGCCACCCAGAAATATCCACACATAATCTCCCATCCACCGCACCATGAATCTTCTCTCCTTTCTGCATGCATGCTCTTTTGGGGTATACTAATACATATGTACTTAACATCACACACTCCATTGAGGGTGAGGGGATATGCACGTACATGTCACTGTGTAACTCAAGAGGATAAAGGGAACACAGAAGCAAGGCTGGGAGTGTTTTAAGTAAGGGGAAAGGAGAGGTATCTGAGATGAAGGATCATGAGGACTTGGAGACAGAGAGACGTGGAAATGATGCTCACTGAGCCCTTGGGTTTAAGAATTTGTTTATGAATATATAATTGTGCATTCTGAAAATGGGGCAGTGGGCTCAGGTCTGAATTATGAACTAACCTTCCCCACTTATAATGCTTACAGCTTTAGGCTCACAGTTTCGACCATTAAAAGGTTTATTCACCTTTCAAAAGAAAATACTGAAAGAAACAAATTAAGAAATGGTATATTTAAAGATACTTTAAATACTTACTAAAGATACTGACATAAAATCTAAATATAATTTAGCATAAAGAAATAATCACTTAATAAAATTAGTGAAGAGGTATTCTCTGAATTCTTGCTGAAATTATGTTATTTATACTTTTCTCTTCAAAAACAAAGAATCTTAGCTTCCTCCTCTCAACTGTTCGCTTTGTAGGCTAAACGTCAGCATTTATTCCTTTGCTCTGAATGCTTTTCTTGGCACTGGGGTTCCCCAGTCTACTTTAAGCCTAAAGAAAACTTCCTGTAGCTTCCCCCAAACAAAGCAAAGGGAAAGTGTCACTGTCACTGTGTTCTCTAGTGTTGCATTAGCACCCCTGCATTCTTCCCTACAATTAGAGGCAGCCGAGGGGAGCTGCAGCCACTTAGCAGCCTAACACCCTGTGATTATGTCCTTTATCTAATTGATTCTTTCTTCTTGGAAAAACTCATTCTCAATCCTTCCCAGCAGACATCTGAATTTAATCTGTATCTACTAGTTAAGTTAATTTAAAACTCAAGAGTCAGCTGCCCCTGGCCATGGCATATACAACCTCCCCAATATCTGTGTTCTCAGTTCTTTCAAGGTAAAATCCAAGTTCATCCCAGAATCGGTTCTCTTCGAATAGGATTCAGTTTTATCACAAAAACATGTGGCTCAACTTAAAATCTGGCCTACGATAGCTGCAGAGTTGATTAGTCACTCAATACTTAATAAGTAACAGTAGCTAGTAACCCCTGCAGAAAGAAACTAAAATGAAAGGGCAAACAGGTAGCACTTGTTGAGGATGATGGGAGTGAGGAAACTTGTTATTTTAACCCCACCCAGAGTTTGTCCAGGGAGCACCCTCCCTCAGTAAGCAACATCATGCTTCTCTTTCTCAGACTTCCCTGCGTGATTCACTGCTACAGACCTATCATTTTACGGTCTGACAATAAACCATGCACATGACTTCTAAAAAGAGTTCTTATTATCCAATACCGAGAAAACACCACGATTAGCTTGGTGCCAAGCTGAGCAGACAGTGAGTCACCCTGAATAAACACTGCTATGTTTTAACATGCAGGCACCTTCAGAAGCTTCTGCAGTCCTCACCTGTGCCCTTTTGTTGGGCGTTTGCTCATTTCAGTTTAGCAAAGTCTCAAATTCTACCTATTTTAAAAAAATATTTAAACTAACCTAAGCTGGATAGTGTTTATAGCTTTGCACTATCTAGTAAGAACTGCTATTCAAATTAATACTTTGAAAACAAGACTACAGGGGGCACTTTTAACTTACGAAAACAAACTGTTTCTATATCTTTAACAAACAATTGTGGCTGCTGCCAACCATAAATTAGTACTTCTCACATAAAAATAGACTTCTACTTTACAAACACTGCTACTAGTCCAATTACCACATGCAGCTAAAAGTAAGAACAGCATTTCTTTTTGATTTTCAGAAACTCATATTTTTCTAATTAATCTTAATTTACAAAACTTCACAGTGAATGGATTATGCAATAATCACCTGCAAATCAAGAATCTATTTGGCAAATGTCAAATAGCTTAATCAAGTAAAATCAACTTAGAATATTATTGTTTTATCAAATCAGAATGTCTGCTAATTTTCATTTCAACCTTACAAACATTTATTAAGAATTTAGCATTGTGCTTATCGAGTAATCAAAGAAATATAAGGTAAAATCTCTGCTCTCAAGGGCTTTCAACCTTATTTGTACACTTTTGAAGCAGTTTAGAGCATTGTATTATTTAAGATCAAAATAATGATACGGACAAATACTACAGGTCATCAAAGCGATGAATATGGGGTTGGTGATAAAAAGGAAGGCCACAGAGTATGTAAAAACTCAAGTGGGGTGGGGCAGGGGTTGGGGCACATGTGTAAGCATGCTTGGAGGGACACAGAAGTGTATCTTAGTAGAAAAATTGAGAAGTGCTTCAAGTAGTTTCCTTAGAGCTTGGTATGAACAGGGAATCAAGGACTAATACCATCAGAACTGAGGAGTATGAATCTCATTCAAAAACCACAGGAAGTTTTGGAAGGTTCTTGAGGTGGGAAGTTACATGATGAAAACAGTGTCTTAATCAGATTAATTTGGAGGTACTGAATGGACTAGAGAAGTCTCTCTATTCCTCTCTCCTCACTTTCAGAGAGAAACAAAGGCAAAGAAAAAGTAACACACTCAGAAGAAGTATGTCCTTTCTTGCCTTTTCTTTAAAAAACAAAAACAAAAAACAGGGGTGCCTGGGTGGCTCAGTTGGTTAAGCATCCAACTTTGGCTCAGGTTATGATCTCACAAGTTTTGGGTTGTAGCCCCACGTCAGGCTCTCTGCTGTCAGCATGTGGAGCCTGCTTCGGATCCTCTGTCCCTCTCTCTCTCTGCCCCTCCCCTGCTCACACACTCTCTCTCTCTTAAAAATAAATCAAGGCGCCTGGGTGGCTCCATCGGTTAAGTGTCCAACTTCAGCTCAGGTCATGATCTCACAGTTCATGGGTTCAAGCCCCACATCAGGCTCAGAGCCTGCTTCAGATTCTGTGTCTCTCTCTCTCTCTGCCCCTCCCCTGCTCACATTCTGTCTCTCTCTCTCTCTCTCTCAAAAATAAACATTAAATAAATAAATAAATAAATAAATAAATAAATAAATATAACTGAATAAAAAAAGTAAATGAGATAATAGTATGAACAGCATGACTTTCTTTTTACAATTAGTAAAAATAAAATTAAACAATACTTTGTTTATGCATATATGTGTGAGAAAAAACTATTCTTTAAGAACATGATAACACAAAATCAGAAACAGATTCACCTTAGTTACATGCAGGTCAGTGGGATGGGACAGGAGAGATAAACCTGAGAGATAGGAAGCACATGTAAAAAAGATCAGTTAGAAGCCATGGAAGCAGTCAGTTCAGGCAGAAGATGATGGTGGCGGGCTGGGTGGCAGCAGCGGGGTCAGAGAGATGCACACAGATCTGAGAGATTTAAGCACACAGATGTGAGAGATTTAACATGTAGAAATGACAGGCCCTGGTAACTGGCATGGAAATGGGGCTGAAGAAGAGGAAAGGGTGTAAGTGATTCTCAGGTTTCAGATTTAAGGAGTTGGGTGGAGAACCGGGCCATTTACCCAGAAAGGGAGCCACAAGTTTATGACGCACAGTGAGCAGTTTCGTGGTGGACATGTGGCCATCTGCCTCACAGCTAGTCCAAGCACCCCCCACTGTGAGGAATCATGTAACGAGGGGAAGAATTTAACCACCCTCTGCTCCCGAGACACAAATCCTGATCCGTCTGAACTAAAAAGCATCACACCTACACATGCGTGGCCCAAATGCACATCTCCGGAGAGAGGCTCAGATACTTTCGTTTGGTGTTGAAAGAAACCAGCTCTTTCTCGCTACCTAGACTCGAAACAGGAAACATGTAGCAGCACAACAGGCATTTTTTGATGTAGCAAAAGGATGAAGCTGATACAAGAGGAGGGCAAAACCACAACCACTATGAAGAGAAGAATGGAAGCCAGAGCCCTGATGCAAGCAAGACCGAGGGCTGGCCTGCCTCTGGGCTCGTCGGTGATGCGAGCCTATTCGCCCGCTGCTGCAAAAGCTCACATGAGTGGGCCTCCTACTGCTTGCAGCTAAAGACACGGACCTGACACAGACACTGGAGATGGAAAGGTAGTCTGTAAATCACAAGCCCTAAATAACGAAATGGCTCAACTGAAGAAGACTAAGGAAGACTTCCTGTCCATCGGCACCGCCTGCTGTACCTTCAGACCAGACCAGACGACCACTGATACCATCATACTAAGGACCCAATAAGGATAAAAATGAAGCTATCCAAATATTCTGGCTGTTCTTCATAGCTTTTACTAATGTCCTACACACAGATGTTTACAAGATTGTTCTCTGTGTTTTTAGTTGTCAAATATAAGATATTTTAAATCCTCAGCATGAAAAAAAAAAAATTCCTAATAAAATACACACTTGAGGAAGAAAGTCTGGATCCTATTTGTTTCTTACTGTTATTTTACAGTCTTATAATCCATTATAATAACCAGAAAACACCCTGGCCAAAAACTGGATTGTAAATTTAGAGGTAAAGGGATTTACCTCTTAAATAAGTGCTTCAATATTTAATATTGAATAATTGAACGTTAATTGAATAATTAAATAAGTGCTTCAAATTTTAACTCAGGAATTATAAAATACAAAGTTAAAACAAATTATTTTAATATATTACTTATATTATTTATTAATTATTATTTATTAATTGTTATAAATTATTAATTAAAATAAAAAACTAGAGGAGTGCCAGGGTGGCTCAGTAGGTTAAACGTCCAGCTCTTGATATCTGCTCAGATCTTGATCTCAGGGTCGGGAGTTCAAGCCCCACACTGGGCTCCACGCTGGGTGTGAAGCCTACTTAAAAAAAAAATAAAGAACTAGATACTCTACATGTCAAAAGCACTCTCCAGCATAAGTGAAGAGGCCAATCAATATGGAGACTAATATTTGAAATATTTCACAACAAAATGTACTATTTTCAAATATAAAATTCCAAAACCCAGATCCTTTCATTTTTCCAGTACACGAAAGCCAATTTCAAATTACTAGAGAGTGAAACAAGATGTTACTGTATATACATATACATACATATGTACATACATATACATACATATACACAGGAGCGTGCGCGCACACACGACGCACACACGCACACAAGAATTCAAGGTTAGCAATGATGTGAGGATTTACTGACGCCTATGGCCAAAGTCTTAAATAGGATATAACGTGAGAATTACCAAATTCACCACTGACATACTACAGTCCTTCCTCTTCTTAACTTACTCATCTCTTTTTATTTTTCCTAGTTCTCTGTAGTGTGCCCTTCTACTGATCTGTCTTCCTATGATTTACTGTTTGCTTACTGTTTTCCGTCGTCTTCCTCTGTATGCGTAGAGCCATCTCTGAACACATCCCAGAACACCTCCGCACCTTCTGCTCCTAAGTGGGGTCTCTCTTTTGCTATCTCTTTGTTCTGCCTTCTTCCTGCCTTAGCCATAGTATTTAACTTACCTGATATCATTATAGAATCAAAGTTTATAATCTCTGCTTTATCAGTTTTAAAAAGTAAGATGATTTTTATTTCTGATTTTGTAAAAAAAAAAAAAAAAAAAAAATTGTTTCTTGAATTAATCTGTGTTGTGCGAACCTGAACTGATTTACTCACTGAGTTAGTGTCATGGTAAGTGCTGCTTATTCACCACAGAAAAACCATTTTTACTAAGGTCTTTGGATCGAAAGAGTCATTCCTTGGACAGTATAAATTAACCTTATGGATTTACAATCTAATTACTAAAAAATGGCATTCAAATTCTGGGACTTATGTCTCATGTGTACTCATTTTAAGAATTCAAATTTCCTAAAAGAATTTTCTATTAAATGGAGAGAATATCTAATTCGATAACACCTTATAAAAATGTTATAAATTAAGTGAGTACCTATGTTGTGACTTGACTTAGTCACTTGCAGAGTTTTATCATTAAGTCACAGAATCTTCAATATTATAAAGTATAATAAATAAAGGCATTTTACAAATGTATGAACTCAAAGTAGATCTACAGAGAGGAAAAAATGAAGCAGAAAGAATTAACCCATCCAAACTGGATGGTCGACAGTATAGAAGAAATCAAAAGTCCAAAGTCTTGGTTCCCGAAATATAAACATTAACTTCTATGCTTCCATCACTATGATTTCTCTTTGGTTTTTTATAATACCAACTTAACTCTCCATGAATACAAATACAGCAAATTGTTTTAATCTGACGTACATTTAAACAGTTTTCTCCTAGTGTTAAAAGGTGTATAAGATAATGTTCTGCACTGAAAAAAATTAAAATAGCATCCTAAACATAAAGAGAAGAAAACAAAACTAGGGTCAAGGGGCATTTACTGTTCCAGAATAAAGAAAGATTAGCTTCAAGGTCAAATAGAAAGCCTCATAATCAAATTCACAATTTAGCTATACTTCTCTGGATAGAGAGCAGCTGCACTAAAGTACCAATAATTTTACCAAACACTATGTCTCAGTGTTGTCATTCTCCATAATTCTATGGAGTTTAATATGTGATAGTAAGTCACTCTGGCATTTAACCAGTCTTTAGAAGGAACTTACATGAAGTAATTTCCCTTTTCACTGTGATTCTAAGTTGACAGCTCAGCAAGACATTCTGGAAGAAGGATGACTACGTAAACATGTAAGGTACTAGCCTGTCATACGCAGCAATCATGAAGTTGAGGAGGAGGCTGATGGACTGCTCCACGCTGATTTGGTGAGTAGAAGGAAGGCGCTTGTTCAGCTGGTAGTAGACAGATGAGATGACGGTTTCGAGGCGGGATACACTGATCTCAGTGGTATGGTCCAATGTATTAAGGCCATTGTCTCGGAAGGCTTCAATCATGTTCCAGATATCAACAAGATGGACTGAAACACCAAGAAAATAAACTGTCAACAATTTAAAAGTTTTATTTTATCAGGAAGATATGAGAACTTTTCATTTATTTATATCTAATAGAATAGTGAAGGGAGGCAGAAGAGGACCCCAAAATATGCTACTTTGGCATATGGATTATTTTGAGCGAAAGACACTTGAAAAATACCAGATGCCAAGAAAGTCATGCTAAATTTCTCTTTTTTTCCTGAAAGCAAGAAATAAACTCCCAAGGGAAAGATGCCCTCCCTATTTCAAAGGGAAAGAAACATTCTTATCCCCAGAGACAGTGAATTGAATCTAAGAGAAATATGCATAGACTTTGTTAAAATAAGCCTTATGTTCCTTGAGTCTCCCCATATATTTCAGTTACTTTTCCACAACTGCTACTCCTTCTTCCCTAGTGTATCAGCACTTAGGCCTCCTCGCTCCTTCGGGTCTTCATTTTCCTATGGGAGCTCTCAGGTACAGGTAAAACTCTGCCTGCTCTTCTGCAAATCTGTCTTATGCCAATTTAACTTCCAGGCCCAACCAGAGACCCTAAGAGGGTAGAGGTAAAGCTTTGTCTCCCCACGGTGACAGATGGCAGCTACACCTGTGGTGAGCATATCGTAACACACAGAGTTGTAGACTCATGATGCTGTATATGTGAAACAAATACAACACTGTGTATCAGCTGCACTTCAACTAAAAAAAAAGAAAGAAAGAAATGCCCACTATCATCATTTCTATTGTACTTTGGGTCCTAAACCAATATAAATAAGCAGCAATTATCCATGTAAGTTTTTATGGATAATGACGAAATTTAACTGTCATTATTCAGAAATGACAAAATTCTACACATAGAATATCAAAGATTCTCCAGATAAATTATTAAAATTGATATTTGAGTCTAGAATGATTGCTAGATACAAGTCACTGTATTTCTAATAGAAACAGAAAATGAAAATTTAGGGGCTCCTGGCTCAGTTAAGCATCCAACTCTTGATTTTGGCTCAGGTCATGATCTCATAGTTGTAAGACCAAGCCCCGCATCAGGCTCTATGCTGGGCATGGAGCCTGCTTAAGATTCTCTCTCTCCCTCTGCCCTTCACTCTAGAGTCTAGATGAAAAAATCCCAGCAGTGTTCTTTATTGTTTGTTTTTAGAAGAAATTGATAATTAGATTCTAAAATTTATATGAAAATAAATATTAAAAGGCCAAAAATGTCCCAATCTTAAAAAGAAAAACAAAACAAGGTAGGAAGCCTTGCTCTGATATTAAGACTTACAAAGCTATAGCAGCAGTTACTGGTAGGAGTGGAACACATGAGTCTAACAGCATATACGGTGGGGCGCCTGGGTGGCTCAGCTGGTTAAGTGTCCGACTTCAGCTCAGGCCATGATCTCGTGGCTCGTGAGTTCGAGCCCCACATCGGGATCTGTGTGGACAGCTCAGAGCCTGGAGCCTGCTTTGGATTCTGTATCTCCCTCTCACTCTTTCTCAATCCCACTTGTGCTCGCTCTCTCTCTCTCTCAAAAATAAATAAACATTAAAAAATAAATAAAAATAAAAGCATATATAGAAACTGCTAACTTCTCCTAATGAATATGAGGAAAACATTTTGGGGCAGTGAAGAAAAAAGGATGGTTTTTTTCAACAAACCATGTAAGAGACAATAGAATATATATATGGATAAAACAGAACTTTTACTCCTACATAAACTATACACCCACAAAAAATTTTTTTCAGGTTGATTAAAGAATTGTATGTGAGGCATGCCTGGGTGGCCTGGTTGGTTAAGTGTCTGACTCTTCCTTTTTTTTTTTTTTAATTTATTTATATATTTTGAGAGAGAGACAGTACGAACAGGGGAGGGGCTGAGAGAGAGAATCCCAGGAAGGCTTGGCACTGTCAGCACAGAGCCCAGCATAGGGCTCAATCCCACTAACTGTGATGTCATAACCTGAGCCCCTATCAAGAGTCGGACGCTTAACTGAATGAGCCACCCAGGTGCCCCGAGTGTCTGACTCCTGATTTCAGCTCAGGTCATGATCCCAGGGTTGTGAGATTAAGCCCCACATCAGGCTCCACACTGAGCATGCAACTTGCTTAAGTTTCTCTCCCTCTCCCTCTCCCTGTCTGTCCCTCTGCCTGTCTATCCAGCTCTCTCTCAAAAAAAGAAGTGACAAAATAAAGCTTCTAGAACAATGCATGTTTTACTGTACATTACTAATGCCACTAGTCTGGTTTCAGACTTTTAACACTGCACACCTACACTACCATTTCCCAAAGATAATTACGGGAAGAATTATTAAAATGGTAGTTGCTCAGATAGTGATTTTCAAACTTTTTTACCACAACCCACAGAAATATATTTAACACGCACACACACACACACACACACACACACACACACACACTTCTAAATATATAAAAAGACAAAAGTTTCACAAAATACTTTTAGTCTTAGCACATAATTGGTGTTCTGATTTCTTTTCTTTCTCTTTTTTTCTCTATTATATGCTTTAAATTCTGGCTACAATCATCATCGAAATAACTTCATGAACCATTAGTGGGTCAGAACCCATAATTTGAAAACAATGCTTTGAGAAACCAGAGACTTCAGTCTAAGATGGCATGGCAAACTCTCTAGAGAGATTTCATGCTAGGATTTTTGAGTAACACTTAAAGTAGAGTAGAAGTATTTAGATGTAAAGTGACTTATCCAACATCACCTATTTATAGTAAATGCCAAAACCAGAACTAAAACTAAGGTTTTTCCAATTCCAAAGCCGGTGTTCTTTCCATTATACAAAACAGTTTTTCTTTAATACACACAAAAGAAAATAATTCTTTTCAAAAGAAAAGTATAATAATTCATAAGTTACATCTTTATGGAAATTAAGAGAAGAAAGATTCTATATGCATGTGTGTGTATATATATGTATCCGTACATACACATTTTTTTTACTTACTTATTTTATAAGTAGCAATTCTGGAGTGATTACTGATAGGAAAGGCTGATTCATGTTGTATTTACTTCAGTCAAGAAAATTAATTTATTACACCTCTATCAAAATACTAAAGTTTTTCTTTTCTTCCAGAAGCTGATTAAAAAGGTGAGAAGAAGAAAGCAATTTTCCCATTTAAAGAACATTAATACTATGCCAGCATCAAAACCAATTACATTATTGAGTTTAGTAAACATTTTGAGGGACAAGTCCTTTCTGTGACAAAGTTTATATTTTAATAAACATTTAAGGCAAAATAATGCAATTAACATTACACTAGGACTAAAAGATACTAAAACCTTTTATATTATTGACAGCACTATCCACCTTACACAGAAATTAATGGAAATGACTTACGGTTGCATCGCTTTTGTACAAATCGTAATTTGCAAGCTGTTCTATAAGTTGACAGTCGTATGACATCAAAATTCTGAGCACCTGAAAAAAGGGCAAACGACAGATGTTCAACTGGACTTACCATTGAATTTCTAAATGCTGGGAAGTGACCCTATCCCACAGTGGGGGCACAGACTATACATAACATGGCAACTAGGCTTTCTTCTGAGAAAACAAAAGGGGTAAGAAAGGGTTAGGCACACTTTCTTCATGCCCACTCCACGCCCAGCACCATGTCAGCAGTCCTGCCTACATTATCCTGTCTGCCAGCCTAACAAAACTCTGAGAGAGAACACTCAAAACTAGAGTGAATCTTTCCTTCGATGTCATTTATATGAGAAATACTGGAAAACTAACGTGAGAAGCTGGGAAAGGAAAGTTCCATCCCCAACTAACCAAAGATTACTAATCTGATCGATCAGACTGTAGGACAGTTATTAGGCCATGTTTTCCAGTGGAGAAGTAACTACAGGAAAAAGTCAGTACATCTGGTATATAACTCACTTTCTTCAGGTTCTGTCTCCAGTGCAGTCAGAGTCAGATTTAGGTACTGCAAAATGGAAGAGAGCAAAGAGCACGCAAATCCAAAGCAAACGAGTTGAGGAAACTGGGAAAGTCCACAAGCTCCAGCCCAGTTTGCCAGAAATCTCTACTCTAAAGTTTAAGGTGCTAGTCAAGAATCCTTTGCCTTTTTTTTTTTTTAACTCTGTGAAAATATATCCCTCAAAAACCCAGTGGAAAAAGGAAGGAACAGTGGGATGGCACAGGATTCAGAAATTCTAGGGATCCCTGGCCGTAACATCATTTTAAAAATCTAATAGCAGTCTGAATCCCAAAATAATTTCTACAAGTCAAAATATAATCAATAACTTTAGAACTTTATTAAAATCTTATTGTACCAACATTCAACTACTCAGGTTCTCAAACTTCTCATACATTTATCTTCTTCCGAAGCAGTCCTCTTTCCTGATTTCTATAAGGAAAACCCTCATATATTGGTCTAAGAATAGCCTTCACTTTTTAAAAATTTCCCTTATGTAAATGTCATATTGATTTCCTGATCTTAAAATATGGTAGTTTGGCACATAAAAAATAGGACAGAAAGCCCCCACTGAAGAAACTAAAATGATTATCCCTCTGAGTATTCTGAACTACAAGAGATTACTCTTCATTTCATTATCATTCATTTTGAGAATATTTCATTATAAGAAATACACTAAAATGTCCCTTTAATACTAATATGTCAGACAGTAGGTATGAAGCTTCTCAAGAAATGGTACGAAGGGTTCTAACTAAACACACAGGCAGAACCCTAGCCACAGGTGGAGAGACCAGTGAAGCTCCTGGATAGATAGGAGACAATTGAGAAATATGGGGTACCCAAGAGGGAGAGGGAAAGGATAAGAAAAGATTAACCCTTCTTTCTTTATTATGCTTCTCTTCATTCACGACAACAGGATATCAACTTCTATAGTGGAACCAAATCCCAAGGAAAGCAAAGAATCAAATGGAGCTGCTTGTATCGGAGTCTCCTGGGGAACCTGGAATCTTCAGTCTAGGGAGTCCTACAATCAAGCTAGGTTTGGAAAACATAACTATCCGACTCAACTAACAGGTCTGGCTCATGTAACTCTTAAATTCCACCCCACACCCAAGTCCAATCAGTATGGACTAGATATAATTACCCAAACATGCCAAACACTCTCATTGGAGCCTTCGTAAGTGCTACTTACTGCTCCAGCCCCTTCTTCATCACATCACTGGCCCAACTCAGCCTCAATGTGACTTCCTCCCAGATCTCTTCCTGGACCCCCCACCACCCTCCATCGAGCCACCCCAATCATGGCTCCTACTGCCCTATCGTTCCTTATTTCCATTTCCAGGAAACTAAGTTTCATGAGAACAGAAACCATTTTATTGTTGTGTTGTTCACTATTATATACCCAAAAGTAGGACAGAATAAAACTAGTTCCTGAAATATTTGCTGAATGGATAAATAACTGAAAATTAGGAAGTTCTGTGTTGCTGATATAAAAGACTGACCTGCTTCCTTCCAAAAATATACCAAGTAAAGTCAAAGTATCAGTCAAACTATACAGTTTTGGAAAAGCTGATACAGAGAGATGATACAAGCAGTGGGGAAGCCAACTTCTTTCTCCAGGTAAACATGTTGATACAGTTAGCCTTCTTCAGGTAGAGCACGGGATTCCAAACCATGGTCAAGCCAGCCATAGGATTCGGTGGAGGTGCTCAGCAGGCCATGGAAGGTGCAAGGAAGTAAGTGTATTTGGAAATAACTGATGACATGAGAAGGAGAGAAGGAGAAAGGGGAGAAGAACTTACAAACCAAATGAATGTAAATATAGCAACATTTCTGAATTGTCTGAAAACATAACCACTTTTTTTTTTTTTTTTAAATTTTTTTTTTTAACATTTATTTATTTTTGAGAGACACAGACACAGAGCGTGAGCAGGGGAGGGGCAGAGAGAGAGGGAGACACAGAATCGGAAGCAGGCTCCAGGCTCTGAGCTGTCAGCACAGAGCCCGATGCGGGGCTCGAACTCACAGACCGTGAGACCATGACCTGAGCTGAAGTCGGACGCTTAACCGACTGAGCCACCCAGGCGCCCCATAACCACTTTTAATAAGAGAAAAAAAAACTTTTCAAGAGAATTAGTCTGAATGAGTGACAGATATAAACATAAATGACTTCCTTATTTTTTTCTTGGCAGTACAATTAGAACCCTGGGGACCAGAGATGAAGCCAGAGGTCCCAGCAGAGAGGAAGGTACAGACCACAGAGTGGTGACTCTCTCAGGGGATGAACTAAAAAAAAAAGAAAAAAGCAATACCACAAAGGGAAATGGTAGGGACATATGACTGGCTCCATATAGATTTAGATTTAAACTTTATTTATTTATTTTAATTTGAGAGAGAGAGAGAAAGCATATGTGTGTGGGGGAGAAGGGCGGAAGGGGAGAGAGAGAGAATCCTAAGCGGGCTCCGACATGGGGTTCAATCCCACAACCCTAGGATCATGACCTGAGCTGAAATCTAGAGTCACATGCTCAATTGACTGAGCCACTCAGGCACACCTAGATTGAAAATTTAAAAGGAAGCAAAGAAAGTGATAATCAAATAGATTAGACAAAAGAAAAATTGATTATACAAAAGAATTATGAAGTCTAACTTAAGACGTTAAAAAAGATAACACTGGGGCACATGGGTGGCTCAGTCGGTTGAGCGTCTGATTCTCGATTTCAGCTCAGGTCATGCTCCCAGGGTCATAGGATCGAGCCCCACTTCAAGCTCTGTGCTGAGCCTGCTTAAGATTCTCTCTCTCTCTCTTCCTGTGCCCCTCTTCCCTGCTTGCTCTTCCCCCCACCCCAAAACAGAAAATCAGGGTGTCTGAGTGGCTCAGTCGGTTGAGCGTCGACTTTGGCTCAGGTCATGATCTCACAGTTTGCGGGTTTGAGCCCCCACCTCAGGCTCTGTGCTGACAGCTCGAGGTGGTCTCAAACATTATATTCCAGCATTACTTTGAACAAAGTTACAAATATCGATAAGCTCTGGACTTCATTTTAATTGACATTAGAATTTCTAGGGTAGCCACAAAAAAGAATAGAAAAAGAATACAAAAACTCACAACCAAGAAAAGAGAAAAGTAGAAAGGAAGCTCAATTCATCTAAGGAAGGCAAGAAAGGAAGGAAAAAAAAAGAGAACACAGTTGAAGCACAAAACGAGATGGAAGAAAAAATGAAATATATCTGTTTTCATAAAAAAATAAACAGAATAAATTCTTCAGTGACAAAGCAAAGACTGTCAGTCACATGGTGGTTGTTAAACAGCTTATGCCGTTTACAGGGGACACGCGCAAAACATGAGGGTACAGAAAGTGTTTGGAGAGAATGAAAAGATACTATACAAGGCATTCTAACCAAAAAGAAACTGGTGCAGCCATATTAAGAACAACAAAATAGACTTCACGCCAAAACGCATTGCTAGGAAAAGAGGCTACCTACCTACATAATGACAAAGTATTTGATTTCCTAGATTGACGTAACATTTTAATGCATGTGCATCTACGAACAAAAGCTTCAAATCATTGAGAGAACTAAAGGGAAAAACTTTATAATCCATGATCAAAGCAGATATTTTTAACATCTTTTAGTAATTACGGAGGCAAATCCATAAGGACAAGAAAGGTCTGAATAAAACATGTAACAAGTTTCATCTAAATGATGCAGAAATCAGGGGCACCTTGGTGGCTCAGTCAGTTAAAGCATCCGACTTCAGCTCAGGTCATGACCTCGCAGTCTGTGAGTTCGAACCTTGCACTGGTCTCTGCGCTGGCAGCTCAGAGTGTGGAGCCTGCTTCCAATTCTGTGTCTCCCTGTGTCTCTCCTCCCCTCCTCCACTCATGCTCTGTCTCTGTCTCTCACAAAAATGAATAAATGTTAAAAAAAATTAAATAATGCAGAAATCATACACATTATTTTCAAGCACTCATGGAATATTTACAAAAATATGTAACAAAAAATATCACTAAATTCAAAGATTCTAGAATATCTCTCATTCCCTGATCCATATCCCAATTAAGCTAAGTATTTTTTTTAAGTTGAAAGTCATTTATTTGCAAATTGTTTAAAAGAGTACTCTAAATAATTCCTAACAGAAATAAGAAAACACAGAGAAGTAATCATGAAAATGGCATATATGGGAACACATAGAGCACAAAAATAGAAAATTACGGGAAAGAAGTTCTTAAGTACTTATATAAGAAAGAAAAAAGTGCAAAAATAAGAACTTGGAAAAAGAACAACACAATTGCCTAAAGTACAAAGAAGAAAATAATAAACACAAGAGGACAAAATAATGAGGAAGAAACAAAAATACATGGAGAGGACCAAGAAAAGTCAAAATTCCTTGAAAAGACCAATAAGACTGACAAAATTCTGGAAAAGAAAAAATAAAATCACAGTCTCTGAGCCTGGAGGGAGGCCTGGCGTCAGCATTTTATCGCCTGACCTAGAGAGCTTTTACTTTAGCTCCAGAGTTGCAAACTACTGTTCTAACTTATCACCTTTAATTTTTCTTAGTAATTTTCTATCATGTAAGAATTGTAAACTACCAAATTACTTCCATGTAACTTATTCCTCTCTTCTTTTAATAAATATTTATCAAGCTACTGGGGCTACCACAATAAAGAGATATGCTTCTTATTCTCATGGTGCTTAGCATCTACAAGAGAAAATATTAAACAAAGAAGGAATAAATTAATTTCGCTGCTCTTCATAGTACGGAATATAAAGATACGGTCTAAAAACAGAAAAACCTAAGAAGATTACAGAAAGGTGAAACAATGGTATAATAATAAAAGTCACACAATATAAAAAAATACAATCTATTGAAATTACGATGACTGCTTTTATCCTATAATAGCAGAATTCAGTCGCTGTGACAGAGAACTCATCATATGGCCTGCAAATCCTAAAATATTTACTTTCTGACCTTTAAGGAAAAGATTGCTAGCCCTAGCACTATATTTAAAGAGTAAAGGAGAAATATATTCATCTCAAGAGAAGCAGAAAACATCTGATAAAATTTGATATTCATCCATAATTTAAAGAAATAATAAATATAAAGAATAAAGAAAATAATGGTAATAACTCTTGGTAAATTAGAACCTACAAGTAGTTCCTTAACTTGATAAAGGTTACAAAACCTGCAACAAATATCATTTTAATAGTGAAATATTAAATCTATCCCCATTAAAGTCAAAAACAAGACAAGGGTGGCTGCTATCCTCCTGTTCTTATAATATCAGAGGTCCTAACAGGTAGGTAGGTAATGAAAAAGAGGTATAAGAATTTCAAAAACCAGAATCAAAACTGTCTTCCTTTAAAAATAATATAATTCCATAGAATGTACAACATCGAGAATGGACCCTCATGTGAACTACCAACTTTGGGTGTTACAATTTATCAACACAGGCCCATCAGTTTTAACGAATGTGCCCCTCTCATGGGGGATGCTGATAATGGGGATGGGGAGTAGAGAGTGGGGAGGGGGGGCTGTACATGTGCCGAGACAGGGAGTATATGGGAAGTCTTTGTTTCTCTCTCTTAATTTTACTGTGAACCTAAAATTGCTCTAAAAAAGTGAAGTCTCTTTTAAGTAGAAATCTATTAATTACCCATAGAGACTAATAAAAGAGTGGAGAAAGATCACTGGATTCGAAATGGACATGAAATCAACCCAAAACCTAGACGGAAGAACCATAGGATAAGGCTGGCAAAAGATGATTCTGCATCCATTAGAAGGGAATAATGCTCGAGATTTGGGGGCGTTGAAAATGAGAGAGTAGGGCATATACCACTGCCACCAATGCAATTCTTCCCATGAAGAAACAGAGGAGACAAGAAGCCATACCAAACATCTCCCAGACTGTCCACATCCTTGAGTTTGTTACAGAGAATGGTAATTTATCCAGGGCTTATGTATTAGAATAACATTCCCTAAGCAGTAAACCCAATTCTTCACAGAAAACCCAATTTCTATTACAAATCTCTATCCTCATTGAACTTTCTCATGACCATGTTTGCTTCCTGAAAGAACCCCAGGCACTTCTTTTTTATTTTTATTTTTAATGTTCATTTATTTTTGTTAAGAGAGTACACGTGAGTGGGGGGGGGGCAGAAAAGGAGGAGGGCAGAGGATCCAAAGCAGGCTCACAATGACAGCAGACAGCCTGATGCGAGGCTCAACACCACTATGAGATCATGACCTGAGCCAAAGTCAGACACTCAACCAACTGAGTCACCCAGGTACCACACCCCACCCTCCCCATTTCTTTTTTTGTTTGTTTGTTTATTTGTTTTGAGAGAGAGGGCACAAGTGAGTGAGGGGCAGAAAGGGAGAGAGAGGGGGAGGGAGAGAGAATCCCATGAGGGGCAGAGAGAGAGGGAAAGAGAGAGAACCAGAGCTCACCTGAAGTGGGGCTCAAGGTCACCCAAAGTGGGGCTCAAACTCATGACCTGAGCCGAAGTCAGATGCTTAACCGACTGAGCCACCCAGGCATCCCCCCCAACCCCCCACCCAGTACTTCTTAATATCGAGAATTATTGTTTATTTCTTTGGTTTCCTTGCTTTGTCTGCTTCCCCTTGCCAAAGTGTAAGCGAGATGAGAAAAGTCAGGGACTACCTTTTATTCTCACCTTAACCCTAGCACCTAGAACAATTTCTGGAACATAATAGATCTTTAATAAATGTGTTAAAAATTAAATAGAAAAGGTGACGCCTACACTGAGCCTTGAACAGCAAGCAGGAACAACAAGACAGATGAGGATGGGCTAAACAGCATGAGCAAAATCACAGAGACACCAAATGCATGATCGATGTGGGAAAAGCCAATTCAGCACTACCAGGAAACGACACCCATGGTGTGTGATGGAAACCAGGAACCATGAACTGAGGAAGAAAGAGGTCAGGAGAACCTTGCCTGACATGCCCAGGAACTTGGACTTTCTTGGAAAGTGATAAGGAGCAACAAGAAGGGATTTATGAAGGAAGTAACAGAGATTTTTACAGTTCAGCTGGCAGCATCATAGATCACAGATCTGAAAGGGTTGACACTGGAAGAAGGGACCTGAAACAGATTGCTTTAGTTCAGAAAAGTAACAATGATAAAAATATTAAACAGAGCTAATCACATTAAATACCCACTATTCTGTGTCAAGCACCATGCTAAGTGCCTGACATTATGTCATTTAATCTTGATAATAATTCTATGAAATAGATACTATTCCCATTTTATGGACAAAGAAGCTGTAGCATAGAGATTAAGTAACTCACCTAAGATTATACTTCCAGGAAATGAGGGAGCCAAGATCCAAACATGGATAGTCTGACAGCAGAGCCTGGATTTAAAGCCACTATGGCAGGAGAAACAGACAATTCAGGAGTCCCTTATGAGGTAAAACTCAGCTGCACTTTGTGATTTCTTTGGAGGTGGAAGGTGAGGTGGAGGGAAGTGACTGCAGGGTGTCTGGCTTAGGTGACCAGCAATTAGAGACTCAGAACTATAGAACTCCTTAGAGATCACTCCACTGACTGCCCACCCAGTGCCAAAAATTTCTTCTCTGACATCTTGAATACTTCTCTAGCTTATGCTTGACAGGACACCATGGTTCTGAGTTAAGTCAAACTGCCTCCCATTACTAAGACCCTAAATATTTAAAATATCTTGATTGTTCAAAGAGGCTTCTAAGACTTTATCTCCTGATTTTTACTCTGTGATATGCAGAATTCTAGAATTCTGCAAGTACCTCAGGGGCTATCTCAGGCAGGGCTCCTACCTCCCCTCTTCAATCAAGCAGTACCAATTTTATGACACTCCCATGTTGAGGGTCCTTGTGAGATCTCATTTTTAAAAAAGAGTACAATGCTTTTAAAAGCTATCGTGATCCACTGGTATAGACCAATAACCCTATTTCATGGCAAAGGAATTGGTGGTCCACCAAATGTGAATGCATTGGTCAAGGTCACATAGTTGAGGTCACATAAACAAGTAACCGCAGACCAAAATAATCATTCAAATACTGGGAAATGACCCATTCCTCTCGGCCATCTTTCTCTTTGTTCGAGTTTTATAGAAGAATATAATTTTTTAACAAGATTTAAAACTGTATTGTAATTTGTACTTTTAATTATTCCTATAGCTCTAAGTTATAACATAGTCCTCTATACCTCAGAAACTGTATCTAGTGTAAGTTAATTTATATAATGTATTAATTGTTTATCACCACCCGCAAGCTCATGGTAACAATGGAGGTACAGCAAGAGACTCAGAACTATAGACCTCCTTAAAGATCACCCCCACTGACTGCCCTCCCAATGCCCTGGGGCACCTGGCTGGCTCAGTCAGTAGAGCATGTGACTCTTAATATCAGGGTCATGAGTTCGAGCCCCAACGTGGGTGTAGAGATTACCTAAAAATAAAATCTTAAAATAAATAAATAAATAAACTGACTAGTGTGCCTTAAAATCACAGATATGCTAGGTAACATTTCTGCCTTAGTATTCATGATCTTGCTTAACAAAGTAATTCAAGTCGGAGCACCTGGCTGGCTCAGTCGGAAGAACACACGACTCTTCATCTCAGGGTCATGAGTTCAAGCCCTATGTTGGGTGCAGACATTTAAATAAATAAATATTTTAAAAAAGAAAGAAAGCAGTTCAAGTCAACTCAATTACAATATATGCTCTGACTTGAGGTCCTTTGATTCCATGATTCTTTAACTCCCTTTCTTCCCTTTTCTAAGGCTTGGAACATGCTAAGGATTAAAGCTGTGACTTGATCAGAAAAAAAAACAGAAAGGCATCCCCACACATACAAACAAGGGCTTCAGAAGCACCCAAGACTCACGCATTTCTATGAACAGCTGCCTCTTCTCTGCCATGGTCTTCCGCTTGTTCCCACTTTCCTCAATCATCCTAGAGACAAAGAAAGATACAATAGACCACTGTAATTTGACAGTTCAACCAAGAGCTTATCATTCTATTATGAAGATGTAACAAAAACCAAGTTGTATGTGCACACTTGAGAGTATCAGTAAAAACAAAGGGGAAGCCTGCTATTGAAAAAGACAAATCACTGTCCCTTTATCTGACAGCTTCTAAAATTATTACAAAGTCAATGATTAAATGAGCACATACACTTGTTTCCTGTGCTGAAAATACGGAGCTATATCTTATTTCTAACTTTATTTCCTCTGCAGAGTCCTGGATTAGTTGAGACACAGTGTCCCATATCCCTACTGTTTTACAAAGATAAACATGTTACTAAGTATAATTTAGAAAATAATTATAATGAAAGGCTAACATAAAGAACATAAGAATAGTTATTGGCTTATGCGTAAAAGGTATAAATAAAATCTTCTATTTTTATATTAAACAATATTAAACAAATATTCACCCCCAAATCTCAAAGAGCTCCTAAAGGTTAAGTTCTGATCACATGATAATAGTTTAGGATGACGGACACAGGCTGTCACTCTGTTAAAACTCTTTCTATGCATTACCTCATTTAATCCTTCCAACGACCCTAGACACTGGTATCATTCTTATTATACCCATTTTATAAGTTAGGAAACAGCCTGGAAAAGAACACTAACTTGCTTGCAGGCACACAAACAGGAGTAGTAGAGTGAAATCCCAACCCTTTCACTAAACTTCTCACATAATTGTTGCTTTTAGATGCGTACTGCCCAAATCTCTACACCTAAAAAGCTAAAAAACAAACAGACCATTGCACATACCCTAGTGATGCAAAATCTCTAATAATTTCAGTTGAATTTTGCCTTATTCTGCGAAGAAAAGATATCTAGACAAAGCGCATAAGCCAAACAATTTCCCTCAGCAAAATTAAACTGTTGTAAATCATAGATGATTTACGTTACATATTCTCAAATATGTTAGAATCACAAATTAAATGATGGCTACACAAATTACATATCCATTAAGACAAGGTGCCCGGCAAAGTTTAGTTATAAATAGTATCCTAAAGAAAATTTTAAATGTAAATACATTCTTTAACATTCTACAACTAATATTTTGAAAATTAAGACTGACCCTTTCCGAGATCATTGATATGTCACCAAGTAGACTTCAACACACATGATGGTTACTTAACAATTTACCCCCAAGAGAAGAGAATTTTAAATGGAAAGAAAGCCAAGAGAAAAAGCAACTAGAAACAGCAAAAATTTAATGAAACCTAAGTCCTAGAGTAAAAAACAAAAGTTGATACCAGTAGCCTGTAATTACAAAGAAAGAAAGTTATTTAAAAGTTGACTGCCTCCTCCTCAATCTTGGCCTCTCATGAGGTAATACAAATCTTAAATGCTAAACACAGATCAAAAGAGAGTATCATAATATCCCTTATAACATATCTCATTTATTAAATCTTTTTTCTACTTTTGCTATGTCTCCACACCACTCTTTTTCAAAGTTGGGTATAAGAATTCCTGGAGATCTCTAAGTTCTTCATGACGATTTTCTAAATTTTATATTTATTTCCAAATTAATCTTGAAAAAATTAATGTAAATATATTCTGGATCATCTGGACGTCCACCAAACTACAATGCTAAAATAAAAATACCAACATTCTCTATTAGATTTAAAGAATACTCAAGTCTTACAATACAATGTTCAGCATGTCCAGGAAACAATACAAAATTATCTGTCAAACAAACAACCAAAACAATCTTGGGGCACCTGGGTGGCTCAGTCGGTTGAGCAGCCAACTTTGGCTCAGGTCATGATCTCACGGCCTGTGGGTTCGAGCCCCACGTCGGGCTCTGTGCTGACAGCTTAGAGCCTGGAGCCTGCTTTGGATTCTGTGTCTCCCTCTCTCTCTGCCCTTCCCCTGCCCATGCACTGTCTCTCTGTCAAAAATAAGTAAATGTTAAAAAAAAATTTAAAAAAAAACTTAACTCACAAGGGGAAAAACAATCAATAGATGCCACTGACAAGATGACACAGATGTTGGGAGTAACCTGCCAGACTTTAAAGCAGTGACTGTAACAATGCTCAAACTGGCAATCACACACATTCTTGAAACAGGAGTTAAAATCTTTTTTTTTTTATGTTTTATTTATTCTTGAGAGAGAGAGAGAGAGAGAGCATGAGCAGGAGAGGGGCAGAGCAGGAGATGGACACAGAATCTGACAAGCACAGAGCCCGATGCAGGGCTCGAACTCACAATCCATGAGATCGTGACCTGAGCCAAAGTCAGACGCTCAACCGACTGAGCCACCCAGTCGTCCCAGAAACGTGATCTAATATCTTAAGTGTCATCAGAGAAACAAAAGATATGAAAGGAACCAAATGGAAATGTTAGAACTAAAATATACACTCATTGCGGGGAGAGGAGGTGCTCACTGGATGGACTCAACAGCAGAATGCAGAAGACAAAGGAAAGAGTCAGTAAACTTTAAGATATATCAAACAGAAATTATCCAATGTGAACAACAGAAAAAGAGAGAGAGAGAGAGAGATTGCTTTAAAAAAAAAAAAAGAAAGACATAAAGCCTCAGGAACTTGGTGGACAAAAACAAAAGATCCAACATTCATCGTGTATTCAGAATCCCAGAAGGCGAAAAGTAATCATGAAGATACAATGGCTAAAAACTTAACAAGTTCAGTGAAAGACATACTTACAAATTCAAGAAACTGAGCAAATAAGTTAAAGTCAAAGAAACTCATTATAATGATCACATCATAATCAAATAGCTAAAAGGCAAATTCTTTTTAAAAACTGTTTAAGTGTATTTATTTTGAGAAAGAGCAGGCACACATATGCAGGTGAGGAGGAGAGGAGCAGAGAGAGAGGGAGAGAGAGAATGCCAAGCAAGCTCTGAGTTGCCAGCACATAACCCAATATGGGGCTCAATCTTCCCCGTGAGATCATGACAAAGAAAAATTCTTAAAAGAAGTCAGAGTAAAAGAACATTTTACCTGGGCGCCTGCATGGCTCAGTCAGTTAAGTGTCCAAGTCTTGATTTTGGCTCAGGTCATGATCCCACAGATCTCTCTCTCTCTCTCTCTCAAAATAATTTTTTTTTAAAAACTTAAAAAAAAAGGAGGGAGGGGCTCTGGGTGGCTCAGTTGGTTAAGCATCCAACTTCAGCTCGGGTCATGATCTCACAGTGTGGGTTCGAGCCCCACATCAGGCTCTGGGCCAACAGCTCATGGCCTGGAGCCTGCTTCAGATTCTGTGTCTCCCTCTCTCTCTGCCCCTCTCCTGTTCAAATTCCCTCTCTCAAAAATAAATAAACATTTAAAAAACTTTAAAAAAACAACTTAAAAAAAAAAGAACATTTTACCCATAGGGTAGGGATCAGCCACTTTTTCCTTGAAGGGCCGAACTGTAAATATTTTAGGTTTGCAGGCCATGTGGTCTCTGTCACAACTACTCACCATTGCTACTGCAGTGTGAAAGCAGCCATAGATAATATGTAGACAGGTGGGTGTGGCTTTGTTAAAATTTTATTTAGAAAACAAATAGCCCACAGACCACAGTCTGCCAGCTCCTGTTTGAGAGGAACAATGATATGAATTACTACAGATTTCTCATCAGAAACTACGAAAGTCAGCAGATGGCAGACCAAGGCTTTTAAAGTTGGGGGAAAAAAAAAACACCATTGAAACAGAATTCTATATTGAGAGAACATTATCCTTCAGAAATTAAAGAAAACTAAGAGAATTTGTAGCTACCGGACATGCTCTAAAATAGTTGCTGAAGAAAGTTCTTCAGAAAGGAGAAAATAATTACAAAATATTGCAAATGAAGGAATGGCAATAGAAAAGATGCTAAAAGAAATAATACCAATTTCACATAATTGCTACCAGAAAATACAAAAGAACATCTCTCAATTCATTTTAAAAGGCCAGTAATATCCTGATCCCCAAAATAGACAAAGATAATACAAAAACAAATATTTCTCATCAACGCAGACACAAAAACCCTCATCGACAAGTAAAATCCTCAACAAAGTATTATAAATTGAATCAAGCAACATATAAAAAACCTTGGAAGCAACAGGAGTTTATCCCAGGAATGTAAGACCAGTTCAACATTTGAAAACTAATCAATATAATCCAACACATTAACAGTCTAAAGAAAAAAACTCACATGGTTATATCAGATGTAGAAAGAGCATCTGACAAAATACAATGTCAATTCTGATGGTAAACTCTAGAAATAAAACCTTTCTCTACCTACAGAGCATCTAGAGAAAACTTATAGCCAAAGTCACACTTAATGGTAGAAAACTAAATGCTTTCCTCCTAAGATTGGGAACAAGACGAGGGTGTCTATTCTTACCACTTCTATTAAACATTATATAGGATGTCTTAGTCAGTGAAATAAGAAACAAAAGGCAAACAGATTGGAAAAGAAGAAATAAAATTATCCTTACTTGCAGACAACATGATTATCTTTGTATAAATTCCAAAGGAATATACAAAAAAAGCTCCTAGAACTAAAAAATGAGTCTAACACTGTTGCAGGACACAAGGTCAAAACACAAAAGTCAACCACAGTTCTGTTTACTAGCACTGCACAACTAGATATTGAATACTTTACAACAGAATTGACAATATCTCTAATAAAAAATAAGATGCTTTGGTATACACTAACGAAATATGTATAGTATACGGTCTGTATACTGGAACTCAAAACAGTGATGCAAAAAAATTTTTAAAGACCTAAACAAACAGAAAGACATACCATCTAACCAGACAGTCTAATCAAAATCCTAGCAGAAGTTTTTGTAAATATAGACAATTTTAAATTTTATTTGAATAAGCAAAAGGATTGGACAAAACAATCTTGAAAAGGAAGAATAAAGGTGGAGGATTATACTACCTAACTTTAAGAATTACTATAAAGGGGTGCCTGGGTTGCTCAGTCGGTTAAGCATCTAACTTTGGCTTAGGTCGTGATCTCATGGTTTGTTAGTTCAAGCCCCACATCGGGCTCTGTGCTGACAGCTCGGAGCCTGGAGCCTGCTTTGGATTCTGTCTCCCTCCCTCTCTGCCCCTCCCCCACTTACTAACTGTCTCTCTCTCTCTCTCTCTCTCTCTCTCTCTCAGAAAATAAACATTAAAAAAAAAGAATTACTTTAACGCCACAGTAATCAAGACAACGCAGTACTAGAAAGGTCATTTGATTTTTTTTTTAAGTGCAAAAGGAATTCAATGAAGGACAGGCTCGGTGTTCGATAAACTGGTTATCTATATGCCAAAAAGATAAAACCTTGACCTATACCTCACACCATATACATAAAATAATTCTAAATGGAAAATATAAAAGTATAAAACTTTTAGAAGAAAACATAGGAAAAAGACTTTATGGTCTAGTACATCACACTAAAAGCATGAGCCATTAAAAAAAAAAAAAAAAGACAAATTAAATGTCACCAAAATTAAACATGTTTGTTCTAGGTAAGAAACTGGTAAGAAATGAAAAGACAAGCTAATCACATGTCAGACACAGGACTGCAATATACTTTTAAAACACTCTCAAAACCAAGCCATGTGTAAGAAGAGTTTGTTACTCAGCATTAGCTACACACTGCAATTATCTGTTGACCTCAGAGTGTAGAAGACCCTGTTGATGTCGCGCCTTTACTCCATCACCTGTACTACTACTACCACTTTGATGCAGAATTGATCAGTTGCCAACAATCTGCATTTCTTTGCCTGTGGGCTTTGTCTGGCCATTGAAGACTGCTTTGACATTTGCAGGGCAGTCCAGAAGTACCAGGGAATTAACATTCCTGGAGGAGGCCTCTCACTGATGGAGGTTAATATATAAATACTCCAGCTCCTTTACTCATCAAAAAACAATGTTTTCCACCGGCTTCCTAAGTTCTTCATTGCAGTTAAGTTGGTTACTCACAATGCCTGATAAGAAACCCTTTACTAGCTACTTTCACTTCTCTGTCTGACTTCTCTGATCCATTGGTATCTTCTAAGATCACCTAAAAAAACAAAAAACAAAAAAAACAAAAAATACTTGCACTTGAGTCTATGTCAGCATTTGCTTCTAGGGTAACTCAAACAAGACCGGTTTGATCCTGGTATAACAGGTCTTCCAGATGTATTCTGTACGTGGATCACTTGCCAACCAGACAAGGTTCCCAGTGCTGGAAATAAGTGGCCTGGTGAGAACCCCTGGTGAGCTGTTGCATCAATATTACTAAGATTCTTGATGTGGTGGAGCTAGGAAGAAATACAGGGAAAAGATGAGTAGATTATGCAATATCTTTAGCATGTGAGAGATATAGGGGTATCAAGAATTTTAAAGACAATTAAATTGGTTGAGTTTTTGCTAAGTAGCACTTATGCACAGAAGAAAGAAAATGTCAAGGGCTAAATCACCAAAGTATCAACTCAAAGTATGGTAAGACTGCCAGAAGACCTCACAGCAGCATTTTAAGGAACCCTCGGCCTCTACAACTAGAAAGCAGACTGTGCTAAAACTCAGGCCCAAATTCTGATTATGAAAGGAGATAAATTATTAGAAAGGCTAAATTCACACTCCAGTCAAGATTCTCCTGAACCCTCTGGGCCAAAGTGGCTCCCTTGCCCTTGCAAGGCTCCTCTGCCTAAAGACCATAAAAGGCCTCATCTGAGATGCATGTCTCAAAAGATGCTAACCCTCCCCAGGATCTGTCCCTACTTCCTTCACTGATTCTAGGCTAACAACTAGGGTCAAGTCTTGGCATCATGGGAATAGCAAGGTACTGTCCTTGCTTTGGATGCAAAGAAGTGATTCACCAAAACAGCTATTGGACCTGATTCTATGCGCTGGTGGGATGTGGGAGAACATACCTGGGAATGGATCTTGAGGGTGGAACTTGGGGACCAAGTATAAGGTTGGTGAGGAAACAGATAGGGGCATTCCCCCATGACACAGGATTTAATGTTCCAAAAGGGACACTTGGAGCCAGTCCTAATGTGCTGCTAGATTGGCTCAGTTAAGCCTCAGGATGAGGGCGATTGATGAGCTACAGGTAATGAATTGGAGATGCTAGAGCCACACAGCAGGGTATAAGGAAAGAAGCATATTCATACCCTTCCCCATGTCTCCTGACCATTGCCAATTCTGTCTACTAGACTGACAGCATCTGCTTTAAAAATGAAACAAAGTAAACAAAAAATTGATGACCTTCTCTGACCTCTGAAGTCCATTTTGTTCCCTGTGTGCCAACCCAGAAATATTACAGATTTACTACCCTGGAAACTGTCCTAACCAATGACTGACAGATAATCCACCTACCTCGTCCCCTCAAGAGGGATAACCCTGAGGACATCTTTTACATTGGCTCCTAGTGCTCCCCAGTGGGAAGGCTCCAGTTAGTTACTTGCAGTGGTAACTTGCTTGATAACAAATCCTTTGCTTGCTAAACTACCCTTCCCCCTCTCACTTCATGGTCCCCTACTGGTATTGCCTGGGATAATCTCCAAAATAAAATACTTGCACTCAAATCCTTGTCTGAGTCAGCTTCTGGGGGAACTGAAACATTAAGTCTTCTCACTTTAATCAAGCCAACAATTCAGATTACATAAAATCCAAAATGTATAAGGTACATATAAACTAAGATTACTATAAATGATTTCTCTAAGCCTTACTGATAGGTAAGTCCATCCAGTGCTCCATGGATACTAATAACTGAAGCTTTGTAATTATGATCTTAACAGTTCTACACTCAACAAATCCTACTGCCACACCTGATTGTATGTCCTTGTGCTCCTGATAAAACCCTGAAAATTAACACTTACATGAATTAAGTACATCGCTTTACTTCCTTCCACTCACACTACTGGCACTTTGTCTTTTCTTAGCCTCATAATCAAGAGATAACCAACACCTCTGTATTATTCGCTTCACATACTAACCCTGGTTTCAAACCCTGCCATTTCCTTCCTCACAATATCTCACATCCACCCTTTTTTCCCATTTCGACTGCCAAAATCTTTGTCCACATGAATGCACAAATAAAATTCTATGATACCATGATCTCAGACTCTGCACCCACATCTTCCTGTGGCTCACCCTGTGACAGAGAAATCCACGAGGTGTATTTATGCCAACCCATTTTATCTTCAGAGGATCCTAATCACCTTACTCAGGAGTTTCATTCCACCCAATTTAAAAAAATTTGTGCACAAAGTGCACTAAGCCAGACAAAGAAAAACAAATATGATCTCACTCATATGTGGAATCTAGTAATACAAAAAAAAAAAGTCAAATTCACCATGGAAGCAGAGTAGAATGGTGGTTTCCAGCAGCTAGGCCATAGGGGAAATGGGAAGATTGTAATCAAAGGATACAGACTTTCAGTTATTAGATGAGCAACCTGGGGGTCAAATGCACACCACGGTAAGTGCGGTTGATAACGCTGTACTGTGTTGTATATTTGAAATTTGGTAAAAGAGTAGATCTTAAATTACCACAAAAAAAGGTAACTGTGAGATGATAGACGTGTTAATTAACTCAATTGTGGTATTTACATATATATCAAATCATCATGTTGTACACTTTAAATATATAAAATTTTTTTTGTCAATTACACTTCAATAAAGCTGGGGGAGGGAAATATAACAATATATTTGAACATCTTTCCAAGCCATTGAATATTCTTCAAAAACTTATCTGAGCCTTGATTGCTGACAATTATTTCCAGTTATCTACTACTTTAAACAATGCAACAATAAATGTCTTTGAAGCAAAATTAATAATTAAACAATAAAAAGAACCATGGCCTTAGTCTACAAAATGTAAAAAAAAAAAAAAAAAAAAAAAAGACTACAGTCCTAGCTATGAGAACGTAAGCAAAGTTTCTTCAATCTAAAAGGGGTTGAAACTGTAAACCCCTAGAAGGGGCTGTTTAATGTCCTAAGCCCAAAGCCAAATACAATGAATGAGTTCACAGATACAAAACCCCAAAACACAATCCATGAAAGAAAAAACTGATAAGTTGGATCTTATCAGAATTAACCATTCTGCAAGAGACACTGCTCAGATAATGAAAAGACAAGCCCTAATGTGAAAGAAATGCTTCCAAAGCACTTCTGATGAAAGATTTGTATCCCAAGCACAAAAAAAAATTCTTAAAACTCAACAATAAGAAAACAGCCCAATTTAAAAAACTGATCAAAATATCTAAGCAGCTACTTCACAGAAGACACACAGATGATAAATAAGCATATGATAAGATATCCAATATCATTTAGCATTAGGAAATCACAAATTAAAACACAATGAGACACTACTGAATGGCTAAAATAGAAAAAGAATGACCATACCAAATGCTGACCAGAACACAGAGCAGCAGGCGCCCTCCCCACTGCTGGCAGGAGCGCACGAGCAGGCACACTGGCCGACAGTTTGGTAGTCTCTACAAACCTATCTGTACAGCCTTACCATGTGATCCAGCAATTGTACAACTCGGTATTGACCCAACTGAGTTGAAAACTTATATTCACATGAAACCTGCACCCAAATCATGACACCCAGCTTTATTCAGAATTGCCAAATAATGAGAGCAACCAAGATGTCCTTAAATGGGTGAACAGATAAACTGTTAGTACTTTCATAAATGGAATGTGGTTCAGCAATAGTAAATGAGCTATCAAGCCATGAAAAGACACAGAGGAAGCTTAAATACATACTGTTAAATGAAAAAGTCAGTCTGAAATAGCTAAATACCATATGATTTCAATTTTAGGACCTTCCAGAAAAATAAAACTATACAAAAGTTAAAACGATCAGTGGTTACCAGAGATCTGGGGGGGGGGGGGGGGGGAGACAAGAGGGATGAACAGGTGAAGCACAGGGGCCTTTTTAGGGTAGAGAAACTTCCACAGGATACAGGTGTAGTGTACATGACACTAAACATTTGTTAAAACCTACAGAAATTTCAGAGTGAACCTTAACGTAGGTCAATTTTTTAAAATCCTTATAATGTCAGAGGATCTCAGGATGAAATGCAGCATGTGACAACACAATCTTACTATTATACACGTATGACACAACTTCGCTGAAGAGGGTAAGGGGAAAAGCAGTGACCTAAGTAACACTGGAAATAAATGGAGTCTGTAAGACTAAAGGCAAAACAAAATATACTATGTACCATACTCTGGCTTCTCAACGGTTATAGGTTAACGATTCTGATACCAATATACATGTGCACTGCAACTGAACACCTAAGTTAATGGATGGCAGATGGTGGAGTGTGAGGTTACAGATAAGCAAGACGAGAAGCTAGCAAGATCCATGTGGTAATGGATTACAATTGGAAACAATAGTACAAGTTCATGTTAGCTTAATATAGATACAGATAGCTATGCATAGAAGCATTTGTAGATATGCGTACATACAGGGGTTAGTATACACACATATACGTCCTTGCTCTGTCAACTGAGGGGGCCTAGAAACAACAATATCCAATAGCAATGACAACACCTAGTGCCCAATTTTTGGTATATAATAGCGTCTCCAATAGAAGGAACCACAGCTCCTTGGAGAAATGGCTGAAGCAGGAAATACACAACATAAGCCCTAGAGCATCTTGAAAGTAAGTAAGTTCTGGGAGGGAAAACACTACATCACAGAAGAGTATCAAAGGGACACAGAAGCCAACTGTAAGCTCCCAATGGCCAAAGTTGGAACAACGTCACCAACAAAACTAAATAGCATTAAATATCCTTAAGTTGATACTGATATAAATGAGTGAATGAATTAATAAATGAAGAATCGACAAATATCCTAGGCAGAAGAATTCTAGATTAGTTACACAGATATTCTGCCCTAAAGAAAGTGGAGCATAACTCCCCACTCCTTAAGTGTGAGCTGCACACAGTGACTTCCTTCCAAAGAGGAAAAGAGGGAAGAGGGATACCTAGGCAGTGAAGACATCTGACAAACACAACCTCAACCAGGTGATCGAGGTCAACAGTGACTAATCATGTTGACAGGATGTACCTTTGATATTATGTGATGAAAATAGCATTTTACTTCTGTGGTCTTCCTCCCCAAAACCCTTAATCCCACTCTAATCATGAGGAAAAACATCAGGCAAATCTCAATTGAGGGAAAATACACAAAATACTTAATTGGTACTCCTCAAATTTGTCAAGTTTCATCAAAAAATTTGATGAGAAAAGTCTGAGAAACAGGGGCATCTCAGGTTAGCTCAGTCGGTGAGGCATATGACTCCTGATCTTGGGGTTGTGAGTTCAAGCCCCACACTGGGTGTAGAGTTTATTTTAAATTAATAAATAAAAATATTTTTTAAAGGGAGAGAGAGAGAAGTCTGAGAAACTGGCAAAGCCGAGAGAAGTCTAAGGAGACATGACAACTAATTATCATGTGGTATTCTGGATGGGATTCTGGAAAAGAAAAAGGCCATGAGGAAACACTAAGGAATCTGAATAAAACATGAATTTTAGCTAATAATAACATAACATCATTGGTCCATTAATTGTAACAAACGAACCACACTAATGTAAGATGTTAATAAGCAAAGGAACAGGCATGGGGTACGAATGGGTACTCCCTATTATGGTTTTTCAGTAAATCTAATTGTTCAAAAAAGTTTTTTTTTAAAGACAGAACAATTACTGGGGCGCCTGGGTGGCTTGGTAGGTTAGGCATCTGACTTTGGCTCAGGTCATGATCTTGCAATTCGTGGGTTTGGGCCCCAGCACTGTGCTGACGGCTCAGAGCCTGAAGCCTGCTTCGGATTCTATGTCTCCCTCTCTCTCTGCCCCTCCCCCACTCATGCTCTGTCTCTTTCTCACTCAAAAATAAACATTAAAATTTTTTTAAATAAAATAAAATAAAAAACCGAACAATTACATATTTATTTTCCTTTATTCTCTTAACTGATTTAAAAAGCAATTGCATAGGCATGCCTGGCTGACTCAGTCAGTGGAGCACATGACTCTTGATCTCAGGGTAGTAACTTTAAAGCCCCATATTGAGTGTAGAGATAACTTAAAAGAAAAAAATCTTGAAAAAAAAAAGCAATTGCAGGAAATAATATCTATAACATTGTGCACTGTGTAGTTGGCCTGTAACATACAGAACTCCCTGAGAAGACATGACAACCCTAAATATCTACATACCTAGCTGCAGTGCCTCAAAATACACTAAGCAAAAATTGACAGAACCAAAAAGAGAAACTGACAAATCCACACTTCCACTTTGAGACTTCAGTACTTCTCTATGATCAATACAAGTAGAAAGTCAAGATGAATACAGAAGGATTGAACAACACCATCAGCCAACTAGTCTAATTGATACTTATCGAACGTTCCACCCGATAATGCACGATACAAATTCTTTCCAAGTGCACACGAAGCATGCATCACCAAATTCATCACAAATTCTCTGGGGACAGAAGCAAAACAATGTGAGTACAGAGGGACTCCAACTCTAGCTATGTTTTATTTATTAGACTGGATTCTGGGTACACTGTGTCATTCTCTACCCTTTATAGGTCCTATTTCATAATAAAATTTATTTTGAGTGTATTCTCTAGTAATCTTTTCTTTAGTGGTTGGGGGGATGGTGAGAAAGGAGGCAGGACTCCATATATCTTATTATTACAAAGGAATATACCAGGGGCACCTGGGTGGCTCATTCAGTTAAGCATCCGACTCTTGGTTTTGGTTCAGGTCATGATCTCACGGTTTGTGACTTCGAGCCCTGCGTCAGGCTCTGTGCTGACAGCATGGAGCCTGCTTGGGATTCTCTGTCTCCTTCTCTCTCTGCCCCTTCCCTGCTCACACTCTCTCTCCCGAAAATAAATAAATATTTTTTTTTTAAAGAAGGAGTATACCAAATGCCATAGCTTTGTACTTTTATCCAAAAGTACAGGAATGCCTGCAAACTCTGTAATTTGATATATTATTATTTCAATCTTCAGCACTGTCTTCCATGAATATCCCAACAAAGGATGCATTTTAGTTTGTCACCAAAGTTATTGATTTGTCTATATAGTATTTCAGCCACTTTTACCAAAACAGGAAGAGCTAAGGTTTATGGCTTTTTGTCTTTTACTCCTAAAGTAAGAAATCTCCAAAGAATCTCTAAAAATGTATCACTAACTTAATAATTTTTAATGTACTAGATTAATTAGCCCATGACTGTAATCACTACTGAAAAAGCTCCGTGAGTTTGTCTTGATATAACAAACGCTTAGTTTTAAAATATCTCAACTGATAACATTAGCCTCGTACTACCATTAGTGAATATCTTAAGACACAATATACTCAATAGTGCATATAAACCCACATATCAAATAGTATTTAACAATTATTTTTACAGATTCCTCTCCAATCCACTTAGATCATTATTGTTTTGCACTCTGCATTAGACTGACAAACTCATAAAATCGAGTATCAGCTCTGCTTTTTTTCTTGCTGTTCATGTGTCCTTGCATTATTACTTATCTAATTAATAATCTCCAGTTGAGTCTGAAACTTCTTCAACCTACAACTTCTTTGCAGAAATCTTTTTAAGCTCTTTGTCTATCTAGCAAGGTTCATTTCATTGAAATCAGATGATATAATCTGAAAGACCACTAATCCAGGCAGAGATGAACCATAATGTCTCAACAGAATGTAAGCCGACAAATAAGGAGGCTCACACACGGGCCCCTCCAGGTTGTGCAGTCCCCACTATCCCCCTCTCAGGTTACTTTGCTCACCATACCTGATGAATATCACCAGGCATACAGATGAAGTAAAGTGTCGACCTATGGAAGAAATATTAGTAAGCCCATATTTCATTATGCCCTACTAGGGGATCATTTTGCAGGCCTCCCACTTTGGAAACCACTGCTCTTAAGAAAAAACAGAATGAGAAGATGGGACTATGCTAGATTTGAGGAACAAGTGAGTAATACAGGTGGCAGAATTAGATAAGGACATTTAGAGCCTATGTGGTTAGTTGCCTTGGCCTAAGGTTACAAAGTTAGTCATTTGTGGAATTAGACAAACCCATCTGACTCTCTTTCAGCTGTGCCACATCGCCCCCTACAGGGAAGACAGGAGGACTCCAGGAGTGAGGAAAACAGGTCCACAAACCGTGGCGCTAGATCAGACCTGACATCACAGTTAAACGGGGTTTGGAGGCTAGTGTACCGAAACATCTGGATTCTTGTTAGTCCTATCTAGGCAGCAATATGCTGCAGCACTGGACTAACTCTGCAGGCAGAAGTGAAGTAACTCCCACAGTAAAGATTAAAGGAAAGAGAGCAGGCTCTAGACACATTTCCAGAATGTCTCTGTACTAAAACTAAGTGTTAAATATCCTTCATTTCCCTTGAATCTTTTTGTTAATATCTTAATCCTTCCAGCTCTCAGTTACTTCAAAGCATCCGGGTATCAAAAATCCTTGTGCAGATTCACGGTCTCCCAGCAAAACTCTTGTCAGTTTTCTCTGGATGCCCATTTATTTAAGAAGTTCCAGATAACAACAATTATCACTAATTAGTACTTTGTATAACTAGTCAAACTTCCCTGAAAGAGAACTTACTTGCTTATTTCAGGAACATTCTCAACTATTTTCCTCTAACACACTTCTTCTTTTCTCTTTCAAATTTAAAACAAAAAAAAATGCCGGGGGGATGTAAATGTTTGTGAAACCCTAAGATGTTCATTTTTACAAATCTGAAAAAGTTCTCTAGGTTCCAAAAAAAGAAAAAAAAATTTTTCAAAACTGCCCTCCACTACTACCAAGAGTTCTGAATAGCTAATGTAATAAACTCATAGGGCTGTGGAAACTATTAATAAATTATGTAAAGCATGTAACACAATGCCTAGCACAGAGTAAGAGCCTAATAAATAATAGCTACTATTATTATCATTATTATTGATGTTATTATATAACTACCCTCCTGGGTGATGCCTACACCAGAATTCTATGGGCAAGATTCCTTCCTAATTTACAATTCTTCTGATTTATTTAAAGGTATAAAAATACTGGGGATCCTGGCTGGCTCAGTCAGAAGAACATGTGACTCTTGGTCTCAGGGTCATGAGTTGAAGCCCCACTCTGGGTGCAGAGGTTACTAAAAAAATGAAATAAAATAAATTTTAAAAAAATAAAAGTATAAAAACACAGACTTGGAAGAAGAGTAAATACTTTGTTATCAATCACTTGCAACACTAAATTTGGAATAGAGAAAAGGTTTTAACAAAAGCGAAAGGAGGTAAAGACGTAGAAATGCAATGTGGCCCAAGAATCAGAGAAAGAATGTAATAGAAAGGAGAAACAGGTGCCTATCGTGTGCTCAAGACAAACCTCCTAGTTTTACCTAAAACCTGCCAAATGCTGCTTAGTTAATAAGAGGAAATTTTAGTTCTAAGCAAAGATACTAAACTACTTATCTAATAAGGAAATAATAAAAGCATACGAATAGCAAATAAAAGGTAAACTCTTGAAATGACATGCAAAGCTCTGGTTTTCATAGTCATATTTGAAAAAAATGTATCCTTGTTAATTATTTCTATAGTAAAGCTTGTCCCCAGAGACTTTTTTTTTTTTAAAGAAAGATATTAAGAATGACTTTTTCGGGGGATGCCTGGGTGGCTCAGTTGGTTAAACGTCCGACTTCAGCTCAGGCCATGATCTCACAGTCTGTGGGTTCGAGCCCCGCGTCGGGCTCTGTGCTGACGACTCACCGAGCCTGGAGCCTATTTCAGATCCTGTATCTCTCTCTCTCTCTCTGCCCTTCCGCTGCTCATACTCTGTCTCTATGTCTCTCAAAAATAAATAAACGTTAAAAAAAAAAAAAAAAGAATGACTTTTTCGGGGCGCCTGGGTGACTCAGTCGGTTAGGCACCCGACTCTTAATTTTGGCTCAGGTCGTGATCTCACGGTTGGTGAGTTCCGGCCCGGCCCAGCACTGGGCTCTGTGCTGACAGTATGGAGCCTGCTTGGGATTCTCTCTCTCCCTCCCTGCCCCTCCCATGCATGCGCACGCATGCACTCACACACTCTCTCTCAAAATAAAGAAATAAACTTTAAAAAAAAAACCGCAGTGATATTTCAAATGAGTTTGAAACTAATGAAAAGAAAATAAAATCAATTAAATAGCAGTGTGCAGGGGCGCCTGGCTTGCGCCTGGCTGGCTCAGTCAGTGGAGCGTTGAGGAGTTGTGTGCTCAAGCCCCATGTTGGGTGTGGAAATTACTTAAAAATAAAATCTTAAAGGCACCTGGGTGGCTCAGTCGGGTAAGTGTCCAACTCCTGGTTTCAGCTCTGGTTATGATCTCACAGTTGGTGAGATTGAGCCCCCAAGCGAGGCTCTGGGCTAACAGAGTAGAGCCTGCTTGGGATTCTCTCTCTCCCTCTCTCTCTCTACCCCTCCCTTGCTCGTGCTATCTCTCTGTCTCAAAATAAATAAACACTTTTTTAAATTACGTTAAAAATAAAATAAAATAAAATCTTTAAAAAATAATAAATAAATAAATAAATAAATAGCAATTTTCAACCTTCACATCAAAATCCTATGGGGCACCTGGGTTGCTCAGTTGGTTGAATGTCCGACTTCAGCTCAGGTCATGATCTCGAGGTTCGTGGGTTTGAGCACTGTGCTGGGCTCTGTGCTGACAGCTCAGAAACTGGAGCCTGCTTCAAATTCTGTGTCTCCCCCTCCCTCTACCCCTCCTCCACTCGTGCTCTGTCTCCCTCTCTCTCTCAAAAATAAACAAACATTTAAAAAATGTTTCTTAATCCTGGACATTAGCAATTCCTTTTCTCAGTTCTCGTATCTTTAATGTCAGCTAACATATTTGTAGTAATGATTATGAGCTACGAAAACCAAAGCAAAGCAATGGAGAATGCGAATGGGAGAGCTTAGAAATGATCTAACCCAGACCCCCTATTTTGAGCATCCAAATAAATGTCTTGTCCCAGGTTATAGTTATGCTTCCAAATAAAGAAAACCCAGAACCCCTAACTCTTGGTCCATTATACCACCTTTCTATATTAGTATTAAACGTAGTAAAAATTATAAACCAATATGAAAAAGACAATGTAACAGAAAAAAAGGTAAATGATGAAAAAGCAATCACAGAAAGGAAGTCTAAAGAGCCAATGAAAACATCGAGCAATGTTCAAACTCACTAGTAATCAGAAAAACATATACCAAAAACCAGAATAAGATTACACTGTTCATCCAGCAGATTTGCAAAAATTTATAAAGCCTAAGAACACTAAAGGTTGACAAAACAGGGAAGCAACAGAATCCCCGCACCTCTGGTGTGAATGTTAACTGGTTAACACATCAGAGAAAAATTTAGTAATATCCACTAAAGTTGAAAATGTGCTTGGCCCACAAGCCAGTGTTTTACTCCTAGGTACATACTCTAAAAGACATGCATGTGTGCACAAGGAAATGTGACAATATTCACAGCAGCATTACTTGTAACAGCAAAAAAAAAAACCAAAACAAAACAAAACAAAAAAAACCACACACACACACACCAGAACAAATGAATTGCCAATCCATGGGAAAAGATAAAGGTAAACTGTGATACAGTTAAAACCCAGAATCCTATTCTGCCAAGATGAATGCACAGCAGCTACATATATCCATACGGATGAGTCTCACAATATTGAGAGGAAAAAAATACAAGTTACAAAAAGAAATAACTACTACTCTTAATATAAAAAATTTTAATGCAAAATAATATTATACCTTTTAGGGCTATTTACATATAGAATAAAAGTATAAAAATATGTACAGGAAGGGAAAGCATCAAATTCATAACAGTAGTTTCTTTGAAAGGGGAGAAGAATACAATTGAAAAGAAGTTACTTGAGGGTTCAACCTTAAAAGGAGCCTGGTTTCTTAAGTAGCATGGTATTCACTAATATGAATACGGGTATTTACTGTTTTTATTCTCTAAACCTCTGAAAGTCAATGTTTCATAAGGTTCACAAAATTAAAGGAAAACAGACTTAAGGTCCAACCAAAATAGTTACTCCAGAGCCCACATACTTAACCACGATACTATTCATTCTGTGTTTGTTTGTTAAGAAAGATTTTAGTCATTATAAGAAATCTCTCAAGAAGATGTAAAACATCAGACTGGGGAAAAGCAATGAAGAACCTGACTACAGAAAAAGTCTCTCAAGGAAATCATATTGGAGACACAAAGCGATCCTATCGCCATGCTCAGGAACCATACAGGTAAGTCAAAATACGAAACTCAAGTTGAACTGCAACATCAAACATGCTACTTAGCGACAGCATGTAGAAAGAACAAGGGCTTTGAAGTCTGCCCTGGGTTCAAATACTACCTGGGTTACTGATTAGCTGTGTGGCCCTAAACAAATTTTAACTTTTCTGAGCTCAGTTTTCTCACCCATACACTGTAGATACTATATCTAGCTTCCAAAGTTATAAAGATTAAAGAGTAGTCCTTATCTATGAAAATCACTGGATACACTGCAGCCTCACAATAAATAATATTATTACTGGCAGAAGAAGGTCTCTCTCTGGCAAGAAGAGACTGAGCAGGCAGAGAGAAAAGTTAAGAGGAGGGAGTAAAGAGCCTAAAAAAGAAGCCAGGAAGAAGTTGGAATTGTTAGAAGCTGAAAAGTCCTTGTTGAGTCCCATAAGTTACCAAAAACAAAATTTTTTTTAACTGTGCACTGTCTCATTATACAAAACTTAGTTACAAGAATATTTAGCCTAGACTTGTTCATCACAACATTCCAGTCTTGTTTTAGCTTATTTATGGTGTTAATACACAAAAATTCAAGATCAAAATGGGGTTTTTTAAATTCATTTTTTGTTAAAAATGCATTATCAAGTAAACCACATACAATATATCTGTTTCTCTCAGTTACCTACAACACAGAAAGATCTGTCCTCTTAACATATTAAACAGAAAAGAATGATAATTTCAACAAATACCAAAAAAAATGCCCTTGATAAAATTCAACACTCAAAAAATATACAAACCAAGAACAGATGAAAACTTCCATAAATCGACAAAAGAAATCTACCAGAAGCCTTCAGTAAGTATGATAGCTAATAGTGAAACACTGGAAACATTCTCATCCAGAAAAAAAGATAAAAATGCCCATCACCATCCCTGTTCTTCAATTTCTGTACTGGAGGTCTGGGCATCGCAATAACACAGACAACAAAACGGCACAAACTCTACAAAGAAGCCTGGTCAATTCAGTCTTCTAATCAAAGTAGCCCGGTAAGTAAACACCTGTGATGCATCCCTCCACTCCAAATGCATAGCAATAGATAAAGTATGTGTTAAATATATTTTTTAATGACTTTAGCAGGTTCAAAAACAAGACGAAACTCCATGTGGATCAGAAACAGAACAGATACACAAAACTGTGAGCAGGACTGAAGCTACAGGCTTACTGGACTCTGAGCCCAGAAGCAGGTGCACATCTTCTGCAGGGCCACAGTGACACAAGGTGAAGGAGGTGGAGAAACAGGAGACAGGACATCTGAGCCAGACTCACTGCTTCAAGCCAAGGATGAGGCTGGAGCTGGAAAGAAGCTACAATATACTTCTGTCAGCCTCAGCTTAGAGCTACAGTGTGTTAATGCTCTAGGCCTAGAAAAGTGTGAAGATAAAAACACAGCCTCATGACCATGACCAGGAACTGAACCAAGACATTCACATACTCTGTGAACAGATCTAAAATAGCCCCAATTATCTCAAAGAGGAGAACCCCTGACCCACCATTATCATATCTGATTTCTTGACTACAGTCCAAAAAGTCAATAAAAGTGCCTGAAATATCAACACACAGAGAAGGGTGAGTACAGAAATAAGGAAAACAAAATCAAAAGCACTCACACTTGAATGAGTCTGTAAATCAAAACTTCAGAAGACATAAAGAAATATCATGCTAAGAAACACAGCCAACAAAAGCAACAATTAGAGTATGAATTCATTCCAGATGAAGTTTAATTTTAGAGAACAGTCTGACAAAAACTTATTTTCTAAGTACATCTAGAGTGCTAGGATATAAATTTCTTTCATTATCAGGAAAGCAAAATTGTACAGCCACTTCAGACAACAGTTAGGCAGTTTCTTGTAAGGCTAAACATACTCTTCCAAACAACCCAGCAAAAATGCTCCTACGTATTTACTCGAAAGAGCTGAAAACCTATATTTTCATTACATACAAAGCAAAAACCCGAACATGGATATTTAGAGACATTTTATTCATAATTGCCCAAGATTGGAGTAACCAAGATGTCCTTCAATAGGTGAATGGAAAAACAAACTAGTACTTTCATATAATGGAATATTATATAGCAATAAAAAGAAATGAGCTATCAAGCCAAGAAAAGACATAGAGGAACCTAAATGCATATCGCTAAGTGAAAGACAGCAGTCTGAAAGACTACAATACTGTATGATTTCCAACTGTATGGCATTCTGGAAAAGGCAAAACTATAGACACAGTAAAATAATCAGTGGTTCTCAGGAGGAAGGGAGCGAGGGAGGAATGAAGAGCTAGAACACAGGGGATTTTTAGGGCAATGAAGTTATTCTGATGATACTGCAATGACACTACATGAAATGTCACGTAACGACATTAATGATGTCATGCATGACGTTTTGCATTTGCAAAATCCACAAAACACAAAGGACACAAAGAGAGGCCCAATATAGATATGCTCTGAACTTAAATTAATAATAATGTATCAGCATTGATTCATCAGTTGTAACAGATATACCACACTAATACAAGATGTTGATAATAGGGAAACTACAGAGAAGAAGGTGTATATACTCTGTACTATCTATCCACATTGGTCATATTCAGTTATGTATATAACTTTTTAAAAATATCATGGATAGTCCCACTTCTAGATACACACACAAAAGAACTGAAAACAGGGACTTGAATATTTATTTGTACACCCTGTCAATAACAGCATTATTCGCAATAGCCAAAAGGTAGAAACAACCCAAGCGTCCACTGATAGATGAATGAATAAATAAATGTGGTACATACATACAATGAAAGAGTATTTAGCCTTAAAAAGAAAGGAAATCCAGGGGCACCTGGGTGGCTCAGTAGGTTGAGTGTCCAGCCCATCATTGATTGCAACTCAGGTCATGATATCAAGGTGATGGGATGGAGCCCGCAGTCAGGCTGCTTAAGATTCTCTCTCTCTCCCTCTGCCCTTCTCCCCAGCTTGTGTTCTCTCTCTCTCTGGAAAAATAAAATAAAATAAAAAATAAAAAGGAACGAAATCCTGACACATGCTATAATATAAATGAAGTCTGAAAACATTATGGTAAGTGAAATAAGTCAGACACAAAAGGACAAATATTGTGTGATTCCACTTACATGAGGTACCTGGAGTAGTCAAATTCACAGAGACCGAGAGAGAGTAGAATGGTAGTGGCCAAGAGCTGGAAGGAGGTGAGAATGACGAGTTCCTGTTTAGTGGGTACAGAGTTTCAGATGGGGAAGATGAAAACGTTCAGGAAATGCACAGTGGTGATGGTTCCACAGCAACATGAATGTACTTAGAGCCACGACTATACACTTACAAATGGTTAAAATGGTAAATTTCATGTCAGGTATATTTTACAATTTAAAAAATGAGGAAAGGTACTGAAAAACTGGTTATCCCAACTGAAAAAAAATGTATCTCTTCATTATACCACATAGAAATTCCCCATGGAAAGAAATTTTTTTTTAATTTTAGAAGAAAATATAGAAATATATAATTCATACACTAGAGTAGAGAAAATTTACTTAAACCAGACACACACAAACTTTGTTTTTTTAATTTAAGGGAAATTCTTTCATAAATGTAACATTAAATTTTTACGCTTGTATACAAAGATACTGCTAACAAAGGGGAAAGGGGCCTCCGACTAGCAGAATGCATTTGCAACACAGATATCCATCAAGTACTTAGTATACGAAGTAAAACAACTGTCTGTCCCTCATTGAAGGAAGAATGAAAAAGGTGATTTAAGTCTACAACTGAACATTACCGAGTAGTTAAAAAAGAAAATGAACCAGATCCACAAGTTCTACACTTAAATTTCCCTCAATTAAAATTTAAAATGTGCACCCCCTCCCACCTAGCAATTCTACTTCTTTCATTCACTGCAGTAGTGTCTGAAACAGCAAAGAGCTTAAATGGCATTTAATGAGGAGACGATTAAATAAACTACAGTACACATACTGCATAAGATCTCATACAGTAGTCAAGAAAAATCAGGTAGATCCCTAAGTTCCAACACAGATCTCAGACATTTTGTTAGGGGAAAAAAAAAAGTTGCCCAACAATGTGTACAGTATCATGCCAATAACTTAGGGGTAGAAGGAAACTGCTTTTTTTCTGTATTACCTACCCTGTGTATAGACAAAAATGTAACGGTCTAGAAGGATCACAACTGATAATAGCAATCTCAGCAGAAAAGGGAGTGGGTCAAGGGAGCATTTATTCTGTCTGTACTATCTGAGTATTTTATAAGCGTGCATTCATAAGTCATTCGCAGAGCTGCAGTACACAGCCACGGAGACTGTTCATGAGACAACCCCAGGGGGTCCCATGTGTGGGGACTGTACAACCTACACAACTAGACACTACAGCCCTGATGGCTGTGTAATTAGAGGTAAATAAAATGAGAGGGGGAGGACTGTAAACCAGCATGAGGGAATTTCCTGGGGTGGCGTAAATTTCTATATCCTGATTGGGATAGAGGATACAAAGTATGTACATTCTTCAAAACTCATCCAACTATACACTGATATCTGCTCATTTTATTATATGTCAACTATACATTGATAAAGTTGATTTTAAAAGAAATGTAAATTAAATATACAGATAAAATACAATATCACTGGGAGAACCCGGAATAAGGTACCCAAAATTACAGGAGTAGGGCACCCCAAAACAAGAACAGATGGACTCCTGTGGGATGCACCCTGAAGTACACAGTCCTAAAACTGAAGAGAAATTAAATTAGTTCTTCAAAGCTTACAGCACAAAACCAAATTTGGATTAATATGACTCGGGCTTTTTATATACAGAAACGAATGCCCTGAATGGTTTCTATTAGAGACATACAACAAACGGTAACTTGGCATTCTATTATTGGTTCTAAGTCTAATTTTCTAAGTAGAAAATTTGCCTCTCGTGCACAGGGGACACTCAAAAACCTTGCCGGCATAACTTTGACTACATAACTCCCTTCAAAGGTAATTCCACTTATGTATGATAAAAATCCTCATAGAACTCATAAAAGGTCAAGCTTTAATTTGGCAGACAAAGTAACCCAACAGGCACTACAACCCCGGGCACCAACAGCGGCCAGGAGCTGGAGAGCCCAGAAATCCAACCGTGGCAGAAAACAGGTAGAATTGCAGTTCTTACAAGAAGAGCAGAGGTACATGCTCTTCCTACAGACGGAAGATCCAAGGACCAGCATAAAAGTGGGGGGGGGGGGGGGAGAATGTTCCATAGACAAAAGTACTCTTCTTCTTCCTCAAGTGTTAGAATAGAAGGGCCAGAATTGGATGATTTTTTTTTTTATATTTGTTTATTTTTGAGAGACAGAGCACACGTGGGGGAGGGGCAGAGAGAGGAGACACAGAATCCTAAACAGGCTCCGGGCTCTGAGCTGCCAGCACAGAGCCCGACATGGGGCTCGGACCCACAAACTGTGAGATCATGACGTGAGCCGAAGTCGGACGCTAAACCGACAGAGCCACCCAGGCGCCCCAGAATTGGATGATTTGAAGCAATGACCCAAGGAGGAAGCTCCTGCTGGCCAACATGCAATAAAGATGCGAAGTGGCAGTGTGGCCACAAGAAATCACGACTCTATCACCTCAGCCATTGCTTTAAATACCTAGACCTAGGAACCTGGGTTACCTTACATGAACCCCCCCGCCCAATTATTTCAGGAACAGAGGAAATCTATCACCATCCCTAACACGAAAGTAATTAACAGTGCTCTGTGTAAAATACAGCAAAACCTTGCTTGGTTCGTTCATTCAGCCAATCAATATTTTTTGCCTGACTGCTGTGGGCCAGGCACTGTTCCTGCCATTGGGGATATAGCAGTGATGGTCACAGAGCTTAATTGTAGTAGGAAAGGAAGGGAACTTCTGATCTCTTTCCAAATTTCTTCTTCCTTTCTCCCCCTTTAAATGTTAGGCAGAACTGCCTTCAAAATTCTCACCAATTTCTCCCACAAGCTCCTCTGACTCTTCTGCTTTATCCCCAAACCAAGCCATTTATGGCTCCAATTTCCCAACACTGAGAAAAGACCAAAAAAAAAAAAAACAAAAACAAAAACCCTAAAGTGAATGAAGTAGAAATTCAATGCTGTTTTGTATTTTATACGCATACCTTCACTACCAAATTGCCAGCACCTAAATAGCAACTCACGGTTGCGTTTTACGCTATTTTGTGGCCCTCAGTGCTGACCACGGTTCTCTACCCAAGGTAGCTGATCAATAAACGTTTGCTAGGAACGCTGCAAGGTCTTCCTAATCCCAAGGCCTGGCACAGGAATTTAACAGCAAGCATTTGTTTAGCTGCATCCTGCCTCCTCTCAGGACACCTTCCTTTCAAAGGTGACCTCGGTGCACGGGTTCACTGTTAGGCGCCTCGGCGGACAGTGTTTGGGAGTGATCTGAAATAAATTCCCTTCCCTCTGCCAGGGCCTAACTGCCTCACCTGCCCTCTGCCAGGACCTGCCTCCTTCGCCCCCTACAGCACCTAACCTAGAGCCTTCTCCCAGCTAGCCGGGCTCCAGGAGCATCAGCCCGACGCCCGCACCCCGGCCCCAGCGCCCAGCGGCCACAGTGCGCTCCGCGTCCCGAAGACCCCTCCCCGGCCCCGGGCTCCGCTCCATCCCCTCGGCTCGCCCCTCCAGGGCCGGGCGCGCGGCACCATCTCCCCTCGCAGCGCGCGCGGTGCAGCGGCCCCGGCTCCCGGAGCCCCCGTCCCCGCCGCTCCCGGCCGCACACCCCCGCAGGCGCCTGAGGTGCGGACGCTGCGAGGGCTCCTTCCCGCTCCTCGCGGGCGCGACGCTCCAGCACCGCGCTCCTCTCCCGCAGCCTGTGGCCGCCGCCGCAAACCCCCCACCTCACTCACTTCCCGGCCTGAGCTGGGGACGTCGAGAAGGTCTCGGGCGGCCGCAGCCTCCTCCGCCTCCTCCGGCCCGGCTCCGGCGGCTGAGGTGGCGGCGGCGCCCGCTCAGGCCCCGGAGCCGCCCCCAAGGCGAACGTTCTCAGGCGCCCGGCTCGCGCCGTTTCCCCGCCCGGCACGCGCAGCAAGCCCGCCCCCGGCGCGAGGGCGCGAGGGCGCAGGGCGGGGGGCGGGCACGCGCCGCCTGCGCGAGCGCGCGGCCGGGGGCGGGGCTTCCGCCGCGCCGAGGAGGGGGCGGGCGAGCGGGCCGAGTTCCCTTCGAACCCCGCCCCCTGCGGCCCAGCGGGACTCGGCCCCCCAGCTCGCCAGGCGGCCCGAAGACCTGCAAGGGAAACCTGCCCCCTTCGGGCTGGTCGCGCACACTGGCGGCGGGGGGCGGAGGTGCGTTTCAATTCCACAGGTATGTGCCAGGCAGCTGGATACTCGGCACGACGTGACTGTAAGGTAAAGAATGCAAAGAACCACGCCATGAATCATTCATCCGCGCCTCGAGCAAGAGATCTTGCCCTGAGTGATTTTTCCAAATTAATTCAACTCAGCAAGGGTTGACTGAGCACCGACTCCGTGCCTAGCGCTGTACCAGGTGCTGTGTAGGTGCACCGTCACGGTCACGGCCCCTGGTCTCAAGGTGCGCATAATTTAGTGCAAAAGCAGCCGTGTAAACAACCAGGTCTGGTGACCCATGCAAAGCAAAGCCACAGGGAGATGCTATTCGAGGGCAGAGGAGGAAGAGATTACTTCCGCTGGGACCGCGTGGAGGGGCTCCTGGGAGAGGTGGCGTTTGTGTTCAGTCTGGAAGGAAGAAAAAGAAAGACGTCCTAGGAGAAAAAAAGGAGTGCATCCAAGGCTAGGTAAACAGCTTGGGCAAAGGAACAGAGGGCGACCCAAGTTTACCATGTCAGCATCAGCTTTTGTGTTTTAATATTACCAGTTTTGATAGAACCCTTTCCAAATTGTGTGAGACCTTGGAGACGATTCGAAATTAGAAACAGCTGAACTTTTTTTTTTTTTTTTGGATGGTTCAAAGGATCATTTTTCTCACCATTACTTAAGGCTCAAAACAGCAGTGTCCTTCAAGGGCTACTGATATGTGAGCCCATGATGGAAGTCCCTAAGCCAAGAGCCCCCCGAGCCAGTATGCTTTGCGTCTGGTTTTTCACTGCTTGTTGGCACCTTATGGTAAGGCAGATCGTGCTGCCTCCTGCTGCTGTCTGCCTGCCTGCCTGCCTGCCTGCCTTTAGAACATCCTCTTCCTCCTCCTCACATTCTCCTATTTTTAAACTCCTATGGTGAAGGAAATGCTGGTAATGGACTTTGATAAGTAAGGGTATACCGGTTCCTCAAAAAAAGGACATCACCTTTCACACATGAATTTTAGGGCTATTTTTCATGCTTAGAAGACCTTTTCACTTGTATTCAGGATCTTGACTGTGTTCTGAATATGCTAAGATACTCAGAATACAGACAAAAGGCGTCTTGTTTATTCATTTACCACTTATTGAGCACCAACTATGTGGGAGGCTTTGAAAGGGTAAAATATTGACCCTACCCTTTGGAGAAAAGATGTGTAAATGATATGAAATAAATATGTCAATACTGTCTGCTATTTGCCGTATCGATTCAATCCTAGGTAATATCAGTATGTGAGCTAGACTGTAATAAAGCATTCCGCGAATTAACTACTTTAAATACCCTTGTGTTAGCACCTCTCCATCACGGTTCTGTACCTCATCACCTCCCACATCCTCGGAAAACTCCTTTCAAACATATTTCGATCGCACTCCCCCTCTCACGCCCCAAATTATCGACTCTTACCTTTTTCCTCTGCCGTCTGTCATGTTCAAGCTTTTCCTGTCCTCAAGAAAAAGAAACCCCTCTGTCACTCTGGACTGTGTTCCAGTGACCACTTGCTCCGTGTTGTATTTCCCTTCACGAACGTCTCGAAAGTAGTTTGCACTCCTCTCTGCCAACGCAGCAGCCTCCCCCTTCTCAACCCTGTGGCTATGTGACTTCTGTCCCCACCACATCACTGTGCTCCTCTCAGTCATTGAGGTCTCGCTTCATCCTAAATGCCTCAGGCCATTTTTGAGTCCTCGTATTAGTGAGTTCTTGGTGGCATTCCAGTCTTTTTGAAACTCCCTTGGCCTTCCTGACATGACTACCTCCTAACCCCTCTGACCACTCCTCAGGCTTCAGGGTTCTGTTCTCAGCTTCCGTTTCACCCCCACACATTCTCCTCAGGCCATTCCCTCCGCTCTTCATTTGCTACAGATACCAGCAACTCCCCAGTGTGTTATCTGACTCTGACCACTCATCTGAGGTCATAGACACAGAAGCCTACTGGACTTCTCCACTTCGATGTCCTGCAGACACCCCGAGTTCTGCATGTCTAAAAATGTTCAGCCGCCCAGTTCAGAAACCCGGATGACATCTTTGGTTCCTTCCTTCCCGTCCCCACCACACTCAACAATCCCATTGATTCTCCTCATAAATAACTCTAGAATCTGTCCCTCGTAGCTAAGCTTCTCATCTGGACCAATGCAAGAGCCTTTGCTCTTGTCCCTCTCTTGCAGTCTTGTTCCTTCCATTCCATATTCCATACTGCGTGTCGGAAAACACTTTCAAAACTGTGCTGCCTGCATATGTCACTACCTAGCATGGCACACGAGACCTTCCATTTCTCTGGCCCTTTTCTAGCTCCTCACTGCCTCTTTTGTCGCTTCCTACACAGACCCCATCCAAACTCCTGGAAGGTTCCTGCTCTCCCTTGCCTCCATACCTCTGTGCCTCTTTCTCTCTCCATTTGGAATGTCATTTGAGTACCAGCAAAGAACGTCCAACGTGTAGCTAAAGTTCCACATGGAACGAAACTTTCTGGAAATCAGAAAACGCAAACCTACGTAATGGAAGGCCTGCCCCATGCTTGGGGAAATCGTCACAGGATGACCAACTCTGAGAGCCGGATTCTTAGAACTATCAGACAAAAATATCAATTTCCCGGGTGCCTGGCTGGCTCAGTCAGAGGCGCATGTGACTCTTGATCTCGGGGTCATGAGTTCAAGCCGGGTGTAGACATTCCTCAAATAAACTTTAAGAATAATAACTTTCAAAATCTCCATGCAAAAACTTCCAATTCCTTAAAAAGGTAAAGAAGTTAGGATGCAATACATGAAAGTCGTCTACAAATTCTTTGTCACTTCCTTTGATCCAGGCTGGCCCGCGTGAATCGTTTGACCGATAGAATATGTGATGTATATGAGACTTCCAAGCCCAGGTCATAAGAAGTCTTGAAGAATCCACCTGGGTCTTTGAGAGCACTTTCTCTTGAAGCCCTGAGCCGCAATATCTAATATCTAACTCCCCGTGGAGAGGTCCTGCAGCGGCGCAGAGACGGAAATAACTGATCCTAGCTGATACGAGTGAAGTCATCATGAACGCTCTGTATCGGTCCAGCCATCAGCGGAATACCACTGAGGGCCCCCAGCTGAAGCCATGTGGAACAGAAGAATCGTCCAGCCACCCCCCCCCCAAATTCCTGACCCCAGGATTTGAGATCATCATCAAAATAGTTCTCACTTTAAGCCATTATGTTTCAGGGTAGATAGTTTGTTATGGAATCTGGCAACCAAAATTTTGGCATGAGCCTTCTCCAGGGCAAAGCCAGGCAATAGTGATGCCGCATTTTCAGTATTTTCTAAAAACTCAAGCCAAGAAGATGCAGACTAAGGGTTTCGTAGCCACCCATCCACGCTGTTTCGCAGGCACTGAACTCTGTAGGAAAAAAAGCTGTTTTTAAGATGCAAGAATTCAAGGAATCATATGCACATAAGCCCATCCTAAGTATTTACTAAAGCAGGGTCAGCAAATTTTTTTTAAAGCACCAGATGAGCAAATGTTTGGAGTTTGCAGGTGTAACATTCAACTCTGTCACTGTAGCAAAAAATAAGTGAGTATGGCTATGCCCCCAAATAAATCAGACTTACAAAACGGGCAGCCAGCCTAATGTGACCCATGGGTTGCGGTTTGCCACTCCTGTACCAGAAGAAAAGAAATAGAGAAAGTTATTTCTCTTGGGGCGCCTGGGTGGCTCGGTCAGTTAAGCATCCAGCTCTTGATCTCAGCTCAGGTTTTGATCTCAGGGTTGTGAGTTCAAGCCCCACGCTGGGCTTGGCATTGGGCTCAGTGTTGGGCATGAAGCCTACTTTAAAAAAAAAAAAAGAAAAGAAAGTTATTTCTCTGGAAAAAGCACAAGACCCATATGATTTAAGAAAATAAGGGGCACCTGGGTGGCTCTGTCGGTTAAGAGTCCAACTCTTGATTTGAACCCAAACGGTTTGTGGGTTTGAGCCTCACATGAGGCTCCACACAAACAGCGTGGAGCCTGCTTGGGATTTTCTCTCTCTCTCCCTTTCACTCTGCCCCTTTCCCACTCATGGTCTTTCTCTCAAAATAAACTTTAAAAAATAAAATTTTAAAAATAATTGGGTGCCTGGGTGGCTCAGTAGGTTAAGTGTCCAACTTCAGCTCAGGTCACGATCTCACGGTTCACAAGTTCAAGCCCCACATTGGGCTCTGTGCTGACAGCTCAGAGCCTGGAGCCTGCTTCGGATTCTGTGTCTCCCTCTCTCTCTCTCTGCCCCTCCCCCATTTGTGCCCTCTCTCCCTCTCTCTCTCAAAAATAATCAACATTAAAAATTTTTTAAAGAATTTAAAAATAATTAAAAAGAAGAAAATAATATACCACAACCAAGTAGGATTTTGTATTAATCTACTAGAACTACCATAACAAAATATCACAGATCGGCGTAAGGAATAGAAATTTATTTCCTCACAGTTCTGGAGGCTTAAAGTCCAATGTAGTACCCCAAGGGCTGGTTTCTTCTGAGGCCTCCTTCCTCAGCTCGTTGATAGGCATCTCCTCCTGTGACTTCACATGGTCTTCACTCTGTACTGGGAGTGTCTGTCCTAAGGACGCCAGTCACGGCGAAGAAGTACCCGCCCTATGACCTCATTTTAATTTAATTATCTCTTTAAAGCCCCTATCTTCAAATACAGTCACATTCTGCAGTACCAAATAAGACTTCGACAACCGAAATGTGAAGGTTAAAACTATAAAACTCTTAGGAGAAAACATAGGTGTAAATCTTCATGACCTTGGCCTCCTTAGACACACACCGCAAGCACAAATGACAAAAGAAAAAGCAGATAAATTTGGCTTTATCAAAATTTGTGCATCAGAGGACACCATAAAAAAAATGCAAAGACAACCTACAGAACAGGAGTAAATATTTCCAAATAACATATAAGCTGAGGAATTTATATCCAGAATACATGAACAAACACATTTATAACACAAATAACCCAGTTGAAAAATAGGGAAAGGGCTTGGGCAGACATTTCTTCCAAGAAGATATATTTATCTATATCTATATCTACATCTATATCTATATCTATCTGGCTATATATATATAGATATATACTGATATAGATATAGATGATATAGACGTAGATATGGATATAGATAGCCAATAAGCACATGTAAAGTCATTCAACATAATTAGCTATTAGTGAAACATAAATAAAAATATAAGATACCACTTCACCCCCACTAGGATGGCGCCCATCAAAATCGCAGATAGTAACAAGAGTTGGTGAGGACGTGAAGAAATTGGAACCTTGATACATAGCTGATGGAAATGGAAAATGGTGCGGCTCTTTCAGAAAATAGCTTGGCAGTCCCCAAAATGTTAAACATGAAGTTACATGCCCTAACGATTCTACCTTTATGTATGTATATCCCAAGAGACTTAAAAATAAATGCCCACGCAACAACCTATACACAAATGTTCACAAGTCTTTTTTTTTTAATTTTTTTTTAATGTTTATTTATTTTTGAGACAGAGAGACAGAGCATGAGTGGGGGAGGGGCAGAGAGAGAGGGAGACACAGAATCTGAAGCAGGCTCCAGGCTCTGAGCTGTCAGCACAGAGTCCGACGCGGGGCTCGAACTCACAGACCGCGAGATCGTGACCTGAGCCGAAGTCGGACGCTCAACCGCTCAACCGACTGAGCCACCCAGGCGCCCCTCACAAGTCTTATTCATCATGGTCAAAAAGTTAAAACCACCCCAAACTCCATCACCTGATGAATGGATAACAAAATGTGGTACATCCCTCCATTCAATGGAATAATATTTAGCAATAAAAAAGAACAGAGTATATGTTATAACATGGACGAATTGAAAACATTAGGAAATGAAAATATTATGAAGTGAAAGAAGCCAGTCACAGAAGACAATATATTATAAGATTCTATTTACATGGAATGTCCAGAAGAAACAAATTGACAGACAGAAGGAAGGCTGGTGGATGCCGGGAGCCTGGAGGGGTTGGAGAGATTGGGAAAGAACTGCTAACAGGTATGGGGGTACTTTTTGAGTTGATGAAAATGTTCTAAAATGATTGTGGTGATGGGAACATGAGCCTGGGATTATGCTAAAACCACTGAATTGTTATGTACACTTTACATAGAGGAATTAAAAGGTATGTGAATTATGTCTCAATAAATCAGGTTCTCTGAAAAAAAGAAAACTATAAAAACAATCCTGAAAGACACAAAAGTATACTCAAAAGAGAACATCCCTCGGTTTTAGTTAAAATAGCTCAACATTGCTAAGATGAAAGTTCTCCTTAGGTTAATTTATAAATTTCATATAATTCCCCCAAAATAGAAACCAGCTTTTTTCCTGTTTTCTGTAGTGAGACAAATTGATACCAGAGTTCCTATGGAAAAATAAACACTCAAAAATCACTAGTAAAACACCGAAATGAGATATGAGAGATGACCAGCTCTCACAAATACCAAAACTTAACTGTGGAGCCTCTTGAATGGTTCTGGCAAATGAATAGGCAGACCGAGGTAGCAGAATAGAAAGTCCAGAAATTAGTCCAGCTACATATGAAATCCGGTATATGACAAGCAGTCAAATGGCCAGGGCAGAGAAGGACTTTTCAAAATGATGTTGGGACAACTGTCCAGTCGTATAGAGCCTCACTCTGTTGGTGAGGTTATGGGGAGACAAATATTACTACAGAGGATGGGAACTAACATAACCCCTCCGAATGGGGCATTTGCCAATATTCTCCTGAACGGTTTGTGCATTTACCTTTCGACCTAGCACTCTTCCAACTTCTAGGAACTTACCCTGAAGATATCTGCAGATATCTACCGACTTCACCTCCATGTGTCCCTTCTTCATTGTACCATTATTTGTATTTGCCGAATATTGGAAGCTACCTAAGTACCCACACAGAGAAGACTGATTGAATAAACTATGATACTTACAGTTGATTCCTAGGAAGCAATAAAAAGGACTGAGGAATATCTTTGTGAGCTAATTTATAATAATTTCCGAGATGTATTATTATTTTTTAGAAATTTTATGTTTATGTATTTTTGAGAGAGAGAGAGAGAGATGGAACACAAGTGGGGAAGGAGCAGAGAGAGAGGGAGACACCAAATCCGAAGCAGGTTCCAGGCTCCGAGCTGTCAGCACAGAGCCCGATGCGGGGCTTGAACTCACAAACCATGGGATTGTGACCTGGGCCGAAGTCAGACACTTAACCGACTGAGCCACCCAGGTGCCCCAGGATGTATTATTAAGTTTTAAAAGCAGGAGTGCCTGGGTTGCTCAGTCAGTTAAGCATCTGACTTCAGCTCAGGTCATGATCTCACGGTTGGTGGGTTCGAGCCCTGCGTTGGGCTCTGTGCTGACAGCTCAGATCCTGGAGTCTGCTTCGCATTCTGTGTCTTCCTCTCTCTCTGCTCCTTCCCCACTTGTGTTCTGTCTCTCTCTCTCTCTCTCTCAAAAATAAATAAACATTTAAAAAAAACAATTAAAAGCAAAGTGTGAAAGCAAATCTCTAGTATGTTACATTTGGGTATGTTACATAAAATAAGAAATAAAATAAAATGGATTTGCTTCTTTTAGTAAAAGATCATCACAAGAACAATAAGCCATACAACAATGAAATTGTTTGTCTGTAAAAAGTTGGGTGAGGAAACAAGTACAAAGGATAAGAGAAGGAGGGACAATTTTGAGGATATCTATTGGGGTAGTTTTGCCTTCCGGAAGTATGTTAATGTTATTTATGTGTGTTCAAATATAAAATAAAGGGGCACCTGGCTGGCTCAGTCAGGAGAGCATGCAACTCTTGATCTCAGGGTCATGAGTTCGAGCCCCATGTGGGGTATAGAGATTAATTAAATAGAAGGTTAAAAATAATAATAACAATTAAATTAAATCAACAAGCTGTAAAAAACATTTAAAACCTGTAACTAAATGCAAAGAGAAACAAATAAACCCAATTGTGTGTCAAATGAATTACATAATCACATGAAAAGGGAGAAAGAAGTAAACTAAGTAATTTGTATATAATACTTAGATATACTGTCAGTTGAATGCAAATCATAAGCTGGGGGAAGAATACCAGGAAAAGATGAAACACGGTGGCCAAAAAAAATTTTAAAATATTATCTTTATTGCTAAATTTACAAATTAAATTAGCAAAATATTTGATATTTACTATCCAGGGTTAAAGAGTTTTTTGAAGAATATAAATTATACAACCTTTCTGGAAAGCGATTTGGAAATATACATCAATTTTTTTTTAGTGTCGACATCCTTTGACCCAGAAATCCAAATTCTTGCAACTTCTTTTATAAAAATATTTAGCGATGCGTAATTAAATGTACGCATTAGCAGATCTTACCAGAGTTATTTCTAAACAACAAAATTGAAAAGAAAATACAGGTATGAGTCTGATTAAATCACAAGACAGCCGTCAAATAGAAGGTGCCACACTCATTAAAATCATGGTGTAAAAGAATGTTTCATGCCATGGAAAAGTATAAGATGGTATGTGTAGTATGATTCAAATTTTACTTAAAAATATGTGTGAGAGACAAACAACCCAAGAGGAAAAGAGCCAAAAATATAAGCAGACATTTTACGGAAGGGCAAACACATTCGGCAAGTGTACGTATGAAAAGATCCTCAAGGCCTTTAGCATTCGGGAAAACGCAAATTTATACTACAATATTATACACCTACTGGCAAGGCAGAAGTTGTAAAGGCTGACAATTCCAAAGGGTGCCCAGGTGGCTCATTTGGTTGAGTATCTGACTTTGGCTCAGGTCATGCATGATCTTGCAGTTCGTGAATTCAAGTCCTGCATCGGGCTCACTGCTGTCAACACGGAGCCCACTTCAGGTCTTCTGTCCCTCTCTCTCTGCCCCTCCCCAGCTCTCTCTCTCTCTCTCTCTTCTCTCTCTCTCTCTCTCTCAAAATAAACATTATGAAAAAAATGTATTGAGTCCAATGATTCCAAATGTTGGACAGGAGGTTGATCAGTTGGAAACCCTTATGCGCTCATTCCCAGGAATGTAAATTGGTGTGGCTAGTTTGGCGATGCCTCATAAAGCTGAGATCGTGCGTGCGTTACAGCCCCTGATTTCACCCCAAAGACACTTCTTGACACTTTTTCCACGAGGCATGTACAAGCACTGCTCATAATGGCAAAATACGGTCCAAGTGACCAGCAAGAGAAGAATGAATGCATAAATCGTGGATCTCTCCACAGCGGAAATATTAAACAGCAGCTACGGGGAGAGAACTACATCTACACGGCACAGCTGGGATAGAGTGAACCAGTGTGCTCTGGGGTGAAAAAGGCAAGAGACCTATGATTAGAGCATGATACCGTTTTTTCTAAAGCTTAGAATCAAGTAAACCCAAACGATTTATGAATTCACTTTTTAAATTCACAATTTATAAAATCACTTTTATAAAGCAAAGGAATAATAAACCCAGACTAGGAGAAAATCGTTATCCTGTGGGAGGAAGGCTGGAAGAGCACTCAGGTAAATTACAATTTTTGCAGATTACTCAAAATGTTTTGTTTCTTGGTGTTTGTGTTAAATTTTAAAAAAAGATAGAGGGAAAGAGTTTGTAGGGGTGTGTGTGTGTGTGTGTGCGCGTGCGCGTGTGTGTTGTCCTTCCTGAAGAAAAGACTGGAAGAACAGAAACCAAAATATTAGCAGAGATTATCTGATTATCTCGGTGTGGGGGAAGGGGGTAGCATCAGGAGTGATTTTAATTTTCTTTGTATTTTTTTATATTTTCAACTGTCTCAAGTGAGCATGCACTTTTTTGAAAACAGGACAAAATACTTTTCAAAAATCTGTCCCAGAACCTGTTTCATTTTCATTCTGCAGTCTGAACACCCAGGTCTTAATTCCCGTGATTCTCAATGATCCGAGGAAGAGGTAGGCCATGGAATCTCCAAGGTCGTTTGACACCATGTTTGGCCAGGTAGCGAGCTGACGGTAGTGGAAATAAAGATGCAGAAGGATGTTAGCGAGCCGCGTGGGAGGCCAGACACCTGCCAGCCGAGTGCCAGCGTGGGCAGCAAGAAGATAATCACAGCTCAAGGAAAATAATTTAATGAACCTGAAAACCATTTCTTGCAGTTATGAACCCACAGCCCTGCCCTTGAATCTCCACCAAAACTCCCTGATAACACGCGGATAAGAATACCGGAAACAAAACAGCACAATCCCATCCTTGTATCGAATTATAGTAAATTGATGCCAATACGTATGTCGTTCTGTTCTCTGGCACTTACAGACGATTATAAAAGGACTGGAAAGGGTTCAATAGAGAGTAATCAAAATGACAAGCAGAAAGAGTGTTCTTTACATGATGACAAGCAGAAACCACACTCTGGGCTTCGGAGGAGGATGAGGGCTTAGATGGGCTATGCCAAAGGTGTGTGCGTCGGATGGGACGCAGTCACCAAGTCTTGTAATATTGGCAGGTAGGGTTGGCTGACGGTGGTTGAAAGAGGCAAATCTGGAAGAGAGAAATACGAACGGCTATTTTGCACGGTGGGTAGCAATGCGGAAATCCTTCCCCTCAGAGGCTGAATCATCGGTTCTCAGTCTTGCCCAAACGTGAAATGAAGACGGCACAGAAGACCAGCTGGGCGGCTGGCTGGGGACGGCATGGCCAGGAAGGGAGGCAGCGCTGAGACAGGCGTATTCTCACTCTCCATAATACCGGGTGAGCTCCGAGTCTGTGACAGACTGCATGGAAAACCTTTACAAATGAAACTTTCTGGGGCACCTGGGTGGCTCAGTCGGTTAAGCGTCAGACTCTTGATTTCGGCTCGGGTCATGATCTCGCGGTTCGTGAGTTCGAGCCCTGTGTCGAGTTCTGTGCTGACAGCTCAGAGCCTGCTTGGCATTCTCTGTCTCTCCCTCTCTCTCTGCCCCTCCTCTGCACCCTTGCTCACTTACTCTCTCTCAAAATAAATAAACTTAAAAGACAAAATAAAGATAAAATAGAGACTTTCTAAGATTTCCATTACAGACAGCAATCGTGTTCTTCGACAAAATGGTCCTGGGCATCATGCTGAAGACGGGATTGGGCTGAAGAGACAGCTACACCGAGCCGCCAGGGTATTTTCTGTGTGCCGATAGTCATAGGTAGAGCTCCCGTCCTGCCATACTGTGGAAAGTTCAGGAGGCCAGAGCCCAAACGGCTCGCTAAAGACCCCCAAGAATGTCCCCAGGAGGGCTACCCAGAGGCCACAGTCTCCAAGGGACGGTACCTCCTAGGTGTTGCTGGTTTACCAAAGGCTAATTCTTTTTGTGGTGTTTTCGGCCACCTCCAGAGATCAACCAATTCCATGTTGACCGAACTTTCTAAAGTGGCTTGAGATTAGTAAATCCAGCTGTTTTCGATCTGGCTGCATGCCACTCACCGGTATGCTTTTGAAAACCACCCTAAAGCCCCTACATCTCGGACCCACCCTAGACGAACTGCATTTTATTTTACAGTGCCTGCAGTGATGTAATGTGAGCCAAAGTGGAGAACCGCCGAGCTTCTCCATTGCTTACAGTTAATTACTGGAAGACGGTCTGGTTGTAGGAAGAGGGCAAAGGGCACTTGGGGATGAGCTCAGCGGAAGGAAGGCGGCTCTGCCAGCTCCCTAGTGCCCGCACGTGCCTGCGTGCATCCCGGGCCGTCCCCGCACAGGTGACCGGGGCGGGCGTGCCGAGCTGCCTCACCTGCCAAAACGTCACCAGACAGCCTTGGACGTTGGAAGGTAAGTTTTTCAAGTCCCTGCTGTCACGTGAGGGAGGAAAGAGAAGAGAGCTCTGCACGCCCCTTCCTCTTCCAGGCGCTGCCTCCGTGCTCCTCTCTGGAACCAGAGAGAAGGATGCGTGAGCCCAGCAAGCCCCAGAACAGGAAAGTGCTTTCTTGTCACTAGTGCCGAGCTGTCCTATCTCTTTTTTGCTTCTCAACATTTACTAGTTTCCTTGTCCTGCGGTCAGTGTCTCCTGCCCTGTGTCAGCACAACTATGTTCCTCATCTCAGCGTTTCAGAGCTCAGCCCGGGACAGCCCTCCACCTCTTCTTGTTCCCCACAGCGACTCCTTCTGGGGCCTGGGTCACCACCGTTGAGTGCTTCTCTGGGCCTACCCAGGGGCCTCTGTGGCTTCAGGGCATGTCAGATTAAGGGTGCTCCCAGGATGGGTTAGAACAACTGTATACCAGAGAAGTCCTTCCTTTTCCTCGCATTGCAAAGTTTCCATCTTTTACAAAGATGCAGGAGCAAAGAGGCCAAATTGAGGAAAGGAGGAGAGTCACCCTTTGGAACAGGAGGGGCCGTGACACCTGTAGCAAACCACGTGGAACACAACTTCCCAGCATGGCCACCCAGGGCTCTGCACTCCCCCTTGGGGCAGAGCAACCTCCCACCTCCTCTATTTCTCTCTTATGTGTGCAATACTAACTCTTTCGTTGTCCCAAATGGAAAACCACTTCACTGTAGAGTGAGGAAACTTCCAGAAACAAACCTCACCCACAGGCAATCTCAGGTAGCCACATGACCCTCAGTTTGATTTGCTGAGGCTTTTAAAGGCATGTCTGTCACCCCACTTATTTCCCCAACCTTTTTTGTCCCCCACCTCCAGGTCTGCTTACTCCCTTCCGCACACTGAGTGTTAATGTTCTACCTCATTCGCTGGGCTCCGTACCTTCGCAGACACTAATACCACTTAGATCATCCTGTACTGTCTCCATCAATATCTGTCCATACCCCGTTTCTCGATCTAACGCAAACTTCACCTTCTCCAAGGAGATGGCTGTCTTAGAATTAACTTCGCTGCATTCTGACCGCGTCTGTATTGTATCCCCTACACGGCCAGGCCTGGTTGTAGTGTATTGATTTTTGCATTTGTTGACATGTCGATCAGTAAGCAGTTTCGGTTGTTTCATATGCGCCCATTATGCTTCCTCAACTAGATTTCAAGTTCCCCAAAACCCAGGACTCATGGTCAGAACACATAGGAGCTGTGGCCTTCAGAGATGAGAGGTAGGCCTTGGGTTTGGGTCGGGCCTCAGAGGTCTGTACTTGGCCGTGATGCAGGTGTTACATGTGATTATGATGGATGAGACCGTATTCTACACGTAGACTATCAGAGCTTAAACACTCTCACCGGTCAGCATCCTTTCATGGCTCTTCAGAAATCTGGAAAAGTCATGGGCCTGAGGAGGTTGAAAACCTCTGTGGTACCTTGGCGTTTGGTGAGAAACCTCAAGGAGGAAAACCATGCCAACACTACACAAATTACAATGCCCTGTACTGTGTTTCTAGGACTTTCTAGCTAACAGTTAACATTTAATGAAATGCAAGGTGAGATAGAAAACAGACCTGGCGATATCTGCTTGAAGACGCTTACAGACCCTTCCTCAGGTGGCGGAGAAGATGGCGGACACTCAGACTGAGCATGCCTGCCAAAGCAGCCGACCAGTCTCTCAAAATAAGAGGAGGATCCTGCTTGGAGAAACTGGCAAGGAGAAGCTTCCGCAATCCTTTGAGATGCCCGCGGAGGCCACTGAGGACATCTAGAGTGACAGGAAATGCCCCTTTCCTGGTAATGTCTCCATCCGAGGGCAGATTCCGTCTGGTGTGGTGACCACGATGAAGATACAGAGGACCATTTTCGTCCACCGAAGCAACCTCCACTGCATCCCGAAGTACAACCGCTTCAAGAAACGCCACGAGAACAGGGGCGCCTGGGTGGCTCGGTCGGTTAAGTGTCCAACTTCGGCTCGGGTCATGATCTCACGGTCTGTGAGTTTGAGCCCCGCGTCGGGCTCTGTGCTGATGCCTTTGGAGCCCGGAGCCTGCTTCGGATTCTGTGTCTCCCTCTCTCTCTGCCCCTCCTCCACTTGTGCTCTGTCTCTCTGTCTCTCAAAAATAAACATTAAAAAATTTAAAAAAAAGAAACGCCACAAGAACATATCCCTGCAGCTGTCCCTTTGCTTCAGAGACATCCATATCGGCGACATTGTCCCAGTGGGCGAGTGCCAGCTCGCAAGCAAGGCTGTGTGCTTCAAACATGCTCAAGGTCACTAAGGCCACGGGCATCAGGAAGCAATTCCAGAAGTTCCAAAACAGGCCATCTGCCCACACACCCAAAGAAAATAAAGTTATTTTCCTGGTCAAGAAAAGAAAATAAGCTTACAGATGGCAGTGAAGTAAACAGAAATGACGACTTTAAAGAGAGATTATGTTAAGTGCTAATTTTATTTTTTTTTTTGAAAGAACGCATTTCTTTTTTTTTAATATTGCATTTATTTATTTACTTATTTTTAAGTGTTTACTTTATTCTTAAGTGAGAGAAAGAGAGAGAGCAAGCAGGGGAGGGGCAGAGAGAGAGAGGGAGACAGAGGATGCAAAGCAGGCTCCATGCTGTCAGCGCAGAACCCAATGTGGGGTTCAAACCCAGGAACTGTGAGATCATCACCTGAGCCAAAGTTAGATGCTTAACCAACTGAGCCACCCAGGCGCCCTTATTTATTTATTTTTGAGAGACAGAGAGAGAGAGCACAAGTAGTGGGGGAAGAGAGAGAGGGAGAGAGAATCCCATTCAGGCTCCACACTGTCAGAACCTAATGTGGGGCTTGAACCCACAAACCATGGGATCTTGACCTGAGCCAAAATCAAGAGTCGGTTGCTTAGTGACTGAGCACCCAGGCACCCCAAGTGTCTTTTAAAAAATTTTGTTAATGTTTATCTTATTCTTGAGAGAGGGAGAGAAAGAGAAAGAGAGAGCGAGCAGGAAAGGGCAGAGAGAGAGAGGGAGACACAGAATCCAAAGCAGGCTCCAGGCTCTGAGCTGTCAGCACAGAGCCCGACGCGGGGCTAGAACCCACGAACCATGAGATCATGAGGTCATGACTTGAAGTCGGATGCTTAACTGACTGAGCCACCCAGCTGCCCCTCAAGGGCATTTTAATAGAGGTTCAAAGCACTGGGAGAGCCCAAAGGAGAAGACCCATCTGGTCTAGAGGCATGGCATGGGAAACTATAACACTGATGGCCCCCAATGCGCCATGCCTCGTGGTGTACATGCCCTTATGTGTTGGGACAAATGGCACACATGACAGAAGCAGAGGCTAGAGAAATATTTGCACAGTACAACTTGCTCTCTTGGAACACTGCCCTGTGGCCACCACGCAAGGAAGCCAGTCTAGCCTCGTGAAGAGGCCCCAGAGAGGAAAACAGGCACAGTCTCTCGCTGTTGGTTAGCTCCTACGGCCACACGTGCCCTGAGGCCATCTTGGACATTGCAGTCTGGTCGATCTTACGGTTTAAGTGCAGCCACGGAGGGGGCCCTAGTGACACTAACAAAGGAGCCTCCCGGCTGACCCGCAAAGATGAGAGGAATAATACTGTTTTAAGACTCAAAGTTTGGAGTGATTTGTTACGCACCAATAGATAGTATACAGAAATTGGCACCTGGAAGGAGTTAGCGCCTTAACAAAAATACGAAACATGTAGTATTGTCTTTGGATTGTGCGGCAAAGGAAGGCTGGAGGGCGGCGGGAGGTTTGGGTGGGGGGGATCTGCAGGAGGGGAAGGCAGCCACCTGTGTCTTCTAGCAGCGAAACAAGGACGGCAGCCCCGCAAAACTGTCCCCAGCAGGAATTTAGAAGGTAGATAACTTGCCTAATAAGCTTATGAATCTGGCTCAGGGAATTTCCAGGCAGAATGTTAAAAGTGTGGATTGTTGTTTTTAGCAGCTTTTGCCATAAGGGACAGGAAGGAGGAACTGCTCAGCGTCCCGGCAGAATTTGGAGGGAAGATGGGAGGCGCGGGGTGCACTGTCTTCCAAAATCAAGTGTTTCCTATCTCTGGTCTCTCTAACCCCCCGGGAGTCTCCGAGGAAGACATGGATGGCTTCAGGGTAAAGATCAAATCAAGTCGGAGGCTGTGACTCTTTGTGAAGACCTCAATAAGGCGGTGCTAGTTGCCCTCTCCGGAAAAGGAGCTTCTAAGAATCTTGAGGTTATTTGCCCTCTGGCTCTGGGACCTGCCACCCAAAGTGGAGGGAGGACCATCTGTAAAACAATTGTGGGAATGGCTTCGGTCTAACCAAGACAAGAAAGGCCAACATCGTTTTAGCAGAGTGCTCAGACAGGGAGAGTTCAAAGTGAAAAAAGCCCCCCAGGACTCCGCAGGATCTAAGGGCAGAAAGAGCTACTCAGCCGCAGGCACAGTTCGTTCAGACCCGGAAGAACATCTCAGAAGGTGGAGTCGAAGTGCGGAGAAGGCGGAGCTAAGAGGCTCCGAGAACAACGGACTGAGGCATCACTCCCAGCACCTAGCAGGGCCCTCCTGCGGGAGATCCTAACCTCCAAGGTAGAGAGCCACAACCTGGACCCAGTGTGTCTCCCGCAGCTCCCCCTTGGGACATGGGTATTTACCAAGGTCGTCCTGCCCGCTCTCCCCACCGTGTGTTGGGTGTGTGGCGCGAGGAGACGATTTCTCTTTTCAGTTCAGTCCTTGGACCCAGAGGAGCCAGAGACGAACTGCACCTGAGGAGGCTGGCACGCACCAGAACCTGATTGGAGGGGGAGGTCCTGCCCTTGAGCCTGGGGTCCTGATGGGATGAGGCATGAGAACGCCGGGAAGGGGGAGGGTACCCCACGTGGGAGGGATGTGAGCCCTTCTTAGAGGAATGGGCCTCTTGATCGTGCCTCCCAGCATACCCACTGTGTGTGTCGCCCTCTCCCATAGACTCCGATCGTGGCCTTGGGATTTGCTTTGGTCAGTGGAACAGTGACGCACCACCAGAGGCTTGACAGGCACCTGCACGTTAGAACATCGCCCCGAGATGCCGCGTAAGGAAGACCATCTGGCTTGCCGGAGGAGGAGAGGCCACAGGAAGGGGAACCGGGGTGCCCCGGGTGTGAGCCAAGAGCCGCCAGAGAGATCTTGACCATCAGCCCCTCCTACCCTATGTTGAATGAGTGTTTTCAGGCGAAACCGGCAGAGGAACTACTCAATCAAGTCACAAAATCGTGGGAAATTCCAAACCATTACTAGTTTGAACAAAAAGTTTCAGGATGGTTTTGTTAGGCAGCAATGGATTGCTGACACACAGGAAGATTTAAAAAAGACTTCTTGGAGGAGCTGGTACTTAAAGATCAGAGAGGGTGAGCACATGGAAGGCCGGAGAGAGGCTATTCCTGCCGCTGCAAGTAGGAGGGTAAGCGCAGGCACGGGGGCAGGGGGAGGACCGGGAATTACAGGCCGCTTCGTTCTTAACGTGCCACAGTCTGCGGGAATTACCCCCAGAAGGGGTGAAGAGGTCCCCCTTTTGGGAAAGTAAGTCTTTCATTATCCATCAGAGGTCTTGGCTTAGCCATGGGGTCTTAGCAGTCCGGAGCTTTCCCACTTCTATTGCCCAAACGAATGCCATACCAGGAGATGGTCCTGGTGGCGGCGGCCAGAGGAAAACACGCTGTCACTTCTCCACTGCATTAATGGGCAAGAAACAGACACCCACACTGCACCGGCTGGGCATGGCAGAGAGGGCCGAGGGCTCGAAGGCCGGACAATCAAGCCTTTCAGACCATGCGATGCTGACCCCCGTGCATAATTTCTCTGGGTTTCGTGTCTTCATTTGTAAAACGAGCAGGTGCCCTCCAACTCTGAAAGCCTAGAAGGTTCGAGGAAGAGACTTTAATGCATAAATAAACATGTGAGTGCTTCTCACATAGTAAGCAGTCAAATATTTGTTGAATCTGAATCGGCATTAGCAATAAGACGGACTGTGGTAGCCCTGAAACACTATTACCTGGAAGTCAGTACGACACTTTTGGAATGCAAATGGGAGCAAGAATCAAGAGTCATAAAAATGTTTGTTCTTTGACTCTGTCATCCCATTCTTGGGGATTCTTCCCAAGGAAATAACTAAACATACAATAAAAGCTATATGCATCACCTCTAATGCAAAAAAAAAAAAAATCAGCAACAACCTGAATATCTAATAAAAAGGATAAATAAATTATTGCCTGGGCAATACTATATCATATATATATCACATCACAGCAGCTCTAGAAAAGCGGACCCTGCATGTGGACACAGCTAGAAAGAAACGTGCAAATATGAAAATCACTGTATAAAAGAACTGAGATCCTAGTGAGGTTTTTCTTCTTTCTTACAGGCCGCCCTTATAGTAAAGGTTTTTAAAACCCCATTATCTCTGCTTTTCACCCTGGTGAGTAACCGGGTGTTCCTGCAGGAACAGGAAGAGAGAAAACTGGCCACATGCACTCCGGGAGTGGCCTGGGGCTCTCCACGGCGTGGGACCCCTGACAGAGGCAAGGGCCCCGCGTCCAGGAGACCCACCAGTGACGCAGGGGGCTGACCAGGAACCCCTAAGCTAGGAAAAGGTAATTTAGACTCTCTGTAACCCCATCAAAGGAAGAAAGTATAGCAATTGTGAGAGACCCCGAGGTGCCCCACTTTTTGCCAAGGTGGTTCTGGCAGAACAGAAAACAAGGAAACGGCACTGCCTGAGAGGTGACCTGACCAAGCGTTTTGTTGGTGGAAACCAGAGAGAGGCGCGGACAGAAGTGACATCGCCTCACCTCCCACCCCCGTCTGAAGTTAAGATCATCTTCTTCATTCAAACTAACCAGCATTTTTGAGCGTCTGCTTTGCATAAGATGCTGAAGAGGATACAAAGATGACTAAGACAGGGTTTCTGCTGCAGGGAGCTGGGGTCCCAGCGTGGGGTGAGGGAGGGGGAGAAGAGAGAGAGACACAGACACAGAGAGACAGAGAGGTTTATCCTACAAGGCAGAACATCGGAAAGTGGGGAAACCAGTGCTACCAAAGTCAGGAGGAGGAAGAGACCGTGTCCGGCCGGAAGGATCACTCGCCTGGCCCTTTCGAGGACAGGTTTTGTCAGAGATGACCCCTGGCGAGGTGTTTCAGGCTGCGGAGTCGATGGAAGCCAAATGGCAGAGGTGGGGAAGCCTGGGCTGTGGTGAACAGTCTGGTGAGGCTGGCCGAGAGCACTCGGAGGGAGGGCAGCGAGACATTTGGTGGGAAGGAGGCGTAGACCCAGGAGGGGGGTCACGTCTCCAGTGGTCTGCAGGCTGGGCTTTAGAGTAAGGCGCTGGGGGTGGGGGAGCGCGGCGCCTGGGTGGCTCAGGCAGTTAAGCGGCAGACTCTTGACTTCGGCTCAGGTCATGAACTCACGTTCCTGGGATCCAGCCCCACGTCAGGCTCTGTGCTGACAGCGTGGAGCCTGCTTGGGAGTCTCTGTCTCCCTCTCTCTCTCTCTGTCAACAAATAAATAAATAAACAAACAAACAAACAAACATTTTTTAAAGAGAGGATAAAGAATAAGGCACAGCTACAGGACCTTGGAGACAGTCAGAGTGGGGGAAGGAAGGAGCAGCCAGGCGAGGGAGGGGCAAAGAGAGCTGATGTGGCTGGGATGTCAGCAGCTAAACAGAAACGAAAAGACAGGGGCACCTGTGTGGCTCAGTTGGTTAAGTGTCCGACTTCAGCTCACGATCTCATAGATCTTGAGTTCAAGACCCACGTATGGTTCTGTGCTGACAGCTCGGAGCCTGGAGCCTGCTTCAGATTCTGTGTCTCCCTCTCTCTCTGCCCCTCCCCACTGGCACGCTGTCTCTCTCTGTCTCAAAAGTAAAGAAACACTAAAAAAAAAAAAAAAAAAGAAAAGAAAGAAAGGAAAAGACCTCAGGCCTCAGGGGCAGAACCGATAGGGTTTGGTGATTGACTGGTGTCGGTGTTGGGAGGAAGGAGTCATAGATAAGTCCTTGGGCTAAAGCTCCCAGAGACAGAGCCCTGGGGATGCTGACAATGGGGACAGGAAACCGGGAGGAATGGGCTGGAGCAGGAGGTGGAAGTGAAGGGTTAGCGGGTGAGTTCAGTGCAAGTAGCCAAATCACACGAGAGGCCCGAGGGCGCAGGCAGGGCTGCCAGCCATCCAAAGACTGTGGCTGGAGGGGCACAAGTGTCCGACAAGAGGGCTGATGGCAGACGGCAGACACTTATGGCACGATCTGCAGACGTCAGAGAAGAAGAAGCAAAAGACGGGAAAAGTGGCAGAACGGAGGGCGCAGAGAAGAGCAGGGTCCCGAGGCTTGGATAGTTAAGTGGCCACTCTCCTGTGCAGGGGGAGGCAGGGGCGGTGGTCTCGAAATAAGAGTCAAGGGCGGGGCAGAAGCTGTGAGCACAGTCACAAAGTGGGGACAGACTCTGTTAACTTTTTCATTAAGTTCGGCAGTAAGGAGACGAGGGGTGGGTGGCAAGCTGAATGGGGTTCAGGGTCAAGGGAAAATGTTTTTTAGGGTGTACACCTCTGAACATGCTTGTAGGTAAGGGACTGAAAAAGGGCAACGAGCCTCACTGTCCTGGAGAAGAGGGGACGGGGCCGTGGTGAGGTCAGCTGTAGCAGCAGACGGATACTTGATCCTCCAAGTCAGGGCTGTTTAGAGACTTTTTTTTTTTAATGACAGAAACTTCCTTCGGGCAAACCTTATTCAGAACTGCAATATCTAGGGGCACCTGGGTGGGTCAGTCGGTTTAAGTGTCCAACTTCAGCTCAGGTCATGATCTCGCGGTTCACGAGTTCGAGCCCCGTGTCGGGCTCTGTGCTGACATCTCAGAGCCTGGAGACTGCTTTAGATTCTCTGTGTGTGTGTGTGTGTGTCTCTCTCTGCCCTTCCCCTGCTCACTCCCTGCCTCTCTCTCTCTTTCAAAAATAAACATTACGAATTTTTTTTAAAAACCCGCAATGTCTAAAAATCATTGATGCTGAGTTGGACCAGGGAACCAGGAGGGCCATGGACGGCCCTCATCCTCCTGGGGCATCAGCTCCAAGCAAAACAGAAAGGGAGGAGACGAGATGGAGAAGAACACAAAGAAGTCAGTGACGGAGAAAAGGCAGAGAGCCTGCTGCAGGCGTGGAGGGATGTTGAAAAACTGAAAGCTTAATGACAGACTTTGGAAGAGTCAAGGTGGAAAACGAGCTCCTGATTGCACTTGAGCTGGAAAACATGGGATTTCCGGGCAACGGGGAGGTCCCGCTGAGTTAAAGCCTGAATCACAAGTGGAGCTCACTGGCACGGGGCTCTCCTCCAACAAGGCTGGGCCCGCAGCAGAAGCAGCCTGGGGCAGTCATTATCCCGGGTGGGGGCCGGCACAGTCTGACGGGAAGCTGGGATGTGAGGGCATCTCAAGAGCGTTCAAGGGCAAGATAGAGAGGGCCAGCCTTCGGGGGCGGGGGGGCCTATTTGCCAAGCCAGACGGCAGGGTTCTGCTTCGTGCCCAGGGACCCTCGCCTTTGGCTGAGATCGGTGGGAGACAAGGCTCCTTTAAGGGACAGGACACCAACAACTTTGGACTGAGATTTTCAGCGAAATATTTAGCACCATCTTGTAAATTACGGTAAATTGTACATGATATTAAATTTGCCATTTTAGCCATTTTACAAGGCACAGTTCTGTGGCGTTAAACAATTTTACATTCGTGTGCAATCACCACCACCATCCACTTCCAGAACTTTCCCATCATCCCCAGCTGGAACTCTGCACCCATGAAACACCAGCCTCCGTTTCCCCCTCCATCCCAGCCCCTGATCACCACTGTTCTACTTTCTGTCCCTCTGAAAGTGATTACTCTAGGGTCCCCTATTGGGGAAACCATACAAGATTTATCCTTTTTGTGACTGGCTTATTTCACTTAGCGTAACGTCTTCGAGTTTCATCCATGTTACAGCATATGCCAGGATTTCTGTCCTTCTTACGGCTGAATAATATTCCATTGTATGTGTACACATTGCGTCTCTCCATTCATCAGTGAGTGGACACGTGGGTTGACTCCACCATTGGGTTACTGTGAATCACGCCGCCGTGAATGCTGGTGTACAAATATCTGTAGTCCCTGTTGTCAGTTCTTCTGTGCACGTCCCCAGGAGGAGAACTGTCCATGGCGTATTCTTCAAAACGATATACATAACTGAATAAAAATAGATCAATACACCTCTGACCGAAATGGGTGGTACTGGACGTGCAGAAGGGCAGAACAAGGAGGCCCGGGTGCCAGCGCCCCTGCCTGGGCAGGACTGATGGCGTGGTGGCCACTCACACCCATTTCTAGAGCCCTAGGCCAGGAGGTCTGGTCAGTCTTTCAGGATTCCAGGCCCGACCCCAGAATGACACTGGATTATTTCAATCTCAGGAAAGAAAGGAGCCGTTCCAGGCTTCCGAAGCACCGTTTCTGGAGGCGAATGCACACACACAGCTGTGTGAAGCATGAAGTTCACAGACAGCTGCGGTTTGAGCACAGGTGATGAGAACAGGTCATTCCTAAAAATAAAGCCAAGGTGTGATGGGGCACCCTGGCCTTCCCTTCCTGGTATTATTCATGGGTCAAAGTGCACAGGCTTTGGCATCGAGACAGAGACAGGCTTCTGTTTAAATGTGTGCTCCGCTAGAGTTAGCTCTGTTAGCTTGGGCAGGTCATCCTTCCCCCTGATTCTCGGTTTCCTCGTCCGTAAATTGGGTAGCTAAAAGGATTAAACGATGCACATACGCATGAGTGACTGACGCAGAGTCTAGTGCACGGTAAACTCTCAGTGAATGTCCATTTCCTCCTTTTCCCACCCCAGTGGCCCCTTTGCCCCCGCCCTCTTTCAGACTTCAGGAGCCTAAGAACCCTGGGCTCTCCAGCACCTACCAGAAAAAGAAAGAGGCAGAAACACCGCACCTTTGCCTTCTAGCGGTGAAAGAAGCCCATTGCAGGCGCGGACGATGAATCACACGTTCCTCCTTTATTGGCTGATGAACCAGAGGTCGGGTCTAATTTCCAAATACATATCTGAGTCATCAGCAATACATCACTGTAACTAGAGTTTACTGCTTACTATTATTCATGATGAAATGCTATAAAGCAGGATAATTAGGAGGCATCATTAAATATATCACATTTATTTGGTTTGACGGACTGACTCCAACACTAACTGTATATATTTGGCCTTGTGTTCATCCGTTTGTAAGTGTCAAAGAGCCAATGGTTGAGGAGACTTCTTAGGCCCAGAGATATCATCGCGTCCTAGATCAGAGTGCAGACCCGCACGGCGGAGGTCGGGAAAGGTGTCATTTCGGAGACGATTCATGAAGGACCCAAATGACTGAGGGTGAGACACCCATGTTGTTTTTCACAAAGACTGAAAAATGGGAGACTCAGCAGCTGCCAAACAAGGCATCCACATAGCTCCTGGGATGTCTTTTCTACATTCTGACTGGAGAGCAATTCTTTGGCAGGCAGGTGGGCTGGCCTAGGGGAAGTAGGACTAGGACCAGAGATAAGACGTGCTTCAGGGGTGGGGAGGAGGTGGCGCCTGGAGTGGGCCTGGTAGCAAGTGAGAGAAGCCCCATAGAGTACTGGGTGGGGAGACGTTGAGAAAATGGAGAGCGTGCAGATTGGTGGGTGTCACTCCAAGTAGTCACCTGGTGAGTTCCCTGACAGCCAGGCAGTATAAGGATGCGAAGTGGCCAGGGTCACGACGGTCCATGAGCCAGCACTTGGGCCCAGCCAGAATCTGGGAGGCGTGGGGCAGCCACGCGGAAGCCCCGTTCCCTGAGAAGAGGGCAGGGTACACTGGCGGGGACCCAGCTACAGCATCAGGAGCACCTTCCCGCTAGAAAGTGGCCTTGACCACAGGACTAAGCTTACGTTCGGAGCTTGTGTGACTCACAGCTGATCATTGTATTGGGGCAATCAGCATACTTGTCAAAATGCTAACTCCTAGGCCCCCGCCCAGATCTCTGGTTCTTCATGGCATGGGGTGGGGCAGGTGGGGGGAGTGTGCTAAGAATCTCAGTACCCCTCCCCAAGGCTACTCTGGTTTCTATTCCTGCGGCTAATCAGCTCTCCCTTGACCAGCATCGGGATGATCCCGGGTGGTCGGGCAGGGCCCAGGGGCCATAGCTGTGGGATAAAGGGTGGGAGGAGCAGGAAGTCTGTACACGACCCCCTTCACAAACCCCGGCGGCAGCCATGCTGGTCCTGGAACCTACGGAAGTTCTACCACGTGTCGACCAGTGGGCTCTGGCTTTTGGACCTCGATAGGATACCGTGTGATTCCTGCAGTACTAAAAATGACACGGGCCTCAACATTTTCTTTTCTTACATAAGCTTTTTGGCTTGGTTTTTGTTGTTGTTGTTGTTGTTGTTTTGTTTTAAGATGAAGTGTGAGTTGATGTACATAGAACCATGGCTAGTCTCTGGCAAAACAGGTGAAGGTTTGTCTCTGTCCTATTACAACCCCACCCCAAGGTACCCATTGCCTTCGCACGGCAGTGGACACCAGCACCTTCAGTGTGGTCCCCCCTCCCACCCCGCTAGCGAGTACTGCATTCTCTGGCACCTTCTTCAACTAAATGACTTCTGCAAAAACCTGTATATGCAACGAGTAAGGAAGTGACCTGTCATCTGTGATGCACATCGGTTCCGGGGATTAGGGATCTTTGAAACTACTATAAAGATGGTTTAGAAACTTAGGGAACTACTTATTAAATAATATGTGTGATTAAGAAACCACAGGCACTAATCTCTCTGATATCGACCTTAGCAACATTTTTCTAGCTATGTCTCCTCAGGCAAGGGAAACAAAAGCAAAAATAAACTATTGGGACTATACCAAAATAAAAAGCTTCTGCACAGCAAAGAAAACAATCAACAAAACTAAAAGGCAACCTATGGAATGGGAGTAGATATTTGCAATGATATGTCCAATAAGGGGTTAATATCCAACATATATAAAGAATTGACACGAGTCAACATCAGAAAAACAATTAATCTGATTCTTAAGAAGAACCTTCATGCACTGTTGGTGGGAATGCAAACTGGGGCAGACACCGTGGAAAACAATATGGAATTTCCTCAAAAAGTTAAAAATAGAACTACCATATGATCCAATAATTCCACTCCTGGGCATTTACCCAAAGAAAACAAAACATTAATTTGAAAAGATTTGCACCCCTATCTGCAGCATTACTTACCTTAGCCAAGATATGGAAGCAACCTAAGTGTATCGATAGATGAATGGATAAAGAAGATGTGGTGTATACACACAATGGAATATTACTCTGCCATAAAAAAGAGTGAGATCTCACCAACATAGATGGACCTAGAGGGTATGATGCTAAGTGAAATAAGTCAGAGAAAGATGAACGCCACACGATTTCACTTATATATGGAATCTAAGAAATGAGGGGCGCCTGGGTGGCTCAGTCGGTTAAGCATCCGACTTCGGCTCAGTGCGTGATCTCACAGATCTTGAGTTCAAGACGCGCATCTGACTCTGTACTGACAGCTCAGAACATGGAGCCTGCTTCAAATTCTGTGTCTCCCTCTCTCTCTCTGCTCATCCCCCATTTTCACTCTGTCTCTCTCAAAAATAAACATTAAAAAAATTTTTTTAATGAAACAACTAAACATCAAATGGGTAGAAAAGCAAGGATTAAAAAAAAAAGGCAGAAATGGACCCATACATAGAGAAAACAAACTGATAGTTGCCAGAGGGGTGGGGGGTGAGGAGGATGGGTGAGGGGAGCGGGAGATACAGGTTCCCAGTTATGTGAATAAGTCACCTGGATGAAAGGTACAGCATGGGGAATCGAGTGGCGGGTTGCGCCAGGCGGTAGCTACCCTTGTGATGAGTCTGAATAACGTATCGAGGCATCAAATCGCTATGTCGTATATCTGAAACTAATGTAACATCGCGTGTCAACTATACTTCAACAAAAAATGTTCTATTAAGTGCAGAAAATATCAGTATAGCTACACAAATATAACAAAAACAAAACAAGATGCAAAAAATAGAACCTGTGAGAGTTGTCACCATCTTTGTTGGCTTAAAACTTTTAAAACTGTGTCATCGTGTTACCGTCACTTAAAAACCACCTTGCTGCTAAGTCCTGTCCCTTTTCTTCTCTGAATTGCAAGATAATCAGCCCTACGCAGGATTGAGACCTTTAATAACAGAACTGCATGTAACTGCTGAATCTTCACTAACCTTGCAAGGTCAGAAAGGGTCCCGGTGAAATCCAGATCGATCGACGCGCCGGCCGGCAGCTGCGAGCCCAGCCTGCTCTCAGCCGCCTGAGCCCCAGCTCCCGGGAGTTTGCCGATGGCCTCCCGCAGAGGCGGGTGGGGAGGGGCGGCCGCGTAGCCGCGGTCGCCGCCGCAGGCTGGGAGCCGCCGCGCCCCGGCAGGAAGGCGAGGTCTGGGCGGGGCGGCGGGAAGCGCGGACCGGCTGACTGTCTACGAGGACTCCTTCGGGTTGGGCTGTACCCTGCGCGCACTCGGGCCCTTGCCCCAGCTCTGCCCGCGGGGGCGGATTTCCAGCCTCCGCCCGTTCGTTGCTGGAAGGAGCCGCGGGCTCGCCGACTTCCTTTCCCAGCCCGCGGGGTGAGGAGAGCTGCGAGAACACTGCAAACACCCCTGGTGCAAACGCCGGCGGCTGGTGCCTCCTGGGCGCGATCGCGGGAAGCGGCGTTGCTCTACCGGGAACCGCAGTCCGAGAAATCCCGGCCTGAGTGTCGGTTTTCCTGCAGGGCACTCGGGGAGACAGCGGAATCGTCTTTCCTCGGGGACAGAGGCAGCAGGAGACTGCGGGTTCCCGAGATGTAATCAGAGATCCGGAGGACTTGGCCGGAGAGAGGGAGCCCGCGTGGGGCGCGCAGGAGAATGCTCGCGGCCTGGAAGAGCACCGGTGCCACAGCGATGGTGGGCGCTGTGGGGAAGACAGCGGGGGGGGGGGGGGGGGGGAGGGAAGGCGGGGAAAAGCATCTTTTTCAGAGGGACACGATGGAGGATGCAGGCCCACTGTGAGGCTTCCCGGTCGGCCTTTGTTCTTCCGATCCCCAGGAAGCTGAAGACTATAGACACCAGGGGCACCTGGGTGGCTCGGTGGGTTAAGCCTCTGACTTTGACTCAGGTCGTGACCTCATGGTTCCTGAGTTCAAGCCCAGCATCGGGCTCTTCACTGACTGTGTGGAGCCTGCTTGGGATTCTCTCTCTCCTTCTCTCTCTGCCCCTCCCCCAATCGCACTTTCTCTTTTTCTCAAAATAAATAAACTTTAAAAAAAGAATATAAACTCTCTCTCGTGAGTTAATTCTAGCCATGAGTCTTAAAAATGGTTCTACAAAATGAAGATGAGTAACAAGACAAAAAGTTGCTGGTTTACAGATAAACTTAAAAGGTGGTCACTGAAGTGAAAAATGCAAGTTTCACATATAGTCTTAAGATTATACGGTCTGTTGCAGCTGCTTCCTCCTAAGCACAGGGTCTATAATTTAGGTACTGACAGGATCAAGCTTTGGCCCTGCTAGCACCAATGGGAAAGATATCATCCAGGCATGAACAGCTAAAAGAAAAGAGAGGACGTTAACATACAACGTCTTTATGCTCTCTCTATAAACGCTCTAACTCTCAGTTCATGGCTACTAGTTTATTAAGCTTTTCAGTAAATGACCCTTACTCTTTAAAGGTAAGGAACATCAAATAAATAAATACATACATACCCAGGGCGCCTGGGTGACTCAGTCGATTGAGCAGTTGCCTTCGGCTCAAGGCATGATTTCACAGTTCACAAGTTCAAGCTCCATGTTGGGCTCTGTGCTGACAGCTCAGAGCCTGGAGCCTGCTTCGGATTCTGTGTCTCCCTCTCTCTCTGCCCCTTCCCTGCTCATGCTCTTTCTCTTTCTCTCATAAAAATAAACATTAAAAATTTTTAATAAATACATACATACCTAAGTGTGAGGAGCGTATTTTATACATATCTGTCTTCGAAATTTCAGTTACTAATCCTGAAAAAGCAAACTCAAGTCAAGCCTTAACACACAATAGTTTCTAAAGAAAATTTAGTACAACATACTGAAATTTATGGGATGTAGCCAGTACGGTACACAGAGGGAAACTTAGAAATGCCTGGAGGTTCTAATTAGTCAGGCAAGAAAATAAAAGAAAGGGCATTCAGACCAGAAAGAAAGAAGTGAAGAAAAATTAGGTTCTAATTAATACTCTAAATATAAGTTTTATGCGTTCATTCATGTCCCTCAAAAAGATTGGTTGAAGTCTTAATCCCTAGACCTTAAGAGTTGACCTTATTTTGAGGCACCCGGGTGGCTCAGTCCATTCTGACTTCAGCTTAGGTCATGATCTCACGGTTCGTGAGTTCGAGCCCCACGTTGGGCTCTGCCCTGACCGTGCCGAGGTTCCCTGAGACCCTTGTTGGCCCTGCCAACACCTTGATTTCTGACTCCCAGGCTCTAGAACAGAGGGAGGATATATTTCTGTCGTTTTAAGCCCCAGTTAGTGGTAATTTGTTACATAGCCCGAGGATAACGAACACTACCAGATACCTTCTTCCATTAACCTGAAGGAAAGGGTCCCCCAAGAAAGGTGGGAACCTACTGTTGGCAAAAATACACCCAAGTTCCCTGCCACATCCCTGTCCCTTCTTGGGTCGTGAGCAGACCTGACACAGCCAAGGCCTGTGGAACCAGAAAAGCAAGTGGACTCTGAGCAGCTCAGAAAAGCAAGTGGACTCTCTTGTTGACTCTGACCTCCCGCGTTGTGACAGGCTCTGTTCGGGGACTTATTCAACGCCTGTTCCCCACTTCTTCCTCAACGAACTGCTGCTCAGAGATCTACTTGTCAGGAAAGACAACCCCATCCCCGGCACTGCTCAGGGGTGACGGTGATCAGTCCGGGTCAGCCCAGCGCTGTGCTCCTCCTGCTGATGACCGGCTTGGGGATGGGCAGGTGAGGGGAAGCCTGCTGGAGGGCTTCTGCAAATGGCGCGTCCCTCTAAATAAGCAGCGTCCCCTTCGTCTACTGTACAGTCACCATGAAGGCAGGACCATAGCCGGAGGTGGGACATGAGCCGGAGGAGGGCCAAGGTCGAAGCTGAAATCCTGGCAGCGCATGAGTGTACAAGGAGGAAGACCGGTTTTTACAGGTGAGAGAGAGTGGCGTCTCGGCCAGGGTGGTGACGAGCTGCTGGATTCCGGATATATTTTGAAGATAGTGCCCAAAGAATTTGGAGGCCTGGGATGCGGACAATGAGTGACAGAAAAAAAAAAAAATGAGTCAAGGAAGACTCAAAAGTTTTTAACTCGAGCACCCAGAAGATGGCTGCCCTTCGCTGGGCTGGAAAAGGGCCGTGGGAGGAAGAGCTTCGGCGCGGAGCGGGGGCTCAGCTTCGGGAAGTTATTAAGTGTGCGGCGCCGCACCCGAGCAGAGACGTCGAGCAGACGGGTGGGCGTGTTTGGAGAACAGGAGAGGGGTCCGGGCTAGAGATCGCAACGCTCATTGCCAGCATATAGAGAGGAGGAAGGACACAGCACGGAATGAAATCACTATTGAGCCAGTCGAGAAAAGAGAAGCGGCCGAGGCCTGCGCCGGGAGGCAGCACGTTGAGAAGGCGCGCCTGTGCAGGTAAGGGAAACAACCCTCAACACAAACATGTAAGAAAAAACACAAATACATGAGGTCGATACTTCATGTTTTTATTCAATAACTGTTAATAGCAATAATAATAGCTTCCTGTCTGCCAGGCTCTGTGCCAAGGTCTCTCTGTATATTATCTAATTTAATTCTCATGGAGCCTCATAGGAATTTTTAAAAATATCGGTGAAACAATTCCAAGGTGCCACTACACAAACCGAAATCCATAAAAACGAAACCCTGTTTAGATGGGAGAACAGACGCCCTGGAGCGGGGCTGGTGGCAATCTAACTGGAGAGGAATGTGGCGGCAATGTGACAGGAGCTCAAAAGTCCGTGCACTGGTTGACTTTATGGCAGGAGGAAAAAGTAACTCTTACGTATGTTCACCGTAGCTCTAGCAACAGCATTAAAAAAAAAAAAAACTGGAAATGGGGGCGCCTGGGTGGCTCAGTCAGCTAAGCGTCCACCTCTTGATTTTGGCTTAGGTCACAATCTCAAGAGTTTGTGAGACCGATCCCGGCATCAGGCTCAGCACCGGCAGCGCAGAGCCTGCTTGGGATCCTCTCTCTCCCTCTCTCTCTCTGCCCCTCCCCTGCTCTCTTGCTCTCAAAATGAATAAAAAACAAACACAAAAAAAAAAGAAACGAGAAATGACTTTAGTCATTGGAAAACAAGCTAAGACTCATTCACAAGAAGGAATGGCCGCTTAACCTTGAAAAATGACAGGCGTGGGGCTGTGCTGACGCAGGCGATGTGTTCCGTCTCGGGTAGGGATTGCTTCCGGTTGAGGCTGGGCTCCAGCCGGTTAGCTTCAATACAGGAACATGTATTGAGAGAAACCTTATTGAGAGGTTTATCTTGGGATCCCAAGAGTAACAACTAGACCCAGGTGTCTCGAAGAGAGGGACACGTCCTGGAAGGTCTCAGGGACCAGGCTAAGTATCTGAGTGGTGACATTCTCTCTCCTTGACCAAACTCCAGCCAGGCTCCTCTGGGCCTCTTCTCAACCAGGCCTCAACCTTGGCCTAGAAAGCCTCGAACAAACGCACTAACATTTCGAGGCCACATCCTCGGGATGACCAGAGGCCCCACTTAAAGTGCCTTCCTGAGAAAACCCCAGGCTGCCAGAGGAGTGTACTGTGTTCCAGCCGACACCCGAAGTCGGAGCTCCGTCTCTTAGCATCTGCGGGAGGAGAGGGAGCTCACTTTGATAAGTGAGCTTTCTGGCTTTGCGAGTTTTTAACTTGGATACGTTTTCTGACGAGAGCCAGAAAAGTTGACACGCTATTTGCAAAATAAACATTTACCAAATTCTGTTCTTTCTGTAAGCTTTCTCGTGCTCATAGTTTTTAAAAACGCATTTCTGAACAGTGATTCGGTGGGCGCCACGTAGGTATAAAGGGTGCAACGTTCTGCCTCGCGTGGGATGTGTGTGCACAGGGACTGTGACGTGGCGGCGGATGGGAAACGGCCAAAAGAACAAAGAGAAGGCTGCGCGGCGGCCAACGTGAGGCCAGTAATTCTGTGTTTGGAAGGAAACTGTCCCCCACACATTGCCAACCTCTGGTCTCCGTGGTTCTTTGTGCATGACTCCTACGCACGCTCTTTCTCCGTGAAATTGAGTGTTACTTTGTTAATGGCGCCCAATGAGGGGCTTCTAAGGTAAAGAAGGGGGATGGGTGAGGCGGGCGGGCCGGCCGCTAAATAATGTGTTCTCACATCTTTTCTCCTCGGCCTGGAACACCTGTTTCCTCTCTGTGACACTCCTGTATGTCCTTCAAAGCCCAGATCAGATGATACTGCCCGCATGGAGCTACCTCGAGTCCGCTAGTCAGGATTAGTCCCTGTGCCCTGTCTTCCTCTGGCAAGTGTGATCCTTTATTGCAGACGTTTGTGTACGGTTTTATAATTCATCGTGCACACATCTGCCTTTCTTCAAGGTCAGGGTAACTGTGCTTCATTATCGCTGGTAATGAAGACGCTGGCTCTCTGGTATCGATGCAGTTCTTGCGATACCGGCAGGGCTCGATGAACGCCTGGCGGCTAATTGGATTCCTTGTGTCTATTCCCTCGCTCATTTATTCCTTACGGATTCCTCAATTGGCTGCTAGGGAATCAATATCAGGACGAGTTTAGACGGGTCTTTCCGGATCGGTCTGGCCTTTCCAGACGCAGCACCTCTCAGCTGGAAGCATCCCTGTGATGGGCCCCCTTTTATGTTTCCTGAGGCCAGACTTCAAAGTAAGGCAGGAGGTCGAAAAAGGGGTTCGAGAAAAAGGAGATGGGATGCCTGCTCTTGCGTGACCTTCCTTCCCTACACGACCACATCATTCCCTCTTTCTTTCCAGATGGAGTCCTGCTCCAAACCAGACGGAAGCAGTGGAACCAGAAGGAGAAGGACTCAGACGTTTTCCTGTCGTGGGGTTGAGGTGAAAACACCCATGCTTCGGTTCCCCATCGCTGCTGTAACAAAGTCTAAAAACTTAGTGGCTTGAAACAACACAAAATGATTTTTTAACCGTTCAGGGGGTCAAGTGTCCAAAAGGAGTTTTACGGGGCTAAGGTCAAGGTCTGCAGGGCTGTTTTCCTCTGGAGGTTCTGGGAGAGGAATCGTGGCCTTTCCAGCTTCTAGAGGCCAGCGTCCGTCCTTGGCCCACATCGCATTGTCTTTCTCCCTCTGCTTCCATCATCCTGTCATGTTCTACCCATTTGGATCCTGCTCCTCCCTCTCATAAGGACTCTGGGGATTACACTGGGCCGCCCGGAAGCATTTCCCCAGCTCCAGCTCTTGAACTTGATCACACCTGCACAGTCCGTGTGCCCTTCTGTCTGTCATGTAAAGCAACATCACTTCCTTATTCAGCCTGTTACAACCTGCTGAAGGCGAGACTTCACCATTACAAAACCTTGCCTATCCGAAGCTTTTACCTGACACTTCTCCCCTCCCAGACCAGTGCAGCAAGTCAAGGCCACAGTGGACTCCCTGGTGGCGTATGTAATTTAACATTGCTGGGAAATAATCGTAGGACGCAAACCAGCCCAAGGGAAACATAACAGCTTGGGAAGTAAGTGCCTCTGCTGAAAAGAAACATGCACACATTTAAGGTTTGCGCTATTTTTTTTTTTTAATTTTTATTTGAGAGAGAGAGAGAGAGACCAAGCATGAGCAGGGGAGGGGCAGAGAGTAAGGGAGACACAGAATCCGAAGCAGGCTCCAGGCTCTGAGCTGTCAGCACAGAGGCTGATGCGGGGCTTAAACTCACAAACCGCGAGATCATGACCTGAGCCAAAGTTAGACGCTCAACTGACTGAGCCACCCAGGTGCCCCTCGCGCTATTTTTTTGAGAGAGACAGAGAGATAATGAGCAGGGAAAGGGCAGAGGGAGAGGGAGAGAGAGAATCGCAGGCAGGCTCCCTGCCCAGCACAGTTTCCGACACGGGGCTCAATCCCATGACCCTGGAATCGGACCTGGGCTGAAATCAAGAGTCAGACGATTAACCGACTGAGCCTACCCAGGCGCCCCCAAATACGTTTTAAAATATATATACATATATATATATACTATTAACTTGCCACGCATTTAAGAATACATGAGAATGAAAGACCTAGCATTTCATTTCCCCTGCATCAACAGAATTTGATTAACGAAATAACAGGAAAAAATTGTAACATATGCCCCCAGTTCACACCAGGGAGGAACGGGATATGGTAGGCACACTTGCTCATACGTCCTCTCCCCTGCAGAAGTCAGAGAGCACACTGTGATGTGAAGGTCGTGAGAGCCCAGAGTGATGCCCTGTCAGGCCCGTGCAGCTGTCACACAGCAGCACTACCTTTGGGGGCAGGGGAGAGGCAGTGAGCTCCCTGTCATGGCGTCACCCCGTCTCTCCAGGCCAAGCAGACCTGCTTTCTTGTCCAGGAAGCACCTACCCTGCTTGGCTCACCTCTGGGGCCACCTGCTCATTTGGACTGCGTTTCGGGTCTATTTCCCTTTTTTTTGGTTCCATTTGCATCTCCCAGAGCAGACCTGGGTTCCTCCCTGCAGTGTGGTTCCCAGTTAAGGAAGACGGGAATCCTGAGTCCCAGGGCTCCTCCCTAAATAAAGCATCGTGGCTGCAGCCATCTGGGCTGGAAACGGTGTGTGCTTGGCTCTCTAACCAGCCACTGATGCCCGTCTACAGCCACGCTGACCGCACAACTGCCTAAAGCGTAACACCTTCTAAAGCATCGGAGAGCTCTAGTCCGCTTAACCGAAGGACTCTTGATTTCGGCTCAGATCATGATCTCTCGGTTCGCGAGTTCGAGCCCCACATGGAGCTCCGCGCTGACGGTGTGGAGTTTGCCTGGATTCTCTCTCTCCCTCTCTGTCTGCCCTTCCCCTGCTTGCGCGCACACTCTCTCTCAAAATAAATAAATAAACTTTAAAACTTAAAAAATAAAAGAGGATATGTACGAAGAACACCAGCTTTCTCCTGTTCCCAGCTAGCTTTCTTCCCCACGAACAAGTATACGGGCCTGTAATTAACAGGTGTGCTCCCCAGCATGGCAGCCGCCAAGACTCTGGGCTTACCCGCTAGCAGGCATGGTGCTCACACCGTCTTAGGAGGCAGGGATCCCCTCCGTGGTCCTGTCTCCCGCAGGAGTGCTGAGCAAGCTCATCGGCTGGCTTCTCCCTCACCCTGCTCATCCCCTCGGTGCATGCTGCATTTTTGGTCTCTGCCTGTTCTTACCAGGCCAGCCTGGTCCTGCCTGCTCATCCTGGCATGTCTGCGCATTCGGCTCGGCATAGCTTAGAGGCTATTGGCTCTAAACCAGGTCTCGTCCATCCGCCTCTCCCAAGCTCACACAACAGAGAATAGGACCCACCGCCCCAAACCATTCAGGGAATGGGAACACATGGAACTCAGGAATGGCCATCGGCAGCTCCTCGGGGGAAGAGCACCTGACGAGGAGTCAGCCCAACCTTGCGGGGGGCCGAATCTTGGGTTACCCCAGAGCGGCTTTGTGATTTGAATCTCTTAGGGCCTCAGTTTCCTCATTCATACCATAGAGATGATCTGGTAAACACCTCCCCCCCCCCCCCGCACCATAAGGCAACAGGTAAGTCAAAAAGAGGTCAAGCTTGTAAAACCAAGGGTCCAATTTCGAGAAGTTAATGAAGTGACTTGGATTCCCAGGGTCCTGCTGACGTGAACTAAGTCCTTTCCAGTCTCAGCTGTGGTTTGGTGCCACCTGAGTACTGTTTACTCTGGTTTAAATATTGATGGGGACGGAGATGGGTCCCGCGGCTGTCTGGCTAAAGTTCCCAGGACAAGAGCAATAATTCCAGGAATGCCCTCGGCACCTGGCCCCTACAGTGTCTTTTAGACCCTGGGAGATTTGGCTGGGAGAACACTGATGACACAGAGACTCACTCTCTGCGTCCCATTTCCCCAGAGGCAGCTGCATCCCTCCCCACGCAGGTGCAGGTCGGGAAGAACTGTGACTCATCCATTTGAAAGCCGAGCCCGGGGTAAGGACAGGAGTGGGGAGAAAAATAACCATTATGCGATGTCTGAATTTGCTCTATTATTGAGTTTCACTTTAACACCTATCCTATTAGTGTTGTTGTGAGGAGTGGGGTTAATATATGAACATGTCAGAGTGCTTGGCATGTGGCACTTGCTCAACAAATCATGCATTCATCCACCACATGTTTCTTAAATACCTACTACGTCCCCAGAACTATACTGGATCCTAGACTATGGCAATGAATAAAGAAAGATGCATATTGTTCTTGCCCTTGAAAGCTTATAATTTAGCAGAAATAACAGCTTGGAGCCATGCCTTGGAAACTCTGAAGGTATTACCATATTTCTTCTTAAACATTTTTTAAAAGTTAATATCTTATATGTCTATTTTGGAAGAGAGTATTCATCTTCTCTAATGGAGAGGTTCTCAGCTGGGGTCAGTTTGGTGCCCAGAGGGACATTTGGCAAAGTCTGAAGACAGTTTTTGATGTTTGTTGTCAAAACCTGGGGGTGGGGGGCGTGCTACTGGCACCTGGTGGGTGGAGGTCAGGGACGCCGAGCTACAATGCACAGGGCAGCCCCCCGCCCCCCAGCACAGACTCGACTGGCCCGAAACTTCAATATGCCAATGCTGAGAAACCGCGGCCGAGAGGGGACCTGCTTAGTCCACAATCAGTTATTTTGGGCCACAAAGGGAGAGAAACACATGTCACCCTTACAAGTCTTAGAAAAGCTAGCCCCTCTGCTCTAGGCTCTACGACACTTGCCCTGTGTTAGAGAAGGCTCTCACGGTTTTTCAGTCCAGAAACATAGTCCTCTCAGGGACAAAGAGAATGGACGCAGGAACCTGTTTACAGAGCACTCAGCACTGTAACTGCATTCTGTGAGTGTTATATTTGACCGACTCCCTTACAGAAAGAAGTTTTCTGGGGCGCCTGGGTGGCTCAGTCGGTTGAGCATCAACTCTTAGGTTCGGCTCAGGTCATGATCCCAGGATCGTGGGACTGAGCCCCGCGACAGCATGGAGCCAGCTTGGGATTCTCTCTCTCTCTTTCCTTCTGCCCCTCTCCCCTGCTCCCATGCATGCGCGCTCTCTAAAATAAAAATAAAATAAATAAGTTTTCAAAGAAAAAGTTCCTGGAAAAGGCCTTGTCGTTTCTACCCTTTGCGCACCCTACCAAGAGACGCAAAGTATCCAAATTACCTCAAGGCCACTGAGCCCAGTTTTTCAGTTCATGTGGCTTGCTTTCTTTTTAAAAGTGTTTTCAAAGCTTGTCTGGGCATAATTCATCCGATCTGGTCGTTAGGGCAGCCCAGACTTCTAGAGCGACTGGTTTTTCTATCCGATGGTTTTCTCACATTTGTGCAGCAAAGCAACACAATTCTGGAGAAGGCAGAGGATAAGGAAGAGTAAGGCAAAAATAACAGGAAGCCAGAAGGAGAGGGAGAGTCGAAGGAAGGAGAGAGAGCGAGAGTGGGTGAGGTAAAAGAGAGAGAGAGAGAGGAGAGAACCAAAGGACTAGGGGGCCGGCAAGCCCAGGAAGAATGGAAAAGGCCAGTCTTAACCTTCTCAGGTTCAAAAGCCTAGATCCTCACCTCAGCTAACTCCTTCGCCTTCTGACCGTGCGTTCCGGAAGCGCTGTGTTGGGTTCCAGCCTCCTTCCCTCTCCTCCGGCTTCTGGGTAGAGGTGGGAGCTCCTGTCTCCTTCACAGCTGGGCTCTGCAGCAGGAACCTGGGTCGAAACAGCGAACGCATCAGGAAGAGAAGCTAGGGCGCACGCGCGAAGCGCGGGACGATTTTGCCACGCCCACTCGCCTTACCCTAGCGGCTGATCGGTGCTGCTGCTGACGAAGCCTGGATAGCCACGTGTGAGCGCCCCACGCAGGATGTGAGCCGTGGTCCCCCCTCCTCTGGTTAGATGATGAGTCAAACTACGATGTGAACCCTTTGAACTCTGTATTTCCCGTCGCATACGCTGAACGAGCCACGCACCTAGTCTAAGAAATGAGATTTGATTTTAAAATGTGCAAACGTGATCCGAAACGTGCCGACCATCTTTTCCAATGCAGTTGTTTTACTTGGAACGTGTCACAGATGTGCTGTCACAGATTCTTCGATAAAACGATTTACCTGAGCTCTCTTGCAGATGTTATGCCTCTAACACACAGCCGTCCAAGACAGCCAGCGACAAACTGGTAAGAGTTGTTCGTAATGCTTGTGGCTAACAGAATCATGTGTCCTATGAAGCATCGTCTTCACTTTCAGCGTTTTTGCTACCGGCTGGTAGCTAGGCGTTCTACGGCACCTCCTTGACGTAAAGAGGAATTTCGTAAAACCTTCCCGAGACTATATTTCATGGCTGAAACTTGCCCCTGACGTATTAGTCTTCAGAAATGAAACTCAACCCCAAAGCTTAATGGTACAAGCACATGACTTGACCAAGGTACCTTTCCTCACTTAACTTCGGTTTTGAATTCACCTCTTAGGGATTCAGTGAGGGTTTCTTCAGGTTTCCTTACAGCATATTCCAGAAAGTCCCCACGTGCCTCACGCATGTGCTCAGTAAGCGTTTGCTAGATGGAAGAACAAGGAGGGCTTTTCAAGAGGGGTCAGTATACACGGGACTGCCTGCCCAGTTGCACTGTCCCCTGAGGGCCGTTCCTCGTCCTCTGTCTCTCATCCGGGCATTTCCAAGACTGAGGGCTCTCTCTCCCCAGGCCAGCCTCCTTCCAGTTCTAAATGCAGACTTCGTGCTGGAGAGGGAAGCACTTCCTGGGCAGCCCAGACACTCCTCAACTCACCGGCACGCCCACTCTGTTCACGTTTGTCCCCAGGCCCGCCCCACGGAAGCCCAAGCCAGGGAGAGGAATGGAAACGATGAGGCCTGAAAAGTCTTCACTCTTTGTTCTTCTGATGGGTGACAGGATAATTAGTCCCAATGAGACGCCGCTCTCCCAGACTATATTTAGTCTAATTGCAGAGCTCCTTTCCCCTGGAGGAGCCTGGGATTCCTCCAGATCATAGTGCCAGAAAGGGAGCAAAGTCAAGCAGGCCAGCCACAGTCACGGCGGGGCATGCCCTCTCCTCAGAAAGGAGGCAGCGGTACGGTTGGCTCCACGATTCAGGAAATGGGGCTCCGCTCCACCTCTGCTACCTAATAGGAGAGTGGTGAGGATGAAATGTATATTTTGTAAAGCACTCGAGAAATTGTAGGTGTGTGATACAGATGTAGGCATGTCACCATAAGTACTGGAAGTGCCCGGATTTCCTCCTTCACAAAGGGCCGGTGCCCACTGGACGCTGACGTGGGAGGCTCTGTCCTACTTATGAAATAAGTGTGCCGTCATCTTCTCGCCCTTCCTCCTCTCCGGGACCATGGCATCCCAATCCTCAACTCATGCTCAGTGCTCAATAAATGTTTAATTGCTAATATTACTCTTTGCAATGAAAATTTCAAACTAGAGACGTACTGACTCAGCAAACACAAGAGATAACTAATTGTCTAAATATACATTTTGCCAATACATTGAGGAGAGGTGGGCCTCTTTTTTTCATTCCCAAGTACACTGAAAGCGGTTGCATAATACTGGTATGCCTTTGTTTATCCCTTGAGCGGTACGTTTTTGAGTATGACCGTTTTCATATAATTTGACATCAAGTTAAATATAATTTAATGAACGCTTCCCTCTTTTGATGGTGCTTCAAAAATACCTCCTTCCCCTAGCTTTCCATCTGTCCTATTTTCTCGGTTCTCAAAAGTCAAAGAGAAGAATTTTTAAATTGCATCTGAAGAATTCTATACGATTCAACATAGATGTACATATGCAGAACTGAGAAAGACATTTGAAATCCGTGGAGCTTTTTCTCCAACTCATCAGGTGGTAAACCTCCCGTTCCAATACACACATGGATTCGCTGTACTCAACACCCTGGATCTTAGTGTTTTTTGAACATTTTCTTCAGCCTAACGAGCACTTGCAATCTGTAATTATTGGGTAATAATGTACTTTGCCTTCCTGGTAGCTCATTCTCTCCCCCGCCCCCATTCCTGCCAACCTCAGCCAATGAGACAGACGCTTATTGCCTGAGGGAAGAGAAAGATGAACTCGGGCTAAAAACAAAGAAGTTATGGCTCAGCTTTGTGCTTCGGGTTAGATTTTTAAAAATTCCCAGCGAGACAACAGTCTTGAAAGCCAGAATTCTTTGAAAAATAAAGAGGTATTTCTCAGAAATTCTAAAGTAGGGTTTCTACATAAAAAGAAACAATGCCTTTTGGAGGAAGCCATGCAGAGTAGAAAGCATAGATGCCTGCCTCTTATGGCTTCTCCTCCCACCAGAATGGGAACAAGCTGGGAATGAGAAAGAGAAAGGCAGGGTCTCTTCTTGCCTCATCGGAGTGTCAAAACTGCATAGTAGATAAACACTAGGTAGTGTGGGGGACGTTAAGAATATCAAGAGTAGTGTCCTGATTCCCCACTGAGCGAGAGGATACTGATTACGTCTCTCAGACAAACTTGGGCTTTGGATTGGTTAGCGATGGCTGAGGGAAGTGCCTAAGGTAGGTGGGCCTGGCATCAGCCTCCTAAGATACCAACTATATACACCTGACCCTTGAAGTGGGGAGTGGGGAATATTAGGGGCACTGACTGCCTCCCCATTGAAAACTATGTATAATTTTTGACTCCCCAAAACTTAATAGCCTACTGTTGACCAAAAACCTTACCAACATCATAGTCCATTAACACATATTTTGTATACTATATGTATTAAGATACTGTGTTCTTATAATAAAGCTCGAGAAAAAAATGTTAAGAAAATCACAAAGAACAGAAAATTCTGTTACAGTACTGTAAAAAATCGGCATAGAAATGTACTCATGCAATTCAAACCCATGCCGTCATGGGTCCGCTCTAATGGAGAGTGTTATAAAACAGGACTCTCAAACTTTTCAATCTCTGGAAGGCAGACCGAGTATCTACTGAGCCTGTTTCTCTGGGGCGAAGTTTTCAAATTCTTTGGTTTCAAGATCCCTTGACATTCTTACATATTACTGAGGACCCCAAAGAGCTTTAATATATATTGCTACAAAGATTTACTATATCAGAAAATAAAATTACAAAATGCTTAACATTAACTTTTTAGGGGTCCCTGGGTGACTCAATCGGTTAAGCATCTGACTTCGGCTCAGGTCATGATCTCACAGTTGGTGGATTCGAGCCCTGCATTGGGCTCTGTGCTGACAGCTCAGAGCCTGGAGCCTGCTTCCGGTTCTGTTTCCCTCTCTTTCTGCCCCTCCCCCCCTTGCACTCTGTCTCTCCCTCTCTCTCTCTCTCAAAAATACACTTTAAAATTTTTAAAATCCTAACTTTTTTTAAAAGATAAACTCATTGGTGTTAATGTAAATACTTTTTATACAAAATTACTAATTTCCAAAAAAATTTTAAATTTTAAATGTCATGAGAAGAATGGTATATGGTATATGGCATATATGTTGCAAATGTCTTTAATGTTAAGCTTAATAGAAAGCTGGATTCTTTTATTTGATCCTGACTTAACTTTGTTATGAAAAATTGTTGTGGTTGAAGAATCCAGCCTCATGAAGGATAAGTAGTTGGAAAAGAGAAGTATCTGAATAAAATTATATAACTGTGGATATTCTCCTTTGATACTACACCCAAATTCAACAAGTGGTAGTTTTGTAATGGTTAGTTGCAATGCAGCATCTAAAACCACATTACTGGGGTGCTGGGCTGGCCCAGTCGGTAGAGCATGTGACTCTTAATCTTGGAGTCATGAGTTTGAGCCCCACATTGAGTATAGAGATTGCTTAAAAATAAACAAAACTACATTATCAGTAAATATTCTCCATTACACTAAGGTTTATTGATCTATTTTGCACTTGGAATGGATCTTTTACCCATTTGTGATTTTGTAACATCATTGTCATTTGGAAAATATTGTTTCACTGGGTTATGTAGATACTATAAATGTTGACACATATCATTATACAGTGTCAAATATATCTATGTCTATTTATATTTAGCTGGCAAGCGTGGAATTTTTGGTTTTTGGAGGCTTTCAGCACTGGGACGCTGTCGAGTTCATGGTGGCAGATAAACTTTTTCCAAAACTTTCACTCAAAAGCTCAAATTTATCATTGCCAACAAATACTACCAATTATACTTTTTAATTTTTTAGATTTTTTAAGTTTTTTTTTTTTTTTATTTTGAGAGAGAGATAGAAAGTGGGAGAGGGACAGAGAAAGAGGGAGACAGAATCCCAAGCAGGCTCCGTGCTGTCAGCACAGAGCCCGATGCAGGGCTCGAACTCATGATCCGTGAGATCAAGACCTGAGTTTAAGTCAGACACTTAACTGAGCCACTCAGGAGCCCCTCGATTATTTTTTTTAAGCTCTATGCCCAACGTGGGGTTTAAACTCAGGACCCCAACATCAAGAGTTGCACGCTCCACTGACTGAGCCAGTCAGGCACCCTAACACTATCAATTATTTTTCTTAAGTGACAGGCTCAATTTGTTCATTTTCAAGAAAATTAACAAATCTAAATAGCCGCAGTTTGTCTATTAGTCATATTCACAAATGATTTTTCTTCCTTTTTTTTTCTTTGACCACCTTCATTCATTTTTTTAAATAGTAATTTCTTTGAAACTTTTATTTATTTTTGAGAGAGAGAGAGAAAGAGAGAGAGACAGAATATGAGCAGGGAAGGGGCAGAGAGAGAAGGAGACACAGAATTCAAAGCAGGCCCCAGGCTCTGAGCTGTCAGCACAGAGCCTGATGCGGGGTTCGAACTCTTGAGCCATGAGGTCATGCGTGACCTGAGTAGAAGTTGGATGCTCAACCAACTGAGCCACCCAGGTGCCCCACTGCTACACACTTATTAGAATGATTAAAAATCAAAAGACGCTACTGACACTGAATTCTGGCAAGGGTGAGATGCAACAGGGATTCTCACTCATTGCTGATGGGAATGCAAAATGATCAGACACTTTGGAAGACACTTTGACAGTTTCTACAAAACTAAACATACTGTTACCATAAAATCCAGTGGCCACGCTTCTTGCTGTTTACCCAAATGAGTTGAAAACTTACGTCCACATAAAAATTTGCACACTGATATTTGTAATTGCCAAAGCTTGGAAGCAACCAAGATATCCCTCAGTAGGTAAATGGACAAATAAACTGTGGTATATTCAGACAATGGGTTATTCAGAGCTATAAGAAATGAACTATCAAGCCATGAAAAGACATGAAGAAATTTAAATGCATATTACGGAGGGGTGCCTGGCTGGCTCAGTCAGAAGAGCAAGTAACTCTTGATCTCAGGGTTCTGAGTTTGTGTCCCATATTGGATGTGGAGATGGCTTAAAAGTAAAATCTTTAAGGGCACCTGGGTGGCTCAGTCCATTAAGTGTCCAACTCTGGTCATGATCTCACAGTTCATGGGATCAAGCATCACATTGGGTTCTATGCTGACAGCTCAGAGCCCGCTTGGCATTCTCTCTCTCTCTCTCTCTCTCTCTGCCCCTCCCCCCGTTGAAATAAATAAACATAAAAAGTAAAATAAAATCTTTAAAAATGCACATTACTGAAAGAAGCCAACCTGAAAAGTTGACATACTGTATGATTCCAACTACATGACATTCTGGAAAAGGCAAAACAATGGAGACAATAAAAAGATCAGTGGTTAAGGGGAGAGAGGGATGAACAGGTGGAACACAGAGGATTTTTACAGCACTGAAGCCATTCTGTAGGATACTATAATGGTAGATACGTGTCCTCACATATTTGTTAAAACCCATAGAAGTTACAACACTAATGCAAACTATGGACTTTGGGTGGTAACGATGTGTCAACGTAGATTCATTGATTTAAAAAAATATACCATTCTGGTATAAGGTGTTAGTAATGGGGGATGTACGGGGGCAGAGGGTATATGTTAACTCTCTGTCTTTTCTCTTCAGTTTTGGTGTGAACCTAAAGCTGCTCTTAAAAATCTATTAAAAAAATACATAAATCAAAAACTACTACAACTGCAAAGAGAGAGAAATCTAGCATTATAAAGATTTCAACATTTCCCTCTCAATAATTGATAAAGCAAGTATACCTAAAAATCAGTAAAAATATAGAAGACATAAACACCTTTATCAACCAATTTGATGTAATTGACATTTATGGTACACTTCCTCAGCTGCAGAATACCACTTTTTTCAAGAGCACACAGATTATAGGCTGTATTTATGGGCTGTAAAACAAGCCTCAGTATAGTTACACTGATTTAAGTCACACAAAGTATGTTCTCTGACTATAATGGAATTAAAATAGAAATCTATTAAGAGAAAGATAGCTGAAAAGTCTTCAAATATTTGGAAACCAGGTAGCATATCTCTCAATTACACATGAGTCAAAGAAGAAATCAAAATCAAAATTAGAAAGTAGTTTCAACTGAATAGAAATGAAACAATATATCAGAATTGTTGGGATGTGACTAAAGCAGTACTCAGGGGGAAATTCATAGTACTCAACATTTACTTTTTTAAAAAGAATAGTTATCAAATTATTGATAACAACCTCCATGTTAAGACATTAGATAAATAACAAATTAAACCTAAAATAAGCAAAAGAAATGAAAAACTTTGTATTAAACAATTTTTTAATGTTTATTTATTTTGAGAGAGAGCGCGCTCAAGAAGGGGAAGAGCAGAGAGAGAGTAAGACAGAGAATCCCAAGCAGGCTCCGCATTGCCCATGGGTCTCGACATGGAGCTCAAAGTAGGGCTCGAAGTGAGGCATGAAGTGGGGCTCAAACTCAAGAACCATGAGGTCATGACCTGAGCTAAAACCAAGTGCCAGATGCTTAACCTACTGAGCCACCCAGGCACCCCTGAATTTAAAAAATTTTTAGTCAAACATCTCTTTATATGAGCTATTTGTTTCTTTGTGAATTGTCTGAGCAGGACATTCGTAGGGTCTACTGGCATGTTCCATTTTTTTCTTTTCCTTTATGACTTCTAAGTGTTCTTCATACAGTGAAGATATTAATCTTTTGCAATGTGTGTTGCATATATTTTTCTTAGTTTTTCCATGTCCCCCATTCTTGTTTATAGTCTTTTTTGCCATACAGAAACTCTTAAATTTCCTGTAATTCAGTTGTTTTCAAGATTTTTTTTTTCATGATATACCTAAGAAGCTTCTATACATTGCTCGTAAAAATACCTAACACCCCCCTTTTTTTCTAGTTCTTTTATGGTTTAATTAAAATTTCTAACATTATATATATAATTTTTTAAAGTGATCCCTATGCCCAATGTAGGGCTGCAACTCAAGACCCCAAGATCAAGAGCTGCATGCTTCACCGACTGAGCCAGCCAGGCCCTATTTTGCATTAATTTTTGTATATGGTGAGAGGTACAGATCAAAGTTCTTTTCTTTCTCTGTTGATATCTAATTGTTTTATCATATTAAAAGATACACTGAATGACTAACATACCTTTTTTGAAAGTCAATTGTCCATATATGAGTGAGTCTATTTTTAGACTCTATTCTGTTCCATTGATATTTTTGTATATCTATGTACCAATAACACGTTGTCTTAATTACTGTAGCTTTATAAATGTTTTTAAATCAGGTAATATTTGTCCTCCAACTTTGTTTTTCACCTTCAAATTTGGTTAGGCTATTTGTTTGTCCTTTGATTTCCATATGAATTATCTGAGATCAGCAAAGATGTCCAAGAACTCTACTCTTCATTAGAATTGCTTAATAGGAGGGAGAAGGATGGTTAATAGTTTGCTTATTTTCAAAAGGTACTCACCCTTGTTGCCATCAATTCCTGTAACATTCTGGTCACTCACCTTCAGCTTTGATGCTACAGTCTTGGTTCCTGGCTATACTAAAATGCTGAATTTGGTTCCATTCTCAGCTGTCATTTCTTATGTCAAGGACATTTTTCTGAGTCATCGCACAGAGTGGACTGCAAGAGCTTTGCTTCCCTCCAAGACACACCAATTCTTCTAACATCATTACTAGTTTCTCTAGTCCTACAGGGTTTTCCTTAATTCCACTGATGGACCTTAGATTCTTCATTTACTTAAACAAAACTACGTTTACTTTTTCTTTCTTTTTTTAAGTAGGCTCCACACCCAACATGGGGCTCAAACTCACAACCTCGAGATCAAGCTGCAGGCTCCACTGACTGAGCCAGCCAGGCATCCCAACAAAGCTACTTTTAAGTTAACCTTCTCAGGTTGCGCAGCAAAGAAAATGTCACACAAGTTTTATTTTCTTTATCCACTTTGAGTCTCTTTTTAAAGAATTTGTGGTAAAATATACATAACATTTACCATTTTAACCATTTGTAAGTGTGCAGTACTGTAGCGTTAAGTACATTCATATTGTTGCAACCACACCACCGTCCACCTCCAGAACTTTAAACACCAACTCCGAATCCCTATTGCTCCAAATCACTGGCAACCCCCCAAGTTACTGGCTTACTTAGGGTCAAAGTCCAACTCCACCATGTCCCCAGTCTAATTTCTTCATGAATTTGACTACTCTAAGCACCTTATATAAGTGGAATCATATTTGTCCTTCGTGTCTGGCTTATTTCACTCAGCACAATGTCTCCAAGGTTCATCTGTGTTGTAGCAGGTGTCAGAATTTCATTCCTTTTTAAGGCTGGATAATATTCCCAGTGTATCACATTTTATTTATCCATTTATTGATGGACATTTGGATTGTTTCACTTTTTAGCTATCATAAATAATGTTGCTATGACCATCGGTGTGCAATTATCTGTTCAAGTCTCTGTTTTCATTTCTTTGGGACATATAGCCAGAAGTGAAATTGCTGGATCATACGGTACTTCCGTTTAATTTTTGACATACTGTTTGCCTCAGTGGTTGAGCCAGTTCACATTTCCACCAGCAATGCACAAGGGTTCCAGCTTCTCTTCCTTGCCAACACTGTTATTTTCTTGCTGATAAATATACATATACATATATATACACACTCTACCACACAAAGTAAACTTTACTCCCAACGTGAGACTCACACTCATGACCCCGATATCAAGAGCTGCACACTCTACCGACTGAACCAGCCAGGTGTTCCCTTTTCGTTTTTAGAATAGTTATCCTAATGGATATGAAGTCGTCTTATCGTGGTTTGGTTTGCATTGTTCTGGTGACTAGTGATATTGAGCATCTTTTCATGTGCTTGTTGGCCATCTGTATATATATCTCCTCTAGAGAAGTGTCGACTCCAGTCCTTTACTTGTTTTTTAATTAGTCAGTTGTAGGAGTTCCTTACATATTCTGAATATTGATTTCTTACTAGATATATGATTTACAAATATTTTCTCCCATTCTGTGGGTTGCTTTTTCACCATGAATAATGTCCTTCGATGCACAAGTTTTTCATTTTTAATGAAATCAATTTATCTTTTGTTGCCTGTGTTGTTTTTTTGTTTTTGTTTTTTTGCATATCCCAGAAATCACTTGTCAAATCGGGTTATAAAGCTTTCCTTATTTTCTTCTGGGGGTTTTACATTTTTAATGTTTAGGTCTTATATCAATTTTGGGTTAATTTTTGTGTAAGACATAGATTAAGGGTCCAATTTCATTCTCTTGCATGTAGGTATCAAGTTTTCCCAACAACATTTATAGAAAAAACTGCCATTTCCTCGTTGACTGGTCTTGTTGGCATCCTTGTCAAAAATCACTTGATCATTTACATATGTGACGGTCTATTTCTGGGCTCTCTATTCTACTTCATTGATCCATAGGTTTGTCTTCACGCCATTACCACACTATTTGATTACTGTGGCTTTGTAGTATAGGTTTCCTTTTTATTTTTGAAAGGCACCACACATTCTTTCTGGCTCATGTTCAGTTCTTTAACCCCCTTCAAGTGTTGCCTGGAGACCGGCACTGTCTGTAGTTCCCGGATTTAGCCAGGATCCAGGGATAATTGTGCAATCAGGTGCAGGAAAAGGAGCAACAGGTGAGTCATTCAACATGGTATTTGGGTTTTTTGGAAAAGAAAAGGCACAGTCGCTAGGGTAAAACTGTATGCCTTTATTCAATTTAAATGAGTCGTTAAGATAAAATACAATTTGCCATGTGCAGAAACATTATACATTCAATTTTGAAGAAGGTAGTTTTATACAGCCAATAAGAGGAACAGTCTAAAAGTGAGAGGAATAAAGACGATAGTGAGAGGGAGCTAAAAGGCAGAGTTTCATCTGTCAAAGTGCTAAGGCCCATGTGCACAAAGTTTTAAAGTGAACGAGACCAACAGGTCATTTCTCCCATTCGGATTCCTCTTGGTGCTGGTGAAAGTCTTAAGGTGTGATGCAATCACAGGACTAAGATGGGTTTTTAAAAAGGTAGGTCATAGCACTTACGGCTAAAAGTTTTTCATTTCTAGAGTTTCAGTTGCCATGTACTCAAGATCTTTCATGGATTCTACAAATTTTGTGAATTCGGTAAGAACTCGCCCTTCAATCCGTAGTTCATTATCAAAGAACAAATCGTCAGGTTCTCCCCAGCCCAGAACCTATCTCCTTATGCAAGAAAGAGGAAACCAAATATGAAACTCTGGAAGAGTTTCATTAAAGTTTGTGTTAGGTGATTACATATAGGTTCAGCTGGGGTCACCAGAGTATTTGAATTGCTGTTGCCTGAAAGCCTAAAATGAGAATTGTTCACTTAGGGTCAAAGTCCAGCTCCACCATGTCCACGCTCTAGGTATCTGAAAACATCAGACATTGGCTTTTGGAAAGAACTGACCCAAGAAAGTAAAAATTTTTTGTACCACGCTTTCCATAGAAAGAAAATAGGCTGTGTGCAAAATAGTTCTAAAGCATCTTCAAGTATTTTGATGTCATTTGACACATTGCTTTCTTATTGGACTAATCTGAATTTTAAATATTTAAAAAGAGGATCCATGATTAAAGTCAGTAAAATTCAATGTTGGCTCAAGTTGGCCTAATAGTGTTTGCGAGCAACATCTGTGTCATCTGACAGACAGGTGTACAGCCCTAGATCCTGATCAGCGGCAAAGGTTGCCACTAGACAATTCAATAGAAAACCATTACTTAGCCTACGAAATGTCTCAAATTCTGTGTTCCAACCACGGCAAATTTAACATTATGTGAAGCCAAAACGTTAAAAAAAAAACCATTTTGTAAAAAAGTTAAGAATAACTCCAAGTTTACTTAAACTTTAAACCCAATCTTGGGTTTCTCTCTCTTCTCCCGTAGGCATTCTCTGGGTTTTGCAGTCACAATGGAGATCAGAGGGCTTATTTCCCTTTAGCCTCTCTGAGTTTGGAGAACCAGGGACACGGAGTAGGAAGTTACTCTTCAGGAAAGTCCACTGTGTGGTCATAGCCCATCTGCCCGGCTGATCGTCTCTGGCTCTCCGTTCCAGGCCCAGCCCCTCCTTCTGGCTATAAGGAAGTCTTTCTAAGGATGCCCGTTATAGGTTAGGACTGAAAGCTCCATGGAGGTATAGAGATTCCGTAGTTTATACAGTTTCTATAGAAGAAACCGAATCTTTTAAGGTTACCAAAATATTAGGAAAATATAGGATACCCAGCCTCCTGCTTCCTGGACAAAGTTGAGACATTTCACAGTGGAATATACCAAATACCTCTTTAACTGAAAGGTGATTATAGATACTCTGGCATACAGATTTTGAGTTGCAAATCCAACAATTCAGGTTAAAGATAAATGGTAAGGAAATTTCAAGAATAAACACTAACAAAATACAATGATTTATCCTTTAAAAAACTTTGTCAGTGTCTCAAAGTAAAAATTGGGAATTTGAGCCACTAAAAATTTTAGGGCTAGTGTCCTACTTAAGTTTTTTATAATTCAAGTTCTGTGACTTAGAGATGGGGGGGGACCAATTCTACAATATTTGAACAAAAAACTTGAGATTCTATCCACTATGAGAAAAAGCAGGGATGCAACACCTTTTTAACAATATAAAATAAAGGGATACATTTCCTTCTCACCAGACTACAAGATGAAAATCAAGGTTTAGTTTTAATTCCCTTTAGGTTCGTGATTTAACATCAGTGACAGGAAGGCTGCATTATTAATCTAACTGTTGCTAGAAAGGGTTAGTTGAGAATAGTACATAGCATCTTCCCTGACGCACCAACCAGACATAATCGAAAGGGATTCTCTTCAACTGAGATATTACTAATTTCATGAGGTTTCTACTAAGAATTCTACATCGTCCAATGATTGTTTTCAGAAAAGATAAATTTTATTGACATGGTTCTTCACTTCCACACTGTTATTTCACCCAGGGGCAATGCCTTTTTTTTTTTTTCTTCATGTTTTGCCGCTGTGTTTCACTCAGTGCCTCAAACCCTTCTTCCGTAATTCATTTTCACTTAAATTTCCGTTGCGTCTTGGGAACTATGTAGCACGTATTTACTCCTTGAGCCTTTAACTAGACACATGCTGGATGGCTACTACTGCTTTAGAGAAGACCTTTTACAATTTACATGGCTGCTTTTGTTTGCCCTTGCATAACCAGAACTTTAGTACAGTGTTTAGCACACAGCAGGTGCTCCAAGAACGATGTGAATGAATAACATGGTTTGTACACAAAAACGGCTAGACACATGATGCTAAGTCTTATTTCTAAAGACCACGTATGGCCAAGTAGTGTCAAAAGCAATGAACACAGGTTTCTAAGGCTGTGATGTAAATAAAAGACAGTTGGGGATTCAAGTTGAAGTTGTGTCCTAGTATACTGCTCTTTCTCATTCAAACGCAGATACATTAGGCTCCTATGTCATTATCTGAATATGAATTTTACTTTCAATGAGGTAGGAGGCCTATTTAAATAATTAGTTACTAGAAATGGGGGGGGGGCTTTGTAAAAGACCGTAATGGGCTGGTCCGCACACATTTAACATTTCACCCTCACTCCTATTTATTATATGGGCATTATGAGGATGCAGATACTCCCTGAGACTTCAGAAATTTCCTTTAGAAAAAGCACATTTTCAGCAAAGATTTAGAGTGCTGTTCTCTTGGATGGGTAAATGATCTTCGATGTCTTTGGGCAACTCTGATATTTGAAATGTCAATTTTTGAAAAATAATAAGGCTGTCTTTTAAAAAGCATTCTACATATCCTTATTTATTTCTAAAACAAGCTATTTTTATTAGTGAAAATAATCAGAGCCTCGCAATTATGGGGAGAACTAGGGAACTACAATAAAAAGTCAGTTTCATGGGTCGCTAAAATACATTCTTGAAGTTGACTTTATCTCATCAATAAATCTATAAATTACTCATTTTTAAAGAATGGCCTAGAGATCTTTATTTCCAAAGCCTATCTAGCTATCATTTTGCTCCTTCAATCATATCCTAAAATCAAGTGTTAACAATCACAAAATTCTCTTGTACAGGATTACAGACTATCTGTAGGTATGGGACTATGGGCAATTAAGCTCTCCTAAAATCTGGCTCATTCCTCATTTGCAGAATTCCTTCCCAACACTACACAGTTCAAAATCTAAGTTCTCCTAGCTCTTCTAGCTCTCAAGATCAATCAGCAAGGTTAGGAAACTTCCTCTCCAGATAAATCAGGAAGGAGACAGAACTGGTTAGGGAATTCACTTCTCAAAGAACTGGGAAACAGGAAAAAAGTTCTCAATTACCTTCACGGGATTATTTCTTCACGTAGTCCTGCTGCTTGTACGATGATGGCAGCAAATGTTTGCTAATGAATTCTTAACCATCATTGGGAAAGAAAAACCTATTTTCCCTCTGAAATATTTTCTTACCGTTCTTAGTTACAGAAACAAACAGTGGGCACATTAAAAAAAAAAAAATGTACCATGTTTTGGTGTTTGTCTGTTTTTAACGTTCCCAGGAACACCAGATGGTTAAGAGACAGAGAGGTGTAAGGGTGAAAACAGAGACAGACAGACGAAGTGAATTTAATAGTTTTACTAGAGTCCTGAAAGAAAGCCGCTACCCTGATATGTTCATCACCGAATTCCTCATCTCGCTCCTCCGTACAGTCTGTGGCAACCTTCCGAATATAAGGCAGCCTCTGAGGGCCCTCACCCCCTCCGCTCTCGCATGGGTGTCAGCCTCGAGATTCACCAGAAACTCCAAGGTTTTTATTTTCACTTTAATTATCTTTTACTTAATAATAAAATGAAAAATAAGAATATATGAATACATACAATCTATATACATATATTTATTGCAAATACTTAAAATTCTTATGTAAAATGATTCTTCTATATTTGTGAAAAAATATGACTTTTTAAATGGTGTTGACACCAACTTCTCTGTACATACCCTCAATTCCAATGTTAACAATTCCTTTAAAAAGGCAAAAGACACAAAAGTTTAGCATTTACCAAACCAGTCTGTACAAACCTTATAAGCCGGAAGGAAAAAAAATAGCTCGTGGTAAATAAGTCGATTTTCTTTTAAAATAAAAAATAAAACTTCAAAACTATTCCCCTTATTGCATTTCTCGGAAATAATCTGAGTGTCTTTAGAGTAACTTCCTTTGTAATAATTTGTGCCTTAACAGTGAGGCCCTACATTAAACATACCATATATGAGAAATTCAAAGTCTTCCACTGTTACTTTTTACATAGATATTAAAATATATATTACTTAAAATATATTACTGGAAAGCTATCTTTAAAATTGATCTTTAATAGTTGTATCAAATGTAAAGCATTAAAAAAAATAAAGTAACCAAGAATCTATGAAGCTCTTACTTCAACTTTAGGAAATGTTTTACCTATTGTTCCCTTCCAATAGGCGTGTAGGTACTGAAACACGGTAGGAAAGATCCCTGCCTATCATCATGTTTCTCAGAGTCTCTTTGGACTATTCTACGAATTGAGCTGAAAGCTACCACTGGCCAGGTTTTTTCCCTAGCACGTTGTTGTAATGCAACGGGGACTTTTCCCTCCTTGCTGTGAAAGTGAAACCTCTAGGTCACAGAGAAAACCCTGGCCCTGCTCACAGGCAGTGAGTTCTAGAAATAAATAGTGGTGTCATGACCAGAGAAGATCCCCTCATTAGAACAAATCATTTCACCTAAGAGTTAAAGGCTCTAAGGTAGAGAAAGGCAATTAATAAGCAATTAGGATGGTAACTGTCAAGTTATTACTACATATGAATTTACACCTTCACCCGGAAGGCGTTGAGGTCTTCCTTTGGCTATTTATTTAAATCTGAGAGAATTCCTAAAACACATACGTCCGGGTGCCTTCCCGGCCCATGCAACTATGCTTCCCTACCCCAAGAAAAATGTCCCATTTGCCAGATCTTATTCTTAGAAATGGGATACCACATATAGTTTCAATATCTTGAGCATAGGGGTTAAGGAATAGTAGGGCAAACACCTCCAAGTTATTTGGCTTTATTTTCAGTTTAATAGGACGGAGAATTTTCATAGAAATTTTTTTTTTTAAGATTCAGGGAACCTTCTCTACTAGACAACTTAGAACATTCATTAAGTAAGACTGAGATGATTATTTATTGTTAATGCTCTCTCCCCAAGGTGACCTACAAAGGAAGGTATCTGAAGGCTGAGAAGCATACCCTGGCGGCATAAGCATCAGGCACAATGCCTGACTAGTCACCGGAAACAGTGCAACTACATACCATAAAAATAAGTTTAGCACTTCTCCGCAACCTCTCAGATTGAACTGAAAGGTGAAGCAACTCTGAAAACCTAAGATAAAAACTGCTTTAAAGGTACTGGAGCTCCCAAGCTCTTAACAGTACAAAGATTTTTCTTGTTCCTACTGCTTCATTTTCAAAAGAGCCAGATTGTAATGGCTGGATTGTTGCTGTTGCTTTTCTGTTCAGCTCTTAAAATGACTTTCTACCTGAAACCACTGTTTTGAAACAAACTGATAAATGTATTGTATTTAATTTACTACCAACCTGAGAAATTCTATTCTCTCATTCTGTCGAGATTGAGGCAGTGTACCTAGTTGGCAAATTCTGTTTTAGGGACATTCGTAAATGCAAATATTTTATTAGCTGAGTAGTATTTGTTAAGGGAATCTGGGGAATAATAATGCTTAGGGCCTATCCGTAAGAGCCCGGTCAAGATGAAGAGGCACGATACGGTATGCTCTCCAAATGGACTTGAAAATCCCTGATACCTTTCCTCCTTTCTGGTTAGTCTGTCCAACCTCAGATTAGGGGAACCAGGGAGGAGAGACTTCCTGACAGCAAAGGTGCAAAGAAGAAAATTCACTTTGATCAACCCAATTGGTAATTCACGTTTAGCATGGGGTCTGTTCTGAAACACTCAGGCACTTCCAGCGCACAGACCAGCCCTCAGTCCTGGCACGGACGTGGGGAGTGAAGAAGCTAGGCATGGAGAGTCTTAACCAGCCACAGGCGCTTTTAATCCCCTCCCTTGGACTGTCCAGGGTACTGAAAGTTTGGAGAACAGAACCATGGTTTCTGTTTCCTACTGGATCTTGGCTGGAGAACTTATTAATCCTTACCCCTGGATCCTTGCAGCCTTCATATTCTTAAGCTAGGAAGAAAAAGGGAAGGTAGGAGGACATCCTATTGTCTCAGCTGAAACTAGAACAAAGATATTAATCCTACATTTGCTTTGGGTCGCAAAAAGTAACAGAAGCATTTAACTGAAAAATAGTGTAGTAGTAAGTTTCTTATGGGGTTCAAAAATATTACAAGTATGTATTTTGTGGGGCAGGGAGGGAAATGGGTAACAGAATGGGGAAAGGCAAAGAGTATTACTGTTACTTTTTCCTAATCTGGAATGTGATTTAGTAAGTTTACACTGTTCTGCATATGATAAATGTCACGTCCCGAATGCTAAGTACAACCACAAGTGTACTAGGTTGCAGTAATATTTTTACTTTACACGCTTAAAATTAGGAAACTTAAAATCAATATGCAAATGAGGCACATTGACAACACCCAATTCTTCAATACCAAATTCTGGTAAATTGCAGATTTAGTTTAACGTTCTTAAACCATGACCTAAATATATGTACTCTAAAAAACTCTTTAGTCACTAGCGAGATTAAAAAAAAAAAAAAGCAAACAATAAAAAAGGAAAAAAAAATCAACAAAAACAAATAACAAAACTTTGAAGCTAATTTCTCCTCTTTTCTAGATGTCCCCTTAGCCATTTACCGGAGCCCCTTCACATTAGAAATTTCTAGTGCATAGATAGCAGTAATCCAAAACAGAGGACATATTTTCTAAAACAGGGAAAGTGTCTAACTTTCACTGAATATGTGTACACTGTGTTCAGAGTAATATATAATAAGGTTCCTCCACACTCCTCAGATGCCTGGGAGGTCCAGAAAGGCTTAGCGGAACAGGCAAACGTGACGGCCAAGAGCTTTTCTTCCTGCAGCAACAGCAGTCTACAGAACATCAGGGAACAGACTGGGCAAGAAGAGGAAAAGAAAGGCTACCTTGTTTCTAGAGTGAAAACCGTTTTCCAAAGTTCTCTATGTTCGGTTTAACAATTTCTGCACTTTTACTCCTTTGCCGACAAAACACATAGTTCAAATCACCCCATCGTTAACATTTTTGTTACTTTTGTCCTAGGATTTCCCACCTGTTTGTAAGCTCCCACGACTGACAATGTACTTGGATGTTACTGCCGGAACCGCTGCCCTGCACAGGCGACAGGAACAGCAGAGGCCCAGAGAGGCTTCCCCTTTAGGGGCCACATTCGTGGTCTCAGGGCAAGGTAGCAGGACTTGGGGGGAGGGCTCCACAAATCGCAAGCAGAGAACCTGGCAACGGCACGGGTTGTTGAACCAGGTCAAGAGCTTTTGGAGTTTGAAATACTACCTGTGAAGTGAATACCTTATCAAAAATTGGAACTTAAGGAGGTTCTGTCTAAGGTAAAGGGACTGAACAAAGCCTGACTCCAGATCCCACAAGGCTGAATAATCTAGGGAAAGCCTGCAGTCACACTGTCGTGACATAATCAGCTTGAATGGTCATTTCTCCAGACAATCCCTTCAACTCCTTCCTTTTCCCGGCCACTTAGGAAAGGACAGAAGAGAGACAGCTTCCTGTAACCATGCATGGCATTAAAGTTTTCTCAGAGTCACGTGAAGCGGAACATAAATCTGAATTTAAAGTAATACATCATTACCCAAACACTTGGAAAAACAATGTTAAAACAAAATGTGACATATTTACATGATTTTGTAAGTGCAAACTTGTCACAAATTCACAAAGTCTGGCCTGACCTAGACTTACTATACAAGGTGCTCTTCCTCTAAAATGTTAAGATCTGCACTCTGTATTCCTGATTAAGTAATGTTTGTCTCTTAAGACAACTGAAACCTACTTTTTTATTTCTGTGATTCCAAAAGGACATGAAAATACATCTCGTCAACCCTTCCCTTCCTGCCTCCTTTACAGCGTGCTCTCTTTCTAGTCTCACTACCGAACGACAAGGCAGGAGACACAAAGTTTAGAGGGGCCGATGCAGTCATCGTGGCAGAACGCTCCACACCCCTTGCACATGATCATGGCTTTCAATCGGCAGTAACATTTCGAAGGTGTGTCCTCTATGCTGTTCTCTTCGGGAAAGGCCTGGACAGGAATGGTCTGGCCATGGCTGCTGGGATTCATAGCTTGGCTAGCAGGGATAGTAGTGACAGTCACTGAAAAGGACATGACATCACCTACGTTGCTAGATACCTGGCTACAGTCAGGCATCCCCGGTACAGCAGAGTTAGGGTCCAGGTCAGACGAGGTGGAGACATTGATCATGCCTCTGTAGCTTGGCCCAATCTGTGTGGGGCTTCCATACAGCTTTGGGGTTTGCAGTGGTGGAAGGAGGAGAGGCTGATGGGTGGGGCTGTCTGCAGCTAGAGGGAGAGCAGCAGAACTGAAAAGCTCGGGGCTGCTACACATCGTCTTCCCTCTCACTGCATGAGCCATTTGTTTCTGCGCTGCCTGAATAAAATCTCTGGCTAGGGTTTTTCCATCGAATGTTTGGCCTCTAGGGAACAGGTAATTCTCCTTGCTTAAAGAGGTTTGCTCATGCACTGGTGTCTCCGCCTTCACATTCTTTTTTGCTAAACAATCATTGGTGCATGGGGTCTCTCTACTGTGGGGTCCTGAACTTGCTTCACACTTGCCGGAACCCAGGGAAGCCTGGGGCTCCTCCTTCACCATGACAGGTTCTTGCTCATCACCAGTACTTTCCTCATCAGTATCTTCTTCTTTGCTGCTGCTACTATCTCCTGTTGCATTTTTACCGTCTGTATATCCCACTTTCAAGGCCTCAGTGGGGCTACTTAGACAAAAACGGTCTTCAGGGTTTACAGAATGGGTCCTCCTAAAGCTCTCTGAACCCCGGCCATAGGTGGAAATGTTAAGTAAGTAGTGACCTGCCATTGCAGGCTTTGATGTCCTTCTGCCAGCAAAACCCAACATGAACCTCTGGCTTGTGGATATATCTTCTAACTGGAAACCTGAGTGAGCGAAGCTGAACTGGGAGGGCTGCACAAACGGGAGAACATTCTGCCTCCGAACCCTCTGGATGAGAGTCTGAAGGATCTGATCTTGGGTGGCTTTACTTAGTCCTTCCTGGTACTGGTGCGTGTCAATGCTAGAGTCCCTCAGATCCTTACCTGACAAGAGCTGAAGGGATCTTGGAACCTGGGGGAGCTGCTTACTTTGCAAGGATTTACCCAGCGGCTGTATAGCCGGGTGAGACTGCCTCTCACTAACTTCCTCTCTGCTGTTCTCTGTTGCGTTGGTGCCTGCGAGGGCTCCTCCCCCCGACTCCTCTCTTGTGCTCAGTGGAACAGTTTTCATTTCAACTTTGGTGAGAGGTTTAGGCAGAATCTGCTCCATGGGAACATCTTTGCCCTGAAGCAGCTGAGTGACCAAAGGATTATTCGCGGGGATACTAGAGCTTGGCCTTGAAATGGGTCCGTTCATATTTGAAGAAGTTCCTGGAGTTTTAAGGCTAGAAGCTACTGGCAGAGCACTCGTGGATGGAGCCGATCCGGTAGGTGCTACAGTCACACTGACCTGGGGCACAGGGAGCTTTTCTGAAGTGGCTGTTGTTAACAAAGATGTTGAAGGAGAGGGAGTCCTATCCACTGACGCACCCGCAGTTGTCTCTGCTGAGGCTGAAGGGTCTGGTATACTCTTACTAGAACCTGCCCTGGGCTCGCCTATGCCATCAGCTGCAAAACGAACAGGTGAGGCACCAGAGAGGAGAGCAGAATCTGTCGGAGTAGAAGGTGCTTTCTCCTGTCTGCAATTATTGGGCCCTTGTGGGTGGGTAAGAGAGGCCACTGTGGCTGTCGCTCTGGTGGGATTCAGTTTTTCATTACTCAGTCTCCCTATGGCTGGTGGGGGTGCGTTAGTGTGGGCTGGTGATGGGACACCTGTGCGTGCTCCACTGATGGTAAGTGCTGGAGGCACTGAGGGGGTTTGCTGTAGTTGTGCTCCAGAGACACTATGAGGCTGAGCCTGGTCTGGGGTCTTGGTCTCAGACTGGGGCTGAGTCCCTGGACCACAGGGTAAAAGCTCTCTCGTACCTCCCCTGCTTCCAGTTCCTGCCAATTCCAGTGTGGGGCCCTTTCCAGGTTCACGGGCTCGGTCTGAGTCTGGACTCCCTCCTCTAGCAGGTTTCCTTTCACCACCCTCTCCTGGACCTTGTCCACCCCCCGGGCCAGGTCCTGGAATGGTCCCTCCAACTGAGGCGGCGGCAGCAGCGGCGGCGGCGGCGGCGGCGGCTGCCCTCTGTGCTTTGACCAGCTGGGCTTTTGCTTTGATGTCTGCGAGAGTTCTGGCTCCTGTTCTGTTAGGACTAGTGATGGAGACTGGAAAGCGAGCCCTGGGAGAGACCTGCGGTGCAGGAAAAGGCATGGGGGAGATTCTGGAGACGGGGATCTGAAAGGAGGAGGGAGGAAAAAACACAAAACACCAGAGCTTAGTTTTCACTTATAGAAGTAAAAGAACTTCATCAACACTTGATTTTCGCAGCAGGGTAAACACTGCATACCCGTGACGACGGTGGGAGGTCCACAGCCGAGAGACCAGACCGTGGAGACGGCAACACGAGTCTGCCCCAGGGCCCTTCCACACCCCCTACTGCTGCCAAAGTCTCTCCTTCCCCAGCATCCTGTCCACCCCAAATCCCCACACCTCTTTTCTCAACACAATTCCCTCCTAATGGCATTATTACTCACAACTGCTTATGATTTAAGATACAGACCTTCCTACGGTATTTGCGCTTTCAAGTGTGTATGTGTGAGAGAGAAGCATACCACTGTCTTTGTCTTCCTAGCTTTCCTTCCAAGGTCCAAGGAAAAATTCTTGCTCTCTTCTGTTTCTACACACATACGCCCATGCACACTTAAGCATACAGGCTGAATTATCTCAATGACATAGGCTTCTAGCTAGCACTGGAGGCAGAGACAGTGTGTGATCCACAGACCCACCCCACTCTGCCCATCCCCATGAGGGAGGATACACATAATATATATGTTTCCCACAGTCATTCTCCTCCCTGGCTGGCTTCAGACTTACTTGGGGAGCTTTTTAAAACTATATGTGCTCTGAGTCTTAACCCAAAATTTACAAATTAGAATCCTAGAGAAAAATGCTTTTATCAGGTTTGAAACCACTGATTATCATATCATAATATAATTGTATCTGAAAGGAATCGGACTCCTACTTGAAACTATACTTCAGAAGCTATCAGAGTTCATTAGAATGCATCAAAGTCAGGACCCTCCTAGTAGTTGCTAGTTTAAAGGAGCAAATAACTAATACAGATGTTCTAGGCATTAAATTAAAAAAACAAAAATCAAGCCACTGTATTGTAAGAATAGTAAGAGTGATTTTCATAAAAATCACAATGTCTGGCAAAGCATGCATGCTAGAAAAGCGTCAAAAAATTTTTTAAAAAGGGGGAGATTTGTAAGTGTACAAATCTTAAAATTAAAAAGTCATGAAGAATGTCACACAATTAATAATAAGCAAAATGAGAGAGAAATCACGTAGTAAATGAAATGGGTCAAGTACTAGCAACTGAATGTTTCTAAGGGATATTCCTGAAAGAACTAACTTTGTTTGGTTCAACTAAGTTAAATTAAAAAAGGGAGAAAAAGTATTTCTATGTGGATTATTTTTCTATTAATATCCTAATGTGAATGAATAATATCCAGTGCCTGGGTTCATAGTAGATACAATAGTATTAATAAATACCATTAATAACAATGTATCAATACTATTTTTTAAATGAATAAATGGATTGCAAACTGATGTTAAGCACAAGCCCAAGCATTACTAAACCTTCAGATCAGAAGTAAAAATGTGTTTGGGCTTTAAAGGGCTCACTACTGGTTAATCTTCATATACTATCTCAGCGACACCACTTAAGGAATGGGAAAGATTGGATAGGCAGCAATATAATGCTAACATGGAAGTTAATGACATATCCTAAGCAGCAGAGCTTAGCAAGGCTATTCCACCTTACTAATGTCCCTCCAGAAACCAGCAGTGACTCAAGGCAGCCACACACGTTTCCTTTAAAAAGATGGAACTAAAGGGGCACCTGGGTGGCTCAGTTGGTTGAGTGTCCAACTTTGGCTCAGGTCATGATTCAAGGTTCCTTGAGTTCAAACCCTACATTGGGCTCTGTGCTGACAGTGCGGAGCCTGGCTGGGATTCTGTCTCCTTCTCTGTCTGCCTTTCTCCCACTCACACTGCCTTTGTCTTTCTCAAAATAAATAAACTTAAAAAAAAAAAAAAAAGATTGAACTAAAGGTAGTTCTAGAGCCACAGAACCTCAGATCAGTTACGGCAGTAAGAGAAGGACCAACGCACACTTAAAGATTATTGTTCTTGCTACAAAGATCTTTTTTTTTTTTTTTAAGTTTATTTATTTATTTATTTAGAGAGAGGGAGAGAGTGCAAGGGAGGAGCAGAGAAGACAAAGAGAATCTCAAGTAGGCTTTGCACTGTCAGTGCAGAGCCAGACATGGGGCTTGAACCCATGAACCATGAGATCATGACCTGAGTCGAAACCAAGCGTCAGACGCTTAATCAACTGAGCTACCCAGGCGTCCCAAAGATAGACCTTTTAATCACACCAATGACTTCCTTCTCTTATTGTATTTATTTTGTCACATGAGACAGAATCATTTCCATAACTATTTTAAGATATAAGAGCAGCCAGCAGGGGTGGGTGGGTGGAGGTGGTCCACATTAGATATCCAGGTACCTTACTGACTCAAACACTAATAAAGATCTGTAGGAATGGAGTTCTAAATGCCTGTTTATTAATAATTTTATTCGTGTAAGACCACAGTTACATGCTTATCAAATATATACAACTGCTTCTGCATTAAGAAATAACACAAATGACTTGAAATTTAGTAAGTATGACCAGAAACTTCGTGTTCAGACTGTCTCTCTTTGTCAATTCTTCCCACTCTCTTACCTTGAGAGGCGGTACTTTTCGAACCTGGATCCTGTCCGCTCTACTGAGAAAGGGCTGTGGCGAGACTTGAAATGGCTGCTGGTGCTGGCGGTTCTCAGTGACACGTGGTCTTTTCTCCCAGCTCACAGGGGCCTCTTCTTGGAGACAAGATTTCCTCTTGAGGCTCTCTGGACTGTGATCAGCCAGAGTGGATGGAGGTTCTTTCACAGTGGTCTCCTGTGGACCGGTTTCCACCGTGGGCTTCAGTCCCGGCTCATCCACCCTAGGACTCTCGGGTTTGTTCGGGGATGTAACTAAAGCTCCGTGGCTTTCATCTTTGTTGTAATTAGAAACTGTAGTAAGATGATTCTCTTTCTTAGACTCCTGTTCCACAGAGGCAACCGGCTTCCGCTCCAAAAACTCGTCATCCTTCGGGCACTTGACGGGAAGAGTGCTGCCAAGCTCCTGGGTATTGCTTGCCGAGGACAGTAGGGATTCTGTGGGCTTGGAGTTTGGTGGCACTGGATCCTGGCTTTCATGCTCTTCCTTCCTTACTGGGGACGGCGTTTGTACCACTTCCTCTTTAGACTCTAACTGGGGAATCACTGGGACTGTACTGGCAGGTGAGGCCTCTGAAGAAAGCATGGATTTTGGTTGCTCAGCTGGGGTTTTCTTTACTTTGAGATCACTGGGTGAGGCTGTCAATTTCTTTGAATCCTCCAGGCTCAAGCCAGAACTAAAGGGTGGAAGAAAAAAACTCTAGTTGAGAAATGGCCCATGTTATCAAAAGCATTACAAGACAATAGTAAATGGCAATGCCTAGAAGAAACCCTGATACATAGGAAGTATTCCTCACACGTTATCTTCACTATTATTACCATTAGTGAAGTTCTGGAGTCCAAGTGCCTGAATGCACAAGTATACCCTGGCTCTGATACAATCCATGTGACACTGAGTAAGTCACTAGTCTCCGGACCTTACTTTCTTCAGTTGTATGCTGAGACTCATCACTTGATACTATTGGTGTTATTAAGTTAATGCACAAAAGTACTTAGAACAGTACCTAGCACATATTAAAGCTCAATAATGTTAATTATTATCATTACTTGTGCTTTATAAGAGGGGCTACCTTGTCTAGAAGCAAGCATCACAGACTATTCACAAGGGAAGTGAAAGAAGGCCAAGACCCACACACCCTGATCAACTCTGCTCTGCAGCACCTGAGAAAGGCTGGCCCAAGAACTCTAAGGGCCCCTGAGAAGATTGTAGGAGTTGGCTGTCAACGCTCTCTAGGCGGTGAAAATCAGACCTCTGGAAGTATCTGGAAAGCCTGTTTAAACTTCACTCAGCATAGCTCTATAATTCTGAGACCGATGCCTCTGAGCTACCCCAGGAGTGAACTGATGGGACTTCCGTAGTGTGGCCTAGCTAGAGCGAAGCTACTCGGTCACTAGAGACTCCTCCTAATGTTTTACGATATTGTTTAACCAGGCAAAAGCAAGGCACCCTCTTTGGTGACTTCAAATGATCAGGACAGCACAATGGCTAACAACAAAACTACACAATACTAAAACACAGTTCTTCTATAAGCTGGCAAAAAAGTAAAAGCTGAAAATAGAAAGACCCAAGATTTGCTACAAAGCTCTATCTGCCTAAGGAGGGAATGAACAATATTTACTGAGTAACTGCTATCTGTAGTAATGTTCTAAATGTATACACCATCATTCTACAAGGGCTCAAAGCTCATACCAAGAGTGGAGAAATATCAATAGGTGAGACTTTTTTTTTTTTAATATTTTGTTTTTAAGTAATCTCTGTACCTAACATGGGGCTTGAACTCACAACCCCAGGATCAAGAGTTGCACGCTCTACCACCTGAACCAGCCAGGCACCCCCATAATGAGACTCTTAATCTCAATAGGAATCACTTCCTAAATGACCATAAAAGGGAGCAATGAACTATTTGGAGATAATGAAAAAAGCCATTAATTCTCAAACTGTGATTAGAGAGTGTTCTTAAGGACTGCCATTAGGGATGCAAAGGAAAGAAGGGAGACAACTGATAGAATCTGGACATTCAATCCTACTTCAAACAATACAGCTCCATTGTCAACTATTTAAATGTCCCCTTTAAAATTTCATTTAGATTTTCTGTTAGAAAAGAAAATGATTTAGACTACATCTCCTTGAGAACAGGGTTTGTATCTTGATTCAGGTATGAGTACCTCCCAGAGTGCCTTCTACAGAGGAGAAGCTGTTCAACGGCACACCGGGGGTAATGATCCACAGTATGGGATTCCTTAGTGATTCTGGATAAATTTTCATCTTGTGAGATAATTAACTACTAGAAAAAATATACAGAACTTCAGCATTCTCATAACTTATGAAGTCACTGGAAGAACTATTCAACCTATTCAAAGAAAGGGACTCCAATTCAAGATAATTTTTTTTTAATGAAACCATTCCACCCCAAATGGTAATGTGTTAAAGAGTCAAGTAATCTAATTCTGCGCACCCATGATTCATAAAAAGAAAATAATTCTTGGTAAAAAAGAATTAGTGAAAAAAATAGAAAGAAATTGAGGATCAGATTTTCTAGAAAGGTCGTAAGATGAAACACTGTGTGACATATATGTAGGAATGAGTATTTGGTTTACAGAACCTGTCTTGATATTACCTCTGACCATAGTAGCTTTCAAAGAATTGTTCTTTCCATGGCTCTACTTTTTTCTCCTTCTCAATCTCTTGCCGAATTCTCACCTGCATCTCAGGTGTAAACTCACCTGTAATGTACCAAAAAAAAAAAAAAAGAAAGAAAGAAAGAAAGGGGAAAAAAAGAATACTCAATAGAAATATGCTGTTTGCATCTTTTAACTTTCTAGATTATGAAAGACTCATGCAGGAGTCAAAATACCATCATGTGAAAGTGACAGAAATTTCCCAACACTCCTCACTGGAAGGGAGCCCTAAATGCCATCAGGTGAAAGAAAAAATACTTGTGCACAACTCCATGTAGTTTTCAGTACTCCGTGGAGGCCACCTGTGCCTTTTCTCGGAGCTTTCCTCGTAGCACCTCCCTCCGAAGCCAAACATCATATTCTCTACAGATTTCTTTTTATCACTAACCTTGAATGTTTAAGTTCCACTGGAAATTTGATATGACCCTCGTCGTATGTTTTCAGTAAATAACGCCACTGAGTATTTTATTATCTTAAAGCTCTGTTTCTCTGAGGTGACTTGTAGTTTATGCTCTTTATCTGCTAACTGCACAATAAAACAGCTATGGCCCTGCTCAAAGGCATTTGAGGCTCCAGTAAAAAGAAAGGGAGCTATGTAGGAGCTGTCAGTTTTCTAACTGCTCCAGAAATTGCGCCACTCTAGCGCCCTGGCAAGGAGGCGTTCACCATGTCAAAGGCCCCGCTGCTCTGAACAGGACAGTGTGTGCATGTATTACCAGCCACCTTGGTCCCTCCCGCTCCGCCAGCGGAGACCCATTCGATGTGCTGGGCAGGCCGTCTTCAAGCTGTGGCTTGGAAACACTGCTCTCTTTCATACTCTACTACCCAGGCCACCAAGGAGTAAGAAGGAGCAATGGCAGGCTTGAAGTTTAAGGTCTCTTGTGGGTAAGAAGATGGAAAGGAAAAGTGTTCGAGGACACAGTCCTGGGCATATGAATAGGAAAAGAGGAATCTGCCTCTCAGAATCCAACCCAGAACTACTTTTTTTGTTGAGACTATTGTGCCTGACACATGAGGAATAGAAAGTATTGCATTCTGTTCACATGTGTACAGTGTTCGAAGTTTTTGCTGCTCACATGACTCTAGGTATAGCAGTGACTGCTCCTATGCAGTTAACACTGCTAATAATCAAAAGTTAACACTGATAATGATCAAGGTATCGCTACTGTTAACACCTACTTTAAAAACTAGGGGGGTGGGCAGGGCATGAACCCTTTACCAAATTCTTTTTTTTTTTTTTAAGTAGGCTTCATGCCCGGCATGGAGCCCAGCATGGGGCTTGAGATCAAGAGTTGGACGCTTAAGCCATTAAGCCGTCTAGGGGCCCCTACCAAATTATTCTTAAAGGTAATGATAATGTATACATATTATAGTGCTTTTGAATTTTAGCTCTTTCAGAAAAAAAGTAGTCTCTGCTCAAGAAAATCTTTAAGAGACAGGACCAGAGTAAACAGTGAGAGAGTCTTTCTACACAGAATTTGCCTCCTTGGGGCACCTGGGTGGCTCAGTTGGTTGAGTGTCCAACTTTGGCTTAGGTCATGATTTCATGCTTCGTGAGCCTCCTTCGGATTCTCTGTCCCCACCGCCACTCCTACCTCTCCTGCTTGCATGCTCTCTCTCAGAAATAAATAAACATGAAAAAAAAAAAAAAATTAACCATTAAAAAAAAAAAAAAAAAGAATTTGTCTCCTAAAAAAACAACAAAAACTCCCAAAACAGGAAGGAAAATGTCAACAACCAACCCAATTAGCTTGTCAATTAACCCTAACTGCTAGTGATTTCACAAAAAGTGAGCAATGAATAGAGTTCCTAATGCTCTCCTTATAAATAACATTTATTTTTTACCTTTTTTTAATGTTTATTTTGTTTTTGAGAGAGAGAGAGATCGGGGGAGGGACAGAAAGAGAGAGGGAGACACAGAATCTTAAACAGGCTCCAGGCTCTAAGTTGTCAGCACAGCTGTCGGCCTGACGTGGGGTTTGAACCCACAAACCGTGAGATCATGACCTGAGTCAAAGTCAGAGGCTTAACTGACTGAGCCACCCAGGCACTCCATAAATGTATTTACTTTAAAGCTTCTCACACGTGTTTAAGCTATGCCTTGGCATAAATTCATATGACTTTTCAAGTGCTAGTTTGTATTCTATGTGTACTGAAAAACAAACATAATAGAGCACTGTAACTCTAATTCTACACTCCACTTATTAAGAAGTTTACTAAAATCTCACTTCCTAGACATTAACCTAGAATCACTAAGTCAGAATCTTTAGGAATAGGGCCTAAAAATCTGTATTCTTTTTTTTTTTTTTAGTTTCCCAGGTGACTTTGAATTCTTAAAGAATCATTGCTAGACTCCATCTGGAGCCAAAACCTGGTTACACAGCCTCTGGATAAAAGTCAGTGTCGTGTTTCACACAGGATAGCTACTTCTACCCCATGGAAACATCCTGTCCTTTGCCTACCAAAATTGCTCAAAAACTCATCAAGGGGCAGAGGTGCCACTATGCCCTCACAGTGGCTCCAACTGCATATACAATCTAGGAGGCACGTAGGGTAGAACACTTACCTTCTGAGAGTCGTTCCTTCCAGCCTTGGGCTGCTGAAGTGAAGAACTCGTTGTTAAGGGCTGAGCCATTTAACTTCATCAGACCATCTGGACCAACCTGGGTCAAAGAGTAAGCCAAGAAAAGCTAACAATAAAAGCCAAAAGTATCATGTGGAATTTGACTTTATTTTAGAGAAGAAGGTATATACATTCATATATATATGTGTGTATATATATATGTATATACATACATATATATATATATTTAATTTTGTAGAAACATAACTACATCATACCATGCTGCCTATGATGGATATTCCTGTTTTATAATGTCTCATTTTTTTTCTAATAAATTTCTTTCCTGATTACCTCTTCTCCCTCTTCCTCTACTCTCAATTCCATTCCCCATTTATTCTACTCAAAGAATCATCTGCAAACAAATAACTATACATCTAAGAAGTTCTCTTCTTGAAAGGTTTATAATTTGTTTTATAAAACTGTGACCGAGCTACATACACTGCTCTGAATCTTATTTTTCTCACATAATACACTGTGGAAGTCTCTCCAAGTAACCGGCACAGTGTCAGCCCTTCTAATAGCTGCATATTATTTCATTGTATGTATGCACCTCATTTCATTTACCAGTTTCTTTTTTTAAGCTTTGCTTTTAAGAGAGGCAGAGAGAGAGAGCAAGCGAGCCTGGGAGGGGCAGAGAGAGAGGGAGACAGAGAGAATTCCAAGCAGGTTCTGCACTGTCAGCGCAGAGCCCTACACAGGGCTCAAACTCATAAATTGAGAGATCATGACCTGGACTGAAATCAAGGAGTTGGATGCTTAACCAACTGAGCCACCTAGGTGCCCCCATGTACCATTTTCTTAATCATAAACATAACGCTTTGTTCCCAATGTTTTTCCATATGGAACCATGTTGCAATAAGCATTCTGGTAAAGATGAACACACTAGTGTTTCTATTTCTAAGGAATAAGTTCTAAAAGCAAAGAATTATCTGTGTGTGTAACCAGGTATTGTTAGACTATTTTCCAAAAAGGCCACAATTAATATTTCTATCAGAAATATATGCACATACTCTTTATCCTATGAACCACAGATGTTAACCAGACTTTTTTTTTTTTTTGGCCACTCTAATGGGTTTGAAATGGATTTTTTTTGGGCTACTCTAATGGGTTTATCTTGACTACTGGAGTTTTACTCACTTTTTTGTATGTTTATTAATATTTATATTTGTGGGGCACCTGCGTGGTTCAGTCGGTTAAGCATCCAATTTCAGCTCAGGTCATGATCTTGCTTGTGAGTTCGAGCCCCGTGTCAGGCTCTGTGCTGACAGCTCAGAGCCTAGAGCCTGCTCTGGATTCTATATCTCTTTCTCTCTCTGGCCCCCCCCCCCACCTTTCTCTCTCCTTCAAAAATAAGCATCAAAATAATTTTTTTAAAGAAAATTTTACAAAGTCACCTTGTGAAATTCTTATCATTTGCTCATTTTTCTATGTGGCTGCTTATTTTTATTATTAACTTGTGAGAATCCTTTATATAGTACTCGTAGTAAAACTGTAAGAGATATTAAAAATATTTCGGGGGGCGCCTGGGTGGCTCAGTTGGTTAAGTGGCCGACTTCAGCTCAGGTCATGATCTCATGGTTCATGAGTTCAAGCCCCGCGTTGGGCTCTGTGCTGACGGCTCGGAGCCTAGAGCCTGCTTCAGATTCTGTGTCTGCCTCTCTCTCTCTGCCCTTCCCCTGTTCATGCTCTGTCTCTATGTCTCTCAAAAATAAATAAACGTTAAAAAAAATAAAAAAAAAAATATTTCGGACAATCTATCAGTCTACTGACTTGATTTGTGATGTCTTTCTGAAAGGTTTAAAGATTCTTTATATTAGAGATTTTGGATTTCCTATCTTGGCTTAGAACCATAAAACACAAGATATGAAAAAATCTGGACAGAAAAACTTAATAATAAAATTGCCATTCTCCCCAAAGTTAATATCTACATTTCAATTATAATCCCGTGCTGATTTTTCATTAACAAAATGATTTTAAAGTTCATATGGAAAAACATAAGAAGAAAAATTGCCTTTCCAATTATTAAACATACCACACACAAAGCCACTGTAATCGAAACTATTACTAGCATTAGACGGAATAAAGAAATGAGTGGGAGAGAGTACGTATAAACACATACTGCATATAATGGAATAAAATATATAACAAAGATGGTATCTCAAACTGTGACCAAAAAATCGTTATATTAAATATGTAGTGGTGGAATGACTGGCTATCTATTATTCAGTGGAAAATAAAGTTGAATCCCAATTTCAGAGCAATACAAAAAAAATTCTAGATGGATTAAAAACTTAAATTAAGTAACCTTTAAGTCAAAAATAACTTTTTAAAGAAAACGTAACTATCAGGACATCCTACAGATTGAGAAACTCACTTTCTACACCTACCTGGGCCAACATTATCTTCTCCTAGCTCTAGAGCAGAAATTGGTGAACTTTTTTCTGTAAAGGAGAGACTGCAAATATTTTAGGCTTTGCAGCACTATAAGGGCCTCTGTTGCAACTACTTAACTCTGCCTTGCTGCATGACCTTAGCTACAAACAATATGCAGACTAATGCAAATGACTATATGCTGCTAAAACTTTATTTACAAAAGCAGGTAGTGGGCTGAAATTGCCCAATGGGCTGCAGTTTGCTGACTACTGATCTGTACTCTAGGGAGTTGGCAGGGGTTAACAGTCTGACCTATACAATCTGTAAGCACTTACAGTCTTCCCCTCTAAGAACTATAAGAACTTATAGTCTTCTCCATAAAAATTCTTATAAGAGGTCAGCCAACCTCTGCTTGAATAGCCCAGTGATGAGCAAGTTACTCCATCACAGGTCATTCCATTTTAACAGCTCCAATTGTTAAAAAAAAATGTTATTTTAAGTCCACATCTGCTTTCTGGAAACATAAAAAAGTTTACCTCTTTCATTTGACAGGCCTTCAAATATATCTAAAGAGTAGTCCAGTACCCTCCTATATTCTTTTCTCTGGTTTAAATAATGTTTTTCTACTATGGCTGGGCACTCTATATACAGAAATGTTGTTTTCAATGTTTTATCCTAGTAATAACCAGAATTCTATAAACACTCCAAATTGCATCTGACAGTGAAGTTGATTTGAGTTCCACACTTCTATAGATAAGACATTATTTCTCAAATTACTATGTGTTCCCACCATAATCGAAAAAAGCCAAGTAATGCCCTAATACGAATTCCCCACAGGGGCACCTGGGTGGCTCAGTCAGTTGAGCATTTGACTTTGGCTCAGGTCATGATCTCACGGTTCGTGAGTTCGAGCACCACATCGGGCTCACTACTGTCAGCATGGAGCCCACCCCAGATCCTCTTCCCTTCCCTGCTTACGCTGTCTCTCTCAAAAATAAATAAACATTAACAAAAAAGAAAAGAAAAAAAAAAAAGAATCAATCCCCCACAGGACTGCACTCTATGGGAAGATGAATAGGTAACTTCTAAGACCCCTTTTAATTCTAAAACTATATATGGCAGTCCTTCTGAGAGAGGATAAGGACCATTAGTCAAAAGACAGTTCTAAGGAACCTGCACTAGAGTTCTAGAGACAGGCCCTCAGTTAGGTCCTATCTTGTTATTCCCACCCTAACTTAAGTCTTTAAAATAAAGATGAGGGCAATCCGTATCAAGTTCTCTAAAAACTCTGCAGAACCATCAGCCTTCTAACTTGTCTGAAGCAAAAACTAGGCATCCCAAAGTTGTGATTTCTCCAAGAAATGTTAAGGTGGGGCAGGCAAGACCTGGGAAGGACCAACTTACTCCGTCGTCCCTGTTGCAGGTGGTACACCTGACTTACCTGGTCTCCTTGAAAATAGAATCTGACCTGCTTGCACGTGTGCTGATTCACAGCACAAGGTGACTGAAGGTGGTATCAATACAATACAGTTGAATAGAAAGATGATTTCCAGAATTAGAAATATTTCGTTTTGACAGTAGAGTCAATTAGCTAGGATAATGTGTGTAGCTTACTTACTCTCCTTTAATCTCTTACTATAAACTAGGGGATATATCTAGTTTTTATACTGTGAACTAGGGAAAACCCCTCTTTCTCATCTTGTTTTTATAATGATTAGGAAAAATGGGAGAGGTCCTATCAGACTACTGAACACAGTACACGCTTGGAAATAATGAATTAAAAAAAACAAACTCAGAATTGAATAAATCTTAGAAAATCATAATGATCCTATCTTCCTTTTATAGAGGAGGAAACAGATGATCAGACGTGGGAAGTGACTTGCAAGTAACTCTTTCCCCGGTGAAAGCCTAAATCTCGGATCTTTACCTAATTCCTGACCAACCTAAATCTCTGGTCTCTTCCTAGATTCTTCTCAAATTTGGAATTTCTTCTAGCTATCTTTCTTAAGACTGTAATGTAATATTGAGTTTTTAAAATTCTTCATATATATATAAATTCTTTATATAAAATTCTATATATAACATATACATAAATTAAATTATATATAAAATTCTTTATATATATACATATTTTTTTAAGTTTACTTATTTTTTGAGAGAGAGAGAGTGAGGGAGGGTCAGAGAGAGAGAGAATCCCAAGCAGGTTCTGCACTGCCAGTGCAGAGCTCAATGAGGGGCTTGAACCCACAAACCATGAGATCATGGCCTGAGCCAAAAGAAGTCGGAGGCTTAACTCACTAAGCTATCCAGGCGCCCCTTAAAGTTCTTCATTATGAAAACAATAGAATGAAAATAACACTCTTACTTCCTTCAAAAAATCCACTCAAGAACCCCTGTTTAATGTCTGAAATAAGACAGCTCTTCTCCCTGAACTGTATTTGATGAATGTCTACCAAGTATGATAGCTACACAAATTTTATTCCATAATCTTGGTATTTTGATGAGATTTTTTCCTTTGTAAGACTTACAGAGCAGGATTCTTAAGAACACTTCCATAGAAATATTCTTATTTCTTGTTCAGTAGCTTTGATACCACTTCTTTACAAACATACCTAAAAAGCTATTTAAAAAGTCTCAAGGAGTTCTAAAGGGATGACTGAAGAAAGACTCAGAGGGTGTTTTAAAACTGCTTATGCTTGAAAGTCACGCACCTGGCGATCCACCTCTGGGAGGAGTAAAAGCAGTCGCTGCTGGCAATCTCCGGGAAGGACTGAAAAGGTGTGTTTGTTGATCAGTGCTCGTAGATTTGTGTTAACCAGAATGGAGTCTGGTGTCTCAACATCAATTTCAGCACATTTAGTCCTTTTCATTTGCCCTATAAAAATAGGGGTAAGAATCATTTAGGCCTCCTTTACATTCGTGTTTCTATCTAAAGTACAGCTTGCTCTGCAGTGCAAAAAAACGACAGTTGTAATTACTTTAAATATCATGCTGTGAAGAAGGGAACACTTAAGGTTTTTAGAAATTTCTTCCAAGACTAACAAAAGCAAGGTGTGGCACATACGTAAAATGATAAAAAAAATAATCCAGAAAAATTCCAATCTATATAATAAATCATACTGACATCCTTTTTCCCTTTCCATGGGAATTTTTTCACCAGTTTTCATTACCTAGAAATGTTATGACTGAATAGCTTAGTGGTTTCAAGAACCTTGCTCACAATCAGGTTATATTATTTCAAATGCCTGACAGATTTCAGTACACAAAAGTTTCAAACGTCAACGGCAAAAAACATCGTAAACAAAAGACTAACTTGCCAACGATATTTGCAAGCCATGACCAAACTTTATTATTCTTCATATTAAAAGTGCATCGATACAGGGTGCCTGGCTGACTCAGTCTGTACAGCGTGCAACTCGTGATCTCAGGATCAGAAGTTCAAGGCCCACACTGAGCCTAAAGCTTACTTTAAATAAATAAACAGGTTGCTAGATATTAAAAAAATTTTTTAATGCATCTATAAATCAAAATGAAAAAGACATATCACTTTGAGAAAAATGAGCACAGGGAATTACAGGCAATTTGCAGTTGACTAACTATAAACAGATGCTTCGGTATTAATATTTTAGAAATTCCAGTTAAACCAATGAATAAAGGCTTTTACTTTTTGTCTATCAAAATGGCAAATACTGCAATACAGTGATGAGACTACACAGAGAAGAGGCAAAGGCCACTTTCAAATACTGCTGATGGGGCCCAAATGAGTATAATCTTATTAGAGGAAAATTTGATAATATATAGCAAAATTTTAATGTGCATAAGAATCTAAGACCCAGAAATTCTACATTTAGAAATATATGCACAAAGCTACACAACTCTGACTGCACATAACATCCGCTCCTGAATGAAGCAGAAACAAAAGTCATCTCTTTTTTCTTTTAAAAAATTTTTTTAATGTTTATTTATTTTTGAGAGAGAAAGACAGAGAGAGAGAGCAGGTAGGGGAGTGGCAGAAAGAGAGGGAGACACAGAATCGGAAGCAGGCTCCAGGCTCTGAGCTGCCAGCACAGAGCCCAAGGCAGGGCTCGAATTCACAGGCTGCAAGAACATAACCTGAGCCGAAGCTGGATGGACACTTAACCGACTGAGCCACCCAGGCGCCGCCAAAAGTAATCGCTCTTAAGTGGAAAAGATTTCCCTTAAGTTAGGCTCATAGGATTCCTACAAATTAAAATCCAGCATTATTTCACACAGACTACCCTGACAAATCATCAGACATGCCGCTATGACGGAGAATCAGCAGAAACCAAAAACAAAAGGTTTAGACCTAAAAGTATTGCTCTTTCTGCAACTGTCACAGATAGAATATAAAACAGTGCTGTATAAAAGGATGAAAGAAATAAAGAATGTGACTGTAAAGATGGGGATAAAATAATCAGCAATGAGCACAATCAGGTCTCAGTAAATTTCAAATAATATTAGTAGTAATTGTAACAATGACCAATAATAGCAGCAGTAAACACTCCTGTAAGGCTTCATAAGCACCAGGCACTACTCTAAACACTGACATGTGTTAGCTCATTATTTTTCACATAACTCTAGGAAGTAGGAAACTATTTTATACATTTCACAGATGAAGAAAGAGAGGTCCAACATGGTAAGTAACTTGCCCAAAACTGTACCATTAAGTTAGAATGAAGAAATTTGAACCTAGGCCTTGTGGCTCGAGTATTGTTTAACCATAGTGTAGAGGCACAGGAGCATACAGCGCATGATCTCTGATTACTAGGTATTTAAATTACCAGTTCATAACAGGAACATAAAAATCCCTATATATATTTATATTTTAAAGACTTTTTAAGTAATCTCTAAGCCCAATGTGGGGCTTGAACCCATGACCCTGAGATCAAGATTTACATGCTCTACCCACCAAGTCAGCCAGGTGCCCTCAAATACCAATGAATTTTAAGAAAATAAAAAATTTTTAAGTTTATTTACTTTGAGAGAGAGAGAGAGAGCATGGGCAGGGGGAGAGGGGCAGAGGGAGAAAGAGGGAGAATCACAAGAAGATTCCATGCTGTCAGAGCAGAGCCTGACGTGGGGTCTGATCTCACGCACTGTGAGATGATGACCTGAGCTGAAATTAAGAGTCAGACACTTAGCCAACTGAGCCACCCAGGCACCCTTAAGAAAATTTTTAAAACTTCAAAATAATTCCTGGGACAGGAGAAATCACAGTAAAAAATTTTTAAAGTTTTCAAATTGGATGATATTAAAAACAGAATTTGGGGCGCCTGGGTGGCTCAGTCGGTTAAGCAGCCGACTTCAGCTCAGGTCATGATCTCACGGTCTATGAGTTTGAGCCCCACATCGGGCTCTGTGCTGACGGCTCATCAGAGCCTGGAGCCTGCTTCCGATTCTGTGTCTCCCTCTCTCTCTGCCCTTCCCCTGCTCATGCTCTGTCTCTTTGTCTCTCAAAAATAAATAAACATTAAAAAATTTAAAAAATAAAAAAAATAAAAAATAAAAACAGAATTTAAAAGATAAGGGTAAATATCCCCCAAATTAAAATAGTACCAAAATATATAAATGAAAATAAAGGCTTTTACATTCCCAGCTTTCTACCAAAAGGGACATTTTATATATACACACGTATATATATATTTTTTTTCTTTTTTTTAAGTTTATTTATTTTGAGAGAGAGAGGGAGAGAAGGAGAGAGGGACAGAGGGACGGGGGGGGGTGGGGAGAGAGACAGAGACAGAGAGACAGAGAGAGAATGAGAACACAGAAGCACACATACTGGGGAGGGGCTAAAAGAGAGGGAGGGAGAGAATCCCGACTAGGCTCTGTGCTGTCAGTGCAGAGCCCAGTGTGGGGCACAATTCCATAAACCGTTAGATCATGACCTGAGCCAAAATCAGGAGTCGGATGCTTAACGGACTGAGCCACCCAGGCACCCCAAAAGTGACATTTTAAATTTGAAATGAAATCACAATATACATACAAATTATATTCAGTCTTTTGTTTCACAGAATATCTTAGACATGTTTCCAAACTATCACCTACAAAGCTAACTTTCTTTTTAATAAGCTGCACCATATTCTAATATATATGCCATGATTGATTTAATTAGACATCCACTGATGATCACAGAGGTGATCGTTTTTTGGTCAGCATAAACAATGCTGTGATGGCCCCAGGGACTGAGAGCAACGTGCTAGTTTTGCCCCCCACCCCGCCCCGTGATGATGAAATCAGAGTGCCAGCATTCCTCGAACAGTTATCGCTATTTTTGCATTCGTTTTATACCTTCACATCTGAGTCACACTTGAGTTAAAATTTTAATTTTTTTTTAAAGTAAGCTCTACACCCAACATGGGACTTGAACTCACGACCACAAGATCAAGAGTTGCGTGGATTACCAACTGAGCCAGCCAGGCACCCTGTTAAAATTTTAACTTAACTCCTTAAGTGAGACTTAGGAGATATAAATTAGTCTGCTCTATTATTGATCAAATAGTGCCCGTGGGTATTTTTATGAGCCTCACAAACTGGTTCATTTTTAGAATTTAAATTGTAAGTCCTCTTAAAAGTCAAAAGTTGCCTTGGTTTGTTGGTTTGTTTTTTTTCCCCTTCGGTTTAGGTTGCCATATTCTATTGTATTATACTTGATATCTGAGGTATGTTTATTTTTCTGATTAAATCTGGGATATAATAATATATGATATACTACTAATTTTATTGAAGTTAAAACAAACTATACCAACATTAACTTATAAAGTTTTGTGTAAATTATCTAATTTAGTTTCATCATTTCTATTTTACACAAAATGTAAAACTTCTTCCATATATTTTAAAAATGCTCACTGTGGTATGTATTGAATAAATCCCCACATTATTTCCATTAGTGCTTGTCTGCATGAGAGAAGATGGATCTGCATTTACTTCTTGGCCATGAAGTGAATTTAGATACATCATGCTTTTTTTTTTTATGGTTAATTTCTCCTAGTGTGTTAGTATGCAAGCCAGAAATTCTCAGTCCATAATTTCTCAATTTTTTACATTTACATTTCTACTGCAATTGAATGAAAATACTAAAATTGTGACTTTGATTGCATTTAAGTAGAACAGTCTCCCTAAGGACGAAAACTTGTTTTTCATCACGTCTCTAGGAACTTGTGTTTGGCATATTAGTATACTTTCTATAAGTAGTTATTTAATTAATGAATATTTTTCATCTTTGACAGTGGAATTGATGATCAAAGGGTATGCTTAGTTCACGGCAGATACTGCCTCTAAGAAAAAATGCATACAATCCACCCAGAATCAAACCAGATTTTACAAAGAAGTCTGGTTGATGGAGTAAGGACAAGAAGGCAAAGAAGCTGGCCCCACCAGCAACTTGTAGACTCAGTTCTGACATTTCAGCGTTCATACTGCGCCTGGTTCAAATTATTTCCCCTGACCTTACACCTCACTTAAGCATCTTCTTGGGGAGCGAGAACAAATTAGATTGGTTCTATGCGCTGCAGGTGCCTGGACACCTGAGCTACAGCTCCTGTGGGACTGGAAACGTCTCTAGGTATCCATAATGTAGCATAATTTTCCAAAAACACCACAATTAAAATTTAAACCAATCCTAGAAAGGCAAGTGTTGGATTTCGAGAATTCTTTTTTCTCCCTTTTCTCTTTTTAAAGATTTTATGATTTTTAAATAGTCTCTGTACCCAATATGGGACTGGAACTCACAAACCTGAGACCGTCAGCACAGAGCCCAATGCAGGGCTCAAACTCACTGACTGCGAGATCATGACCTGAGCCAAAGTTGGATGCTCAACCAACTGAGCCACTCAGGCGCCCCAGGAATTCTTACTTATTTTAATAAATAACTTATAAAATCAAACAACGACAACAACAAAAAACCCAAAGAAGTTGTCTGAAAATATTATTAATTCTGTTCTCACACATTAATAGTTTGGAAAGGTCTGGAATACAGAAGTGGGCATACAATGACCTCTTCCAATGTTGCCAGCTTCACCACACTATCTTTTAGCTTCTGCTCTGCTTCTGAGACGTTCACCATCCAAATTCCTACATCTTTGTATGTGAAGTATTTTCTTTCTCTCTGGAGGCTTTTTTGGAATCTTCTCATTATCCTGGATGCTTTGAAATTTCAAAAGAATGTGCCTTGGGATGGGTTTCTTTTTATTCATGTTTCTTGACACCAACTGTGTACTTTTATTCTGGAATCTGTGACTTTCAATTCTCTGGAATTTTCTGATGTTATTTTTCTTATTATCTTATCCCCCTTTCAATTTCTGTTCTTTCTGATGGTCCTACTATTTTATATAAAAAAAATTTTTTTAATGTTTATTTATTTTTGAAGGAGAGAGAGAGAGAGAGTGCGCGAGCAGGGGAGGGGCAGAGAGACAGAGACACATAGAATCCGAAGTAGGCTCCAAACACTGAATTCACGAACCACGAGATCATGACCTAAGCTGAAGTCGGACACTTAACTGAATGAGCCACCCAGGCAAACCTAAAAATGTTTTAGTTTCTTTCTTTTTGAGAGAGAGAGAGCGAGCAGGGGAGAGGGGCAAACAGAGAGAACCTTAAGCAAGCTTCATGCCAGTGACAGAGGGTTTGATCTCATGACTGTGAGATCATGACCTAAGACAAAATTAAGAGTCAGACGTTTAACCAACTGAACCACCCAGGCGCTCCTCTGATGGTCCTATTATTTTAGACATTAGACATTCTAGATTGGTATTCCTATTTTCTTACCTTCCCTCTCCTTTTGAATCTCTCCTTTGCCCTATGCTTGAGAAATTTCTTTACCTTTCAGTATTTCCATTATAATTTTTCATTTAAGCTACATTACTTAATACTCTAGAACTCTTTATCTTCTGAGTCTTAAAATAGTAGTTTGTTCTTTCATGGATACAAAATCGTCTTTTATTTCTTTTCATGGATATTATAATTTTTAAAGTTGTTTGTTTTAAATTTTCCTGAATTGTCTGTTTCTTCTGAACCTGTATTTCAGATACTGTGCCTCATGATGGAGGTCTTCAAAGGTGATTGTGAACAAACACAATTAAAAAAGGCTGACTGGAGGGGCACCTGGGTAGCTCAATCGGGTGGATAAACATCTGACTTCGGCTCAAGCCATGACCTCATGGTTCATGAGTTCGAGCCCTGCATAAGGCTCTGTGCTGACAGCTCAGAGCCTGGAGCCTGCTTCAGATTCTGTGTCTCCCTCTCTCTTTGCCCCTCCCCTGCTTTCATTCTATTTCTCTCTCTCTCACACACACACATACAAATAAATAAACATTAAAAAAAAATTTTTTTTTTAATTAAAAAAAAAAGGCCAACTCAAAGTTTTGGGTACATAAGTGGATAGGTCTTACAGACTGGTGAGTTCCACAGAAGTGTGACCAAGACGATTCATATTTAGATTACAATCTATAAATTTGCCTGCAAATTTTCTTCTAAGGCTATTCAATTTCTATAGGTATCAACCCATCCATCTCTTGCTGGAAACAGGTGGGGCTGGGAGGAGGGAAGTAGTGGTGGCAGAAATATTCTTTCCTACTAGCATTCTGGAAGCCGAGCAGGAGGATCACTATTAGTGTCTGTATTTTTCTCTACTCCCCTGATTTCAGGACACTGGTCGTTATCTGGCCTCAGCCACGAGCGGTATCTCTGAATTTGAAGGCTGTATGGTTTAACTTCACCTGAAATAACCCTCCTGTCTCTTGCTTGGGTGAAGCATCAATCTGCTTCTTACTAACTTTCAAAAAAAGGTCTTCTTTTCAACCCTAGGCTCCATTCACCCTTCTCCACTATACACGGTTGTCTCCTATTCTGGAATCTGTCTGGTGTCTGCAGCCTTAACTGCTTGCTTATTATTGGCATCTGTTGCTCAGCTCTGTGAAAAACTCCATCCAGTTTTCATCTTTCAAAATTTGTTGACACTGCCTGCCCATCTGTTGTCTCCTGGTTTTCTGTGCCCTTATGAATTTAATCTTCTGGATTTCCATATTCTCATCTTAGTGGGATTTCAACAGGAGCAGGAAAAAAGGGTCAGGTTGCTATGTTTAATTATAAGTCCTTCTATCTTTCTGCATACAGAAATAAGACACTAATAATGCTGGACAAGCAGCCTATTGTCAGAAAAAGAACTAAACCACAAGACAGCTGCTGAATTTCAAACACAGTTGACAAATTAAGATGCAGAACCATCTTCGTAAATTAACTTACTTGTGTGGAGCCTGTCAGACCTCTGGAATGACTTCTTCCCCAAGCCTAGCAAGGGATTTTCCACTTGAACTGAACAAGAAAAGCCAGAGTTTGAGTTCTGAGGGCTGCCTGACTGCCCATCACACGGCTTTCCTTCCCATATTGCTAAGAGAAAAAAAACATAACAAAGACATGACGCTGAGGTTACAGACAGAAATCAAACAATTTAATCATTCAACACTAAGAGTGTCTCATACATGAGGCAGTCTGACGCTGCAAATGAGTTTTGAATCTGAAGATTCAGAGTTGAAAAATAAAATAAACTCCCTTCTAGAAGCATATTGTTTGCTTCTGGTGGTAAATTTCCTTCCTAACTAAGTTTAACACAGTTTAAATTTGGCAGGCCCATATAATCAGCTAGCATCAAAATGAATTGTGTAATAAAATACAAAGTCTGTATCTAACCCAGTATGGATGAAAAAACAAAACAAAACAAACAACAACAAAAATCCAAAGGCCTGTCTTTATATCCAATGGAAATTCAAGGGTAGCCTCGATTCTTAGGAAAACTTTTTATCTTATCGTTAAAGGAGAAAACGCGTGAACTTTGGTCTGAGTGTCTTGGCAACAGCAGCTTTTTAAGCTCATAAATTAGAGGCTTCCAAATATTATTAGGCTAGACATCCTGGAAGTCAGTTACTGATTTCATTCTAACACGCGAATCTCACTCATGTATTTTTTCATAACTGCACAATGATTTTGTAAAAATTTTCCCATTTATCTTGAAAGAATTTATATTGATGATTTGGCAGGAACAGCCTATATAAATAAATATAATAATTTAAAATTAAATGATATGGCATCCAAATGTGGAAAAACAACACAAAAATACGGGAAAAACAACTTTCCATTGAAAAGACCCCCAAGTCTGCCTACCAGGTCTGGCAGGTACAGAGTCACCGGCCGCTTTGACAGTCTTCAGGGAGAGGGGCTGGGTGCAGGACATGGACATGCTGGGCCTGCATTGCTGTTGCTGCTGCTTCTTCTGCTGTTGCTGTTTTAGAGCCTAGAAAAAGAAAACTGGCTATAAGCAACAAAGCCAATCAGTTTTTAGTAATAACAAACGCAAATGACTGCTTTTTAAGTGGTGAGGAGCATGCTGATCACTCAATTTCTTTGAAAGCTAGCAAAGTAAATAAAACCCTAAATTAAACCAATTAAACCAAGTCCTGAATGATACTTTAAGAGAGTGAATATTTTTTTGGCAGTATTACTCCTTTATATAAATGTGAGAATTAGTCACGAACATTTTTAGAACTAAAAATCACCAGTAAGCCATGGACTTTCCATATTTGCAGCAGCAAATTAGTGGTTTTTTGATCATTTCTGGAAACAAAAGTCTAAGCCCTCCACCAAAAAGATTTCCATTTGCATCAGTTCTATGAACAAATGTAAACATTTAGCTTGTATTTATTTCAGAGGTGACACATTTGAACAAAAGGTTGTAAATGACTACTTATTCTGATTTCCTGTAAGAGCAGTAGGATTTGGCCCAATGACCAAATCCTCTAAAATTTACATCAATGCAGTAAATAGAAGGGAATAAAAGTTAGAAAACACTGGTTCTTTTTGTTTGTTTGTTTGTTTGTTTGTTTTCGAGAGAAAGAAAGACAGAGTGTGAGCAGGAGAGGGGTAGAGAGAGAGAGGGAGACACAAAATCTGAAGCAGGTTCTAGGCTCTGAGCTGTCAGCACAGAGCCTGATGCAGGGCTCAAACCCACGAACTGTGAAATCATGACCTGAGCCGAAGTCAGAGGCTTAACCTACTGAGCCACCCAGGCGCCCCTAGAAAAAACTGGTTCTAAGAACAGTATGGTTCCTCCTGGCTATTTCAGAATTAATTTTATTTCTTTCATGTTTCTAGCGTGTTTCTAGAATACACTATTTCAACTAGTTAGAATGAATAAAAAAGACAGTTAACTTCGCAGATTTTAGTCATGAAAATATATGAGGGAAACTTTTTAACTCAATGTTAAAGAAAAAAAAAAAAAGGACCCAGAAACTAAGAAAGTAAAGGTACATTTCAAAAAAAGTTTAGGAATCTATGACCTTACTAAACTGCCAGTTTAAGCTTCAAACTTCAAGAGCATCATGCAGAAAAGTGTGGAATAACTGGCCACCTGGTTCCCATTCCCTCTGCACAATATAGTTTTCTCCTGTTCCACATTTACGCTCATCCCTGGCTATGTTAAAGAGGCACACTACAGCCTGATCTTGACTAAGCTGTCAAAGAAACACAGTTAACTGAGTGAGTCAGGCATCTGGCTTACATTCACCTACAACATTTATAGCAGGTAAGGCAGGAGCACAATGTATAGAAAACATCAGCGTTGGGGCGCCTGGGTGGCTCAGATGGTTAAGTGTCTGACTCTTGGTTTCGACTCAGGTCATGATCTCATGGTTTCGTGGGTTCAAGCCCCACATCAGGTTCCATTCGGGCTGACAGCCCGGAGTCTGTTTTAGATTCTCTCTCTCCCTCATGAATCTGCCCCAATCCCATTCATGCTGTTTTTTTCTCAAAATAAATAACCTTTTTTAAAAAAGGCAGTATTCTCTGATTACTGATTATAGCTTATCTCTCATTCTCCGCCATCAGAACAGAAAATGTTTACAGTCTTCCTGGGAGGCAGCCACTAGAGTCTGTTCTAGTCATTCACAATATCTAGACCATTCTAGGTTAGTGCAAATTTCAACAAAACCATTTGATCTCATCTATTCCTGCTGTCATCATATAAATTCAGACACATGATGACTAAGTTATAAGGTAACTTAGAGCCTCTCTATTTAGGATCCGTACTCAGTTTTTTCGTCCCTCAGTAGCTTACAAACTGTGTTCCTAATTCTATTTTAAAATTAAAAAACACGGGGCGCCTGGGTGGCTCAGTTGGTTAAGTGTCCGACTTCAGCTCAGGTCATCATCTCGCAGTTCGTGTTCGAAGCCCACGTCGGACTCTGTGCTGACAGCTCAGAGCCTGGAGCCTGCTTCCGATTCTGTGTTTCCCTCTCTTTCTGCCCCTTCCCTGCTCACCCCCTCTCTCTCTCAAAGATAAATAAACATTAAAATTTTTTTTTAAATAAATAAAAAACAGGGGCACCTGGGTGGCTCAGTCAGTTAAGCGTCCGACTTTGGCTCAGGTCATGATCTTGCAGTTCAAACCCTGAGTCAGGCTGTGTGCTGACAGCTCAGAGCCTGGAGCCTGCTTCAGATTTTGTGTCTCCCTCTCTCCCTGCTGCCACTCGTGCTCTCTCTCTCAAAAATAAATAAACATTAAAAAAAAATTTAAAACCAGACAGCAAAAACAAAAACAAACAAATAAACAAAAAACATCTTCTTTGTCATAAAGGATAACTTATACTGAAGTAATATTTTCCTCACCTAATACTATAAAAAACATACATTGGAGGGGAGGACTTACTTTATATACCAACAACATGGTTTACATAATTTCCCATACTGGAACTCCCCTGGGATTACAGGAGTATAACACAGGAGTAGTAAATAGGTCATAGATAATCTAACAAAGTTTAGGAAAATATTTGCCTTTTTCCTGTGGAAAGAAGCATCTTATACTTCTTAAAACCTTCCAAAGTATTTATAAAAAATACAAGTGCTACAAGATTATCCAGGCAGACAGCAATTAATGTTACTGAATTTCTGAAACGCTTTTAATAAAAGCACTTTTGCTTTAAATACTTTAAGACCTACATAATGTTTAAAAATTTCAATTATACAGATAATACGTGATTATGATCTTTACCATTTAATTCAGAAAAAGAAAATTAAACTCTCTTGACCATCACTCAGTCTTGTCCCTAATCTTCAGAGGTAACTACAGACATTAAATTATTTTTCCGTATTGAGCTTTTTCTTTACACTGACATTCTCAGTGTATTTCTATTAAAATATATAATATTGTTTTGCAGGTATGTGTTTATTTTTAATCAATGGGTATCATGCTTTACATGTTGTAATACAACTTAATTTTAGTGATTCAACATCACAGTGTGGTGATGCTTCCATGTCTATATACATAAAATAACCATATTACCAACGTTTAAACTTGCATGACTGTCCAGCATCCAGATATGCCATCGTTCACATGAGGAATTCCCTAACTGATATATATAAGGCTACTTGCAAGTTTTTGATACTACAAACTTTAATGTTAATATTTTTGTGCATGTGTAATTGGTATGCGTATTTGTATTTTTCTAACCTAAGTTCCAAAATATTGAAATGCATAGTCATGGGATATGTGCTCTTAAAATTTTAATAGACAGGGGGGCCTGGATGGGTCAGTCGGTTAAGCATCCAACTCTATTTCCAACTCATGATCTCATTGCTGCACTGACAGTGAGGAGCCTGCATGGGATTCTCTCTCTCCCTCTCTCTCTACCCCTCCCCTGCTCATGCTCTATCTTTCTCTTTCTCAAAACAAATAAACAAACCTTAAAAATAAAATAAAATTTTAACAGACATCACCTAATTTCTTCCTACAATAATTTGTATTTCATCAGCAAACTACCATTAGCCATTTTTCTACACACTTGCCAATGCCAGATATTACAATTAGGTTCTTTAGTGTATACCAATCTGAGGATAAAAGTAGTCTGTTAAGGTTCCATTAATTACTAGTAAGTTTGTATTTATAGATCATTTGCATTTAAAAAAAACTGGAGGCGCTTGGGTGGCTCAGGCAGTTAAGTGTCTGACCTCGGCTCAGGTCATGATCTCACAATTTGTGAGTTCAAGCCCCGCGTCAGGCTCTGTGCTGACAGCTCGGAGCCTGGAGCCTGCCTCGGAGTCTGTGTCTCCCTCTCCTCCTCGTTCTGTGTCTCTGTCTCTCAAAAATAAATAAAAACGTCAAAAAATCATAAAAAAAATTTTTTTAATTGAAAGCTAGGTCTTTGAACAGCCCAATAAAATAGATGGATGGCTAAGTAGCACTGGGAAAAAAGATACATTATAAATGAACAACACTGAGGCACAAAAAGGAGACATATAAGAACGCTACATACAACTTTAAACAATTTTTTTTTTAAGATTTTATTTATACACAATGTAGGATTCAAATTTACAATCCTGTGATCGAGAATCATGCTCTACTGACTGAGCCATCCAGGTGCCCCAAATAAATATGCATTTTTAAAAATCAAGTAAGGGGAGTCTGGCTAGCTCAGTGGGCTGGTTGAGAGTCTGACTTTGGATTTCAGCTTAGGTCCTGATCTCACTGGGATTCTCTCTCTTCTCCTCTCTCTGCCCTTCCCCTGCTCAAGCGAGGCACCCACATGCTCTCTCTCTCAAATAAACTTAAAAAAATAATAAAAAATAAGAATAAAATCAAGTGAAATGGACCATTTTCTGAGAGAAATTTTAAAAAAAACCTTTTTTCCAAAATTAGTTCAAAAAGCAGAAATCAAATGAGACTACAAACAATAGATGAAACTGAAACGCTAGGAGAACAATTTTAAAAGGTGAGATTTACAAAATTAAGGAAAAGAGGGGCGCCTGGGTGGCTCAGTCGGTTAAGTGACTGACTTCGGCTCAGGTCATGATCTCACAGTCTGTGAGTTCGAGCCCCGCGTCGGGCTCTGTGTTGACAGCTCAGAGCCTGGAGCCTGCTTTGGATTCTGTGTCTCCCTCTCTCTCTGCCCTTCCCCTGCTCATACTCTGTCTCTATGTCTCTCAAAAATAAATAAACGTTAAAAAAATTTATAAAAAAAAAATTAAGGAAAAGATAATTTCTATAATTGTTTTCCAAAAATTCAGAAAAATATAGAGAGCTAACCAACTTATTTTATTATATTAGAACTATCCTGATTCCAAAACTGCATAAGAGCAAAAATCTTAAAAAAAGAAAATTCTATAACATACTCAAAATTATATAACAACATGCAGAGTTTATTCCAGAAAGCTACGTATATGTTAACATTAGAAAATCTAGCCATGGAATTCTGTGTATTAGATTTAAAGAGAAAAGCTACCTGATCATCTCAAAAAATGCTGAAGAAAACAAACCTAAAAAGTTCAACACCTATTTATTCATAACTTAAAACAAACAAACAGGGGTACGTGGGTGGTTCAGTCAGCTGAGCATCTCAGTTGAGTCATGATCTCATCTGTGTCGGGCTCTGTTCCTGACGGCTCAGAGCCTGGAGCCTACTTTGGATTCTGTGTCTCCCTCTCTCTCTCAGCCTCTTCTCCACTCATACTGTCTCTCTCTCTCTCTCTCAAAAATAAGTATTAAAAGAAATAAAGAAACAAACATGCACACAAACAAAAGCTTCTCAGCAAGTCAGGCACATATGAAGAGGGTTTTTTTGTTTGTTTGTTTTAATGTTTAGTTATTTATTTATTTGAGTGAGAGAGAGAGAGAGAGAGCCGAGGAGGGACAGGAAGAGAGAAAGAGAAGGAGAGAATCCCAAGCAGGCTCTGCACCGTTAGCACAGAGCCTAACGAGGGGCTCAGTCTCACAAACTGTGAGATCGTGACCTGAGCCAAAATCAAGAGTCAGATGCTCAACAGAGATCCCAAGCACCCCACAAATGAAGAGCCTCTTTTTTTTTTTTTAACATTTATTTACTATTGAGAGACAGAGAGAAACAGAGCATGAGCATGGGAGGAGCAGAGAGACACACACACACACAGAATCTGAAGCAGGCTCCAGGCTCTGGGCTGTCAGCACAGAGCCCGACGTGCAGCTCGAACTCACAAACGGTGAGATCATGACCTGAGCCAAAGTCGGACACTCAACCAACTAAGCCGCCCAACCGCCCCTGAAGAGCTTTTTAAATGTAATAAAAGGACTATCTACCACAAACCTATAACACAAAGATATATATATTATTAAATCCAAATAGGGAAACTACATGAAATTTCTCCTTAAAAGGACCTAATATCCTTTCAAGAAATTTTCAATGACTTCCAGAATCTCATTTTTAATCAAGAACATAATACTTCTGTTAAACACAGACTAGCATGATTACCTGTTTCAGTGCCTTCTTGCTGTGCTTCTGTGATGGAGAAATGACTTTACCTGCTGGAATGGTAGGTGACGGGCAGCCTGACTGGGGAGAGGATGGTTGTGACAGTCTAGATGATACTAGTTGGGGGAAAATGAGAATAAAAAAGGCAGTTATCAGAGTTGGTATCAAACACCATTCCTTCCCCAATCATATGCTGCTACCTGTATTAAGAACTGTGACCAAACACTTTTGGGAAGGATCTTCTTTTTGGAGTTCTACTGCAAACAGCCTCCCTTTTCAGTTTATTTCCTCAGAAAGCTCTAGTGAAGGATGATAGGACGGGGAAGTGATGGGTGTTAGTATTCATTCCTTTTCATGTTTTGATTTTTCAATAGATTGATTGAAGCAGGAAGAATATAAACCATGAGTCATCAAATTAGATAAAATTTAGAGAAGATTCTAGAGCCTGTTGTACAGTATGTATCTCTTCAGGTACATCTAATGACAGCACGATATAGTGGAAGGGCCCTGGGCTGACAGAATGGAAAATGAAGGCAATAAGGCCATTCCACCTCGAAAACTCTCAAACAGCTTTAATTCTTATATTCTATCATCTCATAAGTTGAGAGTTTCAGGCCTACCGGTCAGTGTGAGAGGTGCTTTAGGATTTCTCTAGTAGTAGCAGTGTACATTTGCACAGGGTATAACCCCTCTCTACTTCACCACCAGTTTTATACCCCATCGGAACTTAGCCAAACTTTAGTCTTATGTGAATGAGGGTTTCTCCTTCAAGAGCTTATACCTCTTATAATAAATAGCAATTAAATTTTTATGTTCTGTAAAGTTCAGCAGTGCGTGCACCTCAAGATAAGAGATAAAGAAATTGCGGACCGAGACCCTTTAATAATAAAAATAATTAAATAATTCCTTCCGCTAGTGCTGACTCTGGAAGAGTGCGTGCATGCTTCCTAACGCCTTCTCCTTTCCACGGCAGCTGGGCTGTAAAGGCCTGGATAGCAAAATGGCATCCCATGATTACGGCTAAAGAGCTTTATGATACCATATGAAGTATGCTGGAAGGTAGCTACCTGACATAATAATACAGAAGCATGGTTCACTGGAATGTACGAGTTTGGGAAAACAGCATTTCCATGGATGCTTAGATGTCCTAACAAAGGCGTACACATTAGATAACATTTAAAGGGGACAACAGCAGATAATATTAAGAAGGAGACTTGTCATACTTGGTACTGGCTTTGATTCCAACCCTTATGACAAGGTTTATATATGGGAAAGAACTGACAAAAAATAAGTGTGATGTTTAGAACAGTTCATTGTAATATATCTTAACAAAAATAAAATGGGATAATTCTTGAGATAATTGAGCAACAAAGATACCACATCCTAAGTCCACTTATGTTGACCAATTAAAAAAAAAAAAAAACAGCTTTACTGAGATAAAGCCCCATACTGGTTAGCTGTTACTCCTGTTTGCCCTAACTATGCCTCTAATCCCAGGCAGTCACTAATCTACTTTCTGTCTCTGTGCACTTGCCTATTCTAGACATCTCATATAAATGGAATCAAACAATATGTGCTCTTTCGGGACTGTTCTTTTTCACTTAGCATGTTTTGAAGTTTCATTCATGTTAAAGCATGGATCAGCACTTCCCTCTTATCACCAAATAACGTGCCATTGTATGCATACGCTGCATGTTTCTTTACTCATTAGCTGATGAACACTCGGGTCGTCTACAGTTCTGGCCATTGTGAACAATGACATGAAGAACACTCGCCAGCACATTTTATGTTGGACACATGTTTTCAATTCTCCCGGGTTCATATCTTAAGGCAGAATTGCTGGGTCTTACAGCAACTCTATGGTTAACTTTTTGAGGAACTGTCGAAATGTTTTCCAAAACGGCTGTATCATTTTTATAATTCCGCAGGAATGCATGAGGGTTGTAATCCTTGTCAACACTTGTTATTGCCTATCTTTTTCATTTGAACCAATGTTTTTAAAGGGACATAATGAAAATAAACACTAATAATATTTGACTATGCTCACTTTCTCTTCAATGGTTTACAGAAATCTAAAAATATACATTTCCTAACCTACCTCAAATACTGCCTGAAAATAAACAGAAAACAAACAAAATAATTCTATCAGAGAATATAAGAATTCCACTTTGTGGCCTGAAAAAAAGACAATAAAAGCTATCTGTATTACCAGGGCAAACTGTTTGGACTGTTCGCCCTTAAGGCAAAAGCCCTTTCTAACAAATGAAACCATAAACATATCTCAAAGCCAGCAAAAATAAATCATGAAAACTTCAGGACCCCACCAAGGAAGGAGTATCTCCCAGAACTGACTTAATGCCAAGTACCGGTCTCGTAACGTCTGCAAAACTTTGTCCTAACTTTCAAATATTAAAGGCTCAGAACTACAAACAACAAACAAGATTTAAACACATGCTGAGAAACTTCCCTCTCGGATTTCCTTTTAGTGGCTACACTATCTTCGCACACAATTTTATTAACAAGAGCAACCAAAAGTAAGTATCTTGTATGTATCCAATAGAGTGCTAGGTTCATGTGAACAGGATTTCACTGAACTACCCTCTAAGGTGGGTACAAGTAATCTTTCTATTGCCACCCAAACTCCTCTACTTCTACCCTCAGAGATAACTAAGTAGTATATTTGGGTTGGCATCCTTGTTGACCTTTTTCTACACAAATAAAAAATATGAAAAGATTTTTAAGGACATAAATTTATATATAAATTTTAAATATACACATTCTTCTGTATATTGTGACATCACCTAAATTTTACTTATCAGGAAATTTAATTAGTTTGCCAAAGGACTCAGACTGTAAGGGGCATAGCTAAGATCCAAACTCAGTATATTTCTTTTTTTTTTTTAATTTTTATTTTGAGAGAGAGAAGAAAGTGTGCATGCATGCAAGCCGGGGAGAGGCAGAGAGAGAGAGGAAGGGAAAGAATCCCAAATAGCCTCTGAGCTGTCAGCACAGAGCCCAATGTGGAGCTCGAACCCACAAACTGTGAGACCATGACCTGAGCCAAAACGAAGAGTGGGATGCTTAACCGACTAAGCCACCCAGGCGCCCTGCAAACTCAGTATTATTTTCGGAATGAGTGGATATTTGTTGTGAGCAAACAAACTATGTCCTAACCCCAGAATCTGTGAATGTTACATTATTTGGAAAAAGAGTCTTGGCAGGTGGAATTAAGTTAAGGATCTTGAGATGAGATTATCCTGGATTATCTCAGTGTCCTAAATCCAATGACACAGAGGACAGACAGAAAAGAAGGCGATGTGAAGACAGGAGAGACTGATGTGGCCGCAAGGCAAGTCAGCCAGCAATCACTAGAAGCTAAAAAATACAAAAAACAGAGTTCTCCCCTAGACCCTCTGTAGGGAGTATGCCTTCGGATACCTGATTTCACACTTCCACCCTCCAGAACTGTGAGAAAATAAATTTCTGTTGTTTCAAGACACCCAGTTTGTGGTAATTTGTTATAGCAGGCTCAGAAAACTATCAGTATGTAAACCGATTTTAAAGTGTCATTATTAATCCGCAGATGTTTATGTATTTGAAATGCTTAAATGAAAACCAATCATTGCAGATTTGGCACTCAGACTGTCCTCTTTTGGGTTAGTGTGAGAGCCATCTTTAGGACATGGCTTCAGCAGTAACCAACTGCTTCTCCTTGCTATCTAACACGGAAAGAGTCCCAGGCAACCTTGCGTGTGCAAATATATGTATATTCCCCCCCCCCCCAACTTGGATCAGCCACTTCTCCAAGGACCACTGATATCTTTCAAGCAGGAAGTGGTATTAAAAGACCATGTGCTGCACAGCAGGGGGGACTCACTTGCTACAGGGTTATCACTGGTTCTAGGACTTTAATGGTGAAGAAAGGTCTTTTTTTAATTCTTATTTACTTTTTTAATGTTTTTTAATATTTACTTATTTTTGAGAGAGAGAGACAGAGCGCAAGTGGGGGAGGGGCAGAGAGAGAGGGAGACGAACAATCTGAAGTAGGCTCCTGACTCTGAGCTGTCAGCACAGAGCCCGACACAGGGCTCAAACTCATGAACCATGCATGAGATCATGACCTCAGCTGAAGTCAACCACTTAACCATCTGAGCCACCAAGGCGCCCTGCCCTGAAAGGTCTTTTTTTTTTTTTAAAGGAGAAAAATTCATGCATAGATATCGAATTTGAATTTTTGATTACAGGACTGTCACTTAACTTTTCTGATAATTCTATCACTTCTCTTCTTCCCTGGTTCCCAATAACGTTACGGTAATTATTAATTTGCCTGTCTAATATAGATCTAGTTTCAAAGAAACTGTACCAATATAATTACTGAAACTAAGACTACTCGAATACAGTTTAAGATTTCTTTGAGTCTGGTCTCCTATACCTGAGATATATCCCGAACAACTTACTTACGTCATTATGCCAGAAATCTGACATACACTTGAGTTTGCTTTGTTTCCTATTTCTAGAAAGTACATTTTAAAAACTTGTTTTAATTATGTGAAGTGACAAAACAAGTTACTTCCACAGAAGTCTAGCTCCCTCCCCTCTCTACACTACCTTATTACTTCTCTTCCCCTTTAGGAAATCACTTATATTAATTGTATCCTTCCACTGTTATTTTACTTGTATTTTTGTTTTGGTGAAAACATAGCATACATATTTTGATACTTTTACTCCTTTCTTTAAGCAAGAAAATCATGGACTGTAAGCTGTTCAAAATCTTGACCCTGTGGAACATTCTAGAAGAGAATACAGAGATCTTCCACATTCCTTTTAATAGCTGCACCGAATTCCACTGTACAGATATATCATAATTTCTTCAACCAGACTTTGGGGAGTATGTCCATTCTTTCTAGTCTGCTCTTATTACTACAATGTCTTAACCAGTGGTTCTTAAGGTATTGTACTAAGAAAAACACCATCAGTATAAAAAATCTGTTGGAAATGCAAATTACTAGATCCCAGCCTAGATCTACTGAATCAGAAACCTTGAAGGTGGGGCCCAGGAATCTGTGTCATAATAATATGCTCCACGTGACTGAGAAGCATTCATCTTAAGCTATGGTATTTTGTTGACAGTGTCTGACGACTGATTCTTAGACGTAGGTTTGCTAAGTCAATGAATAAAAATATATGCTTTCAGAAATAACAGTTTAAAAAAATTTTATTATTCATAGGTTTTAAAAGGAGCTCACCCATGTTTTCTCCTTTTAGTACTTGGTTTCATATTTTACATTGTATCTCTCATTTGTTTGAAATTCATCCTGAAGTATGGTATGAAAAATGAATCCACCACTTTCATCTTCCTGGAAATTCAATTCTAACACCTTTAAAGATTTCTTACAAAGGTCATGCTCCGAGTTGTAGTTGTTGTTGTTGTAGTTATTTTGAATGAGTTCCCTTTTTCCATATATGGAAAGTTGCCAATATTAATTTTACTTACACCCTGCTAAATTAAATTCTCTTCTTTATTAGACTTTATCTCCACCAATTCTTTTGTCAGATTCATAATTGTATGTATCATCTACACAGAGAAGCAGTTTTCCCCTTTTTTTGTTGCTCACTGTTCCAACGGTTTTCTCTTGCTTACTTATGTTGAAATATAAGAACTGAGATGCTAGGCACCTTGTTCTTGACTTCTTATACCTAACAGCAAGCCACTGGTGTTTCCCTATTAGGATGCTGTGTTTTTGACTAAGTTATTATGTTAAAAGAGTATCCATCAATTCTCAAATTTATTGAGTACTGAATTTACACAAAGGCCTTTACAGCAAGTACAGAGATGGTAAGATTTTCCATATTAGCGCTACTAATATGACAAATAATAACGAATTTCCCAGTAATGAATCATACTTACAACCTAAAACCCCATTTGTTTAGGATATAAAATCTTTTTTAAGTTTACTTATTTATTTTGAGAGAGCGAGCATGTGCCCACAGCCAGCGTGGAGCCTGACGCAGGATCTGAATCCACAAACCATGAGATCACAACCCAAGCTGAAGTCAGGAGTCAGATGCTTAACCGACAGAGCCACCCACGCGCCCCAGGATATATAATTTTTTTAATGTATGGCTGGATTCTGTATTTTAACCTTTAAGGTTTTCCCTCAATATTCACAAGATAGCTCTGCACTTTCTGGAAAGTTTTAAAAATTTACTTCCAAAAAGAATCCCGATGATCTTTTCTCCTGTAATGGAATAGTTTTTAAAAACACAGGGATTGTTTGATCTTTAAACATATGGTCTGTGAACACTGAATTTCGCCTGAAAAACCATTTAAGTATGTGTTCTTTGGAAGGGGAACTCTTCTATATCACTCTTTGTATGAAAATTTATTGTTCAGATTTTCTTCCTCTATGGGGTCAATTTCTATGCATTCTATTTTCCTACAAAATCATCCCACTTCATCTGAGTCCTTAAAGCATTGCGAAAAAATCTTGTGGCTTTAAATTTTTGTTTTGGTATTTACTTCAACCTAAATTTGTATGTGTCTGTCTTTTCTTGAAAAAAAAAAAAAAAAAGTAAAGCTAGTCTCTTTTATTGATTTATTTTGAAACTTTCTATCATTGTTCCCTTTTCAAATTCAGTAATCTCCATTTTATTTTTAATTCTTTTGTCCAGCTTTATATTGCTTTACTCTGTGGGTTTTTTTCTAGCTTTCTTGGTTATATATCGTATGTATTATTTTTATTTATTGATAGAGGTATTCAATGTCCTGATTTGTTTCCTGATAACTGCTTTGGCTGTAACTCACCCAGATGCCCCTACATTAACTGATTTCTGAATGTTACACCAGCCTTGTACGCTTGGGATAAATTCTATCTGGTGGTGATGTATAATTCTTTTTATAAATCATTGGGTTCAATTTGCTAATTATTCTGTTGACAATTTTTGCATCCATATTCATTAGAGACATTGGTCGGTAGTTTTCTTCTCATGTCTAGTTTTGGTATTAGTGTAATGCTGGACTCACAGAATGAGTTATTAGCAAGTATTCCCTCTGCCTCTATCCTCTGAAAAAGATCGTACAGAATTAGTATAATTTCTTCCTTAAATGTTGGTAGAATTCATCAGGGAATCAAAGGGAGCCTGATGTTTTCTGCTCTGGAAGATAACGAATTACTGACTCGGTTTCTTTAACAGGGACAGGACTGTACAGACAGTCTATTTCTTCTTGTGGAAGTTTTGACAGATTGTGTCTTTCAAGGAACTGATCGATTTCATCTAGGTTATCAAATCTGTGGGCACAGAACTGTCACGGTATTCCTTTACTATACTTTTAAGTCCATGGCCTCTCATTTCTGATATTCATAATGAGTCTTCTTAACTTTATTGATCCTTGCAAAGAATCAGCTTTTGGTTCCACTGATTTTTTCCTACTAATATTCTGTTTTCAATTTCACTGATTTCTGCTCTAATTCTTAGTATTTCTTTTCTTCTGCTTAGATTTAATTTGGATTTTATTTGCTCTTCTTTTTCTCCACTCCTAAAGTAGAAGCATAGATTACTAATTTGAGATCTTTCTTCTTTTCTAAATTAAATTTCCCTCTAACCTTTGCTTTCTTCACTGCATACCATGAATTCTGATTCACTGTTTTCATTCTCATTCGATTCAAAATATTTAAAAATTTCTCTGGAGTTTTCTTCTTTTGACCCATGTGTTATTCACAATTTTGTTGTTTCTTCTTTTTTTTTTTTAAGTTTTTTTTGTTTATTTAAGTAATCTCTACATCCCACTGGGGTTTAAACTCACGACCCCAAGGATCAAGAGTTGCATGCTCCTCCAAATGAGCCAGCCAGGTGCCCCTCTGTTACTGATTCCTAGTTTAATTCCATTGTGGTCACTTCCATTACTTTCAATCTGTTAAGGTGTGTTTTATGGACCAGAAGAAACGATCTTCATGTCAGTGGGAGAGCCAATTTTCTTAAGGATGTACTGAATGATATTAAAATTGAGAAACTGTATTCATCAAAAGAAACTTCAGAGAGTAAAAAGACTGGCCACAAAGGAGAAGTTACTTATAAGATATATATTCAATTAGGGAATATATGAAGAACTAAGGAAAAGATGACCCATGAAAAATTGAAAACGCTGGAAAAGGCAGTGCATAAAAGAGGGTATCCAAGGATTAATAATGAAAAGGAGTCCAATTCTGCTGGCCATCATGAAAATAGAACTTAAAACCATAAGGGACACTATTCCACAGTAACCAAAGTGTAAAATTTAAAACCGGTACTTAGTGAGCATGTGAAATATTAGTGGAACTCTCATACCTTACTGGTAGGGCTATAAATTGGTACAAGCACCTTGGAAACCTGTCTAGCAGTACACACTACACTTATTTCTGCTCCCAAGTACAAACCCAAAAGAAATGGGGGGGGTGGGGGAGAGATACACAAAAGCCTTCACAATAAAATTAATAAAACAGGCAAAAACTAGAAATAACCTAATGTTCATCAATGGTAGAATAGATAAATAATTGAGGTGCTGGGAATATTTATAAATAGAACACTCTTCAGTTTTAGCAATCTGATGAATCAGGGCACCTGGGGGGCTCGGTCAGTTGAGCATCTGACTCGATTTCAGCTCAGGACATGAGCTCACAGTTCACGAGATCAAGCTCCATGCTGGGCTCTGAGCCAATAGCAAGGAGCCTGCTTGGGATTCTCTCTCTCCCTCTCTCTCTCTCTGCCCCTACTCTCTCCCAAAACAAATAAACATGAAGGAGAAAAAAATTTTTAATAAAAATATTTAAAATTTTTAAAAACTTTGAAAAAGGAAGCTGTTGAATACAAGAATTCGGATGAAATCTTATGAGAGCACAGACAGGGCTACTGGGGTGCTGACAATGTTTTGTTCTGTGATCTGAATGCTGGCTCACGGTGCTGTTCCATTTGTGAAAATTCAACAAGCTGCATACTTATGATACATGCACTTTTCTGAATATATATAATCAAAAATTTTAAAACAGGCCAAACTAATCTATCCTGACACAAGTCTGGGCAGAAGTTACTTTTTGCGCAGTGGCTACAGATGGCATAAGGCCTCTCCAGTGCTAGTGAAGGCTCGTTACAGTTAATTATTTACTTATGGAGGTGCAGTTATTTTCCACTCTCAATTCAAAAAAAGGGCAGGGGTGAGGGGGACAAGATCATTTTATCTCCTTCCTTGTTAAAGAAAAACAGCATTCCCAATATTTCTAGGGTTGACAAATCATTTAAACCACTGCTGTTCAGATGTGGTCCAGCTAAACCACTGCCATTCAAATATAGTGCAAAGACTGGTGTGCTACAAGAGAAATAACAAGAGTGAGAAAGCACATTTAGATACTTTCCTAGAAATTTGACACTCCTGGGCCATTTTTGTTGTATTTTACCTAAGTATCAGCGAACAAAGGATAGAGGAGAGGGGAGGGAATGGGTCTTTGTAAAGAAAAGTTTGAGAATAAACCAGTTAGCCGGAGAGGGGAGGAGGCAGAGTAGGGGGTGTACGGGAAGGGCTTGGGAATAGTGCCCACAGAGTTACAAAATAAGGAACCAAGATTTCCTAGGGCTGCACCTAAAAGATAAAGATATTAAGAATAGGACACTGTTTGAAAAATAAACATTAAGGCTGCATTTTAACTTCATCAAGTCTCTGCTTATAATCTTTTTAAAAAATGAATTACAATTATTTCTTGGAAGATAGCATGTGTGCTTGCACGCAAGATTTTTCAGTGCACAAATTCATATGCAAGACACATATTTCTTTAGTTCTCCAACCAACACCAAGCAGTGGGAAATCAAACCTCTGTTACAGTTTTTTACCTTCCCTCCATTCCAGCGTTTTCTGGGTTTCATAGGTCCCTACTGGATAGGTGCTGGGACACCAGCTTGTTGGCCCACAGGTCCCATAAGGTCTGAGACACTGTTTATAATCCATTCTTACAAAGTGGCACTTAGAGAAAAATAATCCCTCACACTTCTGTTCTACCAGTTATACTTTTAACTTCAAATAAAATCAACTAATGTCACCAATTAATCTCATCCTGCATTAAGGAAACCTACTACTCAAAACCAATGATTTTCAACAGCAAAATGGAAATAAATTCTTTTAACCCATATACCAGTGAACAGAAATGAACTGAACTAACATCAATGTAAAGGCCGCCTTTAGGAAACGGGCTTGAGCGATGGGATGTAGAGCAAGGCGACCCCTTGGCTGAATATAGACATCAGTTAACCCAGCTCCAAATACCAATCGGCAGTAACTGACCACTGGGCTACTTCCAACCAGGCGCAGTTACCAAAAAAGGGGAAAGTCCATTTGTCCCCATACCTCCTCCCCTTCCCCCTTTAAAAACAGCCCCCACCACTGCCTCAAAGCAGACAGCCTCTCCTCTGAGGTCCTGCCTGCTGCTCCCTTGCAGTGTATTCAATAAACTCCTAAATCCTTGGTTCTGCCCCAGGTGAATTCTTCTCACTGCCTACTGCCCCACATATGGGGGCCGCATCCAATAGGAAGAGACATCACAATAAACACTAGTAAGTAGAAAAACAAATCAAAGCTAGTATATTTAACTAACTGGAATTTAAATAAAAACTTGAAAGAAAAAAATAATAAAATAGAAAAAAAAAGTGGCACCTGGGTGGCTCAGTTGGTTAATTGTTCAACTCTTGATTTCAGATCAGGTCATGATCTCATGGTTCGTGGGTGTGAGCCCTGCACTGGGCTCTGGTGCTGTCAGCAAGGAGCCTGCTTGGGATTCTCTCTCCCCTCTCTCTCTGCCGCTTTCCCTTGCTCACTCACATACATATGCATGCGCTCTCGTGCTCTCTCTCTCTCTCTCTCTCTCTCTCAAAAATAAACAGGGGCACCTGGGTGGCTCAGTTGGTTAAGCGTTCGACTTCAGCTCAGGTCATGATCTCACAGTTTGCGAGTTCAAGCCCCGCATCAGGCTCTGTGATGACAGCTCAGAGACTGGAGCCTACTTTGGATTCTGTCTCTTTCTCTCTGCCCCTCCACCGTTTGCACTCTCTCTCTCTCTGAAATATAAATAAGCATTGAAAATTTAAAAATAAATAAATAAGTGAACTTTATTTAAAAAAGAAATTTTTAAAAAGCTAGTATATTAACTCTGATCTTAAATGGACAAGAGGTGAGACCGACAGCAAATGGACTATAAACAACAGTTCTGTTCCTCCTGGTGTGGGGCCGTGAACACACGGGAGACTCAGAGGGTCGCTACTCTCTGATCCAGCACACCGCATTTCTTAATTTCGGACTTCGGCTCAGGTTCTTCTGGTCCGCGGGTTGGAACGCTGCATCGAGCTCTCTATTGTCAACACAGAACCCTCTTCTGATCCTCTGTCCCCGCTTCTTTCTGCCCCTCCCCTGCTTGTACTCTCTCTCAAGAATAAGTAAACATTAAAAACATTACTTTATGCACACCAATACCCTATAAATAATGGAGACTAGCACTAAATATTAAGTCTGATCCCTACTTCTTTCCCATTCTTTCTTTCCACAAAACCCCTCTTCCACCCAAACTTGACTTCATCATATGGCTTCCTGAAAACACTGTACACATACTGCTACCTTCTTGCCTTTACATATGTTTTCTTTCCATAATATATCCTGTCTTCCCCCGGAGGTTATACTCCCAATGGAAGGAAGTATATTAAAATATTACCCTGGGGTACCTGGGTAGCTCAGTCAGTTAAGCATTGACTCTTGGTTTTGGTTAAGTCATGATCTCATGGTCTGGAAGTCTTACAGCTACAGAGCCTGCTTGGGATTCTCTCTCTCCCTCTCTCTGCCTCTCTCTGCCTCTCTCCTGCTCACTCTCTCTCTCTCTCTCTCAAAATAAAGAGACATTAAAAAAAATATATTCTACAGCTCACACAATCCTTACCAACCCAGGTAAAGTTAACTACTGCCTTCTCTAATGCTGCCAAAACATGACACAGATAAACACTTGTTACTTAGTAAACTCCTATGCTAACTCTGCTTCTTTTTCTATCCCTCTAGCTATGGATAAGACCCACACCTTACTCAAATTAGTTTCCCAAATACCTGGCAAATAATACTTATGTACTAGAGAATGAATGAGTGTGGCAAGCAGTTTAAATAGAGATAACTATTTCGTTTTGTAAATAAACTAATGGCTTAAAGAATACTTCCCATGATTATATCCTGACCTATTTATCTGTGTACTCCAGTGTGGACTGTCGGTTTCTCTAGTAGAGAAATTAGTTTTTAAGTTTATTTTCAGAAAATATTTAAACCAAATTTTAGAACTTGAGGCTCATTAAAGCCAGTTTTACATAGTTTACATAAGTAGTTTCATGTTGTTAGATAATTGATACTACCCACCAAGTATGTGTTTAGAAGGCACTACTTTTCAGATATATTACATCATTGAGAATTTTCCCTTTCAATGGATGATCATTATATTGAACAAGATCAAAAGGATACAGACTATTCAGGCTAAATGCTTTTGAGTTAAAGGCCTTAGTAAATAATCCCTATTTTCTTTTTTCCTGAAGATATTCGATGGGCCCCTCTGAAGTATTAGAAATACTAACAGAGGGCGCCTGGGTGGCTCAGTCAGTTAAGCATCCAACTTCGGCTCAGGTCATGATCTCATGGTTCATGGGTTCAAGCCCCGCGTCGGACTCTATGCTGACAGCTCAGAGCCTAAAGCCTGCTTCAGATTCTGTATCTCCTTCTTTCTCTGCTCCTCCCCCACTCACTATTCAAAAATAAATGTTAAAAAAAATTTTTTTTAAAGAAATGCTATCAGGGGGCGCCTAGGTGGCTCATCGGTTAAGCGTCTGACTTCGGCTTAGGTCATGATCTCAGGGTTCCTAAGTTCAAGCCCCGCGTCGGGCTCTGTGCTGACAGCTCAGAGCCTGGAGCCTGCTTCGGATTCTGTGTCTCCCTCTCTCTCTGCCCCTCCCCTGTTCACGATCTGTCTCTATGTCTCTCGAAAATAAATAAACGTTAAAAAAAATTAAAAAAAAAAAAGAAATGCTATCAGAAATAATGAAGTAGTAACATTACAAATGAAGCTTAGCTTTCTATAGTTAAAGGATTAATAGCTGAAAGACTGGTAACAACTGAAGTATCCAAAACTGTTTTAATTTTCATAAACAGTAATCCTTCTCTTAAAGGAGAGTTGGGTTTTTTTTTCTCCACAATAGTTTTTCTTTTGAGGAATTTCACTTCTAGAAGTTAACAGACTTTTAGTTTTTTATGTACCTTCTTCCTACACCAAGCAGTCTTCTTCAAACTTGGCAGGGTGTGGCTACTGATTCATATTCAAATAATCCCCTAATTAAAGATGGAGAGGCCATACCTGAACACCCTTCCTTGCTTCTGAGTACGCTACCTATCCAAGTCCTAACAGTGGAGCCACCCTTAATATACGACAGAGCTAAAACCGCTAACTCAGCCACCAACCACGGCAGAGAAGAAAGACAACATCCCTCTCAAAGATCTCTCTCCACATAAGTTAACTTTGCCCGAAGGAGTTTTTCTCCACAGTATACTTTTAAAGGAGACATGTCTATACAGAATCATCCCCATTTAGTAAACGTATATACACAATTGTTACAGGGCAGGCAGGTCTTTGGTATTTTAAATAACTCCAAACATAGTATTTATCAAATTTCTGATTTAAAGCAGTTCTGAAGAAGCAATAAAATTAACATTAGATCATGACCCTGGAAAGAATTTGTAATTCCTTGTAAGTAAAAAGGTACGTTTTACATAATTAATTTTTCATTTAAGACATTTTAAAAGCAGGCCAAAATTTAACAAAACTCTTCTCTATCAGAAGATCAAAATAATACTCCTATATTTGCTTCATGCTGTAGTATTTGTATTTTATTTTGGGGAAAAGGCAGAGACTTCACTTGGCTATGATCCTACAAAAAAAAGCAACAAAAAAGCTGACTTTAATCATTTTTTTCTGGATTTATTCCACCTTACCTTGGCGTGAAATTCCATAAAGCTCTTCTCTCAACATTGTTTCCTGTCTGACAATTAGGAACCAAAACTATGAACTTCTAAGTTCTTCCACTTTACATGGAAATCAATAAACTAGTGTCAATATTGGACTGAATTTCAAAGTTCTGTTCTCTGCCCCGATTTGGCTGAAAGGTATACCTATTATCAAGAAAGGTTCTATCGATTTTCAAATAGAAGCATCAGTTTTGCTGTCAGAGCTCTTTATTTTTGTACATAAAAGGAAGTGGGTTTCGATACTATCTCAGTGTTCTTCCTGTCTTACAATGCATTTGAAATAAAGTGATGTCAGATTGAGAGTCAAAGCCCTAAATAAGAAAACGGAACAGGCACAATTACTTTGCTTTACCTTTATTAATAACTGTAACTGATTTAGAACTGCCCTGCAGCAGGCTGCTATCAGCACTAACTACGAGTTCTCCACGTTCGTTTGCACTGGACTGCAAAAACATTCCCAGATTATACAACATGTACCTAAAAATGTACCTATCTATGCCTATGCCATATGCATGACCCATGAATGAGAGAAGCACATGCTATGAGAAACGAAATCATTCTACATTACTGATAGCTCAGCAAAGAGTAAGCATGAATTCCACATGACATCACGTGCCCCTCTTATCTTTACCTTCCAAATATCAGCTAGCCCACTCTACTCTTAGTTTACAGGACTACCTGTAAGGAGAAAAGAGCTTTATAGAACATCTCATCTTAATGTAAACTGAGGATAAATATTCGATAATGTGATAATTTCTAGAAAATGAGTGAATACAAAAGCAGTTTAATAACAGTTTATCCAGATCACAATTCTGAATTTGCTACTACTTTCCTGTTAAATGTCTTCTATAATTATGCCAAGTACAGCACAAGAGTATGCTATCTTAAATCTATTAACGATGGGATTCTATTGCTATTTCTTAGACCCAGCTTTATCATGATACATTCATCTTAATTTCTTAGAGATAGGCTTTACCAAACATGTAACAGCCACTACTCACAACAGCTCCTGCAGCATATGTGGCTACTGAAAAGGAGAGACCTCCGAGACCATGATTTTGTTCCCACATTCACCAGTCTGGCCTACTTTGTTATTGATTTCTCTGTTTCCAGCAACACCTAGAAATTATGAACCTTGCTGACTGCTTCTCTTGCTTAATGACTTGCCTTGGTTCCTAATCTTAGATCAACCATTTCCAACCTTAAAAGTTTAAACTGGGAACAAGCAAGAGAGGTAGACCCCTTAACACTTCTGGGCTTCACCTTTCCAAAAAAAAGACGCTTAGTGGAATCTAAGGAATGTAAGGCCTTGGACCACACCTCCTTTTACTATTGACAGGGTCTATTTTAAAATATATATATATCAAGAATAATGACCACAGGTACTAGCTTTATCTTGACTTTATTCCATTTGTTCCTAGTATCTGAGGTCTAGGTTGCTCTCTTAAGTGGTTGTGATCTTAAAGCTAAAATCCTGATTACAAAATGTGCCCAAATTGCATATGTGGTAGCTTTACCAAAGGACACGAATGATGCCACCAATTATCTCCATTCTCTCCAGGAGCAGCGCACGCATGAATGCAGGGATGGTAATGAATCGGACTGTTTTTCTGATACAGTTCCACGTAGGTGGTTCCAAAGGCACCTAAAATTAATGACTCGAGTATTCCCACAAATAAAACTCTAGCTTCTAGATCCAAAGAGCACTAATCTGTAATACGAACCTAAGAGGATACTCAAGCTAGGGCAACTTTCAGATGTCTATTTTGTTGTGCAATATCACCATATCAAGGTGAAAACAATTTTCTCTCCTTAAGAAGACGCTGACAAGAAGCTATGGATAATCAGCAAGAATAGGTAAAAAAAATGCAACCTTAAGTGGAAAAGCCATCTCAGGGAAGTTGTAGCAACCAAGACATTATTCCCTAAAAAAAGTTTTTTGGGTAAGCTATGAAGCAGACACAAAGCAGGGGAGAGCAAAGACCATCAGACTAAATTTAGTCTTTGCTAGCAGATATAAAAAGCATTCTTTTCCTAGTAAGCATATAGCTGTTAGAGCAATAAATGCTCAAAGTTTAGAAAAGACGATTAAAGAGGCAAACAAAATAACATTCTTAAAAAAAAAAAAAAAAAAGGCTATGGATGACCAAGAAATGAAAATAAACCCAGGTAAACCTAGAGCTATGTTGTCCAACCGACAGCCACTAGCCACATGTCACTACTTAGGTTAAAAAAGAATAAAAACTTCAGTTCCCAAACTGATCCATATTTGACGTGCTCAACAGACACACGTAGCTCCTGGCTGTGCTGGGCTGGACCTCACAGCCACGGAACATTTCCATCACTGCAAGAAATTCTACTGGACGGTACCGATCTAAAGGGGAAGGGAAAGCGACGGACTGTCCTGGGGTCTGAAAAGAGAGGAGCTAACAAGGGCATTTGTCCTAGAGCATTCAGTACTGTATTGAGAGACCAGGTGGATTTACCTTTCCTTTTCCACCTGCTCTTTTTTCCCTCCTTGTTGCTGCCACCATCACTGCTGCTGCTGCTGTTCTCAGAACTCTGGGAATCTGACTGACCATCACTGCTTTCTTCTGAACCTTCTGATAGCTCTTTCACCCCATCCGGCACATCTTTCTGAAAATGTAGGCATCCAATTAGGATTAATCATTACCATTTCAGCAAATAGGAATTAAATTTCTGATATGCATTGTTTGCAACTTAACTGTGCTGATTAATTTTTAGTATTATAGGATTCAGTAGCAGAACCAGCAATATTTTCTGAATTCCTGTCATCTCTCTTCTTTGGGTCAATTTAGCTAATGTTTCCATCTACATCCAAAGATAAAAATTATACATGACAGTCATAGGCAAGCACAACACAGAGGCTCATATTAGACAAAAACTGAGTATATATAAGTCCAAGTAAATGAGGAAATGTTCAGAATAAAAAACTATATAATAAAAATTTTGTTAAAGGTAGATATATTCATCATCCATATATATATACAGATTATTTGCATGTATGTACCATTATGTACTATAAATTCAGTTGAGTCTGGTTAGGAAGAGATACTGTATTATTTGAATCTAACTGACTCCTGAATATTGGTTAGCAAGTAGCAAGAGTTAAATATAAAAGGAATAATTAAAAAAAATTTTTTTTATTTTTAAGTAATCTCTTAACATGGGGCTCGAACTTACAACCCCAAGATCAAGAATCACATGCTCTACCAGCATGCCCTACCAACTGAGCCAGCCAGGCACCACAAAGGAATAATTTTTTTAAAAACTCACAGGAATCTTTGGTTTTTACACTGGATAGTGATATTGCTAATCAGAAAGGATAATCTGTGTCAGCATAGTCTCTGAGAGATAGAACAGTATAGGTGTAAAATCAAGAACTAGGATATAAAAACTTTCTAGGTTTGAATTTTGGCTTTATCTTCTAATTAAACAGCCTTGGTCAAAGTCTTAACCTCATATGCCTCAGTTTACCTGTCTATAACATGGGGATAATAGTACCTACCTTAAAAGATTATTCTGAAATTAAATGAGTTAAATGTAAAATGCTTAGAACAGTGCCTGGCATATAATAAGAGCCTAATAAATATTAGCTACTATATATGTATATAGTATATAAAAATATACACATACAAATAAACATTGATTAATGCTATTTCTAAGGTATGAAAACTATGGATGGTTCTTTTTTCCTCTCAATATATTTTTTTATTTTTCCTATGTAATTAATTTTTATAATCAGATAAATAATTCTGACATGGAATCCTCTTACCTACAACTGGCACTCAGAACATTACAGTCAAGATAATAACCTCCGATCTAGTAAGGAGCAGATACTTCCCACTGATGTTTATATCCTGCTGCCATTTCTAAGTCATTTCTTATGTTAGATACTTTCTTAAAATACACACCCCATTTTTCTGTATTCTTTCCTTCAAAACGCAGAACAACTTTTATAGTTAGTTGCCAGCCAGACCTCCTGACCCATAGGTTCAACAAATATTAAGTACAAACATAACGCTTTTTAACCTTAAACCTGTGACCCTTTCAGGATCACCTGGTCAACTGTGCATGCCCCAAATCTCAGAATCATTGCGCCTCCTCATTACTGACTCGTACAGTAGACATTTGATTTCTCTAACGTCTCTTGCCTCTATCTCTTTTACCACTCTCACAGTTCAGGCCAATCATCTCTTGCAAACAATCCCTGCTTTACCCTTAAATCCATCCTACTTGAATTATCTTCCTAACACAGATCTGATCATGCCATTTTCCTAAAAACCTCTACCATCTCCTCAGCTCTCTCTCTCTTTTTCTCTCTCAAACTGCTAAGTCAGGTCTTCAAAAGCCTCCAAAGTTCGATCTTTACCTAATGTTAACCTCACCCCCAACTCCTTACCACACTAGCCCTCACAGATTACGGTAACCACTCCATTTTACTCTGTTTTCAACTCCATTCTGAATCCTGCTATCTGCGCCATTGCTTAAGCTATTTCCTTATCCTTGGAAGGCCCTTCCTCCCATTACGTATCTGCTAAAGTTCAACTCAAATCTTACAAGTTAAAAAAAAAAAAACTTTCTAGATGTTTTTATTCAAAATCAATCTTTATTTCTCTACATGATCATGATACCTTATAGTACAGTACTTTATATCACAGTACATTCTGTCAGTATGCAATTACTGTAATAACTATGTGAGAGTCGAGAGATCAGCGTCCAGTTTCTTCTTTATAATCTCCACAGTGTTCAGCATAGAGTGGGCATCTAATTAATGTTTAACAATATGGAAGGTCTAGAACAATTAAAACTTAGAAGAAAAACAAAAAGCTCTCTGTGGGAGTAGAACCCCTAATCACAGGATGTTTAACAAAGTGTATAAAAAGGACGTCTTATAGTTAAATTAGAACTTTCCAATGTTAGTGGGCTACACAAAACCACTGAACACAGTGATGACTACAGCTCACAGCTAAAAAGAGGGGACAGAGTCCCACGTACACATGGATAACAGTCAGTGCATGCCAAGCATTAATTCTCCTTCTGCTGAGAATTTCCTTTGGCACACAACCCCTTTCCTGAATTCATCTGGCAGAGGGCTTACCCTCAACTTCACATCAATAGTGACCTGGGGCATTAGCCTGGAGTCCGCTTCAGATCCTCTGTCTCCCCCTCTCTCTACCCATCCCTTGTTCACACTTTCTCAAAAATAAATAAACGTTAAAAAAAAAGTGATCATGAACTTATATACAGCCAACCAGAGGCCTCAATGCCTTCATTATTCAAGTACAGACACATGGGCCAAACCAAACCAATTAAGCCAAATTAGAACTAACTGGAGGGCTCCCACTTTAGACCTAAGGCTCTTTTCTCTCCAGATTTACAGCCTGCAAATTTGGGATGGACAGTGAAATCATGTATAACAGGAGAGAGCCTGCCTGAGAACGAAGCCAAAAGAAGGAGAGAGACAATCCCTGATGACATCATTTGAGCTCCTGGATCCAGGCTGAGTTTCCTTAGAACTCACAGTTCTATAATAAACTCTCTGTTTTAATCAAACTCATTTGAATTGGTTTTCCTGTTTGTCACTGAAGGAACCTCGTGTCAGAATTAGGAATCAGCAAGACTATTACGGTAAAAAGAGCAAAGACTCAATCAGGAATTCAGTCAGATCTGGGTCTACATTCAGGTTCTTATACTACCTGGCCAACACTAAGCAAGAACTTTGGTTTTCTCCATTACAAAAGAAAAAGAACTGCAGCTCTGAAGTGAAATAGAGAATAAAATCATAAAGTAATATAAAGCATCAAGACCGTCTGTTCCAAGGCAACACTCATTATTCGAATGTTGTGAAGTCCTTTAAAAAGTCACTGGAAGCCATTTTCAGTTCATCCTTTCAAGACAGAATTATAATAAAGAATAAAAAATACAATTACTTCTCTGGTCTACCTACAGATGACTACAGATGAGTAAAACAACTGTGCAGGATACAGAGTTGAAAATATTACCTCTTCCTGAAACGAAGCTCTTCAAGAACAGAATTCTGTCTCTCTGACGCAAATATCATTTAGATGTAGTCACTTCCTGTTTTTACTTTTTAAATGACACCCTAACAAAAATATTTACCTTCAAGGTATATACGCCCATTCTACCTGGAACCTTATAGAAGATGCCCTCTTCACCTCGGGAGTTGGTGTGCAACATTGCATTCAGGCACGCAAGAGGGGAAGTCCCACTGCAAAGGAAAAATAAAGAAAAAGAGCAAGGGGAACACGATAATTAGTTTCTGCCTCTGAGTATCCTACATGACACTGACTTCAGATAGAACTAACTGATCATCATATAAACACATTTTAAAAACTATAAGAAGTCTATCAATCTATAGAAAGGATGCCATGGAGAAACATGTAAAATTCATCCCCATGTATCTAAGGAAAAATTAATTCTTTAATTTTCTTACTGATTCAATATCTAACGTGCAAGAAAACATGTACCTCATTGGAGTATTACAAATACATTTTGTAAATATTGTAATTCACTTAAAATTTTGTCAATTTACACCTCAATAAAGCTGAAATTAAAAAAAAAAAAAAAAAAGAGGGGCGCCTGGATGGCTCAGTTGGTTAAGGTCCAACTTTGGCTCAGGTCATGATCTCACAGTTCGTGAGTTCGAGCCCCACATGGGGCTCTGTGTTGACAGTGTACACCTGGAGCCTGCTTCAGATTCTGTGTCTCTCTCTGCTCCTCTCCCCCTCACACTCTGTCTCTCTCAAAAACAAACATTAAAAAATTTTTAAAAAGAAAAAAAAAAAAAGATTCTCCTTCATTTAGCAGAAGTTTTTGGGGCTGGGGCAAAAAAAAAAGATGTTTTCAGAAGCTTTACATGTCCAGAAGTCAAACGGTGTTGGGGGTGGGTGGAGACCACAAATACAGATTCAAATAACAATATTAATCTCCTTAATATATATTAATCTCCATGCACGCTGATGCAAGACTGAACCTGAGATGTGAAAGAACACATTTCTATGGTCTCTCATATTTATTTTTTATTGATATAACTGACATACATTACTCATATCAGTTTCAAGTGTACAACATAGTGATGCCATATATGTACATATATAAAATACAATGGTCTTATACTTAGATCTATTACGAGATCACTTAAAGAAGTAAAGTAGGCTTTAGAATATTTATCTTCTATGTAGCACCTTGGTTAACTGTTTACTAATTTCAATATACATTTACCAAACCTGTAGAGTTTTAGGTATATAATAGATTATCTGCAAAAAATATAATACTTTCTGTTATCACATTTCATTTTCCTTTTTGTACTTATCTAACATAACAAATAGCAATATAACACAAAATGTGCAGCATCCTTAATTTTAAGAAAATTTTTTTCTCCTAATACCTGAGCTCACTTGTACATTTCCAGCCATTCTCCCTCTTAATTCTCTGCTGGTACCACTCAAAAACCCAAATAAGCCTACTAGAAGAGGCTGCTAGGTATCTTGGGTGTACCTAAAGAGTTGTCTGTAGGGGAGGGCAGGACCATGGGTCCCCTGTCTTCCAGTAGCTGTGAAAGGGTCAAGGTCAAAAATTGGAAAGAAGATGGAGGGCAACCAAGAAAATTAAAAAAAAAAAAAAAAAATTTTTTTTTCCCCTGAAGGAAGTGTTGAGACTTCTTCGGGTTGATTTTCAAGGTTATGTTATATAATTTGGAATTTCCATCTTAACAACACACATACTGCAGGGCAACTGGGTAGCTCAGTTGGTTAAATATACAAGTCTTGATCTCAGAGTCATGAGTACAAGCCCCACACTGGAGCCTACTTAAAACACACACATACACACACACTCATTCTCTCTCTCTCTCTCTCTCTCTTTCTCTCTCTCTCTCTCTCACTCTCACTCTCACAAAGCAATTCTAGTCAGAATCCCAAAGTTCACATCAAATAAATATATAAGAAATATCTGGGGGGTGGGGGCGCCTGGGTGGCTCAGTCAGTTAAGCGTCCGACTTCGGCTCAGGTCATGATCTCACGGTTCGTGAGTTCGAGCCCCACGTTGGGCTCTGTGCTGATAGCTCGGAGCCTGGAGCCTGCTTTGGATTCTGTGTCTCCCTCTCTCTCTGCCCCTCCCCCACTTGCACTCTGTCTCTCCCTGTTTCAAAAATAAATTAAAAAACATTAAAAAAAATTTTTTTTAATAAAAAAGAAATAAAAAAAAGAAGTATCTGGGCTGGGCACCTGGGTGGCTCAGTCGGGTAAGCGTCCAACTATTGATTTTGGCTCCGGTCATGATCTCATGGTTTGCGGGTTTAAGCCCCAAGTTGGGCTCTGCGCTGACAGCCTGGAACCTGCTTGGGATTCTGTCTCTTCCTCTCTTTCTTTTTTTAATTTTTTTTTAATTTGTTTTATTTATTTTTGAGAGCAGGAGAGACAAAGCATGAGCAGGGGAGGGGCAGAGAGAGAGGGAGACACAGAATCCGAAGCAGGCTCCAGGCTCCGAGCTGTCAGCACAGAGCCCGACGCAGGGCTCAAACCCACAGACCGCGAGATCATGACCTGAGCTGAAGTCGGACGCTCAACCGACTGAGCCACTCGGGCGCCCCTCTTCCTCTCTTTCTAACCCTCCCATACTCGTGCTCGTGTGCGCGCTCTCTCTCTCTCTCTCTCTCGAACAAAACAAAACAAAAAAAAACTCTGCTCAAAAAATGATGGGAGACATAAGAAAATATTAAAATGTGCTCTATGCTACTATTAGTGAAGCAATATGTTTCTAAGACAAGATAAATAGGCAAACGAACACTCTAGACTATTGGTAAAACAAAATATAGAAACATATAATAAATGTAAAAAGTGAGATTTCTGTAACTTTGTACAATTCTGTACCTTTCTGTAACATCTGTGTAGTAGGAAGCAGACAGGCTCATGACATGGTCACCTGTGGTTTGACTACCAAGCATCTATTACCTCTTCTGGAGACAATACCTAAAATTTCCCATGAAACATTATTCCTCTCCCACTCTCACACATGTGGTTGAGAGAGATTTAATCCCATGTGCATCAGAGGTATAAATTCAAACTGTTAAACCATGCCTCCTGGTTGAAAAAGCCAACCAGTGTTTCTGTGTGCACCCCCCATCCTCCACCCCCACAGTGACAGACTGAGGAACAGACACATGACTTAATCAGCGGCAACAATCCTAGGAGCTATTTACTTGAGCATTTAAGAAAAGAAACTTGTTCTGCAGAGAAGCTTCAGAAAGAAACTCTTTCTCTTCCCCTTAGCACTAAGAGGAAGTAATGCCTACAATGTTCAATCACGTGACCAAGAGGAAAGTATCTGGATTTGGGGTAAACAACACACAGGACAGACAAAGGGTTGGGTAAGGATTATAGGGAAAAATGCAACACCCAAAAAGGCACTTAAGTGAAGAAAGCAAACAAAAAGGAAAACAGCAATAATTTTAGCAAGGTTACTTCTGCCCTTCTATCAAGCCTTGCCTGAAGCCACTCCTACCTTTGGAACTGCTGAGATTTTAGGTCAAAAGCAACCAAAAGAATTGTAAATAAAATAGTTTACGTAAAGTACTGCTGGCATAGCATGTTATTCATCTGGGGAAAATGACTCTCACAGTATATGCAAAACATTCCAAATGGATTAAAGGCCAAACTATAAAAAGTAGATTATTAAAAGGAAAATAGTGTATCACCTGCAAGATAAACCTTTCTAAATAAGACAGAAAAACCTAAAAGCCACAAAACAGAAAAATTGATTAAATAAAAATAAAAATCTCTAGGTAGGAAAAAAATAAGATCAAACTGTAGAAAGTATATGAAACTGAAAGAAGTAACTGCAAAACAAATGGCAGACAGAACAATGAGCAGTCCTACGGAGAGCTGCTGTTAGGAAAACACAAACAACCAACTTAATAAGTGAATAAAGGGGGCGCCAGGGTAGCGCAGTCAGTTAAGCATCCAACCCTTGATCTCGGCTTGGGTTGTGATCTCGCAGTTTGTGGGTTCGAGCCCCGTACTAGGCTCTGCACTGATGGCACGGAGCCTGCTTAGGATTCTGCTTCTCTCTCTGCCCCTCCCCAGCTTGTGCTCTCTCTTTCTCTCTCAAAATAAACTTAAAACAAAAATGTTTTAAGTGGACAAAGGGTGTGAATAAATGATCATAAAACATGCATGTAAACGGCCGACAGAACACATGAAAGGAAGCCCAAACTTCTTAAGTGATCAGAGGGGAAAAAATTAAATCAAGATATCACTGATCAGACTGGAAATCAAACGAATCCACGTCTTAGTTAACAGTACTGTGCTAACATCAATTTTCTGGTTTTGATGTTGCACTAGAGTTATAGGATGTTACCACTGGAAGAAGCTGGGTGAGGTATACATGGGATTACTTTCTCAGTTGCCTGTAAGTCTATAATTACTTTAAAAAAAACAAAAAGCAAACGAATTGATAAAATCCTTACTGCTGGTAAGGTTGCGGGCAAATAAGTACTCTTAACAGACTGTTGGCAGAGCTAAAAATTACCACCTTCTCCACCCCTTCTCAGTTCTGTCTTAGGGAAGTAACATGGAAGTATCCACTGAAATGAAAAAAAAATTAGGGACCACTGATCCAACAATCTCACTTCTATCCTACAAAACTAAGGCCACAAGGACTTACGGCCAAATATGGCAGGATCATATCCAGCATTGTTAAAAGTGTCAGAGCACTGAAAATGACTTCAAATAAGGAAACAGTTGGCCATATGTTAGTAAAATAACCAACAAGACATGAATCAGTAACAACGACGTTATCAGGGCACCTGGCTGGCTCAATCGGTAGAGCCTGTGCTCTTGATCTCAGGGTTGTGAGTTTGAGCCCATGTTGGGTGTAGAGATTACCTTAAAAAAAATAAAATCTTAAAAAAAAAAATAAAGCACTTTAAGTCAGAGAAAGAAACAAATCATGTGATCTAGGATCTAGTACCTAGAATCCAAAACACAAAAACAGAAACAAACAAAACAAAACAACCCAAACCAAAAAAACTCCTTAAAGGAACACCCAAGAAATGAAAGTAAATGACACACATCTGGTAAAAAGATGTGGTAAAAGTCATAAAAACACCATCATAATATTTTCCTTGCAAATCTGGGTATAATTTTCCTTTAAAGGAAATAAGGAAGTTCTGAATAACCCACAAGATATACAAAACACTAAACTATTTAAAACAAAAATTTAGATTTGGTTTCAGGAAAATACAAATAGTACGAAAATCCTGGCAGAGTTTATTTTTATGAATAACGAAGCAATGGCAGAGAAGTATAACAGAGTACACTTCCCATGATGGTAGTAATAGATCTTCAAGGAAATAACTCCAGAATTATATAGTTAAATAAAAGAACTGAATAACTCAAAGAAATAGGTACCATGTGAATGGGCGATAAAATCCTGGTACTCAATACCAATGTAAAGTCAGGTACAGTACGAGGTAAGTCCTGATACCTGCAGCAAGAACACCTCAAGAGATTACATAATTCATGAGACAATGCAGCTTCTAATTTTTCTTACCCACGCTCAAGAAAGCAGAGTTGGGTAGGAGTGAAAGGAACAAGTGCTATAATTTTATGTTGAATCTACCTCATGTAAAGGAATGTAGTAAGATGTTCCACACACAAGTCCCCAAAACAGAAGTAACTTCAGTTATACTGTCAATGGCCTTACTTAGTTCTCTCTGTAGGGAAAGCTGTAACTCGGCAGTAGCAAGTAGGGCTGAAAGAGCTGGGGTTTGTAATTACACTGCTCAGGTGAAGCATTAAATATAGAAACTAATGAAAGGAGGCATCACCATGTGGCAAAAAAAGACCCAGACATATATTCACACTCATCTGAATATAGATCTGAGAGTGGCCATGGGCAAGTCACTTTAATGCCTTTAATCTTCATCTTCTCCTCTGTAAAATGGAGGTAATACCACCTACTTTTGACTCCTCAAATTACAGGTAATATATATAAAGTGTATGTCAGAGAAGAGATTCAGTAACTGTGGTAATGACCCAAACGACTTGCTCCTCCACTCCAGTCCCACAGTATTCCAGTGTTCCCTATCTCAAGGGACAGTAAATTCACTTGACCTCATCAATTCTCCACTCCAAAGCTAAGGTAAACTTTTAAAAACAAGTATGATCATGCCACAATGTCTTAGAATCAAGTCCAGAATTATTTTTGTTAATATATATTGAGACAATGCAAGCGGGGAAGGGGCAGAGAGAGGGGAACAGAGGATCCCAAGCAGGCTCTGCCATGACAGGCTGACAGCAGCAGGCCCAATGTGGGGCCTGAACTCCCAAACCACGCGATCACAACCTGAGCCAAAGTTGGACGGATGCTCAACAGACTGAGCCACCCATGTGTCTCTCAAGTTCATAATTATTAATATGATCTGACCATGATCATTTTCCCACACCCTCTGCTCCAGCCTTTTCTAGCACAACCCAAATATAATCATGAGAAAACATGAGACATAACCAAATTGAGGGACAGACTACAAAATAGCTGGCCTGAATTCTTTAAAAATGCCAAGGTCAGGGGCGCCTGGGTGGCTCAGTCAGTTGAGCGTCCGACTTCAGCTCAGGTCATGATCTCGCGGTCTGTGAGTTCGAGCCCCGCGTCGGGCTCTGTGCTGGCAGCTCAGAGCCTGGAGCCTGCTTCAGTTTCTGTGTCTCCCTCTCTCTCTGCCTCTCCCCCACTCATGCTCTGTCTCTCTCTGTCTCAAAAATAAAATAAAACATTAAAAAAAAAATGCCAAGGTCATTAAGACAAAGACTAAAGAACAGTAAAGGAGCCTACAAAGACACATGTAAACTAAATGCGAATGTTAAGTGTGAGCCTGAATTAGGGTATCAGTGGAAGAATTACCAAATCTGAATACAGTGTATTGATTAGCTCCTAATATTATATCAAAGTTAGGATCCTGATTTTGAGAGTTACATTGTGGTTATGTAAAAGAACTACTTTTTTTTAGAAAACACACTCTGAAGTGTTTAAAAGTGAATAGGGCATAATGTCTACAATTTATTCTAACATTTCAGAAACACAAATTAGACAGAATAATAAAGTATAAAATGTTAGCATTTGGGAAATTTAGGTAAAAGTTATATAAAAATTCTTTGTACCACTTTTGCAAATTTTCTTAAAGTGTGAAATTAATGTGTCAAATAAATAAAATAAAATAAAAAGCTGAAAACATGCACTGTATATGTGAGAAGTCCACAAAAACAATATGGACCAATAAAAAGGTATGAAGTACTTATAAATGCTACAATATGATTAATCTCAAAAACCACATACGATTCCATTTATATGAAATACCCAGAAACAGTCACTCTACAGACAGAAAGGAGGTTAAGGCCCACCAGTGGGAACTTCTATTCACTGTATACATGTATGAGGGATCTTACTGGGACGATGGAAATGTTCTAAAACTGCATTATCCTAATGGCTGCCCAACCCAGCAAATTTCCTAAAAATCAGAGAGCTGGTACACTTAGAATGAGTGAAGTTTATGTTATGTACACCATACCTCAATAAAGTTGTTTTGTTTTTGCTTTTAAGGAGGCTTCACACCCAGTGTGAGCCCAATACAGAGCTTGACTCATGACAAGAGTCAGATGCTTAACCAAACGAGCCACCTACGTGCCCCCAATAAAGTTGTTTTTTAAAAAAGACAATGTGGAAAAGAAGTTAATCTGGTTTCTCATTCATTCAACATTTACAAAGCAGCTATTCTGTAACCAAAAGGTAGTAAGTGCTGGTGATATAAAAAAGGCAGCAGAAGCTTCCATAAGTATACATTCTTACATTTTAATGTACAAAAAATAACAGAACTGGCACTGAGGAGAGTCAGATGATATGAGGTCATTATTTCCTAGTGTATGCACACACACTATATGATCATTTAACTGATATCTCCCTCCCATCAGAGAGATGAGGCAAGTTGGTGGAAATTTTAAATGTTCAATAATATAAAATACTGTACTGTAATTGCAATTGTGCTATCAACTCAAGAACTGGACACGATCAGGGGCACCTGGGTGGCTCAGTCAGTTAAGCATCCGTCTCTGTATTTTTAGCTCAGGTCATGATCTCACAGAGATGGAGCCATGTGTCAGGTTCTGTGCTGACAGGGTCTGTGCCTGCTTAGGATTCTCTCTGTCCCTCCTCCCTTGGCACACATGCACAGCACTCACACTCCTTCTCTCTCTCAAAATAAATAAATTTACATTAAAAAAAGAAATGAACACAATCAAAAATAGCTATATATAAAATTTACCGTCTCAACCATTTCTTTTTTTTTTTAATTTTTTTTAATGTTTATTTATTTTCGAGGCAGAGAGAGACAGAGTGTGAGTGGGGGAGGGGCAGAGAGAGAGAGGGAGACACAGAATGTGAAGCAGGCTCCAGGCTCTGAGCTGTCAGACTCACAGACCGCGAGATCATGACCTGAGCCGAAGTCGGACGCTCAACCACCTGAGTCACCCAGGCGCCCCCATATCAACCATTTCTATCTGCGCATTTCACTTACACTTAATTCACACTGTTTATACAACCAAACTCTAGAACTCTTACCTTGCAAAACTCAAACTCTATGCCCACTTAAACATCTCTCCATTTCTCCCCTACATCCAACCCCTCTCAACCATCCTTCTATTTTTTGCCTCTAAAAACAGTAGGTGGAATTACACAGTATTTCTCCTCCTATGTCTGGTTTACTTCACTTAGTATAGTGTCTTTGAATTTCATGCATGTTGTAGCATATATTAGAATGCTCTTTATTTTTATGTTTATTTACTTGTTTATTTTGAGAGAGAGAGAGAGCACACGTGCAGGAGCGTGGAGGAGGGGCAGAGAAAGAGGTAGCGAGAGAATCCCAAGCAGGCTCCATGCTGTCAGCGCAGAGCCCCACACAGGGCTTGATCCCACAAACTGTTAGATCACGAGCTGAGCTGAAATCAAGAGTGGGACGCTTACCTGAGTCGCCCAGGTGCCCCAGAATTTCCTTCTTTTTTAAGGCTGAATACCAGTCCACTGAATGTAGATGCCACATTTTGTTCATCCATTCATCCATTAATGGACACCTGGGTTGTTTCTATCTTTTGCCTATTGTGACTATTGCTACTATGAGTATTGGTGTGAAAATATCTACTCAAGTCCCTGCCTCAATTCTTTTGTGTGTATACCCAGAAGTGGACTTGCTGGGTCAAATAAAATCCTACAACTCTTAGTCATTCTTTACCTTATTTTCAGTTTATGTAACACCTACAGGTAAGAATCAGATAAATCCAGGGGCACCTGGGTGGCTCAGCCAGTTCAGCATCCAACTTCGGCTCAGGTCATGATCTCATGGTTTGTAAGTTTGAGCCCTGTGTCCAGCTCTGTGCTGACAGCTCAGAGCCTGGAGCCTACTTTGGATTCTGTCTCCCTCTCTCTCTGCCCCTCCCCGACTTGCTGTCTTCTAAAAATAAATAAACATTAAAAAATTTAACAACAACAACAACAACAAAAAAGAACAAGATAAATCTACAGGCTGACAAGGCGCTTCACAGGTCATCTAGCCCATTTACTACAGATACTTAGAGCCCCTCCAAAAACATCAATAGTAATTTTCCAGTCTTCTGCACAAGCATTTGAGGTGCTGGAGGCTGCCTATGTCCTCAAGCATTTCCAGTTATTCATAAACACTTCCTTAAGCTAAGCCAAGTGTGTCTTCCTAAAACTCCATTTTTAGTCTTAATTTTATGCTGGAAATCAGTGGCTATCACGGTGGAAAAATCTGGGACAATCCTTTCTTTCCTCTGTGATTTTTCTGTAGTGTGAATTTTCCAAAATGACCTTGAAATAAGGTCTTTGTGGGCGGGGGGAGGTGGAATTTAACATTATTTCTTCATTATCCCATAGGACAGCCCTTCCAGTACATTAAGACTCTTCATAATATCCTAAAGTCTATACCTTTCCATATTTTTGGTTCTCTCCTCACTAGCATCCCCTCCTGCAATCAATCTAGAGAAATTTAATAAACTTTTATAGTCTATCCTCAAAGCTCTCCAATGTCCTCCAGTATTTATTATGCTCATTTCAAGCCTTTGATAAACAGCTTTAAGAGACTTCACCAGTGTAGGGGCGCCTGGGTGGCTCAGTCAGTTAAGCATCTGACTCTTGATTTTAGCTCAGGTCATGATCTCGCAGTTCGTGAGCTGGAGCCCCGCATCTGGCTCTCTGCTGTCGGCACGGGCCAGCTTCAGATCCGCTGTCCCTCTCTCTCATGGCCCTCCCCGACTTGCGCTCACTCACGCACTCTCTCCCTCTCTCTCAAAAATATATAAACATTTTTAAAAAAGAAAAAAGAGACTTCAACAGTCTAATTTATTTATTCTTACTGATATTTCCCCTTGCAATAACTTACCCAGCCTAATCTCTAATCTCAATCTCTTGTTCATTTTTCTGTACTCCCTCCTACCGAACAGGCTTGTCCAAACTGGGCCTCAATTAATCAGCCTCCCTGTCTCTGACTGAACGTTACACACTCTATATTTATCCTTCAAAGCTCAATCCCTTGAATTTCAATAGGATTAAATAACAGGCTCAGACTTTCAAGGTTAAAAGAAATGTAGAGTCATGTAGTTCCCCAGATACATAAATGCCCTATTTCGGCTTAATTTTAAATATAAAAAGATAATAAACATATATGAATCTTTCCCTCAAGTGATACACTTATATATCTATACAGACACAGATGCACATGCACAGCAATATCCACAGACAAACTAAAACTGTAGCACCAAGTAACTTGAAAACGAAGCATGAACTGATTTTTATGGAACTGCTTTTTACCTGACAGAGCAAACCTGAACTCAGCAGTACCCTTATGTTGCAAAACAAGGAGTTTAGAAATCACTACCTTAATAAATCAACTTGGTAGGTATTTAATTCACTGGAAATTTTTGTATTCTTAGAAACTCTTTCATTAAAGTCTTTGGTTTGCTCTCTCTTGGTCATGTTACCAGCAATTCTTCCAACAAGAAGTTCATTTGGGTAACAACTAATCTAACTTTTAAAAAGGAAATAAGATAAATGTAAAGTTTTTAAAAGCAGCATCTGACTCATCCATACTTTAATTACTTTCTTCAAACTATTTTCCTTCCCAAACACACCATGAAACAAATGGGAAAGGATCACTGGAGAGGTAAAAGGGGATATCGGGAAATTTTTAAACAGGCATTTTTGGAGAAGCCCTTTCAGGATCCCAAAATGAAAGGTCTGGATTAGCTGAGTAGCAAAAGGGCATAAAACAAATAAGAAAGTAACCTAGGACTAGCTGGAGAGAGAGGTCACAGAAATAGACACAGACTCTGAAAAATGTGTTTTGTATACTGTTTATCCTCTCATCTTTATCTTCCCATTTTTGTCTTTTTCCCCACTACTGTTTCTTGAAAGCATGGTTTGTCCAGTACGAGTAAGACGTGAGCAAAACCATTTCATCAAAGAAAAAAAAAAAACAGAAAAAGAAATGGTCCGGTGATTCTGTTTTATTTTAAAGTAAATAAAGGGGCATCTGGGCGGCTCCGGCAGTTAAGCATCCAACTTCAGCTCAGGTCATGTCAAGATGTTGCAGTCCATGAGTTCGAGCCCCGCATCACACTTTGTGCTGAATGTTCACAGCCTGGAGCCTGCTTCAGATCCTGCGTCTCCCTCTCTCTCTCCCTCTGCCTCTCCCCCACTCACTCTGTCTCTCAAAAATGAATAAATTGAAAAAAAAAAATTTTTAGACAAACAAAAAAACCCCTAAAAATGCACTTACCATGCAACCCCAGCAACTGCACATGTGGGCTTTTATGCCAGAGAAGGGAAAATTTATGCTCACACAAAAACATGTACACTTTGCATAGAACCTTTATTTGTAATAGTCAAAAACTGGAAACAATTCAATGAGTGACTGGTTAAAGAAACTGTACAGCCATGTCACTGACTACTACTCAGCAATAAAAAGAAATACGGACACAGACAACAACTTGGGTGAATCTACAGGGAATTACACTGAGAAAAAGTCAATCCCAAGTATTACATATTTTATATAATTCCAGCAACATAAATTCTTGAAATGACAAAATTAAAGAAATGTAGAACGCATTAGTGGTTGCTGGGCCTGAGGGGGGTGGATGGAGGGGCAAGGGAGGTTGCACTGGCAACACAAGGGCGCTTTAGATGAACCTGTTCTATATCATGGCTGTGGTAGTGGGTACATGTATCTATACATGTGGTAAGACCGCAGAGTCAAATACACATGCACATGCGCAGGCGCCCACACACACGCACATGAATACAAGTCAATCAAGCAGACTGTATCAAAAGAAGTATTCTGGGGGCGCCTGGGTGGCTCAGTAGGTTAAGCGGCTGACTTCAGCTCGGGTCATGATCTCACAGTTCGTGGGCTCAAGTCCTGCGTCGAGCTCTGTGCTGACAGCTCAGAGCCTAGAGCCTGCTTCGGATTCTGTGTCTCCCTCTCTCTCTGCCCTTCCCTTGCTCATGCTCGGTCTCTATGTCTCTCAAAAATAAAATAAAAACGCTAAAAAAAAAAAAAGGCAGGCAGTATTCTGGTTGTTGATACTGTACTACAGCCCTGGACACTGTAACCATTGGGAGAATCTGTATAAAGGGTTATTTTCTTTTTTAATTTTTTAATGATTTATTATTTATGTTTGGGAGAGAGAGAGCCAGAGTGTGAGTGGAGGAGGGGCAGAGAGAGAGGGAGACACAGAATCCGAAGCAGGCTCCAGGCTCTGAGCTGTCAGCACAGAGCCCGACGCGGGGCTCGAACCCACGAACTGTGAGATCATGACCTGAGCTGAAGTCGGACGCTCAACCAACTGAGCCAGCCGGGTGCCCCTAAAGGGTTATTTCTTACAACTGTTTGTACTTTATCTTTTTCTGCTGTGAGCAATATAGTGGACATGTGTTGGTTCTGCCTGGCCAAATACATTCTTCTTCTGGAAAGAATGTACACTTTTCTTTGGGGGAACTATGACCTACCCTACTGGAACCAGTCTTGGTCAGACTGGCCATCAGGATGTCTCACCACGCCTGCACACTGGACCAGCCAGGCTCACTCTTCCTTAAATTTTAACCTGAACAGAGTCAACACAGACTAATTCATCCCAGCTACAGAGTCCTGACGAGCCCATCCGTTAGTTCCAGCTGCCTGAACTCTGAAGCTACCGTATTGCTCTCAATTTCAGGGCCCGCTTCCTTCCTTTGAGGTTATGAGCTACCCACACTCTTCATAGATATGCCATTTTGCTTAAGTCCTTCACATTTGGTTCTTGTTGTTTGCACCTAAAGTACCTAAACAATATAAGGGCCCTTCAAAAAACAGAAAACAAAAAAATCTTTCTTACCTAGTTAAAAATTTTTTAAATAATTTTAACTGTTTGTACGAACTGAATTAAGGTTTTCTCCATACACTGATACTAAAAAAGTGAATAGATTCTTATAAACGAACTTAATGGAATGCAAATTTATCTGGAGTTAAAAAGATTTAATTCTAACTAAAAGCCATATGATGTCCAAGTAACATGAAAATACAGTGACGTGGTTCCTGTTCTCAAGTCTCACAGCTAAGACAGTTAATTATAAGTAACTATAACATAGAAACTGTTTTAACAGAGCTGTGTCTAAAATGCTACGTAAACACAGAAAACCCAATTCAATAAAGCATCCAAACTATGAATTTTAACCTGCTCTTGCCTGGTTTTAAATAAGTGTCATTCCCTTAGAGGATTTACCAATATTCCCTCTATATCAGTCAGAGCATAAACATCTGTTTTCAATCTTACAGTCATAAAGCAAATGGTAGCTCACACATTTCCAATCCAAATTATTTTTTATTATTAACCAGCATGAACACTAGGTATCTCAATGCTAGTAAGTCAAATGATAATTTTAATAACACTAATTGTATTAACCAGCATGAACACTAGGTATCTCAACGCTAGTAAGTCAAATGATAATTTTAATAACACTAATTGTAGATTGATTTCTAAAATTATGACCAAATAATGATTATTATAAACTACAAGGACAAAAAAAAAAAGCACATGTAATAAATATTTACATAGTACTTCTACTCTTTAGTTTAGTTTCTGGACTAATTGTTTAGTTTTATAAAGTAAAAATCATGCATCCAAAGGTGAGTTCAATTAAACTTATAAAAGAGTATTTTATCATTATATATACTTCCTTAGAATAAAGTAATACTTCTTACCTTCTGGAGTTGGAATGCACCCCAAGAGAATGAAAGAAAGAGAAAAAAGCTTTTAATTTTAACAATAAAACCAAAAAATAAACTCTCCCTTCCCCTCCCAGCAGTATTCACAATCCCTCAACTTAGCACTCCCCCCACCCCCGACTTTGCTATGTCGAACATTCAATTCTTCTTTAGCATTTACAAGTCAGCCGAAAATATCACTTTGTCTATAAATGCACAGTTAAACTCAGATAAATAGTCTAAACCATTTCAGCTAACAACTGCAGTACCTTAATTATGTAGCAGACTAAAATTATTAAAGCAGTCTGGAGTCAAACGTGGATACAATGAATATTCTTTCATATTCTTCCCATGCATTTCAGTTTCAAGGAGCCATCAAAAAGCCATCAGCTATGGACCCTAAGGTTCATTAGCTTCCATAATGAACTCACTACTGTGAAGCTGAGTAACAATGGGTAAGAATACTCTTTTCTGTTAATATGCAAGCATTTGGGGATTTTTGCTTTTTCATTATTAAACCTTTTTGACATCCCTACAAGGTTTGTGTGCTTGAAAGCAGATGCAACAGGCAGATAAAGAAAACACAGGCCCGATTCAAAGGTATCAACTAACTTTAGATAAATATGGTACCAATTTAATCAATAATGTTCTTCATTCTTAAACTAAGCTCTTTCTAGTAAATGACCTTAAGGCAATTCAGCTTGGCAAACAGTCCAATGATCTACTCTGCAGAGATAATGATTTCTGCTGAAAAGTAGTAGAGAATGGCGACTTTATTACCCTTGCTACATATTTTACAAAAGAAAGGATGAGGAAAAAATTAGGTGCTCAGATTAGTTTTTGGTATAAGGTAAGCTAAAACATATTTTAATACCATGGGAAAGAGATTATCTTGTTCATAAGTAAATGTATTAATACTAATTAGATGCAATTGGGCCTCTTCCCAAAGAGGTAAAATTTCAATCTAGCAAATGTTTATTGAGCATGATCTTTGTTAGACGGTTCCCAGGTTCTTTACAATTCCAACTCTAAAGGAGCTTGCTTGGGATACGAGACTGAGACATTAAAAAAACAAAAAAACAACTCCTTGTTAGGGAACAAATTGGAGCTCTACAAAACAATATAAAGATTTAAATGTTCCATTACTGTAAATTCTTTAAAAATTTAGTCGCCCTTTCAGAAGCCAAGTTATTATAATGGCTGAGGTTTTTGTTCCAAATTCTTCCAGAAAGAAATTTAGAGTTAGGTATCAACTATCCTAATGTTATTACGTGTCAGCACATAATACAAGAGTGACTTGAAAAATCAAGCAAATATGCTAATCAAAAGAGTAGGAAGAACTAGGGACATATAGAGTATGATAAGCTAATAAGAAGAAAACCAGAAGCAGTAAGTCTGAGTTTCTAGCTTCACAGAACCAGGTGTATGACCCTGACCAAACTCCATAGGCCTTAATTCTTCAATAATAAATTGAAATGTAACAGTAATATTCCAACTATATATCCCAGCTATAACATTCTGTGACTGAAATAATGCGACTGGTTTGGAAAAGGGGTTGGGGAGGGAGGCAAGGGTGAAGAATACAATAGGGATTACCTTTCTGGGGGTATTGTTAATCAGGGCCATCATGTTGTAAACAGCTGGAAAAATCCATATTTTTAATTATAATTTAAAAGCTAGGTAGTTGGCTATACTCTTTGATTAGCTACATAACTTATTCTCCCACATCAATTTTATGCTGTACAAGATTCAAATTCATGCCTCACCAAAATTATTAATTATTGTATATCACGAGCCCTTGGGAACACTCATAAATGGTTTAATTCAGAAAATAATCTGTGGATGATAAATTCAAAATACCAACAATCTTTCTAATTTCTCTTTCCTCTTCTACTTATGAATGGAAAGAAATAGTAAGAGAAAAGGGGATCAGAAAATAGTTACTTTTCTCTTCTTTCCTAAAAACTCTCTTTCTCTATTAGTAGACATAAGAAGAGTCAAGGTAATACAGCTAACAGGATAAACAAAGCAGGTTAAGAAAACCTGGGAGGCGCGAGGGGCACTAAAAGCAATGGCTAATTTAGAAGGAAGGCTTGAAGTCCTACACTTAAACATTAATGGCTGCCACAGCTGATGAAAAGAGGAAACCTATTGTACAAAAGACTAAGGAAAGAAGTAGTCAAGAGTGGTAACACTAAAGGATTCATGGGAATGGTATCACAGCATACAGAAGCATTTGACTTATAAAGTATTCTGTGTATGTTTCACCAACAGTATTGCATACTTCATGTCTATGTTTAGTTGTTCTCTTTTCTGATAAGCCAAAATATCCAATTTGCATAGTCTCTTGAGTTCTTCTCTGTTAGATATATACTGCATTGCTGAAGTAATAAAATGCCTAAGATTGACTTCAAAACAGTCTAGGGTGGGAAGACAATTTATAATTTAGCTGGAGAATGCATGCTTTTCTTTCCATCTGCAACTTTCTAAAAGTAAAAATTTATACTTAGGTAACTGTGTTCAGTACCCAACTTATTAACCAAGACTTGTAACAGAAGTGAAAGTACATCATAAAAGGGAACGGATGCATTTTTGGATCCTATAACACACCAGTCACTGATGTGCCAAACAGGTATTAGGTATTAATCTCTGAAAATAGATACCTACTCACAGCTCCAGATCACTGTTACCTTTTAACTGCAATCTTGAAATTTATACCATAACCACACCCTGCACCTGAATACCTCCTCACCTCTTGTCAGGTTCACAACTTTCTTTTTTGAATCCACAAATACATGCTCAGTGAATCCTGTAACAACTCCTCACTTGTCCAGTTCATTCCTCAGTTCCTTTCTATAGTAAATAGCAGTTACATAATCAGGAAGCCTAGAAATCATTTATTTCCTCTTTCCTTTCACCTTCCACATCAATCCATCAGCAAGTCCTGAAATATGTATCTCGATCCGTCTGTTCTCTCCGGCACTACGTACCTAATCTAAAGCACCACCATATTTTGCCTGCTCTAGTAAAGCAGCCCCTTTATTAGTCTCCTTAACCCCTTCAACTCCTGACTGCTGCAGTCCATTCTTAATAAATTATATTCATCTAAATATACATAATTATCTAAATCATAATCCAGACTACATATCCTCTTGTAATTATCAGATGCAAATGTTTGAAGCAGGTGTATTATTTCCCATTGAGAACTGACTACACATTTGGACAGAACGTTGCTTAAACATTTAACCACGTCACTGGATTCATACTGGTTTACTGTGTTCTATTCATATCCGCTTACTTACTTGGTATAAAAAAACAAGCTCCAACTACGGAACTAGTCAACCCGGAGGTTCCAAACACTAGCCATAAAATGTTTGTGTTAAATAGCCTATACCAGACTATCTCTAATAATCCCCCTTACTACAATTTTAAAATGACTGAAAAACAAAGGCTACACCAAAATCTGGAATTCTATTCTAAGCCAAAGAAAAACACAATGATTTTGAACTGAAATTTGTGGATTAACTCATGCTTCCACGAAATCCACAAATTTAAAGCTCAATCCAATTTCATGACTTAAAATTGAGTGAGATCTGGTGAAGAGCAGACCCACAAGAGCCTCTCTCTCTGGCTGGTTGCAACTACAACCTGTAAAAATGCATAAATCAACTTCCCACAAAAAATTTACACATGGATGTTCACAGTAGTATTTATTATTCATAGTAGCCAAAAAGTGAAAATAACTCCAATGCCCATCAATTGATGAATGGATAAATACAATGTGGCATATGCCTGTAATGGAGTATTATTCAGCAATAAAGGAACCAAGTACTGATAAATGGTACGATATGAATGAACCTTCAAATCTTTATACTACATGAAAGGAATACTGTATTGTAGGATTCCATTATAGGAAATACCCAAAATTGGGAAATCCACGGAAAGACAAAGCACATCAGTGGTTGCCTCAGGCTGGAGCACTGGGAATGCGGCAAGGACGAGGAGTGACAACTAATAGCGTAGGGTTTCTTTTGGGGATAATGGAAATATCCTGGACAAATACGTTAAATAAAAACCACCAAACTGTATGCTTTAAAATGCTTTTGTGGTATGTTCATTATATGTCAATTTTTAAAAAGCAACTAACTTAAACATTAAAAATTAAGAAAGCTGGCACATTTGGGAAGTCTACCTTAATTTGTATGGGAGTATGTAGTAAAGAATTTAACTTTACCCAAAGAGAGGACTGATCTTTGCCCTTGGCTTAAGAAATAATCTCTAGGCCTTTTGAGAGACTTGAGCCAGCCAGATAACACTGTAATTTAAAGTAGGGGCTTTAAGCCACACCAACAATGTGACTTAGAGTGAGGGGCTGGGTCACAAGGTATCAGATTATCTCTAGATGATAACATTCATGACAAGGGTCATGAATCATGCCTAGGTGATGAACCATCAGTAAAAACTCTATACACCAAGTGATACTGGCAATATTCCCTGCATATTATCACACATTGATGTTGATATTTAACACTATCCTAAGTCATGGGGAGAAGATGACTAGAAGCTCTGTGTTAGGTACTTAATTCTGCTCTATATGTCTCTTCCATTGGCTAATCTTCATCTATATCCTTTCCCTGTAACCTTCCCATAATCATGAGCATAACAGTTTTCAGTGAGTTATGCAAGTACTTCTAAGAAGTTATTGAGCCTTGAGAGTAGTCCAAGGGTTCCTTGAACTATGCAGTTGGGACTAACCAATGAAGTCAATCATGTGGACTGTTCCCCTCTAACTTTACAGCTGGCTAAATTTTCACATAGTGAGTTTTCTTGGGGATAGGAGTATCTTACTTACCATTTCGACTAAAGAGGAGGTCCTAGTTGAAAGGATATACTACCCTAGGGGACAAATAAAATTTGGAGAAAAGCCCTATCTTTCTGGCCAAGACAAAGAAAAAGGGCATTGCAGATTAGGGATAGAGGAGTAGTATTCCAGAGAGAACAGAACTGGAGAAGGGAATATCCTAATTTCCACACAAGACGTGGGCTCATCCCTGAGCTATGCATACTGGAGACATTTCCAATCAACATAGTAAAGGCTCTGAACTGAACCATAGCTCACATCTCAGTCTAATCCTGAGTGGCACACACATGGAACAAAGCCAAAACAGTAGAGCAAAGGCTTTGAAAATGACCTGATTATTGAACCAATACCTATAGAAAGTAAAAGAGAACATTTAGTCTGAGGACAGCTGGGTTGATCAGAAGAAAGGAAGTAAGGAATCACCATTCTCCAGAGGTTTTCATCAGAAAAAAAGAGCCTAAACAACATAATATTTAAAATGTCCAGAGGCACCTGGGTGGCTCAGTCGGTTAAGTGGCCGACTGCAGCTCGGGTCATGATCTCATGGTCTGTGAGTCTGAGCCCCGAGTTGGGCACTGTACTGATAGCTCAGAGCCTGGAGCCTGCTTCGGATTCTGTGTCTGCCTCTCTCACTGCCCTTCCCCTGCTCACTCTCTGTCTCTCAAAAATAAATAAACATTAAAAAAATTTTTTTTATTAAAAAATAAAATGTCCAGAATACAACCTTAAATTTCTTAATAAACAACAATCCAAGAAAATGTGATAAATTCTTAATGGAAAAGACAGTCAACAGTTGCCAACCTTGAGATTATCCAGATGTTATACTTATCAGACAAAAACTTTAAAGCATTCAATATTATACTCTAAGCAATAAAGAGAAATGAACCAAAATATAAATGAAATAAGATGTTTTACTGAAAAACCTTCAAATTATTCAAAAGGCGGCAGCAGAGAGGGAGGAGTAAAATAAAATATAAGGAAAAACGAAATAAATAAAATGGTAGAGTAAATCTAATCATGTCAATGATTATCAGATAGAATTTTTTTTAATTTTTTTAAATGTTTATTTAATTTTTGAGAGACAGAGCATGAATGGGGAAGGAGGAGAGAGAGGGAGACAGAATCCAAAGCAGGCTCCAGGCTCTGAGCTGTCTGCACAGAGCCCAACACGGGGCTCGAACCCACGAACTGTGAGATCATGACCTGAGCCGAAGTCGGATGCTTAACCAACTGAGCCACCCAGGTGCCCCTAAATATTTCTTAAAAAAATACTATGTGTTGTCTATAAAAACTCCACTTTAATATATAAAAAGTCATAAAAATGTTAAAAAATGGATACCACTTAAACACTAATCAAAAGTGGCTCTACTGGCATCAAAACAAATTTCAAAACAAAGTCTATTACCAGGGAGAAAGAGGGTAATTATAGAACAGTAACAGGGTCCATTCACTAAGAAAACTCTCTGAAATTAAAAGGAGGAGGGGGGGGGGGAAGGAGGGGGAGAGGAGGGGGAGGAAGGGGAGGGGGAGGAGAGGCAGCAGGGGGAGGAAGAGGAGGGGGAGAGAATGTAGGGAGAGAGAAGGGAGGGGGAGGAGTGGAGGAGGAGGAGGAAGAGGCGGAGGGAAGGGGGAGGAGGAGGATGGGGAGGAGAAGGAGGGAGGAGGGGGAGGAGGGGGAGGAGAGGAGGGAGGAGGGGAGGAGGGGAGGGGAGGAGGAGGAGGAGGGGAGGAGGAGGAGGGAGGAGGAGGAGGAGGAGGAGGAGGGCAGGATAAAAGATTGCTCTATGCTTTGAGGTGAGAAATCCTGGATCCCACAGAGAGAACAGCAGCGTACCAGTTTAGCTGGAGTGAAGATGGAAACAAATCAAGTAAACCAAAATGGTGTACGGGGCCAGACAATGATTTCAGTTATTGCGCTGAAAAACTACTGAAGGCCGTTGTGCTAGTTATCAATTTATTGACATTTAGCTCCGAATCCAGCTTTCTTTGTCCTTCTCTGTCGTAGTGGGGCTGGACCCTATAAACACTTCCCCTCTGCCAGCTGGCTCAGTGTTAAGTTTGTCAACAGAGCACTGGAGGAACACTACGGAATGAAAGGGCGCTTTTCTTCCTGGTTTTACTGTACTGGTGCCTGCCTGCTCTGACGACAGGCAGCACCCAGCAACATCAGGGACACTGATGGCACTCCACCTTCAGCAAGGTTCAGCAGAATGCCTGTGGGTGGCTTCCCAGAACATTCTGCTGGAGCCTCAGCTGGCTCCCCAGTGAATGTGGGACAGGTGCCCAGCAGGAGGCTTTCCAACAAGTTCTTCTAACACTCAGTAGGCAGTTTCCTAAGTGCCAGCCCAGGCTACAGCACCAATGAACTTTGTCATCCACGGGACCAGAGCCCTACCTTGTCCGTTAAGATCTGAATCATAGCCTACGGACACGGAGGGGTCTCCTTAGGTCACACTGCCTCAGCCCTGCAGGTACTGGCTGCTCCCTTTTAATAGTTAATTTCTGGTTAACCAATTAATAACTAGTTAACTTAATAACTCCCCTGTTCAAATAACCATGTAGCTTCTGTCTGCTGACCAGACCCTGAGACTTATAAAACTGTTCAGCTCAAAGACTGCAGAAAACATCTCTTAAAAATTCTTAAGTTCTTAAGGGAACTAGTACCTCAGTCTTTCTCAGCCAGGAGCCAATCACTTCATTTTTAGTACTATTTCTGTGGCAAAATATACGTAACACACAAGTTACCATTTGAACCTTTTTTTTAAAGTTTATTTACTTTGATAGAGAGAGGGAGAGAGAGAGAGCGCACAGGGGAGGGGCAGAGGGAGAGGGAGAGAGAGAATCCCTAAGCAGGCTCCACACTGCCAAAGCGGAGCCCGACACAGGGTTTAATCTCACAAACTGTGAGATCACAACTGAGCTGAAATCAAAAGTCAGACACTAAAACCGACTAAACCACCAAGGTGCCCCATTTGCACCATTTTTAAGGGTAGATAAATGGAGTACATTCACAATGCTGTGCAACCATTACCACTGTCCATTTCCAGAACTTTTTTATCATCTCAGAAAGAAACTTTATACTAATTAAACAATAACTCTTTATTCTTCCCTACTCTCAGCCCCTGGTAACCTCTATTCTACTTTCTGTCGCTGTATCAGTCTGTCTGTTCTAAGTATCTCATATAAATGGAATTGTAGAATATTTGTCCCTTTTTTTCTGTCATCACATCACTATTTGTCCTTTTGTGTCTTATTTGACTTGGCATGTTTTTAAGCTTTATCTATGTAGTAGGTATCCCAACTTCATTTCTTCTTAAGGCTGAATAATATTCCATGGAATGTATATACTATGCTTTATTTATCCACCCATCTTTTGATGGCTGTTTCTACTTTAATGTATTTTAAAATTAAACAATATAATATGGAATAATCAAAATTAAGTGAGCTTCTTCAAAATGGTGAAGGCGGGGAAAACTACAAAGGGAAAAAAGAATTGAAAGCCATGTTTATGGACTGAGGAATGAAAATTAAACTGTAAAAAGTAGCACATCTTTAATAAAGATATTATCTATTTCATTCAGTAATCTGTCTAAAAACTAATGATTATAGGACTTCACTGCAGCAAGAGAATAAGCTGTAACTACATCTGAATGTGATCTTCCAACCACTAATTCTTCACATATAACACGTCGATTTTCAATGTCTGACATATGCCAAACACAAAAGAGAAGGGGGACAAAGAGCAGACGTCACTCCTTATGGAGCTACCTTAATGTAAGCAATAGAGAAGCTTGATGATATTTTTAAGATCATAAAAATATGTCACTTCAAACTTTAGCTGGTATAAAGAAATAAACAGAACGCTATAATACTCTAAAAAAGGAAATATGCTGTAACTTGAAAAGTCAGCCAAAGTGTTCTGAAAAAGACATACTCAACTGAGACCTGATAAATACGAGGCAACTGAGGGGAAAACACATTCCTTGTTAAGGAGTCAGCATATACAAAGGCTGAAGTAAGAAACAGCTTCTCTATCTATTTGAGAATTGAAAACATAAAATATTTAAAGCTACGGGAATGGACAAAAATTGCACTTAAGCTAGAAGGAAATGAGCAAAAAAAACCCCAAAAAACCAAAAACAAAAAAAACTGAGAAGGAAGGAAGGAGGAGGAGAGGAGAAATGTTTGTGATCGCTTCAGGTAATGGAGTTTCAAAAAGGAAGGAGTAGGGGCACCTGGGTGGCTCAGTTGGTTGAGCGGCCGACTTCAGCTCAGGTCGTGATCTCACCGTCTTGTGAGTTCGAGCCCGCATCGGGCTCTGTGCTGATGGCTCGGAGCCTGGAGTCTGCTTTGGATTCTGTGTCCCTCTCTGTCTCTGCCTTTCCCTTGCTCACACTCTGTCTCTATGTCTCTCAAAAAATAAAATAAAAACGCTAAAAAAAAAAAATTTTTTTTAAATATTTTTTTTAAAAAAAAGGAAGGAGTAGTCAGCTGTGTTAAATAATGCTAAGAAGTAAGAGCCAGGAACTAGAAGTCCATGGAGTTAACAAAATGGAAGTCACTGGTGACTCCGAAAGAACTGCTTTGTGGTTACATAACTGCATCACAATGATATAGTTTAACCAAGAGCAACTACCGATAAATTGCTATCAATAGCAAGCCAGAAGCTATTTTTGCTGACTCTACCATTTCGATTTTTCTAAAGTTCTTTTCTTCCCTTCTTTTATTTATTTACTACTCTTCACATATTTACTATTCTTGCCTGCTTCCTAGAAATGATAATGACAAGTGTCCAGTCATAGAGCTTTAGTATGCTGGAGCCAGGTGACCCTGCACCTGTCACTGAGACCTAAGGGACTTAGGGTAGTTGGCTCTCTATACACCAGACATCCTGGTCTATGCCCCCACTATGCATCAAAAGTCTAATTTTAAGGGGAAAAAAATGAAACCTCTTGCTCATTCATATTCTATAAAAATCCAATAGTGTTATAAAAAATATTAAAACACCTTAGCAGAATTTGTTCTGCAGAACCATAAAACTCACTACCTTTTGCTCCTGTAGCTTTGTACAAATTGATCTGTTATATATGCACATTATGCTTTAATTTTAATCTAATAAGTCTTATCTAATTCAAATAAAAATTTAAAATTATATCTGATACATTAATTTTTTAATTTACAAAAATGTTTAAGTGTTCACACAATTTCTCAGAGATTTATGTCACATAAAGTGAAATACACTAATTTTACTTCATTGCTTCAAAGTCATAAAACAAACCTAATTTATTCCCAACCTACTGACATTTGGCCACAAATCAAAACTTTCTGAGCTGTGTTAGCAAATAAGGGCCAAAAACTGAATTTTATATTCAAGAAAATGAGAATTATAACTCAGAACATGTAACAGCTATTTATCAAAAAATATATTATTGTCCGTTTACAAATATTTCACCATAGCTCACTATTACTCTGGCGTCTGAGCTGAACAATTCTGCATTATGAAGGTCCGGCCAGCACAATGTGAGACACTTAGCATCCTCGTTACCTGCCTGTTAAGTGCCACAATGCTCCTGTCCTTTCTAGTCACTTTGACAATCAAAAACAGCCCCATAAATTCTGAACACTTTCCCAAAGGGTGTTGACACAATATCACCCCCACTTGAGAAAACTAGCAGCAGTTTTAAAGCACTCCAACCTTTCCCAGTTAATGAAAATATCTCTCATGTAGACTCCCAGATTTCAACTTTAACAAAATAAAGTATGCTGAACATAATTTTAACATTTCTTGATGACAGAAGGTCTTGATTATGAAGTGACTATTATGTGCTATTGTAATAGAACTCTTAGAAATTAAAGTGTGTTTTATCTTTGGTCCTACATTAAGGTCCCCAAGCTGTTTTATTTGTACATAAAAGTATTATTTGAAATATATGCTGCTTCGTACGTACCTCTTCCATTTTATTCTTTCTGGCCAAGGTTATTTCTTCTTAGATTGTCTACTCCTAGCACTCTCCCTGCACTAGAGAATACATTTTACATGCTAATGAACAAGCTTATTAAACTAAAAGCCTAAACTCATAGATGAAGGCTTGAAGATGGCTCCAGGCCTTCCAAAGAATTAAAGTGCATGGGTTGGAGACAGATACATTCTAAGAATTTTTTTTTTAACTTACTTGTGGTTTTATAACTGTGCTATGACTGAAAACTCCAGAGATCTGACAACTGAATAAATCAGAAATTAGCACTGCAGTTATTACTAAATCATCAATCTTCAGGACTAAAACTGCTGTATACTACAAAACACTCTAATCAAGTATTATAATTATTACTAATAATATTTAAATAACTCACCTGATTTCTTTTAGTCCTTCTCTCTGGATAACTTGAAGAATTTCTTTATGACTCATTGGTGTATTGGGGTATTTTTCTAAGACCTGAGAAACAAGTATATGATAAAAAATTATTTCTTCTTATTTTAAGTTTTTATTATAAGTATATGTGTAATTATAGTTCTTATTATAACTATGTATTAAATTCATCCAGCACATACATATCCAGAGACTTTTCATCCCTTTTATTCGGGGACAATAAGAAAAATGGAAAATTAATGGAATATAAACAGGTCCTTCTCTCTTAGTCACAAACAATATGTCAAGTCCTGAAACAGAAATGGATCAAGAAGGATTAATATTAATAACTAAATCATTTATTAATGTTTAGTATAAAATTATGTTTACTTTCCGCCTCCACCTCCATGTCACATACCTAACTGTGGGTCTACTGCAGGTACTTTGAAATTATCCATCTTTACATTTCCAGTGAAGCTGAGTATGGCATGAATGCTCAATACATTCTTAACCAAAACAAATGAACAATACAGTTGTAACAAAATTTCCTGGTTCTGGTAAAAAAGAAGTAAGCACTGATTATCTCCTGCTGAATATGACTAAAAACCTGGACAGAATGCATGGAGCAGCTATCTGAGGTAGCAATCGGGTTAGAGTGCAAAACCACAACTAAAAGTTTTACTAACCCCAAAGTGAGTTTCCTGGTTTTGTTTCCTCTGGGACCACTCGGCCTAAACTCAAAGGCAATACAAATTCAGAACTGTCCACTAAGGGCAGGCAGAAATGGCCCCAGAGAATTCTTCTCTTTCTTTGGTCTGAGGATCAGTAAAGAGGTCCCCTAGGGAGAGGGGGTCTTCTGGGGTTTTTCCCTCTTTCTCCTGACCTATGCTCCAGACAAGCCAAGGCAACATCCTTGGCAGTAATGATACCAGCAGTGGCTGAACAGGGACCAAAAACTCCAACAAAACCGAACCCTTCTAGTCCCCTAAGTGTGAAGAGAATCCACATGGCTTATATTCTTTCTCTGTCATCCTATTGTTTGGGATGGAAGGCAGATGAAGTTCTGGAATATACAGCAAAACAAAGAAATGAAAGCCCCAGTTGTCCAGCCATAGGACGAGGAAGAAGGGTCTGTAGGAGCCAGAAAGTTATCAGGGAGAAAGTTATTACAAAGACAAAGGAGGCAAGAAAACGATACCATAAAGTTCTATAAACACTCCTAGGGTCACTCCAGAGCTATGTGTGTGTGTGTATGACCCTAATCATACTACCAGATTCCCAAATTAGCTAGTACATAGTACAATCCACAATAGATCAGAACGACTCTGCGAAGGCTATGAAAACTAGATATTGGAATTTTAGTACAGAGAAGGCAGGTGGAAACTTGTGATCTAAACCTAACAAAGTCGAATACCTGTTTTAAAAATCATCCCCCCCCACCGCAAAATTATTCTCCATTGGATTTAAACAAGACATACAATATGATAACATAACATTAAAATGTCTATATACAACCCAACATCACTTGATAACTGAAGAACTAGGAAAATCTCAAGAACTCACAAGGGAAAAGACAACCTACAAACAATGAATCCAAGATGACAAAGACGTTGGAATTATCAAAGACTTTAAAGCAACTATTATAACCATGCTTCAAGAAGTCTGGAAGAGGGGCGCGCACCTGGGTGGCTCAGTTGGTTAAGTATCAGACTTCGGGCTCAAGGTCATGATCTTGCAGTTTATGGGTTTGAGCCCTGCATCAGACCCTGTGCTGACAGCTCAGAGCCTGGAGCCTGCTCTGGATTCTGTGTCTCCCTCTCTCTCTCTCTCTGTCTCTACCCTGCTCACACTCTCTCTCTCCAAAGTAAATAAATATTTAAAAAAAAATTTTTTTTAAGTCAGGAAGAGGGGCACCTGGTTGGCTCAGTCAGTGGAGCATGCAACTCTTGATCTTAGGATTATGAGTTGGAGCTCCACACTGAGTGTAGAGACTACTCAAAAAATAAAATCTTAAAAAAGCCAACAAGAATATTCTTGAAAAAATATAGGAGTGTCAGCAGAGAAATAAGATTATAGTGTGTATATGTGTGTGAGAGAGAAACAGAGTGTTGCGAGTGTGCAAAACAAATAAAATTTTAGGACTAAAAAATACCATAACCAAAAAAAAAACACAATTCCCTCGAGGCATTCAATTGCAGAATGGAGATAATGAAGAAAGAGTCAGTGAACTTGAAGCTAAAGCAATAGAAATTATCCAATCTGATGGATAGATTGGAAAATGATAGAAAAAACAAATGAAAAGGGCTAATGGGACAAAATGGAACAGAATCACAAAGTCTAACATTCATTTTATCAGAATCCCAAAAGAAGACAAGAAAGGAGTAGAGTGCGAAAAACATATATGAAACAACAGCAGCAGAAAACTCCCCGAATTTGGTGAAAGATACACACTTACAATTTCAGGAAGGTCAATGAATCTCAAACAACAGAAATTCAAAGAAACCCATACCAAACGCTAAAACAACAAAATAAACTTGAAAGGAACCCAAGTAAAACAACCAACCATTTAGGAGAACAATTCCAGTGACTGTGTATTTCTTATCAGAAACCATGGAAGGCAGAAATAGTGAAAGAACACTGTAGAGTACTATAAGAAAAGGGTTATCAATTCAAAATTCCTATCCAGCAAAAATGCTCCTTAAGAATAAAGGGGAAGGGGCACCTGGCTGGCTCAGTTGGCAGAGCATCTGACTTTTGATTTGGGGGTCATGAGTTCAAGCCCCAAATTAGGTGTAGAGATCACTTTTTTAAAAAATGGGGAAAAAAGGAGCACCTGGGAGGCACGGTCGGTTACACATCTGACTTCAGCTCAGGTCATGATCTCACAGTATGTGAGTTCAAGCCCCATATTGGGTTCTGTGCTGACAGCTCAGAGCTTGGAGCCTGTTTTGGATTCTGTGTCTTCCTCTCTCTCTCTGCCCCTCCCCCACTCACTCTATCTCTCAAAAATGAATTAACATTGAAAAATGGAAAAAAAAGAATGAAGGGGAAATCAAAACATTCCCAGATGAAAGAAAACTAAAAGTTTTTGCCACTAGCTCACTAGTAAATTAAAAAAAAATTTTTTAAATAAATAAAACGATTTCTTGTCAATTCCGGTTTCCTCTTGTTTTAGATCCGAATTTTAGGCAGAACTCTCTTATACCTAAATTGCTTTCCATTCTCACTGTTAAGAAAATAAAGAACTAGGGGTCCTGGGTGGCTCAGTCAGTTAGTAAACATCCGACTTCAACTCAGGTCATAAACTCAACAGTTCGTGGGTTCAAGCCCTGTATCGGGCTCTGGGCTGACAGCTCAAAGCCTAGAGTCTACTTCAGATTCTGTGTCTCCCTCTCTCTCCACCCTTTCCCTGCTCACACTCTGTCTCCCAAAAGTGAAATGTTTAAAAAGTTTTTTTTAATAAAATTTAAAAAAATAAAGAACTCTTGGCAATTAAAAGATGCCAATGAAAGCTAAAATTGGGGCGCCTGGGTGGCTCAGTCGGTTAAGCGGCCGACTTCAGCTCAGGTCATGATCTCACGGTCTGTGAGTTCGAGCCCCGCCTCGGGCTCTATGCTGATAGCTCAGAGCCTGGGGCCTGCTTCAGATTCTGCGTCTGCCTCTCTCTCTCTCTGCCCTTCCCCTGCTCACACTCTGTCTCTCAAAAATAAATAAACGTTAAAAAAAAAAGCTAAAATTGAACCAATTCTCTATACCAAAAGAATATTCTTTAGTACAGCAAGTCAGTAACAACAGACACAGAACTTGTATAATAGAAATCATTAGAGTCAGATACCATAGATCAGCCATTAAGGTATCACAATGTGATATGACCCACTACCATCTATGAAGAAAATACAAATAAGTGCTATACATTTTCTCAGTTAAATTTCGCAACAACCTTAAAAGGAAAGCATTATTATCCCCATCCAAAAAGTGGGATAACTAAGGCTCAATAAGTAGATTTCTGAACATAAGACAGCAAGGTTAAGTGGCAGCCAGAATTCAAACTCAGGTCTATCTTGCATCACTACAGCACACTGTGTCCTGTGTCTACATCCATTTTCTCATTTGCTTAATTATAAAATCCAACAAACATACTTCCATTTATCATCTTCCTTGATGTCTCTGCTATATCTGACAGGGTTAATAACCTTTCTTTCCTTAGACATTACTCTCTCCAGACTTTTTTTCTAAAATGTTTCTTCTTTGTCTTCTTTGCAAATGTCTTTTTCTATGCCCACCCCTTAAATATTTTACAAGCATTAATTTGCAGCTTTTGCTGCTCATTCCACCAACTCTTCCTGAATAACATCATCCGTCCCCAAGTCTTCACCAATCACCCGTATTTTGATAAAAGAAAAAGCAGCACAGTCTGTACATAACTGCCTTTTAAATATCAACCTTAGATGTTTCATTAACATCTCAAACTTAGCATGTCCAATATTTAACTTATTATCCTTATCCAAATTAAGGCCCATATAGAAAACTGAGCCTTTATTTATTGTCTATGTATTAAAATGTATACAATTACTGAAAATGAAGAAAAATACACCATGGACATGGACAAATAGTTCATAAGAGAGCTAATACAATAGAATGATAATCATATGAAAAAGCATTTACATATTGAAATATTTACAGAGGAAATTATATGATGTCTGGAATTTGATTCAAAATTATACAGGAGGAAATTAGGATAGAGGCTTAAATACAGCAAGATTGGCTATAAGTTGATAATTATATAAGCTAGATAATGGGCCCAAATATACTCATGATATTATTGTCTACTTTTGTGTACACATTCAATAATATCCCATAATAAAATTTATGAAAAAAAAAAGAACCAGAACGTTTGCTTTACTAACAATCAAATATAAAACTCATATTCTAATGCTTTTTGTCCCCTGCTAATTTAGACGGCAAAAACATGGCAATAAGTAAACACCATGAAATGAATACGTATACATAATCCAGTACTACTGAGAACAGAAGAAAATATTCATTATGTTACTCAATAAAAAGTTTAAAGGCTACTTATCCAATAACAGGACACCAAGGAAACTGGCATACCTATACCACTGGATATTATACAGCCACAAATGAAAAGAGAACATGACTTGGGTATAGGGGACCTCCTCTCTCAGCCTCTCTCAAAACTAGATATGGAACTCAAGTTCTAGACACCAGAATGTGAGGAGCAGTGAAAATAGCAACAACCAGATTTTCGAAAAGCCAGAGCACATCCCTCTATGACCCTTTCTCTGCCCTGACACTTTGAAAATGGAGGTGGTGACAAGGCATCCTGACCCAGACAGGTAAGGACATACCCTAAGAATGGCAGGCTGCTGACTATACCTCCAGACTGTCCATGAAAGAGAAATACACATCCAAATTGTTTAAGGAACTGTTACACACAGCCAAGTCTGGGCTTAACTAATATGACTGACCAGTCTATCCACATGACAGTAAGTGACCTTAAAACTTAAATTACATTATTCCTCTGATTTTTAAGCTCCCTAACATTTCTTTCAATAACGAAAATTGAAATCTGAATTCATCGATACAGCTTAAAAGATTCTACATGAAATCCTGTATCTTACTTTCCTTACATTACCTTCCTGCCCTTTTTCGAATATAACAAATTCATTCCTAACTCAGGGCCATTTGTATTTGTCCCACCTCCTCCAATGCTTTCCCCTTTGACTCTCTCCCTTCACTTCTTCAGAGAGATCCTGACCACTCTAAAACACACTCAGACACTCACATGCAACACCATCACCCCTATGCACACACACACACACGCACGCACGCACTCACACTTTATTCCCTTAGCTTGATTTTCCCCCAGCTTTATTGTGACATAATTGGCAAATAACCTTGTGGACGTTTCAAGTATACAATATGATATGATTACATTAATCTTAGTTAACTATCACATAGTTATTTGTGCACATGGTAACAATTAAGATCTATTCTTAGCAAATTCCAGAGTTTTTCTTTTCCTTTTTTTTTTTCTTTTTTGAAAGAGAGAATGTATGTGTGCACAAGCATGAGGGAGGGGCCGAAGGAGAAAGAGAGAGAGAATCTTAAGGAGGCTCTGCACAGGGTGCGGGGCTCAGTCTCACAACCATGAGATCATGACCTGAGCCAAAATCAAGAGTCAGATGCCCAACCAACTAAGCCCCCCAGGAGGCCCGTATTCTTAGCAAATTTCAAATAGACAACACAGTATTATTTACTACAATCACCATGCTGTACAGAAATCAGATCACCAGGATTTATTTTTCTAATTGCTAGTTTATGTCCTTTGCCCAACATCTCTCCATTTCCTCTACTCCCCCAAAACCTAGCAACTAACAACTTACTTTGTTAAAGTGATCAACTTTTTATCCATCCATCTATCTATCTATCTACCTATCTATCTATCTATCTTTCTATCTATCTATCTTTGAAAGAGAGAGAGAGAGAGAGAACAAGCTGGGAAGAGACAGAGAGAGTGAGGCAGAGAATCCCAAGTGGCCTCTGAGCTATCAGCACAGAGGGTGACACAGGGCTCAAACTCACGACCTGAGTCGGATGCTTAACTCAAAACCAAGAGTCGGATGCTAAACTGACTAAGCCACCAAGGTACCCCGAGATCAACTATTTTTAGACTCCACATATGGGATCATGCAGTATTTGTCCTTCTCTATCTGACTTGTTTCAATCAGCATAAAGCTCACAAGGTTCATCTTTGTCATATATGGCAAATTTTCTTTTTATGGTTGAGTAATATTCCATTGCATATAGTAATTTTTTTTTTTCAGATCATCTGTTAGACATCTAAGTTCTTTCCATGTCTCAGCTCCTGTGAATAACGCTGCGATGAATACAGGGGTGCAAATACCTCTCTAAGATAGTATTTCATTTCCTTTGGATATATATACCCAGAAGTGGGATTGCCAGTAATTCTATTTTTTAAGGAACACCCATATTGTTTACCATAGTGTCTATACCAACTTATGTGGCACAAAAAGAGTTTTTATAGAGAGATATACACATAAAAGATGGTCAAATAAAAACACAGAAGACTGATATACCTATTAAAAAAAATAAAACCTGAATTCAAAAAACAAATATCTTCCTATAAAGATTATCTTCAGATGGTGCTGCCAAGATAATACATAAAAATGTTTTACATTTCTCCCTTAATTCACACACACTTATAACTGTCTTATGATTTATAAACATCACATAGCCATTCTATTTTAATTGATCCTCACAATAATCCAAGAAGGAAAACAGATTTAGTTATGTGAATTTTACCAGGAAGGAAAGTAAGACTCAGAGAAGTTACAAAGCACACCCTGAACTTAGATGGCAAAACTCCTAATTCCCCAAGCTAGAGGATAAAATTAACACTTTATACAAAGCAAAGAGTTCAGAGGTCCCTAGGTGGCTCAGTTGGTTGAGTGTCTGACTCTTGATTCAGCTCAGGTCACAATCCAAGGTCATGGGATTGAGACCTGCATAGGGTTTCAAGATGGGCACAGAGTCTCCTTAAGATTTCTCTCTCTCTCCCTCTCTCTCTCTCTGCCCCTCCACCATTCATGTGTGACCTCTCTCAAAAAAAAAAAAAAAAAAAAAAGCAAAGACTTCAATGATAAATACTTATTTTGTTAAAATAACGTAAAATATGCATTGGAATGATAAAAACTGCCTCTGCTGAATAATGGGTAGGTTCTTCCTTCTTAAGGCAAAAAAAACTAACAGGATTGCAGAAATGCCACTTAGTCATTTGATTAAGACAGGAATAGGACATTCCACTATAAAGATCAGATAGAGGCCTTTTTTTCACAGGTCTGTTTTGACACATGACAAGATTAGCTTAATGAAAATGTCAGCCTCTACATATGTTATAATTAAGTTGATATCTTAAGAGGTGGGTCCCTGGCTTTGTCTTCAGTAATGAGCTAAGTACAAAAAACTAAAAAATAATATCCTGGTGAGGACTGGGGAGATCCTGAGTATTTTAAAAACTGTGTTTCTCAAATTCTAGTATTAATAAGGCTAAATGAGGGTGTTTCACCAACTTCCAGTGAATTCATGGTATTCCACAAAGAAATTAATTCCAGGTGCTAACTTAAATCTATATACAATCATATACATCGTATGTAAAGTAACAAGGGTTTCTCCAAAGATAATGCATATTTGTTCTAGAAAATTTATTTATTTTAGTAATCTTTACACCCAAGGTAGGGCTCATAATTAACAACCCCAAGATCAAGAGTCACATGCTCTTCTGACTGAGCCAGTCAGGTGCCCCCATTCTAGAAAATTTAGAACACACCAAAAAAAACAAAAAAACAAAACAGGTTTTGTTTAACTGTATGTACAGAGGGATTCTGCCATGAGGGAACAGGACTTAACTTATTGGCATATCCTCTTCCAGGAGTTTTTCAGTAACGTTTTACATAGTTGAGACTTCTTCTGCATATATCAGTTTGTACTATTTTAATATTATCACAAGCCCTTTTTTGCAAATTTTGAGACATTTATTATTGATGTATTTCATAGCAGCATAATACTCCAGTGAATGTTATACACACATAAACACTAAATCACTTAATCCATTTCCTATTGCCACATATTAGAATCACTTAAAGGGGTGCCTGGGTGGCTCAGTCGGTTGAGCATCCTACTCTTGGTTTTGGCTCAGGTCATGATCTCACACGTTGTGGGATCAAGCCTCACAACGGGCTCTGCAAAGTCAACCTGGGATTCTCTCCCCCTTTCTCTCTGCCCCTCCTCTGCCGGCACACATGTTCTCTCTCAAAATAAACAAAACTCTTTTAAAAACCACTTAAAGAGGCACTATTATTATTATCCTTATGCACTGAACCAGCAAATGCCAAGAGTAAGACATAATTTTATTCCTGATTCTACCATTTAGAGCTCTGTGACTTTGGAAACTCAATCTCTGAGCCTCAAATTCATCAGTAAAATGAAAATAACAATATCTATAACTTATGGAAGACCATGCACGTCAAAGAGAATATTTTATTTTGAGCAGTTTCGCTTAGAACTTGGGGATATAAGGGTGCCTGGGTGGTTTAGTCAGTTAAACATCCAGTTCTTGATTTTGGCTCAGGTTGGGATCTCATGGTTTGTGGCATCAAGTCCCATGTCAGGCTCTGCACTGACAGTGCAGAGCTTGTTTGGGATTCTCTTTCTCCCTCTCTGCTCTTTTCCCCAACTCGTGCTCTCTCTCTGTCAAATATAAATAAACTTTTTTTTTTTTTTTTTGAGAGACCTAGAGACAGAGCGTGAGCAAGGGAAGGGCAGAGAGAGGGAGGCAGACGCAGAATCTGAAGCAGGTTCCAGGCTCCGAGCCATCAGCACAGAGCCCGACGTGGGGCTCAAACTCACAGACCGTGAGATCATGACCTGGGCCGAAGTCGGCCACTTAACCGACTGAGCCACCCAGGCACCCCTCAAATATAAATAAACCTTAAAAAATAAAAATAAAAAACAAAATTATAAAATTTAACAACTACTGAGGCACCCAGCTGGCCCAGTCTTCGGTCTCAGAGTTGTGAGTTTGAGTCCCACGTTAAGCATGGAGCCTACTTAAACACACACACACGACTTAACAACTACATCGCAAAAATATCAGAGAGCTGGTCGAACACTAGAAATACACTGCTTTTATTCCATTACAGAAAGCAGAACATTAAATGATTTTGCCAAGTCTAAAAGAGTAAAAGAATAAAGTTAAAAGAGTAAAAATACACACTTATTGGCCCAATACACTTATTGGCCCAAAGCAGAACACTACAATAAAAGCATTGTTAAGACTATAAATGATGCTCCACATTTAGTTGTTATTCCAGGGGCGCCTGGGTGGCTCAGTCGGTTAAGCAGCCAACTTCAGCTCAGGTCATGATCTCACTGTCTATGAATTCAGGCCCTGCGTCGTGCTCTGTGCTGACGGCTCGGCACCTGGAGCCTGCTTCAGATTCTGTGTCTCCCTCTCTCTCTGCCCCTCCCCTGCTCACGCTCTGTCTCTGTGTCTCTTGAAAATAAATAATGTTAAAAAAAAAAAAATTTAGTTGTTTTTCCAGGCAGATTCAGTTCCAACACAGAACTTCCCCTCAACCAATCCATTTGGTTGCTGGAAGAAAACGTAACTGCCACTGAAATCAACAATGCTGTTGCTACAAGTTCTGCTTGAGAAAAGTGGGAAAACGTAGAGGTTTTTGTAAACCATACTGAAAAGCACTGGAGTTCATAAAAGAAAAACAGTTTGTGCAACTGCTTGCCCTAGTAAAGAACCAGAAGTAACTTCGAGGGAAAACTGATATAATCACCCACCTGGCAATTAAATTTCATTCTGTTGGGGCGCCTGGGTGGCTCAGTCCGTTAAGTGTTCGACCCTTGGTTTCGGCTCAGGTCATGATCTCGTGGCTTCATGGGTTCTAGCCCCACATCAGGCTCTGTGCTGATGGTGCAGAGCCTGCTTGGGATTCTCTCTCTCCCTCTCTCTCTGCACCTCCCCTGCTCATACTGTGTCTCTCAAAAATAAATAAACTTGAAAATTTTTTAAATAAATAAATAAAAATAAATTTCATTCTGTTACTATCATTAGGAAATCCTGAATTCTAAAAATGTGTGACACAAATTTAAATGGCACAAATAAAGAACTTGCTTCATTTTCTTTTTTTTTTTTAATTTTTCTTTTAATGTTTTATTTATTTTTGAGACCAAGAAAGACAGAGCATGAGCAGAGGGAGGGGCAGAGAAAGAGGGAGACATAGAATCTGAAGCAGGATCCGGGCTCTGAGGCATCAGCACAGAGCCCAACACAGAGCTCAAACCCACGAACCGTGAGATCATGACCTGAGCTGAAGTTGGATGCCTAACCAACTGAGCCACCTAGGCACCCCAGGGATTTGCTTGATTTTCTTAAATGGGATCAAGTGCTTATAACAAATACTCCTTTCCATACCGATATATAGTAGTAAATTGACTGAGACTCTGTTCTGGTCTCTGTAAAGGCTGTTAATATAAACAAGGAATTTCAGTTGAAAAAAAAATGTTAACAGATGGAAAATATTCAAGTATTTCAAAGTGTAGGTATAGAAGTCAAAGAGCCCGCATTTAACAGCTCTCAGATGCATCCCAGGTGACTAAAGGCTCTAAATCCCAAACCTCCGTCAACAGAGTGAAGGTTGTAACACTCTCATAGATAGGAACATGAAACACTTTGCACTACTAACTTACCATAAGTGGTTGGTAAACAAATGTAGCTTTTGTTATCATTAATGAACTATGACAAAACTCTTTGCCAATTCGCATTTCTGATGCCACCCTCATCTAAAATTTCACCAGTGTTCATAAAATACAAAAATACAAGAGATAGCATGCTTTTCTCAGGCTATCTGTCCTTTGATTTTTCCACTATTTTCATCACAGGATAGTTAACAACGCCCTACACTAATTCCTGCCGATAATTCTAAAATATTACACAAGACCCCAAATTTACAATATGAAATAATACTACATTAAGTGCCAAGACTTCACAATCATATCAAGTCATTTCTCTAGACTCTAAATCCTGTTTACATCACAGATATCCAAATATAAAGACTACATATAAGACTATTCTGCAAGAAAAAAAACAAGAGTGAAAAATCACTCAATATCAAGGCACTTGCACTCATATGCAAAAATCTTTTGATAAATCATAATGGAGTGTCTTGGCCCAAGGAGCTGGAAATGGCAATTAATAAACACTTCTCTGGCATATCACATTGTAACTGAAAGGTGACTACACAACCACTACCAGAATGAGCCGTACTCAGAATATAAAGCATTTACGTTATTCATGGTAAGAGTATTGATAAAAATTAATATTTTCTAACATTACCTAGAATTACTTTAATATGGTTGAATTTTACTATTTATATAAAAATACTTACATATTTTGACATAAGACATTAAGCTATTAAAATTGAAGACCTAGGGGCACCTGGATGGCTCAGTAGCTTGAGCATCCAGCTCCTGATTTGGGCTCAGGTCATAATCGCCCAGTTTGTGGGTTCAAGCTCCATGTCTAGCTCTGCACTGAGGGCGTGGAGCCTGCTTGGGATTCTCTATTTCTCCCTCCCTCTCTCCCCCTCCCCAACTCATTCTCTTTCTCTCAAAATAAATAAATTAATTAATTTTTTAAAAATGAAAGACCTGGGGCGCTGTGCTGACAGCTCAGGGCCTGGAGCTTTCTTCAGATTCTCTCTCTCTCTCTCTCTCTCTCTCTCTCTCTCTCTGCCTCTCCCCTGCTTGCACTCTCTCTCTCTCTCTCTCTCTCTCAAAAAGAAATTTAAAAAAATTATTTAAAAAAAAATGAAAGACCTAAAAATTTCTGTATGCCTTTTTAGTGAGGACTTCCCAGATTTTCTAGATGTAATATTCTTTAATGAAATAAAATAGAAAAAACCTGTTAGTTACAATGGTGTAACAGATATTTACTTTACTTTAAAAAAAATAATGTTTATCACTAGTTCCTTTAAATACTGGGCACTCAAAATTAATTTTAATTTAGAAAATTATTTGTGCTAAATTTCTCAATATTTAGAGCTATAAATCATTTAGTATGGAGAAGAAACAGAAATTTTTTTTTTGAGATGCCTGGGTGGCTCAGTTGGTAGAGCGTCTGTCTCTTCATTTCAGCTCCCAGGGTCATAGGATCGAGCCCGGCGTCAAGCTCTGCACTGAGTGTGGAACCTGTTGAAGATTCTCTGCCCCTAGGGGTGTCCAGGAGGCCCAGTCATTAATCCTTGACCTCGGCTCGGGTCATGATCTCATGGTTCATGGGTTCAAGCCCCACATCGGGCTCTGTGCTGACAGCTCAGGGCCTGGAGCCTGCTTCGGATTCTGTGTCTCCCCTTCTCTCTGCCCCTACCCTGCTCGCACTCCTGTCTGTCTCTCTTTCTCTCTCTCTCTCTCTCTCTCTCTCAAAAATAAACATTAAAAAAAATTTTAAGCCTCAAAAAATTACTACAATTCTTTAGTATCAAATTATTTAGACACCTCCAATTTTCATGAAAAAAAACAAACTTTTTTAAACAGTTGGTTTGCTCAAATCAGTGTTCAAAGATCCAAACATATCACATTTGGTTAACACATGTCTTAAACTCTCTTCTAATCGATAGATTTCTCCCCATTTTTCTTTCAATTTATTTACTGAAGAAACCAAGTAGATTATGCTATAGTTTCCCACATTCTGTATTTTGCTAATTGTATAGTACTCTGTCCTTCATATTTCCTGAATATTGGAATTAACACCTAGAGGCCTGCTCAAATTCAGATTCTAGCTTAGCAACAACACCTCACAGGCAGGGCTGGAGACTTCGTATCACACCACGTCGGAATGCAAAATATCTGCGGTGTCTTTTTTTGAAATGACTATTATAAAGTTTTATATTCTAAACTACAAACTATTTTATATTATAAAGTATTATAAAGTTTCCCATGAGCATTCTTACCTAATTTATAGTGCCCACTAATGATCACTACCTAGACTCATTATTTTACTTAGGTGTCCAAAAATGGTGATAAGTCTATCATTCCTTCTTCATTCATTAGCTAAAATCCTTCCAAAAAGAAATGGTTTCCTCCATCTATTATCTGCTTACCTGAAGGACAGAGAATTCATACAGAAAAAGGATAAGTGCTTGATTCTGTCCTATTTAACAATTTTCAGAGTAACTACCCAGCTTTCTTAGTATGCTCCAAAATTGACCAGTGAAGTTGGGTTTTTTTGTTTGAAGCATCATTAGGAATATTATAAATATCGTTTTATGGAATACCATTATGAATTTTAATATATTTTGTGATTTAACTACTGTATTTCCTCACTTGTAAACTAGCTATTTGTGACCATTGTCCACTTAGCATATATACCATTTGTAGGAGTTCTATTTTCACATTCAATGTATTAAAACTTTAAAATGAATACTAATCCTGTCACACTTATTGCAAATATTTTTCCAGTTCATTCTTCACCTTTTCATTACTGCTGTTTTTACATGGAGGTTTTTATTAACTTTATTATAACCGATTGGTCTTCTCTTTTTATTTTTTTCTTTTTTTAGTAGCCTTTTTTTCAAAGTTTATTCATTTATTTAGGGAGAGAGACCACATGCATGGGGAGGGGCAGAGAAAGAGCAAGAGGGAGAGAGAGAATCCAAAGCATGCAGCCAACACTGTCAGCATGGAGGCTTATGCAGGGCTCAAACACACAAGCTGTGAGATCATGACCTGAACAGAAATCAAGAGTTGGACGCTCAACCAACCGAACCACCTAAGCACCCCTCTTTTTTCTTTAGCACTTCTAATTTTATATCTTCCCTTCCTTCGATAGCTTAATATTTTTCTAGCTTTTCGTTTACATTTAACTTTTAATTCATTTAATTTTTAATAAGAAAATACGCATTATACATAGAGTGAGAAAAATGTGCAGATACACTAGAGAAACCCAAGAGTGAGATATGGAGAAAGAAACAAAATGGCCACATATATTTCTGAGCAAAAATACTATATCCCATTACATTACTGTTACAATACTACCACTACATTGTATTACTATTACATTATCTTACCAGAAAGACCATAGTAGTTTTACAGAACCTTTAGCTTACTTTAACCACAGGAGGGCAGTGTTTATCAAAAAAAAAATAGCATTCCTTTGGAATTGTTCACGGAACTACTACAAACACAATATGTAGAAACTACTTTATGACAGAGAGTCAGAATAGCTGCTCAGAAAAATTTTTTACTTTACTGTAAGTTCTACACCCAATGTGGGGCTTGAGCTCATGACCTCAAGATCAAGAGTTGCATGCTCTACACCTGAGCCAGCCAGGCACCTCTGCTCAGAAGATTTAAAATTAACACCACACCTGAATTAAAGCATGATAAAATAAAAATTTTAAAGCGTGCCTGATACATCTATTTCTTGGGCTCAGTCGGTTGAGTGCCCAACTCTTATTCTCAGATCATGTTTGATCTCAGTGTCTTGAGTTCAAACCCCACTTTGGGGTCCACGCTGGGCATGGAGCCTACCTAAAAACATTAAAGCTTCTATTAAAAAAAGAAGCATCTATTTATTTGCAGATTCTCACATCCAGCAATAAATAAGATATTAAAATTATGCTTTCTAAGTACCAGGAAAAATCTAGACAGTCCCTAAGATTCAAGTTTAACTCTAGTGTAAACAAGAGCATTTCAACTATTGATGTACTTATGAGTTCCTTCCAGATATGCAGAGAGATGTGGAGCCTGAATTTTATATAATCTAGATGATTTTATTTTGCATTTAAAATGTACAAATAAAAATACGATAATCTTTATAGGTTTAAACCAGTGTTATATGGCTTACTTACTGTCTAAGCTTCAATTAGTATAACTAATTAGCTTCAATTAGTGTAACTAAAGTCATAGTAATGAATAAGGTCACCCAGGAAATACGCAGGGATGAAAGCCTATACTACAGAACCTATATGCCAATGTGTAAGAGTCAGAGAAGAAAAACTAACCAGTAAGTAGGAGTGGCCGGAGGACTACGAAGAAAATCAGAAGAACATGGTGCCTCAGAAAAGACAAAACCATTCTAAGAAGGATGAAGTGGTCAATAATGTCAAAAACTGCCTACAAGTTGCTAACAACTTCAAAATCCACTGTATTTAGCAACAAGGAGCTCTGTCTTTTAATGTTTATTTTTGAGAGAGACAGAGAGAGACAGAGAGAGAGCACGAGCACATGAGTGCAAAAGCAGGGGAGGGGCAGAGAGGGAGGGAGACACAGAATCCAGTGAAGGCTCTAGGCTCTGGCCTGTCAGCACAGACCCCAACGCAGGGCTCAAACTCGCAAACCCTGAGATCACGACCTGAGCCAAAGTGAGACACTTAACTGACTGAGCCACCCAGGTGCCCCAACAAGGAGCTCTTTAATTAGCTTTACAAGTTCAGATTCCACTTAACCAAGAGAGAAGAAATCAAACTTGACAGGGTCTTGCCCTGAATGGGAGGTCCAGAGATGGTGACAGAGAACTGAAACAACTCTTCCTAAAACAGTGAAGGAAATGTGGAGTCAAGGAAAAATTGTGTAGTCAAATGGACTTGAACAAGATTCATGGAACCAGGATAAAAGGAAACAAAAGCATCCCTAGCTATCCAATTCTCCCCACCTCAAATAGAAAAATAGATTATTCAGACCAAGTTTGACAAATCCTTCAACCCTCATGCTACTTACAATTTGACGCTTAAAACAAGATGAACTGAGAGGATGTGGTATCTCCCACCTACCAAACAAACTATACAAACACTATGTGAGTTTAGAAGCTAAACAGAAAATAACAATACATGGAATTTAGAAGGAATAACTAATAAACCCGAATAGCTGAAAAGGAAAGACAGAGAAGGACCTCACCTGGCTCCTTAGCGGTACCTGTCCATCACTGCCTCTGTCCTGAGATGCGCTCCCGTTCAGCCCTGTTGCGCCAGACTCTCCTGGTTTCCCTCCTACCTCTCCACCAGGCACTTTTCATTCTCCACAACCTTTTAATGTTGCTCTCCTTCAAGATTCTCTTCTTAATTTCTAGCCTCCTTGAGCATTTTCATCCTCTCACGGTTTCCAAACTCAATATGCTCCTACAGCAGCATTCTAGATATACCCTCTCTAGTGCTTATCATACTGTATTTATTATAACTGCATTTTAAATCGTCTGTCTTGCCCACTGGTACATAAGTTCCATGAGGGCTGAGACCTTCCGTCCTGTTCATATAGTATCCCCAGTGCCTGTCATACACTAAGTGTAAGACGTGATGGCTGACTGACAGAATCAGGAACACACATGGTAAGACTGGCTTTACAAAATAGTAAAAAAAAATTTTTTAACAAAAATTTTTTTAAACAAGAAAGGATGAAAGGTAACTGCAAATGCAAATAACTTTGTACATTCAGGGACAGAAACTTAAATGTAGGAAGTGGCTGAGAATATTTAAATACAAAGAGGCAGGGGCAGCTGGGTGGCTCAGTCCACTGGGCATTCGACTTTGGCTCAGGTCAACGTCTTGCGGTTCGTGGGTTCGAGCCCCACATCAGGCTCTGTGCTGACAGCCTGGAGCCTAGAGCCTGCTTTGGATTCTCTGTGTCCCTCTCTATCTGCCCCTCTCCCGCTTGTGCACCTGCTCTCTCTCTTTCTCTCTCTCAAAAATAAATAAACATTAAAAAAAATTTTTTTAATACAAAGAGGCAGCTACAGATAGCCAGAGATTACTATACAGGCTGGCTGCTTAAGCTCACAAGTACAGTTTTACCTAAAAGTCCCTCAATTCTGAACAGCTCTATCAAGTCATTCTGCTCTACTTTAGGTTCTTCTATCTGATTATCTAAGAAGTCTGTATGTATGTACACTCCCTAATTGAGCAAAAAAAAATGTTCTCAAAACCTAATTCTCTCAAAATCCTGAAAATGTAATACTTATCCAGCATTTCAGTGCCAGCTACAGTTTTAAGGGCTTTACATGCATTAGCTCATTTAATCTTTACAATAAACCTATGAGGCAGATACTGTTATGACATTGTTTTTCAGATGTGAAAACTCTGGCACAGAAAAAATAAGTAATTTGCCCAAGGTCACATCAGCCAGTAGGTGATGGTGGACAAGTCTTTGCTCCTAAGCATTATGCTATACTGCCTCTCTCAACCAATTACACATCCGTACCACCTCTAAATCCAACTCTCATTGTAACACACAATCACTAACCGCCTAAGTGCCAAAACGTGCGGCTGCAAAGATGAATAAGAAACAAGCCCTGGGACCCATGGATGGCTCAGTGGGTAGAGCATCTAACTCTTGATTTCGGCTCAGGTCTAATCCCAGGGTTGTGGGATTGAGCCCTGAGTCCAGGGCTCTGCAATGAGCATGGAGTCTGCTTAAAATTCTTTCTCTCTCCCTCTGCCCCTCTCCCTGGCTCACACTCACTCTCTTGCTCTCTCTCAAGAAAGAAAGAAAGAAAGAAAGAAAGAAAGAAAGAAAGAAAGAAAGAAAGAAAGAAAGAAAGAAAGAAAGAAAGAAAGAAAGGAAGGAAGAAAGAAAGAAAGAAAGAAAAAAAAAGAAAGCCCTATAGTTCACAACTTGGGTAGAGAGAGAGTGGCAGAAAGGAGAGAAAGACAACTATGAGAGAAGAAACACTAAAAGGATATAAAGAACTATGCAGGGGCGCCCTGGTGGCTCAGTCAGTTAAGGGTTCAACTTCAGCTCAGGTCATGATCTCGAGGTTTGTGGTTCTAAGCCCAGCATTGGGCTCAGTCCTGACAGCCCAGAGCCTGGAGCCTGCTTCAGATTCTGTGTCTTCCTCTCTCTCTGCCTCTCTCCCACTTGCACTCTCACTCTCTCTCTCTCAAAAATTAACATCAAAAAAATATATATATGGACACAAAAGTAAAGAACATTTCATTCTTCCTATAAAAATTAAGCAGTATTTCAAATACAGAGGAAACTACAAAATAAAAAAGCACTTACATATTGACTAGCAAACTTTGTCAAATCTGCAAAGGAAAATGAAGGAACTTTGTTTCTTTTAAAGAGAGAGTGTGCATGTGCATGAGAGTGGAGGAGGAGCAGAGAGAGAGAATCTCAAGCAGGCTCCACAACCAGCGAGGATTCCAATACAGGTCTCAATCCCACAACCCTAGGATTATGACCTGAGCGGATTTCAAGAGTCAGACGCACAACTGAATGAGCCAGCCAGGTGCCCTGAAGGAACTTTCTGAAAAAATAGGAATGTTCTATACCTTGACTAGGAGGGTGGTCACATGGATGCATACATTTGTCAAAATGAATTCAGCTATACTTTTAAGATGTATGCATTGTAGTATATAAATATTACACCTCAATAAAGTGGCATATACCTTAATAAATTGTTTTTTAAAAGAACTGAACCAAAATGAAGGAATAGTGGAAAAATATACCATACTCCCTGAAATTCAAGAGTAAGTACAAATTAAGGAAAGAAATAAATTTGAAAATGGATTAAGATGGAAATTATGATTTGTGTTAAACTCCACTTATGCACATCTGAGATACAGACTGTCTCAATGCCTGAAATGACCAAAACGACAGAGGCAGTGAAGGGATATCCAACAGAAAAAGTTAGGGAAGGAGGGGTAAGAAGCAGAGAGGATAAAGTTCTCTGTTTGGGGGGAAAAAATTAAATCCTTAGAAGGAAAAAAGATACTGCATCAATTGTAGCCATCAAACGAAAATAAAAATAGAATGCCAAGAGATGGTAGGCAATATACCACAGACCCTGGCTGTTAGGCAAGTTAGCATTCTAACAGTAGAAACAGACAACAAATATGTAAAAAAAAATTTTTTTTTCACATAGTGGTAAGTACAATACACAAAATAAAACAGGATAATAAGGGTGACAGCGAATGGAAAAGAGATAAATCCACTGAGTAGTCAGGCCTCAGTGACTACCCAACATTTAAGCTGAGAACTGAGTTACCAGGCATGGTGATACATGAGGGGAAAACAAGAGCCATGAAAAGTGATGAAAAGTTTTAGTTTATTGAGTCACATGGAAAACAAAATTCAGGAGTGTCTGAGTGGCTCTCTGAGTTGGTTAAACGTCTGACTCTTGATTTCAGCTCAGGTCATGATCTCAAGTTTCGTGGGTTTGAGCCCCACGTCGGGTTCTGTACTGATGGTGCAGAACCTGCCTGGGATTCTCTCTCTCTCTCTCTCTCTCTCTCTCTCTCTCTCTCTCTCTGCCCCTCCCATACATGATCTCTCACTCTCTCAAAATAAAAAAAAATAAACTTAAAAAGAAAATTCAAACTCAATATTTCATCAGGGTGGTTTTACTTAAAAAAAAAAAAAGATACTACATTTAAAGAAAACAAAAAATATACAGCAAAAAGTTTCATTCTTTTCCCCCCGCCTCACCTTCAACCCCCTCTTGCTCCTCATCTCTTACTCAGACACTTTGTTTCTTATGTAGCCTCCTAACGCTGAAGCAATCATGAACAAATACATATTTATCTTCTCTCACTTTTGCACACAAAAGGCAGTAATCACACACAATACTCAATACATGACCCTTTTCAATTGTATCTTGAAGTGTATCTTGAAGGTCCTTATGTGTATATAGAAAGCAACTATTCTTTTCTATAGGTGCATAATATTCCATTGTATAATTATACTACTATTTACTTAACCACCTCCTGATGGTAGATTTGGGGACTGTTGCCCATCTTTTGCATAGTACACAGCAGAAACAGGGGGGGGCCTGTATCACATCCCCTGAGCCCAAGGGGAACTCAGCCGCATCTGCTGTGGACAGTTCCCACTTACAGTGTCAGTGTCCCACCTCTTGCTGATAGTAGTAGTCTATCCCAAGGTTCCATGAGTCTCCCCACTTTTCCGCCTCAGGGCTTTCTCCAAAGCCACGGAAGCCCAAATAGCAGCAAGGCAGCTCACGAATGCAGGGGAGTTAGCAACCTTACCAGAAAAAATGCTCCACCCTGTCGGAAAACATGCTCCATACACATGCAATAGACCCACAGATGAGGAAGTCATGGTGACAGGGACGAAGGTTATTTATAAGCCCAACAAGCAAAAAGCCTTCCTCTCATGAAAACTGAAGAAACCTTAGCTGCTGTTCCTGCTAAGTGTACAAAATTTGTCATCAACAAAGGCCAACTCTGAGTCCTCTATTTGTTACAATTCCTCAAAGAGATGAGCCAGGTAGCAAAGGAAATGGAAGAGGAATAGGAAACCAATGCTGGCAGTACCACTGTACAAATGTGTTACTATCAAAAAAGAATTTACATAAAAGGATTCTATGTCTAAGATAAAAAGTAGGTTCTAAATTCTAGGGTTGTTAAACCATCCCTGATAAAAATTTCCGACAAAATGGAGCTAGGGGTGCCTGGGTGGCTGGGTCAGTTGAACATCGAACTCTTGATTTCAGCTCTGATCATGATCCCAGGGTTGCAGGATGGAGCCCCATGTTGGGGTCCACACTGAGGGTGGAGTCTGCTTAGGATTTTCTATCTCTCTCCCTCTCCCTCTCCCTTGCTTGCACTCCCTCTCTCTAAAATAAAAAGGGAAAAAAATTAAGTTAAAAAAAATGAAGTGAGCTAAACCACATACTAAAACAAATGGAGCTAGTGTAGCAACCACTACCCTAATTAAAGTTAGGGTGCACCTCCCTCTCAATCTCTCCTCTACCACGATTCTCACATACGACTGGAAGACAGAGATAAGAGTATATGAATAATAAAATGAGTAAGGTTGATTTCAAAGATATGCCAAACTTCAAACTCCAGAAACTTCTACTTTATCTCCCAATCATTAGTAAAATGGTTACGAAATTGCCTATTTATTAGAAGCTTCAATAATTACAAAAACCACAAAATGTTTTTTGTTGTGACTATAATGCAAAAACCACAAATTATTAAAAATAAAATAAGTCCTTAAAGTTGTTTTTAATCTCTACTCCCCCCCCAAAAAATCTTGGACCAAGAGGGAAATCACAACTATAATATCCGGAGAAAAGAAGAAGATGAAAGGTATAATTATGGAAGAGAAGGAAGCAGTTTATTATTTGTGAAAGTATTTCTCTTATTCTCTAAAACTACTTGAATTTTTTTTTACCAAACTTAATTGATTTCAACAAATATCTGCGTACCTTCCATACAGCGGACTCTTGAACAACACAGGTTAGAACTACACAGCTCCACTTACACAGATTTCTTTTCTGAATACATACAGCAGAGTACTGTAGATGTACTTTCTCTTATGACTTGAACATTTCCTTTTCTCTGGTTTACTTAATTATAAGAACACAGTAGATAATACATGTAACATACAAAATATGTGTTAATCAACTGTTGTTTTATTGGTAAGGATTCCATCAATAGTAGGCTATAAGTAGTTAAGTTTGGGGAGAGTCCAAAGTAATACTCAGATTTTCAACCGCATGGGGGGTCAGCACCCCTAACCCATGTTGCTCAAAGATCAACCGTGGTTCAATCACATAACAAGTCATCTAAAACATCCAAATTTATACTCTAACACCCTCAATATAACTATCTTCACTGGATTAAGTTAATCCAATTCCACTGTCTCTCAAAAATCATTCTCGAGTACACCTTTGGTAATGAACCCTTCCTCATTTAAAATGCCATTTGCTCCCCAGATTCATATGAAAATTTAACCTTTTTTCAGGGGTGCACATCCCTTTGAAAGTCTGATGATAGCTATGAAAACTCTTTTGTTTTTTATTTCTTAATGTTTGTTTATTTTTGAGAGAGAGAGAGAGAGAGAGAGAGAGTGAGTGAGAGAGCACAAGCAGGGGAGGGGCAGAGAGAGAAGGAGACACAGAATCCTAGGCAGTTCCAAGCTCTGAGCTGTCAACACAGAGCCCGATGTGGGACTCGAACCCACGAACTGCGAGATCAGGACCTGAGCCAAAGTCAGATGCTTAACCGACTGAGCCACCCAGGCACCCCTATGAAAACTCTTCTAAGAAAAAAAAAAAAAATTTATAGTTAGTTTCTGTGGGTCACCAGACCCCCTGAAGCTTAAGGTAGATTTGTGATTTTAACCATTTTATGTACCATTCAACATTTCTCTGGTTAAAAGGCCCTGATTCACCTTTGAGACCCACCTCCTTCCTCCATTGTCAGTCCATATGGTAGGAACCAACATTAGCAGTAAGGCAAGAAATAAAGCACTTTCCAACCTCTTGGTCATAGTAATTCACTTAGAAATGGCCAGAAGACTCAAATAAAGGCTACAGGAACAGAATAACAGGTAAAAGACTCCACCCCACCCCACCCCCCAGGAACTACTGGACTTAAACTTGAATGACAGGAGACTGAAGCTAACACATCCAAAAGACAAAGAGATAGAGAGATAGAGAGATGGCCAGGGGCAGAGAAAGAAAGATGGAAAATCTTGACAATGCCTTTATTTTTTTTTAAAATAATTTATTGTCAAGTTAGCTAACACACGGTGTATACAGTGTGCTCTTGGTTTTGGGGGTAGATTCCAGGCTTCATCACTTACATACAATACCCAGTGCTCATCCAACAAGTGTCTTCCTTAATGCCCTGTACCATTTTCAAAAACAATCCTGACAAAGACCCCATCCCTGGATCAAGATTAAGAACTCCTAAAATTGGTAACAAATCTATTCTGTATCCATACACATGGGTTCATAACAGTTAAGCTAATTATGGTGAATACACTGGCAATAATTAGAGCCTACTAGTCACCAAAAGCTTTTAACCTAGTCTAGCAAAAAACCAAAACAAAACAAAACAAAAAAAAACCTTAAAAATTATATTTTAAGCTTTGTACATTACTGAACTATACGATAAAACATTCCCAGAAACCAGTGAAAGCAATGCCTTGAAGCTACCAAGACCAGGCAATTGTCTTAGGACTGAAGAATTTTACAGATGTCAAACACAATCTGGACTTCCACATCCTTGTTGAAAAGAATGAAGTTAAAGTCTCACGTCGCCCATGAAGTCGCTCACATCCTCAATGACACCCTTCCTTCTCAACTTTAGGTACTTAAAATGGGCAATTTCAGCATTTAATTATAGATCTCTTTTTATCATTCCTACTTATTTTAGTCTCTTGTCTGCACGTAGTGGAATGCACTTATTCACTGAGACAAAATAGTAAAGGTTTTAATCAAAAGAGAACTTGAAAAAAATCTCCTGAAGAAGATAGATAAGCAGGAAACTCCAACTTAGATTTACTGAATTTCACCCTTCTTTCGAAGAAAACTCAAATTTTCTCACTGTGATTAATACCGCCACCACAATAGCCCCACAGAAGTACAATTTCTTTTATTTTTTTAGTTTTATTATTTGAGAGAAGCACAAGCACAGGGGAGAGGCAGAAAGGGAGAGAGAATTCAGAGTGGGCTCTGTGCCGTCAGCACACGGGGCTCATTCCTGTGAACCATGAGATCATAACCTGAGCATAAAATAAATCAAGAGCTGGATGCTTGACCACTAAGCCACCCCAGGCACCTCCAGAGGTACAATTTCTATTTAAAGCTCCATGAAAAAGTGGATGAAAATACCTTTTTTCTGCCCCTGCAAAGTTTAAAAGGAAAAAAAAAAACTGCAGGCACCGTAAAAAGAGAACTTTACTAAATAGTGAGGGAAAGCTGCACAACACAAGGAGGGAAAAGACAACACGATTTACAGTCACTTTCATATGAACAGATTTCTGACTCTCACCATGATACTTCCTAATACCAATACTCCCTGCTCTCGCTTCTGCCCTTCTAACCCCGCAGGAGCTGACAGGAGGTCTAGTGAACCGCTAGAGTTCATGAAAGAGGTTAAGAGTCATCATTCCTCCACAATAAGTCCAGTGTTACCTCAAGGTCAGTGACCACGTTACATACTAATGATTCTCCACAAATCAAAAGAAGATTAAGTTATAAGGGAGAAAAAAGCAAATCAATTAGGCTGAAATACTAACGGCGGTTGCCACTGGGTAGTAAGGACAGTAGGTGATTTTTTCCTTTTAACTCTCCCCACATTTTCTATCAGGTGCAAGTATTATTTTTACCCATTAAAGGGCTTTTTTCCTCCATTATTATGCAGTCAAATCTTTGCCTTTATGGATTCTGCTTTCGTTAAGAATGCTTTCCAGAGAATGACACAAAACCAGAGAAACAGGAGAAATATTACCAAATGTGACTACATAAAAATGAAAAACTTGGTATCATGTGTACATGTACACACACAAACCATAAACAAACTCTAAATAAAAACGAGGAAATAGATCACACACAGAAAAGGTTGTCATAAATAAAGAGAAAGGGATGCCTGGGTGGCACAGACAGTTAAGTGTCCGGCCCAGGTCATGTTCTAACAGTTCATGAGTTCGAGCCCCATATCGGGTTCTGCGCTGATGGTGCAGAGTCTGCTTGGGATTCTGTCTCTCCTTCTCCCTGCCCTTACCCAGCTTGTATGCTCTCTCTCTCAAACTTAAAACAAATTTTTTAATAAATAAATGAGAAAAATACCAACAATCAAAAAAAAAAAAAAAAAGAAGAAACTGGCAAAGGATATAAAGAGGTAGTTTAGAGAAACAAATACAAGCGGTCAGTAAACACCAGAAGATGTTCAACCACAGCCATGCAACCATAAATACAGAAGTTGAAATCAAACCAGATTTTTTCATCTACTGAATTGGCAAAAATGAAAAGGTCTGAAAAGCCCATTATTTGTCAGCGTATGAAGATATTGTCATCCATTGCTGTAAAATAGCACAACCCTTTTGAAGCACAATTTGGTACTCTCCAGCCCTGATTGGATAGATCTTTGACCCACCAATTATAATGTAAAAATTAATTATATGGCTATATTCTTACAAGAACACAAATAAAATGTACAAAATTTACCTAAACTATGTTTATAATATGGTAAAACTGGAATGGCCTAAATTCCAGTAAGTTACTAAGAAAATAGATTTCTAATTAACCAAATAATAGAAGAATATGCCATCAAAGAAAGCAATGTGGACACCAAAAGAAGAGATGACAAAAGTAAAAATAGACAAAATGAACTATATTAAGATTTAAATTTTATGTCAAGGGACACAATCACCACAGTGAAAAGCCGACCTACAGAACTGGAGAAAATATTTGCAAATCATATATGTTGAAGAGTTAATATTCAGAATAGTACTCGCTTCAGCAGCACCTGTACTAAAGCTGGAATGATACAAGCAAGGGGCATTTGGGTGGCTCAGTCGGTTAAGTGTCTGACTCTTGAATTCAGCTCAGATCACGATCTCATGAGTTCGAGCTCCACATCCGGCTCTGCACTGATGACACAGAGTCGCCTTGGGAGGCTCCCTTTCTCTCTGTCCTTCCCCCACTCATGCTCTCTCTCTCTCTCAAAATAAAGAAACATTTTTTTAATGTGAAAAAAAAGTAACAGTAAAAAAATAAAATTGGAACAATACAGGGATTAGCATGGCCCCTATGACACACAAATTTATGAAGCATTCCTTTTTTTTTTTAAACCAAAGACATCCAGATGGCTAACAGACACATGAAAATATATTCTACATCACTCATCATCAGGGGACTACAAATCAAAATCACAATGAGATACCATCTCACACCTGTCAGAATGGCTAACATTAACAACACAGGAAACAAAAGATGTTGACAAGGATGCAGAGAAAGGGGAACCCTCTTACACTGTTGATGGGAATGCAAACTGGTGCAGCCACTTCGGAAAACAGTATGGAGGTTCCTCAAAAAGTTAAAAATAGAACTACCATAGGATCCAGCAATTGCACTACTAGGTATTTATCCAAAGGATACAAAAATACTAATTTGTAGGGATACATACACCTCAGTATTTATAGCAGCATTATCAACAATAGATAAATCATGGAAATAGCCTTAAGTATCCACTGAGTGATGAAGCAGGTTTGGTACATACACACAATGGAATATTACTCAGCCATAAAAAAGAATGAAACCTTGCCACCTGCAACAAGATGGATGGAACTACAGCATATTGTGCTAAACCATGCTGATGGAAATAAGTCAGTCAGAGAAAGACAAATACTGTATGATTTCACTCATGTGGAATTTAAGAAACAAAACAGATGAACATATGAGAAGGCGGGGGAAAAGAGAGGCAAACTAAAACACACTCTTAACTACAGAAAACAAACTGAGGGTTGCTGGAGGGGAGGTGGGCAGAGGGATAGGTTAGATGGGCAATGGGCATTAAGGAGGGCACTTGTGACGAGCACTGGGTATTACATGTAAGTGACAAATCACTAAATTCTACTCCTGAAACTAGTATTACACTTATGTTAACTAGCTGGAATTTAAATAAAAACTTGAAACTACACACATACCCCCATGTGTGTGTGTATATACATATACACGCACACATATATATAAAGAACTATAACTTGAGAACAACAACAAAAAAAACCCAGAGGACTTGAACAGAAATTTCTCCAAAGAAGATATACAAATAGCCAAAAAGCATACGAAAAGATGTTCAATAGCACTAATCATTAGGAAAATGCAAACCAAAACCACAACATATCACATCATATCCACTAGGACGGCTGCTTTCAAAACAAAACGAACAACAAAAACAGAAAATAACAAGTGTTGATAAGGAGGTAGAAAAATTGGAACCTGTGCACTGTTGATGAAAAACAGTAGAGTGGTTCCTCAAAAAGTTACAAATAGAATCATAATATGAATGTAACAATATCACTTCTGGTTACATATCCAAAAGAATCAAAGCCAGGGTCTCAAAGACATGGTGAATATGGTGTACATATTCATAGCAGTATTATCAAATAGCCAAAAGGTAGAAGCGTCCACTGACAGATGAATAAACAAAATACAATGTACACGTACAATGGAATACTATTTGGCTTTAAGAAGGAAACTCTGAGACATGCTACAGCAGGATGGAACCTGGAGTACAATACATCAAGTTAAAAAAAGCAAATCATGAAATGATAAGCATTGTACGATTTCACTTATACAAGGTATCTAGAATAGTCAAATTCCTAGAAATGGAAAACAGAATGGTGGCTGTCAGGTACTGTGGGGGGAGGAAGAATGGGGAACTGTTTAAGGAGTACGGAATATCAGTTTTCTAAGATGAGAAAGTTTTAGAAATTTGTCACATAACGATGTGCATATATTTAACACTACTGAACTACACATTCTAAGTAAACTTTACGTTGTATGTTATTTGACCACAACTTTTTAAAAAGATATGGAAAGATAGTAAATGTTAATGACAGATTCTAAGTGGTAGGTATGTGGGTATTTTCTGTAAAACTTTCAACTTTGCTGCATTTAAAATTACTCATAATAAAATACAATGGAGAAAAAGGACAATGTAGCACTCTATGAGCAAGTATACAGAGAGCTGCAGAACTGTACATAGTATAGTTTAACTTCTTACCCTTAAGAGGGGAGGGCAGGGAAACGGGACGGAATTACGTACATGGAAAGAAATTTTCTGTCCTTACACCTTAGAAGTCATTATCACTGTTTACCTCTGGAAAAAGAATTGGAGATTTAAATCTATTATACTCTTAAAGATATGGGATTTTTGTCACGAGCATCCATTACCTGTATTGTAAACATACAGGTTTATCCAGGCCTACACTCACCATTCCCCCCCATTATGAAGCAAGTATTCATTTTCTGACATCTAGTTTCACAGCTTCGCTTTTTACATTAAAAATGTCAACCCTTCTATAATTTGTTTTGGTATGAAGCAGAGATACATATATTTTTTCCGAAGATAGTAGTTTCTCAACGCTACCTGTATGCTGAATTCTTAAATATATGTCACTGTCTCTGGATTTTCGCATCTGTACTATCAGTGCCATGTTGCATTAATCACAAAATTGTATCTTTGCAATATATTCTAACATCTAGAAATACGCTATGTCTATGGGCATCTGGATGGCTCAGTTAGTTAAGCATCCAACTTTGTCTCAAGTCATGATCTCGCGGTTCATGAGCTTGAGCCCTGCGTCAGGTTCTGTGCTGACAGCTCAGAGCCTGGAGCCTGCTTCAGATTTTGTGTCCTCCTCTCTCTCTGCCCTTTCCCTGCTCGCGCTCTATCTCTCTGTCTCTCTCTCAAAAATAAACAAAAAAAATTTTAAAATAAATGTTAAAAAAAAACTAAAAATTAAAAAAAAAGAAATTATGTTATGCCTCTTTTTTAAAGTTACACTTCTCTTTTAAAAGATATTCTTAGGGATGCCTGGGTGGCTCAGTCGGTTAAGTGTCCAACTCTTGATTTCAGCTCAGGTCATGATCTCTTGGTTCATGAGATCGAGCCCTCCATCTGACTCTGAACTGACAGCATGCAGCCTGCTTGGCATTTTCTCTCTCTCTCTCTCTCTCTCTCTAAAAATAAATGAATAAAACATTTTTTAAAAATATCATTAGTCTAACCCAGTTGAACTTTTGATTTATTTTCCAAAGTGGAACTGTACTTGACAAGAACTGAAATTCTTATCATATTGATTCTTCCCATCCACATACAAATTGGCTCTCTTCAATTTTTCAAGTCTTTCCCTCATCCTTTTCAGGGATCTTACAGTTTTCTAGGTCCTGCACATTTCTTTTTCAACTTATTTCTAAATACTTCATAGTTTTCATTATATTTTTACTATTTTAAAATAAAAGAAAGAAAGACAGCTAGAAAGTCTCAACATACACGGTCATTAAACAACACACTTTTAAATAATACATAGGCTATGGGGCACCCGGGTGGCGCCGGCAGTTAAGGGTCCAGCTATTGATCTCGTGGTTCATGAGTTCTAGCACGACGTCAGGCTCTGCACTGACAGCATGAAGTCCGCTTGGTAATCTCCTTCTCTCCCTCTCTCTCTGCCTCTCCCCCCACCAAATAAAATAAAATAAATAAAATAAAATAAATACACAGGCTATAGGAAAAAATCTCAAAGAAATTTTAATATATTATAACTAAATGAAAATGAAAACACAAATTAACAAAATGTCAAGATGCAGGAAAAGCAGTGCTTAGAAATTTACAGCATTGGACACATATATGCATATGTTAAGAAAAAAAATCTAAAATTAATAATCTAAGATTGTACATTAGGAAACCAGAAAAAGAGCAAATTAAATTCAAACTAAACAGAAAAAATAATAAAAATGAGAGCAATAATCTGTGAAACTGAAAACTGGAAATCATAGAAAAAAAAATCAATAAAACCAAAAGCTGGTTCTCTGAAAAATCAATAAATTAATAAACCTAAGGCTATGAAAAAAAGAAGACACAAATAACTAGTATTATAAGTGAAAGAGAGAACATAACTACAGACCCCATGAACATTAAAAGAATATCATGGGGGCATCTGGCTGACTCAGTTGGTAAGAGCATGCAACTCTTGCTCTCGGGGTTGTGAGTCTGAGCCCCACAATGGGTGTAGAGATTAACTAAAAACAAAATCTGGGGAGGGGCACCTGGGTGGCTTAGTCGGTTAAGAATCTGGCTTCAGTGGTTCCTTCAATAGCTCAGTTGGTAGAGCGGAGGACTGTAGTGCGAAGAATCTGGCTTCAGCTTGGGTCGTGATCTCGCAGTCTGTGGGTTTAAGCCCCATATCAGGCTCTGTGCTGGCAGCTCAGAGCCTGAAGCCTGCTTCGGATTCTGTTGTCTCCCTCTCTCTCTGCCCCTCCCCCACTTGTACTCTGTCTCTCTCTCTCAAAAATAAATAATCATTAAAAAATTATAAAATAGGGGCGCCTGGGTGGCTCAGTCGGTTGAGTGTCCGACTTCGGCTCAGGCCATGATCTCACGGTCTGTGAGTTCGAGCCCCGCGTTGGGCTCTGTGCTGACAGCTCAGAGCCTGGAGCCTGCTTCGGATTCTGTGTCTCCCTCTCTCTCTGCCCCTCCCCTACTCATGCTCTGTCTCTCTCTGTCTCAAAATAAATAAACATTAAAAAAAATTTTTTTATTAAATAAAGTAAAATAATCTAATCAAATCAAATCTTGGGGTGTCTGGGTGGCTCAGTAGGTTTAGCGTCTGACCCTTGGTCTCTTCTCAGGTCATAATCTCACAGTTTGTGAGTTAGAGCCCTGCACTGGCCTCTGTGCTGACAGCTCAGAGCCTTCTTGGGATGCCCACAAATTTGATGACCTAGATGAAATGTATCATTTCATCAAGACACAATCTGTCAAACCTCAACAAGAAGAAACAGACAATCTGAATAGGCCTGTATAATTTATTTTATTTAATGTTTACTTATTTATTTTTGAGAGAGTGAGCACTCAAGCAGGGGATGGGCAGAGAAAGAGGAAAAGAGAATTCCAAGCAGAGCCTGGTGCAGTGCTCAATCCCACAAGTAGTGAGATCATGACCTGAGCCCACACCAAGAGTCCAACACTCAACCAACTGAGCCATCAGGCACCCCTAGGCCTGTATCTTTTAAAGAAATAGAATTAATAACTAATAACCTTCCAAAGCAGAAAGCACCAGGCCAATGTAGGTTCACTGGTAAATTCTACTGAACATTGAAGGCAGAAACTATACCAATTCTGTACAATCTTTTCCAGATGATAGGAGCAGAAGGAATACTTCCTCCTTCTGAGGCCTTGCAATAGCCTAATACCAAAGCCAGACAAAGACACTACAAGGAAAAAAAAAAAAAAACAGATCAATATCTGCACTTAATGTAAGTGCAAAAATTCTCATCGAAATATTAGCATATCAAATCCAACAAAGTGAATGGTAGCACACAGACTGGGGAAGACCAGGATTCAAAATACCACCAACTGGCAAAGTTCAGCAAATTCCCCCTCCAGTATCTCTCAAATCTGAATTCAACACAGCCCAAAACCTGGATATTGGCATCAGTGTAGACAGAGTTCCATTAGGATAGGAGTCTCCTAATACTTGGCAACAAGGAAGGAATTTCTCCATTCTATTTCCTAAACCTCTGAAAGGAGGGAAACCTTGCCCTCCATATCAGAGGAGTTAGGTTCCCAAAAGGACGAAACAAAACCCCAACACTCTTTTCCCCTCTCTTGTCTCCTGCTGCTCAGCCCAAAGGGACACAATCATAGGAAATACAGAGTAAAATAAAGAAATTCTGGCCAAAGATGAAAAATGGGAGTCCCCAAAAATCAGAAAGTACTGGGAAGACTGAAGACAAAAGTACTCAGGAAAGCGACCCCTGAAAACTCTGCATGAACTCCTCAGCTAACAACGTGAGCTATGCGTACATGAACTGGACACTAAAACAGTATAGACTTTGAGAACTGAACTGTGGGATAGATCGGGGTCAGCAAAACTTTTCGGTAAAGAGCCAACAGTAAATATTTTAGGTTTTGTGGGCCAGTCCCTGTTGCAACTGCTCAACTGTGACCACCAAAGTATGAAAGTAGACACAAAAAATACAAACAAATGGGCATGGCTATGTTCCAATAAAATCTTACTTATAAAAACAGGCAGTGAACTAGATCTGGCCCACAGGCCATAGTTTCACAACCTAATGGGAAGACCACCACCCAAATCCTGCGTAGTATGATGGTTCACACAAAGGAAAAGTCCAAATAGCAGCAACAAGGCTTTGAAGTCCTAACTGACATTGAAACAACAACCCACAGAAGGCTGGTCAAAACCTGAAGCTTAAACACAATTCAGCCAACTGTTTGCTAAAATAAAACTATTAACATTCCCCATGTAATTTAAACAAGACACAGAGTATCAATTACAATTTAAATTTACATGGTATACCCAAACTCAGGAAAACCTCAACTTGCTTGAGAAAGAAAACCAAAAGACAGAAACAAGATAACACTGATATGGGAAATACTTTATAAAGACTTAAAAGCAACTATTATAAAAATGCTCCAAGTAAAGGTAAACACTCTTTTTTTTATAACATTTATTCATTTTTTTAAATTTTTTTTGGCGTTTATTTATTTAGAGAAAGAGAGAGAGACAAAGCATGAGCAGGGGAAGGGCAGAGAGAGGGAGACATAGAATTGGAAGCAGGCTCCAGGCTCTGAGCTGTCAGCACAGAGCCCAACAGGGGGCCCAAACCCACGAGCGAGATCATGACCTGAGCCAAAGTTGGACGCTCAACTGACTGAGCCATCCAGGCGCCCCCATTTATTCATTTTTGAGAGACAGAGCGTGAGTGGGGGAGGGGCAGAGAGAGAGAGGGAGAGACAGAATCTGAAGCAGGCTCCAGGCTCTGAGCTATCAGCGCAGGGCCTGAGGCGGCGCTCAAAGTCATGGACTGCAAGATCATGACCTGAGCTGAAGTCTGACACTTAACCAACTGAGCCACCCAGGCGCCCCATAAAGGTAAACCCTCTTGAAGAAAGAGAAAGATACAAAGAAGAATATAAAGAACCAAATGGAGGGGCATCTGAGTGGCTCACCTGGTTAAGCGTCCGACTGCTCAGACTTTGCCTCAGGTCATCATGTCGCAGTCCGTGAGTTCTAGCTCTGTGCTGACTCAGAGCCTGGAGCCTACTTCAGATTCTGTCTGTGTCTTCCTCTCTCTCTGCCCCTTTCCCACCCACACTCTTTCTCTCAAAAATAAACAAACATTAAAAAAAAGTTTTAGGGGCGCCTGGGTGGCTCAGTTGGTTGAGTGGCCAGCTTCAGCCCAGGTCATGATCTTACCGTCTGTGAGTTCGAGCCCCACATCGGTTTCTGTGCTGATGGCTCAGAGCCTGGAGCCTGCTTCGCATTCTGTGTCTGCCTCTCTCTCTGCCCTTCCCCTGCTCATACTCTGTCTCTCTGTCTCTCAAAAATAAATAAATGCTAAAAAAAAATTTTTTAAGTTTTAATAAAAAAAGAACCAAATGGAAATTTTAAACTGAAAACTAAAACAAAAAACCCCCACCTTATCCACCTCATCGAATAAATCAAGTAACAGAAAAGGAAATAAACATGAAAACAGAAACACAGAAATTATCTAATGATTGACTAAGAAAAACTTTTACTCAAAATTTAAATTTTTGTGTGCCAAAGGACAAATCAAGAAAATGAAAGAACAAAGGCATCCGGCTGGCTCAGTTGGTGGGCCATACAACTCTTGAACTCCAGGTTGTGAGTTTGGGCCCCACATTTGGTGTAGACATTACTTAAAAATAAAATCTGTAGGGGCACCTGGGTGGCTCAGTTAAGCAATGGACTCTTGTTTAGCTCAGGTCATGATCACACTGTTTCGTTGGTGGGACTGAGCACAGAGCCTGCTCGGCATTCTCTCTCTCCCTCTCTCTCCCTCTCCTCTCTCTCTGCCTCTCCCCGGCTTGCGCATGCACACATTCTCTCTCAAAATGATAAATAAGAAAAAATTTTTAACTTTAAGAAACAGAATAGGGGGGCATGCCTACGTGGCTCAGTCAATTAAGCATCTGAATCTTGATTTCACCTCAGGTTGTGATCTCACAGTTCGGGAGATCAAGCCCCACATCGGGCTCTGCGGTGACAGTGTAGAAACTGCTAGGGATTCCCTCTCTCCCTCTCTCTCAAAATAAATAAATACTTAACAAAAAAAAGAAGAAGAGGAAGAAACAGAGAGGAGGAGGAGGAGGAAGAGAAGGAAGAGAGGAAGAGGAGGAAGAAGAGGAGGAGGAGGAGGAGGAGGAGAGGAGGAGGAGGAAGAGGAGGAAGAGGAGGAAGAGGAGGAAGAGGAGGAAGAGGAGGAAGAGGAGGAAGAGGAGGAAGAGGAGGAGAGGAGGAGAGGAGGAGGAGGAGGAGGAGCAGCAGCAGCAGCAGCAGCAAAGAAAAGAAAAGAATAGGGAAGGAAGACTTCCCAACTGATTTTTATGAGGCCAGCATTATCCTGATACCAAAACCCAAACACAGATGATACAAGAAAACTAAAGATATATATATCCCTCATGAACATAACTGTAAATGTCCTCAACAAAATAATAGCAAATCCAGGTATATATAAAAAGCACAGGGGTGCCTGGGTGGCTCAGCTGGTTAAGTGAGCAACTCTTGATTTCAGCTCAGATCATGAGCTCAGTTTGTGAGATTGAGCCCCACACTGGGCTCCACACTTCAGCAGTTGAGCCTGGTTGGGATTTTCTCTCTTTCCCTCTCTCTCTGCCCCTCCTCCACATGCACGTGCACACTCTCACTCCCTCTCTCAAAATAAATAAACTTTAAAATACTCTTAATGTTTAAAACTTTTAATACTTTTAATGTTTATCTATTTATTTTGAGAGAGGGAGAGCAAGCTGGGGAGGGACAAATAGGGAGGGAAAGAGAATCCTAAACAGGCTCCATGCCATCAGCGCAGAGCCCCATGGCAGGGCGGGATCTCACAGAGATCATGAACTGAGCTTAAATCAAGAGTCAGATGCTTAACTGATTGAGCCACCCAGGCACCTCAGTAAATAAACTTAAACATGCACGCACACAACATAGGGGCAACCTGGGTGGCTCAGTAAGTGGGACATCTGACTTTTGATTTCAAGGTCATGAGTTGAAGCATCACATTGAATGTGGAGCCTACTTTACAAAAGATTTTTTTCTGGGGCGCCTGGGTGGCTCAGTAGGTTGAGCGGCCGACTTCAGCTCAGGTCATGATCTCACGGGCTGTGAGTTCGAGCCCCGCTCGGGCTCTGTGCTGAAGGCCCAGAGCCTGGAGCCAGCGTCCGATTCTGTATCTCCCTCTCTCTCTGCCCTTCCCTTGCTCACACTCTGTCCCTATGTCTCTCAAAAATAAATAAACGTTAAAAAAATTTTTTTTTAATTAAAAAAAGGTTTTTTTCTAATGTTTATTTTTGAGAGAGAGAGCGAGCACAAGCAGGGGAGGGGCAGAGAGAAAGAGGATGAAGGATCCGAAGTGGGCTCCATGCCACCTGCAGCAAGCCTGATGTAGGGCTCAAGCCCACAAACCACGAGACCAAAACCCAAGCCCAAGCCTAAGTTGGATGCTCAACCAACAGAGCCACCCAGAGTCCCCCCAAAAAAAGTTTAAAAAGCATAATACAGCACAACCAAGTGAGACTTTTTTACCCACAGGAATGCAAAGCCAATTCAAAATTTGAAAATCAATGTCATCCACCATATTACCAGTCTAAAACTTCAAAGCAAATGATCCTAGGAATTGATTCGGAAAAGGGATCAAACAAAATTCAACATCCATTCATGACAAAAACTCTCAGGAAACTAGAAATAAAAGGGAGCTTGGTCAACCTGACAACAAGTATTTACAAAAAACCTACAGCTAATACACTTAACAATGAAAGACTGAACACTTTCTCTTGTAATCAGAAAAAAAGTATCTGCAAATCACATATCCAGCAAAGGATTTACACCCAGGATGGATAGAGAATTCTCAAATTTCAACAGCAAAACAACAAACAATCCAGTTACACAGTGGGCAAAAGACCTCAACGGACCCTCGACAAAGAGGATATACCCTTAGAAAGTAAGCACATAAAAAGATGCTCAACAGAGTGTCGTGGCACATGACAGGCAGTGAGGACACCCGTGACCTGCTCCTTCCTCTCCATCTTCTCAGTAGCAGCTGCAGTAGCCACAGATCAGTCACTGACATGCAGCTCTCTGTCTTTGCCCAGGAGCTACACACCCTCCAGGTGACCAGTCAGGAGACCACAGACCCAGATCAAGGCTCGTGTAGCCTCGCTGGAGGGCATCGCTCCACAAGATCAAGTAGTGCTCCTGGCAAGCGCACAGCTAGAGGATGAGGCTACCCTAGGTCAGTGGAGTAAAGGCTCTGACCACCCTGAAAGTAGCCAGCCCATGGTTAAAGGTAAAGTCCATGGTTCCCTGGCCTGTGCTGGAAAAATAAGAGGGCAACTCCCAAGGTGGCCAAACAGGAGAAAAAGAAGACCATGACAGGCTCAGCCAGGCAGTGGATGCAATACAACCAGCGCTTTGTCAATGCTGTGCCCATCTTTGGCAAGAAAAAGGCTCCAATGCCAACTGTTAAGTCTGTTGTAATACTGGCTTTCCCCAATAAAGACACTTAATGCAGGGGCACCTTGGTGGCTCAGCTGATTAAGCAACTGGTGAGTTCAAGCCCCGCATCCAGCTCTCTGCTGTCAGGGCAGAGTCCCCTTCAGATCCTTTGTCACCCCATCCCCTGCCCCTCTCCTGCTCACTCGCGCCCTCGTGCGCGCGCGCGCGCACACACACACACACACACTCTCATTCTCAAAAATGAGTAAACAAAAAAAATGAATAAACATTACAAAAATAAAAGAAGCTCGACAACATAAGCCATTAGGAAAATCAAAATCACAATGATCTACCACTAAACACATACTAGAATGGCTAAAATAAAAAATGCTGACAGTACTGAAAGCCAGCAAGGATGAAGAGCAACTCTATTTCAAATAGATGCTGGTAGGAATACAAAAGGATACAGCCACTCTGAAAAAGTTTCCCAGTTTCTTGTAAAGGTAAATATACACTTATTCATTACACAGCAATCCCATTTCTGGGTATTTACCCTAGAGAAATGAAAACTTAACATTCTGCCCACAAATGTTTACTGCAGCTCCATTCTTATTTGCCAAAAAAACAGAAGCAACCTACACATTCCTCAACTGCGAATGGATAAACCATTATACATCAGCACAATGAAATACCACTCAGCGATAAAAAAGAATGCACTATTAATACATAAAACAACAAATAGGAATCTCAAAGGCATTAAAGTGAATCCAAGAAACCCATCTCAAAAGGTTATACACCATACAACACCATTTATATGACAGTCTCAGAAAGACAAAACTAGAGACGAAGAACATGTCAGTGGTTGCCAAGGGTTAGGGGCAAGTAGAGGGCAACTATAGCAGAATAGGAACACGTTTCGGCTTGTGCCTGACTATAGTGGTAGTAGTTATATGTGTTAAATGCACACAACTGTGTAACAAAAAGGCCAATTTTTACTGCATGGTAATTTTTAAAGTAAAAATCTTCTAAATCAAAATACTAAGATGAAGTAACAAGTGTATGTGTAAGCAGAAAATAAAAAAAGACAGTCGGGACAGCATTAAAGTGGTCATTTTAAGTTTTCTAATTTTCATAATGCTGTTGAGCATTTATGACATAACCACATAATGGAATATCCTTCAGCCATAAAAAAGGGCTGTTATTAGCAAACGCAGAAAATGACAAATAAAATTACTTTTGAACAGGGGAGCATGGGTGGCTCAGTCAGTTTAAGCGGCCGACTTCAGCTCAGGTCATGATCTCACGGTCCTTGAGTTCGAGCCCCACATCGGGCTCTATGCTGACAACTCAGAGCCTAGAGCCTGCTTCGGATTCTGTGTCTCCCCTTTGCCCCTGCCCCATTCACGCTCTGTCCCGCTCTGTCACTCAAAAATAAATGTGAAAAAAAATTTTTTTAAAGAAAAAGCAGATTAGACACTGAGAGATTAATTATAACCACAAAGAAAAAATGTAAAGACCAGAAGGAATACCCCAAAATGCTTATATTGTGTCAGACAGAATAAGTGATCTCTTTTTTTCTAAGTTAATAGTTCATGAAACTTTTGCAAAATGAAAGAAACCTATGTTACATATCACTATAACTAAAATATATTTATTTTAAAGTTCCACATGGATGCACCTAGACGATATTATTCTAAGTGAGATAAGTCAAACAGACACTGCCAATTACCATATGATTTCCCTGATAGCAGAACCTAAAACACAAAACGAACGAACATAACAGAAAGAAACCCATAAATACAGACACAAATTGATGGTTGCCAGAGGGGAAGTAACTAGACGATGGACCAAATAGGTGAAGGGGATTAAGAGGTACAATCTTCCAGTAGTAAAGCAGACACAGGTATATAATGTATACTAAAGGAGATACAGTCAGTGATATTATAAAAACTTTGTATGGTGGCAAATTATATACACTTCCTAATGTATATAAATATTGAATCACTGTGTTGTACAACTGAAACTAATACAATATATGTCGATTACTCGTCAATAATAAAGTAACCACAATAGAGCGAAAAATACAGTAATCCTAACTCAGAACCAAGATTCACAAACAATAAAGTGAAGTAAATTTATAAAATGTCAACCCTCATCTAGATCATTAATAAGAAAAAAGACAAAAATGTTGACTAAATATAGATCAAGAAAATATTTAAAATGGTACAAAGTAGAGGCGCCTTGGTGGCTCAGTCAGTTAAGCGTCCGACTTTGGCTCAGGTCATGATCTCGTGGTTTGTGAGTTCAAGCCCCGCGTCGGGCTCTGTGCGGACAGCTCAGAGCCTGGAGATTGCTTCAGATTCTGTGTCTCCCTCTCTCTGCCCCTCCCATGCTCATGCTCTGTCTCTCTCTGTCAATAATAAATAAAAGTTAAAAAAAAATAAAAAATAAAATAAAATGGTACGAAGTAGACTGAAGACATTTAAAAATTATAGTGTTTTAAGACACAGACAATTCGAATCACAAACATGCTCATACAGCTTTTAAGATTAGATTTAAACCATAAAACAAATATCTTCACAGACAACTTTCATAACCTCTTGAATTAATATACAAATTCCTGGTGGGAGGTCCAGAGAAAGTTAGTTTAACAATCATTTTCAGGGGCACCTGGGTGGCTCAGTCGGTTAAATGGCCGACTTCAGCTCAGGTCATGATCTTACGATCTGTGAGTTCGAGCCCTGCATCGGGCTCTGTGGTGATGGCTCAGAGCCTGGAGCCTGCTTCAGATTCTGTGTCTCCCTCTCTCTCTGCCCTTCCGCTGCTCATGCTCTGTCTCTCTGTCTCTTAAAAATAAAAAAACGTTAAAAAAATTTTTTTAATTAAAAAAATCATTTCCATTCAATCTCTGCCATTTGCTACCGCTTGTCAGCTAGAAAACAAACCTGGGAAATACACATGAAGCAAATCTAGTACTAAATGAAAAAAACAGGAAAGTTGTCCTTCTATCCCCCCCAACAGCTGTCCTCAAAGTGTAACTTTTATATCACAAACTTAGAGAGGTCTTCTCCTGGCAAAAATGTCTCTAATTTTTTCTTAACTTTTTTAACATTTATTTGAGGGACAGAGGGAGTCAGAGTATGTGTGGAGGAGGAACAGAGAAAGACAGGGCGACAGAATCCAAAGCTGGCTCCAGGCTCTGAGCTGTCAGCACAGAGCCTGACGGGGGACTCAAAGCAATGAACCATGAGGTCATGACCTGAGCTGAAGTCAGACGCTTAACCGACTGAGCCGCCCAAGTGTCGCAAAAATGTCTCTAATTTTTAATGAGAAATAACATTAAACGTGTTTTACAAAGAGCAACGTACGACCCAGAGCTACTGTGATGTTCGGCTCCCAGGGGAAGTTTTCACATTAAATCCGGCATGACTGGCTCCTTCTGGAGTTGTGCAACCCGTGGCCCTGACTGATTCCACCACCAGCACAACCCTGAAGACCAGAGATGCAGAGGACAATGGTAAGGCAAGAACAGTCATACAGGAATTCAGAGGTAAGAAAAATTAACATGAGCTAGAATAACTGGGGAAAGAGTTTTGCTTTGTATTTTCATCTCAAGAATGGTAAGGTTTTGTTGTGTTAAACAGCATTCCAGAACCTCCTGTATGTGTGAAAACTTCAGAAGACTAGCAGGTCTGAAGGCTTCTGCTGGAGACCTGTAAGTGGGATCCATGTAGGTAGAATAGACACAAAATGAGAAAAATTTGAATGATATGAAAAAAAATCTATACCCCCTCCCACCCTTTTAATTCAAGAGAGCCATACTCCAACCCTCATAACCTCTTTACAATAAATCCCTCAAATGACCAAAACTGCTCAAACACAGATGTGATGCTATCTCCTGCCTAAAAACTCTCTACGGCTCCTAAAATCAAAATAGTTGTCAGCCCAACTTCTACCACTCTCCACATTTTGGCCCCAACCTACCTCTTCTGGCCTGATCTTTCACTCTACAATACTCAAAGGTACGCATCAAACATCCCCTGCATTGTTTCAGTCTTCCCTGTTTTCAGCTCCTCCCTCTGCTTAAAATGCCATTAGCCATATTCACCTATAAATGTTTTATCAATCATCCCCCAAGACCCAAGCCAAATATTCTCAGACACCAACCCTGCCACGTTCCCCTCTCCACCAAATTTTAGTATTATTCTTAGCTTGCTATTAAACGCCCTCTACAACACAAATTTATTTTGTGATTATGTTTAATTATGAAACTTAGGTAAAACAACATAAATTTATCTCAGTTTCTGCACTGTCAGGATGCTGAGCATGGATGAAAAGGGTCTTCCGCTTAGGGTCTAATTAGGCTGAAATTAAAGTGTCAGCTGCGACGGTGAACTCATTTGCGGCTTGGGATTCTTCTCTAAGCTTACTTGTTGGCAGGTTTCAAGTCCCTTTCAGTTCCCTCGCTGACTTTGGGCCAGGAGTCACTCAGCTCCTAGAGGCGCTCTGCCACTCTTAGCCACATGGCCCTCTCCATAGGCAGTTCATAAGGTCTGAGTTAAGGGTGGAATTTTGCAAAGAATCTCCTGAAGCAGGAGATGGATATTTCAGTGAGTTCTCGAAGTTGCTCATTGCTAGTTTAAGTCTCTGTGTGATTCCGCACTCACCTTGGGAAACAACTTGGTAAATGGGGTCCCTGAAGTTAAAGGTAAGCTTTTCATTAGCATAGTCTCATAGCGTAAGTCTCTGCTTATTTGCTAAGAAAGAACATCTTCACAATAGATTTCAATTCAAAACCATAAAGCAAAATGGGACGCCTGGGTGGCTTAGTTGGTTAAACGTTCAGACTCTTGATTTCTGCTCAGGTCATGATCTCAGAGCTCATGAGTTCAAACTCCATATCGGGATCCGAGCTGAGAGCAAAGAGTCTGCTTGGGATTCTCTCTCTCCCTCTCTCTCTGCCCTTCCCCTGCTCTCTCTCTCAAAATAAATAATTAATAAAAAATAAAAAATAAATTGTGCTCACTCAAGAGAACAGTGTCTTCACTTTTATATCCAGTTTAAAAAATAGGTAAAGAGGGGCGCCTGGGTGGCTCAGTTGGTTGGGCGGCCGACTTCAGCTCAGGTCATGATCTCGTGGTCTGTGAGTTCAAGCCCAGTGTTGGGCTCTGTGCTGACAGCTCAGAGCCTGGAGCCTGCTTCGGATTCTGTGTCTCACTCTCTCTCTGTCCCTTCCCCTGTTCAAGCTGTGCCTCTATGTCTCTCAAAAATAAATAAACATTAAAAAAAAAATTTTTTTTTAAATAGGTAAAGAAAAAATAATTCATCACTCATGTGCAGAAGAGTGAGTTAAGCTCTGCAGGCAGAAACATTTAAAAGTCTCTGCCCTTCAGGGCACCTGGGTGGCTCAGTAGGGTAAGTGGCTTACTCTTGATTTTGGCTCAGGTCATGATCTCACAGTTTGTGGGTTCAAGCCCCACATCAGGTTCTGTACTGACAGTGCAGAGCCTGCTTGGGATTGTCTCCCTCTGCCTCTCTTTCTCTCTCCCTCTCAAAATAAATAAACTTTAAAAAAAAAAAAAAAACTTTAAAAATAAGTTTCTGCCTTCAAAGGGCACACTCCTACTGATATATAAACTGAATTTCCCCTTATTTGTCCACAACAAAACATACATTTTACTAGGTAAAATATGTCTTTGAAGCTGAAAATTTTTTAAAAGTTATTTATTTATTTTTGAAGGAGACAGAGACAGAGTGTGAGCAGGGAAGGGGCAGAGAGAGAGAGGGAGACACAGAAAACAAAGCAGGCTCCAGGCTCTGAGCTGTCAGCACAGAGCGGGGTGCAGGGCTAAATACCATGAGTTGTGAGATCATGACCTGAGCCGAAGTTGAGCACTTAACCAACTGAGCTACACAGGCACACCCGAAGCTAAACTTTTTTTTAAATTTATACTCAATTTATAATCTTTAATAATCTTTAACAGGACTCAAAACCTAGACAGTCATAAAAGGTAAGACTGATAAAACTGTTCACATTAAAATTAAAAATGCCTAGGCAGCAATAAAATAAAATAAAATGCATAAATCAGTCAAATCAAAAAACAAAAATGGGAAAGAGCTCTGCAACACATATGACAAAAAACTATTTCCTTAATCTAGAAAACCACCTTAGAAATTAGAACAGGGGCACCTGGCTGGCTCAGAGGAACATGCAATTCTTCATCTCGGATCATGAGGTCGAGCCCCATGCTGGGTGAACAGATTACTTAAATAAATAAAATTTGAAGAAAAAAATTAGTATAAAAGAGACAAGGAAGAAAAACAAAGGTGAAAGATCTTAACAGCCAAGTTAATGAAAAACATACAGATAGTCAGTAAGTATAGGAAGTTGCTTTATACCTGCACTGTCCAATAATGATAGCCATTAAACAAATGAGACTATTTATGCTTTTTTTTTTTTTCTTTTTAACATAGGCTCCACACCTAACATGAGACTCCAACTCAGGACCCTGAGATCAAGAGTCACAGGCTCTACTGATGGAGACAGCCAGGAACCCCAACAAATGAGGCTATTTAAACTCAGAATGAAATAAAATTCAAAATTCAGTTCCTTAATCACACTAGCCACATTTCAAGTGCTAAATGGTCACATATGATGAGTGGCTACTGTGTTAAGACAGTACAGATATAGAACATTTCCATCGAGTTCCACTGAACAAAAGAAATGCTTTATTACTATATCAAAGTGGCAAAGAGAAAAGATTGATATATTCCTTGAATTAGAGAAAAGTAGGAAAAAGACAGTAACCTTCAACATTTTGGAGAATATAAATTGGCACAAACTCAAGTTTACAAACTCTTAACTATGCTATTCACACAAATGCACGTGCATCCAGACACACAAAGTACATGCATATGCCCACGTGTACATACTGAAGTAGCTGTTACAGGGGGAAAAAAAAAAACTATAAATAGCCTGTACATCGGGGTGCCTGGCTGGCTGTCGGTAGGGCATGCAACTCTTGATCTCAGGGTCATGAATTTAAGTCCTACGTTGGGTATGGAACCTACTTACAAAACAAAATAAAATAAATGGCCTATATGTCAAAAATTCAAGGACCAATTTTTTTTCAATGATGGTCATTTAAGAAGAGTAGAATATTGGAGGGGCCCCTGGGTGGCTCAGTTGGTTAAGCATCCGACTTCAGCTTAGGGCACAATCTCATGTTTCATGAGTTCAAACCCCATATTGAGCTCTGTGCTGACAGCTCAGAGCCTGGAGCCTGCTTCAGATTCTGTGTCTCCCTCTCTGTCTGCTCCTCCCCTGCTCATGTTCTGCCTTGCTCTCACTCTCTCTCAAAAATAAGCAAACATTTTAAAAAATTGTTTTAAATAAAAATAAAAACAAATAAAAAGAGTGGAGTATTGGGAATCCCTGAGTAGCTCAGTTAAGGGTCTGACTTCAGCTCAGGTCAGGATCTCACAGTTCTTCAAGCCCTGCATCAGGCTCTGTGCTGTCAGTGTGGAGCCCACTACGGCAACTCTGTCCCCCTCTCTCTGCCCTCCCCTGCCACCTCTCTCTCTCAAAAATAAATAAACACTAAAAAATAATTTTAAAAAATTTTTAATAAATAAAAACAGTGGAATATTAAGAAAACATTTAAGAGAATGAGGCAGATACATAAGTAATGACATTAAAAGGTATCCGTGATATTCATAACTAAACCAAGTTGCAGAACTGTATATAAAATATAAATAGGTATACATATTTATGTATATCTCCACATACAGGGTTAAAAGTCCAGAAGGCTATATTTGAATTATCAACTATAGTTAATTTCAGTATGGTAACTCTAAATATTATCAATATTTCAGTATGCAGACTTTCACTTAATCTTGTTTTCATTACAATGACTCCTCCAAGATTAACTCTTTACACTTTTCTGTTCCTTTTTTTTTTTTTTTTTTAAAGAAAGAGCCTACGGGCACCTAGGTAGTAGCTCAGTCAGTAAAGCATCAGACTTCAGCTTAGGTCCTAATCTCATGGTTCGAGAGCCCTGAGCCCCACATGGGGCTGTCTGCTGTCAGCACAGAGCCTGCTTCAGATCCTTTGTCCCTTTCTCTTTGCCCCTCCCCCACACTCTCTCTCTCAAAAATAAACATTAAAAAAAATGAGCCTTTATAACCTTAATAGAAACTGAAAATATACTAGTGTTTTTAAGTCATATTTAAAGAGTTCTAAAATTTAGTATATTCAATAATCTTTTTTTTTTTTTAAGACACGTTAAAGACACGATAAATCAAACTGTACTAAAAATACTAAAGGGGCACCTGGGCGGCTCAGTCATCAGTCAAGTTAAGCGTCTGACTCTTAATCTCAGCTCAGGCTCACGTCACGACCGCACTGGATCTCATTGTTTGTGAGTTCCAGCCCCAAGTCAGGCTCTCAACTGATGGCTTGGAGCCTGCTTGGGACTGTGACTCTCCCTCTCTCTGCCCCACCCCACTCGTGTTTTTTCTCTCTCAAAATAAACTTTTAAAATTTTTTATTAAAAAAATAAGAATAAAATTTAGTACATTCAATAACCTTTTAAGACAACATTAAAAACATGATGGATAAATCAAACTGTATTAAAAATACTAAAGGGGTGCCTGGCTGGCTCAGCGGGTAGAGCATGCAATTCTTGATGTCAGGGTTATGAGTTCAAGTCCCACGATGGTTGTAGAAGTTACTGAAAAATAAAATCTTTAAAAAGAAAAATAAATAAAACAAATAAAAATAAAATTACTAAATCGCACACTACTCTAAACTACAAGGCTGGTCTCTATGCAATACGGAAAGAAAGACTACAGTTCTAGAGAGGCATTCAGAGGTCTTTGGTAAAAAGGACAAAAATAGCAGGTTTTAACAAACCCTACTGATGAGTTCCCTGCAGTTAGATCTTCCACACACTGGCCTCCTTCCAAACAGCTTTTATAGTAAAAACATAATGCCCTTTCACCGACAGCAGAACTGCACAGCCTTTTAAGAAAAAATAGTCTGTAGATGAAGAAATAGCAAAGAATTCTACAAATGTGATGCTATTTTCTCAGCTCCTGTCAGAATTCTAGGAGATGCGGTAGCAGCAGCACCTTTCATAGAAATGTTTATGTGTTCTAAAGAGATTTTTCTTCTTTTCAGTTGTTAGAAGGCTTGTGGGCTTTCAAGACAGGCACATAAAAACAGGACAGGAGGAAAGACAAACTGAAAATAACACAGAATTCACGAAGCAAAACAGGGAAACTTTAATATCATGGCAAGAAGGCAGATAAGCCAAGAGTGTTCCATCAAATCACCTAGCACAAGCAGACTTGCAGGTACCAACTTCGTACACATATCAAATATCTTACAATTTTATATAATTATGCCTCGATAAAGCTGAAAGAATAAACACAAATATGCACTTGGTGTTTTGAAAATTAGGGATCACAGCAGTTTGTCCATTTTTAATCCATGCCCCTTAAATGCTTTCTCACTCTCTCCCTCTCTCTCTCAAATAATAACTTAAAAAAATTTTTTTTCTTCCTTCCATCTTATTCCCTAAAGTTAAATGACTTTAGGTAAATGACAAAAATAAAAACCTACGTACATTCAAAATAATACCTAAGGGGACCACTAAGGGAAACCTACAGCCCACAAATCACGTGCTCACCTCTAACACCCATACTCCATTTCACATACTCTGACCATCTTGCTGCCAAGATATCCAAAGGGACTTCCAGTGTGCCACCTCTCAGGTCTGCCTCTCTGTCCTTTCCACCTACGATCATAACTAATTTGTCCTTTGAGGACATTTTTCCCTTTTTAACACTTCCCTCATTGTGGTGAGTAACAAGGGAAAAGTCAAGAAAGAAAACAGGATCTACAAGACTGTATTATTTCAAAAGCTCTGCTTTGCAAAAACAGCTAAATTCTTCATGGATGTCATTAAATATTTAGATGCTACAATGTTCATTTTGTTTTGTTTATTTTAAAAGAATGAACACAGTTCTAAAGTCAGTGCAAGTTCTCAAAATCTCTGGCTTACTATAACACTTTGTATTCAAACCGAACCAAACATTACACTACACATCTAATTCCAAATCATTTCATCACCGTCACTGCCACCCTTAAAATTAAAAACATGCAAGACCATTAACAAAATACTTGAGTAAAAATGGGGGGGCCTAAGGGGCACAGTTGGTTAAGCGTCCAACTCTTGATTTCGGTTCAGGTCATGATCTTATGGGTTTGTGGGTTCAAGACCTGCATCCAGCTCCTTTCACTGACAGTGCAGAGCCTGCTTGGAGTTTTCTCTCTCTCTCTGGCCTTCCTGCACATGCACTCTCCCTCTCTAAATAAATAAACTTAAAAAATAATTTAAAAAAAATACTTGAATAACGCTTTTTAACAACTAGGGTATTTATATAGGGCAAATGGAAGATCAGTAGGGAAGACAGTCCAGTACAGTGACTGAGCATTCAAGTTCTATGGAATCTCAACTCCATCATCCCTGTCTCCGGTGTCCCTGGCTACTGGAATCAGTCTGTATGCTCTACACTTAATCAGCCTTTTGATATAATTTTACTATTATATAGTAATTATGAATCTTATTATCTTGCTTTTTCAGGTTGTTCGTAACAACCTTCCATCAATCCATGTAGCTCTCACACATCCACACATACCCTCACATCAAACATATAATTAATTTTATTTGTTGCTATTCTCTTGGTCAGAAATACAACCCCATTTTAATAATGCTCCCTAAAACGGGACAGCCCTACAATGCAGGTACCAAGAACACAATGAAATAAGCAGATAGTGCTCATTTTCGTAAATAATTTTATTCTTTTCCTTGCTGAAACTCTGTTCCTAGAACATCTGACCTTAATGCCTACGAAATATGTTTGGTTTTTTTTGAAATAAGTTTCTTAAGACTTACTTCTCCTAGTCCTTTTGATCTTATAAACATATGCAAAATTTCTTAATTTTGGTCAAAGTTACTTCCGTTTGTCCAATCACTAATTTTCTGATCTCATTATTCTGAAATATTAAAGATTTACTTTTGTCTATTCCCCCTACATTTACTTCTACCCAGTCCTTCCTACAAATGGAAACCTTGTGAATACTAGAGGTTTAGTTTAACTCCTCACTTTACAGATAATAAAATGAACCAAAAAGAGTAGGGCGTTTTTTAGCCTTTGCCTGCTAGGGAAAAAAAGTTTTACTGTCACCATTCTCCTTCCAAAATTCATTTTAACTTAGACTGAGGCTTTACATTTGCAAGAATCAAATAAAAATACCAAGCTGCGAATATTCTGATCCTTCAAGTACTCACTCAGTACCCTACTTATTAATCAAACGAGCCTTTCCATCTTTTAAACATAGCTAGCTACGACGTGAAATGTTTACTATAAATGAGCAAATATAACTAACTAGAATTTAAAGAGAAACTTGAAAAAATAAAAATAAATGAGCAAATATATTAATTATAGGAAAATCTAAGCAGCAGATGAGAATTTTTCCTACTTGTCACAACCTCCCAAAGAGATTAGATTATTAGAGTAGATTATTTTATCCAAAGAGATCATAATTCAAAAAGTACTCTTAAGATTCTAGAGACCTGAAATTAATTAATGTAATTAGGGCTGTGGTCTGCTTACCTATAATTAAAATTTGCCATACTTCTTTTAATAAAAAGTCTGGAGGTATTCATCAAGTAGAAGAAAGTTTAACAGTCTTCTGTGAAGAAGCAATTTCCCCACCACCAAAAAAATTACTTCTAGAGTTTTATCTTTCAGAAGGAAACTATCAGCACAGTCACAATTATGAAGATAGACTGTTAAGTGAAAACACTCAATAAATAAAATGTGCCTTTATTCATTCGCTAATTTTTTCACATTTCCAACTAAAACAGAAATACAAGCTTAAGACTCATCAATCCCCTATCACATAAAATTTACAAAACAAATACACAAGGTTTACAACAATGCACAAGAATGACTAAACAATAGAATCCAAATTTGGGGAAATAAAAAAGATGGGGGGTAATTTAACAAAACATTAACAGATACACCTGAGGGGTGAGATATGTTTCTATAATTTCCCAAATTTTCCCACAGTGAACACTTATTACTTTTGTAATCAGAAAAAAAAATCATTTAAAAAGTAAACCGTACATCACAAAATAAAGGTTCATTTAGAAGAGTTCTTCGTATCATACAAGTATTATTGACATGATTCACCATTAAAGATAAAGCCTCCACACTTTCTCACTTTCCAACACTAAAATGCTGTTTTATGTCCTCTAACTCGTCTGCTGCATCTCCCGATACTTTATTTCTACATACATACACGCTTTTCATTTTTTTCACACAACGTAATAAAAGTCTCACCAATCCTACATTGTCCAGTGTTTAAAACCTACCTCTAAATTTCGTTATAACAAAATTGGGGAAGTGGGGGGGAAGGACGACTTTACCCACTAATTACAACTTCGTGCGGCCACCATCACTTTAGCTACGGAAAAGTCAAGGCCGGATAAACTACACGTCCCACCATGCATTGCTGCCTTGTTCAGAGTAGGTCTCTACGGAAACAGAAAAAAAAAAAATTCTACAAGTCCCACCTGTTACTTCGTTTCTAAACACCTCCTGCACTTTCAGCTTCAACAGCAAACAAAAACAAGAGCCTCGTGACCTCACGTTGGACCTGGGAGCCCAGGCGAGCAGGGACCCGGGGTCAGGCGGCATGTCTGCTATAGCGGGTAAATTCTACCAAGATCCAGCGCTCCTCTCTTCTTTCCGGGGCTGGGTGCACGCACAAGCCTTCTCCTATCTGCATCCAATGGGGGCTCTTCAGCCGCACAAGGGAGAAGAACCGGTTACTGGGCAAGCACAACAGACTTCCCCATGCCGGGGCGGGGGCTACCACACAGTGGAGGTGAGAGCGACGTGACCCCGAGAGGCAGCTTCAAAACACCAAAGGCACTCGTCGCAGACACAGGGAGAAGCCACAGCCCCGCGGCGACCCTCTTCCGCTGGGCGCATCCATTCCCACAGGGATCACAACCCAGACACTAACCGCCGCCCTCTCCGCGCGGTTTTGTGCCACCTTCTGCCGGGTCGCTGGGCCAATGACCTCCCTTCCCCTGCGACCGGCAGGCGGCGAGGAAACAAAATTCTCCCGGGCTTCCCCTTCGCTCCCTCCCCCTTACCGTCTTGGCGGCCTCCGCCCAGGTCCTGCCCTTCTTCCTACGGCCCTTTTCCCTCATGTCGGGTCTTGAACTGACTGGGAGGCTCCCGTGTCCGGGCTCCGGCCGCCCTCCCTGCCTGCTCTGCCCTGCGATGCTTTTCCCGCGGTGCCGGGAAAAGTGGGAGAAAGGGGAAGTCAGGTCCGAGGAGCACCCAAGCAGAGGAAGCGGCGGGGGTGGTGCGCGGAGGGGGGGGCGGGGGTCTATGGGGCGGCCGGTCCTCCTGCTGCCGTTGCCACTGCTACCGCCGCTGCCATATTGGGTCCTTACTGTACAGGCAGCCGCTATGGTCACGTGACCGCTCCCGCGCGGCCGTCACTACTGTACGCAGCCGGACGCGCGAACGTGCGCGCGCGCGCCCCCGCCTCCCGCGCGAGGCTGCAGGACGAGGGAGCCGGCGGTCCGAAGCGTCTCGTCACTCCCCCGCCCTTCCGCTCTCTGCCTGTCCTTTGGAGCATGCGCGGGAGGGAGGTCCGACGCTAATGTGCGTCGGGCGTCCGGCGCTCACGCCTACAGCGAAAACCTGCCTGCGGAAGCGGAACTTGATCCGTCCCGGAAGGCTTATTGAGCGGATTCGTGCCGCGTGCTGGGTGCAGTGGTGGCTATAGAGACTTGGAAGAGCCGTGCGTTACCCCCAAGCGGCGACTTTCCTAGCTCTCACTTTCAATAAGCCTCGTACTTGTGTTTTGTCAGTAGCGCATGTTCAGATTTACAAAGGTTATCTTTGTGACAATTTGCAACAATTTTCGTCTGCTCATGTTAACCCCTTTGGATAGATGATTGAGTTCCACTTGCCAAGCTCACCATTGTAGGATGTGGAAAAAACAAGAATCGAGTTGTCAGCCCAAGAGCCCTCTTTCCATCTCCCGGAATGCCTTTAAAACTTAAATGATCCTCTCCCCCCTTTCTTAAAGGCCACCAGTAACACTTTTTCAAGTGAGTAGTCTCATCAAAGACCCAAATGGTGTCTTTTCTTTCTTGGGAACCTCAGTCACTTGTACAGTGCCTGTAAATATCAGGTGCCCAGTAAATATTTGCTGAATGATTCAGCTGTCTGTAGTCAAAAAGCATCATTTGTAGTGTCCATAACAGTCTCCTGAAAAATCCAGAATGTGGCATCTTCGATCGCACTATCCATGTTTTTATACTTTGCAAAGTAAAAAGAATGTGTAGTAACGCCTACTGTTCTCCCAAATCCATCTGCTTTCAGAAGTTGTGCCTAGTTTTGTAAACTTAGCCCTATACTATATTCTAAAATAGGACAGAGTTGGGCTGCCTCTTGGGAGGAAAGACAGGTGAGAGCAATACTTAACTTGGAGTCTATGGTTGTGTTTCAGAAGCCCATGGACCCCTCAAAATGATGAACGACATTTTGATGTAATTGTGTGATTGAGAAAAGAATTCATAACTTTTTCTCGATTTTTCAAAAGGGGCTATTACACACCGAAAAAATATTTTTTTTAACGTTTTGGGAGAGAGACAGACGTGTGTGGGGAAAGGGCAGAGAGAGAGAGAGGAAGACAGAATCCGAAGAAGGCTCCAGGCTCTGAGCTGTCAGCACAGAGCCCAGTGCAGGGCCCAAACCCATGAACCGGTGAGATCAAGACCTGAACTGAAGTCAAAGGCTTAACTGAATGAGCAACCCAAGCACCACCCCAAAACACTCTTAATAGGGAGTTGGAGAGGCCTTCTAGATACTTCCTTATTTCAACTTCAGATATTGATCAGACAGTTCCATAACAGCATAATCGATGTAGGCATATTTTCACAAATCCTTTTAGTAATTAAGAGCATTCCATAGCACTCAGGGTATGTACCATCTCCTTCTAAATCCTAGGTCTACAGGCGCCTGACTGGCTCAGTCGGTAGAGTGTGCGACTCTTGGTCTCCAAGTTGTGTGTTCCAGCCCCTTGTTGAATGTAGAGATTACTTAAAATTAAAGTCTTAAAAAAAAAAAAAAAAGCCTAGGCGGGTAGTCAGTTCAAGAAGTCCCTCTCCATCCCTAGATGTTCAGCAATGTGATGGCTCATTGAAGGCACACTGAAACACCAGCTCAGAAGCAATGCCTTGTGAGGATGAGGCACCATCCTGAAGAACACATTCATATACTCTAAATCAGTTACCAATATATGATGCTTTGTCCCCAGCAGGTAGAATATCTGAGTCTGGAAATGAAGGGGTGAAGGTAGGAATGACCCTGCTTTGTGCATCGTATCAACTCAATCAGAAATCATGGTTTCCAAAGAGGAATGCTTCCACCAAGAGGCACGGCAGGAGTCTCACTGAACTTCAAGTTACAATGGTTCCCTGAGCACTGCAGATGCCTTGTATCAATGGACCAGCAGACATAACAAGAAGGCACCATCTTTTTTTTTTTAAGTAATCTCTATACCCAACATGCCACTAGAATTTATAACCCCAAGATCAAGAGACACACGATCTACCAACCGAGCCAGCCAGACATTTCAGAGAAGTCACCACGTTGGCAGGGGTAGTTGATCCCTATCATCAAGAGGAAGTTGGAATTCTGTTAACACAATTGAAGATGGGAGGATGATGTTTGGCACCCAAGTGATCCTCTTGAGTATCCCTTGATGCTTTCTTACCCAATTTTGTCAATGGCAAAGTACATTAGCCATGGCTAAAAAGGGCATTGGTATCAGGGACTAATGACCCTCAGGCATAAGGATCTGGATCACATCACCAGGTAAACCACCTAGACCAGCAGAGGCACTAACTGAGGATGAGAAGAGTCTATGTTCAGATAGTGGAAGCAGGAGACCACGAGTACAATTGGGCGCTCGAGATCAGCCTCAGTGGTGGAGGATGCATATCATCGTCCCAGTCCCCTCTCCTTTTAAGCTTTCTTCAGGAAGAGAGGCCCACCAGAACCCGGAACACCTGCACCTGGCACTTCCACAAATAAATGATTCCAAGGAGTACGAAAAGCAGACAGTAGAGGACACTGATTCACTTCCCATATCCACCTTCAGGACTGAAGAACTCATTCCCCCATTTTGGGAGAGTTTCTTGAGAAGCTTAATCAGCGGAAGAGAGCCATTTTGTCTGCGATCGCTTCTTAGAGAATCTCGCCTTCAATGAGTGGTCATTGTCGGGGTCTAAAGGCCTGAGCACCTCACCCCAATTCAGGCCCACTCTGAAGTGCTAACCCAGGTTCAGAGCTCCCCAGGGAGTTGGCTGACGCATTTGCTGAAACTGCATCGGAGCCCAACGTCTCCCTGTGCCCAATCCTGCTTCCTTCCTTCTGTTGCCCAAAGGGGTCGATCCTGAGGAAGGTCTCTAATAAACTTCCTTCATGCTAATCTCCATCTCACAGCCCACTTCCTGGGAACCCCACTCTGCAGCAATGCTGCTGTATCCATATAAAATTTCTAGAAGGATACACAAGAAGTTATTAAAAGTAATTATGTCAGAGAAATGAAACTGGTGGGGATTATGAGATGACTTTGTTTCTTTTTAATAAAAATATTAATTATGATTATTAGTGAGAGCTAACTAATAGAGTTTGAAAAGAGAAAGGGGGAGGGATTTTAGTCTTTCTTTTCATCCTAGGTCTCCTATGCTGCTGCAGGGGAAGCAATCTGAAATTTATTGAATTAAATTGTCTTTTGTTTTTGGTGGTTTCAGTTTTTTTAACTAAATTGTTTTCACCCCACGGGAAAAATCACACTTTAGTGTAAAACATCACGGTATGACCCTAAAGGAAAATAGACACGTATAAGCAGACAGTTCACAAAAGAGGAAATTCAATTAGGCAATGAATATATAAAAACAATATGTACTTCATGAGTATCAGTGAAATACAAATTATGATTATGAATAAAAAAGTTCATTTCAAAATCCTGATTAAACATACTTACATAAAAATTAACAGGTTTAATGGATTACAGAGTGTCAGTTTGGGACAATGAACAAATTCTGGAGATGAAAGGCGTTGATGGTTGTATAACAATATTAATGTACCTAATGTCACTGAATTGTACTCTTAAAATGATTAAAATGGAAAAAATGATTAAAATGATAAATTTCACCTGGGTGGCTCAGTCAGTTAAGTGTCCAACTTTGGCTCAGGTCATGATCTCACAGTTCATGGGTGTAAGCCCCTTATTGGGTTCTGTGCTGACAACTTGGAGCCTGGAGCCTGCTTTGGATTCTGTGTCTCCCTCTCTCTTCCCCTCCCCTACATGTGCCCTGTGTGTGTCTCTCTCTGTCTCTCAAAAGTAAATAAACTTAAAAAAATGTTTAATGATAAATTTCATGTATATTTTACCACAATTGAACAATTATTTTTAAAAAAATTAACCAGTGTTGGGGAACCTGGCTGGTTCAGTTGGTAGAGGATTCAAGTCTTAATCTTAGGATTGTAAATTCAAGCCCTACATTGGACATAGAGATTACTTAAAAATAAAACCTTTTTAAAAAATTAACCAGTGTTTTATATACCAGTAAAAACTGATAAGAAAGTTTTAAAAGCTCTATTCTCAATGGCTACACAAATGTGTGTACATATATGTATGTGTACATAGACACATACATATATTGATACACTCAAGCCTAAAATTGAAACTAAAGGGGAAATGTCTGCACTGTTCATAATCTATAAAATATAAACAACTCACTGAGAAGAAAACTAAAATAAGACTCTAAATAAATATATAAACCATGTTCTTAAGAAGTCTTACTATTCTAAGTGCTTTTAATTCCAAGTCTCCCTCTCTCTGCTCCTCCCCCACTCACTCTCTCTCTCTCAAAAATAAATAAACATTAAAAAAATAAATTGGATATCTTCATTATAAAAAATATACGGGGGGGTGGGGAAAAAAGGAGGGGTGGGGAAAAAATATATATAGGTTTTTGGGGGGGGCAAGAGGGAAGGGCAGAAGGAGAGAGAGAGAGAGAAGCAGGCTCCACACTGAGCATGGGACTGGACATGGGGCTCGACTCCATGACCCCAGGGTCATGACCTGAGAGGAAATCAAGAGTTGATGCTCAACTGACTGAGCCACCCCCGGTGCCCCAATACAGTTTTGTTTTGTTTTTTAATTTTTTTTTAACATTTATTTATTTTTGAGAGACAGAGCGTGAGCAGGAGAGGGGCAGAGAGAGAGGCAGACACAGAAGCTGAAGCAGGCTCCAGGCTCTGAGCTGTCAGCACAGAGCCTGATGCGGGGCTCGAACCCACAGACCGTGAGATCATGACCTGAGCTGAAGTCGGCTGCTTAACCGACTGAGCCACCCAGACGCCCCAGTTTTTTTTAAAAGAGAGTAATATGGGGAGATTTACCCCACCAGGTATTAAAACATACTTTTAGAATTAATAATTTTCTTTAAAAAAAAAAGAATCAATAATCAAAAGCTAGGAAACTGATTCCAAACTGACAGATTAGTTAGATAATTTAGAAACAGCCGTTAGCATAAAAAGAAGTTAGTATATGATAAAAGTGACAGCATCAGTGAGGAAATGACATGGGATCGAGCCCCACATCAGGCTTTGTGCTGAGCATGGGACCTGCTTAAGTTTCTCTAGCTCTCAGGGCACCTTGGTGACTTGGTTGGCTGAGTGCTGGCTCTTGATTTTGACTCAGGTCATGATCTCATAGTTTGTGGGTTCGAGCCCCACGTCAGGCTCTGCGCTGATGGCGCAGAGCCTGCTTGGGATTCTCTCCCCACCCTCTCTCTCTACCTATCCCCTACTGATACTCACTCTCTCTCAAAAAAAACATTCTCCCTCTCTCCTTCTACCCCTCTCCCCTGCTCATGCTCTTTCTCTCTCTCTAAAAAAAAAAAAAAAGAAAGAAAGAAAGAAATAGTAGAGATAGATAATAGATAGACACAGGGATAAAATAGATAGATAGACACATCTCCTTGTTGATCAGGCTATGGTCTAAATGTGCAGTGTCTGCTGAGACACCCATGTTGGAACATAGCTTCTATCATAATGACCATGGGCCATGTTCCAGGCTTGTCAGGGGTAGAGGTGATATTTTCAACATCTTTTATGAGGCAGGCATTGGCAAAACTATCACCAAAGCAGTATTATAAAAAATCAACTCTTTTTCATGAAGTTTTATTGGAAATCTTTTTTTCTACGTTTATTTATTTATTTTGAGAGAGAAAGCGCGTGCATGTGAGCAAGGCAGAGAGAGAGAGCTGACAGCATGGAGTCTGACTCAAGACTTGAACTCACGAACTGGTGATCATGACCTGAGGTGAAATCAAAAGTCAAATGCTTAACCAACTGAGCCACCCAGGCACCCTGGATACCCTACTGTTAAGAAAGATGGCACTAATCTTCTTTAATGTTTCTTTATTTTTTTAAGAGACAGGGCAGGAGTGGGGGTAGGCAGAGAGAGAGAGAAGGAGACACAGAATCCAAAGCAGGCTCCAGGCTCTGAGCTGTCAGCACAGAGCCTGATACAGGGCTCGAACCTATGAACTGTGCAATCATGACCTGAGCCAAAGTCAGATGCCTAACCGACTGAGCCATCCAGGCATCCAGTGGCACTAGTTTTTGTACATCTGTAGGAAATCATTATTGGCCAAGAAATTAGAGGTTTTGGCATTCAGCAGGATGGGATGAGGGAAAAGTCTTTCTGTTTTCACCTCCTCGTTCACAGGATTGTCCATTAAAGCAAAAAGTCAAGACTGGCAATTCCCGTGGTCAGTCCCTCAGGTTTTCACAATCGTACCTATGGATCCTACTATCCCAACCTCTCTACTCACATGACTTGGATATCTGATTGTCGCTTCAAGGTAGACAATGATGCTATTATATATTGGACAGAATGCTGGACAGTGAACCCAGGATAGTTCACATAATCTTTACCTTCCTCGTCAGGTAGCAGGTCTATTGTAGGGCCAAGTCTGTCATCTGTCTGAGGTCAGGATCACTTTCTACCCAGTTTTTTCAGCACCATTTATTGAAGAAATTATCCTTTCCCCAGGATATACTCTGAGCTCCTTTGTCATATAGTTGACCGTATATATGCGGGTATTTTTCTGGACTCTCTATTAGATTCCATTGATCTATGTTTCTTATGCCAATGCCATATTGTTTTGATTACTATGGCTCTGTAACATAGCTTGAAATCAGGAAGTGTGGTGCCTCCAGCTTTGTTCTCCTTTCTCAAGATTGCTTTGGTCATATAGGGCCTTTTGTGGTGTCATACAAATTTTAGAATTGATTTTCATATTTCTGTGAAAAATGCCATTGGAATTTTGATAGAGATTGTATTCGGTCTGTAGATAGCTTTGGGTAGTATGGATGTTTTAACAATATTAATCCTTCTAATCCATGAGCACAGAATATCTTCATTTATTTGTGTCTTCTTCACAGCGCCTGTGTGGCTCAGCTGGTTAAGCATCTGACTTCAGCTCAGGTCATGATCTTGCAGTTCACAAGTTTGAGCCCCACATCAGGCTCTGTGCTGACAGCTCAGAGTCTGGAGCCTACTTTTGGATTCCCCTCGCTGCCCCTCCCCTGCTCATGCTCTGTGTCTCTTTGCCTCTCAATAATAAATAAATGTTAAATTTAAAAAAATTATTTGTTTAATTGTTTATTAGTTCTAATAGTTTTTGGGTGGGATCTTTAGGGTTATCTCTCAGTTGTTAAGCACCGACTTCAGCTCAAGTCATGATCACACAGCAGTGAGCACGAGCCCCACTTTGGGTGAGCTCCAGCCCTGCTTTGGGTAAAAATACCAGCCCCGGGTGAGCCCCAATTCTCTCTCTTTCTTTCTGTCTCCCTTCCTCTCTTGCCCTCTCTGCCCCTTGTGGGTTTCTTTCTCTCTCTCCCTCTTTCTCTCTCTGCCCCTCACTTGAGCCCTCTGGCTCTCCAAAAAAAAGTAAATTAAATTAAAATTTTTTTAATGTTTATTTATTTTTAAGAGAGAGAGAGAGACAGAGAGACAGAGTGCAAGGCGGGGAGGGGCAGAGAGAGAGGGAGACACAGAATCCAAAGCAGGCTCCAGCCTCCGAGCTGTCAGGAAACGGGGTTCGAATGGTTCACCCGAAAGATCATGACCTGAGCCAAAGTTGGATGCTTAACTGAGAGACCTAGGCACCCTAATTTAAAAAAAAGAAAATACTGGGCATCTTGACTTGTTCCTGATCTAAGAGGAAAGTATTTCAGCTTTTCACCATTGACTATGATGTCAGCTGTGGGCTTGTCAAATATGGCCTTTATTGTGTTGAGGTATGTTCTCTGTACACACAATTTGTTGACAGTTTTTATCATGAAAAAATGTTGAATTATGTCAGATGCTTTTTCCGCATCTATTGAGATGATCTTTTGATTTTTATTTTTCATTTTGTTAATATGGTATATCACATTGATTTGTAGATATTGAACATCCCTGGAATAAATCTCTTTTAATCATGGTGCATGACTTTTTAACATACTGTGGAATTTGGTTTACTCATTTAAAAAAAATTTTTTAATGTTTATTTTTGAGAGAGAGAGAGAGACAGAAACAGAGAGACAAAGAGTGAGTGGAGGAGGGGGAAAGAGAGGAGGAGACACAGAATCTAAAGTAAGCTCCAGGCTCTGAGCTGTCAGCACAGAGCCTGATGCAGGGCTCAAACTCATGAACCATGAGATCACGACCTGAGCTGAAGTCGGACGCTCAACAGACTGAGCCACCCAGGTGTCCCTGTTTGCTCATTTTTAAAGTCCTCTTTCTCTCTCTCCCTCTATTTCTGTCTCTCTCTCTCTCAATCAGTCTGGCTAGAGGTTTATCAATTTTGTTGATCTTTTCAAGGTAGCAGCTCCTGGTTTCATTGATCTGTTCAATGGTTAGCTCATTTTTTGTTGAGGACTTTTGCATCCGTGTTCATCAGGGACATTGGCCATAATTTTTTTTTTCCTGTCTAGCTTGGTATCAGGGTAATATTGGCCTCATAAAATAAGTTTGGAAATGTTTCCTCCCTTTCTATTTGAGAGCTTGAGAAGATTAATAATAATTCTTCCTTAAATGTTTGGTAGAGTTCACCAGTGAAACCACCCAGTCCTGGACTTTTCTTTGTTTAGATGGTTTTTGTTTATTGATTCAATCTCCTTGCTAGTAATCAGTCCATTCAGAGTTATATTTCTTCATGATCCAATCTTGGAAGTTTGTATGTTTTTATAAATTTATCCATTTCTTCTAGTTTTTGCAACTGGTTGGCATGCACTTGTCCAATAATAATCTCGTGTGAACCTTTGAATTTCTTTGATATTGAACTTCTTTGGTAATGCCTCCTCTTTCATTTGTAATTTTATTTATTTGAGTCCTCTCTTTTTCTCTTGGTTAGTCTAGGTAAAGGTTTGTCCATTTGGTTTATCTTTATTTTTCTGTCCCACCCCCTATTTTATCTTAAAAAATAAAACAAAAACCATCTCTTAGCTTCATTAATCTTTTCTACTGTTGTTTTGGTCTCTATTTCATTTATTCCTGCTCTGATCTTTGTTATTTTGTTCTTTCTACTAGCTTTGGGCTTCATTTGTTCTTTTTTTCCAAGTCCGTTAGGGTATAAAGTTAGGTTCTCCGTTTGAGAGCTTTCTTTTGTTCAATACAGGAGTTTATTACGGTAAACTTCCCTCTTGGAGTGCCCAAGTCGCTTAGCTGGTTAAGCCTCAGACTTTGGCTCAAGGCGTGACCTCACAGTTCCTGAGTTCAAGGCCCCCATCGGGGTTTCTGCTGTCAGTGCAGAGCCTGCTTCGTATCTTCTATCCCCCTCTCTCTACACCTCCTCCCATCCCCCAAATAAATAAACATTAAAAAAAAGTTTTTTTAGTAAAAAAATAAACTTCCCTCTTAGAACTGCTCTTGCTGCATTCCATAAACCTTGATATATTATCTTTCTATTTTCATTTGTCTCAACGATTTTTTTTTGTTTTTCTTTTATTTTCTTTGATCCATTGATTGTTCAGGAGCATGTTGTTTGATTTCCACATACTTGTAAAATTGCCAATTTTATTCTCGTAATTGATTTCAAGTTTCCTACCATTGTGGTCAGAAAAGATGAGAAGATTTCAAGCTTCTTACATTTATTAAGACTCCTTTTGTGACCTAACATATGATCTATCCCGGAGAATGTTCCATGTGCTCTTGAGAAGAAAGTGTCTTCTGCTGCTGTTGGATGAAACGTTCTGTGAATGTCTGTTACGTCCATCTGGTCTACTGTGTCATTTAAGTCCTATGTTTCTTCATTGATTTTCTGTCTGGATGATCTCTCCATTCTCGAAAGTGGGATATTGAAATTCCCTACTATTGTATTGCTGTCTGTTTCTCCATTCAGATCTGTTAATATTTGCTTTTTATATTTAGGTGCTTCTATGTTGAGCGTTTTAAATATTTATAAATGTTTAAGCCTCTTGATAAATTGATCTCTTTACCATTATATAATGATTCTCTTTGTCTCTCGTTACAGACTTTGGTTTAAAGTCTACTTTGATGATATGAGCATAGCTTAGCCCCGCTTTCTTTTGGTCTCCATTTGCATACAATGTCTCTTTCCATCCCTTTACTTTCAGTCTATTTGTGCCCTAAAGCTGAAATGAGTCTCTTCTAGGCAGCATATAATGGGTTTTGCTTTTTATCCACTTAGCCACTCTATATCTAAAGGAAAAACCCATTTTTTAAAGTTACTTGTATCCTGGGGCGCCTGGGTGGCTCAGTCGGTTAAGCAGCCGACTTCGGCTCAGGTCATGATCTCGTGGTCTGTGAGTTCGAGCCCTGCGTCGGGCTCTGTGCTGATGGGTCATCAGAGCCTGGAGCCTGCTTCAGATTCTGTTTCTCCCTCTCTCTCTGCCCTTCCCCTGCTCACACTCTGTCTCTATGTCTCTCAAAAATAAATAAATGTTAAAAAAATAAAAAAATAAAAAAAATAAAGTTACTTGTATCCATATGTTAAAAATATACTCAGGTACTCATTGTATTTCTGCTTTATGTTTCAGTTTGGTAAATTAGGTGAACAATGCACATACATGATTTATATCATTATATCAGAATGCATTACAGTTAAGTTAAATAAACACCCCAGTTTGGTAGAATTTAACCAATTCTGTCTAATGGCAGTCCAAAGAGAATTTCCTTTTTAAGAGACTTCTTCTTGTAGCTTCATAGATAGTAGAACCAACATTAGTTCCAGGGGGAAATAGATCGAGCAACTGTAATGAAAATGCAGTATTAAATAAACAGCATAGTATGAATAGTGCCAAAGAACAGGGCTGCTGTTAGCTCTGCTCTCGCTAGCCTCTGCCTTTGCTACAGACTTCAGCCTTAACCAGTTTGCCATCTTAAGCATGTTTGCCTTGAGTTAGGTCATGACCAGCGGGCAGGCTGTAGGTGGATCCCATTCAAAGTGGCTGCACAGAGGAAGAGGTGCTAGGCTCACCCTTCCTGGGCTGGAATTCCCCCACGCGAGTACGTTCTACCTATCAGGAGCTGGGCAAGCCACTTAAACTCTTTAAGCCTCAGTTCCCTCTGCAAGGATTATTGTGAGGTCTGAATGAGGAGATACTGTGTAAAGAGCCTAGAATAGCACCTGGTACATTGGAAGCTATCTATAAATGTTAACTATTGTATCTTATGTATTTTCCCTGGCCAGAAAAGAGGGCTGCGAGAAGGGAGATGATTTGTTTTCAAAAATACCAAATAAAGTATTTGCTCTGTGCTGTCTAGTTAACAGTAGGTTTACAACCTGCCATACACACACACACACACAAATGGAGTCCCAAATCTTCATTTTATTTATTTATGTATGTATTTATTTATTTATTTTTATTATTAAGAGACAGAGAGAGAGCATGAGCCTGGGAGGGGAAGAGAAGGGGAGACACAGAATCCAAAGCAGGCTCCAGGCTCCAAGCTGTGGCCACAGAGCCTGACAGGGGCTCGAACCCACGAACCGTGAGATCACGACCTGAGCTGAAGTCGGACGCTTAGCCGACTGAGCCACCCAGGTGCCCCTGGAGTCCCGAATCTTTAGACCCTTCACTTCCTGGTTCTTCTTCCCCTCTCCCTTTTGTGGACTTATTTTCAGGAGCTTTACCCTGAGCAGTCGCCAAAGAACAAAGGGAGGAGGGACTGGAAATCTCTGCCTCACCTCAGGGAATTTACATTTGTTCCAATCAGCCTATTTTTGCCTTACGTGGGCACACACGTTGTCTAGGTAAGGCTGTAACCTCTGCAGTACTCAGCCAATGAGGAACCACGGGAGGCACTTGAACGCCAGAAGATAAATCATCTGCCGTAACTGCCCCTGAGTGTGCCTGTCCATCACCCGCTCTTGTGAGAACGCGGGTTAAAGCCTCACTTCGCTGTGCTCCGAGTCTCCGCATCCCTCCTTTGATTGGGTCAGTGGGCCTATTTCTCACAAGGGCAAAAGTGACCTTCTCAACTCTTCTTCCCTCCTGCAAAACTTAAAAATAACTAGCTGTTCCCATTTCTCTATTATGCAGCAAGATTTAGTTTACTTGGTGGCAGGGCCAGCAAGAGCCTAGAGGAAAGGAATCTACTGAATGTTAAATGCCTGGCAATTTATATGAGGATACAAAGATTGAGAAACTTCTCAAGAAACATTATTTTAAGGACAATTTATTTTTCTTTCCTTTCTTTCTTCTTTTTTTTTAAGTTTATTTGTTGAGAGAGAGAGAGAGAGAGCAGGGGAGGGGGGGAAAGGGAGAGAGGGAGAGAGAGAGAGAGAGAGAGAGAGAGAGAGAGAGAGAATCCCAAGCAGGCTCCACACTGTCAGCATGGAGCCCGACGCAGGGCTGAAACTCACCAACCATGAGATCATGACCTTAGCTGAAATCAAGAGTCAGACGCTTAACCAACTGAGCCCAGGCATCTCCTCTTTTTCTTTTCTTTCAGAGACAATTTCTGCCAATTAGCAATATGATCTTGAAATACTCAATCCAATTCATTTAAACAGCTCAATTTAGTATATTTCAACCATGAGCCAAATACTGAGGACCAGAAAGGAGTGTAAGACTACAAGAGAGTGAGAACAGGAGCTGAGTCCGTCGTGTTTATTATACTCGCAGTGCCCAGAATAGCACCTTGTGATAGGAAGTTCTCCATACATTTTTGTTGAATCGATAAGTAGATAAATGAATAAATAAACGAGACACAATCCGTACTCCAAAGTAGCTCATATTAAAATAAGAAAGACCCATGAACAAATACCATACATTGTTATACAAGCCATCATAAACATATATACAAGATCCTAAAATGACATAAAGGAATGGGAACCCTACGGATAGTAGGGCAAAGGAGGGCATCCAACAAGGCTTGCAGGAGGAATGGCAACCAGTGAAAAGAGCGAACAGGGCAGGGAGAGTAAATGAAATGAGAAGCAAGGAGACCAGTTAGGAGGGTTTCGTAGCAACTTCCAAGGGCATGATTTCCTAATCTGCCGTCCAGGGGAGGGGTCCATTAGCTTAGACAAAATTACATGTTTCTTTTCACTAACTTTAAAGTTATGACTTTCTCACCAACAGAAATCACAGATATTTTCATGTTATTTTACACTTCAGACATCTAGAAATATTTTTACCTTTATCACAATTTCACAACTTCAGTATTATTAGACCCGGCACTGGATCCCATTATTTGATGCATTAATAATGAAGCACAGGGGCGCCTGGGTGGCTCAGTCGGTTGAGCGTCCGACTTCGGCTCAGGCCATGATCTCATGGCTTGTGAGTTCAAGCCCCGTGTCGGGCTCTGTGCTGACAGCTCAGAGCCTGGAGCCTGCTTCCAATTCTGTGTCCTTCTCACTACCCGTCTCCTGCTTGTGCTCACTCTCTCTCTCTCAAGAATAAATAAAAAACATTAAATAATAATAATAATAATGAAGCACATATATCCCTACAACATAAATTTGTTTTTCTAATAAGCTAACCACTGTATTTCAATATAAATGTTTTTCTTTGTAATCCCATGTATTTTATTCACACAGTCAAAAAGATTCTGAGGGGTGAATCTGGGTGGTTCAGTCGGTTAAGCGTCCGACTTCAGCTCAGTTCATGATCTCACCGTTCATGAGTTTGAGTCCCATGTCCGGCTCTGTGCCAACAGCTCGGTGCCTGGAGCTGCTTTGGATTCTGTGTGTGTGTGTGTGTGTGTGTGTGTGTGTGTGTGTGTGTGTGTCTCTCAAAACTAAATAAATAAACATGGAAAAAATTTTTAATACAAATAAATAAATAAGCAAACAAACAAATAAGTAAATAAAAGAGATCAGAGAAGGGATCTATAACCTTACACAAACTGTCAAAAGAATCCAAAGTAAAAACAAATGAACACAAAAAATAGGGGTTGGGATTCAATCACGTAAGTGTGAGACTTTATTTTTTATTTTTATTTTTTTACCTTTTTTTAAGTTTATTTATTTTGAGAGAGGGAGAGAAAGAGAGAGAGAGAGCACAAGGAGAGGAGGGGCAGAGAGAAAGAGAATCCCAAGCAGGCCCTGCACTGTCAGGGCAGAGCCCGACGCAGGGCTCAAACTCACAAACCATGAGAACATAACCTGAGCCAAGGCAAGAGTCGGAGACTTAACAGACTGAGTCACCCAGGCACTCCATAATAGTGTGTGACTTTAGGCAAATTTTCAAAATCTTTTTGGGCCTCAGTTTCCTCATGTGGAAAATGTGTGTAATACCGATAGAATCTATTTTATAAGGTGTTGTAGAAATAAAATAAGTACACATGGAAAACTTAAAACAATGCCACATATATGGTAAACATTCCATAAATATAACCTGTTGGCATCTTGATTTCTGAAGAAAATCCGATGAATGACCCCTTAAATCCAACATTCCTTGAGACTGTAAACTGCTTATAAAGATTTCCCTGGGGTGCCTGGGTGGCTCAGTCGGTTGAGCATCCGACTTCGGCTCAGGTCATGATCTCGCGGTCTGTGAGTTTGAGCCCCACGTCAGGCTCTGTGCTGACAGCTCGGAGCCTGGAACCTACTTCGGATTCTGTGTCTCCCTCTCTCTCTGCCCCTCCCCCACTCATGCTCTGTCTCTCTCTGTCTCAAAAATAAATAAACATTAAAAAAAAAAAAAAGGTTTCCCTGAATGCTAGTTAAAATCACAACCAAAAGAGTCCTCATTTTCTCCCCTTCACCTTTTATTAGTCACTTTGAAGATCAAGGAAGTGTCAACACAAGGTTCCTAAGTTCTGCAAAGAACTAGAAAGACAGCTTCCTAAGAATTAAGGCTGATATGCAAACATAGAGTTAGAGTTGACATGTCCCCAAGGAAAATATCTTGTTCCGGGTTCTCTAAAGCACCAATCTCAATGCTATTGACAGGCATGAACTAGCTCACTTCACGGATCTGAAGGGAAAACCAGAGCCTGACTTAAACTGTGCTGTACTGCAGGTGGTCAAAGGCTCAGAGATGCAGGAAGCAGGAAGGAAGGCAGAGGAATTGGAAGCCAGCCAGGAACAAGCTGGGAATAGCCAGGCTGCACTGCTCCTTAGTTACCGTGGGCTTTGTCTGGCCAGATGTCCTTAGCATCTCCTTGGTTTTCTGCCTGGGGAATTTGACTATTCATTCTGAAGTTATCTTAAATGCTGTCCGCATTCACAAATACTACTCGGAGGCCAAATCCATTTTTAAATGTTCATCCTAGTAAGAGATTTTTTACATAGATGGGGAGACAGCCTGTACCTAAAGAGATTTAGGTTCAAGTCCCAACACTGTAATTTACTTCCACTATCTGCCCCAAATCGAGACAATTTACTCAATACATATTCATGTTTGAGTCCCTGTTATGTGACACGCTCAGATTTGGATGTTGAGAATACAGAAGAAAACCACATAGGGTAGCTTCATTCAAGTGAAGATGGAGGAGAAAATAAATAGATAAGACAGTAGAGGACATTGATAAATGCTTGGAAGACAATCACCTGAGTTGATGTGCAAGAAGTGACCGAGTTGGAGCATCTTTGGAGGAGGGCATCTGGGAGAATTTGACATTTGAGCTGAGACAGAAGACGAGACAGATGAGAAGAAACTAGCCTCCTGAAGTTTAGGGTGTGGAGCATTCCAATGAGAGGGAAAGAGAATTTTAAAGGCCCCCGAGGCAGAAGAAAGCATTTGGTGCGTCCTTGGAATATAAAGGAGATGTACAATGGAGTGAGGTGGAGAGGGGTCTGGGGAGAGGTGGGAGAGATAGGCAGGACTGAGGATGTAAGAGCTTTGAGAAGAGCCCAGAATGTGTGAAATACTTGTTTGGGAGAATGGGGGAGAGAGAACATACTGGAGAAGTGTAGTAGGGTTGCTTGGCAGCATTGAGACTCCTTTTGAGATGTGTGGTCATGAATTTCAACTAGAACTAGTTGGCATAGTGGATGTTGCTCTGCGAATTAGATGAAGTGAATGGAAGTTTTTGACACATGGTGGATGCTCAAAAATGTTCACTAGCTATTACAAGGGAGAAAAATCTTAAGATGAAGAAAACTAAACCAACTCATCTATTTTCACCACTGTCTGTAATTCATCAGAGAGGTAAATAATATACGATGTATTTTGATCTTTGGTTTAAGACTAAGATTTCCATCAAAGGGAAGTTTTTTAGCATCTGGATATTTTAAACCTGAATGTTTTTGCATACCCGATGCAAAATGCTGCGAGTTTTGCTCTTGTGGTCTTAATAAACTGGAAGTAAATTTCTCCTGTCGGTCTCTTGTGGGACCACTTCCTTATATTCCAGATACAGGAACACAGCTCATTTTAGTATATTCACAAAATTTGCTTCTCTTTATCTTCCTCCATGTCCAGGCAAAAGAAAGATTTCTTCTGGTGACTTTCCAAGATGTTTTGAAATGTTAATTCACAATATTTGATACCCGGGAACAAGTCTGCAGCCTAGGATGCCACATCCATTGCAACTTTAAATATACTCCCCGCTGCAAGGGCAGAAATGGAGAAAATCACTCCTGAGATTTTCTATAATTTCATTTCACCAATGAGATCTTTTTTGACAAATCCCTTAAAAAAAATGTAGGCTCCACGCCCAATGTGGGACTTGAACTCATATCCTCGAGAATGAGAGTCGTATGCTCTACCAACGGAGCTAGCCAGGCACCTATGAATGAACTTTTTTTTTTAAAAAAACGTTTATTTATTTTTGAGAGAGACAGGGACACAGCACGGGTAGGGGAGGGGCGGAGAGAAAGGGAGACACAGAATCTCCCTTTCTCTGTGCTATAAGCACAGACCCTGATGTGGGTCTCGAACCCATAAATCAGATCTTGACCTGAGCTGAAGTCGGACACTTAACCAACTGAGCCACCCAGGTACCCCTGAATGAACTTGGTTTGAACAGGACAGGACGTGGAGTTGGTGCGGGACCTCACGGACAAGGCCGGGACACAGGGAGGTGCTGAGAGGTGAGAATGACAACAGGTTGGTAGGACGCTAGTGAGGAGTCCGGCCAGGGATGGTAAGTGGGCTTCCCGATAGGAGAAAGTGCAATGAAGAGGAATCTGAGAGCAAGCAAAATGTAGGATTCTATGCATTCAGTTTAAGAGCAGGCTGTGAGAGAAATTGAAAAGAACAAGAGAGGTCCCCAATCTCAGTCTTTGAGCCCCCAACCTTTATGTTCTGGAAACTTTCCCCCTAGGTGGCATCATCCACTCCAATGTCCAAGGTTCCTCAAAGAAACTACTCCTCTCTACCTCCCACCCCCACTCCACGTAATATTTACAAGTTGGAGGAAAAAAGGTTCTGATGTTGTAGCAAATGCACTAGTCTCTGTCATATCCGGCCAACACTCAGTGTTCCTCTGTGCGCTGACAGCTCCTTCCTGCAAACATCTAGGACTCCCTGCCTGAGAGTTTTCCCTAATCACTGGAGCACATTTGACTCAGGAGCAGGGCAGACCAGAAAAGCCAGGGCTGTAATGCCCCCAGAGCAACCATCAAACAATGATCGACGGGAGTTGGCATAGAAATACATATTTCAGTTACCTATTGCTGTGTAACAAAGCACTCCAAAACCTAGTGGCTCAAGACAACAACTTGCTATTTCTGATGACTCTGTGGGTGGGCCAAGTGGTTCCTCTTCTGGTTCTGCCTGGGCTCACTCACATAGCTGCGTTCAACTGTAATTAGCTGGGCTGAAAGATCCAAGCTGGCATCGCTTACATGTCTCACAATTGGCATTGGCTGTTTGCTTGGAACAGGGCCCTTCTTCTTTACTGGGCTGAACCAGCTTCCTTACATGGAGATCTCAGCATTCGAGAGGGCAGAGGCAAAAGCTGACCAGGCATCTCAAGGTCTAGGCTCTGTCATGGGTGCACTATCACTTTTCCCATTTTTACTGGTCAAAGCGAGTCACAAGATCATTCCAGATTCAAGGGGCAATGGCTAACAGACTATGGTGCACCTAGAAATAAGAAAGATGGGCAGACAATAAAGGTATTGCTTAACTTATACAACAGAAAAAAAGATCACGAATGAATATGAAAGAAAAAAAAAGAATGAATGTGAAAGAGACTTTGCCTAGGGTGAGTCCTCTACCCGCCCTGAGTCACACTTTCATATAACCCCCTCTTCTCAAGAACCTATACCTCACTCCTAGCCAAGAGAGTATGGAAAAGGTGATGGGATAGTCACTTCCTTAATTAGGTTATGCTATGAAAGGCACCATCTTAGCCAAATGCACTGAGAAATCTTCCTGCTGGCCTTGAAGAAGGAAGCAGTAAAAGGTGAACGTGCCTGGAAGAGAGACAGGCCATGTATCAAGAGTACCCCCTTTATACTAAATCTGCCAAAAAACTGAATCCAACAACTATGTCGTCTTGGAAGAGTGTTAGAAACTCCAGAAGGGAGCTCTATCCAGAAAGGAACGTAGTCCATCTGACACTTTGATTACAGCCTTGTGAGACCTCAGGCGGAGGACCTAACTAAACCACGACTAGATTTCTGACCCATGGAAACTTTGAATAAAATAGGGTGTGTTCTAAGCTCTAAGTTTGGGGTGATTTGTTACGCAGCAATGGAAAACTAATACAAGCGAGTAAAAAGTTGAGGTCACCACTATGACGGAAATCACAATCCCTCACCCAGTTTCTCCATCTAGAGCCCATCAACTGAAGGGGATGTCAAGTCCCCTTGAAGAAGGACCCTACGAAGCTGCAACAAGTATAGACAGTAGTGATGCCGTTACTCCTTCCACAAGGGGACTCATGGCCATTGACTAGAATAACCGAACAATGGGGAAAAGGGAATATCCAGACCATTCAAGAGCTCTGAGTTGACACTGACACCAGATAACTCAAAACATCAGCGTGGTCCCCAATGGGGGGATTTGAGCAGTTGGTTCTCAGGCAAGAGCCCCATGACCAAAGATTCACACAGATTCCTAGAGGATGGAGACTGAGGATGATTGGGGGCGGGGAGGGAGATAATAAATATCAGCCCAGCTTCAGGATCAGTGCAATAACATGGACTGAGACTGTTCTATGAACTCATCTCAATTAATTTTTATTTTATGTATTGTTGGCTACCACCTTGAAGAGTCAGTGACAGAATGACTTAATGCAGGATACGAATAGATTAGGGTGGGATGAGGTGTCTCGGCACCCTACACATGTTCCCTCGGCATACACTTCTCCTCCCTCTGATGGCTTTTTCTTCTGTTGCCAGCTTTCTCTGGCGATAGGTGCATATTTGGCCCACACTTGGAACAGACTGCAATGACCCGAGTGTTAATGTACTCAGAAGCAGCTCTGAACCAATAAGTGAGAGGAGTTGGTGTATAAATGCCCCTGCTTCTTTGCTGTTCTGGAAGGCAGCTCTGAGACACTTTCTGCACAGTCGCCTGGATCTCCCCCAAGACTGAGCTCGGATTTCTCATTAACTCCTCTGCCTGGCTTCCTCTCTTCTGTTTCCTTCCTCACTCCCTCACCGGTGCTTCCCAAGATCAACTCCCAGTAGACTACTTGCACGATGTTCTTCTCTTAGAGTCTGTTTTTGAGGACCCCGACCTAAGATGGCAGGCAATCAACTAAATGTGAGAACCATGGTACATTTCAGAATCTTGGGGTGAGGACGCCAAGGTGGATAATTTACACAGCGAGAAGGCATTGTCTACAACAAAGCTTAACACCATGGATGACACTCACGAACATAACGTTCAGTGAAAGAAGCCAGACACAGAAGAGTACACACGATATTATTCCATTCACACAAAGTGCGACGACAGGTAGAATGAATCTGTGCTATTGGAAGTCAAGATAGAGTTACTTTTGGAGGGTAACGCTAGCAGGATGGAGGAGGGGGTTCTTGGGCAGCTAGAATCATTTGTTTCTTTATTTAGATGCTGATTACATGGGCGTCTCTGAAAATTCCTTAGGCAGGAGGCTTGAGGTTTGTACAATTTTGTTTGTGTATTAAAGATATACTTTTAAATTTTTTAATGTTTACTTTCTGAGAAAGCGTAAGTGGGAGAGGGGGAGAGGGGGTGGACAGAGGATCCAAAGCGGGCTCTGTGCTAAAGCAGTGAGCCCAATGTGGGGCACGAACTCATAAACCATGAGATCATGACCTGAGTCGAAGTCAAAGGCTCAACTGACTGAGCCACCCAAGTGTCCCTTAAATGTATATTTTTTAAATTAGAAAAAATCCTGTTCTATTTCTTTAGTATAGTGACAGATGATTAAAAATGGCTCCCATAATTTGAGCAATAAATAAATAATCCAAAGTTATAAAATAAATTTCTTGAGTCCATAATCATGTAAATAAATGATGGAAAAATAAATAAATGGGGTAGGAGACAGATATCCTATGCAAAAGAATTCCAGGGGCAGCTGGCTGGCTCAGTCGATAGAGCATGTGACTCTTGATCTTAGGGTCGTTTTAAGTTCCAGCCCCATGTTGGGAGTAAAAATTACTTAATAAATAAAAGGTTTTTGTGGGGTTTTTTTTGTTTTTTTAAATTTAAAAAATAGAAAAATTTTGGAGCGCCTGGCTGGCTCAGTCGGTTAAGCATCCAACTTTGGCTCAGGTCATGATCTCATGACTCATGAGTTCAAGCCCTGCATCGGACTCTGAGCTATCAGCCTAGAGCTGCTTCAGAGTCTGTGTCTCCCTCTCTCTCTGCCCCCCCCCTCAAAAATAAATAAACATTAAAAAATTTTTAAGAGAAAGATAGAAAAAATTAAAAAAAGAATTCCAAATAATTCACATAGACAATACTCCATCCTCAGGGAAGGGAAAGCATAACCCTTAACCAAGTTAAGTGTGGGATGCTCATAGTGACCTCTTTCCAAAGAACACAGTATGGGAAGAGGGTAAAAAAGAATGATTTTACGTGGAGAAACCTGACCAACACTACATCAGCCAAGTCACCAAGGTCAGAGCAACAGTGGTAAGCTGCGTTAAGGGGATGTACCCTCAATATGACATGATGATAAGGATGCTTTACTTCTGTGGTCTTCTTTCCCAAAACCTGTAACCCAAGCCTCCCCAAACCCATAACCTAATCATGAGGAAAACATCAGCAAAGCCCAACAGAAGGACCATTCTACAAAATACCTGTCCAGTACTCCTCACAACTGTCAGTCATCAAAAGCAAAGAAAGTCAGGGTGTCCGGCTGGCTCAGTTGGTGGAGCGTACAACTCTTGATCTTGGGGGCGTGAGTTCCAGCCCCACGGTTAATGGAGAGATTGCTTAAATAAATAGATAAATCTAAAAGAAAGTCTATAAGGTATCTGTCTGGCTCAGTTGGTAGAGCATACGACTTTTGATCTTGTGGGCATGAGTTCAAACTCCTCACCACACATAGAACTTACTTAAAAACAAAAACAAACAAACAAACGAAAAAGCACAAGGAAAGTCTGAGAAACTGTCACAGCCTAAAGGAGACTAAGCAGATATGCCAACTAAATGTGATGTGGTATTCTGGACGGGATCCTGGACGAGAAGAAGGATATTAGGCAAACTCTAAGGAAACTTGAATAAAATATGGACTTTAGCCAATAATAATGTAGCAGTATTGATTCATCGATTATAACAAATGTATCACACTAATGTAAGGTGCTAATAGTAAGGTAACTGAGTGTAGAGAATATGGGAACTCCGAACCGTCTTCACAATTGTTTTATAAATCTAAAAGTGTTCTAGAACTAAAGGTTATTCTAAAAAAGAAAGAAAAATGCTTCCTAATGAACCATGACTCCCACGTCAATACCCCTCTATGATATGCTTTCCATTCCTCTCATCAAAAGAGATGATTTTTTTTTTTGAACAACGTGGATGATCTAAATAAGTCAGCCAGAGAAAGACAAATATCATATGACTTCGCTCATACGAAGAATGTAAGATACAAAACAGATGAACATAAGGGAAAGGAAGCAAAGAGAATATAAAAACAGGGAGGAGGGCAAAATAGAAGAGACTCCTGAATATGGAGAACAAACAGAAGGTTACAGGAAGGGTCGTGGGAGGGGGAATGGGCTAAATGGGTAAGGGGTATTAAGGAAGACACTTGTTGGGATGAGCACTGGGTGTTATGTGTAGGGGACGAATCACTGGAATCTACTCCTGAAATCATTATTGCACGACATGCTAACTAACTTGGGTGTAAATGAAAAATAAATTAATTAATTTTTAAAAAGGGGGATTTATTTTATCATGGGTCAACTCTACTTCAATAAAATAAATAAACATAAAATTAAATGTAAAGAAAGATTTTTTAAATCTGGTCTTCGAATTTGGTCTTAAGAGACCTGACTGCTTCTGCTTTCATTCTTGGCATCTTGCTGCTAGGCAAAAGTCCAGCTAACCCTAAGACAAATAACTGTGAGGAAGTCCAAATCGGCCACAGGGAGAAGCCAGGGAGAAGCAAGGTACCCCAGCGGGCAACCCCGGGCTCGCCACCAGCGGGGTGCTGTCATATGAGTGACTCCACCCAAGACTAGATGTCCTCAGGCAACCCGCAGAAGTAGGAGAATTGATAAAAGCTTTGGGGCAGTTTGTTACACAGGGATAGTTAACTGAAACATGTAGGGAGGAGCTTTATTCTGGGAGCTAAAAAGTTTGAATTCAAGCCCCAGTAGTTATAAGATCTGGGGGGAAGTGAAAAGAATACCATCCGTCCATGTAGAGGCCCCTCATGAGGACTAGATGAGATAAAGCAAATCAAAGTATCTTGGGGCACCTGGCTGGCTAGGTCGGAAGAGCACGTGACTCTTGATACTGGGGTTATAAATTCCAGCCCCACGTTGGGTATAGAGAATACAAAAACAACAACAAAACACAACACAACAACTATAAAAATGTCTTGCAAACTTCACAATACTACATGAATTTAAGGCACTCTTAGCCTAAAATAATTGTGAGTACTTATTTATTTAAGTAATCTCCGCACCCAATGTGGGGCTCGAACTCATGATCCCAAAATCAAGAGATGCACGCTCTACTGACTGAGCCAGCCACGTGTTCCTACCATAAAATTATTAATAATAGTCTGAGGGGCACCTGGGTGGCTCAGCCCGTTAAGCAGCTGACTTCAGTTCAGGTCAAGATCTCAAGGGTTCCTGAGTTTGAGCCCCGCCTCTCAGCTCTGTGATGTCAGCCCAGAGCCTGCTTCAGATCCTCTGTCCCCTTCTTTCTCTGCCCCCCCCCCAGAAATAAATAAACATGAAAAAAAAGAATAGTCTGAAAAGTGCACAATGTATGTCCCCTCCTGTGAATTTTAGTATCAAAGAAATTCTCTCCAACACTGATATTTCTAGCCTCTGCAGTGTTTGAAGGAAGTTGTTTTTAGACGGTCTATATTGAAGCCAAGAGAGGGTTATCTGTCCTACATATAAAGTAGTTCCGATCTGGGGAGCGGTGGTGATCACGGCTGAGGACGCATCACAAAGAACATCAGAAACGATTGTTTGTTGAATGCTTATTATATAGTAGCTACTGTGCCAGGCTGTATTCCTCTCTCTCTCTCTCTCTCTTTCTCTCTCTTAACATTTCATTATAAAATATTCCAAATATATACAGAAGTATAAAAGATATGGGACACCTGGCTGGCTCAGTTGGAAGAGTATGTACTTTTGATCTCAGGGTCATGAGTTCGAGCCTCACAGCAGGTGGAGAAATTACTAAATAAATTAAAAAAAAAAAAACTTAAAAAAATAGTATAATAGGTGCCTGGGTGGCTCAGTTGGTTGAGCATCCAACTCTTGATTTTGGCTCCAGTCATGACCCCAGGGTGGAGGGATCCAGCCCTGCATCAGGCTTTGCGGTGAGTATGGAGTCTGCTTAAGATTCTTTCCCTCTCTCTCCCTCTGCCCCTCTCCCCGACTCTCTCTCTAAAAATAATGAATGAGGGGCACCTGGGTGGCTCAGTCGGTTGAGTATCTGACTTTGGCTCAGGTCATGATCTTGAGGTTCGTGAGTTCGAGCCCCGCGTCGGGCTCTGTGCTGACAGCTCAGAGCCTAGAACCTGCTTTGGATTCTGTGTCTCCCTCTCTCTGCCCCTCTCCCACTTGCGCGCTGTCTCTCTCAAAGATAAATAAACATTAAAAAAATTTTAATGAATAAATAAATAAATAATGATCTCCCACATACCCATCACCTACTCTCTACATGTATTCGGGGTCAACCTTGTTTCATCTTTTCTTTTTTTTTTTTAGTATTTTTTATTTTATTATTATTTTATTTTATTTTTTAATTTTTTTTAAGTTTACTTATTCTGAGAGAGAGAGACAGAGAGAGAGAGACAGAGCACCTGAAAGGTAGAGAGAGAAGGAGAGAGAGAGAACCCAAGTAGGCTTTGCCACTACCAGCTCAGAGCCTGAGATGGGGCTTGAACCCACAAACTGCAAGGTCATGACTTGAGCCAAAGTCAAGAGCTGATGCTTAACCAACTGAGCCACCAAGCCGCCCCTATTTTATTATTGTTTTTAAAGTAAGCTCTATGTGAGGTGCCTGGGTGGCTCAGTCAGTTAAGTGTCTGACTTGGCTCAGGTCATGAGTTTTCACAATCCGTGGGTTCAAGCTTCGCATCGGGCTCTTTGCTGACAGCTCCGAACCTGGAGCCTTCTTCAGATTCTATGTCTCCTACTCTCTCTGCCCCCTCCCTCACTCACACTCGTTTTCTCTCTCAAAAAAATAAATGAACATTAAAAAAAAAATTTTTTTTAAGTAAGCCCTATGCCCAATGTGGGGCTTGAACTCATGACCCTGAGATCAGGATCAACTTTATGTCATCTCTATTCCTACCTTCTCCCACCCTTTCCTATATTATTTGGAAGCAAATTTCAGATATCATTTCACCCAGAAATAATGTTTTAGTAAGCATCTCCAAAAGATAAGGATTCTTTTCAACATAACCACACATCATTTACATGCTCTAAAAACTAAAAATAATGCCATAATCTCATTAACTGGCCAATCACTATTCGAATTTCCCCAAACACGTGAATGTATATTTTTTTTTATTTTTTTTTAACGTTTTTATTTTATTTCTGAGAGACATAGAGACAGAGCGTGAGCAAGGGAAGGGCAGAGAGAGAGGGAGACACAGAATCCGAAGCAGGCTCCAGGCTCTGATGAGCCATCAGCACAGAGCCTGATGTGGGGCTCGAACTCACAGACCGTGAGATCATGACCTGAACTGAAGTTGGCTGCTTAACCGACTGAGCCACCCAGGCGCCCCTGGGTGTATATTTTAACCGATTCAGTCATTTCCATTAACCGGTTTGGACCCTGCCTGCCCCTTTTCCTCTCTGCTTTTACACTTGTCTCCTCCGCTTAGACTGCACTTCCTTTCTGACCTCCAGAGCGAGACCCAGCCTTCCAAATCTGTTCAAGTATCATCTCCTCTGGCAATCTGTCCCCGGCCAAACTAAGCAGTTGGTCGCTCCCACAGCCCTGGCGCTCTGCTCCTTCTGGTCACATGCCTGTCTCTCTTCCAGACTGTGAGCTCCTTAAAAGCATGAACTTTATTCTCGGGGTCTTTGTGACCCCCGGTATCTAGCATGGCGCTTGGCCCATAGTATTTGCTTCAAGCCAGTGTGTTATTTCTAAGGAGGGCTTCCCAAGGCCCTTGCATTGTTCTTGGTGTGGATCTAACCTTTTCTAAAGTTCAATGTCTTTTGCAAAGATAGTGTTTTTCCTTTGTGATCTGGACCGGGAGGTGGGGGGTGGGGGTTGACCTGGTGTTTTCAATCTGAAAGCTTTTAGAAAGCACCGGAGACAGAATTAATTGGTTTAAGAGCCCCCCTACCCATCCTTTTTTTTTTTTTTTTCAGATTCCAAGATTGATATAAAGCAGAAAGACTGAGCGAAGAGAAAGTCGCTCTGTCAATCAGCAGCCTGCTCCGTGATTAATGCGCAAAGAGCTCTGCGGAATTGCAAAGAAAAAGATCTCCTTGCCCTCTAATTGAATACCATCCACAAATCTCCAGACCTGCTGATTCTCTGACAAGGACCTTGGAACACGCTCGAAGTTTCCAAACTGTAATTAATAACATTCGAATCATAGTTTTCAAGCGTTTCTTTAATCTCAGAACCCCTTCTTCAGGGTTTTCTAGCCTGCAGGATCAATTCGCTGTGCAGATAAAAGCTCGTGTGGAAAGGTGGCCGGCACACGCCCGGGGCTCCATTCCATTGGGCTTTCTGCTCAGTCTCCCCCCCAGGCCGCTGGGACAGGACTCAAGGCAGCAGATCAATCATTCGTCCGGTCTGTCGCCATTCAACAATTTATTTTATTGAGTGCTTGCTACGCGTTTGGTGCTGGAAGCCTGTGCAGAACAAGAGAGGGGCTCTCATATTCTTGGAGTCTACATTCTGCGGGGGCGGGGGGGTGGGGAGAGCAGCAATAGTCCTCGTAAGTCAGTGGTTCTCAAACTATATGTTTCATCGGAATCAGCTGGAGGATTTGTTAAAATACAGACCTCTGGGCCCGGCCCCCGGAAGCTCTGATGCAGTAGGTCGGAGTAGGGCCTACGAAGAGGCAGTTCTGACAAGTTCCCAGACGCTGCTAAAACTGCTGGTTGGGGGCAGGGCACGCTTTGAGAACCGATGTCAATAATCAAATGCTAAAATACTTTCAGATAATGGTGAGTGCTATGCTTTTAGAAAATAACAAAGGAGGGGGCGCCCGGGTGGCTCAGTCGGTTAAGCGTCATGATCTCGTGATCTCACGGTTTGTGGGTGGGAGCCTGGCGTTGGCTCTGTGCTGACAGCTCACAGCCTGGAGCCTGGAGCCTGCTTCAGATTCTATGCCTCCTTTTCTCTCTGCCCCTCCCCCGCTCGCACTCTGTTTGTCTCTCTCTCTCTCTCAAAAATAAATAAACATTACCAAAAAAGAAAGAAAGAAAATAACAAAGGAGAATGGAGTAGAACATTATCAGGGTGGGTGGTCATTTTCGCCAGGGTGGCCCGGGAACACTTATCTGAGGTGATATTTGATTGAGACCTGAATGCTGAAAAGGGGCTAGCCATCTAAAAATCTGGAGGGAGGGCAATTCCAAGACAAAGGCAAAGCAAGTGCAAAGGTCCTGAGATGGCCACAGGAGAGCATATTTAAAGTATAAAATAGGACCTTAAAAATGCCCATGTAGCTGCAGAGTACTTTCAAGGAGGTAGAAGGATACAAGATTGTCATAAAAGCAGACAGGACTTGGATCAGGTAGGACTTCGTAGGCCGCTGAAAACAGTCCAGGTTTTGAAGTACGGCATAAAGCCATTGGAGACTTTGAAGCAGAGGACTAGTGTGACCTCATCTTGCATTTCAATTTTTTTTTAAGTGTTTATCCATTTTTGAGAGCGAGAGGACAGAGCATGAGCAGGGGGAACGGCAGAAAGAGAGGGAGACACAGAATCCGAAGCAGGCTCCAGGCTCTGAGCTTTCAGCACAGAGCCCTTCACAGGGCTCGAACCCATAAACCATGAGACCATGACCGGAGCAGAAGTCAGACCTTTAACCGACTGGGCCATCCAGGCGCCCCCTCATCTTGCATTTTGTTGCAAGATCAAACAAACTTGTTGGCTAGAAAGATCTCTTTAGCTATTGTGTGGAGAATGTACCGTGGGGGAGGGGCGGGAGGGACGGTAACAGCGGTGGTAGAGCGGACAGACCACACAGGAGGCTCTTGCTGGGGGGTGGGGGGGGAGGAAGTCGCAGGGGAAAGGGTGAGCTACAGAGCGGTGAGGACTCGCTGATGGAGCCGCCCCTCATCCTGCGGCGTTCCTTGTAGGGACCGGCAGGTAGTCAGTGAATGAATGGGCGACAGAACGAAGCTCCCTTCCCTCCTGAAATGACGCGGCCCTAATCCTTCACTGCCGACAGGAAAATTCCGTAAATCCTCCTTCCCCAAACTGGATTCCACTGCCTACTTGGTAACAGGGATTTAGCAGAGGTGCGTGGGGGCGCGTGTGCGTGTGCGCGTCGGTGGCATCTCTTCGGTTCTCATCTGCCCCTGCCCTCTCTAGCTCTCTTTTTAAACATTTCACTGTTCCCCTCCCTGCCCCCCTTTTCTTCCGGATAGAAGGCACTCCAACAGCTCGCTAGGAATCATTTTCCTTTTGTAAAGCAAATTGAGTGGGGGCGGCCTGGGAGTTCTGCAATTCCCCTGGGAGGTGGGAGGCGTTGCTCGGCGGCCGGGGACTCTGGTTGCTGGGAGAGGCTGGGAGTGACAACGACTCTTCCCCGCCGCACCGAGGGCAAAATCAATTTACTCCCCTCCGCCACTTTCACTGAGCTGTTATTAGCGCATCCACTGCATCTCATCCTGCTGGAACAAAATGCAATCAAAATATGGATTTAATTTGACAAGGGGAAAGGGCCACGAACAACTGTAAATCGTCAGTACTGTGGCATTCGACAGCCCTGATCTCTGCAAGAACAAAGATGAGTCAAGCGGCTTTTGCAGACTAAAGAGAGAGCTGCCATAGGCTCCAAGGAGGAAGTTTAGGTATGGGGGGAGGTATCTGAAACACAAGTCACCCCTTCAAGTGCTGGCAAAAAACTTTTAGAATTCCCCGATTAAACAATTCCATGGTTTTAGCATTCAGGCATTGTTTTAGCGAGAGGGTTCAGAAGTCAAAGAATAACAGCAGAAAGCCTCTTTTTCCTTGCAGAGGTGACATTGAAACTCTTGCCCCAGTCAAAAGGATTCCAAGGTCAGTGTTAACTTCCGTTAGCTGGCAGGACGCTGGAGGCCAGGGTGGCGCTGAGCACTGGGTGCTGGCTGGAGAGCTCCCTCTTGTCTCCCGCGGTGTCCTTGCTGGTTGGCACGGTCCTTTCCGGACCCTGGGCTTTCTAGATGGCTGTCTCACACCTTTCTTCTTCTCTTTCCTGCAAACCCATTTCTGTCTCGCTGATAATGTCTCTCAACCAGCCAAATACGAAATTGCAGAACTTCAGTTGGTTTTGCAAAAATATATTTAACTATTCGTTCTGTGTTCTTTGTTCCTCATGAAAAAATGGAGAGAAGTAAATATATTAGCAATCTTTCTCAAAGATAAGAAAAAAAAATCTGTTTTCTTTTTCTTTTTAAATTTGTTTTGGTTTGGTTTTGGTGTTTTAAATTTTTTTAAATTTTATTTGAGAAAGAGAGAATGAGCACGGGGGGGGGAGGGGCAGAGGGAGAGAGAGAATCCTAAGCAGGATCCACACTCAGGGCTCAGTGCAGAGGCCGACACGGGGCTTGATCCCACGACTCTGAGATCACAACCTGAGCCAAAACCAAGAGTCAGACGCTTAACTGAGTGAGCCAGCCAGGTGCCCCACCCTGTTTTGTTTTTAAATCATGATTTTATCCCTTGGGGACCACTGGCTCCCAAAAGAGAAAGAGAAGGAGAGAGAGAGAGAGGTGGGGAAGGAAGGAAGGAAGAAACGAATGAATGAACGGAGGGAGGAAGGAAGCCCTATGCACTTAGATTCCTTCTGTGGGAACCGCCTAATTGTGTCATCAGACTTCATGCCGATTTTTAAACAGAGATGTTCTTTAATTGGCTATGTTCCAGGGTCGGCACTAGCTGAGGGAAAGGGAGGTCGCCCAGACCGGGCATCTAGAAATTGTTCATCCTCTTGTTTGGAGAGAGAGACCAAACACAGGGCTGTGTGCCTATACCTGTGCGTGTGCGTGCACGTGCACTCTCCCACCCCAGCCCCATGCTCAGGAGCAACGCCCTGGAGCTTAGCCTTCGGTGAAAGCTGCCTGTGAACTAGGCACAGTCCCAAAGCGGGCTAGGCATCTCTTAGTACCCATTCTCAACAGTCCCCCCCTGTTCAGGGGCCCCTGGGTGGTTCAGTCAGTTAAGTTTCCGGCTCTTGATTTCAGCTCAGGTCATGATCTCACAGTTCGTGAGTTCGAGTCTCACATCCGGCTCTGCGCTGACAGTGTGGAGACTACTTGGGATTCTCTCCCTCTCTCTCTGTCCCTCCTCTTCTCTCTCTCTCTCAAAATAAATAAAACTTAAAAAAAAAATAGTCCCCCAAATACATAGATTCAAATATTAAAGTTATTTATCTAGGTATTGTTTCATTTCCTGTGTGTACGTATTGGTGTATGTTTATTTCTTTATATCGAAATTTCTGACTTGGCATGTATTGATCTTATAATTACAAAAATAGTTTCTGGGCCACCTGGCTGGCTCAACTGGAAGCTCACGTGGCTCTTGTTCTTGGGGTGGTGAGTTCGACCCCCACAATGGGTATAAAGATTATTAAAAACAACAACAACAGAACTTTAAAAAATAGTTTCTCATTAAGAGAATTTTCCATGGTGATACTTGCCTATTTATGTTTTCTTTATCAGGAGGAGAGCGGTCTTTGGGATGGAGGTTAGGGGGTGAAGTGCTACGGAGGCAGAAAAACCAGGACTAAGGTACCAAAGGGGAATGCAAGGTTGCTTTCTTTTTTTAATGTTTGTTTGTGTTTGAGACACAGAGACAGAGTGTGAGCAGGAGAAGGGCAGAGACAGAGAGGGAGACACAGAATCTGAAGCAGGCTCCAGGCTCTGAGCCATCAGCACAGAGCCCAACGCGGGGCTGGAACTCACAGACCGTGAGATCATGAAGTCGGCCGCCTAACCAACTGAGCCACCCGGGTGCCCTGCAAGGTTGCTTTCTAACGTAAACCACTTTGCCTTAAAAGCTCCCTGCTGTGGCTGCAGGGACTGATGTATTCACTCGGAAGCTACTGAAGCTTAAACCCTAGGACCCCCCCTGCTTGCAGGGCCCAGGGAGGAGCCCTAAAAATGGAAATTCTAAAAGATATTTTAGCTGCAGTCACTTAAGACCACTGTCTCTTCTCTCTCTCTTTTTTTTTTTAAGTTTATTTTTGAAAAAGAGAGATGGGGGAACAGAGAGAGAGAGAGAGAGAGAGAGATTCCACAGCAGGCTTGTCAGCACGGAGCCGATCTCAGGAATCATGAGATCATGACATGAGCCCAAATCTAGAGACAGACACTTAACCTATTGAGCCTCTGAGGAGGCGCCCTCTCTCTTTTCTTAAAGATAGAGAACAAACAGAGGGTTGGTGGAGGAAGGTGGGGGATGGGGTGGGCTAGAAGGGCGATGGGGATTAAGGAGGGTACTTGTTATGACGAGCCCAGGGTGTTTGTTGTATGTAAGGGATGAACCACTGAATTCTACTCCTGAAACCAGCATTGCTCTGTATGTTCACTAACCGCAATTTACATAAATACTGGAAAAGGAAAAAGAAAAGAAAATGAAGAAAATTTTGACACGCGTTTGAAAAAAACACAACACCGTCTCTTTCCACTCCCACCTTCCTCAAACCCTCATGGCATGGCTGCAGGCATTGGGCTCTAACTAAAGAGACACTGAGTTGGAGACACCGAGTTTGCTCTAGTAGGACATAGACCCGGGGCTCACAGTCACCCGCGCGTGTAGATAGAGCATCGCTAGCTCACCGGGTGCAAGAAAGGCTGCCAGCGGCATGCCTGTCATCCACTCTGCCAACGCACCTGGTCGCGCAACGTGAGGGCGCCAGGCTGGACCTTACAAACCCATAATGAAGGGTTCTGCAGGGCCCGGCAGCAGGCGTCCGTGGGAGTGAAGGAGAGACAAGGTCTGAAATTTACAGAGCCAAGAGCTAGTCTGCAGAAATTTCTTCTATCAGGTGTGTAAAACAGCGTACATGGACTGCATGGTTCTCATCGGTGCCTGATCAAACTGGAACCTCCCTCCTGTCAGGAATGTCCGGGATACGGTGTACATAATCATACACATAAAATTCATCATCCCCCCGCCCATTTTGTTGAGAGAGAGAGAGAGAGAGAGAGAGAGACACTGTGCACGAGCGGGTTGGAGGTGAAGGGACAGAGAGAGAGAGAGAGAGATAGGGAGAGAGAATCTTAAGCAGGCTCCATGCTCAGCACGGGACTGATGGGGGCTGGATCCCACGACCTGAGCCGAATTCAAAAGTCAGATGTTTGGGGTGCCTGGGTGGTTCAGTCACTTGGAAATCAGACTTCAGCTCAGGTCATGATCTTGCAGTCCAGGAGTTCGAGCCCCGTGTCGGGCTCTGTGCTGACAGCTCAGAGCCTGGAGCCTGTTTCAGATTCTGTGTCTCCCTCTCTCTCTGCCCCTCCCCTACTCACACTGTGTCTCTCTCTCAAAAATAAATAAACATTTTACAAAATTAAAAAAAAAAGAAAAGTCAGACGCTTAACAAACTGAGCCATTCAGGCACTCCTCTCATCTTTCCCCTTTTTGATGGAAATTGTGCACATGAGAATTTATCGGGAATCTTGTGTTACAGGCTCGATCGTGTAGCCATATGAAAAGAGCCAGCACATCTGTGTCTATCTTGTATGTTTTCTACATCCCTACAGATACTGACATATAAGGCTATATAAAAACTTCATATTAAGCCATCACAATTGGGATATTGTCAACAAAGTGGTTAATAGCCATTATTATTTCAAACAGTATTCGAGATTAGTTACTGTACACACACACACACACACAACTTGGAATGCCCTGAAATATTATAGCTCGTATATGAAAAAACTTGATAGAGGTTTTCCCAAATTTAACCATAATTCTAAGAATTCATATGACATTACCAAGAATGAGTTCAAACAGAAAGAAACTTTTCTCAGCTCTCAATAAGAGAAAGGCAGAATTAATCTGTCAATTTTTTGGCTAGAAAACGTTGCAAAATTGCTGTCAAAAAGGCAGAGGCATTCGAAAAATGCACAGTAGAAAAAAATACAGGGTAAAAAGTTTTAGAGAGGTCTGTCAGGTGTTTAAATAATAAAAATACTGTATAATTTTTCTGAGTTTTGCGATATGGGATTTGTCAGCTTTTAAATTGTGTACTATGTTGTGACTTATTTTCTCATTCTAAACAAATCAAATATTAACTTTTTTTAAAATTTATTTAGAGAGAGAGAGAAAGGGAGAGCACGCACAAGCCAGGGGAGAGGGACAGAGGGAGAGAGAGGGAGAGCTCTGAGCCCAACATGAGCCCAATCCCACGACCCTGGGGGTCATGACTTGAGCCGAAATCAAGAGCTGAAGCTCAACCGACTGAGCCACCAGCTGCCCCTCAAATATTGACTTAGATATCTAATTTGTTTCATAGTATTCATTCTTTTTCTTTTCTTTTTTTTTAATTTTTTTTAACGTTTATTTATTTTTGAGAGACATAGAGACAGAACGTGAGCAGGGGAAGGACAGAGAGAAAGGGAGACACAGAATCTGAAGCAGGCTCCAGGCTCTGATGAGCCATCAGCACAGAGCCCGACGCGGGGCTCGAACTCACAGACAGTGAGATCGTGACCTAAGCTGAAGTCGGTCGCTTAACCAACTGAGCCACCCAGGCGCCCCTCATTCTTTTTCTTAATAAGGACTCATCTCCCTCTCCCTCAAATTATATAAGGTCCAACTCCTGCAAACCTTGACTCTGCTCCACCCGGCACAGACCATCTAGACTTCGCAGAGGCCGTCATGAGAAGCCAAAGAATATAGGGCAGGGGCGCCCGGCTGTCTCAGTTGGTGGAACATAAGACTCTTGATCTCAGGGTTGAGTTCAGGTTCCGCATTGGGTGTAGAGATTTCTTAAAAATAAAATCTTAAAAAAAAAAAAAAAAGTATCTTGGGCATAGCCTGTGAACTAGAACAGGCCGACACATAAAATAGCCCCATAATAAAATCCCCGATAATCACCCACTCAGAATAGAGACACAGATTTCCACATCGAAGGTAGACGCGATAAAGTTCTGGCCAATAGGATTATGCAACTTCCGGCTTCCCATAAAGGAACGGGACGTGTCCCTCCGCTTGATTTCTCCCTTTCCGAAGACTGGAATACAGATGTGGTGGCGAGTGTCCTGGCCACGTGGACAAGGACGACGCTATAAAGATGTCGAAACAACAACGTGCGAGGAGCATGGGTCTCTGATCCCACAGAATAGTCCGCGAACCAGCGCTGGTCCCCGCATACCCAAATTGCCATGTGAGAGAGTAATACGGTTCCTATTTGTTTAAGCCCCATTATTTCGGATTGCCATTAGGCAGCTGATCTTATATCGTAACTAATATGACAACAATAACACTTGGCATTTATAGGGCTCTTTATTCTTCACAAAATTCTCTAGAGTCTCTTATGGTCGGTGACTGCTGGCGAGAGGGTGGGGTGGGGGGAGGTCATCACTTTGACCTTTTCTACCAGGAGCCTGAAGCCCCGGATGCTGACTGACCTGCCTAGGAGCATACAGGGGAGGGTCCCTGATACAGCTACCTCACCACTGGGGACAGGTACCAGCTGGAAGCCAGACGTGCGAGTAGCACAGAGGACAAGCGTGCTGGCTTTTTGCTCTTAGCATTCACGGGGAATTTCTTCCCGACTGTTCTATCTGTAAACCCCTCCAGTAGCGATAGTTCACATCTTTCTTTTCCCGTCTTCGACTTTTCTAAATTTGCTGCGGCACGTGGAGAGCGATGTAAAATAGAGGAGGAAGCCTGCTTCAAATATAATGTGTCTCTCCCCTCTTCAATGTTTTTTCCCTCCTTAGGCATTTAGTCAAAAAGCTGGGGCGCCTGGGCGGCTCACTGGGTTAAGAGTCTGACTGCAGCTCGGGTCATGATCTTGCTGTTCGTGAGTCTGAGCCCCGCATCGGGCTCTGTGCTGACGGCTCAGAGGCTGGAGCCTGCTTCAGTTTCCGTCTCCCTCAGCCCCTCCCCCACTTGTGCCCTGCCTCTTTCTTTCAAAAAAATAAAATAAACATTAAAGAAAATTTTTGAAATGAAATTCCGTCCAAAAGCCATCAGGCATGGCTGTGCAGAGTGGGGACCAGCAAAGGTTGGCACTCACATAAGGAGGGAAACCAATCATGGTGGCTGTCCTGTGGGGGTCAAGAAGTTGGCCATGTACGAGGCACGTGGGCCGCAAATAAATACAGTGAGTGTAACGGGAACCAGGTGTCTCAACTGTCAGGGAAAGGAGTTAAAAATATGAAAAATGGGAACACCAAAACTCTTAGATGTTGGGCCAAAATTGGAGGAATCAGTATGAACTCCCGGTGAGATAGGTAGGTGTAAATACAGTTGTAACATGTACGTGGATGCAACGTGTATATTTCCAAGCTCTGTCCACTAAGAGTCGAGACTGCCATTAGCAATAAGGGCACTCTTCATCCCTAAAATGGATCAGGCTTTCTTGGATGAGTCTGGAATGTATTTTTGTGCCATAAAGTAAGGAAGTGCTTACAGAAGAAAGGAAACACTTCAAAAGAACACAGAAGCCAGCTTGAAGGCACTGTCGCTGACCAAATCCGGGATAATTTGAGCATCAACACAAATAATGACAGGGGCACCTGGCTGGCTTAGTTGGTAGAACACGCAACTGTTGATCCTGGGATGGTGAGTTCAAGCCCCATATGGGGCATAGAGTTTGCTTTAAAAGAAAAAAAAATCCTAGAGGAGAACACAGGCAGCAACCTCTTTGACTTTGCAGCAACTTCTTTTTTTTTTTTTAAGTTTATGTATTTATTTTTGAGAAAGACAGAAAGTGCGAGTGAGGGATGAGCAGAGAGAGGGAAAGAGAAAGAATCCTAAGCAGACTCCAACCTGCCAGCGTGGAGCCTGATGTGGGGCTTGAACCCATGAACCTGTGAAATTCAGAGGATCCGAAGGAGGCTCTGTGATGAGAGCAACAAGCCTGACGTGCGGCCTGAACTCATGAACCATGAGATCACGGCCGGAGCCAAGGTCGGACATTTAACCAACTGATCCATCCAGGTGCCCCTGCCTGCAGCAGCTTCTCACTAGACATGTCTCTGGAGGCAAGGGGGGGAAAAAAAAACAAAAATGAACTATTGGGACCTCATCAAGATAAAAAGCTTCTGCACAGCGAGGGAAAGAATCAACAAAACTAAAAGGCAAACGATGGAATGGGAGAACATATTTGCAAACGACATATCAGATAAAGGGTTAATATCCAAAATCTATAAAGAATTTATCAAGCCCAGCACCCAAAAACCAAATAGTCAGTGAAGAAATGGGCAGAAGATATAAATAGACACTTTTCCAAAGAAGACATCCAGATGGCCAACAGACACATGAAAAGATGCTCGAATGTCACTCATCATCAGGGAGATACAAACTGAAACCACAATGAGATCCCACCTCCCCCACCTGTCAGAATGGCTAACATTAACAACTCAGGAAACAACAGATGTTGGCAAGAGTTCTAGAAAGGGGAGAACTTAAAGTATTGGTGGAATGCAAACCGGTGCGGCCTCTGTGGAAAACAGTATGGAGGCTCCTCAAAAAATTAAAAATAGAACTACCCTACGACCCAGCAACCGTACCACCGGGTATTTATCTGAAGGATACGAAAATGCTGATTCGAAAGGGCACACGCATCTCGATGTTGCTAGCAGTGCTATCGACAGGAGCCAAATTATGAAAAGAGCCCGAATGTCCATCAGTTGATGAATGGATAAAGAAGATGCAGGGGCCGCCTGGGTGGCTCAGTCGGTTGAGTGACCATCTTCGGCTCAGGTCATGATCTCGTGGTTTGTGAGTTTGGGCCCCGCATTAGCTTGCTGCTCTCATCACAGAGCCCGCTTTGGATCCTCTGTCTCTCTTTCTCTCCATCCCACCCCTGCTTGCACTCTCTCTCTCTCTCTCAAAACTAAATAAACATTTAAAAAAAGATGTAGGATATACACACACAATGGAATATTACTCTGCGATCAAAAAGAATGAAGTCTTGCCATTTGCAACTATGTGGATGGAACTAGAACTTATTATGCTAAGCAAAATAAGTCAGTCAGAGAAAGACAAATATCATGATTTCACTTATGTGGGATTTAAGAAACAAAACAGATGAACATCGGGAAATAAGATAAAAACAGAGGGAGGCAAATCATAAGACAGTCTTAAATACAGAGAGCAAGGAGAGGAGGTGGGTGGGAGGCTGAGCTGAATGGGTGAGGGGCATGAAGGAGGGCACTTGTTGGGATGAGCACTGGGTGTTACATGCAAGTGATGAGTCGCTAAAGTCTCCTGAAACCTATAATACACTGTATGTTAACTAACTTGAATTTAAATTTAAATTTTTTTTTTTAACGTTTATTTATTTTTGAGAGACATAGAGATACAGCATGAGCAGGGGAAGGGCAGAGAGAGAGGGAGACACAGAATCCGAAGCAGGCTCCAGGCTCTGATGAGCCATCAGCACAGAGCCCGATGTGGGGCTCGAACCCACAGACTGAGATCGTGACCTGAGCCGAAGTCGGCCGCTTAACCGACTGAGCCACCCAGGCGCCCCTGAATTTAAATTTAAAAAAATAAACAAATAATGACAATAATGATTATAAGCCATTAAATAAAATAGGAATCCAAGAGTCCACATTGATATAAACAAGCAAACGGATAAGAAGAGAAAGCGGTTTCTCACGTTAATGTCAACTAACAAACGCAGAAGAAATAATGCCACCATTTGGCAACCGTATAGCAAAAGATTAAGGGTGGCGCCTAGCTGGTTCGGGCAGTGGGGCACGCACCTCTTGATCTCAAGGGTCATGAGTTCGAGCCCCATGTTAGGTGTAGAGATTACTTAAATAAAAACAGAAACAAAACAAAACAAAACTTGAACAAACAAACAAACAAAAACGGACTAAGGAATTCTTCTAGATAGTAGACCAAAAAGACACGACAACTAAGTGCAACACGTGGTCCTGGATTAAATCCTATTGCTATAAAAGTAATTCTTGGGACAAGGCAAAACTTGAACAGAGTGTCTAGGTGAAGAGTATGTGGGCATTCTTGGGCCACCCGGCTGGCTCAGTCGGTGGAGTGTGTGACTCTTGATCTCAGGGTCGTGAGTTCAAGTCCCACAATGGGTGTAGAGATTACTTAAAAATAAAAATCCTTATTTTAAGTGTTTATTTTTGAGAGAGAGAGAGAGTGAGAGAGAGAGAGACAAACAGCATGAATGGGGGAGGGGCAGAGAGAGAGGGAGACACAGAATCTGAAGCAGGCTCCAGGCTCTGAGCTGTCAGCACAGAGCCCTATGTGGGGCTCGAACTCACAAACTGGGAGATCATGACCTGAGCCGAAGTCGGCTGCTTAACCGACTGAGCCACCCAGGCGCCCCCAAAATAAAAATCTTAAAAAAAAAGAGTATATGGGTTTCTTGGTACAATTCTTACAACTGTTCTGTGAGTTTAAAATAATTAAAAAAATAAAAATAAAATCAATGACGACAACAACAAAATAATAAAATAAAATCAACACACAGCAGAAACAGAAACAGTGTGTCAGACTAATAAATCCTTATGCCCTTTAGGCCCATGTCGCCTGCTAACCATTTGTGTGACTTTGGGAAATCACTTTCCTTTTCTGAGTCTACTTTTCCTTATTGTCAAGTAGGAGCTTTGGATGTGAACAAATGATCACTTTGGTTTTCTAGCCTAAAGAACGGAGCGCTTGTGAAGAAAACACGGGTAAGGACTGAGAACGGGGGCTCAAGGGGCTCCGAGGAGCCCTGGAGCGGCTTCGTGCCCTCCACCTCTACCATCCTTGAGTGTGGTCCTGGCGTCTACACAGGCGCATGGCCCCAGTGCTGGTGTGCCCGGAAGGGCAGATCCCAAGTGAGCAGGAGATTCTCACACTCTAGTGAGTGTTCCCTGTAATCACCTGGAGGTGCTCATTTCAAACGCAGATTTCCGGCAAATCCCCCTAATACTGGCTTAAACCTGTAGGGATTTGTCTGCCACCATTATTATTCTTTTTTTTTTTTTTTAAGATTTTATTTTTAGGGGCGCCTGGGTGGCTCAGTCGGTTAAGCAGCCGACTTCGGCTCAGGTCATGATCTCACGGTCTGTGAGTTCGAGCCCCGCGTCGGGTTCTGTGCTGCTGGCTCAGAGCCTGGAGCCTGCTTCGGATTCTGTGTCTGCCTCTTTCTCTGCCCTTCCCCTGCTCATGCTCTGTCTTTCTGTCTCTCAAAAATAAATAAATGTTAAAAAAAAAAAAAAAGAATCACAGGCTCCACCCACTGAGCCAGCCAGGTGCCCCTGTCTCCGCCCATTATTAAGTCCAGAAGCGGACAGGCCCGGGCGGGCGCAGCAGCCCAAACTCCATCAGAACTTGGTTCTCCACGTCTCCGCACTCGGCTGGCCTTTACAGGCTGTGCTGGCTGCAGTATGGCTGCCGCTCCCTGAACAAGCCTGACCCGTTCCCACCCGCGAAGTTTGCATGAGCTTTTCCACCCCTGGAGTCCACTTCCTTACCGCCAGGAATTTGCTCAGAATCAGTAAAGGTTTTAAAACTGCGATTCCTCCTACTCCACCCCAACCAGTACCCCATCTCCCTTCTCTGCTTTATTTTTCTCAACCACATTTATCACCACGTGACATGCAATGTGTTTCTCTTTTCATTTTTTTTAATAATTTAAAAAAAATGTTTATTTTTGAGAGAGAGAGCAAACAGAGCATGAGCAGGGGAGGACAGAGAGAGAGAGGAAACACAGAATCTGAAGCAGGCTCCAGGCTCTGAGCTGTCACCACAGAGCCTGACACGGGGCTCAAACCCACAAACTGTGAGATCAGGACCTGAGCTGAAGTTGGAGGCTTAACCGACTGAGCCATCCAGGCATCTCCGTTTTTTTTTTTTGTTCCATGTCTTTTTCTCCCCACCCTAGAATGTAAGCACCATGAGGACAAGGACTTCTGTTTATTCTATTCACTGCTGTATTCCCAGCACTTGGAACAATGCCTGGAATGAATATATGGGTAACAGGTGCTCAATAAAGAGTTCAATGAAATAATGCACTTCCAGGAGGTACATCTGAGTTCTAGGAAGGAAGAAGAAGGGGGAAAGGTAAAACAGGTGATGTCTATATCAGGAAAGCAAACACATTTCCAGAAATTCCTACGAGGCTTCCATTGACATCTCCTTAGCCAAAACACGGCCACCTGTTGCTGCAAAAGAGTCTGGGAATATGAGTATTTTTAGATGGGCACACTGCCCTCCTTCAACAAATTTATTTTGTGCATAAAATAGAAGGGAAGAGGGGCACCTGGGTGATTCAGGGGGTTGAGCGTCCGACTGCAGCTCAGGTCGTGATCTCATGGTCTGTGAGTTCGAGCCCTGCATTAGGCTCTGTGCTGATAGCTTGGAGCCTGGAGCCTGCTTCGGATTCTGGGTCTTCCTCTCTCTCTCTGTCCCTTTCCTGCTCACACACACATGCTCTCTCTCTCTCAAAAATAAATAAACATTTAAAAAAATTAAAAAAAATAGAAGGGAAGAATGGATATTGGAAAGGGAACCTATAGTGTCTACTGCATTGATGTATCCTTGACCTAATAAAATAGAATCTCTGAGGGTGTTGATTTTGATGCAGGTGAGCCTTTGACCATGTTGTAAGAAAAATAACCAGAATAATAGGACGAACCCAAAACACACTTATTTTTTTTTTTGAGAGAGCAAGCATGCTTTGGGGAGAAGGGCAGAGGGAGAGAGAGACTCCCAAGCAGGCTCCACACTTAGCGCAGAGCCTGACTTGGGGCTTGATCCTACAACCCTGCGATCGCGACCTGAGCTGAAATCAAGAGGTGGATACCAAAGCAGACTTTTTTTTTTGTTTATTTATTTATTTATTTATTTATTTACTTAAAATATTTTTTAAACGTTTATTTATTTTTGAGAGACATAGACACAGAGCGTGAGCAGGAGAAGGGCAGAGAGAGAGGGAGATACAGAATCTCAAACAGGCTCCAGGCTCTGAGCTGTCAGCACAGAGCCCAACGCAGGGCTCAAACTCACAGACCGTGAGATCATGACCTGAGCTGAAGTAGGCCGCTAAACCAACTGAGCCACCCAGGCGCCCCTGTTTATTTATTTTTGAGAGAGCACGAGCTCAAGCGGGTGCAGAGAGAGGGAGATAGAAGATCTGGAGCAGGCTCCGTGCTGACAGCAGAGAGTCCGATGCGGGGTTTGAACTCACAAACTGAGGCCTCAACCCACTGGGCCACCCAGGCGCCCCCAGAGCAAACTTTCTCAGGCCATCATGGGCGATGGACGCACTGGTCAGGGGCCTCTGCTATGTGGGCTGCGCAGAGCGCACTCCACCCCCACCGCTCCCCCCATCCCTCTTTCTTGAGAAAATCTTAATTTCCACCCCTCCCCCATACACACGGTCACAGTAGTCGCAGTTTTGGAGGTCTGGTTCATCTCCCACGTGTCCACCCACCTGACCCACACCACTGAATTGGAATCCCATTCCCGGGAATTCGGCACCAGGACCGCGATTCTGAGTCTCTCCGGATGACGGGGTCGTGTAAGCAGAGAGAGGCAGGCAGAGGTATTTTCTACCTCCTGAACCGAGGAAAGAGCACGAACCCTACGCAGAAAGAAGTTCGGGGAAAACGGGAGGCCCCGTGTGGGGTTCCGAGGCCCCGCTCCTAAGGTATCCCCGAGGACCGGTTCTGTCCTTGCCCTCGGGGCCCTTATTTCCATGTCTGTGGAAATCAGCCCGCTTCTCTGGGTCCTCCCTTCGCTCAGGCCAGCGTAAGAGAACCTTCGGTGGGGCCGGGAGTCCTGACGCACACACACGCCCCCTCTGGAGGTCAGGTGCCCGGCGTCGGAGGAGGAAGTGAAACATGGCAGCCGCTTTATCAACAAACAGTTGACAGAAGACCAGGGGCCGGGGAGGGTGCCTACCCCCCAGCTGTTTTGTGGAACCACTTACATCAGCCATACAAGTGACCCACTGCTAACGGGAGGAATGAGTGGTTTTAAAATAGGACCCCTGGGGCGCCCGGGCTGCTCAGTCAGTTGGGCGCCTGACTCCGGCTCAGGTCATGATCTCGCGGTTCGCGGGTTCGAGCCCCGCGTCGGCTCTCTGCTGTCGATGCAGAGGCTGCTTCGGATACTCTGTCTCCCTCACTCTACTCCTCCTCCAGCGTCTCTCTGTCTCTCAAAAAGAAATAAACATTAAAAAAAAATTAAAATAGGACCTCTAAGCTCAGGGTCCGAAGGGTCTGCCCTTCTGTCCCCGACTTTCACTGCTTGTAAAACAGACAGGGTGCCTTTGAGTTTTCCTGAGGTGTGGACGGGCTAGAGAAGAGGCACCGAAGGAAAAAAAAAAAAAACAGGGGGGCTCTAGAGTCTGGAAATCCAGCTGCAACACTAATCACGAATCCCATGTCTTTAGTCAAGTTGGTTCATTTTCTTCTTTTTCTTTTTTAATATTTATTTTTGGGAGAGCACAAGCAGGGGAGGGGCAGAGAGAGGGAGACAGAGGATTTGAAGTGGGCTCTGTGCTCACAGGCCGACAGCGGGCCTCGAACTCACGAACCCGGAGAGCGTGACCTGAGACGAAGCCGGACGCTCAATCGACTGAGCCGCCCCGGCGCCCCAAGTCAGTTAATTTTCCGAAATTTCGTCTGTAATCCAGTGACAAGCACTCCCACGTGGGAGGATTCAATGAGCGTGCAGGTGTGAAGTGCCCGACGCGACGCCTGGCAAGTTCCTCTCAAACAGCAGAGCCACCCGGGCCCTGCGGCGCAGGCCGGGAGCCCCTCCGGGAGAACCGGCGGCGCCAAACCAGCTGGCTCCCTGCCGCTTTTGTGCCCCGGGCGACCGCAGCGCTCCCCTGGGAGTCAGGGGCCTTGCATTTGTTTGTTTGTTTCCCGGAAGGCCTCCACGCTACAGGGAACCAACAGCCAGAACTCAGAGGGAGAGAAAGAAACCGCAGGAAGAGAGCCTAATGGCATGTGCGTCTTTGAAACTATTTTAATTCAGTGCCCACCCCGCGGGCGCGGCACATCCATGTGCGTGACACACGTTACTACCTGCGTTCGTTTCTCCCGGCTGACCAACGGGGGAGCAGAGCTGTCAGAGGAGATCGACGGCTAATCTGGACCGCGGGGCTGTTCTGCCATCTGCTAATAGCACAGAATTAACTGGGTGGGGACCGTTCGCCTAGAGCACAAACAGCTGCTGCCACGGTTCTGGCACGGACTAGAGCCTGGGACCTGCTCTGCAGCCCCAGTGGGCACAGGAGTCCCTTCTAAGCAGCTGGTTCTTCCCCAAGGTGCCGGGGACCGCGGCTGGGCTCCACATATCCTTTTAATGTTTATTTTTTAGAGAGAGAGAGGGAGAGAGACAGAGTATGAGCACTGGCGGGTCAGAGAGAGAGAGGGAGACACTGACTCCGAAGCTGGCTCCAGGCTCCTAGCTGTCAGCACAGAGCCGGATGCGGGGCTTGACCTGGCGAACCCTGAGATCATGACCTGAGCTGAAGTCGGAGGCTTAACCGACTGAGCCACCCAGGTGCCCCACACAGACCCTTGAACTGCTCTTGGAAAAACACCGAAGAGAGAGAAGGCAGAAATTGAAAAAGAGACTAAAAGTAGGCACAGAGAAAAGAGAAGGCGGGCAACCAAATCTGTGACGATATTCATTCCTTTATTATCGACTGTGTTAATTTGAACAGGGCTGGGCTGCAGGTGCATTTCAGCTCAACAGAGAGGCCTCATCTGAAGCCAAGGAGACAGAGGGTAATGTTCTTTATATATATTTATATATTACATATGTCCTGTATAGTCATATGTGTAGTGACGAGAAGGAGCCACTCCGTGAACTGTTGTTCTAAATAAAGACCATAGCAACAGACATGGAAATTTGGTCCCAATCAAGGTCCTTACTTTGTCAATCAAATGTCCGATACATCGAAAGGGAAGGAGAGAGACAGAGAGACTGAGATCCAACCACCCCGGTGGCCCTGTTCCCGGCATATCTTACACTGAGTGTCGAGTGTCCCCTGTGGAGGTAAACACACACACAAACACGCGCACACACACACACGTACACAAAACTGTGGGCAGGAGCTCCTCCTCTGACACACCTAGGGCCCGGCCCTCAGACTGGGGTTGGCGAGATTGGGTATTTTGTGCTATAAGACTGTGAGGGTCAGGTGACCAGACAATGCAGCGTCGATGTGTCCAAGTGATGAATGGGGGTGACGCGTGCTGTTTCATCTACAAACAAGAAAGAGGTCAGTGGGAGAGGCGACTCAGTGTAGACGTGGAGGTGCCCCTGTGCCCAAGCCACCTGGGGCATTTCTGCACGCAATTCCCGTCCCAGACACAGCCGAACCTCTGATCTGAATCCTGAGTCTCAAATGATCTCTTGGGCTCTGATGAAAAATGGTATTTCCTTGAAGGACAGGAGCAAATGGCAACTGAGTTGCCGAACCATCTAGTCCGGTAATAATTACAGCAGAAATGACAGCATCGTTGAATTAAACCAACCATAGCTTGGTCCTTACAGCAGAACTCAAACTGTGTGAGAAGAGTTCGGTTCCCAATGGAAAGAGAAGAATCAGGTAATCAGCCCCCCCTCTCCCCGCCACCTTCCCCTCACTGGATTTCAAGCAGCTCAGTCCATTTCTTGCGGTTCTCCCGATGACTTAAATCCTCATATTCTGGGAACTAGACACTCCCACTATTAGGGCATCTTGAAATCTTAACCGACTTGTTTCTTTCAAGATGACCTCTTCACTCCTCCGCCAAAATGCACACTTAAAAAGTAAACCAATGAAAATTAATCTCTCTCTCTCTCTCTCTCTCTGTTGGTTTTTTTTTTTTTTGGTAGAAATTTACTTATTATATGAGATAACCTGGAGACACCTTGGGATGTCACAAAGGGAGGCAAGGGGTACTTCCCTAGGGACCGACGTATACAATGCCGAAGAAAGGATCAGTTTTCAACAAAACAGTGCCCGACGAATGTGACGGAGGAACAGGAGTACTAGGCAAGGTTGATAAATTGTGCCTGGGTCTCTGCCTCCTGCGGTAAATGAAGGGGGAAGCAACAGATTCCGATACCTTTGTTCAGCCAGGGAGACAATGACAGGGACCGCTCCCACGGTGAACTGGGATCCCAGCAGCTGCGGAGGAAGATGACCAAAGCAGGAAGGAGTTGCGTCTCGAAAATGCGGAGTGGGCTTGATCGCTCGCTCGTCGACCCCGGTTACTTCTCAGAGGGAACAGAAACAAAGGGACTCGGAGAAGGGACTTCCTTTGATGACTGTCCATGTCGTCCCTTTGCTGTTTCATTTCCTGCAGGTCCCGAGCAGGCAGCCACTGGTTGGTTCGCAGTTCCCATCCAAGGGCTGGGAAGGTGGCCAGGAAGCAGAGTTTGGTAAGCCAGGAGTTCTTGCCAGAGCCAAAGAGCACGGGCTGTGTCGGTGAGGTCATGTAAGTCCTTGAAGAGGAGCCCAAGAGGCCAGCAGAGGTTGTCTGAGGTCCAGAAACCGGAGCGCCGGGCTCTTTTCCCTGGGAGCAGAGGCCCAACACTGTCGGGCCGGCTCTTGTCCTTGGTGGACACCTAGCATTGTTCTAGTCCCAGAAAGTGCTTAAGAACTGCTCACCGTCAGCATAGGAGGAGATGGAGGTTATGGAGAGAGACAGGTAGAAAAAGTACTCTCTTCTCAGGCACTGGCTACCTTCCCTTCTGGGAGCAGCTGACAGGGAGGAGCTTGGGGTCTGACACGGTGGGGGGTTCTAAAGTCAGAAGGGGAGGAGGCTGTGCAGTGACCACGGCAGGCTCCCGTGAAGGCCTCGCTCCCCCCCCACGACTGAGCTCCACAAATAAATAACATTAATTAAATAAAGGAGGCTGAGAAGAGCAGGCAGAGACGCGTCTGCCGGGTGCTCGCCCCCACGCACGCACGCACACGCACATGCACACACACGCACGCACACTGAGCGTCAGCTGAGACGATCCAGGGTTGGCTCCCCGGCCCAGGAGGCTCCGGGACGGGCAGCCTGACTGAAGGCGGTCACTCATGGTCTAGCACTGTCGTGGGGTGCAGAGCGGCGGAGGCCAGCGAGGCATGTGTGGTAGAGGGGGGAGGCCGCTGAGGACTCTGGCACCTGCGGAAGGGAGGGATGAGGTGGGTGAGCGGGGAGGCTGGGGAAAGGGCAGGGCACAGAAAAGCGAGGACTTGCCTTTCCCTCATCCCGAGGTGGTAGGAACTCCTCCCCCACGGCTCCGGCTAGCACCCTCCCTCATGCCCGTCGGGCACGGCCAGAACCCTCTTCGGCCTCAGCCAGCCCGCGTGGCGTGCCTGCCTCCTAAGTCCCTTGCCCACTCTGACCATGAGCACTGACCAGGACCTGGACTTTCGAACTTTCGATGTGGAAGGTCTCTCCAGAAAGCTGTCCAGCCGCATAAGCCTCTCCATGTGGAGCGCACGGGGGTCTTGTTCTTGGTCATGAGAGAATTCCATCTCGAAGACAGCTGGAGGGGACACATCCAGCTCCAGAAACATTATGTTTTCGGCCTGTGGTGGGAACATCAGATGGGACGTGAGCAGTGGCCCCGATGACCGTATCTCTCGGGCGCTCAGAAAATACTGGGCGTCGCAAAGGTGATGAGGTGGGTAGAGCAAGCAGAGGTTGTGAGAGGATCGCCTCCCTTGGGCTCTCTCCCCTCCCGCCCCTTCTGTTTCCCAGCTTCTTACCCTGTACCTGGGGTGGGACCCCATCGCCATAGCGACCCGAGCATACTGGCTGATAGGCCTCTTGTAGCCCACGGCTGACGTTGGCCGCTTCTTCATTTGGCTGTTGTTGCTGTGGGGAAGAGGCTATATTAGAGTGGATTTCTTTTGAACAGGGGGGAAATGATATCATGAAGAACTGAGTATCGCTCGAGTAGGCAGGAAACTCTACAGACATGGTTCCCAGGAACTGTCTTCTCATTGTTCTAGTCCAGCTGGACAGCTACACACTACCATAACACAAGAAAGCACAGATTTCTTTACTCTCGTTTTTTTCAAAAAAATTTTTTTCCACAGTAGAGAAGGTTCCATTAAGGGCTAGAATGAAGAAAGGAAATCCAATCTTCTCCTAGCTTTCAGATTCATATGCTGATTTCACACATTATGCAAAACCATTGATGATTGGTCGTTTCGGCTTTGCATTTTTCTTCTTAGGAGTTTGTAGAAAAAAATGATTTAAAAAATCAGGCTTGAAATGCAAGGGTCCCAAAATAGCCTAAACAATCTTGAAAAAGAAGAAAGTTGGAAGACTTGCATGTTTTAGAACTTATTACAAGGAGCTACTAACAGGATGGCTCCGTTGTTAAGCATTTGACTTCGGCTCAGGGCATGCTCTCCCAGTTCGTGAGTTCAAGTCCCACGTCGGGTGAGCTCAAGTCTGGCTTTGGATAAAACATGAACCCTGCTTCGGGTGAGTCCCACTTCTCTCTTCCTCTGCCCCTCATGGGTCCTTTCTCTCTCTCTGCCCCTTGCTCATTTGTGCCCTCTCGCTTTCTCTCAAAAAAAGGAAAAAAAGAAAAAGAATTTATTACAGAGCTACAGTAATCCAGGCTGTGTATGAGTATGAGCGGGGGAGGGGCAGAGAGAGGGAGACAGAATCCGAAGCAGGCTCCAGGCTCTGAGCTGTCAGCACAGAGTCGCGAGATCATGACCTGAGCCAAAATCTGCTGCTTAACCGACGGATGCTTAACTACCCAGGTGCCCCTGTTGTGTTTTTAAAGAAATGTGTGTGTATGCTAAGAAAAAAGGCTGGGTATTCAACAAAATGCTATTAGTTATTGTCTTTGGATATGTCATTACAGATGACTTTTATTGTCTTTATGCCTTTCTGCAAAATCTGAACTTCTTTACAATGAAAATGTATAACTTTATATCTAAACATCTCAGATATTCAGAAAAGTATAGAAAATAATATATATATATATATATGTATGCCTACCCTCCACCTTTATCAAATCATTTGTTTAACATTTTGTTATACTTAAACCAAATCTTCTTGTTAAGAAATAAAATGTAGGGGCACCTGGGTGGTTCTGGCTCTTGATTTCAGCTCAGGTCATGACCTCCGGATTTGTGAGATCAAGCCCCACGTCAGCACAGAGCCTGCTTGGGATTCTCTCTCCCTCTCTCTCTCAAAATAAATAAATAAACTTAAAAAAGGAAAGAAAATGTAGATAGTTTTTAAGGCTCCTATTTCTCCCTCCCTAGAGTTAGTTACTCTCTTGAATTTGGTGGTCATCAATGACATTCCTGTTTTTATTGTTATTTTTATAGGTGGGTATTCAGAAACAATTAAATGGGTATTTGTGTGCCTATTTCTAAAATTTGAACTGTGACGTACATACTGCATTTTTGTGTGCTCAGCATTTTTTTATGATTTATCCATGCATCTCCAGATTATATTACTAAAGTTTACTTATATTGACTATTTTAAGGTTGGAATATAACGTGTGTGTGTGTGTGTGTAAAATATATATTCTTTTGATGGACATCTAGGTTGATTTTTTTTTTCTATTATACACAGTGCTCTTGTAAACATTTCTGTACAGGTATCGTCAAGTATGTATTCAACGGTTTCCCTGGGGTGTACCAAGGAATGGAACGGTTCTGTTGTAGGGTGTGTGCATTTTCAACTTTACTAGATGCTGCCATATTGTTTTTCAAAGTGGTTATACATGAAAGGTTATCCATTGTTCTATATCCTAACCAACTCACAGCATGTCAGACTTCTTACTTTCAGCAGTTTGATGAGTGTGGTGTATTACTTTTATTATTTAAAACAACAAAGATAGGAAAGGAATCAAGAAAAATGTTTCCATTAAAATAAAATAACACAGATTTTGGAGTAAGACATATCTGAGTTTGAATGTTGGCTCTGCCCCTTAACGCTGTGTTACCTTGGGAAGTGGCTTAATACCTCTGAGGCTCAGCTATCTCTCTTTTTTTTTTTATGTTTTTTCTTTTCTTTTTGAGACAGACACAGAGTGCACATGGGGGAGGGTCAAAGAGAGAATCTGAAGCAGGCTCCAGGCTCCGAGCTGTCAGCACAGAGCCTGATACGGGGCTCAAATTCATGAACGGTGATACCAGACCTGAACGGAAGTCGGACACTTACCCGGCTGAGCCACCCAGGCGCCCCGGCTCAGCTAGCTCCTGCCCCTCCGTCCCCCAGAACTGCTGAGATTAAGCTCAATAAGCTCTTAGCATAACACACAGCAAGGGCTCCACTCCTGGCAGATGTGAGGATGATTTATTCTCAATTCTACTTGCTAATTTCAAGCAGGGATACAAAGGAGCAATGAAAAAAAGGTCAAAAGGCAGACAGAAGACAGAAGAGGAGAAGAACCAGGCCGAGTAATTCGCAGATAGGACATCCTGTCCTTGACTGGCAGAGCGAGCAGGGCGGGGGCCGACAGCACCCTGCCCGCCCTTCTGCGGCAGAGGGTGAGGGGCAATGGCATTCCTGTGGTTCATTTTATCCAGCTTATAAAGGAGTGCTGGACCCCACCTAGGGGTGCCTTCGGACCCCACTTTAGGGAGGAAAACAGGGAAGGAGGAAACCGCAGAAGCCCCAGCTCGCCCTGCTGCTGTGTAGCCCCTGGCGGGGGGAGGTGCAGGGAGGCTGTGCGCGTGCGCGGTGGCAGCGCCCAGGCCAGCGCAAGGGGAGAGGGGGAAATTAATAACATAACCACTTATCATTTATGAGGTGCATCTACACATCCCATTTGAACTTTGCAGTAATCTCCCGAGGTGTAGACAGGGCAGACAGAGAGCCTGAGGCTCAGACAAGCAAAATGCCTTTTGTGCCTAAGGTCAAACAGTTAGGAAGAGACTCCGAATTTGACCTTGCCAAATATTCTTTTTAGGATGCTGCACTGTCTCTCAGCAGGACCGGCGGAGCAGGCTGGGCAGAGTGCGTCCTGAAGGCTGCGGGCTCTGGGAATAGGACAGGGGGACAGGGCTGGGCGAGCGGAGCGGTGCATCCGTGCGAGCTGGCAGCCTGACCCAATAAAGATGCCAGCGCTATTCTGGGTGACAGGCGCGGAGAAGGGGCTGGGGGAGGGGAGTCTGTAACTGGGACACCAAACTTCCCATCCACGCCCTCTTCTGCCCCAGGCCTACTTTCCATGATTGATCCTTCTCTAATAAGCAGGTTGTGGCTGACAAGCCAGAGCAGGGGACGAGGCGGCGCGCTGGTTCTGCATGTATGCGCCCCTCCCGACAGAGACCCCACTCGTTATATGCCGGGCAGATCCTAAGAGTTTTATACGACCCTCCCTCCTATGGCTGCTATCATTGGATTTTTCTCCTTGATATTAAAAAGTCATTCCTCAGGTCTGTCTTAGGGACTGACCCCAATCTCATCATCAGCTGTCTCAGCACACACACCCCCCGCTCCGGAGTTTGAGCCCCGCATCAGGATCTGTACTGATGGCTCACAGCCTGGAGCCTGCTTCGGATTCTGTGTGTGTCTCTCTCTCTGCCCCTCCCCCGCTCACACTCACTCTCTCTCTCTCTCCCTCTCTTAAAAATAAAGAAATGTTTTAAAAAAATTAAAACTAAAACAGCAAACCAAACTGCCCTCCTATGGCACTGCTAAGGGATGAAGGCAAACTGGCTTTTCTTGCCAGGAGCAAGGAGGATGGGGGGAATCAGTGTGTGTGTGTGTGGGGGGGAGAGGTGGGGAGAGGACATCGTGGGCAGCTAGCTCTAGTGTCCTGCCCAGAACTGTTGCCACGGGGCTTCCAGGGGCACACAAAGAGCATGTCAAGAGCACAGATTCACCTTCAAAGCCGACAGACAGGAGACAATGGGCCAGGAAAGTCAGCAGTGAAAGGAAGCAAGGACACCTATCTGTGTTCTGGAGGACTGCTGTTTTTTTGGTTTTTATTACTTAAAAAAAATTTTTTTTTAATGTTTTATTTATTTTTGAGAGATGGGGGAGCGGGGGAGAGAAAGAGACAGAGTGTAAGCAGGTGAGAGGCAGAGAGAGAGGGAGATACAGAATCTGAGGCAAGCTCCAGGCTCTGAGCTGTTCAGCACAGAGTCTGAACCGGGGCTCGTACAAACCATGAGATCATGACCTGAACCAAAGTCGGACACTTAACTGACTGAGCTATCCAGGTGCCCCTCTTTCTTTTTAATAGATATTACTAGTATCTATTTTTAAACATTATTTAAAGTACTATTTTTTAAAGTATTTACTTATTTAGAGAGAGAGCTTGCAAGTGGAGGAGGGGCAGAGAGAGAGGGAGAGAGAGAATCCACTGTGCTGTCCACGTGGAGCCCGATGCGGGATTGGAATTCATGAACTGTGAGATCGTGACCTGAGCCAAAACTAAGAGTCGGAAGCTTAACTGACTGAGCCACCCAGGTGCCCCTAAAGTACTATTTTAAGACAGCTGTTTCAAAGAATTTTTTTACAGTTTATTTATTTATTTTGAGAGAGAGAAACAGAGCCCATGAGCAAGGGAGGAGCAGAGAGAGAGAGAGTGAGAGAGAGAGAACCCCAAGCAGGCTCCGTGCTCTCAGTACAGAACCTGATGTGGGGCTCGAACTCCCAAACCGTGAGATCATGACCTGAGCTGAAGTCAAGAGCCAGAGGCTTAACCAACTGAGCCACCCAGGTGCCCCTTAAGACACCTATTGTAATTTTAAAAATCTGTGAATGATTTTTCAGTGTCACAAACAATTCTGAGAAACGAATGAACTCCTCCGAAGCATGAAACTACAAAACTCCAGTCAAGATCCTTCCTCAGTTCCAGATTAAAGAAGACCAGCGAGGCGTTGCCCTTCAATGTCACATCCCAGCTCGGGGGAGGAGGCGGAAAACTGCCCTCGGGGACACTATTGGGATAAGTGGCTAAAGCTGAATGTTGCCTATATAACAGTATTGTGTCGGGATAACATTTCCTGGATTCGATCAGTGCGTTGTGGTTATGTAAGAATGTCCTCATTCTTAGAGAAGACAGGTAAGGGGGCAAGATGTCTGAAAATCTCAAATGGTCAGGGGATGGGGAATTAACAAAGCAAGAGGTGGCAAAATCTTAACATTCGATACTTTTGATGAAGGGTATATGAGAATTCTTTGCGCCGTTCTTGAAATGCTTCTTTTTCAAAATAAAAAGTTAAAAAAAAAAAACCCACAGGACTTCTCAGAGCCTCTCATCCCATCTCTATTTAATGTAAAGAAATTCCTCCACCTGCAAACTTTCAATTCAGGAACTTGTCCAAGCACAAAATCAATAACCCCACAGACCAGAAGCCTCACGAGCATCTGCTTCCAGCAGAGGGCACTAGAGAAGCGGCTTTCGGGTGGGGCTTTCTTGCAGAATCACCCGGATGCTTTGAAAAAAATTTTAAGTCCTTGGGATCCACCCACAAGTGACTATCTGTCTATGTATCACCTGAGACCTTTTAAATCAGACTCCCTGGAGCCCAAATCACAGGTGAGAACCTCTGTGTTAGATGATGTGCTTACCCACCTAGAGTGGAAAGGTGCATTTTAAGTCCAAAGTGACACCATCGAAAGTCGTCTACCCATAAGAGGCACCTGGCCGGCTCAGTCGGCTAAGCCTCAGCTTCGGCTTAGGTCATGATCTCACGGTTCACCAGTTCAGGCGCCGTGTCAGGCTCTGAGCCTTGGGATTCTCTCCCCCCCCCCCCCCCCTCTGCCTCTCCTCTTTCTCTCTCTCTCTCTCTCAAAATAAGTAAATAAACTTAAAAAAAAATGTTGGTAAAAAAATAAAGTCCTCTGCTCATGAACTTGCCACTTACAAAGTTGCACAGTGTCAGCTTGGGTAGGACTGGCCTTTTAGAAAGTAGACAGATTAAGGAGGCATCCGACGCCCCAGTGAGAAGCCATAGACCTCTATAGCTAGCTTCCCACTGAGCTTTGGGGAGAATGCTGCCCTACCTTGGCATTAATATTCTGAGATAAAGAGAACAAAGAACCTCCAGGGAAGTGCTTTGGTATCCAGCCTCCCAAACACCTCTGTATACAGATTTTCAATGAAGGGACAGTGGTCCAGGTGAGTGAGTGAGGCAGGCAGTCCCTCTGTTGGGTTTGAATATCATCTTATTCCTCATGGCCACCAGCAGAGGGAGCCACACACCCAGCCAGCGGATGCAAACTGTACCTAAGCGCGGGGCTGTATGGAAACAGGTGGAAATGCTGAATCACCACGCTGAGCTGAGTGAAACTATAAACAGTGGCTGGCACCGCCACCATTTCCCGATCTGATTACTTTTCTGTGTTCCCCGCTGGACTGTGAGCTCTGACTGTCTGATTTACCTTCTGTCTGTGGAGTCTTGTATACAGTGCCCAACACAGTAAGGCAAATATTAACTGCCGTTGCTGTTTTTGGCACCCGACAAATGAATATTCACCAGACAGACCAAATGTGACCATTCACTGAGAGTGCCAAAAGGCTGAGATCCTCTTCGTCTCCTTAGCTCCCTCATGGGGCCCCCGAGACACTTTGGTTTTGGCAAAACACCCTTCCTTCGTGAAGACCTCTGTGCCAGGTCTTGAGAAATCCATACTCCATCTGAACTCTCCCCACCCCTCTCCAAATGCACAGAAACCTCTGTCTCCCCGCAGGCTCCCCGCCGCCCCCGACCTGGGGCCGGCTGGCAAGGGCCTAGGCCCAGGCCAGGGGGAGAGGGACTCACGCGCCAGCCGGCACGAGTGGCTGGAACTTCCACTGCTCCTCCTCGCAGTCCAGGAAAAGCCGGTTCATGATCTTGTTCTTCTCCTCAGGGGGGATGAAGTTCTCGATGATTAGGTACCTGGGAGCAGGAATGAGGTAGAGATGGGGAACTGGGGGGTGAGAGACCACACAGCGCATGTGAAAGCTGAAGGATTAGAGGCAAGAAGCGAAGGGGCAGAGGGAACAGAGGAGAAACGCGAGGATTGGAGGAAGAGGATCCCTACAGATCACAGAGCTTGAAATCGCGGCTTCCAACGCAAGGACTGCAAGCTCAGGGCCGAGGGGGGACTCTCGGCAGCACCCAGCAGGCACTTCGGGGGAGTCATCGTGTACAGGCAGAGCAGAGGGAGAAGGAAACAAGGAGAGGAGGTTGATAAGCAACGCCTGAACTTGGACTTCAGTCCCCATCCCTCAGACACATTCTATTCCCAAGGGACACGGACGCCCGGGTGAGCGGAGGGCTGGAAGGAGGCCTTCAGGAAGGAATTCAGCCCATCGGGGAGAGGCCACGGAGTGAGGCACGGCTGTGAGGACCAGTAACGGGGAGCGGGGGGGCCCTACTTGAGCTTGAGCTCCCGGGTCTGCTCGTTCTGCGCCTCCTCCAGGTCCTGCCGCACGCGGATGTACTCATCGTGCTGGTCCTGAATCTCTGCCTTCACCGCCTGCAGCTTGGCGTAGAGCTGCGGGGAGACGGACGCGGCTCAGAGGCTGCGCGGTGGGGCCCCGCGCACGCCGGCTCGGGGTCTCCCGCCTGCGTCCGGGGTGCGGGCCGCGTCTGAACCTCCCTCGTGCCCCCTCACAGATCAGGGCAGGTTATTCAAAGGGCCGTCCTGTCCCTCCCGACACTGGGGCCTGTTACCTGCTCCCTCTCAGCGGCTGGCAGCATGTGCAATGTTCACACTGAAAGGGACCCGAGAGACTTTTTAACCTAACACCCCCTTTTTTATAGAAGAGGTAACTCAGGCACAGAGTTGCTCAAGGTGACAGAACTAGTTAAAAGAAGGGTCAGAATCAGGACCAGAATAGCTGGTGCAGGGCCCCTGGGGTGGGGGAGGGGGCCTAAGCCAGTTTGCAAGGTGACCCAGCCCACTCCTGCCTCTCCGGAGGCTCTCAAGAACAGGGGTGTGGAAGACAGCACAGGGCCTGCCGTCTTGCTCCTGACCCCCCAACAGGCAGGTGTGTCCCCGGAAACTGCCACGGTGGCTGGGGGGCCTGCAGGGCAGCACGTCAGCAACCCTAAGGGTTCTCCAGGCTCTTCCCCGAATCCAGGCTGCAGTTTGCTGCTTCCCGTCACCATCCATGCCCTTCCCTGGCCACGGACTTTGCAGAGTCCCAGAGATCAGACGGTTTCAGCCCTTCCCAGGTCCACAGGGGCCTTTGGCTCCCTCCCTGAGCTTGTGTCTCCTCAGGTCTCCTCGACACCCTGCGCCCTGTCCCAGGCCTGGCTCCCCAAACTGTGACTCCCTGATGACACCGTACAGGGGAAAGATACCCACCACGATAAGGATGGCAACTGGCCCCAGCCTGGCCCAGGAGAAGAGGCTCTCCTCCGCTCCGACACCAGACCCCTGCCTCCCGCTGCCCCCCATCCCCCAGCAGCCCAGGCAAAGCGACTCGGGGCTTCAGCCGTTCGAGCAAAGTGGGGAAGGGGCCCTGAAGCACATACCCCTGGGGAGGGCGACTGTCTTGGGTAGAGGCTGCCAGGCCCTCAGACACTTTGACCCCTTTGCCTGTGGCATCTCACCTTCTTGAGTTTCTTGGTCTTGACCTCCACCTCCTGCTGCAGGGACGTGTAGGTGCCCCGGAGCTCCATGGTCTCCTCGTCCCGGAGCATCATCTCCTGCTGCATTTCCCGCTCACGGCGTTTCTAGGCCAAGGCGGGGGACGGGGGCTCAGGGGGGCTCAGTAGTGGGGACGGCCATGGGAGTTCAGGGGACAAGCTCACTCCTGCCTTTCATGGGATCTGGCGCCGCTGTGACCACAGAGGCCAGGGGGGAGAAGGGAGTGTCCCATGGCCCCTGCTCCTACCCCAACCTCAGTGGAGCCTCTTCGAACCTTCTTCTTAGCTCACATGGCTGGTACATTCTAGGGTGGTCAAGCAGATACAGACTGCCATCATACTGGCTTCCCAGCTTCCTCCTCCTCCCCCCACGGGGTGTCACAGATGACCGGTAGGACCAACAAATTGTGGGTCTGGAAGATTTAATACGTAGTCACACAGATGGAAAAGAACATACGCCCTCGTGGAAGGCCTAGGAATTAACACCAGATGCCCTGGAGAGGCTGACGTCATGGAGAGTCACCACTTCCTCTCGCCCATCGGCTGGCAGCGCCCTGGGCAGAGGCAGGCTCCTGGGCCGGTGGACCCATGGGATCCAGGGCAGCAGGGCTTAGGTTCTCGGCACCGTATTCCAGGGATCTTGAGTCCGCGACGGCTCACTGCCCTAAGCCCCCCAGAGAAGACCTCAAGGCCATGCACTCCCACGAGACCTGAAGCCCCCAGCCCTACCTGCTCCGCAATCTCCTGCCTCTTCAGCTCCAACATCTTCTGCTGCTCATTGGTGTGGTCCATGATGTTCCTGCCCCCGATGAGCAGCTTGCTCTCCATGGCCTGGGGACACACAGGGATGAGGAGAGAGGCTCTTCCAGTGGCCACACCATCACCAGCTTGAGAGGTCTGGCTTCTCCGTTCTGTGGTCCTTCCAGGCCACAAAAGATGTCTCCCAGATGGGGCCTATGACCCTCACTGAGAACAAAGTTTCCCCTCTGGCCTTCTGGGCTCCAGCCCAAGGCTCCCATTGTCAATAAGACTGTTAGGTGGGGAAGGAGAGGGCATCCCTCAGGGAGTGCAGACGCCTGATCTGTTTGCTTTGGATACGGATGGAAGGCTGGCTCACCATGCCTAGGGCGTGCGTGCGGAACGCATTCTAATCCCGGCTTTCGGCTCCCAGCCGGGGTTCTAGAGCGGGAGCAGAGGCTACAGTCAACGGGCAGCCTAGCTCTTCAGCTAACTGGCACCTGACTCCGGAAAGAGCTCTCAGCACAGGTGTAATCTTCAGCTGACATGGACGGCAGAAGGAAAGGAAGTCTCTGTAGCCCTGAGAGGCAATATGAGGCTCCGGAAGCAGCATGAGCTTTGGAGAGTTCTAGAAAGACTCGGGTTCTGCCCACGAAATGCGAGGCCTTGTCCAAGTTACCCCCTTCAGCTCTCACATCTGCAACCTCAGAGCTGCCTCTGTTCCAGGGCGGCTGACAGATAGTTGCTGAGTACTACGTGTGAGGGGCGAACCAAGCCCTCAGCAAATACGACCTCGGATCTCCGTCCTCACCCTAACAGAAAGGTGCTATCACTTTCCCCACTGAACGAATGAAGCAACGGAGAGTAACCAGCCTAAGGTCGTGCAGCTAGTTAACAAAGAGGGGAGATTTGAACCTGCCGCCCTCAGTCCCAATCCGTGAGCCCCCCGTGCTGTGTGAAGGCCCCCAGTGCAGTGCTTGGCACAGACCTGCCAGAGGGGCTGGTTGACTCTGAAGCTTAACGGATCGTGGATTCGTATGAACCGGGTAAACTGTGGCCATGGAAAATGCACTTTCATTCTTGCTAATCAGAGGGTGCGGCCCCAGGGCGCCCCAGCTGTCCTCTGATTTCATTCCAGGCTTCCCGGAAGGTCGGAATCACCTTCAGCCACCAGAAGATACTGGCTGCCTCCCCACTGGAAATTTTCCCAGTGGAACCGGCTGACCTGCTCGAGGGCTCTCAAAGCAGATGGTGGTGTCACAATGTGGGAGGAGGGGGACCCTGGGCCACCTGTGTGAGCCCCGTCACTGGGGACGGAGCAGGACACGGGTTAAGGGTTACTTTCGGGGCGTCAGAGGTTGAGCTGTGTGTGGAAGCCATTGGACACTGAGCAAAACCGAGCCAGTCAGAGCGGCCCCACAAGCCTCCGAGGCCAAGGGCAGAGCCGCCGCAGAGCAAGGGGCCCTGGATAGCTGCTGCCTGTCCTCACGGCCACACCACCGTCACCTGACAGCTGCCTGTCCTCAGCGCCACACCACCGCCACCTGCTGGGTTCATGTCCCCCCAGCTCCGAGGCCTTGCTGTGAGTTACTATCTCACCACCCAGCCCGCCCCCACATCACAGGCGTGAACTCAGCCTAGACTCTTCCTTCTCGCTCAAGGCCAGCACCTGCACTACCCTTTGAGTGAGTGACTCCTTAAATTTTGTGCCCTAGGCTCCTTACCTTCCCCACCCCAGGCCCTGCCCTGCGTGCCACTCCTGCCTCCCCTCCCCTGGCCCAGCCTCCGGTCGCCTCGTACTGCCTCCTCCCCAAGTGTGCCCTGTGCTCCAGTTCCGCCCAGAGAATTCCAGCTCCTGAAGTGAACGGAGTCTAAGAAAGACAAATATCATATAATTTCACTCATATGTGGCATTTAAGATACAAAACCGATGAACATAAGGGAAGGGAAGCAAAAATATAATATAAAAACAGAGAGAGAGAGACAAACCATAAGACACTCCTAAACACAGAGAATGAACTGAGGGCTGCTGGCAGGGTGTTGGGTCGGGGAAAGGGCTAAAGGGGTGAGGAGCATTTAGGAGGACACTGGGTGTTATGTGTAAGCGATGAATCACTAAATTCTATTCCTGAAAAAAAAAAAAGAATAAATAAATACGTTTTGATTAAAAAAAAAAGGAGGGGCGGGGCGCCTGGGTGGCTCCGTCAGTTAAGCGTCAGACTTCGGCTCAGGTCATGATCTCACAGTCCGTGAGTTCGAGCCCTGTATCGGGCTCTGTGCTGACGGCTCAGAGCCTGGAGCCTGCTTCGGATTCTGTGTCTCCCTCTCTCTCTGCCCCGCCCCTGCTTGTGCTCTGTCTCTCTCTCACTCTCTCTCTCAAAAATAAACATCAAAAAAATTAAAAAAAAAAAAAAAAAAGAATCCCAGCCCTGGAAGGTGCTGGGCCTTTCCACGACGCCGGGCTCCCCTTCCCACCCCACACCCACCTGGAAGATCACTATCCTGCCAGACCCACCTTGAGCATCTGGGGATGTCTTCTTTGATTCCCTCTAATCTGTGCATTTCCTCCTTCGGGCCTAACTAGGACCCGTCCCTACCGTTTTCCCGTAATGGACCGTTCCTGCTTACATCCTGTCTCCCCTGTGAGCTCCTTCAGGGTAGGCATTGTGTCTCAGCGCTCGGCACATAGTAAGCGCTCAGTAAATGTGTGCTGAACTGAAAGGAATCCCTGAGGCGGTCCCAGAGGGGGGCGCCAGGCCCTGTTGCTGGGCTCTCTCATCCGGAATAGAACCGCCCTTTATGGCAGTTTCTCCTTCACCTGACTGGCCCCCACTCACCAGTACAGGCCGGAAGGGCAGAGCGGTGGGCTCTGAGGACCTGGGAAGCCGGCGGGACGGACGGGATGGGTGTGAAGAGGGAAGAAGGAGACGAGGCAGCAGCTCTGTCACACGCGGAGGAACCCCTCCTGCTGGGGCCACGGATAACTGACCCCTCCTACTACCAGGTAATGAGAGCTTGGGGGACTTGGTGTCTGGCCCGCCTCCCATTCTGGGACGCTCCAGCCCTGAGTCCTGGCACTTCCCTGCTACTCTCCGTGACTCTCGTGTCCTTCCCTCTTTGCCAGCTCCTAAAGGCATGACTTCTCAAACTCGGTTGCTGTATTAGAGTCACTGGGGAGCCTTTAAAACTCCCACCACGGGCCGCATCGCGCTAAAATCTTGGGCCCTTCCGCTCACGACTGGCTGCGAGGGCTCCCAAGCCAGGTGCTCCCGGGAAGCGTCTGGGAAGGAAGGCGCGGACGGCTGCGACGCTCCAGTTTCCCTGACGGGGGCAAGGACGGTGGACCCGGGTGGAGAGAGAGCAGCCCGAGGAAGCAGGAAGAAAACCATGATTTTCTTTGCACGTTCCACACTTACTTCTCCTACTGAACCTTGAAGAATTGGGTCTTCAACTTTGATGTCTATTAGAATCACCTGGGGAGCTCCGACTAGGCCCGGGCGACACCCCGCTGTCAATCAAATTGGAAAGGGGCAGGGGAGCCAGTGATGAGGTCCAGCATCGGCAGTTTTTCAAGGTTCACATTTAAGAATCACTGCTTTTTTCTTTTTAAGTTTGTTTGTTTATTTATTTATTTATTTATTTATTTTAATGTTTATCTTTGAAAGAAAGAGACCGAGCACAAGCAGAGAGAGCGGGAGGCACAGAATCCGAAGCTATTGGCACACAGCCCGACAACTCGGGGCTCGAACCCGTGAAATGAGAGATTATGACCTGAGCCGAAGTCGGATGCTTAACTGACTGAGACACCCAGGCACCCCTAAGTTTATTTATTTAGAGAGAGAGAAAGAGAGAGCGAGTGCCCGGGGCGCACAAGCAGGGGAGGGGCAGAGAGAGATGGAGAGAGAGAATCCCAAGCAAGTGTCACACTGTCAGTGCAGAGTCCGATGCAGGTCTTGAACTCAGGACCCGTGAGATCAGGACCTGAGACGGAATCAGGAGTCAGACACTTAACCGACTGAGCAGGTGCCCCAGAATCACTGCTTTTTGCGGTTCCCCCCAGAATCAATATTACCCGGGGCCTTGTTAGAAATGCAGGATCTCAGGCCCTCCGCAGACCTAGTGAATCAGAATCTGCATTGGAACAAGGTCCCCGGGTGGCCTGTGTGACATGCTTTAAGGGGCAAGCATCAGCACCATTCTCCTCCCGAAAGCTCAGACAGGGTAAGTAATCCACCAAGGTCAGGCACAGCACGGCCATTAAATTTAAACGGAGAATCCAGGCCCAGGTCGGCCTGGCTCCAAAGCCCATGCTCTCTCTACTCCAGACGTTCTGTTCAATGTTTTAGGAAGCAGAACCTGCTACAAAAAAAGCAACACGTTTCCAGCAGGAGAACATCGTGTCTGACTAATCCCCATGGTTATTCTGGTTCACGGGGAAGCCAGTGGCCAGAACATTCGAGGTTAAAATGCCCCTGCCTGGGTTAAGTTAGAAGGGGGGCCCAGGGTCCGTGGGGGAGGGGTAAGGAGGTAGAGAAAGGGAAGTACTTTCTCATAATGGCGGGGGGGGGGGGGGGGGGGGAGGGTGGATTAGGGAAAGGAAACAGAAACCGGCATCTCTCCGGATGGAAAAATGTTCAGATATCAAAAGACAGGACTGATGTCCACTAGAAATCACGCAAGAACGAGAGCACTGGCCAGATACCCAGCTCCGCAGATGCCCCCAGAGTTTCACAAGTGGTAACATCCGAGAGAATTTCTAGGTCGCGTGAGCTGACAAAAAATGTCAGATGAACTTCAGTTACAGTTTTACATTCTGGAAAAAGTAATCCTAGCTCTACTCATTAAATGATAGCTGTGAGCAATCAGTTACAAGTTAAAAAAAAAAAAAAGATGGGGGGGAATAATTTTCTATCGTTCTCAGAAGACATTGGCTTAATACGCTTCCACAGCTAAAAATGCCACGAGCATCTGGCCAGGCACCATCAGGAAGGCTTTTTGGAAACAAAACAAAAATCGTCCTACCCTAATATAAAATGGTGACGCAGCTCAATCTGGAGTACTGTGTGTAGTTCCCTCACTGCGTCTCTGGGGACATGAAGGAGAGAGATCTAGAGAAGGGCGGCTAAAACCATCCAAGGGCTATTAAAAATTAGGACTCTTTAGTCTACAAAGACAAAGAAAGGTTAAGACGATAGACCTGGAAATTATATATATGATTGAAATAGGTGTGGGGGTGCCTGGCTGGCTCAGTTGGTAGAGCACTTGACTCTCGATCTCAGGGTTGTAAGTTCAAGCCCCAGGCTGGGCATAGAGCTCACTTAATTTAAAAAAAATATATGGGGCATCTGGGTGGCTCAGTCGCTTAAGTGTCTGACTCTTGATTTCGGGTCAGGTCATGATCTCCTGGTCGAGAGATCGAGCCCTGTATTGGGCTGTGTGCTAAGTGCAGAGCCTGCTCGGGATTCTCTCTTTCTGCCCCTCTCCCCCTTGTGCACGCTCAGGTAATGCTCTCTCTCTCTTAAAATGATAAACATTAAAAAAGTAATATAATAGGGGTACCTGGATGGCTCAGCCAGTTAAGCGTCTGACCTCAGCTCAGGTCATGATTTCACGGTTCACGAGGTCGAGCCTCGCGTTGACAGGGCGGCAGAGCCTGCTTTGGGTTCTGTCTCCCTCTCTCTTCTGCCCCTCCCCTGCTCACACAACTCTCCCTCTCTCTCAAGAATAAATAAGCATAAAAAAAAGTTCCCTTTAAAAAATTAAATTAAAATAGGTGTGATAAAGGAAAGATCTAGACTTTTCCAATCAATCCCGGTACACAGAGGAAGAGCTTATACTTTGGGTGTTTTTTGTCAAATACAGGAAGTTCTACTGTTTACAAAAGCTGATAGGGGCACCTGCGTGGCTCAGTTGGCTAAGTGTCCGGCTTCGGCTCAGGTCATGATCTCATGGCTGGTGGGTTCAAGCCTCGCATCAGGCTCTGTGCTGACAGCTCAGAGCAGGGAACCTGCTTCGGATTCTGTGCCTCCCTCTCTCTCTGCCCCTCCCCTGCTCATGCTCTCTCTCTCAAAAATAAACAAACATTAAAAGAATTAAAAAAAAAAAGTGATAAATCTATGGAATTGGTTATCTCAGGAGGACTGTGTTAAATATCTCACAGTTTATTATGGGATTCTAGAGATACATTTTTTAAAAGTAAGTTCTGTGCCCAATGTGGGACTTGAACTCAGGCCCTCGAGATCAAGAGTTGCATGCTCTACTCCCCCAGGTGCCCTCCCGGGGACACATTTTTAACCTTTTATTGTCCTCTCCTTTGAGGAAAAAAAAATGCACTAATATCAGAATAACCACAGAAATAAAACAAAATTAGAAAAGCTTCACACATTCCTCACCTACTCAGCTTCTTTTATTTCTTATTTTTCCAGACTTTTCCATATGCACGCATCATTTTTTCACATCAAGGTATAACTATATGCTCATGTCCTGCTATTTGCATTTTATCAAACCTCTCCAGAATTTCCTGTTACTTCACTAAGGTTTATGACTGTGTATTTAATGACTGCCTAATACTTACAGCGGATAATTTAAATATATTTAATTAACCTGCATTAGAAGACATTTTGGTGGTGTACAATGTTTATGGTAAACATCCTTGTAGGTATAATTTTTTTGTTTTTTTTATGACTCCTTGGAAGGAAATTTCAGGAGTGGACAAAGGATTATAAACATTTTGTCTTAGGACATACTGCCAAGTTATCTTTCTAACAGTTTATACCGCTGAAACTACCGCCAGCAATAGAGAATGGAGCCGTTTTTATTACAATGTCATAGGCATGAAGTATTACCATTATTTTAAAAATTTGCTATAGGGGCACCGGGGTGGCTCAGTCAGTTAAGCGTCCGACTTCGGCTCAGGTCATGATCTCACCGTTCCTGAGTTCGAGCCCCGCGTCGGGCTCTGTGCTGACAGCTCAGAGCCTGGAGCCTGTTTCAGATTCTGTGTCTCCCTCTCTATCTGTGCCCTCCTCTGCTAATGCTCTGTCTGTCTGTCTCTCTCTCTCAAAAATAAATAAACATTAAAAAAAATAAATAAAATAAACTTATCATTTAAAAAAAATAAAAAATAAAAATTTGCTATAATAACAGATATAAAATTGAGCCTTCCCATTTGTTTCATATTCTCTATACCTTTCAGGTGGACTTGTGGAGGTCTGACCTCTAGTTTCATAACATGCCCTCTTATGCTTTTTTTAAATTATTTTTTTCTTGGTGATTTTTAGGTAGAGACAGACCTCTGATTCAAAATAATCCTTTGTTCAGCCTCCACTTTCTCCAGCTCCCCACACCTAGTCCTTTGCTCTCCTCGTTCAGAATTCTGCCTGACAGGGGCGCCTGGGTGGCTCGGTTGGTTAAGGGTCTGACCTTGGCTCAGGCTGTGATCTCGAGGTTCGTGACTTTGAGCCCCACGTAGGACTATCTGCTGTCAGAGTAGAACCTGCTTCAGACCCTCTGTCCCCCCTCTCTCTCTCTCTCTCTGCCCCTCCCTCGCTCCCTCTCTCTCTCTCTGTCAAAAATGAATAAACATTAAAAAAAAAAAATCTGCCTGACGATGTCCAAATGGATTCGAGATACCCACTTGGACAGTCAGGCAGCACTTGAGCTGCCACTCAGGCCTGGAATCTGATGCATCAGCCAAGACTACGAGGGCCCCCCGGTTCTCAGCCTCCCGCACCCCCATGACCCAACTCAGGACTGATTTCCGTGTCAGTTCTCGCTAAGTGGCATTCGCGTTAGGTCTCCTCCTTGGCTCTAGGGCTCTGCTTCAGACCTCTCCTCCTGGCTGGGCCCTGGGCTCCATGAAGAGAATTCTGGATGATGTCTAACTGTCCGTCATCACCCCATTCCGTCTGTCCCCTGCCCCTGTGTTTCTCCACCAGCCCCGCCGAAACCCAGCACAGACGTGGTCTGAATGACAACCGAATTTGCCTTTCTGGTGGCTCGCCAAGTCTTGCCCACTTGCCCAGCCCACGCTCTCAGCCAAGCCTGGCTGACAGAGCCTGTCTTATGCTAGAAGAGGGGGATGGTCCCGGCACGACATCTGTGGGTGGGCCCCAACCCAGGTGCAAGGTCTCAGCCCCCACCTTCTCCCCATTCTCAACCCATGCTGTCTGCTTCACCCCCACGCTCTGAAATATGTCATGCATGACTTCAACTCTCTGCTTGGAAACATGGGTGGGATTTTCTTTTTTTGTTTGTTTTGCTTTTGCTTTTAATTTTCCCCATTCTCATGAGGATACCAGTAGCCATCTCCCCCTTTTCTTCAGATCTCTGTCCTTACTATCATCTCTGGCGGACAGGGAGGGACAGGGATGCCTCAAATCCCTAGGCCCGCTTCAGGCTGGGGGATACTGAACAGAGGGGCTGGGAATACAGGGTTCCTAGTCCCCAGGAAAAGTTCCCCGGAGCTCTTAGCCGCCCTAGTTAATGCTGCCTTTGTGATCTCCCCGGGCGAAAGATAGGTGGGTGAGGCCTGTGGACAGGACTACGTTTGGTCCTACTGGTTCTAAATAAGTCCAGTGTAACTAAAAGGCCAGCGGAGGCTGTGGGGGTGGAAGGACCAGGGCTGGCAGCCGCAGGGCCACGGTCTGACTCTTGAGAGACTGATACAAATCACAGCACAAGGCAACCTCAGCAAATCATGGACCCCAGCCCCTTTGGCTTTACAGATGAGGACACCGAGGCTCAGGGATGGAGGAGTCTAAGCCTGGAGTCCCATAACTAAGGAAGTTTTACGCGTAATCTGCTCCTACATTGACTGTGTTCTTTCCAAATAATTTTCCAATTTGACCAGGGTCTTTTTTTTTTTAATTTTTTTTTTTAATGTTTATTCATTTTTGAGAGAGAGAGAGAGAGAGAGACACACAGAACCCGAAGCAGGCTCTAGGCTCTGTGCTGACAGCTCAGGCTCGAACTCACAAACTGTGAGATTATGACCTGAGCAGAAGTCGGATGCTTAACTGAGCCACCCAGGCACCCCAATTTGACCAGGGTCTTGATTCCAGGTATGAGAGGCAGCGGCTGTGACATTTCATCACAGGGACCATGTCGGCTTACGGGCCCAGCTTGGGAGAGTCAGAGGTTCACCCCTTCCTGTCCCAGGGCAAGACCAGAAGCAGGAGGAAGGAGGCCTCAGTGCTCATTAAGTGCTGATCTGGAAAGACAGAGGCGAGACAGCCAGGCGCAGACAGCTACTCTTCTGAGAAGATACCATCAGGTATGATTTCACAGAAGCCAGCCAGGCCCTGCGCCGCCGGTGCCAGCTAACCTATGACATTCTGCGGGCGACAGGAGTCTCAGATGCAACCTGCCATGTGCCTATGGCCAGGCTAGGTCCTTTTAAGATTAATCATCCTATGTAATCATCATAAGATTATCTTGAGATAACAAGAATGACTGCCATTTGACGTAAAAGAAAACTAAGATTCAGACAGGTGAACGGGCTCGCTCAAGGTCACGGAGCCAGTAAATGGCAGAGGTGATATTTGAACAGCAGCTTCCTAACTCCACTGGTGTCCTTTTCCCTGTTCCACAGCTTTCTCCTGGGTCCAGGCAGGAAGGAGCCTAGGAGAGGAGCAGCATTTGGTATTTGCACCTTTGCCAATTCAGGAACCATCAGGAAAATTCAGGGCGCCGTTTCTTTCTCTTTGAGCTGAAACAGGCAGATCTCTGCTGAAGATCCTGCCGCATGTTATGGGGACCTCTGAGATGAGCCGGTTAGCGTCTTAATTGTGTGCTTCGGGGGGAGGCTGTCAGTATCACTAGCATTCCGGAGAGAGGCTAACCCCTGGAATGTTCACGGGAAAGGCCACCTCCCAAGTTCCACAGAGGGATGATATAAACAGCACTGGGCATGTCAGGGAGCCCGAATGCTGGTACACACTCTGCCGCCCTATTTGCTATGAAATCTAGGGCATCGGACCCTGGAGCTCAGTTTCCTTATCTGTAAAACAGAAGAGAATACCCGCCAACCTTGCAGGCTTTGGGGAAGAATGGTGAGTTGGAGAACCGATGTGAAAGTACTTGGTAAGTGATAAACTACTATCAAATGTCAGCGGTTACTTGTCAATCAGTATCTGACTGACAGGTGCTCACTACTCCTCACAAAGAGCAAATCAAAACGATTAGCAGAACAGTCCTTGCTTCCATCTCTTATTACAGCCACTCCCACTGTCACAGACCTATTCCTCCTTCTGGGGCTCCTTGGTTATAGATCTTGAGGAGCCAGCAGTAAGAAAAAAAAGAAGAAGGAGGAGGAGGAGGAGAAGGAGGAGGAGGGGGAGGAGAAGGAGGAGGAGGGGGAGGAGGAGGAGGAGGAGGAGGAGGAGGGGGAGGAGAAGAAAAGGGCTATTTGCAGTGATTTTCTGCCCCGGGGCAGGGGAACAGAAATCAGGAGACTCCGTCTGTTTCCTGCCTTGAGTCTCCTTGGATGGCTCAAAACACAACAGAAAGGACTGGTCTCTCAAATGCTAGGAATTCTCTCATCAAGGAGAAAAATGGATCAGGAAACGTACTGGCTGGGGAGTGAACGGAGCTGGATGGGGTATGGATGCCCGGTAGCGCTTCGATGCCCCTCGGAGAAAAGCAGGAAGAAAAAAAGCAGCCCATTCACTTTAGGCAGAAAGCCACAGACACCTCACATCTGATCCCTACCTTCCTCCTTCTCCCCTATTGCCCTTGTTTAGATGTGGAGCTCTGGAGGCGGTGTTTCTCTCCAGCACGAGGGATGCAAATGGACAACAGAATGCTACAAGGTCAGAACTGGATGAGACCGAAGGAGGCATAAGGTGCAGACGCAGCATTTGACAGCCTTGGCCCAGGGCCCCAGGGCTTGGGGGGGGTCACTGGGGTCACATGGCCTCCAGGCCCCAGGCAATGCTTAGTCATTCCTCTCCAGTGCCCACTGCCCTAGTCATTCAGGCGGACCTCTAACCCCGGGCTCCTGACCCGCTGCTTCTGAGGTGAATCAGCAAACGGTACAGAACGCAAGGAATCCCCTACGGATCATGTCTTACAGTCTCTGGGAGGGGAAGCGACTTGTGCTCGGTCACAGGATTACTGAGACCTGAATATCGCTGAGAATTCTTATCAACCCTGGATCTCCCTCAATTATTCCTTGTTTTTAAACCAATCTTCCAATTTTATATATTTTCCCTCCCTTAAAATTTTTAGATTAGTTTTTATTTAACAAAGTACTATGTGCTTGCAGTAAAAATAAAGAGATAAAAGTAAAAAAAGTGGAAATTGAAAAATAAAAGCCTCCCTCTCCATTAAAATTCCTAGAAGGGGCGCCTGGGTGGCTCAGTCGGTTAAGCGGTCGACGTCAGCCCAGGTCATGATCTCGTGGCTTAGTTCGAGCCCCGAATCGGGCTCTGTGCTGACGGCTTAGAGCCTGGAGCCTGCTTCGGATTCTGTGCCTCCCTCCCTCTCTGCCCCTTCCCTGCTCACACTCTGTCTCTCTCCGTCTCAAATATAAATAAACATTAAAAAAATAATAATAAATAAAATTCCTAGAAATAATCACTATTAGTGAATTCTCATTATTCCTTCCAGAAATTTCAATAATTTAAAGAGTTACTTAGGGCACCTGGGTGGCTCAGTTGTTTAAGCGCTGACTTCAGCTCAGGTCACGATCTCACTGTTCCTGAGTTTGAGCCCCATGTCGGGCTCTGTGCTGACAGCTCAGAGCCTGGAGCCTGCTTCAGATTCTGTCTCCCTCTCTCTCTGTTCCTGCCCCACTCATGCTCTGTCTCTCTCTCTCAAAAATAAATAAACATTAAAAAAAAAAGTTACTTAACTATAGCTACTGATTTACGTTCTTGGTCATGGGCACTCAAGAAGATTTGTTGATTATATGAATGAATGGAGCCAGGTGAGTCAGAGGCTGGGGGGTTGCATCATACAGAAGGACAGCGACGGCGTGAGTTAAGCATCTCAGCAGATAAGAGCTCCCACTGGGGCCTATTAGCCAGGGATCTGGCATGCATCTTTCGTCTCTGAGTTGGTATTACAGTACGGAGGTCAAGATCGTGGGCTCCGGAGACAGCCAGGCAGAGGCTCCTGTTCTGGCCCTAACACTTCCTAGGCACGTGACCCTGGGTTGCTCCTTCCTTAAGGAGTCTCCGCAGCCTCATTGGTCACTCGGAGATTAAAATAGTACTACTTCATGGTGCTAGTGTGAGGATTAAAGAAAAACAACGCACATAAAGAACACAGGCCGCGTGCTTGGCGTTAAACGTGCACTGAAGAATGGTGGCTATCGTCATCGTTACTCTTGTTGTTGTCATTATTCTTCTGCTGGCTCACCTCAAGAAAGGAGAAAGCCTGCAGGTCCGTGACCTAGTGCTATAGAAGCGGATCGGCCCAGGACCTGGTACTCCTCTGCTGAATACATCCGGCAGGGAAGGGAGACAACTAAGAAAGAACTCTGGTATGGCCAGGGGTTAATGCCCAGGAATTTCTCAGGATATTAAAAATTCTACACACGCCAAACCACAAGAACAGGTGCCCTATAAACTCTGAGAACAGGGACCTGCCTTGCACGGTCTGCATGGCTGAACGGCTAGATTCGTGGGAAGAGGGACCATTTTCTTATCTATTCCGGCTACCTGGTTCAACAGCTCTTGGGCCAAGAAGGCTCCAGAAGTGTCCTAGACTGGCCAGGTGCAACAGGCGGGCAGGGCACGGCAGGAGAAGGGTGCTCTTCTCTAGCCGAATTCCAGGCCTTTCCTCTAGTCCTCAGAGCACAATGAGAACGTTATCACAGCCACTTAATCCAATCTTGCGCTATCTGGGGGCTGGCAATGACGAAGGGCAATAATACCCTCCTCCAGTCAACACACATTGGGGGAAACCCAACACTGGACCAAAAGGCCTTCTGAGCCTCAACATAACTCGAAGCCCAAAACATCTGATGGAAATGTATTAGTCTTAAATGCTTCTTGCTCATCAAATCTTTATATTATAAGATGCCCCAGCTCATGGTAGTTTTGTTAAATGATCACGTTGGTGCCAGGGATGGGAAGGAATAGAAGCCATGGTTCCCATCAATGCCAAGAGGCCATGGACTCTGGCCTAGTTGCCAGACCCAGCTTGGAGCAACCATCGCTTTTTATCAGGAAGCTTCTCTCAAGGACGGCGGGGGACTTAGCTGAGATGGGGGGGGGGGATGCTGTGTCATCCCTGATCACCCAGCCCCGTAAATCTCAAAACGTCTGGCATGGGACTGGTGTCCTGGGGGACACGGAAGGAACCAGACCGGCTTTGGGAAAGTAGACACTTCCTAGATTACTGGGGAGTCTCCAGAGACTGGTACCAGCCCGATTCGGAGACGAACACGAAGATCAGACAGTGGAATGATACTGGGTACTTAACTTCCCCCTCCCCAGCACTTTCTCTCCTACTGGGGCTTCTTCTCCCCCAGAAATCCCGCCGTTCGCCCCTTTACCCACTTTCTCCTTCTTTCTCCCTTCCTTCGTGACTCCACTCTCTTTCCCCTCTTCACCGTCCCTGTCTATTTCTTTCCTGTCTTTCTCCCCAGTCTCTTCTTTCTCTTTTCTTCATTTCATTGTCTTTTTCTGACTGGCCATGATAGAGAGCTGAAAATTATTTATTATTGACTGAATGCATACATTAAAACTTAAACCCTCTGGTCTTAATTTTTTCTTTTCCTTTTTTCTGTTTTTTAGGTTTTATTTATGGGGACCCCTGGATGGCTCAGTCAGCTAAGTGTCTGACTCTTGATCTCAGCTCAGGTCTTGATCTCAGGGTTATGAGTTCAAGCTCCACGTTGGGCTCCATGAAACAAGTAATCATAATGTAAAGTTTTATTTATGTAACTCACCTCTACACCCAATGTGGGGTTCAAACTCATCATCGAGAATTGTGTGCTCTTCTGACTGAGCCAGCCAGGCACTCCTGATCTTAATTTTCAAAAAGATAAACTGAGCATTTTATATTTTGCTCTAAAAATAGTGTTTCCAACAATTAAGGACTTTTCGGAGGAGGAGGGGACTTTAAAGACCACCTAGTTCAATGGCTTTGCTGATACATACATCCCTTTTGAGCACCTCCCACACTCAGTTTCTCCTTGAACACTTCCAGGGATTGGAGCCTGCTACCTCCAGAAGCTGCCCATTTCTACGTGTTAAGAAGTTCTTTATATTGACTTTAACCTGCTCCCATAATTCCCATCCCCTGGCTACCAGGACAATCTAGGATATAAAAACAGGGCAATCAGGGTGCCTAGTGGCTCAGTGGGTTAAGCATCTGACTTCGGCTCATGATTTCACAGTCATGATTTCACGGTTTGTGAGTTCAAGCCTCGCATCGGGCTCTGTGCTGACAGCTCAGAGCCTGGAGCCTGCTTCGGATTCTGTGTCTCCCTCTCTCTCTGCCCCTCCCTGACTTGTACTGGCTCTCTCTCTCTCTTTCTCTCTCTCTTAAAAATAAATAAATAAATATTAAAAAACATTTGAAAACAGTGCAATCATCAGAAAGCGAGGTGCATATCAGATTCAAAAGATGGAGGTAGACCAGTTGGGCGAAGTTCTCCGACTGGAACAGCCTGCTTGGGCGGGCGAGATTGAGGAGACATATGGCAGTCAGCCATTGGCAGGCCCTGAACGCCAGACTAAACCGTGGTGTGTTGGACTTATCAGGAAGGTGAAGCCAAGTGAAACTGTCCATTAGGCAGTAACACACAGTTGTTACTTACTGAACACTCACGTGCCAGGAACTGTGCCAAGTTCTTTAACACTGATGATCTCACTTAATCCTCCCAATAGCACTGACTGAGGTACTGTTACTGTTTTACTTTATAGATGAGGTAACTGAGGTCTCAGGGCTAGTAAGTCACTACACCTCAGGTCTGTCTGTGTCTGATGCACCTGTTCGGAATACAGCACTCTACAGAATAAGGTCACAGAGAGACCAGGACAGGAGACCCCAATCTGGGAGTCATTTACATAGAGGGAGAGAGTGTCATGAACAGTGGGTGAGGGTCTTGTTTAAGATCTCTTCTAAAGACGGGCCCCCAATCTCCATTCCTGGTCTCGTGCCTCCTCTTAAACTCCCCCGACCCACCTCCAGCTGCCCATTGGATTTTGTCACCTCAAATCCAACGCATCCACACACCCTCCTGCCATTTGCCCCCACCTGCCTAGCGACCGGTTCCCTAACTGATCTTCCTAATTCTTTTTTTTTTTTTTAATGTTTATTTATTTTTGAGACAAAGAGAGACAGAGCATGAGTGGGGAAGGGGCAAAGAGAGAGGGAAACACAGAATCCGAAACAGGCTCCAGGCTCTGAGCTGTCAGCACAGAGCCCGATGCGGGGCTCGAACCCACAGACCTCGAGATCATGACCTGAGCTGAAGTCGGACGCTCAACCGACTGAGCCACCCAGGCGCCCCTGATCTTCCTAATCTTTAAGCATAAAAGAAGATCAAATTTCGTGTTAAACCAACCTGGGCTCGACTCGACTTGCCACATACAAACTATGAAGCCTTGGGCAAGTTACTTAACCTCCAGCGGCCTCAGTTTTCTCAGCTATAAAATGGGAAGAGTAACAACACCTTTCTCAGAAGGTGCTCGTGTGGATTAGGTTAGATTATTTGTGATATAACATGTAGTATGGTGTTTGGCGCATAGCAGGTGTTAAGAAAACGGCATTATCACTGTGATTACTGCTGTTTCTGGGGCTTGGAACTCCCTTTTGCGTACTTTTTTATGGTTAATCCCAGGGCTCTCGAGTGGAGGGAAGAAGAGGGACCTACTACAAAGCGGACAATAAAAATTCAGCGCAGTTTGTATTCTCTGCAATGACCTCATCCCTTCGGCTTTGGGAGCCGCTGCTGCAGGGTCTCTGTCCTACGCCCACCGCACACAGAGCTGGGCTCCAGCCAAGACCCGCCTGCCCTTCTCCCTCCAGACCTACTTCCGCGGGGATCAACCGGCAGGGCCTCATCCCTTCCTGTCTTTAAATGGAACCTGCATTTTGTGTCCTCTGCAGCCCTGACCTCCCCTAGACACGCTTCTTTCTTTCTAAGTATCTGGGATCAAAGCTTTAGAGATCACCTGGTCCCATCCCTCAAAAATTTCAGTTCGAAATTAACGCAGTCGTTTGAGACAACGTCTCGCACAATTAAATGTGAATAAAGCGGGCCTTCTCCCAACCCACCTGTGTGCGCTCACCGGTCCTCACTGCCGTCCGTGCACTGTGCACAAACATTCGACTTTTACCACGTCTGCCGAACCCCCTTCCTCATAGGCCCCAGGCTCTCAAACCCCCTGGAGATACTACAGAAGGGTTGGTAAGGATTCGTGAGAAAGCAGGCACTGATCACAATCGCAATCACAAACAGTCCCACATTTGCACACCTAACACACCCCGAGGCCCATGGTGAACACAGAAGGAGAGACGAAAGGGGACTCCAAGGAGACAGGCACTGTGTTTGTGCACAGTGAGGACAGAACAAAGGAAGCGGGAGCCTGGAGGTGGAAGGCAGGGAAAGCGGGCGAGACAGACTGTAAGATGAGTCAGAGTGAATGAGGGCACTAGGTCGCTGCTTAGTTGCCCCCCGAGGGTGGTGTGAGCTGGAAGAAGGGAGTGGGGGGAGGCGAGAAGGGGAGCTGATGCCGTCACTCAGCAGCGGGAACCAGAGGAGCGTGTTGCGGATGGGGAGCAAGAGCTCAGCTAATTTCCGGGAGGGACCCGAGCTCCCAGCCTTCTGAGTTCTCCCAGATCCTTCTTGCCTGGCTCTGCTCCTGGAGCTGCAGGGTCACGGCCAGGCGGCTGGGATGGCCCGGGGAGGAACGAGTCAAGCTAACAACAAAGATGTCAATCCCGGCGATCGCTGGACCCCTGCTTGGCAGACAGAAGCCGCCCTGTGGCTGCTAATGCCCCTCCATTTATTTGGCTCTTTCAACGTATTTCAAATGCCCTCCCACTAATGATCTCATTTAATCTTTGGCACGAGCCTGTGAAATAGGCAGGCCTGGGATTATCTCCACCTCGCTCCTCCCTCTTTGCCCTGGTGATCCCTCGAGAGTCCTCAAATCGTTTCCTCCATCCTAGAAACATCCAACACTGAACCAGGCGGTGCCTTAGAGGTACGGGGTGCTTAGGGTCCTCTGTCCAGGCTCCACTCTGAGTTGCCTATTGCTGTTTGCCCTGGGCTGGGGATGGTAAGTCACAGGATATGGACTCATTCGCCTCCCGGCATTTCCCAGCCACCCCTCCCCCTTCACTAATGTCTGCATGCAAGCCTGGTACATAATGACCATTTCACCCAGTCCCCAGGGAGATATGTCGGACTTCTCATTAGGCGCACGGAAACCTAAGGCCTGGAGAGGCAAAGGCCTTTGCCCTGAGTCACGCGGTGAGCGAACATGGAGGGACCGTGAAGAGCACAGGTCCGGGGGCATTAGGAGACCTGGGCCCCAGTCCTGGCTCCACTGCTGATCAGCTGAAGGCGCAGAGATTGTCACTCAGCTTTCCCAGCCTTGGTTTTGCTAACCGTCAAATGGGAACAGTAATACCCATCTCTTGGGGTTGCTGGAGATGAAGATGCCAAGGAGTTACATAAAATGAATTTTTCTGATTATCAAGTAGCACAGGCCACATCAGCACTCTGGCGTCGTGGAGAGGCTGGATCAAGCACGAAGAGTCTGGGATTTCCTTAACTTACCTGTGGGGCCCTGGGCAAGTCCAGGCCTCAGTTTCCCAAAGACCCCGCCAGCTATAAGAAGCAGGGGTCTGTGGACCACAGCTTGAGTGCAAGGATTCTGACGCTCGCTGCCCTGATCCCTTAACTATCCTGTTGTCTGTGCCCCACGCTATCTGAGATTCAAGAACCTTACTGAGGGAGCGAGTCAGTTGCCAACGATGGGAGATCCCATTGTTCCCAACGGGAAGAGCCCGCTGGATCCTTCACACCAACCCCTACCCAGGTCATCAGGGCTGAGGTGTGCTTCTGCACTGTCTCAGCCTCCACTGCCTCCCAGCTTTAAGGGACATGAGGGTGGAGAAGGGGGACGTACGGGGTAAGGGTAAGGAAACCAATGACAGATTGCCCATGTAAGCTTTCCCATGGAAAGCCCCAGATTGCCTGGTCTCCCCCCCTCCTAGGGAGAGCTGAGTCTCACTATTCTGCCTTTAACATCTTGCTTCTCCCAGGATAGCCCCTGATCCATTCTTTGAGGAAGCACCTCAGTATATCCCTTGCTGAGCTCGTGGAGGTGAATTAAATATTAAACATGCAAGGCCAGAGCCCCGGGTGCAGCAACACGTTCCCAGAAACACAGACAATGGCTCATCTGCCCGTCTTCCGGCACCCGCCGCTCTCCTTCCGAGGGCTGGGTTCCCTGCTCCCCAGCCCACACTCTTGAGAGGACATAAAAATTAGCAAGATTTTTTTCTCTCCAGCAAGTGATCAGCTCTTGGTTCCCCGTGTCCTTCCTCCAACCCCTAGTGTTGAGGAATCCAGGGACCTGGACATGCCTGGAACATTGAGTTGTGGCATCGGCAGCAGTGAAATGTAACAGGTCTGTGGCTGGCCTGGCAGAGGGCCTCTGTAGCTTAGCCCCCTCCCCCCCCCCCCCAGGGCCCGGAGGCCCCCATCGGGAAGGGAACAGCTTCGGAAGGCCCAGAGAGCTCTCAGAGCTATGGGGAGTTAGATCTTACTGGGACGAGGAGGAGGCCCGGGTGTGGGGGCCAGTTTGCTTCTCAGGTTGGAAAAGCTTCAGAGAGCACCCAGACTGCCTCGATTTCACAGAAAGGGAAACTGAGGTTTGAGGAAAGGAGGAAGCAACTTACAGGAGGTCACTTAATGAGCTAAAGAATAGCTAGGCCTGGACTCCAGGTCTCCAGGGTAGGGCCCGGTGCTCTTTCCTCCCCTCTCTGTGCTCCCTGAATCTCCCTCCTAATGCTACCAAGCGCCGGGCCCTGCCCTGCAGGGCTCCCGTGGACTGCTTTCACCGGGAGCTGGAAGCCTTCCTAGTCCTGCCTTGCCATCCAAGGACTGACAGAGCCCGAGGTCCAGGCTTTCCAGCTCAGCTCTGCCATTTTGTAGGATGGAACTTTGGTCACGTCCCCCCTCTCTGAGCCTTAGTTCCCCGCCTCTAAAATGGGGATTTAAGAACCAGCACCCTGGACGGCGACTGTAAGGCTCTAATGAGATCGCATTTGTGGGGCATTTGGTAAACTGGGAAGGGCGATCCAAATGTCGGATATTATTAAAATGGTGCGAGGTGTGAAGGGGCTGCAGGGGGAGGAGGTCCCAGGGGAGAAGGCTATGCAAGACAATCCAGGGACCTGACTGATGCAGAGGTCACCAGCAGAGACTGACAGGCAGTAGGTGAGACCAGCCCAAGCTCATTGGCTTGAAAGATCACCAGCCTGCTTTGCTTCGTGTGTGTATGTGTGTGGTCTGTCTGTCTTCCGAGGCGCTGCTGGAAGGTTCTGCCTGGCAGCTGGGGATCACAGGAATTGGCCTGGCTGCTCCAGGGGACCATCTGGCAGGAGGGCAGTGTGTGGCGCTGAGGGAGGACACCCTGCTCTGTTCAGGTCAGGTCACAGCCCCTCAAGGAAAAGCCCGTCGGCCCAGACCCCTCTGGGGGCCTCTGGAGTACCCCTGCTCTCTGGGGCCCTTACCTTGTACTTGGCTGCGAGCAGCTCTGTGGCCTGCTGCTCCCGCCTTAGGTCTTCCAGCATCTTCTCCTTTTCCTCCAGCAGCTTCTGCTTCTCCTCGCTCACGAGGCTGCGGTCATCCTGGATGGCCGCCTTCTCTTCCTCCAGGCGCTCCTTCTGTTCCTGCAGGTAATTTTCCATGTTCTTGTCCAAGGCCGACTCCAGGATGGGCTGGGGCGGGCGGTGGTTGTTGTTGTTGTCATCCTCCTCTTCGGCCACCCAGGCCTCTATCACGGGCCCCTCGGGGTACCCCGCTGGGGCTGACACGGCCTTCTTCCTGCGGCTGCTCTTCCTCCGGAGCCGCTTTCCCAGCATCCCCTTCTTCTCCAGCTGGGCCTTCAGGCGGGCGATCTCCTCCTGGAATTCCCGCAGCAGAGTGTCCTTGGGGTCCTCGTTCACCCGAGGCTTGTTCTTGATGTTCTTGGCCCTGTTGGCAAAGCGCAGGGTGGAGAGGCTTTCGTCGTAGCTGTGAGAAGCTGGCCCCAGAGTGGCCACCATGATGGTCTTGGCGTTCCCCCCGAGGGAGTCCTGGAGCAGCCGGGTCAGCTTGGAGTCCCGGTAAGGGATGTGAGTGCTCCTGTTCCCCGCCAGAGCGGCGATCACGTTGCCCAGGGCAGACAGCGAGAGGTTAATTTTGGAGGCTTCCTTGGGCCTCTCTCCACCACCACCACCACCACCACCGCCGCCGCCGCCTCCCCCACTGCCACTGCCCGTGGGCTGTGCGACCGTCCCTCCGGCTGTGTTGGGTCCTGCCTTGTTCTGCCTCTCGCTGCCAGCCAGGTCCACCAGGTTGAGCTTGCCCACCCGGATGTGGTCCTGACCATCCGAGCCGCGCTCGCTGCACTCCACGGTGATGACGAAGATGGCATGGGAGCGGGAGCTGACCTCGTTCATGTGTGTGCTGCCCACGGCCCGGGTCTGGTTCCCCAGGTTCATCACGTGCTCGATCTCCTTGACATTCTTGGTGACGAAGGAGGAGAGGTCCTTGATGTAGACGCCGGTCTCCGGGTTCTCCTTCAGTTCTAGCCTCTTGCCAGGCTCCTTGGAGAGCAGGTCTCGAATCTCCTCCTGGTAGATCTCCAGGTAGGAGGCCCGGACCAGGTACTGCTGGTTCTGGGAGCGAGAGATGTGGGTGAAGATATGCTCAAAGGCATTGGGGATGACCCCGCGCAGCTCGGGCTCCACCCAGGTCCCCTGCATGGTGTAGGTCTTGCCAGTGCCCGTCTGGCCATAGGCGAATACCGTGCCATTGAAACCCTGAAGCACCGAGTCTACCAGGGGCCTCACGGTTTCATCATATAAGTCCGCCTGCTTGGAGCTGGCATCATACACGGCATCAAAGGTGAAGGACTTGGGCAGCTCCCCTGGGGCAGCGCGGGGGTTCCGCAGGGTCACCTGGCCCAGTTTCACGTCCATGGTCAGGATCTGCTCGTGACCAGCAGCCTCCTCCTTCCGGCTGAGGGGGCGGCACCGGGCCACCACCTTGAGGGCCTCGCTGGCCTTGGTTTTACTGGCCATCTTGCTGCTCTGTCCTTCCTGCCCCCAGGGCCCCTCCGCAGCCTGGGCGGTCCTGCTGTCCTCCCTAGGTCCGGATCAGCGGGGCCGGCCCAGCCCCCAGGCGCCGCTCTTCAATCCGCATGCAGCCTCCTAGGGTGGGGATGCTGGGAGGTGGCCCCGCCGCTGCTGCAGTCCGGGCCTCCACCGCTCTCCGGTCCTCGCTGCACCGGCCGGGCAGGGAGAATTAGGCAGAATCCCCGGACAGCCGCGGGAGCCGCGCCGGCCGAATGGCAGTGCCCGGAACCCGCCCCATGCTGGGGCAGAGGGAGCGCTGCCGTAAACAGCTACGGCAACAATGAGATAAAGGAAGAGGAAAATGGGATGGGGGTGGGCGGCGAAGCTGTCTTCTCCTCCTCCTCCTCCTCCTCTTCTAGGGATCCATGGCGGGGGCTGCGGGTCCTGGACGGCCGGGGGTCCCGGCCCTCCCGAGGGCAGAGGCTCACCTGGAGTCCTCCCCCCGCGCTGGGGGATCATTCATTGCAGCCAGAGCGGCTGCTGCGGCCCCTGCCTCCACCTTCCCCGCCGCTGCCACCGGAGAATGAGAGAGAAAAACAGAAGGGGATGGGGCGGAGCAGCCGCGGCGAGAGTGATGTTGCCGCCGCGCTGCGGCCCCAGCTAAGCCGCCCGGCTGGGGTGGGGCAAGGGGCGGGGCCGCGGGGCGGGAGGCGCGAGCCCGGCGCGGCCGGAGCGCGGGGGACAGGGGTGCATCGCCCGCCCGCACCCCCGCGGACCCCTCTGGAATGACAGGCTCCGGTGCCGACCCAGGTCCCGCGCCCACCAGGCGGGTGCGGCGCAGGCACCGCCCGCCGTCACCCCACTGGGCCCGAGCATGCTGGGAACTGTAGTCCTGCCTTTGTTAACCGGGGACTGGCAGGTCGCTGATGCCTTCTCGCGTCCGGGAGGCCCCTCCCTCTCTGGCGTGCAACCTACGGAGTGACTGCTGAGGTTGCAGCCTACCTGGCGGGGACTGGGGGGTATCCACCACCCACGCTTGTCCCCTCCACAGGTACCATCCTCCATCGCTCCACGGCTCCTGCCTTTCTGCCCGCGGACGCGTACATGTCACCCCTCCTCCCCTTCGGAGTGTTGCCAGGCACCTTGACTCCTAACCGTTCCCTGACTCTCTCCTCCCCTTTCCCTCGCCTGATTTACTTCTGGCCTTCCTCTTGTCTCCTGGATCCACCTTCCAGCTGATTCTCTCCTCACGTGTTCTCTGCACACGAGGCCAGGTCCCCTTCCCGCCTCTTCCGCTAACCTTCCATATCATCTCCAAGCCCCTCCATCTTCTGATGCAGGCCTACGTTCCCAGCCTCACCTCCAGGTACACTGTGTCCCAGACAGTCATTCTTTCCAACAGTTGCCCAGTGCCTACTGAGCCCATTCTAGGAGCTGGATCTTCTTGTCCTCACGGGGCTCACATTCTAAGAACCATGTTTTGTGTTCTTAACTAGATGGCTGTGTTGCATCTTTGTGCCATTCCCCAAAGGGTGCTGTCACCCTTCCACACGCGGGGCCTGCCACTTGGGCAGTTCAGGCACCTCCTCTGGGACGCGTTCCTTGATCGATTTCTTTTCTGAAGCAGAAAGACACACATAATTTGCATAAAACAAAGCTTGGACTCAAATTGCCCTTCCTTATTTTTTTTTAAGTTTATTTACTTATTTTGAGAGAGAGAGAGAGAGAGAGAGCCAGCATGAGCAGGGGAGGGGCAGAGACAGAAGAGACAGAGAGAATCCCAACAACTGATGCAGGACTCAGTCCCACAAATGATGAGATCATGACCTGAGCCGAAATCAAGAACTGGACCGCAAGTGACTGAGCCACCCAGGAGCCCCTCAACTTGCACTTCTGATCTCCATCCAACTGTGTGACTTTGGGTGGTCACTTACCTTGCTCTAGCTTCAATTTCCTTATCTGTTTAAAACAATTGGAGTGGCGGCGGTGGTGGGGTGGGATGGAGAGAAAAATAATTCTCCGTGGAGTGGTTGTAAAGCTCAAATGAAACAGTGAATAAACTATTGTGCCAATGAGAAGAATTTTTTTTTTAAGAGTTTATTTTTAAGTAATCCCTACACCCAGCATAGGGCTTGAACTCACAATCCCTAGATCAAGAGTCACATGCTCCACCCACATGTCCCTGAGAAGACTTATTTTTAAGCAAGCCCTTAATATATGCTTGTGGCCTGTCTTGGTTTGCCTGACAACTCCATGGAGTATGGATACTCCATACCCTTGTGAGTATCCTTGACAGATGCGATCTGTGTTTCGTGTTCCTCTTTGGGGGTCTCTGTATTTTTCCTCTAGGAGACAAATGAAGTATAATTTCTCAAGTTCAAGGACCAAGCTAGTGTCCTATCCATGTTCCACTCTGCAGAGAGCAGGTGAATCTGTGAACCGAGCCCAAGTTGTCCTTCCTCTCTGAGATCCAGACTGAGGAGGTAGTGTTATCTGGAACCTCACGGCCTTTCTTCCCAGAGGCACTAGCAGAATCTTTGCACAAAACATTTCCAGTGCTGTTCTTCTCTGGAGGACCTAATTGTTTAGTTCTTCACCTCCTCCCATCCTCAAATCCCCAGGACCCTGATGTCAGCTCAACTGGAAGCTCGAGGCTTAGCTGTTGGCTCACCTGCTTGTGAAGTTTCTGGCTTTCCTCGGCCCTCTCTTTGATCAAGCTCTACTACTTATGATTAACTTGGCTTTTGGACCAATTACTGGGTGGGGTTTTGGCTTTGTAGACTAACCTCTCTTGGCTCTGGCAACCTGACTTCTGGACGGACCAACCATTTGGCTCTTGAACTATTTTCTTGTTGCACTTGGCTTTGGTTTTTGGACTACTCTTTCTCTGCTTTGGCTAACTCGCCTGACACTACGTCTCTGCTGGGTAAGAGGGATTCTGGCTCTGTTCTTCCCACGTGTTACCTGCCACCTGGCAAGGTACTCGTTCAGATCCTCCGGTATGGGAGGGGGACTGGAATCCCAATACTTACAACATGTGTGATCCTGAGTAAAGCATTCAACTTCTCTGAACAGCTATTTTCTCAGCGGGAAAAGTAGAGATAAGAATGCTTCCATTACTCACAGGGTTTACATGAGTTTTAAGTGAGATAGTGTGAAACTTCCCTGGATGTAGAAGGCAGTTAAAAAAACAGTAGTTTTCCTTCCTTCTGTGCTTTGTATTTAACATTGTTCACATCCTGTGTTTCCCTTTTTCAGCATCTCTCCAACCATTCTTCTTCCCCTCTCCCTGTTCCACACTCAAGTCTCTAGTCCCTTGGGTTTTCTTGAAGTCCTCCACACACATCGTAATTTTTCAGGCCTCTCTGCTCTTGCTCATGTCGCATCTCTGCCTGAAATGTTCTCCTAACTTTGTCCAAGTCTACACAGCCTCACCTATTCGTTCCGCAACTCGATATGGCTTCTACTATTCCTGCTCAATAGCGATTTCTCTTACCCAGGATATCAGGAGCCCCATGGTGCCAATTCTAGTGGACCCCTTTCAATAGGAGCATTTGACATAACCCACTTCTTCTTCTTTAGCAAACTCTCGCTCCGTTCCTGTGGTTTTCATGACCCTACACTTTTCTGGTTTTCTTCCAACAGCTCTCATGAGGTTTTGGTTCCTCAGTTCAGTCTCCCTAACCAGTTGACCTCATTGGACTCCAACATTAAGTGATGTTCACCAAGGTTTGGTCCTAAGCCCCTTTTTACTTTCAATGTCACCCGATAATGATCACTGTAGTTCCTTGCTTCAATTAATGTCTAAGTGATTCCTAAATCGGTATTGCAGTCCTGACTTCTCTGAGCTCCAAATCCATGTATCCAATTCTCTAATGGACAGAGCCACTTGGATGGCTCCAGTGTGCCTGAAATTCTACTTGTTCTCACAGAACTCACCATCCTCCCTTCCAAACTTTGTCCTCCAAAAATGGTCCCTAGCTCTGTAAATGGCCCTTCCCCCACCCACAATATATCCTTCCAGTCACCAGATCCTGTTGACTTGACTTCCTTAATATTTGTCAGATCTATCAACCTCTTCTCCCCCTTCCACAGGCAGTATCATGACCCAAGCCGCCATCTTCTCTGGGCTGGTGCCCCACAGTAGCTTCCAGTCTGGTCTTCTTACATCATCCATTCTTTACAAAGTAATTCTTTAAAAAGACATGTCTGATCATGTCTCCCAATGCTTAAAATGTTTCGATGCTTTTCACTGCTCTTAAGTTAAAGTCCAAATCATGAATGTAGCCTCCGAGGACCTATGAAGTCTGCTACCTGCCCTATCTCCTGTCACATCTCCTGCCACTCTTCACCTTGCTTCCTGTAAAGACCACAGGGCCTTTACACAGGGCTTCTGCTACATAGAACATTTATCCTAATCATCTTTATCTAGATACCTGCTCTCCATTCTTCAGCTCTGAGCCTAAACGTCAATCCCAATGGGTGTACTTCTTGACTTCCCCACCCAGTTTATATCCCTTTGTAGTATGTTCTCACCGTTCCCTGTACTTTCTTTCATAAAACTTAGCATAATTATAATTAAATAATTAAATAATGATTTGCCCACCTTTGTTGTTCTGTGAAGATATAACATATCTGTTTGGCTCATTTTTTAAAAAGTAAACTCTACACCCAATGTGGGGCTCGAACTCATGACCCCGACATCAGGAGTTGCGTGCTCTACTGACTGAGTCGGCCCGGTGCCTGTTTTGTTCACTCTTGTATCCACAATGACTAGTCCAGTTCCTGGCACATAGCATGTGCTCAATAAATAATTTTAAAATCTTTTTTTAAAGTTTATGTATTTATTTTGAGAGAGAGAGAGAGAGAGAGAGAGAATGAGTGGGGGAGGGGCAGAGAGGGAGAGAGAGAATCCCAAGCAGGGATCCGCACCGTCAGCACAGAGCCCCATGTGGGATTAGAACCCATGAACTATTGAGATCATGACCTGAGCTGAAATCAAGAATCAGACGCTTAACTGCCTGAGCCACCCAGATGCTCCAAACAGAATAAATGAAAGTCCTGTATGAATATCACCTCTTCTGGGAAGACTTCTCTGACTCTCCTAGTTCTATCTATTCTAATCAATCATTCCTTTCCTCATAATTCCATAGCGCATTGTTCAGTTAGCCTTAGTGCCCAGCCTAGTCTGCCTTGTACGATGCTTGGAGTCTGGCTCCCTCCCCAAAACGTGTGCCCCTGAAGACAGGAGCTATGGTCTTTGTTTCTGCATCTCCTTTCCCCATATCTAGCAAGATACTATATATACATTAAGTAATCAAAATCCGTTGTTCAGCGAATGAATGAATGAATGTTCCAAGACCTTTGGGGCAAGGAAACGGGGAGGCAAGACCAAGAAGTGGTGGTAAAAAAAAAAAAAAAACAACCTTATATTTGTAGAATGATTTACAGTTAATAACGCATTATCACAGGTATTACTCACTTAATCATCACATCAACCCCAGAAAAGGGGCAGATATTAATATCCCGGATTAAAAGGAGGACTCCAGGGTGCCTGGTGGTTTTGTCTGTTACGAGTCCAGCTCTTGATTTCGGCTCAGGTCATGATCTCACGGTTTGTGAGGTGAATCCCTGTGTCAGGCTCTGCACTGACAGTGCGGAACCTGCTCGGGATTCTCTCTTCCTCTCTCTCTCTGCCTCTCTCTCTCTCTCTCTCTCTCAAAATAAATAAACTGAAAAGAAAAAAAGGACTCCAAACTGCAGGCTCACTGAGCAGGGAAGGACACCCGGTCACCAAGTGGCACAGTTTTCAGACTCCAAGCCTTCAGCTCTGGCGGTCTTTCTCCTGGGCCACAAGGAGAGCCGGTTGTGGACGTGGCAGAGGTTGTTTCTCAGTCTTGGTTTGAATGACAGTTTCACAGACGTCCAAATTCATCGTTGGCTTGGTAGGAGAAAGAAACTCCCCTCACTGAGTTTTCTGTGACAATGACAGCTCTTTCCTCCCAGGGAATTCTCGTACCAGCATCTTCTAATGTGGTCCTGGTAACAATCAGGGTGAGATTAGATCAAGAAGACAGAGTAATCCTGAGGCCTACAAATTTTCAGACGTTATTCAGGATTCGGGGTTACCCTGCAAAACCAAGTTCTGCCAGCAGAGGGAGACATGACTATGTGACAGAATCACTCACTGAGCTCCAAACCTCTGGGCTCTCCTTCGCTGTGAGATTATCTAATTTCAGAGAATCCCCCTCCTCCAGCTGTGTCCACGTTTAGATTACTAGCAGCTCTTCTTTCCCCAACAGTTTATTTTCTCCTTTCTCTGCTGTATTTTCTGGTAGATGCGAGTTGAGTCTACCCTCCATCCCATCTCCCCAAAATTTAGAAAAAAATCTGAAAATATTAAAAATCTGAATATTGAAAAAGCATGCACCTTAGTAGCTACCATTTATTGAGCACCTAATAGGTGGATTACGAATGTTTTCTCTAACTGTCACATTAATCCAGGTGGTACCTGGTCGTCCTGAGACTTCAGTCAAATGTCCCCAACTCTGTCAAGCCGTTCTGGGCCTGGAGTCTCAGCTCTTAACCCAACCCCTGCCCGACCAGGTTCCCCTTCCTCTTTCAACTCCCATGTCAACTCCTGCCTCCCCAGTAAAACTTTCCTGCCTTCTCCAGGTCTCGGGGTCTCTTTCTTTCCTTATCTCCTTGGCCATTTGTCCCATGTGCAATTAGCATCCGCTTTTTAAATGGTGTTCCCCATCCATCAATGGAAATATTCTGTCTCCCTAACTGGATTTCTTCTACTTGTCTACACTCAAATTTCTCATTACAGAAATACTTTAAGAACACGTGTGGGTTTTTTAAGGATTTTATTTTAATTTTTAAATGTTTATTTATTTTGGGAATGAGAGTGCGCATGAGCAGGAAAGAGGTAGAGATGGAGAGAGAGAATCCCAAGCAGGCTCCACGCTGTCAGCACAGAGTCCAATGCGAGGCTCAAACCCACAAACTGTGAGATCATCGCCTGGGCTAAAACCAAGAATTAGACACTTGACAACTGAACCACCCAGGCGCCCCTGAAGATTTTACTTTTAAGTAATCTCAACACCCAACATGCGGCTGGAATTTTAACCCCTGAGATTAAGAGTTGCATCCCCCACCAACTGAGCCAGCCAGGTATCCCGAGAACATGTTTTGAAGAGTTTTGACCAGACCGTATATAGAATTGTGTATCCTCATTTAAAAAAATATATCATACACATTATTGACCCTTTTTCTGCTTACTCTCCACGCAGTCCATCCGCACATCCTGTCTGGTTTCTCCCTATAAAATCTACCAGCTCTGACTCCGGGTGCGGCACCACCGCTGCCACCTGGTCTGGGCCACCTTCACCCCACGCCCAGACATTACACTCGCATTTGAACAGGAATCCTTGCTTCAGCTTCCCCGCTCCCCCCTCTCCAGAGAACAGCCGGAGTCTTCCTTCTAAACTACAAATCAAATCCTAGCACTTCCTGCTCTCAGCTTTCCAGTGGCCCCCTGTCGCTCTCAGAATGAAATCCAAAGTCCCTTGCCTGGGCACGTGGGCCTTCCGCGGTCGGTCCCTGGTTACCTCTCCCGTCTCCGTGCTCACCTGCTCCCCTGGTTGCACTCTGATTGGAGAACACTGGCCTCCTTGTCCTGCAGTCCTGCCGGGCACATGCCAGACTTAGGGCCTGTGCACTCACTCGTCCTTTTCACTGCCTGCGGGCTGGTCCTCCCGTGGCCGCACACAGACTCTCTCCGCCGCTTCGGGAGAATGTGAGCCCCACGACACAATTTGTTTGTTTGTTCGTTTGTCTTTAAAAATTTTTTAACGTTTATGTATTTGAGAGAGAGACAGAAAGAGACAGAGGACGGGCAGGGGAGGGGCAGAGAGAGGGAGACACAGAATCCGAAGCAGGCTCCAGGCTCCGAGCTGTCAGCACAGAACCCGGCGCGGGGCTCGACCTCACAGACCGTGAGATCATGACCTGAGCTGAAGTTAGACGCTCAACCGACAGAGCCACCCAGGTGCCCTCCCAAGACAGAAGTCGATTCTCCCTCCCCGTGCCTACAAGTATGTCTGGTTCATCATCAGCCCCCAGGAAACATTTGCTTAATAAACAAATGATTGAATGTAGTTATTAATAGCCTTTACGTTCATTTTGAATGGCCGCTAAGCTTAATGTAAACTGGTCTTTACTGTGAAATATTAGGCTGAACCCTATGAAATTGCCATTTTGTAGGTTAAAAATGTTTGATAGTGGCCATCTCACATAGTTCAAACAAAACACACTCAGGAGGTTGCATTACGTGAATATATGGCTCAAAGAATTATTATAAACCAACACCCCTGTACCGGACACCCAGGCTACACACAGGACATTGGCAGCATCCCAGAAGGCCCCTGTGGGACCATTTGCAGCCAGGTCTCTCTCCTTCCTCTCTGAGGTAACCACTCCTGACTTTTAGGACAGTCACTTGCTTGCTTCTCTTTGTTCTTTTACCATCTGAAGAATATGGTTTGGGGGCTCCTGGGTGGCTGAGTCAGTTGGGCATCCAACTCTTGATTTTAGTTCAGGTCATGATCTCACAGTTCCTGAGTTCGAGCCCTGAGTCAGACTCTGCACTGACAGAGCTGCATGAACCCTCTCTCGCTCTGCTCTTAACGGACATTTGGGTTGTTTCCAGTGTGGAGGTTCCCATTATGCTGCTATGAGCATCCTTGTTTCTGCTTCTCGCGCACATTGAACCCATTTTTTTCTTTTTTTCTTTTTTTCTTAACGTTTTTTATTTATTTTTGAGAGACATAGAAACAGAGCATGAGCAGGGGAAGGGCAGAGAGAGAGGGAGATACAGAATCGGAAGCAGGCTCCAGGCTCTGAGCCATCAGCACAGATCCCGACGCGGGGCTCGAACTCACAGACCGTGAGGTCATGACCTGAGCTGAAGTCGGCCGCTTAACTAACTGAGCCACCCAGGCGCCCCTGAACCCATTTTTTTCTTAAACTTTATTTTTTTGAGAAAGAATGAGAGAGAGAGAGAGAGAGTGTATGTGTGTGTGTCCCTGCATAAGTGGGGGAGGGGCAGAGAGAGAGAGAAAGAGAGAGAGAGAGGGAGAGAATCCCACCCAGACTCCACGCTGTCGGCCGGGTGCCCGACTCGGGGCTCAGTCTCACGAATCATGAGATCATGACCTGAGCCGAAATCAAGAGCCAGGTGCCTCACCGACCGAGCCCCCCACGTGCCCCCGACCCATGTCTGTGGCTCATATTCCCAGGAGTGTTAGACATCTTCTCTATGGTCCCATGCTGGATCGCAGAGAACGCGGTCTTGAATCTAGCAGACGTCGAGCTGTTTGCCAGTGCCAGGTGTGACAGGTCTCCCCGACGGCGGCCTCTGAGCATTCCGGCCGCCTCCCGTCAGAACCAACCCTTAATATTGGCATTCTTGGTTTTAGAGACGCGGCGACTGATTGGAGTTTTAATTTGGATTTCCCTGATGACAAATAAAGTTAGACATCTCTTCCTAGGCTCGCCGACATTTCATATCTTCTTTTGTGAATTGCCCCTTCCTATCTCTCGCTCATTTTTCTACTGAGTGGCCTGTCTTGTTGTTCTTGTTGCTTTATGAGAGTTCTTTTATATTTTGGCTTTGAACTTTCCGTGGCTTCTATGTGTTGCAAGCATTTTCTCTGTAGCGTGACATTTCATTCTTTTCACGGTATCTTTTTATAGCCAGGAATCCTGAAGTTTAAGGCACTCGCACTTCTCCAGTTTTTTTTTTCTCAGATTAGGGCTTTTCGTGTTCTGCTTTAAAACCCTTCCTCTACCCAAGGTCACAAAGATATTCTCCTATATTGTTTTCTAAAAGCGTTACTATTTTTTAATTTTTTTCACTAAAATGTTTGACAATTTTATGCACGGACCACTAAAGTTTAGTATTTCATAACACAACTGGCTGAAGTCCAAGATATAAAGGGATCACGTTCAGGGAACTGGGGAAATCACTCTATGACCTCACTATACAGTGTGTGATAAGAAGCACGCTCACTTTATCAGAGAAAACCTGTCTACACGTAGCAGTTGCTCCAAAAAGCCGTCGGTCTTCTCGGCTTGTACAAACGGTGTTCCAGATTTTAGCACAAACTGGCAAGCTTCAACTCTCCAGGGTGGCAGAGACCTGGCTTTCACCCTCCGGTCCTTCCACCCCAGCCTGTGCTGCGCGGTGCGCAGTGTCTTCTCCAGGTCGTCACCGGGACTGCTTGTGCCGTCAGTCTGTTGCAGGAGGGTCTGTACCGCCGGGGGGAGAGCCTGCACCGTCCTGGGGTCCGATTAGGGCTGCTCTCCAGTTCCCAGCTTGGCAGTGAAGACTCAACGGTCACCTGCGCTCTGAAAGCGTGATTGTTTTATTTATTTATTTATTTATTTATTTATTTATTTTAAATTTTAATGTTTCTTTATGTTCGAGAGGGGCAGAGTATGAGCAGAAGAGGGAGACACAGAATCCAAAAGCGAGTTCCAGGCTCTGAGCTGTCAGCCCAGAGCCCAATGCAGGGCGCAAACTCACAAATGGCAAGATCATGACCGGAGCCGAAGTCAGATGCTCAACCGACTGAGTCACCCAGGTGCCCCCCTCCTTTCTTTCTTTCTTTTTTTTTTTTTAATGTTTATTTTTGAGAGAGAGAGAGACAGGGCATGAGCAGGGGAGGGGCAAAGACAGAGGGAGACACAAAATCCGAAGCAGGCTCCGGGCTCTGAGCTGTCGGCACAGAGCCCGACGCGGGGCTCGAACTCACAAACTGCAAGATCATGACCTGAGCCAAAGCTGGATGCTTAACCGACTGAGCCACCCAGGCGCCCTTCCTCCTTTCTTTAAAAATTTTTAAATGGTGATTAAAAAAACCCAACAATAAATGGTGATTTAACATTATAATTTTTTCCAGATCATAATTTATTTCAGATCATTCTCTCTATCGTCACACATTTAGGGTAACCTTTTTGTTTTTCTTTTTGCAAATACTTCTTTTAAATTTTAAATTTTATTTATTTTTATTTTATTCATTTTTTTTTTATTTTAGAGAAAGAGACAGTGCGAATGGGGAAGAGGAGCAAAAGGAAAGAGAGAGAGAATCCCAAGCAGGCTCCATGCTCAGTGCAGAGTCCGATGCGGGGCTCAATCCCAGACTCCTGGGATCACGTCCTGAGCTGAAATCAAGAGTCAGACATTTAACCAACTGAGCCTCCCAGGCAGCCCCAAACACTGTGTTGAGTGTTGTAGGAATGGCCTCATCCAAGCCCTCTGGCATTTAGTGAAAGGAAGTGGTGGTAGGTATTAATAGCCCACTAACATTCTAGCCTTGCTCTCTCTCCTGAATTCTAGATGGTTCTCCCAATGCCTGCCAGTCAAGCTCACAATCATCACCAAACTTGGGAGGTGTCTACCACGGAGTCAGTGACTCTGGCCACTTTGGCGTTGACCTTGACTGGAAAAGCACCCGACTCTCTGCCTCATCCGACTGTTGTGTAGATCAAGGCACAGAATCCTGCACCTCCAGACTGCCTGTCTGGTGCCCTTTCCCCTGGTCTACCACCACCAATCAGCAGTGAGATCAAGGTCCTAGCTTTTACATCCTGGAATGTGGCAGGGGCGGTTTCCCGGTGTGATTCACAAACTGCAACAATGTTTCAGTCTTGACACAGAGACAAACTGAGGGAAGGGGTATGCGGTGTCCTCAGCCGGGAAGCTGCCGCCCAGCCTTCCAGTCCCCAGGGATCTCTGCCTTTCTGAGCTGGTAGTGTCTCTGTAGCGGAGGGTCATTGGCCCCCCTCCCTGCCTTGAGAGGACACTCCCACCATCCTTTTCACTGTTTCTCTTGTGATGCTGTTTCTCCAGCCCTGACTACCCGGGGGTCAGGGAGCATGCGTGTATTTCTCCGCCTCTCCCCAGCCCCGTGGCCGGACAAGGAATATAGGCACCAGCTGGGAGAGTGAGCCATCCGATGGTGTTTGGAGGAAGGATTCCAAAGTGGCCCAGAATGCGCACCTCTAGCCTTACCGTTGGCTGACCGCTGTCACAGAGGAGTGACAGAGGAGCTGGGCAAACTCTCACAGGTCACCGCAAGGAGACTTTCAAATCCCAAGCCTGACTCTCTGGCAAAGCCTCAAGTGTACTCTGCAATAGCTCCACCCAAAGGCCATGCCGAGTGCCCTGGGGAAGTTAGTCCCCCGGGAAGATCCCGCCTGCACCCTCTGCGGGTTTAGAATCTAAAGAGAGCAACAGCCTTTAGGATTTGGGAGCAGAGTGGCCCCCGAGCTGGGAGCACGCTCTGAGTCCGAGTCAGGAAACCTGAGCTCAGGGCTGGCTCGGCCACCGTTTGCCCCGTGAGGCCGGGCCTCCTGGTGACTTCACCCCTCTGAGCCTGTGCCCTGATACGCCCAGCAAGGGGCAGCCCTACACAGCCACCGCACAGCGATGGAGTCAGAACAAAGGACACGAAGCGTCTAAAATTACTTTGAAAAGCTTAGAGCGTGGTATTGACCTGAGGGTCATCAGACAGAGAAGCGCTGACGGATGAAAGGGGTAGGCCGCTGACTCTTCCAGAGGCACTTAACTCGGTAGTAGGAACAATCCTTTATTTGTTCAGTGCTTGATAATTTACAAAGTGTTTCTGGGTTCTTTATCTCCCCTGAGCCTACAATAACCCAGCCAGGCAGGGTGGGGATTATTTTTCCCCCGACCACTGAGCAGGTAAAGAAAAGGAGGACCATTTTCCCATGGTCCTACAGTCACAGAGCCAGGACTAAAACCCCCTTGTGGTAGCTCTCTGTGCTCCTTATGATGGGCCCATTATGGTTTCAGTTACTGCAACCCCATGGGGCAATTTCCCACAAGACATGTGAACACATCCTAGCAGGCCCAGAGCCCCCCTATGACTGGAAGGGGCGGGGAGGGTGGAGAGAGAGCAAAGAAGGCTGCGGTTACCTCATTAGCAATGGGAAGTTACTGAAAGCAGGAAAATACTGTGATCAGATCTGTGTTTTGTTAAAAAATGCTTTCCTTCTCCACCTCTTCCTTATCTGCTCCTTCTTTCTCCTTCTCCTCTTTACTCTTCTTTTACTTTGTATAATTCCCCAGAAAAAGAAAGAAAGGAAAATTCTGGGACTTTCCATCACCAAAACCCTTGGGTGTTCATCCGGGTGGAGTCCTAACTGGCTGGCTCCCTGCATTTATAGGATCCCAGGGTCCCGCCCAGAGACTCCCCTCTCTGGGGCGGGGGAAGGGGAATGTTCTAGGAGCTTCATGCTCCAGGAACGACGTCGGGATTCGGGGAAGGAATCGGATGTAGCGGGCATGTACGGGCTAGAACCGGGGCCCTGGTCCCTCCCTGGCCTTCCGGAAAGAGCCTTGCCTCATGAACTGCCTGACGTGGCCCAGAACCTGAGGTCCCGGAGGTGTGCTCTTCCCCGCCCGGTGTCTGCCATTCCGAGGTCACGCTCCCCGGGCCACCAGCGAACGGCCCGGTGGCTGATGTGTAATCGGGGGCGCCCCCTCCAGGATGTCTCCCTCCCCAGTTCCCGTAGATCACAGGCCTAACTTCCGCTCCAGCCGGAGTCTCCTACATAGATCACACGCCCCGCAGCTGGGCCCCGGTCCGGTCCGAGAGTTTGGGGAGGCTCGAAAGAGGAAAGGCAAGCACTCATGCCGCCCCCGTGTGCGTGTGCGTGTGCGTGTGCGCGTGCGCGTGCGCGTGCGTGATGAGCGGGGGACATCTTGGGAGCAAGGGGTTCGCACTCTTTCGGCAGAGAACCTTAGTCTCGTCCGTCTTGCTCAGGATCCCATCCCCGGCACCACGCGAGAGGTCGGCCCCTGACAAATAGTCTCCGAAGGGATGAATGCATGAACAATGAAGGAACTGCAGAGTATCGCGGCCCGGATGTAGCAACCAGAGAGTCCTCGGAGACCTGGCCAGCACGTTTCTAAGGAGCCCCAGCGGGGCAGGCTGGCGCGGATGGTGAAGGAGTCAGCAGGCTGCGTGGACAGCCCTTGAGGAGTCTGGAGGAGGCCGCAGGGCAGCGGGGGGGTGGGGGGGGGGCGGACAGGAAAGCCTGTTTGAACTGAAAGCAAGAGTCCTGCCGAGGATGTCACCGGCTGCAGGCCCTCTTGCACCCTCTTCCGTATCAGCAGTCTCTCTTTTCTCGGGTGTGCGCGTGTGTGTGTGTGTTTAATTTGAGAGAGAGGCTCTTAAGCAGACTCCATGCTCAGTGCAGAGGCCAACGCGGGATCGAGCCCACAACCCTGGAATCGCAACCTGGCCCGAAATCGAGAGTCGACGCTCAACCAACTGAGCCACCCAGGAGCCCCTCTAAGAAAACTTTAAAATTCAAGAGAAATGGGAGTGATTTTTGAGGTGATGAGTTCTTTGCCCCCCCCTACCCCCCCCCCCGCACTCACACACTGTTCCCCTGTCCGGAATGCCCTGTATTTGTTTGTCTAAAACCTGTCGTCCCTTCAGCCCCCAGGCCAGGGACAGTGGAACTCTTCCAGCACCTAGAGCTTCTTGGGGGCCCGTGGACCCCCTCAACCTGCATAGTTTAATATCGAATCAGATAGTGTCTTTTATTGTCTTGTTTATTTGTTTTTGAGGCATATTACAGTTTATTTCACAGTTCACATGCGTCAACACTTACGGATGAGCTGGGAACAATTTCGGGTCCCAGGATACCTCCCCCTCTCCCCCTGGGGTGCTGAACACTCCTCCCGTTGCCCAGTTGGCATCTGCTCAGGGAGTTCCTGATAATTTTAATTTTGGCCTAAAATGGAAACAAAGAATCCTATCAGGGGCGCTGTTCCTTAGGGCGTTCCGGCCTTGTCCTCCTCTCTCTAGTTACTTAGTAGCCTCCTCCAGGGCCCGAACTGTGTCCCTGTTCTCTACCTCTCATAAGACGAAGCCCTGATGAACACATTTTAAGCGTGCTAGATATCCCTGTTGGGCGATTTCAAAGTTGATCTTGCGAAGAAGCAGAAAAATAGGCCAAGGAAGCTAGATTGGCAAGGTTGCTACTCGTATCCTAGTTCACACGGTCCCCGGGCCTGCAAATCTCCCGCTGACATCTGGCCCCGTGATAGTTACTCTAGTCCCAGAATCCTGGTGTGACTACGGGCACCTTTCCTGGGTTCCATATTCTGGAACCTCCCTCCTCCTCAGGGAGTTACCTTCTTCCCACTTATTCTTTCTCCAGAACTACTCCCTTTGTAGCCAGAGCCGACAGAGATGCTCCTTCCCACGCTCCTTGGAATGCCTCCATCAGTCCCAGTTTCTACTTTAAGGGATACACTCTGTTCAAGTAACTGGAAGGAAGGCAGAGCCTGAACATGAACTTCACTTTCCAGAAGGGACTCTGCCTTCTCTGACACACCGTGGATAGTCCCTTCCTTCCAGCCCAACAGGGGGGCCTACTTCAATCATTTAATGCCCTGAACAAGCGTACAAGACAGACAGACATATAAAGCGTAATGAGGGCTTAGGGACAAAGAATGTAAACCCAAGGAACCTCTTTCTTTTGGAGGGATATTCTTCGTGCTGCCAAGCCATGGGGAAGCTGTGTGGGGACCCTGGGATTTTCCTTTCACTTTCTTGGGCTCTCAGGAACCACCCCCTGGTGACTCAGTGGCATGAACCTAAGGGCCAGGTAGGTGGGGCACAGTTTCCCAGCCAGGTTTACCCAGTTTGACCAGGCAGAGGAGTGTGCTGAGGCTGTAAGCAAGAGAGGAAGCCCCAAATAGAGGAAGGACGGGGTGTTGGTTCCTCAACTTGTTGAGACCAGAGTTGTGTAGCAAGACGAACAGGAGTGTGCTCAGCATTTCTCCTTCCTTACTGGGGTTTCACCTCAGCCCCAGTTCAGTGGCAGCCGTGTTGGCTCAGAAGTCTGAGGGAATCCAAGAGGAAGAAGCTTGTACAATCCTTCGTCTAGTGGGGCGGGGGCGGGGCGAGCTGGTAGAGTCAGCCTCTGGCAAGATCGGAGTGGGTTATGTTGCCCCAACTCTGGATCTGACTTCTCTTGCTTCTCTAACCTACCCACTCTGCCCTCCAGTCATAGCGAATTTCTTATCATTCCTGACCATGACGGGCATGGCTGCTGCGTACAGCTTCATGGGTTGTGCACCGAACAATTCTTAGAGGTGCGTTTTCCTAGACAAAGGAAAAAAAAATCGTGCATGATTTTACCAGGCAGCCCTGAGACCAGTCCTTTTATGACTTCTTTCCCCTATATTTCTTCCTCTGCCAAAAATGCCCTTGTTTGCCTTTCCTCTCACCATGTATTCACCTGGTGAGTCATCTAACAGTTAGCTTTCAAACTCTGCTCAAATAATGTTGATAAACACAAGTGTAACAACTGAATGCAGTGGGAAATGCTCCCAAGACATTGGGAAGAAACACCTCTATATACAAGAGTCTCAAACTGGCACACTGTTAGCACATTCTGCCTGGCAGTTTTGTTACGCCCATGGGGTGTTCTGAAAGGCAGTGTGAATAAAATCCATCAGAATGAGTCAAATTGAAAAGACATACTAACGTTGTTGGTGAGGATATGGAGCAACTAGAACTCTCACACAACGCTAGTAAGAGTTAAGTTGGGGTAACTACTTTGGAAAACTACTTGGTGATATCTACTAAAGTAGAAGGGATGCCTCGCCTATGGTTGAGCAGTTCTGGTAGAAATACACATGTACACACACACGAAATGTGCACACACGGTCATAAAGGCACAATGCATACTAGCCCCGAACTAGAAATCACTCAAATGCCCACCAACAGGAGAATAAAGATGTGATAGATTCATAAAATAGAATACTACCCAGCAATGAAAATGAATTCATCATTGCTTTCCATAACAACAGGAATGAATCTGACAAGTAGAGTGTTGAGTGAAAGGGCCCAGGCTTAAAAGAATACATACTACATGATTCCATTCTAGCACCGTGGTGCTAGAAACGAGAGTAACGGCTACCCCAGGAGGGCAAGTGGTGACTGGAAAAGAACACGAAGCTTCTGTGGTGCTAAGCAATGTTCTAGTTATTACCACGGGAGATAGTCACACAGATGTGTGCTCATTTTGTGCAAGTTTATTGAGCTGTACACTTAGCTTCGTACGTGTTTATGCGTGTATGCTATGCCTTGATAAAAAAGGTTACTTAAAAGAATCAAAGCAACGTCTCCTGCAGGCAGTGATGTAGTAGCAGAATCTAGATTTACTCTCTGCCTTCATCTGTTCTAAAATTGAACAAAATACATGAAGCAATGGTTTGAAGACATCGGATGACAGGTGTTTTGGGACAGCAATCCCCGAGAGAAAGGAAACAGATGGGATGCTTGGAAGAGTGTCCCAGCTCACTGCCTAGAGAGAGAGCTTCCAGGCCACGGCCCAGAGAGAGGGAGAGAAAACTCTTGGAGATGTGCAGAGGAATCTCCTGGAAAGTTTTGCCTAGGTACCAATCGGAACACGTGCATGTAGACATGCCCGGCACTGGGGAAGGAAGCATCGTTGAAGGTGAGGAGACGGAAGAGCCACTGGAGCTTGCTCGAGCCTCCCCCCGGCCAGAGCACGAAGACCTCCCAACATGTGGGACACAGAGTCCTCAGAAGAGGGTTGCCTCAGTAGCCATGCCGAGTTAGTCCCAGTCCGGGAGCTGTCTGGACCCACTTAACAAAGCTGAAAAGCAAGCCTTGTGAGGCTCAAACTATTTCCAAGTAATTTAACTGCATCCTATACTAAAGTCACCACGTATTTAAAAGAATTTTTTAAAAAAATTCTGGTACCAGGGAGCCTGGGGGCTCAGTTATGTGTCTGACTCTTTTTTTTTTTTTAATTATTTTAACATTTATTTATTTTCGAGAGACAGGGAGAGACAGAGCATGAGCGGGGGGAGGGGCAGAGAGAGAGAGACAGAATCCAAAGCAGAGAGAGACACTCCAGGCTCTGAGCTGTTAGCACACAGCCCGATGTGGGGGCTCAAACCCACCAACTGTGAGATCATGACCTGAGCCAAAGTCGGCTGCTTAAGCAACTGAGCCACCCAGGTACCCCAAGTATCCAACTCTTTTTGTTTTTTATTTTAAAAAATTGTTTTAATGTTTATTTAGTTTTGAGAGAGAGGGACAGAGCATGAGTGGAGGAGGGGCAGAGAGAGGGGGAGACACATAATGTGAGGCAGGCTTCAGACTCCTACCTGTCAGCACAGAGCCTGACTCGGGGCTCAAACTCACAAACCTTGAGATTATGACCTGAGTTGAAGTCAGACACTTAACCGACTGAGCCACCCAGGTGCCCCTGTTTTTTTTATTTTTTTATTTTTTTATGTTTATTTATTTTTGAGAGAGAGAGAGAGCATGAGCAGGGGAGGGGCAGAGAAAGAGGGAGACACAGAACCCAAAACAGGCTCCAGGCTCTGAGCTGACAGCACAGAGCCCAACATGAGGCTCAAACTCACAAACCTCGAGATGATGACCTGAGCCAAAATCAGACGCTTAACCGACTGAGCCACCCAGGTGCCCCTGCCCCCAAGTGTCTGACTCTTAATCCCCGCTCGGGTCATGATTTCACAGTTCAGGGAATCAATCCCCATGTGGGACTGGGCACTAACAGTGCGGAGCCTGCTTAGGATTCTCTCTCCCCCTCTCTCTCTCTGCTCCCTTGCCCTGCTCACATGCTCTCTCTCTCTCTCTCTCAAATAAAATAATTCTAGTACCCAACAATATAACTTCAAAATATCTGGTATCTCATATAGTTCCACTTATATGGAGTATAAAAAAACAATTGAACAAATAAAAACCCAGCAACAGACCCACAAATACAGAGAATACACTGGTGGTTGTCGTAGGGCAGTGGGGTGGGGGGTGGGCGATCTGGAAGGGGGGGTGGGAGACCCAGGCCCTCAGGTCTGGAATGAATAAGTCACAGGAATGGAAGGTACAGCATGGCGAATGTAGTCGGCGGGCCGGTACTAGCACTGTGTGGTGACAGATGGCAGCTACACCTGCGGTGAGCACAGCATAACCTATAGACTCGTCCAGTCACTATGCTGTTAAAAAAGCAGTGGTTTTTGGGGCGCCCGGGGGGCTCAGTCAGTTGAGCGTCCAACTTTGGCTCAGGTCATGATCTCACAGCTTGTGGGGTCAAGCCCCACATCGGGCTCTGTGCTGACAGCTCAGAGTCTGCTTCGGATCCTCTGTCTCCCTCTCTCTCTGTCCCTCCCCCACTCGCACTCTGTCTCTCTGTCTCTCGAAAATAAAATAAACATTAAAAAAATTAAAAAAAAAAGCAGCGGTTCTTGGATGTTAGCTACACTTTTGTGGTGGTCATTTCACAATATACAAGTGTATCATTATGTTACACACCGTAAACTTATACAATATCGCGTGTCAATTATATAAATAAAACTGGAAAAAACCCAGAAAATATTTGGTAGCTAGTAAAAAATTACTTGTCATTCAAGTAAGCAGGGAAAAAAATCAATAAATAGAAACACATCAGAAATGATAGAGCTAATAGTAGACAAGGGCATTGAAACAGTTATTATAAATATATCCCGTATATTCCAGAAGGTACGAGAGGGCATGGGAATCAGGAAGAGTGTGGAACCTGCTTAAGATTCTTCCTTCCTCTCCCTCTGCCCCTCTCCCCTGCTTCCACTCTTGCTCTCTAAAATAAAAAATAAAAAAAATAAGCAGAACATCGGTGAGTGGCGGCAGCATTCAGCGGCCTTAGGAGCGTGTACCTGGGGCCCCAGAAAGAGACGAGGAGGGGAGGAGGGGGCAAAAACCATATCTGAAGAAATCATGGCTGGAAATTGCTTAAATTTGGTGAGAACTATACACCCACCACAAATCAGGGAAACTCAACAAACCCCACGCGGAGGAAAAAAATGAAGAAAAACCACCTCAAGGCGCATCGTAGTCAAATTGCTAAAACCCAATGATAAAGGGAAAATGTTAAAAGCAGCCGGAGGGGAAAACACGCTGTGAGCAGAGGAACGGAGATAAGGACGGTAGCAGACATCTCAGGGTCACATGCAAACCAGAAGATAATGGAGACACACGGCCAAGGCACTGAAAGAAAAACTGCCGACCAAGAACAAAAATATCTTTCTTTTCCCCCCCCTTTTTATTATTTTTTTTAAAATGTTGGGGCGCCAGAGTGGCTCAGTTGGTTGAGTGTCCTGCTTCAGGTCCGGTCATGATCTCGTGGTTCGCAAGCTCAAGCCCTCCGTTGGGCTTGCTGCTGTCAGTGCAGAGTCTGCTTAGGATCCTCTCTCCCCTCTCTCTCTCTCTGCCCCTCCTCCACATGCACACGCACACACACATGCTCTCTCTTGCTCTCTCTCTCTCTCTCTCAAAAATAACATTTAAAAAATTTTTTTAAAAGATTCAGCTTAAAAAATATAAAAATATTTATTTTAGAGAAAGACGAGCACATGCTCATGGGGTAGGGACAGAGAGAGAGAGAGAATCCCAAGCAGGCTCTGTGCTGTCAGCACACAGCCCAGGGTGGGGCTATATCTCATGAACCCTGAGATCCTGACCTGAGCTGAAATCGAGTCAGACCCTTAACTGACTGAGCCCCCCAGGCACCCTCCCTCCCCAAATATCTTTCAGTAATGAAGGTGAGACCAACTTTTTCAGAAATACCAAAGCTGAGACCCTACTTCTGAGTGTGATCAAGATTTTACCATGTGACTCTTCACCGCAGAGAACTGATCACTCCTGAGCGTAAGGCAAAAAGGAACTACCTGAAGACAGTGGAGCGAGAACAGAACCGGACGGACTCTCTCCCCGCCTCTCTGACCCACCTCGCTGACTCACGCACGCAGCCCAGCCAAAGGCAAACTGAACGGAGGCTGGAGCTGGCGCCTCGCAGGTGGTGGCAGGGGAGCGGAAGCCGACAGGTGAGGTGTATGAGGAAGTTGTCACCTTTGAGACTTTCAGCCCAGGGTGAAATGCATCCCATGTGGTCCACTAAAGGCATCCAGATTCACAAGAAAAAATAGATTTTATGATGCGGGAAATCAGAAGAGAAGAAGCCGGGAAAATAGTGAAAACTGACCGAGTGGAACCTGGGGGAAAAAAAAAAAAGACCCAGGGACGCCTGGCTGGCTTATTCAGAAAAACATGCGACTCTTGATCTCAGGGTAGTGAGTTCGAGCCCCACACTGGGTATAGAGATGACTAAATAAACAAGCAAATGAAGAAACTGAAAAAGAAAGAAAGAAAAGAAGAGAAAAGAAAAGGAAAAGAAAAGAAGAGAAAGGAAAAGAAAGAAAACTGGAGACATCTCCAAACTGTTACTCATATCTCAGAGTGATGCTCAAACCACAGTTGCATGGAACAGAGTCTGAAGATGCTGCACAAGAAATGGGATTGCCATTCCAGCCTAGCCAAGAAAGTCACCTGCTAAAACAAAGGAAATAATACTTATTGGTGAAAAATAGCTATATTAATTAGTCAGGGTTCTCCAGGGAAACAAAACCGAATATGTATGTGTGAGTGTGTGTCTGTGTGTGGACAGAGGGTGAAAGAGAGGGAGACAGGGGGTGTGGGGGGGTAGAAATTGATTACAGGAAAGTAGCTCTGTTGGCAAAATTCCTTTTTCTTCAGGGGAAGTCAGCCTTTATTCTATTAAGACCTTCAACTGATTATATAAGGCCCACCCACATTACAGAGGATAATCTACTTTACTTAAAGTCCATCAACTTAAATGTTAATCTTATCCAAAAAACACCTTCACAGAAATATCCAGAATTACGTTTGGGCAAATATCTAAGCACAGTGACCCAGCCAAGCTGACACATAAAAGTGATCATCACAATACCAGTCTGAGTATCTCCACAAATTCACACTCATAACACTCATATAAATAGCAATCTAAAATTACTTGCTAATAAAAGACAAAGAGAAAGAAACATATTCTCAAGAGAAAAATCAAAATTGAAACGAAATTGATGGCATTATAGGGAGAAACATACAATTCCATAATCACGGTTGAAAGTTTAAACTCTCCCTTTCTGGCTGCTAATAAAACAACTAAATTAAAGAAGTAGAAAACTCGAATAATTCTATATTCGGTAAAACTGTCTTTATTTGCCGATGACATTGTAGTGAATGAAAAGAAACCCTTAAGAATCTACCAAAAAGAATTTGCTACAGTAAATAAAACTTGCCAGTAAGACCTGGTTCACAGTCGAAATCTAAAAATCAATAGTATTCCTATATGCCAACAACAAATAACCAGAAAATAAAAATTTCAAAATCAACTCCATTCATGATAACATTAAAAAAGCTCACACAGAAATAAATTTTGCAAAAGATCTGTACACTGAAAGCCAAAAAAATATTGCAAAGGGAAGTTGAAGAATAGATGGAGAATATAATGTTACAGTTTGGAAGACTCTATATGATTAAGATTTCAATCCGCCCGGTTTACTCTTTAGGTTTACGTGGTCCAATCAAAATCTGAACAGTCTCTTTTGAGAAATTGACAAGCTATTTTTATTTTTTTTTAAGTTTATTTGTTTATTTTGAGAGAGAGAGAGAGAGCAGGAGAGAGAAAGAGAGAGAGAATCCCAAGCAGGGTCCACACTGTCAGCATAGAGCCCGGTGTGGGGCTCGGTCCCGTGAATCATGAGATCATAACCTGAGCTGAAATCCAGAGTCAGACGCTTAGCTGACTGAGCCTCACAGGTGCTCTGACAAGCTATTTTAAAATTGTATGGAAAGTCGAAGGACTTAGAATAGCTAAAACATTTTGAAAAAGAAAACCGAGGTTGGAGGACTCACACTCTCTGATCAAGACTTACTATAGAGGGGTGCTTGGCCGGCCGGCTCGGTTGGTAGAGCACGCAACTCTTGATCTTGGGGTTGTGAGTTCAAGCCCCACGTTGGGTACAGAGGTCACAAAAAAAAAAAAAAAAAAAGACTTACTGTAAAGCTTCAGTAGTCAAGAGAGTGTGGTTTTCCCCATAAGGATAAATATAGGCCAGGGGTCAGCAAATTTTTTCTTTAAAGGACCAGATAGTAGATGTTTTGGGTGTGTAGGCCATATGGTCTCTGTAACGACTATTCAACTACTACCATAGCATGAAAGCAGCCAGGCGTACTACAGAAATGGATGAGTGTGGCTGTATTTTAATAAAACTTTATTTAAAAAGCAAGAGTAGGCAGGATGTGTTGACCCCTGATATAGATCAAAGGAACATAACAGAGTCCAGAAATAAACTCTCACTCATCAGATCAACCGATCTCTTTACAAAAGTGCCAGCGTAATTCAATTACATTGAAAGGATAGTATTTTAAAAGTCAGAATTTACTTTTTTTTTTAACGTTTATTGATTTTTGAGACACAGAGACAGAGTGTGAGCAGGAGAAGGGCAGAAAGAGAGGGAGACACAGAATCCGAAGCAGGCTTCAGGCTCTGAGCTGTCAGCACAGAGCCCAACTCGGGGCTCAAACTCACAGACTGCGAGATCATGACCTGAGCCAAAGTCAGCCGCTCAACCGACTGAGCCACCCAGGCGCCCCTGAAAGGATGGTATTTTAAACCTGTGGTACTCTAGCGAAAAGATATCTGTATGGGAAAAAAATGAACCTTGACGCATACCTCATCCTGTACTCAAAATGGATCACAGACTGTTAGTCTGTTAGACTGGTTGTCTAGAAGACAGTCTTCTAGAAGAACACATAAGGGGAACATTTTGTGACATTTGATTAGGAAAGGAGCGTGATAGTGACATCACAAATTATAAAATAAAAATTGGATAACAAATGACAAGAGACCCCCGCCTAGCCTGGCCCTTTCTCGGGAGCCTTTCTCTTCTCAATTTTGCAGATGTTGGGCCCCAGAGAAGGAATCACATTCTTATCCTTTAATATTCGAGGGCTCTTTTTTTCCTTACATCTTATTCCTTTTTTTTTTTTTTAAACTAACCAATATATATCGAATAACTGCTCTCTGTCGTGTCGTGGCCAGGTACCAACAATATTTCAGCGAACAAAACCGATATATATATCTGCGTCTTTATCTATCGAGTCTTGTTTTTATTTTTATTTTCTAATTTTAATTTTATTTTTAAAATTCCATCTGGACTTTATTTTTTATTTTATTAGAATTTTTTAAACGTTTATTTATTTTTGAGAGACATAGAGACAGGGCTGTGAGCAGAGGAAGGGCGAGAGAGAGGGAGACACAGAATCCGAAGCAGGCTCCTGGCTCTGAGCCGTCAGCACAGAACCCGACGCTGGGCTCGAACTCACAGACCGTGAGATCATGACCTGAGCCAAAGTTGGCCACTTAACTGACCGAGCCACCCAGGCGCCCCTATTAGAATTTTTTTTTAATGCTTATTTATTTTCAAGGCAGAAAGAGACAGAGCATGAGTGGGGGAGGTACAGAGAGAGAGGGAAGACACGGAATCCGAAGCAGGCTCTAGGCTCCACGCTGTCAGCACAGAGCCTGACGCGGGGCTCGAACTCATGAACTGAGAGATCATGACCTGAGCCAGAGTGGGAAGCTCAACCAACTGAGCCACCCAGGGACCCCACGCATGGATTTTCAAGGCAACCTAAACACAGTTGCCTTTACCAAATACTTTTTTCTCCCTGCCTTCAAAGTTTTGCACTTCAAATCCAAGGTCTGATAGTGAAGAGACAGGAGGTACATACCACCAAATTGTTATCAATCGTGGCTTTAAAGGCCCTTTGTTTTCTGTATTTTCTAAAGTTGCAACATTTGTTATTTTTGGAAAGAAACTACAATAGAAGTTACTTAGGGAAAAAAAAACCCTCCGAAGATCCTCCCCTGAGGGAAATTTTCCCTGATCACACCTCTCCCCAGTATACTTAGGGATTCCTCTTCTATCCACATAGTCACCCTGCGTTTTTGTCACTCCTAGCCCACAGGAAAGGCAGGGGAACCATAAATGTGTATCTTCTTCCTTGGACTGCAAATTGGAGGGTGGGGACCAGGTTTTAGTCCTTTCTGAATCCCGGGCTCCAAACAAAATGCTTGGTGTTCAGTAAGAGCTCAGAAAGTGTCTGTGGGATGAACAGATGGATGAGGTTATCAGTTGTGGGTAAGAAACAAGATGGAGGCCCACGGTCTAGAGCGCTATGGTGGAGAAGGAGGCTGTGGGTCTTTGGTTACTGAAACACAGTTTCTCAGGGTCCTGGCCAGACCAGAGAGGAAATTTCGTGCTGAGTCCTCTGAGCTAGGGCTCAAACTTCTTAAGTGGTCCTGGGAGAGATGAGAGGGAGAGGGTTGCAGAACCTGGGATACAACTGAGCTTGTTGGAAGGAGTTCAGTAACCCTAGGTGGGGAGTGTCACAATTCGAAATTATCTATTGATTTGTTTGTTTTGTTACGTGTCCCCTCTTGTTAGGGAGAGCGCTCTGTGAGGATAGGCTCTTATCTGCCTTGTATCACGAGGGCTCGGACCAATGCCTGGCACATAGATGACACTCCATAAATATTTGTTGAATTAATGTTGAATGAACAAACTCACTCTCCACCAAGCCCACGAGAAAGAACCCAGACGCAGCATTATTCATTCATCCTGTGAAGGATAATCGACAATAGATCTGAAGAAACCCCAGTCAGCACATTCTTTACTCTGTGGGAAGGCGTGCTGCGGAAGCCAAAAGGAGATCTGAGAGTCGCTCAGTAAGTACAGAGCTGGACTAAGGGGACTTGGAAGATCTTAAGAGATGGTGTCACTGAGCTGGGGCACCCTGATGAGTCACGCTTTCCTACATGAGGACAGACGTTCCTTGCCAAACAGGATCCTGCCTTGCCCAATGCTGCCATCTCTTTCCTGTCACTGTGGGAGAAACATGGACGGCCTGCCCCATTCCCCTTTCTCAGCAAGCCTTATCGGTCCTAATGTTTCTTTTTTTTTTTTTCTTTTTCAAGGCTGTCCCTCACATTACTGTGCCCAGGATTACAGAGTGTCCCTTACTGGTTACATTTTCCACTGTGGCTTCCCAGTGACATTTTGGTTACGATTCGCGAATCCTGCAAAGATGAACTCTTCTGGGTCCCAGACTGAGACCTTCCTCTAGTCTAGTTGCAAAAGTTACTCATCGTCGCTCTACCTCAATTTCTCTGTCTTTAGAAAATGAAATATTAACCCCTTTTCCATGGGTCCCACAGGCTGCAAAGCAAAAGAAATTGAAGACGATGAGTATGAGTGGCTCAGAAGTTGTGCTTCAATCCTTTTAATTAAAGTTCCATGTCCGACTTGCCACTAATGAGCTACATGATATTAAATAAGTCACTTTGTCTGATACTTAGCCCATTGTTTTGTTTGTTTTGTTTTTAACGATTATTTATTTTTGAGACATAGAGACAGAGCACGAGCAGGAGAAGGGCAGAGAGAGAGGGAGACACAGAATCCGAAGCAGGCGCCAGGCTCTGAGCTGTCAGCACGGAGCCCGACCAGGGCTCGAACCCACAGACCGCGAGATCATGACCTGAGCCGAAGTCGGCCGCCTAACCGACTGAGCCACCCAGGCGCCCCCATTGGTTTGCTCTTAATAAGCAAGAAATCTTCATGTGGTTCTATGACCATAGAGTGACCTGAGACGCCCCCCTACTTTCCCAAGGAGCATGCTTGAGGAAAGACAGTTGGTTGCTTTTTAGTGCGCTTTTACTTGATTGAGTGTCGTATATAAACTGAGACCAGAGGCACTTGGCTGGCTCAGTTGGTAGAGCATGCAACTCTTGATCCCAGGGTTGTGAGTTTGAGCCTGACGTTGGGTGTAGAGATTCCTAAGAAACTAAATAAATAAACTTAAAAAACAAAAAACCTTGACAACACAGCTGAATGGTTTGAAAAAAGAAGGGAATTTCAGAAGTCGGGTAGTAGGAGGGATGGAGAGAAGAGAACTGGCAATGGAGAAAACTTTGAAGGAAGGACAGGTCTAGCGAGACAAAAGAAGGGAGCTAATTAAGCTTTGCTACATGATGTAATCCTCTTCTCCATCCTCCTGTGAAGGCTTCAGTAGAATCTCATTAGTCAGAAAGTATTTTCTTATAAGTTTATTTTTGAGAGAGAGAGAGAGAGAGAGAGAGGAGCGAGCAGGGAGGGGCACAGAGAGAGGGAGAAAGAGAGAACCCCAAGCAGGCTCCATGCTGTCAGCGCACAACTCGGAGCTCAAACTCACAAACCATGAGCTTATGACCTGAACCAAAATCGAGAGTTGGCCACTTACCCGACTGAGCCACCCAGGCGCCCCCAGTCATAAATGCCTTTGAATTTGAATGTATTTGGAAGATGCAAACAAGTGTCCCAGTGTGGCCTTGATGCTTCTGATGTGTACAGGCAGTAAGCGTAAAAGCCAGTTATCTTCTGGTTATGTAATTAAAGAATAAAGAGGTAAATCAAGTAGTCTTATGGGGTCTTACAGCTCTAATATTTTGTGATTCTATATATGGAATAGACAGAATGTTACCAGAAAATTCCTTTGTTTGTTTGTTTCTGAACTGTATCATCTTTTTAGGCTTTATTAACTATCTTTTTTATTAACTTCTTTTTATAAACTAAAAAAAATGTAATTATAGTATAGTTGACATACAGACATATAGTTTCAAGTCTAAACATAGTGATTTGACAATTATCTCCATTAGGATGTGTTTACCATGGTAAGTGGAGTTACCACCTGTCACGACACAAAGTTATTACAATATTATTGACTGTATTCCCTATCCTGTACTTTTTATCCCCATGGCTTATTTATTTTATAATTGGAAGTGCATATCTCCTCCCCTACCTGTCTCTCTTTTTTTAAATGTAAGCTCTATGCCCACCGTGGGGCTTGACTATAGGACCCTGAGTTCAAGAGTTGCATGCTCTCTGATTGAGCCAGCCGGGTATCTCAGGAAGTATGTACCTCTTTCACCTGTCTCCCCACCCTGCCTCCAGGAAATTGCGATGCAGTGGGTAAGAGTGGGGCTCGGGGATTCCCATTAAAAAAAATTTCCCCAGGTGATTATGATGAACGCCAAACTGTGGGCATCATTGTACAAATTCTTATCACATTCTGTGGTCAAATGTTTAATTGTCCACAGATGATCACCCTTCTCCCAGTTCTTAGCATGCAGTACTGCTGACAGAAGCAAGTGGGGTGTGTTCAGAGAATGAAAATTCACATTAATATTGTTCTGAGTGAAACATGCTTCTAAAAATAATGTATCAACGGGGAAAAGAATACAACAAATGGTGCTGGGACAACAGGATATCCATACCAAAAAAATGAAGTTGGACCCCTACCTCACGCTATATATACATATATGTAAATACATATACATACACATATATGTATGGCGCCTGGATATATATACACACACATACACACATGCATATATATACATACACATATATGTATGGCGCTTGGATACACACACACACACATATATATATACGTACACGTATATGTATGGCGCCTGGATGGCTTTTATATACATATGAAAGCCATCCAGGTACCCCTACCTCATACCATATTAATAAAAAAACAACTCGAAATGGATCATAGACCTAAATATAGGAGCTAAAATTATAAAATTCTTAAAAAGCAACATGCAAGTAAATCTTCTTAACTTCGTCTTAGGCAACGGTTTTTAAGACATGATACAAAAGCAGGAGTGAGAGAAAAAAAAAGAAAGATAAATTAGACTGTCAAGACGTAAAACTTTTGGGCTTTAGTGCACACCATCAAGAAAGTGAACAGAAAACCCACAGAATGGGAGAAAATACTTGGAGATCATATATTTGATAAGAGACTTGTATCCAGAACATATAAGTAACTTCTACAAATTAAAAAGACAACTCAGGGGCACCTGGCAGGCTCAGGCAGGAGAGCATGTGACCCTTGATTGACCTCCAGTTTGTGAGTTCAAGTCCTATGTTCGGTGTTGAGCTTACATAAAATATAAAATAATAAAATAAAATAAAATAAAATAAAATAAAATAAAATAAAATAAAATAAAATAAGACAACCCAATTGAAAACTGGGCAAAGATTTGAATACACATTTTCTTCCAGAGAAGCTATACAAATGGGGAATAAGCACATGAAAAAATGCTTAACGTCATTAATTGTCAGGGAAATGCAAATCAAAACTACAGTGAGATCCCATTTCACCTCCTCCTGGGAGAGCTAAAATAAAAAAGACAGACAGTAACATGTGTTGCTGAGGACCTAGAGAAGCTATAAGCCTTAGACATCGCTAATAGGAATTTAATATGGTTCATTCAGCTGCTTTGAAAAAATAGTTTGGCGATTCCTCAAAAAGTTAAACACGAAGTTATCACGTGGCTCAGTAATTCCATTCCTAGGCATGTACCCAAGAGAACTGAAACATATATTCACACAAAAACATAAATACATAAATGTCCATAGCAGCAAAATCCGTAATAACTGAAAAGTAGAAACAATGCAAACATACTCAACGGTACAAAACATATGATACATCCATAGAATGAAATATTATTTATCCATAAAAAAAGAAAGTACTGGAGCAGCTGCGTGGCCCAGTCGGTTAAGTGTCTGACTCTTGATATCAGCTCAGATTACAATTTCACGGTTCAGGAGTTCAAGCCCCACATTGGGCTGTGTACTGACGGTGTGGAGTCTGCCTGAGATTCTCTCCCCCTCCCTTTCTGTATCTTCCCGGCTTGTACTCTCTCTCTCAAAATAAATAAACAAACTTAAAAAAAAGAGAGAATAAAGTACTGATTCATGCTATGACATGCATGAACCTTGAAAACATTATGCTAAATGAAAGAAGTCAGTCACGAGAGGCCATATATTGTATGATTTCATTTATCTCAAATGTCCAGAATAGGCGAGTTCATAGAGACAGAAAGTAGGTTAGTGGTTGGTAGAGATGAAAGGAAGGTTGGGAGGTGGGCGTTGGGGAGTCACTGCTAATAGGTATAGTTTCTTTTAGGGGTGATGAAATGTTCTAAAATCCGATTGTAGCGACTATGCCAAAAATCATTGGATTGTATGCTTTAATAAGTGGATTTTATGGTATGTGAATTATATCTCAATAAAGTTTTTTTTTTAAATTTTTTTAACGTTTTTATTTATTTTTGAGAGACATAGAGACAGAGTGTGAGCAGGGGAAGGGCAGAAAGAGAGGGAGACACAGAATCCGAAGCAGGCTTCAGGCTCTGAGACATCAGCACAGAGCTTGACGCGGGGCTCGAACTCACAAACTGTGAGATCATGACCTGAGCTGAAGTCGGCCGCTTAACCGACTGAGCCACCCAGGCGCCCCTCAATAAAGTTTTATAGGGCACCTGGGTGGCTCAGTTGGTTAATTGTCTGACTCTTGATTTCAGCTCAGGTCGTGATTTCACGATTCTGGGATCGAGTCCCAAGTTGGGCTTCATGATGAGTGTGAAGCCTCTTTGGGATTCTCTCTCTCCATCTCTCTCTGCCCCTGTCCCACTGAAAGTAAATAAACGTTAAAAAATAATAAAGTTGTTGTAAAAATAGAGCAGCATACACAGTATGATCGTACAAAAATTCTACATGAAATACATTTTAGATTATGCATTCCATTGCTCAACCAGAATCACTCACCCTGTATTAGTCAGTACTTCTTTTGCAAGTGACAGAAATCCAGCTGAAACCAGTTTATAAAAAGAATACAACGCTTTGGCTCACGTAGCCAAAAATTACAGGGGTTGTTGGCTTTAGGTAAAGCTAAGTCTGGTGGCTCAAATGATGTCATCCAAGAATCCCTTTCTTTCCATGTCTCAGCTCTGCTATCTTCTACGTTGGTCTCATTCTCAGGTAGACTCCCTCCACGTGGTGGCAAGATGGCCACCAACGTCTACAGGCTTACAACCTTCCAAGTTGGCAAGTTTTGCCTTGCGACGAAAACTTCAGGATTAGATTTTGACTGTCATGGTCTGGGTCACCCGTGTGGCCTTGGAGTGTGATGGACTCAGCTTTATGGTAGAGGACAAACTAACTATAGTGAGTTATTGTTTGATGTTCTACATTTCAAAATTAGGTTATTTAAAATAAGTGACCTTTGGGTGCTTTGGGGAAAAAACAAACAAACATGGGTATTTGAAACTAACATTAACCCACGTGGACAAAGGATCGAATCTCCTAGGAAAAATAATGCTTGGAATTTTGCATTGCAATGATCAGAAACAACCGGTCCACGTGGGAATCAATGGGTATAAATGTCCAGAAACAAGACACAAGAGCAGTGCTTGGTCTCAGGCCCGAAACCTTTGCTATCAGTCCAATTGGAGCAGCAAAGGCAAGGTGAAGGCCATCTCAAGGCAAGGTGAAGGAAACCGATGTGTGCTGTGCCCTTCCTAAGTGCGTTACCCGCCCTACTTTGTTTGGCCTTCGCGACAAACCCGCAAGGTAGGGATTTCTATTTCTATTTTACTGATGACAAAAACAGAGGCTCGGAGACGTTTGTGATTAGCCCAAGGTCACTTATCCTAAGCGGCAGGGCCAGGATTCAGAGCAGGCCGGCCTGGAGGCCTGAAGGACAGAACTGACATCAGGGCAAAAGCTAACCCTGGTGACTTGGTAGTGGGGGGCAGTGTCTGTGTTGTCCAATCTCACGGTCCCGGGCTTAATGAGCACCAGCACTGGGGCAGGATGTTGTGTGAGGGCTTACTGTGGCTTTAGGTCCAGACCAAGAAAAGGCAGTGGTGAAAAGACCCACGGAAGTTTCTCTGCAAAAACACAGACAAAAATTCGGTCTCCCCATTTCCCCAGACCCGGGGTCTTCTGGGCTCGAGCCTAAGGGTGGAATCCTCCTCTACAGGAGAGAAGCAGTGTCTTTATAGTTTTTCTGCTTTTCACCTGGAGCAAATCCTAGAATCGCCCAGAGAAGGAAGACTTCCTTTTGCAGTTGATAGGAGATGCTGGTGCCCAGCTCATTTTTTCTGTCCCGGGACAGAGTCCAGGGGCCTGTCCATGTCTCCAACGCTGAGAGGTGGTCTTTTGGCTCCCTTCAGGGTTCAAATTTCAGGCAGGAAGTTGCTGCCCTAGATGACAAAGGGAGGTGCCAAGGTGGGAACCCCAGGTAAGAGAGAGGGAGCAAGAAGCCATCCGCTGAGGAGGATGCTGGGACGGGGCAGGGCTGGGCTGGCCCAACCGGTTCAGACCAGCCAGGAAAGGGCAAGTCAGATCTGGCTCAGCAGTGGGGGCTGGGCCGGGGGAGTGGCGCTGACTCAGGGCCTGGCGAGTCAGGTGACAGCCCAAGGACAGCTGTTGCCTGGGTGTTTTTAGAAAACTTTGGCTGCCAAAGACTCTCTCATGGGCTGCTTCTGCACCTCCTTAGAAACAGGCAGAGAAAATGAGGGCATCTTCGTTATAATAAGCTCTAGGCATGGAAAATTAATATGTGGCCATACTCTGTTGATCCTTGCCAAAATATACTTGGAAAACAGGAGCAGAAATTAGCCAAGAGGTCTCTTAATCCCCCCCTTTTTTGTTTGTTTTGTTTTGTTTTGCTTTGTTTTGTTTGAGAGAGAGCATCAGTGGAGGAAAGGGGCAAAGGGGCAGAGAGAGAGAGAGAGAGAGAGAGAGAAACTTAAGTAGGCTCCATGCTCAGCATGGAGTCTGACTCAGGGTTCAATCCCACGACCCTGGGATCATGACCTAAGCCAAAATCAAGAGTCAGATGCTCAACCAACAGAGCCACCCAGGTACTGGTGAATTCCCTTTGAATCCTCTGAAAATCATTAAGTTTTTCCTCTTAGATCTCGTTAGGTACCTTGTCAAGAATCCAGTACAGAGGTTTAGAGAGCAGGTGTTGAGGTCTGGAGGGTCTGGAATAAAAACTCAACTTTATCATTTATTATTTATATATCTTTATTCAAGTTTCTTAACTTAAAAGAAAATAAAACATAATTTTAGCTGTGGGAAATTTCAGATATTTACAAATTAGACTTTAACAGTATGATGAATTTCCATATATCTGTCGCCCAGCTTGAACAATTACCAGCCTGTGGTCGTTCCTGCTTCATCTCCCATCCCTCTAATTAGTTTGAAGGAGATTCCAGGCATCCTCCACTTCATCCCTCTTAACTTCTTCAAACTGAAAACAAAATTTTTAAGGCTTTATTTATTTAAGTAACCTCTGCACCCAACATGGGGCTCAAATTCCCAACCCCAAGATCAAGAGTCTCATGGTCTTCTGACTGAGCCAGCCAGCGTTCCCCAAACTCTTTTTTTTTTCCAATTTTAGAGAGAGGGAGAGAGAGCTTGAGGGGGAAGAGGGGCAGAAGAGGAGAGAATCTCTAGCAGGCTCCATGCTCAGCATGGAGTCTGACGCAAGGCTTAATCCCATGCTCTGGGCTCATGTCTCAAGTCGAAATCAAGAGTCTGTCTAATGCTCAACTGACTGAACCACCAAGTCACCTCGCCCCGTTTTTTTTTTTGTTTTTTTTTTTTTTAGTAAACTCTGCATCCAACACGGGGCTTGAACTCACAACCTCAAGATCAAGAGTCACAGGGCACCTGGGTGGCTAAGTCGGTTGAGTGTGGGACTTCAGCTCAGGTCATGATCTCATGGTTCATGAGTTCGAGACCTATATCAGGCTCTGTGCTGATGGCTCGGAGCCTGGAGCCTGCTTCGGATTCTGTGTCTCCCTCTCTCTCTGCCCCTCCCCCACTCGCACTCTGTCTCTGTCTCTCAAAAATAAATAAACGTAAAAAAAAAAAGATCAAGAGTCACATGCTGCATAGACTGAGCTAGCCAGGTGCCCCCAGCTTCTTCAAACTCTTGTTTCTTCATCTGAAAACGGGGATTATAATAGTCCCTACTTTAACGTATTGAAGTGAGTTCAGGCTCTAAAGGGCCAGCACAGTGCAGGAACTCAGCAAATGACAATTTGTATTATTAAAGAAAATAATAAAAATAGGAACAGTCTTGCTACCCTCCCATCTTCCTGCCTGTGCCCCTCTTTCCTCCTAGCGACACTTCCTTGTAGCATCTACGGAATCTCTCCCCTCTCAGCACTAGGCCGGTGCTGACATCACAACAGGGCTAGGATGACCGCCCAGCTGCCCAGGCCTCAGGGCAGTCTGGGAGCACAGGATGCCTGAGTCCTAGGGAGGGGGCTGGAGGGAGGTCGTGGAGTCATGGGAAAGAGAGATCCTTATAAGAGAGACTGGCAGACATGGGCCATGTTTGAGCAGAGGCGTGGCAGGTCCACGTGGCAAGGTCGGCAGAAGATGAGAAAGAGAAAGTGGAAGGGAATGACAAGCAAAGTCGGAGTCGCCGTAGGAGTTCTACCAGAAGTAAGTGTGACAGGGATCTGGGTTGCAACACAAACTGACTTTGCAAACAAGCAGAAAATAAATTTATTGAAAGGTTATTGGGGAGCTCTCAGAGTTCCTGGGATGGCTGGAGAACCAGACTAAGGAATGAGGGGACAGAGACGGGACATGCAGATGGCACACGAAGCCAACGCTACCCCATGTGCACCAGAGAGATGATGCAGCCGGCAGCATCAGTGTGGCAGCACTGGGCCCGGGACCCTGTCCCGCTCTGGGGCTCGGGGGCTTCCCAGAAGCCACGTAGCAGCAGCTACGCCCCACTACCTTCTCAGGACACTCCCCACTGTGCCTGCTGCTTGTGTCATCAGCCCCTGAACCAAGGTTTTGGGCTGGTGCTTCAGGCTGGTAGAGCCCGGCTCATGTCCCCACAGCCTGGATGTGTGTTCAGGGGCACGGGTGCTGGGAAAGGGAGACACGGTGGGAGGAAGGCTCCGTATACTGGAAACTCATGGTGGGGAGTTTGCTTGTCAAAGGGAGGGAGTTTCATTGCTGAGCGGCCAAAGACCCAACAGATGTCTGTTATACGAGGACGTGAGTGCGAATAGGGGTGAAGGTTGGGGGACTGACACTGGGTAGGAACAAGGCAAAGAATCAGGACTTCCATGTGGCCGTCGTGGACACCATTGTCCCCAGGGCAAGGCGAAAGGTAGTGGAATACTGGATGTACAAGCTACGTGGCAAAGGCCTGGTTTCCTCTGGGAGTGCTTTGGACATTTGAGAAGGCTGCACTCAGATACTATCTCGGCAGTGTCTAACTCAATTGGTATGTAGCATGGAGGCTTTTTCTTTTCCTTTCTTTTTTTTTTTTCCTGTGTGGAGCCCAACGCAAGGCTTCAACTCACAACCCTAAGATCAAGACCTGAGCTGAGATCAAGAGTCAGAGGCTTAACCGCCTGAGCCACCCAGGCACCCCTATAGCATGGAGGTTTTTCATGCCCCATACTTCCTCCCTGTCTCTCACTCCAGGAAAGCAGTGGGACAGACTGCAAATAACTGAGTGCTTAGTCCAAAGAGCCGGAAGCGGTGCTGGGTGAGGGCTGACGGGTGACAGCTGAGAGCTGAGCTCCAAGTTTCATGAACAGACAGTTCTATGAGGTCTGAACTTCCATGATGAATCGAGGTGATCAAATAAATCTGTCACAAATTTTAAATGTGCATTACTATTGTTGTATTATGTAGTAATTAGACATAGAAACAAACAGCCAGAATCTATTCTTTTTTCAAACCAAACCAAATATTTAGGGTTTTTTCCCCCTCACTTTGCTATTATTCTGATATCTACGAGAAGTATCAGTATCGATTTCTTCTATCTCTATGTCTCTATGTACAATTGAATCCTTTCCTCACTTTTGTTTAAAAATTTAGATCTGGGAGCCAGAGCACTGAGTCACATTCCTCATTTATTTGCACACTGAAAATTTTTTATGTACTTTTTAAACGTTTATTTATTTTTGAGAGAGAGAGAGAGATAGAGAGAGAGAGGATCTGAAGCGGGTTCTGTGCCAACAGTAGAAAGCCCTATGTGGGGCCTTGAACTCTCGAACTGCGAGATCGTGACCTGAGCTGAAGTTGGAAGCTTAACTGACTGAGCTGGGTGCCCCTGACATTTTAATCTGTGCAACGTTCCCCCCATCTTATTTCATTTCGTATTTTTCCCCTCTTCCTCTGGGATTGCCCTACCTTTCCAGGTTCCCTCTGTAATGTGTTTCATGTACATTATTATATATGTGTGAAAACTCATGTAATACAGTTTTGCATGTTTTTTATTTACACGAGTGGCATTGTACTATAAATCATCTTCTGTTTCCTTTGTTCTAATTGCTGAATGCACAGCTAGTAACTGGCTTAATATGGCTATACAGTGTTTTATAGCCTGTGGGGTAGGCCATGGACAGGCCAGTTATTGGCCCAATAGTACTACAAAGAATTTTCTTACATGGTAGATCATAGGCCCTTAAACGCTGACCCAGCCCCTCACCAAGCCTAATCCCATAAAAACTTAGTTCCGTCTCTGAACTCATTAGACCCATCTTTCTCCCTCTAAACGACCTGCACCAGTAGCCAGAATTTAGGCACATTTCTGCTAGGAACTAGGAAGGCATTGTTCTTTGCTTCACTTGTTTGCTAGTTCATCAGTGAACTAAGAGGTAACAATGTAGCTTCGGGTCTGAGTTGTCACGTTAGCCAGTTTTCAAACCGAGCTAACCTTTTGTGATCCGGGCTACCTTCAGGTGCATCCTTCACATTTTATTTACTCATCCCCCGTAACAGATAGCTTAGCTCGATTCCAAGAATAGCTGTCACAAACAAAGCCATGATGAACCTATGTGACGATTTCTCACGGACACACCCAGGAGTGGTATTGTTGGGTCATAGGCATGTACTTCGTTTATTAAATATTGCCTCATTGCTTTCCAGAATGGCTGGACCAGATTGCATTCCTACTAGCTAGAGTTCATGTCCCTCCCTGTCCTCATCAACGCTTGGTATTATCCATCTTTTTAATTGTCATTCTGATGGGTAGAAAATACTGTCTTGTTGTTTTCATTTGAATTTCTCTGATTACTAGTGAATTTAAACAGTTCTTCATATATTCTTATACTCCTGTGAATTGTCATTTCTCTCCTTTGTTTATTTTAACTTTGTGTATGTAAGAGGCAATTTTTATCTATTATTGAAAAGTTTCTAGTAACTCAAAGAACAGTGATGGAGCTCCTGGGTGGTTCAGTCAGCTAAACGTCCAACTTTGGCTAGGGTCATGATCTCGTGGTTTGTGGGTTCGAGCCCTGCATTGGGCTCTGTGCTGACAGCTCAGAGCCTGGAGCCTGCTTCAGATTCTGTGCCTCTCTTTCTCTCTGTCCGTCACTGCTCACACTCTGTCTCTCTGTCTCTGTCTTAAAAATAAATAAACATTAAAAATTAAAAAAAAAATGAATGGTTACAAGGCAAGGTTGATCTGGAAGGTAGTTTCTTCTCAATCAGGTACCAAGTCACTGCAATCTTAGGAAGTATCCCAAATGGTCCTTATTTCTATAACCTGTTAGTGGTGGCCTGATCTGGGCATTTCCACAGGGTCATGTCCTTAACTCAAAATAATGTTCAATTATGGGCGCCACATTCCACTGGAGGGACATATGCAAACCAAAATGCTACTACAATAGTCAGTTAGTGCTGATAGTTATCAGAGAGTCATCTTAAATGAAAAGAGTTAGCTTGGAGCAGCTTAGAGGAAAATACCAATGCTATCTTCAAATAGATGAAGAGCTGTCATCTGAATGTGAGGAAAAGTTCATTCCGTGTTGCTCTGGAGCACCGAGTTAGGACAAATAGGTGATGTTACACAGAAGCCCACTTAGACTCAGCATGTGGAACACTTTTCTGTCAGAAATAACCTGGCGCTGGGGGCACCTGGGTGGCTCAGTCTGTTGAGCATCCGACTTCAGCTCAGGTCATGGTCTCGCGGTTCGTGAGTTTGAGCCCCGCATCAGTTTCGCTGCTATCAGTACAGAGCCCGCTTCAGATCCTGTGTCCCCCCCCCTCTAGCTGCCCTTCCCCAGCTCATGCTCTCTCAAAAATAAATAAAATCTATGTTATATAAAAAGAAAGAAATACAAAGTACTGGCATCAGCAAGCTAACTGGTAGCATTCACGGACTGGACAGACCACTGGATGGCTAGGGCACTCTGCATGGAGCAGGAAATTAGTTGAGATGCCTTCCAAGATTTCCTCTAAGGCAGATGTGATTCGCCCCTGTTACATGCGAGACTCTGGGTTAGGGATTATAGGAGACACTGCAGTAGATGGTTTACGTCTTACAGGGGAAAGAGAATCAATGTTTAAGGGACTGCTCGTCTCACTGCCAGGGTCTTTACATAGATTATTTTAATCTTCACAACAGCTTGATTTGGTAGCTACTGATAACCTGACTTTCCAGGCGAAGTTCAGGTTGATTAGTAATTGCCCAAGATGACCCAGGTCAGTAAGATGGAAGGAGGGGTTCAGGATCGGATCACTGTGACTCCATCGTACCATGCCATGAGTCTATAAATTTGTAAGTCACAAGTGTAGCTTCGAATTCCTTGGCTTGGAAAAGGGGTAAAGCATTCTCCTCCCCTGGATCTGCCTCTAGAAAGTGCCTTTTCTCTCTCTGTTCTCTCCCAACTTTTCATGCTTCTGTGATTTTTCCAACCGTCTCATGCAGGTCAAGTTGCCATACCCTATGCTCTCCCCTCCTCTCTCTCTCTTTTTATCTAAAGCCTTCTGTGCTCTTCAGAGCTCTGGCTTCTGCTGCTGTAAAAATTCCAGTTCCTGCGATGGCTCACGTGTGCCTTGGAGTCCCATTTTGCATTGATCCACCCCGGGCTTTCCTCTGCATCTTTGCATGTTAAAAGAGAACTACTATGTTTGTTTATTTCTTGCTGCTCTCATTTTTTAAGCAGTGGGAATTGAGCAGTTATTACTTTTATACCTAGTTGAATAGCCAATTATTAGAACATAATTATCCCTTGTCTTGGATAATTCTTTTTTAAGGCATTAACAAATGGTTAATTTACATATTTACATTTTTATATGTAAATATGCAATCTCTAGACTGGTTAGGGTTCCTACTGGATCCGTAGTCAATTTTATTTTTATTTAAAAAAATATTTATTTGGGTGCTTGGGTGGCGCAGTTGTGAAGCATCTTGACTTCAGCTCAGGTCATGATCTCATGGTTTGTGACTTTGAGTCCTGCATCGGGTGAGCTAGAGCCCCTCTTTGGGTGAGCATAAGCCCTGTTCAGGGTGAGCTCCAGGTGAACACGAGCCCTGATCAAGAGCCCCGCTTCTCTCCCATTCTCCCTCCCTCTCTCTCCCCCTCTTGGGATTCTCTCTCTCTTTCTCTGCCCCTCACTCACTTGTGCACTCTCTCTCTCTCAATTTAAATGTTTATTTATTTTTGAGAGAGAGAAAGAGAGGGAGAGAGAAGAGGCAGCACAAGTGGAGGAAAAGCACCAAGGTAGGAATTTCTTTCTTCTTTTTTTTTTTTTATTTTTAATGTTGAGAGAGACAGAGAGAGAGAGAGAGAGAGAGAGCAAGCAGGGGATGGGCAGAGACAGAGGAGACACAGAATCTGAAGCAGGCTCCAGGCTCTGAGCTGTCGGTGCAGAGTCTGACGCAGGGTTCGAACGCATGAACGGTGAGAACATGACCTGAGCTGAAGTTGGACGCTTAACCGGCTGAGCCACCCAGGTGCCCCAAGGAATTTCTTAAAAGCTTTAAAGGCAGGTCCTAAAAGTTGAAGCTGAGGACTGGAAACATGCTTTGGCAGCTGTGCGTTCTCTAGAAAGATACAGAAATAATACCTTAGCTAATAATAGGAGCATATAAATGTACCTATTTTCTTTCTTGGCTTTGCCAATTTTTGGACTAGATTTACAGGGAAAATTTTTAAGGGCATAAATCCACTACTAACTAAACTGGCATTTTCTTTCACTAAGTTTTAGCATTTACCAAATATTACGTCATAACACTTAGGTTTTCCTTTTAGGCCTACATAGACGCTCATTTTATTCTTGTTTTCCCTAAAGTCAGAGACCTTTCATGCCTTGATCATTCTAGCCACCTTCAGCCGTAATATAGCTTGATGCTTAGGTCTTACTCCGGCAAAACTTTTAATTAACTTTAGGGAAGTCAAACATCAAGTACTGGCTGAGCCTCCCGATCCCACCTCCATACAATGTGATGGCCTCTAGAGGTTTCCTTCCCTTTTCCCTTGCATATAGTGCTGGCTCTGCCACTAACGTGTGACCTCTGGCAAGTCGCTAACCTCCCGAAGCCTTAGACTTATCTGTAATACATGCAGGAGTTGAATTATGATTTAAAAATATGAAAGCTCGAAAATTTTATGAATTGGATCCAATAATAAATACAATGTGTTAGTAAGTGCAGTTAACTCCTAAGGTTTCAGAATACGGAGCCCATGGAGAAAAGGCTCTAATTGGTGTAACTGCTCGAAACAACTGGGATAGGGGTGTCTGGGTGACTCATCAGTTAAGTGTCCGGCTCTTGGTTTTGGCTCGGGTTATGAGCTCATGGTTTGTGGGTTCGAGCCCCATGTCGGATTCTGTGCTGACTTCGAGGAGCCTGCTTGGGATTCTCTCTTTCCCTCTCTCTGCCCCTCCCCCTCTTGAGCACTCAAGCTCTCTCTCTTTCAAAATAAATAACCATTAAAAAAAAGAAACAGCTAGGATAAAGCACGAAGTTTCTAAATTTATTTTTCATGTTTATTTTTATTATTTTTAAGTATATTTGGGGGGGAGGGGCAGAGAGAGAGAGAGAGAGAGAGAAGAGAGCGAGAATTCCAAGCAGGCTCTGTGCTGTCAGCACAGGGCCTGATGTGGGGCTGGATCCCATGACCCTGGGATCAAGACATGAGCAGAGATCAAGAGTTGGACGCTCAACCCACTGAGCCACACAGGCACTCCAATTTATTTTTCATATGTGGCTGCCCTTATTCCCAAATTTTATGTAATGGAATTAATTAGGCTTTCTAAATTTAAACATAACATTTAAGAAACGCTTTACAACATTGAGGCTTGAGTTAAACTTCTTTTGAAAGGGAGAATCATGCTAACACTCCTGACGTGCTCAACGTAATGCGTCTTAACTGATGACAAACCCGGGGAGCACCGACCATAGCTCACATTGTGATCTGCATACCTAGCCTACATTAGAATTGTTGGTATTATCCTAAGACATTCCCAACTATAGAAAGAATGATCCATAGAGGTTAAGGTTTAAGCGACAAGAGCAATCAGAAACAAACTGAAGAGCGAGATGTATTCGAGAAGACAAGCATTCTCAGTAGTGAAGCTTCAGGGGTGGTTGGGAAGGAAGAACGCAAGCCCAGTCTTTAAAAAATGGGAGGCTTAAATACCAGTACCCTAATTGCCTCAAAGATCAATTTTAATTACATATTAAATACACAAACATTTTGCAGGTGGCGGCGGATGTAAAACCGTAGCTTTTACTTCTCTCTCAAAGCCCGTTTCCAGATATCTCAGGGTTTCCTCTTGTATGAGGTTGAACTAGCCAACCAAGTTCAACTACTCTACCACGACATCCTGGGTGTGCTTTGCAGCGATGAAGCACATTGAGAATGGCAGGGCAGGAGTGTGACTATTTAAACTACGGAAAGGAAAAAGAGGAAGAGGGAAGTACGAAGACCGATAGGGAAGGAAGGGTGTAAGACATATGAAAAGAAAGTGCAAGGAAGAGCCAGCGTCGGGCTGGGGTTGGCTTCGCTATCCTTCAATTTTGGACACCGGTGGTTAGCTTTTGGCGGCAGGGGCGGGCCCTGCTGCCTCTGTATGCCGCTCCTGGGCTCTCGGGCATTTCAAAAGGACGGCAAGGCCTGGTGCGGGTTCTGAGCATAGAGCACAGCAGCGAAGCTTCGACTTCGCGGGGAGCTTCTCCCCGCACCCAGGTGTTCCTCAGTCCTTCTCTCCTCGCCCTGGAAGGCGGATTACATCATTCCGACCTGGGCAGCCCGGCCAGTTTTTCCATTTCAAACTCCTGTTCTCTGGAACGTCAACTCTTGCTTCTTAAGTGGACCAGGATGTAGCACTAATGTTTCTCCTGTCACCATTAGCCACCAGGGAGGGCACTCGAGGATGCGTCTCATTTTAGCAAAGAGCCTATTAATGACCCAGGGCGCCACTTTTTCTGGCGTTTACGAGCTACGGCTGCACAGGAACGCTGGGCCATCAAGGGCTGTTGCTGCGCCAAGCCCCACAGTTCGACACACGCGACGAACACGACTGGGAGCATCCTCAGCGCAGCCCGGGAGGGCCACCCCGGGAAGAAAGGGGGTGTCCAGCGGCTACTCCAGCGTGCCGCGCCTGCGCAGTCGCCAGGCAGCGCCTCCCTGCGGGGCGTACTCGTAACGCGGCGCACCCTATCAGGCGGCCGCGGGGAGCGCGCCCGCGGCCTCGCCCTCTCTCGCCCCTCCCCTCTCTCGTCTCCATCCTGCCTTAGACAGAGGCTCGGCGAGCCGCCGCACCACTCTCCGCCCCCGCGTGCCCCTACACGCTCCGGCGCGCGTGCGCAGAAGAGATCCGCAGGGCTAGGGCGCGAGGGAAGGGCGGGCGTACGTCCTTGCGTGCGTCTCAGGCAGCGCGCACGCCGGCGTGAGAGGGCACGGGGAAAAGGTGGCTCTGGCCGGGGCGGCTCGGCTTCCTGTGGCTATGTAGCTGAGCTTGTCGGCTCGGGGTCCTCCTTCACTGCCACCGCCGCGTCCTGGCGCGGAGTTTCTGCTCGGGAGAGAGACTGTCCTCACGCCCGCCGCACTCCCTCGACGGCAGAGCCTGCTCGCTCGCCCGTGGGAGCGTCCCGGCCGAGCAGCCCTGAGGGGGGAGGGGAGGCCATTTTGTCCCGACCGACTCCCCGGAACCGGGCGGAGCGGCTGGGAGAGGCTGCGGAGCCGCGGTCGCCGCCCTCGGAGGCACCGGACGCCGCCACCGTCGGGGGGCTTCCTTGACGAGGCCGTTCGCAGGTCGCCCGCGCCTTCTCGAGCCCTCGTTTTTCCCACGCTTCCCCGGTCCTCCGGCCTGAGAACGCCCGAGTGAGGAGTTGGCTGTAGTGAGAGGGACCGATCCCTTGGGGCCGCCGGCGGCGAGAGCCTGAGCCGCTCCTCCCAATGGCGAAGAAGACGTACGACCTGCTTTTCAAGCTGCTCCTGATCGGAGACTCGGGAGTGGGGAAGACCTGCGTCCTTTTTCGTTTTTCGGATGATGCCTTCAATACTACCTTTATTTCCACCATAGGTAAGACCTGTGGGAAGATGGTGTACGGTCTGGGTAGCTGCAAACCGTTTCTTTTACTCCAGACATCTTGCTTCCCGTAATAAACGCCTTTGTTTCAGTGATTCCGATTCCAAGCGACAGACCTAAGTTACTGTTTGAATCGACATCGAGCCTACTGGGGCGGGGTCTTCTGCTTTCCATCCGGTCTTTTGCTTTCAAGTCTCCTACTCCGTTCGGTGCCTCTGATGCAAAATATGCAGCATTAACCACGTTCCCGAATGCTGTTTCTTTAAGCGACTGCTCTGGCTTTTTCCATATTTGTGTGGCGTTACTAGATGCACGGTACTTGTAAGGGATTTATTTTAGTGGTTGGGATTGAAGCCGTAGGTCATCTGGTAAAGGCCTGAATTTATACTTCAGGGCAAAGAGAAGATTCTGTATGGTCGTAACTTAGAGTAAACTTGAGGGTTTGTGTGAGGAATAATTAAAGCAAATTAGAGGGGAAAAGTGAGTTCCCCCGCGTTGACTAATCCATTGATGTGTCAAACAATCGGAGGCTCTTCGTGCTTGGGGTGGGACTCAGTGGCGTGTTTGCCTCACAGTCCTTTTCCAGACATCAACAGAAGCAGTAATCTAAGGGAGATGACCACTTTCTGTCCTCGAACCCGAAAGAATGAAGTTCTCCCTTCTATGTGACTTTACGCTGGAATTTACAGGAAAACATTTGGCCAATCCTAGCTGTAGAACTTCTAGTGTACTTTCACCTAATGTTTCGGAATTACTTAGTGTGGAAGTGAGAACTAAAGATTGACCTTTTTAGTCGCTGGCTCATTTTGGGAAAGAAAAGAGACGGCTCTGGGAAAGTCCCTTTGGATTCTGGTTAGAAAATTTAGTGGCCTTAACACGACTTGAGTTCAAAGAATTGTATGAAAAATGTCCCCGTCCCTCTCCCCCCCCCCCCCCCCCGCAATAAATATCTTCAAGGATACGTGGTTGCCTCTGTCATTTGCAACCCAGCACTCAGCGTTGGGGCAGTGCAGTGAAACCCAATTAGAAGTTGTGACTAGTTTTATATTTGAGAAAAAGCAGAAGAAACGACTGCAGCCTTCTCTGAACTCTGGGAGTTGTCAGAATTAAGCTGATTTTAATTTATAGCGTTACTGGAATGGTTGATTTGGTTTCTTAGGGCAAAATTTTTGTTAGCAACTTAATTCTTACGAAATTATACTGAAATTAAGTTGGGCAAATGATAATTTTAAATAGATTTTAATTTTACTCTTTTTTTGGGGGATGGGTGGGAGACATTGCAATCATTATTGCATGTGTATCCTACTATTCTCTTGACCTGTCATAAATTCCGTGAAATTTAGAACTTGTTTTCTGCTTGTGGATTAGCACTTCCTACCACCAAGTTTGCTTTTAATATGCCACCACTTTTAGCTGTAGCTGGGTGGGTCACGTGATTAGATAGTTCGGCAAATATTTATTGAGCACCTGATGCTAGGCACGGTTTTAGGTACTGTAAATGGTGAACACAGTAGATCCCTCAGCAGTCTAGTGAGGACAGTCACAACAGAGCGTGGGAAGTGCTACAAAGGGATGAACATAGGGAGGAGGGGTGACCAGCCTAAATCATGCGGAATCTGAGTAGACTTGCATGGAGATAGTATCTGAATTGAAGCCTGAAGGACATAGGAATTGGACCAGGGGAATAGGATAGGGCCTAGAAATTCTGGAAAAGGGAGCAGAGTATAAACCTTTAGCAAGATCAAGATCAACTTTAACCTGCCATTGAGGAGGGTGGGATGGAGAGTAGGAAGCAATGCATTAAGCCTCATTTTGTAATGGGTACATACCCACACCTAGAACCCAGTCCTATAAGATAATGACACAGTCTTTTGTAGTTTTTTTGTTTGTTTTATTAATTTATTTAGTAATCTCTGTACCCAGCATGGGGCTCAAACTCACAACCTGGAGATCAAGAGTTGCATGCTCTTCCAACTTCAGCTAGGCACCCCTTGTATAATCCTTTTATTAGGGAAAATGTGTGGTGGTTTTGGTTAGAGACTGGTTGGAATCCTACTTCCAAAGGCTGTGGGACATTGGCAAGCTACTTCACCTCTGTGTGCTTCAATTTGTTCATTTTATTATTTTTTTAAGCATATTGTTTTGAGAGAGAGCTGTCCAGCAGAGAGTGGCAGAGAGAGAGAGAATCCCAAGCAGGCATTGTCAGTGCAGAGCCTGATGCGGAGCTTAATCTCCTGAATCATGAGCTCATGACTTGAGCTGAAATCAAGAGTTGGGCGCTTAAGCAACTGAGCCACCCAGGTGCCTCTCAATTTCTTTTTTAAATACGATCTACTACATAGGGTAGCTGTGAGGATTTTATGGGTCAGTGAGAGTAAAGCGTGTAGCATGGTGCCAGGCATACTATAGGAGCAGAGCGCTTATTAGCTAGGTATAGGATATGTGTACCTTTGGCTGTGGAAATATAGCAGAGCAAGTTAGTTTATGATTGAATGCCCTGTGCACAATGGTCGCTCAAATATTTGCTAGTCTCTGCTAAACAGTTTCACATTAGACTCTGAAACTTTAATATTTTGATATAAAAATATGTGATGTTTGATATTTTGATACAGGAGATAGGTTGAAGAGTGTGATCTGAGAAGTGAGTTAGTATAAAATTCTAGGTATAACTCCTGCAGATATTGCATGTATTACTCTGTGTGCAGGTTTAGAAGTCTATTAAACCAGTGCTGTTTAAAACAAATAGAATGTGAACCGCATATTTTTTGTAATTAAAAAAAGTAAAGATTTTTTTTACATTAAAAAAAGTAAAATAATTTAATGTATAAAAAATGTTTTTAATGTTTATTTGTTTTTGAGAGAGACAGACACACAGAGTATGAGCAGGGTAGGGGCAGAGAGAAAGGGGGATACAGAATCCGAATCAGGTTCCAGGCTCTGAGCTGTCAGCACAGAGCCCGACATGGGGCTTGAACTCACAAACTTCGAGATCATGACCTGAGCCGAAGTCAGAAGCCAAACTGACTGAGCCACCCAGGCCTCCCAGAATTTAATAATGTTTTAACTCATTTTACCCCAAATGGAATCATTTTATTATGTGATCGAAATTTTAAAATTATTGAAATATTTTATATTGTTTTTCTTCAGTGTGTATGTTATACACTTAAACTAATTTCAGTTTAGGTTTGGCACGTTTCAAGTGCTCGAAGTCACATGTGGCTAGTGGCTACCATATTGGACAGTGCATGTCTGAACAGTCTGAACTAGCTAGCTGACTAATGTGCAGATGACTAGAAATGACTTTGAATGTATGCTGTTTTTTTACTTTTAAAAACTTAAAAAAATTATCACTTGATTAGGGTTATTTAGTTTTTTTTTTTTAACCTAGAGCATTCGCTAATTATGAATGATAGTGAAATTTGAGTCGTTACTTGATTGTTAAAACCTCTTGAGGTTTGAGTAAGTAGTTATCTTGCTAAGTATTCAGAAATAAATAGAAGTAGGTATTCACAAGAACCAAACTGAAAATAGAAGGCAGGCCTTCATTATTTCAGGTGGAATCATTTTAGTCATTTATTGGTTATTGATTCTTAGAAGAATTTTTATAGGGTTATTATGCCCATAGTGCTCACAAAGACTATGATATTTAAATTTTTCTGTGTACTTTCAATTCTCACACATTTACAGCAGGAATTATGATATTTATTTTCAGATTTATTGCAGGGTTGCAAAAACAAATTACTGATATGTTCCACACTCCCCATTCTCAAAGTGAGTCCAAGGGCACTAGAATGTAAGCTGCACAAGGGCAGAGATTTTTTTTTTTTTTTTTTTTTTTTTTTGCTGATAGAGGCTATGATAAATAATGAATGAAAACAGGCAGACAAGTTAAGATCCCCTATATTAGAATAGGGGCTGGTTTTATTTAAGTATTTTCCTTTCTGTTCGCTTTCTGAGCATTATATATGTGAACTATATTGGGATCAGATTTTGCTTAAGAATAATAGCTATTTGGCTAGTAGAATAATTTTAGGGTAAAACTGGTCTTGGAAATTCAAAGATTGTTTGAGAAATATTTGCTAAAGAGAGCTATGGTTTTGGATGAGTACATTTCAGTGGCCGATTTGGTTTTAGCCCTTTTGGCAGTATGAGGTCAGGAAAACATTACCCTTTGATAGTAGTTACATGGACTTATCCTAAGGCATAAATTTTTAGTGGGCTGTCTTACTGAATGTGCTACTTTTTGGTATTGTTAATCCCTCATTCCATGCCTAAACGTATTATTACTATTTCCATCGGGAATATCTTTTGTCGGGAAACGTAATGTCTGGGCTCCATGCAAGAAGTTAAATTGGTAAAGGCTCTTGCCCCTGGGAGAGGTATAATGGATGCATCCTTTTTGTTGTCTTTCCGAGTGTTTTTGCTAAGCTTCGTTAGAGTAGGGTGGTTCCACTAACCTGCATTTAAGGATTGGTTGATTTAATTGAACTGAATCCAGTTATATGGGGAGACTGCTTTTTAGAGAAATGAGCAAAACTCCTGTCATGTTAAACATGTCTGGACTTTGCTGTGATTCTGTCAGCAGCTCATGCTACAGGAATGCCAGAGTGCCTAACGAATCTTTCATTTTAACACCTTCTTTTAGGATTGATTACAAATTATCCAGACATCTTTTCCAAAGAATATACAAATGGCCAATAAGCACATGAAAAGTTGTTCAGCATCACTAATAATTAGGGAAATGCAGTTCAAAATCACTATGAGGTGTTACTTCACACTCTTTAGGATGACCGACTTGTCAAAAAGGAACTTTGTCAGGGGCACCTGGGTGACTCAGTTGGTTAAGCATATGACTCTTGATATCCGGTCAGGTAGTGATCTTTTGGTTGTGAGATTGATACCTGCGTTGGGCTCCGTGCGGAGCGTGGAGCCTGCCTGGGACTCTCTCTCTCCCTCTCTGTCTGCTCCTTCCCTGCTCATGTGCGCTCTCTCTCTCAAAATAAATAAACATTTAAAAAAAAATGGACTTCGTCATAGAGGTACCTGTTCAAGTTCTTCCAGTTCTTTGGGTATAGACCCAAGGTGGATTTAGAATTTGGTGATTCTATTTTTAAGTTTTTGAGAAACCACCATATTGTTTTCCACAGTGGCTGCACTCTTTTGTATTCCTACTGTCCACTGCACCAGCATTCCAATTTCTCCACATCCTCACCAAACTTATTATTTACCAGCTTTATTCATAATAGCCAAATGATGGAAACAACCCAAATGTCCACATGAATGGATACACAAAATGTAGTATTATATACTTAGAGTGGAATATTGCTCAGCCTTGAAAAGGAATGAAATTCTGGCATATACAACAACATGGATACCTTAAAAACACTGTGCTAAGTGAAACAAGCCACACCAAAAAAAGGACGAATATTGTATAAAATCATTTATATGAGGTACCTAGGAGAGGCAAATTCATAGAGAAAGTAGAATAGTGGTTACCAGGACCTGGGGACTGGAGGGGAGTTATTGCCTAATGTGTATAGAATTTCGTTTAATGGGGAATTATTGCTTAATGGGTACAGAGTTTCAGTTTGGGAAGATGAAAAAGTTGTGGAGATGGTAGTGGTGATGGTTGTATAATAATTAGAATATAATGTAATGCCACTGAATTGTATGCTTAAAAATGGTTAAAATGCACAAAAACAAGTATCCACTATATGATTGCACTTACATGAGGTATCTAAAGTCAAATTCATAGAAACAGAAAGTAGAATGGTGAAAGGTAGAATGTTAGTCCCCCAGGGACTGGGAGAAGGGGGAAATAGGGAGTTACTTAATGGATATAGAGTTTCAGATTTGTAAGATGAAAAAGTTCTGGAGATCTGTTGTACAACAATGTTAATATGCTTAATGCTGCTGTACCATATACTTAAAACTTGTTAAGATGGGTAAATTTTTTTTAAGTTTAATGTATTTATTTTGATGGGGCAGAGGGCAGAGGTGGGGGTAGAGAATCCCAACAGGCTCCACTCTGTCAGCGCAGAGCCCAACTTGGTGCTTGAACTCACCAACCATGAGATCATGACCTGAGCTGAAACTAAGAGTCAGACACTTAACCGACTGAGCCTACTGGGCGACTCATGATGGTAAATCTTACGTGTATTTTTACCACAGTTTTAAAAAAGTGGTAAATTTTATGTTATGTGTATTTTACTAAGAATCCAAAAAACGAAAATTACCCAACATTTATTTGACCCAGTTCTCTTATAAGAGCATTTGATCACAGACAGCTCCTCACTGTTCCATGTGACAGCTACTGTTACTGGTCTTTGAGTCAAGGGGATCCTTTATGGTACTTTCCCACACTTTGTATCATTGGTCTGTACTCTTAGATGCTGAAGACAGGTTTGTCTTTTACATGGAGCTCCTTGGGATGTTGGAAAAAAAATATTAATTCAGGAAAAGAACCTTACAATTAATATTAAGTCAGGAAGCAGACTGGTGAAATGAAGTAAGTTCCAAAAGATTTTATGGCTAATTAGTGAAAGTGTTTTGACTAGAATCCAGATCCAGTTGTCTATGGCTATGTTTCTCATCTGAGAATTTCATGGTTTTGTTTGAAAAAAAAAAATTAATGATGGATAATTCTCCTATTCATCAATTTCTATTTGAAAAATGGAGTTGCAGTGTTGTGTTTTTGTTGTTGTTTTGACAGGAGTGAGGAAGTAACAAGTATCAGCACCAATATCAAGGGGTTTGTTTGGGTTGTTTTGCAAAAAACCTAGAGCATAACAGAGCTGAGCTGGTGTTAGGGATAATTATTTTCATTTCCAGAATTATAGTGTATTTTAGTGTACAAATATGTTAAAGGAAATACCTATACACCTGTTTGGTTTGAAAAAGAGAAAGAATGATAGAAATATTGGCAATCTTTTTCAACCTTTAACAGTACCAGTTTGCCCAGTCAGTGCTTTGGTAGGAGCTATAATTAATAGAGAACTGTAAGAGCTTGTTGAGTGTTGGTTTACAAATTAGAAACTGTTATTTAGTATAAAATGTAAATTGCTGAAGATGTATTTTGTATAAAAATGAATGTAAATTAAATTAGCTAAAGAGATATGCATGGGAAAATTGCTTGTGGAGTTGGTTCGGTCCTGAAGGAAGAGTTGAAAGAAGCTGCAGAGAATGTTAATAAAATATTTTCTGAACGCGTAAGACCGATAAAAGTCTTCTAAAGATCATAGACGTGCTTCCTTCAAATAGATGAATATTGGGGGTTAATGGAATCCTTTTTATTTTTTTCCTTAAATATTTTATTTTTAGGTAATTAGGTAATCTCTACATCCAACGTGGGGCTTGAATTTAACAAACCCAAGACCAAGAGTCGTATGTCCTAGCTACTGAGCCAGCCGGGTGCCCTTGGACTAAGTTTTTAGAATTTGAATTATAAGATAAAGACTTCGAAAAAGATGAGTAGAATAAACTATTAGTGAACAAAACTCACCCGAAGAGAAATCTGAAATGAGAAAAAAATTTCTTTGAAAACAGTAGTACATATTTTAGATTAGAAGCAAAAGTGGTTGCTTGATGGTTTATCCTTCTTTCCAGAGGTGAAAAATAATGTGTTTTGAGGAAAATAGCCACTGGTGGTGGAACAGAGTTTCCAGTGTGACCCAGAAACAGAGCATCCAAGGTTGTAAATCATTAGAAAAAGGAAAATTCTGGAGACCCAAGTAGTACAGTGTATCAGTATCAGAACAGAAGGACAGTGTTGATTTGTTTCTTTCATATCAGTGGCAATGCATATGCAGACTTTTTTTAATAGAAGTTTTTATTAAGGCAATTGTAGATTCATATGCACTTAAAAAATTATACAGTGGGAATTCTTGTACATTCTACCCAGTGTCTCTCAATGGAAACATGTTTTGAAACTGTAGTGTAATCACAACTGGGATACTGACATCTGGCATGGTACATCAGTCTTATTTACATTTACGTACATATATGTGTTACATATTTATGTTTCTCAGTTTTACTTGTTTTCACTTGTGTATGTTTTAAATTCTCTATAGTTTTATCTCTTGTGTAGGTTCATGTAGCCACCACCACAGTGAAGATACCGAACAGTTCCAAGGGGCAAAGATCCCTAGTGTTCGTTTATCTGTACTCCTACCCCTGTCCCCATTTATCTCCAGAACCTTGTTTTTCATTTATGAAATTTTGTCATTTTGTAAAGGTTATATAAATGGAATTGTACAGGGTATAACTTTTGGGATTGGTTTTTATTCACATAGCATAATTCCCTGCAGATTCACCCAAGTCATATATATCGGTAGTTCTTTTTTGTGTAGTATTCCATGGTATGCATTCACCACAGTTTGTTTAACCATTCACCAGTTGAGGAACTGCTGATTCCATTTTTTGGCTGTTGTGAATAAAGCTGTTATGAATATTTGTGTATAGGTTTTTATATGATCATAAGTTTTCATTTCTCTGGGATAAATGCCCAATAGTATAATTACTGGGTCATATGGTAATTGCATGTTTAGTTTTATAAGAAACTACCAAACTGTTTCCAGAATGGCTGTACTGTTTTACATTCTCACCAGCCATGTGTGAGTGATCTAGTTTCTTTGCATCCTCACTAGCATTTGGTGGTATTGCTATTTTGTATTTTGCTGTTCTGGTATATATAGTGATATTCTCATCGTGGTTTTAATTTGCATTTCCCTGCTGGCCAGAGGTGTTGAAAAATCTTTTTATGCCCTTATTTACCATCTACATATCTTCTGATGAAATGTCTGTTCAGGTCAGTTGCCCATTTTCTTTCATTGTTTTTACTGTTGAGTTTTGAGGTTTTTTTTTTTTACATTTTTAAATTAATCAATTAATTTATAGTTCATTTTGAGAGAGAAAGTGGGGGAGGGGAAGAGAGAGCATCTCAAGCAGGCTCTGTACTGTCAGTGCAGAGTCCGATCGATGTGGGGCTCGAACTCACAAACCCTGAGATCATGACCTGAGTTAAAGTCAGATGCTTAACCGACTGAGTCACCCAGGCACCCCTCGTTATACATTTTAGATACTAGTCCTTCGTTAGATTTGTGGTTTGCAGTTATTTTCTCCTAGTCTGTATCTTGTCTCTTCATTGTGTGGACACGCGTAGAGCAGTTTTAATTTTGATGAAGTCTAATTTTTCTTTTTATAGATCATGCTTTTGGTGTCTAAGAACTCTGTTTAGTCCTCGATCTTGAAGATTTTCTTCCATGGTGTTTTCTAAGTTTTATAGTTTTACATTTTACATGTAAGCCTGCTATCTATTTTGAGTTAGTTTTTGTATACAGTGTGAGGTTAAGTTGGGGTTTCTCTTTTTGGCTATGGAATGGATATCTAGTTGCTCCAGTACCATTTATTGAATGTACAGGCTTTTTTTTTTTTAATCATCTCATAATCAGATGATGCAGATGTTCTGAAGGCTTCAGAGATTATGTATAGGTTGACTCAAGTGACTTTTTTATAATAGCAACTTATAGTTTGTTTTCTGAAAGATTTAAAAAATTTTTATCAGTGATACGTATTTGAGATAACATTCTGGTAGAAGATTTATAATAATAAAAAAAGAAATCCCATTCCTCTCCATCCCCAGTGCTGCTCAAGAGGCATCCTCTAGCTCTTCTGTTACCTACCTCTATATTTTTATTCTTTTTGTTTTGTTTTATTTTTGAAAGAGAGATTGTGCACGCATGTACATGAGTGGGGGGGAGAGAGGCAGAGGGAGGGAGAGAATCTTAAGCAGGCTCCATGCTCAGTACAGAGCTGGACACAGGGCTCGATCCCATCATGACCTGAGCTGAAATCAAGAGTTGGACGCTCAACCAACTGGACCACCCAGGTGCCCCATTATTTTTTTATTCTTCTTATTTTTATTTTTTAATTAAAAAAATTTTTTTAGTGTTTATTTTAGAGAGAGAGAGAGAGAGCATGAGTGGGAAAGGGGCAGAGAGAGATGGAGACACAGAATCTGAAGCAGGCTCCAGTTCTGAGCTGTCAGCACGGAGTCCAACACGGGGCTTGAACTCAGGAGCCATGAGGTCACGGCCTGAGCCAAAGAAGTCGGATGCTTGACTGAACCCCTGGGTGCCCCCTTTGAAATTTTTTTAAGTAAGCTCTGTGCCCATGGTGGGGCTCAGACTCACAGTCCTGAGTTGTGTACTCAATTGACTGAGCCAGCCAGGTGCCCCTACATACCTCTGTTTTAAAATGACATGCACATATATCTCTTGAGTCATTAACTTATTTACTTTTTATTTGTTTTGTTTAAAAATTTTAAAATATTTGTTTATTTTTGAGAGATATCGAGCACTTGAGAGTAGGGGTGAGGCAGAGGGAGAGGGGGACAGAATATCCAAAGCAGGCTCTACACTGATAGCAGCAAGCCCTATGTGGGGCTTGATCTCACAAACTGTTGAGGTCATGACCTGAGCCAAAGTCAGCTGCTTAATAGCCACCAAGTCACTCCATTTTTATTTTTTTAAAGGTTATGTTTTTGAAGTGAGAGAGCGCGCGTGCGTTTGCACTCAGGTTGGGGAGGGGCAAAGAGGGGAGGAGAGAGAATCCCAAGCCGGCTCTACACTGTGAGTGCAGAGCCCGATTTTAACACTTTATAATCTCATCCGCTCTTTCTCCTTTTTGTTAAATTAGTTTCTAGTGGTCCCATGCCCATGTAAGTATTCCCTGTCAAGCAAAATAATTTATTATGATTCTTTTTCCTCTGAAGTTTAAAGTTCTCTTTATTGATTCGTTTTACCCATTGTCAAGTCTTCCTGCATCCTCCAACAGCCTTTCAGAATGATTGTCTATATACTCATACTGTCAGATTTTTTTTTTCCTGGACACATCTCTTCTAGATATTTTCTTCTTCCTGGTTCAGTAATAGATTGGTTATTAACTAGGCCTGTTGTATAGCTGTTGCCTTGGAAATTCCCTTAGCCGCCTCTTCTTTGTGATACTGTTCTTTGGTTTACTGCCTTGGATCCTTTCCTCTTCAAAGTAGTTTCTTGAAAAAAGGTTGCACGGCAAAGGATAGTTTTTGAGACTTTCCCTGTTTGACAACATCTTAATTCTCTTTAATTCATTTGAAGGTCTGACAAGGAGAGGATTCTAGGTTGCAAATAGTTGTTCTTTGTATTGTGGAAGTATTAGTCAATTTTCTAGCTTCTGATGTTGCTAGCAAATCCACTACCATCCTGATTTTTTTTTTTCCCTAAGAGAAAGAGTGCACAAGTGGGGGAGAGGGGCAGAGGGAGAGAGAGAATTTTAAGCAGGCTCCATGCTCAGCCTCATGCGGGACTCAATCCCACCACCTCGAGATCATGACCTGAGTGAGGTGAAATCAAGAGTCGGATGCTCAACCGACTGAGCCACCCAGGCACCCCCTTATTCTGATTCTTTATCCATTATTTGTAGCCTAGTTTGTCTAGAAATTTTTACATTTAAAATTTTTTTTAATGACTGGTAACAGATTCCACAGTGATGTAGCTCAGTGGGTGGTGTCTTTTGTTTTAATGAACCCATTTTTCTAAATACTTGGTTTTTCTGGGTTTTTCTTGCATTTTTACCACCTATAATTTTCTTTTCTTTCTTTTCTTAGTGAGTGGGGGCGGGTCAGAGAGCGAGGGGGAGAGTCAGTCCCACGCAGGCTCCACGCTGTCAGCACAGAGCCAGGTGTGGGACTTTAACTCATGAACCCAGGTGAGGGTCATCATGACCTCAGCCAAAATCCAGTTAGCTGCTCAACAGACTTGAGTTACTTAATTAAGTGCCCCATTTATTTTGTTTTTAATTGTTTTTGGACTTTTTAAATTGATTGTGTAATTTCCTATTTTCTAGTTTTGTTAATTGGTTTTACTTTCTGGAAGATTTCCTCAACTTTATCTTCTAACTTTTCTATTGAAGAAAAATCGTCATATTTTAAAAATTCTAGTAGTTTTTTTCTTGAAATTTGTTTTTTTAAAGTGTACTCTTTTCACAAATTATTTTTTTCTTGGAAGATGGCTTGACATTTTTCTCTATTTCTTGCCTGTTTTTTCCTTCCAAGTTTTCTATGCTCTCCCCACATTTGTTTTATTCCGTATTTTAGAGGCCTTTCTCAAATGATTGGTAATTTCAGTGTGTATGTTCATAATTAAGAATGGGTCATTAAAAAGATGTTTGGAAGCTCTGTAAGCATGGGTGGAGCTTTTTAATCTCCCTGTTTTTGTCTCTTCATCCTCCATTGAGCCTCTTCTTGAATTCAGAGTGTATCTGTTTTTTATTTTCTGGAGAATAAACCTTTAGACTCCTGCTTAGTCTTGAGTGGTAAAATCTGGCTATTTGAGATGGAGGCTAGGTCTTGGGGTGCCTTATGTAAACCTTTAATTAGTTTCTAACATTCTGCCTGGTACTTGATATCTCCTATTGCTAAACCTTTCCAGGGTTCTGAGACATGAATTGGCTTGCTCCTCATTGGTGTCTTTAGTGGACCCTGAGGTCATAAGATTTTTTGTCTTCATCTATTGTGGTCACAGTTACAATATCTATTCATTTATTTTTATTAAAAAATTTTTTTTAATGTTTATTCATTTTCGAGAGATGGAGAGAGACATCGGGAGTTGGGGTGTGGCAGACAGAGAGGGAGACAGAATCTGAAGCAGGCTCTAGGCTCTGAGCTGTCAACACAGAGCCCGATGTGGGGCTTGAACCCACAGACCATGAGATCATGACCTGAACTGAAGTTGGACGCCGAACTGACTGAGCCACCCAGGCACCCCTAATGTCTATTCATTTAAAGGAGGGTAAAATTTATGTATTTCTTTTTTTCTCACTGTTTGGATATGATTTTGCAGAGAAGGGGTCAAAAAGATCTTTCTATGCTATCTTAACTGTAATTTGAAGTAATTGTTTAAAAATATTTGATTTAAGTAATGTCTACCCCCAATGTGAGACTCGAACTCATGACTTTCACATGCTCCTCTGACTGAGCCAATCAGGCATCCCTGGAATTTGAAGTAATTGTTGACACCAAATGATATCGACTCTTGCTTTTTAACTCCAAACATCCAGTAGAGTTAGGAATGAATAATATTTTGCTATTGTTTTTTAAATATCGAGTCCATCCTCAAAATATTGATGTTTTTGTTAAGATAGTCACATGAATGTGGTAGAGAATCATACTAGTTCTGCTTAGAACAGTGTAATTTAAAGGAAGCAGCTTTAATTTGGATGTATAATTCTTGGCAGGAAAAAAGTATTTTTGTTTTTTGAACAAAGTATGACTGAGTCTTTAATTTCAGTCTTCTGAAATTAATATTCGTTTTGAAATAGTGTTTGTGTACTATTTTATAAGCTACTGAACAAATGTTTCAGCAAATTCATAATCTGTCAGAAGATTGCAGTGTGTCCCATATATTATAGCTCTTGGCATTGAATGATAAAGTATCTTACTCTTGATTTTGTTGGTGTGAGACCTCTTTATAAACATCTGTCCTTACAAAGTATGAGTATTAAGTTATTCTCTCTCTTTATATATTCTTAGTTTTACAAAAAATGCCTCTGCCTTCCTTAAATCAGAAGTTAACAGATAACAAATTTTTAAAAATCTAGTAGTCTTTTTTGCGTATTTTTGTATGTGGAGATATATTCTCAGCATAATAAATGGACAAGAGTGTTATGGAAGGTAAATAAAATATCAAAATAGTTGTTCAAACATTAGCTCTTTGCTTAAGAGTTCTAAAAACTTTTTTCTTTTGAAAAATTAAAAACCTATAGAGAAGTTAAGATACTTACTGCAGCAAATCCCCTTATGTGCTTCCTCTAGATTTGTATAGTCAATATTTTGCTACATTTCCTTTTAAGTCTCTAAGAGAGTTTATTTTGTGTATAATGTGTCTGATTCAAAATAGATTAGAGATGTATATTTCAAGGAGAATTTAATTTTTTGAAAATAAACTAGGAAATTAAGCTATAAGTCTTTACAGTTTATTTATAAGCCTTTGCAGCTGTTTATTAAAAATAAAATTGAGATTTTACAATGTGTTACGCATCTTGTGTGAGCACCAGGGATGCAGTGGTGAGTAATACAGACTTGGTGGCTGCCCTTGTGGAGTTTCAAGTTGGGGTTGAGGAGGGGGGCGGTTTGAAAAGTACCAAAGTACCACTACTTTCTTAGCACCTGAAGTTAGAGTCTTATTCTCAATACATTGGGTGCTCTTCTAAGTCATTTTGTATTGTGAGAAACACAAACTTTATGCCTGTTAAGATACCTTATTTTTCTATTTTGTTTCCTTATGTAATTATGGTTGCTATACCTCAAGAAAGATGGAGTTTCTTTAAGATGGAGAATTTTAACAACCAACTAGTAACACTGCATTTATCTAGGGATTAGTCTTCCAACACTGCCGTACTTAATGTTTTCTTCGTGTCTTCCTGACTTTGATTTTTAACCCTATTTTATTAATCCCAAAGCAGCTGAGAAGCAGCAGACATTTGCGTTTTGTAGGTAACATGAGTAACCAAAAGAAATGAGACCAGATAGACATTTAGGGAGGAGACCTGAAAACTAAAATGAAAATTAAAGATATTACTGTATCTTAACATTTGTAGCTTTGATGAATTGATGATTAATCAGTGAGAAGAAATTATTTTAAACAGTTGCTGCCAGGGTAGAATGTTTGATATATTTTGGAGACAAAAAAAATGACTAAGTTTTGGGACCTTACATATAATCAGAATTTAACTTTTGTGGTTTATTTTTTCTTCAAGATGCTGAATAAGCAACTTATATAAAGATAATAAAAATTATTTCTTATATTCAAAAAAATTTTAAAAAAATTGGGATGATCAGTGGAAAAGTGAAGCCTGAGGGTGAATATAATCTAAAGAGACCATTATGAGCTTGGCTAAGGTAAACTTAAGATTTATTCGCCACTTCTCAAGTTCAAGAATTGTTGAGGGTTATCCTTTGAAATGTGAATGAACTAGTTTTGTTGGTAAATAAAAGGATTTTTATGTATTGAATGATGCATTTAGAGAAATTTCTGTTTTATTTATTTTTATTCTTATTTTCTTTTAGTGTGTATTTTGGAGACTGAGAGAGACAGAGTGGGGGAGGGGCAGAGAGCGAGGGAGACGCAGAATCTGAAGCAGGCTTCAGGCTCCGAGCTGTCAGCACAGAGCCTGATGTGGGGCTTGAACTCACAAACCGTGAGATCATGACCTGAGCTGAAGTTAGACACTTAACCGACTGGGCCACCCAGGCGCCCCAGTTTCTGTTTAAATTGATTCAAAGAGAGTCTGCACAGATATGTGAATGTCAGAGCCATAAATAGCATCTTAGTGAAACTAGCTTATACCTAACCTTTAAGATGGATTTCCAGGAGGTCAGCCATGCTCTTAACTTAATATGCCTCCCTCAAGAATAGTGGACTTTCGGATTATAAGTCAGAGAGAGTTTGATACAATAAAATATCCTAATAAAAATATTAAATAGTAATATCTTCTATAACAGGTAACTATAAATTAAACAATATGTGGACTCTTTACTTTTGATGCTGTTTGTGACTATTGGTTATTGTATGCTTAAGGGAATAAAATAATTTCAATGTTAATCTGATAAACTAATGTAACTAAGTTTTACACTATGACTTCCCCTCAGTTTTTCTTTATCTTCTGAAAACTTTTTCTTATTAAGATGTTTAAAAAAATTTTTTTAAATGTTTATTTATGAGAGAGAGAGAGAGAGACAGAGTGCTAATGGGGGAGGGGCAGAGAAAGGGAGACACAATCTGAAGCAGGCTCCAGGCTCTGAGCTGTCAGCACAGAGCCCGACACGAGGCTTGAACTCACGAACTGCGAGATCATGACCTGAGCTGAAGTCAGACACTCAAACGGACTGAGCCACCAAGGTGCCCCAAGATATTTTTATATGTAGGTACCGCAACTTACAGGACTTTTTTTTTTTTTTTAGAGCAAAACATTTTAAACTATTTTCTCTAGCTCCCGACACATATTTTCTTGAGCTGATTTCAACTTTTTTCTAGATGGTGCTATGTAGTAGTCATTGTTATTTAGGTTCATATATATGTATGAACATATATGTGTGTTCATACATATATATGAATGCTCTTACCCTTTGCCCTAGGTTGTGATCTTCCTATTTAATGATGATTTCCAACTGCAATAGTGATTTAGTTAATTTAGTTAAGCACAATTTGCTTTTTCAACATTTTCTTCAGTCTCGAGGAACATCTCCACCCTTAACATTCTGTCTACCCTTGGAATACTTTAGGATTGTAAAAACGTTTTTGCTGAAGGTACTCTTTCTTCAAACTTTTTTTTTTTCCTGATCTCTTAATGAATTTTAGTAAGTTAATTGAGTTTAAAATTGCTCAGTTGAGTGAGAATATTTTTAGGGAACTGTATTCTCAAATATAGTTTTTCTCTTAAGAGAATTTATTGATTGATGGGAATGAATGGCTGCAAGGAAAGAATTGGAAGTCTTAAATGATAATTTCAAAGCATTATAGCTAACAATTTCAAGAGTAAATACATATTTTGTTAATTTATCCTTGATTCTTTTACTTGTAAAACACATCTTTCTGAAAGCAACAGTATTGTGTGGGTGCTTGGTGTTGTGTGATTGTATGTTGCTTTGTGGATTTTGACATGCACCATGGAATAGTATTATAGCTTGTCTCATCTTTCTTGCTATTTGTCAGTTAAATTTTGTCACATAAGTGCCATAAGTCTGCTTCAGTGGATGATTTGCTTTTAGGTGGTATTTGGCCTTCCTTTACCATTATAAAATTTGGACAGCGTGTGGTGGGTTAATTTTCTTTAAAGATGATAAAAATGATCCATTTTTTAATATGTGCAAGTGACTGTGAAGACAGTGGTTCCAAAGTGTGGCTTTCTTAACAGCAGCAGCACCAGGAAGCCTGGCGGAAATGCAGGTTCTCAACTTTCTACCTCTTTCTTTCTTTTTCTTCTTCTCTTTCTTTGTTTCTTTCTTTCTTTCATTTATTTTGAGAGAGAGGGAGCAGAGGATGGGCAGAGAGAAAGAGAGAGAATCTCAAGCAGACTCCTCACTACTAGCGCAAAGTCCAGTGTGGGGCTTGATCTCACAGACCGTGAGATCATGACCTGACATGAGCTAAAACCAGGAGTTGGATGCTTAACTGACTGAGTCACCCAGGCACCCCCCCCCCCCGATGATTTCTTCTTCTTCTTCTTCTTTTTTTTTTTTTTTTTTAGAGAGAGGGTGCAAGTGATTGAGGGGCAAAGAGAGAGCGAAAGAAGCAGGGCTCATGTTCACCTGAGGTGGGACTCAAACTCATAAACTGTGAGATCATGACTTGAGCCAAAGTCAGATGCTTAACTGACTGACCCACCCAGGTGCCCACTGCCTCTGATGATTTAAATCAAACTCCTTGGGTAGGGCTCAGCCATCTGTGTTTTGATGGAGCCCGCCAGATGATTTTGATACAAGTTAAAGTTTGAGAACCAAGATTGTACAGTTGACCCTTGAACAACATGGGGAGTTAGGGGCACCCAGTCCCCTGTGCTTAATGTGTATAACTTTTGACGCCGCCAAAACTCAACTACTAATAGCCTGTTGTTGACCAGAAGTCTGACTAATAGTATAAACAGTTGATTAACAAGGCTTTTTTTTTTAAGTTTATTTATCTTGAGTGAGACCATGCATGCACACGTGTACTGGAGAGGGGCAGGAAGGAAGAGAGAATCCCAAGCAGGCTCCACACTGCCAGCACGGAGCCCGATTTGGGGCTCAAACTCATGAAACTGCAAGATCATGACTTGAGCTGAAATCAAGAGTTAGATGCTTAAGTAACTGAGCCACCCAGACACCCCTCTTTTGACTTTCTTGGAGGATGGTTGGCAGTGGAGGTGTCCAGAGTCCAGTTCAGGGTTGTACATTGAATTTAGTTGTGCTTTCTTTTTGTAAACTTTCCTTAATTGAGAACAAAACAAATCATGACACTGACATTTTTTAATAAGTCTAAGTATTTTGTTAATAGAATGTCCCACATTTTGGATTTGTTTCCTCATGATTAGAGTCAAATTAAACATTTTGGCAAACATACTAACAAGATGATTTGTCTTTTTCAGTGCGTCACATCAAGAAGTGTGCATAATGTCATTTTGTCTGTTATTGGAGACTATAAATTTGAACCCTTGTGTAAGATACAGTCTGCCAAATTGTCAAGGTATTTTTCCCATTTGTAATTAATAACTAATAGATGTGGTGATGCTTTGGGACTGTGACTATTATATTATCTAATAACATTTTACCCAGTGGTTTGATCCATGAATGAATCAGTGATTACATTTGGGGTTGCAAAAAAAAAAAACCTTTCTCTCATTCTTTTTGTCTTCTTGGAAGACATAAAAAGTCTCACCAGAGTCCTTTAGCCAGTTTACTGTCACTTTTCAATAGTCAAAATTGTGTTAACATGGACATAATTAAATGAGCATTTTCTTGACTTTTTAAAAACTCCATGCATAACCACATAATAGGCTTCCTTTTTTAAAAAAATTTTTTTAATGTTTTTTTTTTAATTTTTAACGTTTTTATTTATTTTTGAGTGACATAGAGACAGAGTGTGAGCAAGGGAAGAGCAGAGAGAGAGGGAGATACAGAATCTGAAACAGGCTCCAGGCTCTGATGAGCTGTCAGCACAGAGCCCGACGTGGGGCTCGAACTCACAGACTGTGAGATCATGACCTGAGCTGAAGTCGGCCGCTTAACCGACTGAGCCACTCAGACTCCCCTTAATGTTTATTTTTAAGAGACAGAGAGTGAAAACAGGGAAGAGGCAGATATTTTTAAGAGACAGAGAGTGAAAACAGGGAAGAGGCAGAGAGAGAGGGAGACACAATCCGAAGCAGGCTCCAGGCTCTGAGCTGTAAGCACAGAGTCTGATGCAGCGATCAAACTCATGGACTACAAGATCATGACCTGAGCCGAAGTCGGATGCATAACCAACTGAGCCACCTCCAGTCTTTTCTTTCTTTAAACAAATTTCAAAAAATTTTAATCGAAGTAATAACTATTTGTAGTTTAAAAAAGTTAAACATGGGGCACCTGGGTGGCTCAGTTGGTTAAGCAGCCGGCTTCAGCTCAGGTCATGATCTCACGGTCTGTGAGTTCGAGCCCCACATCGTGCTCTGTGCTGACAGCTCATCAGAGCCTGGAGCTTGTTTCAGATTCTGTATCTCCCTCTCTCTCTGCTCTTCCCCTGCTCACGTTCTGTCTCTATGTCTCTCAAAAATAAACGTTAAAAAAATTTTTTTAAGTTAAACAGTACTATATGATTTGCAGTGAAAGTAGGAGTTCCCTGTATCATTGTTTCCAATATGAGTCCTGCTTCCTTATGACAACCATTTCAACTCTTTGCTAATTCTCCTGGTATTTCCTATTATATATATATGTTTTTAATTTTTAATGTTTATTTTTGAGAGAGACAGAGTACAACCGGGGGAGGGGCAGAGAGAGAGGGAGACACAGAATCTCAAGCAGTCTCCAGGCTCTGAGCTGTCAGCACAGAGCTTGATGTGGGGCTTGAACTCAAAACCATGAGATCATGACCTGAGCTGAAGTTGGATGCTTAACTGACTGAGCCACCCAGGTGTCCCAAATTTCTTAACAATATGATTATGTTGCTGTTTATCAGTTTTAGTTTAGACAGTATCTGTTGATTTCATTTTGTGCAATATGAGAGTTTCAGCCCAGACATACTGGCTCCATAATCCATGCTGCTGATTAGTCTTATAAAAGGTTGAATGTTCTATTTTAGGGATATACCTGGGTCTTTTATTTGCCCTATATTGCTCCTGAATTCCAGTACTCCTTAGTATGTCTTTAATTAGCTTTTGTGTTTTAGTGGTCTGGTTTTGATTTCTCGATTGGAATTTTAAAGGACAGTTGAAAAACAACAGAAGTCACTTGTGTGCACTCATACATACATACCTACTTACAAACACACAGATGACTCCTGTCTGAATAATAGAATAATTACTTAGTTTTCTTTCTGGCATGTTTTGAACTTAATTATCTGCATAAGAAATTTTGTATTGTCCTCAGTATCTGTAATTACTTGCTATTTTTTTAGTGTTTCTTTTATCTGTATTCTTGTTATTTTTCATGTCAAAAATAGCATTTTCGATGTACCTATTACATGTTCGGAGCTTATTTTCCATTTTTTGCCATTTGTTGGTGTCCAGTTTTTGAATGGGTACCAAGAATCTGAAGTAAGTTGGTCCAGTGTCATACCTGAAAAAGAGTAGTTCTGATTTTCTAGAGGGAATTAGCTTGGAAGTATAAGGTTCTAAGGGTCTTGATCTGGGTACCAATAAGTCTTGCTGGACATGTAATAGTTTTGCCATCGGTGAACAAATCAAAGAAAAGCTTTTAAATTTTATCTCAAGTTAACCTTATTTACTTAGAATATATTTGAGCAGTGCTAAATTTAGCTCACAGCATATGTCGGCTAATTTTCAGTTTTAAAAAAATGGTCATGGGGCGCTTGGGTGGCTCAGTCGGTTAAGCTTTCGACTTTGGCTCAGGTCATGATCTCAGTTTGTGGGTTTGAGCCTTTCATTGGGCTCTGCTCAGAGCCTGGAGCCTGCTTTAGATTCTGTGTGTGCCTCTCTCTCTCTCTCTCTCTCTCTCTCTCTCTCTCTCTCTCTCTCTGCCCCTCCCCTGATCACGCTCGCATGTGCACTTGTACGCGCGCTCTCTCTCTCAAAAATCAATAAACATTAACAAAAAAATGTTTTAAAATGCTTGTAAGTGAAAATACACAGATCTTTTAGTTAAAAACATCACTTCAGGGACACCTGGGTGGCACAGTCGGTTAAGTGTCAGACTCTTGATCTCAGTTCAGGTTAGGATCCCACAGTTCGTGAGTTTGAGTCCTGCCTCAGGCTCTGCACTCACTGATGGCTGATGGCGTGGAACCTGCTTGGGATTCTGTCTCCTATCTGCCCCTTCCCTGCTTGTGCGTGCTCAATCTCTTTCTCTCAAAATAAATAAATTAAAAAAAATAACAACACTACTTTAGAAACAGTGGTGAGATATGGAAACACTTCTAGTAGTGTGCTCCATCTCTTTTGGTAGTGTATTACAGAAAAGAAATTGTTGACAAAGAAAGGAAAATTGTTTGAAGTGTTTCTTAGTAGTTAAAACTTTTTAGAGCCACCAGTTGAAGTCTGAATTATGCCAAAACAAACAAAGAAACAAACCTTTTCAACCAGTAGTAGTAAGGTATTTGGTTTATTCAATAAGCATTTATTGGGTGTATATTGTGTTTAAAGGCCATGATGGTTATATAGAGATGAAAGGTAAAAAAATATGGAAGTTTCTCTTTCGAAGAGCACACAATTCACTGATCCAGTCACTCACCTAATTGTTCAGTAAAATGTGTAAAAGATAATAAAGCTATGTAAAGATGTTACGTGGGAACCAGGGGAGGGACTTGTAAACTTTGGGATTATAGACCTCATACAGGAAGTCATTTAAGCTGAGCCTTAAAGCATGATTAATAAAGTGCCAAGGGGTTAAAGGTGTTTTCAGGTCGAGGGGATTACATAGGAATGGAGTCATTGGTACATGGTGTTTGGAGACTATAGGTAGAACAAAGTGGCTAGAATGGGAGGTGCGGCAGGATGTAAATTGGGGCAGGATAGTAGAAGGCTTTGAAAGCCTTACTTATTACTAAGGAGTTCAGTTTTCTAAGGTGTCATTACCTAAAACATCTAAGAGTTTTGAAACAGGAATAGTGACTTCAGATTTAAGATAGAACTTCATTTTGTTTAAAAAGTATACTATATCTACTTTGATATGTGTAGAAAAGAATACGAAGAGATCTATATCAAACTGTTAGTTAACATGGAAGTTAATGGAGGCAGAGAGACAAATTTGCAAAATGCTGGGTAGAATCTGAGAGATGATGAGGGTCTGAGCTATGAAGGTAGAATTAAGATAGTAAACAAATACACTTGATTTAGTGTGATTAGATATTGGGGACAGGATTGGTGAGAGCAAGGGGCCAGTTAGGTTTCTAACTGGGGCAGCTAAGTAACTGATACTATCACTAACTGATAGGTGACAGGCAGGAGGAGGTTCGGGATCATCCCCCTTTATTTGTGATTTCATTTATGTGAGGTCTCTATCAATCTATATAAGCTCTATTGGAAAGGTTTTTCTTTTAGTGATGGTGAGCATATAAATTTGGGTGGAGTATAAAGTGTTATGGCAAAAATATTCTTATTAAAAGGAACTATAGAACAAAAAATATACCTTGGAATACACATTGTTTTAACTGCTTTTGAAAAGGCTACAAGGGGCGCCTGGGTGGCTCAGTCTGTTAAGCGGCTGACTTCGGCTCAGGTCATGATCTCATGGTCTCTAACTTCGAGCCCCGAGTCGGGCTCTGTGCTGACGGCGCAGAGCCTGGAGCCTGCTTTGGATTCTGTATCTCCCTCTCTCTCTGCCCTTCCCCTGCTCATGCTGTGTCTCTATGTCTCTCAAAAATAAATAAATGTTAAAAAAAAGAGAGACAAAAGGCTACATTGGGGGGGGATGGGCAAAATGGGTGAAGGGGAGTGGAAGATAATAGACTTCCAGTTATGGAATGAGTAAGTCATGGGAGTAAAAGATCCACAGCATAGGGAATGTAGTCAATGGTATTATAACAGCATTGTTTGGTGACAGATGGTCGCTCTGCTAGTGGTGAGCACAGCATAAGGTGTAGAGTTGTCGAATATATATTGTATACCTGAAATTGATGTCGCATCATGTGTTAGCTATACTCAAATAAAAATAAAACAAGGGAGAATGGGAAGGTGCTGCAGTATTCTATCTACCATTCAAAAGATAGCTTTGGATGTTAAAATTTAGAAACACACACAATGACTGAAGGATACAGTGTGTGATCCAGCTGCTGCTACTGATTTTTATATATGTACACATGACTAGCAGCATGTGATTCCGCTTTTTACATGTTATCAATCATTTTTGGAAATGTTTGAGCTTTTAAAGAACTACTTCATAAATCTACCTAAGTGTCCTGCCTACAGTAGCATCGAGCTTTTTTATAAATAAGTCATATAAATTTTGGTTGCATTTATTTTTGTATATATATTGCATACACGTATATAGTAAACTCTGCACTCAGCGTGAGGCTTGAACTCATGACCTGGAGATCAAGAGTCGCATGCTCCACTCACTGAGCCAGGCTGGTGTCCGTTGGTTCATTTTTTTAATCAGGTGGAAGTATTTGAAATATTTAGTGAGTTGAAATGCCAAAAAGTTCAGGTTTTGAAGTTTTTGGCAAATTATAGTTACTGAAAATAAAACCTTGCGAACAAGTAAGTGCCAGATGAAAGTGTCAACAATTTTCAATATATCAATCTTTTAAAAAAGTTTTTTTTTTTAACCTTCATTTTTGAGAGACTGAGCAGGGGAGGGGCAGGGCAGAGATAGAGGGAGTCACAGAATCCTAGGCAGGCTCTGAGCTCAGACCCCAAGGTAGGGTCGAACCCATGAACCGCTAGATCATGACTTGAGCTGAAGTCGGACACTCAACCAACTGAGCCACCCAGTCACCCCAATATATCAATCTTTAAATACAACTTAGGGGACTACAGAAAACTCTATTAAAAAATACAACCATACTGGAAAAAACAGCATTCTTCAAAGAAATAAATACAAGGGACATGATACTAGATGTAGCTAATAAAGATACATAACTATGACACAAAGAATTTTTCTTTAGAATGGTCTAATGTTTGGAAATTACATTTTTAGTGCCAAATGTATTAGAATATTGAGCCAGGAGACAAGGTTCTAATCATTGTTAATTTACTTTGTGAGCTTGAGTAAGTCATCTAACCTCTGAGCCTCTTTTTTTATTGGTAAATTTGGCATATTAGAGAAATACGTGTTTAACTTAATCATCTTAATTGCTTAACTGTAGTTAACATATGGGATGAGTCTTGCTGAGTCATTTTCTCAGACTCTCTGGGCAAGGCTCACTTAAAGCTAGCTTAGCCAACTTCATGACATCTTACATCTTGTAGAAGTCAGAGGAAAGAAGTTGTTTTATGGATGTTTAATTTGTTGTTTTTTTAATAGTTTTTTTTGCAGAAGAGTATATCAGTTCATGCAGATTCTTCATTGAGAGAGAATATGGCACACTGTAGCTAGGGGATGGGACCGATGATGCACTTTGCATTTTAGTGACAGTTTGAATTTAAGAATTTTAAAATTTACCTTATGCCTCCCTGTAGTTTCATATATATAGTTATTTCAACTGTGCCAAGAATAACGCTGAATTGTAGTGTTTCTCAGGATTTATAGATTTATGTTTTTCCACAATTTAAACTTTCTGAGGCATATTTTGAAGATATTAGTGCCTTAAATAACAAAGTATTTTAAAAAACTTCACCTGCTCAGATAGTTTGATGGTAACAGTTTTGGTTTGGGGACAGTGTAGTTCTGTGTGTGTCAGTCTTAGATTTATCTTTACTCTGTTATTTTGAGCTGTAATAGATGTACAGCTGTAAGTATTCTACTTGAGCTCCTTGTTTTTAGGGATCAGTCTTCTTGGACTTGAAGTTAAGCATCCTTGGCTTTCTCTTGGTTGTTGGTCTTCTTGGCGCCTCTCATTTCTCTTTTTCTGGGTTTGGCTTCTTGGCTTTTCCGCATAGAGTAGAGGACTTACTTTAGGTTCTTCTGGGATGTTCAGAAGTTAGGTCCTGTTCTGAGGGATAGGCTGGAGAGCTCAATAGGAAATAGGGGGAAAGAGTAGATTATATTAAGAAGTTGTGATTGGAGCAAACAGACTCAGACTCAGCCTATACTACTTGCCACAATCAGCACAGCGCAGTTCTACCTGTGAGGTGCTTGTGGTCATGTTCTATTTAATGTTTTTTAATGTTTATTTTGAGAGAGAGAGAGGAGAGAGAGAGAGACAGCATGAGTGGGGGAGGTGCAGAGAGAGAGAGAGGGAGACAGAGAATTGAAGCAGACTCAGTGCGGTCAGCACAGAGCCTACCACGCTCTAACTCACAAACTGCGAGATGATGACCTTAGCCGAAATCGAGAGTTGTACACTCAACCGACTGAGCCACTCAGGTGTCTCAGTGATCATGTTCTTGATAAAGAACCCCGCGTGACCTGGGGCATTGATGATGGTGATGTAGTATTTCTTGGTCTCAAACTTCCACAAGATTTCAATGGTGATTTTTTTTTAACCTGTTTTAAAACTAGTATGTAAGTTTTCATAATCACTTAATAAGGTAACTGCATCTTTTTGGATCTCAAAGATTTTTTTCTCCTTCTTGGAATTGATTTTGTTTCATGATACTGCTAAATATAGTTAAGAAAAAATTTTAGAGGACTACTTTCCTTCTTATGAGCCCTGTACAATGCCGTGAAGAGGGCGAAGTAACAATTACTATTTCACAGATGAGGAAGCAGAAAATAATGATCCATCCTTGATAAATGTCAGTTAGAGCCTGATCTTAAACACGGTGATGGGAAGCTTTGGGATTAGAAAGAGTTGGATTTGTGTTTTTTTTTTGTTTTGTTTTTTGGCTCTACATGAGTTTCCTTCTCTGTTTAGAAAAACCTGTTTCAGGATTGTTGCAAGGAACAGATGAAATACATAATGGACACATCTAACACATGGTATGACATGTAAATTCTCAACAATTGTTAATGTTAGCTCTGGGGTTTTCAAAATTTTGATTTCCACAGACCCCATCTGGGGATCTTTTATGTCTAGAAAGTCAAAACTATTTCGTATTAATTTTTTTTAATGTTTATTTATTTTGAGAGAGAAAGTGTGCCCTCGCAGCTCACAAGCAGGAGAGGGGCTGAGAAAAAGGGAGAGAGAATTCCAAATGGGCTCCGTGCTGTCAGTACAGAGCCCAGTGTGGGGCTCCATCCTTCCAACCATGAGATCGTGACCTGAGCTGAAATCCAGAGCAGGTCACTTAACTGACGGAGCCACTCAGGCGCCCCTCATTAATTCTAAGATGTTGGCTGTTTTTCACTATGTTGATGCTTTAAGTGATTGTACAGAGCAGTGGTGTGTAAAATTGCTGGCCTTACCATTAACAAAGACAGGCGCATCAAGCTGGGCTAGTAACTGTTTTCTTTACCACCATGGACTCACAGGAAAAAAAAACAAAGCTTAATTTCACTTAAGAGTGTCCTCGATGAAGCAGAAATAATTTTTATTTTTACTATATCTTGACCCCTCACACATCTTTTTTCTGTGTGACAAAATGGGAAGTAAATGAAATACTTCTGCCTCATTCTGAAACAAGTGATGGTTGTCTCAAGGAAAAGTACTGGGGAAAGCCGTTGAACTGGCCACCTTTTTCATGGAACACCATATATCGAAAGAAAACTGGCACACTCTGGTTATTCTTTTCGAGTACTTGGCAGACACGTTGTCAGATGAAATGATAGTATTTGTTGCCAGTGATAAAATTCATGCGTTTAAATGAAAATTAGAATGTTGGAAAACTTAGGTCTGCCTTTATGAGCTTGACAGTTTTCCAGTACTTAGAGATTCTCCTGAAGAGGTCCATGGTGATACTAATGAACATTTTTTTTTCATGTTTTTTTTTTCATTTTTTTCCCAATGTGTCAGCATGTGGAAGCACTATGTCGCTTAGTGAACCAGTATTTTCCAAATGACCAATACACGGTGTTGTAAAATCATACGTGGATAAAAAGATCCACTCAAAATATAAAGTAACTGATAGATTTAATGCAGTCGAATACGAAAAATTTGTTGGTATGGTTTCAGATTCTGCATTGCAGCTCATCTTTGAGAAAGTGCCACTTGTTGAGTTTTGTAGCATCATAGCATCTGAATATTCTGCTAAAATATAACTTTTTTTTCAGCTATATATCTGTATGCAGTTAGATAGACTTCATATACATCATAGTCTTCATGTTTCAACCATAACAGTGTATTGCAGTAGACTGAATGCAGAAGCAGATTGAAAATCCATTTGTTGTCTGTTAAGCTGGACATTAAAATTACAAAACTATGAAATCATGCCACTCTTCTCACCAAATTTATGTTTGTCTTTAGAAAATATAACTTTTCATAAAAAGTGTTTATGGGTTTATTACTTTAAAATACATTAACAGTTAAAAGTTTTTTTAGTTTTAATTTTTAGTATAGTAAATATAAATTGACATAACCTCAGTAATTTTAGGAACCTAAAGGAGTCCCCAGGACAGAAAGTTAGAGAACTGGTGGTATGTGTACCTCTTTCATTGCTTCTATGGTCCCTCCTAATTCCGTTTGTAATGTAGTACAGGAAACTGACACAAAATGAAAAGTGAAATGATAGGATAATGTATGAAACAGTTGTACCAAGAAGAGTCACCTAAAGGGAATCCATTCAAAACAGTAAACAGATTTTCTTAGCAAATAATGGGGGGAAATGTTGGGAACTTGTTGAGAAATGAAATGAAAACTTACGAAAGCAAGTTCATTTTATTTTGTATTTGACAAAATTGGATTATAATTTTAATTCTTTATTATTTAGCACTGGGAGAAACAATCTAGTGTTGGGTTGGCATACCTTTTCTGACAGAATTGTGTAGATAAGATCCTTTAATCTTTTGACTTTTTTTTTTTAACGTTTATTTATTTTTGAGAGACGTAGAGACAGAGTATGAGCAGGGGAAGGGCAGAGAGAGAGGGAGACACAGAATCCGAAGTAGGCTCCAGGCTCTGAGGCGTCAGCACAGAGCCCGACGCGGGGCTCGAACTCACAGACCGTGATATCATGACCTGAGCCAAAGTCAGTCGCTCAACCAACTGAGCCACCCAGGCGCCCCTAATCTTTTGACTTTTATATTATGAACATAAAAGTCATTAAAAATGTATTTAATAAAGTCCTGTCCATTTCCTCAAGGGACTCTTTTTAGTACAAGCCAGTTGTGCTGTCATCCTTGTCTATTTCTGTTCACCTGTTAACTCTCCGTTCTTCATTTGCCAGTGACTTAACAGTTCCACCCTAACATTTTTCACTGCATCTTTTACTGGAGTCACAGTCTCTGTAGTTAAGTTTACACTGTTATTGGACCATCTGGTAAGAGACATACTAACAATGTCCATGTGACGAGTGAAGGTTAGATGCTAGTGTCTATTAGTATTTTCATGTTATTATTACTTCTCTTTGCAGCCTCGTGATTTGAGAGTATAGATAAGGAAGACTTCGTGTAGGGGAGCTGTGGAATCACTTAAGTAGAAGCATTTAGTGCAGCAGGGTTTAGTGTAGGTTGTAGGTGGGGTGTTTCAGGTAATGTAAAGGGCAATGAATATACTCCTTTCAGGCTTTCTGAGATTAATGCTTTCTATATTGCTACAACAATTGTTCATTTTCTCTTTGATTTAGAAATAAAGTTAATTTTAATAGTTTGTAAGTAGAATGCTTTGTTTTTAGCAGTTCAGGACTCCTCAAATGGAAAAATAATTCCTTATTTGTTCTAGGTTTGCAGTGAAAAATAATGGGGATAACTGGTTAATGGGAGGGGTTTTTTTCCCCCCAAGGTTTTATTAAAAAAAATTTTTTTAGGGGCACCTGGGTGGCTCAGTCGGTTGGGCGGCCGACTTCGGCTCAGGTCATGGTCTTACGGTCTGTGAGTTCGAGCCCCTCGTCGGGCTCTGTGCTTACAGCTCAGAGCCTGGAGCCCGCTTCGGATTCTGTGTCTCCCTCTCTCTCTGCGCTTCTCCTGCTCATGCTCTGTCTCTATGTCTCAAAAATAAACAAACATTAAAAAGAAATTAAAAAAAAATGTTTTTAATGTTTTTATTATTTATTTTTGAGAGAGAGAGAGAGACAGAGTGTAAGCGGGGAAGGGGCAAAGAAAGGAGACACAGAATCCGAAGGAGGCTCCAGGCTCTGAGCTGTCAGCACAGAGCCCAACGGTGGGGCTCTAACTCACAAATCGCGAGATCATGACCTGAGCCACCTAGGTCCTCCTTTAAGGTTTTATTTTTAAGTAATCTGTACAGCCAGCATGGGCTTGCATTTACAACCCCGAAATTGAGAGTTGCATGCTCTACTGACTGAGCCAACCGGGCCCTCTAATGGGAGGTTGATGTAAACCAATGTGAATTAGAAATGGTTTTGAACTTCTTAGATTTGTGCCTTCCATCATCATTTTGTAGCACAAAGAGTAGAAGAAAGCTCAGTTGGTGAAAATTATGGGATGAATAGGTTGAGCATTGAATAATTAAATGAATCTTTGGACTTTTAAACTAATTCCAGAAGCTGTAAAGAGGAATACTTTGTTTTTTATTCTGTTCTGTAGTAATCTTTTGGTAATGTAGGTAGTAGTAGATGGAACCTTGTATTGGAAATGAAACTAGCTTTGTCAACAATTAAAATTTTTTTTTTTTTTGGAGAGAGAGAGGGCATAAGTGAGCGGGGGTGGGAGTTGGGGGGGAAGAGAGAGAGAAGCAGGGCTCACCTGATGTGGGACTTGAACTCAGGAACCATGAGATCATGACCTGAAGCCGAAGTCAGATGCTTAACGACTAAGACACTCAGATGCCCCAACGTTACTTTTTTTTAAAATAGGCAAATGACTTCATCTCTTGGCCTTAGTTTTCTGTTTATAATAAAAGTAATATGATCTAACACTTAGGCTAACTATGTGCCAGGAACTGTACTAAACGGTTTATATGGATTATAGTTGTAGTTGCTAACACAGTTCAAGAGATGGTTTGTAGAGTCCTATGTATGGGGAAATAGCAGTGTGCCAGCTAAGGCCTTTGGAAAAGAAAATAAAGCAACATGACATTGAGACATTTGGAAGAAAAGTGACTTAAATGATATGTAAAATAATTTACATGCTGCTTTAGGGCTTTAGAAGGGAACAGTAAAGGGAAAGGCTGTGGTAGCATTGGTAGTGTTACATTGGCGCCTGAGGACTCCTTGCCCCTTCCTTTAAATCTTTCCACCTTTTCTTTCTCATCTGGCACCTTGGATAAAACCTAAGGTTGGATTGTAAAGGAGGGAGAACTCTTTATTTGCTCTAATTTCTTGCATGGGCATTCTAGAAGTTACAGGGTTTTGTTTAAGCTTAGAAAAGACAGCATTCATTGTTGAGAGCCATGGACTATGGAGTCAAACTGATGAAGTCGAAATGTCAGTCCTGCCACTTGGCCATGTACCCTTGAGCAAATTACTTATCCTCCATGTGCCTTTGATTTCCTCATCCACAAAACGCTGAGAGATACTATGAGGATTAAATGAGTTAGTGTTTGTAAAATGCTTGGAACATGTCTGGCACATAGTAGGCACTATATAAATGTTTGTGAAATAAAACAAAATTAGTAACAAAAGCCAGGAACCTCAGAAAGGGATAAGAAGTTGAGGGGAAAGGCAGTGATGTTCTTTTCTCTTTTGTTGAGAGTAGAGGCTGCACTTAATTTGGAGTTCTTGAGAGACTGGCCTGGTTCTAAATTTTGGAGCAGCCAGATAGAACAGTACGAGAGTACAGGCTTCCTGGAGAATTGAAGAAAGATGACAAGATGAGGTCATTGAAAGTTGGAATATTGGTAAGGAATCAGAGAATATTATGCTAAAAGTTTGTTAGTATATCCTCTTTTCCCACATCAGACATTCTTAACAAGCTGTCTCCTAAATTCTTTAGTGCCAAAAGAACTGTCTTTCATTTTCCAGTAGGGAAAACAGTCCTCATTTCCTCCATTAAGTCATTTATTGCCTGATCCCATTTGAAGATCCTTTCCCACCCACCTCCTCCTACTTCTCTGTTGGAATGAAGTGGTTTTATGCTTTGGCTGGCTGGTTTCCTGAATGGATCCATGCAGATTAAACTAGTTTAAGCAGATGTTTTGTCTCTCTCATAAATAAGCTTGGGAGGAGGCTATTTGAAAGGTCGCGTGGTTTTATTCTTTACCCAAAAAAAAAAAAAAAAAAAAAAAAAAAAAAAAAAGGAAAACATTGAAACCTGAGCTGAAAGTGAGAGGAGAGGAGGATAATTAAGTCAATTAGTAGGAATTTAAAGTGGCTGTGTTTTATCTAATACAAAATGAACAAATGCCATAGCAAAGTATTATTCTGATGTGAAAGTATAACGGCCAAGTGACAAGTTGTCATGATGTATGTGGAGATCAACGTTACACATTAATAAGTTTGAAGCAGTTAATCAAGTCCTAGGTTCTGAAGATTTGGTAACCTTTGGAGATCATATATGAACTCATTTTATAATGACTCAGAAAAACTTTTAATAGTGAAAAGTTGTAAATTTCTATCAAAAAAGAATAAAGTGAGCAAAGGGTTAGGTGGTAAGTGAGCAAGTTCTGGGCAAGTCGAGTAGAGAGTAACTTACCTGACAGTCATGCTGCTGCCTGGGATACAGTTTGGGCTGGATCAAGGAGATGCGTAGGAAGAGTAAGAGAGACTCACTAGTGGCAAAGGATTAGACTGGGAGAAGCCCGAAATTGAGTAGAGTAGAATTCAGAACCACCTTTAGAATAGCTTAATTGAAAATTTGTTATGTACCCTCTTAGACTTTGTACACATGATCTCATTTAGTCCTTACAGCATCTTAGAGATGGAAATTATAATTCCTACGGTAGTGGGAAGGCAACGAGGTCTAGAGAGGTTACAGTTTCTCCTAATGCAGCGTGGCAAGTATGTGGCAGGTCCAGAAGACCATGTTTATCAGCATACTCTTAACCACTATGCTACACACGGCCTTTCTTAATTCTTAAAGTGAATTCACTGTCAACACCATACTTGTATTTGCTTGTTGAGGTGTAGTGTATAACCTAACAGATCATAAAAATATGATTAGAGTAGCTCTATATAGAGATCAAGATAGGTATTTGCGGTAGGGTTACTCTTGATGCTGTGATACCAAATAAGAGTATAAGGAGATACTGCCATGTTCTGGAGGGCACTCTCTGGAAGGTGCCTCCAAAGTTTCAGAAGGTGGAAGTGACAGCAAATAGTGTTTCATCATGCACATACCACATCGCACAAGCAAGAATTTACTTGCTCACTTCTTTGACATGAAAAAGTTTCTCCTTCCTTTTTTAGAAAAGTTCAGAGGAGCATCTAAAGAGCTCAGGAATAAAGGCAATGGAGGAAATTCATGAGGGACTTGAGGAATTCACTCCACATGCCAAATGTAAAACCACTTTTGGAAATATATGAGTCCAGTGAAATAAATCTTATGGCTTATGCGAAACAAAGCACAAAGCTCATTAATTTCTAATGTACTAATTTTGAATTCAAAATAATTAAGACAGTGTGGTTGTGTTTTATTTTTCAGAGCTTTTGATTTTTTAGAAATCAGGTTTTGTGAAATAATACTTAAAATGCTACATGGGTATTATAAATATATAGGTACTAGGGTCGCCTGGCTGGCTCAGTCAGTAGAGCATGCGACTTTTTTTTTTAAGATTTTATTTTTCAGTTATCTCTATACCCTACATGGGGCTCAGACTTAAGAACCCTGAGATCAAGAGTTGTGTCATCTACCGACTGAGCCAGCCATGCGCCCTGAGCATGTGACTCTTGATCTCTGGGTTGTGAATTTGAGCTCCCCATTGGGTGTCTGATTTCCTCTAATACTTTATATAAGTATAAATTTTCAAGTAAGAAAATTTAACTTATTCTAACAGGGTGAACAAAGATATTACATTTTTTGTGCATAGACAAACATGTTAATTTTCTGTTTTTGTGGCATTGCTTCTCGTGTTTTTATTTTATCCTCTATTATCCGGTATTGTGGAATTTATTGGATTTTCCAGTTGTCTTCTGTAACTGTATTACTTCTGAGAATCTTACTGAATTAGAAGAGTGTCTTTAAAATTAGTGCATAGCAGGTAAGACTTTCTTCATCCTGACTTACACCTTATAGATTCAGCAGTTCTTGGGCTTTATATTGTATACTGCTTTGTAGTGTCAGCTTTGTTTGTTAAATGAAGTTGTTTTTTGTTAGAATGATTTGTTATTTGTAATTTAAGTTTAATGTAATATAATGTATAGGTACTTCAGAATAGAATAGCTACTTTGCTTTTTAAAAGTCCATAAATAGAATACAAGAACAGTGTACAGAAATCAAATGTATTTCTATACATTAGTAACGAAACATTTACAAATGGAATTAAGACATTCATTCCATTTATAGTAGTCTCAAAAAGAATCCGTATTTAGGAATAAATTTAACAAAAGAAGTACAAGAGTTGTACACTGAAAACACTGTTGAAAGAGACTAAAGAAGATGTAAATAAATGGAAAGATACATATTGTTCATGGATCAGAAGACAATATTAAGGTGGCGGTACTATCCAAATTGGTCTATAGATTCAATGCAGTTCCCATTAAAATACTAGGAAGCTCGTGTGCGAAGTTGGTAAGTGGCTCCTATGATTCACATAAGAATGCAGAGGACCCAGAATAGCCAAAATACTCTTGAAAAAGAAGCACAGTTACCTGATTTTGACCATGTGGTTCTAGCATAAAGGTAGGCATTACAGATCAGTGGAATAGAATTGAGAGTCCAGAAGTAATCCCTTATATTCTGGCCAATTGAGTTCTGGTAATTAAATATCAAGCACTCTTGTGGCGCCTGGGTGGCTCAGTTGGTTGAGCTTCCGACTTCAGCTGGGGCTCTGGGCTGACAGCTCAGAGCCTGGAGCCTGCTTCGGATTCTGTGCCTCTCCCTCGCTTGTGCTCTGTCTCTCTCTCAAAAATAAATAAAACATTTAAAAAATTAAAAAAATATATCAAGCACTCTTAAATGTTCTTTTATTATTTACTTGTCTTTACCTTTTTAACTTCTTTTCGTTACTTAAAAAAAAAAGTTTATTTATTTTGAGAAAGAGCGAGTGGGGTAGGGGCAGAGAGAGAGAGAGAATCCCAAGTAGGCTTCCACACTATCAGCACATGGAGCCCACTGTGGGCTCCAGCTTAAGCACTGTGAGATCATGACCTGAGCCAAAATCACGAGTCGGACACTTAACCTGACTGAGCCACACATGTACCCTACTCCCTTCCATTACTTAGATCAGCAGGTATTTATTGCAGAGTATGTGGGACTAGGGTGAATTATGAAGTGATATTTATTCACATCGATCGGCCTGACAGAGCTGGCTTGTGTTGCTGTAAGGACTAGTAACTTAGGAGAATGCCAGTTTTTAACACCAGTTAACAAAGAATGAATATGTATACGAAGTGTATATATTCATAATTCAGTATCACTACTGCTCTTGCTGGTGACTAGATCAGGATAGTAAAAAAATAATTTGCTTTTTAATATTTATATAACAGAAGAAAGCTAATTAGGATATCAGATAAAACCCCAGATTATTTTGGCTGGGGTTTTTCAGTCTGTAATATCAAACTGGCAGTATATCATCATGTAGATATGTGAGAAATATTATCTGCCACATGTGGGGAAAGAATAATAGCTGTATTGTTGCTGAACTTTGTATTATACTTTTTTCTAAGTGTCGTCTTTGATCAAAAAAAAAGAATGTTTTCCCTTGGTACAAATACTTTAATTTCAGCCTTAGCAAGTTTTCAGTGAATAAAAATTGGCTCTAAAGCTTTGAAAGAATGATAGTGTAGTGCACCAGTACTGTAAACCACAACTGGCTGGAACAGTAGAAGGTGGGGGACTGGGACAGAGGCTTTGAACTCCTCGAAATGTATACAGTTTGGTGTAAGGGTGTAGGCAAAGGATCCATGATTTTCTTTAGGTTCTCAAGTGATTTGAAACATACTCCAAAAAAGATCAAGGATTACTTAACCTTTAAAAGACAATAAATAAAGCTGTTGAGATCTTCCATTTCTGGACATTACAAAGTAAGTGGCACCAGAATAGCCTTCTGGCTATAAACTACTAGTATACCAGACAAAACATAAGAAACAACTGTTTTTAAATATTCGGCAACAGGTGGGGCAGAACTGCAATCCTTGAGAGAAGGAAAATAAATAGAACCCTGCGATCACCCTGGCTTGCTTTCTGAAGCTGGAGTCCAGTTTAGGTTCTAAGCAGAGCAAGGCAGTCTTGTTGGGCCAAGGAGATAGAACTCAGAGTAGAGAAAGACTGGGGAGGCTGGAATTTGCAGAATTGTTGATCTAGAAGATGGCCTTACGTGGACAGTGAGATCCAGAAAGGAGTTCATTTGAATCTTTGGATGCTAAGCTGTGTGGAGCTCCATGGCTGGGCAGAGAACAACTATTAGGGAAAGAACAACTACCAGATAGTTGGTAGAAGTATTGATGCTTAAAATGGGGTGGGAGATCTTCTAGTTCTGACCATCCAAAAGAGAGAGTGCTCATTGAATATCAAGGCCATTTGGGGGAAACCCTAAATATGGCACTCATTAGGTGTGGGGCTAAAGTAATAACTCTGGAGAAAAGGCTCCTCTAGCCCTACTTAAAACTGTACTGAAAAACAGACCTCAAAAAGATTAAGCTGATTCCCAACTAATTTAGCTGCCCATATGAACAAAACCCAACATTTAAAAAAATCTGCACATTAACAAAATCTTTAAGGTGTTTAGCATCTAATCTGAAATTATTAGGCTTACGAAGAAGTAGGAAAATGTAATCCTTAACCAGGAGAAAAATCAGTTGATAGAAAAAGACCTAGAAATACAGAGACGAGGGATTTAGAAAACAGATGGTGAAGCGTTTAAAGGAAAGCATGAACATGGGAGAAATGTAAGATGTAAAAAAGACCCATTGGAGCTTCTAGAACTGAAAAATACAGTATCTGAAAGGAAAAATTTAGCTGATGGGGCTTAATAGCAGATTAGATATGCAGAAGAAAAGATCAGTGGTAGGATAATAGAAACTGTCCAAAATGAGGCACAGGGGAAAAAAAAGACTGGAAAAAAAGAGAGCCTCAGTGATATGTGGGACATTATCAGATAGCCAGCCTAATATAATTTGCATTTGGAGTACAGGATGGTAGGTGAGGGGCTGCAGTTGCAGAAGTATTTGAAGAAATGTGTCCGAAAATTTTCTAAATATGATGAAAGCTATAATACCTTAGACTTAAAGATCCCAGATAGGATAAACACAAAGAGAGTCACACTGAGGCACATCCTAATCCAATTGCCCGGAAACCAGTTTTAAGGAGAAATCTTAAGAGAAGCTGGAGGAAAGAAAAACCACGTTGTGTATACAGAGAGCAAAGATAAGAACAGCTGTTGACTTTTCAAGAAAAATAATGTAAACCAACAAATGAACCTAACTTTATTACAATTGGATAACAACCCCACTGAGGAGGAGGAGGAAGAGAACAAATCATTAAAGTAACTTTAGAAAACAGTATTTCGACTAGATACTGTAAGACTAAAGATAAAAAGAACTATATACAAGTATTATATTCTAGGTAGTAAATCCACCCTTTCTCATAAGGGTATGGATTAGTAAGCCTGAAACTGCTTTGTGTATATGCTACTTTATGTATATATTAGGATTGACTATATAAATAAATTAGGTAATGACAGCTAGACACCTAGCTGTTAAATGAAGAGGTTACAAGTAAGGAAAGGAAAACGGCTACAGTGAACTTTTTGGTGTTGAATTTAAGGTATCAGAGGCATCAAAATTAACTCATGCTTTTATGTAATATATACAGATAAGTAGTTCTAGAAATGTAGATGTATGTATATGCATGGGTTATTGTACATAAATGTGTTTCCTCGCTCTGTCCTCTGGGAATGCCTAGAAGCAGTGATACTCCAGAAGCAATGAGCATATCTTGCGCCCACATCTTGGACTCTGTAATTCTTCAGTAAGAGGTACCATGGCACTTTGAAGAAAGAGCTGGGATAGAGGCAATAGAAGACGATTCTGGAACATCTTTGGTGCCAGAAAACAAAGAAGTGCTAGAAAAGGGTGGGACATGTTGAAAGGATGTAAGAGCCAACCTGAAAGAGAGTCCAATGACCAAAGCTGGGCTCAGATCATTCCAGTATTGCATAAAAAGCGGTAGAATAAAATATTTATGAGTCCATATTGGTGGTAATAAATGAATGAATGGGTAGAAGGAACAAAATGTAAAAGAATTCTAGTATTAAGTGTAAAGCAGTGACTGAAACACAGCATCGCCATTAGCAAGTATTACAGTAATAGTCACAGGCACCAAGTGATGAAGGAAGGTAAAATCAGTGAGTGAAGGTATGATGAGAAACATGATATTTGCATAACCTTAAAGTATTTTCTGCAAAAAATTTATTAATTACAAAGGAAAAAACTGAATTTATAGTGGAGAGAAACTGTAGATACTACCATAACCAAGTTATCAAGATTAATAACACAGCAATAAGACATTCACAATGTATATACTCCCTGTTAATGAGCTAAGAAAAGCAAAATATTTTATCTGTGGTGTTCTTACCAAAAACTGCAAAGCCTTGCTCTGATTATGAGAAGACATCAGACAACTCAAATTGAGGAGGTTCTGCCAAATACCTGACTAGTATTTTTCAAAATTATCAAAGTCATGCAAGACAAGAAAATACTAAATAACTGTTACAGATTGAAGGAAACTTGCCCACTAAATGCAGTGTTGGGAACCTGAATTGGATCCTGCAACAGAAAAAGACATTAGCGGGGTGCCTGGGTAGCTCAGTTGATTAAGCATCCTGCTTCAGCTCAGGTCATGATCTCATGGTTTGTGAGTTCAAGCCTCATGTCAGTCTCTGTGCTGACAATTCAGAGTTTGGAGCCTGCTTCAGATTCTGTGTCTGTGTCTCCCTGCCCCTCCCCTTCTCTCTCTCTCTCTCTCTCTCTCTCTCTCAAAAAAAAAAAGACAAGTGAAAAAACTGGTAGATGTAGGTCTATATTTAAGTTAATCATATTGTACCAGTGTTACTTTCTTTTTTCTGATAATGATTATCTAAGTGTTAACATTAGAAGCTGGATGAAAGGTATCTGAAGACTGTTTTTGCAACTTTTCTGTAAAGTCGTTTCAAAATAAAGTTTCTTAACTCTGCATTCCTCCCAAAAGGGGTGTGTGTGTGAGGGGTGTAATGCAAGCCAGAAGACAATGGAGTAACACTTTTTAAGTTCTGAAAGGTGAGGTACCTAGCTGGCTCGGTAGAGGATTCGGCTCTTGATATCAAGGTTGTAAGTTCGAGCCCGTATTGGGTGTAGAGATTACTTAAACATTAAATCTTTTTTTTTTTTTTTTAAGTTTATTTTTTGAGAGGAGAGATGGAGGGAGGGACAGAGACAAAGGGAGAAAGAATCCCAAGTAGGCTCCATGCTACCAGCCCAGAACTGACAAAGGGCTCAATCCCACAAACTTCAAGATGATGACTTGAGCCCAAACCAAGAGTTGGTAGCTCAAATGACTGAGACACCCAGGCAGGCCAAAAATAAAATCTTAAAAAAAAAAAAGAAAAAGTTGGGGAAAAAACGCTAGAATTTAATCCTAACAAGCATATCTTTCAGAAATCAAGACAAACTGAAGACATTTTGGGGGCGCATGGGTGGTTCAGTTAGTTGAGCGTCCAACAGCTGTTTGTTTTGAACAGCTCAGGTCATGATCTCGCTGCTCATGAATTCAAGCCCCGCGTTGGGCTTGCTGCTGTCGGTGCAGAGCCTGCTTCTAATCTCTGTCCTCTCTTTCTCTGCCCCTCCCTGCTTGTGCATGCTTCCACATGTACTCTCTTTCTTAAAATTAAACATTTAAAAAAGAATTTTCCAGACAAAAACAGAATTTCTTGCTGACAGTCTTTCACTATTAAAATCACTATTAAAAACGTTAAGGGGGGGATGCATGGGTGGCTCAGTCAGTGAAGTGTCCCACTTCAGTGCAGGTCATGATCTCATGGTTTTGGACTTCAAACCCTGCATTGGGCCCTCTGCTGTCAGCACAGAGCCCACTTCGGATCCTCTGTCCCCCTCTCTCTCTGCTTGTTCTCTCTCAAATTAATAAACTTGAAAAGAAATCTTTAAAAAAATGTTTAAAATGTTCAGGCTGAAGAAAATCATTCTGGGTCGAAATTCAGATACATACAAAGGAATGGAGAAGATAAGAAATGGTACACATGGGGAAATGCAAAATATTTTTTTTCTCAAATTTAAATTTATTTCAAGGATAATTGACTAGTAAAATTCAGAAGGACAATAGGTAGAAGTAAAAAGTAAAAAGATAGCCCAGTAATGGGATAGAGAAAATGGGAATATATTGCTGTAAGGTTCTTAGTGGTATAAGGCACCTCTCCCTTGCATGCTTGCTCTCTCTAAAATAAAATGAAAAAAAAAAAAAATAGAGGTGCCTGGGCGGCTCAGTCAGTTAAGTGTCCGACTTTGGCTCAGGTCATGATCTCACAGTTTGTGGGTTTGAGCACCACGTTGGGCTTTGCACTGACAGCTTGGAGCCTGGAACCTGCTTCAGATTCTGTGTTTACTTCTCCTGCCCCTCCCCCATTTGTGCGCAAGCTGTCTCTCTCAAAAATATTTTTTTAAATGCTTATTTTTATTTTTTTAATGAAATTTTTTTAAGTTTATTTTGAGAGAGAGAGAGCAGGAGGAGCAGAGAGAGAGAGAGAGAGAGAGAGCGCCCAGTACAGGGCTCAGACTCCTGAACCATGAGATCATGACCTGAGCTGCCAGGAGTTCTACACTTAACCGACTGAACCACCCAGGCACCCCTAAAATGTTTATTTTTGAGAAAGAGTGCATGAACAGGGGAGGGGCAGAGAGAAGGGGACAGAGAATCTGAAGTGGGCTCTGAACTGACAGCAGAGCTGGATGTGGGGCTTGAACTCATGAACCATGAGATCATGACCTGAGCCAAAGTCAGACGCTTAAAAACTGAGCCACCTGGACACCCCTATTTTATTTTATTTTAGAGAGAGAGTGAGCATGCTCGAGAGCAAGGGAGGGGGGAGAGAAGGAGAAAGAAAGAATATTAAGCAGGGTCTCTGCTCAGTACAGAACCTGGCATGGGGCTTGATCCCACCACCCTGGGATCATGACCTAAGACGAAATCAAGAGTTGTCTGCTCAACTGACTGAGCCACTCAGGTGCCCCCAAAATCAATTTTAATTAACTCCCTTAATGGAGTAAAGAAGAAGAGTGTCTGACTGGCTCAGTTGGTAGAGCATGTGACTCTTTGGGGTTGTGAGTTCAAGCCCCATGTTGAGTGTAGAACTTATTGGAAAAAGAAAGAAAACAAAAAGGGAAAAAGAAGTCATGATCATCTTAATAGGTATAGAAAAAGCAAGTGATGGGGCACCTAGGTGGCTCAGTTGGTTAGGCATCCGACTTTTGATTTGGGCTCATGTTATGATCTCATGGTTCGTGAGTTTGAGCCCAAATCGGGCTCCATGCTGACAGCACAGAGCCTGCTTGGGATTCTTTCATTTTCCCTCTCTCTTTGTCCCTTCCCTGCTCCCTTGTGCACTCTCTCTCTCAAGATAAATAAGCTTAAAAAAAAATTAAAGCGTTTGACAAAGTACTCATTTGGATTGTGATACCTCAGCAAACTAGTAGAAGGACATTTCCTCAACCTACTAAATGATGTACAGTTAACATGATACTTTAATGGTGAAGCTTTCAGTCTAAGCTTTCTTTGTTAAGGACCAAGTACAAAACAACATTGTATTAGAGGTCCTAGCTGGTAACAATAAGGCAGGAGAAAGAAAGAAATCAGAGGTTCGAAAGGAAAAAGATTAAGAAAGTGCCTTTTTGTAGATTACCTGATTATATCATTATACATACATAGAAAACTCTAAGCGCCCTGCCTCCCAAATAAAAAGCAGTTAGAATTAAGAAGTGGCTATAGCAAGGTTACAGGATACAGGTCAGTATACAAAAATAAGTAGCATTCCATTTTGAGCAACAAACAATTGGAGAATGAAACTTTAAACAAGTTTTATTTATAATAGCACCCTAAAAGTGAAAATGAAATGGGGATAAATTTAACAAAATATAAGACCTGGGCCCTGAAGACTACAAAATATTGTTGAGAGAACTTAAAGAAGATGCAGATAAACCGAGAACTCTACCGTGTTCATGGATTAGAAGACTTGTATCACTGTATTTAAACCGCTACCTATGACACTTGAGCATAAGTGTATTTCTTCCTCAGGTCCTTTGCACTTAACGTTCCCTCTGCCCAGGAGCACTCTCCCCAGATACTCACGTGGCTTTGTTTCCAGACCTGCTTGAGGTCTTTGCTCAAAGGTCTTCTAGTAAAGCATTCCCTGATTTTCTTGTATAAAATAGCTCTCTCTCCATTTTTGTTTATAGCATGTATCATTACTGACATTAAAAATTTTTTTTATTTCTCCTCTCTCTGGAATATAAATTCCCTTTCAGTAATGTTTTAATTCCCAGGAACTTCTCCCTTCTCATATATTTCAAAAATTAAAATCAGTGAAGTTAAGTAGCATGCAACAAAATAAAATAGTTAACTTAATTGGACTGCATCAAAATTAAAAGCTTTCGTGCATTAATGGAAATTAACAAAGTGAAAAGTCAGCCTACAAAATGGAGGAAATATTTGCAAATGATGTATCCGATAAGGATCTGGTATCCAAAATGTAAAAAGAACTCATAACTCAACAACAAAAAGACAACTTGATTAAAAATTGGGCAAAGGACTTGAATACACATTTCTTCAAATAAGATATACAGATGGCCAATAAGCTGATGAAATGATGGTCAACGTTATTAGTCCTTAGGGAAATGCAAATCAAAACCACAACGAGGTCCCACTCGTACCCAACCCCTATGAAGACTGAAAATTTAAAAAAGGAAAATAAAAAACGTTGGCAAGGATGTAGAAAAATTGAGCCTCTCCTATGTTGCTAGTGGGAATGTAAAGTGGTGTCGCTGATGCAGAAAACAATGGTTCCTCAAAAAGTTAAACATAAAATTACTGTATGACCCATCAGTTCTATTCTTTGTATTCCCAGAAGAATTGAAAATAGACGTGTACATGTTTGTAGCAACGCTATTCACAAAAGCAAAAAGGTGGGAACATCTCAAATGTCCATCAAGAAATCAGTGGATGAACAAATTACGATGTATATACATATAATGGAATAGTATTCATTCATAAAAAGGAATGAAGTACTGCCACAACCGGGATAGACCTTGAAAACGTTATGCTCAGTAAAAAAAGCCAGAGACAAAAGGTCACATGTTGTATGCTTCTATTTATATAAAATATCCAGAATAGGTAAATCTGTAGAGACAGAATGCAGACGTGGTTTCCAGGGAGTCATGGGAGGGGATAGTGGAAAACAACTGCTTAATGGGTATGGAATTTCCGTTTGAGGTGGTGAAAACATTTGGAACTAGATAGAGATGGTGGTAGCACAACATGGTGAATGTACTGAGTTCTTCACTTTAAAATAGTACATCTTACCTTATGTGGATTTTACCTGGATAGAAAATACGTAAATAAAAGACGGAATTATGGAACTTAAGGTAGGTTAACAGCTTGTATGGTGTGAAAAAACACATGGAATTGAGTACTGGTTCTGCCAGTTCTGTCAGTTCTCTGACCTTAGGTAAATTACTTTAAACTTTCCTTTTCTTTAAAATAGGCATATATGTAGTTTTGCAGAGGATTTAAAAAATTAATTTATTGTTTAATTTACATCCAAGTTAGCATATAGTGCAACAATGATTTCAGGAGTACATTCCTTAATACCCCTTACCCATTTAGCCCGTCCCCTCTCTTGTAACCCCTCCTGCAACCTTCTGTTTGGTCTCTATATTTAAAAGTCTCTTATGCTTTGTCCCCCTCCCTGTCTTTATATTATTTTTGCTTCCCTTCCCTTATGTTCGTCTGTTTAGTATCTTAAATTCCTCATATGAGTGAAGTCATATGATATTTGTCTTTTCTCTGACTAATTTTGCTTAGCATAATACCCTTTAGTTCCATCCATGTTGCAAATGCCAAGATTTTATTCTTTTTGATTGCCGAGTAATACTCCATTGTATCTATATATACCATGTCTTCTTTATCCATTCGTCTCTCAGTGGGCATTTGGTGTCTTTCCATAGTTTGGCTCTTGTCGATAGCACTGCTTTAAACATTGGGGTGTATGTGCCCCTTCAAAACAGCACACCTGTATCCCTTGGGTAAATACCTAGTAGTGCAATTGCTGGGTCACAGGGTAGTTCTGTTTTTAATTTTTTGAGGAACCTCTACACTGTTTTCCAGAGTGGCTGTACCAGTTTGCATTCCCACCAGCAGTGCAAAAGAGATCCTCTTTCTCTGCATGCTCGCCAACATCTGTTGTTGTTAATGTTAGCCATTCTGACAGGTGCGAGGTTGTATCTCATTGTATTTTTGACTTGTGTTTCCCGGATGATGTTGAGCATTTTTTCATGTGTCTGAGTGCCATCTGGATGTCTTTTTTGGAGAAATGTCTATTCATGTCTTTTGCCCATTTCTTCACTCGATTATTTGTTTTTTGGGTGTTGAGTTTGATAAGTTCTTTGTAGATTTTGGATACTAACCCTTTATCTGATATGTCATTTGCAAATATCTTCTCCCCTTCCGTTGGTTGCCTTTCAATTTTGCTGATTGTTTCCTTCACTGTGCAGAAGCTTTTTATTTTGAGGAGGTACCAATAATTCATTTTTGCTTTTGTTTCCCTCGCCTCTGGAGAAGTGTTGAGTAAGAAGTTGCCGCAGCCAAGGTCAAAGAGGTTTTTGCCTGCGTTCTCCTCTAGGATTTTGATGGCTTCCTGTCTTACATTTAGATCTTTCATCCATTTTGAGTTTATTTTTGTGTATGGTGTAAGAAAGTGGTCCAGGTTCGTTTTTCTGCATATCACTGTCCAGTTTTCCCAGCACCATTTATTGAAAGAGACTGTCTTTATTCCATTGAATGTTCTTTCCTGCTTTGTGAAAGATGAGTTGGCCATGTTTTTGTGGATCCATTTCTGGGTTTTCTATTTTGTTCCATTGATCTGAGTGTTTTTATGCCAGTACCATACTGTCTTGATGATTACAGCTTTGTAATACATCTTGAAGTCTGGGATTGTGATGCCTGAAGCTTTGGTTTTCTTTTTTAAGATTGCTTTGGCTCTTCAGGGTCTTTTCTGGTTCCATACAAATTTTAGGATTGTTTGTTCTAGCTCTCTGAAGAATACTGTTGTTATTTTGAGAATGCTGTTTGCTTATTTTGAGAGGGCACATGGGGAGGGACAAAGATTGAGGGGGAGAGAGAATATCCCAAGCAGACTCTGTGCCGACAGCACTGAGCTTGATGCGGGGCTTGATTCTGTGAACTGTGAGATCGTGACCTGCGCCGAAATCAAGAATGTCAACTGACTGAGCCTTCCTGGTGCCCCATGGAGGATAATTTTGAATATTAAATGAGATAATACGTGAAATGCTTAGAACACTTAGTAGTTATCCAGTAAATACTGTTAGTGTACTGGGTTTTAATTTTATTTTTTCATTTGTAGTGTGTAAATAAAAATATGGGTTAGGATTGTTCTGAAAATTTAATGCATTAATCCACTCCAAAGGGCTAAAAACAGTGCCAGGCACATTATAAATTCTTAAGGTGTTTACTAAGCTGTTACTATTATACAAAAGGATCTTTTTAAAAAACAAATTTTTAATGTTAATTTTGAGAGAGAGAAACTCACACAGAGCATGAACAGGGGAAGGGGCAGAGAGAGAGGAAGACACAGAATCTGAAGCCGGCTCCAGGCTCTGAGCTTCAGCACAGAGCCCGACACGGGACTTGAACCCACAAACCACGAGATCATGACGTGAGCTGAAGTTGGACGCTCATCCGACTGAGCCATTCAGGCGCCCCAATAAGAAAGGATCTTTAGAGGAAATTTTTGCATTCTGCAGTTTCACATCTGCATCCAGATAAACTAATGGCATTCAAAGGGTCGTAGGTACAGGATTCTTATTTCCTTTCCTGATGTGGTGAAAATACTTTATTTTCATTTGTTAAAAACCATAGATATTGATCATTGACCTATGACCTATTAAAACTTTAGTTGTCTGGTGTTTATTATATTTCTTCCTGCATTAAATACTATGTATTGGTGTGTCATCAGAAGCTAAATTTTGAAAAACTGATGTTTACAGTGGCTAGAAGTTGCAATTAACTCCTCTTGCCACTGGATGGTGCTTCTGCAACATCATTAAGGCATATATTTTGGCTGATAACGGTTTCTCACTTTTCTGAGCAGCTGAAGATTGATAAAAATTAGACTGCAATAAATTGAAATACTCATTTGAGCTGGGTCCTAGGAATCTGTAAAAAATAGAGATTTCCTTTAGTGTGTTTTTACGTAAGTATGTATGTAAGTACGACCTAAAAGAGAAGCACTGGTTGGATCAAATCCTATGTTTGCTCTAGTCTGTGAAAATTTAGGAACTGATAGTGTTGCAGGAGAATCTGATTATTCCTCCTGGCAGAATCTTGAATTTTTTAAAAAAATGTGTATTTATTTTCAAGAGGAGAGAGACAGAGCACGAGCGAGGGAGGGGTAGAGAGAGAGGGAGACGCAGACTCTGGAGCAGGCTCCAGGCTCTGAGCTGTCAGCACAGAGTGAGATCATGACCTGAGCTGACTGAGCTGCCCAGGTGCCCCTCCTCCTGACAGAATCTTAAAGGGATTTCCTAGCTTCTCTTGGCAGTTGAGGTACTTACTTTGCTCTAATTTCTAAATTTTATCAAAAGCTTTTCTACTCTATCTTAAGTGTAAGTTTTTCCATACTTAGGTGTATATGTTTTGGGGAATGTAGAAACTACTTGCTGGAGTGACAGAGGTATTTACTTGGAAAAAGTGCACCGCTGCCTCAAAAAGTTGTGTTTGAAGGTGACTACAGGAGGAAAACTGGAGGGAAATGAGACTGCAGGGGTGGCTGAGTGCCATGGGAGGAATACAGTGACCAAATTGAAGTAGTGGGAAGAATCCATTTGTAAACGTACATCTGTTAACCCAATTTTTATTTCTATTAATTTTAGAAGTCACATAGTATTTCAAGATCTGTGAGGACAGTAGAAATTACAGAGTTTTGCCCTAGGCCTGCCTGTGTGTTTCCTTTTCCAAGCACTTTTTGGCCTTTTTCTCTGTCATTCAACAACATGTTCCTTAGTCTTGGCTTTTAACTTAAGAAAACACAAAAACAAAAAACTAACATTAGAAAGTCTCTCTTGTTACAGGAAGTGAGAATCAGTCACTCCAGACATCCCTGGTGCCTCTCTTCATCGTCTCAAATAGTTAGAACACATGTTTTTATCAACTGTTAAACCAAGTAGTGTACTATAATCACATTTCCTTTCTTGGATGACTTTTCTCTTTTTACTATAATTTACAGTTCCTTTATTGTTACATTTGCTTAAATTTCAAGACAGCATACATACTTTATCCAAAATTGGCAACAGAATTGCCAAGCTCTCTGAATTTCTGCTTTTCATACAAATACCATTAATTCCATTTCTTCCCCTCCCTCTCTTGCAACTTTCTTCTCATTTTATTGTCCTTTTATGTCCTCACTCACTTCTGAACTGGTTGCTCTCTAGGCCAGTTTGAACTGCCATTTACCTCACTCTTTGATAGACTTCTTTCTGTTTTTGGCAAAGCAACCTCTCCCAGTAGTTGTCTCAGAAGAGATGCATGGGAGCTGTCTCTTTTGAGATCTTTCATGTCTGGAAATGCGTTATTTTACTCTCACTTGAGTTTTGGCTAGAAAAAGATTGAAAATACTTTTTTTTTTTTTTTTTTTAAAGTAAGCTCTACACGCAATCTGGGGCTTAAACTTAGGTCCCTGAGACCGAGAGTCACATACTGTACCCACAAGGGCCAGTTAGGTGCCCCAGGTTGAAAATATTTTTTAAAGACCTTATCTTTCTGTATTCTAGTGTTGGTGTTGCTGTTGAGAAGTAGAAGTTCAGAGTTGTCACTTTTGATTATTTAATATGACTTAGTTTATGTGTCTGTAAGCTTTTATAATATCTTTATTCCTGAAATTCTTGAAATTTCATGGTGATATTACTTGGTATACATCCTATTTTATTCATTATGCAAGCATTTGGTGAGTCCGTCTAAAATAGATTCTTTTGCTTCTATTAAGTTTTCTTGCACAATATTTTTTTTAAGTTTTCACTTAAATTACAGTTAGTTAAAATACAGTGTAATTTAGTACAATATAGTGATTCAGCAGTTTTGTGTATCACCCAGTATTCATCACAAGTGCATGCCTTAATCCCCATCACATATTTAACCCATTCTCCCCACCCACCTGCCTCCTGGTAACTAACCTCTATAGTTAAGAGTCTTCCTTGGTTTGCCTCTCTCTCTCCTTTTTCCTCCCTTTCCTCATTTGTTTTGTTTCTTAAATTACACACGTGAATGAAATCATATGGTATTCACTTAGCATAATACTCTGTAGCTCCATCCATGTGGTTGCAAATGGCAAGATTACAATCTTTCTTATGGCTGAGCATTATTCCATTACACACACACCCCCCACACACACCTTTATCTATCCATCATTCAGTGGACATTTGGGCTTTTTCCATAATTTGACTCTTGTAGATAGATAATGCCACTATAAACATTGGGATGCATATATCCCTTTGAACTAGTAGTGCAGTTGCTGGAATGTAAGGTAGTTCTATTTTTACTTTTTGAGGAACCTCCATGCTGTTTTCCAGCAATTTGCATTTCCACCGGCAGTACAAGAGACTTCCTTTTTCTCCACATCCTAGCCAACACCTGTTGTTTCTTGTGTTGTTGATTTTAGCCATTCTGACAGGTATAAGGTGATACCTCATTATAGTTTGATATGCATTTCCCTCATGATAAGTGATGTTGAGCATCTTTTCATGTGTCTGTTGGCTATCTGTATGTATTTTCTTTGGAAAAATGTCTATTCATGTCTTCTCATTTTTAAATTAGGTTATTTGTTCTTTGGGTGTTGAATTTTATAAGCTCTCTATATATTTTGGATACTGACCCTTTATTGAATATGTTATTTGCAGATATCTTCTCCCATTCAGTAGATTGCCTTTTAGTTCTGTTGATCATTTCCTTTTCTGTGCAGATTTCTTGCACAGTTTTTATTTTTAAAATTTTTAAAAATGTTTTTATTTTTGAGAGAGACTGAGCATGAGAGGTGGAGGGGCAGAGAGAGAGGGAGACATAGAATCTGAAGCAGGCTCTGGGGTCCAAGTTGTCAGCACAGAGCCCGATGCTGGGCTTGAACTCATGAACCACGAGATCATGACCTGACCCGAAGTTGGATAATTAACCGATTCAGACCCCCAAGCGCCCTTCTTGCACAGTTTTTAAATTATTATTTTCTATGCCATTTTCTTTGTTCTTTCTTGAACTTTTGTTAGTTTGATATCAGACCTCCTGGTTTGATCTTGTAACTTGTCATGTATTACATAAATTCCATTCTTTGTCATTTTGTTATATTTTCTAGGACATCTCAGTTTTCTCTTAGTCTTTCTGATGAATACATTATTTCTTCTACCCTCCCCTTTTTTTAATTTCCAGAAGTTTTTGTGGTTCAAATTCGTTTTCCTACCTCTCTTTCTTTCTCTTTTTTCCCCCCATCTTGTTCTGAGAAGATAAAAGGAACAGTCTTTTCTCTTTATCTGTATTGCCCCTGTTTCCTTCAGGTTCCCTTTTTTGATTTTTTAGTTTTTGGTATCTCATTGGAACCTTTGTCTATCTTGTTTTCGCCTGAGGCTCTAAAAATCTGTTTGGATGTTAAGTGGACAGGTGTGGAGTTTGTCAAGTGGTAAGTTTCACCCTAACGCTGCTGAAATGTCTGTATATCTTTTTTTTTTTTTTTTTTTTAAGAGCTCTAGTAGGGAAGAGGGTCAGAGGAGGAGAGAGAGAATCTTAAGCAGGCACCATGCTTAGCACAGAGCCCACCACGGGGCTCTATCTATCCCACAATCCTGGGATCACGACCTGAGCCGAAATCAAGAGTTGGACTCTCAACCAACTGAGCCAACCAGGCGCCCATGTGTATATATCTTTTCTCAGGTACCATTTCACTTTCTCTAGAAAACATCATTTATCTCTTCATTCAAATACTTTTTGAATGCCTGCTTTTATGTCAGGCTCTAGGTGCTGGCAATTTAACTGAATTAAATAGATAAAAATTCCTACCCTTGTGGATTTTATATTTTGGCATAGGGTGACAGAAAATAAATAGCAGGAATAAGCACATGTAGCATATTTGAAGGATGTTAGAAATAAAAAGTAAGGAAGAAAGGTAGGGATTATTAATGGACAATGGAAAATGGGTATGGGACTTGGGAAAATGTTCCCACTTAGGAAAAGACAGCAAGGGGAAGGAGCCATAATGGAGAAGAGCGTTCTAAGTTGGGAGAACAGTTATATGCTAGGTTCTTGAGGTGGGAATCTTTCTGGCCTGTGTGTGGAACAACAGAGAAGCTGATATAGTTAGCTAGAGCAAAGAAAGATACAGAAATTATGAGGACAGAATGAAAAATGGGGGAGGTAGACAGAATATATAGGGCCTTATGAAACATTTTAAAGACTTTTACTTGAGGCTTTATGAAAGATGAGATTTGCAGATAGCCAATAAATCTTAAATTTGGAGTTCAGGAGGGAGGTCTGGGCTATGATATAAATTGGAGAGTTACCAGTGCGTATTTGGAATTTAAAGCCTTGAAATTAGGGAAAATCATCATGAGAATGAGTGAAGATAGAAAAATTCACTTCAAGTTTTAGAAAAGTTCAGAAAGGTAAGAAGAAACTAGTAATGAAGATTGAAGAATGAATGTCGAAAGATAGGCGAGGAGAGTTTTTGTGAAGAAAAGAATGAAAAACTGCTTTAACCACTGCTAATTTTTTGAGGATAGACAACATTGAGAGAGAAAAGAGAAACTCAAGGAGTCTAAGATGAGATAGGTGCCTTAAAACAGCCTTAAATCTTAATTTTTTCAATGGTACCTGGTTTCTGTCTCAAAAATTTAGAGCTTTCAGACTGTGTCCTAATTTCACCTGTCGTTGGAGAAGTTTTCTGAAATAGTATTGGTTGTTAGGGTTGTTATATAGGTTAATTAACAAGTTGCATGCCTAATTGGAGTTTTTAGTCTTACTCAGAGTCTCAGTAATTTCCTAGAGAAACAGAAATAGGGGCTGTAGAGCAAGTCTGAGGTTTATAACTGCCACATCGCCCTTTTTTTCTTTTGATTTGATGGTGAGAAAGTCAATCCAAGCTGAAGATTTTGGTTGGTTAAGGAGCAGACAGATCTGGGTGATTTGTATTACTTTTGCTTCATGTATTTTGAAGCTCTTTTATAAGATGCATAAACATTTAGTATTTTTGCCTTCTTAATGAATTGACTCTTTTAGCATTATGAAATGACCCTCTTTATCCTTGGTAGTAGTTTTTTGCTTTGCAGACTAGTTAAGGCTATTTTTTTTTCCTAGTGGGAAACATTTTTTTATATTTTTGCATTAAAATATTAGATATTTTACAGGTGCTTGACTGGCTAAGTTGGTAGAGCATGTGACTCTTGATTTCAGGGTCGTGGGTTCAGACCCCACTTGGGTGTGGAACCTGCTTTTAAAAAATTAGATATTTTGAAATTTACCTTTTCATTTCCTTACTGTAAAAACTCACTTTTTAAATATAGCTGTTTCCTCTGCCATGTTGGATCTTCTGTTATTCAATTACTCAATTGAAATTGAATAATTTGTTCAGAATTTGCATACTTAGAGGCTGTTAAGAGCCAAACAAACAAAAATTTTAAAAGTGTATTTTTATTTTGACTCCAGTTTTAGGAGAGCCAATTTCTGAGCCACAGATACAATTTACCTTTTTTTCTTCTGTGTTGTAGGAATAGACTTTAAGATCAAAACAGTTGAATTACAAGGAAAGAAGATCAAGCTACAGATATGGTAAGTGATGCTAATTTACCTACTTTATAAGTAGAATATAAGTTTTTGAAGGATTCGCAGTGAAATCATTTCCTTCCTTGTCACTTGTTTAGATTCTGTGAGACTTTTCTTTGTCAAGCCAGCAATCAGGTCAGCTTCTTTTAGTGAAGTTTAAAAAAAAGATACTGACACGGAGCACCTGATGGCTCAGTCAGGAGAGATGTGACTCTTGGTCTTAAAGTCATGAGTTTGAGCCCCATGTTGGGTGTAGAGATTACTTTAAAAATAAACAGGGGTGCCTGGGTGGCTCAGTTGGTTAAGTGTCTGACTCTTGATTTTGGCTCAGGTCATGATCCCTCAGGGTGTGAAATCTGAGCCCCATGTCATCTGGGTCTGCGCTGGGTGGGGAGCCTGCTTAAGGTTCTCTCTCTCCCTCTACCCCCCCTCTGCTTGTGCTCTCTCTGAAAGGAAAAAGAAAAAGAAATGAATGAATGAATGAATGAATGAATGTTGACATGAACTTCGGAGTCCATGAGATCTGGCTGGGTGTTTTACCTTTTCCACTTGCTCTTTGAACTTGAGCAAGTTACATAATAACAATGACGCTGTATGCTTCCATATGTAAAATAGAAATAATACCACTTATCTCAAAAGATTGTTCTGAGGATTATATGAAATAATCTATGGAGAGCCTTTATTTAGCGCCATACTTCGCTCACAGTCAATAAAAAAAAGTTAATATAATCCTTTCATTGCTTTGAGAGTCTTAAGCTAACGTGTTTCTTTTCATGTGTTTATAACTTGTTTTTAAAGATTATTTATTTTTGAGAGAGAGAGCGAGCACAAGCAAGGGAGGGGCAGAGACAGAGGGAGAGAGAGAATCCGAAGCAGGCTCTGCACTGTCTGTACAGAGCCCGACAAAGGGCTCAATCCCATGAACCATGAGATCATGACCTGAGCCAAAACCAACAGTCTGATGCTTAACTGACTGAGCCACCCAGGCGCCCCTATAACTTTTGAGTTGTTTAGGGGTAGCCCCGTAGAAATATAATGAAATTCAGGTATGAATCATAGACTTTAAAATTAGAATAGCAGTATTTTGTAGTGAGTATTAAGTGTTTTACATATATGTATTAATCTATTAAATACTCAAAATGACCTTGTGAGATATGTTATTCCTTTTTTTTAAACAGCATTGTTGAGGTATAACTGACATACAATAAACTGCACATATTTAAAGTATACAGTTTGGTTAGTTTTAACATATATATAAATGTGTGAAACCATCCTCACAGTCAAGGTAATGAACAAATCCGTCACCTGAAGCCTCTTTGTAACCTCTTCTTCCTCCCTATTCCTGGTCCCTAAGCAACCGTTGTTTTGCTTTCTGTCACTGTAGACTAGTTTCCATTTTCTAATAGTGTATATAGATACAATCGTATAGTGTTGTTTTTTTTTTTCTTCCATCTTTTTTGGGAGGGAGGTCTGGCGGCTTTTACTCAGTGTAATTATTTTGAGAATTATCAGTGATCTTATGTGTATCAAGAAGTTCACTACTTTTTAATTGCTGAGTAGTATTCCATTGTTAACATCATAAGTTGGTTATTCAGCATAAAGCTGCTCCAAATCTTTGTTATTTCTTTTCTCTTGGATTATCCCTATTTTACACATAATGAAATGGACACATTTTAAAATAACCAAAATCTTCAACATGTAAACGGCAAAACAGGGATGTATTACATGCTCAGATTATAGGGTTGAGAGTAACACTCTTTATTTATTTATTTTTTAATGTTTATTTACTTTTGAGAGAAAGACAGAGTGCGAGCGGGGTAGGGTTAGAGAGAGGAGGAGACACAGAATCTGAAGCAGGCTCCAGGCTCTGAGCTGTCAGCGTGGAGCCCGACACAGGGCTCGAACCCATAAACTGCAAGATCATGACCTGAGCCGAAGTCGAACACTTAACTGACTGAGCCACCCAAGCGCCCCTAAAATGTAGACATTTTAAAGATTCCCTTTGAAACACAGTCCCCCTGATGATCACTGACTTTTTTTCTTTAATTGGGCAATAAGTCCGGAAATGAACTGTGCCTCATATTCTGTTTCCTTATAATTAATTAAAGCTGATCTCAAGGGAAAGGATGTCAATTATTCTGAATTTCAGCCAACTCCTCCCTCCCTCCCAGCACGACCCTACCCTGCCCTTTTTTTTTTTTTTTTTTTTTTTTTAAATCACCGTGCCTTATCCCAGCATTGACCCTGTGGGGTAGTTTGTGTTCCAAGCTCCTCCTAGTCTCTGCCACACTGATTGGCTTTCCTTTCAACTGCATCTCCTCTGTACACACCTTAAACTAATGTTCAAACTTTTTTGGCAGTAAGAGATATATTTCACATTGTGACTCTGTGACTCATGTACATGCATATGTCAGTGTATGTACAATGGAAACAAAAGTGCATACACAACTTTTTTAGGATACATTTTTCTTTACATAATACATAAAGCTTTTATCCTACTAAGTTTGTCCTGTTCATCCTAGACTCTGTCTTCCACAAACTTTCCCTTCTGTTCCTTGTCCTTTGGCTTTAAAATATTTTTTCTCCCTGTCATTTTAGTTTTTGTAGCATCTAGAAGTAAACAGTAACAACTAACACTTATTTGTATATATATATATTTTTAACGTTTATTCATTTTTGAGAGACAGAGTGCACGAGCTGGGGAGAGGCAGAGAGAGAGACATAGACTCCAAAGCAGGTTCCAGGCTCTGAGCTGTCAGCACAGAGCCCACTGTGGGACTTGAACCCCTGAACCATGAGATCCTGTTGTAAGCCAAAGTCAGATACTTAACCGACTGAGCCACCCAGGTGCCCCAACACTTGTTTTTTTAAAAAGAGAGCCTTTCCAGAAGACTTTGCTTTGCAACAGTAATTAATCTAGAAAAGATTTTTGCTGTACTTATAAATCTCAAGTATAGCACAGAAATGGTAACATTTCTAATTTAGAATTGTTTGATTATTTTGACATTATTAATATAACCTTTTTGGGTAATGACTTTAAAAGGAAAATTTCATTTAGTCTATGTTTTCATATATAAAACTGCTTTTAATTTGAAATACCCATTTTCCAATAAAGATTAGGAATGAGTGGTTAAAATTTGAGACTGATAGTTTTTAAGAGATTAGCATTGTGCTAGCTGATTCTGTTTCTTTGCTTTTGAAAGTTTGCATATTAACAATCCAGGGAGAAGGCTCCAAGTTAAAGAGATAGGGCTATGCCACAATAATTCAAGAAGGCTTTTAGCATGAAAAACCCGTTACTAATAATCCAAATGGTATCTTCAACATTAAATGCTTTGCGTCCAGTTCCTAAAAAAAGCACAGTGATTTTTAGTTGAATGAATACATTCAGATTCTTGTTTCAGCATGAAAAATTCTGTTCTTTGATTGAATATTGATTTGGGAAACTTTTCTTCAGTCTGTGCTAAAGATTTATTTTTCTTTACTTGAAAGATCTTCACTTCTTGTCTTATTTCTAGGTGTCTTTTAGTCTGTCTGTTGCGTAAGGGTAGAGATGTGTCTCACCCTGGCCAAAACATATGTGAGTAGGCCTAAAATTAGTTTGGCCGATAGAGAAGCAGCTGTGGCTATTTATTTATTTATTTTATAAGATTTTTTTTTAATGTTTATTTTTGAGAGAGAGAGAGAGACAGAACATGTGTGGGGGAGTGGCAGAGAGAGAGAGAGAGAGAGAGATGGAATCCGAAGCAGGCTCCAGGCTCCGAGCAGTCAGCACAGAGCCTGATGTGGGGCTTGAACCCACAAACTCTGAGATCATGACCTGAGTGGAAGTTGGCAGCTGTGGCTTTTTAAATCCTAGATGTCTAGAAGTTTCCACTGCAGTATCTATCTCCATTTTCCATAGAGTTGTAGGTCTTGCCAGGAAAATGGCCGTAGTGAAGTATTTCAAGTTTGCCTTTCCTTGTTTTGTTGTTTTGTTTTGTTTTGTTTTGTTTTGTTTTTAAGGGAGGGTGGTCAGAAACGTTTGTTACTGTTGGCATCTGTATCTTGTACCTTCAATTTAACATCAGCATAGTAACCAGAAATCGATAGTGTCATATTGCCAAATTAACCATTTACCTATGTAAGCGAGTCATCTTTGATTATTCTCACTCCCTTAATCCCAACATCCTTTTTGGTAAACCCTGTTGATTTAATCTTATAATGTGTAGAATCCGAATACAATTTGCCGTCTCCATTGTTAATCCCTACCCTTACCCCCAGTCCAGACACCATTACTACTTCTTTGAGCCACTGCAGTAAGTACGCTCTTAATATCCTAAAAGGTCCTTATTTCCCCTTTTAGCTTCTTCTCTTTTGCCTTTTCCCACATAACAGCCAGAGTAATCTCTTTTTCAAATACAAATCAAATATAGATCATGGTTTTCATTCCTTTCCTCATTTATAACCATTTTGAGTTCCATTGCATTTCAGATGAAAGTCTGAATTCCAAATCCAATCACAGACTGGGCCTCTACATCAGTGTGTGCTCTCTTGTAAATATAGTCTCTACCCACAGCTGATCTCCTTTCAGTTCCGTGGACATGGCAAGTTCTTTTTCAGTTTGGGACCTTTGTACGTGCCTTGTAGACGTCCCTCAAACAACACCACCCCCACACCGCCAGTGGTGGCTAGACCGAACATTCTGAAGTACCGCTTTATTCCAGAAGCTTCCCATGTCATCAGAAATAAAATTTGAAAATGTCAGGTTGTTGCTACTACCCATTCTGACCTCGTCTCTCACCAGCTTTGTTCCAACTAGCATGGCCATTTTCTCTCCCTTGAGCATGCCCAGTGTGTTCCTATCTCAGGGCCCTTGTACTTCAACTGTTCTTCTGCTTGGAATGCTTTTCATCAGATCTTTGTCCTGCTGCCTCCTCTCATTCAGATCTCAGCTCCATGCTCTCTGATAGGCCTCGCCTGATGCCTGGCTAACATAGCCCGTCCTTTAGGCAGTGCCACATGCATCCTGGTTTATTTTTATCATAGTAGTTTTTAGTATCTAAAGTTACCATATTTTTAAAAAGTGTCCTTTGTTTCTCCCCTTTTGAGGGTGGGGATTCTGTCTGTCTGATTTGTGGTTATTGTAATGACCATCTAGAACAGAGCCTGGCAAATACTGATGCTCAATAAATATTTGTTGACTAAACGACTTTTTTGGTTGACCTCTTTTCATACTTCTCACTCCCTTTCGGCATCAGGGACTGCTCCGATCATTCCATCTGGATTACTTCCTCCTTGCCCCATCATGCCTCCTCCTTCATCTCTCCACTCTGTTTACCTCGTTAGCATCTACCACAATTTGGGAGTATATATTTATTTGTTTATTTTATTGTTTGTTTCCCCATCAGAATGTAAGCTCTGCAAGGCCAGGTTTCAGACTTTTTCTTTAATGAAAATAAACATAAATAAAACTCATATTTTGGAGTAGAAAAATTGCATATCTATGAGGAAATCCAGGTCAAATAAAACTCAGTGTGGGGCGGGCGGCTGGCTCCATTGGTGGAGCATGAGACTCTTGATCTCAGGGTTGTAAGTTCAAGCCCCGTGTTGGGTGTAGAGATGACTTAAAAATAAAATCTTTTAATGAAATAAAAAAAAATAAAATCTTTAGAAACAAAAAATACTTCAGTGAGAAATTCGACATCCTAATTTACAAAGGAAGAAATAACCTCATTATGTTACCAAAAACACAAAGTTATGAAATTTGGGGTCTCTTCTTGGCAGAGTAGACTGATGTTGTCTCTGGCCTGTTCCAGTGCTGTCAGTGCCCAAACTAAAAATAACGGTCAGAATAGCAGCCAGAGTACACAGCTTTCTTGACCCTGCATGTGGGACTAACAAGGAAAAAAGCTATTTTCGTTCCTAGGAACATATATCACTCCTTTTATAATATGTCAGTGGGGAAAAAATAGGATAGCCTTCACCATGTATCTGTTATTTTCTGTAAGGGAAGTTCTGTTGACACTGGGTTGTAATGTCAGAACCATAAATGTAGGATGAGAAGAAAAAGTTATGATAGGAGGAGAAAACCAAGTTGAGTGGTTTTGAAACAGGCTTAAAATCTGCATTATGGTACATAGAAATGTATTGTGAGTACATACGATGTTGAATTGCTCTTCGGATATTTAATACCTGGCTTTGCTTATTGGAGTCAACCTGCTGTCTTTAATCTTGGGTGTATGTGTGCTTGCAAGCCTAAAAATACTTTGGGCAATGAATAAGCTGCTGTGGCTTTTTTTAGCCCTGGCAAAGGGTCATCAGTTAGCTTAGAGGTAGTGAGCAAGGACTGTTTCTGGTTTGAAATAAATGATTGGTTGCCTTAACAATTGGTAGGGGCTGATAAAAGTATCCAGGCACGACTCAGAAAAAAGGTAATTGGAAATCAAGGAGCTAAGGAGCCAGATCATCATGTGGGGTGAATACAGTCATGTTGGAAAGTATAAATATATGGCATCTGTAAATGAAAATGGGATATAGAAACCCTTTAAAGAAAACTTTAGGAAAGCATATAAAAAGAGGAAAGGGAAGGTACTTGGGTTTAAGAGGTACAGGAAGATGGAGGAGACCAAAAGAGCAGATGGGAGTAGATGCCATAGATCAGAACAGAAACTTAACTCTGAATCTAAATAGTGATTGCTTTCTTTTCAGAGGGGCCATTAATATTTCAGTATATTTTATATTGACGTTTCATATCTAACCAGTATTATACCTCCTAAGTACCGTTAATTTAGATTTAGGTAAGTAGTTTCTTTTGTAGGGTATTCTCTCTTGGTCGAGAATTTAGTTACAGATTTGATGCTGAAATGGGTGTATAATTTGCTAATTTTGTAATGTGAATGAATGTGGAAGAAGAAAGAGTTGGGGGTGGTTGTTCATAGTGGAGTGCTGTGAAGATCTCTTTAAGTTGTTACCACTTATGACAGAAAATGAAGTAAAAGTTTTCCATGCCTCCTACACGAAAGCTAGTAGGCACTACTGAGTGAGTACATTTCCAGACTGGATTTTAGCTAGGAGACTTTAACTTCTCTCTCTCAGGGTATACAGTTGTTAGTTGATTTATACTTTTTAGCAGTTCAGAAAAGAGCTAAACTATTTTTAATGTGTTGAAACAAGATTTTTGTGTTCTTTTTTCATGAAATCATAAATTATGCCTGATTACAGGTACCTTGTAACTAAATAGATAGGATTAATAAAATATAAAACAAGAATTTAGAATTGAGGAAAATGGAGTATATAAATGCATTATCTCTAAATGACAACTCATTTGCTATGCTTACGTTGTAAAACTTACCTAGCAACTTCTTAGGGACCAAGGCGAAAAAAAAAAGACTGGGAAGGAGGGCTGTCCACAGTAGATTACACTACTCTTTTCAGAAATGATATGAAGAATGGGGAAAAAACAGATCATAACAAATACAGAATACATTTTCATAATGCTCCTTCTTCTGCAGAAATTAACACATTAAAAGGTAGTGGTGATAAAACTTGTGGTCAAAGAATGTAAATACACATGTAAATACAAATACATACGTGTGCCTGTATGTGGAGGTAACCTGTACCAGTCTGACCTGATCTGAGAATACAACCTGGAAGAACTGATAGTGTGTCTCTTAGATGGTTTTTCTTTTTTTCTTTAATTTTTTTTTGTTTTAATGTTTTTTTTATTTTTGAGAGAGAGAGAGAGAGAGACAGAGTGTATGAGCAGGGGAGGGGCGGAGAGAGAGGGGAGACACAGAATCCGAAGTAGGCTCCAGGCTCCGAGCTGTCAGCACAGAGCTGGACCCAGAGCCTGATGCAGGGCTTGAACTCGTGAACCTCGAGATCATGACCCGAGCTGAAGTCGGATACTTAACCAACTGAGCCACCCAGGCACCCCAGATGGTTTTTCTTAAATGACAGTTCTGTCGGCAGGTTTTTTGGTATTGCATTACCTCCTAACTCTGCTTCTGCACACACACACCCATTTTCAACATAGTAAATAGAATGATTTTTTTTTAAAACCAGGTTAAATTACTTTTTTTTTTTTTTTAATAAAACCCTCCAATAGACTTCCCATCTCAGAGGAAAAGCTAAAGTCCTATTGACCTCTTTACTATTCCCCAACTGTGTCAGGACCTTTGTACTTGTTCGTTCCGTCTTCTTGGAACACTGTTATTCCCTGATACTTCCTTTTTCCCTTCACCTTGTCACCGAGGCCTTCCCTCGCCACCCTCTTTAAAATTTTACTTGTGGGGCACCTGGGTGGCTCAGTTGATTAAGCATTTGACTTCAGCTCAGGCCATGAGCTCACAGTTCATGGGTTCAAGCCCTGCATCAGCTTCTGTGCTGACAGCTCAGAGCCTGGAGCCTGCTTCAATTCTGTGTCTCCCTCTCTCTCTGACCCACCCCGACTCACTCTCTGTCTCTCTCAAAAATAAATAAACATTTTTTAAAAATTAAAAAAAAATAAAAATTGAAAAAAAGAAATAAAATTTTACTTGATTGCACCATCCCTAGCATCAGCCCCAAGTGTCTTTACTTTTTGTGTTCTTGGTACTTATCATACCCTGAAAATACATGGTTCTGGAAATTATGATTTGTTTGTTTGTTACCTGCCCCCACGAGCATATAAACTTCATTAAGGCAGGAGTCTTTGTTCTATTTACAGTTTTCTCTCCGGTGCCTAGAGAGTGTCTGGCATGTACTATTTGTTCAGTAAATACCTGCAGAATGAATAAATGGGATTTTACATTATTTTAAAGGGCAGATCCGTGTACTTTGAGATGAGATGAGCAAGTGACAGAGCTGAAATTCTTTTTTGAAAATTGAAAAGTCCAACCAGGTTGTCTTTAACTTGGCTGAATAAAAAGTCATTTCATTTTACCTGTATACAAAATCGGCCTCAAGGAAAGCCAGGGATTTCCTTGTGAAGCAGTTTCGAGTACAGCTTAAACACTGACACACTAACTTGAGAAAGCATCTGCAGAGATGGTGTTTATTTAGGACATCTTGGAAACACAAATTTTGAATCACAAAATGACATTATTGCATCTTTGTATATTTTTATGCTAGGGATTGTTTTGGGGTTGTCTATAACACATAAGCAAATTATGGAATTTTACTTTAGTTATTTCTTTTAGTTGTGACTGAAAAAACAAAGATCCAGAAAGGTTACGTACCTTCAAGTTCACCTACCTGGAAAGATTGGAACCTGAGGATAAACTTGGATCTGACTCCAAGCCCATGCTCTGTGTTTGTATTTATATAATGGTTAGCACAGAGTAGACACTCAGTACATACTCGAATTGATGGATAGATAGATAGAGGGCAGATGTATGAACACTGTAATTATACACCAGGATTGAGTGTAAGGAATATTGATATATTGGTAGCTCTGTTCTATTTCTGGCTACACATATTTTTAGGCATACAAGCATTTTAAAAAAATATTTTTAATGTTTATTTTTGAGAGAGAGCAGAGAAGGGGCAGAGAGAGGAGGACAGAGGTTCTGCAGCAGGCTCTGTGTTGACAGCAGAGAACCCGATGCGGGGCTTGAACTCATGAACCACGAGATCATGACCTGAGCCTAAGTCGGATGCTTAACAACTGAGCCACTCAGGTACCCCTAAGCATTATTTTAAAGATATGTTTTTTAAGGATTATGTAATTGAATTAGAGTGGCTCAATTATAAAATAATGAAGATTCTGTAAGATAGGATTCTGAAGTACTGACTCATTAACATTTGAATGCTTGTTCACCATGTAGAGACTGTGGAATCTGCAATGAACAAGACAAATCTGATGGAACTTAAAGTTTAGAGGACTTGGGAGACAGTAAATAAACAAATCCGTAATAAGTGTTACACAGAGAAGTGAAGTAGGGAGCCAGAATGGAGAGAGACTGGATGACTATTTAAGTTGGGCGGGTGGAGAAAACTTCGTTGTTAAGGTGATGGCTCAGATGTGAACACGAGGAGCGATCAGGCTGTGGGAACAGCTGGTAGTTTTCAAGTGAAAACCAGCTTGTGAATTTGGGGACGTTAAAAAAAAAACAACATGAGACCAACAAAGCTCAAATTATTAAAAACAACAAGAACAACCCAAAAAAACAAAAAACGTGGCTCTAGCTGTCAAGGAAGGAATGCATCAGTATTTGTGGGGCTGGAGAGAAGAACAAGTCCTGTAACACTTCGAAAGCCTCAAGATAAGGTTTTGAAGCTGGTTCTGGTTAAAATGAATTGGAAATTTTGTTTTGTTTTTTTAAGCCGTGGTCTTTTCTGTTTGTTTCGGGATGACCTTATTGAGATGAGGCATAATTCATGTACCATGTAATTCACCCACTTGAAGTGTACAATGAGTTTTTTAGTGTATTTACAATGTATATATTCACCACCATCACAATTTTAGAACGTGTTTATGTTCCCGAAAAGAAACTCCATATTCTTTATCAGCCACTCCCCGTCCTGCCCAAACCCCTCAGCCAGGGCAACCACTAATATACTGACTCTGTGCATTTTCCTATTCTGAGCATTTCATATAAATGGAATCATGCACTGGTCTTTTCTGATTTCTTTCACTTAACATAATGTTATCAGTTACCAAGTTTTCACCCATGTTGTAGCAGATATCAGTACTTTATTCTGTTTTATGGCTGAATAATACTCCATTCTATGACTGTATCACATTTATATTGATGGATATTTAGGTAGTTTATACTTTTTGGCTATTAAGAATAATGTTGTTATGAACATTCATGTATGAGTTTTTGTGTGGGCATATGTTTTCATTTCTCTTGGGTATATACCAAGAAGTGGAATTGCAGGATCATATGGTAGCTGTATGTTTCATATTTTGAGGAACTGCCAGACTGTTTTCCACAGTGGCAGCATCAGTTTAAAGATCACTTTGGTTACTATGTAGAGAATATCAGCAGCCCCTATATCTCTGAATGTTAGAATGCCAGCAAAAGATACTGAGAACGAGCAGCCAGTGCCATAGAACTAAGAGCAGAGATATGTGGTATCAGACGAGTCATGAGAATAAAATGTTTCAAGACGAGAAGGTGGCCAATTTTATGGCATCCCAGTGAATGATTAAAATATACAAAAAGGAACTTAATCCTGGATTTAGCAATCAGTGGTTTTTGGAGACCTTTTGAAGAAGAGCAGAAGGTTGCTGGGGAGGGTTTTTTTGCTTGTTTGTTTTTGTTGTTGTTTTAGCTCTAGACAAGCTGATTTTAAACTTTATGAAAAGTCTAGAATAGTTAAAACAACTCTGACAGCAAAATAAGTGGGAGCAGTCTATCTGGTGTGAAGACTTTATAGCTACAGTAATCAAGTCAGTATGGTATTAAGGGAGGCATAGGCACATAGGTCATTAGAACAAAAAGAAAAACCCAGAAACAGACTGGATCTTTGCCTACGGATTTTTGTCAAAGGTGCAAAAGCAATTCAATAAAGGTTACTTCCTCAACATTTTCAACAAATAGTGCACTGGATCCATAAGCAAAAACATGAACCCCTGCATAAAATTCACACCCTGTACCACAATTAACTCGAAATGTATCATCACTTTAAATATGAAATGTAAACCATAGACTTCTAGAAGAAAACAGAAAATCTTTGGGAACTAAGGCGAGTTTTTGGATATAACACTAAAACCATGATCCATAAAAGATTTTTTTAAATCAGTAAGTTGGATTTCAAATTTTAATTTTTTAAATGTTTATTTTTGAGAGAGAGGGTGTGAGCAGGGGAGGGGCAGAGAGAGAGGGAGACACATCTGAAGAAGTTTCCATCCAGGCTCTGAGCTGTCAGCACAGAAGCAGGGCTCAAACTCATGGGCTGTGAGATCATGACCTGAGCCCAAGTCGGCTGCGCAACTGACTGAGCCACCCAGGCGCTCCAGGTTTCAAAATTGAAAACTTTGCTCTACAGAAGACCCTGTCAAGGGAATAAAAAATTAACTGAAGAACCCTAAACATGCAACAGTTTAAAAAACAAAACAAACAAAAAAAAAAATAAGCAATCCAGTTAGAAAATGGGCAGAAAACAAGAATAGCCATTTCACCAGAGAGGATACATGGATAATTACATGAAAAAGTGTTCACCATCATTAGCCATAGAGAAATACAAATTAAAATGATGATGAGGTATCACCTGTGACCTGTTTATTAGATTAAAATAAAAAATAGTGACAAGACCAAATGCTGATAGATGCAAAGAAACTGAATCTGTTATGTTAGGTTGCTGGTCGGAATGTAAAGTGGTATAGCCACACTAGGAAAGTTTGGCAGTTTCTTATAAAGTTAAACATATACTTACCGTATGGTTTGGCAGTCACATTCCTGGATATTCATCCCAAAGAAATGAAAACTAATTTCCACACAAGAACTTACACATAACTATTCATAGCAACTTTATTTGTAATGGCCAAAAACTGGAAGCAACCCAGATGTCCTACGGGTGAATGATTAAACATATTGTGATATGTCTGTATCATGAACTGTTATTCAGCAATAACAGTGAACAGATTAGTATTACATGTGACAAACATGGGTGGATCTCAGAGAGGTTTACAGTTAAAAAAAAGTGAAAAACGACCATTTCAAAAGGTTGTATACAGCATGATTCCATTTATATAACATTCTGGAAATGACAAAATTATAGATATGGAAAACAGATTATTGGCCAGGTATAGGGACTAGAGGAGATGGAAAGGTGATGCAACAGTTTTCTATTGTTTCTGATGGTGATTACACATGTCTATATATGTGATAGAATGGCAGAGAACTATATACATGCGTGTGCGCATGTATGTTAAAAAAATGAACTCTAAGGTCTTTTGATTGTACCAACGTTAAATTTCCTGGTTTTGCTTTTGTGTAATGGTGTATGATGTTACCATTGGGGAGAGTTGAGTGAAGGATACACAAGGATACATTTTTGTAACTTCCAGTGAGGCTATAATTATTTAAAAAAGAAAATTTGCTGAGGAGAGGAACAGAGAAATGCGATGTTAGTTGAAAGGGTGTAGGGTTGAGAGTGGGTTTTTTCCCCCCTAATTTTACTTTTTTATGAAAGATTAAGGGGGCCACCTGGTGGTTCAGTTGGTCTGACTCTTGATTTCGGCTCAGGTCATGATCTCAAGGTTTGTGGGTTCAAGCCTCGTGTTAGGCTCTGTGCTGGTAGCGTGGAGCTTGCTTGGGATTCCCTGTATCTTTCTGCCTTCCTCTGCCTGTGTTTTCTCCCAAAATAAATAAATAAATAAATAAACTTTCAAAAAGGGAAGGGGGGTGCAACTGGGTAGCTCAGTTGGTTGTGTCTGAATCTTGATTTTGGCTCAGGTCATGATCTCACAGTTTGTGAGTTTGAGCCCCACGTCCCCTTCTTGGGATTCTCTTTTTCTCCTCCCCTCTCTCTGCCCCTCCCCTGCTCAGCTTCTGCTTCTCTCTCTCTCTCTCTCTCTCTCTCTCTCTCTCTCTCTCTCTTTCTCTCTCAATAAAATTAACTTTACAAAAAGGAGATACTAAAGCATATATGTATGCTGATGAGTGATCTATAAAAGGAAAAAACAGGTGATGCAAATAAGGGGGAATTATAGGAGCAAAATACAGATCTTAGATCTTTGGCATGAAGGAGTTGAAAAATACTATTTACATATTTCCATCTTGTTACTTAAAAATGAAGTTAGCTTTACAACAATGACCTGAGCCAAAGTCGGATGCTTAACCAACTGAGCCACTCAGGCGCCCCTGTAAATGATTCTAAATGGGTAATAATTGTGGCAGTACTATGGTGTAGTCCTTTAAATGTTCTAAACATTCTGCATGCTTTTTATTACATTATGGAACTAGATCACTGAATAAAATGAAATTTTAAGAGTTTTTATTACACTTGCTGATGTTCATTTTAAAATAACTTCCCAAGAGTTTTACATGTCATTTTGCTACTGTTTTCCCTTCCAGATTTTCATCCAGTATAGGTAGGTCGTCATTAAATTCTTTGACTGAAAAAAAGTTATATATATTTATTCTTATGAATAAACCAGAATTATTTACCATTTAAGAATTAAATGAGTGGTTGAGTCTTGCTCTGTGGCATATAGTGGGTTTCATGTTTATCTTACCAAACCATTCTACTGTTTTGCCCTTTATGTAGGGTGTAGTAATATCACAATGCTCAATACAAATTATTGCTGTTTATTTCAGGGATACGGCAGGCCAGGAACGATTTCACACCATCACAACCTCCTACTACAGAGGAGCAATGGGTATCATGCTAGTATATGACATCACCAATGGTAAAAGTTTTGAAAACATCAGCAAATGGCTTAGAAACATAGATGAGGTAAGACCTAGAAATTGCATAAACGCTTTATAAAGACACATTTTTGTGTTAAGAATAAATATTCTAATTGATGTTTAGTATATAATATACCATCATTATTATTGAGTTATTTCTCCTTTTTTAAAGGTTAATGTTATATTTTTCCTACCTTTTTCTTAAAGTTTTGGGTCTGCCTAGAGCCCTATCCAAGGCAATTACTAACTTACCCCAAACCTCTGTACAGCCATCTCCTGAGACGGCCCCACATTGAGGCCACTGGTGGTTTTACACACCTCTCTCTAAATGAATTCTTTCTCAGTGAGTTTTTATTGAATGAATTACTATCTTTTTCAGTAGTAATTTAAAAACAACAGAAATGTCGTATCACTTCTAGACATTTGAAAGACATAGTGGAGTGATGTGTTAAAAACGTAGCCAAGAAAATAGTGCCATATCATTGCGTGCGAAGATGTCAATTTTTATAAGGTAAAATATGTCAAAGCATGTCTGCTTCTGTTGTGCACCATAGGTAGCTGCTTGTTGACATTATTTTTCATGTTTTACTGCTTCCTTCTGGACTTTGAATTTCATTAAGACTAATAACTTTTTAAAGTATTTTTGGCTAGGTACATAAAGATCAAGGCTTAAGCCAATACTAGACACAAGATCATATTTCTTCAGTGGTAGCAGTCCCAACAAGCTCATCACTACCTTTTCCATCACTACAATAAATCTTCAAAGAGAAACCTGTTAGTATTTAATAATCAGTTAACAATTCACAGATTTTTGAAACAAAAAGGCTCCATTTTGAATTTCCTTTAGCCTTTATTTTATGATTCAGCCACGTAGCATGTGTAGTAGGAGCAATTTATGAAGAGACTGTCCAGTGTTGTTATAACAAGAGCTAGTTTTCTGAATTCTGTGGCATTAACTGGATGTCCTATAGTTCAATACCATTCCATCTCCACAAGTTTAAGGACTCAGTCCCACGAGACTGCCCTTCTTTCAGATGTTAGGCCCTAGGTCCCCAGGCTACCCTCTCTTCTCTCTGACTTGGCTATAAATTTGGAGGTTTTCACGACCCACTTTTGGTTCAGTAGTTGTCTAGAATGACTCAGGAAAGTGCTTTTTTTACATTTAATATTTTATTATAATGGATACAGTACAGGAACAGCTAAATGGAAGAGATGTGTAGGCAAGGTATAGGGGTTGGAGAACACAGCTTCCATGCCATCTCTGGACATGTCACCCTCTGGGCATTTTGATCTGTTCAACCTGGAAGGCCCCCTACCTCCATTGTTTCAACGTTTAATCCAGGTTTTACTGCATAGGCATGGTTACTTAAGTCACTGACCTCTGGTGATTGAACTTAATCTCTAGCCCCTATACCTGGGAGGTAGGGAAGTGGCTGAAAGTTCCAATTCCTTAATCATATGTTTGGTTCCTCTGGTGATCAGCTCCCATTGCAAAGCTCTGTAGGCCACCCTCTGCCCTAGTCCTTCATTAGCATAAATTTAGATAAGCAGAAAGGGCCCTGTTATGAACAACAAAAGACAATCGTCACTCAGGAAATTAGGAGTACTGTGCCAGGGTAGGAAGACCAAATATGTTTTTTATTATATTACAGCCTTGTGTGCTTAATTTAGCAGGCTGGATGGCTTAAGTTTCCCAACATGAGAGTTAAGATACATAACTGACATGTAGGACAAGATATTGGTGGGGGTGCCTGGATGGCTCAGTCTGTTAAGCATATCTGACTCTTGAGACTTGATTTCAGCTCAGGTCATGATCTCTCAGTTCTTGAGATGGGGCCCTAGGTTGGGCTCTGCGCTGACTCTCTCTCCTTCTTTCTCTGCCCCTCCACTGCTCATTCTCTTAAAATAAATACACATTTTTTAAAAAAAGGAGTCCTTATCTGAAAGAAGATTGGTGCTGCCTAATTTTCACTTTGTTGTAGAAATTAAAGCTTTAACTAGATGAAAAGAAGCTGAACTGATCCAACAGTTTTTTTTTTTTTTTTAAGTAAACTGGATTGTTGTTGTTGTTGTTGTTATTGTTGTTTTAATGTTTATTTTCGTGTGAGAGAGAAAGAAAGAACATGAGCAGGGGAGGGGCAAAGAGAAGAGAGGTAAACACAGAATCTGAAGTAGGTTCCAGGCTCTAAGCTTGTCACCACAGAGCCTGACGAACCATGAGATTATGACCTGAGCTGAAGTCAGACCCCCAACCTACTAAGCCCCGCAGGTGCCCTGATCCAACAACATTTTTTAAAGGATTGTATATCATCATCAAGAGGAATTTACCTAGGAATGCACGGGTGATTTAATATAAGAAATCAATCAGTATAGGCAGGTGCACCTGGGTGGCCCAGTCGGTTTAAGCATCTGACTTTGGCTCAGGTCATGATCTCACAGTTTGGTTTGTGAGTTCAAGCCTCTTGTCGGTCTCTGTGCTGACAGTGCAGAGCCTGCTTGGGATTTTCTCTCTTTCCCTCCCACCTCCTCCCTCCACCCCCACTCTCTCTCTCAAAATAAACTTAAAAAAGAAATCGATCAGTGTAATACACCATATTGATAAAAGGCAAAAACCATATCATCATGCTAACAGACACAGAAAAAAAATTGACAAAATGAACAATCCTTTCATGATAAAAGCATTCCACAACCTAGAAATAGAAGAAAACATCCTTAGCTTAAAAAAAGACGTCTGTAAAAATCCCACAGCCAACACCATACCTGCCCCTTGTAGTCAAGAAAATGAGAAGTATGCCACCTCTATTCTTAATTGTAGCGGAGGTTCAAGAGGAAAAACTAGTTATGAAAAATTTAACCAAAGACGTTCAAGACTTAAATACTGGAAAAATGTTAAAAGAAATTAAAGAAGATATAAGTAATTGGAAAGATACCTCGTGTTTATGAATTGGAAGATTTCATATTGTTTAGATAGCAGCGCTGGCCAAAGTGATCTGCACCTTCAGTGCAATTCCTATCAATCTCATCTCCTTTCTTAGGGGCTGAGAGGCTGGCAGAAATTGACAGGCTGATCTTAAAATTCATATAGGAATGCATGGGACTCAGAACAGCCAAACCCTCTTGATGTGAGGGGTGACATTTAAGCTGAGACCTGAAGAAATGAGTAAAAGTTACCCAGAAAAGAATGGGGCTAGTTGAAAGAATGTGATGGATTCAAATTTAAGACAAATCTCAAAATTAACTCGTTATCTGGAGAACCTATACCTTGGCTGCAAAGACATTCAGGGAAAGGTGTATTAGACCAAAGATAGATGCTTTGGAAATATTTTTCGTATTCCAGGGGTTGGTTGCCTTTTCACTCTAGTGATCTGTGACACACAAAAGTTGATATTTTTGATGAAACATAATTTGCCTGTTTTTTCTTTTGTCGTCTTTACTTTTGGTGTCATAATCCAGGAAACCATTAACAGATTCAATGTCATAAAACTTTTCCCCTATATTTTCTTTTGTGAATTTTATAGTTTTAGGTCTTATAAGCCTTTGATCCACTTTGGATTTAGTTTTATATATGGTGTAAGTTGGAGATCCAGCTTCATTCTTTTGCTTATTGATGTTTGGTATGCCCAACACTGTTTGTTGAAGACTGCTTTTTCCCCATTGAATGGGCTTGGTACTCTTGTCAAATCATTTGGTCATGCATGCAAGGGATTATTTCTTGGCTTTGTATTCTGTTTTATTTGTGTATGTTTTTTTTATGCCAGTAGCACACTATTTTGATTATTGTAGCTTTGTAGTAAGTTTTGAAATCAGGAAGTATGAATCTTCCAACTTTGTACTTACTTTTTCAAGATCATTTTTGGCTGTTTAGGCACCCTTGAGATTACATATGAATTTTAGGGATGGGTTTTCTATTTGTGCAAAAGATGTTATTAGGATTTCAGTGGAGCAAACATTTGTTTTTAACTGATTTTTCTGCATGGGATGTTCTTGCGCTCTAGCAGTATAGCTTTTTCTCCCCCCGCCCCCCCATATTTATTTTGAGAGAGAGAGAGAGAACACAGGTAGGGGAAGGGCAAAGAGAGAGAATATCCCAAGCAGGCTCCATGCAGTCAGCACAGAGCCCAGAGCGGGGCTCAGTTTCCCAAACCATGACGTGACCTGAGCTGAAATCAAGAGTGACCGAGCCACCCAAGTGCCTTAGCAGTATAGCTTTTTGAGATCTTAAGGGCTCTGTGGAATTTTTAATTAAGGCTTTTACAGGGTAATACATATTCTCCAAAATCATCATCCAGCTTAGCTTGAGATTATGCATGAGAGATTCCAGTTTCAGATCTTTCGTCTGTATCTTCTCTTTTGGTGAGAATATGTTAAAAACTGTGCAGCCTTCTTTTGGGGGAAAATAATATTTGACAGCAATATTAGGGGTTGTGTTTCTTTTTCTAAGTAATTTATGAATTTGTGTAGGCTTCTAGGTTGGGGTGATTTCAGGGTGGTTGCTTTAAAATTTTCAGATTATAAAAATGACACTGGAGATTGAGAAAAATAAAGTCCTTTTTAGAAAATATTAAGCTATGATTCATGGTAGTGTGTAAATTGAATTTTTTTTCCATTGTAGCATGCCAATGAAGATGTGGAAAGAATGTTACTAGGAAACAAATGTGATATGGACGATAAAAGAGTTGTACCTAAAGGAAAAGGAGAACAGGTAAAAAGCTCTGAAGGAAACTAATACACTTTGTAAAGATGGCATTGCATTAGATTGTACTGGTAATGGAGGGTGCCGAGCTGTTCACAGTGTTTCACAGTGTTTTATAAATGCTGTGGGAAACAATAGTTTATCCTTTGAGCGAATTTTTTCAGTGAATGTCTAACAGGTATGGGAGAATCCAACCTGGGGTGCTGGTAGTATTGTTAACCTTATTCAAACTACAAAGAGGTTCTTAATTTTTTAACTTAAGACTTGTACCTCACTTAGACTCTCCGAAATAAACTCCTGAAGTGAGAAGAGGATTCTTTTATTATTTTTGTTTACTTATTTATTTTTGAAAGAACTTGCTCATTTGAATCTTGACCCATTGAAATATTTTGTTTTATATAGCCTAGTAGAGACTGCTGCCTTTAGAATAATATTTCTTCCTCCAGGATACTAATGTCAGCAGTCGGCAACCTATGCTTGATAATTTTATGATGACATTTTGCTTCTATTTTAGATTGCAAGGGAGCATGGTATTAGATTTTTTGAGACTAGCGCAAAAGCAAATATAAACATCGAAAAGGCTTTTCTCACATTAGCTGAAGATATCCTTCGAAAGGTAAGATCGTATTTTTACTTCTAAGGAGCCACCGTCACAGTTGAACATTTAGTTTTTTTTGAAGTACTGGATTAATTAACATACAAAAATTAGATTTGGGTGGTATTGTTCCTAAATGTTTACCTATCCCCAACATCTAACCCTCCAGAGTGAAATAGGAGCTGAGGAGAACAGAGAGCCTCTAGAAACCTGTAGCCTCTGGTGAGCGGCAGCACTGTTCTGAGCTCCCACACTGACTCTCAAGCCCCCAGTTCCGTGCTCCTTTTTTCAACTTTTTGTCTGGTCCGTGGTGCTGTGGCTCTTTTGTTTCCTTTTGGACTCATTTCTCTTATACATTCTTTGCATTTCCATAGATAATTTCTTAAAATTTAAGATAATCGTGATTTCTACAGAATCATTTTCTTCTATACAGTCATTTCTCAGATGTGCCAGTAAAGGGACATACCTGTTATATGCTGAGTAAATACAGTAAATCCATCTCTGTGTTTCTTTTAGCCAGTCACGTCAATTCGTGATGGTTTAAAAATTGATAAAATATAATCTTAGGAGTTCATTTTGCCTTAAGGTTAGTTTCTGGGCTTAATTTGTGAAACTCCTCACTACGAGTAACTTACAGCAAAATTGGGAAATCTGATTTTCATATCTTTCCTCAGATGGCTAGATAGAATACACAGATTTGGTTATGAATCATGAGTTCTCTCTTCAATCTATAATACATTGAAATGCACATAAAAACAACAAATCTGACACAAATACTATAGAAGAAGCAGGTTTTGTATAGGAGAAAATTTAAATGCTTTTGGTAACCTTTCTATTTTTATAATTGAAATAACAATATTTTTTCAAAAAACCAATCCCAGAATTTATAATTTATGTATATAAATATGTATGTTTATATGTATATAAAACATAAGGTGTAATAAAAATGGTCTCTCAAATACAATTCTAGTGAAATTTCAGACAAATCAACTTAATATTGTATATAATGAAACATAGTTATCTGTTAACTATAATTGTGTGTTCAAACTGGAAAAAAGTCATCGTTATTGCTATTCAGAGTGACTATAAAACTAACAAAAATGAAGTTAAGGAAGTAATTCCATTTATAGTAGCATCAAAAAGAAGAAAAATAAACAAAAAATTAAATAAAAAGTAAAGTACTAGGGACTTATACTTTTAGTTTATTTTGAGAAAGAGAAAGCACAAGCACTGAAGGGGCAGAGAGGGTCGGGTGAGAGCCCCAGGCAGGCTCCGCAGTGTCGGCACAGAGCCCAGTACGGGGCTCATGCTCCTGTAGCCGGAGATCCTTATCTGAGCAAAATCCAGAGTCAGACACTTAACCGACTGAGCCACCCAGGCATCCCAGAATGTTTGCATTTTTGGTTAAATGAAGGGAATAATCAAAATAGAAAAATACTTTGTTTAAAAAATTTTTTTTTAATGTTTATTTATTTTTGAGAGACAGAGACAGAGCACAAATGGGGGAGGGGCAGAGAGCGAGGGAGACAGAATCCGAAGCAGGCTCTAGGCTCCGAGCTGAGCTGTCAGCACAGAGCCCGATGCAGGGCTCGAACTCAGGAACCACAAGATCATGACCTGAGCTGAAGATGGACGCTTAACCGACTGAGCCACCCAGGCGCCCCAAGAAAAATTAACTTTAGAATGAAAGCAATTTAAACCATTTTTTAACTTATTTGAATAAGTAATTCATTCTCATGGTTCAAACATTTAAAATAGAGTGAAAGTACAGAGAAGTTTGCCACTACATTCCCCCAGCTCCTCATTTCTCCCCCACAGGTGACCAGTTTAACCTCTTAGTTATTAATTTAGGAGTTAATATGAATATATTTTTATTCCCACTCTTTTGTTTTTTTTTAAACAGGTAAGGCAACACATATACTCTTTGGTACTTTAAATATATACATAAAATCCACTTTTTAAATAATTGGATGCTACTCTCGAGTTGATAGATCATAATTAAACAGGTTTTCTCAGGGACATTCGAGTGATTTTCAACCTTATGATCTCATAAATTGTATTGCAGTGAATAATCCTGTATTTAAATCGTTTTGCAAGTACATGATTATGTGCAAATATTTGAAGGACAGATTCCTAGAAGTGGCCAAAGAGAAAATAGATCTGTATTTATAATTGACACACGCTGCCGCATGCTGTCCGGAGGGTTGTACCCATCTGCACGCCTGCCAGCAGTGTGTGAGGAGGTCTGCTTACTCACACTCTGGCCACACAGTGGCTTATAAAACTTTCAGATCTTTCCCAACCTGACAGGTTTAAAAAGAGAAAAAAAGGTAGATTTAATTTGCAGCACTGTTATGTGTGAGGTGAGCATTTTTAGAGATCCGTTTAAGAATCACTTTTGTATCTTATTTTTCTGTAAACTTGTTTTATTCTTTTGCTCACTTTTTAAATGTAGTTATTGGCCTTTCTCATGCTCGGCTAGGAACAGCTTTGAGTTCAGTTTAATAAACTTGCTTAATACTTTTGGCTCTAAAATGTTTTGCTCTGCATAGGATGATTCCCTTTTTTAGGGAGTTTCTTTCAAGGCTCTGAGTTAACTTGTGAAGGGATGGACTGAGCGCAGTGCTAAGTGAACGACTACGGTGACATCCCTGGTTACAGGCACCTGGGTTTGCTTGTTTGGTTTTAAGCGCCGTGTACTTTTAACTGACCCACACCTGGAAGTTACCAGAGAAAGAATATTTCCTGTGCAACCGTATTCTGCTGCTGCGGGCGAGGTGCCGACTGGCCTCTTCTTCTGTTCATTTTCTCAAAATCTACAATTGGAGTAAAGTTAGTTGTTCAGGAAAACTTACAAAGATTTTTTAAATGCAAAACTTGTAGTAACATACAGTGAGGAGAAGAATCCCATGAAGCAAGTAGAATAGGTAGGTGACCTCAAAGTGCAAGTGGAAATTTCACCTCAGTGTGAGTTAAGCAGGCTTCTCTTGGGCTACAGGACTTTAAAATATTTTAAGTTCCCCCCCTGGGTTACCTTAACTTTATATTGTTTCTAGGAGAGAATATATTCCCAATTACATCCTAGCTTTTAAATTTTCATTCATGATGAACTGTTAACACACAAAACAACTTGGATAAATTTCCCAGACTGGTACTGAGTAAAGGGAGTCATGCATAAAAGAACACATACAACAAAAAGGCCTAATCTCTGGTGACAGAAACGAGAGTACCGGTTGCCTGTAGTAGGGTAGCACCGGCTGTAAAGGGGTACAGGGGAGCCTTCTGGGGATATCATGTGCTGTGTTTTGATCTGATAGTTTCACAGTCTGTGCTAAACACAGTTAAGCTTTGGTGGCTCAGTCGGTTAAGCGTCTGACTTCAGCTCAGATAATGATCTCATGGTTCATGAGTTCGAGCTCCACGTCGGGCTCTGTGCTGACAGCTCAGAGCCTGGAGCCTGCTTCCATTTCTGTGTGCCCCCCCCCCTCTCTCTCTCTCTCTCTCTCTCTCTCTCTCTCTCTGCTCTTCCCCTTCTCATGCTCTGTCTCTGTCAAAAATAAACATTAAAAAAAAAAAGCGTATATTGTATGTAAGCTGTTTCTAAAAAAATGTTCCTTTCATACATACAGTGTAGGCTGTCCATTGAAAAAGAATATTCTTACGATTTTAAAAGTACTATTTAGACTATTGGGGAAATACAGGATTATTCATAGAACAAAATAAAATCACTCATAACCCCACCACCTAAGGGTTACTACTGTTAACAATCGAGGTCTCTCCTTTAAATTTTTTCAGTGTCCATTTTTAACACGAATTCTATAACTTTATGTTCTGTCCCACCCATTTTCTTCCACTTAGTGTTAGCAGGTCATTGTTGAGACCGTCTTTTAAAGGTATGGGAGAATATGACAAGCTTCAGTCTCAGAAGGCAAGTAACTAGACAGAAAAGGGCTCTTTCACTTCTCTGGGGATAGACTTGACCCAACACTGGTTTTATATATATGCTTGATGATGCTTTTCAAGTCCTAAATACTGAGGCGTCGGGGCTAAGAAAAAACAAACCTCTGTGATGCAAACGAGCAGAAAGGATATTGGGAGCTTTATTAAAAGGATACCAAGAGGCCTCTAGACGTGGAGGCAGGCTTGGAGTGAGCAGGCAAAATGTAGCTCAAAAACAAAGCTGCCAAGTCTTTACTTTGTGCACAGGAGAGAAAACCTCTTATGTGACCGTAATTACATTTTGTTACGTTTATGAGAGTGTTTCTGTTGAATCTCGATTTTTTCTGTAGCAGCGTTTATTCATGGCTTCCTCTCCTTGTGTGTGTGTTGCAGACCCCCGTGAAAGAGCCCAACAGTGAGAATGTAGATATCAGCAGTGGAGGAGGCGTGACGGGCTGGAAGAGCAAATGTTGCTGAGCGGCCTCCTGTCCCATCAGCTGCCATCCACCACCCCGTTCTCTCCTCTTGCTGCAAAATAAACCACTCTGTCCATTTTTAACTCTAAACAGATATTTTTGTTCCTCATCTTAATTCTCCAATCCACCTATTTTATTTGTTCTTTCATCTGTGACTGCTTGCTGACTTTATAATTTTCTTCAAACAAAAAAAGTGTATAGAAAAATCATGTCTGTGACTTCATTTTTAAATGTACTTGCTGAGCTCACCACTGCATTTCAGTTGTATTATAGTCCAGTTCTTCTTATCAACATTAAAACCTATAGCAATCATTTCAACTCTCTTCTGCAAATTGTATAAGAATAAAAGTTAGAATTAACAATTTTATTTTGTACAACAGTGGAATTTTCTGTCATGGATAATGTGCTTGAGTCCCTATAATCTATAGACATGTGATAGCAAAAAGAAACAAAAGCCAGGAAAACACTCATTTTCGCCTTGACTATGTAAATGGGATTAATTTTGTCCTGTGCCTTATGTGGAAAGGAACTTCTTTGGTTTTTCCTTTTGTTTTTGTTTTGTTTTGGCGGAAGCATGTGCAGGAGACATACATATCATCCAAACATAAACCGTTAAAATGTTCGTGGTTTGCTTGGCTGTAATTTTCAAAGTAGTTAATTGAGGACAAAGGGTAATGCAGAAATGATAGCTTTGGTTTGCTGAGTCTTAACTTAAGTGGCCTTGATACTTAAAACTGTTCCTGCCACCAGTTCTATTTGGCCACTTTCTCCTCGCGTCTGTCTTCCTGCATGCTGCTTTATTTGCTTCTCCTCCCCGCCCTCCCCCCCCCTAGTGGTATGAGTTATTTAAAAATGAAAGGGGCAAACTAGTCGGTTTTTCAAGTTTAACATAAAGTACTGATTTAACTTGCTAAGTAAACTGAAAGATAAATTCTAACTGCCTACTATCAGATGTCTTCCCCTCATTTTCTCTCTCCCCCAAACTTCTGCCCCAGACCCCTTCATCAGCTCTTTTACTTCACGCTCCTCTGCCCTCTCTGTTCCCTTCCTCTCCATCGAGTTTATGAAATGGAAGAGTTAATTGCATGCACTAGTGTTTGGAGGGTGTTGTGGTTTGTCTTTCTAATTAGGTGTATAGCCTCTTCACTTTCCTAGAATAAATATCTTAACCTAAATTCGAATAGTCTCCATTTTGGCAACTCCTCTAGCAGTTTGGTAGCCCAGTAAAAGTTTTGTTTTCCTTTGTTTTTTGTTTTTTAAAGGTGGGAAGGAGGAGTGAAATTTATTAACATGTTTGCCAAGTATACTGAGATTTGGCCTTTGAAGAACACTTTTTCAGTGTTAAGTTGTCTTTACCTTAAGATTAGACGTACGTTAGAATATTCTTAATTTTAAGTCCCATCTTCACATCCCTTTGGAAAACTTGTATTACCATGGATTTGGGAAAAGGACAACAAAAGGCTTTTCGTGTACAGATCAGATCTCCAGCTGTCTCTACCCCTGTCCTTTTTCACTTCATTTTTCTAGTTTCGCTTCATTGCTTATCAGGATAGGGTAAGTTAAGTTTGCTACGCTGCTCGCATCCTAAGATGATACCTTTGTTGAAATAATTGTGAATAGCATGATTCATTTCTAGCAGAGGCTGAGTTTAGGACAGCAGCTTCCATTGAGAAGTCTTTCTGTGTCGTGGATAGCATTTCAATGCCCTCTTGGCTCACATCATCAACGTAGGGACGTATCTGCTATGAACATCCATGAATTTTTCAGATAGTGCCCTAAAAACAATTTTATATGCCTCACTGGTGGTTGTTCTTAGGTTTTTTCCTTCACTTGACTTTATCATTGTTTACTAGTAAAAGCAGCATTGCCAAATAATCCCTCATTTTCCACTAAAAATAATAATGAAATGATGTTAAGCTTCTTGAAAAGTTATAGGTTAAACCCGTTGTTAGATTAATTTTAATGTATGTGTTGCTTTCCTTTATCTGGAATGTGGCAATAGTTTTTTTATTTTTTAACCCTCTTTAATCCTTACTCAATTCAGTGACTTAAGGTTTGAGAGCTAAACACTGGGATTTTTGGGTAACAGACTGACAGTTTTGTTGTTTGCATAATTATAATCGGCATTGTACATAGAAAGGATATGGCTACCTTTTGTTAAATCTGCACTTTCTAAATATCAAAAAAAGGGAAATGGAGTATAAATCAATTTTTGTATAACCTGTTTGAAACATGAGTTTTATTTGCTTAATATTAGGGCTTTGCCCCTTTTTCTGTAAGTCTCTTGGGATCCTGTGTAGAAGCTGTTCTCATTAAACACCAAACAGTTAAGTCCATTCTCTGGTACTAGCTACAAATTCGGTTTCATATTCTACTTAACAATTTAAATAAACTGAAATATTTCTAGATGGTCTACTTCTGTTCATATAAAAACAAAACTTGATTTCCAACTGTGTGACTTGGTTTTCATTTATTTATGGAGTTGAAGATGGAGGATTCCTTTTGACAACAATGCAAAATAGCAAACTGAGTATCAGAGGGGCAGAAAGTACAAGAACTACCTTTGGTAAGAAACTACGTAAAAAACGGAACTCTCTGGGGGCACCAAAGCAACATCGTCCTGGCGTCAAAAGAGACGCCACGGTCATAGGGTCATAGTCCCTCCGCGGCTGACAACACTGGACTGTGTCGAAGGCCAACTGTGGCCGGACGCAGCAGAGCACTCAGGGGCACCGCGGTGGGCTCCCACGCTGGAGGGCTGAGCGCTCGCTTCGGCAGTGACCGTCCTCTTGTCTGGAAAGAGGACTTCTTTTTTTGTGAACCATAAGCAACAGCTTTTATATGAAAAATAACGCTTGATCCCGCATTAGGGCGTTACTAGTAGATAGAAATGTTGGCCCGATGATCTCTGCTGGAAGGATGAGGTGTCGTCGTCTCCTGCCACAGTGTCGATAGGAGTCACCTGGAGTGTTCTTGATGCTTCCCCGTTCACCCCACCTTTCTCTGTTCTGTGCGTCTGGGGTGAGGCCCATTCTCTTTGAGATCGGTATGGAAAAATAGAACATTGTCTCTGCCCTTAAGTTTATGATTTTGTTTAGAAAGCAAAAGCGGTAATCAGCTAATCATATGTAAGAGCCAAATAGGGGTGCCTGACTGGGAGCATGTGACCCCTTTCATCTCGGGGTCATGAGTTCAAGCCCCATGTTAGGCATAGAGCTTACCCAGTTAGATGTGATTCAGGTGTTAAGTGCTGTATTAGTATTTAAGAGCAAGTTCAGTTAGTGGGAATAATGGGGGTGGTTTTTGAGGGAATAGGGGTGAATTGGTTCTTAAATAAGATTAATTGGCTAAGGGGGAGGGGAAGGAGGGTCCACGTTGAAACAGGCTTCGCCTATGTGTGCTTGGCAATGGGGAATCCTGGTAAGCTCTCGAAAGTGGGAGACGTGTCTGAGGAAGACAAGTCTAGAGGCGTTGGAAGAGGAGGAGAAGTAGGAGAGTCCTGCAGACCGATCACACGGGGGTGAGGAGAGGGGAGACTGAATAGGACTGGGCTAACATGGCGGCAGAGGGCGGGGCGGGGTTTTAAGTTCCCATAGGTGAAAGAGAAAGAGTATTTCTTGCCTACCAAGGAGCGTAATAGGTACTTGTGACACTGTTCTGCATTCTTTGGGCTTTGGGTTATGTCCACAACTCCCTGGCGAAATGGTATCAGATTTACAAAATAAAAGGCCTCAGATTAAGTCCTTAAGGTTGCGCCCCCGATTGGTGCTGGAGTTGGGTTTTGAAACCAAGCGTGAGGCCAGGGCTCTTTGTTTTCATCTTCGCCTTACCAGTTTTTCAGGATAAGGTCTCAAGTTCCAGTTAGAATGATTATAATGGGATAAACATGAGCCAGAGTATAGTCTTAACCTAGTTTTTGTTTCAGTCATTTTATTTCCTTATTTAAGTAATCTCTACGTCCCACACGGGGCTTGAACTCACAACCCTGAGATCAAGAGTCGTGTGCTCTCTGACAGCCTGCCGGTGCCCCTGGTCTTTCCTTGTTAGTGTAACCATTGAGCCTAACCTTGACACTTTTCTAAGGGAGTAATGCCCTTGTTGGTTGAAACCTACATTTCCCCTAGCCACCCTACCAGTTTTCTTTCCTCCTCCTCCAAACCATCTTTTCTCGAAGGTAAACAGGCAGTTGCTTTTCCCATTTCTCTTAATTGGCTTTCTAAGGCCAGACTCTGAGGAGGACCTGAGTTGCTTATTAACTGCTACCGTGAGTAATGGTGAAATAAAATACAGGAGAGGGGAAGGAAGGTACCTGGATATAGTTTATGCCAAATTCTTAGGTCGGTTTGAGGTAGTTTGTAACAAGTGACTAGTACAGTATAACTTCATCTAAAATTAAGTCATATAAGCCCTTCTGAACTTAGGACTGAGATTTCCAGCACCGAGGTAAAAAGGTGTGTGGTCCCGTTACACCTTAGAATAGTTGCTAAGAAAAAAATATCTAGCACAAAACTCAGAAATTTCTACCATTAAGGTTTATTGCCCTACAAAGTGAGGATGTCTCTGATGCAGGTTCCTAAAATGCATAAATTTGTATGCCTCTACCATTTTTGTGAGTTTCCATAAAATAGTAAATTGAAACCAGCGGCGGCCTTTCTGCAGCAAGCTGATGTAATACAGACTTGTAGCTTTCTAGTGATTTGACTTGTAGACAGTTTATTTAAAGCTTCTTCAAGAAAGGATAATTAGCGTTCTCATTTGATTCTGAAATGGTCACAGTTCGTCTTTTGACTGGGGCTAGAGGGTAGTCAGTCCAAGATTGAGCTCTCCCGGGACGGCTTCAAATGCAGGGTTTTCCTGTTCAGTGAAAATGGTCCATTTACTTTTCGACCAGATGTGCAGGTAGCAGAGTGGATATTGCTTTGAACGTGATCGGACTCCAAGGAGCGGCCGTTCACCCGTGCCTCTTCTGAAGTGCTTCAAGTAGTCCATTAGAGCCTCTTAAGTTTCACGTTGCAATCACGGAAACCACTTAAGTCTGGCAGGTTTGGGAGGCGATGCTGCACGAGCCTACCTGTGGGATGAAGGCGCTGACTTTCTCCGGGCGGGCGAGCCCTGGGATGAGATCGGGCTCCGAAGAAGTGACCGAAGAAGTGACCGACGGACCGTAGGTTGCCGGGCTGCGGCCTGGTGCCTCCTCTGTGGCGCCTCCCACGGGCTGCCGCCGGGAGAGCAGCCGAGCGTGGGCAGCGCCCTCCTCCCATCCCCTCTCACCCTCCTCCCATCCCGCATAATCAACACAGGCCATGCTCTCAGCTCTCTCCTTCCTCCCATCCTCTCTCCCCCTCCTCCCATCCCTCATAATCAACACGGTGTCGCACAAGTATCTCCTAAGAAAGAAACGTTTGAAGAAAATTGTGTAAAGAATAAATTCCTAGGATAGGAATCACTTTTCTGCTTTCAACCCGCAGTCACTCGTGTGGGAGATTACATTCCTATTTTGTCTTATTAATCACCCAGCTTTGAGACCTCAGCCACTGCCCACCTTTTCCCTCACTGTCACCGCGGGCTGCTCAGTCCAACCCCATTACCGCCCGCCTTCCCCTTCGTATTCCCACCGCTCTAGTTTTGGTGCTCGGTCGTCTCTCCTGGACACTGCCCCACTTTCCAGGTTCGTGACCCAGTGTTGGCCTCTCCCTCACACACCCCTTGTCCATCTTGCACACTTCAGAAGTTCATCTAAACCCCCCACTGTCCCCCTCAAGAATCTACAGGGGCCCCGCTGCCTACGGCAAAGATGTGTCCTGTGCTTTGATCATAGTTTGTCACCATCCAAGCTTCCAGGGAAATAAAACGGTGAGTTGACCTAATCCAACAGTTGAAGACCTTCCTCGGGCCCCAGTCCATTGTTCCAGCCTTAACCGTCAACCAAAGTGCTACAGGCGTTTGCTTAGCTCTTTGGAGGCTTCAAAGCAGGTCAGGCGACAAATCCTTGCCTCTGCCATCCCTTGGCTTAATGAATACCCCTCTGCCTCCATTTTGGTTCTTAGCTGCGAACGGTAAAAACCACACATTCTTCTGAGATCGCACAGGTAGCAGTGAATAAAAATCTGCTTTTCTCTTGCTAATCTGTCTTTGGTCAGTTGAATCTGCAAGCTTCCACACAACTGCGCCTAGGAGGACGGAGAAAATTTCCCTTCCCAGTAAATAGTGTTTACCTTGTTTAAGGTGAAGTTGGTCTCTAGGGAAGGATTCCACCGAAGAAGAGAGAAGCAAGAATAGAAGTTTAGTTTCCTAACTGCTAATGAGTTAATGGATCTAGGAATGATCGATGGCTACCATCACGAAGGGAGATTCACCAACATAGAGCCGGCCAGCCATTTGTGGACCTCTGACCTTTATTTAACACGATACTTGTGAGGAGGCCGTACTAAAAAAATCTCAAGCCTCAGATCAAACCTTTGGTCTGGATCCAACTGCCGACGTATAGGAAATGTGAGGACAGAGGGACATACCGAACTATGTCAGTCAACAAAACCCAGACCGGTAAGTTCTATATGACAACTGATCTAGCCTCTTCAACCATTAAATTTCAATGCGGGGAGAGAGAGAGTATAAATGAATCAAAGACTGAATGGGGGCGGGAGGGGGGGTTGGAGTGGGGAAAGGCAAAACTAAACTATAATGTGTTTAGGGAACTACAGAGGTAATACACTATAAAGAAAATTAATGAAATGATTCAAAGTCAGGACAGGGATATTCTCAGCAGGGAGGGAGGAGTTCTAAGCGGTGGCGGGTCCCTGGAGAGTTTCGGGGAGAGCAGAATCTTCCGGCGTGGATGCCGCCTAACGATTCATTAATCTACGCATTTGTTTTCTGGGGCTTTAAAGTGTGTGTGATATTTAATCATCAGGGACTCTGCGAGGGTTTGAGATGGCAGTGGGCAGCTCACAGTCGCCGGGACCACGGAAGCACTTTCAGAGGCTGCGCGGCCCAGCCCCCTGCTCCGGATCGGCCCAGCCGAGTTGGTCCGCGCGCAGGTCTGACAGGTCCTGCCGCTGCACAGCGAGCCCCAGGAATTGTCACCGCTGCCTCTGGGAACAGCGTAGCTGCCACCAATGCCAAAACCCCGGCCAGGTCAATATCGTGCAGCCTCGCTCCTTGCGGTGGCCCTTGCTGCAAAGTCTGAGATGGTTCAGTTGGTTGGTGAAGCCCAAAGCGCATGCTTGGGCCGCCAGATGCTAGGGAAGTGGGGGAAAGAGTGTTTCTTGTGCCTAGCTTCAGAAGTCTGGGGTGGGCACTGACTCTAGGTGTGGGGGGGAGAGAGGGGGTTCAGGTGCTGGGTAGAGTGACAAATGTCCCCTACATCAGTGATGTTCAAACCTTACTGTGCATTAGAATCACCTGGGAAGTGCTTTTTTTTTTTAATGTTTATTTTTTAGAGAGGGGGGCAGAGTGCGAGCAGGGGAGGAGCAGAGAGAGAGAGAGACACACACACACACAGAATCCGAAGCAGGCTCCAGGCTCTGAGCTGTCAGTGCAGAGCCCGACACAGGACTCGAACCCACAAACTGTAAGATCATGACCTGAGCTGAAGTCGGACGCTTCAGCGACTGAGCCCCCCAGGCGCCCCTGGGAAGTGCTTTTTAAAAACACCAACGCCAAAGTTGCGCCCTGGCCCAATTAACACAGTATCTCTCAGGTGAGACTGGAGCCTTAGTGGTTTTTTGTTCAAGAACCAGCGCCTTCCCCTTGCTGTTCGTTCAGGTAAGCCACACCGGAGTCACCTGGGAGCTTGTTAGAAATGCGGACTCTGAGCACACACGACCTTCCTGAGTTAGAATCTATGTTTAAACGTCATTTGAGAAGGGTTGACTTACACCGTTCTTCCAAAGCCAGCCCAGATCCCCCCCAGCAAGGACATCCCACTCCTGAGCAGGGAGGGACTCACCCCTGCTTCTTTCTCACTGAGAGGAGCACTTTGGACCTACCTTTCCTATGGGCCGACTTCCTTGGCTCGGTTACCTGTCTTCTGTTGGCTCGGCTCCTCACCAGACTGTAAACTCTGCAGGGCAGGGACCCTGTCTTGTCCCCTTTGTGTCTTCACAGCACTGCTGCCTGCGTGGCAAGAGCTCAGGACCCGTGGTAAGTGAACCAGCGACTTGGCTTCTGTTTCTTTCAGGCCACCTCATTCAGCGGGGCCTGCTCTGGCCTCCTCGTCCCTACTGCCACCTTCATGCACTCACGTTTGTGTTACATTTTGAAGGCAACTCTGAACGTGACTTCAAGGGAATTTTAAAATTCAAGCCTCAGGTCTGTTCCGACTGACCACCTCCAGACATAGGACAAGTTGGTTGACTCCCGGGGATCTCCGTTCCCTTGTCTCTAAGAGCAGGTGGACCCGAAAGCGCTCCCAGACTCCGTCCCGCAGAAATAGCCTGTGATGCTGGTGCCCCTCTGCTGGGTTAACCAAGACACACAGTCCTTTTAACTCTTGCCGGTTGGCTCGGGTGGTGCGGAGAAACCGTAAATTAAATATAGAGTCACTGAGCCACCTTGTGGCCATTTCTGGGAACTGCAGGTCTTCATCGTGTCCATCAGAAAGTTTCCCAGAGCCCGTCAGTGTGAGATCCCATCCTGCAGAATTTACGGTAAACACGGCCACACAAAATTAAGTGGGAGAGTCAGGCTTCCGACTGTGGAATAAATAAGTCATGGGAATGAGAGGGACAGCATAGGGAATAGAGTCAGTGACAGTGCAGCAGCGTGCATGGTGACGGATGGGAGCTACACGCCCGTGGTGAGTACGGCGTAAGTACGGACTTCTCCAGTCACCGTGCTGTACACCTGAAGCGAATGGAACATATTGTGTCATTTAGACTCAAATTTAAAAAATACTTTAGGGGCGCCTGGGTGGCTCAGTTGGTTAAGCGGCCGACTTCAGCTCAGGTCATGATCTCAGGGTCTGTGAGTTCAAGCCCCGCGTCGGGCTCTGTGCTGATGGCTCAGAGCCTGGAGCCTGCTTCAGATTCTGTATCTCCCTCTCTCTCTCTGCCCTTCCCTTGCTCATACTCTGTCCCTATGTGTCTCAAAAATAAATAAACATTTAAAAAAAAAATACTTTAAAAGGCAAGTGGCATCTGTGAGAATTACAAGTTTTATTTATGCAAATATTGAGCTAAGTCTTCTAAACATGGGAGGTGGGGGACAGATAGAGCTGAATGTCCTAGAGCAGAAGTTACGACCTCAGTGTTTTCAGAGAGGAATGCCGAAAAAAAAAAGAGTGAGAAGATTTGCCCCGAATCCCCAGTTCCAGGATTTGGCACCAGGCGCCACTGACGTGTCAGGCATGTGGCCATAGACGAAACGGGACAGGTAGAAAGTCTACATAAGAAATAACAGGGGGCGTCTGGTTGGCTCGGTCGGTAAGAGCGTGTGACTCTTGACCTTGGGATTCTGAGTTCGAGTCCCATGTTGGGCATAGAGATTACTTTAAAAAGTAAAATCTTTTTTTTTTTTTTAAATGTTTGTTTATTTTTGACAGAGTGAGAGCCAGCAGGGGAGGGGAGAGAGAGAGAGTGGACAGAGGATCCGAAGCGGGCTCTGTGCTGACAACAGAGAGCCCAACGTGGGGCTGGAACTCCCAAACGGTGAGCTGAGCTGAGCCGAAGTGGGACACTCAACTGACTGAGCCACCCAGGCGCCCACCCACCAAATAAAATCTTAAAAAAAAGAGAAAAGAATGGGCTCCCCGGGTGTCCCCGATCATCCCTTGCAGCCGGGAGTTGCAGATTATTATCTTGACGGTTTATCCTAATCTGCAGAAATGGACCGACAGAGGCTCTGTCCCGAGGGCACCAGGCGCAGGGAAAGGTGGGCGTGAGGCCAGGATCAAAGGCGAACAGCCGCATCTCGAATGACGGGCTCCTCAGACTCTTGCCTTCCTTCTCCCCTCCATCCCCCCAGAATTTGGGCAGCCAGACAGGCGCTCAGGCAGAAGATGAGGAAGACCTGGCCCAGGAGGAACGACTCCCGAACGCCGTCACTTGGAGTTACGCCAAGTAAAAGGCCAGCTCACTGTGGCTTATGCTGGGCCGAAGGTTTCCAGTCACCTCGTCAGCCGCGCATAAAGTGTCCAGTCTACCTGAGCATACATGAGATCATTCAAACGTATAGAAAAGTATAGAAAAATGAATAAAACTCCACGTACCTGATCCCCAGACTAACCGGTATTTGCATTCAATCAGATATTCGGTTCTTCGCGGTGACATGGAAGAGAATAAAACAACTAAGAAAGAGACAGAAAAAGGAAATAAGGAAAAAAAACTGGAGAAAAAGCAAAGAAAAATCTCAAATGTACTTTAATGAATATTCTTGGTTACAACAGGATATCGAATTCATAAAGCAACTATAGGATGCGGGGGCGTCTGCCTGGCTCAGTCCGTAGAGCGTGTGACTCTTGATCTCAGGGTTGTAAGGTCCCCGTGTTGGGTATAGAGATTACTTAAATAAATAAGAAATTAATAAGGGGCACCTGAGTGGCTCGGTCGGTTAAGCATCTGACTTAGGCTCAGGTCATGATCTCGCAGTTTGTGAGTTCAAGCCCCGCGTTGGGCCTGTGCTGACAGCTTAGAGCCTGGATCCTCCTTTGGATTCTGTGTCTTCCTCTCTCTCTGCCCCTCCCCCGCTCACGCTCTGTCTCTCTCTCAAAAATAAACATTAAAAAAAATAAAAAAATAAAAAAAAGAAATTAATAAATAAAATAATAAATAAAATAACAAATAATGTTTATTTATTTTGAAAGAGAGAGGGGGAGAGAATCGCAAGCAGGCTCCGCGCTGCCGGCACAGAGCCCTATGCTTACTCGGGGCTTGAACAACCAACCCATCTGAGCCAAAACCAAGAGTCAGATGCTTAACGCACTGAGCCACCCAGGCGCCCCAGGATGCTTTTAAAAAAAGAAAGAAAAAAGATAGAATTCACTAAAATAAAAGTGGTCAAATAAAAGATTCAAGAGAAGAATTAGAAGGTGAAAAGGAGGAGAATTTCCCAGAAAGTAAAACACACAAACCAGCAGAAGACAGAGGGGGAGAGAGGGAGGGAGGGGGAGAGAGGGAAAGGGAGACATGGGGACAGAAAAGAGGAGGAAGTGGTAAGGAATTCGGAGGGCCAATCCAAAGGCCAAAATCTGGCTACGTGGAGGTCCAGAAAAAGAAGAGAGAGAGGAAAACAGACGGCCGGTGATCCCTGGAGAGAGAGCACAAGAAAACTGCCCCAAACGAGGGACATTAGTCTCCAGGTTGAAAGCGCCTGGCGCAGAAGAACGAAAAACTACCTGCCCCGAGGAACGTCATGCCTTCAGAACCCCAAGGATAAAAGAAAAGATTAAGAAAAAAGAAAGAAAAAAAAAGTATCCAAAGGGGAGGAAAATACATACAAAGAATCGAGAATCTGAATGATAGAAATTGACCTAAAGTAATGCAGGGACTTAGGAGACAATGGGCAGCATCTTCTAAGTTCTGAATGAAAGGGGTGTTCTGTGTAGAACTCTGCACTTACCCGATTTACTGTCGAATATGAAACGACGTATTCAGACATACAAAGAGGTAGATTTTTCCTTCCCTTGCTCACCTCCTCAGGAATCCAGTAGAGGGCATTCTTGAGCAAAATGAAAAAGTACCCCAAGAAAGAGGGGCCCCCCCCCCCCGAGTCCCAGGAAGCAGGCCCTGGACGGTGGTGCAGGTGGCCCAGGAAGCAACCCACGTGGTCTCCAGAACGAGTGGGAGGAGTCATATCGGTGGGCGTGTGGCATAGCTGAAGGGCCGTGTGACAACCACTAGGGAAGCCTGGCGGCAGGCTCTCGGAGGGCAGAGATAAAATCTCCCTCCTTTACCCCTGCGTCCCCAGGGCCACCTGTTCCTGGCATGGGGTAGGTGCCCAGGAAAATATTAAATGAGCGAGGGAACGAATGCACCAAAGCGAGTGACCCGGCTCTGCATGCGTGCTGCTAGCAAGGCGGCTAAGCAGGCCCCTCGCCGCCGCAGACGCCTGGAGACAGAGAAGAAATAGAATTTAAGCGCATAGCCACGTTCTGCAGAAAGCAAGGGACAGACAGGTCACTTAGAGGTCTGGCTGCAGTGCTTTCATTTACAGACGCCCCCAGACGCCACCGGACGTGCTCATGGTCACACCGCTGACGGGACCTGAGCTGCGGGGGCACCCCGGTGGCTCTCTCTTTCCCATCAAGGCCATGTCCACTTCGTCCTGGCGCCTCTGCTCTCACTTGAGAACCAGCAGGCTCGTGGCGACCGGAGAGCTTCCCGGCAGGGCTGGGCTTAATCCCCACGCGCAGCGAGAGGCAGAAGGCAGGGGTGCAAAGCTCCGGCCCCCGGCATTTCCCTTTTTAAACCCGCTGCCACAGTCAGGAAGCCGGGAAGCCGGGCAAGTTCTCGGCGTTGACCAAAGCGGACGGGCTAACTCCGAAGGAGAGCGCTTTCTCGAGCAGGGGCTCCAAACCACCGCCAACAGGGAAATCGCTTCTAAGGGCACAATGTCTCACCCCGGGGCAGGGCAACCACAGCCTGAGACAGGGGAGACCTCTAACACTCAGCAACAGTACAAGCCCTCTCCTTTCCCTGCCAGGCCCCACAGCCAATTCTCCGCTCCGCTTTATGCCAGATTCTCCGACAGCGCCGAGTATACTTGACTCCAACCCTTCTAGAGCATTCCCTCCGGGCTCCGTCCCCTCCACCCCAGCCCGAGAGGTCTTGCCGAGGTCAGAGTGGCCGCTAACTCTTGAGATGTTGCCTCAGTCTCTCTCCTTCCTGAAACACTTGCTCCACGTAGCTTCCAGGACCCGGCTCTGCACTCCCTCCCTGCCCCCCTCGGTCTAAGTGTCAGAGTGTCTCAGAACTCAGTTCTCAGAGGACCTGTCTCCCCTTTATCTGCACTCATGCACCAGGGACTGCCACCAAAGCTCCTGGCTTCGGACACCACATTTGTCCTTTTCTTTTTAAAGTTTATTTATTTATTTTGAGAGAGAGAAAGAGACAGCAGGGGAGGAGCAGAGAGAGAATCCCAAGCAGGCTCCACAGTGTCAGCACAGAACCCCACGCGAGGCTCGAACCCATGAAGCGTGAGATCATGACCTGAGCCGAAATCAAGAGTCAGCAACTCTACCGACTGAGCCCCCCCCCCCCGCCGGGGGTGCCGACCCCACATGTGTCCTGCTGACTCCCAGGGTCATATCGCCCCAAGGCCAAGTGCAGCCAGCCCTCCGGCGTGACTGCGCCAAAACACACCGATGCCGCCCCCCCCCCCCACGCTTCCCACACCTTCCGCCTCGGAGAACCGCGGCCCCGTCCTCGTTGCCCTGTAACCGTCCTCGTGCTGCCTCTGTTTCTCTCCCGCTGCGGCCAGGCCACCTGCAAAGCCTCCTCCGGAAGGTTCGCAGACGCCCGCCTCTCTCCCCCAGCTCTGCCTGGTCCGGCCGCGGCGTTAGCACCGGTGGTAACCGGAAGGCCGGCGGGCGCCCTTCCTCCCTCGTCCACAGGCCCTTCGCACAGCAGCCAGAGCGGCCTCTGAGAACACGGAGATGGGGCACGGTTCTCCTTCCTCTCCTTCCTCTTCTCCTCCTTCCTCTTCCTCTTCTTCTCCTTCTTTCTTCCTCCCCCTCCTCCCCCTCCTCCTCCTTCTTCTCTTTCTTCCTCCTCCTCCTCCTCCTCTTCTGTCATAATTCTTCTGAAAATACTTCGAAGGCTTCCCATCTCACTTAGAATAAAAACTAAACTTTAGGGGCACCTGGGTGGCTCAGTCGGTTAAGTGGCCAACTTCGGCTCAGGTCATGATCTAGCCTCTGTGAGTTCGAGCCCCGCATCGGGCTCTGTGCTGATGGCTCAGGGCCTGGAGCCTGCCTCAGATTCTGTGTCTCCCTCTTTCTGCCCTTCTCCTGCTCACACTCTGTGTCTATGTCTCAAAAATAAATAAACGTTAAAAAAAAAAAAAAAAGAAAAACTAAACTTTAAATGTTGCCTATTGTCCGCATTCCTATTCTGACCCCCCACAAACCATGCTCTGCCCCAGGACTTCGGGGTTTGCTGTTCTTTCTCTTGGAAATACTCGTCCTCCATGTATCAGAACAGCATACACTGTCACCTCCTTCTGGTCTCTGCCCAAATGTTCCCTTAACATCCAGGCTTTCCCTGGTCACTCCACCCAGGACAGGAGCGACACCACCCAGCCCTGGATTCCCTGTCATTTTTCCTTTGCTTTCTGTTTTCATCCAGTTCTTCCCACCATCTGCCGTATTAAAAATCTACTTGTTCAGCAGTCGATCGCCTGTCTCCCCCCTGGGAGAGAAGCTCCATGCGGACGGGGCTCTGTCTATCTTGTTCACTGCTGGGTCTCCAGCACCGAAAACAGCGCTCAGTCAGTCAGTATTTGTTGAATGATTGAAACCCGACCTCTTGCCCTTACTTCCTGCTGGGAAATTCTCAATAAGGAGAGGGAAAAGCAAAGCAGACCTCCCTGAGGGATTTTCTCAGAGTCACGGAGGGCTTCTTAGTGTCCCCCAAAGATGCTCCCCCTCAAACGGAAGGGGCCAGACCAAATGCGGCAGAATTCCCTGCTTCGGCAGCCGCCTTGAACCTGATTTCAGCTACCCCTGACTTAGGACAGATACTCCTCGCATTAGTGTCTGCATTTGGCACATGACTAAATACAAGCTCAGCAAAGTTCTGGAACTTGCCAAGGTCACACGGCTTAGCAGGGAGAAAAATCGGGAGCAGCCCCAGGTGGATCCGATTCCCCGAAGTCCATGCCCTAAGGATGGGCTATTTTCACGCCTTGAGATCTGTAGTAAAAATAAAGCAGTGCGGGGGGGGGGGGGGCGAGGGGGGGGAGGGGGCGGCTGGCTCAGTCGGTGGAGCCTGCGACTCTCGATCTCGGGGTTGTGGGCTGGAGCCCCATGTTGGGCATAGAGATCACTTAAAGATAAAATCTTAAAAAAAATGAAGCAGTACTTTAGGAAATAATATAAGAAGTATATACGCTACGATATCAAAATGGGACTTTGCATCACACAGAGGTGTATGTACACAATTGATTAGCGCGTACAGTCCCCTTTTTCAGAACTGATTGTCTTTATTCATGTTTAATTTCCCAGAATACTGTAATAACAAGAACTCACATAAAAAAGCGAATAGATTTGTGTCATTTCTAAAGCAGCATGATATTAAACAAGTTTTCAATACATTTAAGAAGATGGAAATCATAAAAAAGCCTGTTCTCTTTACAAAATTACAATGAGATACCACTTCACACCCGTTAGGATGACTATAAAGAAAACAAACAGGGGCGCCTGGGGGGCTCAGTCAGTTAATCGTCTGACTTCGGCTCGGGTCATGATCTGGCGGTTCGTGAGATCGAGCCCCGCGTGGGGCTCTGTCCTGACAGCTCAGAGCCTGGAGCCTGCTTCAGATTCTGTGTCTCCCTCTCTCGCTGCCCCTTCCCTGCTCGCACTCTGTCTCTCTCTTTCTCAAAAATAATAAGTAAACATTAAAAAATTTTTTTAAAAAGCTTAAAAAAGAAAAGAAAGCAAACAAACAAAACAAAACAAACACCCCACCAGAAGACAAGTGCTGATGAGGATGTGGAGAAATCGGAACCCTCCCACATCGCAGTGGGAATGTAAGACGGTGCGGCCGCCGTGCAAAACAGTTTGGTGGTTCCTTGACAAATTAAACATCGAACCACCAGATGAGTCAGCAATTCCACTCCTAAGTATGGAACCCGAACAAATGAAACAAAGGAGGGTTCGGGAATGACGAAAGCAGCCCTGCTCGCAATAGCCAAGAGGACGAAAGTACCCAAATGTCCATCGGCGGATGAATGGGTAAACAGGACGTGGTCTCTCTACACCCTGGGATATTATGCAGCCTCAAAAAAGGAATGAAGTACCGATACCTGCTGCAAAAGGGATGAATCTAGAAGACATTGTGGTTAAGCGAAGGAAGCCAGGCACAGAAGATCGCATGGTGTAGGATCCGTTTATATAATACACTCAGAATAGGAAAATCCTAAGGGCGCCTGGTGGCTCAGTTGGTTAAGCATCTGCCTCTTGATTTGAGCTCAGGTCATGATCTCATGGTTTGTGGGTTCAAGTCCTGTGTCAGGCTCTGTGCTGATGTTGTGGAATCTGCTTGGGATTCTCTCTCTACCTCTCTCTCTGTCCCTCCCCCCTGCTCCCTCTCAAAAATACATAAATAAACATGAAAAAGATTAAGATGCTAAATTTTATGCTGTGTTACCACAATCTTTTGTTACCACAGTTTGTAACGACAGCATTCTATCATCTTTAATTTTATCGGTGGTGCAGTCGTCATTAAATGCTTTTCTTGCTAGAATTCCACTTAGAACACAAGTCGAAATATATAAGTTGCCAGTGATTTCACGGTGAGTCTTGAGTTTCTGCATTGATGGGATGTCTACTCGTGAGGCCAGGCTGTGTACTTGCGACATAAGGGTTGATCCAACTTCCCAAGAGAGCCGCTGGGGCACTCTGTAGGTGACTGGGCGGGAGCTCCCCCACCCGTTCCGATAACTCCCAGGCTTGACCGGGTCAGTAAGCCCGAGGCTCTCAGTGGCCGCCTTCCACCCCTGCCGCCGGGTGGCTGGAATCCTCGAGCAAACAGTGGCGAAGCAGCGTAACGGGAATTTTATGACTGATTTTCCTGGTTACGACGGTTTCAGCCAGCTTGTACTTTTTTTGCGGTTGGAATAATTCCACTTCCCAAGGAAATGGGGACGCTGTCCTTTTCCCGTTCTGATTCAGATGTAGGCCCATATGGTAGTTCCTAGGATTTGTTGCCTTCTTCGAAATGTCAGATTTAAATCTGGAGAAGGAACCTAACGCTCTTCGGTAACCGCCAATATTGTGCCGCGCTCTATTCACTGCTCAGGTTGGTAGGACGGGAGTTCGTAATCTCTCTTCCGGGAATTTTTTCTCTCATGAACCGTGCTTTTGATGCCGTATCTAAAAAGTCATCACCCACCCCACGTCGCTTAGGCTTTCTCCTGCGTTAGCTTCTATGAAATCTATAATTTCGTATTTTACATTTAGATCTATAATCCATTTTGAATTCATTTTTGCGGAGGGCGTAAGGTCTGTGTCTAGATTTTTTTTAAATTTTTTTTAATGTTTATTTATTTTTGAGACAGAGAGAGACAGAGCATGAGTGGGGGAGGGGCAGAGAGAGAAGGAGACACAGAATGTGAAGCAGGCTCCAGGCTCTAAGCTGTCAGCACAGAGCCCGATGCGGGGCTCGAACTCACGAACCGCGAGATCATGACCTGAGCCGAAGTCGGACGCTCAACCGACTGAGCCACCCAGGTGCCCCATGTGTCTAGATTTTTTTAAAACTTATTTTTAAAGTAATTTCTACACCCAACGTGGGGCTCTAACCTACAACCCTGAGATTAAGAGTCACATGCTCCAAGGACTGAGCCATCTGGAAGCCTCTGGATTTTTTTTTTTTTTCTTTTTGCGTGTGGACGTCCTGTTGGTCCAGTACCATTTGTTAGAAAGACTATTCTTTCATTTGCCATCGAATGCCTTTGCTCTTTTGTCAAAGATCAGCGGAGTGTGTTTGTGTGGGTCTATTTCTGGCTCTCCATTCTCTTCACCGCTCTAGCTGCCTTCTTGCTCAGATGGGAATTTCATTGGAATTATTGGACAATCTGTCTCGGCAGACAAAGGCAAAGCTGTTAGATCCTCGGCTAATTCATCGACTTGATTCACACAAAAGATGTCGGACAATTTCTACAGTTTTGCTTCATCGTTTGCTGTCGCTTGGGCCCAGATGACATGACGTCTTTCCAAAATGTTGATTCAGGCAAGTGTGGTTGTGAACGGTATGAAAGACAACCAGCACAGAATCTCTCTTTTAGAAGACAGTTTGGGGGCACCTGGGTGGTTCCTTCGGTTGAGCGTCTGACTTCGGCTCAGGTCATGATCTCACAGTTTGTGAGTTCGAGCCCTGCATTGGGCTCTGTGCTGACAGCTCAGAGCCTGGAGCCTGCTTCAGATTCTGCGTCTCCCTCGCTCTCTGTCCCCTACTCATGCTCTGTCTCTGTCTGTCTCTCAAAAGTTATTAAACATTAAAAAAAAGAAGAAGACAATTTGAATAAAGTCCTTAAAAGATTCGGAAACTTGTCATGTTGTGAAAATAAAAATATTTAAAAGTAAGACATAAAAAGGGTAATGAAACTTCAGATTTAAAAAACGTCTTAGTGGTGGGGGGGGTTGCGGCTGGCTGCCTCACTCCGCAGAGGAGGCAACTGGGGGTTCTGAATTCAAGCTTCACCTTGCGCATAGAGCTCACTTAAAAAAAAAAAAAAGAAAGAAAAGAAAAGAAAAAAAAAAAAAAAGGCGCCTGGGTGGCTCAGTGGAACACCAGATCTAGATTTCCGCTCAGGTCATGACCGCGGGGGTCGCGGGATCGAGCCCCCATGTGGAATCTGCTTAAGATTCTCTTTCCCCTGCCCGCATTTGCTGGGCTGACGGCCGAGGGTGGGCACAGCTCCTTGAAGGCCCACAGCTGCAGGTCGGACGAAAAGAGCCTTTGGGGCCCCCGGAGTGCGGGCTGTCGAGGCGTTGGGTTGCCTTTTTCTGTGTGGTCTGGGGTCTCCGCTGTTCACGGAAGCGCGCTGTCCAAGCGGTCACCTAGACGGGTCAAACCGGGGCCAGTTACAGAGCTCGGAGCTCTCGGTACATTTGAACCCAGAACTGCGGACGAACCGTACTCTGAGGGGGGGGGGGGGGCGTGTCATCTACGCGACAGACGTGAGCGACACCAGCTGGTGGAAAGGCCGCTCCGGAGGCGGGACTGCACGGATCCCGGGCCCCCGGACCCGACGCGCGAAGCTGCGGAGAGAGGCGGTTTGCGCGGGGCCAGAGCGCGTTTGGACCACCGGGCCGGCGGCCGCGGCCGAGACCGAGACAGAGCCGGGAGCCTCGCTTCGCCCCGGGGCCGCGGGGCCGAGCAGAGACGGGGGGCGCGCAGAGACTGGGGGGCCGCGGCTTCCCCCGCCGCACATTGCCCTGAACCCGCAGACCGAGTCGGGAGACGCGGCTTTGCAGCTTTGCAGCCCGAGGGAGGGTGGGCGGGTCCTGCTGATATTGTCCAGGAACAGACTGAAACGAGGAGGAGAAGCCGGCCCTGGGCGCGGCCGCCGGTGCTGCGGGTGCATTCTCCGCTGGAAAAGAAACGGCAACAGACGCTGTTCGAACAGTCCGCAACGCGGAGGAGTAGCTTCATGAGGAAGACTCCGACTAGCTCCCCTCTGGAGCTGTGAGATCTAAAACTTCCGTTGCTTTTGCCATTCCAAAACCCTTGGCTTCGCCAGAAGAGCCTTGATAGCCGTTGGTGTGTTTTTCAAGTCTGAATGGTCATGGAAGTATTGCGCTGTGTTCGAGTAGAACATGTAAACGGCCGGGTTCCACCTCCGGTTTGCCAATGAGCGACACTGTCTGTATGAAGCACATTTTCCTTCACCAGAGTAGAAGAAGAGATGATTTTTTTTTTTAATTTTTAACGTTTATTTATCTTTGAGTGACAGAGAGGCAGAGCGTGAGCAGGGGAGGGGCAGAGAGAGAGGGAGACACAGAATCCGAAGCAGGCTTCGGGCTCTGAGCTGTCAGCACAGAGCCCGACACAGGGCTCGAACTCACAGACCGTGAGATCATGACCTGAGCCGAAGTCGGCCGCCCAACCGACTGAGCCACCCAGCCGCCGGGAGATTATTTTTTTAAAAATTAGAATGGTTGGTTGGTTTGTTTTAGTTAAAGCTCTTTGCCTCAAGGATTGAAATATTTTGAACGGATTTTTTGAGGGGGAAAAGCTTGTCATAAAAAGGAACCAAAACAGAAAATCAGCTATTCTGACAAAAATAGACATTTTAAGAGAGTGTTAAAAAAGAAAGAAACGCTTCTCTCCCTCTCCCTCTCCCCCCAACTCTCTCTCTCTGTCTCTCTGTCTAAAATATAAATAATTGATTTTACTGAAAAAATCTTAGTGAGGGCTCCTAGGTGGCTCAGTCAGGTTAAGCGTCGGACTTCGGTTTAGGTCATGATTTCATGGTTTGTGAGTTCGAGCCCCACACTCAGAGCTGGAGCCTGCTTCTGATTCTGTGTGTCTCTCTCTGCCCCTCCCTGGCTCACACTCTGTCTCTCTGTCTAAAAAAAACAAATAAACATAAAAAAAAAAAAAGTCTTAGCGAGAGTGAAGTTGAATTAGAAATTTTCCAAAATAAAAAATAGGAAGTAAGAAAAGTAATGAAACCTGTCGATCACTTATGACTTTACTATTTAGAGTCAAATGTTTCATTTAGGATACACATGTATTATTTATTTTTGTAAAAAAAAAATTTATGTTTATTTACTTTTGAGAGAGACAGACAGAGTGCAAGTGAGGGAGGGGCAGAGAGGGTGACACAAACTCCAAAGCAGGCTGCAGGCTCCGAGCGGTCAGCACAGAGCCCGACATGGGGCTGGAACTCACAGACCATGAGATCATGACCTGAGTTGAAGTTGGACGCTTAACCCACTGAGCCACCCAGGCGCCCCTAAACATGTATAAGTCAGTTAAAAATAATAACTAAACTCAAATGAATAAGTAAACAATTCATTTAAAAAATAAGACAACTTATAAGAGGCATAGCATGATTTACTGCGATCAGCACTCTTCACCCCAAACTTAAAATTCCAGCTTCCTGAAATAAATATTTCTTGAGTGATTTATTTTTAGGAAGGAGGATTTCAGGAACAGCCTATAGATAAGGATTAGGTTTCAATTCCTCTTTCTCCTGACAACAGTCTCTTTTTTATGATAAAACATAAACACGCACACAAAAATCCCCTCGAGGGGTCCTTCTCCACATTTTCTTTTGCAATAAGAAGCTACAGTCGGGAAATTGCAAGTCGATCAAATTGTGCTTCTTTTCTATCTTGCTGCGTTCTAAGTAATTCCATAATTCACAGGGATAAGAAGGAAAATCTTCAGTGAACTATTCTTTTTTTTAAAAAAATTTTAAAATGTTTATTTATTTTTGAGAGACGTAGAGGCACAGTGTGAACAGGGGAAGGGCAGAGAGAGAGGGAGACACAGAGTCGGAAGCAGGCTCCAGGCTCTGAGCCGTCAGCACAGAGCCCGACGCGGGGCTCGAACCCACAGACCATGAGATCATGACCTGAGCTGAAGTCAGCCGCTTAACCGACTGAGCCACCCAGGCGCCCCTCAGTGAACTTTTCTTAACTGTAGAGGACGAATGAAAATGAAACTACCAGTGTTATACCCTGACTTGAAAGAGGACTGATATAAGGAAGCTGATATATTTATTTTGAGAGAGACAGAGACGGTGCGAGTGAGAGAAGGGGTAGAGAGAGACATCGAAGTCCACGCAGGCTTCACGCCGCCCACGAGGAGCCCGGCGTGGGGCTTGAACCCCCGAAACCGTGAGATCGTGACCTGAGCCAAAATCAAGAGTCGAACGCTTAACCAACTGAGCCACCCAGGCGCCCCTGGCTCAGATTTTTGTAAGAACGCATGGTGACAGTCCCCACATGGCACTCTAAACACGAGCAATAAGAAAGGCTTTCGGACTGCTCTTCGGTCTACGCAGCCTGCCAGCAGAGAGGGCAGTGATGATGCTGCTGGATCCGCGGAGGTAAGCCGCAGGCGGACAGGATTGTGGACGCGTTTCCCTCGGATGACGCCACCGGCTGCTTCTTCGTTCTCATCTCTATCTGGACTCAAGGTAGTCCTGCCTGCAGTGTGGTCCCCAAATCACCGAAAGGAGCAGCAGTTCTTGAAGAAATGGCTGATTCCGTTCTCGAGCGAGGCAGGGAATGTGCAGAACAACCCCGTGACACCCTGTGTTTCCAGGAAGTGGGAAAAATTCCAAAGGCTGATGGGCCCACGACAGTGGAAACCCAGGAACGAGCTGCAAGATGCTCCCACCGGTCAGATAGTTCAGAGTGAGCGTCCCAGTAAATGAGGAATTTAGGAGAATTCATGAATTGTGGGTAAGTAAAGGGAGGGCGGAGGGCAAGCTCCTGCTACGGCAGAACGTGACTGAGTCGTGAGGAAATGGTATCCTTACGAAATCACGGTAACGACCGGCGGAGGCGGGAATCAGTAGCAGATGCTGTCATGGGATGCTTGCTCCGTCAACATTTCCCCACCAATTCTTTATTGATCGCCAAGGGAAAAAAGGTGCCTAATTTACAGGGGGGACACCTGGCAGACACCACCTTACCCGAGCGGTCCGAGTTAACATCATGAAAAATGGGACAGACCAACATCGCCTGTCTACTGATGCGATGAGCTGAGTATTCCCGGCGGTGATGCATCAGCCCAAACTGACCCTTCTACGGAGCAGAGGGTCTGTATTCTTGGAAGCTGTCAATTTCTTAGAAGGTCAACCACGGCCGAGAAACTGTTCTAGATTAGAGACATGACAGCGAATTATAATGCATGATTCTCGGTCCTAGATTCATCTTGAAAAAAAAACAAAACAAAACCAACCTCTATGAATTATAAATGTCAATATTGGGATAATAAAAATTAGATATGAACTGAATGTTATGTATTAGTACTAAATTTCTGAATTTAATAATTGAATTCTAGCTGTGTCAGAGAATGTTCTAGTTCGTAGGAAACAGCCACTGGGCAAAGCGGCATGATGGCTAGAACTTGCTTTCAAACGGTTCAGAACAAAGAAAGAGTAATAGGTATTATATGGTGGTTTAGCTAAGGACACATGGGACTTTGTTGTAATATTCTTGCCACTTTCCTATAGGTTTAGCTTAAAAAAAAAAGCTTAATTGAAAAATAAAGTTGGGATACATCTACTTCTGGTAATGGTTGAGTAAGATCTTGCCAGAGCAACTCTACACAGGAAAAAAAAAAGAGAGAAACTCTGGCTTTAACACACACACACACATGCACACACACATGCGCACACAGACACACACACACAGTGGAAAGAAGTATAGCTAAGAAGTCAGTAGAAAAAATAAAAAATGCCTTTAAATAGAAAAAAAAAGAGGCAGGAAAAGGAAGAAGAGAGAACAAAAAATAGAGGGGACAAACAGAAAACAAAATAGTAGGAACAGAAGGGACCTGTCTCACCCGATAAAAGACACCTTCAAAAACCCAACAACTACCTTCATACTCAATGGTGAAAGATGAAAGATCTTATCTCTAGAAAATCAGGAATAAGGCAAAAGGTGTCCACTTTCAGCTCTCTGATTCAACTCAGGACTAGAAGTCCTAGCTGGTGTAGTTAGACACAAAATAAAAGGCATATGGATTGGAGACAAATAAAACTGTCTTTGTTTACATAGACAAGCAATTATGTGCAAAGAAAATCCCAAGGAAACTACAAAAACAGATATGAAAACTGGTAAGTAAACGTAAGAAGGTTAAAGGTCAATATATACAAATCAACTGTATGTCTATGCAGTAGCGACGAACAACTGGAAAAATTGTCAGCTGACAGATCTCTAAGGACATGGTCACAACTCGGAGTCTGTATAATGTGTAGCTGGAGTCACTCACTGGAGTAGTTACATTATTTATTTATTTATTTTAAAAGATTGTTTCATTTTGGGGCGCCTGGGTGGCTCAGTCGGTTAAGTGTCCAACTCTTGATTTTGGCTCAGGTCATGATCTCATGGCTTGTTTCAAATAAACACTTAAAAAAATAAAGATTTTAAAAAAAAATTTTTTAACTAACCTCTACACCTAAGGTGGGGCTCGAACTCATGACCCCAAGATCAAGAGTTGCATGTTCTACCAACTGAGCCAGCCAGATGCTTCATATATTAGTTAAAATTTTTAAATGTTTTATTTATGTTTGAGAGTGGGAGACAGATAATGAGTCGGGAAGAGTCAGAGAGAGTGGGAGACACAAAATCTGAAGCGGGCTCCAGGCTTTCAGCTGTTAGCACAGAACCTGACCTGGGGCTCGAACTCACAAACTGTGAGATCATGACCTGGGCTGAAGTGGGACACTTCACTGAACCATCCAGGTTGCCCCTCCCTTTTTAAAATTTTATTTAATAATTAAATCATATACTCGTTAAGTGATGAATCACTAAATTTTATTCCTGAAATCATTATTACACTATATGTTACCTAAGATGGATTTAAATTAAATAAATCATATACCCCATAAGGAGTGAGTCGGGGAGGGGCAGGAGAGAGAGAGAATCTTAAGCAGGTTTCACACTCATCGAGGAGCCCAAAGCGGGGCTCCGTCCCACAACCCTGGGATCATGACCTGAGCCGAAATCAAGAGTCAGCCGCCCGGGCACCCCAGTTGTCTGATTCTTAATATTGCAAAAGATGGGGCGCCTGGGTGGCTCAGTTGGTTAAGCGGCCGACTTCAGCTCAGGTCATGATCTCGCGTTCTGTGAGTTCGAGCCCCGCGTCGGGCTCTGGGCTGACAGCTCGGAGCCTGGAGCCTGCTTCCGATTCTGTGTCTCCCTCTCTCTCTGCCCTTCCCCTGTTCACACTGTGCCTCTATGTCTCTCAAAAATAAATAAACATTAAAAAAAAAATTAAAAAAAAATATTGCAAAAGACGATCTGAAGAACAGTAAACACAGGATGAACAAAATGTTGGAACTATATCCATGGAAATCACTTAGTGATTGCGAGTGAAATGCAAGACAACTCCAAATAAATCAAAGGTTATGGATGTTTAGTACAAGTAGTAAATGCCTAAATTTGAAATAAAGAGGTAGTGAAAGAATTTTTCTCTGAAAGAATTTCTTTTATCAAAGAAACAGGCTGAATGAGGACACTCCCTGGGTGTCCTATGAGGAAGCAAGTTGGCTGCTATCCCCAGAACCCTCACGTTGTCCCGGTCCCTGTATGGGAGGCCTTCACCCACCCCAGAGGGCCCGGCAGGCTGCGGTGAGGCCCCACTGCGCCCTCTGGTGGGCACCAAAATGCCTGCTTGGGGACTAGTCACATACCAGAATCCTGGAGGTGTGCAGGGCCGCGGCCACCATCAGATCCTACTCCCTCATTTGTAAAGTTTAAACTGCCTTCTAATGATCAAATAAAGGCCTCTTCACTATATAAAACTTTGGATAATATTTAAAAATTAGAGAAACAATATCACTTATTCCATGACCCAGACACACACACTTTTAACATTAGAGCATTCCCCCTTTTGATCGTTTCTTTTTTTTAATTTTCACCCATTCATGAAATGCCATCCTGACTTTTTTTCCATTAGCACTAGACAAGGAGAATTTCCCCAAATCACTGAAATTCTTTTGTAAGCACCATTTTTAATGGGCGTGTGGTATTTCATGGTACGCTTGCCTTCAAGATTCCTAATGACAGGACAGCTGCCGAGTCCGGATACAAATGAGGAGACACCATCAAATTATGGTGATGGTGGCACGAGATGATGAATATGCCAAAAACACTGAACTGTATACTTAAAAAAAATTTTTTTTAACATTTATTTATTTTTGAGAGACATAGAGACAGAATATGAGCAGGGGAAGAGCAGAGAGAGGGAGACACAGAATCTGAAGCAGGCTCTAGGCTCTGGGCCGTCAGCACAGAGCCCGACGAGGGGCTCGACCTCACAGACCGCGAGATCATGAGCTGAGCCGAAGTCGGCTGCCCAACCAAGTGAGCCACCCAGGCGTCCCTGAACTGTATACCTTAAATGATGAGTCATTAGAGTATGTGAATTATGTATCTCAATAACACTTTTAAAAAACGTATCAGGAGGGGGAGTAAGCAGATACGTAGAAATACATGGGGTCTCATCAGCATATTACCTCTACCTTTGCGCACACTTCGAATTTTCTAGAAGAAAAAGTTGGCTACAATTTTTCCTAGATTTCTCAGAGGTGCTTACCCAAATGCTCTCTGGCCTCCCGCAGTTCATGGGTGCAGAGAAGGCTCTCTGTCCCCTAGACCGGGTGGGCTGGGCTGTTTCACACGCCATCCCAGCCGCTGCTGGCCCCTTTGGCCACCTTTCCACTCTGTTGACCCCTCTGCCCTGCTCGCGGCCTGCTTGGCTAACCTCTGCCGCTGCCCGGCCTCTGGGCCCACGGCGGGCCTCTGCCAGCCTCTGTTCGCCGCCCTGCCCCCTCCTCCACACCGCTGCCCTCTCGCGTGCCCTCCCCTCCAGCGAGCAGGGAGCCACCTTCCACTCGTCACCACCACCACCACCCTGTCAGAGGTGGAACCCACAGCAGAGGAGCTGCCAGCTACCTAGCTCTTGCCTCTACCTCTCAGGCCAACCCAGACTCTGCCAGACAGTGAAGCCCAGGCCCGGCTTTCTACACCACCTAGGCCCCGCCCCCCGACTCTCTCACTTCCGGTCGGGCTTTTCTGCTGATCCTCTTCCCGCCTCACCGTGCTTCCTGGCTCTGTCCTGCCGGCTATCTTTCCGGAAACCTCAGCCTAAGATCTAAGAAGTTCTGAGTCTAAGCGAGGCTGCGCTCCTTCCTACATGGCTCCTGAGCCCCAAGCAAATCAAGGGATATATGTATCTGGGCCCTTGTGTTGGGTGCCCCGGGAGGTTTGCCAACCGTTAAAAAGCCCCGGAGAGACTCTGGAACGTTTTACAAGTTAGGAAATGGGTCCAACAAGTTAGGCGGTTCTGTGTGGTCCCTGACTCGGCCCAAATCCAGAGCTCCAGGGCTTTTGGCGTGGTACATGAAGGATGGCCCAGGGTGGGGGAGGTTGGGGGGAGAGAAGATTGGAAGATGCAGCGAAGGCAGGAAGGGACAAGCAGGGTCGGAGAGGAGGAAGGGTGGCATGTGACACACGGTGGGAGCGCAACCGCCAGGACGTGGTGACAAGGGGGATGTAAGTAAGGGTTAAGGAGATTTCCAGGTTGGGGGACCAGGTGACCGGATTCCTTAGTCAGGATAGAGGATAAAAGAGCAGCAAATGCCAGTGGGATTGTGGAAGTGGAAGGCCTCTGAATGGCGCTGTAGGGGTGGCGGTGCATGGCTGGACACTGAGATGAGAAGCCACGGTACACAGGGCGTCTGCATCCAGGTCTCAGAGGTGTCCTTCAAGGGACCGGGTGACCACATGGCCCAGTCCTGGTTTACACTCTGTCCTAGAGTCTGGTTTATGCCTCTTGTTCCGGTTAGTACCTCTTTCACTCTCAAAAGTGTCCTCATTTGGATGACTAATTATATGGTCATCTTACTCAAGAGAGAGCCCGCAGGGTAGGGAAAGAAAAGTGACTAAGTCAGGGTCCTTTCATTCACTTGCTTCTTTTGGCCTCCTCATCCTCCTACCTCGTTACGTATTTCCCCCTTTCTCTATTTCCTTCTTCCCTTCTGCCATGTTTCTCTTTCCCACTTCCCAGGAAAGAACTCCTCCCCACCCCCCACCCCAGACCACCTGGGTTACCCCAAGTCACAACTCTGGGTGGCTGAAGGAAGAGGGAGCTGGGGGGCCAGTGGACCTGGGGTGAGGCGGCCTGGGCGGGGCTGGGAGCTGGGGCCACCGGGTTACGGACTTAGCACTGGCCAGAGGCCTGCTTCCTAGTTCTAGACCAGCTTTCCTGTTTTGTTGTCTTGGAGCAAAGCCTTTCTGACCTCTGCAAAATACAGAGACTAAACAAGTGATCGGACATGAATCTTCACAAGGAGAAGTCGTGTTCATCTTATTTGATGCCGCTTTTCACGGTGGTCAGGTCACATGGTGGGGGAGGGCAGCCACTCGAAGAGATAGTTTGTGTGAATGTCTCTGTGTGTGGGGGGGTCTCCCTGGGTGCAGAGGCTGAGAACTTGTGTCTGTGGAGCCCTTTAAGGACCAACCTGGGGGCACAGCCTCCTTGGCGGCCCTGCACCAGCCCCTGATCACCTGCGGAAGGTGGGCAGACGCCAAGGGGGTCCTCTGACAGGGTGGCCCGGCTGAAGTCACCGCAGCTTCTGAGAAGGGGCTTCCCAAGAGGAGCTGGTGGCTGGAGCCTGGAGGGTTAGGAAGGAGGAGGTGAGGACAGCAGAAAAGGAAGAACAGCTTAAGGGCCAGAGAGCAGGGACCAGGGGTTCGGTAATTGCCTGAGAGAGAGGACTCCACCACCGGTTACCCGCCCGAGCCTGTCTGCTCCTGTGCAGAACCCGAGCAGTCTACACCGCGTGTATGTACGGGAGCTCTCCGGCCCACAGGACTTGGGAAAAGCGGTAAGTCGGCACTGGGAACCTGGCGAGTGCTCCTTAGCTGGGGTTCTGGGGGTGAGTGAGTGCCGGGAAGGCAGTAGGTTTTGAAGTCAAACCAGGATTCAAGGCCGAGCTGCCACTTGACCTCCCCGAACCTCAGTTTGCTCATCAGTAAAATGGGGTTCACGAGTCGGCCTCGCCGGGGCCCACGACCGCAGCGGCCAGAATCTGGGCAGGAGCTTCAGGAGGCGGAGCAGGACCGGGGCAGGGTGGGCGGCGACTCCAGGAGGCCACCGCTCGAGGCAGCTCTCCGAGCTGCGGAGAGGCGCCGCTCCCGGCGGTGAAAGGGGGGTCTAGATCCCCCCGCCGGGGTAGAGGAGGCTGACCCCCGCCCCCGCCGCGGAGATGCCGCCGCGCGTCTTCCTTTTCCCTCCCGGCGCGCGCCCAGGGTTCCCCGAGCCGGGCTGTCACCTGGACGCCCCGGCAGAGGGGCGGGCGCGCGGGGTCGGGTGGGGAGGCGGGACTTGGCGGCAGGCGCGGGCCGGGGGGTGGGGCGAGGGCCGGGGGGCGGGGGCCGGCGCCCCGCGGGGAGGCCGGCCACGTGACGCCTGCAGCCCCGGCCGGGCCACCAGGCGGGGAGCGCCGCGGCGGCCCCAGGAGGTGGCGGCGGGCGCGGGAGCCCGGGCCGCGCGGAGACTGGCCGTCGGGGCCCCGGGACGGCGGCCCCCGGGGCGCCCATGCCATGGAGAAGCTGGCGGCCGGGCTGGCCGGCCTGCGCTGGAGCATGGGCGCCTTCCCGCTCGACCTCATCGTCAGCCGCTGCCGCCTGCCCACGCTCGCCTGCCTCGGGCCAGGTACTGGGGTGCGGGAAGGGCGGCGGGGGTCCGCGGGGAAATCGGGGACTCTCTGGGCAGGTGCTAAGGGGGACGTGACGGTGTGGCCCCTGCCCTCCCGCTCCCGGCTTCGGCCCCGCGCAGCTCCCAGCACGCCTTCCCTGGAGACCCAGGGCCCACGAACCGAGGGTCCGCCGCCTCTTGGGCCCTGCTCACGGGCACCGGGACAGAGATCCGGGGACAGGGGCCGAGACCAGGGCGGGACAGAGTTTTCCCGGCCAGCTAGAACCCGGAGCGCGGCGGAGGCCCCGCGCCCGCCCCGTCGGTGCATCCCTTTCCCTGCAGCCCTCAGACCCCCGCCCGGGCCGCGCCCCCCTCCGTCCCTTTGTCTCCCGCTCTCACCTCGATCCTCCCGCATCCCTTGGGCCTCGGACTGGGTCTTCCCACCGCCGCCGTCCCCCCCAGTCCCGATCGGGCCCCTCTCGGGACCCTTCTTGCTCTCTCCTTTCGCATCCCGGGGAGCAGTCTGCGGCCCCCCGGCGGGCAGGCCACCTCGGGGAGAGGCCTGAATGATCGGGTCCTCCTGCCGGCGTCCCCATGTCCCCGGCCCTCCCTCATATTTTGCCCCACTTCCCAGGGGCCCAGGCTGCTCTGCCGATGGGACTGTGCATGGGGGCCCGAGAGGGGACGCCTGGAGGCCGCACGGAGCCAGGGGACCGTTTGGAGGAAGGGGGGGGAGCTGCTTGGCTGGAGGAGGGGCGGGAGCCGGGGCTGGCAGCCAGGCCGGGGGTTTTGTGTGTGAGAAGAATAGGGGTTTGGCCCGCGTTGGCACACTCGCTTCCCTGAATGCTAATGGGGCCCGCGGCCACAGGCTCCTCTCCCCTCCGTGGGGCCCGCAGCCCCTCCTCCGACCCGCGGCAGGGAGGAATGGGCACCTCGAACCTCAGCGTGGTCCTCCATCCACCGGGCTCCCTGGCACTTTCCGAGCCCTGGCCGTCGGGCAGGAGTGCTTACAGCCCAGCATCTTGCTTTCCAGATTGGAGGCGTGGGATCCTGGGACTGTTGGCGTCAGTGTCAAGGCTGCGTGCATCTGCGTGTGAATGGGATAAGCTGGCCCTAGGTCCTGCCTGGCCACTTCCCACGGATCCTCTTTGGCCTCTCCCCTTCCTGGGAGTCCTTTCTGAGCTCCCCAGTCTGAGCAGGCCTCCTCTGGGCTCCCCGGACACCCCTGGCCCTCCTGACTTGAATCTGCACACCCGTTTTTATAGTTTATTGTCTTCACTCTGGGCTGCAGGCTCCTTGGAGGAGGACAGACCCCGTAACAGAGATTATGGACTTACTGACGGAGTGGATGAGTGAATGGACAACTGGCGTGATGGCCTAGCTGTCTGTCTGTGACAGTGGTGGCTATGGCTGTGGTCAGTGTGAGTGTGAATGTGTGAACAAAAGCGTGTCTTTAGTCTTAAAGGCCCTTGTATGCCTATGGGTTTGGGAGAGGCCCTTAGTTGGGGCCATGGGACTGAGTTGTGTCAGTGGGGTGACAGGCTCCTGTCACTAGACCAGGTGGCCGTGCTGGCTCAACTGTTGGGGGCCGTGACCCATAGCCATTGGTGTGTGTGCCCTGGGTGGTTGTGAAGAGTTGCAGAGTAGGAGAGCTTCCTCTGCCCCAGGACATGGGGGGTTGAGGAGGAAAGCTTGGCCACCTTCCAATGTGGGGAGCCAGCCCCCACCCCAAGGGCCTGAGCACATCCTCCCCACACACTTCATGGAGCCCTCAGTCATCAGGATGATCAGGAGAAACCACTTCCCATTTCGTTGGGTGGCAGCAATTTAGCAAGTTGTGTCTGAGAAGGCCGGGAAGGAGGCATCCCCCACCTCCTGCCTGCCCACCAGCTGCAGCCAGGAGACGGGGCCCCCTGGAAGCTGGGCCAGCCCCTCCTGCTCCCCTGGAAACCGTTGCTGGGGTTGGAGCCTCCTGGGCCCAGGCCCCTCCCAACACCTCTGCCCTAGTGCAGCCTCCCCCAGAACCGGGCTCCCCCTTCGAGCTGCACCCCCCCCACCTTCATCACTGTGTACCAGAGACAGGGAGGGTGAAGGGCTAACAAAGGGAGAGCCAAGAAACAGCTTCTCTGAGAGGGGCTCAGGGTATCTGAGACTTTGTCCCCTCTCCTTTGAGGTCCCCTGAATATAGTAGACTCCTGTGGCAGTGGGTGAGAAGGGGCTGCCCAGGAGAGAGCCAGGAATCTCTGCGGGGGGGGGACCCTCAAGCTGGGACCCACACGGATAGCTCGTTTCAGCCCTGTCTGTGCCCCCGACAAGGCCCTCCTAGCCTGGCTTAGACAGTGACTTGGGGGCTGAGAATCTGCCGGTGGTCCTGAGGCCAGCTCTAGAATCTGCTCAGGGAAGACCTCACCTAGTGTGCTGCTCCCCTCTGGGAAGACCCAGACACCCCCCACTCAGCACCTCAAACGTGGCGTGTTTTCTGGGTTCACATGTCTTTCCACCGCCTCAGGGGCCCAAGTGTTCTGGGAGGGCGGGGCTGGCGTACCTGCTGGGAACCCTGGCTCCTGGCACGGGGCCGTCCAGGCCAGGCGTGTGGCGACTGAAGGGCTGTGGCTGGGGTGGTTGCTGTGGCCCCGCCAGGAGCCAGAGCCCTGGGGGACGAGGCATGACTCACAGCCCTGAGGCCACAGCTGGCAACCTGCCTGTCCCCTGAGCGTTGTTGACCTGGACAGGGATCATGGGGAGCCGTCCCCAGTCAGGGCCTTGGTAAAGATGTTAGCTTCCCTCGTCCCTCCTAACGTTCACTGCATCTTTCCTTGCTCTTCCGTCCTTCGCCTCCCAGGGGAGTATGCCGAGGGCGTCAGTGAGCGAGACATCCTGCTCATTCACTCCTGCCGCCAGTGGACAACGGTGACAGCCCATACCCTGGAGGAGGGCCACTACGTCATCGGACCCAAGATCGACATTCCCCTGCAGTACCCAGGTGTGCCCAGCCAGGGACAGGTGACACAGAGCCACTGGGGGGTGTAGGCAGGAGGGTAGGGGGTAGGCCTTGAGGGAAGCTCTTGGTGACCACCCTTTGGTTGGAGCCACCGGGATGACTGAGGGCGTAGCTGGCAGGGTGGCAGTTAGGGTTAGGGCCCAGTGGTTTTCCTACCGTTTCTGGGGGAGTCCTGGGTTTCTGGTTGCAAAATTTTGATTCACGTTTTATTTTATTTATTTTTTAATGTTTATTTATTTATTTATTTATTTAAACATTTATTTATTTTTGAGAGACATAGAGACAGAGCATGAGCAGGGGAAGGGCAGAGAGAGGGAGACACAGAATCTGAAGCAGGCTCCAGGCTCCAAGCTGTCAGCACAGAGCCCGACGCGGGGCTTGAACCCACAGACTGTGAGATCATGACCTGAGCTGAAGTCGGCCGCTTAACCAACTGAGCCACCCAGGCGCCCCTGTTTATTTATTTTTGAGAGGGAGAGGGAGAGACAGAACATGAACGGGGGAGGGGCAGAAAGAGAGGGAGACACAGAATCCGAAGCAGGCTCCAGGCTCCGAGCCGTCAGCACAGAGCCCGACGCGGGGCCTAAACTCACAGACTGAGCCGAACTTAGACGCTCAACCCACTGAGCGACCCAGGTGCCCCGCTCACATTTTATTTTAAACTAATGGTCTTAAAATTACCCACACTCTTGGATTGCTCCAAATCAAACCTTAAGCCTAACTAGAGACCTTGGGTGTGTACCGTGAGCTGCCTCATTGAGGCTTTTTTTGTACAGACCTCGTGCCGGGATCTTCCCAGAGGTTGGTGTGCAGCCGACATGCTTCAGAAACAAAGGGGACGCTCGGGCTGGTGTTAGAACTGCGTCCGTGCACTCTACGCCTGATTGTCCCAATTTTTGTGGTAAACGCATTGTTTTCACTGATTGACTCTGTCAGTGGATGTGAAAATTTTAGGCTTAAATAAGATAATGCTAATGAACTTGTACCTTTATCCGTTGTATATATGATGTTGATATGTTACGTACAATTTTGTTTGAAGAGAGGATTCTGCTGCCGGCAAGCACGGCCCTTGTATTTTACACATGATAAAACAGAGGCTTTACGAGGGAAGTGACTTGCCCAGGGTCCCATGGCTAGTAAGCAGCAGAGCCAGGGCTGGAACCCAGGGGACCCGACTCCTGGGCCGATGCTTGCTCGCACCGCCCCAGGAACGCAGGGTTGTTGTCGCCTGGGTGGGAAGGACGGGAATCTGGCGGCCCCCTCCCAGAGATGCCCCCGTGTGCGCCCAGGATCCCACAGCTCCTGCCCGGTAAACACGGGCCGCCCTCCCGACGTCGAGCCGAGGGTTTCATCATAACATCCTCACGGCAGCGCTGTGAGAAAGGCTTTTTAACTCCATGTAACTCACAAACCCAGGCTCCGGGAGCTTCAGTAGCCTGCCCAGTTCTGTGCGTGTGACTGCTAGCCCCCTTCCCCCACCCTGGTAAAAGTTGGGCATTTCGAGCTGGGAAGGCCCCCATTTCTTTCCTGCCAGGTACTGCTGTCCCCAGCCCTTCCTGGGTCTCCTCTGAGCCAGGGGGACAGGACTAAGGCTTCTGCTCTTTACAACAACCCTGTGAAGTTGGTACCCCCATAGCTCTCACACCCCATTTGAAAGATGAGGAAACTCTCCGGTGTCTTTCTGACCTAGGGTCATGTCCCGAGCCTGGGGCCCTTGAAAGGCCTGCTTAGCAGCCAGCAACTTCCCAGCCTGGGTGTCTGGTATTGGCCCAGGAAGAGGCCCCAGATCTTCTTGGGATAAAAAAAAAAAAAAAAAAAAAAACCCAAAAGATTGGAAAAAGCCCTCACTGGCAGAAGTGTGACTTTACTGTCCCGTGTCAGCTGTGTTATTAAACATCTGAGAAACCGAGGCACAGAGCCTCCTCGGGAAGAGTGAGTGCAGGAGGCTCTGGCCCTTTCCCTTATGCAGTCTTTTGGTGCCCCGGAGTGCACGCGGACGGTGTGGTCACGGTGTGGTCATGGGGCGACAGTTGGCCTGCCGGGGAGTCGCATCCCTATCTGCATCTTTCCGGTGGGTGGCTCAGTGGCCCTAGTGGGGGAGGGGAGGCCAGGCCCCCTAGGAGTGGGAGGGACGGGGTTACAGCGTGGAAGCGAGTGTGCAGCCCAGCGCTAGTTCCTCCTAATAAATTAATAATGGGGTGGGCGGGGGCAGTGGCCCAGACGAGGCTCTTCTCGGGGAAGGCGGGGGAGGGGAGTGCAGCCCAGCGCCTGGGGACTCGGGGTGGGGGGGTGCCTAGCTGCTCTGAGAAGGTTCCCACCTACCAGCACAAGGGGCCAGGTGGCTCAGGTCAGCATTGGCCGGCACTCTGGAAGCTAAGCCCTGTGCTTCCATTTCACAGATGGGAAAACTGAAGCCCGGAGAGATTAAATAATTCACCCAAGGTCACACGGCTGGTTGGTGCCAGAGATGGGATTCAACTAGGTCTGTCCGCCCCCACGTCTGTACATTTACCCACCATTCTTTAGGGAATAGCTGCCAGGGTCGGGTGCTAAGAGGAGGGGGAGACTGCTTCTGCCGGAAGGGCCGCCAGGCAGCGCAAATGTGACCTAGGAGGGAAAGGGCAGGGAGCAGGGGCAGGCTGGCGGGGTGGGGGGAGCAGGTCCCTAGGGCGTGGGGCCATGGGGTCTCACTATGGGGGAGGCAGGAGAGGAAGCCGAAGGTGCCGGGGGAGTGGAGGCTGCCAGGGGCTAGCGCATCGCTCCCGGGAGGTCTCCCTTCCTTCCTCCCGCAGTAATGACCGGTGCCGGCCCGCGCTGCGGCGGAGGGGGGTGCTGGCTACCATGGTTACATCGATCTGCCGGCCACATCCTCTCCCGGCTGCAGCCCTGACTTGGCTCCAGCTCTCCCCACAGGGGGCAGTGGGCATCTCTCCCCGCTTGGCTGCTTGTGGTCTGGGGGCTTGTGAATGGGGGGAGGGGGAGGTGGCCGAGGGAGGGAGGGGTAGCACTCGCAGGGGGATGGCAGCCGATGTGCAGCCCCAGACACTGTTCCTTGCCCGGTGCCTGCCCAGGTGCTGCCTGCTGCCCTCAAGGGCTGCGGCACACTGGCTTACAAGGGTCTCCGCTTTCTCCTGGGCACGTTCCCTCCTTTCCTCGGCTTCATTTCTTTCCTGCTTTCTAGGTGCTGATGAGCCCTTCCTTCTTCCTTCTCAGCACGTGGGGGGCAGGAGGCTGTCCTCAGTCGGGGATGCTGGCTGGGTTTTGGGGGGCCTCCAGGAACCCCCATCCTGTATACAAAATGGTGTTTGCGTTCATGCCAGGAGTACACTGTGGGCATTTTCTTGGGAAGAGAGTTCCCAAAGGGTTAAGATCCGCCCTAGCTGAAAGCCACCAGCTGTGGGCTGGTGACCTTCCGTCTGTACCTCTGACCAGGAGTCCTCAAGCCCTGCACCCGCTTGCTCACCGCCCCCTAGGAGCACCCCCTGGAGGGCCTCCCTCGGCCTCCGGAGGGCTGGCTCCTGCCCCACATGTTACTTCTGGGTTCCCAGTTCCGGCCAGCAGCTCTGCCTGACCCATTTATTTGTGTTGTTGTTGTTTATGTAGTGTCAAGGTTTTATTTAAATTTCAGCTAGGTAACGTAAGTGTAATATGAGTTTCAGGAGTAGAATTTAGTTGAGCACCTGGTGCTCAACGACAAGGGCCCTCCTTAATGCCCATCCCCCATCTAGCCCATCCCCCCCACACCCCGCCCCCCAGCGACCCTCAGTGTGTCCTTTATAGTTAAGAGTCTGTTTTGCCAGCTCCATTTCAGCCCGGGCCGGTGGCCCGTCCTCTCCTCCCCTTACCTACACCGAATCCGCCGCCCCAGCCTTCCTTCCAGCCTCTTGGTCCGCTGGATTTCGCGATTTCCCCCATCGCAGTGCAGGCCCTCGTGCAGAATGGCCTCTCTGCTTTTTTTCTAGAGCTCAACTTGGAGCTTGGCATCTCCTTGCTTAAACCACTGCACTGGCTTTCAATTCTTTTTTCTTTTCGTTTCCTTTTTCGGGTTGTCAAATGATCCTTTATTGAAATATTTTCCTTTGTAGTTCTTAACTAGCTGGGCATGCCTCTGCACCACGTCGCGGGGGATGTCATGAAGGTGGCAGCCTTCAGACTCGCAGCCTACAGACGAGGCAGTCCCCAAGGTCGCTTCAGTGGTGCCAGAGAGTTCTCTAGCTTAAAGATCCACGCTGCTTTGTTGGGCGATGTTGACGGTTTCGTCAAAAGTGATACCTCCACCGGGCGTGGTGTTTTTCTGCTGCTCTCTGTGTCTTGGTGGCCCCTAGGGCTCTGACGACTGGCGCGCAGGTGGAAGGCCCTCTCCAGTCCGGGCCTGTTTGCTCTGAAGCGTCAGCATCGCCGTCCTCCTCGGGCCTTTCTGATCGAATCGCTACTTGCCTTGGCGATGTCCTCACTAACCTTTTTGGGAGATAAACCCGGGGGGCCAGCCTTGGGGGCTGGGCCGACAGGGCACTGCCTACCCCACTCGGCACCTTCGGTACCTGACTTAGACCTTTTTGGGGTCGAACTCAGGGGGCCTGGTGGAGGGGACTGGTGTCAGACGAATCCGGATTCAGGACGATGGAAGAAAGTGGCACCTTGGCTTCCTCTGAGCTGAAAGCCGAAAGCTCGTGTCTTACTGAGTAAAGTCCTTCTACCTTAACCGGGCATTTAGAGCCTCTCATTAACGTGGTTGCTACTTCACATGCTGTCGGCGCCTCCTCAGGTCCTGGGCACAGGCACTCACTGTTTCAGGCAGGCAGTCTGCGCTTGTGACTCTCGTTTAAAAACTTCTTTTTTAGGTTTATTTATTTATTTTGAGAGAAATCGAGCAGAGGAGGGGGAGAGAGAGAGAATCCTAAGCAGGCTTCATACCATCAGCATGGAGCCTGACGTGGGGCCTGAACTCACAAACCGTGAGATCATGACTTGAGCCTTACTCGACTGAACCACCCAGGCGCCCCGGTGACTGTCTGGTTTGTGCCATTTCTTCAATGTGGACTGTCTGTTCTGTAAAACTTTTTTTTTTATGTTATTTTTTTTTATTTCGAGAGAGAAAGAGAGCACAAGCAGAAGAGGGGCAAGAGAGAGGGAGAGAGAGAATCCTGAGCAGGCCCCGCAGTGTGGAACCTGATGTGGGGCTCGATCTCACCACTGTAGATCGTGACTTGAACCGAAATCAAGAGTCGGTCGCTTAACCGACGGAGCCACCCAGGCGCCCCCGTAAAACTGTTTTCATTCTTAAGCTCCCCTCAGACGGTCAGGCAGGTTTCCTCTGACTCAGGGGGTCCTTTGGCTCTTTAGTCACAAGTCTGTTGTAGCCGCTGTCACATCCTGCCATCACTGGGTGCTCAGTGTCACACCGACTCTGTCTCGATTACCTAGGTTTTCACCCTCTGTCGTAGGGCACATAAAAGGTGTGTGTGGCCAGTGAGGTGAGACCGTTTACACAAGCGGGTCAGCTTCATGGATAATCCTCATTCTTTTAAAGTCTGCTTCTGCTGGGGGCATCCTCTGGGCCGGCTAAAACAGCCCTCGGCCGCAGTTAAGGAAGGCCTCATCTGAGGGAGGGCGGGGATTTTGCTAGGCTCAGGTCAGAGGCCTCTGGGACGCTGGACCAGGGCAGGGTCTGGGGATAGAGCTGGAGTCTGAGCAGCTCTCCCGGGGCCGCCAAGGCCTAGGGCGGAGCCCCTGGCCTGCCAAGTGCATCGGTATGGATCAGCAACCCAAGGTACGTGCATTGGATGCCAGATCCAGACAGCACCCCAAATCGTCTGCTCTGGCACCCCAGATGAGGACCCTGAGAGGGGAAGGGACTTGTCTAGGGTCGCAGCGAGTCAGCGTGGGGCTGGGACAAAGCTAGGAGCCAGCATCTCTAGTGCCTCACTGATGCTTGGTTGGAGGCCGGTTCTGTGTGCAAGTGTTTGGCTGCCAATTTGCATTTGGATTTCTCTGGGCAGGGAGCTGCTAACCTCCTCACCCACCCGCAGCTCTCCACGGGCTTCTAGTTGCTAGGTCTGTGCTCACCTTCCCCCCTTGCACCAGCCGTCTGGCCCCTTCCACCTCTGGCTGGTGCAAACCTGCCTTTCTGCCCCTCTGAGTTCCGGAAGGGCTGGCCGAGATGAGGGTAGCAAGATGTGGGGTCCGGCAGGCAGGTAGGCCTGCCCTAGCAGCCTGTGTTCCTCCTTTGTAGGGAAGTTCAAGCTCCTGGAGCAGGCCCGGGATGTGCGGGAGCCAGTGAGGTACTTCAGCAGCGTGGAGGAGGTGGCCAGTGTCTTCCCCGACCGCATCTTTGTGATGGAAGCCATCACCTTCAGTGTCAAGGTCAGTCCTTGCCAGGCCTGGTGCCCCCACGCTGGTTGGAGGGTTGTCCTTAGGGTCCGGGAGGCAGAAGGTGTCACAGTGTGGTTTCTGGCAGTCGCTTGAGGGCTTTGGGCCGTGTCAGAAGAGCGAGGTGTATGATCCATTGGCCTGCAGAACTTTCTGGAAGAGGTGTGCCCTGACTTGGAGATCCTCAGGGGAGCCTGTCCTAGCAGCCACGGGTAGGAATAGTGGTTGTTGGGGGCACACAGTACCAACAGCCCCCACTTGTGTACGGATGGCTCTTTTCCCGTTTACAGACCCTTGTCCATCAATCCATTCCTCTTCTTGGTAGCCTGGAGTAGATGGGAGTATTATTACTGCCCAGATCGTAAAGGCAGTGATAATAAAAGTTGCCATTTACTGGATATTTTTAAAGTATGTCACACCATGTAGCAATTCTTCTTTTTTTAAAATGTTTATTTATTTTTAAGAGAGAGAGTGCGAGCAGGGGAGGGGCAGAGAGAGAGGGAGACACAGAATCCAAAGCAGGCTCCAGACTCCAAGCTGTCAGCACAAAGCCCAACACGGGGCTCGAACTCACTGACTGTGAGATCATGACCTGAGCCGAAGTCGGACAATTAGCCGACTGAGCCACTCAGGCGCCCCAGCAATTCTTCCAAGTAAGAGTTAGTACATGAGGCAACTCAGGCCTCAGCAGTAACTTATTTAAGGTTGCACGGCTGCTGCCTCTCCGGGAGGGAAGGTGGGTCTCCGGACCCCGCAGTCCAGTGCTCTTGATCTGGTCTCAGCCTGGGAAAGGCTCCCAAGTCAGGCGGGCAGGGGGCGGTGCCTCAAAGGACGGCTTGGCCAGGGGCACCAGCTAAAGCCTCGCCGCGTTTCCGGGATCCGCAGGTGGTGTCGGGCGAGTTCAGTGAGGACAGCGAGGTGTACAACTTCACGCTGCACGCGGGCGATGAGCTCACGCTCATGGGCCAGGCGGAGATCCTGTGTGCCAAGACCACCAAGGAGCGCTCGCGCTTCACCACGCTGCTGCGCAAGCTGGGCCGGGCCGGGGCGCTGGCCGGGGTGGGAGGCGGCGGCCCCGGGGGCGCGGGGGCCGCGGGGGGCGGGGGCGGCGCCAGGCCCATCAAGGGCAAGATGCCCTGCCTCATCTGTATGAACCACCGCACCAACGAGAGCCTGAGCCTGCCCTTCCAGTGCCAGGGCCGCTTCAGCACGCGCAGCCCGCTGGAGCTGCAGATGCAGGAGGGCGAGCACACGGTGCGCGCCATCATCGAGCGCGTGCGGCTCCCCGTGAACGTGCTGGTGCCCAGCCGGCCGCCGCGCAACCCCTACGACCTGCACCCGGTGCGGGAGGGCCACTGCTACAAGCTGGTCAGCATCATCTCCAAGACCGTGGTGCTGGGGCTGGCGCTGCGCCGCGAGGGCCCCGCGCCGCTGCACTTCCTGCTGCTCACCGACACGCCGCGCTTCGCGCTGCCGCAGGGCCTGCTGGCCGGGGACCCGCGCGTGGAGCGCCTGGTGCGCGACAGTGCCTCCTACTGCCGCGAGCGCTTCGACCCGGACGAGTACTCCACCGCCGTGCGCGAGGCGCCCGCCGAGCTGGCCGACGACTGCGCCAGCCCGCGCCGCGCGCGCCTCTGTCTGCCCGCGCCCCCGCGCGCGCCCGCGCCTGCGCCCGCCCGCGTCCCCGGCCCGCCCGGCGACGGCGAGCAGGAGTACGTGAGCCCGGACTGGGCCGGCCCGCCCGAGCCCGGCGCGCCGCCCGCCGAGATCCCCTATGAGGAGCTGTGGACGCACCAGGCGAGCGAGGGCCTCCCCGAGGGCCGAACCCGGCCGCCCCCGGGGCCCGACCTCATCTCCTTCGGGGCTTCCGGGCCGCCCCGCCTGGAGCCCGAGGCGCCGCCGCCTCCCGTCCCTCCCAAGTCTGAGGCGGTGAGTGGCCGTGGTGTCGAGGCCGGAAGGGTGGGAGGCAGGGAGCGGAGCTGGGAGTCTCTGCTGCAGGGAGGTGGCCGGCCAGAAGCAAGTTCTGCGCCCCAGCCTCGTAGCTCAGCCTCCAGCCCCCTGGAGTATGTGACATAAGGTGTCCCAGGGGTGGCGGAAGGAGAGAAAAGGAGAAGGACGCTGGAGCATTTGTAGTAAGGGATACCGGGGACAGTGGCACTGGGAGTTCTGGAGACAAAGATGGTAGTAGGTCTCTAGCCTGAGAGAGTTTGGGGATGAGCTCAGAAGGCTCAGCAGGAGTCCTTTAAGTTGTCCAGTGAAAAGAAGGTTAGATGGAATAAGTTTAGAAAATGTAGCGGATGATTCCTAACCCACTCTCTCTTCGCTTTGGAACCACAGAACGCTGGTTCATTAAGGGCTCTGAGAAGTCCTGCACTAAGGAACCCTATCTGTGCCTATCGCAGAACGTTGTGATTGCACTTGTCCACAGAAATGGACTACAGCTGTTAACATCCCAGGGAGTCCACTTGGAGTATTTGACCTATAAGGAAGGGATCTAGATGGCCGATGGCCTGTCTTCTCCGTCACACTATTTTCTTCCTCTCCTTTTCCTTGTGGAGGGACTAGGTCTCCTTATCTGTTTTGCATCTCCTTATATATTCTTCTACTCATGATGGGTTTCCAAGGCCACAGGAGATGTGTCCCAAGTGTTGTGAGCTCTCGTGGAGTGAAACAGGCTCTCGGGTGGGTGAATAGCAGAGGTGAGTGAGGCAGAGGCAGCGTCTTGGCAAAGTGGGACAGTGTCCCTCCCAGACGCCTCCTTGCCTAGCTGCTGGGGACAGGTTGGGTAAGGGGCGTCCACTGCTCGGGGACAGGACGTGGAGTCACGGCCCTCTGCCTCCAGGTGAAGGAGGAGTGCCGCCTGCTCAATGCCCCGCCTGTGCCTCCGCGGGGTGGCAACGGCAGCGGCCGGCTCTCGGGCAGCCCCCCGGTGCCCCCCCGCTTCCCCAAGCTGCAGCCCGTCCACTCCCCCAGCTCCAGCCTCTCCTACTACTCGTCTGGCCTCCAGGACGGGTGAGCCCCTTCCTTGTCTCGGTGCTGGGTCCTCCTGCAGGGGCCTGGGGAGGGGAGCGGGTGCTGGACCCCCGCCAGGCCTGGGGGTTCGGAGGGCGGACGTTCCTGAGTGGTACCTGAGCTTGAGGGCGCGAGGGGGCTGGGCTCACACTTTGCTTTCCACCTTCCCGCTTCAGTTTGTTCCTTTCCCAACTGGTGACGGCTGGGTGGGGACACCACTCAGGCTCCCTCCGGACTGGGACCTGCCACAGGATGGGGTGCTCCTTGCCATATGAACATTTTGATGTAATTCAGTTTAGTTTAAATTCTTTCTGGGGCGGGAGAGGCTGGAAGAAAGACTAGGGCAGTCCCAGGGGGTCTCAGGCCTTGGGGGCTGGGGCGCAAGCCAGCGTCGCTGAGATCGGAGTGGCGGTCTCTGACCTGGCAGGGCGGTTTTCCGTGTGTGTCTGTCTCTCTGCCCGCAGGGTGGCCTCCCGCAGCGGCAGCGGCTCGCCGTCACCGGACGCCTACTCCCTTTACTGCTACCCCTGCACCTGGGGAGACTGCAAGGCCGGCGAGTCCTCCGGCCGCCCGCCGCCGGGCCCCCTGCCCTCCACCACGCAGCCCAGCCAGGCCGCCCGGGCCCTTGCAGAGCCCCTGAGCAGTCGGGCTGCCTCCCTCTTGGGGGCCGACACCCCCGTCAAGGCGTACCATGGCTGCCCACCTCTGTTCAAGGCCTCTCACCCGCAGAAACGCTTTGCTCCGTTCGGAGCCCTCAACCCCTTTTCGGGGCCCGCCTACCCCTCGGGCCCTTCCGTGGCCTCCGCTTCTGGGCCCACAGCCACCTCGGGCCCCCTGGCTACCTCCAGCCCTGCCTTTTCTCCAGGCCCAGGCTCCCCGGGCCAGGCCTGTTCAGCTGCTCCCACCTCCCGTCCCACCTCCTCCTCCTCCTCTTCTGAGTGGCAGGAACCAGCCCTGGAGCCCTTTGACCCCTTTGAACTGGGCCAGGGCAGTTCCCCAGAGCCTGAGCTGCTGTGCTGTCAGGAGCCCAGAGCTGTGGGGCCACCTGGGCCTGGACCCCGCCTTTCGCCGCTTGGACCCTCCAAGGCCTTCGAACCAGAAGGTTTGGTGCTGCGGCAGGTCCCCACTCCACTGTCACCAGTGGCCCTGCAGGGGCCTGAGGCAGGCGGAGCACGGCTTCTTCTTCCCCAAGGGCGCCTGGAAGGGCCTCCTGCCAGCCCCCGGGAGGGGGCCGCGGGCTGGGGAGGCCGGGATGCCTCCTCCTGGCAGCCCCCTGCCGACCTGTCTGCGCTCTCCCTGGAAGAAGTCTCTCGAAGTCTGCGTTTCATCGGGCTCTCCGAGGACGTGGTGAGCTTCTTTGCCAGAGAACGCATCGACGGCAGCATCTTCGTGCAGCTCAGCGAGGACATCCTGGCCGACGACTTCCGCCTCACCAAGCTGCAGGTCAAGAAGATCATGCAGTTCATCAAAGGCTGGCGGCCCAAGATCTGATGTTCGCAGCTCGTAGCTGCACGACTGGAAAGCTGGGCCTGGGGGTTAGCCCTGGGTCTACAGGGGGACAGTGCTCCCGGGGACGGGTCCTGCCTGCAAGGAGAGTCTATGTCAAGACTGAGGCAGCCAGGCAGCCCCTCAGAGGGAATCAAGGGGAGCCGCACTTGGAAGTGGGGTACTCTGGGGTCAGACCCCTGCATGGGGGCATCTGGCCTCGGAGTGTGCAGAGTATGTGGGGAGGAGGCTGGAGGCACGTAGTCATGATTCCCATGGAGGACGGGCCTTCATGGGGACCTAACCTCTTCCCATGTCCTCATGCAGAACCTCGCAGACATCTTGCACTTCTCAAGCTTGTAGGTTCCGGTTCGAAACCAGGGAAGAGGATGGTCCATAATTTAAGCACAAATTCCCCAAGTGCCCGCTCCGCTCTGTGCTCTGTGGGCTTCTGGCCCAAGCTGCCCCAGAGTCCAGGTGCCGTTTCTGTATCTCTGGGATGCCCTCCCTTCCCCCTTCTGTGAATCAGGGCCCTGGTCCCGAGCACAGGTGTATGGAGTACAAGCCTGGGCCACTGTGCCTCGGAGGCTGCGGCTGTCGGTGCTGGTTTGCGGGTGAAGACCCCGGACGAGAACGGCTCTGCCGTTGACCTGCTCTAGTTAGGGAGCCAGATGCTCCCGACGCCTCTAGTGCCCAGGCTTCTGCCTGCCATCCCGCCAGGCTGGGGCCAGTCTTCGAGGATCCTCACTCCGTTGAAGAGCAGGTAGCCTTAGGTCAGCTGCTCCTGGATTCTGGAGGCAGGTGGCCTCCGGTCACTCCCACTTTCTCCCATCTGCTGCCCATCGTTCCGTTCTGGCAAACACGGCGTCCTCCTCCTCCTGCCTTCTGTAGCTGGCCCAGCTGGGGTGGGTGGGGCGAAAGCACAGTGGTTTGGGAAAACCTGCTTGTTCCCCGCTCCTGGAGCTCAGGCCTCCTGCACTTGCTCACATGCCTCACGGCAGGCCCTCGTCCCCTGGATTTTGGGCACGATCCGCTTGGGACCCGGAGGTTGGCCCGTTGTGCACAAGCGCCCATCCCCCCCAGGCTGTCTGTCTGGTTACCCAGAACCACACTAACTGTCCTTGTGCCGCCGGCGTCAGGCCCCAGGCATACCGGCCTTCTCTTCTGCCTCACCTAGCCTTCCTAGATATTTATTTCCTCTGTTTTTCTCTTAAAAGTAGTGAAGCCATGCTGGTGCTCAGGCCCCGGGCTGATGCCTCTGCTCCAGGGCAAGGCGAGTCGGGAAGCAGAGCACACAAACTGTGACTCTGAAGCATTTGGTTTCCTTGCCGATCACTTAGTGAATCCTCAAGGACTAGTGAAATAAATGCTAGAGCACTGGACCGCAGTGTAGGTGGAATGCTTGGTGTCAGCGGCTCTCTCTTTTGGGCCACAGGGGACCGACAGGTACCATGTGTAGGCCTCCCGGCAGAAGACTCTGGAAAGGGTGTGCCTATGGCCCACTCCTGGGTTCTCTTCTGAAAGCCCCTCATCAGTCCCTACCCTACAAGAACCTTCCGGCTCCCACCAAGGTTTCAACATCATTCCTACTTTCAGGGCTGCTGAGCAGAAAACTCCAGCTCACTAGCCAGGCCCCAAGTTTAAGTTCCTGCACAGGCCAAATGCCTGCCTGGGGCTCTCCCAGAACCCCATTTAGAAGCCCATTAATGGCTCTGGTGTGAGGACCCGTTCTCTACCTTCTGGTCACCTGAGAACCCCTAGCACAGAGATGACTTGGTTTTAGAGTCTGGCCCTGTGGCAACCAACCCTGAGTAGTCAGTTGAGCTAGAGCTAAGCTCCCTGCCCACCGGTCCCGCCAGAGCTGGGACCACAAGGGTGTCTGGAGCCCTGACAGCTGGAGCAGAGGCAAGAGCAATGGGTCACGGTTCAGAGCACACCATGGTGTGACTTGTTTGGATTCTGTGCACACACGGTGGGAGTCCTGCCAGGCTGGTTGGGAGCCCCAAAGCTGCTTACACAGACTGGGTACTGCTTCTGCCAGAACACGAGGGTAGGGGCTCTCCGGCCCAGAGGGCACTTCGAGGGCAGAGGGGAGGCTCTAGCAGCGCGGTGGTGCTGGTGGGCCGGCTCAGCATTCCTTGTCCTGCTCACTGTGCTGATCATCCATCTGTCCGTCCGTCCATCCATCCATCTATCCTTCCATGCTCTGGAGCAGCCAAGACGTGCAGGATATACTGGCCAGGAAATATTCATTCCTGGGCTTCACTCCCATGCTAACATCCTGAATAGACATGCGTCCTAACACACACACACACACACACACACGTTGTGCCATGAGGAAATGCAGTTTGAGGACAGTCTCTCCTATCCTGGCCTCCAAGCCTATCGCACTTCATCTGCTCTGGTGAGTCGGGCCTCTCCCCCGTGGCCAGCAGAAGCCTGCCAGAGCACGTAAACACAGCCAGGTTCCGAAGGGTTTAGCCTGTGAGGTCCCCCTTTATCATCACGGTCTCTCTCTCAAGGGGCTGTCTAGAGCTCTCCCAACACATTCACACCCCAAGAGCACAAGACTTTATTCCGGCTCCTTGAAGGACGGATTTAAACCAGAAGGGCAAAGACAAGAAAAAGGAGCATGCAGGCAGGCTGAGAAGAGTTGGTTTTTATTGTCACCGTGTAACCGGCGGGGTGCACGACTGCCCTCCCTTCGGACCACTGGCCCAGGGGCAGGAGGCAGCGGGATGGGTCCGGAGACCCTGCCACTTTCGGGGACAAGGCTTATGGGTTCACGAGCACAGTGGGTTCCACCTTCTAACATGAAGTGCAAACTAATTCACAGCCAGATTTCACCAGGAGGGAGAGACCGTCCTAGCTGAAGGCACTTTAATCGCGGCGCACCCCAATGCCAGAGTTTGTTTTCCTTCTGGTTACTCTGAGAAATCTAGATGCCGCCCTCCCGCAGAGCCGGCACCGCCGGCAGCAGTGTTCGTGCCGGGGAGCAGGCTGTGAGGGCCTCTCACTGGTAGAACTTCTTGTTAGGGCTGTTAGCGTGGTCAACGAGCAGCTGGCACGGGGTGAACTCTTTTCCGTAGGCAGCCTCGTACTTCCGGAGCCGGTCCACTATCTTCTGAGCACCGTACAGATCCGCATAGCGGAAGGGCCCTAGATGGAAAAACAGGACTTTGTTGAAGGAGACAGCAAAACAAGCTCTGGGATGAAACTACCTCCTTTCCCAACTTGCGGGACCAACCTCCAAGACATGGGGGAAAGCCGAGGCCAAAGACCGCGCCGATGTCTCCCTCTGCGGGCGTGGCCAGGACCCCTTCCTGCAGGCACATGACGGCCTCATTCACAAATCTCGTCACCAGGCGGTACTGGATGTCTTCGTCAGAGCAGCTGCCAATAGGGAGAGACATTCAGGTAGACGCAGCATCACGGAGGGACGCGGGAGCTGCAGGCGCAGACCAGGAAGGAGGGCAGCCGCTGCCAGAGCCCAGCGGGCCAGCCGGTGCGGAGCTTCCGGCGCTGGGCAGAAGGAGCCACCCGGAAGCCGGCCTTACCCGCAGAATAGAGGTCTTAGAGCCACTTTCCCAAATTAACCTGAAACTGGTGCTGAGAACGGGATAGATGCCATTCTGTGCGAGGATGGTCCCTGCTACATGATAGACTTATTCTGAGGATTTAGAAACTAAAGATGAGCAGCTCTTTTGGGGACAGCTTCCACTTTGAAATCCACACAGAATCCCTTGACATCATCAGCTGTCAGTTACAAATGATAAAAATGGTTTGGGGGGGGGGTGAAGGGGCCCAGGACAATCTTTTTTCTAGTTCTTTCCAGACCTTCAGAGGGAAGGCTGGAGCCTTTCCAAGGCTTGGCTGCAGTCCTTACGCTGATGTAGAAAACGAGGAAGCGTGTGGAAGGGGAGAATTCTGGTCAGGTGAGGGGGTTACAACAAAGACGACGGGGGAGGACTGAGAAGCTGTGAGCTGAAGAGAACCGGGCTTCCGCACTATTAGCTACCCAAGTTAACTCACACGTCCGACTTGGGAGGCACCTTCAGACTTGCCAGGATACCATCCATGTCGGAATTCACACTCTTATTCTTCACACCCTCCTGGTAGACGTAAAAGCCCTTCCCAGACTTGCGACCTAAAAGAAGCCAGGAAGGGGAGAATTACCAATTCCCAGAGCCCCGGCCTGCGGATTCTCTTCTCTGCTAGTCTGCCGTAAAGCTCTAACTTCTCCACCGTCCTCCTGACCCGCGTGGCTGCCTAACCCTAAAACTTTTTGGTGTTTGTCAGCAGAGCTGGCAGAGAAGGAGAAACGATCTCGTGTTTCTCGGAGCCTGGAGATCTGTTGTGTGGATGGGAGAGGCCACTCGATCAGCTGAAAGTCCAGATACGCAGCACCAGGCCCTAGTGTGCTGTGCTCCTGGTGCCGATTTTGCTGCTGCTTTGCCGAGAGAGGGCCACCTCTGCCTGGCCTCCATCACATGCTCCATGTTTAGAGGCGTTACTTTCTCTGCACAGGCGGCCTGACGGCACGGGGAGGCCTGGGTACAGAACTTGCTCCCGCAGGATCGCAGGGGTATCAGAGGCCTTGGGCCAGATGGAATCTACAGGCCCAGCCTGAGCGGTTGTCATAGAATCATTTAAAAGACTCCCCATGACAGTGGGCTCTGTGTTTCGGAAGAACACCTCCACGCAGGGCCTCCTATAACTGATGGCGTTCTGTTCCCCTGAGGCTACTCACCTAGGAAGCCCCTGGACACCATCTGCTTCAGCAGCTCTGGGCTCCCACCTCCGAACCGCTCCCCGAAGGCTTTGCCTAGATCTTCGGCCACATGCTTTGCTACGTCCACGCCAACTTCATCGACCAGTGTGGCAGCACCCACGGGAAAGCCAAAGCTTGTGGTAAGGGAATCCAGCTTCTTAGGGTCAACTCCTTCCTGAACGGGAGGTAAGCAGGGACCTCAAGGGAAGGCATTCGGGGCCCTCCCACAAGGGCTCCCCGTGCTGGCCGTCTGAGAGGGGGCTGCTACAACACCCACTTCTCTCCTGGGTGCCACCCGGCCGGGACTGGGGCTGTTCCACCTGGGGAAGTGAAGGAGGTTTGGAAGCCACCGGGGGGGAAAGTCTGAGCCTTCCCTAACCTATAGCACTTTAAGGAATGAACAAATTCATTTAGAGATGAACACACTGGTCATTTCCTTCTTGTCTGCAATTCTGAGTCTCAGTAGTAACGAGATTCCGCGGCAGATAGGAGATTCCCGTAAGGAAGAGAAGAGGCCTCACCACGGGGCAGTGCTGCGGAGCCCCTGAGCCAGCGCCTGATGAGTGCCGGGCGAGGAGGTGCCACTGGAGGCGTGTGTGCGGCAGAAGCTGGTCCCGCACCAGCCAGGCCAAGTGGGCCTGCGTGTTCTGGACGCAGGAACCCTCAAAGGGGTTGCAGCGACCGTGAAGAGCATGTCAGGAGGCCTTGGGGCTAGCGGAGTAGGGAGGCGGTTAAGGGAGCAGAGCTAAAATTCTGCCCACTGTAGGGCAGCAAAGCCCGTGATTTCCTACCACCGCGTGGAAGGACGAGGCAACAGAGGGTCTTCTTGGAGAAGAACCAAGACTTGGCCTATCAGAAGGAAGCCTGTTCCTCATCTTGACAGCACCGGTTTGGAGGACTGGTTTAAGGGGTGGAAGAGGCCTCCAACATTCCGAGAGCAGTACCCACCTGGAGGATTCGGAGGACTTCAGACATCATGGGTGCGAGACACCTGGTGGTGTAGAAGCCAGGTCCGTCCTGCCAAGGGGGAGAACATGAGCTCACTGGCTCCTCTGCTTCAGGTTCCACCCGGGTGTGAAAGCAGGCTCCCTTCCCCAGGTGCCGTTTCAAAATTGAAGGCAATTTAGTTTTCCAAACAGAATCATTAAAATTACACGGCAAGGGATGCCACAGCCAGAGCAGCGAGGCTTCAACCATACGGCACAGCACAGGGTTTCACGGTCACCCGAAAGGTCTGGGATGGCTGGGAGAACCTGCCATGTCCCAGACACTCCCCTCTCAGACCGTGACTCAGTCGTACGGTCCATAGCATCGTCCAGACAGCCGAGGGGAAAGCGCAGCCGAAGGTGATATATCCGCCCCAGAATAGTCATAAACAAGCTGGAGGTACAAGGAGTCTTAACAGAACTTTCCCCCAGTCTGCCTCTCTGGTTCACGGCTCTTTACCTTAACCACAATGATGACCTTCCCCTGCTTGAGCCCAACTGCTACAGCGGAAGCAGTTGTGTCCTTAGACGTTTTCTCGGTTGTGATAATCTCCAGCAGCTGCATCTTGTCCACCGGAGAGAAGTAGTGCATGCCAACCACCTGGCAAGGGGAACGCAAAGCCAACAGATATAAGAGCACGGAGGAGAAGCCACTAGCACTCATGCTTTGCTAGGAAAGCAAGGGAGAGAAAGGCAGTTGTGACATAGGAATGCTGCTTGATGGTGTGAGGCTGTGGTTCTTTGATAAAAAGTTCGGTATGTTCATAGGGCTCACTGGAGTCCACCTCTTCCATCTGCTTTTAGGGCTTTTCACTGAGGGCGACAGATCCTACCAACAATTAGCACCAAAATCACAGCTAATGGCCAAATTAGATTTATCAGGGAGGATGAAGGTTCCACTCATATTAATGATCCTGATGGTTTAGGTGAGAGGGCCCACTTTTTCTGGTGGGGAGGCAGAGGTAGGCAGAAAGAAGGGTCAGGATGCTAGACTGTCAGAGCTGTATCTCGATTTTACACAGATGGGCCCTCACCACCAGGATGCCGGGTTCAAATAACATTTATCAACATCCAAATGTACCTGAAGACTCATCAGACCAATGATTCTCCAAGTGAAGTACCTGGACCAGCAGCACGAACATCGCCTGGGGAATGCTGGGACTGCAAATTCTCAGGCCCGCCCCAGACCCACAGCTACCGAATGAGAGCCTGGGGGCAGGGCCCAGATCGGTGATAAGAAGGCTTCCAGGTGACTCTGATACATGCTGAAGCTGAGAACCTCCTTAAGCTAACAGTTAGTCCTCCCAACTGAACTGCTGCAGGAGAGAACAATTTAAGCATAAACCTTACAGTTTAGCTGTAAGATATAACTAGTAACATCTACCATTTATTGATTGCTGGCTATCCATTGTTCTTTAATACGTTTGCCATTATTCCTTACATTAAATCATCACTCTGTGAACTAGCCAGTCTTATCTAGATGAGGAAAAAAGACACCAGGAGGTTAAAAATGGTAGCTCAGGGTCAGTCAGTGAATGGCAGTGGGGTTCTATCACAGTTGGCCTATTTCCAAAGCCTGCCTACCCTCCATTATGTAATACACAGGTCACTTACATCTTCCATAAACTCACCAATCCAAAAGTTGCTATTAACCCCTCAACTGTTCTTTAGCTGATGTCTAAGGTATTTAAGAAGGCGAGATCTTATTCAGACTCAGTACTTCTGAGCAAAAGGAATTAGCCTTTATGACATATAGTTTATGCACAATAAAATGTACAGAGTTTAAGGTGTTCATCCTGATGAGTTTTCACAATTGCATATACACTCATGTAATTACTACTTCAAGCAAAATGTATTTACATCACTCAAGAAAGTTGTGCCAAAGGTGACCAACCTGTCCTGGATTGCTGGGATTTTCTCAGTTGGAGCACAGAAGATCCTACGTCCCAGGAAAGCAATCAGATGGCTGGTCACCCACCTATGCCCCTTTGACCTTAATTGTATATAACACAGGGGCAGCAGGTGGCAGAAGCTATCCAAGATACCTGGAGGCCAGGACTGCAAAGCATGATGCTTGTTGTACTCCACGGGGAAGATGAGAAGTTAGCATCGAAGATTCTCCTTTATGGATTTTATTTATTCATTTTTTTAAATGTTTATTTCTTTTTGAGAGAGAGAGAGAGAGACAGAGAGACAGAGAGCACAAGCAGGGGAGTGGCAGAGAGGTGAAGAGAGAATCCCAAGCAGGCTCTGCGCTGTCAGCACAGAGCCCGCCCGATGTGGGGCTCAAACTCAGGAACCATGAGATCACGACCTGAGCTGAAATCTAGAGTCGGACGCTCTACCGACTGAGCCACTGGGGCACCCCTCCTTTACGGACTTTAAATACTGCAGACGTGCCCGGAGTAATGTGTCATGGCCAGACTTTCCACCTGCCTTTATACTGTTTTTGTGTCTTCCCTCAGTGTCACACTATCAGCTGCCACTTCTCCCTATGACCTCTTCCTGCCATCCCTGAACCTGCCTCTATCAGGCCCTCCATCACTTCTGATCTGCTGTAGTCTAGGAAATGAGATTCCCTTTCATTAGCGAACTATCGGAATAGGAATAGACTTTTGTGTTTTCAGTACAAGGACTTTGTGTTAACAAATTCAGCAGCTTAAAGGTTCTTTATATTTCTTGCCTACTTTTGGCTGGCTCTGGTGAGCTGAGGCTAATTGCTATCCTCCAGAGAGGTGGTGTTTTATTTCTCCTTGAGTGATTTCACTTTCCTGGTGTTACTCCGGTAGGCAGCAGAAGCCCAAAGATGAATTTCTAGGCATCATTCCAAATACTCACTGAAAGTGCTTCTACCCTTTCATATCCTGGTTGGGAGGTCTGCGTGAACCCACAGGCGGACACATCTCCCCACACCTCCTGACTCTCCATTCCCGGATACGGAGTTGGAACCAAACAGGTCTTAGTCACCAGTGTCTGCTCTGTAGCTGAAGTGAGATTTTGGAGTATCTCCTCTTATTTTGGAGTCTATCTTTATTTTTATAAGTTTTTATTTATGTGAGCCCAATATGGAGCTGGAATTCACAACCCCAAGATCATGAGTCACACATACACGCCCTATGAACTGAGCCAGCCCGGTGCCCCTTGGGCCTATCTTTAAATACCTAATTATAGGGCACCTGGGGGGCTCAGTCAGTTAAATGTTTGACTTCGGCTCAGGTCATGATCTCACAGTGCCTGCTTGGGATTCTGTCTCCTTCTCTTTCTCAAAAACAAATAGACATTAAAAAAAAACAAAACACCTATTATAATAAAGGTAGGTTTCATTATTTTTTAATGTTTATTTTTGAGAGAGAGTAAGTGGGGGAGGGGCAGAGAGAGGGAGACAGAGAACCCCAGTGCTGCCAGCGCAGAGCCCGATGCGGGGCTCGAACCCACGAACCATGAGATCGTGACCTCAGTCGAGATCAAGAGTTGGACGCTTAACTGAGCCACCCAGATGCCCCAAAAAAGGTAGGTTTTATAGTCCGAACCTAAAAAATAAGAGTCGTTTGGGATGCAAATCACCTGTGAAAGTACACTTTCGTTGTACTTCATTTACGCCAGCATCTCACAGCGGTCACGGTATGAGCTGCTCTGTGCCCAGTTTTTGGGGAGACACCATCACCCCTCTACTTCACAATCCACACCAGTCCCTTCTCATGTTCTAAGCCTTCCTCAGGGAGCCTGCAGTGGGAAAACATTTCAGGGTTTCCTTCTGTTCAGAATTTACCTTCTCAGGTCTTTTGCTGACAGCAGCAATTTGACTGATGGGGAGAGCAGATGTGTTACTGGCAAAGACACAGTGATCCGGAATCACCTGCAGGGGAAAAGCATTTAAGAATGTGTCATGCAGGCCCGAGAAATGACTGCAGTCCGAAGCAAAGCTAAAGTGTGACACCTGGGTCTACCCCAGCTCTCCCCCAGAACCACCTGGACGGTAGGTACTATTTGCCCAGGGCTTCTGTGACGGAGAGTGTGTCGGCCTTGTTCAATTTCCCATTTAGCCGCCTTCTAGCTCTGGCTCAGCATCCTAACCTGGAGACCACGTCTCGGCAGTTAGGGAAATAAGTCGGCTTAGATAAACACTGAAAAGATGGCCTTGAATCAAATCTCATTCATTTCAAGATTTAGCATGGGTGCCAATCCCTCCTCTTGTCTGGATCTGCCCTCCAGCCTGAAAGCTCAGGATACCCTCACCCTTCACTTTGATAAGAATATTTGAGCCTCGCTCATTTTATGCAGTGTTATCAGAAAACGGTGAACCGTTGTAATTAATCTACAGCACGTGAATACTATTAACTATTAGCTTTATCGACCTGAAGAATAGTCTTTAACATAGACTGTGTCAGCATTCTGTCCATGATCCCAAGTTTTTCATGTTTTTATTTAGCTGCTTATATAAAAACAAGGAAAGCACACCTGTCAAATTTGTGCAAAATGGGACAGGCGGAATTCTAATATCAGAGATGGGAATCGAGGTTTGAGATATATTCAACACACTGAAAAGGTGAGTGTAAAATAAGATTATAATGTGGATAAAGATAAAATACTGCATTAAAAATTTTTTTTTAATGCGAAAAGGGAAAACCCTAGAGAGGCACCTGTTGGACAAAAGCTGGCTTGGCAGTGGGCTTGTGAAGAGGCCCCCTGACCTCAGCTCATCAGTGGTGTGAGTTGAGAGCAGAGCACACACAACCGCAAGGAAGCTAACGGAGTCTCCAGTGGCACGTCTTGGTGGTGCGCTGTCTCATGCCGGTGGGGACATTTTCTATGAAGAGCAAACCAGTGTCTCCAAAGACAGCGGGCAACGGTCTCTCCCCTCCTTGTTCAGGCGTCTCTCCTCCCATCCAGAGGCAGAGTCTGTTTCCTCACTTTTCCCAATGGAAAGCAGCAGCGACTCTGAGCTCCAGGCCAGGCCCTAAGAAGCCGCGCAGCTTCTGCTTTTGCTCTCTTGGCGCCAGAGGCACCGCCGGAAGGCTTGTTCACAGGCTGTGCTTCTCCCGATCTGACCCCTCTTCTTTCTCTTCTCCGTGGTCACTAGTTTCCCAATTGCTAAAACTAACAAACCAGTACTCCCAAACCAGGTACTCCGGAGGCGGATACCATCACCCAGTTGGTCGGCAGAAGTTCTTCTCTCTGTGTGGCCTGTGTCTGCTTTTGCTGTCCTCAGGGTCTACCTGCCACTGCCTCAGCAGGCGGCCTCAAAGCCCTGGGAACACCACCTACACATGCGAGCCGAAATGCCACCCAGCGTGGATGGAATACTAATCTACCCAGTTCTTCTGAACTTTCCCCTCAGCTGAATCCACATTACACTCGGTCAAGAGGAAAGATTTTGCAATGTATGGATTTCAAAGTGGAAGCTGTCCCCAAAAGAGCTGCTCATCTTTAGTTTCTAAATCCTCCTCAGAATAAGTCTATCATGTAGCAGGGACCGATCCTCGCACAGAATGGCATCGTGAGGGTACAGCCACTACTCAAGACGCCCAGAATATTGCCAAGTCTGTGCCACTCCATTTGCACAATTTATTAGCCCACATTCTATTTATTTAACTATAGGCTGGTCGAGGCCCCGGCTCTATTTTGTGCCTGGATTATTGTCGTTTCTCTTCTCTGGGCTCTTTCTTTATACCCCGCACTATAATACTTGTTCTGTTTGTGGGAGGTGGGACATTTGGGATCAAAACCAATGCAGCATTTCCACAAAGAGAGCATCTGAAACCTGCCAGGAGAAATCACTTCTCCCCTACATCCCTTGCGGACCAGACCTGAAGGAGTTTAATTATGGCTTGTAGCCAACCAAAAGGTCCAGAGGGGTGGCTATACTCCATGAGGCCATCTGTAGGTCTGGGTGAGCGAGCTCACATAGAATGCTAATGAACCTTGTGCTTATTGACTTGATTTTCTTCCCTCAGGACTTAGGTTTGACTTTGATAACATTTGTAGTGTGCATGAGTTGACATAAAAACTGATGTTCAGAAATGAAAAGCCCTATAAAAAGAACCACGAGTTTCTGTTTAAAAACAAACAAACAAACAAACAAAACTGTGTCCTCCATTCACTAGGATTCAAGTACAACAGGCCTCTTACTTACTGCTTCTACTTCCTTTAACACTCTGTGCTTAAGGTCAAGATCCTCAAAAACAGCTTCAATCACCATGTCGGCCTTTTCAAAACCCTGGTAATCGAGCTGCCCAGTCAAGTTGCTGAAAATGGAGTCCCTTTCAAATGATGTTAGAGCTTTCTTCTTCACTTTATCGTTCAATCTAGAAAAAAACACAGCCCTGGTCAGAGGGGAAGAACAGGAAACTTAACATCTACTGAGCGGCCGAGGGCCAGACAGCGCGCAATGAATTTTCGACCGACTCTGTGAGGCAGTTCTTCTACTCCCATTCTGAGGAAGAAGAGTTCCTCAAACAGGCTGAAAAGGGATTCGTGGTCAAATGACTAGGTGTCAGGGTGCCCAAGACAGGCTGGCCCCCAAATCCACATGCTTTCTCCTAGAAGATGCTTCTAAATGCAGAACTTACATAAACTCGATTACTCCGAAGCAGTTAAGTTTGTCCAGAGGAGTAAACGCAAACACTCGAGTGGTAGAACAAAGGAGCAGCTCTGGCAACTCTCTAACAGAGGAAGCACCCACCACATGTCCAAGACCACATGGACTTCTACCTGGTTACACATCGTCCTGTTATTCTGTAATTACAACCTTTTGGAAAACAGAGACCAAGCATGACTTCTTATATTCTTATTTATTTATTTTTAAGTTTATTTACTTATTTTGAGATAGAGAGAGAGAGAGAGAGAGCGCACAAGCAGGAGAGAGGGGCAGAGAGAGGGAGACAGAATCCAAAGCAGGCTCTGTGCTGTCAGCATGGAGCCTGAGGTGGGGCTCGAACTCACAGGGAGACTCAGATGCTTAACTGACCGAGCCGCCCAGGTGCTCCTATTTCTTTTATTCTCAGATCCACTTCTCAGTTAGCATGTGGCAGCACACTGTATTGATTCCATAAAATATTAACTCAGGGTTTCTTCTTTCCTATAGGGAACTAAAAAGGATTTCTGCAATTCAGACATTTAACTGACTACTTTTCACTGCCAACGAAAACAGGCTGAGGTTTTAATCTGACCACACTTTCAGCATAACTGACCTAGAGTTTTCCTGAGAATGAAGAATGGAGCTAAATCACATTCACTAATTTCCTTAACCAAAAGAAAAATTAAAGCCACAAGGTAAATTCAAAGAAGTATTCAATCAAAGTCTTCAAAAGTATGGGTTCACATTTCTTGGTTTATGACAACCACGTCAGCAGTCCACAAACAAAAGGCTCATCAGAGTTCAAAACATTATTTATTTATTTATTTATTTATTTTTAACGTTTTTTATTTATTCTTAAGAGATACAGAGACAGAGTGTGAGCAGGAGGAGGGCAGAAAGAGAGGGAGATACAGAATCCGAAGCAGGCTCCAGGCTCTGATGAGCCATCAGCACAGAGCCCGACGTGGGGCTTGAACTCACAGACCGTGAGATCGTGACCCGAGTTGAAGTCGGCTGCTTAACCAACTGAGCCACCCAGGCACCCCTCAAAACATTATTAAGTTGCTCTAATTCTAACGCCTAATCTTGAAACTGTTTTCAAGAGAGGATAGGAAACACGCACGTGCCGAGGCAGCAGTGCAGCGAGGGGCACTTGCCGGAGCCTGACGTTGCTGCAGCACAAAGAGAAACCTGGGGCCCCGAACTCTGAGAGAGACAGAGCGGCATCTGTGCTAGAGCAGCGAGCGCTCATTGCAGTGACTGCAGGAGATGGTGTTCGGGATGCTGACGTGCCCGTCTCAGGGCAGCGCTGTTATCTGGCTAGCACAGGCCAATTTTTTTTTTTTTGGTCAGAATCATTTGCTCCAACTCCTTGCTATCTTACAATAATCTGCCAAAATGATTAAACCTGCCACGTCTTGGAGAGCATAGTAGTAGCAGCATAAGAGTCTGCAGAAAAGAGGTCAAACATGCTTAAGCTACATAACACATTTAAGAAAAAAGCTCATTCGACTAAAAGTCACGTGTAGGGCAGTCGAAGCGTAGCAAGCGTATTCATTACACTGGAGCAGAGAACTGAGCTGAAACCAGTCCCAGTTTGGCCAAGCTGCGGCTCTGTTTTTCCCCCTCCACAAAACAGGGATTGGGGGGTGGGTGGGGAGAGAAGGAGTATGTGCGCAGGAGGAAGACTAATACTCACCTTTTATTAATTGAAAGTTAAGATGGAGACACATACTGTAAAGTCTCAAACATTGCGGAACCAAATCTGTTACCTGCTTCTCTACAGTTACACAGCCAAGAAATGTAAGGTACAAGCGTTTTGATCCCAGCGCTGCCTTCAGTTTACAGTTATGACACGTTTCCTCACATCCTCGTCTTCCACAAAGTCACGCTGTGTCAATGTTCCATGACAACAGAGCAGTGACATGGAAACGATCAAAATTCACAGACACAAGGATTTCTAGTCTTGATACCAAAGCATAAAATAAATGGCATTTAAAAGTATATGATAGTTTTCTCTTCTGCACTCAGACATTATAGATTCCGATGTTAATGGTTTATAGTATGTGCAACAATATGGAAGTGAAAGGAATGACTGTTTCTAAAAATCAAAGGAAACAGCTTAACTACGGAGCATCCAGTACTCACCATGCTCAGGAAAAAGGAACCTGTAATGGCAAAAACAAACAGCATTCTGCTGACAGAGGCGGAGAGTTGGCTTACCCTTTGAACACTTGTTGCTGTCCTCGGCCCAGCCCGGCTAGTGTAGCATCTTTAAGGATGGTCTTCAGGCCCTTATCCACAGAGACCTGGGCAATGCCGGCCCCCATCAGCCCTGCACCAAGAATGGCTAGGTGCCTGGAAGGAAAGCATGAATGACTTTTGGTAAACTAGGCATTTTGGTAAAAGTGGGAGATTGTCCAAGTTATAATCCAATAAACCAACTAAAGTGGGCACAACAATAAGGTATTTTAAATAATTTTTTATCTATAAAAATACACCTAGAATAAGTGATTGATTTTCAAAGTGTCTGATATTCAAAGTTAAATGCAAAAGTCCATTAGGTCTAAAAGACCTGGCCTGCACAAGAAGACAGAATTATACTGATCTTCAATCACGCCTTAAGATCACTGAAAACAAAACAGCCTGGTTCATTCTGAAGTCAACGTGAGTTATTTCTGTTTTCCAAACAAAAGCCAACTTGTAGCGATATGCCCAACTACTTGTTAGTGATTTTACCATTTTCCAATAAGTTTTCGTTTCTCCTGAAATTTGTGCCATTTTACTCCTTACAAGGATTAGATCAGAATTCTCCTGGATGGCTTCTTTGCTTCCAGACCTAACCCCCCCCAACCCCCAATACCTCCATACATCCACATTCCTGCCTTTTCCACCAAGAACTCCTCTTGAACTTGTCAGGCCTATCTGGCTTACCCTACGGTGTTCTAGAATGGCTCTGCATACATTACTTTTGTCCTCTCAGTTACATTCTAGGCATTTAATGGGCCAGAGATCATACCTGATTACTCTTTTTAGTTTTCCATAGTTCTGGAGCAATACGCCATACTCCCATAGCAAATAAGAAAAATTTTCCAGAACGATTTCCTTCTTCATAAAAGAAGCCTAAGTTTACAGCACTATGTAGAGCTAAATTAGAGTTGTAATACAGGATAAAGTTTCATTCCTAACAATTCTGATTATAATGTTCAGAAATCATATTTATGACCCAAAAAGGAAACCTAATTTCAAGCCCTGGAAGCAACTTTCAAACGTGGCTTTGCAGTAACACATGTATTTACATGGTTAATGTTAAGTGACTGGAGAACAGTGAGAAAATAGGATAGGGAAATATAAAATTTTTTTTTAATGTTTATTTATTTTTGAGACAGAGAGAGACAGAGCATGAGTGGGGGAGGGGCAGAGAGAGAGGGAGACACAGAATCTGAAGCAGGCTTCAGGGTCTGAGCTCGGGGCTCGAACTCACAGACCGCGAGATCATGACCTGAGCCGAAGTCGGACACTCAACCGACTGAGCCACCCAGGCGCAGGATAGGGAAATATAAAGAACAGGGACTGAGGGGTGCCTGAGTGGCTCAGTTAAGCATCCAACTCTTGATTTCAGCTCAGGTCATGATCTCACATTTCATGAGTTCGAGTCCTGCATGGGGCTCTAGGCTGACAGCGCAGAGCCTGCTTAGGATTCTCCTCCTCTCTCTGCCCCTCCCAACTCATGCTCTGTCTCTCTCTCTCAAAAAAAAAAAAAAAAAAAGAAAAGAAAAGAAAAGAAAAAGCACATGGACTGAAAAGACTGATACATTTATTGTGTGAAAACTAAAAATTTCTGTTAGAGAAATAACTCCACAAAATTAAGATAACCACAGGATAGGAGGAAATCTGCAACATATAGCAGCAAAGAATTACAATTTGGGAAATGAAGAACATGCATATATCAATTAAAAAGGACAACCCAGGGGTGCCTGGCTGGGTTAGTCAGTGGAGTGTGCGACTTCCGATCTCATGGTCATGAGTCTGAGCCCCACGTTGGTCATGGAGATTACTTAAAAACAACAACAAAAAAGGACGGGATGCCTGAGTGTCTCAGTTAAGCATCTGACTCTTGATTTTGGTTCGGGTCATGATCTCACGGTTTGTGGGTTTGAGCCCTGCATCGGGTTCTGCACTTACAGCACGGACCTGTTTGGGATTCTCTCTCTACACTCCCCTCTCAAAATAAATAAATAGACTTAAAAAAACAACAACAACAATGGACAACCCAGTAAAATGGTCAAGGGCTTATATAAAGCAATTCATTAAAGAAAACAACTCAAATTGCCAATCGAGATTCTCAACTTCCTAATAACCTGGGAAATGTAAATTAAAATGAGACATTCTTTCCCCACCAGATTGGCAAAAATTTTAAAAGCATCAGTGACGGTGTACAAAAATTGCTTTTTTCACTGCATGGCTGATGGAAGTATGCCTTGCCCGACTTTGGAAGGCGAATTTCTTACCACTAAAAATCACACGCTCTATGACCCAAGTGATTCTACTTCTCATTCTGTGCTCTAGTGAGATGCACTTGTGCACATGACAGGCTGTGACGCACAGTCACACAATGTTAGTAATAACGAAAAGTTGGAAAGAGCCATCAATCCAGCAGTAACAGATGAAGAGGAAGGAGTTAATTGATCTGTACCAATATACATAGGCTCCAAGTCACACCACTGAATAAAAAGAGCAAATTACAGGCTTTATACTTAAGGATCTCTTTTATATTACAACATTCAAACCATAAACACAAAATAGTATCAGTTAATATTTAATCTTATTTATACTAGTTTTCTTAAAGAGAGTAAGAATGCATTCTCTGCATAAAGAATTAATTTATAAAAAGAGATAATAGATAAGGAACTCAAATTATTATCCAAGGTGAGGGGGAAAGGCCCAGAGAGACAGAAGTGGAGGAAGCAGAGGTGTTACAACTGGGAAAGCAGGAAAAAGGATCCCCTTTCTTCAGTTCTTCACGGCTTTTTATTAAATTCTGTTCAGCCTATTCTGCCTTGGGTACCCTGTAATGAACTCCTAATTAATTCCTCATTTCTAAGATGATGTTACCTTTTTCTTCAATTTATTTCCCAAGTTAGGTCAACTGTTTATCACCCTGTTTTTCTGTCCGTTCAGTTCTAAGTTTTTGAATTTCTTAGAAAAAAATTTTTTTTAACATTTATTTATTTTTGAGATAGAGAGAGAGAGAGAGAGAGAGAGAGAGAGAGAGAGAGAGCATGAGCAGAGGGGCAGAGAGAGGGGGAGACACAGAATCCGAAGCAGGCTCCAGGCTCTGAGCTGTCAGCAGTTTGGCGCGGGGCTCGAATTCACGAACTGCGAGATCGTGACCTGAGCTGAAGTTGGATGTTTAACCTACTGAGCTACCCAGGTGCCCCTAAGTTTTTGAATTTCTGATTCACGGTGATTTTTTCCTTATCTGCAAATGCTTGTCTAAGGATATTTAATTCAAGTTTGGAAGTATTCTGTTACATTTTTCTTCTGTATTATGGTTGTTTCTTGGGGGAGAATTTTATAAGCTTAAGTATTCTGATTCTCATTTTCTTATTTCTTCTTATGTGAGATTTATGTGGATGTTGCCTGTCTTCTTTGTGTATTTGGTATAATAACACCTTTCCAGATGGTATATGCTATCTGCATATGACAGTGAAAAGTACATGCAGGCAGGGGTCTGAATACATGAGTCATACTCATATGAGTTTGGAATGGCCCATTAGATTTTTTTAAATTTTTTAAATGTTTTTTTTTTTTTGTGAGAGAGACAGAGCATGACACTTATCGACTGAGTCACTCAGGCGCCCCAGATTAGAGGCCTGTTTCATGCACTGTAGGTGTTTAGTGGTATCCCTGACCTCTGGCTCATTAGATGCCAGTAGTAGCTGTGACAACCAAAAATGTTTTCAGACATCATCAGGTGATCCTGGGGGGCAACATCGGCCAGGATGGGAACCGCTGAGCTAGAAGGTGAGTTCAGGAGCATTATTAAATTTTTTAAAATATTTATTTATTTTTGAGAGAGAGAGTTATACACAGAGCGCAAGCAGGGGAGGGGCAGAGAGAGAGGGAGACATGGAATCTGAAGCAGGCTCCAGGCTCTGAGCTGTCAGCACAGAGCCCGACGCGGGGCTCGAACTCACAGACTGTGAGATCATGACCTGAGCCGAAGTTGGATGCTTAACCGATTGAGCCACCCAGGCGACTTGGAACATTTAAATTTAAAATGCTGAAGAGCTATTACGCAGCGTAGCATTCAAAGTCTTGCTGAAAAGCATAGACACGAAACAGGCAAGCAGCATCTTAAATGTTTAGGCTGAAAGTTAGAGAAGGACAAGCATTTAACAATCTGAATGAAGCTTTATTATTATTTTTTTTAATGAGAAAAGCATGAGTTCCCAGAGACGATATCTCAAGTCACAGGGAGAAGAGACAAAATCATTAAACAGTGCATAGTGTGTTTGGTTCGGGAGCAGGGGACGTAAACCAGACTTCCAGGGGACATCAACAGTGATACAAGAAAGCCTCTATGCGGAGCCCTTAGAGGGGTCTAGAGAAAACTTGGCCCAGGCAGCACTTTGAAAGCCAAAAAGTTCTTAGTAGAAAAGGGATCTAACATGCTCAGGACAGAGGAGACACAGGGAAGACCAAAGGTATAAATCTAGCTCCGGAGTGAAACCCACGAGGGCTCCTTAGGTGGCATGTAACTTACTTCACCTCCTTCTGTGGAGTTCCAAATTTATTCTTCTTACACAGGACCTGACCATGATAAAGTCCCATCAAGGCCTTTGATTCTTTGGTCATTGCAAGCTCTCCAAATTTCTGAAAAGTAAAGGAGAGCAAGGAAAGGTGGAACGTCGCAGTCTCAGCGATGGGGTTTCTTCGGTCAGGTTTCTCCGCAGAGCAGAGGTGCCACGCGCCGAGCCCTGCGTGCTCTGGGGTGCAGTGGCGCCTTCTCGCCTGCAGCGCTTGCCGACTACTGTTTTGAAAAGGGTATGGACAGGTCTGAGCTCTCAGACATGTACACCAGAGGTGGTGGTAACCAACCTTTTTCACGGAACTGGAGTGTCAGGGCCCAAACGGACCTTCACAGTCATCTGAACCAACCTTCTCATTTTAAAGGCTGGGAAGAGGAGGCCCAGAGAAACTAAGCAACCACACCACCTAAAGTGACAGAAATGGAACTCACATCCAGGCGGCAGGACTCTCAACTCTGGTCCACCCCACATGACACCTGCCACTTTGAGAAGTACCCTAATGCTTATGGAGAGCAAGTCTCAGCATGAGATTTAGAGTCTGGGTTTGACAGAACCAGGTCTGAATCCTGACTCTGCCATTTCCCAGTTGTGAAGCTTTCTTTATCCTTAAAATGGGAAAAAAAATATTTATTTTGCAGTATTGCTGGAATTAAATGAGAACACTGGCAAAGTGACTAGGGTCTCAGTGTCAGCTATCATCATCACCAATACTACTAGAATTAACTGGTGTGGTTACAAATAGCATTTCAAAGGAGGAATCCCCCAAATAAAGTTGTTTTCATGTCCTAATAGAACATGAAACAATGTTTTACTAATTTTGACACAGTGGAGTCTATTCAATAAACCAGTGATTTTCAAAGTGCGGGTAGAGATCATCAGTTGTCATGAATTGAGTGGGTTGTGGTAAGTAGAACAGATGGGAATTGCTGCATACAACGTACATGGTGAAACCATTGATCTGGGAAAGCTATGCTTCAATTTTTCTGTCCATATGTATACACGTACCTGGATCAGAGATAAAAGTCTAAATCAGAGGCACTGCAATAAGTGACCCAGTACAATAAACGTTTTCTCTAGAGCTTGTCCCAGGCTCTTCAGATACCTTTTATCTTATTATCAAAGAGCAATCCATTCTTCAATGATTGCTTAAAACTTAAAAAACCCACACCACTTAAATCTGCAGTATCACCAACTTGTTGGAAAAGTGGGAGGAGGTGAGGTTGGTTTATACGCCCCTCTGTCTTCTTTTAGTGGGTATGCGACATTTCCTTCCACTTCCTAATTCACCAAGAGGCTGGCCTTCAAAGTCTAACTTCAAGGCCCTAACAAGTAAGAAACACATTTTTTTCTATCAATGTATCTATTTTATCACAACAAAACCAGCCCAACTCAGAATAAAAACATCTAAGTGATTCATTTTGAAGGGATCAGCTCTCTGGCCCTGCCCTTCCGAGTTACATCCTGTTACTGAAAGGAAGTTCGAACAGCTGGGACCCTCAAGGTGTTCTTTAACATCCACTCGCTTACTGGGATTAATCAGCCTAAGCAATGATCCCCACTGGAAGAAAAAAATTTGGGGTAGCCTTTGGGTACTTTTTCTTTTTTCAGCTTTAGACAGAGTTTTAGATCTTGGCTTTCCTATATCTAGTAATACCAAGTTGAAAGGAAATTACTTTACCTGAGATTCAGAGAGATAGCCAGCATCATTCCCTTGCTCAATTCCAGTCTTTACCACCTAAAAATATATATAAAGCACCTGTTCATTGTTGCAATGGGTCGGCAAGATGTCCAATAATGCAGAATAAAATTACTAGTTTGTTAGTATTCAAGGACTAAGTCAAAAGCCTGGAATTGGAGAAAGCCAGGAGGACTGAGCGGCTGCTTGCTTAAGACGGACTTTATTTTCCATCTCCGAGGCCACTGCTAAAACTAGTATAAAATGCAGGGAAATGAAACCTAAGAGAATAAATAAAAGTTGGAGTAGGAAAGGAAGACAGAGTTTCCACAGCTCAACGTCTACCTCCTTATCCACCTCTAGACCCTGTTATCTTGTCAGAGACAGAGCTGCCGTCAGCAATGTCCAAGTCCAAGAAGAGATTTCCCTTTTCCTCTTAATTACCTTCCCTCCTGCTTAAATTGCTCTTCCAGCCTGTCCCCTGCTCTCCTAACACAGGCACGTCCCCAGTTTCCCCCTCAGCCCTCTCTCCCTCTGGGCGTTCTTCTCTAGGCACATCATCTAGTTTATCATGTTACCATGAACTCTATAGATTCAGCTTAACGTTTGGGGGAAATACTATCCCAAATATAATGGCAAGTATAAAAGATGAAGAAGTGACCTTGTAACTCACTCGCCATAATTTATGGGAATGACAAACTGATTTAAAAAACCCACACAAATATATAAATCTCCATTCTTAATTGACTTGTTTGTCTAGACTTCTGTTGCTTGAATTTCCTGAAACATCTAAACTCAACACTTCTCAAATTTAACTCCTGATCTCTTCTCTTTGGCAGTTCTGTTACTACCTTCATATTTTTACTATTTGCCTTTGGGGTCTTGCTCTAACGTCAAGTCTGAGTTACTAAGATTGCTTCTGACTTCAGGTGTCTACTTTCTCTCTCCTTCTCACCTGCTGTTACTTGCCACTACCATGATCTCTATGATCTATCCAGAACAAAAGTCAAACTTCCAAATTCATTACCTGTCAATCTTCTAAAACCTAGGCTCATTCTGCCTTTCTGCAGACATTTCATGACCGTCCTACAAAAACGATCTCATGAGATGTTCCCTGTGGAGCTTCATGCTTTCTGGCTTCTGTAACTTTGCTCAAAATGCCCATCCTACCAGGTACTACTTTCTCTTCACCTACTCTCTGCACATTTTCCAGGGCTCGGGTCAAATTCTATGGGGCTCTTCCTAATTTCTCTGGCTCACAATGATTGTTCCCTCCTCTGTGCATTTACCAATCTTCCTCTTTCCCAATTATCTGGCAGTGATCCCATGCTGGCATCTAGTGCCCCTTACACTACAGTTACCTGCCTTACCACATACACGTCTAAGCTCCCCAACCCAGGCTGGGAGATGAACGGGGGAAGGGAATTGTGTGTCACATGTTACACATTTTGGTGTCTTTCTCTCAAAATATATCGGCTGACTGATTTATTCTCCATATTTGAAGTCTTTGATTATGTATGTTCTCTTCATCTTAGACTTTCTGGATTGAAGACTGAAGAGTTTTAGATAGAAGTTCTTAACTCTGTGATCATTTTAATTATCATCCTTGACCTTTCCTTTTTAAACTTTATTTTGGGTGGGGGAGAGAGAGAGAGCGGGAGAGGGGCAGAGAGAGGGATAGAGAGAATCCCAAGCAGGCTCTGCACCACCAGCGCAGAGCCTGATACAGGGCTCGAAACCACAAACCGTGAGACCATGACTTGAGCCGAAATCAAGAATCAGAGGCTTAACTGACTGAGCCACCCAGGCACCCCCTCCTTGATCTTTTTCAGAACTTTTCTCTATCATTACATCTTTTTAATAATTATGGCAAAGGAGAAGTCAATGAGATACTTTCGGTACTGACAATGGTTTAGACCAAGGCCATCAATTTTGTTTTGACTACCTCTTAATTAACACCCAATCTTCTACTGGCCTTGTTATACTGATAGAACATAGGTTCCTTTCCTGGTTTATAACCGATAGTTAGTTTTAAACTCATTATGCCTGGCACTAATTATTCCCAAATATGTGAGCTTAGGAGCCCTCAGAGCTTGCTATGCTCTTCCTTTATTTTCAGCGAGCACTGCACTAGCAGAGTCACGAACGTTAGTACCGGAACCCGTGGTTCAGAGTGGCAATAAAGGACACTGCTCTTTCAAGGGAGGAAACATGAGCGATGTGGGAATATGGGGTGAAGACTCACGTCAATTATTTTCAGAGGTGCGGGATAAAGGCCTTTGGTCTGTTTTCGTACTTTTTCTTCCACCTTTTTGTAAACTTGTTGCCTGACAAATGGAATGCTCATGGCAAACGTTGTCAATTCTGTAAAAAAGAAAAAAAAGTGCTTTTAAATACTTACTGGAAAAAGCCTAGCCTTCCTTGTCAGTTTGTTCTGTAAACTCCATAAAAATGTGATGACTATAGCTATCTGAAAGAACTTCTCTTTATTCTGATATGCAAAATCCAAACTGCAACCTAAGCACTTCTATACACACGGTTTAATTAGTTGATAAATGCTAAAGCTGGGTGTTGGGTGCATGGGTGTTTATTACACTATTATACTATTCCACTTTCGTATTAATGCTTAAAACTTTCCAGAATAAAAAGTTAAAGAGAATAACTTTAACCAACCAACCTAGAGCAGAGCTGTTGCACTCCTTAAGGATGGCTCTATGCTTGGAGTAAATAATGCATTTACCTCTTTCTTACTTCAAATTTATAGCAAATAAAATTAAACTCCCTGGAAAGAACCTTTGCCTCTGTTCTTTAATAACGACACTCACTTTCTACTAATCCTTTGTCTCTCTTTAGAGAGATTTTCTTATCAGAGAGTTCTTTGGCAAAAGTAACTGCAACTTCTTCTAGATATTCAATTGTCCGTTCCTCTGAAGGTTTTAATCCTGGTCCTGTAAAAATGAACACAAGAGATTGGAATGTAAATCACTTTTAGCATACCCTTCCAAGTCAGACTAGAGTCATGAACTATGCACTCAAAAAAAATACCGAGCAAAGGTGCAACAATGTCCTTTAGATAGAAAACAAGGTCGTAGGCCCTATCGGTCTGGCTTCCAATTCTGACTCGGAGGTAGAAGGTCTCGTTAGGCCTGTATTCTTGCTGCAAAACTGGACAAAAATGAATGAACTGTAAAATCCCATCTGTAAAGATACTAGAGAGTGGTGGAAGCAATGAGGACCAGATGAACTAAAATTCCGGAGAGGGAAAAGCCTGTCTGAGGTGAACTGAAGACTGCTGGCCGTTTTCTGTTCTGAGGGTATGTTGTGCTTCTGGGTGTGGGCTGAAGATCAGACTTGGCTTCAGCAGCAGGAGGCACCTGGGGGCAAGTGAAATGATCAGTTTTTGGTGGTCATATATATACAAAAGATCGGAAATGAGAAGAAACCAAACGCAAAGCTATTCCTCAGGGAACATTCGTGGAATTCTAAGGTGGTACAGGAGGTTGGAAGGGCTGGGTCAAAACTCTGGAAGGAAATCTCACAGTATGGTAAAATTTAGTACCTAAAGTACTTCTGTACAGAAAGGGGCATGCTAAAAATATGCAACTCATTTTCCACTCTAGGCATCTGCCCAATATTGAACTTGCCTGAGGCAAGAGACTAAAGAGCCAGGCTCAAAAAAGTTAAAGGCTGTTTCTACGGAGCTGTGAAAACAATTACCAGGCTCTCAGTCAAAAGCCTGGAAGGAGGAGGTAGCTGGGGTTGAAAAGGCAGTCTTGCGGTATTTAAGAAACAAAATCATGGTAGTGGAGGAGGCTGAAACAAATACACAAGCAATCTCTCCCTTACGACATCTGCACTGTTTTGAAAGTATGTGAAGGAGGAAGGGAAAGAACTAAGCCCCTAACTTCTGAACGGCAAAAGTGTGCAAGGCCCATGAGAGTCACGATGAGCCCATGGTGAGGCCAATGCAACTGGAATTTGTGAAGGAGGACACTGGAGGGTAGCTGCTCCATGAGAGAAGAGCTCCAAAGACCTACAGAGGGGCCCTCAAAACTTTGCCAAGTACTGTTCTCCACATGCAGGAAATGAAACAAAAGAAGCAAGAAAAAAAATGGCCTAAAGACGAGAGGCAAATCAACTGATAGAGACAGATGCAGAAATAAAGATAGAATTAAAAGACACAATGTTAGAAAGGCTACTGTAAATTCATGCCGTATGTTCTAGAAGGTAGAGGAAAACAGAGACATATGAAGAGAAAGTGAATACATAAAAGTGAAACTAATGTTACTTCTAGATATGAAAAAACCCAACACCTGAAATGAAAAATACACAGGGTTGGATTAATAGATTATACAGTGAGAAGAAAAGATCAGGAAACTTGAATACATGGCAATGGAAAATATACACACTGAAAAAAGAAAAACTGCTTCATTTTGGGACAATATCAAGTAATCAATTGGAGCCCCATAAAAAGGGTGGGGGGAGATGGGAAAATATTGGAAGAAATAGCCCCAAATTTCCAAAACTACAAGCTCACAATCCAAGAAAATCAGTGAATCCCATGCCTAACAAACATTAAAAAACAACAGTAACAACAGCAACAGTAACAAACCAAGGCACACAATAAATAAATGACTAAGACCGTCAGTAATAAAGGGAAAATCTGAGAGCAGCTGGGGGGTGGGAAGGGAGAGAGACACATTATATATAGAAGAACAAAGATAAAAACAACAGACTTTCTATTAGAAATTATGCGAGCCACACCAGAACGTTGACATCTATAGAGTACTAAAAGAAAAATGATAGAAACGTGGATTTCTATAGCCATTAAGAATATCTTTGGGGGCACCTGGGTGGCTCAGTCAGTTAAACATCCAATTTCGGCTCAGGTCATGATCTCATGGTTTGTGAATTTGAGCCCTCCATCGGGCTCTGTGCTGACATCTCAGAGCCTGGAGCCTGCTTCTAATTCTGAGTCTTTCTCTTTCTGTTCCTCCCCCGCTTGAACTCCATCACTTTCACTCTCTCAAAAATAAACAAACATTAAAAAAAAAAAAAGAATACCTTTGAAAAATGAAGTCGAAATAGAGACTTAGTCAAACAAATCAAAAGGTGAGAGAATTGTCAGCAGACATACTCTATGGAATATGTCAAGTTCTTCATGTTGGAATAAAATCAAACCAGATGGGAATTTAGAACTACACAAAGAAGAAAGAGCACCAAAAATGGTAAATACGTGGGTAAATATAAAAGACTCCTTTCTCACTTTTAAGCTCTTCAAAGATAACTGTTTAAAGGTTTTGTTTGTTTGTTTGTTTTAAATGTTTATTGCCTTCTCTTCCACAAGATACCATGCTGGTTCACTACATTGATATTATCCTAAATGAAACTGGTAAACAGAAGTACCGACTACTCTAGACATACCCAACTAAGTGAAATTTCTAGGGGTCCAGTGGTGTGGGGCATGTTGACATCCCTTCCAAGGCGAAGGATAAGTTGCTGTACCTGGGCCATCCTACACATAAAACAAGGCCTACTGGGCCTCTTTGGATTTTAGAGGCAACATTGCATTTGGGTGTGCTACTCTAGCTCCTTTACTGAGTAACTCAAAGGCTACTAGTTTTGAGTGGGGCCTAAGAAAAACTATTTGGACGATATGATTCAGATCTGATGGCGCATGAAGTGTCAGTGCTAGATAGAGACGCTGTTTGGAGTCCTTGGGAGGACTCTATAGGCAAATTACAGTACAGACACTTGGGAATTTGGAGCAAAGCCCTACCATTCTCTGTGACTAACTACTGTCTTACTGAGAAATAGCTTTTGGCTTGCTAGTGGGCCTAGTAGAGACTCAAAGCTTAACCATGGGCCAGCAAATTACCACATGACCTGAGCTGCCCATCATGAAATGGATGTTGTCTGGCCCATTAAACCATAAAGTTCAGTGTGTGTGAGTAAGTACTCCGTTATCGAACGGAAGTGGCATATGTGAAAACGGGCTTGAGCAGACCTTAAAGGCACAAGTTGTATGAGAAAGTGGCCAAAGTATCCTTACTCCTCATTCTTGTCTCAGTCTGTCCCTGTGGCCTCACGGGGAGTTCCTTATGACCAGAGGGATGACTGGGGAAGAGAAAACTCAGGCCTGGATTGTGGACAGCTCTGTGTGATATGCAGGCATCATCTGGAAAGCACACTGCCGGAGCACTAGGGCCCCTTTCCAGGACTGTTAATCCTGATTACCAAGAGGGTGTGGGCTGCTACTGCACAATGGGAATAACAAATGGGAATAATTCCTATACGATGGAATAATGTTGAGCATAGGAAGGAATTGTTGATATATGCAATAGCATAGATGAATCTCAAAAGCATTAGCCTAAATAAAAGAAGACACAAAAAGCTATATACTAAAAACATTCTACTGTATGACTGGGGTAGCATTTACACAGCTCTATACACCTGTCAAAAGTCAAAGTGTTCATTATAACTCGGTAAATTTATTGTTATGTAAATAACATCTCAATAATGTGTTTTTTTCTGAGATGGAGAAAGTGTACGTGCACGGGAGGGAGAGGGGCAGAGAGAGCATCTTAAGCAGGCTCCATGTCCAGCGCAGAGCCCGACACAAGGCTTTCTTTCATGACCACAACTATGACCACAGGATTATGACCTGAGCTGAAATCAAAAGTTGGATGCTTAACTGACTGAGCCACCCAGGTGTCCCTCAGTAATGATGATTTTTAAGAAATGAGAGACAGTGACAAACACATAATTTGGAATAGTGGTTTCCTTGAGTGAGAGGAGGAAAAGAAGTTGTATGGAGGGAAGTAGCACATTGTAGATGTCAACTATTGTTCATATCCTCAGGTTGTTTCTACATGTTTATTGTATTATTAAAATAGACACATAAAACTGAAGGAAGGTTATTATGAACGATGATACAGGTAATTTAAGAACCAAAAATAATGACTTGATTCAATTCTATACTCAATATCTGATTTATAAAATAAAACAAGAAGTTGGGGTGATGTTGGAAATGATTTAGTATTAGCTATATTTAGAAAACTTCACTCTTCAGAATGACAGAATGATTCATTTCTTAAGAGTTTGAATTTTATTGTAACCAATATTCAAGACATTAACTCTTTAACAAAGTCATAAGGTCCAACTCTGACGCATGCTACCACTTACCCAGCGGTTCCACCAATTGGTCAACCAGTCCCATTTTCTTTGCTCTGTCTGCACGAATGTTTCTACCAGTCAACATCATGTCAAAAGCAGCAGGCACACCCACCTAACATGCAAGCAAGGATCAGACAACAGGGGAAAAAATATCAGTGACAATTACAGTTTACAAATCATTCAACTGAGCCAATATTAAAATGAGGAAAATCAAACCAGATTTCTATGCTATCTACCAATCAGTTAAGTTTTACACACCAATACACGTTTAGGTAACTTTTGGGATTAGACACCTCCAGCGGAAGTTAAAATGTCTGTATCTCTTCTTTTAACTCAACTGTTAAGATTTCTGTCTTATGGAATGGATAAGGTGGAGAAATAATTTCATGCGTCCTAAAATTCTGTACTTACATATTATGTCGTTTATATGATAGTTAAAATTCCTTTACTGGAACTAGTGGAGGCTGAGAAATCTGATAGTTTTGATAATGTCTTTGATAAAGAATTTTAGGCTTAAAGGGGCGCCTGGGTGGCTCAGTTGGTTGAATGTCTGACTCTTGATTTCGGCCCAGGTCACGATCTCATGGTTCATGGGGCAGAGCCCTGCATTGGGCTCTGCGCTGACAGCGTGGAGCTGCTTTGAGATTCTCTTCCTTTCTCTCTGCCCCTTCCCCTACTTGTGTGCGCTTTCTCTCTCTCTTGAAATAAATAAACATTTAAAAAAAAAATGTAAAGAATTTTAGGCTTAAAAATAGAACTCGGCTAGGGCTTCTATTTTTTTTTTTTTTTAATGTTTATTTATTTTTGAGAGACATAGAGGCACAGCATGAACAGGGGAAGGGACAGAGAGAGAGTGAGACACAGAATCCGAAGCTGGCTCCAGGCTCTGAGCTGTCAGCACAAAGCCCGACGCGGGGCTTGAACTCACAGACCACGAGATCATGACCTGAGCTGAAGCCGGCCGCCCAACCGAGCCACCCAGGCGCCCCGGCTAGGGCTTCTTATGCTGGTACTAGAAGAATGGTTTCTAGCAACATTCAAATACCAACTAAACAACAAAAGAAACTCAGCAGTATTTTCTATACCCATATAGGCTCATCAATTCTTTCAATAAATCCTCTTGACAATTTCAAAGAAGGAATGCACACTGCTTATTATCAGAAAATTAATACAATAAATCTTATTATTTTTCTCCAACCAGTTGATATCAACTTCCCTACAAAGAGTATTTCTGCTGAGCCTTGTTTTCACTGAGCAATCAATGGTGCCCAAAGCTATAAGGCTCAGTGGGCCCTCAAGTGTGATATTAAGATTGCTCTGCAGCCCCTGGGTCTGACTATTCTTCCCCTCTCCTTAAGAATTCAAAAGCCTGACCGGCCTCTGGTTCTACAGAATACAGCAACGAGATTGTCCAAATCAGGAGAAAGGTCTGTCTCTTATATTTATCATGAAATATGACCCATTTGAAAAACTGCTAAGATGCTATACTGTGCACGGAAGGAACAAACTAAACTGTAAGTTCGAAGGGCACCTAGCTGGCTTAGTCGGTAGAACATGCAACTCTTGATCTTGGGATTGTAAATTCAAGCCCCTTAGTGGGCGTAGAGATTACTTAAAAATAAAATCTTGGGCGCCTGGGGGGCTCAGTCGGTTAAGCATCTGACTTTGGCTCAGGTCATGATCTCACGGTTCGTGAGTTCGTTGAGCCCTGCTGGGGGTCTCTGCTGTTAGGGCAGAGCCTGCTTCGGACCTTCTGTCCTTCTTTTTTTGCCCCTCCCTGCCTATGTTCTGTCTGTCTCAAAATAAATTAAAAAAAACTTATTCCACAATGAATACCCATATTGTGCCTTTTGTACCAGAGGAAATAGATCTAAAGGGGCCTATAGGTAATGAGATTCTAAAGGTCACGCGGGGCGAACACTCACCATTTTGGGCAGCCTTTGTGTGCCTCCTGCTCCTGGTAAGATCCCCAGCAAGACTTCAGGGACGCCTAATACTGTTTTCCTATCTTTTGTGGCTATTCTGTATTGGCAGGAAATGGCAAGCTTCAAACAAATGAAAGAAAATCAGAATGTTAGAAAACGTAAATTTATAAGAACTTAGGTTATGTGAGGGTCTCAAGATTACTTACAATGCAGGAATATGCCCACCGAATAAATCAAAATCCACTAGGCTGGCATTTGATGCTTTCTATAATTTATCTTTCTAGCCTTATTTCATACTTTCCCCCTAATTTATTACCCTTTTTTTGGGTTGTAGATCTCCTTAAAAATCTGCTGAAAGCTATGGAAGCTCTCGGCAGAAAAGCGCACGCACCACTGTACATCGAACGCCAAGTTAAGAAGGCCTGTCCCATCTGGAGACCTTCCTTTTCAGTCGAGCAGGTCTACTTATGGTGTCTGAATAGGTTATGCTTACTTTGTCCTTGCTCATACCCTGCCCACGGGTGGAATGATTTTTTCCCACTATTTTCCGGTTAATCAAATTCTTTGAGGACCAGGCATAGGTTTCCTTATTTAATATATACCAAAGTGTTTGTCACAGCGCTCAACATGTGATAAATGCTCAGTAAATGTTATTTTATCCTGCCCTCGCCTTTCCCACATGCTCCAGTGCAGGAAGCATCTCTTCTCTCAGATCTGACATTGCTCGCCATCTCTACTACTCACGAAGCACTTAAACACATGTTATGCTCTGTGTGTCTCATCTAGACTTAAGTAGCTCAAGAGCACGAATCACACTTCTGAATTTTTGCTCTGCAAACTTGAACCAGGTTTTTGGAATTGAAAGAGACCTTAGAGATCTAGTTCCAAACTTCCACGTTTATAAAAATGACAACATCATACTCTGGTTTACTCGCTCCGTGCCATGAGAATAAGGATTAAAACCTATCTGGAAGTTTGACAACTAAAAAGAAAGCTGATTCTCCTCCAAGAACGTTTTGCAGGCAAAACAGTACCCTATGGGTTAGGGGCTTGTAATTCCCACCAATATGCTCAACAGTGTCTCAACGACTTTGGAATAAATCTATACCTCAAGTCCTCCTCCTAAGCAGGATCCACTGATGGCAGCCACAATAGGCTTTGGGGACTTCTCAAGTTTCTCAAACATTCTCTGGCCTTCCTGCGATAGTTGCGTTACCTCTTCAGGGCTCTTACAAGAGGCTAGCATGCTGCAGTAAACATGAAAGCAGAGAAGATAAAAGAAACAAAGACAAAATTATATCCTACTTCGTTCAATACCTCATCCACTGTATCCTTCCCCTATCATATATCAATATTTGATAGTGACTCTTCAAATACTCAGATGTTTAAAATAGTTTTGCCTCAGATAGCACTAATATCAGCTACATCGTCTTTCCATAAAGAATATTAGATTTCTGGATCCAGAGAACATGAAACAAAACATGTTGCCAAATTTTATTTTCCATAAAAAAAAATCATTAGATTACAAAGTTCTGTGCACGAGAAAAATCATCTTCTGGTAAATATTTTCACTATCACATTAAACATGTTCACTATAAGTAACTCCCAGGTTGAACAGTAATCAAGATGATAGTGGGAAAAAAAAAAGAGCTTTCAAGTTGTTTAGAGATCTCCTAATGATTAAAAAAGATCTACTACACCAATGTTGTATTCAATGTCCTTTCATTTCAGTTTCTTTCACTTGCTACTTTGTTTTTGAGAACACTTAAACTGTGGATTTTGTATGTTTGATCAAAGATAACTAGTTTTTGTCATTTTATATACTGGGAGCTGCTTAGCTAGCCTCACAGAAGCCGCGAGTATCCATGAGCCCATGGATACAGAGAGCTACAGCCAGGTAGCTTAGTGAGACATCAGTGTCTCGCCAGGCTCAAATAACTGAGCGAAAAGAAAAAGCACTTGATATAGATAATATTGCTTTTTCTAAAAACTACACATTAAATATTTATAGACTCCTAATTACTATACATAAACAAAAAGAGTACACAGTTTGGAGCAAAGTTTAAAACTATACAAACACCTTAGGTACAAATTACTTAGCCTGGGGCACCTGGGTGGCTCAGTTGGTTAAGCGGCCGACTTCAGCTCAGGTCATGATCTCACGGTCTGTGAGTTTGAGCCCCACGTTGGGCTCTGTGCTGATGGCTCATCAGAGCCTGGAGCCTGCTTCAGTTTCTGTATCTCCCTCTCTCTCTGCCCTTCCCCTGCTCTCGCTCTGTCTCTATGTCTCTCAAAAATAAATAAACGTTAAATAAAATTTAAAAAAAAACAAAAAAACAAAAAAAACCCACAAATTACTTAGCTTAGAATGCTGGCTATTGTGGCATAAGGTACAAAGAATAACATAATACTCATATTTTGACAGAATTAACAACTGTTAACATTTTAAACAGTTAAACTAACACTAAGATAGCAACTCATCTCCTTATAAGTGCTTTAAAGAACTGTAACCAAATTATATATGCATATAACTTACCATTAGAAAAAAGAGAAAATATTAGCTGCCTCACTCAAGTTCACTTTGACAACTCAAGTTTTTTTTGTTTTGTTTTTTGCTTTAATGTTTATTTTTGAGAGAGACAGACAACTGGGGAGGGATAGAGAGAGAGACACACACACAGAATCTGAAGCAGGCTCCAGGCTCCAAACTGTCAGCACAGAGCCCGATGCGGGGCTCAAACTCACAAACTGCGAGATCATGACCTGAGCTGAAGTCGGACGCTCAACCGACGGAGCCGCCCCGGCGCCCCACAGCCTCAAGTTTTTAACAGCCACTTTGTTTATCCTGAAACAACCATTTTTACATGTTTGTAGTGTATCCTTCCATACCAACTGCACATTTGTATCCATAAATAACATAAGACATTTTATGTGTGATTTTAAAATGTTTATATAAAGTAGGGCACCTGGGTGGCTCAGTCAGTTAAGCTTCTGATTCTTGATTTCAGCTCAGGTCATGAACTCATGGTTCGTGAGTTCGAGCCCTGTGTCAGGCTCTGCACTGTCAGTGCTTAGGATTCTCTCAAAATAAATAAATTAAAAAATATATTAAAATGTTACATCAACTACATACTATATAGAACATTCTGCAACTTGCTTCTTTATCTAAACTTAATATTATGTCTTTGTTCTAACATTATGTTGCGAATCTAGTTAATTCCTTTAAACTGTTTCGCAGTATTTTATCATGTGAAAGTTCCACGGTTTACTTATCCAATTCCCTACTGATTGACTCTTAACTGCTTTAAATTCTTCATTATTTTAAACGACACAGGGCTGAACATCCTCATAAATGGGTCCTTAAAAATGAAGGGTGGGATTTCTCTAGCATGTGTAGCTAGAAGAAGTATCACTGAATTATGATACATCCATTTTCAATTTTATTAAATGCTGCCAAAATGTTCCAAAGTTGCTGTACCAACTGGCATTCCTACTAGTAATATATTAACTGTCTCATTTCCCCAAGTCCTTGCTAACATGGTATTTTCAAACTTTTAAATATTTACTGGTCTGTTGGGTTAAAAAAAAAAAAAAAAAAAGGAGGGACACCTCACTGTTAGCTTAATTTAAAAAAATTTTTTTCATGTTTATTTTTGAGAGAGAGAGAGAGACAGAGAGACAGACAGAGAGAGAGACAGAGTATGAGCAAGGGAGGGGCAGAGAGAGAGAAGGAGACACAAAATCCATAGCAGGCCCCAGGCTCTGGGTTGTCAGCTCTGTGCTGACAGGACTCAAACTCATGAAATGTGAGATCATGACCTGAGCTGAAGTCAGACGCTTAACCAACTGAGCCACCCAGGCGCCCCTGTTAGCTTAATTTTATAGTATTTTTTTATTCTACTCAAATATTCTTAGAACTGCTTTCGATTCTTTAAGGAAAGGTTAGTCTTAACATGGTTTAAGCAACAAGCCCCTCTTTTTTTTTTTAATCGACTTTAATACACTTGTTTAATTTTTTTAATTTATTGTCAAATTGGTTTCCATACAACACCCAGTGCTCATCCTAAGTGCCTTCCTCAATGCCCATCACCCACTCTCCCCTCTCCCATACCCCCCATCAACCCTCGGTTTATTCTTAGTATTTAAGAATCTCTTGTTTTGTTTCCCTCCCTCCCTGTGGCCTTTTGTCCCCCCCCTTCCCCTCCTCCATAGTTTTCTGCTAAGTCTCTCAAAATCCACCTATGTGTGAAAACATATGGTATCTGTCTTTCTCTGACTGACTTATTTCACTCAGCATAATACCCTCCAGTTGCATCCATGTTGCTACACATGGCCAGATTTCCTTCTTTCTCATTGTCACGTAGTACTCCATTGTGTATATATACTACATCTTCTTTATCCATATGTCACCTGATGGACACTTAGTCTCTTTCCATGATTTGGCTATTGTCGAAAGTGCTGCTATAAACATTGGGGTACACGTACCCCTATGCATCAGCACTCCTGTATCTCTTGGGTAAATTCCTAGCAGTGCTATTGCTGGGTCATACGGTGCTCTATTTCCATTTTTTTGAGGAACCTTTCACACTGTTTTCCAGAGCGGCTGCACCAGTTTGCATTCCCACCAACAGTGTAGGAGGGTGCCTGCTTCTCCACATCCCCTCCAACATCTATAGTTTCCTGATTTATTCACTTTAGCCACTCTGACTGGTGTGAGGCAGTGTCTCAGTGTGGTTTTGATTTCCCTGATAATGAGTGACGTTTCATGTGCCTGTTGGCCATCTGGATGTCTTCTTTGGAGAAGTGTCTATTCATATTTTCTGCCCATTTCTTCACTGGATTATTTGTTTTTCGGGTGTGGAGTTTGGTAAGTTCTTTATAGACTTTGGATACTAGTCCTTTATCCGATAAGTCATTTGCAACTACCTTTTCCCATTCCGTCGGTTGCCTATTAGTTTTGTTGATTATTTTCTTTGCAGTGCAGAAGCTTTTTATCTTGATGAGATCTCAATAGTTTATTCTTGCTTTTAATTACCTTGCCTTTGGAGATGTGTCGAGTAAGAAATTGCTGCGACTGAGGTCGAAAAGGTTTTTTCCTGCTTTCTCCTCTAGGGTTTTGATGGTTTCCTGTCTCATATTCAGGTCCTTCATCCATTTAGAGTTTATTTTTGTGAGTGGTGCAAGGAAGTGGTCTAGTTTCATTCTCCTGTATGTTGCTGTCCAGTTCTCCCAGCTCCGTTTGTTAAAGAGACTGCCTTTTTTCCATTGGATACTCTCTCCTGCTTTGTCAAAGATTAGTTGGCCATATGTCTGTGGGTCTATTTCTGGGTTCTCTATTCTATTCCATTGGTCTATGTGTCTGTTTTTGTGCCAATACCATACTGTCTTGATGATTACAGCTTTGTAGTAGAGACTGAAGTCTGGGATTGTGATGCCTTCCATTTTGGTTTTCTTTTTCAATGCTACTTTGGCTATTCGGGGTCTTTTGTGGTTCCATACAAATTTTAGGATTGTTTGCTCTAGCTCTGAGAAGAATGCTGGTGCAATTTTGATTGGGATTGCATTGAATGTGTAGATTGCTTTGGGTAGTATTGACATTTTAACAACATTTATTCTTCCAATCCATGAGCATGGGATGTTTTTCCATTTCTTTGTGTCTTCCTCAATTTCCTTCACAAGTTTTTTTATAGTTTTAAGTGCAGAGATCTTTTACATCTTTGGTTAGATTTATTCCTAGGTATTTTATGGTTTTTGGTGCAATTGTTAATGGGATTAGCTTCTTTATTTCTCTTTCTGTTGCTTCACTGTTGGTGTATAGAAATGCGACTGATTTCTGTACACCGATTTTGTACCCTGCAACTTTGCTGAATTCATGGATCAGTTCTAGCAGGCTTTTGGTAGATTCTGTTGGGTTTTCCATGTAAAGTATCATGTCGTCGGCAAAAAGTGAAAGTTTGACTTCATCTTTGCCAATCCTGATGCCTTTTATTTCGTTTTGTTGCCTGACTGCTGATGCTAGGACCTCCAACATTATGTTAAATAGCACTGGCGAGAGTGGACATCCCTGTCGTGTTCCTGATCTTAGGGGGAAAGCTCTCAGTTTTTCCCTGTTGAGGAGGATATTAGCTGTGGGGCTTTTCATAAATGGCTTTCATGTTTAAGTATGTTCCTTCTATCCTGACTTTCTTGAGGGTTTTTATTAAGAAAGGATGCTGTATTTTGTCAAATGCTTTTTCTGCATCTATTGACAGGATCATATGGTTCTTATCTTTTCTTTTGTTAATGTGATGTATCATGTAGATTGATTTGTGAATATTGAACCAGCACTGCAACCTGGGAATGAATCCTACTTGATCATGGTGAATAATTCTTTTTATATGCTGTTGAATTCGATTTGCTAGTATCTTGTTGAGAATTTCTGCATCCATATTCATCAGGGATATTGGCCTGTAGTTCTCTTTTTTTGCTAGGTCTCTATCTGGGTTAGGAATCAAAGTGATGCTGGCTTCATAGAATGAGTCCAGAAGTTTTCCTTCCATCTAAATTTTTTGGAACAGCTTGAGAAGGATAGGTATTAACTCTGTTTAAAATGTCTGGTAGAGGGGCACCTGGGTGGCTCAGTCGGTTGAGTGTCCGACTTCAGCTCAGGTCATGATCTCATGGTCTGTAAGTTCGAGCCCCGCGTTGGGCTCTGTGCTGACAGCTCAGAGCCTGGAGCCTGCTTCGGATTCTGTGTCTCCCTCTCTCTCTGCCCCTCTCCCACTCATGCTCTCTGTCTCAAAAATAAAATAAACATTAAAAAAATAATAAATAAATAAATAAATAAATGTATGTATGTATGTCTGGTAGAATTCCCCAGGGAAGCCATCTGGTCCAGGACTCTTATTTGTTGGGAGATTTTTGATAACTGATTCAATTTCAATTCAATTCAACAGACCAGTTATGGGTCTGTTCAAATTTTCTATTTCTTCCCGTTTGAGTTTTGGTAGGGGTGTAGCTGTTTAGGAATTTGTCCATTTCTTCCAGGTTGTCCAGTTTGATGGCATATAATTTTTCATAGTATTCCCTGATAATTGCTTATATTTCTAAGGAATCGGTTGTAATCAATCCCTTTTCATTTGTGATTTTATCTATTTGGGTCCTCTCTGTTTTCTTTTTGAGAAGCTTGGCTAGAGGTTTATCAATTTTGTTTATATTTTCAAAAAATCAGCTCTTGGTTTCATTGATCTATTCCACTACTTTTTCAGTTTCTATATTATTAATTTCTGCCCTAATTTTTGTTATTTCTCTCTTTATGCTGGGTTTAGGGTGTCTTTGATATTCTGCTTCTAGTTTCTTTAGGTGTGCTGTTAGATTTTGTGTTAGTGATTTTTCTTGTTTCTTGAGATAGGCCTGGATTGCAATGTATTTTCCTCTCAGGACTGCCTTGGCCGCATCCCAAAGGGTTTGGATTGTTGTATATTCATTTTCATTTGTTTCCACGTATTTAATTTCTTCTCTAATTGCCTGGTTGACCCATTCGTTCTTTAGTAGGTTGTTCTTTAACGTCCATGTGTTTGGGGGTTTTCCAGACTTTTTCCTGTGGTTGATTTCAAGTTTCATAGCATTGTGATCTGAAAGTGTGCACGGTATGGTCTCAATTCCTTTATATTTATTGAGGGCTTCTTTTGTGCTCCAGTATGTGGTCAATCTTAGAAAATGTACCACATGCATTTGAGAAGAATGTAAATTCCGTTGCTTCTGGGTGGAGGGTTCTGAAAATGTCAGTCAGGCCCATGTGTTCCAATGTGTCCTTCAGGGCCATCGTTTCTTTAGTGATTCCCTGTCTAGTTGATCTATCCTTTGCTGGAAGTGGAATATTAAAGTTCCCTGCAATTAACATTTTTATCAATAAGATTGCTTATATCTGTAATTAATTGTTTTACAAATTTGGATGCCCCTGAATTCGGCACGTAGACATTTATAATTGTTAGCGCTTCCTGATGGATAGTCCTGTAATTATTATATAATGTCCTTCTTCATCTCTTGTTACAGCTTTTACTTTAAAGTCTAGTTTGTCTGATATAAGTGTGGCTACTCCAGCTTTCATCTGACTTCTAGTAGCATAGTAGATAGTTCTCCATCCTCTGGCTTTCAATCTGAAGGTATCCTCAGGTCTAAAATGAGTCTTTTGTAGACAACGAATAGATGGGTCTTGTTTTTTAATCCATTTTGATACCATATGTCTTTTAATTGGGGCATTTAGTCCATTTACATTCAGTGTTAATACTGAAAAATATGGGTTTAGAGTCATTGTGTTATCTGTAGGTTTCATGCTTGTAACGATGTCTCTGGTACTTTGGGTTCCTTGCACCATTTCCTTCATAGAGTCCCCCTCAGGATCTCTTGTAAGGCTGGCTTATTTGTGATGAATTCCTTTAGTTTTTGTTTGTTTGGGAAAACCTTTATCTCTCCTTCCATTCTGAATGAGAGGCTGCCGGGTTTCTTGGCTGCATATCATTCCTGTTCATCACATTGAAGATTTCCTGCCATGTTTCTGTAGATAAGTCTGCTACTACCCTTAGGTGTCTATCTTTGTATGTTAAGACCATTTATCCCTAGCTGCTTTCAGAATTCTCTTTATCCTTGTATTTTGTCAGTTTCACTATGATGTGTCATGCAGAAGGTCTATTCAAGATACGTCTGAGGGGAGTTCTCTGCGCCTCTTGGATTTCAAAGCCTGTTTCCTTCCCCATGTTGGGGAAGTTCTCAGCAATGATTTGTTCAAGTACCCCTTTAGCTCCTTCTCTCTCTCTTCTTCCTCTGGAATTCCTGATATGCATATTGTTCCGTTTGATTGCATCACTCAGCTCTTGAATTCTTCTTTCCTATTCCTGGATCAGATTATTTCTCTTTTTCTCGGCTTCCTCTTTTTCCATAATTTTATCTTCTAATTCACCTATTCTCTCTTCTGCCTCTTCAGTCCGCACTGTGGCCACCTCCAATTTGTTTTGCACCTCATTTATAGCGTTTTTTAATTCCTCCTGAACATTTTTAAGGTACTTGATCTCTGCAGTGATGTACTCCCTGCTGTCTTCTATGCTTTTCTCAAGCCCAGCGATTAGTTTTACGACTGTCATTCTATATTCGCGTTCTGTTATGTTGCTTATATCACACCTATCTGTTTTTAAACTCGCTCCGACCCCTATGCCTGGTTTCCCTGGTGTAGATTGTGTCCGTGGTGTAACACCGATCTGGAGGTGACTCCCCAACTCCCAGTGATGCGGTCTGGGCCGCCGCTGCCAGCCCCAGTCCGAAGAGAGTTCTGCTGTTAGAAACGGGACTTCTCTTCAAAAGCCCTGCATTAGGGAAGGGGTGATAGGCTCCCTCTCCGTCCCCGTCTGAGGTTTTTCTCTTGTCCAGATACAGTCCTACACTTCCCCAGCCGCTCTTTCTATTCCCTTTGTCTTTCCGCAGAAGGGGCTCCCTCCCCTCTGTACCTCCGAGGTCTGTTTTATCTCCCCCAGTTCGCATTCACCACTTGTGTAAATAATTTTTAAAAAACGTTCAGAGAATTTACTTTTACCTTCTTTTAAAGCAAGGAATGATTAGGCCTAAGAAACATACTATTAGCCAAGATAAAAAGTGACTTCAAATTTCTGAAAACTTACTTGATGTCAGCACCCGCAACAAAGCAGCCTGGCTTTGATGAGATAAGGACGGCGCTTCTGATTTGATCACTAGCCCAGATTTCATTCATTACTTCTAAGAACTCTGATTGCAGTTCTTTGTTCAGTGTATTTACCTGCCAAAGGGAAATATATATAAATCTAAGGGTTTCAATCTCAAGTACCAGACGTGCAAATCACTATGAAATGCTATCCTGACCATAGGAAATTTGTTTACCCAGCAGAAATATACTGTTAGAAGCAAGAAAGAGGGGCAGGGGAAAAAAATCTAGACCCAGTATTTTCTACTCAGCTTTGGCTAACCATAAGCACCCTCCCTTTAAAAACAGATCTACTCAAAGGAGGAACTCAAGGTTATACTTCTAAGAGTCTGAAACATATGCAGGCTACATACATTTGTTGGTATGGAAAAATCTGTGTAACATTAAGAAAAAAAGGATTCAAAATTAGACCTATAGTATGATCTTACTTTGTAAATATTATTTGTTGAAACTAGATTAAATGTTAAAAGTGGTCACCTTTGGGTTTGTATTATGAATGATTTTTTATAGCTTTAAAACTTCCCACTGTAGGCATGTGTTGGTTTTGTGTTCAGAAAAAATGCTAAACTTAGAAAATTCTGAAAAAATACCTTAAGTTTGAATCATTGGTCAGTGGGTACCAAAATTTACTCAAGTGAGGGAGATTGGCTCTTCTTTTCCTTAATTTATGATGGTTGTTCATTGCTTCCATCTAGGTCCTGCTATTCCCTCTAGACGTCTAGTAATAGTGTCTGACACCAATTTTAGATGGGGGAAAAGCATAAGCTCCTACAACAGACGTCTTCTTGGCAAAGACTGGATTGGTGCTGCATGCTTTGTTGAAGTTGCCAAAAACACACGAAGCTCCACTTTGAATAGAACTTGACTTCCAACATGTGACCTGCACTGTCATTCAAGTTCCTCAGGCGGTGAAGAAAGCATGCTTAACAACCTGGCAGTTACGATGGGTAGGTGAGTTCTGATTCTTATAAAAGTGTGCACTTTGGTCCTTATCTAGTAGATCACCTCTGTATTCGACACAGAAACAGAGGCTAATTTCAGTAATTCTTGATGTTAATCTGACACCTGACGCCAACTAGAAGGAATTCTTGGTCAAGGACCTCTGCTCCAGAAAACTGCATTCCTTGAGCAATTTGTCAGGCTAACTATCACAGCTACAAATTCATATAAGATTACTGTCAGACTGGTGGATTTCTTTCTTTCCTATTTAGCACCGGATTCATGAATGTAGTTAGGAGAATAGACCGGAGCAAGTGAAATTAGGTACCTTTGAATTGGGTGAGTTAATTCGAACAACAGCCACATCCCCTTTGACTCCATAGTTAATATGGGTTCTGGCTAAAAAGAGAAGGATAATTTATTTGTAAACATGTTTATTGCTAAATAAATTTAAAAAGCAAGGTAAGCAAGTCAATAAGAAATTAAACTTACTTAGCAAAGCAGAGGACACTGAAAAGTTGCGGCAGATATAACCTGCAAGAAAAAGATTTCAAAATTAATTACTATTTTGATTCAAATTCATTTACAAAATTAAAATAGTGTCTGCAGTACCAGCTAAATATTACGAAGCTGGAATTTATAACCACAAAAAACCCAAAATGAAATTAATGTATTCTGGGCCATGATTGTGACTACTACCATATCTTTTTCATTGTAATTATCAGCTTATAAAATTATTTAGATACTAAATGTGATAGGTAGAAGAATGCCCCCCCAAAGACATCCAGGTCCCTGGGGTGCCTGAGTGACTCGGTCGGTTAAGCATCCAACTTCTGCTCAGGGCATGATCTCACGGTTCACGAGTTTGAGCCCCACACTGGGCTCTCTGCTGTTAGTGCAGAGCCTGCTTCCAAACTTCTCTCTCCCTTTCTCTCTGCTCCTTCCTTGTTTGTGCCTGTATTTCCTCTCTCTCTCTCAAAAATAAATAAACATTAAAAAAAAAAAAAGATGTCCAGGTCCCCAGAAACTGTGAATAGGTTATATGGTTATATATAGGTTATATGAAGGAAACTATGGATAGGAATAGAATTAAGATTGCTAATTAGCTGACCCAAACATAGGGAGAGTAGCCTGGATTATCAGGTGGGCCAATGTAATCACAAATACAGAGAGTCAATGAGAGTCAGAGAGATGGCACCATGAGAACTTAGCCCTACTTTGCTGGCTTTGAAGAAGTCAGGGAATACAGGCAGCTTTAGAAGCTAGAAAAGGCAAGGAAATGACTTCTCCAGAATGAACACAGAGTATCCAGAATGAACATAGCCCTGCCAACACCTCTGATTTCAGCCCAATGAGACTCGTTTCTGACATCCATAATAAATCTGTACTGCTTCAGACGCTAAACTTGTGGATTTTTTTTATAGCGGCAATAGGAAATAAATACACTAGGAGATAAGTAATCTACAAAGTGATCCATAATGTCAATCTCAAATACATCTGAACCATGTGCTCTGTTGTATTTTTTTTTTTTAGAGAGAGAGAGAGAGAGCGAGAGAGCGCATGCTCGAGCAGGGGAGAGGGGGCAGAGGGTGGGAGAAAAAAGGGGAGGGAGGGAAAGAGAAAGAATTCCCAGTAGCCTGACACGGGGCTAGATCCCATGACCCTGGGATCATGACCTGAGCCGAAATCAAGAGCTGGATGCTCAAGGGACTAAGCCACCTCGGCACCCCACATCCTCTTGTATTTTTATGGAGAAACGATCAAAAGTAAAATCATATACAATGGAGTATTAGCCATAAAAAAGAGCGAAATCTTGTCATTTGCAACCATGTGGTTGGAGCTAGAGAGTACTACACCATGCAAAATAAGTCAGAGAAAGACAAATACTGTATGATTTCACTCATATGTGGGATTTAAGAAACAAAACAAATGAGCAAAGGGAAGAAAAGACAGAGGCAAACCAAGAAACAGATTCTGAACTACAGAGAACTGATGGTTACCAAAAGGGAGGTAAATGGGAGAATGGGTTAAATAAGTGATGGGGATTAAGGAATGTACTTGTAATGAGCACTGGGTGTTGTACGGAAGTCCTGAATCACTATTACTATATTGTACACCTGATTAGCTAAATTCAAATTAAGTTCAAATAAAAATAATCAAATTCAAATAAAATTCAAATAAAAACTTAAAAAAAAGTGAAATCAACAGGCTCTAGTGGCCATTTATGGAATAGTCCAGGCACACTCCGCTATTTTAAGAATTTCTAACTGAACAGGTGTATATTGTACTCCACCAAGAATACGCCTACCCTGGGGATGACAAAGACCAGCTAGTCTCCCTTTTTCCTAATCACTTCATTACTTCACACTCTCTTGCATAATAATGATGAGATGATATATTGAGCACAGGCCATCACGAGAAGTCCCAACACTGGGTCTTCCAAACAGGACTATGGATAGACGGTAAGGAACACTGGGAAATTCCTGGGCAAAAATTCGGTTTGTTCGGGGCATTACTCTATCTCCTTTCTAGCATTAAAGGATAACCTCTGCCCTGCTCTCATCCAAACGTCTTGCTCTAAGTAGTAACCAAGCTATTCTGGAGGCCAGCATAGGGTCCACATCCATTAGCTACAACTTCCAACCTTCTTTAAAAACACCTTGCTCCTTCTTCCTTTCTCTTTTATATTTCATGCTTCACTTCAAACCACATGTCACTTCAAACCATATTAAACCACTTCACACTATACCTCTTTAACTCCTTATTCCTCCCTACCCACATCTTCCAAACCTTATCCAATATCTTAGAAAAAAGTTTTCTTTCTTTGGCTCTAAAAATAAAAACAAATCATCCCTTAATAATTATTAAACATAATAGGAGTACACATGAAATACATGTATCCAGGAAAAGGCACAAGTTTTAAAGTAATACCAAATATAATAAAGAATAAGTGCTTTATTTTTAAATGTTTACCTTTCAGAGATAGAACTGGGGAGGGGCAGAGAGAGGGAGACACAGAAGGCTCCAGGCTCTGAGCTGTCAGCACGAGCCTGACGTAGGGCTCGAACTCACGAACGGTGAGGTTATGACCTGAGCGAAAGTCAGATGCTTAACCAACTGAGCCACCCGGGCACCCCAAGAATTAGTGCTTTAATAATATCCAGTGGTTCCTCCAAGTATCTCCTGTAATTTGCTAGCTTTCCCTCACTATATTATTTCATTCCTTTAAAAATAACTTAAGTACATTTACCTCTATCAATTCATACGCTAAATATTAGTAAATTTAATTTCTTTCCTTTTATATATTTTTTCATGGTAAGTGTACTCGTCAATCCCTACCACCTATCTCACCCATCCCTTCCGCCTGCCTCCCCTCTGGTAGCCTTCAGTTTGTTCTCTATAGTTATGAGTCCGTTTCTTGGTTTGTCTCTTTTTTCCTTTGCTTGTTCTTTTTTTTTAATTAAAAATTTTTTTTGAACATTCATTTATTTTTGAGAGAGCACGAGCAGGGAAGGGGCAGAGAGACACAGAATCTGAAGCAGGGTCCAGGCTCTGAGCTGTCAGCACAAGGCCTGACATGGGGCTCAAACCCACAAACCGTGAGTCATGACCTGAGCTGAAGTTGGACACTTAACCAACTGAGCCACCCAGGCGCCCCAGTTTGTTCTGTTTCCCAAATTCCACATGAGTGAGTTCACATGGTATCTTTCTCTGACTTATTTCGCTTAGCATTATACTCTCTAGCACTATCCATGTTATTGCAAGTGGTAAGATTTTATTCTTTATAGTTGAATAATAGTCCATCATTATTTCATTCTTAGTTCCTAGTATTAAAACTTTTTTATATCTAATTTTTTAAATAAATTAAAAAAATTTTTTTTAATGTTTACTTACTTTTGACAGAGACAGAGTGTGAGCAGGGGAGGAGCAGAGAAAGAGGGAGACACAGAATCTGAAACAGGCTCCAGGCCCTGAGCTGTCAGCAGAGAACCTGACGTGGGGCTCGAACTCACAAACTGTGAGATCGTGACCTGAGCTGAAGTTGGTGCTCAACCGACTGAGCCACCCAGGTGCCCCTAAATTAAATAAAAAAAAATTTTTTTATATCTAATGCAGAAATATACTGCATTTGGACTACATTAGAGGCTACATATGGTCTTGGAATCCAAAGCATAATTTAGGAGAATGTGAAGTGACTGCCTAACTTAGGAATGTTATTAAAAAAAAAAAAAAAAGGTTGGGGGGCACCTGGGTGGCTCAGTCGGTTAAGCGGCCAACCTCGGCTCAGGTCATGATCTCACAGTCTGTGAGTTCAAGCCCCGCGTCGGGCTCTGTGCTGACAGCTCAGAGCCTGGAGCCTGCTTTGGATTCTGTGTCTCCCCCTCTCTCTCTGCCCTTCCCCTGCTCACTCTCTGTCTCTCAAAAATAAATAAAACGTTAAAAAAATTAAAAAAAAAAAAAAGGTTGGGATGCTTGGGTGATTCAGTCAGTTAAGCATCCAGCTACTGATTTTGGCTTAGGTCATGGTCCCATGATATTGAGCCCCATGTTATCAAGCCCCATGTTGGAACCTGCTTGGGATTCTCTCTCTCTGCCTCTCCCCTGATCATGTTCTCTTTCTCTCTCTCAAAATAAATAAACTTAAAAAAAAAAAAAAAGGTTAAAATCCCTAGCAACCTCTCAGCAGCTAAACCTTTCCACCAGCCTGTGACCACCTGTCTGTCTCTGACTACTCTCTTATTCTCCAAATCCCCTACCTTCATCTGGCTTAGAATTTGAGGGATCTCAAATAAGAGTCTAAGATAAGACTGTCTTGGCATGCAGTGATAATCAAAGGTAATGGATAATAAAATTAAACCATGTTGGCCATTTCATGTCACGGTGGTATTCTTTTTAAAAATCCTGGTCTTTGTGGCGCTTATATCCTACAACAGCAGGGGGTGATATATATCAGGAAGAATCAGTTCCTTCTTAGTAGAGATAAAGAAGAAGTGAAAATAGGTCTGGCATAAAAAGGACTTTGCCTGTGGAGTGGAAATTCCAGTGGGAGGGGAACAGGGACTAGAACAGGGAGAGGGGATGGACTAAGTCACTGGGAATGCAGGGTGGGAGTGATGGGGGGAAAGACAGGGAAAAACAAGAAACATAAATATGTAAAAAAGCAGGTTAGGAGGTAAGTGCTAAGCAAAAAAGAAAACAGGAGGTGTGAGGGCTTGGGCATGGGTTGCACTTTTAAAGACCAACTATTTGAGACAACAGGTTGGTGCTCATTAGCTTATGGGTCAAACCGTTTTAAAGTCTTACCACTAATCTACCTTTGCTGCACACACACCCATACACATACACACGAAACATCCTCTACATCAATAAAGACAAAAAACGAAGAGGAAAATAAGTGTACAAACATCTTGAAACAAATTCAAACACAGTAGAGACAAAAAACCAAGAGAAAATAAGTGTACAAAGGTATCTTGAAACAAAATCAAACCACAGTCAACTAAATTAAGTTGGTAGCTACAAAGTAGCTTTGCTTTTGGAATCTAGCCTTATCCATGACCAAATCTGGACAGCTTATTCCAGAGCAGCTAGGTGAACTTTAGCCTATATCAACTGTGCCAGCAAAAGCGATAACCTTTGTCCTACTTCTTAATCATCCCAAGGACTTAACTCAAAAGATACCTACAAGACCTAAAACTACAGCAGTGGAGAGAGTTGGATTACGGATTACGGGAACACAAATTTCAATAGGAAAACGTTACTTGGGTTATACAATCAAAAGTTTTTCTCAATACTCAACCCTGGGGGAAGAGATAGGATTAAGGAAGTGAATCAAATTATTTATTTTTTAAATGTTTACTTACTTTTGAGAGAGAGAAAGAGACAGAGTGTGAGCAGGTGAGGGGCAAAGAGAGAGGAAGACACAGACTCTGAAGCAGGCTCCAGGCTCTGAGCTGTCAGCACAGAGCCCCGATGCGGGCTCGAACTCTTGAACCACAAGATCATGACCCAAGCCGAAGTCGGATGCTTAAGGGTAAGGGGTGCCTGGATGGCTCAGTCAGTTAAGTGTCTGACTGCGGCTCAGGTCATGATCTCACTGTTCCCGAGTTCAAGCCTCACATCAGACTCTGTGCTGACAGCTCAGAGCCTAGAGCCTCTTTCAGATTCTGTGTCTCCCTCTCTCTCTCTGCCCCTCCCCTGCTGATGTTCAGTCTCTTACAAAAATAAATAAACCTTAAAAAAAATAAAATAAAAAGACCGAGCCACTCACTTCCACTCACTGAGCCCTGGAAGTGAGTCAAATTTAAATACACATCATCAATTACACTATTTGGCTCTAATTCATTTCCTGTGAAATTATTCTATCATTTATATAATCAGAAATTTAGATCGAGGAGTAGGAATTAAATAAGATATCTTGGTCAAGTTGTAGCTTTCATTTGACAGTCATATTCAGAATTACAGCATTTGTGGGGTAGGAGTGGGTTAGAACTTTGAGGATTACAAATCAGTTTCAAGAAAATTTATCCATCCACCAGTAAATATTATAATCTCATTAAACATTTGCTAATGACCATGGCACAGACTTTCATTTTGACTCAGGTTTTCAAAATTCCTAAACTGATATTCAAAGGGGTAATAACTATAATAAGCCACATTTTCTTATTGGTAAAAACAACGCAAAATACATAAACACTTATATGTGTATATATTCCTATACAAAAAAATATAAAAAAGCTAAGCTTGTTATTTATTCTCAGATATAGAATCATAGTTCTTCAGGGCAGGAAAGAGTTAATAGCAGCGTGTACTGAGAATTAATGAAAAAATTTAAACTTAAAATAATTGCTTTAAAGTTCACAAAAGTATCAGTCCCATTTCACAAATGAGAAAACAGACATAGAAATTGTCCGTCACGAAAGGATAAAAAGCAAAGCCAGATTCAAGCCCAAAAGTCAGACCCCAAATTTAAATGCTTTGAATTGCTCTTTCATGTTATTTCTAATGTCTAAGAAAATCCAGTCTCACTCATTATACAGGCGAGGAAAATAAAGCTCGGTTAGACTAAGGTATTTGTTCAAAGTTACACAGCTAGTTAGTGACCAGAAACCACACAATCTGATTATCAGCTCAGTGTTACACCAGCTGCAAATCCATAAGTACCTTAAAACCAATGAAGAGGCTAGTTCAAATATACACCTTTGATTTTCGAAAAGCCTTAAATCATAAACGTGGAAAAATAGAAAAGAAAACAAGACAAAACCTGTAAGGTAACATTACCAAATGCTAACAGTTACTGTACGTGAGGTTAAGAGAATGGGTGACTCTTTTTTCTTAACCCTTCCCCAATCTTGACATTTCAATTTTTTGTAATACTATGATTGGTATACACACACACAGCAGTCCTGTAGAGACTAAAACCACTGGCTGAAATAGGATCATCCAAAATTAATCTCTTACAGCAGACTCCAGCTAGGGGTCTACAAAAAGCACGCCTTTCCGGTGGTCCAGGAGGAAGGCATATTACAAGTTAAAATTTACCTTGTACTAAGGGTAACATGCAATAAAAAGTCACATTTCACCTTACAGATTTGAGATGGGAGGAAAATGCTTCATTTTCCTTCAGTACCCACTTTAACCCTTTCACTGCCGGTCTGAAAAGGAAAAGATAATATAGCTAACGCAACCCTAAATGGATACCGTCAGAAACAGTAAAAGTAGAACAGTTCTTAAAATTATCTAACATTTTATTCCCTAAGGTACAGGTTTTTGCATATCTTATTTTTTCGTCGCTCTGCCCCCAGCGCGTCCACAGACGGGATAGCGGTATTTAAGTATTTAAAAAAAAAATGTTTCTTCTGGTAAGTTGCCAAGCCTTCCTTTGAAACTTAACATACTATACGTTCACAGCGGAATTATTGGAACTGCAAGAGTCGAGGTCTTGAAATGTGGTAATAGGTACAAAAATGGTTTGAGGAAAAGCAGCTGGGAGTCGCAGTAATTTGCAAAACTGGTTAATACTACCTAAGAAGCTTTTTAGACTGCTCTTGTTAGGAGTAAGGTGCCGTGGGGCCACAAACATGTGACAGATTTGGATTGCACCAGTCCTCCTGGAACTCCTGATCTAGAAGGGACAGGTCCGAAGCCATCATAAAAGAAAATAAGATGGGCGTGAGCCCAGAAGTGCCACGGAAAGAATTGTGGAAGGTACCAGACCTGGGGGATAGGACTCAGAAACGTTAGGGGTTACGAGCCTAAAATCGCTGCAGGGCTCGGGAGCCGTGAGAGAGGAGGTGTCAGTCTGCGCAAGGACACAGGAAGGGGGGGGTCCAAGAGGGGCATCCTTTCCCCACATCCAGGGCTGAGTTTCCCAGGCGGGGACGGGGAGGCGACTGCAAAAGGGAGACATGCCTTCGCAAGGATTCTGCCTGGGGCTGCGGGGTGCTCCCAGCCAGGTCTCACCTGGACAGCGGAGCGTCCTGGAGGCAGTGAAGCGGCTAAGGCTGCCGATCGCGCGGGAGGCCACCATCTTGAGCTGAAGAGGACGAAAGTGGAAAGCACTTAGGTGGGGGACTGCGGGCGGAGGATTTTTCTCCCTTAGTCTGGCCCCAGCCAGGCGTCCGAAATACTGCCTGACTAAAACCCCGACGCCGAATTGCCCTTGGCTCCTTGCCGTGCCTTTCGCTTCTGGCTAAAAGGGGGGAGGGAGGACTCTTTCTTCGCTGGAGGAGGGGGCGAGTGCCCACTTTTCTATACAGGCGGCCGGCGGGCAGCCTGCAGAGTTCGCGGGCGGGAGTGAGGGGTCCTTTGGGGCGGGACCCGCCCCTTGATCCTGTCTAGTCCCGGCATTTGGGCTCGAACCTTACCCGCAGCGGGAGCTCGAGAGGTCTGGAGCTAAGGTGAGCGTGAGCGTGCGCTTGGCTTTCCGCCCAGTCTTTCCCTGCGGCGACATCTGCCCTTTCTTTCCCATCTACTGCATCAGTATCCGCGGCCGCCTCCGTTCCCGCGGAGAGTGGAGTTCCAGGGAGGGGAAGGAAGCCCTGGGGACAGGGTTTCCAGGGCCGGTGTGGTAATGACAGTAACTGGGACTAGTTTAAAGTCGGTAGCTGTGAGTAGCGGTGTCATCTGTGTCTTTAACTTTATCAGCCTCACAAGTTAAGAGATTGTTTGCTCGTGTGTGTGTGTGCGGGCGGGCATAAAGCACTGGGCTATGTTTCATTACGTGGTTTTGTTTCATCCGTTCTGCCTGTCGCGGGGTCAGCGTCTATAGAGATTTAGAACCGGGAGTTGGGATTACCTTACCCCAGCTATCTGGAGTGGTACTTGGTCACGTGACCTTTCGGGCCCCAGTATGGGAGGAGTTGAGCTATTCCTCCGTCCTGCTGGGAGAGCCAGGGCTTCAGAGGATTTTCTAACGTAGGAGGTACCTGGCCATCATCTGGTCATTTATCCACTTCACTTTATCGGTGAAGCCCACGAATCAGCGTCAGTGGTCTCGTCTGTGGTCACAGGTGGTGGAAATAGGACTAGAGCCACTCTACTAACTTCTAATCACGAGCTCTACATTGCATAATATTTATTTTTGTGTTGGAAAGATGAGTTCGAGTTCTTAAATAATGCGATTGATTCCAAAACGAAATAACGTTAATTTGCAAAAAGAATTCATGATGATCTCCAAAGGCCCTCCAGCTCATAAGATTTTTTTTTACAGTTAAAAGCTTGTCTCCTGCCGTCATAATGCTTTCTGCTGCATATAGTTCCGTTTAGCGCTTATTATTTAGATAAGGGGTGGCAAATTTTTATGTTAAGGGCCAGATAGTAAAGAGTTTAAGTTTTGCAGACCCATATTGATCTCGCTCATATATTTGTTTCGTTTTCTTCAGTTCTACAATTCGTTAAAAGTATAAAAACTCTTGTTAGCTAAAGGCCGGTGGATTGTAGTTTGCCCTCCCCTTTTGGCTCTCGACTTTTTTGTTCCTTGTACTCTCAAAATCATAAGCTCCATCAGGGCAGAAATGTTATGCTTATGCTTATTATGGCTTGCATAGAGAGGAACCAGGTGTATTTATACCACCATCCATTAACATTAATAGCAAACATTTATGACCCTTACTGTGTATCAGGCACCGTTCTAAGTGCTTTGTGTATATTAATTTAATTATTTCTCTTAGCAACTCTATGAGGCAAGTATTGGAATTATCTACATTTTACTCTAAGGAAGATTAAGTAACTTGCTTAAGATCAGAAAACTAGGGTGAAGCCAGGATTTGGCTTTAGACCGACTGATTTTAGAGTCTCTGCCTTCCATTATATTGTGTCTTACACTGTAACCTGAGTGCGATGTTAAGCCCCTCCGTTTGGCTTTCATTACTTGCCTAGGGATTTCTTCCTTTCCCTTACTCCAGGCGCATGGATGCATCTTTCAATAGTTCCACACCCTACTCAAGACTACTCTGCGGAGTTTCCACGCTTCCCAATTCTTTAGTCCAAATGTCTGTTTCCAAAAGCTTAGAGCAAATGACAGTAAATGTCAACCTTCCTTGGGGTAGTTTGCTTAGTTTCTTTCTTTTGAATGTGTTTTTAATGAATTATTGATTTAATAATATTAAGTCTTTGTCAGAAACTACAGAGAAGAAAGTAAGTATACCTGTAATTCCACCACCCAGAGATAACTGCTGTTAACATTATACTATGTGTTTTTCTGGACATTTTTTATGCATTTGTGTATTTATATATGTAATTCTAATACATGTAGATTTTAAAACTAGAATAACACTGTATATAAAAAGTAAAATGCTCATTGTAACAAAATTTTTTTGAGAAGACAGAGGAATATAAAATGAAAGCTTCTCTTTATTCTTTTCATATATAGACTCTTAGCTTTATGGACTTGTTTTTCTTTCCTCCATAAAATGGTGTCTTACTATATATATATATATATATATATATATATATATATAGATCTGCACCTTGCTTTTTCATATAATATATATCGTGGACATTTTTCTACTGTCAATATTTACATGTATATTGTGTCTCAGTTTTCTTTCCAAACTGCTGCACAATGTTCCATGGTACGTTTGTACTATATTTAACCATGTCTTGCTGATGTGCGTTTAGATTAGTTCCAGTGTTCCACTAATGTAAACAGTGCTACAGGGAACAGCTTGAATATTTCTGTAGGCCAGAGAGCTGTGTATGCTACATAGACATCTCGAATATTTCTATAGGTTAAAGACCAATTAGAGGAACTATTGGACTCAGAAATTCACAATTCAGATTTAGTTAGAGAACTAAAAATTGTCTTCCAAAAAGGCCTTAGCAGTTTACACTACTATCAACCATACATGGAAGTGCTTAAATAGATCCATTTTTGCTAGAATTATGTGTTAACCATAAAAAAACACCATTTTTTACGTGTTAACCGTAAAAAAACACACAAAAAAGCATAACAAAAAAAATTTGCCAATCTTACAACCTCACAATGATACTTTTAGTTTAAAAAATGTTTTTATTGTTAGTGAGGTTAAACATTTAATATTTTGTTTATTTGACATTTTTACTTCTGTGGTTTGCTCACCGGTTTTTTTTTTGTTTGTTTTTAGTCGTGTGTCAGTAAGGAGGCTTTCAGTTCCAGAGAACAAAATTAAACTCAGATTGGCTTCTTAAAGGGGATTTATTGACTAATAGCTGAAAAGCACAAAAGGAGCATGGGTTTCAGATATGGTGCAGTTAGCGCTCTAGTTTCCTTTTCTGAAATTCTCGGCTCTGCCCTCTTTTGGGGGTCAGCTCCGTATGTTTAGACTAACTTTTTTCATGTTTGCAAACTGTAGTAGCTGTGCCAAACCACAGAAGAAGGGATTTCTATTCCAGAATTCCAGGCAGAAGATTTGCTTGTCAGACTGACTAGATTATCCCTAAATCAATACCGGTGGTCAGGTCAATACCACGCAGAGTTGGTTTAGTCCTTGGTTACCTGAGCCAATGATCCTGACAAAGAAAATGAAATCATTCTAATTGGTTTAAACCCTGGTGCTGGGCTGGATTCAATCCCATGGAAACTACATATGACAACTGCGTTGCGGGGTGAAATGGATATTTGGGTGAAAACCACAGATTCCATTATAGATTATTTCTCTTTTTTCTGTCATTTGTAACAGTTCTTTAGGGATTATGGATATTAACCTTTTGTCTGTTTTACATGTTGCAAATATTTTTTCTGAATCTATTGTTTGCCTTTTAACTTTTAGTATCTTGCTATGTAGATATTTTACATACTAGTTTAATCAAATCCATTAGTTTCTCTTTGTTTTTATGCCTTCTGTATCTTATGCCATATGTTGGAAGCCTTTTGCCACATAAGATTATGAAAATATTCTCTAATACTTTTTTGTAGTACTTTTATAGTTAACTTACAAATAATTAGATTAATCTGTCTGGACTTGATTTGTACATGTATGAGTTATGGACCTAAAGTTTTTTACAAATGATTAGCCATTTCCCCCCACAAATCCATTGAATAATTCATCTTTCTCCTGTGTATTTGAAATGTTATCTTTATTACGTACTTAATTCTCTTAAGTGTGTTTCTGAACTTGCTACATCCTGTTCTGTTGACTAGTTTCATTGGTTTCTGTGCCAGCGTTGCACCACTCAGTTCATGGTGGTATATTTTTATTTTTTAATGTTTATTTTTGAGAGAGAGAGAGAGAGACAGAGTGTGAGTGGGGAGGGGCAGAGAAGGGGGAGATACAGAACTCAAAGCAGGCTCCAGGCTCTGAGCTGTCAGCACAGAGCCTGACACAGTGCTCAAACTCACGAACCGCGAGATCATGACTCATGACCCGAGCTGAAGTTGGACGCTTAACTGACTGAGCTGCCCAGGTGCCCCAGTTCCTGGTGTTTCTATAGAAAGCTTTGGTATCTATTGGAGCAAAGTCCCCCACACCCACCCTTTTGTCTTTATCGACATTTTCTTGATTATTTTCATGACGCTTAAGATGAACTTAAGGGAATTGGTATCTAAGACTCATGTGGCATCATGTGTAGCTTCTGGAAACAGTGGTGCTCATCTCATGGCCCAGTTCATCTCTCCCTGGCCAAAGTCTTTGAGCATCCCTAGGCTAGTGAGCCTGGAGTTTGGATTCCCTCATCTCTTTTCTTTTTTATTTAAAAAAAATTTTTTTAAAGTTTATCTATTTTTGAGAGAGAGAGACAGAGTGTGAGTAGGGGAGGAGCAGAGGGAGAGGGAGGCACAGGATCCAAATCAGGTTCCAGGCTCCGAGCTGTCAGCACAGAGCCCGATGCGGGGACTCGAACTCAAGGACCGTGAGATCATGACTTGAGCCAAAGTCAGATGCTGAACCAACTGAGCCACCCAGGCGCGCCCCCCCCCATCTCTTTTTAATCCACATTTTTGGAAAAATGTGATTTTTTTTTCTTTATTGAAGTCATAGGGCATCCGCTTTTTAGTCTGTAAAGACCCAAGAGAAGTCAAACAAGGCTTTTATATTATCTATTGTGTTTTTGTAACAAATTACCCCAAAATTTAGCAGATTAAAACAAAAATTTATTATTTCATACGGTATTGGGGGGTGACTTAGCTCGGTGGTGCCGACTTAATTTCTCATGGGGTTGCAGTCAGAATGTTGCCCAGGGCTGTCATCATCTGAGAGCTTGCCTGGGCTTGAGGATCGACGTCCAGGCTTATGTGACTTTTGGCAGGAGGTGGCAGTTCCTCACCATGCGGATCGTTTAATAAGGCAGCTGGCATCCCCCGGAGTGAGGGATCAGAGAGAATGACCAAGAGCGAAGTTGCGGTATTTCTTATGGCCTGATCTCAGAAATGACACACCATCCTTTCTGACCTATTCTTTTGGTTACCTGCACCACCTGCGGTGTAATGTGGGAGGCAACTGTACCAGGGCGTGACTACCAAAAGGTGGAGGCTTTTAGGAGCCGTCTTGGAGGCTGGCCACCACAATCTCCATAGGCACATCTCATCAGCTTATTCTCTCTTTTTTTTTTTTTTTTTAAAGTTAAAACATGTTTCAAAATTGAGAAATTATAAAAGATGGACAAATGGCAAGTCTTCCTTACACCTACACCCTAATTACTCAGTTTCTTTCCTCTTTTTTTTTTAAGTTTATTTATTTATTTATTTTGAGAGAGAGATAGGCAGGGAGGGGCAGAGAAAGAGGGAGAGAGAATCCCAAGCAGGCTCCACACTGTCAGCGCAGGACCCCACGCGGGGCTCAAACTCATGAACCATGCGATCATGACCTGAGCTGGAATCAAGGACACTTAACTGACTGAGCCACCTAGGCGCCTCTTAGTTTTTAATGTTTTTCTACTTTCAGGGATATTTTATACAGATACAAGGAAATAACATACATTATTTTTTCTTTTTTTAACGTGAACAATAGCTGGTGTCCCCTGTTTTGTACTTTTTCCATTTAATACGGGTTAACAATGTACTATATGGTCCATAACCATTTCCTTATCGTTCGTAGTTGCATAATATTTTATTGGGTGGTTGTAGTTTGGTTTACTTAAACAATTCCCTATTCACTGGTTCTTCAAATCTTTCACTGTTATACACAGTAATGAAATGCATCCTGTCTCGTGTGTGTAGGTAACATCCTTAAAGTAAATTCATGGAAGTGGAATTACTGGGTCAAAAGTTCTAGGCAATTGTAGCTGTGACAGTGAATTGCCAAATTGCCCTCCACAGGGATTTACCCCAGTTTGCCCTCTCAACAGGAGTACGGAGATCGCCTGCTTGTGTATTAGCCCGCAGTGTGTATCAAACCTTCCAGCCTTTGCCAGTTTCACAGGTCAAATATTCTCTCTCTATATTAGGTTTCGGTTTGCATTTCCCTTAGGGATGAGATCAAACTTCTCTTCTTATATCTAAGAGCCGTTTGTATTTCCATTTCTACGAATAGTGTGTTCATATCTTTTGCCCATATTTTTTCTTACTGGTTTGTAGGAATTCATTTTTTAAGAATTTAGGAGAGCAGTTAGTATATTTTAAATATTTTAAAAGTTAAGGTCTTTTAATTTTTTTATTATTTCGAAACAATAGCAAGCTTGTTAAAAAGAGCAAGTGCACAGGCACCTGGGGCTCTGTTAAGCTTCCAACTCTTGGTTTCTGCTCCGGTCATGATCTCATGGTTCATGAGTTCAAGCCCTGCATCCAGGCTCCTTGCTGTTGCTTGTGATTCTCTCCTCCCTCTGTCCTTCCTTAGCGCGCTCTCTCTCTCTCTCTCTCTCTCTCTCTCTCAAAATAAATAAACTTAAAAAAAAAGTATCAAGTGCAATACATGACCTTTTTTTTCTTACAGCAGTTGGTAGTTGCTGACGTGACACTACACCATTCCTAAATACGGTAGTGTACATTTCTTCACATACAAACCTTGCACAAGGCATTCTACCTAATCACAACATAGCCTTCAAAGTCAACAGATTGACATTGGTGGCTTCATGGTCAGGTCCAGCAATCTCTCTACTCCTTTGACCCTAGAGAAGACCATGAACTCTGGGGGTGGACTGCCCGGCTTCAGATCTCACTCTGCCTCTTACTAGCTGTGGGTCTTTGGCCAGGTCCCTCAGTCCCTGTATGCCTCAGTTTTCTCATCGCCTATAGAGTGTGATAATAATGTTCAAATTGGTGGCTTGCACACTATGAAAGCCATGTTAGTGTAGCTGTATTATCCGAGGAAGGATAGTTTGTAATACATTACATTTTATAGTACTTTATAGTCACTGTGGTTAAGATGAGATCATAGACTATAAGCCACAAAATTGTTCAAATAACCCAGGATCTATTTTTGTTCTCTTTTTAGATTTCAGGATGACTTCCATCTTGACTTACACGTTTAAAAATCTTCCCAGTACATCAAAATGGGCCCTCAGATTTTGTAAGTTTTTCTTCTTTCTTTTTTAAAGATTAGAGTTGGATTTATAAGTAACTTACACAAACATTGAATTGTACTGCTTTTTGTAAACAGTCTTTTTTTTATCTTCCAGCTTTGAGACCTCTGAGCTGTTCCTCCCAGCTGCGAGCTGCCCCAGGTACAGTAATGTATAAAATAAACATTTCTGGTTTAAATGTTAGATTCTAGATTTGTGAATCGTGAGTAAAAACCAAGACTAATTTGCCAATTCTCTCTTTTTTATGAGCAACAGGAACATCACGATTGCCTTCAGATTAAAACGATATAGGGCTAGCCAGTAATAATGTGACGTGGTGTAGGGTTGACAGGAGGCCGCCGAGGGAATCACAGCAGTTCCTTGGACCTTGCCGGTCAGTGTATTCAGCTGTCAGTCCCGGAGGTGATTAGCATACAGACATTCTTGAGACAAAGTCAACTTTTTACATTTGCAGTTAATAATGGGCTTCTCTGTTAATCAACATGTGTGAGAGGACCCATTCCCGAAATGGGGTGATTGGGGAAGTAGTTCATGGAAGAGTGTTGTTTCGCCAATATGAAATGGAAAAGTAGGGAAATGGTGTTGAATTTATATAGTCATGTAGGCCCTTGGTAAACCCAGTGTAGATACCTATCCTGTCGACGTGTCTCCCCAGTGTAGGTATGCAAGTCCGCTCTAGGCGTGTATCTTCACTGACCAGAGCTGAAAACACTCTGACATGTTCATACCATGATTCTCTTCGCCCGGATCCTATATTGACATATGACTTAATGATTTTGGTTTTTTATGATATTCCTACTTGGATAATAGCTTAATAGAAGAGCGTCTTATCAGAATTCAGAAGACCTTTACTCTGTTCCATCCAGTTCTCTCTCTTTTGGGGCACTGACCTTGAACTGTTCAAGTCACCTTGAACTAGTCACTTTTCTTCCTTGTGCTTTAATTTCTTTGTCTAAAAAAGAATAATAATTGCAGTCTCTTAGACTCAAATAGTTCTGAAGATATCTCAAAGCACTTTGAAAACTAAACTCAATAAAGTGAAAAATGGTATTTATATATTTATTATTTTAACAATTAAAAAAATTTTTTTTAAGTTTTTAAGATTTATTTTGAGAGAGACCAGACAGCCCAAGTCGGGGAGGGACAGAGAGAGAGGGAGAAAGAGAATCCCAACCGGGCTCTGTGCTGCCAGTGCAGAGCCCCATGCAGGGCTTGAACCCATGAAACTGCAAGATCTTGACCCGAACCAAAACCAAGAGTCAGATGCTTAAATGACTGAGCCACCCAGACACCCCTATATTTTTACAATTAAAAAAAATTTTTTTTAAGTAGGCTCCATGCTCACCTTGGGGCTTGAACTCATAACCCTGAGATCAAGAGTCACATGCTCCACTGAGTGCGCCAGCCAGGCACCCTGATATTTTTCTTTCTGACATATATATATTCTCAGAGGTTATTGCCTAATCCCATCTGGCAAAGTTTCATGTCCTCATATAACAAATATATTTCTTCTAGCCTCAAAATTCTAGGTAGAATATAGATTTGTATTAGCCTCATGAAGAATAATTCCTTTCTGACTCATTTACCTTTTCCCTAATTCGGATGTTTGCCCCGATGCCTTTGCTTTGCAGTCACATAAATAGACCTGGTTCTTGCCAACTGGGAGAAGGTCAACCCGGGCACCATCAGAGGGGAGGCATTTATCCAGCTTTTAGACGACTTTTCCTGAAACATGTTTCTGTCTCCTCCACTATATTGCAAGCCCTTGCGAGACCTGAACCTTTTTGTATCCCCAGTGTCTAACGGTGATTTCTGTTAGCACTAATGGGGATCGTGTGCAAGAAGGCACATGGTAACACGAAGGAATGTGACCAGCGGGTGGGCGTGGGGGTGGGCGTGGGGGTGGGCGGGCATATGCTGCACAGGTTTTAGGTTGCAGTAATTTTATAACTTATTCCTCATGAAGTTCACAGGAATGTCCCTGGTTGACAGAACTTTTAGGATGAAGGATTTAGAATAGAGGATACAGAATTTGTTGGTGTTTTCAGTCCTAGGCAGACTGAAGATTATGCGCTGATTCAGTGGTTGTATCTCTACACGCGTGTATATACCACTGGGATAATACATAACACGTATTTCATCTGTTTTGACTTTAATTGTATGTATAAATATAGAATGTATATCAGCCATAAAATCCTAGGTTTTGGAGTTGGGAGGAGCCTTTTGAGGCCATCTAGTTCAGCAAATAATAAAGTTTTGACAGGGCAGGGACTAGAACCCAGATATTTTAATCCCCATCTCAGATTCTTAGAATACATTGTGGAATAAATAAAAAGGAGCCTTTGAGAAATTTCTGATGTGGTTGGGAGCCAGTGTGCATAAGAAACAGAATGAGACACCTTTGGGTGACTTCAATACATAATGAGTAGCAAATATTATTTTTAAATGTGGCTTGTAACATTGGTTTATTGCTTTATAATATGCCAAATTGTTTTGAATAGCCAGTTTTTTCCCCAGAAGTTCAGAGTCGAGAACTATAGGTAACCTTAGTTATCAGGGACAGGTTTCCTAGGAGGTGGAATGGGAACCAGCCTTGAGGGGTAAGTAAGAATTAGAAGAACAGAAGAGGCCACTCAGATGGGAGGGTACGTGAATAAAGACGGGGAGGTTGAAATGAGCAAGTGAGCAATGAGTGTGAAGGACTGGGGGCTTGCTCATCTTATCACATGGTAAACAGAGGAAGACGCTTTGGGATAGTTAAAGTGGAGCCTAGTGAAGCAGGGAATTCATTAGAAGAGTTAGGAATTTGAATTATATCTATAAGTGTATAAAAGGGACATGTAGTCAGTGGAATGGCACGATGGCATGTCATCTGACTTCCCCTATGTCTTTATTCTGCCAACGTCAGTCATGAGTAATCTGCAAATCTTCCAATTTAGCGGCCTCTTTCCAGTCCTCGTTCTCCTTGAGTATCGGAACATTTGACTGTCTTGTGCTCCTTGATACTCTCCTGCTTTTGCTGTCGTGCATTGATCTCCACTGACTCCCCTGCTGTCTCTCAAGTTCACTTCTGTCCCACATCTTCCCCCTGCCCTCTGAGTGTAGGGAGGTCACCAGGCCAAGTCTTTGATTGTGAGCCATGGGCCTGCTTAAGTGAAGGTTAAGAGGGCTTGAGTGTGCTGCGGCTGGGAAGTCGGTAGGAACCAGGCAGCCCTGGGGGCCGGCTACACCACGTGGTGTGTTCTTTCCTGGCTTTTCTCCTTCTTCCTTTATATCCTTCTTCCTTTATATCCTTCTTCGTTCTTCCTGCTGGCTTCTTTCCTCACTCAAGGTTTTGCTGCCCCATAACTGGCTTACAAGTGACGTCGGTTTACCAGGGCCCTGGTTTTTCCTCATAGCATCCTTTCAGCTCCCGCTAGTTAGTATTCCTCTTCATGCTGCGTTGCATAGATTCCTAAGAGAGAATCTGACTGGCACAGCTTATCACTAACAGGTGGATGACATGGGTTATTGGTTGGCCACTCTGTGGGTTGACTTTTGGTGATCCGGTACCCACCTGCAACCTAATCAGCTTTGACTATGGGCTTAGGGACGAGGTGTCTATGGCTGCCCCTTTGGCAGGGACTCTAAGCAGGGCAGCTCGCTGTAGAGGGGGGAATGGGTGAACTAGTGCTGTAAAATCTGTCTCTGTTTTTCTTCTGTGTTCTGAACTGTATCTCAGGGCTCTCCCATCTATACCTCACTTCTCTTCAGAGCTTTACCTTGTCAAGTGGAGGTATCCACCTGGGTGTCTCAACGTCGCTTCAGAGTTAGCATATTTAAGAGTGAAGTCATCTTTCTTCCCAAACCAGTTCTTACTCTGTATAGAAGAGTTAGGTTTTCTTAGTCTCTAAGCTTCCTTTATAATACTGTTCTTTCTTTCCATATCTGATCACCAGGATGCCTCAGGCTTTCTTTATAAAATCTCTCATACTGCTCCCTTCCTTTCCATTCACACCTTTATCCTGGCTTTTCGCACCACGTGCTTGGGTTTGCCACACTCTCCTCACTCATCTCCCGGTGCCTCTATGCCCTTCACCAGTACATCTCCATCACAGCTGACAGGGGAGTCTGTGTACCCCACTTTATCATGATTCTTAGCTTTGACCACTGTTTCCTTCAAGTTGATTGTGGATATTATCATAAATAGTTATCTGTGGGATCAGTAGGTGTGGTGGGTCAGAAAACTATATGTGACACATGAGTGTATGCACGCATGTGCCTGTAAGGAGAAAAAAGTTTGAAAATGATACACCAAATTAACGGTACCTCCTTCAAAGGAAATAATAGGGCAGGAGAGGGCATCAAAAGGGAACTTTAGTTTTACTCTCCATATTTTAGAGTTGTGAGTTTGTTTGTTTTGCCACAGCATATATTCATCTTTTTTTAATTAAAAAATTAGAGAAAGGTTTCTCTTTTTTTATTGAAGTATAATTAATTCAGTGTTGTATTAATGTCAGGTGTGCACTGTAACGATTTAGCAGTTCTGTACTTGATTTAGCAGTTCTGTACTCGTACTCATCAAGATAAGTGTGTGCTTAATCCCTTTTATGTATTTTACCCATTTCCCCCACCTGCCTCCCCTCTGGCAACCCAACAGTTTGTTCTCTGTATTTAAGAGTCCGTTTTTTGTTCGTTTCTTTTTTCGTTGTTTGTTTGCTTTGTTTCTTAAATTCCACATGAGTGAAATAATATGGTATTTGTCTTTCTCTGACTTATTCACTTAGCATTATACCCTCTAGGTTCATCCTGTTGTCACAGATGCCAAGATATCATTCTTTTCTTATGGCTGAGTAATGTTTGAGTGTGTGTGTGCGTGTATATGTGTGTACACATCACATCTTTATTCATTCGTCTGTGGGTGGGCACTTGGGTTGCTTCCATATTTTCGCTATTTTAAGTAATGCTGCAGTATACATAGGGGTGTGTGTGTATCTTTTTTTGAGTTAGTATTTTTGTATTCTTTGGGTAAATACCCAGAAGTGGAATTCCTAAGTCATATGGTTTTTATTTTCTTTTTTGATTGCTTATTTATTTTTGAGGGAGAGACAGAGCCTGAGTGGGGGAGGGGCAGAGAGAGACACAGAATCCAAAGCAGGATCCAGGCTCCGAGCTGTCAGCACAGAGCCCGACACAGGGCTCAAACTCAGGAATTGTGAGATCATGACCTGAGCTGAAGTCAGACGCATAACTGACCTAGCCACCCAGACGCCCCTAGATCATATGGTATTTCCATTTTTAATATTTTGAGGAACCTCCATACTGTTTTTCACAGTGGCTGCACCAATTTGCATTTCTACCAGTAGTGCAGAAGAGTTCCTTTTTCTCCACATCCTTGTTAGCACTTATTTCTTGTCTTTTGATTTTAGCCATTCTGACAGGTGTAAAGTGATCTCATTGTAGTTTTGATTTGCATTTGTCTGATAATTAGTGGTGTTGAGCATCTTTTCATGTGTCTGTTGGCCATTTGTATGTCTTCTTTGGAAAAATGTCTGTTTTGACCCTCTGCCATTTTTAATCAGATTACTTGGGTTTTTTTGGTGTTGAGTTGTATAAATTCTTTGTATGTTTTGGATATTAACCTCTTATTGGATATATCATTTGCAAATATCTTCTTCCATTCAGTAAGTTGCCTTGTGGTCTTGTTGATGGTTTCCTTGGCTGTGTAAAAGCTTTTTATTTTGACATAGTCTCAGTAGTTTATTTTTGCTTTTGTTTCCCTTGCCTCAGGAGACCTATCTAGAAAGGTATTGCTACAGATGATGTCAAAGAAATTACTTCTTGTGCTCTCTTCTAGGAACTTCGTGGTTTCAGGTCTCCCATTTAGGTCTCACAAAATTTATTTTTGTGTCTGGTGTAAGAAACTAGTCCAGTTTCAATTTTTCGCTTGTAGCTGTTGGTTTTCTCAGCACCATTTGTTCAAGTCTTTCCCCTATTGTATATTCTGTATATTCAGTCCTATGCTGGCACAAAGGTTGCTCTTTTGCTGTTGGAAAGTAAGTATATAAATTGAGTCACACGATCAGGAAGCATTCTAGGTTTTTGCAGAACGGCGATAATCACCAACTAAATGGCTTTTATTTCTACAAAAAAGCAAGAATACAATGCTATCTGAAGAGTAAATATCATTTATTGGGACTTCTTTTTTTTTTTCTTTTAAGATTTTTATTTTTTAAAGTGATCTCTATATCCAACGTGGGCCTCGAACTTAACACCCTGATATCAGGAGTTGCACGCTCTCAGTTGCATGACTAAGCCAACCAGGCACCCCGGGACTTCTAATATTAAGGGCAGACATATGTCACATTGGTTGCTTTCAATATGATAGATTGTCGAACACTTGATAAAAAGAATTTTGTTAATGGCACGAATACCATCATTAACTAATATACCATTATTAGGTATCATCTCTATTTACATTAAATACTGTTTAGAAACTGGGGCGCCTGGGTAGCTCAGTCGGTTAAGCATCTGACTTCAGCTCAGGTCATGATCTCACGTTTGTGGGTTCGAGCCCTGCATCAAGCTCTGTGCTGACAGCTCAGAGCCTGGAGCCTGCTTCAAATTCTGTGTGTCTCTCTCCCTGCCCCTCTTCCCCTGCTTGTTCTCTGTCTCTCTCTCAAAAATAGTTAAATGTTAAAAAAAATTTTTTTTAATGCTTGGAAACTTGTAAATGCTAGTCAATTTCTTAGCCTTTTTTTATTTTTATTTTTAATTGAATTGGTTTGGTAAATGGCAAATGCAGCTTGGCATCGAATGTTGTAATTCTTCTTAGAATATCTGTCTTTAAAAATGTCAAAAGTCCTCTGACTTTATATATTTGAATTAATAGTTCTTTGAACTTTACTTTAAAGCCGCCCAGACCAAGTCAAAGAAAACCTTAGCCAAGCCCAATGTAAGGAATATTGTGGTGGTGGATGGTGTTCGCATTCCATTTTTGCAGTCAGGCACTTCGTAAGTATGAAATGATGTATTCTTTCTTCTTTTTTCTTTTCCAGCTTTATTCAGGGTATCACTGGCAAATAAACAATTGTATGTATTTAAGTTATACAACATGATTTTTTATGGTATACAATGTGATGATTTCCTATATGTATACATTGTGAAATAATTACTAAAATCAGGTTAATTAATACATCCATCACCCCACATACTTTATGTATTTCTTCTTTTAAGACTCTTTCAAAGGGGTCTTTGTGAACGTAACCCAGTATGTAATACTGTCGTTAGTGTACTAATGTATGGATAGCATTTTTATGAAATTAATACAGAATAAGTCAAGCCAGTGGTAAAATAAAATGGCAGGTTTGTTTTTCATCCTTTCTCATGAACAAGCCTAGTGCAGTTTTAGATTGAACCAGGCCTATGTTGAAAACCAAAATGTCTGTGTGGGTCCAGATACCTTGGTTCCAACAGAGGTATGCTTTTCTTGCCTGGAGATAAGTACATTGTTTCTGTCCTTCTTCTGAAGTTTGAATACTGAGGCTGTGGGCCCACGGGTATTCAGAACGGCCTTTAATTCACTGCTTTGGCTTCTTGGAAATGATCAGAATTGCAGTTAACAGGCTGGTCCAAATCCCAGCATAGCACAACCCCAAGTAAATAGAACGCAGACGAGTACAAAAACCTCCCAGAACCAAACCGCTGTTCTCCTTAGACTCGTCTGCTCCTTTTCTATCCGCGAGTGGGGCCCAGTCTGTCCGAAAGCTGATAATGGACTTTGGTAACTAGGTTCAAACTAAATGAAACACTAGTTCTATTACGTTTACGTTGTTTTGATACTCATATTTTGAACAAGCAGTCACTAACTTAAGAACACACTGGGGAATGTTAGGCATCTGCTAAGAATAGTGAGGCCTATCAGTATGTACTGACCTAGAACGCCTCTGAGGATATGTTCAGTATAAAGAGCAAGGTGCAGAGCGGTGTGTAGAACGCCATTGTTTGTCAAAGACACATACCTGTGTGTGTGTGAGTGTACACACGCACATACACAAATAGTAAACGTTCTTTTTTTAAACATGTGGTTTAGAACCTAGGGAGTATTTTCTTACCGAAGTAATGCTGTAAGTAAGCGGTGGTGATGTTTCTCCACTCACCCTCTTGTCTCAGCAGACGGATCGTCCAGTTTTTCTCTCTCATCTTTTTCCTCTCTTGACACAAGAGCAGTAACAGTAAGAATCTGAGGAAAGTGAGGACAGGGGATCCTCCTTGAACTTCACAGCGGCAGGGTAGAAAAAGTTCCATCAAGAGCAGCAAGTTCTAGGCTAGGAAGACCATTCTTTTTTTGTAAGGGTTGCTCATATACTATGCAGATATTTGTTTCCAGCTGTTTTACTAGTTACTGAGAAATTTGAACATGTTCAACTATATGATTTACTTTTTTAAACACTTTCTTTGGTAATTAGTATTTGCATAAAATTTGATTCGAGATATTCAGCACATTGGTATGGGGTTCCTTTTGTTGTTTGTGGTTGTGTTTTAGTTTAATTCAGGATCTTAACTGACTAAAATGACCGAGTTCATAGGCAACTTAGTGGTACAGAGAAGAGAGAAACTTGGAATAACATAAGAAAATTAAAGTTGATAGGAAAGAAAGAAAAAATTTCAAGGTAATATTTATGTAAAGAACAAAGGTGACAAAAAATAACATAGCGAGAAGAATTTATAAAAAAAAAAATAATTGTGAGATGTTACGATTGAGATGACACATAGGTCTTCAGATCATTCCCTGGGTGGAAAAAGATCTTTTTTTGTTTAATTTGAGGAAAGTTTTCTTTTAACTCGAGTGCTGTTTGAAAGACCCGGTTCTTAGAAGGGGAGGGCACTTGGGAAGTGCATGGAGGAATGGATGCCAGCAGTGGGGTTGAGAGTCTGTTAACGTCCGCGGAGAGGAGGGTGTAGGGACGTAAGAATTAACCTTGTAAAATGATAAGTGATTTATTGTTGGGACATTTTTAGGTTGACACACAATGTTCCCCCAGGTTATCCTGTTCTAAATTTGAGGAAACTGATTTTACCTGTGAGATTTGGAAAACTACAGATAATCTTTTGTGATTCAGAGTGAAAATAAAAACATTTTTGGATTTTTAGGTTTTGATTTTCAGGAACTTAAAGAATGAACTATCTTATTCAATCCAATGGTTAAATCTTTGACTTAAAGGAAATTTATTTTTGACATTTACACAGAGTTTACACCCAGTTCTGGGTTTCTAAATACCATTCTTCATCATAAGGAACCAGGGCTGCCTAGAAGAATGCCCGGGGCTGAGCCCGAGAAAATGCAAGATGAGGCCGGAGCATTTTGTAGTGCCTGGAAGTGAAGAAGTGCTTTAAAAAAAAAGGCATGGGAAAGGACGTGGGACAATCTGAAATAATTTCCAATGATGAAAGCTAGATCAATAAAATCAATTACAGAGTATCACATCATAGCCCAAAAAATAAATATTTATTTATGTGAGTCCAATCTTACATAAATAAATAATTGAATAAATACATAGATGAGAGAGAAGGGACACATCATCTTTACTGAAGAATTTCAGCTAATAAATATAGAAGGAATGAGGAAAATAAGTCAGTCACCATTGGAACCCCACAGTAGTGATTGCTGCAAGGGAGATCTATGAATGAATGCTGAAAGTAGGTGGAAAACGATGAGAAACAAGATACTTGCATTGCCGCAAACTCTCTTCCCCCAGGTCGTTATTAATCACTGTGATACTTTTCACATATCCACAAATCCTTTGTTATTCCTTTCAGTAGGAAGTGGAGCTGAATTCTCCTCCCTTTGAGCAAGGTCCAGACTAGTGACTCACTTCTGTACTCAAGTTGAGTTCAAAAGAGGAAAAATAGGGACGAAACCCGGCAGACACTGCTTTAACCAAGTGATCAATTTAACGTCACTAGTAAGAAGTCCTGTTGCTATCATGTCCATTCTGATATGAAGCAATGAGAAGGGTGCTTTACTTCTGTGTATTCTTCTCCTAAGCCCATGACCCTCATCTTCAAGTGTCAAGGTCACAAAAGGAAAGGCTGAGAAACTGTTACAGATTGGAGGAAATGAAGGAGGCATGACAACTAGGTGCGTGGATTTGGTCTTAGACTAGTGAGCAGGCATCGGTAGAAAAACTGGCGAGGTCCAGATAAAGTTAGCAGCTTAATGAATGTTGCGGCAGTACTAACTTCTTAGTGTGCATCATGGTTGGATAAGATGTTAGCATTAGAGGAAGCCAGGCAAAGGGTATTCAGAATCTCTGTTCCGTCTTTCCAGTTCTGTCGTAAATCTCAAATTACTTCAAAAAGTTTCTGAAAAGGTCCTAGTACATCCCTCAGGTCCCTTTGGGCCTTACAAAATAAATAATGTATTTTTTGAAATGAAGTAAAAAAAAAACCTGAAAGATGGGGTTTAGTTTTAAGGAGCATGTAACATATGTCATGTTGAACAGTAAGATACTGGGCCATATCTTTGTTAGATTCCTAGCCAGCTCAGTAGGAGTTAAGGCTTGCCAGATAGCTGAAGATGACAAATAGTAGTCCTGTTCTTGCTTCATTCGGAATGATGGGCTGCCTCAGATGATAAAGTGAAGTTTATTTGCGAGAGCATATTAGATGGTATCTGTGGCTATTTCAAACGAACGAAACACTGTTTGTTACTGTTCTAGGCTTTTAGTTTAACTGGTGTTTTCTTTCCTCAGGTATAAGGAACTGATGCCACATGATTTGGCTAGAGCAGCACTTTTGTAAGTAAACACAGTCTTATTTTAGTTGTTACTCTAGTTTTTACATGTGAAACATGTTTAATAGGATTTCCGTATCTAGGATATATTTATAACTTTTATGTGGTGAGAAACACACACTAGCTTTTTCAAGATTTACTTCTGCTTCATTTTGGCCATGTGTGCAAAACAAATTCAAGCAGCTGGTAGGTGTCAGCAATGTTTATTCTGCAGGCTTGACAAACAGTCTCTTAGTGTGACAATATTCTTTCATGAGTGCTGTAGCTAGCTAGCTAGTTATAACTGATCAGCGTAAATACAATGTATATATTTGATAATTATTTTAGATGGGAGCTAATTTATCTAGAAAGAAGCCTAGAATGAGACTTGAAGATTCATGTGTAAACCAAGTAAGAATGTAAAATTAGATACGGTTACAGGAGACGGAGACAGGTGAGTAACTTGATGAGAGTCCTCCAATGTGTGGCTGTCTCTGCGGTGGGAGTAGCGTGGAAAGCAGCGCCTCATTCATTTTTCATCGAAGCCTGGCCTCTGCGTCTTCAACCCGCCACAGATCTCTTCTGGTTTTAAAAAAGCCTTCAGTTGACATTTCTGCCCATCTGGTTCTTTTTCTTCTCTTCCTGCTAGACTTTAAGAATGAGTGAAAGCAGCAATTACTTCTCTTTTTCTTAACCATCCATTTCCCTTAATCTCATAATAATCATTTCCATTCCTACTGTTCTTCAGTAACCATACTTTAGGAAGCTTCTCTCTGTAATGGCTTTGTGGTCACTAAATGCGCAAGTCTTTCCCCAGGCCTTGGTCCTTTGTATTCTCTAGCATTGACCTGTCAGCTGTACTTGACCCCGCCTTCCTTTGACTTATTAATCTTATGCCTTTAAGATTTTCCTTCCATCTTCTGAATGATTCTTCTCTATTTTAAAAAACTGGATCTCTTCATCTTTCTCACAAGTGTTTGGCAAGTTTTAGTTCTAACAGCATTGCATTTCTGTGTATACATGCTTTTCCTTAAAAAATCTCATCTACTTAATCTTTATTTTTTTATGTGAAGGGCTCCCAAATCTCTAAATTTGACCTCTTAGACACTTCCAAGTGCAGCACATCAAAAATAAAACTTACCGGGATGCCTGGGCTCGGATGATAGAGGATGTGACTCTTGATCTCAGGGTTGTGAGTTTGAGCCCCATGTTGGGCGTGGAGCCTACTCAAAAAAATAAATAAAAATTTAAAAAATAAAAATTGTCCTTTTCCTGTAACTAGCTTATTTTCCCATTTCTTAAAAAAGTTTTTTTAATGTTTACTTTATTTTTGAGAGAGACAGAGACAGCGTGAACAGGGGGCGGGGCAGGGTGCGTGCAGGCAGAGAGAGAGAAGGAGACACAGAATCTGAAGCAGGCTTCAGGCTCCCAGCTGTCAGCACAGAGCCCGACGTGGGCTCAGGCTCACAAACCGGGAGATCATGGACTGAGCTGAAGTCAGATGGATGGTTCACCGACTGAGCCGCCCGGGTGCCCCTTGTTTTCCTATTTCTGATGATGGTGCTTTCTGATTATGATCCTGGACTGGTGCTTTGCAAGTTTTTCCACAACTTATTTTAAAACTGTCAAATGTACAATTAAATTGAAATAAAATAATGAACACCTAAATACCTCCCACCTAGATTTAATAATTGTTAACCTTTTTGCCATCTGTATAGTTTAATAAAGCATTTGACAGTAAGTTGCAGACATCTTGAAACTTCAGCCCTAAATACTTCAGTATTTAATCCTTTGAATTAGCAAAGGACCTGCTCTGCTCTCCAGGATGTTGTTACTGTAGCTAAAACAGTAATGCTGATTCCGTAACTTCTCATGTTCAGTTCATATCAATTGTTCCAAGAATGTCTTTTCTTTCATTAGCTTTTTTTCCCCCAAACCAGGACCCAGTCGAGGTTTATATTACAAACGGATAGGTCTCTTTTAGTCTCTTCAATTTAGAACAATTTTCCTTCTCCCCTCACGTTCCCCCACCCCACAAGACAAACTCTAGGCCACCTGTTTGATAGAATGTCCCATATTCTGGATATTTCTTCATGGTGCTCTTTAACTTCCCTTATGAATTTCCTGTTAACTGGAAATTAGTTCTAGAGGCTTGATTAGTTTCAGGTTAGACAATATTTGGGAAGAATGCTTTATGGGTTTATGCACGTGGTGTGCTATCGTGTCCGGAGGCACATGATGTGTGATGCTAAATCTAACCACTCAGTCATGATGGTTAGACTGCCAGGTCTTTTGATTATAAAGGTACATTTTTTCCTTTGCAATTAGTGAGGAATCTGTAAAGTGGTATCGTGGCACCATGTGACTAGCCCCTTCTCCAGCAATCTTTCACCAAATGGTTTTTAGCATTCATTGACAGTTTTAAGATTTTCTTTTTGGGGTGCCAGCATGGCTCAGTCAGTTGAACATCTGAGTCTTGATTTTGGCTCTGGTCATGATCTCATAGCTCGTGAGTTCGAGTCCTGCATCGGGCTCTGTGCCGACAGTGTGGAGCCTGCTTGGGATTCTCTGTTTCCCTTTCTCTCTCAAAAAATAAAATATATAACCATTTAAAAAGATTTTTTTTATTTTTAGTAAGCTCTGTACCCAACATGGGGCTCAAACTTAACAATCCCAGAATCAAGAGTTACATGCTCCAGTGACTGAGCCAGCCAGGTGCCCCATTTTGTTTATTGTGTTATAGCTAAGCTTAGTCAGTATTATTTTTGAAGCTCACACATTTTTATCTGTGGGAGTTCCTTCAAGTCGTTTCTTTTTTTTTTTTTACTTTTTTTAATGTTTGTTTATTTCTGAGAGACAGAGCATGAGAAGAGGAGAGGCAGAGAGAGAGAGGGAGACACAGAATTGAAAGCAGGCTCCAGGCTCTGAGCTGTCAGCACAGAGCCCGATGCAGGGCTCAAACTCACGAACCATGAGCTTATGACCAGAGCCTAAATCAGATGCTCAACTGACTGAACCACCTAAGCGCCCTTTTTTTTTTTTTTTTTTTTAAAGTAAGCTGTACACCCAATGTGGGGCTTAAACTCATAACTCAGATCACAAGTCGCATGCTCTACTAATTGAACCAACCAGGCACCCCCAAGTTCTTGTGTCCCTTTGTATTTTAGTGTAATATTTTTTGAGGTATAATTTGAATATAATAAAATGCATAGATTTAAAAGTATAGTGTGATGAATTTTTTGACAAATTGTGTATACCCATATTCCTTTTTTTGATATCCCATTAGTCTTTAAGTACTTTCTTACTTTTGGCACAAAAAAGATCAGTGAGGTTCACCTTGTACTTGTCTTGGCCTAGACTTAGCCTCAGTCATTTTTTTCAAACGCTTATTCCTGGGGCACCTGGCTGGTCCAGTTGGTAGAGCATGTGACTCCTGATCTCAGGGTTGTAAGTTCGAGACCAATGTTGGTTGGAGAGATTAATTAAAACCAAAATATTTTAGGGGCACCTGGATGGCTTAGTCACTTAAGCGTCTGACTCTTGGTTTTGGCTCAGGTCATGATCTCATGGGTCATGAGATCAAGCCCTGTGTCGGGCTCCAGATTGACAGCAGGGAAACTGCTTGGGATTCTCTCTCTCCCTCTCTTTCTGCTCCTCCCCCGCTCTCAAATAAGTAAACTTAAAAAATAAAATAAAATCTTTATAAAAAAATGTAAATTAAAAGCCAGTTCCTTTAATGGGGAATGGCATTTAGAAACCAAGTCTAGGGGAAAAAAAAAAGAAACCAAGTCTGAGTTCAAGATTGGCTCATTCCTTTCCTACTGGAGTGTTCCTGCTCCTAGTCGCTATCAGTGGGCAAAACTAGACAAATATATACCTTAAATCATGTTTAGATTGATACTCCAAATTTAAATTTTATATACCTCGGATTTTACTTTATTTCTTTGATTTTATATTTGTCTCTCTTTTTTGACTGAAACTTTGGTTCCCATTAACATCACTATGTTTATGTGTCTGTTTTATTCTTTTCTAAATGATTTGTTTTTAATGTTTTATTTTTGAGAGAAAGCACACAAGCAGAGGGAGGGGCAGAGAGAGAAGGGGACAGAAGATCCAAAGTGAGCTCCACACTGACAGCAGTGAGCCTGATTCAGGGCTCGAACTCATGAACTACGAGATCATGACCTGAGCCAAAGTCAGACGCTCAATCACCCAGGCACCCCTCAAAATTATTTTTGATTCTTCCTATTTAGATTTTCATTTTAAAAGAAGTACAGTGTTTTATGTGATGACCTGTGACACTGTCTTGGTTTTTCTTTTTTGCTTTGGACTTCTGCTCTCAGGGGTTTGCTGCATCGGACCAATGTCCCAAAGGATGTCGTTGATTACATCATCTTCGGGACAGTTATACAGGAAGTGAAGACTAGCAATGTGGCTAGAGAGGTGAGTAAAACAAATTTCATATTGTTCAAAGAAATTGATAGGAGAATCAATTTGAACTTCAATGAACAAAATCACTCTTCAGAAGTTAAAGGTTATAATTGACTTAAAATGTGATTTTGAACAATGAATATTATTTAATATTTAAGAGAATTATAAATCAAATCACTTGCACTGTAGTAGTATATATTTATACTATAAATCAAATCAACTATTTGAGCTACTTTAAGATATGTTCATTTTTCTATCTTTTAGGATAATAGAAGTTGCGGAAAGTATGGCTAATGTGGCTTTTATGCTATCGTGGCTACTAGTTAACTAAAAATTTCAACACTATGCAACGAACTTATTTCATGATGTGGTTTTTGTTGGAGATAGCCTTGCTGATTCATTTATTCCCAGTAACTAGATGACACACAGGGTGTGTGTTTTTTAAAAGCTGTTTCACAGGAGTTTACTTTTACCCTAGTTGGCACAGCACCAGGTAGTGTTCGGTGGTGACGACGGAGATAATAACAGCCTTGAAACTTCTGTGGCCTGTCACACAGGCATTTCCTGGTGAAGAGTCTAGATATATCTTCTGGGCTTTGTTTCAATTCGAAAGTTGGCTCCAAAGCATGTTTCAGCGTGTTAAGCGTTTTCTTTATTTCTAGTTTTGTGCCTGCTGTATCTCTGTTCAGCCAGGAGGGAAAGTGAACAGGACTGCAAGTATTGGTTCTGCCTCACATTTTTACCGCCAGTAAACGCTAGCATTGCTGGAGGGCTGGCGTCACTTAAGCCCACAGGATCGACTGTGTCATGTTAGGGAGGCGGGAAAAAATTATGAACAGAAGGTGGTATTTTTTCCCATCCTGATTTTTTTTGTTTTTCCCTGGGTTTTCACATTTCCTCCTGTGTTGAATATGACAGTTTTATGACTGCATCAGGCTAGTCATAATACATTTTCAACTTTTGTATTCTGGAAAAAAAGAACGGTTCTTATAAGAGCACTTGAAAACTACCATGTGTTTCAACTTTCTCAGTATTTCTATTCTAATACTTAAAGCCATAATGTTTTCCCCTAAATTTTGTCTGACAACTTTACATCCATACAAGGATCTCACCTGTGACCTGACATGTGTAGTCCCGTGTCCCTGCCCGGTGCCGAGGCTAGTGGCGTTCCACTCCAGGGAAGGCTGCACTGAGGGAGCAGCGTATGAGGCTGTCTCTCTGCAGTCGTAGTGTAACCTGAAAGCTAATGTAACTTCCAGCGAGAGAACTTTGTAAGGACCTGTCGTCTGTATTAGTTATGTTTGGAGGAAATCCTAAAGGCTTCTGGTGCTGAGTTCCCAGGAACCTGACCTTACTGACAGGCCTCTGCCTATTTCCCTGCTCGGCTACCTCACGAAGAGGCGTCTTCCTCCTTTTTCCTTAGCGTGCTCTCTAGAGCCTAAGCGCCTTGAGAGCTGTTCAAGTTTAAATAGAAGCATGTGGACAAGGTTCACCAGAAACCATTTCTATTTAAAGCCCTTTCAGTGCTAAGAGTCAGCTGGGGCCAAGGGTGTAATACATGCTAGAAAGGACCTTGTGAGGATTGGGCCATACGACCTGAGTGCCCTTTACACTTGCCCCACTGGTGTGTGCTCCCCTCCTGGCCCCTGGAGATATGCTTCTTCCTTCCATTTGAATTGGTCTGTGTTGAGAGGCTGACGTGCCATGCCAGGGTGTAGTTTTCAGCAAAGTAGGTTGGGCACTTAGTATCAGGTTCCTCTGGAAAGACCAGAATAAAGTTATACTGCGTGTACACTACCGTGACATACGTTTCTGTAGATGATGTTATATAGGTAGTGTAAACATAAAAGCGGGGCGCCTGGGTGGCTCCGTCGGTTAAGCGGCCAGCTCTTGGTTTCAGCTCAGGTCCTGATCTCCTGGTTTGTGAGTTTGAGCCCCGTGCCCGGCTCCGCACTGGCAGTGGAGCCTGCTTGAGATTCTTTCCCTGCCCCTCCCCCATTCTCATGCACGCTCAGGTGCTCTCGCATGCTCTCTCTCTCTCTCTAAATATAAATAAAAAAGTAAGAATTATTTAAGAAACATTGAGCCTCCTTAATGTAGACTTTGGAAACATGTTTATTTTACCAAATTACAGGAGATCTTTAATCTGAGCATAGTTAAATCGTTTCAGAAAAGGGCTACTAAAAAAGAATTCCCCTAATGAGAAACAGAATCTCATAGTTAAACAGTGGTGGTGGTGTTGGTGGGGGGACAGTGAGAGCATTATTTTTAAAGTGTAACTTTAATATTGCAAAATATTTTATTGTATATATGCATTCTACTTAAGCAAAAATGGAATCAGGCATTGATTTTATTTTTAGCAGCATAATTTCCCCAGTAAGTATTATAATAAAATAATAAATGTCTTCATGTTATGTTTAACTTTTGCTTTGCCATCATGATAGAGATAGAGGCCATTTTGCGTGATTAATGGTGGGCCTCAGTTCTTGTCAAGACCCCTCAAATTATTCTCTCTCTCTCTCTCTTTTTTTAATGTTTTTATTTATTTTTGAGAGGGAGAGACAGTGCAGGGGTGGGGTGGGGGAGGAGCAGAGAGAGGGAGACACAGAATCCGAAGCAGGTTCCAGGCTCTGAGCTGTCAGCACAGAGCCAGACGCAGGGCTCGAACCCATGAACCATGAGATCATGACCCGAGCCGAAGTTGGACGTGCAACTGACTGAGCCACCCAGGCGCCCCTCAAATTGTTCTCTTTTAAAGCAACTATTATATCATCCATCATCCTAGACAGTTTTTTCTTTTTCCATTTGGTTAGCTGGTCTGACCCTTATTTGTAAGATGCTTACGTGGGGCTTAGGCAGTTTTGCAGTTTCTTTCATCAACTTGAACTCCTTCTTATTGGCAAGTTTCCCAAGTTGACTTTGCATTGGATCCAAAGTACGGGGCAGTGGCGAAGAGAGACTGACCCGCAGTGGGAGGGATGAGTGGGGAGAGCAGGCAGGGACCTGAGTGGGAAGGCTGTTTGTTATATGAGTGGTCGGTTCTTTAGAAATCACTTTCACGGGGTGCCTGGGTGGCTCAGTCGGTTAAGTGTCTGACTTCGGCTCAGCCTGTGAGTTCGAGCCCCACATTGGGCTCTGTGCTGACAGCTCAGAGCCTGGAACCTGCTTCGAATTCTGTGTCTCCCTCTCTCTCTCTGCTTCCCTCCCGCTCATGCTTTGTCTCTCCTGCTCTCAAAAATAAATAAAACATTTAAAGAAAATTAAAAAAAAAAAGAAATCACTTTCAGGTTTGACGGCTTTTGCTTTGCCACTAAGCCTTTCAGCTGCAGGAACACAGATGGTGAGGCTCCTACTCCATGATGTGTTTCATCATTCCGTCAGGTATTTAAAAGGTTTATTTGGAAATTGAAGTTAACACCAAATTATATATTGATATTCTCGAAGGCTCAGAGCAAAGCATTGATAAGAAATTAGGTGACACAGAAGAGTGTTGTAGCCTGTGTACCACACTAGAAACCGGCTACTAAGAATTTTGCAGAGCACTCGTCCGTCAATGGCTAGATGAAAAATGAGTGAGCCGTCTCTGTGATGGGCTTAATTTTATTCTAGATATTACTCTGTAGAATATTAACTTCAAACCCTGTCCTGATTCCCCACGTGGACAAGTGGTGCTCAAAGCATCATTTCCACGTAACACTTCCTTTGGAAGTGACCGTTTCATTCCTGTATTTCCTGAAGGCTTCCCTTGGAGCTGGCTTCTCTGACAAGACTCCTGCTCACACTGTCACCATGGCTTGCATCTCTGCCAACCAAGCCATGACCACAGGTATGTTCACTTGAAAGCAGAAGGTACATGTTAATTCTCCTTGGTCATTTATGTGATCATGAAAAAGTACTCTTAACAGAAGTATGTGATTAGCACGATCTCTGAATTTGTCTTTTTTTTAAAAATAAGGTCATATTTAACATTTTTGATTGTTGACAGTAGTTCTCAACTTTTTTCTTGCTGTCTGTACCTGAGGGACACAAGCACTCATGTAGTTTCTCCATCAGTCAGGTGGCCGGCCACAGCAGGGAGTACCAGCTGGAGGAGTATGTCGCAAGGAGGGTGCTTCTGAATTTGAGGCAGGAGTAATTTATATAACCTGCTAGGTTTTAAAGTTAGCTGAGGGCGCCTGGGTGGCTCAGTCAGTTAAGCGTCCAACTTTGGCTCCGGTCATGATCTCACGCTTTGTGAGTTCAAGCCCCATGTCAAGCTCTGTGCTGAGAGCTTAGACCCTGGAGCCTGCTTCAGATTCTGGTCTCCCTCTCTCTCTGCCCCTCCCCTGCTCGTATTCTGTCTGTCTCCCTCTCTCAAAAATAAACAAACATTAAAAAATTTAGGGAAAAAAATGATCAGTTAGGTGAATCTAACGTGATGCTCGTGCCCCCGTGAAGATTGTGGCCGCAGTGATAAGTCACTGTGTAGAGGTGCAGGCTCTTTCCTCTGCTTTCTCCCCACACCTGTGGCATTTTTATAATTAGTTGCAAATTTTCCTAACAGACTCTGGCAAAATCGTGGGGTGTTTTGCAGTGTCAGTCCTTGTTGTGAAAAGACCGTTGAAAAGACCGGAAGCCTGAAGGATGACATCATCCTGTGCTCTCTTAGTGACATCAAGGCCAGGTTGCAGCCTACCTTGTGAGGGGCAGAGAACGATGCCAGAGGCCGTGACTGGGGCACTCGCCACTCTGTGAAGCATGTGACAGCTTCCAGAATACTTGCCAGTGGCCAGAAAAAGGAGGGGGTAGCCTTAAATCTTCAAAAAAAAAAAAACAACTTCCTCTAGCTTGTAGTAGAACTTCCTGTTGTAGGGGAAAAAATCTTTCTGAGAACTAAAGCTGGGAGTGTATAAAACAGGCAGAATGTTTTGAGAGTGGGTTCAGTAGATATTTCCCGAAGTTGTTGTCCATATGGACTGAAAGAAACTTGTTTTCCTTTATAGTTTTAGTCATTAAAAAATTATCTTAATCCCTCTGAAAAAATGAAAAGCTTAATTATGCATGTTACGTAATGCTGATAACGGTCATACAAGAATTTAGAAGCTTAAATTATCAGTGGTCTGTTTCTTTCTACAAAAGATGTTCATGTACCTGTAACCTGTGTCCTGTAGGCGTTGGCTTGATCGCTTCTGGGCAGTGCGATGTGGTCGTGGCAGGTGGGGTGGAGTTAATGTCCGATGTCCCTATTCGTCATTCAAGGAAAATGAGGAAGATGATGCTCGATCTCAATAAGGCCAAGACTCTGGGTCAGCGACTGTCTTTACTCTCTAAATTCAGGCTGAATTTCCTGTCCCCTGAGGTAAGACTTGTGAACCCTTACGTTCCAAAGCATCCCCCTGCAAAGATATAGACTTAGGTAAAACAGCATGGGGTCAGTTATGCTCATTTGTAGATACTGTTAATTACAGGGAAAGGTTAATTATTTGTTCAAGATGGGGGGAAAAATCGTGCTTAGAAAATTAGAATTTGTAAACCCTCCTTAGAGATGCCCTGCTCACAAAAAGCTTCTCCTGTCTTGGTCTTGACTCTCCCAGATAACCCTGGGCATGGTATAACACCTGTTGACGGCATCCCTGATCCCCTGTGTCCCCTTCCCCAGCTCCCTGCGGTGGCCGAGTTCTCCACCAGTGAGACCATGGGCCACTCTGCAGACCGACTGGCTGCTGCCTTTGCTGTGTCTCGACTGGACCAGGATGAGTACGCGCTGCGCTCTCACAGCCTGGCCAAGAGGGCCCAGGACGAAGGACTCCTGTCTGATGTCGTACCCTTCAAAGTACCAGGTAAACGGTTTCCTCAGCTCTATGAAGGAGTATGCTTCGTGCCACCTGTTGGGGAGTTCTGAATCGCCTCTGAAACTCCAAAAGCCCCAACTGACTTTTCAATAAGTATGTTGGTTCTGTTTCCAGAATACTCACTTTTAAACATGGACTCAAGGTGTAATTTATGTTGTAACAGGTCAGCATTTAATTTATTTTATTTTATTTATTTATTTTTTAAAAAATTTTTCTAAACGTCTATTTTGGAAAAGAGAGAGTGCCAGTGGGGAGGGGCAGAGAGAGAGGGAGACACAGAATCCAAAGCAGGCTCCAGGCTTCGAGCAGTCAGCACAGAGCCCAACGTGGGGCTCGAACCCACGAACTGTGTGATCATGACCTGAGCCAAAGTCCGACGCTTAACCGACAGAGCCACCCAGGCGCCCCAACATTTTATTTTTTTTAAATGTTTGTTTATTTTGAGAGAAGAGGGTGTGTGCAAGTGGGGGAGAGGCTTGATCCTCCCAACCGTGAGCATGCCGTGAGCCGAAACCAAGAGTCAGACACCTAACCCACTGAGCCACCCAGGTGCCTCAAAACATTTTAAAAAGAGAAGTTTTTATAAGAGTTTGCCTTTAGGTCTTCCTGCTGTATTTTAGTTTTTATGTAGATGGCCTATTTTAAAATTTTTTCATTCATGTGATTTCTGAGTAGAAAAATAGCCAAATGTGAATAAATATCTTAAGAAAGTAGGGTGTCCATTTGTTACATCATTTAGATTATTTCTCAGATGTCTTAAAAATATAATTCAGGGGCGCCTGACTGGCTCAGCTGGTAGAGCATGTGACTCTGGATCTCGGGGTTGTAGGTTTGAGGCCCATGTTGGGTGTAGAAGTTACAAAAAAAAAAAAAAAAAAACTAAAAAAAGTATAATTTAAAATTTAATGGCATCTTGATAAACTGTAAAAGACTTTCTTTTTAGTAAATAGCTATGGCTTACACATTTGTTCTTCTAGTTTTTAAAACATTTCTCTCAAGAAGATATATAAAGCTTGTACTTCCTTAGAGTTAAAAAGTTCATGTTTTTTTTAGGAAAAGATACGATTACCAAAGATAATGGCGTTCGTCCTTCGTCTCTGGAGCAGATGGCCAAGCTAAAACCTGCGTTCATCAAGCCCTATGGCACAGTGACGGCTGCAAATTCTTCTTTCCTGGTAACTGTGTGCTCTGGGTGTTTACTAAGTGACTTTCGTATTTGTGACCTCTCAGTAGAAGAGCCTCCAGTATTTCTCTTTATATGTATTATGAGCAGAGGGTAAAAATTTAGTTACTCATTATAAAAATCATATTAAAATGGAATTGTTAAAAAAAAATAGAATCCTAGTTTTAAGGCCTTCGGAGTCACCTAATCTAGCCAGCATTCTGATACAAAAAGCTGTTCTCTTCAGGTATTTAACCAGTCAGGAAACTGTGATTAGCTCTGCTGGGCCCTGGCGGGAGAAAGGCCAGTGATTGTGGTGCCAGGAGAAGGTGCGATGGTGGCTGCGGTAAGCACAGGCTAACAGAGAAGACACACAGACGAGAGGAGTCAGAGAGGCTCCGGAGAGGAGGGAGCATTTGAGCAGCAAGTCTTGAAGGAAGTTCAAGAAATGTAATAAACGCATTCTAGGCAAGGGGAACAGCAAAGAGGTGTGAGAGCAAGTGTTTCTTTGGGGGAAAGCTCGGTTGGAACCTAGGGTGTGAATTCAAGGAGTTGTGTGAGACGTGGAAAGTAGGCAGACGGTGTGACAAGGTATCTTTTAGCTCAGCTTGTTAGAAAATGCTGCTCTCTCCTGGCCCCCACATTATGTTACTGTAAGCAGTTTCTATAAGCATTGTCCATTTTGATAATTATGGCACTTTGGGACAGGTTCTTCTACCCCCTTCCTTAAAACAATAGGTCAGCGTGTGTATTTGAATCGCCCATTAATTATGGAGAAAATGAAAATAGTTTTATTTTATAAAATCTCTGCGTATGGTGTAATTAGTTGATAGATTCAGGAACACTACATAGAAAATGGTTGCACAGAGACTTCCAGAAAGGCCGGAGAATTCAGCTTTATTGTTCTGCTTAATATTTAGACTGACGGCGCATCTGCAATGCTGATAATGGCAGAGGAGAAGGCTCTGGCCATGGGTTATAAGCCAAAGGCATATTTGAGGTAACGTCAACCAACGTTCGAATAAATTGCCACCACGGTTTCTTTATTTTTTTACTGGAACTAACCCGTCTGTTTTTTTACCTAGGGATTTTGTGTATGTGTCTCAGGATCCAAAAGATCAACTTTTACTTGGGTAGGTAGCAGTGTAGCAATATCTTTGGACTATAATTAGAAGTATTTGATTACCCACATTTATTATAAAGGTTTTAAAGCACATTAAGTTCTGAGTTGGTAATTGTTTTGTGTATTGGATTCTTAAAATAATCCTTTATGTTCGTATGTCATTTTACAGTTTTGGATTTTTTTTTCCTTTTTTCTTATACATTTAAGTATTTAATGTATTCTGTTTTCATTAGGGTGTCCTAAGCATTTCTTCCTATCGCTGCCCAGACTTTGTAATGGCCTTTTATAAAAGCCTCCTTGTGTTCAGACTGTCTTCCCATCCCTCCCAGCTCCGTCCTCGCTGGCCTCTAGTCCTGCAGACGAGCCACGCTCTTCCTTATGTTCTGGCCTTGTGTGCTCTGTGTTTTCTAGTTCTTCACATTATTTGTTTGTCCTTCTCTTTCAATGTGTGTTTATTAGCTATATTTCTGACTCTAGAATGTAAACTTCGGAAGGACAGAGGCTACATATGTGTAGTTCACTGTTGTGTCCCCAACACTTCATATTTGTACAGAAGAGCCAGTGAATGAGTGGAGGGCATTATAATCCCTTATTTAAAACTCACCTTGGAGAATAAGGCGTTCTTAGGCTAAAAATTAAAGTTTTGACACATTACTTTTTCTTTTCAGACCAACATATGCTACTCCAAAAGTTCTGGAAAAGGCAGGATTAACAATGACTGATATTGATGCTTTTGAATTTCATGAAGCATTCTCGGTAAGTCACTTAAAAGCTACGTATCAAAGGACTGTAATAAAAAAAAATGTAGTCTGTGTTTGGGAGATCCGAGTGTGTTTTCTGATAGTAGTAAAACCTGAGTAGAACTTTATATTAGAAGCACTGCCTGCACTCTTGGAAGGGGCATAAGTGGGGGAATCCAGTGTCGCAGTTTTGAAGACATACCTTTTGTGGTGATTTCTTAGAGGCCCTTCAAAAGAAGCAAATGTTGCCTTAGGAAAATTTCACTGAAAACTGATTTAAAGATTTGCTCAACTTTAACGTCAAGGGACATTAATAACAAGGTCCTTTCCCTCGTAGGGTCAGATTTTGGCTAATTTTAAAGCCATGGATTCTGATTGGTTTGCACAAAACTACATGGGTCGAAAAACTAAGGTAAGTGATTAAAAGTATGCTTGAATTTCCAAAGCACAGTAATATTTGGGCTGCTAATAAAAATACGAAGGGGAAAGCTGTTCCTTTTTATGAAGAATTTTATTTTATTAAATGTATTTATTTCTTAGTTGCAAAATAGTTCCTGGAAATTTTCAGAAAAATGAAAGTAAAATTCTATGTTGTCTTTTGTTCTTCCAGTTCTGGTGTTAGATGAAAATAAATAGACAGTGGCTGTCAGAATTGATGTAGAATTTCTTTCTTTACGATGAAATAATATGTGATGCGTCTCAAGTTAGTCATTTTCTCCATCCCTATTACCGTCCTCTTGCTAGGAGTGTGGCCTGATTCTTAATCATAAGTAAACTCATCATTATATTTGTGTCTGTTTTTGCGGGAGCTAGGTTGGGGCACCTCCTTTGGAGAAGTTTAACAACTGGGGTGGATCGCTGTCTCTGGGACATCCATTTGGAGCTACTGGCTGCCGGTTGGTCATGGCAGCTGCCAACAGATTACGGAAGGAGGGAGGCCAGTATGGCTTGGTGGCTGCCTGTGCTGCTGGAGGACAGGTATGTCACAGCAGCTGCAGAGGTGCTTCTGGAAAGCCATTTTCTTGGAAACCAAACCAGTTCATTCCAAGCACGTTTCACTTAGTTAGCTTCGAAACATCCTTAGAGCAGTATTTCCGAAGACAGGCAACTAGAAAAAGAGCAGCCTGTGTTGAGGGGGGAGGGTACAACTTTAATTCTTGAAGGTACTTTGGAAAGAAGATGGTTTTTAAACTCGAACAATTTTTATTTCTAAAATAATGTTTACATATGTTTTTATTTTTAAAAGGAATATGTCATTATGTTTCTATATACAAAAAGCGTATAGAAAATTGGAGTCGGGGTGCCTGGATAGTGCGGTCAGTTAAGCATCCGACTCTTAGTTTCAGCTCAGGTCTTGATCTCGCGGTTTCATGGGTTCAAGCCCCATGTTGGGCTCTGTGCTGAGTGCGGAGCCTACATGGGATTGTCTCTCTCCCTCTCTCTCTGCCCCTCCCCCACTTGTCTCTGTCTCAAAATAAATAAACTTAAAAAATTTATTTTCAGTTAGTCACCTGTAATCCCCTCAGAAGACACTATCATTATTAACATTTTGAAATATTTTCTTCTTTAGTAATAAAATTTTCCTCATTTATCTAGTCACCATGAGGCCATATCTATAAAATCTCCCCAAGAAGTAAATTACCTTTCCTGAAAACTGAATTGTACCTTAATTGGAGAATTAATTTACCACTGGATAACTTACCGCCGTTTATTCGGGGGGAAATTGTTATTCTGCAGATTTCTTTCATTGGCCTTACTTGCATTACAGACACAACTCCCTACCTGCTATGGCATTTCCCTCTGGGAATAAGATCCAAACAGAGGCCTGATTATAATTTTTTCCCCCCAATCCTGATGGAAACAGATTTTGTTTTCTTCCGGATTACAGAAACTTTGTCTTGCTGATCAAGATAAATAATAAAAAAAGCACTTTTCAGTCTAGGGAAAACCATGGTCAGGCCTGGAGCCCTCCTTCCTATCTTTCTGGGCCAGGCTTAACCGAGGGAGATAGCCCGTGCACAGTATCGTGCGGAGTGCACAGTCCACCTCGGTTAGTGTCTGGTGGTTTCTCGTGTGTGCTCTCCGGTGCTTCACCTAGCACACAGAGTAAAACCCAGTACTGGATGCTTCTGTGGATGAATGAAGAATGCCGCCCAGTACCTTTCTTCTAGAAGTTTACCGTATGGTGAAGGAGAGAGGAGATGATGTACTTAGAAAGTAGATGAAACTTGGCATCGTTTCGTCAAGAGCCAAATAAGTGACACAGATGTGACTGGGAGATGAGAGGAGGAGACCCGGCGTTCTGGATTTAGAGGAGAGTGTCTCAGCGCTGTCTCTGTCAACGTTTGGGGCCAGATCATTGTTCATTATGGGGAGTCGTGTTCCGTGCTGTAGGCTGCTTAGTGAGGTCTCTACCCACTAAACGCCAGTGGCATCTCACCCCCCTTGCCCGTACACACCCAGGATCACACAGAGCCAGGATCAGACTCCAAAGCTTGTACTTTCCCCGTTGTTCTCTTTTGCCTCAGGACTGGCTGGATTCATCTCCTTCCGTTGCCCTAATGGAACTCTTTTTTTTCTCCCCCTTCCAGGGCCATGCTATGATAGTGGAAGCTTATCCAAAATAATAAAGAAGAGGTGACCTGGAGTTTCCGCGCAACACTCGCACTAGGCAATGCCATTCCAATGCATTACTAAACGACATCCTTAGTTCCAGCTCCTCTTAGGAAAAGACGATTTGTGGCCTTCTCTCACATACTTTGCGATGAAGCCTTGCTAGTGTTCTGAGCTTCCCAGTAATCATGGCTTACTATTCTTTCAGGGATTTCTTAATCACCAGAGTCTCTCAGTGTTACGTTTAAACAATTGTTTCGGGTGTCTGTTTTCATTAAATACTTAAATGGGTGGTTGCAGTTTGGGAAAGAGGTTCGCTGAGATTTGGACTCATCTTTGTAACATTTGCAAAGTGTACTCCTTCCTATTCGTGACCTAAAGATACGTGTTTTCTATAAAATACAAACCAATGTGCCTAAAGAAACTTAATTATGGAAAGGTAATTCAGAGTTTAAATGTCACTGAAAACTTACAAGAAATGTTTAGACATATAAGTACCCTGTTAATAAAGTGAGCAAGTATTAAAGAACTGTTTGCCTTATTTTTTACTAGAGAGAAAGGGTGGTTCCCTTGGCTTGGGGGCAGGTTTTGCCTTTAATTACTCGTTTGTAACTTTTAGCGGTTTTCATTAGCCATGTGGCTGCTCAGAGTATACAGAGGGTCCTGCTTTTAGAATAACAGCTTTTTCCCCGTTGTTCCATGGGAGTAAGTTTCTTTCGCTGTTTGGAGATGTCTCTGTTTGCCAGGATTTAAGTCAAGTGTAAAGAAATTTTATAAATAAAAACATTAAAAAACTTTTTTAAAAAGGGGTGCCTGGGGGCCTCAGTTGGTTAAGTCTGACTTTGGCTCAGGCCATGGTGTTGAAGTTCATGGGTTCGAGCCCCACGTTGGGCTCTGCTGACAGCTCCCAGCCTGGAGCTGCTTTGGATCCTGTGTCTCCCTCTCTGTCCCTCCCCTGCTTATGCTCTGTCTTTCCCTTCTCTCTCTCTCTCTCTCTCTCTCAAAAATAAAAACATTAAAAAAATTTTTTTGATCAATGAAATAAAAACTCTTTGTCTTTTGGGGCACCTGGGTCGCTCAGTTGGTTAAGCATCCAGCTCTTGATTTCGGCTCAGGTCATGATCTCACTGGTGAAATAAGATCTAGAGAGTTGGGTGTGGAGGCTGCTTAAGATTCTCTCCCTCCCATTTTCTGCCCCCCTCCCCCCCCAAAAAACCACAGCTCTTTGTTTTTGACAACCACCTGCACTAAATACTGTGTATGCGAGTGCTTTGAAGAGGCTCAAGTCGCAGTTGTGACCATTTTTGTGAATGTTGCTTAGATTCATGAAGGTACTGGGACTCAGAATCTTCCTTTAGTTCAGGACGTTGGGCAGAGGGGTGAGTGCCAACTGCTTAAAAGGGTATTTGAGACTGCCAGCATCATTTTCCCGTGATCCTCCTGGGTAATTTCAACATAATATGAGTTTTTTAATAGTGCAAATCAGTACATGTACACATAATCAACTCTAGATAAATATAAAAGGTAAATTTTATATTTAAAATAAAGTTTTAGAAAAAAATTTTTAGAAGAAGTATTTTAAGAAAATACCACTATGGCCTTAGGTTAGGTAGAGGGAGGTTTCTTAAGACATTTAAGTTTTTTTTTTTCTAATGTTTACTTTTGAGAGAGCACAAGCGAGGTGGGGGAGGGTAGAGAAAGAGGGAGACAGAATTGGAGGCAGTCTCCAGGCTCTGAGCTGTCAGCGCAGTCTCAGCGTGGGGCTCAAACCCATGATCTGCGAGGTCAAGACCTGAGCCGAAATGAGACACTTAACCGAATGAGCCACCCAGGTGCCCCAAGACATTTAAAGTTCTAATCATAAAGGAAATGATATATAAATTAGCCTATGTTGGGGGTGCCTGGGTGGCTCAGTCGGTTAAGCATCTGACTTCGACTCGCGTCGTGATCTCGTGGTTTTGGGTTCGAGCCCCACATCAGGCTCCGTGTTGACAGTAGGGAGCCTGGAGCCTGTTCGGATCCTATGTGTCCCTCTCTCTATGCCCCCACCCCCTGGCTCGCGCTCTCTCTCTCTCAAAAATAAACCTTAAAAAAAAAATTGCCTGTGTTGAAATAACTTTTGTTCTTTATGTGACAGACTGGAAAGACAAGCCACAAAGGGACAATACAGATAACATCCTACAAAGGAGATGCCTCTCTCACAACCTATATCGCTCCGATACAGATGTATCTTTCAAAGGATCCAGGTTATATAAAGAATTCCCGTACCTCAGAAAGAAGAAAGATATTAACAGGCAGTCTTTAGAAAATAATGGAGAAATGGAGAATAAACATGCAAAGAGGCTTGTTAGTAACGAAAAATCAAATTAGGATCATCATGAGATATTCTTTTATACCCATCAGGAAAAATGAAGACTCGGTACCACGTGCTGATGAGGATGTGGAACAGTCGGAGCTCTGGCACACTGCTGGCGAGAATACACATCGACGGGAACCACTCTGGAAAACGGTGTGGCAACTTACGCTTGAATAGGACGCACGGTCTGTGACCCAGCACGTGAGTGCCAGGAGACACGTACCAGAGTGCATCCGCGGCATTGCTGTCTCACAGCAAAGTATTTTAAGTCACAAATTGTTCGTTGACAGGACAGGTTCGAAAGCAGGCAAAACTAAGGCTGTTTCTGGGATGCCTACATATGAGGAAAAAATATTTTCTAAAACAGTTAAGGAAAGAGAAAAGAGAAATCTTTCATACAGAAGAATTCCAGATACTATATGTAGGCTCCGTGCTCCAGGACTCGGTGCGTGCCCGTCCTCGGGTGAGTGTGGGCTGGCCTTCGCGTCTCGACTCCAGCAAATAGGGTATGAAAAGGGAAAACAGGCAACCTTCCGGTGGAGAAACATGGCAAACGCCAGTTTCACCAAGTGGCCAGGGTTTGCATCAGTGCCGGCGTGTAGATGCCACACGCCTCCCGGCATGATGTAATCAAGGGGGGCGCTTTGCTTCAGGGGTGTTCTTTCCAAATACCCATTCACCCCGTTGGATCATGAAAAAAAACATCAGACAAACGCAAACTGAGGGACATCTATGTAGAATGTGTTCAAAACTACCAGAGGAAACTAAGGAGACGTGCAAATGTAATATGGTATCCTGGGTTGGATTTGAAACGGAAAAAGGTCACTAGTGGAAAGTTGATAAGATCTGGAAATAATGGTGTTTTTTTTTTAACCTTTTATCCTTTTATTCTATAATCATAAAATAAGAAAAGTTTAGATTTCAGTTGATGTTAAAGTCCATTTCTATTTCTAGTGGCTTTTAAAAATTTACCTACTTAGATACATATTTTGTAAGAAATAAAATGAATACTTCCAGGGGCTCCCGGGTGGCTTAGTCAGTTGAGCGTACCTCTTGATTTTGGCTCAGGTCATGATCCCGGGATGTTAGGATTGAACATTGGGCTCCATACTGGATATAGAGCCTACTTAAGATTCTCTCACTCTCCCTCCCTCTCTCCCCTCCTCCCTATGCCCCTCTGCTCGCTCGCATTTTCTCCCTTCTCCTCTAAAATAGTAAAAGAGAAAATGTCATTGCCAATGCACTGTGCCTACTATAGAGGAAAAAGCACAGCTTGAAATTGATTTTGCTATTAACTCATTCACTTTAGCGGGCCAGTCCCAGTGACCCTCTGGAGCCTTGTATGAAGGTCCCAGACTTACAGGCTCTTCAGCTCTTCCTCAGACTCTGGTCGTTATTGGTCACTAATACTATCAAAGGTGAACTTTCAAATGCATCTTTCCTAAGGTTCAAAAATGCGGGCGCCCGGGGAGCTCAGTCGGTTAAGCATTTGACTCTTGATTCAGGCTCAGGTCATGATCGCACAGTTTGTGGGTTCAAGCCCTGAGTCAGGATTCTCTCTCGCTTTCCCTCTGCTCCTCCCCCACTCACACACACATGTACTCATGTGCTTGCTCTCTCTCAAAATAGATAAGAAATCTATGGTTCTGGAGTTAAGTGAAGGATCTCTCTCAAGCCTTTGTTTTCTTGAAGTTGGACTATTTCTTGAAGTTGAAAAGGGTTCCAGTCCCTTGCAACCCTAATGCTCGTCAATTTTAGTGGCTTTCCTCATTCCTGCTGCCATTTCCGTTATCTGATCAACATGTGATTATAATTTCTGCTCTGCTTCCAAGGGCCTCCTCTCCCCTCCATGTTGAGATGTTTCAAAGATGTGTCACGATGCATTAAGGAAGTCTCCTTCAGAGCTCTTAAACACTCCCTGTCAGTCTTGGAGTGCCGCTCTTTTAACTTCACTGTTCTATCTGGTTCATCTTTTTTGCTAGCCATTAGCAGTCTAAACATTCGCTGTTGATATTTGCGCATTCTAAGTTCCGAGGCAGACTGATGTTCTTCCAGAGATATATGCAATTCTTTGTTCTCTTGTTGTCCTTCTCTGATTTGTCTGTTTTCTTGCCGGATTCCCGTGACTAATGTGGACTGTGGCCCATGTCTTGCAACTTCATTAAGTTCTTGAATTTCTTCCTGAGACTGCTCACCGCTTCTGCTCACTTGCTGAGAGCGGGGGTTTGCTCAGTCAGAGATTCTGCTGCGTCATCACGATCTCTCAGTCTTTCAGTAAGAGCATCAGCTTCAGCAGGTGCCTTCTCAGTTGTGTAGCTCCTTTCTAAAGGAGTAAGGAGTACACTGGTCTCAATTCCGTGCAGCCATTAGCTGTAGCGTTAGGACTCAAAGCCTCTGCTAACAGGGACCTACACACCCAAGGGAAGAGACTCCTCTCGCCAGTTTGGCTTCTTCAGCGAGCAGACGTAGAACCCAGCTGAGGCAGTCAGTGGAGGGGCGGCCAGAGGAGTCTGCAGGGCTCAGCCCCAGCAAGGGCCCAAGGAAGACGATCTAGAGTTAACTTTTTTTTAAAAAAAAAACCCAGGAATAAGTCTGACGTGGTCCAATGATTTTTGGCAAGAGTGCCAAGACCGTTTAATGGAGCAAGGACAGTCTTGTCCGCAGATGGTGCTGGAAATATGGGCCACCTGCAAAAGAATGAAGTTGGACCCTTACCTTGGGCCATGTACAAAAATTAACTCAAAGTGGATCAAAGACCTAAACATAAGAGCGAAATAGATAAACTTCTTAGAAGGAAACAGGAAGAGCCACATGACGTCGGGTTTGGCAATGCTTTCTTGGCTGTGACACCAAAAACACTGGCAACAACAACAACAAAATAGGTCGGACGTCATCAAAATTAAAAATTTCTGTGCATCGAAGGACAGAATCAAAGGGCAACCTATGGGAGAAAATATTTGCAGGCCATATGTCTGAAAATATCCAGGACATATAAAGAACTCTTACAACTCCACAACCAAGACACAGCCCAGTTTAAAAATGGACAAAGGATTTAAATAGACGTTTCTCTAAAAAAGATATAAAGATGACCACTAAGCACACGAAAAGATGTTTAACATCACTAGTCAACTAGTTCAACATCATTAATCAAAACTACATTGAGATGCCACCTCGCATCCATTAGGATATCTGTGATCAAAAAACCAGAAAAGAGGGGCACCTGGGTGACTCAGTCGGTTGAGCATCTGGCTTCGGCTCAAGTTATGATCTTGTAGTTTATGAGTTCGAGCCTTGCATCAGGCTCTGTGGTGACGGCGCAGAGCCTAAATAAAGCCTCCTCCTGATTCTGTGTCTCCCTCTCCCTCTCCCCCTTCCCCCTCTCAAAAATAAAACATTAAGAAAATACAAAAAAAAAAAAACAAACCAAAAAAACAAAATAGCCCATGGTGGTGAGGCTGTAGAGAAACTGGAACTCTTGTACACTTTGGTGGGAATATAAAATAGTTCAGCTGCTATGGACAACAGTATGATCATTCCTCAAAAGATTAAAAATAGAATTACTCGGCCAGGAGCCCCTTTTCCCCTCCATACTTAGGGAACTGTCAGTGACCAGACAGAATTGATTCCCAAAACAGAAGTCTAAAATGGTGGTTCGAAACTTCCCCAAGAACCTCTAATGTAGTCCACCTTTGTGAACAAATCTAAATTCCAGGGGATATTTTGTTTGCGGGGTTTTTTGTGTGTGTTTTTTTTTGTTTTGTTTTTTGTTTTGCTTGTGAAGTCTCTTTTTAAATATGCAAACTATTCAGAAGAACTTTTTCAAAATCACTTTTTTTTCTGCCATAGAAATACATGTTCGTTGTAAAACATAATTCAAATAGTATTTATAGAGTAAGAAAAAAAATGAAAAATCAAGTAGAGATACTCGCTGTTAATACTTTGATGTCTCTCCTTTTCAGTGCACACGTATTTGGACCACAAAGGGATGCAATTTTGGTATGGCCCAGAATTGGCTACTATAATGCTGTTCTGGAAGCCTTTTGTCTTTCTTAGCTGGAGAGCCTAAACATTTTTCCGTATCAGTAGGTGTAGCTCTATGTCATCATTTTTAATGGCCATGTAGCACTCCTTCGGTAGACATATCCTCATTTGCCTTACCAAGTGCTCTTCGGTGAGGATATAAGCACCCTAGAATGCACATCCTTTGTACCTTCATCTGCTCACTTGGCTGCTTATTTCTTTAAGCCATCTGTTTAGAAATGGAATTAGAAATGGAATTTAGAAATGAAATCCTCACTTTTCTTATATTTACCTCCAGAACCTTCTTTTCAGTCCTTTTATAAGTGACAACCAAGGGCACAAAGGCTTAATGTCACTTCATTTGTCAATCCTCACATGCGTTTTTAGCAGCAAAGCAGACACTGGGTACATGTCATCGTTTGAGAAGGAAATATGAGAACATATATTTCTACAGAAGCACACTCAGGGATCTCTGCTGCTTTGAAAGTGAACGTATATTATTTGAACCATTCAAAAATAATTATATAATCGGGGCACCTGGGTGGCTCAGTAGGTTAAGCATCTGACTTCGGCTCAGGTCATGATCTCATAGTTCGTGAGTTCAAGCCTCACATCAGGCTCTGTGTGGACAGCTCAGAGCCTAGGGCCTGCCTCAGATTCTGTGTTTCCCTCTCTCTACCCTCCCCCACTCTCTCTCTCTCTCTCTCTCTCTCAAAAGTAAATAAACATTAAAAAAAATAATTTTATAATTAAAAAAATTAAGACCGTAAATATTAAAGAAGTACAAGGGGAATTGAGACAGGACTCTGTTGCCAGGGAAACCAGCAGACAAAGCCCTCGCCGTTTCAGTGCTGGCCCACCTCCGATGGGTGCTGGACCAGGTCCGAGGCATAGAACTGCTGCAATTGCCCTGCTGAGTTGGTATCTTCTATTTGAGCAAAACAATTGAATCCATTTAGAGAACCATTTGGGCTGATTTCTGCACAATGAAAATACTCGCACAGATCCGTGTTTGTAAGAAAAATGTTTTCAAGAGCATAGCCATTTCAACAGAAAGCATTCCCGTTCCGTTTTATAAAAATAGCCATGACTTGTGTAATGAACAAAGACTCATTCATGAGAGTCTCATTCAAGACTCATTCATCCATTTCTCTAGCTGAAAAAGTTTTCAGAACCCTGCCATCATCTTTTGGATTCCAGGAGTTAATTCAGCTAGATGTCTTGGTGTCGGGTCCTCTCAAGGCTTTTAAAAAACATTTCTTCTCCACATCTGGTCTTAGCTTGAGCCTGTCATTATTTATTTATTTATTTATTTATTTATTTATTTATTAGTTTATTTACTTTTTGAGAGGAAGAGAGAGCAGGGGAGGGACAGAGAGAGGAGAGGGAGAATCCCAAGCAGGCTTCTCACTGTCGGCGCAGAGTCTGATGTGGGGCTCGAACTCACAAACAGTGAGATCATGACCTGAGCCAAAATCAAGGGTCGGATGCCTAACTGACCAAGCCACCCACGTGCCCGAGTCTGTCACTTTTAAGTGTCCCTTTTTGGCATCTTGTTGCCTTAATTCTTAGCGGTCTGTGGCAACTTCCTCTCTACTTTTTTTTTTTTAATTTTTTTTTAATGTTTGTTTATTTTTGAGAGACAGAGAGACAGAGCATGAGCAGGGGAAGGGCAGAGAGAGAGGGAGATACAGAACCCGAAGCAGGCTCCAGGCTCTGAGCCGTAAGCACGGAGCCCAACCGGGGCTCGAACCCACAGACCGTGAGATCATGACCTGAGCCTAAGTCGGCCGCTTAACCAACTGAGCCACCCAGGCGCCCCTCCTCTCTACTTTAAAATCGTCAACGCTCTCTTACAAAGGTGCTCAGATCGGTGATTGTACACATTCATACATCTATGAAACTTACATTTATACTGATATTGTTGGAAAAGTTAAAGAAAGAGGGACCTATTAACTTCACCTCTTCCTAAGCTTTGAAAAGAAACGAACCAAAATCTGTCCTTCACTTTTAATGTTGGGAAGAGCAGAGTTCTTGTCATTAAGTCATCCTTTCATCATAGCTATGGAGAAGAAATAATCAGAAATCACTGAGTACTTAAAAACGAAACAATTTTGGTCAGATCTGTCTGTAACATGGACTGTTGATTAGTCAAAAACTGAGACGGTTTTACTTGCAATTATTTTGAACTTTAATATCTGTTGATTAAGTTTACAGCAAAGGCAGGCTTATTCAATAGGTAGCTTTAGCTAGTGTTTCGTGCTATTTTTACTTGGATAGTTTAGGGGTGTGGACAGGTGACCTACGAGAGAAGGGAACGTGACGAGTGGAAACATTAGCCCGTCTGTGCCCGGGGCTGAGCTCTGGGAATGCAGAAGGGCTCGGAGCCCTGGGCCAGGGCTCCTCCTGGTGGTGGATTCTGGCACGTTCCTCCAACTCCCTCGGAGGAGGAGGAACATGGACTCTGTGTGTGGTTCACTCAGATCCTCCGCCTTCTCCACGAAAGGGCTCGCCCTGAAGCTCTGGGCTTGTGGAGACCTTCCCCCGCCTCTGCAGGCTGCCCACCCCTCTGGACACCAAGCCCAGCAATGGCGGCTCCTTCAAAGCAAGGGTTTTTCAGGATGATTAGAAATTTGCCAGTGCACAAAGGAATTCTCAGAGTGGACCAAGCCAAGGGTTGGGGGTGGTAAACCTCCCCCGGTTTTCTGTAAAAGCAATGGAAAAGTCTGTTTTCCGCCCCTTGGGCGGGACTGTTAGTCATGTGAAGAGGAGCCTTCTTTGGCAGGAAGCCCTTTGCTACCCTCCGCTGCCCTCGGTGCCACTCACGCTGCGCCCAGGAAGCTTGCTTCTCACCTGGCATCTTTACTTCTTCCTTTGCTGTGTTCCGGGATGTAGGTTTCATATGTAGCCTAGGAAGGGGCCGGAAGGCCCAATGGCAGGGCAACTATTATTATCAACTCTCTTTTGATGAGGTTGTGCCCATTTTCACTTTTTCACCTTGACCCCCTGCGAGGCCGCGGTAACCCTGGGGAGCCTGGCTCTCAGCTATGCCGACGCCCATGCCTACCGATCCTACCTCTCCCCTTCATATAGTAACTGCAGGCAGACTTTCAAATGGAGGAACCGGGGACAAAGAGAGTCCCCAGCAGTCCAGGTGGTACGCAGGAGGCCAGGAACCTGACTCTGACTGCTCTCACGGAGCTCCTGTCTCCACTGGTGGGGAGCTGGAACCTGGAGCACGCTCATTCTAAGAGACAATCCCAGTCTTTTCTCGGCTTCTAGCCACACCTGTCGCCACTCAGGAAGGCTGTGGGACAGCCGCTTCTGGCCTGCTCTTAGTGGGAGAACTGAGAATCTGAAGCCAGTGACTCACCAGGGAGATGGCGGAGTTGGGGGATTGGGAGCGGCAGAAGCGTTTGAGCAAAGCCTCTCGAACCTGCAGGACAGGTAATGCCCTGGTTACGCCAACCAAAGTCCTGGCCCGGGCACCGCAAGGCAGGCCGGGGTTAGGTGGGCAGACTTACCTTCTTGTCCATAAGGCAACCGAACAGTAAGATGAAGACACCCTGAAAAGGGGGATACGGGGCTAAGTTAGTCAAGGAGGAAGGAATCAACTGAAATCAACTCTTTTCCCCGCCCCTTCCTTCAGCCTCTGTCGTCCTGTCTAGCTCGTGTCCTGAGGCTCCACGTCTAGGGGTTTCTGGGCGTTAGCGCCGTTTGGTGCATAGAATCCATTTCAGGGATTTCTCTTACCACTTTGGGTACAAAGGGAATATCAAAGTTTTGGGTACTGACAGTTCCCTGACTTCTCTGGCAAAACCGGATACTGTTTTGCAGATGAGAAAGCCAAAGCTCACAGAGGTTTGTCCAAAGTTCTCCAGCTAGTCCGCGAGGCACTGCGATCCAAACCTAAGTCTCCTAAGATTCCTGAGACTGTTTCTTCTGGCTCCACCTCGACACCTCCTCGAGAAGGGACTGGCAGTGGCCGAGACCATCTAAAAGGGCAAAAGCAGGACGCCTGGGTGGCTCAGTCGGTTCAGTGTCCGACTTGGCTCAGGTCATGATCTCTGTGGGTTCGAGCCCCGCGTCGGGCTCTGTGCTGACAGCTTAGAGCTGAAGCCTGCTTCAGATTCTGTGTCTCCTCCTCTCTCTGACCCTCCCCTGCTCATGCTGTCTCTCTGTCTCAAAAACAAATAAATGTTAAAAAACAAAATTGTAAAAGGGCAAAAGCGCACAGCCAGCGCTTTGTCACCCACCTGGGTGCTGTTGAGGATCGTGAAGATGTAGTGAGGAACGGTGGAGACTTGCTCCAGCAGGGTGGCCAGGCCCAGCCCCCAGGTGAGGCCGAAGATGGGCGTGAGAACGAGCAGGGCTTTGATCACCGCCAGAAGGGCTCGGCGCTTCTCCGCCTGGGGCCCCTCTGACAGCGAAGGTCTCAGGAGCTTCAGCACAGCCATGGCCAGCACCAGCCCATTCACGCCCACAATGGCCAGCACTGGCCCCACGAAGGTGTAGAGCGCCCCTCCCTTCCCACTTAACCAGCAAGCCCCCTCCCCCAGGTATTGCCCTCGGGGGAGGTAGAGGCCCAGGGCGGCACCCGCAAACCCCATTGGGCACGCGTAGCCGAGGAGCACCATCAGGGAGAGCACTCGGCACTTGGACAGCTGACGGAAGACGAAGAGCAGCTGGTGGGCCAACATCAGGGCCTGAGCCAGCATCCAGAAAAAGGTGGCCAGGTAGAGGAAATGACAGAGGAAGGCAGCGGCCAGGCAGAGTGGGCTTCGGGGCCCCGGCGGAAGCAGGGGGGCTCCCAGGAAGCAGGTGTCCGCGGCCAGCAGGCACAGCACCACGTTGAGCAGGGCCATGTGGCGTAAGTAGGCCACTTTGTTCTGTACCACAGCTCTCCACACCAGCCTGTACACACCCAGGCACACCAGCAGTGCCAGGATGGAGGCCCCCAAGCCCACCTGACTCAGCAGCTCCAGCGTGGGGCTTTCCGGAACAGCGTTTTGGGACATGAGGATGGAGAAAGCAGTGAGGTGCCGACAGAGGCACTGCGTGGTGGGGCTGGCACGAGCTGTCTGCACCCGGCACCCTTCACCTGACCAGCCCCCGTTGCCTTGGAAGAGACTGTGGTCCCAGAAGACACAGTGCGGGGTGCTACCCGTGTCCCCAAAGTCCATGATGACTTCTCCCTGGTCGAAGGCCTGGCCGCCTGCTGTGATGGAGATGGCGAGGACCAGACCAGGAGTGGCATAGAGGGAGTCCCCCAGCCCCTGTCCATAGTTTGAGGGCAGAAGACGGTCGAGTTTCCGCAGCACCAGGCTAGTGATACTGATGTTGGTTCCATTGTGGCCCAGGGGGGCCAGCGAGCACCTGGGAACGTGTGCCCGCAGTGGGGGCTGCGTGCCGAAGGAGACTCTGTAGTCAGCGGGAATCGTGGGCCCAAGAAGCCGGCTGTGCACGTGCACGTTTCGCAAGCTGAAGGAGAAGGGGTGATCCTGAGGGCACAGACTGCGCGCCAGGGTCTCCACAGCCAGCAGGAGCTCGGAGCCTGTCGTGGGCTTCTGGGCCTGGGCTGGGTCCCACAGAGAGTCGGTGTCCATGTCCAGGACCTTGTCTGTGGTTTTCAGGAGAGCCTGTGGCACCCAACAGAGAGATCCCAACAAAGAGATGAGGCTCTGGCCACTAGAATCCCCGGCGTCATGGCAGGGGCACTGGGAACTATAGGCCCCGAACCTACCTTTCCTAGTCCTGCGGAAGACCCAAAGAGTGGAGAGAAAGGGGAAGAGGAAGACCGGCCTGGGAGGGGAGAGCTTCTAGATGGGAAGAACGGGGAGCTGTTGAGCTAACCACTGGGGCGGCTTCAAGTAGGTGGCCTCCGGCTGCACACATCGCTCCTCCATCTGACAACCTTTCTCTCGCCTCCATCCCTTGGGCCGCCCAGGCCCTAAGGGAGCCCCTTTCCAATTCCTTGACCCCAACGGGTCTGTAAAGCGAGGAATGGTGCCCAGTGGTTAGAGGGCACAGTGTTCTGAAGTGGAAGGCCGCATGCATGTCTGTCCGCCCACATACGATACGAATACGCAATGTCCTCGCCTCTGGTTATTCTTTGGGAAAGTAAGCAGCGTACTGGTCATCAGTTGTCGCCCATATTGGGAGCTGGCTCAGGTGAGTCCGGCGAAGCTGAGGGGGTTTGATACCTGCATGTAGGTAGTGTGTGTGTGTGTGTGTGTGTGTGTGTGTGTGTGTGTGTGTGTTTGGGGGAGTGAGTTTACGCCGTATCCACACATCTGTGTGTGCGTAAATGCCTCTGAACTCGTGTCTTTGCACCCCTCCCTGCCTTCCCCGACCTCCCACGTGTTCCCAGCCTCAGACTTTCTCCATAGTCCATGGCCTTGGAAACTGGAGTCCAAGAGGAGAGATGGGCCAGGAGAGCAGACACTCAGACTCTCCAGAAAGGTCTGCGTTCTGACTGCCCGTGGTCATGCCAGAGGGACGGAAGCGCCCAGAGGTAAAGAGCTTCGGGCCCACCCTACCCAGGCGGCCCCTGCCATGGCTCAGAGATCTCACCTCCAGGGCTCTGCGGCTAAGCTGTATTCTAGCATCCACCACCACCTTGGCCAGGAGTGATATGGTGCCCAGCAGTGCCAACAAGTCAGAGGGCGAGCTCACCACCACCGCCTGCTCTGACAGCTCCGCCAGGATCTGGGGCACCTCCACAGCAGGCCGGCCCTGGCCCGCCCGCAGCAGCTGCGACAGAAGAGACAGCAGGAAGTGAGGGGAGGGGTGGGCCAGTCCTCTCGAGGGAGGGGCCACTCCTCCCCCATCCAGCTCTTCCCTCCCCATTCCTGGAGCAGGAAGCCACATGGAAGGAACTCACACCCGTGTTAGTGGGACGGACGCTTGGTGGGATTAAGACTGGAGCACAGCGCCCACCCCACCATGAGAGTCCTGGGTGCTCTGTAGCCCCCCACCCTCACGCCCTGGCTCTGCTGGGCTCCGGTTCAGGGAAGATGAACGGCCTTCAGGCCAGGCCTCAGGGGGAGAGGCTTCTAAACCCAGGTGCTGAGTGAGGTAGGTCATGGAGGGTGAGGCCTGAGGCAGCAGGGCCGGAAGCTTTACCCAGGCTCTGTGGAACAAGGCCAGGAGCCTGGTGTCCGTGCAGCCGCTGTGGACTGGCTTCCAATTGCCAGCGGGCCCACAGGTCCGCTTCACCACGCCCGTCCTGTTCACTGGACACGGGGCCTGCGCCACGTGGCCGGCTTTGGTGACATTCCAGGCAACAGCCGAGGAGTCCTCAGGGCAGACGGTGTCTCCATCTGAAGAATGATGTCGAGGAGGCTCAGCAAACACGGTCTAGCCCCAGCCTCTCCCGTGTTCAGGCTCTGGAGACGGGCCGTGTGGCCCAGCGCGGCGAAACGTCGAGGAGCTCCCGGGGCAAGCAGGGGAGGGCTGGCCCCAACCGGCTGGACCCCAAGCCCCACGTACCCTGGATGATGGTGACAGAGACGGGGAGCCTGAGGGGAGTCAGTCCTGGGCTCCGCAGCTCACAAGTGTACGTGGTGTCAGCTGCAGGGCAGCGCGGAACGGCCAGCACAAAGCACTGGGAGGCTGGCGTGTTGACTAAGGAGGCTGAAGGGGACACGAGACAGGGGAACGGTTACTGGGCCCGGAACGGACCGAGAGCCCAGCAGGCCCAGAGATGCCCTTTCCGTCTCTCTAGCAACTTCAGAAGCGGATGACGCCGCGGGAAGAGCTGAAGGGTATGCGAGTATCAAACTACAGAGGCAGAGCTTGGATTTTGGCAAAGGGCGCCTGGGGGTCTCTAACCAGCCCCAGGACTTGAAGCCAGGTTCCTCGCTGGTAAAACGGGGACTGTCATCAAAGGAACTTCACAGAGGGTGTTGCAAGAGTTCATGAAGATCGTGTGAAAACATTTTGCGAATATCTGTCTACACTCATGCATAAGATTATTGCTCTCTCAGTAGAATTAGGATTGCTCATGGGGTAACGACGGTATGGAATGAACTTGAACCCGGAACCCCCACATTGAACTGCAGCCTCTGCTTCCTGGGAGTTGGAGAGCCAGCTGCTTGGAGGACACCCGCTGCTGTCCCTTCTCCCTGGGCCAGACACAGCCCTCGTACCTTTGCTGCCCTCTGCAGGGCTCCAGGAAGCAGTGTAGACCAGGTGTGTGCTGGGGAGACAGCAGCTCAGCCGGAAGCCAGGGCTGGCGGCGCAGGAGATGGAGAGCTGGTCTGGAAGCCGGGCCACGTCTGTCGCCTGCAGGGGCACCTTCACCACCTGGTTCAGCTCCCACCTGAATCCCTGAGCTTCAAAGCAGCACGTGTACTCACCTGCGGGTACACACCTGCTGCACCCACCGGCTCCTCGGGCCCCACCCCTGCGCCACGGAAGCTCTGCCACTTCCCAAGCTCTGCTTGAGCCCAACAGGACAGATCCCTGCCCTGGGGCACCTGGATGGCTCAGACGGGTGAACATCTGACTTCAGCTCAGGTCATGACCTCACAGCTCATGAGCTGGAGCCCTGTGTTGGGTTCTGTGCTGACAGCTCACAGCCTGGAGCTGCTTTTGATTCCGTGTCTCCCTCTCTCTGCCCCTCTCAAAAACAAATAAACATTAAACATTAAAAAAAAAAAATCCCTGCCCTGTAAGGGGTTTATAGGAGGAAGAGGTCTGGAGAAGAGGCGCGTAACTTTTTTTTTTATAGCCTGGAGCCTTGAATCCTAAGGCGAACCTCTTTTCCGCCAGGGGATGGCCTTCCCTGCAACACCCACTGCCACCACTGCATCTTGAAGAAAGGCGTCTGTTCTCTGCTCAAATGGAAACCCATTCTCTGGTGACAATCGTGCGCAAGGGTGGGCCTCTGGGCCTTTGTTTCCCCAGAATGAGTAAATGGGAAGATGAAAGGGGAAAAGAAAGGGAGAGAAGAAAGGCAGGAAGGAGAGAGGGGAGAGAGAGGAGGGAGGGGGAAGGCAAGGTGTGGGGGGAGAAGGCCAGAGAGAAGAGGAAGACGACAAGAGAGGTGAGAGGAAGGGCAGGCTGGCTACCTGCCCATTTATGGGAGATGTTGAGGATGCTGAGGACAGCCTGGCCCGGGCTGGAGGTCAGGGACACGTGTGTCCCCGGCTGCAGGAGGATGGGTCTGGGGCTCCCCACGGGCCGCAGGAACCAGTTTAGGTCGGTGGTCTCATGGCTCGTGACGAGGGTCAGATTCAGTGTGTTGCCAGGCGTCTGCACCTGCGAGTCCAGACTCAGACTTCCGGGGACTGTAGGGAGGCAGGAGGCAGGGGACCCTTAGAGCGTGAATCGTGGCCCTCCACGTGGCTAAGCTCTCACTCCTTCCCCATCTTTGGAAGCCCATTCCTCCTCCCCTCCTCCCCACCACTCCAGTATTATTTCGGCTGTGGCAGTCCAGCCTGGAAGACTCTATCTGTCATTGGGAACCAAACGCAAAGCCTTTTGGCCGGTGATTCCACTCCCCGAGGTAACCCGGGGCTGCCGGAGGCCCTTTCTGGCCTTCCAGGGTCAACGGCAGTCACTCTAGCACTTTCTCTCCATGTCCATAGGTCTCAGGAGCTCTGTTATTCATTCGTCTCACTACTCAGGTCCCAAGCTCAGGGCCGCGACCTGCCAGGGTAACTGGCATTTCTCTCACCACTGGGAGAAATGGGCTTGGAAGGCCCTGGGCTTGGCCAGCTGGCAGAAACACAGGGGTCAGAGAGGAGAAAACACAGGCCCGCTTTCACTTGGGCCCATTGGTTTTCAAGTTCCCAAACCTCCTCACCAGGTGGCAGCAGCTGGCAGTACCCGGCCTCAGTAGGGCTGAAGACCAGACAGCCACAGGGCCCGCGGCTGTCCCGGCTCTCGCAGGGCTGGTGACGGGAGCAGATGCTGGCGTTCCACTGGTACCCAGAGAGGCAGGCACAGTAGGCGCACCCATCGTGGTGGACATTACATTCTGTGGCAGAGGGAGAGGACAAGAAGCAGGCAGCCTGTATGAGAGAGCCAGGTAGTCAGGACCTGATACCTGAGAGAGAGGCTCTAGGGCTGGGTGTCTGGAACAATCCCGAAGTCACGAGAGCCTCAGCCATCAGGGACGGCCTCCTCAGGCAGGGTTTGAAGCGGCAGAGGTCCTGCTGGGCAGAGTCATCAGGGGTGGGGGCCGAGAAGTGCCAGCCCACCACCGTCTGACTCTGGAGCCTCTGCCAAAGTTTAGGAGAGGGGGACATGGAACAGGAAGGAAAGGGGTCTGTCTGGTGGGGATATGGGGAAGGAGGGGGGCCAGGCAGACCCTCCAGGAAATGGGAGGGGCTGGCCGCAGACCTGGGAAGCCCATGTTCCTTTCCTTCTGAGCCTCCTTCCCCCACAAGCAGCATAAGGGCCACTGAGAGGCAGGGCTCAGTAGAATCCCCCGTACCTGTGGTGAGGCTGAGGCCAGCCAGAGTTCTTGGGGACGAGGAAGCCGAGGCAAAGGGGAGAGTCAGGGTCCTGGAGAGTGCCCGTGGCCAGGTCTGATTTGAAAAGTCCAGCTGTACATAGACTGAGACCAAGACCGAATCTATAGAGGGGAGACAGCAAGGCCATGGTCCCTTCTGCCTCCCACACCTGGCCGCTCACTCCCCGGACCCAGGGCAGGTGCCCCCTCCCACAGACCGGCTAGGAGCTGGCAAGCCTCGAGAGGGCCATAGCCCTCCCTAGCTACGGCGCATTCACCCACAGCCCCAGGCCACCCTTCCCCCGAATCTCATTTCATAGACGAGGCTCCCCGAGAGGAATGATTTTCTCAAGCCTCTCAGCTAGAGAACTGGAATCTGGCCCTGTGTGGCCGCCATGACCGGCCGTGGACCAGAGTCTCCGTGTGCCCTCCTCAGCCTCATTCCCTGCTCCCTCTGCTCCCCTCTTGCCCTCCCTCCCCTCACCCCTTCCTCCTCCTGTCCATCCACTCACCACCTGCTCCACTCTTCGGGTCCAACTGCTGCTCCGATTCCCCTCCAGCCTGACTCTGTCCCTGGAACCGAGCACAGAGGAGAGAGCTCTGAGAGGGGGCTGACCCCACGTTTCTTCCTGGGACACCTTCTTCCTCAAGAGACTCGGGGGCTAGCCTGAGTCATTTGGCATGACTCTACCTCTTTGAAGCTCTTCTCTCTCTCTTTTTTTTTTAATGTTTATTTTTGAGAGAGAGAGAGAGAGAGCGAGAACGGGGGAGGGTCGGGGGGGGGGGACAGAGGATCTAAATTGGGCTCTGTACTGACAGCAGTGAGCCCCAATACGGGGCTCGAACTCACGAACCGAACAGTGAGATCATGACCTGAGCCGAAGTCGGATGCTCAACCGACTGAACCGCCCAGGAGCCCCTTGCAGCTCTTCTTTTTGTCTGGAATCAAGCAGGCACGTCGGGAGGGGAAAGCAGGCTTCTTGTAGGAGGTGCCAGGGATGCAGCCCCAAGGACTCCACCAGGCCCCGCAAATGCCACCTGAACCCCGGAACCAGGCACACCCTGGAGAGTCAACATGCTTTGCCTAACTCCTTCCTGATTTGACCTGTCCCTGGGCCTCTAGGCTAACTGAAATGCTGTGTCTGGAATCCTGGTGGGGAGGGCTGGGCAGAGCTGGCTGGGGCTCAGAGGCTTGGGGACTTCTGTTCCTTCCATAGGAACTGTTACGAGGGTGAGCATAAGGCAGCATCTCCCCTTGGCCTCTGGTTCCTGTAAATTATTGCCTCACCAACTCCTCCCTCTCTCAAAGTTGTATGTGAATGTGGGTATCTATCCAGAAACAGATATGGATATAGAGATGGATATGGATATGGATATAGATACGGATGAGAATCCAGGTGCGGAGAGATACGGATATAGATACAGATGTCTACCTGGGAGAAAACAGAGATCAAGAGTGCTAATCTCGACTCTGCTCTCTTTCTTCAGATTCTCTCCTGTCCTCTATACCGGCGGTTCCCCAATCTGGAAAATTTTTCTTTTCTTTTTCTTTATTTATTTCTTTATTTTTAATGTTTATTTATTTTGAGAGAGAAACAGCATGGGTAGGGGAAGGGCAGAGAGACAGAGACACAGAACTCAAAGCAGGCTCCAGGCTCTGAGCTGTCAGCACAGAGCCCGATGCGGGGCTCGAACCCACGGACCTCGAGATCAGGACTTGAGCCGAAGTCGGACACCTAACCAACAGAGCTACTCAGGTGCCCCTTTTCTTTTCATTTTCAAAGGACAAGCATGACCGGGAGAGCCTTCTGGCGTCACTGGAGTTCACAGTGACTCAGAGAAACAAAAGTTATCCCACGCCCTGGAAAATAAGACTGACTTGAGAGATTTTACAACAAACTGGCCTCTCTTTTTTACGTTACTTCTCTCTCCAGCCCTTGCGCCTCCACCTGTCCCTTCATCTCCAGCTTGCTGTGTCTCATCTGGGTCCTCCCCCCAGTCTTACTCACAGGTTGAGACGCTCGAGTGACTGGTGACCCCACCAGAGGGAGAGTCATGGCCAGGAGTAGCAGGGGGGCAGCTGAGTAGACCATGGCTCAGGGAATCAGTCCTCCTCAGTCCTCCCGAATCCTCACGGACTGCCGCATGATGCAAATTTCCTCCGAGAGGAGCCGGCCAGGCCCAGCACTGCCAGGATGGGAGGGAAGAGGGGACAGGAGCCACCAAATTTACAGAGGAAATGCTGCAGCCTGTGACTGAGTCACATGGGCATCCGGGTTCCCGTGGGGCCACCTGGCACCCACATGCCCCAGTGACAATGGGCTGCTCAGGTTCTGGGGTCTGAACCACGGACTCAGGGAAGAGGAGAGGGCTCGGGGGTCCTGGGTCACAGCCAGCACTGTGTCAATAAGCCAGGCTCAGTCGTGTCTCCAGGGGTCTGGGAAACCTGGATTGTCCTGAGACTTACAGGAAGCTGGATTGTTGATCCCAGAGCCCAGGTTAGAAAAGACAAACACGAGCGCTGATGGCTAGCCTGAAATACTTTCCAGAGTCTTAAATTTAATGGAGAACCTGGGAAAACGCTGCGAGAGGTTATCAAGTAATTTCACAAAATAGTTGTGAAGCGAGGATGGCGTTTCTAAGCAGGATGCAAAAGCCAAAAAGCCAGAAAGAAAAGAAATTAGACTGGCTAAAGAGCTTTCACTTGAGGATGAAAAGGGCATGAGGGTAAAAAGGCAAAAGGTAACACGTTTGTAGCATGGTGATTGAGTAAAGGGCCAACCTCAACAGAAGCCATTTTTATCTTATAGCATTAAGATAGAAAATGGGTAAAAATAAGAAAGAAATCAGTTTGCTGAAAAAGAAATATCAATAGCTTGATCTACATAAAAAATCCACCTTGAAATAAGAAAATGCTGTCATCTACTAATTATCCAAAGGTATTTATTTATTTTTATTTATTTATTTTTTTAACGTTTCTTTATTTTTGAGAGACAGAGAGACAGAGCATGAGCAGGGGAAGGGCAGAGAGAGAGGCAGACATAGAATCCGAAGCAGGCTCCAGGCTCTGAGCCATCAGCACAGAGCCCGACGAGGGGCTCGAACTCACAGACTGTGAGATCGTGACCTGAGCTGAAGTTGGCCGCTTAACCGACTGAGCCACCCAGGTGCCCCCAAAAGGTATTTATTGATCACATTCAGTGTTGACAATCGTGTAGTGATACGTGTAAGGATGTTCAAGGCAGAGTTATCCGTGATAGCGAATGAGTTAAACAACCAAAATGTCCATTCGAAAGGGACATTTCCAAACAACAGAACATCATTGTGGAAAAAAAGTTGAGTAACTCTATTTTGGAGTGAACCTCAATGTAGATGGTGAAGTTTAAAGCACATACTATGCTCCCCTTTATGTAAAAAAAGGGAATCTATATTAAATACCTGGGCTTTCTGTACCTAGAATATTTCCGGAAAAACACATCAGAAAGTTGGCGAGTGTCACTTCTGGGGAAAGGGATTAAGGATCTGGGTGTGTCTGTTTGGTATATATTTTTTCTAAACAGAAGCATGTATTTTCGTAATCAAAGAAAGAAAGGGTTGATTTAAACCCATATACACACATGCATAACACATGCACATGCCTGCGCGCGCGCGCGCGCACACACACACACACACACACACACACACACACACACACACACACTCAAGTAATTAATTCCAGAAAGCTTGAAAACGGTGAAGAATCGGTTTCGAGAACCAGAGAGGGAAGACACAATGCTGGACGCGGGATGCCATCAGCACGTTGAGAACCGCGTAGTTCTGAGCTGCAGGCAGCCTGAGAGGCGCCTGGCGGATACGGGACACTAACAGCATCTGCCGCGGTCACCAAAGTGCATCAGTCAAAGCATGAAGTGGCCTCGGACGGTGTTGACACGGGCTCTCAAGAAGCGGGGACTGCAGAAGAGAGAGGTGGAGCAGTTTCTGTAATTTTAGAATTGTTTGTACCTGTGCAAAGAAAGGCCTAGAAAAGATTGGAAGGAAAGGCTACAGGCTCCACAAAGCGTCCGTTGACTTGACCTCAGGATTCCCCAGGGCCTAGTACCGCGCACCGGAGGCCGTTAAGTAACATTTGTTTCCAGTGAATCAATCAATAGATGAAACACACCAAGATGTTAATGGGGGTTCTGACTAAGCGGTAGGATTTGGCATGTTTTTTTATGTTTCTGTGTTTTTCAATTTGGTACTCCATAATGGAAAAAAAGTCTTAATAAAAATATCAAAATTACAGTCTCGGCTCCTTTCTTATGGATCGACCGGGTTCAGAGGCCTTCAGTTTTGCCCAGGTGTCCCTGGTTACCAGGAAGCACCTGCAGGTTGACTCAGGTCTCGGGCTTAGGGTGGGGTTCAGATAAACCGGTACTTATTGCTGCCACCAACATACTCCCAAGTCCAAGGCCAACCATACGGCTATTAGCCTCTATTCTATACACCTAATGATGTTTTGAAACCAGTAGTTTCGCTTCTCAGTTGCACCTGGTCTAAAGAAATTTCCCTTCCATTCCTTTGTGCTTTGAGCCCTCCAGGACATACCAACAGGGTCTTTGATAACAAAGGTTTGCAATCTGGCCTTCTCTTATCTGTATCCAAGCAGGTTATCTTAAAACCTCCTTTACTATGTAAACTACTAATCGGTTACTAAAGAATAAATGTAGCTTAGACCTTTATCCCATGTGAATCCTAACTTCTTATTCTCTTTCCACCTGACATGGCGTTACATTATTGGGAATATTAAATGATAGATTGTTAGAGTGGGAAGGGACCTTAGCTGAGATATCGATGCGAGCAGGCTGGGTCCAGGGAGCTATGGGCGGGCGGGTGGGCGTGGACGGTTGGTCTTGCAGGACCAGGCAAGAGGCTACAAGATAGAAGTCAAATGCAGGCTAGGAAGGAGTGAGAACAGAGTTTACTGAACAGCATGAGTGACAGAGAATAGCAGACGGAGTGTCTGGGAGACTCACAAAGGAAAGGAAAGTTAGTCACCATTGTAGCTTGGGGTTAGGGGTTTATATTGGAAAGGGATCCTGCATACATGCTCTTTCAGGAATCCAGGGTAGGGTCCCATCGAAGGTGACTGACTGGTGAATAATAATAATAATAATAATTCTGTCTTTCATTCTTTCTCTCATTTTTAAATTTATTTATTTATTTTGAGAGAGACAGACCACGAGCGGCGTAGGGGCAGAGAGAGAGGGAGGGAGACAGAGAATCCCAAGCAGGCTCCACATTCTTAGCGTGGAGCCCGTTGTGGAGCTGGAACTCACGAACCTGTGAGATCATGACCTATGCTGACACCAAGAGTTGGACACTCAACCAGCTGAGCCACCCAGGCGCCCCTCTAAGTGTTATTTCATAAATCGGTGGAGGTAGGGAGTACTGATGCCAGCGTCAGCTGGGGTTTGTTTGAAGCTAATGTCCCGGATTCGGCTCTTCTTAGATCTGGTCAGGTGTTTGGGGGCCGAGGATGAAACTCAGAAAATGATGAAGTCTCTTGCTTCCCCCTTGGAGTGGGAACCAGAGTCTCTTCTTAACTACAGAGAACAAACCGAGGGTTGCTGGAGGGGAGGTGGGTCGGGGGATGGGTTAAATGGGTGTTGGGCATTAAGGAGGGCGCTTGTCGGGATGAGCGCTGGGTGTTATGTGTAAGAGGCAAATCACTGGGTTCTACTCCTGAAGCCAAGACTACCCCGTATGTTAATTAACCTGAATTTAAGTAAGTAAACACATAAATACATAAATAATAAATAAAATGGAGTCTCCTCAGTTTCCCTATCTCAATATTGTCTACTTCAGCCTTCTCACTTTATAAAAGAGGAAAAGGAGCCACGAGGAGAAACTGGCAAAGATCACACAGCTAGTGGCTGGCAGAGCCAAAACGTAAAGCCAGGTCTTCTGACTTTGAACCAAAGGCATTTAGATACAGGGAATTAAGACCAATTAATTTTAAATACAGAATAACTTCTGGCTACAAAAACGAATTAAAGACAATATGCAATGGCATTGATCCCATAAAGAAAGCAATTCTTGAAAAAGTCTTCTTTTTCTAAAGAGGAGAGGAAAATAAATATAATTTAAAACCAAGCGAGGGTAGGCGAGTATGTACGTAAGAACCGCGTAGTTCTTTGAAAGTCGGCTCGTGAATACCTTACTTGTCTAGAGGTCTTTAATTTGGCAAATGGGACCATTGGGAACAAAGCTGTGATCTATAAGGAAAAATATGAAATACCTTATACAGATGACAAAAGCCTTCAAGATAGTAATAGAAGAAGTTTGTTGTTGTCGTTGTGGTTTTTCTCCTCTGAGTGAACAACTGTGTATTAAGGTTTGATGAGGGGCAACTAACAGAGAAGCAGACACAGGAGTCAGACAGCTGGGGATGAAATCGGCTTCATTACTGGAAGAGCTGAGGGGGACGAGATGGTTTGGATCTCAGCCAGATGCACTTCCCCGTGTGTCTTCCTTGGACTGAATTTCCGTCGCGCTGCTCCCTGACTGCAGTGGAGTCAGTGAGAACACATCTAATGCCACCCTGGGAACCTTTGTCTCTTCTGAGATATTCTGGGAGCTGGGACCGACCTAGTGAGAACCCGAGGTTGGACCGGCAACACATAAAACTCAGCACCTACTGGTTTCCGGCTGTGTGGACTGGGGAGATGGTCCGTGCTCGAAGGAAGAGTGAGACTAACACGTGGACAGAAACAGAAGAAGGGAAAAGTGGAATGTGTGTGGAAGAGGGAAGGAAATGGAGAGTCCATTGTTCAACTTCAGTTTATTTTTTTTAATGTTTATTTATTTATTTTTTAATTTTTAATGTTTATTTATTTTTGAGAGACATAGAGACAGAGCATGAGCAGGGGGAAGGGCAGAGAGAGAGGGAGAAACAGAATCTGAAGAAGCATGCTCCAGGCTCTGAGCCGTCAGCACAGAACCCGACGCGGGGCTCGAACTCACAGACCGTGAGATCATGACCTGAGCCGAAGTCGACCGCCCAACCGACTGAGCCACCCAGGCGCCCCTAATGTTTATTTATTTTTAAGAGAGAGAGCCAGAGAGAGCAGGGGAGGAGCGAGAGAGAGAGGGAGACACAGCATTCGAAGCAGGCTCCAGGCTCTGAGCTGTCAGCACAGAGCCGGACGTGGGGCTCGAACTCGTGGACCGTGAGATCATGACCTGAGCCGAAGTCAGCCGCTCAACCAACTGAGCCACCCAGGCACCCCTCTTTTTTTTTTTAATGTTTATTTATTTTTGACAGAGCAAGCAGGGGTGGGGGAGAGAGACAGGGAGACAGAGGATCCGAAGCAGGTTCTGTGCTGTCAGCGCGCAACGCGGGGCTCAAACTCACCAACCCCAAGATCATGACCTGAGCCAATGTCCGACGCTTAACTGACTGAGCCACCCAGGGGCCCCGGACTTTAGTTTATTCTTGATGTCGTTTGCACTCTTGATCTTGAGTTCCATCAGGGACCCCACCTTTCTCTCCTCGCTGGAGCTAGTTAGAGCAGGTTTCTGTTATTTGCAACTCAAGGAATGTGTACAGCTCAGAAGATGTGTGGCTCAGAGAAGCCAAGGTAGCTGTAATAGTGGGACAGTGGTTATTATATTCAGTTACAGGATTGAAGGACCTTGCCATTCAAGACAATCACTTCATCTTTCTAGAGACCTCACTTTTCACATCGGTGCAGTGAAGGAGTTGAATTGTATGATCTTTGGAGCACAGTTGACCCTTGAACAAGATGGGTTTGAACTGTGAGGGTCCACTTGTAGGCAATTTTTTTTTTCAGGGCACCTGGGTGGCTCAGTCAATTAAATGTACGACTTTGGCTCAGGTCATGATCTTGTGGTATGTGAGTTCAAGCCCCGCGTCGGGCTCTGCACTGACAGCTCAGAGCTGGAGCCTGCTTCAGATTCTGTGTCTCCCGATCTCTCTGCCCCTTTCCCACTTGTGCTCTGTCTCTGTCTGTCTGTCTCTTTCAAAACTAAATAAACATTAAAAAAATTTTATATGCAATTTTTTCAATAAATACAGTACAGTGCTATGATTTTCTTTTTTCTTTCTTTTTCTTTCTCTCTCTCTTTCTTTCTCTCTTTTTCTTTTCTTTCTTTCTTCCCTTCTTCCTTCCTTCCTTCCTTCCTTCCTTCCTTCCTTCCTTCCTTCCTTCCTTCCTTCCTTCCTTCCTTCCTTCTTTCCTTCCTTCCTTACAGGATATTATGTTAGTGTCGGGTGTACGACATAGTGGGTCAACAACTCTGACCCCTGTGCTATGCTCACCACGGTGCAGCTACCGTCAGGAACCACACAACGCTATCAAAATACCATGGACCCTTCCCTATGCCCTGCCTTCTATTCCCATGACCTATGCATTCCACACCTGGAAGTCTATACCTTCCACTCCCCTCCACCCCTTCTGCCCATCCCCCTCCATTCCCTTTCTTATGATTTTCTTAACATTTTGCTTTCTCTCAGTTACTTTATTATGAGAATGCAGTATGTTATATATGTAACCCACAAAATATATGTTAATTCGCTGTTTATATTCTCAGTAAGGCTTCTCCTCGACAGTAGGCTATTTGTGGTGAAGTTTTTTGGGGAATCGAATGGTATCCATGGGTTTTGGACTGTGCCATGGGTTAGCCCCCCGACCCTTGAGCTGTTCAAAGGTCATCCGTACTTTAGAAATGTTGTTCCACTTCATTCTGGCCTTCATGGAAAAATCCACAGTTATGGTTCCTTTGTAAGTAATGTATCATTTCTATAGCTGCTACAAGCTTTTGTCTTTGTCTTTAGTTTTTAACTGTTATGAGGCGGTAAGGCTGGGCCCTTTTTTAAGGCTTATCCTGTTTTGAATTCACTGAGCCTTTTGCAGATGTAGCTTTATGTGTCCCGACAAATTTGAGCATTTCAGCCACTATTTCTTCAAATAGTTTTTCTGCACCTTTCTCCTCCCTTTCTTGAACTCTAATGACAAATATTAGACTTTTATTTTCTGTATTTTTTCGTAGACGTCTGTGTTCAGGTTTTCAAATTTTTTTCCCTCTCTGCTGTGAACAGCAGATATGATTAAGTTAAGGATGTGGAGACAGGAATATTATTCTGGATTATCTGGGCGGGCCCAATGCAATCCCAAGCTTCCGTATAAAAGGAAGACAGGAATCTGAGGGACAAAAAAGATCTACAGAAGCAGAGGTTGGAGTGATGCACTTTGAAGCTGGAGAAAGGGACCGTGAGCCAAAGAATGCAGGCAGCTTCTAGAAAGTGGAAGAGGGAAGGAAATGGATTCTTCTTTGGAGCCTCCAAAAAAAATGCAGCCCTACCAAACCTTGACGTTCACCCATAAGATTCACTTCAGACTTCTGATCTTCATCACTGTAAGATACGACCTTTGTTTTGTTTGAAACCATTATGTTTGTAGTAGTTTGTTACAGAAGCAAGAGGAAACAAATGCAGAGTCTATGCAGTAATTACTGCGTTACCATTTGGTTCTTTATATTTTCTAATTCTTCACTGAGACTTTTCATCTTCTCACCCAAGAATGTTCATACTATATGACACTTTTATGATACTTGCTTTACTGTCTTTTTTTTTTTTTTTTTGATAATTCCAGCATCTGTGTCATTTCAGCATTGGTGTCTGTTGATTGTTTTTTTTTTCCTATGTGAGCTGAGATTTCCTATTTAAAAAATTTTTCTAATGTTTACTTATTTTTGAGAGAGAGAGAGCATGAGAGGCAGAGGGGCAGAGAGAGAGGGAGACACAGAATCTGAAGCAGGCTCCAGGCTCTGAGCTGTCAGTGCAGAGCCCGACGTGGCGCTTGAACACACAACTGTGAGACCATGACCTGAGCCGAAGTCGGATGCTTAACCGACTGAGCTACCCAGGTGTCCCAAGATTTCCTATTTTTTAAAAATGTTTTTATTTATTTGTGCGTGTGTGTGGGGCGGGGAGGGGCAGAGAGAGAAAGAGGGAGACACAGAATCCAAAGCAGGCTCCAGGCTCCGAGCTGTCAGCACAGAGCCTGATGCGGGGCCCAAACCCCACAGACTGTGAGATCATGACCTGAGCCAAAGTCAGACGCTTAACAGACTGAGGCACCCCGAGATTTCCTATTTTTTTTACATGCCCAGTAATTTTGGATTGTATCTGGACATGTGATGTTATGTTATGACACTACGGATCTTATTTAAATCCCATGGAAAATGTTGATAGTTCTGTGTAAGCAGGCAACTGACCAGGTTTGGTTCCTGTCATGAGATCTGCCCAACCCACCATGGATTGTATTTTTCACATGGGTTCCCTTTCCACAAGCCGGGGCAGTGCTATTCAGATCTGCTGCATACATGCCCCCCAGTGGCCAGTTTGCGCCCTGGCGATGGTCTGTCTCTGACCCGTGGTCTATGATATGCTTTTTAGGGTCAGATTCGTGCAGGCACAACTGGAAGATGAACTCAGGAGTTCATAAAACTCAGTAGGGTCGTCTTTCTAAAAACCTTCTCTCTCAAGTTAGTCAAATGACTCTGGAATGATACTCTTGTCAAAGTGGCAGGCACATAGCACACTTATAACTGTCTCTATTGCATGCGCTTTTAAACATATTTTAAAGAGCATTACAGAATGTTTATCACACCGATTCCCTTAAATAACACTCTTCTCTAAGTAACATGCGCGCAGCACTCTTATAACCATCTTTATTACATTTTTTTTAATTCTCTAAATGAATTACAGAATGACAATCATATCCATTTCCTTAAAACATTGTTTTTTTTGTAGCAGGCGAATAGCACTCTCATAGTCACCATTGTTACATGTGTTTTGAAATACTTTTCTAAATACGTTTAGAAGAGTTAAGTATTCTTAGGACACCCAAGTTCTCCTTTTAAAAACATCTTTTACAGGATAAAATCCCACCTCTTCAAGTCTAACTTCTGTCATGGGCAGAGGCCGTTGGGTCACAATTGCCAACAGGAAGTGAACTGATCACACAAGACCCCGGTCAAATAAGAATGAGGGTGGGTGCCACGCTCTCCTCCAATCTGGGGAAGAATTAATTTGGACCTTTCTTTCACAGCTAAAGAATAAATCCCATAAAATAGGAGTTTGCATTCAACTAAAATTCCATGGTGTTAGGGCAACAACAAAATACCTACATTAAAAATATAAAAGGAAGAGAATAAATAATTTATTTAAAAAAGCAACTTTGATTTTAGATGCTTAGAGCAATGCAGGCTCGTCAAAAAAAAAACCCTAAAATAATTCAAAACAAAGTGTAATTTAGAAACTAAAAGTACGCGTGGCTCCCTTTCTGGTCATAAAATGAACCAACTATATACTTCGCTTTTGAATTATTTACTTTAAAAGTGTTATGTTTCCTGTTCTTGTTTTTAAAGATGAAACAACCACAACGTTTCACACTGCTGTCTCACACACAAAAGAAATACACAGAGAAGTTGTTTTTTACTTGAACGTGGTTCTCAGATGGTTTTTTTCTTGAGGGTCTGTGAATTTTTAACAGATTTTAGAAAGGAAATTCATTAAAGAATGCCCCAAGAAGTGGAAATAGCCTACCATCCACAACCTGTAGAATGGATAAACAAATTATAGATGGTTTTACAATATGACACCATCCTTCATAACCATGAAGAAATTGGGGCGCCTGGGTCGGTAGCTCAGTCAGTTGAGCACCTGATTCGATTTTGGCTCAGGTCATGATCTTATGGTTTGTGAGTGTGGGGCTGTGTGCTTGGGATTGTCTGTCTTCCTCTCTGGGGCCTGGGTGGTTCAGTTGGTTAAGCCTCCAACTTTAGCTCAGGTGAGGATCTCCCAGTTTGTGAGTTCAAGCCCCGCTCAGAGCCTGGAGCCTGCTTCAGATTCTGCATCTCCCGCTCTCTCTGCCCCTTCCCTGCTCATGCTCTATCTCTCTCTCTCTCAAAAATAAACATTAAAAAAATTAAAATCTCAAAAGAAAAAAAAAAAAAAGGAGGGTTCCCCTTACCAGGTTTGGATAGAATCAATGGGTCCAAATTTTAAATAAAAATAAAAGGAATCCAAATAATCCACATAACTGTTGAATCAGTATGCTGTACGCCTGAAAGTAATATGTTTTATGAAAAACAAAAAGTACTCCAAATTGTCAGCAATTTAAATACTACCGAATTTCAAAGTTTTCCCACCAAGGAAGCTCAGCTCTAGCAGTAACAGCCTCAATCTGTCCAAGAAGAGAAGGTACGGCCCCCAAGATTTCCCCGACAGCCCTGTGTCAGGCCCTAGAAGGATCTATATTTGTGGCTTTTCAGTCTCGAAGACCACTGGAAGAGCCGGCGTCATAAAGGAAGGCTGTGCTGGAAAACCCTGCACATTTTCTGAGCCTCAGAGAAGGCGAGCTCCCAAGTGGCTCTGGGTTTGGATCTGGCCCCCTCTGGACACTCTCCGTCAGGCCCTGCGGTCTCTCCTATCAGGCTTCATCTCAATCCTGGTGTCCGCTTCCAGGTCCTCTTAAGTCTTTAAGAATAATTCTTCTCTGGGGCGCCTGGGGGGCTCACTCAGCGAAGCATCAGATTTCTGCTCAGGTCATGATCTCACGGTTCATGAGTTCAAGCCCCGCGTCGGGCTCCATGCTGACAGCTCAGAGCCTGGAGCCTGCTTCGGTCTCCCTCTCTCCCCCCATCCCTGCTCACGTTCTGTCTCTCTCTGTCTCTCAAAAATGAATAGACGTAAAAAATTGTTTGGAAAAAAAAAAAAAAGGAATAATTCTTCTCCAGGGCCAGGGCGACGGTGGCCACAGCTGCCAGGGACCCCAGCCACAGACACCTTCTTCGTGAGAGAATTATTTCTTCTAATATATACCGAGGCTTTCATTTCTCAAATGAAATTTCTAGCACTTCATAAAATTTAAAGGCTGTGCCTGTATAAAGGTGGGATTTTTTAAAAATAACCTATCAGGAGTGTTTTATCCCACTTCATTCTCCCCTTGGCTTTTTACCTATTTCTTTAGGTGCAAGCCTTATTCCTTTCTAGGAATTTGGACTCTTTTTGAATCCATCTTAATGCCTTCATTATTTCGAATTTCTCTAGAGAGACTGTTATTTCATTTTCTATTGATTACCTACCTACTGATTTAAGAGGGAACTGGCCGGTGGCTACCTCAATGGCTTGCTTCTCAAGTGATTCCTTTTGGCCTTTCCTTCCCCTATTCTCATGACTAATCAAAAAGAGAAATCCAATATGAGAAATTTGCTGATGCCTACATCAAATCCTTATCACCATCTCCCTACCAATAAAAGGCAGTTTATCCTAAACAGGCACCCTATTAACACAAGGACTTATCCCTTCCCCCATTATAATATGTTAGAGCTTTATGGTTTTATACTAAATTGTAGGACTTTATAGTTCTACAGTTTTAGCTTTGCACACTTTGCTATAATGTTCTGGCAGATAAGTCTTTAAAAGTACTACATTCGAAGCAACTTTACCAAGATAACAAAAGGCCCATAAATTAAAAACACCCAATTCATGATATTTTGTCTTTCCCTCCTGGTCATCAATACATTTTTGATTGTAAGAAGTCTGTATGTGTTTTTTTGTGCTTTTCTTTGAAATATAATGCTAATTTACCTTTTTAAATTGAGATGAAAATTCACTTAACATAAAATTTTAAAAGGTACCTTTCAATAGTTTTTAATATAGTCACAAGGTTGTGCAACCGTCACTACTAATTCCAGAACATTCTTATCACCTCAAAAGAAACTCCATGCCTGTTAGAAGTTATTCTCTGTCCTCCTCACACTCACTGCCCGGCAATCACTACTCCACTTTCTGTCTCTACAGATTTACCTGTTCTGGAAATTTCAGACAAATGGAACCATACAGTATATGGTCTTTCATACCTGGCCTTTTTCACACAGCCTAATGTTTAAAGGTTCACCCATTTGTAGCTCATATTGGTTGGTCCCTCGTTCTTTTTTTATGGGTGAATAATATTCCATTGCCTGGATATACGCATTTTGTTTATCCATTCATCAGTTGATAGACATTTAGTTTATTTTCATTTTCTGGCTATTACAAATAACACTCCTGTGAACATTCATGTACAGGGGTATATTTTGGGGTATATTCCCAGAAGTGGAATTGCTAGGTCACATGGTAACTCCATGGCTAACGTTTTGGGGAACTGTCCAACATTTTCCCATACATGCTGCGTCATTTTGTGATTCTACCAGCAACAGCACACAAGAATTCCAATTTCTCCTCATCTTTGCCAACACTTGTTATTTTCTGTGTTTTCCTCCTTTTTTTTTTTTTTTTTTTTTTTTGCATCCACTCACTTATCGTTTTAATGACTGTTTATTCTACCACATTGACTTACCATTGTTTACATTTTGGGTCCTTAATTCATTGGACATTTTGAATGCCTGCATTTTCCCTGTCCAGTGATAAATATGGCTCTTTATAAATCTTGGCAATAAAGATGCTTTTCTTTCAGCTTATTTCCTGGAAGTATATTCTTCCAAAGTGGGGTTACTAGAGTAATGAATGTGAAGAGTTTTATAGCACTCATTGGTGCCAGCAACACATATTTCTCTCTTCCCTCACAGTTCAATTCAATTTGGTGAGAGCTTACTGAAGCCCCTCCCTTCCTCACTGCTGCCCGTGGAGGTGGAAGCCATCTCCCACTTGGCATCATGGCTGCCCTCAGACTTCTGGCGAAGCCCAATATCATTAAAAAGAGGACCAAGAAATTCATCTGGCACCAGTCAGACCGATCTGTCAAAATTAAGTGCAACTGGCGGAAACCCAGAGGCATTGACCATAGGGAATGCAGAAGATTCAAGGACTAGATCTTGATGCCCAACGGTGGTTATGGGAGCATCAAGAAAACCAAGCACATGCTGCCCAGTGGCTTCTGGAAGTTCTAGTCCACAACCCCAAGGAGCTTGAAGCGCTGCTGAAATGCAACAGATCCTACTGTGCAGAGATTGCTCACAACGTCTCCTCCCAAGAACCGTGAAGCCATTGTGGAAAGAACAATGGCCGTCAGAGTCACCAGTCCTGATGCCAGGCTGGGCAGTGAAGAAAGTGCACATTGTGCTTATGTGCACATTGTATTTACATTAATAAAACCATAAAACTTTACAGTTTTATGTTTACAGATGTGGTCCTTCCCCTCAAGGCACTCAGTGTCCAGTAAGACAGATAAGAAAATAGAAAATTTCTGAGGCGCCTGGGGGGCTTAGTCAGTTAAGCATCCGACTTCAGCTCAGGTCATGATCTCATAGTTCATGAGTTCGAGCCCTGCCTTAGGCTCTCTGCTGTCACCCCAGAGCCAGCTTTGGAGTCTCTGTCCCACCACCCTCTTCGCCCCTCCCCAGCTCATGCTCTCTCTCTCAAAAATAAATACACATTAGGGGCGCCTGGGTGGCTCAGTTGCTTAAGTGTTTGACTCTTGATTTCAGCTCAGGTCATGATCTTAGTTTCATGGGTTCGAGCCCTATGTCAGGCTCTGTGCTGACAGCATTGAACCTGCTTAGGATTCTCTCTCTTCCACCCTCTCTACCCCTCCCCTGCTCAGGCTGGCTTGCACTCTCTTTCTCTCAAAACAAAGAAATAAACTTGAAAAAATAAGTAAACATTAAGAAGATAGAAAATTTCATAACACGTAAGCGTGAAGAAAGAAGTATGTACAGTGATAAGGGAAACAAAAGCAAGAGAAATAATAGCTTAAAGTGAATCTCCTTACAGCTTGCAGCCCCCTGATAGACACCAGAAATATGGAGAGTGTGACCTTCCTCAAGGAACTCACGGCTGTCTTACTCCCCTAATGTTTTTGATTTATTAAAGACTAAAAGCAACCTTATCTGAACAGTAGCTAGCCCTTCAAGGTCCTAAAAGCCTTGCTTTCAAATTCCTTAGAGACCTACGCTATCCCTAACTCCCCACTTACTTTAAGTATATAATCAGTCACTCCTCACAAGCCCAGTGCAACTCTTTCTGCCCACAGTCTGTCCCTATGCTTTAATAAAATCACTCTTTCGCACTAAAGATGTGTCAAGAATTCTTTCTCAGTCGTTTGCTCGAGAATCCCTTCACACAGGTTGCCGTAGAAGCACAGAGAAACTGTGACAGAGCAAGCCCATGTGCACTCATGCGTGCCTGCGTGCATGTGTGTGTTGAGAGAAGGAGTCAGAGAGAATAAAAACGGAAGTAATTCAGAGCAATCAAGGGGGGAAGGAAATGTTTCAAGGAAAAACAGCAGGCAGGGTCAGCTGATGAAAAGTCAGATAAGTCTTATAGTGTCTATCTGATTTAACAACAAAGTGAGGAGCCTGGAGGCAGCCATTTCGGTAGCGCTGGTGAGGTTGGAAACCAGAGTGGAGACGGTTGCGAATGGGTGGGAGATTTGGAAGTAAGAGACAGCTTATGCTAATTAAAGCCTTGGGACAAGGGTTTTTACTGTTTTAGGTTGTTTTGACTTTTTATCAATATCTTAACAGAATTCAAGTACAATTTAGCGGTTTCCAAATCTTTTCCTGATGAAGCTTACCTACTGTCTGGTCTTTTACCTATTGTGGCTAATTGGAGGTGGTAGAGTGTTTGCAAAGATGGCTGCAATAATGCCCGCCCATTTTTCCATGCAGGCCCCTGTGCCAGGTGACTTTGCCATTCCATCCATTAAGAGGCGAATCTATTTTCCTTCCCAAGATCTGGGCTGGTCTTGTGATTTACTTTGTCCAGGAGAATGAGACAGAAGTGACTGTGTGATTTCTGAGTCTAGGCTTTGAAAGGCCTTGCAGCTTCCCCTTATGCCCTCTTGAAATAGCCCAGCTAAGCCCTGTCCAAATTGCTGACTCACAGAATTATGAGCAAATAAAATGACTGTTATTTTAAGCTACTAGGTTTTGCACGACCTGTTAGGTGGTGATAAATAACTTTTACATCTGCGGTTTAACCTTTATTTTCTTGGGGCACCTGGGTGGCTTAGTCGGTTCAGCATCTGACTTTGGCTCAGGTCATGATCTCGCAGTGTGTGATTTTCAAGCCCTGCATTAGGCTCTGTGCTGCCAGCTCAGAGCCTGGAGCCTGCTTCTATGTCTCCCTCTTTCTGCCTCTCCCCCACTCATGTTTTGTCTCTGTCTCTCAAATATAAACATTTAAAAAAAAAGTTTTCTTTTCTTGCAGCTTATGCCAACAATGATATGACATTTCATTATGAAAGGCTAAGTATCATAGTATCGTTAGTATCCTTGAAAAGCTGTTTCTGTATCTCATCCTCTAGATTACTTATTTAAATATTAAGTCAACATCTATGAGATCTCAGAGTCTTTACAGAGTTTTGTTTTGGTTCCGACCCTTTGTTTCCAATCTTCAAGACAAAATATCTCAAACCTTTAATGGTGAACTTTTTTTAAAGAGGGGTGTGGTGGGAGGAGGGAAGAGAGAACATTGGAAGAGCTAGGGCATTGGATGGTACTGTTCACTCACAGAATGCAGTAATAATGTACCGCTTGCCTGGAGTCCAAGTTTTGTTCAATTTTGCATCTCCAAGGTCTATAATGGTATCTGTATTTGGCACATGGCTGGAGTGCAAACAAGGATGCAGGAAGAGATAACGCACGCACGTGCTACTTCTACACATTGTTTCATATTTGTAAGTCTTGTTTCCTGAAAATAGAACCAGCTTCTGCTGGAGTTCTGGTCCAGTAGGCTGCACAGCCTTGAGTATATCAAGGAAGATCTCAAAGGCTTATGCAGTAGATATCTATGTTGGCAACTATTGCCTGAACTCCTGCCCCAGGTTTCTGGGGATTCTTAAACGAAAATATTTCCTACTCTCTTGCTCCTCCTGGGTTTCTCTGCTAGCACCTTTCTCTTCTACTGAAAACTGAAGAACTCTTCATCTCAATTCCAATGATCTCGAAGTTTCATGAAGGCAAAAATAATCCTTGCTCAAAAATGGGGTGTCTTATATGGCTCTATGTTCAAATTGAAATAATAATAATAATAATAATAATAATGAAAAGAATAGTGGTTACATTTGGCTATATCTGCAGATTTGACATTAGATGAAGCAAAAAAGAATAAGGAGATAGGGTGATGGCCCTATGGCTACCCATCTGAATGATTTGTACTTGGTTCACCTAGAGTTCTGCTTCCATTTTAGTGCAATAATAATGGGGAGGGGGATGTTTGTGTTTCTGCTCAGAAAATACAGATGCTGGGTCATTGCCAGAATTTTGAGAAAGCTCAAAATAAGACTTTGCCCACTATAAAATTTTGCCTGATCAGCTTTTTTGTTTTTAATTAAAAAATTTTTTTTAAGATTTTATATTTAAGTCATCTCTACACTCAACATGGAGCTTGAACTTACAGCCCCGAGAGCAAGAGTTGCATGTTCTACTGACTGAGTCAGCCAGGTGCCCCTGCCTGATATCAGTTTTTTTTTAAAGTTTATTTATTTATTTTTGAGAGAGAGAGAGAGAGGGTGAGCAGGGGAAGGGCAGAGAGAGAGGGAGAGAGAATCCTAAGCAGGCTCTGCAATGTGAGCACAGAGCCTGAGGAAGGGCTTGAACTCACGAACTGTGAGATCATGACCCGAGCCGAAGCCAAGAGTTGGACGCTTAACCCACTGAACCACCCGGGTGCCCCTGAGATCAGTTTTTAAACACAATTCTCCTTTCATGTATAACAGCCATGCTCATGAATAATGGCTATAAAAGAATAATCACTCATCTCCAAAATGAGAATAGTTAAGTAGGTAGAGAGGCTAAATAAATTACTAGACCTGTCATTTTATTCATGTCACAATAGGCTGAATCTTTACAGAGATTATCTGGGTTTTGAATGAGTATGGACACAACTGAGTTCAAAGGTTAAGGAAACGAAAATGACCAGGAAACCATTGGGAGGCTGGTGGGATGATGAGTCACAGAATAGCAGAGACACTACCTTCCTCCACTGATTTGGGAAGTAGGAAGCACAAAGCAGCATTAGCTTATACTGAATCTCAGTATGTTGCACAGACCTTTCCTGTGACAAAGAATTTGACTGATGACCCACTCAAATAGAGTTCTCTACACATTCTTACTTAGGAGAATTATGTTTAAAAAAATGTAAAATACAGCAAAAGCCAGGCAGACAAAACCTAACTAGAGAAGGTTCGCTCTACCTAGGGAATTCTGTTTTTAAGAAAGAATAAGCAACTTAATGAGTCTGTTCAGTTCTTTCCTAGTTTTTTTTACCCGCCTCTAGCCTTGATTAAAAACTGCCTTGTTGTGAATTTTCCCTTTTTAAACATCTTACCATGGTAACTTGTAGAAGCAAGGTGTAGGGGAAAAATTATTTAAAACTTTGATGAGCCGTGCTCTTATTCCAAATTTACCACAAACTGGGTAACTTTTGGGTGAGATATACAATCCTTCTGCTGTTATGTTCTGTACAATTAGAACAACTACCTGGCGCATGGCTCAGGCTTGTTAGGATGATCTAGGGAGGTGCCGAACTCCTTTGAAAATCATAGAATTTACTACTATAAGGCATCACTATTATTTTAAAATGCAAACCAAATCTATACCTTTTTATAAGCTTCCTTGGGAAACCCTGACCATTTTTATGGCTTTAATAACTTATATTAGAGTTTTAAACTATATCAGTCCTTAACTTCCAATTTTCTAGATATCTCTGTGTGACACCCTCGTACTTAAGACGAAATAAAACAGGAATTTCAGGAATGAAAACACTTTTTTTTTTCCAGGTTATATTACAAAGGTGATAACATTGCTAGTAGCACAAATATTTTCTATGATGATTATTTTGGAAGGTAGAAAGCATGATCAGTGTATGAGATGGAGGACAGGGAAAACTTCAGTGGGTGAGGGGGCAGACAAGGGATGGATAAAGCACAGGCCTTATATCAAAAATCATTTGATATGAAGATTTTTTTCTCTTCATATTGATTAGAAAAAAAGAAACCACACAGCAGATGAAATCCGAAGCGAATCACTTGGGACAGTAGCCTTGCTCTGATGAATACATCGTCCAAAATGCCTATTTAGGGCAGAGGCCAGAGGCGTGTCAATTCAGTTTTCTTATGGGTACACAGAAGGGATTTAAGTACAGTACATGCATAAAGGAAATACTTTTATGTCGAAGCAGGTGGTTTCATAATTTTCCTTTCATTAGAGACAATTTTCTTCCTAGATTAAAGGGACATCCACAACAGACACTGCACAGCGTATCAAAGAGATCGTTGCTCATTCATTCAAGAAAATGTATTGACCATGTATTGTCTGCAAGGCACTGGACTATAAAGATAGGAAAATTAAGACGTACAAGACAGGTCCTCTCCTTAGGACAAGTGAGGGAAAATGAGGCTCAAGTTTATTGATTATCTGGCATGTATCAGGTGTGCTGATAGATGCTTTATATCTAGTACCTCCGAAGGATCTTGTACTTTAGAAAGTGAGATGAGACACATGCAGAAATAATAATATTCTTGGCATATATTGATAATCCGATAATTATCTGTTTGAGTGAATATAAGGAACATAAGAGATCTTAAAGTAATCACCCTTGTTTCTGAGACCCAGAGATTGAGAATCTCTCTTAGGTAGCGGTTTCCGACACCGAGAATCTCATTTCATGTTGGGTTGACCACTTCCGAGCTGTATAATTAATGGTCTGATCCTGGGCAAGTTAGGTAATCTGAATTCTTACTTCCTAATCTGCGAAGTAGTTAAAGTGCCTCCCACTTAATAGTATTGTTATGGGGGTTGGTGATAATGTGTCTGAAGTTCCACGCATAGAAGGTGCTCAAAAAATGATAGTAACTATTACTATTATTAAATTTTATTATTGCTTGATACACACTAGCCATCGATCTAGTGTTCTGTCTACAATTGGCTCCAGTTATGTGCATGCACTTCTTGCGAACGCACTTAAAGATCCCTAGAGGCTCAGAGAGTAGTGCTTTTATCTGGTCGGAGACAGTAGCAATTTCAATTTGCAACAGTTTGATACAGGGGAGTGTGAAGAGGCCTGAGGGGTTTGTCTCCAGCGCCCTTTCACGCCCCTTTACGGACTGAAAAAGCCTTTCCCCCACGCTCCCCACAGGCTTCTCTATACCCCATCACTTTTCCTAAGCTCCTCTGGCGTGCCAGGAGCTGCAGCGAGCCGGGCACACACCCTTTCTCTGGTCTTTTACGTCACGGTTCTTCTCTGGTGTACTTCTGAACTGGTTCGCGAACAATCACCGCAACCCCAACGGCAACTTCTAATCTCCACACCAGAACGAAACCAGAAAACCGCCCCAACTCCCGGAGGGAGGAGCAAGGCCCCTTGGGAAATTGACCTTTCACCTCCACTCTCGTCTTACTTCAGCTCACCAATTTTGACGCTAGCGAATGAAGAGACGAGAAGACCTGGAAGGCGGGACTTCGTGTTGTCCGATCCACGCTGATTGGGCTGCGACGGCGTGAGGGGGCGGGCCGCGTGAGCAGGTTAGCGACCCTCCCTCGGTGGGCGGGGAGAGGCGGAGGCCGCGCTTGCGCGCTGGGAGGCGGCGGAAGTGGCCTGAGGCCGCTACGCGTGCGCGGTGGGCGGAGCGCGGCTCTTATACCACCTTTGCCTGCCCAAGCCTTCCCATCCTTGCTCTGTCGGTGTGGTGCTCGTGTTTCCGCACGTCGTCGCGGAGAGTCGCTGCCGAGTGGGCGCTCGGCGTTCAGGTCGTCATGGCTGGTTACGAATACGTGAGCCCGGAGCAGCTGGCTGGCTTTGATAAGTATAAGGTAGCGCGGGGCCCCGTAGACGCCCCTTTCCCTCCTCGTCCTGGCCTCTCCCAGGCGGCTGAGGGGCAGGCGCGGTCCGTGTCACCTTGTGCCGCGTGGCTCTGGGCGGGCTGGCCGGCGTTTCCCCAGGGGTCCTGCCGAGACCTGGGGCTTTGGGCAAGGTGCGTGGGAGCATCCTAGGCCCGCCGCCTTGACTCGGTACCCTCCCGGGGGGCTGCCTTTACCTTAGGAGACCTCCCCACGGGAGTGGAACCAGAGAATTCCCTGCGCTTCTTTACTCCATCTTCATCATCATCACCGTCATCATCAGTATTAGCTGATGCAGTTCCGTTCGTGGTGTCTTAATTGTCTTCATTTTACTGAAGTCTCCAGCCTCCTCTTGCATACAACTTCAGATGGAGATGGTCGTTGGCGGCTGAGGCCCGGGGAGTAGGAGTAACTACTGAGGCCACCCTGCTGATGCACTCCACCTCAGTAGCTCGTGGCGCTTGGGCTACGAGATGAAGGAAATGTGCACAGAAGGAGCCGTGGAGTAGAAAGAGCGCGGGCTTTGGAGTACATAGGAACCTGATTCCAAACTCTAATTTCTTTACTTGGCTTTGGGCCAACTAATAGCCTCTATCGTGCAAAACGTTTATAGGAAGTTGAGAAGGGCCCGACAGGTAATGGGCCTCCAGTAATGCTGGTTGTTAACTTTCCTCCAAATCTGGTTTTAGGCCACTGCTCCCTCCTCAGTGAATGACTCTCCCGCCCATCCAGTTTTCCCAGCCTGAAAATCTGGGCTGTAACCTTTCATCCTTGCCGTCTGTGTCGCTTTCACTCTCGATTCCTCTGCCTCACCCACCGGCTAGTGAATCACTAGGTCCTGTCCCTTCTGTCATTTTTAGCCTAAGCTAGAAGAGTGGTTCCATTACCACTCTTCCCACATACACTTTAAGTAATCTTTTAATTTTAGAAGACGTTTAGAATATGAAGGTAGTAAAGTTCCTTATGCTTCATACCCAGTTTTCCGTATTAACATCTTAGCAGGGTGCATTTGTCACAATTAACCAGCATTTATACATTGTTGGCTGGGGTCTGTACTGTACTCAGAGCTCCTTAGTTTCTACCCAACGCCCTTTTTCTATTATGGGATCTCATCCAGGATATCACATTTCATTTAGTCCTCCTGTCTCTTCAGGCTCCTCTCGGCTGTGACAGTTTCTCAGGCTTCCCTTGTTTTTGGTAACCTTGGTAGTTTGGAGGAGTTCTGGTTAGGTGTTTTGTAGCCTGTCCCTCCGTTGGGATTTGTCTGGCGTTCTTCTCATGATTAGGTAAGGGTTATGGGGTTTTGGGAGGAAGAGCATGGAGACGAAGTGCCGTTTCGTTGCCTCAGATGGTGAGTACATGCTATCAGCATGACCGATCGCCGTTGACGTTGATTTTCATCACCTGACCACGGCGGTGTTTGGTAGATTTCTCCCTGTAAGGTTTGGAAGCCCTCACTCGAGAGTGGAGGCTTGTGCCCTGCCTCCCTGAGGGCAGAGTATCGACATAATGTGTTCGGAATTATGGACCGGGGGTCCGTCTTTTCTTCCCCATTGTATATTTATCCAACCATTCATTTATATCGGTGCGGCTTCATGAACAGTCATTTTATACTTTGGGTCATAATCTGCTACTACTTTGTTGCGTTGCTTGCCCACCTTCACTTTCCCCTTCTAGTCTTTTCTCTGTTTCATAGCGATCTTTACAAACATGTGGATCTGGCCCCGTCACTCCTTTGCTTAAAACCCACCGCCGTCCTCCCGTTGCTCTTGGGATGAAGTCCAAAAAATCCGTAACATGAGCTACACGACTCTGAATGACGTGGTCCTTGCCGGTCTTCAGCTTCGTGTCCATGCCATGACTCTCAGTTGTCTGCCCCGACAGCATGAGTCGCCACCGCCTCCCTTCTGCTCTCTGTCTTTTTCAGATCTTTAAGTAATGTTGTTACTTCTGCCGGGAACGGAGCTTCTCTTCCCGTTTATATTCGTCTTCATGGCTTAAATGTTACTTCCTCAGAGAAGCATTCCCTGAGCTCTCCTCTCCCTGCTTAAAAAAAAAAAAAAAACATTAAAAAAATGAAACAAAATATTTTTTTAATGTTTACTTTTGAGAGAGAGACAGAATACAAGCAGGGGAGGGGCAGAGAGCGCGGGAGTCATAGAATCTGAGGCAGGCTGCAGGCTCCGAGCTGTCAGCACAGAGCCTGGTGCGGGGCTCAAACCCACAAATGGTGAGATCATGACCTGAGCCGCAGTCGGACGCTTAATTAACCAACCGGGCCACCCAGGCGCCCGTCTCCTCTGCAGTTAAGTGTGCTGTCAGAGCACCTCTGCTCCTTTATGGGATTCGTTAGTGTGGCTCCCCATTAGAACCTAATACCCAAGTGGTTAGACTTGTCTTACGGACCACCGTGGCCTGAGCACAGTACTGTTGTGCATGCTAAGAACCCAATAAACATACGTGGAATGAATGAATAGCTGAAGGAAATCCTAATGGATTTTGCCGAACTGGAATTGGAAACACTGTAAAGGACCGTGGCAAGTCGTATAGGCTGTTCCTCTGCTTTCAAGCAATATAGTATCATACAGTTTCGACCTGGGGTGCTGACGTGTCTTAAAATTAAAGTGAAAAGAAGTTCTAGAGCCTTCTTGGTAACCATGGCCAGGGCTTTACAACTTCGTTAAAGAAGGTCATTAACCCAGATACCTCCTGTTTTGCTGTCAGCTCTACCCCGTTTCTGTTATCTCTTCTGCACTGTAAATATTGACATATAAAACTTTTTCCCGGGGCGGGGGTGAGGGAGAGGGAAAATGGGCGATGGGCACCGAGGAGGGCACTTGTTGGGATGAGCACTGGGGGTCTTGTATGTAAGCCAATTTGACAATAAATTATATTAAAAAAAACCCTAAAAAACAAAAAGCAAACTTGTTTCCTTGCTAGGATCTGCTTTCTAGACAAGTGCCAGCCGGGTAGCTGTCTCATTGGCAGCAGTGTCTGTAATGTGGATCTACTTTTTCTTACAAGCTGTGTTCCTTCCCTACATTTATATTTCCGACTAGGTAGGTGTTCTACTTTACAGGAAATTTTAGTGTGCTTTTCTGTTCCTATCTTTTCCCCTCGTCCATCATCTGACTCACTTCCTGTGTCTGACAGCAGATTTCCTATCATCCTAGAAAACAAAGGTCAGTTTAGCAAGCGTCCAATGTTCACTAAAATATAGTGCGTGGATGTTATTTTAACTGGAGGGTCAATAATGTATGACCTAAGCTTCTTCTAGTAGAGGGTTCCTTACTGAGTATTGTTGTTTATATTAAAAATATGAATCCAAAGGTGTCCCAAGGAAAAATCTGTGTAGTCAGTTTCTCTGGCATGTGAATTGCACTAGAGACACTTTCTTCCTAAAGATCACACATTCCCATTGTGTGGTCTTCAACAGGAAGTGCTTTATAAATGCTTATTGAATTAAAACAGCTTTTTTTTTTTTAAAGTTTATTTATTTATTTTGAGAGAGTACAAGCTGAGGAGGGGCAGAGATAGGGAGAGACAGAATCCCTAGCAGACTCTGCAGCATTAGCACAGAGCCTGATGTGGGGCTCAAACTCATAAGCTGTGAGATCGTGACCTAAGCCGAGCTCAAGAGTCAGACACTTAACCAACTGTGCCACCCGGACACCCCTAAAACAGGTTTTTAAAAAAAATGTTTATTTTTGAGAGAGACAGAGACATTGCATGCGTGTGTGCACGCGAGCTGGGTAGGGACAGAGAGGGGAACAGAGGATCCAAAGTGGGCTGACAGCAGAGAGCCCGATGTGGGGCTCTAACTCACGAACTATGAGATTATGACCCGAACTGAAGTTGGATGCCTAATCAACTGAGCCACCCAGGTGCCTCCAAAACAGCTTTTGAAGAAGCTCATCCCATAAATGGGTAAAGACTCAAAACAGTCAAGAGATTTTTATTCCCTAATGTGACCCTGTATATGACAGCAAAGAGATGTAGAGAAAATTTGATACTATAAAAGCTGCTGGTAAAATTACTTTTGACTAGTTTAATTTCTTTGTCTCCCTAGAGGTACATCTGAGAGCTACAGTTGGGAACCTGGCTGTTATTCAGAATAAGTGTGGAAAGGGGTGTACACGTGGAGTGGTAATTAGATTTCTGTAGTAAGCAACTAAGACATTTGCTTTTCAGCGCAGAAGAAAGCATGGGATAGATTGTATGTTATGTGCTGTCTTAACGCTTGTGTTCTCCATCGTGTTACCACGATTTTATTAAGCAGATAGTTGAGAGTCTGCCTTCTCTGTTAGAATATGAGTTCTGGGAGGGTAGGGCCTCAGGATGACCAGAGTCTAGCGTATGGACAGAATGGGCACTCAGCAAGTATTTACTGAAGGAATGAAATTGTATAAGAATATGAAACATTTTGGAAGTATGGTAAAAGGGAGCTGTGGGTCTCCTGGCTATCAGAAGGATACTACTGTATTTCAAATGTGAAGATGTCACAGGTTTAACTACCGTTTTCTGTGTTGCTTATTGATATCCCTTTGGACAGTTATATTCAGGGATTTTACCTCGTGAGGCTTATTCCTCCTTTCCACGTGTCCTTTCTATGGACAGGTCTTTATTTATTTATTTTTTTAATGTTTATTTATTTTTGAGACAGAGAGAGACAGAGCATGAGTGGGGGAGGGGCAGAGAGAGAGGGAGACACAGAATTGGAAGCAGGCTCCAGGCTCTGAGCTGTCAGCACAGAGCCCGATGCGGGGCTCGAACTCACAGACTGTGAGATCATGACCTGAGCCGAAGTCGGCCGCCCAACCGACTGAGCCACCCAGGCGCCCCTGGACAGGTCTTTAGAGTTGAAGGATTTGCCACTTAACCTTAGGGTGAAACTTCTATTGTCGTTTCTGTAATCTGACCTAGGGGAGACATAGTTTAATTAATTGATAGTGTAGCAGCTAGTTTAAAATTGTATCATTTTGCCTTAGAGAGGAGGTAAGTGTTCTTTGAAATATCTTGTTTGGTTTCAGGAATATAATTTTATGATGAATTGGTTTTTGCTGTTATGGTAGTTATACCTTGCGTGTCGACAACAGCCTGATTACAGGAACTGTGACAATTGTGAATTCATTAGTATATTGCAGTTAACAGGTTGTGAAGAGAGGCTGTGTGCATGTTGATGGAAATGCTCAAAGAATCCAGCCTTCACCCTTACTGGTGCATACAGTTTGATTCTGTTTCATCAGTAGGCCTCTGTCGAGGGCTGGTCTGTGTCAGGCATAGCACCGGGGCGGCAGCATTAAGCTAGTGGCACATGGACAAGTAAATAAACAGTTGTAGATAGTTAGTAAACGCATTTAGGCAAGTGCTGCGTACTGTGGGAGAGGAGAGGGAAGCAGCTCCAGGGAGGGAGGGTTAAAGCTGAGAAACCTCCAGAGAGGGGATGGAGGGAAAGGCAGGGTTCAGTCTAGAAAGATGAAGCTGAGTAGGCCCCACATTAGCAGATGAAGAGGGAGGGAGTGGAGGAACAGAGAAGCAGTGGCATGGAAAAGGAGTGAAGGCCCCAGAGTATTTCCTGGGAACCGTAAGAAGGCAGATTTTAGGCATAATGGTGGAGGGGCAGGAGATGAGGCTGAAGTGAGGGAGGGGGCCTGTGTCAAAGGGGATGCTTTGGTGGAAAGGACTTCTAGATTTTATCCTTTATTTATTTATTACTTTAAAAAAATGTTTATTTTTGAGAGACAGAGCATGAGTGGAGGAGGGGCAGAGAGAGGAGACAGAATCTGAAGCAGGCTCCAGGCTCTGAGCTGTCGGCACAGAGCCCCACGCAAGGCTCAAACTCACGAACTATGAGATCATGACCGAGCCAGAGTCGGACACTTAACCGACTGAGCCACCCAGGCGCCCCTAGATTTAATCCTTTAGACAGATCTGTGGCCTAAGGACTATCAGCATCAGAATCACCTGGGAAAGTATTGAAATAGCAGACTCCTAGCTGCACTTTGGTAGACTCAGATTAGGTAGATTACCGCTATCTGCATGTTAAATATCTCAGGTGATTTTTAAGCACATTGTAATGCTGTAGGCGTGGGGGAGCTCTTTGATTTTAAATAGGATCAAATTTTAATTTTAGGAAGCTTACCTTGGCAGCTTGTAGAAAATGAATGGATGGGGTCACCTGGAGACCTTTTAGGATCTTTCTGCATAAATCTAGGTAAGAAATGAGGAAGGCCTGGATCTGAAGCAGTGGACTGGGTATTTTAGAGAGAGAAGTAAAAATTGGTTTAACTTACCCACTGAATTTGGCCAGCAGATGTTTAATTTGGCCCACACGTACTTTGTTTCAAAAAAAAAAAAAATCCAGATTTCTGGATGAGCTTGAGAAACCAGAATAGCGACTGGGTGGCTTGGTTGAGCAGCCGACTCTTGATCTCAGCTCAGGTCTTTTTTTTTTTTTTTTTTTTAACATTTATTTATTTTTGAGACATAGAGACAAAGCGTGAGCAGAAGGGCAGAGAGAGAGGGAGACACAGAATCCAAAGCAGGCTCCAGGCTCTGAGCTGTCAGCACAGAGCCCGATGCGGGGCTCGAACTCACAGACTGCGAGATCATGACCTGAGCCGAAGTCGGCCGCTCAACCGACTGAGCCACCCAGGCGCCCCTCAGCTCAGGTCTTGATCTCAGAGTCGTGAGTTCAAGCCCCATGATGGGCTCTGTGCTGGGCCTGAACCTACTTAAAAAAACAGAAAAAGAAAAACCAGAATAGTGGACCACATTGGCCCTGAACTTCTTGGCAAGACTCCCCTGAGGCTAAATAGTGAGTGCCCTCTTTAAAAAAGGTGTTTGCTCTCCAGTTTACCGCTCTCCTGCCCGTCCACGGACTTCATTCAGGCCTGTTATCTTCAGTTTATCCTCCTGATCCCTGCTGGTGGTCCTTGATTTAAGATTAAGGATGGACAGAACATGGACTGACCAGCTGGAGGTGTTGGTGGTGTGAGTGAAGGGACGAGGGAGGGGGAGGAGTCTGGGATGACTCAGGTTCTCTGGTAAGAGGACTGAGTGGACAGAGGCAGTTGTCACTGAGGTAAGGGTTTTGTGAAGCATTAACTCTAGAAAGGTACCTTGGTAATAATAGCACCTAACATTTGTTTGGTCTAAGATTTAACCTTCTTGAAATCCCAAGGAGGCACTATTATTAACTCCTATCTCCTGAGTAAACAAACTCATGAGAGACTAACCCTTAGAGCACAGAAAAATAATTATAATTTAAGTGATAAATGATGCTGAATCTGGCAGGATAACAGTAATCTTTTGTGCGGGGCACTTCCCTTGGATGGGACAATGTGAGGGTGTGGTTTGTGGACAGGGAATTAAAGAAAACTTCATGGTCTAAAGAAATATCACTTGTGGATGAATTATCCTTTACTAGAGGAATATTCTGTAATGATTTCAAAGTCAGAACGCTTTTCTTCTGGGCCATAGTAGACACATGAGAAATTCTTAAACTTCTGATTTTCACTTATGGCCGCAGGCCAGCTATAGGATAACATGTTAATTATGGCGTTATCTAGATATGTTACAGTTAATTCAGATGTAACTCATCTTTAGTTGTGTTTGATCTCCTTACATAGACTGGGGGAGCTGCTCATTCCCACCTATAAATACATTTCTAAGGCTTGAAAAGCATTTTAATGACGATCGGTATAGATTTGTTAATGTCCCACGGAAAGAATTATTTTCGTAGTCGGCAGAGGCAGAGGAATCTCTCAGAAGGAGTGAGAGAAGGCCGGGTGGGGGACTTCTGCAGAACGACAGGGAGAAAGGTTAAGGTGGTGCGTAGAAGGCCCCCCCTTTTTAGGTACTGTTTGGAAGAAACAGCTTGGTTGTTTTACTCTTTTCTGAAATATCAGTTCACTGATGATGGCTTGTTTTCCCAACTCCTGTAATGTTTAAATGTGAAGAACTTTGCCGAATAAGAATTTGCCCAGTGCATCAGGGAGAGTTGGAGAAATGTTCTAGAGAGTCTGGTAGGGGGAACCAAGGCACAGAGACCAGGAAGACCATGGTAAATTAGGCATAGGGAAGGGAGGTACCAGGCTGAGCCTGGAGAGCCCAGTGAAGGAAAGTAGAAATGGCAAGGGCAATATTGTTGTAAATACTGAGTAATAATGATAATGGCAATGATAGCAAGCGTTTATAAAGCATTTACTAAATGCCAGGCATTGCTTTAAGTGCTTTATGTATATTATCTCATTTAATATTCCCAAGTGCCTTGTGAGGTAGAGGTACTATTATTTTGCAGAGACACAGAGATTTTAAGTAACTTGTTCAGGGTCCCAAAGCTGAGATTCCAACCCAGGCAGTCTGTGTTAGGAGTCCATTTTCCTCATGCTTTGCTTCCTCTCAAATCTAAGAACTTTGCCTTGCAGTTACTGGAGGTTTTGTAGCAGATACAGAAACATTCAAATCAGGGTCTTCAATGACCTGCCTAATTGGGTTTGTGTCTAATATTTGCAGATGGGAAAAATGTACGGTGAAAAAGAAAGAACTGTTTTTGTTTTCTTTTCCCCCGTTTTAAAATTATTATCAGAGGCGAGTAGATGACTGTATTTACTAGTCTTACATTTTGTTGAGTATTAAGAACATTTCATATACTGTTGGCTTTAATTGAGATAAATGTCTTTTGATTAAATAAGTAACTTTGGGTCTAATATTTTTTTTAAGTTTTTTTTTATGTATTTATTTTGAGAAAGACAGAGCACAAGTTGGGGAGGGGCAGGGAGAGAGGGAGAGAGGGAGAGAGGGAGAATCCCAAGCAGGCTCTGCGTGGTCAGTGTGCAGAGCCTGCTGCAGGGCTCCAACTCATGAAACTGTAAGATTATGACCTGAGTGAAAATCAAGAGTTGGACACTTAACTGACTGAGCCACCCAGGCGCCTCTGGAACTCTAATACTAAGTTAGAAACTACATACTGGCTTGAATAATTGGTGTCATCCTTGACCAGGTTTCCTCATCTGTGAATAGATCACAGATTATAATATTTACAAAGATATTTACGAATATTTATAATATGTACAAATATTCCTATAAGGTAGATCATTATCACAACTGAGCGAGTTAAAATTTGTAAAGTGCCTGGCACATAGTGCTATATTAATGTTAAGTAGATAGGAAATAAAACTTGACATTTGTGCTTCCATCTTTGTCAGTTAGTTAACATATAATGGACATGTGTACCCACACCACAGGAAATTATACCAAGAGAAAGTGTATTTTAGTAAAGCAAGTTAGGGGTGACAACTTAATGGGTGGGAAGAATAATCGACAGGTCAGTGTTTAGCTTGGGTCCCACCGATAGTCTCGGACTTCAGATTTCTCCTCTAGTCACATCAGCTGGCAGAGTAGGTAAATTTTCTCAAATACCACTCTCCTATTTAAGAATCTGCAGTGCCCTCCGTGTGTTTAGCATGCATTTGATACACAGATTTCCTCTGTAAGGATTTCTGGTTTCTTCACTAAATGACCCCTGTTTTTGTCCTCTCATCTCTTCTCAGGATTTATTATAGATTATGTAAGTTTAGCAAGCAAACCTGTGTGTCATCATGACTTGCTTGTTCTTACTGCTCCAGCTTCTGTCACCACCTTCTCTCTGACTTGTTAACAGATGTAAAGGATAATATTGACTGAAATGAGATCTCCTTGCCCACAGAGTCATGTTCTGTTATTGTAGTTCTTAAAATCTTGTATTGATAAAAAGTCTTTTAAGAAATTAAAAATTTTTGTCCCTGAGTTAGTTGGTCCTTACCTCCCTTTTTCTCTCCCTTCCTTCTTTTCCTTCCTTCCTTCCTTCCTTCCTTCCTTCCTTCCTTCTTTCCTTCTTTTCTTTTCCTTCCTTCCTTCCTTCCTTTTCTCCCTTCCTTCCTTTCCTCCCTTCCTTTTGCATTTTAAGTTTGGCTTTGGTGTTTTTATACCACAGATTGTTCCTAGCATAATATCTTGTACTCAGTAAACTTAGTGAGTACTTGCTGAATTTTATTATATCTTGTCTCTTGCTTGCACTGCAGTATTTGAAGTTACCATAAGGAGGAATAGGCGTTGGTCACTGGACTAATGGTGTGGTTTATCCTTCAGCTGCGGAGCTGTGGGAGTGGGTTAATGTTTGTTTTCCCCAGAGCAGTGCTCCTCAAACCTCTGTGTGCTTCAGAATCACCAGGAGGGTCCGATAAAAGAGATTGCTGGGCTGTGCTCGGAGTGTCTGGTTCTGTGTGTCTGGGGCAGGGCCCAAGGATTTGGGTTCTGTTTGGTGATTACAGTTTGAGGACCACCTCATCAAAGAAATATTCAATTACATTGCAATCTGAAGTGCAGTGAACGGAAAGCAAGAAATGGATGTAAGGCAGTAAGAAACTCCGTGGCTGTAATGCAGTTATGTTAGCTCTCAAGCACAGATATTCTTGATTTTGTGGGTAGGAGCCTCAGGGTATCTCCGTAGAAAAGATGATGTAGTGCTTTCAGAACTGTGCACTAGTTTCCTCTTGCTGGGTTATCACAGACTTGGTGGCATAAGACAACAAACATTTATTATCTCACAGCCTCCGCTAGGAATCTGGGCATTGGTTGGCCAGCTCCTCCGGTGCAGGGTCTCACCGGGCTGCAGGTAAGGTGTCTGGGCTGTATTCTCATCTGGGGCTTGGGGCCCTCATCCTGGCTTGTGCGGTTGTCGGCAGTGTTCACTTCTTTCCAGCCCTTGGACTGAGGCTCTTAGCTCCTAGAGCTTTCCCAGTTTCCCCGCCCCATGGCCCTCACCATAGGTGGTTCACAGCATTGCCGGTTCCTTCTTCAAGGTCAGCAGGAGATCCCTCCAACTGCTACGATGAAGACTTACAGAATGAAAACGTATCACGAGAGTGACGTCTCATCACCTTCGTCGTATAGTGTATCCTAATCAAGGCAATGATGTCTGTTGGCTTTGCTATATTCTGTTGGTTATTTTTGCTATATTCTGTTAGTCACAGGGGAGTGGAATGAACCGTCAAGGAGAAGGGATTGCTTATACAAGGGCTCCACTCACTGGGGATTACTTTAGGTGGTGTCTGCCACAAACTGGAACATGAAAAGTGTGTTTTGGAGGATATTATGAGAATAATGATTTCAGTAAATTGGGTTTAGGTAGGTCATGATTGTATTTGAGCCAAGAAAGAGTAACCAAGTGATCAATTTCATAGACATTGTTCCAGGATGAATCAGAAAGGACTTACAGTTCAGACCTTTTCTGTTTATTAGCTGTTAGAATTTCCGAATTTTACAGTCTCTTTGTGTATAATATGAGGAGGAATAATCTATCTTACAGTATGAAATAAGAGTACAGCTGCCATTGTTCTGTGGAAACTGTAAAACATTATACAAATGTAAACATGATATTTTTAGGGGAAGAGTAAGAAGAATTTTCCCTTGTGAAGCTAAAAGCTGCTGTGGACTGGGACGCCTGAGTGGCTCAGTCGGTTGAACGGCCGACTCTCAATCTCAGCTCAGATCTTGATCTCAAGGTTGTGAGCTCAGGCCCTCTACTGGGTTCCACGCTGAGAATGAGGCCTACCTAATAAAGGAGGCGAGGGGCCACCTCGGTGACAGTTGGTTAAGTGCCCCGACTTTGGCTTAGGTCATGATCTCACAGTTCTGGAGTTAAAATCCCGTGTTGGACTGGAAGCCTGCTTCCCATTCTGTTTCCCTCTCTCTCTCCCCCTTCCTTGCTCACACATTCTCTCACGTGCTCTCTCTCAAAAATAATAAAGAAACTTAAAAAAAAAAAAGCTGCTGTGGACTGGTTTCCAGGGAACAATAAATCTGTGAAGGGAGTAACACTCCTTATCACCGATACATTAACTGTACTACTACTTAAATAAACATGCAAAATAGCTCATGCGTTTATTCGTTCATATGTGCAAACATTCAAATGTGTTTATTGAGCTCAGGCTACTGTGTGCCAGAAGCAGAAAAGATGAGGCTGGGAAGTCTTCTCTGTTCTCTTAATTGTTTCTTTTCATCCCAGTGCTCAGTGAGTCCCACATTTGTATGTGAAAGGCTGCCCTTTTGGTTGCCTTGATACTTGTTGAGTGAATAACAATTTTTAAAATAGAGTTTCCTCGTTTTTATGCTTTGCTTAAGTAAGGAGCTTGGAGGATTGGGATGCCATCGCTACAGAACTCTGCTCCAGGAGTGGTGGGTGGAGTACATGTTGGCCACAATGGTCCCCCCCCCCCCCCCATAAAGACTTCAACACCGAAACATGATTGAGTCACGAACCCTGTCGGCAAGGGTCTGTTCTCAGTATCGGACCCGGGTGCTGTACCAGACACCAAGCTTCGTTGTGCAGGGAGAAAAAAGCAAAAAGTTGACACTTTTTTCCTCTCTCCTGTTCTAAGAGAGGTTGGTAATGTGTGTGTTTCATTTTAGAGATGTCTGAAAAGTCGATGTGAGCAACAAATATTATAATTTCATACAATGAACCCAGTTGTGGACTAAAACTGGTTCTTTGTGGAAATCTTGCTTTTTACTCCTAAAAACATGAATAATTTTGAACTCAAGAATTTTGGAAATAATTTTTAAAAATTAGAAATGTCATTTTGAGCTTGCTTGCAATCTGAAGTGATTCACAGTGCAGTTTATGAACTCCTGTTAACTTGTACTTGAGCCACACTTTATGGATTACTGCGGTAAACTAAGTGTGGTTTATAAGCGTAAAGCTTATATTTCAGATGTGTAAGGAGGGGCCTTATATTAAAATTCATTTGACAGTAAGAGTCCAGTTCCCGTTACAATGTTTAGGAGACAAACGAAGTGGGGGGGTGGAATCTGCTGCTGGTTATAGATAGTAGGGCGTTGCTTGGGACAGTGGTCTCAGTCTAAATTAATAGTTTGTCCAAAGCTCTGTATTTAATGCAAGGTGTGTCAGTTCGTATCAGTTTTCTTATCAGCACAGAGAAGGGATTTAAAATACAGTACCTTTATAAAGGAATACTTCTATGTCCAAGGAGGTGGTTTCATAGTTTTCCTTTCATTAGAGCCAATTTCCTTCTTAAATTAAGGGGAGTCTCACATTTTTAATGTCCCCAAAAAATGTGTACGTCACAGTGTATTTGGAGGTAATTTAGAAGTTATTATACTACTAGTCTAACCCATAATCCTCTCTGCCTGATGTACTTTAAGTCTTGTAACTGGTCTCTGCACTTTGGTACCCTTCCAGCCCATTTTCTACACTGTAAGCGGTGTGACCCTTTAAAAATGTAAGTCAGGACATGCATTGGGCTTAGAATAAATCTAGCTCACTGTGGTCTGGCTGGGCGGCGTAGGCCCGCGTCTCCAGTCTCATTTACATACCTCTCTTTCTTGCTCACTCGACTAGAGCTGCATTGGCCTTCTTCCAGTATTTAAAGTATTTCTAGCTTTGTGATCTTTGCACATTTTGTTCTGTCTGCTTGGAAGGTAGTTTGGCATGAACTCCCCTCCCTGCAATATGTGTGGGTGCGTGTGCGCACACACACACACTGCCACATAGATAGTCTTTATTTTCTGTTTCTTTTTAGGTATAAGTTACATATAAATGCACAGATCTTAAGTGTCTAGTTTAATGACACTTAAAATTTTTTAAAATTTGTTTTATTATTTTTGAGAGAGAGAGGGAGAAAGAGAATGCCAAGCAGGCTCTGCACCGTCAGTGCAGAGCTCCACGTAGGCTTGATCCCATTGTAGGCACCCTGAGATCGTGACCTGAGCTGAAATCAGGAGTCAGATGTTCGACTGACTGAGCCACCCAGGTGCCCCTAATTTAGTGAATTTTTACGTAGGTATATCCCATATAACCATCACTCTGATCAAGATATCAAATTACTTCTGGCAACTCAGAAGGCCCCCTTTCAGTGTTTCTCATCAAACTACTATTACGCCTTCTTTTGCCATAAATTGATTTGTCTGTTTTTGAACTTCATATAAATGGAATCTACGACAGCATGTTCTCTTTAGTGTCTCACTTCTTCACTCACAATAATATCTCCTATGTTCCTTGCCCGTCTTCTCATATTTTAGGACTCAGCTGAAGTGTCTCTTCTTAGAGAGGCTTTCTCTGACCACTCTGACTAGGCATACTCCCTGCCCCTTGGCCTCTTGCAAAACACTCTCTTATTTCCTTCACAGTATTTAATACAACTTGTGATTTTTCCTTGTTTTCGTGCTTACCTTGCATCTCACAAAAGACTGTAGACTTGGTGAGCCTAGGGAACGTTTTGGTCTTGTTCATCATTCTCTTCACTGGGCCTAGCAAAAGGTTGCTTAGCACAATCATAGGTATTCAGTCATAAATATTTGTTGGCTTTCTGAATGAATGAATGAAGAATGAACTCTGCTCTATTTTCTGACTTGTACTGAAGCAAAAAAAAAAAAAGTTCTGAAACTTTCTAACTTTTACCAAAATGTAATCTAAAGTAACTCTGATTTTCCTAAGATTGTCAGAACACTTTTTCTCATGGGCAAGATGGAGTAATTGCCATAGATGACAGTACAGAATTCTATGCCTAAATAAAAATTATTCAATATATGAAGAGCAATCTTGAGGGAAAGATTTAGAAGTTCTGTCTTGATCAGCATTTTTACAGAGACTTAGATGAAGGCATTATTATTAGCATGACACATTGACATGTTGAGGGTTTGGAGAGGCGTAACCATCACCTTGGATAAGTGAGTCAGAATCTGAAGAGATCCAGAAGGGATAGAAAGATGAGTTGGATCTAATAAGATGAAATGTGATAACGGTAAACGTGGAGTCTAGCTCTGGGTTCCAAAAGTCCTCATGGTAGCATAGAGAGGTGGGTTAGCAGTCCAGCTGTGCCGTTGTGTTTAACTTTGCAGAGTGCTTTTGTTGCCATAGGAAATTAATAGGTTGAACATCAGAGAAACAAGTCATTGAGGAAGAAGGGCTGTGGTCATTTTCTTTCTACTCCTGCACCACATGAAATGTTTCTTTTGCCCCAGTTGCTGTTTGTATCGGTTTAACAACACTTTGGATTGTCTGGAGTATATATAGATTGTCAAACTAAAGCCCTCAGGCTCTTGTTTCTGCCTGTGAAGTTTTACTGGAACACACCATGCCGGTTTACCTATTTTCTGTGAACTGCTTGCTTGCTTCATGGTAGTGGTAGTGTTGAGTGTTTGTGACAGAGACCGTACCGCCTGCAGAGTCTAAAATATTTACTATCTGATGCTTTCCGGGAAAGCTTTCCAACCCCTGGTCTAAAGACTAGACCTAGATGAGGAAGGAGACTGAAAGCATGGCGAGAGGAGCAGCAAGAGATGTTGAAGCAGCTGGAGAGAAGATGTAGGTATGACCGGGAGAGAGCAGTCTGCAAATACTTGAAGCCCCATTGTTTGGACCCCTGTCTGCTTAACTTCGTAAGACAAAATGAAAACAGGATAGAAAATAAGGGGCAAAGGGAGGATTTTGTTAGTGTATAGAGAAGTTAGTTTAACATGGGTTGGGTTGCTTCTGGAAATAATGAGTTTTTTGCCCCAGAGTCATTTAAAAGGAGGCCAGGTGACTCTTTTACCTGTTTGCATAGATGGGAGTCAGGGACATAAGAACTAGACATCTTCCGAACGCTTGCGATTCTGCGATTTTGCCTCGGAACGATTTTCTCAAACCCAGGCCGTGGTTTTCAAGCATTTCTCCAGGGCGATGGCTTCACCTGGCCTCGCAGACTGGAGAGCAAGCAAGTCACAGTGAGCCTTAACAGTGGATTACCTGCCGGGTTAAGATACCCGGATATATACCATTCCGATAGAAAATAAAAATATGTTTACTAAGCATTAACAAATACCTAAATCTAATTTAACATCTTTAAAAGTTTATGTTTTACTTATTTTTTCATGCATGTGGAAGGTCCGAATCATTCTTTTTTCCTCCTGTTGACTCAAGACAGTTTTAAGTTTCTTTGTTTGTACTAAGTGATACGTGATCTTGAGAAATACTCAGGTGTGTAAGGCTAGAGCACGGAGTGTTCTTTAGGTTTATTGTTTGCTGCCTTTTGTGATCTCCTATTACATTTTCTTGCTGTACTTGAGCTTAAATGTGAAAGATCCATTTAGGCAGACTGACTTTCTTGTATTTAACTCTGCGTTCTTTTCATACTACTGGTCTCCTGAAGTAGAAATTTGAGGTAAAACTTCAGGATTTAAAAGGAGGAGCTTTTCCGATCAAAATACCATCATGTAAGGACCTCGTTGTGGATCTAAATTAAATTATGGAAAACCGCTGAATGATACTCATTCAGCAAATATTCAGATTAAGAACATTGTGCTTTGTACACCATATTAGGTCCTCATGTGACGTCTTAAACAGCTTCCTCCTGATTTGGACTTCTTACAGCTTTCGTACTTTGCAGTAGATGGTGGACTTGAAATGTGTGGTTTCCCCGTCGATCTGACCTGCGGGGCTCAGTGGGGGTGGGCGCCGACTTCTGTGGAGCAACTTCTGTGGAGCGGCCAGGGCTTTGTTCCCGGCAGCCTCCAGCGACTCATACTGGTTCCCCGTCCTCGGGTACAAAGACTTAAATCCAAGCAGTCCTGTCAGTTGAGGACCCCTCATTCTGCAGAGGTTCGGATGTGGGATCTATTATGTGGAAAGGCTTTGTGGCCTGTAGAGAACTGTGCAAGTACAAGTGTATTTTATTTTATTATTTAAAAAGAAGTTTTTAGAGAAAACTTTTTTTTTCTTTAAGTTTATTGTTTTTAGTATCTCTACACCCAACATGGGGCTAGAACCCGTGACCCTGAGATCAAGAGTCAAATGCTTTTTCCCACTGAACCAGCCAGGCACCCCACGAATTGATTTCAGTCAGAACAGTACCACGCATTTAAGTGGCGCCTGCCTGCCTGCAGTCTGCCCGAAGCCGCGCGGCCTCTCACTGTGGCTGGCAGAGTTCTTCTCCATTTTCCTGCTTCCGTCTCGCTCAGACGCTTTGCCCCACCGATCCCATTTCAGAACCAGAATGGGTTGGAGAAACAGAGGCACTCGGACATGGAGTCCAGACATTTGACTTACTAGTTATCTGCCTTTGCTCCAGTATTTTAAGTTATTTCTGTTTTACGTTTTTTGTTCCATCACACTTTTGCTTCTTAAAACACTGATGAGAAAATATTTCTTGCATATTCAAAAGCATCCAGGAAGAAATTTTGACCTTTATGGTTTTTTAAAAAATAAATATTCGAATGCTTACTACTTATTTTATGTACATACTAAGCATAAATATGAAACACAACTTCAGCCCTTGATTTCGGCTCAGGTCATGATCTCACGGTTTGTGGGTTCGAGCCTGTGTCGGGCTCTGCGCTGACAGCAGAGCCTGCTTGAGATTCTCCCTCTCTCTGTGCCCCTCCCCTGCTCACAGTCTCTTTCAAAATAAATAAGTTTAAAAAACCCTAAAACTTTTTGGGGTGTTTGGGTGGCTCAGTCAGTTAAGTGTCTGACTGTTGATTGAGGCTCAGGTCATGATCTCGCAGTTCGTGGGATTGAGCACCGTGTTGGGCTGTCAGCACAGAGCCTACTTGGGATTCTTTCTCTCCCTCTCTCTCTCTCTGCCCCTCCCCCACTCTCCCTTGCACACACTCTCTCTTAAGATAAAGAAATAGACTTAAAATAAAAAAAAAGACCAGGAAACTTTTTTCGGACATTTGACTATTTGTGACATTGTGTAAATGTCAGCTGGACGAATTAGGTAATATTCTCACTCTTTGAGGTGGGAATGATCCCTTACCAGTTAAGTATCCCTTCTTCCCCACACCTAGTGGAGTGCTTCCAGCATGCCAGGTACTCCAGTCTGTGTGTGTCTATTTGTTAAAATTTCCTTCGAATTTTTACTAACCAGCTCAATAATTAGGGAATAAACTTGATTACCGTAGAACTCTAACCTACCGTTGTCTTCCTTTGCTTATTTATGTGATCCGTTTTCCTGCTGTGAAAGGATCTGTCATCCTTTGGTGGTTAAAGCACTTTAATAATATCTAATACATAGCACTCATGCAGATGATTAATTTGCCTGTTGTTTTGATATTCCTTTGCGGTATCATCCTCATTTACAAGTGGACAAACTAAGACAGAGATTGACTTGCCCAAGGTTGCACAGCTAGTAAGTGCATTAGGAGGAAGTTGAGAAAGTCGGTGTTCGAATGCACGCAGTGTGCATGTTTTGATCTTGCATTGTAAGTGAGACCTTGTAAGCAATATAAATCTCCCTACTGAAACATCGTAACGTTATAAAAGTTGGTTGAGTGAAAAAAAGAAATCCGGCTGTACTTGACTGTCTTTGCCCCATTTATATTGTTCCTCTGGTTTTGTTATTTAGACGAGGACATCATGTAAATAGACATATTCTCTAGGTTATTTTTGTAATACTATTTTCACTCCAGGAATACTGTGCTACTTGCTAGTGTGCAAAGAGAACTGAATATTTTCTTTTCATTTCTTAACAGTACAGTGCTGTGGACACCAACCCACTCTCTCTGTATGTCATGCATCCATTTTGGAATACTATAGTAAAGGTAAGACGACTAATAGGCTTGTACTTACGTTTTAGTAAGTTTTAAATATTTTAAGGAGTGTTATGATGCCGCTGTTTGTTTAAGAAGACGTCTAGAGAAACTACCTCTCCCATCCTCCTTCCCCTTAGTCACATACCTTTTGATTTATTTCTCTGTTGAATTATAAGTTTATATTCTTATACTAGAATTTATCATTTTTATAAAATGCATTTAAATATTTTCTTAAGTAAATGTAATATTTTGATTATAAGTTTGTTGATTATAGAATTTAAAATACAGAAAATAGAAGAATGAATGCTCATTTCTATCAACTGAACATTATGGTTCACATTTTAATATGTATAACTCCTATTTATGATCTGTCAAGTTTATAGCTTTTATTATGACTTAAATTTGCATGTCGTGTAGTGGCCAGAGCGATTCCTTTACTTTAATTATTTTGTAATTATTTTGAAAAAAATAGATATTTCCTACTTGGCTGGCTCCAAATCTGATAACCTTCTCTGGCTTTCTGCTGGTCGTGTTCAATTTCCTACTCATGGCATACTTTGATCCTGACTTTTATGCTTCAGGTAAGATTATTATTTTAACATAAAATTTAAAATGTCTCAATAGAGAAAAATGACATGTGGTTATTTTCTGGTTCAATTAATATACCTGTCTTTCGGAGAAATTTTGGTATCATAAGGGTATGTAAAATGTTAGAATGGGTGCAAGAGCTAAGTTGTGTTTTCACAATCTGTTATAGATGTTTCCATTAAATTCTAGAAACCAAATTGGCTACTTAATTTAAATATGCTAAATCTAAAAGCACTGATAAATAAAGAATAATTGGATTTGTAAGAAGACAGAATAATTAGGACTGTGACACTTTGCCCGAAAGTGAATATAAGCAGGGTCCAATATACTTATCAGTTCCAGAAATATCCCTTCCCTTTTTCTAATTATGCAAGAAAAATCCCCTTCCCCCTTTTCGAAGGGAATGTGGTCTCTCTTTCCCTCTGTTCAGCATCCATATTTGCCTTGAATAACTCCAAAGTTCCTCTGACAATGGTTCTTAGACCTTAAACCTGTATTGACAGAAGTCGGGACCCTCACTGGGAAAGGGAGAAAAGAAATGCTTCTGGAGGCAGCTGTCGGCCTGCTTCCATCCAGACCCCAGTGTCTTCTTTCATACCTGTTCCCGCCTCCGCGTCCTTCCCACGCCCTGTTGCTGCCCCAGGCCGTAGGACAGAATCTGGCTGTATTTGTAGTGAGGGGGGATAAGTGGGAGAAAGTTTATTTTCATTGCTCAGCCAGTTGATAGCGTTGAGAGGAATAGAAAGATGGAGGTAGATGAATATTTATTTTCTAAGTTAGAGTCTATATTTTCCAGTAAGAATATTTATAAATGATGTAGTAACAAGTCTTAGTGTTATAATTCATTGGTGTTGTGGGGTTAGCAGACTTTTGTGGACTGACCCGGAGAAATTAACAGTCACCGACAACTTTGTTTTTGTGGGAAAATTCAGAGTTTCAAAAACTTAACAACTTGATGCTATGGAAATTCTGAATATTGAAACTGTGTGTATGCCTACTTTTATCAGTTGAAATTTTAAGCCATAGCTTTTGTACATGTAATAAAATGACAATCGAAGACCATAAGGTACTACATGAATAATAAGATTAAATTTTATTAAGCATGGTTTTGACATTAAGCGGCTTTTAAAAATTTGTATTTTAATCTTCAGAACATCTTCAAAAGTTTATTTTGTAACTAGATATATTAATTTTTCTAACTACTCTAAGTAATATTATATACTTAGTTATTAAGAGTGCTAAAAATATGTAAATATTATGTGTATTTCCCCAAATCATAGAAACTAGAGGACCAGGTAAACCATCTAGCCCTGGTATATTTGGGAAATGGAAGATAAGAAAGGTTAAATAATCTACTAATGGTCACACGGCTGCTTGAATATAGACCCAGGACTGGAACCCAGACCTCCTGATACTTAGTTACCCAAATGAAAAGGTCTTTTGTTTAACTATTAATACTGTAGTGAGAGAATATAGATTGAAGGCTCAATACACGTTTGTAGGATAATCGTCAGCAGTGAGGATCAGATAAAACACAGGCATCTTTTAAGTTCCAAAAACATTAATTTTCATTCTTGGCACGTAAGTAATTTTCAGGTAGAGATGAACAGTCCATTTCAGGTTATGATTAAAGCTCAAAATGAGTGTCTATTGTTTACGAGGGGTTGGGCAGTTACTTCTTTCGTTTTGTCACTTAAGGATGTATTTTAATATTTACCTAAATCTACTTTAAAGTATGTTGTAAAATATTTTAACTTCTATTTAATAAATAGAAATGGTTTTCAGTGGCAGCCTGTGCTGTATTAAGAACAGTCATACTTTGTATTAAAATCTGAGCGCTTTCCTTTGCAGCTCCGGGTCACAAGCACGTACCGGATTGGGTTTGGATTGTAGTGGGAATCCTCAACTTCATAGCCTACACTCTGGGTAAGAAATTGGAAAATACTCATTTCAGTCAGTGGCTGGTGAACCAGCAAGGATGGCCATCACTAGATGAACATTTTCTTCTATGCTTAACATTTTAACTAGGGCTTATTGATTTCCTACTCAATATAATAAACATGTTTTTGAGTTTCTCTATGGAAAATATTGTCTTTCATTGCTAGGGATGCAGAGAGTAAGCTATGAGTTGGCAAACTGCCTCTTGCAGGCCGACTCTGTCCTTTTTTCTGTTTTCATAGAGTAGTTTTATCGGAACACTGCTCTGTTCATTTCTTTACTTGTTGTCTCTGCCTGCTTTCTTTCTTTTTTCTTTTTCTAAACATTACAGATAAGACTTCGTATTCGTCACCACTAAATAACTGAGTTTTAAATAGATTCTTGGGCTGGTGGCTCACATCCATCAGCTTGTTCAATTTTAGCATCGGTCTCATCCCCAGTAGCTTTTCCAGAGCTACTGGCTTCACCATGAAGCCCCACGAGCTTTCCCAACTCAAACCTGGGCTTCTTTAGCATCTTTACTTTTCTTTTTCTTTTTTTCTTTTTTAATGTTTGCTTATTTTTTGGGAGAGACAGAGTGTGAGTGGGGGAGGGCAGAGAGAGTGGGAGACACAGAATCTGAAGCAGGCTCCATGCCCTGAGCTGTCAGCACAGAGCCTGATGTAGGGCTTGAACCCATGGACTGCAAGATCATGGCCTGAGCTGAAATCAGACACTTAACTGACTGAACCACGCAGGCGCCCCACATTTTTACTTTCTAATGAAGATATCATGGAGTGGATAAATAGATTGACAAGCCTTTTCTGTGTCTTCTGATGCTGTCTGGAATCCGTTCGTTGACCACTGCTTTCAAGTAATTTGTTTACACCTCCCGGGTCATGATTTCTGTGATCTTTTTCTGAATACGGTGGACCTGTCGGTGCTGAGCCTAAAGGTTTTCCAAATCTAATTGTTGCGTTTTTTAGTAAGACTAACACAAACTAGATGAAGCAAATAACCGTGAGTGGCTTGGCATCAACATGAGCTTCAATCGTGGTCTGCTGTTCTTTGGCCAGGGAGCACGTTCTGTCGTGGGTGAGCTCCATACCGTGGAAATTAGGCAGCTTCTGCCCTGAACATCCTCAGTTACTAGCATGAATTTCCAAAATGCAGCTTCATCATTCTGGAGATCAGCAAGGCTCACTTAAAAATTTACACACGACCCTTGAGGCCAGTGGGTACAATTTTGGTTCCTAGAGTTCTCGAGACTAGTGTTTTTCCAACATTTCTTATGTTAAACATAGCTGGTGCTTTCACTTCATACCGATCTTTCCTAACGTATGGATCGAGCACTTTCTTCTTGGCGCCCGTTTTGTCGCCATGGCTCTGCTCAGGGAGCCAAAAGGGCTCTGTGCTTGTTTTCTGCCAGAAAGACAAGGTTGATTGGTAGCAACAGTGTCTCCTGATGACCCATAATGCCTCAACTGTTTTCTACCTGGCTCTTTACAAAAAATATTTACCAACAGCTGGAATAAGACATCATTTTTGCCTTAAGTTTGAGAAACAATACTGACCTGTCAGATAATTGTGAAATATCGAGAGAGCTGCTACAATAGAGCACAGCAGGAGAACAGGAATGAGTGGGAGAATAAGAAAGTGATCAGTTCTTATTTGGTGGAGGAGGTGGTGAGGGAAGTCCCTGTGCTAGGCCCTAACAGTCTGTTTTGCCAAGAATGCTTTTCGTTGGTTCTGTCTGCATGGCTTGTCCTGCATTCTCCTGTTCTCCTTCCCTGCTTTAGTTTTCTCCATGGGACTTAAAACCATATGACCTATTATCTCTTTGCTCTAAAATGTACATTATTTGAGGGCTATGTACCCAGTATTTTGAACAGTGCCTAACACATAGTAGGCAGTCAGTATATAGTTTTTATTTTTATTTAGAAAATTTATTTTTTTATTACTTTTTTAAATGATTTTTTTTTTTTAAGTTTATTCAGAATCCGGAGCAGGCTCCAGGCTCTGAGCTGTCAGCACAGAGCCCTATGCGGGGCTTTAACTCACAAACCGCAAGATCATTCAGCTGACTGATCGACCCCGGCGCCCGCTCCCTTTTTTTTTTTTTAATGATTTTTTTAAGTATATAGTTTTTAAATGAATATGAAATACCAGACCCTGACTTAAAGTGGCTTAGATTTCTTCAGATAAAAATGACTTATTAAACCAGATAATCTGGTTTATGATTAAATGCTGACATTGCAGGTGACCAGAGCTGCAAGACTTTGGGGAAGGAAGAGAGTGAAGTCTAGAAGAATTAGGAGAAAGCTTAGTGAAAAATTACATTTTGGCAGAAGCTTTTGTATATTTGTTCTTAAAGATGAGCAGGTTTAAAAATTCTGAAGGGGCGCCTGGGTGGCTCAGTCAGCTAAGTGTCCGACTTCAGCTCAGGTCATGATCTCATGGTTCAGTTCGTGTGTTTGAGCCCTGCGTCAAGTTCTGTGTTGACAGCTCAGAGCCTGGAGCCTGCTTCAGAGTCCGTGTCTCCCTCTTTCTCTCTCTCTTTGCCCTTCCCCCACTCATGCTCAGTCTCTCTCTCAAAAGTAAAAACATTAAAAAAAAATAAAAAAATAAAAAAATTCTGCTGTAGGGTTTGGTTGTCAAGGGCAGGGAGGAACAGAGGAAAAGGTGAGAGTGGCCTGGGGGCTCTGACTGAGAACAGCGTGTCGTAAGAACTTTTCGATGTACTATGCTATCACCTTTTTCACGTCCATGGTTTTGGCAAAACTCCTGACCGAACGTGAACTATTTTTTGTAAAACTGCCTTGAAATAACATGAGGCGTTTTTAAACTGTATTCTGTTAGTGTGCCTGTTCTTATTACATTTTGCTGTAGGAAGATTAATGTGTTTGATCACAGGGCGCTGCTCTGGCTTTTCCTGAGGGGGTTTTGTTTTGTTTTGTTTTGTCATAGTAGCTGCCATATGCCCCGAATTAACATCCCAGACCCCAGACTTGGGGCGCTGGAATGGGGTCAGTGGGGGAGATGTACAAGACATAATTAGTACGCAGTTCACGAATTTCGTATTTGTGATAAAGGCACAGGAGTTGCCCTGCAAATAGGAAATTAAGCCAGTAAATAATGGGAAAAAACTTTTCAGAAATATTTTAGCTAGCAGAAAAGTTTCCAACACTGTATAGCAGAGATCTGTATTTGGGCAGGAATCTGGGATTCAGCCTCTCGTGTATTCTTTCAACAATGTTCTTAAAGGCCTTTCTATTAAAAAAAAAAGATTTTTTTTAAGTTTATTTATTTATTTTGAGACAGAGAGAGCAAAAGCAGAGGAGGAGCAGAGAGAGGAGGAGAGAGGGAACCCCGAAAGGGTCTCCTTTAACAACACAGAGCCTGACGCGGGGCTCGAACTCCCTAACTGTGAGTTTATGACCTGAGCCGAAGTCAAGACTCAGACGCTTAACCGACTGAGCCACCCAGGCGACCCTAAAGGCCTTCTTTGCCAGAAACTCGGCTACACACTGGGTATAATACTATAGTGAGCAAGATAAATAGTTAATTATAGGAATATTTAATTCCCGAATCTTTACTATTAGCCTAATTCTGCTGCACTTGTTAACAGAGCTATTTCTTTTGGGGAGAAATTTTTATAGTTCAGATTCTTTTTTTTTTTTTTCTTTCTTAATATTGTCTCTCCTACTAGACTGACAGTTCCTGAGAGATCACAGGAATTGTATCTAATTTATAGCAGGGTGGTGGGTTCTTGCAGAGCTATGCTTTGGACTCTTTTTTTTTTTTTTTTAAGTTTTATTTAAGCAATTTATTTATTTAAATTTATTTAAATTTACTTTTTAAAATTTAAATTTATTTATTAAATTTAAATCGTTCTTGGCCTTTCGGCTAAGATCAAGTATATTTATTAAATTTAAAATAAAATAAAATAAAATTAATTTATTTAAACTCCACCCAGCGTGGGGCTCGAACTCACAACCCTGAGATCAAGAGTTATGTGCCCCTCCAACCGAACCAGCCAGGCACCCCTGACCCTTCTTTTGAACTAGGTTTTACCGTTCTCCCTTCCTCTTTCTGTCCCTATACCCCCCACACCCCAGCTCCTCAGTCTCTGCCCCTAAATGAACAGGTTTCACTGTGCTTTATCCTTAACTTTCTCTTTCTTTTGATTCCCTTGGTAATCCTGATTCTGATCACTATTGAGATGACTCCTGTGTTTCTGTCTAGCTCTTCTGGATCTTCTGAGTTGTCAGTAAGCACCTTAGGTTGAGTTGCTTGACATTACCATGTGGATAGTTCTGCCAGCGGTTTGGTTTTAGCATCTGCACTTGTACTTAGCACCTTTTCCATCTAGCACGCTCCTCCTTTGGACTTCCTTGTCTCTGTTAGCACCACCGCTCGTAGTTACCCAGATGGGAAATTTTGGAGAGGATCGTCTGGCCCTTCAGCCTCACTGCTCACCTTTTACTGCATTGCCATTGTTACTTTCTTAGTAATCTCCCCTGCCTCCGGCCTTTCATTCCCTCTGTATTCCATCTGATTAGTGTCCTCTCCCCAGCCTGCCATTCACACTGATGCCAGGTGAATCTTCTGGAAGCATGTCACTACTTTTACTCTTGCCATTCCCCTACTCACATCCTTTTCGTAGCTCGTCGTACTCCCTAAAACTTTTAAACCGGTCCCGACCTCCCTTCTAGCCTCCCTACTGCCTTCTTTACATACTGGTTTCTTCTGGTCAACCTAAACTACTTGGCATTCTCTGAACACGCATGTGCTTTTCCATCTTGGTGTTTTTTGCCGATAGCACTCCCTCCTCTTGAAACAGCATACTCTTATCTACTGAAATCCAACTCATTCTTTATGCCCTCACTCAGGTTTCATCTTGTCTGGAAGGCCGTTCTCGATTATCGTAGCGTGAAGAGTTCTCGTCCCTTTTCCGTACTCTTCTGTGGTTTGGGATGTACTTTATCTTTAATCGCCATGTTTTGTCTCCGTTCTCAGTTGTAAACACTGAGCGTACAAACTTAGTTTATTCTGAGATTATTCTTATAATCTTCACAGCATCAGGAATAGTGCGTTGCACAGCTTCAGTATATTTAATTCTTTATTTTTTTCTTAATTTTTTGGTTGAGTTTTGAGAGAGGGAGAGTGGGGGAGGGGCAGAGAAAGAGGGGGGACAGAGGATCTGAAGCGCAGGCTCTGTGCTGATAGCGTGGGGCTCAAACCTACAACCTGTGAGATCATGACCTGAGCTGAAGTCGGATGCTCAACTGACTGAGCTACCCAGGCTCCCCTCAGTACATTTAATTCTTACATTTACTGAACACCTACTACGTGCAAAGCCTTTTCTGAAAGCACTTAAAATCAGGGAAGGGGTACATCTGTAACCAAGTGACTATAATTTCCAACAAGATGCAGTAGGGGTTATGTCTGAAGTTCAGGGTGTTTTGGATCCTCAAGCAAGGAGCAGTTAGATAAATTGTAATGAATAACTATTGAATATTCTCTAGAGACCTGAGAATTTGTGGCTAGCAGAACAACTCAGTTGTTAGGCCAATTTGGAAGAATTCAGAGTCCAACTACAATGCTTTGTCCTCACATCTAAAATTGACACCATTTAGTTGATGTAATATCTTTTAAGTTTTAGATTAAACTTTGAGAAATTAAGGTGGGTTTTTTTGTTTGTTTTTTTCTGAAACCTTTGAATTGTAGGAATTAGAGGTTGGAGTTTTACAGTTCCGGCTGGTAGCTGTACTAAAGTTAATCAACATTCCTATCAAAATGCTGATTTGTTTTGTGTTTCTCCACTTTGTTAAAGAAGATTTCTCCCTGCTGGTACAGACGTTGACCTTTTCCTGTGGTAATGTGTTTCTGTTGCAGATGGTGTGGATGGAAAGCAAGCCCGGAGAACCAATTCCAGCACCCCGTTAGGGGAGCTCTTTGACCATGGCCTTGATAGTTGGTCATGTGTTTACTTTGTGGTGACTGTGTATTCCATCTTTGGACGAGGACCATCTGGTGTCAGTGTTTTTGTCCTTTATCTCCTACTATGGGTAGTTTTGTTTTCTTTCATCCTGTCCCACTGGGAAAAGTATAATACAGGGATTCTTTTCCTGCCGTGGGGATATGACATTAGCCAGGTGGTAAGTATGTGTTAAATTTTCAACAATGCTATGAATTTTTGGGGGAGGGGTGGGGGGAGTCTTTGTCATTCTTATTGCCCTTATGCTTTTTTGACTAGAACTGATGTGTGCTTTAAAAAAAATTTTCCTTTTTATCTTGTATTATTTGTTGCTTATTTATGAAAATTTCAAACACATGAAGGAGCAGGGATAGCAGGGCGAACCAAATGCACCTGTTCATTCAGTTCCGCAGCTACTTGGCCAGTCTAGTTTCATGTATACCCTTCCTCCCAGTTATTTTAAAGGAGATTCCTGAGATTATGTGATAAATATTTTATCATCTATCATTAAATAGTAAGAGCACTTTTTAAAAAGCATAATCAGTGTCATTATTACCAAATAATGAACAGTTTCTTAATATTAATAAATATTCCTTTGAACTGTTGAATTTGTAAAGAGAGATATATACACATAATTGTTGCTTTTTTGTCTTTATTGCTAGCTTTCAATGAATAGAGATACTTTTCTCTTACTTAAGAGGCTTGCTCTTAACTCTCCCTGCCTTTGAATCCCAGCTTTTTATGTTGCCGTTTTACCCTTTTGCCTTTTGTACCTAAGGTCCCAGTAAAGCCTCAGATATTGAAATGTTTGAAGAAAGTGATCGGGTAGACAAATTGGACAGTCTCGTCCTTAACCAATTCCTGAAGTGCCTTAAAGTGTTCTAAATTATGGCCAGTTGCTTGCATTGTCTAGAAGTTAGTTATTTTATGGCATTGTTGGCTTAAAAAAAATTTTTTTTAAAGGCAAAAAGACTTGCCACAGTATCAAATTTAAGCGTTCTTTTTGCTTTTACTAAAACCATGAGACTTAACGCTGCGTACAGCATTACGGGCTCCTTGACCTTTCCAGCTGTTAATGCCTCTGTATGCTTTTGTCTGCATTTTCCTTCCAGACTATATCTTTTGTCTACATAGTGACTGCGATTGTGGGAGTTGAGGCCTGGTATGAACCTTTCCTGTTTAATTTCTTATATAGAGACCTATTCACTGCAATGATTATTGGTAAGAAGCTCCATGTTGAAGCCTATTTTAACATCACTTTGTTATCCAAGCCCACGTTTGATTATCCTGAGCAGTAACACCTTTCCCCCTCTCCCGTACCTTCCGGCAAGCGGAACAACCCCACAGGCCTGCAGGGTGTCAGCCAAACCAGTAAGGAAAATAAAAACCCGCGTTCTGGTTTTTTTGTGTGGCACCAAGCTGTTTCTAGTCAGAAGAAAATAAATGTCAAAACCTTGTAAACTAGCTATTTAAACGAATCTAGACTGTTTTAGAGCATCTACATGTAGGTGGACATTTGGTATAGATTTCCTGCCTGTCTCAGACTTGAAGGCCATTCGTTTGTAGGAAATAGAATAGATGAAATATAGAGATTACTTTGTAATACGTTCACTCTGAAAGTTGAGCTGTTCCTCTCGAGTATTCTCCTGCTTTTGCCACTGGATGTTAGGTAAAGAATCTTGGTAAACACTACCGAATGTTTTATTTGGTAAAAAATTTTGACTGTGGTAATGTTTCCCTTTTGATTTTAGCCAGAGGGATATCTATGGGATGATTAACTGAGTGGGGCAGTGTTTCCTGTGCAAAGAGGAAGTTACCGAGGCTGTTGCTTTGGGGCATGAGGAGTGGCGTTAGGACAAGTAAAAAAAAGCAAGCTGTTGGCTCTTGCTCTGTTCCCTTATCTAAACAATAACGCCCCTCACTACCAGCGCACCTTGATAACAGAACGGGCGTTAGATCAAGCTTAGAAATAGTTGAGAAGCTGGTGCATTAGGCGCCAGCTTTTAGGCAGTGGTTTGGACCTTTCTCTGTTGTTCTGGTCTATGGATATTTTGGAACCCTGCTGTAATCTTGCAAATGTTCATTTTTGGGTTTTTGTGTGAACTGATTTCTTTACCCTGAAAAGGCTAGCTGTTTTTCACTCCCACCACATAGTGAATCTTCTGATTTTAGTGGCTAGTCTCGGAGCAGTGTTGCTGCATTTTACGTCTAAATGTTCACGTCTAAATGTTCAATTTAATGAGAAGATGGAGTCCTCTGAGGTGTGAGATGTGTTTTTGAATGTTAAGTGGATACTTTTAATGGGCACATAATTTTCTTTGTAACTTATAGTTTATCTGAATTCTTCTTTCTGACATAAAACAAAAGCCCACATGTTTCTATACAAATAAATAAGGCAGTCTCCCCAGTACAGGCATACCTTGTTTTATTGTACTTTATTGTGCTTTGCAGATAGTGTCTTTTTTACAAATTGAAGGCTTGTGGCAACCCTTTGTCGGGCAAGTCTGTCAGCGCCGTTTTCCCAGCAGCATGGGCTCCCTTCATGTCTCTCTCTGTCAGATTTTGGTAATTCTCACAATATTTCAAACTTTTTCATCATTATATTCCCTACGGTGGTCTGTGATCAGTGGCCTTCAATGTTACTGTTTGAATTGTTTTGGGGGCACCACAAAGCACGCCACGTTAAGACGGCCACTAAGTGGGTGAGTGTGTGTGTCTGACTGTTCCTCCACCCTCCTCTCTCCCTCTCATTTCTCTCCCTCTCCTTGGGCCTCCCTGTTTCCTGAGACACAGTATTGAAATGAGGCCAGTTAGCGACCCTCCGGTGGCTTCTAAGTGTTCAAGTGAAAGGAAGAGTCGCATGTCTCCCACTTTAAATTACAAACTAGGAATGAAGAAGCTTGGTGAGGAAGGCATGTCGAAAGCGGAGATAGGCCCAAAGCCAGGCCCCTTGCGCCAAACTTTATCTAAGTTGGTAAATGCAGTGGAAAAGCTCTTGAAGAAAATGAAAAGCGCTACTTTCTGAACACAAGAGTGATAACGCGAGAAACAGCCTTATGGCTGATATGGAGAAAGTTTTAGTGATCTGAGTAGAAGATCAAACCAGCCACAACATTCGCTGGAGCCAAAGTCTAATTCAGAACAAGGCCCTAACTCTCTTCAATTCTAGGAAAGCTGAGAGAGGTGAAGAAGCTGCAGAAGAGAAGTTCGGAGCTAGCAGAGGTTGGTTCATGAGTCTTCATGTACGAAGACTTCTCTGTCTCATTACAGTGCAAGGTGAAGCAGCAAGTGCTGATGTAGGAGCCGCAGCAAGTTCTCCGGAAGATCTAACTCAGATGCTTCGGGAGGGTGCTATGTGACACAAGTGTAGCTGTAACAGTAATATTGGAAGAAGGTGCCATCCGGGACTTTCAGAGCTCGGGAGGGGAAGTCAGTGCCTGGCTTCGAAGCTTCAAACGACAGGCTGACTCTCATGTTAGGGGCTAATGAAGCCAGTGCTGATTGACTCTTCTGAAAATCCTCGGGCCCTTAAGACCTGGCTAAATCTACTCTGCCTGGCCTCTGTACATGGAACAACAAAGCCTGGACAATAGCACGTGTGTTTACAGCACGGTTTACTGAATATCTTAAGCCCCCTATTGAGATATGCTCAGAAAAAAGGATTCCTTTCAAAATACGACTGCTCACTGACAAGCATCTGGTCACCCAAGAGCTCTGATTACAGTGTACAATGGGATTCACATTGTTTTCATGCTTGCTAACACAGCATCCATCCTGCAGGAGATCAGAGAGTAATTTCAACTTTCAAGTCTTATTACTGAAGAAATAAATACATTTTTATAAGGCTGTAAGATCTGATGGGTCTAGGCAAAGTAAATTGAAAACCTTCTGGAAAGGATTCAGTATTCTAGATGCCACTAAGAACATTCGTGATTCATGGGGAGAGGTCAAAATATCAACATTGACAGGAATTTGGAAGTTGATTCCAATCTTTATGGATGGCTTTGAGGGCGGCAAGACTCCGGTGAAGGAGGTAACTAGCCGTGGTGGAAAGCGCAAAAGAACTAGAATTAGAAGTGGAGCCTGAAGATGGGACTGAATTACTACAATCTCATGATCAAACTTTGTGACAGATGAGTTACTTCTTACAGATGAAAAAACAACATGGTTTTCTTGAGATAGTATGTACTGGTGAAGATGCTGTGAAGATTGTTGAAAGGACAACAAAGGGTTTCGCGTATTGCATAAACTTAGTTGAATAAAGCAGTGGCAGGGGTAGAGAGGATTGACTCCTATATTGAAAGAAGTTCTAAATGGATAAAATACTATCAAACGGCATCACATACTGTAGAGAAATTGTGAATGGAGGAGTCCGAAGCTTCCTTAAAGCTTCGCTGGGAAGCTTCATTGTTTCTTATTTTAAGAACTCGCCACAGCCACCCCAACCTTCAGCAGCCACCCCCCTGATAAGTCAGGAGCCATCCACCTGGAGAGAAGACCCTCTATCAGCAAAAAGATTACAACTCACTGAAAGTTCAGATGATGGGTTAGAGTTTTATAGCCATGAAGTATTTTTTTAATTAAGGCAAATATTTTTTTAAAGACATAATGCTATTGCACCCTTAATAGACTACATCATAGCATAAATGTAACTTTTATGTACTGGGAAACCAAAAAATTTATGTGACATTCTTTGTTGTGGTGTCTGATGTTCATTTTATTGCGGTGGTATGGAGCCAGCCTGTAGTATCTCTGAGGTATGCCTGTCCTTTTGATGGAAAGGACATTAGGTGCTACTGAGAGAAGAAATAGAAGATGCAGTGTGTCTCTTTGGCAACCTATAGATAGCCCAGGCTTCCTGCATGCTTGCTGTATGTAAGCTAGAGCTATTTCAAGATATTTAAACTAAAATACTCTTGGTAGCAAATCTTTTGCAAGTTTGTGTCAGCCTGTTTCCAACACCTCAGAGAGCCACAGTGATTCTAGGTTAGTTAATTCAGCCCTGGCTCCCTACCTGTGCTTCCCAGCATGGTGTGGAGTCATCTGCTAAAAAGTGCTGAGGACACCAGCTTGTCTTCTCCTCCTCTCTTCTCGCTTGAGGAACTTTGTTCCATTTGGGCTTGGAAGTGGCAGAGTAATTCATCTTCTCAGATGAGATTTCTGTTTGGTGGATTCCAGTCTTCATCTTGTTTCAGCAAAGTGTCTTAGGAATTGTGTTGAAGGAATCTTTTTCTGTCTTTGGTCCTTGAGGCCATACCTGCATTGACCACCTTCTCACCCCAAGCCAGGTATGGTCAGTGGGAGTCTGGAGTGCCTAAGCTAGGGCTAATCTGCTGAGTGCCAGTGAAATATCCAAACGAAGTATCCAGAAATCTGCCCCATGTGTTGATTTGGGGTTTGACAGAGAGAAAGATCAGGAATTTACATCTCTATAACTTGTAGAATCAGAAAACTTTATTTTTATTTATTTTTAAAAATATTTATTTATTTTGAGGGAGGGAGACAGAGTACATGCGCGTGCGTGGGGTGGGGCAGAGAAAGGGAGGGAAAGAGAGAGAGAATCCCAAGCAGACGCCATGCTGTCAGTGCAGAGCCCAGTGTGGGGGTCAGACTCACAAACAGTGAGATCATGACTGGAGCTGAAATCAAGAGTTGGATGCTAATCCGACTGAACCACTCAGGTGCCCCAAATCAGAGATTTTTAGAAATGCAAGGGACATTAGGAAATCATTGAACCCGTCCACACTGGACAGCTGTGGAGTCTGAAGCTCAGAGAGATTGTCTGATTTGCCCAAGAGGACATTACTGGATTTTGGAGTCATCTGCAAGAAGCTTCTAGTTAAAGCTGTAAGAGGGGATTCTCTGAGAGAGAGTAGAAGCACAGGTGAATGCCCAGTTAGGAAAGCGCAGGAGACAGAGTGGCCAATAAAGGACACCGCACGTAGTGGCTGGATGGCTAACAGGAACGTTGGGAGAATGGAATCACAAAAGCAAAGGGAGAAAAGAATTGCAGTTAGTGGAGAGTCAACGGAGTCCTCTCACTTAGAAGTCAGGAATGAAGAAAGAATATCGAATTTGATCATTGGGAGAACTTGGTAAATTCCAGAGTGCAGTTTCTGCAGAGGGAAGGCAGAATGAACAAAAGAGTACTGAGGAATTGAAGGCCATGGAAAAGGCCGGCGAGCGATCGGGAATAGCAGCATAAGATACTAGAGTGAGGGCAGCAGAAGCGATGGGAGGACTTCTTGCGAAGACCGCCCTTGCTAGGTCTGAGGGGAAAGAGCTGGTGTCTGCTCAGGAGTGGGCGGAGAAATGAAGAATGCTTGGGATATAAAACTCAGTGGAAATGGGAAGCTGCAGAACCCATTAATCACCCCCTTTGAATAACTCACACTTGTGCAATTTCCTGCGTCCCAGGCACTGTTCCAGGTGTCTTTATGTGTAATAACTCATTTAATTCTCAAAACCCTACGGGGCCAATTCTATTATCTCTATTTTATAAAAGAGGAAATAGAGGCACCGAAATGCTAATCTGCTTGAAATCCCATAACCTGTTGGCAAACGGAGGTTCAAGCCCAGTCTGGCTCCTGAGCCTCCGCACCGAACCACCACGCTGCCCTGCCGCTCTTCCAGTTGCAACTGTTGTTCTGACATGTGTTTACTTTCATTACAGAAGTAAACCTGAACCTGTGAATTCCTGGGCCTAAAAGTATTATCTATTTTGTATGTATTCGATAATTATAAAAATCCCTTTCGAATAATAATTCACAGTGATTTAAATATTCTCCCTTTTAGGCTGTGCATTATGTGTGACTCTTCCGATGAGTTTATTAAACTTTTTCAGGTAAGAACTTTATTTATTTGGGCAAGAAGTGTGACAGTTGTTACTTTGATGAATTATAGGATCTGTTTTGCTTTTGGAATCTGGGGCATTTTGAAAAGGTCACAAAAGCTGTAGTTTGAATCTGGGATGAGGTTAGGACCATTTAGGGTATCTACGGTGGCTGTGTGGTCAGTTCAACCACAGCACAAAACTACGAGTTCTTCCGTTACAGGTTTTGGCTCACCAGACAGTCTTCTAATTTGTCATTTTTTGTGAGTGAATTGGGAAGGAGTGTGTTCCCGTTGAATAGTGACAGGTTTACGTCCTTTTTAGAAACTGATGATTTTGAGTTTTTACGAATTGATTATGTGCAAGTTTAGGCGGCATGGTCATAAAATTAATTTCTGAATTAAATTTTTGGTAGTTTAGGACCAAACCCCGATCTATGGACTTCCCAAGCCACTTTGCATAAAAACTCCCGTCTGGAGGAGTGGGGCGGGGGTCCTGTGGGAGCTGCCTGGGCGGAGTTTCCCTTCTCTGGTCTGCGCTCCACCTTTGCTCAGCCTCACCGAATTTTCTTACGGGGCCTCAATGTATTCTGCTGTTTTCCCTCCTTGGTAATTTTGCTCCCACCTCCCTCTAGTGCTGTTTCCTCCATGTGGAACCCTTGTACCTCCCTCTTCAGCCTTCAGTTCACAGATCTGTCTTGCAGAATCCTGTCTGTCCAGCCGCACCGTATGAGCCTTTCCTATTTATGGCAGCTGGCAGTCATTCGCAGAAAGCGTAAAATATAAGGCTCGGAAGGCGTTAGCGATGGAGACGTTTCCTCACCTTCTAAGGATGAGGTCCTGATCAGGCAGTATCTTGTCCAAGGTCATGTAATCAGTGGCAGAACCAAGACTAGAATTTGGGGCTTTGTTCAGATGAGTCTCTGTCGCTTTGTATCGGAACAACACAGCCAGGTACTTGCTAGTGTTGTTTTGTGTTCACTGTATTTCCCCGATTAGAGTGTAAACCTTGTGAAACGAAAGATCGGGTTTTATTTATCTTTATATTCTAGAGGACCTGGGGTCAGAACACTTCCATTCTAGTCCTGGCCCTGCCACTTGGTAGCAAGTTATATACATTTGAATTCTCACACTGTCACTTACCCTGTCTGTGAACTGGAGTTTAGTACTGTTGGTTCTGTGGACGCTGTGGGGTTCTTTTGAGTGGAGAATAAGAGCATAAGTGTGAAAGTACTTAGAAAACTACAAGAGTTACAAGTACGGTGTGAGTTTTATATGTAATAATGTTCTTTGTATTACTTGATTTTTTTTTTCAGAAGCTATAAAAATAACACCTTGAAACACAATTCAGTCTATGAAGCTATGGTTCCCTTTTTTTCTCCATGTTTGCTCTTCATTTTGTCTACAGCATGGATCCTTCAGTCACCTTCAGATATTTTAGAGATACATCCTAGAATATTCTACTTTATGGTTGGAACAGCCTTTGCCAACATCACAGTAAGGTTTTTTTCTTTTTCTTTTTTTTAATGTTTATTATTTTCAGTGAGAGCGCGCGTGCAAGAGAGGGGCAGAGAGAGAGAGAGAGAGAGGAGAGGGAGAGAGAGAGAGAGAGAGAGAGACAGAGAGAGAGAGAGAATCCCAAGCAGGCTCCTTGCTGTCAGCACAGCTCTCACTAACCGTGAGCTCATGACCTGAACCTAAACCAGGCGTCAGATGCTTCGCCCCAGGTTTTTTTCATTTAAGTCATATCTAAGGAATATATGACGAAATGTGATAATTGGACAAATCTTTAGTATTAAAAATAAACGGATTTTTAATTTAAAGATATTTTACAATAGAAACTTGAAAGAATAATAAACCCAAACACAGAACATGCTGGAAATTATTTTTTCCTTTTCCAGATGGCTGCAGATCTAATGATTAGTTTAGGGACGCTGAAGGAGTTTTTGAGAAAACACACACACACACACACACACACACACACACTCACACTCTCACACACACACACACTTACACCCACACACACACTTTTAAACCAGCTGATTTTAAAGTTAAGAACAGGGTGTAAAAACTTTAGAATAAATACAACATATTTTTTCAAAAGCCCTTTCTCTGTGCTGGCCCAGGAAGATAGCAGAAAAGAGAGGGCAGGTGCAGTTGAGAAAAGACCCTAATAGTCCTGACACCCAGGGAGCGTGTGCTCTGGCTCTGGTCGGGTCCTTTTATTTATTTATTTATTTTTTTAATTTTCTAATAATTTATTGTCTGGTCGGGTCCTTAATAAGTGTTTCCTTTAGAAGTTAGCCACTGAGCTCATGTGTCCGTGTGTATAATGTGTTCCTTATCACCAGTCCTGCTGATTTCCCAGGTTAAGCTTAAAGATCTGAAAATGTTAATACATTTATTAAAAAATTATCTCTGAAGGAATAAAAGTAGATTTGAGAAAGATGTTGAAAGTAAAGGAAGCCAGAGAGGTTTTGAGGTGTTAAGATGACAATATGACTGAATTGGAGATAGCATCTCTTCGTCACTATAAAGAAATTTAGTTGTATGGAGCCATAGAAGGCTATTTTGAGAGTTCTTTTCAGATATCACACCATCTTAAAATCAGGAGAAGTTCCTTGTATCCAAACTGTTACCCAGTGGAAGAATGTCTTCTATAGCATCCTTACTAAATTATTTTCCAACCTTGTCTGACACACACTCTGAGTGTCCATGGGTTAGTTTGGAGAGAGGGACAGAGGTTCAGTTGGGTTCCTGAGCAGTTGAGAACTACTGAACTTAATAATGTTGTGTAACTGTGTTGGCTCAAGAACCAGAATGCTTTTAAATGTTGGAATGACTTATTTTGAAGTGCTTTGCTAATTAAATTTTCATTCTCCACCCCGCCCCCCTCACTTCAAGTGTCAGCTGATTGTTTGTCAAATGAGCAGTACCCGGTGCCCAACTTTGAACTGGTTGCTGGTTCCTCTTTTCTTGGCCGTCCTGGTGGTAAACTTAGGAGTAGCCTCGTATGTTGAGAGCGTTCTCCTGTATTCCTTAACAGCTGTTTTCACGCTGGCCCACATCCATTATGGAGTACGAGTGGTGAGTCATCTGGAGCAAAATGGGTTCTCTTTGGTTCTCGTAAGTCATAGAAAGGTGGTGAAGGAAAAATTTCAGAAGAAAGTTGCTTATGAAAGTAGCTGGAAGAACTGGGATATTCCCTATAAAATTTGGATAATATCCAGGTGCATAATATTAGATATTGTTTCTCTGATGAATATGTTACAGTAACTACAATTTTAAAGCTGGATACTTGTGAGAATTCTTGTTTTTAGATAGAAATGTAAACTGTTTTCTTAGTGAATGAGATTGTAAACTCTTGTGTGCTTTTAATTATGAGACCAAATAATCTTATTTGTTGATTATCTATTTCTATACTTTTTAAAAGAGCGTATTTATTTATTTTGAGAGAGAGAGAGAGAAAGACAGAGACAGAGAGAGTATGAACAGGGGAGGAGCAGAGAGAAGGAGAGAGAGAGAGAATCCTAATCCTGGCACGGAGCTTGAACTCACAGACCATGAGATCGTGACCTGAGCTGAAATCAAGAATTGGACGTGCAACCAAGGGAGCCCTCTGGGCGCCCTTCTAATCTTGCTTCTTTAGCTTTAGGGGAGTTTTTATCAGGGGGATTATAGAAGAGAATGGATTTAAGAAGTATTTTGCAAACCTTAATATTCTCTTCTAAAAAAAGAGACTAGTTTCAGGGCAAATGGACTAAGATATAATAAAATGAAAATCAGAACCATGTAATTTATTTTCTTTTCCTCACACTTTAACATTCTTTTCTAATTATTCTATATATTTTAGCATGTTCTTATAATTATGGTTTTTAATTGTACAGTATTCCATCAAGGAGATTATTTAATAATTACCCAGTTTCCACCATGACAAATAAGGTTGGAATAATAATAACAATAACAATCTGGAATAATATATTTTTCTATATTTTATTTTCTGAGGATTATTTCATAGGAATGTGCTTATGTGAAAGGGTATTCATGTTTTTATGGCTCTTAAAATACTGCTTTTATTTGGTATGTTTGTTTTGAAAGGAACTTACTGTGACTCAGTTTGAGACACATGTCTTCTGTCGTAATATTTTAAAATGAATGCACCTAGGGGCATCTGGGTGGCTCAGTCAGTTAAACGTCCGACTTCGGCTCAGGTCATGATCTCATGGTTCCTGAGTTCTAGCCCTGTCTCAGGCTCTGTGCTGATGACAGCTCAGAGCCTTGAGCCTGCTTGGGATTCTGAGTCTCCCTCTCTCTCTCTGTTCCTCCCCTGCTCACGCGCTCTCTCTCTCTCCTTCAAAAATAAACATTAAAAAAAATATTTAAAATGAGCGCACCTGTCATGCTTGAGAACTACTTTATACCTTGTATATGTTCTTCCCTTAGTGTTCTCCCCAAAGCAGCCTACGTTTGTTAGAACAAAGTAGATGGAAAAAAATCTATCAGAACTATGGATTGTGACATGAGAACCTAATCATTTATGTTTTTATTTGTGCATACTTAACATAAATGCTTTATTTTATATCAACACTCTTAGGCTTTTATTTTATATTTCAGTGTTCACATGCATGAAGTAGAATACAGTTGTAAATATCTTTTATAATTGTCCTAATTTATTACAACCCTTAGGAAGCATATCTTTAGGAAACCGTACATACGCCAAACCAAACTAAACAAACATTTTCTTTAAATTACAAAGGCAGAACATTTTCACTGTTAAAAATTTGGAAAATAAATAAAAGTAATTGAAGAAAATTCTAGGAACATCTCTTTTGTCTGTTTGTGCTCTCTTAACCCCTTTTGCAACTTCTGACCAGAAGGTAAAACTTGCAAGCTACACAAAACATTGATTTGAACTGTTGAAATATAAATAATAGCAACAGTACTAGAACTTTGGTAACTGACATATGACCAAGGTTTTGCCTACTCACTAGGGATACCCTAACCAGTGTGGTTAAACCTGCTAAAATGTAGAGATCTGCTTTTATACTGTTTCATCAGGATTAGGAATCATTATCTAGAAATGCTATAAGCAGCTGAACATAGAGTCTAACTGTATATGTAAATATTTGACCAACTAGATATTATATGTCAACTAACCCAGTAGATTTGGGTGTGAATCTGGGTGGTCTGGAGGGCTCTGGAAGAAATTCTAGATTTGGGAGTTAGGCAGACCCATGTTTAAGTCCTGACACTCCCAGGGTAGTTCTAGTATTCTGTAGAATTCTATAGTCTTCTAGCGATCCTAGTCCACAAAACCCTCTTCATCATTTCTGCTGAGTTTTGCTGTGTCGGTAAATTGTTGTCTCCAGTGGGTGAATTCTATGTGCTTTTAAAAAAATAATTTGGGATGTATTTGTCACCATCTCGTGTTCTGGTGTTCTGTAGGTAAAGCAGCTGAGCAGCCATTTTCAGATTTATCCCTTCTCATTGAGGAAACCAAACTCGGATTGACTAGGAATGGAAGAAAAGAGTATTGGCCTGTAATCTACAGAAGGAAGTACTGTAAATACGATGCTTGTAAATATTTCATCCATCGCCATTGAACTAAACTGATCTGCTTAACAGACGTGGGAACTCAGTGTGCATAGTCCTTGGACAGCAAGAGTGATGCAGATGATCCGAACTCACGGGATTTTGGACCTACTAACTCCCAGCTTCCTTTTTATAAAACCATATGGCATTTTGGTTAGGCATAATGTACTTTAGACCGGCAAAATACTTCTAGTGATTTTAGCTTCATGAGTCCATAATGTTTTGGTTCATACAGAGTTAAAGATGCTTTGTTTTTATTTTTAAAGCCCCAAGATTGGTTTAGGAACACTGATAGCATTAAGAAAACCACAAAATGTTTTCATATTTGATTCTGCTTCACTAGTAGGTCTTTAGCTGTGGAAGTTATCAATAGCCCAAATCTAACATAGGGAAAAGAGAAGGGCAAGTCACTGTTAGCCGGAGACGCCAAATGATTACAGAATATACGGTTGCCAAATACTGGTTTCTCTTTCCCATGGAAATGCCTTTTGTCCTCATGTGCTAAGAGAGCTAATATACATATTTAGATTCTCTAGTGTTCTGGCTCTCTTTCTTGGGAACGGATCTTGATAAATTGTTTAATTTAATTTTATTAAAAAAAATCTTTTTAAGTATATTTACCTATTTTGAGAGAGAGAGAGAGAAAGAGAAAGAGCACAAGTGGAGGAGGGGCAGAGAGAAGGAGAGACAGAATCCCAAGGAGACTCCACACAATTAGCATTGAGCCTGATGCGGGGCTCGAACTCATGAACTGCAAGATCATGACCTGAGCTGAGATCAAGAGTCAGACGCTTAGCCGACTACACCACCCAGGTGCCCCGCTTTAATTTTCTTTTAAAGAAAAATACTCTATCAGACTTAGTAGAGAATGGATCATAATTGTAGCTCACACGTTAACATGGTTCATCATTTAGCTGTGATATTTTCCCCCTCAGCTGCAAGTTGCTGAGATTTGGTGCCTGCGAACTATGATTATATGAATGCATGTGACAGTCCCAGTCTTAGGATAATTACTCGTAAGGGACACAGATAAACTTCCTTATAAGAGAAATTTACTTTGGAGTTAGGAGTCTCATGAACCTCACTATGAATTACTGCTATGAACCTCACTCCAAAATTAGTTTTCCGATTCAATTTGTTCTTCCGTCCGTCTGTCCCGTCTCTTTTGTGGAGAAGAGAATGCCATGTTTTTTATTTCATACAGGATAAAGAAGTAGAAATTCTTTCTTCCCCAACTTGCGCACTTCCCCAGTTGAAGAAAACTTCGGAGATATATGCCTTACGTAGTACCTACTCTCTAAAATGACTTGGAATAATTTTTGAGGTTTGCTGACAGACACAAAAATCCCTTTGACTTCGGTGTGGTTGTTTGATAGATGACACCTTCTCAGGAATGTGGATATTTTCTTTCTTTTTGACTTTGTCTCCGTTTAGTTTGGTGGTGGTGAAATTTACTTGCTGATTTTCTTTTATTTGCCTCTGAGTGAAGTTTGTGCTTGAATGAAGAGTGTATCTTAAACCCTTTTTTTTTTGGATGGATTGCACTTGGATAAAATAGGCACCACTGTGTTGATATGTAATTAAATTCTTTACCATTATTTATCTCTGAATGTGACCATCGTTAAATTTAATTATAGTGTATTCCTTTTTGAATTTCAGTCTGCTGCTTTGTAAAAATAACTATGTAATTGATATCTCAGCTTTTAAATTTGTAAATTCTAATCACTGTCATTCAGTTTATTAGAAATGGGAGTCAAGGAGCTAACTCATGGTTCCGTACCCATTTTTAAAAACGGCTCGTAAAGGTTGAGGTGGATTTGGTGACTTTTTCTGCGACTGATGATAGGTGAGAAATTGATGCCGGGAAATGCGGGTAGCGATTCCGCGTTTGTTGGTAAATTGCCATCATGGAGGTCAGAGGATGAACGAAGTAAGTAATGGTAACTCTGTGTTTTGTACACCTTGTTCCTTGTCGTCTGTAAAATTGAACTGGATCAAGTGTTATTTTGGGCTGGGAACAAAGCTTCATTGAAAGGTTTCTGAGCTAATCATTTTACTGTTTTGTTGACCTTGTACACAGGACGAGATTAATCTGTATTATATAAGAAAAGAACTGATAAATATTTATTAGATGACAAATTTGGACCACAGGCTTTCTTCACCTCATACAGTATAGTTATACGCACGCACGCACGCACACACACACACCCTTTCTGGCACAGGGTCGTGTTCTGTGCTTCTGGGGCTGTTTTACCTCAAAGTGTGTTTCTGTTCTTTTTCTATTGCATCAAGTTTATTTGAAATTGTTTGTGCCTGTACTTTACATTTCCCTGCAGTGGGAAGGAATTATGCCATAGTTTCGTTGGCCCCGTTAGATGAAAGAAAGGTGGCTGTCAACAAGACGAATGTGAAACTGAGTAGCTGAACGCCGTGGACTTGGCAATCCGTAGCGTGCTGCTGGCTTGCTCTTGGGTTAGTCAGCCACCTCGAAGTGCATCTTGAAAGCCCCCATCTGTTACGTGGCGATACAGCAACTGAAGCTGAATTAACTTGGACTTAATTCCAAGTAGCTCTGAGCATTTGTGTCCTGCCAATTACCATAGCATTTCCAAAGTATAAATATAAATATAAAAGGTATTTCAGGCTTCTGCATGATATTTTGGGGGTGAGTCGACCACCCCAGCCTTTCTCCCAGCATACACTGAGCTGCCTTTAGGGGAGCAGTGGCACGGTTGGCCACACGTGCATGTCTTCTGTCCATTTCAGAGTAGAGTGCCTTAGCCAGGCCAGAGGTTTGCTTTGTGTCTCTGCTGACCAGAGTTACCCAGACCTGTGAGACGTTTCTTGTCAGGTTGTGGTATGAAAAATGTCCTTTTGTGCTTGACAGAGATGAATTCCCCGGCATTTGAGGGGATCATGAGGTAGAAGAATCTTTCCCTGAAGAGAGTATGTTCCTGCCGCCTTTCCCGATCCTTTACTAACGCTCGTGACCTTCCTCGCGTCGCACAGTTTAAACTTGTCTCAAGTTATGTCGGCACTCCCCCGTCCACACACGGTTGATGCAGTTTGAGTTTTAGTCTCAAGGGTAATATATATATATATATAAAAAACAAAATCGTCCTTGGCGTTTTAATCATACCATGCTTAAAATACTCTTAATTCTAATTTTTTAAAAAGCTCCATGCCGATTATGGTCTAGAAGGTTATAGTACGACTACCAGCATGTGGTTTATTTTAGCATAGAGGCCTGGGGAAGAGGAGTGTGTGTCTAGAGTTGCCCACATTCTAAATAGGTACCAAAAGAGTACTGATCATGCCCCGGAGTCTGGGCTTTGGGGGAAGACGCAAACGAAAAAGCAGGCGTAGGGTCCAATATAAGGAGAAGAAGGGTCACCTTAGAGCCCAGCGGTCCTAGTGTGATGCAGAGTTTAAAATTTTCACCTTTCAATTTAAATCGTCATTCCTCCACTAATTTCGAATTCAAATGTGAATTTGAAAGTTTCCTAAGTGTTCAGTTTTCAAAGAATTTATTTTGTAGTCAGTTGACAAACCTTGGGAATGTACCTTGCTTGCCAAAGTAGACTTCGATTCTGTCACCTGTGGAAAATAAAAAGATAAACTGAAGGTGTCCGGGTCAGAGGCTCCATTCCCCTTTCATATCCTAACTCCTTCCGTTCTTCGCCTGCGCTTCCTGGCAGCTCGCCTCCGCCGAGGCGAGTCGCCCGCTTGCTTTGTGGCGCCTAGATCGTGCCACGTTCCAGTCTCCTCGATGGCCCCAGAGCTCTTTGCTAGTCTAGGACCGGGAACGGGCCAGAGGCAGCAGAATAAAGCCGATGGGCGAGAACTTTTTGGCTGTGGGTCCCCAAAAAAGCCAAAAATAAACACAGAAATCTTTGGTCGTGTTGATTCCTGTGTTCAGAGTGGCCTTTAGCGGTTCTGGACTTGACTGAGCACGCTGTGGGAAGTCTGTGAAGTCTGATTAGAATTTCCTTTGTCCTGTGAAGTGTCTTTGTAAGGCCGTGTGCCCTTTCTTGAACGCCCTGTGAGTGAATAACCTTCCTAAATTAGCCGCCAGTACTAGAACCTTCCGGGAGGAATTTCAGTTAGTATGCTGCATTTGAAGCACTTTGACGTGTATATTTTAAGTGACAGTTTTAACAGGCAAATGGTGTTAAAGTAATCACTGTGAAACTTGAAAGTGTGATGCCCTCTGCGTTTTAGGAAGCTGAAGTAAATTTCTGATTTTTCTTTTATTAATTATGTAACCCATGTGATTTGCATAGTTTTCATCTTTGACAGCGGCACAGATGACTGACATATTGGCAGGCAGTCACATTAGGGTCTCTGGTAAATCATGGCGGTGGAGCTTTTCCAGGGAAAGTGGCAACATGTTGCCTTCTTCCTGGTGTGAGGCCATGGTGGGGGGGGGGGTATCTCCTAACTCACCGCGGGGTTTCCGCAGTGCGAGAGGAACGGCACCTTACTTTCTACCCCGCATGCCAGTAACATGCTTTGCTCTTTAACAAACAAATATGCAAGAGAGAGTGATCTAGCTGATTTCTTTTGGGTTTGTTTTTAAGCAGGGACCTGCTCTTAAGACAGAGAGATCTTAAATGAGCTAATATTTAAGGAAGCAAAAAAAATGTTCTTCTCCCAGGTGGCCCGAGCCAGGGGATTGTGTTGCATTTGGTGAGAAAGGCCAGGTTCCCAGAGTTGGAAAGCGGCACGTGGGGTGATGTTAGAGTATTTTAACGAGGAAAGTCCGTGTGGACGGAGCAGAAGAAATGTCTGGTCTCCTCTAGACCATTTATTCACGTCGTCTTACTCTTCACAGAATTATTTGTAGAAAGGCAGGCTGAATCAGAGCGGCGCTAAATCACAAATTAAAGCTTGTGAATTGGATCATGGCCTTAGAGTACCTAATGCTACATGGAACTTGAAAATGATATTAAAGATACCAGGATTGGCTAACCGCTGGGGGTGCCTTACGGCTCTTTGGCTAAAGTCTTCTCTTGAGCAGTTTCTATGGGTAACCATTAAAATGTAGAATTGATTTTGCTTTTTTTTTAAATTAAAACATACACAATTCGCCACGAGCCCTAGATTCAGCTATTCTTGACAAACACTTTTAAATTCTAAGGAGTAAGTTCTTGAGCTTACCTGGAACACGTTTAGTTAGTACTTGATGTTACTAACTCATTATTGGAGGAATTTTCGTTTCGCCAGACCTGTGAATGTGGCATTTTAAATCTGTTTGAATTACTGGTATCATTCAGTATCAGATTTTAACAGCTGCTGATTAAACCTGCCCACAATGTTAACATCGTAGGTTATTTTGTTTAGATAACTTAAACCCAGTTAGCTTTCAGGAGACAAAGACCCAGACATGACTTGCTCGTTCCAAAATGTGCCAAGAAAGTAGACTTCAGTATTAAACTCCAGATTTCGGTTGTTTTGCAAAAGTAGCATTTCCTCTGGGTAATGGGGGAGGCAGTGAATGATTGCCCAGGTGCAGACGCTCTGTCACCTACCTTGTCCCTTTCTCCTCCCATAGGACAAAATAGTTTAAATTTGCAGCCAACCGTAGGAAAAGAAATTGCTGCTTTTCTGAGTAAGGCTTCAATGCCCTGTGACTAAGGATAGGTGGCAGGAATCCCGCTGAATCGGTTGTTAGGTTGTGTGGCTCAGACCTGTTGCAGTTTGCTTTCTGTGGAATTCTGAGACCGGAGTGACTCCACCCCTTCTCAGGTCTCTATTCACAGCCCTACTCGCGCACCTGGAATGTGTGTGCAACAAGCAGAATATGTTAGTAAGACAGGGGAGCACAAGTCTTTCATGGTCTCTTTCAAGTAGTTTAATTGAGTGTCATAATTGGGCTGTCTAGAACTTGCTGTGTTCATGGTAAATAGTGTAGCATTTTATCTGGTTATGTGTGGTGTGTGTATATGCATATTTCATGTGTACACATTTTCTGGATATCTGCGTATGATATGTTCATATATACGTGAGGCGTATGCTTGATTATCTGCAAAATGGTACACCGTCCTTAGATCGTTTCTTCCTGTTGACCTAGTCAGCACGTAGCCCATAACTCTGAAGCCTCTTCTGCCTCTGGAGCCACAGTCTTTCCGACTTGCAGTTCATCTCAATCCCCAAGGAAGGCCTTTGTGAAATACATCACTTTCTATTTCCCCTTCATCAGGGATTGTGGTCCAGAAAGACAGTTTTTGAGAAAGGTAGCTGCTTCCTTCAGGTTTGAGACTTCTGGCTCTGGATGGGGAGGGATGGGGCCCGTTCCTGGCCAGAAGGCAGCTCTGGGAGCTCGATGGGGGAGAAGATCTAGCTCTTGCAGGAACGTGGCTTCACGACTTGCTTAAAAGTTCCTTAGCTGCGATGTTGCGAAGTCTTAGATAATTTGATCCACAAAGAGATTACAGCCGTGCGTTTCACCGTTACTTTTGCATCACTGGTATTACCGTTCCCCGGTGCTGGCCCCGATAATCAAGACCTGACTGTTTCTTGCCACCGGATTCTGGAAGCCTTGCCTTCTGAACTGGATTTATGTTTATTTCTGCTGCTGTGAACCCCAAAAGTAATGCAGTAGGTTTTAATTTAAAATTGTTTCATTCTATTATTGATAAATATTTATTGTAATAAAAGTAAAGAGTAAATAATTTTTAAATCCTTTTAACTGTTTTCAGATTGTCTTCTTTATTTTTCTTTGGTAGATGCAAGAGGGGAGGGCGCTCTGAGGGAGAATACTGTCCAGCCGCTTGTCTCAGAATCACTGATTATTTTAGAGCGGCACAGTCCAAGGTTTTTTGTTTGTGTTTTTAAAGAATGATCAGGGGCGCCTGGGTGGCTCAGTCGGTTAAGTGTCCGACTTCAGCTCAGGTCATGATCTCACACTCTGTGAGTTCAAGCCCCGCATCGGGCTCTGTGCTGACAGCTCGGAGCCTGGAGCCTGCTTCTGATTCTGTGTCTCCCTCTCTCTCTGCCCCCCTCCCCCTCATGCTTTGTCTCTCCTGCTCTCAAAAATAAATATTAAAAAAATTAAAAAAAAAAATGATCAGCCCGCTTGCTCCTGGGTGTTCTACAACCTGTGACTTGTTTTGGAAAGCCGAGTGCCAGGCAGGTGGCGGTAACAGCTATTCGTAGCGTCCTGCTCTTGACCTCCCCAGGACTGGGTGCTGGGCCACACTTCACTTGGTTGATGAGGCGGTTGTCTTCTACTTACGCACGTTTTCTTACAGAAAACAAATGGTGTTAATTTCCCAGGCTAGTCCCGCGAGAATCTAGTGACACACACTCAGTTCGCCTAAACTTGAGTTCAGCTTACAAACCATAAGCTTTTATTTTAAAAAGTCCTATTTTCTAACATTGCTTCTGAGAATACTTCCTATCTTTTACGGCAGAATGGGTTCCCGGCTCTGGCAGCAGACAAAAAGGTTTTTTTTGTAACAAGGTTTGAAGAAGGAGAGGGGGAAATGCCCCAGGCTGCCTCTCCAGCGGTGCTTTTAATCTCCCGCCTCTCCCCCACCAAGCCTCTCAGTTGCCCGACGGTGGCCCCCTCCGTTCTCCCTGCCCTGCCACCTGCGGACCTCCAGCACGCAGTGGGACCCGACACGTGGCAGGCCCACGGGAGGCCAGCAGCTCGCGTGTGTCCGAGCCTACCCCCCGTGCCTGCAAAACATCTTGCTCGCCTTCCTGCTCCGCGTCCGTTTTCCTTGCCCACAAATTTCCTGAAGGAAAACTTGGTATCCGCTCCTTCCACTTTTCTTTTTGCTTTCGTTTTAAAAGTTTTTCCAGACCTCCCAAACTTTTCATGCCACGACTGTTTTCTTAGTCACGTTCAGCTTGGCACACTTTGACCCAGGGCAAGCTACTTCTTTTTTCTAAGCCTCCAATTCTTCACTTGTAAAATGGGATTAGGAACATTACCGTGATTGTGCATGTGTGTTGTGAATGACGTATGGAGGTACTTAGCACAGTGGGCGCTCAGGTTCTACTAACACCGAGTTCTCTCTCTTTTGTGCCTTTCAACTTTCCCCTCAGCCTTATGACCTACTCATGACTTCCCTTTCCTTCTCTGTACCATCCTTCGTACCTTTTGTTGTCAATACATGATGACGGTGAGAGGCAGTTCTAAAAATAACTTGAAATGAATAAAATCAGATTACCTTCCGAGAATCTTAGTAAAATTCGTGCAAATTGGGAGATAAGAAGAAGTCAAGACATTAGGTAAATGTCTGATGAATCCCCAAGCCCCAGTTGAGGCGATTTGGTGTCACCTTATGGATGTGGAATTAAGTATGCGCCTTGACTTAGGGTACTACAATCTAGTCAGTGTATCATTTTTCTGGAAAAAGGCTACACTGAACGTAGATGGCCAGCCTGGAGCCTAGCAAAGGAAGCCCTTATAGCCAGAGGGTTTGTGTGGGGGCGGAAGGACTTGACCTACCTGGTCTTCGTGGCAAGTTATACCCACTGTGGGGCCCTGAGTTCATTACAGCCGACCCTACAGCATCAAGAAACTTGCCAGTTACAGTTGGATTCCGTTTGCAGATCAGCCACAGACATTTGCTGGTCACAAGGCAGATACACAAGCTTCGTGTGTCAGTTTCCTTTGTGGGCAGTTTCCTGCCCAAAGTAGGGTCTCCTCCTTTTCTTTCATGAGCTTCTTAGTGGAAGTCCGTTCTCAAATCAGCTCTGCTTTTGGAGTATTGCCTACCAGTGCGGACCAGACTCTGGATGCTTGTGAGGCATCACGGCGGACGTCACCTGCAGCCCTCCCCCCGGCCCCTCTCACCCGTGACATCGGCCTGCTGCAGTCTCCTCAGGATCTCCTGTTATGACTCTTAAAAAAAAATAAACTTGATTTTCTTTTATTATGTCAAAAGTGACTTGTGTTATTTGTAAACTTTTTTCGCAGAATAGAAAATTAAAACCACCAGGGGCCCCAACCCCCAGAGATATCTTCTACTTTGTGTTCTTTTTCTTTTTTGGCCAAATCAAAAGCTTTATAAAGCACTGTAAATTTGGGCAAATAATGGATATTCATTTCTACATTTTAATTCTTTCTCCCTCACCGCCCCCCCCCCCATTTTTATTTGAATCCCAGTTAGTTAACATGCAGTGTACAATACAATTCAACACTTGTATACAATGCCCGGTACTCATTACAACCAGTGCACGCCTTAATCCCCGTCACCTATGAACCGCCCCACACCTCCCTTCTGGTAAGCATCTGTTTGTTCTCTATATAGTTAAGAGCCTTTCCTGGTTTGCCTCTCTCTTCACCTCTGCCCTTTGCTTGTTTGTTTTGTTTCTTAAATTCTTTTTTTTTTTAAGATTTTTTTTTATTTTTTATTTTTTTTTTATTTTTGAGAGACACAGAGACAGAGCATGAGCAGGGGAAGGGCAGAGAGAGAAGGAGGTACAGAATCTGAAGCAGGCTCCAGGCTCCGAGCCGCCAGCACAGAGCCCGACGCGGGGCTCGAACTCACAGACAGTGAGATCATGACCTGAGCTGAAGTCAGCCGCTTAACCGACTGAGCCACCCAGGCGCCCCTGTTTCTTAAATTCTACATATGAGTGAAATCATACGGTATTTGTCTTTCTGACTCATTTTCTTAACATAATACTCTAGCTCTATCCATATTGTTGCAAGTGGCAAGATTTCATTTTTTATGGCTGAGTAATAATCCATTGTATACACACCACATCATCTTTTTCCGTTCATCAGTTGATGGTCACTCGGGCTGTTTCCATAATTTGGCTATTTTAGAAAATGCTGTAAACATCGGGGTGCATGTATCCCTTTTTTAAAAAAATTTTTTATTTAAATTCCAGTTGGTTAACATGGTGTAATATTAGTTACAGATGTACAATATAGTGATTCAACACTTGCATACAACACATAGGATACAAAATCAACATACAGAAATCTGTTGGATTTGTATACACCAATAATGAAGCAGCAGAAAGAAAAATTGAGGAATCCATCCCATTTACAATTGCACCCAAACCAATAAGTTACCTAGGAATAAGCCAAAAAGGAGAAAGACTTGTACTCTTAAAACTATAACAAAGAAAGACATTCCATGCTCATGGATTGGAAGAACAAATATTGTTAAAATGTCTATACTACTCAAAGCAATCTACACATTCAATGCAATCCCTATCAAAATACCAACGGTATTTTTCACAGAGCTAGAACAAACCATCCTAAAATTTGTATGGAGCCACAAAAGGCCCCGAATAGCCAAAGCAACCTTTAAAAAGAAAAGCAAAGCTGGAGGCATCACAGTTCTGGACTTCAAATTATATTACAAAGCCATAATAATCAAAACAGTATGGTACTGGCCCAAAAATAGACAAATAGGTCAATGGAACAACATAGAAAACCCAGAAATGAATCCAGAACTATATGGTCAATTAATCTACAAATCAATAAAGAATATCCAATGGGAAAAAGAAATCTCTTCAACAAATGGTGTTGGAAAACTGGACAGCAACATGCAAGAGAAGGTAACTGGACCACTTTCTTGCACCACACACAAAAATAAATTCAAAATGGACTAAAGACCTAAATTTGAGAACTGAAACCATAAAGACCCTAGAAGAGAACAGAGGCAGTAACTTCTTTAAGACTGGCCCTGCTTTGTGTTAATTTTTCTTGTGTAGGTGCTATATATATATATTCCAAGTAAAACTTAGATCACATTCCATATACTGTGCTGCTCTTCTCTTCTCATGTAATACAGCTATATGTCTTTCTAGGTCAGCTCAATTCTTAGTGGCTGCATTATTTTCCATCCCATGAAAGCTTGATTAGTTTCCCTACTGATGGACTGGTATCATACCAGTAAGTGCTGCGAGCATACAGATACATCTATGTAGTTTTCTTTCATTCAGCAAACATTGGTTGAGCACTTACTACACATTAGGTATTATGCTAGACGCTGTTTGTACAGGGCTGAATGACACTGATGTAATTTTCACCCAACGAAGGTAGAGCCTCAGTCGCAATCTCTCTCCAGGATAAAAACCACCAATTGGCACGAGTTCTGAATGCCCGTAGGCGGAGCCTGAGGAGCGATGCGCGCGCATTCCAGCTGCGGGTCAGGTGACCGCTCTCTGGCAACGGCTTGTTGCTAGCAACAGGGAGGTGGTCTGGCGGTGGTCCTTACCGAGCACCTCGGCCATGAATCCGCCGGGGTCCCTGGGGGTCCTGGAGGAGAAAGAGGAGGAACAATTGTCCACTCCGATTCACGGGCCGTCCATACACTCTGACAACCCTCAGGAGCGGATCCAGGCCCGGCGCCTCCGCATCGCGGCGCGCCTGGAAGCCCGGAGGCGGTGAGCCGGGGGTCTGGGCGGGTCCGCAGCGGAGCGCCCGGGGTGCCGGCGACGCAGGGCGTGGACGCGGCGGGCGCCTTCCCGGGGCGGGAGGTCCTGGGGGGAGCGGCCGGCGGGCCCCACGTGTGAGAGGCACTTGTTTTTCTATGAGACGGGGAAAGTTTCTTTCAGAAAGTTCAAGCGAAGTATGGGATATTAAAACATTCATTTACACTTGTACAGTCAAAGCCGGAAATAATAGTCCCTTCAGCACTTTTATTGAGAGCCTGCTGTGCCATGCACTGTCAGCAATAACGCCGAAGACAGGCCATCCGTGACCTGCCCTCAGAGGTCTTTTTTTCCTCTTTCCATCCCAACCTGCCTGCCTTCCACATACATCTCTGGAGTGGACCTCAGCCGTCACTTCTGCTGGTCTCGGTGGCTTATCTGGTTGTGTGACACAAACCCTCGTTCCTGGAGGTCTGAGACTGGTAATCAGAACCTCAGGCCAGGGCTGTGGCACCTGTCCATTCACAGTGGGCCGTCATCAGGGGGTGCCAAGAGGCACCTGCATGATCTGAATTCCCGAACGCCTTCACTGCCGTCACAGCACCTATACCTTGTCCTGCTGGTCACGGTCAGCCACCCTACCAAGATGGTGACTTCTTGGTGACACAAGGGGCCCAGAGTGCTGCGGCTGTGTTCCAACACAACTTTATATATGGACACCGAAATTTGAAAGTCCTATCATGTTCACGTGTCACAAAATAGTCTTCATGTTTTGATCTTGTTTTTCTAAGTTAATAAGCTTCGCTTTTTAAGAGAAGTTTTAGGATTCCCAGCAAAATTGAATGGGGAGTACAGGGATTTCCCCTATCCCCTCTGCCTCCCCACGCGCACAGCCTGTCCCACTACCAACATCGGCCACCACAGTGGGGCATCTGTCACAAATGAGAACCCGCGCTGACGCTTCGTTACCCAGCGTTCATAGTTCACGTTACAATTCCCTCTTGGTGTTCTACGGGTTTCGCCAAGTGTGTCGTGACATGTATCTACCATTATAATACAATCCGGAATAGTTTCATTGCCCTAAAAACCCCTCGTGCTCTGCCTATTCACCTGGCCTTTTTCTTTAACCATTAAAAAGTGTAAAAATCGTTCTTTGCGTGGGAGCCCTACAAAAACAGGTGGGTCCTATTTGACCCCCCCCCCCCCGTTGCCAATCTTGTTGTAATGGATCCGCGTGATGTTTTGTGGGATATCTAGATGGTCCCCATCTATGCCGACTACTATATTTTGACAGCGATTAGGAGAATTAACATGACACTGTAAGTATGAGGATTATACGAATATACATTATTATCTCTTCCAGGTAAATGTGAACTTCCCAATTCTTTTTCCCGATTGAGGTAGAAAATAATACCTTGTTGGGGCACCTGGGTGGCTCAGTCAGTTAAGCATCTGACTTCAGCTCAGGTCATGATCTCGCAGTTTGTGGGTTCGAGCCCTGCATCGGGCTCTGTGCCGACAGCTCAGAGCCTGGAGCCTGCTTCGGATTCTGTGTCTCCCTCTCTCTGCCCCTCCCATGCTCATGCTCTGTCTCTCTCTGTCTCTCAGTAATAAACATTAAAAGAAAAAGAAACGAAAATAATACCTTGTATGTACCTACAACCGCTCTAATCTGCTCTAGCAGAGATACCACGCTTGCGTGGCAGCAGCAATCAGGGCTGCTACTTGGTTGAGCTTGCAGTATTGACAGTCATTTTCTCAGAGCTGTTTGGCTTTTGCAGGGACCAGACCCATGAGGTAAATGGAGACTTGATAGGGACCACCCCTCCTGCGTCCTTGAGGTCCCTAAGGGTGACACTAGTACCCACCATCGCCCCTCCTGGTTTGTGATTGTTTTTATGTACTCGGGTGCAATCGGAGAGGCGTCCACTGACCTCCCTGCCATGATAACTCTTACTCATAGGCCAAGGACTGCTGTGGGAACTTCTTAGATTTCTAAGTATGTTAAGATCACTCTGGTTGCTCTTTGAGGGAATGGTTTGGAGAAGCCAGAAGTGTAAGTAAGAGACCAGTTAGGAAGCAGTTGTGTTGGTCCAGGCAAGGGCCGAAGTCGATCTAGACTAGTTCGTGGCAGTGGCTTTGGAGAGAAAGCGGATGTTATTTTAAAGCTTAAATTGTCTGGATTTACTGATTTTGGATATGCTGGTCAAAGATTGGGGGGAAAAAACCAAGAGTGGCTTGAACAGCTCAGTAGATGGTAGTGCCTTTTATTGAGATAATAAAGACAGTGGTGGGGAAAATGAGGCAGGATTTGGAAATCAAGAGTTTGACTTTGGACGTATTAAGTGAAGGTGGATTTGGGGAAGACTTTAAAACCTAGAGGGCCATTAGCCAGTCAGACATGGGTCTTAAACTCCGAAGAGGACTCTGGGTCAGAGATGTCAGTTAAAAGAGTCAGCAGCAAATGATTGTATTTAATCCATGGGAACGGATTAAATTACACTGGAAAAGAGGATAAAAAGAGATGAGAAGAGAGCTCAGGCCAAGCCCCAGGAAAGGTCTGAATTTAGAAATGGATAGAAAAGGAAACTCTGGCAAAGGACTGTCAACATCACGTAAGCGCCGCACAGAATGGCCGCCTGGCGCTGCTGGCGAGTCAGCGACGTGCAGTGGCGCACCTAATGTAACACCTGGAGCCGGTAGTTTTTATTTTTTTATTTTTTTAAATAATTTTTTATCTTTGAGAGAGAGAGAGAGAGAGAGAGAGAGAGAGAGAGAGAATGAGTGGGGGAAGGGCAGAGAGAGAGGGAGACACAGAATCCGAAGCAGGCTCCAGGCTCCAAGCTGTCAGCACAGAGCCCGATGTGGGGCTCGAACTCACGAACCATGAGATCATGATCTGAGCCCAAGTCGGATGCTCAACTGACTGAGCCACCGAGGCGCCCCTGAATTAACTTCCTTGCTAGTTAAAGGATAAGAAATAGAAAGGTGCTATATTGAAGCCTACACATATATTATTAAAAATCAACAGTAACTGCAGAAATCGTTTAGAACTTAGATCAACAAAAGATTTTTCAGAAAGGAGTGTTTTATCACCGACCTTGTTTTGTTCCTGGCACAGGTTGATAATAAAAAGCAGACTTTTTGGTCTGTTGTATTGTTTTAAATAATTTATAGGCTCCTGATTACCTCTGGTGCTCACTGCCCTAATTGCTTGGGCCTTGATATGCCACTGAGGTGTGCCTTTCAGGAAGAAACCGTTAATAGAGTCAAATGTCATATAAAAATAAAGAACAGAATTACTAGGCTAAAGCTTCTGAAAATCCCAATCTCTACCGTCTCCGTTGAAATTCGAAATTCCTGGGAGATGTGATTCGGGAGTAAGGATGACAGATGGAACACATACATTTATCTTGGCTCTCTATCAAAACTCCATTAGCGCGACATTTAAAGGGATTAAATAAAAAAGACATAAACCCACGAAGTCAAGCAAAACAGAAGGACCCAATAGCAACAACATTTTGGAAGCTGGGAAGCATAAGGACAGATGGTAGATGGCTTAGCAGATTCAAGAATATGGAAATACAAACTGGTAGTGAGGGAAGCTGAGAGCCCCCTTGATTTACTCCGCAGTATGTCTGCAAAAGGCCAGGAAATGGGAAGCATCAGGTTCGAATGGAAGTAGAGGGGAAGAAGGGAACTAAAATAAGGTTTGGAAAAATTAACAGTTGGATGTCAAGAACATTTTTCCCACCTTGCACAAAAGACTGGGAGTTTGGAGGAAGTAAAATGAAGGATCTATGGTTTGGGCCACACTGGACCGAGATGAGGCAAGAACACTGTACTAAAAGCAAAGGGGGGTGCCCGGGTGGCTCAGTCGTTTGAGCATCTGACTCTTGATTTTGGCTCAGGTCATGATCCCAGGGTCATGGGATCGAGCTCCGTGTCGGGCTGAGCACAGAGCCTACTTAAAATTCTCTCTCTCTCTCTCTCTCTCTCTCCTCTGCCCCCCTCTCCTGCTCACACACACACACACTCTCAAATAAAAAAGGAAAAAAAAAAGGCAAGGGGGTTCTGTGACTGTGTGCATACTGGAGATGACACCTTGCTTTCCTTCTGCCCATCCCGGAAGTTTGGGCAGGTGGAGCCTCACATCGGAGCAGGAGATTGACGTCTCTCTGTAGAACCCCGAGGATTCTACAGCCCCCGAGGAAGGATTTAAAGGCACTGAAAGCCAGAATTGCGCACCAGGCCATTGGAGTAGATTGTCCTGCACTGAAGTTCACTGTTAAGCTGCACCCTCGCATTCAGAGCTTTCGTTCAACTTTTCAGTCTTCTGCAGATAAAGTAGCCAACGATTTCTAGACGTCTGAGGAAAGTCTTTATCATGAAAGGTAGACACCAAAATGCACACCCAGAAAATAGCAACTTAGAGGAACTTTTGAGACCTATGGAGGAAGAAAAGGCAATACTGAGACAACAGCCTATCATCAAGATGATCCAAGGAGAAAAAAGAAATGATATTGCAGCCATGGAATAAGAATAGGGTGCTGTTGAAAGAGGTGTTGAGAGAACAAATTAGAGCTCTTGGAAATTAAAAAATATGATAGAAATGGAAAACTCTAGAAGGGTTGGGAAGTAAAGGTCGTGGAATTGCATAGAAGATAGAGCAAAAAGCAAAATAGAAACTAGTAGAAAAAAATGTTTTTGAAAATTAGAGGACTAGTCCAGGAGATCTAGTATTCCTTTCTATTTTTTTCTTTAAATGTTTGTTTATTTTTGAGTGAAAGGGAGAGAAAGTGTGAGCAGGGGAGGGGCAGAGAGAGAGGGGACAGAGGGTCTGTAAGCTCAAACGGGCTCACGAGCTCAAACTCGTGCACCGAACCATGAGATCATGACCTGAGCTGAAGTCGGACATAACCAACTGAGCCACCCAGGCGCACCTACTATCTTCTTTCTAGATCCATCAGGAAAGGGCAGAGCAAACAGAGGGGAGGAAATTGTCACGGAAAGTATTTGAGAAAATTTGTCAGAACTGAAGTTCCAGCTGGTGGAGAACACCTGACTGAAAATGTGCAGCCCAGTGGAGAAAAGGAGACCCATCCACAAGCACACCATCGAGCAAGTTGAGTGTTACTGAAAAACCCAACTTCCGCTGCCTGTCGCTTGAAAAGCCAAGACTCGAGAGACAAGTTTTGATTGGAAGAGAATATGAGCTTTATTCAGAGGACTGGCCTCCTGGGGAGAAGGCAGATTCTAGGTCAAAAACCAGCTGCAGTTTCTGCCTGGCACAAAGATTTGTAGAGGAACATTAGGGCAGTTAATCAGTAAAAGCGGGGCACAAGTGGTCCCTAACACTTCTTGATTGCGAGCCGACTCCATGGTGCCAGCTAGATGTTATCATGGCCGTCAGAGGCCAAAGGTGGTGCCTGGGGTGGAGGGATGGGGGAAGGGTTTGGTCCTGAGTCTTTCTAGGAGACAATGCAATGCATAATCTACAGATACACAAAGAAAGGTTTAATTAATCGATCACTCGGGCTAAAGGAGCTTGCTAAAATGTAAAGACTACTACGGTGGCCGGAGGGGCCGAGGCAGTGGCTTCAAGAGCACTGAGAACCAAGAGAAAACAACTGTCACCTGCAAAGAAAGGATTAAGAAACAGAGCGACTTCAGGTTTTGAAATAGCAACTGGAAGGTAGAAGACAATGCAGCAATACTCTTCAATCTGAAAGAAAATGATTTCCAATCCAGACCTCGAAACCCAGTCAAACAAACAATTAAGTCCCCAGGATTTTTAAATCCTGAGAGGGGACTTTGGTTGGTCAAGAGGTGGGGTATTCAAGATGGCAGCTCCACTGAGACCACATGTACGGCAGTGATGAGGAAGCGGCTTCCTGAAAGAGGGATTCAGCTCAAGCCTGAGGAGAGAGAAGCCCAGGACAACTCCTTTGGAACATGCTAGGTCAGTGTCGAACAATAGGAATAAAATATGAGGGGCGCCTGGGTGGCTCAGTCGGTTGAGCATCCAGCTCAATTTCAGCTCAGGTCATTATCTCGTGGTTCATGAGTTCCAGCCCCGCATGGGGCTCTGTGCTGATGGTGCAGAGTCTCCTTGGGATTTTCTCTCTCCCCTCTTTATCGCCCCTACCCCGCTTGTTCCGTCTCTCAAAATAAATAAATAAACTAAAAAAAAAAAGATATACAATATGAGCCACATATTTAATTAAAAATTTTCTGCTGAACCAAGCTTGTCAGTAAACTTCTCAAAACACAAAACAAAACAAAAAATTTTCTAGTAGCCCCGATAAAGTAAACAAAACAGGTGAAATTAAATTTTGTAATTTATTTAACCTCTCTATAAAAATATTATTTTAACATGTAATCAGTATAAATGATGTTGAGATAGCTCGCCCTTTTTGTTTTTTCATTCGAAGTCTTCAAAATCCATGTAGTTTGTATTTTATACACACAGCATATTTCAGTTTGGATCAGCCACTCGTGGTTAGTGGCTACCATATTGGACAGTGCGGTGCTAGGAAAGTCAAAAATAATAGGTGAAAAGCAGCAACGGGATTCAAGTTAAAACCAGGAAATAAGAGTTTGTAGCATAGTCATTTTTCTTTCTGGAGCACTGGTCTTTGCTCCAGGGAGTGGTTGGTAAGATTTTGAAATAAGTCGGTAATTAATTGGTGGTCAAGGTAGAAAATCAAGAGAATGAGTGCATTTTGTCTGATAATGGGAAAACCATTAACTTGGCAACAACGTCTGAAGACCCAAGTAGAATGGAACAATTAGTTTTCTTAGTAATGGCAAAGAGTAGGTTCAATAAGAGTAGGAAAGTGAATGGCATGACAAGAAAGAAAATGAGTTTTTGGTTAAATTTGGGGTCGGTGGGTGTGGTAAGTCAACTCCATATTTCAAAAATGATATCACACTGTGTAGAGCTGTGCTGACCTTTGAACAAGGGAGTGGAAATGGAAGTCAGTATTAGAAAAAAAAATTCGAGAGTCGCCTGGGAGGCTCAGTTGGTTGAACATCTGACTCTTGATTTCAGCTCAGGTCATGAGGTTGTGGTTCACGAGCTCGAGCCCTGAGTCGGGCTCGGAGCTGAGCGTGGAGCCTGCTTGGGTTCTTTTTCTTCCTCTCTCTCCTGCCCCTCTCCTACCCTCTTTCTTTCTCTCCTTTTTTCTCTTTCAAAACAAAGAAATAAACATTAAAAAAAGAAAGAAAGAAAAAAGGGGCCCTTGGGTGGCTCAGTCGGTTAAGTGTCTGTCGGACTTTTGATTTCAGCTCAGGTCATGATCTCCTGGTCCATGGGATCGAGTCTAGCATCTGGGTCTATACTGACAGCTCAGAGCCCGGAGCCTGCTTCAGGTTCTCTGTCTCCATCTCTCTCTGGCCCTTCCCACTTTTTTCTCTCTCTCTCTCAAAAATAAATAAACTTAAAAAAAAAAATCAAGAAGAATGAGACAAAAGGATCTGCTTATTTCACTGTGGATGACATCATAAGATGACGGTTTCATTTTTCTTTGTTTTGAAAGGATTTTTAAAAATGTTTATTTATTTTGAGAGAGAGAGAGAGAGGGTGCAGGCACAAGCAGGGGAGGGGCAGGGAGAGAGGCGGAGAGAATCCTAAGCAGGCTCCATGCTCTCAGCACAGAGCTTGACTCGGGGCTCAGTCTCAGCCAATTGCAAGATCATGACCTGAGCCAAAAACCAAGAGTCGCAGACTTGACCAACTGAGCCACCCAGGCGCCCCATCATTTTTCTTAAGGCAGTACTGGGAGTCCTGGTGGCCACCGTTGGCCCGAGGAGAGAGTGGCCTCCGGGCCGTAATGGTGTGATTGGTGGGGTCATTCCGTCCTGCCTCCTCTAAAGAAGCCCATAATCCAGACCCTTATTTTACCCCCTCCACTTGGGCCTTATTTTCTGATTAACACACGCACTCACACACATACACACTGTTTGTGAAATTCAAGGCATACAGAAATATAGGAAATAGAAGTCCTCGGTAAAGTTCCCTTTCCTTAAATAACTACTGTCACCTTCCAAAACTATTCCTATGTGTACATAAGCCTATTTTAAAAAGACAATTTATATTACAGTTTACATATTGTTCTACGACTGGCTCTTTTTACTTAACTATTGTGGGCATCTTTGCTTACTGCTAGATATTACATCGTATTCTTTACAGGCTACAAAATATTTTCTTCTATTGGCTCCTAAACTCTTAAACGTGTTAATGCGCATGTAAGAGTGTTTCCATATTCCTGCTAGCATAGTCAGTGCTGTAATAATCCTTCTCCCGCAGATTCCGCCCAGTCCTTGCACAGAATTCTTTGAGTACTTTTTAAAAAAAATTTTTTTTTAACGTTTATTTATTTTTGAGAGACATAGAGACGGAGTGTGAGCAGGGGAGGGGCAGAGAGAGAGGGAGACACAGAATCTGAAGCAGGCTCCAGGGCTCCAAGCCGTCAGCACTGAGCCCGACGCGGGGCTCGAACTCACAGAGCGTGAGATCATGACCTGAGACGGCCGCTTAACCAACTGAGCCACCCAGGCGCCCCTCTTTGAGTACTTTCTGTAGAGAATTCCCTGAAGGTTGGGTCAGAGGGGAGGCATATTTAAGTTTGTGATAAATCTTGCCAAAGCGCCTTTTAGGCAGGTTGTGTCGCCTCACATCCTCAGCCGTGGAGTGAGATGAGGAGCACGGCGCCCACGCCGTGGCCCACACCCGATGTTATTAATAACCCGTTAAATCGCTTCTCGTCTGATGTGGAGGGTAATGATACCTCTCGGGCTTTTCAATTTCATTTCTCTGGTTCTATGTGAAGTTGGGCATATTCCCAAATGTCTATCTCTAATTGGTATTTTGTCTTTTTTGTATTGATTTGAAGGAGCCCGTACTATTTTCTAGACGGCAAAATTTTGTCAAGTATCTTTTACCAGTTTATGCCTTGATTTTCAAGGAGAAGAGTTTTAAATTTTAGGAAGTAAAGTCTTTTGATCTTCTGTTTTTCTCCCCCTCCTTTGGTCTTGTTCTCAGACGGGTTCCCTCCTGTGTTTACTTCTAGTGTTTCTATGATTGTGTTTTTTAAAACTATGTAAATTTTTATCCATGTGGGATGTATTTTTGCGTATGGTGCGATGTACTGTGGAAACTCTAAATATAGAATCTATGTACTAGAAATAACTTCAGTTTCTCTACTGTCTCCCATCGTAGGGAAGCGCTTGGAGAATATTTAGATGGAAAGAAGGAGAGTGAGGAAGATCAAAGCAAAAGCCACAAGCAGAAAGAAGAAAGCAGACTGGTATGAGCCGGGTGGCAGATGGGTCCCCTCAGTCTGTGACACTAGGGAGCTGGGCGTGATGTCATGGCTTTCATACTTTGCCAGAAGAATCTCAATAGAGACCCCATGTTCCTGCCTCTAGGCGGAAGTGAATTTGAATCTTTCCCATTCCGAGAGCTCTCTAGGAGTGAGCTTTCATGTTATCTGATGGACCGTTCCTGAGATCAAGTCCAAATGTTTCAGTTGCCCATTCAGGGCCTTCCGTTCCCATCCTAGTTTCGCGGTCTTCTGTCCCGTTGGTACCTACCTTGGGCCTTCGCTCTGGCTTGACTGATCTGCTCGCTCACCCTCAGTGTGGTTCCGCTCTTCCTGTTGTGCGCCTCTGATCGTCCAGAATGCGAAAGCCCCTCCCCTCTTCTCTTCCCTCCTCTCCTCTACCTTTCGTCTCCTCTCCTCTCTTCAGGATGCCTTCCTATATTTCAAGACCATCTCAAGTCCCAACTTGGGAGGACTTTAAGTCCATGATACACATCCAGTACTTCTCTGTGCCACGCATTTAATTTTAGACCTGTTTTCTCCCTTCTGTGACTTCAAGTGCATGTACCTGCGGTGTCCCCAGGAGAGCTGTAAACTCTGTATTCCTGAGGAGTAGTGCCCCGCTTGGACTCCATATAAAAAGAGAATCATTGATGGCTCGCCCACGGCAATGCCACGGCTCCTGGGATATTTAATAAAGGACTTGGAACAAGAGATGCAGGAAGAATAAACAACAGTTCCAAACAGCAAGCAGAACTGTCAAAGTGCTGCATTTAATTAATTGCTAAATGAATACCATAGGCACTGGGACTGTAGGAACAGAGGTGAGGAGGAGGGCTCCCCAAGCAGGGCTGATCGGGAAAGTTTCTATGGAGAAAATGGGGTTTGAGCTGCGTCTTAGGAAAATAAGTGGGACTTCTAAAAGCCGAGAGGAGAGAGATGATTCCTGGCAGAAATCGAAATGCACTTACTGGGAGAAAAAAAGTACTCAACTGACGGCAGTGTCATTCCAGAGCATAGAGATGCATAATCACCGTACCGTATGGTGTCGAGGGTGAGAGGCTTGCCGGCCGTGGAGAGAACACCGCAGTGCCGTGCGCTCTTGGCCCAGATCCGGCGCTTCCTGTGAAGCCGATGAGTCACGCCGCGGGTTTTTCCCGGTGTTACTTCATCGAAGTGTCGATGGTCTCTGAGCGTTGCTGGTTAGGATAAAAAGGATATTGTATATAATCCAGAACATGCTGTTGCAGTTTATACCGGTGGGATCTTGACACGCAGTTCATCCTGAGCGCTCTTTGAGTGAAAAACCCGAAGAGATAATATTGTTTTCATTCGCAGCGTTTCCAGCTTCCTTTCACTTAGGACTTAAGTCATGTGACGTGTTGGCAAGAAAAGAAATGTATAAAACCTAGATGCTACTTTCCTCGATATCAAGATATTAATGACCAGTTTTGCCCTAAGACTTGGACAGGAAGGGCCCCGGTCGTTGGCCCTGCACTTCGTCGATCGTTTTTAACTGGTGATTCTTTTGTTCCCTGTTTAATCTCGGTCTACTCCAATTTTATAAAGATATCTTTCCTAGTTTTCCCTTAGCAGCTTTATTGTTCTATCATTTACATCTTGGTCCATAATCTATCTAGAATTGATTTTCGTGGGTGGTGTAAGCGTCAGGCTCAAGGGTCACTGCTTTGTGTATGGATTTTTAATTTACCCTGCACCATTTGTGGAAAAGATCATCCTAAAAAAAAAGAAGAAGAAAAAAGAAAATATCATCTTTTCCCCACTGCATCATTTTCCCACCTTTGTTGTGACTCGGATGATCACATATGCGGGTTTGTTTCTAGATTCCGTATTCTGTTCTGTTGGCCTGTCTGTCTGACTTGATTGCAATTGCACATATTTTCACTTCCGTAGCCTTCTGACAGGTCTCGGCAGCTGGTAAGGTAGGTCCTCCAGCTTTGTGGTTCTTCAAGATTCTTGGGCTATTCCTGAGCCTTTGCATTTCCATGTAAATTTTACAAATCAGCTTGTCAATTTCCACCAAAGAAACCTGCTGGGATTTTAATTGAGGTCAGACTGAATCCACAGATCAATTGGGGGAAAGAATTAATATCAACAATGAGATTTATGATCCATGAGTATAAAATATCCCTCCATTTATTTAGGTGTTCTTTAATCTTGCTCAACAATGTTTTACCCACTGTGTTGAGGCTGTAGCTGTTTATTGCTGATATATAGTGGTTTTTCTATTGTGGTTTTTCTATAGTGGTTTTTCTATAGCGAATTAATATCCAGTTAACCCTGTGAAATTCACTTGTTAATTCTAATTATTTCGCTATGGTTTCATTTGTTTGTGTGTTTATTTTTTTACATATATAATCATATCATCAGAAAATGACAGTTTTAGCTTTTCCTGTGTCTGTTGGTCTGTTGGTGACTGTAGCGTTTTCAGTTTTACTTTGAGCCTGAAATACTTGATGCAGAAATTTCTCACGTGCGCATTGTCTGAGTAGAAAATAGAAAATCGCTCAAAGCTACAGGAAAGCCTTTACTTCCTTAGGCGTGTAAACCCATTTGGTACAAGTGATAAAACTGCAGCCATTTAAACAAAAGTCTGGAGTAGCCCGGATATCTAGGCGAAGGCTCTGTTCTGTATTCGATAAAACCGCATTTCCTGATGTCTTTAGAAGGATGAGATGAAGTAGAACCTCTGATCATCTCAATGACTTTCTCCTACGGTGATGTTTATAGGTTCTCGTTCAGAAATGAGTTGAGAGCTGGAGAATTTGTAAGTTCCAGAACAGACTTGGAAAAGCCTAGGCCTAGCCTAAGGATGCCTGAACTTTGTTTTGAAAGCACATGATCGCCCAAAGGCCAGGAGTAAAGACATGGAGTGTGAAACTCAAGGAGAGATTTAGAAGAGGGGCGCGAATAGCAAAATGCCTGAGCCAGCCCTGACCCCACACCCCAAATGTCCTGACGGAAGTGGATTCCCCAAATAGATGCTACTCTTAAGGGTCTTAGGGTAGCTTTCGATTCCTGCTCGGCTGCATAGAACAGCCGCAGACAGTTATGCAAAATGCTTCTAACTTTGTAAATTCTTATTTGTTTTCAGAAATTGGCTAAACTGCTGCTCTGTGGCACCGAGTTGGTGACAAATATCCAGGTAGCTACGGATATCAGAGAGATCCACAGGAGAGTGGAAGAAGAGGAGATAAAGCGTCAGAGGTGAGGAACCCCTGCTCTGCAGCTTGCGGACATGAGGACTTCTCCTCTGCTGCTCCCCAGATTCTCCCCAGTTATGGGAAAGTGGCTGTGTCAAACAGAACCTTCTTCTTGCCTCCTTTGCCCCCTTCCTTCCTTCCTTCCTTCCTTCCTTCCTTCCTTCCTTCCTTCCTTCCTTCCCTCCTTCCTTCCCTCCTTTCTTCCTCCTTTCCCCACTGGATCATTGTAGCTCACGAGTACATACACAGTATGATCTTAACAAGATCTTTAGTTGTTCAGCATAAGGAATTCCATTAGCAACTCGATAGTGTACAGTTGATGACTTTATTCTTGCAACTTCCCTCTGCCTCTCACGGACTATGGCCAGAATTGACCTGGTTGACTCCCAGCCATGCCAAGGAGTTAGGCTTTGATCTGTAACCACTGAGGAAAAACTGAAGGTCTTTTTTTAAATAATTTTTTTAATGTTTATTTATTTTTGAGAGAGAGAGACAGAGTGGAAGTGGGGGAGGGGCAGAGAGAGAGGGAGACACAGAATCTGAAGCAGGCTCCAGGCTCTGAGCCATCAGCACAGAGCCCAACGTAGGGCTTGAACTCATGAACTGTGAGATCATGACATGAACCGAAGTCAGAGGCTTAACCAACTGGGCCACCCAGGCGCCCCCAAAAAACTGAAGGTCTTACGTGGCAGAGTTTCAGGATAAATGTGGGTTTTAGAAAGATGACTGGCTCTTTTTCGTTTCCTGAGGAAAAAAGTCAAGTGTGCTGTAACGTGTACTCTGTGCTGTAGCTCAGACGGAAGGAGAGAGGGGGTCAGTGGCGATTCCTGTCCTTCAGGGGTTTGTACTGTTGTTTGGACGCAGTCTCATAGAATCACAGTGTGTTGAGGTAGAGAGAGAGTCTCTGCGTCTGTCCTAGTGTCCGTTCTCAGGAGGGGCCTCGCCTCTCGCCTTCACGCCTTCCTTCGGTCTGGTCCCATCCTCAGTGTACTCCATCACAGAGTCTCTTTGGAATTTCTGGAAAGGCCATCCCTATTCTCCACTGCTAATTGTGGCGTTCCCCTGCTTGTGTGTTCCACTAGCCATTTCTGAATAACTTAGGAGAGGAGAGGGGCCTGGATGACTCAGTCAGTTAAGCGCCTGACTTCGGCTCAGGTCACGATCTCATTGTTTGTGAGTTCGGACCCTGTGTCGGGCTCTGTGGTGACAGCTCAGAGCCTAGAGCCTGCCTTGGATACTGTGTCTCCCTCTCTCTCTGTCCCTCCCCCACTTGCAGTCTGTCTCCCTCTGTCTCTCAAAAATAAATAAACATTAAGAAAAATTTAAAAAGTAATTTGGGAGACGAACGGCCCTGACACCCGAGGTCATGTTGATAATTAAAAAGAGTAATTTGAGCACCATTCGTTAAGGGACTGCTGTGCTGAGCGCCTGTGCTGCGATCACCTCACTTAACGCCCACAGCAGCCGTGAAAGCAGATGCTTTCACCCTCTCCATTTCACAGGAGAGAAAGGGGCAGCTTGCAGAGGTTAAGTGACTTTCTAAAGTTGAGAGTCACTCAGTAGCAGAGTCAAGCCTTGAACACAAGCTGTATGACTCCAGAGATCAAGTACGTGTGTCACCGAAGGATGTGGCAAAGTGACTCTTGATCTGCATGCGTGCGCGCGTGCGCGCGTGTGTGTGAGTAGGTATAGCTTTAAGGTTGATCCTGTCTCATAATGGCCACTTCGTTTATTTGCTCTCTTACTCATAGTCAAGCGTTAAACTCCAAGGTCTCTCACCGCCTCGTTTGATTGTGAGTGAGGGTATCTGGAGGCAGCGCTTGACACCGGGCCTTGTATTACAGACTCGACTCTCGAGAACCCGCCTGCCCTGGCAGGAGGCGGGACCCAGAGCTGGGCTGGTGTGGGGGGCCTGTTTGTATTTGCAGACTCGAAAAGCTGGAGAACGAAGTCAAGACGAGCCAGGACAAATTTGACGAAATCACTCTGAAGTGGGTGGAGGGCAAAAAGAAGAGAATTCCCCAGGACCTGTGGGACATGCTCAACACCCAGCAGGTGCACTGCGCCGGGCTCATAGAAGACAAGAACAAGCTTATCAGCGAGTTACAGCAGGCAAGGGTCCAGCGTCCTCGTCCCCAGCCACGGGGGCTCTGACTGGGGGAAGTGACTGGCTCATTGGTTTGCTCTTCCTGAACGGAAGAATGCAGAGGCCTTACTTCATCGCTCAGATTGTTGGATACCTTGGGCAACAAACTCACCCAGAAGGAAAAGCTTTTTAGTGATTTTAGAATTACTGGTGACCTTCGAAAGACGTACGTTCATAGAGAATGCTCTTTCAGATTTTGTCTTCTCAGTTAAGGAATGGAGCTCAGTCTGCAGGAGCTGGGTTCCCGTGCTGGAACCCGGTGCTCATGGCTCAGCTGGGATGCCTTAGCTTTCCGGGAGCTTAGCAGCAAGTGGTCACGGACGGTTTGATCCCGTGCCACTCATTTGGGCTTTGCCCCGAGCTGAGGCCACTCTGCTCCATCCGCCTGTGCCTTTTCCCGACGTCCTCAGATTCTTCTGAAGTCACTTTTGCTTTGCACAGTTGCGATTCCTAGTGTTCACAGATCCTGAAGAGAGAGGTCTGGGTGGAGCGAGCTCGGCACCCCTTGCTTCTGTCTCACTTCGTGACCAACCTTTGACGTGCTCTTTTCTAGGAGTTAAAAACAAAAGATGACCAGTATGTGAAGGATTTGAAGAAACAGTCAGATGACATCTGCCTGCTCCTGGAGAGGATGGAAGAGCAAGTGAAGAATGTAATGAAAACCTTCCGGCAAGAGCTCAATTACATTGAGGTAACAGGTGAAAGAGCTGCCTTCTGGGAGGAGGGCTGGGTCTGTCTGGGATGTCTGGGACATCTGGGAGGGGCCCGGATGTCTCGTCCTCTGCTTTCTGCCCCTTAGTTTATCTACCCATTCATTCACTCCTCTGACAAATATTCATCACGTGGCAGCTATGTGCCAGGCGCTGTGCCGGGGGCTGGGGATACAACCATGAACAAAACAAAGTCCTCAATGGAATCTGTATTCTAGTCGGAGACAGCTAGACAATAAACAGATAACCCGCTAAACATATACTTGGACAGGTGAAGATAAGTGCTTTGAAAGAAAATAAAACCCTGTAAGGGTAAGAAGGATGGAGGCAGGGTGGGGGGGATGGTTTTTGTGAGCCGTTTGCTGTATTTATGGCCGCCAGGGGTGGGGCATGGGAAAGTGGAGGGTCACATGGGTTCAGGAATCAATACTTTGAATTTGAATGAAATGTTAAGGATAGAGATTGAGACTGGACTTCCAAAATGGAAGAGTGCCAGGAGGGTGGGGACTTCTCTCTTTGGATTGTTTTAGACCCCTTCCTGCATTCCCAGCCCTACCCCTGTGAGCAACATGCTGCTTTGTTTCGTGGGACCCCCAGCCATAGCAATCCAGCAGCCCTGGGCATGATTGAATTGTATGCCAGGGCTTGCCCTGTGACTGCCACCGAGGGCACGGCCCTTCCTCCAACTCCCTCCTCTGAGACTAACTGAGTCACAGGACAGGTGGTGCCTTTCCTCCCTAAATCTGCGTGAAGCCCAGACTTCATGACACTAATTAACACGCAACTCCTTCCATAGCCATTTGGTTCCGTGAAACTTGGCAGGTCTGCCTTTGGCTCTGACTTGGACTGTGCGGTTGGTACGTGGCAAACGTGCCATTACTTACTAGTTCTTTAATGCTGTGGGACCCGCCTAATCAACACAGACGCCAGGGCCTCTTCCTTCTTGGTCGTAGAAAGCATTTGAGGTGGAGCGACAAGACCTGCTGACCAGTAATAAGAAGATATGGGAGCGGGCCCTGCAGGCTCACAAAGCCAAAGAGGTAAGGGGCGGCGTGTAGGGGAAGGGCTGGCGGACGTGGAGGCTGGGGCAGTTTCTACTGTGACCGAATGTGCCAGCCTTGTTGTATCTGGGGGAGTCGCCATGGCAGACACTTACCACTGCCCTTCATGGTTAATCAGTGTGGCCCTGCGGATGGTGGGTGCTTCTGGTGGGGACATTTGTCTCTGGCGGTGGTGAATACCATGGTCCTGGGGCTCTCTTCTTTTTAACCTGGGCTGTCTATGCCAGCCATGGATATTTTAAAACAAGATGTTTTAAAGGGTATGGGGTTATCACTTTACTTCAAAGGCACAAAGAACAAAGAAATAGCTTGACCTGGATCCAGTGGGTTTTTTTTGAGAAATACAAACATCTGACTGCAGGGTCTGTGTCTGATTTCTATTAAAATTTTTTTTTAAATGTTTATTTATCTTTGAGAGAGAGATAGAGTGTGAGTGGGGGAGGGGCAGAGAGAGAGACACACACACACACAGAATCTGACGCTGTCAGCACAGAGCCCGACGTGGGGCTCGAACTCACAAACTGCGAGATCATGATCTGAGCCTAAGTCGGACGCTTAGCCAACTGAGCCACCAGGCACCTCCCATGCCTGGTTTCTTAACGGAACATTCCTCTTGGAGTTTCTCAAGTAAGGAAGCTCCAGAGTAAGTTAAATAACACAAAGCCTTGGGGCACAGGAGCTTCTGAGGGCCGACCAGCTCCCTCCAGGGTCATGACACTTTGAGACCCTTCCCTGGGTCACACTTGTCAGGCCCCCCGAGTAGGGGCAGGGACAGGGCTGACTGTACGTACCCTTGTCTTCCTGTGCCTTCAGCTAGAGTATCTTCTGAGCCGCATCAAGAAGGTGGAGGACTACGAGAAACAGCTGAACAAGCAGCGGGAGTGGGACTGGGAAGAGTACAACATGATCAAGATCAAGCTGGAGCAGGACGTGCAGGTCTGACTTGTTGCTCGGCGTCTGGGGGCAGAGCAGACGGAGCACCTGTGCCTGTTTTATCCTTGGTGACTGCTCCGAGTGTTCTAGAGTTAATCCGTTCCATAGATAGGTATTCATTTTCTGCCCTCTTTCAAGTGATCATATCGGAAGGAGTTCATGGGCAGAACGTATGTGGAGGAATTCTTTCTTTAATGAACCATGGAGAGCTGCCAGGAGGCAAAACTGGCAACCATGACCTGAGGAATCGCTGAGAGGATTGTGCATTTTAGCTGAGCGAAGGGAAGGTATCCCTGGGGCAAGTTTATCCCCAGCCACCATTTACTGAGCATCTATTGGCACCTAAGGCACAGTATCTCCAATCCTCACACTAACATGCAAGGGAGGAATCGCAGTGTTTTATATGCTGGGAAATAGGCTAAGAGACAAGGCTACTTACCTAGTACATGGTGGGTCCTGGATTCAAACCCAGCTCTGTCTGGCTCAGTAACCAATAATGTTCCTAATATTCCAAACAGCCCCCGGCTGACAGGTGGACATCACAGTAGGGCAGATTTTGACTTGCCATCAGAAAAAACTTTCTAGGGGCACCTGGCTGGCTCAGTTGGTTAAGCTTCCGACTTCGGCTCAGGTCATGATCTCACGGTTGGTGGGTTCGAGCCCCACATTGGTCTCTGTGCTGACAGCTCAGAGCCTGGAGCCTGCTTCGGATTCTGAGTCTCCCTTCCTCTCTGCCCCTCCCCCACTTGCGCTCTGTCTCTCTCTTTCAAAAACAACATTAAAAAAAAAAAGAAGGAAAGAACTTTTTATCTAATAGAACTGTCCAATACAGAAAGGGTCATCCCACAAAACAAGGAGTCTTTTCTCTCATAAAATATATTTTTTTAATGTTTATTTTTATTTTTGAGAGAGAGAGAGAGAGATACAGAGTGTGAGTGCGAGAGGGGCAGAGAGAGAGAGGGGGACACAGAAGCTGAAGCAGTCTCCAGGCTCTGAGCTGTCAGCACAGAGCCCGATGTGGGGCTCAAACCCATGGACTGCAAGATCATGACCTGAGCCGAAGTCAGACGCTTAACTGACTGAGCCACCCAGGCGCCCCTTCTCATAAAATATTTAAAGGCAGCATGACTGTGTCTGTCTTCAATGCTGAGGAAAGATTCTTGCCTTTGGAAGGAGGTTACGTTTTCTGGTTTCTGAAGTTCTTTCTAAGCCTAGGATTCTGTGCTTCGAAGTTAGTTAAAAAAAGCTCATCTCTAATTACACTTAGGTGTGATGTAATTACCACTTAATATTTGAGCACGGTCTATTCCGTTGAATTTCTGTCTTGAAAAACGTGTGAGACTAAAGCTTTTCCCCATGGCCTGTGGTAGAATTTCAGGTCTTACTACTCTCGCGGCTTTATCTAACCGGGTTGAATTAACACCCCACCAGACATCAAATATTCTTACCAGCCTTGAGAATTTTCCCGGGCCTTTCTCATATTAACATCATGGAAATGAGAGTCAGTCACTGACCAGAACAGTGGAGGTCTGTGAGGGCAGCGCTGGTCATGGGGGCCGTCTCCATTACACGTCTAATAAAAATGGCTGTTGTTCAGCTTTCTTAAGTTATTTTGGTTCTATGATAATTTATGCGACAAAACTACACGTCCCTGGCCTCCAACAGTGAAATAATGAAAACTCATGTTCTTTTATTCATTGTTTTGTTTTTCCTTTTGTGTTAAGAGCATGTAACACAAGATCTACTGTCTGAGCACATTTTTAAATGTACAATAACGGCATTGTTACTCATAGACCTTCTGCTGTAGCATTAGCGATCCCGGAACTTACTCATCGCATTTCTAACTGAAACTTTGTGCCCTTTGACCAGCGCCTCCCTGTTTCCCCTCTCCCAGCTCCTGGCAGCCCCTGGAAACAAAGATTCTACTCTGTGCTTCTATAAGTCTGACTGTTTCAGACCCCACAGACAAGTGAGACCATGCAGCGTTTGTCTTTCTATGTCGGGCTCATTGATTTCCCTCAGCATAACGTCCTCCGTATCCATCCATGTCATTGCAAATGGCAGAATTTCCTTCCTTTTTAAGGCCGAATAATATTTCAGTGTATGCACGTACCGCATTTTTTTTCCCTCTGAGCCCATCGATGGACATTTGGGTTATTTCTATATCTTGGCTCTTGGGAATAATGCCGCAGTGACCACGCGAGTGCAGATGCCTCTTCAAGATCCAGATTTCAATTCCTTTGCATCTATAGCCGGAAGTGGGATTACTGGATCAAATGGTAGTTCTAATGTTTTTATCTCTTGAGGAACCTCCGTATCATTCCATGGGGGTGGCACCAGTTTACGGTCCCACCAACGGTGCACGGGGTCCTCTCCTCCGTGTCCTTGCCACCACTTGTCGTTGCCAATAGCTGTCCTCAGAGGTGTGAGGTGATATACCATTGTAGTTTTGGTTCCCATTTCCCTGATGAGTCGTAATGTTGAGCACCTTTCCATAAGCTTCTTGGTCATTTTCTTTTTTCTCCACAAAAGACATAAAATGACCAATTTATTCAATCTATTCAAGTCCTTTGCGTATTTTCTGTTTTTTTTTTTAAGTTTATTTATTTATTTTGAGAGAGAATGAGAGAGAGAGAGAGAGTGTGTGTGTGCATGTGCACGTGAGCAGGGAATGGGGAGGGAGGGGGGAAGGAAGGAGAGAGAAAGAGAGAGAGAGAGAGAGAGAGAGAGAGAGAGAGAGAGAGAATCCCAAGCAGGCTCGATGCTGTCAGCACTCACAGACTGTGAGATCATGACCTGAGCTGAAATCAGGAGTCAGATATTTAACCGACTGAGCCACCCAGGCGCCCCTCCTTTGTCTATATTCTAATTGCTTAATTTATTATGATTATTATTATGATTATTATTATGATTTGCTGTGAGTTGTAGGGATGCAACGTCATGTTCTTAATCTAATCTTAAAATGCTTGAACAAAGCCAAAGATTCTGACAAGCGGGGAGATTTGGGGGTAGGGGTGATGCAACACTAGGGAGATGAGGGACAGAGAGGCCGAGAGTCTGGGGACCAGACCTCCCGGCTCGCCCCGTCTGGTTGGACTGTGTGTAGAGTGTGGGCGCGCAGGCAGGTGGAGACCTTCGGGTGGGGCAGTGCGTGCAGTTTACAGTTCGTGTGCACGACAGTTCTGTCCTGCGTTAGAATGGAAACCGGGAGCATACCGCACCCCCTTACCCTTCAACCAGGAACAGACAGTCAGTCAAATCAGGGATTACCGTATTGCACTATGTGCGAAATTTTAGTAGATCAAACTTGATCCTAGCGCCTCTTAGGTATACTTTAACTAGACAGGAAAGTCAGCATCGATTTTTTTTTTATGTTTATTTACTTTTTGGGAGATGGAGAGACAGACAGAGTCAAGAGACATACAGAATCTGAGCCGGCTCCAGGCTCCAAGCTGTCAGCACAGAGCCTGACGCGGGGCTCGAACCCACAAAGCGCGAGATCACGACCTGGGCCGAAGTCGGATGCTTAACCGACTGAGCCACCCAGGCGCCCCAGATAGCTTCGATTTTTGTCAAGAAGATGCCACATGCAGCTCACCATGAGATCTGAGATTCGCTCTTCCAAAGTCATTCATGGCACTAGATCCGTTCTAAAATACAGAAGTAAAAGTTTGCAAACCGCAGGAATACGAAGGATCCAGCACACAGAGATTTGGTTTGATGGGTAAAGTACAAGAAGAAGAAAAGAGAATGCCTACTCCCCAAGTGCTTCCTGCCCGCAGGGCACGTGAGTAATGAACAAAGAGAAGCCTGTAAACACGATGCCGTCAAGAAGGATTTTGCACCCTGGCCCACCGCCCCCAAATAAGACTACTAGAAGCACTTAGTTCTTGATGCAGGAAGCAAATGTTTTTATTTTAGATCCCACACGTGCTTTTAAAGTTGAAAAATGGTTTAGTTCCACTTCGGGGACTGTTACATTTAATACCAGAATACGAATCACAAAAAAATCAGATACGAGTTAGGTATTTAACGAGTATTGTGAACTCACATCGTGCAAAACGCGAAGAGTAGCAGGATACGGTTCCCGGGAGTGGAGATGGAGAGGCCCAGGGAGGTCTCTGAGGTCAGCCCAGCAGGCCGGGGAACGGCTGTTTCTAATTTCCATTCCGCTTGGGGCAATGACGGCAGCTGGTGTTCTGGAGCGTGTGGGCAGGAGGCTGCATGGCAGTCGACGGTGGAGAGGCTCGTACTGGCGCGGGAAAAACAGGGGAAGGCGCGATCACCACCTGCAGTCCCCGGGGTGCTGAAGGACTTTCGTGGCAGGTTAGATCGTAATCTTTATAAATTATTCACAAAAACCAGACACGAGGGTTCGCCATTAGTCTGGGGAACATAAAGTAAAACTTGGCAAAAATACCTTTGGATAATTAGGAATAAGCACAGACGGTTAACACAATCAATTACAATTTTAAAAATATAAAACTATCTTCGATGTACGACGGCCAAGGACGGCTTTATGTTGAGACTCAAACCCGAGATCGTTAACAGTGGAGTCACCGGTATGGAAATTGCCTTGGGCAGAAGGTGTTGACAACAAGTAATGGGTGATGTAATTCATGTAATCACCTGCCGTGGATGCCGTTCTGTGAGACTACAAGACTGTTAGTTCCGAAAGTTCATTAACGGCGCCGCTAATCACTCCCAGGTGGCATCAGGATTGTGGGGCCAGCGGAGGTCTTGGACCAGAGCTGGGGGGGTGCGGAGTGGCCGATCTGTGAGCCGGTAGAGATGATAAGCCCAAGTGCATGTTGCATCGCTAGTCCTTCTAGGCAGCAGTCTCCTAGGGACACAGTCTAGCGAAAAGCAGGAGTAGATGTGTTCCACAAGAGAAAAGAAAATCGGCTAATAAATATTCAACCCCAAGCTCAAGGAAAGAAATGCAAATAAAAACAGGTGACGGGGTTTCTTCGTTTGTTGTTTTGCCTATAAAAATCAGATCAGAGGCGAGTTCTTTCAGGTCACAGAGGGAAAGACATGGCCCGATTACTTTAGTTCAGAGTTTCGAGCTCTGCACGGTGTTCGGCTGCGTGAGGTCCTGGCGGTGGTTTCACAAAACTAACAAAGAAAGTGAGCAGCCAGTGATTTTTCCCCCCTTTCAAGATGTAAAATGCAGGAAAAAGACAGTCCATTTTCATGGTCTTATCTAATAATCTGCCTTCGAGAGTGAAATTTACATGAATGTTCACATGATAGAGCTTGGATTTGTAACTCGCGTGCTCTCACTTTGTTATAAATATAAACACTGTCTCCTGGCCAAATACATTTGGGAAGTGTGTGTTAGTGATAGAGGCTTATCGCAAAGCTACAAGGAAAAGGAGGTCCCCGGATGTCACCAGAGGAAACGCCAGGCACTCCGGGTCTCTGGGTTCCTGACGTGTCAGTCAAGACTGAACAGCCACTCATTGTCACTCCTAGTCAGACGTTGCTTCTCTGTGCGTGTTCATACCTCCCCAGATCGTCTCCACCCAATGAGAAGCTTTTCTATTGGACTTCGTACTGAGCCGGCTCATAGGCCAGTGGCCTTCCCAGTGTTGAGGGCTGGTCACATTCGAAGCAGTGGCGCTGGTTTCATTTGGAGCACAGGGACTTGGATCGTTGGGAGTTTGCAGGAAGAGGTGCTGAGAGTCCCTTTCTCTTGAAGACGCACGGGCCTGTCCCCAGACGGGGACAAGGGCCAAGAGCGATTCAGCCTGGGGCCACCCAGGATAATTGCACTTGAACTGAGGCAGTTTCTATACCGTCAGCATATTAGTCACTTCTGGAAACTGTTCAAGTCAAGAATTTTGAAATTAAATTTTCATCACCCTCAGGAAGAGCCCAGTGTGCCTCCTGCCCGCTCCCTGCCCCACCCAGTGCCCTACCCGAGGGCTGAGGGCCTGTCTTGGGGCTTCATGGACGGCCCCGGGCCGTGCTCAGTGCCCATGGAGTGTGTGGAAGTGGGCACTTGCACACGCGGCCAGTGAGAGTATAAACTGTAGACAATTTTAGAAAAGCAATTTGTTGAGAGCCTTTGACCTAGTAATTCTACTTCTGAGAATCTACCTTAATAAACAAAATACCCCAAAATTTTAAATAGAATTGTTCCCAGCATTATTTTTATAATATCGACAATTATCAAAACAGTCTAAATCTGTAACAGTAGGGAAATGGTAAAATAGTACGGTACGCGATAAACATCGTAACTATTTCATATACGATCAATTGTTATAATATATAAAAATATTATGCACCATTAAAATAACATCGATAAAATGAACATGGAAACTTCTTGTTATAATATCGAGGGAGAAAAGTAGAATATAAAATTGTAGCTACAGTTTGATCTCAGCTTTGCAAAGAACGCTGGAAAGAAACCTGCCGATATGTTAACAGAAGATGCCTCTTTGAGACGGAATTCGGGTAATTTTTCTGCCCCTTCTACATCTTCCCCTTCTTTCTCCTTTCCTGTACTTTCCACATTTTCTACAATGAGCAAAGATTACTCTCACAATCAGGACAACTTTTTATACAGAGAAGCATCTAGTTAGAAAACAGTAAATGAGGAGTTGACGAAGCCGGTGTGGACGCTGAGAGGTCCCGTTGGTTACAGTGCCAGGGGTCTGTGCGCCCACGGACCACCTGTGGTAGGTGTTGCGGGCTCTGTTCTGAGGGGACATCCAAACCCCTGCCCCGTAATGGAGACTTCGAACTCCCCGGGATAGGGACCTGTGAGGATGCTCTGCACCAATTCCCTCGTTCGCCACAGGGATCGATGTCCGTGCCTTTGTTCTCTGCATCACCTGCTAGCCAGCTACTCTCCTTGACCCAGGGATCTAGGGGGAGCTGCCTGGAATCACTCCTGTGTGTTTTTTTTAAATGTTACTTATTTAGAGAGGGAGGGAGTGCAAGCAGGGAAGGAGCAAAGAGAGAGGGAGACAGAGAATCCCAAGCAGGCTCCACGCTCAGCAGAGCCTGACATGGGGCTCCATCTCACAACCGTGAGATCACGACCTGAGCCGAAACCGAGTCAGATGCTCAACCGACTGAGCCACCCAGGCGCTCCAGTCACTTTCTACGTTGATTTCTTGACTCTGTAACCCCCTGTGGAAGGAGTAGGCGGTTCGAAAGAGCGCCACGTGTCACACATCTCTGCTTTGTCAAGATCTGAGTACACTTAATCGCACCCTCTGTTCCTGCGTTTCCCCTCCAGAGAGGCAGGAGCAAGCTTGCCTGTGTCTGCCCTGCCTCGAGCCTTGCCCTGCTCTCGGCAGTTTTCGTTTGTTTGTCTTTGTTTTTCCACCAACTGTCAAAGTGATCTTTCTGTACTGCCCGGACTGGTCACTCCACTTTCCTGCTTGGGATCTTTAGTGGCCCTCCGTGGTTCTCAGGATAAAGCTTTAAAGTCCTCGCTTGATCCGGCCCTGCTGCTCTGTCAGCCTCTCTTCTGACCGTTCCCAGCCTCGTGCCTCACGCCCTAACCTGCTCGTGATTTCCCCAAAGCACCTCCCTCCCCCCGCGTCTCTGGAGAGGTGTCCCCTCAAGTGTCCAGCTGAGTAACTCCTACTCGGTTTCTGGGTCTGGGTTAGACACGCTCTCGCCAACTGTTTGGGGACACCTGCTGGCCTTCGAGGCCACGTGCCACCCTGTGCCTACCCCCGTCTTACTTCTTGTCGGCTCGTTGATAGCCCCTAGAGAGGGCGAGACCGTGCCTTTTCCAGCAGCGTTTTCTCAGCGGCACCTGGAAGAGCGTTGCCGTGGATCAGGGACTCAAATATTTGCCGAATGTGCGAGTACAGCTAACGGAGATCCAGAAAGAAGGGGCGGTTGTGTCTCGCCCCCTTTGAAAGGGACACCGTTCGCTAAACACTAACACTGCTGATTGGAGGTCAGAGTGAGGACATCGCAAAGCTTCTGTGGCAACATTAGCTTGTATGGTGTTTTTAGTGGGGCGACGTGGGTCTCCAAAGGGTCTGGTGCGGAGCAGCGGAGGGGACCAGACTCGAAGGCTCTGCCCTCTCCCTTAGGCTATAGGGACATAGGCTTGAGCTGCCAGTCGAATGATGTATTTTTTTTCTGGCCGGCCTTTCCTTTGCCTCTACTGACAGATTTTCTGAGAATTCAGGTGGAGGCTCGTGTGCCCGTGTTTCCCCTGACGCGACTCCAGAGCGAAGTGTCGGGGACCCTCCGGCACAACGGAGGACACCAGGGCCAGTCACTGTTGTTATCGTTTCCAACCTTTAGATCCTCGAGCAGCAGCTTCAGCAGATGAAAGCAACTTACCAGCTGAACCAGGAGAAGCTGGAGTACAACTTGCAAGTGCTGAAGAAGCGGGACGAAGAGAGCACGGTGATTAAATCCCAGCAGAAGAGGAAGATCAATCGGTGAGCCGGCGCGCACTGCCCCCCCTTCCATGCCGGAAATGGGGATGCGGATGAAGTCCTCCCTTCCGGAGGAGCGGATGCTGCTAAACATTTAGCTAATTCTTAATTAAAAGAGTGTTTTGGGGAAAAGATAAGATTTCAGCGGCTCCCCAGAAAGAATGCACAGCAAAAAGTTTGCCTCTGATCCTCCGTTTTGTGCGGTCCCTCTTTCCCCCTTCCTTGTTTCTTCCAGAGTTTCTTTGACCACATACAAGCAAACACAGATAAATCTTCTCACCCCCCCCCCCCCCCCGTTTGTAAACCGAACGATAGCCTTCTAGACACACGGTTCTGTGTCTTGACGGTGTTTCCATACCAGTTCACAAAGAGCTCTCACGGTATTGCTTAGGCTGCCTAACCTCGAATGGACATTTAGATTGCCTCTAGTCCTTTGCTATTGCAAATAGTGCCGACATAGGTACTCGCGTCGGTGTCTCACGGTGCATGCGCACAGAGCTGTCCGTAGAATACATTCTCAGCCTGCTATTACAGAAGTGGTGCGTGTGCGTTTTAGAGAATTAGGAAATACCCCAAGTGCAAGTAAGATAAGAACATAAAAACAGTCTGTTCCTACCGCCAGGGATTAAGTGTACAGTGTGTATCTTTCTGGATCTCTCCTCTCTCCCTCTCCCCATCCATCTGTGACGGCCACTAATCTGTACAGTCAGTGAGGAGGAGTTCTGTGGGAAGGCTTCCTGAAGAAGTGAAACAGTGAAGGGGGGGAGGGATGTGAATTGGTAAAAAGGAGTTAAGCCTCTGGGGTAGCGGCGTCAGAGCCAGGAACGAAGGTGTGGAGGCAAGGAAGTAGGAGTGAGAAAGTTCCATGTTTGGCCAAAGAGCCTGCGTCGTGGGGGAGAGGAGGTTGGTAGGACGGGAGGAGGGCGGAGGTACGTGAGGCCGACCTGGCTTTTGATCTGAAGGGCAGGAGGATGAGCAGCTTCATCCCCACCGTCCCTTCCCTGGTTCCGCCCTCTGACTTTGAGCTTGCCGGTTTCCCTTATCAGCAGACCCTGCTGCTCCTATGTGAGCGCTAACACTCTCTTCTTGCCGGCCTGGCCATGTTCCTCTCGCCACCGGCCCCTCCCCACCACCTCCGACACTTCCGGTTTGACCTCTGAGCCAGAATTGGACAACTCTCCTCTGTCGGTTACCAATGATGCGTCCTTCTGGCCAAACGCCGTGGCCCTTCTTCAGGCCTCATCCTATTGTTATTGGCACTGAATCTCAGAATTTCTCTCCTTTGGCCTTTTATGACTCTAAAACACCCGCTATTCTTTCTCAGCGAATTCCTAATTCGTTTCCTTTGGCGGTTCTGCTTTTCCTTGCCTGATAAGATGTTCTAGAAAGCCTCTTACCCCTGTCGCTTTATATTTGTATTCCGTCCACCGTCTACACCAGTCTCAGGGCTCTGAGTAGGGCTTCCTTCTCAGCGACCCCAGCTTCCACTCCCCGGTCCCGACCCCGCCTCCCTGCTTCAGCTGGGACTGCCAAAAGCCAGTTGAGCCCGGAGTGCTGCTGTCAAGGCCAGCGGATATGTTTGAAAACCAAGCTTGCCAACCTTCCCGGTTTCCCCATCCTCCACTCCTGTCCCCTGCATCTCTAGCTTCCAGCCCGTCACTAAGGACGCGACGTGATGTTCTGTTGAGCTTTATCCCCCTCGCGGCCACCCCTTCCTGTCTGTCCCCCGTCTCGCCCAGACCTGCAGCACGCACCCAGAGTTATATTTTGGTTTTATGAGCTTCTGTGGTTAGATGACACATGGAAACTCCTTTCCCAGGTGATGTTGGGAAAAAGACTTTGGGATGGCTACCTAAAAACATTTTTTTTACACCTATATGCAGATCGTCTCCTGAATGCTGTTGTTAAGAAAATGACCTAGACGCTGCTTTTTATCAGTCCAAGTTCAGCTGCTTTTGCATTTCATTGAGGATGAAAACGCAGAGCATGGATGTTTGCGTGTTTAGGGGGCTTCTGGTTATTTCAGAATGATGCTTAAGAGGGAAAATTTTAGTTTTAGAATTTTTAAACTGAAAACGTGTAGGTCTGTACTTCAGACTCTCGATTCCTGTGTAGATGGGACGCTGACATAAGACACCTCGTCACTGGTCTAAAGTCTAAAGTATGGCCCTGGGTCTAAAAGCCAGGCCTGCCACGCGTATTTCACAAGACAAGTGTGCACGCACGGAGCTCCCAGCGCAGCGAGATGCGGAGCTGCGGCATGCCTGGACTCGCAGTGCCCTTGACCAGGCTATCACTCTCTCTCGCTGTGCTGGAACCTTCCACCGCTTCCCTTGCCTCCAGGTCGGGATTAAGTCCCCGCCTCACCTCTGGGCTTCCCTGGCATCCTATATAAACCACGCCCACAATGCTTTCATGCCACCGTGATATGAATGTTTGTCTTTGTCTCTGGCCGCACTGATAGTGCCTTCTGTCCAAACATATCTGTGTATTCATCTTTGGATTCAAACATATCCTTGGCACACGAGAGACCTCTCAAGTGAATGAATGAATGAATCGTTGGACTTGTGAACTGTGTCAGCTTTTTGAGGATGGAGGACTTCTCTATCCTAGGCTTGTGGTGTGAGGTGCTAATTTTTTCCTTTCTAATTTCCTTGTTTTAGCAGTGAAATGAACATCCAGATCATGGCAGAGAAATAATTGAGATATAATCATGGCTATTTAAATAATGTGAGGCTGGCCCTGGATGCGGACACACTCCCAGATGGTGTGTTGAGGCCGATTCAGTCACTCCTGAGCAGGAGACTGCCCCTCAGTGGCTCTGAGCTTCGGGACTGTTCGAAATGAGTTTAGTTCTGGACAATCCCCTCACCCTGCTGCCTGCCTTTCCTCGATCGCCAACCGGGCAGCTGGGGTTTGGAACAAGTGGGAGGGTTTTCGGCACTTGCACGAACTTGACCCCGGGGTCTGTCGAACCGTGTGAAGTAGCTGACAGGAGCAGACATCCCGGCTTCCGTTCGGCTACAGACGAGCTTCTCTCCCCTCTCCCTCCCAGCCTGTATGACATCCTTAACAACCTGAGAGCCAAATACGCCAAGCAGATCAGGCAGGCTCAGGAGGAGAACCAGTCTCTAACCTCCGACTACAAGCGCCTTGTGACGCAGTTCAAGGAGCTACAGAAAGCCATGAGGTACCTTAGGGACCTGGGTCCCACGGCCCGTGCCCTAGAACAGAGGCGGGCCCGGGCACGAAGAGTCGTGGCGGGCTGTCTTCCCCACCCCTGCACTTGCTTGCCACCTGCCTCTTCTTGAGACTTGTGAGGATGGCCTCCAGGCTCTCATAGGTGAGGCCCGGCGGCGCGGGCGCAGGCCCGGGATGCACCCCAGCTCCGCCTCAGTTCTTGCCCTACCGCTGACCGAGGGCACCCTGGCCAGGCCCCGGGGGTCCACTGGCCGTGCCGAGCAACTCTCCTTCACAGGCATTTCGCTCTTATCGATGACAAGCGGTTTCGAGAGATTTGGCTGATGAATGAAGAGGAGGCAAAGGATCTGATAAGCAGAGCCTTCGATGTGGACAGGATCATCCATACCCAACACCTGGGGCTCCCCTGGACGGCTCCTGACTTCTGGTTCCTGGGGAACGTGGGGCCTCTATCTCAGCAGCAGCAGAAGTCTGCGACACAGATCTTGGAAGAAGTGCTGATGCAGACAGGTGACTGGGATGGACCCTGGGGTCCTAGAGCTGGGGGGCCTGTAAGAGCATCGGGTCAACCCGTTCATTTCACAGACACGCAAACCGAAGTCCAGAGAAGGGGGCAGAGGTCTCGTAGCTGGGAGGTTCGGAGTCTCTAATTGAGCCTATAGCTTTACCCTCTTCCCTCTATTATAATCTGGTCGTTCTATCTAGAAGCTCCATCAGATTCGGGGACCGTGTAGTTTTGCTCAGTACAGTGTTGCGTACCTTCTTTGGGATAAACGAACGTCAGGTTGTCTCTCTCTTTGTGAGACTAGCAACCATTGGTAGTCACTGTCTAAGAGCCATTAATTGCCTCGGGGGTTGCACAATGGTGATCTTCTGAATTCTATCATGTCTTCGTTTATTGGCTGGAATACTTTTTTTTTTATATATATTTATTCTTAAGAGACGTAGAGATAGAGTGTGAGCAGGAGGAGGGCAGAGAGAGAGGGAGACACAGAATCCGAAGCAGGCTCCAGGCTCTGATGAGCCATCAGCACAGAGCCCGACACGGGGCTCAAACTCACAGACCGTGAGATCATGACCTGAGCTGAAGTCGGCCGCTTAACCGACTGAGCCACCCAGGCGCCCCTGGAATACTTCTGAAAAGAGACTCTTCTCATCAACCATTTGTTACCCCGAGATGCAGTTCAAACAGGAAACGCAGAGTAGATGCTGTTGCTTTCTCTGTTGAGTAGCTTTCAAAATAAAATAAATGGTTTGGGTCTCTAGCATCTTCCAAAAGTGACCAATGACATTTCATAAAACAAGTATCATTGTGAACATTGGATTTAAACAGATCTGATGTGTTTGGGTTTATTGCACTTATTATCCTTACCGATGCCCAAAGTGTCCCATCTTTGGCCAGTGGGAGTCTCTTCACGTTGGCTTCTGGGTCCTTCTGACACACTCAGGTGCCCCACAGATTGCTGTCTCTTAAAGTCACTTAGTTTCTATTTGGTTAGGTTGCCATCTGAATACATATTTAGGTCTTTTGGTTTTGTTTTGCTTTTGATAGTTAGGGATTGCTTTTTGCCATTTAATTTTGTTTTATAGTGATAGAATATTTACATGTTTCCAAAGTCAAATGTACAGAACGAGGTACACTCAGAGAAGTGTAGTTTTGTCCTCTCTGTTCTATTTTATCCCTCTCCTATAGGTAGTTACCTAAAAATGTATGGTTTCTCTTTCCATTGGTTTTTAAAACAAATATGTATATATACACACACATATATATTTGTTTATATTTGTGTAGACTCACTTAAAAATTTTCTTTAATGTTTATTTTTGAGAGAGAGACAGAGTGTGAGTGGGGGAGGGGCAGGAGAGAGGGAGACACAGAATCCGAAGCAGGCTCCAGGCTCCGAGCCGTCAGCACAGAGGCTGGAACCCATGAACCATGAGATCATGGCCTGAGCCGAAGTCGGGCACTCAACTGACTGAGCCACCAGGCGCCCCATGGAGACCCACTTTTTTAAAATGATGCTCTTTTCCATCTTGCTTTTTTCACCTACAAAATATCTTGGAGACGATCAGTCTATGGTAGTAAGAAGAAATACTCTTTATTCCATTTTTATGTGGTACCGTGTCGTGTGGCCATGCTAGAGCTTGTTCAAATAGTGTTCCGTCGGTGGCCACCTGGGCTATTTCCAGGTTTTTGCCTGTTTGTTTTTGCCGTTGCAAACTCTGCAGCAATAAATAGCTCTGTGCATTTGTGTTTGGGTGTTTCTACTGGTGGGTTGTTGGGCTAGACCCTTAAAAGTAGGCCTGCTGGATTGAAGGGTAAATGCTAATTTTTCCGGGTGTTGTTCCAAAGGGATGGTACCATGTTGCAGTTTCAGCAGCAAATTGGTGTCTTGTACTTTTCAAAATATTTTCATTTATCTTATCTCATTTTATCTTTTGAACAACTAGTAAAACCTGGTAGTACAATGCCTTTTTTTATAACTATGTTCAGATGAGGAATATCTGGTATAAAACATTTTTAAAAAATATTTTCAAGTTAAAGATGCTTTCTCCATTTTTTTTACGTTTCTTTATTTGAGAGAGAGAGAGAGAGAGAGAGAGAGAGAGAGAGCGCGCGAGCAGGGGAGGGGCGGAGAGAGAGGGAGACACAGAATCCGAAGCAGGCTCCAGGCTCCTAGCTGTTAACACAGACCCGACGTGGGGCTCGAACCCACAAACCACGAGATCACGACCCAAGCCGAAGTGGATGCCCAACCGACTGAGCCACCCAGGTGCCCCTAGTATAAAACACTTTTAAGTTTCTAATTTTAATTAAGAAGATGCGGGCTCTTGCCATTAGCTGCCGGTTCTTGCTGACCTTGACTGCCGTTGATCTGGCCGCTTCGGATCTGCTGTAGGTTTAGAAACCACATGGCAGATGTGCTAGATTTATCTCTAACGAGAGAATAAGTAGGTTCGTCCTCTCCCTTCCCCTCCCTGGTCGTGGCCGGGTTTTGAGTATGACGTTCCCAGGTCGGTGAGCCGCGGGAGGGTGAAGCGCTGCGGAATGGCAGAATTCTCCGGCTGGCCTCTTATTCCAGCCCCAGCCTTCCCGTTCTCCCCGCACATCAGGCTTGCTTCAGCTTCTTCACAGGCGAACTTTCTCAAGGAAAGACGTTCGGCCGTTTCTCAAAGTCAAACAAGGCCAAGCGGTTACCTTCCATTTCTCTCCCACTCTCTCTTCTCTCTGCCCCGTCTGCAGAAGAGGAGGGGATGGAGGAAGCTGCCTCAGAAGCAGAGTCTTACCTCGACCTGCCGAAGCAGGTTTCCATGAAGACGACCAGAAAGATCCTGATGCTTCTGTGTGACGAGTCGGTGAGGCTGGCCGCCCGGGACTGCACCAGGGGGACTCCCGGCTGGTGGCTTTGCTGACCTTCTGCCCTTGCTTCTCGTGTGCTGCCTCTGACGACCCTGGCTGGGCCTGACGTGGCCGGGAGGCAGGGGTGCACAGGCATTCAGGGGCAGAGCCGGGGTCGTTCACCCGAGAGGCTGTGCCTCAGAGCTGCCCCAGCTGGCAAATGGGTCCTCTCTTAGTGGGTTGGCCAGGTGTGGGCCAGGTCGGCCCACGGCCTCCTGCTAATTAAAAAAAAAAGCTCTTCTTGCAAGAGAAGAGGCGCCAGTCTCCCCTCTGTGAACCCACCTGCCAAGTCGTGTGGCCACAACTGACGTGGCCTCTCTCTGGGAGTCTGTGATGACTCTGGGTTTGCCAGGCTTTGGCCACCTGCTCTGCGTGTTAGCAAACCCAGCAGATTTACTGGGAAGGGTGTGCTGGGGCTGGCTCGGTTAGGAGTTGGGGGGAGGGGGCGTCACCAGACGTGACGGGTGCGAGTTTAGGTCCTGCGGTTCTGAGAGGGGACTGAAGGAGATGCAAGGCCTGACAGCCTCCCGTCCCCTTGGGACAGTTGTCTTTGGCTAAGAGCTGCCTCTTGCCGCTGAGGGGGCTCCTGCTGAAAGGGATGGTAGGCAGGTGTTCCTCTCTTTGCAGGCTTGCCGCCAGTGGCCTCCTCTCCAGGGAGCCCTCCCCCAGGCGTTCCCAGCCCAGAGTGGGTGCCAGGCACCCAGTCTTCCCACCCACTCCCACCTTCGTGTGCACCGTGTTGTGACATGGTGTGTTTGTCAGCCACCGTGCCTTCCCCTCCTCCGGCTCTGTGCCTACTGCCCGTTCTATAGATATCTGAGGGTTAGCACAGGAGTGAAGTGACACTAGACGGGTGGGACTCTGTGACTCCAGCAGGTCTGGGCTGCTGTGGGGAACTCAGGTTATTTGCCCGGCAGCCTGTGGGTGAGGGGAACCAGCACGCTTTCTTAGGTGGGGGGAATTAAATCCATGACGAGCGTTGGGTTTGCCCCTGGGAAGGGCCCTTAGGCGTCCTGGGAAGGCCGTCCTCCGGGGCCCTGCTGCCCAAAGTCTCCTCCCTGAGGCCCTGCTCTGTGGAGCCGTCGCTGGCTAGTTTCGCAGAGGTAGGCTGCAGACCCTAGCTCTGGTTTCTGAAATCTGTCTCTGACTGGAGACATCCTCTTCCTTCTCAGGGTTTCCTCATAGAGAGCAAGCTCCTGAGCCTTCTCCATCCCCTGGAGAAGAACGAGTCCTATCTGCTCAAGTTGGACGCCATCTTCTCAGTGAGTCCCGCCGCCGGGCTGAGTTGACGGGGTGGGGGGGGTGGGGTGGTGGAGGCCTCACTCTAAGACAGCCCCCCTATGTTTTTCCAACATTCCCTCAGTCCTGGGAGTAGATGTGGGGCTTCCGGGGCTTCCCTGGGCTGTCATATCTTTCCCTTTCCTTATTCTCCATGGAACAAGTTGGCCACGGAGTTTAGACGTCTCCCACCCCTGACCCTTCCTCTGCCAGCTTCTCTCCCTCATGGCCCAGCTCTTGGACTGTAGGTTCTCTCCTACTCCCTGAAACTCGGATGTGTGTTCAGCCTCCGTTAGCCTCCTCGGACCCACCAGCCCGCATAGAGCCGCTCCTGACTGAGCATTGCTGCTCTGTTCGGCTGTGGTCTCGCTGTGCTTCCCCCGTGTTGAATGGCCGCGCTCTGGGCCATGGCAGGGGCTGGGGATGTTCGGGGAACGAGCCAAGCCTCCCGCTCTCAGGAGCCGCGGGTCTCTGAACTCCCGTGGCAGCCGGTGGCCTTCTTGCTGTGGGTGTTTGAGCCATCCTCCTGTTTTCCCCCAGGCCCTTGGAATTGAAAGTGAGGACGACTTGTATAAACTGGTGAACTTCTTCCTCAAATACCGAGTTTATCATTCACCTTCCAGTCAGGTAACGTGAAGTTCAGTAAAAAAGAGAGCGTCTGAAATTCCGGAAGCCCCCAGAGGGCATTGTTGGCTTTGAATAATACTCCTGGAAAAACAGTGACGGTTTTATGTCCATCAGAGATAGCTAACCTAGTGTTTCCCTTATATCGTTACTTTTTCTAACCGCAGTGGGAAGAATGGCTGCGGATGAGAGGCCCTCTCATACTAAGGCCCCAGGCGTCTTCTCCTGGGCTCTTCCTCAAAGCCAGGCCTCAGCCACTATGAGCCCTGGGCCCACCAAGTTCTGAATATCTTGATCCTTAACACTTTCCTGCGAAGCAGGGCCCATTTGTAACACCTATCTTGATTGTAATGGACTATTCCGAAGAAGTCATCATGTTAAAAAATATTATAAAGTTTTAATTTAAAAACTTGATGAAAAATTATTTTTAGCATTGCTGGCCCCCCGGGAGGAGTATCCTGTTATGCTTCCAAAAAGGGTCGGCTGGGCCTCCTGGGCGGCTCAGTCGGCAAAGCCTCAGATTTCCGCTCGGGTCATGAGCTCGCGGTTTGTGGGATTGAGCACCGCGTCGGGCTCCGTTCTGACAGCTGAGAGCCTGCTCGAGATTCTCTCTCTCCCTCCCACGTGTACGTGCACGGGCACTCTCTCTCTCAAAATAAATAAACTTAATTTTAAAAAAGGATTGGACAAAAAAGGAAAAAGTTGACTGAATGAACAAAACCCGGAAGCCATAAATTATGAGGGAAAACTAGGGTCTAGTTGACGGCATTAAAAAAAAATCCTGTAAGGCAAAAGTCACTGTAAGATACAGATGACAGCTGGGGGGTGGATTTTATTTTAATTTTGAAATTTTTTTTTTTTTTTATTTTTAAGAGAGAGAACAGAGAGGAGCAGAGAGAGGGAGAATCAGAACCCGAAGCAGGCTGAACTGACAGCACAGAGCCTGACGTGGGGCTTGATTCCATGAGCCGTAAGATCATGACCTGGGCCGAAGCCGGACGCTGTACCGACCGAGCCACCCAGTCGTGGGGGGGAATGTATTTAACTTATATCGCGGTTAAGGGCAAGTTTCCTTAATATACAAAGAACTCCTAAACCGATCAGAAAAAGACAGCAACAACTCCATGGAACAGACAAGGGATATGACCAAATATCTCTGAGAAGAGGCAACGCAAATAACTTTTAAACATATGAAAAGATAACCAGGCCTCTCGTAAGAAAAAAAGTGCAAATTAAAACTGCCCAAATTCCATTTTCACCTGTCAGGTTGGCAAGACTCCGCCGGTCTGATAGCACAGGGCAATGGCCGAGGTGTGGGGGACGGGCAGGCTCCGAAGTCCCTATCGTGAGATAAATTGTTGCAGCCTCCGTGGAGGGCCGTTTGGTGGCACCAGTTACAAAACCACACTTACCCTGCAATTCTTCCAGGATTTCATTCTGCAGATACGTCTCCATCCGTTTGAAAGAATGTGTTTACTTGTAGCTTACTGGTGGCCGCCCTGCTCGAAATGGGAGAATAGTGGCCACGACCTACAATTCCATCTTGAAGTTCATTACCCGCTAAGTGGTGCATCTACTCAACAGAATACTGATGCAATTGTAAAAAAACAAAAACAAAACAAAACAAAAAAACCCAAAGAAGTTCTTTATGTATTTAAGCAAACAGATCTGTAAGGTTTGATGGTCTGTGAAAAACGCGCGTGCAGAACCGTGTGTGGAATAGAGTATCATTTATGTCCAAAAGGAAGGGGACGCGTGTGCTCGTACGGACGTAGGGTTTCTTGGGAAGGATAGGTAAGAAACTGATGACGTCGGTTTGCCTGTGGGGGACGAACTGAATGAACTACACGACAGGAGAAGGAGAAAGACTTTTTTTAATTTAAAAATTCAAGTGTAATATGCATTAAGATTCAAATATATATATATATACATAGAGCGTAAGCCTTATGGATTTCAGTGAAAGGGACACCTCTCCATCCCGATCCAGAAATAGAAGATTGTCACTGTTTGGAAGCCCCCGTGTGCCTCTCCCTGATCCCATCCCCCTCTTTCCCACTCGTCCCCCTCAGCATTTCCTCCTTCCTGAAAACATCTACCTTCGCATCCGTTCTGTAACTTTCTGTAAACTTTTCTCTGTTTTTTTTCTCTGTCTTCATATGCTCGTGCTTGTGGTGCACCCCAATCCATAGTCACCCTGGCGCCTTTCTCCAGATCGGCCCCTGGAATCTGTCACCCCCACAGGAACAAGCAAGCCTGACGTCGGCTCTGGACCCGGGAGAGCAGACAGACCTCGAGAGACAGAAGGAGGGAAGCCTTGTGGGAGGGGAGCCAGAAGAGAAGGAGCCCCCCGCTTCTCCCACGCTCATCCACCCCAACGACGTCCTCAAGATCCTGGAGGCCTTTGTCGCGGGTCTGAGGAAGCCCAGGTGTGGGGCCGGAGGGCTTGCCCGAGACCCGGGGAAGCCGGCTGGGCAGGGGCGGGCAGATCCTAGTGCACGCAGAGGCTGTGCCCGGGCAAGCCTGGGCGGGGAGGAAGGGATGGGGAGGGCTGGAGCATCAGTGGCTGAGGCGGGAAGGAAGGGGTGTAGAAGCGATTTGCATTTTCTCATTCATCATTCTTTCCATGGTCACGTCCTGGGGTCTGCGCTGTGTGGCCTTGCGATCAGAACTATGGTCAGAGCCTATACCAGGCGTCATATAGGACAGTCAGAGAGGACTTTAGGGGGAGACGCCCCAGAACCGGGTTTTCCTAGGCGGAGACAGTGGGGGAAAGGGCATTCAGGGTGTCACAGTGTGGGGAAAGGCCTGGTGTGTTCGAGAATCGCAGCAGAGAGATGTGGCTGGCGCCAGCGTCTTGGGATGTGGGACCGGTGGGTAGGGGAGTCGGGCCAGATCTTGGAGAGCCTCACCCGCCGCGGCCAAGTTCTTTGTCTTTACTCTTGAGTGGACCGGAGCCAGAACATGGTCTTAAGCAGCAGGGGAGGCGCGATTAGGCTTGCATTTCAGAAAGATCCCTTTGGTGGCAGGGAGGGGGTGACGCTGGATACAAGGAGAGTGGCCAGAAGGTTCATCGAGGTAGGGGCGATGATATCCTGGATCAAGGCTCTCCTCGAGGGGAGGCCAAATTTTGGAGCCGTTTTAGACGCGTTGGTGTTGGAAACGGGCACAGTGGTGGGTTGGAAGGCCAATGAGGTAAATGGCTGAGAGAAAGGGGGTGGATAGAACCCCAGTGATGCTTTCACAAAGGTGACAATGGCACCAGGAATCAGAACACTGATGATAAGGGTGTACACTTAACTGAGAGTTTGTCATAAGCCGAGAGTTTGTCATAAGCCGAGAGACTCGCACAGCTGAGTGGGAAGAGGACGGGTTTACAGGCAGAGGGTCCGGAGGGACAGGCACTGTGGCTGGCGCTGTGTTGGGTGCCTGGGGCGGGGGGGGGGTGCCCGGTGGGGACAATGGTACTGCTGCTCCTAACCCCCAGGGACTCTCCGGCACCAGTGAAGCTGGTCAGGTATGTGCGAGATAACTCGAAGGACTCCGCGTACTGGGAGGCCCTGGCCACCGTTCTCCCTCAGGCCACGCAGAACCTCTGGGACGCTCTGTACACAGCCTTGGAGAAATACCAGTAAGTGTGTCCGTCACAGCCCAGGAGAAGGAGGGAGCCAGGCAGTTGGTGGGGAAGCATCCTGCTTGTGGCGGCCGCATTCGCCACCCTCCTGGCTGGGAGAGAAAAGCTGCTTTTGGAGGGAAGGCTCCTGTTGGGGGTGTTGGGTGGCCGGCCCTGCGCTCCTTGTTCTGTTCCTAGCCCGCCGTGTTCAGGGCAGGAAGGTGGCTGTGGTGGGCGAAGCTTCTGGGGTCCTCCCCCAGCTCCAACCAGAACAGACACCCTGAGATCCTGGCCCCTGCTTGGGAGAGGATGGAGGGTTCCGTGAGCCTCTAATGGATTTTTCCACCCACAGCCTCGTCCTGACCCAGAGGGCCAAGCTGCTGATGGAAAACAGCTCCCTGGAGGAGCAGAACACAGAGCTCCAGATGCTGCTTCAGCAGTATCTCGACTCCAAGGTGGGCGACGGGGACCCTCCGAGGAGGGTGGGCGGGAGGCCGTGGCAGGAAGCGGGACTGGAGCCGGTATCAGGAAATAGCGTCCCATCCCTCCCCGGAAGCAAGGGAGGTTTGGGGTGTGCTATAAAATGTCAAGCATCACTCCTCAGTTGGGCCAGAATTATCGGGCAAGGGTGGACACCGCCCGAAGTCTCCTCCGGGACATCGGGGTTGTGATGGTGCCCTCTGGATGCCCATGGTCTCTGGCACCAGATGCTTGTTGGACGTCTCTCGGAAGCAGGGCCCAAGTCCGTGAGAGCTTCACAGCCTAGGGAGCCCTTCCTTACGAAGCTGCTTCTTTGGTCTTAACGGGCCCTCTGTGAGGTCGAGAGGACACAAATCATTCTCCCATAAAGGAGAGTCAAAACTGGGAGGCTCTGCAACGTGCCCAGAGCCCCGGGCTCTTCCCGCTCTGGCGGGCCTGGTTGTCTGGCCTGGGATTCGCGTGGCCAGAGGCGGCTCCAACTGGGGCAGGTATTCCTTGGCCCCCACTCTTGCCCACTCCAGTGATATCTGGGGCAACTTCCCCGTGGCCTGCAGGAGAAGAAATCTCACCGTCTCTGCCCCCGAGGTTAGAATCCGTTCGTAACAGTTGCTGGCTCTGCTTTACTAGCGTGGGATCCTTCACGTGGCGCTGAGGCCGTGGGCCGGCAGGGTGGTGACACACCGGGCGGAGGGTACGTCCTCCATCACTGGCTCTGTGTGTGAGAGGTGATCGAGGCCAGCCACAAGCCCCGGAACCAGGGACATGTGGCCCCGCCAGGGCCTCAGGCCCCAGGCCACACCTGGCCAGAGGCTGTGGTGAACCTTGGCGTTGTGATGGCCTCTTGACCTGTAACAGTCATTAGAGGACTGTTCATTGTGTCGTCGATGCCACTGCGAACGAGAGGATGGGGGAGGAGGAAGGAGGGGCAGGGCTAGACTAGGGGCGGGATGTGCAGGTGGTGAGGGGCGGGGGTAGAGGGAAGATGTAAGAGGGTGGCTCAGAACAGAAGGTTCCGGACGTTACCAGAGGTTAGCTAGCTGGAGCAGAAGCCAAACAAGAAACCTTAGGACTTCTCTTCCGAAGGAAGGCAGACCGTGGGCTTCCCCAGGAAGCCCTTTTCGGGGAAATGCTTGCCGAGGTCTGGAGCCCTTAGGAGAGCCGACATGCGCACCTGACCCCCAGTGGTCATGAAGTAGGAGGGCTCTGGGGAAGCTGTCATGACCTCTACACTCTATCTTTTCCAGATCAACTCTGAATTGCATGTCCCACCAACTCAGGTGTTACGGGTGCCCGCGAAATAGAGCCAGGCCTCCAGAGGCTGCCGTGTTCAGGTGTATGCTGGTGCCGGGGTGACGCGTTTCGCCTGCGAAGTTGCCTGGGACTACGGAGTTGCCAGAGCCACTGATAGGGTGTCAAAATAAAGCCACAGGAGGGGCTACCTGTATCCCGCAGTCATGATTAAAGTCTATAAAAAGTTGTGGCTGAATCTCTTCAGAGAGGTCAGGTCCAGGGAGACGCTGGCCCATGACCCCACCTCTGTATCACAGGGGGGACTTTGTCCCCACCTCAGATTGTGGTAGGAGAACGGCACGTCCCCGTGAGACTGGGCCCGGGCCGGGGGTGTGGGGCGCCCTTCTTGTGTCTGGAGCGGGTCTATGAACAGAGGCTGGAGCTTTGGGGGCTCTTGCAAGGTTTCAAGTGTTCTGACTCCTTGGGCCTGCAGGGCCCTTTTTGTGATTTTTGGGGTCCCTGGGTCCACCTGGTATAGTGCCAGGCTCCTCCTGTGGGCAGCGGGCAGGCAGCCCCATGCTTTAGGCCCTCCTTGACCCCTGGGCCATGAGGCTACCTACCCAAAGGGGAAAAGCCAGAGGGGCCCAGCTGGTACTGAGTCTGCCAACCTCAGGGGGCTCGCTGACCTCGTGCTCCTCTGCCAGTCCCCCAACCTGGCCAACCAGAGACTTGTCAGCTCAGCGTTTAATTCTTTTATTATTAAGAGAAAAATCACCACTCAAGAAAGGAACAACAGCCAAGAGAAACCCAGCTCTCACTGCAAGTACCACCTCCCGGCCGGGCCGAAACGAGGGCCTGGCAGGGCAGGGCGGGCAGGCACGGGGCATAGGGGTTCACGCTCACTGTTCCACGTCTAGGCTTCTGAGCACTGGCCCAGGCAGAGGAAGCTCTGGGAAGCGATGGAAACCCACAGGCAGGGCAGGGACTGGGGGGTGGGGGGCACCCGCCATGGTGGCTCCCCTCCCCGGGGCAGGAAGAGGACTGGTGTGGCTGCCCTCACAAGATTCTGTTGGGGAGGGAGGGTGATGCTTTCTGCTTATTCATGCTTTTTCTAGCTCTGGGCACTGGCCCAGGACAGGAGTCTCCGTCAATTCCATTAAAGTTTATTCCTCCGCTGGCCTCTGGGGCCCTCAGGGGTGGCTTCCTCAGAGCCAAGGCCTGCAGAAGAGTGGTGCCTCAGCAAGGAGGGGCAGACCCCACCCCTGCCCACGCTTCCCACCACCTCCCACCCCTGGGCAGGGGCCGGAGGGTTGGGGCGGGGCCAGCCCCAGGCTCAGGTGGAGGAGGGGTGGGGGGGTGTCACCAGCCCAGCAAGCAGGAGGCCTCGAGGGTGGACCCTGGGCTTCTCGAGCTCCCCAGGGAGACTGCGAAGGCCACGCCCGAGGAGGGGCAAGTGCACAGGCCCAGGAGGGAAGCGGCAGCCAGGCCGGCGGGGGGGGGGGGGGGGGGTGGGGTGGGGGGGTTGGGGGGGGAGCTTCACGCCCCCAGGAGCTTCTTGACCATGTAGCCGGGGAGGCTGTAGAGGAAGAGGGCCAGCATGAGCAGCCCCAGCAGCGCCAGCACGATCTTGATGATGAGCCACTTGTACCGCGTGCAGATGAGGTACTTGATGGACTTGAGGGGGTTGAGGAACCAGACGAAGGCGGTGTCAGGCCGGCTGGGGGAGGGGAAGCCACGGTCAGGCAGTGGGCCTCTCCCAGGGCACCCCGGGCCCTCGGCCTTCTTAAACTCCAACTGGCCCTGGTGCAGCCCTGGTCTCAAAAGTAGTGAGGGCTGGAGACAGGTTTCTAGCCCTTTCTAAGCGCTAGGTTTGCTGCTGGCATTCCTTGTGTGCTTTGTAGGACTCTCTGGCCCCTGGCCGTCTCCCAGCCTGGCCTCCTCCCAGCCAAGGCCCCTGGCAGCCGTCCAGCCTCCACCTGGACGATTGCAGCCTTGGCCTTGGCCGCTCACCGTTTGAAGAGGCAGCTGTAGGGCTGCCAGCAGTTCTGATTACTGGGAACCTCCTCTATTTAGCATGTGCTCCAGGCTAGGCCCATGGTACGTTTCGGTGAGATCAGGGTTTCTCAACCTCTCCCCCTTTTCTGACGAACAGGAGCTTCTGTCCCCACCAGGCCCTGCCAAGGGTCTGAGGAGCCCCGTGGGCGCCCGCCACTCGCACCGACCCGCCCGCCGTCAGGCTGGGATTACTGCCCTACCTTCCGCACAGACCCCCAGCCGAGAGGCGCGTGCTAAGCTGTACTGTCTGTGGTTTGTGTTACAGGAACAGTAAGTTTTATAAGGGGTCAAGATAAAAAGTTAAAGAACTGGCTCTGCTTTTTAAAACTCCTGTCCCACCGGCCGCTGGCGGACACGGACCGTGCCCTTCCAGAGCTGGGCTCAGGGCGGAGGGGGGGCTCCAGTGCAGGGCACCTGGTTTCCAGTCTTAGCGGTGATGGGCACGTTGGGCTCCTGTCTGAGCCTCAGTTTCCTCCCTTATGCAGTAGGGTGAATAGCGGACCCTGCCTCCGGGGTCGGTGAAAGGGTAAGGAGAGAAAGTGCACGTGCAACGCCAGGCCCGGTGCCTGGCCCAGAACGGCTGCGCGGCAAATGCTGGCTGCAGAGCTGTGGGAACTGGAGGGGGTTCCTTCCCGCCCTGCATTACAGGAAATGGCTCTGGGCTGCGAGGGGAATGCTGGTGGGAACTAGACAGGCTAATCCTGGCGAGACCCTCTCCCCGGTCCCTGTCCCCATGTCAACTGCTTTCTGCCAGTGGCCCTGGGTGGCAGTCTGTCTGTCACGAGGACAGGAGGTGGGTGCTGAGAAGACTGGCTTGGCAATTCGAGCCTGGGTCTTAGCTCTAATCTGCTGGGTGACCTTAGGCAAGTGGCTTCGCCACTCTGGCCTAACACGCACTCAGGTACAACAGCGGTTTTAGCTCTGAGAGCCCGTGGTACCGTTTGCCAGCTCACAGGTTGCCGTGTGTGTGCGTGCATGCATGTGTGCGTGTGTGTCCCGTGTGCTGCCGAGCTCATCGGCCCTAGGTCCAGAGGAAGAAGTGAGGGGGACCGGAGCCAGCCGGATGCCAGGCTCAGGCTCCCAGGATCTTCTTGGCCAGGTAGCCAGGCACAGAGGAGAGGAAGAGGGCGAGGAGGAGGAGCCGCGGCAGCAGAAGGAGCAGTTTGAGGAGCAGCCAGCGGTACGTGTGCCACAAGAAGTAGCGGGCAGACTTGAGAGGGTTCAAGAACCAGAAGAAGCTCGTGTCTGGCCGCCGGGAGCAGCAAGAGGGCAGAGGGGGCGCGGAGAGAGGACACAGAGGCTGAAGGCTCAGGGTGTGGCGGGGGCCTTGCAATAGGGGGCAAGAGCGTGTGCGCTTTCGGGCACCTCCTGCCCATCGGGGACCCCTGGGGCCCCAGCGTTGCAGCCGCTGGCTTCTGGCAAAAACTAGGAAGAGCGTTTAAGTCTGCGAAATGGGGCCTTCCCTGGGAGAGGAACCGCTTCCCTGTGCGGAAGCCCGGTGGCCCGTGCTCTGGTTCGGAGCGAGGGGTGGATTCCAGGGCGAAGCAGAAAAGGGAGGAGGCTCCCCTGCAAGGAGCTCTGCCCAGAAAGGTGCCTGCAGAGTGGGAGCAAGAAGACCAGAAGGTTCTGGCCCCTCCTTCCTGTCCCGGTGGCCCCAGGGACCAGTGTGGCAGGGGGGCCAGGCGAGGCCGCACACTCACTTGGGTTTCTCTAGGGGGTCGGGTTCATTGCGGGCCAGGCCCACGGGATTCTTCTCTGCCTCCTCCGCCGTCAGAAGATGCAACTCTGCCTCCACCTTGCCCTGCAGAGAGGAACGGAAGGACCCCAGTGCTCAGGCCGGGTGCCAGGCCCGCACCCGAGCCCGGCCCCGCCCTGCCCTCTGCGGGAGCCGCGGCGGTCCCCACCGTGAGCTCGAACTCGTCGTTCTCATTGCGGGCCAGGAGGGGCCACCAGCCTTTGACGCGCTTCTGCTTGAAGATGGAAACCAGGGGCACGTCCACCTCCCCCGTGGCCATCTCCATGGTGCACTGCTTGGCCGTCTTGGCGCCCCGGGGAAACCGGTTCAGGTCCAGCTCGATGGCCCCTGTGGCAACCCTGGAGTCAGCTCTGACATGAGGAGTCAGGCTCCCTCTGCCCCTGCCGCCCCCTGCCTGGCCCCTCCGTTCCCCAGCCCCGCACCCAGGAAGTCGTCCGCGGAGAAGTGGTCCGCGTCCCAGATCTGCAGGGTGAGCCGCGCGGGGATCTTGTACTCGGTCTCGTCCCAGGAGAACATGGACTCCTTCTTGGAGATGACGATCTTTTCCTCCGCGGCCAGGTAGTCGAAGGGGAACAGGTAGCGCCAGTTGAAGTTGCCCTCGCCGGTGAGGGAGTGATAGTGGACGTCCGTGTCCTGCTTGTCCTCCTGCTGGCCCTTCAGCCACCTGCCGGGGGCCATCGGCTCCAGATCCGCGGCCACCCGCAGGGGAGCCCCCTCCCTCCTCTCCGGCCTCCTGGGAAGGTAGGTTCACCCGACCCAGCTCCCCCACCCCCAGCCGGGGACCTCTCACCCACCCCCGCACAAAAATGTCGCTGGACTTCTCCCCGGTGAAGAAGTCATCGTCCTCCAGGACCACCTCGTCCGTGTTCCACACGATGACCCGGAGCTCGTACCTGGGCAGGGGAGAGGCCGGCTCGCAGTCTGGGGGTGGGGGCGGCCCCAGGCCGGGGTGCAGAGAGCATGATTCGGGGAAAGGGGGCAAGGAGGGGGAGCTGAGGGGCCCCGGGTGAGGGAGAGAGGGCCAGCCAGCCAGCATGGCTGTTGGGAGGAGAGCCCTGGGGGAAGCTCGTCAGGCCAACACACTAGGACAGCGCACGCTCCTGACTCAGGCCTGGGAGGGCAGGGGCCGCTGCTGCGGGTGGCTGAGCAGGACCTCAGTCTCCAGAAGCCAGAAGACACTTGTGTCTAACACAAGTTTACATGTGAGCCCAGCAGCCAGTAATGGGTGCCCATGGCATCTGGTTTCCTTTAGGTCCTTGTCTCAGGATTTTCCCCCTTTCAGTGTCATTGCCATTATAAATAAGTACATTTCACCTTTTAGGAGTGAGGTCGAGTCGTCCCCTCCACCACACTCCGAGTGGGGCTCTCAGTGGAGTTTAGCCCTGACTGCAAGTCCCAGGTGAGACAATGGGGTCGGGTGCCCCCTAGTGGCCATCCCTGGGACAGCTCACCTGTGACCTCCGACCTGGAGGCGATTCCAGGCAGAATTTGCTGTATAATTTGCAGGGCCCAGTGCAAGATGGAAACACGGGGCTCCTTTTTAAAAAATCATTAAGAATTTAAATATTGCCATCTTGAAATGAGCGCGGGGCCCCTCTGAGTGTGGCCTGTGCTACTTCCCCGCCCATGCGGTTGGCCCTGGTTCCAGGCACCGAGGATGTCAGAAGTGGCGGCAAGTCCATCCGGCCACCCTACAGGCGGGAAAACCAAGGACCAGGGAGGGAAAATGACCTGGCCGGGGTCAACTAGGAGAGGCAGGCGGCCTGGCTCCCGACCCAGTGCTCTTTCCACTCCATCGACCTCCCACCTCTTCCAGGTACTCACTCCTACACGTCTCCCAGGCAGGGGCTTTAAGAAAACCTGGCAGGGCTTAGAGCGCCTGGGTGGCTCAGTCAGGTAAGCATCTGACTTTGGCCCAGGCCATGATCTCATGGTTTGTGGGTTTGAGTCCCACGTCGGGCTCTGCACTGACAGCTCAGAGCCTGGAGCCTGCTTTGGATTCTGTGTCTTCTTTGCTCTCTGCCCCTCCCCTGCTCACACTCTGTCTCTCTCTCTCTCTCTCTCTCTCTCTCTCTCAAAAATAAACATTAAAAACAATTTTTAAAGAAAACCTGACAGAGCTTAATGACAGCCTGGAGTGGGGACAGGGGAGCAGGCTCTCAGGGGCCATGCCGCTGTGAGGAAGAAAGTCCACTGGAGGGTGCTGGCTAGTACACATCGCCTCACTGCCCGCACACTGGGGGTGTGACTCTGCCTTGGCAGAGGGGACCCACCCAGGGCAGGCCCACAGCCGTCTCCATGGGTTACTCTTTTCTCCCCTCAAGGCCACATGGAAAACACCACTGACCAAGGTGATGTAGGTGGTCTGGGCCTGGGGCTCCTACAGGAAGGAAGGGGTGGGGGAAGTAGTGCTGGGCCCCAGAAACTCACTTCTTGGGCTTCCGGGGGGAGATGTCCAGAGGCGTCCCAGGGGCCGGCATGTCCATGGGGAACATGTCCACCCACAGCTCCAGGCGGCCCTATGGAAGAGGGGGCGTGGCAGATCTCCCCAAGGACTCGCTCCCTGCCCGGGAAGGCCAGCTGTCTTCTCCCTCCCAACCTTTGTTCCCTCAGGGCCCGGTTCATCGATTTTCATCCTCGGACGCCAGAATTCCTAGGGCCTCACCAACAGCCCATCACAGCGTCTACGGGAGACGCTGCAGGGCTGCCCCTGAGCTGATGGGACTCACGCTCAAAGCAAAGACACAGGCCACTGGAGTTACCGTGGGGGGGCCATGCCAGGAAAGTGCCTTCCAGGTTTTGGGGAAGGCAGCGAAGGGTAGGAGGATCAGTGTTTAGGGGCCCAGGTAGGGGATTCCCTGATCCCAGAAACCAAAGAACCTCAGATCTAGGCCCGGCGAGCGTCACCTGCTCGATGCCTGGCTTGTCAGGGTTGAGCAGGGGCCGAGTCTCCACGTGTTCGGGCACCAGGCGGCAGCCCACGCGGGGGATGTCCTCCCAGTGCCGCAGGGCAGACAGCGCCACGTGCTCTTCCGTGGGCTTCCTCTGACCTGGGGGCGCCGGCGGGTCAGCTGCACACAGGGCCTCCGCACAGCCAGAGACCCCCGCTGGGCTGGACTCAGAGAGGCCCCTGCGCCACCACTCATCCATACTGTCTCCTTTTACTGTTGGGGAAACTGAGGCACGGGGGCGCCTGGCTTGCCCGAGTTCTCGGCTGCCCCATGGGGCCCAGAGAGACCTGTGTCCTTGGGTTTCCTCTGCCCGGGAAACCTGACCAGAGCAGCCTGCTGGGCTGCGAGGGCAGGGAGGGGAGGAATCCACCTCCTGTCTCGGCAGCCGGCATGAGTTCTGCAGCACACGCCTCCTGTTCTCTGGAAGTGCCACGTGGGCAAAGGAGTGGGGAGAGTCCGGGGCTTGGGGGCAGCTGGAACCTGGGCCCACACCCTCCCTCTGCTCCCGAAGGGCCATGTGACTTTGGGCAAGTCACTGCAGAATGGGGAGACCTCCCTACCCCACGGGATTCAGAGAGGGAGGGAGAAGGCGCGGTGTGGAAGGGCAGAGGCTGGGCAGACAGGCGTGGGACGCTGGGCTGATGGGCAGAAGGTGTAAGGAGACCCCAGTCTAGGCCTCGAGGTCCTGCCACAGAGAGGTGCGGTCCCTCTTGGCCTCTGACACCCCCGTGCCGTGTCCAGCGCCCTGTTACCATTCTCGTCCTCGATCTCAGAGGGCCCGGTGAAGACGTGGTTGGACACCTTCACTCTCCCGGGGGGCCCGAAGTGGGGGCCGTCCACTTTGCCCTCCTTGCAGAGGCGGGTCAGGATCTGGCTGGGCTTCATGGGGTCCCGCCAGATATTGTAGCCATGTCTGTGGGAGGGGGCACGCAGGTTTTATGGGGCTCAGGGTGGGGCTGGGGCCCACCCCCCCAGTGGCAACTGGTTCCCACCAGTTCTCTTAAGTTGGCTGCCGCCCCGTGTCAGCAAATGGGCCCCGCCTGAGACACTGGGGCTGCTGGAGGCTGAACCCTCGTACCCCAGGTTCCAGCCTCACATGCCCAGTGTCCTGGGGATGGGCTCTCAGCCTCCCTCCACACAGCCCAATCCATTCCCCAACCGGGCCTGCCCTCTGGAACTTCAGAGACTCCCATGAGGACACTGATAACCAGAGACGTTAGGGACGGGACGAGAGTCACACAGCCTGTCGGTGGCAGACGCTGGCTGGATCCCCAGCAGACTCCGCCTAGCAGTGCTGCCTCTCTCTCCAGCCCGCGGTTCTCTGTCCTGGAACCCCCCGCCCCCCACCTCGGCTCTCTCCTTGTGTTAGAATCCGTGGTCTGCTCAGAACCCCTACGGGTGGACGCCTGGCCTGGGACAGAAACTGTAACATATCCACCTTCCCAGATCACAATCTCTGAATCTCGTGTTTCTAGTCAAGGTGCAGCAGGAGCGCCCGCCGCGCCCCGCCCCGCCCCGCCCCACGCACATGGAGTAGGCCTGGGCGATGCCACAGGTGGCGCGGTGTTTGCTGTAGAAGCGGTTCTCCAGGTCGATCTTGGTCTCCCCAATGAGGTCGTCGGTGCCTACCAGATCCCAGTCGTACACGGCCACCGTCAGCATAGATTCCATGGGGAAAGAGGCCTCGATGTCAAAGGACCTGGCGGGGTGGGGGTTGGAAGGACTGAGGGTCCGGGTGGGGCGGGGGGCGTGGGCGTCTGGCCGGGAAAGCCAGGCGGGGGTCGGAGGGGGGCGGAGCATGTGGGACACCAGGGGGCCTTACTTCCCAAAGACGGGGTTGAGCTGCTTGGAGATGTAGTTCTCCTTGTCTCGGATGTCAGTCTTGCCTAGCCGGATGGCAATGTAGGGGTCGGCTTTGCCATTGATGTCTGCGGGGTGCAGGTCTGTGGCCTGGGGTGGGGGAGGGGTGCTCCTGAGCAGCCTCCCCCACACCTTCCTCACCTTCCAGCGGCCTCACCTCCTCCCTGATGGTCCCATGAGAGCAAAGGGTGGGAGCACCGGGCCAGAGAAAGGAGACTTGCTATGTGACTCGGCAAGTCATTGCCCGTCTCAGGTCTTGGCTCCCTCCTCTAGAGAAGGCGGAAACTAGGCCCGGTGACCTCTCTGGCGCCTCCCAGTTGGGGCTGTCACTTTGCAGCTGCTACAGGGCCTCCTGGGCGGGAGGACTGGGAGGCTGGGGGGGAGGGGATTCGAGGGGAGTCTTACCCTGACCACGTAGACTCGGACCAGCACGTTGATGGGGTCGTTGCTGGGGATGCCCTGGAACATGCCGTAGGTGGGGTCGTAGCCGGCTTCCCGGGACACGTCCTCTGGCAGTGGCACTTTGTACACGCAGAGGGAGCCCTGGGGCAAGGCAGGGGGCTCAGGCCAGGTGGCATTCAAACCAGCCCACGGCGCAGAGGGACGGCGCCCTGCTGCTCAGGGTGGATGGATCTGGGGGTCCAGGGGTTCCGGAGGGAGCGGCCAGGGCAATGTCGGGGATGGGGCCCTCAGCGGAGAAGCTGTTTTCTAAGCAGCATAGAAATATTTTTGTATTTTACCAATCAGTGTAGCTGATGGTTCCACTTGACTGTCAGCCCAGGGCTTGGGGTGGGGAGAAGAGCTGGCGGGGGTGGGGTGGGAGGCCCAGAGCCGGGGCACACACGCTTTGCCTGACCTTGAACCGGCCCACGATGCGCTCCTCCTCCGTGGAGCCATCCTCATCATCCCCCGTCTTGCCCCGCAGCAGGTTGAAAGTGTGCAGCCAGTCCTCAAAGTTGTCAAACTCAGACTCCAGCTCCTTGGGGTACACCTGAGCCAGGCCGGGCCATCGGGGGGACAAGGCATGACCGCTGCCCCCCCCCATCGTGTCCCATCTGCCCCCACCTGCCCCTGGTGGGACCCCGTACCCCTGCTGGGTCTGCCCCCAGACCCTCACCTTAAGCTCATCAATCTTGGGTTTCTTCTTCTCAGGGGCCTCAGGCCCTTGGCCAGTGCTGGGGCTCTGGGTTCTCTTTTTCTTCTCCTCCTTTGCTGCCTTAGCCTTCTCCTTGCCCTTCATCGGCCCCTTTAGGCCTGGCCAGAATCAAAAAAGGAGGCCCTGGTCAGTTTGGGGCAGAAACGGTGAAGCAGGAAGTTCCGGGTGAGAGGCCCAGATCTGCTGCTGATAGACTTTGCTAATTTAACTTCTCGGGGCTCTGTGTACTCAGCTGGAAACTGCAGACAATACTCCCTGGCCTGCCTGCCGCACACCGGGGGGTGCGGGGCACCAATAAAGCCACGCTGGGACTGCATACAGACTGCTGCCATGCCCCCCGCCGAGCAGAGCAGGGAAGGAGCGCGGGTCGAGTCGGGAGGCCTGAGCCGCACAGCGCTGAGCCCTTTCACTCTCCTCTCTGGCCTCCATCTACTTGTGTGTCCTATCAAGAGGGCTATTCTACATCAGCGTTTCCCAAACTGCAGTCAGTGGAACCCCCGCGGTGGGTGTTCTTGGAATGTTTTAGAAGAGAGTGTACACTGTGGTCAAATAAGCTGGGGAAACACCTTATATCTTCCTTATATAACATCTGTATATTAAAGGCACTGGGAAGTCCTGTGCCAAAAGACTTGTTTAATCCACTTGACCAAAGAATCCCCCTTTTTCACCTGGAACACCATTAATAGTATTCCATGGAAAAGGTCTGGAAAATGCTGAAGCTCTGAGGTCCCTTCCCAGCTGTGTTGTTCTGTCTGTAAATGTCAGTCCATCACTATGGTTGCTGAACTGGTCACTCTAGGTAAGAGCCTACACCTGCCCCCTGGTGCCCAGGGATGGCGGGTGGCAGCTGCCCTGGGCTGCCTGAGCTGCGCAGGCCCCTGGGAGGGGAAGCGGAAGCAGCTGGCAGGGCGGGCGGGAGGCAGAGACCCCGGGTCCCAGGCTCACCCTCAGTGTTCTCCACCTCCTCCTTCTCCTCCAAGTCGATGCCTGAGGCCTCTTGCTGTCGAAGTTGCTGCCAAAAGATGAGGCGAAGAGGAGAGACGGTGGGCTTCTTGGAGAGGGGTCTTTTGACCCCATACTGTGGTCTCAGACCAGTCTTAAATGCTTAGAAACAGAAACTTTTTGGGGCGCTTGGGCGGCTCGGTTGGTTGGGCCTCTGACTTCTGGTTTCTGCTTGGGTCATGATCTCGTGGTTTGTGAGTTCGAGCCTCACATAGGGCTCATGCTGATGGCATGGAGCCCGCTTGGGATTCTCTCTCCCTCTCTTTCTGCCCCTCCCTGGCCTGCTCTCTCTCTCTCTCTCTCTCAATAAATAAATAAATAAAAATAATTTAAAGAAAAGAAACAGAAACTTTTTTCTATTGGGGTTCAAACCCATCACGCACTCTGTGTAAGTGGGTTAAAAAAGTTTATGATATTGTGTGCGATATGACTAACTGTGGTCAGGAGTTTATGATTCTTGAAATTATGCATCATTTAAAAATAAAATGACCTTTAATGTTGATTCTTAGTGGTATTCTCTCTTTTTTTTTTTAAATGTAGAAAAGTATAATTGAATACGAAAAAATGTGCATTCTGTTCTTCCACCTGGTCCATCCCACCTGCTGGAAACTAAATCGTGGAGTTTCAACCACGGCACCATCTGGTGGCAGACTATGCAAATTACAGGATTAGACACCAGGAGTCGACAGACAGCCCCTCTTGGAGTTCGAGCCTGGCCAGCTTGAATCCAGGAGATGATGGTGGGAGAAGATACTACTAGGTGACCCCCAATTATCTGCCTGCCTGAGTTTTAGAAGTTTTTCTGGGAACACAGGCATGTAGTTAAAGATTACATTTCCCAGCCTCCCTAGCAGCTGTGTGGCTATAGGGACTAGATTTAGGCCAACCTGAGTGGAAGTGATATGTGCAATCCCTAGGTTGGGCCCTTAGGTGGAAAGGAGTATGCTTCCTCCTCTTCTCTTTGCCCTTTCCTGTGCACCGGTATTAGGACGTGAGGGTAAGCCAACTCCAACCTCACGGATGCCAGTGCCTGCCACCATTACGTCACCATCCCAGCCTAACTCCACTCTCTGAGATGTTATGTGAGAAAGAAAGAAGCTTCTGTCTTGTTCAGACCACTCTAACTTGCTACAGCAGCTTAGCCTGCTAACTAACGTGCATCGAAACATCACACACAGCCTAGGTCACAGAGAGGGCCTGGGGAGAGACGACGGCTGGCTCAGCTCAGATCCTACTGAGGAAGCACAGCCATGGGCACATGTCCCTCTTGGTCCCTCGGTAAGTCAGAGAGTGCCCTGAGCTAAGGAGGCAGAGTGGAGAGCGACAAATGAGGAAGAGAAGAAATGCATTTTCTGGAACTTTTCTGTCAGCAGACAGAAGCTGCATGCGCGCAGCAGGGGAAGGACATTTCACAGCCCCAGTGACTGAGGTGTGCAGAAGGAAGCAGTATGAGGAGGTGCAAGTACTAGTGAGAAATCATTGCTCCCTTTTGGCCTCTGCGCACGTTTCTCCTCTTCCTCGAAGGTCACCTTCCCTGGGAAGCCTTCTCTGACTCCCCCAGGCATTGATTGGCCTTTGTCATCAGACTGTACTGTATCGGCTTACACGTCCATGTTGCCCAGTAAACTGAGGGCTCCTTGGGGCAGGTATGGACTTCTCTTTGGCACCCGCAGTACCTAGGATGGTGTTTGACTCATCATATATACTCAAGAGATGTTTGTGGAGTGAGCGAGTGAAGACAAGAGGAAACCTAGCCACGGAATGGCGACTGGGCCGCCATCTTGGAAGAGGTGGGTCCTGAGCTAGAACTTCAAGGATGTGAAACCGTGTTCCAAGCTCACGTTGAGGGAGTCGGGGAACTGGCTCTGGTGGGGAATGGGCAAGAAGCTGGACTGGAGGGGCTGGTGTGGGGCTGGGGTCACCTCCCCTAGCCCCATTCCTCCCTGGCTCCCCAGCCCAGGCCTGAGGCCTCACCTCCTTCATGGTATCAATGGAGGCAAAGTACTTGGACCACCAGTCCAGCATGCTCTCATCGGGCTCCTCTTCCTCTGGCTCTTCTGAGCTGCCCTTTTTCTTCTTTTTCTTCTTCTCCTTCTCCTCGTCAGCCTGGAGGGTTGGCCAGGTCCAGAGGCTGGTATACATGCCTGCTCCGTGGCCATTCTCAGAGCCCTGGACCATCCAGGGGCTCTGGACCCCCATCCATTCTGACCATGTGCTCCTGGGAAGCCTTAGACTCCGTGAGGCTGCTTGGGGCCACCAAGGTCAAAGGGTCGGGGGCCACGTTTTGTGGGAGAGGATGCCATGGCCCGGAGAGGGTCATGACCTGTCAATCTGAGGTGCTTGCCAACGCAGGACTGGCACTCAGGGGCTCCGCTGCCCGAGCAGTTCTCTCCCTCTGCCTCTTTGGAAGGGTGTGCTGGCCCCGAGCATCCAGGGGCTGGGGGTGACTCAGTCCCTGATGCCGAGCGCCTTGGCCTCATACCCTGTGTCACTGCAGGCTCCTCTCTCCCCAAAGCCCCCAGGATGGGCCCACACTCACCACATCCACCTTGATGACGGCATCAGAAGTCTGCAGAGGGGAACCAAGGAGACAGGGACAAAATTAGCTACCAGGGGCCTGAAGTGGCAGGTGGTTGCCCATCTAGGAGAGGAGAAGAGACGAGCAGGAGCCAAGAGGGAGCTCATGCAGGGCCGTTCGCCGTGAGCCCCCGTGCCCGGTGGGCCTCGCACTGACAAGAGCACACTGCCTGGCGAACCCGCCAAAGGTCCGCTTGGCTGATGTCTCCTCAGACTTTCAAGGATGGTGGCTCTCGACCCTGGCTGCGTGTTAGAATCACCAGGGGGCTTTTACAGATGACCAGCGCCTGGTCGCCACGGAATCCAAATGTGGGGGGTGGGCACCTGCCTAGTTGTAAGCTCCCCAGATGGTTTCAACGGGTATCGAGGGCTGGGCAGGGAGCCTGACCGACATGCGGAGGGGGGGGGCAGAGTTCAGTAACGGTGGCCACACAGGGTCAGCTTCAACTCCAGGAGGGTGTTCCCCCCTGAACAGGGCCAGAGCCTTAAACATTTAGCGGATGCGTACGGAGCCCGGGGCCTGGCGGAATGATGGTGAAGCCCGGGCCCATGCCGTCCTCTGTCTTGTTCACCGATGGTCTGAAATTAAGGGGTTCACCTCTGGCCCCAGGAGGAGCCCCCAGGGAGGGAGCCGAGGGGGCGTGGGATCTCCAGGCCTAGTCCCCCAGCAGCGGGCTTTCCTGGCAGGGCCACTGCAGGGCTGTGGGCCAGGCCCTGGCCCGTACCTGCTCCCCTTTCCTGAGGCCCATGCCCCGTGCTAACTCAGCCAGCTGGCTGGGACCCTCTGGGATTACGTAAGGACTGTGGGCCAAGGGAAGGTCATTTCAGACCAAACACAGACCTCAGAAGCTAGGAGGAGCCCCAGGCTGTGTGAAGCACGTGCGGTCAGGAATGGGAAGGAGAGAATGCGGCAGGGAGGAAGCCCACATCTGGCCCCTTGGTGCTGTCTGCACTCAGGATGGCCTGGTCCAGGCTGGCCTCCTTCCCACCCTCCCCTGCAGGCACCACCTCTACATCTAGACCCCAGATGACAGGTCGCCCTCTGGCAGATAAATGGCCCTAGTCCCAAGACCACGAGGAATAAGGAGCCTCCACCTGGAAATCCTTCCCCAGCCCAGGCTTGGGCAGGGTTGTTTGCGAATGGCTAGGATGGAAACCCAGGGACCCTCTGGAAAGAACACTGGTGTTCACGCAAGGATCAAATGTTACTGCTCTTGGTCTCTTGTACGTGCACGCCACTCGCTCGTACGAGTGCACGCTCACACGCACACTTAGGCACACATGCACGGAACTGATGGCCTTGTATTCCAGGACAGTGTGTGGCTGGATCGCTTGCACATGTAGCCAGGGTTAGCCCTCGACCATGACACGCCAAAGGAGGTGGCTCTGCTCACGAGAAGTGGCCCGCATTCCCAGCAGGCGTGGGACTGACCCAGGTGCCTTACCGCGTCCAGCTTCACCATGGTCTCCAGCTTCTTGACAGGCACCTCTGGCTCCATGGTCACCACGATCTCCCCTGCGGGGTGAGAGGAGGGACCCCCATTGCACAGCACACGGCGACCCCGAAGGAGCCTGCCTGGACAGAGAGACGGACAGACAGGCAGACAGAAAAGAGCAGGAGTAACAGTGAGAGTTGGAAGCGGCTGGAAGGACCAGAGGCCTAAAGCTGATTCTGGAGCTTTCTGAGGCAAGAGGGAGGGACAGGGCAGTTGGGCATAAGGAGAGGGAGAGAGTGAGCCAGAGAGAAGGCAGAGCTGCGGTGGAGTGAAACAGGGGAGGCTGGGCTGGGGCTGGAGGGTGGGGGGAGGCTGGGAGGCCGGGTCTCCAAGAACCAGCAGAGGAAGCCATCTGCCCTCAGGCCCTCTAAGGGTGTGTCTTGCTCCCGCCCTTTCTGGCTTCAGAGTGAGGGGCAGCCAAAGGGAGCCTTGGCCACCAGGATGGGGCCTCCCCCGGCCTTCCCCACACCCACTTGGGGACGCCCCTGCGGAGCCAGTCGGCGGCTTCGTGGCCTGGACTGTGAGCAGGAGCCCCTCCCGTGGGCCGATGGAGCCAGGCCTGGGCTTCGGGGTGTGGCCGTACCCGTGGTGTTCCAGTTGGGGGCTGAGCGGTCTGGGGGCCTGTAGATGAAGCGCCGCAGAGAGCTGACGGCGTGGGAGCCCACCAGGGTGTAGCGGCCGAAGGCCCGGCAGTCCACCACTCGGATGTTCAGGGGTGGGTGCAACAGCTCGTTCTCCGGGAGGTCCTGGAGGGTGTGGGCCGAGTGCAGCTGGGGCTCAAGGAGGGAACGGAGGAGCCGGGCCACCCCCGGTCACACCGGCCGCACCCGGCTCCGCCCGGCACCCACCACTTCAAACCACTTGACGAGGGTGTTGAAGTTGGGGTTCTTCTTGTAATTGTGGATCAGGGATGACTGCACCCCCTTCCCCGCGCACTCGATGTCTACCCGCGGCCGGTCCACCTGGGCCAGGTTGACCCGCTTCAGGTCCCGCAGGCCCCAGAACAGCACCTGGGCAGTGGGGAGAGGAGAGCCCCCCAGCGGGGCTGATTGAGGGTGGGCTGGGCCACCTGAGAAGGAACTGGGCGATGGGTGGGCAGCGGGAGGGTCGGGGGCTGGAGAGCTGATGAGAAGCGGGTGTCCTCAAGGGGCTAGGGGTGAGGGTGGGTATGGGGACAAGGACGGGAGGGCTGGGAAAGGTCCTGGAATGATGCGGTGTGACTCAGTGCAGACTGGGCAGGCACTGGATGAGGGGGAGCCTGGCTCTGCTGCTGGCTCTGGGTGTGACCTTGGACAAGTCACTTTCCCTTCTAGGCCCTCAGTCTCCTGGATGCCAACAGTGTGATGCGCGCACAAGAGCCCTGATGGCAAGAGAGTGAAGGGGGCAAGGACGCCAGAACACAGCAGGGCCTGTCCAGGACGGGGACAGGAGGACCCCGACTGAGCCCTCACACACCTCGATTCGGTATTTGCTGAGCACAGGCCGGATGCCCACGGGCACAGGCATGATGGGACCTCGGTCCATGTCCACCGGGCCGTTGATGGGTGGCAGGTCCGCCTTCCCCGCAGGCCCAATCTGGGGATTGGGAGTCATAGTGTCACGCTCCCCTTCCCCGTGAGTTCTCTGTCAGGTGACGTGGGGAGACAGGGAAGGCCGAAGCCCCGGGCCCCTGAGAACCACGCCCCAGCTTCAGTCAAGCTGGCCTCGCAGCAGGATGGGGAGGAGAGCAGCCCCTGGCCCCCTGCCCCCCTTCCTCACGCCCCCTCCCCCTCCCCGCGGCCCCACCTGCAGCAGCTCGAAGGCAGCCAGCAGGTCCCCGGCGGTGGCATTGCCGCGGTAGATCTGGTAGTACTCGAGCTGGGGTGGGAAGCGGGGCGGGCAGTACGCCTCCTCGGCCATCTTCACCAGAGGCTTGGCGAAGGTCCGGCCCATGAAGTCGGCTTTGCCCTGATGTGACAAATAACCGAGGTGGCCTCCCGGCTCTTGACTTCCATGGATGTTCACACCTGGGATCTCATTCAGTCCTCCCCATAGCCCCAGGTGCTAAGGGGCTGGGCGTGATCACTCCGTTTTACAGATAGGGAACGCCAAGCCTTGGGGCCCACTGCAGACTTGGTCAAGGCCATGCTGGCAGTGAACGGCGGATGCAGGACTCAGGACTAGCAATGAGATCTTCCTACGTCTAGTTCAGGGCCCTCAGGGTATCCCAGTCGCTGGAGTGGTGGCTCCCCGGCGCTGCAGGGGTCACCTCAATCCTTGCTCCCCGGCTCCAGAGCTCCCATGGAGAGCTGCGAGGCTGTTACTGACTGCGGTCAGGTGTGGGCAGGGGGCCGAGGAGCCCCGGGAGGTGGGAAGGCTGATGACGGCAGGACTTGCTGGCGAATGTCCTGATGACTCTGGACCTGAGCTGGGTCTGTCTGTGGCAGGAGGTAGGGACGCCCCGGCCTGGGTCCTCCCTGAGATCCCAGAGGCCCACGGCATCGGGAAGGGGTGGGGCTGCAGTGACAGGGCGGGAGAGCTGGGAGTCTGCTGGAGGGGCTGGTCGGCAGCCCCCACCCCAGCTTCCCGGCAAGCACCCTGGCTGAGGGGCTCTGGCACTGGGCGCCACGGCTAGAGGCGGCTGTCGACGCAGGTGGAGCACAGGGAGGAAGGCGTAGGTCCCTGGCGCCGGAGCCCACCCATACCATGGTGTCTTGGTCGTAGATTTCGATGACAATGATGGGGGGGTCATCCCGCAACTCATGGGCTTCGCCATACAGCTCCAGGTTGTCGAACACCAGCATCTGGTCCCAGGTGGGGCACAGGGTCTCGTTCAGCACCTGCGGCACGGGGCAGGCGGGGCGGTGGGTAATAGGTGGTGTGTGGGCAGATTCGTGAGCAGGAGTCGCCCCAGGTCACCGAAGCTTCCAGGGACTCCAGGGAAGGGAGCGCCGTGTTGGTCCCCAGTGGCCCCCCCTACCCCCCAGGTCTTTCCTTTCTTCTGTGTTGAATGTAACCAGGGCTAAAGCCTTTACCAGTGTGGCGTGGGCCTGCAGATATCTGCGAGGCCGTCCTCTGAGGATCCGGGGTGCTGGCTGTTTTTCTAGGTCCCACAGGCTCCCAGCCTCCCCAGTAATCCAGAGCACAGCTGCTCCCTCCCGCCCTGGGCCCTCACCTCTGTGCACTGACTCTGGTTGATGAAGAAGACGCGGGCAAAGGGGTCCGAGAGGCCGCTGCTGTCGGCAGCGAAGAGGCTGCGAGCCTGGTACATGTGGGCGCGGAGCTGGAAGGCCTGCTTCTCTGTGGGGGAAGGGCAGGCTGAGGCTCCCGAGCCAGGGCGGCCAGGGGTGGCCAGGGACGGCCAGGGGCGTCCCGGACCCAGGGGCCGTCACTCACTGGTGTAGACCAGGCTGATGGGCGGGAAGGCGTGCAGGCCCAGGCCCTGGGCCGCCTTGACCTCCTCGAAGCCGCAGGGCAGGCCGCACAGGAAGTCCTTGCGCTGCTTGCTCAGGCCCAGCCACAGGTAGAGCTCCAGCTTGGCCTGCACCGTCCAGCCCGCCGAGCCGAAGCCCCGCTTGCCCGGTAGCTGGGGGTGGGGGTGGGGTCAGCTGCCTGGGGGGCCTGGCAGAGGCCTGGGTCAGAGCCGCCCCTGCCCCTCCACAGCCATCCCACCGGACTGGGGGCCGGGGGTGGGAGCAGAGCGGAGGGGGGCTGGGCCGGGCGCTGCCCCTTCCCCCTCTTGCCGCTCTGGCTCCAGCTCTTCTCTGAGCACCTGCTACCTGAGGGCTCAGGCCTGCCGGACCCAGGGCCGGGGGCCTGCTCCCTCCAAGGGGAGGCCGATCCCTTGAAAGAAGCCAGATGCAAACCCTGGCCGCCCCCCCTCCCCCCAAGCCTCGCTCCCCTTCTGGCACCTTGAGGAAGAGCGTCTTGACCTTGGCGCAGTCCTTGCCCAGCTCCTCCTCGACGATGGAGAAGAGCAGGTCCTTGGAGGGCACCCTGGCGTAGGCGACGCGTTTGTTGTTGCTCAGCATCCAGATGAAGACGTCGGGGATGCTGTGCTGAGGCTGGGGCGGGAGCGAGGGCGGCCGCTAAGGGAGGCGTCCTGCCACGTGGCCAGGGCCCCCCGGAGCCTGACCGACCCTCAGCAGCTCTGCCTCGGGGCCCAGAGGGCCAGGCCTGGGTCTGCAGAGCAAAGGACCCGGATGCTGGGTCTTCCTTCGCCTCCCGCCGATTGAGTGGAGAGAACACACAACAGGCTGAAGGGCTTGGTCGCCCCAGTCCCCTGAGGGCTGTCAGAGCAGGAGGGGCCTCCTCGTGGTCCCGCCCAGCCCCTTCCTGTGCAGCAACCCCTTCTCCGCTCTAGTCACTCCGGTTTAGGGGATAGGCACCCCCTCTCCGCACGCTGGCAGGGGCCACACCTCGTCTGCCAGGAAGCGCAGTTTCTGCAGGAAATTCTGGCACAGCCTCAGCTTGTCCCGCACTGTGTGCCGCTTCACCTGTGCCCGCAAGGTCTTGGCCTGCTGTCCCATGCTCTCCTGCGGGGAGGGGGTGCTATGAGTGGGGCTCAGGCCATGCCATGCTGCACGGTGGAGGGGGCTGGCCCTGGTGGCTGTGACCTCAGAGACGGATGTCCCCCCACCTCGGGCACCCTCCCGCCATCCCCTGTGTGGTCCGGGGTGTCCTCACCAGCTCCCGCATGCAGGACTTGAGGCGCTCCCTGTCCAGCCTGGTGCGGGACGAGTGGCCCTGGTCCTTGTCAGCGAGGGAGAGGAAGCGGCTGGGGGACCAGGGGAGCAGGGCTCAGCGGAGCCCGCCGGCCAGCAGCTGATACCTCCTTCCCGGCCCAGCCCCCCACTTCCGGCCGCCCCCACCCCCCGCTACCCCCCCTTCCCTCTCACTGGCAGCCACAGCTGAGCTCCTCCAGGACACCCCGCAGGCGACGCTCCGGATGGGACTTCTCCGTCTTTATCATCTCCTGCACGTCGTTCAGGCCTTCTTCCTGTGGACCCGGAGTGAGGGCGTACGCTGAGCCGCCGCCCCCGACCTCGGTCTCCCCAGATGTCTCATCAGGGGAATGAAGGGCTAGTGACCTGGGACCTCTCACTAGCGCCACGGCCCCCGCCCCCTTCCCTAGGGTCCTGCCACCTTACGGAAACCACCGATTCCCCAGGTTCGGTTTCTTCCAGAAGGAAGAAGCCACCTCTGGGCTGTGCGGCCGTAGTGGACTTGCTGGGGCTGGGCAGAACCAGGGCTACACAGGGGTGGGGTGGGAAGGCAGTGCAGGCCGGAGACCGAGGGATTGGCCAGCTGACTCCGGGGAACAGCAGGACAGGACAGGCCAGGATTCCCAGACTCCCCTCGAGGTAGCCCTTGGGCCTTCCGCCCGCTCCTGGGACTTGGGAGCGGGGACAGGCACAGAGGTCCTGCTGGGGCTATTCCCGCAATCCTCGCCCCCCGCCCTCCCCATGGCGAGCTGCCGGGCAGACTGCCTTGTGTGCCGCAGGGGGAGGCTCCCAAGCCGGGCGAGGCCCCCCGAAGCAGCCCGCACCCCCGGCCTGGCCCTGACCAGCTTGTCTGCGATGTGGTCCATGATGTTGGCGTTGTAGAGGCGGCGGCGCTGGTCGGCCACCAGCTCTTGATGTAGATGCAGGGCTTGCGCTCCAGGTAGGGCAGATGGAAGTAGTTCCTGGGTGGGAGGAGGGGCGGGCTGAGGCCTGGGGCCCCCGGAGGTGGGAGGGCCAGGCCACGAGACGTCGGGAGGTGGCAGGCGGGGCCTCTCGGGACCCGCCATGCACCGGGCTCACCTGTCAGTGATCTGGGGCCGCATGGGTGGGGTGGAGGACACGGAGGCCAGGTCCCCACCCTCATCAGCATCCTCGTCACTGGAGTTCTGGATCAGGTCTACTTCTTCCTCGTCCCCGGGCTCCTTCCGGGGCCTAGGCCGCTGGGGCCGTGACAGGCCATCAACTTCATTCCCATAGTTGCCTGGAGGTAGAAAATGGCAGGCTGCCGGCTGACCGACTGCTGCGGATTTGTGGGAGGGAAGCGATGAGTCAGGGACTGTGGAGGGCGCTGCGAGCCTACCGGCTTGGACACGACAGAACACTAGCCAGAGGAAGGCGCCCACGTCCTCTGCCCCTCGCGAAGATCTTGCTAGCGGCCCTGCTGGCCACTGAGCCTGAGATCCAGCCTCGGGCACGGCGTGTATTCCTACTCTGTCCCCTTCTGCAGGGAAGGCTTTCTTCCTCAAGTCCTGATCACAGCTTAGCCCTGCAGGTGGTACCCCTGTGGGCGTGTGTGCACTCTCATGGGTACACTGTGGGCGCTTTGGGACTTGCAAAGGGAAGCTGTCAGTTTCCCTCCCCGTCCCCCGACCTGTGGTGCGGGGCCTAGCAGTCACTACCCAGCAGCCCCCACGCCCGAAGACCCCTCTCAGCACTCACCTATGGTGACCAGCACTCACCTATGGTGACCTCAAAGGTGACTGGCTTGTCTCCATTTTTCCGGTCGATCATTGAGGCCTCCAGGAAGGCTCCAAATAGAAAGAATTCTTCCATTTTCCCTGTGCAGCTCTGTGGGGAAGGCGGTTCAAACCATCCCCAAACCTCAGCAAGGATGTTGGGCCTGGCACCAGGCCTCTTCTTACCCCCTTACAGACAGGCCTTTTGGGGTGACGGGGGGGTGGAAGGGGGTGGAGGGTGGGGAGTTGGGGAGTGGGGAGAGCGGGGGGGACCTCCCACCCCATCGTGCAGCTAAGCAGCCCAGACCCCGAGGCCCAAATTCTTTCATCCTCCAGCCTGGACTTCCCCGGGCAAGGACAACCATGGCCAGGAGCAGGGCAGAGAGGAGGTTCCATTTGGGGACCTCCAGGCAGAGCCCAGGCCCAGGCTGCCACGGCGGGAAGGGGGCTGAGCTGGGGGGGGCTCTGGAGGACCGCCCAGCCCCCCCGGGGGCCTCACCTCCGAGACGGGCGTGGCCTGCTCCACCTGCACCTCCGTGGAGCTGGTCAGCTCGGGATTGGAGGTGTCCAGGAGCTCCACAGCCAGGCCCAGCATGAGGCGGGCGCGGAAGGACACGCCCTCACCCAGGCCCTCGTTCAGGTCCTGGTGCTCGTCCAGCAGCGTGTAGTTGCGTGTCGAGCCGTACATGTTCACCCAGGCTGGGCCCAGCGTGGGCAGGAAGCCTGGGGGCCGCGGGGAGAGGGACAAGGGGCTCACCCGGGGTGGCGGGCCCTCTCTTGGGGGCTCCGGTCGCAGAGCCGAGGACCCCATGCCTTGCTCGGGAAATGTTCGAGGCAAGAGAAAGCCTGCGGGCCAGCGAGTGGCTCACCAGAGGCTGTAGGGAGGGCTCGTGTCTGCTGTGCACGGATGGGCCTGGGGCGGCCTTCCCACTGGCCTTGTGCACTTCCCTGGGTCGTGCCCCCTGCTCCCTGGCACGCGGAACAGGGGCTGCCTGTCTGAAAGACAGACGCCAGCTCCTCTCAAACTCCTCAGCATGGCCTTGTGGCCCTTTGCTGCCTGTGCAGATGGGCGTCTTGCCGGGCGTCCCGCCCCGCTCCCCGACCACCCCCTTCCTCTCCAAAGACTCCCTCTGTCTGCCTGGTTAACACTTTCTCCAGGAAGCCTGAGTCCCAACTAACTTCTCCCGTTTGTTGGCATTTGTTGTCTCCTGTGTAACACAGGGGCCAACTCTGCTGTGTGTGCTTTGTTTGGTTGGTTTTTGTTCTGTCTGGCTTTAGAAAAAAATTATAGCATTTAAAAAATCAAGATATACTTTACATAACATAAAATTCGCCGTTTTAAAATGTGATACTTTACATAATATAAAGTTCACCATTTTATTTATTTAAAAAAATTTTTTTTAATGTCTATTTTAATTTTGAGAGAGAGAAAGAGTATGAGTGTGGGAGGAGCAGGAGAGAGGGAGACACAGAATCTAACGCAGGCTCCAGGCCTGTCAGCTGTCAGCACAGAGCCCGACGTGGGGCTCGAACTCACAAACCATGAGATCATGACCTGAGTTGAAGTCGGCTGCTTAACCAACTGAGCCACCCAGGCGCCCCTAAGGTTCATCATATTAAACTGCGCCTCCTTCCCGTCAGTCCCCTCCCCCCAACCCAGGCTCCCGCTGCTGACCTTTGTCTCCATCATTAGAAACCTTGCGCAGGTCAATGAAGTGGGTGCCGATGGCCACGTCGTTGACCTTGTCGGAGTCTCGGATCTGCACCTTCATGCGCTTGCAGAGTGGGGGGAACAGGTCTGTGAAGACGACCTGCTCATTCCACAGCGGCTCGTAGCTGCTTTTCTGCACTGACGTCTTGCCCTGGTGGGAGGAAGCGAGGGTTAGGGTGTGTGTGTGTGTGTGTGTGTGTGTGCGCGCACATGTACGCATGTGTGCGATGTGTGTACACGCATGTGTATGCATGCATAGATATATGTGTGTGTATGCATGCGTGTATGTGTGGTATGTGTGTATGCATGTGTACACATGGGGTGTGTGTATTGTGTGTGTGGTATGTATATGCATGTATGTATTGTGTCTGTATATGTTCACGTATATTGTATAATGGTGTGCATATGCACACATGTATGTATGTGTATGTGTGTATGTATGCATGTGTGTATGTGTTATGTGTGGGATGTGTGTGTGTGGCATGTGTGTATGCGTGGGATGTGTGTGGTAGATGTATATGCATGTGTATGCGTGTGCGTGCGTGTGTGGCGTGTGTGTATGTGTGTGTGTACTTATCTCCGGCAGGCACTCTCCGCCACTCCAGCCTCTCAGACTCTCCTCCCTTTCAATGCTCCCGCCTTAGCTCGTGTCTAGAGCGCAGAGGCAGGGAACATCCCCTGAGGCCTGTCCGTGGCTGAGAGGACCCCCAACCTGGCCTTGGCCCCAGCCCCTCTCAGCTGGAGCTCCCCTCACCTCTCACTCGCCTCCAACGCACCAGATCAAAGGCATCTCCCTGCTTCCGATTTCACCCACATCCTCCTCCAGCCCCCCTCTCCCAATCATCCTGCACCTCTAACGCTTCTCGCCCCAAGCCCAGCCTCCTGCGTCCTGCACCCCGGTACCTTCTGGCCAGCAAAGAAGACTTGCACGTAGGGGTCCACCAGGTCCTTGTTCTCACCAATGAACGCCTTCTTCACATTGGCCATGAGGCTGGTGTTCATACGGGGCAGCCCCTCTGCTCGGTAAATCTTCACGTAGAACCGGGCCCACTGGCGTTCGGGGGGCACCCCCTCGGGGAGCAGCAAGTTCCTGCCGGTACATACGGCTAGGGCTGTGGTGGCAGGCCTGGGCACTCTGGTCCTGCCCTGGCATTGGCAGACCCTTGGGGCCTGGAACAATCTCCGTGGACTCCTGCCCCGCCCCGCCTCAGCCCTCCCTCTCCTGGGAGGAGAGTCTGGGGACGCCAAGACCAGCCCTGCCCTCGGTCCTTCTTGGAGGGGCCGGGCTGTCTGGGAGCGGGCAAGGACAGGGGTGGGGTCTGTGGGACAGGTCTGCCCCAGGGGCTCCCGTTGGGCAAAGGGTTAGGTCAGGTGTCCAGGGGTTGGGGGGATGGGAGCCTCACCCTTCGATGTCATCCTCCTCTGTCTCATTGGCCTTGTGGGGCGTCTTGATGTTGTCCCCCTTGCCCACCACGGCCACGTCACACTTCACGTAGCCTTTCAGCCCAGCGGAGATGTCGTCGGGGTCCGACAGGATGGCCCACTTGTGGTGGAACTGGTGCTCTGCAGTGGCGAGGGGTGGGAACTGCACCAGCCGCCCTGGGACAGCTGCAGAGCTGCCGGGCCGAGCGTCTTTAGGCCCCCGGTCCCCAGGATGGCCAGGAGGAGACGGAGGCCCCCAGAGGGGCGAGCAGCTGGGGCAACGTCCCGCATCCCCATGTGTATGGTGCGACTTTGAAGCGAGGACCCTCCAGACTGGCTTCTCTCCCTGCAGCCCTCTGACCCCACCCCTGTGGACAACCTGCACACGGCTGCCAGACGGAACCTTCAGAGAGGCTTCCCCTCCCTCACTCCTCCTTTCAAACCGTCTGGGGCTTGCCAGTGCTTGGGGTATAGACCACAGACCTTGGGGTGGTCTGTGGGGCCTCCCGATTCAGCCCTGCCTGGCTCACTCCACCCATCCCACCCTGCCCCCGTGCTCCTGCTGGGCCCAGCTGCTTACTTCTCTCTGGACAATTCGAGGTGCTGTTCACGCTCCCCTGCCTTTTATAGCTGCTGTTCTTTGAGTTCGGAATGGCCTCCTTCCTACCCTTCCCCCATCCGAACTTCTCTGACCCCCACCAGGGAAGGCTCATTGGGCCAGGGGGTTGCAAGCACTCCGGGCCTCGTCTGCGCTCCACCAGAGGACGTGTAGACCACCCTTCCTCATCTCCAGCAGGGAGTAGTGGTGACTGAGCAGTGTCCCGCCCTGCTAGGGCGCAAACAGGCCCTGGCCCCCCAGGAAACCCTGTGAGCCCCATAAGATGCTGATACCACGACTCCCAGCAGCACCTGGGAGCCCTGTGTCCCTGGCATCGTGCTTCCAATGACTCCCTGACTGGGTCAGCAAGAAGGTCAGACCAGACCAGAGACCATCAGGGTACAGACATCGGTGCCCCCACTGAAGGGGCCATGCGACCTCAGGCTCAGGAACGGATTCAGGAGTAGCAGCAAATCTGGCGTGGGTTGCCCTAGTGGCGAGCCTGGACTTTGGGCCCACCTGGACCTGGGTTCACCACCTTTCCCCTTCCCCGGACCTGCCACAGAAGCTCGCTGAGCCCGTTTCCTTCTGGTGAAAAGCAGTGATGACATCTGCGCAGGGCCGGGGCAGGGGTGGGGGTGGGGGGTGGGGTTAGGCCTGCGGGGATGGCGTGCATGGCCTGGGGCCTGGCACTTAGAGATGCTCCCTGAGCGGCAATGGTCTCCTCACCAGGACTCCACTGCCGGGAAGCCCAGGCTCCTCGCTGTCTCTCCAAACCCCCTACCGCCAGTACGGGGGGCACTGCTCAGCCCTGGGTGGGGCGTCTCCTCAAGGATGCCTGCATCACGCCACCCCATGGCCCACCGTTGGGCGTGCGATCCTGGGGAGCACCAGATCGAGACTGGCTCTCTTCCCCGCTCCCTACAGCGCTAATGGTCACTGGGGCCGCCCTCTACTGAGGACCACAACGTGTGTGTGGCGGTGGGAAAGGCGCCGGCCTGGCAGCCGGGAGACCAGGTTCTGCTCCCAGGAGGCTTTGGGCAAGTCTCTTCATTCCCCTGGGCCTCAGTTTCTATGTCTTCATAGAAAGGCTGGACTAGATGTTTTAAGGGCTCTTGCGGCTTGAATGTTCTAAGATTTTGTGATTTTTATGTGTATAACCTTGGGTCTGGGCTCCGATCCCCTAGTCTAAGTCACAGAGCGTGCACCAGCCTAGTGTCTAGTAGGTCGGGCCATAAGAAATAGCCAATTTGTTTAATTTAATAGTTTAGTGGTACCTCCAAGCCACTTAACTTCTCTCGGCTTCATTTGTTTCATCGGTAAAATGGGAAGGAATGCTTACCCCTAGCTCACTGTTTCGTGAGGGTGAAGTGTGATGCTCTGGGTGAAATTGTAGTGTCCCTCTCACAGGGCCCAAAGAAGTCATTACTGTATCCTGAGTGGTGGGTTCAGGTCAGGGACACGGGCTGGGACCCAGTGCCAGTTTGGATGACCGTGGCTCCTGAGCTGTCCGTGTGCTTAGTCACCATCTGGCAGGCTGAGGGCACCTCCTCTGCCTGGCCCGTGCCCCACAAGCCCTCTGGGCCGTCCCGGGGGTTCCCTCCCCAACCCCATCCACTGCTGGCCCATGGGGACCCACACTGCTGCTCGATGGATGGTCAGGGAGCCCAGCACCCCTTGGAGGCTGCCACACTGCATTTGTGTTGAGGACAGTGTGGCTCCGTGGGTGTCTGGAGTCACACAGCCTGATTTCACCTCAGACCTGAGCCCCGGGCCCCTCAAGTCGAAAAGGGGGCGATGCCCTGACCCTGCAGGGCTCCTGGGAATCCAGGAGCCTGCACACAGGTAGTCACTGCATCCGTATGCAGACGGGGCACCCCGCCACTCCATGGCCCCAGTGGCCTCCCACTGAGTTTATGGTTCTGGCCAGGCTCAGCCCGGGGACCGCCAGGGCGGGAAGGATGGCATGTGCCACACTTGCTGAGCTGGGGGCACAGATACCGACCCCGTCGCACAGATACTCACCAGGCTGGGAGTACACAGTTCCCACATCCATCTTGAAGGACCCCACCAGGGTACCACTCCGCAGCAGGTTCTTGGAGTGAATCACCTTCCGGGCAGAACCACCAGCCACCAGTCAGGTGGGGCAGGGCTGAGGCTTTCCATGGGGTAGGGGTGAGGTGGTCTGATGGTGGCACCACCTGTCTTTCTGGGGAATGGATCCTTTCGGTGAAGTGGGGGAGGGGGGAGGGCATTTGGCAGGGCAGGGGCGGCTTGCTGAGGCTCAGCCTCAGTCCCTCCTGCCCTCATTTCTGCTGGCTGCCAGGTACGGGTCACTAGGTTGTACACTATACAGAGGCACCTGGCTAAACAGGTGAGAGGGTCCCAAATCAGCCTGTGCCCCACTTGCCCGGTAGTGTGTCTGGGCATGGGGCTGCTTCCAACGGTTGGTCCACCCAGAGGGGTGCCCTTTTGAAGTTCACACCAAGCTGCGGTTTGAGCCAGTGGCCCTGCCTGCCGGGGCTGCTCCCCACTCACCGAGATCTTGATGATCTTGTCGAACATGACGTCCGGAGAGACGTGGAAGTCGAAGACGAAGTACTGGAGAGGGAAGGACCCAGAGTTGCTGTCACCCAGAGGACAACGACTAACAGCCTAGGGCGAGGCCAGGGCCCTTCCTCCTGGCGGTGCCCGTCTGCGCCCTGGCCACTCCCCCTCAGCCCCGAAGTTCAGGTGAGCAGCAGTGGCCACCGCTGGTCCTCCCTGACCCCGAGGCACGTGGGAGCTGTGTGGCTTCGAGCAAGATTTTGTCTGAGTCTGTTTCCCGAGCTGTGAAATGGGAGTAAGGACACCCCCCTCAGAGTCTCATTATGAAGCCTGACGAGCTATTGTAAGACCGGAAGATGCCTTGCGGTTATACAGGCGACACAGACGTTGCCATTAAACCACAGCGCTCTATTGCCTGGAAGATTCACCCCGATTTCAGCGACATTTAAATGTAAAATAAGGTTGCGAAGGCCCCTAACTGGCTCTAAATGTAAAATGCTGTGGGCGTGAACGGTCTTCCCGAGCTCGGAGCTGCCACTCACCCCCCACCCCATTTCTCCCGGCCGTGGCGTGCAGGTGCCAGGAACGGGAGCAGAGAGCAGTGCACAGAGGGGCCGCTGCTTTGGTGAATTTGTGGGCAGAGACAAGGAAGAATGTTGCCGACGTGCTTAGGGCCAGCGTCAAAGGAGAGTCTGCTCCTGGCTTCTGGGGACTCACACTAGAGCATTGTGGGTAAAAGTGTTGCCTTTAGAACCAGAGTTTTCACTGTGAGGCCAATCACTTCCTTCCTGAGTCTCAGTTTACCACCCTGGGACAGTACTCAGGGTGCCATGTTGAACTGCTCCAGGGGCGCCATCAAAGGGGGGTTTGGAGGCCTGGTCGTGAAGCCTAAACAACTTGACCCTTGCTAAGCGTTCAGCCCATGAGTGCCCATGGTCAGCGCACAGTGTGTGTGGAGCCATGTGTCCTGGAGAGGTGGGCAGAGATCTAGACATGCAGGTGGCAACTGATGCCTTGGGGCTGGGGGCGATACCCAAGGAGAGAATGGGAAGGGAAGGTCCAGGGCAGGGAGGGCTCCAAGAAGCAGCAGAGGGCACAGGGAGCATGTCAGGGGAGGCAGTGAGGGAGGGGCTGGGGAGAAGGGGAAAGGAACAGAGAGGTCTCCAGGCGGGTGTGCTGAGAGGATGGAAAGGGCTGGCAGTCAGTCAAGAGAGAGGGACGTGGACTTATACTTAGGGACCGCGTGGTCCTTGGTGACCCGGAGGAGGGCAGTTTCGGTGAAGCCAGGGGCAGAGATTGAGGCATGACTGGGAGGAGAGGCCGTGGGGACAGCTCACGCAGTCAGACTGTGAATGCGAGGACCGAAAGAGGTGGTCACTAGGAAGTACGTGGGATTGGGAAAGGCGTGGCTAGGTGGAGGGGTGGGTGGGTGGACAGACAGACAGACTTCTAGTTCCTGTCCCTGAGCAGTGGGGTTTCCCCTAGTTGTACTCGGAGAGAATATGCCAGAGTAGAACGCCTTATAGGCACAGGAGGAGCCGAAGAAAGTGAAGGCAGAGTTGGGGGCGCTGAGTGGACTGGGTAATGCCAGATTCTTTGGGAAGAAGAAAGAGAAGGATCCAGGGCAGAGGGGAGAGGTGGTTTAGGCAGAAGGAAGGTGTCAGTGACTCGGGCCGGTTGTAACCACGGAGAAGGGGTCTTGGCCTGGTCTCAAATGGTCAAGCTATTCTAGGGGGGCAATGGTTGGGAGCCTCCCTTCACGTGAAGACAGGTCTTGAGCTGGGCGGGAGGCGAAGACCAGGCTAGCTGTCTCAGACTGTGTCAGCCCTAGCGGAGCGAGCTAGCCGCGCCGGAACCAGAATTTTGCCCCCTCTGAGTGGTCTGCGGCCATATTCCTTGTTTCCCGAGCTTATTTCCCCAGGTTGCCAGGCATGGGCTTGAAGCACAGCACGTGCTCAGCCATGTTTGTTTCTTTCCTCGGGTGAGCGACCATCTGCAAAGTGTCACCCGACCCTCCAGGTCCACGCCAGGCTCTGGGCTGGGCCACAGTGATGCAGGAGACCGGGAGCCTCCAGTCTGCCGGGGACAGAGACATGAAGGACCAACCACAATTCGGGCACATTATTGTCACAGAAAGAGAAGTGCACGGACTTCTGACCCAGAGAGCGCAAGGAGGGCTGCTCGGTGACAAGGGCACTCGGCCTGGGCTCTGGAGGGGGAGTAGGAGTGTGCCGGGGCAACACAGAGAGGAGAGAGCCGCTCTGTTTTCTTGGGAACGAGGAAGCAATTTGAATGAAACATGAGGAGCGTGGGGCTGGTGCAAGGGGAGCCCCTGAGTCGGCCAAACGTGGCTCTGCCGTATCAAATAGCCGTGGAAGGCCGTGGGCCCCCGTCTCCATATCCATCAAGGAGAAGCAGACTCTTATCTAGGTTGGAGGCTTTTCCAGTCAGGGATATGAGGTCAGAGGTGGAGAGGCAGAATTTCCTGACTCCTGGGAAGGTTGCCACATGGGGGTGGGGAACGGGGAGTTCCTGAGCACTGGCATCCCAGCCCCGTGGGCCCGTAGGCAACCAGCTGTGAGAACCTACGCCCTGGACCCAGCGTGGGACCCTGGCCTGGGTCCCCGTGACGGGCAGAAGTGTGTCCGGGCTTCCTTCCTGGAGACGCACAGCTGGGGGGCTCCTCCCAAGTTGCAGGTGGCACCCTGAGCACTCACCACTCCTCCGGACGGACATGAGACACAGGATACAGGCCTTACTCGGGCCAGCCTGGCACCCTTGCTGCGTGGAGCCACCAGGAGAAGCATGCCCCGCCAGGAGAGGGAGGTCTGGGGCCCCCAGGCCAGCGGCTTCTGCGTTCTGCTGACCTACGCTCTGGCGTCTGAAGGGGACCTGGGCATGCCTCCCCAGGGCTGACTGAGTTGGTTCCCTGCTGGAGCCCAGAGTCAAGATATTGTGTCTGGGCTGAGGCCAAGAGGCTGGATATGCTCCGTGGTCTTGGGCAAGGCCCATCTCATACTGAGGCCTCAGTCTCCTCCTCTGTAAGATGGGGAGATTGAATTAAAAAATCTCTGAGGTCGTTTGATCTCATTGAGGCCTCAGATGGCTGCAGAAAGCAGGAGCAGGAGGCAGGCTTTTTTCTCTCTCTTACCCTAAGGGTCAGGCCAGGGCTCTGGAAGGATCCCCACAGAGGTTCAGGCACCATGGAGGCAGCCCAGCAGACGGGGTGAGCACAGAGAACCCCACTCTGGCCCTTAGCAGCTGGGCAAGGACTTTCTTTAGGAGCGTCAATGTCCCCTTGTGTAAAATGGGATTAATGGCGACAACCTCTGACTGCTGTAGGGCCCCGAAGAGGTAACGCGCCTACAGCAATAAAAGGGAGCCTGGCTCACAGGAAGCGCTCATTAATGGTGCCACTGCCCCAAAGCGCAAGGGCTGGAAGGAGGCGGCACTGCCCAGGGCTCTGGCCTGGGAAACAGCTGGGCCATGCTGGGAGTTGCAACGCCTGGGGATTTGTTTCAAAGGGCAGCTTCCGGCCAGACCACTGTCAGGGGGTGATCTAGACATGGCACTACACGTCTGTGTGCTGGGGGTGTAACAGCACAGGCCACAGTCCCCCTTGCTGGTTGTCCTTCATGCCCCTTGACTCCTAGCTGCTCTTCATGGGCCTGGGTGGGCTGGAGCCCAGCCTCCTGCTACATTTAGGGAAGTCCCTGTCCCCAGCCAGGGCCACAGGGCACTGACCTCATTGTAGTAGGGGCAGTTAGTGGACTCCTTCATGGACGTGTACTTCTTGTCGTCGCCCACCTCCACGCACACCACGGGGTCCATGTTCAAGCCCACTAGCTGCCGAGCCTCAATCACAGTGATGCTGACCTGCGGGAGGAGAGAGGGAGGCCAGAGGTAAGCCACGTGAGCCTTGCAGCTGGTCCTCCTGGAGTCGGGGCCCGGGAGCAGGGAGCCAACGCCGGCCTTGGGTTCCAGTCTGAGCACCGTCTCTAATCTGCTGCGGATCCTGGGCTCTTTCCCCACTAAGCCTCAGTGTCTTCATTCATAAGGGCGGGCGTGGGCTGGATAACCTGTAAGTGCGTGCGTGCTGGAGTTACCAGCGGGGAGGAGGAAGGGGTTGAAAACCAGGGTCTCTGGTGTCCCTGCCAAACTCCAGACCAACCCAATCCAACCTTGGGCAGGTGGGGCCAGGCATCGGTGATTTTCGAAGCTCGCAGGGATTTCAGGTGTTCCTCCAGCCTCCACTGCTCCGCCTCCTAGAGGGCTACAAACCACTCCTGGGTTTCATGCACTCGGGGATTAGGTTTTCTATGTCTCCATTAAGGTGCATTTAATTTCCTGCTTCAGCAGCTCTCATTTTAAGATTGCAGGCCTCTGATAGCTCTTTGTGTTTCTGGAATTTCGCCCCCTTTCCACATTCCTACTTTCCCCCTTTTGTTTAATTTCTTTGTTTGGGAGCCTGAGCCACCTTTGCGGCCTTGATGCAGTGTGCTTTGTGTGTTCCGTGTCTTTTCAGGGAGCGCCCAGCTCCCTGGAATCTTCTATCCTGGAAAGCCCTTTTTCAGTTGCTCATTCAATCAACAAGTGTTCGTGTTTAAATACAGGGAGAGGGGTATGTGTGTATACCTTTCCTAAACCTCTAATTTAATTTAATGTAATTTAAAGTTTACTTATTTATTTTGAGAGAGAGAGGAGAGAGAGAGAGAGAGAGAGCGAGCGAGCATGAGTTGGGGAGGGACAGAGAGAGAGGGAAAGAGAGAATTGCAAACAGGCTCCGCACTGTCGACGCAGAGCCTGATATGGGGCTTAATCTCATGAATTGTGAGATTGTGACCCAAACTAAAATCAAGAGTCGGACACTTAACCAACTGAGCCACCCAGGCGCCCCCTGAACCTTCATTTTAAGCCATCAGTTCTTGCTTTGGATTTGGAGGTGTCAGCCCCCATTGGGGTGCCCATGATAAAACAGAAAGAGGCACAGAATTGCGGTGGCTGGACGGACTTTGAGCCCCGGACCTTACACATGACCAAGTGTGAGAGGAGGCAACCATGCAGGCTCACTGAGCCTTACTTTTCTCAGCTACAAGTGGAAATACCATCAGTCCCTAAGGTTGGGTGAAGGTTAAATGAGACAGCGTGTGTCAAAGTGCTTCATAATCAGTAGCAAGCTCTAGAAAACGTGAGCTACTGTTATAAATGGCTTCTCAAAGTCTCCCAAATAGGTAGGGTCCTTTAGACACTTACAATTGTTCCAATTGACTCTCTCAAACTCCCATTTAGCAAAAGAGCTTGTGCTAAGCTAATGTTAGCATTTACCTCAGATCATTCTTCCAATGAAACTGTGGGCATTACTTTTTATGCTTCTCATCTTGGGGATTTGGTATTTCAATCGTTGTGCTTCGATGCAACTTCTAAATATGATTTTACTCAAGAAAATTATTTTCCCTTTTCATAACAAACTATAACCATGAAAATTATCATCCACCGGGTCCATCAAAGTCTTATAAATATATTCCAAGGGCTGAGAAAAACCCACACATCAAAACTAATGATGTTAAGAAAAATAGAAACTTCAGTACCAGTGAGAACAGTGCCAAGAAAGTATACAGCACTGGAAACTGAATATTTACTAATTGAAGCAACACTTGAGCTACGAAAGCTAGCATTTCTATTTGGAACGTGAAGTGCCAAAGGGAACGAAGCTCAGACTCCAGAACTCTGGAGAAGTTTAATAATTACCATTTCTTCAGGGAGCTAAAAAGGAAATAGAGCTAATTAACTTAGCTTGGGAAGTTGCCTGTGAAGAGAGTAGGCAGGCACTACAAGTCCTTCTGGAATATTCTTGCACAGTAGCTTCTAGGGTTTTAACCTCTGTGAAACTTTTTATGCCAAAGGCTTAAAAAAAAAATCTCATTATATTTTCCCACAATTAACCCCCCTCTTTCCTCCATTAAAAAAAAAAAAAGACTTTCTGTGACTCAAGACTGGAAAGTAGTCAGACATACTTTTGGCATAATAAGGTAATAATAAGATATGTCGTCAGGAGATTAACCTTCCAAATGTGAGAGGTTGGTTAGTTTTTATGTTTTTTTTTATCCAGAGGCCCAGCCGTGATGCTGGCATTTTTGCCCCCTACTCCTTTTCAGGACCCAAAGCTCCCACCTTCTCCCACTGGGAAAGGCCAACAATGGTGGGCAACCCTGGGGGGAGCTCTGACACCCAGGAGGGAAGGAGTGGGGAGGGGAGGAGGGCGGAGAGTTGAAAGCCGCAGAGGGTGGGGGCAGGGGAAAAGAAAGGCTCCAGAGGGTGCTCTTTTCCGGCTGAGGGGTGGCCTGCAGGGAAGCCTGAAAGCACAGCATTGAGGTCACTGTATGGTGTTGGTGGGGGAGGGGAGTGTTACTCCTGCTACTCCTCTGTCCCCCACCTGGGGCTATATGAGAAGGGGGGAATATATCACTTGGGCTTGAAATAAAACAAATTTTGAGGGAGGGGGTTGGCCATCCTTTCCTTCCATTCTCCAATCATCAGCAGAAGACTTGATTTTTTTCCAGGGTAGAAGATGGGGAGACAAACAGACCCACAAAGGGACTGACTGACCGGCTGATTAGGGAGACTCTTGGTAATTGCCTATTCAGCCCTATCCTTCCAAGATAAGGGACCTAATCCCCAGGTGGCTTCATGAGGCCGTCACAAGGAGCCATGCTGAGTGTAAACCTATACCTCTGTCCCGGGAGAACCCAAGAGTCATGGCGCTCTGTGACCTGCTTCCGAGGGATCTGACTGTGCCGCAAGAACACTGGCGGGGAGCTGGCGACAGCAGGTGCTGCCCTTCTGAAACACCCTTCACCCTTCCTCATCTCCAGGTGGCTGAGATGTGACCTTTTGAGAAGATGAGTCCAGTGGCAGCATAGAGGTTGGGGTGGAGGAGGCATTATGAGGGTGGGGAGACCAGACAGGAAGTGGGTGCCATATTGCAGTTAAGGCTGGGGGCTAGGGTCAGTGCCAGGGAGCCCATATGGAGGTGAAGATGTATTAGGTCTTGGTGCCCAGAAGAGAGGGCAGGGAACACACTCAGGACTCGGTGACCCACTGAGAACAGGTCTGCCAAGGGCTCAGTTGTGCTCACTCTGATGGGGAAACTGCATATTCGCCGGGATGAGAATGTGGCTTCTTGCCTTGGAGACGCCAATAATCAGAAAAGGGTTTACACGTTCCATACATTCTAACCAGAAGAGACAAAGGGGAGGGGCATGCCGTGGCCTTTCCCCTGTTCCAAGTTCTTGGGGTCCTTCCTAGATCTGAGTTCACCTAAGTCTTTCTCCTCCCACCACCTGGGTGTACTTTCTGAAGTCTTTCTAACTGGGCAAAGCCAAGGTCTCCAGAGAGTTACATTCCTGTGGCAGGTTTTCCTGCTTTCTACATTATATTTATTGGAAGTAAGAATAAATCTATGCTTGTACCCTCAGAGCTCTCTCTCAAAGAGTGTTAATACTTACGGTTCAGGTGTGAATGAACCTGTCAGGAAATACTGTGTTACTAGGTCAAATACAACAACCGATCTGTTCAATTCAGAATGTTTGCAAAGTCTCCGGAGGGCGAAAGTGGGGTCCACTGAATAAAAGTCTCTGTCAGGAAGCACTTTAAAAGAGGTTTGAAAATAAGGAGTAGGTAATGAGCTAAAGATGACCAGGGACCAGAGGGGATGACTGTCCACAAGGCTCAATTAGAAAGAAATCAGTCACTCTGACTGCTTTGGTTGGACACCCTTGCATTTGAACCCTGGCTTGAGCTTTGAACAACTGTGTGACCTCAGGTAAGCTCCTTACTCTCCTTGTGCCTCAGTTTCTCACCCATGAAATGTAGTAATCCTTGTATTTGGATGGTTGTAAGTTACATTAACTTAAATGGAAAACATGCACAGTTCCTAGCATAGTGCTTGACACCTAGTAAGCCTTCTAGAAAATAACAGTTATATTAACCATTTTCTATGTGCCTTTATGGGGCAGGCCGGCGACTCTGTAAAGGAAACAGTATCTGGAAATACGAAGACAAACAGGTCTTTGTTCTTTGGAATATTCCTGTTCTCAGAAAACAGAGGAGCAAAGCCCTGGGCGCAGCCCCCTGGAAAAGCCTTCAGAAGTCTTAAGATTTTTTGTTTTTGGGTTTTGGCAGAGAGATGAGGGGGCGACATTTCCCAAACCTCCAAGGAGCCCAATGACTTGAGGCTGTCTAAAATCACAGGGCCGGGGCCAACGGCACAGCCTGGGGCTAATTTTCCAGCACCTGGAAAGATGGTCGCCAACTGGATGAAAACAAACTGAAGCAAGGATTAAGGGAGACAAGGTGTGTCCTTGAGAAAACATGACCAGATGGAACCTGATACAAAGAAAGTTGCCTCCTCGTCCTTTACACCATCACCTGAACGAGGTGACTGGCGGGCTGTCGCCTTAAAGAAGGGGTAGTGCGCATAGGCTCCGGGGAATGAGTATTCAGAGATAAAGCTCTAACCTGGGAGGGAGGCTCACTCTGATTCTGGGCCCTGGTTCTGACGCTTGGGGCGGGAACTCTAGTGGTAGCCAGGTGGGGTCCCCGAAGGCTGTTGCCTCTGACCAGTGCGCATACTCACTCAGTCCTAGGAACGCCCAGACTTCTGACCTGTAACTGGGTCTTGTTAGACCCCAAGGGAAGGTCTCGAGGAATGGGTAGTCCACGGGCCCTTCCTGCTTCCGGTTTACAAATAAGTACTAGGTGCTTTTGGCTTGTACATTAGTCTATCGTGGACTGTGTTAGTGTAACTCAGACTCTCAGGCTCTGATCAGCTCTGCAAGAAGACACAGAATTGGGGGTGTGGCCCTGCAAAGCTCCAGATCGGGCCCCAGGCCTGGAGGGCTATCCTGGGGTTCAGACGCCCTGCGTGGCCCTCTCCCAGCAGCGATCAGCCGTGCTCATGACACGGCCTGCCTGCACTGTGGCCACACTAACAATCCTACAGCTGCAAATCTCTCCCTACCTCAGCCATTTTTGGAAACATACAAACAGAAAAATTAAGTGTTAATTTCAGAAAACAGAGGAGAAAAAGGGAAAAAAAAAACAACCCACACTCTCACCATCTATGGATAACCAAGATTGACATTACTTCTGGCATTAAAAATAATACAAACAACAATTTTAAAAAGCACATTAAAAAATCTTTCTTCAGAGGCTCTTATTTTAATTGTTGGACTATGTATCATATATATGTGATATATATGATATATGTGATATATATGATATATAGTCGTGTCCCTTGGTCTTTTTAGGGTTTTTCCCGGTTCCTCTAATTTGATGAAGTCCAGTGCTGAACACAAAATCCTCTGCATAAGCAGAATTCTCAAGCTCTTTAGGTTTGTACCTCTCTCGTTATGAGTGCCTCCCAGAAACAAGCTTATTCTGGGAACTGACATTCAGCTTGTGATTCTCTATGACCCTCAGATCCATGCATCCAGAGCCTATAATGCACATCCGGCCAGAAGCAGCCACTAGAGTCGAGTCTGAGAGGTATGCCTCTAGACGCCCCACCTACCTGGTAATCCATGGGCCGCCCGGCACTTGGCTCCATTTTAATGTCTGGCTTGGACCTGAGGAAGAGAATGTACTGTCAGGTCTGGTGTAAGGGGATGGCTTGCAGGGAAGGAGGATGGCACTGGCACCAATTGGACCTTGGCAAAGGGCAGAGGACAGAATCATGGTCTTCAAACACTCCAAGACTGTCTGAAAGAATGGGGATTCATTGTTTTCAGAGGCCCCGACAGAGAGGATTAATGGCACAGTGACGGAGAGATAGACATTAGGTCAACGTGTTCAGATGTGCGCCGGGCAGCTCTGATTTCCTTTGGCCCGCAGGTGTGCAATGACTTGGGAACAGGCTCCTGCCTTTGTAAGAACAGAGGTGTGAGAGACATCCAGGAAAAGAAGAAAGGGGCAGGGTTAGGAAGAAGCTGCCCAGGGGCCCTGGTTCTTCCCTGTCTGAATTCCACACGCACGCGGCAAGCTGGGTCTTGCCTGACGAGGTGGAGGCAGTTTGGGTTGCGGGACTCCTGCGTACTCACCGCTTGTTGGAGACATTGGTGGTGAGAGCTGTGACAGAGGCCAGAGACACGGAGTCAGGGTCCAGCCCATCTCCCAGCCGAATGGCCAAGCGGTCAAGGTCCTCCATCTCTAGTACGGCCGGTTCATCTGCTGAAGAAAGGCCAGCTGGGTGGGCTGGATGGTGGGGTAAGTGACTGTCTTTCCCCTGGTGCTTTGGCACCCAGGAAGCTAACAGTCAGTTTCCGGGTTTCCTTGGTACCATCTGCTTAGAATGTTATGGCCTATATATCTGCAGTGTTTCCTACCTAATCTTGATCTTTGATTTTTAATTGATATTATATCTAGTCTTGCTTGAAAAAAAATTTTTTAAAGATTTTTTAAAAGTGAATTTATTTAAGCCATCTGTACACCCAACATGAGGCTCAAACTCACGACCCTAAGATCAAGGGCCATATGCTCTCCTGACTGAGCCAGCCAGGTACCCCAGTCTCGCTTGTTTATTTTAATTGAATGTAACTCTTGCTGTGAATTTCTTACCTAAGCACTGAATACCCTTTGTGGAAGAAGGTGGGGAATCAAAAATCCATACTGACGTACCTTTTGAATGATAGCTACTATTTATTGAGAGGCTACTATGTGCCAGGCACAATGCCAGGCACTTTATGCACATATCTCCTGTCCTCATATCCATGTCCTGTTAAGATAGGCACTATTCTCATGTCACAGACTGGGAAACTCAAGCTTAGGAAGTAACTTATCCATGCAAAAGAGCTGATGGAATTCACCACCTAACCCTGCACTGATGTATATTATCCAATGAGATGAAGAATGGACTGTACTGAGAAACCACCTAAGGATGGTTCGGCCCACCTAAGGGTTGGGTCTCAGCCGGCACCCATCCCCTCTCCAGTCTAAGAAGGAGAAGGGCACAGCTAGAATTGGCATGGGGACAAGAGAGAGAGGGGGCCCCACAGGGGAGGCTAAGGAGGGAAGCCAGGAGCCCTGAATGAGGGCATGTGATCAGCAGACCTGGGTGGGAAAGCTACCCACCTGTCTTCTGCCTGTCCTCCCTGCCTCCTTTCAAACAGCTGTCTTGCCCCCTCCCCAGGCTGCTGCTCCCATGGTACCAGGGCCACAGGCCACTCCAGCCTCCCAGGCCCCACCCTGCCTCTCTCCCCCAGGGCCTTCCCTGCAGCCTTGTGAGAAGGCCTGGGGAAAGGCAGTGCAGTGAGTCCTGCCACTGGGTCAGCATTCCTGGGACCCGGGTTTTCCCCTAGAAATAGGGAATTGGCCAAACCACTTTCGTTTTTTGTTATTCCCTTCTCTAATGAACAATCTCTAGGCTTCTGTGTGCAGAAAAAAAGGTGGGAGGTGGTTGCAGAGAGGGTAGGAGGTGCCTTTCATAAACAGGCCCACCGGACAGAGCGTTCTGCTAAGTTCTAGACCAGCGGAAGTGCCCTTCCCACCCTTTGTGCTAAGAGCGCCCCCTTCCTGAAGACCACCCTCAGGACGCGGCTCTGCCAGCAGCCAATGGGAGGCTAGGCCCCACCCAGGTGGCCTCGCTGGCCAATCGCAGGAGAGCCCGCTGGGGCGCTGCCCGCAGAGGGGAGGGGTTAGGTCTCTGTCAGGTGCGCAAAGATGGCCCGGGGGTTGGCCGGGCTGGGGCGCGCCTCTGTACCTTGTCTTTGCGGCTCCTCCTTGTGGGATCGGTTCTTGCCGAGCTTCATGGCGGAGAACACACTTCTCCCGGCTCTGCGAGGCGGGCAGCCAGAATGAGGTGGAGGGAGACAGACGCCGGGAGGAAGACACACAAACACAGGAGAGCAAAACCCGGGAGAACACGTAAGGGAAAGGGAACTTCACCCTCCAGCCCCTCACGTACTGCTCCCGAGATCTCTTGAGGGCCAACCATTCCAAAGCGAGAGCCACGAGGGGGAATTAGGGCAGAGAGGAAACCCCGCCACTTCCTTCTTCCCCAGGCCTTCACACCGCTGCAGAGCAGGTCAGGGCCCAGCCATCAGAGAAGGTGATCTTCGGCTGGAAAGAACGGTTTTAACCAGAGCCCTCCCGGGCCCTGGGCTGACCTCAGCTCCAGCAGTCCAGTCTTAGAGCTCTGAGCGCCACCATGCCTCCGAGCTCATCCTCCTTGTCCATGCACCCCACCTCAGCTGGTCGGGAAGAAAGCCAGGTGCCCGGAGACAAAGCATCAGGACAGATGGACAGGAACAGGATCAGAGGGGCAGAGGCCAAGGAGCAGGTCTGAGATGTGGTTGAAACTAGCTGCCGGGTTCTCAAATGGCCCTGGCGCTCAAAGCCTGCCTTGTCTTTCCCAACCTCTCCGCACCCTGGGATTCCCTTTGGTCCCCCGTGAAAAGGAAGAGATGGGCCCTTTTCTGTCTATCTTTGGTGCTGGCTTCCACCCCTTCTGCCTGTCCCTGCTCACTGTGGAACACCCCCCCCCCCAACCAACCCCCAGGAACGTATGGCAAACTCCTTAGTTCCTACCTCTTTCTCTGGCTTGGTGTGGCCTTGTGCCCCCAGGTGAAGGGCCTCGCAGTCAGGGGGGCTGAGGGAAGGGGGGCTCAGTGATGTCCCCGCAGCTGAGCCCGTGATCCCTGGTGCCAGGAGCGACCCGGAGTAGGATCAGCAGGGGGTGGAGTGCGGTATTCCATTACCCCATCAATACTGCATGAGCTGGATACCTGACCCTCTCCTCTTCCCATTCCCCCTCCTCCTGGGTGTGGCCCTGTCATCCTGTAGGCTCAGGTGGGGCCAGGAGCGGGCTCCAACTCTGAGCTCACCTACTGCAGAGCCCACCTACCTTTGGGTCATGCATCTCCCTGTGGAGGCTTGACTACGGTTCCCAAGATCCCCTGCTCTTGACACTGGGAATGTGAGGTTGGGCCACACCTTTCTGTCCTTGTTGGGATGGCCTAAAAACCTCAAGCCCCTCTACTTAAGGTTGGGGCCAATCTCATTCCCCTAAATCTGGCCCTACCCTAATCCCAGGCCTTTCTTTACTCTTTGCTTTCTTTACTTCCGGGCAAGACAGAGAGGGCTGGGAGTCTGCATCCCAGTGAAAGAGCGACCAAGCCCCCTTCCACGTGCCGCAGCTCACAGTTTAGGAAACGGCAGTGTGTTCATGGCTTCCTGAAAAGCCATGAAGTGGGTCGAAGAAGACAGAGGTAACACCGATGCGTCTACACTAGCCAGCATCATCTCTGGAACGTAACAATGGAGGAGACGGTTCTAGTAAGAGGAGGTATCTATACACATGCCAACGAGAGATTATATAATTTTTTCCTGAGCAACTACTGTGGGCCAAAGCCTTTTCCAGATGTTTCTGCATTTCATCTTCACAGCAATCCTGGGAGGGACATACGCTTCTCCTCATTCAACCCAAGGAAAGACTGAGGCTCAGAGCTAGAGCTGAAGCACAACACTCCTGCCTCCTACAGCAGCAACTACTACATCCTCAGGCCTGTGGGAATGCGCTTCTCTGTCGTGGAAATCCCATCCTGACCGTTTGGAACTTCAGTGGAGAGTTTCCAGGGCCTGCACTTGTAGGTATAGGTACAGGCTGTGTGCGAACACAGTGTGCAGATGGGGGTGCCAGCTGGGAAGAGCCCCACAGACTGTGCCCTGGCTTGCAGAGAAGGGGCTCCTGCGCAAACAGGCTCAGCATCAGCACATTTTGGAAGAGGCTGCTGTGAAGGTTAACCACTGGTGACGAAACATCGCAGAGGTCAATGACCTCATCAGGAGCACCTGTGTGGCCGCGAGAAAGGACCATGCCGTCTGGCTTGCACCGCACCACCTGTGGGATTGCGCCCCACCCGGCGGCCTTAAGGGCAGGGGTGCTGGCTGTACTCTGACCCCGGCAACAGGGCGTGGGCCTAGTGCGGGCCCTCACTCTGCTTCCTGTCTCAGCGTTTGGGATTCCATTCTGTCAGACCTCGCTGCTCTGACTGCCACTCTCCCAGATTCCCTAGGGGTCTCCTGGACGTCCCTGTGCTTGACTTCGGACAATCACTGCTTGGCCATCTCTGGGTTGTGCCATCCTTAGAGTCCCCATCCCCTCCCTGCGTGGGACCTACACGATGCCATCGCACGCGGCCTGCTCCAGCCACACACCCCCCCTGCACTGTCCCCTGTCCCCCGTCCTCTTCCCCTTGCCCTGATGCTCCTGGGAACGGCAGGTCAGACCTGCTGTTGTGTTGGGTCAGAAGCAGGCCCTGCCCGGAGAAGCCGGCTGCTTGGGATCCTAGGACAGCTCTGGATCTGCTGCCTGACGCCTAGAGGGGGCCGAGTAGCAGGGAACTGTGGCTTTCGGAGCTGGACCTGAGGACCCACCCACGTGGAAAAGGGCCTGGGGTTTGCCTGGGGCAGTTATGGCCTTTGAATTTGAAACTCACTTTATTTCTTAAAATAAACATATTTGGAAGCCAAGATTGAGACTTTAAAAAAAAAAAAAAAACAACAACTATACTATCCTACTATTCTCTACCATACACTGAAGCCAATCAAAGAAGAACCCCCTCTTCCCAGATCCTGCCTTACTAGCCATCTCAGGTGGACAGGTACACGGCTGGCTCTCCCGTGTGCCTGGCAATATCTCAGCGTGAAGATTTATCCCTTAATAAAAAATGTGGAATGTGTAGGGTGAATGTAATCTCCAGAATTCGTTCTCTTCGTCTCTCCTAGACTTGCTCTTCGAGTCACCTGGACGGTGTGCACGAGAGCATGAGGTCACTGCCGCGCGCTGCCCTTCAGCGCGTTCTGCTCGGTGACATATCAGAAGTTGACCGCAGAAACGGCCTCTTCTGCCTACTGCTGCACCACTTCCCAGAAACGGCACGCCCGCTTCTCTCGGCCAAGGGCAAAGGTGAGTTTTGAAATAAAGGCTAACTTAGTCAGGGATGTTCGAAGATTACCCATTTGTATCAAAGACTTAGATTTCCAAAACATGTGATTTTTTGATGTGGTTACCGGTATGCAGGGGTACTGCGTTTTTGTTCTTGTTTTTAAATAAAATGCTGCAGCTGGTCCAACTGAGTTCTTCAATAACTAAAAATATAATGTGGTGAGAAACAGACAAAGAAAACAAGCCAAATGAAAAAAATGCTTTGGCACCAAGTGGCTCCTTATTCCTGGCTTCAGGGAAGCAGAAGCGGGAGCCGGGGAAGGAGGGCCTCTTTAGGGGCCTCTGGGGATTTATGGTCACGTTTGGGCTTCCCCAGCGCTGGATTCACGGCAGCTGGAATGATATGCGCCCACAATTTAGACCACCATTTCCCTCTAGAGAAAAGATTTCAAAGCTACTTCACTCATTTGTAAACTCTTTTCATTTATGGATCTGAGGGTTTCCTTGCTGGTTCCACAGCTCAGATCTAGAAGGATGTTGTGGATGGGGTCCTAGGAGGGAGCTTAGCATTCAAAATGACTTGGGAACACTGGCCGAACTAAATGGAGTGAGCTGGGCGTTACATTAACTCCGGTCCATGTGTTCTTCTGGAGGCTGTGACTTAGGAGCTGTGCCTGACCGTCACTACACAGGGCTCTGCCCTGAGACTACCTTCAGTCAGAACCATCCGGGCTCACTAGTTCAGGCCTCAGGTCATCAGGAGAAACTCCTGCCTGAAAGAGACAGGGTCTGTGGTTCTTTGCATTGTTTAAACAGCCACGTTTTCAAAGCTTGGGGGCATGTTCTCCTGGTGGCCCTTGGTGGGTGTATTTCTTTTATTTCCTATGCCCCAAGAATAGCTAATTCACCATCGTAGCCTCTACAGTTGTTTTTCACAGTGTGTTGAATTTCAGTTAGTTTCAAATATCTTCCCACATCTGGGCAGGACAGGGTGACCTCTGATACAAGAACTTGTCTCCAAACTGGCCTGTTTGCCTACACGCCCTCGTGGAACCAGGAGCCTGGGGGCAGGGGGAGGGGATTGCCTACTGAGGCCCAGGTTTGCCAGGGAGCCGGCTCCTCAGCTCTCCTGGGTGGCCCCACCCCTCGCGAGGCTCAAGCAAACAGCATCATGGAAACAGATTGCCCACCTCCCCAGACCAGCCTCTCCCAGCATCCCACGTACTCGAGGGGAGCCTGAGTTCTTTCATGGCTGGATTCTTCCATTTCTCCTACTACAGCTTGCTCGTACTTCCACTTATGTCTCCTCAGCAAAGCCTGAAACTAGCCAGCTTTGCCACACCGTAAGCTTTCAGAGATTTCAAACTGTTTTTATAGCTTTTCTCCACCAGGCTAAAGAGTTTCAACTGGCTTAATCTCTTTTTTAGAAATCTCATTTCCCTCCCCTTTCAATCCTCCTAATGCCCCACATGTTAAAATAAGAATAATAAATACTGCCAGGTGACTGTATCCCATGTGTAAAAACGGGATGGCAAGAGATTTGGATCAGGTAGTGCCAGGGAGCCAGCATTTACTGCAGGTCTACTCTGTGCTCGCGCTGTGAGGTGCCTCTCAGTCCCGCTGTGGCCAGCGTGAATCCCTGCGGGTCTGGCCCGGGACCGACTGGGGAGCTGGCAATCCAGGAGGGCGCTAGAGCACGGCCACTCTCAGACAGAGGCTGGGGGAGAGACCGGTCTTGTGAATAGGCCTCTTGCGTCTAAGCGTCCAGGCAGGAAACTGAGCCCTTGAAACGTCTCCCTAAGAGGGACTTCTGGCTCAGCGTCTGCCGCCATCTCTCATGCCCCCCAGCTCTCTGGCTCCCTCTCCAACCCTTCAGGTTTCTGGGCCTGAGCTTTCTCCACGTGGTACCACTCTCTTGTGCTTTTGCTTGTGGGAGTTGGAACTCGTTGCTTTTGTGAAAGCAACGATCCACAATGAATCCTCTGGGACCTTAACACAGGCGGACGCCTCAAGCCCGTACCTGTGCTGACCACCTCAGACCCCTGTAGGCACAATCCCGGTGTCCCCACGGTGTCCTCCCATCAACGAGTTTTTAACTTATTGGCACCACAGTTTGGGGCAAATCCCTTAACATCTCTGAAGCTCAGATTCCCTGTCTGGAAAAGAAAGACCCCATTCTTGGCTTTTCAGCTTGCACTGGCGTGTTTGGAGAATTAAATTTAGAGTGCAGTCAAGTGCTCTAAACTCCCCAGGCCGGCAGCTAAACTCCCTGTGCGGTCGTCTTAGCACTGCCTCTGTCCCGGGGCAAGTCGCTTCCCTCTCTGGGACTCAGATTTGTCATCTCTAAGAAAGGGCTTTGGACCAGAGACCCCTTCCTGCAGGTCAGCCCTGACTACTACTGCTCCTGTGAAGCCCTCATGGTGCTAGGGAGTTCTTGAGAAGACACGTGCTTCAGGGGGACTCTGAGAGCCACTCATCAGCCCCAGGCCTTGAGCCTTTCCAATTCCTGCGGCTGGCCCCTCTCATCTGGGGTCCCCACCCCCACTTCCCCCAGACAGCCCCTGATCTCTCCCGCCGTCAGGAAGCCTTTGGCAGGATGGAGGTGGTGAGGATGACCAGAGGGTGCTGTGCTCACGGGCTCGTGTCTCCTTAGCTCTCTGGGGCTTCATGCTGCAGCCACCCCCGGGGCCACTCCTCTGTGGGCCTCCAGGCCTGCGTGTCCCCCTGCCCAGCCCTGCCTTTACTCTTAGGGGAAGGTGGCCAGTGGCTTCTTGGGCCTCCCCTACTCCTTCGCCTTCAGTCACACCTTCCCTAGCAGGAAAGCCTAAGGGCCTGGCCCATGGGTGTGGAGCTGAACAGGGAAGTGGAGGAAGAATCCAGACATTGAAAGGAGGGAGGAGGGAGCAAGCAGAAACCAGGAGGCCCAGACACCTGCCCCACCCCACCCCGCTACACCTCCCTCCCTGACCCTCATCCCTCACCCTGCCATCCCCTGGGGCTGGCTCCAGCGGGACAGCCCACACCTAAGCCCTCTGACACAGGCCATCCCGACATCCGCACCCTGTGGTGAGGAGCCTTTGGGCCCCATGGGCTCCACCCTGGCCTGGGACACCTACTTGTACTCGCCATCTCTGCCTCCCTTGGTCTTCTCTCTGCCTTTGCTGAGTAGGGGGAAGAAATGAGGAGACAAGGGGATGTGAGTGAGAGGGTGTGGACCAGAGACACTTGCAGATTTAGCCCCTGGCCCTGCTGACCCCCCACTCCCCAAGGGCCTCCTTATCCCAGGGACCCCTCACCCCACAGCCTCTCACTTCAGCCTAAGCCTGCTGGGCAGGGGTCTGGGGGTTCCCAGGCTCTTCCCTGGTCACAGGAGTGGGGCTGGGTGGCCACGTTTCAAGCCCAGGAGAGCCTGGAGCCTGGATACGGGAGGAGGCCTCAGGGCCTCCTCCATTCCCACAAGGGCTTGGTGAGTTCTAAGGTGGGTCTCAGATGCCTCAGGGAACGCAAGGTTAGATGAGCTTGGCCACCCTCCAGGCCTGGGCCACCCTGCTCCTCCTCACCTCCTCCCCGGATCCCCTCCAATGGAGTGGGCATCTCCCAGGCTCTGGGGGCCTTGGAGGGGAAGGGTGGGCCAGGAAGATTCTGGGGTTGTGGCAGTAAGAGCACTACCACTCCAGGGCGCAGAGCAGGGTATGAACCGTGCGCTTCTCCCTCTTTAGGGAGGCTTTCAGAAAACCCTTCTGGAATGTTCTCTCAATGTTTCCCTAATGCTATGGCAATGAGAATGAAGAAAAGAAAGCAGACAACCATTAGCAATGTTTTCCCTCTCCTCCTGCTGTCCTGGTACAGGCCTTGCCCAGGGAGACATGACTCTGTGCCCTGAAGGCTCAGAACCTGAAGGCCTAGATAGATCACAGCTGAAGTTCAGCTTTGGCCAGCTGTCCTTGCCGTTAGGCAAGCTGGTCAGCTTGGAATTCTTTTCAAAGTACCTAACATCATCCGGGTCTCTGCTGGTCAGAGACCACCTCACTGCAGAGAAGGGGAGATAGTCTCAGCGCCGCGTGTTGGCCCCAGGCCTGGCTGGTCTTAGGGGCAGGCAGGTCAGGCAAGGGTCCCCATTGGGACCCACAGAGAGCTGCATGGGGCTTGCCCCAACGGAGCGGGAGCCCCAACGAGCTTTTGAGAATGAGGGCTGCACGGGAGACTTACTGGCTGCACTCTCATATTAATCCAAACAGGGCTGCCTTTCTCTGAACGACCAATCCAAGTTTTGAAGGAAGTTTGTTTGTTTGTTTGTTTGTTATTTTTAAAAGAACTCTGTGACCTTGAAAAATCTGAAAATTGATGCAATAGAGGAACCAGAAGGGGAAGTGTGCCCCCTAGGACACGGCAAGGATGGAACGGGAAGGAGGAATTTATACACCCGAACAACAAAACGGGACGTTCTCTCTCTTTCCCTTCCGGTTTTGCTCTGAAATCTTGGAGAGCTGTCAGTCTGGCCCAGCGGGGGAACTTCTCAGAAACAGAGCAGGCCCAGGTGCCACACGCACCTGCAGCCTGGGCAGAGCACATGCTGCCTGGCACGTGCCCGCCACACCCCCTCCTCACACACTCCAGACCTCCCGGCCTACAAAGGGGCCGCACACGGGCCCACACTCTGAGTGTGGAAATGGAGAAGGGAAAAGACTGTCTTTCTGTGAAAAAAATAACATTCTCATGATTTTACCACAACCACTGTTATGACTACACCTAACATAAATAATAAAGCTTCAAGGTTCTGTGCTTGGCCTGCCATCAGTCACTCGGTCACAAGCGATAGGGGTGGGATGTGGACTGGCCTCTGTCCTGGTTGCTAGGAGACCTCTCCGTGAAGCCCTGGAGGGGTCTGCCTTTCCTCCTAGAGTCCACATTGTGTTTTCAGTGTCCCAGCCTGGCTGGGTAGGTTCCGTTCCTCAGCCGGCCTTCTCTCTCTCTGGGTTTCACTCCATCCCTTCCTCACACCCCCATCCACATTGCTCCGGGTGTGCCACTGAAAGCAGCCACAGCGTGGGAGATTCAATATGGCGGCCCATCGGGGAACTCTGGGGCTTGCTGGGACCCACGTGCTTCATGGTGCCAGCCTCACTTGAATGCTCAGCCCTGGGCCAGGGGTGGAGGGGACCCCAACCTCAGGCGAAGCAGCTGGGTTTGGGAAGAGTCTCCTGAGCACCGCTTCACCCCAAATCCCAGTGTGGCCCTGACTCTGGCTCCTCTGTGCTGAGGTGGGGGAGGGACCCTGGGAACTGGGGACGAGGCTGGCTGTGCTGACCCCATGCACACCCCAGGGCACACAATGTGGGGATACCCTGCTGCCCTCTGATTCATGGTACAGGAGTGGGGGTACCTGGCTTCCATGCATCTCTGCTGGAGTGGAAGAATGATCCGTAAGGAGAACAAGAAAAGTGGTCCCTCCTTGCTCTTCCAAGATGAGGCTCAGCGGAGAGGAGCCCAACAAGAACCTCTGCCTTCTCAGGCAGGGGGCCGGGTGGAAGGAGGCGGGACCGCGGAGGGCAGGAGGGCCAGGCGGATGGAGAAAATGAGGAGAGAGTCGCAGAACAAAGGGAATCTGCAGGAAAGCCCTAAGAGAAGCTGCAAGCTTAAAGCCGGGGCTCCTTTCTGTCCTTCTGGGATGAGGCTCCTAGAGCGGAGCCCAGAAACCAGCGGTGTGTGCAGCTCCCTGGTGTCATGAAGAGGGAGCATATGTGCACGTGAGCAGCACTCGTGAGCGTGTGCACACGCGTTCTGGGCCAAAGCCTCCTATCCCTTCGGGGACCGGGGCAGATAGTATACTGACACGCAAGGCCCAGAACCCTGGTTTTGTGCTTCTGAGAGCAAAGTGCCCATGAGGTTAGTAATTCATTCCTTCTCGGCAACGCTGACAGCTGCGGGAGGCGAGGGGACCCCTGTGAGTAAGTGAGACCCTGCCCTGGGCCCAGGGCTGCTGTGACGCTTGGGCTGTGGGCACCGTTTTTACGTAGAGCCCTTCGTACAGGGCGGAGTGGCCAGAGCTGAGGGGTGTGCGAATAACAGGACGTGGGCCCAAAGGTCAGATACCGCTCAGGGTAGAAGCTGGGGTGGGTAAGCAGCCCGGAAAGGAAGGAGGAAAGAACCAGACATTGGCTGAGCGCCGACCACATGCCGGATGCTTGGTGGGCGACTCACATGTAGCATCTCATTTGATCCTAACATTCCCGACACCTTTCTTGCAGGCGGGAAAGTGTAGCTCCGAAGAGCAGAGCTGGGATTTGAGCCAGCTGCATTGCCTCTGGAACATTCCCGGGGTATTTTACAGAAAGCTGGCCAACATCAGGGGCCCCTGGTTTGGGGCAGAGACTAGAGAGGTAGGCAGAGTGGCTCAGAGGGCAGGAGACCGACTGGGGCCTGGGTTCGATGGAACCCGGGGAGCAAAGGGTTAATGGACTACTGGTGTGGGGTTGGGGGTTGGGGTTGCTCAGGTAGAGGTACCTGGCAGACACTCCCTGAGGTCAAATGGGAGAAATTTCCAGGAAGATACTAAGGCCTTCAGAGTGAGTACCCTTCAGCAGGGGAGTCTGCAGAGGCCTTTCCTAGGGTGGTTGGAGCCCAGCTAGGGCCCCAGAGGGAGAAGTGTGTTCTCACCGGGACCTCCCCACCTCGGCCTCCTCTGTCATCCAAGAAAGAGTCCCTGCTAGTCCATGGCAGAGGCTGTTTCCTGCCCATTCCCTCCACCAGCCCTGCTCCCCCCGCTCCAGCAAGCACCCTACTGAGCCCCGTCAGATAGGGAGGAATGGATTCTCACACGGGACCCCCGTGGGTCCGGTGAGCCAGGTGAGGCACCGCTGTTTGCCAGCAGTAAGGTCTTCCTGTTGCTGATGGTTGGCCAGGGGAGAGACAAGACAGGCACTTAGTAGACTGAGCACCTTGATCTTCGAAGGGGTGGGCCTTTTTAGGAATGAATGGAGGGCAAGGGGCAGATGTAGGGAAGGAAGACTTCCCTGGGGGTAAGAGGCTAGGCGCATATATCCCTTTCCTCCCCCGTCCCGTTGTTGACCAAAGCCTTTCTGGAGGGCTCGCTGGTCCAGAAGACAGTGGCTTTCTCCCAGACTTCAGAGCTGACAGGCCTGGCCGGTTGGTACTTATGAGACTAAGGCGAGACACAACACCTAGCCCTGCAAGGCCAACTATCGGGTTCCTGTTGGCACCCACACTCCTTGACCCGGAGCTCACAGGCCCCTGGTAGGCAGCCAGAATTAAGCCATAAGATGAGCCCGAATGCTCTAAAGCTGCTCCAGCTTCTCCTCACCAGCGAAGGGCTCTCCCCAAATGTTCTCACCTCTTCCCCCTACCCGGCCTCCTGCTGCTGCCCTGGGAGAGGCCACATGAAGGTCAGGCAGAGGTGGGGAGGCCGGGTGGGTTGAGGGACGATGGGAGGAGCCCTCTGCAGGTCTGGGGACCAAAGCTCCTCATTCTGCTCTGCTGCCTCCACTCACGCCCCCTCTGTCAGCCTCCTGGCCCCTTCTCATAGGACTGAGAAACTGGCTCAGCGTCCCTGAGCCACAGTCACCACATGTTACCGTGGGTGGCCCTCAGCTGTCAAGAGCTCCCAGACAGCTGTTCGACACTCGTGCTACCCAGGAGATCCAGAGTGTCCCTGGGTCCCTCGGGACGGCACAGCTGCAGAGCAGCCAGGATGCTCAGCCGTTCCTGCAATGGGCCCAGAGGAGTAGTGACTGGCTCAAAGTCACTCGGCTAGTTAGTGGCAGCCAGGATGGAACCGAATGGAACTCAGCTTCCCTGATTCAGGGCCAGGGCTCCTTCCCTGCAATTGCTGGCCGTCACCTGGCTTCCAGTCTTGTTCCCTTTCCTAGAGCCCAGCTGCAGGCCCCCACAGCCCCTGCGTGCTCTTTCCTATGTGGGGACAGAGGGTTGGGACCAATGGTGCCCTCTGCGTCAGTGTCTTCTGGCTCCTGTCACCATTTCCAGCCCAACTCCTGACCCTCTGTGTTGTCCAGCTGCCAAGAACCTGTCTGTCCCCAGCCCTTACGTGATGCAGCACTCGGCACCCCAGTTACAATCTGTCCCTCCATGGTCCTTTCGACTCTCTTAACAGCATGATGGGGGGGGGGTGCGGTTCTCACCGTTCCGGGCCCCATTTTACAGGTGAGGAGAGACAGTAAAGAGGGTATGTGACCAGCCGAGGGTCACAAGACTGGTTGGAGGCAGAGCCGGGACTCAGACCTGAGTCTCCTGAGGCCAAACTGCATGCCTTTTCTACCCAGCTGGCCAGAGACTAAGGACAGGCTCCCAGCTGGAGTGGGTGATGGCACCCCACCCCTGGCTGGCCTGGAGCCAAGGACCGCTGTATTTGTCACACACATGGCTCCTTTGACCTTGTTACTATTACTCCCCACCTGGCTCCCAGGTGTGTGTATATTGTGCGTGTGTGTGTGTGTGCACGCGCGTGTGCACACGGCTGCAGAGGAATGGCTCAAGTACAAAGAAGAAAAGCATATTTGTCTAATAAAAATATATCAGTTCAATTACATTGATTTAAATAGGTGGGTTTTTTCAGAACAGGGACCGAGTATGGTTTTTTTTGGACAGGAAAGGGCAGGAGATTGGAGGGAACGATCACGGGGAAGGAGTCCCCTTCTCTAAAACTTTAGACGTGCCATCGACCTACCTGCCTTTTGCACATTATTCCCAGCGGACTAGGAACCTGTAGCCAACAGCTGGCTCACTGAGAGTCTGTCTCTCGCAGTTCTAAGAGTGATATCATTGCATTTCCTTTTCGGGAAAAGCAGGCCTGGACGCGGCATCCTGACACCCGTGTGCGACAGGACATCGCAGGGGTGAATCCTAGACACCGAGGGTGTCAGGACACGTTCTTCTCAACAAGGGAGAGGCTGGGTCCCGACCAGGACCTGTGGCTTCACCCTGGCAGGAAACGGCCTTCCTCTCTTGGGCCTCCATGGGGCCAAGGTGCACGGCGGGCTGCCTGGGGCTGGTCTGGCACTGCTCGGTCTTGGACCAAGAAGGTTAGGGCCCCCTCCTGTCTGCTTCACCCATTCTCTTAGGAGGCAGGGGGTCTGGCCTCTCTCCCTCGAGTTAGAGCTCACCCTCCTAGGACTCCTCAGGGGAGCGGGAGGCCGGGCCCCTCCGCCTGATCCGGGATACCCTGCCTCCCCGGTGAGCCCTGGGGTTGGGGGACGAGTGTGGAGGGCACTGTAGAAACACCTTCCTGCCTCTGTATGTCTCCCCAGCAACTCAGCCCTGTACTCTGAGCCCAGTCACGCTGAGAGGGACCTCTGAGGGGGACCAAGGCCCAGGAATCCTCCCTGTATCTTTGGCGGGGGGGGCGGGGCGCGGTGTGGGCAGCCAGAGGGCCCAGCCTGTTACCTCCGGAAGCTCTTCTCGCCTGGTGTCCGGGAGCTGGGGCGGGAGCCAGGGAGCAGCCCATCTGTCTCCTGGCTGTCCTTCTCTTCCTCGTGAAGGGACTCATCCCCCAGGAAGTCCCCATCATCCCAGGGGCCCACCGTGCCGTCCGTGGCCTGATATCGGACCTCCACGCACAGGCTGGTCTGGAGGGAGAGGGGCGGGTGGTGAGCAAGGGAACAGCATCAGCAAGAGCCATCCCGCTTCCTTCACTGGCTGGAGAAGGGAGATGGGCGTTAAGTCTCCCCATTTTGCAGATAAGGAAACCGAGGCTCAGAAAGACTGAGACTCACAGACTCAGTCCACTTAATGGGTTCTGGCTCCTGGTCCTGCGGCACTTGGCTCTGCTCCTCCCTGGTGCCCACGGGGGACGGCCCACCCTGGGCAGCTGGGTCTAGACTGCAGCGGGCTCTCTGGGCCCACTGTATACGTAATGAAGAGCATCATTCAGTGTTCCCACGGCACAGGTCACCCCCTCGCCCTCAGAAGCAGGGCTGCTGCCGGGGTCAGGGGTGGTATCGGCTGCCCTCCCCTCACTCCTGATGCTAACGGGAGATGTGACGTGAGCGGGGCCCGCCTTCAGGAGAGGACCCCCGGACACCTCCAAAGGCATGGGGTCAGTACATCTTCCTTTTCACCGGACACTCCTACTCTGGGGAAGGGACTTGGGGGTATGCCCTGGGCTTTTCTCTGGGGAAAAGTGGAGGACCAAACCTGGGCCCAGGCTGTGCACCCGAGAATCCTGGGTGGGCTTCTTGCTCTGGGTCCTTGGGCCGCTTACCTCCTTTCAGCTCTAGTTTCTCCCCAGTGCACAGGGAAGACTCATTCCAGTTCCTTCCTCAACCCGCACGGGTGTCAGTATGCCTCCCAGATGCATTTGCCCTTCCTCAGAGATCGGGGGTTGACTCGCTCCTGCGACCCGGGCAGCCCTCACTTGGCACGTAGGCTTCCAAACGGCCAGGCTTCGATTTCCCCAGGGAATCGGAGGACAAGGTGCACATATTTTTAGAGCAGTGAGGGCACCTGCTCAAAGTCACACAGCTAGCAAGTGCTAGTGCTGGGATCTGAGCTGAGCCAGGCTGACTCCGAGCCTCATGTCCTTCCCACGGAGCCGATGTGGCCCTTTTGATGGGACCAGGTATGTTGTGCTGGCAAAATGGTGGCCTAGAATTGGAAGCCCTGGGTCCCAGTGTTGGCTCTGCTGTTGACCAGCTGTCTGACCTTGACTAAATTCATTCCCCATCCAGGACTTCAGGGTTCCCGTCCACAAAATGGGTAGCAGAGGTGGGTGTTAGGTGGACTAGATAATCTGTAAGTCCTGTCCTCCGCTAAATTCCTAAACCTGATTCTAGAAATACAGAACATGGACCTACTTTCTCTGTTTTCTCTCTCATGTCACTTCCTCCCACTGGTGGCCACAGCTTGTTCTGCATCCCCTCTGCCCTTGCTGGGGTGGCTGAGCTCCCCTGACTTTGGGAAGCCCCCCTGTCCACCCCTGCCCCTGGAGAGAACAGCCTGGTTGGGGCCAAGCTGAGAGGTCCCAAGTGCCCTCCTATCCTCTACAAGGAAGTATCTTGAGATACAAAGGCACTGTGGGAATTTTTCTCCACACTTGGCACTCCTCAGAGGGGGTTCTTCCATCCTGGCCCCCCATGGGTGCAGCCCTGCCTTCTGAGGCTATTCTGCTGGCTACCACATAGGCCCATACCTTAGGCAGGACCTAGGTGAGGGAACCATGGTACAACCCCATTTTACACATGGGTAAACTGAGGTCAGGAAATAACAGTTACTAATATTATTTTATGTATTTATTGAGCACTTATTACTTGCTTAGCTTTTCTTTTTTTTTTAATATAATTTATTGTCAAATTGGCTAACATACAGTGTGTACAGTATGCTCTTGGTTTTGGGGGTAGATTCCTGTGATTCGTCGCTTACATACAACACCCAGGGCCAACAAGTGCCCCCCTCAATGCCCATCGCCCACTTTCCCCTTTTCCCTACCCCCCATCGACCCTCAGTTTGTCTCTGTATTTAAGAGTCTCTTACGGTTTGCCTCCCTCCCTGTTTTATCTATTTTTTTCTCCTTCCCCTCCCCCACGGTCTTCTGTTAAGTTTCTCAAGTTCCACATATGAGTGAAAACATATGATATCTGTCCTTCTTTGACTGACTTATTTCACTTCTTGCCTTGCTCTTCTAAGCACTATCTGTATATTCTCTTTTAATCCTCTGACAATTCCTGTGAAGCAGATACTGTAATTTTGCCCACTTTGCAGGTAATAGGTGACCTGCCCACGTCCCACGGTTAGTGGCCTAACTATGGTTTGTACGCAGGGGCTGTGTTCCCAGCACTGTGCCTAACTGCCTGTGAGTGGACATGAATCAGCTGTAGGGGACAAATGCATCAGAGCAGAGTCTAGGATCAGGGTGTCCAGATGAGCTCATTTCTTTCCTTTGTGAGAACAGGTACCGAGTGCCTACAGACCGTGCGTCATTAGTACGCATGTGTTCGTGTCGGACGTGCTGAGACAGGCAGCGACAACAGGAATAGAAACGAGGTCCCTGCCCTCGCAGAATGGCTGGTCTTAGGCTCCAAGGCCATGCCCCGGAGTGGCCAGCAGGGCTTAGCTGGCCTTCGGGTGATGGGAGAGGCCCCTGCGGGGATTCCTGAGCCACTCAGTGGAGAAGGGAGGGGATGTCCCGGTACCCCCGTCTTGTGCTCTCACCGCATGAAGGGCTGTGGTGTCCCCCTTGGGACAGCAGACCCTGAGCCAAGGGCTCTGGCAGTCTGACCTGAGTCTCTCCCTCCTGCCTCATCTCGCCATCCCTTAGAAGCATCCCCCAGACCACCCAGTGTGGCCCCCAGGGGACCCCGCAAAGGGCAAGCCCCGGGACTTTCTGGGGCAAACCCACCTTGATGATAGCATTGTTGTCATCAATCAGCGTGTCGGTCACCTCCACGTGGCTCTCCTCCACCACCTTCTGCAGCACCATGCGGAAGGTCCCGATCAGCCTGTGGATGGCAGAGGGGGCGTGGCGGTTTCACATGAGGGGGCCAGAGTGAGGAGCTCACATCCCAGGCGGCTGTGACTGGCTGGCAGGGGGGAGCGGGGGCAGGCTGGAGAGGTGGAGGGTTTGCTCAGGCCCCAGGCTCAGCTTGGAGAAGGTGGCCCCAAGAGCCAGGGCTGGTCCTGGCCAGGGTCCTTGACCCCCGATAAGTGTGAGTGGTTGTCTGCATGAGACCCATCTCCCTGGGAGACTCATGGGCAGTGAACGCCCTAGGGGGATGTCCACAGACTGGGGGCGGGGTGCCCCCTGGCTTGTGTTCCGTGGGCATGTGGAGTCGGGGTTCGGCCAGGCCCCTGCCCAGATGCCCAGTGTGGAGCAGCCTCTCCCCCTTCCACCTCCCTAACCACCTCCCCGCCGCTGACACCGCTGGCTCCCTGGTCCCGTTTCATCAGCAATGCTCACACCTGCCTTCCACAAGCCCGTGGAGGGCAAGGGCCCATCTGGCTGCGGGATCCCCGTGTTCCCAGTGGACACAGCGCAGTGCTGTGAAGAGTTCAGTCCTGCGGTCGGAGGCGGGGACGTGAAGCCCAGCAAGTTACCTGCTCTCCTGACAACTTAGGCTCTCTCCATCCGTGCTCTCCTAAGGTGAGCTAATAAAACCCCTGCTCCCCTGAGCCGTTTAGAGGGCTGAGATCCTCTGTGCCCAGTTCTCACCAGAGCATCTAGCACACAGTCAGCATTCCAGAAGCAACCTGGTTGGTGTCCAGGGGTGTTGCTATCCCGTGAGCCTCTCCAGGGCAGGGGCTGTATTTCCTATTCCCAGCCCCCATTTGAGATTTTCAGCACACAGGAGATCTCAATATCTGCTGGCCGAATTAATGAACAACAGTGGGTGCCTAATCAACGCTGACCGAGTTGACTTGAACCCCACCTCACCCTACGGTTTGGAGGTTATTGCTCTCGGAGAGAACAGGGTACTTGGAGAGCTGTTCTCACACGGTGATTCCACATGGGGTAGATTAAAGTGTGCGTGCCATTTCCGGTTGGAAGGACAGAGCCCGAGGGGAGCACCTGCACTGTGTGAGAGCCAGAGGGGGCCTCGGGGTCACCCGGTGCTGCCCTTGATTTGCAGAGGAAGGAAGGTGAGGCCGAGAAAGCAGGAAGGACTCGGTTAACTGACGGCAATTTCAAGCGAGGAGAGGTGTCAGGTGAATTCTGACTTGAACTGGACGTTTCTGATGTCGGTTCTCTCCTGAGGAACATGAAGGGCGAATACTATTTTTAAAAAGGGCCTCCTTTCTGTGCGAGGGGAGGAAGTGGCGGGGGCAGCCACGGTGATAAAGATGAAATGCCTCCCTCTGGCGCTCCGAGTCCTCTCGGCCAGCTGTTCTGCCTCCTTGAGGGTAAGGCTGTTCCTACCATTCCTCCACTGGAAACCCCTCACCAGGCTTCCAGGTGCGTCTCAGACCCAGCCCAGCAGACGCCTCCTCCCTGGCTGGGTCCTGGCCTCCCCCCCGTCCCCCGGCTTGAGCGGGGCCCGGAGAGAAGTGCCCGGATGGGATCGAGGAGGGGGCCCTGAGCAGCTGCGGGCACTCAGGCACAACTTTCCTAGAAGATGCTCCTAGCACAGCAGATCAGCAGACATGCTGTAATGTGGCGAGACACCCCCAGGGGGCAGGATGGTGCTAACTAAGGTCAGTCTCAGACCTTAGACTTGGAGGGCCCAAGAGGAAGGCTGGTCCAGCGTTGTGTTAAGGAGGAGTCCCTGAGCGCCCTCCCTGACATGCACTCTCCAGCCCCTGCTAGACGCTCTGTGACGGGGATCTCACTACTCCGCAGCCGCTCTCACTGCTTTAGCCCCGCAGGGAGCCAAGGTCCCCCTCCTGGCAAATTCCCCCCTCCTCACGCCCTGGTCTAAGCCTTGTCCACACACGGACTGAATGCCATCCTTAACAGAAGCAGTGTAGACAGCCGAAAGAGCCTGGGCTCTGGAGTCAGATAGAAGTGGGTTCACCTTGCGGGATCTAAGGGGAGATTCCACCACCTGGCAGCTGTGTGACTTTGGCTAGCTCTCCAACCTCTCTGAGCCCCACATCTCTCCAAAGGAGGGGATACTACCTGCTTCACTCGGTGGCAGTGGTGGTGAGAGCATTCAAGTGAAATTCCTCTGATGCTGCCTGGCTCAGACGCCCACCCCTCCTCCCTCCCTTGAGTGCAGGGCTTGCTGTCTGGAGGGCCCATGCAGTGCGGGTCTTCTCCGTGGGATGGGCTCTGCGGGCAGGTGCGCAGCCTCACAGATGTGGCCCAGAGGGTGGGGTTGGGACCCTGGGACCCAGGGGGTGGTTTGGAGGGTTTCACTCCTAATGGTTTCCCCCAACATCCTCCAAATGAAAATAAAAAATAATATTCTTTGAAATGGACAATTGATATTATCTCAATCTTAAGTAAAATATGAAGAAAAGCACTTTTATAAAACTTTGCTTTTTTTGTGGGTTTGTCCAAAACGTACCATCTAAGCAAAACCAGGGTGCCTGCTATGAAAACACAGCTTTAAAACAAGTTCCAACAGAATGCGGCCCCGCAGCTCCTTCTGTAGACAATTCTCTGGGGAAGGAGATAGCACGGGAAGCCCCAGCTCTGGCCTGTGGGGTGACCCCAGAGATCCCCCCCACCCTGTCCAGCCTGGCTGAAAACTCAGTGAAGTCTGACTGCTGCCTCTGCTCCCCCGGTGGGTCGGCATGGAGAGGCTGCCTGGGAGAGGGAGCCCAGGGTGACCAGGCAGGGTGGGCTCGTGTGGCCCTGGACAGCAGCGTCCTTTCCCTGGGAAGTGGAGGTGTGAGGCCGTTTGTCCTACGAAAGGACAGGAGCACTAGCCTGGGGGTCAGAAGGTCTGGGTTGAAGACCACTTCTGCCCCGACCCTGCTGTGTGATCTTGGGCGAGGGCCCTTTCTGGGCCTCAGTTTCCCCAAGACTGTTAGATGAAGGCCCCAGGACCTGATGTCCTGTCCTCTGACACTCAGGCGTATGTGGTCCATCCAAGTTACCCATCACAAAGAAGGCACCCCCTACAGAGCCCTCCCCCCCCCCCCCGGGAGGCTGGGCTGGCCTCCAAGGAGGGGCCAGGTAGGCTGGGTAGGGGTAGGACTCCTGGACAATTAGCCGGCAGGGAGGGGGCCTCAGGCATGAATGGGTCCACAGACTGACCACAAAGGAGCGGCAACCAGGCACCAGGGCCTGTCAATAATTCATTGCTTTTCCCCTGGGAGCCCGTGTCAAGTGCCCAAGGTCTGGCCAGGCCTCCGCTGCTCTCCTGGCTCCTGAATTATTCAGAAGTCCCAGGAGACTGGCGCCTGCATCAGGCCACCCCCTGCTCAAGGGCTCCGGACCGGCAAAGGGGAACACGCAAGGTCCTGTGCAGCCAGCGCCTTGTTCTCACGCGGGGCCCAAGGTTCCTGAAGGAAGACCTCGTTCAAGGTGGGCTGGGCAGACCTGCCAATGTCTCTTCCTCCTGGCAGCCCCTGCAACCACTGGCTAAGGGGCCAGTTTCCAAGCCAGCCTCTACTTCTAGAACAAGTCTTTCTCCGAGATAGGTGGTAATGGGATCAGGGTCATAAATTCCATTTCTCGTACCAGCTGCCTTTACCTCAGTTTCCCCGAATGCATCAATCGTGTGACCTGGCTCTCACCCTGGAGAGTGCCCCGAATTCTTCAGAGAAGAAAGGCCATTTGGATTTCTGCTTCCAGACCCTTCCACCCTGCACACCCTCTGTCTCCTGACCCCATGGGGGCATTTATTCATTCATTCATTCCACAAAGTAATGGGGGGCCTGCTAGGGGTCAGGCACTGTCCCAAGTGGCAGGTGTGGCTTTGCTGGCTGCTGAGTCAGGCGCAAACCCCAGATGCTCCCTCTCAGTTCAGCTGGCCCATGGGAAGGAGACTGGGGAGACCTGGCACCTTGCCCCCCGACTTTGGCCTCCAAGCTGGCCTGTGTCAGGATGGACTCTGTGCTCTCCATGAGACGGGCACCCCTTTCCCCATCCCGGCTCTGTAGCCAAAAGTCTTTCAACATTCCGTAGGGTTTCTGAGGAAATGAGAGGACCTCTCCCTCCAGGCCCAGACCTCCCCTGGAGGGGTTTCCTGCCTCCTTTTGGGTGGGTCGGGGAGAATGGGAAGAGAGAAAGAAGGGGAGAATTAGGTTAGGATCACTCCTGTCTGTCTTGTTGGCATTTTAGAACAACTAATTGAAGCCTGAAGTTTCAGCGTATTCTCTGGGATGGTATTCAATTTCTCAATTTAACAAATACTTCTGATTTGTTTATAGCAAGAGTTTTGATATTTCTAAGGGTTTCCAGCATTTTGGTGACTGTCTAGCGACTTCGCTGTAAACAATGTACCGATCTCTTTCACGTCAGTGGTTTCTACAATCCCTGTTCACAAACCCTGGTTTCTGGAAGGTCCAGATTAGGAAGGGAGAAGGAAGCAGACAGCCTAACCCCAGCCCTTCCACTGTCTAGGGGCCTCAGTATCCTCTCTGAGACTGTTTCCCCACCTGTGCAGCAAGGGTTGCCCTGGCTGAGTTCTGAGGCTTCTGGAAGGTCTGACATCTGCATGTGGGTCCTTGACGGGGTGCCGGATGTCTCTCCTGGCCTCCAGCTTCCAACTATTCTCTTTCCACACCCACTTCAGTCTGCGCGTGGGCCCTGCTCTTTTTCCGTTTCTTCTGTCCTCACAGGTCACCTGGTCTCTCATTCCAGGAAGAAGGTTTTGCTTCATCTTGGGGGCCCTTGATGGGGTCTCTCAGTACTTCTCTTGCGGATACCAGAAGCAGCTGCCTGAGTGATGCACCACCAAAAGAGGCCAAGGAGAGGCCTCTCCGCCCTAAATATTGCCCCTGTGGCCCTGCCAGTAGGCCTGAGATGCCCACGCCCCAGGCTCAGCTAAGATGTGGGCTCCCAGTAAAAAACCACAGAATCCTTGAAGCCCATATGGTTCAGCCCATCCCGACCCAAAATTCTCCCCCAAAGACACACAACGTCATGGTCCACTCTATTCTTGCCTCTTCCAGTAATGGGGAGCTCACTACTTCCCAATAGCTCATTGGTTGGAGAGCTCAAGCTACCTCTCAGTTGTCTGCTGTCTCCCTCTTCCTGGTCCTGCCTCTGCGAATGGCAGAAAACTTTCTTGGGGAACAGGCATGGTGACTTAATCTCTCATTTTAGTACCTCCAGTGACTAGCTCAGTGTCTGCCTGGTACAGAATATTTGCTCAGTAAATGTTTGATGAGTGACTAGAAGAGTGGATGGAAGAGTGGATGGATGGATGGAGGGAGGGAGGGATGGAAGGATGGAGGGATGGAAGAATGGACAGAAGGATCGATGGAAGGATGGATAGAAGGATGGATATATGGATGGATGAACATGGCCTCTGCGGTTTTCTCCTCCAGGCTCTCATCCTCTTGTCCGATTTAAAGTCCCTTCCCTTGGCAACCACAAGGAGCTGACTACTGGTGTTCTCTCCAACCAGCATGAGGACACTGAAGCCCTCCTCTCTCACCTCCCCTGCTCTGATTGTCCTACTTCTGTGAAAATTACCTAGGATTATGTCAGCTTTTCTTTTATTTGTGGTCTCTGCTCACTGTGAGTAATACTGCACTCCCAGGGAGTAATATCCCTGTTTTTCTGGACTTGTTGCTGTTTGGCCATGACCCCCCCCAGCTGGTATACAAGCAATTGGTTTTTGAACCCCCAATGGGACTTTACATTTCTTACGTATAGCCACCATTCCAGACTGCTCAAGCCAGTCTGAATTCTGCTTGTTGCCCGGAAAGAAGGATGGGAACTACTTTTACTGAACCCTAGTGACAGTGCTCATGTAGTAGGTGTGCTTCGTTGAAGAACGTAAGCCCCAAGGGGGTAGGCGCTCGCTCTCCTCAGCACCTAGTTCAGTGCCTGACACACAATGGGCACTTAGTAAACATTTGGGGAATGAAAGAATGAATGAATGAATGAATATCTATATTTTTTCATTCTCACAGCTTCCTTTGAGATAAGTACCTACCCTTTCTACACGTGAATACATCAAACTCGGAGAGGTTATGTAACCAGCCCCTTCAGGCCCCACTCTCCCACCCCCACACTTACTTGTTGCTGAAGACTTTGCTATAGTTGAAGATCTGAATCTCCAGTATCTCATTGCTGTCGATGCTGCTGCCCACTGGCCACCGGAAGGTCTAGGAAGAGAGTGACAGCTGTGGCCTTATACGGAAATGACAGGGAGGGGTGTGAGGAGTGGGAAGGGGATCCCTGAAACCTGGCCCTTCACATGGGCCCAGTGCTCCACAGGAATAAGTTTCACACCTAGAATCTCATTTAATTCCAACCAGCACCTTGTGACCCATTCCTCTTTCAAAGATGGCGCTCGGAGAGGTCTAGTGACCTGCCCAGGGTCATATGGTAAGTGGAAGAACCAAGAGCTAACCAGGACTTCTGACTCTCAGCCCAACTCCTGGGGTGTGCTCGGGAGTGGGTGGTGCAGCCAGGGAGGGGTGGGCTCCAGGGTAACAGCGAGGACTGTGGGTGTGGCCTGGCCGTCGCTGTGTGCCGAGTGGGGTTGTAAGCTTCCAGCTCTCTCCTGCCAGAATCACGCTGGCCAGTCCAGGCTCTGCTTGAGTGGGAGGCCCTGGGCTCCCCCACTCAGGTCAGATCACCCCTCACACCGGCAGCGTTAACTCTGGGGACAGATTTCAGCTGTTTCGTGTTATTAGGGTCAGGCCCACAGAGGAGGGACGGCCTGTTTCCAACTCCCTGTTTCTAAATTTACGCTCACCACTTCTATCTTGGCTTCGCTATTAAATCGATAATAATGATGAGCAGGCGGCTGCGTGGGATTTTTCCTGATGCCCTAGAAATGGCAATGCGGGCCCGAAGCAGAGGCCAGAGGGGCGAAGTACCCCATCCTCTAAAGATGGCTGCCAAAGAGGCAGAGGCAGAGGCAGGCACCTCCCTCCCTCAGGGCTTCCCCAAGGGCCTGCTGCCCCCCCCCCAGCCCTCCTTCTTCCTGGGGGGCAGGGAAGACGACTGGGGAAGGGAAAGGTGGCAACGGTCACATCCTAAGCACAGTGCTTTTGCAGCACCTTCCTAGGAGAATTGCTCAGAGAGGCTGAGGCACCTGCAGGAAGGGGAGCCTGGCATGCAAGTTCCCCAGTGACATCTGCCCAGGCAGTGGACTGACTGGTCTGTTTCCCGAGACTCCAGGGAGACTCACGAACACCACAGGGCAAGGACAGTGGCTCCAAGGAGCCTATACTCCAGGTGTGGCAAGTACGTGGTTTATGCTCTGAGAGACCCGTGTGGGGTCAAGTGGGTGCTGTGACGGAGGGGTAGCCAGGCGCAGCAGGCCTGCTGACACCCTGCCCAGGCCTGCCTTCCCGGGGAGGGGTCCACAGCTTGGATGAAGCTGCGGGGTCACACCCCCAGTGGCAGGAGCTGGGGCGGGGTGGTGGCAGGTGTCCCAGGCTGGGAATCCTCAGACAGGCCGCTCAGGTCCCCTAAAGAACGCATCCACGGTGCTCTATGAGACGGCCGGGGTCGGCAGGTCAGCCTTGCTGACAGCTTCCAGAACTGGCGGAGCCCTCTGGAGAAGCTGCCACACAAGGAGGGTCCACGTCCTTGGCAGTGCCCAGGATCAGAGCACGCCCCCCCACCCCGCGCTGCAGGGGATAGGGGATGCGGAGGGCCTGAGCCAGCGTCCGGCCCCACTCCATCTGTTGAGCCACCGCAAGCCGACAGAAGCGAGAAGATGTCAGGCTGGGACCACAAACCTTTCTGGACGGGACTTTGGAATAACTGAAAACGACCAGAAAGCTCTGAGGTCTGTTCACGATGCCGTGAAGAGATGGTATCAAGGGGGATTTGGACAGAACTGGCGGAAGGCGGTGACTTTTAAATTTGTTTCATGTTTCTACCCCACCAAAGCCAGACTGCTCCATAGGCTAGAAATAAATAATAAGGATAGTAATCTTAATCAGACTGCCATTGATAGAGAACTTTTCATTACACAGGGTCTGAATGCTTTAGATGCACCAATTCATTTAGTCTTTGCTACAGCCCAGCACTGCTCCTGGGTTCTCTGTTTCATACACAGAGAAGCCAGGGCTCACGGGGATAACACGATTCAGAGAACTCTGTTGGTGGTGGCTGAGCAGGCTCGGTGGGGTGGGGTGGGGTGCTCTGAGAGCTTGCGCTGCAAACCGTTCTGAAACTTCCTTCCCCCAGACCAGGGACCGGGGGGATTGGGAGGCACTGGGCCAGCTTGGCAGGTCACTGCCCAATGTGGGCAGGCCTGTCTCAGGAAAATGGCCGCCACGTCACTCTCTTCAGTTCTGGGGAGGATTCAGCTGGAGCGGGCAGGTGAGGGAGGAAGAAGCAGCGGAAGGTGAGGGGGTGGAGGCCGGGCGGCGAGAGGGTTCCGAGCCAGGCCTGGAGGAGGACTTTGCAGGCCGCAGACACAGGAGAAGGGCAGGAGGAGTGGGCAGCCTTGCCTGGGCCCGCAGGCCTCATTAGGCAGCTTCTGCCCCTGCTGTCTGGATGCCTCCAGCTTGGCCGAGTATGTGGTTTTCTTAATGAAGTTGCTTTTAATTGAGCTGCGGGGAAATAAGCCAGCTCATGAATTCAGGCCCAACTCAGGAGCCACGGTGCTGAGGGGAGAGGCCCGGGGAGCCTCCAAGATTTCAGTTTCCCTGGGATGAAGGGGGCAGGGGCGTTTGCTCCACCTGAGGCGGTGTGGGTGGGATCTTGGGCTTTGGAAGGAGAGACGGAGTAGGAGGAAACGGACATGACTGTGGAAGTGGGACCACGACAGCGAGGGGTGTCGAGCAGTGACATTGACGAAGTGAACACAAAGGATCAGCAGAAGTCATCTCAGGGAAAAGAGACCCAGACAAGGAAGCTGCTTGCGACTACTACTTGCCCACCACCAGGGACGGACTCGCCTAGTGACGGGGGTGCCAGTTTACTGGGTCACGGGGTGACAGGAATACCAAGCCAGTGGTCACAGGCCCACGAGACGCACAGAGAGCAGGGGGGGGTCCGGGCAGGCCAGGGAGCGGAGCGCCGGGAGCCGGGCCTGCCGATGAGACCCCACGGGATGGGCCCTGGTGCACGGCTGGGGGTGCCCTTTCCAGAATTGATCACATTCATCGTTTCCCTGAAGGAGCCCCAGGAGGAAGCAGGTGGTCCAGCGAGGCTGGGGTCAGGGGACAGGGAGCATGGGCGCCAGGGATCAGGGCCGTCCGGCGGCTTTCACGTGGGAAGAGAAGACCTGGTCCCCAGGGAGTCCACCCATCTGCGCCCTGACTCCCACCCTCACAACGCTCCTCCCGCCCCTCACCTCTTTACCGCCCACCCCCCTTCTCTGTCCTCCTTCTCTCCTGCTGGCTGCCCTGCTTTCTTCTCATGGCCTCCATTACCAGTTTCTCTCAGTCTCTGTCCCTCTCTCAGTGGTTCTCAGTCCTGCCTACACACGAAATCACTTCCGGAAGTTTTTTATCATCCCGCTGTGCCTCTGGAGGCCCGGGCGTGGGACGGTAGGTGCTGGCAGGTGCTCGCTTGTGAATCCAGGTCTGAGACCACCCCCCCCTCCCCCCCCTCCCCTGCTCAAGGGAGGGACCCTCCCGTGAAAGTGAGGCACCAGCCTCCTCTCCCTCCCCCGCCTGCCACGAGGCGGAGCAGGCAGGGCTTTGCCACCTGTATCCAGCTAAGGAAAAGGACTTGGGGCCCAGGGAGCTCTTTGCGGCTCCTGTTAGGCCTCTTCTAGAACCAGAGGCCTGGGTTTTGCTTGGGTTTAAATCCTCCTTGGCTATTTCCTCTATCTACTTCTCTTTTGTTAAAACTTTTCAATGGCTCCTCCGCTGCTTCCGCAAATAGGTATACATTCCCCTTCCTAGGACTCAGAGTCTCTCGGCTGTGACCCACGGCCACCTTCCTTCACTCAGCAAGTACCTACTGAGCCCTGGGGAAGTGAGCAGGACACACAAGGTCCCCTTTGACTGAGTTCTGAAGGACATGCCCTCTGTCACTTCTCTTAGTCCCTCTGACAGCCAAGAGGTACAGTCCCTGCTCTGCCGCCAGTTAGCTCTGTGACTGCAGGCCACTCCTGGCTCTGTCTCTATAAAATGAGGGTGACAATATCTACCTCACGGGGCTGTTGAAAGAACCAAATGAGACCACCCAGGTGGATTTTGTTAGCAACACAACACTGCAGAAATTAGAGGCGTGACTTATTCTGTTTTTCCCTGTGGGGACTTTCCACCTGTCTGGGGCTGACCCTCACACCTCCGACCTGCCAGGGCCTCTCCCTCCATCACTTCCTGAGCACCTCTCGGCCTTGGTCTGTGGGTTTCCCCTTTCTCTTTTACCAGAAAAGATGTTTCTCATTGTATCCTCAATTTTGCTGTTACTTCCCTTCCAGTTGAGGTGTGGTGCCCTGGCCTGTGTGGAGAATGCAGGGAGAGGTGGGAGCATACAGTGGGAGGTTTGGGGGTGCAGGAGCTCCCGGGCCTGTGCACTCCCCCTCAGAACCTGGAGAGCACGTCTGGGTAGAACTAGATACTTCTCGGAGCACTTTTCGCTAGTAACTGAGGCTCACGGCAACGCGGCCAAGATGTGATTCTTTTACACATGGGGAAGTGGAGGGTGTGAGCCGTGGCATAGGGCACATAGGTGGTTGGTGGCAGAGGCGGGATTTGAACTCAGGTCTCCTGATACTTAGCTCAGGGCTTGACCCACTGCACCCCACCGTCTCCCAGAGCCAGGGACGGTAGCTGAGGGGTCTGGGACTCTGACAACCCTTCTAGATTGACCGGAACAAAAATACTTATTGAGTGCTGACTGTGTGCCAGGCATAGGCTATACACTTCACACACATTATATAATTTAGTCCCCACTTCGCAGACGAGGGAACTGAGGCTCAGACAGGATTTGCCCAAAGTAATTCAGCTGGTGAGTGGCAATGCAGCTTAGTCGTTGAGATTACAGCCAGGCCCTTTCAGAAGTTAATTACCAGGTAAAGGAGTCCAGGCTACCCTACTGGAGAGACCATGTAGAGGGAGGTCCTGGAGAACGTGAGGCCACAAGGCCGCCCAGGGAGCTCCAGACAACAGTCAGCACCAACTGTGCTCCCAGTGGGAGGCAGAAGAACTGCCCAGCTGAGCCCAGCCAACTCACAGAATCATGAGGAATGCAAAAATGTGGATCATTTCAGTCACCGGTTTTGGGCTGGTTTGTTCCACAGCAGTAACTAACTGTGACACTCCCGCATGCCATCTCTCTGAGAGTCAGACTCACGTCGGGGAGATGGACTGACAGCAGTGGTGGAGCCGGGCTCCTTGTCCTGGGCCTGGCCCTCCACACACTGTTGCTTTGCTCCCTCTCCTGTTGCCCCAAGAACTCCAGGGATAGCTTGACTGTTGCTCCCCGAGCAGTTCAGAGCATGAGCAGAGTAGACAGGCCTGGTTTTGTCTTGTCCACAGAGGTCTCCCTACATTTGGCACAGGGCCTGGCACACGGTAGGCACTCAATACACGGACCTCGAGTGGCTGCCTGGGCTGCAGCGCCGCTCACTGCCGGCGGGGGAGCGTGGGTGGGTGGGTTCACCTCTCCACACCTCAGCTTGCTCTTCTGTAAAGTGAGGGTGACGGTCAAGGTGCTGCTTCTTTGGGGTTACTGCGAGGCTGGTGTGGCACTGCACACAGCCTGGCCCGGGGGAAGAGTGCAACCAACATGGCCGCTTAGTATTGTGGTTCTTCTTGTATTGTTAGTTCCAGGAGCCAGGGCAAGGCCTGGAATTCTTGGGCATGGCCCTCTAGGAACTGCAGGAGGCTTCTGAGAAGAAAGGGCCTCTCCCCAGCCGGAGACAGCACTAGCATGATTTTCTTTCCGTGGCCACAACAGCTGAAAGTTGTGCCTTCTCTTTCTGGAGGTGCCCTGAACATTGGTGGCCCAGAGACTGGGCCAAGGGAATCACATAACATTTAAGATTCCACGCCACGTCAGCTTCCACACACTGTGGGGACTCATGTATGGCACAAGCCAGTAAGTCTCATGCAAATGTTTCTGAGCACCTTCTGATTTGCTAACCACCTCCTTGGGCAAGGCTTTATAGATGCCACTGTGGGCAGGACAGGACGCAAGCATGTTTCCTAGTTCTGTGGGAGCTCCTGGATGGTTCTGGAGACACGCACAGACCTGAAATTGCCACCTGTGATAGGAACACTGACAAAAGTAAGGTGGCAAGTGTTGGCAGGAGGAGGAAAGGAAGACCTGTGTCAGGAGGAGGGGTCTCGGGATCCCTGAGAACGAGGAGCTGTGACCTGGCTTGGTCCAGGCTTGGTTCCGGCCAGGGCGGCAAAGTTCTGCATCCTATCAGCCCTGGCGACCTAGGACCCATGCAAAGGCTTCCCTAATGCCGGCTGGAGAATGACCTGGATTCTCCTGAGCTTCCTTCACTGACTAGGTCTGGAAACATCCCCAATCAGCAAGATGATGAACTTAAAGGGACAGGCCTCCAGATTTGAGGGGGACAGAATTGGGCTGTGTTGCAAAGCTCTAGGAAAGAGATTGTTTGGGAACGTAAAGACTCAAGACTCAAGCTGGGTTCCCTCTTGTGTTCATTCTTTTACTTGGCAGTATTCCCTGTGCCCTGTGCTGGGTACCAGGCCAGGGATGAACCAGACAGGTGCATCCCGGGGCCCGTGGAGCTCATAGCCCGTGACTTCCAGGGACAAGCGAAGTGGGCGGGTGAGGCCAGCCCCTGCCCCCCACCCCAGGCTGATGACTTCACCCTCCTCTGGGTTCAGAAGACCCGTGGTCTTTGTCTCCATCTGGTCCATCTCCCCACAGGACTGAGCCCCCTGAACACTAGGACTGAGCCTCGTTCACTTTGCAAATGACCATAGGCTCTGGAATCATGCAGACTTGGGTTCAAATCCTGATGTGGCGACTTATCACCTGGAATGATACCAACCCAATGAGTTGTGATGCTCGTGTCAGGACCTCAGCCCGTCCTGCCACACGCTGGGTGCTCAGAAATAGCAGCTGCCCTTCTTTCTGTTCCTACAGGTTCTGCTGCTACTCTGGCCTCTCCACACAGGGTCTGCAGGCTCCACATAGGGTCTGGCTTAGACCCAGGCTTGGTGTGGGCTCAGGGTGACCACTCCCATTCCTCCAGGGCAGGGGCCTCTGCTAGCTGCTGGCCTGGCACGAAGGCTCATTCTCTCTCTCTCTCTCTCTCTCCCCTCCCTCCTTCCCTCCCTCCTCAGGAGCTGTAGGTTAAAAGCAGGATCTCGGGTTCCAGCCTCAGGGAAAGGAGACACCATGTCCAGGGTCTGTTTCCACCCATTGTTGTCTGAAGCATTGTCTTTCTTCCATGGCCACCTCCTCCCCACTCGGGTTCCCCAGCCTAGCCCGCGGCAGCCCCTCTCACCCTTGTCTGAGCACAAAAGGGACAGGCATTTGCTATCTTGTCTTTCATTTGTCAGCCACATGACCGTTCTGCAAGGTAGAGCAAGGAATATGTCCCCATCGTAGGGAAGGGGAATCCGAGGCCCAGGGAGGCTGAGTGCCCAGCCCAAGGTCGCAGAGTCTGTAAATACCTCAGTGAGGACCACAGCCCAGTTCTCACGGTTCCCGGGCCAATGCGCTTTGTACCTCACTGAGCTGGTTCCTGAAGGCCCTGGGCACAGCAAGCACGGGTGAGAAAGAGACTTTCTGAAAAGCCAAGAGGACTTCAGAAGTCTTGCAAGGGGTAGATGAAGCTCTTTTCCCAAGCTTGTTCTGGAACCACAGACAGGCTGGTTCTTTCAGGGACCAGCAAGAGAGTTTATGACCTGTCCGCCCCAGGCTGGGAAGACAGGTGTAAGCATGGGTGCCCTTCCAGGCTGTCTTTGGAGGCTGAGCTGACCCGGCCCCGGGGCCCTCCCTGAGTAGGGGGTGGAGGGTTGCCTCTCCTGCTTTGTGGGGGGTACACTGCTGGCCACTTGTCAGAGGGAGGGGTGGTGGCAGGGGGCGTGGAAAGACTCAGTAAGGCCTTGCAAGGGTGGTCGGGGAGGGTCAGGCCCAGGAGCGGCTTCCCACTGCCGCATCCACCGTGGAGTCATAATCTGATCTGAGCGTGGACTCAGAACCCTGGCTTTGCTACTTCCAGCCCGTAGGAAGGATTCTCCAGGCCTGAGCTTCACCATCGGCTGTGGAGGAGGACGGACGAGGATTGCCTTGACTGTCAGGTGGGGCTTCCCCGGGGAAGTGATTGGCAGGTCCTGCAGGGCGGGAGGGCTTGAGCTTTCCAAGTCACTTAGCCTCCTTGGCCCCCATTCCATGAAGTGTCAGGGGGCTCCCTACTGTGACAACCAGAAGCTTCCCGGTCAGCTCGTGAGTGGGTGGAACGTTCCCCAGGTGAGGGCCACTTCTCCCCAGCCTGGGCCTACTCTCTGACTCAGGCCGTGTGCTTTTGCTCCTTACTCCCTGGCTTCTGCCCCCTCCCCACTCTCTCGCCACAGAACCAGAGGCTCCCCCGTGCCCACCTTCCCACACGAATTCTCATGTGCTGTTGAGCCTGCTTCCCCCCCCGGGGTGTCCTAGCCTGTCATGGAGGCACTCAGAAAGGGGCGCCGTGCTCGTGTTGGGGCCAGCGGGGACGGACTCTCCACCTGCCCCATGCTGGGCAGCACTGGGAAGAGCAAGGACACGGTGATTAACTTTGAATGTCATGTATACCTGTGGCTCAAGTGTCCCGGGCTGCAGTTAATGGAAAGGGGTGGCGGCGCCCTTGGAAGGGGCATCGGGTTGCTTCACTGGCTGAGGCCTGGGCGGACAAGTCCCCCGGGAGACTTGTTGAGAAGGAGGCGGTCGGATGCCTGCCTGGACGACTGGGGGCAGAGGCCCAGGGAGGCAGGCCTGTGAGGGGCTGAGCCAGGCCGCCCGTGTCTCTGCTCAAGCAGCCCCTCCTCTCAGAGCCCTGACTGATGAACTGGGGAGGGGAAGGAAGCACAGGTGGCACTAGCGGGGCAGATCTAAGGGCAGGACGCGGGCTCAGTACGCAGTGATGGGTCCACCTTCACCGGCATCCCTTGTTCTGTTCATCATTTGACAAAGAAACCTCCTGCCCATCATCAGCCCCATTTGACAGACAGGTAACGGACGCTTAGAACCTGAGGCTGAAAGTCACACAGCCAGGAGGGGAGACATCTAGGACAGAACTCTCCCTGGGAAAGGGACAGCCTGCAGGCCGTGAGGACCAATGGTTGCTTTTGAGCACAGGAGAGAGAAGGTTGAGGCCTTGCCTCCCTGTGCCCGTGGCTCTGGACCTACAGACGCCACCCTGCTGTGTGCGACGGGCCCCATGTGAGGAGGAGACGGGGGGTTCTGGGTGGCCCCTCACCCTGGTGGCTTCTCTGCTAAATACCAGTGTCAAAGGGAAGAGCCCACTATGAGGCCCTTCCCTGCACAGTTGAGCCAAACGTGAGAAGCCAAGCCCAGGAAAGAAGGGGTAAGCTATTCTGGGGGTCACAGTAGAGCTTTTGTTTCAGGCCAGGATGGTCACTTAGGACGGCTGGTTCTCACCCCCGAATCAACCCTGGAGAAACAACAGAAGCCGAAGAGAAATACGGATTCTAGGAAGTAATAAACAGACAAACAGCTGCGAGAACACGAGACCAAAGCCTCTTCGAGCAGATGCGTGGATCGTGCGGGGCGGGGGCCGGCGGCTGCCCAGCAGAGGAGGCCGGACACAGATTGGGCAGCGGGACAACAGATGGGAGCAAACCTTCCTGAGTCCTGCTCTGACCAATCCCTGCCGTTACCTTGGGGCGACGGCTGCCACTCCTTTACCCATAAAATGGTGACAACAGCCCTCCTGGGACAAGGATTGGTGAAAATAGGTATGGGGCGCCTGGGTGGCTCAGTTGGTTAAGCCTCTGACTCTTGGTTTCGGTTTCAGTTTTCACGATCTTGCAGTTTTGTGAGTTTGAGCCCGTATGGGGCTCTGCGCTGATGGTGCAGAGCCTGCTTGGGATTCTCTGTCTCCCTCACTCGCTGCCCCTCCCCCACTTGCACGCGCGCGCGCGCGCGCACGCTCCCCCCCCCCTCTCAAAATAAATAAATAAACTTGAAAAAAAAGAGAACAGGTGTTCATGGACCTCTTCTCAGTGAAACCCCAAAATTACTTTGTTAAAAATCTAGCCTGCTTTCTGTCAACCATGTTTCTCCTTAAAGGCTTCGAGATGAGACTCTGCCCATTTCTGCAGCGACCGGGCCCCCCCCACCCCGGTACTCACGCCTGCCCTTCAGCCCTTAGGGACTGACCCAGGGGCCTGTGATGCTTCCCCGACACTGGTGACCAGACAGACTGCCTGATACCAGGAGCACTTGAACAGGGCAGAGTAACCAGGCACCTGGAGAGACATCCCTTATAAAGGCAAGATAATGCGCTGAACAGTAAATACACCAACTGGAGCAGGGTTATTAGAACCAACGGGCCATAAAGGCATAGATGAGCAACACAAACCAAGAACAAGGGATCATAAGAAAAAAAGAACAAATCGGTAAATTGGAAGATCGTTTTGAAGACCTCCCTCAGAAAACCGCAGGAAAGGACTAATAGATGAAAAAATATAAAAGCTAAGAAATGGCAGCTAGAGGCAGAAGTAGTGGCATCTGATAATAGGCGTTGCAGAGGAGAGGACAATATAAAACCTGAATGGAAGGAATATTTGAAAAAAATAATGGAAATAGGATTTTCTACGATCAATGAAAGATGAAAGGCCTTGGACTTGAGAAGAGCTCACACAATAGTGCTGAACAGGAAAGATAAGAAACGCGGCAGGTAGGCACGTTATAATACAATTTGGGAATATCAAAGAGAGAAGAATTACACTTTCTTTTCCAGAGAAAAAGAAAAGAGCTCACGCAAAGGTACAAGAACGAGATGGCCATCGGACTTCTCAACAGCGCCAGGCACTGATGTTTTTGAAGCTGTAAAGGAAAGAATTCTGAGCCTTGAATTTTATAGCTAGTGAAAGTCTCATTGAAATATGAAGAAATAAGAAACGGTTCTCAGATTTACAAAGCTTTAGAAGGTTTGCTGCACAAAGACCCAATGTGAAACCGCTTTTGGAGGAAGTACTCAAATAAGAAAAACAATGCTAAGAGCTGCTTCAAGAAACAGAAGTAAAAGTGATCAGATATCTCGGTAAAGACTACTACTGTCCTCAAAAAGAAAAAGAAGGCTCGGACAAATAAAAGAAGAGGAGAACACGCATTCCTAAGAACCTAGAATGAAAACTGTATAATTTAGGGGCGCCTGGGTGGCTCGGTCAGTTGAGCTTCTGACTCTTGATTCTGGCGCGGGTCATGATTGCAGGGTCGTGGGATCGAGCCTCGGGTTGGGCTCCACAGTGACCATGGAGCCTGCCTGAGAGTCTCTCTCTCTCTCTCTCTCTCTCTCTCTCCTTCTGCACTCTCTCTCTCACTATCTCTAAAAAATTTGTAATCTAGACTGTGTGGGCTGAGGAAGGGAAATCAAAGAGATATAAGAGAATATTATAATACTTGTCATGATAGGGGGAGCTATAATTACTGATTTGGTTTTCAGCCACCGCAGGGATACATAAACATGACTAAATAATGGAGACTGCCTGGGAAAAAAACAGAATGTATAACTTTTCACCTAACAAAAGAAAACCCGATCTGTCCAAAGGAAAGCTGGAAAGGAGAGAACAAAACACACCAACAAAAAGTTCAGTAAATGGAAAATACAAAATAAAATGGTGGTAGAAATAAAAATAGTGGTGATTATAATAGCAATTACAATAGATGTAAATGAATAAAACTAACCAAAGCACAGAGATTCTCATATTGGGTAAGAAAAATTAATCTAATCATGCACACCCTAAAAAGACACACTTGAATTTAAAAGGATAGAAATATTGAAAATGGAAACACGAACAAAGATATACCAAGAAAATAAAGAATTGAAAAACATATACCAAGCAAATGAACCAAAATTCGCTGAGAGAATAATCTTAACATCTGATAAAATAGAAAATAACACACAAAAAACAACACTGTAAGAGACAAAGAAGGATATTAAATACCAGTAAAAGGAAAAATAGGCAAGCAGACATAGCCATCACGAACATATAGACGTTACTAGGAATACAGTTTCAAAGCACATCAAGGAACAGCTGACAGCAACAGGAGGAAACTTACAAATCAATAATCGTAGAAGTAGATTTCACTGCAATCATTTTTGAAACTGCTAGATCAAGCAGAGAAAAATAAAGCAGAAAATGTGAAGAACTGAATAGTGTAACTACGAAGACTGACCTTACATTATACAAGCTTGAAGTTACGTTGTGCTCTCTAGAGAACCCGACACCGAACACGCTCCTTTCAGGCAGAAGGAGCATTTATGACCATGAATAGACGCCATCATCGGGGGTCTCGGTAAATTCCGAAGGATCAATATCATAAGACTGCTTTTGATCATAATGAAATAAAAGTAGAAATAAAAAAAATATGGAGCTAAACTGTCTTATCTATTTGGAAACTAACATATTCTTATTTAGCTCTTGGATTTAAAAGAAAATCATAAAGGAATCTAAAAAATGTTTAAAGCTGAAGATAATGAAAATACTACATAGAAAATTTTGTAGGATGTGGTTAAAACCGTGTATAGGGGCACCTGGGTGGTTCAGTGGGTTGAACATCTGACTCCTAATTTCGGCTCAGGCAACCATCTCGCAGTTTGTAAGATCGAGCCCCGCTTCGGGCCCTGCACTGACATCACAGAGCCTGCTAGGGATTCTCTGTCTCCCTGTCTCTCCATCCCTCCCCCTTCACGTTCTCTCTCTCCCTCTGAAAATAAGTAAATAAACTTAAAAAAACTGTATATAGAGCAAAACTTATATCTTTAAACACATTTATCAAGAAGTAAGAAAAGTTAAACATAAGAGCCTTAGCACCCAGCTCAGGAAATTACAAAAGAGGCACAGAGGAAATTAAAATAAACGAGGAGAAGAGAAATAATTTAAGAGGACAGAAATCAATGAAATGTAGAACAACAGAAGAGATTAATGAAGCCAAAAGCTGGTTCTTAACAAAGATTAATAAGATAAACAGATCTTTAGCAAGGCCAAGGAAAATCGGAACAAAGACACAAATAAATGCAGAATGGAATACAAAAGGGGAAATAACCGTAGGCACAAAAAAGATTTTAAAACAATTTTAAGACTTTACCATTCAATAGGTGCTAATAAATTTGAAAACCCAGATGAAATGTAAAAATGTCTAGAAAAATACAGAAATCCGAAACTTGTGCAAGAAGACACAGAGAAATCGAAAAGGGGGTTGAAGGGCCCCGTCCCCAAACCATCCAGACTTAGAGGCCACCACGTGCGGTTCTCTCAAAAAGTCGAGGAGCGAATCTTTATTTTATGTATGTGGTTACAGAAAATTTTATGCCTTATTGAATGAAGAAAACTTTACAAACGTAGCTGCAAAAATTCTCCATAAAAATATTTTCCAGTTGAATCTACTACTGTATTAAAAGTGATACATCATGAAATTGACCAAAGGAGCAAAGTTATGATCACCTCAGTCGTTGCAGAAGAAACTTGTCATAAAGTTCGACAACCTTTTATAATAAAAATTCTTAGTGACCCAGTTAGACACGGTTGGAGGGTAAGATCCTATTACAGCAATTATATACAATGACAAAATTTTAGATGCCCTTACTCCTTTTAATCCTGTGGGCACAGAAAGGATGCCCACCAATCACCATCATTGTCTAACACAGAACTAGGGATCGCGGTCAATGCTCTACGGAAAGGCAAAGAAGTGAGGGGATAGGACTGAAGAGAAGAGACAAAACCTCATTTTGAAGATGACACGATCAGGTACATACGAAACAGAAAAAAAAAACTACGAAAACGAGTAAGGGACCTCAGCAGGTTTGCCAGATAAAAGTGGGACTTCTAAGGGACAGGAAAGCATTCTCCGGGCCAGCAAGAATCAACTGAAAAGTGTAGTAAAAGTAAGACACCACTCATGATAACAAGAAAACCCAGAAAGCACCTAGAAAATAATCAAGGTTATAGGACTTCTATGCAGAAAACTCTATGCTAGTAAGGCATGGTGAATAATTTGAATAGATGATTTAGTATTATTAAAAAGTCAATATCTTCCTAAGTTAATTTGTAAATTTAATCAAAGTTCCAGTTGGTTTTTGAAAGGACCTCATAAAATTGCTTTAAATTTATCTGGAAGAATAAAGGCCCACAAATAGTTCGACCTTGAAAAAGAAGAGTTCCTTTGAGGGAACTTGCCTCATTAGATACGAAGACATACAAAAATGCCACATTAATGAACACAGTGTGGGAAAGTTAAAAAATGGACAAACAGATTAAAGGTATAGAATAGTAGGCTGAGACACAGACCTTAACACACAATAAATGGAGAGAATATAATTGATTTCTTAGCAAGTCGATGTTACGGAAAGTGGCTTCTTACACGGAGAAAAATAAAATGATCCCTCTCTAAAACCACATACAAGGTAAAAGATACAATTAGAGAATCAGAAAATGTAGGGAAGTATATCTGTAACTTAGATGAGTGGAAAGACAGCTTCAACAAAACTTGAAAACACACCAGGATTAAGGACTTCTCGTCAAGGAGGGGGCAAAGTTAATAGATGGCAGCCTGGGAGAAATGTTTAGTCTCTAAATCCAACAAGGGGTTGATATCTCGGACATACAAAGAGCCACTGCAAATCAGTAAGAAAAAGAAAAGACAGCTATACCAACAGGGAAAAAGGGCGATGACTACGAACAGGCAATTTACAAAAGAGGAATCTTTAAGTGTATTTTTAAAACAACAATGATGCACCGCTGTTAGACTGGTGAAGATCAGAAAGCTAAACAGGGGCGCCTGGGTGGCTCAGTCGGTTGAGCGTCTGGCTTTGGCTCAGGTCATGATCTTGCGGTCTGTGGGTTCGAGCCCCGCGTCGGGCTCTGTGCTGACAGCTCAGAGCCTGGAGCCTGCTTCGGATTCTGTGTCTCCCTCTCTCTCTGCCCCTCCCCCACTCATGCTCTGTCTCTCTCTGTCTCAAAAATAAATAAACATTAAAAAAAAAAATTAAAAAAAAAAAAGAAAGCTGAATAACACTAGGTGTAGACAAGGATGTGGGAACCCGATTTCCTCGCACACTGCTGGTAGAGGTGTAGACCATGGCAGTGCTGGGTAAGCGGAAGGGTATGCATCCCCTGTGAGCCAGCAATTCCATGTCCTGTTGTATATTCAGAGAAAAGTTCATGCAAGTCCAAAGGGGACAGGCATAAGAATATTCATCGCATTTCTGATGGTGGGGACGGGGGCTGGTTAGAGGCAAGCTGGAGGTTCGTCTCTGGAGGAGCCAGTAGGTAAAGGATGTGCAGAATGACCAACTCGACCTAGCTGGACCAGGATTTTCCCCATGTTATCACTTAGGGTCTGTGTCCCAGGAACCCCCTGGGCCCTAGACAAACCAGGCTGGATGAACACCCTGATATGTGTTGGATGGGCCCCTAGAGTACTGCGCAGCAGGCAGAAGCAACAGATTGGTGTAGCAATGTGGATGGAAGCCAAAAATCTTACACGGTGCAGTAAAGCAAAATACATAACACGACGCCGTTTTAAGTAAAAATGTTGTCAGAATGCACAAGAAACCGAAAGGTGCGCATTAAGCACATTCGTGTGGCTGTAGATGGAGGGAAGGAATATGGGGCTAAAAGAGAATGACGCATATGTGATATATGCAAACATACATCAAAACCAGAGCACAGTTGTAGAAACGCTGAGATAACGTGCCGTAAACAGGGGTGCATGATTTACTCAACTATCTAAGCCTCAGGTTCAAAAGAAAAAACGGAGAGATACCCCAATAGTCTTAGAGAGACAGGGGTCATGTCCATATGAGACTGGCTTGGTTGGAAGCCCACGTGGGGTTACCCTGAGCCCTCTGTGTACCCAGCAACCAGGAGAGGAGCTTTCTTCTAGTCCTGCTGGACCTCAGCCGAGGGCTCACTTTGGGGCCTACAAAGCCTGAGGACCCTTTCTCTGGAGAACAAAAATCCCCCAGGGAGCCATGGGGTGGGCCTGCACTGCCTTCTCTGGGTCCTTGGCTCTGCACGGGGCTCTCCCCTGCAGAAGTCCCTGAGAAGGATCTGGGTAGAAGGGCGTTCCGCCGGTGGGCTCCTCTGGTTGGGGCTTGAGCTGCCCCAGGGCATCCTACCTCGTCGAAGTCAGCCACGTCTTCACAGTTCTCCAGCACCCGGGAGTAGAAGGCTTGCCCTGCGTGGGGAAAGAGGACAACAAGCTTGGGGTGAGGCCTCCCCACCTGGCAGTCAGCACCACACCACTCGGGTTCACACGGCCCCGGCTACCAACCGGGGGCCCCACGTCCCGTGCTGCGCGCTCCAGGATGCGGCAAGTTCCCGCCGTGTCTCCTCTGCCCGCCCCGAGAGCCCTGCGACGCAGGCCCCGACGCCGTTAGCTCCATTTTACAAAGGGCGACACTAAGGTCAAAAGGCACGGGCTGGTCAGAGGGAGACAGGAGAGGGGAACCCCGGACTCTCTCCTCCACCTTGCTGCTCTCCCAGGGGCTTTCCTGGCCCTCTGCTGTGTCCTCAGCTCTGCTGGCCTTCCCTGGCCTGTGGCTGCCCTGAGCAGAAGCCTGGTCCCCGGGGCCAGTGGGCGTCCTGTAGGCCCGCGGCCCCCTCTGCGACCGTGTCTGCAGCCAGGCCCCGGCGCAGCCGGCCACATCCCACACCTTCTTCCCCCGAAAGCCGGGGGCCTTCGCCCTCCCCAGCTCTCTCATTCATGCTCCCTGCGGCCTGGGCCAGCAAAGCCTCGGGGGGTGGGGGGGGTTCCTCCTCATGCCTCCCCCTCCCTTCCCCACCGGCCCGGGTACTGGCGAGCGTGGCATGGACACGCGTCTTCCCATACGCCAGCACCCCACACGCGTACGGCACCTGCCAGGGCGGCTGCAAAGCGCAACCAGCCGGAACCGGCCGCGTGGCCGGAAGAACCATAACCGGAAGAGGAGGGCAGGTTGGGGGGCGGGGCGTGGGGCAGCAACGTGTGCGATGCACGGGCCCTCTCAGTTGGCTTGGAGAAACGTTCACTGGAGTCGACAATGTACCGGGCTACGCCCTGAAAGCTCAGGATAAAATGCACAGGATCCCTGCCCTCAGGGAGCTGACGCTCTAGTGGGAGCTGGAAGAGGCTGCCAGTTCAGTGCCGCATAGTTCATGCCGCAAGGTACAATTTTGTGTGAGAGAAGAGGTACAGAGAAGGAAGGATAAATACTGTTTTTGGGGAAAGGTTGGTTTTTGGTGTGTGGGGGGGGTGGAAGCAAGTGGGCAGGATTTGTAATTTCTGTGAGGAGAAACTCAGAGATGGGGTGTATTAAAAAGAAATGATTATCTGTCAGATGCACACCAAAGGGAGAAAGAAGGTAGCAAGTGCAACACTAGGATCCTGAATACCACTCCTGCGCTGGGAAGACCCAAACCAAATTATTTTCTCTGTGAATAGACAGAGATCGCAAACCATTAGAAGTGGTCACCTCTGGCCAGGGGGAGTAAGAAGAGATTGAAAACAACATACCTTGACTTTTTACCATATACACTTAAGTTTGAATTTTTTTCCATGACCATGTGTTACTTTTGAAATGGAAAGAGGGGCACCTGGGTGGCTCAGTTGGTTAAGCGGCGACTTCGGCTCAGGTCATGATCTCGCAGTCTGTGAGTTCGAGCCCCGTGTCGGGCTCTGTGCTGACAGCTCAGAGCCTGGAGCCTGCTTCACATTCTGTGTCTCCCTCTCTCTCTGCCCCTCCCCCACTCATGCTCTGTGTCTCTCTCTGTCTCAAAAATAAATAAATATTAAAAAAAAGGAAATGGAAAGAAAAATGCTTTTATTTTATTTAAAAAATTCTTTTTTAATCTTTATTTTTGAGAGAGAGAGAGAGAAAGTTGGGGAGGAAGAACCTCTCTAGAAAGGGAGACACAGAATCTGAAGCAGACTCCAGGCTCTGAGCTGTCAGCGCAAAGCCCAGCCTGGGGCTCGAACTCATGAACCACGAGATCAGGACCTGAGCCAAAGTCGAATGCTTAACTGACTGAGCCACCCAGGTGCCCCCCCAAAATGCTTTTAAATCCCCGCCGATTTAACCAGTGGTCCATGTTATTAAAGGGTGTCTCAAGGTTGAATTCAGCCCCCCACTCTGAGGCTTAGTTCCGGTTGTCGCTGAAGGGTGAGTTGGGGAATCAGGAGAGGACTTGGCAATGGAGAGGGCCTGGGAGGGGTGCATGCAGTGACCCAGCATGGCCGGCGCTGGGTCAGGGGGTACTGGAGTGAGCCCACTCTGACCCTGCACTGTGCTGAGGCTCAGTCCCCTGGGAACCACTTCTCTCCCCTGGCCTTGGCTGCCTCACTTCCAGGATAAGAGGGTTGGTACAGAGATCTCCAGGGCCTGCCTGGTTTTTAGAACTTAGGAGCAAGTATGTAGCTACTCCCTGACAAGAGGGAGACAAGGGGTTTGACCTCAGAGGCAGGTGGATGGACTGAGGAAGAGAGTGTGTGTGTGTGTTTGTGTGTGTGTGTGTAGGATGGGCATATTGGGGAAGGGTTGCATCTCAGATAATGAGGAAGAAGCTATAAAGCAGAAGCTATATACAGAAAATAGACGTGAATTAGACAGATGGCACTAGCCAGGGACAAAACAAAACAAACAAACAAAAAGAAAAATCTCAACAACGAACCCCAGGGCAGCCCGGGGAGGACAGGGAAACATGAGAGATGGTGCCTGAGCTTCTTGTAATCCCCCCCCCCGCAAGGTAACACACATATAAACTGAGAATCAGGTGAGTGTATGTGTGCACTGGGGCTTCCCCAAGGACCCCCTTCTCTGATAATCAAAGGCCTCTTCATCCTAGAAGATTGTAATGATCCTGTACATGGCTGTATTCAGGGGTTTCCCGGAGTGAAAACTGAGCACCCCAGCCAGGGCAGAGGCAGGGAGGGACTGTCCAACCTGGTGCATGAAGCCCCAGAAGCTCAACCCCATCCCTGCTGGCATATTTCCTACAGCCTTGTTAGAGACGACCTAAAATACAGTGAAATTAACCGTTGCAGAATTTACACATCAGGGCTGTTTCAAAATGCAGTAAAACCTCATTGCCTCCGGCTCTGGGATTTCAACGTGGTGAATATTGTCAAACAGGATGAGCTCAATTCTACCTCTAGATATTAAAAAAAAAAAAAAAAGGTTTGCTAAAAATCAAATCAATTGTACAGAAACAGAATGCCCTTGAGCATTTTTGAAATGCCATCTTTTAGGAGGGTTTGTACAAACAGTGGCAGGGATCAGTCCTGTGGTCCTTTGCATTCATTAAGACGGAGCCAGGGACCTCTGTCGTCCCTTCCACGTTATCAGTGGGGATTACGCACCCTGTCTCTCCTTCGAGCTCATTTCACTTAACCGTCTACTCCATTCAACCCCAATCCTGTTGACATTTCAGCTCCATTTTAAATGGCTTTCAGACAAAACCATTTAAAATCTCAACATCCAATCCCTTTCTTGCCACAGAGAAGATTGAGAATAAGGCTTGAGAGAAAGAAAATAGTCTGTTCCTTGCAGCGGGGAGGCTTTGTGGCTAGAGCGAGCAGGAGATTAGGTGGGGAAAATTGAACAGCAGCCCCCTTCCTTCGGAGGCAGACCCTCACGGGATAGCAGAGCTGTTTGGATTGGAATAAACTCCTCTTGGAGTCAATAAATGAAGTTCGAATAGTTGACTCTGTGTTCACCACTGTAATAAGCACCATGACATCGGATACGCCCAGATGGAGGGACTCAAAAGTCCAAAGCTTAATAGTTGTATCTAGTATGCCATTTGCCATTGAAAATATCCCTCCTGCACTTCACCGAGTTGAAGGTGAGCTCAATTCTGGTCTCATTTGCAGGATGGAGTGCTATGCTAGGCTTCGGTGTGATTCCACTTAAGGGTACAGACTGCCTCATTGGCACCAAACGGCTCCCTCTTCCAGACGGTTGACCTTGCTAGAGCCAGACCTTGAGAACAGGCAGGTACGTAGGGACGGGGCTGTTGGCTGGGGAGCATTCATTCACTCCCGCATGCAAGGAAGTCTCTTCTGCTTCTGGTGTGTCTGCGTGGCCATTCGGCCCTGGAGGAGGGGGTGGGGAGCTACACAGATATTTTGTATCGGGACGCTGACTGAAGAAGCTTATTACAATCCAGAAGGCAGATAGGTCAGACATGTAAAAGGCTACTGTGATCAAGGCAAAATGTAATCATCGACTTGCAAAAAGTGTGAGTAAAGTGAGCATACAGGAAAAGGAGAAATGAGCTCAGCTTAGCAGATCAAGGAAGACGTTGGAGAGGCATGGGCATCGACCCTGGGGAGACGGCAGAGAGAGGGACATCCAGGCGGAGACGTGAGTGGAGAACGGAGCCCCGAAGCAGCAGGACACAGGACAGGGGCGTTCTGACGGTGAAGGGAAAAATGAAAAGCCTCTCTCCTCAGGGGGGCAGCCCGCTGAAGGAAGGCCTGGGAGGGGGGCCCCGGGGTCCTGAGAGGACACAGGGTGGGGCGGTGGACCATCTAAAGGGGAAGGAGAATGTCCTGAGGACATCGCGGTCTATACCCATGCTAGGAGCTGGCTATTCCACCCCACGGAGTCTTAGAGTCATCTATAAACTGGGGACGATTGTCCTGGACCAGCCCGCCTGGAAACTGAGTAAAGAGTCAAGTCCCTGACAAGCCCAGGGGGTCCCGGACAGCGGGAAGGCTGTTGGGTGAGACATTCTGGGTCCAAACCCCCAGCTCTGCCACTTGCTAGTCACGCGCCTTGAAGACGTTCGCCTCTCTTTGTTCGTTTCCTCGTCCATAAAATGGAGCAAACCATCGTGTTTGCACACCTGGTACATGGTTCATCACTCAGTTAAAAATGGCTATTATTCCATTAAAGGGTCCTGTCTTTCCTTTTCACATTGAAGTTATGTCTCAAATACAAAAATGGTCTTTTTCTGCCATGAATCACGTTTTGTAGCATTGTTTTAGTAATATATAATCAGAAACAATTTTCTTCCCAAGCTACGTAATATTTTTCAAGTTCTAGATATTTTAGGTATGATTAGCTCTTTTTTTATTTTAACGAGGTACAACTTACATTCACGGATCTTAAGTGCACAACTTGGTGAGTTTCAGTAACTGAATATATCTGTGGAATCATCATACAATCAGGATATAGAATGTCTCCATTTCCTCAAGATTTTCGCTCACCCCCCACTCTCCAATCAGTCTCTACTCCATGAGTAGCCGCTGCTCTGATTTCTATCACCAAAGGTCAGTTTTGCCTGTTTTAAACTTGATATAAATGGTATCATACAGAATGTACTTTTTCGTGTCTGGCTTCTTTCAGCCAATATAGTATTTCTGTGATTCATCCGTGTTGTTGCATATATCAGTAATTCATTTATTTTTTATTGTGGGGTAATATTCTCTGTGTGAATATTCTTGCCTTGCCTGTGATCTTAATGTTCAATGTTTCAGGATTAAGTATGATATTAGCTGGATTTTTTGAAGTTTATTTATTTTGAGAGAGAGAGAGAGAAAGCACGAGCAGGGGAGGGACAGAGAGAAAGAGGGAAAGAGAATCCCAAGCAGTCCCCATGCTGTCATCACGGAACCTGAAGTGGGGCTTGATACCACGAACTGAGAGATCATTACCTGACCTGAAACCGAGAGTCAGACAGTTAACCGACTGAGCCCCCCAGGCACCGCTAGCTAGCTGGATGTTTTTTGTAGTTGCCCTTTATTAGACTGAGGAAGTTTCCCCTTACTCCTGGTTTGTTGAGCATTTTTATCATGAACAAGTATTGGATTTTGTCAAAAGCTTTTCTGTATCTGTTGTTGGTTTTTCTCTTGTATTGTGTTAATACGGTGAATACTTTGATTAACTTTCTGATTTTATTTTTTTAATGTTGATTTCTTTTTGAGGGAGGGAGGGAAAGAAAAAGAGAGAGAGGGAGAGGGAGAGAGAATGAGTGGGGGAGGGGCAGAGAGAGAGGGAGACACAGAATACGAAGCAGGCTCCAGGCTCTGAGCTTTCAGCACAGAGCCCAACCTGGGGCTTGAACCCACAAACCATGAAATCATGACCTGACCTGAAGAAGTCCGACACTCAACCAACTGAGCCACCCAGGAACCGATTAACTTTCTAATTTTAAACTAACCTTGCATCCTGGGGATAAAATTCACTTGTCATGATGTGTATTCCCTTTCATGGATTGCTGCTCAATTTACTAATATTTTGTTAAGGATTTTACATCTTTGTTCATGAGGGATATTGGGCTCTAATACTCTTTCTGTATAAGGTCTTTACAGGGTTTGGTATCATAAAATGAGTTATAAAGTGTTCTTCCTTCTCTATTTTCTAAAAGTTTATGTAAGATTAGTATGATTTCTTCCTTAAATATTTTCTAGAATTCACCGGTGAATTCTATCTCAACCTAAAGCATTCTTTGTGGGAATGAAGTTTACCATCATAATCATCATCATTTTTATTTCAAATTTCATTTCTTTAATAGATCCTGGACTCTTCAGATTTTCCATTTCCTTTTGTGTCAGTTTGGTGAAGTGTTGTTTTTTTCAAAGGATTTGTCCATCTCATCTGAGTTGTAAACACTTATCAAGATATAGTTATTCATGGTATTTTCCTATTTTCTTTTTAATGAAATGATATCCCTTTTTTCATTCCTAAATATTGGTAATTTGTGTTTTCTTGCTTTTTTTTCTTGATTATTCCTGCTACAATTTACCTATTTGTTTTCCAAACAGTCAACTTTCAGCTTTGTTGACTTTCTCATTTCCTTTTTTTAATTCTCTTGGATTTAATATTTTAGGTTGTATTTATTTCTATTTATTGAAATATGATTCCAAACCATATAACTCACCCACTTAGAGTGTACAATTCAGTGATTTTGGTACATTTACAAAGTTGTGCGACATTTTTCACTATCTAATTCAAAAATATTGTACCACCCCAAAGGAATACCCACTCTCATTAGCAGTTATTCCTCATTCTCTAGCCCCAGTCCCCATCAACAACTCATTTACTTTCTGTTTAAATGGGTTTGTCTATTCAGACTATTTCATGTACACTAAATGGATTCATATGATACGCGGTCTTTTGTGTCTGGCTTATTTCAATTAGCATGATGTTTTTAAGACTTGGGTTTAATTTGATCTTCTTTTAGTAGGTTCTTAAGGCAGAAACCTAGATCATTGATTTTAGACTTTTTTCTGCCATAGGTATTTAAAACTATAAATGTCGACATGTTGTATTTTCATTATCATTCTGCTGGAAATGTGTTATAATTTCTCCTTGGTTTAGTTCTTTGACCATAAGTTATTTAGAAGGATATTGCTTAATTTCCAATTATTTGGAGCTTTTTAACATCTCTTATTGTTATTAATTTCTAAGTAAATTCCAGTGGAGTCAGAGAACGTACTTTGCAGGATGTCAGTCTTTTGAAATATATTGAGACTTGTTTAATCACCCAGCATATGGTCTATTTTGATGAATGTTCCATGTGCATTTGAGAAGAATGTGCATCTTTCAGTTTGGGGGTGAAATGTCCTCGAAATGCCAATTAGGTCAAGACGGTTGACGGTGTTGGCAAATGTTCTCTATCCCTAATGATCTTGTCTAGTTGTTTGTAATTATCTCCTGTAGTAACACTTTCTTCCCCGTGATGTTCCATAAATAATGTGCTCTCTTCAAATCACCAGCAACTCAGAGAGTCAGATTTGGGTTATCAGAGTCCCTGGGTTTCCGGCAGGGGAAGGTTGTCCCTTCTCTTTCTCCCATTTCTCAGCTAGATGGAGGCTCCGTCTACTTCCAACCCTTTACTTTCCACAGATCTTATTCGAATATAATTTCCACCTTCACTCATGTATTTTCCCTTGCCCCATCCTATTAACACCCAGGTACACACAGTAGAAACTCAGGCTTGTGTCAGGCTCCTCAGAGAGGCAGGAACAGGGCAGGGATGATAAACCCCATTTCTCTGGCCCAGCTTAAGCCTATACTTCCTTGTAGGCGCTCAGTCAAAGTCTGACTGTGCCATGTAACTTACCGATGGCCCCAGTTCCTATTTTTAGACCCGGGCACTGAGGCAAAGAGAGGGTGGTGTTTCTCCTCAAGCCTAGGACAGCACCAGCCACACACTCAGCAACTGCTAGGTCTTAGGTTCCCTCATGACCGTGACAGATTAGAGGAGCTTGTGGTCCTAGTGAGCCACAAACTGTACAGAGTACCCGCTCTGCGCCAGGCACCGGGCATATAATAAAACCTGGTGGGAAAGTGACCTTTTACATTCTTAAAAATATTGTTAAAACTGTAGTCACAATTTTATCTTAAACCTTGGCTTAAAAAAAAAAAAGGAAAGCAAGCGAGTGGAAACTGATTTCCAACTAAGTCAATGAGCCCTTCTGCTTCGGAAAAAAAAAAAAAGTAGAAAAAAAGACAGTTGAGCCAGTATCTCGAAGATGGATCGGTCCAGGCAGGACGTAGAAAGGGCTGAAGGTAAAAAATTATCACATGATAGTCTCTGTCTCAGGAGACCCTTCTGGGAACTGTCAATGCGAGAAGCAGTTGCTTCCTGGTACTTCCAGGTGGGGGGCTGCAGAGTGACCCCGGCTACTAAAACTGCTCCTGCTGCAGTCCTTCCGGGGTCACTCCGACTTCAGGGCTGCTCCGTGCCAGGAACTGTGCTGGCCCTGCTGTCACCTTTGTGGCTCCAGGTGTTTCACTCTGTCATCTCATGGCTGGCAGGATCCGGGGTGTCAGCAACTTCCAGGAATCTCAACGAGGATCAAGTAAGTCTCTGCCCGCCCCCCCGAATCCCCAAGTCCACGAAGTCCCTGAGAGTCACAATGTGCTCTATGCCCGTCTCTCTAGAAATCTGCAGCAGAGGCAACCCTGGGATGGAGAGCAGAATCCTCATATTTGCCTAGCACTGTACAGTGTGTACAGCCTTCCGCGTGGATCACCTTCTTCACTTGACTCCAAAGCAGCCCTGTAAGGACTCAAGCAAATCTCACCTTCTCCTAGACCTTCATTTACCCCCTGGATTCCCAAACCACTGGGCTCCAACTGCCTTCCTGGGCACCCACTGCACTAAATCAGATTTCTGGCTTCCTGGAGGACATTTTCACTAGAATGACAGGCAAGTCTGTCCTCTGTGCCTCCTGCCCCCCAATCTCCTCTTCCTTGCATGCTACCCTGCTCCATCAGTGGCCTCACTGTTCACCCAGGTACCCAGGTACGAAATCCAGAGACACCCTCGTCCTGCCCTCCTGCTCATGACCAACTCACTACCCCTTCTCCGAACCAATGTCATCCCTTCTCTCCAAACCCACAGCCTCCTGTACCACTACCTGTACCACTGCCCCACGTTCCTCCCTGGGCTCCTGGCCTGGGGTCCTGGCATCCAGAATGTCCTTTTCAAAACCAGACGTCCCCATCCCATTCTCCTGCTAAAAGCATCATTGACTCCCATTCCCTTACAAAGCGGGAGTTTAACTGCACAGTGTCACCCTGAAGACCCTCTGTGTTTGCGCCCAGCCTCCCACTGCCGCCGCACCACTCCCACTCCACCCCCTGCGAACACTCCCAGCTCCCTAAACCCTTGACGTGGCTCCACACCGTCACACTGTACTGTTGTTAGCCCTTCTGGCTGGAATGGGGCCCTTGGTAGGTTTTTGTCCCAGCTAGGAGGAGCTGTCTTAAGTATCCAGCCCATCTCTCTCCCCCCACCTTTTCAGTAAAATCTCCTCCCTGGGCCCTGTGCACGTTCCAGCCTCATCTTGTTGGCTCCAGGGCAGCTGACTTTGGGCAGCCCCAGGGCTGCTGGTTTGCTCCCACCTCCCTTCCCATGTGCTCTTCTGCCATCTTTTCCTAATGATGGCTGACTCACTCTCTCAGGGCGGCTTCCAGACCTCCCGGTCTGAGTAGGCTTCCCTTGCCTCATGCTGCCTTGCACCTGTACCTCCCTTTCCAGAATACTCATCATGCTGCTGATGGTGACTTGTGCAATGACTATGTTTGCCTTGAGGGTGGGGACCATGTCCTTCTAATTTATTGCCATTGCCCCACTGCCTAGAATAGCACTCGGCACATAGCTGGCCCTCACTGAATGTTATCGTCTGGATGAATGACAGAATGAGTGAATGAATGACAAAATACTTGACTTACAAAACACATTAAATTGTAGCTTTTAGAGATGCCTGGATGGCTCAGTCAGTTAAGCTTCCGACTCTTGATTTCAGCTCAGGCACAGTTTCACAGTTTGAGCTCTGAGCCTTGTGCCCGGCTCTGTGCTGACGGTGAGGAGCCTGCTTGAGATTCTCTCTCTCAGTCTCTCTCTACCCCACCTCCCTCAAAATAAGTGAATAAATTTTTTAAAAAGTAGATTTTAATGAACTAAAAAAAAGTATGGCATCGAGGAGACAATTAGAAATTTGATTGCTGAATATTTGACAATATTAAGGAGTTATTATTTTTTAGGAAAGATGTAATCTGTGGGTTAAAAAAATTGAGTCTTTGTCTATTCTAACCATGTACTGACTATTTGCAGATGAAATGCTAGGGTGTTTGGTCTAAGCTTCCAAAAAGTGTGGGATACGGGAGTGGGAAAGGGAACAATGGAACAGGATTGGCCAGGAGTTGATGGTCGCTAAGACCGCACGGGCAGAGCTGGGGGCCAAGGCGCTACTTTCCCAACTCTTGTATGTATTTGAGACTTCCCATTAGAAAAAGCTAATAATAAAAAAGGGATCAAACCCAGTCATGGGAATAGGTGGGAGAGACATAGCTTTTATGTTAAGAGGAAAGGCTGATAAGACATCCAAGGAAGGCACACAATTCAGGGAAATTATTTGCAAATCTATTCCTGAGCACACTTCCAGCAGTACTTTTGCTGAGGGCTTTTGTAGCAGAAGACAATTTTATGGTCATTTCTATACCATGAAAACACACTCATCAAAGCAGGAGAAGCCTGGGGGATTTTCGGTGCACTCTGCCTCCTCTCCAGGGTCTGTACTGGCTTGCTCTGGGTGGGAGTGGGGGGATATTTACCACCTGGAATTTAGACAGAGAAGATCTGTCCCCACCCCCAGGTGATAAGGGGCCTGTGTGTGCTGGGTACAGTGGAGGATGTGGGAGGCACAGAAACAGCACAGGACTGGGTCCACAGCCATCCGTGGATTGCAGAGGCTGTCCTAAGGGTCCCTCCATTTTCCCCTTCAGTGGGGGCAATGCCCACTCCCTTGTGGGGGCAACACGTAGCCCACATCCACCCAGAGAGGAGGTGTGGGGCTGGGCCAGAGTGCACATAGAGGCCCAGGCATCCTGGGGGCGGGTCCTAGGACTGGGGGCACAGAGGTACTCTGCCTCCTTTACCAGGGAGAGCAGAGAAGTCTCCAGATAGAAGTAGTTTTATTATTAAGAGGGAGAGCTCCTCCATTTTAATGGTGAAAAATCTAATTTGGAGTCCAGGTGGTCCTTACAGCCAGGCCTCCTTGTTCCCTGTGCCTAGACCGGGCCCCCACCCCCTCGCAGCACGCTGTCACTCACCTGGCCCCAAGGATCGTGGCTCATCTCTCTCCCTGCCTACTTTCCTGCAGCCTCTGCCCCAGCCAAACCTGTGGCTTCCTGGTCAGTGCACTTAACTGGGATTTCCTTCCTCTGGCCTCTGGTCAGGCCCTCACGGAGAAAGTCTTTGCCTCCTGCAAGGACCCTCCCTCAAGCTTCCTTCTGCATCTCTATATGCACTTGAAGTAAGCTGTCAACCCCTGAACAGGCTGCATTTCCTGTCCCACAGGTAGGAGTGCCTTGGACCTCCTGAGTCCGACATTTCCCCATTATGTTTGCACAGGCCTCTGCTTCTCTATCCTATTAGGAGACCCTGGTTTGCCTTCTAAGCCCCACCCTATACCATGGGTGAGCTTAGAGAGAGCATGGTCAGTGACAGGCTGGGGCCACGTGCAGCCCTGTCACTTCTGACCTATGGGCTGGAGCCGGACTACCCAGCGTTTGCTAGAGAATGAGATCAGCCTCCCTCTGGGGTCCCAGAAGACCCTCTGGGCTGGGACGTTGATGGAGGGCTCTCGGTTCATGGCTTCCCCTTTGGATAGAACGCTGGGGTGGGGGTGGGGGTGGAGGGCTTGCATTTGGGAATGTCGAGCCCAAGAATGGCAGTGCCACGGTGGAAGGTTTAAAACGCACTCTTGTCTTTGAGTGAATACTCAAAGACAAGAGCTGTTTCGTATTCATTTTGATGGTGGGGCCAGTGCTTTGCATGGGGCTCAGTTAGGCTAGCGCAGGTGGGATCCCTGTCTTAAAGGTACCTGGACGTGAGTGCAGTGTACAGAACTGGGGCAGTTTCTAAAATACCAAGTGCCCTGGTTGAGCTGTGGCAGGATTATGCACACAGTACTGCAAGGGAGGGGGAAGGCTTCACAGAGGAGGTGACATATGAGCTGAGTCTTGAAGGGTGGATAGAATTAATGGAGTCCTCAAGATGGAGGGTGGGTGTCATTGACTTGTATCTTTGGGAAATAGCAGGAAATTCAGAGTTATGGGAACGTAGAGGAGGAGGGAAAAGTCTCTGGGCCAAGGGCAAGGCCTTGATAGAGCAGACCTTTATCATTAGTTCAGGTGAATTACATGTAAATCAGACCCAACCCCCAGACAGCACCCATCTCCCACATCCAATCCCTAAACCTGGTATCTTGGCAAGAAAGATCAGGGACTGGCCCCAGGCAGTCTGTCACCACTTGTCCAGATTATTGGATGGGCTGAGTACTGGACAGAAGGTTGGACTAGAAGAATATAGAGACCCTCCCACCCTGGGTTCCCTGGTTCTGATGGTGCTGAGAACTAGTTTAGCAGTTGAAAAACGACAAACCCTAGGTGAATACTACTTCTCTTTGAGTAGCCACCTGCCATCAAGATGGCTCCTTTCCAGAAAGCCCACTCATGATTCTGGCTGCAGTCCTCTGAGTTAAATGGGGACCATTGTCTCATCTTGTTCATGGGAGGCTGAGGCTCTGGGGCTCTGGGGTCTTCGTGCACCACTGGGACTGGGGGCTGAGCCTTCTAGTGTCTCCTGTCTGACCCAATGGACTGTAACTCCTGCAGGCAGGGGCTGTGTCTTCACCCCCAGGGTCCTAGGCATGCCCGCAAATATCAGCACGTTCAGTGAATTAATGAATAAGGGCAGGATTATATTAGGAGCGGCCATTGGGGTAGTAAAAGCTAAGAGCTGGAGACAGAACTGGGTGGTGGGCACTGTGTGAGCCTGAGGGTGGGGTGGCCACTGACCCAGTGGCAGGGAGAGAAGGATGGCCAGGGACACAGCTGGTGCTTTCCCAGCCCACATGGGACAGGGGTCTCAGGGGTGGTCTATTCCAGGCCTGGATCATCTTAGCCAGGGCGTCCCTACAGAGCAGAGGCGAGGCCCAACTTGCTTGCTCCTGACACAAGTCGGGAAGCCCTCAGACGCGCTCTCCTCTCCTCTCTGTATCTCACCCTGTACCCTCTCTCCTGCCAACAGAAGAAGGAAATCGGGCGGGAGAAAAGATGGCTCAGGAGCCTGTAACTGCCCCAAGCAGCACTGGACTGGGCGCCTCACAGACATATCAGTCCTCTGATCCTTCCTTAAACATCCTTCCTTAAACTCTTCCAACACTTATCATTTCACTGAAGCAACCTGGTGAAGTGGGTATTATCAACATGTCCATTTTTAAGATGAGGAAACTGAGGATTAAAGAGGCGAAGTGAGTGGCAGAACCTAGGTATAAGCCAGGGCTTCTGATTCCATAAGTAGAGCTTTCTCCACCATAGCCCCACCGGGCTCTTTCCTAAGTGTCCTGGGTGGCACAGCACAGAAGGTCAAGCTATATTTCGGCCAGGTCATCTGGTCTACCTGGGCCACTGCCAATGGACACAACTCTCTAGGGCTCCCTCACCCAATCTTTGAGCTTCACTCAAAGGATTAAGGGAAGTCGGGGCTGTTCTCCAGTTTCTCATTTCCCCCTGCAGCTGTTTGCTTGGACACCAGTGGTTGTGTATGCCGGGAGGTGCTATGGAACATTCTAGATTGGGTCAGTTCCTCTGAACTGTTGTTAGTGTTGGTCTTTTGAAGTATCTATGGTTGTCAGCTGCTGGCTACAGGAGACGAATGGCTGACACATATCTGCTTGTTATAAAGGGCTCTTTCTGGAAATCTGCTGGCCATCTGCCTCTTCCTGCTGCCCAACTCCTTCCCCAGAGCTCTGTCTCTGGGTACCTGCTGCAGGTACAGAGCGTGGAAGTGGATTTCTCCACTCAGTCCAGAGGGCACAGGTTGCAAAGAGGCAAATTCCTGTGTGGTCGGTTGAGGCTGGAGGGCCGGCCCTACTGCTCAAAGAGGAAGGTGGGCATCAGATAGACACGGTGCTCACCCCCAGCTGACCAGGAGGAGATAAAGGGGTTTGCAGATTGAGCAACCAGGGCCGGGGGTGAGGTTTCGTGTCTCAGCCCCGCCACTGACGCCGTGCGGATCTCTTTACAGCTGGGCCTGCGTTTCTCTGCCTGCAAACGGGACTGGTTTGTGCAGCCTGGGGCTGTCCTGACATGGCCGCAACAGCATAGCCATCTGTAGCCGAACAGCCAAGTACTGTGCTGTCTGCGGAACACAGGGACACGTTTCACGGATGAAAGGACACACTTGCTTTTTCTAGAGCCAGCGGGTGGCACACAGAGGTCCAGGGTGCTGCAGACAAAGCCGTCCTCGGGCTGGTGTGGGAAGCAACAGGCAGCCTGCCCGCCCCTTCCTCTCCCACCTGCCAGCAGGGACGCTGCGATCCCCTGCACCCTTCCTGATTCTGTGGCCAACAGGTGCCTGCCGGAGCCAGTCCAACTCAGGGGCGATGTGGGCACTGGGACTGCTGGCCCTGGTCGCCCCTCTCCCTCCTAACCCAGGTGTGGGTGCGAGTCCAGCCCCGGCCCTGATGCTCACTTTGCTCTTGGCTCCTGTCCCACGCCCACTCTCGTCCCTTCTCTGGGAGGAAGGGCCGTGGCTAGTGAGCCGTGCTCTGGCCTCTCCCAAAGGCCACCAGAGATGCCCCGGCCCACAGGGCTGGGCTGAGGCCGGGCAGCAGCAGAGGTGGGTGGGCAATAAGCACCGGTAACCTTGGCCTTACTTTTTCTACTTAAACCTCCAGGGGCTGCCCGCCGTCCTCCTGGCTTCTGCCGGGCTCTCTTGCCTCAGTTTCTGCGTTCGGTCTGGGCTCCAGCCTCACGGGTCCTCTGTCTCTCCTCTGTTCCATGTTCTAGTTCCTCTCCCAGCCATGAGCATTCTGTCTCCTGCACCTGCTTGGCCCTCACCTCCTCACCTTGCTCCCTCCTGCTGGTCCCTTGGGTTTCAGCCAAGGGGCTACCTCTTCCAGGAAGCCTTCCTTGACCATCCTGCCCCAGCCTGGGTTGGGGTACTGCTTCTGTGTCTTGGATGCTGCACTTGTCCCCATCCTCATCATATCACACACCTGTCCTACTTGTCTGCCCACTGGTCCTTCTGTCCCACTGGATGTGGGCTCAAGGGCAGGGTCTGGGTCATTCTCGGCCCCCAGCCTTGGCACACAGACCACAGTAAATGGTCGCTAGGTGCACGAGTGAGGAGGAGGATAGGAAGAGAATTGACAGGGGAAGCCGGTGGGGCGCGCAGGATCCCTGCCCACCGACAGATCTGCAAGAAGCCAATAGTATCCTCACCCAGAGAACTCCTGGCTGCCTGGTTTCTAGGCGCCATGCTGGGTCTTCCCCAGCCTCTGCAGAGCCCACCCCCACCCCGTGCCCAAGGAAAGCTTCTGGAAGGAGAGGAAGAGGAGGAAGGGGCCCACACAGGCTCTGCAGGGTCCCCCTGAGCTCGGAGATGGGGTCATTCCTTCTACCTCCCCAGGACACCCCTGCAGGCAGAGGACCCTGTGCCCTGCCAAGCGCATTCCACGTTGGCAAGTGCAGGGAGAGACAGACACAGAGGCAGACGTGGAAACACAGGGGACCCTGACTCCCAGGAAATCACCACGGCCAGTCAGGCCGGGAGCAGGCAGCTGCCCATGAAAAGCCTCATCGCCCCAACCTTCCTAGAACTTTTCCCATCCGCCCTCCCTGCCCTGCCTTACCCGCATCAGCCCAGAGCTGGGGGCCCTCTAAGACAAGGGGTTCCCTACCTCGGAAAGTCACTTTGGCGATCCGGTCGCCCTTGCCCCGAAGCTCCGAAACGGTCTTGAGGTGGACAAGCAGAGCCATGCTGGTGTGGAGAGCCTGGACGCTGCCAGGCGGGAGCAGCTGGGAAGGAGCAAGCCTGGCGGAGCTCGGCTCACACGCCTCCCTCCCTCGCCGCCGCCGCCTCCTCCTGCGCCCCCTCCGATGCTGCCCACAGAGACCAAGGCAACCGAGCCAGCGAGCTGCTCCTTCCAGCGATTCACAGAGACTCACAGCCCTGCCAGCCCCCGCCCCTCCAAGTTGTCAGCCCAGCGTGTGTGTATCTGTGCGTGTGTGTGTCTTGTGCACCCTGCACGCAGCCCGGGAGTGCAGACTCCGAGTCAGAATTCATTATTCAGCAGCCGCCTGCTCCCAGATAAAGCCCTGCCCAGCCTCAGATGTCTTTTCCCAGCTCCTGGAGCAGGGGCTCCTGCCCACCTCTCAACAGGGCTCTGCTGCGCCCTGCTAGGCAAGTTCTGCCACCAGGAGTGGACAGATGGGCATGGATGGGCTGTGTGTGGAAGGGGCAGGCGTGGGGCCAGGGGCACCTACCCCTGTGGGGGAGAAGGAGCTTCACCGGCTGTGTGCGCAGGAAGCTGGGCTGCCGCGCTGGCGTTTCGTGGTGATTCATGCCCCCCAGTCAACTTGGCCTTGGCAGTCAGGGCTGCTGGTGTCCATGAGGCTCGGGGACCCTGCATGGGCCAGGCCTGGCCGGGTCACACCGTGCTGTCAGAAATGAGAGCCCTAAGAGAAAAAGGGAACGTTCTGCCTCCACTTGCTCTCACAGAGATCGTACCCCCAAAAGGTGGGGGTCCTGACCTCCTGCTTTGGGATCCCTGGATCTGGGAAGATGGGGTGCTCAGGAGCCAGGCTAAGCATGATGGGAGATGCCCAGCTGTGAAAGCCTCAGGGGCTTATGTTCTACTGAGGGCCATGCTTAAGGTCCGGGACACTAACCCAGGACACTAACCCCATCCTGAGGCCTGGGGATGGAGAAGGCCGGGCCAGTGAGCCTCACTGGAGCAGAACTGTCAGACCTTGTACCCAATTGGCTGCTGGGGTGGGGAGGGGGCAGTGGGGAAGGGATAGCTGGCAGAATTTTCAAGGACCAAGAAAGAACTGCCCTCTCTTCCAGCAACATAGCCCGGGAGGTGCTTACAGAGAAAGGGACCCTGGGGACCAGGGTCCCCGAACCCGGAGTCTCTGCAGGGCCATCTGCGCCCTCGCTCTTGCTGTCGGCTCTGTAAGGTAACACTCCCACCCCACCACCGCCTTCCTGCGGGGCCTCGGCCCAACTGGTGCCCATTCCTGAAAGTGCCTCTGCACCCACACCTCCACCCAGGCTGCCACCCCTCTCCTCTTACTGCTTCACTTTCACCCTGGGGAGACCCTGGGGCCCTGCATCCTGGCATCCCCAGAGCCTCGCACAGAGTCCTGTGTGTAGTGGGATGCCCAGCGCAGGTTGACAGGCTAAGGGGTGAGCTAGGCGACCTACAGGAAACAGAGTCTGAAGGTTCAAAAAGGAAATATTAAATTTTCACAGCATGCTAATCAGAGGTTACTCCGTTTGAATTCTACAGTCCAGTGACTTGCAGCATGTCCCAAGAGCCTCCTTCTAGATGTTTCCTTGCTACATTGCCTCTTTTTTTCTCTTTAAATTTAGTTCTATTTCCTTCTCTCCCTTTCATTCTCCAATTCCTGCTTTTCTTTCTTTTACCTGACAATTGAAGCAAAGGATATTTTAGCATATATTTACTGAATACAAATGAATGTCCAAAGCTTTTTAAAACCAGACAAGTTCAATGTCTCTCTTTAAAAAACAAAATTAGGGGCGGCTGGGTGGCTCAGTCGGTTAAGTGTCTGACTGCCTCAGGTCGGGATCTCATGGTTTGTGGGTTTGAGTCCCGCATTGGGCTCTGTGCTGACAGCTCAGAGCCTGGAACCTGCTTCCAATTCTGTGTCTTCCTGGCTCTCTGCCCCTCCCCTGCTCACGCTCTGTCTCTCTCCCTCTCTGAAAAGTAAATAAATTTTTAAAAAAAGTTTAAAAAAAACAAAATTAACTAGCATGTTCTATAAATAAGGTTATTAGGCGACTTTTGTTCATAAGGCTTGGTGGCACTTGATTAGGAAAAAAAAGGTCCCCCTCCCCCTTGGGCCCTCTGGGGGTGCTCTCCTGTAGGGGGTGAATTTCATGAGGTCTGTGAACGTTTAGGGAAAAGCCCGTGAACTCGCCCTAAACAAGGCCTTGAGCTCAGCCCAACCTCAGTTTCTATATCGATGAAATGGTAGTAATTCCATCCTGGCAACACGTGGCAGCCCGTAGCGGAGCCAGCTGACCCTTCTGAAACCCAAGCCAGATCTTACTTTTTAATTCCCTCTCTCCCAGCTATTATTATCCATTTCTGTAACTCTTAGTATAAAATGTATTCAACAAGCATACACTAACTCCTTCTAGTACCAGGTCCTGGGGATTCAGGGGCGAATGCGATGCAGTATTGGACCTCAAGCCGAAGAGACAGACTGGAACCCAGACAACACAGAGTGCCAGGTTCATGGGCACAGCCGGCTGGCAAATTACAACGGGCAGAGGCAGTGGGCACTCGACCTTGGCCAGGGGGATGCCTTCTGGGAGTATAGCACACCTGAACGGAGGGTTGTTTTTGTTATAATTTTACAAATGTCTTTCTTCTTATCGCTCATATTCTGCGCGGGGAATTTAGAAATACACAGATCTGACTGGAGTCTGAAGGGTGGGAGGAGGGGTCCATCTGGTTACAGGCACTCGGTCCCCTTCAGTTACTTTTCCTCCCCAGGCCACGGTTTTCCTGCTTCTTACGCTTCTTGGAAGACTGTGCACCCCCTCTCCCCAATGCCGTTGTTATCTACCAGAGAAAGCCTTTGCAGAATCCCGGTTGCAAAAACATCCCGCAAGCTCATTAGTGTCTCTGGTCTTCAGCAGCAGCCATTTCCAGAATCAAACTGTGAAGATAACACTTCTCATCCCGCAGGATTGAATGAAACTGTGAAGGCCAAGGGCAAACTGCAGAGGCTTCTTGCTGACACCAGGGCTGCTGCAAGGGGAGCTGGGGACGCAGGTCTGGCCCCAGGTCGCAGAGCATGTCGCCTTGGAGTCTGTTGCCACTCTCTCATGCCCCAGTTGAAGACTCCGGTTGGGATGAGGATGACTGGAGAACTCGGACCTGGGGCCCCCAGCTACAGGAGGGGGCATTATTACAAGAAAACATCACCGGGGTCTTTGGCAAGTTTGCCCTGTGGTGCGAATATGCCAACTGAACTTCGGGTCTGGGACACGCGTGAATCACACACCTGGTCCTTAATAAGATTTGCTTTTTGCCCCTTACTTACAAACCACTGGTGTGGAGGGGTTTGCCGGGCAAGACAAGGTGAGAGGAAGTTCCCAGGGAGAGGACAAGAGATTAATGAAGACAACTCCCCTTGAGGACCTGGGGCACGCGGGCAGACTTGGGGAGCGCTGGCTCCCGGAGTCCCTGCAGTGAGTGACTCGGCCTCCCGGACAACAGCCACGGTGGGGGCCGCTGCTGTCTGCTCTGCCTCCGAAGCGAGGGCGCTCCGGGCCGGGTCAGCGAGTCCAGCAGCGGGCGGAAGGGCACTTCGGGCGCATCCGGGCCGGGCCTGTCTACGGAGTTTCCACCCCCATCCCGCATCTGAGCGTCACCACACGCCTCTGGCGGTGAAGCAGACAGAGGAGCCCATTCCTGTCATTCCTGGACGTGGCAGCTGAGCTCTGAGGGAGCCCGATTTCCGAGGTCTGCCGGAGAGCTCGCGCAAGTAGGGCTGGCGGCCCGGAACGCTGCGGCGGTGTGGCCGCGGTCACGTTGCCAGGCGCGCGGTTGCCAGGGGACCCCGGGCTGTTTATCGTCGGGCAGGGAGCGCCAGGCGCCGAGCTTGCTGCGCGCTCGAGGCACCCACCATGGCCTCCCGCAGCGCGGGCACCCTACTGACCGAGTTCAATGCCGCCTACGTGCCCCCCGGCCTCATGCCCGGGTAAGGCCGCCGCGCCCCTGCCCCTTCTCCGGCCCCTGCCCGAACCAGTCGGTCGGAGCATCATCCCCACTCCCCAAAACCCTCCTCCAGCTAGAAACTGGAAACTCCGCCCCTGCGCCTTTGGAGTTTAAGGAATGGGGCGCCAGTTGTTCACCTGGCTGGGTGACCTTCCCGGGAGGGGGTTAGGTGCTCAGAGCAGAAGGTGGCTGGCGGCGACAGAGGCTCTCTCCACGTCCCCCTTGGTGGGAAGTCAGTCCCCAGAGAGCGTGGAGCACACCCAGCCTGGGGCTCCGGGGAAGGGGGAGGAGAGGGAGCCACTTGTGAGCTGGGTTTGGAGACGCCTGGGAGGAGTGACAGCGTGAGGAGAAGGGGGGCTGGCTTTCTGGGCCCCAGCCCAGTGCCTGGCGCACCTAGGATGCACGCAACAGTAGTATTTGAAGGCGTGAAGGAGACAGGGTGGGGCCTGGGTGAGCTGGAAGAATCTGGCCAGGCCGGAAGGGCAGTAGTTCTTGCTTTGAAACCTACACTGTCGGTGGGACTTTGTGGTCACTTCTCCCCCTGATCTGACTGAATCCTGGCAGAATCCTGGCTTTGAAGGCTTGCCCGTCCCCAGATGGACCTTGCCTTTAGCATTTTCAGGTGCAGGGGCAAACCTACCTTTCTTTTCTTTGGCTGTTCTCAAGCTCCAAACAGCTGAGACGGAAGTCTGACTGTCCCTTCCATTCTTTGGCCCCTTCTCTCAAACTGTCTGGGATTTCCAGTCTCCACTTCTTTTGCGGTGTAAGACGGTCTTGTCTCTCTTATCAGTCGTCACAGGCAGGGACTGGGTTCCGAGGCACTCCCGACGTCAAGCCAGGTGTCTTAGGAAAGTTGGCTTAGGATTTTCCCATTCATTTTTTCATTCGCTTGGACATTCCTTTGATGAAGACGTGTTGAGTGCTGGGGATGTGCCAGGTGTTGTGATAAGACATGCAGGGGGCCGGGGCACCTGGGCGACTCCGTCAGTTGGGCGTCCGACTTCGGCTCAGGTCATGATCTCACAGTTTGTGAGTTCGAGCCCTGCGTCGGGCTCTGTGCTGACAGCTCAGAGCCTGGAGCCTGCTTCGGATTCTGTGTCTCCCTCTCTCTCTGCCCCTCCCCTGCTCATGCTCTCTCTCTCTCTCTCAGATACAAGTAAACATTTAAAAATATTAAAAAAAAGAAAAAGACGGGGCGCCTGGGTGGCTCAGTTGGTCGGGCGGCCGACTTCGGCTCAGGTCATGATCTCACAACTTGTGAGTTCAGGCGCCGCGTTGGGCTCTATGCTGACAGCTCAGAGCCTGGAGCCTGTTTCAGATTCCGTGTCTCTGATTCTGTCTGCCACTCCACCCCCCTCAAAAATAAATAAACATTAAAAAAAAAAAAGACAAGCAGGGGGCTGCCCTCGATGAGTTCCCATTGTGATGTCAATACAGAATGTTAAGTTCACAGCCATCTTTGCTGCCTTGGATAGTGCTGTTTACAACCCATTCTGGGTGTTCCTCATGAGGTTTCATTTTATACGCAATTATATTTTTTTCTTAAGCTTCTCATTGTCCCCTGTGGGAACCTTAACCCCCCTCTCTACTCTGCCAGGGGCAGTTGCGAATTTCAGAAGCAGTCCTAGGTTGCTTCTCTAGCCGCACCGCTCATCTGCTGGTCCCTTGAGCACTGCGTCCTCTGATTGATGTAGAAATTGTGGTAATGAGTGAATCGTAAAGCAGACTCCGTGCGTGAACTGGACTGGTTTGAATAGCTGGGCCTGGATCTGTGGCTTTCTCTGCCTGGACCTTTCCGGGGGAGACATGCTCTCCCTAAAGATCCCCATCAATGAGGGATGAGCGGAGTTATCGTACGTTGCTAACTGCTACCTCATCGGCAATTTCGTTAATGAAAGAATCCAAGATTCCCCGCCACACTTGGATAGTTCTTATTTTTGCGTCTTTTCGAACATTAATCACAGGATTTTCAGCAGAGCCAGTCTCTTCTGACACTCAGATCGTCCCCCTTGCCAGTTGGATTCACAGAGGCAGAGACTAGTCACCGTGGTCAAGGCTCTGGAGATCACGTAGCCCAGCCCTCTTCTGTTCCAGATGTGGCCACTGAGGGGCGGGGGAGAGGGGGACTTGCATGGGTCCCAGGCTGGCGTTGGAAGAGCTGGCCCGGAACCGGGTCCCGGATGCCTTGGGGTGGCATCGTGAGCCCCCAGGTACGAGCACCTACTATGTGCCAGGCACTGTGCTGGGCTCTTTACAAACTTTCTGTAAAAAACTTTTGCAACAACCCGGATGAGAAATAAGCAGCCTGCCTGGGGCCATTCAGCCAGTCACCCGGCCACGCCTCTGTGGCCTCAGCACCCAGGCTCTTCCGAACGCCTCCAATTGCTCTCTCTTATCATTAGGTAGAGCCCTGCAGCGTTCAAGGCCTGATTCTGGGTACCAAGGGAAACAGGATGCTGGTCTTCAGAGTAGTTGGCCAGGGTGCTCCGTCTGGTCCCTTGCTGCTCCGGGCAGCACAGCCCTCAGGCACCCTGTCCTCTGTCTGGCCTGTGCGAGCAGGGGATTCTTAAGTCCAAGTCCCTGGGATTGTAGGCTTTTTAAGGGATGAGACCACGCTCGGTGGGGCTCTGTGCTTCTTGCTTGCAGGTCAGACGTAAGTGGTATCCATCCCCCTCCTGTCTGCCTCCCACCATGCCTCCCCAGGCTCTTAGTCCAAACACTTGACCTGCCAGCGAGCGTTCATTCGTGGCCAGGCTGCCACTGCCCTGATGCCCCCGGCTCCACCGTGGGCTTTCAGCAGCAGCAAGGGTGGGGGACTTGCACACCCCCCCCCACTTCTCTGCCTCTGCCTGGAGTGGCGACTGTGCCCATATCTGCTGCCGAGCTGGGCCTGGACCCCAGGACCCTAAAATCAGTGCATTCCACTCTCAGGAGGGTGGCCATTGTCAGGAGGGGGGTCCCGCCAAGGCGGCTGTATCCACTTCCCCAGAATCCCCACACAACAGATCTGCTGGTAAATGTTTGACAACTAGCTCTCTGGAGGGGGAGAGTCTTGATTTGTAGCCTTCATCTACTATCGGTGGTATAAACACTCCCACCATGGCTGATTTCAAGCCACCGAAATGGTGTCACACTGCAGAGCTGGGGAGAGACGCCAAGCAGCACACACGATAATTCCGCCCTGCGGATGCAGTAGACAGAGCTAACTCAAGGACACAGACGGTAGTGAAACGTAATGGTTTAATTAGGTGGTGATGAGTATTGAGTGTTGATCACCTTTGTTTTCAATATGATTTCTTTCGCTGTGACTTCAATTTAAATTTTTTTTATCATTTAACTTTTAAGACTGGCTCGTTTCGAAGCAAGTCAAAAAAATTCCTAGAAATTTAATCACCACCTTTCTTTGGCCAGTATGAGCCAGGACAAGCCACCGCTAGCTAGCGCGCCACCGCCTCCTGCCAGCCGCTTCAGGCCTGAGACCTCACCTCCCGGGCGAGAGAGGTGCAGTCCAGGTCAGGAGAGGGGAGCCCCTTCCATTTCAGCCCCGGACCCCGGCCCTGGAGGCGCAGCCCCGGGCAGGCCGGTGCATTCTGGGCTACCAAAACAAAGGCCACCTGCCAAAGGGACATAGGAGACTCCATGACCCCAGATAGGTAGCTAATGCCTCTCACACAACCCTTAAGAACTGGGGAGCCGTCCCAAGAACAGGGGTCTGGGGGGTCCCTGGAGACCTAGGGTTCATAACAGGGACCCTCCTTCTTTCCAGAAGAATCATCTGCCCTTAAAAACAGGCCTCCGTTTGTCAGTTCTTTTCCTCAAACATTCACGGAGCAGCTACTGAGTGCCAGGAGTGCCAGGGACGCAGATAGAACACCTCGCTCTCTCCCCAGGAGTCTATGTTTCAGAAAGAAAGACTACACTGAAGGCCCTGGTGACTACACACAGCGAGAATGTGAGGTGCGACATAAAGAAGGTCACAAGGGGCACAGATGGTTCAACGGAGAGGACAGGGAGGTCTGTGGGTGGCCCCACGGAAACGGGGGCATTGGAAATGGACTTTGAGGCTGAGGTCACAAGGTCGGGAGAGGAGGGGAGACGCGTCTCGGGGATGGAGGGATTGGCCCGAGGGAAGGCAGGGGTGGAGGCACTGGGCATCCCGCCACCAAAGCTCCAGATGGCCTATTGAGTGGGAGTAGAAGGGACCGTGGGCGGGAAGCTTGGAAGGCCCTCTCCGGGAGGCCCATGTCAGGCAGGGCCTGGAGCGCCTGGCGGGTTCCTTCTTCATTTCATAGACAATGGGGAGCTCTGGCAAGTTTTTGCCCAGGGGAAGGATCTGAAGGAACTGTACTCAGCAGGAAGCGTTGTGGAGAGCGGAATGAGGATGTGCCAAATAGTCGCAAGTTAATTAGTTAATAAGGCTGCTCGTGGGATCTCTGATGGCTCGTGGTAATTAATTTTAATGTCAGCCATGGGGCCATTTTGCTCCCTGTACACTCCCTGTACGCACAGGGATATGCGCACGCGCGCGCGTGCACACACACACACACACACACACACACACATGATGGCTGCTGGGGACCCTGCTGAGCACTGTCTCCCAGCTCGTGTGCAGGTGGGTGAGGACCTGGGCAGCAGATGAGGGGACAAAGGGGGACGTGTGGCAGTGCCACGGGGACTGTTCGATGCCCTGTTACAAAACCTGTCATTCATTCCCTTCCGTTTTCTCCACCTTAGTCAGCCGCACGACCCACAGAAACAGGCCTTTGGAAAGCTTTCCCATAGAGCTGCCCAGGGTCATGGTCAGGGCGCACAAATGCAAGTGCACACAGGGGACGCAGACCTGGCCAGCCCAGGTGTGCCCTCCGAGTGCTAAAGAAATGTGACCGTGTGCATGTCTGTGCCCACACCCGTGCCCCTCCCTGAGCAGCAAGCTCAGAATAGGATCCCCGATGGCAGCAGAACCTCAGGAGGACTGCGGAGGAGAGGGCTCCTATTCTATTGGGATGCAAATATCCTGGCATTCAGAGAAGGAGGAAAAGCGGGGAGCAGAGGAGGAGTATGGCAGAGAGCCTGGGGGTGGCGAAGACAAGAATCCCAGGAACACATCACGTGTCTCTAGCTCCTTTCTTCCAAGGATGAACGCAAAGGCCCCTGTGGGTGGGATGCTGTGTGTGCTTGGCGGATCAGAGGCAAGCCCCTTTGAAGCGATGTTCTGGAACACGGTGTCCCCCGGGTTTCCGGACTTCTGCCTCCTCCAGCAGACACTTATTGAGCACTTGTCCTGTTAGGAGCTGCACAGGCGCCGAGGATAAAGAGAACACTGGTTCGCAGAGGAGATGGACGAGTGTGCACCTGACTGTGGACGTAGGACGTGACAGACGCGCTAGGCGGAGGGAGGGTGTGTGGTTAGGGAAGGCGGCAGAGAGCCGTGGCTCGGGGGGTGGGTGGGGACCCCTCCTCCCCCCGCTGGGGACATGGCATCCCAGGTCGAGGAACTGTGTATGAAGCCTCGGAGGTGCGGACAGCACGTGGGTCCCCAGAGATGTGATACTTCTGGGGCGCTGGGTGCTTGTAGGGAAGTGACAAGGGAGAGGTGACCACGGTGAAGTGAGGCACGTTTGGGAAAGATCACTCCAGCAGCAGCGTGGACCGCAGGCTAGAGGGGCGAGACTTAGGTCTGGGAGCCTGGCCAGGAGGTTCAAGACCATCCCGGTGAGCCAAGAGGGAGGCTGGCTGCTGTGGGGAAAGTCACAGGACTTTGGGAGAGGAGGAGGGGGGGTGGAGGGGGGACGGAGCGGGGAGGAAGGGGTGAGGCCTGGTTTCTGGTGAGGGGTGGACGTGGGGGTTGTTAAGCAAGGCAGGGCTATCCAGGACGGGGAGCAGGCTGGGTTCTTCCAGCTGAGTCTGGCACTCGTGGACAAGCCTTGAGTGGACAACTAGGTGTGTGGATCCGTAGTCAGGAGAAGAAACACAGAGACACAGGGGCGCCTGGGTGGCTCAGTCGGTTAAGCATCTGACCTTGGCTGAGGTCATGATCTCACGGTTTGTGGGTTTGAACCCCGCATTGGGCTCTGTGCTGACAGCTCGAAGCCTGGAACCTGCTTTGGATTCTGTCTCTCTCTCTCTGCCCCTCCCCCACTCATGCTCTGTCTCTCTCTGTCTCTCAAAAATAAATAAATGTTAAAAATAATAATAAAACAGAGACATAGATCTGGGCATCTCCGGTGTAGGGGAGGTGTAGGAAGTCTAACAAATATGAGCTCTCCCAGAGAGCCCCTCAGAAGACTAGAGGACTCTGGGGCACCTAGAAGCACCTGGTAGATGGGCAGAGGAAGGGAAGCTTCCAGGCCATCCCCCTCCACACCGACTCCTCTTCAAAGCCTGCCCCCAATTTGTGGGGGGAAGGCCCCTTTGTGGAGCTCCACCAATATCTCCACCCTGCCCCCCACCCCAGGAACGGGCCTCATCCCTGCATTTAATAGCGTTAGACCCTCCCCCTCCAGCACAGCTCCTGCACACACACCGTGTAACTCAGTAAATACGGAAGGAGGGGGTAGACTGCAGGAAGAAGGGCTGAGGTGTGGACCTCCGCATCCCCAGGGCACAGTAGCTTCCCAGTAGTAACCCCCAACACTGTCCCACTGTCGTAAAAAAAAAAAAAAAAAAAAGTGCATGTACAGCCCAAATCCAAACACCTGGAATTAACCAGGGTTAGCTTTTGGTGAACTTCATTCCTAGTGTGAACTTCATTCATTCTTTGTGTGTCTATTCTGCTAAAAGACTAGAGGCCGGCTGGCTGCTGGCTGGCTGGATAGAAAGATAGGCAGACAAAGCAATTCTATAAAAATATGATCACGCCGTATTTGCTCTTTTAAAATGAAAATCATGAAATTTAGTCTTACTCGACTGAAGAGAAAGATACGGACATAAAATGGGAAGAATCGCCAGAATGTAGATAAATGCTAATTCAGCTCACGAGAAAATATTAATTCGTAAAAGATCCCTCCAAAGTAGAGAGAGGGAGAGCGAATGAAAACCACTCAGGGGCGAGATCACCGTGTCGTGTGTTTTTCAATTTTAATTTTAGGTGCCACGGATTGACTCTGCCTTGTAAATTCTTAGCAAGTCATCGCCCCTCTGCCCGCCCCCCAGTTTTTGTCGCCGAAACTATTGTTCCCTCTGACAGGTTTTATAACATTTACCTTCTGTTCTGCCAGCAGCCTTCACCTGGCTGATATATCTAGTTCCGTGCTTAAATAGATTTGAAGCCAACCACCAGCCATTTTAACAATTTCTACATTCCCGGGCATTCCTTTCTTTTGGATCTACTCTTCATGGGCAGGATTTTGTCACTGCACACGACTCGTGAGAAGAGCCCGTGGGTTGTTTTATTTCCCGAGCCCTTTCACACTGGGAAAGGCCCGGCAGCCGCCTTTACGGCTAATGACCGCTCTCGGCCGCTTTGATATTCTTGGGCCCTGCTCTTGTCCCTACAGAATGTCGCAGACCACCTTCCTTTCGTTTTCATTCTGTGGCTTTCTTGTCTTTTTGCCAGGGTTGGACAGCACCCGAGGGCCCGCTCCTCTCTCCCTCCTCCGTTCTGAACCCCTTGAGGAATGAGATAAAAGAGTGAAAGCTGATATCGGAGAACAGGGCTGATACCCCCGGAAGGAGGAGGCGGGGCGGAAGGGCAGCGTGTGTCCACCCAAAGCAGGGCACGGAGGGGTCACGTGGGCTTGCTTGCTTCCACGTGGGGTGGGCTCCAGCGAGCCTCATTTCCCTCTTCAACCCACCGGTCCGATGTCCTTCCACCCTCAGATGGAAAAGCGAGTAGGGGATGGAGGCTCGGCCGTGGGGAGCTCCCTCCTCGAGGAAGGACTCGGCAGGAGGAAGGGAGACGCGTCTCCCTACTGCTGATGGGTGACTGCTTGGCGGTTGAGCTGATATGTTTGTTCAGTTTCACACACAGCACCGAGAACCCTCAGGAACTCCGCTCTGTCCGCTCAGGTTCTGTTTCTTGCGAATGAGTCTCTGCCTCAGGGCAAGTGTTGCAGAGAGAGGGTGAGCCGAGGACGTTGGATTGGGCGATTGGATGATGTCGCGTTACCTCGATGAAAAAATACAGGCTCACGTTTGGGCGGTGGGTCAGCGGTTGGGCTGAGGGAGGTCGAGGAAAGAATGGGAGCGGAAGAAACAAAGGCAGAAGGTACAGCATATTCCATCCACAGAGAAATTCGGGAATGAAGAGGAGGAAGGGGGGAGTGTGGGGCGGCAAGGCCCCCGGAGGGTTTTGCAGCCTGGGACAAATGCACAAAGACATGCATCTTTGGAGGCAGAGGGGAAGAAGCCGAGAGAGGAGAGATTGCAGACGGCAAGCGGGGAAGGCAGAGGCCGAGAGAAACAGGGAGGGCCCGACTGGACGCAGGAGGCCTCGGGAGGGGCAGGAGGGGCAGACTCCAGACCCAGGAGGGGATAAACCATGGCGGGGAGAGGAGGACCCTGTCCTGGAAGTGGCCGAGGTGACCTTGCAGGCATCGCCAGTGCCACCACCTTCCCGGGACAGAAGGAGGCCAGGCCAACAGCTGGGAGCCAACAACAGGACAGAGGCAGGAGGGAGAGGGCTGGGATCCCCGGGGTCGTGGTCTCAAGGGCAGGGGCGGCGAGGCTGGACAGAGGCCCGGGTGTGGCGGACGGCTTCTCCCCTGGCTCCCTGCTTGGGCCCAGGCAACCTCAAATGCTACGAGACCCTGGAAGGGCGCAGCTGTGGAGGGGCGGTAGGGCCAGGGACCAGGGAGGGCCTCTCGTTATATTTTGCCTACCGTGGAGAGGAATGGGACGCGCTGCTGTCTAAGTCTATCGGGGAGGAGAGGCCAAGGAGGCCCGAGCAGCCGGCACAGGTGATCCTGAAACACTGACTCCAGAGACCACAGTGCCCTTTGGCCTGGTGACACGGGGATGCCCGTGATGTCGCAGTGGCCACAGGCTCCCTGCACCCCCGGGGGTTCCCTGGTAAGGTGGGGCGTCAAGTATCACAGTAGGGAGGCCTCAGGAGAGGGGCCGGGGGTCCCTGCAGCCTAGTCTTCCGGCATCTGTGTGAGCGGGTCCAACCGTAAACCTCGCTGACGCTGTAGGTGGTTCCCACTCATTGTTTTCTTTGGTTCCCAAACACTTCCGACTCCGACCGCATGCCACACCTGGTACTGAAATCCGGGGATCTGAAGGCAAGTAAGACACGACCCAGCTGTGCTCAAGAGGCTCCGGGTCTAGTGATGGAGACAAAGACATGAAAACAGACGAGAGCATTAGGAGCGAGGTATGGCTGGCAGTGCAGCAGGAAGGGAGAGCAGGACCCGCCTGGACCTAGACGAGGCGGCAAGGAAGGGATCTTCAAAGTGACAGGGCAGGGCTTAAAGGATCCCTCAGTCCTGGGGAAACAAGCATCCAGAGCCAGAGGAGAGGGCAGACTTAGTATTCCTGACAGCTGGGGGCTCTGGACAGAAACCCGGGGGGGGAGATGGTGGGGAGAGCAGGGGGAGGGAGAAAGAGCAGTTATGTGTAGGAAACTGCAAAGGGCTCTTCACAACTGGGTGCAGGGCAGCTGGCGAGGCTGGAGAGGGAGGCACAGTCAGCTCACAGACGGCCTTGAATGCCAGGCTAAGGGCTTGGCTTTAGAAAGGTCATTCTGGCGGAAGTGTGGGAAAGGGGCCCGAGGTAAGAGTGCGGTTAGGAGGATGGGGGGCTGCCGCGCCCACGGTCCAGGTGAGAGGCCGGGCGGCCCACGCTGGGGGCAGAGACGGAGCCCTGGGGCTTGGGGACTAATTGCACGTGAGGGATGCAGCTAAGGGAGGGAGGTGGACGCCACGTGTCTGACTTGGCCACCTGGGGAGTGCTCCTCACCGAGACGGGGCTAGATGTTGGGAGGTGGGGGTGCAGACAGTGCCCGGGACACCCGCTGGGGGTGTCTGGTATCCAACTGTGTGCAGTTGTCAAGAGCTATTTCTTTCTTTCTTTTTTTTTTGTATTTATTTGAGAGAGAGAGAGAGCAGGGGAGGGGCAGAGAGAGAGAGAGAGAGAGAGAGAGAATTCCAAGCACTGTCAATACAGAGCCCAACGTGGGGCTCAAACCCACGAACCATGAGAGATCATGACCTGAGCTGAAACCAAGAGTCGGACGCTCAACCGACTGAGCCACCCCAGGTGCCCCTGTTGAAAGCCATTTCGATGGTACCGTGGGGTCAGGGTGAGGTTTTAGGGGGTGAGAAGCGACTGACCGGAAAAGCATGAATCGTCGTCATCTGCACAGAGTCTGATACTCACGCCCTTCGGCCGTTGGCAGCTCGGCCCTCACATTGCCCAAACAAGTCTTTGGCTCTCTGCGGAAGTCTCCCCCGACTACGGCTCCTCAGCGAACTGTGTGTGCTTGTGTCCTCTGAGCCTCCAAGGGTCCCCGCCCGCCAGTCCCCTGCCCCTCTCGCTGGCCTCCGGGGCTGCAGAGGGCGACGGAGCCCCTCGTGGGCCATCCGACTGGTGCCCGTGAGGTCGTTGAGCTGGAGCGAGGCTGCAGCGTGTGAGCCCAGGCCTTGGCTGCCACAGATCTGACCTCACGCGTCCCTGCCGTGTCCCCGCCCACTCCTTAGATTCTCTCTACCCCCGATGAGATGGCGGCAGGAGGCCGCCCCATCCTCGGGCCAAACCCGGAGTAAATGGAGAGTGGCGTGCCTGCAGCCTCGCCGAGGGCTCCGGCCGGGCCCCGGTGCTCCGGCCCCTGCGAAAGCCTCTGGTCTGGGGGGACGAGCAGCCTCTGTGGGGAAGGAGAGGCCCGCGTCTCCCTCACTCGCCCCTCCCCGGAGCCCCGAGCTGGGCGGCGCACCAGAGGGAAGGGTCTCGAGGCCCGGAAGTGACCCATGGGCCCTGCCGACCCCACCCTGGGTTTTAAGGGCCCCCTCTTGGCACAGGCCCCGGACCTGCGCACCGACCTGTCCCCCGCCGCCCCTCCACCGTCGCCATTGCAGGTACCAAGGCCATGTTCCCGGCGTGGCCTTCTCCTTTGGCGCCCCCTACGGCACCACCACCCTCAAGTACTTCCAGGACCACCGCAACGCAGCCCTGGAGAAGAGCCGGACTCTCTTCAGCCAAGGCGGCCACTTCCCGACCCTCTTCTCCCCGGACCCCGACCTCGTGCTGAGTAAGCGCTCCCACGCCCGGGACCGCTGGCTGCACGCCCCCTGCTACACCCGCTTCAACCTGGACAGCGGCCGCTCCACCCAGCTCACCGGATTCTACCAGGTGGGCTGCCCTGGGCCCCCCCCCCACCCCCGCTGTGGCCTCCCCCCAACCCCCACCCCCAGGCAGTGGGGGAAGGGGCTTGGAGTGATGGTGACCCGAGGAGACCTCTCACCCTCCGAGGGTGACTTCGTTTGCTTTCTCAGAGCCCCTGAGCCAGCAGGGAACCTAGTGCGTTTGGCTAGGGGCACCAGGGACAGGGCCAGGACTCCGCTTCCCCCATGAACCCCCACCCCAGGGAGTCCTGGGGCTCTTGCCCAAGCTCACCCCCACTGCCGGGAGACCTGGAGCCTTTGGGGATGTTCCCACCCTCACCTCTGCCCCATGAGCCTGTGGACCCTCGCTGACTTCCTGCTAGAGTAAAACATCAAAGATTCGCCTGAGGGATGAACCCCTCTCCCCCACCACCACACACACACAGGGCCCGCTGAGCCCCCAACCCTGGTTCTAGCCCCAAGTCTAGTCTCGATTGTACCTGGGTCCTGGTGCCCACCTGACACCTCCTGGCGTAGCAGCCCCTCTGAAGATGTGCCCCAAGTCAACCTCGGACTGGAACCTAACTGCCCACCCCCCCGATGTCCTTGTCCTGTCCCTCGGGCTCTTACAGCCTCCCCTGGGCCTGGTGCAGACACGTCCCGGCGGGCCACAGGCACCTGCGTGCTCACCCACATCACCGCGGCCCAGTCTCATTCTCTTCTGTGTCCCTAGAAACCCCAGTCTCTCCCTTGCTTCTCCTGCAAACATCCCTCCAGCCTGATTTCAAGGATGTAGGTGCCCCCTGGTCCTCGGGGAAGTGTGTGAGAAGGCGGGCCCCTCAGGGAGAGGACCGGGTCAGTGCTGTCAGACTCCAAGGGGCTGTGGGACCGTGTCAGCGGGTGTGGGGAGGCCTTTGCTCCTCCTCATGGCTCTCACGCAGAGCACCCCCAGTCCAGGGGGGCGGGAAAGGGAGAAACAAACACAGGAGCTTACCTGTGCCACCTGCTGAGTCAGGGTTCACGCACTTGACCGCTGCTGGTCGCTGGCCTCAGTTACTCTCCGTAGCACAGCTGGGGTGGGGCGCCATTATCCTCTGAATGCCATCAGACAGACGGGAGCTGGACTCCAACAGGGGTGTTAGGGGAGATAGCCCCACCCCTGCCCAGGTATAGCCAGGCAGGAACTGCGGGTGCCCCAGGTCACTCCTGCCCACTGACAGCCTGTCATCTCTTCTCTGGGTCGGGCTGCAGATGGCACAGCAGCATCGGAAGTACTATCTAGACAAGACGGGCATGGTGCCCCGGGTGCCCTACTTCGTGCTGCCCGTGAAGGAGTGGGACCGATACCCCCTCCCCACCGACCTGTGAGTGCCTGCCCTCCCTTCATTCATGCATTCTACAAACGCATGTCCGCGGGGCACCTGCTTCCAGCCAGGCACACAGCCACCCACAAGGAGAAATGAGTTAAGACCTGAGGAGCCTGTAGTGCAGAAGATGAGAGTCATGCAGCAAGGGGGGAGTCAAGGTTTGGGCAGCCTCAGAGGGGTGCCAGGAACCTGAATGAGCAGAATCTGAAAAAGCGTTTCGCTGGCCAGATGCACGGGGAGTTTGGGAGCACCCCCGTCATCTTTGCTGGCCTGAACCTCACAGGCTTCTCCCCCTCCACCCCGCCCAAGTGGCAGCTTTGCAGCTACACTGGTCCAAACGTGGGCACAGCGGCTTCTGAGCAAGGGACTGCTGCCCTCTGGTGGACACAGAGGGCACTACACAGGGAAGGAAATTGGTCCCCCCAATTCCAACCAGACTCGAAATATCTTTCAAAATCCAACTGTCCATCTAACAACATATGAAAGTTCCCCCACTGCCTGAAGCTCACTCCTTTTGTCTGAGAGAGCTGCTTTTCCCAGGGAAGGCCAGCTCTGCGCTTTGAGATAATCCAGGCACACGGCTCCCTCGCTCTCCCTCCGGACACAAGGCCTGGAAATCGGGAGTCTGTGCTGCCAAGGTGTCGTGTGGGGAAGGAGGGATCAAGAGGCCAGTGGAAAGATCTTGGGTTTCCAACTACTTGCTGACCTTTTGCTGGCCTCGAGATCCCCAAGCCTCACCACCATCATTAATAAGGCAGCAACTCTTTCCACTGAGTTTAATGGTGTTTAAAGACACAAACTGAACTGCCTCTGTATGTTCCTTTCTGTAAGATAAATGGGCCCATTTTAATAGATAGGGAAACTGAGGCTTAGTGATGCCTTCAGGAATGTGTGCTGGGTGGCAGGTCTGGTTGGAGGTAGAGGCTGTAGAAACCCAGATCTCTGGACACTAGCCTTAGGACCCTGGGCTCCATCTCCACCCTTTATGCAGCTCTGAGTCAAAGCAAACCTGGAGACAGTGTGGGGCTCTCCTGGGGACAAATTGCCTCTTGAGATCACTGTTGTCGGGATCTGTACCTCCCACAGCTGTGGGGAGCCCAGGACACCCCAGCTCCATTTCTTCACCAAATTTTCCAGCAGCCTGAGCTGCCAATGGCTTCACACCCAACACAGAAGGTCAACCAGGTCACTGGAAGGGAGAGGGCCAGTGCCTGCGTTCAGCCCTTTCCCTGATCGCTTCTGTGGCCTGGGCAAATCTCTGCCCTTTCCTGAGTTTCATCACCATCACCACCATCACCATCATATCACCATCACCACCACCATCACCACTACCATCACCACCACCATCACCATCAACATCACCACCACCAACCCCATCACCACCACCACCATCATCACCACCACCTACATATCACCATCACCACCACCATCACCATCACCACCACCATCACCACTAGCATCACCACCATCACTACCATCACCACCATCATCATCACCACCGCCATATCACCATCACCATCACCACCACCATCACCATCACCATCACCACCACCATCACCACCACCACCATCATCACCACCACTGCCATATCACCATCACCACCACCACCATCACCACTATCACCATCATATCACCATCACCACCACCATCACCATCACCACCACCACTACCACCACCACCACCACCACCACCACCACTACCATCACCATCATCACCATCACCACCATCACCATCACCACCACCATCACCACTACCATCACCACCACCATCACCATCAACATCACCACCACCACCACCATCATCACCACCATCACCATCACCACCACCATCACCACCACCATCACCATCAACATCACCACCACCATCATCACCACCATCACCATCACCACCACCATCACCACCATCACCACCACCACCATCATCACCACCACCTCCATATCACCATCACCACCACTATCACCATCACCACCACCACCACCATCACCATCACCATCACCACCATCACCACTATCACCATCATATCACCATCACCACCACCACCACCACTACCATCAGCATCACCACCACCATCACCACCACCATCACCACTACCATACCACTACCATCACCACCACCACCATCATCACCACCACCTCCATATCACCATCACCACCATCACCACTATCACCATCATATCACCATCACCACCACCACCACCACTACCATCAGCATCACCACCACCATCACCACCACCATCACCACTACCATACCACTACCATCACCACCACCACCATCATCACCACCACCTCCATATCACCATCACCACCATCACCATCACCACCACCACCACCACCATCACCACTATCACCATCATATCATCATCACCACCACCATCACCACCACCATCACCACCACCACCATCATTACCACCACCGCCATATCACCATCACCACCACCACCACCACTACCATCAGCACCACCACCACCACCACCATCAGCACCACCACCACCACCACCACTACCATCAGCACCACCACCACCATCATCACCACCACCGCCATATCACCATCACCACCACCACCATCACCACTATCACCATAATATCACCATCACCACCACCATCACCACTACCATCACCACCACCACCATCATTACCACCACCGCCATATCACCATTACCACCACCATCACCATCACCACCACCACCACCACCACCACAACCATCACCATCACCACCACCATCACCACCACCATCACCACTACCATCACCACCACCACCATCATCACCACCACCGCCATATCACCATCACCACCACTATCACCATCACCACCACCACCACCATCACCATCACCACCACCACCATCACCACTATCACCATCATATCACCATCACCACCACCATCACCATCACCATCACCACCACCACTACCATCACCACCACCACCACCACCACCACTACCATCACCATCATCACCATCACCGCCATCACCATCACCACCACCATCATCACCATCACCACCATCACCACCACCACCATCTCCATCATCACCTTTGCCATCACCACCATCATCATTTCTTATAACATTTGTTGCGTATTTGTTCCTCATCCAGCATTTTTAAGTGCTTTATACACATTACCTCTCCTCAAAACAAAGCTAAGAGGGATGGGAGGTCCCAACATTAGTCCATTTTATATGTGTACACTTCCAGTAGGAGTTGAGCCAGAATCTATCCCAGGTCTGTCGGACACTCGTGTTCTCTCTCTTCACCACTGTGCCATTGTGCAAATACAGATTATTCTGATCGCGACTGCAGGGTGACTTACAAGACGTCGAGCTGATGAGCAGCTGGCAAGCAGGGTGGGCTAGTAAATTGGGCACGCCGCGCTGTGGTTGGGCGCACCTTTCTGAAATGCTCCATAACACTGGCTCCATCCTCCCCCAGTCCTCCTCTGAGCCCGGAGAAGAAGTGGCACCTTTTTAGAGTGTCCCCCGAGAACCTGAAGACCTACCAGACGTACCCCTCGGGGAAGAGGGTCTCCCCCCACGAGCGGCAGAGGAGAGACCTCTACTTCGAGTTCAGAGCGTGATGCTTGAGAGCCTGGCCCTGACCAGGTTGGCTTTTCAGAATAAAATCTTTAGCCACGTCCAAACCCTTGCTTTTCTCCTCTGATCTCCGGGAACATTTGGCCATGGCAAGACAGCACCTGAGGGTCTCGTGCAGCACCGAGTCTGAAGGGCTGTCGAAAGCTCAACTCAGGGGTTCAAGCCAGTAGAAAGCAGTGTCCACTGACCCACTGGGCCCACCCACCCATCCCCTGAGGTGGAGGCAGGGAGAACCAAGGACTACAGGGCTCTGGAGTCTTGGTGGCAGGTCACTCAGGTCCAGAGATACCTCTCATTGGCTTCCGCTAGTGTAGCTGAGGAAGCCCCATCATTGCACGTCTGAGAATGAAAGCGAAGTGACCCTAGAACAATTGCACAGGGGGTCAGACGCAAAGGAATTCCAGTTTGGACCCTGGCCTGGTATCATTTAATCCACAGAATAATTTGTGATGGCTATAGTGGTATCTCCCCTTTACTGATAAAGACACCGAGACTCAGAGAGGCTGAGAAAGTTGCCCAAGCTCACACAGCTTAGAAATGACTCCAGTTTTTTGACCCAAGCCCTAGGTTTTCCACTACATAACCTGCGTGCGGCCCATGTGGAGACTGGGGAGGAGGGATGACACAGCCCTGAAGGACCCTGTGGCGCCTGCGAGGAAAATCTGTGTAAAGCAACCACTTTCTGCGTTCTTCCCAGACTGAAATGGACAGGTTGATTTGGCATCTACCCCTGAGACTATTTCTAGAATAGGACACGAAGGAGTGATGCGGAACTAAGCCACTCTTTAAGGAAACGGGGGGAATGGGTTCCCAGGTCATGTGTGTGAGGCTGGAGGTTTGGAGTGTCTGCTCTCACCCAGCTGCTGCTTCCCACTTCCTGGGAGACCTGCTGGGGCCGGGGACAGGATGTAGGTGACAGCCCCTCGATAGACAGGATCTGGGATGGGGACCTCAGGCCAGGCGTGTATCCACATGACAAGAGTTCTCCAACATCCCAGTGCCTCTTAGATTTGAGCAAGGGACTCCGTCAGTCAATGGGAAACCTATTACCTGTGAGTTGGTGAGTCAGGACCTAGAGCAAAGAGGCCACCGCAGGTTCAGGTGACAGTGAAACAGCTCTTCCCTGTGAGCTGGTGTTCAGACACCTCCCCAGAGGATGTTGTAAACAGTAAAAACCATATGCCCATCTGTGCATCTGTCGGCTCTCAAAGGCCTTATAAGGGGCTGCTCCTGTGACTCAGAGTCCCCGACTGGCTGGGCCTCAAAGGGTCCCCATGGTGGCCAAATTCGTTCCAGGATGTGGCTGAATACAAAACAAATAAACCCCAGTTGTTGGTCACACAGTGTCGCATCCTGGGGCCCAGGGATGCCCAACGGGGCCAAGATGTCTTCTCCCTTGACAAGGATGGGGAAGCCAGGTGCCAACTGGAGCGACCCCTATACACACGTCTCTGTAGAGCCAGTCCCGGAAGATGCTGGGAGATGGCTCTAGCGAAGAGAGGGGACGATGTAGCTTTTCTTGGTGAACTTCTGCCCATTTGGCCTGGTCCCTGCTGTGACATGGGTTGGGATTTGAACCCTGCCCCCCAAAAGACTGGTCCTCCCAGCTTTCTTGGTCACCGGCAAGCTTAAGCCCTGGAATGAGGCGTTATTAATAGAAAGTACTTCTACACGACCCTGTAGTCAAAGGATGAACTGACTGGGCAAGGGAAAGGCCTTTCCTTTTGCTTTATTGAACAAACAATAGTCTAGAGGTAGGGAAGGACAGGGACGGAATCGTACTTCAGATCAGTGCCTGGAGGGGGTTGAATTCCAAGTTCCAGTGGTTCCCCCTTGAGATCAGGTCTTTGTAGCCGCATCAAAATCCCCAGAAGTGAATCCGAAAGGAGCTGAGAAAAAGCATCCCGTGAGCCCCCTTGAGCTGCAAATCGAAAGTGCCCTCCAGTTTCTGGGTTCATAGTGGTACTGGAGGCACTATGCCCACCTCTCATATCCCTCGGTCTGAGGGATGGCCAGTTGGCAGCTGTCACACGCCAACCCAAAGTCCTCTTTATGCTCCTTGTAGCATCACCAGAAAGCAAAGGGTGTCAGAACCTCATGGTGCCAACATTAATGGAAAGAAATGGGAGAGATTCAAAGAAAAAGTCAAGAAAGACAGGATTCTGGCCTCAGTTATGTGCTGGGCTGTCATGGAAGAAGAGGAATTACCCTTAGTTGGGGTGGTTCCAAGGGTGGACCCTCTTTCAGAGGGTCTGCCCCAGCCTCAGCCCCGTGACAGCCATGATGGAATGGAGAGCCCTGTCCCACCCCACCCCATCCCCCCCGGCCAGGTGATTGGAAGAAGAGGAGTGGACACCGGACCAGAGTTGGGCCAATCGTATTCTCTCTCTGGGAATCTGGAGTCAGAGCTGAGAGATAGTACTTGAGAGTCACTGAGGGTCATTCAGAACCATGGAGAGAGAAACGTGACTGCCGTGGGGAGGCCATGTTCGGCCTCGTGTCTGACAAAGCAGAGATTGCTGATTTGCATGTAGAGCGAAGCACAGAGGAGCTGAGGCGAGAGGCAGAGACTCTAGGCACAGAGAAGAGAGAAAATACACTGTCCTCGGTTGCTGGCCGGGTGTTCTGAACTCTAGCTGTCTTAGTTCTTTTTCCTACTTGGTTTGTTAACTATCTTGAGTGGGCATCGTTCGCTATCAAAATCGCCTAGACCGTGAGACCAAGGGCAGGATAGGGCCCGCGAGCTGCAGACACACGCAAACAGATGCCAATTCCACACAAAAAGGGCACTCAAACGGGGCTCTTCGATCCTGAATGGGCTGCCTCCCCAGGGCACAGGATCCTTCCATTGCTGGAAGGATCTGAACAAGACTGTTACACATGAATATGGAGATGGGCCCATCATCTTAAAGGTGTTTGAACCAAGATATAAGGGCCCTTTGCCTGAAACAAGGTTTGGAAAGACTCGGGCTTTCCCTGAGCTCCACAACCGGCATCTTCACACCCCCATGCAACCCCCCAACTCCTGGTGACCGCGGGAGTTGTTGGGACAAGGGAGCAGGACGGGCAGTGGCAAAGGCCACCACCTCCGGGCAGTCTCGGAGCCCCCTGGGCTTGCAGAGAAGACACCGGTGTGCCGGGCCAGCTGTACATGGGCAGCACCTGAAGCCAGGCTCGCCCACATCATTTGCAAAGCCTGGAACGCAGTCTTGCCTTTGCTGGTTAAAACCCCACCCCCTCTTTCTGAACGTTAGAAATTTAGGGCCTCTAATTTCTCAGAAGCTCCAGTTTGGCTGACTCTGAAAGAATTGGCAAAGGACCCTGGAAACTCGTGACCTCCTTGGGAAGACCGAGGTTCCCCACTGGCCCTTCCTGCCCCTACCCCACACTCGGCACCGCCACCTCCCACTCCAGAAAACCTTACTTCATGAAGTCCGGAGACTTGGCCATCGCGTGTTCGAACTCTGAGAAAGACAGCATGTTGTCGTTGTCCAGATCCGACTCATTCAGGATCTAGCCAGGGGTGCAGAAGGAGCCAGAGAGCAGAGAGGAGCTCGGCGTGAGAAAGAGAGATGGAGACACACGGAGATGGGGGACCGAGGCCTCACGCCAAGTGCTGCCATAGGCCGGGGTCTCTGCCAGGCGCTCAGCACACTTCCGAGTCCCCCGACCCCCTGTGAGACAGGTGTTCTCCCCGCCCCCCTCCCTTGCCACTCCCCACCCCAGAGGAGGACAGGGAAACGCAGAGCTCAGGTTACACGCCTGAAGTCTGGGACCTCACGGGGCCAGTCTCATTGTGGAAGATTCCCCTTGGTGCCTCTCAGCACAAACGTGGCAGTGGAAATGGGTGCAGAGGTAAACAGGCTGACTTCCCCCACCCAAACCCGTCACCCCGTCACAGGCGGGGGCTCTGTAGTGCAAGGGGCCCAGTCAGGTCGAGGAGGCAGTGATGACCCCTTGCGGTTTTATCTTTGCTTCTAGTTTCGATCCAGACTGAAAGCACTTGAAGGTTCTCATGGTCTTAGGACAAAGGGATTCATGGGCTGTCACACTTTGGACTGTCACTCTAGGACATCAGGGCATTGCGTCGTGCTAGGATAATGTGGGACAGGGGACACCGTGATATGTCCATCTGATGCTAAGCTGCTGTTGGGCCGCCTGCCTGCAGTGACCGTAAGTGTGGGTGGCTCGGGCGCCTGCTCTTGGGGACCCTGGAAGGGAGTCAAGATCCTGGAGGGAAGACAAAATCTTAGGGGGCAGTCGCCTCCAGCCGTGTGCCCGTCCCTCAGGGCACCTCACCCTGCCTGCCGTCCAGGGCCTTTGGGTGATCGCCTGGCCCGACCCGGCCTGTGTGGCCCCGGGGAAGCACGCACGTGGTTCGTGACGTCGGTCAGCAGGTCCTCCGACACGTCGTCGCTGTTGAGCAGTCGGAGGACAATCTTCTGCAGGTCCTCCTCGTCGATGAAGCCGTTCTCGTTAAAATCTGCAAAGAGGGGGTGGAGCGTGAGAGGAAGGGGCCTTCCTCGGCCTCCTAAGTGTCCAGGGAGCCGTGGCCGCACAGAGCCCCCGCTGTCCCAGACGGGCCTGGAGCCTGGCCCTGGGCGAGACCCGGGCGGGCGAGAGGGGAGGGTGATCCAGGAGCCGGGCCGGCCGCCCATGAAGGTGGCGCTAAGGAACACGAGAAAAATCGCAATAGTGACGCGCATCGGGCGGGCGCACACTACCTGCTCAGACATGTCTTGAGAGCTTTGCCGGTTCTCAGTCATTGGATCGACACAGTTGGCCCTTCTTGAGGCTCACTCCACCAACAGGAAGCGAGCACAGTGTCCGAGGTTGGCCTACACCGCCAGCAAGTGGAAGGCGGGGACCGAGAGCCGGCTAGGCTAGGCCCGAGCCCGCCTCCCCCGCCGTGCTGTGGAGATCTCCATCTCACAGCTCACGAGCCAGGGGGGTGACTTGGTGGCTAGGGGCCGGGGGCATGGAGGACAGGAGGACGCCTGGATTGGGCACAGTCTTGGCCTGCCCTGCCTGCACTGAGGGTAATGCCCAGTTCCCACTCTAGGGGGCACCCTGACCCTTGTCAGACCTTGGGTCCTCCTTTATGAGTTCAAAAATTGGGTCATTCATTCGAAACTAATATGACATTGTATGTCAACAAGGACAATGAAATATGGGCCTTACCCCAGCTCCCTGAACACCTGACGGCCAAGGTGCGTTTAAACCGGTTTCTGTAGAGACACCTCGGCAGGGTGTCCTTCCTTGGTCCTGTCAGTGCCTGCTGCACGTTTTCTCTACAAGCCTGGAGTGTGCCCACCTCCAGCCCTAGTGGAAGGCCCCCCACCCCCCGCCTACAGGGCCCCCCTTTTCCTCCAAGCACTGGGAGGCTCTGACTGACCCTGAACTTGCTCTCCCTAGCCTCCCCGTGAAGTCTCCCTGATACCTTCAGGCCCAGGATGGCTCCCTCCTCAAGTTCCAGCAGCTTCTAATATAGGACTTGACCTCCTGGACTGCTGTCCTTGGCACCAGTGGCCTAGGACTGCCTTGTCTTCCCAGTTTCGCATGTGCTTCTCACCGCTGCCTCACTCAGTTGTAATGGGCAGACACGGTGGGTGCCTGCGGGCACCTCTGCGGGCATCTCTGGTACACAGATACACCAGACTAGTTCCTGCCTGCCTGCGGCTTCTCTTCCTGGGGTGCAGGGGAGACGGTTGGGCACCTGAGTGGCTTGGCTCCAGGGAGAGAGGAACGGGCATCCCAAGGGTTCTAAGGGTTTCCAGATGGGCAAGCTCATGTCTGACCGGGGTTGGGGGTGGGAAGAGGAAGACTTCTTGGAGGAAGAGGCATCAGAGAAGGACTCAAGGGTTTGGACATACTGAAATGGCCACTCGAGGAGGTGCCAGGGTCACCAGGGACAGTGGTAGAGAAGGGATAGCACCAGAGTGATCCGTCCGGGGCGAGGGGGGCAGAGGCTTGGAGGTCTGGAAGAGAGAGTCAGAGGCTCAGTGCGGAAGGTGGGCTGAACTGCATAGAGCCTCGAACGCCGAGGGAGGCGGCCCTCCTCTGGGAACCCCAGCGCGGTCTCTGCCTCCTATAGAAACCCCAGTGCCGTCCCTACCTCCTCTGGAACCCCAGCGTGCGCGGTCCCTGAACCCCTCATCAGCCCTGTGTAAGCGCAGCAAACTTAGGCAGATACAATGGCCACCACAGCACACAAGGATGGGCCAGGCGATGATCTAAGGGCTTTCCGTTCTACTGCATTTAATCCTCAGAACACGGATGAAGAAAGCGAGGCACGCCGAGATGGAATAGCCATACTTCCTTCCCTAATCTCCTTTCAGCCTCTTGCCTTCCAGTATCAGTCTCCAGCCTGGGCTTCTCCAGCCTGTGGTCCTCCTGCCACATTCCTCCCTCAGCACCCCTTCTCACAGCCTGCCGTCTCAAGCCAGAAGAAAGCCCCGGGTCCTGACAGGGTTCCCCGAGGCCCACCCTGCCCTCACTCTGCCTCCTTGCCTTTCCCCATCAGGCCAGACACGATCCTGCCTCAGGGCCTTTGCACTTTCCCTCCCCTCCCCGGAGCACTCACCCAGAGATCCTCTGGGTCTTCACTGAAATGCCAGCTTCTCACCAGAACCTGCCTGAAATTTCACTCCCTGGCCCTTTCCCACTTTCTGTTTCTCCCAGCACAGAACACTGCGTGACACTTGTATCTTTCACCTATGAGCTCCTTTATTTCTCTCCACTAGAATGTAAATTCCTGGAGGGCAGAACGTTTTGTCTTTTTGGTCACTACTGTATCCTCAGCTCCTAGAACAGTGCCTGGAACAGAGTAAGGGCTCGCTGAATATTTCTTGAGTAGGCGAATGCGTGAACTACCCAAGGTCCCATGTTGATGAATGATGGAGGCAATATAAACCCAGGCAGTACAGCTCTGTGCGCAGTCTTGCGGTCTTAATCACTCATAACTGCTTTTATGGTAGGAAAGTGCCCGGTTTGTAGCTGGGTAGACAACCATCTAAAATGAACACTACATTTCCCAGCCTCCCTTGCTGCCAGTCGTGACCCCCATGTTTGACTTCTGGCCAGTGAGACGCAAGCGACTTGCAGGAAGTCTTTAAAGAGAAAGCACAGCCCTTCGCGACAATGAGGCGACCCTGGGAACGGAGGATAAAGTGACGCCGTGGAGGCACCTCCGTCCCGGACATTCCAGAACCTCCGTGGACAACTGCATTTGGAACTCCTCGCGCTGGAGAAATAACGTGGAGCTGTCTGGCGTCAACCACTTGGGGCTCCTTGTCAGTTGCAGCCAAATTGAATCCTAACTAATGCAGTATCTGGGCCTCAGTTTCCTCGTCCATAACAGAAAATAGCAGTACCTGCCCTACGGTTGCTGTGAAGATTAAAGATGAAAATACGTGGAGGTCCTCCAGCACGGGGCTTGGAATATAGAAGACGCTCAGTAGAGAAGATGCGTCTTAGATAGAGCAGAGGCTCAACTCTATGTCGCCTGATGAGTGTTAGACACTAAAGCCGCAAACCCTGGAAACTGGAACGTCTCCCTTTGAAGGATGAAAGCTAGGGCTCTATTGGGCTTGGAACAGAGGAGCGAGTTGGCTGACGTCACAGGCTCCTTCGGGGTCAGAGCCCAGACTCCTGTCTGACTGCCTTGGACAGGATATGGCTATGGAAAGTACACCTCCTTCCTTCTTAAGCAGGTGACTCTCCCCTGGCCAACCGTTTATCCGCCCCAGGAACTGGAGGCTGAGGCCCGAGGCATTCATCCAGGCGCCCCCCGTGCTGCTGTGCTATCACGCATCGCGGGTGATGAGGGCTGGGAGCAGGTGGAGGGGCGGAGGGACCAGCACCCGGACTAGAGGGAGTGGGCAGCCGCAGTGACATTGCACTGCTGGTAAGAAGTTCCGCAGCCTCTCCCAGAGACCCCGCAGTGTCCCCGGGCGTCCTGCTGGCCCAGGTCCTGTATGCAGAGACTGCAGCAAAGTAATATGGCTTTGGTCCCAGGCCATCTGAAAACAGAATAATTTTCTAGAGTAGAATGTACAGTCCTCCCACTGGACAGTCCTCCCACTTTGGGGGTGCAAGAGCACGGCAGCCTGGGAAAGGGGTGGGGGCTGGGAGCTCTGGGCTGCTGGCCAGTCCACGCAGCCTCGGCAGCCTCGGCCCTGCAGCCTTGGGCCGCTCTGAGAATGGGGGGAGGGCCTCCCTCTTGCTGTTTCCCGACAACGGGAAGATTAAAGAGAGCTTGGAGAGTCAGGGCTCAGCCTTCGGGTCCCCCCAGAGCACTCTTGCCATCCTCATCTCAACCTCTGTGTCGTGTCACTCCTTGCAATTTACGAAGTACTTTTACAGAAATTAGCCCATGTGGCTGAGTGAGGAAGGGTAGGCTTTCACTCTTATTTCCCAGGAGAACCGTGCCTGCCTCCCTGGCCTCTCCTGGCCCTTGGTGCTGTCAGATCTTGGGGCGGCGTGGGAGGACCTCCCCCTGGCACTCCGGCACCTGCCCGAGGATCATTCGCGTCTGGTGGCAGCCGTGCTGTTGGAGCAGGAAGGCAGCGCTGGGATGTTGGTCTCCGGCAGGTAAGAAGTTCCTCCGGAGAGGGCTCGGGATGGATCCGTTAGAGCCCAGGAATATCCCTCAAAGCGGAAAGTGGAGCCCAGCAGGCACACCCCCGGCGCCGGATTCTTGACTGAGGGCCGCTCGCCCCTTCCTTCCGACTCTCGGCAGCGCAGTTCTCTTTCAAGGTGACACAGCGTTCAGCTTAAAATACTCAACTCTCCAGTCTCCCTCGCAGCTCTACGTGGCCACGTGACATCGTTCTGGACAACACAGTGCGAAGCTGCTGGGTGGGGCCTCCAAGGACGCTTGTTAGAGAAGAGTCAACTTAATCTGTGCCCTTGATTCTTATCCCTTCTCCCTTCCCTTTATCTTCCTGTCGGGAATGAAGACCAGAAGCCTGTAGGCACAGGAACCATCTTGTGATGAAAAGGACAACAGTCCCATACTAAAGATGGCAGATTAGGGGGCTCGAAGGAGCCAGGCTCGTGGTTACTTCCCCCCAGCTCGGACAGCCTAATTCCAGGGATTTTGTTTTGTTTTGTTTTGTTTTTGAACATGGACACTCTTACGTACAACTGAATGCAGGCCCACCTGGTATATGGATCTGAAACTCCACTGTACTTTAGAATCACCCAGGGAGCTTTAAAGAAGCCTGCCCACCAACCAGGGCACACCCAGCACCCTTACATCGGATCTCTGCAGCCGGGGCCCAAGCGGCCATAGATCTTAACACCCCAGATGCATGCAGCGTGCAGCCACGTTTGAGAGCCGGTGAGTTAGAGGAGTGTTTCCTAGACTTTACGATGCGGAGGGACCCGCTGGGGGTCTTGTTAAAATGTGGACTCGGCTCCAGCCGGCGTACAGAGGGGCTGGGGATTCTGCGTCCCTAACAGGCTTCCTGATGATATTGATGCCGCGGGTCCGTGGGCCACACGTGGAGTACCAAGGCATCAGAGCATTGAGTTAGGTCTCTGGACTTTGGCTAAGAAGGGTCACCACGGCCATTACCACCGCCATCTTCTCCTTTCTGTCTTTTCCTTTTTATTCCTCCCCTTCTGCCTTCAGTGCTGCATCACCGCCTCGGTGTACTGAGCAGCCAGCACGTGCCAAGCACCGGGCCCAGAGATTCCCGTGTCCCCATCTCTAATCCTGCTGACAGCCCTGTGAGGCAACAGATCTTCTGTTGCCCAGAGAGAATTCAGATTCGTCTGGGTGTATCTGATGAAGCCTTGGAGTTTATGAGTCCCCAGGCATCTATTCGCACAGCTGATTTGCATAAAGGCTGTGCGCCTTTTTGTTTTTGTACTTGAGCTCAAGGAGGAAGGAAACCCGTCAAGGGGGCCTGGAGAGAGGGGCTGGAGGAAGATACAAGGACAGCGTGGGGGACAGGTGGTGTCGGGTCCCTGATCTGACCTGAGGCACTCAGTCTGACCTCTTGGGAGTGAGGGCATCCTCCCCACTTCTGAGCTGAACACAGTTTAGCTCCTGTGCCTTGAAGCCTAAAGAGAACCTGCTGTTCTCGTAGCTCCCTGAGGGCTGGGGTGTTTTGTTTGTTTAGCTCTGGAAACCATGGAAAGACAGCTGAGGCAGACATCTTTGGCAACATCTGCTCAGCCTACACTTTACTGTCTCTGAGAAGTGTCCCCACCCCAGCGACAGGGCTCTGGAGCTAGGTTTATTTCTGTGACTCTGCATCTTTTGGGCAGTGGTTGATTGGACAAGGCTGTTTATCCAGCCCAGGGGGCAGCAAGCCCATCGGTTTGGCTGAGCCATCAGTATCTTCTGAGAAAATGGGGGACCAGGGTGTTCATATTTGGCCCACAGGCACAGAAGCATAAAAGTCTGCAGAAAAAGAAATTGCACAGAGAGAAGCAGAAATGAGAGACCAGGGAGCCACAGAGAGAAAAGAAGAAAGTAGCTGCCTTACTTTCTGACCACTTGCCAGCCGCGTCCTCAGGACGGTGCTTCAGTTCCACCATGGACTCCATGCTGCTCATGATGGACAAGCTCTAGTGCTCCCCTCCCCCCATGACCTGCACCTCTTGGTGTTTGTGCATATATAATCCCCACTCCCTTTAGTGGCTTTTAACTAACCAACGGAATTTGGCGAGTGATGGGATATTCCTTCTGCGATTACAATATTATATAAGACTCCACCTTACCAGCACTCTGGCTCCAGAGACTCTCTCTCTTGCTGTCTTTGAAGAAGGAAGTGGCCATGTCAGGGGATACCCACGGGGCAAGGAGCACGGGTCAGCCTCTGGAAGCTGAGGGCAGCCTCCTGCCGATCGCCAGTGGAAACCAGGGCTCTAAGTTCCATAGACACGAGGAAATGCATTTGCCCACAACCAGAGTGAGCTTGTAAGTGAATTCCTCCCCAGTCAAATGCAGCCCAGACAGCGCCTTGATTGCAGCCTTGAAGACTAGGAGACTCCTAGCCCACAGAAACCGTGAGATAATAAATGTGTATCTAAATCCACTAGGTTTGTGGTAATTTATTACACAGCAATGGAACACTAATATATTGCTGTTCTTCATCGTTGCCTCTCACACAGGTAAGTCCTTGCAACCAAAGACTCTTGGCTAATATGAGAGCACTCAGCCCGGGCCGGGGCTCTGCATCGGGAAGAGCTGCCCATCCAGAAGAGTCTGGACACGAGGCAGAAGAGGCTAGGGGCAGCATAGCAAGTACCAGGCAACACAAGTCCTGACACAGAGGGGCAGCAGCTAGTGGTCTAGACCTTCCTGGAAAAGCCCAGAAGTACTTGCGATAAGGAAGGAGGAAGACTAGTGAACAGGTGGGAACCACTAAGCCAACTAAATTTGGATATGGGATTTCATTTGCACTTAACCCTGCTTGAAGTTCACTGTAAATGTGTGTCTTGTGGCCAACTTAGGACATGTGAGACCATTACTTCTTCAAATATCTTCTCTTTCCCATTAATTCTTTCCTTCTGAGATTCCAGTTGAATATATATTAGATCCTCATATTGTCCTTCATGTTCCTGAAGCTCTGTTCCTTTTTTCTCTCAATACATTTTTCCTCTGTTCTTCAGATTAGATTATTTCCATTGAACTATCTTCAGGTTTCTCACTCTTTCCTCTTTCATCTCAATTTTCTTATTAAGTCCATTCAGTGAATTTTTATTTTATTAAAAAAAATTTTTTTTAATGCTTTCATTTTTGAGAGACAGATACAGAGACAGAGTGCAAACAGGGGAGGAGCAGAGAGAGAGGAAGACATAGAATCCAAAGCATGTTCCAGACTCTGAGGTGTCAGCACAGAGCCTGACACAGGGCTCAGACCCAAGAGCTGTGAGATCATGACCTGAGCCGAAGTCAGACACTCAGCTAACTGAGGCACACAGGCGCCCTGTGAATTTTTATTTTAGATATATGTTTTATTTTTCACTTTTATATTTTCCACTTGATTCTTTCTTATAGTTTCTATTTCTCTGCTGAGAATTCCTATTTCTTTCATTATGAATTTCTTTTATATCACTGGCCAAGGTTTAGTAGCTGTTTTAAGATATTTATCAGCTAATTCCAACATCTGAGTCATGCCAGAGGCAGGCTCCATTATTGAGAATATATCAATTTTTATTTATTTTGTGAATGTATATTGAATAATTTTGTATTATATCTTGGACATTTCTGGTTTTCTAAAATTTTTATATGTTTTATAATTGTGGATTATATTTCAGACATTATAAATGATTTATTGTAAAAACTCTGGATTCTGTTATATTCTTCCCAAGAGTGTTGATTTTTTTTTAATTATATCAGGAAATTGATTGGACTTAAACTGCAAACACTGTCACACAGGCACCTTGTTAAAATGCAGTGGCTGCTCAAATCTCAGTTCTGTTATCCTTACCTGAGCTGCTTTGAGTTTGCCCTTGTATATGTGGTTTACAGGTCCTTTCTCTGGCTTTCATGGACTCTCCCTTCTTTTCACTTTTCATGGGAAAAGTGCCCCAAACTCTCTGATGCTTCAAGTAAGAAAGAATTTAGGGTTTCTATATCAGTTCTGCATGATGCCCCTCACTGAAGTCCACCTTTAGGCTAAAGAAGTTTGAAAAGAGTGAGGAAGAGGACCATCCAGAACCATTTCCTCCTTCCAAGTGTCAACTCTGCCTCTGGTAGCTTTCTAGTGCCATCAGGTAGTTGACATATATCTATATATGGTAGTATATATAAGGTAGTTGACATATATATATATATGTATATGTTTTGAGTTTATAGTTGCTATCTGTGGAAGTGACAGTATGGTAGGAGCAAGAATAAGATGGTGTCCGCTGTGTGGAGACAGGGAGGACCCGGCAGGAACAAAAGGCAGGTGAAATGCCAAACTGTGCCAGCCCGAAAGTTCAAGTTCTTTGGAACCAAGGAGCCATCACAATGAGCTTAAATCCTTGCACGTGGTCTATTGGAAGACTTCTCAAGATTTCTTCGTTTCTTTCCTTCTAATTTCTTTTGAGAATCCCAGACATCTCAGTTGCACTGAGGAGACACGTGTCTGCTGAAGAGCAGAACTCTAGTCGCACTTTATGGCTACCCCAGACAAAACCAGAGGCCAAAACATTTCATAGGACCTTGAGATGATCTTTCTCAAACACCTCATTTTGAAACCTGATGAAACCGAGGGCTGGAAAAAGTGAAGTGATTTGTCCAATACTTCTCAGCCATTTAGTGGCTGAGCTGGTTCTGGTGTTCGAATCTCTTAATTTCTGCAAAACAAGCATAGCTCCTTCATACCCATATGTAGTCCTCAATCTCTTTCTGTCACTCTGTCTCTCTCTCTCTCTTTCTCTGGGCTGCCCACACTGCTACTGAAATATCAACACCAATGACTCCATTTGCCTCTGATGGCATGGAGAGGAGGGCATCCATCTATCCATTGAAGTAGTAGTTCACAACCATGGTATAGTACTCATGAAAGGTGATAATACCCATAAACACCCAGGTGAATCCCACCAATGAATTGAGGTTGATGGATTCCAGATTCATATTTACTCTATGGTGCCTCCCCCCTTCCACCCCTACCACTTAGTCACCCACCATAGATGCGAAAGGCATACTCGATCTTCAGGCTGGGGCAAGCCTGCTCGCTGAACACAGATGCCATACCCAGGACATCCTCAAAGGAGAACACATCATTGTGGGAGAACACTTTGCAGATTCGGTCTCTGAAAGGGTTGACCTGGAGGGGAGGAGGAAGAGGAGTGAGGAGGTCTACCGATGTCAGGTTCATGCCTCCCTAGCCCTCAGATATCTGTCACGAGCAAGTTCCTCTTTGGCACCTTCCTCCAATTCTGTATGCCTAATTCATTCCCACCTACCTGGACTCCTTTCTCCCCGTTGCTCAGGGACCCAGCTCTGGCTGTGCTAAACTCTCCTTGCCTGTTGGCAGGCCTTATCAGGTCACAACTTTGCTGTAGTGTTCTAGATGGATCCCGATCCCTCCCCTCGAACAACCCAAATTCTTTTTCCTTAGATGTACCTCAGCTGAGAAAGCTATTTGATTCTGTGAGTTCGCAGAGCAGATCTGAATGGCCAATCTGTGCCAATTTTTAATTAGTTGAAACAAATCTCTGGTTGATTTTTCTAGTCACTGACAAGGTACCTTTTCAATGCTCCAAGCTTCATGCAAATAGATTAGTTCCTCTGCTTCAAGCACCCAATGGGCCTGTTACCTCCCTCAAGGACATTTGAGTCCCAGCCCCAGCCTGTATGCTTGTTGAACTCTCCCGAGAGTTTTCCCAGCAACGGCCAACGCTTATCCATCTGGTTTTGATTTTCCCACTTACAACACATGAAAATTTCTTTTTCATTTCTTTTGAACTGAGCTACACATTAAAACCTATGGCTTAGTTTTATTTGCTATTCCTATGTATTTGAGATGAGAGGGAGAACATTGCTACGTAACTCTCAAGCTTTCGTGAGTGAGTGAGGTGCCTAAGGTTCTTGTTAAGAACGTGAATTGTGAGCTCCCACCCTCAGCTATCCTGTTTTAGAAGGTCTGGGATGCAGCCCAGCATTATGGATGGATTGTGTCTTCCCCGAAATTTGTATATTGAAGTCTTAATCCCCAGGATCTCAGAATATCACCTCATTTGGAAACAGGATCTTATAGATTTAATTAATTAAGATGAGGGCATATGATGTAGAGTGGGTCCCTAATCCGATATGACTTGTGTCCTTAGTAAAAGGGGAAATTTGGACACAGAGACACATGCTCGAGGGGAAAACCATGTGCAGATGAAAGCAGATATTGGGGTGAGGCATCTACAACCCAAGGAATGCCAGACACTGCCAGCGCGCCACCAGAAGTTAGGAGAGAGGCATGGAAGAGGATCTTCCTCACCGCCCTCTGAAGAAACAAACCCTACAGACACTTTGATCTCTGTCTTCCAGCCTCTCAAACTGTGAGACAATAAATTTCCTTTTTTCTATTTTTTTAATCAATTTATTGTCAAATTGGTTTCCATACAACACCCAGTGCTCATCCTAACAAGTGCCCTCCTCCATGCCCATCACCCTCTCACCCCCTCTCCCATATCCCCCTCAACCCTCCATTTGTTCATAGTATTTAAGAGTCTCTTATGTTGACAATAAATTTCCATTGCTTGAGCCACACAGTTGTGGTACTTTGTCATGGCAGCCTTAGCAAACTACTACATCTAGGAATCTGCATTGTAAGTTAGGACCCTAGGTGACAGGGTTAGTCTCACATATATACACATACATATGTCCCAGGAGCCACCAGGATCCAAGAGAGTCGGAGAATCGGGCTGCCATGCTAGAACCTCCAAACAAATTCCCGCAATGTCTGTTTCCTCCACCCTTTCCCCTCAACACCCCCACTCCCTGAAGAGCTTGTTGTGATGACCTCGGATGAATGCTGATACGGGCTCTCCACTGTGATGTGTTCCAGGTCACGTGTATCTAGCTAAGTGGCTTCACAAATTACTTTGCCAAATTTTAACTCAATTAACTCTTGCAAATGGTGGCTTAACAAGATTTCCACAAGGAAACGACAATCAAAGATAATTCTTATAATGCAAGGGCGGGCAATCAACCGGAACACGTCAGAGCAGGACCTCTGCTAACTTAAAATACAAGTTCCCTTTTAGTTGGTAGTAGAAACGGTGAGAATCCTGTCAGACATAACTGAAGTCCTGGCTTCAGTTCTCATTTCCTGTGCTCAGACAGCGGCGAGGCAGACCGGCAAGTAGTGAGCCTAAACATATATCCAGCAAGGGAATGAGATACCAATCTTCCCTTCCCTGGGGGCCCACCTTCAGGACTTGGCTGTGCTGGGAGTGATGGGGGAGGGGAGATGGTTGCCAGGAAGCCAATCTACTCCCCCTTAGACCCACGTCACATGATTCTATTACACACACACACATGCACGCACCCTACGCCTTGTCTTATAAAGCATATTGGGAAGGAGACAGTTGGTGTGGGAGTTGGGGAGAGGGGGGAGAGGGTGGCCAGGATAGTACATAGAACACAATACGGTGACTACAAATACTTTTGGAAGATGTGGGGGAAATATTGCTGAGGATGTAGAGAAATAAGCATCAGAACAAATTTCACGCCGTGGGAAGTTTGCTAAATAGCTGAAGGAAAGGACAGATGTTTCTAACATGGTTTTCCTAGATTCTGTTTCAGTAATGAAATACACGAAGAACTGCATTTCCGTGAGCCACTAAGGGAAAGAGGCGATGTTGGCTGAACGGTACATTACTTCTTTAATGAAAACGCCAGCGATGGGAAACACTGAGCGTAATCACTGATGGAGTGGCTGCTCGTGAGGAAAAGGATTCTGGGTAAGGGTTCAGGGATGGCCACACAGGTAAAACCAATGCCTCGCGAAACTTCCTACAGGCTACCGCAGTCAAGAGGTTAAGTCTGGATGTATACAGGTGCTACAGGATGCATTAGTGTGGTCGGTTTCTTTCAAAAGAGTTTAAAACACAGTAAAACCTATACGATGACTTGTAATCAGAAGGGAAGCGACTTTGAAAATCTTTTCAGCCACATGGAGGTTTGCTGGCTGTCTCTTGGCAGAACGCTTAAAACAGCCATCAAACTTTAAGAGGAATGATATGTGTTCCTTGTCCAAAAAGGCCAAGCATTCTAAATTGGCTGAGCGTTTTATGATGACAAGGGATTGTTGGCAGACATCCCCCGGAAAATGAACTCAAATTCTTCGGACTCCCCAAGGTAGAGGTGACTCGTTTTAACAATGAGCGAGAAGAGTACTTGCTTTCCCAGAGAACTCACGCTTTGGAGAGAATATTTTGAACGTCGGATCGTTGTTGTGGAAAACATGTGGAGTCCCCTAAAATAACGCTTCTGTCCACGTACTGGAAAATACTAGAAACAGATTTTTCTAATCTGTTTGAAAATCATCCAAATGGAAAGTGTCAGTGGCTTTCGGGTCCATTAGTTAAAAATATAAAAATGCGATGTTTTCCAATTAGCTTGTAAGAAGCACGGACTGGCATAAGGGAGGACGGACATCGTCTAGCTTAATTTCAATAAAAGGCCTTTCCTTGGTGGATGGGATTGAAAATGAGCGCCATAATTTAATACATGCAGCCAATGAAACATTTCTTCTCTTTGGATCGGCTATGACAGCCACTAAAAATAAACTCAACTAGAACCAGACCCCCAATGGCTCCGTCTCAAAGTGTTAAAGCAAGATTTTAAAGAATAATGAAGTATATCCAACCACATTGCTTTCCCTTACCCTACTGTTATTAATTATAAGCAAACAATATAATCGCGAGGGGAGAAAATTTTGTTGTATAAATGAAAGGGGAATTTATTTTGAAGATATTTTATGTTTATTTAGTTTATATAATAACGAGCTTTTAAATTTTTTTTAATTTTTTAATTTTTTTATGTGTTTTTTTTTTTTTTTTTGAGAGAGAGAGAGAGTGTGTGAGCGGGGAAGGGGAAGAGAGAGAGGGAGACACAGAATCCGAAGCAGGCTCCAGGCTCTGAGCTGTCAGCACAGAGCCCGACACAGGGCTCAAACTCACGGACTGCAAGATCATGAGCTGAACCGAAGTTGGACACCCAACCGACTGAACCATCCAGACAGCCCTAGCTTTTAAATTTTTTATTTTGCATGTTTATGTTGCAACATAGTGGTGTCATAGTAAAGGTACAGAGTTGGAACATACACATGTTATGGGTGCGTGCCTCCCTTTTTTTATTGATGGGGAGGCATGATCAAAAATAGACTAGTGATCCCTCAACTAGTCTAATCCCTTCATCACTCATGGATGTGGGAAAGCGACCCTGCAGTAGTGGGAGTGACTTGCCCAAGGCCGCTCAGCCTAGGACCCAGTTCTCCTGAGATCAGCACTATTGCCACTATCGGCCCTTGTGGCAAAGAAACATAAAAGAAAAGGCAGAACATGTGACCTTTAAAACATAACAAAACTTGGAACGAGAATCTCTTAAAATTCTAACTTTAATAAAAAAAGAGGGGCGCCTGGGTGGCTCAGTCGGTTGGATGTCCGGCTTCAGCTCAGGTCATGATCTCGCTGTTCCCGAAGTTCAGGCCCTGCGCTGGGCTCTGGGCTGACAGCTCAGAGCCTGGAGCTTGTTTCAGATTCTGTCTGTCTGTCTGTCTGTCTCTCTCTCTCTGTTCCCCCCCGCTCATGCTCTCTCTCTAAATAAACATTAAAAAAATTTTTAATAAGAAAGAAAAAAGACAACATTTTTGACACAGAATGCCAAACGGAGGCCAGCTGGCAGTCAAGGTTGTGGCCGCCGCCCATGAGAGCTCCACGTCTAGCCGGCTAGCCGGTAGTGGCCGCGGTGGCCGTGGTGGCCGTCCTGACGGTTAGCAGCCCTGGAGGAGGACGAGGAGAGCAAACACGGCAGAGGCAGAGGCGAGAGGAGGTGACGGCAACAGGAAGCCGGCAGGCTGGGGCACGGTGGAGGCGCCAGAGCGAGGAGCGGGGGGTGCTGTTCCAGAGAGGATGGCAGGGCAAATGACACGCGGGGCCAGGCGTCACCGGAGCTGTTTCTGGGCCCCGAAGGCCAAGGGGTGGCTGGTAGGGTCCTCTGCGAGACCCAGCGGGCACCTGCCGGGAGGGCGTCCCTGGCCTGTCTCTGGTTCAGCAATGGCAGCGTCCCCCTCTCCCAGGTTCCCTGCCTCATCCCTTCCCAGAGGGAGAGCCCAGGCACAGACTTCCCTGTGGAGACGTGTCCCAGGCCCACGTGCAGCTCTGTGAAAAGCGATGCTCTTAATGCTGCAGGGATGGTTTCTGAGGGTCCGGGAGGGGCTGCCTCCACACCTCTCCCTGCTCTCCGCCCCGCGCTGAGCGCCAGTTCAGCTGGTGTCCTTGGGTCCAGCCCAGCCACCACCAGACAGGACAGCTGGGAAGAGGCAGGAGAGGAGCATAGCTCATGAGTGATTGCAATTCCAGTTTACTGTGTTCCAGATTTTTGTTGCTATTATTTTAAAAGTCTGAAATCTGAGGGGCGCCTGGGTGGCTCAGTCGGTTAAGTGTCTGACTTCAGCTCAGGTCATGATCTCGCGGTCTGTGGGTTTGAGCCCCACGTCGGGCTCTGTGCTGACAGCTCAGAGCCTGGAGCCTGCTTCCGATTCTGTGTCTCCCTCTGTCTCTGCCCACTCCCCTCATGCTCTGTCTCTCTGTTTCTCTTTCAAAAATAAATAAACATTTAAAAAAATCTGAAATCTGAACCAATGAATTTGGAGACCTATCTAGGGAGTTAGAGTCTGCGTTAAATTTCACACTCATTCAGAAGCCGCCGATCCTCCCAAGGAGGAAGAAGATGACATTCGACAAAGCAATGCCTTCATTTCAAGAATAGCACGCACCCCAGTGTGAAGCCGTTCTGAATAAGGGAATACAATCGCCAGTATAGAAATTTATATAGGGAACTCGGTAGCGCAATCGCCATCTCTGCATGACAAAACTAAAGAAGATGAAAATAAACCCCAAATGCTGGGGATTTTTTTTTTTTTTTTGGAAACAGAAACTACAGTTTGTTGACAATAAAAAGATTGCAATCCTTGCCAAAAAACTAAAAATTTTTAAAAGATCTTGTCAAAGTTATTGAACAAGAGATTTGATTTGAAGATGAAAGTCAGAGGGAAAATATTTGGACTTAGCTTAAAAATATCTCCTCACCATTTCTCTAACTAGCACACAGTCAAAAGAAGCTTTTTACCATTGCTGGAAAAAAATTCACACAAAAATACGCTAGTGACTCAACAGTGATGTCACCGAAGAAGTTTGATTTTCAAGATCTTGGTTTTTAAGGGGAAAAAAAAGACCAAACAGCATTATTTCAAGTAGAACTTCTCATTGCTAATTAAACTTTCTTAATTCTTTGTGTTTGTTGGTTTTGAATAATGCTTTATTTTTGTTCGTTTTGCCTGCTACCAATTCTCGTTAAAAGTATCCAATGAATGTTTGTAGTTTTTAGATTTTAAACAGAAGTAAAGCATCTGTCGAGGTAGGAATAGATGGAGGTGTCTGGTGGGAGGGGTATGTAAGAAGACAGTTCCTTCTGGATCTTGAGTGGATGCCTAAGATTACTGACATGGACTCCCACTGAGCAACATGCTGCCTGAGAGACTCCTCCTATCTTGCAAGACTGGGTGAACAGACCCCAAGTCCCAGGAGAAGGGTGTCACAAACCTTTTGTGTTTTCGTGCCTTTAAAAACTTCCCTCAGATAAACCATTATTTTGGGATCGGCAGGCTCGATATTAGTAAGATGTCGATTCTTCCCAAATGGACCTGCAGAGTTCATGCAATTCTCGTTAAAACCTTCCAGCTGGTGTTTTTAGAAATTGACAAGCTGATTCTAAACATTATATGGAAATATGAAAGATCAAGAACAGCCAAAACGTTTCTGAAGAAGAGGGACAAGGTCGAAGCACTTATACTCCTCGAGATCTTGTCCCTTTTCTTGTATTGTAAGCAATACAGTGTGGTACTGGGGCAAGGAGAGACAGACTAATGGCCACAATAAAACTTGTGGAAACAGACCTGCGCAGATAGGGCTACTTGATTTATAACAAAGATCGCCTTGCGACAGAGTGGGGGAAAGGAGAGTCTTTTCAATAAGCGGTGTTGGGTTGATTCTGACCTCACACCATACGCAAAAATCAGATCCACACTGATCAAAGATCTAATGTGGAAAACCAATAGGAAAACTTTTAGATAAAAACATGGGAGAACATCTTCATGACCTTGAGGCAAAAATTCTTTAACAATATACAAAAAGCGTTCATCGTGAGGGGGAAAAATTCCATGATTGGAGAATATTAAAATTAAGAATGTATGTTTTACAAAGGACATCATTAAAAGAGTAAAAAGGTAAGTCAGGACAAGCGAGATGTACTTCAACAGGTGGTTGGATCGACAAACTCTAGTACATGCGTCTTCAGGACTACTTCTTAGCAGTAGGTAGGAACTAACTAGCCGATTCTTGCATGTCAATTCTATTAGTCAACTGTGTTGCATGTTGATTGATGCAACAATGTGGACGATTCTTAGATGTGTTTTGCTAAGTAAAAGAAGTCGGATCCAAAAGACTGTGCACTATACGAGCCCATTTGTACGACATCCTGCAAAATGCAAAAACTATAGGGATGGAAAACAGATGAGTGTTTGTCAGTAGTCGGGGGAGGGGAAGGAGTTAACTACAAAGGAGCCTCACAATGGAAGCTTTCGGGTGATGGAACCGTTCCGTATGGCGATACTGCGGGCGCAGACCCACACCCCTGTGCATTTGTTTAAACCCACAGAACCATACCCTGCGATGAGTGAAGTTTAAGGGATGCAAATAAAAAATTTAAAAAGTTGTAAAGACCCAGGCTGCTGGTAAACCTAGGATGAAATGGAGACCATGATAAATGAAAGTCACCGTATTACACGTGTATGACAAAACCTCCCTGAAAGGCATTGGAAAGGAGGAGCTGACCAAATAACTTTGGGAAATGGTGGTTTGACTGTGTGCATAAGTCTAAAGACAAAAAAGAAAACAAAAAACAAAACAAAAACAAAAAAAACAAAAAAAAACCCCACCACAAACCAACACTGTGGTCTAGCTAGCAAATTTGTTTCACACAGGGGTGTGGGTTAGCAATTCTGAAACCACATGGGTACTAGAGTTGAACAAACAAGTAAATAAATAACAGATAGTGGGAGCCAAGTTTCTCACTGTCACAAGAAGTTCCAAATAAGCAAAAGGAGAAGTCTAGTGGTGCTGGGTTAGTCAGAGACATCAGTATGAAGTCGTGCGTATCTGCATATACATATACAGAAAGAGTGGTGTTTAGTATATATGAGTTAATATACATACATGGATTTCCTAGCTCTATCTACTAAGTAACTTTACAGTGGAGAAATCTAGAAACACTTCGATTAAGTGATCAAGGTTAACATCACCAGCAAGGTCATGTTGATATCGTGTCTTCCCAGATATGCTGTGATGAGAAGGGCACTTTACCTCTGTGGTATTCATTGCACAAACCCATAGCCCCCACCTAATTAAGAGAACACAAGTGACAGACCCAAGCTGAGGGAAGTTCTACCAAAACACCTGGCCAGTGTTCTCCAAAAAATCACAAAAGACAAGACTGAGAAACTGTCACGGATTAGGGGAGACTACAGGCAATGTGGGAGCCTAGAGCGGCTACTGGAAGAGATAAAGGACATAAACGAGAAAGCTGGTGAAATCTAAATAAAGTTTGTCATTCGTTAGCAGTGTCTCACCAATTTTAATTGATCATTGGTTTTAATAAGTGTATCATGGTTGTGTAAGAAAGACACCCACTACTTGCCTTAGTAAACCTTTTTTTTGAGGGGGGAGGGGCAGAGAGAGAGGGAGAGAATCCCAAGCAGGCTCTGCGCTGTCAGTGCAGAGCCCAATGTAGGGCTTGAATTCATGAACCGTGAGATCATGATCTGAGCCAAAATCAAGAGTTGGCACTTAACTGACTGAACCATCCAGGTACCCCTTGCCTTAATTAATCTTTTTTTTTTTTTTGAGAGAGAGAGACAGAGTGCAAGCAGGGGAGGGGCAGAGAGAGAGGGAGACACAGAATCTAAAGCAGGCTCCAGGCTCTGAACAGTCAGCACAGAGCCTGACACAGGGCTTGAACTCACGAACCATAAGATAATGACCTGAGCCAAAGTCGGGTGCTTGACCAACTGAGCCACCCAGATGCCTCACCTTAAATAATCTTAAAAGCAAGCATTGAAAGGATTAAACTCATTTCAGTGAACAAAACTGCATCCAAGAACAAAACTCAGGAATATTTAAATAAATACAACAAAATTAAGCACCTACAATATAAAATTTACAGTATTCAACATCCAGTTAAAAGTTACCAGTCGTGGAAAAAGGTAGGAAAACAAGACTCACAACCTATAGAAAAAAAATTAATAAAAACGGCTCCAGAAATGAAACTGATAGAATAAGCAGGCACAAACATTGAGACGACAATAAATATGCTACATATATTCTAGAAGGTAGAGGAAGGCATGACGAGGAAAACTATATACCCATTGACTCAAGAAGCTCAACAAAACCCAAGGAGAAGAAACTTGAAGCAAACCACACCATGGCCCAGCATAATCAGATTGCTAAAAAACCAGTAATAAAGGGGAAAATATTTTCTGTTGGAGGTAGGGTGGAACACATACGTATAGGGGAACAAGGATAAAAAGGAAACTAAGCAATCCAAAAGGTAGGGAGCAATATCTTTAACTCTGAGAGAAAGGGGGGGAAAAGACTCTCATCCTATTATTCTATACCCAACAAAAATATCCTTCGAACTTAAAGGCAAAGACTTATTTTTCCCAGGCACACAAAAGCAGAGAGAATTCATCTGCAGACCAGAGCTACAAAACCATTAAAGGAAGTCCTTCAGGAAGAAGGAAAACAGCAGAAGGAAACTTGGATCTACACAAAAGAATGAAGAACACCAGAAATGATACATGTGTGAGTAAATATCAAAGAACTTTTTCTCATTTAAAATCCTTTTCGAAGAGACAAATCCATATATATAGCTAGAGATTTCAATACCCTTCTGTCAATAGTTGATAGAACAATAGACCAAAACAATCATTAAGGATATAAAAGACTATCAACCAACTTGAGTTACCTGACATTTTATAGAGCACTCCACCTTACGCAGTAATATACACATTTTTCTCGAGGGCACTTGGCACATTTACTAAGATAGATCACGTTTTAGGTTATAAAGCAAGTCTCATTAAATTTTAAAAGATTTAAATCATACAAAATATGTGCTCTGACCACAACAAAATTAAATTAGAAATCAGTAACAGAAAGATATCACAAGGAAGATCAGAAAATGACTTGATCTAAATGAAAATGGAGACACAATACATCAATATTTGTGGTATTCAGTACAAGCCCTGGGTACAAGGAAATGAATAGCATTAAATGATGATATTAGAAAATAAAGGACTTAAATATTTATTTAAATTTTTAAAAAGGACCTTAACCCAAGGGGGGGAGTTGATCACTGGAGGAAAAGAGAGTCAAGAATTTCAGGTCTATCAGGTGGAGCCCATTCTATCCCCGTGTTTCTGGGCTACTTGTCCCAAGGAAGTGGCCCCTAAGGACATGAAGGAGCTTGTCACCAGGGGCAGTGCGTGGCAGAAGCCACAGGTGGATAGAACTTCTGGGCTGAACTGAGAATGATAAGGTGGATGTCTCTTCACAGACAGCTTCTCCTCCTCCCACCCCGTTGCCCAAGAGGAATTCCTAGTTCTGGGTCTGAACTGGGTCACCTGTCAGCACTAGAGTAACTCTGCCAGAAGGTGGCAGTGTTGAGTTGAAGTTGTTGAGTCAGATCTCAAACCCAGCGTGAGTGAGCACCTACTGTGTGCAAGCCACTGGTCTGGGCTTCGACCGCTCTATGTCACAAAGAAGGAAAGCCCAGGGAAGAAGAAGTCACACTCCTAATTCGGTGCTTTGTCTGCACTGCTGCTCTTGACTCCGTTGGGTATTTAATTTTTTTCCAAGACACTAGCTCAAATTCACATTTCTGTACACACAAAGCAGGCGGGGTTTGAAGCATTACCCTGAGCCCCAGGCCCCTGACAGTTGGCAGTCGATCAGAGAATAAGCCAGTAGAGCTCAAGGATACAGCTTCTCAGCTTGGGACGCAAGGCACGGGGCTCATGACATGGACTCCAGTCCTTGGGGCAAGTGTGTAAGGTGAGTTACCATACGCCGGGCGCTGAACAAGTTCCTGGGACCCCCCAGATGATGGAGATACCACCCTGTCCTCTATGGGACTCAACCCAGGCACTTAAAGAAGTCTGTTCAGACCGGTAGAAGTGTCTGAATCAAGCACAAGCAAAGTAAAACGACAGAGCTTGGTTGAGGCAGTGTTGCTACAAGGTAGGATAGACAAAGGGCCGGGAAAGAGATACCAGTCAGGAGACAGGAAAAGGGCAGGAGCTTAAACCTGGCTCAGACCCATCAGCCCCAACTCTCTCCAGATTTCAGGCCCACGGGTACCGGCCACTATCCTGAGGAAGCTTCCAGAAGAGTTGCCAGCTACCACAGAGGAGCTCAGGGAACTGCAGGGCCAGATCAGGCAGGGAGCTGCGGTGGGACTCTGCAGAGGGGTTCTCGGGGCAGGGGGGTGGGGGGACGAGGAAACCAGGCCAGGCGGCAGGGACCCCTTCCTTCTCCACATGGCCTGAAGCCCCTCCCTCCGCTTCCAGAAGGGGCCGGGTTTCAGCCAGATGGATAAAAATGTTATGCAGGAGAGGGCATTCGTGGGGCTTAACCTGGACCCTCCCGCCTCTCAAAGGCCCAGACTGGCCTGTATGATCTTCACCAGGTGGAGAGAAGCCTGCCATGTCCATTTAAGGGGAGTTGGGGACAGGGAGTGTGAGGGATGAGAGATTCACTTAGGTGAATGCACTCCCAAGTTGGCCAGGCCAGTTGTTTATAAAAAAGGGACAGTCTCTGCGTTTCAGATGTTCAACCTTCCTGAAGTCTAAAAACAGAGAGGCCCGTATGGGAGCTGTCTCCTGGTGACAGATGGGTTGGCAGGGACAGGCTGAGGATGTGTCCTGCCGGCAGCTGGAGGTAGATCACTAGAGGAACAAATAGGGGAGAAAGGCAGTAAAAAATGTTCAATATTATTAAACATCCATGGGACCACGTGGCTTAAACCTGGCTCAGACCCATCAGCCCCAACTCTCTCCAGATTTCAGGCCCACAGGTACCGGCCACTGCCCTGAGGAACTTTCCAGAAGAGCCACCTGCTACCACAGAGGAGCTCAGGGAACTGCATTGTTTTGGGGGGTGGCCCAGGGGCCTGGCATTGTGCTGTGGGGGCACTCGAGGTGGGGAGCAGAAGGAGACGGAGGTTCTGGAGTCAGACTCTAAAAGGCCAGTAGAATAATCTCGTTTGACATCTATGCGATTTTGGTATCTTGCAGCTTTTGAGGTTTATACAATCTCAAGCGCAACTTGCCGAAGCACGAAAAGAAAAAAAAAAGAAGAAATGGGGGGGAACAAAAGGAGCCAAAAAGACCAGTTGTTCCTCATTGGTTTACCAACACCTATTATAGGAGAGATGAACTTAACCATTTTATAGATGAGGGTCTATGCGCCTTCATACATCCCGTCATCTCGTTTTTAACAGCTCGAGATCAACTCTAGAAGCCTAACGTCCCTGGGTAAACCGTGGGCCCCCTCCACCTCCTATGTGTAAAATGGGCAGAATCGTAATTTTGCTCATGGGGCTTTATAGGGATCGAGTGAAATCATATTTGTAAAACTACTGTTACTGGCAGGGCCTCAATAAACATTAGCGTCGATTAGTAAGCCCTCCAACTTCACCATCCCTGGCATCAGCATCGCCAGCATCCCTAGACTCTGGCAGAGCTATACAATTTTTGAGATAGAGCGCTGGGGAGAAGGACAGATGGGGGGAGAGAGAGAGAGAGAGAGGGAGGGAGGGAGGGAGAATCTTAAGCAGGTTCCACGCCCAGCATGGAGCCTGACATGCGGCTCTATCACACGATCGTGAGATCATGAGCTGAGCTGAAACCAAGAGTAAGACGCATAACCCACTAGGCCACCCGGGCACCCCTATACGTTTTAAGCTCCCTAGCATAGGTGTCACCTGGGCCTACATGTTGCCAGGAGCTCACCCTGCTCGCCGATGGGCAGTGGAAGTGTTAGTTCTGGCTCCAGGAGGTGACTGTGGCCCAACGTTTCCTCGGAGCACTGCTGACTGCAGCCAGAGGCGTCACCTCCTTGTGAAATCTCCAGGGGGTTCAAGGGACAGCAGTCTGAAGAGAAGACGGGGGTGAGGGGGGCTGACACGCTGAGTGCCTGCTGATGCTAGAGACTCACCCACAGGGACCTTTCACTGAAATTCACCCCATCGTGGGCTTTGTGAATCAGCTCCTGCAAGGGGAGGACCCAAGAATCTGTCCCTTAACAAGCTGGCCAGGTGGTCTTTATGTCGCCAACCCTTAGATACACTAAGTGACCCTGTCAAAGTCACAGTGCTAATCACCGACAGCGGCATGACGTCAGATGCTGCCCCGCCCCAGCGTGCGCCCTCCAGGACACAGGATGCCCAGCCAACAAGGACGCGGGTGGGCGCGGGGGCCAGATGGGGAAGCGGGGGGGCCACAGAGGCGGCCTCCAGCCTCCTCCCAGGGCGAATGCCTGAGCGGCAAACATTTGCTTTGCACGAATACCTCACCAGCTTCCTTTCCCTCCCTGTGGCTTCCCTCCGCTCCCCATCCATCCCCCAGGCTGTGGCCAGGCCCCGCAGGGGCAGGCGGGCTCCATCGCCCCCACCCCACGGGGGCCCTCCCTCGTCTGAACTCTCGCTGCACACGGTCAATTCCTCCCGTGACAAACTGTCGCTCCCGCGAACGCGTCCTTCAACTGCTTTCCCTCTTACTTCCCTCTTCCAATTTCTGCCAGATTTATTTCGGAAACGTTTCCATTTACTGCCTCAGACCTTCTGATGAAAACCACTTCTCCCGGAGTACCAAATAAAGCACGGGTGTTGAACGAATGACTCTCCAGTTCAATCCTGGAGCTCCGCTGTTTCGTTGAATTACTAAGGTAACGAGAAAAAAAAACCTTGCTATGGATACAGAAGCAGCTGGCATCTGGGGAGGGGGGTCCTGTAAATGGGAAGACCCCTGTGCTCCGGGATATCTGGGTGGAGAAAGGAGGAGGGAGGAGTGGGGGCCCCAAAAGGCCCTCCAGGCCGCGGAGAGTGAGGGGGACAGATGGGAGACAGAGAGAGAGAGAGAGAGGGGAAAGGCAGCAGGTGAAATTATCCAAGATGGGGCCCTTCCTGGGACTACCCAGCCCTTCGGCAGCGCCAACCAAAACCCATACAGTGGATGGAATAACTGGAGTTTTTGTGGAAATCAGTGAAGAGGTCAAGGGTTTCGTCGGGTAAACAGGCAGTGAGGCGGACGTGCAAGAGGTGAAGGCAGAAGGGACATAAGCGTAAAGGAGACATCAGAGCCCGTCTTCTTTGTCCGTTGCAAGCCCTCTCCTTCCAAGAAGGAGGAGGAGGAGGAGGAGGAGGAGGAGGAAAAAGGAGGAAGAGGAGGGGAAGTAGGAGGAGGAGGAGAAGGGGAGGACGAGGAGGAAGAGGAGGAGGAGAGGAAGAGGAAGAAGGATGAGGAGCAGGGGGAGGAGGGGAAGGGGAAGAAGAGGAGGGAGAGGAAGAGGAAGGGAAGAACGGGGGAGGGCCCTGTTCCCTCGCAGGGCGTCGTATAGGAGGGAAGGTGGCTCGCAGCCAAGTCAGCTGTTTTTTCCAGGACAGGAGGCCCCCAGGTACTTAGGGCCCCGCGCTGCCACCGCAGCCGGACAGGTGCCTCTACTTTAACGAGGTTGCCCCACGAGCGGCGTGAACCTGCGGCTCAGGCTGGGAACTTGACAACAGTTGATATGTTTTTCTGTGGAAAAGGCAAACAAAGTTCCAAAGGGCCAATATAAAAACTCTTAAAACACGGTCTGTACCTGGACTTTCAGGGCAGTTTGTGCCAAGCAGGACGCCGTGACTGACGCAATGAGGTCACCCAGGGCAGACCAGGCGCCGGACGTTCCGGGAGCCGCCCAGGGCCGAGCGCCGGGCTTCTCACGGGAGGCCAGGCTGCGCCTCGCTGCCCCTCGGGCCGCCCGGTTCCGGCCTGCTGTTTATAAGCAGCCTTCCTGTGTGTACGCAGCAGGGGCTCCCAGAGTGTGGGGGCTGCTTTGCAGCTGTTTGGGGCCACCCAGCCCAGGGCCCCCGGGGAACACGTTCCTCTGTGAACTCTGTAGAATGTGTATCTTTCCCTCGAGACAACAATCTCTCTTTTATCAACACATCTAAGCAACAGCAGTTGCTGTATTTCGCCGCTCACTCTGCATCAACCGATAGAAACCAAAACGGGCTGCCCTCCCCCCGCCCACCCTCGGCCTGGTAGCAGCTACTCTCCCTCCGCGATGCCCAGTGATCCTTGAAACATCACGAAGTCCAACCCGAAGCGACTCAAAGGCCCTGTATCCTTTCGGTCCCTGGGAGTTTGGATTATTGGCCTTTCGAAGCCCCCAACTTCCTTTCCTTCACTTTCCCCTTCATCCGGGGAACACGGCCCCAACCGCAGCAGGCCGCCCTTGACTGCCGAGGGCCCAGCCGGCACGACTCGTCATTACTTAGGCATTCGCTAAGTGCCTACTATGGGCCCGGACCTCCAGGCGCCGCGACTTATCCACACTGCCCCTTGGGCCCAAGGGGGAGACCAGTTCACACGCGTGGCCCTATCTGCGCCTTACAACCACCCGCACGGCCGACATCGGCAAGTCCATTGTGTAGATGAAGAAAACCCGAGAGCTGAGAGGTTGGAGAACTTAACCAAAACAAGAGGAAGAGCGGCAATCAGACCTCAGGTCTGTCTGACCCTCACACCTGAGCGCCTTCCTCGGACTGTGTCCCCGGAAGACGCTGCAGCAAAATGGAAAAAGTGCGCACAGAGGGGCCACGCTCCCGGGTCCGCAGGTGGGTCCGGGCTGAGCCCCGAGCAACGTGCCGGGACTGGTGCTGGTGTCGGCTGGAGGAGGACCAAGGGGAGGACTGAAAAATGCCCTGGGAATCCTGGCATTGGGGGCGGGCAGTGGTGGGGGCAGGGCGCGCTGATGCTGGGCCACGGCAAGGATGTGGAGCCCTGCCCCCCCACCCCACACCCACCCCCCATTCACCGCAGCACAGGAGGAGGAGCCCCCGGGGCTAGGGCCCCCACAGCTCAGCCGGAAATGCGGGGCGAGTCCCTGGTGCACAGCAGCCGGGGAGGTGCTCAAGCAGGACCCTCGTGGAGGATGGGGAAAGTGGGTAAGATCCCCAACACGCGCCCGTCGGAAAACCACACGCAAAGTGACCTTTACGTCAACTCGGAGAGCGGTCTCCAGGGCTCTCTCTTTTACCGTTGACTCGGGTTAAGGATATTTATGAGGCCAGGTTTTACATTGATCTTGTCCCTCTTTCCCCCCTACAGGCATAAATGTTCTTCCGTGCTGCTACATAGTCAGTATAATCATTTTAATGGCCGCACAGTTCAAATTCCCAAAGTGGGGCCCTATCACGCTCATGCCTCCTAGGGGAACCTGGAAATCGGAACTTAGAAAATAATTTCCTAAAATGAAGAAAATAATACATGAGGATGTGTCTTGCAAAATTATTTATAGTAAAAAAAAAAAAAAAAAACCATCCCAAACCGGGGACAATGGTAATGTCCTGCGATGAGGGGATGGCATAGGAAATCAGAACTCAATGCAATTATGCAACCATTAAGATAATAATTACATGGAATGGGTAACAACACCGGAAAAAAAAAACACATTTACACCTAATGGGAGAAAAAGCACCGGACAAAATTGTATGTCTGTGTGTCTTCAGGAGCAACGACAACTTCTGTTAAGGCGGTTGGATGCTGAGGAATTCGTTTGTAGGAAATGTATTTTAATGCTGACGTAGCAGGTGAGCAATAAATAAAAAGCAGCCTCCCCTTTCCTCTGGGAGTTTCCCTTTTCCTGGAGGCCTCTTGCCCAGAATAGAGAGAGAGCAGAAGCGGCCGGCCAGCTGGGACGCCGCGTGGGCAGAGAAGCGACCAACCGGTCCCTGACCCAGAGCTGCCCACCGGCTGTTCCCTCTGACTGACCTCCTGAAAAGGGGGGGACACCTGAGTCCTGGGGGCACTCGAGGCGTGCTGGGTGAAGGAGGGGCTCTGGATGAACAGGGGGCAAGGGGCCAGAGGAGCTAGGTGTTTCCAGCCATCTCCAAAGAGAACCCATTTCTGCCACCTGAGAAGTGATGTGTTGGTCTAGGCACCTGCTTCAGTTCCCCTCCACACAGCAGGGGGTGGCCTGCCGGTGGCACTTCCGTCTGGTGTCCAGCTTCTGGTAGAAAGGAGGAAGAGGAAGACCCCTCTCCCGGAACCTGGCTGGAGCCTCGGATGCCGGGACATGCGTGTTCGGGGGATGCAAGGACATCGGTCATCTCTGCTCCTACTCTCGGCCCCAGGGTCCTAGGTGGGTGGGCCACCCCCGCCTGAAGCCTGATCCCCCTGCTCGGCTCTCTGGCCAGCTCACTCCCAGCCACCTCCAGGGACAAGGAGCTCGCTCCCTGAATGAGCGAGCCTGCTCTGGCTGCTCAGAGTCTTATCTGTTCAGGAATTTTAACCCGATCCAAAGGATCCAGTTCCTCCTCCGCCCGCCAGCAAATACATAAAACGGGTTACGTCCTCCGAGTCTTTCTTCAGGTGGAACACGCCCATTTCTTAGCTGCCTTCCCCGTGCTGGGGTTTGGGGACCCTCCAACAGTTTGGAGCGCTAACCGGGGACGCCGCCCAACTCCCTCAAGCCCCCGCTCTGAGGTCAGAGGGGCAAAGCCACTGCCTCCCTTCTGGAAGTTCTTCCTCTGGCGAGGCTTGCCCGAGATCCTCTCCACCTTTCCAGACCGTTTCGGCTTCTTTGCGGCCATCCCCTCAGCCAGACCTGAAAAGCCCCTCGAGGCGGGCAGGGCTGCTGTCATCACGTCCATCGTTCAGGCGGGGAAACCCCAGGTCTCACACACACTGCAAACCCTGGTCCAGGACCATGAGCAACAAGCCTGTCAGCCTGGGAGACTTGTGGGCAGAGTCCTGGCGGGGTCTCGGCCAGTGTCTGTGGGGGCCTGTGGCTTCCTCAGGGGCCGTCCCTCTGTGGTTGGGCCCTTGCTGGGCCTGGCCTTCCGCACCTGGGTGAACGTGTCCCCGAGCCCAGCTGTGCGGAGCCCTAGCGGCCTACAGCTCCGGGCAGCCTGCACAGCGCCAACCCCCACACTGTCGCTCACCGCCCCTGGGAAGCCTCTTGAGCCACGGGGCGTCTTGTCCCTGTGGGGGCGGCAGCAGGCCTGAGGCCTGCAGAGGGTGGAAAATCCTGGGAACGCAGCCCCAGCCAGCACCTCATTAGGAGGCTCAAGGTTGGGGAGGGGGGAGCATTTCAGGAACAATGTTGTTTATTTTTCTATTTTTATACAAGTCCGAGGTCTCTGGGGGCACAAATGAAGTTATCAGAAAAGACGTGAGTGGAATAAAGCCTCAAGCCAGCAGGCCGAGGAGGGCCCTGGGGACCAGGACTCTTGAAAAGTTGAGATGGGGTTTGTTTATCTTGTACTCCACGACCACAGCACTGGGATCAGGGTGCGGGACCGACGTGTCCCCAAGCCCTCCGCAGCCTGTTCTCTTGGGCGCCGCCAGGGAATCCGGGCGCGGGCAATACTTTTTAACTGGTCCCATCAGCGTCGTCTGTAGCAGGGAGGGAGGACGCTCCACCTCGGGAAGGAAATCCGGATCCCCTTCTCAGCTCGGCCTCGTGAATGGTTTTCCCAGGGGCCAGGAGCCCGGTGGGGCCACTGCCCAAGCGGCGCCCAGGCCCAGCCCTCGCCCGGCCGCTGGCCGCCCCTGCGGCCGGACAGCCCCTCCTCCCGCCCCGGTTTCCGTTTCCTCATCAGGCAGCGGGGCTGGCCACTTCTGCCTCGACTCCCAGGTGCCTGTCACAGAGACCGGCAGTGAGATGACGTGTCACCTGGGGAGGGCTGGAGCACTCACCTCGCTGGACCCTAACACAGCCCCGTGGAAAGGGGACTTGGCCTTCCCATCCCATTTGTTTATTATTATTTTTTTTGAAGTTTATTTATTTATTTTGAGAGGAAGAGAGACAGAGAAAGAGAGAGAGAGAGAGAGAGAGAGAGAGAGAAACGGGTCGGGGAGGGGCAGAGAGAGAGGGAGACAGAGGATCCGAAGCAGGCCCTGTGCTGACAGCAGAGAACCCGATGTCGGGCTCGAACTCACAAACCATGAGATCGTGATCTGAGTGGAAGTCGGAGGCTTAACTGACTGAGTCACCCAAGCGCCCCTTGGCGATCCCATCTTAAAGGGAAGGAAACTGAGGTTCTGAGGATCTGTCTGAACGACTTGCCGAAGCGTTCAGACCCAGGCCCGGCTGGCCCCCAATGCCGAACTGCCTCTCGAGTGCCCTCCAGGGTGTTACAGCCGCTGCTCCCGGGAGCTTTGGGAGAAATCATGAATCATGGACAGAACCAGTTAAAGGTTGCAGGAGAAATACCTTCCAGAAGTGAGAGGCGTGGAGCCGGCCTTGTGGGCAGCAGCCCTGGTTTGATTTGTGTTTGACCCGGAGACAGTAAACAGTAGCTGCTTCCCAGGTCAGTGAGAGGGCCCCGAAGGCTGTGGCAGGAGGATGCTCAGACTCTGCAGATGAAAACGAAACACCTCCCGGCCCTGCCCCTGGACGACAGTGTGACACATGGCCCGAACAACCCTCACTCCGGTGAGTAGAGGGCAGTGCTGCCCGTGACCTCCTTCCAAAGCCTCCCCCCCCCCACAGAGGCAGCCCTGCGGAATCTCCCCTCAGGACACGCACTAGGGGATGGGCTGCCCTCGGCCCTCCCCACAGGCTCCCTCCTCCCCCTGCATCCCTGGCTTGGAGCCACAGGTCATCCATGCCTTGCCCTGGGGTCCGGATAGAAAGTCGAGGCCAAAGTGGACCCAGGGCCAGTCAGTCGGCAGAGAGAGAAGCTACAAGTGGAACCCAGAGCCCTTTCCCCGCCTTCCCGGCTTTCCTAACTACTTGTGTGGAGGCATTATCACACCCATTTGGAAGGTGAGGAAACTGAGGCCTGGAGGTGAACAGCGACACGGGCTCAGGGCCACTGGTGTCAGGCGTGCGACGACCCACGCTGAAGGCCGGATCCGGCTTTCCCTTGCTGACTGCTCACCCGCAGCAGAGACAGCTTCCCACATCGCCGAGCTTTTTCTGAAACCAACCACTTCTTAATTCTTTGGCTGAATGTCTAAATACGGATTTTTGCCAATTCTGAGCCCTGCTAACTGATGAAGTTGTCAGAAAAAGATCTAATGATGCTTGAAAATGCAGGGAGTGAGCCAGCTGCCAAATTGCCCTCCCAGCTCTGACTCTGCATCAGAGAGTCGGGACCCTCCCCCCGGGAGGAGGGGAGTCGGCGGGGCGGGTGGCGCTGCTGGCGGAGACTGCGGCCCTTCCTTCCTCAGCCCGTGTGACTGTGGACAATTTGCTTAACCCCTTTGCTCCTCTGCTTCCCAGCTGGAAGTGAGGATAATAACTTCCTCCTCGCGGGTAACTTTAAGGGTTAAATGAGATGATGCGCAGGTGACATCCCAACGCAGTGCCTAGCATAGCACAGATTTCAGGGTAGGCCGGGAGGGTGGGACAGGGTGGCCAGCTGGCCTGACTCTGCTGAATGGACCCCAGCGGCCATGCCTGCAGCCCCGGGTCTCCCGTTCCCCTGGGGAGGCGCTGGGTCTCTGATCGGCACCCAGTATTTATCTTGGGAGGGGGTGCTTGAGAACCAGCTTACGTCTCTCCTAGGAGATGAAAGGCTCAGAGCGACCTCTCGGCCTGTGAGGTGGGGCCTGTGGGGGGGACGCGGGGGGAGCCTGGGAGGCCGGGCTGGGGTGTTCGCAGGGCAGGGCTGCCCCTTTGTTCTTTCTTCCTTCTCAGTGGAATGTTTGTTCCACTCAGGAGTCTGGGCACTAGGGGTGGGGCGTGGCTTGGGGACTTGGGAATCAGACAATTCCCAGGCTTGCCACAGGAGCCGGAGAGGCTGGGCTCTGCGAGGGGCCGGACCTAAATGCAGGCCTCCCCAGTATACGAGACACACGTGTGTGATCTGTCGCCAAGGGAGGGCTCGGGAGGGCATCTGGGCTAGAGATGGGAAAAGCCATTCTTCCCTCCATCACCAAATGTCCAGGCCACCAGCTCCTGCCCGCCCTCCTTCCTCCTTCCGCCGCCTGCGTGCACACACGCATGCATGTGTCACCTGCTCGGTGACCCCGATCCCCCCAGAAGATGGAGAAGAAAGAAGAATTTTTGCAGCCGTGCGGATCTGGGTAGAGCTTTTAACTTCCTGGAGACTCAGTTTCCTCGTCTGTAGAATGGGGATGTACCACTGTGCTTCACCCGCCCACTGTGAGACTCAGACGGGGCAAGCGCCCCCCCTCCCCAGCTTGCAACCACGAAGCGCAGGACAATGGCAGGGACACTGGGGGCTGGAAAATAGAATCGCTACAACCGTCCAACCTGCTTCTATTGTCAGCAAGCCAGGGAGGACATCCGAGGGGGCGGAGGGCCCGGGGCAGTGGCCTAAATACGGCGTGAGGATTACCACCGGGTCCAGCTGTCCCGGCCTGGGCCGTGGGTGACCAGACAGCCCCTCCGGCAGGCAATCTTCCCTCTGCGCTCCAGTCTCCGCCCTCTGGCTGAAGAAAACAGATTCCCGAGGAGGCTGCCCTAAGCTCATGGGAGCCAAAAAGTGAACGTTACAAGCCATCAGGCCAGTTCCTCGTCAGGGGGTCTAACCTCAACCGAGCTTCCTCAGGAGGTGGTGGGAGTTCAGAAGGTGAGACGTGGAAACAGTCGAGCCTGGAGCAGAAGGCCTGGGTTCCCACCTGGACTCAGCCTCTGACCTGGCCCTGAGAGTTCGTATGGGTCACGTGCCGTCTGTGGGCCTCGATTTCTGCAGCTGCAAATGCCCGTCCACCCCTGGGAGGTGCGGTGAGTGGTGGCCACGCGAAGGCTCTGACAAGGTGGATCCAAAGAAGCACCGGCAAGACTCCTGAAGTCCCGGGATTGCCTTCCCACCCGCCCCATCTCTTCTCCGTTGGACGGGCGGATTCCAAGTCTCTCCGGGTGTGCCATCTGCCGTGGAAAAGGGGCTCGGGAACCCACAGGCCTCTGGGACCCCTTCCAGCCCAGACTCGGACAGACGAAGCAGGATGGACATTTATAGTAGCAGGGTTTTCAGTGGACGAATTGCCTGCTCCCGGTGACCCTCTGCTTCCCCCGCTGTCAATTCGAATAATCATTCAGCCGGCCAAGGCTGCCGGGAGAGTTGACGTGCAGGTGCCTCTGTGCCAAGCCACAGCCCTGGACCGCTACGGGACAGCTCCAGGGAGGTCCTTCCAGGGCCCTCAAGTACGGGTGCTGTGCCTAGCCTTGCCTGGCTGTCCCAGAAGCCACTTGGCATCCTAAGGAGTGGAGAGGAGACGCTGACAGAGATGACCAAGCGTCTTGGGCTGGGTCTCTCCAGGCGGCACTACGTGCCCTGCCCCCCAGGTAGCCTGGGTGTGCCTGTCTGGGCTCCAGCATTTGGCACTGGGGTCAAGAGCTCTGCAAAGCCCCCACAGTTTGTGATTCTTCTATTTGTTTTTTACCCAGAATTCCTTGAGAAAGGAAGCCCCCGAGACCTCACTCAATGCACAGTGCATGGTAAACGCATAATAACTATTATAGGATAAGCAGACGGAACCAGGTGTGAGAACCCCATTCACCAGACTGAGTCCATAAATGTGACTTATCCGCGGGAATTTCTGCCTGGGAAGGAAATCAGCCAGACAAGGAGTGTCATTTCCCAGGGGTCCTTAGGGACAGAGGGGCCCCCAGAGAAGCCTGGCTAAGCCGGGGGGGGGAGGGGTGACGCGGGGACAGGAGGCGAGAATGAGCAGCACAGGAGCATTCGAGAGGCTGCGAGTGGGGAGCGGGAACATTCCGGGGGCAGCTGCTGCGTGTGGCATATTCTGAGACAGCGACAGTGAGGAGAGGCTGTCTTTGTCGAGCTTTCCTGAACGTTAGGAGTGCAGGTGTTATTCCTGGGTAAAGATGACGGGCTGAACGCTTTGCATCTATTTTCACTCTCTCTGACACCCACTAAAACTACTAGGAAAGGGAGTTTTTAGAGGCATCACCCACGGAAACAGAGAGAACACGAGGGAAGAGCAGCGCCCCGACACACGGAAAGCAGGTGGGACCAGGACTGGTGACCGACCCGGCAGACATGACAGCCCCACCCCGAGCCCCCAGTGGGAAGAGCTGGTTCCTGCTCTACATCCCAGGATCCTTGGAAGGTTCTGGAGCTGCAGGCACCTGGTCGCGCTGGAAACACATACAGGTCGGAAAAGGAGGATCGATTGAAAGTGCTGAAAGCATTGGCGTTCTAGAACCTTCCACTCAACGCTGGGTGGCTGGCCCTCCCCAGCCCCTGCACGGAAATTTGTTCTCTGGAGAGAGTCTCATAGAAGTTTTCTGCACGGTGGTGTCGGCCCCATTGAGATCTGGGGATTAAATAAATATAAGTCTGAGGCCCCAGCAGCCTGCTTTCCAGAACTTTACTCCCATCCTCTCTAGGGAAGCCTCAAGAAATAGCCCCCGTGGCTCACCCTCCAGAGCAGCTCCCAGTCGAAAGCCCACCCAGGGACTCCAGCTTTGACCCAACTCTTCGGCAACCAACCCCCACTCTTCGTTGTGAGCAGACGATTCCCAGATAGCCAGGGAAGGCCTCTGACACCAAGATGGGGACCCAAACAAGCGAGGGGGAGAAGCACCGTGGAGAAAAGATCGGATAAGACGTTGCATCCAAGAAAAAGCAGATACTATTTTAAAACCGTGGGGGGAGAAATGAGCTCTTGGAAACTAAAAGCCTAAGGGCAGAAATGAAAAACTGAATTAAGGTTGTAGATAAAGTTGAGAAAAGCTGTCAGGACAAAGAGCAAAGAGATGAAGATGAAAAATAGAGGAGAGGAGATAAGAAGTAGAGGGCCGATCCGGATGTAGGGCAGCAGGATATTAGAGTTCCAGAAGGAGAGAACATAGAAGACATGAGGGGGAAAATTATCAAAGAGTACAATTCATCGAAGCATCCCAGACCCGAATGACGGTTTCCAGATGGAGCGGGTCCTCTGCGTTTCCTGTACACGGAGAGAAAAACCCACGCCGCCTCACATCACTGGGAATTTCAGAATACTGGGGCCAAAGAGAAGAGTCTACAAGTTCCCAGAAAGAAAAACTCAAGTTACAAAAAAAAAAAAAAAAAAAAAATCAGGAAACAGAAAGGCTTTGGACTTCTCAGTAACAACAGTGAAAGCTAAAATGCACCCACTTGCCGCTTTCTCGATTTTAAGGAAAAATGACAATCAGCCTATAGTTCAAGTCCACGTAAGCGCTCCGCCAAGTGTGAGGGGAGAATACAGACATTATCACCCGCGTGAGGTGTATGTACGGTGGCAAGGCGTTCCCCTCCGTGAACCTTTTAGCAGGAAGTCACTAGGGGAGGGGCTCCACCAAAACAAGGGAACGCATGGGGAGAGAAATTTAGCCAAGAAAATGTACAGGGGCGCCGGGGTGGCTCAGTCGGTTGAGCATCTGACTTCGGCTCATGATATCATGGTTCCAGAGTTCTAGCCCCGCACTGGGCTCTCTGCCGTGAACACAGAGTCTGCTTCGGATCCTCCGTCCCCATCTCTGTCTCTGCTCCTCCCCAGCTCGTTCTCTCTCTCAAAATAAATACATAAGCTTAAAAAAAAAAAAAGAAAGAAAACGGAATATACAGAAAGCATCTCCCTTCTGAAAGCCTGCGGGGAGGTTTTTCGGTGCCTGGCAGAGGTTTAGTGCCAACTTAATGATAAGGACGTAGAAAAATAATCAAAAGCAATGATCACATCCAGGAAAGACAAAAAAAAAAAAAATGAGCAGGAAGGGAAAAGTAACCATAGTCTATTTCCTGGCTCAGCTCCGAGGAGCATAGGGAGTGATAACAACGCACACACTAAATACTGAGCCAACTGAAATACTTATATACTTGAAATACTTATATACCTGCCTGCAGGGCAGGGGGATAGGAGGAAGTGGGGGGTGCGAGTGGGGGAGGGAAGAGCTAAGCCTCATCTCTGGGAGGAGGTCAAAGGCTGAGGCCTCATGAGGGGCCCGCACAAGAGCATTCTCCTGAGACAGGGAGGCAAGAGCCAAGAATCAGCTAAGAGCTGCAAATGTTTGCTTCCAGAGAAGGGAAATGAGGGTAACCCTTGTAGGGCAACTTGACTCTTGGCATGCATAAATAAATTTGTTTTAAAAACTAAAAAAAAAAAAACAACTTTTAAATAAAAAAATACACTCCCATTCCTGCCCCTACTACCCTGGGAGTTTCACGAAAGTCTGAGTAAGTATGAGGACTCTTTGTCTGCTGAAAGCAAGGTGTTCGAAGTGGCTAGGCCCAGCCTATAAGCGGGCGTCAGAAAGGGGCAGAAAAACCAGGGACAGACAGAAACTGAATGGGGCTCGCGCCTTAGGAGCCACACGCACAGTCCTCCTGCTACCTCGGGCAGGTTTCCTAACCTCTCTGTGCTTACAGCACAGAGCTGATGCTGGAGGCAAACGTAGAAGAGGCCAGGCTGGGCACGCCCACCTGCCGTCAGGAACCCTGGAGGGGGGGAGGGGGGGTGGAGAGCACTGTGGGGGCCCACCCAGCGTGCCAGCCTCTATCCTGCTGGCTCTGAGACCTCGGGATCTCCCCCAGGTCCTCCCACCCACCATCCTGGGCCCGGAAACCAGAAACCCGGTCACACTGTGCCACTACTCATCCAAGTTTACAGAAAGCAAGGCCGTTATTTACAAGAACAGAAACATTGAGCTAATTCGCTTTTAAATACACCAAAGAAAGCCGCAAAGAGAAAACAGAAACTTCAGAGTGGAAAAGGGCCACCGTGTCCCTGTCCTCAGGTTCCCCCCTTCCCGCCCCACAGCCCTCTGCTGCCCAGGCCACTCTCTCGCCTCATTCTACTGTTCCCCGGGCAGACCCTTCCCAATATTAACCAACCCACTTTTTCCACCAGTGAATCCAAGTTAAGAAAACAGAACTTTCTTCCCAGACCACTCAAGCCCCTAAGCCAAGTTATAGCCGTACCCGGAGCTCCCTGGGGCCTAATTCTCACAGCCTTTTCCAGAGATGTGTTCTGGGCAGTGTGAGTCACGCAGCTCCCATCCTTGGGCCCGTAGAGGACACAGGGACACTCGGGCCCTCACCCCCCAGCAAGTCTCTCCTTGCTCATTTCGGGAAACAAGCCTCCCTCTGCGACCAAGATTGGGAATACACGGAGGGGAAATTTAGTCCTAAATCCCCGAAAGCCAGTCTGAGGACCAGTGATGATCGGTGACGAAGTGCTTAGTGACCGGTAGCAAAAGCAGAAAGAGAAGGACAAGCGAGAGATGTGTGTGGGAAGAACTGTTCTTGCTTCCGGGATTAGATCCTACTTAAACCTTTGCTCTCAAATGACCATGTTTAAAAATGTAAATGATGGCGATTGTGGGTCCCATCGTGTGTCAATGTCCTTACTTGGCAAAATCGGAAAGTTGGCCTCTCTAGCTAGTGCTTCCTCAAAAACAGGAAAAAAAATTTTTTTTTTTTTTTTTGGAAATTTTCTAGGACGGCGAACATCCGAAGTCTGGGACATACTGTGGAGGCGGGCACAGAAGAGAGCAAGAACGAGGGCCAGGGTCAGAGCCACAGGCTCGGGCGGCGAGGAGGGCACGGGCCATAGTTCAGTCTCCTGCGGATACCTAAGTGTGTGCTAGAACGCCCGGCTCAATGCTTGTCTGGCTCCGCTTCATGCCTCCAGTGACGGGGAACTCATCCCTCTGCACGCAGCTCTACTGAATAGAATGTGCTTCCTCATAGTCGAGAAACCTACGTCCTTGGACCCAGGTCTACTCCCAGGAGCACCTAGAGCCTGGCCTCTCACCCGCGTTGGAAAACGGGCTCTCCACACGGCACCCCTCCTTCTTTGCTTGGGATCCGTCTGCTTCCTCCGACCCTGAATCATTCCTCTTGTGAAGTGACTTGCCCCGGATCACTTGACTAGCTAGTGAGTTCTAACCCAGCGGCAGTGGCTCAGGGTCCTAAATGTGTGGAATGGTTCTGGCTGTTCAGAACCAGTTGGAAAATGAGCAAAGAAACCAAAATGGGCGGGGGGCGGGGGGCAGACATGCATAAAAGGCCACGGGATCCCAATAAATACTTACATATCGGCCTAGAAAACATATGCAAGGAAATAAGGCCAAAAGGTCATGACCGTCATCCCCTGAGGTGGGCTGCCCTGACGGTTTTTACTGTAGTTTTGCTTTTCTGTTTTCCAGTTTTTCTACAAGGATCTGGTTTTTATTTGTACGATGGAGCAAAATGATGGCCATTTAGAGGGATGAAATACGTAAAATTAAAGAAGTCTTGTCCCAAGACCCTGTCTCGGCTCCCAGCCACTGTCCAGTGTAGCCCCTGGGGGCCTGGCGCTCCAGAGGTGGCCCGGGCTGGCGCTCCCCATGGGCAGGGGCTGCCGGCACACCCTCCCACAGCTCTCCCACCAGACCTCAGGCCCGCTTCTGCCCTTCCTCCGTTCTTCTCAAGCCTTGCAGCCTCCCATCCTGCCCCCGGCTCCCTGCCCCGGAAACGGAAAAGAGCAGTGGAAAGGGAGAAAAACGGAGGGCGTGGAGGACTGTGACTCGTCCCTGCACCTGTTGTTACACAGAACAGGCCAGACACGTTGTTCTGCAGACAGGGATGACTGCCTAGAGGGAGATGGCACAGGTGGAGGGATGGAGCAGGGCCCTGACCCGGCCCTCTGATGCAAGTGAGGTGTTGCTCCCCTGGGGCTCAGGACAGAGCCCTCTGACCCGGCTAGGGGATCCTGGGGCCATGTGGGATGCCCGCCCACGCATCTGTCACCTGTCACTCTCCATGCCGGCTGCCAGGGCTGGTCTTTGCCAGGCACTCACCCCCAGGGTGCCTCACAGACCCAGCGCTCAGTCAGCAGTGAGCCAAGCCCTGATCAGAGGAGGAGACCCTGGTTAGAAGCGGGGTCAGAGGCAGCCAGGCTCTGTGGTCACTCAGCCTCAGCAAGGTGTCTCCCTCTCGGGGCTTCAGTTTTCTGAGGGGTAAAACAGGGCAGAGAGCATTTGGCAGTGATCCCCCCTGGTGGTCACGGAGCTGCTTTCACGTTCTGATATTCTGAGACTGCCCGGTGACACTGTACCCCATGTGGGGAGCCCCTCGGTGTCGGTGCCTGAGGGGATAGTCTAGTTTGAGACACACCCCAGCCAGCATGTGTCTGGGTGTTCGAGCACATGCATGTGCGTGTACGTGTGCATGGGGGGGGACATGGAGGTGTGTGAGTGTGAGGGGGTGGGTGCGAGGAGGGGGTACCAGAAGGACAGGCTCCCCGTCTGCCTGCGACAGACACATCCTCCAATTATTTCAACTTTTTGAAGACTGTACTCCTTTCCTCTCCAAGCCCCCGGCTCCGGCTCCCTCGTCCTACTCCCCCTCCACACCCCTTCTCATTCCTTTGTCTTCTCTGTTCCTGCCTCACTCAAGCCCCAGCTGTGTGCTCTTTCTCGGTCTCTGCCCAAAACGAGGTCCCTCGCTTCCGAGACGCTACAGAGTCCTGGTTGACTGTCTGTCCCTTCCACCTGTGCGCTCTCCTCCTCCGGACCCCACCCGAGTCCCTAGCCCTCTTCCAAGAGGGGTCCCCGGCTCTCAGAGCCCATCTCCTTCCAGACGGAAGAGAAGATGGGCTCTCATTGCCCCATGGCAAATTCAAACCGTGATTCTGCCGAGATGCGAATGAAAAATCGAGAAGCCTGACACCGCCATGATTTGTTAACCTGACATCGCCTCTCTCCACACTGCACAAATTTTAATTAAAAATCTTAGAAGAGATTGGGGAGCCCTTTTATTGCGACGCTCTGGGCTCTTCCAGGTGCTTTGGGGGGAAGGGCGGAGCCTTTTCACAGCAGGAACAAAAAAAAAACTCAAGGATGGTCCTTAAAAGACTGGTGGTGGGTGTGGTGGGTGGCAGTGGTGGGCCGCACTGACAGCTCACGTAAGCCCCGCCTGGGGGGTGCAGCGAGCCTTGGGGAGCACGTGCAAACAACCCCCAGCCACCCCCACCACTCCACCCATTTCACAGGTGGGGAGACTGAGGCGCAGGGAGTGGTTTGTACAAGGACTCTGTTCTAATGAGGGCAGGGTGTGTGTGTGTGTGTGTGTGTGTGTGTGTGTGTGTGTGTGTGTGTGTGTGTGTGTGTACTGGGTGTGTGGTTATGAGATTTGGCCCAGGAAACCGGGAAATCGAGGAGAAGATCTGGACATTTGGCCCACCTCTCTTATCTCTCAGGCTCTAGGTCAGGAAGGATCAGCTACATGGCGAGGGGGGGGGGGGGGGTGGGGGGAGGGGGAGGATAAAGGAACTGGAACAGAGATGCACCTGTCCTTCTTGCCTGTAGTCACACCTGGAGGTGGAAGGAGGCAGACTGGGATGACAGTCCCCGGCCTCCAAGTCTTGCTCCTGGCTTCTCAGGGCAGAAACTGAGAAGGTTCTCAGTCGTTCTAGAAAAGCCCTAGTCTTTTCTAGAAGAGAAGGGCTGAGGAGGGGGCTGGGCGGATGACCCTGGTCTCCCCAAGGCCCGAACGAGTCTGCAGGGGATCCCCGACCTTCCTGCTTATCTAGTTTGGGGCATAAGAGAAAGGAGAGAGAGCTGGCTGGCACAGGGACCCTCTGTTGAAGGGGTGGGGCAGTCAGGGAAATGGTCAGCCGGAAGCGGGAGGGGGGGAGGGGAGGGGGCGGGGTTTAAGCTGAGGCTCAGAAGGGAATCACGATCAGTCAGCAGGGCCAGTGGGGCCTCTGGCTAGGCCTGCCACCTGCACCCGTGAGACCTGGAACGAGTCGCATTGCCCCAGTGCCTCTCTGCCCCTCACCGAGAAATGGTGACTGTCGTCCTGCCTGTCCTGCCCACGGGACTGATACAAGGAAACAGCGAGGCCAGATTCGTATGAAAAGTGCTGGCGGGGCGCCTGGGCGGCTCAGTCGGTCAAGCATCGGACTTCGGCTCTGGTCACGGTCCTACCATTCGTGGATCAGACTCTGCCGACGGCTCAGAGCCTGGAGCCTGCTTCGGATTCTGTCTCCTTCTCTCTCTGCCCCTCCCCCGCTAACGCTCTGTCTTTCCCTCTCTCTCAAAATAAATAAACGTTAAAAAAAATTAAAAGAGAAGTGCTGCGGACGCATGCCCTGCTGGGCCGTGTGCCCCAAGCCCCTCCGGAGAGGCTACCACCAGACAGCCCCCCTGGCCAGAGCGCCCTCCCCTCCCCCAGGGTCCTCCACCCCTCCGTGGCCCCCAGTGGCACACCTCCCCCTGCCCCCATCCAGCACTCACCCGCAGGGCCGGCAGGGAGCTGACCTGGTCTGTGGTCAGTGTCGCCTCCTTGTAGTACTTCCCAGGGGGACAGAGCTTCAGGAAGGTGTCATGGATGCTAAGAAGAGAGGCACGTGAGCTGCAGACTCAGCTCATGGACTGCCGACCGTGGGCCTCTCTCCTGCTGGGATCTCCGGAGGAAGGGGGCTTACCGCAGAGCGACATAGTAAAGGCAGTTAGACCTTTCATTCCACCCTTCTAGAAACATCCTTGAGGACCCAGTGTGCCCAGCACAGTAGGGGGCGCAAAGATGAGCGGGGCATGAGGAAAGGTGTGCGCGCTCTATGGCATGGAACGTCCTCCACAGGTGTGCGGGTTCTAGAGCGTCAGAGTGGGAGGGGACATCTGCGGTCACTCCGTCCGGTCCCTCACTTACAGCAGGAGAAGCCAGCAGGGCCTTGGGGAGGCCAGCACGCAACCCCAAGCCGTCTGCCCAGCCCCGCCCTTGGCCCTGAGCAGAGAGGTCACACGGCGGGTGTGGCTGGGCCAGGATTAGAGCCCAGCGGTCGGCAGCCAGCGGACCACGCAGCCGCCCCACGCCCACAGGCCGGCTCTGCGGACCGCAGGACGAACCCTCTTCATCTCCCCGCAGCCAGTGTCTCTGTCGTAGGCCCACACTGTGTTGGAGGCCTTGCCTGTGAGGGGCAGGCGGAGGCCGAAGGGGCTGTGTGCCCTTTGAGGGGGAGAGGGCAGGAGCCCCGGGCCAAGAGAGCACGAGCCCTCATCCTCCGGCCCTCCTACCCCAGCCCGGCCACTGCTCTTGGGTCTGTTAGGATGGGTGACCAAGACGGCGGGGAGGAGACGTGGTGGCCTGGGACCCAGGAGGCCCACACTCCGGGTCCTGCGCGGCCACTCCAGTGCCATGTGACCTCCCCTTACGCCTGAGCCTTAGTTTCATCACCGGAAAATGGACAATAATGGTATCTCTCTCTCGGAGGACCTTGAGGAGGGGGTGGCGAGTGCAGGGCCTTCCTGTGACTGTGTGTGCGTGTGTGCGCGTGAGTGTGAGGGTGCGAGGGGTTGGGGGGGTTAAACACAGGCTGCTGAGAAACAGTCTCTAGAGCCAGACAGACCTGAGTTCAAGTCCTGACTCTGCCCTCTGGTGGCTCTGAGACATTGAGCGGGTTCTGACACCACCGGAGGCCAGTCTCCTCATCGTCACAGGGGGGCCGGTCTCCCCTCACAAACAGCCTCCCCATGTCCCTGTCTGCGTTTCTGTCCTGCCGCTCAGATGTGCTGTGCCCTGACTCCCAGAGCAGGGACCCAGACGACAATGGCGGGTGCCCTCTAACCTGACCTGGGTCCCTGGGCCTGCCCTTTCTTCTTCCCCTAGGAGCCTTCCTGCTCCAAAATTCCCCTCTCCCCATCAGTCCTTTCCTTCTCTTCTGCCCACCATCCAGCTTCTCCTCTCGGCCCGGTGCTGGGACGCGAGCATCAGGCCAAGTGCATTCGTTCTCGGGAAGTGAGTGACTAACAGCCCCTCACTGTCACCTGCAGGCTGTGTGGTTTGTTAACCCAAACGAAGCCCTCTGATTGGTGGGATTTAGGGACACGTGACTAAGCGAAGCCTTCAGAGGGTGATTTTGCAAGTGAAGATTTGGAGGTAGAGAGGGAGGCCCTCCCGGGGCCCCGATTATGGTGAACGGAGGCCCAACACCAGTTCTCAGGAGAACTGAGAGCCAGGATCTGCTTCCCCGTCTGGCCTCCTCTGTTTTCACAGCTCACCGACTGGGAAAATGTCCTTTAGATCCCGGCCGCGGGAGAGCAGAAAGGCCGTCAGCCGGGTCTGTGCTCCTATTCTGTTTTCCCACTGGCTGCCCAGACGCGGCTCTGATCTCCACGGTGTATCCCACCGCCCTTGCCCTCTGGCTTCCAGATGCTTCCAGATGGCTTTGGCCCAAGGGAGGCACCCTCGGGAGACTGGAGGTAGTGAGAGAGTCTGGCGGGGTATATCCCCCTCCCCCTTCCAGGCTTGGCAGTCTCTGGCAGCTGCTGTGTCTGTGTGATCCCTCAAACTTTCAACGTTCCGGCTCTTGACTGGGCACCTCGGGGACCCGGGGGCAGTAATCGCTAGTCCCCAGATGTTTCCCTCAGCCTCTGTGAGCAGTCCCTTCACTGCAAAGTCCCTTCAAAGCCCCCAGCTGAGTGTGCTGCCTGTTTCCCTGCTTCCTGCTGGAACGCTGCCGGGCGGGTCAAGGGGGACCCATTTGGACCCTGATCCCTCTCTCGTTAGCTGTGCTATCCGAGGCAAGTCGTTCGACCTCTCTGAGCAGAGAGACCTAGGCTCCAATGCTGACTCTGCCCGGCGGAGAGCTAATCCCCATCCCTGGCTCTGTGCTGACTCATGAGAAGGACCTGAAAACAGGACCCAGAATGGTGCCCGGCTCTTCGTGAGGAACAGGCTCCAACAGCCTTGTAAGGGACCCTGAACTTGTCACCAGACACTGCCCTGACAAGTTTGGGAGGGAGCCGAAAAGCGGGGTACAGAACAGGTGAGGGGAAATGTTCCGCAGGAAAGCACAGGGGACACTGAAGGGCACCGAGGAGGAAAGGAAGGCCATCATCCCTGGAGGGCCCAGTGGCCCACGAGGGGAGGGGGCGGCGGGAGGGGGCGGGGGCAGCCATCACCATCATTGTTAGAACTCTGGCCTGAGGTGAGAACAAGCAGATGGACTAGTTTTTAAGAATTCTCGGAGGCCCCGGGGCGCCTGGGTGGCTCAGTCGGATAAGCCTCCGACTCCAGCTCAGGTCATGATCTCACAGTTCATGGGTTCGAGCCCCGCATCAGGCTCTGTGCTGACAGCTCGGAGCCTGGAGCCTGCTTCGGATTCTGTGTCTCCCTCTCTCTCTGCCCCTCCCCCACTTATGCTCTCTCTCAAAAATAAATAAACATTAAAAAAAAAAAGAATTCTCCAAGGCCCTGTGCCCTTTCGGTTGGTGCCCAGGGTGGTCCCCCCCCGGGAGTGGCCCAGTGGCTGCCAGCTCTCATGGACATTCTGCATGTAACCTGCATACTGTCTTGTAAAGAAGGAGCCATTATCTCTATTTGCCAGGTGAAACTGAGGCTCAGCGAGGTAAAATTACTTGCTTACGGTCACACGGTGGCGCGTGCTAGTTCAGAGCTGCGGGCGCCAAGCTCTTTCCCCCAGAGCCCAGAGGAGGGAGATGCCGTCGCCACCCCTCCTTCTCGTTTCCCAAGTCTCTGTGCTGGGTGCACTCAACCACATTTTCTCATCGATTCTTTCCACCATTCCTGTGGGAGAGGCGTCGGGGCGATGGTTTCTAAAGAAGGGTAAACTGAGGCTCAGGGAGTTAAAGGGTGTGCCCAAGGTCACACAGCTTGAAAGATCCACCCCCGCCCAGGTGTGAGCCCCTCGGCCCCTTCCTCCCCACCCCAGAGCTTTCTGGGGAGGGGTGCTGTGGGGAGGGCCCTGCCCGGATTTCGTGCCTTCCCAGGCCGCCGAGTGGGTGGGCTGCCCGCAGATGAATCGTGGCTGCATCTCAGCTGCCGCAAAATGTTCTCCTCCTCCAAATATGGATCAGCCGGCTCTAAATGGAACTCCGAATTAATCACTAATGGACTCAAGAGTCAAAGCCATTTGAAAAACTCACACTTTCGGCCTTGCCAGAAATCAAGGAGCCCCGCCGTGGCTCCCTCCCAGGCGAGGGGGTGGGGCTGTCTGCGCGCTCAGAGGCCCCAGGATGGGGGAGCCCAGCCCTACAGCTCACACTCTGTGGGACCTTGGACCTGCCACGTCCCCTCTTGTGCCTCAGTTTCTCCTCTGTAAAATGAGAGACTCAACGACCCCTCCCCACCAGCGCCCTCCGGTTCAGGCATCCTAAGGCCGTTTCTGCACCTTTCTCTGCCCCCTTGCCTCTGCGGCCCTATATAGTGGTGTTCAGCTGGGTCCCACGTGGAGACTCTGCGAAAGGACCCAGGCCCACCCCTAGAGACCCTCATTCAAGGCCAGGGAGGGGGCAGGACCTCTACGTCCTGTGAGCTCCCATGTTCTACTGTCTTGGCAGGACTGAGAGCGTGGCTCCAGTGCCGGCCAGTGTCTGTATCTACTTACTCGATTCCTCTGGGCTCAGCCACCCGGGCTGTGGGGTCAATAGTTCTTCGCCCCACAGCACAGCCTGCAGGTATTTTATAAATAGCCCTATCTTTAGCCTAAAAAGGTGGCTTTTATGGTCTGCTCCTTTCAAGCTGTGTGGCTTGGGCAAATCGCTGCCTTTCTCTGAGTCAGTTTCTTCATTGCAAAAAAAACAAACACAAAACGAAAAAAAAAACATGGGTAATAATAGCATGAAAATAACAGCTACCGCATAGTCAACACTGGCCCACGTCCCTGACATGCGTTCGATCATTTAATTGTCCTAATAACAACCGTGCGAGGTTAGGTTTCAGTACTTTATATCCTGCTTTTTGTAAGTGTGGGACTAGGCTGAGCAAAGGTGCAGCAAAGATAAGGAATTCACTCGCGGTCACAGGGCTAGAAGTGGCAGAGCGGAGTCTTGAATGCAGGCCTTTGGCTTCAAGGAAGCAAGCTTGTAACCACTCTGCCTGCTGACCTTCTGGTGCTCCAGGAGGATCCGCACTCATGGCCTGGAGGTCGGAAAGTGTTGGGACCTCGGGGGTGCTGAGAGGACAGAGTGGCCTCAAGGCCGGGTCAACCCGCGCAGGGGCTGGGGGCAAAGCTTCAGGCCCCAAAGCAAACCGACAGGCAGCCCGAGATCATGACAGGAGAGGTCACTGAGTAACACAAAGTAGCCCAGACTGCTCGGATGGAGGCAGGCCGAGCTGGGCTCCAGCCGTGCAGGTCAGAAGGAAGCCACGCGTGCCCTCCTGGGGCCAGGCCCCGGAGGCAGAGCCCGCAGCCGCAGCTGCAGATGAGAACCTGGACGGGCCTGTGCACCGAGCCCAGAGAGACATCTGGAAGGCGGCGGCTTCTCGGGGAGAGATTCAATCAGAAGTCAGGAAGGGCTGAATTGGAACTGAGGCTGAAAGGAACTTTGCTCTTTCAGAGACCAACAAAATGAGAAAGGAAATCCCCACCGGCTAGAAATTTAGGGTGGACCGCCCCCTTCTTGGGGAGCCAAGCCCAGACAGCCTGGGACAGGCGAGGGACTGGCTCGAGGACCAGACCCTGTCACATGTGGTCTGCCCCTCCCAGGGTGCTTCCTCTGCAGATCTGGTGACCAGGCCTTCGTGTCCACTGCAAGTCACAGAGAAGAGGGTGAGAACATTCTAGATGAGGCAGAGCCACCCTCCTCTGGAGGTTACTCCTGTCTGTTCGGGTCTTGGAGACGTTTTTCAAATGGACTGATCTAACCAACTACGTTGCCATCCAGGCCACATTTCTTTGTCACATTAAAGGAAAATCACAACACGTCTTCAGAGGCCACCAGGAAAACTGTCTAAAAGTGACCGGGGCTTAGTCGAGCCGAATTTGGCCACTTTCTCCAGTGCCATCGGCTCCCTAAGCCACTGCAAGTGCCGCCAGGGTGTCCATGGCAAAGCCGCCCCTTGGCTTTCCAGACAAGGCACCCACACTAATGCCGATACAGTCAGTCCTCCGGGTCCCCTCCGACGAGCTAACCTATGATCAGCACGTGCACGCTTGTGTGTGTCCTTCCAGAAATCTTCTCTTCGTGTGTGTGTGCGTGTAGAACCTTCTGTGTTACAAAAACAGAAGCATCCACATGCCACATGCCAAGCATCCACATGCCAGCCTAGTTCACCAGAGTAACACAGTTTGCTTACTAGTTTAAGCGTGACCTCCAAACGTTTCCTCAGACAGCATGCATAAGAGACGATTTTTAAAATTAATTTGCATGTCAAAAAAGAGTTACTTTGCCTTTACTCTTGATTAATAGGTTAGCTATGACTTAGTTCTAGATTGCAATTTTTCCTTATAATTTTGAAGGTCTTGGGGCGCCTGGGTGGCTGGCTCAGTTGGCAAAGTATGTGAGTCTGACTTTGGCTCAGGTCGTGATCTCACAGTTTGTGAGTTTGAGCCCCGCATTGGGCTCTGTGCTGACAATGCGGAGCTTGCTTGGGATTCTCTCTCCCCCTCTCTCTCTGCCCCTCTCCCGCTGGCGTGCTCTCTCTCTCTCTCAATAAGTAAATTAAAAAGCTTTTAACAATAATAATTTTGAAGGTCTTTAGCCGCTCTCTTCCAACCTTTGGACTTTCCAAGTCCTAAACCATTCTGATTCCTGGTCCTCTGTATGTCTTCTGGGTTTTTTTTCTCTATGGAAGTTTTAAGGCTCTTGTCATTATCTCCGGTGTTCTGAAATGTTATGATGACATGATTTAACGTAAGCTTTACATTTTTCTCTTCAAACATCTCGTGTCCCTCAGCTTCCAATTCATACATATCTGGGGAGGCTCAAAATCGCTGAGCCGGAGCTCATCCCTGCTTATGGCTGGGCCTGGTGGCCCTGAGGCTGGAGCCCGTGTGCTCGGCTCCGGCCGGATGGCAAGCGCCTGTCTTCAGCTGGGCTGGGGAAGGAGTGCTGAGCGGAGGGCAGAGAGAGAGGAGGAGTCACACAAGGCTTTCAATCAACCTTTCTGGGTTAGCCTGGACGGAGCACTCACACACCACGCCCGTCACTCCCTCTGCTTGTCCTTTGACCCGGAGCCTTCCCTGCTGGACGGCCACCCGCACGACCACAGGGACCGGGGCGGTGCCCCAGTGTTCTCCCGGGGCCCTCACAGCGTCTGGCACGTGCCAGGCACCGAAGAGAGGCTTGGAGAGAGAGCCAGGGCTTAGGGCAAGTCAGTAAGGCATCCGAGTTTCCCTGGCCACGCTGCACACCTGTTGCCTAAGTCCTTCCTTCTTTCCGCCCATTAAGGCCCCGTCCACTTCCGTGATTATGTGAAGAAATCCTGGGTTGGACCCCACAGTGGCTTAGCGCCTGAACTTTCACTCAACTCCAGTGGGGCCCCGGGAATCATGGGGCTGGGCTCTCCGGACCGGGGTCTGTCTCTGTCTGCCTTGCGCCGGCCTCATGTCCAGGGCTCCACAGCACTGAGCAGGAACCACACTCAGGGACCAGCGTGGGGCTGTCCCAGGACGAGACCTCAGCTCAAGGGGAGGAAAGGGGCCCCTCTACTCACCACAGGATTTCGTTCCTGGTCAGGAAGGTCAGGGCCTACAACGAACCACAGAGAGGTGACCTGCCCACTCTGTCCAGCCCTACCCCGGCCCCCCAGGGAATGGGGAGCTTCCGGGACTGGGAGGAGAAGCCCATTTTCTCACCCCATAACAGGTGAAATGGAGGCACCCCAGCAAATGCTCCCCTCCCCACCAGGCTCCAACGGCATGGAGAGAGGATTGAAGTCGAGACTAAAACCCTGGGCTCTGGAGCAGGAGACAAATGGGGGAGGGAGCCTCAGGGGACCAGTCAGGGCTCACGTGGATGCAGGTTCAACGGCCACCTCTGCCCTGCCTGGGAAACTCTCCACCTGCTCCCCGCTCTTCCCAGAATCTCCTGGCTGGTCTACCCACCTGGTATTCTTCCAGGTCCTCCCAGTGTATCTGGTGCCTCAAACATTGCCCCATGCCAACCACCCTCCTCTCTGCTGCAGTAGAACCACAGCCCCGAGGGCCCAGCGGGTAACGTGACCAGGTGATCCGGTTGCCGTGGGGACCTACATTCCACCTTCTGCCCATTCTACTCGATCGAGCCTCTGGGTGGGCAAAGAAACAGATTCTCTTGGTTCCCAAGACTAATAGGCATCGTCCCTCTTACGCGCAAACAACAACCAGAAAGGCAACCCACAAGCAGGGTTGAGAGGCATCCTGTTGGCGCAGGAGTCGCACCGGCTGGGTTCCAATCCCAGCTCCGCCACGTGCTGACAAGACCCGTGACCTGGGGCAAGCCACTCGGCCTCTCTGGATCTTACTTTCCTCATCCGGAAAGTGGAGGTGATAATTGTGGGCTTGGCGTGAGGGTTACTCGAGTTCGTCCAGGTCACAATGTTGGCGCCGTTTAGGTGCTCGATGATGTTAGCTAGCCACTAGAACCGCACCCCGAGCACGGGGCCGAGTGTGGGGACATGGTGACGAGCAAGCGTGTCCCCGACCTCAAGAAATGACTGAAAGAGCACAGAGAAGGGCCTTCCACCCCATCAGCCAGGGTCCCGTGAGGAATAGAGGGCACACTCAAATCAGAATAACTTGAAGAGGAAATTAAAACCAGAATTACCCTACAACCCAGAAATACTCCTACTAGGAATTGACCCAGAGGGTACAGGAGTGCTGATTCATAGGGGCACGTGTACCCCAATGTTGATAGCAGCACTTTCGACAATAGCCAAATTACGGAAAGAACCCAAATGCCCATCAACTGATGAGTGGATAAAGAAGATGTGGTTTATATATACAATGGAATACTACTTGGCAATGAGAAAGAATAAAATCTTGCCATTTGCAACAACATGGATGGAACTGGAAGGTATTATGCTGAGTGAAATAAATCAGTCAGAGAAGGACAGATACCATATGTTTTCATTCATATGTGGAACTTGAGAAGCCGAACAGAAGACCATGGTGGGAGGGAAGGGAAAACACAGTTTCAAACAGAGAGGGAGGCAAACACATAACAGACTCTTCAATACAGAGAACAAACTGAAGGTTGATGGGGGGTGTGGGGGAGAGGGGGAAGGGGTGCTGGGCATGGAGGAAGGCACTTGTTGGGATGAGCACTGGGTATTGTATTTAAGAGATGAATCGCTGGACTTTACCGTCAAAGCCAAGAGCACACTGTATACACCGCATGTTAGCTAACTTAACAGTAAATGATATTTTACAAAAAGAATAACTTGAAGGGGGTCTAATAATGGGACTCCCCACGAGGGCAAGGTCAGGGTGTAAGGAAAGCACCCAGGATAGCACAGATCGCTGGGCTAGTAAGCACAGGGCAGTTATCAGCTCTGGCCCGGCGCACACAGAATAAATAGCCTAGCATCACTCTCTCTTCTTCTTCCGCTCTCCTGTGAGGATGCCGAGCAGGGTAGAGAGTGAATCTGGGAAGCTGGAGAAGTCCGGCACAAGCCATCAACGCTACAGGCCAGGAGCGTCCTCCCAAAGCCTCGTTCCCGGCCCTGCCTCCAGGGCTGCACGTCCACCCTCCCTGTGCCAGTGTCGGGCTCCTGGTTCGAGCCCATGTCTTTCCACATGCCCTCCTAGGTAAACATCCCAGGGGGTTTCTGATGGAGCAAATTTATATCCCTGGAAATACAGCTGCTCATTTTTCCTCATCTATCCTCCTCAGAGACAGAGTCTGGCAGAAGAGACCCAGGAGCCTTCAGTCCTTGACTTACTTGGGGACACAGGTGGAGTAGCCATGGCGTGCCACGTATTTGGCTTGACCCTGGGAGAAATGAGTGAATGGTTTCAGCCCTGGAGAAACAGATACTTGCCACACACACACACACACACACATACACACACACACAGCGCACGCGCACACACACATACACACATACACACAGACATACACGCACACATACACGCACATACACACGCGCATGTGCACACACACACATACACACATACACGCACATACACACACACACCAAGGGAGATGGAGTGGATTCCACCACAGAGGTAATAGTGCAGAATTATGGGTATTTAGAAGTGGAAACATGGCTGGGCAGGAAGTCGTGGTTGTTACAATGTCATGGTCCAGAACCTAAGCCGGCTGTGTCACCTCCAGCAAGTCCTGAAACTATATTCTAAACTTCAGTTCCCTGATCTGTAAAATGGGAAGGACAAATCCCCCCTGTAGAGGATTGTTGCGAGAATAGAGTTAAATTGTCGCTATACAAAACCCTCATTCAGCCAGGCACTGGGCGCATAAGGCGGGCTCAGCAAGGAGTAAATTATATTATTACTTTTAAAAGTTGGGCCTGGGGAAAAGGGTAGGATTTTTCGCAGGCAGTGTCAGTACTTCAACCCCATCTTCTGGTAAGCTCTTTGGGCTTCTACTCCCTCTGAGCGGCTTCTCTGCCGGGTGTGTCCGTGAGGCTGGCAGGGGATGGGATGAGTCCTTCTACTCTGGGGAGGGCGGACGCAGGTGCGGCTCAGTGACGCAGTGAGGCCACTCGGCTGACCAGGGGGCAAGCGAGGATCCGAGGCCTGCCTTGCGCTTGGTGGCCTGGGGATCCCCACAGTGCGGGAGGGAGGTGGGGGAGCTGTGGGGTCACACCCTGACAGGCTGCTTCGTTCTCAAGCTTCCGGCAGTCCCCCCCACCATTACAGCAAGGTGCAAGTAGCGGTGTGGCACCGGCTGCAGTGTCCTTCAACACCCCGTTGACACTCGCTGAAAGGAAAACAACAAACTAGAGAATGACCCTGCAGCTTAGATTAGCTACTTATTCAGCAACTAATTATTGAACTAGGCCGTGGAAATAGGGAATAAGACAGCCCCTGCCTGTGCGCAGCCGGGCAAGCATGGGCAAAACAAAGTCCCTTAGATGGCCATAAACACAGTCCAAGAAAGAAAATGAGGATGGAGAGGGGTGGGCTTCGAGGGGCCCCCCGCCCCCAGGAGGCCCCCTTTGAGCAGGCGCCTGAGTGACCAGGAGAGGCGAGCCGGTAGGGAGCAGATTTGCAGGCCTAGGAGACACCGGCACCCAGCTAGAATTAAATAACACTTTGGTTTTAGTTCTACATTCCAGTTTGAAAATGAAGCAGGTTTGCCTGTATAACTGTGATATAAAGTTTCCTTTATAAATATATTTAATTAGAAGAACTAGGAGCCCATTTAAAGAGAAATATGACAGAGATAAGCATACGGGTGGTAAAAGAACATGGCGGAAACCACGAAGGTCTCTCTGTCTCTGTCTCTCTCACACACACAAACACACACGTGCACGCACACATGTAAGTAACCAGTGTTTGGAAACCCCCTCCTCTTTACTTTTCATCCCCCAGGCTGCCTCCCACCCCCCACGCAGGCTCTGGGATTTCCTCCCTGAGAGGGTTTTCATTGGTTCTGACATATAACAATAGAAACAGTGATATCAACGCACATTTGCATATCCCTTTGTAATTCCAAAATGCTTTTCTATGTACCATCTCATTTGCTAAGAAATGAAAGCCCGTGTTCAAAAAAGGAAAAGAAAAGAAAGGAAAAAAATTGCCCCCAACTCATTCCACCTTCAATACACTAACCAACATCCCCGCCCACCTCCAGCCTGTTAAATCTCTCAGACTCCTCTCCATCAAGCGTTTCGAAAAAGGTGTAATGGAACTGAGAGCAGGCCCAGGCCTGCCCCGGCAGTTCCCCCTCCGTCCTCTCCGAGGTCTGCCCCTGCGCGAACCCTCTGCGGGGGGGGGGGGGGGGGGGGGGGGTGGAACGCATTCTTTGCAAAGTTGCTGTTACCTTGCGGTGAGCTCTACAGACTGTGGAAACGGCACCCCCTGGCCTGACCTTGAATTAGATGTCTCTTAAAATCCAAAAGGGGCCAAAGAGGAATCTGTATCCGAATATATAAAGAACTCTTATAACTCAACGATGAAAAGACAGGGGCGTCTGGGTGGCCCAGTTGGTAAAGCATCTGACTTCAGCTCGGGTCATGATCTCAGTTCATGAGTTCAAGCCCCACATCGGGCTCTGTGCTGACGGCTCAGAGCCTGGAGCCTGCTTCGGATTCTGTGTCTGCCTCTCTCTCTGCCCCTCCCCTGCTCACACTCTGTCTCTCCATAATAAATAAAAACTTTAAAAAAAACAACAACAATGAAAAAAACATATAACCAAGTAAAAAATGGACAAAGGATTTGAATAGGTATTTGTCCAAACTAGATACATGAACAACTAATGAGTGAATGAAAAGACGCTTAACATCATTAGCCAGCAGGGAGATGCAAATCAAAACCCACAGAGGACACAACTTGCCCGCCGGGATGGCCAAAACCAAGACGGGAAGGGTTGCCGAGGGCGCGGAGAAACTGGAGCCCTCACGTGCTCCTGGCTGGGAATGCTAAATGGTGTGGCCACTTTGGAAAAGAGTCTGACACGTCCTCAAAATGTTAAACAGAGTCACCATATGACCCAGCGATTCCACTCCTGGCTCTGAACCCGAGAGAAATACAAACACTGGTCCACATAAAAACTCGTACATGAACGTTTATAGCATTCTTCGTAATAGCCAAAGCGTGGAGACCGCCCAAGTGCTCATCAACCGATGAATGCATAAATAAAAGACGACATACCCATACGACGGAGCATTAACCGGCAATAAAAATAAATGAAGTAATGATACACGGTGCGACATGAATAAAGCTTAAAAACGTTATATTAAATGGGGAAACTCATTTCCATGAAACATCCACGGCAGACAAATCCATAGATACGGAAAGTAGATTAGGGATTGCCAGGAGCCGGGAGGGGGGGCTACGGGGGAGGGGGGCGGTTTACTGCTAATGAGCATGGCGTTTCTTTTCGGGGTGATGAAAATATTCTAAAATTGGATAGTGGTGGTGTTTGTACAACTCTGTGAATATAGTAAAAAAATAATGAGTTGTTCGCTTTAAGACTAAATTGTGTGGTATGTCAATTATATCTTAATAAAGCGGTTATTAAAAATAATTCCAAGGAGTGTTTATGTCCCAACTTAGCAACTGGCACCCAGTAAGCCACCATAAATATTATTAGAGGAGATGTAAATGAGATTACATTTTGAAATCGTTTCAGATCTATTTCCTGGGCCTGTGAGTCTGGGAGCCCAGAGGGTCCCACCCACTGTGGCTACTCACTGCCGGGGCCAGGGTAGATCTTGCTAGAACAAGTCACTGCCCAGCTTTGAACCTCAACTAGATTTTTGCTGGAGTTCCCAGCAACCGAGGAGACTGGAAAGCCACCCTTTGTCTGGAGGAAGGATTTGCTAAATTCCTTTGTCGTGGCAAGAGGCAGGCCTAGGCGGTGTGGATCCTGGGCTCTGTAGGGGAACCCTCAGCAGGCACAGAGGAAAAGGATGGAAGGATTGCCTTCCTGGTCTTGGGGACAAAGAGGATGAAGAAGACAGCAAGGACATCAGACCAACATGAGATCACTACCCAAGGACGAGGGTGCAGGGGTGCCGAGAACCTCAGGCGCTTGAGTCATGCTTCCCTGAGCTCACTGATTGTGGGGAGCGGGGGCAAGGGGAGGGGTCCGACCCCTCTAGAAGTCTGCCTCATCCAGCATGGTGCAGAACAAAGGTGTCTTAGTGGCCCAGGGAGGCAAGAACAAGGCAGGACTCCTGCCTTCCCTGGCTGTGCAGGGGACCCAAAAGCTCTCGCATGCTCCGGGGAGCAGATTGGAGAGGCAGAGAGGCCCGTCCAAGCCCACTAAGGCATCTTCCCAGGAAGAAATGGGACACCGCGACTCCCATAATGCACGTCGGCACATTACCCAGAAGGCCAGGTGTGACCATCAGGCCTCAAGAGACTGCAGCAAAAGTGTGAAGAGTAAGTATGGATCCAAGGACATCCCCCCATGGCCAGGGGAGCGTCCTCATGCACCCGGAACCTGACACGAGGTAGAAATTTTGAACATTTGCATAGAGGGGACTGGTTCATCCAAAGAGACTATTTAAACCAGTTCTTTAGTTTTCTATTTACATTGCCCTGGGGGGAGTAGGATTGTTGGGGGGGTGTGGGGGCTCGAAACAGAGAGTAAATCTTTGAATAGATGGAAGATTTTTAATTTTTTTTTAATTTTTAATGTCTATTTATTTTTGAGAGAGAGGGAGAGACAGAGTGGGAGTGGGAGAAGGGCAGAGAGAGAGGAAGACACAGAATCCGAAGCAGGCTCCAGGCTCCCCGCTGTCAGCACGGAGCCCGACATGGGGCTCGAACTCACGAACTATGAGATCATGACCTGAGCTGAAGTCAGATGCTTAACTGAACAGACTGAGCCACTCAGGAGCCCCAGAAAGTAAGGTTTTATTTTTTTTGAAATGAGAGAGAGGGAGGGAGGGAGAGAGGGAGAATAGATGGAAGATTTAAATGGGAAAGAAATCATTCAACTTGGAAGACACTGAAATATAATGAATGGCAAGTTCGGGGAGTGGAAGCTTGAGAGAATCTGAGCGGTTCTAGAGAACAAACTCTCTCTTTTGCACACACACAGGAAAGACGCGGCCAGGAAGAGAGCGCTGAAGTATGAGTAGCTGGAGGGACCAAGGAAGCCAGGGAGAGCGCTGGCCTAGGGAGGGCTGATCCAGCCCACCCCAGTGACTGTCCCCAGATGAGCTAGGCTGGATTCTGCACACCTACAGCAGCGGGGGGGGGGGGGGGGGGGGGGGGGAAACATGCCCCTCCCTTCCCACTGCCCTCTAGCAATTCCACCCCTGCCCAACTCAAGGCCACTTTTCCAGCCTCCGTGTCTGCCTTCTGGGGAGAAGGCGGAAGAGAGCCCATGTTTGGAGGAGACCGAGCCTCCCCCAGGCTTTGGTAGGAAGCAGATAGACATATCTAAGGGCAATGCAGCTCTGATCCTGGAGTTAGCGCAGACTCGGGGGGTTAAAGACCCCAGCAACCACAAGACTCCCCTCACTTCGGACCCCAGCCGCAAGCTTTATCCCCTCAAACTTGGTAATTCACTAGAACACCTCGCAGCGCTCAGGAAGGCACCAGTGACCACGGTTTTATTATAAAGGGCACAGACCAGGACGGGCCAATGAAGAGACCCCTCTTAGCGTGAGTCTGGAAGAGACTCAAAGGTGAGGCTTCCGCGTTCTCAGGACGCACAAATTCAGAAGAGCTGACCTGAGCCTCAGTCCAGAGCTTTTCTCGGGGTTTCATGACGTCAGCATTACTGATGGAATCAGTGGTCATGTGACTGAACTGAACCCTCCGCCCCTCTACCCTTCCCAGAGGTCAGGCTGACGTCACCGTCTCGCAACCCCAGCCCTCTACTCACACGGTTGGTCCTTCTGGCCTGGCCCGCCCTGTTCTGAGTCACCTGATTAGCGTGAACTCAGTCACGGGCTGAGTGGCCCACCAAGAATGATGAAGACACTCCTATCACTTGGGAAATTCCCCAAATTTAGAGGTTACCTCCCGTGAGCCAGGGACAGAAGCCACCCAAATTCTTCATTATACAACGTTAGGGAATCTGGGGTGGGGAGGGGGTATACGGTTAGAGAAACAGACGCCCTTTCCTCTCCTGGAGGAGAATGAAATTTATTTGGGGGTTGAAAAGATTCAGCCAGAGGAAGAAAGGGGACAGATAAAATCTTAAAACGTAAATCTTTGTGTTCGTATCCACCTTCCCATAAAAGACATTTTTTTTCCTTTAGTCTTCCGTGCACATTGCCTGGGGACAATTTTTTATAGCAGTGGAAAAAAGCTAGAAGCAGCCACTGTTCCTTTTTTTATTAACAAATCAGACTTTTGAGAACCCAAAGGGAAGGCTGAGGGAAGCCAGGTCCAGAGTTTATAACAGAAGGACAGAGAGGGAGCATCATGGCACCAGGGAGGAGGAGCAAGCATCTCCCAACTGGGAGCACCGCAACTGCCAGGCCCGGGGAGCCCTGAGCCTACAGGGAGACCCTGCCCAGGGGAGGAGCGCCCTGAGCGACCCACTCCCTCACTGTGAGGCAGGGGTCTCCATCACGGAACCAGCATGGCCGGTGCTCACGGGTAGCCCAGCAGGAAGACAGCTCGTTCTCCAAGGCTCTGCTGGAGCCCCATCTGAATTGCCCACCCCCATTTTGGTGGCTCTGTACACTAAGAACTAACTCCACAGAAAAGAGGGTGGGGACATCGGTACTCCCAAGGCAGAGGACTGGTGGGGACAGGGGAAGAAAGCCCAGTACCGTTGTTGCAAGGGCCCGATGGTGGTGCCCCTGCCCCCTTGGCCACCTGTGTCAAACATCTTGGTGCCCCAAGTCCCACACCTTGACTTTGGGTGCCGCTGCGGGGACAGGTCTCCATGAGCTTGGCCTGCCTCCAACTGTCACCTCAAAGGGTCCTGCACTTTCTGTCCCGGGACTCCTCTAGCAAGAAGCCTCCCCAGTCTGTGGGCGAGCACAGCCCTGAGGTTCAGCTTAGGCTCCTGAGGATAAATGTCCCACCCCCGCACTTCTGGGTGACCGCTCTGGGTGGGTTCTGTGGTGTCTCAGCACAGGTCCCGGCGAGATCATGGCTTTTCGAGACCGAGGCAATGATCGGTCATACTAACCTAGCTGGGCTTTGCCGCCACCTCCGCCTCTCCCCCGTCCCTCACTCCCGCCCCCTGGGGCTGGCTCTCAAAAACACCACTTACACAAACGTCCTGCTTTCCATCCTGCTTCCTGCTTTCTTGTGACCCCTCGCTGGGGCGCCCGTGGCGTTGTCAGGAGCTGGGGGCTGCGGGGTACGCACCCCTGCTACCGTGCTACTTTGCTTTCTGACTGGAGTAGTTGTGAATTTTGAGTTCTGAATCTCCATAGACAAACCTTAAAGGTCATCTTGTTGGACTCCTTCATTTTCCCGACCCGCGGGCTCAGGGCCGGAGAGGAAACCTGCCTGTGATCCCAGGGGAGAGAGGAGGGTCCTGGAACCCCACTCCTCCCTGGCCTCCTCCCTCCCAACGAGCCTCTAAGAGCCGCCTGCCGCAGGTCACTGAGTTGATTCAGTGAAAGCCTGTCTGGGGAAATGCCTCGTAAAATGTGAAGCATTATACACATGCTATTTGTCATGATTTGTGCCAGACCTGGGACTGGAACCCGGATCTGCTGACTCCCCTGGCCAGGGCGCTAAGTCCGACAATAAGAAGACTGCATTGGACTGCTTAGAATTCCTCATTTTTATAGTCACACTCTCGGACACTCGCTAGCTAGAAACCCCATATCCCAGCCACCCTCTCTCCGCCCTACACCCCCCGTGTTGCTTTTTCTGCTGGGGAGCTAGGGGTGGGGGGTGGCTGGCTGTCCTCGTTGGTCTTTTACTCACTCCAAAAATTACTTTTGAATCTTCTAGATTGTTCCAGACACCTTGCTAGTGCTGGGGATAGAGTGGTGGCCAAGACAGACAGCCCCTGGCCTCAAGGAGATTAGAGCCCAGTAGGGGAAAAGCCTCTTCGATAATCACCCAATCCACTGTTTATTGTGATGTGCTGAGTTCTATGAACAGAGTGCAGGAGACAGGGACAGCGAGCTCATATGGTCACCTAACCAACTCGGGGGGTCGAGGAAGCTCCTAAGAGGAGGGGACATGAAGCTGAGACCTGAAGAATGAACTTCCAGCAGGAGAAGAACGTGCATGAAGAGGGCCGAGAGGAACTCAAGATTCTGGCAGAACCAGGAAGGCCCTCGTGCTGGACCGTGCCGAGGGCAACAGTCAGTGCCGAGCCCGGGAGGAAGCGTGGGGTCGAACACGCAGGGTGGTGGCTCCTTGAGGGTTTATCTTCAAAGCTTTTTTAAAAGCAGTGGGACGTCATTGAACAATATTATGCAGAGAAATGACATAATCAGATTTTTGCTTTCAAGAGATCGCTCTGCTGTCGGGCGGCCAGTGAGCGGGCGGGAAGGAGACCAGCGTGGCTTTGGGGGAGGAATGTGAGGAGACTACTGAATACCCCACGGGAGGCGAACAGTCCTGGGACCAGGCTGTGGTGGGGAGGAGAGGACTGGATGATGTCATGTGACATTTTAAGGTGGAGTCAGCAACGTGGGCGACCGATGGGGGAGGGGCAGGAGTGGCAGTTGTCAGTGTGACCTTTGCGTCTCAGACATAAGCAGCAGGAAGATGGAGGAGATGCCTCTTCCTGAGCTGGGAGCCCGGGACAGGGACACATTAACGGGAAAGGACAAGGTTTGGGACATGTTGCGTTTCTGTACAACGGCCATGTGGCAATGACAAGTGACAGATACGTGGGGCCAAGAGCTCAGAACAGAGCTCTGGGCTGGAGACAGCATCCGAACAGTTCCAGGCACAGGTGATATTTAAAGCTGTGGCCGAAATCAGCCAGGGATCACAGTGGCCATGGAGACAAGGCCCCTGTCCTCAGGGAGCTTACATTCTAAGGGAGTAGCTAGAAAAATCCACTTCCTGTAATGTCAGAGTAACCCATTAAAGGCCGGTCCTCCCGCTAGGAACCATCTGGACGAAATCCAAAACCACCCGTTTGCAGGTAGCCAGGACTTGAAAGGTCAGGACCCCAGAGAGAAGGGGAGCTAACGGGAGGTGACACTCGGTGCCACCCTCCCCCTTCCAGCGGCAGTTAGTGATCGGCATGGAGCCGAGAGGCTCAGAACCAAGCAGAAAGTGATAGCCGAGAGCCTGAGAACTTTAGCCGGAGGTTTGGGCAATCTCATGGGGCAGAGAGACAAATTTGGAGTTCAAGATACCCAGGCAAGTAGGACCTGAGGGCCAAGTCGTCTGGGAAAAGAGAAGTTCAAAATGCAGGGCCATTTCCCCCGAAGGCACTTGCAGATTCTTACGCAGCACGGGTCTGGGGTTAGCAAAGGGCTGAACCCAAAGCACAGCTGAGAAACCGGGAAGCTGAGCAGAGTTCTCTGCAGTCAGATGGGGCAGGGGAAATAAACTGGGAATCAGCGCCCCACTGAAGAGGAAGGGCCTCAGAAAACACCCCAGCCTCCCAGGGAGAACCCCAGAGGGTGAGGCACCAGGAGGAAGGGTGAGCTCAGAACAGGGCAGACTTCACGAAGTCCAACAGGCAGCTTCAAGCCAGCTCAACCCAGCCTGGACTGGGATGGCCTTCGATGCCTAACTGCCTTTCGGAAAGCCAACATAAACCCTCTGATGAAAAGTAACAACAGTCAGAGCCAAAAAGGCATCTCCCTCCTAGAAGCAGACCCACAGGTGATCCGGGGACCGGTGTCACCTGACATAGACTTTCAGACAACTGGGGTTCCTAGGGTCGAGAAAGGAAGTGACAAGATTTCACCAGAGGACTGGCGTCTCTTTGCAAAAGCATCACAGGGGAATCAGAGTGGAAGGGGCAGAAGTTGGAAATTAACGTCCTTGAAGAATGGCTAACGTTTTCCATCAGCCGGGAGGAAGGCCACCCCCGGGCAGGTAGGCGCACCTGAGGCCCCACAGGTTGCCCCCTGTGAGAAGGATGAGAGCAGGACAGGGCTGGCGAGGCCAGCATAGGAGGGAGGACATTCGGGGAAGGCTGGTCGGAACCACGTTATGTTGGAATTTGAATGTTGGATGAAGAAATACGATTCCTGTTCTGCAGAATGAACAGTAGTTATATTTGTGTCTCTGTTTGGCTTTAGTTGGCTGCAGGGTCCATTTAGAAAAAGTAAGAAAAAAAAAAAAAGACATCGTTTACATTTTACAAAAATTACTCTCCTTTCCAGGCGTCAGGAAATACAATATTTGCACCAGTACTTAAAGGATTTTTAATTTCTTCTCCATCCTGAAAGAGTCTTATCTTTGGGGCTATTTTTATAAAACTACATAAGAAGCCTATAATACAGTTTCTGACTGTAACATTGAACTTTTAAACAAATTTTGGTATTGAGCAAGACTTTCTTCAGCTGGTTTACTTTGTCCTTCCTTTGCTGACCTTGTAAACTACTTAATTGCGAAATGCGGTTTGTCTCAGAGTGCCTCTTAACATTGTCTTCTTTAAAATAGAGATTTTTCCATTGCATGGGAGACGGAGCTGCATCTTTCGCACACGCGCACACAAAGTAGGGTTCCTCATTCCACTTACTTAGAGACATATGGTTTTTATCAGCACTTCTCTCTTCTTGGCAGAAACCATGCTAAGGATTTCAATTTTACTTAGCAAGTAGCCCACCCCTCTCACGCCAAGCCCCTCTTTGCTGTCTCTCTTCTCCTGTCCCCCGCGACCCTCCCTCCTCTCCGTTCCCCCAAGAGTGCCCCCAATCTCCTACCACGCAAAACCGGACGATTGAGTCGCCCTGCCTGCCAGACGCGGCCGGTAGAACCCTGCAGCAGGAAATCAGCCCAGAGGCCTCTGGGAGCTGAAGCAGACCAGGCTGAGTGTGAACCATCTCTTGGAAGAGACGGTTCCTGAAATTAGACCAGCTGGCCGGCTGGGAGCCGTTCCTCACTGCTGCGGGCGATGAGCAGCTAATGAAGACGGTTTGGGGACTGGAGACCACCGGCATTTGGGGTGTCCTGCCCCCACGCTGATCCAGTTGGGGAAGCCAAGTGCCACCCCCTTCCCATCTTCTGTTGCCACCAGTTCTTACCCTTCACGGGGCCACTGTGAGGGAGGCGAGAGGGTCCTACCTGGGTCGCTAAGGTAAACTGGCGGCGAAGCTTGGTGAGCCCTCAATCCCCCGACCATCCTTCCCCTGGAGCCTGGCTGAGCCTCCCTGACGTATAAATGGCCAGGAAGAAGCAAGTGCTAGTGAGCACGGCCCTAAACAAAGCGCCGAGAGACCCAGGTCTTGGCCACCGCCAGATTTCTTGCAACAACCGACCATTTCTGCCTCAAACATACCCTGAATCCAAGCATGTTTCTCCACCTCCACTGCCTCACCCTGGTCACCTCTCTTGTCTGGGCCACTGCACCAGCCTCGCCTTGAGTGACTCTCCCTCCCCCGCTATCCCTCACCTCCAACCGCACTGGCCTCCCTTCAGTTCCTCAGAACCGCAGCATCCTCAACCTCCAAGGTCAGGCGCCAGCACAGCCTCGATCGCTGCCCCCAGCGCAGGGCTGCACAGCTGCTGCCCACACAGGTGAGCCCGGTGGCCTGCAGAGTAATGAGCTCCAGCCGGGAGGTAAGATGCCCCTCACCCCCCCCCCCGCCCCCACCTAGGATTGGGCTCTAGGCCTCTGGACCTCATCTAGTCCAACCCCTCATTTTTCAGCTGAGAAGACAGAGGCCCAAACAGGGGCAGGGGTGTCCGGCAGCTGAAATGAGTTTAGAGAAGAACCAGCCCAGAAGCCTGGGATCTTCGCTCTCAGGGCAGTGTCCTGCTCGAGCCAGGTCACGCACCAACAGGGGCAGCACAGGGGCAGAGAGGAGCCAGGCCTGCGGTTTGCGCAACATTCGGGAGACCAAATTCCAGTCCGACTGCTTTCCTGCTTCCCTGCTGGTGGAGGGAGAAGAGGACCTTCCTATGGCTCGGGGTCCCACTGGGCAGCAAGAACTGGGGAAATAGGAGTTTGGGCTGTTTGCAGAGGCTCTTGGATGGGGGAGGTAGGGTGGGGCTAGGGAGGTGCTGACAAGGGACAGGTGGCGCCTGATGCGGAGGTAGGCGGGTGGGGCTCTGAGCGACAGTAGGAAAGACAAGGCTGCAATTTAAACAACTCTGTTCTGGCCCCTTCTGCCTTCCAAGGGGGTGGAAGCCCCCATATCGAGAGCTGATGGATCTTCACGTGCCTGTAGAGATGGATAGGCGAAGGAGCTAAGAGGAATAATTTGATTGTGTTACAGGAAAAAGTAATTTCGCAGCTGGTCCTTAATGTCGTCTGGGCAGGCAGAGATTGGCCCAGAGGCGGTCTGCGGCAGTGGGTGGGGAAGGGCTGCTCTGGAGGAGAAACTTGCTGTGGAGGTGGGGAGACGAGAGAGAGAGAGAGAGAGAGAGAGAGAGAGAGAGAGAGACAGACAGACCTGGAAACAGGTGGGTGCTGCTTGGATTAAGATGACATGGCTGGCTGGGGATGGGGCGGGCTGGCCAAGAGAATATCTGATCCCCAACTTTAAGGTGTTTTCTGAGCTAAACGCAACACAGATCTCCCAGACTTCACGGAGGGAAAACGTGTTTTATACGCTCTGTGCTAGGGCTACTGTTGGGAAATCAAGGAAAAGGATCTGGGGTTTGCATTTGTCTTGACACAAGGCAGAGAGAAGAAAACAGCCTCAGAAAGGGAAGGGTTGGGGGGAGAGAGGAGGGAGAGGAAGGAAGGGAGGAGGGAAGGATGGAGGGAGAGAGGAAGGATGAAGAGAAGAAGGGAATTCAATAGAAACAGTAAGAGAAGACTGGGAACAAATCCCCAAAGCACTGCAACAAAACAAAACAAAACCCCGGGTTTTGCTCTATGGTGGGGTGAGGGTTTGATCCATTTTCTCTTGGATATTAAAAGGCCAGCTGACTGCATATGGCCAAGGACTTGGGAACGCCCAAAATGGTAGACTTTGGGATTTTAATCTTGTGTGTAACTTACTATGTGATTAGGAAGAAGAAAGCAGGGTGCAGTGAGGGTCAGAGCGGTCTATAAAGGCCACTTGAAAAGATTCATCACCTGGGAGTCTAAGCCCAGGACTGTTCTGTTGAAGGCAGGTCCTCAGCCCACCTTAACCGGAAGGATTGCAGACCCTTATAGGATCAGGAAGGAAGTGGACGCCCTATTTCCCTTCTATACACACACACATACACACACCCTCAGGTTATGATAAGGACAGGTCTGGCCCTAGAGTCTCCCTGCCCCCTTCTTCTTGCTGTTTCTTAAAGCCTCTTTTAAATTATGGATTGGCTCATTAACAACCAGTTAAGATGACTGAATGGTTTCATCTATATTTCAGGGCAGGTTGGGATACTTTTGGCCATAAACGAGGACCCATTTTTTTTCCACTTTTCCTTCCACTTAGAATCTGAAGTTGCTTAAGGTGCTGGCCTCCGAGAGCTCCCCATAGTAGAGCCAAGGTGCTTCATTCTTTATAGAAATGTAGGTACCTCAAGGCATATATCGCTGGGACCGAGAGCCTCTCAAAAGGCCTCCCAGCACCTAATCCACAGGTAGCAACCTTATATCTTGGTTTCTTCTGAGAAGAGTTAATCATGTACTTTATTGTAATATAACCCTTACAGAGAAGGTCCCCCAGGGACACTAGCGTGGACCTCTCCATCCAGAGGACCAGGACCACAGTGAAAAGTTTCCAGGAACCATCTCAAATTGTCAAAAGAATTGGGAATATTGACTCTAGGGAAGAACACATCAGGAGGACATACAACTGTTAGTGAGAACTTTTACTTCTAAGCAAGAGAAATACAACAAATTAGATTAAGCAGGAAAAATATTATTGGCTTCTGTGAAAGAAAGGGTTGGCTGGGATCCGGCAGCTCAACAATGTCCTTGGGGTTTCCTCTGTCTCTGTCTCTCTCTCTCTCTCTTCCAGCTGCCTATTTCTACTTGGCATTACCCATGGCCGGATCCTGTGCTTCAAACTCCAGCCGGAGGGCTCTGTCTCACACCGTCTCTCAATTTTTTGCACTCCACATGGCAGGAAGCCTCTTGGCCACCAGGAGACCTAGATGCATATTCTATCAGTTTAGAGACCCCACCAGAAATAGGTGGTCTTTCAAACAGCTGTCAGAGAAGTCCTAGGCCGGACTCACTCACTTGAATCACAGGCCCCTCCCTGAACCAGTACCTGTGGTCAGGAGGTCAGTCGCTCCTGTCGGCCTGGCCTGGGTCACAGGCACATTCCCTGTTTTTGAGAAGATTGAAGTCAGCTCTACTCACATCACATGGAATAAGTACACCATAGGAAGGAGGGGGGTGGAAGGGTGCTGGCAGAAGAGGTCTCCTCCAGCTAGCTACGAATTTGTAAGACACTCCGAAATGTTTTCCTTTCTGTATCCTGCAAGCTCGTTCACATTACCATCTTGCTTGATATCCTTCGATGGCTCCCCAGTGCCTACAAGATAAAGTCCGGTTCCTTGGAACGGCTTATAAAGCCCTCTATGGCCTGGTTCTGCCTTCCTGCTCAGATCTCTGCCTACCACTCTCTGCCTTGCTCCCTCCCCAGGCACCGCCACACCCGGCTCCAGGAAGGCCTTGGTTCCTCACCCAAAGCATGGGCCAGGATCTCTCCTGATTCTTTACACCACAGCCAAAGACAAGGTAATGATGCCGCCTGAAATCGTAGGCAGAGGGGGAAGGGAAGTACATACCAGAAAGTATCCTATAACTGTTCTTAGAAGCGGCTCTGCTGAGCCCACAGCCCCAAGATAACTTCAAAGTCCTTTGCAAGCCCACTTTCCACCTTACCAGCTAACTGCCTCTATGTGGCCGGAGATAAATCTCCCACCACCAGACGTATCCCAATTATTCCCCTTCCTTGGAGTCCAGATCTAAGTAATGCCCTCACCCCAGCACCTGGAAGTAGTTTTTGTCCTCTCGCTCACATCTAAGATCTGCCTTCCAAGTCTTCCCTTCCTGCCCCAGAGTTTGCCTTTTCCGTGCATTACCAACAATAGGGATATCAGAACAAAACACTTGTCAGGACATCTTTCCAAAATTGGGATGGTCAGGTTAGAGTAGAAGACCGTGGGACGCCAACTCCCAGTTGGCCTGTGCCAGGCCCAATATGGTCATTTGCATAGTTGTTTTCTCTAGTCTAAGGTGAAGAATAAGCATTCCTCTTCCACATTCTTCTCCATCCCAGCCCCTTATCATTTGCAAACAATTGATCCCAGAGTAATATGCACCACTTTGCAAGAACACACCGATTTCGGGATAGGGCAGTATGATTCCAAATTAGGAGATGGTGGTGCTCTAAATAAAACAACGCTCAGGGGCAGAATTTCGCAAATTCATTCAATGTATATTACTAAAAGATATTACATTTCAAACTAAGAAATTTCCTTAGGGCCCCTTCAGTGTTCTCCCATAGTCACCAAGAATGATAGGCAGGTCCTCACTTTAGAATAGTATAGCTAAAAGGGCCAACCTAAGCAGTACGGGCTAAAACAAAGGAACATTTTCCATAAAGCAAATTTTAGTCTTCATCCTGAAAAGTACACAGTTTATAATCCCAAAATGACATTTTTCCCAGTTTAACAATACCCAACATATTACAAACTCATTAAAAAGTAATTTTATAATTCCAGGAGAAAAGACAACAAGGAAAGAGGCTGGCTAAAGGATAACTTCAAAGTTTTATCGTGGGAAACCTTTTGACACATTCTGTCAAAACCAAAAATGAATCTGACATGAGAATTTCCCAAACCTACTCCAAACAGCAAAATAGTATATGATTGTTCAAAATTTTATTTTAAAGCATAGATAAGTTCAAGAAAGAGAGAGAGAGACAGAAAGAAAGAAAAAGAAAGAAAGAGAGAGAGAGAGAGAGAGAGAGAGAGAGAGAGAGAGAGAAAATTTCTAGGCACCAAAAATGAAACAGAAACCTATTACCATAGAGGGTCAGAAGAGATGAACCCAAAAAAGAATAGGAGGTAACAATTGTGAAATAACCACATTAAGAGGCCTTAATAACTCAGAACACTTACAGGACTCACATGAAAAATAATCTCTGTTGAAGATGAGCTCATAGACAAAAATTATAAAATATACAGAGAAGTCCAATGGCAAGATAGACATTCCATCCCAACAAATGGAATAATTCATACCAGAGATATTAGAGACTAAAAAATTATCTGAAAAGGACCTAAAGTTTGATTGACTTCAAAGAGATAAAGGGTAGATAGAAAATTGTGAAATAAGGACAAGAGGATTTGCAATCTCTGACTATAATTTTGTGTTTGTCTATTTCTCTTTGCAGTTCTATGTACTTTGTGTCATGTATTGAAACTTTCTTATTAAGTGCACATACATTTAGAATTGCTATGACCTCTTGATGAATTGATCCCTTTATCATTATGAAATGACATTCTTTATCCTTGGAAATATTCTTTGCTCTGAAATCTACTTTGTATGATATTAATATAGCTTTCCTTTGATTAGTATTAGCACGGTATATCTTTATTCAACCTTTGACTTTTAACCTACTTATGGCCATATTTAAAGTGGGTTTCTTATAAGCAGTATATAGTTGGATCATGCCTTTAAAAAAAATCCAGTCCCATAATCTGTGCCTCTTAATTGTGATGTGTATACCATTTATGTTTAATGAGACTGTTGATATGGTTGAGTTTGAGTCCGTCGTTTTGCTATCTGTGTTCCATGTATCTCATCTGTGGTTCTCTGTTTCCTCTTTTTTTGAGTTACTTAATATGTTTTAAGATTCCATTTTATCTATTAATAAGATATCATATGGTACTCATTTTGTCACAGGTCTACCTCCTTCTTTTTAACCCCAGTGTAGTATTCTATAGTGTGGATATACCATAGCTTATTTACCTATGGATAGAAATTTAAATATTTTTTCAATTTTTAAAAATATTTTTAATGTTTATTTTTTTAGAGAGAGAGACAGAGCACAAACAGGAGAGGGCAGAGAGAGGAGACACAGAGTCTGAAGCAGGCTCCAGGCTCTGAGCTATCAGCACAGAGCCCCACATGGAGCTCGAACTCACAAGCTGTGAGATCATGACCTGAGCTGACATTGGACGCTTACCTGACTGAGCCACCTAGGCACCCCTATTTTTTTGAATTTTTAAATATTAACAAAAATACTGCAATTAACATTTTTATGCATGCTTCTTTGTGCCTCTGTGAGTATTTCTGTAGGATCAGGTCTCAGAAGTGAAATTTCTAGGTCAAAATATATGTACTTTATATGTTGATAGAATTTGCCAAATTGTCCTCAGCAAAAGCTGTATCAATTTGTTCTACCAATATACAGCAGTTCCCTACATCCTTGCCGACACTATTATTATTCTTTTTATCTTTCAACTAGGGGAGATTATTGGTTATTATTGCCTTTAGTTTGCATGTGTCTGGTTTTAGATGTTATTACACATATTAACATATCTTTATTGGCCATTTCTACTTCTTATGGAATTTTCTACTTTTATGGGATGAATTGTGTCCCTACCTCCAAAAAATTCATATGTTGAAGTCCCCAATAGCTCAGATGGGAATATATTTGGAGATAAGGGTTTTAAAGAAATTATTAAGGTAAAGTAAGTTCATGTGGTGGGCAGTAATCCAATGTGATTATGTCCTTATAAGAAGAGGAGATGACGACACAGACTTGTAGAAGACAGTAGAAAGACCAGATCCAAGGGCACAGTAAGAAAGTAGCCATCTTCAAGAGGTCTCAGAAGAAACCAAACCTTCTACTACCTTGATCTTGGACTGCCAGCCTCTGGAACTGTGAGAAAATTAACTTCTGTTGTTTAAACCACCCAATCTATGGTATTTTGTTGTGGCAGCCCTAGCAAACTGATACACCCATTCACATATATTGCCCATCGTTCTCCTGGGTTATTTATCTTTTTCTTATTGCTTTACAGGAGTTCTTTGTATATTACCAACAATCACCTTTTGTCTAGGGTGACCATATTTGTCACTTAAACCAAGACACTTAGGGCATCTGGGTGGCTCAATGGGTTAAGTGTCCGTCCAACTCTTGGTTTTGGCTCAGGTCATGATCTTGCTCTTTGTGGGTTCAGGCACCGCATCAGGCTCTGCGCTGACAGTGTGGAGCCGGCTTGGGATTCTCTGTCTCCCTCTCTCTCACTCTCTCTCTGCCCCTCTTACCTTGTGCTCTCTAAATAAATAAATAAATAAATAAATAACAACTTAAACCAAGGCACTTAGAGAACGATAAATACTAAACCAAATGGGACACCAGGACAACTGGTATGAACCAGAACTGTCCTGAGAAAACTAGAGTCTATGTCTGTTTTATTTGCTGTCATTTTTTTTCTCTAAGTGCATTAATTACTTATAAAACTTTTAAGAGACTTTATATTTAGAACAGTTCTAGGTTTACAGAAAAATCGAGCAAAAAGTATAAAGACCTCCCCATATACTTTTTCCCCCATCGCAATATTCCCCTTCCTCCCTCCCTGCCTGTTCATGCACAATTTTTCCTATTATTAACATCTCATATTAGCGTGGCACATTTGTTACAACTGATAAGCCAAGACGGCTATATTATTATTAACTAAAGTCCATTAGGGTTTACTCTCTGTGTTGTACATTCTATGGATTTTGACAAATGCATGATACCATTACAACATCATCAGTATCACCGCTCTAAAAATGCCCTGTGTTCCATCTCTTCATCCCTCCCCGCCTCCCTCAGAACCCCTGGTAACCACTGATATTTTTACTGTCTCTGTTGTCTTTCCCTTTCCAGAATGTCATGTTGTTGGAATCGCACAATATGTAGCCTTTCAGACTGGCTTCTTTAACTTAGCTACATGTATTTAAGGTTCTTTTGTATCTTTTCATGGTTTGATAGCTTCTTTTTTCTTCGCTGAATAATATTTTATTGTATGGATGTACCATGTTTATTCATTCACCTATTGAGACCATCATGATTGTTTTCAACTATTGGCAATTATAAACAAAGCTGCACTAAATATTTCTGTGCAAGGTCTTGTGTAAGCAAAGTTTTCAACTCATTTGGGTAAATACCTAAGAGTGTGATTGCTGGGCCGTATGGTAAGCTTATGTTTAGCTTTGCAAGAAACCACCAAGCTGTCTTCCAAAGTGGCTGTGCCATTTGCATTCCCATCAGCAATAAATGAGTGCCCTGTTTCCCCACATCCTCATCAGCATTTGGTGTTGTCAGTGTTTTGGACTTTAGCCATTCTAATAAATGTGTAGTGGTGTCTCATTGTTGCTTTAATTTGCAGTTCCTAATGATATATGATGTTGAACATCTTTTCATATGCTTATTTGCCATCTGTTTGTTGTCTTTGTTGAGATGTCTGTTCAGATCTTTTGCTAGTTTTTTAATTGGGTTGGTTTTCTTCTTATTGATGAGTTTTAAGGGTTTGTTGTAGATTTTGGATACAAATCCCTTATGCGATACATCTTTTGCAAAGATGTTCTCCCAGCCCGTGTCTTGTCTTTTTATTCTTTAACAGTGTCCTTCACAGAGCAGAAATTTTTAATTTTCACGAAGTCTAACTTAGCAATTTTTTCTTTCACGGATTGATTTTGTGTCTAAAAAATCATTGCCAAATCCAAGGTCACCTAGATTTTCTGTGCTATCTTTTAGAAATTTAAATTTGTTGTGATTTACATTTAGGTCTATGATTCATTTTGAGTTAATTTTTTTGTGAAGAGTATGAAGTCTGTGTCTAGATTGTTTTTGCATGTGTATGTCCAATTGTTCCAATACTATTTGTTGAAAAGACTGTCCTCTCTCCCTTGTATTGCCTTTGCTCGTTTGTTGAAGATTATTTGACTACATTTGTATGGGCCTATTTTTAGGCCCTTTAGTCTATTCCATTGGTCTATTTATTCTTTCACCAACGTCTTGATGTCTGTAACTTTATAATAAGTCTTGAAATCAGGTACTACCAGCCCCTCAACTTGGTTCGTCTTCAATATCGTGGTAGCTATTTTGGGTCTTTTGCCTTTCTACATAAACTTTAGAATCGCTTTGTCAATATCCACAAAATAATTTGCTGGGATTTTGGTTGGGATTGAGCCATTTGAATCTTTGGCTCAAGTTGGGAAGAACTGACATCTTAACAATTATTGAGTCTTCCTATCCATGAATATGTGTTTTTTCATTTATTTGTATCTTTTTTTATTTCTTTCATCAGAGTTTTGTAGTTTTCTTCACATATATTCTGTACATATTTTGTTAGATTTATATGTAAGATTTTCTTCCTTTCTTTCTTTCATGCTAATATAAGTAGGGTTGTGTGTGTGTTTTTTAATTTTTTTATGTTTTATTTATTTTTGAGAGCAGGAAAGACAAAGCATGAGCGGGAGAGGGGTAGAGAGAGAGTGAGGGAGACAGAATCCGAAGCAGGCTCCAGGTTCAGAGCTGTCAGCACAGAGCCTGATGCGGGGCTCGAACTCACAGACTGTGAGATCATGACCTGAGCCGAAGTCGGGCACTTAACTGACTAAGCCGCCCAGGTGCCCCAGTAGTGTTGTGTTTTTAATGTCAAGTTCTAATTATTCGTTGCTGGTATATAGGAAAGCAATTGACTTTTGTATATTAACCTCGTATCCTGCAAACTTGCTATAATCACTTATTAGTTCCAGGAGTTTTTTTGTTGATTCTTCTATATAGACAATTATATTATCTGCAAACAAAGATCATTTTTTTGTTTGTTTTTCTTTCAGATGTTTATTTAAATTCTAGTTAGTTAACATACAGCACAATATTTTGGTTTTAAGAGTAGAGTTCAGTGATTCAACACTTATATATGGAAGTGCTCAACATAACAAGTGCCCTCCTTAGTACCCATTGTCCATCCAGCCCATTCCCCACCCAGCTCCTTCCATCAATCCTCAGTTTGTTCTCTATCTTTAGAGTCTTTTACGGCACCTGGGCCTCCAACTCTTGCTTTTGGCTCAGGTCATGATCTCACAATTCGTGAGATCAAGCCCCATGTGGGGCTCTATGCTGACAGTGCAGAACCAGCTTGGAATTCTCTCTCTTCTCTCTCTCTGCCCCTGCCCAGCCTGTGCTCTCTCTCTCTTTCTCTCTCTCTTAAAAGAAATAAACAAAAGATTCTCTTATGGTTTGTTTCCCTCTCTCTCTTCCCCCCTCACATTTGTTTTGTTTCTTAAATTCCACACGTGAATGAAATCATATGGTATTTGTCTTTCTCTGACTGAATTATTTTGTTTACCATAATATACTCTAGCTCCATCTACATCACTGCAAATGGAAACAAAGATCATTTTATTTCTTCCTTCCCATTTTTTATATTTTTTATTTCCTTTTCTTGTCCTTTTGCATTAGGTCTTTCAGAACAAGTCGAATAGGACTGGGGAGAGGGGACATTCTTGTTTCCAATCTTAGAGGGAAAGTATCTAGTTTCTCACCCTTAACTAGGTAAGTGTTAATTACTTTTTTAAAACATAAAAATAAAGAAAAACTAATTTAAATATGCCTCAATATTTTTTAGATTTTGTGTTTTTCTTAAAAAGCAAATTTAAAAGAACAAAATAATAACATTTTCTGTAGTGTTCTAGATTTCAGGCAATAAAATACATGTCAATAGCCTGTTCCTGATAGATTATACAGCAGCCCAAGCTCTAGAAGATTCTTGAGATTCTAAAAAAGGTTTTCCCTATTCCAAGGTTCATAGAAATATATTGGTAATTGTATAAGTTTGTTCTTTACCTGCACCTCTTTAATTCAGCTAAAATTTATTTTGTATATGGTGTGAGGTAGGGGCCAATGGTAGATAAATACTATACATTGACTGGATCAAAATTCGTATCAGCCCTTTTCTAGTGTGTCTTACTGTATTACAGGGACTCCCTTGACGCTAGAATTCCAGACGTAATGGATTCTCCCAGTTAAATGCCTTCAGGATCCCCTACAGCTCTGAGCCCATGCCTGAGCATGGAGAGGAAACAGGGCATGGTCATTTCTTAGCCACGTAGAGGGGCTCCTCAATGGGCAATCTTTGCGGTGGTCAAGACTTTCTCGAGGCTGCATCACAGTCTGAGCCTTTTTCTACCCGGTCTTCCTTCCTCTCCCTTTCCTTTCACAGGTGTCAGACCGATACTACAGTCTGAAGGCTTTGCCTGCTACTCTATCTCCCTCTCCCTTTATCATTCACAGGAATTTTCCCAACAAATCTTCTGCTTTCTGACTCCATCTTGGTGTCTGCTTCCTAGAAGGCCTAGGCAGATAGAACTCACATGAGGCTTTAAGTTATATGAGGAAAAGGCAATACAGCCTCTATGCTTCTATTCTACTAGCACAGCTGGCAGTGGTGGTGGGGTTTTGGAAGAGTCATGGTAAAAAAAAAAAACCAAAAACCTTCCTGCTATCTGGCAGCTTCCAGATTGTAGCAGCAACAGCATCTTTCAGTGGCTCAGTTCTGTGCTGTGGCTTTAGAAGTTGTTCTGGTAAGCTCGATCTGAAATCTTCTCCTACACTCCCTGCAATTCTGGCAGCTATACATACCTCCCGCAAATTCCTTTCTGATTAAAATAAGTAGAATGAATTCTCTTTTCAGGAAGTAAAATCATCACCCATATGATATCTCTAAATGTTTTCCCAAGTGGATAATCTATTGTTCGAAAACCATTCTCGAACAGTCAGTCCTTTCCCAGTAATTTAAAGTGCTCTGTTAGCATACGATAGATTTCTGGGGATCTCTTTCTTCACTCTGTTCCATTGTCTGTGTTATCTGCTCTTACACCAATATCACTCCATACCAACCACTTTATAGTAAATATTTACATGTGAAAGAGCTGTTTCCTCCCCATTGTTCTTACTGTATAAAAAGAAGGTCTGGCTATTCTCGTGCAGCTTTTTCTTGGTGACTTCTAAAATTAGCTTGTAAATTTCCATTTTAAAAACTCTTGTTAGGTTTTTATTGGTATTTCACTGAATTTATAGATTAATTTGAAGAGCACTTGCATCTCTACAATATTGGATCCTCACCAGTACCCATTTATGTTAGGTATGAGCTGAATGACTTGGGAGTGGGCCTGAAGCTTGAAGGCACAGGGCTATTCCAGCCTAATGAACTTGGCAAAGAGTAGAGCATTGGTGTCTTAGAGAGAGTGAGAGAAGTTTTGCAAAATGGTGAAAATGCAAGCCAGACTACCTGGGGTTAAGAGGTGGTTCGATGACAATATATTGAAGGGTAAATAACCGTCTTACATAGAAAGGAAGGACTTTAAGCCACACGCCATGCCTGAGGAAGGGACTCTGGGGTCATGAACTCTTCCGTGAAAACTCCCAAACTCTAGGTATTATCCAGATGGATTGGAGAAAAAACAACACTGAAGCCTCCAGAGAACTTGGAGCTAGGGGAGAATAGAGGAAAAGGTCAGGTTCTGGTTTCTTGAAGACCAAGGTAACTGAGAGACAGCTGGGCAGATGCTATGGGAGAGCGAAGTGAGACCGGGAAGGGCAGACAGACTTTGGAGAGTCAGGAAGAGAGGGACTAGCCTTGGAAGGGACTGGATGTGGGCTGGAACAAGATGTACAGAGTCGTACCATCCCTGGCCAAGACTCACCTGCAGTCGTGACCACGGATTAGTTTTATGTCCGTTATCTGGGCAAAGACACCCTTTGACAAAATTTTTTTAATCAGTCCTCCTTCTGCAGGAAGAACTTCAAACTCAATACCTCTGGCTTGGGTATTTTTGTTATTGGTGACTCATTGCACGTGGGGAAGGAGGTCCATGTGGGGTTGTATCTCTTCCCAGGACCATAGCTTTAAGCTCTAGTTGGTGGCAGTGGAAGTGTCAGAGAAGACAGGGAGTTACCCTGGCACCTGCTTACAAACGTTCATACTGCAATGCTCTCCATCGGTCTTCTGGACGGAGCCAAGATATCTAGAGACATTCAGATCCCCACAGCCACTGCTGACTTCTGGATCGGATATTTTCTTCTCCACCTTTTTATAATAAAACATCTGGATAGCAATTTAGAGTTTATATTCATTATCTCATTTGATCTCCTAAGAACACTAAGATTTAGGTGCAGCTACAATTACTGAGGAGGAAACTGAGGCTCAGATTATTTGACTTGCCTGAGGACACAAAACTACTCGGTGACCGAGCCATTTATCCGTTCAGTAAATGTTTCCTGAGGGCTTACTGTGTGCCCAAAACTCTGGAGACCCAGAGCTGAAAGACCTGTCCGTCCACAGTCATCAGGGAGCTCCCAGACTAGAGCCGGTCGTGAACAGGCAATTCTAAAGAAACATTACTGCCCTGGTGGTGATCTGTACCAATCCAGTGATTACCCAGAAGAAAGCCCCAGGATGACCTGTGAGAGTCTTCACAGACCCAGAGGCAGCATTTGAGCTGAGACTTGAAGAATGACTAAGAATTTTCCAGAGAAAGCAGTGGTATTCCAGGAAGGGAACAACACGGGCAGAGATACCCAGCATGAGAGGATGCAGAGCGTTCGCAGAAACCACAAGTTGTCCTGAATCACTGAATCACACAGAGGCAGGGGAGGGGCGTGGCACAGACACAGGGACGGGCTGGGCAGAAGAGGCATTCATTTGACGCAGCGTGTCTAAAAGGCACAATCCTAAGCTCATACTAACCCCTGGAATCCTTCTCTTGTCTCGGGGCTGGGGTCTCCGGAGCATAACTTACCCTCCAGAGCCCCTGAGGGATCCAGCTGGAGCTGCCTTCTGAGGACTTCGTCGGCCCTAGTTTGGGCTCTTCTGTCCTCCCTTGCTTCTCTTCCCCCTACTTCTCTCCTTGGGAGCACTTCCCTAACAAATGCTCACCTCAAGGACTGCTCCCGGGGAACCCACCCCAAACACCTGCTCTGGTATTTTCAACCACTTACGGCTCCTTGGCTATGTTTTATTTGTTCACTGTCTGTCCCCTTCCACTAGAAAATAAGCTCCCCGAGGACTTACTTTATTCACTTGTGCCTTCTCCTGCCTGGAACGGTGCCTGGCACGTAATAGGGACCCAAAAGATATTTTGCTGAATGAATGATCTCGATTAATTCTCACAATGACCCTGTGAGGTACAAATTATCGACCCATTTTACCAATGAGGAAACAGTTTCAAAGACATTTAAGAACTTGGCCAGGTTGACACAGACAGTGTCGGGCACAGCCAGGGCTCCAAACTCTGCCCCTGTGACTCCAATCCGAAGCATAGGCCTTTAAACCCAAGGCCGTGTTTGATATTTCCAGAACATTCCAGCCTGAAATAATCTAGGTACTACTGAAGCTGCCTCTTTGGCAAAGAAATATCCTTCTTAATCCTCACGCCACCCCCACTTGACTACTGCAGTGCCCTATGAGCCCTTCTGGTTCCTGGACAGATTCTATTTGTCATGTTCGTTTCCTCTTTCTGTGAAATCTTTTAGGATAAGATTTTAGCTTGCTCATCTTTGCCTCCCTAGCACCACGCGGGGGCTCGACAGAAGACTAGCAATCCGCGAATGTTTGTTAAGTGGAAGAAAGGAAGGACTTGTCAAGTTTCTTCATTTCTGTGGTATAAACACTTCTACCACGGCCCAGAGTAAGCTAACCGACCTCTGTGTTGCTGAGTGCAGAACTGGAAAGGAGTATGCATGCATCACTGACGGCGTCCACTTAAGAGAAAACGGAGATTCAGAAATCTACCCCAATTGACACGACTCAATACCAGCAGGGGATAGGACTGAAACTCAGGCCTGATTGACTACAAGCTCGTCACCCCCTCCCCTGCGCCACATGAACCCTCTCCGCTGAGGCTGAGGGTGGCTGTCTGTGCTCACGGAAGGAGTCAGACCTTAAAATCAGCAGATGTAGGTTTGGAACCTGGCATTACCGCTTTCTAGCTGTGAGGCCTAATGGTACCGCTTGGCTTCTCCTAACTTATGGACTCAGGCTCCTCATCTGTTAAATGGGAGCGAGTGATCAACATACATGGTTTCCCTGTGGTTTCAGCGAGCGTGGCCAGCTCAGTCTGGAAATAAAAGTAACAGCCCGCAGTGGGATGAGGGTGAGGAACTGCTCCCCAAGGAGCACCCCCGCCCCCCGCAGCCCTTGGGGCTCCCGTCCTGCCTCCTTCTGTGTGAGCGTCTGTCACTAAGGCAGGTGGAAGCATCCTTCGGCGCCCGCTTCAGGCCCACCACAGCCTCTGCCCCTCAGCCTCCTAACTGGGAACATTCCAGTGCAGGGCCCCTCCCTTCCGCCTCTCCTCAGGAGCTCAAGCCCAGCGAAAACCAGAACCCTTCCTAGAGCGGCTGGAATCCGGTGCCCCATAAATCAAGATGCATCTTGAGCCGTGAGACCAAAGGAGTGCTCCGGAAAAGGGAGAGAGGCCTTTGCCGATGGTTTCCAAATGCCATTCCCACACCCCAGAGCTCAGAGCCATCACCTGGATTCAGCCATTTCCCCCCCCCCACCACTCCCCGCCAAGGATACCTGGGCTCAAACCTCCCTCCCTTGACACCCAAGTAGCAGGTTGTGGAAAGGGCCCCCTGGCAGGGCTCAGGGCTCCTGGCAACGGTGCCCCGCCCTGTGGCACGACTAGGAGGGAGTCCAGCAGCCCTTCAGAACCCGCACTCACCCAGCCCAGCTGACTTTGAAGGAGGGAGGCAGGTCTTTGAGGACCTTTGTAAAAGGGAGACAGAGCTCTCTGGGGACCAAGTATGTCCTCAAATCAGGCAAACTCACACACATGCGCGCGCGCGCGCACACACACACGCACGCACACACTCCCATCTATACCTCTATACCATCCCCGGCCTCCCTGGATTTCAGAGATGCACACTGTGATGGTGACTCCGGGCCTCAGAAGAAGCAAAAGATATTTCCAGGTGACCCGAATCCCTGCGGAGCATGTGGGGAAGAGAGGGGGGAAGCATGGGCTGGAAACGGAGCAAACAAGAAATGGGAGGGGAAATTTCCTGAGTGGCAGGGCTCCTGGAACTACCTCAGGAGGGCCTATGGCCCTGGAGCTAACTCACTGGTAGCACCGGCAGCCAGGCCCTTCCGGAGGGCAGGCGTGGCCTGGCGCCGAGGGGCTGACTTGGGTCTGAGAGAGGGACCTCGCCTTCTGATTTGACAGGGAGCTCAGAGAAAGAGCTCCGGCCTTAGAGGATGGAGGAAGGCTGGTCCACGAGGACTGGAAAATCTCCCCGCTGGGCTGGTATAAGCAACCAGCCCGGGTGAATCACAGGGGCCAAGGTTGTCCTTGCCCTGGCTTGTGGGCAGGGCCATTCCAGCGCTTTCCTTTAAGTATGCGCCCTGAGGGGTGGCGTGGGCAGAGGCAGGCTGGGGACAAGCAGAGTTCAGAAGCAGTGGTGCCCTGGGGTCGAGATTTGTCACATCTCCTCAGCATCAAAAGAAGAGGTAAAAGGCACTAAGGGACATTCTCTCTGTGGCAACCGGAGCCAAGGAGAGGTGATTACCAAGAGGAGGCTCCAACGGGCCAGGCGGCATGAGCAGGGGACCTCTTGTGTGGCACCGCCCTGTTGAATTGACCGTTCTCCCAGACCAGACCTTGCCAGGGTCTCAGGACAGGTCCAATCCACGGGACTGCCTTGCCCATCAAACTCCCCAAAGTTGGGGATCTGTAGACCAGCCTTGGCCAGCGCACTCAACCCTAATGACGGCTCTGAATACACACGGCCCCCACCCAGGCTGCCCTGGCCTGCCGCTGGAGCCCCCGCCCACCTGAGGCTGTGAGTACAGGATCTGGGCAAAGTCTGAGGGCCACTCCATCCCGGCTGTGGCCAAACCCCCAATGGCCTTCTCAGCCCGTATCAGAACATGAGGCCTGATTCCTGGAGCGTTCTAGATTTAAGGACTTGCCCCCGCATGGTGTTCAACAAACATTGCCCCCTGTGGCTCCGGTCTCGTCTTTGCCTCTCCCAGCTCCATCACCCCTACCCCTCCGCCCTCGGGCTTTGAGTGGAGTGAGTCCATTTCATTACACTCACCCTGAGCCTGCCGCCCCGTACAACTCAGCGGGTGCTGAAAACCATCAAAGTCATTGTCCTATTGTTACAGACAACCATTGGCTGAGTTCTTCCGAGGGTGAGCCTAAGTCTCTGAGGGCAGCTTCTGAGAGTTCCCCCAGGCCCTGCCCACGAAGGAAGCCTGGGGTTCTCCCAAGGTAGACATGGACTGCCTGAGAAAATGAAGGCCTCCCCACCCACAGAACGCCGGGGCCGGGGAGGAAGACTTGATAGACCTCCGTGTCCACACCACACATGGCCCAGGCAAGGACCCTGAGACTCAGGGTAGGGACGCAGCCACCAACCCACCCCACCCCACCCCCCGACCCCACCCCACCCCCCCACCCCCCCCACACCCCCCACACCCCCACCCCCGTCACAGAAATGGGTTCCAGGCAGCCCTGGGCTGAACTTCAGCTTCCTCCTTCTCCTGCAGTTCACCCCACCGCCCCTGAGCCCCTGCTCAGACGTGGAGACACAGCTTTCCTGCGCCTGGGTGAGCACCCCACACTCGACCCGCTTTCCCAGGATGAATGTTGGTGAGGGCCAGGGCGAACTCCAGCCAGGGCAAGAAAGCGCTGTCTAAACATGCAGCGGGGCCTGTGCGTCTGGCTCGGCCGGCTGTCACCCGGGCCAGGTGGGCCTCTGACACATAGCAGGAATTTTCCATTCGCGCATCTTCTGGCTGGTTGAGATCCAAGGCATTTTTGAGCCTTTTTTTTTTCCCCCAGTTGTCTCCCCTGCCCCGCGAAGTTGCACCCTGGGGTCCCAAGCATGGGTTCCTGAATTCTTCGGGAGGCTTCAGGGAGTCCCACCTGCCACCACCCTGGAGCCACCGGTTAGTACTAAAATATAGAATTCTAGAATGTAGGAGCCAGAAAAGAACTTTTAAAAAAAATCGACGCAGTGCAATTGGAGTTCAGAGAGAAAGGCGACGTGCCCAAATTCACCCCACCAGTGAGCGGGGCAACCACGATCCAACACGGGTTTGTCTAACCCTGACTCTTTCATATTTCCAAGGTCACTGAGAGACGCCATAAGCCACGTGAGGGAGTTTCAAAGACGAAGCCGCAAGCAGGAGCTGAGCCGCCCATGTGGGGAAACCGCCAGACCTCAGGAGAAGTCCCCAGAAGGGACCACCGAGTCGCCAAGGACACACGCCTTCCCTCGCGCCCTCTCTTGGCCTCGCCACAGCTCCAAGAGCTCATTCTCAAAGGCAAGGCCAGAGAGTGGTGGCTGGACCCCTCAGGGGCCTGTGGCCCCTCGTCCTGCATCACAGTGGTGGGGATGTTTCCCGGGTCAGAGTGAACTTGACCCGGTTTCCTGGGCATTCCTCGAGCAGTAATAAGGGCTTCGACCTGCCGAACATGTACGAAGTGCAGGTAGAGGGGCTAGGCCCACGCATCGGAGCTTGAATCTTGTGGGATCTTTGTCAAACTGTGTGGGGGGCTGCAGTAGGCTGCCAGAGGCAGGAGGTTTGTCCCCAAGGCAGGGTCCCTTGTGGTTAGAGCAATACCTAGGCCCGCAGACCGTGTTCACAGCCAAGGGGAAAAAACTGACTTGCAAGTTGAACAGCATTCTGCAGCCTCCTCTCCTGGACCCTGGGAACGTTCCCCAGAGTCATACCTAAGACCCCGGGGTGGGGATCTTCACAGAGCTGGAACCCTGGAGCCCCCAGCCTCGTTCAGGGAGGTGGGAGTGGGGGGACGCGACGGCAGGGAGGCCTTTTGGCACGTGAGGCCATTTGGCCCGTGCAACTTTCAACCCCCGTAACATTCCTAGAATGAGGTCCCCAGTTACCAGCCCGGCATTTCTCCAAAACAAGTTCGTGAGAGAAAATCAAAGGGTGCTGGAGGAAAACATTTTCCGTGGTCAACAAGGTTAAATCAATCCTGGTTCCTCAAACGTGTTCCGGATTTCCCACGGATCTCCTGAAGCAGCGGTTCCCAGCGAGGGGCCGGCCCATCCCCCGAGGGACATTTGGCAATGTGTTTAGACATTTTTCGTTGTCACGACTGGAGGAGGGCTGTCGGCCTCCAGTGAGTAGAGAGTCCTGGGTGCTGCCGAAGGTCCCGCGGTGCCGAGGCCAGCCCAGCCCCACGGAAGCATCTGGTCCAAAACATCAACAGGGCTGAGAGCAAGAAACCCTGGCCTGGAGCCTTGCAAACTCCCAAGGGAAGCGGCCAGGGGCTGCGGTGTCGAGGACGGTTGTGATTCGTAGGGACACTCAGTGTCTGCTCTCCCCTCCCGTATGCAGGGAGCTCCTCTCTGCCGTGAAGCAGCGGCTGCCACCCGGTCCAGAAGCTGAAAGTGGCCGATTCCCACTGTCCCGGCCTCTCTTGAGGTAGGCGGCATGCACTCGACCTCACCCCACCAACAGGACGCATCTCCCCAGGCTTCGAACCCCAAACTTGTGATGCAGAGCGGTGGGAACTATGCAGAACCCATTCTGGAGAGGACGGCGGGTACCATGTGTCTCCAGGGGCTATGCTGGTGACGGTTCTAGAGGCAGCACTCCGTGTTGGCAGAGTTGGTGGCACGAGCCAACGTATCTGTTCCCGGTGGTGGCGGCGTGGGGTCTTTCTGGGACCAGTCCTTTGGGCTTTGTTTCTGGCTGCTTTGCCTCCGACCTTGGTTTTCTGGCCCGACAGGAGATTCTGTGACCTACCCAAGATCCTTAGAATAGACCCCTTTTAAACTTAAGTTAGCAGAATTGGCTTCTGATGTTTGCAAACAAGAACTAACTCTGAGCGAGGCTCAGTTCCCCCCAAATATACTTGGACACGAGATCCTTTCTTCTGTAGAACATCTCAAGGAGGAGGCTTTGTTCCCCGAGCCTACCTGGAGGAATACTCATCAAAATGACAAAGTGGTTCCCTATAACCTTTGCTCCAGCCAGAACCAGACCGCCGACACGCTCTACCTCTCCCCAAGGCCACTGAGGATACCCCGCACCTCTCTCCTGGTCCTCGCTGAGTCAGCGCTAGCCCACAACTGCCCTCCTCCCCAGTGCCCAGAATAACCACCGTGGGCTCCAGCCCCAAGAGCAGAACATAATCACGGGGCGGAAATGATCGGGCTTGTCGGAAGGTGGAAGCAACCGAAACGCAGATGTGAACTCCGATGCTTCCACAGGCTGATATTGGCAAGTCGGAGAAAGGTTTAAAAAGAAACTCGAGGGAAAAGGAGGAAGCTTTAGGAACGGCCAGCTATCTACCCAGAGAAGAGCGAAGCTATTTCAGGAAACTCTGTGCTCCGATTTCGCGGAAGGTGCGGAGCCGGGTTTCAGGTGGGTTTAAAGCGAGCAATTTTAGATGCCAGTCACTCATGTACTCAAAAGTACATATTGAGCACCAGACGCTGTGCAGGTGCTGGGGAGACAGCGTTGAACCAAACAGACACACCGACCTGCCCCCTGCCTTCCAGTAACTCACGGTGCCGTGGCAGAGACAGACATCCAGTGCCGCGGTGCCACCGGTCCTTTCGAGGGGACGGCGTTTCACCGTCAGGGAGGAGAGGGGAGCCAGAGGACCAGAGTCTGAGGGGCCCTGACCTCTCTGGGGTCAAGAAGGATTTCCCTGGGGAAGGGGCCGTCAGAAGAGCAGGTGTGCGCCGGGTAGAGACATGGGTTAGCCCGAGTGGGGGGTAGGGTTTGCGTGGGGGCCGAGACGGAAGGAACGTGGTGGGTCTGGGGACCTGAAAGGAGGCCCCCAAAGGCCTGAGGGCCAGGGCAAGTGGGCCTGAGAGCCAGGCTGGGGAGGTAGGGGGAGTGGAGCCGCAAGAGCCCGCAGGCCACAGGGAGGTCCAGGCCTTCGTCCTGAATGCCCAGAGAACCACTGGAGGCTTCCGGTTGGACCCACGTGACACAGGCCGAGGTGAACTTAAACTAGAGAAAACGATGCGGCTTCTTCAGCGGGTGAAGCAGAGGTAAGGGAACTTGGCCCCAGATGCGGACGGGCATCCAAGTGAACTGAAAAGAGGGAGCAAAAGCGGGAGAGCGGGCTTTGGGAAGCACCTGCCTCATTCTGAGTGCCCTCCGTGTGACTTTGCACCTTACGGCAGCGCCAAAAGAACCGCAGAAGCCGTCCTGGCCCCGCACGGATCCAGTGTGGAGGCCTCGCAGTGCCCTCCCTCCCAGAGCTTGCCTGCCCGGGCCTGAAGGCTGTCAGAGAAGTCCTGGAAGACACAGGCAGGGCCCTCGAGAAGTGGGGCGGGGAGGAGAGGGAGAGGGCAACCCACAGCGCTCGAGCGAGCAGCTCCGGAGAGTGCGCTGGGAAGGGATCTTAGAGAAGTCACTGGTCTAACCACCCCCTTTACAGACGAGGACGCTGAGGTTCCAGGTTCGGCGGCAGAGCTGCAAAGAAAACTTGGGTCTTTGCCTCCTTCTCCAAAAGCTCTTTCTGCTGCTCCAGGTGTGCGCGCGTGTGTGTGCATGTGCGTGCGTGTGTGCCTGTGTGTGTGTGTGTGAACACATGTACATGGGTGGCTAAGACAGGCCATCCTTCTCTCCATCCGTCCATAATCCAGGCTGGCCCTGACGTTGGCATGAAGTAAGATGCTTATAGAAATGAAAAGAAATGGCTTAAGAAAGAGGTTAATCTCTATATGGGGGGTGTCCAGCTCCCGAAGGTCAATATCTTGCTTTTTTTTAAGGCCCTTTTCTGTTTTTTCAAAGAGGATTTAGTGTTCTCAGTGGGAGCTTAAGAACACAGAACAGTTTCTCTGCCTGCTATCTTTCCTGCAGCTCTCAGCCTCTCTTGCTGGAGCTGGGGACAGGGACGTCGTATCCTGGCCTTGGTGCTGGCCAGTTCTGTGCCTCAGTTTCCCTCTGTGGACAGATGTGGGGAGCTTTCCCTTTTCCGCGTCCTCTCTCAATTCTTGGGGAGAAAGGTGGTCCAGCCAGAAAGGGAAAAGGCTCAGATACAGGAGCTCAGAAGAGAGACTAACCATTGAAGGAGTTCGGGGGACCTGATCTACCAGCTGAAGGGAACCACGGGCCACAAGGAAGACTCTAGAGGTGTGCGTAGAGAGAGGAGGAAGATGCAAAGACCGCAGTGTGTTGTGGGGAACAACCCAGGAGTCCTACATCCACCATTTACTGTCTGGGTGGACCGTGGAGACGTCCTCCCACCTTGAGAAAAAGGAGATGCCAGTGTGACCATGCACCCACCGGACGTGTGCTCTGACAGCTAAGTTTGGGGGAAAACAGGAGAATTATTTCCGGGGTCACCACTGGTGGGTGGACAGAGGCCTTAGTGTGGCCATTTGTTTTTCTTAATTAAAAAAAAATTTTTTTTAATGCTTATTTATTTTTGTAAGAGAGAGAGAGACAGATCATGAGCAGGAGAGGGGCAGAGACAGAGGGAAACACAGAATCGGAAGCAGGTTCCAGGCGCTGAGCTGTCAGCATAGAGCCCAATGCAGGGCTCGAACTCACGAACTACGAGATCATGGCCTGAGCTGAAGTCAGATGCTTAAGCAACTACGCCACCCAGGCGCCCCTTAGTGTGGCCATTTGTATCCCCCAGTCAAGTCCCTGGAGGGCAGCCACCTTTTGGAGTCCCTGCCTACCAGACCCCAAAGTTTCCTGGCCCCAAATTCCCAGAAGACCCTCCTCCGAAGATGGCTGGGCCCCACAGGACAGTGGGAAATGAACTGGAGCCCCACCCAGGGCTAATTGGATTCGCAACAATCTTGACTACAATCAAAAAGCAGCCTCCAGTTTCTCCAGATTCCAAAGGTCAACACAACTACCTCCGTTCGCGTCTGGCGCCCTGGCCACTGCCTGGAGCCCCACGATCTCTGTGCTAGGCAGGGACTTCTCTTAGGAAACTCAGCCATGGGATTCCAACTCAATCGGGATCCAGGCGCCGTCATCATCTTGCATTCCCTTGACCCCCTCCCCTCTCTGGGCCTGTTTCCTCACCTCTTAAGTGGCCGCTTAGGCCAGATGAGCCCCCCACACCCACCACCCCACGTACACACGCACGTAAGTTCCCTTTGGCACTTATGTCAAGATTCTAAATCTCCACTGGGTCTCTGCTGAGTGTCTCACCAGCCTCTAACCAGCTCGGTCTTTCCTCAGCCAGACGGCCTAAGCCCCTGGGACTATGCTTTGGGGTTGGTTTTCCCCAGCCCTTATCCAGGAAAGAGGGGACAGAAGGAAGGGAAGGAAGCACTTCTGACATGCCAGTCCTGATTTAAGGACTAGTGATCCCGTATCTCACGCAATCCTTCCAACCCGTCTTAAGAAGGTAGGTTCGGGGGCGCCTTGGGTGGCTCAGTCGGTTGAGCATCCGACTTTGGCTCAGGTCACGATCTCGCAGTTTGTGAGTTCGAGCCCCACATCGGGCTCACTGCTGTCGACCTGTCAGCACAGAGCCCGCTTCGGATCCTTCCTCCTCTTCTCTCTCTGCCCCTCCCCGGCTTGCGCTCTTCCAAAAATAAATAAATAAATATTTAAAAAAAAAAGAAGAAGAAGAAGAAGAAGAAGAAGGTAGGTTCACAGCCGGGCAGGAGTAAGACCCACCCAGGGATGTGCTTTTTCCTCTCCTCACAGCCGCCTCCTTAGATCTGCTCCGTTGAAACGGGGCAGAGTTCCCTGGCCCGCGGGTCCATCCTGACTCAATTCATCAAGCCTTCATGAATAGACCAAAAGGTTTGCTTGGCAAGGTATTAAAGGTCCGTGGAGCCTAGAGGGTCCGTGGAGCCTAGAGGGTAATTCTTCTCTGGCCTCTGGGCTGGGGCTCAGTCCCTCCCCCAGGGCAGTGTCAGGCCCGTCATCAGACACCCCTGTGCCTCTGGCAGCCGTTTCCCCATTTGTCCTTTTGGATCCAGCAAGTTACAGCTCATTCCTTTGGCCACATTGTTCCTTAACGACATCACTTTTTCCATCGCCCTGAGGGCGTGGTGCCCTTCCGCCTGAGCGCTGCCTCCGGGCTGGTCTCCGTCGCCCTGACGTGCTGTGGATCCACGGATCCGGACGGCGCCATCTCTGGACCACGTGAAATCTGCACGGTGCAGAGACCAGGTACCCACCTGTGCCTCCCCGGGGTGACCTGACACCAAGACCGCCCCTCCACCAGGTGGGAATGGCCCTTCCCCTTCAGATCCCTTGGTGCACTGAAAACATTGCCCTTCTCCTGGGCACCCAGCTCAAAGCCTCAAAGGCACCCTTCAGTTTGTGCACAGCCTTAGAGATCCCTCTGAGTTCCTGCCTGAGTTGGGGGCTGGGTACTATGCTGGGGCTGGGCCATGGGCAGCTTGGCCTCCTCCGCCACCTCCACCTCGGCTTGGTCACTGAGTCCCAATTGTTCACGACAGCCCTGTCCCCCAGCCCCTTGGCAAGCTGGCCTCCCCCTCACTTCTGCCCTGTTTCCTCCTCAGACTCAAGCATCTGTCTGTCCCGGGGCAAACCCAGGTGCTAGGGTCCTGGACCTTTATATGAGCTGCCTATTTATTCACACAGCTAGTATTTTTTTTTTTTTTGATGTTTATTTTTGAGAAAGAGAGAGACAGAGTGTGAGTGGGAGAGGGTCAGAGAGAGAGGGAGACACAGAATCTGAAGCAGGCTCCAGGCTCTGAGCTGTCAGCACAGAGCCTGATACAGGGCTCTACCCCACAAACCATGAGAACATGATCTGAGCCAAAGTAAGACGCTTAACCAACTGAGCCACCCCGGCACCCCACAGCCAGTATTTTTTTTTTACTGTGTGTTTATTTACTTTTGAGAGAGAGAGAGAGAGAGAGCACGAGCAGGGGAGGGGCAGAGAGACAGGGAGAGCAAGAATCCAAAGCAGTCTCCACACCATCAGTGCAGAGCCTGATGCGGGGCTCGAACTCACAAAACATGAGATCGTGACCTGAGCCAAAATCAAGAGTCAGATGCTTAGCCAACTGAGCCACCCAGGCGCCCCAACGCAGCTCATATTTTTTAAGCTCTATGTGCCAGGTCCTGTGCAGACAGCACCCTGTTCTTTCCCCCTATTGCTGCCTTGTTCTGCCCTCGATCATTTTCTAGAGAGGCAAGGTGGCAGAAAAGTGAAAGCACAGACTTTAGAGTCAAACCGATGTAGGCTTGAATGCTGTTATCTGTCGCGCATTTACCTATAAGCGCTTAGACAAACTGCTTCCCTATGAGCCTCAGCTTCATCACCTGTAAAATGGGAATGCTGCCACTCCAAGGGCTTTGGGGAGCGCTAAGTGCAATTCTATATGCACCTGGGAAGAAGTGCATTTCTGTCAGAAAGGCAAGAAAGAGCCTGGAGCGTTTGGAAAAATTGCGAAGGATACGGGATGGCTGGTGACGAGAGCCCTAAGCGGACCCGAGGGGATAAGGCCAGAGAGGTGGAGGCCACACCGAGGGATGCAGGCATGGCTCGGAGGGCCGTGACCTCATGTTGGAAGAGCTCTGCCCACACACCTTTCGGGCTCCTCTGCCGCCTCCGAGTAGCAGTGCGGATGCTCAGGCTGGTGTCCAGGCTTTCCAGCAAGCTCTGGGTCCAGGCTTCCCTCCCACTGCTCCGGGAATAACATGGGGGAGAAAGAGGCTTCTTCCTTTTGGCCTCTCTCCTGGAAAATGATTTGTGTGGGGTGCCGAGGAGCGGGGCAATCCAAGCTTTCTTGGTGCCACCGCCCCCCTCCACGTCCTCCCCCCCATCCTCCTCCCTGCCAGCCTAATCCCAGAGAAGCAGCTCTCCTCCACCCCAGCGTCTGAATCAAGCTTGCTTCTTCTCCCCGCAACAAATGCCCAGAGGCTGTGCGTGGCCAAGCGAGGGCCCTGGATGCCAGTCAGCACGAGGGCTCCTCTTGGAGGGCAGACCAAGGCTTTGGTCTAATTGCACCAGCCATCTGAGGTCACCAAGGCCAGGGAACGCTGGAAGTCAGGTGGTCCTTGCTGCTCCAGCGAGGAGGGCTGGAGAGGGAGAGCTGGGTCCCAGCAGTGAACCACCACATTCTCATCTTCTGTGTCTTTTTTTTTTTATTGAGATATAACTGACCTATAACGTTGTAGTTTAGACGCACAACATAATGAGTTAACATGTGTGTACATTATGAAATGATGACCACAATAAGTTTAGTTGGCACATAGTTACACACATAGTTACAATTTTTTTTCCTGTTATGAGAACTTTGAAGGTCTACTCTCTTAGCAACTTTCAAATACACCATACGGCATTGTTAACTATAGTCGCCATGTTGTATGTTACATCCCAGGAGGATTTTTTTTATCTTGTAATTGGAAGTTGGTGCCTTTTGATCACTTTCATCCATTTCACCCACACTTCCCCCTCTGGCAACCATCGCTCTGTTTTCTGAATCTATGAGTTCAGTTTTTTGGTTTTTGTCTTTTGTTTTGTTTTTTTTTTTTTTTCAGATTTCACATATAAACGAGATCAGAGTATCTGTCTTTCTCTGACTCATTTAACTCAGCGTAACGCCCTCAAGTTCCATCCACGCTGTTGCCAATGGCAGGATTGCTTTCTTTCTGATGTCAGGATAATATTCCATCGTGTATATATTTTCCTGACCCCTGCATCCATCAGTGGACACTGAGGTTGTTTCCACGTCTTAGTTATTGTAAGCAATACTGCAGTGAACACGGGGGTGCAGGTATCTTCTCAAGATAGCAATTTTATTTCCTTCACATAAATCCCCAGAAATGGAATTGCTGGATCATACAGTAGTTCTACTTTTAATGTTTTTGGAGAACCTCCACACAGTCTCCCTAATGGCTGCTGCAACTTACATTCCCACCGACAGTGCACGAGGGTTCCCTTTTCTTCTCACCAACACTTGCTATTTCTTGTCTTTTTTAATAACCATTCGAACAGGCGTGGGGCGCTCTCATTGTGGTTTTGATATGCCTTTCCTCGGTGATTAGTGATGTTGAGCACTTTTTCATGTACCCATTGGCCATTTATGTCTTCTTTGGGAAAAGGTCTGTTCAGAGACCTGTCCATTTTTTTTAACGTTTCTTTATTTTTGAGAGAGAGAGACAGACAGACAGACAGAGCATGAGCAGGGAAGGGGAAGAGAAGAGAGGGAGACACAGAATCTGAAGCAGCCTCCAGGCTCTGCTTCTGTCAGCACGGAGCCACACGCGGGGCTCGAACTCATGAACCACGAGACCATGACCTGAGCAGAAGTCAGAAGCTTAAGGGACTGAGCCACCCAGGTGCCCCTGTCCATTTTTTAATTGGATCGTTTGGGGTTTTTTTCCTACTCAGTTGTGAGTTCTTTATATATGTTGGATCTAAACCCCTTATCAGATAAATGGTTTGCAAATATTTTCTCCCATTCCATAGGCCTGCCTTTTCATTTTATGGATGAATTCCTTTCCTGGGCAGAAGCTCTTTAGGGCATATTCCCACCTTTTGATCAAATTAGTTAATTAGCCTTAGTTTTACATTCATGATCTCGGAGTCCCCCAAACACCATGCGAGGGAGGCGATGTGGAGACTGCTCCGCCGTTTAAGGAGGAAACTGAGGCTCCCAGAGGAGCCATGGCTGGCCCAGGTCCCGCAGCTGGTCACTGCCTTCTGTGTCCTCCATGAGCCTGCTCCTCAGATGAGTTTGGGTCACACACCAGTGGCTTGGGCCCGACCCAGAACGCCGGAATTTCAGTGCTGGAAGGGGCTGGTGTCTAAACTCTCTCCTCCACATCCTTCCAGTGTCCAGGGATCTTTGACAAAGCTCTCCTCTGGGAAGGGAGCCAGCACAGAGACAAGGGGCCCGGCCGCGGCCCGGGATGTCGCCTGTCTCCATCTCATTCCTCTCTCTCATCTCCAGGGACCTCCTCTCCCATTTTCTCCGTCTCTAGCATGACCCAACTTCCTTCAAGAATCGGGGACTCTGAAGCCACCAAATTGTGGTAAAAAAAAAAATCATGGCTGGTTTTTCAGAAACACACATTTCATTAAATTTCTAGAGGAGGGCATCCATCATTTTTCAAAAATACATCGTTTCAATTATTTTTAAAAACAGCGTCTGAGTAATTAGACCCTGCAGCCTATGCTTCCATCCGGGACTAGAATCAAAACCATATGGACTAGATGGACCAGGTTCCTGTTTTGTTTTGTTTTGTTTTTCTCATTAAACCACTTCGTCGATATATGATTGACATACAAAAAGCTATATATATTTAACATATACAACTTGATGAGCTCAGAGATAAGTATACATCTGTGAAGCCATTACCACGATCTATGCCATAAACATATCCATCGCCCCCAAAACTTTCCTTCTGCTCTCTTTACTTATTATGATTGTGGTTATTTTTTTATAAGAACGCTTAACATAAGATCTTCCCTCCTGGGAAATTTTTAAGTATACAGTACAATATTGAGAGGGACTACATTTTTCAACTTCGAATGAATCCTTTTTCGTTAATCTTTTTTTTTTAATTTTTTTTAACATTTATTTATTTTTGAGAGACATAGACACAGAGTGTGAGCAGGTGAAGGGCAGACAGACAGACACAGGATCCGAAGCAGGGTCCAGGCTCTGAGCCGTCAGCACAGAACCCGATGCGGGGCTGGAACCCACAGACCGTGAGATCATGACCTGAGCTGAAGTCGGCCACTTAACTGACTGAGCCACCCAGGCACCCCCTTTTTCGTTGATCTTACTCGCTTGATAGACCGGGAAACTGAGGCTCGGGTCAGAGAAGTGCTCCCCCCAGTGAAATCTGGCTCCTTATGGCAGGGCCAAGTCTCAACCTCGGTCTTTGAGTCCTCATTCAGAGCCACCTCCAGGGTGCTGCAGCCCTACCGTGGCCTGAGATCTGGCGGCCTGGGGAAGGGAGCAGGGGACCACTCTCTGAGCAGCCCCTGGCCTGCGGAGGCCTGAGCCTCCCGCTGCTTTGATGCTCCTACTCACGCATGTGTCTGGCTCAAATGGCTGTCCCCTTGGACTGCTGCAAGGGGCTGATTAGATGTAATTGCTTTGCCTAGAGCGAGCTATCTGCTTAATAGAATCAGCTCCCAGTAATTAGCCTGCCAAAGGCCCATTTCCCTTGCTGGAGTCCTAGCGTTTCCAGGCCCTTACTGCAACCTGTGAGCACTGGGCCTCTGCAGGCAGATACAGGGTATAAGTCGGTGGGGCTTTGGTCGGGTTAGGGGGGGCTGGGAGAAGGCAGGGCTGTGAAGGCTTAGCAAGGACTCTAGGTGCAGCCTCCCCTGGGGCTAGGAAATTGCAGCATTTCAAGGTCGGAGGGACGAAACACCTGGCTCAGGGGGACCCCTCCTTACATGTTGACCTGAGTCTGACTGAACCTCAAAGGGCGAGTCATCCATCCCCAAACTGAGATCTACTATGTAGCAGGCACTGTACTAGCTCCTTGGATCCTTCTAAAACAGCCTCAACCCAAAGGACCAATCCGGCGGTGCTTGCATACCTCCACTGACCAGGAGCTCATTACCGCATGGGCAGCCCATTCTTTCTTCGGAGCAGCCGTAGAGAAAGTTTTACCTCTTTTGAGCTGAAAGGTCTACCGTAGCATCTCCCACGGCTCACTGCCCCCTCCTAGGCTACCCAGAGCAAAGCTAATCCCTCCTCCATGGGACAGCTCACACGCCCCCTTGCATCTTTGCTGAACATCCCAAGCGCCTCTGGTCGTGCCAGGGACTCACGCTGGCGAGGCCCCTCAACGATCTCAGTAATCATGGACGGGCCTGAACCCAGCGTCTGTGTGTCAGTTCCTCTCTCCCAGCATGGTCAGGAGTCCAGCAACCGGGACCACAGGCGTCAGGAGTCCTCTCCCAGCAGAAAGAACTTACAGCCCTAGCCAGAACAGGACACTACCCAAGGGTGGCGACCCAGCCCCTCCACCGAGGGAAAGACACCTAGAGCGTGCTCACTGGAAGTAAAGTCTCCTCTCTTGCTCTCCCCTGCCCGGTTCCCCCGCCCCGACCTGGACACACGCATGCGCACACACACTGCTGTGCGCGCTCACGGGCGCCACTCCCTGCTCGCGGGCTGATTAATCATCGCAAGTGCTATTATAATTATTGCGTTTGGTCCTGAGAACAGGCTGCCTCTGCTTGTTTCTCAGAAGCTATAAACCTGCAAAGAAGGATTTCCAGATTCGTGAGGATGTTGACTAGATCTCCAGACTGTATTCTCCCTAGCAGCAAGGTGTTTGTCGGGAAATACAGGCCACGGCCACTCCGGGATCTCTGCAGAGGACAGGCTTGAGGGATGTAATTCTTGCTATGGGAAGGAAGCAAGTTTAGGCGCTTACCTCGCAGCTAAAGGCTCGGAAGTCAGGAGAGCGGGGCTTGGGTCCCAGCTCTGGCCCGGCAACCTGTGAGGCTTGGAGGTGCTCTCTCCCTGCGCTGGGCCTGTTTCCTCATCGGATTTTATGGTCTGAGGTTTCCTCTAGCTTGAACTATTCTGGAGCCGAGGCCAAACACAGAGAGAATGCGAGCAGAGGTGAAAAGAAGGACCGGAAGATGGAAGAAGGGAAAACTAGGACTAAAGCCAGAAGTCTTATACTCACAGCCTCCTCTCACCACAGCACACACACACACACACACACACACACACACACACACACACACACACACACACACACACACACACACGCCCCAGGCTGGAGAACAGCGGCTGCTCTTCTCCTAGATCTCTCTCATCACCCAGTCATGGGGGCTTAGCTCACTGCCCCTGCCCCAAGCGTGGAAGGGGGGCAGGTATTAAAGGGAGAAGGGAAAGGGAGAGAAGGGGGAGAGTCTTAGAAAATAGGGAAGCATACAAATGGCACAGACAGAAAAGTGAATCAGGAGCGCCTGGCTGGGTTCAGTCGGTTACGCGTCCGACTCTTGATTTTGGCTCAGATCATGATCTCACGGTCCGTGAGTTCAAGCCCCACATGGGGCTCCAAGCTGACAACGCAGGGCCTGCCTGGGATTCTTTCTCTCCCTCCTCTCTCCCCTGCCCCCCAAGTAAAACTCATGCTCTTTCTCTCTCAAAACAAATACACTTTTAAAAAATTTTTTAAAAAGAAAGGAAAAGTAAATCACATCAGAGTCAGTGAAGGCCAAGTAGGCAATCCCGCGCGTTGCTGGGGAGAGTAAAAACCGAGACAGCTGCCCTGAGGACCGCCCAGCAGTGTTTAGGGACACTTCTGGGTATGCGTCCCAGCGCGATATCTCCGTAGGTCCCCGAGGACACACACGTGAGGATGCTCATCTCAGCGTGGTATTCAGAGTCAGAGATGGAGACCACCAAGGAAGCCCTCTCTAGGGGAAGGGATCCGTCAAATGTGGAGGCTGTAGACTGGGAGCAGGTTTTCTGCGAATGAATGAAGCAAGCCTGACCCCCGCAGCAACTCCGTGAAGACCGGTTGGTTCTCACTCTCGTTAGTAGGACACCTACGCCTGTACGCAGAGCCGCCTACCCAGCTCGTCTGGGGCAGGACTAAGAAGGGAGCCAGGTGTCCGCCCCCTAGCGCCGCACTCTCTCCCCAACGGCTCCCAGAGCCTCTCCTTTGTGAACAGCTGCCTTTTGTGTTTGGTTTGGGCTTGAGATGTTAAACAAATAGTGTCTCTTGACAAATGCAAGCCGGCTGCACTGGGGCTGGTTTTGCTCTGTAAATCCAGACTAATCCTCCGTGTCTCTCCCTCAGGGACACACCAAGAAACACCTCAGTCATACCCGAAGCACCCTGAATCCGACCGACCAGCCATCGGCCATCAGAGCCCACAGTCCCTGGCGCAGCTCTGCACCAACGGTGTCCCTGTCTGTGCTGTGGCTCCTGGGCCCACCAGGCCCCTCCCCATTCTCAGGCCTCCTCCTAGCTGGATATTGAGATGGTTCTGGATACTCCTTCCTACAGCAAACCAGGGACCCTATCCCAAGATGAGTAAGGCCTCATCCGTGCTCTGCAGGAGCTTATGGTCTGGTCTAGACAAGATAGAGCAGAATGTCAGGTGAGACTCCAGTCCAGCTAGTAATGAATAGGATCTGGATTTGACCCTGAGCTTGTCTGAGTCAGGGTCAGCTTTTTCACTCCCCACCTCACCCCTGCCCCCATCCTCCCCAAACTGGCCAAAGACGGGGGCCTGGTGCTGGAAAACAATGGACAGAGGGGGCTCTGGGTCCCTCATCGCTCACACCACGTTCTTGGCCATTGTAGGATGGGCATTGCTAAATCACAGGGCCGTGTCTGTCCTGTGACATCACAGGATGGCAGAGGGAAGGGACTCTTTGAGATAAGCAACCCTTTCATTCTATAGAAAAGGACAATGAGGCACAGAGAGGCAATGTGACTCAAGTCCACCGGCTAGTTGGTAACTGGTGGCAGCTGGGACCAAGCTTCAGGTGTCTGGACTCCCGCTTCAATGTCGCCTTAGGACACTCACCTGGGTCTTTATCCTCTTTCCCTGAGCCAGGTAGGGTTGGCTCCAGCTTTAGAAGTGTCTGTTGGCAAAGAGTCATAGAAGCAACTTGCGTGGATTTTTCTCCCTCCCGACTCTGCTGTCTGTGCTCCTGTTCCCACTGACACTGCTCTCCAACCCAGCAGGTGGAGGAGGCTTTACGGACTTCACTGCGTATTGAATACACAACAAACAGAAGAACAACTCTGATGTGCAAAGCACTGAGCTCTCCACTGCGGGGAGGCGTGGCATAGGAAGGGTCTCCACTCTGGAGAAGATAACGAGCCAGTGGGGAAGACGGATATTAAAGAACCGATCGATCTGCTAGGCAGGAGGAATGTCTACTGCATTGAAGCTTCGGCGACGTGCTATGGAAACACAAAGCTGCTAGTGGTTCTGATTGGGGGTAACTGGGGAGTGCTTCACAGAGGAGTGGCCTTTGAGTTGGGTCTTGAAGCCTGAATAGGAGTTCGATAGATAAAAAATGGAGGAGTTGAGGAAGTACCAACATCCCAGCTTATGAGAGCCACATGAGTCCGAAGCAAAGCATGAAAGTACTTAGATACGTCTAGAGCGTAGGAATGGTGTGGAAGAGAAGCTGGAAAATTATACGTGAATAATGTTTAGTGCATAATAATACACAGCAACTAATGATAGCTAAATACCGTACCATTTATCCTACCTCTGATCGTACCCTTTTCCTCACAAACGAAAGTCTTAAAAGCAGTGACTAGGGGCGCCTGGGTGGCTCAGTTGGTTAAGCATCTGACTTCGGCTCAGGTCATGACCTCATGTTCGTGAGTTCGAGCCCCGCATCGGGCTCTTTGCTGTCTGACAGCTCAGAGCCTGGAGCCTGCTTTGGATTCTGTGTCTCCCTCTCTCTGCCCCTACCCTGCTCACGCTCACTCTCTCTCTCTCTCTCTCCAAAATAAATAAACATAAAAATTAAAAAAAAAAAAACCAATGACTAAATCTTTTCACCTGATTCTTGGAAGAACTAGTGAACCAGAAGCAGGCCAGGAAGGTCATGGGATGTTATAAATGAAGGCAGCATAGACATGTCCTGGTCCCAACCACTCCATTTATGGACGTGCAAACCAAGGCCCAGGGAAAAAGCGTGACTGGCCCTGAGTCCCGCAGGAAGCAGGTGGAAGAGACAGGCCCCCAGCCCAGGCCCCCCAACTCTCTGCCCCATGTTCTCTATGCGGGATCAGATTTCTGAAAATAATCCAATAACGATTGAAGGGATATAAAATATCTCTTTTTAACCAGCCCAAGGTTTTCTCCGCTGGAGTCACCAATGGATTGAAAAAAAAAATAGAGCATGGAGAAGCCACAGCCGAGCAGATTTTGTCATTTATAAAAGACAGGATTGATAGAGGTGCTTTTTAACACTTGGACCTGGGCAGAAGGTGAGGCAGCTCCCTCAGGGGTGGGGACGTATAGGCAGATCACAGGAGTCCTGGACAGGGGGAGAGGTAGAGGCTTCTAGATCTTTGGCACTATCCCACCTAGGTCAAGGATGAGCTGATGGGACTCCTGTCTGCAGGATCCAGGGGCTACTCAGAAATCTAGACTGGCGCCAGCATGGCTCCCCACCAACCAGTCCCCGCTGCTGAAGAGTAGAAAGGGAAAAGGGGTGGGGGGTGAGAGCCAAGCTGACCTCCTGGGCTCCAGGGACGCAGCGGATGTGTTGGGCTGCCCTGGCACCAGTGTCCTGATCCCATATGTATGGGGGCTACAGGAGAGACCCCGGCCATGGGACATAAGTCTTGGCCCCCCATCACTCCCTGTGTGACCTTGAGCAGCCCCCTTCCTACTCTCTGGGCCTCAGTTTCCTCATCTGTAACATGAGAGGATCACGTTAGCTGATCTTTAAAGGTCCTTCCAGTTCTGAAATGCTGTGAGAACAAGCTTCGTCATAATTAATAATAAATGCCCTGCCCCTAAAGAGAGCTTTTTCCCTTTTCCGAAGCTCTTTCACTCATAATATCCCCTTTCATCTGCACAGCAGTCTGGCCTGGCAACCAGAAGTGAGCAGACCCTGGACACACAATCTTTCACACTGAACACCAGGCCTCTTGAGCCTTGCTCATCTAGACCGGCTTTGGGGGAGCTGGTTTCTGGGGTAGTTGTGGCCAGGAGGATGGAACCTAACTTGCACCCTCACCCCTAGGAAGCCAAGAAAAGCAGCACCTGTCTTCTAGGGAGCCAGAAGATGACAAGGGGGAAGGCCTGCAGTGAGCTGAGTTCATGACCAAGTGTATGGGCCCAGAAAGTTTGTGTCAGACCAATGACTCTGGTACCATTACCAATCCCATTTACAGGTGAAAAAAAACTGAGGCTCCAGGAGGTATTGTGGAGAAGAGAATGGGTTTGGAAGGCAGACTGAAGTCCCTTCCAGCCGAACAACCTTGGACAATTCTCCGCACTGCCTTGTGCCTCAGTTTCTCTGTCCATAAAATGGACATAACCATACCTACCTTTCAGGACCGTGGTAAGACTAGAGGTGATAACTGCAAGGTGCCTGCCTAGCCTGACACACAGCAGATGCTTGATACATACTCCTTGAATGAATGGTTGAAAGAAGCAGTGGGTTGGTGGCCCTCCTCAGAGAAGCATTAAAATGCCCAATAGTGACAGGTCAGGCCAGAATGTGGGCAGATGGCACTCCTGCTTCTGGATGGCTGCCTCCTCAACCTACCCTCAGTCAGGGGCATAGGGCCTCTTCCATCCTGTCTGCCTCGTGGCCCGTGCCAGGGTCCTGTGAAAGACTCTCTGACCCTCCTTGGCAATGGGATTTGCATTCCGATCATTCTGCTCACTCAGCCCATCCAAGTCTGGAGTTGTTTGAAGCTAAGTAAGGCCTGCGGGATCATCTGCTGTGGCACCTCATCGAGGAGATAAGGAAGCGAGACTCTGAGAGGGGCAGTGACACCCCATCTGAGGTCCCGAAGCCTGCGGCTTCTCACCACCACAGCCACCACGTTGACAGAAGAAGAAACTGAGGCATAGGGAGGCCTCCCGGTTCCCCTAGCCTTCAGCAAGCCTCCTGGTCTGGGCTCCGGCTGCCCTATTCTGTTCTGTTGGGAGGCCTGATGTTGGTGTCCAGTGCTATCTCTGGCATCCCATCCCAAACCCGGCCTGGCCCACTTGGGGCAGGACAGGGGCTATGGATGTCTGGACAGCAGGATAGCCCCAGGGGAGCCGAGGAGAGCATGGGATCGAGTACTACCGGCCTAGGCTCCCAGCCTGTGCTTTCTCAGCCAGTTCCAGGAGCCACGCTGACCTGGGAAGGGTCACATTTCATGAGAGCAGGGCTCTCCCTTGGGTGTTGGCCCACGCGTGCCCAGGTCCACAGCTGGGCCCTGCTGTTTCTAAGACAGCCGGTGGCCTGGCCTTGCGCAGGGTGGGGGGTGTGGCCTGGGCGGAGGGAAGCTGGCTGGGAGTCCCAGTGCTGGCACTAATTCACTGTGTGCCCTTGCTTGTCACTGGAACTCTCTGCGCCTCAGTTTCCTCATCGGCATGATAAAGGGCAGGACAGACAGCGCGGTCCAAGGTCCCTTCCAGTTAAAGCCTGCCGTGATTTCGGTGGGGATTGGGGGGTGGCGGTCGCTCTGCCCATTCCTTTTCCCTTCCTTTCCCTTCTTTTTCCGTCATCAATTTATCTCCAGCTATCCAGGTCTCCCTGTCTCTGTCGCTCTTTCTGTTTCCATCTTTCGTTCTCTGCCTCTCTCGCTCTGTATTTTTCTGCCTGCCGCTTCTTTTTTAGTGTGTCTGTGAGTCTACCTCTGGTTTTATCTCCTTATCTGTCACACCCCCCTCTGCCTCTTTTTCCTCTCTTTCTCTGTAGTTATAGGCGTTTCTCTCTGTGTCTAGTTATCTCTTTCCCTGGGTCTCGCTCTCCCTCGGTCCTGCCCGGTCTCTCCGCGGCTCTCCCGCTCGCTCCCCCACCCCTCCCCCTCCGCCAGCCCCCCTCCTCCCTCCCTCGGCGCGTCTCCCCAGTCCTTATTTGGCTGGGCGGGAGGGCTGGCGGGAGGAGGCGGCCTGCGGGCGGGGGGCGGGGGGCGGGAGCGGGGCCGGGCGGAGGAGGGCGGTGGGTGGTGCTGAAGGGACAGCTCCGCGGCGGCAGCGGCGGCGGCAGCGGCGGCGGCGGCCCCGGGGCGCGGAGCGGGTGCCCGGCGCGGCGAGAGGCGAGCGCAGCCATGCCCCAGGCCGCCTCCGGGGCAGCAGCAGCGGCGGCCGGGGCCGGGGCGCGGGCCGGGGGCGCCGGGGGGCCGGCGGCGGCTCGGGCGGGACGATGAAGCGGCAGAACGTGCGCACGCTGGCGCTCATCGTGTGCACCTTCACCTACCTGCTGGTGGGCGCCGCGGTCTTCGACGCGCTCGAGTCGGAGCCCGAGATGATCGAGCGGCAGCGGCTGGAGCTGCGGCAGCAGGAGCTGCGGGCGCGCTACAACCTCAGCCAGGGCGGCTACGAGGAGCTCGAGCGCGTCGTGCTGCGCCTCAAGCCGCACAAGGCCGGCGTGCAGTGGCGCTTCGCCGGCTCCTTCTACTTCGCCATCACCGTCATCACCACCATCGGTAACTACTCGCCGACGGGGGGCGGGGACCCGGGGGCTGGACGCCGTGTCCCGGGGTGGTCCCGAGCCGGCCAGGGCTGGGGGGATCCCCCGGTGAGGGTCTAGGTACCGAAACCCGCGCTGCCAGAAACCCGAGTTCAGCCTGGCTTGTCTGCTCCGCGGGGACAGGACTCGGGGGAGGCGTCGATTCCTGGCTCCGGACCTGACTCTCTGGCCGGGCCAGCCCTAACTTGTTCCTGCCAGGCTGCGCGAGGGCCTCAGGGGACTCTGAAGTGTGTGAGAGGGGCAGGAACGACCGGCGGAGGCTGGGGAGGAGGGGTGTGGCCGGGCCAGGCCCTGGAGCAGAGAGCTGAGTGTAGAGCGGCGGGCGGGGAGCGCGCGAGTCCTCCGTGTCCCTGGCAGATGGGCTTCCGCACCTTGGCGTGTCTACACCGGCTGGGGCTCCGGTGTAGATGCAGGTACTCCGGCACTCCGCGGCACTCCCGCCTACTCCGTGGGTGCCTGAAACAACCCGTAACTGCCTCTGTGAGTGCCGCTTGGAAAGAGAGAGAGAGAGAGAGAGAGAGAGAGAGAGAGAGAGAGAGAGAGAGAGGGAGAGTGTGTGTGTGTGTGTGTGTGTGTGTCCAGCTCCCAGAGTTTGGGCAAAGCCAGCCAGTGCATTTAATTTTCTTAGGGCAGCAAATCTGATGCTGGAAGCCAGATCCAGCTCTGTCTGCCTTCTCTGCTGTCCCAGGAAAACAGTCACCTCGCAGGAATGGCCTCAGTTCTCTTCTCCAAACAGCGGTGCAGCAGGCCACACACCCACACACACACCACACACCCAGACTCTCTCACAACATAGGCACGGGCACACGTACACACAAGTACACACACAAGCTCACACAGGGCATACACAGGCGCGCGCGTGCGTGCGTGCGCGCGCGCGCGCACACACACACACACACACACAGAAAGCACACGAATGGGTATCCAGGAAAGGAATCTCCAGGGAGGCCGCTGACGTGCTAGTCAAAAGTGTCCAGATGGGAGTAAACACCTTACTTGCTCCCCAAGACTCTGTGATTCCAGCCCAGCTCATCGCTGTTCCCACTACATGACCTTGGGCAAGTCCCTTCTCCTGTCTGGGTTTCAGGCTCACCTCCAGACAATGAGGGGTTGGCTGAAATGATCTCAAAGTGTTCCTCCCAGTCCTGGCGTGCTCCCAGCCCACCTTCCCCCCAAAGCCCATTGGGATGCTTCCAGGCCTCCATCTTTCCCATTCCTTCTCCTCTCTCTGGCCCCCTCCTTGCCTTGGCTGAGCTCCCAGGGGCTCATTGCCACACAGCATAGCCCATGACAAGATGGCAGTGTTTTCCTGGGAGTCCACAGAAGTTGAGGGGGTAAAAGGCAGGACCGGACGCTGTTCCTGCAGTCTATCCACTTGGGACTCTGTCCCAAGGCTCCACTCCTCTCTGGGGTCCGTGGGGAGCTCTGCTACGTAGTCTCCGGATTCCCCTCCTGGAAGAGGAAGAAAAGGGATGGGGGCACCTCTGAGTCCTGCCGACAGGGCAGAATAGTCAGACTCAGATCTGCCCCAAAAGAAGACTCCCCTCCCCCACTTCCCCCGCCACCTGCCAAGGTTTCAAGAGCACTGAATAACCAAGTTAGGCCTTCCCCCTACCTCTTCCCACATGTGGTGGCTTTGATTATGGGTCCCCTTTCTTAGTCCTGTGGTCCCTAGCTCCATGAGTAACGTCCCAACTGACTTCACCTGCAGCCTCGTTCTCCCACGGAGCGAGCTCCCCTGGACAATGCCGCCAGAAAGACTCTCCCCCAAGTGCAGCTCCGACCATACCAATATCCTCTCAGAAGCCCTCAGTGACTTCCGGCAGCCCGTGGAATCTGCCCCAAGCTCTTTATCCCAAATTTTAAGGACCTTCATACCTGGCTCCAATTCTATGTCCAACTTCATTTCTCATTTCTTTTTCTTTTTCTTTTTTTTAGTTTTTTTAATGTTTATTTATTCTTGAGAGAGAGACAGAACGTGAGTGGGGGAGGGGCAGAGAGCGAGGGAGACACAGAACCCTAAACAGGCTCCAGGCTCTGAGCTATCAGCACAGAGCCTGATGCGGGGCTCAAACGCGTAACGACAAGATCATGACCTAGGTTGAAGTCGGACGCTCAACCACCTGAGCCACCCAGGCGCCCCTCATTTCTCGCTTCTTACTGGCATGATCCCTCCACTGCAGCCATGCCGTCTGACTCCTGAGAACACCATAAGTGTGCCTGTCTGGCACAGCTTTCTCCCAGTCTTCTGTTCTGTTTACCTTGTCCAAGCGAACCTTGCAGGTCCGGCTCAAATCCCCCTCCCTCCTCGAAGTCTTTCAGACCATCCCAGACCACCACTCTAGACAGCTACAGGACTGACTGTCAGGACAACCTGGGTGACACAGTGTAGGCTCTCTTGCACGGTTATTTACATCGTAGGGGATGTGTTTTGTCTCTTTAACCACATACTGAATTAACCTCCGTGTGGCCAGGGCCCTGTGGTGCCCGTCTCTGCTCTCCCGAGCCGGCACAGTACCCTGCAGCACACACGAGCACTCAGAGAATGCTATCGATGGGCTTAAGGTGTGCAGAAGTGAAAAGGCATCCTCCTTCCCCTCTGTCCCTGCCATTTCCGCAAGTGCCTGTAGTCCGTACCAAGAGAGATGCTAAAAGCTGGGGGTAGAGGCAGACAGCGTGCAGTTCTGGTGAGATTTATTGATAACAGTGCTGGGCGAGAGGAAAAGACAGCAGCAAAGCACCACCCTAGTTCTGCGGGGGCCCCAGAAAGGCACTGCCCACTTCCTGCCCCACCCAGCCATCCCTGGCTTTTTGTCACCTCTCTCTCTGGCTACGCCATCTGGCTGGAAACAGTCCACAGGGGCTCTGCTCTAAGAAAAGCCTGTCTGGGCTGTGATCAGATGGCTGGAAAGGGCCCTATATTAAGCTGATCTTGACCCAAAACCCAAAGGCAGCAGCCTCTGTCCACCTGATCCCTCTGGAGACCCAAATAGGTCTCCCAGGGCACCAGGACTCACAGCGGGACAGAAAAATGACGGAACCTGCCACTTAGTGAATGCAATGCACTCTCATCTCTCATCTCTTGAGTCTCAGCCCTCGCCGCTCAGGAAAGTTGCCAGGGCAGGTATTGTTAGCTCTGTTGCATAGATGAAGGCGTGGAGGGGGGAAAGAAGGGAAAGGGACTCCCCCAAAGTCACGCAGCTGGGGAGCAGCAGAGTTAGAGCAAGAAGCTAGGTCTTCTGACTCCAAGCCCAGTGCTCTTTCCCTGCCGGTCTCTTGGCTGCTTCTTCTGCTTCCATATGCTGTGAAGCCCAGAGCCAGCTGAAATTGGCACGGCCAAGACGTGATGCCGGCTTGCAGGGCGCTCCCGGTGGGGGGGGCCCTGATTGGTCGAGGGTCGGCAAGGTCTGAGCTAGTCATTCACCTGGTTAGTCACCGTCTCCATGAGCTGCAAGGGTTCCTCCAGCTCCCCCGTCCCTGGCCTCCCAGCCAGGAACCCCTTCCTTTGTTGTGCCCTAAGTTCATCAAACGCAAATGGAAACTCTTTTCTGGGAAAGCTTAACCTCTCTAGCTGTTGAGTCATTAAACTCCTCCGGGGCCCCAGCCCCATCTATTCATAGCCCAGAGGCTGTCAGAGCTGGAAGGGGACTCAAGATCAGTTAGTGCCACCCCCTCCTCTTACAGATAACAAGCCAGAGAGGTGACAGGAGTCCCACAGCCAGAGGTTAGCAAAATCTGACTCCCTGGCCTCCGCTCCTTCCACCTGTTCAAGATGACCGTTTATTATTATTATTACGAAGAGCAGCAACAGCAACGATAATAGCAGCCATGACTTATTATCTGCTCTGTGTCAGGCTCTGTACCCTCTCATTGGATTCTCTCGCCAGCCCCTCAAGAGGAGATTATATTACCGTCATTTTTCAGCAGAGGAACCCAAGGCTCTGTGTGTAGAGGACTCACCCATGGCCTTGTGATTTGAAAGTATGGCACCTGCCCAGATTCGACAGAGCCTCTCTGACTCCCATGGCCCGGGTTTTCTGCCAGCTCTTTCTCCACTTCGAGCACCCAGCCCCAGGCTCTTATATCTTGAGGGCACGGAGGAGCCAAGGCTTGTCTTTTCCCCTGGCAAATCCCTTCCCAGGAGAGTGCCTCTCACTCCAGCCAGCCGGCCGCCCCCCCCACCCCGCCCCCGGCCCCTGACCAACCCAGACCACGTGGCAGAGCTGTGCCCGGCCCCAGGCCCCAGCCGAACCTGCCGCGGGCTCACAGGTGCTGTGCTCCCACGTGGGCCCCCGTAATCCTCGGGGCTCTAAGGCAACAAGAGGCCAGGTGATTGATTAGCTGATGGAGCTGGGGCAGAAAACCTTCTGTTCTGCTCTCTCCTCAGCTTCCGGCCTGTTCTCAGCCGAGCACAGGCTCCCATCACCCGCCACGTGGCCTGGGAGTCCTTAGATTGTGAATTCGAGCAGGCAGCTCATGAAGGAACCTGTACTTTTTACATCTTTCCAAGAAGGAGGAAAGTAGAGAAGTGACCTGCCACCCCCTACATCCCAGAGTCCTCCAATAAAAGAGGGAAAGGAGACCTCAGCAATCATCCCAACACCCAGAGAGGTGAGTGACTTGCCCAAAGTCACACAGCAAGTTGCAGGTACCACCCCGATTAGAACCGAGGCCTTGGGGAGCCCCTGTTGGAGTTCTCCCCATCACCCCAGCCTGTTCCCCTCACCACCCACCGCCTCTCTTAGCACCAAGACCTCTGGTGGCTTATCACTCCGCTCTTCGCGGTCCTCCAATGACGTGCTGCGGTGGGGTGGAGGGACAGCCCGGCCTGGACTGGTCCTACTGCCCACTCTCAGTCAGCGATTCCTTCCTCCCTGCCCACAGGCCACCCCTCTGCCTGGACCACAAGAGCCTCTTCTGTGGTGGTGTAGGAAGGTGGGCCAGAGTCCCCGGTTTCATCTCTCCAATCACCTCCCCACGCACCTCCCCAACCCCCCCGCCCCCGCCACTAGTTATGTGATCTTGAGCAAGTTACTTAGTCTCTCTGAGCTTGTTTTGTCATTTACAAAATGGGGAGAATACCGTCTGCCCCCCAGGATTAGAAGGACAATATGAAGGAAGTGCCTGGTACAGAGTAGGTACTTAATAAACAACATCTGCCATGATTAGTGTAATTAACACTGTTTTGCGAGTATCATTACTATTCTTCCCACACAGCAGGGAACTGCTTGGTTTCCCAAGGATTACCAAGACCACAGCCACCTCTGCTCCCTCCTAACGGGTAGGGGACAGGAGGTTGGGGAACCAGAGGCTGCCACTGTCTTCCCTTTATTCTCCCACCCCTGCTCCCCCGACCCCAGCTTTCCAGATCCTCACCCATGCCTGGGGTCTGCCTGACGTCCAGGCTCAGAGGCAACGCTCCCTCCTTTGAGCAGGCAGACCCTGCAGGAAACCAGCGAAGGACAGTGAGGCACACAGTAGTAGGAGACCGTGCCCTGGATTGGGGCAAGGAGACGAAGTGCAGTTCCACTCAGCCCGGCTGCTGGTCCTCTGTGACCGTCAGTTTCCTCATCTACAAAGAGGGTGTATTTGATCAGAGGTCCTTCTGACTGCCGTGCCTCCTATGGAAGTGTCCCATTCCCACCCGTCACGGGCGGAGGGGGGGGAGCTGGAGACACGGAGGAGTGGGGGCGAGAACAGGACGGAAATAGAAGACACACGCCTGGCCCCAGGGGGGACAGGACAAACACAATAAGTATTTTCAAAGAAAACGTAAACAAGCAAGATGAGAGAGGAGTGCAAATCACCACTATAAACAGCTTTCAGCTGGCAGCACAAACGGTGAATCTGTGAGTTGATTTTGCAATAAAAAAAAAATGTAAAATGATTTCCCTGCAGCCAGCCAGCAGCAAGGGAAGAGACCCAGGTCTGACGGGGATCATTCTCAGAGACGCGGATGGGCGCTCCCTCGCGCCCCGTCCCTGCCAGGGACACAGGGATGTGTGTCCATCAGGCGGCAGGCAGCGTCTGGGGCGCTCGTCACAGCCTGCATTCCCACTGCCGCCCTGAGAGGGCAGGCGTCATCATTCTGATCCTGGCCAGGAAAGGGGAGCTCAGAGAGGTTCCAAAATTGGCCCGGGACCCTACGAATATAAAATGATAGCGCCAGGACTTCCGCCCAGGGCTGGAGGGGGTGTCTTTTCATGGAGCCATGCGGCTCCCCACCCCCGCCCCTGGAGGGGGGCGCCCCTTCTGTATGAGTGTCACAAGTGAGGCAGGACGGCACCAGGGTCCAGCCGCGGTCTTGGTTTCAGGATCTCTAGCCCTCAGGGGTATTTAGCCCAGATGGAAATCAGAATTTTAGCTCCAACCCTCTCATTTTACAGAGTGGAAACTAAAATTCAGAGGGGAGAAGGGGCGCGGTCAAGGCTACGGTTATTCTCAGAGCTGGCTTTGGAGCCCTGTTTCTGACGCCTCCCTTGGTGTTCTTGCCCCGCCCCCGCCTCCCCCCCAACCCCCCACCCCCCCACCGCAGGCTCTTAAATAAAAGAGCGAGCTGCCAGCCAGCCTGTTCTGCTTGCCCTAGGTCTCCTCCTGACCCGCCTGTTAGCCTCTGGCCCTCAGACAGCTACATGACAGATGTCTTTCTAGGCTGTTGTCGCCGTGGAGAGAGCAGTCAAGGGTCCCAGTGATGCCACCGCCTCCCAACTCGTCCACAATTCCTCGTTGTCCTGAAACTGCCCCCGCTAAGGTCCCGGGCAGTTCCCAGAGACCTACCCTGCACCCTCACCTGGCGCCGCCCCACCCCAGGCTACTGCTGCAAGTCACAGCTTCCCCTTCCCCTTGTCCAGACCCGGCCTCCGCTGCCACCTAGAGCAAACGGCTCCAGTCCCCCTGGTCCCGTGGCCTCCTGGGATCCCTGCCAGCCGGGGGCCCACCTCCCACCCTCCGCCTCCACAAAAATTGCCTGATTCTCAGGGACACACAGGGACCCCTTAGTGAGGGGACACACGGCTGCCGGGAACGCCAAACAGGAGCCAGGCCTGGGAGCTAGAGATGGGGTTCTTTCTCACCCCTGAGACAAATCCTTCCAGCTCTCTCTTGCTTTTGCTGGCCCTGACCTCCCTGGGGGGAGCAGACACTTCCCCGGTGCGCCGCAGTCTTCCCATCTGCACAGAAGAGATGCTTGGCAGGGGAACCGGAGAATCCCTGCTCAGCGATGTGGAGCCACGAATGGTTTGCAAACACCGCTGGGCAGGGAAAGACCTGGTTGATCGTATTTAAACGTAGATTCTGAACCAGCAGGTCTGGAGCGGGGCCTGAGAGTCTGCATTTAGAGATTAATTAATTCATCGTCCCCACTTTGAGCAGCAAGGGTCTAAACAACCCGGAGACCTGACTCCTGGGAATAGATGAGAGGTGTCGACCGTGGCGTTAAGGACAAGAATGCGCAGAGCCGGAAAGGTCCCTAGGTGTCTGGTTGTGGAGCACCAGAGCCGTGGCCTCAGAGCTGGGAGATCGCTGCTCTGAGGCCGGAGTAGGGCTGCGCCTTGCCTGGGTGGGACCGCGTGCTGTGCGGTCACGTGGGTGGGGGAAAGTGAGGAGAGGAGTGAAGAAGGGCTCGCCCCCCGGGGAAAGCCTGAAAACAGGTGTCTGTTGTCCTCAGCTGTCCTCCTTTCCTCCCCCATCCACCAGGGAAGCCCCTTAGATCCATGAAGAATGGATGACCCGGCGATGAAATGACCAAGCGGGAAACTGACTCCTCCCTCATGGAGACTCCCCACAGTCCCAAGGGGCGGTGGAAGCTCCAATCCCCATTAGAATAAGAGGTTTGGTCTCAATTCTTCTTTCAAGAAGAACCCAGCTTCCCATGGGCTGGAATCCAGACAGCAAGGGCCCATGGAGGTCCCAAGGTCCTATGGCTACTAGATACACTCCCTCTGTTGTAAGCGACAGCGTGGAATGCAGCTGACAGGCAAAGGCCAAACTTTTAAGAGAGACGTCAACACCTCAGGAACGGTCAGAGGAAGGGAGCAGCATGTCAAACGAAGTACACTTGACGGGGACAGGTGTGGGGAGCGTGCATGCTGCCTTCAAATATTTGCTGGGCTATTGCAAGATAAAAGACCCAACCTCAGGTTGAATGGGCCCAAGGAGTTGAAGCAGACCAGTGGGTAGAATCCATGGAAAGACTTAATCAAGTCCAATATAAGGAGAACTTGTTAAAGTTGCAGCTGACCAAAGGCGGACTGAGCTGCCTTGAGAGGTCGTGAGCTCCCCATCACAGGAAGCATACAAGAAGACACTGGATGGGCAAGCTGCAGAGGAAACCTGTACCAGTCAGGGTTCAATCAGAGCCAATAGAAGATATGTATTAAGAGATGTATTACAAGGAACTGGCTTACGTGATGGTAGTGGCTGCTAGGCAAGACTAAAATCCATAGAGTAGACCATCAGGACAGACAAGCTGGAGGTCCTTCCAGCATGGGCTGAAGCTGCCCATCCACAGGCAGAATTTCTTTTTCAGGAAAACCTCAGCTTGGTTCTTAAGACGTTTCAAATGATTGAAGCAGGCCCACTCAGATTATCCAAGTTAATAAAAGACAATCTCCCCTACTTAAAGTCAACTGATTATGGACTTTAATTACATCACAAAATGCTTCACAGCAACCCCTAGATTAGCATTGGATTAATAACTAAGGGCTTTAACCTAGCCAAGTAGATACATTAAAAAGATCATCGTATGACCCACATAACAGCCTGGGGACTAAAATAAATGGCTCTTAAGATTCTTCTCAACCTTGAGATGCTTTGATTTCTTGATCTTGAAGGGGGCAGCCTGGAGAGTCCAAATACCCAAAGTGGCCTCAGCAGTGTCTTGGGGGCCCCCAGACCCTCCAGACAGAACTAGCTTTAGCCTTCATTTCAGTTTACCAAAAATCATTGAGGTCTCCTGAGTGCTAGGCACTGTCCTTGCCACCGAAAAAATAGAAAACGAAGACCCAGCTCCTTCCCCAAGAAGTCTCTGGTCCAGTGGCATCCCGAAGCCACCAGCCGAATGTTATACATGCTCAATCCTAGTAAAGTGACTCAAAATAGGGATCTGAGAAGGCCTCCTGGGGCAGGTAGCACTTGAGGGAGCTCGAATGGGGAGTGAGGACTCTAGTAGGTGATGGTGGGCAGTGAGGACTTTCTGGCTGAGGGAATAGCATGAAACAGGCTGAGGGACGTGAGCATACCCAAGGAAAGTGGCAAGGGCAGATCCTAGAGGGGCCGACTTCCGGACTCTGGTGGGTGGACTTTTGATGAAACCACTGGGTGCCCCATGACCCTGGTGGAACCCATGGATCACCTTAGTTGAACAGCAGGTGCCTCCACAGTCTTGGTTGAACCCGAGGGTGCCCTCAGAACCCCAACTGAACAAGTGGGTGCCCCCAGGATTCCAGCCGAACCACAGGGCGATGAACCTGAATCCTGACTGTCTCCCTTCACCCTTGCCCTGGTCACCCAGCAGACCTCGGCCCCCAGGGAGTGCTTTCCCTGCCTCCTGTCACCACACTTCCTTTTCTGGGCCACAGGGCCACTCTGGAGGCCAGACCCAACCCAGTTTTATGGAGGGTATGCAGGAGCCCCAGGGCAGCACTGAATCGAAGGAGACGGTACTGTCACCCAACACAGTGTGGATACTTTCTGCACGGACAGCCCCAGACCCCAGCTCTCAGACCCCTGCATCTCTGCTTGAGGCTTCACAGCTTGGCGTGGACTCGGTGTCCCTCTTCTGGAATGTGTAGGGCCTCTCCTGAACCACCCCCCCCCAATGCAGAAATAACCATCTCAGAAACATCCGGAGAGGCGCATTCCAGCCACAGGCCCGTCTGGGGGGCTCTCTCCAGAGACCCAAACTGTCAGGCCCCGGTGGAGCAGCGCAGAGAGAGAGAGAGAGAGAGACGCCAGGCTCTCAGACAAGAAGCAGCCCCCGCCTCCGAGATAGATCCAGTCCTCCTCCTCGTACAGAGGGGCTCCCTGGGACCTTGGGGGCAAGCGGGGGTGCAGGCGGTCGTAGGCAGGAGGAAGCCCTATAACAGCCACGGGGGCACTGTCACAATCCCCATTGTACAGACCAGGACCCTGAGGCTCGGAGGGGTTAGGGAGGGCGTGCCAAGGCACGCTGCTGGCCAGTGGCGGATCAGGGATGTGTAAAGCAAGCACAGCCCTTGGCGTATAAAACACTTGGTCATATCGTGTCTCTTCGGAGGCTCCCGTTGACCCAGAGCCACAGGTATCATTACTCCTACCTTGTCAATGAAGAAACCAAACCCGAGAGCATCGGGTCACTTCCTACACTCCTAAGCCAGTGCTATGGGAGCAAGAGTCAAATCAGGACCCCCCCCCACCTAAGCCCACCCTCTCCCCCAGAACGCGAGGGCCCTAGCCTCCTAGACAGCGGCTAAAAGCAGGTTATTCCCATGACACGGATGTGGGGGCCTTGCAGAAGTGCGTGTCAGCCCATGGAGGGCAGAAAGGGCAGAACTGTGAGGGGCCGTTGTCACTGGGTGGCCTCAGTTTCACGCATTTGTCAAAGCCACCTTTCTGAACAGGATGGAAACCCAAGACTAGAAATAAGAACGGAGTGATGGTTCTTGGGAGTGGCCAGTGAGTGGGAGAGGGAGCTTTGCCAGGGGCGACTTGGGCAAGTCGCCCGCTCCCCAGTGTGTAGGGACAGGTAAGATGGCCCCTGCGCACCGAGTGGGACACTCGTCCCCAGTAGCGGCTGCTGTTTGGAGCCAGGACGATGGGTGTCAGGGCCTGGCCTTAGGATTTAATTCAGCAGGCCTGAGCTGAGCCCAGGAGCCTGTAAGGTGAAGGGACCTGCAGCCAGGTTTGGGAAGCACAGGAGAGAAGAGAACTTACTAGAATCGGCATTCTGTACTTTGGAGCCTGGGCCACTTGCCAGCCAGCCGCGAGCATTTTCTTTCTGGGTTTCCTTGGTACTTAAGGAACATTCAAGGGATGGCTAAGGAAGAATCTTTGGAGTTCACAAGCCAAAGGCCCGGGGTGAGCCAGGTGGTGGAGACAGCAGGAGTCAGGGGGTGGCCCCAGGAGAAGGCGGGTCCCCCCCCAGACAAAGGGGACTGGGAGTCTTAGCGGGGTTCTGGGAGAGGCTTCACCTTCACAGCTTTAGCTCTCAGGCCGCTCTCAACTGCAGGGAAGCGGATCAGCCCCAGCGAGGCCCGTCGGCCCTGTGAGCGTCACTGACCTGCGGACAAATCTGGGGGCTTTGGTCCAGGCGAGCCGTGTGACTCCCTCTTCAACATGACCTCGCGTCGTGGGTTTTCCAGCAGTGAGGGTTAAACAGTTAAGACCCTCTGGGGCCGCTCCTGGTCTTTGATCCACCTCTAGGTGGGGCCAGAGAGAGAGAAACCTGGACCCAAATTCAGGGGTAGACCTCCTTCCCTTGGGTGCCATGCCCAGCTCAGTGCCCCAGAGTTGGAAACACTCGTCTTCCCTAGGACCAAAGAGGCCCCGAGGTCCCCTGCCTGCCCCTCCGAGTCAGCCCCTGGATTCACGGAGGTGGGCTATGTGTCCTTTCTCAGAGCTGCGACTAATGCCTGAGGTTACCGCAGCTGAGAAAGGAAAATGGGACACATGACCCCCTCCACTGTTTCCCAGTCCCCTGGCTGGGAGACCCACAGCAAGTCGCACCCCACCCCCCGGCCTTATCTGCGAGGGATGGACTGGTGTGTCTGAGCCCCCCTTACAGCTCTGACGGTCTGTGTTGACCTGCTCCTGGCCTCTCCTTCCAGCCCTTTCTAAGAAGCACGCTCCCCAGGGTTATGCGCTTGTCCCCACTTCACCCTATGCTGACTGAGCCCCTGAGGGACTTCCTCTGTGTCAGTCCCAAGAATAGAGCTCTGTACAGGACCTCCAAGTCACCCCTTTCGGAAAGAGAGCATTTCTGACTGTGGCCGAGGCCCCGCTTATTGGCAGAGCAAGTCCGCTGTCCCAGCCGCTGGGACGCTGGCATGCAGGAGCCTCCCACCGGGAAGGGTGGCACCCACGGCTGGGCTCCCGCAGTAGTCCGTGGGTGGGGTGTGGGAGGCAGCCACCATCCTGAGAGCAGGCCGACCCCAGCCAGCGCAGTCTGACAGGGGATGGCCGGGAGAGAGGCTGCAGACAGTCTTTCTGCCCAGATTGTCTCTGGACCTGAGCCGGCCCGGGGAGAGTGACCCGGGGGCCAGGCCTGCAATCCTCGCCCTAGGCCAGCTCAGAGACTCCCACGGCCCTGGGAGCTAACGTCCTGCTCACGGCCTTCGACACCCCACCTTCGACACCCCACCTAGACCAGTGACCTGCTAGATCTCTGAGGGGCCGGGATTAGCCCCTGGGTCCTTACAAATGCTTTCGCGTCCCAAAATGCTGATGGGACATCTCACAATTACCTGTTACAGAGCATATATGGGCCAACGGCAGGTCATGGCCGGCATCTTCCTCAGCCTTTGGCCGGGATGGGGTGAGCTCGGGGTGCTGACGTGGGCGTACCTGTGCAGAACAAGGGCTCAGCTTGGCAGCAGACGGCATCGCGGCAAGCCCTGGGGTCCTTGGGATTCTTTGAGAGTCACTGATTCAGTGCAACACTTCTCTCTTCCGGATGAGGAGACTGAGACGCGGGGGGGCGGAGGGAGCTGGAGAGTGGCCTGCCCCAGCCACCAGCACTTCCATAACGAAAGCCAGTCCTCAGACCCAGCCTCCCGGCCATTTCCACTCCCTCGATATACCCACACGGTCATCCCACACTCTCTGTTTCTCTGAGCATCTTCCATGTGCCAGACACCGTTCTAGGTCCCACAGACTCAGCTCCTGTCCTTATGGTGCCTACAGTTCAGAGGAAGTAGGTAGGTGTACCCAGGGCCATGTGGTCCCCGATAAACATCATCTCACTGGTAACAAGTGCCAAGAGACCACAAAACAAGAGGATGCGGTAGAGACAGGGATGCGCAGAAGGTTCTATATGATGCAAAAAATCAGGAAAAGCCTTGAGGGGGGCGGGGCGCAGAAGAGGGAGGGACAGCAAACGCAAAGTTCCCAGCGGACCATGGTTTGGCATGTTTGAGGAACAGGAGCGGAAAGGGCAGTGGGCTACAGCGTACTGAGCCAGGAGGGGGAAGCACGGAAGGGCTGGGTCTTACAGGGCCATGGAGGCCACGGTCAAGAGCTTGGATTTTACTCAAAGTGTAACGGAAGTCACTGGAAGGTTTTAAGCGCTGTGTTAGGTGATATGACCACAGTTTTTGCCAGATCCCCGTGGCTGCTCTGGGGAGGTCAGGTGGTCGTAGGTCAAGAGGAGAGCAGGGGGAGACCTATCCGGCTTCCAGTGACCTGAGAGAATGAGGGTAGGCGGGACCCAGGTGGAGACCGTGGACACGGTGAGCAGGCGTGTGTCGGGGCAGGATGGCCAGACCTGATGCTGGACTGGACAAGATGCGTGTGTTGGGGGAGAGGAGGGTGGGAGAGGACTGTAGGCATCACGGAGAGAGGACAGTCAGAGATGGTCTTTGGCCTAAGCCACCGGAGGGAGAGTAAGCGTTATCTGGGGCGGAACGTGAAACCCGGAGAGTAACAGGTTTGGTAAAGAGACAAGACTCGAGACTTCTGTTTCAGACATACAGGTTAATTTTGAGACGCTTATTACAAGTCCCCGTGGGCAGTTAGGGAGAAGTCTACAGCGCAAGGGAGAGGTCAAAGCTGAAATACAAATCTGGGAGTTATCAGGTGGAAATAATATTTAAAGTCACGAGGCCAGATGAGATCAGCTGGGCAGCAGGGGTGGGGGGCGGGAGCAGGGAAGAAAAGCCCAGGGCCGGCACCCCCACCCCTACCCCCTACTCCCACCAGGAGGGAGGGAGAGCAGGCGAGGGGGCCTGCCAGAGGAACCCGGAGGACCAAAAGCAGTGTTTCAGGAGACAGGGAGCTGTCAGCTCCCAGCTGCTGCTGGGAAATCAAGTCAGATGACCACAGGGAAGCAACCGGTGCGACCGGCAGCCTGGCGGCCACGGGGGACACTGACTGTGAAAACAGAGGGCCACGTTCAACAGCTTGTTCCAGGAGCAGAAGGTGGTAGGGGCGACTTTTGTACCTGCAAAGTCGGAGGTGGAACAGAGGGACCAGATTCCAAGAGAGGCAAGGGAGAGAACACACGACACCACGGCTCCCCGTCTGCAGGCCTTTTTCATAAATGCTTCCCAAGCCCTCCCGCAGAGGCCGGTGCGCAGTTATTGTTACGTCCATTAGGCAAACAAGGTCCAAGTTCCAGCTCGGTGATCAGCTCAGGGCTCCCAGCCAGGGACCCAAGTCCAGGCCCGCCTGACCCCAAAGCCCCTGCTTGTCCTGCAGGAGCCCCCCCCACCCCGGCCCCCGCCAGCTCCCGGCTCTGCCAGTCGCTCCCTGCTGCTGCCTCCCCCACCGGCCCCCCTCCCCCTCCATCCTGGTCGTTTGATCATTGCTGCCAGCTTCCAGGAGTCTTGGCCTCCGCCTCCCTCCTCCGGGTAAGCGCTGCTTTTTCTCTTTGATCCTGCAAGTTCGTCCTCAGCTGTGTCCTCAGCTGGGCCCCATGTCCCTCTCCCTGTCACTGCAGGATGTCCTCACACCCTCTGCCCAAGGTGGGGGGGGCGCCCGGGTACGTGGGATGCGAGTGCAGTTCCTGCCCACCCCCCGGCTGCTGCCGGGGGCTCTTCAGGCCTAGCCAGGCTGCAGTCCGGCCCCCACTTAGCACCGAGGGTCCCGAGACGTGAGCACAGGGGCCACAGCTGCCCATGGAGGTGGCCAGGAGCGGGCAGCCGGAAGGGCCGTGCATTCTCACTCTGATGGATCGAGATGGGCCTCAAAGTTCTCCTCAAGAGAATGGGACACACGGGGATTGGTGGTCAGGAGTCCCGAATGGGGCGACATAGCTGACAAAACCAGCCACCTGGCTGCCACCACCACCACCTCCCGTCAGAGAGGAGCAGGGCTCAGGACCCCAAAGTCCCTTTTGAAGCCAGGTGATTCCAGTGGAAAGTCACGAGGCAAGGCCCAGGGAGATAGGTAAGGTAGAGAGGAACGCTGCCGGGCCCTGGGCCACGTCGCTCTCTGCCCGGCCTGGCCGCCCTCCTCCCCGCCCTGCCGCCGCATCCTGAGCCACGCGAAGGTGGCCGGCGGGATGCCCAGAGCCGCCGCCAGCTCCTACCCTCTGATTCCGAGGCCCTGCCTGCCCCCCCCCCCGCTGTGCTGCGACCCGGCCCAACCACACTCCCCAAAGCCCTGACAGGGGGCTGCAGTAGTAATTAGCTTCTCACACATCCCCGGGGTTATTTTTAAGCCTCGTTCTTCCCTGGTTTATTTTTAAAGTAACACTGGCACGTGGCTGGCCAGCTGCCCTTCCCAGGTGCCGGTGCCGCTTTGGGCCAGGAAGGGAGCGGGGCAAGATCCGCCCCTCCCCTGGGGCCCCCCGCCGGCTGCCAGCGTTAACCGGCCCCTCACTGGATGGCACAGGACATTTCTGCTGCTCTGAAAGCCCAGGTCCAGCCTGGGACGAGCAGGTGGGCTGGCAGCGGGAGACGCCCCTTCCCTTCCAGAAACTCTCACACCTCCATCCCGCCACTGATGCACACACTGCGTGACCTTGGCCAAGTCGCCTCACCTGCCCAAGCCTCAGCTTCCCCATTGCTCAGTTGGGAGAGTGAGAGCCATCCCTGCCTCCCTAACTGTCAAATACTCAGAGAGTGAGAAACTGAAGCATCGCACGAGCATAAAGGAAAACACCAGGATGAACTCTGCATTCAGACGTGCTGCCCCCCAACACACACACTGTCCCACTAAACTCCCTTGACGCCCCGCCTTTCTCCCTGGGCGAGTGACTCCTCCGTGAGGGGCTCCTCGGTTCCCTTCATCTCTTACCCACCTGCCCTGAGACCAGCCGTCCACGTTTGCGGTCTGGCCGAGCTCCGATCCAGGCCGCCCGGGGTGCAGGGACAGCTGTCAGGCTGCTGGTGGCCACTAAAAGGCTTCTGCTTGGGATGGGAGTAGAGAGGGCAGAGGCGCCCCTATCCCAGCACCTCCCCCCACCCACCTCTTCCCTGGCAGCCTTCCAGAGAGCTCGGCTAGAGAAAAGCACTGCCAAGGGTTAGCTCCAAAACGCTTTCCTCAGCTACAGAGCAATAGCTGAGCCTGGAGAGGTGTGACATATGGCAGAGGACCCTGCAAGGCAGGTTGAAAGTTTGGGCCGCTTTCCCCGTAGCCAGTGGGGAGTCACGGAAGGTTTTGGAGCAGAGGAGTGACATGTTGAGCCGAAAACAGGTTTTTATGCAGAGAGCAGAGTGGAGCATGATCTGGAAGCTGACGGGGGAAGATTAGGGAAGGGACCAGAAACCTCCCGAGGAGGTCAGGAACCACTGCCCAAGCCCAGACTGGAAAGGGTGAGGGGCCCGGATGCCAGCAGTGGCTAAGGAACAGAAGAAAAGGACAGAACTAGGAAGGAGGAATGGCTAGGACAAGGTGTGCAGGGAAAAGGAGGGAGGGAAAGGGTTCGGTCTTGTTTACTAAGGAATGAGCACATTGGCAGGAGTCAGACAGTACAGAGAGAGCCAACATGGGGGAGAATGGTGCCTTCGGGTCGTCACACCAGCCTTGGTTGGCATCCTGGCTCCACCAGGTAGAGCGTGGAGAGGAGCTGGAGGCAAGTTCTCGGTGGCCTCTTCCGGGAGCCAGCCTCAGAGCAGCTCACGCAAAGTCCTGGCCCACCCTTACGGTCAGGGCGCGTGGGGTGAGACTGCAAAGGACCAGCAGAAGCAGGAGAGGAGAGCGTCCAGAGAGAAGTCAGAGGAAGAGCGGCCATCAGGGATGAGTGCGTCCAGAATATGAAGGACACTGGGGACGCCAACATCCAAGACCCTATGTGTGGTTGCCCAGGTTGTACACTGTCCAAAAGAATTCAGCTGATGGGTTAGGAAGCTGAAGTTCAGCGTGCTCAGCAAACTGTGCATCCACCCAAAGAGGCCCATTTTTTTTTTTTTTTCTAATTTTGTCCTAGAATGCTACATAGGTTGGGCAGCCCCGCCCCACTGCGTCTGACACTCAGGAAATTCCTGAGGTTTTCAGTGAGAGTAGTCTTGGTGAAGTGGAGGCAGCTGGAGGGGTGAGAGGGGAAGCAATTCTTGGAGGAAGTAAGACCAAGGAAAGAGCATGGGAGGCCTTTTAAAAAAAACAAAAACAAACACAAAAAAACCTTGAGGCCAATACTGAGACACAGGGAGAGGACGGTTTGAAGATATTGCCAAACGGGGGGCCTCCAGCGACAAAGTCGGGAGGAAGAGCCCAGAACCAGGGCAGAGCTTCGTCAGGGGTCAGTCTTGGGAAGGGAGTCTCTCCTCCTCTGAAAGGGAGAAGCTGGAAGAAAGCAAGGCCCGCAGGGAGAACGGGAGAAACAGTATGGAGAGGGCCTCGTTCTGCCATGTTCTAGATGAATGACCTTGAGCAAGTCACTTAACCTCCCTGTGGCTCAGCGCTTGCATCTTTAACCGGTGATAATAATAGTACCTACCAAATAGGGTTGTTTGAGGATTAAAAGAGGAACACGTATTAGCTCGCTTAGAGCGATGTGGCAGGTAGTAAGCACTATGTAAAAGTCAGCTCGTATTGTTTTGAACTGGGGAGGAGGGAGCTATGACAGAGGCATTTAATCATTTGAATAAAGCCAGGTGCAGAGAAAGCCGGCTCGCCCGGATTCCGCATTGAGGTGCGGTGGGGAGGGGGCGGCACAGCAGAACTGTAAGCAGTAGCTACAGAGAGCTGGGTCCCGCAGAGACAGCCTGGGTCCTGGGGACGCTGCCCAGCTTGGAGCTCTTGGCACCATAAAAAGCAAGTTCAGGACACCAAGGCATAAATAGGAGCCTCTATAGGCCAGAGGAGCCATGAAGTCATTCTCCTATTATACCCGATTCTGGGCTGTGCACAGCCGTGAGGAGGGAGGGCTTAGAAGGTGGCGGAATGGCAGAGATAGTTGAAAAGGCTGGGAAACCAGAGGTCAGAAGAGAGGTGGCCAGCCCAGGGTGAGTCAGGCAGTGGGAGGCAGGCTGGGGGTTGAGCATCCACGTCTCTGTGTGAAGGGCAGTGTCCCCAAGGATGGGGACAGCTGCTTGCTGTCTCCAGTGAGGACGACAGGCTGAAACGGAAAGGTCTGAGCCTTGGTCATTTCATTCCACCTGAGGAGCATTTCCGACAGGGCGTAGGGTTCGGTGAAATGTGTTTCCATGGAGAGTGATGGAATCTTAGCCTCCGGAGCAGAGTCTGTCTTTGTGGGGGAGGGGCTGGATTTGGGGACTTCTTTAAATCCTCAACAACTTGAAGGAACAGCGGGGCCCAGAGGCCAGGTCCCGTGAGGGGCTCCCTCTTCCTGGATTGAGGTGCAGACCGTCCGCCCATCGGGTTCTCGCATTCTCTGCCCTGGATGGCGGACAGAGTCGTGCCAGGAGGCTACCGTGGGGACATGTAGGGTGCCGGAGCCAGTGTGTATGGCGCGTGTGTCTGCGTGTGCACTTGTGCACAAGTGCTTGTGTGACTGGTGGCGGGGGGGACGCCACACCTGCAGGCCGGCTCAGAGGGAGAGAAGGTCCCGGCAGCTGGCTCTGGGCTGAAGTCCCTGTTGCCTGGAGTCCCTCTCCTCCTGGGCACTTCGCCAATCGGCACCATCTGAGCTCCTGAGCCCTGGGGAGAGTGCTGAGCCTAAGAAAAGCCTCCTTCACATCTCCTGGCATCTGTTTCCAAATTCTCTGCCAGCCCAGAGCTGTCTGGGCCAGTAGCCATGACCGACCAGAAAGGGGAGTGTGGAAGCAGGTGATGGAGACAGGGTCTATAGGGGCCACACCCCCTCCCGGACCTTCCCCCCAAACCCAACCCACCCATTAAGACTGGCTTCCTGCACCTGCTGGGAATCCGCCGTGGACGAGGTGGGCCAGCAGAGAGAGACCCACCTCCGTGCAAGAGCCCAACACCTGGCAGAGAGAGGCGAGGGCAGAAAAAGGTGCCACGCTGCCAGCTGGGGGAAAGTGTGTCCAAAGGGGGGGCCCGGGGCTGTCCTCGGGGGGCAGGAGAGATGAGGGAGGAAATTCCAGGCGGCTGCAACCTGAGGAAGTGCCCAGAGGTGGGATGGGGGAAGCATGCAGGGAACCCTTGCAACAGAAGGGACTGGAAGTGTCGGGCCCGGCCAGGTAGGGGGTGAGGTGGCGGACAGACAGTCTATGTGCTGGCCCAGGACACTCCAGACTGCATGTGTTACATCTGGGGAACGAAAGAAGGCTTCCGAGCGGTGGGTGGCAGCTCAGAACTGTGCTTAAAAAGTAATCACGTTAATAATGGCTGCTACTTCCTGAGACTCTCCGGTGCCAGGCCTGGTACCGGGCACTGGATTTCTAACGCCCAGGCCACCCAGCCACCTAGCAAGAGAAGTTGCGGGAGAGGCAGTAGGTCTGGAATCAAGGAGACCTGGGCCTCAGGTTCAGCTCCGGGGCTATACCCTGGGGTGAAACACCCCCTTTCCCAGGCTTCGCTGGCCCCAGCTGTTGAACGTGGATCGTCCCTGCCCAGAGGGCCGCACGCGGCTGTGGCGAGGATCGCCAGAGACGTGCCCAAGCACTGTAGAGTGCTGTGCCCACGTGGGTCTCCTGGAGCTTGGCTAGGGCCCTTCCGCCGTGCTGCTCACCTCGTAGGGACACCTTGTTCGGTGCTTGGGAGCCCGGCCCCTCCATCTGTAGCAGCTGGAGCGCAGTCAAGGCACAGCCCATTGGGGCCAGCGCCAAGTCAAGGGGAACGGCGGCACTTTGCCGGTGTGACAGCCAGCATTCAAAAGCCCAGGCCTCTCTCTCTCCCTCTCTCGGGCCACACCATCCCTGTCTCTGCTGTACCCAGGTGCTCTGGCTTCTCTTCCCCTGCAACTCCGACTCCCGAGTGACTTTGGCTCCCGGTGGTCCCAGCTGGGACCCAACTCTTTGTTACCCCGCAGCTCAGCTCCCCAAAGCTAGCCAGCCGGTCAGCCTGTAATCACAGTCCCTAAAAGAGATAACCTGACTGGCTCGGCCCAACTGAGGTTGGGTCCTCTTGGATCGGGTGTCCGTCAGTCGTCCAACCCACTGCAGCCTAGGCCAAGGTCACATGGTATAAAGGGGTTGTTGCAGGAAGAGGGAAGGCACTCCAGCCATGTCCACCAAAGACAGACTTCCTCGGGGCCCTGTCCCTTTGCCTGCTGCTCTGTGTGGCTCAGGGTCATACTGAAGCATCCTCGGAGTCTCCAAAGAGACCTCTAGAGGGCAGCTCCCTGGGACAGAAAGGACCAGCCTTTGGAGGGACACCGTCTCCCTCCTCACATGGTTTGAACACCCACTGTCTTACCCTGAGGAACTTATAGTCATCTTAGGATGATGGCCCATTACATGCGTTCTCCATGGTCTGTCAGCCAAGGGGATGGTCCCAGGGACACCCGGGAGCGTCTGGACTCCGAAAGCGGAAAGATCTATGGTGAATCCTAGCTTGGCCAATTCTTATCGGTCCTTAGCCTCCCTGAGCCTCGGTTTCCTTAACAAGATGGAGCTGATAGTGCCTACCTTGAAGGTCACGGTGAGGACAGGAGATAATTAACGTAAGGGTGCTGGGTTGCCGTTAGCAGTCAGGGCACTAAGGGCAGAGGAAGCAGAGGCTCCCTCCCCTCCGGCCCGGGAACGCCCTCCCTTACTGTCCTTCCGCCCTCTCGCACCCCATCCCCTCCCGTTCCCACCTGCCGCCCCACACCCAGCCTCACACATGGAGGCCAGGAGGCAAGTCTCCACCCAGGGGACCAATCCCGGGCCCTGACCACCCCTTAAAAACCATGGTCCAGTGTCCAGCACCCCCTCCCGGGCCAGCCGGGCCCCTCCCCACTTTCCGTGCAAGCAGACTTGACTAAATGAAGCTTTGCTCACGGACACATCACTGCATGTTAGGAGATGGGTAAATATACCAGGCGGCGACTGCCAGGGGAGGCAAGTGAGTGGCAGGGACGGACGCAGCGCAGAGAGCCGAGAGGAGGGGCCGCTGCTGGGGCCGGAGCGGGAGGAAGGCTCCTGGGAAGGCTCCTCGAGAGGGAGAAGGCAGGGGACTGGGGGGTGGGCGGCAGGGGCGGGGGGACACGGCAGCCAGCATTGCATCAGCATAGGGAGGCGGTGAGCGTGGAAAAAAGAAGGAAGGTCTTCACGATAATTCTATAAATCTAGAATTGTTCTAAAATTAAAAGTTTACTTAAATAAAAGAGTAAATGGTAGAAGGAGGAGGCGGAGGAGGAGGAGGACAAGGAGGGAAAAGGAGGAAAGAGAGCGTATGGCCTCAGACGGTAACCTTGGCCCCGTTTCTAGTGACAGCAAGGGCCAAGCGGCTCTGTGCCCCAGCCAGGTGTTCACGCCAGCCCTGAACGAGACCCCCAGGTATCCAGGGACATCTCGGGGGGCCTTAGGGAACATGAATGCCATGTTCCCAGCCACAGGAGCACTGGCAGGATTGCCGCGCCTTCCAACGCCCGCTGGTTTCCGGGCGCCCACGGTCCCACTGTCACAGGAAGGTGCCTCTGGCACGGACTCCACACATCCTGGGGAAAGTCTTTACTTCAGGGACAGGCTTCTCTCAGTTTCCCACTTAGCCCGTTTCTGTTCCCAGAGGGCAAGACCGAGCCACCCTGAACCCCACGTCCTCTCGTGGCCCGTCGCACAAAACAGGGGGTGCTTAGGAAATGTTTGCTCAATTAATTAACTAAGACAGGCTAAGAGGAACGAAGCCATCTCACCTCTCTGATTTCCCAACTGATATTCTTGAGAGCAGCCGGGTGCTGCAGCCTTCCCGGGTCCCCTGCTGCCCACTCGGCCTCCGTAGGCACCGTGCCCCACCCCCACCCCCACCCCGTCTTCCGGGACTGGCACTGAGTTCCCCACTGCCTCTCGCCATCTGGCTCAGGCCAGGAGGGCATCTTCTGGGGCACGCCAAGACCCAGCCTCTGGGGAGAAGGGCCTGGATGGGAAGAAGCAGGAATGGGAGCTGGAGAGGGCCCCCGCTTTGACCCCAGTCCAGAAGCCCCGGAGGCCATCGAGAGGCAGAAGGAAAAGAGCGAGAAGGCCCGGCTCTGCCACACACCCGTGTGGCCTTGTCCAAGTCGCCCAGCCCCTCGGCTCTGTCTCCTCAGCCGAAAACCCCAGGCACCTGCCTTCCAGAGTGCAGCATCTAACCCGCTAATGTTGGCTAGCCTGTGCGTGACGACAGGCCTGAATTTGTACCCTGACTTGGCCGCTCACCAGCTGTGTGGTCTTAAATGAGCGAACTGTGTCTCCATTTTCTCACCCGTAAAATGGAGACCATACCTCTCTCGTAAAGGTTTTGTGAAGATTAAATTAAATGCTAGGCATGAAGCCCTTCATACAGTGCCTGGCACACAAATGCTCAATAAATGTGAGCCCAGGTTATTAGTTCTGTTTTTACTACTACTACCTTGTACTACCACCACCGCCATTACTGTCAGCTATGTGTGCCAGGGACTCAGCTACCTAGAAGTAGCAGATACCACTCGTCCTCAGAGTCCAGAGGGAGACTGGGAGAACAAAATGAGAGAAGGGGGGTGTGGAAGGGAGTGTCTGGGTGGCTCGGTCAGTGAAGTGTCGGACTTCGGCTCAGGTCACGATCTCATGGTTCGTGGGTTCGAGCCCCCCATCAGGCTCTGTGCTGACAGCTCAGAGCCTGGAGCCTGCTTCGGATGCTGTGTCTCCCTCTCTCTCTGCCCCTCCCCCACTTGTGCTCTATCTCTGTCTCTCAAAAATGAATAAATGTTAAAAAAAAAATTTTTTTTAAAGGAGGAGGGGGAGGAAAGAAGAGGAAAAAAAAGAAAAGAGAAGGAAGAAAAAGCAAAGAAGCAGCTAAAAAGTAAAAAGAAGCAAAGATTCCAGGGCCCAGGAGGCTGGTCTCCAGGGCTAGATGGGGGTGCAGTTAGGGACCCCTCAGGGCTCAGCAGTCAGTAGGGGGAACCTGGGGACTAACGAGACTCCCTGAACCCCCAGGCCCGTGTTGGCCCTGGGAGACCCAGACAGGGACACGCGGTCCTCTCCTCCCTGACTCCGTGTGGCCTCCTGGGCTAGGAGGCCGCATGGGGGTGGAGTCGGGGACCTCAGCTGCCCCTCTGCCTCAGCTGGGGGGGTGTATTCAGATCAGAGCACTGCCCGCCAGGCTCCGGCCCCTCAGGCTATCCACGGTGCCTGCTGAGCGCTGACTGGGACGGCTCTGCCGACCCGGGGGCCCCCGCAACTGCATCTGATGTGCCCCCAAAGGCTCAGTGCCATCGTTTGCGGGACCCAACAGTGCTCTCTCCACTGTTTGTGGGGCAGGGTGCACCTCTGGAGGCCCCGAATCCCAGACTGTCGCAAGGCCTCAAGGACATCTCTAGCTTCTTTGTTTCCCCCAGGGGGGCCTCCAGGCCAAGAAAAGGGCAGGGTCTTGCCTGCGATGGCACGGCGGAACCCCTAGCACCAGACCCCAGGCCCTCTGACTTTCGTTCCTATGGAAGAGTCCTGGGGCAGCCTGCGGCAGTGGAAAGAGAACTGCCTTTGAAATTCAAGTACGGTTGTAGCATCCGTGGCCGGAAATAAGACCCTTTACTTCCCTGAGCCTTAGTTTTCACATCTGTAAAACAGGAAGAAGAACGGCACCTAGGGGGTTGCTGTGCAAGCTCAGACGAGAGACGGTGAAAGGATTGCTTTGTAAATGACAAAGCCCCGCACGCGGGAAACTCGGAAAATATTACTATGTGAGAACTGAGAGCACTTGCGCGTATTAAGGACTCGAAAAGTCTGCTGGTTGAGCGGATGCATGATCAAGGCGTGGGGAGGGATGACTAAACGGCGCCGAGCACTGATTTGTTTAGGTGGGTGGAATCAGGGAGGCTTCACTGAGGGGGTGACTTTTGAGATGGGCTTTGACGGAGGAGGAGAAACCTATCGGGAAGAAAAAAAGCATGCGCGGTGCCCACGTATGCGGAAGGGCAGCCAGGGCCTCCGGAGAGCTCTGGATCCCAACTTTACACGCAGGTTTGGGCTCCAGACCCTGCTCGAAACTCACCCCACTCCTCCAGGCCTATGCGTGGTGCCAGGAACAAGGGCAGCTAATTTATTAAATCCTAAAATCTAATATGGTCAGAGAAGAAATAGCCTTAATCTAACATTCCATTCGATAGGTCAGAACACTGAGGCTCAGGGGGCTGATGTGCCTTAACGAAGGCCCTAGGGCAGACTCAGCAAACTAGGGCCCCTAAACCAAATTTGGCCCAACTCCTATTTTTATAAATAAAGTTTTATTGGAACGCAGCCACAGCCGTTCATTTACATATCATCTATGGCTTTTGTCTTGATATAATGGCAGAGCCGAGTAGTTGCAAGAGGCTGTGTGGACCGTGAAACCTAAAATATTTACTATCTGCCCTTCGAAGAAGAAAGTTTGCCAACTTCTGTCCTACAGCAAGGTAGTGGCAAGAGCTGGGACGGGAGCCAGGCCTCCGACTCCCGGTCGGGTGCCTTTTAATTCCACGCACCCTTGCCCCTCCGGGCCCCTGCCGCCCCTGGTAACACTGCCTGAAGGGTGAGACCTCAGGCGGCCAGGCTCTGGACAGGCTCAACTCCAGGACGCACGGTGCAGCCAACAGGGCACACCTGGGCTGGCCCCTGTTACCCTCATGACAAAACAGGGCCTCTTGCTGGAAGCAGTTCAGCCCCTTTTGGGGGGAATCTGACACGGAAATGCCAACGCGCGCCTGCTTCTCCTCCGTGGGCAAGAGAGAAGGGGCCAGAGAGTGTTCGGTGTAGGACGCAGGCCAGCCAGACGCCGGAGTCACAACCACGGCCTTTCAAGACGCGCACAGAGGAGGACTGGCATCTCCGGCCATCTGCCGAGGTGGCCAAGTCTGCTTTACATGGTGCCGTAGATTACTTTCTCGGTGCCAGGCCGTCCCCAGTGGATTCGTTTAATTAAAACCCCACCACATCCAATCTGTTAGAAGTTCCGAGGTCACGCATGTCCTGTCCAACTCGTCATAAGGAGGCAGATAGGCCACGGGCCGGGGCCCCAGCCACCTGGTACAGTGACCAGCCTATAAGAGATCCCCTAAGCCCCCGGTCAGTGCATTTCCGAGGACGATCAGAGTTGCCGCCCTGCGGTGTGACCCAGCCCCCTGTGGACCTCACACTCTGTTCCCCCTCCTTGTCTCTACCCCGTTCACCTCTCTGGCTCACTGCTGATGCCTCCCTTCCTTAATTTACTCATTCAACAGAGACCGATTAATGCCAGCTATGTGCCAAGCCTTCTTCCGAACGTGGGGAAAATAGCAGTGACAAAAGAGACAAAAATCCCTGCCCACGTGGAGCTTACAGTTTAAACCTGGAAATGGAAGAGCATCTCACACACTGCGTCTCTCCTCTTTCCTCCCCTCCCTTCCCTTCTCCCCTCCAGAACTCAGTTTAGGCTTGAGCACTTGACAATGGGACCCTGCAGAGGCCTCTTAATTAAACCTCCTGCCCCCCCATCTCCTACTGCCGCCCCCCACCCCAAAAGGGGGATGGGAGGAAAACCCATCGAGACACTCCTTTGGCACGTCCCTCCCCTACTTGGGAGCTATCGATGGCTCCTCACCGCCTTCGAGTTAAGATTCGAACCCCTCACCTCCCCGTCACCTACCTTGCTCTCTCACCAACCTACGCGGCTCAGGTGAACTTTCCGCTCCAAGAAATCCGGAGCTTTTGTTTTGTTAGATTTATTACATTCGTCGCTGGCTGCTTATAAAAGTACTAGCTTCTAGAAAATATACAAGATATACAAAGCAAATTAAAATTACTCGTGAGTCCCATGATTCAAAGATAAACTCTCCGAGCTTTTTCGTCTATTTCTTTCCAGCTTCTCTTTCCACGTGTGTGTCGATATAGTTTTTATATTTACATATTTAGCGTGGCATCCCATTATACATCAAGCGTTGTGTCCTGCCATTTTTATTTAACGTTCTATGGTGGTTTTCTATGTAATTAAGAGCCTGCTGAAGAGTATATTTAATGGCTGCACAATATCCCACCGCATAAACATACCTTAATATGTTTAACCAAACCCCATCGGCGAACATTTGGACTGTTTACAATCTTTCACAATGAAAACGTTGCTATAAACATCCTTCTTCATAAATCTTTGCTCCGCTCTCTGGTTATTTTCCCAGCAGAGATTCTTAGAAGTGGCACCGCAGGGTCACTGGTTAGACACGTTTCTAAAGGTTCCTGATGTGTATTGCGAAGCTGGCTTCCTGCAAGCCTGTCGGCCCCCCTTCCCCTGTGCTTTGGGAGAATGCCCACTAGCCTCGGACAGGCATATCTTCTCTGCCCCTACTGTGGACGCGTGTCTCCTTGCATTGTGTCTTTGCTTCAGCAGCTCCCCTCTGTCAGAACCCTGCGTTGCCCATCCATCCTTCAGGGCTCAGGGCAGAGACCACCTCCTCCACGAAGCCCCTCCCGATACGCTCACTAAGGTTCTCCACCTCTAGCCCTCCTTCAGCTCCTGTCTTAAGTTCTTCCTAAGATCATTCCCACCGGTGCCATGCATTTTCATAATGTGGGGTACGAACAGCCTCTTCTTTGTAAGGGACATTGTGGTGCTTCCGCTGAGGTGTTTCATCTGATTGACTTCAGACAGGAAGCATTTTGAGGTCAAGGACACGGTTGGATGATCGGAGCCTACTTACCCTGGCCCCATCACCGACCTCGAGTCTGGCCCGACCTCAAGCTAGCTCCTGACTTCATGGAGTTTTACAAGGGCATTCACTACTCCTTGGCCTATCAGAACATTCTTTAGGATGTTCCCCTCTGCAGCGAGGACTGACTGGGACAGAGGGCCCTGGGTTCCCGTCCTGGCTTTGTGAGGGACTCCCTATGTCCTAGGGCCAGTCCCCGTCCCTCTCTGGGCCTCAGTCTACGCATCTATAAAATGAGTGTGTTGAACTGCATAGTCTCTCGCCCTCTAGGACTGATTGCCCCTGCAGCCCCAGGCACCCAGAGCAGCCCCGGGGGGCCTCCGAGGGCCGCTGTGCAAAGCCAGCCTCTGGGACAGGCCGGAGGGAGCTGGCCGGTTAGGCAGGGCCTGGCTCCAGGCCAGGCTGTGTCTGCAAACACTGACCTTGGCTGCCGCAGGGATTTTCCATGACACCAGCACCCTCCTCCCTAGCTCCCCCTGATCCCACGTGGGCCTGGGGAGGCTGGGGGATGGGAGCGGCAGGGGCCGTCCTATACCAGAGGACCCTGCGCCACGGCAGTGAGCACCTGTGGATGGGGTGCGGCTAAAAGAGAGAGAGGAGAGAGCGGCGGGCCTACGGGTGGAAAGTCTGGTGGGAAAGCAGGAGGAAGAAGAGCACCTGTCGGTGCGGAAAGGGGAGAAGAGGCGAGAGAGGGGCTGGGAAGAGGGGAGAGAGGCCTTGGAAAGGGGCAGGATGGAAGGAGGGAGGGTGCTGTGCTTCAGAGCCGTCCTTCCTGGGAGCTGCAGCCTGGAGGGGACAAACTCCAGACCCAGTGCTGCACACTGGTCCCTCCCCCCAGCCCAGGTCCATGAGGCCCTGGTGGTTTCCCAGGCTCAGTTGGGGCTTGGCCAGGCCCGGGGTACGGGGAGTTCCTCCTGGGCCCCCGAAACTGACCTCATTTTGCAGGGGCCCCGGGGCCCCTGGAAGGACAGGAGGTCTGAGTCACTAAAGGCCTTCCTGCCAAGGCCACCTCCCCTCCCCGCTAAGGAGAGGTTCCTCTCATCCACACCCCAGACTTAGCAGCTTTCTGGGTTGAACAGCATTTTTTTTTTTTTGGAGTTTTATTTATTTATTTTGAGAGAGACAGAGACAGCGTGAGTGCGGAAGGAGCAGAGAGGGAGAGGGAGGGAGAGAACCCCAAGCAGGCTCCACGCTGCCTGCGCAGAGCCCTTTGCGGGGCCCAAACCCACAAAACCATGCAATCATGACCTGAGCCAAAATCCAGAGTCGGACGGTTAACCGACTGAGCCCCCCAGGCGCCCCTGAACAGTATTTTCTGAACAGTAGCTCCTACCAGGCCTCGCGCCGGACACTGAGGGGACTCGATGCTCCCCCCTCACCCACCCCGAGCTCAGAGCCCTGCAGGAAGTGGCTGGGAGCAGGAAGGTGAGCACCGCAGCCAGGCCAGTGGAGCAGAGCCTCCAGCGCCAGCGAGAATCCAGGAGAGTTCTGGAAAAGGTATGGTCTGAGTGGGCCCTAAGGCTAGAGGAGAAGGTGGCCGTTCTCTTCCCTGCCTCCACCAGGCAGCCTCCTCCCTCCTCCCAAGGGCCTGGGCACTCCTGCCAGCTTCCTTCCACCTCATCTCCCTCACACACCCATTAGCCTCCTATCCCACTTCCTGGCTCCGCACCGCTGCCCGCTCCAGACCAAGGGGGCGGCTCCCTGTCTGCGCCTCAGGCCCCTGAGGAGGCAGGGCACTCAATGGGCCTTTCCGAGGGGACCCGCGGGTTCGGGCCTGACCGCCCTCTGCGGACCCCGAGGGAGAGCCCGGCCTCCCTCCGGGGGCACCCGTGCTCTGCGGCTAGTCCCCTGGCTCCCTGTGTCTCCCTCGAGCCCCCACTTCTCTCTGGCTGCCCCACCAGGCCCAGGCGGCTCAAAGGTCAGCTCCCCTCCCCGCCTCCAGCTCTGCACCAGCCCAGCTTAGCCCACAGTTCACAGCCTTCGGGTGCCTCAGGCACAGGTCTGATCCATCTTCAGGGCAAACATTAGCCTGACTGGTGCCCTTATTTACACTAGATAACTAGGTCTACCAGGAACCAGGAAACAGGAGGCAGCCAGGCACGGCCAAGGGCGTGTGTTTCTCCAGAAGGGATGGGACATCTGAGAATCTCCAAGTCAGAGACCTAGAAGGAAGACCTTAGAGTTTCTGATGCTATAGGCGAGCATTTTCCACGAACCCTTGTCCGGCAACTCGCACTGGAAGGAAAGTGCTCGAAGGCCAAATAAATGGGAAGACTTAGCACAGTCCCCCAATTTCGACCTACCTTGCGCATGTATGGCTCTGGTAAAGCCTACACTTAAATCCAGTGACAACAAATCTGGTTAAATTCAGCATTCCTCCAGTTCGATTGAACCAAGGAACCCTTTCCTCCTCCAGCAGTTGAGAACAGTCCATGGAGCGGGTGTTCCAGGAAATTAACTTTGGGAAACACTAATCATGGGCTGCTGGTACTAACAGGAACTCTAAAGACCATCTAATCTTGATGTTCTGCCAAACACTCATACTCATAATTAATATTCATCGATCCCGGTGTCCTAAGCATCCTAAGTCGGCCAACGCCTCAAAATCCCCACAGCAACTCTAGGAGGTAAGTATAATCATCATTCCCATCTTACGGAGGAGGAGACTGAGGCACTTAGAAGATTCCGTTACTTGGCCAAAGTTGAAAGCTGTTTGGCTCCAGGCACTGTGCTGTCATCTACGCCACTAAGCCGCCGAGATCCCCTGCGGAAAATAGAAATATCTATTTTTAGAATTTCGCAAGCATAACAGTAAGTTAATCCAGTCTCTAGAATCTGTTAGCCCCTGTGAATTCAGCCGTTCTGATTGGCAGGTAGGTCCTTAATTCATTTTGATGGGGAAAGAATTAATTATTGCTGTCACGATCATCTATCCAGGGCCTGTTCTCTGTGTGAGCTGCACCGATTGACCCATCGGGCTTCACAAATAAAATCTTTCAAAATTTAGACTCTACGGATGGGTGGGTTAATAGAAAAAATGATAAAAGGAGGGCGAAATTGACAGGAACCTTTGATCTTGCCCTATCCTCATGTCGCAAAGGAGGAAAGCAGGGGACCAGGGAGGGGAAAGGAGTAGCTCAAGACACAAACCCAGTGATGGCCAGGGCCAGGTCAGACCCCTGGATCTCCTGCCTCCTCAGCCTGATGCTTTTTTCTCCACCCAAGGCTGTGGCCAGAGTTCTGGCTCGGTAGCCAGCTAGGCCAGGGGTAGGAGGTCAAGCACTCAGACGGAAGGGCCCACGATGTATGTCAGTGGGGTCCAGCCAAGGCCATCGCCAAGGGTTCAGACTGGCTATTTGTGCTTGAACTGGAAGGAAAGAGGCTCTAGGGAGACGCCCTAACCCTCTGCATCTCCCTGGAAGACAGCTTTGGCCAGTCTCTGAGTTCCTCGGGGATACCGGAGGAAAACCAAGAAACCGAGGCCCAGGGCTTCCTGTCCCACCAGTCACTTCTCCTGCTGCCCCAAATATCCAAAATTAATATCTGTGTCTGACCACACAGTTAATTTTATATCCAGCCGCCTGCCTTCCTCAGGTGGATTCTATGCCTCCAGCCAGGTTCCGGGGCCGTCTCTTAGCCTAGTTGCTCCCAAGCGGGGGCTGCTGGGCCCTTGTTGAATGAACAGGTCAGCCTTGGTCACGCTGAGCCAGAGAGCAGAAGGCACAGAGCATGGCCATGGGAACTGAGTATCATGGGTTATCCTGGCTCTGCCATTCACTGGCTGTGTGACCTGGAGCAGATCACTTTCCTTCTCTGGGCCTCTATTTCCTCATCTGGACCACATAAGGGCCGGCTCATTCGATCACTAAGGGCTTTTCCGGCTCCAAGAACCTCCAAGTCTGGGGGCTTCAGGAAAGGTGACTGGGAGAGGAGGGGGCAGTGACAGCCCCGGACAGTGCTCTGAGAGTCTCAGGATCGGGGAGTGAGTTCTGGCTGCTCAGTCCATCAGGTCCTGCGAGGGAGGGTCCTCAGGGAACCAGCCGCAGAGCGCGACTTCAGTGTGCGTCAGTGACACACGGGGACAGACGGAGCCTCTCGCCCAGAGACTCACAGAGCTGGACAGCGAGGGGAAGATGGGGACTGTCTTCTGCCCCCTCTCTCATAAACCCACGCCTGATGTGGGCAAGGACCGGGGCAGGCAGCGGGCCTGCTAGCAGACAGACAGGCCTTGCCAAACTCGCAGTTCCTTCCCAGAAGTTCCAGGGCCCCCCGGGAGTGGCTCCGCCCCAGCTGGCACCGCTTGGAGCTGGGCGCCCACGTCAGTAGGTCCCTTGCCCTTTCACCCAATGACAGAGGAACAGACGAAGGGACGGGGGTATGCTGACCCAGGGCCAGGTACTTGGAGAAGCATCCGGCTCCCCAGGGCATCGCACTCCCGTTGCCACATCCGGCTGGGAGCGGCGCCCGAGGATGCGGCTCCTCGAGGAACGCTCGCCTCTCGGGGCCTCAGTTTCCCACCCCAGTCACCCTTCCTGGGTGACGAATCGGCTCTGAGGCATCGGAATGAGCGATGAGTCAGAAAGGCCTAGAGGCCTTGGCCAACTCGCAAGGCCTCTCCGGCCCTTTCCAGCTATAAAACAGAGAGAGTCAGAATAATGGCCTTGTGGAAGTTTTTCAGGGTTCAGGTTTAAAATGTATCTGAAGGATAAGACCTCAAGCCTCGGCCTGTGGTAGGGAGAGATGGTGAGCCCTGGGGGGGTGTCTGACCCCAAGGGTGAGGCACAGCCAGGCCGGGGACACCCGGGACAGGACAGTGGACAGACCGGGGCATGAGGCTCTGGCCGGAGAAGAGCCTTTGGGTAAGCCTGGATGCTGCGTGAGCATCGACGGGGCAGGCAGGGAACGGAGTCATCACTTCTGGCCGGGAGCTGGAAAAGCACAAGAACCCTCGGGCCCTGAGCCGGCAGAGGCAGGATGGACGCCATGCGCGGACAGGCCTGGGGAGAAGAAGGTGGCCGCGTGTCTGGGGGCACGCGGGCTGTCCTGAGACCAGGCAGGGCCTCTCCGCAGCTGGGGGACCTCGTGGGCAGCTACGGTGTGGCCAGGCCTGCGGACGCCGGGTTTTCCTGAAGTCAGAGCCTCCGAGTGAGCACAGGGTGAGGTGGCAGTGGTGGTGAGAGGGGGTCCTTCTCGCTGACCTCACGGTGGCTCCACGCCAGACCACACTCTCAGGCAGCCTGAGATCCCACCCCCCCCCCCATTTCATCACGAACCCCACAGGTCCTGAAGTACTTACGTGTCCAGCTTATGTGTTGCGCCGGGCAACCAGGCTGGGTATTCATTCATAGCTGCGGCTCAACCCCCCCCAGAGTCCAGGCCGGGCCAAAGAGGTCCAGAGAGGGGAATGCATTTGTCCAAGGTCACACAGCCAGCGTGCAGTCAAGCCGGGGCCGGGCCCATGCTACCTGACCCCCGTCCAGCCCCAGCCACGGAGCCGTGCCCCCCCCCACACCCAGCATGGCGCTGGCCTGGGGGACAGGGAAGGACAGGATAAGAAGCAGTTCTGGCTCGGGGCCCGCCCAGCTGTCGAGGTGAGTTGTGGTCTGGCTGCCGTGGCCGAGCTGGCGGGCACAATCTGTTCTCACCCTGCTGGGACACAGGCAGGCCGGGCAGGACGGCTCAGCGGCTCAGCTGTCCGGGCCCCTGGCACAGAGTGACACAGTCAACCAGCTAGGTGCCCTGGTGGGGGGGGGGGCGGGGGAGCCCCTTCTAAGGGCAACCCGCAGCCTCACGCACTCGAAGCGGCTGTCCCCAGATCTCCCTGAGCTTTAAGATTCGAACGGCCTGGGGCTGACAGAGATGCCAGCTTTACTGGAACCGAACTGCCCCCCAGCCTGGAAACGTGAGGGAAGTCCGGCACTCCACTCATTACTAATCACAGTGAGCCATTACCGGACATTTGATATGTACCAGACTCGAGGTTAAGTGCATTATACACTTTATCTCATTTATTTCTCCCGAGAAGCCCTGAGAGGCAGGTTCTACTTATTAGCCCCATTTTACACATGTGGAAACCAAGGCTCACGGAGGTTTAAAAAAAAAAAAAAAAAGACAGTCCCCGGAAGAGTCAGGATTTGCATCCAGGTCAGACACCAAAGCTCATGGCGTCCTACCTTGCCGTGCACCTATTCTGGGCATAATCCATGGGCATGGCAGGCGGTGTGGAGGGGGAAGCTTGAGAGAAACAGGACAAGGTCCAGCTGGTGCCCACCCTACCGCCCCGAGCCAGCGTTTCGCCGTACAGAGGGGGCGGGGTGGTAACACTGGCCCCGGAGTTCAAAGCTGAACCTTCTCGGTGCCACTCAAAACGGAGAAGATCACTTCCAGGGAGGCTCTAGGACAGCTGCACGGAAGAAGGAGCATTGGGTTACATGTTGATAAGGCTTAGAAAGGAGGAACGACTGGAGATCCTGCCAGCCGGCATTGTTTTATTATAATAATCCTATTAACAAAAGTAATAAATATCTTAACAGCCCAGTGGGGGAAAAAAGCAGGGCCAGGCCCAGCCGAACTCATTTCACGAACGAGGAAAACACGCTCAGAGTGGGGGTGCAGTTTGCCTAAGGTCACAGAGCCACTAGGGACAGGGACCTTGTGCCTGGGGCTTCTGACTTCCCATCCAGGGTCCTTTCCCCTCCAGGTCTCCAGGCACGACTCCTGACTGAGGGCCATTTGATGGTTGGCTCAGAGGGAAGCTTTGCCTCTGCCTGGCTCCTGGCTCCTGGCTCCTGGCTCTGTGAGGGCTGGGCTGTGGGGGGGAGACGGGGGTCGGGTTCCTCTCGCCGATGATAGTAACCCCTGGAAGGAGGGGCAGGGGCCCTGCTCTAACCTGGGCAATACCACCTCCCCATGAGGACAGACCCTACTTTGGGCACAGAGGATGACCCCAGGGCACGAGACTGGGGGCCGATGAAGGCCCTGGAGCACCAGTGCGTCCAGCTAGCAGAGAGGCACTGTCCCCTTGCTCCCCTGACACCGGTAGGCCAGCTGCCTCAGGGACATTGGATGGCCCCGGTTGCCAACTACCCCTTATAAGCTTTGGCTGGCAGCAAGGAAGTTACCAAGGAGCCATCCCTGCCTCGGCTTCCCTCCCTCCACACAGTCAAGAGCAGAGGCTCTCCAACCTCCACCCCTTACAGTCAAGGAAACTGAGGCCCCGAGAGGACGAGGAACGGGTCCAAAGCCCACAGACACTGAACTAGAAACCAGGTCTCCCAAACGACCTGCCGGTCCCCTTCACGCTATCCCTGCTGCCTCTAGACCAAGTTCCCACAGCACTATGAATCAGCTCCTTCTTCAGATTTAGAAAACAGTTAGGTCTTTGAAGCCAAACGGACTCGAGTTCAAACGCGAGGTTGCTCTACTTCCCAAACGGTGTGACCTTGGAAAAGGCACCGAATCCTCCCTGTTTCCCCCTTCCTTCCTTCCTACCCTGTGGCGTCAGCCAGGCACGGCAGCGAGGAACCGGCCCAGCGTGCGGAGCCAAGGACGTGCCCACAATCGTGTGCCGTCTTCTCGGCGGCTGGAAGGAGAGGCCCGAATCTGCAAGGCTCGGGAGGTGGCGGGCAGAGATCTCGGGGAAGGGGACGGGGTTTCCAGAAGAGCAGCCCCACAGCGCGTGCTTTCTCTCCTCTCCCCCCGGCTTTTCCCCAGGCTACGGCCACGCGGCCCCCAGCACGGACGGCGGCAAGGTGTTCTGCATGTTCTACGCGCTGCTGGGCATCCCGCTCACGCTCGTCATGTTCCAGAGCCTGGGCGAGCGCATCAACACCTTCGTGAAGTATCTGCTGCACCGCGCCAAGAGGGGGCTGGGCATGCGGCGCGCCGACGTCTCCATGGCCAACATGGTGCTCATCGGCTTCTTCTCGTGCATCAGCACGCTGTGCATCGGCGCCGCCGCCTTCTCCTACTACGAGCACTGGACCTTCTTCCAGGCTTACTACTACTGCTTCATCACGCTCACCACCATCGGCTTCGGCGACTACGTGGCGCTGCAGAAGGACCAGGCGCTGCAGACGCAGCCGCAGTACGTGGCCTTCAGCTTCGTCTACATCCTCACGGGCCTCACGGTCATCGGCGCCTTCCTCAACCTCGTGGTGCTGCGCTTCATGACCATGAACGCCGAGGACGAGAAGCGCGACGCCGAGCACCGCGCGCTGCTCACGCGCAACGGGCAGGCGGGCGGGGGCGGCGGCGGCTGCGGGGGCGGCGGCGGCGGGGGCGGCGGCGGCGGCGGGGGCGGCGGCGCGGGCGGCAGCGCGCACACCACGGACACCGCCTCGTCCACGGCGGCGGCGGGCGGCGGCGGCTTCCGCAACGTGTACGCCGAGGTGCTGCACTTCCAGTCCATGTGCTCGTGCCTCTGGTACAAGAGCCGCGAGAAGCTGCAGTACTCCATCCCCATGATCATCCCGCGGGACCTCTCCACGTCCGACACGTGCGTCGAGCAGAGCCACTCGTCGCCGGGAGGGGGCGGCCGCTACAGCGACACGCCCTCGCACCGCTGCCTGTGCAGCGGGGCGCAGCGCTCCGCCATCAGCTCGGTGTCCACGGGCCTGCACAGCCTGTCCACCTTCCGCGGCCTCATGAAGCGCCGGAGCTCCGTGTGAACGCCCCGCGGGGCCTGGAGCGCCTGGGGTTGCGGGGCCGCGGGGAGGGAGGGTCTCCTGCCGGGAGGAGCGGCAGGGGGTCGGTGAGGAGGCCCCATGGGACCCTCCCCACAGCCCGCGCCGCCCTCCTCCAGCGCCCCCATCTCCCGACTGTGCCTGCTCGCACCAGGCACCGGGTGTTTCAGGACATCCGCGCCCTGCAGATTCCGAGAAATGTGAAATTCTGGGTGGGGGGGAGGGGTGCGGGGTGGGGGAGAGGAGGCAGAAGCTGGGGGCCTCCCATCCCTCTGGAAATCTACGGAGCTCCCCCGTTCTCAGAGGCCCTGCTGGTACCCAGGCCGCCCCCCACCCGCCTCCTCCATCCGGAGGGAACTTCGTGTTCTGTGTAAGTTTGCATCTCTATTTATACCTCTGTCCCGCCAGGTCTCCCACCTTCCCTAGGCTCCAAAAGCCAGGGTGTCTTTGTTCAGGTCACCCCCACTCAGCCCCACTCCCCTTCCTCACCCCCAGCTGTGTCTCCCAGCCCCCCCTCCCCCACTTACCGTTTGTGTTGTTTTGCATGGCTTTGCAGTTATGAAGAAAGTGGAAACCCAGCGGTCCCTAAAGCTAGTCCCCAGAAGGCAAGCCGACTGAAGCAAGGACAGGCAGGCTGCAGGAGGGACGGACGAGGGAGGGGGAGACGACGGGCCTTAAGTCCGCAGGGCAGCCCACGGATAGATGAGAGTTCACCGGCCTCCAGCCTCAGACACCGCCCTTAGAATCAAACAGAAAACTTCACCCTCTCGGTCCCAGTCCGCTGCTGACAATGGCCAGCTCAGATCTGTGGAATGAGGCTCAGCCTCTGAAACCCTGCCCTGATTTCCCATTCATCTGATACTCACAGTACCTGGACAGGTCAGCAAGGCAGGAGTTCTGATCCTCTTTTTACAGGGGACGCCGAGACCCAGACAGGAGAAGAGACTTGCCCAAGGTGGCACAGATAGCAAGAGGCACGGGCACAAGAACCCAGGCTGCTGCTTCCGAGTCGCGGGGCCTTTTCCTTCTGACTTCCCTGCTGTCAAAAGCAAAGCTGCTGCCAGGCACTGGGTTGGGGCTCAGGCTCCACTCGGCTTGGCCAGGAGGCCGGGGCTCTGAATGGCCTCCTGAGGCAGGGCGGGACCCCTCCGGTCTTCGGACCACCTGCTTGCAAACAGGGAAGCAGGGCTGAGACTCATGGAAAAAAGGGCAGGGGCCAGGGCTCGAGGAGGTTGGGAATCGGGCAGAATGAGCTAGAAAACTGTCGGGCCTGTCCAGTCGGGACATTTATCCCTGGCTCTACAGCCAGCGTTGGTGCCTGTGTCCCAAGTAGCTAGAGATAAATTAAGGCTGCAGCAAGGAATGCCTCTCTCAGGTAGGGAGCTTGGATCCAGTGTGCCCCCTCTGCCTACCCCACCTGCAAACCCAGGTGCAGAGCGAGCAGATGGCGGTGATACCCTAGACTCCATCGGTGGGCCCCACAGCTGGAGCTGGCACGGGGTCTCGGGACAGCGTCAGTGGCGGGCGAGGGGCGTCTCCGCACTCAGAGCTGCCCTCCTGTGTTGTTGTCATGGCAGCTAGCTCCCTAACGCTGCTGAGCAAGACCAGCCCTGGTATTCGGGGAGGCTGGAGAGGGGGGCGGTGGGTCCCACAGGTTGGTCAGCCTCGGCCGGACCCCAGCCACGCGCCCTGGGCCTCTGCGAATGCCTAAGAGAGAAGTCTGGCCTGTGTGTGAGTCCTGTCTCAGCGTGGAGGCGCTCACTGCCCAGGGGCCGAGAAGAGGGCCCAGGACCCGGGGGTGACCTCTGTGTTTATGTGTGGGGGTGGGGGATAGTGCCGGCTGCCTCTGTCCTACGTGTGACCCTGCCCTCGAGGGGTCCTGTCCCGTCAGTCCCGAGGGAGCCACAACCAAAGTTGCAGGGAGATGGTGAGGAAGGAGGCCAAACGGTCTTCAGCAGAGCACGGCCGACTGCTCGGTCTCCGGCGGGGTCTTTCCCAGGGAACTAGAAGGCCAGTGTTGCTTCCCCCTCTCCCCCTCCCCCACTGCAGGCAGCCTTTCTGCTTCCCCAATGCCTTATGCCTGGGCACACTGCCACAGAATATGCAATACGTGTGGGTGCCCCCGCGCCCACACCCCTACCCCGGGCAGCCCCTGGACCCCAAAGGCTGCGGCTGCCACGTCCTCCCTTCAGCCCCTCCTGCCTATCTGTCTTCACAATGAGAATGGCGCCTAATAAATGCTGTCCATGGAGACCAGGCTCAGGCTCAGCTGCCTCTGTGTCTATGCCCTTGGCATTTCCGGGGAGCGGCCATTTCCCCTCCGAGGTCTACAGACACACCTGGCTGATGCCCCTCAAGCTGACTGAACCCTTTGCCTCTGGGGTCTTAGGAAGAAGCCTGGGGGCAACACTAGTGTCCCTGTTGTGATTTCCTCCAAGATCCAGATTGTCTCAGTGTCATCCTGGAATGACTATGAGAGCAAGATAAGACTTTAGAAGAGAAATCGCCTGGTCCAGTCCTCCCCTGGTACACCGAAGCCCAGAGAGGGCGAGTCACTTGCCCTGAGTCACACAGCAGCAAGTGGCAGACCCCGGATTAGAACCAGGACTGAGAATACCAAGTCCTGCCCCACCCCCCTCACACAGCCTGCAGAGTCCAGCCGGACATACCCCGGCTGACAGCGACACCTCCCTGTCTGCCAGCGTGGGGATTTCCTTCACCAGTGGGGATCCTGGCCTCCGTGGTCTGACTGACACAAAAATGTCTTTATCAGAAGGAGACACTCGACAATCACCTGTCTTCAGCATTTATTTCTCTGTGGGTGTGGAGGGGCAACTGGTCCCGGGACTGGGCCCCAGATCCCAGAACGGACCCAGGGAGCAGACGCACGCTCCCAGCCGGTGCCGGGGTCTTCCAGACGCCACTGAGTACAACCTACAGTAGCCTTGGCCACCACAACCCCTTTTCTATCTATCTGCGTGCTGTCTGCCTACCTGTCTCTCTTTCATGAGATAATACTTAACCCCTCCTATGGTCAAGGCGTTCTGATACTTCCTGTCCTCGTTCATGTTATAAAACGCTGGTCACAACCCACTAGATTGATTTCTCTGTCCACTAATGGTTTGCTCCCTGCAGGTTGAAATGTTCCAAGGAAATAAAGGGGGGGGGTGCGGGGGGAGTTGAAAGGGGCATCTTCTCCAAGTCCCCCCCATCTACCCACTTGGGTCACTTGAAATGTATGGGGAGAGACCTATTTTCTGGGGGCTCAAAGCTCAAGGAAAGAAGTGGTGATCCCTGCACCCTCTCCCAGGAGGCAGGGACACAGCCAGTCTTCATGCGGCGCGTGCTCCTGGCCGCTCCTCACAGCTGCAGGCCGGCTCCTGGGACGCGCCACTCCCTGGCCCACGGCTCTGAGGGTGGCCACGGCAGAACTGGGCCTGAGTTCCGGTTGACTCGCCCATACCTAAGACCCGCTCGTCAAAACCCAGGGCTTTCTGCCCATGGCCTCCCTGTCTCTGTCTTTCTCAGCAAAGCTAAATGCAGCAACAGAAATGATGTCATTTCTGAGGTCAGCAGTGACCACTACAAGGTTGCTTTTACTTTCTTAAGCGGTTCTTGCAGGACGTAAACATGCTGACGCTTGCTTTCCTCTCTTCCTCACCTGGGGCAAAATAATCAGAACTCGAAGGAATCCCCAAGGGGCTGCATTCACCCCAGTCTTTCCAGGGGTGATCAGAATGACGGCGGTGATGAGCCACACACCCCCGCCCCCCCCTCCACCGCCCAGCTCCTAAGGGCTCAGAATTGTCTGGGGAACTGGGGTGGGCTCTTTGCCTCCTCAGGATGCCGTCCCCACCCTCCTCACTTCCACACGGCATCTGAGGCATCCTGCACTAAAAAATATATGTACAGCAAAACAAAAATAGAAAAGCAGCACCGCAGAGTGGATGTGGGGTATAAATATACCAAGAGCTCCGCCGGTGCGGTTACTCCGTGTAGCTTCAGATAGAGACAGAATCTTCCCGGGAGCCCAGAGGGAAGGAGGCACGCAATGACAGCTCTTCCCCAAATGTGTCCTGCGGTATGCCTCATGGGAAAAGGGCTCCGTGGGCCGCGCATCGGAGGAAACGCTGCCCACATCACTCGCTCATGAGTTCCTGAGCCATCTCGGCATCATAAAGGTTAGGGAAAGCCTGACAGCAAACACGGCTGGTTACCTGCACGGCCCAAACCCGTTGGCGGCACCAGACCCTCTGCGTGACATCTCCGCACCCCCTGTGTTCCACAGAGCACGTTTTGGGACGTGCGGACCTGATGAAATCTCTGCCTCCGAGAGAGAGAGGATGGTCCTTCCTCCTCAATAAATTCGAAGAGGAGTTTAGCTTATAAGCCTTTCTATGATGGAAGGCCATGACCTTTGCAAAATACATATGTTATTCCCAATCGTGTGTCCGCTCCGACCAAGGCTCGGAGCAGCTCACTGGCCACGATCGAGCAGGGGGTGGGTGGCGGAGCGGGGATCCGAGCCCAGGCCCCACGGCCCCCAAGCGTGTGCTCGCACCCACTCACGGCACCCTTTCCCCAGGGCGGTCTACGGCTTCGGTGAAGGTTCAGCGGAAGTGACACAGCTGTTCGGGACCCGTTTCTAATTCAGAACCTTGGCGAGAGGGGATACTATAAATCTACAAATGTCACCCTCCAAAGATGGCAGGTTCCGATGGGACTGAGAAGTCCTATCCTCCCTGAGGTCCTCCTAACTCCCACTAAAGACCATTTGGCTCTTTCTACACGCTCGGCATTGCCCCGCCCACCAGGCCCACCGCCGTCTCCACAACTCGTCTCGGGAAGCCGGGGCCGGGGGAGGACTTCTGTAGGACAGACATACTGCCGGAGGAAAGAGCAACTGCCCGTGTTGGCCATGCCGGCCTCCCCACCCAGGGCGCCCCTCGCCGTCTCCACGGGGAAGCATAAAGCGGGGACCCCCCTCTCACTCCCAGAGCCGGGTTCAGGTTTGAAGTCTGAAAGAGTCCATTTCCCGAGGGGCCCCCAAACAGTGGACAGTGGACACGGTCCCCTCCTCTTGCCTAGGTGGCACTGAGGCGGGCACAGCAGCCTTGGGCACTGCCACCACCTCCGCGGAAGATTGCAAAGAAACACACACACACACACACACCCACGCACACTCCCCTAGATCCCTGGCCCAGCTCCTCCTTTTCAGAGGATGTGATTTTGGCTCATAGAGAGGAAGTGAGTCGCTCAAGGTCGTGAAGCAAGATAATGACGTCGCCAGGATTAGTATCCAAACGGGCTCACTCTCCCCTCTTCACGCACACAGAGTAAGTAAGGGCCCAGATGAAAGCTGCTAATCTCCGAGGTTGAGTCATTCTGAGGCTGGAAATTTCCCACACGTACATCTGGACAAACCCCAGGACACCCCTGCCCCTTCGTCTCCCAGCTGCAGGGGAGGGCTTTGAGTGTGGTGCCAGCCCCTGAGGCCAGGGGCTGAGATGGAACTGACCTCCGTGGTCTCCTCTGGCCGTGAACTCCCAGGAATTCACATCACGGCATTTTCCACTTACAGAGCTGTCTCGCTTCATTCTCTCATCTGATCATTGGAAAACGCTGTGATTTAGGTGAGGATTAACATTCTCGTTTTACAGATGTCAGAACTGAAGCTCAGAAAGACCCAAGGTCCTGAAAGCTGGGACCGTTTCACATTGACCTCTGTATCTGAGAGCCAAGCTGACCACTGGGGCATTTCCTTGGCAGCAGGTGTGCTGGGCGGGGACTACTGCTCAGCCCCAGCTGAGTGTCCCACACGGGTGCCATGCTGTTCCATGGGTTGGGGAGCCCCCGGGTGGACATGGTTCGCGGAACCCATTAGCACAAGGAGACAAGGGGTCATGAACATTTTACCCACTTCACCACGTGTCCTGGGCAAACGCTGCCCAGAGCCCTAGCCTTTGGACCAACGGAAGCAGAATGTCCAGCCAACAACCCCTGCCCTTCAGATGAAAGGGCCAGCGGTTCCTGGTGAAAAGGTCATGCCTTCGACCCAGACCAAATCCCCACAACAACAGTCTTCCACAGTTCTGGTTCCCTAAAGAAGGAGCATGTAACCAGGTCATCCCCGGCTACAGAATATTCTGGTCTAACGACCGGATCAGAGTGGCAGGAAGAAGGCCCACATCCCTGAGCCTGCTTTGGAGTTATCCTCAGGGTCGGAGAGGCACTATCCTTCCAGCATGCACGGGTCCAACTGGGGAGACCACAAATACTGCTGGGGCAGGGAGCCTGGGCTTTGCTGTGCGCTGTCCTCACCTTCATAGCAAAAACTCTCCGTCTGCCTCATTCAGGGCAGAAAAAGTTCTAAGGACCCTTTTGGCTACGGTACCGCTGGTGTCCTTGCCAGCTTCTCTCCACAGGTAAAGGAGACCCCAGCGAATTAAGGGTCCATTCACCCTCGAGTATCTCCCATGTACCTCAGACTTAACAGATCTCACAACCACCCTGTGAGGCAGGTACTGTCACCCTCAGTTTGGTAGATGAGGAAGGTGAGACTCAGAGAGATTAAGTGAGTTACCCAGTCACACAGCGAGTAGGTGGCAAAGCCTATCCAGGACCCTCTGACTCTTAAGCTCCTCTGACACTGCACCTCCATGCCGGGAAGGCATCTAACCCAACTTCTCTACCAAAGCAAGAACTGCCTCAATGGCTTCCAGTGGGTCGTGCAGCCTCCGCCTTCAGGACCGTCACCCTCTGAGGCAGCTGCTTCGTTCACTGAGCAGCAGCTCTAATGACCATGAACAACTTCCTTCTGTTGAGATGAGAACCACTTCCAGGTCTGGCTGTGCCCTCCAGAAGCACATGAAGTCATTCTCTCTGTTGTGGGCCTCTCTCTAGGATTCAAGATGGCTCCCCATAGGGAAAGGTGTCTCCCAGTCTTCTCTCGGTTAAATGCTCCATGCTTTCAGCCATACTTCCCATTGACAGTGTGACTAGACAGCTCCCACCCACCCATCCAACTCCCTTCTCTCTATGAGCTCCTGCTGACTTCTTCCCCTGGGACTTGACATACCATGTGTGGCCCAGCCAGCACAGAGACACAGTGACCATTCTCTATTGTTCTGGATGCTCCTCTCTCATTAAAGCAGCCTATGAGCCCATCTGACTTACAGGCTCCCACAGGGCTTGCAGCCCACCAAACCTTCCCTGGAGTCTGTCACGTGAGCCACTGTGGCAGATACTGCTGATTACCTAATGAAAAATCATCCCTGCACCCTTCTGCCTTGATGGCTGAGGACCCACGTTCCTCAGGTGCTCCCCCTTTCCCAACCTCATTTCTAGAGACTAAATCAATCATGGTGACCTCCAGCATTCTTTCCAAAGATCGGATCAGCTATGCGTGTGTTCAGTTCTGGTTAAGGGACTCTTCGGGGATGTCTGCTGGGGTAGAAAGGGTTTTCTCCTCCTAAAACAAATCACGGTGGAGGAAATGCCGCTCTACCTTGATCAGAACTCGTCAGGTCTATGTGTGATGCCTGGAACGGTGGCAGCCATCTTGTGACCACGAGAGAAGACATCGTGGACACAGTAAGGAGCTGGCAGAAGGAAGAGATGGAAAGCTTACTTGTCACTGTGACATTGAGCAATCCCTGGGACTGCTGACATCAGTAACTGAGGTCACAGAAGGTGGGAAGTGGTGCTGTGGGAATAGGGTTTTCCCCTCATTGGCAGCTGAAAGCCCCAGGGCTCCGGGCTCCTGCGATAGGATTATTGCACAGTGAACCTGGTAGGCCGCAAGGCAGAAATGGCTTTGTCTTCCCTCCCTTCATGGCCCTTAGCAGCACTCGGTTGAGGCTCCCCTTTAAATAACAGCTTGGGCCAATCCCAAAGCTTCGTGGTCACTTTTGGGATAAGGAAGTCCAGCCCAGTCTAGCTCAGTTAAAAACTTTAATCTCCAATCCATTTTAATGCTAATATTCTCCGGGCTCCAGAGGGACTTTGAAAGGGGAGGAGGCATGTTCTTCTCCCCCACGGCCACCCTCTGTTTCTGGCTATTGCACAGTCGGGCTGCCAAAGAGGGCCGAATGACAAGGGAAGCCTGCCCCGTGACCCGGCTCTAAGCACCGGCTCTCCAGGGCTCCGTGTGGGATTTTCGGAAGCCACGGAGGAGCCTCACAGAGGGGCGACCCAATGTCCCCCACAGCTCCCGCCCTTGGGGAGTCCCCTCATGGCTACCTCTGGCCCCACAGCCAGCACTCCTGGGTGGAATGCTGTAAAAATCCAAGTCACCCCACCACCTTCCGGTGTCTATGTGACCCACAGGGACAGTCACACATCCTAACCATGCCAGACTATGAGACAGCCCCCGGGGAGCACTGCCACCTCCCCCCAGAGCTCTCTCCCTTGTTCAAACAGTCAGAGGGCAGAGCTGCAAGCTCACCTCGGCAGTAGATGCCCAGCCTGGGAAGAAGACGCCTGTCTCCCCCATAGTGTAATTTGTATGAGTGATTCCCCGGGGCCCGCAGCCGCACTTGGCCAGGTTGGGGGAGGGGGCCCACGGCATTCTTCCCCCCAGCTGACAACTCGCGGCCAAAGCGATCCTCCCTCCTCTCTCTGCCCTCCTGATCCAAGCCAGGGAGGACGGAGGACACCTCTTTGTCCTTGACTGGGCATTCTGGTAGCGAATCCCAGGTAAGAGAAAAAGCCGGTGCCTGTTAGGTACGTCTCGAGCCGGGCCTCTCCGGCACGAAGCTGGGCGGTTGCTCTTTTTCATGTCAGTGCCCGCGCTCGCCGACTTAGCACTGCTAGATCTTATCTGGTTTGTTCCAGGCGGTGATGACTTTCCAGGTGTTGAAGCCAGGTTCCACTATTAAATCTATACCCGCTCTCTCCCGGCTCCCTGTCACCCACAGATTTGATAATCCGGCCTTCAGGGCCATTATTCACAGCTTTGATGAAAATATCAAAGAGGACAGGCCAAAACAGAGGGCCCTTAATTCACGGTGACATTTATTCCCACATGTTCTTGGTGAGCTGTTATTGGCTCCGTTTACTTACCCTTCCTTTTATCTGTGCTCTAAAATTGTCTGTTTAATCAAAGCTCACAGGTGGCCGGGCTCCAGTCCCATTAACTCAGTTCCTGAGTTCCCGGATGTCATTGACCCGGGCTGGGGATTTGAATTTGCCGAAACTAGCAAGTGCTTCCCCGCCTGCCTCGGCTTTCACCCCCTTCCCCCCGTCACCTCTTTCGGGCTCCCCTCTGCTCCACACCTGAGCCCCAGCTCCTGGGCCGAGCACAGCCCTTCCCACCCCCTTCCCAGCTCAGACTCAACCCCTTTCTCGGGCAACTGGTCTGTCCCCGAGGGGAGGGCAGTCGCTGGAGCAATCGGGTGGCCCCAAGAGTTGAGACCTGCCACAGGAAACCGCCAGATATCCAAGGCCCTTGGGTCAGCTGGGGCTGAGGTGGGCGGAACAAAGAATATTTATTAAGCATGTGTCAGGAGCTGGGCTAGGTGTCAGCAGAGCCTCGTCACCACCCAGGGGAAGTAGGCACAATTGTCTCCATCGCCTGAGTGAGGAGAGGAGGCCAGGGCGGTCACGTCACTTGCCTAAGGTCACCCAACCAACCAGTAAGCGGCGGAACCAGGGTCTGACCCCAAGACCGTGGGGCTCCTCCTTCCACGCCCAGCTGCCACAGCCCTCGGCTACTTGTACCACTTTCTCTTTTCACCTTCACAGGTTCCCCTCCCAGGCGACTGGGGCCCCAGGTGCTGCCTCGGCAGCCTCTGGAAGGCAGGGTAAGCCTGAGCCCGGTGTTTCCCGACCCCCTCGGGAGGGCGCGGCAGGTTGCAGGGGTGACATCAGGCTGCAAGGGAACCACTCCATTGTTCCCGAGACCTGAGTGATTTGGGATTAATCTTCCCGATTTGGCACCACACATGCGATATGCGTCTGCTGCCGCCCCACCCCCTCCAGGCTGTCACAGTGAACAGATGGGCAGACCCCTCCCTGGGGTCTAAGTAGGGCGCTGCTGAGGCTGCTGGGAGCAGGGAGGGAGACCAGTCAGCCGGGGAGAGAGAGCAGGGACAGACCCGGCTCCACCCCACCCGGTCCACCTGGCCCCAGAAGCCAGGGGGATCAGAGGGCCAGCTCTCTGCTGTGGCGGTGAGTGGGGGTGCCACCTGAGGCAGAGACGCCTGTCCCTGGGCGTACCCGAGCAGAGCCTGGGCAAGCCATGCAGGGGACTCAGGCATGAGTCAGGGGTCCTCTCGAATTCCAAAGTCCTTCCAGCCTTAGTCCTGGAGCTGCTGAGCAATAGGACATACCCCTCGGGGCTCCAGAGTGAGGCTCAGGAGCAAGGTGCCCAGAGCATCTGGGTCCTGCCCAGGCCCTCGCAGGCCGTGAGCACGGCAGTGCGGGGCGGGCCGCTGGGCACTCCGACAATGCAGAAACATCAGGACAGCCAACTCTCAGCGTTATGTGGCGGAAGCCAACACTGAAACTCGGACAGGAGAGTGGGCGACAGAGCTGGGGCCTGCAGGATTAGTGCTCCTTCCTCATCAACACACTCTGCAGGGCTGCACTTGCAACAGCCACACACCCGAAACCACCCAAACATCCCGATAAACCAGCTGCATATACCCGTGCCGAGCACAACTCGCGGCTCGGAAACGCAGAGCAGAGACCAACGCTACGTGCAGCATGGATGGGTCACAAATCATCAGACAGAAAGAGTACACGCTGTACGATTCCATTCATACAAAGCTCTGGAAAGTGCGAACTAATCCAGAGGGACAGAGAGCAGATCGATGGTCACGAGAGAGGGTAGCACCAGGAGGGGCACTGAGAAGGGGCCCCAGGGACGGCGCGGGGTGGTGGGTACATTCCCCGTCTTCCCTGTGCTGTGGTTTCACAGGTACACGCATATGCTGAAAACGATTCGGTTCTACAGTTTAAATATATACAGCTTATTACATGTCCGCGTTATCTCAGGAAAGATGTTGATCAAAAAAAGAAGCTGCTGAGGCATGGAACACGGCGCGCCCGGGTGAGTTAAGCGCCCCCGCCCGTGCCTCTCTGCGTCCTGGTGGCCAGGCCACAAGTTCCCCGCACCTTCTCACCAGAAGGTCGGGAAGGAGGCCGCCGATGCTTCTGGTCACTTCTGCCCACCCCAAACCAGAACGGCTCTAAGCACACTGTCACGAACATCACACCCCTGACCCACGTCATCGTGGTATATAGATATAACAAGCAACCATGAGTTCCCAGGGAGTGTCGTGACATCTAGAAACATCTAGAAAGGTCCACAGGTTAACTTGAAACTTTGTGCCTCTGGCTAGTGAAACGGGGTCTAGGGCCTGGGGAGTAAATGGAAAGTCCCCCGAATCCCGGAAAGAGCATTTCTTTGGCTGTTTCTTAGCCTTTTAAAATCACCTTCTCGGCTCCTTCCAGGAGTCCTGAGGGGTCTCATGCTACCTAAGCCACTGTGGAGGGGTCACTGTTTACCTCGTCAGCTCCCGGGCCAGCCCCTACGCCAGGGTGACAAAGAATCATGGGGCCCAGTTGTCCTGCCACCTGCCGAGTGGAACTGGAACTGCTCAAGGTGGGGACCGGGAGGGGTGAGGAGTCTTCTGTTTCTACACCGGTGGGAACAGAGGCAGGCCACATGGTCCCCAATAAGGACAGTCCCCATACCGCCCCCCCCCCACTCGGAGCCACACTGTGTTCCAGAAGCAACTTCAGAGCATGCTGTCTTATGCGCTGAGATTTCGGGGTAGGCCTGTGACCATTCCCTCAGGTTTTTACTCCCAGCCCCCTCCTGCGATTCGGCCCCCCCCTCCTGAGTTCATGAGGCCTGGGCTGGACGCATGAGAACCGTAACGCCACACCCCCTCAGTATTTCTAGGCCAGCTGCTTCCTTCCCGATGAAGACGGCCAAGAAGCAACTCGGGTCCCGATGCGAGATGACCCCTCAGGCTCCTCACTGCAGACAAGCAGGCTGCACTCCTGGACGAATCCGACTTTGGCCCCCTGGGGACCCCCAAGCTTTGCTCCATCGCTAAGACCCAGGCCCTTGGGGACAGACGCGGACAAGGCCCATTCCCACCCACCCAGCAGAAGTATGATCCCATGGCCAACAGCGCTTTGCAGAAAGAGGAAAGCAGTGTGAAGGTGTGCAGACTGAGGGCCGGCTGAGACAGAGGAGGCTCCAAGGCTGGGGAGGGGGTGGATGAGGGCAGAGCTGCCCCCGACCGAGCCACGAAGGAATGCCAGGAAGTGGTGACAGCAATTCAGAGACAGGAGCTTGCGCCGGGCTCAGGCAAGGGCATGCTCTCAGAAGGATCTGGAACAATAGCAAGGCTGCCTTGGGAAGCGAAGGGAGCGGGGCTGAGAGGAGCAGCTCTGTATCCGTCTCCTTCGTGGCCGTGTCGCTAGAGCCTCACAGGCATCAGGAGGCGGTGTGCAAGCGTGAGAGGGAGGGAAGGAAGGAGGACAGGAGGGGAGGAGAACGGAAGAAAGACCTTGAAGGCATCCACCAAGCCAAGAGTGGGTATATTAGCCCACAGGCAACGGGCAGCCAGGGGAAGCTTCAGAACAGGGCAACGATGCAGATGATTTAGAGTTTCCAGAAAATACGCCTGGCAGCAAAGTGCAGGCTGATGGATGCGCCAGCTCCCCAGAAGGGGGGCTCCCTCTGCATACGGCCTAGACAGAGGAGTGGCAGGGAGCACCAGCGGCCCAAGAGCCCAGCTGGTGTTTCTAGATGCCCAGCTGCTGTTTCTAGAGCCAAGGACAAGCTACTCCCCCTGCCTGCCAGGGAGGCCAAGGAGGGCCTGCCGCAGAGTCCGGACGGGAGAAGATTTTTAAAACTCTGTGATGGAACCTCGCTGGCTCTCCCTGGCCTCAGGTTTCACGGGAGCTTCCAGACCACAAATCAGACCCCCGGTGGCAGCAGCAGCCTCAGCAGCCGTGCCTCCAGGGCAGGGAGGAGGGGCAGAGGGCTGCCGGAGAGCGCTGGGGACAGGAGGAGCAGGTGCCCCAAGTCCATCTGGCTCCTCCACCACTCAAGAGCCGAAGAAACTCAGGAAAGCCAAGTTCCCCTGGACACCACCTCCCTCGGGCCAGCTCTGGGCTAGGGCTGGGCTGGGCCATTGCATGGGTTCCCAAGATGCCGGGGCCAGCTTTCTGCCTGGACCCGACTGCTGTCAGCCTATTTCCACTTCGAGCACCAACAATTAACCAGCAGCTGCTCCGAGGTGTTAAGATGGGCCTTGTAATCCGTTATTCCTGGTCTGCCACTTTACAGTTAACCCCTTCGTCTGCCCCCCTGAACCTACGAAGCGGTCAAAGTCAGGCCCACACTGCAGATGAGGGCTCCGCACTTCAGCTAGGCCAGTGGGCTTGTCCAAAATCCCACAGCTAAAACACATAGGAAGAGGAAGCTTTCACTTCCAAGCCTAGAAACGATGAGGACTGGATGGACCTTCGTGGAGAAACGTAGACAATTCAGGTCAGGACCGACCTGTCCCAACCTCATGGGTCTGCCATTCCTCAGAGGTCCAACAGGGAGCGCCTGATTCTGCCCCTCCATTTGCAAATCAGGAGACTCGACGTAGTAAGCAGAAATAATGTGTCCACAGTCATACCAGGGGTGAGGCAGAGCCAGGCTCGAGCCGAAAGACCTCTCTGGTTTTAACCATCATGGAGAGGGGCGCCTGGGTGGCTCAGTCGGTTAAGCGTCCGACTTCGGCTCAGGTCACGAACTCACGGTTTGTGGGTTCAACCCGGGCTCTGTGCTGACAGCTCAGAGCCTGGAGCCTGCTTCGGATTCTGTGTCTCCCTCTAGCTCTGCCCCTCCCCCTCTTGTGCTCTGTCTCTCTCAAAAATAATAAACATGAAGAAAAAAATTTAAAAAAAAACAACAACAACCGTGGAGACCCCTCGTCCCCTTCCTTCCTGTCAGTCCAGGGCCAAAAATCTAACCCTGGCATCCAGACAATGCCCCGCCTCACCGAGGGCGCACTAAGGGCTGTCGGGAGTCGGCCCGGGCCCCAGGTCGCAGCTCCAGCAGGGCCAGGAAGTGTCCGCGTGGGTCTCCTGCCGCAGTTACCGTAGCGCAGAACTAATCATTGTACAAATTTGGCCAGAGTTGGAAGGAAGCCCAAAGGCGTCTCAGCCCAACCTGCCTGATTTCACTCATCAGGAAACTGAGGCACTAACCAAGGAGGTGGTCATGGGAGTCTGGACCTTCAGCTGCTTGGAACTGAGAGATTAAGAGTCAGGGAGAAGGCTGGCCATGCTGGCCCCCCCGGGGAGGGAGGGGCTTGGCAAGGGGAAGGGTGGGTATGGGCAGAGTTATGAGGGGCACAGGCTTAGCCCGCCCCATCCCCTGTTCCCGCAGCACAGGCAGACACAGCCTGCCCCCAGCGACCCACTGGCCAAGTTAAAATGACCTATTATAGGGAAGAGGACAGCTGTCACTGTTAAATCCCGACCAGATGCCAGCAATCACTCCCCCCACTTTACAGACGAGGCCCACGCTCGGGGAGCTTGAAGGACTTGCCCGCGGTCACAGGGTGGGAAGGAGCAGAGCGCAGACCGAAAATACAGTGTCCCCCTCCCCCTCCTTCCCCTCAGCCCGGACTCCTGGATGGCTCTTTGCTTTGGGATGGAATGGTCCCCTTCATCCGTGGCCGGCATCCCTGAGATCGGGCCTCTGTGGCCCTTCAGCTGGCTCTCCCCAGCCCCTGCTTCCCGGATCATTCCATGCTGTCCCCCCCCACCCCCTGCCGCCGCCCCTGCCCCAGGGCGCCTCACACAAGATTCCCACCACCAGACGGTGCTGAGGCAGCCTGCCAGCACCAACTCACCAGACCCACCCCTTGAGAATCTCCAGGTAATCCACCTGGGAATCTACATTCTAACAGGAACATTCCGGAAGCACTGTTTTGAAGAAACAAAGTGAAAAAAAAGCTGAGAGGCTGCTCTTTGGGTCTCTCTCCGTTGGAGAAAGGAAAACCAGTTTCCACTCTACCCTCCGAGGGCCGAAGCAAGCAGGGACACCCCTTGGGTGGCACTGAAAAGGAGTCCCTTCTGGGAGGCTTCTGTCTGGGAGGGACAACCTCGTGGGCCAGCAAAGAGCCCCTTTGTGCGACCAACAGGCCGTCCCTCCCTCAGGCACACAGCACAGGGCGATGCTCGCAGGGCCTGGGAGCCAGGGGTGCCAACGCCCCTCCCACGCGGCCACTTTTTCAGGCAGGAGAAGACTGTCATCCCCTGACGCATTTTCGGCCTGCCCTCTCCCTGCTAAAGCCCATCTGGGCTGCAAAGAAAAGGTCACTTTCTCCCGGAGCCGCTAAAAATTACACATTAACGGCCCTCCTGATTTCCAGCAGTTTCAAACGCTGGCTTTGGCCAAAAACTTCTTAAAAAGGCCATCCTCCCTTCTTATTCCATAGCGTTTACATTTTATAACATTTAAACAGAGCTGCTTTTAAGCAAAGATATGCAGTACTTTCCTCTCATGTCCCCATAAAAAGTAAAAATCTGGGAACCGTGGGCACTGGATGGCTAGGGAATGCCTCCCGAGCCCAGCGACGAAGAGCAGCTTCTGCAGAATAGTCCGGAAAGACTGCCGCCTCGGACCCGGGGAACTCCTTCCTCTGAGGAGCCTCATCTGGGCTCGGGGCTGGGGACGTCAGTGCCCGGGAGACGGTGTCCTCCGCAGAAGCGGCCTCTCCGCTCCTTATCCACGTGACCGCTACGCTTACCGACCCTTCTGCTGGGTCAAGGGCAGAGACTACTTAGCGAACTACACATAGTACTTGATTTGCCAGGTCACCCCTACAGGGTAGCTGTGGTTATTACACTCGTTCTACAGATGAGAAACTGAGGCTCAGACAGGTCCACAGACCTGCCCACCCCTGACGCCACAGCCCGTGCCCTTCAAGCCTCCCTGCCCCTGCCAAGACGTCCCTGAACTGACAGGGAGCCTGAACCCTTGAGCCAGGCCTGGGGTCCCACCACCTTCTCAAGCCAGGCCCCCTTGTCCCTCCTTGACTGAGGATACAGTTCACTTGACTTGTATCCTCCACCTCAGCCTTCAGCCGCTCTGTTTTGTCATTCTGCACCTCTCCGAATCGCCCACCCTACAGTGCTCAAGATGCGGGGTTGCTTTTCGATGTAAAAATTCGCTCAGGTGACTCCATTGTTTTTAAAAGCGGGTGGGCCTCCGCCGCAGCGTCTCTTTCAGCGGCAGGGGCAGCGCGCCATCTAGTGGCGGTGCAGTGAACCTCATATTGGCCCGCCAGCGAGAGCGGAGCCTGGGATCCCGGAGGCCCTCAAGCTGTCGGGTAGCCCAGCTGAGGTTCAGAGAGGGGAAGTGACCAGCCTCAAGGCACACAGCAAGTTAGAAGCCAGTCTCTCCAGGACCCTAACCCAGCTCTTGGGCAGCAAGACCGTGCTTCCCTACTCCCCTGGGATTCTGGGAATTCTCGCGTGTGTGGAAGCAGTTGGACAATCCTGGTAGTTGAGTGAGAAGGAAGGGTCCCATCCCCGGGGCGTACCGTCTTCTTGGTGCTGCATCCTTTATTCTGCTTATCACTTTTGAATAGCTAAAGGTGCATGGTATAAGATGGAAAAGGTACCCAGGCAGGAGGTGTGCCCGTGTAAATTTAACAGACATCCCCAAATTGCCTTCCTCAGAGGTTCTGTCTTTATTTCCACTGTCGAGGTGAAAGTGTTTCCCTACAGTCTGGCCAACATCACATTGTCATACTTTGCTTTAAACCTCCCAATCACGGGGCGCCTGGGTGGCTCCAACAGTTAAGCGTCCGACTTCAGCTCAGGTCGTGATCTCATGAGTTCGAGCCCTACATAGGGCTCTCTGTTGTCTGCAAGGAGCCTGCTTTGGATTCTCTGTCCCCGGCTCTCTTTGCCCCTCCCCCACTCGCTCTCTGTATCTTTCTCAAAATAATAAAAGTTTAATAAAAATAAACTTTAAAAATATTTTTTAATCTCCTGATCAAATAGGTAAAAACATGGTATTTGCCATATACTTTTAATTTATATTTCTCTTCTTATGAGTGACGTTGAATATCTTTTCATGGGTCTAAGAGGCACGGCCTTTTCCATGGATTGTCTGCTTATGCTCACTCTCCTTTTTCCTTTTGCCTTCTGGCCTTGTTCGTATTAAATTTTCATTAATACCTTGATTAGGAAACAATTCCCATCCCACAAAACTCACCCACATCAAGCGTACAGTTCGGGGCTTTTAGTCTCCTCACAGGCTGTGCAGTCAGCACCACCACTGGGTTTTAGAACATTCTCACAAAAAGAAACCCAGTGTACCCATTGTTAGTCACTGCCCCCCAACCCCAGTCCTCACCATTCCCTGCTCGGCTGGAGCAACCACGAATCTATTCTCAACATAGTTTCGCCTGTGCTGGACACTTAGTTCCCCGGTATAGAATCACAAGGCTGACTTCTTTCACTTAGTATATTGTTTTCAAGGTTCACCCATGTTGCAGCATCTGTCAGAACTCTATTCCATTCTGTTGTTCAATGATATTCCGTTGCAGGGATATGCCTCAGTTTGTCTTCTTCTTTCTTTGGTTGCTGAACATTTGGGGTGTTTCCGCTTTTTGACTATTATAAATAACGCTGCTATAAAACATTAATGGAACGGCTTTGGAGGTGATGTATGTTTGCTTAGGGAGAGAGAGAGAATGGAGAGAGAGAGATCAAGCAAGCATGGGAGAAGGGCAGAGGGGGAGAGAGAGACAGAGAGAGAGAGACAGAGAGAGAGAGAGAATCCTAAGCAGGCTCCATGCTCCATTTAAGCCCGACATGGGGCTCGATCCCACCATCCTGGGATCATGACCTGAGCCAAAATCAAGTTGATCGCTCAGCTGAGCCACCCAGGTACCCTAGGTGGATGTATGTTTTAATTTCTCTTTTTTTTTTTTTTAATTTTTTTTTTTTAGCGTTTTTATTTTATTTTTGAGAGACATAGAGACAGAGCGTGAGCAGGGGAAGGGCAGAGAGAGAGGGAGACACAGAATCTGAAGCAGGCTCTAGGCTCTGATGAGCCATCAGCACAGAGCCCGACGCGGGGCTTGAACTCACAGACCGCAAGATCATGACCTGAGCCAAAGTCGGCCGCCCAACTGACTGAGCCCCCCAGGCGCCCCTGTATTTCTCTTTGATAAATACCTCAGAGTGGATTGCTTAGTCTTCTGGTAACTCTGTGTCTAACCTTTGGAGGAACAGCCGAACTGTTTTCCAAAACAGATGGACCATTTTACATTCCCACCAGCAAAGCATGAGGGTCCCAGTTTCTCTATGTCCTCTCCAATACTTGTTATCTCCCCTCCCTGCTCTGTTATGCCCAGAATTCGGGGACCCCAAAAACCACCAGGGAGCCGAGTCCGATGCAAGAACAAAGAGCCTTTATTCGAGCTAGGTCGAGCTCAATCTCCTACCGCACCGACGCAGCGGTGGGTCGAGAGAGAGGGCCCGTTCCAAAAACACAACAGTTTTAAAGGGGTCTAGGGGCAGTGGGAGGGGTGATGGTCATGACCCTAGCAGATTGGCTGAGGAAGGGTCAAGGGTCCTGTTCCATAGGTCACTGGGCGTGACCTTTTTGGAACCGGGAAGTTGCAGGTTTTGAGCAGGCACTGGGGACTCAGGGTGGAGGACACGGAATACAATGGAGTCAGTCCCAGTTTGCCCTTAAGCAAAATGGAATCAGTCCCGATTTGCCCTTACAGCTCCACTCTTTTTTTTTTTTGGGGGGGGGGAGGAGCAGAGGGAAAGGGAGAGAGAGAATCTTAAGCAGGCCCCATGTCCAGCATGGAGCCCAGGACAAGGGGCTCAATGCCACCACTGTGAGATCACGACCTGAGGCAAAACCAAGAGTCAGCCGCTTAACCGACTGAGCCACCCAGGCGCCTGTCATTGTGGTTTGGATTTGCATTTCCTTAATGGCTAAGCACTGCTAAGCACCTTTTCCTGCCCTTATTAGTCATCTATACACTCTCTCTGGAGAAACTCCTACCACATTGATTTTTAAGACCTCTTTACATGCCGAGGAAATTAGCCCTTTGTGACAAGAGTTGCAAAGATTTTTCAAAGTCACCTATCTTTGATTTTATTTATGCTTTTTTCCTCCATGCAAGATTTCGTGTCATACGTAGAGAGGCCCTTCCCCTCCAACACCATTACAATTTTTTAAGTGGCTTTCCATGTTAGCTTCTAGCAATTTTATGGTTTAATTTTTGCTTTAGTTAATCAAATCTTTTATCAAATTGGAATTAATTTTGGTATAAGGTGAGAGGGAAGCACCCAGATCTTTTTTCCAGATATCTAACCAATCGTCCCAGTACTATTCAAATAATCCCGACTGATTTGAAATGCCACACTTTTATTTTACTAGATTCCTACAAATATTTGGGTGTATTTCTGGACATTCTATTCTTTCCCATTGACTTATATATGTCTATTTGTGTTTTAGTATCATAAAGATTACGTGTTTAAGATTCTTAAAGACAGAGAATAAACTGGGGGTTGCCAGAAGGGAGGAAGATGAGGGGATAGGTGAAGAGGGTTAAGGGGCCCCTGGGTGGCTCAATTGGTTAAGTGTCTGACTCTTTTTTTTTTTTTTAATGTTTATTTATTTTTGAAGGAGAGACAGACAGAGCGGGAGACACAGAATCTGAGCTGTCAACACAGAGGCCAACGCAGGGCTTGAACTCACGAGCTGCGGGATCATGACCTGAGCCAAAGTGGGACGCTTCACCAACTGGGCCACCCAGGTGCCCCGAGAATCAGACTCTTGATATCAGCTCAGGTTGTGATCTCACGATCATGAGCTCAAGCCCTGAGTCAGGCTCTGCACTGAGCATGGAGCCTGCTTGGAATTCCCTCCCCTCTCTCTCTGCCCTTTCCTCACTTGCACTCTCTCTCTCAAAATAAATACATTTGTAAAAACTTTTAAAAAAATAGGTGAAGAGGATTTAGAGGTACGAACTTCCAGTTATAAAGTAAATAAGTCACAGAGATGAAAAGTACAGCATAGAGAATATAGTCAGTGATATTGTAACCACTTTGTATGGTGACGGGGGTAATGACACCCACCGAGGTGAGCATTTTGTGATGTATGTGATCACGGAACGACTACGTCGTACGCCTGAAACTAATATAATATTGTATGTCCACTCTACTTCAATTAAAACTATTTAAAATTTCTTTAAAAGATTGCATGTTTGTTTTTACCATGGAAAATTTCAAACACGCAGAAGATCTTTCAAATAGTACAAGGGCCCCACGTCTCCGAAACTTAGCTTCAACGACCATCAACTTTCTGCCATTCTTGTTTCCTGTTTAGTTTTGGGGGGTTAGTTTTTTCTTTTTTCCTTGTTCTAGAGTTGTCCGAGTCTTCTCCAGCTGCCATAACAAAACACTGCAGACTGTGGAGTTTCAACAATAGACATCGATGCCACACAGTTCCGGAGGCCGGGAAGTCCAAAGTCAAGGAGCTGACCAGTTTGTTTCTTGTCACGAGCCCTCTCCCTGGCCACCTTCTCCCTGTGTCCTCGTGTAGCCTCTCCTGGGTGTGCGCATGCGGAGAAATGTCTTCTTACGAGGCCACTAACCCATCATGAGGGCTCCACCCTCTAACCTAATAGTACCGTAATTATCTCCCAAAGGCCCCATCTGCAAATACCATCGCATTGGGGATTAAGGCTTCGGCAAATGAATGGAAAGGTTGGGGGTGCATTTTAAAGCAAATCATTCCACCTGCGACTACCCCAGTCTCTCATTGCTGAGAATTTTTTTCAGATATGAAATTCAGACTCCTCTGTCATGAATGTGGCAGGAAGAATAACGGACCCCCTAAAGATGTTCACGACCTAATTGCCCAAACCTCTGAATATGTTACCTCGTGTGACAAAAGGAACTTTGCAGATGTGATTAAATTAAAGGCTTTTGAGGGGCACCCGCCTGGCTCAGTAGGTGGAGCATGTGAGTCTCGATCTTGGGGTCATGAGTTCAAGCCCCACGTTGGGCCTAGAACTTACTTTAAAAAATAAATAAAATTTAAAAAAATAAATTAGGGCTTTTGAAATGGTGATAGGGAGGGAATCCTGGATGATTCGGACAAAAGGATGGGAGTCAGAGAAGGAGACGTGGTCACAGAAACAAATCAGAGTGATGTGGGGCCGCGATCTAAGGAAGGCAGGCGGGCTCCAGGAGCTGGAAAAGGCAAGGAAGCGGATTCTCTCCGAGAGCCTCCAGAAGCAACACAGCTCTTGATTTTGGTCCAGTGACTAAGTTTCAGACTTCTGACTTCCAGAACACTAAGACAATAAATTTGCATTTTTTTAAACATTTATTTATTTTTGAAAGAAATAGAGACAGAGCATGAGCAGGGGAGGGGCAGAGAGAGAGGGAGACACAGAATCCGAAGCAGGCTCCAGGCTCTGAGCTGTCAGCACAGAACCCGACGCGGGGCTCGAACTTGCAGACCGTGAGATCATGACCTGAGCTGAAGTCGGCCGCTTAACTGACTGAGCCACCCAGGCGCCCCAAATTTGTGTTGTTTTAAACCACTATGTTTATGGTAACTGGTTATAGCAGCAATTAGAAACTAAGACAACCAATAAAATTAGAAATAACTCATTGTCCAGAGTATGTTCAGTTTTTTCCAAATAGTTCAAAAATATCTTTTTCCAGTTAGTTTGTTCACAGGTTGTATTGTTTATATATATATTATTTTAATATATATTAATATATTATATTAAATATAATAAAATATTTTAATATATATTAAATTATATATTTAATTTTATATATATAATATATTTTTTTATATTTTTTATATAATATATAATAGATTATAATATATTTTATATAATATATAAATTATATATAATTTTAATATATTAATATATTATATATAAATATAATATATTTTATATAATATATAAATATATATAATTTTAATATATATTAATATATTATATATAAATATAATAAAATATATATATATTTTAGAAACAGAGAGGGAGAACTCAAGGGGGAGGAGGGGCAGAGGGAGAGAGAATCCCAAGCAGGCTCTAAATTCAGCAAGGAACCTGATGCAGGGCTCAATCCCACGACCCTGGGATCATGACCTGAGCTGAAATCAAGAGCCGGACGCTCAACCGACAGAGCCACCCAGGCACCCCTACAGGTTGCATTGTCTTAAATGTAATTAAGCATGTACAGGCCCAGCGAATTGTTTTATTACGATCTCGTTTAAACTAAATTAATAAAAGCTGAATCCAAATAAATAAATTTGTTTAAACTAAATTAATAAAAGCTGAATCCAAATCAATAAAAACGTAATAAGGACACATAGCTCACAAGTCAACTCACTATGACCTGGGCGAGTCGCCTGCATTCTGGGCCTGGGCTTCCTAACCTGAAAAGCAAGAGAGGTGGGCTGGATGAGGTGTTCCCTATGGGGGGCTCCGTGTCTGGGCTGCACGGGACCTGGGAAACCGTACGCAAAAGAGGGCCAGTGCTCCACGCCCGTCTGTGTCTTTAAAAATCCCCTACACACGCCCTCGCCCCTAGTCAGAAGGGTGTTAAACACAGGAGCCTGGGGATTCTCCTGGGGCTCATTTCCGAGAGGCTGATGTAAATTTAGAGACTTAATAGAGTCAGAAAAAGGAAACGTCACGGGCTTACTCAACAGCATGGTCAAAGGAAGATATTTACCTAAGACGCGCCAGTTCATTGCAGCCACCAGCACGGCTCGTTCTCTCTGAGCGAGGGAACCGAGCTGGGGGCCAGACCAGCCGGGCTGCCGGGCTGCCGGGCTGAGCACATGAAATGCGGGATGCCCAGCTAAATTCGAATTTCAAATAAATAATGAATCGCTTTTTAGTATAAACGTCCCCTTCCAAGCAACCCTGGAGATAGGCGTGTCCTAAAAAAATGATTCATTGCTGATCTGAATCAAATTTAACTGGAAGTCTGTGTTCTGTCTGGATCCAACTCGACCGTGCTCCCAGAGGACCAAGCCAAACCCCAAGCTTCCAGGATCTCGTGACCGGCTCTAAAGGACAGACGGAAGGGGCTCCGAAAAAAAGATGCTAAGAAAGAAAGGCAGAAAGAAGCCTTGAGAATGACCTTATGGGAGTCTGAAGCTGGAGAGAGCAGGCGACTCCTAATCTCATCATCTTCAGTCACCATAGAAACCACGGAAGTCAGCCGGGAAGAGCTGGCCAACGCCAACACCCACCTCCTCTGCGCCAGTGTAGCTCGTCCCCGTTCCCTTCCCAGGTGAGGTCCGGTCGGGCCGGGATCTACTGTCTCAGTCGCTCTCCCAGGAGACAGCTGGGACCTGACCCTGCCCTCTCTTCCTCCCAGCCCCGGCCTCAGATGGCTGCCCCGAAGTACCCCACCCTCTTGTGGGTGATGGCAACTGGATACCGAACCCCGTGTCCGAGAAAAACCAGGGCCAGGTAGTAGGTAAAGCAATAAAAACAGATTTCATTCAGGACCCTTGCGCTAGTGGACAAGAAACCTTGGTGTAGAATCGGGCTCCATTCCAAATACAGCCTGGGCGAGTGGGAATTTATAACCAAGGAGTGGGGGCAGGGGCCGGTGGGTGGAAAACGACTAAGAGGAAACATCGGGGGTAACGGGGATTCCGGCTAAACCCGCCTGACAGGAGTCTTGCTGAAGACAGGCCCAGGTGATTAGACACCACCCGGGAGATGGGGCAGGATGAAGACTCCGGTAAGACACGGAAGGTGATCAGAGATATGGGGGGGACAGGGTTCTGGCTAAACTGACGTAGTAGGGCTCTTACCAAAACCGGATTAAATGTGGAAGCGCCCATACGAGCCCAGGAGGAGATTCAGGACCAAAGTTTGGTTGAGCAAAACAGTCTTCATCATCTGCCCACAGGGAGGTCACATTCTAGCCGGGGAACCGTACGCAGGAGGGAAATGGCCCCAAGGACATACAGCAAAAGCTTGTTCAGAACAAAACAGGTCTGTCCTGGACTGCCTGTCCACGTATCTCTGTCCCTTCCCGGGGAAAGGAACTCTCCTCGTCCCGAATGTGATTCAATCGATCGGGGAAATGTTCCCTCTTTCAGACAAGACACGGGCAGGCAGTACGCTTTGCATACAAATGCAGGAGTTGGCGGTGACGCATTTTGTATTTGACTCCAGAAATGAGAGGTTCTTTGAGGTGGCACGCAAATTTGTTCAAAATGTCCCCGGCAGGAAGCCTGGATCGTGCACTTAGGCAAATCATAAGAAGTGCTTTTTAATGCACGGCCTCGGATCCTTCTGTGTGCCTCTCTGCTGGGCCAACCTGACCGCACAGCGGCTCTCCTGATCCTCCCACGGGGCCCCCCATGGCACTTCTGCGGCTGTCCTCCTTCCCTGTGCACACAGAGCTCTGAATGCTACTGTTCCCAATTTACCGACAGGTAAGTAGGGCTCTGAGCGATCAAGCGACTAACCCACGGTCAGTTTGCTCTGAGGGGCAGAGCCAGCTGGATGCTGCCCTCTCCCTCTTCCCTAGGACACCTTTAGAGGATCAGGAAGAATGTCGTATGTCCGTCTACCGGCCTCTCCACACCCAGGATTCTGTGGAAGGAACACCCCTAAAGCTTAGTAAGTTTCCGCCCTTTGCTAAACATTTGGTAAATTTCCTCCCTTTCAGGTAACTCCGCTCTTCACCGACGCTGCTGACTTCCATCAAGACAATCAAATCTGAGCAATCGTAAGACAACTGTTCCTCTGATGGCCAAGAGCACCGCACGGAGAAGACTGACCCTACCTTTGACTTCCTACAGGCTCAGAAAAGTCTTAAGGTTTGGTTTGTGGACACGTTGCTTAACCCAGGAAACCAGGGCTTCCAAAATGATGAGGCACATTTGTACCCAACATACCCATTAAGCTCTATCCCTGAACTTCACCAAAAAAGAATCCAGCGAATCTTGCAAACATCCCCACCCAGATTCCTCTCTACTTTTCTCGGAATTTCCATCTCCCGTGGCTCCAGTGCCTTTGTCCTGGGCTCACTGCCATCTAGAGTCACTAATGTCAACCCGAGTTTTCACCGGAAAACAGCCTAACCAGGCTAGGCTGTCCCCAGTGTGAAGGCTGGCTGGCCTCCTCCTCTGCGTCCCCCTTCTCCACCTGGAACAATCCTGCTTCTTCTTCGAGTCCCTGCTCAAATCTCCCTGGTTTTCCAGCTCCCCGGGGCCGCTGTCAGAACTAAGGTCAAGCACAGGTGGACACAGACAGGGGCACCTGATCCAGGACAGCACGGGCTGACCGTCATGCCCTCACTCCTGCCCCTCTTAGGGAACCCGCCCCCTTCCCAACTTCCTCTGCCTCTTACTCACGCTACTATGTGGTTACTGGTGTGCTCACCCCTATCCTCCACAAAATCCTGAACTCCTTGAGGGCAGGGGTCTTGTCTTGCTTGTCTTTGGGGCCCCACACCTGGCTCGGGGCCTGGCACTTAGGGGGTCCCGTGTATATTTGCCAGTAAATCCTCCTGTCTCCTGGGCTCCGAGGACAGCAGCTTGAGGAATGGTCAGAACACTGTGATCAATTAAAATTCATTGTAGGACGTGGCTGTGGACACAGGCAAAGACTGTGCTGCTACTGACATCATGTCGGGCTGGTGACACCACTGGTCATTAGGAATGTTCGCTTCAGGACAGAGCCCTGGGCTGTGGTCCAGAGCTGTCCATCCAGTATGTCACCGTGGCCTGTAGGAACTGTCTCCAATGGGGATGGAGTGACCCAGCTGGTGCGGCCTGCCCTGTCTGCCTTCATGCACCTCTACAGGCCTCGGCATCTTGGTGAATATGTTTTGATAACCGCATGGGTTCCTTTTAAAATCACATGATGGGGGCACCTGGCGGGCAAACATGCAACTCTTGATCTCAGGGTCGTGAGTTCGAAACCCATGCTGGGTGTAGAGATTACTTAAAGAAATAAACTTAAAAGATAAAATAACATAGGGGCGCCTGGGTGGCTCGGACGGTGGAGCGTCTGACTCCGGCTCAGGTTATGATCAGTTCATAAGTTCGAGCCCCACATTGGGCTTGCTACTGTTAGCCCAGAGCTCACTTTGGAGCCTCTGCTCCCTCTCTCTCTCTCTATCTCTATCTCCGCCTCTTCCCTGCTCATGTTTTCCCTTTCAAAAATAAATAAAAAACATTAAAAAAAATTAAAATAATCATGCATTTAAAAAATAAATAAGTATATAAATCACATGAAACTAGTTGCATTACTGAGAAGAAGCTCAGAAGAAACTTCTGTATTTTCCTCTCTTCCCCTGACCGAAGAGACCAAGCTCCAGTGAAGGAAGCAGAAAAGTTCCCGGCGGGTCTTGGGTCCCAGACACACTCCATGCCCACTCCTGCCTCTGGGCCATCCCACACTCCCTCCTCCAGGAAAGCCCTTCCCCAGTAACCTTCTGCACGCTGTCCAGGACTCCGCCTGCCCGCCTTCTCTTCCAGAGCCTCCTGCAATAAAGGGTCTGCTGCAGTCCCTTCAGAGTTTTTCTGATTCAACCCTGGTCATTTTCCCAAGTTCAGTGCAGTCTTAGGGCAAGAAGGAGGAGCTGGCAAACAGGTCTGCTATAATGGGGGAAATGTGTCCCCTGGGTCTTAAGCAGTTGCCCCAAAGATTTGCACTCCAGCACGTGATGTGACAAGGCATGAGGTACAGACTAGAGGCCTGGAGGGGAGAGCAGAGGACATGGCGGGGGGCGGGCGAGGACTAGAACTAGGATCTTAAAAGCCATAAATCCTAAGCAAACAAACCTAGGTCTTTCTGCCATGGGCGCCCCAGAGCAGCATCCTGCCAATGCACGAAGGACCAATGGTGGAGGGGCTGTGTCAAAGGTACGGATCTGAAGGAGACGAAGCACCTGCGTGCAGACCCGCATTCCACCACTCGTGGGCATGATCGTAATTACGCAAATCCCTTGGGTTCTCTTGATTTACGTTCCTCAGCTATAAAATGGTCTCCCGGGGACCAAAAGTGGACCACGCCACTTTTCTGGAAGAGGCGAACAACACATCTTAAGGACACGTTCTAGGCCTCCCCGTGGGGCGGGGGGGGGGGGGGTCCCAGTTCAGAAGAGATTCCCAAGAGAACGTTTCCCTTTTGTGGCTCGTCTCCGACATCATTCAGCTTAATCTCTTTAAACGGTTTGCAAAACGCTCCGACATCAATAATGCATTCTTGCCGCTTTTACAAATGGGGAGACCTGGGTCCGTAATTTGCCACTGTCACGCTGTGGGGACCGGCGCTCCCCGGGCGGCTCTGCACCGCCTCCGCACGACAGCCCGGCCCTCTCCTGGCGGGGCGGGGCCACGGCGCGGGGCGGGGCCGGGGCGCGTCACGTGACGGCCGGCCCGGAAGCGCTGGCTTGCGAGACCCCCTGGTGACCGGGTGGGGAGCTGCTACCCGGGACCGGCGCGGGGGTCGCGGGGGTCCCTGCAGCTTCGCGCTCCCTGCATTCGCCGCCATGGCCTGGACCAAGTACCAGCTGTTCCTGGCCGGGCTCATGCTCGTCACCGGCTCCATCAATACGCTCTCGGCCAAGTGAGTCCGGGCCTGGCTAGAAGGGGAGGGGGCTCAGCTGGACCTGCGGTGGCCCGCGAGGGTGCCAGCGACCCCGCGCAGCTTCCTCGTCCTCCTCTTCCTCGGCTCCCTTTCCCAGCTCGCCTCGTTTCTCCGGTCGGTTCACGCGATTTGGGGGCCCCCAAGGGGCGCGAGGCCCGGGGAAATAGGGACAGAGGCCGGGTCGCCGGCTGGAGGACCCGAGCCCCTCATTTGATCGCTGAGTGCTTGATCCCGGCGAGTCACCTTCCGTCTCCGTGCCTCAGTTTCCTCATCTTTAAACGGGAGGGTTGGACCAGTTCCTCTGCGGCCCCTTCCAACGCTGGGGTCGGAGGCGGGCCCTCCAGGAGCTGTGGGCAGGGGTGGGGTGAAGGGGCACTCCCACGCTCGTGCACACAGGCTGCAGTAGAATCCATGCAGGCCGAGTACCCAGTGAGCGTGGAGGGCTGCGGCGGCAGAGAAGGGGGTATCCCATGGGCTCCTCACGGAGGCGAGGCTACAGCTGGGCCTTGAAATTTCCGTGGGATATCTACCTGAGGGCAGGGAAGGGCAAGGTCACATCGAAGTGTATTGTAACCAGCACCAAATCATCAGGCCAGATCTTCTCCCACAATCAAAGAAGGGCTTCTGAGCACAGAGGGACAGGTTACAAATGGTAACCTGGTGGTCAAGATGAAGAGTAGTTTGGTGCAGGGAAAACCGCCCCGAACCTGCCGCATAGCAGATGAGGGAGGTGGGAAAGGAAGGGACAGGTGGGAGAGACCAGGGACAGAATGAAGCCATAAACCCTGACCCACCAGGGTAGAGAGACCGTGACCGGTCCAGGGTTCCTGCCTGGGAAAGTGTCATTAACCCAGACAGGGAAGGCAGGTGGGCAGTTCAGCTTTGATGCTTGCGGGCCAGTGATAAGAGTCCCCAGGAGGTTAGGGCATGAGGGGCCAGGGCTGCCATGAGGCTGAGTGGGGGGGGGAGCCCAGCTTCCTCTCTGTAGTGTACAGGAGACCCCAGAGGCAGCCCCTTCTCTTGGCAGCGCTTTGTCTCCTGCTCTGCCCCCACCTGAAGGCAGGGCCCTCCTGCCCGCTCTGTTTACCATCTCAGAGCCCCCAGGGCCCAGATCCTGGCCTCTCTCTGAACCGATTCCAAGGTGCACACGGAGAACAGTGGACAGGGGCCCTCTCCCAGCCAGACCTCACTTCCAGCTGGGCCCTGCCAGGCTCCACAGCAAGGGGGAGTCACACCGGTCACCCTCTGGGCTGTGCTCCAGGCCACCCGAGGGCTGGGGGGGCTAGTCATCTCTTATTCATTTTCGAGGTGTTTGTTCCTAGCACCCACCATCAGTGACGTGAGAAATCTTCCAGAGGGGAGGTTGGGAGAGAGGCGTCCTGTTCAATTCCTCAGACGAGTATCAGGTACCTACAGGGTGTGAGGCGCCGTCTGGACTCAGGGAACAAGGCTGAAGCAACCAAAAGAAAGTTGGAGATGGTTAGAATCGGAGGTGAAGGGGTTAGAATATACAGATTTGGCAACCACGGTGTCCTCCCTTCTCCAAAGGCAGTGGAGCTCCGGGTGAACCCCGCGGTCTCTGGGTGGGCTGTGGCCAGCTGTGTCTGTCCCCGGAGCTGGTCTCCTGGGCCCTGCGGCCTCCTGAAGGTCACTGCTTTTTCCCAAGCCCTTGACTGTAAAGGTGACTCAACAGGAGAGCTCCCATGTCAGGATCTGAACACAGCAGCCACGTTGTCTGTCTGTCCTTCTGTCATACTTGCTTAGAGAGTGGCCGTAGGTTCTGTCCCCAGGGAGAGTTGAGATTGCCAGTTACCACTGGAGTAAACTGGGCTGACTCAGCTCCTTCCTGGTCAGGTAGGAGGCCAGGGGAATCCTGGGCCTCAGGAGGCCTCGTCCTTGGAGGCCGCCTCAGAGACAGGAAAGAGACTCCCACGTGAGGATCCAGCCTTCGGTCCTGTCCCCCCGCCAGGTCGCCTGATGTGGGGCCTCTCAGGAGCCTCCCTACCTCAGATGGGCCCCAGAATTGGGCCCCAAACAGTGTTGTAAGGCCAGACCGTGAGCACATGCCGCCGGACTGTGAGGAGGACACCGTCCGAGAGAAAATGTTAGAGGGCCGCTCAGTATACATCCTGATGGCAGTTATCCATTTGAACTCACACTCCGACCTGCAGTCTCTGACAGGGACAGACCAACTAGAATGTGACCGCAGCCAGCGCCACGCGGCTGCTCTCCAGAGGGTGCCCCATGCCTGGCCCTCCCGTGACCACCTTTCACGTATTAGTTTAACGAATTCCTGTAACCAGCCTATGGAGGAGGGAAACTCATCGTCCCCAGACGAGGAACCCGAGGTACGGAAAGGTGGAACTACTTGCCCACGTTCAAGTCAGCTGTTAAGTGGCGGAGTTGGTACTTGAACCAAAGCGATCCGGCTAGGGAATCCAGGCTCTTTGCCATCGATATGGGATGAGGCCGGAGACTTCTCTAGTCATTTCTCAGGGCGCTTAAAGCTGTCAGAAACATAGAAATCACCCATTCTAATTCCCACAATCTATAGTCAAGGGCCTATGAGAAGTTTTTTGTGTGTGTGGCCCAGCTGGTTAGTGTCAGAGTGGGGACCAGAACCTGGGTCTCAGCGTTTTAGTCCAGTGCTTTTCCAGTGCAGAACCCCAAGCCCCTCTTCCTTGGGGATCTCCTCTCGCGTCTCCTCAGGCAGGAAGAGCCCAGCGTAATCCCGCAAGTGGCAGCTCCCCTCCCTGCCACCAGGGTGCCCTCCCTCTGGGACTGGGCAGCAAACCTGTGTCCCAGCCCAGGGGACCCTGCTGTCGCCGGACTTATTTCCCCCCTGGAGCCAGGGACTGCTCACGGTTCCCATTTAGCGTCTCCAGGAGCGTCTTTCGGTTCCTCGGTCTGTTAAAAGGAGCACGTTTCCGTCCCCAGGGTCCAGGGGAGACTGAACATAGTGGAGGAGGAAGTGCGTGAGCACATGCCACCTGCTGCCCCGGACGACAGGGCAGCTGTCCCCTGGAGGGGGCCACCGCCGCCTGCTGCGGGAGACAGGCCTGCCCTGGCTGGGACCGGGGCAGGGGTCGCATACGCACCAGAGGGAAGGCCACTCATCAGGTTGGCCCTTTGGCCCTGTCCCCAGGGCCTTGGCAGAGGGCCCCTCCTGGTGAAGTAGTCGCTTCTCCTTTCTTGGCTGCTTTCTCCCCCCTCACCAGGACCTTCCTGCAGACCGAACGTTCCCTCTACCTCAGCACTGCTTAGGGCTGTCTGCCCAGACCAGAGCCTGTCTGTGGGGTCCTGTCCCGTTTCAGAGCCCCCTTTTCCTGAATGCAGCTGGGGTCCTGCATGTAAAGAACCAGGGTCAAGTAGATGCTCACTAAGTAAGGCTCGGATCACCACCTAAACCGCCGCAGGCTGCGAAGCTCACCCAGCCCGGGATGGGCCAGGGGGTGACTTCCTCTCCAACAGGGAGAGGAAGGTGCAGGGACCCTGCCAGGCAAGCGGCAGGAGGCCCGGGATCACTGGGCCTCTATTAGGGAAGGACTTGTATCTGTCCTTTCTGCGCCAGCTCTTACTTTTGCCTTGGTGGCTGCCCCTACCCTTAATTCCAGAAGCCGGCATAGGATAATTGCTTCAGAGGGTTCCTTTGCCAACCTCAGGAGGGCCGTAGGTAGAGTGGAAAGAGTTGCAAGGCTCAGAAGCTCTGGGATTAGATGAGTCATGGGGCCTCTCCAAGCCTCAGGTTCATCTGTAAAATGGGCGTCCTTTCGCCACCTCCGACCCAGAAACAAAGTAGGATCCACTGAGGAAGATGTCGCAATACTTAGATGAGAGGGCTCATGACTGCTTGTCGCCAACCGCGGTGACACACAGGGAGCAGAGAAGCCCTGTGGCCCTCCCAGAGATCCCGGGCGGGAGAAAGAAGCTGACTCACTGGGCCTGACAAGCCGGGGGCGCCAAAGGAAGTGGCAGAGATTCTGAGGGGGATTGGACACACGACCGGTCAGTCCGAGGGAGCGACATCAGCCACTTCCTCAATCTGTCCGCACCCCCTGCCCTCACGTGGCGACGCACACTTCCCAAAACGCTGAGCTTTGAGTTTGGCCGTGCCAGAGTGACTCACCCCCAGCACGGGGAACCCCCCCTCCCCCGCCTCCAGCCTGCCGAGGCCCCCTCTGAGAGAAGCCAGTCTCTGCCAGCAGAAGGCACCTCCTCATGTAGTATGAGCCTGACCCTCGTGGGGTCCCACAGGCCTCCTGCCCATGAGACCGTGGCTTTCCCTTAGGATACAGTATCTAGAGAGAAGGGAGGGCCCATCTGCAGAGCTGACCTCTCTCCACCTCAGCCAGGGGGGTGGGAAGAATCTGGGATAAGAAGATGATAGGAGAAATTCGGGTGCTGAGGCCCCTGGGTGCTGGCCTTCCTCTGCACCCGAGGAGCCCCGTGGCCCTCAAGCGCTCTCTGGTCCCTGGGTTCTTGGTCAAGGAAGGTGCTTCCTGACATGATGGTTGGGTCTCTTCCCCTGAGCCACTTGTTGGCTCTGTGGCCCCTCCAGCCACCCAGCAGGGTGGGTCCCAGAGAATGGGTGCTCTTCCAGAAGCTTTCAGGCTGGAGCAGAGCAGGCCGTATTGACCGAACACAAGGGGCAGGACTCCTGCTCAGCAGAGGGGAAAGAGGGAGAAGGGGCAGGAAAGGACTTTCATGGACTACGTGCCGCGGGCCAGCTCTCACATATCTCATATTATGTCTTACTCTTGGCATTATTAGCCCTATTTTATAGACAAGAAAACTATTCACCTGTCGTGCCTACGAGGCCCCAAAGTCACAAGCTTCCCACGTATTCTGCCGCCTTTTCTGAGTGCACTGGGGCAGCTGGGTTTGGCGCGAGACCCCGCCCTTTGTTAACTGTGTGAGTCTGAACCCGGCTCTCTCCACCCCTCCGCCCCAGGCCCTGAAGTCCCCACATGTAAAACGAAGTTCGCTTAGTGTTCAGCCCAGGCCTGGTGCAAGTCGGCACTCAGTGAGTTGTACTCTTTATAAAAACACGTAGCGAAGTGTTTTGCGAACAACAACCCCGCCTCAGGGGCCGTCACTGTCATCCCCCAGTGAACTGGAGCTGGGTTTGGTCTCTCGCTCTGTGCTCTCTGGGGTCCCTCTGCGCCGACACAGTGAGCTGACCCCTGTCTCAGGACCAGGACGAGAAGCCTGGCTCCGGCCCTAAGTGCCTGCTGGTCTGAACTCCAGCCTGCCTGCAGAGACGCTGGGCAGGGCGGACCCGACACCCAATCCCTTGGGCTGCAAGCCCGCCCCGGGCCTTCAGATACAAAAGGACTCCGTTTCCCACGCTGGGAACACTGCCAGCCCCAACTTGTTGAGGCAGACCCACCCTTTGGGGAAAGCAAAGAAGGCCTTCGGGCAGGGGAGGGAGCCCGGCACCTGCATTAGAGCCGGCTCCGCACTGGCTGGGGGACAGGCCCAGCCGGCCCCACCGGCAGGCGGCACCTCGGCCAGGCGGGCAGTTAGGACTCGCGGAGATGTCGCCCCTGGACTGTAGCACCTGCCTGTTTGCTGGGTCGAGTCTGGCAGTCCCATTTATTCGACCGCAAAATGCTGGAGCTCGTGTATAGTAACGTGTCAGGAGCTGGGGATCCAGAGATGGAGAAGTCGCTGGATGCCGAGCTTCCACTCTCCCAAGTGACGGTGACTCTGGAACGCACAGCGTGAGTTGTCGTTGCTGTAAGCTGCTGTGCAGTAGCCCAGGGGAGTCCCGGGAGATGGCTCTACCCCTAGATCTGGGGAGGGGCAAGGGGGTTTCTTGAGCCTGCCGGGTGTGCCGGGTATAGTACTATGATGAGGAAGGGGCTTGCACCCATGCCCTCTCCCCGAGCTTCTGGTTGACTTTCATGGATTGGCAGAACCGCCCTCATCCCCCTGGAGGAGCCCCGGCTCCAGCTCCCGGAATTTCCGTCTCTGACTCGCCCTGGGGCAGGTGGCCGTGCACCTTGATAAAGCCTAACCTCTTTACTCCTCCTCGCTTCTCCTCTGTTCCACTCGGGTGCCTCCCCCAGGTCCTCCCAGAGGGAGAGTCCTTTCTGCCCGGGGAAGCCACACAGTTGGTCTGCGGCCCCTGCCTGGGGATCGAAGAGCCCGAACTTGCAGCGAATCGGACAGAAATGAGCCCCCAGAGAGCGGGTGGTTTCCGTAGCGGGGACTGTCTTCGCCGCATCGGTACTGGGACTGGTACCAGCCTGGTCCCCTGACCCGGATTTCTCTCTGCATTAACAACCGGTCCTGTCGGAACTCCCGCCCTTTGGCTCTCCTTTGACCCTCGCCCTTCCCAAGCCCCACAGGCCCTCCTCACTGCCCCTCTTGGTGTCTCTGGAGTGCTGGGGTCTCTGGCTCACTCACTGTGAGATAAGTTTGCCACAGCCCTGTTCTGTTCACTGGCCCTGGGTGCGTTCAGATCAGTGAGATGTGGTCTTGACCTCATGGTTGACGGGGTTGGCCACCGTTCAGCCTGCCCTTCCTGCTCCTGGCATCCAGGCCTTATGCCCTTGCCCTTGCCCTTGCCCTGGCTGTGGGAAAGAGCTCCCTGGTCCCCTCCTCAAACTCAGGGCAGAGAGGAGCCGGGGCTGGCCAGGATCTTTATCAAACCCAGGCCCTAATCAGTGGCCCATACTTACTGGTAGCACTGTGGGGGGCACAGGAAACAAAAGCCTCCCCTTACCTCTTGGAACCTCAGGCTTGTTGCAGAAGTGAGCCAGCAGAGTGGGGCCAGGTACTGCCATGCAGCTGCTCTTGACAGACATTGCAAGGAAGGACATTTAAGGAGAAGAAAGTCCTGGGTCTTACAGTTTAGAGACAGCCACCACCTATGCGTGGGGTGCTGCAGAAGGAGCGGAATGATTGGCGGTAGCCGCCAGGGCACTGCGCCGTGAAGGGTTCTGGGCCTGTGTCTGGGGTTGCCGGGGAAGCATTCTGCACTCGGTTATGCCATCTGCCAGGGTGTTAGCTGGGCGGCCACTCTGCTGGGGCCACGCACTTGCCACCTGCTTCACAGCCAGTGCTAGAAAGACCCTCCAGACCCTTCTGGTTATGTGAAGGTGACCGGGTGGCCTCTGTCAGACAGTCATTTCCCAGGGCCCAAATGCCCTTGGGGACCACAGGCTCCCGATATTTTTTTTGTGCCGTGGGTCCCTTTGAGAGTCTGGTCAAGCCTGGAATATTGTTTTAAAATTCACAACTAAAGGATAGGATTACAGAAAAAGTCACTTGTGTTGAAATAAAAGTTATCAAAACGTTGAAAAGGGGGCACCTGGGTGGCTCAGTGGGTTAAGCATCTGACTTCGGCTCAGGTCATGATCTCGCGGTTCGTGGGTTCGAGCCCCGAGTCGGGCTCTGTGCTGGCCGCTCAGAGCCTGGAGCCTGCTTCAGATTCTGTGTCTCCCTCACTCTCTGCCCTTCCCCGCCTCGTGCTCTGTCTCTCTCTCCCTCGAAAATAAACTTCAAAAAAAAAAAAAAAAAAAAGTTGAAAAAGCCTATTTGTGATATAGTAATGTGTGTGTCTATGCCTCTTAACACAAAATGATAATTTTGTCTAATTGCCGTAATTCTGTAGTAGTGACGAGTGTAATTGGCGCTTCACAGTATCCGCAAGGACTCTAATGGGCTGATGAGAGTAATTGTGATTTGTGTGTGTGACAAAGTCACAGGTACCTCGGGGCTACGTTCCTAATTTGAGGAGATGCTGTATTTTGGCTACGGGTTTCTAGGCCCCCACTTCCTGTCCTTGGTCCCAGATGAAGACTTCGTGCTGTGGAAACTGGCCCCTTCGAGGGGCAGTCTCCTGCTGGGCCGAGTCCCCTAAGTCTGGCCTCTCAGCACTGAGAGGAGCCAGCTTGTCCGCAGGCCCCGGGACCGGGCTCGCAGAGCCTGCAGGCCACCAAGGGTTTGACCTTCTTTCTCTCCGCTGCAGGTGGGCAGACAACTTCGTGGCCCCGGGCTGCGGAGGGAGCAAGGAGCACAGCTTCCAGCATCCCTTCCTTCAGGTATCTGCCCCGTCCCTCCCTCCCTCCGATCACCCAGGCCGGGGGTCAGGTGTGCCCCACCAGGCCCTGCTGCCTCCTGACCTGGGGCGGAGGCTTCCCCTGCTCCCGGGAGAACCATCTCCCACCCTCCCTCCCCAGACCAGAGGCCAGGGGGTGAGTGCCCGTGGGAGAAGGCAGAGGGCACAGGCCTCTCTGGAAGGCCTGCGTAAGTCCCAGTGAGCAGTCCTGCCCCAGACGCTGTAAGGCCAGCCCTCCCACATCCGAGGCAGGACACATTTGGAAAACGTCAACCCCAGGAGCGAAACCTGCTCTGCATCCCTGGGAAGCCGGACTCCCCTGGGATAGGGCAGACGCCATAAACGCAAAGCTCCTTATTGCTAACCTGGGAAGCGGGAGCCTCGTATTTCAGCCCCAGCTCTGCCAGCACGCTTGCTCTGCGGCCTTAAGTTCTTGAGCCTCTCTGAGTCTCCATTTCTCAATCTGGAACTTGACCAGAGGTTGGCCTAGAACGGTGGCTTTCAGTCCAGGCTCTACACAGCCTTAGGGTTTCCATCAGGATGTTTCTCGAGCTGAGGCCTTAGACCTAGGAGGTGGTCTCTGGCCTTCCACACCCAGTAGCTCCACGTTTGTCCGTCAGACGCCTCAAGTTACAGATAAGCTTTTGTTGGAAGAAAGGCCGTGATAAAATGTTGTCCAAGGTGATTCTCCGTCCAGCTCTAAACTTCTAGGGTTCTGTCCCTTGCAGGCCGTGGGCATGTTCCTGGGAGAGTTCTCCTGCCTGGCTGCCTTCTACCTGCTCCGGTGCAGAGCTGCGAGGCACCCAGAGGGCAGTATGGATCCCCAGCAGCCCTTCAATCCCCTTCTTTTCCTGCCCCCAGCCCTCTGCGACATGACGGGTACCAGCATCATGTATGTGGGTGAGTAGCCGGGCCAGGCCGAGAAGGGCCCAAGGGGCCACCGGTGAAACTGCCACCCCCATCCCAGCTCACCTCACTCCTGCCCTGCTCCCCGACTTACACACACACACACACACACACACACACACACACACACGATTTACTGAGCACATACTATGTGCAAGGTGTGTCTTCAGCCGGAGGACACCTCAGTAAAAAGATAGCCCTGGCCCTCGGAGCTAACATTGTGTGTCTCTCCTCTTCTAGCCTTGAACATGACCAGTGCATCCAGCTTCCAGATGCTGCGGGGAGCAGTGATCATATTCACAGGCCTGTTCTCAGTGGCCTTCCTGGGGCGGAGGCTGGCGCTGAGCCAGTGGCTGGGCATCCTTGCCACCATCGCGGGGCTGGTGGTCGTGGGCCTGGCCGACCTTCTGAGCAAGCACGATGACCAGCACAAGCTCAGCGAAGTGATCACAGGTGCGACACGGGCCAGGGACCCAGGGGCGGCCCATCCCGTCCTGTCCTCCTGGGGGGCCCAGCACAGAGTCAGTGAACAAACTTCTGCCAGCTCCTCTGGATGCCAGGCCCGGGATGAGGGCACGTGGGGGACCAGCCAAGGTGGCGCACAGAGTGCGCAGAGCCACACGCAGCATGAGAGGGGTGGATACGGGGTGGGGGGGGGGGGAGGTCAGGAGGGAGCGGGTCTGTGCCGTGAGAAGCACACCAACCGCAGGGTCCGCGAGAGGAAGGGAACGAGTTCTCCTGAGCGTTTACTAGTTACCCAGCCCGGTGTCCCAGGAAGGAGGCCTTGCGGCCTCTTCTACAATGATGGGACCCCTCTGGTCCTCGGAGGACGGACTAAACCGGAAATGTCTATCACAAAGCCTCGTGCTTCTCAAAAGACCTGCTTTTTACCCTTTGTGCCACTCACAGCCCCAGGCAGGCCTCTGGACCTTCTGGCTCCTCGGCCCAGAGTGGCGACAGCGCCTGCCCTGCTGGGCCGCCCCACCCCTCAGGGACCGGGAGACCAGGCATGGGGTCATCATGACTGCCTCGTGAACCATGTGGTGTCCTGCAAAAGTCAGGGGCTGTGGGGGTGGTCGTGTCCCTGTGGGAGCCGTCTGACCCGGCACCCGGCCCGCCGCCCTGCCGCTGGCCCCGTGGCCATCCCCCGTCCCCGCCCCCCGAGCCCGTGCAAGCCAGCCTCACCCCGGCTCACGTCCCCACAGGGGACCTGTTGATCATCATGGCCCAGATCATCGTCTCCATCCAGATGGTGCTAGAGGAGAAGTTCGTCTACAGGCACAATGTGCACCCCCTGCGGGCGGTCGGCACCGAGGGTACGTGAGAACAGGGGCTGGGGGCGGGGCGCGGCTGCGGGGACACCCCGGAGGGCAGCACGTGAGGGGACGCACAAGCAGGAGCATGGGGCAAGGTGCCAGGGTCCAAGGTGAGCCCTTCCCCCTCCCCATTCCTCCCTCACCACGTGCGTGTTGACAGATACTCTGACACCTGCCATGCGCATAGCCAGGAGCTAAAAAAGGACGAGGTGGAGGACGAAGGGGACGTACGCCCCACTCTAGAGGACTTGGCCAGCAGGGAGGGACCAGACAGTGCATTTGAGCTCAGGCCACTTGTGCTCAAGTGATGTGTCACTTGCCAAGCACATCTGAGTGTCTTCGGGACGGGGAAGGTGACGTTTGAGCTGCAACAGGAGTGGGAAGGAGGGAACTCCAGAGAAAGTAAAGACGTAGGGAGCTGGCCATGAATGTCGAAACCAGTGAGGAGTAGTTGGGTGAGATACAGGCTTGATGTGGGGACAGTGGTCAGGAAGCGAATGGGTGAGGGTCTTATGGAGAACCGTGAATGACCGGGAAGTGGACTTGGACTGACTTTAAATGACAGGCAGGGAGGAACCACCAAAGGCTTTCATTTTTTCATGTTTTATTTATTTACGTAGAGATAGTGAGCGTGTGCACCTGCCAGTAGGGGAAGGGCAGAAAGAGAGGGAGAGGGAGAATCCCAAGCAGGCTCCATGCTGCCAACACAGAGCCTGAGGCGCGGCTCCGTCTCACGAACCATGAGATCACGTCTGAGCCGAGATCGAGAGTCGGACGCTTAACCGACTGAGCCCCCCAGCCGCCCCGGAAGCGCCAAAGGTTTTGAGCAGGAAAGTAACTCCCAAAGCCTTTAAGCTTTAAAAGTATGAAACCAGCAAGGCAGATTAGAGCAGTCTTACCCAAGTGTGGCCTGTGGCCAGTCAGGGAGCTGTGTGCGCCTGGCCCCGGGGTTAACCAACTAGATCTCAGCCCGTTAATCAGCTGCATCACCAAGCAGTTTGTTTGTATCCACTCATTTTTTTTTCCTTGCAAGACTTTCTGAATGAGGCAGCGGGTTGATTTATACTTGGATCCAGCTCCTGGTCACAGACCCGTGGCGCCGATTTAGAGAACCGTGGTTTTCCACACGTGTGAGAGCAAGACAGTGGCGGCAGGGGGCCACTGGTTTTTAAGTGACTACAATAGAATTTAAAAGTGCCAGCGAACATCGAGAGGAGAGGGTGGCCGCTGTTTGGTGAAAGCGTGCCTGTGTGTACGTGCCCGCGCACACATACGCTGCTCACGATACGAAATGTGTTTCTTCCTCCGGGTCCAGACAGAAAGGGTGATTAAAGTGGAAGAGGGCAGCTAGAGCCCCGTCGGTAGGCCGCTGCGAGTTCCGGACGCGCGGGGCAGCTCCAGGCCCTGAAAGGGAGGCAGGAGCTGGGAGGGGGCGGTGGGAGGGACACCAGGGCGCGGCTGGGTGGGCTCGGCTGGGATCTGGTGGTCGCTGAGCGGAGGGGACCTCTTCCACCGCCGCAGGCCTCTTCGGCTTCGTGATCCTCTCCCTGCTGCTGGTGCCCATGTACTACATCCCCGCCGGCTCCTTCAGCGGAAACCCCCGGGGGACGCTGGAGGACACGCTGGACGCCTTCTGCCAGGTGGGCCGGCAGCCGCTCATCGCCCTGGCGCTGCTGGGCAACATCAGCAGCATCGCCTTCTTCAACTTCGCGGGCATCAGCGTCACCAAGGAACTGAGTGCCACCACCCGCATGGTGCTGGACAGCCTGCGCACCATTGTCATCTGGGCGCTGAGCCTAGCGCTGGGCTGGGAGGCCTTCCACCCGCTGCAGATCCTGGGCTTCCTCATCCTCCTCACGGGCACCGCCCTCTACAACGGGCTGCACCGGCCGCTGCTGGCCCGCCTGGCCCGGGCCCGGGCCCCGGCGGAGGAGGGCGAGCATGAGCGACTGCTCGGCGGCTCTCGGACTCCCATCAACGATGCCAGCTGAGCCTCTCGTGGCTTCTCCGCTGCTACCTGGATACGCCTCGTCCACCCTAAGGCTGAGGCCACACGGGCCGGTGAGCCTCCAGCGCCCTGTCCCTAAGGCCTTGCCCCGCCCCTCCCCACAGACCCCCGGGGCGGCTGCTGCCACGGAAGACGGAGGTCTTCCAGACACCCAGGTCCTCCTTTGTCACCACCCTCTGCGTCCCCCACAGGCCTGAGTGCAGTGATCCACCCCTGGCAGGCGCCCCCCAGCCCCCCAGCCCCCGCCCCTGCAGCGCTAACACTAAATCATGAAGTGGGATTGCAGGAACTAACAACCCTAAGATTTCCTCCTAAATCATAAGCTAAATTTGGTTCTCCAAAGAAGAGAGGTCGGCGGCCCGCATTTTCTAAAACGTGTAGACTATCCCCTGACCCTGCCTGGAGACCTAAGTTTGAGCTGGGCTGTCCCATAAACTCAGCGAAAGTTCCCCCAGCCCATCGCCTAGTTGCCCTGGGCCTCGGTGTCCTCCTCTAGAAAGCAGCGGGTGTAGACGCTGTGGCTTCGGTGCCTTCCAGACTCAGCTGGGCCCATTCTGTGGGAGAGGAGTCGCGGCCGCCGCTTCTTTGGAATTGCCCCTCTGGCCACGTCGCCTCCTCACCATGCCAGTATCTTGGTGTCCTTGCTCACCCGCTCAAGGCCTCTCCCTGCCTGGCAGAGATTACGAGGGGAATTCCAGGCAGCCCTTAATAGCAGCTTTTATGAACTCTCCACCTTCCCTTTTAAAGATGAGAAAACTGAGGCCCAGAGACCTGAGTTATTTGGCAAAGGGCCCTCCTGCTGTGGACTCTAGCCGTGCAGCCATGTGAGATGTGATCTGATCCGGAGCCCGTGGACCTCAGCCCCACCCCCGGACTCCATCAGTTACCCTCCGGGGTGATGAATTTTACCAGGACTCCACCGTTTCGAGTAATTCTGGCATCGTAGGCTTGTGTTAAAGGCTTAACTTTCGCATCACAGCCTGACAGGTGGGTGCAGATAAGGAAACCGTGGCCCAGAGAAGGCGAAGTGACTTCCTTACGGAGCCGGCCTTCCAGGCTAGGTTTGCCTGGTTCCAAACCTGCAGCCCCACCCACCGTACTGTTTTGTCTGGGGTCTTTCGGGTAAATTTCCCACGGCTGGGTTAGAAGCTCCATGCGCTGTTGTCCTCCCTGTGACCGCCCCCCCCCCCACCGAAGGGAGGGGACTGGCACTGGGGACCCCAGGGAGCTGAGCGGCCCTTCACTGCAGAGTTCCTCACTCTGCGGCAGTTTCTGGAACCTCAGACCATTTTTCTGGGCAGCTCCATCATAAAAGAAAACACCAAATGCCTTCCTTAAAATAGATTCTGGGGGAAGGGATCTTTGACAAGCAAAGCCGGCAGGCTGTGTGGGAATCGGCAGGTGATTAGGGTTTGTTGGGAGAGGAGGGGCTCTCCCTACCAGCAGCTCTGAGCCCCGGGGGCCCCCGATTCTGCGGGCCACAGCGTGGGACAGTCTCCAGCTGCCCTGTCCAAACACCTGGGGCCTTAGAATGTTGTTTTTAGGCTTTATTTTTAAAAACAAAAGGGAAATGGACAGTGTAGGCTCTTTTTTATTCTTTTTTTTTTTTTTTTTTTAATGAGAGGGAAGGAGCACAAGGGTTAACCATCAGGCTGGTCACTGACTCGGGCAAATCACTTTACCTCTGGGGCTTGGGTCTTCACATCTCCCAGATAGGAAAACCAGCCTCCATCTTGCAGAATGAGTGTGAAAATTACCTAAGATAATAAACTGGAGGTGCCCCGAAAATGTCGAGGTCCAGTGCAGCGTCATTAAGGCTGCACTGCCCACTGGGGTGGTCCGCCAAGGGCACGGGAGGCCCCGCAGAGGCCCGGCGCGGGGCACCAGTTTTGCTCAGAGGCGAAGCAACGTTTTATTAAAATCGACCATCGCGGGGGACAATGTAAAATTTCCATCTATTTTAAGACAACAAGATGCCTCAAGAACATTTCACGGTGACAGTAGGTTCCCTCTCTCGTGTCGTCAAGGGTGCTTTGGAGGGGGGGTTCCAGAGGCCTTGCTGGTCCTGTGGGTGGGAGGGCAAGGATCACCGCTCCCTTGCTGAAGCCGGAGGGTTGTGGGGAATATTTTCAGTGGAGTAAGGGGGTTCTGAATAGTGGAAGTTTGGTGTGAAGGTTCTGAACCCCAAATCAGAATTGGCTGATAACGGACTTCTGTAAACATCAGTTCAAACTGATGTTTAATTTGACCGTCTGTGCATTGTGGTGGACTGCGCAGTCCGTCCCCGTCGCAGACTGGTCCTGGGGGAGCTGGGGGAGGGGGCGGCGGGGGCTTTCTGCAGCACTGCCATCCAGAACATGGAGTAGCCCGCAGGCTCCTCTCCTCCAGGAATCTGCCCACAAGGCAGAGATGTAGGACCAAGCCAAGTGGTTCTGTTTGTCTTCACTTTGTCCAAAGGTCTCTGCTGCTCTCACAAGCAAACAGCATCCAGAGAGGTCAGAGCTCTGACCCCTGTTGAGGACAGTAGGAGGAGTGGAGCAAAGGGCCCCCTGGTGTAGAGGGAAGAAGCAGAATCGGAAGTCAGAGAGCTGGGTCCCGGCCCCGCCTCTACCTTGGCCGGGTGACCTTGGACAAGTCACGCTACCTCTCAAGACCTTAGCTACCTACAAAAAGGAGAGGTTCTCAGCATTACTAACTATGTACACCTCCCTGACCTGCTTACAGATCGACCTCGTTATTTCCTATTGGCCTTGGTTAAGAGCCCCTCTGGCCTTTTGTTAACTACATCGTTTCAAAACTTAAAAGCCAGCAAGGAGTTTCCCCTAGCTATAAAAGTTCATAAATCCCCCTTCTTCTTTAGGAACACTTCTCAGAAAATCTTTCGTAAAGGATTAGTATCCCAGAATTCACTGAACTGTATGGAGAACCGATGTGCTCCAAGGACTGGGTGTATGAAAGAAAACAGGAGACGGATGCGGAAGGAAGGAATTCCCGCACAACATGGTGTGCGTAAGAGGCCTTTGAGACACACAGGCGGCAGTGCCGCTTGAGCTGGGTGTTAAAGAATGAGCAGGAGCCTCCCGGCGGGGGTGGGGATGGGGGTATTCCTGGAGAAAGGAGCCGCTTTGTAGAAAGCACAGAAACTTGTAAGTGATGTATCAAGAACTGGAGGTAAGTAGACAGGTGTGCCTGGCAATAAGCACGCAACGCTAAAAGGGGCCAGAGACCTGGTCAGAGAGGTGGGCAGGCGCCCAGATGGTGCTGCACGTTTTAGACTTTGCTGAGGGATTAGAGCTCAATCTGTAGACAGTAGAGTACCATGGCAGGGGGGCGGGGGGGGGGAAGAGGGGGGGTTAGGCAAGGGAGTGACATGATCCAAATTGCTGTTTGGAAAGATCACCAAAGGCAGAGACCGGTAAAACGATGTTCGATTATAATTAGAGTCTGAACTGGAGAAACGGTGGAGAGAATGAATACAAGAAAGGAGGGAGTAGACTTACATTATAGAGCCCTTAGCTGTCGGGTCTTCTGTTGCATAAGGCACCACCACAGAGTGGGTCTTCCGGACCAGACCGCTCACCCCGTTCCCTGCACCACCCGCGCGCGGACCCGCTGAGCATCCCCAAGTACGGCTCCTTCCCTTTTTTTCCTTCCTTCACTCCTGTTTTTCCTCTCCCTCCCCCCTTTTTTTAATTAAGTAGGCTCCATGCCCAACGTGGGGCTTGAACTCAAAATCCTAAGATCAAGAGTCGTACGCTCTGCTGACTGAACCAATCAGGTGCCCCCCTTTTCCCTCTTTTTAAAAATTGTGGCAAAATACACACAACATAAAACTTACCATTTTGAGCGTTATAAAGTGTTCAGTGGCACTGGGTGCGAGCACATTGTTTTGCGGTGTCACGCCATCCATCTCCAGACTTCCTCACCTTCCCAAACGGAAACTCCGTACCCATTAAACACTCCCATTCCTCCTTTTCCCCAGCCCCTGGCAACCCACCATCCTCCCTTCCGTCTATGAATTTGACTCATGTAAGCGGAATTATACAGTATCTCTCCTTTTGTGTCTGTTCTATTTTGCTTAACATAATGCCTTGGAGGTTCATTCAAGCTGTAACATGTGTCAGAATTTCTTTTTAAGGCTGAATAATATCCCATTGTATGTATGTACCACATTTTGCTTCTCTATTAATCTATGTGGACATTTGGGGCTGTTGTGAATGACATTGCTGTGAGCATTAGTGTACAAATACCTGTCCAAGTCCCTGCTTTTGCGTGTATACCCACAAGTGGAATTGCTGGATCGTGTGGTAATTCCACATTTAATGTTTTTGGCCAGTCAACATACTGCTTTCCACTCTGGCTGCATCATTTTACATTCCCACCAGTGAACAAGGATTCCATGAAATCACTGATTTTATAATGATGCTTTTCCCTGATTATATGTTCACTGTAGAACGTTTAGAAAACGCAAGAAAACCAAGTGTGGAAAACAAAACTCCCCTTTATTCTAACTACCCAGGTGTACATTTGACCTGAATGCATTCTATCCCCGGCAGGAAGGGAAAGGGGTCGTTTCCTTAAGGATTCCCTTGCAGTGCTGGAGACTGTGATTCAAGACCTCATCGTCAGAGGGTGGATCCCGGCCGTCCCACGACCCCAGTCATCAATGACGTCCATGCAGTTAAACTGGCATCTGGGCCACTTTCGTGGGGTGTTCCTGGGAGGGTCACAGGGGCGACATGTGGTTGTCCCATTCTCTGTCAATCTGCCTCCTCATCTTTAAAAGCCACTTCAGGGTTAATGGAGCAAAACATAAAATGTCTGAGCAAAATGATTTTTCTAGAGAAGCGCGTTCTACTAACGCACCATCTACATTTTCAGAACAGAGCTTTCCTTTCTGGGCCATTGGGCACCCGGAGGCGAGGGTTTGAGCCCTCAAAAATGAGTACCACTACAAGCAAGCAGAGGGCTGGAGAAGTTCCCGCCTCCTTTCATTTCTCCTAGTTCCCATTGGCTGATTGCTCCCGTCGATCCGCTACGTCTCGGCGCTCTCCTCTTATCACCGCGCGCCGCCAGCCTCCGGTACTGCGCTCTCATTGGTCCTCTCCAGAGTCGCTCTGTGCCAGGGGCGTTCCAGAGGCAGCCACTGAGAGTTGCTGAATTCGGGTTTTAAAAAACGCCGCCAGTGAATCGGTGGTGCGGACACTTGGAACCGCGGGGGCACCGGGAGCTGCCGAGCACGCACCCCATCGGGGCAAGCGGCCAGGACGCTCCCGGGCTTCCCCCGGACGCCAGCCTCCGTCCCCGGACCCCGAAGGCCGAGAAGGAGCCGCGGGGCAGCCACCCGCCGCGCCCGCCATGGGCCCGCGCCGCCGGAGCCGCAAGCCAGAAGTCCCGAAGAGGCGCCCCGCAAGCCCGACCCCCGGCACCCCCCGGCGGGGCCCCTCCTTAGGTAACCGGCCGCGGTCCCTTGCCCTCGAACTGGCCTCCTTGCAGCCTAGCCGAGGGATGGGCACGGCCGGATCCGCGTGCCCATTTCACGGAGCAGAACACCGAGCTCGCGTGCGGAGCCTGGGGTCCGAATCCCCGGACTTCCGGCTGGCGCTCCTCCGCGGGCGGACAGAGCCATGCGGCCGGCGAGCCGCTGCTCGGGCCGGCCTAGCCCAGGCCCAGCGAGGGACCGGGGAAAGCAGTTCCGAGAGGGAGAAAGGACTGATTAATTCTTACTACTACTAGCGTTTATGGAGTGCTTATCACTATCTGGACCTCGTGTTCAACTCTTGACGCGAAGTACCTCAACTTTATATTGTGCCCATTTTACAGATGAGAAAACTGCTGCGCAGGCAGCCCAGGGAACTTGAACAAGGTCACACACAGCTTGCTCCAGCAGGCAGGAGTTTAAAAAATAAGCGTTTGTGCTTTTTTAAGTGGCAAAATCATTGTCCGCTTTTTGTGACAATTTCAAACAACAGTTCTGCTTTTAGAATCCAGGTATTGGTGTGTTCGTTTTTGTTTTTTCTTAAGCGAGTGGCTGTGTGGGCCTTAAATAGAGTGCCCTCACCTTGTTCTCTTCCTGAGATCATGCGCTGGGAAAGAGAGTGGTCTGTGGTCCTCAGTTTCTTTCTGTACTGCGGTCTGGCGGATTGGAGACCAATCCAGCGAGAGCTGTATCTTGGGGCAACAACTGCTTTACTTGTCTTCTGCGACACAGTTAAGAGCAGGGTGAAAAAAAGAAATAGAGTATGGGTTATTTTCTTTCCTAAACATTAATAACCTTTGCATCCGGGCAGCTTGCTGAATTCTCATGTTAATTCTAACTGGCGTTCAGTTACTTCAACTGAAATGTTTACATAGGCTATTATATTCCTTGCGGATAAGCACTTCCGAATCTTAGCTTCTTCTTTTTCATTTTTATACATTTTATTTCTTAGCGTATTGTACTAAGGAGGCCTGGAGATGAGTATGGGAATCCGAGCGGTGCTTTGGCCATCCTTGGCCCGTTTCTGATTTTAACGGGCTGTGAAGTGTGTTGTTTGCCGGTGCTCTGTGCCTTGGAAGCACCCTTCTCCCCCTGGTTTACCTCCACGCCTCCTGGCAGCCCCCCTGCACTTGTCTGGCAGTCTCGCTTTCCAGTCTCCCCAGTGACCATTCCACACTACAACCCCAGCCCCCCCACCTCCCCCCCACACACACACTCAGCTGATGATGACCTGGTCTCATGCTTGCGTCACTGAGGAAAGAAGAAGCCTCAAGACTGGATTCCCCGAGTCTGCTCACAGCAGAGAACCCTTCCTAGTAAAAGCCACTCCTCCTCCGCGGGCTTTCTCTTCTCCTCCCCACCTGCACTTAGAATTGCATCCTTAGGTTGGCATCCTGCAAATGCCCTTTCTAAGAAAAAGGGCAGGGCTGTGTCCCGCCCCCGCGTTCCCCGCCCCTCTCATGCTCCCCCTTTTCCTCTGCTGCCTTCCAGAGCTGCCTTTTTAACAATAGCCAGATGTAGGAATACACACGCGTGTCTCCCCTCATCCCAGGCACCTTTGAACCCAGTCCAGTCTGACCCCCCACAACTACTTCCCCTCCTTCTAGTGCCCTTGAAGTACCCTCGTCAAGGTCGCCGGCTACTTTAGTGCCGCCAAATCCAGCAGACGTGCCTGTGTCCGTTTCTGGCTCTGAGACGCATTTGACACAGCCGGCCCATCTTCCTAGAATCACTCTGTCCCTCGGCGCCCACGACCCACACACTCTGCGGTTCCTGCTTGGTGTGTTTTACTGTCCGTGCCACCTCGTTCACAACTCGACGTTGGACTTCTTTGCCGTCCCGTTCCTTTCTTTCCCTCCCCCAGGGCGGTCCCATCCGTTCCTGTGGCTCTGCGCACCACACCTCCGCGCCTGCACCGCGCCTGCACCGGGCCGCACACACTGCCCGTCTCCCCTCTGACTCCAGTCCCTGCGCCCAGCTGCCTCTCTGCCTGAGGGCCCCCGGGCAGGCCCAGGGGAAACACCTCCACAGCCGAACTGGTGACTACTCCCTCCCAACCTCCGCATCCCCGGGCTTCCCCATCTGGGTAAATGGCACAAGCTCGTTCCCCACCCCGAGTTGTTCAAGCCGGAGCCCTGGGAGACTTCTTTTCTCTTATCCCCGGATACGAGTAAGCTCCAGAACTCTCCACCACGTGCCTTCCTCGGTCACACCACTCGTCACCTCTGCTCCCACCAGCGAGTCCCAGCCACCCGCCTCCCAGCCTGGCCACACTCCACTTCCGCTCTTGTCACTTTTCAGTTCTTCCCTTACCCTGCGGCTGGACTCCTCTTTAAAATGTAAGTGGAGGGGCGCCCAGGTGGCTCAGTTGGTCAAGCAGCCGACTTCGGCTCAGGTCATGATCTTGCGGTCTGTGAGTTCGAGCCCCGCATCGGGCTCTGTGCTAACGGCTCAGAGCCTGGAGCCTGCTTCGGATTCTGTATCTCCCTCTCTCTCTGCCCCTCCCCTGCTCATACTCTGTCTCTATGTTTCTCAAAAATAAATAAACGTTAAAAAAAAATTTTTAAATGTAAGTGGACCATTCCACTCCGTCGTGCCGAACACCCCCTCAGCGTCCCGTTATCTAGGACTAAATCCCAACTCCTTATGTTGGCATCGAGAGACCCAACAATCGAAGTTTTTTTGAAAGCAGGCTCCACGAGGGCGCCTGGGTGGCTCAGTCGGTTAAGCGTCCGACTTCGGCTCAGGTCATGATCTCACAGTTCGTGGGTTCAAGCCCCACATTGGGCTCTGTGCTGACAGCTCATCAGAGCCTGGAGCCTGTTTCAGATTCTGTGCCTCCCTCTCTCTCTGCTCTCCCCTGCTCACACTCTGTCTCTCAACAGTAAATAAATGTTTAAAAAAAAAAAAAAATAGGCCGCACACCCAACAGGGGGCTCAAATTCACAACCGTGAGATCGAGAGGCTCAACCGATTGAGCCAGCCAGGTGCCCCCCAGCTACTGAATACTTAATCCCACTTCCTTCCCACGATCTCTAATTGGTTTCCATAACCGCTTGTTCTGGGGCATAGATTTCATGCCTTCTCTTACCCCTCTGAGGTTATTACGTATATTCCTCTCAAAGTGTCTTTTCTCTATTCACTCCGATTCTGCCAGCATTGGTTATTTGTTGAGTTCGGTTCCTTCCGTGGTGTTGTCCTTCTTACACTGGTGACACTTGGTTGGAAAATCTTTCCATTTTCTGTGACCGCCGCGTCTGTCCGTTAAGGGCTGCCTCCAAAGGACCGGACTGTGGGTCAGTGGCCGGGAGAGGCAGATGCCAGCAGCTCGACTCCTGAGACTGAGGCCCCCCTCTTTCTCCGAAATGTCCCCAGTCCCCTGGACACTGCCCCTGTTTCTCTGACCCACGGTCGCCACCACCAGAGATAAAGTCTCCGGTGCCAGCTGCGTGGCACGGGCATCCCTGGATCGGCTCACTGTCCCCATCTGCCCACGCGGCTCTTCTGCCGCTTTGTAGTTCATTCACTATCAGATCCCTTCCACGGAAATACTTGGTTTGGCTGCTCTTTCCGTGGCTGGACCTTGAATAACATTTTTTTTAAATGTTTATTTATTTTTTGAGAGAGAGAGAGAGAGAGAGAGAGAGCAAGAGGTGGGGGAGGGGCAGAGAAAGAGGGCGACAGAGAATCCGAAGCAAACTCCAGGCTCTGCGCTGTCAGCACAGAGCCCAACGTGGGACTCGAACTTGACAAGCCATGAGATCATGACCTGAGCCGAAGTCGGATGCTTAACCGACTGAGCCCCCCAGGCCCCCCTTGAATCACATTTCTGAAGCAATTTCATCCTTCAAAAATGTTGGCCCTTGGTTTTATTTATCTAGCAAACTACTGTTTTTTGTTTTATTCTCTTTTCATTATTTTATCTTGAATATTTGGTTATCTTCCTTTGGTTTATTTTAATTATTCTGTCGTTAACACTTGAACCCTTAGCTGTCTTATAACGTCCTTGTTTTCAATAGAGAATCAGTCTGGAGGCTGTACAGTTTCTTCTAGTACTGTTTAGCTATATCTCATAAGTTTTGAGATCTAGACTTTTGATTCATTTCTAAATAGTCTAATTTCAATTAAGTTTCCTTGAGTTAGAAGATTTATTATTATTATTATTCTTGTGTTTTTAATTTCAGATCAGAGAGTTTGGCTTTTTTGACCTCCACTTTGGAGACTATTTTAAGATCTTTTTTCTTTTTTGTCGTTGTTGGAACCAGGCCAAAGTCTCTGGCTCCATTAGCCCAGTGACCCAGCACTGGCACCAAGTTATGCCACGTCTGAGGTCCCTCCTTGGCCACAAATAAGCTCCGGCTAATTGTCTTCATCTCTCAGCCTCAGGATGACCGAGACGGGGAGTCGTGCTAGATAACCTCTCCAGTTCCTTCCAGCTCTGGAAAAAAAACCTACACACAACATAACTGAGTTTCCAATCTAGATGGCAAAGATTGAAGAGATGCCCAAAGTACCGTGGGGCTCAGAGGAGGGAGGTCACCCATCAGTTTGGAAGGGACTGGGATCAGGAAAGGCTTCATGAAAGAGTTGGCATTTAAGATAATACCCTCGAAGGATCTGGCATTCATTTAACAAATAGCTATTTGGCATCTACCTACTATTTCTAGTTGCTGAAGATGATGGCAGGAAATAATGGGCCGGAATCCCCGCTTCTGTGGGGCCTGTTAGGGATTTGACAGTCTGCCCGCCGCAGCCACGCTGTGAGGCACCGCTTACTGACCACCCCGCTTTATGACATCCCCCCCCCCCTTTTTTGCTCAGGCACTTCGTCCCGTCCGCGTGGTCCCCGGAGATATCGGGTTCTGAAGGAGATCCGAAAGCTTCAGAAAAGCACAGACCTGCTGTTGAGGAAGAGCCCCTTCGGCCGCCTGGTGAGCCCCGCCAACCCCCGTGCTGCTGCCGCCTTTAAACCCCCCAGGTGTTGGGGACCCGCTCCTCTCTTGCCTGGATGGCTAAGGGTCTCCCCTCCAACCTGCCACAGGACTCTTCACCACCCGAAAACATGAGCCCGCCAAGAAGAACCTCATGGTTCTTTATGGAATTAATTTCTAACCCCACCATGCCTGAAACTGCGTTCTTGATTATATAAATCGAAGCCCCACTCACGATCCCTCTCCCCGTCCTGGGAGATGGCCTCGTCCTCTCCCCGCCACCAACAGGAGACGTACCAATTCCTGAGCTCCCAGGAGCTGACGCCGGCTACTGGTTAGGTTCTAAGAGTAAGGGCCGGGAAGGTGTAACAGAAATGAAGCTTCACGGAAACTCTTGGAGAGTCTATCTGCGCTTGAATCTCTCTTCTTTAACTCTTCACTCCTCCCCACACTCCCCTTCTCCCTTGCTCCCCCCACCCCACCCCGTCCCTACTCCTTACAGGCAAGAGAGATATGTGTTAAATTCACTCGCGGCGTGGACTTCTACTGGCAAGCCCAGGCCCTGCTGGCCCTACAAGAGGTAAGAAGGGGGCCAAGGTACAACTGGGGTGATGGGAGAGAGGCATTCTGGAATGCCACGGGGCTGCCTGGGGACTGTCACACGCTGCCTCCTGCCTCCCGCTTCCCGAGAGAGGGCATCGAGGAACCGGCGTTTGGAGGCCGGATCCTGGTTTGCCTGGTAGCAGGATCCCCAGGCGGGGTTTGCTCTCCTTCTGCGACACTCTTTCACGCAGCCCCATGAGCCCTCGGAGACTAGGTGCCGCGGGGCTCCAGGACGGCAGTAGCGCGGGTCCCCCCCGCCCCGCGCCGCAGGCCTCGGACGTGTCTCTCTGCCCCCAGGCCGCAGAAGCGTTTCTGGTCCATCTCTTCGAGGACGCCTATCTTCTCTCCTTGCATGCCGGCCGCGTCACCCTCTTCCCGAAGGACGTGCAGCTGGCCAGGCGGATCCGCGGCATCCAGGAGGGGCTCGGCTGAGCTCCCACCACCCGTCTCCGGAAGCCTTTCCCGCTCGCCGGAGAGGGAGCGCTGTCTGGGGAGGAAGTACCCCGCGTCCCCTCGCCGGGAAGGGAGAGTCTCCGAAGGGATTCGCGTCCTTGGCCCCTCGCTGTCTCGCCTTCGCTTTCTTCTCTCGGGAAGGTTTGACTGGATTTTAGCCTGAGCGCTGGGATTCCGTGGCTCATGCGCTTCTGCCCCGTGTTGAATAAAGATCTCTATTTAGTAATGACCAGGTGACATGAGTCTGTCAGAGCGCAGCCTCCGTTTCACAAGGACCAGAAGACTCCTTGTGATTAAGAGAAGGTTTTCTTTTGAAAATGCTTTGTTTGGAATTAAATGTGATACCCGAATTTCAGGGACGCCCCCAGGGACTCTGTCCGGAGCCAAGAACTGATCCACGGAGTCCAAGGAGGTCCCTGCGCTCGTTTCGGAGCGGGGACACATGTTGCTTTTGTAATTGGTGGTTTTAAGAAGGAAAAGACTACGTGGCTTCCCTCGGTAACAGAGGCCATCTCTGAGAAAATCAGCGCCAGTCCAAAGGACCGAGAGTTATTTTTAGAGAACGAGACTCCAAGGTTCACTTCAGTTTGCGAGTTATTCGCATGACTGCCGAGTGATTTTCGAAGACCTCGGATTTTCTGGGTTGTGGGAAAGAAAGACATTTAGTTACGTTTTAGATCTTCCTGTACCGTTTAAATTTTTTACCAGATGTGTATTTACTTTTCTTTAAAACGTAAGGGTAAAAAAATAAAAGCCGACCGCTTCAATCAGTTGCACAGAAGAGCCTGGCACGCCTGGCGCTTACATCTCTGTCCCTCGGTTACTGTCCTCGTTCGCGGCGGCGGCAAGTGCCTGTGTGAGCGTCACTGTCCACAAGTGTGTAGCTTTTTAAAAACCCAATTCGGGTTCACATAGAAAATCTCGAAGTTCTGATGTTCTCGTCCCTTTTAGCAACTTCCCATCAAAGTCATTCAGAAATCCTAGCTTGCAAGTTTTTATTTTCTTCTTCGTAAGTCATAGAAGACGTGTCTTAGTTTTTATCCTTTAGAATTTTTCATTCCAAGATTTTAAAGTGCCTTTTCAAAGTTTTTACGAGTGTTTTTTTTTTTTTATGACTTCTTGGTGGAAAGAGAATACAAATAAGTCTCTAACGACAAAAATGTAAAGCAAAGTTACAGTCACAGCACATAGAGATGCTACATGCTGTGTGTGCCGCTGTTCAGTTCTTCATTCGCGCGCTGTGTTTTGCGAGCAGCCGCTATTTACACAAGAGAATCGAGGGATGTGTTTTTGTCCCCCCGGGGGGTAGAATGCTCACGAGCGGATACGTTGCCCTTCTGTTGTAACTGAAAGCAGTTTAAGAAGTTTCCAGAGAAATGGAAAAATGCCCCCGGTAGGCTTCTAGATTTTGCACGCGATGGAAAAGATTAGCGAGGATGGACTTCTGACAGTGATACGTCTGGTGACCAAATTTCAAGCCCAGCCGAAGGGAAGGACCAAGTTCTGTCACTGAACAAACTTTAACCCTTTGGAAAAACCTTTTCGTGTTCGACATCAATTCCTATTTATGCAGACATTTGAATAAAGCTTATCTATCGGCGAATATATTTAAAATTCTTGTCAGAGTATTATTAATTAGAAGATTATAGTCTAACTCTAGTTTTCTTTAAATTGACACTCTGCTGTTTTAAACCATACTAAGCGCGAGGCCTGGCTGGCTCCGTCAGCAAAGCATGCAATGCTTGACTTTGGGGTTTGTGAGTTCAAGCCCCAGGTCAGGCATGGAACCTTCTTTTAAAAAAATTTTTTTGGGAGCATCTGGGTGGCTCAGTGGATTAAGCGGCCGACTTCAGCTCAGGTCATGATCTCATGGTTCATGAGTTCAAGCCCTGCACTGAGCTCTGTGCTGACAGCTCAGAGCCTGGAGCCTGCTTCTGATTCTGTGACTCCCTCTCTCCTCAAAAATAAATAAAAACATTTAAAAATTAAAAAAAATTTTTAATAAATAAATAAAATGTACTACGCAGGACATACATGCAACACAGGTCACTCGCAGACAGGATTCACCAGGTGGTGTTTACAGGATAACGTGAGAATAAGTGACTTAAATCATGATAATGTTATAATTCTGTTAAAGTTTACTGTAAACAGTACTTACGATGTTGGAGTTCTGTGTTGTTTTTCTGGGTGATTCCATCAACATCTTTTAACCTTTCCGTTTGATTTTTTTATTTCCACTTTCACATTTTTAATGTCTAAGTACTCTTAGTTTTTTAAATATTTCTTCATTGTAGCATCCCAATCAGTGTTCACACACAAAAAAAACAAAAAATAGAAACCAACTTGGGTATTTCCAACAAAGAAGAACTTAGCGGAAAGAACTGGTTAAATAATACCAGGAGGGCCGGAAGAGCAGCCGGGAAGAGAGATCCACCCGAAGGTCAGGAAGCCGCGGGCGCCCACAGCCCACGCCGGAGGCACAACCCCCCACCAGCACCGCGTCGGCCTCACTGCTGCTGCTGGCCAGGAGCTCAGGCAGCCCCTGCTCCGTCCCGTGCTGCTGGAGCCACCACTGCCCCCACGGACGCCCTTGCCCTCTGCTGCTTCTGCTGCCACAGGCCCAGCCAAACCGCAGAAGAAAACTAGCTCCTTTTTCCTCCCACCCTCCAGGCCCCACCAGCATTTTTTCCCCTGGCAGAACCCGAGCAGAAGCAGCTGCTGGAGAGCCTGGGGATACAACTGGCCACCTCCTAACCCCTCTGTGTTACAGAGAACTCGCAAGCGCAAGAAGGGAGCCTGGAGCCTCCAGAAACCTCACCTGCGGACGTCCCAGTCTGGTTTTGCAGCTGTAATACCGTTTTAAAGATACAATATTTTTGTTCCTAGTGTTTGTTTCGCCACGTAGTCTCTGATTCTTTCAAGTTGATTTTTTTCCTCCTTTTTGTTCTGGTCTCTCTCTCTCTCACAAGCTTTTCCTTTAATGTTCAACAACCCTGATGTGGGGACAGATGGGCCCGGCAGCCGTGCAGGGGAGCGGTCGGCGGGGCCCTTCGCTGAGCAGTCCCGTTCTGTCAGGATAGCCAGCTGCCCCCGAGAGAGCCGTCCAGCCTGCGGGGAGGAGGCAGGCCCAGCCGGGTCCAGCTACTGGCTACAGGAGGGCCGAGGAAATCCGTATTTAAAATCCACTGTGCATAGGCCTCCTTATTCTCCCTGGCCTTGCCGCCCGTTCCCCTGGGGTCCAGAGACCCTCGTTTCTTTCTTCACTTGAGAATAAGTCTCCAGGCCTGTGCTGGGATGGGGGGAGGGAGTCACCTGGTGACAGTGCTAGGAGAGGAGCGCTGAGGGAGCCGCCTCCTACACAGTGCAGCCAGTCCTCTCTGCTAGCCCACCCCGGGCACACCGCGTTGCAGAGGGACCCGGCGCCCCCGGTTGCCGAGCCTTATGAAGATTTTGCTGTGAGGGTTGTGATGGTCTTCACTTTCCCCGCTGCTGGCTGAGAATCACGCTCTTGTGGGCCTGTGGGATCTGTTTCTTCTGTCCGTCTGCCTTCTGGCTTTTAGGATTTTGTTAGTTTTCCCCTCTCCTCACCTCCCCATCCTTGAATTCATGTTGAGGTTCTGACTATTGAATTGTAGATCGACAGCTATTTTCTCTCTTCACACGAGAAAGCTGATGCCGCTGTTCTCCGGGTTCTGTTTTCGCTGTTGAGAAGTCAGCCGTCAGTCCGATGGTTGCCGCTTTGACGCCAATGTTATTTTTCTGACTCTCTCTCCTTAAAAGATTTTTCTTCGCTTTTGGTGTTCTGCAATGTCATTATGACCTGTCTTACGTGTGGACTTGCTTTTATTTATCTAGCTTGACGTTCGTTGGCCTTCCTGGATAGGGAATGATGGCTCTTCATCAATTTTGGAAAATTCTCAACTATTATCTCTTCAAATAATGCCTCTCGCCATTCTTTGTCCTCACTTTCTGGGTCACAGGTTTTCTGTCTGCCGGACTCTATCACGACACCCTCCATGTTTCCTGCCCTCCTCAGGGTTCCCTCCTTTTGACTCTAAGTGCTGCACACCTCATTGCTCCTTCTGCCCTAACTTGGAATTAATTGATTTCCTTTCAGTGTCTAATCTACTTTTAGGGGCGCCTGGGTGGCTCAGTCGGTTGAGCATCCGACTTCGGCTCAGGTCATGGTCTCACCGTTCCCGAGTTCGAGCCCCGCGTCGGGCTCTGTGCTGACAGCTCAGAGCCTGGAGCCTGTCTCAGATTCTGTGTCTCCCTCTCTGTCTGTGCCTCTCCCCTGCTCATGCTCTGTCTGTCTGTCTCTCTCTCTCAAAAATAAATTAACATTAAAAAAAAATTAATCTACTTTTAAAGCTGACCGATATCTTCATTTCAGTTACTGTATTTTTTTGTTCTAGAATTTCTATTTGGTTGTTTTCAAAATTGTGATGTCACATCTTATTTTATTTTTAAGTAGCCTCTACACCCAACATGGGGCTCAAACCTACAACCCCGAGATCAAGAATCACCTGCCCTACCAACTGAGCCAGCCAGGTGGCGCTGTCATGTCATTTTCTACGGTTCCCAGTTCCCCTGCTGAAAATGCCAAGTTTGGTTTTTCTATCTTTTAGTATAGTAAGCATGGTCCCTTGCAGAATGTGTCTCATAACAGGTGTCTGTGAATCTGTTTCTATTTGTGTTTTCTGTTGATTCTCACTCATTGGTTTTCTTCTCTCTTTGGTGGTTGATTCCGTTTGATAGTACGCCTGACACATCTATACGAGAAAATAATTTGAAACTTAGAATGATATCTTTCTCTAGAGAGCACTGGGGTTTTTTGTTTGTTTTTGTTTTTGTTTTTTTTCCTACCAGGTGCCTGGAGGCACTAAACGTTTAGAACCCACTTAATTCAATTTCAGAGCTTGAGATTTCCTCACGCACCCAGATGATTCAAAGCCAAGGTCTATCTCACCTCTGAGTTTCTTTTCATTCGCCTTATTCCTAAGGTACAACCAGTCCCCTTATCCTGCTTACCTTGGTAAGCTTGTACTTCAACCTTTGTCACCCTAACCCCACAAGGCTCTCAAAAACATGGCTCATTTGTTGGCTACTTTTTTAGGACTGCAAACATCCCCACGAGAACGGGTTAGGCCAAATCTGCCATTAAGCTCATTTCTAGATTCCCAGCCTCTCTTTGATCTTGGATCAGTAACTACTAACAATTAATCACTATCTTGTTAGCAATTTAATGCTTTTAAGAAAAAAAATATGTCCAGTTTTTTTCAGTTATCTTCAGTAGGAGAGTGGTTCCTCTGGCATAAAGACAGACAGACCAATGGAATAGGATAGAATAGAGAGCCCAGGAATAAACCCTTCCACGTATGGCCAAATGATTTCCAACAGTGGGGAAAAGACAACAAATGTTGCTGGGGAAACTGGATATTCCCATGCAAATGAATGAGGTTGGACCATCACTGAACGCCATATAGAAAAATCAGCTCAAAATGGACCAAAGACATAGCCGTAAGAGCAACAATTATAAAATTCTTAGAAGAAAACATAGGATAAAATCTTCACGACATTGGATTTGTGATTTCCTGGATATGACACCAAAGTCACAGGCAACCGAAGAGAAAAACAGACAAATTGGGCTTCATGAAAATTCAGAACTTTTGTGCATCAAAGGGTACTATCCACCGAGTTAGAAGGCAACCCCCCAAAAAAGAGAAGATATTTGCAAATCATATCTGATAATGGACTAATATCAGAACATACAAGAAACCAAAACAAACACAAAACAAAAAAATAAATGACTCGATTCAAAAGTGGGCCAAAGACTTGAATAGACATTTCTCCAACTGAGATATTATGAAATCAATAAGCCCATGAAAAGATGCTCTATATCACTAATCGTTAGGAAAATACCAATGAAAACAACAATGAGATACCACCTGATGTCCATTAGGATGTGGACTAGTCAAACAAAACAAAACAACAACAGAAAATAGCAAGTATTAGTTGGAGGTGGAGAAATTGGAGCCCTCGTACACTACTGGTGGGAATGCAAAATGGAGCAGCCACCATGGAAAACAGTATAGCGGCTCCTAAAAAAAGTTAAAAATAGATTTACCATATGATCCAGCGATACTCGAAAGGATTGAAAGCAAGAACTCAGAGATGTGCATACCGTGTTCAGCGCAGTACCATCCACAGTAGCTACAATGTGGAAGCAACTTGTGTCCATCCACAGATGAGTGGATAAGTAAAATGTGATATACGCATACAATGTAATGTTATCCGGCCTTGAAATGGAAGGAAGTTCCAACACGCTAGAATGTGGACGAACCATTCTGGAGATGGAAGGTGGTGATATTTGCACAACAATATGAATGTACTTGAACACTGAGCTGTACCCTTAAAAATGGTTAAATTTTATGTTATGCATATGATACCACAATAAAAAAGCTTTCTTAATATTGTCCATGAGCCAGTTTATATTGTAAACATGACTTGGAGCCTCCCTCCAGCAGGAGGCGCCAGGCACCGAGGAGCCCTATGTGCTGCAGGCAGATAGGGTGTGTCTGTGGTTGCACTGGGCAAACACCGGTTGTCAGCTGTCTGCAGTGGTGGAATAACGGCTCGGGGAGGCCAGCAGAACACCACCCCGTTTTCATGGTCCTAAGATGGAGACAGGTGCAGTCACGTGACAAAGAGACCACATTTGCCACTCGATTCACCAAAAGAGTTAGGTAACAACTGTGCCCTGGAAAACCTAAATTCAGAAAATGCAGAATTTTAGAATCTTTACAGTTGGCGCTTAGAAGCCATCCTGCACAGCCTCTATTATAAATTAGAAACCGAGGGGCCCCTGGGCGGCTCAGTCGCTTGAGCATCCAACTTCGATTCAGGTCATGATCTCACCGTTTGTGAGTTAGAGCCCCGCAGTGGGCTCATTGCTGTCACCCTGTCTGTGCGGAGCCCGCTTGGGATCCTCTGTCCTCCTCTCTCTCTGCCCCTCCCCAACTTGCTCTTTCCCAAAAATAAACACATAAGAATTAGAAACTAAGAGGCACCTGGGTGGCTCAGTGGGTTGGGCATCCAACTGTTGATTTCGGCTCAGGTCATGATCTCCTGGTCCCTTGAGATTAAGCCCCGCGTTGGGCTCTGCACTGATAGCATGCAGACTGCTTGGGATTCTCTCTCCCTCTCTCTCTCTGCCCTTCCCCAACTCCTGCGCACAAGCACCTGCCCTCTCTCTCCCTCTTCCTCTCTCAGAATAAATAAGTAAGCATTTTTTAAAAATTAGAAACTGAGCCACAGAGAGAAGAAAGGGCTTTTCTTCACTCAGAGCTGGCTGGTGGACAACCCTGCTGGTCTCTGAGCTCCTGGAGAACAGAGCCTCTGTCATTCCTGTCTCCAGGTCCCCACTTCTTAGCCCAGTGCTCAGCTTAAAATAACTACTTCCTGAGTGAACAAATGAATCAGTGAGTGGGTGAAGGAATGAGTTGTGGCTGGAACCCATATTATGTTACAAATATTAGAGATTTGGAGATACTACATGTCTGGGCATCTATCGGCCTCTGGAAATTTCTCCAAAGTCCAAGAGGTTTAAATGAGGCAAATTTCGGGGGCCTGACTGGCTCAGTTGGTAGAACATACAACTCTTGATCTCAGGGTTGTGAGCTTGAGCCCAATGTTGGATGGGTGACTACAGTAAAAAATAAAATCTTTTAAAAGAATAAAAATAAACTAGGCAGGGGCATCTAAGTGGCTCAGTCAGTTAAGTGTCTGACTCTTGCTTTCAGCTCAGGTCCTGATCTCACAGTTCATGCCCCGAGTTGGGCTCTTCACTGGCAGTGTGGGGCCTGCTTAAGATTCTCTCTCTCCCTCTCTCTGCTCCTCCCAGCTCTTGCTCTCTCTCTCTCTCTCAAAATAAATGGACATTACAAAACATATATATATTTAAAAATAAACTAGGCAGATTTGTTTCTAAATTATGAAAATTATGATGTCTAGAACCCAAAGTAACCAAGAGAGCACTGAAGAGATGGGCATAGACGACAATACTTACTGGCTTCCAGGGTCAAGCAAGTCATCCGTTACAAAAGACCATAAGCAGAAGGTGCCAGATCATAGCGTGGAAAAAAGAAATACCGTTGAGTGTCCCTTGTTGGGAGCAGCAGAGAAAGTAGACCGGATATCCAAAGGGAAGCCCACCGCCTCTGTTCTTCCTCTCCCCACTCACTTCCCACTCACGGCCTCCATGGAATTTCTCTATCCCCACCCAGCTCCACACCACCCCCAGGCGCGTCTCCACGCAGTCCCGTGGGCTCGCCGGTGCGCCTAGATCTACTCCGCGACTGTTCTTGGAGTGTTACGAGGGCCGTCATCGTCTTCGTCAGGTTGGTGCTCTCCTCTCAGGCACGTTCCACTTCACTCGTCACCTACCTCCAAGAGTCCCATTAGCCACGGTCGCTGCCCGGCTGGGCCATAAACCAGCTTGTGGAGAGTCCCCTGTAGACTGTGGCTCTGCGGCCCTGGGTGGTAGACCCTGAGGTTCCCAACCGGAGGGGGAAGACACCTGAGCCGTAGATGGAAGGATGAAAAAAATGGGATTTTACTGTTTTTTATTCATATTTTCCCAACCAGCAGAAAAGCTGAACGTGGGTTTATTGGCCATTTTCGTTCCCTCCTTACAAACCCTCCGTATTCTCTACCTACTTTTCTTTATCAATTTATAGAAACTTGTACATATTAGAGATAGTAACCTTTATTAAATCAAATACACTGCAAATTTTTTTTTTACTTCTGGGAAGAATTTATTTGAATATAGATGGTATGAGATAGGTGTCTAATTTTATCTTCTTCCAGATGGCCAGCAAAATACGGCTGCATCACTTAGTAAGCAAAGTTTGAATTTTCCTCTATAGGATGAAAATGGCTCCTTTACTATATATTAAGCTCCCATAGATACTTCTCTCTATTTCTGCTCCTATGTATTCTCCTGTTAGTTATAATAAAAAAATGGGAAATTACCTGAATGGTTAAAGAGACCATGGTATATCCATACAATGAAATATGGTATACCCATATACCCATATACATATATATGTAGCTATCAAAAGTATTAAATAAAATCTATATCTATTGGTCTGGAGGGACTTTCATGATATAATAAGTAAAAAAAGAAAATTGCGAAGTATTATGGATAGACGTGTGAAGCAAGTTTTAAGAGGGAATAAAACTATCCCACGTGTGGGTATACAACTCTGTGAATGTACAAAAACCACGGAACTCTGCCCTTTAAGAGGGGGAATGGCACAGCATGTGAATTATATCTCAGGAAAGCTGCTATTTTCTTTAATAAGTTTATTTTATTTTTTTAGAGAGAAAGAGAGAGCACACAAACGGGGTAGAGGAGCAGAGGGGAAAAGAGAGAGAATCCCAAGCAGGCTCCACGCTCAGTGCAGAGACCCAAGCAGGGCCCGATCCCACAGCCCTGCGATCGTGACCTGAGCTGAAATCAAGAGGCAGACACAACCCAGTGAGCCACCCACGCGCCCCTCCTTACTAGCTTTGAATCTGTGTTTGTGCATGTCTGCCAGGGCGTGGAGAAAACTGCAGGAATATCCACCCCAAGCTGTCCGTATGGGGTTGGGACCAGGAAGGGAAGGGGGATAATTAACTCCTTTATACACCTCTGTATTGTTAAATATTTTGCAAAGAGAATGTGAGTTTGGTCATTTTAAACATTCAGTAAAATTGTTTTTCAAACTTTGTAATATTACATCTTTCCACTGGGAGAAAAAAAAAAAAAGACTCAGGCCTCAATGTTTACATGTTTGAATCCCTGCTGATGACAGCTATCACTCTGGCTGAACTGATGAGAATGTACGCTGTCTCCAAATGCCCCGGCTCTAGAAGCATCCAGAAAGAGTCAAAGGCAGTTCAATCCAGCAGAGAAACCAGAAGCTTTCAGAGTCTCCAACTGAGCAGAAGAGAACTCACAAGGTGGCTGTCAGGGCACACTGCGTTCTGGACAGACCCCCGCACCACATCAGCCTCGGGGGGCCATGTGGACACCCTCTCGAGGCTCGCCGTCAGCTTGTGTGGGGACAGGGCTCGTCAGAGCAGAAGGCAAAGGGCCATATATTGAGATGCCAGCCAAGGCTACGGAGAGAGAACTGTAATTCGGTCCACTGTACTATGAAACCATCCCCGCCCGGAACAAGTGTCTCTCCAAGTCTCTTCAGTCTTTCAACCTTCGTCAGTTTCCTCAGTGTACACGTGTATGCACACGGTGCACACTGTGTGTGTGTGTACTCACTTGCTGAGCGTGGAGCCTGTTTAAGATTCTCTCTCTCCATCTGACCCTCCCCCCTGCTCTCGGGCTCTCTCTTTCTCTCTCTCTCTCTCAAATTAAAAAAAAAAAAAAGGAAAAAGAACGATACAAGTAAAACCTGCACAGAGGTGTACCAGGCATATTAGTAATATGTATGACCGTGAAGAGATGGCCTGCTAATTCCGTGTGCCGTGAGCAGGCCATTTGTGGGTGACCCCCATGCTAACTGATGGACCAGGATTATGACACACCAAACCCAAGGTCACCAACCCAGAGGGCTTACTGGGGAAGAAGGAGCAGCTAGCTGGAGGGGTCAGCACGCAGAGCTCCAGGGGCCATCAGTGGTAACCAGTGCCTCTCCTTCTGTCCCAGAACTTGGGTGACCAGGAGAGGCCAGTCCTGCAAGAACCCCCAAGAGAGTTCCAGGGGCTCACATAGGCCTGGGGCCTCACTGAGCTCTCCTGCTGGGGTCCCTCCCAGCCTCCCCATTCCTTAGCCAAGGAAACGGAAACCCACGGAGGGTAAGTGAATTCTTGGGCAGAGAGTTTCTCCTGAGGCCTGAGGTCAAGGGAACTTTGCAAGCACGAGGTGGTGTAAGGGCAAATCGGGACTGATTCCATTTTACTTAAGGGCAAACTGGGACTGACTCCATTGTGTTTCCCTGTCCTCCACCCTGAGTCCCCAGCGCCTGCGCAGAAACTTGACCTATGGAACAGGACCCTTGACCCTTCCTCGGCCAATCGGCTAGGGTCACGACCATCACCCCTCCCACTGCCCCTAGACCCCTTTAAAACTATTGTGATTTTGGACCGTGCCCTCTCTCTCGACCCACCGCTGCGTCGGTGGGGTAGGAGATTGAGCTCAAGCTAGCTCGAATAAAGGCTCTTTGTTCTTGCATCGGACTCGGCTCCCTGGTGGTTCTTGGGGTCCCCGAATTCTCGTCATAACAGTGGGACAAGGGAGGGGTGATTACTTAGTCCTGCTGCAGCAATGGGGACGACCCACCAGGGAGACAGGGAGGCAAGAGAAGTGACAGAGAAAAGAAAGACAGCATCAGACTGTGACTGAGTCAGCCCCGAGTCACCTCCAAGATCCTAGGGGGCCCCATGTCCTCCTGCTCCCCAAAAGCAGAATCCAACCCTCCTGAGGCCCCAGGGAGCACTCCAGCCCCTGCCCTTCCGTGAGGAGAGAAGGAGCTGCAGCCATAGCAACCACCGGGTACCGCGGAACAAGGCGGGAGTCGGGGGACCTTCCCGGTCCCCCCTCCCTCCCTGCGGCACTGCCCTCACTTGTGCAAGATTCTGACTTTGGAGATCCCCCTAAAATATCCCTTTGGCCCTTGTTATGGGCTGAATTGTGTCTCATCTCCTCCCCCCAGCCCCATTCATTTGTTCGAGTCCTAACCCCAATACCTGGGAGACAGGGTCTTTAGAGAGGTACGTAAGATGAGATGACGTCATTAGGATGGGCCCCGAGGCAACATGACTGGTCTCCCCACAGGAAGAGGGCACACGGGCACAGAGGTGCATAGAAGAAAGATCACACAGAGGTACAGGGAGAAGACTGCCATCTGCAGGCCGAAGAGAGACGCCCCAGAAGAAACAGCCCTGTCGGCACCTTCATCTTGGACTTCCCACCCCCAGACTGTGAGAGAATAAGTTTCTGTTGTACCCCCAACCCCCAGTCTGTGATACTTTGTTGTTGTTTTCAGTAAAAAAAATTTTAAGAAATCTCTGATGAGGGACCATAAGGCGAGCTGAAGGCAAAGCACAAGGTGGAACCCTCCCCAACCCCCCGCCCCCAGGCGGGACATGGGCGATATTCCTCAGACCCACCCCACCCCCCCACCCCCACCCCACCCCCACCCCCCCGCTGCCCAGAAACAAAGGAAAGGAAACCAATGGCTAGCTGAGAGAGATCACAGTCATGCTGGACATGAGTCTCCATCGGTTTACAAATGTCTTAGTAAGTTACAAGAAAAACGCAATTCTGTCAATAGCCCGATCTCCAGAAACCTACAGACTCAGCTTCCTGGAGCCCCAACATCACCCTCCCCTCCACGGCGATGTGGGGAACAGAGGCAAGAAGGAAATGGCAGGTAAAGTTAAATTTCCTAATAACCTGCAGCCCATTGACAGATCCTTGAGGCAAACAAGATTAGAACATTTCTCCATAAACCCCCTGCCTTCTTAAGGTCAGTGCCTTTACTAGAGGAAAAACAGCCTTAGCTTGACAATAGTGACGCCTCAGGTATCTTAGGGTCCCCTTTAGCATATCAAAGTCCCTCTGGAGGCCTCCCTTTCGTCTTCACCTTCCAAGTCCGTAGTATATAAACAGCCATTCTTCGCAACCCCAGAGCAGCTCTTCTGCCCACGGGTCTTGTCCCCGTGCTTTAATAAAATCACCTTTTTTTGCACCAAAGAGGTCTTCAAGAATTCTTTCTTGGCCATTGGCTCTGGACCCCTACCATCACCCCAAAACTTCATCAATCTCTACACCCCACTTGGGGCTTGAACTCACAACCCCAAGCTCAAGAGGCACAGGCTCCACCGACGGAGCCAGCCAGGCAGGCGCCCCCGAGTCTGTGGCACTTTGTAAGTCAGTCGGCCCTGGCAAAGGAAAACCGCCCTCATCTACCACCCGGATCTCGCTGTCCTCGGGCCATCCACGCCAGGTGTGACAACGGAAAGGGGCGTTAGGCACAGAGAACATGTTCGGAGGCCGTGGGGTGAGAAGGTGAGACGCCACCACGGCGGACACGTGGTGTGGGCTGTTCAGGGCAGCAAAGTGGGGGTGCACGGAAGAGTGTGTCCTGAGCGGGAGGAATGGCTCCCCATGCGCTTGGGAGGGCCTCCCAGACTCACCTGGGGCCTCTTCCACCAGGACCCCCAGGCAAAGAACCTCGAGTAGGAAGGAGAATTGTAGAGTTCATGGTGGGAAGAGAGGCCTGCCACCCCCCCAGCTCATGGCCACCTTCTCGGGGGCAAGAAGAGCAGGCCACAGGCCCAGGAGGAAATCTGCAGGAAAACAATCCCCATCAGACCATTACACTGGCCACACCTGTGCGGACACTTCACTCAGAAAGTGATTGTAAAAGGAAAGAGAGGCAGCTCACATTGACAGAGAACTTTCTATGTTCCTAGGGCTCTCACGTGGGTGGATATGCACCCGTTCCTCCTGACAGGCCTGAGAGGCGAGTGTCGGGATCCCCATCTTCCGAACGAGGTAGTAAAGACCCAGGAGAAAGAACCGGAGTCTGGCACGAGCCAGCCCCAGGTTTGAACCCCGACTCTGGCTGTAGCCCTGTGACCCGGGCAAGTGGCTCCTTCCCTCTTAAGCTGCGGGGTCTGCAGCTGAAGAGGAGAGAGATCCTTCCCGCTGGGGTATCGGGAGGGTCGAACACACCGACGTGGCTCAACGGTAGCTGCTCCTGTTCTCGCCATCCTGCAGTAAGGCGGTCCCACGCCGGCGCCGGCGTCAGGCTGAGTGGTCGCGGCAGAAGCGGGGCTTGAGCGGTGGGCGGACCCAAATCAGGGAACGGCCACCAGGAACAGACACCCTGGTACCTAGTGATGTGATGTGGGGTCCGGGAGTGAATGGTCAAGAAAGAATTCTTGAGATGTTTTCAGTTGGTGTTATGAAAGCACCCCGTGGGCAGAAAGGGCTGTATTGGGCTGGCGAGGGATATACTTGTAAATTGGGGGGGAGGGGGGGTTAGAGACAAGGAAGTTTCCAAATTCCAAAAGGATTTTCATATGTTAAAGAAGACTTACAGAATCCTGGAGGCCTGGCTATTGTCAAACTAAGGGTTTTTGTTTCTTTTTTCCTCTAGCAAAGCATTAACATGGAGGCAGTTGGCAGTTTCTGTAGCAACGTCCTCCTCTGGCAGCCTCATTGTGTCTACATTTCCTTTTGCCCTTGTCCTCCATGTCACCAAGCAAGGAGCACAGCCACACACACGGGGTGCTGGCCTTTGAAAGGCCTTCAAGGGAACCCTGGGCTGTATTTCAGGACGGCTCTGCAAGGCCGGCTGGGAGGACAGCAGTCTCAGGGCCGAGGACCTGGTGGGGCTCAGGGGTTTTAAGCAATTCTGAAAGGCTGTCACCAGCTGTTGAGTAAAATCGGTCACCCTCAGTTCCACAGCAGAGACGAATCGGCCGTGACATCTCGAATTTATTCAGTGCTCTTCTGCCAAGGAGATCAAAGTGCTGCAACACAATCTCCGCCGAACTTTCCTGAGAAAGAAGCCAGCGGGGGGGGGGGGGGGGGGGGAACATTTCACCTATGAGCTACGCTTGACATCAGTCAGAGTCTCTGAAGTTTCATAATTCTTTACGGTTTACAAAATGCTTTTGTATATGATCCCCAGTGGCGCTCTGGGAAGTAGACAGACAGGGGAGATTGAGCCCATTTTACAGGTGGGTAAATGGGAGCCCAGGGAGCTTGAGTGCCTCTCCAAAGGAGTGGCACCGAGTTCCACACAGAGCCCAAGCAGGGCGGGGTTCCCCGAAGGCCTTCGAATCTGGCAGCTTGTAACAATGCCGTAAGCACCCACCCTCCGCTATCCGAGAAACCAGAGCTGGATCCAGCCCCGGCAGTCCCGCACTGGGAGGTGTCCTCCAGGCATGGCCACGCTTGCTATTTTCTCCTTCCCAGGGTGCCCCCAAATCCCGCCTGTGTTCTCAATCCGGTCCTCTCTCCCCTCCCCGTAGGACTCCCCTTCTCCAATCCTACGCCTCCATTGCCCCTCTGCTTTTGGTTTCTTGCTCTCACGGGACCTTTCTCCTTGTCTACTGATTTGGCCAGGGCCATGTTCTGAAGCTGGAAAACACCTTCCCCGACCCTGCCGGCCCTCCCCTTTGGCACTGTCTACCCCACCTGGGCCCTTTCCTCTCCCTGCTAAGTTTCCCCGAGCCAGGGCTTGCATCCGCAGTCTCCCCACCTTCTCCTGAGCCTGCAAGGGACCTCCACCTTCTCCCTGTACTACAACTGCTCACCGCACACCATTCTCATTCTCATAAGTCACGACAGCCTTCTACTGGGGGCGGCGGGGGCGTCTCCCACTGCAGGTGCCGTGCCAGCCACCCTTAAACTGACCTTGAGAGAAGGGTACAGGCGAGGCAGCACAGGCTCACTCAGCTCTGGGCTGGAGCTCACAATGGCCGTGGCTCCCTGCTCCGCCACAACCCTCTGGTTGGGCCGTGTGTGTGCCTGGCCCCAAGGGAGGCCTCCCCCATGTTAGAAAAAAGCCCATCGACCCAATCAAAGGAGGAATGCGGAGACTCGGAGCACAGTGAAGAGAGGCTTTAATCAACATTCCTGCAAAAGCAGGTGACAGAGGGCACTCTAAGGGCAGCTACAGCAGACAATTTATCTCCTAGCGTGCAAGTCCCTCCCCTGGCTCCTCATTGGCTGAGTACTACAGAGGTTACAGCCTTACCCGGATGTGGCCTATGCTCGTGTAAGGCAAAAAGTAGTCTGATGGGAACAAATGTACCTTCCCTGAGGTGATGCAGAGACTTCCAGCCCCTCCTCCCTTTGTTCTTTGGCGCATGCTCATTGCAAAAATAAGCCCGCTAAACAGAGAGGGGAAGCAGAATCAGGAAGTGCGGCGTCTAAGGCTTTGGGACTCCACTGTGGGGGGTGGGCGTTGTACATATTTCCAGTAGGTTGTAAAGCTGTTGTTAATTAGCACAACTTTGAGTTGGTGTTTCTGAAAATGAACCGGCTCCCTTCTCACACCCCGCCCTCAGCAGCTTCCCCTCTCCCGCCTACCTGGCCTGCTGCGAGTGTCCCTCTGCACTCACTCCTGCACTCTCCCAGGCTTCAGGGGAAGGCTCTCTGCAGATGGCCTCCGAATGCGCCCTCTGGCTCCCAGCACCTCCTCGATCCAAATCCTTGAGGTTACAGCTCCTTGGCTGCTCAACTTCCTGAGCTCATGCAATACAAGTCTCCAAACCCAGACTCCTCCGCTTCCCCTCAAAGCCGTCTCCATCTTGCAGCTTCTCCACTTCTGCCAGGAATTCTTGGTCACTTTGGGCTTTCTACAAGCTGGGCCCTTCCACAGGCCTGGCCAGTCACGTATTCTTTCTCCCTGTAGCCCCTCAAACCACTGCTTCTTAATTCACTTCAGTTACTTACAGCTGATCTGCCGTCACCTCCTCATTGGCCTTGCCTATGCCTGGGAGACCCCCAGCCCCGAGCCCCCCAAGTCTCCTGCACGTACCCTGGTTTTTTAAAATCAGCCTAGTATACATAATGAGGTCAACCCAGGAAAGGGCCAGGGAAAACCCAGAAGCTATAGTGTCTCGGGAGCTCCAAACTTTCCCGGCACAAGCTAAAAAGCAAAATGTTGGGGGCACCTGGGTGGCTCAGTTGGTTAAGCGTCTGACTCTTGATTTCAGCTCGGGGCCTCATCTCACAGTGGTGGGATGGAGCCCCACATTGGGCTCCGCACTGAACGTGGAGCCTGCTTGGGATTCTCTCTCTCACTCTCTCTCTCTCAAAAATAAATAAGTAAGTATGTAAATAAATAAATACCTTTTCTTAAAAGATTCATCATTTTTTTTTAATTTTTTTTAAAAATTTTTATTCTTTGAGACAGAGAGAAAGAGAGAAAGAACACAAGCCGGGTAGGGGTAGAGAGAGGGAGGCACAGAATCCGAAGCAGGCTCCAGGCTCTGAGCTGTCAGCACAGAGCCCGACGTGGGGCTCAAACTCACAAACTGTGAGATCATGACCTGAGCCGAAGTTGGTTGCTTAACCTACCGAAACACCCAGGCACCCCAAATAAACATTTTTTAAAAAAAAAGCAAAACGTTGGCCTCCACCTGCTCGGACCCTTAATCCCAAATCCAATCACTCTGATGGTGCTATAGAACTTAAACCCCTTCCTGATCTGACTTCTCCAGGGAGGCACAGGATTCAAAGTCAGGCAGACCTCAGCCTGAAACCTACCTGCCCCACGCCCTTGCTCTATGACCAGGAGGTTGGAAACTTCATTTCTCTGAGCTTCAATTCTCTCCTCTGAAAATTTAATCAAGTCGTTGGAATGATTAAATTAAACCGGGTAATATGTAGAAAGCACTTAGCATCCTTCCTGACCTCTCACTCAGAAAGTTGTGGCCACTGTCTTGCTGGAGACCAGAATATACCCCAGCCCCAGCCCCCGCCTTCTACGCTCTATGCCTCAGCCTTGGAGCCTCCTCCGCTGCAGGAAGGGCAGACACGGCCCTCAGGAGTCATCAGCAAGGGGAGAGCATGTGACAGAAAACATCTTTATTATTTTTTTAAGTTTCTTTATTTGGAGAGGGGGCGGGGACAGAGAGAGGGGGAGAGAGAGAATCCCAACCAGGCTCTGCACTGTCAGAGCAGAGCCTGATGCTGGGCTCCAACTCACAAACGGCAAGATCATGACCTGAACTGAAATTAATAGTTGAGCGCTTAACCCACTGAGCCACCCGGGTACCCCTTAATATTTTCTATACCAAAACTCTTTTTATTTTTTTTTAATTTTTTTTCTATAGAGCGTTTTTTTTTTTTTAACATTTATTTATCTTTGAGAGATGGAGAGACAGAGTGTGAGCAGGAGAGGGGCAGAGAGAGAGGGAGACACAGAATCTGAAGCAGGCTCCAGGCTCTGAGCTGTCAGCACAGAGCCCAATGCGGGGCTCGAACCCACAGACCGTGAGATCATGACCTGAGCTAAAGTCAGCCGCTCAACCAACTGAGCCACCCAGGCGCCCCCCCAAAACTCTTTTTAAAAAATTCTTTTTGAAAAAAGTTTATTTATTTATTTTGAGGGGGGGCAGAGCATGCACGAGGGAGGGGCAGAGAGAGGGAGAGAATTTCCCAAGCAAGGCTCCGTGCTGTCAGTGCAGAGCCTGCTTGGGGCTCTCTCTCTCTCTCTCTCCCTCTCTCTCTGTTCCTTCCCTGCTTGTGCACGCTCTCTCTTGCTCTCTCTCTCCCTCAAAATAAATAAATAAACTTTCGGGAAAAAAGGCCTGGAAAACTATTCTTTTTTTTTTTTTTAGGTTTATTTATTTTTGAGACATAGAGACAGAGCGTGAGCAGGAGAAGGGCAGAGAGAGAGGGAGACACAGAATCCGAAGCAGGCTCCAGGCTCTGAGCTGTCAGCACAGAGCCTGACGCGGGGCTCGAACCCACAGACCGTGAGATCATGACCCGAGCCGAAGTCGGCCACCCAACCGACTGAGCCACCCAGGTGCCCCTGGAAAACTATTCTTAAAAAAAAAAAAAGTTAAAAAAAACTCTTAAAAGTATGAACCCCCAACAATCCTGCCATTTGGTTTTTCTTAATTAAATAATTAGACAAGAAGGGCACCTGGGTGGCTCAGTCGGTTAAGCATCCAGCTTCATCTCAGGGCATGATCTCATGGTTCATGAGTTCAAGCCCCACATCCGGCTCTGTGCTGACAGCTCAGAGCCTGGAGCCTGCTTCAGATTCTGTGTCTCCCTCTCTCTCTGCCCCTCCCCCGCTCATGTTCTATCTCTCTCTGTCTCAAAAATAAACATTAAAAATTTTTTTTGGAAATAATTAGACAAGGATGCCAAGATAGCTGTTCACAAATGTTTGTTCTGGGCTGTTTATAATAGTAAAAAAAAAAAAAAAAAGCAAACAGCTGGGTCCAAAACTAGTCTAGTTTACAGGTAGAGTTCCTAACTGCAAGCAAAAGAAACCATCTGTGACTGATCTGGGTGGGAAAGGGATTTATTAAAAGGATATCATATAGCTCTAGGAATGTAGCTGGGAGGGGTGGATGATGTGGGAAAGCAAAGGCAAATGAAAAATTAAGTTTCCTTACCGCCTACCGCCCACTGACACATCCTCGCGACAGCCAGAGTGACCGTCCTGCAGGAGCTCAGCTGCCTCCGTGACACTTTGCTAAGGACAAACCAAAGGGAATCCTAGCTTAACATTATTCTGACCCCTCAGGATCCTATAAGTCTACTTTGACATATAAAAATCCCTTTGGAAACTTTATCTCTACACTCCAAGATATACATTGGCACTCATACTCTAAGCGTATGACCCACTGATTTACATCCGAAGGGTCTCATGACTAAGGTTTTACTAGACGGTAATAAATGACCTTTTCCTAACAATAACTAGCCACCGCAAGGTCCAAACTTCCTTAGGAAATTCTGCGCTCCCTCACCCCCTCCCATCCTGAAGGTATATAATCAGTCACCATTCACAACCCAAGAGCGACTCTTTCCGCCCATGGGTCCTGTCCCCATGCTTTAGTAAAACCACCTTTTTGCACTGAAGCCTGCTCAAGAATTCTTTCTTGGCCGTGAGCTCCGAACCCCAACACTCCAAACAGCATCAGTGGGTACATGGGTCATGGGCAGAACCGGTACGGTACAGCGGGCTGACCACTGCACTTCCAAGCCCAGGAGTGCTGAGCACTAGTCACGACCTCACCTCCAGCCCCGCTGCTGTGGGCGGCCCAAGCAATGCGCCATCTTGCCCAAGAGTTCCTCCAGGGCCTCACTGCCTTTAAGCCGCCAGTTCCTAGTTCAAAACGGGGGGTGGGGGGGTGGGGGGGTGTGGCCGATGGGCAGGATCTGGACCCCATGCTGTGCCCCACTGGCAAGGGAGCCTGGGAACCAGTTTGGGACTTTGGGTTTCTATAGAGGTAGTCTGGCTCTGTTTCTCCTCGCACCGGAAGGGAATTTGGATGCTGAGAGGCCGAAAAGATGGACACATGTGCACCGGCTTAGGAAGTAGGTGAAATAAATGATACTCGAATAGAAGGAGTGGGATGCTATTGTAAGGGGGCTGAATCTAAACCTACAATCTTTATTTTCCTAGTTTAACTTGATTCTTATCACAGGTGCCCATTCGGTGGGGGTGAGAGAAGCAAAGGTAATAAATATCAGAATATTTGTGGTTTCTCTCCTGTGGGGTGTGTCTAAATTCTGGAGGCTTCCATAGAGTAGCAGCAAACACCTCTGCTCTAGATTCTCTATGCCATTGGGCAATCTATCATCCCGCCCAGTGGCTCGGGGTAGAGGGAACGGACACCTTCTCTTTGGTGTCCACAACAGCTGTGCTCAGCCCTTCTCACCCTCTCTTTCGCTCTACTCAGCCCAAGTCTGGAAATATTAATCCAACCTCTAGAGCATGAACAAGACTTACTCAGACTCATATAGTCTTCGAAATCTGTTGATTATGCCTGAGTTCCTTCTGCTCTTCCTGTGGGCTAGGCTTTGGAAACCCTAAAGGCAGGAATTAACTCCTTTTCTCTGGTTTCTGCCTTTCCTGGAGCAGTGAACGTTGACTCCCCTAGCTGACTGAATGGAGAAAGAACCAAGGAAATATGAGAAATATCCTCAGTAGACATTTCAAAATAGTACCCCTTCACGCTCTGTACTTACTGATATCTTTTTTTCAGAAAGGTAAAATCAGGGCCGCCTGGGCGGCTCGGTTGGGCGGCCCACTCCAGCTCAGGTCATGGTCTCACGGTCTGTGAGTTCGAGCCCCGCGTCGGGCTCTGTGCTGATGGCTCGGAGCCTGGAGCCTGCTTGGGATTCTGTGTCTCCCTCTCTCTCTGCCCCTCCCCTGCTCATGCTCTGTCTCTATCTCTCTCAAAAATAAATAATAAAAAAAGTCAAAAAATTTTTTTAAAAAAAGAAAGATAAAATCAGGGGTTCCTGACTGGCTCAGCTGGTACAGCAGGTGACTCTTGACCTTGGGGGTGTAAGTTCAAGCCCCACCTTGGGTCTTTAAAACTAATTAGTTAATTAATGAATTAAAATAAGTAAGTCAATAATAAAACAAAATCTTTAAAATAAATAAATAAAATTAAAAACCTAAAATAATCAAAGTAATGAACATATGATTTAAAAAAAAGAAAGGTAAAATCATGACACATGCGAATATAAAATGAAAACATGTTCAAATTTTTTAAACTCACTTATTACTGAGAAAACCAACAAGATATAAAAACTATTAACAAAGAGAATCCAAATAACAAAAACTCAGGTTGCTGAGATGAATTTGCTAATAATAGAGGCAAGACTGGTCTCTTTCACTGGATGAAATTAATAGCATCTTTACTGGAGAAAATGTATTTGCATGTCTATAAAAAGGAATCATTTACAACTACCATCAATTCTTTACATTACACTTTATTCTAGAGGGTTACAAAATGATCAAAGATGAAAGGCACGGACAGGATAGAATTGGGTAAGCCCAGAAAGGTCCAAGCCTGGCCTTCCTTAGAAAGGGTACTCTCTTAGAGTTGAGTACCACAACCCTAAATATAGAACAATGGAAGTGTACATTTTCTCAGTCTGGGAAACTAGCGATCCAGGACCAAGGCATCGATAGAACCGTGCTCTCTCCAAAGGTGCTAGGAAAGAATCCTTCCTTGCTTCTTCCAGCTACGTGTGGTTCCTGGCAATCCTCGGTGGCCCTTGGCTCGTAGACATCACTCAGCCTCTGTTGTCACGTGCTGTTTTCCCTGTGTATCTGTGTCTAAATTTCTCCCTTTTTTATTTTTTAAATGTTTGTTTATTTTCGAGAGAGAGAGATCAAGAGTGCGAGATGGGAGAGGGCAGAGAGGGAGACAGAGGATCTGAAGCAGGCTCTGCACTGACAGCAGAGAACCCCATGCAGGGCTCGAACTCACAAATCGTGAGGTCATGACCTGAGCCAAAGTCAGATGCTTAACTGACTGAGCCACCAGGGTGCCCCTCAATTTCTCCCTTCTTGTGAGGACACCAGCCCACCCTAATGACCTCATCTTAATTTGATTAAATCTGAACACTTCCTCCTTCTCACAGTTCTGGAGACTGGAAATCCAAGATCAGTGTGCCAACAGGGCACAGGGTCTGGTAATGACCCTCTTCCAGCTCTCCTGGGCCTCTTTATAAGACATTAATCTCGTTCATGAAGGCTCTGACCTTTGACCTAATCATCTCCCAAAGGCCATACTTCCTAATGCCATCATATTGGGCATTACGATTTCAATATATGAATTTGAGGGGAAACACAAACATTCAGCTTATAGCAGAGCCCGGTCTTAGAGGGGCTCTCGAAGTTTCATAGGCTTTACCTCCAGGAACCCTACCAGATTCTCATTATACAGAGTGGAGAAGATCCCCCTAATGTTTCTGGCATGATAACCATTTTGAAATAAACCCAGAAGGTTCTCCCTAATAAGGGCCCTCCAGGGAAAACCTTACCAGAGCCTCCTCTTACCTGGAGGAAGAACAGTTAGCCAGCCCTGACCCTGTCTAGCCTCCCAGTCTCATGTAAGAGAAGGGAGAAAAAAGGCTGAAAATGCTTCTGAAGATCAGAGCCCGGGGGCTAAAACAATGTTAAAAACAATGAGATTTAATCGTAAGATTAGGGAACACTCCTCTTCCCAACATCTGTCCGCTACATCAACAGGCTTCAGCGTAGTAACAGTGGATTGTAACTGGGACGGCTGCGAATCACAGAGTCTATTTCAGAAGGAGTTCTTAGGGAAACCCCAAAATAACGGAGGAAGGAAAAACAAGGAAATTAGAAGAAATAAGCCTTTGGCGCTCACAGCCATGGCAATTCGTAAACACAGCCCGGCTCCTGCCCAGATTAACACAACGTCTTATACTAACTGCTTACCTCAGTTTCTCTTACCCAGTTCATCATGCCTTGCTTTCAATAAAAGCTTACAAGGCATGTTAAAAAAGCATGAAAGAGGGGCACCTGGGTGGTTCATTTGGTTAAACGTCTGACTCAGGTCATGATCTCACAGTGCATGTATTCGAGTCCCGCAGAGCCTACTTGGGATTCTCTCTCTCCCTCTCTCTCTGCGTTCCTCCTCTGCTCATGTACATGTTCTCTCTCTCTCTCTCTCTCTCTCAAAATAAATAAATAAACACTTTTAAAAAAAGTACGAAAGAGAGGCGCCTGGCTGGCTCAGTTGTGGGGCGTGCAACTCTTGATTTTAGGGTCGTGAGTTTGAGCCCCACATTTGATGTAGAGACTACTTAAATAAATAAAACTTAAAAAAAAAAAAGCACAAAGGAATACCATCTGAGGAGACAAAGCAAGCATCAGAATCCTCGGCTATGCCATAGATTTGGAACGATGAGATAGGGAATTTAAAATCACAATGATTATTATGTTAAGGCTCTGATGGGGAAAGTAGACAACACGCAAGAATAGACGGGGACCGCAAGCAGAGAGATGGGAACTCGAAGAAAGAATCAAAAGAGCAAAAAAGAAGACACACTGTAACAGAAACGAAGAATATCTTTGATGGGCTCATCAGTTGACTGAACACAGCTGAGGAAAAATCAGTGAGCTTGAAAGCATGTCAATAGAAATCCCTCAAACTGAAATGCAAAGGGAAAAAAAATGAAAAGAAAAAAAAAACACACAACAAAACACGGAATCTGCAAGCATGCGGGATGATTCCAAGTGCTCTGAGATACTGTCATTTTGAGCAGCAGGACACATGGCTCTCCGGGTACCTCGCAGAGCACCCACACGGGGCTTTTCATTGTGAAAGTAAGGAGGCAAACTACTCAAGGTCAACAGAATCGCCAAGGTGGATGGGTGGCCACCGCTCTGAAAATTACCTTATGAATCCGCCCCAAACACTAGATTTCCAAGAAGGACACATGTAAATAGATTCATGGTCGACAACAGACAGTGTGATCTAAAGGAACGAACGCGGATCCTGGAGTCAGACCGAGGTTTTGATCTCGCTCTGCCCCTTTGAACTGTTTGACCTTGGCAAGTTACTTGCCTTTGAGACCCTGTTTCCCTCTTTCATAAAGTGGGCCTCATGATCCCTTTCTCCCACGTCTGCTGCGAGGATTAAATGAATCCCGTACACAGAGTATTCAGGAAATCCAGGAAACGCTCGATAAACATTCACTTTAATTCTAACTGAGATAAGTTCTGAATTAATGCAACTGAGGAGGACAAAGGAGCTGGACAGAAGGGCTGGCTTCGGGGGCACCCGGGTGGCTCAGTCAGTTAAGCATCTGACTCTCGATTTCAGCTCGGGTCATGGTCTCAAGTTCGTGAAATCCAGCCCTGTGTTTCCCTCTCTCTGCCCCTCGACTGCTCTCTTTCTCAAAATAAATAAACATTAAAAAAAAAAGAAAGGCTGGCTTTATAAAATAATATCAGAAAAATTCAAGTAAAGGCAGTAATGGGAATTTTTTAGGGTTGTTTCCTTTTGACCCCTTTTATAAACGAAAACCCAACTTGGTGGCAGGGGGAGGGGTTTCTTTCCAATACTCTCGGCTCCTCAGCCCACTCATTGGGGGGTTTACTAAAGCATTGTGCCGTGGTGTGTGACAGGTGGGGAACAAAAAGATGAGTAAAGGCCGGGCTCTTAGAGTAACTGTTTTGTTCTCTGAAGGTGGTGGTGTATATTAAAGTTGCGTTTCTTGCTGTCACTATTATTCTCGCTAATGCCCAGATGAAGTGTATTTGTTAAGGGGAAAAATGGCTTGAAACAAAACCTCCTTATCCTTATCTGTAAAGTGTTGACATTGTGAGACCGTGCGGTTTATAGGCTCCTTTCGACCTGAAGAATCTCTCCGTGTGAGCGACATAAATGCAAATTTCAAATTGTCGACATCTGCTATGGGGCTAGAGCCAGCTGGAGTTGGTTTGTGGCCATTCTCGTCCAAGACAAGACAAAGTTTGATTTTAAAATTACGCTTTCAAGGGCACCTGCGTGGCTCAGTCAGTTAACCACCTGACCCTTGATCCAGGCTCAGGTCACGATCTCCCAGGTGGTGAGATCGAGCCCCGTGTCTCAGGGAGGCTGCTTGGGATTTTCTCTCTGCCCCTCCCCCTCTCTCTTGCACACACATTCTCTCTCTCTCTCTCTCTCTCTCAAAATAATTAAACTTAAAAAATAAATTAATTAAAATTCAAGACTTAAAAATAAAAGCAGGGAAAAAAAAAGTTTCCTAGGCCAAAAGAAACGATTTAAATCTTTGAAGACCTCCCCGGTGTTTCCAGAGCAGTGATAAGCCCCTGGAATTTACTTTGCTGTTTTCAGCTCCAGGACAGACACCCCCAGCCTCCCTGAGTCCCCTCCCCTGTGACTCAGTGTTGGGCTGGGTGACCCACAGCCCTGGGACCTGAAACTCTCTTACTCTCATTCCCCACTGCCCTAGTTTGTGGATCTGATCAGCTCTGTGCCTTTATTATTATTATTTTTTAAGATTTTAAGTAGTCTCCAAACCCAACATGAGGTTCACACCCACAACCCTGAGATGAAAAGTCCCACGCTCTGCCGCCTCGGCCAGCCAGGCACCCCTGGCTCTATGCCTGTAGATCTACAGGCTTCCTCTGTTGTCTTTCTTCCAAAGTCCGTTTGTCCAATGCCCATTTGTCAGGAGAACTCCTTTTTTGGTTCCTGCCCCGTGGCACTGACCCGAATATAGAAGTTTGACTGCCGGTTACGATTGTTTTCACGGCTAAGTAGACCTCGCAAGGTGTACCCCACGCCACGGTTGTCATTGACTTATGGGGGGGTCGGGGGGAGAATGGTGAAAAGAGAAGGGCCAAGGAAGAAATCGAATACAAAACTCGTCAGGAATGTTGGAGAACACCCCTTCTCAGAGGATGCTTGGGGAGGAACAGGTGGAAACAGGAGAAGAAGGGATACAATTCCTTGAGAGTCACTCATGGTCACCACAGTCACTGCACTGGAGAGTCAGCCTTCTGGAAGACTTGTAGGTAGGGCATGCTGGGGCAGAAGGGTTCGGCTCTGCACCAGGGCAGATGTGGTTTGCAGACCCGACTGTGCTACTTGTGGCAGGGTGACTTTCTGGGCAGATCACTTGACCCGAGTCTGGGCCTCCTTATCTGGAAGACATGAGAAGTGCGATCCACCATGTGGAGTTGTAAGGACCCGGTGTGTTTCCAAAACACCTGCTCGTCTTTCCCCTCTCCCCCTCTATGATACTCCTTCACTGCCCATGATTCAGAAGCTTGTCATTAAAGCGATTTGGAGCCCCAAACACACTTACTCATGAAAGCAGGAGCCCTGAGCTTCCTGAAGCCTGGCTCCAAGACCAGCCTACCTTCCTGTCTTCTTTCTCTTCCCACCACCCCCAGCCATGGACTTGACTTTCATGTCATGATGGGTTTCCTCAGCTGTCTTCCAAATACCTCTCAGCTTCCCCACCTGCGAACTTTCGCTCCTTCATCCTGGAATCTCAGGATCGCTGCTTAGACTCATCCAGCAAATAAATATCCAGGTGAAATCCAAATCGAGCTCCTCCATTCCCTGATGACCTGTTCAGACCTGATTGCTCCCGCCTCTCAGTTCCCGTATGTCATCTAAGCTGGTCACGTGAACTTGATGATAAAAGTCACAGCATACTGCTTTTCGCAGCTGTTATAATGGAATTCTTGTCATATTCTTGTATTCCTCACCCTGTTCCGTAACCGTTTGTTGCTGAATAAATTAATGATAATAGCTACCAGGGGAGGTAGGCCCCAGAAAGCAAAGAAGCAAGAGTCCAAATTTGAGGTCCGCAAAATGCTGCAGGAAACATTTCTGGCCACTAGAGGACTCCCTTCCCCTTAGGCAAAAAGCACAGCTTCGGAGGAAGGTGGTACACACACACACACCCCCCCCATCCTGCTGTAGCCGGCCTGCTGGGGGCTTCACTCCACCTCCCTGAGGCTCAATCCATTTTGCCTAAATCCCTGGGTCCCTGCAGAGCCTGGCCAGCCTGCAAATCCATAGGGCAGTGCCCCAAGCCAGAGCAGTGGGAGGACAAGCCACTTCCTGAGCTCTGGATTGGGGATGCTTTGGTGTAGGCCGTAGGCTCATTTGGGGGCTCCTTGCATAAGCTCAGGACGTGTGAGGCAGAGGGCAGAACAGTACCTCTTCCTCCTTGGAGAAGCAGAAACTCAATGTCATCAGTATGCACCCCCCCAAAGCCAGCCTGACCTACTCCAGGCCCTGAACCCACTGCAAAGGACTGCAGGGAAACCCCATGGATACCCCACTTTGGCAGGCTCTGCAGGCCGGATGCCCCTGTAGGTTTTGCTGAGAGGAGGAGGGGACCACCTTCGAGAGTAATGAAGCAGGCTGCCCACTCCCCTGGGAACTCCCTCACCTTCACTCCTTCTCCCTAGCCCGGAGGAGAGGGGTTTCTGCAGTAGCCCATCGGGGCTCCCCTGAGGAACCCTGGGATGGGGTTGGAGGCGAGGACTCAATGGTACATTTTAATCAGCAGCAACACCTTTGAAGTGACATTAAGTGAAGAGAGGCGAGTTACTAAACCGTATCTAAGCTATTATTACTACAACTATATAAAATTAACAGATTACAGTAAAGGCTTGAGAGAGGTTTAGGGAAGTGGTCCAAAGAAAGGCCTGATGATCCTCCCTCTCCTTTTTCAGATTTGTTGATTTAGTTAAATTATGTGTGTGTTTAAAACGTGAAGGAAAAAAGGTGAGTGAAAGCGAATTGAGTTATAAAACATTTCCGGAGGCCTTCCCATGCCGCGAAAGGAGGTGTCCAGAAATAGGACAGGCGGCTGGACCTGAGAACTCCGGATGGAGAAGCCCTTGCTCAGAGCAGCCGAGAGAATGAACTCCAGGTTCGAGACCTGGGAGCGGACAGATGCGAACTTAGTTGGCCCCGAGCGTCCGTCCACTGTGGTACTGTACGTCAAAACACTTTGCTCTTAACGACCACGCGGTCCTCTCCATCGTGCAGTCCCGCCGAGCGCCCACTTTAAAGGCGTCGCACTGGGTCTTGGAGGGAACCAGGTGGCAAAGGGCAGGCCCGGCAGCAGCCGGGTGAGACGGCGGGGCATTGTCTCAACCCCTCGGATGGGATCCTGCAGGGGGGAGGGGAGGGGAGGCAGGTGTATCCTCGGGACCCGCCCCGTAGCCCTCCCTCGGGACTCGTGCATCGGCGAGCGCGAGCGCCGGGGCTTTGTGAAGTGTGGCGAGTCACCATGGAAACCCAAAGGAACGCGGAGCAGGGCGCCAGGGGGGTCGGCGCGTTCTCCGGCCTCTCTCTCCTGCCCCTCTCGGACCCCGGCCCTGCAGCAGGGCCTGTCGGGAGTTGTAGTCCCAAGGCGGCTGCCGCGCGCGGCGGCGAAGATGCGGGGCGCCGCCTGTCCCCGCCTCCTCCTAACCTGCTAGCGTGAGGTGGGGGAGCACTGGGGAGGAGGCGTCGAGTCGGTGATTGGCCCAGACCGCCTCCAGCCCCCACCCACGTCCCCTCCCCAGCTCGCGGCTTCCGACTCCAGCGCCCGGCGCGCCAAGGCGGCGATCGAGCGAGCGCGCGTGCAGCCGCCGCCGCCCCGAGCACCCGCAGCTCCTGCGCCGCGGCGAGACCGAGCAGAGACGGACGGACCGACGGACCCTCGTAGCCGCAGCATCCTGGAGGAGTGCGTGATGGCGGGGCGGGCGGTGGGCTTATTCTTCCTGGGCTGGGACATCCATCTCTCGGCCTCCGTTTCTCTGGAAGGCGCACAAAAGGGCAGGGAGAGGGGTGCGCCCAGGGGCCCCGCTGCAGGGGACGCGGCGGGAGGTGTGGTTTGGGATTGGGGCGGCCATCGGGACTGAACTGAGGCCCGAATGGGGTCCTCTTTGTACGCCCACGGAGCGCCGTGCAGTGCCTTGCTCATAGTAGGCGTTTCATGTGTGCTCGTGGGATTGCAAAGAACCGGGGGTGAGGAGGCGGCTGGGTTGAAGGGATTTCACGCTTAGCACATAGTAGGTGCCCAGCCTCGCTCGTCGAGGTGCAGTGAATGGCTGGAAGACTGGGCGGGGGCTTCTCTGGCTACTGGCCCGTCCTGCGCGAGCCCCTAGATCGGCGCTATCTCTGACCCCCCACTACCACCGGTACACACACCCTGCGTCCACCTCGTCTCCGGGATGGGATTTGCCCAGTCTGGACCAGACCCGACGGCCTGTTCCACCCGACTGGCTAACGCAGCGGTCGCCTAAGGACGATTCGCCTGCCGCCTCCGAGGCACCTGCCTGAACTACAAAGGCCGCCTGTGGCTGCCCGGCTCAGAGCCGGCGCCGAGGGGGTCCCTTCGCTGGAGCCCATGGCGAGAGCTCTCCCCGCAGCATCGATCTTGGCGGGCGACAGACAGCGACGCCCCAGGCCTGGGGAGGGGCAAGAGCCCGAGCCGGAGAGAAGCTGGGATGGGGGGAGGCGGACACGAGGCCTCCATCTGAGCAAAGACGGGGAAATGGGGAAGCTGGGTGGGGACAGGTGACCGGGTCTGGGTGGAGGGGGAAGTAGAGACCAGGGTTTGAGGAGGAAAGAGGGGGGACGGGGGCGGGTCTGAGGCGGGAGGGAAAGAGTGCGGTGCAGGTGGCGCGAGGCGGGGCGAGTCTGGGGCTGATGAAGAATGAGGAGGGTAGGGGAGACGCTGGAGGGTGGAGACCGCCGGGGTAGGGGAGGCTAGACGCCGGGGAGGAGGAGACCCGCGCCGGCCGGGGGAAGGTCTCTCTGGGGAGGGAGGTCTCCCAGTGGAGGAAGGTCTCCGGGGAAAGGAGGGGCGGGCGGCTGGGAGGCGGGTCTCGGGCCCGAAGACCCTGGGCTCCAGGCGTGGAGCCTGGCGGTCCTGGCGGTCCAGGTGGCCAGCTGGGCGTGGCCTTTGGACTGGCGACAGACCTAGGATGGCGGATCCGAGACTGGGCTGAGCTGTCCCCACTAGGAGCTTTGTCTCCCGGCCTGACCCAGCCCGTAGGGACTCGCTTGAGGTTTTGCGATAATCCACAGCACCGCAGGCACACCCTTTTCTTCGCGGAGCTGAAAGGCTTGGTCCAGTGGCAGATGCTGGCAGGGAGGCGGGATGGGGGCAGCCTCTCGCCGGAGAGACCGGGAGAACAATAGCCGGCACCGGTATCCACCCGACCCGTCCTAGGGGCCCCCTGCCACTCCAGAACTCCAAGTGTGCAGTTTTCTGGTGCAGAAAATGCTCCCGTAGAAATCTCAGGGCATGCGCTGCTCTTTGGAGGTTCGTGTTGGGGCGCCAAGCCCCGCTGTTAATTCCCTGGTGTGAGTCGCGCGTCCCCCAGACTGTGAGGCGGGCTGAAAGCCGCCGCCACCGGCTTTGGTGCCTTCCGGCCTCCGCGCCGCCGCCTGCCCATTCCTATTGACCGGGAGCCAAGACGCGGCGTGGCGGCCCGGCGGCGACCTGGAGGTTGCCTCGGTGCTCAGCGAGCTCCCTGAGCAGTCGGCTTTGTCTGCCGGCTCACGTCTAAGGTCGGCTGTGTGTTCGTAGAGGGAGCAGTCAGGATTGGTGCGCATTGTGGGTAAAAAAAAAAAAAAAAACAAAAAACCGGAGCTGTGGTTTTTGGAGATTACCCGCCCAGGGTGCGGCTCTTGGCTTTTAGAGCCTGCAGCCTGGGGACCAAAGCTTCCCATTGCCAGTGACCACACCCAAGCCAGTGGGTCCATCCTTTGCAGATTTTGCCCGTATTGTCTGCTGACCTAAGACAGGGACGGCTCTGTGATAGGAGGTGGCTGCTTGCCCATGGGAAAGCCAATGAGCAGAAACGGAAGCACAAACCAGGGCTTCAGCAGACCTTTCCATGCGCTCATAGCCTGGCTGGCTGTGTAAGCATCTTTCATGCCGGGCTGCAGCATCTTGACATGGGAAAGGATCACCCAATCCTAAAATTGCATTCTCTGGCTTTTCTTTGGTCATCATTTAGCTTATATGAAAGGTGACTCTTTGGCATAAGGCTTATACTTTTAAATTCTCGTTCATTTAACAAAAAAGGTGGGGAGGGAGGGCAAGGCAGAAGCATTTTTATTCCAGGAGTGAAGGAAGCTTGGATAAAAGAGCATCATAGGACTAATCGTTGTGACTTCTATTTGCCATGAAGTTAACTGATGAGCCTTTGGCTCTCTCTAGCCTTGAAGCCCCAGGATTTTCTTTCTTAACCAAGTCGATGCATAGGGTTGGTGCATAAGGCTGTGATGTCACTGTTGGCTCTTGCCCAGAACATTCAATAGTTGCCAGCCCGAAAGCCTCCTATCTGGGCTATACCTAGTGGCCATAAGAAAAAAACCTGTTGGCTGTATCTCCCTGGTTTTCAAGGCTGTCGTTTTTAAGAGGCGCCTCTCGGAATTTACAGAACTGGTCTGAAAGGATTCGCTGGAATGCTGTTCGCTGCATGATTTAAACCAAGTTCATAGACCCGTCTATCTCTAGAGTAGATGAAACCCAGGAATCTCAATCTTAGAAAACCTAAACTCTGTTTCCAGTGGGAAATGTGTTTTCATGTCATTACCCAAGGGGGAAAGTTTCAAAAGAGAATGTTGTGTTGGTTTATTCTTTTTGAAGAAAATATGAAGTTTGCGGATTTGTTTAAGGGTGTGATCCTGTTAAGCCCTGTGTGAATATCCGTCCCAATAGCTTTCTCCTGGGGAGTCCACAGACGAGGAATGCCAGTGTGACCACCCGTTTCTACAGGGAAGGGGGAGACAAAGCAGCATCCTTCTACCTCCCGCAGAAATGTCTGAGAGACGGGGAGGGAGAAGCAGGTGACCCCAGAATTCCGGAGTGCCATCATTAACCCCCGTCTCCCTGACCTCGGGGACCCCAGCTAGGTCTATACAAGGTGTCCACAAGACATAAAGATCTGGCCGTTTTCCGCATAGCGTCTCCAAGATGGAGAGGTAAGCCAGAGCAGTTTCAGTGTGTCCACGCACTGCGTGTTTCCTCCTCCGGGAACGGTCGCGCAGCAAGGCGAGTGCACACATTGGCGGAAGTTAAGTTTGGGGACTTGGTGTTGTCTTCATCTGTGGTACCTCCATCTCTCTCTGTCCTTCTACCACGGATATTTGGGAGTTTTCCCTCCTTAGTAACCACTCCTCAGGGGCGCCTGGGTGGCTCAGTCTGTTAAGCGTCAGACTTCCACTCAGGTCATGATCTTGCGGTTAAGGAGTTTGAGCCCCCTGCCTCGGGCTCTGTGCTGACAGCTGGGAACCTGGAGCCTGCTTCGGATTCTGTGTGTGTGTCTCTCTCTCTGCCCCTCCCCCACTCGCACTAGTCTCTCTCTCTCTCTCTCTCTCTCTCAAAAATAAATAAACACTAAAAAAAATAATAGTCACTGCTCCTCTGATCCAGGATTCAGCATGATGCTACCTAAAGCTCCAGGGAACTGTAGGCCAAAGGCCATCACAAGTGGACACATCTCTGGGGTAAATTAGGATTTAGATAATCACACAGAGCCAGACAAGTGGGTATTATTCTTAAGTTTATTTTTTAAAGTTATTTATTTTTTAAGTTTATTTATTTATTTTGAGAGAGCATGAACAGGACAGTGGCAGAGAGAGAGAGGAAGAGAAAGAAAGAATCCCAAGCAGGCTTGGCGCTGTCGGCACAGAGCCCAGCTCGGGGCTCGAACTCACAGACTGTGAGATTACAGACTGAGCCAAAACCAAGACTTGGACGCGTGGTATCTAAGAGCCTAGGGCACCTGGCTGGCACAGTCAGTAGAGCATGCGACTCTTGCTCTTGGGGTGGTAAGTTCAAGCTCCACTTTGGGGGTAGAGATTACTTAAAAGGAAAAAAAATCTCAGAACCTGTCTGTCTTTCTGGTGTCAAAATGAACCACATTCTGATAGAATTTGAGCCTGTTCATTTTTGTTTTCCGAGCTATAAGAAAATAGTTTCGGAAGCGTCTTGGAAGACTTAGTACACGGGAACCTGTAGAGGAACTATAATACAGCAAATCTTTGTCAGCGTGAAAACCTGTAGGAAGAACTTGGGGTAACGTGAAATCAAATGAGAATAACGAGGCAGGTGGTTGATTTTATTGCACTGCTAGTGAATAAATGAGAAATAATTTTAGGATCGCTTCGCCTTAAATTTTTTTACATGAAGTTGAAAGTTTCAAACACTATGACAGGAATCTTCGATGACTTTGGATATTTATGTACCAAGTGGACACATTATATACTTTTATCAAAAGAAATTCCTGAAGGAGTCTTGTTTATGATTTGTTCTGTTTCAGTCTTCGAAACTTGTTTAACTTAAAAGAAATAGATTTAACTGTCGAACCCCCGGAGTCCTCATGCCCTCCCATCCAGCACGGCCTGGTTTGGGGCCTGTTCCCAAGCCCCTCCTGCCTGGACCCCCTCCTCACAATCCAGACTCAGGCACTGTGCTCCAGAAGGAGAGGCTGGGCCTGAGCCAGAAAGCCAGGGGTCGAATCCTCGCTCTGCCACTTTCTGTCTGTCTAACCTTAGACGAATTACTTTTCTCTCGGGAACTCAGTTTCTTCCTCCAAAATTTTTTAAATGAGGAGTGTGTGAGTTAAGGACATACAGCATTGAGAGTAGTGCCTGGCACCTAGTAAGTGGTCAACAAATATTAGTTATCACCATCATCACACTGCCCCCCAGGATCTGCCCACAAAAACAACATTTTGAGTCCCCATTTAATCTTTCTCTTCTTAAAAAAAAATTGTTTTAAGTAACCTCTATGCCCAACATGGGGCTCATCTTATGACCCCGAGATCAAGAGTTGCATGCTCTACCGACTAAGCCAGCCAGAGGCCCCTTTTTCTGTTAATTTTTCCCCCACTTAAATTTTTTTTAAGTTTTTTTTAATGTTTGTTTATTTTTGAGAGAGAGAGAGAGAGGAAGACAGTGTGCACGGGGGAGGGGCAGAGAGAGAGGGAGACACAGAATCAGAAGCAGGCTTCAAGCTCTGAGCTGTCAGCACAGAGCCCCACACGGGACTTGAACTCATGAACTTTGAGATCATGACCTGAGCTGAAGTCGGAGGCTTAACCGACTGAGCCACCCAGGCGCCCCAATTTTTTTAATGTTTATTTTTGAGAGAGACAGAGCATGAGCAGGGGAAGGGCAGAGAGAGAGGGAGACACAGAATCTAAAGCAGGCTCCAGGCTCCGAGCTGTCAGCACAGAGCCCGATGTGGGGTCAAACCCAAGAACCCTGAGATCATGACCTGAGCTGAAGTTGGACGCTTAACCCACTGAGCCACCCAGGCGCCCCACTTTTTCCCCCATCTAATCTTTCATTGCAAGGGGCCAAGGCAGGCAGTTGAGGGCTCTCGCCAGAGGGAACAGGAAGAATGATTAGGGCCACGTTGTGAGCCCCCACCCTTGCAAATAGTAGGAATAGCTCTGTGCTGAGTCTGAGCCTCTTTAAGCACAGCTGTTGTCAGCAGCTGAGAACTCGTAGTTAAGAACGTTCCAGAAGTGCTCTGATTCCAGCTTTGCCAAATCATCACCTTGTGTGGGGTTGCCCTGGCATCTCACCTGCCCCCTCATCATCTACGAGAACAGCCGGGTACCTCTAACTGGTGGGGCGCTGTTGTTCCAAGGCTGTTCTGTTTTTGGCGTGGGAAAGAGCGTTCATGTTTGGTCGATGGCAGTCGCTGGGAGTAAAAATATCTACAGTTTTCCAACTAAGGAATATAACTCCGCATCGCAGAGTTCCTTATTTAACAAACACTTTCAAAGCACTTACTCTGTGCTAGGGGTCGTTCTAGTGCCTATGAATTAAGTACTATTATTATCCCCAGCTCACAGTACAGAAATCACCCAGCTAGAGAAGTCGCAGAGCCAAGCTTCGAACCCCAGGAGTCTGCGTGGGGTCTGTATAACTCGGGGTTCTCCAGAGAAGCAGAGCCAATAGCGATGGTTATCTTACATAACTGCGGGCTCTGGCAAGTGTGATATATGTATAAGGCAGGCCGCCAGGCTGGCAACTCTCAGCCCGGATCTGAGGTTGAAGTCTTAAGACAGAATTTCTTCTTCCTCAAGGGAACCTCGGTTTTTCTCTTAAAGCCTTTCAACTGATTGTATGAGGCCCACCCATATTGCTGAAGAAAATCACCTTTATTTAAAGTCAACTGATTGTAGATTGTAGATGTCAACCACATCTACAAAATACCTTCACAGCAACATATATAGATGAGTGTTTGATTGAATACTATACTATACTCATACTATAGATGAGTATAGAATAGAATACTAATACTCATACTATAGATGAGTGTTTGATTGAATACTATATTATACTACACCATACCATTATATTACGCTACACCGTACGATACCACTATAGCTTAGCCAAGTCGACATAAAAAAACCAACCATCATAGAGTCCATGCTTTTTTTTTTTTAACGTTTACTTATTTACTTTGAAAGAGAGAGAGAAAGAATGTATGAGCAGGGTAGGGGCAGAGAGAGAGGGAGAGGGAGAATCCCAAGCAGGTTCCGCACAGTCAGTGCAGAGCCTGCGGCCGGGCTCTATCTCACAAATCGTGAGATCATGAACCGAGCTGAAATCGAGAGCAGGACTCTTAATCGACTGAGCCACCCCAGGCGCCCCCACAGAGTCCATGCTTTTGAATACTACCCCAACTGAGCACCTTACCTGGTGTGTGTAAGGTGGACAGTAAACTAAAGAATTTAGCAATGAGCTATTCCGTTACAAAATGGTTCCCCTCGCCTTGTTTAAAATAATATTTGGACCTCTTTTTTCATCCATGTATCTTCCAGCACCAGGTACTGCTCAGAGTAAGCATTCAATAATGTTGAAAGAAGGGCTGACTGAATGATTTAGATGATATTTTACAGGGTTTTCCAGCCCTCGAGACCTCTGGCGCCCCATTTAAACTCAAAATCCTTTGGCTTAGTGAGCTGAGGTTTTATGAATGACTAGATTCTCTGGAGAAAAGAAGGGTATCTACGTTCCGAATTGAGTGTGGTGTCACTCCCCGCCCCCAACATCTGTCCATTTTCATTGGCAGCAAAGTTTTTCGGGGGGGTCTGTCGCTGCCTCAACTCCTTGTGAATGTGTCTCCCACACACCAGCAGTGCTCAGGACTCCGTCACACAACACTTTGTGTCCGTTGACAGGCAGTCCCTTTGTTGATTTCAAATCCGCCATGGGCTCTAATTTCTCAGGCTTTGGGTCTTTATTCTCCCTGCTTTTGTCTGGTCCTGTCCTTCCCTTTGTCCCTCTGCAGAGCACTATCTACTGTGGAGGGAGAAGTCCCCTCCTTTCTCGTTTTTACCACTTCATCCAGATTTGTCTTTGTGGATTGATGGGTTCATTCTGTTATAAAATTCAAACATAGCCTCCGTTTTGTTTTTTTTTTTCCATTTAATGGTTTTTTACCTCTGTTTCCAATACACGCGAAACTCAATGTAGTTACCTGGATTATTCTAAGTTCGCCCTGTTGCCAAGTGCGTGGGCAACACATATGCCTAAGAGGGTGACTTTTGGAGGGTGGGAGAGGTGAGGGTGTATTTTTAAAATCCTTTTGTTTTTTAAACTCTTTAGTGAAATATAACAGATCCCCAGAAACTATATGAATCATCAGTGTATAGCATAATGAATTTTTGCACACTAAACACATCCATGTAATCAGCACCAGACCAAGAAATAGATTCCCAGTACCCCCAAAACCCCTCCTGTCCCCCCTCCCTTTTTAAGTCCTCTCTACCCCCACGTGGGGCTTAAATTTACCACCCTGAGATCAGGCGTCACATGCTTCACCAACTAAGCCAGCCAGGCATCTCCCCAAAGTCCCCCTAAGTCCCCTCCTGGTCACTGTCCTTCCTCCAGTGTTAATAGCCACCATCCTGACTTCTTACAGCCTGGATCAGCCTTGCCCATTTTAAACTATTTCACAAATGGAATCATTACAGTGGATACTTTTTCATGAGTGGCTTCTTTTGCTCAATGTTATGTTTGTCGCATTTCATTTGCTGATTCTCCTCGCTATATATTGTCCCATTGTGTAAATGTACCACAGTATCCATTATGCTGTTAATGGGTATTTGGGTAGTTTCCAGTTTGAGGTTATCATGAATAGGGCTGCTGTGAATATTCTAGTACGTGTTTTGTTCGTGAACATATGTGTGTTTCTGTTGGGTATAACCTTAGGAGTAGGACGCTGGGGCGAAGGTTTGCGTATGTTATTTTTTAGTAGACTGTGCCAAATAGTAAGGTTAATGGTGACTAAAAACATTTTTAAAAAGATTTTTTTTAAAAAAGACACTCCGAGGGATGTACCGCGGTGATTAAACCAATTTTAGAAACCCTAGAGGCTGGTATAATGTTGTGGCTTGATCAGAGGTTGGTTTCCAACTCTTATTATTTTTCAGCAAAAAATAGAACTTCAAGCTGTGCCTGATTCCACAGTAGCTGAAATGAACTTTTTTTTTTTAATTTGAGAGAGAGAGCGAGAGAGAGAGCGCACAAACAGGGGAGAGGAGGGAGAGAGAGAGAGAAAAATCTTAAGCAGTCTCCATGCACAGCCTTGATCCCACGACCCTGGGATCATGACCTCAGCCGAAATCAAGAGTCAGAGGCTCAACCAGCTGAGCCTCCAGGTGCCCCGTAAATGAACATTTTTAAACTAATGGTTGTGTTTCAGCCTTAGTCTTGCTGCAGCGATTTCCTTCTTCCTGTTTCTTAAGGAAAAGATGAGAATCAGATTATAGTTGCAACCTGGGTCCCAAAAGCGTTCCAGAAATGTCCTGTCAGCCTTGAACAAGATTTACAAATGATTTTTTTTCTTCCGTTTTTGACTCTTTTGTGTTTCTTGTATCCGATCAGAACAAGCGCCAATTTATATCACAACAGAAAGAGAGCAGGCAGAGCAGTATTTAATGCCTGCTGCTATTTGCGCAACACAAAATAGATACATATATGCTTAAATATGCATAGATTGTCCATGCAGAGAAACGCGGCCAAACCTGCGAGGGTGCTTATCTCTAGAGGAGGGGACTATGTATATGGTCTTAAATGTTTACCATGTGTATATCTTACCTGTTCAAACAGTAATAATGATAATTTGGCAGCTCTTGTTGGCTCGGGCTCACCCTGTAAGGGACCCCAGAAAACTTGAGAAGGGTTGCGTTCTTGGCCCCAGGCTCGTGACTTGTGTTCTCAGAGGGACTCCCGCATGGAGGACCCCTAAACATAAGACACAGGCATGCAGAGTAGGGCTTTTGAACCGCTGAAGAGACAGAACGTATAACTTAATCAAAAAGAAAGGTGTTGGGGACCAGGAGGAGTAAGGATGACCCATTACGACAATGAACAAACAGCATCTAATATTTTCCCTTTCAATCATTTTTATTCGGGAAAATTTGGTGTAAATCTTAGGACGGAAATGAGACCCACTAACTGGACATCATGATCGTTTTTTAATCTTAAAAAATGTCTAATATGTGCAGGTGGTGGTCATTCCTTTATCCCTTTACGGAATAGGTGCTATTGAACACCTACTGTGGGCAGGTGTCATCACAGGACATCGGGGCTAAGAAGAACCTTAGACAACATCTCCGCATTTCACAGAGGAGGAATCTCCAGGGCGATTTAACTTCCAATGAGCTGTATCAGCACAGAGAAAGCATCTGGTGATTTTTGCCCTCTTTGGTCTCAGATGACAGGTGAAGAACCCCCCGGATCAGCCTGTAGAATTAGTTTCATTCTGTGTCATGGTTTGGTTACTGGTGGGCATGTTTTCTCCGCAAGGATTGTGAAGACAGACTCTTGGCGTGTCCCTTGCCGTGACCCGCACCTCCTGCTGTTCATACCTCTGTGATTTGTTTTTTTTCTTTAATGTTCGTTTTTGAGAGAGAGTGCATGCTCGCGAGTTGGGGAGGGGGAGAGAATCCCAAGCAGGCTCCGCATGGTCAGCTCAGAGCCCTACACGGCGCTCGAACTCACCAGCCGAGAGACCATGACCTGAGCCGAAATGAAGAGTCGGACGTTTACTGGACTGAGTCACCCAGGCGTCCCTGTGCCGTGTTTTTAGTCCGTAGAAGATGGCAGAGGGGACAGGGTCATTCCCGTGACTATATGATACAAGACGCTGTCTTGCCAGCAGACTTGCTCTAGAGACTCTCCTTGCTCACTTGAGAAGTTAGTGGCTATGTTGGGGAAGCCCAGTTGGCAAGAAGTTGGGTGGCCTTTTGGAGCTGAGAGTGGCCTTTAGCCGAAAGCCTACAACCGGAAGGAAGTGAATTCTGTCAACAACCTGGGGGAGCTCTCGCATGTCACCTGAATGTCCTTTTACTTTCGCACCACGCCAGCCACCTGCGTTGCCCTTGGCCCATCCCACCCCTCAGTGCTCCGCTCTGGCGAGCAATACTCGCTTTGGCCCAGCTCCGCCATGGACTGCAGATCGACCTCCAGAAACCGGCTCCGTGCTTTTGGTCCTCTCCTTGGTTTGCACTGGTTCAGTTTCAGTTGCTGACCCGAAGCAGTGGGGACATTTCTTGACACTGCCCCCCTAGACCTGGACCCCAGATCCCCTCCTGGGAACCTGTTTCTTGACTTATAGACCTGCCCGGAGCTTCCCTTCTTCCCTAGTACTGCTTCTTGAAGCTTAGGAGCACCCTGCTGCAAGTTTGAAATCTTTGAAGCCTCACTGAGAGCTTTATTGAGGTGTAATTTACTTCCCATAAAGTTCACGCACGGGAAGGATACAATGCGGTGGTTTTTATTGTATTCATAATTGTGTAACCATCACCATACTCTAATCTCAGAACATTTGCATCACCCCAAAAAGAAACCCCTTCCCCGTGAAGAGCCACTCCCCATTTCCTTCCACTACCACCCCACCCCCGGCCCCTGGCAACCACGAATCCACTTTCTATAGATTTGCCTGTTCCAGACATGTCATGTAAATTGAATCATGTATGGTAGTTTCATAACTGTTCTCATTTTTTTTTTAATGTTTACTTATTTTTGAGGGAGGGAGAAGGAGGAGGGGCAGAGAGAGAGAGGGAGACACAGAATCCGAAGCAGGCTCCAGGCTCTGAGCTGTCAGCACCGAGCCCGACACGGGACTCGAACTTGTGAACTGCGAAATCATGACCTGAGCCAAAGTTGGACACCTAACCAACTGAGCCACCCAGGCGCCCCTGTTCTCATTTTTTTTTAAAGTATCTTTATTTAGAGAGAAAGAATGTGAGCAAGGGAAGGGCAGAGAGAGAGGGAAAGATGGAGAATCCCAAGCAGGCTCCGCCCGAACTCTTCTCATTTTTCGATCTTAAAAAAATGAATACAAGGTCTACACTCCAATTCACAAAGTACCCGTTTTTTGTGTGTTCACATGAAGTTATAAAGAATTTTGGTGGGCGTGGGGGGCTGGTGCCCGGGCGGCTCAGTAGGTTGAGCGTCCGGCTCTTGATTTCAGTTCAGGTCATGATCTCACAGTTTGTGAGGCTGAGCCCCGCATGGCGCTCTCCTCGCCATTAGCTTGGGAGTCTCGCTCTCTGTCCTCTCTCTCTGCCCCTCTCCCAACACACACACACGCGCACGTTTTCTCTCACTCTCAAAACACACACACACACACACACACATGCAACCCCAAAATTAATAAAAATAAAAATTTAGAAGAAAACTTGAATTTCGGGAATTACCCACTGTTAAAATGTTTAACCCACCAAAGTGCTCCAGGAAGCGGTGCTCCAGGAATAAGCCCCAAGGCTCATTCTTGCCGCTGTCTTTGGGCCCTGGTCTGAAAACGCAAGCCTAGATAATTCTGACAGCCTCTGGATCTTTCTAGCCGGAGTAGATAAAACTCCAAAAGCTGGATTATTTGAGTGGGAGCTTTCAGGGGAAGGTGGTTCACCGTCTGTGTGCACCTGCCTCTAGCCAGGCAGCTTGCTAAATACTGCGGGGAGAGAAAGGTGGAGGGAGGGGGGCTGGGCCTTGCAGACTGTTCCCTCCGCGAAGGGGCAGAGTTGTAGCTAATGTCTCCCTTGGGCTGAGAGACTGATCCCGGCCCTTAGGATACATCAAAAGCTTTTTCTGACAAGGTGTTAGGGCAGGATTTGAGGAAGAGGACGTTGGGGCAGAGGGTTTGGTGTGAAGCTTCAGGAAGGGGCCAAGGAGGTGGAGGGATGGGCTAGGCTGGTGTGGGGGACAGCAGGGGGAGGGGACAGACGGAAGGTCGTTAGGGGCAACTGAGCACATCCGCGCCCCCCCGCCCCCCCGCTTCTGTCCCTTCCTGGCTCTCCCCCTCTGGGGGTCTGTGTGCTCAGTGTGGTGACAAAGAGGGGGCCCAGAGGGTGTACAATGAGGCCTTGTCTTTATCTGTGAGTTTACACAGACTGACCTGTTCCCCGGGCCCCCAGACCACCCTCAGCGAGTTTTCTTTCCTGATGAAAATCAATGACAATACAATGCCAAGTTTTAAAATATATCATGCTTAGTGTGTGTGTTTAAAGTAAGAAATCGGTGTGCATACATGCAATGCTGTTTCTCCTCCTAGGGTTGTGTTAAAATACCGTCTCTTGTGCCTCTTGTCTTTTACGACCTTTTGTTCATGTCCTTCGTGCTCCAAATGGTCACTAAATAGCACGGAAAATGTGGTCTTTCCTCCGAATTGTCGAATCCTGTGTTCTCAGCTAAGATGTGTACACAGGCTTATGTTTTTCTTTTTCGAGTTTATGGTGAGCTTGGAGTAAGCGGCGTATTTTCTTGTGTAAGAATTTAAGGCAGGGGTGCCTCGCCGGCTCAGCTGGTAGAGCGTGCAAGTCTTGATTCCAGGGTCATGAGTTCAAGCCCCACCGTGGGTGTGGAGCCTCCTTTAAAAAAGAAAAAAAGAATTTCAAGTAATGAGCGCACCAGGAGCCTGGAAAACATAGCTTGGGGCTTCTCGTGTTTTCCAACTCTTTTTTTTTTTAATGTCTATTTTTATTTTTGAGAGACAGAGAGAGAGAGAGAGATCACAAGCAGGGGAGGGCAGAGAGAGAGGGAGACACAGAATCTGAAGCAGGCACCAGGCTCTGAGCTGTCAGCACCGAGCCCGACACGGGACTCGAACTTGTGAACTGCGAAATCATGGCCTGAGTCAAAGTCGGACGCTTAACCGCCTGAGGCACCTCGGGCGCCCCTGTGTTTTTCGACTCTTAAGCAGCAGTCAACAACCTGAACATTTACGGGGCCCTGTGCTGGGCGTGAAGACAGAGATCTGTAATGCACGGTCCTCACCCCTCCGCCCATCCCAGGCTGAAATGCTAACAGGGAGGTAGACTTGAGATTCTTAAAGGCAGGGATTCTGTGGTGCTCAGTTTGAAGCCTGCCACCGAGGACAATGAGGGACTCCCGTGGGGGAAGGATGCACGGGGTCAGCCAGCCTAAAGGGACTCGCCCCGGGACCCTCCAGCCCATAGGAGAGAGTGCCGTGCAGAGGCAGGGAAGGGAATGTGTAGGAGTTAAATCTGGGCGCAGGTCTGGTCTTCCGGACTCGCTAAGGATCCGTGTGATGCCAAGCACGCCGTCTACCCTTGCTCAGCCCCGTTCTGCCCAGTCCGTGCAGCTTTGCTGCGAGGATTGGAGATGGAACCGTTTGGTTCAGTGCAGGGCGCAAACGGAGGCTCCATAGATTGCCTGGCCTTCAGAGTCGGAGAGGAACGTTTTGCTTTGGTGAAAAGGATTTTGTTGCTTTTTCCCTTCCTCTGGTTTTATGAATAATATATCTTCACTGTGACAAATTTAAACCATATTCAAATGTTAATGAAATAAAGTAAAAGTCACCTGAAATCCCATCACCCTCAGGCAGCTCCTGGTAGCATTTTGGTGATTATCTTCTCACACACACACACACACACACACACACACACACACACACACACACACACACGTCCATCCTGTTTTACTGGTTTACCTTTTTTCTTTCCTTAAAAAAAAAAAAAAAAAAGACGTTTCCCCTCTCTTCCGCTCCTCTGCAACTAAATGCTACCTCCTCACCCTCCGGTAATCAGTGTAAACAAATGGACGTTTCCACCCGTGTTTTGCTCTCTACACATTCTTGTGTATAAATAAGATACGAAGATATTTTTTGTCTCCGTACCTTTTATCAGAATGAGATCCCACGATGTCTGTGTCCGTGTGTGGACGTCAGAGATTACATGTATTGGAGTTGCATTTTGGTAAAATATATTCTCTCTACAACTTGTCTTTCTTATCATTACATCCGGGAAGGAGCTTTTTTTTTTTCTTTAAGATTTTATTCTTAAGTAATCTCTAGACCCAACGGGGGGCTCACGTTTACAACCCTGAGACCAAGAGTCTCCTGCTTTACCGACTTGAGCCAGCCAGGCGCCCCTGGAGAAGCTTTAAAGCCATGGGTATTGATCTGTTTTTAAAAATTGCATGCTAGGGACACCTGGGTGGCTCAGTCGGTTAAGCGTCCGACTTCAGCTCAGGTCGCGATTTCATAGTTTGTGGGTTCGAGCCCTGCAACAGGCTCCGTGCTGACAGCTCAGTGTCTCTCTCTCTCAGCCCCTCCCTTGCTCGTGCTCTGTCTCTCTCCATTTCTCAAAATTAAATAAACACTAAAAATAAATTTAAAAATTGCCTGCTGTTCTATGGCCTGGATAATGCGATATCGTGATATAATAACAAACCTGTATTCGGTCTTCATCCCCAGTTCCTGGCACAGAGCTCCTACGACCCTTGTAACTTCCTGAGCGACTGGGGTGAGGAGAGCATCTTTTGTTATTCCTAATAAGCCCGGTTCGCCCAACCTGAGTTATGCTAATGAGGTGACTCTGCGGGACGGGTGCCGGTTGCCACGGGAACCGGCCAGGTGATTAGAGGGTGGAAACTTTGAGCCCCAACCTCCCAACCTCCTTCCACCCTGGGAGGGAAAGGGGCTGGGGATGGGGTAAATCACCAGTGGCCAATGATCGAGCCAATCATGTCTTGGTAATGGAACCACCATAAAAACCCCGAAGAGAGGCGTCTAGAGGGATTCCAGGTTGGTGAGCACATCGAGGTGCTGGGAGGGTGAGGGGCACGGAAGCTCCGCGTCTCTAGCCTTTTCTGGCCCCTCTTCCGTGTGTCTTCCTGTGTCCCTTCCAGGTGGATGTTCCTGACTTGTACTAGTAAACGAAGCATTTCTTTGTGAGCCGTTCTAGCAAATTCTCAAACTTGAGGGGTTCATGGGAACCCCTGATTTATAGTCACCTCGTCAGAGGTAGAGGTGACAACCTGGGCCATGTGGCTGGCGTCTGCAGTGGGGGCGGTCTTATGGTCTACACTAACTCCCAGTGCTTAGCATCAGAAGTGTTGTGGGTAGAGGAACACTTTTCCTCTATTTTTTTAATGTTTATTTATTTTAAGAGAGAGAGAAAGAGAGTGTGTGTGAAGGGCAGAGAGAGAGGGAAAGGGAGAAACCCAAGCAGGCTCTGAGCTGTGACCTTGGACCCTGACATGGGGCTCGAACTCACGAACCATGAGCTCATGACACGAGTCAAAATCAAGAGTCCGTTGCTTAACTGACTGAGCCACCCAGGCGCCCCAGACAGTTTTCCTTTGGATAGTACTGTTCCCCATTGATGGGCGTTCCATTTGTTTCCAGGTTTGTTGGCTTATGGCCCAACCCACATTGCCGCAATGGGCCTCCCTCACCCATCTATCTCCCTCTGTTCTCTTGCTTCTGTTTCTCTGCATCGAGTCCTGGAAGTGGGACTGCCAGGTCAGAGTGCCTTTCAAGTTTTAATAGAGGGCTTTGCAGGCGCTCCCTAAAAGCGTGCGATAACTCGTATTTTCCTCAGCAGCACCCTCACAACTGCTCCCAACCCACTCCCTTCCTCCCCCAAGTCCTGCCAAGGTCAGGTGTCACCTTAGAATTGTTGCCTGTCTGATGGATGTGGAATGGCACCTCACTGTGACTTTCATTTGCATGTTCTTGATTACTGGAGAGATTGGACATCTTTTCGTATGTTGTTGGTTATTTCAATTTGCTCTTCTATGTAACACGGATGAGCCCATCTTTCTCTTGGTTGTAGTTTTCTTGTCAGTTCGTGAGCTCACAGCTGTCCTATGCACTGCATATGTTTTCTCAGGATATTTATTTTCTATTGACTTTTTTTCTATTTCTTTATAAAAATTTTTTTTTATGTCTATTCATTTTTGAGAGAGAAAGAGAGAGTGGGCGCCGAGGAGGGGCAGGCAGAGAGGGAGACAGAATCCAAAGCAGGCTTCAGGCTCTGAGCTGTCAGCACAGAGCCTGATGCAGGGCTCGAACCCACAAACCATGAGATCATGACCTGAGCAGAAGTTGGACACAACTGACTGAGCCATCCAGGTGCCCCTGGCTTTTTTTCTATTTCTATGATACCGTTTACTTTACCAATTGTTTACATTTGTATAAAGTCAGAAATGGGACTTTTCTTTTATGGCTCCTGGGTTTCCAGACGGAATCAAAACGGCTCCCCCACTCCTGAATTGTACAAGTACTTTCCTGGGCTTGCTTCTAATATTTTTAGTGCCTTATGTTTTACATTTAAATAAATTTCAGATGGATTACAGAGTTGGGGATAGGTAGGGAGCCGACTTAATTTTCTTCCAGACAAATAGCCAGAGATGGCGGCCCCATCTATTAAGTAAATCATTTATCTCCTCTGAATTGAAGTATCTCTTTTGTTAAATTTAATTGGAATCTGTTACCAGGCACCTTCTTCTTTCATGTCATGTCTAATCATATGCTGACGCCATACAGTTTTAATTACAGTAATTCCATATAGCGTCTTTTAATTTTTCTAGGGCAGTCCTTTACCTACCCCACAGTATTCCTTTTCATAATTTTGTTATCTCTTCTCAATTCTATTATTATCCATTTCAAAATAATTGCATTAAAAATTCTAATAGGGGGCGCCTGGGTACTCAGTCGATTACACATGTGATTCTTGATTTCAGCTCAGGTTTTGATCTCAGGGCACTGACAGCGCGGAGCCTGCCCGAGATCCTCTCTCTCCCTCTGTCTCTACCCCTCCCGTGCTCATGTGCTCTCTCTCTCTCTCAAAATAAATAAATAAACTTTAAAAAATTAAAATAAATAAATAATTTTTAAAAAAGAAAGAGACTTTGTGATTCAACGCCTTTTTTTTTTATGTTTATTTATTTTTGAGACAGAGAGAGACAGAGCATGAGTGGGGGAGGGGCAGAGAGAGAGGGAGACACAGAATCCGAAGCAGGCTCCAGGCTCTGAGCTGTCAGCACAGAGCCTGACCCGGGGCTTGAACTCACAGACCACAAGATCATGACCTGAGCCGAAGTCGGATGCTCAACCGACTGAGCCACCCAGGCGCCCCTCAATGCCTTTTTATGTCCGAGTCTGCATACCTTCTAAAGCCATCTGTACACATTTTCCTCAATTTTGGAAACCTAGGCTGAGGGGAGAGGAAATAAAGGACCATGAATTTGGCTTCAGTGATGGCAGGGGCTGCAGCAGCCCCACTAGCGGGGCAATATTTTTTTTAAGATTTTATTTTTTTTTAACGTTTATTTATTTTTTTTGAGAGACAGAGAGACAGAGTGTGAGCAGGGAAAGGGCAGAGAGAGAGGCAGGCACAGGCTCTGAGCCGTCAGCACAGAGCCCTGACGCGGGGCTTGAACCCACAGACCATGAGATCATGACCTGAGCTGAAGTCGGTCGCTTAACCGACTGAGCCACCCAGGCGCCACTAAGATTTTATTTTTAAGTAATCTGTGGACCCAACATGGGGCTCAAACTCACAACCCCGAGATCAAGAGTCCCATGCTTTTCCGATTGAGCCAGGAAGGCGCCCCTAGAGAAGTACCATTTAGACACCTTCCTTACTGTTACCTATGAAAGGATGTACAAGACCTCTTTGCATCCCCTTACAGCGTAGGTTGGAGCACCAGATAAAAGCCAATAATTGGACTCTTTTACTTTAACATCCCACAGAAATGTCATCTCTAAGTAAAAATTTAGTGGTATTTCTTCAACCTTTTATTGATGTTTGCTCTGTATTAAAAATGGCTTGGAAAAATATTTCTGCACCCTCTGCAAAATTGCAGTTAAATATATCCGTCAGGTTTCTTCTTTCCCTGAGAGAGTAATCCAATAGATCCCTTCTAGAATTATCTACATAGAGAGCAGACTTGCTTTCTCTAAAGCATTCTGACCAAAACCTTCTCTTAAATGTTCAGTTGGGTGGAGGGGAGCAATGAACGATTTGGGATTCAAAAAGCTTTTCCTGGTGGGCAAATCGGAGCCTCCCTTTTATCCAGCAATAGAAAGTTGTTTTTTTTCCCCCAAACCATTTCCTCTCCTGCTTGGATTGCCATGAAGCTTAGCACTAAGTGTAATTCCTATTAAGTTCTATCTTGTTTTTTTTTCTCATCTCTCTTTAGCAATTCTCTTTTAAATGTGTTTTGCTTTTGTTTTTTTGTTTTTTGTTTTTTTAAGTGAGCTCTAGGCCCAGTGTGGGGCTTGAACTCACTTCCCTAAGATCAAAAGAGTTGCATGCTGTACCGACTAAGCCATGCAGGTAGCGCTTTGGTTTGTTTTTCAGGCAGGTTTGTTGGGGTGCAATTTACATACAGTAGACCGCCTTTTTCAGTTGGCATTTCGGAGGGTTTGGATATACTTCTATACCTGAGGACTCAGGTGTATAAGGAGTGTGTCCACAGGTAGAGTCCCCAGAAGAGCGTCGGTGTCAGGAGAGCTTGCCAGCAGGTGGAGAGACCTCAGACGTGAATGGGCAGGCGTCCACTCCCTGGAGAAGGTGACAGGCAACAACCAGGAAGGGCGTGGCAGCCTATTGGTAATGAGATAGCAGGTCCTTTACCAAACAGGGCCTGTTCACAGGGAACCCGGTACTGATGTGGGGTCTGGGGCCCGATCCTCAGCCACGCTTATGTATACAAAATCTCACTTACGTATACAAAAGTTGATGCACAGGCAGGGCTTGTCAAGCACCAGGGTCCTAACCTTGAGCGTGCTGGACTCCAGGCTTTATTTAAAAAAAAATTTTTTGTGTGTGTTTATTTTTGAGAGACAGAGCACGAGTTGGGGAGGGGCAGAGAGAGAGGGAGACACAGAATCCAGAGCAGGCTCCAGGCTCTGAGCCGTCAGCACAGAGCCCGATAGGGGGCTCGAACCCATGAGCCATGAGATCATGACCTGAACCGCAGTCAGATGCTTAACCGACCGAGCCACCCAGGCGCCCCTGGACTCCAGTCTTCAGATTTGCCTTCAGGAATAGGTCCTCGGCCTGGGCTGGAGGTGGGGAGGAGGCTGCCAGGGACTGGGAACCAAGGGAATCTGGCCAGCTCTTCCAAAAAGTAGAAGGGAATAAACTATAAGTATTTATGAAAGTAATTGGGTGCCTGTCATCAGTTCCCAGCCCACCTCTCGTCTGGCAGGAGCAGGTGAACAAGGAAACAAGGGAATGCCGGCATTCAGGATGAATTAGGTGGGAAGACAACCATTTGCTCCCATTTGCTTGTTTCAAGAGATGGAGACTTCATCCCTTCTGCTGACAGTTACTCAGCAGGTGCTCCCTGCCTACAAAGGGCCCATTACCTCTTTTTAAGTAAATGCGGGCGTCTCCACATTTTCAGACTCAACCACCAGGAAAAGCCCTCTAGACCCAGTCAGTTCGTGGCTCCATCTCTCCAACCATTCTTTCAAGGAAGGCAGCAGCCAGATGGGCCGGGTTTGAGAGGGTTCCGCTCCTTTAAGCAGCCATCTGAGAAGACACTGCCTTGTCTGGGGCGCCAGTGAACAAGATGGGAAGGGGGCTGTGTGCTGTTGCCTCTGGAGCTATCGCTTGCTCTCATTGGAAGCGATGCCCTGGCTGCTGGCTTGGTCCTGCGGTGGGAGGCGGGGTGTCTTTCCGGGGCGTGGGAGACACTGGCAGAGGAGCCAAGTCGAGGCAGAGTGTAGAGAGCTCAGTTTTAGATGTGATCAGTTTGAAGGGCCAGGGAGACATGAAATTAGAAAGATCTAATAGGCCATTGGCTGTGCACATTAATGGCGGTTGAATAAATGTACGAGAGACCTTACCTTGCTAGAGGGTTGCCTGCCATGGCACAGGCTTCCTCGGAGCCGCCTCTAGTGTATTCTGTACTGCCGCCCCCTTGGCCAGGGCTGTGGTCGGTTCCACAGCCGGCTTTTTACACAGGTATTTTCACAACCAAGTGCTGCAGAGAGACTGAGTCCCGCTGCGGTTGGCAATCCCTTTCTCTGAGACAACTGCAGTTGATAGTTGAGTGAATAACCTCCCCAGTGTTTTAGCCAGAAAGCTCATTTATATATGAGTTTTCATATATATATATATATATATATATATATATATGAAATTAAGGCTTATGTATAACCTAGATGTCATATTCATGTATATTCAACTATATATGAGATCTCAGTTACATGTACCAAAGGAGGTCCGCATACCGTGGGTCTGGTTCTGTACTGTTTTCTCCACCTAGTACTGTATCGTATACGACATCCCATGTCAGTACTCGAAGACCTAGTGATCCTTTCCAATGGCTGCGTCGCCTTCTACTGTGTGAATATTCCGTTATTTATTTGAACAGTCCTCACGTTGGTCCACCCTAATCTTGTTCTCAAATCGCTTGCTGTGATATATATATAACAACAATGCAACGAAACACCCCCATACTGCATTTTTGTGCAACAGTCCAGTTATTTCCTAGAAGTTCTTAGATGTAAAACGCCCATTTAAGTTTTCATGGTTTTTTTTTAATGTTTATTTATTTTTGAGACAGAGAGAGACAGAGCATGAGTGGGGGAGGGGCAGAGAGAGAGGGAGACACAGAATCCAAAGCAGGCTCCAGGCTCTGAGCTGTCAGCACAGAGCCCGACATGGGACTCGAACTCACAGACCGCGAGATCACGACCTGAGCCGCCCGACCGACTGAGCCACCCAGGCGCCCCTCACGTAGGTTTTTAGATTTCCTTCCGGTGAGGTTGTATCAGCTTGAACTCCTACCAATAGCATACGGGAGTGCCTGCTTTTCTCACCCCAGGCATTGTTCTCTTTTCCTGTGCCATTACGACAGGTGAAAAATGTAATTTTGTTTTCGCTCATGTTTCTTGGAGTATGAATCAGACAAACATCTTTTCATTTGCTATTGAGCTATTTCTGCCCTCCCCACCCTACGGATTGTCTGTTTATATCCTTTGCCTATTTTTTTTTTTTCTTTCAGTTTATTGATCTGTTTTGAGAGAGATCGAGAGTGCGCATGAGCCAGGGAGGGGCAGAGACAGAGGCGGAGAGAGAATCCAGGCAGGCCCCGTGCTGTCAGTGCAGATCCTGATGCAGGGCTTGAACCCACGAACTGTGAGATCATGACCTGAGCCAAAGCCAAGAGTCAGCCGCTTAACTGACTGAGCCACCCAGGCGCCCCTCCTTTGCCTATTTTTTCTACTGGAGTACATGTCTTTCTCTTAAGACGTGCAACATGTCTTAATCAATTTTGGTCTTTGTTAAAAGTATTTTGCGGCATCTTCTGCGATCCTGCAGGTTTTTTTTGTTCTATAGTCCTACCTGCATCAATCTTCTTTTCTGGTTTCTGGCTTTGGATTCTGTCTAAAAAACCTTAACCTGTCCAAAATTTATAAATATATCTCTCTCTGTTTTCTTCCAGTACTTTCTTCTGTACTTTGAATTCTTATGTAAAATGCAAATCTAATGATGTCACTTCTTTGTTTGCCCTACCAGCAAGCTTAGAGTCCACACTCTGAGCGCCGCCCCCCTCCCCGCAGGCCTGGAATGGCGTGGGCTGATCCCTCAGGCTCATCAAATACACCAGCCACCCTGAAGGCACGCGCTAGATCACACTGCCCTGCTCCTGTCTGGGATGCTCAGGTTTGGCTCCCCCAGCACCCCATGGTGAACTCCTAAGCAGCCGGCGAGACCGATGTCCAAGGCACTTCCTCTGAGAAGCAGTCCTCTGTCCCAGTCAAGGTTAAGTGCTCCCTCCGCCCCCCTTCCTGGTATTGACACAGCCCTTCTCTTAACTCATACCGAACTTTCTGTGTATGCACTTCTTTCCACTCTAAACGTGTGAGCCCGTCGGGGGTTGGTGCAGTATCTGGCACTTAGTATAGTCCCACGTAGGTGCTCAGAGTGTCTCTGTGATCCTGTTGGCAACTTACAAGCTCAGTCTGCTGACGGCATGGAGGCTGGGAGACCAGTTAGAAGTCTCCAGGTAACAGTGGTATCATCTTAACGCAGGTGGATGATGGGGCCCAAACTGAGGCAGTGAGTTTGGAGAAAAGAGAAAGGATAAGTGGGGCGCCTGGGTGGCTCAGTCGGTTAAGCGACTGCCTCTTGATTTTGGCTCAGGTCATGAGTTCGTGGGATCGAGCCCCACATCAGGCTCTGCTGATGGTGCGGAGCCTGCTGGGGATCCTCTGTCTCCCTCTCTGTCCGCCCCTCCCCGCTTGCACTCTCACTCTCAAAAATGAATGAATAAACTTAAAAAAAAAAAGAGGATGGATAAGGAACAGATTTAGTAGGTAGAACTGGCGGTGCCTGAGTAGTGTTTTGTCTGAAGTGTCTCCTAAATGTTCAACGCACAAGTCAACCAGGTTGGCCCATGAGCGCGGTCCAGACCCTTTGCTCCTTGTATTATCTGGCGTTCAGAATTCCCTCTACTCCTTTTCCTTTCCATGCGGCTGTGTGACCTGGACGAGTCATTACCTCCAGTCACCGGCTGTCAAGTGGAGACAGCCCCTCATCTCCAAGGGCAATCGTGAGGTTGTTTCCATTAAATGCCACGCGCTAAGAGCCTTCGCGGCCCCTGGCACTTAGTAGCATTTAGTAGGTGTTAGTTTTCTGCTCCTGCCGTCTGCTTACCTTGGGTGATTGGGTTGGTTGCCGTCTTCTGACTGATCGCAAGGGTTCCTAGAGAGAGAAGCTGAAATCGGCTTGCATTACGGGGCTCCCCTAAAGCCCAGGCACGCCTGACAGCTGGTCTCCATCTGACACCAGCTCTCTGCCCTGTTCTGCTTGCCCAGGCTTCCATTCTTCCTGGCTTCCCCGGTCTGTTCTCCCTTTCCCCCAGAGAACCTCCCAGCCTTCGGCCCTTTCTCGGCCCTTCTCTTTTTCTATTCCGTTGGCACCACCGCTTTACCCGCCATAGCCTCGTGCCTGGATTACCATAGCCGCTGTCCTCGCGGCCTCCACTCAGCCTGGGCCGGGTAAACACGCAGGGAGTTCAGTCCCCCGCCCTCCCCGTCACGGGCTCGTCCCCTGACCAGACTCAGGCTGCGGCTCTGAGTGCTCCAGGTCACCCTGTGCCAGGCGGGTCCCATTCGGCAGGCGGGACCTCTTGCTCTGTGTCTTGACCTCATACCCTGGCTCCCCAAGCCGCTGGCTCAGCCCAGTCTGGCCTCTTGGCCCCGAGGCAGTTCGTCTGCTGGCCATTCTGGGCCCCCACCGGCTTTTTTCAGCCCTCTTGTCTTGTTTTCAGCCCAGCCCACGCCAGCTTCGTTCCTCTGCCCCAGGCTTTGTACCAAACACCCCCACGACCGGCATGGAACTCTTCTTTGGAGAAGCCTTCCTTCCCGTTGCTCACGGCCCATTACTGCGGGTCACGCTTGGCACACAGAGACTCCTTCCGCCCCACTATCTCTTTTCACCCGGTCCTCACGTCCTTCCGCTAAGCATTTAACGAGCCCCCAAGAAGGGTCAAATGAAGCCTAGGCTCTGCTGTCAGGGAGCTCCGGTCGAGTCTGGGTGAATTTCACCCACCGTCTCCTCAGCTGTAAACTGCGGGTGAAAATGTCTAACCACCTCGCGGGGGTGTTGGAAGATTTCCGTGAAATCTCATGGGAGCCCGACGCGTGACGAGCTCGGTGGGGACGAGGCGGTGGCGACGGCGCTGACGTCCGAGAAGATGCGCGGGGAGCAGCTAGCTAGTCGCGTGGCTAGAGGAGCAAAGGCGAGCTCCGAGCTTCCGGCGCCGCTCTCCCCACCGCCCGCTGCGTTTCCGCTTCCTGCCCCCTTGCCCCCTCCGCTTCCGCGTTTGCTCGCGTTCGCTGCTGTGAAACAGGCCGCCGGAATGCAGACGCGGTCGGGGTAGTGGCCTCACCGCCCCAGTCGAGGGAAGCCGATTATTCCCCGCCCTCCCCCCCAGGCCTGCCTTCAAGCCTCGGAAGAGTGCCCGCTCGGCCTGCCACTCCGGGCGGCCACGGGGCTTCCCACACGTGCCTGGGGGCATCACCCACGAGAATCCGTCTCCCCCAGGAGATGTCGGCGTTCCCAGGGGGTCCCCGCCCTCTGCCCGTCTCCCCAAGGCTGGGTTCCCTTGGCCACGTGTTGCTACAGGCACCGGTGAGATCTGCTCTTCGGGCTCCAGGAAGAAGTAGAGGGGAAGGCAAAAATGCCTGTTCACATTAGCGACGAAGGTGAGTCAGGTCCGTAAGAAAGCAGCTGGCAGACGCAGGCGCAGGAAGGGGGATGTCATTGACCCGGCGGAAGCGTTATCGGTGAAAAGTCAATGGCAGGTGAAAGCGCCTCATGTGGGAGAGAGAGCTGGAAACGCATTTGTAGCGCAAGATGAAATGTCCGGTACGTCTTTGAAAGGAGTCTTACATTACGGAGAAACAAGTCCGTGTCCTTCTGAAATCTATTTGAGTCGAAATAAGGAGGGAGATTGGTTTGTCCTCAAGCCCAGTCCTTGTAGGAAATTTCCCGGTAGGAAATTTCCCGGGGGTGGCAGGATGGTGGCAAGACTGCCTGAAAAGAAAAGGGAACATTTTTTTCACCTTATTTCAATTTTTTTCCAAACAGTATAAAACTATTTATGTGGTTTAAATTACCATAATTGTTTTTCTTTATAAAATCAATATATTATATAGAAAGTTTGAAAAATGAGAGGAGTAAGATCACCTAAATCCCATAAACACAAACGTCGTTATTTATTCTCACCTGGTCTGTTTTTTCCTTTTAATTTTTTTTTTTAATGTTTACTTTTGAGAGAGAGGAAGAGAGACAGAGGGTGAGTGGGGGAGGGGCAGGGAGAGAGGGAGACACAGAATCCGAAGCAGGCTCCAGGTTCTGAGCTGGCAGCCCAGAGCCCGATGCGGGGCTTGAACTCACAAACCGGGAGATCATGAGCTGAGCCAAAGGCAGATGCGTAACTGACCGAGCCATCCAGGCGCCCCTCACCTGGTCTGTTTTTTGTGTGTGATATTTTTACATAATTGTAGTAACACATGGCATATCATTTTGTATGTTGACATGCAGTCCTTTTTTTAAATTTTTAAGTGCATTATGAGATACATCCAGAAGAGCGCAGAAAATGTCTAATTTAAAGAGTAATTTAAAACAAACACCTGCGTAACTCCCACCCTTTTCAAGTAAAAGCCTAGAATATTTGCAGTTCTCCAGGAGCTTTCCCCACCACGTGCTCCTGCCCAAACACAGCCCCTCCCTGCTCTCCAGAGATAACCACCGCCCCTGACTTTGATGCTAATCCTTTCTTTGGTTTCTCTTCTTTCTTCAACTCTATGCCTAAACACTGTAGCTCACTTTTGCCTGGTTTTGAAAGTTATTAAGGACTTAGACTGTATTTACTATTTCATCGCTTCCTTCTTCCTTCAGTTGTTGTTTGGGAGATGTTATACATGGCTGTACTTAGTTCATACCGAGTTTTAGTTTAAAAGAGAAAAAGTAGAATTTTTATGTTCTTCACTTAGTACCTATCCCGAACCTAGACTTTCAGGTAGCCCAGGTTTGGGACACTTTTATTTTATTTTATTTTATTATTTTATTTATTTTGAAGTGGGCTTCACACTCAGCATGGAGCCCAAGGTGGGACCTGAACTGACGACTCTGAGATCACGACCTGAGCTGAGATCAAGAGTTGGATACTTAACTCACTGAGCCACTCAGGTGCCCCAACTCTTATTTTATTTTACTTTTTTTAAGATTTTATTATTTTTTTCCCCTTCTTAAAAATTTTAACGTTTCTTTATTTTTGAGAGAGAGGCAGAGTATGAGCGGAGGAGGAGGCAGAGAGAGAGGGAGAGACAGAATCCAAAGCAGGCCCCAGACTCTGATCTGTCAGCACAGAGCCCGACGCGGAGCTTGAACTCAAGAACTGTGAAATCATGACCTGGGCCGAAGTTGGACGCTTAACCAACGGAGCCACCCAGGCGCCCCTAAGATTTTATTTTTAAGTAGTCTCTGCACCTTGCGTGGGGCTCGAACTCACAACCCTAAGGTCCAAGAGTTGCATGCTCCACTGACTGAGTCAACCAGGTGCTCCTAGGATCCTTTTATAGTTAGGAAAACGCATTCTTTTCTCCTGCTTGTGACATTTCATACTCCCCCCACCTGAGAATGGGGGTCTCAGACTGAGAAGAGTCTTTCCGCACCCCCCTTTCTGGCAGTGGGCACTGGCCTCTCCGCCCTTTGGCTGGCGTTCTAGGAAGCAGCCACTCTGCAAGTCCTTGTGCTGCAGCTGCTCTCCTTCCAAGAGAGCTGATGGAATTATTTCTGGGGCCTGGAGACAGCTGGCGAGAGCCTGGATGGCACAGCAGGGCTGAGGAATCTGCCAGAAGGCCCGCCTGGGGAAAGGCTATGGTGGCGATGGTGACTGGTAGTCACAAAAGCCTGGTGTTTTCTGACTGCAGCCTCGGTCTAGAGGTCGGGACTCTTGTCTCCAGTGTGTGCCCACCTCCCTGCCTTTCTTCCAGGGCCCTGGAGCAGCTGGGCTCGGGGACGGGGATTGACTCCTATTTGCTGGTATTTGCTGGTACTCGGTCTCCCCCAGCCTCCAACGTAAAGCCTCCTGACCTCGGTGAGCAGGCGAGCACTGGAAAGGAGCAAGGTCTCTGCCCAAATGCAAGGGCCGTGCGTGCGCGGCCGCGATGCCTGCCCTGGCGCACCTGTTACCACGCAGGCAGCCTGTTCTGTCACCGCGCCACGCACGCTGGCAAGCGCTCTCGGCCTCGCCTTCCCACAACCGCCCTGGTTTCTCGCACAGCTAATCTCGAACAAGTGGTCTGCGGCTCCATCGCTTACCACCCTCTTGGGCTAATCCGTTGGAATTTCACTTCTGCCCTCTGTGCCCTAACGCACGTGAAGTCCTCCCACGCTGGGCCAGGCCAGGTCAGGTGAAGCCACGGGTAAGACTTCTTACTCGATCTTAGCCTAAGGACTCACCCCACACGGGTCCACATACACCTTCCCCAGAGGCCAGGGGAAGCCCACCTCTTGGGCTTCACTGTAGCAGCTCCTTTGTCTTTGTTTGTTTGTTTGTTTCTAGCCCTTCTTAAGAAAAAGCCTTTGTTCACCACATTCTCACCCATCTTAGAGCAGATGGGTCATCGTTGCCTGCCTGTCCTCTCAGCGTGGCCCTGGCGCCGGACTCCTGTGGCTGCTGGCTACCGGATGAAGGGTCCAGTGTGTCTCGGGTGGGCATAACATCAGCCACAGCCTGTCCAGCCTCTGCCCTCTGTGTGCTACCCTTCAGCCTGCCTGGCCCTTCTTCCCGTCTCCGGGTCCCTACTAGTCCCTGGAGATGCCTAAGGCCCCGGATGAAAGACAGACCTGCCCCTTTACCTTCCTTTTACCCAGTTCTCCTTTCCCGTGGCTGGGTTCCACCTCCAGAATCCCTCAGAACATTTCGCACAAGACTCCTAAGTGACCGGAACCAGGCCCACCACTCAGAGCAGCCCCGGATGCTGACACTGGCCTAGCTGGAGAGGAATTCAGGAAGCGTCTCGGAATTCTGGGTGGGTCGTTGGGAAGGTTGAGTGCATGTGCCCGTGGAACATTCCAGTGGCGCGGTCCGTGGGCATTTGGATGTTAAAATGCACTCACATCCTCGTTATTAGCATGGAATGGGTTCCCGATTCCTGCTTCCCTTGGAAAGCAGAGTTCTAGGTGATGAAGTCAGTCATAAGGCAGGTGAAGCGTGATCGTGGGATGTGGGGGGTGGCGGGGAAGGAGGTCATAGGGTGGGAGCAGCAATGATCTTGTCTTTTTTGTTTTTTCTTGTCACCTAATTGTTATTTAGTTATATCGTATCATTAGTCCATACAAATTAACGGGGGGAAGTGGTGTGTCTGAGGGTGGGGGTGGGCGGGATGAAAGAGTGTGGGGACTCCAACAGTCGTGACAAGGGTGAGTTCACAGGTGTTTGTCACTTTTCTTTATACCTTTATACGCGTATGTTAGAACTATTTTAAATCTACTCAAGAGTTGATAAAGCCAATTAAGAATTATAAAATTATGCTTGCTTTCATAGCAGTTAAGACTTATCTAGGGCTGTGTCATTTAGAAAGGCAGTTCACTTCATTAAAAAATTAAATGTATGAACTTAAAGCCTTAGCTGTTTCCCACGCGCCTGAAACTTCCCTTTGTGGCTTTTGTGTTCCGTTGAATCTTTCATTTGTTCTCATTTACCGTCTCAGAGAGAATCCCCTTCCAGAACCATCCCAGGATGCTCTGAGGGCAGTGCCCCCCCACACCTGTCCCCTGACTGCCCCCCCACCCCGTTAGGGTCGGCCCTCCCACTGCTCTGTTTCTCTTTCCTGTACGCTGATCGGAAGAAGAAAAACAACTGCTTATTTTCTTTTTTTTTTTTAATGCATTTCTTTTTAAAATTTTTTTTAACGTTTATTTATTTTTGAGACATAGAGACAGAACGTGAGCAGGAGTAGGGCAGAGAGAGGGAGACACAGAATCCGAAGCAGGCTCCAGGCTCTGCGCTGTCAGCACAGAGCCCGACGCGGGGCTCGAACTCACAGACCGCGAGATCATGACCTGAGCCGAAGTCGGCCGCTCTACCGACTGAGCCACCCAGGCGCCCCAACTGCTTATTTTCATTGTCTCCTCCTAACCACTGCCATGTACTGCCTTTTGATCCTTTGGCAAATGTTATCTGCTTGGAGCAAAGGAAAAGCCACGTCACTCAGCATGGCCCCAGTGACCAGAGCTGGCTCCCCCTTCCCCTCCAGTTAGCACTCCAGTCATCACAGGGGTTGGCGGACATGCCGTAGGTCCTTCACGTCACAAGGCGGGTGTGTAGTTCTTGCCTTGCATGTCCCTTGCTATCACAGTGACCGATTTGTCTGTAAAATCGCACATTCTTCTTTGGATTTGACCAAAAGAGGAAATGAGAGTCTTAAACCGATGCCCATTAAAAAGACAATACAGATGGGGCACCTGGATGGCTCAGTCGGTTAAGTGTCTAACTCTTGATTTTGACTCAGGTCATGATCTCGAGGTTTGTGAGATTGAGCCCCGCGTCGGGCTCTGTGCTGACAAGGCGAAGTCTGCTTGGGATTCTCTCTCTGTCCCTCTCTCAACATGAATAAATAAACTTAAAAAAAAAAACAAAAAACCCAAGAGATCATCACCTGAGCCGAAATCAAGAGTTGGACACTTAACAAGACTAAGCCACCCAGGCGCCCCCTTAACAAGTTAGTTTTAAGGTCTTTCTGCCAGAAGGATCCCCTTTGCACCATTCTGGCCCCGTGTGTCTTTGTCGAGCCCCAGAGTCCCCCGGCACCCTCCAGCTGAGCTGCTGGCAGGAGGCAGCTGTGCAGGACAGACTGTGCAGACTCTCTTTGTCTCGCGCCTCCCTACAGGCCCAGGGGGGCTGGGGAAGGTGATGACAGAAGCAGGCAATTCCAAGACACAGTGTTGGGGTTGGCATTTCCTTGGCAGGGCTAACGCTGTGCGCCTTCTAGGAGCATGGGCTCGTGTGCATGTCATGAACGAGAAGCAGCAGCTGCCGTCACCTTGACTGTCCACCCGCAAGGTCCCCCCCTGAGCGATTCTGCACTGGAACGGCTCCATAAGAGGGGCAGGAGGGTGGGCGGTGCAGGAAATCTTCCTTTATCCAACAAGGCAGTTAGCAGCTAACAAATAGCAATAATAGTCACTGTTTTAAACATAAAGAGGCTTTCTCAGGGAAGACTGCGCTGCCAGGTTATACAGGGCTGTGTCCCCAGCTTGCATATCACCTTGTCTCTGCCCCAGCGCTGGTTCAGGAATAAAAGGGATCCATGCCACGGGATTAGGAAATTGGGGAATACAGGCTGCAGACCGTTGGATGAATCTTGGCATACCCAAGACATCCACCATCTTGCTGTGGACGGCATCGTCGCTTCCCCAGATAAGCGGTAGAGTTCCTAAGGCCCCCACACTTGCAGTTTATTGGCCCCCGGTTGGTCCTGGACTGCTTGCTTCCCTTCTGTTCAAGGTCGCCATTAGTGAAGTCCAGGGACTGAAGGGAAAGTCAGGGTAGGTTTGACGAATCTCTGCAGCTCTGGAATTTCATAGCTTTCATCGGAATAAAGATTCCTTCTAATACCATTCAACTCTCTGGCATCCTTCCATCGCCGCCTGGGAGGACAGCCATGTGGTTTGAGTTCTTTCATTTGCATAGACAAAATAGCCGGGCGATCAGAGTTTTGGGTTAGACGAACGGGAATGCGGGATACGGCCAGAAGTCCTTAAAGGAGGGGACATTTATTTTAAGGCACAGTTGTCATTGAATGATGGTTTGATTATAATGTTCGTCTCTAATGTAGTATCTTAGCGTAGGCTGCTATAATAAACATACCGTAGACTGAGTGGCTCAAACAACAAAAAATTATTCCCCCCGGTTCTGAAGGCTGAGGAGTCCAAGATCAAGGTGCTGGCCAGTTTGTTTCCCGGTGAGGACTCTCTTCCCGGCTTGCAGACGGCTACCTTTCTCTCTGTGTCCTCACATGGGGTGGGGGCCCAGGCGGGAGATGGAGAGAGAGAGAGGTGGAGGACAGAGAGATCTCAGGTCTCTTCTTACGAGGACTCCATCCTCATGACCTAATTCTCTCCCAGAGGCCCCAGCTCCAGATACTATCACGTTTGGGATTGGGGCTTCAACATATGAATTTGGGGGATGATACAAACATTCAGTCCACAGCCTACGTGGTAAGCCAGTGGGTCAGACGTGGGCTCTGTCTACACAGTGCCTGTGTTTGGAACAAATGAGTGATTCGGAGCATCACAAACTAGTAAATCTGATACCGACCATAACCACGGACAGGAATGTTTTCTGAATACACTGCCCCCGCCAGAACCGAGGGAAAGACAGCCCTAATCCGTGGCATTTGTGTGTATTTCAACAATCGTGCCCGAATCTTTTCCCTTTGGAGGGACTCTCCGAAGGCAGCCGAGGTGTCTTCCCCGCTCACCCGCCCCCTTACCCTGTAATGTTCACAAACCCGTCCGAACACAGACAGAAGGCTTGCTGCAGAAAAAGATACCGGAACATCTTTTCTTCCGTTTTGTTTAGCAAAGACTAGCAGGGAAAGCTGTAAGAAGGTGGCGCTCATGAGGTTCCTGGGGGAGGTGAGAAGCATAATGAGTGTCAACCATCAGTGGTGAGGGGGCCTAGGTGGGATGAGGCATCTCGGCCACGTAGACAATTTGGAAATCTAGAAAAGTGCTGGAGAGGATACTGGCGTAGCAAGACAGTCTCCCTGGCAATCACCACGCGGCCGGCTGGCTCGTTCACAGCTTCGGTCTCTGGTACACAGGGGAGAGACACCCAGTTTTAACAATACCTATTAGTTTTTTTAAAATGTTTATTTATTTTTGAGAGAGAGAGAGACAGAGCATGCGCGGGGATGGGCAGAGAAGGAGAGAGAGACACAGAATTCAAAGCAGGCTCCAGGCTCTGAGCTGTCAGCGCAGAGCTGGATGTGGGGCTTGAACCCACAAACTTCGAGATCACGATCTGAGCTGAAAGACGCTTAACCGACTGACAGACCCACCTAGGAGCCCCTAAACTAATACGTGTTAACTTAGTTTTCAGGGTTTTGACAAGAAGTATCTCCTTTAACTTTAGCTGCTTTGTAACATGATTTGTGTCTCTCACCCACTAGAGAGAGTGAAATTAGAGTATTTTTAAGTTTGTTTATTTTGAGAGAGAGAGAGAGGGAGAGAGGGAGAGAGAGAGAATCCTAAGCAGGTTCCATGCCGTCAGCGTGGAGCCCAGCACGGGGCTTAAACTCACGGAATCATGAGATCATGACCTGAGCCAGAACCAAGAGTCAAACACTTAACCGACTGAGCCCCCCAGGTGCCCCATTTAGAGTATTTTAGTGGACACACATGTTCATTTTAAAAAGATAATCTCCGAAAGCATCACGGCCGGGGGGCGAGTATACCAAGGAGCCGTGCTGTGATATTCTCCAAACACAAGAGCACAGTCCTAGAGTGTTCTGAGGCCTCAGTCACCCCAAAAGGCCTGCAGGCAGCTTTGATGACGGCAGCCCCTAGTCTGAAGCTGAAAGTCTGCCAGAGGTGGGGATGGAGCCCACAGCACCCACCCAAGTGGCTCCTCCAGGCGGCTTGAGATCCAGGCTCTGGGTCACACGCCCTCCATGTTGTCAGTATGGCGCGTGGCCCGGAATGTTGGCTCTTGCATTAGTCTGCTCAGGCTGCCACAACAAAATACCACAGACTGGAGGGCTTATACAATGACATTTATTTTCTCACAGTTCTGAGGCTGGAAGTCTGAGATGAGGGTGTCAAAGTGGAAGGTTTCTGCTGAGAACTCTCTTCCTCACTGGTGGATGGCTCCTTTCTCACAGAGACGTTTTTCAGTGCTTATGCAAAGCACGTTGGATGGTGGGTTGGGGACTGAGCCCTCTGGTGTCTCTTCTATTAATCTTGTGGGATCAAGGCCCCACCCTATGACCTCATTTAAAATTAAAAATTTCCTTAGAGGCTCATCTCCAGATGTAGCCACACTAGAGGTTAGGGCTTCAGCATGTGAATTTTGGAAGAACGGAAACTTTCAGTCCACAATGGCTCTAGACAAGCATCTGCTTCCAATCCCTACTTTGTTACAAACTAGCTGTGTGACCCTGAGGACGTTTAACTTTCTAAGCCTCAGCCAGCTCTTTGGTAATAATGAGGCATTAATGATATCTACGTCAGGGCACCGTACGGATCAGATAAGATAGTGTGTGTGACGGGTTCGGTGAGGGCCCAGTGTACAGTAGGTGTGGACTAATTGTTAACACTATTAACAGGGTCCTCTATGTTCTGAGAATGAGTTCCCTCTAAAGGGATCCTGGGAATCCAGTCTCTTCAGAACCGAGTTACCCTTGAAGAGATTTCTACAAGGAAGACAAAGAAGACAGGTTGGGTCGGGGACCCAACCCGAGGGTTCTAGGGAAAGGATGAAGTGTTACAGTTGGTGGTACTAGCTCTATCCCCTCCTCCCATAAAGGATGCACCGGAAGAAATTGAGTCTTCGACCTGAATGAAGGGTCACATTGGATGCCTCTGGCTTCTTTTCACCTTAAAAAAAAAGCTTCAAAACATAACTTCTCGGGTTATGAAAGGAAACCCAAGTTTATTGTATATAGTTTGAAAGTACAGAAAACTACGAAGACCATAAGAATCACCTGTAACTCTTCTATAATAGAGCTAATTCCAGTAACCTTTCTTTAACTCAGACAGACCTGACTGTGAACCCATTCCTTCTCCCAGAGTTGTGTGACCTTTAATTTCCAAAACTCTTGTTTCCTCATCTTAAAATGGGGCTAATGTTCCTGCCTCGTTCCTACTTCTCAGGGTTGCCCCGTGGTCGAAGGCATGGAAAGTGCCAGACACAGGGTGTTAGCTTACCAAGAGCTATTGCTCTCATTTCTACTGAAGAAGTTACCCTTGGCTTTTGACACCAGCATCAAAGCTAGAACGAGAATCCCCAGTAATTCATTGTTGCATCGCCCTTCAAAGTCTCGACCCTCCAGGTGTATTCTCTGAAGTATGTGTTCTAGATTAATAAGCAAATCAGTATCATTTACAATACTGACATAAACAAGAAGCAATTTCCCAGCATAAATATTCCTATTTTTCCTCTGGCCCTAAAGTGGCTTTAAAAGGTGAGGATTATATATTTGCACGGAGGGTTAGGGGGGGGTGTCTTCTTTCGGCCGCCCCTCCCCCCACCATCACTTCCCTCTTCTAGTGCAAACTGAGCAGCCTCATCTCTTCTTTCGTGGTCACACTTGGCCTTGACTTTGTAATGAGAGAGAGACAGATTGCATCTGTCAGGCTCTCCGGGCTCCCTCTGACCAGAGTGGTTATGTCCATCACCTGGAACAACTCATTTCCTAGCTGCATATTAAATGAAAGCTCCAGTTTCAGGTTTTAGGGCAAAAGGTCTGAAATATGTTCAGCTTCGTCCCAGCTTCAGACAATAAGCTCGTGGCCGTGACTGTCCCATTTTCCCATCTCTCCAGCCTGACACCTCACCACCGCCTCTCTGCCCGGTACCTTCCTCACGAGGAGAGGGGCCCCTTTTCCCCAGAGGTTGGAATGACACCTGGTGGGGAGCAGATGTTCCTGGGAAATAGCTGTTGCTGTTCACTCCCACCTCCTGTGTTCCCCAGCACCGCCCCAGCAGCAGCCCCCCAAAGGGCCAGCCTCTCCTAACAAGGGAGCCTGGTGGGTGACGCTGTGAACAGGCACAGTAAACCACCTTGGTGTTGCGATTACAGGTACTCCAGCCTGGTCGTCTTGACAAAAACAAACTGCTTAGCCAAGTGTGTCTAGGAGAGCAGGCTAAGATCTCCAGAGAGCTGACTTTTCTCTCTTTTCAAGAGGTATTCCTTCAACAGGTGCATCCTGTGGGGACACAGCCTCCCCACAACTTATCTGGTGGCAGGCAAATGAAATGACAAGAATAAGAGGAAATCTATTGCTGCCTCCACTCTGTCCACAGGATTTCGCTGTATTGGAAAAGGACAAAAGCTGAGCATTATCCTCAACGTAGAGTTGCCAGGTACCCCAGAAAACAAATATGAGCCTCCCACCCACTGCTCGATCGTGTTGGAGTGCAGCAAGTGGATGAGGCCATTCGTTCGCTTGTTCGCTGGTTTTGAGTATCCTGTACTGGAGGCTGGGGATGAAGAGGGAGCAGAAACAATGATCGCTGATAATACTTTTGACTTTGAGGACCTTAGTTCACGGATGCAGAGAGACTCCAGGCCCATGAAGTCTGTGAAGGGGCGGGAAGTCAGGAACCCTTCTCAGAAAGGGGGGCAATTGAGTTGAGTCCTGAAGAATGAGAAGTTTACCAAGGAGAAAGGTGGGCTTCATTCGAGCCTGGGGAGACCCTGCAATTTTGAGGTCTCCCTCCCCCTGGTCAGCCTGTGTCCTATATTTTCTAAATCTAAATGAAAATCATTTCTGTTCAGATACCTAAGGGTCAAGAGAGTTGCAGATCTAACCAAAGTAGGCTCTCTGGATGGAATTCTGATTCGCTCATCGGGACTGCAGCTGTCTGAGCACTGACCCGTACCCCTCTATACCTCCCCCTTCATGCCTCCAGCCCCACAGTGGCTCCTCCACATCTCCCCCCACTCCGCTCACAGCTTCTTGCTCTTTGATGCTCCCAGGAGCTCCTGCCTCCAGCTGTTCAGAGAGAACAGCTGTATATTCTCGCCTCTTCTGCATCTTCACATGTCTCCTCCCTACAAGTCTTGAACTTAACCTCTCTTGAGTCTGTTTCCTCTTCTGTGGATGGGCACGATAGTAGCTTCCTCACAGATTTGTTGGAAGAATCAAATCAAATAACCTCTGTAAGTTGCCAGGGACCTGGCTTCCATTGATGATGGCCGTCGTTCTTCCATCACAAATAATCCCATGTTCTCTTAGGACTTTAATCTTTCCTTTTTTTTTTTTTTTAATTTTTTTTAATGTTTATTTATTTTTGAGAGAGAGACAGAAAGACAGAGCGCAAGCTGGGGAGGGGCAGAGAGAGAGGGAGACACAGAATCCCAAGCAGGCTCCAGGCTCTGAGCTATCTGCACAGAGCCCGATGCGGGGCTCGAACTCACAAACTGTGAGATCATGACCTGAGCTGAAGTCAGCTGCTTAACCGACTGAGCCACCCAGGCACCCCTAATCTTTCCTTTGACTCTTTCCTAGCTGCTTGAAAAATCTTGGGTCTTCTTTAATCTCTTGACATCACAAATAATCCCGTGTTCTCTTAGGACTTTAATCTTTCCTTTGACTCTTTCCTAGCTGCTTGAAAAATCTTGGGTTTTCTCTGTCCTAAATTGGTACCTTACCTCAACCATATTCCTCAGTCCATTTTAAGACTTTTTATTCACAAAGAATTGACAAATTCCCACAAACTTGCCTTCAACCACCATTTATCAAAGACATGCTCATCTCTAAAACTGGCCAAAATCTCCTTGTGGTCCCTATCCCCCTCCACTGCACGGCCACATTTAGTCCTAAGGGAAGGGAGTTCCAAGAGGAAGAGAATGGTTAGTGGTCAAATGTGGCCACTCAGTGTATGTTCCATTTTCAGTTGATTTTTGTTTGAGATTTGAGATTTAAAGCCAAGGTTTGTTTTTTGCCTATGGATATCCAATTGCTCCAGTAACGTTTGTTAAAAAGACTACCTTCCCTCCCATTGAATTGCTTTTTGCACTTTTGTCAAAAAGCAGGTGACCATACTTGCATGGGGATATTTCTGGATCTTTATTCTGTTCCACTGATTTTTGTGTCTATCCCTCCATTCATACCACAAAGTCTTGATTACTGTAGCAGTGTAGTAAGTCTTGAAATCAGGTAGACTGATTCCTCCCACTTTATTCATCTTTGTCAAAATTATTTTAGCTTTGTCATTTCACATAAACTTTGACAATAAACTTGCCTCTATCTACAAAAGATAAAACTTTTGCCGAGATAAAACTACATTAAACATGTGTGTCAATTAGGGGCAAATTGATATATTACTATGTTAGGTGCTCCCAATCTATGAACATAGTATATCTCTCCACTCACTTAGATCTTTGATTTCTTTCATCAGCATTTTGAGGTTTTCAGCACACAAATCCTCAGTATTTTCTTAGATTTATGCCTGTGCATTTAACATTTTTTGTATCATGTATGTATGTTCATTGCTAGTATATAGAAAAACTAACTTTTTTAATGTTGGTCTTGTAGCTTACATTCTTGCTGAACTCACTTACTTGTACTAGATTTTTTTTTTTAAAGAGAAAAAGCACAAACAAGGGAGAGGGGCAAAGGGAGAGAGAGAAAGAGAACCTTAAGCAGACTCCATGCTGAGCATGGAGCCTGATGTGGGGCTTGATCCAACAACCCCAGGATCAGGACCTGAGCAGAAACCAAGAGTCGGATGCTCAGATGACTTAGCCACCCAGGCGCCCCCTGGGAGATTTTTTTTGTAGATTTTTTGGTATTTTTTACATAGACCATCATGTCATCTACAAATAGGGACAGTTTTATTTTTTTCCTTTTTGATCTATATGCTTTCTATTTCATTTCGTTTTTTTATAGTGCTGTCTAGAATTCCCTTCACTGAAAGGCAATGATAATAGTGGACATCCTTGCCTTGTTTCTGATTGTAGGAAGAATGTATTCAATCTTTTTTTTTTATGTTTATTTTTGAGATACAGAGCATGAGCAGGGAGGGGCAGATAAAGAGGGAGACAGAGAATCCCATGTAGGCTCTGAGCTTGTCAGTACAGAGCCTGATGTAAGGCTCAAACCCATGAACTGTGAGATCATTCATGACCCGAGCTGAAACCAAGAGCTGGATGCTCACTGAACTGACTGAGCCACCCAGGTACCCCAAGCATTCAGTCTTTAATCATTAAGTCTTATGTTAGCTAGAGGTTTTTCACAGGTGTTCTTTATTAAGTTCAGGAAGTTAACTTTTATTCCTACTTTTCTGAGAGTTTTTATCACGAATGGATGTTGATTTTTGTCAGATGCTTTTTTCTGCATCAAACGATATGACTATGTGATTTTTCTTCTTAACCTGTTAATATGGTGGATTACACTGATTGAATTTTCAAATATTGAACCAACATTGCATCCCATTTGCATGGTATAGAATTCTGTTTACATACTGCTGAATTCTACTAGCTAATATTTTGTTAAGAACTCTTCTTTTTTAATTTTTGAGAGAGAGAGAGTATGAGCGGGGTGGAGGGGCAGAGAGAGAGGGGGGACAGAGAATCTGAAGCAGGCTCAGAACTGACAGCCCAGTGCAGGGCTCTAACTCATGGACTGCAAGATCATGACCTGAGCCAAAGTCTGATGCTCAACCAACTTAGCCACAAAGGTGCCCCTTGTTAAGAACTTTTTTATCTACCTTCATGAGGGATATTACTCTGTATTTTTCTTTTTTTTTAACATTTTTATTTATTTTTGAGAGACATAGAGACAGAGTGTGAGCAGGGGAAGGGCAGAGAGAGAGGGAGACACAGAATCCGAAGCAGGCTCCAGGCTCTGAGCCATCAGCACAGAGCCCGACGCGGGGCTCGAACTCACAGACCGTGAGATCATGACCTGAGCCGAAGTCGACCGCCTAACCAACTGAGCCACCCAGGCGCCCCTGTAGTTTTCTTATTTTGGCACTGTCTTTGTCTGGCTTTGGTATCAGAGTAATATTGGTTTCATAAAATGAGTTGGAAACGTTTCCTTCTCTTTTGTTTTCTGGAAGAGATTGGCATTAATTCTTTAAGCATATAGCAAAGTTCTCTAGCTTTTTTTCTTTTTTTAAAAAATATTTATTTTTGAGACAGAGCGAGACAGAGCATGAGCAGGGGATGGACAGAGAGAGAAGACACAGAATCCAAAGCAGGCTCCAGGCTCTGAGGTGTCAGCACAGAGCCCAATGCAGGGCTCAAACTCACGAACCGCAAGATCGTGACCTGAGCAAAGTCGGACGCTTAACTGCCTGAGCCACCCAGGCGCTCCTAAAGTTCTCTAACTTAAAAATAGTGCTTCCAGGGGTACCTGGGTGGCTCAGTCAGTTAAGCGTCTGACTCTTGGTTTCAACTCAGGTCATGATCTCCGGGTTCATGAGTTCAAGCCACGCATTGGGCTCTGTAGTGTGGAGCCTGCTTGGGATACTTTCTCTGCCCCCTCCCCGCTTCCTCTCTCGCTCACTCTCTCTCAAAATAAATAAATAAATATTATTTTGAGAGAGACAGGGACAGTGCAAGTGGGGGAGGGGCAGAGAGAGAGGGGGACAGAGGATCTGAAGCCAGCTCTGTGCTGACTGCAGAGGGCCCAGCGTGAAGCTCAAACCCACAAACCATGAGATCATGACCTGAAGCAAAGTCAGTTAACCAACTGAGCCACCCAAGTGCCCCTAAAATTTTTTTGTAAGTTTATTTATTTATTTTGAGAGAGAGAGAGAGAGAGCAGGGGAAGGGCAGAGAGAGAATCCCAATCAGGCTCTGCCCTGTTAGTGCAGAGCCCAATGCGGGGGCTTAAACTCACGAACTGTGAGATCATGACCTAAGCCAAAACCCAGAGTCAGACACATAACCAGGTGAGCCACCCAGGCACCGCCCCCAAAATAATTTTTTTTTAAATAATGGTCTGGGGGATCGATCCAGTCTGGACCATATAAAGCTGAATGTTGGGGATGGAGCTTTAGTGCAGGTGCTTTTCAAAAGCTCTGCCAATGAGCTTATTCGTGTGCAGCCAGCTACGGAGCTTAAATGTGGTAGTGGCCTTGAGGCAGACATGGGAGAGCGAGCTGAAGCAGAATCCATCTGAAGAATGACATGGATTCAACAACTGTGAGGCTTCAAGAATTTGGCTCTGTGAGACACGCCCCAGGAGCCCCTGATAGCCTCGGGACCATATGGTAGAGTGGGGACATTGGTCATACAAGCCATACGTGTTTGACTTGGCTACTTAGACGTCATAAATTGCTTCCTTAGCAGTTTCAGCTTTCTCATTGGTAAAGTGCCACTCCTCAGGTTGTTTCGGGACTAAAACAACATAGTAGATAGGAAAATGTTTTAGAACCTACACATCATTTTGGGCAGGTAGACACTGATGTTTCTTTGGGCCCCAGATTCACCCTTACTGCCCCTCTGTCGCGATTCCCAATAAGTCCCACTACAAGGCCAGTAGGAGGCTCGTGACCCCAGCTGGTTGTAGGACCAGTGTTCTCCGGCCATGGCGAAACTTCCTCCCCTTCCCTGCTCACTTACTCTGCCCATGGTGTTTGGACTCTGATAGGAAGAAGTGGGACCTCGGTTACAGTGAAAAGGGACTTTGACCTTGACTGGTGCCTCCCTTTCACCCTCCGTAGGAACATGCTTGCCAATTCAGGCAGCGTGAGGATTCTCATCAAGGGAGGCAAGGTAGTGAACGATGACTGCACCCACGAGGCTGACGTCTACATTGAGAACGGCATCATCCAGCAGGTGGGCCGTGAGCTCATGATCCCCGGAGGGGCCAAGGTGATCGATGCCACCGGGAAGTTGGTGATCCCCGGAGGCATTGACACCAGCACCCACTTCCATCAGACCTTCATGAACGCTACGTGCGTGGACGACTTCTACCACGGGACCAAGGTAATGCTCCTGTTGGCCGAAGGTGCCTTCCCTTTCGGTTTCTTCTGTTTGTGGGGTGGCTCCAGACTGGACCCATGTGAACGGGATGCCCCCGCTGTATTGCTAAAAGGAGAGGGCACTCTCAGGGGCCTCCTGTGGCAACTGACATAGGAAATTCCAGGCTAGACGCCATAGATCTCCATGACTACTGAAAAGGAGGCGCGTAGGCCTGTTTTACCGATCACATCACTTACCCATGCACCGAGGCCGGGAACTGATTTTATTTTTACATTGTTACAGAGAAGAAGAGAACCACAGCTGGTATTTGTTACTATGCATGTATGCGACGGGGAGTGTGGTATTGATCCGATGGCGTCTTTTATGGATGATTGGCTAAATTAATTCCCCAAAGACTGTGAAAAATAGATATGCTTCTTCTAGATGATTCTAATGGTGGTTATTATGAAACAGACATAGCTGGCTGTCTTGTATTATCTCTCCTAGCTTGTTCATTATTTTTAATAACAGCGGGGGGAAAAATACACCTAGTAGTGAGGCCTCTTTTAGAGGGAGTTGTCAGAGACAATATTTACAGTTAGTGAGCTGGGCCAGAGCTGCGGTATGTTCCTCAGTGCAAAATACGAAAACCAAATGAATTAGGAGGAAATTACATTTTGCAAAAAAGGTCACGTGTGGGTTCTTTTATCCTGCTGTGCCCCAGAACCTCCGTTATTGCTGTCATTCCTCTGCATTATAATTACCTGTCACGTGCCGGCCTCTCCCCGAACACCAGACTCTGGGCTCCTCAAGGCCTTGACAATATTCTGCCTTCCCAGATCCTGGCACTGACCGGAAACCGGGATACCTACCCCTGTAAATGTTGGTTGACTGAATACGTGAACAGTGCTTATCCACGTGGGTCTCTGTACCCAGCTATACATCAAAGCAGGCTATGAAGATTTTTTACCTTTTTAAAAAATGTTTATTTCTTTATTTTTGAGAGAGAGACGGAGAGAGAGAGCAGGGGAGGGGCAGAGAGAGAGGGAGACAGAATTTCAAGCAGGCTCCGTGCTGTCCGCGCAGAGCACAATGCGGGGCTCAAACTCATGAACGAGGAGATCATGATCTGAGCCGAAATCAAGAGCCAGACACTCAACTGACTGAGCCACCCAGGCGCCCCTGAAGATTTTTTTAAATGCAGAATTGAATCAATATCAAGGACCACAAGTCCCTGACCTTGGGGGCAGCCCTTTATACTGTCTGACTCACAAAGGGCTTGGACTCTTACACTCTCTGGGCAAAAGGGATCCGCTAGCTACCGGTCTAGGGACTGTGGTCAGTCCTCTGTCCTACTTTGTCCCCCAGCCTCAAATCCCCAAGGCCTTCCACCTTAAAGTGCCACCTCTGCTCTCCCCGGGCTTCTCAGAGAGCCCTCTCCCGTGCTTAGGTGTCTCCCTTTAGGATCCATTTTCCTGGGGATCAGGTGCTCCTGCGAGGCAGCAACTGACGAGGCTCTGCAAACCCTCCCCTGAGGAGCCTGGCTGGGGCAGGCAGAGGCTGGCCTTGGGGTCACAGTTCTATGGGATGGCCCACCTCGGGCAGTTGGCCTTTCAAGTCTCCCTGAAGATATGTTCCCATCCCGACCCAGGAGCAGCAGGCCAGACCCCTGGACAGCTGAGCTGCGAAGAGTCACAGTAGCCATGGCCCAGCCGGTTCTAAGGCAAGGATGGGCTCAGGACTAATACTCTAGAATCTAGGGCCAAATCTGCCTACTCTGGCAGAGCCCAGAGAAGAGAGGCAGTAGGCAGACCCTCCCTACTTTCTCTTCTGAGAATTCTCCCAGGGCCTGTGAGTAATGCTTCACTGATGAAATGGGGAGCCCCAGCCCCATAAACTTCTGGGCACACTAGTGGCAGGCCCTGTTTTAAGGGAGTGAGCACATGCACATCGCCGTCCCCAAGTACTGGAGCCAGGCCAGGCCTGTTTGGTTTGCGGTCATTGTATTGTTATTTTTGTTGAAGCAGAGCATGTATGGAGAAGTACGCAAATTGTAAGGAGGCAGAATTGTCACAGCTGAACACACCCTTGTAATCAGCACCCAATTCGAGAAACCAGACATTGCCAGCACTAAAGTGCCCCTCCTTATGCTACCTCCCAGTCACTACTTCTTACCTGGGATATCCACTATCCTGACTTCTAATACCATTGTTTTAAAAAGCAAACAAACAAACAAAAACAGCTTAGCAATCCCTATCAAAGGAACACCAGGATTCTTCACAGAGCTAAAACAAACAATCCTAAAATGTGTATGGAACCAGAAAAGACCCTGAATAGCCAAAGCAATCCTGAAAGAGAAAACCAGAGCTGGAGGCATCACAATTCGTACTTCAAGCTGTATTACAAAGCTATAACCACCAAGACAGTATGGTACTGGCACAAGAACAGACACAGATCAATGGAACAGAATAGAGAACCCAGAAATGGACCCACAAACATGGCCAACTAATCTTTGACAAAGCAGGAATGAATATCCAATGGAAAAAAGACAGTCTCTTCCGCAAATGGTGTTGGGAAAACTGGACAGCGACATGCAGAAGAATGACCCTGGACCCCTTTCTTACACCATACACAAAATAAACTCAAAATGGATGAAAGACCTAAACGTAAGACAGGAAGCCATCAAAATCTTAGAGGAGAAAACAGGCAAAAACCTCTTTGACCTCACCTGCAGCAACTTCTTACGTGATATGTCTCCAGAGGAATGGAAACAAAAGCAAAAATGAACTATTGGGACCTCATTCATCAAGAGAAAAACTTCTGCACAGCAAAGGAAATAATCAGCAAAACTTAAAGGCAACTGACAGAAGGGGGGAAGATGTTTGCAAATGACATAGCAGATAAAGAGTTAGTATCCAAAATCTACAAAGAACTTATCAAACACAATACCCAAAAAGCAAATAATCTCGTGAAGAAATGGGCAAAAGACATGAATAGGCAAACTTTTCTAAAGAAGACATCCAGATGGCTAACAGACGCGTGAAAAAATGTCCAACATCGCTCATCATCAGGGAAACGCACATCAAAACCACCATGAGATGCCACCTCACACCTGTCAGAATGGCTACGTTAACAATTCAGGAAACAACAGATGTTGGCAAGGATGCCTAGAAAGAGGAACCCTTTTGCACTGCTGGTAGGAATGCAAACTGGTGCAGCCACTCTGGAAAACAGTTTGGAGGTTCCTTAAAAAATTAAAAATAGGGGTGCCTGGGTGGCTCAGTCAGTTGGGCGACCAACTTCGGCTCAGGTCACAATCTCACGGTCCATGAGTTCAAGCCCTGCATCAGGCTCTGCGCTGACAGCCCAGAGCCTGGAGCCTGCTTCAGATTCTGTCTCCCTCTCTCTCTACCCCTCCCCTGCTCGCAGTCTGTCTCTCTCAAAAATAAAAAAGTAAAAAAAAAACAACAACAAAAAAAACATTAAAAAAAAGAAGTCATTTACAAAAAAAAGAAATTAAATTAAAAACAGAACTACCCTGTGACCCAGCAATTGCACTACTAGGTATTTATCCAAGGGACACAGGTGTGCTGTTTCAAAGGAGCACGTGCACCCCAATGTTTACAGCAGCGCTATCGACAGTAGGCAAAGTATGGAAGGAGCCCAAATGTCCATCAATGGATGAATGGATAGAGAAGACGTGGTTTATATATATAATGGAGTATTACTTGGCAATCAAAAAGAATGAAACCTTGCCATTTGCAACACCGTGGATGGAACTAGAGGGTATTATGCTAAACGAAATTGGTCGGAAAAAGACAAATTCCATGTGTCTTCACTCATATGTGGAATTTAAGAAACAAAACAGGAACATAAGGAAGGGAAGCAAAAGTAATATAGAAACAGAGAGAGAGACCAACCATAAGAGATTTTTAAATAGAACAAACTGAGGGTTGCTGGAGGGGTGTTGGTGGGGGGATGGGCTAACTGGGCAAGGGGCTTGAGGAGAACACTTGTTGGGATGAGCACTGGGTGTTATCTGTAAGTAATGAATCACTAAATTCTATTCCTGAAATCATTATTACACTATATGTTAATTAACTTGGATGTAAATTAAAAACAAGCAAATAAATAAAAATTTTAAAAAAGATCATAGAAACTAGAAAAAAAAAAGCTTGATTGAGATATAATTCATACATCATACAATTCACCCATTCAAAGTATAGAAGTTGGTTGCCTGGGTGGCTCAGTCGGTTAAGCCTCTGACTCTTGATTTCGGCTCACAGTTCATGGGGTTGAGGCCCCGGTCAGGATCTGAGCTCCAAGCCCCGAGTCAGGATCTGACAGGATCTTCGGGGCCTGCTTGGGATCCTCTCTCTCCCTCTCTCTGCCCCTCCCCAGTTGCACACGTACTCACTCTCTCTCTCTCTCTCTCAAAATAAATAAACTTTAAAGCGTAGAAGTCCATGGTTTTAGGTATATTCACCATAGATTGGTTCCGGCTGTTTATAGAAATAAAATTAAGTGGTTTGTACCTTTCATTAGCTTCCTTCACTCGGTATTATTTTTGTGAAATTCATTCATGTTGTACTCATTCACTTTCACTGCTTTATAATTTGATGGACCACATACGACTTAACAATGCCAATAATACTGTTGCTATGAATGTTCTTGTACATCTTTCAGCAAATGTATGATCGCATTTCTGTTGGGCACGTTCCTAGGAGTAGAATGGCTGAATCGTAGGGTACACATGCGCTCCGCTTTAGGATAGGCCACCAAATTATTTTCCCAGCTGGTTGTGACAATGTATATCCCAGCAGTAACATACGCGAGACCGTAGTACCTACCATCGACATAACTCTGATTGCCACTAGGGTCCCTGCTGGGGTCAATTCGGTAGTATGCTCAGGACCTTGCCCCCAAAACTGTAGCTTTCTGGCTCCTGTCCCCACTTGGGAGACCTTTAGTCTAAGGTCGGATGCCACGCTGTCACCACGCGGTCCACCAGCCTCTCAGAGGGCGGGGTGGCCTTCTTATTTTTCACGTTGTCATCTGCGGGGACCTCATTAGGCAGGAGTGACAGGTTTCCCCCCGAGAGCCTTTAGCTCTTCATAGCCGATGAAAACCTCCGCACACGCATCTTTGTGCAAGGCGGTGGGTAACTCCTGATCTTTTCCAGGCTTCTCAGCCATGGGAGCAGCTGCCTCTGCAAACCACGTAAAAGCCCGTCTGTGATTTAAGGCCCCCCAGTGCATCTCAGGCCCTAGTTGTGCAGTGTTTAAAGGCCCATAGATCCTAAGCCACCCTGGCTACTGGCGTCCCCCAAACAACCCTTTGTTACATCATACTAAGCAAGACTGGGTCTTGACGTCCTTGTGCTCCAGCCCTTTACTGAGTATCTGTTTCCTAACGTAGCCCCTGACTCAGTCTTGCCTGGATCCCATCCGTAGACCCTGCCCAGAGTTCTGCCACAGTCCCCCAGCCTGCCCGAAGCCGGTTTCCTGTCCCGGTTCTCCCGCCCCTCCGTTCCTGGATTTCCCCTTCACCTTGGTGCTCCTACAGGGGGACACTTGGCTTCCTCTTTCTTCTAGTCGCTGACAATCTCCCTGGGAGAGAAAATGCTCTCCTGTTGCAGAGCCGCTTCAGGGACACGTCAATTTAATTATTCACACGGCCGGGGGCGCTCGTTCAGAGGCTGCGCATCCTGATAGGCCAACGCTGACCTACTTGTACATTCTAAGAAAGGTAGCAGTTGATTGGCTTTAAGCATCCGGGTTTATAATAGAATAATAATCCTAAGGAAAAGCTCACCCGAGTGATTAGCCTAGAGAGAAAGAGAGATCAAGTTGCATCTTTTTGTTCTGGTCCGACAGATCCGTGGGCCCTGAACTCTGCACCCCCTGAGCTATTGCATGCCTGTCAATTTGGCAGCAGCAGCCAGGGCTGGGAAAACAAAACAGTTGAAAGCCTGGCTCTTCCGAGAGCATCTGGGTCTCCATTGTACTGGGTCTAAAGGGATTTCTCTAGCACTTTAACAAATGCTTCTCCTGCTTTCAGACGCTGTGGCAGGCGCTGCCTGGCTCCCCTGGCTCTGCATCCCACGCTCACAGTGAGCCCTTGATCCTCCTCCCCCGCCTCCTCACACCCTCCCAACCTGCAGGCCCTGCCCTCCCCGGCCGCAGCCTAGGTTTCCCCGGAAGCAGAGCGCCAAGACCACCTGCTTGTTAATGATGCAGACCCCGTTGAAGAAGGAGGTTATCTCCCGCGGGGAGGCAGGTCCAGGATTTCAGATGGGTCAAGAGGTCTTTTATTATTATTCTCCTTAACTTACTTATATTTATTCTCTTGCGTGAAGCTAATGCTACTTAATGAACAATGTTAATGCAGGCTCTTGAGCTCCTCCCCACCAATGGCTCTCCGCGGCGAGGCGGGAATATCAGAATCAGGCTTTTTAAGCTATCGGCACACCCCCTTCACTAAGATGTTGATAGAGGGGGCAGGCACGGGCAATCGGAAAAAGCTTCCTAGATGCCTTTGCTGATTCCTGCTTCTCCAAAAATATATTAAGAACCACCGTCTAGACCAGTGGTTTTCAACCCTTAGAAACAAATTACATTAGAATGACTCGGGGAATTTTTTTTTTAAGACACCAGTACCCAGGGCCCTTGCCAGACCGGTGAAAACCATGTCTCTAGGTCTGCCTCTTCCTCCACTGGTATTTTTTAAAAGCATCCCTGCTGATTCTCACACTGGCAGGTGAATTAATAAGAAATTTTCTCCGCTCTTTTGAATAGTACATTGTCCCTGCCGGTCCTCCTGCCGAGCCGAGCCTCACGTCCCCTTTGAAAGCTGGGGCCTGCTTTGGGCCCTTGCCAGTCTTATTTATTCGCTTCTCCTTCTATTCACATTCCTGGGTCCGATCAGTGGGCTACCAAATCCCAGCCTGGGTCTTAGGATGCATGTACTTGCTAGATTTCGCGGGCCCCGTGTTCTCCCCTCCTGTCTGTATCCCATTGGCATCATGAGTGAGTGAGAGGTTGGCCGCAGTAGAGGTGTCATTAAACGGAAGTCCGGCTGGGTCTGTTCCTCTTCTGTGAGGGCGCAGAGACTCCCTCTCGCCTGTGCCAGGGCCATCTGGTCACAGAGACAGCCTCCCATTAACTCAAAATCAGCATCAGCAGGACATCTATTCTTTCCTACAAGAGAAGCCAAATCCAAGAAGACTACCTGGGCCAGCATGAGATCAGCCAGGGGGCTGGTCAATGGCAGAGGTTTGGAGAGCCTGCCACATCCTACCCCCAGTGGAGGGTCCTGACCCTCCCTCCCCTTCTGTCACTGCAGAGGACTGAGCCCTATCTGGCAGAGTCCTGAGATATGACAGGCTAGGACACAAATAAATTCCTTTTGGTGGCTAGCCTGCCAACATCCTTACCAAGGAGCCCATTTATCCACTGGGCAGGCTGTTTTTCTACTTCGCTTTTGAAATTTGCTCTTTTGGAATTAAACCTTTAAGTGCAGTTCACTTCCTTCCTTTCTTTTTCTTTTTTTTTTTTTCCCTTGACTTCAGTACTCTGTCCATTTCTGTTTAATTCTAGCCAAAATGTCTTTCCAGTCTTTTAGCTCTGCAATAACACTCCCTGCTTATCGGGACCCAGATTCCTATGGTCTGGCTTACTAATTAATGTTCCTAAGTTCACTTACGTCTTCATTCCCGTAAAAAAACTGGAAATCTAGTTCCGCCCTCCCATCGATGGAAAATGCATGAGTTGCCCCAAGTCTCAGAGATAATTGGGCCAGAATGCAAGTTTCTCCGTCTGAGGGCCTTTTCGCCAGGCCACTTGGGCTCTCCTGAAACCCCAGAGCTGGATAGTCACCCCTTTCAGGCCACCGGTGACCTCTCAGTGGGCTGCACACAGAGAGTTTCCTTGACACTAAGGCCCGGACCAGAGGAAATCATCACAGAACGGACCCGCGTTGCGCAGACAGCGGAGTGAGCTCTTTGCTTCCTGACATGGTGGCTTTATAAAGCCCCACTCGTCACGGGAGGCCTCACATCCTCCTTAGATGTCGACAGTTTCTGCTGTTTACAAATGGGTGTTGTAGGGCTTAAATGAGGCTGCATGGAAAACGCTTCCCACAGCGCCCGGCACAGAGTGTGCGTACGATAAATGATAAATGTCGGGCCCCAGGCTGCGACGACCTGTGTCCACCCTAGGCCCGGCCCTGGCTCTGTCTTCGGTCTCTTAGGCCCTCCCATTTTAGCTTCGCGATGAAACCGTTGTACTGTCCGTCTAGCGTCCGTGCTGCCTGGGTCCCTGGCTTTGCCAGCAGGGCATCCTGACGGGCCTTCTCTCAAAAGCCACCCTCCTCCCAGCGTGTTTTCCTGGGCCAGGTGCTGCCACACCGTGTCAGTTCTTCCTGCCGACCTGCCACCCTTTTGGCGCGGCTCTGCTGGTCGGGATCAGCACAGCTGGGCTCCTCTCCTGCCTCTGAATCACAGTCACACTAAAGATCTCCATGAGTGCCTCCCGAAGTGGCTTCCCCTTCTCAGCCACCTGGAGGCCATCCCTTCCTGCCTCTCCCAGCGGGACCTGGCCCCCGGCAGGGGTTGTATTGGTTTTCTACTTCATGACAAATTACAACAACACCTGTTTATTAGCTCACAGTTCTGCAGTTCCCCAGTGTGCCTGGGGTCTCCGCTCAGAGTCTCACAAGGATCCAATCAGGGTATCTGCCGGGCTGCTTTCTCATCTGGAGTTCAGAGTCCTCTGCCAAGCTCACGTGCCTGTGGCAGAACTCAGTCCCTTGCAGCCTGAGGGCTGAGGCCCCCGACTCCTTGCTGGCTATGAGCTGGGGGCCTGTCTCAGCTCCCGGAGGCTGTCACCATCCCTTACCATGTGTCCTCCAATCTTCAAAGCCAGCAAGAGACTTTCACTTTGAATTCCTCTCCTGTTTCGAATCCCTCTGACTTAGAATCTCTTTTGCCAGAGAGAACCCTACCCCTTTCAGAGCACACCTGGTTAGCCTCAGGGGCACTGAGACCATCAGCTGTGCCATATCACATAACACACGGGCAGTGGTGTCCCATCTTATTCCCAGGGCCCCTTCCACACTTACCGGGAGGGGACGTACCGAGTGTGGTTCACTGGGCGTCACCTGCCTACCGTTGGTGTGGGGGGATCATATGCAAAACCATGGCCATCCTACAGACAGTGTTGCCTGGTCCATCTCCGGCTCACCGATTTTGCTTACACTGCTTAAGACTCCACACTTCCATTTTATTTAATCAAAGATCACCTTGCCCACCCTTCACAGCTCTCTGTGTCTTGTCACATTCCTGCTTGAGACCCTGCTGTGACTCCCTGTTGTCTAAGATGTCAGATTTGGGTGTGTGGGTTTTCACCCTGGACAGCTCCGCATCTGCCCTTACGTCTCCATCCAGTCCCCATTCCCAACACGGGTCCGTGCATCAGCAAGGTGGTTTTCTCTCCCTGTGAACATCCCATGCTCCCCCCTGCTGTCCCGTCCCCCATCCACGGAGACCTTCGAGGCCTACCAGCCTCCTGTCACATTCTTCCTCCAGCTAATTCAGCTCCTGAAGCCCATGATCTCCTCCCCAGCTGAAATCATCTTGTCATCTGGGGCTTTCGAAATGTTTCATGTGGAAAGTTGGTCTTCCAGCTAGATCGAAGAGGGTTCCAGGGGCAGAGACCACAATTTATATTTAATTCCTGACCCACCACAGACCCACGTGGCTTTAAACACAGAGCGGTGTTGTTCTCGGAAATAGGGGAAAGTCAGCAGCGTGGTAGTAATGAGCAAAGACAGGGGTAGACCACGGGAATCTGCATCTCAGCTCATGTTGACTAGACGTGTGATTTGGACGAATTCATCTCTCTCCGTCTCTCTATTTCTTTCTCCAGAAAATGGAGATTATAATAGTATTTTATGTGTGTTCATTGAGTTCCTGTTTGGAAAGAACTTAAAATAATACTTGGTGCTCACTAAGGACTACATGAGGGTCCATTAGATCAATCTTCATCGATCACTCAGTTATGCTAATGAAGGACCAACCCTTGGAAAACCATCTGTACGGTTTCCTCATGAGCCTACTGTATATTCGACTGTTAGGCATCAAACAGGAGCTAAAACATTGGGTTCTGTTTCTGCTGTCAGGTTAACTATGTGTGTTTTAGATTTCAAATGGAGTCTAATAGTAATGGTGACGAATTCTAGCTAATGTTCTCTCTTCTCTCTCTTAAAAGCAGAAATAGCCAGGCAAACTCTGCAGGCAGGAGCTATATAAAGATGTCCTGCTTCACACCGGTTACCTGGCTTAACAAAACCTTGCCGGCAACTTTTATTCTATGTCTACATTAATTGGGAAGCAAAATGTAGGCCAGGTTGACCCTTCTAGAAGAGATCTATCATTTCTTATAAATTTTATATCTAGTATTGGAAAAACTCTCCCTTTGGTGACTGGGCAATGCCTCAATTTCTAGAAGAGTTTTTGCAAAGAATTTTTCTATCCAGAGATTATTGCGTCTTAAAACGTTTGGTTCAGGAATAGAAATAAATGCTCCCTCTGTGATCCCAGACATACCGGAAACCTTTCATACCTCGTACGAGAAGTTCTGCTTTTATATTCTCATCCTTTGAGGTTTCAAAAAAGAAAATAAAGACGAAAAATACATCTACTGTATGTATATGTCAGTGACACGCATAGTACGAGTGATATATTTTTTCCCTTTTCTTCTTTTCCTTTTCTTAAAACCTGCATATTTTTTAATAGTTCAAGAAGTAATTGACACGGCCTTATGGAAAGCTTCAAAGATCTTTTTTTTCTGTAAGTTTATTTATTGAGAGAGAGAGAGACTGCATGAGCGGGGTAGGGACAGAGAGAAGGGGAGAGAGAGAATCCCAGGCAGGCTCTGTGCTGTGAGATTCGCAATCTGTGAAGTCATGACCTGAGCTGAAATCAAGAGTTGGACATCTAACCAACTGAGCCACCCAGACACCCCGAAAACGTCACAAATCTTTAATTGAAAATATCTCTTTTCCCAGACCTGACTGTAGTTGCCTCGGATCTGAAGTTGTCCTGTTCCTGGGTTGAATGTAAGGTGTATCTTAGAAGGCCGCACTGACCGACAGGTGGAAATGTGTTGGGATGCCACGTCTCTTTCCCCAGTGGTCCCCACCTCACAGTTCCCTCAAGTTATTACTGCAGCCAAGCACAGTTTTTCTCCTTCTGATCTCCTTTATTTCTCATTAATTAAAAATTAGGAGCTACAGTTAGGACCACTATAGTCCTTAATTAGTGACTACATGAAGACAAAACTATGGGTCAACGATAGTAAGAACTTGCTCACTGATCGGTTTTTATCTCTCACACACATTCCCACACACTCACATTCTCACACACGCACACTGAATCACACACACACACACAATTTTAGAGCTAGAAGTGCCATTATAGGTTAATGAATCCAACCCCTAATCCATAAATAATGCTCATGCTTAGATTTAAACTCCCCACAGTATTCTCAATATTTAAAGATAAAATTAGGGGCACCTGGCTGGGTCAGGTGGAAGAACATGTGACTCTTGATCCCAGGGTTATGAGTTCGAGCCCCACATTAGGTGTAGAGATTACCTAAATAAAACTTGAAAAAAATTAAATTAAATTAAATTAAAATTAAACGATATATGTCGGTGAACTCTATTTTGTGAGTGTTGTATAAAGAAGTTCATGATTAGGTAACCTAGGAAACCACCTTTTTTTCTTTTAATTTGTGTTTGTTTTCTTCAACAAATTGATTAAGACCTACAGTAAGCCATGCATTTTTTTTTAATTTTTTTTAGCGTTTTTATTTATTTTATTTTTGAGAGACATAGAGACAGAGAGTGAGCAAGGGAAGGGCAGAGAGAGAAGGAGACACAGAATCTGAAGCAGGCTCCAGGCTCTGAGCTGTTAGCACAGGGCCTGATGCGGGGCTCGAACTCACAAGCCGTGAGATCATGACCTGAGCTGCAGTCAGACGCTTAACCGACTGAGCCACCCAGGCGCCCCAGCCATGCATTTTTAAAGTCTACAGTTTGACACATTTTAACATATGTATACACTGTGAAGCCATCACCATTAATATAATAAACCTATTCATCACCCCCAAAAGTTTTTTTGTGTCCTTTGTCATCCTTCTCTGCCCCAGGTAACCACCGATCTGTTTTCTGTCACGATAGATTAGTTTGCATTTTCTCATGTTTTAAGATAAATGGTATAATGCAATATGTACTCCTTTTTTGGCCTGGTTTCTTTCACTCAGCATTATTAAGTTTTTGCTTATTGCAGATAAAGCTACTATGAACGTTTGTGTACGAGTGTTTGTGCAGATGTGTGTTTATTTCCCTGACGTAATTACCTAGCAGTGGAGTGTCTGGGTCATATGGTAGGTGTATATTTAGCTCTTTAACAAATGCCAAACTGGTTTCCAAAGTGGTTGTCACATTTTATATTCCTTACAGGCTCCACGTCTTTTTGCCATCTTGTTATGATCAGTTGTTTTTGTTTTGTTTTGTTTTTGAGAGTGAGAGAGGTAGAAGGGAGGGAGAGAGAGAGAATCTTAAGCAGGCTCCACGTTAAGCACCGAGCCCCATGCGAGGCTTGATCCCACGACCTTGGGATCATGACCTGAGCTGGAAGCCACCCAGGCACCCCTATGACCAGTCCTTTTAATTTTAGCCATTCTAACAGGTGTGTGATGATACCTCATTGTGGGTTTTTTGCGTTCTTTTGTTTCTGTTTTTGTTTTACTAGATCACCAGTTTGTTATAAAAGGAAATAACTCAGGAATAACCAGATGGAAAGGATGCATAGGGCGAGGTTGGGGGAAGAGGTATGGAGCTTCGATGCCCTCTCCAGATGCACCAGTGTCCCCACATCTCCACGCGTCCGCCAACCCAGAAGCGCTCCTTTGTGGTTTTAATACAGATTTCCCTAATGGCTAATGTTGAATGTCTTTACATGTATAGATCCTCTATACCTTTGGTGAAGTGTTCACATCTTTCGTCCATGTTTAATTGAGTTGTTAGTCTTTTTATTAGGTTATCAAAGTTGTTTATATATTCTAGTTACAAGTCATTTATTGGGTATATGTTTTGCAAGTATTTTCTCCCCAGTCTGTGACTTACCTCTTCATTTTCTGAACAGTATCTTTTGAGGAGCAAGTTTAAAAAAATTTTTTTAGAGAGAGAGAGAGCACGCAGGTGGGTGAAAGGGGCAGAGGGAGAGAGTCTCCAGCAGGCTCCATGCCGAGCGCAGAGCCGGACATGGGGCTTCATCTCACAACCGTGAGATCATGACTTAAGCTGAAATCAAGAGTTGGATGCTTGTGCTCGCTTCGGCAGCACATATACTAAAACTGGAACGATACAGAGATTAGCATGGCCCCTGCGCAAGGATGACACGCAAATTCGTGAAGCGTTCCATATTAAAAAAAAAAAAAAAAAAAGAGTTGGATGCTTAACCAACTGAGCCGCCCAGATGCCCAAAAAGTTGAAAACATTGAAGTTCCAGTTTATTGATTTTTCTTTCATAATTTGTTTTTTGCACTGTGATCCAGGAATGTCTGTGAAGTTCAAGGTCACTGAGATTTACTATATTTTGCTTTAGAAGTTTTATAATCCTAGCCTGTACATTTAAGTCTGTAATCCATTTTCAGTTGGTTTTTGTATCTGATATTTGGTAAGGCTGGAGCTTTTTTGTGTATGGCTGTCCAGTTGTCCCAGCGCCATTTGTTGACAAGATTATCCCTCGTCAAAAAAGCGGTTGACCGTCTATGTGTGGGTCTCTTCCTGGATTTGTTTTGCTATTCTTTGGATCTACTTCTCTATCTTTACACCAATACCACCCTGTCCTGATGATCATCGCTTTACAGTAAGAACTGAGAGCGGGGAGTATAAGTCCTCCAGCTTTTTCTTCTTTTTCAAAGTTCTCTTGAGTATTTCGTCAATGGGAGCAAACTTTTTTAGTGCAGGCCGTCAAGCAAAAACTGAAGAGAACGGTACATTCAGTGCATTAATCGATCGAATGCTTGGTAAACATTCTTTGCCCTTTGCGTGGTCCCTTTCTGTTAGCTAAAAGTTAGCTAAACTTTTCCTTAAAATGTTCACAAGTTGGGGGGGACGCCTGGGTGGCTCAGTTGGTTAAGTGTCTGACTTCGGCTCAGGTTGTGATCTTGCAGTTTGTGAGTTCGAGCCTCGCATCGGGCTCTGTGCTGACAGCTCAGAGCCTGAAGCCTGCTTCAGATTCTGTGTGTCAGTCTTTCTCTGCCTCTCCCCTACTCACACTCTGTCTCCCTCTCAAAAATAAATGAACATTAAAACTTTTTTTAAAATTTTCTCAGGTCGGGGCTTCTGGGTGGCTCAGCTGGTTAAGCATCCAACTCTTGATTTCAGTTCAGGTCACGATCTCATGGTTCTTGGGGTCGGGCTCTGTGATGACAGCGTGGAGCCTGCTAGGGATTCTCTCTCTCCCTCTCTCTCTGCTCCTCCCCTACTTGTGCTGTCTCTGTCTCTCTCAAAATAAATAAACTTAAAAAAAAAAAAAACATAAAATTTTCTTAAGGTATTTAGAGGCGGGGTGGGGGGAGGAAGCTATGAGTGTGTGTGTGTGTGTGTGTGTGTGTGTGTGTGTGTGTGTGTGTTAAAAGAAACTTTATTGGATGTTGGGGGTCCAGATAGGGTCGTTGAGGATGTTGTCCTCCATGACACTGGGCTACATATCGATGTAGATGTGCTGTCTTCACATGATTCGTATCTTAATGTACAGTAAATTGTGATGACGTCAGGGGGAAGAGCCATTCAGCTCCCTCTCTCCCTTACAGTTGGTCAATGGCAAAGAGGGATAGGCTGGGGAGTACCGAGCCAACTGGAGGAGTATAAAACTTTTGTGGACTGAAATTGCAACCACTGAGCTGTTGCCGCCCCATCCTTGCCCCCATTAGGTTTCCATTCTTTTTGGTGTCCCTCCTTCCCACCAGGCCTGGACTGGCCTGAGTCACTCGCCAGGCTTCAGATACTCTAGAACTCACGTTTGGGAGAGCACTCTAGCTCCGAATCTCTACGCCCTAGACTTGCTGGACCATCGAGGAGCATTTTTTTCCTGCTGTGTGGAAAATACAGTGTTCACAATGGAGCACATTGAGCCTCTGACGGGCTCTGGGGTCCCAGGCCCCCAGGTGGTTCCTGGCAGCGCATGGCTCTCCACAGGACCCACAGATGAGCTTCTGTCCCCTGCCTCCCACAAGAGGGATGTGCTGAGCCGTCAGGCCTGGACTCAGGCCCATTTGTCAGAGCACTTCTCCCTCCGTTATCCACTTATTTTGATCTTTAAAGCCCCCCCTTATTATTATCTTATTATCCTTCCTTTCCATCGGGGATGGCTGAGTCTCAGAAGGGTGACATTCTTACCCTCCATGCTAATCGCTGCAGGGACAGGTCCTCCTGCCTCCCAGCCTCGACGCCAGCCCCATTCCCGGACGCCATGTTTCCAGGGAAGCCCCAGGGCAGCCTCCCTCGGCGGTTTGATGGTATTGTTATCACTTAGTTTTGGAAGCAAAATGAGAACTCACCCACATCAGTGTAGACGAGGGAAGGAGAGCAAGTTGGGTTACATGAGGTTTATTCATGGATTGTTGATAAATCCCTCCTCTCTGGCATCCACGGGCAGCCCGGACTCGTAATAAAGATGGCCGTGCCCCGCTGGCCTGTAAACTTTCCTGCTTTGGGATTAGAAGGGGCTTTGCCGAGGGGGAGGATGACAAAGGGGCTCTCTGTGCCGCTCTATTTTAGTATGGTTTCCCCCGGCCCCTTGGCTTCTTAAAAGCTGGCAGCCACCCTCTCCCCGCCACATAACTCCCTTCGAGGATCATCTCCAGTCGCCATGGTAACCGCATGTCGGGAGACAGCCTGCTCTGTACTGTGGCTTTGTATTAAACACAATGAATTTAAATCGGATGCTCGGCAGTGAAGATAATCATTCTGGATTAGAGAGAAGCCTGGAGCTCCTCATCTCATAATTTTGGATGTTGGCACAATTCTCAGATTTAGCCCTCTAATTCAAGCCCAAGCCCCACCTACCCCTCTGTTTCTAAACTGCAGTTAGGTCCAATTACACTTGGGCTTTTCTCCATCCTTCCTCAGAGGAGTCTTGGAGCCAGGGAGCCCCTCAGTCAGGCCAGGGCCATCCTGAGCTCTCGAAGGGGCAGCACAATGTGAAGGAAACTTGGGGGCTCTAGAATCAGATGGATCTTCATTCAGCTGCTGTGTGATTTCCTCTGAGCCTGTTTTCTTTGCTTTTTTTTTATTAAAAAAAATTGTTTATTTATTTTTGAGAGAGAGACACAGAGTGTAAGCAGGGGAAGGGCAGAGAGAGAGGGAGACACAGAATCTGAAGCAGGCTCCAGGCTCTGAGCTATCAGCACAGAGTCCTACGCGGGGCTCGAACTCATGAACCGTGAGATCATGACCTGAGCTGAGTCGTACTCTTAACCAACTGAGCCACCCAGGCGCCCCTACTGTTTTTTTATCTATAAAAGGAGAAGAGTAACCTCTACCCTCTAGAATCATATTTTTAAACATTTTATTGAGATAAACTTACCATTTTAGCCGTCTTTGAGCATACTGATCAGTGACATTAAGTACATTCACAATGTTGTCACCTCAGTAATCCAACTTCATAATTTTTTCATCTTCCCTGGCTGAAACTCTGTACCCATTATAAATATAACTTCCCCATTCCCCTCTCCCCGCCCCCAGCCTCTGGCGACCACCATTCCACTTTCTGTCACTCAATTTGACTACCCCTAGTACCTCTTATATGTAGGTTCGTACAGTATTTGTTCATTTGCGATGGGCTTATTTCACTTAGCATAATGTCCTCAAGTTTCAACCGTGTTGTGGCACATGTCAGAATTTCCTTCCTTTTTAAGGCCGGATAACATTCATATATACCACGTTTTAGTTATCAGTCTGTCCATCATTGGACACTTGGGTTGACTCCACCTTCTGGCTGTCCCGAATGCTGCTATGTACACATAAATCTGTGTGAATCCTTGCTTCCAATTAGAGACTCATTTTGAGGATCAAATAAGATGAATATTAAGGGACGCCTGGGTGGCTCAGTAGGTTAAGTGTCCGACTCTAGATTTCGGCTCAGGGCACAATTGCACTGTTTGTGAATTTGAGCCCCACATCGGGCTCTGCACTGACAGTGTGGAGCCTGTTTGGGATTCTCTGCCCAGACCCTACTCCCTGCATGCGTTCTGTCTCTCTCTCCCCCTCTCTCTCTCCCTCTCTTTCTCTCTCTTAAAATAAATAAACATTAAAAAAAAAGATAATAGATGTTAAGAACACCGGGCACAGTAGGCCATCAGTAAATGTTAATTTCTCTCCGGAATGTGAGTTCAGTTAATGTGGCGTTAACTGCCACAGTGGTCTCCTGGCTTCAGTGAGAATGATGTCACTTTCTACCGAGCAAGCTGCTTCTGTGTCCCCGCAACGTGCTCATCTGCCAAGTCTGGGAATTCACACCGTTCGTTCCATGGTTTAAAGGCAACGCCTTCACCAGGAAAACGTGCATCGTCTCATGCCTGCTTCTACATTCCCCCGCCAGTTGGTATGCATGTAGTTCCAGAAACTACAAGATGTTAGGGCTGATGCATACACTTCCTTATCAGTTGTCTATTTTAAGTATTCCCTCGGGAAGACCCCGAAGCAGGGGTGAGATCCCCGCAGGCTATGAGAGTCTGCGCTTAGTAACCTGTTTCATAGGTATCAGATCTGTTCTTAGCATCGCAGAAGAGTATGGGATTTGGAGTAAAAATACCCAGATCCCAGTCTGTCCCATGTCCAAAAAACCGAGGTGATGAAAACGTCTGTTGCCCACGGTGCTTGTGAAGATCAGATGAGGGAAGTCCCTGCCGCGCATGTGTCCCACCCCTGGAGCAGCCCGTGCGGTGGGGGGGGGGGGGGTGTGGGGGGGAGACAGGGACCAGGTCCTCGGGATGCAGCTCTCTAGTAGATTCTCCCTGGGTCTGGTTTCATCCGAAGTCCCTATAGTGGGGGGCGACTCTCCACTGCCTCGGGCGCCTCCAGGGGTGGGAATCCCAGAGCTCAGGAACCGTCTTTCCCTGCGGGGTCCTCTGAAAGTAGCCCTTTTAGGCTGGCCAGGAGGCTGCAGCCCCCGAGGGGGTCAGCGCCCCTTTGTCCTTTGGAATTTGAGACAGAAGAGGGGGGAGGAGGAGGGCTCTTGCCCCCTGACCTGTTGTTTATCGCTGAGGCTGGCGGGAGGAGGGGAGATGGGGATTTCACACCGAATCCCAGACTCCTCTCTCACTCCTCAGCAGTGTCCCCGCTGCTGGTGTGTGCGCCCAGAGTCTCCCTGCTGAGTGGGAGCCAGACGGGCTTACGTCGGGGCTTCATGGGCGGATGTTTGGTCACTGTGCCTGAGATCCCAGAACTGCCTGGTTTGTTTTAGGCCTCCTGGGGGGGCGGGCATATCTTAACCTCTTCTTGAAGCTGGGGGCCACGGAGTTTCTTGCCTGGGAGGAGGGTTTGCCTGGCTTCTCTAACTCCATGCCAGCCCGGTCTTCCTCCTGCCTCCTGGCTCTCCTTCCCCGTGTTCTTCCTGGTCTTACCGTCTCTGTCCTAATCCTCTTGAAGTGCCGCCTCTCAGGGTCCTGTCGCAGGCCATCTCCTCCTACTCCCCTTGTGTCCTCCGGTGACCTGTTGCCAGTGACTCCCCCATTTACAGCTACAGCCTAGACACCTCCGTGCGCCTCCCCCAAACTCAGCACCTCCACCACGCGCAACCCTGAAAGAGGAGCCCCCATCCTCCCAAGCCGGAGCTCGCTCACCCACGACCACAGGACCCCTCAGCGATGCGGCCAGCGCTCGGATCCAGGTCTGCCCCCCTCAGAGTTCAGGCTTCTCCCACCAGAGATCCTGCCTCCACGCGCTGCTAACAAACATAAAAATGCAAGTGTCACTCTAAGCCCCAACCGAACTCTGGGCCAGCCCCGGGACGCCCCCTCTTTACTGCCCTGCTGGACCTCTGCCTTGACCCTTTGTCGCCCATCCCTGTTGCCTGGGCTCCCCCCTCCCTCAGCCCTCCCAGGCTGCTTCCTCTGCGCCTGCTGCCGGCCTCCCTGGTCCCTCCAGCAGCACGTGGATTCCAGCTCTCTCCAGTGGATTCTGCCTGCCACTCCCCCAGGAGTGTTGGCTCAGCGCAGCCCTCCTCAATTTCCCAAACCTCACGTCTGGGAATTTGATTCCATTTCCTGTTTTGCTAAGAGGTCTGGGACCCAGGGCCCAGGCACCTTCCGATCGGCTCCTCCTTCTCTATTTCTCGCCCCTCTTGAATGCACGGAAAGCGGGGTCCCTCCCAGCCTAAAAGATCGGAAGATCAACCCTCAGGTTTCCTCTTCAGAGTAATGGGGACAATAACGCACCTCTTTCACAGGGTCGTTGTGAGAATTAGTGGGGCACAGAGCACGCGCTCGGCGCGTGTTGGTTTTCATTAGCGACTCACCTCCACCTGGATGTCCCTCGGTCAGCTCTGTCTGAAGACAAACAAAAACTCCCTTCCCTCTCCTCACACTGTTTTCTCAGCCACACAAGCATAAAACCTCCCCCGTTATTTATATCACCTCCCCTTCTATCATCAAACCGGGCTGCTGCTGCTGCTGCTGCTGCTGCTTTTTCTCTTCTTCCTCCTCCTCCTCCCCCTCCCCTTCCTCCTCCTCCTCCTCCTCCTCCTCCTCTTCCTCCTCCTCCTTCCCCTTCTTCTCCTCTCCTTCTCTCCTTCTTCTCCTTCTTATTCCTTCATCTCTTTCTTCACAAGTTCCTCCATCCCCATCCCCAAATTCAGGGCCATGACAGTGCAGCCGGCACCCCACAGCCTGAGTAATGTTCCGAAGCCATACGTCATGTTCTTCCTCTGCCCGGGGGCCTGCTCTGACCACAGACGTGGCCAGGGCTGGGGGCGTGGCCAGCGTCCTCTCTGTAAATGTGCTCCTAAACCCCACCGTCCCTAAGCTCCCTCAGGACCACCACCCCCACGGCACACAAGCTGCTCAACTTTGCCGACCGGCCAAAATCCAGGTTCAGCAAGGTCCTCACAGTTTGGTCCTTATCAGCCCTGCCTTGGCCCAGACCGGAGAGGTCTGCTGTCGGTCCTCCGGCCGTGCCCCCGCCTTTGCCCACACCATCACGCCCGCCTTCCGGCTCTCAGCCCGCCTATCTGCCTTATCCTTTCTTCCTCTGCTCTTTTGCACTCGATGCTGCCGTCAGGAGGAATGTTCTCTTTGATGCCCCGTACTCTTACAGTACTGTGCGGTCATTTCTGTTACAAATGAAACCTTTTTCCTGTCCTGTTTGCCAACCACACTCTAAGTACCTAAGGGGCTTACATATATCACCTCTTCTGCACCATCTGATACACGTAACTAAGGCTGCAGGGTGTGCACATTAGTGCTACTGACAATTCTGCTTATTGGCAGTAATCACTACTATTTATTGGGCTCCGATTATGTGCAGGTACTGTGCTAAGTACTTTACATGCATTATCTCATTTAATTATCGTAACCCCATGGATATATATTATCCTTACAAATAAGGAAATGGAGGGACACGTGGGTGGCTCAGTCCGTTAAACATCCAACTTCGGCTCAGGTCATGGTCTCATGGTTCGTGGGTTCGAGCCCCGCGTCGGGCTCTGTGCTGACAGCATGGAGCCTGGAGCCTGCTTCAGATTCTGTGTCTCCCTCTCTCTCTCTGCTCCTCCTCCACCCACCCTCTTGTCTCTTTCTCTCTCTCTCAAATATAAATAAACATTTAAAAAATGAGGCAGCAGAGCTCAGAGATTAAACAACTTCCCAAGGTCTTAAAACTAAGGGTAATCATTTTACAACTAGGATTTAGACCTGGATCTGCCTGCCTTAGAGTCTGACTCTTGTCACTACACTGTTCTGCCTCTAAGTATAACATTAATATGCCTTTACATGGCAGGCAGATTAAGTGTGGGAAAATGTTCTTTTCTCGAAATACATTGTGGCTCGAAGAGTGCCTGTTTTCTCTGCAGAAAATTCAAAGAGTGAAGGCGAGTTTGAGATACGGTAATGCTTAGAGTAAGAGCATTGCCGAGTCAGAGGTGGGACCAGGCCCCCGATGGTGTGAGAGAGGCTGTGGACCCAGAAGGTAGGAGTGGAGAGTAAAAGGAAGTTTGGGAGCGCGATTAATTACAAATGGACAATTTAGAGGACACCAGTCAGCTGCAAGATGAGCTCAGCGGGCTGTAAATTCTGGGCCGAGTAAAGGCTCAGAGCTGTATGTAGCCGGAGGGACAGAACGTGCGGCTCCGGGGAACTGGTCACACGTCAAATGGATGCCCTGCAGAAAAGCTAGGGTTGTTTTTGGTTCTGTTTTTTTCAGAGAAAGGAGGCATTTGCTAGAAAGAGGTTGGGGTGAGTCCAAAGGAGAATGGAGCGGGGCAGTGGTCAGAGCAGAGAAGTGTCGTGGATAAAGATGTGGGACTCCTTCTTAAAGGATTATTAAGAAACTGAAGATGATGACAGCCAAACATTAAGCAATCCGAGCACGGCGCCCTTCTAAATGCAGGGCGGGGGGGGCCGCCCGGCCCCCGTGCCCACGAAGCTGGCCTTGGCTTGTGTTTCAGGATGCGGAAGACATTTTCTGAGCGCCTACACGTTATCCTCTCACTTGGCGAAACGCTCAGGTCCTTTTGGTTAAGTTCCTCAAGTTCCGGGACTCCGAGCCGTGTTTAAGAACCGGCTCTCCAGAGAGCCAGTCAGCAACCGACAGATCCCCGATGGCGACGGAAGTTACTCGGAGCAAGAGGGGACCCACCGAGCTGGTGACTTGCTTCTCTTGTACTTTGGGAGATGGTGAATACAAGATCGAAGAGAATGTTCATGGGCAAAGAAAAAGAACTGGTTCAGCGATTCCAGGAGAAGTAGAGCTAGCTGAACCAGGGATGGCTTTCCCAGCTGCACTGGGAGTGAAGGAATGTTTGCTGTGCCCTCGCTGGCCTACAGGACACCTCCAAATACTTGTTACTTGGTTCTCAGTGGTGTAGCCTTCCCCCTTTAAAGATCGAGTTGCCTTTGATCTATAGCAGCAGATCCTGCTTTTCTGATTCCAATCACCTCCCCCCAAACACACCCCTTTTCTGCGTGCTCTCGGAAAATACACTCCAGCAGCCGCTCCCCTTTCTTCAGTGAAAAACCCCACGGGTTAGCTCGGGTTCAAGAGCCTTCTCAACAGCGGAGCGCAAAGTTTGTGCCTTGATTTACTGTCCAGCCTTGGAATGAGCTGCTTCTTTGCCAGAAGGGTTGCAGGGCTGGGGTGGGAGGGTGGAACTGGAAGGTAAACCATTGCTACCGGGAACCCAGCAAAATGTGATTCGAGCTCCCGCAGTGCAGAAGATGATAAGAGAGCGCGTCTCCAAAGAGCTCTGTCCTGACAAAGGCTGGAAGGGCCAACACACTGTTCTCTCCAATACTGTGACGTCAGCAAATAAATCGTATCTTTCTCAAGTTTCTTTCCAACTCGCTGAGCACGGCCCTCGGCAGGACGGAGACCCTGCGAGCCCCACAGCGGTCCGATGACTTCTGAAGCATAAAGAGGACATTTACATCCGGTTTAGGTTGAGTTTCAGTACAAGTTCTTCCCAGGTGTGTGCCTGGAAAGTCGGTCATACAATGGACCACCATTAAGTAAGTTTTATTAGGAAACAAATGGAGGCGACATTACTGGGCATCAAACAACTCCAGTTTACCCAGCAGAATATCAAATATGGCGAAAACAAATCATGGTAACCCTCTGAAATACTAAAGTTATGTTTCCTCTCTGCTGAACGTGTATGACGATGCCGTGTCTGTTGGTTAAACAAATGGTCCCGGGGTCCGTATTAACTTACTAGTGAAAGATGTAAAGCCCCGCAGGCACGATTAAAACAAAACCACACTCTCAACGGGGAGGCTTGGCTGGGCAGCGGTCTGTGTAGAAAATTAAGGGCTCGTGTGGGATAAATGGGCAGGCTTGGTCAGCCACCAGGCTCCATGAAGCCCTCGCGAGTTAGCTTTTCCGTGGTCCCGCGTGGTATAATTGGGGGTGCGCATGCGCCACGAAGCCACAGCTCCACTTCCGGGCAACATCTGCCCTGAGCGTGGGGACCCGTCCGTGTGTGCGCAAGAATCGTCAGGCGCCGTGTGTGGTGGTAAATGTCCCAGAATTCAGAACTGAATAGGTACGTGGAGGAGCATTTGTACGATTAATTACAATGAAAGAAATAAATCTTAAAGATGTTGAGTTTTTCAAAAGCAAGTTGCAAACAGGTATGCACAGGACTTTGTGTAAATTTTTTAAAATTCGCAAAACAAACATAGTAAAGGCATGAAAACATAGATGGGATGATCGACTTCAGGCGAGAGGCATGGGGAACAGGGTGGAGGTCTTTGGTTGTACTGGTTGTATTTCTTTTTTTTTTTTTTTCATTAACATTTATTCACTTTTTGAGAGACAGAGAGACACACAGAGTATAAGCAGGGGAGGGGCAGAGAGAGAGGGAGACAGAGAATCCGATGCAGGCTCCAGGCTCTGAGCTGTCAGTTCAGAGCCAGAGGTGGAGCTTGAACTCATGAGCCATAAGATCATGACCTGAGCCAGAGGAAGTCAGATGCTTAACCGACTGAGCTTCCCAGGCGCCCCTGTATTTCATTTTTTTTTTTTAATGTTTTCTTTCTTTTTTTTTTTTTAATTTTTTTTAACGTTTATTTTTGAAAGACAGAGAGACAGAGCATGAGCAGGGGAGGGGCAGAGAGAGAGGGAGATACAGAATCCGAAGCAGGCTCCAGGCTCTGAGCCATCAGCACAGAGCCCGATGCGGGGCTCGAACTCACAGACGGTAAGATCATGACCTGAGCTGAAGTCGGCCACTCAACCAACTGAGCCACCCAGGCGCCCCTAATGTTTTCTTAAAAACAGCACAAACGTTAACATCTGTTATGTTTGACTAGTGGGTTCATGCCTGTGTGTTGTCATTTTCTATACTCTTAACCGTATGGTTGAAATGTTTCAGAACTTTAAAAGAAAATATTTTAAACACACAAGCATGGTTAACTACATTTTAAGTAATTTTTAGCTTTTTTCCACATTTATGTTTAAAATAAATATTATAAACAAAGTAATCGAGTCTATTAAATAAATTTCAGAAAACTGGAAAAAAATAACTCAGACTCTTCATCACTCAAAACAGTCCTGGTGAATGTTTTGGTATATTTCCTTTCATGTTTTCCCTTGTGTGGGTGCCTGTGTGTTTAAACATCCTTCGAAGCATCTTGGGCTCACAGACTGAATTCTGTCTTTTTCGCTCATTACAGTGTCACCCTTTCTCCATGCTGTGACTTAGCCTCCGTGAACGTCATTTCTACTGACGTCCTTTAAACATCATCCACAGCTTAACCGACACCGTTTTTGCATAAAAACAGGAACGTTCAGCAGTCACACGGTCACGTGTTCAGAAACATAATCCTTTTGAAATCCTCAGAAACAGGATTGGGCCATGCTCTCTGTTGATTTCTACAAGGCGGTTTTGTGTGGGATGACAGTAAAAAGGTCTGGCACATCTGGGATCTCGCGTTCCCAGGAAGACCGAGCTTGTCGGCATTCATCCCGTGGGTTGGAACCGTACATATTTTAAAAGCCAGCTCTGTGTTTCTCTTGCCTGAGAGGAAACAAGTGCTCATCCGTCCTTCTGCATCCATCCAGCATCTGATCTGGGCTCCTGAACCCGCAGCTGGGGGAGTGTTCCTGATCCTGTTAAACTCTCCTTTTGAGGCCTGAGGTCATAGTAGAAACAATTCTTGCAGATACTTACGTGCCCCTTCCCAGCTTACCTCTCACCTCTACTGGCCCCTGATCTTCTCTGGGCCCCCGGGATGGGGGAGGTGCAGAGTGGGTACCTAGCTGGCCCTGGGTTACAGCCAGAAAGTGGGAGAGTCAGGACCCCTGCCCAGTGACACCCACTCGAACTCTTCGGTTCCTGTGCTTAGACTCAGGCAAGAGGGGCCATGTCTGCCGGAGCCCCCCCCCCCCCCCCCCCGTCCTCTTCTAGACCACACTCTGGGTCCCTGGAATTCCCTAACAAATGACCCCGAGCCCTTCTAGGACCTATGTAGGCTTTGAATCTGTCCGTGTGGGGGCCAGGCCAACAGTGTGTGTGTGCCTAGGTCCCCGGGCAGCATTTTGCAGGGAGTGAGCAGGCCCTAGACGTGCAGGCTGCAGGATGAACCCAAAGTCAGGAGTGTGGGCTGGGGACTGTGCAAAGGCCGAAGGCCAGCATCCCCTGCAATGTAGGTCAGAGCTGCAAGGACAACAAGCACTCTAACTTCAGGCCTGGTCTTCTTGGTCATGTATTAGTCAGAGTAGGAGGACAGAAGGTATGCTGTGTAACAAACAGCTTGGTCTGTAACTTTTAACTATTTAGAGATTTAGCACACGGACCTCCTTCTCTACTCTTGTTCCGGGACCCACACATCTTAAGAACAGCCTTGGCTCTTTTCTCATACTATACCGTGCTGTTTCCAGGCCTCCTTTTTTCTACCCAAGGCTGCAGACATACTGAGGGGAGTGCCAAACAAAGCAATCTAGGGGCACCTGGGTGACTCAGTCGGTTAAGCATCCAACTTCCACTCAGGTCTTGATCTCCTGGTTTGTGAGTTCCAGCCCCTGGCACAGGGCTCTGTGCTGACGGCTTGGAGCCTGGAGCCTGCTTCGGATTCTGCGTCTCCCTCTCTCTCTGTCCTTACCCTGCTCACGCTCTGTCTCTCCCTGCCTCTCAAAATAAATAAATAAATAAATAAACGTTAAAAAAAAAACCCACCAATCTAGAACCATAGAAAAATAAAACAATTTAGTGTGTAAAATCCCAATAGATGCTCCCACGCCCACCCCCACCCCCGTGTCTGCATATACAGGCAAGAAATGCATCGCAGGACAGAATAGAGTACAACCACCTGCTGTGAGGATGAATCAGCCTGACACGATCCCGATCACAAATAGAAGCCAGCTAGTAAAGCTACAATCTGCTACTCTTCCCCTCTCTCATTTCCCTGCGCCCCGCCCCGCCATTCTGCTTGCCCCTCTCTGCCACAGAACTACCGCCCTCTGTTGGTTGCTTTAGGCCATGCAAGAAGTTGGACCTCCGAACTCCTGGCAACATGGGAAGCGGTCTCCCAGCCAGGGACAGCAGGGAAAATCCACTTTGCAAGAGATTGTTTGGCCACTGAACTAATTTTTTTTTCCCGTTCCCCATTCCCCAGCAATATTTGTGGTTCGTGATCAAGGATTCGACTGACTAGAGAAGCACGAAATCGTTAAGACCCTTTCATTGTCCTGTTTTTCTCCCCCTACGGAAAACAGACGCAAACAGTCCAAATCTGGATAAGTAAACACACACATTAGGACAGACTTCGCTCAGTCCATTTTATTAGAGAACGGTTCCGTTGACTTTCCCAACTACCCAGCAAGGAAGCTGATTTAGGTGAAGTGTAGAGGGGCTAAGTAGCTATTATAGCAGCTATTATAGGTCAAGCATTCGGAGAGATTAAGTAATGTGGCTGAGGTTCTCCAGCTGGGAGGTGGGACTCAAACTTGGGCTCATCCAAATTATCGTAAGGACCCAAAAAGAAGGACCGGTTTTGTCCAGACTTACTCATTGGAAAAAGAGAGTCACCTTCTGTCAGAGCACTCACAAAGTAGTGGAGCCCTTTCTTAATTACTCTATTTTGATGAAGTTTTGTTTGGGAACAACACATTAACCTGGCGCAGACTCTGGTCAGTGCTAGTTCTGGAGGCTTCCGCAGGTCACCTGACAAAATTGGTTTAAAAAAAAAGCAGGGGCGGGGGGGGAGAGGTGGAGCTTTAATACAGATTTAGTAATTATTCTTGGAGGGATGCTATTTCATGACAAGAGAGGCTTTTTAAAGATGTCTTTTATGTGGTGTCTTGTGGAGATTGTGAATAGGATAATTTTTTGTTGCTAAATCATACAGGGACCCAAAAAGTGCTCTATCTCAAACAAGATAAATGGAAATGAATTTAATGCGCTTGGAAAAACCAAAGACAAACACCTCGATGTTGAAGATGCATATGAAAACTTTGAATAAAATTCTTTCATGAAATGTGAGAGAAGAAAACAAAACAATGTATCCAAATCAACATTTTGTTCATTTGGATTTGCCTATGTATGTGTAATGGGGCACCCAAGTGGCTCAGTCGGTTAAGCGTCTTACTTCGGCTCAGGTCATGATTCCACAGCTCCTGAGTTTGAGCCCCACGTTGGGCTCTGTGCCGACAGCTCAGAGCCTGGAGCCTGCTTCAGATTCTGTGTCTCCCTCTCTCTCTGCCCTGCCCCTGCTCACACTCAGTCTCTGTCTCTCAAAAATAAACATTAAAAAATTTAAAAAATATATGTATGCGTAACTAAATGAATATTATAAATAGACATATTGCATTAAACATTTGGTTATATCATCTATATATTCAAGTTGGTCAAAATTGTTGGGGGTTGGGGGGAATCTTCTCTTGGGGAAACAGAGGCTGGCTTGAGGCTCCGGTAACACACTAAGTGGTTTTTCCAAAGCATTGAGCCACGACCCAAGATGAGGAAGAAGCGGGCGTGTGTCCTGGACCCGCAGTGGTGACGAAGGCTAACACGTTGGCTCCTGAATGTCCGGCTCCTTAAACTTCCCCAAGCATTGCTGCACTCGGCCTCACAGCCTCTCGCTTAGTAGGGTCTGTGGTCGTCTGAATGTCCACCCGAGGACTTCAGGTGTCTGCCCTGCGCCAGTGACTTGGATGCAGGAAGGGATGTGACGAGACTCCTTTCCCCGTCCCCCGCAGGCGGCTCTGGTTGGCGGCACCACCATGGTCATCGGCCACGTCCTGCCCGACAAGGAGACCTCCCTCGTGGAAGCCTACGAGAAGTGCCGGGGTCTGGCCGACCCCAAGGTCTGCTGTGACTACGCCCTGCATGTGGGGATCACCTGGTGGGCACCCAAGGTAACAGTGCGGGGCGGAAGCCCAAAAGAAGGATAAATGCTTTCGTGGGCAGAGGGGCCATTTGGGCGGAGTCAGCTGGGGTGGGGTGCGCCCCCATGGGTATGGGACACCCCACCACCACCATCCTAACTCTCCCAAGTGCCAAAAGAAAAAAAACACGTGATTCCACAAGGGGGTGACGAGGCTTGTTCTACTTAATTTAAGAGGCAGCTTTCCAGCAGACACGGAGAGACCAGAGGCCTGGGGAGCGCCGACCACAAAGCTTTCAGCATCTGGGTGCCACCGGCCCCTAAGCGGGTAGCGGGCTTGGAAGAGTCAGGCTCCAGGGGTCGCATTGTTTTCAGGCTGGAAGTGAGAGTGTGGACCTGAGGCCTCAAAACAGAGGGTCCTGTCCCAGCTCAGTGCCACCTATATAAATGGACGGGGTCACCTTTTCCCTACTGGGGCCCGGCGCCTGCTCTGAGAGCCCCGACGCTGCTCCTGGCCTGTGGTGAGGTTGGCTCCCACCGAGCCCTCTCCTTCTTCAGCCCCTGTACCCCTCGCTTCTGGCTTCCCGTCCTCCCGCCGCCCCGGGGCCCAGGGCCAGAGCCGGGTCCCCTCCCCCCAGCTTCCCACTTCCTTGCTCTTCCTAAAAACAGACATTTAGATTTTGCTTCCTTTCTGGAGTTTTATTGCTTATTACCTCAGGGAAGCAGCCTGGATGTCCGTTCTTCCATCAGTTCTGTACTGATACCAGGCGCCAGTACCTGTGTGGGCTCCCTAGTTAAGCACTGGGGCGCCGGGCTGGCTCAGTCAGTATGCAGCTCTTGATCTCAGGGTGATGAGTTCTAACCCCACACTGGGCATACTTAAAAGAAACAAAAACTAACAAACAAAAACAACAAGGATTCAGCTACGGAGCCTGGTCTAAAGGGCCTGACTCCCTTCTGAGACGGCAATTAAAAACCTCATGTACTTCTGCCCTTAGGTTTTAGCTTTGAGCGTGGGGCTCCCTCAGTCTCCGTTACTTCCGACCTGGTCCTTACGAAAGGACTTGGAGCCCTCCAGGCCTCATAGCACAAAGCCCTCCCGACTGGCATTGGGTTAGGGCGCAGACCACCCCGAATGTCAGCCAGCCCTTATCTGGGGTGGGGGTTCTGTTTATTCTGGACGCCCTCCTGAGCTGGCCTGGAAGAGCGTCCGTTCAGACTCTCAGCAACACCGAGACCAGGCCAGCCCTCCCTGCGTCCCCAGAGGTTGTGGGGACTTCCACGCCTCTAGAATTTTAAATTCTTTTTTGTGATTATCGAGTCATTTTTTTTTTCCTATCAATTTTAAAAATAGAAAAGAAGCCCATCGTATGGTTAACCTGACACAACCACTATCGCTGTTTTGGCTCCTTGCCTTCCAGTCTTTTTTTGTTTTGTTTTGTTTTTCATATGTGCTTTTTACATAGTAACTCTTTCACTTAAATGCGAGCATTTTCTGTTTGGCCGCATGGTCTCCGTGACCGTCAGTGCGGTGGCCACTTCATGTCCTCTCAAGGAAATAAACCTCGATTTATTTTCCTACCGTCAGACCAATTTGCTTCCATTTTTTTCCCCGACATAGATACTGTTAAGGATGAATTTCCTTATTCATATAGCTTTGTTCATGTTCCTAAATTCGGTTTTCCCCCAGGGCCTCGGGATTTGTTTTTTAAGATTTTATTTTTAAGTAATCTCCATGCCCAACATGGGACTTGAACCCACAACCCCAAGATCGAGGGTCTCATGCTCTGCTGACAGAGGCAGCCAGGCGCCCTGGGTCTCAGGAGTTTTAGCATGATTGTGCCTCTTCGTAACGCCACTTCCTTTTTGGGGGTGGGGAGCACAGGCCTTGGGGGTAAACGCTGTGGCGCATTTACCAGTAAGGCTGGCTTGGGGTCAGAAACACAGGACAAGGCTATGTGACAGCAGAAGCATGCCTAGATGGTCACAACATGGTTCCTATATTTGCGTCAGGTTTGACAATTTTCTTTTTATTTTTTTTGAATTTTTAAAAAATGTATTTATTTTTGAGAGAGAGACAGAGAGTGAGCAGGAGAGGGGCAGACACAGAATCCGAAGCAGCCTCCAGGCTACCAGCTGTCAGCACAGAGCCTGACGCGGGGCTCGAACTTGTGAACTGTGAGATCGTGACCTGAACTGAAGGCAGACGCTTAACCGACTGAGCCACCCAGGCGCCCCCTGCTGGACGTTTGCTCCCATGACCTCACAGCAGCCCGGGGGGTGGGAGGAAAGTGAGCTACGGCAAGGCTGCTGGTGGTCGTACAGTCTCTCCCCTCCCTGGCCCCCATCTCCTCCATCCTGGGCCAGTCGGCCTCCCGAACATCTGTACTCATGTGGCATTGCCTTTGCGTTTCGCTCTCCAGGTGAAAGCAGAAATGGAGACGCTGGTGAGGGAGAAGGGCGTCAACTCGTTCCAGATGTTCATGACCTACAAAGACTTGTATATGCTTCGGGACAGCGAGCTGTATCAAGTGTTGCACGCTTGCAAGGACATCGGGGCGATCCCCCGAGTCCACGCTGAGAATGGCGAACTCGTGGCTGAGGCAAGGCGGTAGAGGATATTGGGGGAGGGGGGCTGGGGCACCGACAGAGACAGTTCCCAGGGGGATTCCCGCCCACCCGTCACCCGTCCCACAATTTTGTCCAGACAAAATGAGTTCTGAAAGGGAGTGTGAGATGTTAACGCCCCCAATGACAAATCTTTGTCAGAAAGTCCAAGCTTGTCTGAATGTAAAAAAAAAAAACAACAAAAAAACAGAAAAACAATCTCTTTATAGTCCAAAAGGGTTTCGAAGTCTTAGATGATGGTGTCATAGTTCTAGTGATACGATATTTAAATTCCGTCATAGCAAAACGATTTGGAGCACCTGTAAAAAATATTTTTAATGAGATCTGACAGCAGAATAAATGAGACTCCGTTCACTTTCCTCCGCTTTCCTGTTACCCCTCCCCACCCTGCCCCAAGGAGCTGAGATATTACAGCAATCTACTCGCTGGTAGATAAACCCCTTTGTACTCCCGGTTCTTAAATAGGATGCTTGGTAACGGTTAATCTTAGGTGTTGCTGGAAACTAGAGATTTGACTAGATTTCTGATGGGGAAATTTCTGATTTTCAGACCGATGGTCTTTGAGGTCCCAAGCCTATTGGCTAGTTACAGAACTGTAGTTTTAAGAGGAAAAACATACGTTCAGTCCTTAGGAAGGGAGACGCAGGAGAGCCTTACCACCAGGGGGCCCTGTACTTTCCTGCCCTCTTCGGAAGGCAGAGGCTGCAGAAGTGAGACAAGTGGCAAGCCTGTTGGAATGCACTGGGTCCGCGTGTTTGCGTGTCCCCGGGGTGCGTTTTGTTCCTCTATCTGTATGGTTCTCTCAATTTTCTTCCTTTTGCTCTTACTCAGGGCGCGAAGGAGGCGCTAGATTTGGGGATCACGGGCCCAGAAGGAATCGAGATCAGCCGCCCGGAGGAGGTGAGGAACACTGGCTGTGCCTCTTCTCAGCTGCTTTCCTGTGGGCTCACAGAACTGTTAGCCTAGAAGAGACATCAACAAATATGAGTTGTATATTATCGCTTTCTCCGTGGGTGAAATTCCCAACTGGAAGCTTTGCAGAGATCAGCCATCTCTCCCTGCTGAGGCTGACTTGGCCCTGAGCTTCCTTGGGAAAGACAATTGGAGGAAACCAGACCCACCTAGTTTGATTCTGATGTCGGCGATCCCGCCGGGGTTGCTTCCCCCAAGATTGAATGGGGAAAGAGAAGACGGAGGGAAAGGGCTTTCGGGTGTAGGAAGAAATTCCAGATTACAAGCCCGTGATGTAGCGTTGTAGGAATGAGAGCCTCTGAGAGAAGCTTCGGACCCTTCCCACCAGACACCGGAAGCACACACGCGTCTGTACTCTCTGCCCCTCGTTAGCGTGTTAGCCACCGTGATGGTAACGAAAAGCTCTACTCTGCCCTGGCCTCTGGTCTTATCCTGCCTCAGTTTCGCAAGGTGTCCACACAGATCCCCAACAGTGCCCCCGCTACAGATTTCTGTTCTGGAGGGGACCTCCCTGACAAATCATGCCTTCTTGTCCTGTGACCCTATTCAGCCATCGCCTGGCGTTTGTGAAGAGAAAGCTATTTTTCGCTTTTTCAAAGCGTGCAGTGCAGAGCGGTGGCGGAATGTCCGTGAGGGGTCGATGGGGGCCCTGCGGGACGAGGAGCCAGAGACCGGGTGTCATGGCACTGCCATCAGACACGCAAGTCCCTGAGCGGACCCGTAAGGACACGAGTGGGCGGGTGGGCACAGGACTGGGCTTTGTTCAGTTACACGAGGGGAAGAGCAAAGCTTCGACTGTAGGCTATTAATAGCAAGAGTCATCACTGTCATCATCTATGGTTAAAGGCTCTAGGCCAGGAGAGATTTTGCTCTCCAGCGGACATCTGACAATGTCTAGCGGTATTTTTGGTTGGCCCACCTCGGGGGGCAGGGGGGAGGGTGTGGCACTGCTGGCATCGAGTGGGGAGAGGCGAGGGATGCTGCCCAGACGGCCCCCCGCCACAAGGAATTACCCGGCTCAAAATGTCAGTGGTGCCGAGGTTCGGAAACCCGGATCGAAGTTAATTTCCAGCTTGATATTAGTGAGTATCATTCCTTGCTACAGTGCTGAGGTGGCTGTGGAAAGAATACACTAGAAAACATGGAGAGATGAGACTCTAGGTTTCTGTTTCCTTTTGTTGCCTTTCTTTCTTTCTTCTTTCTTTCTTTCTTTCTTTCTTTCTTTCTTTCTTTCTTTCTTTCTTTCTTTCTTTCTTTCTTTCTTCCTTTTAGTGAGAGAGAGAGAGAGCATGAGCCAAGAGGAGGCAGAGAGAGAGGGAGGGAGAGAATCTCAAGCAGGCTGCGCACTGCCAGCGCAGAGCCCGACGTAGGGCTAGAACTCATGAGCCACGGGATCATGAAATCAAGAGTCAGACACCTAACCAACTGAGCCACCCAGGTGCCCCAGAAAGGGAAGGATTTTTTTATTTGTTTTAATGTTTATTTTTGAGAGAGGGAGCGTGTGTGAGAGAGAGAGAGCGCCCATGAGCAGGGGAGGGGCAGAGAGAGAGAGAGAGAAGGGCCAGAGGGTCCAAAATGGGCTCCAGCTGACAGCAGAGAGCCCGATGTGGGGCTCAAACTCGAGAACCATGAGATCATGACCTGAGCTTCGTTGCTTAAATGACTGAGTCACCCAAGCACCCCCCCCCCAATTTTTTTAAGTTTATTTCTTTATTTTTGAGAGAGAGAGTGAGGCAGACAGAAAATCCCAAGCAGACAGCACAGAGCCCGTGCAGGGCTTGATCCCACAAACCGTGAGATCGTGACCTAAGCCAAAACCAAGAGCTGGATGCTTTAACCAACCGAGCCACCCAGGCGCCCCTCGTTGCCTTTTATTTAAGGCTTGAGTAGCATCCAGCGAGGTTATGCCTGGTGAGGTAAATCCTCGGATTCTCTCAGGGTGAGAAGTGGTTAGAGCTGGTGCCCCTGCCCAGGGCTTACCCCCCGGGCCAGCCCGTATGGGTGCAGTTGGCTCCTCCCGCTCTGTGTTGGATATTCCAGCTCTTTCTACAAAGTGGGCTCTTGAGCAGAGGTGGGCTTGCTTGGGAGAGAGAGTGAAGGCTTGTTTTCCTCCTGTCCTTTTTTCTAACAGCTGGAGGCTGAAGCCACTCACCGAGTTATCACCATTGCAAACAGGGTAAGTAGACCCCTGCTGGCCCTAAACCCATTCTCGACTCTGGATCAGAAACTGGAATCTTCAGTCTATACAATGGAGTCGCATTCTGCCCGGGGTCCCAGCACCGTGCGTGGCTCGCAGGACCCCAAAACCGTTTGCTGGGTGTTGTTATTCCCACAGACCTGGCAGAGGGCCTCCTAGCTGCCGCTCTCTGTTCCACCCCGGTGAGCTTGCTCAGTCCGGCTTCAGCTCAAGGGGAAATGGCTCCCGTGGGAGGCAGGGTGGGTTGGGGGTCCACGGCGGCTCACTGCAAACGAACTCTGTTTCCTGTGGAGGAATTTGCTTAGAGGACCATGATCTAAACCTCTGCCTCTAGACCACTTATAAGTTTTCGTCAATAGTACAGCCCAGGTGTCCATTTGCAAGACCGGTCCTGTCTGACACAGACTCTGAACCCTGAGCCTCTTGTATTTTGTTCTTCTCAGGGTACATTCTGTCTACTGATAAAGCAGCCCTCGTAATTTTAGATACGAAGTATAATCCAGGACTGTCTCTAGGTCATCAGGTTCATGAACAGGAAATTTAAAAAGTCCCTTGTGTTAAGTTATAAATCATCTCGATTCCGGCTGGTGAAAGACGGGAGGTTTAGCCCTCAATAGCTTGCTCTGACGTTTCCACTGGGCTCTGGTGCTTGCCCGCTCCGGGCTTCACGCAATCTGTGCTCTGGCCGCCAGCCTGCGTTCCCAGCGGAAGACCCCCCTCCCTGAGAGCGGGGCTGAGAGATGCAGGGGGAGGTGCTGCGCCAGAATTGGTTCGGCGGGGGCTACGCCAGCGCTTGTGAGGTTCATGGGGTCGATGCTCTCTCCTTTCTGCCGGTTCCTTGTTTAGACTCACTGTCCAATATACCTGGTCAACGTGTCCAGCATCTCGGCCGGCGACGTCATCGCAGCTGCTAAGATGCAAGGTGAGTCCTTGGGCTGGAATGGGCAGTGCGCATGGGTGGCGGGGTTGCAGCCCCGCGGGGCCCCCCAGAGTCCTCCTTTTCTCTCCTGTCACCCGCAGAAGCACTGCGCCAGCCTGGGTTCAGTGCATTAGAACCCGTGTTTTCCTCTGTACGTTTGTATGCATAACGGCTTTACAGAAGTGTCTGTCACCTCTCCAGGGTCTGGTAGAATTTTCCAAATTTTCAGTCAACTCATTAATTTGTATCTTTTTGGCCTCTTGGGTTTTACTCCTCGTTGCCTTGGTAACTAACATAAAATTCTGGACCAGTTCCAATGGACATTTCAAGGGAACGCCTGGGAAGTCCCTGGAGAAATAACAGCATATGGACCCAACTTCCCTTACAGCCACCCAACACCCTGTGTATGAGCCCCGGATCCCTGTGTGTCTGCTGTTTTTAAGCACTGGCCAGCGCCTGAAGGTTTTTATACTGGCTTATAGTCTTGGCCCAGCTCAGGGTGCCAGTGAGGTCCTGGAGAAACAAAGTCACGGTCACAGACCTGGGGATATAAATCAGAGCAAGGGCTTTCAGCCTTCTGGTAGTACTGCCCGAGAGATCCTGCCTCCTGCCTCTCCCTCAGTGGGAGCCCCTTGGGTGTCTCACCCACACCGTTGGCCCTCCTTCCTCCCATCAGTGCCCTGCAGCACCAGTGGTCCCCCCAGACTGCGGTGCTGCCCCTCTTCGGCACCCTCAACCTTCTGTTCTCCTTGCCTCCAGCCACCATGGCAGTATGGAGCACTCTGGCCTTGAACCCAGCTGTGCTCTCAAACCCCCGTGTAAGCTTGGGCAGGTCCCTTCCTCTCCCTGACATCAGCTCCTCCACCTATGAAATGGGAGTCTCAGACCAACAGTCTCTCAGTTCGCCAGCTTCCTCGTTATGGCTTGACCTTTCTTCTTCCAGGGAAGGTTGTGCTGGCCGAGACCACCACCGCGCACGCCACCCTGACAGGCTTACACTACTACCACCAGGACTGGTCCCACGCGGCCGCCTATGTCACGGTGCCTCCGCTGAGACTGGACACCAACACCTCGACCTACCTCATGAGCCTGCTGGCCAAGTAAGGCATTTTAGCGGAACCTCCGTGGCTCCGTAGCACGTCCTTAGCTCATAATGTCACAGGTCTTCAAGGTGGTGTCGTAGAGACACCAAATCTGACCCCGTCAAACCCTAGTCAAGCCCTGCCCATAGGATGGATTTGCTTTTGTTACCTTCTCCAGAGCCCATCGGATCATTGCCGTCCTGTTGGGCTTCTCCGACCACTTGATTTGGAGTGAGAGCTTCTGAAGTGTAAGAGGCAAGAGCACATATGAAAAAATGTGAACGGTGATTATTCAGAATTTCCAGGGACATTGCTTTTACCCTGAGGACCACTGCGGGGCTGTAGGATGCGGCCGCTGACTTATCCTAGAAATAATATGTGGGCCTTTCCGTCTCTTCTTTCTTCACCTCCCCCTCCTCAGTGTTTCGCATATGGTTTCCCCTTTCTTTCCCCTTTTTCCTTTCCTTCTGTCCTCTCTTCCTCTTTCCCTCTCCTTCTTCCCCTCCATCTCCTTTTCTCCAGCTCCTTTTTCTTTTTTTTTAAAGAGACTTTTTTTAACGTTTATTTATTTTTGAGAGACATAGAGACAGAGCGTGAGCAGAGGAAGGGCAGAGAGAGGGGAGAGCACAGAATCTGAAGCAGGCTCCAGGCTCTGAGCTGTCAGAGCCCCCGAAGCGGGGCTCAAACTTGGGAACGGTGAGATCATGACCTAGGCTGAAGTCAGACGCTCAACCAACTTGGCCACCCAGGCGCCCCTTCAGCTCCTTTTTCTAACATGACTTTTTCCCGTATGATCTAAATCTAAAGGGAAAGTTTTAATGAACGGTCTGAATTCAGTGGGACACAAAGATGAAAAGATTTTGTTTTGTCCCAAATTGCTTGCAGCTTTTCTTCCCTTTAGTGACATTTTGGATAGAATCCATTGTTTTTTCTCCTTTTTGGTTGTTAAAGTCTAGTTGTTTTTTGTTTTTTGTTTTTGTTTTTGTTTTCTTAAAATGTTTATTTATTTTTGAGAGAGAGAGCGGGGAAAAGGCAGATAGAGAGAGAGGGACAGAGGATCTGAGGCTGGCTCAGCACAGAGCCTGACGTGGGATCACGAACTGAGATCCTGGCCTGAGCCTGAAGTCAGACACTTAACCAGCTGAGGCTCCCAGGCACCCCAAGTCTAATCTAGTTTAAATGTCAGTCGCCTCCCTTCCCCACGCCCAGTTCGCTGGTGGTGGAGTTCTTCTCCACACCCAAGCACCAGTCTATACTCCTGCTTCTCAGACTAAACGTGACTGGCCTTTGGCACCCTCCTTGCACAGGGAATGTTCCCTTGCCGACTCTCTTGTGCAGCCCTCCTACGATCCCCGGATGTGGAAGACAGATTCCAGCCCAACCTCTTCCACCTGCCCCTTTCTTGCTTCTAGAACTAGCAGTGCCCCTGTGAACAAGGACCCTGGAAGGCAGCTCCAGCCTGGCCCTCTTCTACAGTGTCTGGGGCCCAGAGAAAGCTCACATAGCTTTGCCACCCTCTACGGTGGGAGGGCAGTCTACCCCCATCCCGCTGGCTCTCCTCACCCAGAGGCTCAGGGTGGGTCCCCGGTCCCCTCCCAAGCAAGAGGCCCACAGCAATCACCTCTGTTCTCCACGGGTGAACCTGCTGAAATGTCCCCTCCTTGACTATGGAGGAGACTGCTAGGAGAGAGGGTAGGGAAGCCCCACTCAAACACGAAAAGAAGGAAGAGGAAAAGACCACAGGACTCTTCATCCTGTGATACTCAGTCTCCCTCCCTGTCTTAGGCTTTTGTATACCTGGGGGGTGGTGACAGGCCTCTTCTCGTCTAGGGCGATGGCGGGGATGATGGAGGGAAGTAGCCAGCCCCGACTGAAGATGACGGGACACTTGTTTTATCCAGGTCCTGAGTGTTCCATCCTGGGTGCCGACAATCGGGAAATTCCCACTCGGCATCCTGCTGTGTTCACCCCTTAAAGAGGAGTATAGGGTGCAGTCGTAAGGTCGCGGGGCACAGGTGGCCCCTGGAGGGCCGGTGTATGCGTGGCACAGCGCAGCACCTGTTTCCTGTCCCACAGGATCGCTGCGATACAGAGCAGCAGCCCTTACACGTTTAGATAGATGAGGGCGTACGAGAGAGGAGACATGCCACGCCAGCTCTGACTTGTAAAAATGCTTCCCGCTGGGGGGAGTTGCCTGGGTGGCTCAGTTGGTTAAATATCCGACTCTTTGATTTCAGCTCAGGTCATGATCTCATAGTTTGCGAGTTCGAGCCCCACCTCAGGCTCTGCGCTGACCTGCGGAGCCTGCTTGGGATCCTCTCTGTCCCTCTCTCTCTGCCCCCTATGGCTTGTTCTCTTTCAAAGATAAATAAATAAACCTTAAAAATCTGAATATTAAAAATAAATAAATTTTAAAGATGGTTTTCATTGGGAAATACCAGCCAGTCTCTTTTTCCATCATTATCAACACAACAAAAACAGACAAGCATCAAGAGTCCACTGTAGTAATTCGGGCTCAGTTCCAAGGTCAGAAAATCTTTTGAAATACCTCTGCTTGCCACCGACAAATTTACTCAAAGAACAAATAGGTGGCACTGGTCCCAACCTACCCAGACTATAGTGGCCCCAACCCACGTACATTCAAACAGGCAGGGGAATTACAGCGTTGTTAATGGAATAATTTAAGTTTTATGTCTAGCCTATTTTTAATTTAAATTATTTAAATAAATGTACTCACTTAAGACGAATTGTAATTTCATGTTAACTATCATGAGAATAGTTTGAATCCCTTTTTAAAATCAATGCACGTTGTAAAAGTGTAATTTTATAGAATTTGGAGCGTTTTAACATTTTTGTTATTTATAGGAATTTATGGTTACTATCCTTTGTGTTTAGGACATGTCGTTGGTGATAACTGATATTATACAAAACACTTGGTAGAAAACCCAGACACCGATCGCCATATTCCTTTAGGAAAATGTGTGCTGCTGCTTTGTGATCTGCTTTAGGATGTGAATTCTTATATATCAAGGGCAAAAGCACCATCTATGGGTGTAAGGATTGATCCTCTATTTAAAATCTAATCTCACTAACAAAAATTTAAATAAAATTAATTAATTAATTAAAAATGGCTGTTGACATAAATAAATAAATAAATAAATAAATAAATAAATAAATAAAATCCAATTTCGTGGGGTGCCTAGGCTGGCTCAGTCGGTAGAGCGTGCTACTCTGGATCTTGGGGGAGTGAGTTCCGGCCCCATGTTGAGGGTAGAGATTACTTAAACATAAAATCCTTAAAATAAAATCGAATTTCTTTTTCCTTTTTTTTAATTTATTTTTTTTTTTTAACGTTTATTTATTTTTGAGAGACATAGAGACAGAACGTGAGCAGGGGAAGAGCAGAGAGAGAGGGAGACACGGAAACCGAAGCAGGCTCCAGGCTCTGATGAGCCATCAGCACAGAGCCCGACGCGGGGCTCGAACCCACAGACCGTGAGATCATGACCTGAGCCGAAGTCAGCTGCTTAACCGACTGAGCCACCCAGGCGCCCCTCTTTTTCCTTTTTTTAAAATTTTTTACTGAAATGTAGCTGACACACGACGTGACCTGAGTGACACGTGCACAGCCGTGATGCGCCACTCTCTGCGTTATGCTGTGCTACCTGCTGTCACCATGCGACGCTACCCCCATACCATTGACTGTATTCCCTGTGTTGTGCCTTTCCTGGCTGTGACTTATTCGTTCCATAACTGAAAACCCAAATCTCCCCCTCCCCTTCGCCCATTTTGCCCAGCCCGCCAGCCCCCCTTCCCCTCTGGCAACCACCAGTTTGTTCTCTGTGTAAAATTTAATTTCTTAAAGGGGCCAGAAGGTTTTTTTCATTTGAATAGGTAACATTTTAAAGTACTTACGGGGCACCTGGGTGGCTCAGTTGGTTGAATGTCCAAATTCGGCCCAGGTCATGATCTCCCGGGTCGTGAGTTCGAGCCCTGCATCGGACTCTGTGCAGACAGCTCAGGGCCTGGAGCCTGCTTGGGATCCTGTCTCCCTCTCTCTCTGCCCCTCCTCAACTTGTGCTCTGTTTCTCTCTCTCAAAATGAACATTAAAAAAAATTTTTTTTAAGTACTTAACAAAGACAGTCATGTTTTAAACTTGAACGAGTATGGGCGTGGGGGTCGTATCTCCTAGATTCAGGGCAGCACTAGGAGACCTCAGAAGCCCTTCTGGAGCGTGACCACACTCGTTCACACCTGCCCCCAGGGGCGCCTCCTTGTGCAGGAGCCTCCTCTGAAAGGTGGATGCCCAGTAGGACTCAATTAAAGAATGGGAGTTGGGGTCCCTGACCCTCAGCCCCTGATGCTGACAGGTGCCTCTTCTGATCTGAGCCCCGCCTGGGGGTCTGGAGGACCCCTGAGACGAGGGCGAAGCTCTGATTGGGTTCCACAGGCCCGGGGAACGTGGGCAGCCCTGGGGTGCTCTAGAACAAACCCTCTGCTCTGGGGGGAGTTCGCCCATGCCGCGGGAAGAGCCAAGTCATCTCGCTGTGGATTTGGTCAAGGACCTCAGTCATTTAGCAACAGGTGGTGACTGATGAGCCCTGCCAGGCCCCCAGTGGAGACAGCCCAGTATGCAGCCTGACCCCGAATCGTCTGAGAGCCTTAGGAACATGCCTCGTCACTGGGGCGCCTGGGTGCCTCTGTCGGTTGAGTGTCTGGTTCTTGCTTTCGGCTCAGGTCATGATCTCATGGTTCCTGAGTTTGAGCCCTGCCTCAGGCTCTGTGCTGACAGTGCAGAGCCAGCTTGGGATTCTGTCTCCCTCTCCCCCTCTTCTCTCTCCCTCTCTCTCTCCCCCCCTTCCTCTCCCTCTCTCTCTCTCCCTCTCTCAAAATAAATAAACTTAAAAATATGTCTCATCGCCAAGCCAGTGGATGCCTTCTACTCCCAGATTCCCCTTTGAACGTGGGCAGCTTAGATGGCCTGCAGGCATTCACAGGCTTTGGTGCCTCCTGCAAACAAATTAGACTCTCAGGGCCCCTGCCGCGTGGTCCCAGCAGCTGTCTCCCTCTCCCACGTGATCCCCATGCTCCAGCCAGGACTCTCCCTGCCCTCCAACGGTGTTTCCTCCTGAGGTTGCCCTGGCCTGGGTGGTGTGGGCACCCTCCCGCCTCTGCCCCTCAGCACCTCGGGGCCCTCGGCCCCCAGAGATCTCTGACCACAGGGCTGGCTGTCTGCCGCCCTCATTTGGTAGAGGAGCTGCTGCCTCGTGTACTGTGGCACTCTGAATCCTGGCAAGGCTGGAAACCGCGGAGAGCCCCACCGTGCCTTAGCTACCCACGGCCTCGCATGGAGGTCAGCCTCGCATGGAGGTCGGCCTCAGACACCTTCTGAGGACAATGGTCCTAGAGGGCGGGGGCGATGAGCCGGTTGACTTGCATACAATCACTGGTTTACTAAGGCAGACGTCTCTCCTGTCTTGTCCCTCCTTTCCTCTTCTGTGCCATTCAGAGTCCCCACGCCCAAGAAAGGCTATGGCGGCAGGTTAGTTAGCAACACTTCACATTGGACTTGTAGATGTTTTACCAAGCACGTGCTTGTCGCCAGCAGGGACTGGTCGAGGTCGAGGGAGATGAGAGGAGGTCGGCGTCTGGGCCTCTGGCAGTAAAACCGAAAACTTTTTCTTCCCGCTGTCTTACTCTTAAAAGTTGGTGCCCCAAAGGCCCCCATCAATGTCTCCTGTGACACTGACAGTCCGTGTCCTACTCGGCCCACAATCCCATTCTACAGACGAGGAGACTGAGGTTCACGCAAATTAAGTAACTTGTTAGAGTTCAGCTTTGCCTGGATCTGAAGCAAAGGCTTCTCAGACCCTGCACCTGTCTCTACGCTCTGGGACCCTGACCTCCCTCCCTTTCCGGTCCATCTTTCTGTCCGTCCAGTGACACTCTGAACATCGTGGCGTCGGACCACCGGCCTTTCACCACGAAGCAGAAAGCTATGGGCAAGGAGGACTTCACCAAGATCCCGCATGGAGTGAGTGGCGTGCAGGACCGCATGAGCGTCATCTGGGAGAGAGGAGTGGTACGTTCCGGGGACCCCTCTCGGCTCGAGTCCTAGCAAGGGTTTTCCCCCTGAGGAGGGCTGTATCAGCGGCTCCTTGTTTCACTCAAAAACAAAACCAAAGCGTTCTTATTTTCACCCAGTCAGAAAGGTAGTACAGCCTAGTATAGAAATTTGGAAAATGCAGAAAAGTATTAGGAAAAAAAATACCTTCATAATTCTATACCGAGAAATTAAAGTATTAACATTTTGGTATATTTCTTTCTAGTTCTATGCATGTGCTAGATGTTATTTTAAAAATTGGGTTCGTCTTTTTTTTTTCTATAACAGTGTATCTTGAGTGTCTTCCTGTATCAGTAAAAATTCTTTAAAAACATCTTTTTTTATTTTTAAAAAAAAATTTTTTTAATGTTTTATTTATATTTGAGAGAGAGAGAGAGACAGAGTGCGAGGAGGGGAGGGGCAGAGAGAGGGAGTCACAGAATCAGAAGCAGGCTCCAGGCTCTAAGCCATCAGCACAGAGCCCGATGCGGGGCTCGAACTCACAAACCGCGAGATCATGACCTGAGCCGAAGTCGGTTGCTTAACCGACTGAGCCACCCAGGCGCCCCTAAAAACATCTTTTTTAAAAATGATTATTTGTTTTTGAGAGAGAGAGAGAGACAGACAGAGAATGAGCGGGGGAGGGGCAGAGAGAGAAGGAGAGAGAGGATCCGAAGCGGGCTCTGCACTCACAGCAGAGCTCCCAACGCGGGGCTGAAACTCACAACCATGAGATCACGACCTGAGCCAAAGTCGGAGGTTCAACCCACTGAGCCACCCAGGTGCCCCCAAAACATCTTTTTTTTTTAATTTTTTAATGTTTATTTTTGAGAGAGAGAGACAGAGCATCAGCAGAGGAGAGGCAGAGAGAGAGGGAGACACAGAGTCTGAAGCAGGCTCCAGGCTCTGAGCTGTCAGCACAGAGCCTGATGTGGGGCTTGAACCCACAAACCGTGAGATCATGACCTGAGCCGAAGTCAGATATTCAACCAGCTGAGCCACCCAGGCGCCCCCAAAACATCTTTTTAATAGTCAAACAATATTTCCTCCAATGGAAATACCACATGTCAGTAAATCCTTCCCTGAGTTTGGAACTTTTAGCTGTTTTCAAAGTTTTGTGCTTACGAACAACGCTGCAGAGAGCTTCTTCATTCAGGAGCATATACGTGTGAGCACTTCTATGTCCCTAGGACGGTTTCCTAGAAGCAGATTTCTGGGCCGAAGGGAATGAACCTTTTTTAAGGCTCTTTATATATTTTGTCCAATTGTTTTTCGAGAAAAATAGGGACTAGGACTTCATTTGAATACCACCTGTTCCCCCATGAAGAATGAGTATTCTTGGTCTTGACCTACCACAGATCAGCTGCATCAAATAGGAGCCTAAGGAGATTTGAAGTCCTCGAGAGAAAGCCGCCCGCTCAGAGGGGCCCACGAGGGGCTGTGGACTCCCCCCTTGAAGGGAGTCCACGGTGCTCTCACTGGTGGGAGGGGCAAGAAGGTGTTTTTCAAGAGCACAGAATATACGTCCCTTTGTGGATGAAGGAAGGCTCCTGACCTGTCTGTAGTGGATGCATGAGTGGCGCTGGTTGTACAAACAGGAGATAGATTTCCACCGGCCTTTTGCGAAGAGCCCACTCACCGTCATTGCCGGATGAAGAGTAAGGATTGAGCAATGGCCGGGGACCAAGCCAAGCAGGCTGGCTCATCTGAGACGGTGCCCGCATCATCCTTCTCAGCATTGTTGTTCCGGCCAACCAAAAGACCACGGGCCAGAGCCCGGGGTGACCGCGGAGGGTTTGAGGCACACACAGGGCGTGGGTGACTTGACACTGTTGCAATGTTGCAGGTTGGAGGCAAGATGGACGAGAACCGTTTTGTGGCCGTTACCAGTTCCAACGCAGCGAAGATTCTCAACCTGTATCCCCGCAAGGGCCGCATCATCCCTGGAGCCGACGCCGACGTGGTGGTGTGGGATCCGGAAGCCACAAAGTAAAACCTGCTGCCAGTCGCCAGGGCTGGGGGGGCACTTGGGATTTTAAGGAACTTGTGTCGCAAAACTCCCCCCGGGGTATCATCTTTGCACTGCATCTAGCGTAGAGAAGTAGGACTCAGTGGCGCGATCAGTTCCACAAACACTCGAGGGCCTGCCGTTGTCCGGGCACTAGGAACGCAGCAATGAACGAGACAGGCTTCAGACCTGCCGCGGCGTGTCGCCGTGTGCGTAGCGCTGTACAGTATCTCAGAGCGGCTTCACGGCGGTGAGCTCATTTGATTTTCATGCAGCCCCAGGAAGCACTCGTGCTGGCGTTATTTCCATTTTCCTGTTGAAGCAACGAAGACCAGAGGGTAGAGGGGCTCCCCACATCACACAGCTAATAGGCCCTTGAACTAGACAGATATTCTGACGCTCCGGGCTCCTCCGCCAGCCCTCTGCTTCCCTCCCGGAGGATGCTGGGTACTCTCGAGTGCACAGTGCTTGACACCCACAGCATTAGTGAATGACCGCAGGATGAGCGAATGAATGAAGCATGCCGGGAGTTCCCATGCGGCGGGAGACAGAGCATGGTTTTTACTCGGAGATTTGGGCAGGGGAGATGGATACCGCTCTTTCAGATTAAGTTTCATTCAATCACTCAACAGATTTTTGTTAAGTGCTGCTGTTGGCCTGGTAGTTTTCTCGGTGGACAGACTAGAAGTGAAGACGATAAGCAGAAATTTAATGGAGTTTTGAAACTAAACAGCTGAATTGAAAAGAAAGTTCACCCTTCACCCTGTGTACACCACCCACCCCAATGCCAGGATACCCACACTGTCCTCCCCATTAGAGCATTCGAGAAGCCACGTCCCGCATCCAGAAGCCCGGGGCTGGTCCCGTTGCTGTAGAGGTGGGGTGGTTAATGATTACTGTTGGCAGAAAACTGGCTAGGGTTTGGCCCCGTTGATTGATTTCCCAGGGCTGCTCCGGCCCTGCCACAGACTGGTGGCTTACACACCAGAAATTTATGTTCTCACAGTTCTGGAAGCTGGGAGTCCGAGATCAAGGTGTCAGAGGGTTTGGTTTCATCCGAGGCCTCTCTCCGTGGGGCGGAAACAGCTGCCTGACCCCTCCGTCTTCACCCCTCTCTCCCCTATGAGTGTACGTGTCCGGTGTCTGGATTTCCTCTTCTCATAAGGACACCAGTCAGATTGGATTAGGGTCCACTTGTACGATCTCGTTTTACTTTAATTAGCTCTTTAAAAGCCCCGTGTCTAAATGCAGGCACATTCAGAGGCTGGGGGTGAGGACTTCAGTGTGTAAATCGGGGAGGTGATGGGCTTCGGTCTGCAGCAAACGGCTTTGGGGGACTATAATTCCTTCTCACGACCATCACCCCATCCCGCTGACCGTCTTCTCGTCCCGCCGAGCCGTGAAATCTTTACCTCTTCTCAGAGCTTTCTCTCCCACCCCTGCCTCGCCACCAGGACCATCTCAGCCAGCACCCAGGTGCAGGGAGGAGACTTCAACCTGTACGAGAACATGCGTTGCCACGGCGTACCGCTGGTCACCATCAGCCGGGGGCGAGTCGTGTACGAGAACGGCGTCTTCATGTGCGCTGAGGGCACCGGCAAGTTCTATCCCCTGAGGTCCTTCCCAGACACTGTCTACAAGAAGCTAGTCCAGAGAGAAAAGGTAAGAGGAGGGAAGGGGAAGAAGGCGTTTAGGAAGAGGTTAAAGCCCCCTGTTGGGGAAATTCTGTAATGACTGTTTTAAACCTCAAAGATGTTCTCATTCCATTTTCCCGCTGAATCTTATCGCCTCGAATGGTCGCTCTGGGAACAACCAAAATAGCAGAAAGGGAGAACCTGTGACAGAGGAAACTGTGTGGGGAACAGTCCCTAATTCCCCCCAGAGCTAAGGAAATCCCGCAGGATGCTCACGGATGTCCCCGGCGTCTAGTCTCCGGGAGGACTTTCACCAACCGTCAGATGGGATTCCTGGCTCGGCCTGGGTTACCACGCTTGCCCCGGAGGTGCTCGTCCCCTGAAACCTCCCCGCCCCTTGCGACTGGAGTGAGGTTGGCGGGATTTGCTGGGTCTGGACACCCCCCAACCCTGATGTGGTCAGGCCAGGTCTAGAATACATCATACCCCAAGCACTTGGATTCCATAAGCATACTCGCTGTTCCCGAAATCTTCAGGCTTCGCCTCATGCCCAGGGGTTCCTGTCCTCTGACTAGACACATTGACCCGAAAGAAGTCTGGCTCATTGCTTAGGATTGGCTGCCCAGACTTACGCTTGAGAGCTGCCCTGAAGCACCTGGCCTGGTTCTTGCTGACAACCCCGGGCGCTGGGGACTGCAGCCTTGGCCTGGGGGTTGGGGTGGGGGGGGGACCAGAGCATCAGAAAAGAACAGATCCGACACACTGACAGCTGAAAGCACGTGGTTCTCCTCGCGGTTTCTCCTCCCCTTCCTCTGGCATAAAGCCATATTACTGTGGCTTCGGAATGCTCCTGTCTAGAAAAGGTGGGTGTTTTTCCACCACGCCTGAGGGCCCAGGAGCCCCAGCCTCACCGGTGCAGCGGCGCTCCCGCCTAGGCTCTGGGACGCCACGGTTGTAATCATGGTGCCCTTAAGAGACATTGATCCTTTTTGTTGTTGTTGTTGTTTTATTTTATTTATTTTTTTATTAAAAAAAATTTGTTTTAACGTTTATTTATTTTTGAGAGACAGAGAGACAGAGCGTGAGCAGGGGAAGGGCAGAGAGAGAGGGAGACACAGAATCTGAAGCAGGCTCCAGGCTCCAAGCTGTCAGCACAAAGCCCGACGCGGGGCTCGAACTCACAGACTGTGAGATCGTGACCTGAGCCGAAGTCGGACGCCCAACCGACTGAGCCACCCAGGCGCCCCTGTTGTTGTTGTTTTAAATTTCCTCTCCCAGCTTCTGCTGTTCTATTCTTCTGCTCCTTCTGCCTGGTACATCCCAGTCCTCTGTACGCAGCAGGGGCCTACTATGTGTTCTGAAGGTAGTAACAGAGAAATTTTCCTGTAAACTGCCGAGTCTGGCCTTGTGGACCGGCTGCTGGTCTGTGCCAGAGGTGAGGCCCATGCTCTCCACTCATCAGCAGCTCTGGCTTGTCGCAGGGACCAGAGATATACAGGACTTTGACTGAAAATAGACTCAGCCGCCATATTCCGGAGCTCTAGAAATCTGCTCAATAACATCTCAGAAATAGGCCTTTTAAGAGCTGCCTGTGGCTTGGCCCACACTGCCATGGGATGGTCACCTCTCCTCTTCAGCCAAACTTTCTTAGCATCGTGGTTCTCCAGTCCTTGATGCAAAAAGCCAAGCTTCTCTGCCCAGACCCTCGGGCCTCCCCTCCTTGTACCCGTTCTTGTTCCTTCCTTGAACCACCCAAAGGCTTTCAGGAGCAGCCGCTTCAGACCGTGTCCTTCCAGCTGTTCTCTGTCCACTGCTCAGGCTGGCCCGTGAGGCCCCAGCCCCGGAAGGAAGGCTCTACCAGGAGACATCGGGGGGGGGCGGGGCAGGTAGGCTTTCCTACGCTCTCCGGGCCTCTCACCAAGACTTCTCTCCACTCCGAGTGTGGACCTCAGTACAGCCCCTCTGTACAAGTTCGTTCACAAAAACTACAGCTTTCTTCCCCAAACTATGGTCCGGCTCTCCTGGGCTGAGAGGGGTGTGCGTGACGGGACGAGGGGAATGCCACAGTCGGACAGCACTGGTTTCCGTTCCCCATTTTTGATTAGCACGTAGAATTTTAAGTGATCAGGCAAACAGGGAGTTCTGGGTTCCCGAAGGCACAAGGGGGAAACGCGAGCATGTCTGTGACCCCTGAGTTCTTCTCGACTCGCAGGCTCAGGGGCCTTTGAGGTCCTGCCGTTGCTTGGCTCCTTCCCAGTCTCGATGAAGTAACAGCACTTACAACTGATATTTGAAAAGCAGTCATCTGAAGCCTAAAAGTACGCAGGGCATATGAACCCCCAAAAATCAATTCTGCTGGCGTTCCGTGCGTGAGGGCCCAGAGTTCTCAGAATGACTGAAGACCCTTCTCTCCCAAAGGCCAGCAAAGGAAGAACTCCAAAGCCAGAACTGGCGTGGGGGAGCAGACTTGGGTGCCCTGAAAAAAACAACAACATGATTTCAGTGATCACAGCATTCAGTCCGAAAGCAAACTTGAATGGTGAATGGTGCCATCCCCAGAAAGCTCCTCAGATGGGGCCCGCAGCAGAAGGCCTCGGCCAACCGACAAGAGCAGTGAGAGCGATTCATTCACACGGCAGCATGTCTGACCGAGGGCGGCTGCCGTTTTAAAAAGGAAACCGGAAAATAACGAAGTGTCGCTTGGGATGTGGAGAAGGGGACCCTGGTTCGTTGCTGGAAGGAATGTCAAATGGTGCAGGCACTTTGGAAAACAATGAGGCAGTTCCCCAAAAGTTAGGTATTAGAGTTGTCAGATGAGCCAGGACTTCTCCTCCTGGGTGTATCCTCAAGGGAAGTAAAAATATATGCCTACGCAAAAGCTCGTACGTAATGTCCGTAGCAGCGCCGTTCATGGAGGCCGAGAAGCAGAAACACCTCAAAGGTCCATCAACTGTTGAGTGGATAAACATAATGAAGGGTAGCCGTTCGGTAGAATATTCTTTGGCCAGAAAAGGAAATGGAGTACTCAAATATGCTACATGAACCTTTAAAGCATTATGCTAAGTGAAAGAAGCTCGTCACAAAAGCCCACATATTTTAAGATTCCATTTATGTGAAGCGTCCCTAATGTCCATAGGCAGAAGGTCCATTCGTGGTTACTGAAGGCCGGGGGGCAGGGAACAGGAGTGACTGCAAATGGGGGGGGATTGCTTTTTGGGGCGATGAAAATGTTTGGGAATTAGATGGTGGTGGTGGCGGCCCCACGCCGTGAATACATTCAACACCACTGAATTGCGTACTTTCAGACGGCGAGTTTTATGGTATGCGAATTATATTTCGATATGAAAGGAAAAGAATGACAGTTCCGTGGTCTTTCCAAAAAAAGATACTTTATTCAGGAAATTGGGTCAAAAGAGGGCAGAGGAAGTATTTGAAGCCCTTCTAAAGCCAACCTCATAAAAAGACGAGGTGGATCCCAATTCCCAACACACCGCTCCCCTCGGACCAGCCGCCATGGAAAAGTACCAGCTTCCAGGGTTGATATCAGTTCAACCCGGAGTCTCTTTATCTAAAGCATTCATTACAATGACCACGTAAGGTTCCCAAGAAAAAGCCAGTTCTGTTGCCTGTTCCGTTAAAGGAATGCATGTACGCAGAAAAAGAAAACTGTCAAAAAATCTCTTTTTCCAAAAATCGTCAATGATCAGTCCCTGAAGAGCCCGCGTCTCAGGGAAGACAGCCTCTCTGGTGGAGGGTGCAGTATATAGCCGGTAGCGAGGGGGCTGCCAGAAGCTGTCACCTGCCATGGTCACAAACTCCGTTTTCGCCCAGCCGGCGATTCCACCTTTCGCCGCTGGGACCCCAAAAGCCAACATGCAGCCTGGTAGAGGCCAAAACAGTTCAGACCAGGCTTGACATGCGGAGGGCTGCACTGAACTATAGCTCTGTTGTTGGAGAATCTAAAGGAAGATGGAGACTTCCAGTATCTTCAGTCTACATATCGTTTCAATGAGATTTTCAGGAAGCAGGAAGGAGGTTGAGGTTATGCCCCTGACCAGTGCCTGACGCTGCTCCTTCAGGCTTTCCGTGCGCACTCCAGCTCCCTCCGTCCTCACAGCAGCGCCTTTTAACTTGAAGAAGCACACGTAAATGACCTCTGCCGTAATCAGAGCCCCTGGTGCCTTTGCGTCACTTGCCACGTGCCAGGGCAGTTCTAAGAGATTTACGTGTTAAAGAATAATGTATTAATTCATTTGATCTCCTAACAATTCTATATGTAGTCCTCATAGGCACGACCTTCATCCTAGTTTTTGCTAATAAGGAAGCAGGCACAGAGAGGTTAGGTAACCTGCATACAGTGGCAGAGCTGGGATTGGAACCCAGGCTGTCTAGATACAGAACCCCGGCTCCGGACTTTACTGCCCTTGTGAGTACAAACTTAACACTGCCGCGCATCTCCAGAGCAGCTGGATTTTGCTTCCATCCCCACAAGGGTGTCAGATCGCAGTAAAAGGCATGGCCTCTTGGGAGCCTGGCGTGTGAGGGGATAACACTGCTCCATGGCGGGGGGCGGGGGGAACACCCCAGAAATCCATCTGCTGCCTTGGAAAGGATTCCACCAATGTGGAGGGGGAGCCAGCAGGGCCCCTCTGTACAAGGGCGCGGGCACACACAATGCACACGTCCGCACACTGTCGAGGAGGTAAAAGACTCCTCCACCCCTGAGCTCAAGATGTTAAGAAACGTTTGTCGCATGCAGTCATCTGGGTCCTGAGAAGAGCGGCAGCGTCCAGCCTCCTGCCGGCCATCGAGGAGGCCCTGGTGGAGGTGGCGTCTGGGCTCTGATGGTGTGCTCTTTTCCCATGTGCCCCTTCTCCGTCCTTCACTAGACCTTAAAGGTGAAAGGAGTGGACCGTACTCCCTACCTGGGGGACGTAGCTATCGTTGTGCATCCTGGGAAAAAAGAGACGGGAACGCCACTCGCAGACACTCCGACTCGGCCCGTTACCCGACACGGGGGCATGAGGGACCTTCACGAGTCCAGCTTCAGCCTCTCTGGTAAGAGCAAGGGCCACTCCAGCTGGGACGTGCGTCTCTACCACAGCGGGGTGGCCGGAGGAAAGGTCTGCCCTGGCAAGCAGGACCTCTGCGGCTTTTTCTCTCCATCTTCTCCCTCCTCCTCCCCCGCCCCCCCATCCCACGTCTGCAGATGAGCGCTGGGTCCCCCACAGAGACACACAAATATCAGGAGGGCTCTTCTGGTCGCTGGGCACCAGCCATTCCAGGAGGCCATGGCTTGTCTGGGGTTCTCCCTGTAGTGTCCAAGTTCAGACATTTTTCGCCTTGAAACCTCTCCGGGGCCCTGCACACAGGCGGTGCCCCAGGGATGATCAGAGGTCAGCCTGTACCCCAGTGCGGTCTGCCTGTCCCCATGCCCCTGCTCCTTGCCAGCCTCTGAAAGAGGTATTCCCCTATTCCGTTTCCTCCCTCACCTCAGCCCCACGTTTACCGCTCTGCCGCCGCCTTTGTTGCCAGCAATCGTAATCGTAATATATATAATACATGGGGGCGTGCTCTGGGACTTTATTGTCAATAACTCACACCCCAGGTGCTCTACAGTAGTGAAAGGTGGGGGGCGTTGCCACAAAAATGGTAGCCCTCCATGGAGAAGGAGCACGGTAAGGTGGCCTGGTCCTCCAGACAGCTTTGGCGGGACACTGGGACCCCCCCACCTCCACTTGAAAGGGGCAGGACTGGGTCTCCCTGAACATGCAGACCAGCCTTCAAAGTCAGACCAGGTGGAGGCCTGGCATCGCTCTGCAAGGGCCACACCGGGACCTGAACAGTGAGAGGAGCGAGATCCAGATCCTTCCATACAGGGTGTGGCATTTACTGTTATGATAGGTGTGGGGCTGCCCGCCGAGCTTCCGGTGTGTACCCCTATGTGCTGGCGGCAGCCGGGGGGGCAGAAGACACATAGTTCCTGTTTAGAGGTTTTGAGGACCTTGTAGTCTGTGGGGCGGGGTCCTTTCCACCCCTCTCTCCATCCTCGGAGGCAATCTCGGTGCCGAGATAATTATCCCCCCCCCGCCCCCCGCCCTGAGGGCCTCTGCCAGTCCCACCAGCGACAAGACACGTGTGCTGAGTGTCGAGAAGGAGTCCGTGGTGTGGAGTGTCGTGGTTGGGCCTTGCCATCCCAGCAGGTGTAGGCTCCCACAGCTGCCTGGCCAAGGCCCTTCTTGCAGCGGCCAGGCCCACAAGAAGCCACCAGGCTCTCAGAGCGGCCAGTGCCTGCCGCTCCCGGGTCTCAGGGCAGGATTCTCTCAGCCTCAGCAAATATCCGGGCGTCCTCCCACCTTCCTTCCGCCCCAGTCTCCTCTCTTCTGGGCGGGCTAGGCTGAAGAATGTCCCACTAATTCCCTGGGGCACCAAGCCACTTTCCGAATCTTGGGATTTCAAGATGCTGGGCCTTTGGGGTGTGGTTCTTTGATTTTCCAGAACCACAGAGCGCCCAGCCGTCACCCTGTCTTACTCACTGCGGCGTGTATACAAAGGCCCCCATGCTACCGGATGATCGATGGTCTGTGTGCATGACAGGTTTGGGAGCAGCAAAGGTAGCATAGTAGGGCAGTTAATCGGAGAAGCCCTCAATCGGAAAGACGTGGGTTCGAACCCAGGCTACCACTCACACACTATGTAACACAGGCCAAGTCACTTAACTTCCCTGAGCCTCGGTTTCCTCCTCTGTAAAAGGGGATGGAGTCGCGAGGATTCAGAGATCATACCCACAGAGGGCTCAACGGCCTCCACCAGCGAATGGTGGTGGCCGTGCAGTTATAACCCAGGCAAGGGCGGCCGAGCTCACCCTCTGCTTCCTTCTCTGCAGGTTCTCAGATCGATGACCATGTTCCAAAGCGAGCTTCGGCTCGGATCCTCGCTCCCCCCGGAGGCAGGTCAAGCGGCATTTGGTAAAGGCACTGACCAGCCCCCCACGTGAGGACGCACCGCTGCCACCAGCCCGCACACCCTCCGGCCGCAGCTGCAGGGGGCAGGAGAGGCTGGGCTGGGCAGCACACCACCTGAGGGGGGCCACGGGACCCGGGGAGCCCTCCCCATGTCTGACACGTGATTCACTGTGCTTCGAGCCAACCCTAACAGGCACTTTGAGATGTGTTCCTCCCGCTGCAGTCCTTTCCTGCCTTGGCCTCGGCAGGCTTTTGGGGGCCCAGGAAACCCACACTATGCACAGAGCCCAATGCATAGAGCCCGGCCCAGCCCCTCCTCTTCCGCCCGCCTCCATGTGCTGGCTTTGGGAAAGCCCAGACTTTAGTGCCCTGCCCCCTGGCTGACCCGCCAGCTGTCCGGAGCACTTTAGCAGATGTGTGTTAGAGGAAAAGGACCCCCTCCCCCTCAGGAGGCCCCGCGGTCGCTTTTCCCAAGTCAGACAGGTGTTGGCTTCCCAGCCATGCCCGGGGTGTCCCCCGTTTTTCCCGACTCCACGCTGGCCCCTGTGTGGGTGCGGTTGGGACACTCCGCACCCTTTGCCAGCTTCTTCCTCCCCCCACCCCGCCCTCTGGGAGTCACAGGCCCGGGGGGGCTAGCTGGGTGGGGCACGGGGCTGGTGCCAGGCGCGTGTACATGATTTTGTTTTGCACGTTTGGTTTGCGCAGTGGTTTGGTTTGACTTGTTTGTGCATCCTGTGAAAAATAACGGTGCTCCGTGTCACTAGCATAGCGTAGAAACAGGAGTAGATGTGGACCTTAATAGATGCTGCACTCGACACCAACCAGACAGCCTCGCGCACAGGCGAGGAGGGGGGCGAGCTGTCGGACTCACGGGCCCCTTCTTTCCCCACCTGGGGTCTTCCAGGCCCCCGAGGCCTCGTCCCAGGCCCTCCTCCCGTCCCCTCCCCTCCTGCTACAGTTTCCCACAGTCCGAGAGGGTGCCCCGGGGACCGTCGGGGAGCAGAGTCACCTTTCCCATCTCTGGCTCTGGTCACTCCCAGCACTGACCCCCCCCCACACACACACACACCCAGCTAGCTCCCTATAAACTCCCCCTGCTGGACGGAGGCCCGGCTGCTCCTCCTGTGTGATTGGCGAGAGGCCTCATGCCTGCTAAGAGAGGGGGAGCGGGACTAGGGAGGGCATGGGCCAGATGCCAAGGAGGGAGGCCAGGCCAGCGGGACCCGGCCAGAGAACCCACGTTGCTGCCGGGGTGCCGTGGACCCCCGTGGTCAGCGCCTCACCTTCACCTGCTTGTGGCCTCCGTCTCCTCGCACCTCCAGCCGGGCCCTCCCTGCCTCGGAAGCCCTGGGAGGTTTCCACAGAAACACTAGAGGCCGGGTGACCTCCATCCACCCTGAGCCAGCTGGGAAGCAGCCCAGCCGCCAGCCCTTCTTCAGCTTTGCCCTCCCTCCCCTCGGGGGAAGTGATCTCACCTTGCCCGTCGCTGTGTGCGCCCCAGGCTTCTTCCAGGACCCTTGGGCTGGTACTCGTACCCTGCACATTTACTTTCGTGCTTTACACGTTGTCAAAGCATTTGCATATACGAGCTGTCCCTTGCTCCTCACGGCGGCAGAGCGTGTATCATTGTCCCCACTTCACCGAGGAGACCCAGAAAGTTTAGGCCTTCCGACCCCCGAAGTGTCCACGACGACCCTTAAGAGCGTGGCTGCCTACCCCAGCTCTGGAGAGGAGGAGGGGTGACGTCTCTTGTAGATCCCACCTGAGAATTTAACCACCCGGAAGACTGACAGCCCCCCCCCCTTGGTAGGCATTCTGCTTTGTTTTGCACAGACAGATCGATTTTTCTTGTAAACCAACGAACGCGTATTCACTGCTTGAGCCAGAACGAGTTCAGTGTGGGGGGCTTGCCGTGTCGCTCGCGCTGCCCCCACGTCCTCATTTCTCCCTCCACGCTCATCTTCCTCACTCAGGAGCTGAGAGGAACAGAGACGGTACCCCCGGGAGCAGAGGCAACAAAGGCACTCACGGAGGGTGGCAGCCACGGGGACAATAGGTAGGGATGTGGGCCTGGGAAACCGTGACCCTGACCCCTCGGTACAGTGCACGTCGCCATCTTTATCCCTTCCGGCCCGTTGCTGGGTCACGGGCCTGGGGAAGATGCCAAAGAGCCGAGCAGCGGTGGTAGCCATCGGGTGGAGTGTCCCTGCTTGAGCCAAGGAAGCTTTACCTTCTCCGAGTGCCTCCGCCCGAGAGACGCGTGGTCTGTGGCTTTAGGAGACCACGCCTTGGAGTGGTCCGCCACAGGCCTTCCGCCTCATCTACCCCTCCCACCCTCACCCCATCCCCCCGGTCTTACATAGACTCCACCCTTGCCCAGGAGCTTCTAGATGAAAATCAGAAGGAGTTTCAAGGGCCCACATGAACGGTCAGCCCCCCCCCCACCCGCTCCTTGCCCCCGTGCAGAGTTCCAGCCGGCTCCGTCGGCAGCCCCCCCCCCCCGCCCCCGGTTGGAATGAAAAGGGGTCTCTGGTTGCCCTGAATGCAGCTCTCAAACTGGTCTTGTACTTGCTGAATAAATACTGTTGTTCTTGCCTTAGCTGCTCTCTAGGTTTGTGGGAATAAGTTACCAGAAAATCGTGCTACTGTGTGTGCGTGTGCGTGTGCGTGTGCGTAGTGCTAGGAGTCCACGGTAGGTCTCTGTCGAGCCAGTGCCGTGATGAGGGCTTTTCCGATACTGACCCAGAAACCACAGAACCACACGAAAACCCAAACCCCCTCCAGCTGCCCGGGCGGCAGGCACAGCCTGGGGTCGGGATGGAGCCGCCAGCACCCAAGTGACTTCTCACTCCTCTGTAAATGTCATGGTGCTAAGATCGTGTCAACCCCAAGATGACACATGGTCCTGTGCTTTGGCCACCTGTTTGAGGCAAAAAAAAAAACAAAACAGCCCGACACATTGTGTTCTGGTGCAGGTTTGTATTAAACTGTAGCTACTGCTCACTTGGTCTCAGTTGTGTTTCTTCAAAGAAGAGGGAGTTTGACAGGGGGCCTCCTCCGCAGTGGCAGGGGTGAGGCTTCCGTCGCTGAGAAAAGTCAGCTCTGGTTTTTTCGCTCATGTTGGGTGGTAAGTAGCTGCTCACTGGGAGGCCTGAGTAAGGCGTAGAGAAAAACAGCGGAGAGGTGGGAGCCTCAGTGCCCAGCACCCGGGGCTCTGTCCTCTTCCTGGTGGGGACAAAAGCAAGGCTGTGGGTGCCCGATTCCCAGGACAAGGTTGCTGAGTTAACTGAAACAGGGATAATTGGGAGAAAGCGTTACATACAAAAGGGGGTGGGGGGAACTAGGCTTTCCCCACTTATCCTTTGTTGCCTATTCTCTTGGCTACCATTTTGGAAACCCATAGACCCCCTCTTTACACAGTGGAACTCTTGGCTGATGGAGCTGCGGCCTCATAAAATCACATGACAGAGAGCTGTCCGAAGGTCAGTGTGTCTTTGAAGGACCTTCAGGCGGCTCTCTGGTTTCCCAGAACCCCACCTTCTGGTTGGTCCACTGTACCCTCTAACCCTTCCACCTGCCTCACCTCTGCCTTGGCTCTCGATCCCAGCCAGACTTTGGAAGGGATTACCAGATCAAACTCTTGCACACTGAAGAGTGAAAAGTTGTTGTTTCCAGTACTGTGGGGTCACTTGTAGTTTTTTCTTAGCCCCCACAGACAAAACCCTCAGGAGGGAATTTTCCACAGTGTGCGAAAGTCCGTGGCAAAGGAACTTTCCCACTCCTCACCAAATAAACAGCCCTGCAACAGGGCCGGGACTGAAAGAAAGACCCGGGGTGCTGCAGTTGGGACCAAGCGCTTGGCTGAGCCGTAGGTACGAACTGTAGTGGTTTCTGAACCCGATGGAAACACTATCACCTGGCTTGGGAAGCGTGCCGAGTCCCTGGGATGACCCTGGGCCAAAGCGTCTGTGTTACCCTGATTTCCCATCACGTGGGAGCACACCGGCATTAGCGACCAAAAATCTATTGTGTATGGATGACAACACGCCACATGTTCAGCTGCCATAGGCACGGTGTTGGATGGTTTATAGAGAAAAGAAAATAGAAGATATCCAGGAAGACGCGGCATGCCTTTGTGTGTATGTAGTTGTGGGGAAATGAAAGGCCAGACTTTTAAAATAAAGCCATCTAATAAGATCATCTATAAGATTATCTGCATTCGGGGAAACCTAACCGGCCAGCAGCTGGGCAACTGATGAGCCTCAACCTCTTTACTGAGAATTACGGGATGACTTTTTAAACAAAGGTGTAACCTAACGCTAAGAATTGCCTTGTAGTCGGTGGAGAGGGAAGTCTCGTGACGCCCCAGATAAAAAGAAACCTCACGATACATGGGAAGGGTAGACTTAGAGTCCTAGTTTAATAAAAGACTTTTTGAGGGGCGCCTGGGTGACTCTGTCGATGAAGGGTTTGGCTCAGGTCATGATCTCATGGCTTGTGGGTTCAAGCCCCGCGGCGGGCTCTACGCTGACAGCTCAGAGCCTGGAGCCTGCTTCAAATTCTGTCTCCCTCTCTGCCTCACCCCCCCCCCATAGATATATAAATAAATGCACATTTTAAAAAGTCTATTTGATAGTGTCACTGATAACACATTTGAGAGGGATTTAGTGCTTTCTCACTAAAACATTAAAGGATCTAACATTTTGTTGATACTTGACACCATCTTCCAATGCAAGCCGAATTCTTCACCTTCTTTCCCTGGTATATTTACAAACTACATATTTGTACCTATAGGGAATCTTGTCCTGGTTTTCCCAGGACAGTTCTGGATTAAGTCTATCGTCCAGGGTAGTTGTTAATAGTGCCACTTTTCATGTATGTCGTGGTTTGGGCAGCAAATTACATGGCCGCCGCCTGCGTATCTATATATTCATTAGGCTATTAATATGCCTGTTCGGGAGTTAAAACTTTTTCCATCACTGAAAGATGAAGGGCAAGGGCATCGTGGGAGGTGGGGAAATGGGTCCTTCTGCAGTGAGAGGGGACAGGGGTGTCTTGGGAGAAGCCCTGAGTCTTCACAGCTCTGCCGTGGACACAGCAGAATGGTGAGGATCTGGGGGTACTTTCCTGAGCTTCTCAGTTTAGTGTGTAGACTTACTATTCCATTACAGCATTGTAAGTCTCCCAACTTTTATCATTTACTTTTAAGGGGACTTTGATCCCATTTATCGACTTAACTGAATACTTTACAACATTTCTAACTACATTTAAAATTCGATTTCTGGGGCGCCTGGGTGGCTCAGTTGGTTGGGCAGCCGACTTCGGCTCAGGTCATGATCCTCGCAGTCTGTGGGTTCGAGCCCCGCGTCGGGCTCTGTGCTGACAGCTCAGAGCCTGGAGCCTGCTTTGGATTCTGTATCTCCCTCTCTCTGCCCCTCTCCTGCTCACACTCTGTCTCTATGTCTCAAAAATAAATAAACGTTAAAAAAAAATCCGATTTCCTTTTTAAGTACCTCTCCTAAGAGCTAAATAATTCGTTCCAACCTAATCAATTAAGCTCACAAATATAGCAAGCTTAGAGGTTCATTAGATGTTTCACTGCTAAACATAATCTTCATAAGATTTCATCTCGGAGTCCTAAATCTTTGGCTGGGAGCCTGGGCATCTAGGAGGATGTGAGGAAGGCCTCCTTCCAAATTGATGTACCAGATTCTCACTGTACCACTACTGGGTCCCTCTTTACCAACCACACGGTGATTAGTGTAAGACTCCTCTATATGAGTTCTGGCCAAATGAATTCTGCCTCCTTTCAAATTTTTTTTGAATACATTAGATGCTTTGTATTTTAAGGTTTCCTTACATTTTAACTTAACGAATTCCCTTCTGTATAGCTTTCTTTTAAAAATAGGCTTTATTCTTTTAGAACGGTTTTCGATTTACAGAAAAACTGAAAAGAGAGGAGAGAGTTCCTACGGACCCTACACCCAGCTTCGCCTATTATTAACATCTTACATGAACCTGGCACTTTGGTTACAATGAAAGCACCAATATTGACACACATTCTCATTAACTAAAACCCATGCCCTCTTCAGATGTCCTTCGTTTTTCCCTAACGTCCTTATTCTCTTTCAGAACCCCATCGAGGATACCACAGTATACCTGTTTGTCCTGTCTCGGTGGGCTTCTCTTGGCTGTGACAGTTTCTCGGACTTTTCCTTGTTTTCAGTAATCTCAGTAGTTTTGAGGAGTACTGATCGGGTGTTCCGTAGAAGACTCCTCTATTAGAATTGGTCCACTGTTTTTCTCAAATAAATGGTTGGACCGATGTTATGGATTTTTAGGCGGCAGGCCACAGAAGTAAAGTGTGCTTTTTATGGCATCGTATTAAGGGTAATCCTGTCTACATGATTTCTCACTCTTTTTTTTTTTTAATTTTTTTTAACGTTTATTTTTGAGAGACATAGAGACAGAGCATGAGCAGGGGAAGGGCAGAGAGAGAGGGAGACACAGAATCCGAAGCAGGCTCCAGGCTCTGAGCCGTCAGCACAGAGCCCGACGTGGGGCTCAAACTCACAGACCGTGAGATCATGACCTGAGCCGAAGTCGGCCGCTTAACCAACTGAGCCACCCAGGCGCCCCTGATTTCTCACTCAGGATAGTGATCTTGGTCACCCAGATAAAGTCTGACATCATTAAAAAAAAAACAATTTTTTTAATGTTTATTATTTTTGAGAGAAAGAGACAGAGTGTGAGAGAGAGGGAGACACAGAATCCGAAGCAGGCTCCAGGCTCTGAGCTGTCAGCACAGAGCCCCGATGTGGGGCTCGAACCCACAAGTGAAAATATGACCTGAGCTGAAGTTGGATGCTTAACCTACTGAACCACCCAGGCGCCCCTGGCATCACTTTTTAACGTTACATTGTTCCCTTTTAAGACCCACCAGCTCTTCTTTTCACAAAACGTAACTCTCTTAAGCAACTAAAAACATATATCATACTCTGTGTTGTGCTATATTTTAAAGGCATTTGCTAAGTGATTCTCCTAGCTATGACTCTTTTTTAGTCAGTATCAATTGTAAAGTCTTTACTTTGACTAAGGGAGATCAAGAAGATACCAGTATCTTAGAATAACACATGATCAGGGCGCCTGGGTGGCTCAGTCGGTTAAGCGTCCGACTTTGGCTCAGGTCACGATCTCGCGGTCTGTGGGTTTGAGCCCCGCATCCGGCTCTGTGCTGACAGCTCAGAGCCTGGAGCCTGCTTCAGATTCTGTGTCTCCCTCTCTTGCTGGTCCTCCCCGACTCATGCTCTGTCTCTCTCCATCTCTCAAAAATGAATAAAGGTTAAAATTATTTAAAAAAAGAATAGCACATAACCAATAAGAAATATTCACATTAAACACAGGCTCTTGAGGTTTTATCTGAACATCTGACTGCTGGGTCAAAATTTAGACATTTACATACAATATTTTTATTTCACTAAGTAAACCCAACTTCATGAGGCCTTTGGATAAATACAAGTATCCATTACCTTAATGCTATTTGAATTATACTTCCAAAAGCCAATGAGAAATTCTAAGAAAAGGGGCGCCTGGGTGGCTCAGTCATTTGATTATCTGCCTCTTGATTTGGGTTCTGGTCATGATCTCACAGTTCATGGGATCGAGTCCCATGGCGGGCTCTGCGCTAACAACACAGAGCCTGCTTAGATTCCCTCTCTCGATCTCTCTCTCTCTGTGTCCCCTGCTTGCTCTCTCTCTCTCAAAATAAATAAACTTTAAAACAAACAAAAAACAACGACAAAGAAAGTCTAAGAAAAGACAGACGCTGAACAGATAAAGTTAATAAGCTAATGTTGGGGAAACATATATTATTCTTCTAATGCCATGCAGAAAGTTAAGTAGCAACTTTTCTATGGATTTATATAATTTTGGATTATCTGGGTTTTACCGAATGAATTGATAAAGGACACATTTTTTCCGCGTGTCACACGTTAGTCTCAATATCTTCCAACGACGATTGAAACTCCATGTCTTACATGGTATTTATGAAAATGCTTTAGCTCTTTCATTTTAGTGCAGAAATTTAAATTCGTGTTGAAATCAATTATGCCGTATTCAAAATTCCTGATTTCGCATTCTATACTATCACCCTGGGTGGGGGGGGGGCGGGTGGAGGGGAAGACAAAATTATATTTTAAAAAATGAACTCATTGAATTTCCCAGCTTCGTTAGTGTTTTAAACACTTGTTGAGTTTGAGAGGCAGTTAACCCTGAAATCTCAAACTTGAAAGAGCATTTTGAAACAGCAATAAGGGGGCGCCTGGGGGGCTCAGTCGGTTAAGCATCTGACTTTGGCTCAGGTCATGATCTCCTGGTTCGTGGGTTCAAGCCCCACGTTGGGCTCTGTGCTGACAGCTCAGAGCCTGGAGCCTGCTTCAGATTCTGTGTCTCCCTCTTCTTCTCTCCGCTCCCCCCCACCCCTCCCCTGCCTCTCTCTCTCTCTCAAAAATAAACATTAAAAAAATTTTTTTAAATAAATAAAACAGCAATAAGAATTATAAATGATTCTCTCACTGATGAAGGGAGTGGAGATAACTGAGTCAACCACCAACTTTCTAGAAAGGTCTTTGCCTTTTATTTATTCTTTGCCCCGCGACCTGTTCTTATCAGGAATTTTTCTTTTTGAGCTTAAGACTATGCTAAAAATTTGGTTTTAAAACATCTTAATTTTCATAGTTTGTAGCTTTACAAAAATACACGCATGCTGTCATACCGTCTCTCTGGCTTGAATCACACAAGTGCATTGAATATTTTCCTGGGAATGCAAATTCTTCACATTTTTACTATTAAAAGCAAATGATCTTTCTTGAGACCCTGAGATTTTCCGAACACTATTTTTCTTTCTACAGACTGACTACATGTTATATGAATTACAGCTCTCTAAGCCCCTTTGGGAGGAAACACATTCTCCGCCTGTAAATTAAAGATTGCCTCAAAATGAAAAGCAATTTTTCAGTGATGCATATTTAAATTTCATTGGCTACTCAGTGCCTCTCCCTTTATTAGAATTCTTGGTTTTAAACTATTGTTGGAAGGGGCGCCTGGGTGGCCGAGTTGGTTGAGCGTCCGACTTCAGCCTAGGTCATGATCTCGCTGTTCCCAAGTTCGAGCCCCGTGTCGGGCTCTGTGCTGACAGCTCAGAGCCTTGAGCCTGTTTCAGATTCTGTGTCTCCCTCTCTCTCTCTCTACTCTTCCCCCACTCGCGCGCTGTTTCTCTCTCTCAGAAATAAAAATACACATTAAAAAAAATTTTAACTCTCCTTGGAAGGTTTGGAGCCCTCTTACCTTGAGGGGAGCTGTTCCCTTTTGATCGATTCCCACAGACACCAAGTTTCAAGGCACTGGAGCAGCCCTTTTCAGTAAACTAGACCTTCTCCCGGAGTTAGTCTTTGATTTTTTCACTGCTGTGGGAGCAGAAGTCCCCGGGGAACAATGTGTCTGGGCAGGACCCTGGCATTTTGAGCCCCAAGGGAAAGGAGACATCGGTGGCAGGACCTCGAAAGCCTGTTCCTGTCTCAGTTGTACAACAGATTTCCTGACGCCTACAGAGGGAGAGATCTGGAAGTTCCATCAAGGGTGTTTGGGGGCCAAGCACCACGTGTGGGGGTTCCTGAGGGCTATTCACTCACTTTTCCAATGACTTGGCTTTTGTAGTTAAATTTTCCCACTGTGGGCTGGTGGACAGTCAGGGCCTGGCTCTTTTCCAAGTTGTGCTGGTTTAGACTCATGCCTTGGGAACCCTTATAGTTTTTACTTGATGTCCATAATACAGTTTGGAAATTTCTCCCAGGTACCTGGGTGGAAACGTATGAAGGGTTTTGCCTTTCTTTGTTAACTCACCTTTTCATAGCTACCGCACTTTCAACTGGCATCGCGGTCATAGGAGCTACGGAGATGAAATTGTCGGGGGGCCTGGGTGGCTTAGTCGGTTAAGCGGCCGACTTCAGTTCAGGTCATGATCTCACGGTCTGTGAGTTCGAGCCCCGCGTCGGGCTCTGTGCTGATGGCTCATCGGATCCTGGAGGCTGCTTCAGATTCTGTGTCTCCCTCTCTCTCTGCCCCTCCCCTGCTCACGCTCTGTCTCTATGTCTCTCAAAAAGTTAAAAAAAAAAAAAAAATCCGGCTTCGGCTCAGGTCATGATCTTGCGGTCTGTGAGCTCAGGCCCCACATCGGGCTCTGTGCTGACAGCCTCAGAGCCTGGAGCCTGCTTCAGATTCTGTGTCTCCTTCTCTCTCTGTTTCTCCCCCACTTGCATTCTCTCTCTCTCTCTCTCAAAAATAAATAAAGATTTTTTAAAAATTAAAAAAAAAAAAAAAGAAATTGTCATTCTGGGTAGCTCTGCTGTGCCAGTCGCGTTTTTGAAACAAATCAGATAGGTTGGGGTTTACAACGGGGTCACATGGTCTGAGCAGGGATCGGGCCCCCTTCCAAGTTCTTGAGCTGCAGTAACCCAAGAAGTCAGTCTAGCTCAGCGGTTCTCAGCCAGGGGCCATTTTGTTCCCCAGGAGACATTCGGCAACGTCTGGACAGTTTTGGGTTGTCAAAACTGGGAGCGTGAGAGAATCAGTGAGTAGAGGCCGGGGACAATGCACAGAAGAGCCCCTCACGATAAGGAATTGTCCGACGCAAGATGTCAACGGCTCCAAGCTTAAGAAACCCTGGTCTAGCGTAAAGGTGAAAACAGGGCATTCAATCATTTGTTTTTTTAAATCATGGGGGGGAAATTTAGCAGGAGGGGAGAAGTAGCTTCATTTATGATGCCTATCTCATAGGGCAAAGCTTTGTAACTAAAAACGTTCCAGGAGTGGAGCCGAACTGTTGCATCCCCAGGTGGCAGAGGGGTTATAAGAAAAACGCTAGGGAGTTAAGACATCAACGGGTCTTACCACGTGTACGCCCGGCCCTCATCGGACAACCCACTGCCACCACTGGCAAGGGCCGTGTTGTGCCAGATCCTGCCATTATTATGTTAAAATGTTGCAGGAAATAAGAGACCACAGATACAGAATTGATAATTATTTGGTTTTGTCATTTACTGGGACTCTGCCTGCAGGAAGGAAGGAAGGTGAGCACTCACCAAGTGGCAGCTTGAAGACCGTCCTATCTCAAATTGTTAACAATCAAAAGTGTAAGCTTCCTTTGATCCATGGGTATAAACCAAGATCCTCTCCAGGAATTGCCTTCTGCCCACTAAAGGAAGGAGGCTTCTTAAAATCCAGGAAAAGAAAAGAAGATCTGATGATACTCAGTTGAAGAAGGGAGGGTGGATGTCACGGTTACAATCGAGATCGGAAAAGGCCATTTGAAGGAGTGGCGAAGTATACATCTGAAAAGGGTCACGGTGTTTGCCCGGTAAAATATTAAGAATGCACCTGTTTTTCTCAATTAAAATGCTTTGCTTTGAGTGTAACAGGTTTATAGTCAAGTGCAGGGCAGTGTCCCGTGCTGCACGGAGGGAGCTTGGAGGTCACCACTCCACCTAACAACAAGGAAAAACCTGAACAGACTGAAAAAATCAACAATGATTCCTGGATCTGTAAAGGAGGGAAAGACAGGAAAAACACTGCCCCCAAGATTAGAGAGAGAGGCAGATAAAGTTGGAGGAATCCCACTTCCTGATTTGATTTGATTTTTTTACACTGGAATTTCTTTTTTAAATTATTTTCAACTTTTAAAAACTTGAGTATGATTGATACATAATTTTTTCCACTTCCTGATTTTAAACACTACTATGTGGGGGCACCAGGTCATGCACCTGGCATCTCACAGTTTCTGAGTTCAAGCCCCGCATCGGGCTCTATGCTGACAGCTCAGAGCCTGGAGCCTGCTTCAGATTCTGTGTCTCCCTCTCTCTCTGTCCCTCAAAAAAAAAAAAATGGTTAAGACAGTAAGTCTTATGATATGTCTTTCACCACGATAAAAAAAAAAAGAATTTAGGGGGCATCTGGGTGACTCAGTTAAGCATCATGACTCTTGGTATTGGCGCAGGTCACGATCTTGCAGGTGCATGAGTTCAAGCCCCACGTCAGGCTCTGTGCTGACAGCACTGAGCCTGCTTGCCATTCTCTCTCTCCCTCACTCTGTCCCTCCTCCACTTGTGCATGCTCTCTCTCTCAAAATAAATAAAGAAACTTAAAAAGAGGGAGAAGTTATTATAAAAGTTGACCATTTACTATATTGCGAAGCAAGATTCAAAACATTCGAGCATAAGGACTTATTTAAAAAGACCAGAAAAGAAATTGAAGCGAAAGCCAAGAAAATTAGACGATCAGTCTGTCTCGCAGCAGTTTCAGAAATAGGAATACAGAAAAACCAAAGAAAGGGAGATTATTGAAGAAATAATAGAACAATTTCCAGATTTTCTGAAAGATATGAGTTTCCGGGTGGAAGAGACATCATCATGACCTTTCTAAACAATGAAAATAATACTTCAAGAGCGAGCGAGAGAAGAACGCACTAGCTGTATACAAAGAATTGGAAACTGAATGTCCCTGACTTTATCAACAAAAGCAATCATTAAAAGATGGAAAATCATGAAACATGTTTTCTAAATGTTGTGGGAAAAGAGTTTCCATCCTAGAATTCTATACCCGAACATTATCTGTCAACCGAGTGTCAATAAAAAGTCATTTTCAGGGGGCTCCTGGGTGGTTCGGTCAGTTAAGCGTCCGACTTCGGCTCAGGTCATGATCTCACTGTTTGTGAGTTCCGGCCCCGCCTCAGGCTTCGTGCTGACAGCTTGGAGCCTGGAGCCCGCCTCAAATTCTGTATCGCCCTCTCTCTCTGCCCCTCCCCTGCTCTCTCTCTCTCAAAAATAAATAAACATTTTAAAAAAGTCATTTTCAGACATTCAAGATTGAAAAGATTGCCTTTCCTTATCCTCTTTATGGGGAATCTACTTGGTGGTATGCCCTGATATATTCAACTAATAATAAAAAATAGAAAAATATGGATGGAGGAAATGGGAGATGCCACATAGGTAAGAGGGTAAGGAGTGGCTGTAGAGAGAAACCTCTAGAGGGCAGCTGTGCAGCAGCCTAGAGAACGAGTCCAGAAAGGAGCAGTCCTGAGAAAACCCTGAGCAGGAAACCAGAAAAGCCATTGGCTCCAGCGTTTGTCCGTTTGTAACTACATGTTATAAACACCTAGCTGAACGCGGTTCTGGAAAACGGCAGAACAACCAGAAAGTATTGCTGTCACTCCCAATAAAAGAAAAGAGGGTTTGCAAGAAGAATTCGTCGTGGCTTCTCTCAGTTTGGAGACGCCCTACATCTAATGTAACCTCTGTGGAAATTTCTACCACGTCCGCAACTGGCCATCTGGCCCAGGACACAGGACATTCAGCCCGGTGATAGACAGGTGCCTTCACCAGGCATACAGCACTCTCCCCATAAGTTCCATTTGTTCAACGGTACCTCCTGAAATCAAAACCAAATTCCGTCTCTCCGTTATTTGCGCCCGTCTCCCCAAGCCCTTCCTCTGGAGGCACATGGAACGACCAGCCATCTCACTCACGTAACGGCTCTTCCGGTATTTGCACATTTTTGTGGACTTCTCCCTGCCCACCCTACGCACGTTGCCTCTAAGCGTTCTCAGACGTCAGCATGCGTCAGAATCACCTGGAGGGTTTATGGAAACATAGCTTGCCGGGCCTCACCCCCAGAGTTTCTGACTCGGCAGGTCCGGCGTGGGGCCTGAGAATGTGCACTTCGGACAAGTTTTCAGGTGTGCTGAGACCCGAACTTGAAGAGCCACGGCTGAGCACACAGCTCCCACTCCTGCAGCTGTCGGTCCGTCTCATTGTTTCCATGCCGCTCGCCCTCATGTTAAAACGTAGCGTCAAGCCTCCAGGATGGAGGTTAGGATGCTTCTCATAAGCCAATGACTTCCAGCCGGGGGGGACAAGCAAGGAACAGCTGAAAAGGCAGAGGGGCATGGGAAAGTAAATCATCCCTAAGCGATGACTTTCCGTTCCTAGGCAGCCAGAGCAGCAGCTGTAAACCGAAAATGCCTGGAAGGTGTATCTTCACCTGCCGCTCTCCACTGCTAGACAGGCCTCCTCTTCTGCACCTGTCTCTGCCTTGTTTGGCTTTTCTCTGCTCCCTAAAATCCTGGGTCTGTGGGATCGCCCCTGACCATGGCACTACCCATAAAGGCCTCCAGGTGGCGCTTTAAGCTCATCGGTGGCTCCTTTTTCCGTTTAAAGGTGCCAGGCTGACCTAACCTAGGTGAACAGGTAAGGCTCAGGAAAGGCAGACGTATCCAGGTTACCGTGGCCTCAACCCCAGCCCCCAGAGCAGCTGAGGATCGCGTCAGTCTTGAGTGTGAGTGAGGGGCCAGAACGGCCCTTCTTCTTCCAGGAGAACCCCTGGGGAATTTGTCTCTTTCAAGGCCAATCCCGGGGAGAGGGGCGGGGGATTGGTTAAGGTCACCAGATTTAGCAAATAAAAATAGAGAATGCAGAATTAAATTTGAATTTCAGATAACAAATAAATTTAGGTTTTTTGTGTATGTAGATGTATGTCAAGTAGTGTTTGTGGCAAACTTATCTTAAAAAAGTTTTAGGGGCTCTTGGGTGGCTTAGTCGGTTAAGCATCTGATTTGGCTCAGCTCATGATCTCGCAGATCATGAGTTCAAGCCCCGCGTGGGGCTCTGTACTGACAGCTCAGAGCCTGGAGCCTGCTTCTGGATTCTATGTCTCCCTCTCTCTCTGCCCTTCTCCTGCTCATGCTCTGTCTCTCTCTGTCTTAAAAAAAAAAAAAAAATTAACAAAAAAGTATTTATCTGAAGTTCATATTTAACTAGGTATCTTTTACTTATCTGGTGACCCTAGGTTAGGTTTACTTAACATTTTCCACCTTGCGTTTAATGCAGCATATGGAATATGTGCCAGGCATGTGTTAGACTACAAAAATGAAGCAAGTACGGCTCCTGCATTTACAGATTCGTTTGGGGAAGACATATTGACAAATGAGTATAGTATTGAAAGTGCAGGAAGCAATGGGATGAAGGAAGAAGTTTGGATTTTGGTGTTGGCTTTAGTTCCAGTCACGCTTCTGATGTTCACAAGCTGTGTGATCTTAAGCGAATTACTTAACCTCTCTGGGCCTCAGTCGTTTATTGTGAAAATGGAAATGATACCAACCTTAGGAGGTGATCGGAGAGGTTATAGGAAATTAATCCAATGAATCCCAGCCTTTATACCCACGTGATTGTCATGGGGGCATTTTCTTAGAAAAGCAGGGTAATATCTTGCAATCTGAGCCGCTGGTCTCGAGTTGCTGTTCTTTCTGGATACAGCACGTCATTACTGTTCACAGGAGGCTTGTCTTAAGATATTTGCAAATTTTCTTTTTTTCTAAAGTTTTTTAATGTTTATTTTTTGAGAGAGTGAGACAGAGCGTGAGTGGGGGAGGAGCAGAGAGAGAGGGAGACACAGAATCCGAAGCAGGCTCCAGGCTCCGAGCCGTCAGCACAGACCCCGATGCGGGGCTCGAACTCACAAACCGAGATCATGACCTGAGCCGCAGTCGGACGGTTAACTGACTGAGCCACCCAGGCACCCCTAGATACTTGCAAATTTTCAATTCGCATGTGGGCTTCTGTGTAATTTAATTAGCTATAACTGAGGGGGAAATCAAGTGAACTCTTGACCCTAGTGAAAGTTTGGTTATCACTCCTAGTTACCATTCACTAGATATTTACTGTGTAGGAGGCACTGCTAGGCATTTTTCATACATTATCACATTTAACCTTCACAGCAATAGATGAGAAAAACCAAAGCCCAAGGTCACCCTGCCAGGAAGCATCGGACCCAATGCTTATGCAGTTCCAGCAGGGCGGAGGGTTTAGAGTCGCTCTCTAGATAAGGACTCATCTGCTTCGTGCCATGTGATTAGAATTCATCCCTCAGCACAATTAAATCTTGCTGACACGGGTCCCTCGTAAAAATTTTTAAACCACGCCAAGGGGTTCCTATCTGTGGGAATCAGTCCTACTTGAGCACCCGTTCCGCTTGAAGCTAGTTTCAAATGAGTAGTAAACACCACTGGTAACACTGGCTTCACGGCTCCCGGTCTCCACCCCACCACCAGGCAAGGCACCCCCGCAGGTTCCCTCTGAAATTAACCCCCCCACACCAGCCAGAGTTAGCCCATCCACTTAGACTCCCTCCACCACTGGGCTTCCCCAGTCAGCCGGGAAAAGTGCAGAAAGGCCAGGTTGTTTTTAGCTTGCTTGGCTGCTTTTAGTTTTATGTGAGCTTCTAGAAAGACAAAGGTGAAAAAAGATGCAGTCTCTGAGTGGAGGACCTTGGACCATGATAAAGAATATGCCCGGTACCAGAGAGGACAGGTCTCTGTCCCACATGTCATGACAGTGTCCCTGAGGAGATGACACGAAAGCTGGTCTTGGAGAATGAGTAGCAGTTTGCCCGATAAAGAGAAAGGAGGGGGGTGGGTGTCTGGGCGGCTCGGTCCGACTTTGATCATGATCGTGACTCAGGTCGTGACCTCACGGTGCGGTTTGTGGGTTCGGCCCTGTGTGGGGCTCTGTCCTGGCAGTGCAGAGCCTACTCCGGATTCTCTCTTTTGCTCTTTCTCTCTCTCTGCCCCTCCCCCACTTGTGCTCTTGCTCGCTCTCTAAAAATAAATACATAAACTCTAAAATAGGAAGGAAGGAAAGACTCCAAGCAGGGTGAACCTCATACCACAGGCTTGGCCACAAAGCAGACCGCAAGCGCTTATTACTTTTTGTGGCTGACAATACGTGGCAAGAGGCGAGGAGGCTGAGGGGCATAAAAGGGGAGGCAGGCGAACTGGAAATGTCTGGTAAGGACCAGCTTATAATACAGTTTGTCCACCATGTGAGGGAACCTGAACTTCATCCTTTTATCCTAGCCAGGGTTTCTTAAACTTTCCACTAAAGTCCCCCAACAGGCAGCGGATGGTACAGGCAGTGAGGTGTCTTGAGTTTAAACCCTCTTGAAAAGTTTTGCCTTTAAAATCATGGGATTCTTGAATTCTTCTTCATCATATGCCAGTTTGTCTGAATATTTTTATTTTTTTTATTTTATTTTATTTAAAAAAATTTTTTTTTGGCATTAATTTATTTTGAGACAAAGAGACAGAGCATGAGCAGGGGAAGGGCAGAGAGAGGGAGACAGAATCTGAAGCAGATTCCAGGCTCTGAGCCGTCAGCACAGAGCCAGACGTGGGGCCCGAACCCATGAGCGAGATCATGACCTGAGCCGAAGTCGGACGCTCAACTGACTGAGCCACCCAGGTGCCCCTGTCTGAATATTTTTAAACGTTTTACTGAATAAGAATGAAACGTGAGGAAGATGGAAATATTCTATAGCTGCTCGCTCTCTGTTTCCTTACACGAATCCCTTGTGGCCGGAGGTTGCTTCGGCTGGTTTGAAAAGGACGGCCATGGGGATGTAAGCAGGGAAGTTAGGCGGTAAGATTTACCTTCTGGAAAGAACTTTCTAGGAGTGGCGTCGAGAATGGGTAGGAGGTGGGAGAGGTTGGAGGCAGAGAGAGCAGGTGGGAGGCTCTGCAAGAACCCAGGTAAGAGAGGGTAAAGGTGACGGGGATAAAGACCCCCCCCCCCCGTCTTTCAGTCACATCTGAAAGGCATTTAGAAGGGCAATTGATAGTATTGGATGATTCTTCCAGAAGAAGATGTGGGATAGGACCGTCCTCGAGTTTTTCCTAGTGATGCCATTAACAGTAATAGGGACTACAGGAAGGGGGGGGGTGGTGGGGGGAAGGGTAAAGAAGTTTAACTTAAGCTCGCTGAGCTTGAAGAGCTTATGGAACACAGGGTCGGAAATATCTAGAAGACACTTACATAAACAGGTCTGATAGCCGGGAGAGCTTATTGGGCTGGAGACCCGCATCCCGAAGCCACAGGGAAGATGAAGGCACTCAGGGAGTATGCACAGAGGAAGGAGAGAGAAAAATGAGATAGGAACCCAGGGAAACATCAACGTCTGAGGGCAGATTTAGGGAGCAATCGAGCATGGAAAAAGGAGCATCAAAAGTCAAGAGGACCCGCGGTTCCCGGGGGATGGCCAATTTCGGGAGGGCGGGGCCGGGAAAGGCACAAGATGAGGCTGGAACATCTTGTGTCAGAAAGCAAGGAAACGTTCCAAGAATGATGAAAACAACCCCAAAGGGCACAAGAGCCAACTTAGAATTTCTTTCCCTGGCCAAACCTGCGACAAATTGCGTATCAAAACCAATAATCATAGGAAAGGGTTACAACCCGCGGAATCCATGTCCATGCTAACCTAAGTCAACGGGAGTGGGTCCGAGCCCTAAATCTGGAACTGGCAACATGGGTCCAGCCGGGCTTCGGAATTGCTATGAACTAGTAACTGCAGTGCGTGCCTTCTGTTTTTCTCCTTTCCGAAAGGATCGTGTCCAGAGCAATTCTCCCATGCCCCTGCCGTAGTGTTTGCTGGGCACGTGTGAGACGCATGATGTGTTTCTTTACTTCACGAGGTCTTCAGATCAGGAGGATTGACACTCAGGGAGCTACGCCCAAGGAGCTGCATCGACATGGGGACCCGATTAGATGAGGGGACCCTGGACTTCAAGCTGGTGCTGTCATGGGATGAGACTTGGGCGTCTTGGGGGAGGGGATGGATGTAATTTGCATCGAGTGAGTGTGGGTGCGGCAGATTGTGTTTTCCAAAGATGCCTTCAACAATCTCTCCCATCCACATGCTCTTATTATAGAGCTCCCGTGAAGAGGTAGGGTCTATGTTCCCGCTCCTTGCTCTTAGGTAGACTTTTGCGATTTTTTTTTTCCAACCGAAAGGATATGCCAGAAGCGGTATCTGAGGCTAGGTTATAAAAGGGGATTCGGTGTTACTCTCGCTCACTGTTAATCACATCCTGAAACCTGCAACTACCGTAGAAGTAGTCCAACTGCCCTGTGGTGAGCAAGCTAGCACTAAGGCAACTGGAAGAGAGAGGGTTGTCTGTCTAGCCGGCCCCCTACCATTTAAGCTCCTGCCACCATCTGACTGACGCACTCAGTAGGAGAAACCCTGAGCCAGAACCACCCGGCTGAACTCTTTTTGATTCGCCATCCAGCAGAAATGGAAATAATGAAAGAGTTGTTATCTTAAACGCTTGGAGTGATTTCTTTTGTGGCAAGAGATAACAGGCACATGGTATAATGTTAAGGTGGAGAATCTGGGTGAAAGGTTTGCAGGAACTCTGTATAGTGGTCCTCTAGCCCCCGCAAAGATGTGGGGCTACAAGGATATAGTCTCTTCTCACGATTGCTCGGGCCAGTCGACACCACCCAAGTCTACACTTACCACCAGGCAGCTGAGCTGGAACTTCAGAATGGAGACGCAGAATAAACTGAATCTGAAATTTTCCCCTTGTCTTTGTAGCATCCAGACACCCTGCAGACACAGTTAGAGACAGCTTCTGTTCTCCAACTGTGTGGCTAGGAAAAAGTATGGCCTGGGTTTTCACTCTCCTAACTCCTTAATTTGTCCTGGGGATTTTTTTTTAAATTTTTTTTAATGTCTACTTATTTTTGAGAGAGAGACAGAGAGAGCAAAGGAGGGGCACAGAGAGAGGGAGACACAGACTCCAAAGCAGGCTCCAGGCTCTGAGCTGTCAGCACAGAGCCCGACGCAGGGCTCAAAGCCACAGACTGCGAGATCATGACCTGAGCCAAAGTCGGACGCTTAACAGACTGAGCCTCCCAGGCGCCCCTGTCCTGAGGATTAACCTCTAAAAGGAACCCCCTCCTTTCTGAGAGTTGCCTTGGATCCGAAAAGAAGGTCTTGACCCAACACTTGCTGTGTACCTCTCTTTTTATACTCTACTTACGATGGCCTGCCTTCTCCTTCTCCCCTGAGAAAATGGGCTCAGAGTCCTTTGGCACCAATAGTCCTGGGGTGGAATCTCTGGGAGCTAAATAGGGAGACTGGGAAGAGAATGGATTCTTCCTTCTGAGTCATTTGAAGAGAATGCAGCATCTCCAGTATGCCAACCAGCCCAGCAGCATCCGGTGATGTTCACCTACAGGGCTGGATGCAAGCTGGGTCAGCAGATGAGAGAATGGTAAGGTGCGAAGAGCTGACACTGATTATAGAGGGTGACAGGAGTCATGGAGGAGGTCAGTACCCAGCGAGGACATTTTCTTTCGCAGATACATTTGGGATAGTGTAGAAGAGAGACTAGCTAGAGACGAGGATTCAGGAAAGACAGAAGGCTAGGGTCTCAGTTAATAGATGACTGGAATTTTGGCATCAAGATGGACAGCTACGGGAGTGAGGGAGTTATAATAGTAGCTGTAGTATTAAAGATTAAATATGCGTAAAGATCATAAGGAAAATACTCAGATTGAGATTCTGAGGCAGTTTGGTCAGAGAAAGTGGGAAACAATGAAAAGCTGTTTTTTCTTTTTCCCTTTTGACTCCCTTCACCCATTTCTTTGGGGTCGAAGAAAATCTTGAAGAATCCTTGAAGGAAATCTTTGTCTTCACTTGATTCAGTTACATAAACGCTACGTACTTATGTGGAAATCTATGTATCACATTCTGCGCTAGATGCTGAGGGAGCTGATGACGCTAGATGCTGAGGGAGCTGATGAACAAGACAATTCCTGCCCACAAGGGGCATGTAGTCTGATTGGGGAGACAGAATGAAAACCAAAGACAATACTATATAGGACGTGCGCAATAAAAGAGCTATGTTCAAGGTGGGTACAGAGGTGACCTCCGACATCTGTGGGGGTCAGGGCTGAGGGAGGGAGAGCCAGAAATCTTCTGCAGGAAGAGAACCAAGCTGTTGAAATCACTGAAGGGGGGGAGCATAGTGGAGCCCTGGACAGAACACTGAAGGACTAGGAACAAGGACGGCAGGCGTGGACAGGAAGAAGAGGGATCTAGAAGAACTGGGGAGATCCATAAAAGCAGACTTGGCGTAGGGAATTTGAAACACCAGTGAACATATCAGGGAGGGAAGTAGTTATGAGGAGATAGAATCTCAACCAGCTAATGGGTAAGATGAAGAAACAAGAATTGCTTACAAATGCATTGGGAGAGACAAGAGGGTTGATAAAAACTCAAGTGATATGTGTATAGGCGATTTTGTTAGTTCGATTTAGGGGTGAAGGTATAGACTTTCTGGCAGAAGACTAAAAGGTATGTTTAACACAGGGGGAAATTGAACTTGGAGATTTGAGTAACGGGCTGTGATTAAAAACCATAAACCGCGAGGAGCTTAGCCTTAGAGCTCTCTTGTGTTGCTGTAAGAGACGAAATATGCGCGAATTTTTTCCTTTGCAGTAGCCGTGAGGCAGATAAGAATCCGTCCTCTGGCTACTACGGAATCAGATGTAAATGGTTGTTCCTTCTGTGATTAGTTAGACAGGGTGGAGGAATTGTTACCCTGTTGCTAAGGAAAAAGGAAGGGGCTGTTCCCAGTTGCCATGGTGACAAGGTGAGAGCGCTCCCTCGGTACCACCATAGATTTACGAGGTGGTTTCTTCTCCTTGTTGCTATGGCAATGTAGAGGGACTGTTCTCGTTGTCCCCCCCACCCCCCCACCCCCCGCCGCCGTCGCTAAGACGAGATGGAGGTTGGGGCTGTCCTTTCCTCGCCGCCCAGTTGCCTTGGAGACGGCGGGTGCCGTGGCCCCGCCCCTCTCGGACTGACAGCGGTGGCCGCATCGCGCCTGCGCAGTGCTCTCTTCCCCCGCAGTCCCTGTGCGTTGAAGCCGGAGACCGCGGCGGCCTCTGCTAGGACCCCTCGCCCCGGAGCCGCCGGCCGGAGCCGCAGCCTCAGCCGCAGCGCCCCTGCCGCCTGTTCCCCGCCCCGCCGCCTCCGCCGGAGCCGCCTCGCGCACTGTGAGTCCCGGCCGAGGCGACCGACGCCGTGGGGCTGAGTCAGCGAGAGGCCCGGGCCCGGGCTGGGGGAGGGGAACCGGGCTGCCCCCTCGCCTCCCCACCCGCGCCCCCGCCCCCCAGCCGCGCCGCACCCCCGCCGCCTCTGTCCCTCCATCCCTCTCTCCTGGGTTCCCGGCGGCGGCCGTCAGGCCTCCGAGCCACTCCCCCTCCCTGCCGTCCCTCCGGGTCCCTCCGGACCCACCTCGGGGTTGGGGGGCGGGGGTCCTTCCCCGCTAGACGCGGCGCCGCCGCACCTCCACGCGGGACCGATCCTCTCCGCACAGCCCCATACTGCCTCCGGTCCGCCCTTGTCCCTTCTTACTCCTCTTGGGCCTGACACCTCCGGCCTCTCCGGTTTTCCCCAGTGATGTGCCAGAAAAAGAGTGACAAGGGAGAAGGCGAGGGGAGACTTGGGGGGGGGGACACTCTGCCTGCCCAAACCTTGGAGCCTCAGGTTTCTTACCCCACAAGCTCGTGCCCTGGCCGGCGTGGGGAAGCAGGTTTGGACAGTTCTGACTGGCTGCTAAGAGCTCGTGGGGCTTTCAGAATAGATTTTGCTGAGAAGGACTCAGCCCCATGACGGTCAGCTACTGTTTAGTGAGCACCCGCTAGTGCATGGTGGCCTTCGAATGGGCTGGGCTATTGCCTTGGCACTCTCCTGGTGCCACGGAGAGGGACTAGAGGTTGGGTGGGTGGGGGGGAGGTTGCTTTGGGGAGTTGAAGTTACTGCGCTTCCGGTGTGTTGTTGTGAATAAGCATCTTGGAGTATTCTTTAGTATGCTTTTTTTCTCTCTTTTTTTCCCTTTCTTCTTCTTTTTTTTTAAATGCTGTACAACCGTGGTATAATATGAGGTTTGGAAGTAGGCCTGATACCATCCATAGCAAGGGCTTACTGTTTGCGTGTTGTGTGTTGCGTGGCAGAACAATCTCTGATACCTGTAAATTCCGGGTAGTAACCAACTGGGCTGATAGTGAGTTTGAACATAACATGTGCAGCGTGGAGAGGAAGGAGAAGAACTGAGGTTTCTCCATGGTGCAGGTCTGAGGCCTGGACCCCCTGCCTCTTGCAGCTGTGAGCCTTTATGGGGGCTGTCACCTGATAGGGGTTCTAGCATACTTGGACAATTCCCTGGGTTATGTTTGCTACCAATCCACCTGCCCACCCTGCATTCCCTGATCTTGAAGGATCCCAGACTGTTTTCCTTTTTTCCAGCAGAAATTGAGCTGAAGTCAGAGCTGGTGTCCGCAGCCAAAAGCTGTCTCTTAATAAACGTGCCTCAACTTGAGGGCTCCTAACGACTATGCCTGTACCTCATTCCTCATTGCCAACTTCCTTTGATTCTTTTTTTTTTTTTTTTTGGCTTGCAGATTTCAATGTGCTGTTAGCAAGTATGTGTAAATATCAGCCAGCTAAACCCTAAAAGAGGCTTTGTGTTTTTTTTTACCCCAGACTGCAAAACGAGTAGATCGTTTACTTCTAAAAATCCTAGTGAAGGACCCACTAATATGGAGTTTGGGGGATTGCAAACACTGAGAAATAAAGATCTCGATCCTCGAAACTTTGCTCAATCATGGCCTATTGGCAGCCTTCTCGGAGCCACTCCCCACCCCCATGCCCATCAGATTAGTTTACAGTAGCAAAGACGGCTGTCGCCCTAGTTTTAAACGTAGAGATGAAGTTCAGGAAAACTACAGCCCCCATGCAGCAATGCAGTTTCTTCTGTTTCGAATGCCAGTCTGGGGTTTGGCGGGATGCACCTGCCTGTGGGGCGATGGGAGCCGTGGGGCCTGAGAGTTACATTCCTTCTGTGTGGTCCTCTGTGTTGCATAGTTCACCGAAATACCCGGGCAGGGCAGGAGCAGACAGCTGGGCTGGAGAGCTGCTCCTCCTGGGTTGAGTGTATTTTGGGAATCAGCGATATTACTGGGGTGGAGGGTTGTGAATTAAGCAGCAAGAAAATGTGTCAAGGCTAGATAGATGAGGAGGGTGTGAGTAAAATGTTCCCTTTCCAGTTTGCCGTGGGACGGTCGTTTTCAGAGCATCACAGTGGCTTTTATATGGGTTAATTTGCCTTTGAAATCCATACCAGTGTTTTATGGGGTCATGACGAATGTCTTTTAAACGGCTACCATTGAGAAACAGGACTAATCCCTGTGTCTTCTACGTTGCCCATCCAGTTGTTGCTGAATGTAATTGTTAGGATCAGGGAGAGGGGCATGATTTGAATCAAGTTAGACCTAAATCTATGTAATCCATGTTGTGGTTTCGTAGCATCATACTTCCCTGATGCCAAGACACACCAGCAACTTACCAACAGCTTTCAGTAAAATCATTTAACACAGTCAGATCAAAATATGTGTGTTGATTCTAAGGCACATCCTAATTTCAAGAACATTAAAATAGCCAGGAAGCAGCAAGACCCGAAGGAGGGTTTATGTGTCTTAGAACTGAGAAGGGATAATATTTGTAACATTTCTGGGTACGTGAGGATGCTGTTACTGACCTATCATCCTGAAGGTGCACGCATCGTGAGGACAGATTTCATCAACTCCTTCCCCCAAGCCAGCCTGCTTTCTGGGGTTAGGTGTGTAAGATGACTGACTGCCACGGGGCATAGTAGTTGGCTGGTGAACAGAGGAAAGCTCCTATGTAGGCATCCAACCCAGGGCCTTAATATGGTACCTTCCAGAAGCTGAGCCATCTAGCCGGCAGCAAACGTCTTATGAGCTATACGTGAACTTAGCTGGGTAACATCTTTCAAAAGCTGAACAGAAAATACTGTTTCTCTAAAGCAGTGTGCATCGGCCCTTGTTTACAGATACACTTGTGAAGATCCTAAAGTTCACGCCCAGCCCCTGTGTCATGTTAGAGTCGAGGGGACTTGTAGTTCAATGTTCTTTTTTCCAGATTTTAGCATAAGACCCTGAAAGTTAAGTGATATCCTGAGGTCACCCAACTAATACAGAAAGGATGTAAAAACACTTTCTAAGCTGCGTGTACCACACAAGTGAACGTTGGTGGTTATTAGTGGCTGAGTCAGGGTCAGAACCCAGATTCCTACACTAGAGCTAGTTTACACTACTACGCTGCCCCCTCCCTCATGTTTAATATTCCAGAGACTTTTAATAAAAATAATTTACTAGTCTGTAATTAGCCCCATAGACAAGGACTTCTTTTATTGTCTGAGATGTTGCAAAGGTGGGTAAAATCCAGCGTCACACTGTCTAATTAAATATTTATTCTTGCTGCCTTAAAAATAATAATTTTGTCTCACACACTCTGGCCCGAGGAAGGTTTTGCCTTCAAAAATTCGCATCATCTAATATAAAGCGAATGTGAAGGTGGGTGTTTGAAGCCCTCTCAACTTAGCTGGGAGGCTGCCGCCTCCCAGGAAGCAGAGGGCCGGAAGGGGCCATGAGGAGGAGAAAACTGGCTTATCTTCCAGCTCCCAGATTGTAACCTTCCGTGGTTCCCGGAAGCCCCGGTGAGATTTCTGATTCCTCTCCTTGAGAACGTGAGGCGGTCTGGCCTCTGGAAGCAGACAGACCTGAGTTCAAATGCTAGTTCTGCCGCTTCCTGGCCCAGGGGAAGGGCTGTGGAACCTCCGAGTGCCAGTTCTCACCCGCGAGCCTGGGGCGATAACCTGTCTGTTTTTCAGGGCGGTTGTGGGGCTTAAGGGAAAGAAAGTATGTAATGTGTGCCTGCTGAATAAGAGAGAGCAACCACTGTTTTGTCTTGCTAGTGTATAAAATAAAAAATCATACTTTCAAAATTGTATCCTGACTTAAATCCCTCTCGGACCGTCAATTCAGCAGCCCCCATCTCCCAGCAGCTCTCTCCGTCATGTTCGACATGCACAGAGATTTGCAAGATTTGTCCCGTGAAGACCTGGCACTTGCAGTGTTATTCCAACTGCCAACATAGGAGTGTATGAAATGCCCCTTTGTGTCCATGGATTCAGCTGACCTGGTTGTCTGAAAGACTGGCCGGGCAGGAGCCCTTCACTAAGAGAGCACAGACTTGGTGCGTTTGTGTGTGTCATTGGGGCGGTTGGTCCTCCAGCTGGGGAGGCCAGTCTGGGGAGTGAGCTTGATTTGAAATGAAAAAGCCGCTGAGCTCTCCCCTGTGACTGGAGCTGCCATGGCTTTCATGCGCTTTCTCTGCTGTTGGAGATGTAGCCCCCATCAGTGACTTTGCTCGGATCAGCTTCCGCGTCTGTTGTCTGTCGGGGAGATCTGGAGGGCAGGGCAAGGAGCTATCCATCTTAGGAGGGAAGCCTTCTTTCTAGAGAGGTCATCTTGGATGGCCACATTTCCAGATAGGGTCACGGCAGAGACTACCAAGTAATTAAGGAGCCAGGGCCAGCCATCCAGGTCTAGAACACAAATGAACTTAAAGTCCTGTAAGTTTCATTTGGGAAGAAAATACCCAGCTATAGGCATCTAGAGACTGAAAAGATAACCACGGTAGGTTTTACCTCTTGGAAGTAGAACTTGGGTGTGGAGGAAGGAAAGGGAGACTCAAAGGGGAACTTTTACTTTATGTGCTTCTATCTGCGAATTGTTATAAGAAACACGTATGCAGAACAACAGAGTTAGCAGTGGTTGAGTTTTGTTTTTTTTTTAAGTTTATTCTCAAGGGGTGGGGGAGGGACAGCAAGAGAATCCCAAGCAGGCTGTGCGCTGGAAGTGCGGAGCCCCACATGGGGCTCAGTCTCACAAACCCTGAGATCACGACCTGAGCCGAAACCAAGAGTCAGATGCTTAACCAACTGAGCCACCCAGGCGCCCCATCAGGAGTTGTTTTTCAGTGAGCACATTTTGGTACCAAAGAAGCCATTGCATTTACTTGGAGCCTTCAATACATGGGACAGATAGGGTTAGACCGTTTGCCTCCTGTAGGCCAAGCCAGCTTACACCAAGCCAGCCTCTTAAGTAAGAGCAGGAAACTCCAAAGTGGCTGCTTCCCTGGCAGCCCAGCATGCTTCTTTGCCCTGCTACCTCCCCGCCTCTACCTCGTCTTCTCCTTCCTTTTTTAAGAATAGGCCCTCCTTCTTGCCCAGTTGAATTCATCATTACTATTCCAATATGCTAAATTAATTTTCAACTATTAATGAAATGGCATCTGACCAAATGACCTTTATGAAAAATACATGCCCCTTACTTCATCAGGAAGGCTTGAAATTCAAAAGAACTCCAGCCGAAATGCCGGCCCCCTCTATGGTGACAGCTGTGTTTCAGACCAGACCAGGCCGGTAGAGCACACCTTTCACACAGTGCCTTCTTAACTGCCTCTCCAAGGAATTAGTGATAAACTCTGACAAAATAATGATGTATTACTGAGCTTTGATCTTCCCAGAAGTTGGTCAGTTGTGTTTCCTGGCCACATGTCCTATTTATTATAGAAAGAGGGCACACCTCCCATTCGGCCGCATGCTTCGGCTCGCTCAACCAGGAGTTAGGATGGGTTCTGCTGCGCAATCCGCATTCCATCACCTAATCTTCCCCTTTGGCCGAGAGTACAAATTTGCGACAGTTGGCTAAGGTCGGCGAGGCATCCCGTGGCCAAGGATGGTTTTTCCTCTGTGTTGAGTTGCGGCCAATGCCAGCCTAAGCTCTGTGTCTTTTCCTCACTCATGCCACGTCCTGTCAGCTTTGCTAAACAGGCGTAACGTAACATCAGCATTTTGAGCTCCGGATGCCTCATTTGCCTGAAGTAAATTGGACTCGACCTACCTACAGTGTTTCAGCTCCAAGTAAAATTGTTTTTTTACTGAAAATAAAAACTATTCCTTGCGTATGGGAGATACATGCCACTGTGCAGTATGTTTAAAACAACCGAGCAAGAAACATTGCTTCAAATCTGACCCGTAATTTTGACCATGGATGTCAAAAGCCTTAAAAGGATACATATCCTTAGATGAAAAATTGCCATTCTTAGAATATTTAGAAAATCAAGGGTGTATATAAAAATACCTGTACAAGGATCTTTATTAATGTAACATTATAAATAATACCAAACAGTTAAAACAACCAGAGTCAAAAATTAGTAATTGGTCAGGTTTACCCAGATACAATATTGCGCGCACGCGCGTACGCGCGCGCACACACACACACACACACACACACAAACTGCACACTGCTGACAGCTCAGAGCCTGGAGCCCACCTCGGATTCTGTGTCTCCCTCTCTCTGTGCCCCTCCACTGCTCACGCCCTGTCTCTCTCTCCTTCAAAAGTAAATAATTAAAGCAGTGCTTTATAGCTTCCATGTAGTAGAGCAATCTCAAAGAAAATCACAAGATACTTAATTTATTTATTATTATTTGGTTTCCCTATTGTCGTGATTAATGAAAAACACTTCTTGAATGTTTCTTTAGATATTACTTTATCGCTTCTTTGAGAGAGAACATGCCTGGAATATTATCGTGTAGGTGTGTGACTTAAAAACAGGGCCTGGATGCCCAAGTCCATCATCCAGAGAAGTACTCTCACTTGACTCAAGTGAGATGTAAAAAAATTATGAAAAGAAAGTATTTTAAGATAGTCTTCTTTGCCTCTTGCCTTTTGCTGTTTAAATTTATCAGAAGGTTCAGTAAAACCTGTATAACAGGGCTCTGTTTTGGGTGGGCTTTCTTCCCCAGTGTCTTGGAGGCGTTACCTGAGGCTTGCTGTCATGTTTTGGTGGTTGTGTACCCTGAACTCTTTAAAAGACTGTGCTCGAGCCTGAGCAAGCTCCTTTCTCCCTTTGCCTTTGGCCATATTCCGTTCAGCCATCAGCTCAGAGGTCCTTTTTCTTCCAGGGATAGAGAAAGTTGGGTGCCCACCAGTAGCTACCTGCTGGGCAGGAGCCCCCTGCAGGGACAGACAGGGCAGTTCCCCTCTTTGCCACACCAGGTCCCTGGAGCTCCTGGCTGTGAAGGGAGGGGCGGCCCGGTAGCTGTCCTCTCGCCTCATCTTTCTTGTGCACACACGTAGCGTGTGTCACCTCCATGGCTCAGCCCAGAGGGCTGATTCCTGCCTTCCACCAGGGGTGGTGTCTGCTCACCTCTGAGTACTGAGGATTCAGGTCTTAGACTTGAGGGATACGGCCTGTCACACAACTTGGCCTATGTTGCCATAAATGTTTGCTGAGCAGAATCTGTCCCCTCCAGATGGTTCTGACTACCCAACCCTTGTCCCCGGTGGGGTGGAGGCCTTCCTAGCCACCTGGGGTTGTTAGGGAACAAGGCTTTGGGCATGGCTAGCTGGGCGTGCACCATCACCTGGAGAGAGTAATTATCAGAGAGGCGTTCGTCTCGTCTTGAGGGTGTGATTGTCCTGGTCACCTTGGCATTTCAGTGGGGTTTCCTGATTGATAAGAAATGAAATCTTAGCTGCCCTGAGTCAGCAGGATCGTAGTTGGACTAAGGTGTGTTGTGCCATGTGAAAGGGGCGGGCCTTGGAGCAGACCACTGGATGAAATGGAATACCTGCTCCGGTGTGAGGAGTGGTCACTGAAGCTTATCTCCGGTGGTGTAATACGTACTGTGTAGCCAGACTTTTCTGCAGCCCCAGTCTCTTGGCAGACAGCCACTACCCCCAACCCCTTTCCTGCGGATTGTTGCCACTTATCAGGGACTCTGATTTAGTCTCTGATTTGTTCTGATTTTAGATGGGTAGAGTTCACAACTGAAAGCTCCCAGTTTGGACATCCTATTAACACCTTTAAGTGACAGGACCACTGCTAAGTACAGAGATGTGTTATGCTGGCCCCAAAATAGCAAGGTGCAGCATTTTGAGACTTGATAAGGCTTGTATTCCCCAGAAAGTAGAGTTTCCAGGTTTATAGGTTATTCATATAAATTTACATATTGCCTCCTCAAGGCTTTACTCTAAGTATACTCTCAACAAGTACTCCCCAAGCCCTTTCTGTTTTGTATTCTAAGTCATATTGGAATTTTTAAAAAAATGAGATTCAACCCCTGTCTCCATGAGGAGATGGTAGTCTGGTTTAGAAGCTAAGACACATGTGTGAAATGACTAGTGTTTATGACAACATCGAATGTCAGCAACACATCCGTCGTGCTTTGTTGTAGATGTGGTCTTTGTCCTTAAGGAACTTGTCTAACATTCTGCTGAGAGTCTGACAAAAATGGTACAAGTCACTATAAGGGGATGGGAACTCCAGCAGCAACAGGAAGGGGTGTTTTGGTAAGCACTTCCAGAAGGAAGAGTGACCCTGAGCTTGTGAGAACGGGGAGGGCTTCAGAGAGGGAGACGTACTGGGGCGGGTGAGCAGGATGATGTGGGTTCTGCCCCTCAGAGGACAGATGAGTAAGAGAGTTCAGGTAAAAGAAGTAAAAAGAACAGCGCATTGTGTGTCATTAGTACTAGAGAATCTAAATTCAGCAAGGATTCTGAGAGGAAAATAGTCATTGTGAACTGGAGTAATTGGAAAAGACTCCACAAAGGAAGCAGAACCTGAACTTGCCCTGAAGGTCAGCAGGCTTACAGGAGACAGGAGCCCAGAGAGGGCTTTCTAAGAGCCAAGGAATGACTGGGAACAAGTATGATGAGGACTGTAAGCAGGTCATTCTTCCCAAATGGAGGGTGTGACAGTTTGGGACAATATTGGTGACATTAGCCAGAAGTTAGGAAGTTGAAGAGATAGTTTGGAGATAAGTTTCACTTCAGACATGGAGAACTAGAGGTGACAGTTGGAGGCCGCTACATGGAGTGATCACATAGAACCAGAAGCTGAGGGTGAGGCTGGGATGGAGCTATAATGGTGAGAGTCAACAACATAGGAGGGATGGCTTCCCTGAAAGGGGGCTCTCTCCAGAGGTCTTGGGTATAGAGCACGAAGATGACTGCTCCGAGAATCGTTCATAATTAGGAAAAGAGCAAAGAGATGCAGGGAAATTAGGATGATTCAGCAGCAAGGGAGGAGAAAAGAGGAGATGTCAAGAAGAGAGCTTTAGTGCTGCTGCCGTGCCTAGCCTCAAGGATCTATCCAGAAGATCACGATGATTGCTGAGAATGTCAGCCCAGCAAAACACTGGAGATGGAAGCCAAGTTGGGTCGTGTGAAGTGGGGAGCTGGGTAGAGAAAAAATAGAGGCAATGGATGGTCACCAGAGAGTGGCAACAGGAAAAGAGAGAAAAGAAGTAACCAGAAGAAGCAGCAAGATCAAATTTTTTGTTGTTATAATTCTATTCTTTATCAGCAAATGTATATAAAAATTTAATAAGCATGCATTTTTGTTTATATAATTTTATGTATTAAAATAACTTCATCTGCAGATTTCTCTGTATCAACATAATCTGTGTATTTGTCATTTCAAATACCCCATTCCAGTACACTTATCTTGATGAGGACTGAGTAATTATATGGAAGTGTTACGTCACTATGTTATACACCTGAAATGAATACAACACTATATGTTACCTACACTGGAATTAAAATTAAATAAACAAATAAAAATAAACAAATATCCCATTCCTTCTGTGGTATTCCATTATATTGATACCAAAATATGCTGAACTATCAATCTATTATTGGGCAATTGGGGTATTTCCAACATTTTGCAAGTTGCAAATATAAATATCTCTGCTCTGAACATCACTGTACAAGTTACTATTTTTCTTTTGTGGGTTTTTTCTTCAGGGTGTATCTCATAAAGTGGAATTACAGAGGCAAAGGGTACAAACAATGTTGGGTTTTGTTTTATTTTGTTTTTGATTTTCCCATTTGGCCCATCCCCCCATCGCTCTCTCTCTCTCTCTGGCAGCCACCAGTTTGTTCTCTGTATTTGTGGGTCTTTTTCTGTGGCATTTTTTCTTTAATGTTTATTTGTTTTTGAGAGAGAGAGGGAGTGTATGCACGAGTGGGGGAGGGGCAGAGAGAGGAGGAGACAAAGGATCCGAAACAGACTCTGTGCTGACAGCAGAGAGCCTGATGGGGGGCTCAAACTCACGAACAATGAGATCATAACCTGGGCCAAAGTTCGACTCTTAACCAACTGAACCACCCAGGTGTTCCATTTCTGCGGTATTTTTTAAATTGAGATGTAATTGACTCATAACATTATATTGGTTTCAGGTGTACAACATAGCGATTCAACATTTATATGTATTGTGGAATGATCACTGCAGTAAGTCTAGTTAATAGTTAACATCCATCACCACGCACATAGTTACAAATTATTTTTTTGTTGTGATGAGAACATTTAAGATTTGCTGTCTTAGCAACTTTCAAATATACAATACAATAAACAACTACAGTCACTACGCTGTACACTGTATCCCCAGGACTTAGGTCTTTTATAACAGGAAGTTTATACCTTTTGACCTTCACCCATTTCCCCCACCCCTCAGTCCCCATCTCCGGCACCCATCATTCTGTTCTCTGTATCTATGAGTTTGGTGTTTTTAGATTCCACATGTAAGTTTTTGCCTTTCTCTGTCTGACTTCACTTGGCACAATGCTCTCAAGATCATCCGTGTTGTTGCAAATGTCAGGATTTCCTTCTTTTTTATGAATGAGTGATATTCCATTCTGTATATTACCACATTTTTATCCATTCGTCCATCAATGGATATTTAGGTTGCTTCCATGTTGTTGTTGTTTTTATACTAGGTTTATTATACATTGTTCTCCTTGGTGTTCCAACCAGCTTACAATCAGAGTAAGAGTTTGGTATTGACTTAGAATGGTTTCTGATAATAAGGAGGTCTGAACATGTGTAATGGCAGAAGGGAAAAGGAGTTATCTGAGGAAAATAATTTGGGTGCAAGAGAGAAAGGAAACAAATGGAAAGATCTTGGGGACACCAGGGAAAGGGTAACTTTGCAGAGGAGGGAAAGGCTCCCTTCTACTGAGACCGGTAGGAGGAGAGGGGATGGCTCTTTGTACCCGTGACTTAAGGGTGAAGTCCAGGGGAGATGACTGGAGTTCCTGCTAAGAAAACACCTTTTCTGGGGCGCCTGGGTGGCTCAGTCGGTTGGGCGGCCGACTTCGGCTCAGGTAATGATCTCGCGGTCTGTGAGTTCGAGCCCCGCGTCGGGCTCTGTGCTGATGGCTCGGAGCCTGGAGCCTGCTTCCGATTCTGTGTCTTCCTCTCTCTCTGCCCTTCCCCTGTTCACGCTGTGCCTCTGTGTCTCTCAAAAATAAATAAACATTTAAAAAAAAAAAGAAAGAAAAGACCTTTTCCTCAGTGAAATGGAGCCAAGGCCACTTGCTGAGGTAGGGGCTGAGGTCTTGAAGGTCTGAATTAACTGCTGTGAGAAACGAGCCCGGGCGTATGAGAGATGAATGAAAGTCTTGTTCGGGGCAGAGGGCTGACTTGGACCCAGGGATTCACAACGGGCTAAGTCTCTGAAGTCCCTTAGCCTGGGGGAGCAGCGGTGAGCAGCAGCATGGGGGGGGCGGGGCATGTTCGAGGCCAGGTTTCTGAGGAGGCAGAATCGAAGATGACATTGACACAGCGGCCCGAAGGTCAGAGGTGGGGGAGGCGCCCCAGATCTAAGAGAGGTGCTGACTGTCAGCAGGAGGAGGGGCAGAGTAATTACAGGCTCGAGTGAGAACAGAAAGCAGGTTCGGAATATGAGGGATAAGTAGTAAAGAGGTTATTGACAGAAGATTTGAGTTTAAAACTTTCAGAGAGACTGTTTTTACTTTTAATTATTTACCGTTGTATAAGATTTGGGGTGTTTTTACATGGGCATGTATTACCAATAACATTAAAAAAAACTTTTTAATATTTATTTATTTTGAGAGAGAGAGCACATGCATGTGAGCTGGGGAGGGGCAGAGAGAGGGCGAGAGAGAGAATCCCAAGTAGGCCCTATGAGATCAATGTGGAGCTCCACATGGGGCTTGATCCCATAAACCTTGAGATCATGACCAGAGCCAAAATCAAGAGTCAGAGCTCAACCCACAGAGCCACTCAGGGGCCCCAACATTTTTTTAAACTAATAATTAAAATCTCAGGAGGAGGGGCGCCCAGGTGACTCAGTTGGTTAGGTGTCCAACTCTTGATTTTGGTTCAGGTTATGATCTCACGGTCTTAAGATCGAGCCCTGCGTCGGGCTCCATGCTGGGCATGGAGCCTGCTTGGGACTCTCTCTCTCTCTCTCTCTCCCTCCCCCTCCCTCTCTCTCTCCCTCTCTCTCTCTCTCTCTCTCTCCCTCTTCCTCTCCCCCCCTTTTTCTCCCTCTGCCCCCCATCCTCTCTCTCAAGTTAAAAAATAAAATAAAATGATTAATTAAAGAAAAATCTCAGGAGTAGAGCTGTGCCTTCGGGGGTGGCTGGATTCCCCTGAGGTGGATGAAGGAGAGATGAAGGTGGAGGAGGATCCCAGAACCTGGCTTGGTACTGAAAACCGTGCGGTGTCTCCGCTTGACAACCTATAGCTCCTGTGGTCGCAGCTTGTCACTAGAGAGCAGCACCCAGCCGCCAGCCCTCATCCACCCACACGCAACACTGTTTCCAACCTGAGGACACCCACCTTCCCTAGGCTTGGCAGTACTTTCCATGTGAGGTGGTGTGGTTCTGGCTCTTTCCAACTCTCCGACCAGGTGCCCTCAGAGCCATTCCTGTCTGGCCTCTGTCAGTGAAGGTTCTTCCTTTAGGCAGATACATCCGCTTGCCAGGAACACAGCTTTGCGAGGGGAGTGTGGATTCCATTTCAGGCTCACTCGTCCCCTCCCTGAGTGCTTCATGCAGTGTATGAACGGGTACCTCTGTAGATTCAGCCCTGTTTCTCTTCTTGCCTGTTTTGAAAGAGGCCCTTCTTTCCTGGCCCCTGTTTCTCTTATGTCCTCCTGGATCGTCCACTTTGACCCTGACCCTGACTGACACCCACGGCCGCGGCCTGTGTTTCACTTGCCGGCTTCACATTACCTTCAGGCTGCACCGCTGAGCCATTTATACGGCTCCCCAGGCACGGCAGTCCCAGGGGCTGATGGCAGGGAGCTGAGCAAGGGGGAAACACGTGGGCAGTCAGGTGCCAGCATCAACATGGGGAGATGGAAAAGCGGGGGCGCTCTGCATTCTTTCCAGGGCTTTCCACTAGGTCTAAACCGAGCCGGCCCATTTTGAAAATGCTGTTTCATTAAAGCCGGGACTGAGCAGGAGTATGGCTCCCTGCCAGGCCCTACCAGGAAGGAACAAGCAGCTTGCAGCGGAGGCCTCAAGCCAGGTGGGGTAGGAGCTGACGTGCATTGTTTTGCATGTAGAATTTAATGGGCTCTTTGTAAACATAGCCTCCTGCCGTTGTCCCTTTCTCTTTTCTCCTAGGCAGCCTAGGTGAGAAGAATTAGTCCTTGGCCCATAATTACTACATGAAGAGGAAGACTACAACTGGCAGGCTGCAGTGCACGAAAGAACCTTGAACCTAATGTTAGGAGACCTGGGCTTGGAGTTATGTGACCTTGAACAAATCACATCTCCTCCTTGATTCCCATTTCCTTTTCTGTAAAATGAGAGGTCTTCGTATGTGCTGTTCCCTTCCCCCCTACCCTCGCCCCCTGAACATTCTTCCCTGGTCTTTTTGGGTTAACCCTCCTTAACCTCACCTGACTGGGCCTACGTATCATTCCCTCAGGGAAGCGTCTCATGACCTCCACCCCAGCTCCACGACAGGTTGGGGCCTCCGTGACAGGACTTTCCAGATTGTGGATCACGAACTTTAATTGGTCGTGAGATCAGTTTATTGAGTTATAACCAGCACTTTGTAATGAATAGACCAGAAAATGTCCAGAGTGCATAGTTCATAGTAAGAATAAGAATTGTTTGGGGCACCTAACTGGCTCAGTCGATTAAGAGTCTGATTTCGGCTCAGGTCACGATCTCACAGTTCATGAGTCCGAGCCCCGCATGGGGCTCCCTGCTGTCAGCACAGAGCCTGCTTCCGGTCCTCTGTCCCCTCTCTCTCTGCCCCTCCCCTGCTGGTTCTCTCTCTCTCTCTCTCTCTCTCAAAATAAATAAACTTAAAAAGAATTTTTTTAATGAAACTTTTGTTTTATTATAAACGTCTGTATGTGTGTATATATATATTGGATTATAATATAAAGTGTATTTTTTACTAAAAGGCTGAAAGCCGGAGCTTTCAAAACACTCTGGTCATGTATTATATTACTGTTATGTATTATTATATTACTATTTGTCCATTTCACTAGACAACAAGCTCCATGAGCCAAGGACCAAGACTGACTGACTCATCAATATCAGACCTAGAAATAGTTGAGGCTCAACAAATAATTGCTGAACGAGTGGCTTTCTGAGGTGTGTTTTGTTGCCATCAGTCCTTAGTTCTATGTAGTCCTTCCTAGGAGTGAATAGATAATGACTGTAATGATAAACTAAAGAGCCCTCACGTTCATCCCTAATGGACAAGAGGACGAGAAAGAGCGGATCTCTGACTTTCATCTCCAGCTGGGGAGTGGCACTGGAAACCGAGAAGGCTCAAACCAGCTCCTCTCAGAGGCAACCGGGAAGCAGATACCACTGCCAGCACTCTGTGTAATAAGGCCTCACTTGAGCAGAGTTCACGTTCCAGTAAGAATGGGACAGACATTCAGAGAGCAAGACCCGCCACGTAACTGTGCTTCCCTAAACAGAAAGTTGACTGGCCTGGTGTGGCCTCTCAAGGGCGCATTTCTGGCTCTCCCGGGTATGTGTTCCTAGGCCCTGACGCAAGAGCCCACCAGGTTCCAAGCGTAAGCTCAGAACTCCTTTTCTCCCTGCAGCACCTCTCCCTTACCCACCAACACCTTTCCGGAGAACCGATCTGCTTCCGGGGCATCTTTCCAAACCTAGCGAGACGGACAACAGATAGACTGTGCCTTCCACAATGTAACAAGCCTCTGATTGTAGCCCAGAGAGTTTCCTATGGCCGGGAGGGCTCCATTAGCAGAACCCAGCCAGGCACTGCTCCGCCCGAGGCTGTTCTGGGATGTGCTGCAGGTTATAACTCAAGAAGACTTGTGACTCTTGAGGACACTGGGAACCCGCTGATAACACGGGCTCTGTGAGGAGTATTTAAGAAGGCCCAATTTGCCCCTTTATCTTTAAAGTTTGTCATTAGAACTCAGACGGCCTTGCCAGCATCTAGCTGTTTTGTGGAAATTATGTTGCTTGCCGCCTGGAGCAGATGACCTCTGGGGAGTGGAGGGGGGCAAGGAAATAATTAGTTGTTCTAGAGCTCCCAGAACTGGTAGCTGAAACATCTTCATTTATACATTGCTTTCAGCTTGGTTTTCTGGAATTGGCAGCCCTTTTTCTAACGCCACTCCAAAGAGGCTGCCTGTCAGCTTCTCTCGGAAGCTTTCCCGGGTATCTGAGCCACAACCGGGTTGTTAAAGGCAGGAAGTGAGCTGAGAGAAACAACCGGGAAACCCGGGATGACAGCTCGTCCCTGGGCGGCCGTTGCCCTCTCCCCTCTGGGCCCTTCCCGATGGCGGGGACTGGGGTTTGGAAAGGCATTCCTCCAAGACTGCCGGGTCTCTAGCTGTTTCTCTGAAGGACACTCAGGGATTTGGGATCACTTGTCCCACTCTTGCCCCTAATTTGTGTCCACGCATTAGCTTTCCCATGAATTAAAAAATTCTCAGAAATCACTATTAACTTGCTCACATTTTCAGAGAAGTTTCTTAGAATAATGTGTGTTTAACTAAAAACTTTAGTATATAACAGTCCTCGAATCTCCTTTTTTGGATAGCACGTGTAAGTCAAAATTGCCTTTAAAAATATTTTAATATTAAAACATTACAGAAATACATTAAGCAGAAAATAGAAGTCTTCCAGAGAGAGAGAGAGAGCAGGAAAGGCACAGAGCAAGAGGAGAGAGAGACTCCCAAGCAGGCTCCATGCTGTCAGCACAGAGCCTGAAGCAGGACTCGAACTCATGAACTGTGAGATCATAACCAATACTTAACCAACTAAGCCACCCAGGCACCCCTACACACATATTATTTCTTTTTAAAAACATGGGATCTTACTATTTTCCATATACCAAAAAATTGGAAAAATAGAAAAGAGTAAATGAAAACATGAAACCCGTTTGTAATTCTACTTCTCAGATGGTAGTGGCACCAAAGGGTGGCTTAGGCGCTGCCCCTCTCCCAAAGCCACCCCGGGAAACCTACAATCCCAGTGCAGAGCTGTGCAGTCCTGCAAAGGCAGCTTTGAGACCCACCTCTAGCTCCCTTTTCGCACCAGCCCACCAGCCCTGAGCCCTCCGTGTTGCTGTCATCGCCATTGACTGCAGTGACCATATCACTCTTTTTCCTCCAGTTTTTAACTAAATTGGAATCCTATCCATTTGCAGTTTTTTCCAGCAGTCACTTTTAAACCCCGTGCAGGACACCTGCGGAAAGGACTTCCCGTTGCTCCAGATAGCACGGTGTTCGTTTTGTCGCCAGGAGCACTGTTTCCGAGACACCGACATAACATGTTGGGGGACTTCGTTTTGAACTCACCCCTGGAAGACACTTTCACTGTGCGTGTGGAGAGACTGAAACCTCGGGGCAATGACTTGTTTTAGATCGAAATAAAACTCTGGCTCGGCTCAGCTTACCTGCAGCTGTCTAAACGCCCAGTATCACTGTCCGAACTGCCTATGTTTGCTGAAACTTCTGGAAAGAAATAGAAGGGACATTCCTAAATTCTTCCTCCTCTAGCCTGGGTATCAGCTGCTTTATTTATTTATTTAGATAGATGTGCTTCAGCCCTGAGACAGATCGTTAAAAGCCATGTGCCACTGAAACTTTTTTCCTCTCTTTGGGGAAGGATCTTGGCCTCTCCCCAAAGTAAGTCAGAACCCACCTGGACCATCCTGCCAGGTGCTGACATGTTTCGCAATGTTCTCATTCTCGCTTTTCTTCCATGCATCTCATTTCCATGTGCAAACACAGCCAGGCAGAGTTCTGACAGTCTGGATCTGAGTGGGTGAGGCCATTCTCATAGAAGGAACCCCGCAGAAGTAGGTTCCAGAGACCCACTCCGCCACCTCAGGTTTGGCCCATACCAGTGCCAAGACCCCCAGGCGATCGACATAATCAGAGCAACCTCCACAAGCGAGAGCAGAGAGGGGCTCTGCAGCTTGGAGCACGGCTGAAGACAGATTGGATCGGGCTGTGGAGTAGGTTGCCATGCTTGCTGCAACAAATTTCCATGAGCTTAGTGGCTCAGGACAACTCAAATCTGTTTTACAGTTCTGGCAGTCAGAAGTCCAAAGTAATGGGCGGAATGCTAGCTCCCCAAAAGTCCTCCCTAGAACCTGTGAATGTTACCTTATATGATGAAAGAATGCATTTTACCATTTTAAAAAATATTTATTTATTTATTGATGGAGCGGTAGAGAGAGAGGGAGAGAGGGAATCCCAAGCAGGCTCCACGCTGTCAGCACAGAGCACCATGTGGGGCTCAATCCCACAAACCACAAGATCGTGACCTGAGCCAAAAATCAAGAGTTGGACGCTTAACCGACTGAGCTGCTGAGGTGCCCAGAAAACAAATGTTACTTTCTACGAGGAAAGATGAGGTTACGGATCTTGAGAGGAGAACTTTATCCTGGATTAGCTGGGTGGGCCCTAAATGCAATCACATGTATCCTTATAAGAGGAAGGCAGAAGTTTTGAGAGAGAAGAGGAGGAGACAGTGTGACCAGAGGCGGAGATAGAGTGATGTGGTCACAAGCCAAGGAATGCCCGGAGCCAGCAGAAACTAGAAGAGGCAAAAACAGATTTCCCCCAAAAGCCTTTGGAGGAAGAACAACCTTGCTGACACCTTGATTTTGGACTTCTGGCCTCCAGAACAGTGAGAGAATTACCACAGTGTGGTAATTTGTTACAGCAGCCAAAGGAAATTACTATAGAGGGTTAAAATCATCGTGCTGGCAAGGCTCTGTTCCTTCTGGAGGTTCTATGAGAAAATTCATTTCCTTGCCTTTTCCAGATTCTAGAAGCTGCCCACCCTCCTTGGCTTGGGGCCCTGCATCCCTCCAGCCTCAGCTGCCATCATCACATCTTCTCTCTACCCCACCCACTCCCCTCTTATAAAGACCCTTGTGATTACATTAGGCTCACCTATAATCCAAAATGGTCTTCCCATCATAAAATCCTTAACTGCATCTGCAAAGCCCTTTTGCCATTTAAGGTAACCTCTTCCCAAGTTCCAGGGATTAGGACATGGACACATATGAGGGCCTACCACCATCTATATAATCCTAAAGGGCGTGAATGGGAATGGTGGGGCTGTTCACCACATCCCCATGTGTTCAAATTAGATGAACTTATTCAAGTGAGAAAGAAAATATCAAAGGAAAACTTCCTTGAACAGAGGTAGGAAACATGGAATGCATTGCCCCATAGGTTCCTGTAGGCAGAAGTTGTAGAAGGGCTGAGGTCAGCTGTGGTAAAAAGATGGGGTGAGCTAGGCAGTGTGATGATGTGTATGTGGAGGGGGTGGTCTTCCCCACACTCACCTGTGCTGCTTATCAGGCAGACTAAGCTAAATGGGTCTGTAAGGGCATTTCATGCAGCCATCAGTCATAAAGCTGGTGCCTGTGGAGACACAGCATCCTGAAGATGAGCCAAAGGATGAGTCACGAGAAGTGTTACATGGTACTGGGATTAGAGGTAATGGGGCAAGGTCATTGTAATGGGAGACTTATAGAGAATGTGAGACCCATACAATGTATAGATCTGTCCTAAGAGATGGAAGTGTTTCATGCAGAGCGCTGGTCAGAAGGGAGAGCCAGAAGCTGAAGAGCCATCATTTGGAACATGTTTCCATCTAGAAGCAAGACTTGAGGAGAGACCAATCCAGTAATACTCACTCTTGAAGGCAGGTGGAGTGACTCGAGGCAGTTTGACTCTACATCAAGACCATCAAAGGCAGAGTTTCATTCTGCTTCTGCCTGTCTCTCTAGCTCTGAGAAGTAATACTTTCTTCCTCAGAAGTAAATAAAACTTCCTACTTGGAAAGGATGAGAAGACGTTAATTATTAATGTTTATTTTCATATTTGCAGATGAAAGACATGCCAACTTCAAAGAAGTAGAGTTGGGAGTGGGGAAGAGAATTAATTCACAGCATTACAATTATCTACTAGAAAACACTTGTGACTATTTTGAAAGTATTTCGTTGTTGAATATAAAGTTGGAGAAATTTTAAAAGAAATGTGACAACCAATAAAGAGACCAGAGAAGAGTCTTAAGACAGAAATGTTTATGTTCCTAACCACTCAAACTCATTTCTGGGACAAGGCATTAGACAAAGGTGTCCTGCATGCTTGCAAGGCATGACGAGGAGTTACGGTGAATGCCTCGGAACCTTGCCAAATAATTAATGGCTTAATTCTGCTTTAGTTCCTCTTTTTATAACACAGAGGTCTGAGACTCCAGTTAATGAATTTTAAACTTTAAAAGACAGCAGCCTGCTGGATACTTGCTCTCGTTTAGAGCATAAAGCACAAGGTACGGGACAAAAAGAGCCCATCATCCTGGGGCATCTCTCTGTAGTCAACCCTGCTCCCACCTGGCAGGTGGGCCACCCGGAGGCCGGGTTCTAATGAGCAAGGCCATTGTTACATGGTGTGCCGCTTGGCCCACTGGGCTGAGCAGCCACAGCAATGGGGTGCCGGTATCTTTCATGGGACTGGCATCCTGACCTGATGGAAAGGGAGGCTCCTTCTGGACAGTTCTTTAATACAAGGACTTCCCGTGTTTCAGCATTCTGGAATGGCGTGAGGTAATATCTGCCCTAGTCTCTAGCTTTTTTTTTTTTTTTGCAATTGCGTATGTGATCTTTAAGAAAGAACACTGCGTACATTTGGCTTCTTTTTAAATGTTGGCAAAAGAAACCAATTAGCTAAAGTGATCGTTAATAGCTGTGGCCCTTCATTGAAATTTTTGTCAGCGTCCATATAGGAAGTCAGCATATTTCTTTATATTTGTTTCCAAAGTTGCTTTACTTGATCACAACATTCTAGAATCCAACCAGAATGAAGACTGAAGCTTTTTGGAGATGAGGGGAGCCTGCGGTATGAGATTCATGCTTTCCCGTGACTCCGCTTGATGCTGGTCAGGCCACCGACTGGTTCACAGGGACAGAAGTGGCTCTGCCTCAGAGCTGGCAAATGGGAAATCTTGCACATATTCTCTAGAGCAGGGTGGTCTCTCGCGTTGTCCTGCCACCGACTCATGAGGAAAGCCTGTGAAAACTGCAGACTTCTGAGCCCCAGACCTCATTTGTCTCTCTCAGGGCATAGGCTCAGGAATCTGCATTAGTAATGGACCACCAGTCAGATGGTGCTCGTGTACTGTAAAATTTGAGAACCTCTGCTCTAGAGAGTTTTCCTTCTTGAGGTATTGGGGTGGGGGGGGCGCGGTCAATGTTGGTCATTCAAAGCTAATTGTGACCCTGGCCACTCCATAGCAGAAGAATAACCCTGGTCTTCTTTTTTTATCCGCTTGGTTCTAGAGAAGAGTTGTGCCTTAGCTCAGCACCTTACGTACTGTGAAATCCCAGGTTTATTATTCATTCTTCCTGTGTGCCAGGCAGACAGTTTCCCCTCCTTAACTTTTTTTTTAATAAACAGCTCTATAATTACAGCATCCTTGTCTCCCAAACTGACCCAGAAGTGAAGCCTTGAGATGCAACTGTCTTTGTCTTTTTCATTATTTGATGGAGTTCTAAAGCTTTTCTTGACACCCTTAGAAGAAAAGGCTATGTGAAATTTCTTTTATTTTGTTTTAAGTTCATTTATTTTGAGAGAAAGAGCGTACCCAGAGGAGGGGCAGAGAGAGAGGAGAGAGAATCCCACGCAAGCTTCACACTGTCAGCGCAGAGCCTGATGCAGGGCTTGATCTCACAAAGCATGAGATCATGATCTAAGCTGAAATCAAGAGTCAGACACTTAACTGACTGAGCCGCCCAGGTGAAAAAGGCTATGTGGAATTTCTGATGACGGTTTTGCAGACCATCAAGAAATACCCATTAAGCTCCTGAGCCCCTGGGCAGTCTTTGTTTTGTTGTGGTCAAGGAAAGAAATAACTTTTCTCTGCTGTGAGCTGGGCCATTGCCTCAATTAATGAGAAAAGTGATCTAGGGTTTGCATAATTCAAGGGAAAGGACAATAATATCATGAATGGAATGAGAGGCAGACTCGAATTCTGTTCTGAGCTTCAGTTTTGACTCAACATGGTAGGAGCCCCCAGTGTTTCTGTTTATCCTTCCATAAATTAGATTATTACTAGTTTCCATTGCCTAATCATGAGGTCAGCACTGGGAATACTTTAAACTTCTCAAATGAAAGATAATATAAAACTACAAAGTGAAGAGTTGGGGGGGAGAGGATGCTAGAAGGCTAAGAATGAGATGACTAAGTGAGAGAACAATATAAGGGTATCAGGATTTTCCTCCCCCCCTCCCCTTTTTAAAGTGTTTTTATTTATTTATTTATTTTTGAAAGAGATAGAGTGAGGAGGAAGGGCAGAGGAGAGAGGGAGACAAAGAATCCCAAGCAGGCTCCACATTGTTAGCACAAAGCCCAATGAGGGGCTTGAACTCATGAACCATGAGATCATGACCTGAACTGAAACTAAGAGTTGGACGCTTAACCTACTGAGCCACCCAGGCAGCCCAGGTGTCAGGATTTTCTACTCCGTTAGCATGGGGACTTTCTGGCCTCCAGTTACCTTCCTTGCCTTATGAAGGATGAGGTGAATACACCCTCCTAGAAGGAAAGGCAGTCTAGTGTAGTGGTTAAGAATGAAGGCTTTGGGGATATCAACCTATTGAATCAGAATCTCAAGGTAGGGGATGGGGCAGCTGCAATTTTAAAAAATTTCCAGGTGATTCTGATGCACACCAAAGTCTGAGGAACAGCATGTTCTCACCAGACCCCTGGCAGTCCCCGAAGAGATTGTTTATTTCCACACCTGTCTTACATGCTCAGGCTGTTCACACTCCCTGAACTACCTTTCGTACATCGCAAGCATTATCTCTTGGCTTTGCTTTTTACTAAATGAACTACAATTCCTCCTTCAAGGCCCAGATCACAGATCACCTTTTGCTCAAAACTTTCCCTAACCTTTTCAAAGAAATTAACTGTTCCTGAATGCAAAAGAATATGCAGCCATCAAGGAGAATGTGGTGAATCTCTCTACACTGCATAGAAAAGTAACCATGATATTTTTTGAGGAAAAAAGTCACAATGTTTTTATTCTACTTTTCTTTAAACAATGGAATAAATATGTGTATATGTTTTGAATACATATATTAAGAGATCTGAAGAATACTTGTACCTGATATCAGTAAACTTTACTTTTGAATTTTATACCCATCTGTGTTATTTGAATACTGCTTTTGTAATTTTTCAAGTTCAGTAACAATTAAAGTAATTACCAAGAGAGTAACTGCTCAAATAATTACCAGGGAAGAATCGGTTGATGTTATAGCTCTTGTGTATGATGTTATCACTGGTGTGTCTCTCTCCACACTTCAGCTGGGAGCGCTTTGATAGCAGGCTACTCGTCTTGTTCATCTGCCCGTCACTGGTGCCCAGCACTGTCCTTGACACTCAGTGGGTGCACAGTGCATAGATACCAAATTTAAGAGATCTAAAACAGGGTCCGGGGAGGCTTAGTTGATCAACCCCAGGGACAGTCAGGTCTGCTGCTGAGGCTCAGCCTATCCATCATTTGGCATGTCTAGTCCTAGAAGAAGGATAGTAGCAAAAAGAAAGTGATAGTGGTGGCTGAACCAATACTGCCTACAGCCTTGATGACTATAAATATAAAGAGCTTGACAGCGGTGGTGGGGAGAAGAGGACTTTGGAGATTGTAATTGGCTACAAAGGGTCTGTGGGTCACTGCCATTCACTTTATTAAAGTCACTACTCCATAGTTATGATCCATGTCCAATTGCTTCAAAGTAACCCCTACTGCTTTCAAAACAGAATAAAACTCCCCATTCACTTTATAGAACCCTATAGAAGTAAAATAAATGGGTTAATTTTTACACATTGTCCATAGTATCTCCTTTCTATCTCTATCCCTCCAGAATCCTGCAATCATGAGATTACCTGAACAATCTCTCTGGGAGGCCCTGGCAACCTCTAGGCATCCAGTCGCTGTCTTACATATCTAGATCAGACTCTCAAACTCTAACTTAGTCCAAATGTAAACAGGTAGCGACTGTCTGTGTTTTCTCCAATTCACTAAAACTAGTGGGCCTTCCTCCCCTCCTTCCCTCATTGAAACCATTCACTCTCATAAATCATGCTGGACTTTAACCTTGACCTTCTTAGGCCACACATGTGAGAACTGGTTCCCTGTCCTTCACTACCACCACCACCCACACATTCTTCCTTTGTGCCAACTTCCAGTGAGAAACTGGATATGTATGATTGTTTAATCTCATGATTTAGGGAAATCAGAAGCCAATTCCTCCTATAATTAGGGAGAAGAATAACTGAGATATGTTTGTATTTATTATATTTACATCTAAAAGCTATGGCAATTCCTTTTTTAATCAAAAATAGTGATTTTAAAGTCATAGGGGAAGCAGGACACTCATTCTCATTGAGTAATGTCCTCAGATAATTTTTTAAAATTTTTTAAATTATTTAATGTTTATTTATTTTTGAGAGAGAGAGAGTGTGTGTGTTAGTGGGCAAGGGGCAGAGAGAGAGGGAGACACAGAATCCAAAGCAGGCTCCAGGCTCTGAGCTGTCAGCACAGAACCCAATTCGGGGCTCGAATCCACAAACCATGAGATCATGACCGAGCCAAAGTCAGACACTTAGCCGACTAAGCCACCCAGGTGCCCCCAGGTAATTTTGGGTTGGAGATGGGTTATTTGAGGGCAAGAGAAGACAGGTCATTCAACAGACATTAATAACCTACTTTGGGCTGTGCCTTGGAGTTAAAAATACAAAATATGAGACATTGCCTTTGCCCCTGAGTTCATGTTAATACATTCTGATGTAATTACTCAGTGCATATGGGTGTGACTCCCTGGCTAGTGAGATGGCCAAGTTGAAGACCAGCTGCTGAGCCCACTGTTCCCTTCTCAGCCTTACCAACTCTGTTTGCTGGATTTAGGAGATAGGTCAGTTCTGGCATTTTATCCTACTACTCTAGGCCCAGCTTGGTCCTGGCCACTGATCAGGTCCTAAAGTTCTTGTCTGGGAGGAAAGCCAGGACTATAATGGACAAATTGAGAGCCAGGCTCTCCAGAGTAGATAGTGGACTTCTCCCACAAGACACAGACTTACTGAGAATATTGACTTTAAGGAATGCTCCCTGGATATCCCCCCAGGATTTGGCTGGAGCCCTAAACTTTGTGAGTGGGAGCTGTCCAACATTTCAGCATACTTTTGTATCTGCATACTTTGAAAAAATATAATAATCTGGATGTTTGACTGTTTTATTGTGTGCCATGTTCTAAGGGAAATTACATAGTTCAGGACCTGGCCTCTCAGGTCTTTGTTTTTATTTAAGATTTTATTTTTAAGTAATCTCTACACCCAACATGAGGCTCGAACTTAAGACCCCGAGATCAAAAATCTCACCCTCCACCAACTGAACCAGCCAGGCACCCCTCTCAGGTCTTTAGATCTGATACCTTAATGCTCAGTTCTCCTTAAAGTCATTGAGGCCTGAAAAAAAACCTGACTTATTATTTGCTTAGGCACATTTGTACCAGAAAGCAAATTTAATATAGGAAGGGACATACTTCTTTCCTATGTCATGGTGACTTGATAATCAGAAAGGTAATCAGAGCTTGCTTTGTGAGCATGAAATCAGAACAAATAGAACTGGAAAGTGTCAAGAAATGATGTATCGTCCACACTATGGTCAAGCTTGACTAATTCTCCCCTCTCCACTAGAAGACACACTGTCCAAGTGACCAGAATATCAATATCAACTAAACAGAGTGCCACCTCATTGGACAGTGTTAAAATTGGAGTAACATAGTTTACTTTCCAGCCATCATTTTTTTTTCTAGATTCCATCATAACCAACCCTAATATATATAATTGCCTTTACAACCAGATTCTACAGCGTGCTATATGACAGTTTTTACAATTTTGTATTTTATTTTGCATTGATAAAAGTACTGCCTGGTGACATCTAGGGAGACATAGGGAGAGATATTAATCTTTTTACAGTATCTCCAAGTCACATTATTCCTCTTGAAAGGTATCCTGTCTATAGCATGTAAATACTTGTTAGCAAGGATCAGCAGACATTTTCTGCAAGGGCCAAATAGTAAATATTTTACACTTTGCAAGCCATACAGTCTCAGTCAAAATTACTCAACTCTGCTGTTATAATATGAAAGCAGCTGTAGGTAATAATAGGTGAACAAACATGGCCATATCCCAGTAAAACTTTACTTAGGAAGAAAGAGGGGGCTCTAACTCATAATGACTGACTCCTGCTTATTAGTCATAATCACAGAGAGGATCTTTAGTGTCATTTCTTGACTTTGCTTTGCTCAAAGCAAAATACTATCTTTTATCATAAATCTTAATATGATGGTTAAGTCTTCAGAAGTGGTTTTCACTCTCCCTTAAAAGAACCAGAGATCCTTAGAGAAATGGCTTCTTTTAAGGTGGAGGCAGGGAAAGTACAAGTTGAGCCTGGAAAAAGTAAGGAACTTACTTTTCTTGTTCCACCAGAAAGTAAGGAACTTTTCCGAGAATGATGGGAATGTGTCAAAAGGACATGGGAAGGGGCTCCCAAAGGCCAATACCAGGACAATTTGAGCATAAAAAACGATGATAATATAACTCATTGTAAAATAATCTATGAGTTTATACTGATTTAAAGAGAGTGAAAATTAATGGGATAGGAAGGGAAAGCTCTTCCTTAATGACAGGGTTAGGAGAAAAACTGTTTTTCAAACATGGGAGAGCAATCACAGCCACTTGAGGAGCTTTCCCACATACCTGAGTCTTTTTTTAGAGAAGGGATGTGTGTGTGTGTGTGTGTGTGTGTGTGTGTGTGTGTGTGTGTGTGTGTTAGAAAAGCTCTCCCTGGAGACACTGCTCAGCCTTCTCTGTTTAGGGACCACTGATATGTGGGCCACTGAAAACAATGAAAAGACAGCAAATGGGAGGGTTGTATCTTGAGACTGCTTGGCCCAATCATGCCTGCTTCTCACCTCTATTCCTTCTGTTATCCTTGTCAGTGTATTTGGTCCTCTTAGAACTGGTGGGTTCAAAGGGAGGTGCACCTGCCTCTAGGGTTCTTGGGCAGCCATAGGAAATAGACAGGCATATCCTTTGGGGTGCCTGGGAAAATTTGTTAAGTGTCTGAGTTTGGCTCAGATTATGATCTCAGTTTGTGAGTTCAAGCTCCACGTTGGGCTCTGTCCTGACAGCTCAGAGCCTGGAGCCTGCCTCGGATACTGTGTCTCCCTCTCTCTCTGTCCCACCCTGCTTGCACTCTGTCTCTCTCTGTCTCTCAAAAATAAATAAATATTTGATAGATAGATAGATAGATAGATAACAGACAGGCATTTCCTTAACTAGTAAAGACTGCATCTTCCAGTGTTTCCTTTTTAAGCTCATAAAAGGAATAGCAGAATACCTGGAGGAAAAGTATCTAATGAAGAATTGATTCTTTCCAGGGAACTTTTAGGAGATAAAAGACAAGCCCATTAACAGACAAATTAAATTCAAGTCACAAAGTGAACATTTAAAACATTTTTATTGTATTTTGAACAAGTGTAGATATGTGAGACCAAAGATATAGAATACATGTTATATGATCCCTGACTTCAAGGTGTGTATCTGTTTTTGAGTGTGCTGGGAAAAAATTAAATGAAAACATAAAGGATTGGTAACTTAAATATTTGGCGCAAGATACATATGTACTTAATCACCAAATGAACTATGTAAACTCATAAAATTTATTAAATATAGAGAAGTAAGAGATTGCCAATGGCTAGAGAGGGCAGAGAGGACAGATTAATAGAATCAGCATCGGTTGAGGAGACCTTAATAGTTTACCTAAAAATAAAAGTTCACCTAGTTCAGCCTTCTGCTTGGTTCTTGACCCTACTAGAACACCCCCACAGGGTGTCATCCAGCTTAACAACTTGCCACGATAAGACCTCACCCCTTCCTGGGATGGGCTTGTTGCATTTAACCAGCCCTGTTGGGAAAGTTTTTCTTCAATGGGTCAAAATCTGTCTTTCTGTACCTTTAAACTTTGATCAGTTTTACCCCTTGTGACCACAGAGAGGAAGTCTAATCCTTGCTCTTCCTCTTGTAGCCCCTCAAGTAATTAGAGATAATTCTCTGGTCACTTCAAGTTTTTCTTCCATCTCTAAGTTCCATCCCAGTTTCTCCAGTAGATCCTCACAAAACCTAATGTGAGTATATTCACATTATATGGTATATAATGATATATACATTATCATGGTCACTTTGTTACTCTAAAGGTAGGCTGCCCATGAACTGTATTCAGTATTCCAGGTGGTAAAGGGGAAAATTATCACCTTCCTCATCCTAGAAAGACCTTATAATCAGTTATCTGGCTTCAAACCAGTTTTACTGGGCAAGTTACTTAAAGTCTCTGAGCCCCAGTTCTGTTCTGCTATCTGAGAATATACCGTGTGCTGGGCACTATACTAGACATTAGGGATGCAAGGACTTAATGCCGGCCCTCAAGAAGCTCATAGTAAAATGGAAGAAATAATTATGGTAAGTACTGTCTGCATTAGACGTGTGCCCACACAGTATTACAGAAATACCTAGAAGGCCAAACTAACCCAGACCAGTATAAAGAAGTAGGAATCAGGGCAAACTTCCCAGGTGAGTTGACGTTTGACATGAGTCTTGAGATTAGGTGGGCTTTTTCCAGGTGAGGATCAATGGCAAGGAAGTACTGGCATTTCCAAAGAAGAAAAGCATGAGCAAAAGCCTCCTAAGTTTGACTCATTTGGTGCGGTGTCTTACAGCTGGAACATGGAGTAGTGAGAAGGGGGAGAGGGAATGGGGGTGAAGCTGGAAAGGCAGGCAGTTGCCAGTCACAGGGAGTTTAATGAGGCGTGATGGGAAGACATTGGGAAGACATTGAATCAGAGGTTGCTTCAACGGTGGTCTGCAGAGGAGGATGTAAAATGGGGCTAATGATACCTTCAGCCCATTAGTACCTCCCCTCGGTGTAAGGAGCAGATGAGATAAATGCACAGGGGGGTCAGGCGCATGCCAGGGGCCCAATCAGTGTGGTCCCTTCCCCAGCCTTTGTCAGTTCCATCACAAAGACAACTCACATCAGGCTTTTATCTGCTTAAAAGCCTTCTGCATTTTTGCACACTCTGTTGCAAACCCTTATGTCTTCTGCCTAATATCTTCCTTCCATTTGGTTTTTCAGATCCAAATGCAGAACCTCATCTGAATTTCTTTTGAGTGGTTTCGCCTCTTGCCATAGCCTGTTTGGGATCCTGACTCTGTCAGCCAGTGCTCCTGTGAATGGTGGGGCAGGAGCTTCACCTTAAAAGGAGGAGGGCATTCAGGAACAAGTCAGGGCAGGGTGGGAGTCAATACGGGGAAGACTGGAAGAAGGAGAACAACAGTCTGAAGCTGAGGGTTTAAAGGGTTTAAAGGGTGGAGAAATCAAAGAAAAGAAGGGGGGGGTTGGAGTGAAATTGCGAACACCAGGCCTAGACATTTGGTCTTTATCCTCTAGACAGACGTAAAGGGAGCTTGGCAGGGGGTTGATGAAAACGGTGTTTTTAGAAAGCTTGTCTTGCAGTCAGCGGCAACAAAGTTGAAAGGAGACTAGAGGAGGAACACTGCTGGTCACAGAATGACCACAATCTGGACGAGGATGAGGTCAGTGAGAATGGATGGGACGAGCTGGATGAGAAAAATCAGTGCTTTGACAACTTGGCCAAAGCGGAAGGGACAGGATTGGTTTTCCTACGACATGCACTTTCAATCCAGCATTTCACGGATCCTCACAGACTTTCTTAAAGCATTTCAGTGGTGGGACACCTGGGTGGCTCAGTCGGTTAAGCATCCAATTCTTGATTTGGGCTCAGGGCATGATCTCACAGTTTGTGGGCTTGAGCCCTGCACTGGACTCTGCACTGATAGCATAGAGCCTGCTTGGGATTCTCTCTCTCCCTCTCTCTGTCCCTCCCCTGCTCACTGGCTCTCTCTCAAAATAAACTTAAAAAAATAAAGTGTTTCAGTGGATAATACAGATTTTAAATATTTAGTTCTAATATTTTACCACTAAAAAACTTTTTTTTCCACATTATCATTATCAATGTTCCCATTCCCCAATATTTTTAAACTGTAGTATGGAAGAAAAAAGACATTTTCCAACTTACTAATCTTTCTGCCAATTCTCGGTTATTGGTTCATAAAAATAAAGATTCCACAAGACCTTAATTTTTAAAATGCAAATATCACGTCTCCACTCATTTATATGGATGGCTGATTTTACACGTAAATGAGTGTGTCTGTGTCAGTATTATGCTTTATCCAGATAACAAAACAATAGAGGCATACTTCACGGTATCAGGCAGACATTTGCCAGGAGTGTCCTGTGAGTCAGGTGTTATGAAAGGTTGTCGGGAGAGGAAAGGCATGGTCGCTGCTCACGGAGCTCACGGGTGAGGAAGGACGGGTGGTCAGTGGACGGATAAGTACAGTGCAGGGTCACGTGAAGTGTGATCAAAGTACAGATACAGGGCTGCGGAGGCCCAGCACGTCCTTGTTATGCTGTGGCCGGAGGAGGCAGGAGGAGGAATGAGAAAAGGAAAACAGGGAAGAAGAGAAAGAAGAGCGCGAGATTTTAAAACAGGGAGGGAGGAGAGGGAGGAAAGAAGAATGAAGTATAAATACGAAGTACAAAGAAAAATACCTTACCCTTTGTTACACTTTGTAACGTGCAAAGTCCGTTCAGATAGGTTATCTCATTTGATTCTGCCAAGAAGCTTGTGAGAAAGCAAAAGATGTGAGCCAGAGGGGAGGAGACGGGAAGGGAGGCCCACAGTGAAGAGGAGAGATGAGCTAGGAAGCCCTCAGAGCCCCTCACGGCGCCCTGCCGCTGGGCCCAACCTCAGCCAGCCTGGTTACAAGCCAGGGCGGACCTTTTACCACCAGGCAGACTAGCAAGAAAGGGCTCGAACCACCACCCAGACAAAAGGCAAGAGAAGCCTTTAAGTGGTTATTTTGGCAACTATTATCAAGGACTTCTTGCTGGCTGACTGACCACAAGCTTCCTTCCATACTGCTTTACCCTGTTTTTAAAAATATTTTTATTGAGTTTTTTTCTTGTCACAAAAATTACACATGTTCATTGTAAAAAAAAAAGAAAATCCAGATAAACCTGAAAAAGAAAATAAAAATCCTCTACAACCTACCATCAGATAGAACCACAATTATTATTTTATTTTATTTTATTTTATTTTTATTTGTTTTTGAGAGAGAGACAGAGTATGAGCGGGGGAGGGGCAGAGAAAGAGGGAGACACAGAATCCGTAGCTGATTCCAGGCTTTGAGCTGTCGGCACAGAGCCTAGTGTGGGACTCGAACTCACAGACTGCGAGATCATGACCTGAGCCGAAGTCGGACGCCCAACCGACTGAGCCACTCAGACGCCCCCACAATTATAATTTTAGAACATATCTTCACATTTTTCTTCTATGCCTATTGGAATATTTCTGCTCTGTAATACCTTCCCTTCACTTAATATATTGTAAACGCCTTTCCGTGTCTTTATCAGTTGAGATTGTGTTTTGATACAAATAACAATAAACTCTAAGGACCACTAGCAGTGTTAGTTAATAGCAAACCCCAATCTAAACTAAGCATGGCTTCAACAAATAATAGGGGCATTTTTCTCACACGGCAGGAGTCTGAAAGTAGGAGGTACAAGCTGGTACAACAGTTCACGACACCACGAAGGACATTCGAGCTCCTTAGCCAGTTGGGTGTTACCTCATGTCTCAGCTGGCTCTTCACTGTAAGAGAAGCTGTGAAGCAAGTATTTCATCTTTCTGATCCCTGTGGTGGAGACGGGCAAGGGAGAAGGGTGCTGGGAGTGGGCGCCGAGTCAGCCGGCAGCGGAGCCGGAGTCACTACGTCGTCTTCTACCGTAGCGCTCTCTTAAGCAGCTGCAGAGTTTAGATGTACCATGATTTATTTAACTGTTCATTATTGTTGATCATTTCAGTTGTTCCCAGTTTTTCATTATTATAAATATGCTGATGTCTAAAGTTTTACACATACTCACAATTATTGCTTTGATACAAAATTCCTAGAAATAGAAATAAGGTCAAAGAATATACAAAATGTAAAGGCTTTTAATATCTTTCTTTTTTTTAAAACCAAGAAGGACTGTGCTAAATTACACTCTCACCAACCACGTTTAAAAGGGTGCATTTCCCTGGACTGGCAATAAAAGGTTTTTGTTTGTTTGTTCTTCATTAAGCTATTATCCTGCGACCTTTTAACAGAGTTAACTCTGAGCTAGCACGGACCAGATTCTAAAGTGCCCAGCAGCCTCTGGGAACCCAGAGCAGGGATCCCGAGAGCTTCAACCAGCACCCCCCCCTTCTCCAGTGCTGCCTGGAGGTGGGGTCTGCAGGGTGGCCTGTGCTCCCAGGCACAGGTGTGGGTCCTCGTCTTAGCAGGCACTGCGGAGGACTCGTGAGGTCTCTGGTGAGCATATACCTCCCTCATCTGTCCTTTTTTTTGAAAGTCCTTTCTGCCACCATGAAGTCGTCATCTGTTCCCACCGCAGTCCTAACCCAGTGCCGTCCTGGCTCATTTGGAAACAGCCCTCCCCATATCCTCACACCTCACTCTTCCCTGAGGGACCTCAAGTAGGGCAGCCTCACAGGCCTACCCCATAGTTGGTAACAGAGAGAAGGCTAAGAAAACAGTATCAGGAGATTTGGGGGGGGTGTATTTTAATCATATTAAGCTGCTTTCGTGACATGCTGCAGTTTCCTGGGGAGGTGGTCAAAAGAGGAAATTCTCCTTAGACGTCACCACCCTTTGAAATAGTTATTAACTAGCCAGCAGCTGGCCACTGTGTACAGTCCTACTCATTAAACGAGGGGCCATCCATGGATGAGAGAAGAATTCCTGTGGCCCAGTCATCTTTATGTACATGGTAGGTACACAGTATCTTAAATATTCATGAGTGTAGACATATGTTCATGTGTGAACAAATTAGTGAATGAGGAATCCAGGCAAGACGTGTGCTCAGTGCAGGAACATACGCCACATCTCAGCACCACCCCGTGACTCCTCTAAAATAAGAAAAAGAAAATTCCAGAATTCTGGTTCCAGGAAGGAAATGATAAGCATTACTATTCTGGTGGTCCCTGTAGGACCTCACCCTGACCTCCCGAGAAGTGACATATAACATGTGAGAGGCGCTATCTTAAGGAAACGGAGTTCCGTGTGAGCTCTCCTTATAGGGTGTGGCTGGGGGCTTATTACCACCACAAGGGAAGAGAAAGGAAGAGAAACTAAAATTTAATGAAGCACCTATTCCAAATCTAGGTAAAGCCAGGTTGGTGCTGCTCTGGCCAGTCACTGCTGTCAAATGCCCGGCTCGGGCCTTTCCCCAGATCCCTCACTTCTCCCGACTACGGAATGCCGCCTCGTAAGATATCCACCAAACAGATGCACTCACAACCGACTGTATTTAACAGTAGTACTTAGTCTCCACCCGCCTCTCCCTGCCGAGTTCCATTGTTACTGGTTCTGTGTCAAACACTTAAAAATTCTCTGTCAGAATTGCTTTACCAACCTCTCCCGGGTAACTGTCACTATAGGGCTGGATTGGCTAGGTCCTGTGCAAGTGCCGCACTTGGGGTAGCTTCAGCCTTCATGACAGCCCGGCAACATAGCTACTTAGAAATCATTAGGAAAGTTGAACATTTTTCATATTTCATGTTTGTTAGCCATTTGTACTTCTTCCGTGAATGGTCTGTTCAGAGCGTCTGTGTTTTGGGTGCCCATGAGCCATACACATAGTGAGTGATGTCCAAAAGACATTTTTATTTCCTAATAAGAAACTGAGGCCTCGAGACGCCGCCTTTGCCCAGAGCCCAGAAGATCATGAGAGGCCGGGCTGGAGCTGGGTCCTTTGGAGTCTTTTTGCGTGCACCTGTTTACATGGCTAAACATGCCAGTATAAATATACCTACCGTAAGGCTACCTATTTTTGGAGATGCAGTTAAAGTTTGCTCTCTTAATTCTCTATTTCTCCTACTTTCAGCAGAATCTTGGGAAACCCTACGTCATTTTCCCTTTCTTAACCCCTTTCCCCCATGTACTAGGTAAAAATATGAGGGGGGCGTATCTGGGGTAATGTCTAGCTTTATCTGGGCTCCCTGGGAATGTGCATTTTCTCCATCGTTGCCAAAATTCCACGTTTTTCAAATCAAAATGCATTTTTAGCATGGCTGCAGTATAGCAACAGTATTTTCTTTCATTTTATAATTACCTTAAGTGAATCTTCAAAACTTTCATACAGGGACATTTTCTAGTATCTCGTGTTCAGAATAAATTACAAGCAATATCAGGGATTTAGTTTTAAAAAAAAGTAACTTCCATTTAGTAAAAAATAAATAATTATATCGGAAGCCGGTAGGAATCCATCCCAGAACCCTAGATAGATCTTCAGTAAAGGTGTGAATAATGAGAACTTACTATCGGAATATCCAGATGCTTGTTAGACCACATCAATGACTTATGGGTTCCTCAAACCCTGCAGCCCAAATATGTCAAAGACGAATACATTTATATGAGTAATAAATGTGGAATAATGTTCTCCTTCACTAATAATCAAAGCCATGTTTCTTAAAAGAACAAAAAAAGTTGGTTTTTATTAAATCAACACTTTTTTTAAAATAATAAGTTATTCCATGTTGATGAGGGTATATTGAAATGAGCACTCAAACTTCCAGAAGGAAAATAAAAGTTACAGTCTTTTCAAAATACTATTAAGCCTTAAAACATGCCCTGCCCTTTGCCATAGTAATTCCCTCCCCATAGATAGTAGTATATTTAGACACAATTGAATGTTCATAGATGTTAGTTTTAGCACTAAATATAAAAAATGTCCAACTACCGAGACTGATTTAATAAGCATGGAAGGGGCACCTGGGCAGCTCAGTTGGTTTCAGCTCAGGTCACAATCTCATGGTTCATGGGTTCCAGCCCCACATCAGGCTCTGTGCTGGTGGTGTGGAGCCTGCCTGGGATCCTCTCTCTCCCCCTCTCCCTGCCCCTCCTCTGTTCATGCTCTGTCTCTATCTCAAAATAAATAAACTTAAAAAATCTTATAATAAAGCAGGGAATATTCTGCTCCATTAAACACGATGTTTCTGAACAACCCTACCTATTCTTCCCAGTGTTCGTGTGTGAGGTGAAGTGAGCTCCTGGCCTTCACCCCACCCGTAAACCTGCTCCTCCTGTAGTTTCCCCCATCCTCCCAGTGCTGCGGCCAGAAACCGCGGGTCACCTCGACCTCTCTCTCTCACATCCCACAGCTGGCCCGCAGCAGGTTCTGTCCGTTCCACCTTCAGTAGCATTTGCCCTACTTTCCAGGCCTCCTGTAACACGTGAACTGAAAAGGCTTGAGGAGAAAAGAAAGCAACCCTGATTCCCCTTGAGTGGCTAAGGTTTGGAGTCTTAAATTGCGGCCAGGTTTTTCTCCTTCTTGGATTATCTAATGATCTCTTTTTCCTCGAGCAAAAACTGATGGGCCAAAAGCACCTCGTGGAGAACATGACATCCAGAAGTAGGATAGCAGGATTCAAAGTATTACTGCAATGAATAGAAAAACACGTGAGGGAGAAAGAAATAGGATTTCACAGGTGGTAAGCCTACTTACTGAGAAATGTTGTGTGTTTTCAGTGAGCTACAAATATTGTATACCATGAAGGACCACCAATTTAAAGAAGACCCTAAAACAAAGTGTGCAGAAGCCTCCAATAACTTAGCTGCTGGGCCGTTGCCCTTAGGACAGGTGAGTAGAGGCTCTGCCACAAGGGAAGAGACGCTGCACTAGACTGTTGATGTCTGATGATTCCCATGAACTTAAGTCATAGCATCAGGCATTTGTCCAGATCTCACATGGACAAGTAGGTAGAAAGGTTTTTGATAATTAGGTAAGCCCAGAGGGGGAAGCCATTGAAGGGCTAATTTAATTCGCAACAGGCCTCTTCATGTTCAGATTCCTAAGGAAGAGGTTTGCATACTGAGGGCTTGGTTAAGTCGTAAGTGTGAGGATTAGAAAAGTTGGAAAGTAGGGAATGGCCTACAGTCTGTCAAAAGTATAGGATTTACCTCCTTGGGACAAGTCATGTCCTGGGTAATAAACTTTACTTTGACCAAATTGTAACTTCTCTTTGGAACACTGTGCCCTTTCTGAAAGAAAACAGCAGGTGGCTGGAATCAGTCTTAGAGTTTACCTGTCTTTAGAACACAATGTAAGGTCATCCACAGGAAGAGTCATGCAGAAATTTAAGGCCTTTAAGGTTGTGGCTGGGACTTGTGAGAAGTAGGTGAGGCCTCAGGAAATCTTTAGGGCATAACAGTCCAGGTAGATTGTTGAGTTTTCCAGAAGAAGGCAAACAAATGTGGACTCTTTGGACCTAACAGAACACTAAAGAAAGCAGAATATGTATCTTTAACTGTAAACTATGCATCCTTGGGAGACACTGGAGATAAGAGTATTTGGTTCTGGCCAGGGAATGACTATTCGATTTGTGGCCCCAAGGTCCTGAGTAAATCTCTATCCCCACCCACTGAAGGGTAGGGGTGTTATAAGGACTCTGCAAGGTATGATGAGTCCTTTCCCTATTATGCTTTTGACTACTTTAGCCCTTCTTTAGCTTTAAGAGGGTATTGTGTAAGTTTGAGTAGAAATTTAGACAGGCTATTCTGAACCTTAGTGGATTCAGCCCCAATAATCCTGCAAACAACTGAATGTTTGAAACTTTGTCCCCTTTTTGTTCTAAAGCATTTCTCAATTTTGTTCATATTGAAGGTCCCCCAAATTGATCACTGTAATTCTAAAGTATCCCTGATAAAATTGTGCCATCTAGAAAGATAAGTTCACAAATTTGAGTTCTAGAGTAAATGTATATTTACTGGCCTACAGAGGTACAGACTTTAGATTGAGCAAACTCAATATTTTGAGAATAGTCCAAAGAGTTGCTTCTGTACCTATGTCCCCAAACCTAATGCCTGGGCCTTCCAGCTATAAACCCCAACCAGCTTTGTGGTTCCAGAGGACAGAAAAATATGGAGAGATCTCTCCCAGAGCCAGACTTTCAGGGACAAAGAAAGAGAAGACTGAGGAAAGTTCTCATAGGGTTTTTAGTAATCACCCAAAACTGGAAACACTCAGATATCCTTCAGTGGGTGAATGGATAAAATGTGGCATATCCATACTTGTACCATTGTTTGGAATACTACTCAGCAACAAAAAAAGGCAATTAATGTGTGCAACAACTTGGCTAGAACCCAAAGGCGTTATGCTGAGAGGGGGGAAAGCCAACCTCAAAACGTTACTGAATAATTCCATTTATATGGCATTCTTAAAGTTACAAAATTATAGTGATGGCAAACATATCTGTGGTTGCCAGGAGTTAGAGTTGGAGACAAGGCATGGCTATAGAGGGGCCACACAAGGAAGTTTCCTTGAGGTTATAGAACAGTTCTGTGTCCTAGTAGGGTGGTGATTATATCAATCTATACATGCGATAAAATTTCATAGACTGTACACAGAAAGAAAGAAAGAAAGAAAGAAAGAAAGAAAGAAAGAAAGAAAGAAAGAAAGAAAGAAAGAAAGAAGGAAAGAAAGAAAATATAAAAACTGGTTAAATCCAAATAATGTCTGTAGCTTAGTTAATAATGTACCAATGTCAACTTCCTGCCTTCACAATTGTTATGTAAGATGTTACTGGGGAAGCTGGATGAGGGTGCATGGGAATTCTTTGTCCTATTTTGCAATTGTGAGTCTAAAATTATTTTAAAATAAAGAATTTCCAAAATTTTGGAGGGCACTGATTTCTGCAAGCATGAGAATCTCTTCAATTTTTACTAGAAAAGGTAATATAAAAGCCTCAAGAATTACAAATTTAATGCCGTTTCTAACCACTGTAATTTCATTTGCTGTAATTTTGATTTGAACTTTATGCTCCGTTTTTTTAACTATAGTATTGGTACAAATATTTTTGTATTGTTACAAACATACTGTATACAGGGGAACAAAAGTCCCTTGATGAGTTCCCCCCGGGAATGTAATACCCCCTAACCTCTTTACAGAGTTCCTGGTGTGTAGCTCCTGTCTGCCCTTCTAACCTCATCTCCCCCCGCTCCCAGCATGCATTCTGGGGTGAATTATTTGTAATCCTCGTCCTTCTCTTCCCTGTCCAGTCTTCTCTTCTCTTAACTCTTTGCTCGATGACCTTCTCTTTCAAGACCTGCATCAAACTATACTTCTTCTACAAAGTCTTCCCTGACCCAGGAAGCAGGGTTGCTCCAACAGCCTGCCCTTCCTGCCTGTGGGGGTATAGCATCATGTGGAGCCCTTTGGTTATTTGTTCACTGGCCAGCTCCCATCCTACCCATGAGCGCCCTGAGGGCCCAGACGGGGTCCCATTCCTTTCTATAGACCCTGTGCCTGGCTCAGTGCTTGGAACACATACTCCATAAATGGTGGTAAGCGAGTGAGTGAATCCGAGACTCTGGAAAGTCCTTAGTAATAAATTTTGTGCATTCTACCCTGCCTTAATAGACTTCAACAAGATTTTCAATGAAACTGAAGATCAAAAGGGGCTCTGTTCTGATTAACTACAGTTGAACAGGACAATAAATGAATACTTAAAATATATTCCAAACATTCAAATTAGTTAAGACTTTAGTATGTTTAAAAATGTCCCCCATTCTTTCTTTTCATTCATGATACAGGGTTGTAATAAGCTTTAGAGAGACCGTGAGGTTGCACTTGTGAGCCTCCGTGGGCAGATAAAATCTAGGACTTAAGAACAGGATATGGATTCTGAAGGAGGATGTGTGGGATGCCGAGACGAAGAGCGCAAGCCTACTTAAATCTGTATGTTGCTTTCAGCTTTTACTAAGAGTAGCACGGTGTCCCCGCCTTGCCGGCAAGTCGTTCGCTCCTTCACCTGTGATATGACAGCAGACATAAATGGCCTGGGTGACAAACTCCTGATTTCCCCACTTGGCATCCTTCTGGGCAAGTGATCTGGGAGTCTGTAACTGTCTTTGGGTCTAGCTTCTCTCTCCGCCCGGCAGCAAGATGACTCAGCCGCTCATCGTTTCTTCTTGCAAAATCTAATGACCATTTCTCCTTCCGAGGGCTGCTAACCTCATTAAGCAGGGCGATGACCTCCTCCTTGAGGCCGGTCCCTCCCTCGGCTTGGACACATCACCTACCTCTCCTACCTCCTCTCTCCATCCCATCCCCTAACATTCCTCTAAGGCTGAATCACTGGTCTTATGCTCATTTAAAAAAACAAAAGTAATAACAAACTTCTTTTCTGCGTTGCCAGCTTCCCATTTTCTCTTCACTGCCTTCTGATATCCTGTCATCTTTAAAGGCCCAGGTTAGGTGCCACCTTCCCCCAGCAATCATCTAACTGAGCCCACACTCATCCTTTGCACTCTCTGGGCACTTAAAAGCCAACTATACTTTCTCTGTGTAGCGCTTCCTCTGCCCTGGTTTGTGGGATCCCTTGTTGTTTTACGAATTACTCTTATTTCTTCAAACAAAGGCTCCTTAAGGACAAGACCCGTGTCTTAAAATGATCCTGTGTCCTCATGGTGCCTCGCAGTGTTTAGCACCTCGTGTCAGTGGTCAGTAAGTAGCTGGTGATGGAGATGAAGACGATGTTGCAGTAGCTTGGAAAAAGAAACCTAAAGAAGAAAACCTTTGAAATTTCTTTCCCCTTCTGCCGATGCTCGAGGGCCTAACTCAGAGCAAGTCATCACACACTGGGCCATGCGAGGTCAAACAGCTCTTCTTGCCACAGTGCGGTGGTAAAGTAAGAGCACGGGCTCTAGGTTCAGACGGAGTGGGCTCATGCTCTAGCCTTTCCAGCGGTGGAGCTTGAGCAAGTCACTTGAACCCAGAACCTTCATTTCCTCACATTCAAAATCAAGATAATAGCTCAGGCTTTTCAGAGATGAAGGCTATCATCCGTAAGAGTATCATTTGTGGTGGGAATTTCAGGAACCATGGTGGAGCAGGGGAGAAGCTATTTGAAAGTAGGCAGCCCTTACCGTCCCCCCATCCGGTGCATATCCCCACTGAGGGGGGGCCCGCTGTCTCCTGCGGGGCAGGCAGCTAGAGTCTCGGGGACCTGCAGAATGACAGTCTGCACGAGAAAACAAAACCAAACACTAAAGCTCGTCCAGTTCTAGACATTACCAGGTTAGACTTTCTGGTGGAAAGGCTAACACATTAAATGAGCAGTCTGTCAAAAAGACAAGGGAATAAAGCTGGAGAATTCTGAGAGGGATTGGCTGTGGGGCAGAAGGAGCTATGAGGGCAGAGGAGGGCTGAGCTTGGGACTGAGGGAAAGTAGGCTACACAACCGGTCAGCTCCACTTGTTCCGAGGCAGGGAGAACATGCCACTTGGTCCAGTGACGACTGCAAGCCACACAGTCTGACGAAACATCGTTTTAAAGGAACATAAAGTGACGTAGTTTGTATGTGCCCCCTGAGACACAGACCTGCTTTTGAAGTGTGAAGGATCATTAAGGAAATAGCAGACACACCAGGGCTGCAGAAACCAATGTTCTCTTCTCAACACCTCACAGCAGCCGCTGCTGCCTCCTTCCCTGTCCAGCCTCAGGCTAGCCACAGATGGGCCAGCAACTCACCCCGCAGAGCAGGCAGGGGGAGAGGGACTGAACACAGCTTTCTGGGATATGGCAGCATTACCCAGACCAACCTGGGGAAGCCTCTTTAAGAGTTGAGACCAGGGGCACCTAGTGGCTCAGTCGGTTGAGCGTCCAACTCTTGATTTTTGGCTCAGGTCATGATCTCAGGGTTGTGGGATCAAGCCTCCTGTCAGGCTCCATGCTGACTGTGGAACCCACTTAAGAGTCTCACTCTCTTTCCCTCTGCCCCTCTCCCCAACTCTCAATTGCTCTCTAAAAAAAAAAAAAACAAATAGAGAGTTGAGATGAGTGTTCAGCAGGACGTGTCCAGGACCCTGGTAGCTGGGACTTCCGTGGGGCAGGATCTTAGAGAACAGCCATGTGACCTAAAAGCGCTGTGAGAACAGAATCCTAGAGAAGCTTCCGTCCCTACCTGAACCACTACCATCCAGATCCCTGTCCTGGGTCTGCTGGACTGGGCGTGTGCTGGTTCTCCACCAGCCCTGGAACTGTTCCACCTGCCCCCTCCCTACCTTTGACTAATTCCACTGTGAGAGCCGAGCCTCCATATGAGTCAGGTCCCTGCTCAGCCATGAGGAGAAGGTGATTGGCTGGGTCTGCCAGGGCTTTGTGACCCGCTGGCAGGGCTCCTCCAGACCCTCAGAACCCTTCATGCCTGCCTGCACGTATTGCCTCCATGCAACCCCGGAATAACCTGGATGTGTGACCCAAGGGGACAAGGGGTAGCAATTTTGCAGATTTTCCAGACAGGTGACTTCAGCCCCCCCCCGGGCCTGGGCAGGAAGGGTTAACCCAGTGACGATGGGCACAGCCCCGTGTCAGGAGCGGGAAGCGTTTTGGCAGACTCCTCAGAGTTGTCCTCTGGCCCCACAGCATCTCCTCCAGTCCTCCTGGCCGGTAGGATGACATCTGCAAAGCCGAATATGTGGGAAATCTGGATTTGGGGAGGGATCGTGGTCAGAGGCCCAGCTTCGGGAAGCCCAGGGCTGTCCCCAGGCAGAAAGGGCAGAGCTCTGTAGCCTCTCTCCCTCCTGGACTGGCCTTCCTTGGTCTCAGAGCTCTGAAGCTGGATATGTGTGGAGCACCTGCTTCTCGAACAAGTGCCCTTGGGTTCTCACTGTCTGCCCCAGTAATGCTGACAAACGCTTACTGAAAGTTTACTCTGTGCTAGGCTCTGCTCAGTATTGTATATGTGGTTCACTGAATCCTCATGAAAGCTCGAAGTGGGGACTGCCCCCATTTTATACATGAGGAAACTGAGGCCCAAAGCCAAACTGCTAGGAAATGTTAGAGCCAGGATTTGAACCCAAGTGTCCTGACTGGAGATCAGTATTCGTAACACAGCACCTTTGTGGAGGCTGCTGAAGGCATGCCCAACACCCACTGCGGGACCGAAAGACCTGGTGTGGCTTTCACAGCCGTGCTGGACTGAGGATAGAGTCCTGGGAACTGCAGGGGGTTCCTCTAAGGACCAAAGAACTGGGAGCTGGATTTCTCTGAATTATGTTCCACGCATTTGTAGCAGATAGATTTCCACTGAAGACCTGAAAACAGAAAGCCAAAATTGGATTTAGGCTAGTGAGTTTTCAGAGTTCTGTAGACTTATTTATGATTTAGGAATATAAATACTTAGAGCTAATGTAGTCCTAGGTATCTGGGAAGGAACCGGATGGTTTCTAGAAACTCTTCTGACCGTGGGATATTGAGATGCAGTCATTTTCAGGTCATTAGGACACAGAATGACCAGCGGTTCTGCCTCTCCCGATGAGACCTGTGGCCACCTTTCCTGTCTCCAGTAAATGCACCAGGAACCTAACAACCCTAGTCCTAGCACAGGAAGTGATTTAGCAAAATCACCAGCTTAAAGTTCCTCCACTTGTCTTTCCCATGACTCCAGACCTGTAGCCGGAGTCACGGCTCTGAAGAGCAGGCTTTTCCCAAGGCCACATGTTCAGTCTGGTCTTGGCATGTGGTTTACAGCTGGCTCAGAGGGTGACATGCCACAACCCAATTAACGGCTGTTTCTCCTGACAGTCACCATGTGCCAAAGATGATGATAGAAACACGGAGACAGGGAAGACCTCGCTGTGGTAGCTTTTGAAACAGAGCTGACCCCTTGTGTGGTTGGCTGCCATTCTCTCAGAAGAGATAAAGCAGCTCTTGGCAACAGGTGTGTTCACCTAAAGAGTTTTCTCCAACTGTTTCTCTGCTTTAATTGGAGGCAATTGGACCACAAAGGGCAGATGCTTAGAAAAATGCTTTACATATCTTTGCCCCCAGAAGCTGATCTGGTTTGAGTCTAGGTCTGAACTAACACTCAATACAAAAAATCATCAGAAGGTGGACCAACTGATGAGTTTAATGTGTGGCTTTGAGGAATAGAGAGGTTGATGTCGTTCAGTCCAGAATCTTAGACCCAATGTTCCAGGCCACTCCAGCTGGTCCAGCTCTTAGAAGACGCCTTGGTTAGGAGTAAGCACTGCATTCCACCCCCTGTGCCCTGACGCCACGAGGTTTTGACAGAACCAGGCTTTTTCTTTGAGGGGACAGATCAAAGTTAGGGGCTCTCTTCTTCTAAACTGAGCTAGGGTGAGGAGGATTTGGGGACGGGGGAACTGTTTACGGAAGCTTTGCTCAGGACCTGGGTGCCACCTGCTGGCCATAACTTAGTTGTATTTGCGGTGCCAAATCTAGGAAAGGAAAATGAAATCCTACCCTCCCTATCAGGATGGGGTATAAGGGAACTAGGAAGCTGTTTCTTTGGGACCCTCTAGCAAGTGTGACAGAAAATCCTTGCAGAGACCCCTGGGTACCTTAGATGAGTCCTCTTGAGCTAAAATGGACCCTGACTAAGGCAGAGAGTAGCCAGTCTTGAATGGAAATAATGGCTCTGTTGCTAGTATCAGCCTCCCACCTACACTCACCCCATTCTCCCACCGCACTCCACCACACCCCCCCGCCCTGTTTCCCAAAAGCCCTACAGGAGGTAACAACATGATTGTTGGCCCTGAAAGGAGACATCTTTTCAACTTCCTTCTTACAGGCCCTGTTGCCACTTTGGGGCCCCTAGATTCAGACTGATCAAAGGAGAATGCCCTCCCATCATCAGGCACAGACAGAACTGGGAATCTCTGGCCAAGCTGAGAAGACTTTGGCATTTTTCAAGTACCTGTGTAGCTCTTGGTGACTCTTGGAGACCTGATAGCAAGGTCTTTAGTTGTATTCTGGAAGGAAAACTAGACATTTTCCCCATGTTATCAAGGAGGAAGATAGCCAACACTTTCCCCCCAGGGAGGTGGCAAAACATCCCAACATCCCAGGCTATGTGTAAGCCAGTCAGTCCCAGTAAGCCTCTGTCTCAGATGAGAATCAGAATCACCTGGAGGGTGTGTGTGTGTGTGTGTGTGTGTGTGTGTATGTGTGTGTGCGCGCGCGCGCGCGCATAATATATATACAGTATCGGTGTGTATATATGTATGTGTCTGTAACTAAATACCGTTGACTCTTGAACAATACAGGTTTGAACTGTGCAGGTCTGCTTATATGAGATTTTTTTTTTGATACATAGAGTAGGCTACTGTAAATGTATTTTCTTTTCCTTGTGATTTTAATAGCATTTTCTTTTCTCCGGCTTACTTTATTGTAAGAATACAGTGTATAAAACATATACAAAATGTGTGTTGATCAACTGTTTATGTTATCGCTAAGGCTTTTGGTCAACAGTAGACTATTAATAGTTAAGTTTTTGAGGGAGTCAAAAGTTATACACACAAAATAAACAAAATTGATAAACCTCTAGCCAGGCTCCTCAAAAAAAAAAGAGAGAGAAACCAAATCAATAAAATCATGAACGAAAATGGAGTGATTACAACCAATCCCTCAGAAATACAAGCAATCATCAGAGAATATTATGAAAAGTTATACACAGATTTTCAACTGTGGAGGGGGGATCAGAGCCCCTAACCCCTGTATTGTTCAAGGGTGAACTGTATATATACACACTACACGTTATATGTTATATATAAATATATATTAATAAATTTTACATGTAGTATGTTATATATAGTTACATACATCATATATAGTATAGTTATATATAATGCATATATAGTTAAACACACAGATAGACACACACACACACACATGCACTTGGGCTTCACGCTGGCCCACTAGAAAGTCCCTGAAGGAGAATCTGATGTACTCTTCTAGTAAAGAATGTGAACCATCACCTGTTCAGTCCTCTGGAACCCAAAGAAGGCTGGAAGACTCTTGAATTAGTCCCGGAGGACTAATTTTGACCGGGACCAATGCCTCTCTTTTATTCAATAATCAGTCGTTGAAACTCATAACTAAATAGATTAAAAAAAAAAAAATCCCTAGAGTAGCTCAGGAATTCCCAGGGCCAACCTAAGACCCCCCCACCCACCCATTATCTCCTAGAACCAGCCCTGACCAGCCTAGACCCCCTGAGGCCTACAGAATGCAGAGCCACACCTTCCCTCCCCACCCCCTCCCATCACCCTGCCCTAGGGGCCTGGGAGAGAAATAATTCCCCTAGCTCAAGCTAGTGGAAGGCCAGTATCCACAATAGCTTGTCCCCTCTGCACTCAGCTCTGACAGGCTTCTGCAACTCCCCTGGAGACCTGGCAGGGTCTGACCACTCATACGGGGGCCATTCAAGCCCATTTCTTTCTACCTCTCCCTGCTCTCGCCTTCCTGACTTCTGTCACACCTACTGTTTTCACCATGCTTTGGGGCATTCGGTTATATTATTCTCCTGTGAGTTTTCCCAGTAAAACTATAAACTCCCTAAGGTCAGGGGCAAATCTTTTCTATTTCTCACAATCCCTAACTAAGTAGTCATCAAAATAAAATGCACTTTCCTTGATCCTACCCATTCTGCCTCTTTGTCAAGTTTGGTGTCCATCCATTCCCACTAGCTTACCGATGTTAGGTGAGTTTCCTAGGAACTCAGAAGTACTCTCTTAAATCCAGTCTCTGCAATTATTGTTCGTGGAGAATTGGTCTGGAGCCCACAAGTGAATGAAACATAGCCTGGCCATTGAGGAACTTACATTTAGGTGGAAGGGACTGACATATAAGTGACTTCGAGATAATTGACAAATGCTGTGATTGACCATGCTCAGGGTGCTATAGAAACAGAGAGGGGCAGGCCAGGGGTTCAGAGACAAATTCCTGGAGGAGATGATGCCCAAGCTGAGTCCTAACGGTTGAGTGGGGTGGAGGGTCCAGGCCAGAAGGTGGTGAAAGATGATTCAGAAAGAGGAGAGGCCGTGAGGAGGCATCACTCAGTCATTCAACAATTTTGCTGAATACCGTGCCTGGAACTGGCCTGGAAACTCCACTCCTGGCCTTTAAGGCCTCTCCTGACAAGGGGCGCAGGCATTTGAACAAGTCCTGTAGTTAGAGCAAGGGTCAGAATACAGGGCACTGGGCTCAAAACGACTATGTCAGAGGAGGCTCAAGTGCAGTCAAAATTACCCTCGGAAATCCCTGGAATTCCCAGCTCCCGAGTCCTGAGGAGCTCCCAAGCAATACAGTAATTTTTGCTTCTGTTGGCTTTCCGGCCTGCTGGACCTCCCTTTCCCAGCGCCATGAAGGGCAAAACAAGAGGGTTTGCCTCTCGATTTTTCTCAAAAGTGCCCTTGAAGTTAAATGTGCATCGAGTGAATTTCCACTATGTATATATACTTGGGGTGGAGGGCGTGAGGGAGCACAGCCCGGTGGATGCCAGCGGAGCCTCCTCTCTAAAGCGGCTTCTCCAATCTGCGCCTGCAGACCCTCTGGGCACCTCGGTCGGGTGCAGATCCTGACTCAGTAGGTTGGGGTAGGGTCAAGAATTGCAATTCCTAGCAAGCTGAAGCCCAGACAGCACCACTGCTGCTGCTCCAGGGACCACGGTTTGAAAACTATGGGAGCAGAGAATGAGGGACTTTGGGGTGGGGGCAGCACTCCAGACAGGGTAAGCAGGCAGCTGCCAGTGGCCCCCGACTCAGGGAGCAAAGTGAGAGAGAGGGCTGGAGAAGTGGGGCCCAGTTAGGAATTTGATAAGTGGCATGGAGGGTCCCACGATAAGGGCAGGTGCCTGCCGGGGGGGAGGGGGAAAGGGAAGTGGTCTGGGCATATTTTTCCTTCACAGAGACACTTTATGTGCTAAACCAAAGAAATATTCTTCAGTCCGAATAAGCACTCTCACAATTCTCAAAATATGCTTTCCTTTTGTCTATCTTCCGTTTCTCCACTTCTGATAAAGACATAGTTACAAGGTAGACTGCCCGCTTAACTGTGCAAGTCAGTGATAAACAGCGGCTGACACTGGCTGACAGCGTCTAGGGGAGGGCAAGGAGGAGCTCATACCCGCTGGCCAGAAGGGGGCGCCTCTGCCCAGCTCCAGCCATTGGTTGCTGTGCAGAAACAAAGGCCCAGGGCTGCCAAAAGCCAGAAACCTCAAGTCGTTTGTGTGAAACATCCCAACATTAAAATATTGAACATTAATTCAAAAATGCTTCCAACACTGTGAATGCTGAACAGCTCGAGTCTATAAGGCAAATTCGGCCAATGGGTGTCTCGTTCATGACCGCTACCGACAGTGGTGTGGTCAGGGCTACTTTTACACGGATTCTGATTGCAGCAGCGTCAGGGATGTGCCAGGAGAAGGACTGTAGGCTGGGGGGCCTTTAGGAGACTACTGCCGGCCTCGGCCAGAGAGGGTGCATGCAGGGCACGCGGACAAGGCAGAGCCGCAGGACTCGATGAATGATTGGATATGAGGGTGAGGGGGCGTAGGCTCTGGAGGATAACCCCGGGTTTCTAACGTGCGTGACTGGGTGACTGGTGGTGACGTTCGCCGGGATGAGTATAACAGGACAAGCATGTATTGAAGGGAGGTTCTAGACGGGCAGAGTTTAGGTGCCTGTGGGTCAGCCAGCAGGCCACCGGCCCCAGAAATATGGGGTTTCAAGTCAAAGGAGAGGCAAAGGTTGGTCGGCTTTCTAAAACACAAATCTGGTCAGGCTACTGCCTGCTTAAAATCCTCTAATGGCTTTCCGTTGTCTGAACAGAAAGTCCAGACTCCTCCTCGCAGAAAACAAAGCCCTTTGCAGTCTGTCCCTGCCAACCTCACGGCACCACACCCCAACACCAAAACCTGCTCCCAGGCCTGCTGAACAACGCGGAATCCCAGAATAAGCCATGCCTTTGTTCTTGCTAGTCCTTGGGCCCGCAGTCCCCTTCCGCCCCATCCCTTTGCATGTTTGGAAAATTCCTAGTTCTTTCAGACTCGAGCACCTCTGCCCCGAAGCCTTCGCTGACCTTGTCAAGCAGCAGAGGTCACTCCCACCTTTGTGTCGTCTCTAAACTTTATATGTGCCGCTTTTACTGCCCTGTCACTCGCTGCTGTGAGGGCTTCCCTGTCTGTAAACTCCTCGAAGGCAGAGACCACATCTTACTTATCACCAGGTTCCTGGCACATGTCCGGCATATAGTAGACACTCGTTAAATGCCTGAAGAGAGAACTGCCTGACAGGTTTTCCAGGAGGGAAAACTGCAAGGCTGGCCTGGAGGAAGATGCTTTTCGCTTCCCCAGGGACCGTCCAGCTCCTTCTCTCCGTGCAGTTAAAGAATAGCACGAGGCCCCTGGATGCCGACCTCACCTGTCTTCTTTCTTTGCAGCTGGGGTATGGCCGTCAATGTGTACTCCACGTCCGTGACCAGTGAAAATCTGAGTCGCCATGATATGCTCGCATGGGTCAATGACTCCCTGCACCTCAACTATACCAAGATAGAACAGCTCTGTTCAGGTACGAGCCTGGTGTGGGGAGAGTGGGCCCTGCTGGAGGGAAAGAGAGGGGAAGTGGGAGGCAGAAGGGCCACAGCAGAGAATGTAGTCTGTAATTAGGATTAAGGAGAGCAGGGAGCCCTAAACTAGTCAAAGTGCTTGGAGGTGAAGGAAATGAGGGTCTCGTGGAATGGGAAGGGTCCAAAGTGAAGAGCAGGAGAGGCTCGGGGAAGGGCTGCAGGAGGGCAGGGGCAGTGGGGTATCGGGAGCTAGGATGGGCAGTGAAGCCGGCGGTTAACAGCATGAGGTCCAGTCTGGCCGCGCTGGCCCCAAATCTCAGCTCTTCTTGCAGTACAGTCCTGGGCGAATCGCTAGGTCTCAGTTTCCCCATCTGTAAAATGGAGAGAACGTGCCCTATCAAACGAGGGTTGCTGTTAGGATTAAACGACATATATGCAGCGTTTGGTATGGTGCTAGCACGTGACCACATCACTTGGTCGTAATTGCTCTCATTCTTGGAAAGCTGGGGGGATTCTGGACGGATCTCTCCTACACGTAGGACTGACCCTCCCGGGACAAGGAGAGGGAAGAGGAGACTGGGTAGTTTGGGGGAGCAGCCCAGGCGGGGGAGCAGCCGGCCCCCCTCAGGCAGCTGTGCTTCTCCCCAGGGGCAGCCTATTGCCAGTTCATGGACATGCTCTTCCCCGGCTGTGTGCACTTGAGGAAGGTGAAGTTCCAGGCCAAACTAGAGCACGAATACATCCACAACTTCAAGGTGCTGCAAGCAGCTTTCAAGAAGATGGGTGTCGACAAAGTAGGTGCCTGCGCTCCGGGGGGCCCTGAGGAGCTGTGTGACCCTGGGGAAGATGACCCGCCAGCCGGGGCAGCAGGGGCTGCTGGGGTCATTCCAGCTCTCACGCCTCTCTCCACCCCCCCTACTTTCCAGAGGGAATGTTCCCTCAGCTCAAGGCATGGTGGAACACCCCACACTTGACATCCTATCCTGACGACACTCCCACCCCTTCTTTCTCTCTGGACCCCGTCCTGTCTCAGCAACTGAGGCTCAGTGTACCGCTCCTAGTAAGGTCCCTCTCTGTGGGGCCTAAGAAAAGTCTCTCAGCTCACTCTACTGCCTCAATGGCCCCCAGCCCATGGTTCCAGCAGCCCCCGCCCCACAGGCCCACAGCAGCACCAAGGGCCGCAGCCGGCTCCTCCCGTGCCTGGGGGAGAGGGCTGCCTCTGGATCCCAGGCCCGGGCCCCAGCGTCCGGCTCCAGTGCCGCGGGAGGGGCCCCGTGGAGAAGGTGGAAGATGGCTGCCGCCCGGGGGCTGGCTTTCCTGAGAGCAGCGGCCCCTCTCACAGAGGAAGGCAGCCCTGCGGCAGCAGGTGGCTAAAGTTCTCTGCTTGTGTGGTCTGTTTCAGATAATTCCCGTAGAGAAATTAGTGAAAGGAAAATTCCAAGATAATTTTGAGTTTATTCAGTGGTTTAAGAAATTCTTTGACGCAAACTATGACGGAAAGGATTACAACCCCCTGCTGGCGCGGCAGGGCCAGGACGTAGCGCCACCTCCTAACCCAGGTGATCAGATCTTCAACAAATCCAAGAAACTCATTGGCACAGCAGGTAACGTGCCCGAGCTGGGGGAGGGAGTGTGGGGGGCCGGGCCGGCAGGGCTCCACAGCCAGGAGCGCCCCCTGGGCCACCGGCCCGGCCCTGCCAGCCTCGAGGAGACTGTTATCACGGAGTTCAGATGACACCGCCTGCTGCCCGCCTAGACCAGGGGGAGTCACAGTAGGGAGGACAGGGCTGGAAAGATTGCTACAGACGGAGCGCCGCCGGCACCAGCCACCGGGGAGTGGTGGCGGGAGGCCAGGGCACTTGCTTTGCGCCTTGAGATGATGGGGCGGCATGTGGCGTGGGTCGTCTGTCCAGGTCCATCCAGGCCGGGGGCCTGGTGCCGGCACCACACACCCTTCTTGCCCCCTGCCCGCTGGGCGCCCAGGGACAGGAGTCGGCCAGCTTCCCCCACTGGGATCAGATCTTCCCCTATTCCAAAGGCCCGTAGCCCTGAGTCGTCAAGAGATGAGTCTTTTGAAAGGAGGCTCTGTCTGGGTTCTAAAGGAGAAGGGAGAGAAGCGATAGGGCCTTTGGGGGACGAGAGGGCTGGGGAGAGGAAGCGAAAGGAGCAGCCCCAGCATCTGAACCCGTCATAGCAGAGCCGCTCCTCTGTTTGCGCTGCCGCCCCGCCTGGGCCTGCCCCCACCCCGTTCGCCTGCTTGCTTTGTGTTAGAAGCAGCCAGCTCTGTCTAGGGAGCGGCCATAGCTAGAAGGCAAGTGGCCACAGCATGCCGGGCTTGTGGGGGAGGAGCCGGGGCCCCTGAGTCCGGCCCAGCAGACGCAGGGAGCCCATCCTGAGGCAGGGATGCCGGGAGGGGCAGGACCACTGAGACTGAGTTCATCCACAGGGAAGGTGGGGCCTCTGTCAGGAAAAACCCAGCAAGTGCCAGATTTGAGACCCTGCCCCAGCTACTTTTCCTCACACTCTGGCTGATAGTACAGGAGGCCCAACCCTCCCAGCCCCACTTCCCAAATCCGCCTTCCCGGTTCCCCTCACCTCTCCCTCAGGCCAGCTCTCCTCCCTCCCCACACCTCATACCTTCTTTGCTTCCCTATCGTCCCTGCTCTCCCAGGCTTGCCCAGGAGCTGCCCGGCTGCTGTGGTGTCAGTGTGGCCATGGCTTGAGGCCTAGACGTAGATGCCCCTCCTGAGCGGGAGAGGAGGGGAGGGCAAGAGTGCCTGCCTTTCGCATGGGCCTGCCCCCGCAGTCATCACACCAGGCTGTCTCAGGCCACGCGAGCCGTGGGCTCACCCAGCCCTATCCGACCTTTCTCCTCTGGGCAGTTCCACAGAGGACGTCCCCCACAGGCCCCAAAAATATGCAGACCTCCGGCCGGCTGAGCAACGTGGCCCCACCCTGCATCCTCCGGAAGAATCCCCCATCAGCCCGGAACGGCGGCCATGAGACCGATGCCCAGATCCTTGAACTCAATCAGCAGGTGTGTAGGGGGGGCGAGGGTCACTGAGAGAGCCCTCAACAAAAGCCAGGACCTTGGGGTGTCAGGGTGGGGAGGGGGCGCTGGGGCAGGGACCTCTGGCCTGAACACCACCTTGTCCCCCAAGCAGCTATTGGATTTGAAGCTGACGGTGGACGGGCTGGAGAAGGAGCGCGACTTCTACTTCAGCAAACTTCGAGACATCGAGCTCATCTGCCAGGAACACGAAAGCGAGAACAGCCCTGTTATCTCGGGCATCATAGGCATTCTCTATGCCACTGAGGTGAGCTCCGCCTTCACCCGCTCACGTCCCAGGCCCACTGGGCCCATCCCATCCTGCCCCCTGAAGACCACAAGGGGTAGCAGCCGAGGGGCCTGGGAGAACAGGGCGAGGAGAGCCCACTGAAGTCAGAGCCCCAGGGTCACATAGATATCAGCAGGGGAGGTGGGACGAGCCCCCAGCAGGTGTCCCCCGAACCCTGCCTGGCCTGCCTGGCTCAGCACCTCCCTCTCCCTCCCCCCCGCAGGAAGGATTTGCACCCCCCGAGGACGACGAGATTGAGGAACACCAACAGGAAGACCAAGACGAGTACTGAGGGCGGCCCCAGCCCTGGCTGACCGCGCACGGCTGCCCGCGCCTCCCCGCCCTGCTCCCGCCCACATTATAATCCTTTCCTTACAGCGGGCCGGCGGTGCTTTGTGTCAGTGCCGCAGCACTGGGGAGGCAGGCAAGGAGCGAGGCTAGTGGGGATGGGGCAGGTGAGCAGGCAGAGGCCCGGCGGGTGGTGGGCCAGGCCTCTGTCCGCTCCTCCACCCCTATTTATTTCCGTTGTCTCTCCGCTGTGTCGGCCCACACTTCCCAGGGTGGCGCTGCCGCCGCCCGCCCCAGCCAGCCGCCCGCTCCCCTGACAGCCAGCAGCTGTATATTTGACAAAGTCATTGGTATATTTTTACTTACTGGATTTTCCTTGCACTTTACCTGTTCTTTTCCCAGGGCTGGCAGCACGGGGCTCCGGGGCAGTGTGCCTGGCTCGGCTTCCCCACCCCGTTGCTGGGAGCCACGGCAGGACGCGCCCGTTTTTATTTATTTTGTCTTTCGACTTCCCAGTAGTTGAGGGGAAGTCTGATGTCGGGAGAGGGATAAGGGGACTGAGGGGGGGGGGGGCCTGAGGCCCCGGTGGTCAGGGAGAGGGAGGGGGAGCATGTGAGGGATGACAATGACCTCCTGGCACCAGGCTCAGCCACCCTCGGCCCCCTGCCCCCAGCACCGAAGCCCAGCACTGCCCCCAGGCCCCCAGCCACTCCTCCTGCAGCTCGGTTCATACCACACAGACTCTGCCTGGACCTTCCTGTACGTCTGCCTCCCATCTGCCCTCCTCCCCGACCTCTGCCCCCTCGGGCCACCCAGCCTGCATATGTGTTCACTTTTATTTAAATAAACTTGTGTGGTAAAAGTCCATGCCCTGTCTCCCTCAAATGAGCCATGGCCTGGGTCTCAACGCTTTTCTCCTCCCGAGCACTCCCCTCTCCAGAGGCGATGGCCGGGGAGCACAGCACCGCTGCCATCCTTGGTCATGCCTAGAAACTGCCATCGGCGCTTGGCCTCCGAGGCCAGCTCTGACCTAGTCCCCGTCTCTCAACACTGCTGCCAGAGCTCTAGGGGACCCCAGACCCCCAGGCCCTGCGAAGGAACAAAGTTGGGGGCTGTGGCTGTGACAATGGACAACCCAGTAAAGTGGCCGGGGGTGGGGGCAGTAACAGAGTGGCCTGGCCAGGGGGTGCTCTGTTTCAGTCTCCTGTGGGCCTGTCGGGCCACGTGGTGTTAGCTACCTCACGACTGTGATCCAGCTGGGGCTAAGGTGTTGCGTGGGTTACAAAGAGCGAGCAGCTCTGAGTGCCGAAGCCTGGGACCGCGACGCTCGAGGGGCTCCTTCCTAGAACAAGCTCCAAGGAAGCCTCACGTCAGCCACACAGCCCCACGTTCCTGGCGTGTGCCCCGGCAAAGGGCCATCGTAACCAACGTCCCGGAAGCCGAATGGGGACCCTGGGCCCTGAACTGAATGTGGGAACCAGGCCCACTCGAACAAAGTCACCTCATTTACTGATGAAGGCACCAAGGCCTGCTTGTGACATGACTTGCCTAAGGTGGGATTAGACTTCAGACCTCCCGACTCATGATTAGCACTCACCCCAAAGACCACGGAGGTGTGACCTCCAGAATGTTCTGTAGCTGCAGGCTAGTAGTCCGTGTAGGTGTTTCCTCTTCATCCTGAATATGATCAAACTGGGGCTGTTTCTCCAGGCTCCCTGGGCCTCCGCCAGACCACCGCCACTTCCCTAATGACTCTAGAGAGAAGCCTTAAAGAAGCAATTCATTCCTGCTCATTCCTCATTCACTTCACCTCCTCCTTTTGGTCCCACACCCACATAGATACTGCTAGCCCTATTCTACCTCTGTTTTTCCCCTCCACAAGTTCCTTGCCTGCTTTTATTGACCCTTATGATTTTTAATTCCCTTGCCTAATTTCAAAGGGCTTTCCCTCCATTATTCCAGGTAGATTCTATAAGAGGTAAAGTAGGGGCGCCTGGGTGGCTCAGTTGGTTAAGCATCCGACTTCCGCTCAGGTCATGATCTTGCAGTTTGTGAGTTTGAGCCCCACGTCAGGCTCTGGGCTGACAGCTCAGAGCCTGGAGCCTGCTTCAGATTCTGTGTCTCCCTCTCTCTCTACGCCTTGCCAGCTCACACTCTGTCTCTCTCTCAAAATAAACATTAAAAAAGAAAAAAAGAGGTTAAAGTAGTTGTTCTGTGTGGCCCTAATCTTCGAGCCAAGACCTCACCCTGCCAGCAAAGTGAGTGGGGTGGGCAAAACAATGCCTCCTCCCTAAAGGTGTCCATGTCATTACTCCCAGAACTTGGAATATGTTAGCTTACATAACAAAGGGGAATTAAGGTTGCAAGTGGAGTTAAGTCACTAATCAGTTGACCTTAAAATAAGGAGAGTGTTGTGGGTTATCCAGATGGGCCCAGGGTAATCACGGGGTCCATCGAAGTGGAAGGGGAGCAGAGGAGGAGTGATACCCTGTGAGAAGGACTCAATCTGCTGGCTTTGAAGATGGAAGGGACCCGAGCAAAGAAACTCAGGCAGCTTCTAGATGCGGGGAAAGGCGAGAAAACAGATAACTCCCACAGAGCCTCCAGCATGGATCACTGTCCTGCAGACACTGTATTTTAGCCCAGTGAGAGCCCGCCAGACTCTTGCCCTCTAGAACTATAAGATAATAAATGTGTCGTTTTAATCCACTAAGTTTTTGGCAAGTTTGTTACAGCAGCAATAAAAATCTAGTGAGTCACGCTGTGCTTCAGCGAGCTCACTCTCCCTCTCCCCCCGCACCAGACACCTGCCTGTCGTCCTCGACCCCGCATCTTTTGATTTTTCCCTCAAACCCCAAGTGGGTACCTGCCCAAGCCCACTCCATGGCTAGGGGCTGAGGCTGCTCTTGGAACACCCAGAGTTGAGGGACAGAAAGCCCCTGTCTCCTTCTCGGCTTCTTCCCAGGACCCTGGTCATACTAAGTATCTTTCTCGCGTAGCACGTAAGATGGTGAACGGTAATTTTCTGCTCACACATTTGTCTCTCACAGGCTTCGAGTTCCTCACAAGCAAGTGAGGTGAGTCTTCCAGCTGCACCTGGCACAGTGTCCGGTGCTTAGGTACAGAAGGTGCTCAGGAAGTGCTGCTGAATAAGTGAATGACTTCTAAGCCCCGGATGCCACGGTCCAACAAATGACCGGCCAGTCCAGTCCAAGGAAAGACAGAAAAGAAAGCCCCTCCCGTCCATTTAGATAGCTCCGCCATGGAGCAGACCCTACGGGAAGCTCCATCTGTTTCTCTTCAGAAAGGAGCATCTCTTCCGTGACCATACACGTGACGCAAAAGGGGTGGAGCAAAGGAGATCTCGTTGTGCCACTGAGTAGAACTGAACTGATGATCTGAAAAAATGAACTGAGGATTGAGCAGCTCAGTTATGCTCCTTGGCAAAAGTACTCCCATTTCAGAGGAAACTAAGGCAAGGTCAGCCACAGTCAGGCCGGAAGGGGCTAAAGGACAGGCAGGAGATAGAGCTGGTCATCTCGCATCTCCTGCCCCGCCCCCCATCCTTCACATAAACCTATTTTTCCAAAACAGTAGATCAGGCCACTTGTTCACTGGCTTCCCAGTCCACAGTTCTGGCAGACCGTAGCATATGGACTCACATCCCTCTCCGACCTCCTTCACCTCCCAAAGCTCATTAAGCACCATCACACTGATACTTCCAGTTCCCCAGCTCGGCCCTGCAGTGTCCCACCTCTAGGCTTTCGTGTAAAGCGATAAATCCATATGGCTGGCCTGTTCGTTCCACCTGCCCCAATCACCAGCCAGTGAAAATTCTCCCAGTCCCCAGGACCCATCTCAAATGCCACCTCTTTAAGGAAGGCTTCTCTAATCTCCTTCCTACGGACCTCATCGCTTCCCAAGCTGTTCATCCTGTAGGAATTTGGATTCTCTCAGGTCTTACTACAAGGCCTCGTGTGTCTTGTACCTCAATATGGCAGGTATGACTCTCATCCCCAAATGCAGGAGTGTACATGAAATAGCACATTTCCTTAACTGTACTAAATTGCTTTCATTTCTCCTCCTCTCCTCCTCCCCTACTGGGATGTTGTAAATTTTGAGGTTTCACAGGATACTACGAGCATGGTGGAAAGCCCTCCAGGGACAGAGAAAGTCAGCAGTAACCTGTTTGAGTGGTTCCTCAGGTCTGGGGCTCTTGACTACTCCCGGCCACATCTGGGACTTGGGACTGACTCTTGCACTGGGAGTCAGAGCCATTCTTTCCTATTCCCTGTAAAGGGAAACAGCCCTGGCTGTCCCAGAACCCCAGACTTTTCTCTTCTGTCAGAAGGGGCCTTCACTCCCCATTTCTTGCCCTCCGAACACTTCCCCTACCCTCAAGCGCCATCCTCTTTCTTGTTCTTCCACAATAGATTTTTTTATAGCCCAATAACTCAAAGTTTAACCACTAACAACAACAACAACAAAAAAAATAGCACTTTCCTAGAAGGAAGAAAGTATTTAATCTTCAAACCCTCCCCGAAGCTAAGAACGTTCCATTCCATTTTTCTGGCACCACTAGAAAGCAAAGAAAACCCCAACTGGTTACATTTCCAAGTTACCCAATGCAATGGCCTTCGTAGTAGTGGATGCTCAATTAACATTTTCTGAATGCAATAGCCTCTCATCTCAACATCTTTTCGTGGATGTTTTTTTGCTACGAAGGCGACCCCAGCCCCCAGATCCGACCGGATACCTTGCTAGCGATAACGCGGCGAAAACGAAAGACTACAAGTCCCGGGCTCCCTTGCGGTCGGCGCCACGCGCCGCGAGGCCCAGCGAGGAGACGTGGCAAAGCGCGGCGCAGCCGCGCCGGACCGGAAAGCCCAGGGAGGTGGCAGTGGCGGGAGGGTCGGAGCCATGGCAGCCAGGGCGGCGGGTGGGGGGCGCTGGGAGGTGGTGAGGAAGGGGCGGCGGCCCGGGGCCGGCGGCAGTGGTAGAAGCGGCGGAGGGGACCGCCGGGCTCTCGGGGAGGCGAACGGTGTGTGGAAATACGACCTGACCCGTGAGTACCCACCCGGCCGGCCGCCAGCGCCGCCTCCCCGCCCCGGGCCTGTCCCTCCCGGGAGGTAGCGGGCAGCCACCCGAGCCCCTGGGCTCTCCTGCCGATCGGCACCCCCCTAGTTCAGCGAGCGCTACCGTGCGTTGCCTGTTGAGCCTCAGAGGAGGTAGACAGCGCTAGGAGGGAGCTGTCCTCGCCTCGCAGATGAGTAAACTGAGGCCCAGTGGAGTTAAATGCCTTCCCCGGGATCACATGTCAGAGGGAACCAGGACTGCGGTCTGCACACACACCCTGCCAGCTGTTCCCGGCCCTAGCCTGGCCTCTGTGGGCAGATGTCTGAGAGCTGGGGGGAGGCAGCCGGCTTCATCGTGCTCGGTGCCGCCTCCTTGAGTAACCAGCAGGTACTGGGGGTGGGGGGTAGGGGAAGACGACGGGAGGCCGGGCAGCGGGAGGAACGACCCACAACTCACTCTCAACACCCAGCGAGTATTTAAGTGGCGCCGCTTTCCTCAAAGTCTCCTGGAGAGTGGAGAGAGCTTGCCACTTGTTGATTATAGAGTTGTCACATTGGAACCATGGCGGAAAAGTCCTGACCTCCCAGACTGGTAGCCAGTCACCAGGGAAGCCAGCCAGCCCTCTGCATCCGACTCCGCAGCTAGTCCCCACCTACTCTGATTTATCTAATAAAGAAATGCCTCACCTCTGTGAAAGTGCCTATGATCTCAAGAGCTGCCAGGATTGAAAGAAGCAACCAGAAGGGCTGCCCGCCCTGCTCCTTAAGCAGGACACAAGAAGGGGCTTTGAGGCAGGCTCCCCACTGGAGATGAATTTGGTGACAATGTGGTGGAAGGGACTGCTGTTCCCCTGAGGCCCTCATGACTCAAGGAGGGTCCCCCTTTCTCTGCCTGTCATGACCCCAGCTCCAATTCAGACGACAAGCACCCTGTATGAGCGGGGCTTTGAGAGAATCCTGAAGCGGCAGAATAAGGAGCAAGTTCCACCCCCTGCTGTGGAGCCTAAGAAACCCGGGAACAAGAAGCAGACTAAGAAGGCGGCTACCCTCACCAACCAAAACCAGAAGCAGGGTCGCTTTCGCAGCCTGGAGGAGGCACTGAAAGCTGTGAGTGTGCCTAGACTTTAGGCGGGGAGGCCACAGGGACTTGAGGCACAGAGAAGAGGAAAGGAACAAGGGGGTGGCGGCGGTGGCCACTGAGGGACCCGTGGAATTCAGGACACTACGTTTGGGAGGAGGCATTCAGGCAAGGGCAGAAATCCCAAGGTATAGAATGTTTGCATTTAAGACAGGTAGGAGATAAGTTTATAGGGAAACCTAGGTTCGTGCAAGGAGAGCCTGAAAGACACAGGGACGCCGGGGAGGGGGCAGAGAAACAGCTGGCTCCTCGCCCTGTGGAAGCAGCAATGGTTCATTTGCCACCGGGTCCCCTTGAACACGTAAGAGTGTTGGGCCTTGAGATCAGCAATCCCGGCCGTACTGTTTTTTCCAAATATCTGGACGCCGCGATATTGTGGCCTTCCGCAGGCTCGACATTTCAAAGCAGAAACCCTTTTTTCGTCTACCGTCGCCTAGTTCACCTGTTTCCCCGCCTCTGTCCTGTTTCCCCTGTCCTCACTCATAACGCACCACGGGGGGCTTGTGTCCCTGGCAGCTGGACGTGGCGGCTCTGCAGAAGGAGCTAGACAAGAGCCAAAGCGTGTTTTCGGGAAACCCGTCCGTGTGGTTGAAGGACCTGGCCAGCTATCTCAACTACAAGCTTCAAGCGCCTCTCAGTGAACCCACTCTCAGCCAGCATACTCACGGTTAGTGCTTCCAACTCCCTCAAAGTCAGACCGCTTCAAGAAGACACGCAAAGGCCTGTGTGTCGGCACATTAGTTGCTAACAGAGCCCAGTTTATAGGACAGGGCCCGCCCTGTCCTGATTCGTGTGCGTAAATCAAGATGTTCTCGAATCATAACAGCCGGGAGAGCGCGGGGTGGGGGGGGTGGAGGGGGTGGGGGGGTGGGGGGGTGGGGGGGTGGGGGCAGCGCCTTGCTGGGATAGGGAGGATGCCAGCCTCAGCACAGGGGCCTCTGCCTGCACTCCCCGTTCTCAGGGAGCGCACAGAGCCGGCAGAGGCTTCCGGTCCTTGCCCTCATGTGGAGGCCTGTCGGCCCCAGATTACCCCTACAGCCTGGTAAGCCGGGAGCTGCGCGGGATCATCCGGGGGCTACTGGCCAAGGCGGCGGGATCCCTGGAGCTCTTTTTTGACCACTGTCTCTTCACTATGCTGCAAGAGCTGGATAAGACACCAGGTGAGCCCCTCCCTCCCCCCTTGAGGGTTAGCCCCGCCCCGTCTTGGAAACCTACTGCCCTTTTTCCTACTGCCAGATGGGCCGGGTGGTTCTGTTTCCTGCAGGGAGCTGTGCTAGTCTCAGCACGGTTGGAAAAAGAAAGTTAGAAGTCGCTGGGCCTGGGCTCTGGGCTCACAGCTGCTAGAAGGGAGATTGCAGATTTGGGATGCCAAGTGGCGTGTGTACGTCTGAGAACACATATCTCTTCAGGGGAGTCACTGCACGGTTACCGCATCTGTATCCAGGCCATTCTGCAAGACAAGCCCAGGATTGCCACCACGAACCTGGGCAAGGTGAGCTCAGGCTGGCGGTGGGGACACCAGGAGGCTAGGACTGGGGAGGCTGGGCAGAATCTACACTGGTGGACCGAGTTAAGGGATAGCGGAAGACCCCGTAAGCCCCGTCGTGATGGGTAATGCTGCTAGTACTTGCTCTGGGTCTGTTTCGTATGTACGTGAGGTAGGTACTGCTGTTATTGTCGCTTTATAGATGAGAAGACAGAGCCGCAGAGGGGTTCAGTAATTTGCCTAGACTTAGTAGACTAGTCAGTGGCAAGGATGGGCGAAGGCCACAGCGGGGGGCCGAGCACCTGCTCCGAATCCCTGCCCCGTACCGCTCCAGGGCTCCACTGCCCCGTGCCTGTCCCTCCTCTCCCTGTTGACATCTCTTCCGGCCTGGCTGTGGGGGTGCTCCTGGTGCTTTGCCCCGTTCCAGCCTGCCTTTTCCGCCGGTCCCCTCAGTTCCTGGAACTGCTAAGGTCTCACCAGAGCCGTCCAGCAAAGTGTCTGACCATCATGTGGGCCCTGGGTCAAGCAGGTTTTACCAACCTCACCGAAGGACTGAAAGGTAACGAAGAAGCGGGGAAGAGAGAGGGGTGGTCTCGGAAGCAGTAAGCTCCTCTTTAGCACCCCCAGCGGGCCCAAGCCTGAGTCTTCCTCCCGGAACTTTGTCTCCTCAGTGTGGCTGGGGATCATGCTGCCGGTGCTGGGCATCAAGTCTCTGTCTCCCTTCGCCATTGCATACCTGGATCGGCTGCTCCTGTGAGTGCCTGGTTGTGGGGGGCGGGGGGCGGCAGGGTCAGCCAGGAAGGCTCATGGTGTCCAAAGTTGTTGCTTCGGGGGCTCCTGAGTGGCTCAGTCAGTTGAGCATCTGACTCCTGATTTCTGCTCCGGTCATGATCTCGTGGTTCATGGGTTCGAGCCCTGCTTTGGGCTCTGCACTGATAGTGCTGAGTCTGCCTGATATTCTCTCTCCCTCTCTGTGTCCCTCCCCTGGTCATGCTCTCTCTCTCAAAATAAATAAATAAATAAAACTTAAAAAAAATTTTTTTTTAAACAGAAAAACCCACATAGGGTCGCCTGGGTGGCCCAGTTGGTTAAGCATCCAACTTTAGCTCAGGGCATGATCTCGGGCTCTGTGCTGACAGCCCAGAGCCTGGAGCCCGCTTCGGATTCTGTGTCCCCCTCTCTCTCTGCCACTCCCCCGCTCGCACTCTGTCTCTATCAAAAATAAAAGAAAAACGTAAAAAAACATACAAAGTAGCTGTTTCAGCAAAATGGGATGCCGCGATCCTGGTCTCCATAGATGTGAGGAAAAACAGGGCCAGCCCCTCCCGATCAGAATATGAGGAAGGAAGGGAGAGAAGCTATTAGGGGGAGGGGGCGGGGCAGAGTTTATGCCCGTTTGCCTAGATGTTGGGTTTGGCTGGGATCACAGCCTGTATGTGGTCTCCACAGGTCTGTTTCTTCCTTTCCCCATAGGATGCACCCCAACCTCACCAAGGGCTTTGGCATGATTGGCCCCAAGGACTTTTTCCCACTTCTGGACTTTGCCTACATGCCCAACAACTCCCTGACACCCAGGTAGGACTGGCCTGGGGCACGCCTGCTGTGAAGGGTCCCAGCAGGGGCGGGAGCAGGCAGCATACTTCCTGTCCCCTCTTCTCTAACTTTCCTCAATTTGAGATTCTCAGCCTGCAAGGTTCAAGGGGTCGGTGAACCTCCTGAAATTGTGCTTACCCTCGAGTATCACTGCCATGTAGGCATTTTCCTGGGGAGGAGATCCAGGACTTCAACAGATTTTCCGGGAATTCTCTGTGTCTGAAAAGACTCCGAGCCGTTATAAGGCCCTTAGCGACTCCCCTCTCTCAAGCAGAGATTCGGGCAGGCAAAAGGGACACCTCACCTCGCTCCATTGAGAGCGTGTGCCTGGCTCTCCTCCCCGCCCCCACTCCCACCCCCACCCCAGCCTGCAGGAGCAGCTGTGTCAGCTCTACCCCCGACTGAAGGTGCTGGCATTTGGGGCGAAGCCGGAATCCGTCCTGCACACGTACTTCCCCTCCTTCCTGTCCAGGGCCACCCCTAGCTGCCCTCCTGAGATGAAGAAAGAGGTGAGGAAATGGTGGGAGGCTGCCGCAGAGGTCCCTGCTGATGAGGGCCCTGCCTTCATGGGACCCGTTTCCTGGCACTTCCTTAGCTCACTCCTGATAGCCGCCTGCCCCACTCACTTGTGCGCCGCCCTCACAGGGACAGAGCTAAGCTGGTCTCTGATGTCCTGCCTCTTGTGGAAGAGTGGCCTTCCGGTTCAAGCTCTAGGTTGGGAGCCGCAGCCTCCCCCTTGTGACCTCTCAGAGATTTCTGGGGTCTTGGCATGATTTCCCCCGTTCTCTGAGGGGGGGGGGTGGGTAGTGCCTGGGCAGCCTCACTTAAGGGCCAGGGGTTACCTCTCACGACTCTTCCCCTCCAGCAGCCCCAGGCCCCAGCAGTTTCTCCCGTCTCCTGTCCCCTATGCAGCTCCTGAGCAGCCTGACCGAGTGCCTGACGGTGGACCCCCTCAGCGCCAGTGTCTGGAGGCAGCTGTACCCCAAGCACTTGTCACAGTCCAGGCAGGTGGGGGTGGGGGGCTGCCCACCTCTGATCCATACAGGGAAGCCTAATCCATGCTTCCCCACCTGTCCCTAGCCTAGAAGTAGAAGGGAAAAATCTGTCACCGTCCTTCGGGTTCGTGCGTCCTAAATCAGGCGGGAACATTGCTGGGGTGGCGTCTGGGAAGCTGCTCACTGTGGGAGGGAAGTGAAGGAGCCAGGGCCCAATGGGGGACAGAGGGCGGAGAGGGCCAAGCGGGCCCCCTGATTGGAAGGGGTTGTGCTTTCCCCGTAGCCTGCTGCTGGAACACCTGCTCAGGGCCTGGGAGCAGATTCCCAAGAAGGTGAGGAGCTGGGAGGACGTGGCAGGCTGAGCCTCGTCTGGGTCCTGGGTCCGTACCCCTCAACCACTGCCTGCCCCCCGAGAAGGCACCGTCTTCGTGCATTTGGCATGGACAGTGGAGCAGTGGAGGCTCAGTGTTCCCTTACAGACCGAGCGCTGTCCTCTCAACCCAGACTTGTCTTCTCCGATAGACGCAGAAGTCTTTGCAAGAAACCATTCAGTCCTTCAAGCTCACCAACCAGGAGCTGCTAAGGAAGGGCAGCTGCCACAAGCAGGATGCTGTCACCTGTGACACAGCCTGCAAGGTACCGGCACCCGGCCCTCCCAGCCCCCGCACCGGCCTCCACCTCTGTCTCAGCACATTCTCCGCCCCACCTGTCCCTGGAGCCCCCACCACCTCTGGGGTCAGGTGAGGGCTTGGCCCCCTTCCTGGAAGGCCTGGCTTGAGGCCCGCCTCAGGAGGCAAGGACCGCCCCCTCCCCTCCTGACCACCGCTCCCTCCCCCTCTCCTCGCAGGGCCTGTTGGAGCAGGCACGGGGCTACCGGCTGCCTTGGACGCGGCTGCTCCTGCTGGTGCTGATCTTTGCCATGGGTCTCCTGTACCATGACTTCTGGTCACATAGCTCTTTCCAGGGTAAGCAGGAATTGGCAGGCGAGGAAGATAGCACGAGGGTGAGGCACAGAGCGAGGTGTGGCACCCACTGCCCCTGACACGGCCTTGTCCTGAGGCCACGGAAGAAACCTTTCCAGATGGACTTTTCCACTACTATGACGTCACCACTTCAGGCCGGACCGTCGCCTTGCAGTGTACAAGTGCCGGTGTATTCGGGGTCTTGTTTGAGAAAGGGTTACCTCCTTTTTAACTCCTGAGGAAATTGAGGGTCAGACTTACCAATTAGCTTAAGGTCGCAGCTGGTAAGTAGACAGGCGGACCCTCCAACCCAGGGCTTCCTGACACCTGCCTGGCTGCCTCGTTCCCGTTCGCCTGACCTAGCAGGAGAAACGGGCTCGGCGGCCCAGGCCTGCGTCCCTCCCTCTGAGCGAGCGTGCTCCGGAGCAGACTGGAGCCAGCTCTGCAGCCCAGAGAGCACACCGAGTTCTGCCGCGTCCCTCCCTGGGCCTGCGCTGGGGCCTGTAGTGTCTGTCTCCCCGCTCCCTGCCCCCCTTCCCCCCAACTCACCAGAGGCCCCCTTTGCTCAGCCTCCCTTTCTGGCCGGTTGCTTCAGTCATCTGGGTTCTTGCCTGCTGGCCAGCAAGCGTGTGCCAAGATCTACTCCTACAGCCTGCAGGGCTACAGGTGAGCTCCGCCTGCGGAGGGGAGAACGGAGTGGGCGGGAGAGGGCTTCGTGTTCGAGGGCTTGGTGTTCGAGGTGGTGAGCGCGGTTTTCCCTTCCTGAGGCCTCCCCCCCACCCCCCCGCCAGCTGTTCTCCGGGGAGCTGAGCTGTCCTGAGGAAACTCAGCCGTCCTTTCGTCCTTTCTCCCCTCCGTCTTCTCCTACAGCTGGCTGGAGGAGACGCTGCCGGCCTGGGGCTCCCACCTGCTGACCGTGGTGAGGCCCGGCTTGCAGCTGGCTTGGACCCACACCAATGCCACAGTCAGCTTTCTTTCTGCCCACTGTGCCTCCCACCTTGCCTGGTTTGGTGACAGCCTCACCAGCCTCTCCCAGAGGGTAAGCCAGAGACAGGGAGGTCAGAGAATGGCCGGTCTCCGCAGGGGCCGGAAGGTGCAGCCCCACGCGGATGGGTCCTCAGCACCGGGGTACCTCCCCCCGATGTTCTAACCACCTCCTCTGTGCTCCGGCTACAGACCCAGCTCCCCGATACCCTGACCCAGCTGCTCCAGTCCCTGAGGGAGCTGCTCCTGCTCCTTCACCAGAACGTGTTGTCGCCATTGTGGCACACGCTGCTAGAGGCCCTGGCCCGGGCCCAGGAGCGCTGCCATGAGGCGTGCAGGTGAGAGCCTCGTCGCTGCAGCAGGAGCCCGAGCCCCCTGCCCTTTCCCCAGGGACAAGGCTCTGTGTTCAGTCTCCCACTGTGCCCCGCCCCGCCCCTCGAGCGTCCCTTGGCGACTCTGGAATGCAGGTTATGGGTCCGAGCTGCAACCCTGTGACTTTGACACCGCTTCCCAACCCCCACAAATGTTGTGCTTTCCTCCCAGAGGTGAGGTGACTTGGGACTGCGTGAAGACACAGCTCGGCGAGGCTGCCCGCTGGCTCTGGCTCTGCCTACAGGACATCACCGTGGCTTTCTTGGACTGGGCACTTGCCATGATATCCCAGCAGTAGGCCCTGCGTGCCTGGCCCCGGGGCCTGTCTGGGGCAGGCCCTCTGAGTCTGCTGGGGGGTAGCAGGTGGCAGTTCTGCAAAGGAGTCTTTTTTACTTGGCACCCGAGTTCTGTCTCCTAGGCTAGTGCCCAGTGGCCTCTGCCCCAGTTCTTCCATCTTTGGGGGGGACTGAGCTCAGAGGCATCTCAGCCTCCTACCCCCGATCCCACTGAACACTTGTCAGGTCCTGTTGCATGTAGCTCCCAGCCTCTGTCCTCAGACCGGTAGCCCCTGTGGCCCGTTCTCGTCTCCTGCTCTCCACTTCCTCCATCTCATTCCTGAAGCCCCAAAACAGCTCCTCTCCAAAATGGTGGGACTCCATTGAGTGAAATCTGCATTCTTTTGATGAGTGATTCCTGCTCCCAGACTTTAGCCACAGTGGAACAAGGGAAGGGGCCTCTAGAAGAACATAGCACCATAGCGGGCAGCAACAGCCTCGCCTCAACCCACAGCCTGGGTGTGACTGTCTGTGGACATGCGGGCTGGGTGGAAAGGTCTCTCACCTCCAAATGCCCAGCTTAGGCCCCTCCCTGCCCCCCTCCATCGTGGTCCTACTTCCTTACTCTCCACTCCCCTTTAGTGCTGGGGGACTCGGCCTCAAGGTTCAGCCTGTCACTGCTGCCCAGCCCTACCGTCCGCCTGGAGAGCAAAGCCCAAGTGGTTGTGTGCCTCGGGCCCAGCGAACCTTCCAGCAGCCTGCTGAGACAGGAGTCAGCGTATGGCTCCTCGGTATGCCTACTGGGCAGTATTAATAAAGGACACAGATGTGATCGCCAGCTTTCCTCTCTGCATCCTTATGTAGGAATTTTCACGTGTGCTCCTCCGGCCCCCCACCCCCCTGGGGGTTGTAGCCGCTGGCTGCAGGTGAGCTTCTGGCAGGGAAAGCTCACGACCGTCGCTTTAAAGTTGGGCCCACTGAGGATTCCAGACACTCCTTTTGCTCCCCTACTCATATTGTCTCCGTTGTCACTATGATTCATGTCCCAAGACTTACCTTGATAGCTTGAGTGTTTTAAGCTGGGAAAAGCAGGGAGAGTCTCCTAGGGGAATTCTTGGTCTGTGATCGGTGGTATCCTCTTCCTTGCTAGGACCTTTATTTTATATATTTTTATATATTTGTTTATTTTTAGGTAGACTCCACGCCCAATGTGGGGCTTGAACTCACAACCCTGAGATCAGAGAGTCACAGGCTCTCTCACAGAGCCAGCCAGGCACCCTGCCGGGGCCTCAATTTACTAATTAGTTTTATAAGGCAATGAGGGAAAGATGCAGGACTCCAAATGGCACACAAGTCAAGGGTCTGTCACCAAAGCCCCTTTTAGTTTTGGACTTGGGACTCTACGGGAGCCGCACAGGCCTTCCGCTCTCGCCTCACGTTTCTAATATTTGGAATGTAAGCAGGGCTAGAGGTGCGCTGTCCGCTCCCTGACTCCCGCAGGCTGGTTTCTGCTTCCATCAGCCGCCAGAGACGACAGCAGCATGATGGCCAGCTGCCACTTTCTCATTCCGTTGTGGCTCTGAGACTCTCCCTTGACTTTTTAGTGGCAAGATTATTATAAAGTAGCAAGGGTAGCAAAGTCCTGGCACGAAGTGAGGTCGTGAGTACAATAGCGCCTCACACCGTGTTCCCTTCCCTTGTTAGGATGTAACTCTGTTACCTGTTGAGCGTTAAACAGTCCACACCGGACAGAACCCTGCTCTCCGAGTGGCAGGTGACCATGACCATTCTTCCCAAGGGAGAAAACCCCACTTGGCAGCTAAGGTCTAGGACTGCTAGGCAGGACCATCCGCGGGTCCCAAGACCTCACTTCTTCCCAGTCAGAAACAGGTGCAACTCTTAAGAATCGTGAATCCTTGTAAGTAGCCTGAATTCAAGGCAAGTTGAAGTAAGGGCTGGTGTGAACTTGGATTGGCAACAGCAGAGGGCAAGTAAAATGACCACCCTGTCCCATGATGGCGTTGAATCACCAACGCTGCGGGACTGTCACAATCCAGCAAATCAAAGAATGCCACTCAGGAGTGCTGCATTGGCTTCTAGTGTGTCCTAGACTTACCTTGGGTTTGTTTAATTTCTGACCTAGAATCCTGGGGTGCAACATGTAATCTGGTTAGCTGGGGGCTCCACAGCCTTTCACAGGGTCACTGATACCCTCATTGGCTTTATTTGATAAACCCAGTTTTTGACCTGTTACTGGAATTGTCCAGAACTTGTCCTGTGTCAAGAGAACTGGTCCGACACTGCACCTGCTGTCCAATAAAACTAAACCACACACCCAGAAGTTTCGCATTTGGCAGACCTGCCAACGCACCAGAATCCAAGCTGAGCCAGTGAGCTGAGCTGGTGTGGACTAGGCGAGCCGACCCCGGCTGACAGGTGGGCCGTCACACTGATGATTGGTGGTGTTGAGGAACAGAAGTAACCCAGCTCCTCAGAGGGTCACGTTTGGACATTGTAACTTTACTTTGCACACAGCTGGAGTTCTGCAGATAACATGCCAAAAAACCCGAAGGGCAGCGTGAGTATGGTTATCTCTTACCAACTCCTGTACGTTCTGCATCAAATGCCATCACCCCTGGGGCGGAGTGTTTCCCACAGAGATGGGCATGCCGGCCCTACCCTGTTCTAGAAGAGTCTGGTTGACAATTACACAGAAATCTCAATGGCTTTCTGACCTCTGAGCATTTTTGTCTTCTCTCTCCTAAAGGAGTTTGGATTTCAGTGAACACTTAAAGTGATCCTCACTTTTCTACAGATTCTTCATCGTTCTGCTCCCAAAGGGGCTTGAGAGGACAAAGGCTCACTTTTCCCTATGTGGTATTCCATTTTACTGGGCCGTTTCATTGCCCCAAACTTGTATAAGAAAGAATTTGGGGGGCGCCTGGGTGGCTCAGTAGGTTGGGCTGCCGACTTCAGCTCAGGTCAGATCTCACAGTCTGTGGGTTCAAGCCCCACGTCGGGCACTGTGCTGATGGCTCATCAGAGCCTGGAGCCTGCTTCAGATTCTGTGTCCCCCTCTCTCTCTGCCCTTCCCCTGCTCACACTTTGTCTCTATGTCTCTCAGAAATAAATAAAAATGTAAAAAAAAAAAAAAAAGAATTTGGGGGTGGGGGGTGGGGGAGCTTTCACCATTCAAGGTATGAGTGAATATTTTTTGAATGTTGAATACTCTGCCTATTAAGACATTGAGTTGAGACACATTGGCTGTGCCTTGGTATGTATGTATGTGTGTGTGTGTGTGTGTGTATATACACTTATATTAGTATGTTAGTACACCAGTTACTAGTTTTTAATAGACCCTTAGAGCAGTTTTTGGTTCACATTAAATTGAGCAAAAAGTGCTCGCCCCCTGCGCTCGCACAGCCTCTTGCACTTGTCAACATCAGTGAACATCCACGGACACATTGCTATCACCCAAGGTCTATAGTTTACATTAAACATACTATGTATGATTTTAGGTTTTTTTCAGTTTATTGAGACTTGTTCTGTAGACTAACGTGGGCTATCCAGGAGAATGTTTCGTGTGTACGTGCATGAAAAGAATGTGTATTCTGCTGTTGCTGGCTGGAAGGTTCTGTGCCTATCTGTTAGGTCTAGTTGGTGTGTTGGTCAAGGCTTTCATTTCCTTACTGAGCCTATCACGAATACATCCTTAACATAAAAAACTTTCACAATCAAGAAAAGCCTAAAAACAAAATTCTGGATAGAAGTCAATTCATTAAAAAATGAAAATAAACAATCAGACTTTTTGAAAGTCTATTTCATTGGGAAAGTGCAAATTTCAAATAAGTTACCACTTGTGTCCATTAACAAAGATTTTTTTTTTAAGTGATAGTTGACTCAGTGCGGTGCTAGCACTCAGTGTAATGTTTCTGGGACGTAATTTGGTAACATTTATCAAGAAGTTTAAAAGTTCCATATTATTTTACTAAGTAATCCCACTCCTGAAAATATATTCTAGAGACTAGAGAAGAGAAATATGGACAAAGATTTATGGACAAGAACATTTATTGTAGCGGTATTAATTAAAATGTAGATGCAAACTGTGTCCAACAATAAGACGAATGTTACAAAAAAGCTGTTCTAAAACCAGAATGGGGAATGGCTATTCAAACGATCATTTCAAAGAATCTCTAATGACATAGGGAAATGCTTATAATTGAGCTCAATTTGTTGAAAATTGGCTATAATAAAAAAAACAGAAGAGTGTTGACAAGGATGTGGAGAAATTGGAACCCTCCTGCATTGCTGGTGGGAATATAAAATGGTTCAGCCGCCGTGGAAAACAATTTGGCGGTTCCTCAAAGAGTTAAACATATAATTACCACAAAACCCAGCAATGCCACTCCTAGGTATACACCCAAGATAAAAGCACACAGAAACTTGTGCATGAGTGTTTATAGATAGCACGCTTATTCATAAAAGCTAAAAGGTGGGAACAGCCCAAATGCCCATCAATAGATGGATAAACAAAATGGTATATTGATACAGCGGAATATTATTCAACCACCAAAACGAAGAAGGTGTTGACACATGATGCAACCTGAAAGAGTCTCTATGATAAATAGAAGAAATCAGACACAAAAGGTCACATATTTTATTATTTCTTTTATATGGGATCTCCAGAATAGGCAAAGTCATAGAGAAAAAGCAGGTTAGTGGTTGCCTGCGGGTGGGGGGGGGGCGGGGAGTGGTGGTGGGGAATGATTACTTAAAGAATACAGGATGTTCTTCTAGCGTGATTTAAAAAAGTTTTGAAACTAGAAAGAAGTGATAATTTGCATAATACTGTGAATGCACTAAGTGCTACCGAACTGTTCATACTTTAAAATGGTTAATTGTATGTTACAGGGATCTCGTCTTAAAAAAAAATCTGTTCGGTTTACCAGCATCCCCTCCCCTCAAGAAAGAGAGCCAATGGGCACACTAAAGACCAGCCAAGAAAACTGCCCAAATTAACACTCTTGGACACAGGGTAGCATTTGCGGCAGCAGAATGTTAACCTCCTGCTTCGCGGGTGGGCACAAGGGTGAAAGCCCTGTTGTGCTCAATGACATCAGACCTCGAATTTAATTAATTTAAGGATTAATTTCAGGCTGCAACAAGGCCTGAAACCATCACTGGACCTGGATTTGCCCAGGGCGACTGTGACTCCAGGTAGCCCAGGCGGCAGAGCTGGAAGTGGTCCAGGTCTCCCCACACACCACTCGGCCAGACCACGAAGCAAGGCTTCGTAGGGGAGCTGGGGTTTGGGTTTGTTTCAAAGCCCCAGGGAATTCTGGTGGGCAAAGGATTGTAGGCTGGCAGTCCAGGCCCTTGGAAAGAGGCGCGGAGGCGCGACGAGATAGGGGCAGGGGCCGGCGGGTGGACTTGGCTTCGCTCAGGGCCCCGCTCCGCGCCTGCGGCCAGGCCAGAATCGCTGGCTTTCTGCACGGCCGGACATGCGCTGTCCTGCACGCAGGCGAGCAGCTCTGTGGTTTGGATGTTTCACGCTCCAGCCAGAACGAGTAAATGATGACAAAACGTTGGTTAACTGACCTAATGAATGTCCTTCACATCAGGAGAGCAGTAGGATTTTACTGGCGCCCCCAAGACACCGAAGGCACATCTGGAGCAAATTTTAGCGAAAGCAAGCCCTCGGGCTTGCAGACTGGACTTGCGCCTAGCAATTGCAGAGCACGCAAGGGAAACGCTGCCCAGCAGCCCAAGGTCGCGAGCGGGATCTCAAAGCGTCCGCAATCCTAGAAAAGCCACGGAGGTGGTGAGGAGATGTGATGGTGTTTTTGTAAAAAACAAAACAAAACAAAAACAAAAACAGGGAAATGGAAATGTATTGCCCGTTTCTTTTGTCCAGAATTGGGAAGCGGGTCCTTTGCTCGAACTTGTTTCCGGCTTCCTTTGTTTCTGTGTGGCTTGGAGGGGCACAGCTGGCGAGCTCCTATGAAGCGGGCTAGGGAACTTCCCCCCAAATCTTCTAGATCTGTTATAGTGTGGCCTTGGTAAGCATTAGGGAGGAATTGGCAGACAGCAGAATCGGCGGAGCCTTCGATAGCTCAGTTGGTAGAGCGGAGGACTGTAGTGGTGTGAGTTGCGGCAATCCTTAGGTCGCTGGTTCGATTCCGGCTCGAAGGACTTCGTACAACATTTTTAGCCTCCACTCACTTCAATCATCCCGTAGGGAGAAACTTGCACTCAGAGGCCCGCTGTGGATTTGCAGGAGCACGGCAGATGTTCTGTACTTACTTGTGCAGGAAGCAGTCAGTGTACGACCCAACCCTCTTGTAGGTTAAGTGAAAAGATAAGTTATTACTATTGCTTACGTGTGATTATTATATTCTTGCTTTTAGAAACCTTGCCCACGATCCCACGGTACACTGCTAGATAAATGTCTTGAATTACGGTAGGTTTTCGGGTCAGCGGCCAGCCTAGAACAGCCTGTAAGGCAAAAGGAAGGGAAGTGGCAGCAGGCGGGGGATTAGCTCAAATGGTAGAGCGCTCGCTTAGCATGCGAGAGGTAGCGGGATCGATGCCCGCATCCTCCACTCAGGCTTTTGCCCCGTGTATCAGTATCAGAGGATCCCTGAAGGGCGGCAGATCCTCTGACCCCGGCAGGTATTTTGTAATTCACACAGAGAAGCGCGGTGCGCAATGATTAGCTTCGCACATTGTCCTTTTATTTTGCAGGTGAGTCTTCCAGTTTATTTCTTGGTCACTTTTGTTTTCTCCTCCCGGCGGTCAGGCCGTTAACCGTCTTCTGAAGGGACCCGGGTGGAACCCTCTGGCCGGATCTGCCCGCCGAGCCCCCAAACGCCACTGGCTCAGGTACCCGCTAACGTGCGAGGGAACCCCTGCGTGCTGACCAATGGCAGCGAGCCTTACTGGGCGGGTAGCCAGCTGTACCCGCGGCCAATAGGCGAGAGACTTCTTGTTTCCTGGCAGAGCGGGGTCCCGGCACCGCGGCGCTCGGGTTTTGTTTGGGTCCTGGGTGGAGGGCCCGGGTGCCGGGGCCCGAGGTGGCGCCTCGCTAGCGGGAGAGGGAGCGGGATCGCCGGCCCCGAGAGAGGTGAGGGGCACTGCGTGGAGCGCGGGCCCCGCCGGCCCCGGCCCCGCCCCCTTCTCAGCCCCTTTCAGCCCGGAGCCCCTCTGGAATGCCACCCCACCCCACGGCCCGGCCCGACCCGCCCGGCCCACCCCGCCCCCCAGCCCCGGCCTCCCCGGCCCCACCCCCACGCCCGCACCTCTGACTCCCCAGTCCCTGCCCCGAGTGTGAGTCTGTGTCGTCCATTCATGCCTCCGAACCCCACCCTGCCCAGAGCGAGCTCGGTCAGTGTGAGGTGAGGGTCTGTCAGAGTCGAGGGTCGAGAATCACCCCTTACCCCCAATTGGGTCTCTACCAGCCTCGTTTTTAGGGGTGCTCAGAATACCCATCACTTACCCGCAACTACTGCCAGCGTAGCTTTTTCAGGGACTCCAGGGCGGGAGGGGGCTGGAAACAGACCCATGCCCTAACTGGAATTGAGCTACGGTTTCCAGGTGAGCAGATGGCTTCCGCCTCGTTTCTTTTGACTTGGCAAAGGCCACAAGTTTTCCAGTTTTCTTCCATAATAGGCATAGGGTAGTAACAAAAAAAGGAAGAACTACCCCCTTCCAAGGGTTCCGGGGAGCAACAGACGAGTGGCTGGTCAGCACTTGTGAGGACAGTGGAGTGGAGAGAAGCAGCTGCCCATTTAAACTTAGAATCTTGGCTCTCTCCGCTGCTCTGCTCTGCTGGACAGTGGGGAGCCGTCCAGGAGCTCGAGATCCAGAATGGCCCGTTTTTCAAGATGGCCATGTGTCGTGGTGGGTGGATCTGGGCTCGGTTTGGGAAGTCTGACCTCTCCGATGTTGTTCTCTAGTCTTTGGGCCGCAAAAATGTTCGGACCCTAGCATTTCTCAACATACATTTTGGAATAGCCAAGCTGTAGTAAAACGGGATCCCTTTAGGTCGGTTATTCCCCCTTTGTGTGGGGACAGAACACTGCTTTCTCTTAGCCTTTGCTGGAAGGCCACTTCTGCCTTTTCTGAGGTGGAGCGAGCCTCTTGCTCTCTAAGAATAGCTTTCATTTATCGGGAGATACCCAAAAACCTTGTTTTCATTTTTCTTCCTTCTTCCTACGCCACCCCCCACGTTTCCCCAGCTCTCAGGGCCAGAGTGGGCAGGAGGATGCTTGCCCAGCCTCACCATGGAGCTGCGCTGTGGGGGACTGCTGTTCAGTTCTCGCTTTGATTCAGGGAACCTAGCCCACGTGGAGAAGGTGGACTCTGTGTCTAATGATGGGGAAGGAGCAGCAGGTGGGGCCTCGGCCCCCACTGGCAGCATCGCCTCTTCTCCTGACTATGAGTTCAACGTGTGGACCCGACCAGACTGTGCTGAAACGGAGTTTGAGAATGGGAACAGGTAAGGGGGAAGGAGTGGAGGGTGGACGGAGGAAAAGAGAGGAGGTGGCCGTGTCCCCAAATCCAGGCTCACTTAGCTGTGCTACAGTTCATCGGTTCATACCCTCAGCACCCCTCCTCCCCCTCCCCTCCTCCCCGCCCTCCCCGCCTCCTTGCCTCCTCTGTACTGAACAGGCCTTTCCCAGTCTCGCTCGCTCCGGCCAGCCCTCAGTATATAATGACCTATTCCTCCTCCTCCGGCGCTCAGGTCCTGGTTCTACTTCAGTGTCCGGGGAGGAACTCCAGGGAAACTCATCAAGATCAACATTATGAACATGAATAAGCAGAGCAAGCTGTACTCCCAGGGCATGGCCCCCTTTGTGCGCACACTGCCCACCCGGCCGCGCTGGGAACGCATTCGAGATCGGCCCACCTTTGAGGTGAGTTCTCCGTGAGGAGGAAAGGCAGACGTGGGCGCTAGAAGTGGAAGAGGGAAAGGAAAGAGGAGTTCCCCCTCGTACGGAGTACCAGGCAGGTGGGACACCAGGTTTTGGTGTCAGCTTTCCCTCCAGTGCTGGCTGGAGTCCAAGACCAGCCCCTGCCTCAGGAAGCCTAGGAGGAGCCGACTGTCATACGGAAAGTCCCAGGGGGAGGGAAGTCGGGCATGGTGTTGCGGACATGAGGTCAGTTCCCGGAGATCCCAGTAGGATCGTCGTTCTCACACCAACAGCCCCTTCCCCTTCCCCCTCTGCTCCTCAGATGACAGAGACGCAGTTCGTGTTATCCTTTGTTCACCGTTTCGTGGAGGGCCGCGGGGCCACCACCTTCTTCGCCTTCTGCTACCCCTTCTCCTACAGCGACTGCCAGGATTTGCTAAACCAGCTAGACCAGCGCTTTCTGGAGAACCACCCTATCCATAGCAGGTGCCAACCCCGTCCTTACTCCTGCCACACGGTTCTTGACCAGATAGTGCCTCTGTCACTTCTGGAACTTGCCCTGAACCAAAATATCACCAGTTCTTTTTCTGTACAGAATGTGGGACTTTGGGTACCTTTGACAAATATGTTTCTGTGTGCCCATGACCTCAGCATACCACCACCTGCATTCTATTCATCCGCCTGCCCAGTTCGAGCCTCTTATTATCCCAGCTCCTGTCAGTTGCCCAGAACTCAGCACTGCCATTGCTCAGTGACCTTTTTTTCTGTCCCGGCAGAGGGCCGGTCCGTGTACAAAGCGATCCGTCGTAGAGAGCCATAAACTGGGGAGAAACCAGTGCGCTCATCCGGTCTCGCATTCTGCGTTCCAGTAGCTCAGACTCCCCACATCCTCAGCCTCATTTAACACTGTGAGGACCATACGGTCCCAAAGGTTAGCGTGAAAGACCAGAGCCTACAGATCCTAGGCTGGTGATGAGGCTCCCCTCTTGCTAGGACTTGAGGGACTTCTCTTGGCTTAAAGATTTTTATCCCCGCAGCCCCCTGGACACCATTTATTACCACCGTGAGATCCTTTGCTATTCTCTGGATGGACTTCGTGTAGATCTGCTAACGATCACTTCCTGCCATGGGCTTCGAGAAGATCGAGAGCCCCGTCTAGAGCAGCTATTCCCTGATACCGGCACCCCCCGACCATTCCGTTTCACAGGGCAAGAGGGTGAGTGGGAACAGCATAAAGATAGTACAGTGGCCTTCCCTTAGCTCCAGGCCCTGTTGCTCAAGCTCAAGGCCATGCTAGCTCTGCGCGTCTAGGCCACACCCTTAGCCGGCATTCGGAGGCAAGCGTGACTGCTCCCCCTCCACCCGCAGACTCAGCCAGCTGGAAATCCAGTGGCTATTCCTGCCCGCCCCCCATATACTGTTGGAGTGGACCTACCGAGCAACTGGCCTAATGACCGCTCTCCTCTCCACCTCAGATATTCTTCCTAAGCAGTAGGGTACACCCTGGGGAGACTCCGTCTAGCTTTGTCTTCAATGGCTTTCTGGACTTCATCCTTCGACCTGATGACCCCCGGGCCCAAACCCTGCGTCGCCTCTTTGTCTTTAAGCTGATTCCCATGTTGAACCCCGATGGTGTGGTCCGGGGCCACTACCGGTAAGAAGCCCCCCCAGCCTGTCAGGATGGTTCCTGGTCCCCCTCGTGTCCTCCATCTCAGTGAAATACTATCAGCCCCTCCTTTAACTTCTCCTGTGTTCCCAGTCCTCTCGCACCTGACCAGGGGCAAGCCCAGCTCACGGTCCAGTGACCGGAGAGGGAATGCGGCATGTCTAGTGGCACTCTCTGGAAGGGGGAGAGTTAGAATAAGCTAACTTATTAGGGTCCGTCTGGGTAGAGGGAGCCGTGCTCAGGTCTCTGCGGTCGGAGTGACAGCCCACCAGATAGAGGGCCTGTTCTCAATTCTTTCCTCCCTCACGCAGCCTGGGCCCCTCATTTTATAAGTCAGCCTCCCACAGTCCCCCTCCCTCCTCTCCCACGTCTCCGTCACTGGCCCCGCTCTCTCGACTCTGCTTCAGTCTCTGTCTTCCTATAGCACAGACTCGCGTGGAGTGAACCTGAACCGTCAGTACCTGAAGCCCGATGCAGTCCTGCACCCGGCCATCTATGGGGCCAAAGCTGTGCTCCTCTACCACCACGTGCACTCCAGACTGAACTCCCAGAGCCCCTCTGAGCACCAGCACAGTCCTCTTCCTCCTGATGCTCCCCTTTCTGACCTCGAGAAAACCAACAATATCCAAAACGAAGCTCACCTGGGGCACGCGTCCGACGGGGAGAGCCCCGAAGCCCGGGCGCAGACCCAGGCAGCAGAACAGAAGCCCAGCGGCGTGTGGATTGTGCCACAGCTGGCCGCTGAGGGCGAACAGCTGGCCGCCGACACCATCCCCCCTAAAGAGAGCGGAGTGGCTTACTACGTGGACCTGCATGGACATGCTTCCAAACGGGGCTGCTTCATGTATGGAAACAGCTTTAGTGACGAGAGCACCCAGGTAGGAACCCACAGCGCACCCTGTGAGTGTGGGAAACGTTGCAGGCCAGGAGATAAAGGTTAGGCCACGGACAGAGGGAAGGTGGTCTTGTGGCAGGAAGGCCCGTGGCTGCTGCCTCCCAGCGAGCTTCCAAGGGCCAAGAGGGGCTGGCACGGGGGCTTTGCGTCTCAGTCTTTACATCATGACCTTTGAACGAAGGCCAGGCTGTCAGCATCATAGTCTTTATTCTACAGTTTGGGAAATCGGGGGGAAAGGAAAAGTTTGCATCATTGGAGAGAAGCTAAGAGCTTAAAAAGAAATGGAACTGTACCTTTCCAACGCCGGGAAATAAGGTCAGGCACACGGTGACGTTCAAAACCGCTGCCTACGGCTGCCGGCCGCAACGGTGTCTGCTGTTGTCTTTAGTCACGTGGCCCCCTGCTTGCCAACTCTTCCTTGCCCATCCCTTCTGTCGGTCTCTCCTGAACTGCCTTTTTCTCCCTCAAACAGGTGGAAAACATGCTGTATCCAAAGCTCATCTCCTTGAACTCCGCACACTTCGACTTCCAGGGTTGCAATTTCTCAGAGAAGAACATGTATGCCCGAGACCGCAGAGATGGCCAGTCTAAGGAGGGAAGCGGCCGGGTCGCAATCTACAAAGCCTCAGGGATAATCCACAGGTTGGGTGGAAGCTGGGATATAGCTGACGAAGTAACCTCCTTCAAGAAAACAATACCCAGTCTGAGTTGTTTGAGGAACAGGGGACGGCCCAAGTCTTCTCAAAAGACAGGCTCACCATTAGCATTACTGCCTTTAGCCTGAGAGTCTGACTTCTTGGGACTTCTTGGGTACATGATACAGTGCCAAGGTCAACGGCTAGTTCCTAGGGATTAGTGCTTTGTTTGCATCTGCTTTTTTCCAAGTGATTGTTTCTTAGACCACCTAGGCCGTCCCCCATGGTTCTGTCCTGATTTTGTCCGGGCAGGACACTAATAAAGGTCTCTGTGTCTTAGCTACACACTTGAATGCAACTACAACACTGGACGCTCAGTAAACAGCATCCCTGCCGCCTGTCATGACAACGGGCGGGCCAGCCCCCCTCCCCCGCCGGCCTTCCCCTCCAGATACACTGTGGAACTGTTTGAGCAGGTATGAATACAGGGGATACCTGGGGAAAAAGGGGAACCCCAAAGTCTGGAAGGGTCTTCACTCCTGCTGCCTAAGGGTCTCAGAAGAAAGGCTTACCGCTACCGCCGTCTCCCCGCTGCGGTTATTTTCGGCAGTTAGTATAGGGGCCGGCCCCGACTCTGACGCTGTGGGGAGGGTGCGGAGGCACAATTTCTGACCTCATACCACAGAGATTCCCCAGCACATCTGAGTCAGATTCTTTGCCTCTTGAGCTTGTCTTCCTCCTTCTGTTGGGTTTGTTCACTTCTGGGCCTAAAGGCACCACCTCTACAGCGGTCTTGAGGACCCCAGGGTCCTGGGGCTCACGAGAAGTAGAAGGAGCTGCAGGTTACAGAAGAGATTGAAACGCCTTCTCCTGCCGGGAGAATCCCTTCCCGGTGCCAGCCAGAAAGCACGCTTGCTCTCGCCCTGGAAAGGACGAGGGTTCCCAAATGAGCAGCAGTTTAGGGAACGGCTTTAAATCTGCCAAGATAAACAGTCCTGACACAAAATGTAGGGTGCCCCCTGAGGAAATCTGGGGCCAGGCCTCTCCTTCCCTTCCACTGTGCTGTGCAACCCACCCCAACGTAGCAGCCTGGGTCGGAAGTCCCAGCTGCTGAGGCACACTGGACTACCCCACAGGTGGGACGAGCTATGGCCATTGCAGCTCTGGACATGGCAGAATGCAATCCATGGCCCCGAATTGTACTATCAGAGCACAGCAGCCTCACGAACCTCCGTGCCTGGATGCTAAAACACGTGCGCAGCAGCCGAGGCCTGAGCAGCACTGTGACCTTGGGTGTCAACAAGAAGAGAGGCTCTCGAACGCCACCCAAAAGTAACAAGTAAGACCCACAGGGTGGAAGGAGGAAAGGGTATGAAAGTGGAACAGGGCTCTAGAGCAAGGAGTTCCAAGGGATTTGTTTCCACCCCTATCCAAAAGGACCACATGGTGAGTATTTTCAGAGCAAATTAAAATTGGTAAGATTAGTACATTTTTTGAAAATGGGATCCTCTTCCCTCTTACCTGGAGTTACAAAATTCTTAGGCATCTGAAAACCAGGCCAGGGGACTCCCTGCTCCAGAGCCCGGAATAAAATTAAATATAATTGTGGCGGGGGTAGGGGCAAGGTCTTGGCTTCCGGTGGTCGGAAATGCCAAGGGCCAGCACCAAGGGAATGAGGGGGGAATTCACTAAGAGGTAAGCCCCGAGACAGCCCCACGGCCCTTAGTATGTCTTCTGCAGGAGCATCGTTTGTGAACCAGGGCTCCCAGGTATTCTGAGATCAGCTGGTATGTCCCAGGTTAGACACCCCATCTGTGGACACGGATTCCTCCCTTCTCCCTTGCAGGGAGTCCCTGTGCCTTTTCACCCGAGGTTAAGCGTTACTGAGCACTGGACCTCGGGAAAAGCCTTAGGACACAACCTCCCTGGCCCAGGGCTAACTGGCCTTTGCTTGCTTCTTTGCAGCGGCTTGCCTGCTTCCTGCTCTGAAAATCCCTTGAGCCGTGCGCGCAGTTTTAGCACTGGCACGAGTGCCGGTGGCAGCAGCAGCAGCCAGCAAAACTCTCCACAGATGAAGAACTCCCCCAGCTTTCCTTTTCATGGCACTCGGCCCACAGGGCTGCCAGGCCCGGGCTCTAGCACTCAAAAGGTCAGCCACCGGGTGCTGGGCCCCGTCAGAGGTAAGCCAGTCTGGGAGCCCCTGCGACAGGTGTTCAGTTGTTTGGGGAATTGCTGGGGGAAGTAAGAGCTTGAAGATACACTCTTGGCTGGGACCAAGAGGTGAATCAATAAAATTAGTTTATAGCAGAATCTGCAGCCTCTCCTGCGACCTTGGTGTTCCCTGCGCCATGAGCCCCAGAGCAGTACTGTGTGTGGCACAGGCGGGGGTCCTGGGTACCTGGGCTTCAACACATGCTGGGAAGCAGGGGGATTTCCAAGGACGAAACGCCAGCCGCAACAGGGCCACACTGAAATGTGGAGCCTCCATGTCAAGAATGGTGTCAGACTGTCTTGTTAGGAGCAGTATAAGGAAATGTCCTCACGATGCAAATGGCAGCACTGTAGAGATGGAGAATCCTAGCCAACGTCTCTATGGGATGAAATTGTCCCTGGCTTCAGAGCCTATTCAGAAAGTGGTATCAGAAGGATTTTAAGTCTTCGGAACAAGTACAGACAGCTTCTGTTTGAAGCTTACAAAACAGTCGGGCCCATTCCAGCAGTGGCCACAGCTGCTCAACTGTGCATCAGTACCCCTAGGATTGGCTTGATGAGACCTTGCTGAGGAGAAATTCTGGGTTCAAATGTACACCAGAAACAGATGGGCTTTGAGGGAAAAAGAAGAGGAGGAGACCATGGAGCCATTCCTCGGGGGTGACTCAGACTTTGGCGGGGAGTGATTGTTGTAGTGCCACTTCCAGAAACACGCTAAACCCCAAATCAGTATTGTTCGTGGCCCCTGGGCTGGAGACGTCCTGCCAGAGTTTGGAGGTGTGTGAGCTGGAACTAAGCTCTGCTGGTCTTCAGGCCCCACTCCTCGTGAGCACTCCCTGGTACAGACTGGAGGGAAGCGTGGCCTGGGGCAGGGGCTGCGGGAACCTGACTGCACTGGCTGGAGCAGGCACAGGGGAGAGAGCAGGGGTCCTTAGCAGCTCTGACCAGTAAGACGGTTTATCCCTGATAAAGCGACACAGTTACCCTGCTTCTACTCGAAGCCCCGTTCTTTGTGCTTCTCCCGTCATTTGGAGAGGACACTTTTGTACAGTGTGTTTGAAGGAGAGTATTAAAACAATAATAATAATGCCATGTATTTAAATAGCATTAAACAGTGAACAAAACAGCATCACATAAATATTTCATTTAATCCTCGCAAGGACCCTGTGGGGTGGATGGTATTTCCGGTTTTCTGATGAGAAAACTGAGGCTGTTTAAAGGCGACTTGTCCAAGATCTCACAGCTATTAAGTAGCGAAGTTATTCACTCATCATTATTCAGACTTCCTCTTATTGCTTTTCCTTGTTTCTGTTTTTTTCTTTTCGTCAGCCTCTCATACCTCTTCACTCATAGCTCCTGGGAAGGAACGTCAGCGTCCTAAATTCCCCTTCCCTGCCTACAAAAGAGAAATAGGGAAGAGTCTTCTCTAGCCCCTGGTCCTCACTGGAGGATTCTGAGCAGTTTTTCATCAGTATTTTATTATCGTCCTCACCCCCACCCCAATGCAGAGTGCTGCGTGAAGCTCCGTCAGTGAGAGACACGTATTCTGTGTCTTTGTTACTTCCCAAGTAATGAAAAGAAAAGGTGCATATTCAGTACTAAGTATTTCCTGGGTGACTGACTTGGGGACACAGGACAGTAAACAACATGAGAGCACACACTGATAAACACAAGGCACTTGGGGAGCCATCATCATAGAACACTCGAGAGTAAGCAGCCAAAGAATGTTCAGTTGAGCAATGATTTTGAAGAACGGATGGCAGCATATGGCTTGACGAAAACATTCCAGAGAGGAGAGTGGTAGCCAGGGCCAGTGCTGCCGTGCAGAGAGGACAAGAGGCAGACAGACCCGGCTGGCGCAAAGGGTCAAGCCCTTCAGCACAGACATTAGGTGGAGAGAGGCTGGAGGAAGAAGTTAAAATGTCTTGAAAACAAAGATTATGAATTAACTGAGACATAGGGCAACGACTATGTGCTTCAGAGAATGATGGGAACAAAAGATTTATGGAAGAGTGGCCTGCGAACTGTGTGTAGTGGGCAGGCAGGGGGAGGGGAATCCTCACAGTAATTGATATGGGAGATAACTAATGGCTGTACTAGGGTCTGGAAAGGAGAGAGAAATATATGCATCAGAAACAAAGGTGGCAGGATTCGGTGATGGTGGAAGAGAGGCAAGCTAAGAGTTTCAAGGTTACAAGCCAAAGGAAAAGAGTCATGGTGATGTTAAGACAGTGTTTGGAAGAAAAAGTGTTGAGTTTATCTATTTTAGACATGCTTGGATGTCATTGGCTATCTATATGGACGGAGATGTCCTGCAGGCAGAAAAAAGAGCCAGCCTGTAGAAAAGGTGACATCAAGGTTGGATCTAGGCATCATCCATACACAGGTGCAGGTAAAACAAGTGAGAAGCGATGTCCCCTCAGGTAAATGATGTAAGAGGCAGAAAAAAGGAGGTGTCTCCAGGAAGAGACACCCTGGGGACTTGTGTAAAACTTGTGAGACCTAACAAACTATGTCTCTAAAGTCAAAGGGTTAAGAAGAGAGTTACTAATTATGCCAAACAGGAATACTGGAAGGAGGTGAAAGGTCAGAGTGGTGGAATCTTGACTGGTCCAGGTGCTACGGTTTTTGCTGCCTCATCTCAGAGAGGATTCCAGGACTGGAGACTAGCCCGGGCTTAGGATAGGGACCTGCAATACAGACTGTGGTATTTGGACTTGGCATCTTTAACCAGCCCTCAGAAAAACAGCTTTATTCATCCAGTTGATCTGTCCTGTAGCTTTGTGCTATTTCCTTGTTCTGTACATCTGGCTTTTTGGCCCTTGCCACATCTAGGCATACTTTGTCTTCTGAGATAGGAAGAACACAACTCCTGTATCTCTGAGACCAACTACTGAGCAGCTATACTTTCCAAACCCAAAACTGAGATTGTGATCTGACAAAAGTTTTTTTCTGACTTGTAAACTTTTAAGATATTTCCCACTAATGTATAAAAATCATATCACACTTAACTATATACTTTATTCATGACTATCCTTTATTGGCTAGAACAGAGCAGAAGCCTGGGCTATCAGAGAATTTCAGAAAAGATCTAGGCAGCCTAGCCAGAACCTTAAAGCAGAGGTTAGGGAAGTAGTCTGGCAGGTTCTAGTCTCAAGACTGGAAGATAAGCATTTTAGGAGGCCAACGAGCAAGGCAACTCAGAGTGAACAGGAATGTTCCTGAGACAGGAGACCGCGAGAGCCTCCAAGGAGGCTTGACACCATCCCCACCCCCCCCCAACCCCACCCCCGGAGTGCCAGGAGCTTCTTTCCCTAGTTCCCCCAGCTGCAAGACACATCCTGAGCAGCACCTTCCCAAGTATGCAGCCAAGTTCCAGTCCAGCAGGCGCAGAAGGGCACACAGCAGCAGAGGCTGTTGCTGCAGAGGAAGGCAAGCCCACGGGACTAGCTAGTCCAGTGACTGAGTCAGGGAAGTAGGAAGTCAAAAGCCTTCAAGATACTGGTGCAAAACAGAGCTTGAAGGAAGGCCTGCTGGGGTGAGGATGGATAAATCGACCAGCTTCTCCTGCCGGTTATGCAGGGCACAGGACTAAGGTGAGGCCGGTGGGGCACCCAGGACTCAGGGGCTGGGCTGCACCCTACGTGCCTCATCCTAGTCCAGGCCCTGGATTCAGGCAAGTCTCCCCCAGTAACTAACATATTCCCTGGCCCTCTGGCCTGCCTGGTGGGACCCTGGTGTAAAAGACAAGGAGCAGTGTGCAAACAGAGGCTGTCAGTTGTCGTCCTACCACAGCCACTGTCCTCCTTCCCAGCTCTGGTCCTTGCACCTGCAGTTACTAGAACTCTTCCCTGGCCTCTGCCCTGCCATAGCTCAGCCGACGGGCTGCTTCTGGTAGATCAGCCGAAGTCCAATGGTGAGTGGAGGTTCCTTTGAAAAGTGAGTCAAAGGACAGAGGAAAAATACCTCCAGCACCATCCCTACTTCTACTTTTTCCACTGCAAACAAGTTTTGTGGCAAAGCAGGTTAAAGCTTGAGGGCAGGATATATCTCCTAACACGTCTGTTTATTCCCTTGGCACCTTGCATTTATTCAGTGATCACCAAGTACTTTTTGAATGGATAAAAGACAAGAAGTTGGGAGCTGAATGAATGCCTGTCTCACCTTTTCACCCCTTAGAGGGCAGAAATCAGGTGTGCGATCATCCCAGGGATTCAGTACGATCTAGGGTGCTCCATGTAGGGACAGTTCAAAGATGCCAAGTCAAAGACCTGTTCCTTTAAATTTTGGGACCTTCAGAATATCCATTCTGACTTCTACACTGGCGAGGTCAGTCCAGCTCTACCTCAGACTCTTGCCCCAGGATTATCCTCCTGCTCCCAAAATGCAGTCTATGGCTGATCACCGTAAAACACACTCTCACAGCCTCTGGAAGCAGAGCTGACTCGCGTACCACTCTGCGCTCGGCCTCAAGCCACTTGCCAAGGCTTAGAACCAAGGAATAACAGCTGGGGCTCCTCCCTTAAATTCTTGTCTCAGTGGGGACCAAGCAGGCCTGGATTACACACGGGCCAAAAGTCAAAACAAGAGAAATTGGGCTGTGTGCTCACATTGCCAAATTTATAGGCAGGCCTGGCCAGGCTTTAAGACAGTCTTTTAAGCGACACCTGGGTGGCTCAGTCAGTTGAGCATCCAACTTGATTTCGGCTCAGGTCACGGTCCCAGGGTCGCAGGATCAGGCCCAACATCGGGCTTCACTGGGTGTGGAGCCTGTTTAGGATTCTCTCTTTCCTTCTGCCTGCCCCTTCTCACCCTCCCCCAGTGCACACGTGCTTTCTCTCTTAAAAAAAAAAAAATCCTTTAAGTGAGGGTTAAAATGCTATCTTTAAATGCCTTATCCTTTCCGTATTAGGCCTCTCCTAAAGCAGACTGGTCTCCTATCCTTAAACTCTATCAGGGGCAGGATTCTTGAGTTGTAGCCACAGTATCTTTCCCATCATACTTCTAGTCACCATTTTTGACATCATATGCCTGTTCTGCATCATACTTTCTCAGTGTTACCCGGTTTCTTGCTACAACCTAGAAATGTCCTAAAGGCTTTCCTTTGCTTTCTTACTTGTTCTTTCTTACCTTCCCCGGGGTGGGTGAGGCTTCATCCTAACATTTCAGCATGCCTCTGTGCAGAGATACCCAGATCATCGGGAACCCCACTATTTCCATCCTTGGTCAAGTTCATTTCTGCCTGCTATGCACGGTCATCTGCATATCATCCCGGTATCAGTTCTGCTAAAGAATCACTCAGGGCTGGGTTCTACGATATTTCTGAGTCACTGGTGGTAGGTAAGGCTTCAGGCTGACTGTGGCCAGGAGTCTCTGACTTCTGTTCTTTTCACCGTGTGTCACCTCTTTAGTCCCCTAAAGTCTGTTTGTTGTTGTTTGTTTGTTCATTATTGACTTACAACTGACAGGTCTGGTTAGTTTTGACTCTTGGCTCTATTGGTACTCTAATTGGTACCCAGCCTCTCAGCAAAGGCCTCAAAGCTAGAGTAGCTTCTGTCCTGAAATCTCTTCCTTTCTTCTATCCCTTATTCACATAAGTGTCAATCTTTAAAAATTTGGTTTGGGACTTCCAGAAGTAGTCTTGTCACTACTGGCTACTGCTCATTATAGCTGGCCAAATTAAGTTCTTGTCACCTACTTCCTAAATTAGAGGTGTTTTCCGTCCAACACATGTCGCTTTGTTAGAGGCCAAGTGGCATCTTGGGACCTCCACCGAGTTCAGCTTCATGAAGGTTAACAGCTCATTCAGCCTGGGAGCATTCGGCACCTGCCATCCCTCTCTGATAAGGACCTGCCAACCGGAAGCCTCCCCATGCCATCCAGTCACCATCTGCTCTCAGAACTTGGAGCAGTGAGGCTCTAGCCGCAAAGAGTGGACCAGAAGGAGCTGCCCCCCAGGGCATAATAATATGTCCTTAGACTCAAAGAGATTATTGAGCCAGCCCACGGTCTATGGTGGGTGTCTGCTATTCAAGAAAACAAAACCTTTACCAAAGTCTCTGGTTTTCTAGGCAGAATTTTGTGGGCACCAGGATATATAGACCGGCGAAGACAAGGTCCTTACCCTCAAGAGATTCCAGTTGCAAGCAGAATACTAGTTAATAATTATTGAGTACTATGTACCAGGCATGATCATAAGTACTTTACATGTACTAACTTATTCCACTAAGGAGACAAAAACCATAAATAATTACTAACCAAGTGAACGAAGGAGAATAAAGGAAGGGAGGGCAGTCAATTCCACCTGTGATGGTCAAGGAGGCTTCACAGAGGTGACATTAGAGATGGGACCTGTTAAGAGGTCCCAGGCTTCACTAGAAGAGGAAACCGGCATTGCAGAGGAACCACACGGCAGGCAGCTACAGGGGCCAGAGCAGAGGGTTTGAAGGATCAAGCCGGCATCCTACCAAGGATGGGGAGACTGGCACCACAGTGGGTAGAGCTCTGAATGCCACGGTAAAGGTTTGGGCTTTATCCTCTAAAAGACCTTCGGCACTGCCCCCTTGCCTGAACCAAATGACTTCTGATCAGGTCTCTGTTTTGGAATAATTTCTGGCACCTGTGTGAAAGTTGGGACTGTCAAAGGGCACAGATTCAGGCTAGGGCGACAAGTGGGGAATTTTTTTCAAAAGCCTGAAGGAGAGATAAAGAGCTATATGTAGCTAGACACTGGCCATGGCAAGGGAGAATGAAGGAGGACTCCAAGCAAAGGCAGAGGCACAACTGTCTAGATTTAGTTAAATACAGATCTAAATGTGAGGGAGGAGTCAGAAGATCAAACAGGTTTCTAGCACATTTTTCACCGAGATAAGGAGAACAGAAGGGAGGATGGGGGAAAATTAGTTTGGCTGGGGTCACGAGAGACTGCCAGGTAGAAACGCCTATGGACCACTGAACAGGCAGGTCAGGAAAGAGAGCTACGGAGCAGCTTGGGAGTTTAGAGTGTGCACAGCAGGAGGGGACCAAGGATAGAATGGGGGAGGGGCACTGGCATTTGGGGGCAGGGAGAGTAGTTGAAGAGGAGGTTAGAGGTAGGAGAAAGTTGTGTTTCAGAAGCCAAGCGCAGTAACTTCTCTGCCAAAAGAACGAACTGGCGAGCGAGCGGGATGGTTAGCCACAGAGAGGTGGATGGGGGCTTCCTGTGACCCGGGTAACTGGAATAGATACCACAGGCCTGGCTACCCACCTTGGATTTGCATCCAGAGAGGGGTGCTGGTGTGATGACAAGCGCAAGAGCCAGCAGGGCAGTGGAGTGACAGGGCCTCACTTACTTGTCCTTGTATCTCCTTGTGTCCCTTCCACTCAGAGCCCCGAAGCCAGGACAGGAGACGACGGCAGCAGCCACTGACCCATCACCCGACTTCAAGCAGCCTGGCCCCAGCCCCAAATCCTGCCGGTTCTAGCCCAGCAGCCTCACACAGCATGGGCTCCTGCCTACTGCCCAGCTCACTCAGCATATCAGGTCTGTACCCACTGCCGCTGAAATCTGGGTTGGCCGGCCTCCTTCCTTCCCTGCTACCCAGGGTGTAGACCAGACTCCCTACTAGGCTTAAACCAATCCCTTCAGCTCTTCTTTTTGACTTGGTGCAGAAAGTTAATGCAGGCCTCCACCCAGAGGCATCAGTTTTCCTCCTGGATTCTCCTAAACCCTAAAGCACCCATGCCCTTGTACAGGAAGCTGGAAGTTAATGGAGATCTTGTATAATGAAATAACAGCTACCGTTTCTTGAGCATCTACTATGGCAGGCACTGCTCTAAGCACGTTATCTCACTTGACCCTCAAAGGTGAACAACCTGAGTACCTGCTACTTACTCAAACTTCTGACTCCAGGAACCGGGCAACATTAGACAAAACTGAAGAACAAAAACAAAAGCGGAGGCCTTTCACCTGTCATCACCGCAAATGCTGTGTGACCGTATCATCCACGAAAAACCTAGGCCGCCTGGTCTCCTTTTAAGTTATCCACCCAGCTGTGTACAGGACTGGATGGGAGTGAGTCCTAAGACTCCAGTCCAACATCTTCTAACTCCCTCAGAGCCCACTACTCCCGACCTGTTAACTCCCTTCGGGGGGCAGCCCCCAAGCCACCAGTCTTGGGTACTGACCGGATCCTTATATACTTCCTCATTTGGATGCGCCAGGCCCTGAAGTCTATAAATTCACAGAGCAGTTCAGCTCGATGGGCTGTGATTCAAGCTGCAAGCTGCTACTCCGCTCCTTGGACCAGAGGAGAGCACGCCGTGCTTCTCGACCAGGAGCTGTTTTACCAACCAGGGAGCATGCGGCAAAGTCTGGAGACATCTGTGGTTGTTATGATGGGAAGGGGGCAGAGGAAGAAGAAATGCCATCTAGTAGGTAGAGGCCAGGAAAGCTGTTAAACATTCTGCAACACACACGACAGGCCCCCACGACAAAGAATCAGCCGGCCCAGAATGTCAGTATTGCCAATACTGAGAAACCCTGTTCTAAAGGAAGTTACTTCTTCTTCTCCATGGCCCCCTACCCTGATACCAGTTTTCTTTGTTTCCTAGGGAGCAGCTACTCACTCCTGTCCGCAGGGGACAAGCCAGAGGCTGTCATGGTGATTGGGAAAGGGCTGCTAGGGACTGGACCTCGGATCCCCTGTATCAGGACACGAATGCAGGTAATATTTTTGGGTCTTCCCCAAACTCCAGTGTAACCAGTCTGGCAGAGCCCAGCGAGGCACTGTTCGTCTGGGTAGTGGGAGGGACAACGCCCCGCACTGCTTTACCACCTCCCCCCAGCCGTCTCGGAGAGCTGCCCTGGTGCCAGAGTGCCTGTCTGTCCAGTACCCCCCTCCCTTCAGCCAGGTCTCTTGCTTGCTTTCAACCCGTGTTCCTGCCAGATATCCCCCCACCTCAGCCTGCTAGCTTTGGCATTGCCTGCCCCTGCCCTTAGCTTCTCCTCTCTTTCTGCCCAGACCTGCCCGAGGAGAGTTCCCACCAGGAGGGGTCCCGGATTCCCCAGGTAACACATCTGGTTGCTGCTCCTAAGAACAGCTGTGCCACCAACTCCCGATTCAGTCCAGATTTCTCACGTTAAATCGGCTAAAGCTGGGTACAGACAGAGACTGGATGTGCGAAGCCTAAGCCGCTCTGGCAGGGGCTGAGGCGCAGGAGGCCCTGAGAGAGACCCACCAATTCTCCAACCTCTCTCCAAACACTGCTTCTCTATTCAGCCAGGCGTTAGCCATGATGCAGCCATGGAGGTTAAATGCTAGATCCTTTTGCCTCCCCTAGTTAAGTAGGACTTATAGTCATAAACTGAACCCAAGAATTGTCTAGCTATTATCCTGCCTTCCCCTCAGCTAGGGACAGTGCCCAGAAATTCAAGGTCCCAATACCTGTGTTGACCCCTCTACTACACTCTTATGCACTCTAGAAGCAAACCCAGAAGCAAAAAAGTTCACGGAAGAATCCAGGCTCTCAGCCCACCCCCTGTCCACACAGGCTAGGCCCAGGTTGGGCCGGGGCTCACCGCCGCCTCGCAGAGGGATGAGAGGCTCTCTGGGCCCCACATCCCCCACACCCCGGACCAGGGAGAGCAGTGAGCCGGAGCCGGGACCCAGCTCTGCACCAGGGTGAGCACCCGGGTCCAGTCCCTCACCCCACCTCTCACTTCTGTCCCTTCGTTCCCATTTCTGCCATTCACGTCATTTCCTTCCTTCCCTACTCCCTCTGACCTCCGAAAGACTAAAGGTATTTTCATTAAGAATCTAGTCCCTGATTTTTTTCCCATCATGGCCTGAGTCTTCACCCCCAAAGGACACGAAAACAACTCCTTGTTAGGGCCTAAGGCCTAGGAGCCGGCTCACTCCAGCATCAGCCCAGTGTGCAGTGCTCGGCCCACCCATCGTTACCCATCTCCCCTCTCTCACGTCTGGCCCGTGAGACAGACTAAAAGAGGGGCAGAGTTTTCACAAGCCTGATTCCTCTCTCTTCTCTGTTGCAGGCTGCCTCAGGCTGGGCCCCCACGACCCCGCTCTGCCCCTGCCTTTTCTCCTATTTCCTGTAGTCTGTCTGACTCCCAGTCCCGGATATGTTACAGCGGGGGGCCCTTGGGCCAACCTGAGGTTTGTTTTGTCCCTAAATCACCTCCACTCACTGTTTCTCCCCGGGTCTGATGCCTCCATCCTCACGCCCAGGATGTAGCCCCAAGATGGGGTACACAGTGAGAAACGTGCTAGCCCCCTCCCTCAGCTGTTGATTCCATGTGACAACCACAACTCCTACATGAATGAACAGTGAACACCAGCCGCACTGTTCTGAGGCATCGCAGAGTATCACCCTGAGACAGGACAAGGCAGAAACCTGCGACCCCATCCCTCCCTCCACAGCACAAGATTTTGGGACCACAAAAAAATAAATCTATATTTTTATATTGGGGGGAGGGAGTAGAAAAGAAAGCCCCTATCCTGGGCCCTACTCAGTGGCAGCTTCTTGTTCCATAGGGTTAAGGAAGACTTTGAGGAAATAAAAGTTGTTTGGAAAAATCCAGGTGTAGTTGCTTTGTATGTTGTGATGGGTAGAGGGATGAGGTGAAGTGTGAAGGCCCCTCACACCCTCCATCTTGCCTCAGACTATGTCCTGGAACCCTAGAAAAGAGGGGGAAAGACCCGAGGTAAGGAAAATGCTGCAGCTTTCCTCCGGGGAAATCCTTCAGGCACCAACTCCCATCCAACCTGTTCCCCCTTTACATTTTTGTAAATGCACCAACTCCCATCCAACACTTAAGGTCCCCCGCCCCACCCCACTTCACCTTTCTTGTCTAGGACTTGGGTCTACAGGAGCCAACCCCTAACTCAGTCCCTCTTGCCCCCAAATTCTACAGCTTTACAACCCCTCTCTGCCCCCCCCCCCAAATTCGGCCTAAATAAAAACCTAAACCACCTTGGAGAAATGAGGACTACTTAAGTGAAGAGCCCAAATCCTCATACTTGGATGGCATCCTCAGTACCTTTATTCCTCTCTGTGTCAGTGTCTCCTTGGACCCCAAGGCCCAACTTGGGCATGGGGGTACCACGAAGGCGGGGGCTGAGGAGGATTAGGAAACTCACCCCCATTCTAGCAGGGAGCAGTTTAAGCGGGAAAGGGCAGGGCACTGTAAGGCATTCCCTACTGTGTGCGGATAAAGGGACTCAGTTCTGGACTGTATCATGCTTGGCCCGGCACTTTCTGATTTGAAGTTCCGACCCCTGCAGGCCCTGGCGCGGCCTCGCCACTCCACTCTCCGGGGGCTGGGCGCTGCAGCCCCGGACCGTTACCTGGGGCGGAGAAAGCGCCACTTTCATTCCTGCTTCTTGGGATTGTTGACGGCCACGTAGTGATAGAGAACCACAAGCAGGAAGAGCGACACGCCCAGCATGTTGGCGAAGATGGCGAGCTGCACGTCTGTGATCATCCTGCGGAGAAGAGGAGGGACTGAGCCTCGGGCTGGCGCGCTCCTCGCCCAGGCCGGGACCCCGTCTCGCCCCCTGGACCAGCCACCGCCGACGCGCCGCGGAGCGCGCCTGCGTGCTTCTCACCTGATTAGCTGCGCTCAACGCGAAGTGGTCGGCGCACTAGCTTCAGGTAGGAGTCCAGGCCCGGAAGTTGGTAGCGCGAGCGCAAGCCCAAACCAGGCACTTCCGGCCGTGCTGCTCGGCCGGAACGGGCTCTCTAGCCCCGCCGTCTCGCCTGCTCCCCGCGGCGCCTCGCAGGGGCGGAGTCTCGGGCGGGGCTGCGGAGGGACGGCCCGCCTTGGCTGGGGGTGGGCGAGCCGCCGGCGCGCGCCTCTGGCGGGCGGAGCGCAGCTGGCCGCAGCTGGCGCAGCAGGGGACGCAGCAGAGCAGTGGCCGCCTCCCCGAAGCCCAGCAGCCGGCTGGGGCGAGGGTGCGGCGGCGCGGTAGGGCGAGAGGCTCGGCCTGACCCCTAGGCTCCGACCCCCCTTCCTGCCTTGGCCCCCCGCGCTGCTGCCCACCCTCCGCTTCCCGGCTCGGCCCAACCAGGTGCTTCCTTTGGGCTCTGCCCTCAGGGTCCCCTCCCTGGCCCCGGCGGCGGCGGAGAGGGCGGTGAGAGGCGGTGCAGATTGGGGAGAGAGCTGGGGCGGCCGGGTGCTCTTCTCCTCGGCGCCCGCCTTTTTGCCCCACCTCCGCCACGGGGAACGATCCTGCCCGTGATCTGACCAGTGCCTCCCTTCCTCGGGCTCGCTCCCCCCACCGCACCCCCGGAGGTGGGCGTCGGAAATAGGGCGGACCCTCCCGGAATCAAAACCCAAACCGTGGACTCGGGCCAAGTGGGAAATCACCCCCCGGATGTGAGGGAGGGAGGAGGAGAAGGAGGGCTGGGACAGGCGAGAGGGGTTGTGTGTTCTGAGCAGGGTGGATCACTGAGGGGAAAGAAGACTGCGGGTGGATGTCTGAGGGTCTCTGGTGAGGGAGAGGCCCTGGAGCTCTGCAGCCCTCTGCCCCAGCGAGAACCTCCTCCCCCCCTCCTTGCTTTCCCTCAGCTTCACCATAAAAGGGAACGGCACGGAGCCAGGCTGGGGCCGGGGGCTGGGCTGTTACTCTGGAGCTGTCAGGGGTAATGGAAGCCAGTTGCTTTGCGGTAGAGGGGAGCCAGGGCTCAGGGGACGCCTCTGCTGCTCTGAGCCAAGGAAAACTACAGGAGCTGCTGTGGGACTGGGGCAGCTGGGGCAGGGGACCCATGCTGTGGGCATGCTCTTCTCCTCTAGGCACCATGAGCTAGGGGCTCACGAGCTCAGAGCCGGCCTCTGAGGCCTGGGACCATCAGCAGTGTGTCCTCACGCCCTAGCGCAGTGACTCCTAAGGTCAGCCTCTGCCTTTAGCAGTCTGTAATTCCCCCTGGCCTCCCCCATGACACCCCCCAGCCTCCACCCAGGATTTCCCAGAAGTTTCCTATTTAGAAACCCAAGCCCATATCCCCTCTGCATAACAGTGAAAGCCCGGGCGTGTACATCCTGGTGTCCCTCAGAGAGTGGCCTCTTCCCAGCTCTGCTCTGGGAGAATGAGGGTCCAGGTCTTCAAGGATTACTCACATTACGCTTTGTGGCTCCTGGAAATTTGAAGCAGATCCAAGTCCAACCAGACACTTAGATCTACTGTGAAAACAGAACTAAACCCTGGAAAGTTGACTTTCTAGACTGCAAATGGCATGAGGGAAGGCCTTGGAAGTGTTTCAGATTTCCAAGGCTGTCCCGAAACCAACTGACCTTAGGCTATCTGAGCTGAAAGGGGCCTTCGAGATCGTTTTACGAAGCAGGAAACTGAGGCCCAGGAGATCACTGATTTGACGAGGACTCCACAAATAGTGAGAAACCGTCACCTGATCCGCTTTCCTCTATTCGATACTCCGTGTCAGACTGTGGACTCGACAGGTCATCCTAGGGCCAGGGACAAGAGGAAAAGGATTTGTTTTAGAACCATCCAGAAATGTCCTTCACCTCCCAGAACTTGCTGTGCCTAGGTCAGCAAATCTTTATCAGCCTTGAATGGGTCATTTGGCCCAGTGCCCGGGGGAACCGAAATTAAAAATGGTCCCCAGGACTAAACTAGACTCAGCTAAGAACTGACAAGGCTTGGAAAAAGCTCGGGTGGAAATGTATGTGGGAAACGAAACAGGGAAGGCCTCATCCTTGGGGGATGGAGAGAGAACTGCGGGGAGGGGCACACGCGGAGCTTTAATCTCTGGCATTAGTGCGACATTTTCAAGTGGAAGACATGAGGGAAGGATTAGGCCAAGGAGTGAAAAAGCAACAAGACTCCGGAAAGGGGCCTGGGCCCTGAGTCCAGAGAGGCTGGGAAGGGTTGGGAGGAAAAGGAAAATGTGTGCTTTTGGGCAGGAGTGGGCTTTTGCGCAAGAGCCCCCCCAAAGCTTGAATTCCCATCTGGGTTTGCATACCCCACGGCCCAATTCCTACTGTTCTCTATTTTTGCCTTCCCAATAGTCAGCGCTCTGACAGAGGGCATTAGACATGAAATGCCCCTGACTGCTGGTGGCCCCGGCTGTCCTGGCCTTGGCTCATGAGCTCATCGCTCAGCCACTGAGGGTTGACTGAACAAGTTAGTTGTCCAGTATAGCGAGGAGTTCCCGTTGGCGCTAGACCCTCGATAATCCCCTCTCCCGGAGAGGTTATAAAATAGATCTTGTTCTAGTGCCCCAAGGAGTCAGCCCTTTTTGGTCTCCGGAATTCTCTTGGCAGTTTCTTTGGACATTTGTGGCCACTCGTCAATAGCACTGCCCCCGTCGATGTATTTTCTCTCCATTGCTGCCTGCTGGCTCAACACCTCAAGCCTCCCCCGTGAACCCAGAGCCACAGCTTTCTTTGAGATATCACAAACATTCTGGGTCAGCCCAAAATTAGGTCTTGGCTCCTAATTACAGGACTAAATGAAATGCAACCTACTGCAACTGTATTTCAAAGCCAACATTTTTGGCTTGACACGCTTAAAATACAACTGATTTTTAAATTTATGGGAGACACCCATTTAAACATAAGGAATGAATGACAACCAGACAGTGACGAGATGGCTGGGATGATCTTTCGAGTTGTCCGAGGTCCTCTGAAGGGAGGGAGGGTGGCAAGAACAGAGAAAGAAAACCCACAGCAGCAGCCAGGGCCACCCGAAGTGGGTTGGCGTCCGGCCAGGGCCAAGGCCAGGGCCTAGAACTGCTGCAGAGACCAGGGACAATGCTGCAACCTTCCACCGACACCAACTTTCAAATCAGAATCTCCTGGGACTCTTGCCTTCGAGTCCCCGTGTGCGCTGACCCCTACACTTCGGAGGGGCAGCCACAAATTTCCATTTCTGTGGATCCCAGCTTTCACTTTCACCATCCTGTCTTTTGGCAAACATTTCTCCCAACCATCAAGATCACATTCTGGGCCATAGGACCTCAGAGGCCGGTCACTCAGAGTCACAGAGAAGATTTGATGGCATCCATTCTCGTGGTTTCCAACTGTTTCCTGTAAACCGTTCCCAAATCACGACCCACATCTCTGACTATCTCCTGGACATTCGTTACCATTGAATTATGTTATTCTCCTCTTAAGCTCAGTACGTCCAAACTAAGGTCATCCTCTTCCAAACCTGTTCCTCTTCTCAATTTACCCATCCTGGCTCGAACCCCGGAATCTTCTCTGATATCTTCCTTACTGTGGCCCCTCATCACCCAGGCAGTCACCAAGCTGTCCCAGCCTTCTCTTCCCAACCCGCATCATTTTGCAACGTAGAATTTCGAAGGCACCATAGACGGTAGCCAACAGACCTCCCGCAGAGCTATGGGAGTTGCTCACAGGGATGACCCTACTTAAGACGAGGAGCTGGAACCAGCATGCTTGGGCCCGAAACCCTGCCCATTGCTCTTGCCCCCCGCCCCCGTCTTCCTTCTGCATGTATATGGAGCTCCTACTCAAAAACTTGTAATCCAAGCTCCTAACCAGTCAGCTGGGCCTCTCCCCAGATTTCCCCCAATCGACTTCTCTGACTTTCTGCCCCACTTCTTCCTGACACAAATGAGAGCTAACACTTACTGGACACGTACCATGTGCCAGGCACTATTCTAAATGCTTGATGTGTATTAACTTAATCCTCACACACCGAGGAAGGAGGGTACTGTTGCTGTCGTGTTGAGCAATGAGAACCTGAAATTTCCCCAACCTGAAATCTCTCCCCGCCCCCTGACGCTGTTCTTCACTTTTTTCCCCCAACACTGCTCAGGCTCTCTCTCTTCCAAGGGCTCTACCCTGCCTCCCCCGAGCATCCAGCTGTCTTTCCCCTCCTCTTACCCAGAACACATCATCCATTTGTCTGCCTCCCTTGGCACGCTGTCTATCCTGCTTTGTGTTCATTCTTGGTTTCGGCGTCTGTGTCCCATTCCCCAGCGGCCCCAGTTACCCATTACTGAGTCTCACGTATGCCTTTTGCTACCTGGGCACCACCACGGTGCTGCACACGGCACTCTCATCTCCCTTCCCTCTGGTACTTCTGCTTCGCTCTTGCAAGCAAGCGCCCTGCCACGCCGGGACACCTGGTCCAGAACACACTGCTGAGGCCAGATGGCGAAGGGGGGCGGGCAGCTGACAGATTCGAACATCTCAAGAGGAGCTTTCCGGTCAGGCTGTTGAGTGTGACTGCGTTCCTTGCTACAAAGGCTATCAGGCTTGCCTCTAGGCTGGGGGGTGACTTCCTTTGGGCTCTACAGATTTAGATACTGCCTGGTTTGCCTCCTTCCTTCCCCTCCCCCACTTATGGCCTGGCCTTTACCAGGAAAGGGGTAAAGGGGTCCATATTCATTTGGTTTTTTGAGAATAAGTCTCCTCCCGATCATGCCCTCTCCATGCTTGACAGAAGGCTGTGCCCTCATTTCCAGATTCCTTTCTTTCTCCTCTGGCTTCTCTGAATTTCCCGCCTGCCTCAGTGGTGTCGTCTCCTCCCTGGCCCAGCAGCCCTCTCTCCTATCCTACTCCTCCCTCCCAAGTCACCGGCCTAGGTATTTAAGTTCTTTTTTATTTATTTATTTCTTTTTCCGAAATAGTTTATTTTCAAATTGGTTTACATTAGGTATTTAAATTCTAATCACAGCCCCGCTCTTGACATGCTGTGTTACCTCGGACATGCTACTTTCCCTCTCTGGGCCTCACAGTTCACATCCTTAAAAGGAGGCACCTGGACAAGACAGTTGAGCGATGCCCTGCTGAGCCCTACAAGTTCATTCTCCCTTTTACAGTCCTCCCCTCCATCTCTCCCCTCCCAGGGGAGGCTTGCCCTAGCCCCAGGGGAGCTGCGGCTCCAGCTCCCGGTTCCCTGTCTAAGCGACCAGCCCGGGGCCTCCCCCCCAGCTCTGGCCCCGGCTCCACTCCATGTGGCCCGTCTGAGAGGCTGGCCCCAAGCCTGGCGGCAACGCCGCATTTCTCTGTTTTTCCTTTTTTTTCCTCTCTTTCCCGGAGTTAACAAGAAGCAGATGTGGCGCACGATGGTTGGAGAGGTGGGGGGAGGAAGGGGGAGGCTGGACCGCCAGCCAGACAGGGGGGAAGGGAGTGAGCTAGAGAGGGAGGCGGGAGGCCAGGGCCCGCCCCACAGCCACTCTTGCGCCTCTGAACAGCCACAGGGGCAAAGCCCTGTCACCCCCAGGATCCGGTCATTGGGGAAAACAGATAGGGAGACCAGAGGAGGGCCAGCTGGGGCGAGGGGGGTGGAGGCCCAGGAAGCAGCATCTGAGAGGGGCAGGGACCAGGCACGGGAGGCCAGGGGGCACAGAGAACAAACTCCCCTCAGAAGTGGTGAAGAGGAGAACGGAAGGAACCAAGGGAGGGACAGACAGGAGCCTGAGGAGGAAAGAGGACAGAGAGAGGGGTCAGGCCAGGCGGCCAAGGAGGAGGCGTGTGGCGGGGGGCTGCCGGCAGGAAGCTGGGGACAGGACCTCGCCCCGGCGCTGTCCCTCGGAGCAGACGCATCCCGGCTCCAGACAGAGGCGCCAGTGGTCAGGCCAGGATGTGCCTCTGAGGGCCACTGCGGACTGCCCCCACCATGGCCCCCAGCACCCTCTGGAGCTGCTACCTCTGCTGCCTGCTGACCACAGCCGTGGGGGCAGCTAACTACCCTCCTCGTGGTTACAGCCTCTACACAGGGGGTGGCGGGGCCCTCAGCCCTGGCGAACCCCAGGCTCAGAGCGCTCCCCGGCCTGCCAGCCGCCACAGGTAAGAGTCTGGGTCCCAGCCCGAGGCTGGAGGGGGGTGGGAGGGTGAGTCAGGAGGTTGGTAACAGGAGGGTTGGCCCTCGCCCTGGCTACCCTCTCCGGGGCCGTATGCCCTAGCGCAGGGGAGAGGGGGAGAGGGAGCCCATCCATCAGGTGGCTCTCCACCAGCCCACCTTCCTGTGGGGCATTTCCGGGGCCCCCTAAATAGATAGGTCCCTCTCTAACCTCAGGGGGACCTGTGGTTCGGTGCCCGGGAAAACTCCCCCGAAGCGCACGGGCCCGGCCTTCCTGCAGGCTGCCCGCGGCGTCCCAGCCTGGTCTCCTCCGGCAGAACTTTATCCCTTCCTAGGGCTTCCTCGGCCCATCCAGTAATCTGTGATTACTCCTGCTTCTGTCCCTTCGGGCTGTCCAGCCGGACACGGATCAAAGGCCAGCATGAATGGGGCCAGCCCAGAGAGGGGCAGCGTTCATCAATGGCTTATTCTCTCCTTCACCCCGGGCTGGACCCCCTGCCTGCCCTGTCCTCTCCTCTCAGGGGTGGGTGGAAGCCAGCATCCAGGGGATCACCAGAGGGACCCGGCCAGCTGGCTCATACGGGCCACGCCGGGCTGGGGATTGGGACAGAAAGGGACATGAATGAATGTGTGAATTCAGAGGCTCCCCAGGCTCCCCCCCCCCCCCAGCCACGAAGACCAACTTCTCGTAGTTGCGGTTTTCCATTCTGTGCCTCCTTTCGCTGTCTTGAAAAGTCTTTACCGACTCCTCCTGCGCAGGAAAGCGTGGGGGGAGCTGCCCCTGCCAAAGCCCTGGCTCCCACTCGTCCCCAGGGGCCCTTCATCTTCTGGCCCTCCCTCAGCCCCTCTGGTAGCCCCTGGGCCCTCCTCCGGGCCTTGTGTCTCTGGCCCTTGGGTCCAGGTGGGGTTGTGCCTGCAGGAACTGGTGTGCCTATGTGGTGACCCGGACGGTGAGCTGTGTCCTTGAGGATGGAGTGGAGACCTTCATCAAGCCCGACTACCAGCCCTGTGGCTGGGGCCAGCCCCAGTGTCCCCGCAGCGTCACGTGAGCCCCAGTGCGGGGGGGGGGGGGCGGCCGGGGGGGGATGGGTACTTGGTGGGGGCTGGGCTAGGGGAGAAGGAGCACAGCCAATTCAGGGAATTTGTGCAAAGCAGGTAGCCAGGGACAGGACCAGGGGCTTCAGTCAGAACCATGTGAGAAGATGCCAAGGCAAGGTTTGGGGAGGATACTGAGGGCGAAGTTACCTAGACCACCCTGCCAACCCCCAAATGCCTTGTCTGGGCTGAGTCAGGCTCCAGATGAGGGGTTCAAGGTTCCAGCATAGGACGAGGGGAGAGAGAAGAGGGATTTGGCTCCTGGCCAGCAAGCTGACAGCTGTCAACTGAGCACAGACACATGCTGGACAGTAAGGGGGACCCTGAGGGACAGGCCTTGTCCATTACCAGCAGCTGCCTTCCCTGAGGACAGGTTCCGGGGTCGCTTGATGGTACAGGGAGGAGTAAAGAGGCCTCCCTCTGCCTCTCGCAGGTACCGCAGCTTCCTCCGTCCTCGCTACCGAGTGGCCTACAAGACCGTGACAGATATGGAGTGGAGGTGCTGTCAGGGGTATGGGGGCGATGACTGTGCCGAGGGTTCTGCCCCAGCGCTGGGTCCCGCACCTACCACGCCACGCCCCCGGCCCCGGCCCGCCCGCCCCAACCTCTCCGGCTCCAGTGCAGGAAGCCACCTGAGCGGACTAGGTGGGGAAGGTGAGTGGGGGAGCCACTGGGGAGAGAAGTGGGAGCTGGTACCGGGTGGAAAATGTGGGGCCAGGCCGTTGAGGGAAAAACCCTGCGCTCCAAGTCAGAAGGGGATAGAAGGGAGCGCGTGAGATCCCTGAGATTCTCGGCCTGCCCATGCGCTCTTTGTGTGTGTGTGTGTGTGTGTGTGTGTGTGTGTGTGTGTGTGTGTGAGACAGAAGCAGATTGAGAGAAACTGAGAGAAAAAAAAAGGCTGAGAAAGAGAATGTGCTCACGCACGCCCACGTGTGGCCGAGATACTTCCTAGTTGCGAACCCCTCCGGGAGGAAGGGGGAATTCCTTGGAGAAGCTTGTTCACCACGGGGATAGACAGTCCAGACTACAAGTCCTAGCATGCACTGCACTCGACTACAGGTCCCAGGCCCCTTGGTGGCCTCTGGAGACTGCAGGTCCCAGAATGCAGCAGTCCCCCTTGCTTTCCTGTTGTGTGTGCACCGGGCACTGGGGACAGACGTGCTGTGTTTGCACTGGAGACAGTCATGCTGTAATGATGGAAACAGGAACTTCTGGCTGCCTCTCCCACCGTCCAGCTAGAGCCCCCGCAGGCTTCCCGCAGAGCCTCGCCTGTCCCTGGGGTGTTAGGGACAGGTGCCTGCTGCCCGGGAATATCCACTGTTACCGGATCCCCAGTGCCTCCCCGTATTCCCATTTCACAGATGAGGAAGCAATTTCTGAGAGAAGCTCTGGACAGCAGACCTGGCGGTCAGATGAACGCGCTGGGTTTGAAACTTGGCTCTGCCACTTACTACACTTGTAGTTCATGGCCCAGTTCCTTAATGTCCCCTGGTCCTCAGTTTCACGGTCTAAAGAATGGGAGAAGCTGTGGTATCTGTCCAGTGGAGTTTGTTATAAAGGGTAGGGGGGGCCATGTTACAAATTGGGCCCAGAGGCATTCGGTAAATGGAGTTTCTTTCCACCTCTTCTTGCCCAAATTACCCAGCTAAGGAGTGGCCGACTCAGCCAGGAGCTCTCGTTGGAGCCGGGGAGGGCAGGGCCTCGGAGGCAGGCACTGAGCCCTCTGCCTCACGCCTTCGCCTCTCCGCCAGGTCCTGGAGAGTCGGAGAAGGTGCAGCAGCTGGAGGAGCAGGTGCAGAGCCTGACGAAGGAGCTGCAGGGCCTTCGCGGAGTCCTGCAGGGACTGAGCGGGCGCCTGGCGGAGGACGTCCAGAGGGCTGTGGAGACGGCCTTTAACGGGAGGCAGCAGCCAGCGGACGCAGCTGCCCGCCCTGGCGTGCACGAGACCCTCACGGAGATCCAGCAGCAGCTGCAGCTCCTGGACAACCGCGTCTCCACCCATGACCAGGAGCTGGGCCATCTCAACAACCATCACAGCGGCGGTGGCGGCGGCGGCGGCGGCGGCGGCAGGGCCCCGGACCCAGCCCCAGCCCCTCCTGGCCACAGCGAGGAGCTGCTGCGGGAGCTGGAGCGGCGGCTGCAGGAGTCCTGCGCCGTGTGCCTGGCGGGGCTGGATGACTTCCGCCGGCAGCGGCAGGAGGACAGAGAGCGGCTGCGCGTGCTGGAGAAGCTCCTGGCCTCCGTGGAGGAGCGGCAGCGGCAGCTCCCCGGGCAGGCCGTGGGCCGCAGGCCCCTTCAGGAGTGCTGCCCTCCGGAGCTGGGCCGGCGGCTGGCCGAGCTGGAGCGGAGGATGGATGTCGTGGCCGGCTCAGTGACGGTGTTGAGTGGGCGGCGAGGCACCGAGCTGGGAGGAGCGGCTGGGCAGGGGGGCCACCCCCCGGGCTACACCAGCTTAGCATCCCGCCTCTCTCGCCTCGAGGACCAATTCAACTCCACTCTGGGTCCCTCAGAGGAACAGGAGGAGGGCTGGCCTGGGCGCCCGGGAGGCCTGGGCCACTGGCTGCCTGGCGCCCGGGGCCGACTGGAGAAGCTGGAGGGACTGTTGGCCAACGTGAGCGGGGAGCTGGGTGGGCGGCTGGATCTGCTGGAAGAGCAGGTGGCAGGGGCCGTGCAGGCGTGTGGGCAGCTCTGCCCTGGGGCCCCGGGGGAGCAGGACGCCCAGGTCAGCGAGGTCCTCAGCGCCTTGGAGCGCAGGGTGCTAGACAGCGAGGGGCAGCTGCGCCTGGTGGGCTCCGGGCTGCACGAGCTGGGAGCAGCCGGGGAGGCCCGGCAGGCTGCACTGGAGGAGCTGCAAGGGGTCGTGGGCCAGCTCCAGGGGCGTGTTGACGCGCTGGACGAGACGACCGCGGAGTTCGCGCTGCAGCTGAACCTCACGGCGGCACGGCTGGGCCAACTGGAGGGTCTCCTGCAGGCCCGCGGGGACGAGGGCTGTGGGGCCTGTGGTGGGGTCCAAGAGGAGCTGGGCCGCCTTCGGGACGGTGTAGAGCGCTGCTCCTGCCCCCTGTTACCCCCACGGGGCCCTGGGGCCGGTCCCGGCGTTGGGGGACCAAGCCGAGGGCCTCTGGATGGCTTCAGTGTGTTTGGGGGGAGCTCAGGCTCAGCCCTACAGGCCCTGCAAGGAGAGCTGTCTGAGGTTATTCTCACCTTCAGCTCTCTCAATGACTCACTGCACGAGCTCCAGACCACCGTGGAAGGGCAGGGTGCCGACCTGGCTGACCTGGGAGCCACCAAGGACCGTATCATCTCTGAGATTAACAGGCTGCAACAGGAGGCCACAGAGCATGCTACGGAGAGTGAGGAGCGCTTCCGAGGCCTGGAAGAGGGACAGGCGCAGGCTGGCCAGTGCCCCAGCCTGGAGGGGCGATTGGGCCGTCTTGAAGGAGTCTGTGAGCGACTGGACACCGTGGCCGGGGGACTCCAGGGCCTGCGCGAGGGCCTTTCCCGGCACGTGGCTGGGCTCTGGGCTGGGCTACGGGAAACCAACAGCACCAGCCAGACGCAGGCAGCCTTGCTGGAGAAGCTGCTTGGAGGGCAGGCGGGCCTGGGCAGGCGGCTCGGAGCCCTTAACGGCTCCCTGCTTCTCCTGGAGGACCGGCTTCACCAGCTCAGTCTGAAGGACCTCACTGGTGAGGGGGCAAGAGAAGGCATGAGGTGGGAGGTGGTGGGGGGTCCCCTTTCAAGTCCTTTCTTTCTCCTTCCCCAGCCCCACAACAGCCAGCCTTAACCTCCTCTACTTTCCCCTTGCTCTGTCCAGCACGAGCTGCAGAGCCATCACTGTCTCGGGGGTTGGCTCGTCCACAAGAGGTGACCCAAGCTCCTGGCTCCCCACTCTCCCCTGGCAGCTCGGGCAGGCCTGTGGGTAGGGGGGGGTGCTGCTCTGCCAGCCCGGCGTCCAGCACGGGCAGCAAGGTGCCCCACCAACCTGTCCATGGAGCCATGACCTTCCTTGTCCTTTGGAAACTCCTTTTGTGGCTTTCCTTCAACTTAATTTTGTCACCGTAGGGCCCGCGGGTGAGGCTGGGCCCCCAGGGCCTCCTGGGGTACAAGGACCCCCAGGCCCTGCTGGACCTCCAGGACCTCCAGGCAAGGATGGACAAACGGGGCCCATTGGGCCACCAGGTATGTGGGCTGAGATTCCTCCTGCAGCCAGAACTCCCCCATTCCTCCCGCAGCCCTAGGCTCCACATTCCGTTCTGAATTTGACAGAGAAGGGAGGAAAGGGGCAAGGAAGGGGGGTCCTATATGGCTGACAGTGAGTGACTAGGACCTGGGACAGTCACCATATGGGTTAGTTGGATATGGTGGCCTCTCTGCTGTATTGAAGACTAAGGCTGAGCTCACAGGGCTTATGTAAGGTGTGAAAGGCTGGGGGCTAGTTGTACTGAATGGGCCCTATTCCTCCTTTTCTTGATACCCCCATTCCTGCTTTGGAGGCCATGTGACACCTAGCACAGCCGAGGGACTCAGCAGATGTTTGCTGAGTGACTTAGTGAGAGCTGCCCCCTTCTTACTGCTCCCTCTCCTCTTCCCGCAGGTCCCCAAGGAGAGCGGGGTAAGTTCCTCTCATCTGGTGCTGGAGGGAGGGGCACTGAACTAGGGGTTGGAGGATGGAAGCCCTCAGGCAGCCCTGGAGGTAGAGACCCAGGCGGGGAAGGGGGCCAGGCAGCTCTGCACTGAGCACCCACTCCGACACCCTCCTTACCCCTACCCAGGAGTGGAGGGGGTGCCAGCAGCCCCCGTGCCCCGGGTGGCCTTCTCAGCTGCCCTGAGTTTGCCACGGTCTGAACCAGGCACAGTGCCCTTCGACAGAGTCCTGCTCAACGATGGGGGCTACTACGATCCAGAGACCGGTAAGCCTGGGAGCAGGCTGGCTGGGCCGCGGGGGAGACCAGAAAGGCTGTGCAGCGATCTGTTCTCATTCTTGCCCCCTCAGACGAGGGGAATCTTCTCATGCTCTGGCTTGGGGAGACCCCTACTTCCTTCATTTATGCATTCTGACCACAGCTTGGGCTAAGGGGTGAGCCGGCGAGGGGCGGAGCGCTCCTGTTCAACAGCTCTTTATTGGGGACCTGGGGGTGCTGTAATGTGCTGGGGGTGCAGCAATGAACAAAACCCCACATGCCCTGCTCTGGTGGAACTTACATTCTAGTCCAGGAGTTCTGGGTGGGCTCCCCAACACCTCTCTGGCCCCTGCCACCTGTCTCCCCTCCTGACTTGCCGTCCTTGTTCCCAGGCGTGTTCACAGCACCACTGGCCGGGCGCTACTTGCTGAGCGCGGTGCTGACTGGGCACCGGCATGAGAAAGTGGAGGCCGTGCTGTCCCGCTCCAACCTGGGCGTGGCCCGCATAGACTCGGGTGGCTACGAGCCTGAAGGCCTGGAGAATAAGCCAATAGCCGAGAGCCAGCCCAGCCCCGGCGCCCTGGGGGTCTTCAGCCTCATCCTGCCGCTGCAGGCTGGAGACACGGTCTGCATCGACCTGGTCATGGGGCAGCTGGCGCACTCAGAGGAGCCGCTCACCATCTTCAGCGGAGCCCTGCTCTACGAGGACCTGGAGCCGGAACAGGTGTAGACAGGAGGCTGGGCGCGACCGGCACGAAGTGTCTACGCCGGCCAAAGAGCCAGCTGGGGCGGCAGGGCTCCCCGGGCTCCCCGCCTGAGGTGGCGCTCCATCCTGGCACCCCAGCCCTAGGCGAGCCGCCATCCCTGTCACCTCGTGGCACAGGCGCCCAGAGCAATCTCTTCGCCACGGCCTGAGCGCGCGCCGGGTGGGGGACTCTGGCATCCCCTCATCCAGACTTTTGTTCTGCTCGCCGTCCCCTGCAGGGCCCAGACTGCGGAGGAGCCGATCCTCGCACCCTTGGCTCCTCCAGCGGGCCTCTAGGCCGATGCAGGGCTCTCCCGGGGGGCTCCGGCCCCCACCGCCATACTAAACTATTCAGGAATAAAGACACTTGGTTTTTCTACAAAACAAAACAAAACAAAACAAACCGTCTGCTCCAGTATGTATTCAAGGGTAGAGAGAAGTACACAGGGGACGGGGAGAGGGAGGTGATGCCCTAGACTCCGGACCCTGGTCGCCCCTCCTCCCGGCTCGGTGGCTATGCGCGCACTTGCTGTGCATGCGCCGGCGGCCCCAGGCAGGCGCTCCTCGCCGAACGCCTATTCCGCCGGCGTCCGCCAGGGGGCTCTGGGAGCCGACTCCCGTCACGTGACCGTGGCTGCTCACCTAGCGGCCCCCGCTGCCCCGCGGCGGAGGCGGGGCCTCGAGCCGGGATTGGCTGGACCTCGGGGGCGGGGCGGAGCCGGCGCGACGGCGCGAGGGAAGGCTAGGGCTGAAGGGGCCAGGGCGCAGCTGCGAGGCCCGGCACTACCGTGGTCTCGGATCTGGAGTGGGAGCCGCAGGTACAGGAGAGGGAGGGGCAGGGGGCGCCTTTCTACTGCACTTTTTTTTTTTTTTTGCATTCAGGAGATTGCCTAGCTGCAATCTAGAGAGGTTTGCATTAGCTCCGAGTCTAACAAGTGAGGAAAAGGGCCCAAGAAGTGAGAAGCGTTGCCATCTGCTGGGCCACGCCACCTGCTAAGGGAAGGCCGGGGACCAAAGCCTCGGGGGTCTGTGCTCCCAGGCACGCTCGAATCCGTGGGCGTAGGGAGCAAGTGTTCCCTGCTCCGTTCCCTCAAGGCTGCAGAAGGCTATCTGGGGGGAGGAGCTCAGGACGCAGAGGAGGAGCCAAGCCCGCCCCAGGAGCGGGGACCCAATCCTCTGGGATAAGAGGCAGAGCCCAGGAGGAACCCCGCCAGCCAGGCGGGCAGAAAGCTCCGGGAGCGGCCTCATGGAAGACAAGCAGATCCTGTGCGTGGGGCTAGTGGTGCTGGACATCATCAATGTGGTGGACAAGTACCCGGAGGAGGACACGGACAGCAGGTAGGGGCGCCCGGGCCCCTCGGAGACCCCAGGGGCCGCTGCAGCCCCGCGTTTGAGCCCGGCAGCCCAGACCCCAGGTCCGCGGGGCCAGGGGCCCCTGCAGTGTGAGTCCAGCCTCGGGAGCTGGTGTCCCGTGCCCTCCGCCCCAGAGGACCTAGGGAAAGAATTGAGGCCGTTAGTAATAAGGCCCAGGCTTTGGATAGCACTGTGTTCTCCAATTCCCGTTCCAGGAATCATTAGCCACGTTTTACCCATAAGCAAGTGGATGAAGTGATTTAACCAAGGGCACATAATTAGTAAGGTGCGGGACCAGCGTCTTTCTAACAAAAAGACGGATGCACTTGGCTCTCACCTGCATTTGCTTCCAATTTATCTACCACATATATCTCATCTATTTCTTAAACCAATTTTGCGGTAGCTTACAAGTATGTGCAGTTAGACTGCAGGAACATTGAAAAACCGTGGTATTTGAGCTTCACTATACCTTCAAGGGCTTGCTGGCACTGGGGGTGTCGGAAATTCTGTGGGTCCGGGATAGAGCTGGCTCATCGCCAACGTTTCCCTGGCGCTAAATTCCAAAAGGAGTTTACCAGAAGTCCTTTTTACAAAATCAGTGAACGGCATCCTTCTCGGTTGTCTGGTAGAAGTCGATGAGTCGCTGGTTGGCTCTTATATTTACTCTTGATAAGAGCCTCACCGTTAATCACTGTAATCCCAAGAGGGCACTTCTGTGGGGTGGAATCTTTGGGTCCACCCAGCCCTGTCCCATGCATTATCACGCAATTTCTTTACAGCAGTCCATGGGGAGTATGTAAGGGTCAGTCAGGTCCTCTCTTTATAGATGATGAAGCAGCTACATACATGGAGAAATTAAATAAGTATTGTAAGGCCACGTAGGTGATGAGCGCAACGCCTGCGAATCTAGTGCTCCAGGCCTCTGTCGTCTCCTGTGCTCCCTCTGGCCATCTCATGGAGCTGACCCTTTGCTTTGGGCTGCTTTGTTTGCCAGCGGTGAGAGCCCTTGCCAGGGGTGCAGGGACGGTGGGGGAGGGGCACAAGGGTGCGCTGCTCTGTAGGCCTAGCCCACCTACCAGGTGAAGCTAGCCCCAGGACGCAGTACACGGTGAGGAGGTAGGCCTCCTCTCCGGAGTACAGTGTGGATCCCAGGGCCGCAGGGCCTCCCAGGACTGGAGGACCCGGGGAGGACCCAGAGTGCCTGCTTTCCACAAGAGCTGCCAGCCCGTTCCCTCTGAGCTCACTTATGGAGAGAGGTCAGGATAAGGAGATCCTCCTAGCTCCCACTAGGGCGAGCTCATTCTGAGGGTGGGCACAAAGGAAGGCGCCTCTCTAAAGAGACCCTTCCCGTGTTCTCCATGCCCCCTGCTTTCAGGGTGTACCCCCCTCTGCCCCGGACCCATAGCTCTGCTCCTCTGCGGAGCAGTGCGGTTGTCCGTAGGGCCTCCGTCTGTTGTGTGCCTAGTCCACCCAGCCCACCTTCCGGACTCCGTTGTGCCTCCCAGATGGGCACGCCCAGGTGGGGGCCCAGTCCTTCCCAGGCACCCCAGCCCCACCAGTCCCAGGCTCTCTGTGCTCCAGCAGGCAGCTGGGACTCTCAGGAGCTGCCACCTGGAACTTGGCCAGACCCCTGAGGAATGGCCCTGCCTCCCAGAGGCCAGGCCAAGAAGAGCCTTCCAGAAAGCATCCTCATGCTCAGCGGAGCATTTCTGCACAGGAAGTTGGGTATCGGTGTGACTTTGAAGGCTTTCCACAGAGCAAAAGTGTATAACCTTTCTTTGATGCCTCATCCAAGCTGGGGCCTAACTGCTTTCCGTTCAGAAGTACAGAGCGCACTGCAGTGGTTTGGGGAGTCAGGACCCCTGGGTTCTGATAGCGGCGTTGTCACGGACCGTTGGCATGGTCCTGAGCAAGTCAGATCCCACTGGACTCCCGTTTTCTCATCTGCATGAAAACTTCTCTAAAGCTCATAGCTTGAGTCGTGTTTGACCTTTTACAAATTAGTGTCCTTTCTAATGAGATCAGGGACCCCTTTCCCCAAGGCTGAAGAGAACTACAGGGTTCAGTTTGGTGTGCCAACTTACCTTGGCCTAAAAATTCTGCTTCGTTTATTTCTCTTAATTAGTGGTTCTTCTTATTGTAAGAGGCCACAGTTATTCTTTTTGGAAGTGGAAGAATAGAAATAACAGCGCGTACTGTTCACCTCGCAGTATTATTGGAGCGCAATGAGAAATCCTTCCCGTGCTTTGATATGCATAATTAATCGTTTTTGTTGTTGAGACAATGAAGTCCTTCAGGAGTGCCTCCAGTTAGTTTCCCTGAGTACACCTTGAGTTAGGTTGCCGGCAAAGAGAGAGAAAAACTAACGAAAAAAAGGGAATTACGTGATGGGCTGTCGTGTTGACAAACCTTACTGTGGTAATCACTTTGCAATACAGGCGTATATCAGATCGCCGCACCGTATGCCTTAAACTTACAGAATGTTATATGTCAATGATATTTCAATAAAACTGGAAAAAAAAAAAAAGGGAAACAAAAAATGGAGAAAAACTGGTCTTCCTCCAATAATCTTTTTAACTTTTGACACTGCTTTTTTTTAAGCTTTAAGAAAATTTATCTTGAGAGGCAGTGCAAATGGGGGGGGGCAGGGAGAAAGGGGGAGAGAGAATCCCAAGCAGCCAGCGCAGAGCCTGACATGGGCCTTGTACCCACAAAACCAGGAGACTGTGACCTGAGCCGAAACCAAGGGCCAGACGTTTAACCAGCTGAGCCACCCAGGCACCCCTTAGCCTTTGACATTGTAAAAGTTAGCTTCCCCTCCACATACTTCTTAGCTTGACTACAGTGTACAGGTTTGCTCCCTGTCTTACTTATTTTGACCCGAGTTATTACTGAAATAAGCTCCCCAAGGACAGGAGCAGGGAGCAGATAGGACACCTTTGGGGGAGAGGCTCTTGAGGTATCCAGCAATCAAGGTGGAGGCCGAAGGTCCAGCAGCTCTGCCTGGGGGAGAGGTGCGTCACTGTCACCGAGGAGGAGGTCACCCGAGTTGGTGGAGCCCTCCTCTGTGAGGGACCTGGAGGAGTGAAAATGGAAAGGCCGGTCAAGATGCTTTCCGGGGGAGGCGTCCCGGCTCACACACGTCACAGGGCCCCGCGTTCGGCCTTGCTTTTCCTGGCACCAGCCTGCTGGAGCTGCGGGGACCCTCCGTGTGTTTTGCAGGTGCTTGTCCCAGAGATGGCAGCGTGGAGGCAACGCGTCCAACTCCTGCACCGTCCTCTCCCTGCTTGGAGCCCCCTGCGCCTTCATGGGCTCGCTGGCCCCGGGCCATGTTGCCGAGTGAGTGGAGGAAGGAGCGGGCGGCCTGCCCTGTAGAAGGAAGTCTTAACCCTGGGTGGGGGGCAGGCTGTAGGAAACGCTTTGTGGCCACCAGCAGTGGAGGGTGGGGGGAGGGCAAGAGCGGGGTACCAGCATCCTCCCAAGCGCGGATTATCTGCGGCTCAGGTGCTCACGCCCGCCTGTGAAAGCTTTCGTTTCCACAGTCTGTCTCCCCGGCCACCGCCCGGAGCCTGCTCTGCTTCCCACCTTCTCCTTGCTTCCAGCAGACTCCGCGACAGATGTGACTTTGCCCTTCTCAAGTCCCTAATCCTGGCTACACTTGTGGCAGGAGGCAGTTAGGGACATGCTGTCCCAACCCTCCCTCAGGATGTCCCGCAGCCATCGTCCTAGGGTTCAGGCCACGGTTTCTTTCCCAGCTGAGGGGGCAGGGCCAGTGCTGTGTCCCCGTTGTTCACTGAAGCAACAAGAGCAGCCTGCCCAAGGACACCCCGAAGCCACGTGCTAAAGCCGGGCTCAGACCCAGGCCTCCCAGCCCCCACCCCGGCTGTGAGGCCATAGCCCGTAGGTGGCCCACACGCTTTCTCCATATTGGCTGCTGTGGGGACCCAAGAGCCCTTTGACCCCTGGCACTGCCAACTCAGCAAACACTTATCAGGAGGTGAGGCCCACACTTTGCCCACTGTGGGCACTGGGCAGGCTGCCAGGTTGCTGGCCCGTGAAGTACAGCCCTTTGAACCCTGGTTTTGTGGGGGCTGCTGCCAAAGCCCAGCCCCCTGAGCCGCGGCCAGATTCCTTTCCTCGGTGAACTGGCACAAGACAAATCAGTGGGCAGGAGCCTGCCCTGTGAGGTGGGACAGAGGGACCTGGAACCAATAGCCAGTCACTTGTCAGCCTTCTTCAGCGGCTGTCTTCCTCCCTGTTGCTCTAGCTTAGGGCAGTAGATTCACCTTTATGGAACCGTAATGCTGTCAGGGAGGACATTCCACATTCTCCCCATTTGTTCAGCAAGGATTTAATGAGCACCTACCACGTGCCAGGCGCTCAGGGTGCAAAAAATCTTTTGGAAAACCAACCCATAGTTTGCATGCTTTGGAAGGATCCTACTATTTAAAGGGTCCTTGAGCTGTAAGATGAGGAATGATGCCCGACTTTGATACCTGTATGCAAATCTGAACTGTCCAGCCCGAGTGAGAAAGGCCAGGATGGTGGCTGGACTAGTGGTCACAGGACACTTTCCAGAGACACTGCGGCCAGGAAGTGTGGGGCTGGCAGGGTCCACCTCCCGCTCACTGTGATTGGAGGGGATTCTGGGTAAGAGTCTTGGACCAGGCCCACGGCGAGGAGCATCGGGCACTGGGAGCCAGCTCACTGCCTGCCGGGTTCACCTTGCCCCGAGAGGTGAGGGCGGTGAGCGGCCTCACCAAGGCGGCACCACTTCCCGGCTGGGCATCAGGGAGGCAGCGGCGGACTGAGTGGAATCCCGGTAGCACCGCAAGGGACGCCGGAGAGAAGAGTATTGTGAGGATGAGTGTGTAGAGGGCAGCTGGGGAGCAAAGTACCACCTTGGTAATTATTAATTCTGCCAAGGCTCTGCACGAAACAGACCACAGTGCCCTCACCTGCTTTGTTCAAACAGGGTACGTGCTCCAGGCCCCAGATCTACCCCATCTAGTTTTATGAAGCACATCCTTTCTGGCTTGAGTCAGACTGAAGGACAGGGCTGGGGTGGGAGGTGACCTCAGGCAGGACCTAAAAGAATGTCCCTTAGTGTTTTTCTCACTGAGTTCCAGGCTCCGCGCCCCTGCCTCTCCTGCCCTCTTGCACAGCCTCCAGCAGCGTGGTGGTTCCCGGCTCCCTCCTAGCCCCCTCTGCTTGCAGCCAGGGTCCCTGCCGCCTCCCTCCAGTCCCCAAACCCCTGTCGAACTGCACCTTCCCTGGGTTACTCCGTCTCGGCAGTTTTGTCCTGGATGACCTCCGCCGCTATTCTGTGGACCTCCGCTACACAGTCTTTCAGACCACGGGCTCTGTCCCCATCTCCACAGTCATCGTCAACGAGGCCAGTGGTAGCCGAACCATCCTCCATGCCTACAGGTTTGTACGCCTGTCTGCACCTGGCCAGCTGCCGCCGCCACCATCACTGAACTCCCAGAACAGGACCCTTCTGCTCGGAGAGCCGCACGTGCTCCAGCATCCCTCCTCATCCCCGTGGGAGGCCCAGGCCACTTGTAGGCTCTAATCTGTGTCTCCTTGCCCTTCCCTTGGCTCGGGCTCCACCCCAAGCTTCTTGGTGGCTGACTTCAGGCAGCGGGGCGTGGATGTGTCTCAGGTGGCCTGGCAGAGCAGAGGGGAAACCCCGTGCTCTTGCTGCATCGTCAACAACTCCAGTGGCTCCCGCACCATTGTGCTCTACGACACGTAAGGCCCCCCCGGCCTCGCCCTGGCACGGCCCACCAATCACTTCCCTCACTCGCCACCACGGGCATCCCAACGGCCCGCTCTCTGCCGCCTCTCTCTTTGTGCCAGAAATTGTCCTCGTGCCAAACCGTTCGGTGATTTCTGAATTGTTCACAATTAGGGGAGAAGTGGTGGGAAGAGATGTGCTTCGTTCTGCCTGGTGACTTGGCCTCAGTCGCCACCGACGACGGGCGGGGCTGGCCTGCGCAAAACATAATTCCTGATGTTAATTCCTCCGTAATTGGTCAATCAGCAGCCTGGGTGTGGGTGTGGGGAAACTGTTCTGAGGTGAGGGGGATAGGAGGTGTGATTCAGACCACCTGAAGCCCTGAAGGGGACCCACTGGAATTTCCCGGGTCAGCCCCCGGGGTTGCCAGCCTGCAGCATGGCACCAAGGAGCTGGGTTTGGGTGTTCAGAAGAGATGAGCCCACCACGAAGCTCCCTGCATAATGAAGCCAGGCCAAATGCCACACACAGTTCACAGCCATTGCTGAAGCAGAGGGAAGGGGAACATTGGGTCGGCAGACCAGGACCGTCTGATGCCATGTTAACTGGGGGGAGGGAATCCCTTTAAAGTCCCAAGCTACTGGGGAGAGGCCCTGTGAGCCCAGACCCTTCTCATCTCTCCTAGATTCCCTCCTGAAGAATCTCAAGACGTTTAGCTCACTAAGAACCTAGCATGTGCCAGGTACTATGTCAGGGCTGAGGTGATCCACACCCAGCGGCCCTGGGGTTCATTCAGGCTGTCCCTACTGCCCAGCATGACTCCTGGACCTGGGGAAGAGGGGGCAATGTTCCTAGGACAAGCTTTAAGGCCAGTGGTCTCTGGTTCCATGTGTCGCAATGAATAAGTGAATAAGCGTATGTGCTAGCAATGACCTTCACCTTGGGCAATCCTAGTCATCTACCCATTAAGTAACAACCCGTAGCAACTTTGATCAAGGACATCACATGGGTATTCACAAGAAGGGAAGGAGAGGAGTTCTCAGGAGAAAGGTTTATTGCCCTCTGGGCTCAGTGTAGGTAGATCCATACACATTACCCCCAGCTGCAGCAGGCTGGTGGGTTTGGACCCATTTACCAAATGGAGAAGCAGCCTCGGAAAGGCCCAGGTACTCAGCTACTTAACTGGATGGATTCAGCTACAGCGGGAGGGATATTGGTTAGGTGTAGCTCACTGGTCAAGGCTGACCCTTCCCGGGGCTCCACACCTAAGTCGGCCAAACAAAAACTCAAACTCAAGCACCAACCTTGACCTCAGGGTTGCAACACAGAGCCGCCGAACTTAGAACGGTGGTGCCATCACACCTGGGACGCCAGAAGTGAAGGGAACCAGACCCAGAGCAGCCATAGCCTTTGTAGTTCACCAGGGCATTGCATGCTGGGAGCTGTGTGTGTGCGCGCGCGCGCGCTGCTTGCAAGGGGAATTCTGGGAATTGTAGTCCCTGGTGCTCTTAGAGTATTCTGGGAGATGTGGTCTCCAAGGCACTCAGCTGGCATCTCGTCACATGGTACAGTTGAGTTTACCCGTTAGATAATATCACAGCCTCGAACACACAAAGGGCATCCTAGCAAACTGCCTCTAATCCCCTGTCTAGACGGAGCTGAGTGGAGCGAGGAGTGGTCAGGAGTTTAGCCTGGAACAGGGTCTATCCTAGAGCTGAGCCTCAGAAGGCTGTGCTGTAGATCCAGTTTCTGGCCATGCTGCAGGCAGCACCAGGCATAGGGGCCCCAGCAGCTAGTTGGACATCCGGGCCTTGGCTGACCTCACCATCATGCCTTTTCCGTCTTTCCTGTCATATGACTTAGGAACCTGCCAGATGTATCTGCTACGGACTTCGATAAGGTTGATCTGACCCGGTTCAAGTGGATCCACATCGAGGCAAGTCCTGCCCTAGCTGTGTTTTGAGGGGCTCGACCTGCCAGGCCCTCCACATATTTTGCCTTCTTCTTAGTTTTTTTGAACCACAAAGTACCTTAGAGATCAATGAATCCAAGTCCCCTCATCCCCTCTCCATTCTTCGTTATGTTTTCAGGTAGGAAACTGAAGCCCAGAAAGATTGAGTGACTTACTCAAGGTCACACAGCAGGGTGTAGGCACTAGAAGCAGGCTGCTGGCTCCAGGCAAAGACCCATGCTTTCTCTGTTACAGACTGCCCACCTCCTCTAGACTCTGAGAAGTCGCAAGTTCTAATCCCAGCCTTGCAATTTAATTAACTGTAGTTGTTAAGAAAGTCTCTTTTTTATTCTTTTGTCTCCTCATTTGTGAAATGGGAGGGCTGGCCAATAATGTCTCCAAGGTCCATGACTGCTCAAGAATTTTGAAACTTAGAATATTCTGAGTTCCAGCCCAGCCTCCCCACCACCACCCCGCCACCCTGCCCCCTGCCTCCCCCCACCCAGAATTCCAGCAGGGAGGGGAAAGTGAGCCAGATCAGCTGGGCCCTGCCCAGCTGGTCCTGAGCTGCCCCACCCTGCCCCGCCCCGCCCCTCCCCGCCCCAGGGCCGGAATGCATCGGAACAGGTGAAGATGCTGCGGCGGATAGAACAGCACAATGCCAGGCAGCCTCCAGGTCAAAAGATCCGAGTGTCCGTGGAAGTGGAGAAGCCCCGGGAGGAGCTGTTCCAGCTGTTTGGCTATGGAGACGTGGTGAGTGGCCCACGCAGCTTCCCCTTGCCACATCCAGCTAATCTGGGCCTTAAAGGGAGCCACTCATCCCTTGTTCTGCCTACCACACCTGGAACGGCTTGGTGTCGTTGGCAGGCGGGGGACAAAGAGGCAGGCCCCCAGCTTTGGACTCCCGGGCAGGCCTCAGCAGTGGCCATGGAGCAAAATGTCTCCGTCCCAGTGGATGCGTAGGTATGAGAGCAGCCAAGGGGGGCTACTGGAGCCAGCCTCGGAGCACCCCGCGTGGGACCATCTCCTCCCTGGGCCTCTTCCGTCTTTACTTCTGTCAAATGAAGGAATGGGACAGTTCTCCCAGGTGTCCTCCAGCTCTGGGGTGGAGGCCATTGAGGGGTGAGGGAGGATGGGAAGGGGACTTGCATAGGGTAAGTTTGGGATGGAAATGAAGTCTGAATGACAGTCCTGGCATCATAGCTTGAGCTGGTTGGCCCCCCGCTGTGGCTGCACAAAGGCATGGGTGCCTGAGCCACACCCTGGGTTTTTATTTGATTGGTGGGGGTGGAGCTCAGCTGAAGTATTTTTTAACAAAACTCTCTCTGGCAGTTCTAATGTTTAGCTGGTGTTGAGAAAGCTCTACAACTCCTGCCCCTTTGTTTTATAGGTGAAGAAACTAGCCCCAGAGGGCATAGTTGCGTTAGGAAACCAAAACAAAGCAATACGCTCAAGAGAGCTAGAGGGGTTAACGTGGCAGTGGTAGCTTTCACCACAAGATGGCGCTCAAGGCTCGCTGTGGGTTTGCGATCGCAGGGACACTCGTTGCTCTAGAACAAACCAGGGACTTTTGCGTCACAATTTACAGGGCTCTAGTCTAGCATATCCTGAGCAAGTATGAAAACGCATTCCAGTGGGACAGTGAGACGCTACGTCGGGGATTTAGGTGGCCACGTTGGAGGAGTGACATTACACTATGGGGGCAACGCTAGAGCCAGGACTAGAGTTGGGGTGACCGTCAGCCTCTCTTCTACTGCCCACAGGTGTTTGTCAGCAAAGATGTGGCCAGGCACTTGGGGTTCCGGTCAGCGGTGGAGGCCCTGAGGGGCTTGTATGGTCGTGTGAGGAAAGGGTGAGCAGGGGGAAGCCAGGAAGAGGCCTGAGGTATGGAGTGTGAGTGAGCCTGGACACGAGGGGGCGGGCGGGGGCTGCCCTGGGGAGAGGGGTGAAGCTGGGGGCCAGGTGGGCTGACAGCCCGGCTGAGCGGACGGTCTTGCAGGGCTATGCTGGTCTGCGCCTGGGCTGAGGAGGGCGCTGACGCGCTGGGCCCTGATGGACAGCTGCTCCACTCGGATGCTTTCCCTCCACCCCGGGTGGTGGATACTCTGGGGGCCGGAGACACCTTCAACGCCTCGGTCATATTCAGCCTGTCCCAGGGTGAGTACCCCGGCAGGAGGCCCAGGGCTGACGTCTGCCTCTGCCCAGAAGACCGGGCTCATCTAGCTGTTTGTCCCTCCAGGGAAGAGTATGCAGGAGGCTCTGAGATTTGGCTGCCAGGTGGCCGGCAAGAAGTGTGGCCTGCAGGGCTTTGATGGCATCGTGTGAAAGCCCGGTGGCGGCGGCGGCGGCGGGCGCTGGCTTCCACCACCCCCCTCCTGGGAGGCTGGCATCACTGGCCGCCATTGCCTTCTCCCCTCCATCCGTCCTGGCATCTGGGCTGCCCTGCTCCCTGGGGAGATGCAGGCCATGGGAGGGTCCCGCCTGTGTCCCGGCGTCTCTCTCACACTGCTGAGCCACAGAGGAAATAAATCTGCCCCAGAGCCAGCTTCCTTCTGCCAGTCTGTTTGTCCTTGATGCCTGAGCTGCTCTGGCTGGTGATTCCAGAGGCTTCAAGATGACAGCCCTTCATCCTCTTCTTCTCTATCCCCCAATTAACCTCCTTGCCGAGGCCCAGAGGAGGGGCCGCCTACACCAGAGCAGCAGGGAACCCCGGACTTACCTCCAGCTGTGCCCTTGGTGGTGGCCCTGCTGGTCTGGTGGGGAGGGGCCACAGGGTGGGTAGGGACCATGAGCCTTCCTGCTGGGGGAGGGGGGACACTTACGTCCTTGTGCTCCAGGGAACCTTTCAAATAATATGCCATTTGGAAGTCTCCTCTGGGCTCCTGGGCTGTCACAAGACTCCAGTCTTAATGGCTTCAGGACTGTCCACACAGCTGGAGCCAACCTGACAGGCCAGTGGGCAGGGAGCCTACTCGGTGGTTTGGTGGTGCCTCCACAATCTAAATATAATCTCCCCCGTGACTGTCCCAGAACCAGAAAGCCCCGCCCTTAGAGCCGCCTTGTAGTTAAGGCCGCGCTTCAGCCACAGATGTGCCCCAGGATAGTCTTGCTGTGCCTGAGGGAGACCAGGCCTGAGGGCACATTGGAATTAGCCTGTTTTCATATGAGAGTTGGGGCAGGGTGTGTGAGGCCCACGGAATGTGACAAACAGCATGGGCTCTGCAGTCTGACACACCCAAATTCAAATCTGCCACTTAACCAGCAGTGTCACCTTGGGTATGTTACTGGACTCGCTCTTCCTCAATTTCCTCATCTGTCGAATGGCGCTAATTCTGGGTGGTCACAGAATTATAGTGAGGGTACAATCAGACGACACACAACACGTCCAGCGTGACGGCTGGTATGGACCAGGCTCTCGATAAGTGGTAGTTCTTGTTAGTATTTTGGGGTGGGCACGTGCGGGGTGGCGGGGAAGACCTGCTCCGAGCTGCAGGAGGCGACTGGCTGGCTGAACACCAGGCGAGGGTGGGGAGAGGAGCCCTTGGGCTGCAGGGAGAGGCTGCGCTCTCTTCCCCGGCTTGTCTGCGGCCGGCCGGGCCCTGCCGCTGCGGCCTGCTGTGCCCCAGCAACTTCCTTGAACACGGGAAAGCTGAAGCCCCTCCAAGAGGCCTGTTTGTCCCCAGCCCTCTGTGTCCCTGAGGTCAGACCGGCGGGAAGACGGCCCGAGTGGATGAGTTCATTCAGCTCTTTATTGGTGGTCTGGGCTCTAAAGCTGCCCCTCCACTTAGGGTCTCCCAGAGCTGCACAGAAAGACCTGCCCCTCCTGGGGCCAGGAAGTGGACAAAGAGGTGGTCCTCGTCCCAGCGCGCGCGCACACACACGCACGCGCACACACACACACACACACACACACACACACACACACTGCGCGCATGCGCACATACACCCGGCTCTCTGGGGCTTACGGTTTGGAACTGAGGCTTCTAGGGATGCAAACGTGTCTCCTCAAGGTTTATATCTCATCATTCTCCAGTTGAATGGCATGAACTTCAAACTCACTTGGGGTGTTCTTAGACTCCAGTGTTTCCCCTGGAAGCCCCTCCGCTTCCTTTCCAGTATCCCTGGGCCCTGCCTGGCCTACAGCCTCCGCCCCAGGGGCCGGGGCTTCTCCTTCGGCCGCTGCCTGGCCCCCAGCCTCCTGTACAGGCTCCAAGGACTCCCTTCCGGCCTCTGCCTGGCCCCCAGCTTCTCCTCTAGGGCCCAGGGCTTCCTGCGCTTCTTGTCTGGACGGGCTTTTAGCTAACAGGGACTGCCTCCCAACATCTTGCGGCTCCAGAGGCTCCTGGCGGTCTGGGGCCTCTCCCGGGAAGTTGATGAGCTCTGCAGGGGTCATGAGCCCATCCCCGTTCAGGTCCTGGGTCTCGAGCACCTTGTCCACTACCAGGATCACCTGCGGAAGCACACAGTTGCTGTGGAGTCTACAGTGAACAGAGATGTTCCCGGGAGCCCTGACCCTCCCAACGCCTCCCTACATCCCTGCGGCGCAGTGCTTCGAGCATTTCCTTTGTAGCGGATTCGCCGAAAGAGTCGTGATGAAAAAACCAGAAGTCCCAAGAAGCTGCGTCTCCTTTGTGGGAAGGGGTCCCCCAACTGGCAGGGCTTACCGGGTTGACGACAGGAAAGTCAGCAGCTCCGGGGGCCAGGGCTGCGGTCAACATGGACAGCAGCTCCAGGCCATCCAGCTGTCCACTCTGGTCATAGTCGTGGAGGGCAAAGAGGTAGAGGAGAACTAAGGGGGAGAGAGAAGCTGGATCAGAAGGGGCGCTGGGGACAGGTGCAGGAGGCAGGGGGCACCTGATGGCCTGGGGTCTGTCCCAGCTCTGTTGCCCTGAGCCCCCCACCTGCCGGCGCCAGGGCCCGGCCCCTCACCCTGCTCCCGGCTCATGTGCTCTGGCTCCTCTTCCGTGTTCTCCAGCCCCTGTAGGTAGTTCTGCAGAAGCCTGGCAGGAACACGGGAAGTAAGCCCCAGGGAGGCTGGTCTGCAGACCCGGCCTGCCCCCCCCCCCCCGCCCCCGCCCCCGCCCAGCCCGCTCACCGCAGCTGCTCCTGGCCTGGCTGGAAGGGGTTGGGCAGCGGCTGCTGCTGCACGTCAGGACTCAGCCTGGAGGACGGAGAGAGGGGCCTGCCTTGCAGAGAGCCTCTCGACTGGCCTTCACCCTCGAGCTCTTTGTAGAGTTCTCTGCCTAGACCCAAAGGGCATTGTTCTCTCAAATTCCCAAAAACCTGGTGGGGAGGAGGCCCTTCTGGTCTCAGAAGCTTACTCCCTCAGACTATTTTTATTTTTGCAGATTCCTAACTTGGACATTAAATGAAAACCCAAATAAAGCATCTGGTTAGACAGAGGCCAGATGAGGCCACACCTAGCACATACAAGTTGGAGATCTAAGAAAACAGCAAGTGGGTGGCCGGACAACACGGACCGTGGTCACCCTTCTACTCTGGTGCCAGGCCCCAGGGGGCAGGTCCCTGGCTCAGCCCTGAGGCACTGCCCGGTTTGACCAGACCCGATTTGCTCCACGACACAGGCTGGATTCTTTTTTCCAAGATGAGGGCATATATGTTGGTTTTGGAGTTTCAGTCTACTCAGGGTCTCTTTCTCAGTCCTTAAAGCTCACGATTTGCTCCCAGTTCTGGACGGGGCTACCCATTTACCCAAATCAGTCCAGACCTGGGAAACCAGATTGCTGGCGGGAGCCACCGCAGCGGCCTTCGTCGCCGCTGCCAGCCTTGCTGCTGCTCCCGCGTCTGTCCCTCTGTCCCTCCATCCCACCCAGCACATCCACTGTGTAGTGTTCACACCCAAAACCTTAAGAAAGGTGCTCACACAAAATAGAAATGCTATGCTAATGATCTCAACATCTTTGGCATTCCCACTGTAGGGTCTTGTTAGGAGGACCGCAGCCCCTTCCCTGGCCCACGCCCCGCACCCCATGGGAGCTGAGCTCCTGAATCCCAGACCGAACCGACCCCAGCAGACACGCCCATTCTGCGAGGGGTGCTCTAACCAGCACAGAGGCTGCAGTACCTGGGCAGGGGGCGGGGCTCGGGTACAGAGATCAGGGAGCACACACACCCGTCTCCTGCCTCCCAGAGGGGCCCCCCACACCCTCAGGTTCCCCAGAGACTCTCCCCAGCCCAGCCCGCGGCCCTGCCCCCTGAATCGCGTTACCTCAGGGTTCCATCCTTGGGAGCGGCCAGACCCAGGGGCAGCAGCAGCACTAACACTTTCATTGTCAAATGTAACATCCTGGAACTAGGAACAGAGGTAGGGGATCAAGGGGAAGGGGTGTCTGCCACAGAGCGGAGGATCGGGGCGGGGAGGGGCGGGATTAGACAGGAGCACCATCTCTCCCTGCCCCCATCTGCAACCCAGGTGACAGGACTCCTGCTTAGCACAGAGGCACAGACGTCAGGGATCCCCTGTGGAATTCATTCAAAATGAATCTTACTCCAGAGCCCACGTGGAGAGTGCCTAAAGCAGACCTGCTGTGATGGAAGCGGCAGTTAGGGCAGGAGCCCCTCCCCACAGCCAGCTCCCTCCCCCCCACCAGCCTCCGAGGTGCTCAGAGAAGTGCAATTTAAGTACATCTAATCCAGCCCAGTCACTCATTTTGCAGATGGAAACTAGCTCAGAGACGTTAAGAAAAAGGCCAAATCAGAAATACAGAGGGATAGTAAAACCCCCAGACTCACACAGAGGAAGATCGTTAGTTTGTATTTATTAAAACTCACCCGAGAACAAATCAATAAAGGCTCCATCTCCTTGCAACAGATCTAAACTCATGTAGAGACTGAAGCAAATCAGGGTCAAACCAACAGTGGCCCCAGGAACTATCTACTAAATGCAGTTGGGAAATCCCAATATAAAGGAAAAAACAAAAACTTCCCTTTAGACCTTCATTGTATAAGCCCACTGGCAACACAATCATGGTTATATGAAAACAGTCAAACAGAGGAAGGAGCGATCACAAGCACAGAACGTGAAGCTTTCTGATTAGTCCCAGGTGTGTGTCCATATCATGTGAATTTCTGAGGAAGCACACACCCACCACAGCTGAGGCCTGAGACCCTATCCCTGCCTCTAGGACAACCAACCACCGGGTGCTTGACGAATCACCTGGGCGGAAGACCGGGAACACTCTGAAACCCTCCGAACCCTCTGAAATGCCATTCTGGCTGGCACTGGGTTTTCCTGGCGAAATTTTTGTAGCTTTCATCAGCTTCTCCAAGCGCTCCATGATTCTAACAAGGTTCCGAAGTACTTAAAGGTTGGACACGAACTTCCTAAGGGACGTGGGGTAGAGCAGGTGAGCGTCTGGCCAACGAGAAGGTACTTGTGGGAGCCCGGCTGTAGCAGGGCAAGCGGAGCCGCCTTGAGGAAACAGCAGCAAAACATGGAAGCATCCAAGAAGATGAAGCAACCGAGAGGCATAGAAACTGTCTCTGGTTTTCTCCGCGTACATGGCCCCTACAGATACCATGAGTCTCCCTAGTTTATCGGTGTCCATAATCCCCAGGGGCCAAATACAGACACTGGCTGGCAACACAGATCCTTGCGCTGCAGTTGTCGCACCCGAAAGAGAAGGCAAGTATTGGGCTCATCCAAGGGAGGTAGTTGGAACTGAGATCTCCATATCAACCGGGGGCCCCTCCAGGCTCTGGATACATCTCAGTGAAAGGGTCTTCTAGAAAAATATCCAGACCTCCATGTCTGAGAGTATGATAGTAAATGTTCCAAAGAAAGTAACTCCAAAACTGGATTAAAAATAGAGAGTATTTTTTCAAATGCATTGAGTTGGCAAGAAAGTAGGAAATGCTGAGTGCAAAAGCCCAGTGAAAACCCCCAGTGATCTTGGGGGGGAAGTGAGCTTGAAATCAGCTTTGCCTCAAAAGTGTCTGCCAAACCAAATCTGGGTGAATTTGCACTATGGGTCTGAGGGCTTTGTGCAACAGAGGGGTCCAGAGATAAGGCCTGGGCCCAGCCCGGGTGAGGAGACTAATAGGAGATTCCCTAAGTAGAGTTGGGATTCAAACAGCCTGACTCAGTCTAAGGGTGGACAAAAAGTAAATGTGTCACCAAGAAGGGCAGCACGAATCTTGCCAGTCTTGACCTTGATGCTGGGTAGAAGGGATAAAGTCTTCCCTGAGAATTTGTAACAAGCCTGCTCTAATGTGGGTCCAAGGCCTGGATTAATGCTATCTCTGTGGTTCAAAAACCCAAAGCAGATCACTTATAAAGTGGTACCTGGTTGATGGCACCTGCAGCTGATGAGCAGAGGACATTCTATATCTCGTCCATGAACCACAACTCCAATCCCAGCCTCAAAGAAATTCCAATGGTAGAGTATCAGTGAGCATGACCTTACAGCCAGAAAGTCATAAACATACAAGGAAATAAGACACTGTGAATGCGAGCCAGCTAACCAATCGTGGGTGAAGCCGGACTTGCAAAACTTAAAGACATTGGAATTACCATACAGAGAATATAAAGTTTATTTACTATGTTTCAAGAAATTAAAGAGAAGAGTGAAACTACGTGAAAGGAAGATGAATATAAAAATGACCAAGAAGATTTTAAGAAGAACCAAACATAACTTACACAAATATAAAGAAAAGATTGATTTTAAAATGCAGTGAGTGGGGCACCTGGGGGGCTCAGTCGGTTAAGCATCCGACTTCGGCTCAGGTCGTGATCTCGCGGTTCATGAGTTTGAGCCCTGCGTCAGGCTCTGTGCTGACAGCGCAGCGCCTGGAGCCTGCTTCAGATTCTGAGTCTCTCTCAGTGTCTGGCTCTTTCTCTGCCCCTCCCCCACTTGCATTCTCTTTCAAAATAAATAAAAAATTTTTTGAAAAAGCAGTCACAAAGAGAAGGCAAATCCCCCCAAAAGGAAGAGTAATTAGACTGACAGCTGATTTCTCAACACGAGAGTGATGCCGGGTTACAGTAGTATTTTAATATATTGAGAAAGGCGGGGGGTGGAGGGTGGGGGGAGGGGAGATTGCCATTCTAGAATTCTGGTCTCCACAAAATTATCTTTCAAGAATGAGGTGAAACAAAAACAGTTTCGATAAACAACAAATTAGAGAATATGCCACCAACGTTCCTCCAGTAAAGGAAATTCTAAGGGATCTATTTCAGAAAAAAGGAAAGTGATCCCAGAAGGATTTAAAATGCAGGGGAGGGGCGCCTGGGTGGCTCAGTCGGTTAAGCGGCTGACTTCAGCTCAGGTCATGATCTCACGGTCTGCGAGTTCGAGCCCCGCATCAGGCTCTGTGCTGACAGCTCAGAGCCTGGAGCCTGCTTCAGATTCTGTGTCTCCCTCTCTCTCTGCCCTTCCTCTGCTCATGCTCTGTCTCTATGTCTCTCGAAAATAAAGAAATGTTAAAAAAATGATAATAAAGTTTAAAAAAATAATAAAAAATAAAATGCAGGGGAAATGGTGAGCAGAAAAGAAATCAGAAAGTATTTGGGAAAATATAAACAAACCTAGACTGACAACTATGTTACTATAGGGGGCAGAAAAGGTGGCCTGAGCTACAATCCTGAACAACATTAAGATGCAAGGTGAGGCTGGTTGTTTGGGAAGAGAGGAGACATAGAAATACTGGGCAACTTTGTTAAGTACGCATGTAAACATTTCAAGGATAACCACTAAAAAAACCAGAAATGGAATGTATGACCTCAAACCACCAGAGGAAAAAATGAATGGAATTTTAAAAAAATCAATTCAAAGAAAGGCAGTAAAAGAGAAAAGAGAAACTAAAAAAATTAAAAAGGAAGGCAAGTAGAGGGGCGCCTGGGTGGCTCAGTCAGTTAAGCATCCAGCTCTTGATTTTGGCTCAGGTCATGTTCTCACAGTCTTGAGATCAAGCCCAGGGTCGGGATCCCGCGCTGGGCATGCGGCCTGCGTAGGATTCTCTCTCCCTCTGCCCCTCCCCTGCTTGCACACGCATCAGTACTCTCTCTCTCTCAAAAAAAAAAAAAAAAAAGAAAAAAAGAAGAAGAAGAGGAAGAAAAATAGAAAGTATAAAATAAGACGGTAAAATTATATCTAAGTTTATCAGTAGTGACTATAAATTATTTAAATTCATCAGTTAAGAAACAAAAATAATCAAAATGTCTACAAAATAAAACATGGTTATATGAAATTTTTGGGAGATGAAACTAAAAAGTAAAGACACAGTTTGAAAGGAAAAGGATGGAAGAAGGACATACAAAGAAAAAAATAGCAGCAAAAGCCAAAGGAAAGCTACTATAGATTTATTGCCATTAGACTAGACTTTAAGGCATTAATCTAGGTAAAAGAATGTCATTACAAAATTCATAAAAATTGAATCCCATAGGAGGATAATAATTCTGAACTTGTACGTGTCTAATAGTGTCTAAAATAAAAACTGGCATAACACTACACACCTATTAGAACACGGACACCACCGAACGGCAGCGAGGGTGCGAGGCGGCAGGGACGCTCATTCGCGGGGGAGTGCAAGATGGCGCAGTCCCTGGAGGACACTTGCGCAGTTTCGTACACAGCCAGCCATATTCTTCCCATACAATCTAGCCATTGCACTCCTTCGAATTTACTGGAAGGAGCTGAAGAATCATGTCCACACAAAAGCCTGCACACAGATGTTTATAGCAGCTTTATTCATAATTGCCAAAACCTGAAAGCAAACAAGATCTCCTTTGGTAGGTGGATGGAGAAATAAACGGTGGTCTATCTAGACAGTGGGATATTATTTAGAGCTAAAAAGGAATGAGCTATCAAGCCATGAAAAGACGTGGGGGAATTTAAATGAATATTACTAAGTGAAAGAAGCCAATCTGAAGAGGCTGTCCGCTATATGATCCTGACTCTGTGACATTCTGGAAAAGGCTAAACCATGGAGACAGTCAAAGCATCAGTGGCTGCTAGGGGCCGGGGTGGAAGGGGTGACTAGGAGAAGCACAGAAGATTTTTAGGGAAGTGAAACTACTATCTCTGATACTATCATGAGAGAGACGTGTCATTGGACATTTGTCCCAACCCACAGAATGTACAACACCCAGAGTGAGCCCTGATGTAAACGATGGACTTTGAGTGACAATGTGTCAGTGCAGGCCTCCGCATCGTAACAAATGTGCCCTCTGGTCTGGAATGTTGATAGTGAGGGAGCTGTGCATGGGGGGATGGGAGGGAGGATAAAGGAAATCTCTACACTTCCCTCTCAATTTTGCTGTGAACCTAAAACTGCACTAAAAAAATAAAATCTTAAAAAAAAAAAAAAACAACAGGCAGAATTACAAGGAGAAAAGGCTAACCTGCCACCATGGTGGAGAACTTAACATACCTCATTGAGTATTTGAAAGATTAAGCAGACTAAACATTAGTAAGAATGTAGAAGCCTGAATAAAATATTTACTATGCCTGAGCTAAACGCACAAACGAGAGACCCCCCACTTCAATCCCTTAGCAAATACACTTTCTTCTCAATGCATGTAGAATGTTTATAAAAACTGACAATAGGCCAGTGCGTTTGGCTCGGTGAGTTTCAAAGGATCTGTCTCACGCTGCATTACATGCCTAACATGCAATTACATTAGAAAGCAATAACAAAGATGATGTAAAAAATCTCCCATATATGGAAGCTTAGAAGGCACGCTTCTTCGTGGATCAAAGAAGAAAATCATAATGGAAAGTGTTAAATACTTCGAACCGGATAATACTGGGAAGATACGCATGAAAACAAAACAGGGAGCCAAAGTGGTATCAGAGGGAAAGCAGATTGACTTAAAAGCACGTATTAGAAGAAAGGGCTGGGGCACCTGGGTGGCTCAGTTGGTGAAGCGACTGACTTTGGCTCAGGTCATGATCTCACTGTCTGTGAGTTCGAGCCCCGAGTCGGGCTCTGCTGACAGCTCAGAGCCTGGAGCCTGCTTCGGATTCTGTGTCTCCCTCTCTCTCTGCCCTTCCTCTGCTCATACTCTGTTTCTATGTCTCTCAAAAATAAATAAACGTTAAAAATTAAAAAAAAAAAAGGGCTAAAAGTTAATGAGTTGAAGCTTCCAACTAAGCTAGTAAAACAGAATAAACTAAGAAATGAAGTAATGAAAGATGGCAGAAATTAGGAATATGATAGAGAAGGGCAGCAAAGCCAAATATTGGTGTTTTTTTCTTAATATTTTTTTTAATGTTTATTTCTTTATTTATTTTTGAGAGAGAGTGACAGACAGAGTGTGAGCAGGGGAGGGGCAGAGAGAGAGAGAAGGAGACGCAGAATCCAAAGCAGGCTCCAGGGATGCCTGGGTGGCTCAAGTCAGTTAAGCGTCCGACTTCGGCTCAGGTCATGATCTCACAGTCTGTAGGTTGGAGCCCTGCATCGGGCTCTGTGCTGACGGCTCAGAGCCTGGAGCCTGCTTCGGATTCTGTGTCTCCCTCTCTCTCTCTGCCCCTCCCTCACTCATTCTCTCTCTCAAAAACAAAAACAAAAAAATCAAAAAACAAAGCAGGCTCCAGGTTCTGAGCTGTCAGAGCAGAGCCCGACAAAGGGCTTGAACTCATGAACAGAGAGATCATGACCTGAGCCCAGGTCGGAAGTTCAAGTGACAGAGCCACCCAGGCGCCCCATCACTGGTGTTTCCTTAAAAGGACTAATACAGGGGCACCTGGGTGGCTCAGTCAGTTGAGCTTCCAACTCTTAATTTCGGCTCAGCTCATGATCCCAGGGTTGTGGGATGGAGCCCTGAGTTGGGCTCTGTGCCGAGTATGGAGGCTGCTTAAGATTCTCTCCCCTCTCTCCCTCTGCTCCCCCTTCTCTAAAAATTAAATTAAAAAAGGAACTAGTTCAATAGACAAACCTCTGACAATGTGCATTAGAAACAATGAGAAAAGGTACAAATAAAATGAAATGGGGACATAACTACAGAAACAGCAGAACTTTGAAAACTTCTTAGAGGATAGAGCTAATTTCCTAGAAAAAACTTAGTAGCAAAACTGATGGGAAAAGAAATAGCAAATCTTAATAGTCCCGTAACCATTAAAGAATTCGAATTGGTGAGGATTAATCTCTATTGCCTGAGGGACTACAAACCCGAAACATTTCTAGAAAGTAATCCGCAAATATGTATTAATCGCCATGAAACTCTGACCCAATAAGACCATCCCGAGGATTACATAGGGAGGAACTCAACTGGAAAAGAAACTACAAAGATACCTATAACTGTGCCATAAATATTAGTCAAAGAACCTGAATATCTAATATTTAGGCAATGGCTGAGCAAATCTCATTATAAGACAGAGCAAATAAAAAATGATAAATACTGGGGCTCCTGGGTGACTCAGTCGGTTAAGCGTCCAACTTCGGCTCAGGTCATGATCTCATGTGGCTTAATTCGAGTCTCGCATAGGGCTCTCTGCTGTCAGCCCAGAGACTGCTTCAGATCCCCTGTTCCCCTCTCTCTGTCCCTCCCCAGGTTTCACAGGCGTGCATGCATTCTCGTTCTCAAAAGTAAACATAAAAAAAATGTAAATACTACAAAGTCATAAGTCTTAAAGGAAAAAATGGGCAGATTTGAAAACATCAAGGGTTTAAACTTCTGTATCATGAAGGACACGGTAAGTCAAGTACAGCGGGACAAGTGCGGACTGAAAACAAGTAGGGTTTCAATACCCCCCCTTCCTGCTCTCAGTGAGGAGCTTGCCGCTGCCCGCCTCCACAGGGGGTTCAAGACAGAAATCTCAACAGAAAGTCCATGGAGACTGAGTGGAAAGGCAAGAGCTGACGGGGACTGTGCCTTAGCCGGGAGGGTTAGAGGGAGGGCCCTGCCCACAGGCCACCTGAGCACCCAGGAAACAAGGGCTGGAGGAGGATATAGGCGAATGGGTCTGGTTCTTTATACCCAGAGTGCTGCTGGGTTTTTGGGGCGGCGGGGGGAGAGGTGATGGCAAGGTTCAGCTGAGGGTTCCAGTCTCCAAGATGGAAGGAGAGGCACATAATGAGAGGTTCCAGCTGGCGGCGGGAAGAGGCCAGAAGGAGAATGCTTGGGACTGGATGCCACGGAGGAGAGCACGGGTAGCACCAGACATCAAAGACCTTTGTTGACAAAGACCAGGAGGCCGAGCCTCTGTGGGGAAGGCGAGTATAGATATTAAGTTTGTAGCATGAAGATAAAGTTCATTTACTTCTTCTACTATGTGCGAGGCACTATCTTAGAAGCGAGATGATGGTATGAAGTAGAATCACTTGTTCTTTTTTTTTCTTAAAGCTTGCAAATATATAAGTAGGAAAAGATACAAATGTCAGGTGACGATTAAGAGAAAGAGAAACACAGAATTATGAGGAATAGGGGGCGGAGCCCGAAGTTTAAGGGCAGGGGCCCTAACCTCAGGCTGCCTGAATCCAAAGCCCGGCTCTGGAGCGCAGTAGCTGTGTGGCCTCCGTGTTTCAGGCTCTCCGTGTGTAATGCGAGGCGCCCTCCATGGGGTGCGGTAAGGGTTAAATGCCAGATGTTACACTTCTTGTAAAATCCCGTGTCTGGCTGTACAATAATGCCCTCTTCCCCTCCAGAAGTTTCCTTGGACGGCTCTGCGGTGGCTTCGCACATCCCCACCTGGACACCCTCAGACCGTCTTCTGCACCCTTCCCCACCCCCGCTCCCATCTGTTTCCTGCGGGACCTACGCCTACAGGAGGCACTGAAGTAATTTAAACCCCTCGGAGCTGTCCGAACCTATTATCCCGGCTCAGTGGGTTATCGGCCACTAAGGGTCGCCTTTTCAAAGAGGACTCTCCGGTGGGAGCAATTCGGGCAGAAAGGGGAGGCACCCTCAGGCCCCACTAATCCACTCACTCGTTTGGCCAAACGTGCTCGTTTGAAAACGCGTGTCTACAAGTTCTTTGACACTTCTTCCCACAAAGGATGGAGTCGAGTTTGCCTTTCCTTGTATACGATCCAGACTTAGCCGCTCACTCCTAAGGAACAGCCGACATGACGCTAGCGACTCTCAAGTGTGGGCCCTAAAAGGTGACGTAGCTTGTACCCGATCTGGTTCTCTCTCCCTCTCTCTCCCTACAGGCGGCTACGCGCCTCTGAAGCCCTGCACCGCCACGGAAGAGGTCTGGCGTCCCTGAAGCTCCCATGCCGTGGAGAAGCCACGGAGAGCCAGACGCCTGAGGGGCCTCCGCTGCTCTGGCCTTCAGCCGCTCACATCTCCCCGGCCCGAGGACCGTCCGGCAAGAGCGCAAACCTTCAGGCGACTCCGACCCCCAGCGTTCCAGGGGCCCCAGCCCGCACCGCATGGAGCAGAAATGTGCTTGCCTCCAGAGCCCTACCCAGACTGCACGCTCATGAGCAAAGTCAAAGTTATTGTTCTTGGCCACTAAGTTTAAAGGTGGTTTGTTAGGTTGTCTGAGTAATCGGAACTGTGTGCGACCCGGGCGGTCACACAGGGCTCAGCTCTCAGAGGGGCCCTGCGCTTGGTGTAACGTTCGGCTCCCGCTATTTTGAAATTCTTTTTTTTTAAATATATTTTAAATATTTGTTTATTTAGAGAGCGCGAGCAGGGGGAGGGGCAGAGAGAGAGAGAGAGAGAGAGAGAGAGAGAGAATCCCAAGCAGGCTCCGTACCGTCAATGCAGAGCTCAATGTGGGGCTCAAACTCACAAACCGCGAGATCATGACCCGAGCCGACATTAAGAATCACCCAGGCACCCCCTCCATCTTGAAATTCTTAATTTTTGTCCCGGGCCCTGGAAAGTACGTACCTGGCCCTAAACCCTGCCCGCACGAATTACTAGTACACTCCTCCTCTTGGTCGCAGGCATTCATCACATGTAACTATTCAGTCTGGGGAGCGGACAGAGAACAGAGCTTTGGAACCGGCCAGGCCTAGGTTCAAATCCCAGCCCCGGCACTGGCTGTCCTCCCTGAGCTGCGGCTACCTTATCTGCCCTGGGGAGATAGGAGCAGAACTCACCTCACAGGGTCACGGTGAATCCGAAGTGCACGGTGAAGTACTGCTGACACAAATTACTGCGCAGCCTCTCCCCCGTCCTTGCCTCTGGTATCTTCTCCATTTCAAGAACCCTCCGTACCCACGTCACATTAGTCTTCCTTAGCTAGAGCCCCACTGCTCCAAAATCTGCAGCAGCACCCTAGTTCTACTTCAGTCCAAAGTCCTCAGCTTGGCGTTCAAGGCCTCCTACAATTAGCTGTCAGGTCACCATTTTATATTCATCTTCCAGTGCTCCATGACACTAACGCTCTGCTGCGAACGGAGGGGAGGCTCCCCAAATACTCCTCACTTTGACTTTGCAGTGCTTTTGCCCAAGCCGTCCCACCCTCTACCTGGACTAGCCCGAGACCTTCTGACAACCTTAGCATTCTGATTACAGTTCACGTCACAAACTTGAATAACTGCTTGCGGGCCGTTAAGGTCATCTGAGTGATATTCTCAGAAGTTATGCTTCAAACTGGCGTGTTTAGTACAGGTGACCCGCCTCTACTGTTTAAAGGAAGCTACAGCACTTCGAGGAATGTGTAATGAAGTTGGGATACGGTGATTCGTCCACGCTTAAGACATTTCTGAACATTTACAAAAGCTCTTGTAAGCAACGGAAGACACAAAGCCATTATTGAACCACTGCCTGTCAAATAAAAGTGTTCCTAATCATTTCCTAGAACTATGAGGCTAACGACGTTTACCCTCATGACGACATGAAAGCCATTGCAACTCGTAGTTAACAGTCGTGACGTGATAGTTATTTACATCCTTCGCCCACGTGGTCTCACATCCATACACTCCTGCTCACGGGGACCCTCGGGCCTCAGATTTCTGCAAGCCTTTGCATCAGTGCGCGGGAAGAGAGCCCAGCCTTGGGGTCAGACCTCTGATCAAACCCTGCCCCTCGGTCCTGACGGTGTAGCCTAGGCGGGTGTCTGAATCTGAGCCTGGAGCAACGGCATCTGCCTCGTAAGGGCCTGGGGAGATGCAGGGGGATAATTTCAGAGTATTCCCAGAGAATCTAGGATGTGGCAGGGGCCCTTTACCTGGGGTAGCTTCCCATCCAGCGCAAAGCTTCCTCCCACAGCATCCCCGACCAATGGCCATTCGGCCCCTGCTTGACTCTCCCCGGCAGGAGTCTAGCACCTCATAGGGCATCCGTCCCATGTCCGGTGGAGTCTAACTGTCCAAAAGTTCTTTTGAACCAAATCCTCACCCTTAACTTATCCCTCTGGTGCCCCCTGTGCCTCCCAGGACACTCCCCTCCTCCAAAAGAAGAGAGAGTGGCTTTACAGCCCAAAAGGTCCCACACCTGAGAGCTGGTCTCCACCCGAACACTTCCGGTTGGCCCCAGGTGGGGGCCCTCGCCAGCCCCCTTTTCTTCATCTGTCAAATGAGGATGAAGCTCCTGCCAGCCCCCAACCTTCCCCCCCGACCCCTCAGGATGTCAGAGCCACAAAGGAGACATGGGGGAAAGGCGGCTGGGGACCGGGAAACCCATCACCACACCTAGAGGGCTCAGGATTCGCTTTCCAGCCCCTTCCTCTACCCGCCCTCCGGGATAACCTCCTCCCGGGAGGCGCCCCGAGGCTGGAGCCGCCGCTCCTTGCCCCCGTCCACGCGGGGGGTGGGGGGGACGCGGAGGGGCTGCGCCTGCAGCCTGGGGACCCGGAGGCCGGGAGGCCGCCCCCGCCCCCGCCCCCGCCTGCGGTCCCGCCCCGCGGCCCCCGGCCCGCCCGGCCCCGGCGCGAGGCCACCCAGTGGCGGCGCGCGGACCCACCTGGGGCGGCGCGGCGAGGGCTGGGGTCCGGCTTCGCGGCGGCCGGAGGCTGTGCGCCGGCCGCGCCTCGGCTCGCCGCCGCCGCCGCCGCCGAGCCCTCCCCCGGGCCTGCTCCACGTGGCCGCTCCACGTCGCCCTCCGGCCGGCCGCCGCCCTGGCCCGGGCAGAGTCCGCAGCGCCAGCGGCCGCGGGGCAGGGCCGCCGCCCTCCGCAGCCCGCGCCGGGCGTCCTCCCCGCGGTGCCGGGGCGCGCGTGTGCGCGCGCGCGCGTATCTGGGTCTCCGTGAGAGAGACGGGGACGGGCATCTAGAGAGACAGCTGGCGATGCTGGCGTTTAGGAGAAGCACGTCTAACCGTGGCGGGGCGCTGCCGGTGCCACTGCCTGCTGGCACCCAGCTGTGTATATGACAAGACAGAATGTTACTGTTAGTGTGACTGTGACTGGTGTATGTGGCTGTGTGTGTGAGGCACTTGTGACAGTAGGGGTATTTAGTGTCACTGTGTGTCCAGAGTGACATGGCCCTGAGAGTGTATGGCCAGTGTGGGAATGATCGGGTGTGTGACAGGAGAGGACAGTAGTGGTACCTGTGTTAGGATATTTGGCTGAACTCTTTCCTGAGTCGTTCGTGACGCTCAGGTGACAGCTGTGACTGCTGGTTTCCAGGGAAGGTGTCATTGTGTGGCTGTGACCCCGTGCATCACTGAGAAGCGGCTCCGTATGAGACACGCTTGGCGAGAGGGCTGGGAAAAGTGTCATCTTAAGGGTGATGGTGGCAGTCGTTTGCCAGCAGAGTGTCACCTACTCAAAATGGAGTGTCACCTACTTTTGTCACGATGATCAATTCCTCCTAGGCTGCAGACTACATCCTCACCCACTGGCCCAAGGACTTAGTTCTTTCTTTCTTCTATTTATTTCGTGAGAGAGAGAGCACATGAGTGTGCACGCATGAGCAGTGGAGGGGCAGAGAGAGAGAGGGAGAGAGAGAATCCCAAGCAGGCTTCTCGCTGTCACCACAAACTGCAAGATCATGACCTGAGCTAAAACCAAGAGTCGGAAACTCAACAGACTGAGCCACTCAGGCGTCCCACAAGGACTTAGTTCTTCAAAGAAATAACTTCCTACCTCTTCAGAATCTTCAACTTCTCCCTCTCCATCAGCTCCTTCCAATCTGTATCTATCAGAAAAAAACTGACTCTCATCAAAGTCCCCCTGACCTCCTTCCTATGGTGGACATTGCTGGACACTACCTCCTTGAATCATGGCATCCCCCGGGTTCAGCAACACCACCTTCTTCCTCTACTCATTTCTTCTTAGTTTTCTTTATGCACCAGAGTTCCTCTGGGCTCTCTCCTCACTCCCCACCTGCTCCTGTGTTCATCTGTTGATGTTGCTTCCATCACTACCTGTTATGCGTTGAACTGAGTCCCTCAAAAAGTCATATGTTGACATGCTCACCCCCAATACCTCAGAATGTGACTTTATTTGGAAACAGGGTCACTAAAGGTATACGTAGCGAAAATGAGGTCATATTGGAATAGGGTGAGCCCACCCCACTCCGGTATGACTGGTGTCCACATACAAAGGGGAAACTTGGGGGCGCCTGAGTGGCTCAGTCGGTTAAGCGTCCGACTCTTGGTCTCGGCTCAAGTCATGATCTCACAGTTTGTGAGTTTGAGCCTCCAGTCGAGCTATGCACTGACGGTGTAGAGTCTGCTTGGGGTTCTCTCTCTTTTCCATCCCCTGCTTGCGTGCTCTCTCTCCTCGAAATAAATAAATAAACCTTTTAAAAAAGGGCAAACTTGGGCATAGACCCCCCCCACACACACACACGGAAAACAGCATATGAAGAAGATGAAGCCAAGGAATGCCAAAGATTGCCACAAACCACTAGGAGCTAGAGAAGAGACATGGAAGAGATTCTTCCTCACAGCTCTCAGAAGGAACCAGTCTTTCTGGCACTTTGAAGTTGGCCTTCTGGTCTCCAGAACTGTAAGACCATACACTTCTGTTGTTTAGGACAGCCAGTATGCGGTACTTTGTTACGGCAACCCTGAGAACGAATCTACCGCTTAAACGCTGAGGACTGCCAAATCCCAAACTCCAATCTCCAAGCCCTAGACCTCTTCAGGAATTGAACAGCCTCTAATCTGTGCCTAGATTTTAATTTATAAAGGTGGCTGAGTGACAACATGGAGAGGTCAGTGTCATTGAAAGAAAAATTTAGTGTTCCAGTTATCCTGGAAATGAGAGGCACAGCTCACTACACAGGGTGACGGGGGCGGCGGGGGGGGGGGGAAGCCCCAGTGGGCTTCTGTCAGTGGGCAGAAAGGAGCGAGGAGGAAGGCATAGGCCACAGTCTTTGTTAAGTGGGAAAGACAAGGCAGGGCAAGGTAGACAGCTTAGGATCGGCTAGTTTGAGTAATTCAGGCAGGCTTTGGGACATAGGGACTGTCCCTAGTTATCTGATACCTGACCCTGGGCTGGTTTAGGACAGGGGAAATATTGGCTCGTTGTGTGAGATTTAGATAAAAGAAGTGGCTCAGAGTATGAGCTCCGGGATTGCAGGCGAAATGTCAACTTTGGCTGTTAGTTTGGCCCTGTGACTAATGCATGCCAAATAGACAAATACAGAATCTAAGACAATGCAATTAGAACACCTGCCAGCACCCTAACCTCTCTATGTGTCTGAGTCAAAATGCATCCTCCTCCTCCTCCTCCTCCTCCTTCTCGAAACTTCCCATCCCCCAGTTTCCTTAACCCAGGGACTGGTACTGCCACGCATCCCTGAGTCACACAGTCAGAAACCTGGGAGTCCTTCATGATTTCTCCTTCTCTCCCGACTTTCACTCTACCAAGTCCTATGCTATTCTGCCTCCTATCTCCTCTCCCAAGCTGCCTCCAGTCCAGGCAGCCATCCACCACGCCAAAGTACTGTTAACAGCCTCCTAACTGGCCTGTTTCCATTCTCATCCTCCTCCAATCCATTCTCCAAGTCGCCTGAATGATTCTTCTAAAACGTAACTCTGGTCATGTTACTCACCCCTTTGTAAAACTCTTTGATGGCTTTCTCCCAGCCTTAGTTGTTTTGTTTTTTAATGTTTATTCATTTTTGAGAGACAGAGCATGAGCAGGGGAGGAGCAGAGAGAGAGGGAGACACAGAATCTGAAGCAGGCTCTGAGCTGTCAGCACAGGGCCTGACGCTGGGCTCGAACTCACTGACTGTGAGATCAGGACCTGAGCTAAAGTCGGACGCTTAACTGACTGAGCCACCCAGGCGCCCCCCACCTCCTTAGTATAAACTCCCACATCCTTTGTGTTGCTGCTCACAGTCTGATTCTTGACCATCTCATATGTTCCCGACACACCAGATTTCTTTTGGTTCCTTTCAGAAGTCTCTCACACCAGGCTTTTGCTTATGCTGTTTCCGCTCCTGGAACAACTATGCTCTTCCCACCTCTCTCTTGCCTGGGAAACTCCTACTCAATTTCTGGTTTCACCTTAAATGTATCAGTCATTTAACATCCGGGTACACTTTCTCTGGCCCATGGAGTTTGGGCACCCTCCTCAGTGCTCTCACTGCAGCCAGTACTTCCCTTATCTAGCTCCGTGCCCTCTTGGCAGGGGTTCAACCCTGACTACCCATTTGAATCTTCTGGAGAACGTCTAAGTTATATCGATACCTAGGCTCCTCTCCAGACCAACTATAGCAGGGGGTGAGGCCTGGGCGCTGGTTGTTTTTAAGACTCCCTGATGAGGGGCACCTGGGTGGCTCAGTCGGTTAGGTATCCGACTTCAGCTCAGGTCATGATCTCATAGTCTGTGAGTTCAAGCCCCGCGTCGGGCTCTGTGCTGACAGCTCGGAGCCTGGAGCCTGCTTCTGATTCTGGTCTCCCTCTCTCTCTCTGCGCCTCCCCTGCCCACGCTTTGTCTCTCCTGCTCTCAAAAATAAATAAAACATTAAAAAAAAATTAAAAAAAAAAAAAAAGACTCCCTGATGAGGGATGCCTGGTGGCTGAGTTAAATGGCCAACTTAGGCTCAGGTCATGATGTCATGGTTCACGAGTTCAAGTCCCACATTGGGCTCTGTGCTGACAGCTCAGAACTTGGAGCCTGCTTCAGATTCTGTGTCTCCCTCTCTCTCTGCCTCTTCCCCACTCACACTCTGTCTCTCCCTCCCTCGAAAAAAATAAACATTAAAAATATTTTTTAAAAACCCACAAAAACAAAACTCCCAGATGATTCTAATCTTCAGTCACAGTTGAGAACCACTGCTCTCATAGATTACTTGTTCCCACATTCCAGTGAGACAGGGAACAGCATTCCAGGGGTATCCCAACTGCCTGGTGCAAAGCAGGGAATAAGTACGTATCTATTGTCCTTACTTGCCAGGGATTATGAAAGACGGTGTAGAGTGATGGTGTGTGACTTTAACCTTTGTGTGTGTGTGACTCAATGGGGAATGCCATCCACTCAATAGCTGAAACCTATGTGACAGTGTGGGTGTCACAGCGTAAATGGCTGTGCCCCGTATGGGAAGACCACTGTGAATGGCTGAAACTGTAGGACTGCAGGGCGTCACAAAGTGAGTGGCCACGTCCTGAATATGAAGGTCACAGTGAATGGCTGCCCTGTGTGAAAGGGCAGGATGTCATCAAGGAGTGGCTGTGTCCTGTGTGTCAGTGACTGGTTGGTTGAGGGACCGTGACCAAACTGCCTTACTAGCGTGGCGGGGGCAGAGCTTGAGGAAGGCGCTGGAGACACTTCTCACCAAGATGGCGGCTGGGGGGGAAGGTGGTAGTCCATGCAAGAGGCGGCACCGCTAGTCACCGCGAGGCGGAAGCAGGAGGCGCCCGGGCGCGCAATGTGGGCGACGGGCAGGGAGGCCACTGCAAGTAACTCGGATCAGCTCGGCGTCCGGCGAGGTCCGGGCCCCGCCCCTTGCCACGCCCACCGCGAGCGCTGCGGCCGGGGGCGGGGCGGGGTCCGGACCCCCGCCCCGCGCGGCAGCGGAGACCATCCCTGCACAGGCCGCCCAATGGCGTGTAACGGGCGGGGACCGGCGCACACCTGCCGGCCGCCTGGTCAAGGGCCAGGCGCAGGAGCCAGTCAAGAACTTGGAAGTCAGAACCCAACCACCTAAGATGCTGAGCTGTTCCCAGAGCCCTCAGAATGGCACCTGGACAGAGCCCTTCTCTCTGCTTTTGGGTCTTGGCGTTACCCTCTACTTGGGCTACTACTGGACATGTGTGCCCCAGGTGGGTGCGGGTCCAGTGCTCTGGCTGGCGGGTTTAGGATACTCGGGCCTACGGGGCAGCTTCCAGCCAGGGGCTAGAGCCCTTTGTGGGAGGTGGCATGATTGGGCCCCCTGCCCCAGGTGAAATTTGATGCCCCAACCCCACCCCCAGCCCTGCTGTGCTATAGAAGCGTTCTGCTTTGCCATTATCACCTAACGAAGAGTTAGTTCTTTGCCTGCCTAGATGCTCGGCGTCCCAAACGCTCTCCATGCCAGTTGGACCTTTCAGCTATCAGAGGGGTGCTGCTCCCTTTGATACGGACAAACAGTTGAGGAAGGGTCGGCTGGAAGGCATCCTCAGGTTACAGGGAGACTCTTTCCTCTTCTAAAAAGGCAGTGGAGCTGAGTTTCTCACTAGCTTCACAGAACAAAGGAACCGGAGGCGTTTGCGGCTGTGGCTGACTCCCACTATCCTGTTCACTTAGCAGAGCCTTGCTTCTCTTAAGGACTGGTAGAGGTTCCCCGTGTAGCTCAGGACTCATGAATAACCCTGTCATTATTCATTCAGCTGTGTTTTAAGTTCTAGGCTCTCATGTATATAGAGTGCAATGGTAAAGTCTCAAGAGGTTGATTTTGATGAACTTGGACGCTGAAGTTGAACACTGAAATTTAGATAAAATACATAATTTATATATTCAGAAAAATCTAAATCTTTTAATCTTCGTTAAGCTGATCTAGGTAACTAAGTCCGATAAAAAAAAACCTATTGATTCAAGCCCTTGGGAATCTATAGGGAATTTAAATGTTATCTAAACTTTCTGTATTTTCAGAGCTTTCTACATTCGCATGTAGTAAGTCTGCCTTGATAAAACAAAACTCCAAACCTTACGGTACCCTATAAACCTTACCTTATATGCCTGATTTCAAAAGTCAGTCATTTCAGATCAGAGCTGTCCTTAACTAAACATTTTCTTTTGCTTGCAACCAGCCACAAAGAACTCAGAGACCTCTGCCACTTTTTACTCAAAGCCCTCCTTGACTTCCAAATATGGGCTAAAATGCAGGAAAAAGCACGTTCTGGAAGCCCTGAGGAGTTTGGGTTGTCCGGCATGATAATGGACTAGTATTGATTCGCCCACTGTGACCAATGGCATATTACTAATTAATTCTCAGGAATGAGTCACTTCACTAGAGCTAAAATGAAATTAACCCATATAAATCAAGCTTGTGACCTAGTTTATTCTACACTACTGAGCTGTTTAATCAAGAATTCCCTAAATTGAGGCACCTGGGTGGCTCAGTTGGTTAAGCGTCTGACTCTTGATCTTGGCTCAGGTCATGATCTCATGGTTCATTGAGTTTGAGCCCCAAACTCTGCACTGACAGTGTGGAGCCTGCTTGGGATTCTATCTCCTCTGCCCCTTCCCTACTTGCATTCTCTCTCTCAAAATAACTAAACTTAAAAAAAAATCCATAAATTGATGACGACTCAAAATCTTGGTAATTAGGAGGTAATATAGTACAGTGACTAAGAGCACAAGCTCTGGGGTCAGACCTGGGTTTGAGTTCCAGCTCCGCCACTAGCTGTCTTTGGCAGCCTTCATGAGCCTTGACAACTTACTCAACATTCCAACCTTTTCCCACGGGGGATCACAGGATCTATTGTCAAAGAGCTATTGTGGAAATCACAGGATATAACCATGTAAAGTGCTTAGCACAATGCTTGAAACATGAGCACTCAACAAGTTCTACTTCCTAGTATTGGTGGTAGGATCATAATCGTGAATTCTGCTTTGCCTTTTGCTTGCTGTGTGACTTTGGGCAAACAACTTAAACTCTTTGAGTCACAGTTCCTTCACCAATAAAATATCCTCTCTCATAAGGTTGGGCTTAGTCTAGAACCTGCACGTAGCACACAATGAATCTCAAACATTATCAGTCCAGGGTTTAAGGACCAGGGTATGAGTCACATCTCTCAACAGTTGCACTAGCAACTTAGTCTCTCTAGTTCATAATTTACCCAGCCTTTTCTGAGTACTGAAACTGCAGAAGATGTAGGAATCTGGTCCTCAGGTTCCTTAGGGCTTGCAACAGAAATGCAATTTCTATTTCTTGAGCCCGAAGCCTTTTGGCTTTGTACTGCATACCAGTTTCATAAGCCTGCTATGTGGCTAAGTCTCCTCATTCGCTTGATGTGTATCCAAGAACCACACAGAGTGGCTGAAAGTTGGAGCCGAGTCCCCACTGACTTGTCTGTCTCTGCCATTGCATTACCTTCCCTCTGGTTGGCATGAAAGAAGAGAAAAATCTGTTCCTACTGGGACTATTCCTCCTTTGGAGTATGGTTTGACAAGAAAATGAGGTGCCGTGGCAGTAGCCCGTCAGCAGTGAGCACACGTGAGTATGTGGCAACGGGGTGCTAAGATCAGGAGCAGCCGGCATGGCTGGAGCTAGTCGCCAGTCGTAGGAAGAGGAGTGTGGTAAAACAACTGCAGGGCAGAAGTCACAGATTGAATGGTGCTGCATCTCTTTGGCCTCCGACCAGGATGCCAACCCTTACTGCAAGGCCTCAGCCGGGCAATTGATATTACCTGCTCTCTCCAAAATGGGTTTGGGGCACAGAGAGCCTGAGCGGGAGAGTCAGCCTCAGTCAGCTGCAGCAGCTCCCAGCCCTCGTACCACGTCGGCTGAGTCCGTCCTGGAGAGGTTGCCCTCCTGGACTGGAGTTCTTTGGGGCTCTCGCTGGACCGTTAACAGAGGGGACTTGGCCATTCCAGACTAAGAGATCTTAGATTTCTTCCCCCAGAGGCCAGCCTCTGGAGAGGGGTCACTCTGGTGTCAGGTGCCACGGGAGTGAGGCAGACCGTATTGTGGTTACAGAGGCCTCAGCTGGTGACTGGGCCCCGGTTTCTGTCCTTCCTGGAGCAACACTGTCCAGTCACTCTGGAGACTTTCTACCCTACGCTATGGTGTTTTGAGGGGCGGCTACAAACCATCTTCCGAGTCTTACTGCAGTCTAAGCCTCCAGTCCCTTACCGGAGGTAAGAAGGGACAGAGGGGGTGAATATGAAGCTGCAACTATTGGGGAATCCTACCTACTTCTCAAAACTGAAGGTAATCTTTGCCCCATCTACCTCAGTGTGTTGAGGCTAACAATGAGAGAGGCTATACAGAAGGGCTATTTAATTGCACAATAGTGAGGTAATATTTAATCTTTTATGTCCCATTACACCTTCTTATGGCCTTAATGTCTTGCACAGTGTATGCCCTCAAATGATACCAAAGGGAAGTTGTGGGAGTTGCTTGTGGGGGAAGGGAGGTAAACCTTTTGAAGCACATGGCGTTCCTAATAGTATCTTTGTGTGTGCCCTTTTCTCCAAAACCACAGCGAGGTCCTCCAAACCCCAGATGGAGGACGGCTCCTGCTAGACTGGGCTGGCCAGCACGACAGCAGTCAATACCCTGAGCCCAATACCCGGCCCATTGTATTACTGCTTCCTGGTATCACAGGCAGCAGCCAGGACTCCTATATCTTACAGCTAGTTAACCAAGCCCTGAGGGATGGTTATAGGTAAGGATAGCCCAGTCCGGAGGAGGTGGGTGGGCTCTGAGAACCTGTAATAGGGAGGTCGATCCAGACCCTGGTACCTCTGGGAAGAAAGCGTTATATGAAGGGCACCTTCTGACTGGGGTCTTTCTGAAGGCTGCCAAAAGGGGAGTGGGGCTTCTAGGAAAGGCCTGGCTGAGACGTACTTGTGTGTGTCACAGAGCTGTTGTATTTAATAACCGGGGCTGCCGCGGGGAAGAACTGCTGGTGAGTATCCTTTCTTCATCGCAGCCCTTCACCCCGCTCCCTTAAGAGATCCTTGGCCCTGGGGCTCTACCTACCTATCCTTCTTCCATTTCCCTTCCGTCTCTTGAACACTTCCATCCTTCTGCCTCTGGCCAGGGCCTCCCTCCCTCCCTACACAATTATCTGGTTTGCCTCAGACCCACAGGGCCTTTTGTGCCAGCAATACTGAAGATCTGGAGACAGTCGTGAACCACATAAAGCACCGCTACTCCCAAGCTCCACTGCTGGCCGTGGGCATCTCTCTTGGAGGGTAAAGGTTGCTTGGGCTTGACCCAAAGGTCCGGTCTTCCTTTGTTTCCTCCTCCATGTCCCCTCCCCCTCTCCTCTGTGCCAGCTCACTCATGCAAACCCTTCTTTCATGGCCCCTGGTCCGTCCTTCAGGATATTAGTGCTGAACCACCTAGCTCGAACAGGGCAGGATTCGGGGCTGGTGGCAGCACTGACTCTATCTGCGTGCTGGGATTCCTTCGAGACCATCCGCTCCCTGGAGACCCCACTCAACTTGCTGCTCTTCAATCAGCGCCTCACTGCCGAGCTCTGCCACATTGTGAACCGGTAGGGTCTTGGCAAGTGGGAGGGGGCAGTGGGCAGGGTGGGATGGCAGACACACCCGGTTCTCCCAGTGCTCAGACCAGTTCCGTATCTGGGTTTGCTTACTCAGGAGATAAGATAGGGTCAGGGTCAAAGCAGGGTCAAACCTCTATGATCTCTTTCGCAGAAATAGAAAGGTGATGGAAAAGGTGGTGAACGTAGACTCTGTGCTACAGGTATAGTCTTTGAACCACCAGGCCCTGCCCCAAACTGTTCAGCATCTTCTTATTCCCTGTCCTCACCCTGGCACCCCCCACCCTCTACCACGTGCAGGCCCGCACAATCCGCCAGTTTGATGAGCGCTACACAGCTGTGGCCTTTGGATACCAAGACTATGTCACCTACTACCAAGAGGCAAGCCTAGGAACCAAGGTAGATGCCATCCAGACCCCTGTGCTCTGCCTCAATGCAGCTGATGACCCCTTCTCCCCAGTCCATGGTGAGCACCCTGAATCTGGATGCTTTATGGGCCCTAGGGAAAACGGGCCGTGAGGTGCAACGGGAGAGAGACTGGGCTCTCAGGAGCGGCCAGTTCCTGACCTCCTCTCCAACCCCTCCCCAAGCCCTCCCTCTACAGGCTGTCCAACACTCGCCCCATGTGGCACTGCTCATCACAGCCCGGGGTGGCCACATCGGCTTCCTGGAAGGGCTGTTCCCCTGGCAGCACAGCTACATGAACCGCCTCCTGCAGCAGTATGCCCAAGCCATCTTCCAGCACCCAGTGGAGCTGCTCGAGCTCGGGGATCCCTCCCCTTCTGAGGGAGGCAAGAGCTGACAGGAGTACCACCGGGCTCTCAGTTCAGTCTGCTGGTTTATTAAATATCAACTTTTCCTGCTGAATGGGCTGCGGTTCCTTTTCCCTTTTCTCAAGGGTAGGGTGGACCATCCAGGAACTTACTGTATATGTCATGTGGCTGGCTTGGAGCTACCCAGCTGGACCCAGAGATACTGCCTAGGTCTTCCTTTTGCCTCATCCTTCCCTAAAGGCAAGTCCCAGGCCGGTGCTTGCTTCGGCAAACGCCAGGGGCTCACGTGAAGAGCAGCTGATGGACAGCAGTACCTCCAGGTTCTTGGGCATCCTCACAGATTTCTGGAGAAAGGACAAGCTCAACTTTGGAGCCTCTGGTAGGCGGAGGAAGAATGCAGGTGGTGTGGCCTGGACTTCAGATACCACTGTCCTGGGCGGATCCACGGAGGAAGAATGAAGAGTTCCCAGGATTCAGTCACACAGGACCACAGCCAAGCTTTAAGTGGGCGGTCCAGGCAGTGCCCATCAGTCTCATCAGAAGGAATCCCAATTATGGACCCAGGTGGAGAGAGCAATGGGGTTCAGGCCTCCACTCTGGTCTAGAAGGTAGTAGTGTCCAGGGCCCTGATTCTCTAGGAGCAGAAAGGCTAAAGAAAACCTGGAAAGACACTCTGGAGCAGCAGGATGGTCATGATAATAAGTCCGACACAAAGCAGGAGCAACAGCCACACAGGAACGCTCCCTGCAGGAGGGGTAAGGGAAGAAGTCAGCAGGCAAAGGGGCTTCACAGCCCTAAGAACGAAACCACTCGAGAAGGGGGCAGACGGCTACAAACAAGTGGCCCGTTCTCCGAGGGGCAAGTTTTTGCTATAGCTAGAGATGCGGTCGGACCCACCCCCAGCCCAATGACTCACTTCGTGAGGGCAGCAAGTGCAGTTGGCAACGACTATCCACGGCTACAGAGAACAGAGCAGTTTCGTGGAAGCCAAGGAGCTCTGGACCACGACCCTTCTCAGGTAGAAAGGCCACATCCGTCACGACAATGCCATGAGCCTCCCTCACATAGTAGAGGCGCTGGAGACAGGAGAAGAACTATTGAAGGACGGCCCGGTGGGGAACATTCCTCTGGAAAACAAGCTCCCTGTCCCCAGATGGCTTTCCCTTTAGAGCTGGGCCAGACCCTTCCTACACGCTTAGGTTGGAGCAGCCCCAGAGTCCCCACCCCAGAGCCCTCAGGGCTGGGCCCACCTTTACCCATTACCTGGAGGGAGAAAGCTATGTAGATGGCAACAGAGCCAGTGACTGTGCCCAGGCCTAGGAAGGTGCCCGAATCACTGCAACAAACAATAAAGCGCTCGCTGTCCCAGAGGCCTCCGCAGCAACATTCACCAACAGTTCTCTTCAGAGCCTCAGCCGGGACGCCTTCCCAAGCTCCCCCAGGCACCCCGCAACCAGCCAAGCCACCACTGTCTCACACCTGACACTAAGGCAGGAGATGACTTCATGGCCGCAGGACTTAGTCCGAAGGGGCAGGAAGGTGGAGCCATCCCAGGCTGTGAGGTAGCAGGGGGGAGGCTGGCGCAGACGCTTGTGGGGAATCTGCACTGTGAAGAGCCGCAGCCTGGCTGGCTGGTCTGGAACCTGCCCAAACCTGGGGGCCAGGGGAGATGATCCTCAGCTCCTGGGGCCTGCCCAGCCCTTCGCAGAGGTTTGTGCCCTCCCGCACCCTGGTCAGGCCTGGGGTGACACCCACCAGGGCTACCATCCTCCCCGGCTTCCCCCCAGTCTCTTCCCACTCCCCCACCACATCTAGGCTGTGCCTCTTTTAGCTACCCTCCGGGGTCTCACACCTGCAGGCCTGGTAGCGGTAAGGCGTGTTAGAAAAGGTGGGTCCGTTCTCTTGCCAGTGCAGCTGTGTCACCAGCTGATCCTTCTGCCACACGGAGGCCTTAAGGTCCCAGCCCACAGTTACCAACTAGTCAGGAATCAAGATTCCAAGGATGGACAGTTAGGGGATCCACTTACTGGACAAGCAGCATAATCACCTACTTTTTCGACGCTCTCACTTCCTCACCTTGCCATCGGGCCCCAAAGCCAGGTCCTCAATCTCTCCTTCATGGGCTCTGAACTCCAGAACTTTCTCTAGGCTGGGTACCTGCGACCAAACCACCACCATGGTCACCTTCGGGACCTAGCAAGGGTGCAATGATCCCCACCCCTCTTCTTTTCCGCCACTTGGTAGAGGCCACTCAAGTTTCCCAAAACGCATGATCAGTTTAGCACAATTCTGACCTTGCTGCTACTGACACCCCTCCTCTAACCCCGAAAAACCACACCTTCCAGATACGAACGTAGCCATCCGTCCCTCCAGTGGCCAGTAGCGTGTTATCGTGGTTGAAACATACAACTTTTTGCAACGGATCAGGGCTGAAGTCTGTCTGCACCGCTTGCAAATTCTCTACTCTGAGTTCTACCCCCTCCTGGTGGGTTTCAGCTCCAGACTTCTTCTCTCCTGGGGCTGTCCCCTTCCTCTGCCGAGGCCCCTGCTCCTTGGAACCTGAAATACAAAGAGCTGCCAGGTTCCAGAGTTCTATAGTAAATAGTACTTGCCCCCTCCCTACTAGTGAAGACCCAGCTTCTTGCCAGCAGGGTCACTGGTTATGGAAGCCATAACCCACTTCCACCTGCACGAGGCGGTGCACCATTTTGTTTTGAAACCAAAATAAGTGATTTTACTCACTTAACCCTTTCCCCAAAGTTAAAGAGGAAGCTTCTCACCTGCCTTCTCTGCCTTGTTTTTGCCCTTCTGTTGATGGGTCTGGAAGCGCAGGAGCTGACAGTGGGCATCCTGCCCTGCAGCAAGGATGTTACCAGCCAGCGCCAAGTTCATGGTAGCCTTCGTCTCTGTGTCATGGGAGTGTAGCAAAGAGGCGCTCAGGCGCCCATTAATCTGTTCTAGCTGCAGAAAGTGCTATAGAAGAGGGAACCAGAGTGAGCAAGGTTCAGGGGTGCCCAAAGAGCACCCCAAGGGCAAACTTACATCCTATAGTCTAAGCCCTACCTCTTTGCTTACTACATTTTCTACTTAAAAGGCCTTTTCCAGCCTGCTTGCTTCTTTCTTTTTCTTTGTTTCTTTCTTTGGAACCTCACAAATCTGTATAGCAAGGAGGGTTGGCATTCATACCTCCAGTTTGCAAAATAATAGGGCGATCCTCAGAAGAGTGAAGAAACCTTGCCTAATGCCCAAATACAGCATTCTTGCCGCTGCTAGAGAGCAGAGAGACAAGTCTATGAGGCCTCCCCAAGGAAAGAGCAGGATAAGACCCCTGGAGCTGCTCTCGAGGTTGAGTTGAAGCGTTCCTGCCTAAGCGGTGTCGTGTGCTGTTTTTACTCCACTTTACGATTCCCGGTAAGTTCTCAGCTGAAATTCGCGCCAGGGCGCCGGGCTTTCCACCGGGGAGGGGCAAACTAGAAATGCAGCTAGTCTCAAGCCGCAGGTACAGCCCACTCCCAAGACCCCTTACGCGCACCCCCACACCCCATCGCCCGTGGCGTTACCGGCTCCAGTCGCCCTGAGCTCTCACCACGCCATTCTTTATGCCCGTCTTGGCAGCGCCTCCTCCGCCCGCAGCGATGAGCAGCCCCGTGCTGGGGTCGACCTGAAGCGCGTACAACGGGAACGGGGCGCGGTACAGTTCGGGCGCCCGGCGCCGGCCCATCCTGCTAGCCGCGCGCGCTTCACTCTCCGCACCGGGGCACCCGGGACATGCCACGTCCGGCTTTCGACCAGTCTCCCGGCTGCTATTTAATTTGATCCCGTCGCCGGCAGGAGGATTCTCGACCGCTCTCTCACACCCTCGGAGTTGCCAAAACTCTAACCACACTCAAGAACCCAAAACCCCGCCCGGGCCGTCTTAACCCGGTCGGGCGAACTCGCAGTGCGCACGCGCACCTAGCCCCGGGCTCCCCTTGCGCAGGCGCAGGCCCGCCAATCCGAGTCAGCACTAGCGGGCCTCGGGGTGACGCAACCTCCGCGCCAGGGTTCTGTCCTCCTGTGACGTCAGTCTCCGCCGTGTTTGCGTGAGGTCAAAGAGGCAAGCTCCTCTTCCAGGCGATGTGTTTGGTGATTCCGGAGGAGGAAAGGAGCTAATAAAGGTTAAAAGAGGTTAATAAACCTTTAAAAAAAGAAATATTTGGGAGCTCCTCACTGGCTGAGACCCAGAACATGCTTCCCCTTGATCTCTGAGTTGTGAACTTGAGCCCCACCTTGGGTGTAGAGATTACCTAAAATCTTAAAAAAAAAAAAAAAAAAATATATATATATATATATATATATATATATACACACACACACACACACACACACACATATATATATATACCCTAATCCTATATATATATATATATACACACACACACATATGTGTGTGTGCAAATATATATATCTGGTGCAAAAAGGTGGTTCTATTAAAGCCTAGGACAGAACCTGTGGGTAGAAAGCTTGCGCTGGTGTTGTGAGGCGTGACTGATTATATACTTTCAAGTTGAGAGGCGATTAGGGACAGCACAAGCCTCCAAGGTATTTTGGAAGCTAGGTTTCCAGGACACTGAGGGGGCTAGCTGCTATTAGGAAAACATTTATTACTGTTCAGTAAAACCTCAGTCATGAGATGCTGCAGATGCATATCAGTGGGCTATATGCTTGGAGTATGATCGCCAACATGTATCTTGGGGGATAGAGATAAAGGAAGTTTCCAAAGGAATTTTTATATGTTAAAGTAGATCTACAGGATCCTAGAGGGTCAGGACCATGTTAAGCTAAGATTGACTTTTACCCTTAGCAAAGTGTCAACATCGAGGCAGTTGAGTTTCTAGAGGTCACTCTGCCTGTCTCAAGGACTTGTCAATGTAAGTTGTAAGGAAATCTAATTTTTTTTTGCCTTTGTTTCCTACACCAGTACACAAGTGCAGCCTTTACCTTTTACACCACAGAGGAAGTGATTTGTCCCAGGTCACACACTTTGGAAATTCAACATTTGGGGGGCACCTGGGTGGCTCAGTCGGTTAAGCGGCCGACTTCGGCTCAGGTCATGATCTCACAGTCTGTGAGTTCCAGCCCCGCGTCGGGCTCTGTGCTGACAGCTCAGAGCCTGGAGCCTGCTTCAGATTCTGTATCTCCCTCTCTCTTTGCCCTTCCCCTGCTCATACTCTGTCTCTATGTCTCTCAAAAATAAATAAACGTTAAAAAAAAAAAAAGAAATTCAACATTTGGGAACTTGAACTGTGTCTCTTGCCTTTTAATGAAGGCAGCATGGACTTTAAATTAAAACTGGCCTCAAACCTGGAATCTCCTGCTTCCTAGTGTGAGGAAACCACTCTTCACCTTAACAAATCACCTACTAAACAACCACCTCTGTGGTTGGTAGATGAGTCGGCCATGCTTTCAGCACTGCACATGGCTGCAGCACTGTGACAAGGGAGATAATTTATCTTCAGAAATACCAAATAAAAGCTGAGCTGTCTAGTTAACAGTAGGTTTATAACCTATTGGATATCTACATGGGCGCTCCCCTCCCATGATGGAGTCTCAGACCCTTGGACCCTTCACTTTCTGGTTCTTCTTCCCCTCTCCGTTTCGGGGGCTTGTTTTCCAGAAGCTTTGCAATGAACATGCGCCAGAGAACAAAGGAGGGACTGAAAGTCCCTGCGTCACCTCAGGAAATGTACGTGTGTTCCAAACAGCCTACTTTTTGCTTTCGGTGGGCATAGGCAATGTCTGGGTAAGGCTGTAACCTCTGTAGTACTCAGCCAGTGAGGAACCAGTGGAGAGACTTCACGCTAGGAGATAAATTGTCTGCTGTAACTGACTGGGCCTGTCCATCGGATACCCACTCTGGCAAGAACTTTGATTAAAGCCTTGCTTCACTGTGATCTGAGTCTCCACGTCCCTCCTTTGATTGTGTCAGTGGCCTTATTTCTCACATGCATTCAGGGGTTTCGGAGTGGGGATTGCTCCACGCTGACACCCTCAGAGGAAGGTGACTTAGGTCCCAGGCAGGTCAGGTCTCTTTTCTGCCTGACATCCACCTTCCTGAGGGGGCCCCTTGGGTTTCTGATCTTCAACATGAGGACTCTTAATGTTTCTCTGCAAGTGAACCCTAAGAATGCCCATCCCTTCAAGGAGACACCTCCTGCTGGTCACCTGGCTGTCTAAGTAAGCATCTTTGTGGGGGGGGAGCGGGGGGGGAGCGGGGAGGGATTATGTTTATTTCTTTATTTTTGAGAGAAAGAGAGAGAGCAAGCACAAGTGGGAGAGGGGCAGAGAGAGAGAGAGGGAAACACAGAATCTGAAGCAGGCTCCAGGCTCTGAGCTGTGAGCACAGAGCCCGATGTGGGGTTTGAACCCATGAACTGTGAGATCATGATCTGAATTGAAGTTGGACGCTTAACCAGCTGAGCCACCCAGGTGCCCCAGTAAGCATCCTTGTTAACCTAATATGGTAGGAAAAGATAGGATAACATAAGCAGAGAGGGGAAGATTAGGATCTGAGGTCCCTGGGTGGGGAAAAACACATATTTTGAAACAATGCTGGGAGGGTCTGACCACAGCAAACCCCCTTGGGCGTAAGGTTTCTCTTAAGAATGTAACAGACCCCACCAACTCCCCCTCAGGTTTTCCTCAGGAATTTGACAAAAGATCTGACTAAAAATAAGTAGGCCATAAAATGTATGACCCATAAGGAATGGCATGGCCATAGACCACACCTCATACAATGGAAACAACCAATCAGGAATGGACAACCCAGCACCTAGAGCTATCAAGCCAATAAGGGTAAAACCTGAGAAGGAACAAGGGGGAAAGGGAGGGGCGGCAACCAGAACCTTCTAAAACAAAGACCCTTGCCTATAGTCCCCAGGCATTCACTTTCAAATATCCCCTCTCTGTAAGGAGAGCTTTCATACTATTCTTCCTTTCTGATCTTATATTGTAATAAACTTTTGCCTGCTGCTCATTTTGTGTCCACCTCTTCATTCTTCAAAGCAGCAAGACAATGAATCCCAGGTATTGAGGTAAAAAATTCTGCAACACTAATGTGCACTCAGAGGAAGGGGCCCAGTGTCTTCATCTTTGGGGATGCCATTACCTGTCACACCAAATTGAATTGAATATGTGATGAGCCTCACAGAGCCCTCTGAATATCTCAGGTGCTCAGGCCTTATGGCTTCCATGGCCTCCTCGGATATATGGTAACAACTCTCCCTGGCCGCTCTGGTTCCTTTGACTCTCCCCCTCCCCTTCTTGAGTCATGGCCTCCTGTAGGTTCAGCTACCCACTGTGTCTGCTGTGCAGGACACAAACACAGGTTCTGCAGGGTCAGGCTTTATTGGATACACCAAAGGCTGAATGGGGTCTCAGGTGCCCTTCGTCCTCTTCAACCTGGAGAGAGCAGACTCCATAAAGGGCTCCCAGGGTTCAAGGCTGGAGAACACACGTGACTTCCCGCCAGCCAGCCCTTCAGGGAGTCTCGGGGGCTCCCAGAGTTCTGGGGCCTGGTGGGGGCAGTGGGGTTCGGAGGAGGTGCTCCAGGGAGCCTCCTTGGCTCTGGAACTAGAGTGGTGACTTTTGGAGAATGGGTTCTGGAGAGGCAGGCCTCTTTGGGGCAGAGGAAGGCCTGGGCTTCAGGGAGACAGAGGCCTGTTTTGGTGCCTGAGGTAGAGGCCCCTGTGATCGAGGGCCCGTAGATCTGAGACTCCCGGTCTGGGAGGGTGGGCCCCGGGCTGGATCTGCCCGTGCCTGAGCCGCTGGTACTTGAGCTGCTGGAGCCTGGGACGCCTGAGCGGCCCTGCCCTGAGGACCTACTTCCTCTGGCCTTTTTTCTGGCAACAGATGCAAGGCCCGGGCCTGACCCCGGGGCAGGCGGAGGCCAAAGCCAATGCCTAGGCGGAGTGGTCCGGATTCCTGGCCCTGTGCACAGGGCAGTAGTTGGGGGAAGGCAAGCAGCCGGGGTCCTGTCTTGTACCTGGGGATGGGGCAAGTGGGGCTGCGGGGCTTGAGACACACCAGGCATATAGGATATTCTACAACTGGGGCCTGGCCAGTTGTGCCTAGCCACAGGCGCTGCAAAAGCAGTAGCCGCAGGTCGTGTGCAATACGGCGGTGCCCCAGATGGGCCACTAGGGCCTGGGCCAGGGCCCCTGGGTCCCTGAACTCTGCAAGGTCCCTCTGGCTTGCCACGCATCCCCCCACCACCCCAGGGGACCCGGTGTCCCTGTACTGATGCCAGGGCCATGTCCGCCTCTTTGAGTGGACCCCACGAGAAGGAAGGCTGGGGGCCGGAGAAGTGACAGTCGAGTTAGGGCGGTGCGCTGGGTGGGAAGCAGCAGACAGGCAGTTCTGAGAGTGGGGGAGATATGGGTTCTGTAGCTGAGAGGGAGAGGAGGCAGGAGTAGGAGGAACGGAGGGGTAAAGCTGGCGCGTGGGAGAGGAAGAGTGTGTGAGGGAGAGAGAGAGGTAATTCTGTTGAAAGAAAGTTGGGGAGCTTGGGAGGGAGGAAAAGTAGGGATGTAGGGCAAAGTCAGAATTTGAGTCAGAGAAGTAGAAATGGGAACCAGGAGAGTGGGACCATGGGGGAGGGGAACAAGGTGGGTAAGCGGGAGGGGGTGATCGCTGGGGAGGCAGAGGCTGTACGTTGCCGGAAGGCAAGTCCGAAAGTTGCGAGGCGCCGTGAGGGGGGCGCCCAGGGGGTGCTGTGTTCTGTAGCAGCACCTGGTCCTTGTTTTGAGGCAACATTGCCTTGAATCCAGGAGGGACTGGGGCCTCAGGACCAGAGATTAGAGACCTAGCAGAATCAGCACAGTATCTCTGAGGCCAGACCTGGTGGAGAAATGAGGGCCTTCTGTGCGCAAGTGTGGCTCCAGGCCGGTGTCGGTGCTACCGTTGGTTGAGGACAAGGAGACACTCAGCCCTGGAGCACGAGGGGTCTCTGAGTGTTCGGACAGGCGCTTGGATCTAAACTTGGCCTCTCACTTTGCAGTCAGCCATTAGACGAGGGATATATGGGGATAGAGAATCAGAGCTGCGTCTTGGGAGCTGAGGGGCAGCAGTAATTATCTGGGTGGGCTAGGGAGGAAGACGCAGCCCATAGGACCTGTAGAGAAAGAGAGAAACTCAGATACTGGGAGAATTGGTCCCTTTCTCGCTCTGAAGGTTGATTTACTAAGACCCTAAATGCATGTCACCTTTGGGGTCAGAAGAGCCGGCAAAACATTCCTGGGAAAGTGAGAGGTGAGGAGGAGAGGAATGGAGGTGGGGAGGTAGGATGGAGATGGGACTAGAAATTGGGGGTGTTCTGATGCCGTGAGCTCTTACCAATGAGGGTTCCTCCAGGCTGTGTTTCACAAGGCACTTCAGCCATTGAGGGAACCTGGGAGAAAGAGGAACAGTCGCCAAATGGTGGATACACCCCCCTCTGTCCCCAGGATGTCACCCTAAACTCACTCTGACTCAGATTTCTGTCTGAGCCGTGCCCTCAATGTTCCTTCGCCAGGAGGAAGTCTTCCGTTATAGGTTTCTGCTCTCCTAAAGCTGAGTCAAGGATTCTGCAAGCATCCTGGTTTCCTGCCCACTCTGGTTTCCCTGACGCCTTGTTACCCTTAATGCTGATGTCCTCTGGCTCAGCCTGGCCCTGGCTGAGATGGCTGAGCACGCCCAGTAGCAGTAATACCAGTGGGGCCAGCTGGTGAAAGCCTCTGGGAGACTGGTCTTTGTCTAAGGGGCGGCGTTGCCGCCCCCCCTGGGAGTTAGGAACCCTATTCCCTGGGGGCAGTTCTCCCAGGCATCCAGTGCCTATGTCACAAAGGTCAGGTGCTGACGTAATACACTCTCCTCCTCAAGGCTCTAGGGCCTTCTTTCAGAGATCATCCAAAGGCTGACCTTTGACAAAACTGAAGCAGACAAAGTTCTTTGGGACACTCGGTCTCCCTTTCAGGCCCTCATCCTCCCCCTGCTCTCTGCCCATATACTTTACAGTTCCTACCACTCCCTACATCCAGGGTCCTCTCCGACCACACAGCCTATATGGGCTGGGCTCTCCCTTCGATTTCCTGTTTTCTTTTGCTTTCTGAGCAGTGCTCATGCTCTACACCAGTTCCCCCTTTGGGATATACTTCTATGTTTTAGTAAGTATTTTCTTAGTGAGATATAACTCATACACCATACAGGCTGCCCATTTAAAGTAAGTGTTCAATTAGCTGTTTTCTAGTTTACTCAGAGGTTGTGCAACTATTGCTTATACCTAAGCATGTTCTTTCTGATGCTATCTACATCTAGATAGATGATAGATATAGATATAGCCTCGTGGTGTGTTTCTTAAAAACTGTTTCATTTAAGGTATCTATTTTTATGGACATACAGATTATATATATTTATGGTGATAGGTAAATAAAGATAGATATTATAGGGAATTGGCTCATGTGTCTATGGAGGCCGAGAAGTCCGAAGGTCTGCAGACAGCAAGCTAGATACCAGGAGAGCCGATGGCATAGTTCTACCCCAAGTCCAAAGGCCCGAGAACCAGGAGAGCAGATGGTGTAAGCTCCAGGACAAATCTGAGTCCAAAGAGAAGAGAAAACCGATGTCCCAGTTTGAAGACAGGCAGAGAGAGTGAACTCTCCCTTATTCTGCCTTTTTTGTTCTACTCGGGCCTTCAGTGATTGAATGAGGCTCACCCGCAGCAGGGAGGCAAGCTGCTTCACTTGGTCTACCAATTCAGACACTAGTCTCAAGCAGAAACACCCTCACAGACACACCCGCATTAATGTTTAACTAAATATACGGGCACCTCCTGGCCCAATCAAGTTAACACATAAAATTAATCATCACGATATACAACTGAAAGATTAGATGCCCTTCCAAGGGGCTATGATGCCTATATTAAAGGAGGCTTTGCCCATATCAATATTTCTAATAGTGTTTTTTTTTTAGGTGCCCTGGAGGTTTTTTTTTTTTAGTTCAGGGCAAGTCATGATAAATTTAGGAATGAGTAGGAGTCATGGCTTGTATAAAGTGAGGGAAGGGCACTTCTGAGAAGGTGGGTGGAGGGAAAGGAAAACCAGGAAAGGTCTTAGGCACATCAGTCTTAGGGAGGAGGAAACATGTAAGTTGAAACTCAGCCCTCAGGGACTGAGAGGCTTCCTGGGACAAGGAACTTTTAGTGCTAAAACCAAGACAGTTCTGGAAAAAAAAACAGGACAATTGGTCACCCTAAAACTTGGGTCTTCTTGGAGAATATTCATGTTCCCCTCGGGGTATGAGAACCCCAATCTGGAGACTGCTGTTCAAATAAAAAAAGTCTATAGTAACTTCAGTTTACACTAATGGATCTCTCCCTTAATTTGTGCTAATTACTCTACTTCCTTGGTTTATGCTTAGTAAAACTTTATGGACTGAATGAATAGAAGTTCTCCAAGCATTTGGCATCCAAGGTGGGAATATGATATTGTAATGAACTTGTTTTAGTTTGCTAGTTGTTTCCTGGTGTAGATATCATCTCCCACACACCCTTCCCACCCTCCGTTTTCCAACCCTGGGCAAGAACACCGTGTATTATTTCTTTCAAATGCTATACAGCAGGCTCTTTCCAGAAATCTACAAATGTCTCTTAAGAGGATGGATGGATGAATGAGCAAACTGATAATTATTTCCAAGGATTTGACCTTTGCACTGTTTTCTTTTCCTTTCTTTCCTGTTTGAGTACATATTATATGGTAGGAAGGGGCTATTTACAGAACTACCTTGAGTATACTTGGAGAGATCATAATTATAAGAGAGATGTCAGATAACTGCAGATAGGTAAATAATTTATTCAAAAGGAGGGAAAAAGACAAATTCTAGGAGCTCAAATCAGTTTCTAGTTGCTTGCTAGGAAAATTTTGTTTTATTTTATTTTTTAATTTTTAATGTTTACTTATTTTTGAGAGAGACAGAGAGAGAGAGCACAAGCAGTGGGGAGGGGCAGAGAGAGAGAGGGAGACACCGAATCTGAAGCAGGTTCCAGGCTCCAAGCTGTCAACACTGAGCCCGACACGGGGCTTGAACCCACAAACCACAAGATCATGACCTGAGCCAAAGTTGGACGCTCAACTGATTGAGCCACCCAGGGGCCCCGTAGGAAAATTTTAAACTGAATTATTAAACAGAATGTATGTGAGCTCTGAGAAAGGAAACTGATGATCACAGTAGCCAGAGTCGATTCAAGTAAAATAACTTGCAGAGAACATACAGCCATCTGGAAGTGGTATATATGCTGTGTCATCAGGGAAAACAATTATATCTGGTCTTTTACTTTCCACGATGAGAAATGTGCTCTTGACCTTGCCAGCTAAAACACGACAGCCTAAAGTAAGCGCCACAATGCCAATTTTAAAAAAGTAGCTCACACAGACAGGAAATAATTCACATATTCTCTCTCTATAGTCTAGGTATTTGGGAAGACAAAATGTGACCCAAGTCCACGTCATTGATTTACCATGAGAAATCATACGTTGAAGGGACAGACTTATCGCTTTCAGCATCATCGATACTCTCAAATCATGTAGACAGACCTGCCTGGGAGTCAGAATGATGTTTGATGCTTGGTCTCTGAACAAGGGAAGTTGAGAAAATTAATGAATCAATTGCCTAAGAGCACCAAGCTAAGAGAGTTAGTTTCATTCACATCAGTAGAAAAACTCAAATAATGTAGAGCAGAAACATGTTTTTTTATACATAAAAGAACTGTCTTTTGTCCTCCTATATATATGTAGCAACTCTGAAGGTATCAGACGCCAAGCTTCCAGTGATGAGCTAAAAGTCGACAGGGGCTCCCATCCCAAGTTCCTCAGAACAGGTTCAAAAAGCCACCCACAGAAAACTCTACCACCGCCAGGGAGCTCATTGGGCAGTCCAGAGTTTCTTGCATTCTAACCATCTGTGAGATGAGTAGCCCATAGAATGAGCAGTGGGCATTCCCAGGCTTTCAGTTCAATATTCTTTCTTAGAAGACATTAAGTTGTTGCTAGGGCAGACTTCTCTCAGAAGCTTCATCTGAAATTTAACCTGGTCCATGCCAACGTCAGACTTATAGGAGAACCCATGGAAACCCCTACCAGATGGTAAATGGGTATGATCTCTTTCCTTCTGTAGGAACTTACCTCTCAGGGAAGGAGGGAGATCTGACTCCAACTTTTCTGAGCCTCGGCAAGACACAAAGTGGGAGGGAAGAAAAAAGCCACACTTGCAGCTATGTGGAAAGAGATCTTCTTGTGACAAATGCCTTTTCAGAGTCAGGTGACCTGAACACCCTCAGGGAGCTCCTCCACCTGAAGACTCAGTCCTCAGAAAGACTGGTCATGGTCAGATGAACCTGGGACTGTCAGGCTATCACCTCAGCATTGCATCCAGAGCAGGGATGCTGGTGTAGAAAGGAAAACTTACAAAGTGTCCACAAAGCCCCAAGTGGTGAACCAGGAGAGAGTGAGACTGATGTACAAGGAGTGGTGCCTCACAGGCCAGAAGGCGCAGAGGCTATTTCTGGCACTCCGTCATCTTCAAGGGTTCCCTAGCAAGTGCAAAGAAGGCAGACTGGAACTCAGCAAGCTGATCTTCAAGGCAGTAGGGTCTGGCATGGTGAAACTCGTCTCCAGGACACTCGTCTCTGTGGCATGGTTCTACCTAGATGCATGTGTGTGGGTGGCTCTGTGGAGTGGTACTTTGTCACGGCCTTGTGCTTCATCCCCAGCAGCCAGGTCACAGATAGAGAAAGGACAGCTTCTACCACGTGGGTCCAAGTGGAGAATACAGGCAGCAGGTGGGTGAAGACCTGTCTTCTCTACCATGTATTCTCTGGAAGTTGGTCTAGGATATCTACTTCGTGGGTCAGACATAGGGACGGTCCTGGAAACTAGTCTAACTCACAGAAGTTGGGTCTCAGGGCTTCTACATTGGCGTCTAATGATGATGACGGGTTCTCCTCTTCCTGGGTTTTGTTTCAGCAGCACCATCAGCCCCCGCTATCACAGGCTAAGGAAGAAGCCCATGCACAGTCCCACTTGGGTAGGATTGGCTCTCACTGAGGTGTAGGGAGGAAGTGAATGTAGAGTAGGATCATCTTCGCCTCAGAACTTGAGCCCCATCTCTCAGGAGTTGTTATTTATATTCGGAACAATGACCTTCTGGATACTGTTGGAAGTCCCTTTGAGAAAGAAGTGCTCGGCAAGCTCAGGATCCTTCTGCTTGGCTGTGGGCCAGTGGCAGGGGACGAGAAGAGCAGCTTTCTCCTTCCCCTTCTAGAACAGTCACTCATATTTTGCCTAATGTCTCAAGTGTTATAGAAGTGCCCTGAAGTTTTGCTACTTCCAGCTTCACATGGGAGCCCTCTTTTCTTATATTTTTAAAGAATGGTTTAAAAAATCTTTACTTAGTTTTGAGAGAGAGCGAGAGTGTGAGAGATGGGTGGGGCAAAGAGAAAGAGGGAGACAGTGGGGGAGGGGCAGAAAGAAAGAGGGAGACAGAGAAGCCCAAGTGCAGGGCCTTAGGTCATGATCTCACGGTCATGAGATCAGGTAATGATCTCATGGTGATGCATTTGAGCCCCACACTGGGCCCTGTGCTGAGCATGTAGCCTGCTTAAGAGTCTCTCTCCCTCTCTCTCTGCCTCTCCTCCCCACTCACGTTCTCTTTCAAAATAAATAAATAAACGTAAAAAAATAAAATACTTTTACTTTTAAACAAAAAAAAATAGAATAAGAGTGAGAGATACCCAACTCATTTTATGAAGTTAGTGTACCCTTGATACCAAAACCAAATAATGATGGTTAAAAGAAAATTGAATCTCATTTCACTCATGATATAGCTGTAAAAATTCTAAACAACATATTAACTATATGAATCAGAGAGTGTATTTTTTAAAAAGTTATCACAAGCAGATAGGACTTATCACAGGAACTCAAGCAAGATTTATCATCAGAAAATACAACAAAATAATTTGGGATGCCTGGATGGCTCGGTTGGTTGACCAACGACTTCAGCTAGGGTCATGATCTCGCGGTTTGTTTGAGCCCCATGTCGGGCTTTGTTCTGACAGCGCAGAGCCTGCTTTGGATTCTCTGTCCTCCTCACTCTCTGCTCCTCCCCGCTAGCACTCTCTCTCCCTGTCTAAAATAAATAAACATTTAATAAAAAGAAAACACAACAAAATAATTTAACATATTATTGGACTGAGGGAGAAAAATCATGATCGTATCTCAGTTGATGCAGAAAAGCATTTGATAAAGTTCTATACCTACTTATAATTAAAAAACAAACACCAAAAACCTCTTACCAAACAAGGAATAGAAGGACACGTCCTTAACTTGCTAAAGGCTATATATCAAAAGCCTACAGCAAATAGTATGCTTAATGGAGAAATTCTAGATATGTTCGGTGTAGGGTTAGGGGAAGAAAACAGTGCCGGCTACCACTATTTCCTGTTAACGTAGTATTGGAAGCACAAGTCAATGCTCTAAGGAAAGAAAAAGAAACAAGTGTAAAGACTGAGAGGAAGAAATAAAATCATCATTTTGTATCTACTTTGGAAAACCAATGGAAGCAACAGAGTTTTAAGACTAATAAGAAAGCTCAGCAAGGTTGCTGGATTCGAGACAAACTTTAAAAATTTGCTAGCATTTCTGTTTAGCAGCCATTATAAACTAGAAAATGGAATAGAATTAGAGCATTTGCAAGAGCAACGAAAACTGTGAACTAATTAGTTCAACACAATTGTGAACTATTTCACCGAAGCGAGAATACACAGACATTCATGGAATAAACTATACAATTAATAAAGGATATAGAAGATGTTTAAAATAAAATGAGAGGGGCGCCTGGGTGGCTCAGTCAGTTAAGCGTCTGACTTCGGCTCAGGTCATTGATCTCGCGGTTCATGAATTTGAGCCCCACATGGGGCTCTGTGCTGACAGCTCGGAGCCTGGAGTCTGCTTTGGATTCTGTGTCTCCCTCTCTCTCTATGCCCCTCACCCACTCACGCTCTGTCTCTCTCTGTCTCAAAAAATAAACATAAAAAAGTAAAATGAGAGAGATTTCATGTTTTTGGAATGATTGACTCAAAAGTATAAAGATAGCAATATTCCCCCAATTAACTCATTTACTCCATAAAATCCCAATCAAATTTTCAGTTGAACTTTATAGGAACCTAATGAGCTTTCTCTAAAATCTATATGGAAAAATAAGGGTCCAGAAATAACTAAATCAACCTTCAAAAATAAGAGCAAAGAGGGGAGTTTTATCATACCAAATAATAAGACAGGCCACAAAGTCATAACAAGAAAAGCAGTGTGCTGGTAGCTCAAACACAGACAAAAAGATCAGCAAGACAGAATAGAGAACTCAGAAATTGACTTTTGTATGAATATGGGAACTTATTATATAACAAAGTGGGAGCTGCAGCTGAACAGGAAGAGAGAATGGACTGTTCAGCAGATGATGTTGGGATAACAGTCTCCCTGTAGGGAGAAAATAAAACTGGCTCCCTATATGGAGAAAAATAAAATGCGATCTCCACAAAGCACCCACACAGGATGCTTGAACTTGTCAGTTATCAGATAAAGGCAAATTAAAGCAGTCGTTTATAGCTATCCCACCATAAAACTGGGACTCTGGTTAATATCAGGCGGTGTTGAACTTGTGGGGCTCTAGGGTCCTGTGCAGCGCTGACAGCAGCCACTCTGGATGGCACTCTGGCAACCTCAGCTGATTAAGCCGGCATTCTGGGCTTAGACATATGTTTTTGTTTTTGGTTTTTTAATCTTGCATAGATCCACAAGGACACATGCAATGGTATCATGATGGCATTTTGGGGGTGATGATGAGTTGGAAGCAATCTGGATGTCCATCCCTGGGGCTCTGGGTGATCAAAATGTGATAGGTATCCTGCAGCAAGTCAGAAGAAGGGGGCTTAAAAACATAGGATGGGACTTCCGGTAGTGGCAGCGGGAAGTGGGTTACTGGGGGGCGTCTAGGCCTGTGCCGAGGGGACTCCAGCAGGAATCGGAGCCATCAGAACCGTCACTATGACTTTGGTCAAGGGCAGCAAGATGCCGCAGCACACTCACCGCAGGATGAGGTGTATTCTGCAAGATGGCCGATCTTCTTTCGAACTCAATATAAGCAGAAAGAGAAGAGATACTGCTTTGGGGGGAAGAACCTGGTCTCAAATGATAGTAGGGGGACCTCTTCCCAAAGGTACTGGCATTGCCGGAGTGCCACCTGCTGAGCTGCCGGGGCCCCAGGCACAGCTGCTGTCAGGGGAACCCCAACTGGTGTTCTAGGGCCCCGGGTTCCTACAGGACTTACCGGACCAGTCAGAGGGGCTTCTGGGGCATCCCAACAGGTGATGACTCCGCAAGGAAGAGGCCAGCACTGCAGGGGACCCAAATCAGTATCTGCCTGGCCTTGGGGGTCCTTCCCCACCTGTGGGCCAAGGGGTACCCCCCTCCAGGTATGATGGGCCCACCACCTGGCATGAGGCCTCCCGCGGGTCCCCCAGTGGGGATCATCCCTGGACAAGGAACTTCAGTGGGTATGCTCCTCTGTGGATATGAGCCCCCTCTGCCTGGGAAGTGAGGGCCCCTCCCCTGGGAAAACACCCGCTAAGGCCCTAGACTCATCTTGCCCCTTCTAAGCTCTCTCCCTGTTTCCTGAAAGGCTACACATGGTCCTTTTACTTCCTTTTGGCCCGTCAAACTAGTTCATAATAAACTCTTAAGAATATTATAAAACAGAGGCGCCTGGGTGGCTCAGTCGGTTAAGTGTCGGACTTTTGATTTCAGCTCAGGTCATGATCTCGCAGTTCGTGGGATGGAGCCCCGTGGTGGGTTCCCCAGCTGACGGCACAGAGTCTGCTTGGGATTCTCTCTCCCCCTCTCTCTCTGCCCCTCCTCTGCTCATGCTCTCTGTCTCTCTCTCTCTCTCTCAAAATAAATAAATAAATATTTAACACACACACACACACACACACACACACACACACACACCCCTCACGTCTAGCACGGGGACAGACATGTGAGTAACCCACCCAAGGCAGAACACCACAGGGCTGGGGCCGTCTTCCAAGTCCATCTGGCTTCCCCAGGCTCTCATTTCAACCCCATCACTTACTAGATGTTTGACGCTGGGTGAGTCGTATCACCTCCTGATGCCTGTTTTCCCATCTGTAAGAGGAAGATGTCAGAGTCTCTTTTTTCTTAGAAGTTTGTTCTGAGAAATAAACAAGAGAAGACGTATCAAGTGCTTAGCACAGTGCCTGACACACAGTGACCTAAACACACTGAGCTTCGAGGAAGCTAGCCAGGGTGTGGTCATGCATCAGTTAGGGTACCCATCAAACAGGGAGACATGGGCTCTGGGCTCTGTGGGGTTTGAAGAAATCTTCACAAATAAAGGCATAACCCGACAGACAAAGGCAGCTTTTCCCTGGCAGAGCTGGAGGAAGGTATTCCAGGGGACGGAAAAGCACTAGGTTGGAAATAGGAGGCCTGCTTGGAAGATGGGAATTAGTGCCCCGTGGCTGGAAGGTCATGTTCGTTGGCAAGGGGAGGAAACGTCCTTTTAGGGATGTGTGCAGGCACGCTTCTGGCAGAGGAGGAGGTTCGGGGCCCTTCCATGGGTTTGAGCCTCAAAGCTGGAGTTGCACATCCATCGGGAAACTACTGGACAGGGGGTCTGGCAAGTCTCTGGGGAGGGAGCTCCCTTCCCACCAACCGCCTGCCTTCTTGAGCGGGGTCCTCCTCCCAGGGCCCGGCCACTCCCGGCATCCCGTACCCCCACCCTTGAGCCGGCTGGGAGGCAGGCAGGAGGCTTCTCGCGGGGGCCGTGCCGGGTGGGCGGTTTTCCCAGAGCAAAGAGTGAAGCGGGACTGACTTGGCGCCAGTTCCCTCAGATATAGACACTGCCGGCTGGGTGGCCTGAGCCCGGGAGCTCCCTCAGGCACTGTGTTCCTGTCCCAGGGGCCGCAGCACCACCCTCCAGGGGTGTGGCGTGTCACGGAGGGAGGTCAGAAGGGCACCAGCCATGCCAGGAGTGGGGCAGAACCCGGCTAAGGCCAAGCCGCGGTTGGTAGCAGCCACTGGCAGGAAGAGGAGCCACCTGAGCAGGACAAGGCAGGACCTGTGGGAAGAGACAAACCCGAGCGACCAGAGGTGGAGCAGAGCTGCCCCGAGCCTACGAGGGGTCAGAGCTGGGAGCCTGGCCCGTGGCAGGGTAAGGAATCACTCACTGGCCCTGTGGAGGGAGCTGCGGGAGGCAGGGGCGGAAGGGGCTAAGGTGTCACCTCTGCTGGCAAAGCCTCACTCAGTATTACCCGTCCCTGCCCAAGAGGGGGACACTGGCGCCTTGGACTCCAAGGCTCCAGACTTGGGTGGTTGGGATAATTTGAGCTGGTCTTACCCAGAGCACAGTTCAGAGAGCTGGCCCAACTCACTTCTTTCAAGGAAACTGAGGCCTAAAGGAGGGATGCGAATGCCCCAAGGCCCCAGAGCAGCAGCCAGTGGTGGGGCCAGCGCTGCAGCTGTGTATTTCGGCCCCTGGTTTGGTGTCCTTTTTCCTTCTTTACTGCAGCTGCCTCTTCATGTCGGGACCTGGCCGGGCAAGGGTGAGCCCTGCAGGGCAGGGGTGGCTCGGTGCTCCCTGCGGGCCCACGGCACCCCGATAGGAGGATTCAGGCTTGGCCGCGGGTGGAGCAAGGGCTAGAGTGTTAGAAAGAGTAAAGGACCCTCAGCTTCTGAGCTGTCATCTGACCCCAAGTGAGACCTTTTCTCCATTTCCTCAGCCATAAAGCAGGGCGGACGAAGAGAGCTTGAAGCCCTCGGGTCTCTGCTGTTTGGCACATTGCTGCTCCGGAAGGAGACCTCACACTAGAATGTTCTTAGAAACCAGGGCCAGATGGGGATCCAGTCAGACCCACTCAACCTGGGTTCCTCTCTGCAGAGTGAGGCCAGTCCTGAGAACGCTGCTCGGGAGCGGAGTCGCGTGAGGACGCTGCGCCAGGCCTTCCTGGCCCTGCAGGCCGCTCTGCCCGCCGTGCCCCCTGACACCAAGCTCTCCAAGCTGGACGTGCTGGTGCTGGCCACCAGCTACATAGCCCACCTCACCCGCACACTTGGTCATGAGCTGCCTGGTCCCGCCTGGCCACCCTTCCTGCGTGGACTCTGCTACCTGCACCCTCTCAAGGTAGGCCACGAGCTCAGGGGTCTGGGATGGACTGGACTTAGGCCTCCGGCTCAGATCAGAACTGATGTTGGGACCAGCTGCTTCCTGCTCTCTCAGAGGGAGAGGAGCCAAGGCTGGCTCTTGGGACTGGACTGACCTTGGGTGCAGTGGAGGTGGTGATTGGAAATGACTTCATGAAAATGTGGTTCTTCCAAGAGGAGGGAAATTCACAGAGGTCCCAAGACTCTGGGGTGCCTGGTGGCAGGGGAGAAAAAGGAGCAGCTTCCGGGCCTGGGGCCTGGGAAAGGAAACCGCAGCAGGAAAGCCCTAGAGTCAGGGCACATCGCCCCTTCATACAAAGCCTCGGTGTCCTCTGGACTTCTGCCATAGAGAAGTTCTCTGGGAGAATGAGGTCCTCATTCTAGAAGCAATCAAGCTGGGGTCGGGGAGCAGTCTGGGAGGGTGCTTCCTGCCTGTACCACCTCCCAGACCAGGACCTACCTTTTCAGAGCCTCAGCTTTATCACATGTGAAAGGGGAGAGAACATGAGCCTTATTTCTCCTTCCAGGGTACGAAACGAGATCACGAATGAGAAGTATAATTAACAATATCCACCATCACAGTGACAGCGATAGCATTATCTGGGTGCTAAAGTTATGCCACGAGCTGGGCCTAGCACTTCGGTCATTTCTACCTTTCAGTCCACACAAGAACCAAATGAGGATTACTTTATAAGTGAGGAAATCCAATCTCAGGGAGAGTAAGTGGCTGAACGTAGTTGGAACCCAAGGGTGTCTGAGCCCATGGTCACGGCCACCAAGCAGGCCAAGGGGACGGCACTGTAAGTTGCCGGTTGCAGAAGAAAGGGTCATGCTTGCCCTCTGGGGATAGATAGAGCGCTGTGAGGGGGTCAACCTTGTTTTATGGAGGGTGCTTTCACGATCTCTCTCCCCGAAACATCATAGTTCTGAAATGTCTTGAAAACTTGAGATTGTTTTCTTTCATGCAAATACAGCTTAAATGCAAGAATTTGGGATTAAATGGGGGCAACTCTGAAATACTGATGGTTTCATAGTCGTAAAACGACAACCAAAGTAAGGCCCTTGCACGTAGGTGGTAACGGAGAAATATGTTGAAGAATGAACCGATGAGAGCCGGTTTAGGTCTAGAACTTGGGCAGTTTGGTGGGATGGGACAGTTTGCTGGGGGCAGTACCCCTTAGACCCCCCCGGTTGAGGGGCTGTCAGGAGGAGGGCAGACCTCAGGGCAGAGTAACCTGGTGTTTTGGGGGGGATGTCCACACTCCTGCTGGAAGGCTGGGTAATCTTTGGAGGTCCCCAGCTTAGACGGACAGAGCAGCACTGATGAGTGTGGCCAGAGGCACTTGGGTGGGGGGCTGGGCAAGAGAAGAGGTCAGGACTGGTCAGTATCCGGAGGAGCCTCTCCTTGCCCTGGTTCTGCTGCCCTCCCCGCTGCCCGGCCCTTGGCTACTGCCAGCGCTGCCATCCACCTACCTCCCCACTATCGGGGGGCTCCGTTCAGGGCTCTCGCTCTCCTCAAACAGTTCCTTGTGACCACCAGGCTCAGGTGGTCAGGAGAACGCATAGGGCCCTAAGTGGCAGTGAGTCAGAGACTGCTGTCGTCAGAGTGGTGATGAGGGAGGGTTCCGGGAGGGGGGCTAAGGAAGGCCATGTTTGGGGCTATAACTTTGGGAGTATTGCTTGCCATCCCCATGTCTTGCAGAAGTGGCCCATGCGATCTCGTCTCTATGCTGGAGGTCTGGGGAGCTCTGGCCTTGACCCCACTACAGTCACCGCATCAAGCCAAAGAACAAAGGAAGCAGAGGCTGGGCCCCAAGTCTCTGAAGAGGCACACGCTCTCTTTCCCATGAAGCCACTCTCACCAGCTCTTGGTGACAAATGAGCATCACGCTTGCCCTTGTCTCCCAGACCACAACTCGAGCTTAGGGACCTGGATTCTCTACCAGCCCTGCCTGTCTTCACCCTGACTCTCGGCCCTCGGATCAGAGGGGCTCAGGTTCAGCTCGCAGTTTCCAGCGTGCAGACCAGGCGAAGCTGTCGGCCCTTCAGCAATGGGAGGGTACTCGGGAGCACCGGGGGCTGAGGGAGGGGGGCGAAGATGTTGATCTGGGCACCTAGGTGGTGACTCCTCAGTGGCTTCTGCTGTGGCAGCTGCAAGGGAAGTGAGAGAGGAAGAGGTTGGCTGGTTGGTTGGAAGTTGAGTGAGAGCACCGCCCCCCCTTGCTTTTCTCCCCTAAGCTTCCCACAGACGCTCCGGAGAACGCAAGCACAACGACAAGGCTGTGCAGGTGCAGAGGCAAAGGCCTAGGACAGCTGCAGCTGCAGGTGCTGATGGGAAAGCCTGGGGCCAGACATGTGAGTGTGAATCGAACTGGGCCAGGGTCACGTCGCCAGAGCCTGGCTAGGCGGGAACCTGTTGCTTTGTTCCACAAGCCCTTACCCAATGTCGAAGAAGCAGCGGGGAACTGAGGAGTCTCGTCTGCATTATGGTCTCTGCAGCTGCCCCTCGTCACTCCACTGCCTCCCTCTCTGGGCCCCAAGCCCCTTCCGCTCTTTTCTGGATATGACTTATATTTACAGGTTAAGCCAGAAAACTTACGTTGCTTGCATTCCAGTTTCCACAGAAACTTTTCGATGGTCCGAGCTGCCTAGTTTGAGACGATCTTATCCCCGAGGCAGGTCTACCGGAACTGAACGAGACAGCACCTTGCATCTGAAGAATACAGATGGGCCTGATTATATCCCTGAAGGACCTTGGAGAGAGAACAGATATCTTTGCCAGAGGATGATAATTACAGCCTTCTCTTTCCATTGTGTTAGATAGCCAACCCCCAGGAAAAGCAAGATAGGCCTGGGTGCGGTGAGCTCATTGTGTGATTTTGGCCTACGGTCTCACCGGCCCTGGAGTTATTTCCACAATCTGGCTACAGATGACCTCCCCGGAGGCAGCTGCCCGCCACGGGCACTGCCCTCCCAAGCACTCCTTCAGTCTTGCCACGGGGTGTCAGAAATCTGTTAGAGCTTTGGGGGAATTTCTCTCTGACTCTGAAGAAATAACTTAAGGACTAATCATAGAGTCTGCACATCCCAAAAGTAACTTTCCTTTCCAGATCGGATATAGCTTCAAACCCAAAGGCACCTGAAGTCCAGACAGAGAAGGAACCAGCTCTTTTTTTTTTTTTTTTTAATGTTTATTCATTTTAGAGACACAGAGCGTGAGCAAGTGAGGGGCAGAGAGAGAGGGAGACACAGAATCCGAAGTAGGCTCCAGGCTCCGAGCCGTCAGCACAGACACAGGGGCTCGAACTCATGAACCAGGAGATCACGACCTGAGCTGGAGTCAGAAATCCCACCCACTGAGCCACCCAGGTGCCCCAGAACCAGCTTTTTGTTAAACATCAGTGCCTCCGAGTGGGAGGGGATGGGCTAGGCTGACTAGAGTCCCAAATGGGGTCGACTTAGAGCCACTGTTGCCACTAGGGGACTAAACGAGGTTCTGGGCGGGCCGGGAGTGGCCAGAGGCCTGGGTTCTGACACGATGAACCATAGCTCCTCCACAGGGCTGGCCAGGACCACAGGGGAAAGGGGCTGAGGGGTGACTCAGCAAGTCAGGGTGGAGGCTGAAAAAGACACAGGACGTGCCAGCCACGGGCTGCATGGGACGTGGGAGAGCAGCTGAACCGTGGCTGGGAGCCATGGGGAGAAGGTCTCGGCCAAGGCCGAACTCGTAAATCTACCAGGTCTCCGCTGAGGGGCCTGGAGAGCTTGTGCAGAACCGCTCCTGAGCAGCTGGGTGAGGCCAGGCAGGGGCAGGGACCAGGTGCGGGTGGGCATGAGCACAGTGTTCTCACAAGACCATAAAAGTCCGGCTTGCAGATTCTATTTTTAAAGCCAAATAGCAGTATCTTTCCTGGTGGAGTTTGAAGGTGGCGGGAAGAGGAGCAGATGAATTTCCTCCCGAGCTGGTGAAACACGGTCTTTCTCTGGGGGTGAAACTGGGGAAAGCTGGTTTTAGGTGTACATTGGGGGGGGCGTCCCTTTCTGATAGCTAAGGAGACTAGTTTGGAGCCTGCCTCATCCCACGCTACTCAGACTCTAGCCTTTGCCCAGTGGTATCAGATCCCCTCCTGCGCCTTGCTCCGGTAGAGAAGACAAGGGCAGTAAAGGAAGATACAGCTGGTAGAGGGCTGAGGAAGGACAAGCGCCATCAATACAAGTTGCTTAGGCCGCCTCAGGCTCTATGCGGGCAAAGCTGTTTTCTTTTGTGCCCAGGCCAGCCTCTGGGGTCCAGAGGCTGTGGCCTCCAGCCAGAGGCACCCAGCACAGGCCAGGTTGCCAAAGGGCTATGAGGAGGCAGGCGGAGGCAAGGGAAGGACCCGACGAAATGTCAGGTCAGAGACTTGGATCCACGAACAGACCAGAACCAGGAGTTCTTCGCCTCTGCAGCAGAGGAAGGAAACACCTGCTCACTGGGAGACCTTCTATCCCACCAGGTCTAGGGGCGTGCAGTAGGCAAGAGTAGTAAGAGGCAGGTGAGACTCGGGTCCAGAGACAGCTTGGTCCCCTGGGAACAGGGGTGTGTGGGAAAGAGGTTCCGAAAGGAAACAGATGCACAGGGGACAAAATGACACTAAGGTGGCCTGGCTCAGGAGTCAGAGGGATGCCTGGCCCACTTGGTTAGCTTTTCCTGCCCGCCCAGGGTGCCCGAGGTGGCAGGGGAGGGGGCAGCGATGGCCAGGACGGCTTCCCTGGAGTGGATGTGCGTATGTTTCCTGATGAGTGGTAGAGTTGCAGGGCAGAGGCTCGGGCCACAGGAGAGGGAATGGCTAAGAGAGGGTCGAGGCTGCGGATTTTACCATTTGGGAACTAGTGTCATTAGAATGCACGATTTCGTCTTCTCTGAGAAATTTCTTTTCTCTTCCTCGGAAAGGCACCTGGCTAGAATAAGTCAGATGCTACTGTCCTTCCTCTTTTGTGGCACAAGCCCTAAACTCAGGACACCTGCATGCTTGGTTTTATAGATCAGGAGTTGGCTCACTGGCCACAGTGGACCAAGTCCAGCCCACCTCCTCCCTCCACCCACCATGTTCCTATAAATACAGTTTTGTGGGAATACGGTCACATCCATTTGTTACACTCATCGGCTGCTTTCTGGAGACAGCAGAATTGAATAGATGCCACGGGTTAAGCCTAAAATATTTACAATCTGGCCCTTTAAGAAAAAGTTTACTGACGCTCACTCTAGATCACAGGTACTCAAAGTGTGGTCTGGGAACTCTGGGGGTCCCTGAGGCCCTTTCAATGGTCTAAATGGCCAAAACCATTTTCTTTTCTTTTTTTAAAATATTTATTTATTTATTTATTCTGAGAGAGATGAAGCATGAGAGCATGTGCACGAATTGGAGGGCGGGGCAGACAGAGAGAGAGAGAGAGAGAGAGAAAGAGAGAATCCTAGCAGTCTCCGCACTGCCAGTGTGGTGTCCAACATGGGACTCAATCCCACGAACCGTGACATCGTGACCTCAGCCAAAACCAAGAATTGGACACCCAACCGACTGAGCCACCCAAGAGCCCCTAAAACCATTTTCATAATACAAAACACTATTGCCTTCTCTTACTCTTCTCTCACGAGCATAGTGGAATGTTCTAGAAGCCATACATATGTTGATATTGCAACAGATGGGATGTATAAGCAGTCTATTACAACAGACATTAAAGATATTTGCAAAAATGTCAAACAATGCCGCTCCTCTCACTAAATATTTTTCAATATGGAAAATAATTATTTTTCATTAAAATGTTCTATATATTCACATACAGTGGGTTAATTAATGTAATTTTTAAGTAACAGCAAGATGTCAGCTGTTGAGCAAAACAGAGGACAAGGGACCACCTCAATGGCATTAGGGCAGGAGCTGTAAGATTAGGTGTAACCTACAGAAGGTACTGGAAGGTGACTACCAGCCGCCAGTAAGGTATTAGAGGGGACTGAAGTGGGAACTAAGGACAGATGCATTGAATTAACTGAGGAGTTATGAAGGGGCAAAGACAACTGAGGTTTTTTAATCTAAAAAAAAATACAAAAAATTATGATCTAGAAATCAGAAGAAGAACAATCCTCCACAGAAAGGAGGCTAGAAAGAGAAAAAACAAGTTCAGTAAATCAGGCCTAAATAACATCAGTTACATCAGGCTACAGTGGGCTGGAACCTCGGGGTTGGGGCCAAGTTGGATGAAAATAGATTCTATGTTTCACAGCCCAGAAACCACAACTAACTGCAGGCTGAATGGCAGAGCCCTTGGAGCTGCTGGTGCAAATACAGGTACGCTCTCTTATAGAGAGCCTTTATAAGGTGCTTGGGGAGGGAGCCAGCCATAACTGATGCACTCGTGTCGGGTGAATAGAAAACTTTCAAGGTCTAATATGCTCTGAGAAGAAGGCCAGCGCATAAATCAGAAGTCGAAGCAAAGCTCAGTTATAACCGCTGAAGTGTGGGCATGTGCCAAGCCTGCTGGGAAGGGCTACGTCTCATCGCGAGATGCCATTGGCCCTGACGCTGGGAGGGCTGCCAGATGTGGGATGTTCCAGCCAGCAAAATTCCTCCTCCTTCACAGGCAAGGTTGGTAGAATGTGCCACGCTAACACAGTTCTAGCACTCCACCGTCTGGACAAGGAAGTGAGCTTCCCCTTGATCAGTCTCCCCTATCTTGGCAACAATGTGCCACCACCATTATTTCCCTGGACATAAAGGCAGACCAGGGCAGACCTTTTTGCTTTCGGAAGTTTCGTCATTAGAATATGCCATTGACCCGAACAGGTGGGCCCCTCATACATTACTATAAAATGAATATTGACTTGTGCCTTTAAAAGGTGGAACTCGGGTGGGGGATAAAATGGTATTACTAAAAAATTATGAAATCCTAGGCTGTATTTGAAACCCCAGACTGGATACAGGACCCAGGGTTAACAGATTTTCATGGAATTCCTGTTATGTGCGAGCTAGGGGCGTGGAGGACGGAGGGTGGGGGCGGAGTTGAGGGAGGACAACCGGCTAGCCCTTTTCGAAAGGCAGTGTTACTTTGTAGAAGAGACCTTGATATTGCAAATACTTCCAAGAAACCAGCTGTTGGAAACACCACCAGTGAGGTGGTGGGTGTGTTACTAATACTGTGCTTTTTAAAGAACTAGAATGGGTAGGGGCACCTGGGTGGCTCAGTTAAGCATCCAACTTCGGCTCAGGTCATAACCTCACGGCTGGTGAGTCCCAGTTCTGCCTTGAGCTCTGTGCCAACAGTTCAGGACCGGGATCCTGCTTCAGACTCTGCCTCCCTTTCTCTCTCTGCCCCTCCCCTGCTCATGGACACACAGACAGACTCTCTCACTTATAAATAAACATTATAAAAAAAAAAAAACAAGACCGGAAGAGGACTGGTCTTATGCATAGTAAAAGAAGCCAGAGCCTTCCGCAGCTTCCCAGAAACAGTAAAAATCCTAAGTCGATCATTATATGTCCATCCTCCTAAAGCCCTTTTAAGAAGAAAAGTGTTATTTCCAGCTCAAGATGACACAGAAATTGGTGGGGCTTCTTGCCCCACACCCTTTACTGGAGGATATTTCTTCTTTAGAGTGTTACAAGGATGATCTTTGTATAACGTCAGGAGTGAAGAAACTATCAAGAAGCCGCCCCCAAATTGACAAAACATCTATGTTGAAATATCCCCTCTGGCTTTACCAGAATCTTTTCCACTTAAATTTACATCCTAAGGCAGGGAAATCACCCATTTTGAAACAACTCCCAGCTCTTTCCAAATTGCAAAATTATGGAAGAAAGTGACTCTGATCTTTTTTTTCTATGTTTATTTTTGAGAGAGAGAGAGAGAGAGGAGGGGGGAGGGGCAGAGAGAGGGAGACACAGGATCTGAAGCAGCCTCCATGCTGAAAGCAGAGAGTCTGATGCGGGGCTCAAATTCACGAACTGTGAGATCATGACCTGAGCCGAAATCAGACGCTTAACCGACTGAGCCACTTGGGCGCCCCAAAATGACTCTGATCTTGATAGAAGTGTATCAAAAGGGATCATCGGTTCTCCCATGCTTTTGTGGGAGCCTTTGTTTTATCCCAGCTTGATGTGGCCCTCGTTGATTGGCTCGCTACCTAGGGCAAGAATTCCTCACAGGGCTTTCATTCAGTCTGTGCTCGGTTTTCGGCAACCACGCAACTCTGTTTCTCCAGAGACACTCTAAAACAAACATGAAGAAACCGAGCAGGAAAGGGAATACTTGGGTTTATAAAACATACTTGGCTGTGAAATAGAACTTACCCGCCTTCTAGGACTCCTGCACGAGTGACAGGTTTTCTAAGAAAAATCGTTGGACTTCCATTTCTGACAATATGGGGGACCTGATATGCAGAGAAATCCTGCTGGTACAGAACACTCAAAATGAGGGATCAAATATTAAAAACATATTTTTAAGTGTACTTTGGGGCCGGCAGAAAAGTAGGGGAAGGGGATAAGAGAAGGGATAAGAAGCCATAAAACCAAAACTGGTAAGCCAGCACTGAGGCCAGTATTGCTACCCCAGCGTGGGGTTTTAATAGGCCAGATTTGGATTCAAGAGACAAAGCCTGGGGCCTGTACGAAATGGGAAGTTGAGTTAGAGATCCTGTCATAAAGTCAATACCTTCAGTGTGTAAAAGAGAGTTGACCACACTTGCCCAAACAGACCTTGGCTGGGGTGGGTGGGGGAAGTTTCCCAGACTTCTTTTTTTTTTATGTTTATTAATTTATTTTTGAGAGAGAAAGGTGCACACAAGTGAATGGGGGAGGAATGGAGAGAGGGCGAGGGGGGGGCAGGGGGGAGAGAATCCCAAGCAGGCTCTGCACTGTCATCTCGGAGCCCGATGTAGGGCTTGAACTTATAAACCATGAGATCATGACCTAGGCCAAAATCAAGAGGTACCCGCTCCACTGACTGAGCCACCCAGACACCCTTTCCCAGAGATTTCTAAGCCTTCAAACTTTAGGGGGGGGGGCAAAAAAACCCAAAAATTTTGATGAGTCTCAATTTAGGGGTGTTTCTAGGCACAGGCAAGTACAATTCCTCTCTGGAAAAATATACTTTAAATCTAGGCTTTGAAGGATTCCTATGAATAAAATTCTAACAAACTTGAGCGCATAGTAAACAGTTATAAACATCTGAAAGAAACAGAAGCCACCATAGGCCAATGATGGCAGAAACACCGAAAGAAACACTGAACTGTGGAATCACATCTGTAATGACTACAGATACTGTTATGTTTATGTACATCATACCCATTAAAGATGCTTCCTATGTTTAAAGAAATAATGAGTATTTTGAAAAGACAATCCAGGAACAAGCTAAAGATGAACAGGCAAAATTGGAGAAAATCATCATTTGTAGAAATTTAAAATAAGATACTTTAACTAGAAACCCAGCGGATGATTAAAAACGGCTGAAAACAGAGCAAGTAAATTAAAAAATACGCATGAAGAAATTACTCATCATTCAGTACATACGGACAAAGAAAAGAGATGAAAAATAGAAAAAGAAGACTATAGGAGACTATGTTCATGAACCTGGAATCAGGAAATACTGTTTCTTAAAGAAAAAAAGAGCCTAACCCTAAAGGAAAAAAGGTGACGTTGTACCACATAAAATTAAGAACATCTATTCATCGCAAGACACCAATTCAGAGAGTGAAAAAGACAAGTTCACAGACTGGGAGAAGATATTGACAACGCATATAATCAACCGGGCTTATATCAGTGATGAGGGAAATAGAGGCCAGAAAAATGTAGTTTAAATTAAATTCCCTTACAGTCTGCAGCCCATTGATAGATGTCAGACACCCGCAGCGTGCAATACTTCTCAAGACGTTCTGAAGGCCCTGAAGTTTACTCTCCCTTAAAAAACCAGAAGCAACCTTATCTTGACAATAGCTAAATCCTCAGGGTCCTGTGAGACCCTGCTTTCACGATCCAGAAATTCCTTGGAAACTAACTTGATCTCTACCCCCCTCCCAAATCGAAAACTATATAATCAGTTGCTCCTCACAACCCCAGGGCAGCTATTTCTGCCCCTGGGTCCTGTGCCGTGCTTGAATAAAATCGCCTTTTTGCCCTAAAGACGTCTCAAGTATTCTTTCTTAGCCATTGCTCACGAACCCCACTTCAAATTTCATCATCAAGAGTATATTAAAAATCCCCACAGAGCAATAAGAAAAAGCCGGGTCATCCAACTGTAAATGAGCTAGAGACTTAATGACTTGCACCTTAAAAAAAGGGAGGGAGGCTTGAACTTGCAACCTCAAAATCAAGAGTCCCTTGCTCCACCAACTGAGCCGGCCAGGCCTCCCAAATAGAAACCTTTTTAAAAGTTTTATTTATTTAAGTAATCTCTACACCCCACGTGGGGCTGCAACCCAGGACCCCAGACGGCAAGAGTCGTGGGCTCCTCGGACCCAGCCAGCCAGGCGCCCCGCGAAGATACTTTCTGAGGATGGCCACCGTCAATAGTAATTAGGAATATGCAAATTTAAGCAGCTCTTTCTGCCCACGGGTCCTGTCCTAAGCTTCAATAAAACCATGTTTTTGCACCCGAGGGTGGGGGGGAAGAAATATGCATATTGAAATCACAATGCACCTGTTTTCATTTCCTTTAGGTGCTGGGGCCGGCCTCCTAGCAGCGGCAGTTCTGTCGGTGGGCACCTTGCTAAACTTCGCCAATAGGGGGTGCTAGAGGAAGCCTGCAAAGTGGGCGGAGGAAGCGGGAATGAACTTGCGACCCGCGCCAGAGTCTAGTGGTGGCAGCTCCTCTCCCCCTTCCCCTTCCCCGCCCCCCTTTGCCACCCCCCGCCCCCAGCTCCCGGCCGCCTCCGGCGCTGCACTAGGTCTAAGTTTCCAGCTTTCCCCCTCAGAAACAGTTTCAGTTGTGCCCCTTAAAGATACCAGCACCAACCCTCCAGTACTCCTTCCTCCGAGGTCTGAGTTCCACCTCCCCCAGGCTCCTCTAAGCTTCCGGGTTCCAGTAACCTTCTAACTCTTAGCCCTTTGTTAGCCGCTACCCGTCCAGGGGCTTCCTTCCGTGGCCGCCTCTGTGTTTTCTTGGCATTTCCCTTTGGCTTTTGCTGTCCTTGTAATAAATTTTCTCTGTTAACTGGTTTCTGTGTTCCTGACTAGACCCTGACTGATAGGCCAGCCACGGTTTGATTCTTTTGGAATCTGCCCTGCCTCCTGACCGGGAATGCATTGAACATCACTCCCATTTTAAATAGGGAACCTGAGGGCTGCGACAAGTTTCGCGGATCCTTATAGCCTCAGTTGGTTGACCATGACATCTTGACACCGTTACAGAAATCAGAGAGAGCCAAAGAGAGCAGAGCATCTTGGGTGTCTACTACTGTGACTGGCTGCCCCAGGGGACAACTAGGGGTCGCACCAATCCTAGAACACCCTCTGGCTCGATTTTTTTTTTTTTAAGGTTTGTTTATTTTTGAGAGAGAGAGAGCACGAGCAGGGGAGGGGCAGAGGAGAGAGGAAGAGACACAGAATCCCAAGCAGGCTCTGGGCTCTGAGCTGTCAGCACAGAGCCTGACGCGGGTCTGGAACTCAGGAACTACCAGACCATGACCCGAGTTGAAGCCCCACACTTAACCGACTGAGCCACCTAGACGCCCCTCGACTTTTTTTTTTCCCTTCTGCGATTGTGCACAGGAAAATGGCGTCTTCCCTAAAGTTTTCACGCCCCTCCTCAGATAAGTGGTTGAGGAAACTGAATTTGAGAACATCTAACTCCGCAGGTGCCCTGCCTGCTGTTGCTATGGCCACCATTGTGTACGTGTGTTTAACAACGTCATTGGAAGGGCTGATTCTTTAACCAGATGGTAAACATGTGTGCGGAGCTTGCCCAGCAAAGGAACGAGCAGGTTATGCAATTTGTAAGCAAAACATGAGCCAAGACCTTGCTTGATGGGCCATGATTTTTCGGTGTTCTTCTGGCAGTGGGCTACCCCAACCATTATGAGTGGTGGTAAACCCAGGTCACCTATGCTCCTAACCAAAACCCCTCATGGTGTATAATTTTCCTACCTCACCTCCATAGCTCTCACCATTTAAATTTGTGTCTAAATAAAGCAGAATACAAGCTGTTCTTCAAACACCTATTTTTATTGACACTTTAAGCCAGAACATTCTCGTAAGATTTTCCTAATGCATAAATTCTCAATTGGGCCAATGTCTTGGCTCTGCCCAGAGGCATCAATTATCCTTGGGCTATCAGCTCCTCACCTCCTCAAATGCGATTTCCTTTTGCTTCGCTTCAACCACCTACTCGTTCAGTCATGCCCTTCACCATTTCATCACCAATAACTGCACCATCTCCAAAATCTCTGTTTCAAGAATTCTGGCTTGATATTTTGATCCTAATCTCCTCCATCTCGCTCAGTACATGCAGTCCAGCATTTTTCTTCAGCCTTCCTGAAACCTGTGACTCATACTAACCATTTGCTCTCACTTCCTCACTTCCTCCTTACTCGTCTCAGATCCTACGTTTGTTATTGTAATTGCTCCCTTACAGATACCTCTATCCCTTGCCTCCCTTCCGCTGTTTTTGCCTGGCAATATCCTGCCCCTGTGCTATTTTCTACTCCGATCCTTGCCTGCACACTGCTGCAGATGAACGCACAACTTCGTCAGTGGCCTGCCTTGAAACTCTCACCGGGAATCCCAAATGGGCACTCCTCGACCCAGTGTGGCAACTTGCCCCAGTGTGTTCCCTTTCCACGCTCTAGCGCATTTATTTCCTGCTCCTTTTCTCTACTCAGACCTCCCAGCTTACCGTCGCCACACGCTTCACGGAGAAAACAAGAACCAGCAGGCAGGAACCCCTCCATCATCCTACCAACAAACACACCTACCGATTTCCCAGCTGCGTGCCCACGCTCTCGATAGACAGAGCCTGCCTTCCTTGTGGACCGAGATCCCACCCTCTCTTGCCCTTAGGAGGGCCTCACTTCTAAAAATATTTCCTCTCCCTCCTTCTGAATCCTTAGCTTTTTCCACCCCTGGGTCATTCCTCCCATTTATATCAGCATACAAACACTCTCTAAGTACCATATCTTCCATTAAAAAAACTTCTTTGATCTCAAAGCCCCGTCTCCCTATGACCCCACTTCCCTGTTCCACTGCATGGCAAACCTTTAAAAAAATACTCTCGGTTGTCTTTCCTCCTTCACACACTCTAATGTCTATCTCCCTCTTACCTCTAAAACTGCACTGATGGGGCGCCCTGGGTGGCTCAGTTGAGCATCTGCCTTCAGTGCGGGTCATGATCTCGTGGTCTGAGGGTTCGAGTCCCACATCAGGTTCTGTGCTGATGGCTTTGGAGCCTGGAGCCTGCTTCAGATTCTGTGTCTCCATCTCTGTCTGCCCCTGCCCCACTCATGCTGTGTCTCTCTCCATCTCTCAAAAATGAATAAATGTTAATAAATAAATAAATAAATAAATAATAAATAAATAAAAATAAACCTGCACTGGTAAGGCCATCGATGGCCTCCTTTTTGCCACATCTGATGTTCATTTCTACGGCCTCATCTTAGTGTTTTGTTTTAAGCATCATTTGACTCTTTTGACAGTTCTGTCCTCTTTTTTATTATTATTATTCTTTTTGTTGTTTTTTTTTAAGTAGGCTCCATGCGCAATGTGGGGCCTGAACCCAGGACCTCAGATCAAGAGTCACGTGCTCTACAGGCTGAGCTAGCCAAGTGTCCAACTCTGTCCTTTTTTTTTTTAAGTTTATTTATTTATTTTAAGAGGGGGGAGGGGCATCAAAAGAGGGAGAGAGAGAATCCCAAGCAAGCTCCACAGGTTAGTGTGGAACCTGCTGCGAGGGAGGCTCGAACTCATGAACCTTGAGATCACAACCTGCAGCTGAGGTCGGACGCTTAAGCAACTGAGCCACCCAGGTGTCCCCCCAGCTTTGTCCTTCTTGAAATGCTTTTCTTCTCTAGGCTCCCTAACCAGCTGTTCCTTCTCTGTCTTCTTCCTGGCCCCTCCTTCTCTGTCCTGTTTTTAAATGTCCAAACAGCATTGTACCGGGATTCTCGCACAGAGAGTTGTGACACCGAGGCTTTTCTTTCCAGGAAGCAACTTTATTCCTGCCAGCACCGCTCAGTTGGATTCGTACCTGAAGAGATTGAGCCCCAAACATCCCATGGCATAGTTTTTTAATAACATTTTTTTATTGTTTTGTCTCCCATATATGGTAACACACACAAACACGTAGTCTGATTAAGTAGTCTCAGTTTACAAGGTCGTGAAGGATGTTGTCACATAGGGGCATAGCCAGGTTACCGTGAAGTTTTTTTTGTTTTGTTTTGTTTTCTGTCTTTGTTTTCTCTCCTTAGGGAGGGGACCCTACCACATTCTCCCTTCGATGCTCAGACCCCTGTATTTTGGGTCAAAGACCATGATCTTGGTTTAGAGGTTTCTATTTTTATAACATTATTACATGAGTGGCTGTCCTTTTTATTTTATTTATTTTTAATTTTTTTAATGTTTATTTATTTTTGAAAGTGAGAGAGTCAGAGCAGGAGTTGAGGAGGCGCAGAGAGAGAGGGAGGCACAGAACCTGAAGCAAGCAAACTCCAGGCTCTGAGCTGTCAGCACAGAGCCCGACGCAGGGCTCAAACTCACAAACTGTCAGTTCATGACCTGAGCTGAAGTCAGACACTTTAGCTTAACCGACTGAGCCACCCAGGCGCCCCTGTCCTTTTTAAATCATGGCCTCGATGAGACTGGAGACAGACCGTACAAACCAGGGAGCTAAGCAGGGTAAGATTAACCCCCCTCCCCAAATTAGGAGGATAATTCCCGTGTGGGTTTTGAATCCCCCAAGAGTTGAAAACCATCCTCCAAATAACTCCCCGGCGTTCCAGCCGGTCCAGGTCTGGACCGGGACACGAGCAACCTTTCCCATTCACGCGTGATCTCCTCTGTGACTTTTCCCTCATCATCTCTCTGTAGGCAGCAGTTGCTCAGGTTAAATTTTCCACCAAGACCTTTCTCAGAAGCAAGCAGGTAATCTAAGGCCAAGCGACTTTGACAGACGGCACTGCGCAGTTTGGTTTGCTGCTTGGCTGGTAAGTGAAGAGCTCTGGCGGTTTCACAGGGTATAATTTCTACAACTGCTGGCAGTCTAATTATGTGGTTTAGCATGTAAATGGGAGCCCAGTAGCCCCAAGACCCATCTTCTGCCCGGGTGGCAGGGCCATAATATTGGATTATATGCTTGGGAGGCCATTTATCATCTTTTTAATGGCCGATTTGTAAGGCACGCTGCTTCCTTGGAGTCTCCCTGTCCCCATACACTTGGACTCTCAAGTTTTCCCTCTAGCAAGCAGGAGCAGGAGAAAGATTGACGAATAGGTTCCAGCACATATGACCCTGACCAGACTGAGGGAAGTACAATATAGGCTGTCCTTCCACATGCCTTGTATGGTCCACCTGGGACCCGTCCTTTGATGGCCACACCGACATTGTCTCAGGCCTCTTGGAGATGAGAGAAGTTCGACAAGGGGTGGGGATCTGGCTCAAGGTGATCTGGGGCTCCCTATCATTGAGTTTTTTTAGGCAGTTGAGTTATAGAATCTTTCGCCTCACCATGTTAAGTTGTTTTTTTTTTGTTTTTTAATTTTTTTAATGTTTATTTATTTTCGAGAGACATAGAGACAGCGAATGAGCAGGGGAAGGGCAGAGAGAGAGGGAGACACAGAATCCAAAGCAGGCTCCAGGCTCTGAGCCATCAGCACAGAGCCTGACATGGGGCTCGAACTCACAGACTGTGAGATCATGACCTGAGCTGAAGTTGGCCGCTTAACCAACTGAGTCACCTAGGCGCCCCCACCATGTTAAGTTTTTAACAGAGACGACGATGAACTTTTTCCCCACTAGGCAAGGAGTTTTTCCCAATAATTGAGCTCTTGAGAAGCCAAACCCCAGTAGTAGGACTGGGGTATTTGTTTTACTATAAGGTTTGTGGGGATCTAATTTTCTAGTCTCTTATGGCCGTTGTTTCCCCACGTTGGCACCATGGAAAGGTGAGTGTTAACAGAAACCTCTCACCACGTTTCCAGCCGGCCAGGGTGCCTTGGCCAATCTTGTGGCAAAGAGGAGAGCAAGAATCACAGGTGGGAAACAAGGCATGCCGGTGCATCACAGTAAGGAAACGTATCGAAAATAAGGACAGTCTTTTGTTTCATCAGACTGTGGATTCCTCAGGCTTCTGCCGTGCACGGATTAGTCAGCTTCTGGAGTGACTAAAGCAGGGCTGCAGTCTCCCAGAGTCTCTGGAGTTGCAGATGACTTTTTTTCGTACGGTCGGCTTGCACAGCATTGAGGGATCAGGAATCCAATCCCAGTTTCGAGATACCGGCTTTACTCTGCTGTAGTGAATCCAGGGACCCACTTTGGCCACCTGTACTGCAGTAGGAGTGGACAAAATGACAGTGAACGGGCCCCTCCGGAGGGGTTTCAGGGGTAGGACATTTCACTCCATTATCCATATTGCATCTCCTGGTTTAAAGGGACGAGTGCCTGTGGTCAGATTCATAGGTCATTGCTCCCTGACCCAGTGGTGTAAGGTGGTTAGGGTAAAGCCAAGAGCCTGTATCTGTTGTCTTAGAGTTAGATTGTCTATCGCATTTAAATCCCCCCCACCTTATGCCCCTGATAATGGGGGGGAGGGTGCCCATAAAGGATTTTATGAGAGGAGAACCCCAGATGTTTCTTTAGCCTCCCACTCGCAGCTGCAGTCTGCCTCCCTGAAGGTCTCTTATCTCTCCCTGCCTAATGTTAACCCTTTCCCTATTTTTCTTCCCTGAAATAGGGCCCGTGACTGCTGTTATGGAACAGGGACGATGACCGTGACCGTTCTGGCATCTTCAAGCTGATGAGGGACAGCGTAAGGGTATGGCAGTTAGAGTCTACCCAAGGGTCGGGCGAGTAGCCCACAGTATGGTTTGACAGGAAGGCTGGCAGGCAAGAGGCGGCATAAACATGAGCAGACACAAAGAGAAAAACACAAAGTAAAGATTATCCCGACCAACGAGATGGCATCTTAAGATCTTGTCTACAGTTTCCAAACCTGTCCAACAATCTAGGAGAGACCCTGACTACGAGAGAGAGTCAAGGTAGCCATTTCCCGTTATTAATTGGTAAATGTTTAGGTAAGCCAAACCTGGGTATTATCTCATAAAGCAGAATTTTTATTACTTTTTGTGCCTCTTCTGTCTTGTAGGGGAAGGCCTTTACCCAATTAGTAAAAGTATTAACCCACACCGACAGATGTTGGAATTTCTTGACCTTGGCATAGGAGTGAAACCCAATTGTCAGTCTTCTGGAGAGACTCCAGTTTCTTGATTGACTGGGAGAGTCTGTGGTTGAAAGTATTATTTCTAAGATATACTTCACAGGCTGATATTACTTGCAGAACTGTCCTTGACAAATTTTTTTTCAGTAAACATCCTTTGGGCCATTTGATAAGTTTGTCCCTCCCTCTGAAAAGCCTGCTGCTGTGTTTTAATGATCTTTTAGCTCTGTGAGCTTGGAAATAGTAACTGCCCTGCTCTGTTTGTAATCATTCCAAGGGCTGGAGACAGTGTTTAGGAGTCAGACCCTGGTTTATTTTTTGGGGGTAGACTAGGTGGGATGGAGTCTCCTTTAATAATCGATATAGCAGCAAATGATTTTCCTGAACCCTGGTATCTATAACCTACAACATCCAGTAATTTTCAAAAACTCACATAATTGTTTATCTGTCCTGGAGTTAGTAGCACCACAGTCTCTAATTTAGTTATAATGTCCCCTTCTAGCAAGGGAGTAAGCTCTCTGGCATTATCAGGAAAGAAGGAGAAAAAATTAGGTTTCCCCATATACATCCCAGGGGCTGAGAAAAATTTAGTTAGAAGTTTTCCGGAGATGCCTCTGATCGTTAGGCTGCGTTTGGATTGTTGGCCTGGAGTGGAAAGGAGGACAGAAAAGGTAGCTCTGGTGTCAAGAAGAAAATCAACCAGTTTTCCTTCTATATTTAGAGTTACCCGAGGCTCTGGGTTTCTGATAGACAGTTGGTTTAGGGGAGCCACCGTGAAAAGTCCCAGGCCCCGGTTAGTCCCTTCCAGGGACATTGGTTATCTGAGCCCTCACAGATAACCAGATAGAAGTCCCCGAGGGCATTCAGATCTCCAGTGATTGTCTCCACATAAGGGGCAGGGCTTATGGGGGTTTTAGTGGGGTTTTTTATTTGGTTGTTCGCTCTGAGGACTTCTCAGTTTAGTGCAACCGAATGGCCAAATAAATGGCACTTGGTGCGGGGACCTTGGGAAGTCCCATCTGATATAGTACATAAGGCCTCAGATTTTTTTTAAGCCTCCTTTTCTGTTTTTTGTTTGTTTGTTTGTTCATTTGTTTGTTTTTTTTTTTTTAATTCTTATTCTCCTCTTGATCTTGGTTGTAATATACCCAATTGGCAGCGCGTAAGAGCTCCTCTAGGGTCCCTTCAAGGCCAACGGCCAATTTCTGCATTTTCTCTGAATATCTAGGGCTGATTGAGTGACAAATTTGTCTTTTAAAATCATCTCAGGGGCACCTGGGTGGCTCAGTCGGTTAAGCACTGACTTCAGCTCAGGTCATGATCTCACGGATTGTGAGTTCAAGCACCGCGTTGGGCTCTGTGCTGACAGCTCAGGGCCTGGAACCTGCTTTGGATTCTGTGTCTGCCTCTTTCTCTTCCCCTCCCCAGCTCACACTCTGTCTCTCTGTCAAAAGTAAATAAACAATAAAAAAGAAAATAAAATCATCTCAGCCTTAGGGGTATCAGGGGAGATAGCCATATATTTAATGAGAGCCTCCCTCAACCTCTCCAGGAAGGCCATTGGGCTCTAATTCTGTGTTTGTAAAAGAGTGGCTAATTTAGCATAATTTGAGGTCTAAATTTTAGATTTTATTAATTTTTTAAAACATTTGTCTCATTAAGAGTCTGATTTAACGAAAGCATTGTATCTTTCCAGGTCAACTCAAAAACATATGTAATGTTCTGAAAAGCTTTTATATACTTATCTGATCAGAAAATTTGCCTAGATCTCCTTTTATCTGTCTTAAACCTTGTAATATACAGGGTTTTTTCTTCTGGCATTCTAGTTTCTTGTAAGGGGAAATGCCTGTTACATTACAGGGAGGGCCTGGATAAGGTGGGTAGCAGGAAGCAGAACTGCATTTTTTAAATATATAGATTGAGGACCTGAGGAGGAGGAGGTTGAGGTGGAAGACCTCCCTTCCCCCTTCTCTAGGTCTGTTTTGGATACAGGTGAGGGGCCCTTAATTATTTCCCCTCCTGACTGTTAGACTTTAGGAAGGGTTGCCATTAAATTAGGATCCACCTTACATTGCTTACATATATCTCAATTATTTTTCTTAAGGCCCCAAAACAGCAAATATAGGGGAATTCTCCCCAGTTCCCTTCACATTTGCAAAACAAGTCCAATGTAGGATAGTATTGTCATCGATATTTCCCTCTGGTGACCAGGTTCCCTCTTCTAATTTGTATTGGGGCCAAGCCTTTGTGCAGAAAAAAATGAATCATAATGCATTCCAAAGGAGTCATGACCTTGGTTGGGGAATTACCCATCTATAGGAAAAAGGAAGAAAGTTGTTCCTTATCTCAATTTCCTATAGCTTGCTAGGAGAAACCTCATCTCCTAGCCCTGTGTTGACTGGCAGCCAAAAGCCCTGTCAGTCTCGCGAGGTGCTGGGAGTAGTCATTCTTACCCAGGCTTGACCCTACTTCCGAGAGCTGACCTGGTCTTTCTTGCTTTTTCTTACCCCTCCGTTTCCCACCTGCAGGACCTTGGGGGTATGGACTGTGACCAGGCAAGACTTTCCTAGTTGTTGTAGGATGCACTAATTTTATTTTGGCCCAACAGTAACTTACATATTAATCATTGGCCATTGAGGGAGGGGCTTAAAGGGCCAAAGCCAAGGTCTATTCCCCTGCCTTTTTCAACGATGCCCACATAAATATGTTTTAGCCATGTGGATATCCATTTTTGGCATACAATGGGCTAAGTTTAGTAAAATGGCTCCCACGTATCTTAGTAAAGCCCTTCATATATCACCCATCCCTCATATGGCATAGGCATCCATTCTTCTGCTAAACAGGAACAACATGAATGTGGAGGATTTGGAGGCCGGCACCAAGGGTATTGTCATCATCTTCCCAGCCTTTGGATCAAAGGAGGAGGAATTTTAATCTGAACCCAGTGCACTTTTAAAATCCATTTATTTTAACCTTAGTCCATCTTGACCATACATAAAAAATTTTTTTTAAGATTTTCCTTCGTGAACCTTCTACAACTTTTCTTTATGTTTAGATTTTGTCCCAAGCCATTTCTCTCCAAATATCCAGTCTCATTTAGGACAAAATTACTTTCTTTTACCTTCAACAAAAATACTTTTCATTTCTCATATCTTTTTTTATATCTCCTACTTTTCTACAGAGTTGCTTTTCTTATTTTTATCAGCTTTAACTACATTTAACAGAATTTTAACTCATAGAAATCTTAGTCTCCAGTGAAAACTAAGTAGTAGCCAGTTGTGAACTCTATGTTACATCAGAATTTTTTTTAGATGACAAACTTTTGAATCCGTTAGCACAAAGCATGTGTTCCCACAGATGGAAATATTCTTAGTTTTTTTTTTGCAACAAGTCAAAAGCACAGACCTACATCTAGTAATTAGTTTTTTAGCCTCTTATCTCATTAAATATCCAATGAATTTAATCTCAATTTATCATGCAAGCAAAACTTTAATGTTTTGTGTTACCAAATACTTTGAAAGCTATCTTAACAATTACCCATGAAAACTATGAGACAGACAGAGTTAACCATTACTTTAAGTCATCCTTTTATTAACAAATTGGAACAGAAATAAAATGAGCTTATTTGACCTTCAGCAAATCTAGGTAGATTAAAAGGGTTTTTTTAATGCTGGTAAACATTGTCTATCTCAAACGAACAAACTTAAATTAGCTTAAACACTGAATACATTTTACTTGGGTCCAGTAAGACAATTTGTTCCCTATGGTTAATTTTTACCTGGAATGTTGGTGGGGAAATCTGAAGTCGGTGGTCTTTGCACCTCAACATCTAGTGTGGGAGGAAGAGCTGATGGTGTCTGAATCATTGAGGAGCCAGTTATGCAGGCTGCCCCCCAGGTGGTGCAGAAAAAGAGGGGAGGGAAGAGAAGGCAAAAGAGGAGAGGTGCCAGAAGAAGGCAGAGAAAGAGAACTCCCAGTTTCAAATCTTGTCATCTCAGACAGAGGAACAGACTCCAGGTTTCTTTTGTTTTGTTTTGTTTTCCACTGGTGGAATTAGGCAGTGCATGTCAGTCTGAAGAAGACAGGGAATTTCCCTGAAACGAAAGAAGTTTCGGCAGCTGCTTGGGAATAGTCCTTAAAGTCCCTGTTCTGAGGTAGAATAACCAGAAACAGTTGGCTCTAATTATCAGAGTCATTGACCCAGGAAATGAACATGAGAAAGTCCCTACACACAGTCACACAAGTACTCCAACCTGCCGCCCAGAGGCTTAGAGTTGTAGCTTCGTTCCTCGTTCCTTATGGAACTACTAGGACAACTCTGGGAGGTGATCAGGCTCCCCTTCTGCCTCTTAGGGGCAGGTCTGCCAAAAAACCCAGGTTCTTATCAGTCTGACAGGCAGTGCTCCCTGAGCTGGTTCCTGGGCCTCACGGGTTCTGTTGGCACACATGGGGTCCTCGCCCCAGGAGGGCTAATCCCCTGTGGATCAAGCGGTCCACTGAAGCCAAGCAAGGTTGCTTATCCCGGCACTCTGAAGTTCGTATCCCCCGTGGCGAAGGAGGTGGAACACACACCATCTCTGAATCCCGGACGAGCCCTCAAGTAATATAGCAGGATTTTTGCAGAGTCGTGACATTGAGGCTTTTCTTTCCAGGAAGCAATTTTATTCCTGCCAGCACCACTCGGTTGGGTTTGTACCAGAAGAACTGAGCCCCAAACATCCTATGGCATAGTTTTTTTGTACATTTTTTATTTTTTTGTCTCCCATATATGGTAACACACACAAACATGTACTCTGATTAAGTAGTCTCAGTTTACAAGGTCATGAGGGATGTAGGTGCATAGCCAGGTTACTTTGAAGTTTTTGGCTTTTTTTTTTCTTTTCTCTCTTTTTTTTTCTCTCCTTAGGGAGGGGACCCTACCATAGCATCAGAAAATTAGCAAGGCTAAAATCACTATAAGCAAAGTCAAAAGGCAAGTGACAAAATGGACAACAGTTGTAATGGAAAAAACTCAGTTTTTCCCTTCCAATGTAGGGGAAAACCTAGTCCTTTGCTGCTAAGTATTTTTCTCTTGTGTGTCTCCCTACCAGAGAATACTTCACTTCTGACACTTCTGGTCACAAATATATGAAGATTTTTCCTTACAACAACAAGCAACTCTCCCAACACCAACTAGGTGTCCTACAATTTAACCCAATTCTAGCATTATTTACTTGGAGATAGAGTCAGATCTCACAGGTAAGGGCTCAGTCCTACAAGACTGTTCCTTACTAATCTCAAACTCAGGTTATCTATCACCTGTGCTTCTGATCTACTGGCTATAGATTCCTCCTTGGTTTAATTAACTTGCTAACACAGCAAAGGGCTGTTTCCCAATTTATGAAAGTATATGAGTAAGGATACAGATGAACAACCAGATGAGGAGACACACAGGGCAAGGTCTGGAAGGGTCCCAAGAGCGTAAGTGTCTGTCCCAGTGGATTTGGGGTACATCACCCTCCTGGTGTGGATATGTTTGCCAGGCTGGAAGTTTCCTGAACCCATACTACCGAGATTTTATGGAGGCTTCCTCATGTAGGCATGACCAGTTATTAAATGTATTTCCAGCCCCCTTTCCCCTCTCTAGAGGATGGGGCATGGGACTGAAAATTCTGAGCTTCTCATCATAGTATGGTCTTTCTGGAGACCAGCTCCTATCTAGGTGTCTGCCCAGGATCACCTCATTAGAACAAAAGATACTCCTGTTTCTCTTATCCTTTAGAAACATACAAGGGTTTAAGAGCCCTGTGTCAGAAATGGGGTCAAATATTAGAACAAGAGATGCTCCTCGTGCTCTTAACATTTAGAAGGTTACAAGAGTTTCAGGAGCTCTATGCCAGAAACTGGGGGGCAGAGGCCAATATGTATATTTTCTATGATCTCATAACAGTATTTACAGTTCAGGTCATGGACATAGTGATATATCCCAAACATTTAAAGAGAATTCTCTTTATCCTAGAAGTCAATAAGAAAGAGACCAACAACCCATTAGAAATTTGGAGAAAGAATATGAATAGACAGATCTCAGGGAAGTCATATAAATACCCTTTATGATACAAAGACATAGGGGCACCTGGCTGGCTCAGTCGGTGGAGCATGTGACTCTTGATCTCATGAGTCTCTCAGGGTCATGAGTTCAAACTCCACACTGGCTATGGAGTCTACTTAACAAAACAAAACAAAAGAAAAAAAAAACAAAAAATACAAAGATATAAGCAAACTCATTAATAATAAAGGGAAATAAAGATGAAAACCACACCAAATATCATTTTCAACTATCATACTGATAAAAATACAAAAGTATGACAACATACCTATGGGAAAACAGATCTCATATACTGCTGTGAAATTAATATGAAAAGATCTCTGAGATAGATTTTTAAATGGATAAAAAGAAAAGGACAAACCAGCCTATGGTTTTATGTTCCCAGAGCATATATGATTTCCATTTTTATTTGCATGAGAACACACACACGCACACACACTGAAAAGTGGTTACTTGTTCCAGTGGGCACCGGAGTGGACGAGGACAAGGTGAGAGTAAGGCTTTTAAGTGTATACCTTTTAAGGAAAAAACAAAGAACTATGGACCAAAGAGTTTCCTAAAAGGAAAATCATTATATATGATAAAAACAGAATATCTTTTTTTTTTAAGTATCCAGAAGTTTTGAAATGTACCCTATGGCAATGACTCCAAAAGTATTTCATGTGTGTCTGTATCCTGGCTTATTTCCGAGAAGACTAATTGGCAGAGAACTTTTTTTATATCAAAAGCGTGGTTAAAGGGTATCTAAAGTGCCAGAAAAAAATACTGTGGTGCAATGGCTTCTTGGCAGTCTTTGAACAGGATGTTACAACATATTTCCCAAACATTCAGTTCATGGGAATCCTCCAGGCAACACCGAATAACAATGAGCTTGTTCATACAAAATGTGTGAATATGGTGGTTTTGAATAACCTGAGGCAGAGCAGGAAGAGGACAGCCAAGTGAAATACCTTCACTGAACATTTATGGTATTAGAATTTGGCATCATTTCCATCATTTAAAATATGTTCTGACCTGCCAAGAGAAACCACACAATCAATTGATTTAAAAGACAAATATCATATGATTTCCCTAATATGTGGAATCTAAATAAACAAACAAACAAAAAATCAAACTCGTAGATACAGAGAACAGATTGGTGATCCTAAGAGGCAGAGAGTAGGGGGTGGGAGAAATAGGTGGACTTTTTTTTTGTTTTTATTGAACAAAAATTTTTATAAAAATAAAACATGGAAGTAACCCAAGTGTCCATTGACAAATTAATTGATAAACAAAATATGGTATATACATGCAATGGAATGTTATTCAGCCTTTTAAAAAAGGAAATTCTGCAATATGCTATGACATGGATGAAACTTGAAGACATTAAGCTTAACGAAATAAGCTGGACACGAAAAGACAAATACTGTTTGATTCCACTTACATGAGGTACTTAGAGTAGTCAAAATCATAGAGACAGAAAATAGAATGGTGGTTGCCAGGGGCTGGATGGAGCAGAGGAATTGGGAGTTATTGATTAATGAGTATAGAGTTTCAGTTTTACAAGATGAAAAGAATTCTGAATATGGATGGTAGTGATGTTTGCACAACAATATAAATGTCTTTAGTATCACTAAACTGCACACTTAAAAATGGTTAAAATGGTAAATTTTAGGTTGTGTGTGTTTTACCACAATAAAAAAATGGAAAAAATAAAGCTAGAGTGGTTTTGTTAGTATCAGACAAAATAGACTTCAGAATGATAAAATTACCAGAGATAAAAAGGGACTTTTTTTTAGAGAGAGATTGAGAGAGAGACTGCATGAGTGGGACAGAGAAGCAGAGGGAGAGAGACTGAAAATCTTAAGCAGACTCCATGCTCAGTGTGGAGCTTGATCCCATGAACCCAAAACTCTGGGATCATGACCTGAGCTGAAATCAAGAGTCAGATGCTCCACCAACTGAGCCACCCAGGTGCCCCAAGAGAGACATTTTATAATGATAAAAGGGCTAATTGACAAAGAAGAAATCATAATCCTAAATGTGTATTCACCTAATAAAGTTTTAAAACACATGAATTAAAAACTGATGGAACCAAAGGAGAAACTGACAAATCTTCATTTGTAGTTGGAGATTTCCACACTTTTCTTTGTATAACCGATGGAACAAGTAGACAAAAAATCAGTAAGCACAAAGAAGCTCTGAACGGCACTATCAACCAACTTGATGGAATTGATATTTATAGAACAATCCACACAACTACAGTAGGAAGTCTTTCTTTTCAAATGCACATGAAATATTCACATCCAATAAGGTAGACCGTATTCTAGGCCATAAAATAAATCTTTACAAATTATTAAAAATTAAAATCACACAAAGTGTATTCTATGAACTCAACAGAATCAGATTAAAAACAATAACACAAAAATATCTGGATAATTCCCTAATAATTGGATAATTTCTAAAGAACCCATGTGTCAAGGAAGAATTCTTCAGAGAAATTAGAGAAAATATTTGAGCTAAATTAAAATGAAAATACAGGGAATTTGTGAAATCCAAGGGCGCCTAGGTGGCTCAGTTGGTTGAGCATCCACCTTTGGCTGAGGTCATGATCTTGCGGTTTGTGAGTTCATGTGCCACATCAGGCTCTTTGCTGTCAATGCAGAGGCCGGTTCAGATCTTCTATCCCCCTCTCTCTCTGCACCTTCCCCACTTGTGCACTCTCTCTCTCAAAAATAAATACAAACATTAAAAAAATTTTTTAACTTGTGAAATGCAGATAAAACAGTGCTTAGAGGGAAATTTATAACATGAAAAACTTTTATTAGAAAAAAATGACCTAAAATCATCTAACCTCCCACCTTGAGAAAATTTTTTTTAATTAAAAATAAGAGCAAATTCAGGATGCCTGGTGGTTTAGTCGGTTAAGCATCTGACTCTTCATTTTGGTTCGTTTTGCATGACTTCGTTGGTTCGAGCCCTGCATCAGGTTCTGCACTGGCAGTGCAGAGTCTGCTTGGGATTCTCTCTCTTTCTCTACCCCTCCCCCACTCGTACTGTCTCTGTCTCTTTCAAAAATAAATAAATAAACTTTAAAAAAAGATCAAATTCAACTGAAAGCATGCAAAAGAAAATAAAGATAGGAGCAGAAATCAATACAATTGAAAACAAGGAAACGACAGAGAAAAATCAATAAAGTTAAAAGCTAGTTCTTTGAGAAGAATAATAAAATTGATAAACCTCTAGCCAGACTGAAAAAAGAAGATACAAGTTATCCATATAAGAATAAAAAGAGAAATATCACTACAGACCCTACAGATCCTACAGACATTAAGTGTATCAGAGAATACTACAAAAAACAACAAACAAACAAACAATACCCTCTATGCCTATAAATTTGATGACTTAGATGAAATAGACTGACTTGTTAAAAGATACAAATTACCAAGGCCTATTCAAGAAGAAATAGATAAGCTAAATAGTCCCACATCTGACAAAGAAAAGATATTGAATTCATTGTGGAAAGCTTTCCAACAAAGAAAAATCCAGGCTTAGATAGTTTAACTAGCAAATTCTACCAAATATTTACGTAAGAAATAATACCAACTCAACATAATCTCTTCCAGAAAATAAAAAAGAAGGAAGCACATCCCAAGCCATTTATGAGGCCAATATTTCTGTCTCAGGTCAAGCTGCTATAATAAAATAGCATAAACTGGGTGACTTAAAAACAACAGAAATTTATTTCTCATAGTTATTGAGGCTGTAGGTCCAAGATTAGGGTGTCAGCATGGTTAGAAATCTGGTGAAGGCCCTCTTTTGAGTTAGAGACTGCTATCTTCTCATTCTATCCTCATATGGTAGAAACAGTGCAAGAGAGCTCTTTGGGATCTAAGGGCCTAATATCATTCAAGAAGGCTTCACCTTCATGACCTAATTACCTCCCAAAGGCCATACCTCCTAATACCACCACATTGGGAGTTAGTATTTCAACATATGAATTTTGAAGGAAACAAACTTTCAGTCCAAATGCAATTACCTTAATATCAAAACCAGAACCAGTGTGGTATTAGGTTAAGGATAGGCACATAGGTCAATGGAACAGGACACAGAATTCAAAAATAGGCCCACACAATTGATTTTTGACAAAAGCACAAAGGCAATTGAATGGAGAAAAGATTGTCTTTTGAACAAATGGTGGTGGGATAACTGGATATCCATTTGCAAAGCAAAATAAGCCACCACCCATACTTCATATTTTATACAAATTTAACTCAAAATGGATCATAATTTTAAATATGAAATCTAAAAGTATAAAATCTTTAAAAGAAAACGCAGTAGGGAATCTTCACAACCTGGACTTAGGCAAAGAGTTCTAAGAAATGACACCAAAGGCACTATAGAAGAAAAACTTGATAGATGGGATTTCATCAAGACTTAAAACTGAGTCTGTGAAGAATACTCTTTTTTTAATATAAGATTCCAAAGTCTTGTAAGTTTTTTCTCTTCTTTTTGTATTTTAGAGAGAGAGAGAGAGAGCATGAGTGAGGGTAGGGGGAAGAGGGTATTTTATTTTAATATAAAGTTCCAAATTATTGTAAGTTTTTTTTTCTCTTCTTTGTGTGTTTTAGACGGAGAGAGAGAAAGAGTAAGAGGGAAAGGAGAGAGAATCTTAAGCAGGCTCCATGCTTAGTGTGAAGCCTGATGTGGGCCTCAATTCTACGACCCTAGGATCACGACATAAGCTGAAATCAAAGTTAGGCGCTCAATTGACTGAGTCACCCAGGCACCCCTGTGAAGAATACTCTTAAGAGAATGAAAAGACAATTCAGGGGTGCCTGGGTGGTTCAGCCAGTTGAGCGTCTTGAGTTTGGCTCAGGTCATGATCTCACAGTTTGTGAGTTTGAGCCCCACATCAGGCTCACTGCTGTCACCCTGCTGGTGCAGAGCCCACTTCAGATCCTCTGCCTCATTCTCTCTGCTCCTCCCCTGCTTGTGCTATTCCAAATATAAACAAATATTTTAAAACAGAGAGAAAATGAAAAGACAATTCAGAGATGGTAAGAAAAAATTTTAAAATCACATTTAGACAAAGGACTTGCATCCAAGATACAAAAAGAACTCTCAGAATGCAATTTTTTAAAAATGGGCAAAAATTTGGAACTATAAAAATTTTAGAAGAGAGTACAGACAATAATTTATTTGACAGTGGCTATAGCAATATTTTTTTGATTTGTCTCCTGATGCAAATGAAACATAAACAAAAATAAACCATTGGGACTACATCAAAATAAAAAGCTTCTGGGGCCCCTGGATGGCTCAGTTGGTTGAGGATCCAACTCTTGATTTTGGCTCGAGTCATGATCCCAGGGTCATGGGATCGAGCCCCCGCCTTGGGCTTGGGCTTTTCTCTCTTCCTCTGCTCTCTTTATCTGAAAAAATAAAAATAAAAAGCTCTGCACAGCAAAGGAAACAATCAACAAAACTAAAAGACAACCTGTTGAGTGGGAAAAGATATTTGCAAATGAAATATCCAATAAAGGGTTAGTATCCAACATATATAAAGAACTTATACAACTTAAAACACACACACACACAAATAATCCAATTAAAAATGGGCAGAAGACATGAACAGATATTTCTGTGAAGAACACATACAAATAGGGAACAGACACAGGAAAAGATGCTCAGCATCAGTCACCATCAAGGAGATACAAATCAAAACCACAATGACTTAGCACTTCACACCAGTCAGAATGGCTAAAATCAAAAATGCAAGAAACCACTGTTGATGAGGACGTGGAGAAAGAAGAACCGTTGTGCACCGTTGGTGGGAATGCAAACTGGTGCAGCCACTTTGGAAAACAGCATGGAGATTCCTCAAAAAATGAAAAATAGAATTATCAGATGATCCGGTAATTCCACTAATGGGTATTTACCCAAAACATAATGAAAACACTAATTCAAAAAATATATATGCACTCCTATGTTTATTGCAGCATTATTTACAATAGTTATATTACAGAAGCAGCCCAAGTGCCCATCCATAGATGAATGAGTTAAGAAGATGTGGCATACACAGGGGCACCTGGGTGGCTCAGTTGGTTAAGTGGCCAACTTCGGCTCAGGTCATGATCTCACGGTCTGTGAGTTCGAGCCCCATGTCAGGCTCTGTGCTGATGGCTCATCAGAGGCTAGAGCCTGCTTCAGATTCTGTATCTCCCTCTCTCTCTGCCCTTCTCCTACTCACGCTCTGTCTCTATGTTTCTTCAGAATAAATAAATGTTAAAAAAAAAGAAGATGTGGCATATACAAACAATGAAACGTTACTCAGCCATAAAAGAATAATGAAATCTTGCCGTTAGCGACAACATGGATGGAGCTAGAGAGCATAATGCTAAGCGAAATAAGTCAGTCAGAGAAAGAAAAATACCATATGATTTCATTCATATGTGGAATTTGAGAAAGAAAAACAAATGGACAAAGAAAAAGGAAAGAAACAAAAAAATAGACTTTTAACTATGGAGAACAAACTGATGGTTACCAGAGTGAAGGTCAGTGAAGAGATGGGTGAAATGGTGAAACAGGTAAAAGAAATCAAGGGTACACTTATGATGAGCATGAGTAATGTTTAGAATTATTGAATCACTGTATTGTACATCTGAACCTAATATAACACATTGGAATTAATTTTTTTTTAAGGGCAAAGATTTGAACTGACACTTCACCAAAGAAGCTATATAGATGGCAAATAAATACTTGAAAAAAATACTCAAAATCATGCATCATTAGGAAACCGCAAATCCAAATCATAATGGTAGGAGCCTCTAGGTGGCTCAGTCAATTAAGTGTCCAACTTCGGCTCAGGTCTTGATCTTGAGGTCCATGAGTTTAAGGTTCTGCTGTTAGCCTGTCAACGCAGAGCCCGCTTTGGGTCCTCTGTCTCCCTCTCTCTGTTCCTCCCCTGCTCGTGCTCTCCCACACACACAAAATAAATATTAAAAAAAAATATAATAGTATAGCACTTCATACCCACTAACGTGGCTATAATAAAAAATACAGACAATAACAAGTGTTGATGAGGATGTGGAAACACTGGAACTCCAATACACCACTGATGGGAATGTAAAATGGCACAGCTGTTACGAAAAACAGTTTGGCAGTTCCTCAAAAACTTAAACATAGAATTACCATATGATCCTGCAATTTTACTCCTAGGTATACGCCCGAGAGAGCTGAAAACACGTTCACGCAAAAACTTGCACATGAATATTCATAGCAGCATGATTCATACTAGCCAGTATGTAGAAATAACCTAAATATTCGAGTGATGAATGGATGAGCAAAATGGATTTCCACACAAGGGGATTCCACGCACCCGTAAAAAGGAATGAACTATGACACACACTACAATGTGCATAAGCCTTGAGTGCATTACGCCAGGTGAATGAAGCCAGACCTGAAAGACCACATGCTGCGTGATACGATCCATTTATATGATTGTCCAGCAGAGGCAAATCCATAGAGACAAAAAGTAGATTAGTTATTGTCAGAGGATGGGTCTAGAGGGGATTAGTAGGTACAGGGCTTCTCTTGTGGGTTATCTTAATCAACTTCAACTGTCATATCAAAACACTGTAGATTGGGTGGCCTAAACAACAGAGTTTTATTTTTCATGCTTCTAGAGGCTGGGAAGTCTAAGATCAAGATGCTGGCAAAATAGGTTTTATTCTGAGGCTCTTGGTGTGTGTATTTGGAGAGAGAGTCTTCTTATAAGTGCACAAATCCCATCGGGGGACCCCTCCCCATAACCTTATCTATCTCTAATTACCTCCCAAAGACCCATCTCCAAATACCTTTAAATTGAGGAGTAGGACTTCAACATGAATTTGTGGGTCAATTCATTCCAAGCAGGGACTGATGGAAATGTTCTAGAATAAGGTAGTGGCGGTGGTTGCACAGCTTGGTGAATATACTAAAAACCATTGAATTTTATGCTTACACACACGTGCACACACACACACACACACACACACACACACAATAAGATACCACCACATATCTGTTAGAATGGCTAAAATTAAAAAAATAAAGAAATAAAACAAAACACACATGACAATACAGAGTGTTGCCAAGAATGTGGAGAAACCAAAACTTTCATATATTGCTGACGAGGGTGTGAAATGATTCAGCCACTCTGGAGAACAGTTTGAACGTTTCTTACAAACTTAAATATACGCGTATCACACAACCCGGAAATCTTACCCCATATTATTTGCCCAAGTGAAATAAAAGCCTATGTTTACAGAATAATTGAAAACCACTACACAACTGTTGACAGTAGCATTGTTTGTAATCACCAAAACCTAGAAACAGTCCAAAAAATTGTGGCACAACTACAAAATGGATCGCTAGTTAGCCATTAGGAAAATGGTATTGATATTACAGCAACACAGATAACTCTCAGATGCATTATGCTATGTGAAAGAAGCCAGAATCAAAAACTTAATAGGGGCACCTGGTGGCTCAGTTAGTTAAGCATCCAACTTGGCTCAGGTCATGATCTCATGGTCCGTGGGTTCAAGTCCTGTGCCAAGCTCTGTGCCTGGGAATGGATAATACATATTCAATCTTTCATGTTAACTGACATAGCTCTTCTTTAATCAAGTCTACAACATAAATATAGTTTAGGAAGTGGATACTATTTTCTCATGAATATATATAATTTCTCACTAGCCAACCTCAGAAAATATAGGTGTTTAGCAGCTCAGAGCCTGGAGCCTGTTTCAGATTCTGTGTCGCCCCTCTTTCTGCCCCTCCCCCACTCATGCTCTGTCTTGATCTGTCTCTCAAAAATAAATATATGTTTAAAAAAAATTAGAAAAAAACCATACTGTATGATTCCATTTATGTAAGATCCTGGAAAGGCAAAAGTGTAGGGACAAGAACCAATCAGTGGTTGCCAGAGATATACTGTACCTTCAGTTCCTGACCATTTGCTGTATTCTCCTGGGCCAATTAGCTTTCTCTTTATTAGTGTGCCCTCCACTCCCCACCTCTACCAGAGGCGCCCCTCCCATGAGCGCCCTTGGACTTAAGCTTCTCCATTCTACTAAATCGGTTATATTGCTCCTCCATTGGCTTTCATTTTCCAGAACTGTATTGACATTTTTTTCTTTTAATAATTTTTTAAGTTTATTTATTTATTTTGAGAAAGAGAGAGAGTGCGTGCACAAGCAGGGGAGGTGCAGAGAGAAGAAACAGAATCCCAAGCAGGCTCCAGGCCATAAATGGAGAGCCTAATGTGGAGCTTGAACTCAGGAACGGTGAGATCAAGACCTGAGCTGAGATCAAGAGTCAGATGCTAAACGGACTGAGTCACCCAGGGGCCCCTGTGTTGACATTTCTTAACTCTTGTCATCTCCTCCCCCCTCTTTAGCCCTATGGGTTTATGGTCTTTTTATTTCTTTACTGTTATTACAGTGGGGATTTGGGAGGGAATGGATAAATGCATATTCAACCTTTCACATTAACTGACATAGCTCTTCTTTAATCAAGTCTACAACATAAATATAGTTTAGGAAATGGTTACTATTTTCTCATGAATATATATAGTTTCTCACTAGCCAACCTCAGAAAATCTAGGTGTTTAGCAGATATGATCCCAGTAAGTACATCCATGCAAGCCATTTGATTTTTGTCTCCCAGAGGAGACACCCTAAAAAGAGTTGCCTCACAGTTTCCGGTCTGTCAGCCAGAATTTCCAACAGCTGCTTAGGCTATGGGCCAGAGTTCATGAGAGTCTGACAAACCAACAGTTTCTATGGGCCTCTGGGAACTGGGGCAGCCCCCTAACAGCAGTGAGCTGGTGACTCAGCAAAGGAGTTGTAGGTCTGTCTGTCTATGAGTAACATCCCAGGTTCTACACTTATAATCAGGACCCAGAAATGCCTTTTCATTACTTATGTCATAATCATCCCCTCACAGAAATGTGTAAAAATTGTGTTGAAATAGCACTGACTCCCAAAGGAAGCAGTCATGTTCTCTCTCATTTCTAAGGCATGGTGATCTTCAATCCCCAGTGGTCTTTGAGAGGCAGTAATATTCAAATCATCCACATGAGAAAACTCCAAGGTCTCAGGAAGCAGCCAGGCTATTGTTTCCTTCTTCTTTAGATGCCCCACAGCAAAGCTAAAGAACACTAGGTTCTGGCTTTTAAAACTTTGGATCCCCCGGAGCCAAAGTAAATTGCAGGTTGTAACGGGCTCTACACACATCTTACCCTGTCACCTTTGCCAGCTAACCCTGAAAATTTAGGTTCTATTCTGTACTACTACAAAACTATGATCTTGTATCTCACTCCAACACACCACCAATACACAGAGAGACAGACAGACAGACAGACAGAATTGGATGCCTTTGTGTTCATGTGGAGACCCTGCGCCTTGTAAACCAGGACTTTCTTTTTTATGTGCGAGCGTGTATAGGGTACTTTATTGCTGGCACATGACAAGGTAGGGCTCCCTAAATGCCTCCCCTTCTTCAGGGGGTTTGGGAAGGAAACTGTATTGAGGACAAGAGACTTTTCGGTATGTCAAGAGACCCATGTAGAGGGGCGCCTGGGTGTCTCAGTCGGTTAAGCGTCCGACTTTGGCTCAGGTCATGATCTTGCAGTTTGTGGGTTCGAGCCCCGCGTCGGGCTCTGTGCTGACAGCTCAGAGCCTGGAGCCTGCTTCAGATTCTGTGTCTCCCTCTCTCTCTGCCCTTTCCCTGCTAACGCTCTGCTCTGTCTCTCTCTCTCTCAAAAATGAATAAACATTAAAAAACTTAAAAAAAAAAAAAAAAGAGACCCATGTAGGGCAAGGACACCCCAGCAGCTGAGGGCCTCTCTCTTGCTCTCGTGCCTCTTCCTGGGGCTGGTGTTCCAGGGGCTCCTATTCCTTGGAGTCTATGTGGACCATAAGGTTCATCGCCCTATTGCTATAGACAGATTCATTTTCATCAAAGGAAATAAGCTTGACAAAGTGGTCATTGAGGGCAATGCTAGCCACAGCATCAAAAGTGGAAGAGTGGGAGGGGCGCCTGGGTGTCTCAAGTCAGTTAAGCATCGACTTCGGCTCAGATCATGATCTCGGGGTTTGTGAGTTCGAGCCCCACGTTGGGCTCTGTGCTGACGGCTCAGAGCCTGGAGCCTGCTTCGGGTTCTGTGTCTCCATCTCTGCCCCTCCTCCACTCATGTTCTGTCTCTTTCTCTCTCTCTCAAAAATAAATAGACATTAAAAAATTTTAAAAACCACATAAAAAAAGGTGGAAGAGTGTGTGTCACTGTTAAAGCTGCAGGAGACTGGTCCTTAGTGTAGGCCAGGATGCACTTGAGAGGGCCCAGGATGTACTTGAGAGAACCCTCTGATGCCTGCTTCACCATCTTCCTGATGTTGTCATCTTTGGCAGCTTTCTTCAAATGGTAGATCAAGTCCATGACCGGACACATCGTGGGTGGGGACAGAAAGTCATGCTAGTGAGTTTCCCATTCATCTCAAGGATGATCTTCCTCACAGTCTTGGCAATACCAGTAGAAGCAGGGAAGATGTTCTGGCCAGCTTATTAGTCATCATGACATAGCTTCTTGGAGGGGCCATCTATGGTGTTCTGGGTGGCAGTAACAGCATGTACTGTGGTCGCGATCCCCTCCACGATGCCAAAGTTGTTATGGACAACCTTGGCCAGGGGCTCAAGCAGTTAGTGGTGCAAGAGGCATTACTGGAAATCTTGAGAAAGTTGTCATACTTGTTTCTCTTGGTTTATGCCCATCACAAACATGGGGACATCAGCAGAAGAGGCAGAGATGATGACCCTTTTGGCTCCAGCCTTCAAGTGAGCCCCAGCCTCCTCCAGTGTAGCGAAGATACCAGTGGGCTCCACAATAAATTCAGCACCAACCTGACACCATTTGATGTTAGTGAGATCTCACTCTGGGAAGACTGAGATAGACTTTCCACCAATGACAAGTTTCTCCTCCGCCCGGATTATGCCATTGAACTTTCCATGGGTGGGATCATACTGGACCAAGTAGACCATGTATTTGAGGCCAACAAAGCTGTTATTGATAGAGACAGTATTTACTTTGCCAGAGTTAAAAGCAGCCTTGATGACCAGACACCCAACACAGTCAAAGTCATTTACTTGGGCCTTCACCATCATGTCTCAGGGACACAGCTGTTGTCATACAGGGAGGGGCAGAGAGCCAAAAGGAGCCAGGACTTTCTTGAACAGAAGTCAAAGGAAATCTTGTAAAGCAAAGAGGCAGATGGCTGATTGCTACTTTTAGGCACTACTGTCTTATTCTTGTTAATGAAACGCTGATTTTGTTAAGTATGGTCTGGCAACAGACTCAGGAATGAGGAAAGTGTCACCCAGCAGCATTGCCAGAATCTCAGAGAAAAATATAAACACACCCAGTTAATACACTGAATTTCAGACAAACAAGGAATATGCAACCCTATTCGCCACCTCCTTCTGAGGATAAACTGTGATTTGTTAAGACAAACATGGTAATTCCTTTTCCCCTTGCTAGTGATTGGTTTGCAGGTGGACATATAACACACTTCAGACCAATTGTGGTCTGGGGGAGAAATCTTCTGGGGGTTTCTGGGAGAGATTTTCCTCCCTAATTAAAAACAGGAGAGCCAGCCTGCGAGCAAGGGAGAGAAAACACAAGAGCGAGCAATGCGGGAAGTTCTTCATGCTTCGTGCCTTCGATAAGCTCACGTGAGGATACGGTGCTGGGAACAGCAACAGTCACTCTGTCACCATGAAAAAAAGTCATGAGGAAATCAGAGAGACTGAACCAGAACTCTGCCATTGTTGAACTTCTAAATGAGGCAGCTCTGGAATTCTCTTCACCAGACTTGCTATGTGAAAGAATGAATGTCTTCACTGTTTAAGCCTCTTTTAGTTGGGTGCTCTGTTTATGCTGCTGGAAGCCTCCTCAATGATTCAGCTGGAGGTATTTTGAGTCTCACTCAGTAGGTGTTAAAATGGCTGTGATTAATAGGCCCAATCTCCTGTCCAGAGAAGCAAAACTGTTTTGTTTTATCATCTACTGGCCTAGTGGTATTGTGTGGATCTTTCTCAGCTTCTCACAAAAGAATCACAGAAACCCTCCCACAGACTTTGGAGGTGGGCAGGAGACTATTTCTTGCTTCTTAGGATGGAATGATTATTAACAGTTCTCTGTGTCCTCAATGTCCCTGGCAGCTTCAGAGATCTGAACTGCCTGAGTGGGGAGTGCTAGCCAGCAGGCCAATTTTATGGGACAGATGGATGCTGTTTCACAATTGTGGGTATAAGATAGGTAACCTTTGGCCCAGGAGAAGTCGAGGCTCAGCATCAGTAGCATCTGTGCTATCACTGTTTAGAAGTTTGTTTGTTTGTGTTGAGACAGAGAGAGAGAGAGAGAGAGAGAGAGTGTGTGCCTTGCGAACGCAAGTGGGGGAGGGGCAGAGAAAGAGAGAGACAGAATCCCAGGTAGGCTCCGCCTTGCTGGTCAGGGCAGAGCCCTAGGATCTCACAAACTGTGAGATCATGATCTGAGCTGAAATCAAGAGCTGGACGCTTAACCACCTGAGCCACCCAGGCGCCCCACTTTTAATAATACCCACTCTTGGTTGGTTTTACTTCCAAACATTCCATAATTAATAAAATTTGTCAAACGTTTGATGGCCACAATTTGTGTATGTGACAAACATTTTTACTTTTGAGAATTTTGAGGGGTGCCTGTGTGGCTCAGTCGGTTAAGTGTCCAGCTCTTGACTTCTGTCAGGTCACGATCTCATGGTTTGTGGGTTCAAGCCCCACACTGGGCTCTGTGCTGACAGCATGGGCGGCTTGGGATTCTCTCTCCTTCTCTCTCTGCCCCTCCCCCACTCATGCACGCACACGCGTGCACGCTTTCTCTCTTGCAAAAATAAACATTAGGGGCGCCTGGGTGGCTCAGTTGGTTAAGCGGCCGACTTCGGCTCAGGTCATGATCTCACAGTCTGTGAGTTCGAGCCCCGCGTCCGGCTCTGTGCTGACAGCTCAGAGCCTGGAGCCTGCTTCGGATTCTGTGTCTCCCTCTCTCTCTGCCCTTCCCCTGCTCATACTCTGTCTCTATGTCTCTCAAAAATAAATAAACTTTAAAAAATTTTATAAAAAAAATAAAACATTAAAAAAAGTTTTGAATAGATTGTATATGCATATGGCATATATAGAATTTAGACCAATAAGTTCCCCAACCATCCTAGTCCTTCTAGAAGCAACCAATGTTACCAGTTTCTTGTGTACCCTTCCCGATTTTTGTATGCGTGGACAAGTATATAAATATGTACAGCTCTTTTTAAAATACAGATGATAGAACATAATGCACATTAATTATATCCTGAAGATTCTCCCACATTATTACTTTTTAAACTACCTTACTCTGTTCAAGAACTGCATTGTATTCTAATGCATGGATGTGCCCTAATGTATTAGTTATCTCCAACTGATAACCCCGGAAATGCAAATTAAAACCACGAGATACCACTACACGCCTACTAGAATGGCCAAAGTCCAAACAGCTGACAATACCAAAAGCTGAAGAGGATGTGGAACAACAGTAAGTCTCATTCCTTGCTGGTAGGGCTGCAAAATGGTCCCGCCACTCTGGAAGATACTGCGGCAGTTTCTTACACAATTAAACATACTCATACAATCCAGCCATCCTGCTCTTGGCATTGACCCAAATGTGTTGAAAATTTATGTTCACACAAGTGGACATTTGTCATGTTTTCTGGTTTGCCAACTCCTTTGGAATACTTTTCACCTTTGTGGAAATACTCACTCTCCAGTCTCTGAAACTCCATCAACCTGTTGCACCCATGCCAATCTCCAAAGCAGAAGTGGGCCCCAGGAGGAAACGGTCTTTGCATAGGACAGTTATTACGCTGGAAAGGGTACAGCACGTCCTTATGGCCTTGGGGGCAGCGTAGGTTACAAAATAAGTTCCTGATGCAGAAGAGACATTAGTGGTGCTGATGTGAGCGACAGGTGCAACGGCAGTCAAGTTCATGGTGCATTCGAGTATCTAGTTTTTGGTGGCAGCAGAATGTTCTGGGCCTTTTATTCGCCAGGCTATTTATATATGTGGTTTGTGGCTTTAATTCTTGAAGATTGTCATGAAGGCAATTCTCTAGCCCTCTCAATGGTTTTCTTTATAACAAACGACTTTCTGCTCATCAGCCAGAGTCACTTCTGCTTTTTGCAACCAAGAGCCCAGTCTGAGACAAATATTTTGTTTTCCTTCTAATTTGTTTTTATCATCTAATTTGTTATTTATATCATCTGTCCATACACATCTTTGTACCTGCATGCAAGTAAATCTGTGGCGTAAAGTCCAAAAACGAAAATGCTCTGAAAGAAAATATTTGCAAAAGATACGTATGATAAAGGAGTGTTATCCAAAGTATACCAAGAACTCTTTTTTTAAATGTTTATTTATTTATTTTTGAGAGAGAGAGAGAGACATAGAGAGTGAGTGGGGGAGGGGCACAGAGAGAGGGAGACACAGAATGCGAAGCAGGCTCCAGGCTCGGAGCTCTCAGCACAGAGCCCAATGCTAGGTTTGAACTCACGAACTCTCATGAACCATGAGATCATGACCTGAGCAGAAGTCGGACGCTTAACCAACCGAGCCACCCAGGAGCCCCGGAAATGCAAATTAAAATCATGAGATACCACTACACACCTACTAGAATGGCCAAAGTCCAAACAGCTGACAATACCAAAAGCTGAAGAGGATGTGGAACAACAGTAAGTCTCATTCCTTGCTGGTAGGGCTGCAAAATGGTCCCGCCACTTTGGAAGATACTGCGGCAGTTTCTTACACAATTAAACATACTCATACAATCCAGCCATCCTGCTCCTTGGCATTGAACCAAATGAGTTGAAAACTTATGTTCGCACCAAAACTTGCACACGGATGTTTACAGCAGCTCTAATCATAACTGCCAAAATTGGAAGCACCAAGATATCCTTCGGTAAGAGAAAAAATAAAAAAACTATGGCCCATCCATACAATGTAGTATCACTTAGGGATACAAAGAAATGAACTACCAAGCCGCAAAAAAGACATAGAGGAAGTTTTTAAAAAAGATTATATATATATATATAATCTTATTATATATATATATATTTTTTAAGTAATCTACTATACCCAACATGGGGCTCAAACCTACAGCCCTGAGATCAAGAGTCACACGCTCCATCGACTGAGTCAGCCAGGCCCCCAGACATGGAAGAACTTTAGAAGCGTATTGTTAAGTGAAAGAGGCCAATTTGAAAGGGCAACGTACTGTATGATTCCAACTGTATGACATTCTAGAAGTGACAAAACTAGGGAAAACAGTAGAAAGATCAGTGGTTGCCCGGGGTTCTGCGGGAGAGAAGGATGAAGAGGTAGGGCACAGGGGATCTTTAGGGCAGTAAAACTATCCTGTATAATACAGTAATGATAGTAGACGCATGTCATTATACATTTGTCAAAACCCATAGAATGTGCAACACGAAGAGTTAAACTATGGACTTAATAATAATGTATCAATATTGTTCATCAATTACAAGTACCACACTAACACAAGACGTAAACAATAGGAGAAATTGCTTGCTCAGGGAGAGGGGATATGTGAGAAGTTTCTGTACTTTCCAATTTAGATTTGTAAATCTAACACTGCTTTTCAAAATACAAAAAAAAAAAAATGGGGCGCTTGCGTGGCTCGGTTGAGCGTCTGACTCTTGATTTCAGCTCAGGTCATGATCTCATGGCTCAGTTCAAGAGACAGAGCCCTCAACGGGGCTCTGCGCTGACAGTGTGGAGGCTGCTCGGGATTCTCTCTCTCCCTCTTTCTCTGCCCCTCCCCCAGCTTCGTGCGCGGTCTGTCTCCCTGTTTCAAAATAAATAAGTAAACATTTTTTAATACCAAAAGAAGAATGAAAACTTCCTCATATCCACTAGGATAAAAAAGACGGACACTAAAACTTGGCTAGGATGTGGAGAAATAGGAGCTCTCATACATTGCCGATGGGAATGTTAAATTTGCAGGCAGCTTGAAAAACAGTTTGGTAATCCCTTAAAAGTTTAAACATAGAGTTACCATATGATCAGTATTTCCACTTCTAGGTATATAACCAAGAGAAACGGAATCATATATCCACATAAAAACTATCAAAGACTGAAAGAGGAGCCCACTGGATTTTGAGGCTCCGTTGTGGAAAATTCATACAGAGCATGGCTTCTTGGGATTGTCTGTCAAAATCAAATAATAAATATTCACAAAGGAGATTGTATGGAAAGGTACTTAGGTCCAGTATTTACATCACCCAAGAAAAGGGGTTTCTATGCTGTTGCCATTCAGGACAAATTAATCTACAAGTTTAATGCAATCCCAACCACATTTTAAGAGAATTTTAAAGTTGGGGGGCACCTGGGTGGCTGAGTTGGTTAAACGTCCAACTTCGGCCCAGGTCATGATCTCACAGCTTGTGGGTTCAAGTCCCGCGTCGGGCTCTGTGCTGACAGCTCAGAGCCTGGAGCCTGCTGGCTTCAGATTCTGTGTCTCCATCTCTCTCTGCCCCTCCCCCGCTCATGTTTTTCTCTCTCTCTCTCTCTCTCTCTCTCTCAAAAATAAACATTAAAAAAAGAGAATTTTAAAATTGGAATTCGACAATTCTGATTCTTTTTTGGAAGAGAAAATGTACAATATCAGCCCCCAAAATCTGAAAAAGAGTATTGAATGGGAATTCACCTTATATGACAATATAAGTGTAAAAATATATAAATCTATATAAATATAGCCCAAGCAGAATTAACAACATACAATAAAGGAATAAATATAGATCAGTGGAATAGAATAAAGTTCAGGGGCGCCTGGGTGGCTCAGTCGGTTAAGCATCTGACTTTGACTTCAGGTCATGATCTCGCAGTTTGTGAGTTCGAGCCCCACGTCAGGCTCTGTGCTGACAGCTCAGAGCCTGGAGCCTCCTTCGGATTCTGTGTCTCCCCGTCTCTCTGCCCTTCCTCTGCTCATGCTCTGTCTCTCTCTGTCTCTCAGTAATAAATTAAAATGTTTAAAAAAAAAAAAGCTTTAAGAATAAAGTTCAAACTTTATTCATATATCTGCACAAATGAAGCTTACAATAGAGGCAACATTTAAAAATCAATGAAGGAAGGGTGGAATTTTCAATAAATCATTGAGATAATTGGCTATCTACTTAGGAAAAATAACATTAGATTGACCCTCTCCCCATCTTATCAAACACAGCTGGTATAAATAATTAAGTATTTAGGGGGCAAAAGTTAAAATACTTTAAAGATTTTAAAAGTGTATTTTAGGGGCGCCTGGGTGGCTCAGTTTGTTAAGTGGCCAACTTCACCTCGGGTCATGATATCACGGTCTGTGAGTTCGAGCCCCACATCGGGCTCTGTGCTGACGGCTCATCAGAGCCTGGAGCCTGCTTCAGATTCTGTGTCTCCCTCTCTCTCTGCCCTTCCCCTGCTCACGCTCTGTCTCTATGTCTCTCAAAAATAAATAAACGTTAATAAAAAAAAATTAAAAGTGTATTTTAAATAATATTGGGGTGGAGAATGTCTGCCTAAACAAGATACAAAATCCAGAAGTCACAAAAAACAGAGAGATTTGTAGGCGTGCCTGGCTGACTCAACCAGTACAGCATGTGACTCTTGATGTCAGCGTTGTGCGTTTGAGCCCCCTGTGGGGTGTGGAGCCTATTAAAAAAAAAAAAGTGGAGAGATTTGTTCTCAAAATTTAAAACTTCTGTTAAAAGAAATACTATAACAAAAGTTATAAGGAAAGGGAAAGTGTGGGGGAAAATTGTTGCATGGAATTAATACCCAGAATATATACAGAATTCTGACAACAATTATTTAAATCAACAAAGGAAATGACCGGGAAACTCACAGAAAAATCCAAACCAAAAAAGAAGGCGGTAGAGGAGGAAAAAAAAAAAAGAAGAAGGAAAAGAGGGGGAGGAGGAGAAGAAGAGGAGGAGGAGGAGGAGGAGGAAGAAGAGGAGAAGAGAAGAGAAAAAAGAAAGAGAGAAAAGAAAAAGGTGCTCAGATTCAATAGAAATCAAGAAAAGTAAATAAAATGAGAGTAAAATGAGAGTGTTTTTGGTTTTTTGGTTTTTTTGCCCATCAGATTGTTCAACACTTAAAAGATTGCTTGTGTAGTTGCTCTGTAATGCTTTAGTTGTAATATAATTTTGAAATGGTTTATAATTTCCAGTATGATTTTATCTTTAATACAGGCTTCTTTAGAAGTATTGTTTAAACTTCCGGATGTATAAGGCTTTAAAAAATATTTTTTTTTAGGGGCGCCTGGGTGGCTCAGTTGGTCAAGCGGCCGACTTCGGCTCAGGTCAGATCTCACGGTCTGTGAGTTCGAGCCCCGCGTCGGGCTCTGTGTTGATGGCTCAGAGCCTGGAGCCTGCTTCAGATTCTGCGTCTCCCTCTCTCTCTGCCCTTCCCCTGCTCATACTCTGTCTCTATGTCTCTCAAAAGTAAATAAACATTTAAAAAAATTTTTTTAATATTTTTTTTAATTTAAAAAAAATGTTTTTTTTGAGAGACATAGAGACAGAGAGTGAGCAAGGGAAGGGCAGAGAGAGAGGGAGATACAGAATCTGAAGCAGGCTCCAGGCTCTGAGCCGTCAGCACAGAGCCCGACGCGGGGCTTGAACTCGAAGACCATGAGATCATGACCTGAGCTGAAGCTGGCCGCTTGACCAACTGAGCCACCCAGGTGCCCCTAAAAAATATTTTAGTATTGGTAATACATGAATTGTTCAAAGTCAAAATGTATAAAAAATAAAAAGTGTAGAGAGATGAGAGACAAGGTGTCCTCCCCCGCCTCAACCTGTCTCCTTGTCATCTCATTCCCTCTCAACAGTCCAGGAGACTCCCCTCTTCATTGGTGTAAGTTTCTTTTCTGCACCTCCAGAGGTAGTTTGTGCGTCTATGAACAAGTATTAATGTATTCTTTCCCACATCATTTTTACTACAGTGACCTATATTATTCTGCACCTAGTTTCTTTCCTTAATATGCTAGAAAAGAGAGCTATGTCAATGACCGTCATATAATATTTAAATTTTTTTACTGAAAAATATACATAGGACATAGAAGACACACTTTAATGAATGTTTATTTTTTTATTTTATTTTTAAAATTTTTTTAACATGTATTTATTTTTGAGAGACAGAGTGTGAGCAGGAGAAGGGCAGAGAGAGAGAGAGGCAGACGTAGAATCTGAAGCAGGCTCCTGGCTCTGAGCCATCAGCACAGAGCCCCATGCGGGGCTCAAACTCACAGACCGTGAGATCATGACCTGAGCCGAAGTTGGCCGCCTAACCGACTGAGCCACCCAGACGCCCCTAATGAATGTTTAAAGCCATCCTTTGTGGGCACCTGGGTAGCTCAGCAATTAGGCATCTGACTTCGGCTCCGGTCGTGATTTCATGGTTCATGAGTTCAAATACCGTATCAGGAGAGCTCAAGCTCCGCTTTGGGGGAGCCCTGCTTCTCTCTCTCTTTCTCGCTTTTTGCCCCTCGCTCACTTGCACCCTCTCTTTCTCTCAAAAAATATAATAAATAAAAATAAAGTGATCCTTTGTGGGGCACCTGGGTGGCTCACTTGGTTGAGCGACCGCCTTGAGCTCTGGTCACGATCTCCCGGTTTGTGAGTTCCAGCTCCAAATCAGGCTCACTACCCTCCAGATGGAGCCCACTTGGGATCCTCTGTCCCCTTCTCTCTCTATGACCCTATGTTCTATAAATAAAACATTAAAAAATATAAAGAGGGGCGCCCGGGTGGCTCAGTCAGTTAAGCACCCAACTCTCGGTTTTGGCTCAGGCCATGATCTTGCAGCTCATGGGTTCAAGTCCCACGTCAGTCTCTGCAGTGGCAGTGTGGAGCCTGCTTGGAATTCTTTCCCTTGTCTCTGCCCCTCGCCCACTTGCACTGTCTCTGTCTCTCTCAAAATAAATAAATAATATACTTAATTAAAATAAGTAAACAAAGTGATCCTTTATGATATTCCCACTCAGTGTAGAACTAGAATATGGCAGGTGCCTGCGAAGTCCCTTCCTGATCACATTACCCACCCTCTTCCCTTGAGGTCATCTCTCTTCCTGGCTGTAGGGTTAATCATTTCCTTGCTTTTGAAAAAAATGGTTTTACCACCTTTGTATGGGTCCATAAACAATAAAGCATAATTTTTTCTGTTTTGTACTTTAACAAACGGAATTCCATGGAATTCTTCCATGACTTGCTTTCCTTTGATCAACACTTTACTTGTTGATATGTGTGGTTGTGGTTAAATTTTTGTCATTGCTGCACAGCATTCCTGTAAGAACATAACACTAGTTTTGATGGACTTTGGGGTTGTCTCCGGTTCGGGGCCTCTATGTTGCTAAGAAAGTTCTTGTACATCTTCTGGTTTGGGGCAACAATTCCCAAAGTGTGGTCCATGAACCCCTAGAAGTCTTTGGAACCTTATCTGGGAGTCATTAAAGCTGAAACTATTTTATTTTATGCTAATACTAAAATGTAATTTGCCATTTTCACTCGGTGGACATTTGCACTGATGGTACAAAAACGGCGATGGATAAAACTGTAGTCACTTAGCACACAAATCAAGTCGATGGAGTCATTTTTTGCCAGTTTAGTTAAAAATGTAATGACATATTGTTTGGGTTTTAATTTAATTGCTGGTTACGAATAATATTGAGTTCCTTCTCACATATCCTTAATTACTAATAAGACTGAATTCTTTTTCACATATTTGTAGACCATTTGGATTTCCTCATTTATAAGATGTCAGTTCAAATCTTTCCCTCATTTTTTTTTTAATTTTTTTTAACGTTTATTTATTTTTGAGAGACAGAGAGACAGAGCATGAGCAGGGGAAGGGCAGAGAGAGAGGGAGACACAGAATCGGAAGCAGGCTCCAGGCTCCGAGCCGTCAGCACAGAGCCTGATGCGGGGCTTGAACTCACAGACCGCGAGATCATGACCTGGGCCGAAGTCGGCCGCTCAACCGACTGAGCCACCCAGGGGCCCCTCAAATCTTTCCCTCGTTTTTAATGGATTCATCCTTTTCATATTCCTAGTTCTTTAGGTCATATGTTCTTTAAGTCAGATACATGTGTTGCAAATAGATTTTCCCTACTTTTTGTATGTTGTCTTTTTCACTATTCATTCATTCATTCAATCATTCGTTCGTTCGTTCGTTCGTCACGTTAGCTAGCATACGGTGTAGTCTTGGTTTCAGGAGATTCCTATGATTCATCACTTACATACAACACCCACTGCTCGTCCCAACAAGTGCCCTCCTCAATATCCATCACCCATTTTGCCCACCTCCCCAACTCCCCACCCCCATCAAACCTCAGTTTTTTCTCTGTATTTGAGAGTCTCTTATGGTTTGCCTCCCTCTCTGTTTGTATCTCATTTTTCCTTCCCTTCACCTATGGTCTTCTGTTAAGTTTCTCAAATTACAGGTATGGGTAAAATCATATGATATCTGTCCTTCTCTGACTGACTTATTTCACTAAGCATAATACCTTCCAGTTCCACCCATGTTGTTGCAAATGGCAAGATTTTATTCTTTTTCATCACCAAGTAGTATTCCATTGTGTGTGTGTGTGTGTGTGTGTGTGTGTGTGTGTGTATTCTTTAGCCACTTATCATTTGACAGACGTTTGGGCCCTTTCCTTGATTTGGCTATTGTTGATAGCGCTGCTATAAATATTGGGGTAAAAGTGTCCGTACTTTTTTGTCGGCACTCCTGTACCCTTTGGATAAATTCCTAGTAGTGCTATTGCTGGGTCATAGGGTAATTCTATTTTTAATTTTTTGAGGAACCTCTACATTGTGTTCCAGAGTGGCTGCACCAGTTTGCACTCCCACCAGCAGTGCAGGAGGGTTCCCCTTTCTCCACATCCTCACCAACATCTGTTGTTTCCTGATTGTTAATTTTTAGCTTTGGATTCTGTGTCTCCCCCTCTCTCTGCCCCTCCTCTGTGTGAGCACATACACTCTCTCTCTCTCTCTCAAAAATAAATATTTAAACATTAGAATTAAAAATTTTAAAACAAACAACTTTGATTATAGTTAAAGGAATTAAATTATTTTTCCTTTAAGTTTGGTTATAGTTTTAAAAGCTTTGTTGTAGATTGTTTTCACAGATACACTCAATCAGGTTGGGAAAGTCCTTAGTGCTGGCTTTTCTCCTAAATGAACACTGAACTTCATGAAACCTTTTTCTGCATTGGTTGAGATGATAATGAGATTTTTGTTTTCATCTCTTAACATCGAGGATCATATTATTTGAGTTTCTATTGTTAAAGCTACCTGTTATTTCTGAGATAAACTCAATGATGATGATATATTATCTTTTTTATATACATTGTTGAATTCAGTTCGCTAATATTTTATGATTTTGCAGCTACATTCATGATAATATTGACCTTTATACTTTTCTGCTTATGCTGTCTCCGTCTGGTTTTGGTTTTGGATTGATGCTATGATAAAAGATACTTAAAATTTCATGCTTTAAATGTTTATTTCCGGATGTGCCTTGGTGGCTCAGTTGGCTAAGTGCCTGACACTTCATTTTGGCTCAGGTCATGATCTCAGGGTTTGTGAGTTCGAGCCCTGCCTCAGGGTCTGCACTGACAGTGGGGAGCCTTCCTGAGATTCTCTCCCTCTCTCTCTGTTCCTCCCCAATTTGTGCTCTCTCTCTCTCTCTCTTTCTCTCACTCAAAATAAGTAAATAAATTTTTTAAAACCTTAAAAATATTTTTTCAATGTTTATTGCTGGAAAATAGACAATGCATTCAGGAAGGTTCCCTCTTCATCTATACTCTGGAATCATTTATGTAAATTTAGATTTAGTTATTCCTTGAAAAATTAGAACTCAACAGCAAAACCATGTGGGCCTGGGATTTTCCTCACAATTAGATGGTTTTATTTAATATTGTTTCTCTTCACTGGGAATAGGACTATCCAGATATCCTATTGCTTCCTGAGTCCGTTTTAGTGATATTTTTCTAATAATTTGTCCATTTTCATCCAAAGTTTCATATTTGTTGGCCTAAAGTTGTTCACAATCTGATTACCACGTTAAGGTCTACAATATCTGTCATTATGTACCCTTTTTGTTTCTGGAATTATTTGTGTCTTCTCTTTTCTCCTGATCATTTTTACCAATCAGTTTTATTATTCTTTTGAAAGTCCCCAATTTTGCCTTGTTGAGCAATGTGAAATTGGACTGCTAAATCCAACGAGAGCTGATATGAGCTTTTCCAGAGATTTTTTTTTCACCGCTCTGCTTGGCTCTAATCCTTGCACTTGGCTGGCGCCTATGTGGATGTCTTTCATCACCCTGCTCAGGCTGCCGCCACGCCCCAGGCTGCCTCGCCCTCCTTGGGTTCCCATCGGACCACAGGTCTTCCTCCTACAAGATGCCCTCACTTCACTCGGGTTCTAACAGCCCAGGCTGGGCTGCTTACATGTGCAGATGCCCTCTTCATTCTGTTGGAGTTCTGCCTCCCCATGGGGGACGCATGCAGACACACACACACACTGGCTCTGACGCGCCGCATCAAGTCGCCCTCCTTGAGGATGCCCTCCTCACGCTGCTCAGACGGACACCCCACATCAAGCCGCCCCGATGCACAGACTCCCTCCAAACATTCCACTCCAGCTGACAGCCCACACCAAGTCTTCTTTCCTGGGGGTACATGGGGTATGTCTCTTTCACGTTCCAACCCCTCACCAGGCTACCAAACTACATGGACACTCTCCTCATCCCAGCTGGGGCTATAACCCCCCACCGCAGACTGCACCTCCATGTGGTTGCTCTCCTCGTACTGCTTAGACTATGAGGTCTAAGCTGGGCTACTCCCGTCCACGGTCTCCATTTCACTTGAGCTCTGATATGCACACCAGACAGCCTCCAGCACCAATACTACCTTGCACTGCTCCACCTAATGGCTTTAGGACTGAATTATGCAGGAAGAAAAGGGAAGAGGAAGAGCTTCGAATATATTGACTATACCTAGAGGTATTTTTTTTTTTCATGAAAAGTCTTAGTAACATAATGCAGTGTATGAGTGGACTCGATCATAACGTGAACACTCTTACTGTGGGTCTGTCAAAGGTTTGAAAGCCACTGACCTAGAAAGGTTCTGAAATGATGGTATAGTAGCACCCCATTGGGTGTGTTACAGTTTTCTGGACCGCTGTCTCAAGATTCCCTGTCACCTGTGTGAACGCCTCATCCAAACTGACATTCTTCCAGGCAACAGAGATACATCTTTGATTCTAGTTCTACAACCTGGGTTCTAGTTCTGCCCTTCAACCTCTCACTAGCCATAATGTATAATGTTACCTTATACGTTAAAAATGCAGATGTTACACAATGTACTTCTCTCCCAAGGCATAATATCAGGTAGCATGTGAAAACTGCCTTGAAAACTACAACGAATACGATCACAGTAACTGACATCTAGGGAATGCATAAGTCTTTTACGTGCAATGTAACTATTTGTTTGTTTAAGCTCTACACCCAATGTGGGGCTCAAACCCACAACCCCAAGATCAAGAACTGCACACTCCGTCGACTGAGCCAGCCGGGCAGCCCTGAATCTAAATCTTTAAACAACCGTGTGAAATTTACATTTAACAGATGAGAAAACCGAAGCTTAAGGAGGTTAAATGGATGCACCAGTATTTGAACCTAGATCTGTACATTCGATTCCGTCACTAGTGGTATTTTTAGACTGTATTTTTAAGTCATCTCTACTCCCAACGTGGGGCTAGAACTCACAACCCCAAGACCAAGAGTCACGTGCTCTTCTGAGCCAGCCAGAGGCCCCCTAAGCAGTACTTTCAAAATGTGCAAATAAGTTTACTTTGTTAAAAGCAGAGCATCTTTGTTCTGTTATGGCCTTTGAATTATCTATATGGAGTACCAAATGTTTTCACCATTTCCCCTTAAATGTCATAATTCCTCCCAACAGCCCCAAAGTGAAAATCTGAGCAGCAGATTTTCCTGTGGCTTTTCCTCTTTTCTATGCGAATATAGCTAACATGCAAGGATTTTGGACGGCGGCAACTTTGAAATGATGGCGGCACCTGGTGCAGGGTCTCGGGGTGGCATAGTCATTTCCTTAGATGCAAAATGGTGGCCAAGTTTAATCCCCTTGCAGGTAGGTGATGGATAAACATGTTGAATAGTGAACAAACCACAGCCTGGATAGGTCTAGAACTCTGATAGCTTGGTGGGGTGGGAGTAGTTAGCCAGGAACAGCACCCCCTCCGCCCCCAGGTAGAGGGGCTATCAAGAAGGCAGACCTCAGGACAGTCAACTTGGCATTTCTTGTAACTGTCCACAGATCTGCCTGAGGGGCCTGAAGAGCTTTGTGCTGTTACTTCTGTGCAGTCGGACGAGGCCAGGCCAGCCCAGGGTCTAGGGGTGGGCGGGCTTGAGCTGTGTTCTTCACGAGAGCCCAGCTCCAATGTTCTATTTTTATTTATTTTGAGAGAGAGAGAGAGAGAGAGAGAGAGAGAGAACAAGCAGGTGAGGGGCGGAGAGGAGAGACCATCTCAAGCAGGCTTAATGCCATCCAGCAAGTAGCAGCACTCTCCCAACAGCCCCCAAAGTGAAAATCTGAGCAGCAGTGATTGTTCTGGTCAAGGACAAGGCGGGTGGGACAGGAGGCTGACTGAGCCGCAGGGAATGAAAAGCAGCAGAGGGAGGGGGCCTCTTCCACCCAGATGAGCACAATGCTGCCCCCTGAAGACATGCCAGCCAGTCTCCAAATCTCAAGGGTTCAGTGCTAGTCCCCTTTCACCTCTTCTCAGGAGAGGAAGACCCGTACAGGGGTGGAAGGGGTTCTATCACTGCCATGGATGGGCCTGGGGTGAACCACAGCAGCTGTGAACAAACAGTACAGGAACCCAGATTCTAGGTACATTAAGCTTTTATTTCCCAGGAACAAAGATATGTGGGAAAGAAACTCCAAAAGGAAACATAAGCACAAACAACAAAAGGACACTAGCGTGGTATGCCAGGTGGATGGCACACTCCACAGTGGACCTGGTCATGCATGCCCTGGTTTCTTGGTTCAACATTTGTCCCGTCCCCAAGTGCCCATTACAGAGGTGGAGGGTGCGGGCAGCGAGGTAGAAAGCTTCCCTACTTTATGCCAAGGAGATGAATGTACCGGTCTATTCTTTTTAATCTTTTTTTGTTTTAATGTTTTTTGAGAGAGAGAGAGCATGAACAGGGGAGGAACAGAGGATCCAAAGCAGAATCTGTGTTGACAGCAGTGAGCCCACATGGGGCTCAAACTCATGAACCATGAGATCATGACCTGAGCCGAAGTCAAGATGCTCAACTGACTGAGCCACCCAGGCGCTCCGTACCAGTCTATTCTGAGAGGACTCTCTGGGACAACAAACCTTCTGCCTCGAGAATAGAGGTAGACAGGTAAGAAGGAGAGGGGCCTGGGTGTCGCGGACAACCTGAAAGTAGTCATGGGTCCTTGGTGGCTGATGGAAACTATGCTTAAAATAGGACTGCAAGAGAAGCAACAGCTGGCCAAGGCAGCTTTGTATTTAACGGTAAACATGGCCAACCTTGTCAAATCAGGGCCCAGAATAGTGATAACCAGCACTGCAGTTTCTATTCACTTCAAAGGACCCCGATGATGATCAATCAGAAGCCACTACCCATTTCCCAGAAAGGATTTGCGTCTATACACTTTTCTAGCAAAATTCTGTCCACTGCAAGCCTGGTCTTCTAGAGAATAGACTGTCAAGGGACAAGTAAAAACCCTGTCCTACCCTCATGCTTCCCAAGCCAGGACCGCTTCCACTGCAGCCCAAACATCTAAGAACAAGGTCCTGTGGTGGGCTAGGTAATCTAGTCCTCGATTGTCTCTGCACTATGCATCCCATGACTCCTCGCTTTACTACAGGCTGCCTCTGGGACTGGGACCCGAGCCTGGATCACAGTGAGGTTTCCTGGAGGATGAAGGTGGGGCTGCTCCCCTGGTGGGCTGAGGCTTCCTCAGGCGCGGGCACGGCCTCCTTGTCTCTGCTATTCTTCAACATCCCATTACTCATTTTTTCTGGAAATGCAGGGGTATCCACCGAGAGGTCCTGGAGAACACATAGGGCAAAGGGAATGAGATGCTGCTTTGATCCCTGCTGGAAGGGAAATCAGCAAGGGGCGGTAGGGGAGAAAGAGAGAAGCAAAGCACAAGGTGAGAAGGCAGGCAGGAGGAGAGAGGAAAGGCCAGCATGTTGGGCACCTCTCTGAGCTGAGACCTTTCTGTCCACCAAGCCAGCACTCCCCCATGGGTAGAAGCCAGGGGTTGCTGGGGGACAGTCCAGGTTCAGGCAGACAGTCAGGGTTGCTGGGGAGAAAGGAAACGGATGGAAGGGAACCTGGCACATCTAGTAATAATCTGGAGAGGTAAGGGAGGGTGTGACCTAGGCAACATAACTGCTACCTGGCTGTAGGTTTTGCAGTGAAATCGCTTCCGACAAGACACGGGCAGGAGGTCAACAAGTCTTGAATACACTGGGGAAATGGTCCGAGGGTTCAGGGTCCGGCCCCGCATTCCCCCTGAAGGCAAAGGCACTTCTGAGTCTCACCACGTAACCAGTGCACACCCAGCAAGCCATCTGTTCTTGGGGCTGAGTCCCCAGCCCCTGCCAACCTCCCAGAGCTCAGCCAAGAAGCCCGACTGTTGCAGACACCCAGGAACCCAGAAACCCAGGAGCCCAGGAGCAGGGTCAGTTCTACCCCAGAGTCCAGATTCCCTGATCAGCCTCCCTCAGCCAGTCTTGCTTCTCTGTGCCTCCATCCCGCATGCCCTCACCAGTGAGCCAACTGACAATCAGGCCCACCACAATGACTGTGGTGGAGTTGTGAGCGCTGTACCATAAATACGACAAGGAGTAGATCCGCTGCAGCCCTGTAGGCCTGGGGACAACAGGAATAAGGACAGTTAGCAGTTTACTGACAGGACATTCCTCAGGGACCTGGCTCCACCCACCTACACTGTCCCAGGGTCTTGGGACCCAACACTCAACATTGCCCCGAGGACTCTGGTGGTCCATCCCTTAGCAGGGCCCTTGGGAAACTCCTAAAAAATGAGCTATTCTCCCCAAGGAGAAAGTGAGTGAACCCCAACTCACCTGGAGCGAGTGGTTGAGGGCATCAGTGTGGTCATGGCAATGGTGGTCAGGTTGCTAGGCAGGGAAAAGCTGGATACATTAGAGGGAGAGGGTGCCATGCCAGAAGCCATCTTGGTCACTATGCTCCCAATGCCAATCCAGAAGGCCATAACAAGTCCAGCCAATAGGCCCACAATGGCACCCTGCCCAGAGACACAGCAGATTCTCCAGTTAAGTCGCCAGCCCTAATAAACCTTCTCCCAGAAATCACGAGGAGAGCCCTGCCAAGCCATTCCACAGGCCCACCCCTGTACACGACTATGGAGCCAGATGGGTCACTCACAAGAGGGTTGGCACAAGGAAAGAACATTCCAAGGCAGAAGAGTCCGAGCAGTGGCCCCCCAACCATGCCAAAGATGCTGAGTGCTGCCTGCGGAAGACAGGGTTGAGGGAAAAAAGAACAGAGAACATTCAGGTTCAGAGACCGCCCCCCCCCAGCCTCACCAATGTAGAGCACAGCCACCTGCCAACAGTTCAGCGCTCCACTTGTCACATCTGCGTCTTCTATGTGGAAACATCAGAATGCAGGATTCCAGAAGGCATATGGGTAAGGAAATGTGCTTTGGGTTCTCCTCTGAGGCTAAAATAATCCCTAGATGTCTGAGCCAACGAGGTCCTGGGAATGACTCTGGGGAAGGCTACTCACAGCTAAAGGTGGCCCACCAAAGGTGAATTTTTTACATCATCCCTACACCATTCCCTTCACATCAGCAGTATTCCTCAACTTCCCATCTCAGTCAGCTCCTTTCCTCCCTTAGCAATTGCTTTCTTCTCTGCATAGTCCTTACCTGCAGCACAGGTCCCATCTGAGAAGAAATATAGGCCATTCCCAGACAAAGTAGCCCATAGCCAAACGCTGGGGGGAAAAAAAGGAGGAAACACGCAGAGTAAGTAAACACAACAAAAAGAGGGAAAAGTAGAGCAAAGCTCCTTTCCCAGCCAAACCACTAGCTCTGTGTCCCTGGAAACAGGGCATATTACCTCCTGTCCCTGCTCCAGGTCCCTCCCACCTGGCCCTCATGCTTATGCGACTCAGAGACCTTCCCAGGAAATGCTCTGATACATAAACAAGGTTGTGAGCTTCATGTGGTAAGCTCCGAGCCCAGGCTAAAGCTGGTGCTGTCAAGCAGACAGTGCTTCGGGTGTGTCTTAGAAAGAATATAACTGGAAAGATGAGGAAGCATAATCCCACCGAGGATTCTGGAAAGCATGATGGCCTGGACTTCAGAGAACTGAGGGAACCAGGGTCGGATCAGATCTTCCATCGTAACGGTTGCCAATGAATTAAAAGCAGAGGATATGGTGCTGCAAGAAGGAAGACAAAGATGAGCTGTGCTGAGTCTGAGAGCTGACAGGCAAAACCGCCAGGGGTCCTACTAAGGAAGTAGCACCCTAAAGGCAGGAGAGAACATATGCAGCCAGAAGCCATCTTCACAGTTGGCAGCTGAGGAAGAGGCCTGTAAGGCAAGGACATCTTTCCTTTTCTGAGTGGGGTACAGGTTTTGATCAAACAGAATCAATTCCTGGTGTCGTAAAAAAGAAGAATCCTTCACCGAGAGGGGGGCATCTCCTGGGAGATGCTATGCTCTCTCCTACACAGGTGAGCTGTCCCTCATCATCCACAGATGGATGGGCACATTGAGAAACTCCGAGATAAACCCTCCTCCACATGTCACCTTGTGCCAAGTAGGGATCAGCTGCAACAAGCCTGAGGAAAATGGTCAAAGAATGTACCTGAGGGAACCGCTGAAGAGGCAGGCAACAAAGAGCCCAGGCAGGCCCGGCAGGCCTTTCAGGAGATCCATCACAAAATACAGGACGAACTGCAGACAGAGCAGAAGTGCACAGCTCTCTTGAGAGGAGTCCTTGCCCAGGGCAAGACACGTGTGAAGCCCCCTACGTGGGCCCCTGCCAGTCTACGGAGACCCAGTAATTAAGAAGGACACTAAGCACCAAAGGTGACCCACGGTAAGTAGAAGAAAACAGGTTCTGGAGAGAGAACAACACAGTTCGCACGCCAGCCATGCCCCTGATTAGCAGTGTAACAAGCATGTGGGCCACCCTGATGACTTTTTCCTCTTCTATGAAACAAGACTATTGTGAGGATTAGATGAGACCAGCTACGTGAGAGCTCCCAGCAAAGCGCCTCGCATGGTGCGCAGTGGTGAGCCAATAAGAGTAGGTCCCCATCCCAGCAGGGTGAGCACTGTGAGTAGGTGATGCCAGGAACTGGGACCTTCATGTGCCAGATTGCAGAATCCGCGGTGAAAAGCGACTTACATCCATCTCCTACCCAGGGTGGGAGTCCTTTCTGCAGCCAACCAGACACTCCTCTTGGGGGGGCCAGGTTGGCCCTCACGGGCACAGAAGAGTGCCAGGGAGGCCTTCTCACCTGGTCAGGGGCTGCTTGAGCCTGCTGGGTGCTCATAGGATACTCCTGGTAATAGGTAAACATGACCAGGCCAATGAGACAGCTCATGCAGAGGACCACCTGCTGGCAAGGGAAGACTGCATAGCAGGAGCTGTAAGAGACCATGCCAAGGAAACAGAGACTGTTAATAGACGCCTTCAGGCAGTCCCCAAATTCCGAAAGGCAGACCTGTATCCTGATGGGTGTGTTTGTGCTCTGGCATGCCCCCACCCCAACTGCCCCGTAGAACAGGGGCCCGCCATCCTCCCTAGCCCCTACTCCCTGGTCTTCCTGTCCCTGCACTCACAGTATAGCAGCCTTCTCTGTGCGGGAACTGAGGTAGCGCTGCACCTGAGCCTGGTTCACCCCATACAAGGACAGCATCATGAAGACACCCCCAAAAGCCAGTGTCCAGAAAGTGTGCCGTACAAAAGGATCTGGATTCAGCCTGCAACAGATGCCAATTGGTCACTGTGGCATAGCCCCCAACAGAGTCTCAGCCTTCCTCGCACTCCTACAATGAGGGTCAGAGGACAGCAGAGCAGAGACGCTGCTGCAAGGGCCAAGGAGCTACCGAAGGCGAGAACTGGGTGGACACAAGAGACAGTGCAGCAAAACGGAGGAAGGGTTCTATCCCTCCAACCCACAGCCTCATTCCAAGTACTAAAAACATCCTGCCCCTCCTTACCACCAGCAGAGATCCCTGGGATCGCCCTCAATCTCTACAATGCCAGCTTCCCACCCCTCTCAGGGCTGCCACCTAAGGCTTCCAGAGCTTGTCCTCTGCTTACTGCAGCCCTGAGCTCAGGCTCTAGGATGAGCTCGACTCCCAAGCACTACAGACCCCAGCCAGGAGAAGGGGTGCACTTACTCGATCCCAGAGATGCGGCCGTGCTCCGAAGCCACTTCCCACACATGCCCCAAGCCGCCCACCTTGGCTGATCCCACAATGATAACCACCAGCTGCCCTAGGAACATGACCAGCGTCTGGAACACATCTGTCCAGATGACTGCCTTCAGCCCACCCTGCAGGGAAAAGAAAGCACGGCTGACACAGATGTCTTTAAAACCACCCACAAGCAAAGAAACCCCACCACCAGCAAGGGCACTATACTACCACCAGAGGCCTAATTGTTGAGACCCTGTTGACCTCATTTCCATGCCACCTCCTACCTTCAGTATGTCGTCCCCTCTCCTACATTCCACTTCTCACCAAAGTCCTGTAGCATCTCCTACATCCTATCTCCCCACCTACATTTTGACCTTGTCCCTTTTCTTTTTCTTCCCATCTCCCCTCCTTGCTTCGCCTCTTCCTCTCCCTCTTTTTTTTTTTTTTAAACATTTATTTTTGAGAGACACAGAGACAGAGCACGAGCAGGGGAGGGGCTGAGAGAGAGGGAGACACAGAATCTGAAACGGGCTCCAGGCTCTGAGCCATCAGCTCAGAGCCCGACGCGGGGCTCAAACTCACAGACCGTGAGATCATGACCTGAGCCAAAGTCGGCAGCTCAACCGACTGAGCCACCCAGGCGCCCCATTCCTCTCCCTCTTCTAAGATTTACCACACTTACCAGAGCAGTGTAGATAGTACAGACAATGCCTAGGGTCAGCACTGACAGCCACAGATCAAAGCCAGTCACTGCAAATAAATAAAAACCACAATCCTGTCTCTAGAAGAGGGTTTCCCAGAGACCAGAAGAAACCCCAGTAAGACATGAAACATTCAGCCGTAAAGGATGAAATAAATCATTCACCACAATTGAAAAAAATGTTTGAACCCCACCAAAAGGTACTGATTAACCAATTCCAATGAGACATGGTAATGTCTGATTAGCTTTCAAGTGAGGTGAACCAAGGTGCTTCCACCTCTGGCAGAGACTAGCCAAGAGCCCATGCAGTGAAATAACTCCCTGGCCAAGGTCAGATTCTTTTCTACACACTCTCCTCTACCTGCCCCTCCCAAAGGCGTTTTCCCAGCCTGCTGTGGTTGAGAGCCAGCGGCTGTCACTCCTCACCTGCATTGAGGGCCAACGATGGTGCATAGAGTACAACCCCCATGTAGATTACCTGTTGGGTATGGAAAAGAGAATGTGAGGGGGAGGGGAAATGAGGGTGGACAGGAAGAGGAGAACAGATGGACCTCAGCTCCTTATCTAGGCTTCTCCCTTCATCTAGGCTCACTTTCATTTCCCTTCCTCCAAATTTTAGCTTGCTGCCACCACACTGACTGTGCTGGAACCAGAAGGAATAGGAAGCAGGATGCCTCTGGTGGCTTCAGGGACACTGACCCCTAGCAGGGCTTTTAATCCTGCCTGAGAGCAGGGAAAGCTCAGAGTGCTTCAGTTTGGGTCCTGAGTTTGGGTCCCTCTACTGTATCTCAGGTTCAATTTCTACCCTCATTTCCACTTGCCATCTGAAAGATGAAGGTCACGGTCCCACAAATCCGCACAGCCTTATTGAATCGGAGCTCCAGATACTAGAAAGAAAATACACAGGTACAGATGTAAATACACAAATGTAGACATCTCTCTATATATTTATAGGTATTACTCCCCACTCTACCCCCACAATTGACACACAGCATCCCTCAAGAAGCCCAGGACCATGAGGGAAGATTCGACTCCTATCCACTCTGGGCCTCTCATCACAGAACCCTCCTTCTCTTCCCACTCCCACCTGACTTCACCCAGAAAGAACCTGGAAACACATGATGTGTCCCATCGCTCTCATTAGGCAGAAGAGGTCCAGGGGCTCCTGTCCCTTATATGTGCCCTCTTCCTCCTTTCCATCCCTGACCCTGGTGACCCTATGTGCTCCTCCCTTCCTCTCTGCTCACCTCATAGGCACTGGTGAGATGCAGGCGGTAGAACACAGGGATGAAGACATGCGCAGGGATCACCAGCCCCAGGAAATAGGAGCAGCCCAGGAACCAGTACTGGGTCCCAAATCGGTAGATCTCGGATGGCACACCCAGAATGGCCACGGCTGACTGGAAGGTGGCCAGCAGCGACAGAGCCACAGGAAGACAGCCCATTTTTCGGTCTGCCATGAGCAGCTGGCCAACAGTATTCCGGCCCCAGCCACGAAAGGCATGGTAGAGTCCAATGGCGAGGGAAAGAACCAGCAGCAGGGCAAACACCACGTAGTCCACGAGGGAGAAGGTAGATGTGACCACATCTGTATCTGAGGCTGGAAGCAGGGGAGTAGAGGTGCTAACCCCCCCACTCATATCTTCACTGTGTCTGTGACCTACAGCCACTTGCTGCTCCTGGGCTCTGGGCTGCCACTCAGCTGGGCAACGGCAGGCAAGTGACTACAACCTGGCTTCCAGCCACGATCTCACAGTCCTTCTCCTCCACCAAGTGACATTGTCCAAGGTGAGCTGCAAAAGAATCAGCTCCTAGTCAGCTCCTTTCCCGCCTTCATGCGCATCTGCCCTCAGGCCTGTGCATCCAATGCCCATCAAATGTGGGCCGGTCAGTTCTGGCCAGTTCTGTGCAGCCCCTAGAGGTCTGGAGGTCCTGGTATGGTTTTGGTAGGGGAGAAAGAAGCAGCAGAATGAGACAGTCAGGAGACAACTTTTTGGCTAAGACCATTTTGGGCAGACAGCTGAGACCTATAAAAACTTTCTTAGGTGTCCACCCCAGGGACAAAAGAAAAATCAACTCTAGCCCATGTTTCTTCTCAGAGGATCTCCCTGCCCCCACTTGCAGGCACAGGCCCAGTCACTACAATGTACTAAGCCAGCAGACCCCAACCTGGCGCCACAGCCCGGCAGGGAAGAAATGGAGACTCATAACAGCATGGCTTCCTCTATTTCTCCTAGTCTCAGCCCCCACCTCCCATATTCCCAGTGTCACCTTCCTAACAGGACCCCTTCTCAGCCCTGATACCTAGTAAGAGTGCCTTCATAGAAGCCCAAACTCCATCCCAGGCATCCCCAGGCCAACCACTTGGCTCTCCCCTGCCAGCCACCTCCCGGCTCCTCTCCCTGTAACGCTATAGTCAATAGCAGATCTGGAAAGAGTGGTGGAATTCAAAAGTGAAAGGGCAACATGCTGGAGCCAGGAGTTCAACTTATGATTATAGAAAAGCAAATCAGCCAGGGAACTGGGGCAAGGGAGCGGCCACGGGGAGTGCTCCCATCCTCCTGAGGTAGACACCCACCTAGAGAAGTAATCTCTCTTCTGAAGCAGAGCCGCCTGGAAAAGTTGTGTGTGTCCGGAACTGGGCAGAAGCTGAGGGTCTGGCTCTGTACGTGGCGGAGGTGAAATCAGGAATTAGGAGTGAAATGAAGTTCAGCGGCTGTTTGTTCTGGCCCCTTTAAGGAACCAATGTGATCCAAACGGCCCTATCACACTATGGCTCCCAAACTCTAGCTCAGTCCTAGAGGCTCCAGAATGGGGGACGGGGAGCTCACATTCAATAGCATTCCTGGCTGGATTAGGCTTTCGGTGCAAGTCACACTTGGCACTGTGTGCTAAAGGGAATCAGAAAGGAGGAGCTGAGAAAAATGGGAAAGTTGCTTTTCTGACTCCTGTGCAAAAAATACTAATCCTCAAGAATATAGCATTATCCTCAGAACAAGGACGGGATGATACTACTCCCAAACTGAAGGGAACATTAAGAGATCACTATCATGACCCCTTGTTACCAACAAAGACACCGAGGCCCAGTGATTTAAGTGATCTTTTCAAAACCAGAGAGCTAATTATTGTCAGTCGAGACCAGAGCTCAAGTCTAGTGATTCCCCATCCATCTGCTCTCCATTTATACTATAACGTCTCCAGAGAACATCTGTGAGCTTCTCGGTGGAGAAAATACGAGAGCATGTCAGGGTTTTAGGTAGCCTAAATGGTGACAGGTAATGTTGTTTTCCATACCTCCTTTTAAAATTTTCTTAGTGAAGCATCTCAACTTACTTTTTGTAACCCAGCGGTATGCCATGAACTTCACGAACTTCGATAACGATAAATACTGAAAAAGTCACCATTACTATTACTTTTAAAACACCACGCCTCAGTTTATGCGCTTTTCATGAACATTCTCTAGTTCTTGAGGAAACAGACAAGTTAAATAACTTGCTCAGGATTACAGGGAATGACACGATACAAGAGAGAAAGAAAGAGTGCTATCTGCAGGTTTGACAGGTGATTCACCTGGGGGGAGGGAGGCATCCTTACTATTTCTAGAACCAGGGCAGGGGCAGAATGTTAATTGCAGTCAGTCATTCACGGAACAAAGTTTAGATTTCAACTAGTCTAGACACACATTAATATAACCTATGTCTTCTGTTCTCGGCCACTAGGCGAAAGATCAGCCTGGCTGTCTTCGGGTTCTCCCACACTGTGTTCTTGGGCAGATGTTGCCTAGCTGGCAAGATTCGGCCTCGCACAGACCAAACCTGAACTCTGAACCTCGTGGAGCCAACAAAGATAGGAAATCAGAGCCGGCAACTCTTGGATCACATGTTCTATGAAGCTGAAATGTTAGTTCCCAAAGCGGTGTTCCCACCAGGCCCCTCTGGTTGAGCCTAAAGATTCCCTGGGGCTCCTCTTGGGCAAATTTTACTATGATAGAGGTGATGGAAAATACTAGGGAGTGAGAGAAGGTGTCTGCTGTATGCAAATAAGAATGCGTAGCCTCTGTCTCCTTCTCTCTGCCCGCTTGCTCTTTCTTCTCTCTCTCTCTCAAATAAGTAAACAAACAAAAAAATGTGTAGCTGTAAAGGGTTGGTGATAAGGATAGGATGGTTACAGAAAGGAAAAGGGTCTCGGTATAGACCAGAACACACACTTACAGAACTGGTGAGGCTCTACTTCTGGAGTAAATTGGCGGAGGCTCTTGACAGAATCCTATCAGCACCAGGGGCAGAGAACCTTCCCGGAAGGCTGAAAAGAGAGGCAGGTAAGACAGGTAAAACCTGACCCAGTACCAAAGTGTTCCTTAGACAGGATTCTGATTCTAAGAACAGGATAGTTAGGGGCTTTCTGAAAACCCTACTCCACACCACCGTAAAGCCCATGGGCTTGTATCTCTCTCAGAGAGAGTGGGAGCCAAAAGTACGAGCGCAGGTGTTTCACTAAAACTGAAACACTCAAGGCACAAATAGTAGGCTATGAGAGCCCTCCTTAAAAGTATAACACACGGAGAAAGGAAGAAAATCATGCCACACCACCCTACCCACCCCCCACACGCACTGAACTGCCTGGAATCCTACAAAAAGGCAAAAGGGGCCACTGCAGGACCCACTGCCTCAAAAAGATTCCTTCGAAATCTGTCCTTGTGCCTAGAATTCCTCAAGGTCTTAAAGGGTTTAAAATGCTAATAACTACCAACGCCTTAGAGAACCTGCCGGCCAGCTGAAAGTAAATTCTTTCGGCAGATTCCACGTGCCCGTGGCTACGTGGTAGGGAAACCTGGGGGGGGCTACTCAAGAGGAGTTAGCTTTGATGAGCTTTTCCCGGCCCTAAGCAAAGGCACCACGCAGTCCCTCCGGGCGCGGGGCTCCCCAGGGCCACCCTCGCGGAGCGCTCGCCTTTCCCTTATTACCTCCGTGGCTCAGCCAGCGCTAAGACAGTACAGGCGTTTTTCTCGAGATCAGCATCGGGCTGGTTTTCTGGGAAGGGAAAGGAGATGAGAAGGCAGGAAAGCGCCGATCCCGCCCCTCTCTCCTCACCGAGCTCCGACAGCCACGAGGTCTCCCGACTGAAGTGAAGGCGCCAGGGTGCCCGGGGCGTCCCCAGGCTCGTCTCCTCCCGCCGAGGTTTGCCCTTCACTCCACGCTTCTCCATCACCCTTACCCTCTTTATATGCTGGATTCCCGCCTTCCCTCCACACGTGAGGTGGCTTAACCACTACCACCACGAGGCTCGCAACTCAGATGTTCCCGCGTCTCCACGAGGGGGACCGACTTGCCCCGCCCCTCCCTGCCCCGGCGCCACTCTCGGGAGCCTCTGGGCACTGGCCCCCTGGCGCCCGCCCTTCCCATCTGCCGGGTTTCCACAGTTGCGTGCTCCGGCCGTGGCAAAGCCTGGCCTGCCACCTGCCGGCTGAGTGACAGCGGGGCCCCGCCTCCTCGCCGCCTCACGTGGAGCCGCCATGTTTACTGAGGGCGGCGTGGGCTTCGAGCCACTACGGTGACGCGACCTCGGCATCCGGAAGCTAGGAACGCTGAGAGCGCGGCGGCGGGGAGGCCTTCGCCAACGGGGGAAAGAAGAGAGGGTTGGCCAGCCCTCTTTAACGGGAACTGAGACGCACTGAAAAAATCTCTGACCTCAACCCGCAGCAATCCCCCAGCCCGCATCGGGCCGACTGGGCCACGCCCGCGGAGGGCGGAGTCACACGCGCAAGTCTCGCGAGGCGCTGAGAAGGACAAAGGGAGCGAAAAATGGCCCCTTGCGGGTCGGGCAGTCCTTCGAACCTGGTGCCTTGGGCAGCGGCCGTGCTCCTTGTTGTGGGTGCGGAAAGGGCCCTGGCGCTACCCGAGGTACAGAAGCCGGTTAGAGGTCGGACTGCAGCATAGTTCCTGGGCAGCCTTATTTCGCGCTCGCCCGCCCTCGGCTCTCGGCTCTCCCCATCCCGCCCGTGGCGACGATTTCGTCCCTGAAGCTTCCCTAGCTGTAGCCCACTGGCTCCGGCTCCCGTGTACTCACGCTGCGTAGGTCTCCCAGTGACCTCGCCTTGCTGACGTAGACCTTTTAAATTTGATCTCCTTGCTCTTTTGAATAATTTTAAATTGTTCGTCTACCGACGAGTCCTCTGGCTCTTCTTGAGGCTCGTCGCGCGCGAATGCCGTATATCGTGCCCTGGCAGGACTATACTTTCTGTAATGCTTGATGAGTTCTTTGTATACCTGCAGTGCTTTTATACCTGGCCAAACCGGGTTTGTCAGATTGAGAAGTCACTGGAGAGGGCATAATAAGTATGTTCGAATGTTGATCCTCGAAGACGAGGGCCTTCCTGGGTGAGCTCTGGTACAGAAAGACTCTAGGGTCCCGATTTGGCTCCTGGCTCTAGGCGAAGAAATGAATCTCCTAGTCGAACTTGACATAAAGATAGGATACCTACCCGCCCAGTGTTAATGGGATTCTGAAGAGTGTACTGGCCGTTAACTTTTGACCCCTGCTTGTTCCTTTTCTTGGCTTTTCTTTTTCTGGAATCCTAATAGTTTTCTTTCTTCTGCAGATATGCATCCAGTGTCCAGGGAGTGTGCAAAATTTGTCAGAAGTGGCGCTTTATTGTAAGCAGACACCAGAGCTAATGCTGCAGGCCCGCTGCTGCCTGAATCAGAAGGGCACCATCCTGGGGTGAGAGAGAAGACAACCCTGGATACTGGAAGAGTTCTGGAACAGGCTTCTTCAAGGCTTGCCTGATTGGCTATTGGGACGAACATTGGTGCCTATTTTGGAGACATCCAAGCCATGATTCTCACACTTTTTTATCTTTCTAAGTTTATTTATCTTGAGAGAGACACAGAGAGCAAGCCAGGGAGGGGTAGAGAGAGAAAGAGAGAGAATCGCAAGCAGGCTCTGCACTGACCGCGTGGGGCTCAAACTCATGAACCGTGTGATTCTCACTCTTTTAAATGTGTTAGTAGCACTTTGGCTAGTTAAACAACCCTGTGATTCTTCCTGTTGAAACTGCATAGAAGTCATAATTTTTCCCCATTTAAAAAAAGAAGGGGAAAAAAAAGCCTTTTATGGCGTCCTCTTAAAAGAAGCTTTGTTCTCTTGTTTATTTTCCACTCTGGATTATTCACTGTGTGTCTCCATGAAATGACTCCCTTAGCCTCCAAGGCAGATGCTAACAGAATTTTCTTCCCTTCCAATTAATTCAAGTTTGTTAATTCAAGTTTGTCTTTGAGGCAAATTTCTCTTTCTGACCCCTTAGGAACATTAGTCTCTGCATTTTCTCTGTTCTCGAGGCTCCACCTATTCTTATGACTCTTCAGCTATAACCACCATGCAGGTGTCTCCCCAAACTAGATCTCGTTTAGTATCCTTGGCCTTGTCTCCAAGCTGCAAGTATACATGGGGACCTCGAGCTTTCTACTAAGCACTTCCTCTTGAGAGCACCCTCACTTCACAGTCATAAATGTCATCTGTCTTGCTTCCATTCTCCTCTTTCCCTAATTGCGTAAATACTTCTCTGTAGGAAACTATCTGAAAACCATTGTTTTCCCCATTATCCCTCTGTTTGTAAAATTAGAATTGCCCATTGCCCTCAGGATAAAGTTCAACCCATAAACCACCACAGACTGGTCTCAATCCACCTTCCCAACATTTTTTCCAATTATTTGTCCACTAAAACCCTTCATGAGGGTCTGGCTTCAGCCAGACTTGCCTACTTCCAAAAGCATTCCACTTTCCCTCTTTACCTGAAATTTTCCTTCTTCCACCAAATTAAAACATATCCATCCTTTAATTCTAGCATCTTCTGTGAATGCTCTCTACTACCAAGTATCAGAGTAATATCTCATTTTTTTTACTTTCTCTAATCCTTAGTGTCCGTACCACTCAAAATTATTCACTTTCCTGTGATTTCTTTCATATTGTAATTTAATGTTTATATTGTTTTTATTTTTGGCGATGGTCTTCCTCTGCTATGTTGTAAGCCCCGTGAAAGCTAAGATCCTGAGGGTTTTCTTTTATTCTCCCAATTTTTGCAGTTAGTAGGTACTCAGTAAATATTTGAAAAATAAAGGAACAAACTAGCAATAGATAGTGAAGAAAGAATAATGTGACATGGTCCTTAACATCCAGTAATTTACCTCCAATCTGTGGTAGAAAATGCACTTGGAGGGGCACCTGGGTGGCTCAGTTAATTAAGCATCTGACTTCAGCTCAGGTCATGATCTCACTGTTAGTGGGTTCAAACCTTGCATCAGGCTCTGTGCTAATAGCTCAGAGCCTGGAGCCTGCTCCAGATTCTGTGTCTCTGCTCTCTCTGTCCCTACCCCCCTTGCACTCTCTGTCTCTCTCTCAAAAATAAACATTAAAAAAAAAGTAAAAGAAAAAGAAAATGCACTTCGAAAAGACTTTCATTTATGCAACTTGTATTTTTTTACCGTTTGAAGGGCCTTTGTGAATCTGAGAATCCTAATACAATGTGAGATTCACTAACCTAGACAAGAAACAAATTTGTTCCAATATATGCACAGATGCCTAGGTATACCGATTAGAACAGTACTGTCCAATAAAACTTTCTGCTATGATGGAACTGGTCCATATCTGTACTTTCCAATATAGTAGTCACGAATCACATGGGGAATGGTTACTGAATACTTGAAATGTGGCTAGTGCAAATGAGAAACTGAATTTTTTTCACTGAATTTAAATAGCTATATGTAACTAATGGTGACAACAAGACAGTGCAGAATTAGAATTAAAACGTCTACCACAGTATCTAGTTTGTGGCCCTGAACACATCTGTGTTCATTTAATATTAGCTGAAAAAAGGGCCGTATTTGCTTACCACGAATGAAGAGGAGAGACATATAATTGTACTGATTGTTTCCTCAGGCTGGATCTCCAGAACTGTTCTCTGAAGGACCCTGGGCCAAACTTTCCTCAGGCACATACTGCTGTCATCATGTAAGTGGTTGATTATCCTCCCTCCAAAAGGCAACTATGGTGAGAGGGTGGTGGGAAAAGTCTTTGAGGATGAACTTCTAAAAAGTTTGAATATTAATGTCCAAACTCGGACAACTGAGAATGAGAACTGGATTACCAGTCCAGGGAGATGTGTAAATGGAAGTAGAGAGTTTTCCTAGAGCACAGTGCTAACAATGTGTGCTTTGCAGAGACCTGCAAGCAAACCCCCTCAAGGATGACGTGGCCAACATTTTCCGTGGCTTTACCCAGCTCCAGACTCTGTGAGTAAGGGCATAGGGTGTGGCAGAGAACCAGAAAGGGACCGTGCTGTGAGCTCGGCAATTTGGGTCTGTGCATTATGACTGCTTGTGTTGTGTTCAGGATACTGCCACGAGATGTCAGCTGTCCTGGAGGTATTAATGCCTGGGATACTGTCACCTTTTATATAAGCAACCAAACCTGTCAAGGACAAAGGAACCTTTGCAACAGCACGGGGGACCAAGGTATGTTGTCTCACTTCCATCCTTCTAGGAACTGCCTTTCCTCACTGTACTCTCCAACTGTAGAGTTGGCACACATGCCTCTTGTTCAAGCTTCCAAAGCTCTACCATCTTGAAGGGAGAGGTCGTAAGGCGTATTTTATTATTGTTATTGTTGTGTTCTGTTTGTCTGAAATCTTCTTTATTCTACTTTGACCTAGAAATTATTGAGAAAATGAATCTACGCTGAAGCAGGTATTTGAAAAGTCTGCATGATGAGATCCAGTGATTTTCTCTGTTTCTCTCTGGCTCCCAGAAATGTGTCCTGAGAATGGATCCTGTGCACCTGACGGTCCAGGTCTCTTGCAATGTGTCTGTGCTGACGGCTTCCATGGCTACAAGTGTATGCGCCAGGTGAGGGATTAGGCCTTCTAATTAGGGATAAGAGAAATGCATAAGGCAGACCCTCTCTGAAAGAAGAGCTGTAAGACCAGAGCTGATGCAAACCCTCTAGAGAAGGAAACTCTAAGAGAATTGCCCTGGGAGAGGGGATTGGTATGCTAGGAAAGGACTAGGAGTTAGGATACAGTCCTTGGTGAAACGCTGTATGAAGTTTTTTTGGTCTGTCATTCACAGGGCTCCTTCTCGCTGCTTATGTTCTTCGGTATTCTGGGATCCACCACATTATCCCTCTCCATTCTGCTTTGGGGGACCCAACGCCGAAAAGCCAAGGCTTCATGAACTGCATTGGTCTTCCTGCTGACTTAAAGATTATCTTGATCTAACTTAGCCCAGCCAGGGAGACAGGCGTGGTTGGCCAGCAGATCCGCCTCAAGGATGAAGCCGCCGTTTGGCGGGAAGATGGGAAGTTGCATAGCTTTGGGGTGTTGTGGACACTGCAGTCCAGGAGTGGACAAGGACCAGTGCCCCATTTGTGCTTGACTATAATAAACATCTTTACTTGTCATTCTTTTTTTGTTTTGTTTTTTTATTTTTTAGGGAAAGACGTCGTGGATTTGTGTATTTCTTGGTTGGAGTGGGAGAGTGCTTTGGACTAGCCGGTTTTTTTCAGGTTTCCCGGGTCCTTGCGGTGGGGCGGAGTTGGGGAGGGCGGGGAGAGGAGACGCCCGCCACGGCGATGTTAACTTGGCCCCGCCCCCTTACGTGTCCGGCCCCGCCCGTCACGCTGCCGGCAGCTCGCGCCGCCGCAGTCTGCGGCCGCCCAGCGCGCCGGGAGCTCCTGCGCATTCCGCGGCCCGCGCTCCAGCCTCCAGCGCGGTTAGCCACGTGGACCGACTCCTGGCGCGCCGATCTCACGTGGTTCTAGCATCGGCTGGGACTTGCTGCGCTTCCCGCTTCTCAGTGCTCGCCCCCGGCCTCTCAGCTCCGGTCCCATGGCGGCCCTGATGTTGGAGGATGGGTCGGTCCTGCGGGGCCAGCCCTTTGGGGCTGCTGTGTCGACTGCCGGGGAAGTGGGTAAGCAAGCTCGGGCCGGCTGCCGACCTCATCCCACTCTCTGCTGCCCCTCTCTGCCCCACCTGCCCTGCCCAAACCCGCCATCTTCCCGCGTGCACACCCAGCCTCTCACCCCCAGTTTGGTGCCCGTGCCCCTACCCTAGCCCCTTTCATCCCTCAAGGTCAAGGCAGCCTCCGCTGGGGCATTGTCATCGCGCGGGGCGGTGGTGCGAAAGGTGTCCTGCCCGAGCCCCAGCCCTGCCTCTTTCTTGCAGTGTTTCAGACCGGCATGGTCGGCTACCCCGAGGCCCTCACTGACCCTTCCTACAAAGCACAAATCTTAGTGCTGACATATCCTTTGATTGGCAACTATGGCATCCCCGCAGATGAAGTGGACGAGTTCGGTCTCAGTAAGGTAGCCACACCCAATGCTTTCTCTACTTTTCTTATTCAAATCAGTGGTTATTAACTGTTAGTCAAGTGAAAACATTGGCATTAAGTTAGGCATCCCGGAGAGAACAAAGATACACCCTGAAATGATAATACAGGTACTACCCACAGCTTGTTAAGTACCTTGAGAGGCACAGTGCTGGAGGCCAAGCCAGATGCCGGATTTGGGTAAGGAACCAGTGAAGATTGCTTAGCAGAGTGGTGTGAAGGGAGGAATGCTTTCAGATACATAGTGGGAAAGAGACTGGAAACTAGGGTCACACCCTTCCCAGTGGCTGTGAGTCCCAGTTCACCTACCAAACCATCAAATTGATGATTATCTTCTAAACCTACTTTCCTTGCTTTGACTCATTTTTTGCCACTTTTCAGTAGAGTTCTTATCCCTAGATAAGAAAACTCAGTCTCCCACAGTGAGGTCCCACCTCTTCCTCCTCCTCTGGAATTTGGAAACTAAGTTGCACTCTGAAAATTCGAGTAATGAAAAAAGTCCACAGAAATTACTAGTGGAAATCACCACAGCCTAGGTACAGTATTACTCTAAACTCATTTTGTCCTGGTTTTCTGGGCTCAGTGGGCCTTTCTTTATTTCACCCTGACATTTAGGAGAGGGAACTCAGGTTAGGAACACACTTGTTATTACTGGGAAGGACCATTCCTTATCACAGATCTGTAAGTACGCTGTATCTAGTTTATAATGCAGTATGTTGGTTAACATATGGCAGTCTTTCGCTTTGTTAGCTGTAGACACACTGACAAAATGAGAGTTTATAAACCTGCAGAATTGAAGCCCTAGACAGAACTAGGATGAGTAAGGCCTCCTAGAGCCTCTAGCCCACCGTGGGTACTTTTGTGGCACGTGCTGTGAATGCACCTGTCCATATGCAGATTCCTTTGCCTGGCCATGGAGGATTCTGCCAGACTCTTCTTCACGTCCCTAAAGAACAGTCTCGACATCCATCTTCTTTTAAACCTTCTACCGCTAAACAGATGTGATTTAAGTAAACCTTTCCGTCCCACGTAAATGACCCATTTCTCTCTTTCAGTATTAAATGTTTATCTATCGGGTAGCAAATTTATGTTAACCTTTTTATTATTGTATTATTATTATCTCTTGCTAGGGGTGATGATAAAATCATGCCTAGCATTGTACCCCAAACCTTTATTTTTTGATGAGGTATTGTGCACCTCTCATTTTCTGTTTTCGCCACATTGTGTAATTATGATCTTGTGTATTCGCATGTTACTTTGTTATTTTTCAGGCTCCCTAAGTAGCAAATTAATATGGTGAGGACAGGGACTTTGTCTTTTTGCATACTCACTGCTCCTCCCCCAACATCTGTGACAATGCCTGGTACTAAGTGGGCACTCAGTAAGCGTTGGTTGACTGCTACTGTGTGTCAGGCACCTCGTTCTTGTGGAGTTCACAGTTCTGTGAGGAAGACACACAGACACATTTATAATACAATGTAAATAGCAAGAACAGTGGAAATAAAGTGAGTTTAGGTGAGCCCTAAGGAGGAGCCACAAACTGCAGTGAGTGTGTGGGGGGGGTCTTCACAGAATTGAGATTTGTAATCTCAGTTTTGGATAAAAGAAAAGGAAGGAAAGAAAAGTGTCATTTTCAATTATTAACCAGGGCCCTGCTTTCAGTGTTTCATCCGGGGAACAGCATTGTTGGGAAAGGACAAAAGCAGGAGATGCTTGCTTGCTGTGTTCAAGGAATGACTGGGTCATTCAGTGTGGGCGGAGTGGAGGGTCTCAGCCGTACGGTGGGAAAAGAGGTTAAGAAGATGCGTGGTCCTCAGCTCCTCATGATCTCTTTGCTCCGTTGACAGTGGTTTGAATCCTCAGGGATCCACGTGGCAGGGCTGGTGGTGGGAGAATGCTGCCCCACGCCCAGCCACTGGAGCGCCACCCACACCCTGCATCAGTGGCTGGAACAGCACGGCATACCTGGCCTCCAAGGTATGGTGCTAGCTGGCACGGTTGTGTGTGGGCAGAGCAGGGGTGCCTGGGCAGAAAGAATCGAGATCTCTTGTGCACTGTTGGGACCTGAGTCTGAGGTCGTGATAGAATGTATCAGATTTGGAAGGTTTAGGTCAGGGTCTGAGGATTGGAGAAAGAACTGAGCTCTCAAATGGAAAATTTCAAACATACAAGAGGAGAGAATCATGTAATAAACTCAGGACCAAACTTATTTCACCACTATGACTAAACCCCCTGATTATTTTGAAGCCGATTCCATCGTTGTATCATTTCATCCGTAAATAGTTCACTACGTATGAAAAGGGAGCCTTTTTTAAAACAGCCACGATAACGTTATCATACCTTTAAATAAATAATAATCGTTCCTCAATATCGAGGCGATGTTTATGGATTTCTGTATTATCTAAATGTTTTTTATTGCTTTTTTGAATCTAGATCTAAATTAAGATTCTTATATCGCATTTAGTTGCTGTATCTAATTTATGCGGGTTGTAACCCATTCGACGAAAACAAGTCAGTTTTCCTTTAGAGTATCCCACAGTCTGCATTTGTTGATTATGTTCCTGTAGTGTTATTTAGCATGTTCTTTTGTTTCCTGATATTATCTTCTGTAAACAAATCTAGAAGTCATGGTTCAATTCAGATGTGATATTTTTAGCAAGAATACTTCATGGTAGTGTACTTCCCATCAGGATGGCCCAGGATTTTGATGCCCATAGAACAGCTGTGTGTGACTCAGGGCTCTGGAATGCAGTGCTCCTGAGTCTAACCTCATGCATGACTGAGTTGGGGGAGTGTGATCCTCTGAGAGTGTGCTATTTTGACAGGCGTGGATACTCGGGAGCTGACTAAGAAGTTGCGAGAGCAAGGGTCTCTGCTGGGAAAGCTGGTCCAAGATGGGACAGAGCCTTCAGCCCTGCCGTTCTTAGACCCCAATGCCCGCCCCCTGGTGCCAGAGGTCTCAATTAAGGTACAGAAGTAGATTGGGAAAGTGTCAAGCTATACAGCACAGCAGTTTTATTCTGCTCCTAACTGGGGCGAACACTTGAGGGCAAATCAGAAGAGGCCTCAAAGGCAGGGGTTTGTGTCTGTATATCTGTATTCATTAATCACAGCTGCCCACTCTTGCCCTTTATTCCTCAGGCTCCCCGGGTCTTCAATGCAGGGGGCACCCCTCGGATCCTGGCTTTGGATTGTGGCCTCAAGTATAATCAGATTCGATGTCTGTGCCAGCGTGGAGCTGAGGTCACTGTGGTACCGTGGGACCACACATTAGACAGCCAGGGTGAGTAGCTGGGGTGAGTATTGGGCTACAGACAGGCAGCCCCAGCATGGGTGGAAGATCTGTCCCTTGGTCCAGTTGCCATAAGTCAACGTGAGTTGCAGGGAAGGAGACAGAGATCAGAGCTTTTGCTCTGATGGTAAGGAAGGGCTGCAAGTGTGTCTTTCTGGTTAAACTACTGGTTTTGACATCATCTTTTCTGCCCACTCCAGAGTATGAGGGTGTCTTCCTGAGTAATGGCCCTGGTGACCCCGCCTCCTATCCCAGTGTGGTATCCACACTGAGCCGTGTCTTATCTGAGCCTAATCCCCGACCTGTCTTCGGGATCTGTCTGGGACACCAGCTGTTGGCCTTAGCCATTGGGGCCAAGACATACAAGATGAGGTGGGACTTGTGGGGAGAGGAAGGGCCCGAACTACTGACATGAGCGGTGGGGAGTCTTGGGGATGGGAATAGAGTTGGTGTTTGTTAGCGTTGAACCAGGAGCAGGGGCTGCTGGTGAGGGTCCTAAGCTCAACAAAAGCTGGGTTTGGTACAGTGGTGAAGGGAGCCTGAAAAGCCTGTGACTCAGTGTGCTTCCATCTCCAGATACGGGAACCGAGGCCATAATCAGCCGTGCTTGCTGGTGGGCTCTGGGCGCTGCTTTCTGACATCCCAGAACCACGGGTTTGCTGTGGAAACAGACTCACTGCCAGCAGGCTGGCTTCCTCTCTTTACCAACGCCAATGATCGTTCCAATGAAGGCATTGTCCATGACAGCCTGCCCTTCTTCAGGTGAGCTTGGGGGATTCTGGCAGGGCAGCTGAATCTGTACAGCTTATAAGCCCCGGGGTCCTGAAGATCAAAAAGGGAAGGACAGCAGTGGGCCCCAGTCATCTATCCTGCTACCCGCTTGCAAGACTGCCAGTTCCCAAGTCACGGATAATGGTGGGTTTTGTGATCCCATCTCTTCAACAGTGTCCAGTTTCACCCAGAGCACCAAGCTGGTCCTTCAGATATGGAGTTTCTTTTTGATATCTTTCTGGAAACCGTGAAAGAAGCTACAGCTGGGAACCCTGGGGGCCAGACAGGTAAGCACCTGAGTAGGACTGGGTTTCATAGAACTAAATAGAACAACAGAGTTGGCTCCGGGATGGGCATAAAATGGACATGCCCTAGGAAACCGAGATCTGTCTGGGAGGTTAAGGGGATGAGGTGGGAAAGCAACCAAGCCAAGATGATTCATTTATTCTTCGATCGAAAGGAGCTCCAGAGTCATGAGTCCTGGGCGGTTGCCCCGCCTCTGCCACTCATTAAGGGCATGATCTGTTTTGGATTCTTCTGTAAAGTGAGGGGATTAATGTAGGTGATCTCCCAGGTCTCGTTCAGCTCTAACATTCTATGACTTTCTTTGCCTCCACAGTTCGAGAGCGGTTGGTCGAGCGCCTCTGTCCCCCGGGGATTCCCACCCCAGGCTCTGGGCTTCCACCACCACGAAAAGTTCTGATCTTGGGGTCTGGGGGCCTCTCCATTGGCCAAGCTGGAGAGTTTGACTACTCAGGCTCTCAGGTAAAGCATGTCCATCCCTGCCTCTCCGGGTGCGTGGCCCTCAGGAATGGATGGTCTCGAGGAGAGGGCTGAGGCATGAACATTGGCTGTAGAGAGGGGACGAACCAGGAGACCTAGGGGATGTGCAGAAAGGCAAGGTGCTGAAGAATAGGAGTTGGTCGTGAGAGATGGGGAGTACAGGAAGGGAGAGAAGAGGAAGAGACACGGTGGCGGTTTAAAATTGTTGGTAGTCTTGCTTCTGCAGGCAAGGCTGATAATGCCATTTTTGTCCCCCTAGGCGATTAAGGCCCTGAAGGAGGAAAACATCCAGACATTGCTGATAAACCCCAACATTGCCACAGTGCAGACTTCCCAAGGGCTGGCTGACAAAGTCTATTTCCTTCCCATAACACCTCACTATGTAACCCAGGTATGACTGGCATAAGGCTGGACTAAGAAGGGGGATCCCGTGGTCACTATGGGTTTCTAAACTTCTTTGATCCACTCTAAACAAGGTCCTAACGTCTGTTATTCCTCTCCTTCCTCAGGTGATCCGTAACGAGCGCCCAGATGGCATCTTGCTGACTTTTGGGGGCCAGACAGCTCTGAATTGCGGTGTGGAGCTGACCAAGGCTGGAGTGTTAGCTCGGTATGGGGTCCGGGTCCTGGGCACACCTGTGGAAACCATTGAACTGACCGAAGACCGGCGGGCCTTCGCCTCCAGGATGGCAGAGATTGGAGAGCACGTGGCCCCCAGTGAGGCGGCAAATTCTCTTGAACAGGTTCGAGGGGTGCTTGGGGGAAGGTGGAATGAGGTCATTTTCTTTGTATCTTGTTTTCTCTGGGGCCGGGAACCCTCTACACAGCAAGCAGGCAACGCCTGATCGGTGCATTCGTCACTTCTGCTCATTACAGGCCCAGGCAGCTGCTGAGCGGCTGGGGTATCCTGTGCTGGTTCGTGCAGCCTTTGCCCTGGGTGGCCTGGGCTCTGGCTTTGCCTCCAGCAGGGAGGAGCTCTCTACTCTTGTGGCCCCAGCTTTCGCGCATACCAGCCAAGTGCTGGTAGATAAGTCCCTGAAGGGGTGGAAGGAAATTGAGTACGAAGTGGTGAGAGACGCCTATGGCAACTGTGTCACGGTGAGTGGTGGAGGTGGGGTGGGAGTAATGTCGGGCAGTGTGAGCTCTAGTAAGAGCAGAGGCCGGGGCTGAGCTCTTTGAGGGTTCGATGTCCCTCAGACCCAGGATGGGGACTGCCCCAGAAGCAGCAGGACCCTGGGATGCAGCCTCCTGCCTCTCTTGACTCTCTTTGGCAGTGACCTCCATAGGACCCTCCTTTCACAGGTGTGTAATATGGAGAATTTGGACCCATTGGGCATCCACACTGGAGAATCCATAGTTGTGGCTCCAAGCCAGACCCTGAATGACAGGGAATACCAGCTACTGCGGCAGACAGCCATCAAGGTGACCCAGCACCTTGGAATCGTGGGGGAATGCAATGTGCAGTACGCCTTGAACCCCGAGTCTGAGCAGGTGAGACTCTAGGCCCTGGAGCTGATCTTCTAGCTGTTGGATCTCCATCCATAATTTTGGGTCCTGAGGGCTCTTTGGCCCTACAGACCTTGGAGTAGAAGTCAGGATTGTCTGTAGTAGGGTTGGACTGGGATGGGAGTGGTGCTTTTGCTCTCTGTGCCTTCAGAGAGGACTTAGTTTTCTGACCCTTCTGATACCTCTCGTAGGCAGGCCTTCTGGGCCAGTTATCTGGTGACTCTCTATTTCTCTTTGCAGTATTACATCATTGAAGTGAATGCCAGGCTCTCTCGAAGCTCCGCCCTGGCCAGTAAGGCCACAGGCTATCCACTGGCCTATGTGGCAGCCAAGCTAGCGTTGGGCATCCCTCTACCTGAGCTCAGGTACAAGGGTGGGGAAAAGATCACAGAGATGGGGAGGGGAGCTGAAGAAAACATTCATAGGACAAGGAATTTGAAAATGATATTGGCCTGGATGTGTGGGGTTGGAGGAAACTATCCAGAATCTCACTCTTCACATCTCCCACTCTGTCCTGACACCTCCACATGATGACTCCCAGGAACTCAGTGACGGGGGGAACAGCAGCTTTTGAACCTAGCCTGGATTATTGTGTGGTGAAGATCCCTCGCTGGGACCTCAGCAAGTTCCTCCGTGTCAGCACAAAGATCGGGAGCTGCATGAAGAGCGTTGGTGAGAGAGACACGCCCCCAGAGACCCTTCCCCAGGTCACCCTGTGGGGGTCCCAGCAGTCCTAAGAATCTAGAATGTCATCAAGTTAGTTCCCTGGCATAGCCTTTCAGATCCTATATTAGCAGCAGCTTGGAAACATGGTTTCTCAGAACTCAGGGACATTTCATTCAAACTCTGTAGTCTTCTTCAAGAGCAGGAGTCAAAGGCTTCTGGAAATCTGTGCCAGAATGCACGTGCCACCTCCACTCCCCAGATGGCGGGCATGTCAGAATGTCTGGGATGGGGTGATAGCCATCAAACTATCTCCTCTCTCTTACTTTACAAATGAGTAAACTGAGGTGCCCACAGAAGGAAAGTGACGTGGCTGAGTAGCGGGTAGAGTCAAGAACTGAAAACTAGATCCGGTCGCTAGTTACGTGCACCTCTGTCCTACTGTGTTGCCTGTCATCGGCGAGACCGGTTTCGTGAAACTCTACCCCCAGCCTTGCATTGCATTTTGCTCACGGCATCATCACCAGGTTGTTCATGCCAGTGACAGTTTGTTCTCCATGCGACTTTAAATACTGATGCTTCGGGGAAATGATGCCTGTCGTTCTGTGAACCCTTCCGTATCCAGGTTAGCGCCGTGGCAGTCATTATTGACGCCTGTCTGCTGCTCTGGGCACTTCCTGCCATGGTCACTCCAAAAGTTTTTTTAACACATTTAAGATCAGAGCAGAACATCAGAGACCTTTTTTCATAAAAACAAGGAAATTTAGTAGCGAACAGTATGCAAGCAGTGGTAGAGTATGCTGGAATTGAGTTAATATGCTTCCCTATAGATTCCCTTTAAGTCACCCTAGACTGTTCTAAAACATTTCAACCAAAGCAGGCATTTCGCATACCACAGTGCTACCAGCTAAGGATGAGAGCATTTCATTGTGTTGCAAATTTCCATTAACAGCAGTAGTGGCCTTTAAACAAGCAAGTCTAAGTAAGCTCAGATATTATTTTGGAATTTGTAGAAATCTTACAAGACTGCCAAGTTGTTCCTTCTGGAGATGAATTCCTGTTACATGAAAATTATAATAAACATGGGAATGAAGCCATAATTAAATTGTTGGTAAAAAAAAGTGGACTGAACACAGGATAAAGATTAATTACCAAATGAGATATGTAACATTTTATACCTATTCAGGTGTTCTTAGAATGTGATCTTCTTTGATATCTTTCTGTGGCTTTTATTTTACAAGTAAGATACATGAACCGTTGAGAAATTAGTAAAGTAGTTGAACCAAAAAAGAGTAATCCTCTATAGTCTTGTTAGACAGGGATTATTTGGGTATATATATGATTCCAGAATCTTCCCAGGCATGTGTATATGAACATGTTGGGTATTCTCTTCCTCAAAATAAACACAATAAAACCATATTACAAAGGAATTGAACCAAATCATGTATCATCCACTTCCCCTAACACTACTCTTAGCATTTTAGTGTTTTAGAGTTCTTTTGAAGAAGCAGTTAGGATTTGAAATAGAAAAATTATAGTTTAAAAAAAAAAGAAAACACAATCGATAAGAAATTCTTGAAGACCCTAGGGTAAATTTTCAGAGGAAATTATAAAACATTGTGGAAGAGGAAATCAATAAGCAATGCTGAGGGGTTGTCGGGAGAGGGGAGTTCCTTTTTGTTAATAAATAGGAATCTAGGGAAAATGAGGTAACGTTTTTATCTAAGAGCAAAAATTGTTTAAAATGATTATATGTACTTTTTAGAAGGTGGTGAACTTATATGCTTTGTATCGTAAAGCATAAATTTCTGTGAAGCAAGTAGTACTTATTAGGACCCTGAAAATTCTCACCTATTTCCCCCGCACTTCCGCAAGTTTGTCCTAAGGAGATAACTCAAAGCACTGAAGAGCTCTTAAAAGGATGAGCACTTCAAAGCTAGGTGTCCTTCCATAAGTGAGTAGTTAGGTTATGGTAAATCATACAGGAATTACACTGCTGGTAATAAGGTCACATAGCAATGTGGGAACATGGTTATGATAAAAAAAAAACCAGGATAGAAAATGTATGTATGCTATAATCATATACAGAACATATATTTGAAAGAAGTCCAGGAAGGAATACTTTAAAACGAGAGTTGTGAATGCAGTGATCTCTGGATGGATTCAGAGAGTAGCGGGATCCTCTTTCTGTTGTTCAGACTGTTGGAAAGTCTTAAAGGATGAGACCGATCCCAGATGGTGTCATCCCAGTAGGAGTAAAGCACATAACTGGACGGCCATCAGTGGTTGGGCCATTGTGATAAACTGTACTATGTTCTAGTATCCACATGTCCATGTTAGGCATTTTAATTTCGTAGTCCGTAACAAACACAAAACTTGAAAATGTTAAGGAGAGGAGCTTCAATTTAAGATTGCTCAATAACAAAACACCATCCATACCACCACTGTGCGACTTGTCCCAAGAACCTCCCAGAGTTTCGACTAAATCATAGACCTAGGCATCTCCTGCCTCCAGGGCTTCAGTCTTCACATCTGTTCCTCTAGGTGAAGTCATGGGCATTGGGCGTTCTTTTGAGGAGGCCTTCCAGAAGGCTCTTCGCATGGTAGATGAGAATTGCGTGGGCTTTGATCACACAGTAAAGCCGGTCAGTGACATGGTAAGTGGCTCTCTTCCCTGGCAACACTCCTGAAATGGACCCTCTTCTGTCCCCAGTCCATGGACTGGTTACCAGTAATAGCAGCAGTCATTACTAGACATTTGCATTTTTCAGTTTGCTGACAATTTTTTGGTTCCTCTCATGTATCCTATGAGGATGTTTTTTTTTTTTCTTTAAATAATGTTTATTTTTGAGAGAGAGAGACAAGTGCGAGCAAAGGAGGGGCAGAGAGAGAAATGGAGACAGACTCTGGAGCAGGCTCCAGGCTCTGAGCTGTCAGCACAGAGCCCGATATGGGGCTCGAACTCACAAACCAGGAGATCATGACCCGAGCCAAAGTCAGACACTTAACTGACTGAGCCACCGGGGCACCCCCTATGAGGATGTATTCTTAAACTTGTTTCTGTGGACAATGAAACAAGCATAGAGAGCTTGCAGAACTTGCTAATACATTAGCTGCACAGGCAGAGAGACGCAGAGGTAGGATTTGTATACAGGTTTTTGCAATTACAGAGCTTGTGCTCTGGCTTCTTTTCTGCGGGTCTTTTCCTGTAACAACATCACTCATGCTCTCAGGCTTTGTGAGGTGCTAAAAGTAGATTGGGAATATTTTGCTTAACATTCAGACATCTCCTCCCCCTGTACAGTCCTTCCATATCCATCTGTCTGCCCTCCCCATTAGGAGTTGGAGACGCCAACTGATAAGCGGATCTTTGTGGTAGCAGCTGCTCTGTGGGCTGGCTATTCGGTGGAGCGGCTGTATGAACTCACACGCATCGACCGCTGGTTCCTGCACCGGATGAAGCGGATTATTGCGCATGCCCAGCTACTGGAACAGCACCGTGGACAGCCTTTGCCCCCAGACCTGCTGCACCAGGCCAAGCGCCTTGGCTTCTCAGACAAGCAGATAGCCCTTGCGGTTCTGAGGTCAGAGGTGGTGGTGAGGGCCCTGGGCTGAGGATGCGGGGCAGAGAATCTTTGTACTAGGGAGGGAGCGAGAGGGGGGGGCATTTTGGAGGCTTCTGATCTTCATCCCTCAGATGCTTTCCTCTTAAAGATCCCTGCCCTGGGATCTCCCCCCTCTACTAAGTCTGTACCCCACCCCCAGGGCTGTATTTTTGACCCTTCTTCTCCTTTAGCACAGAGCTGGCGGTTCGCAAACTGCGTCAGGAATTGGGGATCTGCCCAGCGGTGAAGCAGATTGACACAGTTGCAGCTGAGTGGCCGGCCCAGACAAATTATTTGTACCTGACATATTGGGGCACCACTCATGATCTCACCTTTCGAACACCTCACGTCCTGGTCCTTGGCTCTGGCGTCTACCGTATAGGTTCCAGCGTTGAGTTTGACTGGTGTGCTGTGGGCTGCATCCGGCAGCTCCGAAAGGTCCAAGAGCTAGTCTTTCCTACTGTTTTCTCTGCTGTTCTAGTCTCTTCACTTCCAGCAGTTGCCTTCCGCCCACACTTAATCCTGGCATTTTCTATTAATTGCTACACTTACATCTATCTTAGAGCTTTGGGAGGGGTGTGGGGGTGGTGGGGGTGAGGGGCAATGGGGGGCTCCCCTTAGGCCATCTCGTGCCCCACCCAGGGCATGTGTCATTTTTCCCAACACTTTGTACCTGTCTCTCTAGTGCTGGCCCTGCTTCCCTCTCAAGGCAGGTGTCCCATACAGCTATTTCAGAGAAAGGTTTTTGGCTTTGCCTTAGTTTCTCCATGTTCTTCCTCCCATCTCATAAGCTCAGTCTCATTTCCCTCCCTCTCGCAGATGGGATATAAGACCATCATGGTGAACTACAACCCAGAGACAGTCAGTACTGACTATGACATGTGTGACCGACTCTACTTTGATGAGATCTCTTTTGAGGTGAGAGAGTCGAAGGCTGCTCATGAGCCTGGGTGGCCAGGGTCAAGTGGGAATAACTGGCTGACTTAATATTCTTTGGAACTTGTGGGTTTCAGGGGACATGGGTAGAGGGTAAGAGGCAGTGAGCAGGAAGGCTCAGAACCCTGACCGCTTGCTACCTCCACTTATTCTCTTGCACTAAGGTGGTGATGGACATCTATGAGCTAGAGAACCCTGAAGGTGTGATCCTGTCCATGGGTGGACAGCTGCCCAACAACATGGCCATGGCTCTGCATCGGCAGCAGTGCCGGGTGCTGGGCACTTCCCCTGAAGCCATCGACTCGGCTGAGAACCGTTTCAAGTTCTCCCGGCTCCTCGACACCATTGGTATCAGCCAGCCTCAGTGGAGGGAGCTCAGTGACCTAGAGGTGGGCTGGGGCCTGGTGGGAGGCTGGAGGCTGGATGAGGTCAGGGGTGAGTGTGACCAACCCCGCTGCACCCTTAGTCTGCTCGCCAGTTCTGCCAGACGGTGGGCTACCCCTGCGTGGTGCGCCCCTCCTACGTGCTGAGTGGCGCTGCTATGAATGTGGCCTACACCGACGGGGACCTGGAGCGCTTCCTGAGCAGTGCGGCAGCCGTCTCTAAGGAGCACCCCGTGGTCATCTCCAAGTTCATCCAGGAGGCTAAGGTAGGGCTGCCAACAAGTCTCTGAGGGCAGGCTCCCCAGCCTCAGAGGAGACGCCCCTCTCTGGTTGTACAGCAGTTTCTAGGCACAGTAGGCTGGGAAGGATGGGTTGTACCAAGGCTCTTAAAGGAAGGGAGCCTCCTGGGGCAAGTGGGAGAAGAAACTGGCCCCTGCCTTACATCACACTGCCTTCACGTCCCCACTAGGAGATTGATGTGGATGCTGTGGCCCGTGATGGCGTGGTGGCGGCCATCGCCATCTCTGAGCATGTGGAGAATGCAGGCGTGCATTCAGGCGATGCCACCCTGGTGACCCCACCACAGGACATCACTGCCAAAACCCTGGAGCGGATTAAAGCCATTGTGCACGCTGTGGGTCAGGAGCTGCAGGTCACGGGACCCTTCAATCTGCAACTCATTGCCAAGGTAGTAAGAGGGGGCTAAAGGAAGAGACTAGCGGGCATTAGTACCTTCTTGCTCTGCGCTGGCCACAGTGCCAATGAGCTCTCACTGTCTCCTGCCCTCATCTGGAGGGAAGCCGGAGGGACGCTGGAGGGAAGGCGCTCCTAGCTAGAGCCCACGGTGTTGTAAGGGTCTGTGACAGTCTGTTCACCACCTGATCCCTGTTCAAGGTTGATTACCCACAGAAGGTAAGTGAGGGAAAGAGTCAATGTCTGTGGAACAGCATCAGCAAGCCCAGCCTGCGGGCCTGACCCCTCCTTCTCTGTCGCAGGATGACCAGCTGAAAGTTATCGAGTGCAACGTACGTGTCTCTCGCTCCTTCCCTTTCGTCTCCAAGACACTAGGTGTGGACCTAGTAGCCTTGGCCACACGGGTCATCATGGGGGAAGAAGTGGAACCTGTGGGGCTCATGACTGGCTCTGGAGTCGTGGGGGTAAAGGTACGGAGGATTGAAACCTTGAGGTTAGCAGTCAGAAGCAGGGAGACAGATAGTGGGAGAGAGTTCACTTACCACACGTGACACATCAGTCAGCGTGTAAACTGAGCACCTACCATGGGCCAGGCATCACTGGGCCACAGGGTGATAAGGGTCTTGGTCCTTTAGGAGCTCACACTCTAGTAATGGGAGACCAGGGAAGCTGGGTTCAAAAACAGCTTGTTTCTAGAACGATTTGTGATAAACCTACATAGTAAAGAATAACATGCTATCGGAGTTTACAGACAAGAGATGCCGCTTCCAAAAGGGGTGACCTGGGAAGGCCTGGGAGGAGAGGTGGTATTTAAATGGAGTCCTGAAGGGTGGTCAGGATGCTCGATGGCAGCGCTTGTCGAGGAAGTGTTCAGACCTATAGTCTGAGGGAAGACCCAGACTATATTTGGGAAGCAGCTCACTGACTGGTGTAGAGCACAGGCAGAGCAGCAGCGGGGAAGGCTGACCCCACCGTCTGGCTAAGACCACGGGGAAGGACGGGGACGGGACGGTGGCTGCTTCTCCTGGTGAGGGGAGGCGGGCCCTCCTTGTCTTGGCGTCTCACATCCGGCTCCCTCAGGTGCCTCAGTTCTCGTTCTCACGCCTGGCGGGTGCTGATGTGGTGCTGGGTGTGGAGATGACCAGTACCGGGGAAGTGGCTGGCTTCGGGGAGAGCCGTTGTGAGGCCTACCTCAAGGCCATGCTAAGCACTGGCTTTAAGATTCCCAAGAAGAACATCTTGCTGACCATTGGCAGCTATAAGGTACGGAATCCAGAGGCGGGGGCTGCCCAGAGCGGTGGGGGCAGATGGCCTTGGCTCTCTGGGCCTGGGCTGACCTTGAAGTGGAAGACGGGAGAGACACAACCACATCCTCCTTCTGCTTGATTTAGAACAAAAGTGAGCTCCTCCCAACCGTGCGGCTGCTGGAGAGCCTGGGCTACAGCCTCTACGCCAGTCTGGGCACTGCTGACTTCTACACTGAGCACGGCGTCAAGGTACCGGGGCTCCTGCAACCTACCCCTGCTTTGTACCCGAGAATTCTGTGTTCCCCTGCTTTTTCTGTCATTGTACGAATCCTGTATATTCCACTTAGAGCAAATAGAATATATACAAAAACAAAGAAAAAAATTTCCTTGCAGTCTGTTTACCACCATTAACATTCTGGTATATTTCTTTCCAGAATATTATTTCTGTATGTACGTGTGTGGGCTCATACTGTACAGAGTCCTCGATAACCGTAGAGTAGATGTCTTTCCTGTCAAGGATGTACTTTGCCAGGACTAAATAGAGGCAGCCCTGGTCCCCACCCTGTAGGTCCTCAGTCTCTTCCTCATGGGTTTCTGGGTTCCCTCTCCTCGCTTTGCTGTCCTTCCTGACTCTTGCCAGGCTCAGGTTGGCCCTGACCTTGTCTCTGGGCCACAGGTAACAGCTGTGGACTGGCACTTTGAGGAGGCAGTGGATGGGGAGTGCCCACCACAGCGAAGCATCTTGGAGCAGCTGGCTGAGAATCACTTTGAGCTAGTGATTAACCTGTCAATGCGTGGGGCTGGAGGCCGGCGTCTCTCTTCTTTTGTCACCAAGGGCTACCGTACGCGGCGCCTAGCCGCTGACTTTTCTGTGCCCCTCATCATCGATATCAAGTGCACCAAACTGTTTGTGGAGGTACTTGGGACCCGGGTGCTGAGAGGGCAACAGCCAGTGTTAGTGGGACAGGAGGGAGAAGTGAGTATGTCATGGGGTTGGGAAATCTCAGTAGGAAGCACTTAAGGTAATAAGCGGGCTTTGGAGCTACAGAGAAGTTGGGTATAGGGAGGTAGAGCCTGGTTTATGCGAAAACCCAGTCCCTACCTACAACCCCCGGGATGCCCTTAAATCAGAGCTGACTGTGGTTTTCACCTGCAGGCCCTAGGCCAGATTGGGCCAGCCCCTCCTTTGAAGGTGCACGTTGACTGTATGACTTCCCAAAAGCTTGTGCGGCTACCCGGTAAGTCCATCTTTTGGGGAGAACCTGGCTTCTGCACACTGGTAGCATCTGTCACAGAGATTGGGCCGTGGGGCCCACACCCTGCCTGGACTGCATGGAGTGTAAGGGCCAGAATCTTTCTCACTGAGCTCTTTCCTCCCACGATCCACTGTGCCCTTGCCTGAGGAACCTTGCCACCTCTCACTTCTATCAATGGCCGCTTATTTTCCTACCGCCCCCATTCACGCCTTTATGTCCTTTGTGTCTGTACCTTTCTGTAATCTTGCCACATCCATGTTCTCCCAGGACTGATTGACATCCATGTGCACCTGCGGGAACCAGGGGGGACACACAAGGAGGACTTTGCCTCAGGCACAGCTGCCGCCCTAGCTGGGGGTGTGACCATGGTGTGTGCCATGCCTAATACCCGGCCTCCTATCATTGATGCCCCTGCCCTGGCCCTGGCCCAGAAGGTAAGCCCTTGTACTTCTGCTTCATGATGACCCAGATGTCTCTACCTGCCTCCCAGACCCGTCCTCCTCTTGCCCTCCCAGAAGCCACAGGCCCATGGCCCTGGTTCCCAGGCCGGCATGGATGCCAGTGGGTCTTATCTCATGATCTCATGTATCTTCCCCAGCTGGCAGAGGCTGGTGCACGCTGTGACTTTGCCTTATTTCTGGGAGCCTCATCGGAAAATGCAGGGACCCTGGGTGCTGTGGCTGGGTCTGCCGCTGGGCTAAAGCTCTACCTCAACGAAACCTTCTCTGAGCTTCGGCTGGACAGTGTGGCCCAGTGGATGGAGGTAGGGAGTGGGCACATGGGAGGAGGCGGCCAGCGTCTCCTGGCTTGAGGACCACGCAGAGTGGGCTAACAGCAGTGAAGTGTCAGGAGCTCTGTGAGGGCTCTGGGTTCTGGTGAGCTCAGAGAATTAAGGGCTCTGCACACTCCCTCATAAATTCTTTCTGTCCTCAGCACTTTGAGACGTGGCCATCCCACCTCCCTATCGTGGCCCATGCAGAGCGGCAGAGTGTCGCCGCCATCCTCATGGTAGCCCAACTGACCCAACGCTCAGTGCACATATGTCACGTGGCACGGAAGGAGGAGGTGAGAGTGCATTAGGGATCCCAGTGCCCCTTCTATTTTCTCAGTGACACCAAGAGGTCAGAGTGCTCCTTGGGAGTAGGTGGGGGTGGGGAGCGTGGAGCCAGTACCCTCGGCGTGTCTGCCCCGTAACTCTCCTAGAGGGGATGTTGGCTGCGGAGACTTATAGGGCAGGGCATAAGGGAGCCTCCTTCTAGATCTTCCTCCTGTCCCCCCCCAGATCCTGCTGATTAAAGCCGCAAAGGCTCGGGGGCTGCCGGTGACCTGCGAGGTGGCGCCCCACCATCTCTTTCTAAGCCATGATGACCTGGAACGCCTGGGGCCTGGGAAGGGGGAGGTCCGGCCTGAGCTTGGCTCCCGCCAGGATGTGGAGGCCCTATGGGAGAACATGGCTGTCATCGACTGCTTCGCCTCAGACCACGGTGAGAGGGCCCACGGTGTACCTTTCTGCCCAGCGGGGCTCGTGCCCCAGCTCAGGGCCTCTGGGCTCCATGAGGATTGGGACTTGATCTTTGTGTAGCACGGTGCCTGGTTTCTGATGGGTGCTTGATAAATGTTCCCTGAAGGAACTAGTGAGCAAATGATTAAAATTATAAATGAGAGAACACGGGTAAAAGCTGTGGTCTCCAGAAGGTGGCAGCCATCACAGTTTATCTGTTCCCAAAAAACCAGAAGAAATTAGCACTGGTATCGGTAGTGAGGCAGTACAGCCCTGGTGGCCTGTGTGACTTCCCAGATGTGGAGGTGATTGGGCCTGAGGTGTCTCTCTCTTCCTTGAGCCCCCCACACCTTGGAAGAGAAGTGTGGGCCCAGGCCTCCGCCAGGCTTCCCAGGGCTGGAGACCATGCTGCCGCTGCTGCTGACGGCGGTCAGCGAGGGCCGGCTCAGTTTGGACGACCTGCTGCAGCGACTGCACCACAATCCTCGGCGGATCTTCCACCTGCCCCCCCAGGAGGACACCTATGTGGAGGTGTGGGCCTGGAGGGCGGGTGGCTCCGTACCCCTGCATCTGTTTCAAGGGGGGGACCCTAACCCCGCATAACCCGTGACTCTGGGCAGGTGGATCTGGAGCATGAGTGGACCATCCCCAGCCACATGCCCTTCTCCAAGGCCCGCTGGACACCCTTCGAAGGGCAGAAGGTGAAGGGCACCGTCCGCCGTGTGGTCCTACGAGGGGAGGTGGCCTATATCGACGGGCAGGTATGTGTGTGGCCTGAACTGCACTACTGGCCCATCCCAGTAGTGACTTCCCTTGGTGCCATCGTCAGCCTGCCCCAGCACGTCTCTGGCTCCAGCACCTCCTCCAGCTGCCCTGGACGTGGGTGGGCACGGGTCCCCTGAGGCATTTTTCCTTTTTGCTGGCTTCCATTGCTTTAGCGCCTCAGTCCAGCTCTTTGTCCCTGCTCACGCGCCTGCTCCTGCCTTCTGTCTGCAGGTCCTGGTGCCCCCGGGCTACGGACAGGATGTACGCAAGTGGCCTCAGGGGGCTGTTCCCCAGCTCGCGCCCCCAGCGCCTGCCACCAGTGAGATAACCACGGTATCCACAGTGCTTTGGGACCGGATGGGGGGTGTTGGAGGATGCAGCTGGGGATAGCCAACAGCACAGATGTTGTAATTAGTGGTTTAGGGGTGGAAGGTTCTATACTTGACATTTAAATTCTTACCACCTATCTCTTTGTCTACTGCAAAACAGAATTAACTCTCGGTTTAGGAGGTGACCTACCTAGGGGGAACACAAGCCCCTTATTAACCCAACCAGAGGTTTATCTGAGGGCCTGTCACGAGACTAGCGCACACTTCTAGAAGGCTGGTTTGTCTCCCCGTGCCATGGACAGCATGGCAGAAGGATGGACCTGAGGGGAGGTGATTGAGAATGGGATCCATTCCCTTCTCGCTGCGGTGAATGGCAGTGAGCAGTTCAGCTTTTCTTGAGGGATTAAATTTGAGGAGGTGTTGGGTCAGTACTTTTTAAAATGCTAGCCTGTATCTCTCTAGACACCTGAAAGGCCCCGCCGGGCTATCCCAGGGCTTCCTGATGGCCGCTTCCACCTGCCTCCCCGAATCCACCGGGCCTCTGACCCAGGTCTGCCAGGTAAGAGGGAGGTCCTGAGACGTGGAGGATGGGGCCACCTGGACTCAGTGTGTAGGGACGGGCTTCTGTTCCCCCACAGTGTCCCCCTGATGGACTGGGGGTCAGGGGCTCACAGACCCCCCCCCCACCGCACCTCACTTTTGTCTACTTACCCTGTTCTTCCCGCCTTTCCCTCATCCTAGTCTGACCCACTGTACCCTCCTTTGCCTAAATCAGTCTGCCCTCTGTGAGGTAGGCACCCCACAGCTTCTCACAGCCCTTTCTTGTTGTGGGCAGCTCTGTTCCTCCGCCCGGGAGCTGGGATCCCACGGGGCAGCAGAACGTGGGGTAAATCCAGGTTATTGGTTGGTGTGAGCCTGGCCGTTCCCCTTGCCCAGGATCCCTCTGCCACTTGGGCGGGCCCCGGGAGGGCACCACTGCTCTCACACGGCAGCCCCCGTGGGAAATCACTGGTGTGTCCCCAGGGCTACTGGTCCTTGTTGTCCCCTAACCTGCTATAGCTACTGTTGTGTGAATTGGTTTAACACAGACGCTGTGATCCAGAGTGTGGGGAAATGGGAGTTCTTCACAGACCTTAGTTGCAGGCTTACATCTGTCTTGTTCTTCTGTTTGTAGCTGAAGAGCCAAAGGAAAAGTCCTCTCGGAAGGCAGCTGAGCCAGGTGAGACTCCCGTGGAACACACGCCCACCTCGGGGACCTGTCTGACCTGACCTGTGTAGGAGGAGCCCTCTGACCCGCCTCTTCTGCCCCGTCCGTCACTGCAGAGCTCATGGGAACCCTTGATGGCACCTGCTACCCTCCACCACCAGTACCTAGACAGGCATCACCCCAGAACCTGGGGACCCCTGGCCTGCTGCACCCCCAGACCTCACCCCTGCTGCACTCATTAGTGGGTCAACATATCCTGTCTGTCCAGCAGTTCACCAAGGATCAGGTGCCTGGGGGAGGGAGGTGGGGGACACCCAGAGCTCTGAGAATCTGGAAAGTTGGGGCTAGGACCTGTGGGGTCCACTGCCTTTCCAGCTGACTTGGGGTCTTTCTTAGATGTCTCACCTGTTCAATGTGGCACACACGCTACGTATGATGGTACAGAAGGAGCGGAGCCTCGACATCCTCAAGGTCAGGGTCAGGGCTGTGGGCTACAGATCCAAGACCCTGTCAGAGGGATCTCCCCCTCCTGCTATAGGTCACCTTGTGTGAGTCTCGGTTCTCCACTATAAGTTGTTCGGCCTTCTCTACCCTGGATAGTCCTGCTGCCCTAGGCCCCTGACCCCCACATGTTTGCTCTCTGACCAGGATTTAGCTGACATGTGAGGCCCTGAGTGCCAGTGCATCAGCCTGCTAATCTGGTCACTTGCTCTGTGCAGATGTACTCAGTGGATAGATCGGGGTGTTTCTGTTTCTCCCAGAGAATGAGTATCTCATTCAGATGTTTACCAATGGTGTTTTGGAGGTGGAGCCTTTAGCTCCGAGCAACACTAATGGAAATGTCAAGGTTAGGACAGGTCACGAGGAGGTTTGCAGGGAGTTCTCTCAGTATCCCTCCTGTGTAAGTGGGCAAAGCAAGCAGCAGCCTATACTTTCCCCAAGGTGAACACACGCACTTTGACACTGAGTCTTGGTCTTCTGCCCAGGGGAAGGTGATGGCCTCCATGTTCTATGAGGTGAGCACGAGGACCAGCAGCTCCTTTGCGGCGGCCATGGCCCGGCTGGGGGGCGCTGTGCTCAGCTTCTCAGAAGCCACGTCTTCAGTCCAAAAGGGTGAATCTCTGGCTGACTCTGTGCAGACCATGAGCTGCTACGCCGACGTCGTCGTGCTTCGGCACCCCCAGCCCGGAGCCGTGGAGGTGAGGCCAGCTGTCCACCGGACAGGGTTGATTAGGATGGATCCAGGGACATGACTGCACGTCTCTGGTTGGGCCAGATGGGTGAGGGGACCCAAGGAGAGTGGGACTCAGGCAGGGAGTGGGGGCCAGTGGGAGGCAGAACACAGGGCTCTCCTTTCTTACTCCCATTTTCACAGCTGGCAGCTAAGCACTGTCGAAGGCCAGTGATCAATGCTGGGGATGGGGTTGGAGAGCATCCCACGCAGGCCCTGCTGGACATCTTCACCATCCGGGAGGAGCTTGGGACTGTCAATGGCATGACGGTGAGGGCAGCGGCAGGGGTTGGGGGCCTGCCCGGGGAAGGTCTGAAGAGGGGGGGCAGTTGGGCAGTACCTTCTCTGTTCTAAGGCATGCCGCTTCAGGGAGGCCTGCGTCCTGCTCCTGAGACTGAAAGCTTCGAAGTGGGAGGGCAGGTGCTTGATCCGGGGACCCTGTTGGTGATGGGGTTCCTCCCCTAGATCACAATGGTGGGGGACCTGAAGCACGGACGCACGGTGCATTCCTTGGCCTGCCTGCTCACCCAGTACCGCGTCAGCCTGCGCTATGTGGCACCTCCCAGCCTGTGCATGCCACCCAACGTGCGGGCCTTTGTGGCAGCCCGCGGCACCAAGCAGGTGAGGCCCTGGGAGGTCCTGGGGGGTGTGGGTTGGGCAGCGAGGGCCTGGCACTGCATTCACTCCGGCTCCGCCTCCCCCTCCAGGAGGAATTTGAGAGCATTGAGGAAGCGCTGCCCGACACCGATGTGCTCTACATGACTCGAATCCAGAAGGAACGCTTTGAGTCTAGCCAGGAGTACGAAGCCGTGAGTGCCAGGGCGGAGGGGAGGCCAGGGCTGGAGCTGCGGGGCATCGAGACTAGTGGCCAAGAAGGCTGGGCCCCAGGAGCTTGATTGGGCCTCTCGGTTGTGATAACTGCACGTGGGTGTGGAGGGGACCCTGGAGGAACCCAGGCTTGTGGCCCTACAGCCACCCTGGCCTTGAGGTGCCGACAGGGCCCCCCTCTGCCTCACAGTGCTTTGGCCAGTTCATTCTCACTCCCCACATCATGACGCGGGCCAAGAAGAAGATGGTGGTGATGCACCCAATGCCTCGAGTCAATGAGATAAGGTGACGCGGCTTCCAAATTGAGGATACACCGGGGGCTGGCTAAGGGAGGACACTTAGTCCTGGACAAGCCACCGTCATGGGCCATGTCGTAACCGTTTTCTTTCTCTTGTAGCGTGGAGGTGGACTCGGACCCCCGAGCAGCCTACTTCCGCCAGGCCGAGAACGGCATGTACATACGCATGGCTCTGTTAGCCACTGTGCTGGGCCGCTTCTAGGGCCCGGCTCCTCAGACTCTTCTCATCAGGCCCAGCTGCTGGGCACGGATTCCGGTGCCCCCCACGGGGGCAGCACACTTAGGAGATGCTCTGGGGCGTCCAGGCCGCTCACGTGCTCATATGCACACATGCAGACCACGCTTGGGGCACTGGACTGCTCTGGAGCGCTCTGGCACAGGAGTAGGTCCCCATCTCCCTTATCGCACCGCAAACCTGTAAAGTCATTTTTCTACTGACTTAATAAATAGCTAAGCTGCTTGTAAGCGCCTACTTCCTTGCATGTACCCTGGCTTCGGCACAGAACACTAAGTGTAATGGGCAGGGCTTCTGGAAATTTGGAACAGCTGCCCAAATCCAAGACCAGCCTTGCCGGGCAGGCTCTTGCTCTGGCCGGGGCTGAGCAGCAGGGCTCAGCATTTTCAGAGTCGTGGCTCTTTGGGGTTCTGGGCAGGAGTGTGCTGTTTTGTGCTGAGTCCTGCACCGTTCCTCAGTTAACTTGCACTCCAAGTTCTGATGTGAGCCATGGGGAAAAGGAACGCCGAACAGCCGGGTCCTGCCTGGTGAGGCCTTCGCGCTCCTCTGTCTGGTTAGTCCTCTCCTTCAGTGGCTGAGGTGGCCACTGTGTCCTCAAAACCTGGCCTTGAAGTTCAGCTGCCATCACTGTTAGGAGCCCCTCCCGCCTACTGTCCCTGGGACCCTCTGGCTAACGCTGGACTTTCCAGACTGGACGAGGGACACGGGTGGACACTATGGAGGGCCGAAGAGCACTTGGCTTGGAAGCCCTGGGATTGGGGCCTGAGGTGGAGTAGCTCCTGTGTCTTTGCAGTTCAGGGCTTCTGTGGATCAGTCTGTGAGCTATTCCGTTCCATGAGCTTTGGCAGCATTAAAGAAATTTCTTGATCCAGGAGACGCCACTCTCCGGGTACAAAGCACCACGTGCAGTACAAGGATGAACAAGAGAATTCTCACCCTCAGTCTTGAGGCCTCTTAGCTGGCCAGGCATCCGGTGACTGCCACAGACCGGACTGCTGCCTGCTGGCACGTGATGGTCCAAACCACAGCCCCATCATTCAGGAGGAAGCTACTCCATGCAGAGAGCTATTAGCATGTCACAGGGATGGGAAAGCGAGAAAGGCCCTCATTTTCTGAAAACTGTGAGCACAGAATTTCACATATTCTCATGTAATCTTGTAACAACTCTCTAATTAGCCATTTTACAGACGCAGAGACTGAAAAGTCACTGAGTGACTTACCCAAAGTCACATAACTAAGATCCGTAAAAAGGACCACTTGACTCCAAACCCATCTCTCTAGTAAAAAGGAAGAAGCCATTTCCAGTGTTAAGGGTATCCCAAACCAGTGCGAGAGACAGACCACACAAATCTACGCCAGCAGAGAACAAGTCTAAGTTCCGGGGAGCCAGTGTTCGGAAGAGAGACCAGCATAAACCTGGACTCCTGTCCGCGGAGTGGGGTTTGGGACTGTCGCCCGAGGAAGGGGCAGGTTGGGTGGGAAGGGAACCTTCTTGCCAGCACCGCTGGGACGTAGGAGTGGTGATTCTCTGTCTGCCACACAGTGAGGGGCTATACCCGGACCCCACAGGGCACGCCCGCTTTGTCCTGTCCAGGTTGAAAACGACAGACCAGCCTGAGAGGTTTGGATGTGCTTTCTGACAGAACGGGAATTCATAACCACAGGCGCTGTTGGAAGGAGGGTGGGACTGGGGCTAACTCCCTCTGCTCCTGGAGGGCTGAGACCTCTCCTGCCCTGCCAGTGTTCATCCTTCCAGGCTTCCCAAACCCTGACCCTGCCGAGTTCTCCCTCGGGGGCCTAGAGGACTTTGTTGCTTGGAAAAGAGTATCGTTTGGCGAACGCTTCTTCCTAGAGCTTCAGTTACCCTTCTTAGGCTAGTCAAACAAGTCAAGAGATTATTTTCCCAAGTACCTGGGAATCTGCCACACACAGATTCCCACAGAACTCCGTCTCGGAGCCTCGTCCTCAAGGAGGAGCAGGGTTTTGCTGCCAAGCGGCATACACATTCTACTCAGTTGCTAAGTGGTGGGAGGTGTTCCTGCTCTGTTCTTTCCTTGGCTCTCCGGATCATAACACAGCTCTAAGTTGACTAAACTTTTTTCCCCTACAACCAGAAATAAGATCTTAGGACATCGGGTAATAAATGAAGCTATCAGGCAAGAAATAAAAACAGTCCTTTAAAGAAAATATCCATATCTAAGGCTGTAACGCATCCACTGAGAAACTTCATATGTTCCGTGTGGTTTTCATTAACTATAAACACTTAAGAAAAAGTTTTCTGGTCTCCTTTCCTTCTGAGATACTTAGGCAATTTGATCTTTTTTTTTTTTTTTTTAAGTTACCATAGCTCTAATTATGTGCCAAGTACTGTTGCAGCACTTTACAAATATTAACGTTCTTTTTTACTTTTACTTTTGGATGAACCCTTTAAATATACCACTCTGTGAAAAAAAAAAAAGGTCTGACCTCATGGGTTCGCTTATGATCATTGCAAAGCCACTTTCCCCAACTCTCTGCACTGTCTACCCTAGTGAAGAAGAAAACCTCAAAATAGGTCTTAGAGCTTTGCCACTTGCAACCTCTTCCTACCTGTTATCATTGATGAGCTACAACCAGGGCAATTCGTTGCAGCTTTGGGCTTCGGTTGAAAGCTTAGAGTTGGGAGTTCCCAGTGTAACATTGGTAGGTGTCTGTGGTTGTGTAGCGACATGACATCCCGTAGACAGTGGGGGGATGCCAGCTGGAGGGCATGTGGTGCAGACAATGAGTGCCAGGCTAAGGGAGTGCATGGGAAGACTAACCTGGCAGCAGCATCTTCTGGAAGAGATGGGAGACAGGAGCCGTTCCCCCATCAGGGAAGCCAATTAGGAGGCTGTTGCACAAAGTGCAGATGACAGGGGAAAAGGATCTGGACTAAGAAACAAGAATGGATGTTAACAAAATATGAAAATACTGAGGATAGGAAAAACTAAAAACTAACTCCATGGCATGGGACCTTGAGATTCGGAGAACGAGCGCCGATATAGATCAGAGAGCCAGTTTGGGGTAGGGAAGGACGAATTCTGTTTGGGCATGATACTTTTCAGCTGTTGCGGGACATCTATGGAGATGTCTAGATACTGAAGGTGGGGAGCTGGGCAGCGTGCAAGTTGGGATAAACAGGTGTTTTACATAAAGACATTATTCATTAATATATCACACACCCCAAGAAAAGTATTGAGCCTATAGCAGGGGCTCAGTAAATATTTGTTGGCTGAATCGTTAACATAATCGAAGCTCTTTAAATAGATACCTCTCTCTTAGTTCACCAAGAGAATGAGGGCAAGGAGAAATGAGCAGAATCTTAGAAAGTTTGGAGAAGAACTCAGAAGGAAGCCCTCGGAGTCCCAGGGCTGCAGGAGTGTGAGGTGTGGGGAGACATGTCAGCAGATCGGATCCTGCAGTAGGTCAGTGGGGCAGGGACTTGATCACAGTAGTTCCCCTGGTGCTTTGTGGCTGTAAGGTGGACACCACATTTCACGGGCTTAGCAAGGGACTAGTCTGGAAGCTGAGGTCATTTGCCGAGAGATAAGGAAAGGTTGGGTGTGGCATTAGGACCTGAAAGAGTTCAGAAAAAGCTGGGAAAGCCGTAATGACTCCTCAGGAGGGTAATAAAAGGGTCACCAAGTGGGGCTCAATGGAAAGACAAACATTGTGAGCTTGCGGTAGGGTTGGGAAAGCAATGTGCGGGGCAGGACCAGGGCCAGGCAAGCCACCCATTGTGGAGGACTCGGCAAAATCAGTTACTTCCTCTTTGAATGGCGGCTGATTAGTTACCTCCAAATGTTGCTGCAGATTTGTCCTGGAGAGTCCGCTTGTAAGGCACTGGCTCTTTGGCTCATGAGTGGGAGCCTGGGGACTAAGATGGCACCTTATAGGCGTTGTATGACGCCACGTCCATACGTTTACCATCTTTGCATCCATTCACTCCTTCACCGACAGCTATTACTGAGCATCTGCTAAGGAAAGCCAGTGCCGTCTTCCCTCCGGGCGTGCGATTTTACGAAGCGATCTCACCCCATCGCTGTGGTTCCCGGAAGTGCCGTGTGACCCAGTCCTGATCTGAACCCTGCTCTGGCGCAGCAGGTGGGCAGGATGGAGGAGAACAGGGAGGCAAACTCTGGGCCAGGGAAAGCAAGTTTGCTATTGTAGGGTCTTAAATCTGCTTATTTTGGTAAGCTTTAACTGTTTTTTAGTTCCTAGGTTTGGTTCCATTTTGCTTCTCCTTAGGCTTTTGGCTCCAGTCCTTTTAAAATTTATAGTCTGTCTTAGTTGAGCCAAGGAGAACAAGAGAGTGGAATCGAATGTTCAGACTGTTTGTGTCAGAGAGAAAGGCAGGCAGGAAGCCCTGGGACCAGGTGCCATGGGCACAGCACCAAATTGGAGAGAAAAACTCAGAAGGGGTGCACCTGGAGACCCCCGTACAGTGCTCTCCTGTTCTATTCTGGGAAGCTTTTATGTTTCCTTTTAAAAAAGGAAACAGAACCTGCATACAGCACTAAGCTAGGTTGGGAGAGGATGTTGTTGGCCGCACTTTCCTTCTCTCCCATCCTGAGGCACCCACTTAGGAAATGACCAGAAAGTCTTCCACAGACTAGTGCTGGAGGGGAGGAGGGGAATAGCCCATGAGCAGCCCAAGATGTGCCCTTCCCAGGGTGCCGCCTTCGACACTGGTGACTAGTGCAGAGGGTCGGCTCTGACACACAGGGGACCTGTTTTATGAGTGAGCTTCTCCAGGCCCAGTGGGAGCTGCTTCCTGGGGCTTCCAGATGCTGTAGCCAAAGAGCAGGTGAGGGAGGCTGGGGCAGAGAGAGGGCAGGGAGTGGGGGCTGAAGGAGAGAGGCACAGGCTCTGGCCACCCTGGGCCCCTCCTTCCTGAGCATTCTCCCCGCCCACTTTCTCTCGCTAGTCCTAGCAGCAGGGCCCACCCACTTCGTAGGACCATTTGCGGTCACTTCAGACTCTGCCCCACTGCCCAGCACCCCTTGGAAGGTATTGATCCGATGGTGATGGGATGGCTCTGGTGCTCAGATCAGGCACTGAGAGGCCCTGGGGCACTCCCAGAGTTGGGGCTAAAGAGTCCTTCAAGTATAAAGGAAACTCCCTAAATGCAGTTCTCCACAGGGGTGGGGGGATCTCCCCGGAAGAGGGCGAGGGCTCTTCCCATCGAGCCTGGGTCCTGAGATCCCCTCCAGAGCCTTCTGGCCGCCTCTGCTGCTATCATAGCGTGGGGTCGCAGGGGGGCGCTGCTCTCCCTCTGATGGTCGAGCTAAAGGCAGTCGGGATGGACTCCCAGCTCACTGAAGTTCCTGAAAAGGCGGCAGGGTCACCAGAGGGAGGAAGATACCAGTTTATCAGCCGGTGCTTCCTCCCAGCCCCAGACAAGCTGTTGTTCCCTTGGTCCGCTGGGTCGTCAAGCCTCGCCCCGGACGGAGAGGTTCAGCCGCGCCCCGCCCAGTGGGCCCCAGGTGAGACCCACAGTGAGAGGGGGCGGGGCCTGCCCATCTGCCCGGATGTTCCCACGCCCCCTCTCTATAATCCTCACACGCCCATGCTGGCGTCTCCGTCCGACTCCCGGGTCTCACCTCTGTCTCGAACACTCTGACAACGGCACTGTCCCCCCTCCCCCGTGCACCTCATCTTTTTCTGGTCCCCGTCTGCCTCGCAGGCGGCCGTCTCCCCTCCCATCCCCTGGCTAACCAGCTGTGTAAGGCGCTGCCACGGCTGGGCTGATGGATGGGCCCTTCCCAGGCTCTGCTCTTGCCTCCCCTTCGTCCCCTCTCCCCCGCAAGCCCTTTCTCCTCACCTCTCCCTCTACGTATTTTATCATCAGGGAAGGACGCCAAGAGGAAAGGACATCCTGGATAAGCAAGTGGAGGTGGGTTGGGCAGATAAGGGAGTGGGGGGGATGCTGGCAGCTCCCGCAGATAAGGATTTCCAGGACTCCCTGGAGAGTACGTATGAATGGGGTAGAATGCCTCTGATCCTTCTGTCCTTCCGTGTCCCTGACTGAGCAAAGCCTGACGCTGAGAGATGGATGGAAAAGGAGAGTGGCGCCTAAACGGGCTGGGGGTTTAGAGCAGCCAGAACGGAGTTTGCATCTCAACCCGGACAGTTATTAGCTGCAGGACCCTGGGCAGGTACACCTCAGTTTCTCCATCTGTAAAGTGGACGTAAAACGGTCTGCGGTGCCTTGCACCAGTGTAAACTCAGTACATGCTGGCTCCTGCCCCTGCTATTAGGGTGCTGGGCCACCCTGTTCCCCTGAAATCTCTCTCACCCCTGCATCCTGGGTGCATCCACCCAAGAGAACCTATGCCTACGTGCCCTTTATATACCAGGCACCTTCCCATTCACAGTACCATGTAATTCCTCTTTCTGTAATTACAAAAGCAGGAACGCAGAGAGGTTAGCAGGGCCCGTGTGTTACTAGAAGGTGAGGCAGAACCAAGAAGCCTGAGTCCAGAGCCCCGGGATCTGCCACGATGGTGGCAGCAGGTTTCTGGAAAAGAAACTGAGCAAAGGTTTTCAGACAAACTCCACTGGGCAAGAGCTTCAAAGAGGCCTGAGTGGGAGCGAGAACCCCGGCTTCTGCTCCCGTCCCTGTCACTTGCTGGGTGACCTTGGAGACGTTCTTTTCCCTCTCCAGCCCCAGCTTCCACTTCCTCATCTTGCCAGGGTGTGGGGCCTAGATGGACCACAGCCTCCGTGAAGTCTCATTCCACGCGGAACGCTGTGTTCCCTCCCCTACAAAGGAACCCGGCATTGTGATATATAGTGGGGCTGAGCTCCAGGCTGGCTGTCGGGCGAAAATCTAGTCATTTTCCCCACCCTCATTTCCTCACTCTTCCCCACCCCCATCCTGTCGCTTGGGGCCTGTAATCAATGAGACGTAAAATGAGAAAGTATCAGGAACTAGCAAAGCATGGAGAGCAGCTGGGGCGTCCTGGGCGGCACCGAGTGTGATGGACTGCCAGCCCTTCGCCTCAGCCCAGCCTCCCAAGCCTTGACTCTGACTCAGGCCAGCAGGCCGGCCACGACTCACCCAGCCTGGGGGGGAGTGCAGCTGGAGATCAGAGTGGGGAGGCCTGTTTTCATGGAGTCCAAGAGCCTCACCTTAAAAAAAGCAATGAAATGTATGCGTACGGCTATGGAGAGATGCACGCAGGATGTACGCTTGAATCATGAAAGCAGGTTACGTGATCTCCCCTATAAAGCGAGCCCATCTATAGATGGTAGTAGAACTGTTTGTTCGGACATAAAAATATGGGCAGAGAGACTCTAAACTGAATAGCAGTTACCTCTGGGAGTCATATAATAGGGGAAACATTCGCTTTCTACTTTATATACTTTTCCTTGGTTGGACCCTTAAAGCAATCATATATTCCTTTTATAGTAACCAAAAAAGATCATTTTATACTAAAGATATTTCCATTACGCAGAGGAAAGCCTTGCAGAAATATGCACGGGCTAATGAAAATACTCAGTTTCGTTGCTTCCGGCTGGAATTGTATTATCCTAGGTGGCAAGGTGCGAACTCCCGCTGAGCCAATGCACTGGGTCTAAAATCAAAGCCCAAAGAGTTTGATTTTTCAAAGGGAAAATCCACAATCCCTTAAGTTTAAGGGAGCCCTTAATAGTAACAGTAATCCCTTAAGTTTGGTTTATAAGACTAAATCTGTCAAAATATATGAAACTTAGGGGCACCCAGGTGGCTTGGTTGGTTGAGCCTCTTGGTTCACTTGGTTTTGGTTCAGGTCATGATCTCACGGCTGTGGGACCGAGCCCCGTGACGGACTCCTTGCTGAGCAAAGAGCCTGCTTGGGATTCTCTCTCTCTCCCCCCCTCTGCCCCTCACCCCCACCCATGCTCTCTCTCTAAAAGTAATAATAATAATATGAAATATTATGTATATGATTCTTAAAGGCAAAGGGAGGATAATTGTAAAAGAGGGGCTTGGTAGGGCACCTGGGTGGCTCCGTCGGTTGAGCGTCCGACTTCAGCTCAGGTCATGAGCTTGCAGTTCCTGAGTTCCAGCCCTGCAGTAGGGACTCTCTGCTATCAGCCCGTCAGCGCAGAGCCTGCTTCACATCCTCCGTTCCCCTCTTTCTGCCCCTCCCCCAATTGTGCTCTCCCAAAAATAAATGTTAAAAAAAAAAAAAGAGGTGCTTGGTGTCCACAGCCCAAAACTGGTCTCAGGACGAGGGCCTCTCTCCCTGACACCTTACACGGCTCAGGAACTAGGCCCCCAGCAACATGTGGTCCAACCACTCTCCCCCAAAGGGACAAAGCTTCCCTCTGACCAGCCCGAGACCATGGTGCTTGCAGGAGTCTTTAGGAATGATTCTCCAAGATCCCTTGCCTCCCAACTTTCTCCCGCAACCAGGCCCACGGTGTGTGGGGACTCTCCCTGAGCCAGAGACCCAGGCCGTGAAGTAAGGGAAGGTAATAAAAGGACTGGGGGGTTTTAGTCTACATGGGAATGGATATTTGAGGGTAGAGAGGGTGGAGGGGCTGGGTAGGAGGTGGGAGGGCTGTGAAGGAAGGTCACTCTGACTTTGGTCTTCCTTTTCCCCCACCTGCGGAGTCAGGACAGGGGCAGAGAGATGCAGTTAGACACAAGTTTATTGGTGGAGCTGCAGCGGAGTCCTCCCTCTCTCTGGGATAGCCGAGGGCACAGCACCAACAGAGGGATGGACAGACAGACCCCCAAAAGGACACATGGATGGTGCAGACTCAGAGAGACCGTAGCACAGCCACATAGGCACAGAGACACACAGGCCACAGCACCAAGAAACACACACACACTGAGACAAAACCACAGGGCTAGAACACACGGACAAAGTGCGGGCTTTGGGGCTCCTGCATAGACAGAGCGAGGGCCACATGGGGAGGGGGCCCCTGCTGACCTCCCCCAGGCATAGGCACACCAACAGCACACAGACAGGCAGATGCCCCCAGCCAGCAAGCCAGCCTGCCACACAGACAAATGAACTGCATGGAAAGGACGCTTGTGCTCCCCAGACCATAGAGCGGGGACTGAGGGACTCCTGCCCCCCCCCCGCCCCACCACACACCCACTTTGGTCTTGCCCACTGGGGCTGGGGGCTGGGGCATTGGCAGGTGGAAGGAGGGAGAGAGGAAGGGGTATGGGCCCAGTTCTGTCCCTTTTCCAAGAGCAGGGAGGCAGGTACTGAGAGTCTAGGGCTGAGCCAGGGCCTGGCAGTGGGGCGAGGGCCGGGCCTCGGCTCAGGCCTGGGGGGGCTCCCGGCAGCGCAGGCACTGGGCCATCTCGGGCTGGTACTGTTCAACCTGCAGGGTACAGCTGGAGAATCCAAACCGGGAGTGGAGCTGGGATGTGGCTTCAGCCAGGACAGCTTCAGGGTCAGCCGTGGAGTCTGTGGGAGAGTGATAAGAGGCAGCAAGTCCCAGGGGAGTCGGCAATGAGGCAGGGGCCAAGATAAGGCCGGGCGAAGGGGGACCCAGTGGCTCGCACAGCATTAAAGCCGGGCTTGAATGAGAAGCTTTATTTTCTTTCTGTGTTGTATGAACAGCATAAAAATGCCAAAGAAAAGGTTGGAGAGACTCACTCCCTAATCACCCATGCTACCAGGCTAGAGCACCAAACCATTCTTATGTTTCTATTCACTTCTGCTCTTTGACTATTAACATGCAGCTGTATGTTTCAGCAGCCAGAGTGCCCCATTTTCCAAGACAATCCAGATGTTAAATATTTTCTCGCATTGTCCCTCTAGAGTTACCATCAACTATCCTACAAAGTATAATATTTTTGGCATCCAAATTGCATGTCTCTGATTGCTTCTTGCATCTGGAAGAAACTCAAAAATCCTTTGTCAGCTTGTGAGTCACCATATATATTTTTAATAGTTGAATCATAATGTAGATATAATTTTACATTCAGCTTTTTTTCTTAGCTTTATACCATAAACATTGCTCCTAGTTGCCATACAGCGTTCATAACCATCGTCTTGAATAGTTCTGTGATACCCCGCTGTCATAACTCACCTAACTTGCCCCGTCACCAGACCTATTGATACTAGCGATCTTTTTTTTTTAAGTTTCTGTATTTGTTTTGAGAGAGAGAGAGAGAGCGCATGCATGAGCAGGGAGAGGGGAAGAGAGAAAGGGAGAGAGAGAATCCCAAGCAGACTGTGCGTTCTCAGTGTGGAGCCCAGCGTAGGGCTGGCTCAGTCTCAATTCGGGCTAGCAATTCGGGCTATCCCCCTAGGTTTGGAAGGGAAGCGTGGGGAGTGGGGTTGGGAGCCGGGGGAATGTTTCCGGGAGGTAACTGGCTAGGGCCAGTGCGGACTCACCAATAGCCAGGTGTGCGGAGGCAACGTGGTAAGTGAGCGTAAGGGACCACAGGTGCAGCTCGTGAGTTGCCCGGACTCCTGGCACCGACAACAGTGTGTCCCGCACGGGCTCAAACCCCACACTTCGGGGGGAACCTGCAAACAGCACCCGCCACGCTTACTGCCAGGGCCACTCCTGTGCCCAAGGGCGGCCCTCCACCAGACTCTACCTCCCCTACCCTGGACCCACTTACCATTAACCCCCACAATTCACCCTGTGCCTGAATACTCCTTCTAGCAACAGGCCCAAGGGCCCAGACCTTCTCCCAACACTCTCTTCTCTGAAGAGAGGTGGCTCAGAGCTGGAGTGAGATCAGAGGGAGCCCTTGGCAGGGAGCAGTGGCATCTGATTTACCTTCCATGAGGACACGAAGAACATCTCGGAGGGTGGGAGCTGTGGACCCAAGGGCACAGATGGAGAAGAGGAAGGTGCTGATGGGGTCAGCTGCCTTGTACTGAGGCTATAGGTAAAGAGAGATCTCTAAGCCCAGGAAGCAGGAACCTTCCAGAGGAAGATCTAGGACAGACGGGACCCGACAGGCCCCTGAGAACCCTGCTGAAGGGAAAGGGACCATGACCTGGGGAACTGGGAGTTGGCGGGGGTGTGGGGGGAGGCCAAGGGTCCTGGGAAGGAGGGGCTGGGGAAGGAAGGCTGGGGCAGGCCTGCATGCACAGTACCTTGAAGTAGATGAGGACAGAGGCGGCCAGTACCCCAAGGCTCTGCAGGAGGTCCCCCAGCACATGCACAAAGGCTGCCCGGACGCTGGTGTTCCCCAGGGGCAGGGGCTCCCCTGGCCCCTCCTCCAGCGGTGCATACTCCGCCCCCCTAGACCCGTGGCTGTGGGGGGGCCCGGCCTGGTGCAGCACAAAGGCCATTCTGAGGGGGAAGCAGAGCAGCTCAGCCCAGGTGGCCTGTTCCTGGCCTCCTCCACCCTATTTCCGTGTCTCCCGGCCTCGCTCCCCCAGGAGCCCTTTCTCCACCTATTTTCTCCCTATTTTCCCAACCTGGGGAAGAAGACAGCATTGGACAAGAGACAAATCGTGCAGCCTGCGAGGAAAAAATACTGTACTTGGTGCTGGAGACGTGGATTCGGATCCTGACCCTGCTGCTTAAACAGCCGGGTGACCTGGGCAAGGCACCCGACCACTTCTTGGGCTCTGGTTCATTCATTGTATGCTAAGGGCAATACAGTCTACCTCATAGGGTGGTCGTGGGCCTTAAATGAGATAGTACTGGATGAAAGCCCCCCGCAGAGTGGCTGGTACACAGTAGGCCCTTCATAAACGTCTGCCGACTCTGACTTCCAGGTCTCTCTCCCGTCTGTTCTCAGGCAGCCCTGGGGCAGACAGTCGAGAGCTGTGTGCACGCGTCGCATGCCTGCAGGGGAGGGGAGAGAGCCAGCTCTCCCACCCTGGGGGAGGACCCCTCGCCGTGAACCCCGCATGGTGCCTGCTCCATACTGGGACGTACAGCAGGTTGGCACAGACTGCGATGCTGGCGGTCAGCAGCATTGCACCCCCCTCGATGTGGTAGTCGCTGTGCAGCAGGCGGATGAAGGCCAGGTACAGGAGGATGCCAGTGACCATCCAGAGGGAGACCACAGAGGCCAAAGCCCCCAGAGTCTCTGCAGGGGGAGACAAGCTATCAGAGACCCGCCCGGGACCCTAGGAGGTACCTCCTGGGAAGATCAGACGCTCACTGGGCCATGCAGGGCCTTACCTGAGCGGTGCCAGCCAAAGGTCATGGTACGGGTGGCTGGGCGGGTGGAGAGCCAAAGGGAGAAGAGGCTGCCCATCATGCTGCCCACATCCGCCAGCAGGTGGGCTGCATCGGTCATAATGGCCAGGCTGTGTGCCAAATACCCACCTGCGAGGGCAAAACAATGGACGGTCTGTGTCCAGTTAGGAAACACCATGCACCGTGGCAGTGTGCATAGAAGCACAGAAAGACGCTGGGGGGACGTACACCAAAACGTGAACCATATTTTTCCCTGGTGATGAGGTTACAGGGAGTTTTTATTTTCTTCTTTCCACTCATCTACGTTTTCTAGTTTTTCTATAATGACACATTTTAATACCAAGAAAATAGGACTTTAAAAAGACTAGCTAATGCTGAGAAGCCAGCCCCGGCCCTCTGCCCCCAGACCTCGCCCTGAATCCCCGCTGGTGCTATTCCTCACTCTCTCCCACTTCCTGGGCACCCAACTCCCCAGCCCAGCCATCCCCTTCTCTGCTCGCCCACCCAGGAATATTGCCGGGATGCTCTCTCTGGGTGGAGAGCGGCTGAGGCAGGTGTTGAGAGGATCGGGTCGGACGAGCTGCTCTCCGACTTACCAACCACCTCCCCAGCCATGAAGACACAGCACACAGCGCAGGCGGCACACAGCTGCCTCTGCGCCTGCAGCCTCTCGGGGGTGAGGCCCGGCTGTGGCAGGGGGTCCCTGTGGCAGTGGTGGGAGGGCATCTCCACAGGTTTGGGTTCCTCAGGGAGGGGCTCCGACGGCTCTGCGAAGAGACTGAGGCAGGCAGCACGAGTCAACCTGGGGCTTGGCTACTACAGCTGAATCTGTTCCTCACTCCCAGGTCCTTGGTCCCCCAAGTGGCCTCCATCAGCTGTGGCCCAGCGCTGTCCCCGTCTGTCCCAAGGCCTGCTCAAGCCTGGGAGCCTCGGGGACAGAGGGCCACATGAGAGATGGGGGCGAAGCAAACAGCTGGGATCCTAGCTTCCCTTTTCCTTTCATACACAGAGCCATAGAATCTCACAGTTGCCTCTCTCATAGAGATGGTCTAGTCTAACGCTTTATTACAGAAATTACAAGTATGAGGCTCGGGGAGAGAGAGAGAGGACATATGGTGGCCACACAGCTAGTTCATGGTAGAGAGCAGACTCCACCATAACACATTGACAGACACTATAAGGAACACAAAATCAGCAAGACCATGCTGGTCTCTGGGAGCTTTTGGTGAACAAATGTGTACCTAAGTACTGTGATATGTAGCAGAAGGTAGCTATTGCCATCAGAGCACTTAAAACAAAGTGCTCTCAGCCCTCAGAGGATAAAAGGGTAGAGGAGTTCAAGAGAAATCAGGGAAACAACTGGAGGAGGCACCATGAGAAAGGGCCTTGAAGGATGGGGAAGGTGTTGATAAAGACAGAATGAGCCTGCCAGTCAGAGGCAATATGAGAAGGTGGTGTCCAAGTGTGAGGCCGGACGGAGCACATGATCCTGGTCTTAGTGGCTCCCTCCCAGACCCATCTCCTAATGCCTCCACTCCAGATCTTTCGTCTTCCCTGTCTAGACATGCAGCTGAAATGTGGCCATTTAAGACAGGCGTGGAGGGCTGCCTGGGTGGCTCAGTCGGTTGAGTGTCTGACTGCGGCTCAGGTCATGATCTCACAGGTTTGTGAGTTCAAGGCTGTCAGCGTGGCGCCTGCTTTGGATCCTCTCTCCCCCTTTCTCTGCGCCTCCCCTACTCACACTCTCTTTGTCAAAAATAAATAAACATTAAAAAAAAAAAAAGAAAGAAAGAAAGAAAGAGAGAGGAGTCGAATGTTGGGGCCCAAAAGGTCTGAGGTTCCAGGCACAGAGAACTAATGGCCAGATTCCACACTGAGGTCGTCATGGGGAGGACGAAGCACAGACTGCTGTGAACAGGGAGGTGGTGGTAGGAGCACTGGATCTGGAGTCCGCTACATGTTAGCTGGACCTCGGTCTGATGGAGGCCACCGTAACTGTACAGGGCCATAAGCCTCCCTTGATAAGTGAATGGGGCTGCGTCTTCACCTGGGATGTCGGAGGCTGAGCTCAGGCTGAGTTTGAGGCTCATTCTGGCCCACTTCTCAACCCTACTATTACCCAACCTGAACCCCAACAAGGCCAGAACCTTCCACAGAACAAAGAGCCTAACTCAAAAACACAGTCCTAGAAATACTCATGGAGGTGGGACAAAAATACCCATGAGTGAAAATGAAGGCTCTAGATAGAAATGTGATCACAGCAGTAAGTGAGGAGGGATGCCTGGGGCCTTCTGGCTAGGGAAAGCTCTGCCAAGTGGGTGAACTGAGGTGTGAGGGAGGTGGGGGGACATTTGGTGCTCGTAGGGAAAACTCCAGCGCTGGCAGGTAGATTAATTTCTTGGAATTTTCTTCCAAGACTTAGAATCTTGGTGTGTAGGATTCTGGGGGTGTTTCCAGAGGAGACGAGGAGATGAGGGTGGCTTTGAAATCCATCCTCATTCTTCAATGAGGTATACACAGAGCTGGGTGCCCAGGCCCCAGGTGGCCAGGCAGTGCACACATAGTGAGGCCCAGTCTAGTGGGAGAGACAGAGTGTCACAAATGACTTACTAGGCGAGGAGAGGCTAGGGCCAGGGGGATTATGAACGAAGGACGTTGGAGCACCAGGGAGGGAATGACAACTGTAATGGGGATGAGGAGACTGTCACAGAGGGAGAGACGTTTAGCATGAGACCTAGGTGAAGAAGGCGCTCCAGACACATGGAATGCCAATGACAAGGTAAGTGCCTGGGAGTTTTAAGTGTCAGGAGCCAGGGCAAGGGCTGAGGAGGAAAGTGAGGACCCAAAGGAACATCGAGGGAGATACACTGATTGAATTCATATATCCTTCCCAAGCCCTGAGATGACCTTGCTGATGTATATTAGTCTGGGAGAGAGAGGAGGGGAGATGGAAGGATCCAGAATAGACCAAGCCACAGAGCCCCTCCACAGAACTTTAGGGGAGGGGCAGGTAGGTAGGGAGGAAGAGCCTCTTTCAGAAAATACTGCAGGATTTGGTGACTAATGGTCATATGAGAATGAAAATGAGCCGGGAGTCAGAGATGCGGGTCCGGATAGCAAGCAGAGGCTGCGTGGCTTTGGGGCAGTGGGCAAGATGCCTTTTTTGTAAGACACAGAGTAGCTAGTCATCAAGGTGGCCACCCATCAACAGGCTGCTCCCTTTTGTTATGCATGAATTGGGCACTAAAGAAGCCTCATTGTTGGGGTGCCTGGCTGGCTCTCTCGCTAGAGCATGGGACTCTTAATCTCAGGATCATGAGTTCAAGCCCCACATTAGGCGTGGAGCCTACTTAAAAAAATACATTAAAAAAAAAGAAGCCTCATTGTTGGTGTGGGTGTGTTGGGGGGGGCTACATGCTGTTTAGAGAGAAGGAAAAGCAAGGCAGTTTTCTCTTGCTGGCCCTCTGAAAACCCCAACAAACAACAAATAATGGCCGGGTCGAGGGGAGGGTTAGAGGGGGTGGGTGTGGGCAGGGGACAAAGGCCTGAGGCAGAATCAAAAGGATAGGTGAAGAGACGCCAGTGCCTGGGCTGGAGCCCCCACAGCTGCCCACGTCTGCAGTCCCCTGCAGGAAGCAGTCAGACGGGAAGTCTGTCCTCCCTTCTGTTCATTCACTCCCCCACCCACCCAGGTTGATGGCCCCCACCCAGGGAAAGAGCGAGAAACACACAGAGGCACAACATCAGAGACAAAGGGAAAGGTGCTCGGAGGGAAACAGAACGATTAGGAGAAATGAAGAAAGAGAAAAAGCCGGACAGCCTGTCAAATTTCCGAGACAAACGGACGGTCAGCCGACAGACAAAATGGCCAGCGGAGGTGGCCAGGATGGGCCTGGCGCGGCCGCTCTGAGGGACAAGGCGGACGGAGCTGGCGGGCGCCCGGCGCGGGAGGCCGGCGGGACGCGGAGGAGGTTCTTCGGCCGCCCCCGGCCCGCTGTCCCGGCCGCTCCGCGCGCCTCATTTCACACCTCGCCGCCCCCGGCCCCGTCTGTGCGGAGCCGGGAATACCCCCTGCCGCCCAGACCGCACCTGCTCCTTCCCTGCCACCCCCTCGCTTCCCGGCGGCCGCCGCCCCCCAGGGGCCCGGAGGAACCGCCGTGGAGCCCGGGCCCATATTCGGCCCGGGTGCGCACAGCTGGCCAAGGCTGGAGGGGGCGCGCCGAGCCCGAGCGCACAGAGGGAAGGGCCAGGGGCCTGCAGAGGGGGCTCTGAAGCCTGGGAGGCGAGCGGCTCGCACTGCCAGGGCCCTGGAGCAATGCAGACATCGAGGCACCTGGCGCGGACTCCAGCCCGACGGAGGAGCAGTTGCTCGCGGAGAAGTCAGATACGGCGAGGGCGGCATAGGGGTCCGGAGGCTTGGGGGACGCGCCGGGAAGCCGTTTTGCGGGACCGAGAAAAAGAAGGTGGCCGGGAGGAGGCAAAGGAGGCTGCTGGGAGGGGGGTCAGGGGGTGTTGGCTATGTAGCCGGAGAAGCCGGGCGCCGAGAAGCTGAGGGAGTTGCGGTGCGCCGGGGCGGCCAGCCGGGGCCGCGCCGAGAGAAAGACAAACGAAATGGACGGATGGCATGAGGGTGGCGCCCCCGGGCCGAGGGCCGGCCCAGGTCTGTCCCTACCTCTTCAAGCGCAGGCCGCCACCGGTGCCGCCGCGGTCCCGGGGGCTCACCAGGCGAGTGGTCTCCGAGCCCCCCGTGGCAGGAGAGGGCTCCATGTCACCGCGGCCCCGACCGTCTAGGCCCCACTGAAGAAGGGAGAGGTGGGGCCGGCCCTGCACCAAGTCCGAGCGTCCAGCCGACCCCCGGACTCCCCGCAGGGCCGCGGGGCCACCAGAGTGGAGGGAACTGCAGCGATTGTGGCGCGGGGAGTCCGAACTGCAGATCCCGCGGCCTTTGGAGCCCCGCCCCGCGTGGGGCGAGCTCCCCAAGCCCCGCCTCCAGGCTCTCCCCCACGCCTAAGCCCCACCCCCGGAGCCCCGCCCCACAGCCAAAGCCCCATTTCCAGGCGCCAGAGCCAGTGGGGGCGACGCAAGCCCTCTGCGCCCCCGCAGGGTTCCAGAGAACGCCTAATCTCCATAGCCCCACCCCCTAGGCAAACTAGCCCCGCCCCCACCGAAGCCCCGCCTGCCGGTTCCTAGCCGTGCTCCTCAAGCCTAGGCACCTCCAGACCAACCATCTTGCAAGGAACATCTCTTCTTGCAAGCCTGCACGGGGTTCTCGCTCAGCCCCCTACACGGAGGTAGAAACAGGTGTGGGTCCATTACCTAGCTCGAGAGAACCAGAAAGAGTGTGGGGTGAGCAGTGACACATCCGGGAGAACTCCAGGGACTGCGGCCAGAAACCCCTCTGTGAAAGATGTGGGGTCGGAATTTGCAAGCAAAATCTGCTGCCAAGCACTGTACCGCTCATTATCATTTATTTTTATAGAGACATTGGGTGACAAGCTTCCTGCTCTCCTCCAATCCATTACTATCCCTATTTTTCGGATGAGTAAACTGAGTTGCAGAGGAAGAAGCGTCTGAGGTCATGCAGCTGATGAATAAAAGGCTAGGACTGGAGCCCCCTCCTCTTGCCCTCCCCAGTTCAGGGACCCGCGCTGGAGACTGAAGAGAGCGCGTGGCAGTCTTGTCACTCAGGCTGGGGCACCCGGAGGAGGAAGGAGCGATGCCAGCTCTCTGGTCACAAGCCACTGTTCTTGGAGGGAGGCTGCAGCTTGTCAGCAGGTGATTCTTTACCTCTGAACCCCTAGCACCTGGCTGGGCATTACCTCATTTTGTCTCATTTTAATGGAAGCCCCAGGGGAAGGAGTGACTTACAGCAAAGTGAGTGGTGAAGCCTGGAGTCAAACCTTCAAATGCTCAATGCCCTCTGCCCCTCAAACCTGCCGCCACTGTAGAATGAAATGGGGGTGGGGATTGCATTGTGCCCTCCAAGCTGTGACACTCGGTGAAGAGGAGGGTCCAGAGGAGGAGGGAGAAAAGTGAGCTTGGAAGGGGAAGTGCGGAGGGTGGGAGTGGTTGGTGGTGAGTCCATCAGAGAAACCCATCCATCAATGAGCACCCTTCATGAAGAACACACTGGGCGTCCTTCATGTAGGATTCTGGAAATAGACACCTAGCCCAGTAATTATTCCAAACATTGCGACTGCGTGTACACTCTCCCCCCACCCCCAATAAACCACCAAACAAACACCAGGAGCACGTGCCAGATAGAGTGGTTGGAAGAGAGGGGTTAACCTGGGAGAGCTTCGCGGAGGAGGTGAGGCTTGAACGGATTAGGCAAACTGGGCGGGCGGGCTGGCTGTTCCGGCGGGGGAGAGTGAGGCCCTTGCCAAGGTTTGCCGGCGGCGTGCGCTAAGGGAGCTGCGCTAAGGGAGCGTACTGCTCCGGGGAACGGTGCGGAACGTTAGAACCAAAGGGTCTGCACTAGTCCCCCTGCGTCGCGTCTCCACGCATTCCGCACCGAGGGCCAGCGCACCCTCCCTCAGACTCCCCGGTTCCCCATTGACGGCCCAGCCCAAAGCCGACGAGCGAGTGAGGGTGGGGGTCCTCTCTCCCTCCAACCTCCCCTCGAGGAGTGGGGCCTCAGCTACTTCCTAGGGTCGTGGGAGTGCAAACTGAGATAACAAGAGGGGAAGCCACCAGCCAAGGTCACCTTGTAGGTCCTTGTTAGAGCAGCGTGGAACTCAAGCCCAGCCCGCCTGGGTCAGGGCCCTGGCATGTCCCACTTGGCGCCGTCGGTTTTCGAGGCTCTGAATCGGGCCTCGGGCTTCCCCAATTCTGAGACCCCCTGGAACTGGGACGCGGAGAGGCACTCCAGGGCTGGGATGCCGTAGCCTCACCCGAAGCAGCCAGGACAGGCAAGCTCGAGAACGGGGAGAAACCGCGGAGCCCTGTGCCGGGGAAGGGGCTTCTAGCCCTGCCTCAGCTGATGACGACAACAGGGCACCTGACGACAATGGCTTCCTCCGGGATTTCCCTTCCAGGGCAGTCCACAGTGCCAGCCAGCAGTCTCGGTTCCCGGGAGGGGGCGCAGACGCCCGCCCCGCCACAGGGCAGGGAGCGAGCAGGCGGCGGGGGAAAGAAGCGGGAGCAGATGGATTACCGGGCTGCCCTCTGCTGCCGCGCGGCTCCCTCGGTGTTGGGCCTTGGAACGTGCCGCCTCCGGAAACCGAGGGCACCAGCGGGGAGAACACCAACAGTCGCCTGTGCTTGGAAATTTATGTAAGAAAAGCCTGGCAGCGAAACAGACCGCTTGCACCTGTTTCTCAAAGCGTCATCGAGCGGCCCTGTGAAAATCTTTGCAAAGGGTCCTGTTGAATGCCGGGTCCGAGGAAGGCATTCCACACCCGGTTAGGAGAATTATGCGGGAGTTAGAAGGGCAGCTTAGGGCTGGCTGTAGGGAACTGAAATCTTGTAAGAACTATTCATTCAACACTTACCCGAACACTTACTTCTTGCCATGTACTTTGCTAGGGTAACTGGGGATTCCTGGTGAACGAGATAGGTGCATGTCCTCCCCTCCTGGCTTCAACTTGATTGCAAGACATTTCTATTCTGCAGTCTTTGGTTACTGATTTACCCATATGTTCTTAATGTCTGTCGTGTCCTGCCTCATGGGTCAATTTTCCCTAAGAAGATTCCTTAGGCCACGTTGAGTCCCAAAGGGATGCAGGAAACAGGAAGCTCTGGAAGTTCCTAGGAGGACAGGTCAGTGCTAGAGCACAGGGTGGGAGAGCAAGTCAGAAGGCGGCTTCAGGGAACTCAGCCTGGACCAGTTCCTATTAAGAGAGAGAGCGAGCAAAGTCCAGCCTGAAGCCAGGATTTAGGCTGGGCTTGAGATCGCAGACAAGATTTGGAATCCAAGCACACAGGCAAGGGGTTAACACTTGAAAGATCCAAGTCAGGCTGAAGGATATGGGCAGAGGTAAGGAGGGTGTCCAATTTCTACTTCATTTTCTGAAGTGTTACCTCCAGGAAGTCTTTCTGACTTCCCCATCAGGCTGGATTATGTGCCCTTTTCTGGTGCTCTCAAGGGCTGCTGTGCATCTGTGCTGGCGGCACTCAGCACATGGAAACAAAATGATGTGCTCCTCTGTCTCCTCACTAGAATACAAGCTCCCTAAAGGCAGGAATTATCTTTCTCATCACGGTGTCCAAAGCGCCCCCTAGTGGTTGACACATAGTCCTCGATAAAGCCATCCCAGAAAAAAGGAGCTCGTTGCCGGAGTGGAAGAAAACGCAAGCAGGAGACAGCAGGATTTTAGTTGCAGATAGAGAGGATGAGGGAGGGCTGCGGCTTACATGCCACCTCCTCTGGGAGGCCTTGCCTGACCCCCAGACTAGGTTGGTTCTCATGTTACACATTCGCACTGCACACTTCTTTTTCTCCCTCAGCACGTGTCATACTGTAATCACGTCTTTATTCGGGAATTGTTTCTTCACTGGGCTTTCAGGGTACCCTAATCTGGTTTTTCTCCTACTTCACTGGCTGCTTATTCTCAGTCTCCTTTGCTGGTTCCTCATCTTCTCAACCCTTGAATGCTGGAGTGGTCCAGGACGTGGTCACCCTCTGCTCCTTCTACTCTCTCTCCCACGGAGACATCATCTAGTCCCAAGGCTTCGAATACCATCTAGAAACCACAGAAAGCAATGGTTAGTGAAGCTCAATGGTGGGTAGATGGGGGAATCACTGTGCCATTCTATTTTTTTTTTTTTTTGAAATTTTCTATTTAAAAAAACTTAAAAAGGGGGCGCCTGGGTGGCTCAGTCGGTTGAGCATCCGGCTTCGGCTCAGGTCATGATCTCGCAGTTTGTGAGTTTGAGACCCACATAGGGCTCGCTGCTGTCGGTCTGTCAGCACACAGAGCCCACTTCAGATCCTTTGTCCCCCTCTGTCTGCCCCTCCTCCGCTTGCGCTCTCCCCCAGAATAAATATTTAAAAAAATTAAAAGACCTTAAAAAAATAAAGTGGCATCTATCTGATGCTCCCCAGATCTCTCACTGAACTTCAAACTCGAATACCCAAATGTCAACACCGAGGTGTCTGCCCCAGGGAGGACAGGCAGACAAACTGGGCCAGTGGTGTTTCTGGCCACAGGAAGTGAGCAAGCCTTCAACTGGAGGGAGGGGAGGAGGGACATTACCTGACATCATGAAAGGAGGTGAATATCCCCTATGGCTCTGGTCTCTCTCTAGACTTCAGTTTCGAAGCGAGAAGGGAGCTGGTGTGTCTAAGGAGCGGTCATGGCATAGACACTTAACTTAGAGGGCGTAGGTTGGGTCTGGACCTTACTGGTTGACTTCGAGCAAGTCAGTCCTTCTCTCTGGGCCACACTCTCCTCAATTACAAAATGAAGGCATTAGATGGGAGTTAAGACTCGAGGTCTTTTCCGGCTCGAAAACTATACAATTCTAGAACCTAGTGGTTGGGTATGACAAATTATGATCTCTCTCTCCCACTGCATATGCTCCAGAGCATGATATTTTGGGTATAAATATGCCAATGTCTGCTGTCTGTATGTATATGGGTATTTCAGCTATACGACTACAACTTTAGCTGTTTGTGGGTAAATAAGGGATGCTTCTTGGTTTTCTCCAGGAGAGACCAAATGGCTCTGTGAGATAGTAAACAATAAGATCAGTGACTGAGGCGCAAATGATTCTAGAAAAGTTTTAGTCTGAAATCATTCTTTAGCATAGTTATTTGGATTTGTTCTGTTCTTTTTACAACCGAGTCTACTCTGGTTTTGACATGGTGGGGGCACGGGTTTTAGCAGAAGAGGAAAGAGAGTCTCAGAGATTAAGTGACTTGTTCAAGATCACACGGTTCATTAGAGCCAGAGCCAAAACCAAGGTCTAAGGCTTCTGACTCTGGGATTGTGTGTTCTTCCTGGTTCTGCGCTGGGTGTTAGAAGACACCAGGTGAGGAGAAACAGAGCCACAAGGGGGTCTGTTTCTAGGTGGAGGCAAAGTGAAGAGGCTCTAGCAAAGGATTCCAGGCTGCCTTGCCTGCTCTGTTCCCATTTCTGCAGCCTACTGGCTGCAGTGTCTTTTCATTCAGAGTAGAGGCTCAGAAGACTTAAAGATAATGGCTATTTCAAGAGCCAGGAAACTATGATTAGAATTAATTAGAATGTCAGAGGGCAGTGACAAGAAGTAATAACATTCTGGAGCCTCCGGCGAGATCTGGAAGATACTTACTAACTCTTCTCAGCACCTAATGTGCCCTCTTTCTCCGGGCTCACTTTGACTATGAAGCAGGGATGTGATCACACCACCTCTCATGGTTGTTGTGAGAATCAAAAGATATTATTAGGTTAAAGTGCCTCTGAAAAGACACACAACATTCGCTTATTCGTTCAACCTACTGACATTCATTGAGCACCTACAACATCCCAGGAACCGTGTTAGGAACTGGAGGAAGACTAAGTCAAACAAGAAACAAGGAGCCGAGAATCACCAATACTATCTTCCCTACTACCTTCTTTTTCTTAACCCCTTATGTCTCTTCTTGTCCAGGATCATATGAGGAAAATGGGCTCCGAGTCTTGCGATTTCCCCAGCTAAGTGTTTCTGCCCTAGGGAATTCTTGCTATGGCCCAACCTCTAGGCCTCCATTGGACCAGCAGAGGGTTCCCCCTACTGTAGCTCATTCAACAAATGATTAACTCACTTGCTGTGAACCAGGCATGGTTCTAGGTGCTGGGGATCCAACGGTGAACAAACATAAGGTCCCTGCCTCCATAGAGTTGTATTTGTTGTATTTTGGACTAGGGAAGGCAGACCCTACACAAATCAACACACAAAGAAACATATAGTCACAAATCATGGTGAAGGTGTTATGAGGTAGGGAGAGAGAAGTGGAACTCAATTTAGAAGGCTGAGGACGGCACGCATGGGTGAGTCAGTCAGGTAAACATGCGACTCTTGATCTCAGCTCAGGTCTTGATCTCAAGGGTTGTGAGTTCGGCCCAACCAGCTCCGGATAGGGGTGGAGCCTACTTAAAAAAAAAAAAAAAAAAAAAGCCTATCTGAGGATACCCGAAGCTGAGAGAGAAGGATGAGAACTCCATGAGCAAATAGCCAGAGGAGGAATCCTCCTCCAGGCAGAGGGAGCAAGCGTGGCCTAAGGCCCTTGACATGGGAGGGAACAAGGTGTCTTCAAAGAACTGACAGAAAAGCCACGCAGCAGAGACCAGAGCAAGTATAGCAGTGATGTTCAACAGAGCTAGAGTGAGAGGCGGGGGCCAGGCCATGCGGGGCCTGGAGACTGAGGTAAGGAATTCATTGTAAGTGCTCTGCACTTCTGGTGCCTTCTGCTGTCTTCCCAGTGTAAAAAAAACAGCCTGGGTTGCTATGCTAATTCTGCCACCCGTGATGGTGATGAAAGGCTGGAAGTTAGCTAGGGAAATGCATCATATTACGAACCACCAAAAAAAAAAAAAAAAAAAATTGTCAGCTTTAGCTCCTTAGCTTCAGGGGATTAACCTATAAACTCCTCTGACCTGGAATCTATCGACTGGGTGGTTGATGCCAAAGGTTTTCTTCTCCGCCCCCTACACTGATCACAGATCCACAGAAATAAATTTGTTAATTCACTGGTCATTATGCCTATAGCATATGGACTCCTTAGTTGACTCAGATGGCTCACATCTCTTGGGACGGATACTGATGTACCACTTAAAACCTAGAAGAGGACATAAATGATCACAGAAGACTATAATAAAGGGAAGAGAGTGATAAAAGCCACAGGAGGTATAACAGAGAAATAGTATTGAAATAACAAAACTCTTTCAATCACATGTTATGAAAGCCGTTGAGTGCTCCTTTGTGAAGAAAACCCAAATGAGGAAGTGGTAAATTATAAATGGTGGAAACACCGCCTCCTGGAGGAGATCACAGGAAGTGAAGTCAGGTGGAGATCGGTGCTCCTGAGCCCTGCAGGTGGGGATGTAAATTGGTACTTGTGGCATCTTTCTGGGAAGAAAGTTGGAGACATGGATTAAGAGTCTTAAAAAAATTCGCTTTGACGCAATCATTTCCTTCCAGGAATCCATCTCAAAGGGGCAGGGAAGACACTTATTCGAAGATTTATAGATACGAATTTTTCATTATAAGGTTATTACAAATGGCTAGGAACAACTTAGGTATCCAATCTCGGTTATGTAAATACATTATGGCACAGCCTCATGATCTAATAGTATTTAAATGAAGTTTTTGAAGAACAGTAGTGACTTTGGAAACGTTCAGGCTACCATTTTAAGGAACCGTACAAACCAGTAATTACACTATAATAGGATAAATGCTTTGTAGAGCAAGGTGGGAACAACTGGGGGAATGAAGGAACAGCTGGGGGAATGATTCCCAGGAAAACCGATCTTCAAGGTGGGTTTTGAAGGATGTGTAGGAGTTTCCAGGTAGAAGGGAAAGAAAGGACGAAGTGGAGGCCCCTAAATTCTGCAAAAGAAGACTGGGAAGATAATACACTCCTTGAGAAAGACCTGCAGGAGCCATACCTCTCACATAGGCCACGGCGTGCTAAACCCATCACCTTTTCTTAAGAGAGTCCATGAGCCCTGCCCGCATTCGGACCGGCCGAGGAGATTCTCTCCCGCGGGAGCAGTGATGGCCCTGGAGGCCACGCCCACCGGAAGAGCAGGAGCGTCGCACGGCCTGATTCCTCCGCCCAGGCTTCCTGGGAGTGAAATAAGTCCCAGCGTCCATGTAGTTCCGGCGGCGCCAAAAAGTGACCCGCGAAGTTGGTGCGGCGCACAAGCACGGTTGCCCACCGGCCGTCGGCGTCGGCGGTGTGAAGTTTCACACCCGGATGGCGGTTAGGCGAGGCCTCCCCAGCCGAAGAGAGCGACTCTGAGGTAGAAGTAGAGTACCGGGTGGAGCGGGAAGTCCCCACAGAGGCAGAGGGCACCTGGGAACCAGACGTTCATTCCCTTCTGAGCCTGTGGCCTTGGCTCTCTCCCGCCCTCTGGGGTCCTGCTCCCTGGCTGGTCAGCCCCCCCAGCCACCCCTTTCGCTTGGGTCCTCCTCCCCGGAGTCACCCCTGTGTTCTCCCCGCTTCCCCGCCTCCGAAGTTTGAGAGGGGAGGCGAGGGGAGAAGAAGAACATCTCTGGCCTAGCTGCGCCAGCACCCTCCGGCCTGGCTTTTGGGCCACCTGACTTCTCAGGTGGCTCAGGGTTTGGTCTGAATTGTTTCTCTCTTGGGGACCGTACATCTCCCCGATTCCTGACCCAGACCGTACAAGGCCTGGGCTGGCCTGGGCTTTCCAACGCTGCAGTGAGCTGGGACAGGCGGTCCGCTTCAGGTAGTAGTTGCTCTGGACAAATCCACTTCTTCCCGTGGTTTGGGCCTCCCCTTGCTTACACCTCTCCACGAGGTGGGGTGCATCCGGAGGGCTGTGCAGCTGAAGGATGCTGGGAAATGTGAGGAGCCGTTTCCTCTTTAAAATTTAAATTCGGATGTCGTTTCTGGTCACCTGCACTCTCCTGCTAGGCACAGAGCCCACTCCCTGTTGTCCTTTACTTGTCCCTTTGGAGTCATTTCACTTGACTGGCCAATGAAGGCAATGGATTTCCTGTCACTGGGAGTCTCACTTCTCCGTGGCCTCGCCTGCGGCCGTTCTCACTAATGCTTCTCCTCTGACCCAGGTCATGGCCCATCTGGATGAAGAGGCCCACCGGCTGTCCAAAAGTGGCACGACCCTCTACTCGGTCCTGGAGCTTAAGAAGGGCGCCTCACCCGAAGACATCAAAAAGGCCTACAGGTTTAGACTTCAGCCTCTTACTAAACCCTGGGATTTCCCCCCTTTCACACTTCTCTTTCTACCTTGCTTTCTGACCCATTTTTCAACCCTTGAGCCCTCACTTTGGGTCAGACGGGGCCATCATCCGTTTCACTGTGGCATGGGACTGAATTCAGACCTGGGCTGTTGGCCTCCACCCTCGCCATCACATCTCATGCATTCTTTCTTCACATCCAGAGACCTGTCCCTGTGATTCGTCCTGCCCTCCCTCCCCAGCCATTCCCCAGCCACCCTCTCCCCACCCTCCTTTTGGGTATTGCCCGGGTAGGAAACTGGCCTTGAAGTATCATCCAGACAAGAATCCAGGGGACCCTCAAGCAACAGAAATATTCAAAGAGATCAACGCAGCCCACTCCATACTGAGTGACCCCAAGAAGCGGAAAATCTACGACCAGCATGGCTCATTGGGAATATATATATATGATCACTTTGGCGAAGAAGGCGTCACTTACTATTTTGTACTGAATAGTGTTTGGTTCAAGGTATACAATTCCTCCTAGTCCTTTAAGAATAAGGAAGGAGGGGTGACCCTCCTCTTCTTGGAGAGCCGAGCCTGCTCTCCTAGGACAAATGCTTCTGCTGCCTCATTTTCTGGGTGCTGGGGGGATTCAGGGAGGGGAGCTGGAATGGAAATCTAGAAGAACTGCTGGGTCAAGGCCATTCTTTCCTGCCTTTCAGACACTAGTTCTCCTGTGTGCTCTGCTCACCTGTTGCTGTTGCTGCTGCTGTTGCTGCTTCTGCTGTGGAACACTTAAGCCACCACCTGAGGACGGTGCTAGAAGATATCAGCAGAATGTCCAGAATCAGCCTCCCAGGTCAGGTGAGAACCGTAGACAGGGCCTGAGGTAAGAACCGGATTAGGGACGAAAGAATAGTTGGGAGCGAAGCCGTGAACCCCTAATATGGGAGACTCAAGTCAGTATTGAGGCAAAGTGAAGAAAGAGAAGGGGATACACCTGGTCTCTGAGGGGCTTTTGCCATCAACTGACGCTTTGAATGTAATATTGGCCTCTCGTGACCGTTAAGGAACTGGGAGTCGGGGGGAGTAAAGGTACGGAATGGGCGGGAGAGTGCCTAGAAGAGGGAATAGTTGAAGACAAGCTAGAGGATGAAATTTACTGCCTTTGCGCGAAAGGAGGATGAAGTGTCAGGTTATCCCCGCCCCAAGCAGTTAAACTTTGAAGTGTGGCTTTGACCGAAGTTTACTGTAGTGCCATCTAGTGATGCTGATGAGTAACTGCAAAGTGATGCTTTTCTCACCCCGGGACTAAGAATTGTTATTAAATATTGACATATGTTTTTCAAATTCCACCATAGAAAACAAAAGCAATTTTAGAAGAGAGGAAGATGATAATGAATATTACAGCTAAAAGATGAAGAGGAATGAGGTATATATGAAAACCGAAATGCAGCCAAAATCAAGGGATAAGAAAAGAACATAGACTAACTTCCGATGAGTCATTAGTAGAAAGTTTATATTTTATACAGTGGATTTCAGGTGTTTATATCCTCACCCACAGAGGGCTTGCTTTAACTTCTGGGTCATCATTCCTTCTTGTTAGTAAGATGCCAACTTTTTTTGCCCCCAGGTGCTGACCCAGTGCGGATGCCTTCTGCCACCCAATCCACTGGACACGCTAAAGGGAGGGGCAAGTAGCCCTGTCCTGACATTGACCCTGATTTGCCCCTCTTCTTATAAGAATTCCAACTTCAGAGGCATTGATGACATCCATCGATGAGGAATGAGGATGCCACCTCCGTCCTTGATGGTATCACTGACCTTAGCAATATAGGGTCACCCATCACCCTTCTTTTTAGCGCCAGTCCCAACTTTAACCTGTTTAGAGAGCAGCCCTCCCATCCCTACCCTTATGAGGTCTCAGGAAGTGGTGACAGGCTTTTCCCCAGCATTCTTTTTCCTGTGCCTTTCTTGGGATTTGAGCCAATTTCAGCTGGTAGGGTCCCTGAGCCACTTGCAATATCTCCACCAAGATCCGGATACCTGAGCAGGATGGATCCTTTTCCGGAGCTACTATAGCAGCTAACCTCCTTCGTTGCACCTCTGCACCGGGAACTCTAAGCACCAGTCTCATTCCTACGCCAGCACACCTTTCTGGGGCTGGTCTCACCTTCTGGTGCCCATGCACTTGACATTGTCAGCCTTATTCTACGCCACCATGAGTCAACCCAGGCAAAGTATGAATGCATTTGCGATGTAGGGGAGGATTCCCCTTGGACCGCAGCACAGCACGGCACCCCTGGCATGGGTCCTGCGGGCTCGCCGAAGCTCACGTCTCAGTGCCTGCTTGCCTTCGTCCTTTTTACCACGTCTTATGCAGGCTGACCGTCACATATTTTGTTCTTAAAACAGGGGCGTGAAACGTGTGATAGGGAGAAGATACTTTTCCAGACCCTTCTTACCACTCGTGCCTCTTCGTGCTGCCTGTTTGGTACCCTCTCCACACCGTTTATTTTCCTGTCCACCCAAGGTCGGAGCCTAGTAACTCCTCGCACCTCTCTCCTGACTGGAAGAAGGGCTAAAGAATGTCAGTAAATAAAAGAGCTTTTGTCCAATCCCAGTGCATCTGTTGGGCCCAAGAAAGACTAATTTTGCCTGGGATAGAGAAAGAGGCCTGGGGAGAAAAAGACAGAGGGCCAGTGCTCACATCTGAGACCAGCCTGCCTTGGAGAGGAGGAGGCCAGGACAACTGTGGAGCTGGGGCAGAGACTTCCCGGAGCCTTGTGATTATGATTTTGTCAGTGCTCTAAAATTTCCCCGGAGACCAATTCCCCTGGTACCCAAAATAGGTTCCTGGCACTCAGGTCCCTTCTGCTCAGCTCAACTTCTCTCGGTTTCCTAACAAATTTAAAGTCCTTGGAGCGGCTCCAGTGATGTGTTCATGGACCAGATTCCCACACTGTCTCAGAGGCATGCTCATGAGGTCGTTCCAGGCCCCAGCGCGACTGCCAGCTCTCGCCTCCTTAGCTTTTTCCTCGGGTGGTATAAGAAGGTTCTGGGCAAGAACAACAATGGACCAGAAGTGTTGGACCAGAGCCTCCCTCTCTACTTTCCGATGCCCCTGTTCTGAATTAGGGTTCAGCAGAAGAGGGTGAAGGTCACTGGCTATGCCTTGGAGGCAGAAACTTTCACTGACTGTAGGTCTGGCGAGATCTTTCCTGCCACCCTGAGCCACGTATGGTCCCTTGCATCCAGGCCAGTTTAGATTGCGTGTCGCTGCCGTGGAAGAAGAGCCCAGGCCAGAGCGTGGGGGTCAGGGGCTCACAGGAGCCTTCTGAGTGTGAGAGCCTGACACCTTTGCAGGCCCACCTTTCACCATAAACTGTGAAGCTCACCCCTGCTCTTGCTTAAGGGAGTCACCCATTCCCGAGTGAGTCAGGGTCACTCACTTGGTGACAGCTGTGGCTCGCCTTACATGAGCTAAATTGGGAGTTGGAATGTCATGCAGATGCCCCTTGTTCCCTACCCCCCGTGTTAAAATTAATCTCCTCTCTGGGAAGTGAGGGACAAACAGTGCTGCCCATAGGGCGAACGAGAGTCATTTGGGGAACAAAAGGAGAAGTTTCCAGGGACAGAGTCGTTCAGGGAGGGAGGGATAGATAAAGCCACATGTGCCTGGCTGGGTTACAGAGCAAAGAATAGAGAGAGACAGAGAAGTGTCTCCAGACCGCTATCTGAGGACGAGGTGAATTGTTGGAGGAGGGGACAGGAGAGATAGCAGAGCTATTTCAAGAGTGAGCAGTAGAAGGGAACAAGAACCCACGGACCTTCTAAAGGAGGAAGGGTCCAGAGGCAGTGAGGGAAGGCCAGGACCAGGGCCGAGGCCAGGGCAGGCACGATCGCTGAGGGGATGAACTTCACGGTGGGTTTCAAGCCGCTGCTAGGGGATGCACACAGCATGGACAACCTGGAGAAGCAGCTCATCTGCCCCATCTGCCTGGAGATGTTCTCCAAACCGGTGGTGATCCTGCCCTGCCAGCACAACCTGTGCCGCAAGTGTGCCAACGACGTCTTCCAGGTGAGCCACGGACGGGCAGGGGGGAGGGCAGGGCCAGGTGAAGCAGTGCGGACTTGCGGGAGACTTGTCATCAGGTCAGAGCTGAGACCCCTGCAGGGGAGGGGCAGAGTGCTTCGCGAGGTGGGCGGTGGCTGGTGGAAGAGCAGAAGATTCGGGGTCCTAGTAGGTCGCAGTGCAAGCATGAGTCAGCAGCGGCGCTGCAGGCTGGCGCGGCGGCTGGAATGCTGGCACCCGCAGAGGAGGGAAGACCCCCCCCCCCCAGCAGAAACTACAAACTGGGAGGGAGGCGACCCTACACCAGGCTGTGTAACAGTCTGTGCTAGACTCTGCACCCCGGGTTGGAGTGTCTCATTTTGAGAATGGTATGGAAGATTTGGAGAAAGTATCAGTGAGATAATGAAACATTAAAAAATAAGCCCCGTGAGAAAAGCCCATGATGAAACTGTGTTCGAGGCAGAGCTTGGCGCATCTGTCTTTTGGGGCAGAGTTAGACAGCGGGCAGGAGATTGGGAATTCTCCCCAACTAAAAGTAACAGGCCCTACTGGTTAGAAAGGATTGTGGTCACTTAAGCAGAGAGAACGCAGAGAAATGCAACCAGCGTTGGTGTACGTGAGGTCGTGGCGCAGAGCATACATAGCTAATCGAATTCACAGATGTCATTTTAGCTACTGGTTTCAAAAAGAAAAGCAGCATATGCCAAAATGGTTTGTAAACAGGTTTTCTTTAGCGCCCTGTGCCACTGGAACAAAGATCAGAGATCGTAAAGGGAAAAGTTGCGTGCTCATACATGCACGTGCGCATACATGCATGCACGTGCATGTGGGCACGCACGCGTACACACACACACACACACACACACACACACACACACACCCCTTGCAAGTGAAGTAGAATCTGACTAGACCAGAGCTGGCTGGCTTAGCAGGCGTGGCTGTGAGAAGGAACGTTGTGAACACATGTTCTGCCGCCACATCAGAATTCAGGAGGAAATGTGTTGAACACAAACGCTTTTTAACCTAATCAAGAATGTATTTGGTTCTTTCAGGGTAGCGTGTTTGGGGAAAAAACAATGGGCCGGCTAAGTCAGGCCGTCCCTCAGCTGTGCCCTGCGACCTGCCCCTTGCTGTACGTCACCTCCCCATCGAGGCCCATTCCCGTCTCCTCTGTGTCTAAACCTGCCGTTACACTCTTTGGCCCCAGAGTATCTCAGAGCCAGTGGCTGTCTCTCTCTGGAAAAGGCTGACTGTTCGGTCTGCTCATCCTGGACATCAAGTCATGTACTGGAGGCTCCGTCCTGCCCACCGTCTTAGTTTTCCCCTTGGTCTGAGTACCTTTCTGAACATCCTCCAGGCTGAGATGCCTGCGAGGAAATGGCGACGAGATTTTGCCCTGCTTTCTCATGAATTTGTAGGGCAACATCCATCCTCCCATTAAATCTTGAGATACATGAAAGCAAAGAAATTTTGAAAGTGAAGATAATCTGTCCTGTAAAAAAAAAAAAAAAATGGTCAGAATATTAAAGTGCGAGGCATATAGTATCACCAGGCAGAGGGACCCAGAGACAAGTTCCCTATGTGGAGGCGCACTGTTTTGGTTCCTTGAAGCTCTGGAATACTGATTGGGCCAGAGAGAACAGGGACTGCCAAACCTGATGCCGAATATGTAGGAAACATGATTCCCAGAGCTTCGGGATGGTTCTGGGGATCTGGACTGATGTGCAGAGCACCCCTGGGCACCCCCCTCCCCGCCACCGCCACCAAGGAGAAGAGTGAACAGCTCATTTCCTTGCTCTGCTTTATTTGGGGCAGCCTGGTGGGAGGCTGACCCAGTTCCTTGGCTGCGCTGCTGTATATACATCTCGGTAGAGCTCCCTCCGAGAGATGAGCATATTTCGTTTTTTCGCACATTGCCTCCACATTTTGACAACTGTAGGCATAATCAGATTGTCTGTTTTCTAAGTATGGGAACAAGCTTAGGACTTTTGGTAACTCTATCTTAAAACCACTTAGGAAGAATACCCTGAGAACATTGCCTAGAAAGTTAATAGAACTTATAAAAGTTATACCAGTATCACACACACACCCCCTTTTATTTCAGCTAGTTTAGGAGTTCGTATCATGAAAAGTGACCACCCCAGGCCCTCGGTTCCCTTCTCCAAATGGAGGTAGCCATTTCCAACTTTCTTGGGCATCCTTCCAGAAATTTTCCACGGATAGCTACCTCTGAGTGTGGGGTGTGGGGCATGTGTGTGTTTAGACTCATCGTCCTACATCTGCGTTCGTTCACTTTCTCCACACATTCAGATATGCATCTTCATTTTAAAATGGCTGAACAGTGCTCCATTGTTCCGACTGGACCACATTCTGTTTCATCGGTCCTCTAAAGCATTTAGATGGTGTCCAGGGTTTTGCTGTCTTAACAACTGCTGTGATGAACAGCAAACAAGAGTTTCAGGGAACCGTGGCACGCCTGGCTGGCTCAGTCTGTGGAGCATGCGATTCCTGATCTCGGGGTCGTAAATTTGAGCAGAGATTACTTAAAAACGTTTAAATTAAAAAAAAAAAAGAATTTAAGGAATTGTGACTTTACACCATCAGGTTAACTAGAGAGCCAGGCAGCAAATGTGAAAAGTTTAAACATGTCACTGAAAATGTTGAACAGTATCGAGGGTTTGGGAAGAGTCTTCCGTAATCCTACCTCCGCCGGCACAGTTAATTTCCTGTTCCGCAGATTGCTTTCAAGCCCCTGCTGCCATACGTGTCTTTACCTAGTTGCCGTCACAATTTAACTAGTTTTCTTTAGAGCTGTAATAGATCTGTCCTCACCCTGACTTTCAAGAGAAAAAACACCAAAATACCACGTTAACCCCCTCTAATTTCTCCCTCCCTCTTTCTCCACACTTGCACCCACTCAGCTACCAAGCACTTTGGCTAGAGGAAAGCTGTTGGTGTGGGAATTTGACACAAACATCTTCCCATGCGTTTCTGTATTTGTAAACTCCAGTCACTCCTAAACTCCTTTAAGCAAGCCTTCAGTTTATTTTTGTACCTGCCCCCACTTCACTGTGGGCACTTGTTTATGAGCTGCAACCTGTTGTAATTGAACAGACAACCACAAGGTTGTGCGGAATAGCTTTTCTGGAGGGTGTCCATTTAGGGAGGGATGTGCAGATACAGGAGCATGAAGAAAGGGGCCGCCGCCTTCTTTAATAAAGGGCAGTCCCGGAACGAGATGACCTCCGTTTCACTCAACCTCGAAAGCCAATTCGTTATCGGTTCATTGTGAGGACCTGCTGTCGAGTACTGGCCTGCCTCCTCTGTCACCTCCCGTGCTCCTGCGGGACCTCCCCAGCCCAGCCATGGGTGGGTCTCCTTCATGAGAAGCTGGTTCCCTGCAAGTTTGTGAACGGCATTTGCCTTATAGCAGTGTTAGAGATCTCGCTTCCTTGACAGAAGAAACTGGGTTAGTGGAGTACAAAACCTAGACCGAGACTCACCTGAGTTCTAGTCCCACCGGCTTCTTCCTTGATTTGCCATGTGATGTCAACCGGGCGACCTCTTCCAGCCTCTTTACACACGTGTGGCTCAATAGGATGCTTTAAACTGATCTTTTTTTTTTTTTTTTTTTAATGTTTATTTGATTAGAGAGAGGAACCCAGAGGATCTGAAGCGGGCTCACAACCGTGAGATCATGACCTGAGCTGAAGTCAGATGCTCACCTGACTGAGCTGCCCGGGCGCCCCAATCTGATCTTTAATATCCTCGTAACTCTAATGATCTGATTTCATAGATGCAGGAAATCCTACTACAGATTTCCTTTTTTTTTTTTTTTTAAGTTGTAAGATTTATTGCGAGATTTTTAATAGTGAAGCATCATCCTTCCTACATGAGAGCAGGTTTGCCTGGTTTCGGCTTCTTTTTTTTTTTTTTTAACATTTTTATTTAATTTTGAGAGACATAGAGACAGAGTGTGAGCAGGGGAAGGGCAGAGAGAGAGAGGGAGACACAGAATCCGAAGCAGGCTCTAGGCTCTGAGCCATCAGCACAGAGCTCGACGCGGGGCTCGAACTCACAGACTGTGAGATCATGACCTGAGCTGAAGTTGGTCATTCAACCAACTGAGCCACCCAGGCGCCCCTGGTTTCAGCTTCTTGCTTAAAACCTTCGGCTGTCCTTCCCCTGCTTCGGGCATTTTCACGGGCTTCACATCAGTGTGACCTTCACTTTTACCCCAGTCTTTGGCAGATGCAGTTCCTGGATACCAGCTTCCAGGTCCTTCACCTTGATCCATAGGTGCTTCTTTAACTGCTTTCTCTTGATCAGGTATAATATCCTGACTCTCCATTGGTGCCTCCGTTTGTTGCGGTTGCTCATCGCTGGGCCGCTGGGCAGCCACAGGTGCAGCTGGCTGGTTAGCCTCTCCATCACCCTTTCTTTGTTTCGATTTAGATCTTGATCTCACTCGCCCACTCATATTTCACCCAGTCGAGTTCAGGCAGCGAGAAGGATCAGGACACCACCAACACCACGGCTTCTTCCTCAGCTCTGCTCACAGGACGTGTGGGTAGCAGGGCGGATGCCCAGCGACCTGGATTTCCATTTTTTTAATGTTTTCTCTTCTGTTCCCAGTGTCCTGACTTACTCGCTCTTGGTGCTCTTCAGTCTTCCTTCCAGCCCGTCTCCTGCCACAGACCGCGCCTGCCAGGCTCTTTGCTAGGTTCTGGCAGGCAAAGCTAAGCCTCCACCCAGAATCCCTCTCCCACCCCCTGGTGGCCAATATCTGGATTCTTCTAAGGCTCTTCGACATTTCTCCAAATGTCTGGTTTTCTGTCTACCATTTTGCCGGGCTTTCTCCAGTATATTGTGAAGCTGTGGCTCCAAGGACCTGCATGGTCCGCTAGTTGTCATGGACGAGGTCACCGTTTTGGGGGAAATAGCCTCCAGAAACCCCTCTCGAACTCAGAGCATCTTTCTAGACGGAACATTTCCGTTAGATGCTGTGGAATATTGCAAAGAAAGGAAGCACCGTACAGCCTAAAAGAGAGACAGCTCGTGGCACGTATGCCACACAAAAACCCGGAATGTAGCCTAGGATTAAATTCCATTTCTTTATCGCATTCCATTTTACCCTCCACAGTGAAGAAGGGACAGTTGTTTCATGACCTGTGGTTCTGTGTGGTCGTATACGCTTAGGATTGGTAAGCACTCTTTGTGGAATGCTCTCTAGTTTCCGGAGTACCTTCGCAGGCACGATTCCATTCGAGTTAGACAGGATGGACGTTTCTTCCACTTGGCGGGGAGAACACAGGGAACAGGTTATAGTCTTACAGAGGGGCAGAATAGGGACCTCAGTGCAGGGCTCCTGTTTCCTAGGGTGATGGGGTTTTCCTACACGTCACCTCGTTGGCGCATGAACTTTTTGCTTTATGGGGCTGGCTTTCTAGTGTAAATGTAAGATTTAAGGAAAAAACAGACATTTAAGTGTATAATAGAGCCTGTCAGTTATTTTCAGTCTTTTTGTTTGTTTAAGGACAGGTCTATTGCCATATGCTTCCACACAATCGTTTACACAAGCTTATATCTTGAAGATATTAATTCAAAGATGCGTTATGTACAGTGTAGTTTCACGGAGTTAAGAGCGGGCCTATTCCCATATGCTTCTCCAACAATTGTCGACAAAAACTTGCATCTTTTTTTAGTGCTCCTTTTTTTTTAATTCCGCTTAGTTAACATACAGTGCTGTTTCTTAGTCTTGAAATACAAAGATAAACAGAAGCAGAAGATAGGATTTTGCTCCTTGGATATTAGCTGAGAGATCTTTAGTCCAATGTAGAGACTGTCGGCTGTGGAAATATATGAAGAAAGTTGCCATCTCCACCTTAGCGTATAAAATTCCTGTCTGTCACGAGACCATGCAGGACTTACAGTCAAGGCAGGAAGTAACCTCTCTTTGGACCACGGACCCCTTTGTCAGTTTGCGAAGCCTGTGGACTCTAAGGGCAATGTGTGTGGTTTATGTAGGAAAAACATCTTTATTTATTTATATATTTAATGTTTATTTTTCTCTCTCGCAAGAGGGTGAGAGCAGGGAAGGAGCAGAGAGAGAGGGAAAGAGGATCCAAAGGAGGCTCCATCTCACAAACAGAACCGTGAGATCATGACCGGAGCCGAGATCAAGAGTCAGATGCTTAACCAACTGAGCCGCCCAGGCGCCCCAGAAAAATGTTGTTAGATGCATAAAATGTACTACATCTGATTATAAAGAAAACTGATTGCATTAGGACACAGCATGCATTCTCAGCAGGGGTGATATTATCCCAAGAATATGTGTGGTATTAAAATTTTTTATTGTGATTTTATTTTTAAATTGTTACTTAGTTTTTGCTTTCATGTAAAACTTTCTCCTCCAGCCTCACTGAGATATAATTCACAAATTACTGCTAGGAGTTCCGCTTTTGTAGATTTTTGGTCCTAAAAATTTCAGGGGAAGGGATGGATATTGGGGGCGAAAATGTCTCGAAAGTTTCCTAGAAGGAGCAGTCATGAAAAAAAAGCTTGAGAAACACTGGAATATAATTACCAAAGTAATGAGAAAATGTTTGACAGATCTCTGTCTCTCCAATAAATAAATAGATAAATAATAAAGAACGTGTTTGATAGAGTCACGTATGTGCTTTTTGATCAACACGTTAAATGATGAGATCGAGCAGCAGACCTGGTACCGACTGTAGCTTAGCAGTAGTGATAAGCACAGGCTGTTTTTGGGTAGTTGATCGACAACGATAATGCGATGTGAAAATACCTGTGATTTCTGTTGGTGGCAAAGTTCCATAAAATTGCGATTTGATGCCTACGTTTGTAATTACGGGAAATGCCCAATTTCTGCTATGTAATGAAAATAAAAATGTTTTTTTTTTCCCATCTGAGTTTGCAGAATTTTGGTCATGGATATTCCGGGGGCTGTGGTCCCCGGGTTAGCTACTCCTGCGTTACGGGCACCAGCATCTTCCCAAGCGTCCAGCCTTGAAATGCCAGAATAGCCTTCGACTTTCTCCTCTCCCCACAACCCCCCCCCCACGTTTAAGCGATTGGCCAGTCCTGCTGAGTCCACCTCTGGCATCCCTAGTCTTTCCAAGATTGTCGCACTGCCCGAGGGCAGGCCCGTGACTTGCGCTGACTACCGAGCTTGCTTCCCAGTGATCTGTGCCTTTAACCTCTCCCTCCCCTCCCGTCTATCCAAATTACCTGTGAGATTAATATTCACTCTTGTTTTCTCTACTAGTTCAGAAACCTTGCCTACGAAATTAAGTTCAGATCCTTACCCTTAAATTCAAAGCCCTCTGTGATTTTACCACCATTTTAAAAAATAAAATGTAAAAGCCCTTCATGGGAAAACCCACCTTTCTAGCCTCCCCCCCACCCATGATTCCCCTATTTGTAACCTAAAATCCTATAGTCTCCCTGTCTACTATGTCTTCAAATGGTATCTTTAGCATCCCCTCCCCTGAACCAACAAAGTTCTTTCAGGTTCTCCTACTGTTTTAGCTTCTCGGCGTTTATGGCGCTCCAGCGCCCCCTCTCCATTTATGTCAGGACTGAGCATTGCAATTTTAAAAAGTAAAGTTTTTTTCAAAACCCCAAAATCTTGGTACAAAATTTGGAAATTATTATTATTTTTTTAATGTTTATTCATTTTTGAGAGAGAGACCGAGCGTGAGCAGGGGAAGGGCAGAGAGAGAGGGAAACACAGAATCTGAAGCAGGCTCCAGGCTCTGAGCCCTCAGCACAGAGCCCGATGCAGGGCTCGAACTCACAGACCGCGAGATCATGACCTGAGCCGAAGTCAGCCGCCCAACCAACTGAGCCACCCAGGCGCCCCAAAATTTGGAAATTATTTAAAAAAAAAAACGAAAAAGAGGGAGGGACGAATAATCCACAATTCTATCAGTCAATGACAGTTACTGCGAAAATAAATTTGACTTTTATATTCATGCATTTTAAAAGTAGTTCGCGGTCTATAGAAATTTGGGAAATGTAGAGGACTACAAAGAGAAATTTTCAATTACCCGCGACTCCCAGCACCCATTCCTAAATTGGGATCCTACTGTCTGTATTGATTTATACCTTGCTTTTTTCATCTAAAATCATAACATGAGGGTTGCCTCAGTGGCTCAATTGGCTAAGCTTCCAATTCTTGGTTTCTGCTCAGGTCATGGTCTCACAGTTTGTGGATTCAAGCCCTACGTCGGGCTCTCTGCGGTCAGCATGGAGCCTGCTTTGGATCCTCTGTCTCCAGGTCTCTTTGCCCATCCCTTGCTCACTCTCTCTCTCTCTCAAAGATAAACAAACATTAAAAGTAATAATAAAATCGTAACGTGAAAAGAACTCTAAACACCCTAGAACTAGGGGCACCTAGCTGGCTCATTTGCTAGAGTGTGTGACTTTTTTTTTTTTTTAAAGGTAGGCTCCATGCCAAATGTGGGGCTTGAACTCAGAGCACTTGACTCTTGATCTTGGGGTTGTGAGTTCGAGTCCCATGTGGGATGTGGAGATTACTTAAAAATAATCTTTTTACGGGCACCTGGGTGGCTCAGTTAAGCAACCGGCTCTTGACCAGCTCAGGTCATGATCTCACAGTTTGTGGATTCCAGCCCCGCACTGGGCTTTGTGCTGACAGTGTGGAGCCTGCTTGGGATTCTCTCTCTCTTCCTCTCTCTCTGCTCTTATGTGCCCTGTCTCTCTCAAAGTAAAGAAATAAACTTAAAAATACTTAAAAAAATAAACTCTTTTTTAAAAAATGTAAAACACACACACATACACACACACACACACACTAGGACTATTTCAGAGATGGGATTTCAGGAACTGCTTATGTCCGACAGGAAGAGGGCGCTCCAGGGCCAGCCGGGGAAGGCCCAAACAAGTGCGATACTGAATCACGGGAGCCCAAGTTAAAGAGAGGGGGATGGTGGCCTACACGGTGTGAGAAGGGAAGGTTGTTGTAAAAACCACCAGCTCCCTTCCCCTTCTGATGAGGGTATCTGAAATTCTTACCGTATTATATCACTCAATGCTCATTTCTCAGAGAACATCAGCCCTTGAAAAGAGTGAGTGCTAAATACGGATCCCTCTTTTTAGATCTGAGAAAACCGAGGCCCTGAGAGAAATTATTTCCCTCGGGTCATAAACGGCAAATCCCACACCAGATCTTCGGGTCATTGCTACTTGCCCTATATTGCGCTGCATTAAATGCCTTCTGTTAAAATGCAGAGATGTTACCAAGGAGGGGTTGCCTTTTTTTTTTTTTTTTAATGTTTGTTTATTTATTTGGAGAGAGAGCCTGAGCAGGGGAGGGGCAGAGAGAGAGGAAGAGAGAGACTCCCAAGCAGGCTCCACATTCAGCCCATGTGAAGCTCGATCTCACAACTGTGAGACCATGACCTGAGCTGAAATCAGAGTCAGACGGTTGACTGACTGAGCCACCCACGCGCCCCAAGGGGTAACCGTTTTATCCACATTTCCAGTACAGGTGATTTTCTCAAAGTAGCCAGCGAGCATTTGCAAAAGGGTTGGGACACAAGACAGACAAGTTTCAGTTGAGGAGGGCGTCAGGAAAAGAGAGCCACTCCCCAGACTTCCTCTCATTTCGCCCTCCCGATTTTTGCCATAGCCTGGTACCACCTGTGCAATGGTTGATTATTTCTGTTTAAAAGGACTCACTTTTAAAGCTTAAATATATACTTTATCGTCATTCTAAATGACAGAATCCTTGAAAAATCCCTAGTTATATAGGCTGGTTATTTTTTTCTAATACGCATTAAATCAACACCCAAAAATTTAAAAAAATTTTTTCCTGTTTATTTTTGAGAGAGACAGAGTGTGAGCAGGCGAGGGCTAGAGAGAGAGGGAGACACAGAATCCAAAGCAGGCTCCAGGCTCTGAGATGTCAGCACAGAGCCTGACACGGACAGGGCTCGAACCCACGAACCATGAGATCATGACCTGAGCCAAAGTCGGATACTTAACTGAGCCACCCAGGCGCCCCAACGCACAAGAATTTTAAATGTCCATCCTGATACCACCTAAAACAGCCATGCCTGGCATCGGTATATATACACCATATTTGGGGAAACCCTGAGTTAACTCATGTGGAACCCAGAGGGCCTGTAAGCAGCATGAGTGTGCCATGAGTTAAAGAGCTTGGAAAATCCAAAAGAGAAACTTAACTATTTCATTACTAGTCAAATTTAGCCCTAGTTCCAAAGGGCACCTCTGGTACATATACCTCGGACTGACTAGCAAAGGGTGTGGGGTGTGGCGCTGGAGGGGAACATTGCCGAAGCCATCACGGAAAGGAGGGGTTGCCCTGGAGGTTTAAGAGGAAAGCCGGCCAGCCGGAGGTAGGGCATGGCAGAAGGAACTGAGCTTTGGGAGAGGGAGGAGGCCGTGGGACCAGTGGGTGACAGGGGAAGTCTGCAGGCAGCTGCGGTACCTGCTCCGGCACCAGCCCTTAGCCAACCTGCAAAGAACGCAGACATGAGCCCCTTCAGTCCCGCCTGCCACCTGCTGGCGTGCTCTCCCCAGACAGGTGCTCTTCGAACAAAGGATTTAGGGTGGACTGCCTGTTACTGACTGCCTCTCAGACCCCAGGGCCCAGGAGAATGCAGTGATTAGCCAGTGGGATGAGCTGCTAAAATGTCTTTACCTGGTGGTGAGGGGGTAGTGTGCCTCCCCGTCCGCCCTGAGCTGCTTCCCTGGCCCAGACGTCCCAGCAAGTCATGATTGCTTTCTTTGTTTGTTTTATAACTGTTTTTATATTGTGGTAAAATGCACATAATATAAATTTATCATCTTAACCTTTTTTTTTTTTAATTTATTTATTTTGAGAGAGACAGAGGCAGCGCGAGTTGGGGAGGGGCAGAGAGAGAGGGAGAGAGAATCCCAAATGAGCTCCGTGCTGCCAGCGCACAGCCCGACACGGGGCTTGAACTCATGAAACCACAAGATCACGACCTGAGCCAAAACCAAGTCAGGTGCTGAACCGACTGAGCCACCCAGGCACCCCAATTATCTTAACCATTCTTAAGTGTGCAGTTCAGTGTTATTAACAGTGTTAGAGTCACACTGTTGTGTGCCAGAACTTTTCATTATTCCAAACTGAAATTCTGTCCCCATTAAATAACGGCCCCTGCTTCCCTGCCCCTCAGCCCCTGGTAACCACCATTCTACTTTTTATCTCTATGAATGTGACTATTTCAGGTTCTTCATATAAGAGGGATCGTACCGTATTTGTACTTTTGTGGCAGGCTAATTTCAGCGAGCACCAGGTCCTCAAGGTTGATCCACATCGTAGCATGTAGTCCCGATTGCTTTTCTCCTGTTATTTTCCACTACGATCTATGTGACTTGTGTCAGTGTATACGTTCTACTTCCTGCTGTAGTGTCAACTGTGAATTTTGCATCTATATTGGTCACATATTTTACTTGATTTTTTAATTCGGCCATCTCCCTTCTCTTCTCCAGCTTTGATCACTTATAGCTCTTCTATTATCAAAGAGACTGTGTTTTCTTTAAAAATGTTAGATTGGAGGGGTGCCTGGGTGGCTCAGTCGGTTGGGTGTCCAACTTCGGCTCAAGTCATGATCTCACAGCTTGGGGGTTCAAGCCCCGCAGTCGACTCTGTGCTGACAGCTTGGAGCCTGGAGCCTGCTTCAGATTCTGTGTCTCCCTCTCTCTCTGCCTCTCCCCCACTCCTTCTCTCTCTCTCTCTCTCTCTCTCTCTCTCTCTCCCTCAAAAATAAACGTTAAAACATTTTTTTAGGGGCGCCTGGGTGGGTCCATTGGTTGAGTGTCCGACTTCGGCTCAGGTCATGATCTCGTAGCTCGTGAGTTCAAGCCCCGCATTAGGCTCTGTGCTGACAGCTCAGAGCCTGGGGCCTGCTTCAGATTCTGTGTCTCCCTCTCTCTCTGCCCCTCTCCAGCCCAAGTTCTCTCTCTCTCTCTCTCTCTCTTTCTCCTTCAAAAATAAATAAACATTTAAAAAACAAACAGATACATTTTTTAAATGTTAGATTGAAATACTGTTTCTTGGAGCAGTTCTTCTTCCAAAGCATAGTCTTCATCTGGCTGTCACTTGTCATGCTTTCTTTTTCCTTTTTTATTATCTCAGCTTAGATCTCCTGCTGGATCCTTTCTTCTTAACATTCGTCTTCCAATCGGGGTAATTTTGTCTGACGCTGAGGGTGAATTCTTTAGTCAGCCCTCCACCTACCTTGGCTTTCTTCCACTGTCCGCTAAGTGTAAACCGGCTAGCTGGATGTTACCATTGGATTGCGAGCTCTGTTTAGACCTTTGGCCTCGGTGGTGAATTAGAGGGGTATGACTCAGATTAGCAGGCAGCCGAGAGTCTCAATTTGGCTATGTCGCCTCCGTATGTTTTTCACATAGAATCTGATGAACTCTCTACCCTGAGGGCCTGTGGAGATGGATGGGAGAAGGTCTCCCTGAGATTTGAGCTATTTCCTTTCCTTTTCGCAGACAAACAGGTTATTCTTGGTTGCAGGCTGGGCCCTTATATTGCTTCATGGCACAGGAGTTTTGGTTTGATGGGTCATATTTTGTTTACCTCCGTTCAAATAGTGTCAGTCCACGGTTGCACAGCTCGCTTTTAGGTTGTTGTTTCTTTTGTCTGTGAAGTTTTGATGTTTGGCCTTTTAGGACTTTACTAAAATCTGTTTTACCTGAGATTCAGAGAGGCGAATGTTAGCTCTGGGCATCATCCTTCGGGTGGCCTAAATTCTGTTGCATCTGACAACGTAGTATATTGATTTTTTTTTAACGTTTATTCAATTTTGAGAACAGAGAGACACAGAATCCTAAGCAGGGTCCAGGCTCTGAGCTGTCAGCACAGAGCCCGACGTAGGGCTCGAAAGCACAACCCGTGAGATCATGACCTGAACCTAAGTTGGACGGTTAACTGACCGAGCCGCCCAGGCATCTCTAGTATATTGATTTTAAGGATGGACTCTGGGGTCAGAGTGCCTGATGACTCTGTACAATTTATTTAACACCTCTGGGCTGCGATTTCCTATCTTTAAACAGGGCTAATAGTAGTACCTATTTCTAGGGTTGATAAGAGGTTTAAATGAGTTAATGCAAATAAAAGGACTTAGAGAAAAACCTAGCATAAAATATGTGTCCAGTTAGCCATCGTCACTGTATTTCCTGTAGTCTGAGTTAGGGGCTTGGTGGTCATGTCCTCCACCATATTTATAAGAAATTCTTGAAGGTTAAATTCAGCAACGTCTGGGAAGCCCGTGGCAGGGTGCTCGACACATAACAGGCCCTCAAAACATGAGCTGGGTGTTAAATACTGAGTAGCGAGGAAGTGGGGATGGTGAGGGAGGAAGGTGGAGGAGAGAGGCTAACTCAGAAGTTTATGCTCTAGGCTAAGACTTTAGAATATTACCCCTTCCCCCCCCTCCCCATTCAAACACTTACTGAGCGCTTTCATATGCTAGCCACCAGCAAGTCCAAGAGAAGCAGGATCCCTCCAGGAGTTTGCAGGCTTAGCGTTCTCCCAACACCTCCTTACTCACTTGGATCAGAATAAGGAAAGGTAATTGTATCACATAAGCAAGAGCCCAGCGATCTCACACTTTAGCCCTTCCCCTAAACTCAACTCAGCAGTCTTTACATAATTGCAGCTACTGAGAAAGACGAAGGCAAACACAGCCTTGGATAATCTCAAACTCACCCGTTCTGGCTTCGTGATGGTCTAAAGTGTTAACTTCTTAGGATTCACAAGAAATTCCCCCAAAATGTGATATCTGTGACATGCCGGTCACTTCTGGCCAAGATAGGCTTGCCCACTTCACGGAGGCCACATTTCCTGCCTTGCCTACATCTGTTGCTTCTAAAGGTTCAAAGACAACTGTGGACGTGGCTGCCCTGTGTATTCTGGCTGAGCACACGTAAGGGTCCCTCTGGCTGATGTCCAGCATGAGGATTTGGAGATTTTCGTCAAACTCGCCTGCAGGAAATACATCTAAATTTTCAAAGTCACAGGTGACTATTCTCTTCATTAGTCTCTAGGAGTCCATGGTCTTCCAGCCAGCTAGGACTAAGTTCTGCTTAAGTGACAGAAAACCCAAAATAGTAATGGCTTAAAGAAGGTAAAAAATGTATTTCTCACAAGCAAAAGTATAGGCAGGCAGTCCAGAGACTCACTCCTTTGATCTTGTCGCTATTCTCACCATGTGACTACCCCATGGCTCCACATGGCTGCTTCACCTTGAGCTACTCCATATTTTTTTCTTTAATTTTTTTAACATTTATTTAATTTTGAGAGACTGAGACAGAGCATGAGTGGGGGGGAGGGGCAGAGAGAGAGGGAGACACAGAATCCGAAGCAGGCTCCAGGCTCTGAGCGGTCAGCACAGAGCCGGACGTGGGGCTCGAACTTGTGGACGGTGAGATCATGACCTGAGCCGAAGCCAGATGCCTAACCGACTGAGACACCCAGGCGCCCCGGACACACAGTCTTTATTCCACGTGTCTTGCTAAAAACTCACAGGCTCTGTTACTGAAGAAGAGAAGTGAATCTCGAGGAACAACAAACAGTCTCTCTGTTTTTTCTCCCTGCTGCTGTCTGCAAGTTGACTCTTTGTGGTCTTCTCTGAAGACCAGCCTTCCTGTTCATACTTTCTGACCCCTCCTGCTTTCCACTGTCACTTGCACAAGACTGTGGGGGCCACGATGTCAGCTCTTTGCCCAACTCCACAGGTCTTTTCGGTTTCAAAGCCGCACACATGGTCTAGCCACCCCCACCTCTGCGTCTCAATTCCAAATTCCTGGAGAGGAAATTTGATTGGTTCTGCTTGGGTCAGGTGATCACCTCCTCAACTCTGAACCTCTCGTCTGTGGCCTGGGCCATAGCAGGGCTCTCCCTTTTAGGATGGGAAGCAGCAAGTTCTCTAAGAGGTAGAAGTGATGAACATCTCTTGTAAGTCCGCCTGCTGAGCTTAACTCTTGTCCTAACCCTGCCTGCCGGACGTAGTTGTCAGTTTGCTCGTCCTTAGGACAGGGTGGCATTTGTTCATCTTATCCCCAGAGCCTCACAATTACCTGGCACACTCAATATTTGTTGTAGAATGAATAATCCAGTGTAGTCCTTAATTTTACAGCGATCAAATGCCTGCTCGAATTTACATAATAGAACAGGGTGAGGGGCCAGCACAAGAACACAGGACTCCTGGCTCCCGCCTCTAGAATGGTGTCCTAGAATTACCCGGCATGATGCGGCCCGTGTGCCACATTATTCAGCACTTGTCTGGGCTTCCCTGCCGAGGGTTACAGAGACTCTCCCCCAGCTGTGGCCCATGAGAGCCCCAGGAGGACACTGGCTGCGCCACGTTTGCAACCTTAACCTTCCTGCCCGACGCCAGTGTCTCCCCACATCCGCAAGCCGGGCCCCGTTAGGGAGACCCCATCCTGACCGGGCTTTGACCAAAGTCGGGCTCTGGAGGCAGGGACACTTAAGGAGTAATGGGTCAAAAGTAGGAAAGAAGAGCTCGGCGGCCACCCACCCTCCCGGGAGGAGGAGGTCCTCCCCGGGGAAGAGAGCCGATGCGGCCCCTTCCACCATTGTCCTGCACTTCAGCCCCCATAACCTTTCCCCCTGCCTCCTCCCCGTTCCTTCATGCCTCACCGTGCCTCTTCTCTCCTGCCACTGGTCCCGCCAGGCCTCGAACCCTCTGTGGCAATCCCGGGGCTCCACCACCGTGTCCTCCGGGGGCCGTTTTCGCTGCCCGTCTTGCAGGCACGAGGTCGTCCTGGACCGACACGGCGTCTACGGCCTGCAGCGGAACCTCCTGGTGGAGAACATCATCGACATTTACAAACAAGAGTCCTCCCGGTGAGCTGTCGAGGCCTCCTGTCTCTCGAAGGGGCAGGGCCTGGGACGCAGAGCGGGGAAGCGGCAGCGGCAGCCAGAAGGGCAGGGCTGAAAGGATCAGCCTCTGTAGAGATGAGAGGACTGGACCCTGGGAGGGGGAGGGCCTGGCCCCAGGTCACCCAGCTGAGGCACCTGGTCCTGGGCAGGGCTTCACCCGCACCCTCTCCACCCGGGGGAGGGGCCGGCAGTCCACCAGCAAGGCCCTTGCCAACCGTCTAGGCTTCCTGGCCTGTGGGACTTCCCTGCCCCCCTGGAGCAGAGGCTGTTCTTGGATCCGCCCCTCAGCTCTCCGTATTCCTCACACGAAGGGCACCGTGGCCGTCACTCACCTGCCCAGCCCCAGCCCCGGCTGGGATTGGTGGCTGGCGAAGGCTGAAGAGAAGGTGGGCCCTCCTGTGCTTGCGGGGCCCACCTCCCCCCCGGCCTGGCCCCTGACCCTCCCGCCGCCCTGCCCGCTCCCCTCCAGGCCGCTGCACTCCAAGGCCGAGCAGCACCTCATGTGCGAGGAGCACGAAGAGGAGAAGATCAATATCTACTGCCTGAGCTGCGAAGTGCCCACCTGCTCGCTCTGCAAGGTCTTCGGCGCCCACAAGGACTGCGAGGTGGCCCCGCTGCCCACCATTTACAAACGCCAGAAGGTATCGAGCGGCAGAGGGAGCAGGCGTGTGGGGCCAGGGACGGAGGACGGCGTCTCCGACTTCAGCCTGTCACTCCGCTTGCTTTTATTTATTTTAAACAATTTTTTTTAATGTTTATTTCTGAGAGAGAGAGAGAGAGACAGAGTGTGAGCAGGGGGAGGGCAGAGCGAGAGGGAGACACAGAATCCGAAGCAGGCTCCAGGCTCTGAGCTGTCGCCACAGAGCCCGACGCGGGGCTCGAACTCACGAATTATGAGATCATGATCTGAGCTGAAGTTGGCCGCTTAACTGACAGAGCCACCCAGGCGCCCCTCCACTTGCTTTTAAAAGTCACTCCACTTGGGTTTAAAGGCAGGCAGATCACGGGGTGCCTGGGCGGCTCCGTCGGTTGGGCATCTGACTCTTGATGCGTCATGAAGCCTACTTGGGACTACTTGGGATTCTCTGTCTCTCTCTCTCTATCTCTCCCCCCCACACCCCGTCCCCACCTCCTGCTTCTCCCTTGTTCGTGCTCACATGGCACTCAAGCTCTCTCTTCTCTCTCTCTCAAAAAAAAAAAAAAATACATAAAGGCAGGCGATCAGGCTACAGTCCCAGCTCTATACATGACTCAGTGTGACCTTAGTTAAGTCACTTGACCTCTCTGGCCCGGACTTTCTGTGCTTGTAAAATGGGGTGCAAAATGCCTGCTCCTGAAAGTTGCTGTAAGGACACAGTTGGGTCATGGGAGACGTGAGCAACCGCAGTTTGGTGGCCTGGATGCTCTCCAGGCCCTCTCACTGCCACGCAGCTAGATTCGGCACAAAACAGAATTTAAAAATTATATCGGTGGGCACATAGTAAAGGACATCTCCAAGTGGGGGTGGGGTGGGGCCAAGAAGGGGCAGGAGCCGACCACAGAACCCTGGGTGGCAAGCACAGAAAAGGCCAGATTGCCCAGAGGTCGATGCTGGGAGTATTGCAGAGCCAGAGGGAGGAGACTCCGTCTCCAGACCCCTGTAATGTGGACACCTGAACCGAAACCCACGTTCAACTGGAATCCCAGGAACGAAGGTGGTCGGTCATGCCACCTGAATTTTGACAAAAGCAAATGCAGATTCTGCCTGGAAGAAAATACCCTCAATTTAGGCTCTTGGGTTTTCCTTAGATTAAGAATAACAAGATATCAACAAGAGTGAAGCTACAGAAAGAAAGGGACCCCATCAGTGAAGGTGGTAGAAACAAAAAGTACAGATCAGACCCCTGAGGAATTCAGATATCGGAATTATTAAAGAGTAGAGCATCACTGTGTAAAATGCTTTTTTAAAAATATGGAATTAAAAGGGGCGCCTGGGTGGCTCAGTTGTTTAAGCATCCAACTTCAGCTCAGGTCTGATCTCCCGGTTCGTGGGTTCGAGCCCCCTGTCGGGTTCTGTGCTGACAGCCCAGAGCCTGGAGTCTCCTTTGGATTCTGTATCTCCGTTTCTCTTGGCTCCTCCCCTGCCTGTGCGCTCGCTCTCTCTCTCTCTCTCTCAAAAATAAATAAACATTAAAAAAATGGAATAAAAAGAACAAACAATAATCCTCAAAAATGCAGTTTTAACAAAGAACCAAATAGGACTTTTAAAAATGAAAATATAGGGGCACGTGGGTGGCTCAGTTGGTTAAGTGTCCGACTCTTGGTTTCAGCTCAGGTCATGGTCTCCCAGTTCTTGGATCCAAATCCCACAATGGGCTCTGAGCTGACAGCACAGAGCCTGCTTGGGATTCTCTCCCTCCCTTTCTCTCTCCCTCTGCCCATTTCCTGCTCGCTTTTTCTGTCCCTCAAAATAAATAAAAGAATTTTTTTAAGGAAATTGCTTTAAACAAATGAAAATAGAGGGGCACCTGGGTGGCTCAATCAGTTAAATGTCCGACTCTTGATTCCCTCCAGGTCATGATCCAGGTGCATGGGACGGAGCCCTGCATCAGGCTCTATGCTAACGGCATGGAGCCTGCTTGGGATAGTCTCTCTCTCTCAAAATAAATAAACTTTAAAAAATGAAAATATAATTATTGAAATTTCTCTGGAGACAGAATTAGGGAATAGAAAGAAAGGCCTAAAAATATAGCCCAGGATGCAGCCCCGGGGGATGAGAAGGATGAGAAGCTCTAACATATGCCCCTCACAGTCACAGAATGAGAAAATAAAAAGAATGGAGAAGAGGCAATAGTATCCTAAGAAGTAATTACAAAGAATATTTCCGAATTGATGAAAGACATGAATCTATAGATAAAGCACTTAGCCCAAGGCCCAAACATTTGGTGGATGTTTGGCAAATGTCTGTTCCTTTCTCATTTGGTGGTGGGCGGCCTCCTCTCTCTGCTTCCTTCCAGAACCCATAAATGTGCTTCCATGCTTCTTGGATGGTTCCAAGCCATCTAGATCTCTGGAATAGCTGCCCTGATGGTGGGGTGGAGGGGGCGGCCCTGGCTGGGATGGGAGGGGCACCTAGACAGGGCCCTCCAGTTCTAAGTGCTGGCCTGTGCGTGTGGCAGAGTGAGCTCAGCGATGGCATCGCAATGCTGGTGGCTGGCAATGACCGCGTGCAGGCAGTGATCACACAGATGGAGGAGGTGTGCCAGACCATCGAGGTGAGCCTGGGATGGGAGGGAGGGGACACTTCTGGGTTCCTGGGGGGCGAATCACAAGCGGTGGGATATGCCTAGCCAAGCCAAAACACAACTGCTTTGAGTCCCAGCTGTGCCCCTTGCTCGCTCTGTGACTTTGGTCCAGTCACTTCGCTTCTCTGTGTGTTATAACTAGATACGGTGACAGATGGTAACTAGACCTGTGATCCCTTCACAATATATACAAATACTGAATCACTACATTGTACACCTGAAACTAATATATGTGAAAAGTCAATTATAGCTCAATATTTTAAAATCTTGTAATGGTTATTACTGAGAAGACCCTGCCCTTGGCCGCAGTTGTAGCTCGAAGCTTGTGTGGGGTACGTTCCTTCTTGGCTCCTGTGGGCTTGCCTTTGGCGGGGAGTGCTCTCCGGGCCAAGAGGGAGGCCTCAGCCTTGCTCTCGTCTTTCAGGACAACAGCCGGCGGCAGAAGCAGTTGCTAACCCAGAGGTTCGAGGCCCTGTGCGCGGTGCTGGAGGAGCGCAAGGCCGAGCTGCTGCAGGCGCTGGCCCGCGAGCAGGAGCAGAAGCTGCTGCGCGTGCGGGGCCTCATCCGCCAGTACGGAGACCACCTGGAGGCCTCCTCGAAGCTCGTGGAGTCGGCCATCCAGTCCATGGAGGAGCCACAGATGGCGCTCTACCTGCAGGTGGGCCCCAGGGGGGGGGGGTGGGGGAGGTGGGCAGGCCGCGGAGTGGCTGCCCTGGGGGCCTGGGCACCTGGAGGGCACCTGCGGGGCTGGGCTCCTGTCTTCCTCTGGCACCCATTTGCCCCACTTTGCCTCGGGCAAGTCACCCCCGTCTGAGTCCACTTGCTCCTCAACGAATTGGGATCTGCATCCCCGCAGGACTGTGGGCACCAGAAACGGGACTTTGCCAGCGCTTGGCACGGCGCTTACGCTCACCCTCCTTTCTTCCCTGCAGCAGGCCAAGGAGCTGATCAATAAGTGAGTAGGCGGAGCGGGAAAGGCAAGGAAGGGGCTGCCCGGGCTCGGCCGCGGCGCGGCGCGGGTTGCGGGTGCTGGGGCGTTTCCAGCTGAGCGGCTGCCGCGCCGCAGGGTCGGGACAATGTCGAAAGTGGAGCTGGCAGGACGGCCGGAGCCGGGCTATGAAAGCATGGAGCAGTTCACCGTGAGCGTGGAGCACGTGGCCGAAATGCTGAGGACCATCGACTTCCAGGCGGGTGAGGGACGGGGGATGGGAGGGGGCGGCGGGCCGCGGGGGACCGGGCGTCGAGAGGCGGCGCGGTGGGGGGGGGGGTCGCGGCCAGAGAAGCGGGGACGCCACCTCACCGCGCCTTCCTTGGGGCCAGGCGCTTCCGGGGAGGAAGAGGATGAGGAGGTGGCGTTGGACGGGGAAGAGGGCAGCGCGGGGCCAGAGGAAGAGCGGCCGGACGGGCCGGAAGGTGAGTGTGGCCTGAGGGGCCTGGCGGGGCTGGCCCTACACTCCGGTCCCCTCTTCGGTGATGGCCTTCCTGTGGCACACGGATCGCCGGGAGGCTGCCAACCCCCAGCAGGAGGGGCGCGCCCCCTAGCGCGCGTGCAGAAGTACACTTTCCCACCGGCCTTTCCTCTGAGGCTTGGGAAAACCGGGTTGGGTCGGGAGCTAGAGGGGAAACCGATGTGGCTGGGGAAAGAGGGGTGAGCTGGGATCCGGAGCCGCCTCGTACCTTCGGAGCGCAGGCCCACCGAGCTTTCTTTCCCAGGCACGGGCGGGCACTGACCGGTCCCCCGTTGGGGAGCCCGCGCACCTGGGGCCTGGCCCTCGGGTCGCGGAGGACCTGCGCAGAGACCACCGCGCCACCCATCTCGGCGCGCCGCCGCGGGGGAGGGGCTCAATAAAGGGCTAACGAGTCCAGACCCGGAGCTCCTGTCACTGCTCACTCTCGGCCTCAGAGGCGACCCCATCATCATCTCGCCTTTCTCCGGATCTGGGATCATTTGGGGGGGAGGGCGGAAGTGGAATGACCCCTGTAGGGCACCTCCTTCGTATCAAGCACGGGTTCCCGAGCCCAGTGCCAAGGGAAGAAGGTCGGGGTGGTGCGGCGCGCCAGGACTTGAGTGCCCGAGGGACGATGGACACACGGGACCCTGGCTGAAAGCCGTTCTGCGGGAGCCCTCATGCAGCGTCTGGTTCCCTCCCGCCCGCACGAGAGGCCCCACTTTCCCACGGGTTCCCACCCTGCTGTGGCTCGCTGCGCCCCACAACTGAGGCCAAAGGCTCTTTAGCACTTTTATTAAAAACTGGTGGTGCACAGAGTGCTCAGGGCATCCCTGGACCGCAATAGCCCAGCCGGACTGGGTCAGTTCCAGTCGCGCACGTCCCGGCCCGATGGGTGGGGGACGGGGGTCGAGGTTCTCGCGGCCGCAGACCCCCAGAAGATCACTTGCCCACGGACTCGAATATGATGCGATTCTGCTCGGCGCGCTCCCGCTGGCTCTGCGTCCGCGCCAGCTCCAGCAGGGTCCGCAGCAGGTGGAAGGTGAGGTCAATGGACAGCGGAGGGTCGTCGCGTCTCGGCCGCTCGCCCGCGGTCCGGGATCCCCATCCTCCGGGCCCCGCGCGGCGCGGGAAGCGCTCGGCCAGCAGCAAGAGTAGCGCGCGGGCCCCGCCGTCCTGGTTCCGCGCGCCGGGGCTCCAGCGCAGGCTCGGGTCCCGGACCCTGGGCGCCGCCGCCTCCGGGCTCCACTGGCTGCTCCCCGGGCGCAGCTGTGCCAGGAGCAGCAGCGCCGCCAGCAGCGTCGCGCGTCCCTCCTGCCTCATGGTGCCGCCGGCCCTGGACACACAGGCGCAGCGCCGGGTGAGGTGCGCCCGGGGCCGGTGGTGCCGCTCCCCTTCCCGCGCGCATGCAGCTCCCCCGCCGGGCCCCTGCGGCTGCCGCCCGTGCCCACAGCCTTCCCTCCAGCCCCAGCCGCAGCCCAGCCCAGCGCCACCCTGTCCTCCCTCCGTCCCTCTGGGCGAGTCGCGATGGGTGAGCTGCGCGACGAGTCCGGGTGCTGAGGGAGTGAGGGCGGATGCTCCTCCGAGCCACTCACAGGTTGCCGGAGAGCGTCTGCCAGCTGCAGGACGGCGCTCCAGCCTCTGTCCCCCGGGCGGGCTGAGGGCGCCTTGGGGAACACGGGGTCTGTCCCGGGACCGCCGCCAGCCTTATATAGCTCCAGGACAGCTCCGACTGACGTCAGCGAGGAACATGCACTGATTGTAGAAGCAATGACGGCCGCTTGCGAGACCCGGAGGGGCGCACCTCCGAACCCTGGACTCTGCGTCTTGGCGCCAGTGCTGGAAGCGGCCCCAGACTTAGGAGATCGAGAAGCCGGCTGGGGCTTAACGGTTGTGCTGGGAGCCATGAGAGAGAGTCCTTTACCTTACGACGGCCGGCGAGGACTAGGGGGGTCCCCAGATCAGAGCAGTCAGGTAGCCAGTCTTCTGTGGCACACAAAAGAGAGGCTGGACCGCAGGGCTGTCAGTAGCGCCCACCCTGCTGTTCGCCTCTGGAAGGGGCCGGAGGCGCTGGGAGGGTGTGCTGCTGACCCAGTCCCTAGCCCCGCTAGCAGTTCCGCAAACGAAGGCAACGAGGGGCGCGGCTGGCTCCCAGCTACGACTCCGACTGCGGCACCACCCCAGAGGCAGCAAGGCAGCCCCCACCTGCCGGGATTCTCATCTTTTTCCAGCCCCCTGGTCGAAATTCTAGGGCAATCTGGCCGCGGCACCGTTAAAATCAGAGTCTCGGCCTCTGGGTGCTTTCAGACCACAAAAGGCGGGTCCATCTACTGAGTTTGCCCCAAAGTGGTATTTGAGCCGTGTTAGTTTTCTTCTGGGCATCACAGTCACAGTATCACTATACCTTCGACCTCCAGTGAAGATCATTTAGGAAGTAAGGGAACTTGTCTTAGTCTCTTCACACTGCTATCACAAAAATAGTGTCTACTCGGTGTCTTATAAATATTTATTTGTCACCGTTCTAGAAGCTGGGAGGTCCAAGCTGACGGTGCTGGTTCTCTAGTGAGAACCCACTTGCTAACCTGCATAGAGAGAAGCTTCTCACTGTGTCCTCACCTGGTGGAAGGGGTGAAGGATCTCTCTGGGGCTGCTTTAGAAGGACATTAATCCCTCATGATCTAATCACCCCCCAAAGGCCCTACCACCTAATGCCATCACTTTGGGCATCAGGTTTTTAACATGCAATTCGGAAAGGATACAAACACTCATCTATAGCATGTGGGTTCAAGTTTCCACTCTGCCACTGGTTGGTGGTATGGACAGGTCACTTCCCTTCTGTGGACCTCGGTGTGCTCATTTGTAAACAAAGATCAGGGCTGGTGTCTCTAGACTTCTTTCCAGCTCTAGAAATTCTTACTGCCCCACAGGTTTCGCTGCGTCCTACTCACCATGTTTGCAGGTTTCAGACCACATACTTAATAACATACTTCTGGAGGCACCATATAAAGGGCCTGGGGCCCCGAAAGAGCTGGAGTCACAGTAGGGCTGGGACGTATCTCTGAAGAGTGGGGGTTGAGTGGCACTGCTGGGATAGGAGTGTAGACTAAAGGTGACAAGACCGTACAGACGACAAACATTTATAGAGTACCTGCTATGAGGTGGTTGTGTAAGACCGTTATAAAGGTTTTAATGATTTCGGGAGGAGTCAGGTGCTAAGCCCGTTAAGTTCGGAGTGGCACGGAACCCCAAGAAAGCTGACGTGCCCACTTTGAGGAGGCTGTCTGGTGGCCCCAGGGTCAGGCGGCATCACCACAGGCGCAGGCGATGGATGAAGCCGGCCTAGAGCCGGTGAGCCTTCCAGGACAGGTAGGAATTCCAGATAACAGCAACACACTGGACAACGGCCAATCTACGGGACAGGAGCGGTGTTGTGAGGACGACCAAGGATGAGGAGCGAGCAAGGCGGGGGGGAGAGCCGGGAAAGCGCGATGGAAAAGGAGGGCCTGTCTGAGAAGGTCCACATCCAGGTCTCCTTCCTTCAGCCCGGGAGGGACGTGTGGCTCAGACCCGAGGACACGCAGGTGGGGCTCGGGTGCCGCCCCAGAGCTCTGTGTCCAGGACAAGAGACTCAAAGCTGAACGCCCTCATCTTGCCAAGCGTGGCTCTTATTCACGCCTGTCCGGGCTCCTTCTAACTACGCATATCTGCCTTATACGCTGAGAGTTTCTCTTCCAGAAATGCACTGCCCGCCATATAAAGCGGCACCTCCTTCTCACTATTGTAAATTTTCCTTTCTCTAGTTTCAAGGAGTGTTGCAAAGACCCTAATGTTGAGGATCTGCTCCCCAAGTCTCCCTTAAGCTTTGCTATTCATGTAAATGTCGACTCGGTCCCCTCCGAAGAGCTCCCTATTTTTCCCTGTGCCCCAAACCCCTTCGCCCCCAATAGTTTCAACTACTCATCTTGAGTTCCGCTATATTTTTACTGTGGTTTCGGCAACTACCTTTATTCCTACTTGGCTCTTCCGTCTACCTTTCTGTCTAACCTGGGCTGTTGCCCCTCCCCCCCAGGCACTGTCCCTGCAGATATGCCACCCAAGGCGGGAGCTCAGGTGGGATGGAGACAGGGCTGTGGAGCAGGGGCCTCTTCAGGAAGATGACAGAAGGTCAGTGGGCAGGTGCTGGGACAGGCTCTAGAACGGGTGAGAGGTTCCGAATAAAATGCTTGAGAGCGTGAGGCACTCTGGCTGGGGCAGTGTTCTGGGAGGGTCTCAAGTGACTCAAGGCTGAAGTGAGAATCACCTTGTAGTCAGCCGTTTGGGATGCACATCTTCCTTGGAGGGTGGGGGAAGACCCTGTCTTACCTGTAATGAAGGGGGACCAGGTAGAAGTTGGCTAACTGTACAGCAGGCCAGAGCTAGAAGAGAACGAAGGCGAAGGTTGGGGGGCTGCCTCCATCACCTGACCCCCGGACTCACTGCCTGGCCTTACTCCAGCTTCTGCAGACAAGAACAAGGTGAGCAGCGGGCTGATTGCTTCCCTGAGTATGACGCCCGCACTGGGAATGAGAGAGTCATCCCAACGGAGGGATTTCTAGGTCAGGAGGACCCCCATCCCTGGGCACATCTGGACTCAAGAAAGCAGGAGAACGGGCAGCGGCGATGTCATCGCTTACATAGTAGTTGGTGACGAGGGCATCGGGATAGTCCTGAGGAGACAAAGAAGGAACAAACCGACACTTGCACTTACTTCCAAGCAGCCCCCACCTCCTAGTCTGCATGTCACACCCACCACACACTTCTGTTCCGAGCCCACCCTCCTGCACCACGCCCCTCAGCTCCTCTTCTCCAGAGCCTGGGGCTCTGCCTGGACTTGCACCTGCTCGTGCCCATGAAACCTGCCTCATTCCCCTGCGACCGCCAGGCTGCCGGCCAGAGACCAGAGGCCGCCCCGCACCTGCCCAGCTCACCCGCCGCAGCTTGGCCCAGTTGTCCCGGGCTGACAGTCCATTGAGTGCTCCTACCAGCGGGAGGAAACAGCCTAGAAAACAAGGGGCAAAGCCCCCCTAGGGGAGAGAAATTAAAGCTCTGTGAGTACCACAGCCCCTTCCCTCCCCCAGCACAGCTCACCCTTCCTGAGCCCCTTTCCCTTCGGGTCACCTGATCCAACAGCATCTTCTTTAGTGCATCCACCTTGGCGGTGCCAGGAATGAGCCGGTCCAAAACCCTGTACCAGCCTCCCACGACAGGGCCCTGAAAGTAAACCCCGGGGAGGAGAGAGGGCGTGCAGTGAGGGGAGAACCTGGCTTTTGCATCACAGAGCTCCTCTCTCAAGGATTAGAAACCAAACCCCAGTGGAAGCACACACTCAAGGTTGGCTTAGATGTGAGAGAGGTCACGGGGAACTAAGGAATGACATGGAACTAAGGCCACAGTCCGATCCTCCAGCAGCCCAGCTGTGGGCGGAACTTACCACAAAGCCACAGCCCAGAAAGACCATGGTCAGGGTCCGGCCAGTCTGGTGTTCCCGCAGACCTCGCCTCTCCACCAGCTGCTGTGAGATCATGTCACCCAGACCCATCAGGGACCCTGTGCAGGGTACATGGGTGTTGTCAGGACACTCCTGGACACAGGCTGCCATTCCAGTTAGGGAGGCGAGTCCCTGCATGAGGCTCTGACTCTGAGCCCAAGAGACTAATTCTGGGGCAAAGAGCCAGTCCTTTACTGCTGCTTTGAAACTGTCCTCTCCCAAGGATGGTGACGCCTCCCTTGTGTCCTGTTAGAAGCTGGGATGAGCAGCCTTGATCAGGCCAGGGCCCACGGACTCTGCACAGAGCAATAAAGGGAAATCCCGGCCAGAGACTGCTGCTCTGAAGGAGAATCTAAGGTGCTTGGGGCTGAGAACCATGGGCTAACTGAATCGGAAAGGCCTTCCAGACAATTCCATCCAAACTCCTGCTTTACGAGGTATGGAAATGAAGGCCTGGGACCTCCTATAACCAGTAAGGGGCAGAACAAGGGCAAGAACCAGGCGGCTTGATTCCCTAGACAGTGATGTTTCCGGGACACAGCACTACGAAGAGAGCATGTGTAGAATGGTAAGGAACCCTGGTTTTCCCCCCAGTCCAAGGCAAGACCCTGGACAATGTCCTTCACCTCTGTCTTGGGGTCTCTACTTGTGGAGAACAGCAAGAAGAATCCTTTGTCTAAAACACAAGTGTTTAAATGGTCCCGTGCAGGAAGATGAGTGGCTGAGCTGGTAAGAGTCCCCACAAGGAGGAGTCCTGGTCACCTCCTTAGCACAATCAGGTAAACCCAGACTCCCCCATTCACAACCTCAGACTGAGGCGACAATAGATATTATAGCCATCCCCCCGCCCCCAGCCCTCTGTACCTGCTTCCCCTTCCAGCACTCACACAGACAGCCCGCTCCAAGCAGCCTTAGTCAGACGCCCGCACCCAGAAACCGAGACAGAAATCGTCACTGTTTACAGAGCCCCCGTCAGTTATGGTGGCGTGATAGTTCCTAGCAAACACACACACGTAGGGCCCCTTGGGAGTGACTGTATGACCTCCAGCTCGCCCGTTCATCTCACTGAGTAATGAGGGCTCCCCTCCGGCCCCATAGCCACCACTGTCCCTGTGCCCTCAATCAGCACTGGACAAATACATCCTCCAACCCTATTCCTTGGTCCGGAGCTGGCTCTGACGTCCACACCGACTGCACCCTCACTACTCTTCCCCTGCACCCTCTGTAAAGCCCCGCCCCGAGCAGCCTCATCAGAGGCAGCTGGGGAAGGCCAAGGGCTGGGGCTATGACCTGTTTCCCACTCCCCACCCCCGTCCCCCGCCACAGGTGAGGAGTGCCTAGGCTGTGGGCACTCCTGGGCCCGTGTAGCAGCTCTGGGACCCCCAGCACAACCATCAAGGCAACCTCTCTTTGAAACTCTCAAAGAGGTGGCGGGTCTTCCCAGAACATGGCCAGCCACAACCTCCCAGAGGGCAAGGGTAGAATGCTAGACATCTCTGTTCTCTTCTCCCCCACCACACCTAACCAACAGGCCCGCTCTGGGAAAGGCGCGAAGAACTCCAAGTGTGAGTGCTCCCCCGAGTAGCCCGCAGGACCACGCATCAGGCTCAAGGTGTGAGGACTGGTGGGACTGAAGGCTTGCTCCCTGCTCCACGAAGTTAGCACTCATCTCCCTGCCCCCTTGCTTACACCCCCCAGGGAGGGGTTGCTGCCGTGGCCATCCAGAAAGGGAAGGGGAGCCTGAGAAGCCCCGGAGAGGGTGGAACAGAAGGCAGTCACTTCTTAAATGAAGAGACTAACAGTCTGACGTTCTACTTGGGCAAGAGATTTAATTTACAAACGGCTCTCGGCTCTCGCACATTCAATCCTCACGAAAGGTCTGGGAGGTAGGGCCACACCTCCGTTTACTGTCTTTGAGAGCTGAGGTAACCTGGTAAGGAGTGGAGTTGGGGCTGAACCCAGGCCTTCTCTCAAGGAGGAACAGGAGGCTAGGGAATCCTGGCAGGGGCCGAGACTTGGGCTCAGGGGTCAGTGGTGCCAAGAGGCCCCTGCGGCAGGGGGTTCCTGCCCAAACAAGGCCCCAAAGGCCACACATCAAAGACACTTCCTAGACTAATGCCCTTCCTTTCTGTCTTTTACTCTCCAGGAGGTGACCGTCTCTGTTCCTTGTCCCCTTGTGGGGAGGGCAACCAGCAATATTCCTGGGTCACGACAGTCACAAAGAGATGAAGGTGTGTGTTTCACTCTTCGTGGCTTGCCAACAGTCACCCAACAGGCTAAAGGCAGAGCAGAAATGAAAACCATAGTCCTGGGAGCCAGTGGCTTTTGAAAAAGATGAATTCAGGCCCCCAGAACATGCTCATGAAGCCCGAGGGACTCCCGAGTGGAAGGGCAGCAGCGAGAGGCAGTGGGGATGTAGCTCTGTAGCCCCTGCCAGCTCTGTCCACTTCAGACAAAACCGTGCCCACCAGTTCCTCCTCTGCCCACAGATCAGCAGGACTCTGGGCCTGCAGCAACTCCAGGGAGGTCTACGGCTTTGGTCGGAGCACAGAACAAGGCCTGATCTCCGGACCGAGAGAATTTGAGCAAGAAGAGCTGACATTCGGATTCCTCTTTCAACTTTCCCCAATGCCAGAGCCCAAACAGGCCCCCAACCAGGTTCTGCCGGGCCTCCTGTCCTCAACATATTTGGTTGATCTAGATCTTTCCGTGCTCTGGCTCCCCTTTCCTTGGATTTGTTTCCAGAGGGTTAGAGCTGGAGGCCTGCAGAGATGTAAAGCCTGAGCCCTGATGGGGCAGGGTGAGGGGCTGCTGGGCAGTGATGGCGTGGAGCCCAGCAGGCAGACGCTGGCGCAGGTGTGACATCATGCCCCTGGGTAGGTGCCAGTTCTCATGCCGTCACTCACCACCGGATTCAGCGGAATGAGGGGGCTGGGGAGAGGCTGCCTCTGAGCCCAGATCTATTTGGGACCACCCCCTGCCCACTAGTGGAAAAGCCCCGACTTCTACACCCTCTTCTTAATTCCCTACTTCCCCCGTTTTGTTCCCCTCCTGGCTTTTGTGTATGGGGTCTTAGATGCAAGAAGATACAGTGCTAATGGAAGATGAGAAGGCTGAGGGGCGGGAAGCTGGAGTGGGTGCAGGAGGCCTAGGGCAGCAGGCAGAGCTACTGGCATGGGGCCAGAGGTGCGGTAGACTCACTCCTCCCCAGAAGTCGTCCACGATCAAATAGCTGCCGGGGCCGGGGGCCTGGTCTGATAGGGCCCAGAGGCAACTGAGGCCTAGCAGAGAGAGGGGAGAGCGTGTCCTCTGGGACTGGTCTGAAAGCTCTCCCCGCGCCGGGCCCGAAGCCGTCCTACTGCCAGAAAACGAGACAAAATGGAGGGTTCTGCAGCTTTGTCAGGTAGGGAAGCCCAGACCAGCTGGGGCTACGCTCAGCATCCAAAGGCCCCAGCGGTCTCGAGAGCAGGGCATGCATCGGGCAGCGCCCTACGTTCCAATGCCAGCTCTACCACTGACCCTGGGGACCTCAGCGCACATGACCCCTGCCCCCTGCAGCAGTCTCCTGCTCTGTGGTATCAGGGGCTGGACTGGCTGCCCCGATGCCTTGTGAGCCCTCACAACCTGGTGGGATCCAGACCCCAGGGAAACCAGTGTCTGTAGGAGCTCGGCTGCCTCCACAGCAGGACTAGAGTGGCTGGAAATGGATGGAGCTGGGTCCCGGGGCCCACTGGAGACTGGAAGGGCCCTCCAGAAAGGACAGGAACAGGCCGACTCGGACTCTGCAGAACACACTTCCCAGGCTGCTCTGTTCATGACTCTGGCTTGGCCAACACGGGGAGTATCAGACACTTATTTTGAACCATTTCAGATCTTGATTCACGTATCCCTTACTCCGGCCACTACCGCGGCTCCACCTGATTGATCCTGCCTCAGACCCAGGTCAGATCTGGGGCTGCGCTGATGATGCTTTACCTGGAACTACGCACATGTGAGCCGGTAGCGCACACGTGTTGACATCCCATGTGGCAAACCTTTGACCAATGTGGGATGAGAGCTGGTGGGTAAAGGTTTCTTCTTTTCTCCAGAAAAGACCATTCTCCCATATAGTCCTAAGAGGCATTTCAAAGAGCTTCTCAGTCCCTTTTAAGGGATGAGTAGCCACACACCCGAAGCAGTATGCAATTTGATCTTCTTTGTTCTGTCCCTCCCTCCTCCCCCAAAGCATTAGTTCCTACTCTCATACAAAGTACCTGCATCAAAGCCCCAGGCTCTGCTGTCTGGAGAACCAAGGGTAACACAGTCACCCATGCTCAAATTTAAGGCACATGGAACAAACGCAGCTGAAAAACCACTAAAAAGAACAGCTTGTCATTTGGGGTTGACAACACTCATGGAAAGGGCCAAGTCCAGGAGCCTTTATATGTATTAAACTTTTTTTTTTTTTTTCCTAAAACCTTTTTGCAGAGATAATCCCTACACTGACTCTGTGAGGTCATATCGCTAAACTTGATTCCTGAAGGAGGAAACTGAATCTCCAAGAGGTTTACTGACTTACTTGTCCTGGTTCACACAGCTACTGAGTGCTACAGCTCTGAGGTTCAAAACCTGGTCTTGGGGCGCCTGGGTGACTCAGTCAGTTAACCATCTGACTTCGGCTTAAGTCATGATCTCATGGTTTGTGGGTTCTAGCCCCGCATCGGGCTCTGTGCTGACAGCTCAGAACCTGGAGCCTGCTTCAGATTTTATCTCCGTCTCTTTCTGCTCCTCCCCTGCTCATGCTCTGTCTCTCTCTTCCTCAAAAATAAACATTACAAAAAAAAAATTAAAAACAAAACCTGGTCTTCTAAGTCCAAGTCTGAAATCTCTCTTCTGTTTTCCAGTGTGATGAGCTATCCCATGGGACTTTAGGAAGCACTGTGCAAGGATCTAAAAACAGCTCAATGAGCTAAACCCACCTCCTTCCTTTATTTGGAGTTTGATCCAAAGACATTAGCAGCAGGGAAGGAGAAGTCTGAGAGAAGTGCTACCTACAAGGTGCTTCAGGGCTGTGCGAAGACGATGGAGCCACACACCCGTACGGAGACACAGGGCTCCAGCACCCCAGTTCAGTCACATATATGCATTTGGGCCCCTCTGAACTCCAGCTCCTCCCCTTGTCAACTCCACATCCCTTGGGAAGGGAAACACAGGGACTATCCCTCTCTCTCTATTCTTGATGGCCAAGAGGGGAAACCTTCCTTCCGGACATTAAGGGCCCTGAGGGAGTCTGAGGCTGGCAAAGGGCCCAGCATGTCAGCCCCCATCACAGCCACACAGTCCAGCATGAGTCACCACGCGCGCAACCAGGTGAGTCATGCAGGCTGACGGACACTCTGAGGACAGGACATGGGGTGGTTGGGCACGGAGGTTGGAGAGGGGCCCAGGGAGGGGCAAAAGAGTCCAACCCTTGGCCAGTCACCCAGTGAAGTTTCTAGTGCTGATGTGAGGCTATTCCAGTAACAAGACTGTTGTTCCTCCCTGACTTTCATAGCTTGCCACTCCTCTCGACAGTCTTCATCTCAGAAGCCCATGGTCCTAACCAGAACCCTGTTCCTTTCCTCTAAACATAGGCAAGACCCCATCTTAACTTGATCACTCTGGCACTGCCCCAACAGTCATAGACCTTCTAGTCCTCCCCCCTATAAAACTTACTTATCTCTGTGCCATCTCCGGATTCTTAGCTAATGTGCAAAACAAAGATAGTAACAAATGTAGGTTAAGTCACTGGGTTACCTTGGTGAGGTCGTTATCCAATCACTGGATTTGGAGTAAACATAAATCCTTGATGAGTATGTGGTTTGGGGACACATAAATAGGTAGTAAAACTATAAGAAAAGCAAAAGAGTTGTATAAACGAAACTCATGAAAGTAGTCATCTCTTGGCATACAAGCCAAGTTAGGGATAGGTGCTCAGGAGTCTTGAGTTGGGTACTGATACAAAAATAATCAGTTTTAATACTATTTAAGCTGTACATACATGTCTTAATCATTCTTTTGTATATTAAGATATATTTTACAAAACAAAAACAAAAACAAACAAAAAAGCAAAGAAAAATAAACTGGGGTAAAAGTCCTGATCCCAGCACTTATTAGGATGATTTAATGTAGACTCTCAGATCTTTGTGGGGACCCTATGAGATAATGTGTGTTAAAAGTGTTTGGCACACTGTGAGATGTTAGAGGACCGTTTGCTATTGTTTTCTAAGTTAACGCCTCCTGGGGCAATGCCTTTATCCCAAAGGGATGACTCCTCAGCTTTTTCAGATCTTCACAGCTAGGCATACCCTTTCTTTAAGAACAGCCTTGGAGACCCACCTTCCAAAAGACTGGGGACAACTTGGGATGAGAGACAGCCAACACTTCGAGGGGGCTGAATAGAACCAAAAACTGAGGGAGGTGCGGTGTGGCGAGCTTTTGCCTCCCAAATCAGCCTGCTCTGGTCCCGCTCAGGTCTATTCACTCACCAGCTGTCAGGACCTGCACTTTCCACGGGTGAACAGTCAGGGCTCGCTGGTATGCCCGCCAGAGTGCCATGATTCCTGTCAAGCCAAGCGGAGAGGGAGGTCACTCCATAGCCCCTCCCCACAACTAAAGAGACGCGTGACTTTCCGTCGTGCCCACTCCCCGTCCCGCTTCCAATATGTCCTAGAGGGGCAGAGGCCTCGGAAGGGATGCTTCCTGGACAACTTCCTGTCATAGGGATCGCCTTAGACAATCAGGTAATAGAGGAAGGCTATAAGCGGCTACGGAATCTCGGTGGCAGCTACCAGCCACCCCATCCCCAGTCCTGAAGCAAGGCCACCTGGGTACCTCCTTCCCTACCGAGACACGAGAGGACAGTTTGCTCAGGCTTTCACCCAGAGCCTGGTGGGTTCCCAGAGTCACTCTTAGTTGGAACCAGCTCGCATCCTTCCTGAATCCAACCGGAAACAGGCCCTATCATTCCCTGGCCTGGAAGGGTAACATGCCACTTAGGCGTTCTCCGCACGCGACGCTTTGAGCCCGGGACTGAGGATCACCAGCCACTCACCTGAGCTCGCGTCCAGCCCCTCCCACGTGACCCGACAGGCGGCGGGACTTCCGCCGCAAGCCCCGCCCTTCCGCCCGGCTGCCTTCCAAGCTTAACCCGGCTCCCGCGGCTGGATTGGGAGTGGACGAGCCACAAGTACCCGTGGAGAACGGCTCAGCTTTGAGTGTGAACAAACCCTTTTCCAAATGTGCGCTGGGTCTCGGTGAGGGCCCCGCCTGCCATGCTTCCCACTTGACCTCTGCCTCCTGCCCCTTTTCTCCCCATAGCCCGGGCTTCTCAACCTGGACAGACCCTCACTGCTCCCGCGCCCCGGAACTGGCCAAGGTGCTGACGCCCTCCTCAGTCTCGGGAATCAGTTTGGAAACCAAGTCGTAGTTAAGTGGGTGTGTTATTTTTTCAATGTCCTTGAGTTCTTCGCTCGCCTTGATTGTGAGCTCCTGAATGGGTGAAACTGGGTCTTGTTTGTATTTGTCATCGTTTTAGCACCTAGTTCAGTCTTTGTCCACAACGGGCCTTTAGAAATACTGCGCAGGGGCACCTGGGTGGCTCAGTCGTTTGGGCGTAGGACTTCCGGTCAGGTCGTGATCTCACGATTGGTGAGTTCAAGCCCCGCATGGGTAACTCTGCTGTCAGCGCGAAGCTCTCTTCGGATCATCTGTCCCCCACCTCTCTGCCACTCCCCCACCTACGCTCTCTCTCAAAAATGAAAAATGAACATAAAAACAAGCAAAGAGAAAAAGAGAGAAAGAGACAGAAAGAAAGAAGAAAGAAATGCTGAGTAAAGAGGACTCCTCCTTGGAAAGCACAGGATTCCAGAACCTCAGAAGGTCCTGGTACTGGTTTCATAACTAGTGGTCTCTGCAGCCTTGGTCAGTACTAGACCTGAACTTAAGGTTCCTCATCTGTTGAACTATGTTATTCAAACCGGGCTCCTCAGTTTTAGAGGTTTATAAGAGATGTTTTGGGGGGTATCACTCATTACATGTTCTTCTTTACCTCAGCTTTAAAAATATACTTCTAGAAAAGCCACTTTTAAACAAGGGGCCCACAACTGAAAGTGTTTGGAAATCAACAGATTAGGTGATTTCTTAATCCCTTTCCAGCTCTTACATTCTAAAATATTGTGACTGTAGTGACATCCTTTCTAGGGTGATGAAAACTGCAACAAGATCCCTGGCAGTACATCTGTCGGGCTGGCAGCCTTTATACCCAGGGAGCAGCCATACGGGACTCTTTCAGGCTATCTGGCTACCTCTGGCTCCAGTTTACTCAATTCCTATATGATTGAGGCAGGAAGAATCCTGTCACAGCTACCGGAGAAACACAACGAGGACGCAAGATAACTCGTCACAAACATTTAACTAAAGGCTCCTATATGCAAAACATTGTACTAGAGTAAATTTACACTAGTAAATATAACAGACCAAATAAGGTAGGTTGGAAAGAACTGTCCTCTGAAGTCAGACAGTCTACGTTCAAATCCCAGCACCACTGCTTAGTAAAAAGTGACCCCATTTTACTTGATATTCTTGAGTCACTGCTTAAACTCTCAAGAATATCAAGTAAAATGGGGCAATACCTATCTCTTATGATTAGGTAACATGCAAAATACCTGAAGTAGATCAAGTGCTTAATAAACACTTGTTTATCCTTTTTTCTTCCTTTCCTCTTGAGAACACATGGGAGGGAGAATATTTACCAGAGAAATATGGGAAGATCCTTGATGAAAGGTGAGATTTGCGCTGGGACCTTGAAGGATGAATAGGGTTTATGTGATGATGAAAAAGGATGCTCCTGGAGCAGGGAATAGTGTGAATAAAGAAAGTACAGGAATCCATGGGTAGTATAAAGTGTACACACTGGGAGGGAAGGCTGAAGTGGAACAGCCTGGGAGAAGAGGGTTTATGGTAGAGAAAGAGAGCAAGGGCTGAAAGTAACCTCCTGGTTTTCTTAGGAGGTGGAGACCGAGGCTGAGAGTCCACAGCAGGAGCAGGACTGCCAGCACCGACCTCTGGCCTCAACAGCAGGGGTCCCCAGGTCCCATCTTTTCTGCCGCTGAAAGTGGAACTCCATGAGGCAGTGTTAAGGGGCTGCTGTGTAGAATGAGCAAAGCTTCTCTGCAATGGAAGGCATTCCCCTATCAGTCAGCTCAAAAGCAAAAGTGGCATAACCAGAGCCTGATCACAATAGGACAGTAGAAGACTGGACTCTTTTGCACTAAATTGGGTTGTGGTCCCTCTGCTGCTAATAGTCTGGTTGCCTCCAGGTTGGTTTCTCCACTCCCTTCAGTTGGAGCTGGCTGTGTATTTTTCTTTATCTCCCGAGGTCATCTGGCTACTCCCTCCCCACTCCCCCACCCCGCCCCAAACTTGATTGTACTCCTATACATTCCAAAACCGTGGTTTGCCTATTTCTCATTGCTGGGGTCTGTCTTTGCTTAGGAGGTGGTACTGCAGTCCCTAGGAGTCTGCAGCATCCCACAAGAGGACTCTAACATGAGGAGATACAACAACACATTACTGTACTTGGGTTCTAACCACCTCCTATCTAGAGAGTTGAAATAAAGCAGCTAGACATGTGCAGTAACTCAACAATGTGACAGGATCATGAAGGACCAAAAATCATGACGTGTAAAGAATGGTTAAAGTAACTGAAGATATTTAATCTAGAGAAAAGACTTGGGAAACACATGATAGCTATTTTTAAATATTTAAAAGGGCAATCACAGGGAAGAATGACTAGGTTTCCTAATAGCCATGGTGAAATGTATAGAAGTATACTCTTTGACTTGATATAAAGGAAGATTTTTTTAAAACATGACTGCCTAGGAGTGTTTGAGTAAGGTCAGATGACCAGTGATTGGGAATATTTCATAAGCAGGAGCAAGTAAGATCTGAGCCACTGTTCTACTGGTAGGGCGTTTGTGGTGTTCCTCAGTTAAAGAAGGACTATAAGCCGCTTCAATCCAATAAATTACTGTCACCCCTCGTGGGCCTGTGTGTTGGTTACTTTGAAGAGGAAGTTGAGAAGGCAGTAATACTGGATCCTGGAATACAGTCAGACAGGAGCCTTCATACAGATACGCTTTCCAGTTCTCCAAACACCCACTCACGTGTGGTCTCAAAAACACCCAGTACCTTTACTCAGCTTTACCCACTTCACAATATGCTCAATATGAGCAATTTGACTCCCAAGCCTAGGTCAGGCCTGAGTGTTTCTCATGAGCCATAGTTTTAGGTGGAGGAGCCTTGAGAGTTTGTGGAGGGAGAGCCCCACTGCCCGCAGGGGCCTGTGATGACAGAGTCTGTGGAAGGAGAGGTATCTAAGGAGTCCTGGCAAGGCAGGTCTAAAGGTCCAGGTCTGGCAGCGTCACTACCCAGGAAGATCCCAGTTCCTATGGCCCTGCGGTTGGGGGCCATTTGTTCCTGGCAGACTTCATTCCAAAGGTCCTGTGTGGACCACGACTAGGGACCGGGCAGAAGGCGATGGCTAGTAGGAGGGAAGCCGGGCCCTTTAATAGGGGAGGACGGCTGGAACATAGCAGTGAAGTGGGCCCGGCTTTCAAGCTGCATACGGTGGCCCAGTGGTGAGGTGAGTCCACGGACAAAATGGATCCGAACCAGCCCTGACTGTCCCCCAGATACCAGCCATCCATAGGAATCCAGGTTTGGGCTGAAGCGGACCTGTGAAGAGGACAGAAAACAGAAGAGAGATGCTCACAGTTGGTGCTTTAGGGTGAGTCTTAGCCGTAAGAGGAGGGAGAGAGAAGGGCCCGGATCTGACAGGATAAGACCACAACGGGGCGAGAGAGGAAGAAATGCGGTATGTCATCATGCTCTGCAGGATGAGGTCGCCAGAGCTGTTCTCCCATCTCAGCTGTCTCTGTTACCTTCTCCTCGCCCATTTCATTGATCGTGTGTCCAGAGCTGGGAGCAAACCGGAGTGAAGAAAGGTGGAGAAGGTGAGAGACTGGCTTTTACCTTGTGAATAGCCTCCAGCTGCAGCCTGTCCAGGCAGAGCTGCGAATGCCCCTCGCCCTCCTGCATGCGCAGCATTGGCTCTCTGTGGAGCAGATCGTGGAAGGAACCCTGCGGAGGGGGGTAGAACGAGAGAGAGAAAGTCGGCAGCTTTTTTAGTCTTGCATCTTTGGCTACAACTCCTTAGAAAGCCCTACTGTACCAGGACTAAAGTTTTCTCCTTTTTTAAATGCCACACCCATTCTCCTGGTCTCAATTTACCAAATCTGTGTCTTGAAAGAGCAAGTAGTGATGGCTGACAGTTTCAGCATAAGTTCGAGCCTTGGGAGGGTTGGGGGCCTCCGACGAAGCAGAACGGTCTCGACCTTCAGGGCTGTCCTGATATGGCATCAGATCTGCTTTATATATAGGCTAGAAAGGAGATCATGACGTTAGGTTCCATAATACTGAAGACGGAAGAAAAGTAAAAAAGAAAATTAATTTTGAGCAGGAGAGAATTAAAAGATGGAAGAAGGTAGTATGTTTGAACATATGCTCAGATGCACTAGGGTAGGGAAGATTGTGTACAACTCTGTGCTAAGACTTCCAGGGACCGGGCACCTGGGTGGCTCAGTCGGTTTAAGCATCTGACTTTGGCTCAGGTCCTGATCTCACGGCTTGTGGGTTCGAGCCCCGCATCAGGGTCTGTGCTGACAGCTCAGAGCCTGGAGCCTGCTTCAGATTCTGTGTCTCCCTCTCTCTCTGCCCCTCCCTGGCTCATGCTCTATCTCTTTCTTCCTCTCTCTCTCTCTCTCTCAAAAATAAACATTAAAAAAAAAATTTTTTTTTAAAGACTTCCAGGGACAATTTCAGGTCTGGGAGACCTCATAAAATTTGTACCCTATTGCTAATTTAGAGTTCTAATTTAGGAGATCACGTGGATTAGGACCCAACAGATGGTGCTGCCATTAAATATTCATATACGTACGAATCTTCGCTCTACAGGTCGCTTGACATTTATTGGGTTCAGCGCCATATCTGGCAATATAGCTGCGATGAGCTCCCCGGATATATCTCCTGCAGCTATTGTCCCAAGCCAGTCGGATCCTGAAAGACTCTAATAAGAGACAGATGTTTTTCATTCATTCATTCATTCACTCATATTGTTTCAGTTCTGTGAACTGGTAACAACTGCACACAGTCTGAAGTCACACACACACACACACACACACACACACACACACACGAGCTTATGCATAACCTTTATCCCTGATGATACAGTTACCATACATCTCTCTTCTTCTATCCAAAACTACTGCCTCTTCCTGACCACCAGCAGGTGAGTAAAGGAATTGTTTTCCTGTGTAATGAAGAGGGGCTCACCCAGACAGTGCCTTTTCGAGGAGCAGTGAAATAGGCCTTGAAACCAAGGTACCCAGCATCAATATAATGAATTCCACAGAGTCCATAACTGTAAGAGGAAGAAAAAAAAAAACCACTTTCCTTTTTCCCAGTTTGGATTCATTTCCCTTCCCCAGTTCCTTCCAGAATGCAGACTACCTCAATGTTTTCTTCAGTGCCCAACTCTGAACCCTCCGCTCCCCACAACAATCTGGCACACTTGCACCCCAACCCTCAGGGCCTGTCCCAGAGCTCCTCCTGTGTGAGTCCTGCCGTACGAGGCATAGCAGTTGTCCTGAGCCACGGTGACACCATTGTAGGGGAGCAGCCAGGCCAGCTCTGTACTCAAGAAGCGCTTGATAGAGTTTATAGGTTCATAAGGTCGTCGAAGGTCCCAGAATTTGATTTTGCGGTCACTCCCCGCAGAAACGAGGAAATGACTGTGGAAAGAGGGGAGAAGAGGGAGCAGATCGAATCTGAGCAGGATTGAGAGCGCCAGCCTGCCCAGGCTTCAGCTCCCATGCCACACCTGTCCCGTACCTGTTAGCTTTGCACCACTGAAGGGCACGCACGGCCTGGTCATGGGCTAGGAAACACTGGAAAGGGTATATTTTCAAGGAGCCATCAGAGAGCCGTATCCGCTGCAGGGGTGAGCTAGTGGGAAGGTTCCAGAAAACCACCATGCCTGAGGTAGGGATAGAATGTGTAGGTATTAAAGGCAAGTTCTCTCTTCTTTGCTCTAATGTCTTCCTCTCGGTTCCTAAGACCTTTGCCTTTCACCCTTAGACGTGACCCCCCTTTGAAAGGGTATATGGATCATGAGTATCTAGCCAACATTCCCTCCTATGATATTTTAGCTCCAACTCTCATCATCAAAAAAATAATAGCTTAGTCTGGGACTTGCAGTTGAAAGCTGGGCTGAATACACCCAGCAGCCTGGACTCCCTACCAAATAAAAGCAAAGAGCTTTTAAAAAGGCATAACTCTCTAGGACAAAGGTCGGCGAACTACAGCCCTTAGGGCCAAATACGGCCTGCCACCTGCTTTGGTAAATAAAGTCTGACTGGAACGCAGTCACACCCGTTCGTTTACCTCACGTATGGCTGCCTTCAGTTTTCAATGGCAGAGCTGAGCAGTTCCAACAATAGTCAAACAGCCCACAAGACATAAAATATTCACTATCTGGACCTTTAGAGAAATGGCTGCCAACTCTGCTCTAAGACAAAGAGAACAGGCAAGGAGCCAAAAGCAACAAGATGTGGAGAAACAGAAAACAAATAAAGAAATAGAAACAAACTCTGCTGACCCAAAAAGCTGCCCCTGACCGGGCTGACAGAGGAGGAGATAATCAAAAGTAGAACTCTGATAAAAATAAAAGAAAGACAAATTAAAGAACAGTAAGAATTTAATAAACAGTAGCTAGGGAAAATATTTGTAGCTAAAAACTCGGGAAAGGTAGCACCTATGAACCCTTCTTGCAAAAGCTTACTGAACTTTTACTGAACTCAGTGAACTCCAGCTGAGCCCTCTCGGTAATTTAGCAACAAAGGCAGCCTGAGGTGAACGGACTGGTGGACACACGTGATCATTTCAATACAGAATTAAGGTTAAATAACTTAGGGAATCAAGAGAGCAAAACGGCATCAAGAATGATAGCGTGCAAACGATGAAAAATCATAGTGCCAAAAAAACACTGAGAAGACAGAGAGGGCCAGGAAGAGGCGTGAGGGTGCTAATTTCCTGACCTCCCTAGGCCGAGGCTACTGACGAGGCCTGACCAAGGAACTGTCACTTGATAGCTCCAACTGCTGGCGTGCTCTTTATCAGCCTTTTTCCCCCTTTTTAACCTCAAGAGTATCTTTAAAGAACTGATGTCTCTGTGGTGAAGGAACATTTATGGGGAGCTTAGCCCCTCTTTCAGTTTCCATTCAGTCTTTTTCTTTTATAAAATTAAAGTGTAATTAAATTTCATACATTTTCATTTAAAATAGCTTACAGAGGGGCGCCTGGCTGGCTCAGTGGGTAAAGCATGTGACTCTTGCTCTCAGGGTTGTGAGTCCGAGCCCCATGCTGGGTGTGGAGATTACTTAAAAACAAAATCTTTAAAATAGCTTATATAGGGGGCGCCTGGGTGGCTCAGTTGGTTAAGTGTCCGACTTCAGCTGAGGTCATGATCTCGTGGTTCAGGAGTTCAAGGCCCACACTGGGATCTCTGCTGTCAGCGCAGAGTCCATTTTGGATCCTGTCTCTCTCTCTCTGCCCCTCTGCCACTTGTGCTCGCTTTGTCTCTCAAATATAAAAAACATAAAAAAGTATTTTAAAAATATCGTATATAGAACGATTGCATGGTCACAGAATTCTTTCTCTCGCCATCTGATCTTTTTATCTTTACATATGTATACAGAACTCCATGCCACGATGTTTGCCGACTCTTAATTATGGTTTTCTGGAGAGAAGATTTCTAGTGACTTTTTCTTTCTTCTTTGTATTTTTTTTTACATTGCTTGAACACAATGCCCAACATTGAAACATAAAAGAAACAACCAAAAAACAAGCTTATATAAATTTTAAAGAGCAACATCCCCTTATGTTTCATTTCATTTTGTTTTGTTACCATTATAGTAGCCGGCAGCCAGGTGGTGGTGGGGCCGGGTGGGCATCCAGGCCAGGCTAAGGCACTGACCACACTCAGAGGGGTCCGAAGCTTGCATAGACCCCACCTGAAGGGTCGCCACACATTGTACCTGCAGAGACAGAAGAGCCGGGCCTACGGTTAGGAATACCTACCATTTGCCACAAAGGCTCAAATCAGTGTTTAATCCAGCAGGATGGGGGGTTTTGAGAGGCAGAAGGAGACTCACTGTGGAATCAGTAAGGGAGGCTCGAGAAGATGGAGCCTTGGCTAAGGTAGCAGGTTCCTCACTCACCTTATAGATGGAGGGCTTCACTGCATCTGTGAGGGAAGAAGAGCGGTAACTGATGCTCAGGGACTGAGGTCTTGATCTGCCTTGCTCTTAGATCAGCACCCCTGATCTGAGAATGACCTTCCCTTACACTCATCTCTGCACCAGCCCACTGATGACTCTCCTTCCACCGGCCCCCTAACCCCCCATATGTGAGCGTGTCCTTCCTCTTATCAGAGTGGCTAATTGCTCCACTCTGCTCTCTCTCCACCCTCTCTTGCCTTTTCCGGAACTTTGCTAATCTAGTTATCTTTCCTTTCTCCTCAATGATCCACTTTCCCTCTCCCTTGTGGATCATTCTCATACTCATATGTAAACACGCGCTACAGTCTCCTAACTCGATAAAACACACACACACACACACACACACACACACACACACACACACACACAACCCTTCCTTTACGCCTTATTCACCTGCAGCCACCACCCTCACCTATGTGCTCCTCCTCACGGCCAAACTTCCTCGCTGCCTATTGCCCCCCAAGCCCACTCCTCCACCAGACCATCAAATATAGCATTTCTCAGGACTCAAAACTGGGTGCCCTGTTCTTTAAATACTCAGTACGGTTGAAAATCAAATTTGACAAATAGGAGATGCCTTCCCCTAACCCCTTCCTCTTCCTGCTCATCTTCAGCTCTATATTCTCTCACTCTTTCCAACAGGGAGGCGGTGTTTACGTGTACGCGGAGAGGCAAGTGTTTATGTGAGGAACGGAGAGGCGAGTACAGGGCTGAGGGAAGGAGAAGGGTGAGGCAGGGGAGATCAGGGGAGATCAGCCTCGGCACATTAGCTGTGGCAGCAGGAGGGGAGGGCCTGAGAGCCAAGCGGGTGTGCTCAAAGAGCCCAGTGAGAAGACTGAAGGAGAGAGTACCCCATTTGCAGACTGCTAAAGAGCCAGGTGCGGAACAGAAGGTGTGAAGTCAGAGCGGGCAGGGTGCCAAGTAAGGCTTGGTCCTAGAGGCTGGGCCAGGAGGGGGTTCAGGGGAGGCGGACAGACCCTGCCTCAGCAGCACCGCCCCCTCGCCTGCTGCACTACTCACCTGGGGGCTGCTGAGCCAGCAGGGCCTCTGGATGGGGCAGACTGAACAGCAGCACCTTCCCATCTGAGCAGGCAAGAGCCAAGAGGCCCAAGCGGGGCAGAAGAGGAGCCTGGAGGGGGGAGACCAGATCTGTGCTGAGGCTTGCTGCCTTCAGGGCCGCTCAGAAAACTTGAGGTTCTGGCCCCTGGAAATGATACGGAGTTGCCAGGAAAACTCCATCCACCGCTCTCTGTCACCTCTGGGAACTCGCAGGGCCTCTCTGTTCTGACTCTGAGTCCTAGAGCATCCCACAACCAACAGGGAGGTACCTTCCGAGGGGTGCCTGGAAGTTCCCATGCTCCACTGGGGCAGAACTTGAGGTCCCAGATGCAGCCATGGTCACAAGCAATCCCGTAGACAAAGTGGGCCCTGTTGCCAGGACTGAGGAGAGAAAGCATACGGGGAGAATGGGTAGGGGGAAGGGGCCTAGGGCTGCCAGAGCCTGTGCTCCACCCCATCTCGACCAATCCAAGCCCCCCAGCGCCCCTGCCCGGCCCCATCCTTCTCTCCTCCTCACGCCCTCCCACAGCAGCAGCCCAGCCCCACCTCACCAGCTTTCTTGCTGCAAGGTCCCGAGGCCCCAGAGCTGGAGCAGCCCGGGACCCGAATGAAGCTGGCTCAGTGCGTGCGTCTCATTCATGTCAGGGCTGGAGAAAAGGGCCACATACTGCGAAGCTGATGCCCCCTCCGGCACTGGGCACCAATCCAGAGCCCAGAGGGGTCCCCCTGTGAAGAAGGACACATCCCAGCGCTCTGGGTGTGCTGTGATCGAGCTAAATCTAGAGAAAAGTCAAAGATGGGATGAAGAAAGGGATTAATAAAAGGTAATAAAGACTTTATTAGGTGAATGGATAAATAAACATCCAAGCGATGGATTATTATATGGCACGAAAAAGAGAAAATGAGCTACCAAACAACGAAAAGGCATGGAGGAACCTTAAACGCATATTACTAAGTGAAAGAAGCCCACCCGAAAAAGGCTCCACGCTGTATGAACTCAGCTTTGTGGCATTTTGGAAAAGGCAAAACTATACAGTCAAAAGATCAGTGATTAGAGGGGTGGGGAGGATGAGTAGTTAGAACACACAGGATTTTTAGGGCAGCGAAACTACTCTGTATGGTCCCATAATGACAGAGATGTGTCATTAGACATTTGTCCCAACCCGTGGAATGCACAACACCCAGAGTGAGCCCTGACCTAAACGATGGCCTTTGAATGACGATGTCTCAGTGCAGGCTCATGCATCGTAACAAATGTGCCCTCTGGTGGGGTGCTGATAATGGGGGAGCAGTGCATGTACGGGGGCAGAGGGGTGTGTGGGAGATCTCTGCACCCTCTTCTCCATCTTGTTGGGAGCCTAAAACTGCTCCAAAAAATTGTCTTAAAAAAGAAAAAAAAAAAAAGGCAATGAGGACAGAACCGGAGCTCCACCTGGGGCTGGTATGAATGGGCTTAAGCAAGGACCAGAATATCAAGAACGTTCTACAGGTGAGAACGGTCCTTAGCCAGCATCTGTATCTTCCTCCTTTCCTGTCGAGCTCTAGTCACCTTCAAAGATGACAGGCTGTGCTTCTGGTTTACTATAGGGCTCTCTCCAGGGTCAGTCTGCTCAGGTCTATCTGACTAGATGTGACCTTGTAAATAGGTTTGACCTTCCATCTCTGTAGCTGCCCTCAGTCTGGCTAGCAGCGATGAGCACTGCAAACTAGATGGGGTTGACCAGGCCTCCCACCCTGAGACCAATTGGAACAGCATCAGGAGAAGAATGAGGCCAATATGTCATCTCTCTCAATATTCGTTTTTCCTATTTCTATCTCCTAGAATCAGAAAGAGATGCAATCTTCACCTGTTTATTCGGTAGAGCGTGCCGTCTTCAGGAAGTCCTTCACGCTGTACAGAAAACAGTGGGGACTTCTCCTGCTGGGGCAGGTAGGGAGCCGCCTCACTGGGGGAAGGCAAAGGGAAGAGCATGAATGTGGAAGACTTTCACCTACCCCGGGATTCCCTGTCCCCCTTCTGATTCCAGGATGTCACCCCCTCCTCGGCTTCAGAATGTCTCTTTAACTTACAGTTCAGACAACAAGTGCCACTTCCAGGCTAATGGAATCCACTCTGCAAACTCCCAGTACGAGTGCTTCTGTTCTCGGCTGGAGGGACAGAAGCAGCGTTAGTGAAGGAGGAGAGAAATTCTAGGGCAGCTCTGTCCAGTAACCCCTTTGTGCAGGGAAGGGAGGGATCTATTATCTGTGCTGTCCAACAGATACATTAGCCGCTAGCTGTAAGGAGTTATTGGAATGTGGCTAGCACAGCTGAGAAACTGGACTTTTCATTTCATTTCATTTCAATTAATTTTAAATTACATCTAAATGGCCACACACACACAGCTAGTGGCTTCTGTTGGACAGCGTGTCTCTGGAGCTCTTGCCTTTGGAACGGTGCCTTTTAGTTATGAATGTCTTCAGTGTCCTGCCCTGTGAGTGCCTTCCCTCTTTCCCATGGCCGCACTTCTAGAAGGTCCTCTGCATGCCGACACCCCACCTCACCCCCAACCCCCAGCCCCCTCCTCAAGTCTCACAGGTCCTTGGTGAGATGGAAGCACTTCCAGACTGGAGCCATGATGTGATTTGGTAAGCCATTGGGAGCCATTCCCCGGCAGTGTGGCTTCTGCTTCTGAGGATCAAATGGAAAAAAACAAGGGAGAGGACTTTGTAAACTGGAGAAAGTCCCTGGAAGACAGCTCTCCCAGCTTTTACTCTTCTTGGCACTACTTCTTCTCTAGCCTCTGACCTGTCAGTGTCTTGAAGATTGAGGTTTCCATCATTACAAGGACTCCACCTTCTGCAAAACCTGTTATACATTTTCTTTCATTTTTTAAAGTTTATTTATTTTGTGTGTGTGGGGGGGGGGAGAGCGAGCATGCACCAGTGCACACGGGGGAGGGGCAGAGAGAGAGGGAGAGAGAGAGAATCCCAAGCAGGCTCTATGCTATTAGCGTGGAGCCCAACCCCACAAACCATGGGATCATGACCGGAGCCAAAATCAAGAATCAGGATGCTTAACCAACTGAGACACTCAGATGCCCGAAACCCATTACATATTTTCTGTTCACCTTCCTCAGCGTTCTCCATGGTATTTGGTTCAGAGGATTCACATTTGCTTCCTGAAACTCCTGCCCTATGGGATAGCGGCTCCTTGTTCCTTCCTGCCTGATGTTCTTCCGCAGACTCTCTCTCCTGACAGGTTTGGTTGAGGACGGTATTTCCCCGAGTCCCTCTGTCTTCTCCTCAACCCTCCATACATGTACTCTAGGTAATCTCATCCCATGCCCATAGATTTGACTACCATCATTATGCCTGATTATCAAGTTTATATCTTAGTAAATTAAACTTTACTTAATTTCAGCTTTCCTACAAATTCTAGACTTTTATAGTGATCCCAAGACATATTACAGAGCCTAAAGCGAGAGAAAAGATCAGTAATACAGCTCCTGTCTTTATTTAAAACTTTGATATTTTATTCATCATAAATTTGTTGTATTAATTTTTATTTTTTAAAATGTTGCATCACAATATTTCTCTTGGTTACTGAGGGGTTTGGGACTCCCTTAAATGTTGCACTTGAAACAAGGCAGGCACTGATCCCACGCACATGACTGGCGACCAGACCTCTCCAGTAGGATGGCCCATGGCCCGCAGGCACCTCCAGCTCAACGTGTCAGAAAGTGAGTTCATCATCAGGTGTTATATGTGAGTGATGAGTCACAATTCTACTCCTGAAATCAGTATTATACTATGTGTTAACTAACTTGGATCTAAATAAAATTAAAAAATTAAGGGATGCCTAGGTTGCTCATCGGTTGGGCATCCAACTTTTTGGTTTTGGCTCAGGTCATGATCTCACAGTTCGAGGGTTCAAGCCCCGCACTGGGCTCTGCACTGGCAACATGGAGCCTGCTTGGGATTCTCTCTCTCCTCTCTCTGCCCCTCAACCACTCGTGCTCACTTGTGCACTCTCTCTCTCAAAACTTAAAAACTTAAAGACTTAAAAATAAATTTCAAAAAAAAGAAAGCGAGCTCATTGCCTCCCCTGCTCCCCCCCACCGCCCCCACTGCTCCTCTGTCCTGAAGTCCAGCACAAGAGAGCACCATCTAAGTTAGAAACTCCTACTCCTTCCTTTCCTGCAACTGCCAAGTGCTGTTAATTGTCTTACACGTCTCTTGCATCTGTCCCCCACCTTCGCTTGCTTCACGGCTTGACTCAGGTGCTCCCTGTTACTCCCTGGAAAACTGAAGCTGTCTTCTAATTGTCCCTGCTGACTGACCTATTGTCCTAACTAATTATGTCATATTTCTGCTTAAAAACCTTTGTTGTGGGGCGCCTGGGTGGCTCAGGTGGTTAAGCGGCCGACTTCGGCTCAGGTCATGATCTCATGGTCTGTGAGTTCGAGCCCCGCGTCGGGCTCTGTGCTGATGGCTCGGAGCCTGGAGCCTGCTTCCGATTCTGTGTCTCCCTCTCTCTCTGCCCTTCCCTTGCTCATACTCTGTCTCTTTGTCTCTCAAAAATAAATAAACGTTAAAAAAAAAAAAAAAAAAAAACAACAACAAACCTTTGTTGTATAGAGTTTCTGTCTGTGATGATGAAAACGTTTTGGAAATGGGTGGTGGTGATGGCTGCACAACACCAAGGATGCGCTAACGCCACTCAGTCGTACATTTTTAAATGGCAGATTTTATGTTATGTATATTTTACAGTCCAACAAACATACAAACACCTGTGCTGGCTCCCTCCAGTGGTCGTCGGCCATCCTCCCGAGTCTGATCCCACCGCCCTCCCCCAGGCCCTCCTCGGTCCCGCAGGGACTTCTGCACCCTTAGGAACTTGCTGAGGGCTCTCAACAGCCCTGCCTGCTCTAGTGTCCCGTCCCGGGAATTGCTGGGGACAACAATCCCTCTGGCAAACTCCCATTTGCCTCTCAAGACCCAGCCCAGGCATCACTTCTCTGTGAAGCCTGAGCCGTCCACTGCCCTCCTCTACACGCCCAAAGCACTGGGTTCACTCCTGGTGGAGCGCCCATCATGCTGTGGACTCTGTGAGGCAGAAGGCTGTCTCAGCTACATGTGTTTCCTAGAGCAGAGTAGATGCTCGATACCTGAATGAGTAACCTCATGCATTGATGCCCTCACCACCCCCTGCCACCTCAACTGTCTTTAAGCGTGTCCCTTTCTTCCTTTACCTACTTTGGCCATCAGTTACCAGGCCAAAGCTATCCCTTGGGCCCCCTGCAGACTCCGTAATAATCCTCCTATTTCCCTACTTTGTCGTTCAGTTACCCCTGAAGTGGATCCTCGTGGGGTGCTTCGAGGTACCACAGGCTCGGGGTCAGATGAGATCTCGCTTGGGGCCTCGCTTTCATTTCCATCTTCAGTCTCAACCTGGAGAACAAAGTCTTCATCTCGTGCAGCGTTATTCTCTTCTTCTCCACCTGGACAGGCTGCCTGCGGCTGGCTTTTATTTGGTTGGGCAGGGCTGCTGACTTTGGGGCTCTCGGGACGGGGCACTGGAGCAGGCAGGGTGGTCGAGAGCTCTTCGGCCAGTTCCTGAAGGTACAGAAGTGCCCTGTGGCACAGGGCAGAGTCAGAGCCGTACTCCCAGCCGCTTAACTGAGAGCCCACTTTTCCAGACACTTAGCTGATTTCATCTCACTGGATCCTCCCAAGGACCCTGCAAAGCAGCTATTAATTTTCCCTCCCCCTGTGATAAAGAACCGGAGATCCAGGGGCAGTTACAGACTTGGCCAAGACAGGACTCAGATCACGTTCGTGGAATGTGAACCCAGATCTGCCAACTCCAAGTCCAAAAGCACTTTCGGTCTATCACAGAGACCAGTAAGAGCCAACGGAAGAATGGAAGGGCACAGAGAGACTGAAAAATACTGGACAGTAAAATTGCAACGAAGACCTGGAGGAAACTGAAAAAGGTGACAGGATACAAGGCACAGAAAGGAACCTCCTAGACAGACAAACTTAGCAACAGGTAAAAGTTGCTGTGGTGAGACCTAGAAGATGGCTCAAGTCCCCAGAACCCAGACGCCACCCCTGCTTGGCTGACACCTCATCACAGCCTCTCAGCTCTCCAACATCTGTCCCACCCTGCTCCCTTCCCTCCGCCCCCCTCCACCAAGCTGTGCCCCACAATCCTTACACTTGGGCAGCCCTTCGGCGGGGTCGTTCCCCAGGAGGGGTCTCAAAGTCCTCAGGGGGCCTCTTTGGAGGTGGAGACTCTGGCTGATCTAGGTCCTTGGACAACTTCAGCAGTAGCAGCTCTGCCTTGGACCTTCGACCTCGTTTCTTAGGCATGGGGGCGGAGAGAGGGCTGGATTGATCTAACAGACCAGGAACCAGAGGGGCTGATGGAGGATTAGGCTGTTGGGGCCTTTTGGGGCCTTTCCGTGTCCTACCACCTCTCTTCCGGCCGGGCTTTGAGGCCCTAGGTTTTGAGACCTTTGACATCTCTGAAGAAAGATCTGTAGAGAAGAATATGGTCTGTGAGACGGGACCAGAGCTCAAATCTCTTAGGAACAGATTGTTCCATACGCAGGTTGGTAAGATCCTGTGAGCTCACCCTGCTCTCTTTCATCTTAGGCTATACATGGGGAGATAAAAAGATTAAACGACAAGGTACATACCTTGCTGTTCAAGTCTGGAGAAGCCTTCTTGTTCTGCAGGGAGCCTGCTTTCATCAAGAGAATCCTCAAATCCAGGCAAAGGTGTAGGTAAAGACATCTCTATGGAAGCCTCAGCACTGGTTATTTCTGAAGAGGCCTTGACATCAAACTGGTTTAGCACCTCTTGTCCAGGAGAGTCTACCACAGTCATGTTCCTCACGGGGCCGGCCTCCCCCAGGGCAACGCAGCCGACCCCGCAGGTCTCCATCAGCACCCCCTAAAGTGGCTGTCCCTGCACAGAGACAGGCACGTGAGGAGAAGGCAAAGCTATTTGCACTGGCTCAGACTTTTCTACTTTCCTGTCTTTTCTCCTCCCATCCCACCCACCTCCCCCAACTTCCCCAGGGGAATTATTTAACGATAATTACCAAACACCTTCTGTCAGGCACTATTCTAGGAACTGATCATATGACAACAAGCAAGGCAGACAAGGTCCCTGCCCTCATGGAACCTACACACTAGTGGGGCTGGCAATGAACAGATAATAAGAAAGTTAATTTATTGATTAAATGCTTACTATGTGCCAAGCACTATATTGCTTAGCCAGTTTAATTTAAAGCTCTTAAATTTTCTTGTAAGGATAATGCAATGAATGAACAATTCTTCAACTCCTTTCCCTAAAACCCAATGAAATAAAGCATCCCTTTCCCTCAAAAAAAATTAAAAAAAAAAAAAGAGATAGAGAGAGAGAAATCACCTGTTATGAATCCAGAGAAGGGCCACAACTTCCTAAAACAGACTATAAAGAATAGTTGCCAGATACATAAAATTTAGACCGCAGTGGAGGAGGATGCCCAGAGCTAACATCCATCGTTGTGAATACTAGTTAAGGAACAAATTTATTTTATAAGTAAGAGTTATCTAGTGGCCTGCCATCAATCTTTCACCTGCAAAGGGGAGGAGGATGGTATGAAACAATTAAGGAACATTCACTACATTAAGAGACCTTTCCCACATTGAAGAATGGACTAAAGGTGCACCTGGTTGACTCAGTAGGTAAGAGCGTGTGACCCTTTATTTAAGTTTATTTATTTGAGAGAGAGAGAGAGCACATGCCAGGAAGAAGGGCAGAGAGAGAGAGGGACAGAGAATCCCAAGCAGGCTCCATGCTTAGAGTCAGGGCTCGATTTCAACAAATGTGAGATCATGAGCTGAGCTGAAATCAAGAGACATACGCTTAACCAACTGAGCCACCCAGACATCACGAGAATTTTCTAATGGAGAAGCTGTGGTATAAAGATTGGCAGTAAGCATTTAACCTAGTGACACATTGAGTTTAAACAATTGTGGTAACTACTGCTATAAAACAGACTCTAAACTGAAATTAAATTTGAATTAAAATTTTGAAAGGTGCTGCAATGTAAAAATAAGAATTTTCTGACTGTAGTAGACTAAGACAAAGAAGTATCCTCCTGTTTGTAAGGTTGGTAACCGGAGAAGTAAAGGGCTATTAATACCATTTAAATATTTAATAGAACTAAAAGCTGTATACTATGTTGCTTCCAAAACACCCAGCAGAACACAAGAACCAAGAAAAAAAACTGTTTTAAAGGCTGTACAATATGAGACTGAAAATAAAAGGAACACACACAAAAAAGAAAAAAAACCTACATAGAAGATAAAGATATGTATAACAATGACCAAAGCTCAATCCATTCGTTTTAATTTTTGCACTGATTTTAAAAAGTCAAACTATATGCTTTGAAAGAGTGTCTAACACAGGGGCACCTGGGTAGCTCAGTCAGTTAAGCATTCAACTCTTGATTTCAGCTCAGGTCATGTTCTTGCAGTTTATGAGTTCAAGCCCCGCGCTGGGTTCCGAGCTGACAGTGCAGAGACTGCTTGGGATTCTCTCCCTCCTTTCTCTCTGTCCCTCTCCCACTTGCTCTCTCGCTCACTCTCTCTCTCAAAATAAATAAATAAACTAAACATAAAAGAAAGAAAGAGATGTCTAACACAAAGGAACTCAAAGAGCTGTAAGTCAAAAGATATATTAAAATACATAGGGCAAATGCAAGCACAAAGAAAATAGTTTTGTTGGTAATAGCAAAGTTGAGTTCAGGGAAAAAAGTATTAAATGAGACAAAGAGGGAATACTTTATTATAAAACCTCAAATTATATAAAAGATAAATGTCATGAACTGTTAGACGTCAAATGACAGCATCGAAATAAAGTAAAATCTTCAGGAAGTACAAGAACTACTTCTTTTAACCATTGACAGATCAAGTAGATAAGGAGAGAGAAGACATGAATAAAATGATTATTTGATCTCTCTATTGGTCCAGGTTCAGCTGCACAGAACAGAATCTTCTCTGGCCAGTTCAGCTAAAAGGGATTTATTATAGGGTATTACACGGTTCACACCAGGGGTTCCCAAAGTGTGGTGGTCCAGGCAGCATCAGCACCACTTGGCAATTTGTTAAAATGCAGATTTCCAGTCCAATCCCAGACCTATCGAATCAGAAACTCTGGGACGGGGCCAGCACTTTGTGTCTTCACAAAGCCCTTTAGATTATGAGGAGGCACCTGCGAATCACGAAGCCCCTGCCACAGCTGATGGCTCCATGAATTGCCTCTGCAACGATCAGAAAGTGACCTGACTTAACACGGAAGACCCTTCTCTGGCTCCCAGATCCAGAATCATACCCCTGCCACAATCCGAACCAATAATATGTATATTGCCTCCTGGTCTGCCTCTCTCCTCTCCAAACTGAGGTTTAAAATTGAGTTCTTCAAGAGCACATTTAATTGGCAAGAACTAAATTATATTCAAAATCTTGGATGGAAAAAAATTCCAGGAAATGAAACTTCTAGTTTTCCAGGCTCTCAAGTGGGGGTTTTTCCTTCTCTCACGTCCCACTTACCCCATGGTAGAAAAGAGCAGGAATTCTTGTCAATTCCTCTCCAATGCCACTTCTAGATCAAGAGTTCTCCCTATCTTGTAAAAACTGTTCTTTCAAGCTCAGAACATTCAGCTAAACCATTGTTACTCACTTGCTGTCACACACTGGACCTTGTCATCACACAAAACCTTTTAACCTCCAAAATCACAAAGACATCCCACTATCTGATCACAACCTCCCATCTTTATGGCGAGATTGCTCAACTACTGTCTAGATCTATTCTTCAACCTTATCAAGCCACTATTGATCTCTCCAATTTCTCCCTGTGTTGGCCACATCCTTTCTAGCTTAGATTCCTTTATTTGACTCAGACTCTTATTGATATTAAAGAAAGTTCCTTTCTTGTCTTTTTGCTCCACAAAACTGGCAAAATTTAAGCCCTGGATGAACCAACCATCCTTCTTTTCCATGTGTGTATCTAAGGTGCCGAGTGCTAGCATTCACACTTTCTCTCTAGTCAGCCCCTACGTTACCTCTCCCCCAAAATGTGGTGCCCTGGTTCTCAGCAGATATTTTGCCTCTGATTCCCAAAACAAAACCCAAAGCCATTATGTGGGAAATACTTCAATGTCTGGTCAAGAAGCCTACTCTCTGCATCTGAAACCTTCATCTACTTTCTAAGCCCAACCTCCACTTGTGTTCTAGCTCCATTCCCCCACCTCCTAAGGACACTGGAATTGTTTACCCTTTTCCTTTTCATTGGCTGTTGTCCAATTGGTTGCTTTATTTATTTATTTATTTATTCATTCATTCATTTATAAAGATTTTATTTTTAAGCAATCTCTACTTTCATTCATTCATTCATTCATAAAGATTTTATTTTCAAGCAATCTCTACACCCAACAAGGGGCTTGAACTCAATGACCCCAAAAACAAGAGTCACATGCTCCACTGAGACAGCCAGGTGCCTCCCCAGCTGCATTTAAATACTTCTAATTCCCAGGATGACTGGGTTGCTCAGTCAGTTAAGTGTCTGACACTGGTTAAGCGTCTGACTTCGGCTCAGGTCATGATCCCACAGTTCGTGAGTTCAAGCCCCGCGTCAGGCTCTGTGCTGACATTTCGGAGCCTGGAGGCTGCTTCTGATTCTGTGTCTCCCTCTCTCTGTCCCTACCCCACTTGTATGCACATGCACTCTCTCTCTTTCAGAAATTAACATTAAAATTTTTTTAACATCTATAAGTCTTATCTTAACACACATACAACTATTCTTCAACCCATCTTCCTCCTCCCTCTCACAGTCAAACTTTTAAGAATTCTCTGCACATGATGTTTTAACTACCCTGCTTCATTCTGCTTAGGATTTTGCCTTCCAACTAATCACTGAAGCTAAAGTCCTCAATCATTGCTGTGTCAACTAATTCAGCAGACACTTCTCAGTCTCCTTTAACTCGATCTCTTAGCAGCACTGATGCTACTGATCACTCCTTTCTTGAAACATTGTCTTTTCTTGAGAAGCAATTCAAGTGCAATAAAGTTTCAGATCTTTAAAGTTTTCCTGTCTTTTAGAGTTGTCTCATCCACACCCATTTGCTTCTTTGTTTCTTTGCTAATGTACTCTTTTGTCTTTTCTTTTTTAAAATTGTCTCTATAATACTTTTAGCTGAAGTAGAATATTTATAAATATGTGTAGAATACAAAGAATAACAATAAAGCACCTGTTCATCTGCCAAGTTTCAACTTAGTGTTAATGGAAACAGTAACTCTTTCATACTCGAAATCTTTAAAATTGAAACATATATCACAATTATATAAATATAATGACAAATTAGCTGACATAAAAAATGTTGAGAACCATCACAATGACTCTTGGCAAGCACTCAACTCAGCCAGTGAGAACAGAGTGGCCGAGCCTATAGGAGAAAAGCCGACTGGCTTCAAGTACACAGTGGGCCATGAACATGAGTTCATTCGTTTTACAGAGGAACTGGGGAATGTCAGTTAACACAGGGAGCTAGTTAAATAGGTATCCGTAGGGGCGCCTGGGTGGCTCAGTTGGTTGAGCGGCCGACTTCAGCTCAGGTCATGATCTCACGGTCTGTGAGTTCAAGCCCCACATCGGGCTCTGTGCTGATGGCTCAGAGCCTGGAGTCTGCTTCGGATTCTGTGTCTCCCTCTCTCTCTGCCCTTCCCCTGCTCACACTCTGTCTCTATGTCTCTCAAAAATAAATAAAAACGTTAAAAAAATTTTTAAATAGGTATCCGTTCAGAAAACTTCTATTACTGTGTTAAAGAATTTCCACATCAACACACAAATATATATCTCGTTCATCTTAGTTACTAGCCAGTGTTGCATAGAATTATAGTTCATTCAGATATCCCCCATTTGATGGACAAATGAATCACAACACTATTACAAACAATACTGCAATAAATATCTTAGTATGTATCTCTTCGTTAATGAGAAATTATTTTCTAAAATAGTGATGTGAAGTGGAATTATCTTACTGGGCTAAAGGATACACACATTTCAAAATTTAATAGACACTGCAAATAGCTCACCAAAACAAAAATCAATTTATAATCCCACTAACCGTGTATCGGTACGGATTTTACCACACCCTTGCCAATCTGTTGGATGAAAGAATTCTTCCCTATCGTATTTATTTGCATTGTCCTGATAATGATTGAGGTTTGCGACTTCTTTTTATCTATTGGACATCTATATTTTTTTTATGAATTGCCTGTACTTAAAATTTGCCCATATTTCTACAGGACAAAGCAATCTTTTCCTTATTCATCTGTGGAATTATTTATGTTGCAAGTCCTTTGTCTCTACTTTTTAAAAAGCTTTGTTTAGGGGCAGCTGGGTGGCTCAGTCAGTGGAGCATGCAAATCTTTATCTCGGGGTTGTAAGTTCAAGCCCCATACCGGATGTGAAGACTACTTAAAATAAAACAAAAATAAAATATTTTAAAAATGTCTATTTATTTTGAGAGAGACAGAGAGCCAGAGCACGAGAAGTGGTGGGTTGGAGAAAGGGAGACCTAGAATCCGAAGCAGGCTCCAGGCTCTGAACTGTCAGCACATAGCCTGTCTTGGAGCTCAAACCCACAAACACTTAAATTATGACCTGAGCTGAAGTTGGACACAACCAACTGAGCCATCCAGGCACCCCGGAGAATATCAAAAACAAACAAATAAACAACAACAAAAAAACCAACAAAAAAACCCCATCTTTGTTTATAATGCTTCTTACTAAACTGAAGTTATAATTTCTGAATTAAATTTTTCCCTTTATTTTTCCTTTATGACTTGTTTGTGTCTTTAAAAGGCATCTCCTACGCCACTGATATAAACATACCCTATTTTATTTTCTTCTAATACTTTTTCTAGCTTTGAATCTTAAATGTAGCTCTTTAGTCCATGTGGTATTTTCTTATGATAATAAGAGATATAGGTATTTACTTACTTCATATGTATCTTCCCTGAAAGTTTCATAAGGATCTTGCCTGATTCACTACTGAATCCAGAACCCAGTACATGGTAAGTGCAATAATTAGACTTTGTTGATTGAATGACTCACTTCTCAAGGTGCAAAAATCCCTTTAAGGATTCCTTTCTCTAGAAGGCAGCAGCAGGGTATGGTGGTTAATTTCCATTTATGATTTCACAATACAAATTCTAGACACGGGTAAAGGAAGGGAGGTTTAATGGATTTTGCTAGAGCTTATAAAAGTTTACATTTGCACCTCAACTTGTTTGGAACGCTCCTTCAAGGCTGCTAGGATTTCTCTAGTTGAGGAAAATAATTAGTTAACACAGTTCCTCAAGTATGAAATTATGTTAAACACACTGTTTGGTCTAATACACTGTTTCCCAAAGTGTTCCTATGGTACAGCTGGTGGTATGCAAGATGATTTCAGTGATACAAAATGAACAGTTTTATTTGACTGTGTTTTTATTTCAACTTGTATTAAAAAACTCTAGCCCAGGAAACTCATGGATTCATCCATCTTGCTTAGATTGAGACTAAAGCACTTACATTTTAAAATAAACCAATTTTTAAAAACTACTAAGAAAATAATACATTTGATAAGAAGGGATGGCAAAAAGTAACCAAGGCACAGGAATGGCTGAAGTTTGTGTAACGATATGCCACTAGGGCGAAGAGCTTCGCCATGTATACACTACACCCCTCTAACAAAGTGAGTTACTACGGGTGGGGCCGAAGTCGCCACCTCTGCCTTCCCCAGCAGACGGCCAACTTGCTGCGGGATGAAAGGACTGGAAGGGAAACATAACTGGCCCTTGGCTGCGCCAATGGGGTTGCAGCGCGCGGGGCACAACCCCGGGGTTAGAAGAGTCTCATCGAGGAAGAGGATGAGACACAGCAGAATGAGAACGACCCGCTACCACTCTAGGGGTGACCGTCTGCCCTTCCTCAGTCATGGGCGTGCGGGCAGCTTCCATCCGTAGCCTGTGATGGGGGCGAGCCCTGAGTTTTCTGAGGCTGAGGACTACTGTAGGTTTACTGAGTCCGAGGGCTGCAATGTTAGCAACGACGCGGCCGGGACACAGGATGCCGTGTCGCCCGCACCGCGTCGAGAAAGAAGGCAAGAGCCGTGGTTAGCAGGGATAAGGGATGTCCGGTTGCACTACAGGGAAGGAGGTGGGGAGCGTGATGGCTTCTGCAGCAGCCCAGGGGCTGGAAATCGCGATGCTGTGCAGAGGGAAGAGAGGAGCCGGGAGCTGGTTCCCATTATCTTAGTGCTATGGGAAGAGGAGGAGGAGGAGGAATCGTGGGGCCCCCGCACACCCCGCTGCGGTACACTCACCCTCACCAAAGTCCTTCCGGAAGTCCAAGTTCGAAGATGGCGCCGCCTGTCTGGTCGCGGTTTTATGACGAAATCTGGTAGCTACTCTTCATTGTCCCTCCCTCCCCTCCCCCTCGCCCCCCGCCCCGGCCGCCAGTGCACAAGGTAAACACGTGAGCTTGGTGGGGACTTTGTGCCCGAAGACGTTTTCTCAGACTATGTATTCCACAATGCAGTGCGGCGAGAGTCCCGCGCCCTTTCGGAGCGGGCAAAGCTCCTGGGCTTTAGCCGCGCAGGGGACGCTGCGTGGCCTTCTGGGAATTGCAGTGTCAAGAAAGGAAGATTGACGCCTGCGCGGTGACGGTCGTCGCGCCCCGAGGATTCCTAAGGGGCCTGTACGCGAGCCTCGAGTGTGCGGCGCGCCCAGGCCTGGCTGCTGCTCGCGAGGACTGGAAGCCTGCCTAACGGTCAAGGCTGCCGGCTGCGTGGCTGGCAGGGCCAGGCTGGAGTGAGAATAACTACGCGGCGCAGTCCCAGCCGAAGACACAGACTGAGATGGAGGAATCCTCGCGGCGACTTGCCAGAGGATGACTGGGGCCTCCGCGGAGGGCAGCCACTCGAGTCAGTGCTACAAAAGCACATTAAAGGGGACTGGGAAAAGGACAGGGAAGGGGAGTCAATAGTCGAAAAGCCTGGCGTGGGGACTCTGTTCTCGGCTGGGACCCTGGCCTTGGTTGGGCATAGGCCTTGCCCTGCTCCCTCCCTGGGAGGTGCGATGCTGGTTAAGGGCGCTACTTTGGCTCAGATCAGGATCTCGGCTTTGTGAGTTCAAACCCCGCCCTCCAGGCTTTCTGCTGTCAGCAAATGGTCGGCTTCAGAGCCCCTCCCCTCATCATGCCCTCTCAAAAATAAACATTAAAAAAAAAAAATGGGGGAGGTGGGATGCTGGGGGACATAGAAGGTAACAAATATCTGCTCTTTCTTGAGACATTTAAAGCCATATAAACTTCACGGGTCTCCACCTATCAACTAGGAGAGTTCAGGATGTATAAATATGAACCGGAAAAGGTGGAGTAAACCAGCCTTTCTCTTCCCAAAAAATCCGAACCTATTAAATTCCCTTGGTTCCACAAAACATTTAAGAAAACCGTGGAAGGAGCTAGCTAAGACTTAAAAGCAGGAGTACAGAGACTCCTATCCCAACCCTCTTTAGCATCCTAAAGGCAAAGTAAGGCTGCGCTATAGCTCAGGACCAACTTGGTTAGAACGCAAAATCGGGTGCAGCGGAGGCTACAGTTCCCCTAGTACATTCTATCTGAAATGCTTTGTCGGATTGACAGCTCTCAGCTTCAAACACTTCTGTGATGAACAAATGTCTCTCCATTCCTGTTGCCTCAGTTACACTGTTTGACTTTACTGCAAAGTATTCACATGGCTCAAAATTCAAAGGATACATAGGGTGTAAAGTGAAGACTCCCACCTGTCTCCACATCCACACAAGCAGTTCCTTATTACAGATTCAAAATATTTTATATAGTCATGCACATATGCAAATGCATATGTATCTTCCCCCTTTAATTCGAACAGCAATTACACACTGTCCTGCATCTGGCTTCTCTGAACTCAATGTACCTTGGAGATTGTTTCATTTCTGTACATAAAACTTTCCTCATTCTTTATCATGAATGCTTAGTAATGATATGAATATAGTATATCATTGACCTTGAACACAGGGGTTAGGGATGACAACCCCAGCGTAGTAGTGGAAAATCCACGTAAACTTTTTCTCCCCCCAACACTTAAATACTAAATAGCCTACTGTTGACTGGAAGCCCATATACTATCAATTAACATGTATTTTGTATGTTAATATGCATTATACGCTGTATCACAATAAAGTAAGCTAGGAAAAGGAAAATCTTAAGAAAATCATAAAGGAGGAGGAAATACTTTTACAGTCCTGTATTGTAACGAAGAAAACCCATGTAAGTGGACCCACACAGTTCAAACACGTGTTGTTCAAAGATCAACTTGTTAATATTAATGGATATTTAGGTGGTTTCTAGTCAACACTGCTATAAATAACCTTGTTACTTCAAACTTGAGCAACTATATGGGTAGGTAGCATAAATTCCTAGAGGCAGAGTTGCTGGACCAAAGTTTAGGTGCATTTGTAATTTTGATTGATAATCAACAGATCTTGTTTATCTGCCTCTGTATCAGTTTCCTTTCTGAAGCATATAGCTGACCCTGTGGATCTGCTTAATTTTAATGATTAAGATGCTCAATACATAAAAAAAACCATGAGTCGATAATCCTTAGGAAAAAAAAGGAGAGGGAGAGAGAGAGAAAGCCAACTAACCAATAACTACTCATTGTACGCCACTGGAAATAAACAGCGATCAAGTCTTGGAAACTAGCAAATGAAAGGAAAGAAACATTTCTCCTGTCTTTCCAATAAGAACTATAATTCAGAATAAATAACTACTGAGGAGTTCTTTTTAGAAGATTACCAGCTAAGAAATATGGAAACAAGGACAGAATTAGGGGGAAAACTCATTTTGTAGCCCCTAATGAAATAATTCAGGCGATAACCACCAGTGGATAAAACCACTAAGTGAATTTGAGAAACTTTAAAACTGGGGGTCTCAGTTAAGCATCCGACTTTGGCTCAGGTCATGATCTCACAGTTCGTGAGTTCAAGCCCCACATCGGGCTCTCTGTTGTCAGTGCAGAGTCCACTTGGGATCCTCTGTTCCCTCTCTCTGCGCCTCCCCTGCTCTCTCAAAAAAACTTAAAGGAAAAAAAAGGACACTAAAACTGGACATGGAACAAACAGCTATTTGCCTCCTGATGTGAGGCAATATGAGACAGAACCACTTATTAAGTATTGTTGCCCAAAAAGTTAACTGGTTAGAGGAATGAATTAACTGACATCACATGGAAACCAATCATCAAATCTAGAGTGGGGAACATTTTATAAGACGATCTGCTTCCTGAACAAGTCAATGTCCTGAGAAAAGAAGGGAGGTTGAAGAGAGGTTTTGATCACAAGAAACTGAAGACATAACCAAATGTAATGTGTAGATTTGTTTGGATCCTGACTCAAATCAACTATAAAAAAATCCAGTTTTTGAGATAAATAAGGAAATTTGATTATGGATTAGACAATACTGAAAAAGAATTTAGTAAGTGTTAACAGTAACATGGCAAACTTCCGTATTTTTTAGAGATGCATACTGAGGTTTGTAGGACTGAAATGATACAATATCTGGGATTTGCCCTAAAGTAACTTCAGCAAGGAAAAAAAAAAAAAAGGAAATAAAAAGAAAGCAAATGGGGGTGCCTGGGTGGCTCAGTCGGTTGAGCGTCCAACTTCGGCTCAGGTCATGATCTCGCAGTTCGTGAGTTCGAGCCCCACATCGGGCTCTGTGCCAACAGCTCAGAGCCTGGAGCCTATTTCGGATTCTCTGTCTCCCTCTCTTTCTGTCCCTCCCCCACTCATGGTCTGTCTCTCTCTGTCTCAAAAATAAATAAACATTTAAAAAAATATTAAAAAAATAAAAAGCAAATGTGGCAAATCTTGATAATTATTGTACCTGGGACGGGGATTAGTATGGTTCACTGTACTTTGGAGTTATGTGAAATTTCTCAATAAAACACATACATGTACACACAAAATGGGTGACTCTCCATTTTTTTAGGCCAACTGCAATGGTTAGACTCACAAGCTGGCCCCAACCCAACCTCCTTTGCAGCTTTATCACTCACTCTCCACATAAGCCTCAGGTCTGGCCTCACCACACCACTTGACACACTGGAATTGGCCATGCATTTTAAAGCCTATTCTGTTTTTGCATTCACGCTCTTCCCTCTGCTGATCTGCCTTCCCGTTGTTTTCCAACTGGGAGACTCCCTACCCTCACGGTCAGATGCTCCCTGTGAAATCTTCAACCTTATTAGATCTCCTGGTGTCATCCATGGTTGCCTCCTAGAAACCATAGTTCATACGACTAGTAGAACTTCTGTCTGTCTCCACCATGATGAGTGCCTGCCTCAAAGGCAGACAGCATAAAAGTTAGGGGTACAGGGGTGCCTGGGTGGCTCAGTCGGTTAAGTGGCCAACTTCAGCTCAGGTCATGATCTCACGGTCTGTGAGTTCGAGCCCCGCGTTGGGCTCTGTGCTGACGGCTCAGAGCCTGGAGCCTGCTTCAGATTCTGTATCTCCCTCTCTCTCTGCCCTTCCCCTGCTCATTCTATGTCTCTCAAAAATAAATGTTTAAAAAAAAAAAAAGTTAGGGGCACAGTCTCTCCATCCGGACTGCGAGATCACAAGCTACTTTTGTTTCTGTGTTACCCTGGGCAAGTACCTTAGCCTCTCTGTGCCTTAGCTGTATTGCCTCGGGAAGTAACTGTGTCTCAGTTTTCTCATCTATAAAATTTCTCTTCAAAGCGCTATCTTAGCCTTCCTAAATGGATCAGAAAAGGATTAGAGCAGTTTCTCACACACAGTAAGTACTCAGTGCTGAGAATACTAAATTCTTATTAATACATAATTATTTAATATATTAATATATTATACTAAAATACTAAAGATAACTCTAATTTGTCCCTATATTCCTCCTCATATCTAGCTCGGTGTCTTGCATATAGATGCTTGATAAATGGTTGATGACTTGGATTGGTTTTGGTGTCCATACTGACCTTCGCTTTGGCTCCAAAGCCCTGGCGCAGAACTAGTCATTGCAGAGGTTCATAAAGGGCTGAGATGGGTACAGGTCCTAAAAGGGGTTACAGCCGCGCCTGGGTGGCTTCATTAAGTGTCCAGCTTTTGATTTCAGCTCAGATCATGATCTCATGGTTCATGGGATCGAGCTCTGCATCAGGTCTGTGCTGACAGCACGAAGCCTGGCTGGGATTCTCTCTCTCTCTCTCTCTCTCTCTCTCTCTCTGCCCCTCCCCTGTTCATGGGCATGCTCTTTCTCTCTCAAAATAAATAAACTTAAAAGAAAAAAAAGAGGGGCTGGAGGCTCTGGACTTCTAACCTAAGTGATGACGATACTAAAGAGATACAAAGGCAGCAGAGTTGCTGAATGTAGGGAGTATGTCATTTATTGACCCTGTGTTCCCCCACTCACTGGTCGCTACTCTTGACTCGTAGAACGACGGGTACGGAACTGCAAGGAATCATCCCCAGCTCCGTGATCACCAGATCCACCAGTTCTGGGGGGGTCACATCATAGACTAGATTCAACAGCCGGAGGGACGGGTGGTTCTGCCAGTCAGCCAGGGCCACACGTTCTCCTCGCTCACACAGCAGATCGTCGGGGTCGTCTGCAATGGGAGATGTACTCATTTATGTCCTTTTCGAAAACTGTACTTCAACCTTCCCTCTCCCTCCCCCAATCTCAGATCTCGGGAATCTCCTCTCCTGCCCTCCTGGGCTCCTTACCTAGCTCATTAGAGACAAAGGCATCAGTCTGCACACGCTCACAGAACTTGTATGTTTCACAGCAGACCAGCACTGGCACATTATGGGCTCGTGCCACCAGGGCCAGCTGTGCTGTCCCCACCCGTGACATCACGGACCCGTTGGCCAGGAGTGCATGAGCTCCCAATAGCACCTTAGAAACCTATTAGTTTGGAATAGTGGAGAGGGGGAGAAAATGTGGTACGTGATTAATGCAGAGAAAGGCTCCCCACTCCTGCCCAGGACAGCAATATTAAGTTGATAATAAAACTTAATGATGTTTCTTCTTGGAAAACATCTGACCATTGAGCCATGAGCCTCCCCCTGGAAAACGAAACTCCAAAATTACTTTTGTCCTGTTTCCTCTTGGTGGCTGCTAGTTTAATATTATGTTCTTAACGATAGCTACACAGTTCTACTAATGTGCTATAGGTGTTTTTCCCAATTAAATATCAACAGGGATACAAAATTCTAGTATTTTTAAATAATTGTAGCCTTAGGAAGATGGGATTATGTCTATACAATGACACCCTTTTACCTCCAATTTTGGAGTCCCTCTCATCTGCCCTCACCTCTGGGAGCACATAGGAGGCTGCAGGAATCAGCAGGTAGGAGGCAGGGACCCCAGCACGGACCAGAGAACGTAGTGTGTGCCTTCCCTCCAGCCGTGGCCGGCTGTCCACCACTACCACCCGAAACCGCCGGCCCTTAGCCCAAGCCTCCTGAAGAATTCGTGATACCAGAGACGAGCTGGAGTGAACGGAGAGGAGGATTGGGTTACAGATTGCACCATCAACCAGCCAGCTCATTCCTAAAGGGCAAAGGAGCTCTCCCGTCTTCAGCCTGTTTCATGCCCCAATTCCCTCAGTCACAGGGTCTGAACCGTACCATCCATATACAAGGACCACGTCTCCATGACTGATCTTCTTGTAAGCAAAGCGGGAAATTGCCTGAGCCGCAAGCACAATCTTCTCCTGCACATACCGATCAATGGCTGCTCGAAGTTCTGACTTGGCCTAAATGGATTAAGATGTTTAGGGAACAAGAAATGGACACATTTCTTCCTCGGATTGTCGTGCTAGATGCTTTGGATACGTGTATAATGACGGGTTCCCAGGGAGCCCAAGTCAGACAACCCAGCCACTTCCTTAACCCTTGACCAGGGCTGAACGGCTGCGCTGTCCCTCCTGGGAGTCCTGAAAGTCTTTGTCGGCTGGACCCCCAGGCGCATGCCTTGCTCATTCCTCATATTCATCACCTCCTCTTCCCGCTTAGCGCTGCTCACACCCGTGATCTCCTTGTTCAGGAACTTGATGGCATTGTACATGCTTGCTGACAGGGGACGGCACTGAGTCAGGAAGCTACAAAGACAACACCTCACGTTTATGTGACTCTTCACAACTTACGTTCATGTTTAAAAAGCTTTTCTTTAAAAAGAAGACAGAGAACAGAAAAACGAAACAAGACATAAAAGAGCAAGAGAAAAGGGTACAAGAAGAGGACTTGCAGTGGGCCTCCTTACCTGAAGTAGGGCTTTAGTTTATTCACTAGGTCCCTTGAGAGTTCTTCGTTGGGAGGTGTTGTATAATCCTGAATCACCTACAGGGTACAGAGGATGATCAGCAAAAGGTCCCCTAATAAGGTTTGGTCTCTGAAAGGGGGGGGAGGGGAAGAGGGGCTAGGGCAAGCTTCACTGGGGAAAGTGTTCTGAGGACGGAGTCATCCCCCCTGTCCCCCCAGAGATTACTTTGGGAGGCAGAAGCTGAGGTAGTGCTGGGGAGGTGGGATTGGGTCCTAGAGGGGACAGGACGACCTACCTGCTGCAAGGCACGAAGCAGGGCAATACACCGGGCATTGGAGCCACTGACCAGGCCCTGGGAGTACTGCAGGCCGAGTCGCACCATGGCTGGGTGGATCACAGAGGATGGGATGCTGATGGGATGGCGGTGTCACACACTTTGCAAGGGAGCTTGAGCACCTACTGCCCACCTGCCCCTGATGAAAAGGAACTTCCTTCACCAGCACAGACACCCCCATTTCCTCGAGAATTCTGCCTTGTGTGCATGCTTCCTCCACAGACCCCATTCTCAAGTTTTCAGTCGCTCCCAATCCTAAGTTACCCAAATTCCTAGAACTTAAAAGTTGTGACAATTTCATAGGCTCCTACCTCATATACTGAGTCAGAGAATTGTGTCTGCTGTACTGGGGTAGGTGAGAGAAGAGACTGACTTTGGATCCATAATCATTTCGTGTAGGAACCTTGACAAAATAGGGGAACAGGACCAGTGGGAAAAAAGTAAACAGTGAGGCTACTTGGACCCAAATACCCATTCTTCTTTGGGTCTCACTTCGACCTGAGCACCTTTGCCCCCTCTTTCCCGTCTTCCTTAGGCAATTCCTGGCCACACACCGAAACCACTTCCTACCTGTTGTTGCTCTGGTTTTTTAGCAAGCCGTCTCAGAAGTGTGAGGTCATCGACCTGAGTGTGCTCAGGGAGACGCTTCACTCCTAAAAGGTAATGATTACGGTTTCAAGACACTGTAGATGGTAATGCGAAATCTGCTTTTAAAGGCGCATCGAGAAAAACTGGACAGGGGGAGGGGAAAAAAAAAACAGGGAGAAAAAGGTAGAAGAAACAGAGACAAGATGAGGTTGAGGGAAAAATGCTGAGCTCTTGGTCCCACGGCAAAGAATGGGAGAGGAGAGCTGTTTTACCACGGGGAAGCCTGAGCTAACACGGGAATTCGAATCAACGAAGGTCTTGAAACGAAGGGAAGGTACCTGAGGGGGTTTCTCCAGCAGTACTGGGGCAGGCCCGGGGAGGTGGGCCTCCTTGTTCCCCTTTCCTTGCCTGTTTCAGGGCCCTCTCCGCCTCCTGCTTGGCCCGCCGCTCAGCACGAAGTTCAGCTTTACTTCGACCAGCTGGAACTTTCCCCCCGGCAGTGGCCGGCTGACTGCCAGGTCCTGCTTGCTCCTTGGTTGGGCCTACTAAAGACAGAAGGAAGAGGCGCCCAAGCCCCAGGCAGGTAGTATCTATCTATGCCCCAGCCAAAGCTCCCGTTTATCTAAACGTCTTCACTCTTCACTTGCTCAGCCCCACTTTGTCCTATCTCCCCCTCTTCTCTCCCACATATCCAGTTCCACATCCCAGCCCTTTAAAAAAGCTTCCGCACCTTGACACTGGGCTGCAGGTACAGCAGAGCCAGTTTCTGGCTCTGCCCCCTTTTCCTCCTTCCGTTTCTTCTTCTGCTGTTTCTTTTCCTTCCGAAGCTGCAGCTTCTCTTCTTGGGTCATCTCCCTCCCCTCTGCCTGAGACACAGACATAGAATATTGCTCTTTCCCAACAATTCCAAAGATGAAAAAACACTACTGGAGTCTCCCAAGAATCCCATAAGGTAAAGCCCCTAATCCTAACTCTAACCAGCTAGCTGTTACAAGCTTTCATCCCATAGGGATCGAAATTTCTCCTCCAGGATCAGAATCACATACTGTTAGGGGGGAAAGAATTCTGTAAAATCTGGTTTTCCCGAGAAATAAAGTGAAACGGATGGAAGTTGGGTAAGAATGAAGCTGACACAGCCTGCTGCGTAGCGCTTGACAGGGGTTTTGGAAGGGCACTCTCACTTACCCCTGTCCGAGTAGAAAGCTCTGTCTTCATCCTCGACCCCGAGTCTGCATCAGAAAACAGGTCACAAAGTGAACCAGAGAGGCTCCGGGAGGCTTTGGGGGGACCCGTACTCGGCGCAGCTGGCTGCTGGGTCGTCATGAGCACGGCTCTGCCGCCAGGCGGGAGGCTAGCCAGGGATCCGCGTGGGGACGCAGTGCGCGGCAGGATCAAAAGGAAGGCGGGGGAGGCAGCCGGGAGGGGCCCCCACCCTTGTCGCCAGAGCCAGCCTGTGCGCGGCGCGGGACTGCGCCCCAGGCAGTGCGCGCCAGGGTCCGAAGAGGCGTCGGAACGGAACGACAGGACCCAGAAGGACTCAAGGCTCAGCCGCGGCAGTCCAGCGCCCAGAGGCTCCGCGTACCTGTTAGTGCGCCCCCGCCCTTCACTCACCCTCGCGAACAGCCACAGCCACGGCAGCCATCACCCTCTGTCTTAGGCTCCGCCCGCCGCGGTCCCTAGGCCTACAGCGCCACCTGGGCCGACACCCGCGGCGCGCAACCCCCAGCGGACTACAATCTCCGACGTGCACTGGACTCCGCCCTGGGCTACGGGCACCGATGAGGGCCTTCTCAGCTCTGGGCTCCCAGTCCAGGCAGTCGACTCTTGCTCCTTAAACTACAGTTCCCAGCATGCCGGGGGTGCCGCGCTCTAGAGCGGACGTCCCACCACCCTTCCCACCTCCGACCCCAGCTCTACCCCCCTCCCCCCAAAATGGCGAGTGAGGCAGCGGGGACGCGCTGAGCGGCGGAGGCGAGCGTGTAAAGCCCCTGCAGCCCTGTCAGTCCGGAGCCCGGCTGGGCCCTGCCGCAGGGAACATGCACTTTTCCATTCCTGAAACCGAGTCCCGCAGCGGGGACAGCGGCGGCTCCGCCTACGTGGTGAGGAGCGGCCGGAGCCGGGCCGGGCAGGGGCGGGGATAACGGGCCGGAGCCCTCTCCAAGCGGCCTCTGAGGCCTGGCCGCCACCTTTGGGGCCTATTCCCAGGCAGCCGACTCCCGACGGCCTCTCTGGGAGCTTATATCCCGTCTCAGATTCGTCCAAAGGTCGCCCCAGCTCCTTCAGGTCTTTTGTTCGCCTGCGTCGCCTCCCCCTGGCTGGGCCGCGGCTGCTCTGGTGGGCGTCACTGGCCTCTTGGGGAGGGAGACTGCGGCACCGGCGCCCCAGTAGCCCCCGGGCTGGTCCTTCTGCTTTGGACCTGGCTTGGGGGGAACAGACTAATAAGCTCTCGGAAGATCTCGGTGCGTTACTCAGGCGGAGCTGTGCCAGGCAACTTCTGGCTAGGGTTTTCAAGGGGGTCGCCCAGACTGCGACCCTAAAATGCTTGCCTGCTTTTGTGTCCTCAGGCCTATAATATTCACGTGAATGGAGTCCTGCATTGCCGCGTGCGCTACAGCCAGCTCCTGGGGCTGCACGAGCAGGTGGGACCAGCACCCCTGCCTTGAGGCAGTTTTCAAGCCCTTTCCTACAACTGGGCATCAGTGTCTCCGTTTCTCCTCTCGTCGCTTCCCCTAGGCTGTGTAGTTCCCCTTTAATCACTGCCACTGGGGAGGATCTGGTGCTTCATCTTATCGGTTGACATTTCCGGGGAACTCCCTAAGAAGCTTACTGTCTGCTGCTCTGACTGCTCCTGCTTATACTCACATCCGCCTTTCTGCTTCCTTGTGCCCAGTCTTACTTCAGCCTTTGCCTGTGCATGGAAAGACCGACCTCCCCCGCTCTGCTGCTGAAGCACATTCCTTCTGTCATCTGAGCTACAACCTGCAATTCTTTTCCCTGCTCATACAAACCATTCACCAATTCCCTCTGTGCTCTTTAGCAACTTTCAGTGGGCCTAGCTCTTCAGTTATCCTTGTGTATCTGTGGCGCAATGTTTCTATGTTCTCCTCACCAGATTGCAAGCTCTTTTCAACTCAGTACAGGGCCCTGATTCCACTGATAACTAGCCATGCAACCCTGAGCAAGTTACCTAATTTCTTTGGGCCTTAGTTTCTAAGACTGAAAAATGGATTTGTTCATCTGCAAAGTCCCTTGAAGTCTTAAGACCTGTTGTACACATATTTGGCTGTATTTAACTGGGCACAGAAATTTTCCTTGTAAAGCCCTTTACTTCCCGTGAGGGTTCAATGAACATAGTCTTGCTAAATAATCAAGGGGCTCCCTAGGCCCTGGACCTATATAAACCCTCCTCACACTGTGAAGGGGCTGACTTTGTCCCTAGTAAGATAGGAAACAACTTATATTTAGAACCAAGGAACACAGCTCTGTTGGTGTGCTACCTCCCCCAGAGGAATTATTTCCTGGATGACCAAGCTAGATGGGGAAGGAGCCCAAGAGATCATTTCGAGTGTGGATTACCCCTTCTCATTTGCTGTGTTTGTGTGAAGGGTTGTATCTCTTTCTCCAAATAGCTTCGGAAGGAGTATGGGGCCAATGTTCTTCCTGCATTTCCCCCAAAGAAGCTTTTCTCTCTGACACCTGCCGAGGTAGAACAGAGGAGAGAGCAGTTAGAGAAGTACATGCAAGCTGGTGAGTGGTTGGTGGGAACTTTAGGCCAACTTGAGAACTATGGGAAGAGACTCAAAATAGCTGGTTCTGTAGACTGTCCTGAGTTAATTTCGACATCTGGGGAGCCTTTTATTTCATCTGTTGTTTAATTAAGAAAAGTAAATAGCATGCAAGGATGCTCTAGGTATTAGCAATTCGGTCAATATACTAATACAGTTTGGAAATACTAACGTAATGGTAAATAGTCTTAAAGCAGTTCAGATTGGTGGGGAGAATTTAACTTGAATCTGACATGCTTTAGATTAACATCATTGTTATTTCCCTAGTTCTATAGACTGGACTCAACTAGATGGCAGCCAAGGGTGGGGCAGGTGAAGAATTTATGCAAACAGTGAGTGAGGTGAGGCCAGCTGGGGGATGTGACAGGCCATCACCAGCCCAGGAAATGGGGTAGGGGGGGAACCTACCAAAAAAAGAACTGGGGGGAAGTCAACAGGGAGCCCTAAGATACTGCAACATTGTCCTCTTGTCCCCACAGTTCGGCAAGACCCGCTGCTTGGGAGCAGTGAGACCTTCAATAGCTTCCTGCGTCGGGCACAACAGGTAAGGCTCTGAGTGCTACCGAGATTTAAGGGAAGGACTTTCCTGTAGGGTCATGTCATTTTAAGGCAGTGGCTACAAAAGAGTCATCCAGGCACCTTTTTTTATGGGGTAGGGCTTCTACTGTACTAATGACATCAAGGAAACCCAGCCTGTAATTAAGCAACTGAGAATAAAGACGCTAGCTAGGAGGATCTGGAAATACAGACTTTGGGATGGGTCAGTGCTAGACGCTGGGCAGGTATTAACAAGGCAGTGCCTCCATTCTCATGTATGTTCACAACCAGGAGACGCAGCAGGTCCCCACAGAGGAAGTTTCCTTGGAAGTGCTGCTCAGCAATGGGCAGAAAGTTCTGGTCAATGTGCTAACTTCAGATCAGACTGAAGATGTCCTAGAGGTGAGGCACTTGTACTGCCCTGCCCCTCCTCCCCTGCACCTCAGGGTCCCAGGTTTCAGGGTGTTGGAACCAGCTAGTATGATGAGCTGTACTTCCTTCCCTATCCCCAGGCTGTGGCTGCAAAGCTGGATCTTCCAGATGACTTGATCGGATACTTCAGTCTCTTTCTAGTTCGAGAGAAAGAGGATGGAACCTTTTCTTGTGAGTTTCTGTGGATTTGACTGCTTCCCTGTGCATCTAGTAGTGAATGTGCCCCCCCCCCCCCCGCCAATTCCTCCCAGAATGTACCATTTCCTTAGGGTTTCTCTCTTGGCTTTTCTCTCCCTTAAGTCTCATGATATCTTCCTTTTTTTTTTTTTTTTTAAACCCATAGTTGTACGGAAGTTGCAAGAGTTTGAGCTGCCTTATGTATCCGTTACCAGTCTTCGGAGTCAAGAATATAAGATTGTGCTAAGGAAGAGGTCAGGGCTGGGTTTGGAGGAGGGGGAAGGGTGCTGGGTTAGATTACTGGGCCATGTACTGAGATAGACCACATGGCCCAATAATCTACTGGGAGTAGCAAGCGTTGGGTGTTTTCTACCAGGCCTTCTAAGCTTCCTCCCACTGTACCACCATTTGCCCAAAAATTCCAGATTTCTCCTGTTTTTTATTCTACCCTTCTTGCCTTACCCCAGCTTAGCCCCATTATCCCCTTTCCACCCCTTGACCTCACAGTTATTGGGACTCTGCCTATGATGACGATGTCATGGAGAACCGGATTGGCCTGAACCTGCTTTATGCTCAGGTGAGCTTGGAGCTGCCTCAGAATGCTTCTCCTGAAATAGATACTGGTGTCTCACTCTGCCAAGAAAACTCTTCGTGTCTTTACTCCTAGTTCACGGGGAAGTTCGTAGAATACTATCAGGGCAGCTGCCACAATCTGTTTTCCTTACTTTGTAAGCCGATATAGTCAAGGACTCACTACAAAGAGTTTGCTTAAGTGTGGGGCTAAGGATCCAGATGGACAGAAGTAACTGGATACTTTCCTTGGACCTCTGAGTAGGAGACCCCCCCCCCACCCCTTATCTCTACTGTAGACAGTATCAGACATTGAGCGTGGGTGGATTCTGGTCACCAAGGAGCAGCACCGGCAGCTCAAATCTCTGCAAGAGAAGGTCTCCAAGAAGGAGGTGAGCCTGCTTCCCTCTCTTCTTTCAAGGGGTTGTTTTCTGACTCACCCCACTTCCTTTCCTGACCTGCCCCCTGTGGTGACTGGGTTTCAGTTCCTGCGGCTGGCTCAGACTCTGCGGCACTATGGCTACTTGCGCTTCGATGCCTGTGTGGCTGACTTCCCAGAGAAGGACTGTCCCGTGGTAGTGAGCGCAGGCAACAGTGAGCTTAGCCTCCAGCTCCGCCTGCCTGGCCAGCAGCTCCGAGAAGGCTCCTTCCGGGTCACCCGCATGCGGTGCTGGCGGGTCACCTCCTCTGTGAGTTGGGGTAGGCCTTTGAGATGGCGTTCTGGCAAGCCTTGAGCTTCAGGAATGGGTGGGTCAAGGAGGCAGGCAGATTGGTCAGAATGATCTCAGCCTAACTCCCCTTGCTCTCCCAGGTGCCACTGCCCAGTGGAGGCACAAGCAGCCCAGGCCGGGGCCGGGGTGAGGTACGACTGGAACTGGCTTTTGAATACCTCATGAGCAAGGACCGGCTACAGTGGGTCACCATCACCAGCCCCCAGGTGTGAGCCCACCCTCAGGCCTCCTCTGGAGCCCATTGCACCGCTCTCTTAAATACCCAAGTCTAGGGCTTCCAGGACTCCATGTGAGTGGGAGCCCTGTCTTCGGGGCGCTGGGCTCAGGATGACCACTCTAGTCAGGCTGAGCTCTCTCCTTGCCCTCAGGCTATCATGATGAGCATCTGCTTGCAGTCTATGGTAGATGAACTCATGGTGAAGAAATCTGGTGGCAGCATCAGGAAGGTAAGTGGGAGGTGTGGACCAAGCAGCTGAGTGGCTGTGCTCTCGCTGCCTTTTGTCTTAGGTTTGGGTCTTCTCCTGAGAGGGAGAAGTTATGGGGATTCCAGAGGGATTCTGCCCTTACCAGCGCTTCCTGTCTCCATCCCCAGATGCTGCGCCGGCGAGTAGGGGGCTCCCTGAGACGCTCCGACAGCCAGCAAGCAGTGAAGTCCCCACCCCTGCTTGTAAGTATCACTTTCTGATCAGTACCCCGCCTCCTAGCCTTGCCTTGCCTCCCCCCTTGAGCTCTCTGACACCTCTGCCTCCTCTTCCCCAGGAGTCACCCGATGCCAGCCGGGAGTCCATGGTCAAACTCTCAGTGAGTTTCCCATGAGGGTTGGTGAGGTTGGTGTTGGTAGGGGAATCTCAGGGAGGCTTGAGCCCTCTGACGCCAACCCTGCCTTTGTTACAGAGCAAGCTGAGTGCCGTGAGCTTGCGGGGGATTGGCAGTCCCAGCACAGATGCCAGTGCCAGTGATGTCCACGGCAATTTTGCCTTCGAGGGCATTGGAGATGAGGATCTGTGATCTCCAGTGCTCAGATGTCTGCCCTCTGCCCCGGAGGAATGTTCAGAAACTTGCCCTGTGCCTGTATACCCCAAGCCAGGGGGTCTTTTCCTTTCTTCCCTTCTTCCCTCGGCCAGGGGCTTCCTAACCCACCTTCCTTTCCACCCCCTGGGCTGGCTGCACAAAGGATTGTTCTCTCTTTTCAGAGCTGGCCCTTAATGCCAAATTAGCATTTAGTATTTTGCACAAAGTCCAAGGGACCATGGCTACCTGCCTTGGGGAAGAACCACATCTTCCCCTAGGGCTGCTTCTGGCTTCGGGGCCATGGGCCAAGGGGATGGGCAGAGGTCTGTGTATGGTCTGGCCCAGCTCCCCATCATTAAACTCAGCCTGATTGCTGCCTACCTCTGGTTCCCTTCACTGCCCCTGCTCCCCCGTCATGGCACAGACTGCTGTGCTAAGGGTGAGGCGGAGCTGTGCTTGCCACTGCCAACTCAGCATAGACATGCCTTTGTTAGTGTTTCCTTTATTATAAAGCACTGAAATAAGTTAAATAAACAGGTGGGAGGCTGGGCAGTCCCCCAGCCAGTTCCTCTACTGCCCCTGGGAGCAGCGGAGGTGAATACAGGGCCCTTCTCACTGAGCTCATGAAGTGCATCAGTCAAGGCAAGGTCCCATGGTCCATATGGGGCCCCCGCCCATGGGGTTTGGGCTGGTCCATATAGTGCCTAGGTTAGTCTGTGGAGCCCCTGGCCAGCGGGGGAGGAAGTAGAAGGTGGCTTCTGGTCCATCTGTGTAAAACGTACAAGACAGTCAGGCCTAATCCGTAAGGCCCTGAGGGAGAAGGATCTGGTTCAGGGCGAGTCTGTATGGAGAGCCCGACTACCAGCGGCACTCAAAGCTGTCGGACCCCGAGGGCTCAACACAGAGGAGGGGCTGTGCGGTCGGGCCCAGCCCTCAGAGGCAGAGAGGCCAGGCCCTCCTGCCCCACCATGGCCATGCACCTTCTGGTGGCGTTTGTAGTTGTCCCAGTGGCCTGTGGTGTAGGCGCAGGTGGCACAGCGGAAGGGCTTCTCGCCTGTGTGCCGCAGCATGTGGCGTTTGAGGTTCATGCTCTGATTGCAGCTGTAGTTGCAAAGGCTACACCGAAAAGGTTTGTCCCCAGAGTGGATGCGACCGTGACGCTTGAGGTTGGCCAGGTTGCCACAGGCATAGGGGCAGAGGGGGCACTTGTAGGGCTTCTCTCCCGTGTGGACGCGCTGGTGCCGTTTGAGATTATCCAGATGAGCAGAGGCATAGGGACAGCGGGCACAGCGAAAAGGCTTCTCGCCACTGTGCGTCTTCATATGCCGGGCCAGGTGGTTGGGATAGTGAGTGGCAAAGGGGCAGAGGCTACAGGCAAAGCCTTTGTCACTGGGGCCCTGAGGCCCTCCACTGGCACCCCCTCCAGCCTCTCCTCGCATGCAGCGCCCACACATGGCCGCTCCCAGCCGACCACCCTCCCCCTCTTCCAGCTCTTGTCCACAGTTCCGGCAGGTCCAAGGGAACAGCAGCTCTGGCAGTGGTTCTGATCCAGTCCCACAAAGACCCTCTCCTTCACCCCGCAGCTGCCCACAGTCCGGCAGGAAACTGGCACCACCTGGTGGCACATGGAGGCTCAAATCTGGAAGCAGCAGAGCATCTGTGGGGACAATGAGGCTTGAACTATGAATCCAACCAAGTATCCCTAAGGCCACCCACCCATGTCCCAGGTTCTTTTAGTCCCTGGCTTTTTACCTTCAGGTCGCCGGGGCACTGCCCCCTCCTGCTCTGTGGGACTGGGAGGCCGGGTTGCACGTGGAGCACAGCAGCGGAAGCCACAGGTCGGGCAGGGAGGAGTAGGGGGCCCCGCATGGGTGCGCTGATGCCGCCTCAGGTTGCCCAGGCTGCTGCAGGCAAAGGGGCAGTGGGGACAGCGGTAGGGCTTCTCGCCAGTGTGGGTGCGGGTATGTCGCGTCAGGTTGACGAGCTGGGCTGAGGCGTAGGGGCAGCGGCCACAGCGGAACGGCTTCTCCCCGCTGTGTGTCTGCATGTGCCGCTTCAGGTGGCTCGAGTAGTGGGACACGAAGGCGCAGAGGCGGCATGAGTATAATAGCCGTGGGGGCAGCGGGGGCCCCCCACCCGGCCCTCCTGCCCCACAACACGGCCCCTCACCTGTCGGCCCCCCACACAGCTGGCAGGCTGGGCCTGGCCTCTCACCCCTGGCCTCCCCTGGACCCCTGGCTGGCTCCTCAACTTCACTCTCAGCACTTAGTGGCCGGCCGCCCCCAGACTCGTCATCGCTCAGCCCATAGGGAAGCCCAGGCCTGGCCCCCAGAGAGTCTCCTGGTAAGACAGACATGAGAAGAAACATCAGCATGGAGTATGACCAGGCTCCAAACTTGCTTTCTCACTGGTGTCTCCCCACTTGTTTGGCCCCACTCTTCACTTCAATGATCCTGAAAATTCAATATGAATAATCTGCTTCTGAGCCTGGACTAACCTAGTGATGACAGTTGTACTGAATTCCACTGCATGGAAGAAGATCAAAGGCTCACAATGGACCACAGACTGAAATGAATGATGTAATTAGGCGATTCTTGGGATAAAAAAAAGTAAAAATACACAAGGCAGAGGCCTGACATCTTATTCTAAGCTCTGTATTAGTAAGGTCCTTTTTAGTACAGAGCTGATTATAAAATAAAAACTCAAGAGTGAAGCAAAATCTGGAGAGAAGTGAAAACAAAGTAATGTGCCTAAAGGACGGATTCTCCTTTACATGGATTCCCTCAATGACTTTCAAGAACATCCATAGTCTAGGCAGCATTAAGTGGGTAAGCGGTACAGCAAATTAGGGTGGGGTGATGTTAACATCACAGGGGAAGGGGATGTGCAGGGATACTTGAGGATAGGGACCAAAATCTCAATACAAAAGGAGTTATGCGCAGATGAAAGGGAGTTAGACTAGACGTAATTTAATTTGAATAATGAGTTGTTTCGCTGAACCTCTTCAACTGAACGTCACATAAGGGATGTGCTAGGCAGAAGGACAAGGTTATTAAAAGGGCATTAACTTTAACCAGTTGCTCTGTCATCCACTGTTCTATTCATACCACCTTTGGACCAGGCCTCAAAACTTCACCTCCACAAAGTGATGGAGCTCACTGGATAATTGGGCAAATGAAATCTAGCCCAAATCTAAACTAAATCATCCCCGGGTTGTGGCACTGTTTCGAGTTTAGCTCACTGGCACTAAATCCTAACCTGGCTCCTGAAGGGCCAAGGTTCCAGCGGTCACTAATCCTTAATCGAGTCCCTCAAACCCACCTTCTGAGTCTCTCTCGAAGCCCATGAGCTGGTCGCTGTTGCCGTCACCTTCCTCCTCTTCCTCTTCCTCCTCAAACTCCAGATCCTGGCCTAGTAGCAAGTCACTCTCCAATACCAGGGCCCCGGGTCCTTCGTCGAGGGAGTCTTCGGTATCCACTGAAGAGGGGAGGGGGCTTGTAGATTCTCCCTCCGGAACCGTGCCCATCATCCGCACCCCGGGAGCTAGCCCTCGCAGTCCGTACTTCCCGTACTCGCAGACCCTCTCAGGTTCTCTTAGTAGAAGCTAGGAGTCCAGATCGCCCACCCCATCCCTCAGGAGTCCCCCTCTTCCCCGACCTGAACCCACTCCACTGACCCCACCCCCGCTCCTCCCCCCCTTGCGCCCCCTGACCCCTGACCTTTGACCCCCTCGCATTTCACGGGCTGCGGGTGGCTCTGCTTCCTTCGGGGCATCGTGACCGGCTCCAGCCCGACGCGCCTCCGGCCTGCGGCCGCCCGGCCCCGCCCCTCCCAATCTGGCCCGCCCGCCCTTCCTTCCTTTCAGGACCCGCGGGCCGCCCCCATGCAGCGGCGCGGGCCCCGGGCAGCCCCCGGCCCTGGCCCCGGCGCCCAGCTCAGGCCGCTCCCGCCGCCGCCGCCGCGTCCATTCATGGAGCCCCCTACCCCCCCCCCCACGGAGACCAGCTGGTACCTCCGTCCTCGCTTCCGCTTCCGCTGCCGCAGAGCCACACGGGACGCGTAGTCTGTGGAAAGCAGAAGCGGCGAAAACGTCCACAGCGTGACCAGGAAGTGATTGTGACGAAAGGAGGCGGCCGAGCCAATCAGAGATCAGCTACAGAGCAGGCGGGTGAGGAGGGCAGGAGAAGCCTTGGCCTTGCTTTCAGTCCTAGTTGCCTCCAGGCTGATCCTTACCCCCACCTGGAGTAACTAAGAAACTATTCCTGACACCAGGAGGGGGTGAGGAGGAGCCATGACGCTAGGCCAGCGTGCCAGCAACTCAGGGAGGGGCAGCACCTGGGCCCCCTCTACTCCACATATTCTTGGGAGACACATGTACTGTGGGGGCACATACACTGTGGGGGGCACGCGCGCACACATACGCACACGTGTGCAGAGAGGGGCTTGGTAGAGCCACCAGTGAGGTCGAGTCTGGGGCCAAGGAACTCTGGGTGAGCTGGACAGGACAGCAGTATTGAAAAAAGGACACCACGGGCACAATTAGGTTTTGGCCTTTAGTCTGAAAAAGTGTTGATTGAAAGTGTACAACAGAGAGCGGGTGCAAGCGGCTGGGGGCCATGGAGCCGCCAATAAAAAAGAATGTCCTTAAATAAAGTTCACAGAGTAAAAACCAGAACCGCCAGTCTTCCCTCCAACACAACAGAGCACAGGCACAGAACCGGTGATGAGCCCCAAGGAGCAAGGAGGAGGCCGGGGAAGACAGCAGAGGCTCCCAGGCTGCTGTGTGGAGGGAGAGCCCTCTTTGGAATGGGCTGAGTAAAGCCACCCAGCTCCCCCTGCGCACCTCATAACCACTGCTAAGGCTAAAGAAAAAAGACAAAACTCAGTCTCGGTCCAGAGGGCTCAGAGAACAGTCTAGGTGGGCAGGGGTCTGGATAACCATTAGTCCCGCTTGGCTTTCTTCTTATTGTCACTGTTGCCATTTTCTTCGGCCCCCTCAGGAGAGAGCACCTCCTCCAGTTTCCGCTTGCCACTTTCTGGCTGAAGCTCTGCTGTGTTTCGGGGCTTGAAGCAAATGATGATGCAGGTCATGTTGTCACACCCTGTACCGTCCCCAGAAGTGTCTGGTGCCAAGCACTGATCCAGCAGCTACAAAAGGGACAGGGCAGCTCAGCTTCAGGGTCTGAACACCTTCCTAGGAACCTAAACCTCCACAAGAGGGCTGACCGTGCTGAGACAGGGTGGCAGAAGGAGGGGAGCAGACAATAGATGTCCCAAAACAGGCCACTTGCTAGTGCAAGAGGCATGAGGGTATGTTAGGAAAATGAAGGAAGGTGGAACTTTCTAGTCAGGGTTTGGCATCAGTCAGTAATTAATGATACTTCCCAGCTCTGGTCTTAGCTCTGGTCAAAAGACAAAACCTTGGCTGTGCAGACCAAACACCCTCTCTCCTCCACTCTGGCACTCACCTCTTCCACGATGGATGACAATAACCGAAGCTCCCCATTTTCATCACGCTGACTGATCTTTGACTGAATAAAGTCTATAACTTCCTGGCTGCTCATCACATTCCTGGGGTCAAAAACAATAGACTCTTCTTTAGTCCCAACAAAGCAGAATAGAGGATTGTAGAGAAAGATGATAGCCCCCCAAGGCCAATGCAAACACCTACAGAGATGTCCTCAGCTCTGCCTTAGGCTTTGGGGTTTTGACACCAAGGTGTCTGCCTAGGCTCTAATTCTAGAGCAGCTTGAGAAAAGGTGCTGAATGAATGCCATGAAAGGGATGATAAAACCAAACCAGCTCAATGACCTCTAAGAGAAGTAATGCTGCATAAAAGAGGGAATTTTAGGGCATTCCACTGGTGCTCACCATATACCATCACAGGCAATGACCATGAATTCGTGGTCGTCAGTGAGAGTCAGCACCTTGATGTCAGGAAGGGCTGATATCATCTGTTCCTCAGGTGGCAAGTTCTTATTTCTCTTGTAGAAGTGGTCTCCTGAAGTAAAGGAATGGCTGGTTGATGAGTAGTTTAGGCACTCCCCACAGACTTGTGCTTAAGGCTGGTCAGGCCTTGCCATTCATTTCCCTTCTTGACAAAGTTCCATACTCTAAGTGAATGAAAAACTGAGTTCTAGTTTTTCTAGTTGCAGCCCTATTTTCAGGTTGCTAAACCTTAGGTGGGTCACTCACCTTTTTCATCATTCAAAAATGACAGCTATCTTACCTATCTCATGGAGATGTTTTAAGGACAAAGGTAATAGATTCCAAAGTACTTGGCAAGGTACATGGGCCTATTAGGATTAAAGTTTGCTACTATGTAGTCTGAAAGAGAGAATAAGACCCCAGAAGTCTTTGCCACGCTTTCCTGGCCCTTACCAATGGCTCTGGAGAGGTTGAGGCCCCCGTTGACTCGCCCATCCATGGTGACCTTGCCACCAGCATTCTTGATGCGTGCTAGCTCCACTTCATCCTCTGGTTTGTGGTCATAGGACATGTCTAAAGCCTTGCCAGCCTCAGACACCACACAACGAGAGTCTCCCGCATTGGCTACAATCAACTGCTTCCCTCGTATCAGAGCCACCACCGCTGTTGTACCGCTGTCAGAGCCAGGCTTAGGAGGAAGAAAGGAAGCATCATGGGAGCTTCTGGACACAAGCTCCTCATTGGTGCTCCCCAACCATTCACTTATGCTTTCTCCTCTCACTGGGACCACCAAGAGAGCTTTAACAAACAGGAGGGGCATGTATTTAATCTTTCCAAAGACTAGAGCATGCTCTTTCTTTTCTGAGTTAATTTTACCCTAAAGACCTAGTTCCACTTGCAGCATAAATCCCTGCATAACCAGGCCTTCAGTACTATGGCAGCAAGGAGATCCCCTGTCCCCAAAGCACAATCAGGGGAATTACATCTGCCTCTTGGCTTGTCCAGACTCATTGCTCCCCTTCCCTACACACCTCCTCTTTGCCTTCCATGCCAGGCACCATCATCTCCTCTTCTTCCTCGTCTTCTTCTGCCTCCTCAGTGTCATCCTCATCTTCCTCATTCTCTGCTTCTTCACTGCTGTAGCCATCCTCTTCCTCACTGCATTCCTGCCAGAGGGATGATCCCAGGCTGCTGAGACTGGGATGACCCCCTGCCCCCCTCCCCCCAATTTGTTCTCAGAACCAAGAGGCCCTGATTGGACACAGATTCTGAGAACACTGAAAGATGCAACTATATGATCATGATAGAAAAATCTAGGGAAGGGGAGAGAGCCAGATGGGTATAAGTGATACCCCAAACTGGGTTAGAAATCACAAGTAGTAAGTCCTGAAAAAGGCCAGGGCTCTCAGCCAAAAGCACCTTTCAGGCAACACAGCCAGAAAATAAGTGGCCCAGAGAAGAAAATATCCGAAGTAACAACCCCCACCTTCTTGCTCTCTCTCGGAGACAGACTCTGGGGTGCCTGGGGTGGCTCAGTCCGTTAAGCCTCCGACTTCAGCTCAGGTCATGATCTCATGGTTCATGAGTTCAAGCCCTGCACTGAGCTCTGTGCGGACAGCTCAGAGCCTAGAGCCTGCTTCAGATTCTGTGTCTCCCTCTCTCCATCCTCCCCTCCCCCTCTGTCTCTCTCTCTCTCTCAAATAAACATTAAAAAAGATGTTTTTTAAAAAAAGGAGACAGACTCTGAAAGGCTAGAACCATATCTATTTGTTGTAATACTGACAAAGGAAGAGGTAGAAGGCTAATGGTTCCTACGTTGGTGAAGATAATGAATTAAAGAAAAGCCTGGAATATAATAGGCCTTGGGGACTGCTATGAAAATAGGAGAAGATGGGGGCCACCTAGCTTAGTCAGTAGAGCATGAGACTCTTGATCTTGGGGTTGTGAATTTAAGCCCCACAGTGGGTGTAGCGATTACTTAAGAGAGAGAGAGAGAGAGAGACAGAGAGAGAGACAGAAAGACACAGAGAGAGAAAGGAAAAGAGTTGAGAGCTATGTATGGTGACCAAACAGGCCCTTTCTGCAAATTCAGCATCTGTCTGCTGATCCCACTGGCCCTTACCTCACTGTCTTCCTCTTCCTCTTCTGCCTCATCTGACTCATCCTCACTGTCCTCAAAGAACTTGGACTTAGCAATTCGAGGGAGCTTGTCAGAGGCTGAAGAGCAGGAAGGCCCAGCCTCACCAGTGGGAGTGCCAGGCTCGCCACCTTGGCCTGCCTCAGTCCCACGTTCTGAGTTAGAGGAAAGGCCTGTGTGGGCCTTGGCTGTGGGGCCATTTTCCTCTAAAGAAGTTTCCCTAGAAGGGTCCTCAGGTCCTGCTTCCCCATTGAGGCCCTGGGACCCTGGTTCCTCGCCTGTCCCAGCTCCGGATTTGCTGTGGAGAGCACCCTTGTGACAGTTCTGCCCGTAGCGTGTCAGCAGCTCTTCAATAGTCATGGTAGCCTCTTCATGCAGCAGTGCAGCTTCCTCATTGTCCACTGCAGGGAAGAGGCTGAATGAGTACTCCCACACCAGACTCTTCAGAGGATCAGCCCCTCTTCCTGCCTCCAAGCCCTTGCAGGCCTGAGTTCCAACTTCCCCACCACCACCTACTCCTAAGGCTCCCCTCACCTATCAAGTCTCAGAAGACCCCTTTGGTTTCTTCTCAGGTAACGTGTGCCCACATAGACTTCCTTTAGTCTTTGTCTTTCACCCTCTTCTTAGTCAAAAGAACACTAGATACTATAGTTCTCTTATCACCTCTCATTTTTGATTGATAAGTTGGAAACCTCATTATGGCTGAGGACCCAGGAAGCCCACAATGCTAATCTTAGGCCTACAGCCTAGGCTTAAGGACTGGCTGCTGAGGTTAATGACAGCTCCTGTCTAGAAAAAAAAAAGGTCACATAAACATTAACAAGAACCAGAGAGACCCTACCACAATGACAAAAGATAATGTATATACAATGCTTACAACTATGGGCACTGACACAAAGGTTAATTTTTTCTCCTTTCATAACCTCATGTAGTATATGAGAACATAGGGTCTCTCTAATGTGGGGACTCTCCAAGCCCTTATGAAGTCATCCTCTCTTAGAATGGATACTGAAATAATATATATTAAAGAAGAGTTCTTTAAAATGCAGATTTCCTCTCAAATAAGGGATGCCAGCCACACTCACCATCATCTTCATCAGCTACTTTTTCTTTTTCATCCTCATCCTCAGTGGGTCGCCCTGCAATCTGTGCCAACTCCTTTATGACTTCCTCAGTGGTCAGTTTGGCATCGATAGCCAAGAAGGCATCTTCTAATGCCTGGATAGAAGCAAAATAGTATAAGGCAAGTATCAGAAAAAGCACAGGAGGTACAAAATGAATTGCCTATATACAATCTGGGTACAAAAATGGCATGCAAGTTACAGTGTGATCTGCAACATGAGGAGACACACTCACATATAAATAAAAAACAGTTCAGAGCACCTGGGAATAATGAGGCAGCTCTAAAAAGGCTCAAGAGGGGATAAGCTTGTTTGAGGCATAGAATTCTTAAAGAAATGCAGTAAGCAGCAGCTTACTGGCAACAAGAAAGGTTTTCATGGGACTGGAAAACAAGAGAAAGCCTACAGAAGTAGAGAAGAAGCACTATGAAAAGACAGACCTTTTGTAGCTTGCCTTCTTTGTAGGCCTTCTGATCTTTGATGATATCAGGAAGATATTTGGCACAGTACAAGGCAACTTCCTCCCCTAGAAGACAGGAAAGGTCACCCAGGGCACTGCTTCCCACATATAAAGTGATATAATATTTACATGCCATACTAGACTGAACTCCAAGGGTTGAGGAAATGAGTATCTTATACAACTGAAACATATTTGAAAGATAACTGTTGAGGAAGTTCTGATCCAGAAAATGGATTTCACCATCAACTCTCTCAGGGCTATATTAATATACATTTTGTCTTTTCTTACCTGTATACTTAATTCTCAGTGGAAAAAAGATAAACTGTAACATAGGAAGAGGCTTTTTGGATTAAAACAGGGCCTGGTGAGATTATAAACCCATACAATATCCATTAGGAAGGTAGAATGGCAGAATGGAGAAAAAGAGCACTAGGAATGCAAATGATATCTTATGACCAGAACCTTGGAAAAAAAAAAAGAACAAAGGACCTGTTCTTGCTCTCTAAAGTCTAGAACTAGGGTCCAAGAATGTGACCAGTATGATCTAACATTACCTCCATGTCCATCATAGACAGAAAACATGGCTGTCTCACTGTCCAGCTCAGGAATACAGTTGTGAGCATCCTAGGAAAAAGAGAGCATAATTAGCATTTCTCAAAGTCAAAGGATATTCTTTTTGTGTACCTCAGGTCATGTGGATCTCCTTCACACCTTAATTTCACTAACCCTTCCCTGGCTGACCTACATGACCTAGAAATAAGAAAGGAAAAATGGGATAATAAAATAAGAAAAGAAGTACAGGGGAGGGAGAAAGGAAGGGAGGCAAGGGAGGGAAGTAGGGGAGGAAAGGAAGGGAGAGAGATGAATCAGGTCACTACCTCTAGAGTCTAGCAGCCTCGGCCTAGGAGATCTCAGAGTCCAGACGACAGAATGTTTGGCTGTTGGAACTCTAGACCTGACCCTTTTGGATTTGTGGCAACTACGGGAGGAACCAGAATAAAGGATCTTTAAAGTCACTTCCAGACCCATTCTATGAATCAGTGAACTTCAAGGAAGAAAATCTTAGGGAAAATAGCAAAAAGAGACTCGAGGGCATTACCAACCTGAAAAGTTTCTGGGACAATCCTAAAACGGCCTAAGTGAAAGCACTAGAAATTTGTAAAACTATATACACTTATACCACCACTTTCCCAAAGCACCATCTAAATAAATTATTCTCTTTTTTTTAAGTTTAACTCACTCAAGAAGTTACCCTCAGGCTAGGCGGAGGATATATTTACAAAAGAATCTTCCCAACAAATAATATTCTTAAACTACACTGTGTTTGTATTTGTGAACTAAAATTTACAATGCCCCATGTGATCAGCCTTCCCACCTCCTACCCCCAGATAGAAATGAGATATCGTTCAGTGCTGATGGCACAATATGCCTGAAGAGAAGTCTGCAATGGCCCTGCTGCAGCAATTGTGGTTGGAAGGCTGGAACTTTTCAAATTCTTCTAATAACAAAACTCCACCACCCCAAACAAATATTCCAGGCTGTGCCATAGTTCAAGCCAAGACCGCTGAACCGAGGTGAGTATGTGCCACAGATCACTCTCCTCCATCTGGGAAAACAACCCCACCTCCCTTTCAGGTTCTTTCTACAAAAAAAAAAAAAAAAAAAAGAATATAATCAACTATTTACTTTGATTGATTACCCCTGGCTAAGTTAATGCTTCTCCTTCCTCTTTCTAGCATTTAAAATTTTCTAGTTGTATCAATATTTAGAAAATCAGTGCAGTGGTTCTCCTGCTGTCCCTGAAATAAGACTATGCCTTCGTTATACAAATCTAGAAAACAAAAGCTACTTTTCTTAAGTTTATTTATTTATTTTGAGAGAGAGAAAGAGGGCACGCGCAGGGGAGAGGCAGAGAGAGGAGAGATCGAATCCCAAGCAGGCTCCGCGCTGTCAGCACAGAGCCCGATGCGGGGGCTCAAACTCAAAAATCATAAGATCATGACCTGAACCGAAATCAAGAGTCGGACGCTTAACCAACTGAGCCACTCAGGCACCCCAAAAATAAAAGCTATTTTAAGGTAGTAAATGAGAGCTATTTTGTATTTCCCTTTGATTCCAAGAGAAAGTGTCTCAGAATCTAACGGGCTGCCATGGAGGGCACACAATGGCCTAAGGTTGTCAGTAACTGCCTCTGAGTCTCATCCCCAGGATCCAGAAAGGATTACAGACCACACATCATCATCTCGCTCTTCCAACCACTCTACCTCCCTTCTGTCTAAGCCAGGGTTAGACCTTACTGAACCTACTTCTTCTCTCCACCTGTTGACCTATATGACTGTCTATTGCTCCAGCGTCCTCCACCAGTGGTTCATTCACACTCATTTGATATTCACCAAATATTTGACTATCTGTTATGTGCCAGGTTCAGTTCTGGGTATTTAGGATATATCAGTGAATAAAATGAAGACCTGCACTTCTAAAAAAAACCTTACATTTTCATGAGGGATATACACAAAAACACAATAAATAGATAAATCATATAGCATGATGATTTAACTCATACAGAAAGAGGATAGTGCTATGGAATAAAGAAAAGGCAGAATGGAGGAGGACTGGGTTGGATTACAGAAAAGTGGCAGGAGAACTGAAGTGGCAAGTGTGTATAGGCTTGCTAAAGCCATAGAAACTATACCTCAGCAGTCACTACCTAAGTCATTCTGTGAATATCTAATTAGTTTCGGCAAAACAGTTATGTCATATTGACATTGACTTTAATTCTGTTGATTTTGTAGTGTGGTTTGTTGGCATGGAAGTCATGCCCAGTTCTGTTTGTACACATTTAAGAAACATTAAAATTATTTTAGTGAATTCTGGAGCTCCACAAGTGTTGCTTTCCTTAAAAAGGAAAAGAAAAGAAAAAAAAAATCCATGGAAGATCTCCAAGATATTTTGTTAAAGAAAGAAAGCAACCTTTCCTTCTTTGCAGAAGGAAAGCAAGTACAGAATGATATATTTAGTAAACTGCTTTTGTGTAAGAAGAGGGAGCATGGAATAGATATTTTTCTTTTCACACTGTAATACTACACAGATATACAGAAAACTAAGAAAAGCAGGTAACTGGGATGAGAGCAAGACTGAGCCAAGGGAATGTTTAGCTTTTTCAAAAGTAACTTAAATATTTTTAAGAGACGCAAAATATCACTGAAATTTGAGAAATTGGTCCAACTAATTCCACTTTTTTTGATAGGGGAGGGAAGAGGAGTCTTCTTGTCCACTCCTTCCCAGTGGAATAGGACAATCAATCGGTCTTTCTCTGTCCTGCAATGCCACTCTAAATCAAACTTGTACCATCTCCTTTAAACCCACACCTCTATTCAAATTATCTTTTTGACTTCCTCATCTGTTTCTCACAAAAGCATGTGACATTGAAACAGACCTAACCTCAGTGAACATATGAAAAAATACTTAACCTCAACAGCAAAGAAGTGAACATTAAAAACAAGGAAATATTCTTTCATGCAAATTAAAATAAGGAAAAAGCTTAATTATAACCAGTGATAATAAGAGTGAAGTAATAACATTCTCATATCCTGATCGGCAAGAATATAAATTAGTACAGCCTTCCTGGAGCACAATTTGGTAACGTATCAAAATTTCAAACATGCATGCCCTTTGATCTAGTAATTGGACTTCTAAAAGTTTATTTTAAGGAAATAATAAGACAAGGTACGAGAATATGTATAAGAATATTCATTACAACATTATTTATAATAAAGAACAATTATAAACATCAAAATATCCATGAAGAGATTAGATTACTAGTACAACTCTCCAACAGAATATATGCAGTTATTAGAAATAAATATGCATTGATTAAGAAGTAAGTTCACAAGATACTAAGTGATAAAAAAGAGAGAAAAAAAGCACCTGTATGTATATGCTAGAAGTCTGGAAGACCACATTATGTATCAAACTGCATGGAGAGTAAGAGTTGGGTAATAATTATTTTCTACTTTCTATATTTAAAATTTTTGTACAATATGCCATATTATTCCAGTTTGAATGCTTAGGACAGTAAAACAAACGTATGAACTGTCTTTTGAATTGCCACACTACAATATACAGCATGATCACTGGCCAGCTATCTCTTGGTGTGCCTCCATTTTCTCTTCTATGATAGAGGAATCATCACAGATGATGCCCAACAAAGATTCATCTTATACCTTGAGGTCTCAGTTCCTAGAACTACTCACATTATCTTCCCTTCTATTGCCTAGTGAGGCTTTGAATCTATATTATCACTTGGAACTACCTTCTCTAAGCACTTTAGTTTCCCCTTTTGCATCTCTGTTCATTGCCTCCATATTTTTACCCTTGCTTTTCTTTCTCTCTGACCCTTTCTGACCCAGAGCCAACTATTTCAACACTGTCTCTTAGCAATCTAGAAAAACTCATCCAGCCTCGTATAACTCGACCAACCGCTTTCTTTATGCCTGAATCGGAGCTACTAAGTATTGCTAGTCATAAAATGTCATGAAATCATGTTGACTGTGCACCTACTTCACATTATTCAGCATTTTTTGGTATGTGTTTTCCATCGATGCTTAAATATATTAACTGCAGCCAGTCATAAACCTTTCCCACACCGTTCAAGTTCTCAATGCTCTTCTTTCACTATGAGCTAACCTCTTGCTTTACTTAGATCAAGGTCATATATCAAGAACTACTTCATCATCTCTATTCTATCTCAAAATTTCTCTACAGTTTTACCTAACCTCTCCTTCACTTCTGCCTCCAAAGCAGTGTTTCTCCCCCCCCCTTTTTTTTAATCCAACAGAGCATCCATTAAACCATTTATTGGAAACTGGTTAAGGTGATCTCTTTTTAGATTTACATGCTTAAACTTCTCATCTCAAAACCTTTTCCTTCAAGATCTTACTACACAGAGCAGGCAATAAGCATACAGCAACCCAAAGAGCCATTTTGCAGGCTTCATTTTTCCCAACTATTATATATAATTAAACAGTAAAAATCGTGTCAGCTTTCTTGAAAGTTCTCGCAGGTTCTGTGAAGGTCCAATTGCCTGTTTCTATAGGATGCCCTTCTTCACTTCAAACTTAACATATATAAACAGAAACTCAGCAGTCTTCAAAAACTCAGAACTTCCTCTACAGGTCTTATTTCTGTTCATGGAATCTTCCCTAGGCAACACTTAATACGAGACCTTCTTGACTTCCTAGCTCTCTTCCACCATCCATCACCAAGTCCTATTAAGCTTCCCTTCATGACTTTGTTCACGGATTACGTTACTCTTAATAGCATTTTATCTTCTCTCCTGCCTCTATTCTCTGCCCCTGTAATCCAGCCTACACACATCCAGATACCAGATTATCCTTTCCAATATTTTATTGCTAGAAACTTCAATGGATTCTACTGCATACAAGATTAATTCCACACAACATACAAGCAGTTTAAGGCACTCAATCATCATTCCTATCCATCTCTATAACCTAATCTCTTACCTTTCATACCATTCCCCAAAAGAAACTAGTCTGCTCTTGAACTAACCATCCCACCCTAGCAAGGTAGTAAGCATGCCTCGGTCTTTCCTCTTTCTAATACCGTTTTTCTTCTCCTTCCACTTTCCTCCTCTCCTTTTGTCCCAATTTATACACTCTCTGTAAGGTCCAGTTAGTCTCGCCACCTCTAAGAGATCTTTCTCAATCACACCAATACTCTGATCATTCCCCTCTCTAAACTCAGCATATCTATCTTGTATTTGATCCAGAATTTCCTGGGGGAAAAGAGAGTATTAGATATAAAACTAGATTGTAAACCAGCATAAAAGCAAAGACTATCTTAAATGTCTTTACAGCTTTCAGGCCTAAAAGTAGGTTCTGCAACATCACAGGCCTTCCGTGTCTATTTATGATGGTGAGTCCCCAGCTGCCTCAGGACAAATACCTTATGGATGTCTCCTCCTTCATTTCCTACTCTAAACCTAGAGATGTATCATATAACAATAACCACTGATAGTCTGGAGGAGATGACTCAGAACACACAGGTCACCTGAGTCAGGACTCTTAGGCCTTGTTTTACTTAAATCATGTATCACACAGAACTTTTTGACCTTCTAGACAACCAATGGATCTGTATGAATAAAAGTCATGTTATCCTGCCTGATGTCAATCTCCTAAGGTTCTAAATACATCCACAAATGTTCTTGTTTTGCTGGATGACCAACCAAAAGGTTGAAGGTGGTTGGGAAGGGAACTACATTTTTGGTTTTAAAAAGTCACGTATTACTATCTGACTTTTAAAATTATATGCATATGTTATGCCAGTGCTACAGAATGTACGTTTTGTGTCTCCCTAAAATTCCTATGTTGAAATGTAATCCCCAATGTGATACTATTTGGAGGTGGGGTGTTTGTGAGGTAAGTAGGTCATGAGATAGGAGCTCTCATGAATGAGAGAGCTCCCTTGCCTTGAAAATACATCTAGAAGGCAGCCATCTATGAACCAGAAACTGGCCCTCAGCAGACACCTTAGTCTTGGACTTTGCAGCAGGGTCTTGAAGATATATCTGTATATCCATGTTCACAGCAGCTTTATCCATAACAGCTAAAAGGGAGAAACAACCTAAGTGTCCATCAACAGATGAATGGATAAAGAAAACGTGGAATACTTATACAATGGATACTATTCAGCCTTAAAAAGGAAGGACATTTTAACGCATGCTGCAACATGGATGAACCTTGAGGACATTATGCTAAGTGAAATAAACCAGTCATGAAATAACAAATATGTCTTTCTATGAAGTACCTAGGATAGTCAAATTCATAGAAACAGAAAGTAGAATGGTTGCCAGGGGTTGGCGGCAGGGGGAATGGGGAGCTGTTTAACTGGTATAGAGTTTCAGTTTTGCAAGATGAAAACACTTCTGGAGATTGGTTGCCCAACAGTGTGATTATATTTAACGCTACTGAACTGTACATTTTTAAATGGTTAAGATGATAGATTTTGTTATGTATATTTTACCACAACTTAATATAAAGTAATTAAACACACGCACGCACGCGTGAGCACACACACACACACACACTTAAAACTTCTCACAAAGAAAAGTCCTGTCTCGGATAGCTTCACTTGTAAATTCTACCAACTATTTTTAAAAGAATAGCAACTCTTCACAAACTCTTCCAATGCGGAGAAGAGGAGGCAACACTTTCCGACTGAGGCCAATATTACCCCGATACCAAAACCACACAGACATCACAAGAAAGCTACAGACTTAATATCGTTAAAGGTAGCAATACTCCTCGACTCTGTAGATTCAGCACGAGCCCTATCAAAGTTCCAAGAGCCTTTTGCACAGAAATTGACAAGCTAATCCTAAATTCAGAAATACCAGGGACCCAGAAAAGAAGAAACAAGAAAAAGAACAAAGCTGGAAACCTCACACCTAACTTTCCTAACTTCAAAACTTAACACAAAGTTATGGTAACCAAGAGCGTGTGGTACTGGCATAACAGTAATTAGATAGATCAATGAAATGAAATTAAGAGTCCAGAAATAAACTCCCATTATTTGTAGTCGAATGATCTTAACAATGATGCCAAGATAATTTAATGAGGGAAAAGAATGACCTTTTTTTTTAAAACAACTTTTCTGTGTTTGTTTATTTTTGAGAGAGAGAGAGAGGGAGGAAAAGAGGGGAGGGACAGAGAGAGAGGGAGAGATAGAGAATCTGAGGTAGGCTCTGTGCTGAGCCCAACACGGGGCTCTAACTCACAAACATGGAATCAAGACCTGAGCTGACTTTGGCCACTTAACCGACTGAACCACCCGGGCGCCCAAAAGAATGACCCCCTTTTTTAAAAAATAATTTATTGTCAAATTGGTTTCCATACAACACCCAGTGCTCATCCCAACAAGTGCCCTCCTCTGTGCCCATCACCCATTCTCCCCCTTCTCACACCCCTCTCTGCCTTCAGTTTGTTCTTAGTCTTTGAGAGTCTCTTATGCTATGAAGAATGACCCTTTTAACAAATGGTGCTGGGACAAGTAGCTATCATATGCAAAAGCATGAAATCGGACCTCTTCTTTACACCATTCACAAAAATTAATCCAAAATGGATGTAAGAGCTAAAACTATAAAACTTTTAATAGAGAAACTGGACTTCATCGAAATTAAAAACTATCATGCTTCAAAGGACACTAACGAGGCGGCAAAAAGGTACCCCGGAGAATAGGAAAAATATTTGCAAATCATATCTGATAAGGAAATGGTATCCAAAATATATACAGAACTCTTACATCTCAATAAAAAGACAAAAAAGACAACCCAATAAAAATAGACAAAGAATCTGAATAGACATTTCTCAAAAGATATGTAAGTGGCAATTAACACAAGAAATGATGCTCAAACGTAATATGCTACTAGGAAAATAAAATAAAAACCACAATGAGATACCATTTCACACCCACTAGAATGGCTATAATAAAAAAGATGGTAACAAGCGTAAGGAGGATGTAGAGAAATTGACACCCTCCTATATTGCTGGTAAAAATGTAAAATGGTGCAACCACTTTGCAAAAGAGGCATCTCCTCAAAATGTTAAACGTGGACTTATTGTATGACGCAGCAAATTCACTCCTATATTCAAGAGAAATAAAAACTTATTTCCATGCAAAAATTTGTAAATGTAAGGCCATACCATCATTATTCATCATAGCCAAAATGCGAAAATACAAATATCCATCAACTGATGAACGGATAAACAAAATGTCCGTACAATGGATTATTCAGTAAAAAAGAAAGAAGTACTGATTCATGATACAAAATGGATGACTCTTAAAAAAATATTGTTTAATGAAAACCAATTTGAAAATAAACTATTATAAATTAAAAAAAATATTGTTTAGTAAAAGAAGGTAGACATAAAAGGTAACATATTTATCATTCCATTTATGTGAAATGTTAAAAATAGATAAATATATAGAATATCATGTAAACTAGTGGTTACCAGGGATTAGAGGAGGGAAGATAGGGAGTGACTGGTAATGGTTAAACGGTTTCTTCTTGGGGTGATAAAACTGTTCTAAAATTGACAGTGGTGATGGCTGTACAACTCTGAATATATTAACCACTGAAATGTACACTTTAAATGGACATGGTATGTGAATTATATCTCAATAAAATTCTTTAAAAAGAAATGTGTATATAATTTTTTAAGTTTATTTATTTTGAGAGAGAGAGAGAGCATGCGCACAAGTGGGGGAAGGGCAGAGAGAGAGAGGGAAAGAGAGATAATCCCAAGCAGGATTCTCCACGCTGTCAGCATGGAGCCCCAATGTCGGGCTCAAACTCACAAACCGTGAGATCATGACCTGAGCCGAAGTCAAATGCTTAACTGACTGGGCCACTCAGGCACCCCGTATATACATTTTCAAGTACTATATATGATTAAAAGTTGATAGACTCCATCTTTGAACAGGATCTAAAGGGAAACCAAAAACTCCACTGGAATCAGTACTTGGTTTAAAGCATGTCATTACACATCAGTGATGCTTCAAGTTCAGTTCTAAAGGTTTATGCTTCCAGACAGCATAATTTTAATAACAGCTTACAATGGCAAGAACTACTGATCAGATCTATTAAACTTCTACACTCAAATTCAAAGCACAGTTCCTTACCTTACCTTTCAAAGTACAATTCCAAGATGATAACCCAATAGAGGGTCAGGGTGGAGAAGCAGTAGTAACATTTGCTATGTGACTGAGCAAAGACATAATTTGTGTAAAATATTCTTGAAATCTTGAGGAATAAATTCTGATTGTAACTTCCTGTTGCTTAAGAACTTATAAAGGAATCATAGTAGAAAACAATTTCTCCACATGCATGGATATGCATTTGATATTATCATTTTATACTATCTCTGAATTGTGAAGAATAGGTACTACATGCTAATCAAATGCTCTTTTAGAATGCTTAACTGCATTCTAGACACGGGAATTCTGATCTGATTAATAAAAAGTGCTTTCAGATACATAGATGAGGCGCTAATCTGAGGATCAAACAATAAATGCTCTTCAGCCTCAGATATGCTCTCTAAAGCAGAACCCCACAGCATTCTTGTGGTTATCTCATTTTATATTTTGCCCCATTAATACAATGATTGAAACTGTCAGGTAGGTATCTTAAGAATTTTCTGCTTAACATGGTCTACATTCAATTCTAGATGACCCCTCTATGACCACTAATAAGCCAGCTTCTATATAGCAATAAAAAGCTAGTCTACTCAAAAGTATATTCTAGATATTGATACTGCTTTTCAAAGGCAAATCTATTTCATAGAAAAAAAAAATCCTAATCCCCATAGAAAGCAGTTTTGTCACTTCCAGAGAACCTCACAACCCAAAACTACAAGTATCCATGTCCCTTAAAACTACATCAACTCAAACCATTTTCAGATTTGATTTCTCATTAGCCACCAAAACCTCAGAGCCTTTCCATATATATTTCTCATATTTCTCAGGCACCCTTCCACAACCTACCTGTTAACCCCCAAAATACATACCTCAACCAGCTTGAGGGTCCCTCCAAACCATGGAGAAGGAAGAAGGGAAGGGAACATCAACTGTGGTATTTTGTTTACCCCTCCTCAAAACACCCTGGTTCCACAGCAAGAGGGGCTGGAGAGAGGCAGAAAGTATAAAATGCCAGCTATTGATAGTTGCCATCCTTGCCTCAAGAGAAGGGGTAAAATAGTACTAAGGTTGAATTTATTCATCAATCAGGATTTTAGCAACTCTTGTAATATGTATTGGCACGATAAACTTACCTCAAAGGAATCATTAGGACCAAGCAATTAAGGTCAACAGACTTAATAAACCGGTGGAATTTGGAATTGAGTCCTAAAGAGGAACAGGTGTGTACACTTTCTGAAAAGGTAAGATTCACTCAAGAGGCTACAAGCCATAGTACTTTCTTGCCATAGCAAAGAATGTTCTACTTTCAGCAAAAAGGAATCAAAGCCAGAAGGAAAACTACTGATGCAGTAGGAAAGGATCCGAAGCAGGGCTTCAAGAGGGTCTGATTAAGTATATTTAACCACTCAAAGGTAAATTCAGAAACAGCTTAATAGGAAGATTTTAAAACCCGAACTGGTTACCTCTCAGAAGACTCGGATCTAAGGAATAGTCTCACAAGATCTCTACACACCAAACAGCTGGTGATGAAAAAAGTCATTTTCTAATTACCAGAGGAGAAACCAAAACCAAAGGGAAATACCCTGCAGAGAAACAGCGCAGTCACTGGGCAAACAACTTGGAAAACTAAATATCCAAGCAACTCAGTTAGTAAAGAAAACTAGAAAGAAGGGTACCCAAAAAACAGAAAAACTGCAGCAGAGGAGAGGGTGGAAAAGAAAGACGGAGAAACCTGAAGATGGTAACGTGAGAAGAAAGTCACCTCGAATCTTACAATACTAACAGAAAAATGCCATAGAAATGGAACCTCCAAACTAGCAACTAACCCAAACCCCAGCCTTACATTAAGGTTTTCCTTTTGAAGCTATATCCAGATATTTCTAACACCCAGACAATTACATTTACCACGGACCCCGTAAGCTCAATACTGAGCACCACACTGAAATATGAGCGCTATGCTTCAGGTTGACACAGATGTCAACCTTAGTGTCCAGTAAGTGTCATCCCCACAGATTCTTTGCACCAAGAAATAAATGTCCTAACCCTTCCGGGCCTCAATTTCTGAGCTGTAAAATGCGGGAGCCAAATTAGATGAGCTGAACCACAGGATCCCCTTCATTCTTGAAATGTTATAGCGAGTGACAGAATTGTTTAAAGTCCGCTGTGGATATAAAACTGTGAGTCTGAGAACAAACCGTTTTAAGTTTATACTGTCATTCCAGAGCTAGCCACAGGGAGGAGCGAGGGATTTGAGGAAATTCCCGAGGGAGACACTGTTAGGCGGTTACCTGAAGCCCACCTAGTAAGTGGATAAACCCTTAATCCCAGAAATAATTAGAGCATTTCCCGGGTCCTTCTGCCTAGCTCTCACAACACCATTCACAAAGACACGTCTTACACATGTCTTTCTACCTTTCCTTCCTACCCTGGTTTTTCCTGTTCTCCCTTGTAGTTTCACATCCATCTTGCCCACTACTACTCCTTTTTACCCAGAAATTTTCCACCTTTCCCTTTCATTCAGAAGAAATTTTCCAGAAAAGAAAATTCAGTTCTTTATAGGTTAAGTTCTTTACAGGTTATAATAAAATGATTACAAATCAAGGAAACTATAAACTACGATAAGCACAAGCAAATGACAATACAGACTTTTAGAAAAATCCCGAGGGGGGAAAAAATATCAAGCACAATAAAAAAAGTAATGATACCGACGGACACAACTCAAGTTTTCCAAAGGTCGTAAAAGGCCCTGAAGAGAATACAAACGGGTGGCAATTTTGGGGGTCAGGGCGAGCTTCTGAAATTAACATTCGGTGCCCAGAGCCAAGCAACTAGGTGTTAGGAATTTGAAACAGACTACTTGCCTAGGCTTCCTCTCACTGTCAAACTCCTCATCGAAAAAGGCCTCTCACATCTCATAATTTAAGGAGGGAAAAAAAGTAGTCATTCCCGTCTATTCTCTTCGTCCTCGCAAAAGTATATGAATAAACAGTCCCTCTTTTCATCTTAACTCCCACACTACACCTCACACCGTTTATGAGCCTGGAGGGCTGGGCTGGGCTGGCAGAAGAGGATGGCGCGAAGGCACGAGGAGAGGGCGGTCAGTGGGCGGAAGGTGCCTCTCCCCACATGGCCGAGCTCTCGCGGCCAAACTGGCCACCGGCACACGGTCCCCAAGCACCAGCAGTTCCCTCTCGGCCCCGGGCCCACTCTCGCTGCCGCCGGTCAAACTGCCGCCGCAGCCACAGCTGCACGCTCCCGATACGGACCCTTCCCCGGGGATGACCCCATCCCCCTGCTCCCTTTCTCCGTCAGGTTCCCGCCCTGCAGCGGCCCGCCTCTGGGCCTCTCCCGCCTCACCTCCATGGAGACACGCCAGCCTTGCATGGCGGAGAAACCGTAGGGCAGCGGCAGGCGCGAGGCGCCGACCCCGTCCCCGGAGCACTTCACCGTGTTGGGTTGGGAGAGGTAGGCACCCATGGCGGCTGCTGGCCGGCGGCCTCAGGAGCAGGCGAGCGGGACGCGACCCGTGCCGGCGCCGGAGCCCCGGGGGCGCGCGTGGCAGGAACGGGCCCGGCGGCACGGCGACACAAGGTGCCGGTGAAAGGCGCGAGGCCGGCCAGGAGGCGGTAACGGGACGGGAGCAGAGAGGGAGCGGAAGCGGAAACGGCGCCACTCCAGACCCCGCCCGGCCGGCGCGGCGCGGCACGGCGCGGCGCTGCGGGCAGTCATTTCCTTAGCAACTCGCCCCGCCCGCGGGGACAACGGCCCGCCCAACCGCCGCTCCCGCGAGACTGGCGCGGTCACGCCTACCAACGGCCGCAGCCTGCCACCCGCGGCCCCGCTAGCGGCTGGCCGCCCGGAGCTGTCCGGTGCTGTCCCCCACTATCCCCGCCCCGCCTTCGCTCCCCTACCCCGGCCTCTCGCGTGTTTGTCTGCAGCTCTTTTGTGTGGGACCCAGCGCTCCCGATCCATCGTCCAGTGTGTCAGCTCCCTCTCCCCATCGCGGGCTCAGACTCCGCAAACCCGCCAGATTCGGCTCAATTAAAGTTAACTAGCGTTTGCTTTGAGCGCTTGAAGTACCTGGCCCGGCCTTATGACAGAGTCTTTTCTGACAAAAGAAAAGGAAAACCTCGATCTGTAACATCATTCGAGTTAATACAATGCAGAAATGTTTGGCACAGCCTCTGCAGGGTGAGAAGAAATCGAAGGAGAACGTCCTCAGGATGCCCCAGGAGTGCATTATGCGGGGGAGAAGAGACTAATGTTACAAGATTGCAGGGGTGAGAAAAGAATGTAAACCGCATTTGGGAGGATTTTTGAGGAAGCTGGCTGGCCTTTCTGGAAAGGGATTTTAAGTAGTAATGTTACATAGAGATGGTCGTAAGCGCCAAGATGGGGGACTTGGGCTTCACTGTTATCCTGGCGTAGCATTTTAGGACTGTTGGTGTAGTCTTTGTGTGCATTGTAGATTGGAGTTAAAATTCTGGAGACTAACTGGTTAAAAGGCTCTTAATCTAAGCATGAGAGGAGAAGGGCTGGAACTAAGGTGGCGGCAGTGGAAATAGGAACTTAAGGTGGTGGCAGTGGAAATAGAGAATGAACAAATGATACAATAAGAAATCAGGATTTAGTAATAGATTGGATTCAGAGGATGGAAGAGAAAGGGGAAATCGGCCAAACTACGAGCAGATTGATTCTTTTAAAATACAAAACTAATTATGCTTCCTCCTGCTCTTCAGATAGTCCAAATTCCTTAACATAGTTCACCAGACCCTTCATGCTTGAACTAGCATATCTGTCATACTTTCTCTTCATTTCCACTGCTGCTCAAAGCCTCAGCAGTACATCTTTGGGTTCCTCCAAAGCCATGCTTTCTCCTCCTATGCCTTTACCTATGAAACACACCTCCACACCCGCCCATCTTCCTCATTCTCCAAGATGTCTTCTCTAATATCCATATACTAGCTTGGGTTCCCCATTTGTTTGTCTTTCCTGAAGCCTTTATGAAGGCAGAAACCCCATCAAACTTAACCATTGTATACCCCATCATCCCTACCGCAATTCTTGTATGTGCTCAATACCTTCGTTGAATGAATAACGCCAAGGTTTTGACCCCAAATGACAAAACTTGGTGGAGCCATTAACAGAAAGTGGTGTGCTGTGGGTGGACGTGTGCTAGTTTGGGAGAAAATGGTGGGTTCAGTTTAAGGTGACAACTAGATATCTAAACATTGAAAACATTGAGGTTGGGCTGTGAGGGTAGAGGATGTTAATTAGGCCCATAGGTCATAGTGAACCTGGAGGAGATCTCTGTACAAGGCAGTGTAACGGGAACATGAATTTGCTCAGCCTCTTTTTTTGTGGGAAAACACCATGAGTTTGGAAACATTAACCTATGTGATCTTTCACAAGTTGTTATTCTCTCTCAGGCTCAGTTCCTCAAGGAAAGCATAACAACACCTACTTTTTCAGATTGCTTTAAGGATAAGAGGAGCTGAATACAAAGTGCTGAGTTTGCATAAATGCTATATTATTCAACCACAGACTACATTTATTAAGTGTTCATATACACATGCTAAATATGGGATGGTAATGACATTAAATTATTTGAAATTATTTTTTATTGAGATTAAAAATAGATCTGAAACAAAATGAATAGTAGGCAAGGAAAAAAGTGGGAAAAGTATGACTGAAGGAAAAATCAGGGTACTGGGAATGTGGTGGTGTCTCAGAAATGGAGACAGTAAAGGGTCTCTTGGAAAGACCTGGGAAAAGAATATGAAGATCATCCTTTCCCTACTCCATCCCCATTTCCCCCAAACCACTAAAGTACACTAAGAAGGGCACACAGGTTTCATGCTCTGATAGGGAGGAAATAAAATTGTTTTAACTAAAAAAACCCACCAAAATGTTAGTCGACTGATTTTATAATATCTACTTATATTAGTAGTTCGATCTATCTACCTATAGATACACTGTACTATATATATACTTATAGATCTACTTATATTAGTAGATTGATTTTAAATTTTTTTTAACATTTATTTATTTTTGAGAGACATAGACACAGAGTGTGAGCAGGTGAAGGGCAGAGAGAGAGAAGGAGATACAGAATCTGAAGCAGGCTCCAAGCTCTGAGCCAGCAGCACAGAGCCCGACGCGGGGCTCGAACTCACAGACTGTGAGATCATGACCTGAGCCGAAGTCGGCCGCTTAACCGACTGAGCCACCCAGGCGCCCCAGTAGATTGATTTTAGTAGATCTATATATATATATATATTAGTACTATATATTAGTACTAATATATATATACTATATATATATTAGTAGATTGATTTTCCTGAGTCTATAACCTATGAGCTTCAGAAATGTGACTAATCAAACATAGTAATAGAAGCAACTCCTGAAGATGTACTTTAAGGGCAGGCCTGGATGATAAAAATGTCTATAAAATATATACCAAGTTTATTCAACAACAAGGGATAAAGGCATGGGATTGATTTGTTGTGAATAGAAAATAACTCTAAACATTTGGTAATTCCTACACATATTTGCAATTATATGTCCCAGTATCATCTTTGCTTTCTTTTTTTTTAAGTTTATTTATTTTAGTAATGTCTACACCCAACATGGGGCTTGAACCCATGACCCCGAGATCAAGAGTCACAGGCTCTTCTGACTAGGTGAGCCATATGCCCCACCTTTGCTTTATTTAAAAAATCACTAGATTGCCTTATTCTCTCTCAAATTGGCCAACCATTGAAGATAAACTAACAAATACTAGTCATTTTTGAAAGTTTTTGTTTCTTTTAGCCTCTCAGCCTCTTTCCAGTTACCTCTCATGAGAGAAAGAAGAGGAGAAGGTGGTTTAACCAATGTTTTTCAAACATGAGAAATTGCGAATCATGGAGACATACTTCTGGAGGTCCCAAAGAATTCAAGGGACCACCCCCGCCCTCCCCTGTCCCAGGCCAGGCAACGTTGCCTTAAAAATAAAAGACTAACTTCAGAATATAATCTGACACCAGTTCAACTGTTAAACATAAACTCAAGATCACTCAAAATATAAAATGTTAATCCAGATAATCCCAATTAGGTTAACATGCTTGTATTATAAAACTAAAAGCACAACATTTTAAAATGTGCACAGTTTTAAAAATTCATAGTGCCTTGGAATACAAGACCCCCAGAGGGTAGCAGACCACAGACTGAGAAAGTCAGCCTGCATATGGAAGATGTTAAATGAGAGAACGAGAGAAGGGTGAGAAGTTGGGAAGCAGGTCCTCCCAGGCTTCCCTGCCCTTCCCAGGCTTTTCCTGGAGCTCCTAACTCTGTTTTTGACTCTTTATGTACTTCCTTCAAATCCTGTTTCGGATTATATTTTTCTGTTCATAAGATACTGTCTTTGGAAGCTCAGCAGTTTTAAGATTTTATTTTTAAGTCATCTCCACACTCAATGTGGGGCTTGCAAACCCAAGATCAAGAGTTGCGTGCTGTACCAACTGAGCCCACCGGTCACCCAGAAGCTCAGCAGGTTTTTTTTTTTTTAATGTTTTTATTTTTATTTTTTTAAATGTTTTTTAATGTTTAATTTTGAGAGAGACAGAGACAGAGCATGAGCAGGGGAGGGGCAGAGAGAGAGGGAGACACAGAATCCGAAGCAGGCTCCAGGCTCCGAGCTGTCAGCACAGAGCCCGACGCGGGGCTCAAACCCACAGACCACGAGATTATAACCTGAGCCGAAGTCGGACGCTTAACCAACTGAGCCACCCAGGCGCCCCTAATGTTTTTATTTTTGAGAGACAGACAGAGCATGAGTGGGGGAAGGGCAGAGAGAGAGGGAGACACAGAACCCGAAGCAGGCTCCAGGCTCTGAGCTGTCAGCACAGAGCCTGATGCGAGGCTCAAACCCACTAACCCTGAGATCAGGATCTGAGCTGAAGTCAGACACTTAACTGAGTCACCCAGGTGTCCCTCAGCAGTTTTGATACTATATTATGATTAAAGGTGTGATTAAAGGTGGAAGATTGAGTCAGGGGAGGAAAAAAAAAAGTGTGGGGCAAGATTTAGAGCTAAGAAGGAATGAAGATATTTTGAAATTATTAGAAAAAAGAGGGGAAAGAGTTCATTTCTGAGGTTCTGGGCCATCCATAGTCCTCTTTGTACTGTTTTAAAAGGTGCCAGGGGCACAGTCGGCTAAGGGGACAACTCTTGATTTCAGCTCAGGTCATGATCCAAGGGTTGCGGGATCAAGCTCATGCTCAGCATGGAGCCTACATAAGATTCTCTCTCTCTCTCTCTCTCTCTCTCTCTCTCTCTCTCTTTCTCTCTCTCTCTCTATATATATCTCCCTCTTCCTCTCTCCAACTTGCTTGCACTCTCTCTCTCTAAAATAAAAAATAATAAAAAGCTGCCCAATAAATGTAATTTTTTTAATGTCAAATAAGTGTTATATTTTAAGTTGCAGTCTTATATTTCTAGAAGGCTAGACATAGTTCATCTTACAGCTGTCTACCTTTACTCAGGGAAATCACCAGAATGAACCCTCTACACATGCACAAAGAAAATACTCACCTTTTCCTAAAGAAAATCCTGATAATGACATTAACCAAAAGTCAGATGTTTCAGACCGAGATGCTGGGGTTAACTTAGTTATTAGTAATATAAAATGTTTTGCAGGACTATGCCCGTACAGAGAAAAAGAGATTATTTTTTCCCCTAAATAACAATATGGACTGGAATGTGTCTTAAAATCCTTACTTGTTCTTAGGAGACCTATGTATGTTTTTTATCCAAGTGTTTGCTCAAGGTGATCACAAAACTGGAGCCACCCTGAGGAGTGTACAAATCTTACCTCCACACCTCACGTGAGCGACAGGCTGACCTGAACCACTGGCATATCACAAAATGATGTTATTTATACCCAGATTATCCAAAGTCTGGACAATGTCAGTATGTCTGTAACTCCCGGGATTGTGTTAAGTAGGCCAGCATCGAGCTGACTTTTTGCCCCTAAGGAAAAGGATAGCCCTTCAGTCAAATACTCTAGAGTGAAAATAAGCAAGTCTTAAAGTAGAAAAGAATGATTCTCTTCAGACCCATCCGTGTTGCTGGCATTAAGATTCCAGGAAGTGGCATAGCCTGGAGATTCCTGCAGGGGGAAATGGGCCAGCTGAGCTGGCTCTGTCATATCAGGAATCTGAAGAACAGCCACTTCTAGTGGCAGCTGAGGGCTCCTCTTTGTTTTTTAATGTCCGTGTCTCGTTACATAGTTTGGACTGAGCTAAGCTTTACGGAATAAAGTGAAGAGATCTAGGTCCAGTGGGTGGGATCGTGTGGAGGTGGTGGCAAAGTTCAAGAGCAGCAGTGGTTGGGAGCAGGGACAGCTGGCAAAAGCAATAGTAATTTCCAGGGAAGATCTGTGGCACGCTTACCCATTCCTTAGGGATTCCTCAGAACCCTTTAGTAAAAGATCTCCTTAGCTATATTGGCTATTGAGAATGGAGGACACACAAGTTGAGTCTGACAAATTGGCCCATGAAAACCACAATGTGACTTAGAAAAACTCTGCTGCTTCTTGCATTCACCATGGGGGCAAACATTCTTTTTTTTTAAAACATTTATTTCTGAGAGACATAGAGACAGAGTGTGAGCAGGGGAAGGGCAGAGAGAGAGGGAGGCACAGAATCCGAAGCAGGCTCCAGGCTCTGATGAGCCATCAGCACAGAGCCCGATGTGGGGCTCGAACCCACAGACCGTGAGATCTGACCTGAGCTGAAGTCGCCTGCTTAACCGACTGAGTCACCCAGGTGCCCCGCAAACATTCTTAACTGAGGCTCGCGTTCAAAGAAATGAATGACCTCACATTTGTAATCCCTTGGCTCTACAGTCTGCTAGGGACAAACAGCAGTAATAGGAAACCTGCCAGCTGGAATCCTACCACGTCCACCAAAATGGCTTTCTTTCCACTGGTCTGCCTACTCCTCCCAAATGGTTCTGTCTTCAACCCCGACAGTTTCCTCATGTGTATGTTTAGCTCAGTTCACAGACAAAATCTTGAAAGGATCCTTCTGCAAAGCTCCATAGTTATTTCTCTGTGTAATTCTATCCTTTCTGGCTCTCTGCCCTGGAAATGTTAACCACCTTGGCCTCCCTGAACTCTCAACTCTGTCTTCCCAATGCAGTGAGATTGTTAGGCCCTGTGTGGGTTTCCTCTCTCCACAATGTGGCCTGAAAACTCTTTCTAGGTAATAAGCTGGGGGTACTCAGAGGATTTACTTCATTTGTTTCCCTTCTCTCAGGGGCTATTATCCTGGGTGGCCTGTTATCCAATATCCGAAAACTGTTGCTTTATATATTTGACCCAGTGTTGTATATCGCTAAGGCAGTGGTAAATTTGGTTCCTGTTATACCAGCATGGCCATGTTTATAAATAGGTCTTTTGGTGAGATTGTGTGCTTGGGTTTCTTTTAATCCCTTAACTGTTCTTAACTGTTTCTGGCATATCAAAATGTATTTTGCCTTCACTCTTTAATGACAGTTTGGCTGGAGATAAAATTCTAGGTTTACAGGGAAGTGTTTTATCAGCCTTACTGTTGTTCCCTAGGTAATCTGTTTCTTGTATCTCTAACAGCTTTCACATTTTTCTCTGTATCCTTGATATTTTGTAAATATCCCTATGATATGCCTCCACATGTGTTTATTTATTAGTACTAAAAGTTTTTTTTTAAGCATCTGACTTTTTTTAATGTTTATTTTTGAAGGAGAGAGACAGAATGTGAGTGGGGGAGGGGCAGAGAGAGAGAGAGAGAGACAGACAGACAGACAGGCAGAATCCGAGGCAGGCTCCAGGCTCTGAGCTGTCAGCACAGAATCTGCTTCGGGGCTCGAACTCACAAACCATGAGATCATTGCCTGAGCCCAAGTCCAGTGCTTAACCGACTGAGCCACCCAGATGCCCCAAGCTTGGTTTTTTTGTTTGTTTGTTTGTTTTCTTTTAGAGTTTATTTATTTTGAGAAAGAGTGAATGGGGGAGCATGTGCACATGCACAGATGAGGGGCAGAGAGAGGGAGAGAGAATCCCAAGCAGGCTCTGCTCTATTAGCACATAGCCTTACACAGGGCTCGAACCCAAACTGGGAGATTACAACCTGAGCAGAAATCAAGTCAGACACTTAACCAACTGAGCACCCAGGAGCCCCTAAAAGCTTGAGTTGTGTGTGTGTGTGTGTGTGTGTGTGTGTGTGTGTTTGTGTGTGTGTGTGTTTTAATTTGAGGCCTAATGTCTTTCATCAACACTTAAAAATATTTTATGTTTTCTGGAGCACCTGGGTGGCTCAGTCAGTTGAATGTCCAACTTCGACTCAGGTCATGATCTCACAGTTTGTGAGTTCGAGCCCTGCATCAGCCTCTGTGCTGACAGCTCAGAACCTGGCGCCTTCTTCAGATTTTCTCTCTCTGCTTCTCCCTGACTCGTGCTCTGTCTCTCAAAAATAAATAAACGCTAAAATTTTTTTTTTAATTTTATGTTTTCAGGGGCACCTGGATGGCTCAGTTGGTTAAGTGTCTGACTTGGGCTCAGGTCATGATCTCATGGCTCATGTGTTTGAGCCCCATGTTGGTCTCTGAGCTGACAGCTTGGAACCTGCTTCACATTCTCTGTCTCCCTCTTTTTCTGCCCCTTCCCTGCTCATGCTCTCTCTCTCAAAAATAAATAAACATTTAAAAAAATTCTTATGTTTTCAAACACTATTTAGCCATCAATCTTGTTATATTTTTCTAGAACTCTCATCACATATGTTGGGGCTTTCAATCCAGCCTCCCTCTCTCAACTATATCTGTCTCTGTACTGCATTCTGAGTGAATTAACTTATTCTGTCTTCAATTATACCTGATTTAAAGATCTTATTTTTTATTAATTAATTAATTAATTTATAGCAAGCACAAGGTGGGGGTGAGAGAGAGAGAGAGAGAGGGAAAATCATAAGCAAGCTCCATGCCCAGCACAGACCCTGATATTGGGCTCCATCTCACTATGGTGAGATCATGACCTGAACCAAAATTAAGAGTTGGACACTTAACTGACTGAGCCACCCAGGTGCCCCTAGAGCTCTTACTTTTTACTTTCACTATTTTATTTCTTTTAGTCCCAAACAAATCAAGCCAGGAGTTCCTTTACTTGCTTTTGAGAGGGCTTTGTCACTCTCTGTTCAAGCTTACTCCCCTTATCAGATTCTCTCTCTAGTTTTCTCATTTACTTTCTTAAGAATGTTCTCCTGGAGAGTTTTTTCTACTTTCCCAGATGTAAGAAACTTTGTAAAAACAAAGGTCAAATTTCAAAGTGAAAAGCCAGAGGTGAGTTAAAGGGGAAAAAAAAAATAACACATTGGAAATCTTCAACTCATACTGCTAAAAAGTGAGGCATATGTCACAAAACTTGAAATGGAAAAATCATAGGTTTTATGGTCTAATTCACATCTGAAGAGTCAGAGAAAAGGAGAATTCAGTCTTTTCTGGACTGTTCTTCCCTTCTTTAACTGCAAGTTGAACTCCTATTCCTTCTTTAAAACCCAGGTCAGACAGGTATCAGTCTTGTTCTCTGGGAAACCTTGTATTAGTTTCCTATGACTGCCTTAACAAATTACCACAAACTTAGTGACTTAAAACACCACAAATTAACTTTTATTATAGTTCTGGAGACCAGATATCTGAAATCAGTTTCACTAGTTTAAAGTTAAGGTATCAGCAATCCCGGTTCCTTCTGGGGACTCTAGGGAAGAATCCATTTCCTTGCCTTTTCTAGCTTCGGGAGGCTGCCTGCATTCCTTGCTAGCACTCCAATCTCTTGCTTTAGTGGTTACGTTTCTTTCAATTCTGTAGTCAAATCTTCTGCCTTCCTCTTTTATGAGCACTTGTGATAATGTTTAGTGCCTCTCCTGATAATCCTGGATAATCTCCCCATCTCAAAGTCCGTAATCACATCTGCAAAGTCCCTTTTGCTATATGAGGTAACATTGGAAAATTCCATGGATGAGGATGTGGATACCTTTGGGGCCATTACTCGGCCACATCTTCCCAGGTATCTTTCTTCCATGAAGTCAGTCAATCGTGTCCTTCTTTATTCAGCCTATGGAACTTTATGCATATTTCTGTTGTTGCTCGTGTTAAGTGTTGTAACTTTTTTGTTTATACAGCTATCTTCCCAAATAAATAGGAGCTTTTTGAAGACTGGAACTTTGTCTTATTCATTTGTTACCCTACTGCCTAGCATGGTGCCTGGCACATAGTTGGCACTAAATAAATGTTTAATTAAATTGAATTTTACTTTCTGATTCAAGCCTGGCAGTACGACTATAAGCTGTAAAATAATGGAGTCTTAAACTACCAGTGCTAAAAGAGATGTCCAAAGTCCTTTCCTTATAGTCTGAATCTATATTTTATCAGGAAATAAGTTTCATTTGAGAAAGTTGTCTTTATTACTACAACAAAGGTAAAACAAAACAAAACAGAAAAGGTTACATTAGGGTTTTAGCCCAGAAAAAGCTATAGAATGAGTTGGGGGGGGGAGAGAGAATCTAAAGCAGGTGGAGCCCAATTCGGGGCTTGAATTCAGGAACCATGAGATCGGGGTGCCTGGGTGGCTCAGTCAGTTAAGCGGCCAACTTCAGCCCAGGTCATGATCTCACAGTCTGTGAGTTCGAGCCCCGCGTCGGGCTCTGTGATGATGGCTCGGATGGCTTCAGATTCTGTGTCTTCCTCTCTCTTTGCTCTTCCCCTGCTCACTCTATGTCTCTCAAAAATAGATAAACGTTAAAAAAAGAAAAAGGAACCATGAGATCATGACCTAAGCCAAAATCAAGAGTCCAGCGCTTAACTGACTGAGCCACCAGGTGCCCCTTGACAATTATTTTAAGCTCACAACATTCCTGGGAGATAAGGCAGATAATTACCTTTATGTCAATAAAACGTAGAGCAAAATATAGATGGATTTGATTTGAGCATAATTGAATACTATTGTGGAAATCGAATAATCTCAGGTGAATTATTAATTTACATGGGATGTCTGGTTTCTTATTCCCCAGTGCCCTACTTATCCATTATGTTTATCTTAGAAGTTGATTCAATTTCTTATGACATGACGTAGAGGTAGAGTTAAATAATATTTAATTAAACAGTGAAGCTCAGAGGCCTAGGTTATGAGGCAATGACCCAAGGAATAATTCCTAGACAGGGATAAGTTGTGAGCTATGGTGATAGTTTATACCCTTCAGCCTAATGACAGGTCAGGCTGCTTGCATCAGAATCACCTGGGAAGATTCCTAGACATACAGATAGGCAAATCCTCCTCCTTCGCCCAAATTTGGATCCAGTTGATTCATGGAAGGTCCTGGGAATGTGTATGTTTTAAAGGACCTCAGATAATTCACAATTATCAAGAAATCTAGGCTTCTCTTAATTTGAGGTCCTAAATAAATGTAAATGTCAAGCTTGAAAGCTGGAAGAATGATCAGATGGAAGGCATGACTAGTGAGTCTCACATTGAAGAAGAAAAGCTCAGAGCACAAATCCAATAGATTTTCCAATTGCCCTGATCTATGGAAACCAGGATCTTGAAAGACTCTAGACAGTTTTATTGAGGTAGGATTTTTACACCATAAGATTCACTCACTGTGAATTCAAAGATTTTTGGTAAATGTATAGAGTTGTGCAACTAGCATGTCAAAATGCAAGCTGTAGTCCACTTGGAAGATGAGATCAGTAGGTCGCTTGGCAAATTTACAATTAGACAAATAGATGTGGATAGTCTCAAGGTATTGCCTTTCTTTATTCTATGATTACTTAATAAATTTTTTTTTGTTAAAATTTTTTAATTTTAATTTTTTATGTTTATTTTTTAGAGAGAGAGAGAGCACAAGTGGGTGAGGGGCAGAGAGAGAGGGAGAAACAGCAGGCTCCAGGTTCTGAGTGTCAGCACAGAGCCCGATGCAAGGCTCAAACCCATGAACCATGAGATCACATGACCTGAGCCAAAGTCAGATGCTTAACTGACTGAGCCACCAGGCGCCCCTGATTCCTTTTTAGATAAAACACCAAAGACACAATCCATGAAAGACATAATTGATAAGCTGGATTTCAATAAAATTAAAAACTTCTGCTCTGCTAAAGACAATATCAAGAGAATTAGAAGACAATCCACAAACTGGGAGAAAATATTTGCAAAAGATGCATGATAAAGGACTGTTATCCAAAATGTTCAAGGAACACTTAAACCTCAACAGTAAGAAAACAGCTCTACTAAAAACTAGGCCAAAGACCTTAACAGACACCTCCCCAAAGAACATATACAGGTGGTAAATAAGCAGATGAAAAGATGCCACACATTGTCATCATGGAAATGAAAATTTTAAAAATGAGACACCATAACATCTATTAGAATGGCCAAAATCAAGAACACTAACAACACCAGATACTGGTGAGGATGTGGAGCAAACACAAACTCATATCCAGTGGTCGTGGGAATGCAACATGGTACAACCAATTTGTAAGACAGCCTGGTAGGTTTCTTTTTAATGTTTATTTCTTTTGAGAGAGAGAGAGAGAGAGCAAGCAAGCAGGGGAGGAGCAGAGAGAGAGAGAATCCCAAGCAGGCTCTGCAGTGTCCACGCATAGCCCGACCTAGGGCTAGATCTCGAACTGTGAGATCATGACCTGAGCCGAAACCAACAATCGTATGCTTAACCAACAGAGCCACCCAGGCGTTCCCAGGCTGGTAGTTTCTTGTAAAACTAAACATAATCTTAATAATCCAGAAATCTCACTCCTTGGTATTTACCCAATGGAGTCGAAAACTTAATGTCCACACAAAAATCTGCACACAGATATTTATGGGAGCTTTATTCATAATTGCCAAAAGTTAGAAGCAACCAAGATGTCCTTTGGTAGGTGAACAGAAAAAATGAACTGTGGTACATCTAGACCACGGCATATTATTCAGCACTAAAAAGAAATGAGCTATCAAGTCATGAAAACACATGGAGGATCCTTAAATGTATGTATCATTAAGTTAAAGTAGCCAATCTAAAAAGGCTGCATACTACAGGATTCCAACTACATTATGACATTCTGGAAAAGGCAAAATTATGGGGACAATATTAGTGGTTGCTTGGAATGGGAAGGCAGAGCACAGAGGATTTTCAGGGCACACTCTGTATGATATGATGATGGATATCCCACTATATGACCATACAAACCTATACAAAGTAAAATACCAAGAGCAAACCTTAAGGTAAACTATGGATTTTGGGTGATTAGGATAGGTCACTCTACGTTCATCCTTAATAAAATGTATACAATTCTGGTGAGTGATGTTGATAATGGGGGCAAGGGCTATGCATATGGGGTGCACTAAATATGTGGGAAATCTCTGTACCTTTTTCTACATTTTGCTGTAAACCTAAAACTGCTCTTAAAAAGTCTTGTTTAATCTTACTCCTAACTAAATGTATGCAAATTAAAATACCTTTTTTTTCTTTAATGTATCACCAATGTTGAAAAAGATTGGTAATATCCAATATTAGTGAGGATGTTAGGAAGCAGGAACCCTAACATACTCTTGATGGTATTGTTATTTGATATATTTTTGAAGAGTAACTTGGTAATATCTATTCAATTAAAGTGGTCTTAGGGGCACCTGGGTGGCTCAGTCGGTTAAGCGGCCGACTTCGGCTCAGGTCGTGATCTCACGGTCTGTGAGTTCGAGCCCCGCGTCAGGCTCTGTGCTGACAGCTCAGAGCCTGGAGCCTGCTTCGGATTCTGTGTCTCCCTCTCTCTGCCCCTCCCCCACTCATGCTCTGTCTCTCTCTGTCTCAAAAATAAATAAACATTAAAAAAAAAAAAACGTTTAAAAACGTTTAAAGTGGTCTTAGCCTTTGACTTAGCAATTCCACTTTTAAGAGTGTATAAAAATATTTTTCATGAATGGCCGAAGATGGGTGCAACAGGAGTTTATTATAACTTCGTTTATAATAATGTTGGAAATAATCCTGATGCTTCTTGGTAGTTATTAATTAAACACTGGATAATGGAATGCTCTACAGTGGTTAAAAACCTAAAGTAGTGCTGTATGAGCTATGGAAAAAAGTAACAGTAAATTGAAAAAGATTCTGTACTATTGGCTTGCTTTCATTTTAAATTATATACACATATATTTATATATGCACAGAAAAAATGGAGAAATATACATCAAAGTCTTAAATTATTTTAGTGAAGATGATGAGAGATTTTCACATTCTATAGCGATTGTAAATAACAATATTTCATAAGATTCTTGTGAGGATTAAATGAGTTAATATGCCTAAGGCAATTAAAACAGTGGACCATAGCACATAGAAGCTATTAGATAAATATTGTTAAAATATGTTAAATATTTTTGAAATACTTTGACTTTTTACAATAGGTATGCAGTTATTAAATAACAAATGAGGTTGCAAAATGCAGAATTTGAGCATTTCAAACATAAAAACTTAAAAATAAAATGAGAGCTGGAGGATGCCAGTGAGTTCTCTATGCATATTTGAAAGAAAGAGTTAGTTGAAAAGGAAAAGTTGATAATGATAAGGATCAGACAGAAGAGAATGATAAACAATAATGATAGTATCAACCGATATTTAATGAATGTTTATAGTGGCCCAGGTGCTCCAATTGCTTTGGAGAAAAGGTTAACCTGGATAGGAGAAAGTACATCTTTCCTTTGAAGATGAGAACGAAAAATTTTAACCTCAGTTCTTCTGAAATTATAGGCTAAATTTGGTGGACAAATGCATTTTTTAAATACCCAAAACAAGATCCATAACTTTCATCAGATTTCTGAGGGTGTGTGTGAACCCTCTCAAAGATAAAAGAAACAAAAAGGGATGAAAGATCGGTTTTAAAAACAAGTATCCTGAGAGGCGCCTGGGTGGCTCAGTAGGATTGAAAACGTTGACTTTGGCTCAGATCATGAGCTCACAGTTTGAGTTAGAGCCCCACAACAGGCTCTGTGCTGACAGTGCAGAGCCTGGAGCCTGCTTCTGTCTCCCTCTTTCTGCCACTCACCCCCTCCTGCTCTCTTTCTCTCTCAAAAATAAACGTTAAAAGAAAGTATTTTGAGGTGAAGAGATGAGAAAATGAGGGCTTTTGGCAGATACAGTATTCTTCGTATTAAGATTAGAGATTCCATTTGACAGTGAAATTTCGAGATGACATTCCCTAGTTCTGATGATTAATTCATCTTCCTCCCTTCATATTGTACGTATAATGGCAGAGTTAACTTTTTACCACTCAGACTCAGCGTTTAGTTTTCGAAGATCAATGGGTTCACCCAGAATCTATCCTCTTTTCTTTCCATTTCCTTGAAGTCAATCCAAATTCTTTCCAAACATCTTTTCAAGGAAGTCTTTGCTAAATCTTACTGTTAAGATGCTAGATCTGGCCCCTATCAACTTTTGGTGACTAGTTTAATGCCGCTGATTCAGTTTTTTGCATTTGTCAACTAGAATTAAATGGTAATTTCAATTTCTTAGGAGGATCAAATGAGTTATCTGTGAAAATCTCTTGCAAAGTTTGGCCAAATACCAGTGCTGTGTGCATCACGAAGCGTTAACTACTAATTTTTAGAATGTGTTCAGGGAAGTTTTTACGCTTTCTGACGAACTGGTATCCTGCGCAGTCTCGTCCCCAATAATGAAAGTGGGTGGGCGCTCCTCTGAGATTGAGGCTACGTCTCTCGCTCCTTTTGTCTCTTAGTCCTACTAGAACTGTCATGGCGCCTTCAAGAAAAGAGGGAAGGCCGGCCTTTCGCCTAGCAGAATCATAGGAGGCACCTGGATTTGACGGAAGGGTGGACAGAGAGACCAGCCACAGTTGAGACGGAACACACCGAAGCCTCCGAGAGGTCTCGGCCGGACAGGCTCAAGAGGAGGAGACGGTGTTGAAGACTGCCTGCGAGCGACCGTCTTCCCCAGGGCACCGCCCATCGTGACCGCCTTATCCAATGGAAACCCAACGGCAGTGCGGCACCGCCCATCTGTTGGTCGGGACGCCGCGAGGGCGGGGCCCGCAGTTCGGTTGCGCTGCGGAGCGCAGCTGTGAGGGAGTCTCTCTGGTCCGCGGCCCCGAACCCGAGCTGGAGCTGAAGCACAGGCTACGGGGAGCGGAGTCGAGAGGTGAGCACCGAGGGTAATGAGCGGGAGGGAAGGGTTCGGCGAGAGAGCGGAAGGGTCGGCCTCCGCGGCCCAGGACGCTGTGGGACCCCGGCAGGCGGGTGTCTGGAGGTGGCCCTGCTCGGTCGGCGGCCCAGGCCCGGCCCGCCGGAGCCGAGGGGCCGCCTCGGCCCCACGGTCCCTGCCTGGCCCCCCCAGCCTGCCCTGAGTGGCGGCGACCCGGAATTCTGCCGGCGCGGGGCGCGAGGCCCTGGCGTTCGTGTCGAACTGAGGCTGACGAGAGGCGGGGCCGGCGGCGGGGGCGGGGGCGGGGGCGGCGGTGGCGGGCCCCGAGGCCTGCGGAAGCGCAGCGTCGGGGCCGCGCCTGCTGGCGGAGGCCGGCGCGCTGGCTGCGCGGGGGCGTGGCCTGCGCCCCTGACGGCGCCGCGGGGCTGGCCTTTGATGAGGTGGCCGCCGCTGGCTCCCGGGCCTGTGGTACTGCCCCCCGCTCCGTTGCAGACAGCGGACCGGGCGACCTGTTGGAGCGTGAAGCCATCCTCTGCGCTTACTTGATGTCTGCCCGGACCGTCCTGTAGGTCCTAGAGGTCCTTTGGTCTGATCCGGGTGCGGGCAGCCCAGAGGCCTGTCGCTTGAGAGCTGTCGCTGAGGAGTTGAAATGCAGAGGTGCTGCAGTCCAATAAATGAAAGTCTCGGAGAAAAACTTTGCGCGACGATCTACCCAGGTTGCTCTGAAATGAACACACTATACTTCTCGGGGTGGCTGGAGGTGGCGAGGAGATTCTCTTTTAAGGGCATAAATGGCCTTTTCCATATGTGATCTCTTAAACCTCTGAACGACCCTGAGACAAAACTCCCAGCGTTGGCAAAGATTTCTTCATCGGTAGGGGAAGTGCTGGGGGATCTTGGGCATTATCTTCATTTTGCCTGCTGGGGAAAGATTGGGGAAGGAGAGGACAAGCACGTTGCAAGGACATGCGTATGACCAGTAAAGGTTTAGCTTTTCTTGTGGTGCTCTGCTCTCTTTGCCCTGGGTCCAGAAATTTCCTTAGAGGCCATTGGCTATGCAGGCTTAATATTTCCTGTTGTAATCTAGCTGGAAATTATACTTAGCTGTTTAGATTCAAGATGCAGCCTGTAAATGTAGCTGCGCTAGAGAGTAATTCCTATGAACTTTCTTACCATTTTCTTAGCTACTTTTCAGGGGAACAAAAAGGAAAGTGATATCTAACTTGGTTTCTGGTAGATTACTAAGACTTAGAAATAGTAGCTTTCTTGGCCGGTTGAATAAAGTCTATGATAGGGAGGACCTAGAAAATAACACGGAAAGGAGTACTTAAGGGGGTCAGTTGGTTAAGCGTCTGACTCTTGATTTTGGCTCAGGTTATGCATGATCTCACAGTTAGTGAGTTCCAGCCCTGAGTGGACTCCGTGCTGACAGTGTGGAGCCTGCTTGGGAGTCTCTCTCCTGTCTCTGCCCTTCCCCTGCTTGTGCTCGCTCTCTCTCAAAATAAATAGTAAAAAAACAAAACAAAACAACAAAACCAGGAAAGAATATCTTGCCAGATTTTTTCTATAGTGCTTTGTTGTCTTCTGGTATTTACTAGAATGTCATCTAATAAGAATCTCCTGATTCGGGCAGAGGTGGGCAGAAATGGGTATCCAAGAGTTCTAAAATAAGGGCTTTTCAAAAGATTGGTGTTGATCAAAGGCTTCTGTATTCTGAACTGCCTTAGAGGAGCAAATCTACTTTCCAGGATGTTACTTTTATACAGGAGCACCGCCTTGAGCCCAGCACACACAGGTTTCAACTCCTTCCCAGCCTTTGTTTTTAGACATATGGCTTAACATTCAGTGGTTTTTCTGTGACTGTGTGGGCATGTTAGTGATGTTGAAAAAAAAAATATTATACCGTATAGTGCTTTTTTCCTGTAACGGCTATGTCTTGAGTTATTTGTATTTGAGGGAAAATCTTTGTCAGATCTAGTACCTGAGAGGTTGGAGCCTTTGAGGCGTGCGAATGAAATGAAAGCTAGAAGGTTAAAGTCCTAGATCTGTTTTTAATTTGTGACTCCATGAATGTGGGCATCTTATTTATTTTATTCACTATTGTATCTCAAGTACCTAGCTCAGTACGTGGCCTACAGTAAGTGCTAAATAAACATTTGTTGAATGAGTGAATGAAAAAAAAATGTTGCTAACCAACACCCATTTGCACAGTCACATCACAGGGAAGGTGAAGTCATCAGGGATGAAGTCACTAACTACTGCCAGTCACCTGGCCCAAGGGTAGCCTCAGCATGGACTGGCAGACTCGATCTTTGTATAGAAGGGCTGAATAGTGAATGCCAGAGTTAGTTCTGGTGGTATAAATCAGCTGAGAGTTTCAGCTAGATAAATTGGCTGAGAGTGCTACAGGTCAAGCCTTAGAGCTAAATCAGTAGAACATTTTGGGGTCTGGAATCATCTGTTTTGAACAGGGCTCATGTAGCTAGTTCTTGAACACAGTGGAAATAGGGGCAGGTAAGAATTCAAAGGGAAGACTATTGGGTGAGTACTGCCAAGAAGGAATGGTGTCCCTGATTTTGCTGTTCATTTGGACCTTACCAAGGAGGGGAGTTTCATTGTCATAAATCTTAGGTTTGCCATTCTTGGGTGGGTCATCTTCAACCAAGATAGCTTCCCTTCTCTAGGGGCACGTGGGTGGCTCTGGTCGGTTAAGCATCCAACTCTTGATTTTGGCTCAGGTCATGATCTCATGATTTGTAAGTTCAAGCCCCATGTCAGGATCCGAGCTGACAGTGTGGAGCCTGCTTGGGACTCCCTCTCCCTCTCTCTCTCTGCCCCTCCCCAGCTCGTGTCCTCATACGCGAGCTCTCTCTCTCTCTTTCTGTCTCAGAATAAATAACTAAGCTTTAAAAAACAAAATGTTAAGTAAAAAGCTTCTCTTCTCTAGACTAAGAGAGTAGTTAATGTTTCCTTTTTCAGACAGGATTCTTCTGATTTTGGATTTACAGGAAACCTGTTTTATTTTCTTTTTAACTCCAGATGAGGTTATTAGGATTAAGTCTTTATAGATCTATCCTGACCCTCTTTTTATCTTCTCCCTCCATTTTTGCCCCAACCAATACAGGCCTGAGTGTTCGTTCCAGCATGTCGGAAGGGGAGTCCCAGACAGTAGTCAGCAGTGGCTCAGACCCCAAGGTAGAATCTTCATCCTCAGCTCCTGGCCTGACGTCAGTGTCACCTCCTGTGACCTCCACAACCTCAGCTGCTTCCCCAGAGGAAGAAGAAGAAAGTGAAGATGAGTCTGAGATCTTGGAAGAGTCACCATGTGGACGCTGGCAGAAGCGGCGAGAAGAGGTAAGGTGGTGGTAATGTCACTCCTGGAGGAGTGAATTCTGAGAGGTGAGAAGTGGAAGGGGAAAGTCTCAGAGGGACAGACCAAACTTTGTCAGATATGTGGAGTATTAAGATGGAGGGCTTAGAAGGAAACTTTAATTATTCCTTTTCATTTGAATTCTCAGGTGAATCAACGGAATGTACCAGGTATTGACAGTGCATACCTGGCCATGGATACAGAGGAGGGTGTCGAGGTTGTGTGGAATGAGGTCCAGTTCTCTGAGCGCAAGAACTACAAGCTGCAGGAGGTAGGTAGTGCTGAAACGATGTAGCGTGTAGGATGTGACAGTGCACGCGTTAAAGAGGAATTGGTGGTGGGAAGCTGCTGAGGAGAGTACGTTGGGGTTAGATCATTTCTGGGGAGGGATAAGGAATAGCTTTTCAGGATTACAGTGATTTCTGAACCCTGTTAATCCCACTGTCTCCCTTGCTTTCAGGAAAAGGTCCGTGCTGTATTTGATAATCTGATTCAGTTGGAACATCTCAACATTGTTAAGTTTCACAAGTACTGGGCTGACATTAAAGAGAACAAGGCCAGGGTAAGAACTTTTTCTTGAACTTACTGCAAACAGACTAGCTACATTTATTGTTCTTTTTACATTTTGAGATGAAAACGAGGTAGTTTTGAAACCAAACTGGAATTAGCTGTTGGGGAGATGAGAGCAGGGCTTTGGTTACAACCTATGCCTTTTGTTATAGATGGGGCAGAAATGAGCGAACTTTTGTTTCCTTCCCATAGCCCTTATTGTTCAGTAGTTTTCTTTGTCTTGGTAAACCTAAGGAAGTGGTGCTAACAGCAATAGGAGGGAAACTTAAAACAATAGCCACCACCACCAAGCTTCCAAATCGAATATATATGTAGTGTCTATGTCATTGCACAAGGGATCATTTCTACTGTAAGGACTTATTTGAATGCTTTGCCTCTTCAGGTCATTTTTATCACAGAATACATGTCATCTGGGAGTCTTAAGCAATTTTTGAAGAAGACCAAAAAGAACCACAAGACTATGAATGAAAAGGTATGGAGGGAGAGCAGACAAAGCTTTAGGCTGGTTTGGGGGTTTTGAAAAGATTATATTAATTATGAAGCTAATCAGGGGAACTGCTTGGAAGGTTAAGAGAGGGGATTACTGCTGACCTTTTGATCAAACTTCCAGGCTTGGAAGCGCTGGTGCACGCAAATCCTCTCTGCCCTTAGGTAAGTAGGATCTGGTTAGTGTTTTTCCCCTATTTCCTGATTTAGTTCCTCCAAACAGATTTTAGGGCACTACTCTGCTGTTCTTTTCTGCCTCTGCCCACTTTTTGTGAGTCCTGTACTTTCAAGATTAGGTCCCTATGGTCTTTTAAAGGGTCCATCCTAATGCCCTAACCACAATATATCTCCCACCTCTTTCTCCCAGTGCTTATCCAGCTATTTAACTCATCAGGCATAATGGAGATTCAGAGTGTGGGGATTATCTTTGTGGTGACCAGCAGGAGACCAGGCCCTTGCTCCTCTTAACCCTTGGGTTCCCCCTGCCCTTAATTTCCCAGTGGCCCCTCTAACAGCCCAGTGCCCCCACAGCTACCTGCACTCCTGTGACCCCCCCATCATCCATGGGAACCTGACCTGTGACACCATCTTCATCCAGCACAACGGACTCATCAAGATTGGCTCTGGTGAGGGGAGGGAGAGGTTCTGGGCAGGGGAGCCTCGGGAATTTGGGAACCATGGGGGTAAGATGAAAGGAGTGGGGAGAGTAGGGCAAAATTCTGAGGTGTGGGCTGGTGGTAAGAGTTAGGACTTTGCTAGGGGTAATTCACAGGGAGAGGCCAGTCAATTAGGGGGCAGGGTCTAATCTTAGACCTTTTCGGAGGGAAGTGGGTTAATTCAGAGTTCTTGATAGGAGGTTGGGAAAGGGCAAGAGATGGGTCTAAGATCTGACTTGAGCCCTGGGGCCAGACCCTACCAAAGGAGGTTCCAGGCTGTGCCTGCTGTGAGTGCTTTCATTTGCCGTGTATCTGTGTGCAGTGTATAACATTTCCGTGTGCCGTGTCTGTGTGCGGTTTGTGTGTCCATTTGTCTGGGGCTTGGCTGCTCCATCGCTCACAACTTTTCTCTGTTTTCCTCCCTCCCGCTTACGGGCTGCTCTGTTCCCAACAGTCTTTCATAGGATTTTTGCTAATGGTGAGAGCTCCCTGTTGCCCCACTTGGGGCTCTGTTTGTGCTCCCTCTGCTCCCCTTTGCGGCTGCCCAGTGCATGCAGTCGTGGGAGCAAGCCCTGTTGCCTATCTCCCCTGCCTATTTATGCCTGCTTGGCTTCTCCCTACCAGCCCTTCACCTGCTTGCCCTTCCATAACTTGCTTGTTTCCTCTGGATTCTGCCTGGCTGGCCACTTTATGTCCTGGATTCTTACTCCCCTTCATCATCAGGCTGGTTCCCTGAATCATGCTGTGCTCCCAGACTCTCTGTGATTTGTAGTCATTGTTTATGATCTGAGTGAGTCCAAATTGGGCCCGGCCCTGGTTCCTCGTTCAGCCCTGTGACAGCAGTGTTGCGGAATAAGGGAGTAGAGCAGGAGTCTAAAATTTTGGTGGATTAAAAGTGAGACTGATTCAAGGGTATTGGTTCACCTATGAGCTGTTTTTGAGTTTCAATCAGCAAAGGTGGGTAAGAAGGAGGTTGTGTAGTTGGTTGTATGTTTATCCTTCTTATTCTTCTTTATCTGAGTTTCTGAGATCTTTATTTGTTCCAGATTAGGAAGGACTGCCTGGGTTTTTATGCTATTTGCAGGGTGGCTGAAAGAAGTAGACCAAACATTTTCATGTGTTCAGGGATTAGATATTCCTGAGCTTTGGGGAAGGTGAACAGGTCATAAGCAAAAGTTTTACTTTAGCCTTCATTGCTCCTTCGCCAGCTCCCCCTATATACTTGTTAGTTTATTGTGGAGTGTTTGTTGGTTCAAAATTAGGGACTTTAAATGAGAAGCGGTAGACCTGAGAAAGGGAAAGTAGGTGGTATTCACGTTTAGTCTGTGGTTCATGATGGGAAAGGGACAGGTTTGCACCTTGAGGGTTAGAGACTTCAGGAGAGAATTTGGCTTTTGGGGACCTCTCTCTGGAGTGAGACTGTGATTTGTTGATGGTGGTCAGATTGTGGGTATCTCCCCTACTCCCAGTGGCTCCTGACACTATCAACAATCACGTGAAGACTTGTCGGGAAGAGCAGAAGAATCTACACTTCTTTGCACCAGAGTATGGAGGTGAGTCATCTCAGTTTCTCTGCCCTCTCCCTGTTCCCCAGGTTTCTACCTTATAACCTGAGGCACAGAGGTAATATGACTGAAGCTTCCAGTCCTTCTCTGCTGGCATACAAAAAGTTTTTAAAAGGTATTTCTGCCACCCCTTTCCCCCATCCTCTGATTCACCAGAACCTTCTCTGTTTTCCCTAGAAGTCACTAATGTGACAACGGCAGTGGACATCTATTCCTTTGGCATGTGTGCACTGGAGGTGAGGAAACCACAAGCAGGGGTGATGGAAAAGGGTCAAATTAGAAGACAGAAGGGGGAAATGGAGGCAAGACAAGTAAGGTCCTGAGGGAGTGATTCTGGAGCTCTGAAGTTTCTACTTGTCTTCTCTGTTCCCCCTCACTGCAGATGGCAGTGCTGGAGATTCAGGGCAATGGAGAGTCCTCATACGTGCCACAAGAAGCTATCAGCAGTGCCATCCAGCTTCTGGAAGACCCATTACAGAGGGTAAAAATCTTTTAGGTCACTCCCTCCTTAACAGACTTTGAGACGTCTTTAGGGTTTTTTTCCTTTTTATTTACTGGGAATATGGTCTTTTCTAAGAGCATGAGAACAGAAAGCAGAAAGGACAGGCAAAAGCAGTGAATATTTCCTAGGTGGTGCCTACCTTGTTTTTTGTATATTTACACAGAGGTTAGGGTTTAAGATGGGTGGCACTGGGGATAAAGGTTGTGTGGTAAAGGTTGTATGTTAATTTAGGTGTGTCTGCCGAGAAGTAAATTAACTTAATGGTTACCTCAGGTAATTGGTATATGCTCTTCAGACAACCATTTTGATATTTTTAAACAAATCGATCAGTTTGAATTAAATCTATTATTTGAGGTTTTATAGTTATATAGTTTTAGGTAGGGAAAGTGCCCTGAAAAAACAAGCTAAGATTTAAAGGGTATAAGTTTATGAATCAGTAGATAGAGTATAGTAAATAGAGGCTGGACAGGAAGGTCCAAACACGGATAGTTTGTAAATCATTAGATAGTGTGACAGGGAGACTAGTGTGAAGTCCTGAGGCTAGTGTGGATTAAATTTCTATCAGCGTTAGGTTGGGGCATTCAGGTTAACAGATTAGGTATATGACCTTGCTGGCCTTCAAGTTTCTAAGTAGGAAAAGCAGGTTAATTGTCAGGGGACCTACAGGAGGTGGGAAGGGGGCGGTGAGGCTTGGGGAAAGCCAGTGAATTTAATAGATGATTATAGGAGACAAAGGAAATTGTAGGGTTGGGAAATAAAGGAATTTAATAATGATTAATAGGGGCACCTGGGTGGCTCAGTCGGTTGAGCGTCCGACTTCAGCTCGGGTCGTGATCTCACAGTTTGTGAGTTCGAGCCCCATGTCGGGGCTCTGTGCTGACAGCACGGAGCCTGGATCCTGCTTTGGATTCTGTCTTTCGTTCTCTCTCTGCCCCTCCCCCATTTGTGCTCGCTCTCTCTCTCTCTCTAAAATAAATAAATGTAAAAAAAATTTAATAAATGATTAATAAATTTAATAAGTGATCGTAGGAGATAAAGGAAATTGTAGGGCTGGGAAATAAAAAATGGTGAATATCGTTGATCACAACAGATAAGATTGCAAACAGAGAAGGTATCTTTGGTGAGAGCTGAAGAGGAGTGATGGGCAGTGTGTGGGGTAATAAAGCAGAGAGGTAGAAAATAAGGAAAAATAATTCATAAGTTTGAATAGTAAAGAAAGAGGAAGTTTGTGGTTGGAGAACAGAAAGATAATTAAAACCAGAAACACAGTGAACAGTAGCTTTCATGTTAATACCTTAGAGTTTTCAAAGCCCTTTCAGATACATTTAATAGTTTGCTCCCTCAGTCCATGCAGACCACCTAGGATGTACAAAGTCTATGCTAAGTATAGTGAGTGAGATAAAGATGAACACAGTGGGCTGGTTGCCAGATGCCTGTTCTACTTCCTTGTTCCTTTTTCTAGGAGTTCATTCAAAAGTGCCTGCATTCTGAGCCTGCTCGCAGACCAACAGCCAGAGAACTTCTGTTCCACCCAGCACTGTTTGAAGTGCCCTCGCTCAAACTCCTTGCTGCCCACTGCATTGTGGGACACCAACGTGAGTCCTGGAGCCTTAATAACTATCACTAGCATGCTCTTTTCTCTTCCACTTCCAAAGGAATTCTTTACCCCCCCTCCCTGAACGTTCCCCTGTGCAAAGCTTTCTATGACATTAATCTGACTGTCCCTCTGTAACTTCCCATTTCGTTATGCCCTCCAGACATGATCCCAGAGAATGCTCTGGAGGAGATCACCAAAAACATGGATACCAGTGCTGTACTGGCTGAAATCCCTGCAGGACCAGGAAGAGAACCAGTTCAGACTTTGTGAGTAACTAACTGAGAGGGCCTGAAAGGGACAGATTGGTCACTACTACTCTGAAGGTTCTGTCAACTGTCCATTCTTTGGTAATTTTTGAATCTATTATTTTGCTTATTTCCTTCCTTTCATCTGCTTTCTCTCTTTTCTCCTGCAGGTACTCTCAGTCACCAGCTCTGGAATTGGATAAATTCCTTGAAGATGTCAGGTGAGAGGAAAGGCTTGCTTGAGGAAGCAGGGGTGGGTGTCCTGAGGCATTCACGGAGCCCATGTGACCTGTCTGATCTCCCTCCAGGAATGGGATCTATCCCCTGACAGCCTTTGGGCTACCTCGGCCCCAGCAGCCACAGCAGGAGGAGGTGACATCACCTGTTGTGCCCCCCTCTGTCAAGACTCCAACACCTGAACCAGCTGAGGTGGAGACCCGCAAGGTGGGACTTTGTGGGTGTGGTCATGGTGGAAGGGAGAGAGGACATGTCAAATAAAGCTTTGTCCTTTAGAGAAAAGAATGCGTTTGTTCTAGCAAGCTTGTCCTGTGGGCTGGAAAGCCTTCCAGCTGTCGGGGGCTTTTTATTGACTGGTGTCTACGGTAGTGACCCTCTCTGTGCCCTCTCCCTAGGTGGTTCTGATGCAGTGCAACATCGAGTCCGTGGAGGAGGGAGTCAAACACCATGTAAGGTTCAAGGCCAGGGCTGCATAGGGCTGGGTGGATGGGGTGGAGAAGAGGAGCTTCATTTTTTGACTGTCCTATTCTCCAGCTGACGCTTCTTCTGAAGCTGGAGGACAAACTCAACCGGCACCTGAGCTGTGACCTGATGCCAAGTGAGTGTCTCCTTTCCCTCAGAGGATGAGTCTGTGAGCCTCTGTGAGACATTTGTAGGGGTGGGGAAGGTTACAGGGTGGTAACACATTGACACAGAGAACGAATATCTTAAATAGCTCCTAAAACTAGAGGGTGGATCCGACAACTTTGCTTGTGGTGTTCTTTCCCAGCCAGGGTAACCCAGCTGGGGCTGTCGGAAGGGCCGTGGGCCCCTTGCTCCTGCACTGTGCTCACCCTCTCCCGTTTCTCTGTCAGATGAGAACATCCCCGAGTTGGCAGCTGAGCTGGTGCAGCTGGGCTTCATTAGCGAGGTGAGGTTTCTGCCTTCAGCTGCACTGGTTGCGTCCATTCTTCTCTTCTCTCCTCTCGCCCCGTCTCACCGAGCTCTTCTCTCCCAGGCTGACCAGAGCCGACTGACTTCTCTGCTAGAGGAGACCCTGAACAAGTTCAATTTTGCCAGGAACAGCACCCTCAACTCAGCCGCTGTCACCGTCTCCTCTTAGAGCTCACTCGGGCCAGGCCCCTAATCAGAGCTGTGGCCGTCGCTAGATGTGCAACAGCCTTCCCGCCCCTTCCCCCCAGTCAGTATTACCCTGTGAAGCCCCTTCTCTCCTTTATTATTCAGGAGGGCTTTGGGACTCCCTGGTTCTGAGCATCACCCTCCCTCTTCCCCCTCTTCCTCCCCTCTGCACTTTGTTTACTTGTTTTGCACAGACGTGGGCCTGGGCCTTCTCAGCAGCCGCCTTCTAGTTGGGGGCTAGTAGCTGATCTGCCGGCTCCCGCCCAGCCTGTGTGGAAGGAGGCCCACGGGCACTGGGGGAGCCGAATTCTACAATCCCGCTGGGGCGGACGGGGCGGGAGAGAAGGGTGGTGCTGCAGTGGTGGCCCTGGGGGGCCATTCGATTCGCCTCAGTTGCTGCTGTAATAAAAGTCTACTTTTTGCTACAAGCGTCGTGTGTGTGTGCGCCTTCCCCGCTAGGGGGAGCGAGCTCGGAGCCCCGCCCGGGGCGCGGGGTTGGGCCTCCAGGTGGCAGGCGGGCGGAACTGGCCGGGAGGGCGAGGGAGGGGCCGGGGCCAGGTAGAGCTGCCCTGCGGCGGGGCGCGGAGGGCCGAGATGAGGTGCTGCCGCCTCTGCAGATTCGGTAATTTCCGGTCCCGGTCTCGGTCCCTTGCGTCCGCCGACGACCCGTCCTACGGCCCCTCGTTCACTTGGGGCGGCCGCGAGGGGCCCTCCGGTTCCTTTCCCGGCTCAGGCCTGCCCCTCCCCCGTGCTTTGCAGACGCGGCCCGCGGCCCCCGGCGGCTTATGCGCGTGGGCCTCGCGCTGATCCTGGTGGGCCACGTGAACCTGCTCCTGGGGGCCGTGCTGCACGGCACCGTCCTGCGACACGTGGCCAATCCCCGCGGCGCCGTCACTCCGGAGTATACCACGGCCAATGTCATCTCTGTGGGCTCGGGGCTGTTGGTGAGCGCGGCGGAGGGCGGGGCCGCGGGCGTGAGGGAGGGGGGCGGGGCGGAGAGGGGCGCGGGCCTCAGGCATTGTGTCTTCCAGAGTGTTTCCGTGGGACTTGTGGCCCTCTTGGCATCCAGGAACCTTCTGCGCCCAGGACTGGTGAGGGGATTTTTTGGAGCTTTAATGAGATCTTGAGTCAGGGAAATGAGGTCCTGACCCAGCTTCACCTTCAGGTGGGAGGAGGAGCCGCAAATAGAGAAACCGAGGGGTCTTAGCAGTGGGAGAGTCAGCCACGGGCGGCTGCTCACCCTGATCTGCCCCTGCCAGCACTGGGCTCTCCTGGCGCTAGCTCTGGTGAACCTGCTCCTGTCTGCCGCCTGCTCCCTGGGCGTCCTCCTCGCTGTGTCACTCACTGTGGCTAACGGTGGCCGCCGTCTTCTTGCTGACTGCCATCCAGGACTGCTGGATCCTTTGCTACCGATGGACCAGGGGCTTGGACGCACTGACTGCCCCTTTGACCCCACAAGAATCTATGTGAGTGCGTGCTTTTCTCAGCTTTTTTGCAGTCTATAGGGCCTTGGTGCCTTTTTAACCACCCTTACTTGCCACTCCTGCCCTGCTCCCTCTCAGTCCCTCACCCTCCCTCTTCACCTTTTAGGATACAGCCTTGGCTCTCTGGATCCCTTCTTTGGTCATGTCTGCAGGAGAGGCTGCTCTGTCTGGTTACTGCTGTGTGGCTGCACTCACCTTACGTGGGGTCGGGCCCTGCAGGAAGGAAGGGCTTCAGGAGCAGGTAAGGAAGATGAACAGGAAGGGCTCATTTAAAAGACTGCCTGTAATTCAGGGCAGGAGTACTAACTCCATCCTCCCCTATAGCTGGAGCAACTGACAGGCCTTGAACTTCCTAAGTGTAAAAGACAGGAAAACGAGCAGCTGCTGGATCAAAATCAAGAAATCCAGGCATCACAGAAAAGCTGGGCTTAGGACAGGTAATCTATGAGGACTGTGGCCTGGGAAGAGGTGGAGGCGGGGAACCACTCTTAGAAGTGGGTCAAGTCCTTTGCCAGGCTGCTTGCCCTCTGACCCAGGTTCTCCCTTCTGTGGAACAGGTGCTGATCCAGAGGCTCAGTACACAAGGTTTTCCACTGACCCCCAGGATCACATAAATAGTTCTAATAAAATAACTCTTTTCTTCAACTTGATTATGATTCCTTTTGGGGGTTAAAAGGCACTGGGCTGATAATCAAGAAGCAGGCTCCTTGATTGAAGAACACAGTGGTCTGGTCTCTGTTATCTACGAGACTTTAATGAGGGAGAGAACCCAATAACTCTTCCCTGAATTCTATCAGTTACTGAAAGGAAAAGCTGGTGCTGGGGAGCCCTCCACACCACTGACTAATGAACTTCAGCACATCCTGGCACATTGGGCTGTGGGAGGTCTGTGGACAAACAGAAGAACAGGAGAGGAACTCATTAGTGCTAAGGAAAGCATTCCTTCCATACAGAAATCAGCCCTATCTTATTAGTATGGGGAGCAGAGTTCAGGGCCTGCACCTGCCTTGTTGACATTCCCACCCGCCCTTCTAGTGGTTTCTTATTTTCCCTTCAGTGCTTCTCCCTGCCCTGACCCTTCAAGTTTCCCTCTCTAACCTTGATCGCCATAAGGAACTTATTCCAGTTGTCCTTGTTAGCTGCCTTCCCTGGCCGCTTAAATTCAATTTTATTCCTCAGAATGGGGTATCCTGTGGGGGAAGAAAAAAAGATGAACTGGCATTCGAGGGGGAAAACGAAGAACACTTTAGGAGCAGGAAGCAGAATGTTCGGGGCATCTGAGCGGCTCAATTCCTTATCTGACTCTTGATTTTGGTCCAGGTCATGATTCCAGGGTCATAGGATTGGGCCCCGGGTCAGGCTCCATGCCAACCATGGAGCCTGCTTAAGACTCTCTTTCTCCCTCTCCCTCTGCTCTTCTCCGCTGCTCATATTCTCTCTCTCAAAAAAATATATATATATGTTGTCTTCTGCCACTTTTACTAAATCACAGTAAAATACTTTTTTAAATTTTTTTTAACGTTTACTCATTTTTTAAGAGACAGAGAGCATGAGCTGGGGAGGGGCACAGAGAGAAAGAGAGAGAGAGGGAGACACAGAATCTGAAGCAGGCTCCAGGCTCTGAGCTGTCAACACAGGACCCGAAAAATACTTTCCTGAAGCTGCGGTTTGTCCCTCCTTTCCACCCACCACAGAACGCTGGGTGCTGTAGGGTTCTGTACCTGTAATGAGGCAGGGTAGTGCCCGAACTCCAGTGCTCGCCGCCACCAGGGAAGCCTCATAGGCACCGCGCTCATCCCGAGGCAGAACCTGCTCCAGACGCTGGTCCATTGAGACTGTGAGTACCCAGTCTCGAACTTCTTCCCTCTGAGCCTCCTGGGAAGGACAGGGAGCAGCAGCCTCCTCAGCACCAGCCTCCACAGCAGGAAAGTGGAAGGCGGCAAGTGGAGAGTTTTACTAAGCTGCGTTATCTTTTACCCATACATGATCCTCCTTGGCTGGGGTTCATGGTCATCACCTTAGTTTTTTTCTCTGCTTCTACTTTCACTGAAGGAACAGTGAGGGCTGAAGCCCTTCCAAAGATGTTGCTAACCGACGGCCATTACAAAGGTTAGGAGGGCCAAAGTAAAGTGTCTTCCATTCACAATGCCCTAACACCAGTGAGGCCTCCCGTTCTCCAATCTTGTACCCTTACCGGTACGTGCTGCTTGGCTGGGAGTGGCACCTCAAAGGGAATGTCTGTATCCTGAAAGTCAGAGTGATCAAGGGCATCCAGAGTCCCTTCTTCGATTGCCTGCGGCAGAGTGGGCAGCCGTGAGATAGAAACAGTTTGTGACAGGCTAAACCTCCCACCCTCTGGGCGCAACTCTGCTTACGTCGGTCAGATCCAGAAAGCGGTTGAGGAAGATGAATGCCATGTCCTCCCAGCCCACTGCCTGCAACAGAGAAAAGTTCCAAGTGAGAGTGAGCAGCTGGGCTTGGAGGCTGCTTTTCCAGGATGCAGGGGGAGGGACTCAGGAAGTCAGGAAAATGATATCCTCCGTAACATCAGCCCCACACTCAGCTTCGCTCTGCCTGAGCAGACGGGATAGTCTACCTTCCGACTCGATTTCCTTAATTCCTCAGCCACACCCTTCCTTGTCCCAGCTCACCTTGGCAGCAATGCCAGCTTCATAGAAGGCCTTGTCTGCAGGTAGTAGCTGGGTGTGGCGTAAGAGCGAAACAGAAAGCCTGGCAGCCACAGTTTCCTACAGAGTAAAGCCAAAGCGTTATGATCCTGGTGTATGGTAGTGACTGAGCTACCAGGCCAGTGGTCTTATAACTAAGGCAGAACCCAGAACCAGAAAACCAATAATCCATATTAAATTGCTCTGGATCTCAAGCAGTTCTGGGTCGTTTTTTTAATATGCACAAGAGAACTGGGCCTAGATTATTTCTATCATTCAAATACAATAAATATACAATATACTATCATGAGTAAGCCAAAGGTATGTGTATATTGTAAGAGACCAATACAGATGTTGTGGGATTGTGAATGAAGGTGGAGCTGTGTGGGCAGAGAGCCCTGAGAAGATCAAAAGAGGAGTCAGGAAGAAAACCATCTCAGCAAGAGTTAAAGATTTCATTAAACAAGAGAAGGTAGGAAAGAAGTGGACCAAGCTTGAGAATCCAGCACTTGAATTCATTCAACTTCATACATCTGAAGATGTGTCCGTAAGACTGAGAAGCTCCCCTCTCCCCCTCTCACCAGCTGTTTGACGCTCTGGGCTGCCGAACGAGTGGCATAGTAGTGAGCAATCAGCAGCATCGTCTCAAACTCCTCGTGGGCTGGAGAGTTTGCCTCACTAGACTTCACCAGGTTTTCACACTAGAGTAGGAAGAGAGCACAGCCTGAGTCAGGGGTCAGAGGAGTGCCAGAGCCACGGGGTGGTCAGCTAGTGGCCACCTGGGCAAAGATGTCGGCCATCTGAAGGTAAAGGTATATGTTCTAGAAGAAGACATGAGGACAGGCACAGGTGGAGTAGTTTTTTCACTCTGTTGTGGACCCGACTTCCTCACCAAGTTGAAGAGCACATCGCGAAGATCAGCCCAGTTGTGATAGGCCTCGGCACTGTTGGTCCCTGGTGAGCTCACCATGTCCATGAAGATCCTTTTGTAGATGTTGAAGTTCTAGGGACATGATGGGGAACGGAGAGCTGAGTGAGAAGGGGTAACTGGAAGAGAAAGTGCATGTGGGGCCAAAAAGGACAACAGGCTGGAAGTGTGTGTGTGTGTGTGTGTGTAGGAGCTAGGGGACAATGATGGAGAAAGTGTCGATCATTTTCAGAGAAAAGTAAGAAAATGACTCTCTTAGCAATTGGTGCTCTGAGTGTGGGCAAACATGTGAGTGTGAATGCGGTCACGGTGTTAATGGGCTGGTGTTCCAGAGAGCTGGGATGCTCAGACAAGAGAGCAGTGTTTAGTCTCTGAAGGAAATTCATGAGGCCCTTAGAGGTGTGTCCAGGTTCACCTCCGAAAGACTGTTCCTGCATTAGCTAATAGTATAGGGAGGTTGCTGCATGTTTCCTCAAATGGTAAATCCTGAGAGGCTGTATATTTTGGAAGAGGCTGGCGGGGTGGGGGGGCTGTCTCTGGGCACGATGCGCTCTTAAAAGAATCCTTTGAGAAGACCATTCCTGAGGGAACGGATGGCTCTGAGAAGAAGGTAACAATTTCCTTGAGGAAACATTCACCCCAAAGAGCAGGCTGGTACCTGTGGGTTAGCAGGGGCTCCGTGCTGCACATACAGGGCTAGCGCCTGGCTGTGGCCCCCCTCTCGGATCAGGTGAGTTGCATACAAAGCCACATACTTGTGCAGAATCTTGTAGTTCTGTTCCGGGGATGGAGGAAAAGCATGGGGAGGTTGGGATCAGTAAGACCAGGCAGTGAGGGTGGGGTGGTGACTTGAGGCCATGGATTTGTTTAGGAGGCCAAGGCATATGCAAGCCAGGCCCAGCTAGGCCTCCGGCCCCAGTTTCAAGAGTGTGGAAGACTGACTCTCTGATGCTGGATAGGGATCTCTGGGGTTGGGCTTTGGAGGAAGTAAGAGAGAGTTAGTTCTGGGCCAAGTGGATTCAAGGGAAAATGTCTAGAAGAGCTGGGGATGGGAGAAAGAGCAGTACCTGCTTGGTGGCCGTTTCAATGCACTTGTCCCACTGGCCCTGCTCCACATACAGGTCCAAAGCAGCCACCACATCCACACCCACCAGCTAGGGATCAGTGGAAAAGACAGAGTTAAGAGGACAGAGATGACATGAGTGGGGAAAGGAGGGAGAGAATCTCTTGAGTCTCCATGCGTCCTCCCTCTTGCTAACTCTCTGCAAGTCTCACCGAGTCCACTTTGCCCTGGTTCTTGAGGAACTCTTTATAATGCTGGTCCACATAGTCTTCATACCTGTGAAGGTGTGCGGAGATCTAGCACTGCACGGTCCTGGCATGCACACCCTTCCCATGAGAACTTCTTCTCTTTACCAAAGAGAGTAAAAGAGAATCCCCCAGTAGAAGGGGTCAGAAGCTTACCGGGGATCTAACTCCTTGGCCACACGCTTGGCCTTGTTCCACTCCTCAGCCTCAATGAAAGCATCGATCGCTTCCTTGACTAAGTCCAGGTTCAGATAGAGCTCTGCAGCCTGCACAGTGGGAAAATGGAGCTTGGGGGCCATCTTTCCTCCGTTTACTGCATGTCACACCCGCCAGGAGCCCACCTCCATACCCTCCCGGGTGCAGCCGGCACTGATCCACCCCTCTCTGTGGAATCGATTTCTTCAGTCAAAGCAGTCTACTTACTGCGCTGTGCTTTCTGATTCCAATCAGCTGGGGTCCCACAGCCCGAACTACTTCCAGACTGCGTTGGGGAGGCAGAAACTTGATGGCGAGTTCAGCTGCCTGAGGGGTTGAACGGAAGATGACAATGGGTAGGAGAGACAAATACTACTGGGCGTCCTTAGCCTGATCTGTTTTTTCCTTCCAGTTGTCGACTGTCTCTCTTGCACTCTCCTTCACCTTCTACCCTCCCGGGCGAAGCCTGCCTCATGGTCCTTCAGAGCCTTTAAATGACCGTTAGTGGACCTATCAGTTCCTCTCAGCTCCTGCTCTGTCACATACTCCCTTTGATGTCTGAGGTCACTGCATTTGGTCCTGCCACCTCTGACAAATTGGTTTCTCAAGTTCTTGTCACAAACAGAATCTTGGTAGTGTGGGTACAGAGAAAGAAGGCATTCCGCAACTGTTTGTGCTGGGCTTTTCTGAGCCTCAGTTTCTTCACCCATAAGAGTGATGGTTGGTCCAGGTTTGTATGTCCATAACAGAAGCCACTACTCACATGTGGCTAGTCCCAACTTAGATGTGCTATCAGCTTAAATACACACTGGGTTTCAAAGACTTAGTATGAAAGAAGGAATGTAAAATATATAAAAAAATTGATAAATTTATAAAGTAAATGATATATCAATAATATAAGCAATCAATAAAATACTGATTACATTTTGAAATGAGTTTAGATATATTTGGTTAGGTAAAATATAATTATTTTCTTGTTTTTCTTTTTACTTATTTGAGTGTGGCTACTAGGAAATTTTAAATTTACGTGTGACTTACCTTTGTGACTTGGATTATATCCCTATTGGACAGTGCTGCTCCAGATGATCTTGGAGACACCTTCCAACCCCAAAACTCAGTCATTCTACAAACCCAAGCATTCTGTAAGTTTACCCGATTCCCACTGTGATGCTGACAGCCTCACCAGATTTTAATTTCCATGTACATGGTCCAGTTTTAGCTACAGTCTATGCTAATCCTCCTGGTCCTTCCCCCACCTATACGTGCCTCACTTCCTTCACCCACCAAACCCTTCAAAACTTAAAGTGCCCCATCCAGGCAGCTAATTTGCAGAAGGTACAGCCACGCACAGATGCCAAAAAACAATGCTCTGGAGTAAAATCCAGCAGATGCTTCATAAACACTTGCTGATTAAATCTGCTAAAGTTTGCATAACAAACTATCAGTCCTTTCTACTCCCCACCCCGCCAATTTCTAGGGGCTATTCAATCACAAGTCCTCTGAAACCAGAGGGAAGTTCTGCAGGGCCATCATCACACCGCTATTTTATTTAGGAAGCTGATCAATCTCACCCCACTCACAACTTCTCTGAATCTAAGATGCATCTTTTAAAACTTCACATGTATCCCAATTTCTAAGATATTAAAATGTAATTATATATATGTTTTAGAGCTGACAAAACATACTGGCTTGGCTTAATCTGCTAGATGCTTCTTTTCAGGGGCTGCTGGGTAGAGAAGGAGCCTCTGCTTTCTTCATGGCCTCCATCCTCCCTCACACAGCCTCCCTTACCCCTCTGCCCAGAGGTCCCACCCTCCTCTGAACCCCAACTTGCATTGCACCCTTTAAGTCTTCAGTGAGATACACAATTGAGCCACGTTCCCCCAATTTCTGGCCATTAAAGTTCTGCTGTAGAACCCCCGTTTTACAGTCTTCCTAGCTCTAGCGTTTCATAAGCACTCAGCAGATCTCTGCTGCCTGAGTGAAAACGAAAGGCACGGGAAGAACAAGAGGAATGTCCAAGGGGGAACGCTGGGTGTGAGGCCGGCCCGGGAAGTGGAGGGCCGGTAAGGGTGTAGCAGGCCTCACCTTCATCCAGCACTTTTCCATCAGGGTGCTGCTTCCTGAGTCCCGCACCTTGAGGTAGCAGTCGACTGCACGGCTATACTCTCCAGCCTGCTCCCACTGTCGAGCTTGTTCCACCAGCCCCTCCACACCCCTGGCGAGATGAGAAGACACATGACCCAGAACAGGATGGGCAGAATGGCCTATCCTGTGCATAATGTGTGGCCCACCCTCCAGCCCTGCTGACACTTGCTGCCTCCGCCTTCATACCTGGCCCCCTTCTTGGTAGCTTCCCGCTCATATTCTTCCTGCAGAGCCTCCAGCTGGCCTGGCACATAATCCTTGCAGATCCGCAGGGCATCGCTCCATAATCCAGCCTCCTGCTCAGATTTCCGGGTATCAGGGAAGCAGGGGCAGGCATGACAGCTTCCCACTGCCACACGGGTGCTATGGGCCACTGATCCCTGGGTCCCTGGACCTCTCTTCTTGTCTCCTGCTTCCTCCCCAGTGCTAAATTCCTGGATCTCTCCTAGTCGCAGGGGTCAGTGTAGTACTCTCTGGGTTCTCATACCCTCTCCCCTTCCCTCATGGCTCTGAATCCAGTGCCCCACCTTATAATAATTGAGGGCCAGGCCTGGTCTCTGGGCCCGAAGCAGCAGCCCTTCTGCTTTCTGAAAGTCCTTCTCCTCCAACGCCACCCGGGCCTGCCCCACGAGCACCTCGGCGACGCTGTCTGGATCGTGGGCCTCGGCCACACGCTGAGCTGCCTCCCAATCCTGGTTATGGACAAACCTGCCCTCCAATCAGGACATAGGAGAGGCTAAGTGTAGGACTGAGACCTCAACAGTGGGAAGCAAAAAGCCAAGTCACTGAGGGGAGGATATAAAATGTATCGGTACTAGGTTCAGATGAAGGTGAAGGGGACCATGCAAGGTCCTGGAGCTGTGCCTGGGAGGTCAGCCATGTGGGGTAGAATTTATGGGGTAACTCACATGAGGACTGCTTCCTTGGGTTTACCAGCCCTGATGAATTCAGCTTCAGCCTCTTCAAATTTACCCTATGGGGACAGAAAGGCAGCCGTACACGATGAGAAGCAGATTGCCATGAGAGGGGAGGTGGTCAGGGTCAAAAGCAATGGAGAGGGATCACATCCATACCTCATCCTCCAGGTACATAGCGTATCGGAGATGAATCTCAGGCGTTTTGTGCTTGAGGGCCAGCCGAGAGAGTTCAAAAGCAAATTCAAAGGAGCTGAAATGGAAGGTTCAGACAAGGTCTGCCTACTCAATACTTCATTTTGTAAGAGAAGAAGAGAAGCAGGGCAAGGATGGGGGGAGGAAAAAGGACAAACGAAGAAAGGTAATCCATGTGAAGTGATAGAGAAGCACAGAGAAATGTAAAGGAAGACGTGGGTCAGGAGACACTTGGAAAAGCCTGTGTCTCCCGAGACCAGCTGATGTTAGGAGCACAGGATCGGCACGAGGCAGGGGACAGGAGTGAGCCTCACAGCACGACAGCTGCCAGGGTAGCAAGGGCTCCTCGTTCTCCCACCACCTCCCCCTAAGCTACAACTACATTAGCAGGAAAATAGTCTCTCGAGAATGAGTAAGACCACCCTCAGCAATCTGATTCGATGCAGGATTATTACTGGTCTTCTGTGACATTTGTTTAAGAAAAGCTTTTTGCATTTAATAGAATCACACTTCCGTTACTCAGAAGTAAGTTACTGGCTTAGTGCACTTTAGCTTTCAAAGCTGTTCTCTCTGGGGCACCTGGCTGGCTCAAGACAGTACAGTGACAGACTCTTGATCTCAGGGTTGTGAGACTGAGCCCCATGTTTAGAACAGCTAAACAAACACTCGTCTGAGCCCCCAGGAAATAGGAGCAGAGCTATTAATTCATTCTTGCCTCTCCATCAAGTTCTACCAAAGATCTCTTCACTCTTGCCTCAGTCTTTAGAAATGCTTCTCAGTTATACAGCAACTTTTCTGGTCTATCCAGAGGCTCTGACTGGAATGGGGCCAGTTGAGAGAAGACTCGGAGCCTCACCAGTTGTCAGCAGCGTGGTCAATGGCAGCTTCCAGGAGTCCCAGCTTATTAAGCAGTCTAACTGCAGACTCTCCTCCCAGGCTCTTTGCCCACAGATAGGCCACGTGTTTGTGGGCATTAGCGCCTCCATGAGCCTTGGCCACCTGTGAAGCAAAGCCACTTGGCAATCCTCCCAAGCAGGGACACATGGCTGGCTCCCTTTTCACCTCTGACCTGACTTCGGCTTTGACGAGGATCAGGTATTTCTACTAGAGCAACAGGGAGAGGGCTAAGTTTCAGGGTCTGTTAACCTGCTTAGGGTCCAAGGATGAACTTTAGGTAGTCCACAAACCCTTCATATTATATGTGAAATTTTGCCTATAGGTATGGACAGTTTTCAAAGATACCCACGACTGGTTCAGAATTAGTCACCTGAGAGTGGGAAAGAGGGGTGGACAAATCCCCAGTGTGAACTGGACTCCTTACCCGGTAGGCCTCCTCCCAAAGCCCACTGGAGCGGTACATGTTCACTGTTGCCTTCCACTCCTGAGCCTCGAGGTAGTGATACTCAGCCTCCTGCAGCCGGCCTTCAGCCTCCAGCTCCTGGGGAAAGAAGGTCAGGATGGAGAGAGGGGGACATGGAGCCTGTTGCGGGGAGATCTGGGCAGAGACCAGAGAAGGGCTCACCTTGCCCAGGTGGAGGTGTGTGTCACCGAGGAGATCTGGGTGGTGCTTCCCTACCAGGCGGATCATATCGTCATATAACTTGTGCTTTTTGAACATGGTGATAGCAAGATCAGGCTCTTCCACTGTCACATAGAGCCTGGGGATGGAAGATACATCTGGGGCCTCCTAGACCCAGATTCCTGACGCCACAGTCATTTCTAAGAGATCCTGTCAATACTCTGGCTTCTCTTCAGATCATATAAATATTTTGCCTTAAGAGATCCTGTCATAGCCTTCTAGGCAGAGGGCACTGATCTTCAGACTCCTCCCTCCCTGCAGCCCTGAAGCCTCCCTCCACATCCCCTCTGGGGCCACAGCTCACCTTTCGGCCTCACGGTACTTGCCCTGCTTCTCCATCTCCTGGGCCTGGGTGATGTACAGCACCGACACGTCTTCTGGCCTCATGCACTTCATTGCCAGCTGTGCAGACACAAAGAGCCAGAGTAGCCTCTGGGGCCAGTTTCCAAGGGAAGCAGAGGGATATGCGGAGCAGCCCAGGGAAGCCGGACTCTGGGACAACCGGTCTTCTCAGGAACTTTCCCAACAACCACAGGAGTTTGGTTACTGTCGCTTTCCTAGTCAATCCAGGGAACTCCACGTCCATAAGGAGCAAAGTAAGAACTATATTCTGCTCAGGCAGAAGGGTCAGAGATGCCCTGTGCTGGGGCATCCATCCCCATTCCCATACTCCCACTGTATCCACTGGGTTCAGGGAGCAGATGCAAAACAAAGTCGCATCTGTGACTAGAGCTTGGGGAGTGGTGTTTCAGACGCCCCAGCTTCCGAGCCCGTCATGCCCATCAGAATTACAGGTTTGGGAACAAGGGCCTCTTCATCCTTGCCTTTGCTTGTGGCTAGGGATCAAGGTTCCCCAGACTTTATTCTGTATTCTTTCTCAGCTTTCAGGGAACCCGGTGAAGTTGGGGGGAAGATCAGAGACCAAAGAAAGTGGCAACAGCCGCTGAGAGCTGGAATTCTTTGATGAACTCTACCCCACTCTCTACCTTGTGGGCTTGCTCCCAGCGGCCAGCCTGAGTGTACATGTCGATTGCATCTTTTGTCCGGTCTCCTTTAATGTAGAGTTCCTCAGCGATCTGTAGTTGAGAGAGGTAGATACAAAAGGCCAAGAGCAACAGAGTTAAAGCAGCCTGCGAGGGAAGGAGAGAACAAACCTCGGTGGGATGTGGGAGAACTGGGGCCACCGCTACTGCATAACAACAGAGAACAAGAGATGACAATGGGGGTCTCACACCTTCTACTGTTTTGAAAAAAAAAAAAAAAAAAAGATGACCAGCCCAAACCAGAATGGGGAAAATAGGAGCTTAAAACGGTTCAGTCGGTTACGCATCCAACTCTCGATTTCAGCTCTGGTCATGATCTCATGATTTCTGACCTAAGCCCCACATCGGGCTCTGCTCCCAGCACAGAGCCTGCTTGGAATTCTCTCTCTCTCCTCTCTTTCTTCCCTCCCCTGCTCTCTCTCTCTGTCTCTCAAAATAAATGAATAAACATTAAAAATAAATAAATAAAAGGGCCTCCCATTTCTGCAACCTAAGGCAATTCTACATTGTAACTAGGATGGAGTTACCATGACGAACCACTCACGCTAGCATGGGAAGAGAGCTGGACGCTAGCTTTATGTATCTGGGAGAGGGGTCTGTGCCACGATCGAATGAAGGAAGGGCAGTAAGCTGCTTTCTTCCCCCTCAGGGTGGCTGATGCTGCTGGGACCCAGAAAGAAGGACGTGGTAAGGTGGCCCCCACTTCCTGTTCTGGGTTCTCTCCTTGTTAGTCCCGTACTGCATTGCCTCAGGCTGCAGACAGGGACTCTTCCTCACCTCATATTCCTGCAGAGATGCATAGTGCTGGGCCACACGGGGATAGTATTTGGACGCAGTGTTCCGGTCCTGTAGATCTAATATATAAATTGCCTTCTTCCACTGGCGGGCACCCAGGGCAGCCTCAATTGCCTTAATGGAGCACCTGGCATAGTTGGGAAAGGTATACGTGTGTATGAGAAAAGAAGACAGATGGAGGAAGGGAGACACCTCAAGCATACTCCAACCTACATTTTGCAATCTCTCTTCTAGGCCTGGGTGCCCCTACTTGCCCCGTCACCTTGCACCCCTATACCTGGCTTCGATGTAGTGATTAATGGCTGCATCAAGCTGCTTCTGCTGCACCAAGTGATCCCCCCATGCTTCTTCCAGTCGCACCACTTCCACTGGGAATGCCAGTCGAGCCAGCTCCACCGCTGCCAGAGACAGAGAGGGTGCTCGGCTAAGACTTCCAGGGATGGGACTCAGGAAAAGTAAGACAGGGAAATGGGGTGTGGAAAACAGGTGAAGTGGAGAAATGGAGAACTGAGCCAATCAACCTGAACAGGTGCACAAAATAGGTGCCAGGGGACTGTTTGAGCAAAAGTCTGTAACAGTGAAGACGGGGTTGTCGGTGGTAGTACCTTTCATGAACGCATTGCCTTTACAGTAGCACTCCAGGGCCCGCTGTGGATTCCGAATCTTCTCAAAGAGATCACCTGCCTAGTAACACATACCACATTACTACAGTGATAGCCCTACCACCCAAAGAGTCATGTATCAGCCCCCAAAGGAGGAGAATCTGCAACCAGCCACAGAGGGCTATGCACTCCAGGACTCCCTGGGTCGGAGGGGGCACTGGGCCCTGGAGATTAGGAACAGGGATGGGAAGCCAGCCATACCCTTTCATATAGTTCCCCCTTGATGAGGGCTGCGGTGATGTGTTCTACCAGCTCCGTGTTGGCTAACAGCTCCTCCCGGGTCAGCACCAGCCTAGCAGCCTTGGCAGGGAGCCCAGCTTTGAGGTAGAGGCTGACGGCTGCTAGTCCGTCCCCTTGGCTCTCCTGTAGTTCACCTGCTCGCTCCTCTTGCTGAGTGTCCATCAGCCACTGGTAGTAACCCCGGCGCAGCTTCTCCAGGGCGGGGTGCCCCTGGGCATGCAACAGAGAGGCAAGAGGAGTCACATCCCTCCTTCCTGCCCTGCTGCTCCCCATGCTTCTCCAATCCCACCGTGACAACAGAAATCCTCCTGGTCACCGATGTCTGATCTCCTAGCCCCAACCTTGTTCCAGTTCCTATAGCCTCCTTGACAAGAGGTTTCTGATATTGGTGGAACTGAGTTGTGAGCACTATGGAAAGGACAGAGCTGGTAGTACCTTGGCCTGAGCCACTGCGATACACTCATCCCAACGGTGTAGCTCCTGGTACATGTCCATGGCCTCCTCGACAGCATTCTAGGGGAACCCAGGGAGAGGAAAGAGGGGCACCAGGAAGATACGAGGATCAGAAACCAAAAGGCTGTCCTCGGCCTGGCTAAGATGCCAGCCCGTATGGACTAAGAGCCTCGTCCTTTACTTATGCACAGGCAGAGGTGGATTTATTATGAAACTAAGAGAAGCTTACGCCTCAGGTCACCTTATTTGCAGAGCCCCATTTCAAGGCATTTTTTCTTAAAGAGAGCTCCTCAAATTGTGTAGGCTTCAGGCCCCACAACCCCGGTCTACCTCCGTGCACTAGAACGGCCAGGACAGGCTCAGGAGAATAGGGGGAGATGGCAGACAGTTGATGAAAGGACAGAACCGTAAGACTAACGCAGAGGGGTAAGTAAGCAATTACCTGTATAAACTGTAAGTGCTCTTCCCTCAGTTTGCTTCGCTTCCCCCCCCCCCACTACCTGCCATTCCCTCTTCAATCTGGTCCCCTTCTCCCCATCACCTGTTCCAAGAAGATCATTTCAGCCAGCTTATAGTTCTTCTCCAGCATGGCTAGGCGTGCTCGGACCTGGTAAAAGTCTGTTCCTTCTCCACCCTGTGGGGAGAAGAAGGGTCTGGTTATTCTACTGCCGCAGGAGCCATTCTGTCTGCCTGAGCCTAGACAGAAAGGCTAGAGAGATGAGGAAGCTAAAAGATTGAGAAGCTGAAAAACTTCACAGGGCTTAGCGGATGAGAACTGGCAAGCAGTTCCAGAGTGGTCTGACTTGAGGGTGGAGGCGTGACGGGCAGAACAGAGGAAAAGAGCCATGGCTAGAAAGCTAGGGATCAGGGTGCTGAGCATGAAGAGAAATCTCAGCTTGAGAGACTGAATGATTCGGGAGAATAATACTTGCATATTCCCGAGACACTTGATCTGCAATCTCATTGGTCTCGTGCAGGAATCGAGCTTTTGCTACGTGGCCCAAAGCAGAAAAGCACCTGTAGTATGGAAGCAAGAATGGTGATAAGCAGTATTAATACAGGATCAACATGAATTCACTGGGTTAGCAGATATATACTGAGCATCGATTATGTGCCAGACATTGTTTTTGCCACTAGAGACACAAGGGGGTAAGACAGATGAGGGCTCGCTCTCCGGTAATTTAGTTTCTATCGGAAACAAATAATTAGCAAACAAACAAAGATATTTCAGAGAAAGAAAAGGAAAATAAAACAGTGTGATAGTACATATAGACAGTTAAGCTGGTAGTCAAGAGAAGGCCTGGGGAGCCGACATTTGAGCTGAGACCTACACATAAGAAAGTCAGTCATGATGAGATGGAAAAATTATTCCAGGCAGAGGGAACAGCGAGTGTCAAGGTGCTATGGCCGGAGTGAGGCTGGTGTGCGCACAGGGCCCAAAGGATGCCGGTGTGGCTGGAGACTAATGAACAAATAGGTACCTAGTATAAGAAGGAAGCAGAAGCCAAATACTGCTGGGCTTTAGGACATGGCAAGGAGTATGGGTCTTATGCTAAGTACAACTGGAAGGTTCCGAGCAAAAAAAAAAAAAAAAAAAAAAAAAAAAAAAAAAAGACATAATCTAATTTATGGTTTAAAAAGTCCCCTCAGCTCTCACAGGATGAACGGATGGCAGGGGTGTAAGAACAGTATCAGTGAGACTAATTAAGAGGCGTCTGCGACACTGCAGGTAGGAGAGGTGTGGTCTGTTCTAGGGTGGAGACAGTAGGGCTGGATAGTGAGAGGTCCAGGCTATGTTCTGAAGATGCTGGACTAGCTGGCAGTCTAGCTGCAGGGGTACAGGAAAGAAGGGACACAGGACTCCCACACAGAATGGCAGCTGCAGAGGTTTCCTGTGCACTTTGCACGGATTCTCTTACTTTCTTCACTGCCACCATGGTTCTTCTTTACCGCTCTATGAGGTAAATTATTACCCCCATTTTACATACAGGAAATCGAGAAGCCAAGGCTTAGAAAGGTTAACTGAACCAAAGGTTATACAAGCTGATAAATGGAGCCAAGACAACTCGAAGTCTGGAGACCCAAGTCTGTCCTACTAACAACACTCCTAATCCACATTCGGAAATACACAGTGAATGCATGGATTGAAGGATATGGGTGTTGAAACTCTGAAGGGGCACCTAGTTACAAGAATCAGAAGCAAAAACAGTAAAAGACATATTCTTAGAAACTAGGATGGAAGAATATTTGGAATAACTACATGGAAGGGTTCTATGATGACACTTGTTGGCACGGGAGGGAAGCAGTGTCTTAGCGCTTGGAGGAGTGGCCTATGGGCACAATGCCCACAATGCTCATCCTTCCTAGCTGCCCAGCACCTCAGTTCTGGTCTACCTCACCTCTCAGCAATGTGGAGCTGCCTTGCCTCTAGTGCCAGTTTGCTCAAGGTTTTCCACATTGCCTCGGTTTCTGGGGTCATTTCCAGAGTCTCCAAGAAGGCCGTTGCCCTGAAGAGAGAAGGAAGCAAAGCAACAGTCCAGGGTCAGCAAGACACAGAGGAAGACTGGTGAGGGGGCAGGGGGAAAGGATAGGGAGGGTCAGGCAATTGTTTGCCCTTTTTGTCTAATCTCCTCCCACCAGGTTCTTTTTAGATGTGGCCAGTTTTACGATCCATCCCAAGTCCTCCTGCCTCGGAACCAGATTCTCCCACCACCCTGCAGGTTATCAGCCCAGCCCTCACCGAGTGTAGTTGCCGTCATCGATGGCTGTTCCAAACTCGATAAGGCCCTCGTCCAGCGTGTAGGCAACTGTAGTCACACCTTCAGTCACCATCACCTCGGTCTTCCCCCCGCCCCGCTCCAGGCCTACGACATCACCCTGTAAAATTTCAATGCCCCCACCCCCCGGAATTCCAGGTTAGTGTTTCTACTGCCTCCACCGCAGAACAGATTCACCCTTACCCAACCCTAGTGCTCACACATTGAGGGAATTACAGTGGCCCTTGTTTGCCTAATATTTAGTTTCTTCCAAGCAGGTAAGAATTCCTTATCTACGGTAACACTCTTGGGTTAAAATACACTCATAGCTGTGCCAGCACTAATGCCTGGAGGTAAACTGATAAAGTGTGCACTCCCTTCTGCTTCTAGCTTAGGAGTCCTCCTGTTAAAATACAACTTCAACCTGGGACATACTTTATAATGCATTCATTGCCGAGTTCACCGGAAGAAATCACTAGGCGTGCTTCCTACCCCATCTCCTACTAGAAGGAAGGAAGGAAGGAAAGAAGGAAGGAAGGAAGGAAAGAAGGAAGGGAACACACGGGAGAGAACAGAGGGAAAGGAGGGAACAAAGGGAAGAAAAGGAAGAACAGAAAGAAAAGAAGGAAAGAAAAGAAAGACATCAGTAAGCTAAAACCTGAGCAGGAAGAAACAGAAGTTGAGCAAGTGAAAGGGCACAGCTGTCCTGGAGGCACACACTTATGGAGAGAATACATTATGGGTCCTCCAGCAGGACAGGGAGGCTGAATCTGAGAATCCTCATGAAAACTGGGAGCCTCTCTTCAGTAAAGGGAACGAAAGTCATTAATATGCCTGATTCTTGCAGAAGCAAACAAATCATCTCTGAAGGAAAACAAATCCATTTTAGGCCCTTGAGATTCTAGAACTTTATATTCAATGTAACATGAGCTCACAATAAAAATAAGTACCAAAATACAAGTTAACCACTATAAAGGAGGAAACAGTAACTACAGCAGGTTTGGACCTCCAAGGATTTCTGGTATTAAAAATAATAGTTATGATGGGGTGCCTGGGTGTCTCAGTTGGTTAAGCATCCAACTTCGGCTTAGGTCATCATCTTGTGGTTTGTGGGTTCAAGCCTTGAATCAGGCTCTGTGTTGACAGCATGGAGCCTGCTTGGGATTCTCTCTCTCCCTCTCTCTCTCTGCCCCTCCCCATCTCATGCACACACATACTTGTTCTCTCTCAAAATAAATAAAAATTAAAAACCTGAAAATATTTAAAGAAAGTAATAGTTACGAAAAAAACAGTTATGGAATATAAAATAAGTGTAAAACGTTTAAAAACCTAAAAGATGAAATGATAAATTAAGCAAGAAACAAGAGACTATCAAAAATGGCCAGGTTGTGCTCTCTCTGGTAGCACATATACAAAAAAAAGAAATAGTCGGGCAGACTGGAGAAAGAACCAAATAAAACCTTATGAAAAACTTAATATTTGAAAAAACTGGTGGTTTAAACCACTCAATGGGTGGTTTAAATATCCGATTAGACAATAATGAAAGTGAATTACTGAACTGAAAGACGGATTTTTTTTTTAAAGTTTATTTATTTGAGGGGAGAGAGAGAGTGTATGAGCAGGAGAGAGGCAAAGAGAGAGGGAGAATCCCAAGCTGTCAGCACAGAACCTGACATGGGGCTCAAACCCACAAAACTGTGAGATCAAGAGCTTAGCTGAAATCGAGAGTTGGATGCTTAGCCGACTGAGCCACTCAAGCGTCCCTGAAAGATTTATCTTAAGAAATAATCAGGAATGTAGTGTGGAGTGAGAAGGAGAAAGGAAAATGAAAGAGAGGTTACAGAGGCATGAAGATAGGACAAGAAATTGAACATATGCCTAATTAGAGTCCTGTAGATGGCGTGAGAGAAAAAGCAATGTTTGAAGAGATCATGGCTGAGAAACTACCAAGCTTAATGAAAATACGCATACTCACAAATATCCCATATTCCACACAAATACGTGAAGCAGGGTAAGTAAAAGGAAACTTATACTGAGACACTGTAATGAAGCTTCAGAACACTGAAGAAAGAAGACTTTAAAAGCAGCGAGAGAGAAAAGACAGAAAGGGCTTTTAATAAACTTCTCAGAAAAAATGAAATCAGTCAATGGTACTTGCAAAAGGCTAAGAGAAACTGTCAATCTAGCTAGAATTGGGTACTAGGTCTGGTTATCTTTCAAGAACAGGCTGAATAAAAACATTTCAGATAGGGTTGCCTAGGTGGTTCAGTGTGTCAAGCATCCCACTCTTGATCTGAGATCAAGTCTTGATCTCAGGGTCTGAGTTCAAGCCCTGTGTTTGGCTCCATGCTGCGTGTGAAGCCTATTAAAAAAAAATTCAGGGGCACCTGAGTGGCTCAGTTGGTTAAGTGTCTGACCTTGGCTCAGGTAATGATCTCACAGTTCGTGAGTTCTAGCCTCGCATCAGGCTCTGCACTGACAGTGCAGAGTGCTCGCTCGCTCTCTCTTGAAATAAACTTAAAAAAGATTCAGATAATTACATTTCAGTAATTTTCAGAAACTGAGCATTATCTTAAAAATACTTTCTTTCAAGGAAAAGAAACCTAACTCCAGAGGGAGGATCGGCAATGCAAAAAGAAAAAGTGAACAGAGAAACTGGTGCCATGATGGTAAATCTGAGCAAATTCTGGCCGTGTAAAAGAGTAATGTCTAACTTTGGGGATGACAAAATATTGGACAATAATGGCAGAGGGGAGGTGATCAAAGTTCAGGTCCCTGTATTGTTTGCAGGGGAGTTTAGATGCTAGATAACTTTAGACTGTTAGTATATAATAAACTTCTAAGGGTAACCACTACAGGAATAAAATGTATAACCTCCAAAGCAAAAAAGTGAAAAACTAGTGTTTAAAAAAGGACAAAACAACCCAAAAAACCCAAACTTCATTAGTCTAAAAGGGCAAGGAAGGAGAAGAAAGAACAAAAGAGTGAGTGCTCTATCCATACCCACACAATCCTAGCCTCTCTGGTTTTCACAGGCTTCTCCCTGTGCAGGGCCTCTCTAGTGCAGGGGTCACTGGAATGTGTGTGACGCTGGTGGGATAGGAGGGAGGGTCTGATCTTCAGTCTGATATAAAAGGAGCTCTGCCTGGCTTACAACAGAGAATCGGCACACGGGAACTGCCCCAGAACTGCCCCTCTTATTGGGGCTCTTCCAGCTTAAGAGAACTCCTCATTATGACCTGGTGAATTCCCAGGGCCACTGTCATAGAAAGCCAAACTCCAAGGACCTAATGTAATGTCAGGACTCTGAACAAGGATGGTTCTGGGGCCTGGCCCGCTGTGGGGGAGTCTAAGCTTTACTTGCCAACTCCATCACAGAGATTATGGGTGGTGGGCCAGAGAAAACCAAATAACCTTTGGAGGTTCCTCACGGCTCTCATCAGTCAGTTTGACCCTATGCCTGAGGTGTCCTGGTGTCGACATACCCTAATAGAGGACATGGTGACCCTCTCAGGTGCCTCAATGTTGTACCATACACACAAGTTGTTTCGGTTCTGAGCTACCAGCACATCACTTCCTGGGACCCACTGTACGTAGGAGCAGAAGTTGAGAATCATTGTCTTAGAGCAGCCTTCAATATCATACAGATGTAACTGAAGGAGAAAGAGAAAGACAGCACAATTAGAAGGGGATATGGGGTATCTTCTGACCTTGACCATTTCCCTAATGGTGAAACACGGTGAACTAACCCACCAATCAGGTACATTCTGAATTTCAAAGCTTTCTAATCTGCTACCCTTGAAGTTTATGTTGACTTGGTACAGCATGACTCTGACAAGTTAAGAGATGACAAAATGGGCAAAGATTTACATCTAGAAATTTAAGTTAGGCGAAGGTTAGACTTTCAATCTTAAGAGTAACTCTAGCCCAGAGGTGCTAGACTGGATCACAAAAGTGAAGACACCAAGCAAATTAAATGGTCTGGATATTTGTGGTGTGGCTTTCACATCACAATGAAAATGAAATGAAAAATCACCAGCTAGTCTCTTTGCCCTGGAGGTTGAACTCTTTGGTGGTACCATATTGAGATTAGAGTCAATAAGGGGCTGAGGGGAGACTGTCTGTGAGCAGCTTCAATGCTGTCAGCTAAGAGTAGCTGAAAAACCCTGTAGCGGGTATGCGTAAAGGTCAGCTAGGCATGCAGGGGTGAGGCAGTTTTATGAGAGCATTATTAGACTTGTAAATAGTGAGAGAGAGAAACCAGCTCCCAAATTCCCCTCTGGACTTCGGTGCCATCATGATACAATCTCAAGGGTAATATACGACGGGTTGTGATATCAGATTTAATGTTGATTCTTCTGTGCCTTTTGCTATGTTAATGGCATAGCACCAAGAAATTACGTCCCATCCTGCACCCCCCCCCCAATAATCCCTGGTGGCAGGCATTACTACATCCCCTATGGACCACTCGATGGTTAAGGCCTTAGTAAACCTCCTCACACGGAGTTTCCGGTCTCTGAAGAGAAGCTTGTGCCCAGTTTCATTAAGTTCCAGCCAATCCACACGACTGTCATGGCTGATTGTGCCAATGTTGTAGCCACCGATCAGATCCACTATGAAGTAAAAGAGAGAGGGTTAAGAGAATAGATTCCATATAATCCTACACAGGGCATGAGGCAGCCTGCAAAGGTCTTGCCTTCACTCGTCTGTTGGGCTTTACAAATGCTGCATCAGTCTAGAATATGAGGAATGCAAATGGACAATGCAACATAATTTTGCTAACATGCCTAAGATACTAGATTTCTTCTAAAATTGCAGAGGTTTTGTTTAACTCTGTGGTTAACTCAAAAGGTCCAGATCCATCAAAAATGTGATTCTTCTCTGGGACTCCTGGAGTTGTCTCATAGCAGAGCAGATCAGAGCAGCTGGCTCCCATTACTCATGAGATCCTCTGGAAGGCAGCACTGAGCACATTAAGGAAGAGCCCCCATTCCAGCATCCCAGGGAGGGAAAGCTGATGGATGAAATGACCTTGATGAGCCTATGTGCTCCAAGGAGTTACTGCACTTTGAGCGCCTATGATGTAAGAGCCCCGAGGGGCAAACAGCAGTGAAGGCACATACACAAACCAGGAGGAACCTCTGACCAGAGTTAGGCTGACCATGCTGGGCACGGATGTTTGTTTGGTGTGAAGTCTGTCGGCAGTATATGAAATGATCACATTCAGAACAGACCACTAAGGATTGACTAGGATGCTTTCAGGGACTCTCCCTGAACACAGCCCACTCACGACCCTTATTTATATACAGTGTCAATGAACAACATCCCGCCTGTTATACCTGCTGAAGCTAAAGACAAATGCCTGCTAATGTCTACAGCTGAGAAGACCAACTTGAAAACGAAATTTGCAGGGGCACCTGGGTGGCTCACTAGGTTAAGTGACCGGCTCTTGGTTTAGGCTTAGGTCATGATCTCATGGGTTCGTGGGTTTGAGCCCCACTTTGGGCTCTGTGCCGATGGTAGAGTCTGCTTGGGATTCTCTCCCTCTGTTTCTGCCCCTCCTGCATGCATGCTCTCTCTCAAAATAAATAAACTTTAAAAAAAGGAAATTTCTTTTAATTAAAAAGCAAAATCATAAAGCCATGTTTTAATATTCCAATTTATGTGTAGAATCATAGAACACTAGAGCTGTGGGGGGTGTGGGGCCCTATTTCGGTCAACACACTGAAATTATACACAGAATTATGTGTTTATATATACTCTTCCGGGAAAGGATCTATGGTTTTAATTAGATACTCAAAGGGGTCAGGGACCAAAAAAGGTTAAGAGAAGAACTCTGGTCATTTCATACACGTTGAAGATGAGCCCTAGGGAGTGGGATGACTTGTCCGAAGTCTCATGACTCATAGACCACTGGACTATATTATTCTTTCCATTATTACTTGTATTTCTGAGCTCAATAATCTTATGTGAAATATAAAATTCATGAAATGTAAAAATATCTTAAGAACAGACCCATACATATATGGAAACTCACTACAAATTAGTGAGACAGAATGGACTTCCAATAGGTAGTTAAACATGGAAACAATAAAATACGATCCACATCCACGTCACGTACAAAAATTAATTCCAGGTGAAAAGCAAAATTTAAAATACTAAAATATAGGAGGGAGTAAGAAATGTTTCAAATAAGACCTCAAGATTCACAAACTATTTCTTAAAAAGTGATTCCATGAACTACATTAAAATTAAAGAAGTCTGAACACTAAAAGACACTAAGACAAAATATCTGCAATACAAATGGCGGTGAGGCTATCTACACACATACACAGGACTCCTTCGAGTCAATAAGGAAAAGACAACCTGATGTTAAAAATAGGCAAGGGATAAGAACTGGCAAGACGCAGGAGAAATCCAAACAGCCAATAAACAAATGAACAACAACAAAAATTAATACGATGAGATATTATTTCACATAAACAGATTGAGCCAAATTATGAAGTCAGGCAATTTCAAGTATTGGAGAGGATGTAGAACACTGGGACCGCTCACTGCTGGTGGGAATGTAAATTGGTACGATCTCTTTGGAGAGCAATTTGGAACTATTTAGTGAAATTGCAGATGATTCAGCAATTCCACTCTAGGTATCAACCTCAGAGAACGGAAACACTGGAAACAGTGAAAAACCAACAACTTATATATCCCTCAATCAGACAAGAGAGAAAAGATCCAAAGTAAACACAATGAGAGGTCAGGACATGATGGAGCTGGGCGTGGGTACACAAGTAATAATAATATTAATAGCTAACATTTATTAAGTGCTTATTATGTGCCTGCCAGACACTAGTCTAAGTGCTTTTCCTATGAGGTAGGTACTATTCTTATCCCCATCTTGTGGATGAGGAAATGGAGATACAGAAAAGTTACAAAACTTACCTAAGATCACACAGGTACTAGGTACAGAAGTGGGGAGGCTGGACTCCAGACCCTTGTTCTTAACAACTACACTGTATGGATATGCTATTTTCTATACTTCTTAGGGAATACTATGCTATTCTATACACATTTTCCTATTCTTGAAACATTTTACAATGCAGGGTTAATTATTAATATATACAATAAAATTTATTTATTTACGTGAACACTTGTGAAATCCAATAAAGTCTGTCATCATTCACGACAAAGTATACAGAAAACAAGTCCCCTTCTGGTTCTAATAGTCTGTTACCCTATGAAGTCTAAACAGGAAGATTCATAAATTTGCTAATGGTTCCTGTCTACAATTCACAATTTCCAGCCCTAAGACACATGCCTAGAGAACATGGATAATCGTATGGGCAGGCCTATATATGTAGCAGCGTATCCGTATGCAGATACCTACATATAGACACACACACATACACTTGAACATTCCACATACCCTCTGGAAAAGCGGGGTCACACATTTACCTGGTGCCTCTTGGATTCCTATATTCTCCACTGCACACAATGCTGTGATATGAAAGTGTATAAAAACATCTGTTATCAGAATTATGAGAGAGTCTTACTCACCTATAGCAATAGTCTTAATATCAACAAGATAGGCCAATTTCTTATTATCTTCCATTCCTCGCTGACGCCTCTCATTAATACGGACACTGAAATGTGAAGGGTGAGGTAAGGCAAAATGGGCTTAGGCCACTGGGATGTTTATCAAAGGCCCTGAAGTACCATACGGGATGAAGTTTTTAGATTAACCTGAGGACACAGGAGTTAGACATTAGAAATGAATTCTTTAGGGTTTCAAAAGTTTAGAGAACCTTGTGGGGTTACCTGATGAGGTGGGGGTTCATGAATTCAGTACGTACAGAACCCAGGGTATCATTACTCCCATATTCCACCAGGGTTAGCTCTCCCGCATTGAAGATCATGCACACCTGGGGATGAATGGAATTGTTACATGGTGGAAAGTTTACATGAAGAAAGGGACGAACAGTAGAGGGAGGTGTACTGTCAGTTCAAAGTGACTCCCACTTTTCTCTTTATTTGGTTCCTCTGCCTATTTCACCCTCCCCCTCTATCTGCTGTCTCCTCAACCCCTTGTCCCCTGCCATCTTTCTGACACAGGAGCTAGAAGGAGCCTTACTAAGATGGTGATGATTCATCGCGTTCTACTCACATTTTCATTTTCAAAGAAATACTTCTCATTGCCACCAGATCCCTGCCAAGCTACCTGTCAAGGAGGGAGAAGACATAAGGAACAATGTGGGTAAGTATCCAAGACAATGCTGAGAGAAAGGGTAGGAGGAAGAGAGGCCGAGTTTAGGAAGGCTTTGACAGTGCACAAAAGAGGTGCTGTGTCAGATTTTGCCCTGGTCCCTAGGTTTCTGAGAGAGAGGATAAAAACAGTCCAACAGTGAGGATTCACATTCCAGGATTCTAGACCTCCTGGGTCTCACTCCCAGATCACCGGTTTCCCAACATCAGAATGTTAGCACTTTCCTCAGAGATCTTCCCCCTGGGACCCTCGCTCCCCTGAAGCAGCAACTCAAGATGCTCCATTCGCCGCTCCTCCATTTCTGGTTCTTACCTCACTAAGACGATTAGTGTTCAGGTCCCCCAGCAGCAGCGTGTCTGATGTGTGGGCCACCAGGTAACGTTCCTTTCCCAGGATTTTCACCTCCTCCACCTCGTAGCCGTAGTGCGACTTGAGTACCACTCGGGTCCCCGATGAGAGGTTCTTCACAATTACCTTGGTAAGGGACAAGTCTGAGCCCCACAGGCTTCTCCCAACTTCCTTCTCGTCCACTTCCTCAGTGTTAAAGCTAATATCTTATTTCCTCATCTGGCCTAGGATATTGTTGGTAAAAATAGCACCTCACATTCACATAGTGCTTTACTCTTTATGAAATGCTGTCATACATTCTCTCTTCCGATGCTCGTGATACCTAATCTATGACTCTGAAAGTTCCACTGGGTAAAACCAATCACTCTCTCTAGATTCCTGTACCTCTCTGTAAAACCTCTACGATGACTTCAACCACGGTGCACTATATTGTTGTTTCATATGTCTGTCTCCCTTGCTAGAATGATCTTCTTCATGAAAAGACAATGCATTACAAAAAATTAGCTTTGTATTCTCAATACCTAACAGTGCTCACACATAGAGAACGGAGAGAAAATGAAAGAACAAAGGAACCAATGAATAACAAGTGAAAGGAAAAGAGTACAGAGATAGAGAAAATTAAGCTCAGGACTAAGACGTTAGCTTGCAACGTCACACACGCAAGTTCAGAGGCCCTAAAGCAATATGACATGCTCGAGTAATCTTATTGATCAAATTCCCCAGCTGACAGCGTACAGGTAGTAAAGTTTTAAAACAGGAAGGTGTTAAGTAGCAATCTCTGTACCCCTTAGGCTCTTAGGTCTGTTGTTTAAATATTTTCTTATAATAAGCTGGAAGAACTACAGCAGAAGGTTGCCAAACAGTTGCCCTCTGCCGGGGGTTACAGCTGACACTGTGCCTGTGTCCAGAAGGCAGGAAAGCATCACAAGGATGAATGAGCGCTGGCAAGACTGCGGTGAGGCAGGCCATCAGCGGCTTACCTGGCTAGGTCCCACATACGTCAACTCAAACTTGTTCTTATAAATGCTCCTCCGGAGGCAGCAGTCAAACTGTTCCACTCCACCACAGAGGGTGCCCTGGGAGGAAATGCGACAGCATCAAGCATGAAAGGTACCAGGCATGAGAAGGGTGTCTAGAGACATCCTCAAAACCTAGGTTCTAGACTCTAGGAAAGAACTGGCAGTAACAAGGATGGCAGATTTTGGAAGAACCAGATGGAAAGAGGGGGCAATCGCAGGGCTCAAGGGCATCACATGGGGATGGGATGAAAGGGAGAAATCAGCCCTGCCTACAGAACTCTGTCTCTTTTGGCTTCTCATAAAGTGTGAATTTCTCTTTCCTGCCTCTAATGTCATATTTTTAGGTTGGAGTCAAAATGGAAGGGAAGATTCTCTAGTTTCAGAAGAGAGTGCTTTAGGTAACGGCAAGATTTTTCCTAGTTTGGAGAAAGGCACCCATGCAAAAAGGATTACTAGTAAACACACCGCACAGAGTCGTGAGCCATCCCGTTTCCAGGCCAAGGCAGTGACGGTGTATAAGTTGGCAATCTCCTTGGGCTTTGCCTCTTCCCAGATGCTTCTTCGAGGGCTCCAGTTGAGCACCCGAAGTCTGAAATTAAGTAGGTGGCTTTTAGAACAGAAGGAGGCTGAGCAAAAGAGTGGAAATGGGAGGGTAACTGAAGGAAATAAGTCTTGCTGTATCAGAGAAGAAAAGAAGTAAAAGAGAACACACAGGCTAGGGAGTCTCCTAGGAGAGGACAAAAAGGTTCAACGAAAGGAAGCTGGGAAAATCAAAGCAAAAGTAAAGTGGGGTGGGAGCGATGGGAGCGGAAACAACAAAAGTAGATCATGGTTGGAAAGAAAACTGAGCTGTCAGCAGCAGAGAAATAAGGAAAAAGAAAAGAGAAATGGTAGGAAACAGAAGATGGAAGAAAGAAACACACATGAGATTGAAGGGGATAGAAAGGCAGGACTGACAAAGCTGGGGTTAAAAGTGTTCCAGAGACATGAGGGGACCCAGACCCAGGGTGTTTATTTATTCCATCATTCATTCATTATCTGTTCCATCATTCATTCGTTCGTTCATTCGTTTGTTCATTCACCAAACATTTAAGCACGTATTATGTACTAGACGCTAATCTCGGCACTGAAGATTAGAAAAATTTTTCGAATAGGCACCTCTCCTCAAGGGTGTTTCAATTTAGCCAGATAACTACAAACACCAAAGTGTAATATAGTATGACAAACACTAAGTCTGGTCTGAAAAGGGGCAATGCTATCACAAAGAAGGTGGAGACAAATTCTACTATGGAGTCCCAGAGACACAAGACGCTGGTGCATTCTGGAACGGCCGAGTGCCAACGGATGGTGGGAGCGGGAAGAGGGAAGTGCAGGAATTAAAACCTGAGGATCTCTTTCTACGTACTCTTGATTCGCATCCAGTCTCCCACTCTGGGTGAGAATAGCTGGGCTAAAGCAGAATGCACACAGGGAACGTGCACAGAAGTGCTTGTGGAAAGGGGACCCACCTGTCGTAACTTCCCAGCACAACAGACTGGCCCCCAGGACTTGCTGCGGCTGTGGTGAACTCCCGCTCCTGAGGGTCGCGGCTGTAATCAAAGGTTTGTAGCACGTGGCCTTCCTTTCCATAGGCCACAATCCTCCGATCACAGCCTGCAGCCACGATGCTGTTGGTTGCCCAAGCCAAGGCATAGGGTGGGCACGGGTGGTTAACCAACTTCCCCTAAGACAGAAGTAGAGGGTTTCAGTCACTCTGACCATCCTACTCTGCATAAATCTTCCTCCCAATATTTTCCCACCCCAACGCATCCTAATCTGGAGGGCTTCACAAACTGTCTTTCTGTTGTATACTCTCACACATATACGTATGACATATATACACACTGACTGACCTTGTGCTCAAGAGGAAACCACAAAATACTTGTATGTTGGGGGTCTTTAATAAACATCTATAAGGCCCTCCAAAGGGAGATGACCTACACATTAACCAACACTGGGCAGGCCTGCAGGGAGCATGTGACTCTTTCCTTTTAGGAGACATAAATTTAATTATTACAAAAGTACAGTAATTCTTTCTTTTCTCTAAGTTTTAATTACTTAAGTAATCTCTACCTCCAACGTGAGATTTGAACTCATGACTCTGGAGTCACATGCTCTACTGTTTGAGCCAGCCAGGTGCCCCTACACAAGTAATTCTCAATGTAAGTGATTCAAGATGAGTATTCCTTTTATCCCCCATCTTTTCCCTTTTCCCTCTCGACAGTAAATGACTTTTTTTTTTCCTGTGAATTTATACACATAAATATACCTTTTACATAAATGAAAATAATTTCCTTACCCTCAGAATCCACTGGACTCCCCCTTTCCCACAAACACTAAGCTCTGGCCTCCTGAACACAAACCCTCTCTGTGGCTGTATCCAAATGGCTCTCCCGGAAGTCCTGCTCCTGTAGCCACCTCCCCTGGGCATCTCAATCTGAATGTTCCACTCCCTCTGGGAGGGATCTTGGGTCTCCTTACCCCCATCCCAGAGCCTCCTGTAGACATACCTGTGACTCTCCAGAGCCTTCATCATCGAAGAAATACCTAACGATGGTGCCATCTGCATGACCAGAGAGAATTCCTTTCCCAGAGCAACTAATAAAGGGGAAGAGGAGGAAAGGAAAGAAATACAGGAGAGATTATCGTTTCTCACCAAGAAATCCCCCTTCCAGTCCCACACTACCCTACCTGGGGTTCCTGCTACCAGTCCTCCCCAGCTTCCATAATACGGTCTCCCAGTCCTGACATCCCCAATGCTTCTTCATACATTTCCAAGCTTTTGGGGTACCGCTCTTCCTTACTCACTTGGTTGTCAGTGATACAACGTAAGAATCTGTCCCATAGATGGTAGACGATTTATTAGTTTTAGTGTTTGCTAAACGAACCTGAAAATGGGAAAATGGACACAAATCTGGTTAGGCTACTTTCAATTTCACCCAGGTCCTAAGGAAAGAAAAAAAAAAAACAAAAAACTTGCCTTTCTGTACTCCCCCTCAACATACAACTTGACCCTAAAGGAGAAGTTTAACCATATTTCTTTCTCCAGACCCGTTACCCCCACCCACAACCTCCCCCGTGTTTCTCTTCCTCCTTTACCTTCCCTTCAGCCAGTCCAAAGACAATGATGTGCTCTGCTGGCCACTGCAGACAAGTGACAGCACTCTGTAGGGAGCAAATCGTGGAGAGGGTGAGCCCGCCCTACGTAGCTTTGCACAGCTATACCAGCCTGAACCTCCCCGCCACATGCCACCACCCCAGTTGCCTAGAAGGAGGGAGAGGAGAGGACAGGACTGGGCTTTACGGAGGAAAGCAGATGGGGATGAGCAGCCTGGCAGCACCGCCCTTGCAGTACAAAGACAGATCCAATGTTAAAAAATACAACTCTTGGTTTCATTTATAACTAGATATACTGAGACACGCTTGTGCATTTTTTTTTATTTAAATACTTTATTTTCAAATTGGTTTCCATATAACAACCAGCGTTCATCCCAACAAGTGCCCTCTTTAATGCCCGTCACCCACTCTCCCCCGTCCCTCACCCCCCTCACCCTCAGTTTATTCTTAGTCTTTGAGAGTCTCTTATGTTTTGTCTCCCTCCCTCTCTGTGTCTACGTTTGTGCATTTTAATCTCTCAGAGATTGGTCTGAACTTTACCGTCTGGATGAACTTGTTACAGATGACTTTCTTGTCACCCCTGCCAGAAAAAAGGGGGGAAGGCATATTAAAAACACTTTCATAAAGAAAAATGGCTACACGTGATGCTGGGGGAAGGGAAGAAAGAGCAGACACCTTCCCTGGCCCCGTAGTGTTCCCTACCATTCCACGGGAGCCCTGAAAGGAGGCGTAAGAGGGAGCCTGAGCAGCTCTGGAACAATTAACAAAGGTGCTGCCTCACCCAGGGCTTCCCGCATCTCACGCGGCCTCACGTTGACCTCAGGCTGATTCCTCCAGGGATGGGATCTCAGAACACGTGGGGCCAGCAAAGGCAGGCAAGCAAAACAGACTGTGGAAGGCCTTTGCCTTCCATGTCCCAGGCTGGATCACCATCTTCTCTACTCCCCCTCCCTGGTAAGGCATTTCTTCCCACCTTCTGCTTCTTTTCCAGGTCGCCCCCCACCCCAGTCTCTATCCTCACCAATCTTCTCCAATCTTGTAAACATAGATGATGTTGTCGGTCTGTCCTATGGCAATTTTAGTGGAATCAGGAGAAAAAGACATGCCCTTCACCATATAGCTCCTCCTGCCATACTAAGGGTTAAAAGAAGAAAAAAAAGAAAGAAAGAAAGAGAAGTAATGAGTACACATGAAAGAGAAAAGAGAAGAAAAGGGGCATGTGTGACTGTTACGGGCTTGAGGGATTTATCCTGAGAAAAGAAGGGGCAGGCCGCTTCCTATGCTTATGGCTGGAGAGTCGGTTAGGAAGAATTCCAGGTTGGGAAGGCCCTGGTAACAGGTTAAGGGACACACAGAGGACTCTCTTCACCTTCATGTCGGCTGGTTTGGTGGAGAATTTATCTCTCCGCTCTCCATGTTCATCATACAGCAACACCACTCGGTCCACCGTGCAGACAGCAAACTTGGCATTGTTCTGGGACCAAGCCATGCAGGTCACCTTTGCAGCTCCATCCTACAGAGGCAGCAGGGGCAAAAAGAAACCCAGGCGCTCGTTTCGAATGACAGAAGCATTTCTCGCTCCTTTAGTTCTAGCGTGACTTTGGTCAATTTTCCTCATGATGGTACTTAAACAAAGAGATGCCTGTGATGCATCCTGGTCTCCAAGGCTATAAAATCCTGGACCAGGAGAACAAGGTGCTTTGAGAAACCCATAATACAAATATACTGAGAGGTGACGTGCTAAATCAATTGTACCAATTTGCCCTGCAATGGCCTTGCTTCCTCATATTCCAGGTCCGCTCCTGAAATAAATTATCGGTCCGATAAGTTTTGTTCTTTAGCCATATATTTTTTTTGAATACCCTATTGAGAAAGGTGCTTGGTCAAGGGCTGAAAGGGAAACAAAGAGCAAAATCTGGTCCCTGCCCCAGGCTAATAAGATAGTGCAAAAACAGGAAAAGCCCATAAAAGGGGCAGGTACAAAGCACAATAATAGTTGGGAGAAGTTTGAGATAATTTTATGTTTAAATGATCAACTTTAAGCTTTGAGGAGGGGAACGTATGACCAAAGGCAAGTCTGGTCTAGAAACAATAATTTAATTTAGTTGAAACTATCTTGCAAATAGAATAGAGGAGACAAGGCAAGGAGAACAGGGCGCCCCCAGCTCAGGAAAGGTTCTTCGAAGCTTGGCCAAGGAGTTTGGGCTTTTTTGGTAGGAAAAGGAGATATGATGAAAGTTCCAGAATGGGGAGTAAGATAGATAATCAGAGTTGAGACTTAGGATGAACGATGCCACTGGGTTAGTTTTTTGCCTTTCCACTCCCCCCGCCCCCACTTAACAGAAGCCCAAGTTAGAAGTTCTCATCTCCCAGTGACTTATTCTTGCCACGTCTGTCCACCACCAGCGTTGGTCCTCAAGGGTTCTGCACTAAGGACTTCCCTCCTTGAAATAAAAAATTTAGCTTCTGCTCCAATTGTGTGATTAATTACTTGGGTTCTAGAACTCTGGTTTAAAACTTTGGTACTTTTCACTCCTAACCCACCTACTTCCAAAGTCGGAGGTAAAAGGTAAAAAAAAAAAAAAAAAAAAGAAAGAAAGAAAAAAGAAAGGCCCCTTTTCATCAAAATCCTCAGAGTCAGAAAACAGCCACGCTGCCACCTTTAGCGCCCTCCAACTCTTGATTAAATTAGGTTCGAAGGGTGGAGGATGCCTCAGCAACCATTGCTCATCATCTTCCTGCATCGTTTTGCCCGACCCTGGGCCTTTGCCCTTCCCTGCATCACGGCATCTTATTTCGAAAGACTGAAGGAGGTTTTCATTTCCAATTAGTCCACCAGGGTAAAGGAATTTTTTAAATACAGTTTCAGGGGGGCAGTTTACTGAGCAATGAGCACCTCTCTCCTTCATCCTAATTTCCTTCTATCCTCCTAATGCCACATCCTCTATGAAGGCTTCTTGATTCCTCACAGCACTGTCATGAGGATTAAATGAGGTAGGGAACAGAATACTAATAGCCAACCTTCAACAAGATCTTACCACAGATGAGGCATTTTGATAAGATTATCTCATTTTACCTCATAACGTTGAGACAGACGCCATTATTATGCGTATTTTCCAAACGAGGAACCCGAGGTGCAGAAAGTTTAAATGATTTGCTCAAGCTTACATACACAGTTTATACGTGGCGGAACCAAGATTTAAATCCACGTCTGCTGGACTCCACACACCACGATCCTAACTTCTTAACTTATGCTGCCTTGCTATATATTAAACATACACCGTGGCAGGTATTATTACTAGCGTCGTATAATTTTGTCCTTTGAATTTTGAATGTTTCCCTCTCTTGTCCGTCAGTTTTTACACTGCTTTTCAGTTTACAGTGAACTTTGTGTACATTGCTTCGCCTCTTCCTCCAGATCCCCTAAGGTTGCTATTATTGTTACTTCCATTTTCCAAATGAAGTGGTTGGGTGAGGGCTCAGAGAGACTGTGGCCTGGGCTAAAGTCAGCGGAACTGGGTCATTTATTAAAAGTACAGCTGGCACTGGGACTTAAATTCTGGTCTCCTAGCTCCCAAACCTAGCCTTTCTTCAGCATGGTTTAGGCTTCCTACCCCAGTGCCCAACCTCTTCTGAGTCTGAGATCTTCATCATCAGAAGGAACGTAAGGTCTTCTACACTCCCTCTCTGGGGCCTGCGCCTAAAGCGCTTGTTTATTTGGGTGCAGATTTAAGTTCGTCGTTTACATGTGCGCCCAGCACGGGGCCTCGTACACAACTGACGTTAAAAGAAACGTGACGAAAGCTATCTAGGTTAGCGGTCCGTCTCGCCTACTGATCACTATGCACAGTCGGGATTATGGGATCGTCGCTATAGCCTTCAGGCTTCCGCATACAGTAGGTTCTCAACAGCATTAAATTTCAGTTCCGTCACTTTTTTGTAACGTGAAGGCGGGCGGGGGTGGGAAGAGGCACGCAACTCCTCACCTGAGGGCTCAGCAGGGTCCTCAGGTGCTTCAACTGCATGACGAACACCTGTCTCTCAGATGCCACCAGTCAGCGACAACTCCCGTGGTTACCTGGACAACCCGCCACGCAGCCGCAGCGACTGCCGCTGACGCAGATACGACCAGAGCGCCACACACTTCGCAAGGTCACCACGTAGGTTCGCGGCGAAGCAAACAGAACGTGCGCAGACGCAGTGAGATCTAGGGCGGGACTCCGAGAGGAATTGAATCCTCTCCTCAACCAATCCCGTCGTTGCCTGCAAGCCCAGGCTCAAACCACGCCCACAAGCCCTCAGCAAACTCGGGGTCCTACGTAATCGCAGTCTTTCACGCGCCTTCATGTGAGTAAGCGTACCTGAATGCATTCTTTTAATCATCACAAACCTGATAGAAAGTAGGGCAATTGCTTTCATAGACCATTTGCACCTGATGGAATTGAACCCAAATACGTTACGTGACTTGCACGGGATCACAAGGCTAATAATGATAGCTAACAGTGAATACTCAGCGTGTTATCTGCCAGGTACTGTGCAAAGTGTTGTACACGCATTACCTCATTTAATCTCAAAGCCACTTTTTGAAGGCCATGATATTATTAGTCCCATTTTACATATTAGGACGCTGAGGATTAGAAGGGTCACTGACCCAAACTAACAGTCAGTAAAGGATGTAACTGGGATTCAACCCAGAGCTGGTGCATTTAAACACTCTTTATATCCGTCCCGAACTCCTGGCTCCCTATCTCCATGCCATGTCTCTATACCCTGTGCCACCCCCATCCCAAGAAATGATGTGTCCAGAGTCTGAGAGATGAGTGTTTTGGAACCAGTGACCAGTGAGAGGTAAAGTGCCCTTCTTCAGAATTGGGGAGCAATGGATTAAAGACTGCTGCCCAGATTGGGATGCTTCTACAGTTCAAGGCAGAGGGCAAACCAGACCTTGGCCCACCTGATAGGTTAAGTCTTGTGATACCTGGAGTTGGACCTTGGTTAAGTAGAAAGGATACTGACTTCTTGATCACTTTTTGGATTGGGGTTCCTTTCAGAATTATTGGCCTAAACTCTTGTAACCTATCAGAGAGACTGAGATGCAGAGAAGGAAACTTATTCATACACTTCCTCTGGAAAGATCCAAAGTTGAGAAGACCTGTAAGTCTCCAGAAAGTATAGCATTTGCTGTCTGCACCAGTTCTATGTTCTGAAGCCTTTCTCCCACGGTGGATGCAAATGCCAACAGCTATTTCTCTCACTGGCACCATCCCCCCTTGGAATTTAGGAAAGAGTAGAGGACAGCCCCTATTTTCACAGGAAACAAGTAGCCCCAGAGCCCAAAGTAGAAGTCTTTTGACAGGGGGGTTCCAACCCCTCAGTTTTATTTCCGTAATCCTCCTCTGAACATAGTGGCGGAGACTGAATATAAACTCATTTACACTTTACAATCATTATTGACTTTGACAGAATGGACAGAGACAGAGACAAAAGGGAAAGTGAGGGCAGGGAAGAATAGGTACAGAATGCACAGGATAGGAGCACGTGGCTCCAAGGGATCCATTAGTGTAGCTGCTCTTTCGTTTGTCCCAAGACACCGTTCAGTTCTTTTCTGAAATTTAACTCAGGGGTGATGGAGAATTAGAGGGATAAATGGTGAAGAGCTTGAGTTTCAATGTGGGCAGCAAACATCAAAAGGTTACTGGCCCTCTCGTATGGTATAACCTTAGTTTCCACTGATACAGAACTTCTATCCCCTTCTTTACCTTCTCCCCCTTCTCACTGATCAAAACAAAAGGAACTAGGGCTCTAGTTTTCTACACCCATTCTGGCGTCTCTCCACCCATCCCAGGCTAGAGAGTCAAAACAAACACCTTCAAATGATAGTGCTCTTGTGGAGTTGGTGGTGGTGTGAGAGGCCCTTGTAGTCAGGGGAGAGGCAGTGGGGAAATGTCTTCAGCATACTATACGGTATACCATACAGTCAGCTCCAGTTTGTCAAGAATCTTTATTGGAAAAATGTCCAAGGGGTGAGATCACCAGCAGCTGGAGGGGCTGCCAGGTGAGAGGGGGAGCACCTGAGGCTCCATGGAAGACATTGGAGTAGTGCAGTGCGGCATCTGCCTCCAGACCCAGACAATTCCTTTTATTTGCTGTGGGAGGGGGAGTCCCCAAAGAAACACCCCTCTCTGAGACCCAGAGGCAAGATGTGGGAGCAGCTGGGGATGCCGAGAGAGTCCTGATGCAGGTGAAATGGGGGCCCCGTTTGGGACCCAATGGGATACAGTTGAATAAGTGACTCTCCCCTGGACCTGGGGGATGGAAGGACATATCCCATCTGATAGCCATTCCCCAGGTCCAGGGGTACAGACCCTAAGAGACCTACCTTCTGGCCCTGCTCACAGTGGAAGAGGAAGGGTACCAGGCCTGAGGTTGTGGGAGTGTCATTACCCTCTAGGAAACTGGGGTCCTTCAGTCTCGGGCAGATCACCATCTGGGGCTCTCCCTGACCCCATCCCCATCCCCAGGTTGCTAGTGCATCTGTTTTCTGGTTCTGGTTCTTCACTCATACATCGATGGTGTTGATGGATGGTGACTTTTTCTGTAAAAGAAAATGGCTTGAGTCTCTAATTGTGGCAAAGTCATAGCCTCCTCCATCCCAAATATCCATTGTCTTTCTTTTCCTGCCCCTCCTTGGCCTTCTCCCTTTCCATGACTGCTCCTAGAAGCGAAATCACCTTTCCCTCCCTCACAGACCCCACATCACCTGTCTTGTCCCCACTGGCCTTCCCTGAGGACTCTGTTCCGGCCCTTTCCCCTTCTCCTTGGGGTTGTTGTTGGAGTCATTGTCCTTGATGATATCATACTGACGGCAGAATAGCCCAATTACAGCTGAAACACAACAACACAATCTGAGCCTTGATCTTGACCTCCCCACTCACGGCCTTGAAGGGCAGTGAGATACTCATACAGTTTCTAGAAAACCCTTGAATTCCTGGTGCCCATGCGCAAGCACCACCCTCTTAATCTTCCTCTCCTCCAACTTCTGCTCACCCCCCTCAACTAAGCATCTCCCTGCTCCATTTTATCCCTGCCTTTTCTCCCGACAACCTTTACCACCTCCCGCCTTCACTGAGCCCCCCACCCCCCAATCCTTGACCCCCATCAAGCTGCTTGCTCACCAGCCCACATGAGCAACACCACCACAATGATGACCACTTCCCCTGTCTGCAGCGGTCGTTCTCCATCCAGACCCTCCACTGTGATGTCACCTAAGAAGGAGGAGATAGACTCCAGGTTATGGAGGAGCAGCTACAGAGTTCTTCTATGATTCTGGGCACTAGTGTCAGGGTAGACCCATCACAGGGTTGCCTCCGGTAGCCCCTCTCTAAGAAGCTGTTGGTGGACAGGTAGTTAGAGACCAAAAAGTAGGAGGGCTGCAGGTGAGTACTCACGTGGGCTGCGGCAGAGCCTGTGGACTGAGGATGGGTAAAAGGAAGCTTAAGAGCCCTTCCCCCAAACGATTTATTATCAGCCTGTCTATACCCAGCCCCCTGCCAACCTTTTTCCTTGTTTCTTGGCAGTATGATGAATTAAATCATCCTTTTATTCATCTAAGCTAGGCTGTTGCCGGTTTGGGGGAAATAAACAAGAGGCTAAAGGGCAGGTAAAAAGCCAGAGAATCCATAGCTTTAGGGACTGGAGAAGAGCTGAGACCCTCACCTGGGCTTGAGCTGTTTGAGGGTAGCCGGTCAGAACCCTTGAGAGTTCGGAAGTGCACCCGAGGCCCTGGGGGGCTCTCTCCCCGAAGGCCAATGCTCCTGACCTGCACTGTGTAGTCGCTGTCTTCGGCCAGGCCCCAGAGGGCACAGGCCCGAGTGGTGGTGTTCACCTCCCGGATCACACGCTGTCCAGGGCCATTCTGTCTCTGCAGCGAGATGATGGGACAGGAAGGCCGTCTCACACCAGTCCCAGGACTCTTGAACATCCAAGCACTCCCCGGAGTAGGGTAAAAAAGGCAGCCGGAGCCAGGGAACACCGGCTCCCAGATTCGCCCACCACTGGGAGGGGAGCTTAGGTCCTGGGTGGGGGTAACCTAAGGAATGTTCAGAGATCCAAGGACACAGGTTGAGGGAGCAGAAGGGTGATTCATACTTGCTGGGAAATGGAGTAGCCAATGACGATGTTGCCTTCTGGGACGTCCCAGGACACAGTGGCCGAGTTGGCTCTGAGGTGAGTGACTGTCACATTCACAGGAGAGGGAGGCCGGTCTGTGGGTGCCAGTGAGTTAACAGGTTAACAGGTACCATCCACAGACTAGCTCTGGTTAACCCCACTCCCCCTTTACTCACCTGCTCGCACAAAGCCCAGGTCACAACTGACCAGCAGGAGGACCGTGGGGCTTAAATATGGGGAGAGGGGCATCAGCGAAGCCATGGTCCCCACCGAGTCCGCTGGGAGGCACTGGGGCATCCGCTTGACATCCAGGCGGGGCTCCTGGAGGTGGCAGGAGTTGGGGGGGGGGTCAAGGACTGCCCAGAAACGCACGGTGGCAGCAGCTCTCCCGGGCTCCCCACCGCCCACAGCAGCCCGGGAGCCCCCCTTCTCCCCACGCCTTCTCCACCCCCGCATCACCCGGGCACCCCCGGTGCGGGGCTCTGCCCGGCCCACACCCACCTCCGCCGGTCCTCGCGGTCGGTCAGGCCTCGGGGGGCTGCTCGGTGCCCAGAGGGCGGCCCATCGCCCGACTCCGTGGCGCTGCCCCTACCCCATCCCGGCGCGGGCCCGGCGCGGCGGGCAGCACGAGACCTGAGCGGCGGGCAGAGGGCGAGCGGAGGCGTAGCGAGAGCCGGCCGCGGGGCTGCGGGGGCCCCCAGAGCTCGGACGGGCCGCGTAGTCTGTCCCCGAGCAGGGGGCGGTGCCGGCGCGGCCTGGCCGCTGGCCTGAGTCCGGGTGCGGGAGGCAGTGCGGCTGCTCCGCCGGCCCCTGCAGCGGGATGTGACCGTCCCGGCCAGCCAGCCGCCGCCTTCTGCAGAGCTGGCCCCGCTCGCTCCGCCGCAGCCCGACCGGGACGTGCCGGCCCGCCCCGCCCCGCTGGGGTTCTCGCAGCCGTCATCCCCCTCCTGCCCCCCCTCTTCGACCCCGTTCTCCCGGGGCTCCTCCCACGACCCTCCCATTGGCGGCCTCCCGGGTCCCCATCCCTCTGATCCCGGCTTCAGCCCGGGAGCCTGCGGGGGCATGGGGAGAGGCGCAGGTGCGAGGGTCGCCGGCACCTGGGAGGGCCCCTCCCTCCCGCGCTGGATTTAGCCAAGTTGGGAGGAGGAATTCCACCTCCCGTGCGGGAGGGGATAGCGTGGCGGAGATAATTGTTTTAACAATCTCCTACTTGTAGACTGCGTCAGCTTTTAAATCTCTTCCCCATTCATAATCTGATATTGATTCTCTTCACCTCTCATTCATTCTTTCATTTATTAAACGAATATTTATTGAGCGTCACCTATGTGTTCTGGCATGTTAAGAGCTGGAGATACAGTGATTATTAAGATTGCTGGGTGTATAGGGGGAAATCTAAAGAGCAGCGACCTATGGTTCTTGTCTTAGCTCTGCCACTTACTGCTTGGTGTGGAGAAATTGGTCATCTAAGTCTCAGGTCTCCTACCTGCAAATCGGAGGGTCCAGAACCTCACAGGGCTGTTGGGAGGATCAAATGAGAAAATGTTGGGGACTATCTTTATAAATCTTACAACACTGTGTGAGATATTATCATTAATTTATACTAAATCTGTTAGTTACTTCATTCATTCAACAAACATGTAAATCCTTGAGTTAATTTCATGAGGTCCGGAGTGACAACCTGGGTGTGAGTCCCAAATCTGTCAGTTATGTGATCTTTAGCAAAGACAACTTCTCTGAGCCTCAGTTTCATCATCTGAAAAATGAGGATGTCAATACAGTCTTCTTAGTGTTAATGTATCTGATGAGATAAGGTATGTGAAAAGTGCGTTGTTCAGTGTAAATAAATGTTGGCTGATATATTTAGGGCATATACTTGGGTTTCCAATTCTCATTGCAGCATTTCTATTTCTGTGGCACTTTTTCCTGTAATATCCAGTTCAGTGTGTGTGCCCCTGGGGCTCTGAAGCTTCTGTTGCCTTCCTTCTGAGATGAAAGAGTGAAATGGGGCAGGAGGGAGGACTGTGTGTTCTGAGCATGTGATCAAGCTATGGTCCAGGTCCTCTGACCTCTGCTGTGCCTGAGGACCCTGATCTCTGGCCTCCTGATGCATCCTGGTCCCAAAGCACTCTTGCTGAGGGATTCTCACTGCCCTGGGCTTGAGCCTGAGCCTGCATATTATCCTGCACTCCCAGGCTCCAGGCCCTCCAGAGAAGAGGTCATTGTGTCCGAAGGGCAAGAGTAACGAACCTCAGGTTCCCCTCTTTAGGGGCAAAGCAGAGGCTGGGCAGTCAGCACGCATGTAGAGAGGGACCCCAGGAGCTTCCCTGAGGTGACCAGTGGACTGGGGGCCTCCTGACCAGGAAAGGGTGCTCAGAGGGGGTGGTACTCAGAGAGGCCAGGGTACTTGGGTTAATCATCACTGTGGCTCAGATAAGGCCCTGCCAGCTGGAAGCAGAGTTAGTGTGACAGAAGCGTTTGTGTGGCTGAAGAGGCAGGCACGACAAGGGTGTCCACAGCGTGCGACCATGCCAGGCACAAAACGGTTTCAACATGTAATTGAGACCCCAGAGCCTGGCAAGTGGGAGGTGAGACCCCCTTCTCCATGCTGGTCTTCTGCATTGATTCCTGGAATCGTTTCTTATCTGGACTTTCCTCCACCCTTGGTTTCTGCTCTCCGCCTCCTCCTTTCCATCTTCCTTCCTGATCTTCTTCCCTTTACAGGCCCAGAGTACCAAGTGCAGGCTGAATCCTTGGGTGCTGTGTGTGTGTGTGTGTGTGTGCGCATGTGTGTGTGTCCAAATACTGTGCTGCTGCCACTCCCACCTCCAGATCAGCAGGCATGAAAGAGACTTCGGCTTCCTGCCTGTATCCTTGTGGCCCCTTCCCTCTAGTTGTCTGGGTATGAGGCAGCCCTGCCAATCACAGAGAAGTCAAACCCACTGACCCAGGACCTGGACAAAGCAGATGCTGAGCAAATTGTTCGATTGCTGGGGCAATGTGATGCTGAGATCTTCCAGGAGGAGGGGCAAGTCATGCCCACGTACCAGGTGACCCAGACCCATCCCCCCGGACCCTGAAAATAGAGATGCCAACCCCAACCGCGCCTTAACCTCTGCTCTCCCAACCATAGTCCTTAATATTTGAAACCCTGAGAGCCCCTGCACCCCAACATTCATTCCCCCTACCCACCCCAATCCACTGCCTTTTTCTTGGCGTCTGATTCCTGCGTGTTCCCTATAGCGACTGTATAGTGAATCGATTCTGACGACCATGGTACAAGTGGCTGGAAAGGTTCAGGAAGTGCTGAAGGTACTGGCCCACCCGAATGTCTGCTCCGTCCACCTTTCTCCTTTTTTTTTGGCCTCGGCTTCTCATTTTGCTAGATCTCAGTTCTCCTTTCTCCCAATCCTCCCTCTGGGATCTTTATTGTCATCTTATTAATCAGCAGTAATTATAATAACTATTATCTGCACAATACTTTATAATCGACCATGTACTTTCATACTCATTACCTTTGCAAAAACCTGTGAAATTGGTGTGATTGTCTCATTTCTTTCTTTTTTTTTTCTTTCATATAGGAAAACAAAGAGTAATCACAGTTGCCTGCCCAAATATATCCAGCTACTAATTGCTGGGTAGCGGTGCTTTATTGATTGGTTGGTTGATGACAAAGCTGCTCTCGGTCCTTTCTGGAATAAAGAAGGGTTTGAATAAGTGGCTAAGCCAGAGTTAGGAGACAGACTGAAGTTTCTTTCTCAAATCCAGGATTTTTTTCTGCCACACCATACTGCCTATGTTCTGTTCACTTTTGTCATAAGAGGCTAAAGAATAAGAAGTCTCCCTAATTCCTGGTCTGCTACTGACAAAGAAAAGAAAACGATCTCCCCTGCCTGAGCTAGGCCACGGCGACATAGACGTTTTTCCTTTCTCAGGAGCCTGAGGGGGGACTGGTGGTGCTGAGTGGAGGGGGCACCTCTGGCAGGATGGCGTTCCTCATGTCGGTGAGTACCCCGATCCCTGATTTTTCTCCCTCTGCCTTCTTGGGACAGAGCCCCACAAAGCTCATCATAGCTAAGCCAGACCCCTCCAACCCTGGCTCCCTCTCTTCCAAAAGCTAGATCTCACCCCTTATGGAGCCCCATATTTTCTGTCTCTACGGCCCATGCACCCCCCAATCAATCATCTGGAAGTAACATGTTAAGTGCCAGATTCCAGGGAGTACTGGCTTAAGCACTGGCCTGAGATTCCTTATACACCCTCTACCCTCTAGGTGTCGAAAATCCAAGATAATTGCTCCTTTATTATCATTACTACTTCATGTCCTTCCCTCCCATAGGTGTCCTTTAACCAGCTGATGAAAGGTTTAGGACAGAAACCTCTTTACACCTACCTCATTGCAGGAGGTGACAGGTAAGCCAAATTGGTCTGTGACTATTTTGTTTGGCTTGAATAGTGTTTTTTAGAAATTTAATTTTAAGGCGTTTAGATGGAGATTGTATCCAGTTTGCTTTGGTCCATCATTTCTTATTGCCTTACACTTATCGCCTTCACATACTTATGCTATATGACTTGCGCTTGTAGGTATTTGAGTTTTTCAGTCCTATAGAGTGTCTATTATGGTGCCTAGCAAATAGTAGGTGTTCAGTCAATGATAGCTTTCCCTTCATTCCCTTCTCTTGAAGCAGCCTGCTCTAATATACCATAGGCTTCTGCTTCCAAACCAGGGCCATTGACCTTGAATCTGTCCTTTTAGGTCTGTGGTGGCATCTAGGGAGGGGACAGAAGATAGTGCTCTACACGGGATTGAGGAACTGAAGAAGGTCTGTGTCTCCCACTAAGAGTCAACCAGAGACCTCTGTTCCTTCTCCTGATGACATGAAAGCCCTTATCCAGCCAAAGGCTACCCCCCCAACCCCAGTCCTGACCCCGGTATCCCCACGTGATAGGTTTGCATCCTAGAATCCTCCTGATGGCACTGCTTCACCCGTCCTCCTCTCCTAGGTGGCTGCTGGGAAGAAGAGGGTGATTGTCATCGGCATTTCAGTGGGACTCTCTGTGAGTGTGAAGACAGGCTGGGTGGACCTATCGTGGGGAGAGAGGAAGCAGGAATAGAATAGCATGGAAAATAGATTGATGAAGTGGGTGCCAGAACCCAGAAAGGGTTCACATAAGGAATTTTGATTTTAGTCTCACCAATTAAGATCCAGTTGTATGAATGCGGGACAATGGGGAAAGGATCCTATTTCAGAATACCTGTGGAGCAATCCATTCAGTAACCAAGATAGATGGAACTAGTCCCAGGGTCAGCAAACTACACTGGCAGGCCAGTCCTGCCACTGCTTGCTTTTGTAAATAAAGTTTTACTGAAACGCGGCCCTTTGTGTTTACATAATATCTATGGTCACTTTACCCTACAACAGTAGAGTTGAGTATTGCACAGAGATCTTAGGGCCCACAAAGCCTAAAATACTTACTGTCTCGCTCTTTCCAGAAAAAGCTGACCCCTGGACCAGTCCCTTGCTACTTAAGTATGGTCTCTGCACAGCAACATCAGTATCTCCTGGGATTTGCTAGAAATGCAGAATCTCAGGCCCCACCCCAGTCCTACTGAGCCTGACTCTGCATTTTGACAAGATTCCCGGGTAGTCTGTTTGAGAAGCGCTGGACTAGGTGACCCCGCTTTTCCTTCACAACGGCAGCTCTCGGATTCTAACAACTCACTAAACAGAAACGGGTCCGGCAATGCTAGATGTGGAAGGAGGCAGACAAGGAGGGCAGGACCCTGATCTTAAGGGACATACAGTTTCGTCGAGTAGTTTTCAATCTTGACCGTGCAGAGGACGTCCTTGGGGGATCTTGTGAAAAATACAGGCCCCAGGCTTTCCCTTCAAACATGGATCCAGTAGATCTGAACTGGGCCTGGGAACATGCATTTCCAAGAAGCATTCTGGGGGATTCTGATGCACATGGGCCTTGGGCAACACTAGAGTAACCCCTCTCATCATGTCTTTTTTTCTCTCCCTGCTGTCAGGCTCCGTTTGTGGCAGGCCAGATGGACTACTGCATGGATAACCCAGCCGTCTTCTTGCCGGTCCTGGTTGGTTTCAACCCCGTGAACATGGCCAGGTGAGCCTTCTGTATTGAAAGGCGGTGACTGGCCAGACTCCCAGGGGGAGGCGGAGAGGAAACTTGTCAAAATCCAGAAAGGAGGGGGCACGGCCGGTATGGTCTTATTCACCACATCTCAGAATATTGCAGTAAACATAGTCGCTAAGCTTATGAAGCTTTTGTTTGTTTGTTTTTTGTTTTGTTTCTTTGTTTTTGTTTCTTTTTGGCCAGTTGGTTGGTTTATTCTCTTGTTTCAGAAAGGATTAAAAGCAGCTTACAAAAGGCCACATAAAATACAAGAAAGCATACATTCAAAACAGGGAGTGAAGAGACCAAGAAAACAAGGGCTAGAGGATAGAATAGGGTGAGGAAAATGCGTACCACAAAGATCTGTACTTTCTTTCAAGTGTCTTTTCAAAGGAGCAATGGGTGCTGACTCCCCTTTGCCCAGCTCCCTTATTTGGGCACCCATTCCCTTTTGTCTTGCTAGGCGCCCCTTCGGTCCCCTCTGGCTGCTCAAATCCCTCACCTGGTCCCCCTTTCCTGAGACCTCTGTGCACCAAATCACCTCCCTCTTATTCTCTAGGTAAATGGTCACTTTGATCTCAGAGGAGGTCGGCATAGGAAAGCGATAGTGCTCAGGTGTGGTTCTGTGAATGCACTGCCTTGGGAGTGTTAGAGCAGTAAGAAAGTAGGTTCTTAGCCCCTCGTGTGAGAGGAGAGCTCTGATGTTGTCGGTCTGGGGTAAGGCTCTGAAATACCTGTTTTTTGAAAACATCCCTGGAGATTGTGGTGCACAGGCAGGTTTGGGGCACTCTGCGAAGTTAACCTTTGGAGTGGCCCCCCTGACGAAGCTGAAGTCTTCTCCTCTGGAGCATTCCAGGGAAGGCTCGTGGATTCCTCAAAAGCAGCTTTGCACGTTCAGTGGTGGTCTTGGGGGGGAGGGACAGCTGGGTTCTTCCTGAGGTCTTTTTCTCAGCTCCCAGATTCCAGGCTTGTAGTGTAATTCGGATGAACATAGAAAGGAGTCTGAGATACTTTTAACCCTGATCCTTTTAATGGAGGACTCTCCTTCCCCAAAAATGTATCTGCGGCAGTGGATGCTAATTTCAGGCTCTGTGACTAAGTGAAATGAAGGATTTCAAACAATGTAGGCGTGGAGATCTTCCAGTTGTTCCTTAAATCAGTGGCTCCCACACTTGGCCGATCTTCAGAGTCGTCTGGGAAGCATTTTAAAAATACAGATTTTTGGGCTCCTCTCCAGGACTCCCGAAGCTGGCTCTCAGGGTGGGCGTGGTACCCAGGAATGGGTAGTTTCAAAAACCAGCAAACAAACCAACAAACCTCCCCAGGTGATTCTGATGACTAGCCAAGTTTGGGAACCTCAGTGTTACACCACACGGTGCACGCTGTCTCCGCTCCCTGGGAGAGGAGTTTCAGAAGTAGTTTGAGAACAAATGATAGGAGACATCTTACCCAATGGGTATGTAATATGTGCAACTTGTCTGCCCTCGAAGAAATACAGATGAAAAAATGTAAAAATTGTTCGAGAAGGGGTAGAACTTTGGCAGGGATGGGATGCCAAGGGGAGATCAGGGAGACCTCAGACAGAGGTAACTCTTCGAGCTCCTGCCACGGTGGGTGATTCACGAATTATCCCGTAGCAGCGTTGATGAGCAGAGGTCAACTACAGATGTTCCCCATCCTTCGGGATTCCGTGGTTGCACCTACGCGGCCAACAAGATTGTTACTCTCTTGTCCGATTAGCACATGCATCTTGTTCAAGATTCGTTTCTTCAAGGAATGTTTGCCAACTGTTAGGTGCTATGCTTCATACCTTGTAATTTGGTTCCTTTAGTAGGAACTGTTGTCTCGTCCCTCAGGTAGTGAGGGGGTTTGCTCTTCGGGGAGATTTCCAGAATATACTTCCGGGAATGGGAAGGGCTTCTGATGGACCCCAAGACTGAACATAAGGTGGCAATTTTGACATTCTGATCATAGGTACTCCTCCAGGGGCCTACAGAGAGTGGGGGTAGTATGGCCATGGCAGTGGGACATGCGCAAGGACCAGGATACAAGAAAGTTCTGGTCTCAGGCGGGAGCTTTAAATTTAAGGGTTGGCTTTGCTCTGGGATTGAAATCAATGAATGTTTTACCAGCCCTTGCCCTTGGGGTTCAGAGACACAGGGCCCCTAAGAGCTCTAAAACACATCTCTCTAGGAGGTTGTTGTCCCAGGACCCCAATCCCAATGTGGTCTTTGATCCTGACTCCCATCTGAGGCCCTTCCTTTAGATCCTCACAGACAGTCTCCCACCTCTGTCTCTCTGTGGGCCCCAGAAATGACCCCATTGAAGACTGGAGTTCGACATTCCGACAGATAGCAGAACGGATGCAGAAACTGCAAGAGAAACAGGAAGCTTTTGTGCTCAATCCTGCGATTGGGGTAGGAGCCTCCCCGCCCCTATCCAGGGACCGCTTGCCACTTCCAGAATGCCTCCAATTTTAGGTTGTTACATCTCGTCTGAATTCCTGGCATTGTGTGTCAACTAAAATGTTGTAAAGCAAATCCTATTTTCCCCTTTCCTTGTTCACCTTAAGATATATTTCCATCTCGACCCCGTCTCTTAAATCAGGCACCGTCAAACACCTAAGCATCATCAAACACCTAAGCCGGCTAGGGCGGTTTCCCGTTTGAAGAACCTCTTTTGCATCTATGAGTAGAAAGCCTTGCGTGGAATGCGGCTCGTTGCTTTCTGATTCTTTTGTGTTTTAATTGCAAATATGGGCTTTTAAAAAATGGGACTCAGTTTCATTCCTCTGCTTTCTAATCCTCTATCAAACTGGGGTGGTCTTCCAAGCCTCCTGTGCCTTTTTCTTTGCATCAAGGATGCATCGTCTATACTCACTTTGACTTGGCAAGAGCCTTAGCTGAATCCCTGTCGCTGCCCCTCTCTGCCTGTGATGGGCACAGCTGTGACATTCTCCTTGCTCTTCCTTGTGTGAGATGGGAAGGCGGGAACCCCACGTTACATGTGAGTGCCATATCTTTCATCTCGCAGGCCTCCTGTCTGCAGTTGTATACTTTTAATCTCCTTTTCTCAGATGCCGCCTTTGTCCTGCTTTTTGCAATAATCCCTTTATGTTCGGTGTGTCGTGTTATTGTACCTGGACCATTACAATGGCTGCTTCGTTGATCTGTCCCAAGAACGTGAAATGTGGTGTTCGGATTGATAAACTGCTATTTAAAAAATGAGGGGTTGGGCGGAGAGAAAGTTCTTGGAGGGAGGGGAACCCTCACTGGAAAACACTTATCTCTAGCTAGCAGACATCCAATCCTTGTGGCTTCCTCCTCAGAGTCCTGAATGTACCTTAGAAATGACCAGAGGTGGCCCTTACCCTCTCTCTTCTCCTTCTCTCAGTTAAGCCCTCAACCCAGCACTCCTCAGAGCACACTGGGCACCACCAGTACTGCCGTCTGCATGCCCAGTGGCCTCTTACCAGACTGCATGCCCAGGAGTCGCTACCTAGACTCCATGCCCAAGGGCCACTACCCAGAGTGCATGCCCGGTGTCACTAACCAGACTGCGTGCCCAGTGATCACTAACTAGTGAGCTCCAGGATCCTCCTTTCTCCCCCAATCCCTCCCGGGTGTCATCACTTCCTCAGCCCGAGGGCCTCAGTGGCTCATCCCGGATGAAAGGTGGAAGCGCTACCAAGATCCTGTTGGAAACCCTGTTACTGGCAGCGCACAAGACTGTGGACCGGGGCATTGCAGCGTCTCAGAGGTAGGGAAGATCAGGACAAGAGAAAGATTAAAGTCAGGCGGGGAGTGGGAATGGTACAGGTTGGGGGCTGGCAAGTCCGGACTCAGAGGCTGGTTAGCGGCAGCAAGACTGAGGCGCCGCTGCCGCTCCTCCCGTGGGAAAAGAGCTGGCCTGGGGATGCCGCTGTTCCCACCACACAGTCGCAGAGTCTCGATTGTCTTCAGTAGACCCTGCATTCCTCAGGGTCCGCTAATCCCTGGGCCCACCTGGGACGTCCAAAAGTAACCTAGCTTCAGAGTCTGTGACTTAGGAATGGTCCAGGTCAGGCAGGAGCAGCTCATTCTGCGGTGGGGGGGGCTTGCTTCCCTTACCAGAGTTTCTGGCCCGGCTCCCAGACTCCCCACCTACCTCCTCACCAACTCTGATCCCATCCTCCTCCCGCTGCTCTCTTAACGTGCTTGTCCCTCTGTCTGCTCTTTGTTTTCTGCTCACCAGAAGCTTTTTCTGCCCTTGTGGAATGCTGTCTGGGTCTACTCACTACGCCTCCACGAGGGGCCAGCAGAACTTAGTTTTAAGGGAATTGTGCCTTCCCCTGGGCAGGGGTGGGTTACTTATGCTTTCTGAGGGGGCATTGGGCCCGCCCTGGGAACTGCTGGTCTTTCTCCCAGGTGCCTTCTGGAAATCCTGAGGACATTTGAGCGGGCTCATCAGGTGACCTATAGCCAAAGCCCTAAGATCGCCACCCTGATGAAGCAAGCCAGCACCAGGTGTGTGGAAATGTGTTTGGAGGGGAAAGTGGCGTGGATGGGGAAGGTCCTTAGAACACATGTCAGCATGGTGAGGGTAGCAGAGCTGCGTGGTGGAGGGTCATGGCAGGCTTTCCGTTGGTTTACTCCTGTGCTCTGACGTAGGCGTCTTTCTCTGAATCCTGGCTTTTTTTTTTTTTTTTTTTTTACTGTGTTCTCTCATGTCCTGACCTCTGGCCCATTCTCAGCCTGGAGAGAAATGGCCGAGTGTACCTGGTTGGTTGGCAGACCCTTGGCATCATTGCCATCATGGACGGAGTAGAGTGCATTCACACCTTTGGTGCCGGTGGGACCCCAGTCCAGGCTTTCTTCCTGGTTCCTCCTGATGCAAACCAATTCGTCTGCTATGGAAACACTTTCCTACTCCGCTCATTAGAGTTCCTCATTCGATGTCCATTCTTTTCTATCTGAATAGGCATTTCGGTCAAACGCTCTTTCCTTTGAACCCCTACTCTCCAGCCTTGCTCCCTCAATTCCCAGCCCTGCTTAGCTGTGGCCTCCCATGTGTGTTACACCTCACCCTACGCCCTGCTTGCCACTTTCCTCCAAGCTCCATTAACGTCTGTCCCCTGCCCCCCCCAAGCCTAGAACCTTTCTTTCCCATAAAACCCATTACTCCTCTCTCCCTGTCCTTAAACTTCCAGATTTCCGAGATGTCCGTGGCTTTCTCATTGGTGATCACAGTGATATGTTTAACCAGAAGGCTGAGCTCATCAACCAGGTGGGAGGATGATGGGATGTGGGGGAGGTTGTGAAGGTGACCGGTGAGCAGGGAGTGGGAGGTAAGGGGCGCTGGAGGTAGGTCGGGGAGTACAACAGGGTAGTCATCTAGAGAAGAGAATGTGGGTTAGAGGTCGGGAGTCTTCGGGGAAGCACAGGGAAGGTGGAAGGCTCTGGATTCGCCCTCTAAAGCTGGCTCTAGTCCCATGCTCTTCCCTCAACTTGCTGCATCATCTTGGGCAAAACACTACCTCCTTGAACCTCAGTGCTTTCATCTATGTACAAAAACACTGAATTCGAGATCCTCTGAGGCTCTCTGCAGCCTGGAAGCCAAGGTGCTGGAGTTTTTCATGGAGGGAACTCTCATCTTCTTCTGCCCAGGGTCCCCAGTTCTCCTTCTCCCAGGAGGACTTCCTGACATCCATCTTGCCATCCCTCACGGAAATTGACACCGTGGTCTTCATTTTCACCCTGGATGGTAAGAGGGAGATGGGGACGGTGGGGGGAGCAGGCGGAGGTGGTGGAGGGACTCCGAGGAACTGTCATTTTTCTGGGTCTTAAGGCACCTCCTCAGAGGGAGGGACAGGGGCGTACATCCTGACCGGACCCAAGGGGAACAGGAAGAACAGCTGAACAGCCAGCCTTTCAACTCTGATGCCCTCCCCTTCTAGACAACCTCATGGAGGTGCAGACGCTGGTGGAGCAGGTGAAAGAGAAGACTGCCAACATCCAGGCCTTGGCACATAGCACTGTGGGGCAGTCCCTGCCGGTGAGGGTCCAGCCTTCAGGAGGGAACGCTGGGCGGCAGTTACAGCCAGGCCTTCCTGGGGATGCCTCTTCTGTTCCTCTTTCTCTCTCTCTTTCTCCAGACCCCTCTGAAGAAACTCTTCCCCTCCATCATCAATATCATGTGGCCACTGCTCTTCTTCGAATACGAAGGGAACTTTATCCAGGTATGGAGCATGAGAAAGCATTATCTGCAGTAAAGGACTCAGAGGAGGAGGAGGGATTCCAGAAATTAGAAAGCTCAAGGCCAGCAGGTAGAAAGCTTTGTTGGACTTCCACAAAGCCAGCTGGGCAAGTTCTTGTGCTACCAGGTCACTCGTCAGAGTTTCCAAGGCAGTGGCTCAATTCTCTCCAGAAAATGCAAAAAAGAAAATGCAAAAAAGGCCAGACCACCAAAGACCTGACAGATACTCACTGGTCCTTTGTTACAGGTTCATTGTCAATACTATAGTCATCCTCACTAAATGAAAGTCTTTACGGCATAGGTTTGCAAGTTTACTACGCCGAGTTCACTGCAGACAGTATTACACTGTTATAGCTCTCGTTTACCAATAAAATTATAATCCAGTCCACATACTGATGATAATCACAGAGATAATAATCACACTGGGTGCACTTTGCAGTTTAGAGTTTGGAGTGGACATCGGGACATCTGGGTGCGAGTTCGGCTGTGCTCTGTGGCCCAAGAAAGAAAGCAGTTTTATGTCTCTGGTCCTCAGTTTTCACACTCAACACCTGTCCACCATCCACAGGGGCCAACCAGGGCCCTGAAGGGTTGCCCTAGAGAGCCATGGTCTCGTCCATTATTCAGATCACCTCCTTCAGGAAGTTTCCTGATTTGAACAGACAACAGCTGGCCTGTTGCCTTACCTGCACTCAGAACTCACCAGAAGACCCTCTCCCCCTGAGCCAGGAGATCCATGCTCCTTCTCACTTGTATCTTTGTCTTCCCTTCCAAATGCTGTTCATTTGTCCCATCTTTACTTTTTGGCGTACCTTCCACATTTGTCGTCTCCTTTGAGACCTCACATCTTCTAAGAAGTCTCCTCTGATGAAACCCCCCATTGTCTAGGCTCCTCCTTTATGTGATATACCTCTCCACGCTTACAGGTTTTATTGTACGGTCATCATACCTAATATGCATGTAGGCCTCTGCACTTTCATTTATAATATTATTTGATTTATAATATCAGTTCTCATAACAATCTCCTAAGGGATGTATGTTTAATGTCCCCCATGTCTCAGATAAGGAGGCTGAAACTAAGAGATGAAGCGATTGTAATCATGGCCACACAGCTAAAGCAGGAGTCAGGACTGGAACCCTGGCCTCGTGACTCTAAGTCTGTGGTTGATTTCCCTGTACAACATAAAGTTCAACTGTATCCATGAGTTGAGCCAGATTCTTTTATTATTCATTCAACAAATATTTTTTATACACTTATCACATGCCAGGTACTATTCCAGGGATAGGGGATACAGTAGGAGTGGTAACCTGTGATCTTTTGAAAAAGATCTGTGTTTTTAAAGAAGAGTGTAATTATAACAGCAATGTTTTTATTGTAAAAACTTTGGAAAATACAGAAATCAAAAGCAGGAAAAAAGTATCCATAACAGCCTTCTTCTCCAAAACCACTTAGACAAATTATGGAGAATGTCCCTCTAAACATCTTCTTTATGCACATGTAAGTATATTTATACAAAAATAGGACCATGTTTGACATGCTGTTTTTAACTTGCTTCTCTTCATTGAAAATTATGAACACCTTTCTGCACAATTATATCCACATCACTGTTTTTTTTTTAATTTTATAATAGTTTATTTTCAAATTGGTTTACATATAACACCCAGTGTTCATCCCAACATGTGTCCTTTTTAATGCCCATCACCTCCTCTCCCCCCTCCCTCATCCCCCTTACCCTCAGTTTTTTCTTAGTCTTTGAGAGTCCCTTATGTTTTATCTCCCTCCCTCTCTGTGTCTTTTTTTCCTTTCCCCTCTTCCCCTCCCCCTGGTTTTTGCTTAGTCTCACAAAGTCCACCTATTCGTGGAAACATATGGTATCTGTCTTTTTCTGACTGACTTATTTCACTTAACATAATACCCTCCAGTTCCATCCATCTGGCTACACATGGCCAGATTTCATTTTTTCTCATTGCCACGTAGTAGTCCATTGTATATAAGTACCATAACTTCTTTATCCATTCGTCAGTTGATGGGCACTTGGTCTCTTTCCATGATTTGGCTATTGTCGAAAGTGCTGCTATGAACATTGGGGTACACGTGCCCCTATGCATCGGCACTCCTGTGTCTCTTGGGTAGATTCCTAGCAGGGCTATTGCTGGATCATAGGGTAGCTCTATTTTCATTTTTTTGAGGAACCTCCACACCGTTTTCCAGAGTGGCTGCACCAGTTTGCATTCCCACCAACAGTGTAGGAGGGTGCCTACTTCTCCACATCCTCGCCAGCATCTATAGTTTCCTGATTTGTTCATTTTAGCCACTCTGACTGGTGTGAGGTGGTATCTCAGTGTGGTTTTGATTTGTATTTCCCTGATGCTGAGTGACATTGAGCATTGTTTCATGTGTCTGTTGGCCATCTGAATGTCCTCTTTGGAGAAGTGTCTATTCATATCTTCCGCCCATTTCTTCACTGGGTTGTTTGTTTTTCGGGTGTGGAGTTTGGTAAGTTCTTTAAAATTTTAGATATTAGACCTTTATCCGATATGTCATTTGCGATGATCTTTCCCCATTCCGTTGGTTGCCTATTCGTTTTGTTGGTTGTTTCTTTTGCTGTGCAGAAGCTTTTTATCTTGATGAGGTCCCAATAGTTCATCACTGTTTTTAATGTTGATGTAATATCCTACTACATGGATGTACTATAATTTGCTCACTCCTCCCTCTATTGTTAGACATCATAGATACTTTTAATATCATAGCTTTAATCAAAACACTGCACTGAACATCCTTCCACATATATTTGGCTATTTCATGAGGATAAGCCCTGGGATGAACCTCCAAAAGTGTAATCACTGGGTCAAAAGGTGCGTAAAATTTTAAGGCTTTTTAAAACATTTTTAATTTTTTTAATGTTTATATTTTTGAGAGAGAGAGAGCATGAGCAGGGGAGGGGTGGAGAGAGAGGGAGACACAGGATCCAAAGCAGGCGCCAGGCCCTGAGCTGTCAGCACAGAGCCCGACCCTGGGGCTTGATGCAGGGCTTGACCTGGGGCTTCACGGGACTCCATGGGGCTGGAGCTCTTGGTCTTCCTCAAGATCATGACCTGAGCTGAGGTCAGATGCTTAACCAACTGAGCCACCCAGGCGCCCTAAGGCTTTTGGATACAGGTTGTCAAAGTGACCTAAAAGGTTTATAAACAAAGAATAAAATTGCTTGTTCCCCTATACCCTTCAAATACTGGGTAGCATTGTTCTTTTTAATCTTCACTCATCAGCAAACAAAGCGAAACAAAACAAAAAACACTCCAGTGTTGTTTTAATTCCTATTCCTTTGATGACTAGGGAAATTGGCTACTTTATTATTTTTTTAAATAATGTTTATTTATTTTTGAGAGACACAGAATGCAAGCTGGGAAGGGTTAGAGAGAGAGGGATGGAGGGAGACACCAAATCTGAAGCAGGCTCCAGGCTCTAAGCTGTCAGCATACAACCTGACGCAGGGCTTGAACTCATGAGCTGTGAGATCATGACCTGAAGTGAAGCCGGGTGCTCAACTGACTGAGCCACCTACTTTAAAGATAAAGGGGCGCCTGGGTGACTCCGTTGGTTGAGCTACTGACTCTTGATTTGTGCCGGGGTCATGATCTCATGGTTCTTAGGTTCTAGTCTCATGTCAGGTTCTGCACTGCCAGTGGGGATCCTGCTTGGGATTCTGTCTCTCTCTCTCTCTCTCTCTATCCTTCCCTGCTTGCTCTCTATCTTTCTCTCTCTCTCAAAAAAAAAACAAAGATATATATTGGCCATTGAATTTTTTTTCTTTATCAAATTACTTCTTCATACTTTTGGGAATGTTCACCCTTTCTTGTTTATTTATTTTTCTTACTAATTATAAGAGGGAGTGTATATAGTAAGGACAGCAGCCATTTTCCCCTGTTCTATATTTTCCTCAGTATATTACTATTTTTTATTTCTATGTTTTTGGCGTAGAGAAGATTTACATTTTTAGATAATTGCATCTATCAGTCTTTGGTGTGTGTGGTTATAGCGTCTGTCTTTTGCTTGATTCCAGTTTGTATCTTTCTAAATGTATAGCAATTGTTTGAACTAAGGAGGTTTCCATTAGTTAGCTGCAGAAATATTTTTGATGTAAACTCCCACACATTTTCTTCCTCCCACACTTTTGAAAAATTTCCACCCTACAGAAAAATTGCAAAAATAGAACAGTGAACACCCATACACTTTTCTCTAGATTAACCAACCTTTATCATTGACCACGTCTGTCTCATCCCTCTTTTTCTCTGAATTATTTGAAAGGTACTTGGAGAAATGATGACAGTTGACATAAATTACTATGTCTCCTAAGAACAAGGACATTTGCATACCTAACTGCAATATAATTTTCACACTCAGGAAAATGACAGTGAATACTATTATCTAACATGCAGACCGTATTAAAATTTCCCCCATTATCCCTGTATTATTTTTATTTCCAGCCCTAGGATTCAATCAAAGATAATGCATCGCATTTAGTTATCAGATCTCTTTAGTTTCCTTTAATCTAGGTGAGTTCTTTTGCTGCTTTTTTTGTCCCTTGTTGATAGTATAGAAGTCTGGACTGATTTGATTTCAGAATGTGCTTCACCTTAGATTTGCCTGATTGTTTCTTCATTATACACTCCATAGATGAGGGTATCCTTTATCAGCGTGTCACATAGGGGGCACCTGATATCAGTTAGTCCCTTTATTGGTGCTGCTATGTTTGATCACTTACTCAAGGTAGTATCAGAGTTCTTTGTATCCTCTTCCTTGGCCATGTTTCACCCAATGGTTTTAGCATGCACTGAAGATTCTTGGTTGAATCAATTTATTGCTATGGTGGTGTTAAAATGGTGATTTTCTATTTCTATCCTTTCTACATTTATTAGTTGACATTCTTCTGGAAAGAAAATCTTTCTCTTCTCTTCCCACCCGTCTGTATTTGTTTAGACTCAGTATGGACTCATTAACTTTTTGTTATTGTTAAATGTATTTGAATCTATTCCTGTCATTATTGATTTTAATGTTCAAAATGAGAGTTTTTTCAAGCTGGCCCCTGTGTCCTTGTGACATATCCACATTAGTGTTTGAACACTATTTGCTGTATTTCTTTTTTTTTTTTTTAAATGTTTATTTTCGAGGCAGAGAGAGACAGAGCATGAGTGGGGGAGGGGCAGAGAGCGAGGGAGACACAGAATGTGAAGCAGGCTCCCGGCTCTGAGCTGTCAGCACAGAGCCCGACGCGGGGCTCGAACTCACAGACCGCGAGATCATGACCTGAGCCAAAGTCGGCCGCCTAACCGACTGAGCCACCCAGGCGCCCCTGTATTTCTTTTTTTTAAAAAAATGTTTTTTGTTTACTTATTTTTGAGAGAGAGAGAGAGAGAGTGTGTGTGTGTGTGTGTGTGTGTGTGTGAGCAGGGGCAGAGAGAGAGGGAGACACAGAATCTGAAGCAGGCTCAAGGCTCTGAGCTGTCAGCACAGAGCCCGACACAGGGCTCAAACTCACAGACCATGAGACCATGACCTGAGCTGAAGTCGGACACTTAACCAACTGAGTCACCCAGGCGCCCTATCTGTGTTTCTTTTTGGGAAAAAAAAATGACCTTTTCTCTTATGCAAAGGGTAGCATATTATAGTCTTTCTTGCCTTGTATTTTTGCTTAACAAGATATCATGGAAATCAGTTTCTAAATCTCTTAATTATTATTTACGTGTGTGTGTGTGTGTGTGTACAATTGTGTACCCAGCCATCTATGTAGGAGTACAGAAATGTCCCCGGTTCATCTTGTACTTTCCTTGGTTCTAACCTTGGCTGCAATCAGTAATTTCCAAGAAGCCCTGGTGGTTGTCAGTGGGAATTGGTACAGCAGTCCCCCCTTCTCTACGGTTTTGCTTTCCACACTTTCTTTACTCTAATCGACTGTGGTTCAGAAACAGATGATCCCCCTGACGGATTGCCAGGAGGTCAGTAGTAGCCTAACGCTACGTCAAAATGCCTGTATCATTCCCTCCCTCCATCTCATCACGTAGCCATTTCATCATCTCACATTGTCACCAGAAGGTGAAGGGTGAGTATAATACAATATTTTGAGAGAGGGAGAGACCCCATTCACATAACTTTTATTACAGTATATTATAATTGTTCTATTTTATTATTAGCTATTATTAATCTCTTACTGTGCCTAATGTATAAGCTAAATTTTATCATAGGTATGTACGTATAGGAAAAAAACATAGTATGTGTATGGTTTGGTACTATCCATAGTGTCAGGCATCCACTGGAGGTCTGGAACTTATCCTGTGGATAAGAGGGTACTGCCGTATTTAGAAACCTAGGTTCTGGGTATGCTCACGGATACTGGTGACTTTGCCTCTCAGCCTTTTCAGTAGAAAGAGCAAGGAAATACGGTTGACCCTTGAGCAGTGTGGGGGTTAAGGACACCGACACTCCATGCAGTTGAAAATCTCCATGTAACTTTTGACTCCCCAGAAACTTTTAACTAATAGCCTACTGTTGACCAGAAGACTTACAGATAATATAAACAGTCAATTAACACGTTTTTTAATGTTATATATGTATTATATAGTGTATTCTTATAATAATGTAAGCTAGAGAAAAGAAAATGTTAAGAAAATCATATGGAAAATACATTTACAGTACCACGCTGTATTTAAAGAAAAAAAAATCTGCACAGAAGTAGAACTGGGCAGTTCAAACCCTTGTTGTTCAAGGGTCAACTCACCATGCTGTATGTAGATGTTCTTTTCACGTATATACATATATTACTCATAGACAAATATACATGTGGTCTTCTCCTTCCTGTTTTCCCTTAGTGACAATGTTGATTTCCAATATCATCGATATATTCATCCATTTGCTCAGTCCTACAGTAAACACCAGTTTTGAAAGTGCTATCCTAATACCACTATCATCAACAAACTTACCAAGAAATGGTTAAGATTTCTTTGTAGTTCTTCTTGTCTTTGGGCCAGATCCCACTGAAGATATATAAAGCGTTCAAGAGATGGGGCGCTTGGGTGGCTCAGTCAGTTAAATGGCTGACTTTGGCTCAGGTCATGATCTCACAGTCTGTGAGTTCGAGCCCCACATCGGGCTCTATGCTGACAGCTCAGAGCCTGGAGCCTGCTTCAGATTCTGTATCTCCCTCTCTCTCTGCCCTTCCCCTGCTCACACTCTGTCTCTATGTCTCTCAAAACTAAATAAATGTTAAAAAAAATTAAAAAAAAAAGAGTTACTTGGATTACATTTTTTTCCCCTCTCTCTCTGTGGTTGTGTTATTAATACGTTACACAGTTAGTTTCATTTCCTTTCTTTGTATTTGTTTTCAATTTTAGAGGTTTTTGATTTTGATCTCCTATAATCTCCTGAATACTTACACATAATGGGCTTTAAAGTCAAACTATATTAAAAGGAGATGTCCTATCTCCTTCGCTCTTCCTTCCTTCTCTTCTGTCCACTCATCCCTGCAGGTAACCAGTTTCATTAGTTGCTGGCTTACCTTCTTGTGTTTCTTTTTGGAAAAAAAAAAAAGCATGTGTGTATATACTTTGTCCTGCTTTCTTATACAAGAGGCTGCGTACTGTATATATTCTTTTGTGCTTTAACAAAATATCCTGAATATAACACTCCACTTGAGTTTTAGAAAACCCTTCCTCATTAATTATTTTACAGTTGTGTGACTGTACGTGTGCAAGAGTTAGTTGGGCAGTCTCTTACGTAGGACATTTGGTCGTTTCCAATATTTCGCTATTTCCAATAATGATGCAATGAATATGCGTGTATTTTCGTAATGTTAGAAGTATAACTTTGGCGTAACGAAGAAGAACGAGAGCTGGGTTAAAGGATAAATACATCATTTTGTTAGATACTGCAAAATTTCTTTTCATAGGGGTTGTATTCTTTTGCATCTTGTACCAGCAATGTATGAGAATGCCTGCTTCCCTATAGCCTCTTTAAAAGCATGGTCAAGCTTTTGAATTTTTTGCCAACCTTCTAGATGAGACATTCTATTTCTGTGCAGTTTTAATTTGTATTTTATTATGTGTTATAAAATGTAGTACTTTAAACTTATTAAGTGTTTAGTTGAGCATCTTTTCACATGCTTAAGGGTCTTCCTTTAATAAATCTTTTCCTTTGTGAACTGTGTGGGCAGGTAAATACATGAAGTATACTCATTTCCCAATGGTATTGGGGTCTATATGATCCCCTGATTTTTAGCTCTTTATAAATTAGAGGCATTAGTCCTTTCTTCCTGATATATATTATAAATATTTCTTTTGAGTTTTAAACACATTAAAGTCCTTGTCTTAATTTTTCTTGGGTAGAACTTATTAATCCATCTTTTGTCGAATCTGACCTTGAGACACAGAAAGCTTTCCACTATCCCCAGGTTGTGAAGGAACCCCATCTGTATTTTCTTCTAGCACATGTTTCTTTTAGTAAAAATGGTTTCTTTTGTCTTTGTTTCTTTTTTTCTTTAGATCTGTAATTGATTAGTTTATTCTTGTGTATGAGATGAGGTATGAACTCAATTTTATATTTTTCTAAATACAATTATTTATCCAATTGTCTCAAGATATTTTTTAAGTTCATCTTTTCCAGAGCGGATTTGAGATGCTACCTCTATCAGATACTTAGTTCCCATGTGTGCTGGTTTATTTCTGGACTTTCCTTTTTTTTTAATTTTTAAAATGTTTTATTTATTTCTGAGAGAGAGACACACAGACACACAGAGTGCAAGTGAGGGAAGGGCGGAGAGAGGGAGACACAGAATCCAAAGTAGGCTCCAGGCTCTGAGCTGTCAGCATAGAGTTTGATACGGGACTCGAACTCACAATCTGCAAGAGCATGACCTGAGCCAAAGCTGGACACTTAACCAACTGAGCCACTCAGATGCCCCTCAACTTTCTGTTCTATTGTATTGGTCTATCTATTTGCCATACTATTTAAACATAGAGGCTTTATGGTAGGTTTAATATCTCATAGGTTAGTGCTTGCTTTGTTACCCTTCTTTTGAAGGATTTTCCTAGGTACAGTTGCTGCCTTTTTTCCATCTAAACATTAAAATAAATGTCTCTAGGGGCTCCTGGCTGGCTCATTCAGAAGAGTGTATGACTCAGGATCTTGGGGTCAAGAGTTTGGGCCCCACATTGGGTGTAGAGATTAAATAAATAAAACTTTAAAATAAAATGAATATGTCTAGAATCAAATTATGTACACTTTAAAATATTTTTGTGCTAGTGGTCGTTAATGGTATAAATGGTTATATAATGGTTAGTGACATAGATGATATAACCCAAATTTGGGGGCACTTGGGTGGCTCAGTTGGTTAAGCACCCAGCTCTTGATCAGCTCAAGTCATGATCTCACAGTTCGTGAGTTCGAGCCCCACATCAGGGCACTGTGCTGACAACGTGGAACCTGCTTGGCATTCTCTCTCTCCCTCTCTCTGCCCCTACCCCACTCACATACTCTCTCTTCCTCTCTCAACAATAAATAAACTGTAAAAAATTTTTTTTTAAATTGATAAAACCCAAATTCGATTATTCTCTTTCCCACAGGGCAGTCTGGTTTCATTTTGATTGGTCAGATTTCTTTTTTTTTTTTTAATGCTTATTTATTTTTGAGAGACAGAGAGAGACGGAGAGAGAGAGACGGAGAGAGAGACACGGAGAGAGACAGAGTGCGAGCTGGGGAGGGGCAGAGAGAGAGGGAGACACAGAATCTGAACCAGGCTCTAGGCTCTGAGCTGTCAGCAGGGAACCCAAAGCAGGGCTTGCACTTATGACTGTGAGATCATGACCTGAGCCAAAGTCGGATGCTTAACTGACTGAGCCACTCAGGTACCTCTGATTGATCAGATATTTGCTCTCTCTCTGTCTCTCTCCCCCCCCTTTTTTTTTTTTTTGCCAAATGAACCACAATGTCTTTTTTTTTCCCAGTTTTTATTTAAATTCCTATTAGTTAACATACAGTGTAATGTTGTTTTCAGGTGTACAATACAGTGATTCAACACTTCCATACATCACCCAGTGCTCATCACAAGTGCCCTTTTTTTTTTAAATGTAATTTATTGTCAAATTGGTTTCCATACAACACCCAGTGCTCCTCCCAACAAGTAACAAGTGCAGTCATTAATCCCCATCACCTGTTTCACCCATGCCCCTTGCCCCCCTTCCCTCTGGTTACCATTAGTTTGTTCTCTATACTTCAGAGCCTTTTCTTGGTTTTCTTCTCTTTCTCTTTTTTCCCCCTTTGCTTGTTTGGGTTTTGTTTCTTAATTTCCACATACGGGCAAAATCATATGGTATTTTTCTTTCTCTGACTGGCTTATTTTGCTTAGCATAATCCTCTCTAGCCTCATCCACGTTAATTGCAAATGTTTTTGCACAGTACTCATGTCCTTGTCAATCACTTGTTAAGTATTTTCTCTTTTTTTTAAGTTTATTTATTTTGAGAGAGAGAGAAAGAGCATGCGTAAGTTGGGGAGGGGCAGAGAGAGAGAGAGAGAGAGAGAGAGAGAGAATCCCAAGCAGTCTCTGTGCTATCAGCGCAGAGCCCGAGATGCGGGGCTCAATCTCAGGAAGCATGAGGTCATGATCTGAGCCAAAATCAAGAGTCAGATGCTCAACTGGCTGAGCCACCCAGGCACCAAAGTATTTTCAGTATACCCTCTGCCAGGGGTGAGTGTGACCTTCTATTTCTAGAATGCCAGAATAAGGAGGTAAAAAGTAGCAGTAGCTTGTTCCCCAGCCTTTTGAGGAAAGTAATTAATCTCTTTGATTCCTTTTCAGGGCTCCTGTTACAGTAATAGATGCAAAGTACAGTAATAGATGTTTTAAGTGGAAGATATGAGGCTAAGGACAGGTGGTGTTTATACTTACAGTACTATATATGTTTGTACAATGTTTTAGTTTTCAACATGCTTTCACATACGCTATCTTATTCACCCAGGGGGGCGATCGTGGCCACGTAGGAAATGCCCTCATCACAGAATCAGATCTGGATTTAAGTCCTGATTCTTCTGCGTCTCGCTACCATTTGAGCTTCTTCAAGTTACTTTACTTCTGACCTGTAGTTTCCACATATGTAGAAATGGGGGTAGAAAATCCTATTTTGTTGGTTTGTGATAAGGATTAAATTGAATTAATTTTCAATAAATGCTTATTGATCAGTAACCACGTATCAGCCATTATCAAAAAGCCTGGGGCTCAGGGGCAGAATAAGACACCATCTCTGCTCTCAAGGAGCCTTTGGTTTAGAGGAATGAATCCCAGGACTTTCTTTCTCCTCCTGTTGGGTACCTGGGGAGCAAAAAGAAAGTTCTGGTTAGAGCAATACCCTTCTGTGGAAGGACTCAGAGAAGATATCTGACTAGTAGGGGTCCAAACCGTCAATGTGTGACACTACCAGGTTTGCGTGACACAGTCCTGGTTTACAACTCCTGTCCTAACATTTAAATTCTGGGCTGGTCAAACAAACGATGTCTATATTTTGTTCCCTGGTTTTTGATCTCTGGATTCCTGTCCGATAATAGAGCCCTTATTCACCCTGCTGTTCTACCAGCGTCTGATTTTCGATACCCCCGTGTGTCTGCCCTACGTAGAAGTTCCAGCACGAGTTGAGCACCAAATGGGTGCTGAACACTGTGAGTACGGGGGCCCACGTGCTTCTTGGGAAGATCCTCCAAAACCACATGTTGGATCTCCGCATTCGCAACTCCAAGCTCTTCTGGCGGGCGCTGGCCATGCTGCAGGTAGGTCGTGATGGCCCGGGGCTGGGTGGGGGCTGGCTTCGTGCCCAGGCTGCCACAGAGACATGGACATGTGTGGGGCAAAGGGCTGGCTTTTCTCCTGTGCCTCCTCCTTCCTTCGGGCTCATCCTCCCCTCTAGGGAAGGTATATGCATGTTTGGGGGCGTGGCTGTGAGATTATAACTATTAGGCAAGATTCTTTCAGTTACAAGTATGTGACAGAAATCTAACTTTAAGCTAAGTAAGGCAAATGACTGGCTCATGTAACTGAAGTCCCAGGGTGGCTAGATTCAGACACTCAAATCAGAGGAAGATCAAGGTGCCGGAACTGGGAGGAGGAGGAGTGGCTGCTGAGCAGATAGCCCAACAGATGGTCATGAAAGGAAGGTTGCTAGGTTTAGCAATGAGAAATACAGGACAGCAGTTAAATTTGAATTTCAGATAAAGGATTTTGCTTTGTTTTGTTTATTTATTCTGAGAGAGAGAGAGAGAGAGAGAGCACATGAGCAGGGGAGGGGCAGAGAGAGAATCCTAAGCAGGCTCCAGGCTCCCGGGACTCGATCCCATGAACTAGGAGATCATGACCTAAGCCGAAATCAAGAACCAGACACTCAACTGACTGAGCCACCCAGGCACCCTAAGGATTTTTTTTTTCTAATTTTTTTTCTTGTTTATTTCTTGTTGAGGGAGACAGAGAGTGCGAGTGGGGCTGGGGCAGAGAAAGAGGGAGACACAGAATCCGAAGCAGGCTCCAGGCTATGAGCTGTCAGCACAGAGACCGAAGCAGTCTCACAAACCGTGAGATTATGACCTGAGCCAAAGTCAGACGCTTAACCAACAGAGCCACCCGGGTGCCCCAGGATATTTTTTTAGTATAAGTATGTCTCATGAAATATTCGAGGCATACTTATACTATTGTTTTTCATTATTCATCTGAAATTCCTATTTAACTGGGTGTCTTTATTTGCTAAATCTGACAACACTACATAAAGGGAAGCAATCAGTGAGCATTTAGTGAGCACCCACCAGGTCCCTAAAACAACTTTCTCAAATGAGTAGAACCGACCAACCAGGGGAAAAAAAAGTGCTTTATGCTCTTCTAATTCCTGGGGTTGGGGTGGATGGGGGAACCAGAAATATATAACATCCAGTCCTTGCTCTCCCAGAGTGGTCCCTCTAATGGAGAAGAGACAAAATCAATAGAGAACAATGAAGTATCAAACTGCATGATCCTTTCTGAAGTCCAACAGAACTTAAAAGAAGGTAGGGTCAGGATGCGTGAGAGCAAAACAGAAGGTTTCATGGAAGAGGTGATATTCGAGGTAGGCCGAGTGGGTATGGTTCAGAGAGGTGACAGACAGAAGGGTATTCTTGTTAGCAGGAACATTAACCAAGACCCAGAAGGGGACCAAGCATGATATATGGGGACACAGGTGTGACTGCAGCAGAGAATCATTTTACACAACGAGAGATCATGGGGAGACAGGAGAGGGGAGACTGTGGAAGATTGAAAGCCAGACAAGAACTCAGACTTGCCAAATACAGCTGGCCCTGGGTCTCCAAAATGGCGGCCACCACCCAAATGTGGCTGTTGAGCGCTTGAAATATGGCTAGTGTGTCTGAGGAACTGCACTTTAAGTTTTGCTTAAAAACTGAAATATTGTAATTTTTTAAAAAAAGACACTGGATTATAAAAAATACTGTAAATACAAAAATATTATACCCTACTAATAATTTTTAATATTGTTTACATGTCGACACATAATATTTTGGATATGTTGGATTAGACAAAACATGATTAAAATTTATTTTTTTATTTCTGTTTCTTTTTTTTCCACCTATTTCTTTTTCGGTGCAGTACTGGAAAACTTTAAATATTGTATGTGGCTCAAATTATATATCTTTTTTTTTTAATGTTTATTTTGAGAGAGAGCACAAGTGGGGAGAGGGAGGGAGAGAGAGAGAGAGAGAGAGAGAGAGAGAGAGAGAGAGAGAATCCCAAACAGGCTCTGCGCTGTCAGCACAGACAGCGCAGAGCCTGATCTGGGGCTTGAACTCCCAAACTGTGAGATCATGACCTGAGCAGAAATCAAGAGTGAGATGCTTAACTGATTGAGCCACCCAGGCAACCCTCGCATTACACAGTAAAACCTTGGACTGTGAGGAACTTGTTCTGTGAGTGTTCTGCAAGATGAGCAAACATTTCTTAAAAATTTTAACTTGAGGGGCGCCTGGGTGGCTCAGTCGGTTAAGCGGCTGACTTCAGCTCAGGTCATGGTCTCGTGTCATGGTTCGTGGGTTCGAGCCCCGCATCGGGCTCTGTGCTGAGAGCTCAGAGCCTGGAGCCTGCTTCGGATTCTGTGTCTCCCTCCCTCCCTCTCTGCCCCTTCCCTGCTCATGCTCTGTCTCTCTCTGTCTCAAAAATAAATAAAGATTAAAAAAACTTTTTTAACTTGATAAACAATCAATATCTTATAATACGAGTAGTTCGTGATGCCAAACGTCACATGAGCACAATTGCGCCAACGGTTCTTGAAATTTGCTTTGAAATACGAGTGCTTTGGATTATAAGCAGGTTTCTGGAACGAATTATGCTCGCAAACCAAGGTTTTACCGTATTTCTATGGGGCAGTGCTGAGCTCGCTGCGTGGAGGGTGGCAACGAATAGGAGCCGCGTTTGCAATGAGCAGCCTTGGCAGCAATGTAAAAGATGGGTGGGGCTAAGAAGGAAACCAGGAGTGAGTTCAGTTTAAGGTTACCGACCTACAGGGTGAGTGGCACACGGCTGAAAGTGTGACCGACCTGTCATTAATCCTCCAGTTTAACCAGCCCATCGAAGCCTACCACCAACCCTTTTTCTTCATACCTGGGGACTCTGAGTTTGGGATCGCCTATAGGCGTCAATTCTCTACAGCCTCTGCAGCCAGTCTGAGGGATCCCAGGTGCCCACCTTCCCCTCTCCCACTTCTTTCTCCTTCCTGACTCCATTTTCCACTCTCCTGACTTCTAGCCCAACACCGACCTTACTTCTTCTTCCGCAGCGGTTCTCTGGACAGCCCAAGGCTCGATGCATCGAAACCCTCCTCCAGGTGATCCACTTTCCTCAGCCACTGTCGGATGATACTCGGGCCGCTCCCATCTCCTTCCACGTCCAGGTTGCACACGAGAAGGAACAGGTAATCCTGCTGGCAGCTAGTCATTCAGCAAACACTTACTGAGTCCTTTCAGTATATCGGGAACTTCGCTTGGTACTGGGTTTACAGAGTTCAGTGACACTCTGCCAAGGAGCTCCCTGTTTCCGGGGGAGACATGACTGTGACGGGCAGTCACAAAGGTGTGGAAAAGGTGCTCTAGGGATGCAGAAATGGGGGCGGCTTCAGTTCTGGATAGGAGGGGAGTCAGGACAGAGGGAGGAGGAGGTCTTTTGAACTGGGTCTAAAAGTATGAATAGGAGTTTTCTGGGTCCCGGTGAAGGCTTCTTTCTGTTCTTAACCCACCTCCATACAATTCCTGGTCTCGCTAACTCTCTTCTATTCTTGCCTCCGACCTCGTGGTTTCTGACTCCCACACCAGAGGCTCTGGCTCCTCCAGGGTTCTTCCCCCAGGTAGCCCCACTTTCTCAGGCTTAAGTTCTCCCTGCCTCTTCCCCACAGGTGATCCCCATAGCCTTGCTGAGCCTCCTCTCGCGGTGCTCCATCCCCGAGGCACAGGTGCAACTGGCTGCAGCTCCCTCTGTCTGTGAGGCTGTCCGGAGCGCCCTCATGGGGCCAGGTCGGAAGCGCAGCGCAGACCCTCTGGAAACCCTAGAGCCTGCCCTGCAGTGAACTGGTGTTCCCGGGCGCGTGTTGGAGGCTTGTTGGGCTAGCAGCGCTTGTGGTGGGAGGAGAGGCCAAACCCCAGGGCCACCCGCAGCCCAGGGTGGAGGAAAAAGAGTCTCTCTACTTTGGGGGGGAGTTCTTGCTCTTGACCCAGTGGTCCCCACTTTCACTGGCATGTTCTGATTTCAGAAATAAAACTAAATGTTTTGTTTTGGAACGTTAATCTTCCAAACTCAGTAGACCAGAGTTAATACATTAGAGATGGGACAAACAGGTGGCATGGGTGGGTCCTAAGCACAGGTTTGTTTCTTTACTTCCCCCCTGCCCCCCAAACCCATTTCACTGGCCACTAATCCAGACCTTACTCCAGCGTCTCTAGATGCACCCCCCCCAACATGTAGGCACGTGTGCGCACACGCACGCACATACACTCTGCTCCCGCACGGAATCACGCAAACAGGGAGAGGTGGGAATTTAGGTAATGCCAGAGGAAAAGGGAAGAAGTTGTGTCCCCAACATAGGCCACTCAGAAAAAGAATCCCTGTTAGGCATGACAGGTTCTTTGTCACTAGAATGAAAGCTACATCCGCACGTTAGACCCTGACGTGAGAGTTGCACACCCTGTCCAAGTTTGTAAGGGGAACATAAGGAACCCTGGGGGGCGGCTGAACAGCCTTTGGTGGCAGGACGCAACAGACACTGGAAACCCCAGTCTGTCTACTTTACACCTCAGCTGTCACCTATTTTGACAAATCAAAGACACCCTTTAAAGACCCGTACTAGCTCTTCAGGGCCTATGACATATGACTCTGACAGTAGACAGCTGGCTCCCCCTTGTGCCTGAGAAGTACCCAAGTAAACCTCTGAAGCTCACTGGAACTTTCAGGGAGCAAGGTGACTTCTAAAGAGCCAGATTTGGGTTTCTTTGTTTGTTTGTTTGTTTGTTTTAAGTTTATTTATTTATTTTGAGAGAGAGCGAGAGCGAGCACACAAGCAGGGGAAGAGCAGAGAGAGAGTGAGTGAGAGAGAGAGAGAGAGAGAGAGAGAGAGAATCCCAAGCAGGCTCTTCCCTGTCAGCGCAGAGCCCGATCCAGGGCTTGAACTCACGGAACTGTGAGATGATGACCTAAGCCGAAATTGAGAGTTGGACGCTTAACTGACTGGGCCACCCATGCGCCCTCAGAGTTTGGTTGTGGTCACAGAGACACTTCTGTCCAACCCCTCCCCCCCACACAAGTAGAAGGGAAAACTCTGAAAGACTATTTTTAACACCTGTGGAATACATCTTATGTTTAAGCACACAAAGAATTTATTTTTTATAAGTTTTTAAAAAATATTTACTTATTTTTGAGAGAGACAGAGACAGGGTATGAGGGGGAAGGTGTGGAGAAAGAGGGAGACACAGAATCTGAAGCAGGTTCCAGGCTCCGAGCTGTCAGCACAGAACCCACAAACCGTGAGATCATGCACTGAGCCGAAGTTGGATACTTAACCAACTTAGCCACCCAGGTGCCCAAAGAAATTTTTAAAATAGCATTTATTTTTTTTAAGTTAGTTTGTTGTTTGTTTATTTATTTATTTATTCATTTATTTTTGAGATAGAATGAGTATGTATGAGCAGAGAAGGGGGAGAGAGAGGGAGAGAGAGAGAATCCCAAGCAGGTTCCACTGTCAGTGCTAAGCCTGACATGAGGCCTGATCCTACGAACTGTGAGATCATGACCTGAGCTGAAATCCAGAGTCTTCACTCAAAGAAAACTCCAGACTTCTATGGCTTTGGTGACAAGTTGTACCAAATGTTGAAGGATCAAATAGTTACAATTTTAGGCAAACTTTTTCAGAACATTAAAAAAAAAAAAAGAGGGAACATTCCTCAACTCACGAGTTGAGGTCTCATGACCTTAATACCGAAAGCCAGACAAAGAACAAGAGAGAAAAATTACAGGATGGTATTGAAAATAGGTAACAAAAATCTCAAACAAAATATTAGAAATTGGAATATTTGGGGCGCCTGGGTGGCTCAGTCGGTTGAGCGTCCGACTTCGGCTCAGGTCATGATCTTGAGGTCTGTGAGTTCGAGTCCCGCGTCGGGCTCTGTGCTGACAGCTCAGAGCCTGGAGCCTGCTTTGGATTCTGTGTCTCCCTCTCTCTCTGCCCCTCCCCCACTCATGCTCTGTCTCTCTCTGTCTCAAAAATAAATAAACATTAAAAAAAAAAGAAACTGGAATATTTAAAAACAAAATGCCCAATTAGCTTATGAAAATGTGTTCATGAGTTAGTAGTTCAGTAATCAGAGATATTTAAGTTAAGCAATGAAATACCATTTCCACATATACCACATTGGCTAAAATTAAACAGCCTGAAAATACCACATGCTGGTATGAAAATGCAACTGGAAGACCACCACTGCTGGAAATATTGACGTAACCACTCGGGGAAAAACAGTTTGGCATTGTCTACTAAAGTTTAAGTTATGCACGCTCTACAACCTAGCAATTCTATTCTTTGGTAAATACCCTAGAACAGGAATTCTTAAAGTGTAGTCCTTGGTCCAGCAACATCAGCCACACCTGGAAACTTCTTAGAAATGCCAAATTCCTGAGCTCTACCCCCAACTTACTCAGCAACTCTAGGGATAGGGCCCAGCAATCTGTGTTTTCACAAGCCCTCCGCATGATTCTGATGCATGTTAACGCTTGAGAACCACTGCCGTAGAGAAATAGGAACATATGTGCACCAAGATACATGGACAAGGATGTTTTTAAGAGCATCGTTTTTTAAAAGCCAAACGTGGAAAACAAGCCAAATGTCCATCAATATCGTAATGGATAAACAAGTTATGTAATGGTTATACAATGCGATGAAATAATAAAAATGAATCTCAGCTGTACAAAATAGCATGGACGACTCAAACATAATGGTGAGTAAATATTTAAGACACAAAGAACTAATTTTTATATACATATAGAAAAAAGTGCTTATAAAACTGTACAAATGTGTTTTAAGAACCAAAACAGGTGCTTGGGTGTCTCCGTGGGTTGAGTCTGATTTTGGCTCAGATCACGATCTCAGGATTCTTGAGTTTGAGCCTGTGTCCGACTCTGTGCTGACAGCTCGGAGCCTGTCGCCTGCTTCAGATTTCGTGTCCCTCTCTGTCTCTGCCCTTCCCCTGCTCTCTCTCTCTCTCGCTCTCTCTCTCTCAAAAATAAATAAATGTTTAAAAAATTAAAAAGAAGAAAGAAAAAAGAACCAAAACAGTATGTCCAGCCTAAGCTTTTAAAAAACTCCAGGCTGACATATACTACTACTTGCCACAGAGTATGTGCTCAGCATGACAAGTATAATTCTTTACAATTATGCTTTTTATAGTGACTGCAAAGTATTTTATAATATGTACCTACCATATGTATTTAACCACTTCCTCGTTGATGGACTTTTTGAGAGTATTACTTTGGCTGCCTCAGTAGACTGAAAATTCTATAAGGTGAGAGACCATGATTGCCTTTTTCTAAAACAGTGTTTGCTATTCAATAGTTATTTAATTGAATTGATTTTCCAGATTAATTTTCATATAAGAAAAAAATATCCTGGCGGTTTTATTTCTCTTGATTATAGCACAAGTTAATTCCTTATAAATGTTGTTTACAGTGAATTAACCATAGAGAATCCAGTTAACTCTGGGTGTGATGACAAAACATATGTCCTAGACTTGAAAATGAGACTGTAGATTCTGGAGTAGAGTGATCCTCTAAGGTCATTTAATTTTCCTATGTGACATCTCTTTTCTGCTTCAGTGCTGTAGCATCTAAGAAATATGTCCAACCTTGGAGTTAGGAAACCATATATATCGCATTTTCTGAGAGTATCTCTTAAGATATCCTAGCTTTCTTAAATGTACTTGACACTCTATTCTAATTTGTGACTGGGAACATATGACACCATACCTGGACCTCTAGGGAATGACTGGTTCCAGAGAAGATGCTTATAGAGCAAGACAGGCCACATGGAAGGCCTTCTCCTTTGAAATCTTGCTTCCATACTCTTTATTTTATGCCAAGTTGTCCAGCCCAATCTTAGTAGAATCGTAAAGGAGGTCTTCCCTGAGCATTGGCTGTCAGGATAGGGCCCGTGAGTAGCTGCAAGAAGGGGCAGCAGATGGGCATGGCTCAGAGGAGACACTTGGGCAGCGTGCACATTGGCTGGGCCCTGTCAGGTCTACCTTGGAATATCCATTGTGATGTCATATAGAGTCACAACCTTGAGGGAGAACACTGTTTGGCTGAGAGGGGCATGGGGTTGAGTAATGGCGCCGATTTGGGGGCTGGCCATCCCGCTGCCATCATATGTCAGCCTTCCACTATTATTTGGTTTCCTTGTTTGGGGGCTTTGGAGGCTGTTTTCTTGGAAACAGAGCACAGAGCATGTGGCAGCCAAGGCAGACCCAGAGGTATGTAATGCAACACTCCCTTGAAATTCACTGCTCCCTGTCCCTGCCCCTGAAGCTGTGGAAACTCCTATATCCTGAGCCATGGGAGTAATTGGGTGGGGGGAAGAGGGGAGTTGAGATAGTGCCTATGGATGTCTTCCTATAAGTCACGCTCAATCCTATTCCCTTCAGTTTATTTCTTTTTCTTTTAAATATTTATTTTGAGAAAGCAAGCATGCGTGTGTGAGTGGGGGAGTGGAAGAGAGAGAGGGAGAGAGGGAATCCCAAGCAAGCTCCATGATGGATGTCAGTGCAGAGCCCAATTCGGGGCTCTATCTCACATACTGTGAGATCATGACCTGAGCCAAGATCAAGAGTTGGATGCTTAGCCAACTGAGCTACCCAGGTGCATCCTCCGCTTCAGTTTATTTCAACAAACTTTGAGCACCTTTTATATATGGTGGTGTACTAGACGTTGAGGAAGAATAAAACACCAGCCCCACCTTCTAGGAGCTGGAGGTGAAGTGGGGGAGATAGTCAGATATATACATAACGCAAGGAAAGAGAAAATGATGAATTAAAAGAAGTATAAATATTGCTGAAGAGGTAGATGGTAGAGAATCTTTTGAAGCAGGGTGATCTATAAAATGCCTCTGGGAGAGCTCAGGTTTGAGTTGTGCTTCAGACGAACGGTAGGGCTTTGAGGGTGGATCGTGGGGATGGAGAAGAGTAGTGAAGACTTTCCAGATGGAAGAAGAGATGCAGGAAAAGCATGGGAAGCTGAAGAGTGTTGGGTGTGTTTGAAGAGAAGACACCTAAATGGATGGAGTATAGAAGTGTAGGGAGCTCAGTGAGAGAAAAGTTTGGAAAATTGACAGAGGGGACACTATAGAGGGCTTCGAATGCCAAGCTGAACACTTCCTATAAATATTAATTCTGTATGTAGTTGAAAGATGTCGAAGATCTTGAAGCCAGATCTTCAAAATGTGCATACATGTGTGCTTTGGAGCAGTGCTTCTCAAACTGTTACATGCCTATGAATCAGTCAGCTGGGGGTCTTGTTCAAAGGTACATTCGGGGGGTGCCTGGCTGGCCCTCATATAAGCGTCCGACTCTGGATTTCGGCTCAGGTCGTCATCTCCCAGTTTGTGAATTCGAGCCCTGCATCGGGCTATGCACTGACAGTGTGGAGCCTGCTTGGGATTCTCTCTCTCTGCCTCTCCCCTACTCATGCTTTCCCCCCGACCCCTCAAAATAAATAAATAAATAAATAAACTTAAAAAAAAAAGAAAAAGTAGATTCTGATTTAGTAGGTGTGGGGTAGGGGTTGAGATTCTGCCTCTGTAACAAGCTCCCAGGTGATGCTACTGCTGTTGGGCCGAGGACCACACTTGTTTTAAGGAAGGAAAATTTTATTTTATTTTCTTATTTTTAAATTTTGATTCCAGTATAGTTAACACACAGTATTATATCAGTTTCAAGTATGCAATATAATGATTCAACAATTTTATACATACTCAGTGCTCATCATGATACGTGTATTCTTAATCCCCTTCACCTATTTCACCCATCCCCTCCCCGTGCCTCCCCTCTGGTAACCATCTGTCTGTTCTCTATAGTTAAGAGTCTGGGGGCACCTGGGTGGATCAATCGGTTAAGCCTCGGACTTCGGCTCAGGTCATGATCTTGGGGTTCACTAGTTCGAGCCCCATGTGGGGCTGTGTGCTGACAGCTCAGAGCCTGGAGCCTGCTTCAGATTCTGTGTCTTCCTCTCTCTCCACCCTTCCCCTGCACACACTCTGTCCCTCTCTCTCTCAAAAATAAACATAAAAAAAACCCTTTATAGTTGAGTCTGCTTTTTGGTTTGTCCTTTTTTTTTTTTTCCAAAATGTTTATTTATTTTTGGCAGCGGTGGGGGGCAGGGTGGGCGGAGAGAGAGAGACAGAGGCTCTGCAGCAGGCTCTGCACTGTCAGTAAAGAGCCCAAGGTGGGGCTCAAACTCACAAACTGTGAGATCGTGACCTGAGCTGAAGTTGGACGCTTAACCAACTGAGCCACTCAAGTGCCCCATGGTTTGCCTTTTTATTTTTCCTTTGTTCTTTTGTTTTGTTTCTTAAGTTCCACATATGAGTGAAATCATATGGTATTTGTCTTTCTCTGCCTGGCTTATTTCACCTAGCATTATAATCTCTAGATCCATCCATGTTGTTGCAAATGGCATGATTTCATTCTTTTTTGTGGCTGAATTTCATTGTATCTATATACCACACATTCTTTACCCATTCATCTTTCAATGGACACTTGAGCTGCTTTCATTATTTGGCTATAGTAAATAATGTTGCTATAAATATAGTGTGCATATACCCTTTCACATTAGTATTTTCATAGTTTTGGGGTAAATACTCAATAGTGCAATTACTGCCTTATGTGATAATTCTACTTTTAATTTTTTGAGAGACCTTCATACTGTTTTTCACAGTGGCTGCACCTGTTTGGATTCCCACCACTAGTGAGTGAGAGTTCGTTTTTCTCCACATCCTTGCCAATACTTGTTGTTTCTTGTTATTGATTTTAGCCATTCTGACAGATATGAGGTGATAGCTCATTGTAGTTTTGCTTTTCATTTCTCTGATGATGAGTGATTTTGAGCATCTTTTCATGTGTCTGTTGGCCATCTCTATGTCATCTTTGGAGACATGTCTATTCATCTCTTCTGCCCGTTTTTAATTAGATTATTTGTGGGTTTTGGTGTTGAGTTTTGTAAGTTCTTTATAAATTTTAGATACTAACACTTTATCAGATATGTCATTTGCAAATATCTTCTCCCATTCAGTAGGTTGTCTTTTAGTTTTGTTGATTGTTTCCTTCACTGTGCAGAAGCTTTTCATTTTGATGTAGTCCCAATATTTATTTTTGCTTTTGTTTCCCTTGCTTCAGGAGACATATCTAGAAAAATGTTGCTGTGGTCGATGTCAAATTATCGCCTGTGCTTTCTTCAAGGATTTTTTGTTTTCAGGTTTCACATTCAGGTCCTTAATCCATTTTTGAGTATATTTTTGTGTATGATGTAAGAAAATGGTCCAGTTTCATTCTTTTGCATGTACCTGTCCAGTTGTCCCAGCACCATTTGTTGAAGGGACTGTCTTTTCCCCATTGCATATTCTTGCCTCCTTTGTTGAAGATTATTTGACCATATAATCATGGGTTTATTTCTGAATGTTCTGTTCTGTTCCATTGATCTATGTGTCTATTTTTGTGCCATTGCCACACTGTTTAGATTACTATAGCTTTTTAGTAGACCTTGAAATCTGAAATTGTGATATCTCCAGATTTGTGGGTGTGTGGGTGGTGTGTTTTCAAGATTGCTTTGGCTATTCGTGGTCTCTTGTGGTTCCATACGCATTTTATGATTGTTTGTTCCAAGTCTGTGAAAAATGCTTTTGGTATTTTGATAGGGATTGAGTGAAATCTGTAGGTTGCTTTGGGTAGTATGGACATTTTAACAATATTTGTTCTTCTGAGCCATGGGCATGGAATGTCTTTTCATTTGTGCCATCTTCAATTTTTTCATCAGTGTTTTATAGTTTTCTGAGTGCAGGTCTTTCACCCTCTTGGTTAAGTTAAATCCTAGGCATTCTATTCTTTTTGGTACTGTAAATGCGATTGTTTTCTTAACTTCTCTTTCTTCTTCTTCTTTTTTTTTAGTATTTATTTTTGAGACAGAGACAAAGCATGAGTGGGGGAGGAGCAGAGAGAGAGAGAGAGGGAGACACAGAATCCGAAGCAGGTTCCAGGCTCTGAGCTGTCTGGAGATATCACAATTTCAGATTTCAAGGTATACTAAAAAGCTATAGTAATCTAAACAGTGTGGCACTGGCACAAAAGAGCCCGATGTGGGGCCTGAACTCACAAACCGAGAGATCATGACCTGAGCAAAGTCAGACACTTAACTGACTGAGCCACCCAGGCGCCCCTCTTAACTTCTCTTTCTGATGGTTCATTATTAGTGTACGGAAATGGAATGGATTTCTGTACAGCGATTTTGTATCCTGTAGCCTGACTGACTCAAGACCACCCTTTGAGAGTGAAGCTTTACAGTAACTCCAGGAAGCATCTGTGGCAGTTGTCTGGATAGCTAAGCCAATCAGAGGCCCTGTTAATGATGTAGTGGGAAGAAGGGGAAAGGACGTTAAAGAATTAGAGCAGAAAGGTAGGAGAGAGGTCCTGGATACATTCCTCAAATGTTCATCACCCACTACCACCATGTACAAGGTGCTACCGTAGGCACAATGGGTACAACAGTAAACAGAAGGGACAAAAATCTTTGCCTTCAGGGAGGTATTGTGGTGAAAGTTTGGATGCAGAAAGTAAAGCAGAAAGAGAGGGAAGGGAGTGAGTCTTTTTTTCCTGATTGGATCTCAAATACAAGAGTTCATTGTGAATATTATCATGGTTTTCCTACAAGGACTGTATTTATCTTTGTATCCCCTGTGCCTAGTATACTGCATGGCACTTAGTAAACGCTGCCTATATGTTTGTGAAATGACTAAATAATTTCTCAACTTTGACCCTGAATGAATGACAAGATGATGGCATTGGGAACAACGTAGGAACAGAAGTTGTGAATGTGGTAGGAGGCAGAAAATGAACACTATTGCATTTGAAGTGCTTGTAAAACTTATGTGGAGATATTCAGCTAGCAGCTCAAATTCATGGTACAGACCTGTGCTTTCCATCTGGTATCCACTGACCCCATGTGGCCATTTAAATTTAAGTTAATCAAATCACATAAAATTTAAAATTCAGTTCCTTAATTGCCCTATTGACCTTTCGCTATCACATGTGGCTAGAGACTATTATATTGGGCAGAGCAGAAATAGAATATGTCCATCATCAGAGAGAAAATTCTGTTGGACAGCACTAGCCTATATTCCAGATCTTGGAGATACATATAGTTGTCCATGTATTTGGCCACAAAGTCTTTTGTTTTTTCTCAGAAACACCTCTCAAATACAACAATCCAGATTATCACTGTCTTAACTGGGACTTCATCTATTTACAGTATGCTGGCTTGTCTCCTACAAACTTTTTCCAGCCTAATGCATAAAGAGACTGAGCTCTACAAAACAAAAACCACCCACACAAAACTTCCCACGGCTGATTGCGCCACTCTGCCAAAAGTAACTAAATAAACAAATAAAATCTCTCAGCATCCCCTGCCTGCAGCAGCATTTCCCAACCTGTTTTGACCCTCAAACTTCTTTCATTGCCAAAACTTTGTCAACCCCCTCGGGAATTTAAACATCGTTTTATCTCTTTTCCATCATATCTGGTAAGTGACTTTAAGTAATAACATTTCATTTTAAAACAGCATGGTGGGTGGCTCAGTCGATTAAGCATCTGACTTCAGCTCAGGTCATGATCTTGCCGTTCGTGGGTTCGAGCCCCGCATCGGGCTCTTTGCTAACAGCTCAGAGCCTGGAGCCTGCTTCAGATTCTGTGTCTCCCTCTCTTGCTTCCCCTTCCCTGCTCGCGCTCTGTCTCTCTCTTTCTCAAAAATAAATAAACATTAAAAAAAAAACAGCATGGTTTTTAAAATTGCAAAGTTCATTTTAATATCATCTTTAAGAGAAAGGACAAATGTCTAGTTTTCCCCCATGTAACAAGTGATGTATTATATCTAATTGACTTGAACAGGTATGAATTGTTCCCCAACAATTAGGTGTAAAACAGGGACAAATATATTTCCTTGTCTATTATCAAGTTTAATCTAGATTAAGCCTCTTATCACCTAGGTTGGCAAAAAAAGTCCAGTATCAGTTTTAACTCCTCAACCTTTGTATTGTATAGGAACTTTGGAGTTTATTTTTGTTTTTAATTTTTTAATGTTTATTTTTGAAGAGAGACAGAATGTGAGTGGGGAGGGGCAGAGAGAGAGGGAGACACAATCTGAAGCAGGTTTCAGGCTCTGAGCTGTCAGCACACAGCCACACGGGGAACTCCAAGATCATGACCTGAGCCGAAGTTCGATGCTTAACCGACTAAGCCTCCCGGGTGCCCCAAGAACTCTGGAGTTTGTGCCATTTATCCAAAATGGCAGAGGGTCAGGCTCTTAAACCATGGGAATAGTGTTGCTCTTTTTCTTTGCCATCTGAAGGCAAAAACTGTGGCTCAACTCCTATGTGCCAAGCTTGGTCACAGAGACCTTTGCTAAGGCCCCCAGTGTACTACATCTGAGCTCTTAACACCAGGAGGGCTAAATCCCACCAGGCTCAGGGCCTCACTATTCCAGTGTACCTGCGGCCTCAGTATTGTTTCCATTTCAGGGAGCCAGCTTTCTTTTCTTCTCAACCCTGAAAGCACTAAACACTAACCCTCTGGCACAACTCAGCTTAAAATCCCCCACATGTCTAGTCTTATATGAGGGGTGTCTCTGACATTCCAGCCAAAATTTTTTCAGCATGAGAAACTCAGCTCCCTGCCATGGATTAAGAGAATCACAACCTTAAGATCAAAGGCCTAGCTACCCTCTTTGGTGAGGGGAAACGGCAGTTTCTTTCCCAGAAGGATGTACCAAGAAAACAAAGTATAGTGTAAATTACTCAAGGTCATCTTGCTACATAATTAATAAGATATCTTAGTACATATGTATGTAGGGAAAAGTTTTTTGTCAAATATACTTTTCATTCAGGCATAATGATATACAGCAAAATGCATAGAGCTTATGTGTACAGTTTGATGAGTTTTGATAAATGTATATACCCATTAACTGGGACCCCAGTCAAGCTTATAATATTGTCATAATCATGGAGAGTTCCTCCACAATCTTTTCTAGTCTGTTCTCCTCTCACTCAGAGACAACCTCTATTCTGATGTCTATGGCCATGGATTAATTTGCCTCTTCTTTAACCTTGTAAAAATAGAATTATACACCTATTGGTAGATGAATGGGTCCAGAACATGTGTATATACACACACAGTGGAATATTATTCAGCCACAAAAACCCCCAAATCTTGCCATTTGCAACAACGTGGATGGATCTAGAGAGTATAATACCAAGTGAAATAAATCAGTGAGAGTGAGGTGCCTGGGTGGCTCAGTCAGTTAGTCATCTGACTTCAGTTTTAGTCATGATCTTGGGGTCTGTGGGTTCAAGCTCCGCATCGGGCTCTGTGCTGACAGCTCAGAACCTGGAGACTGCTTTGGATTCTGTGTCTTCCTCTCTCTTTCTGCCCCTCCCCTACTCACACTCTGTCTCTCAAAAATAAATAAAAACATTTAATAAAAACAAATTTAAAAAACAAGAGAAAAAAGAAATGGACTAACGACATGAACAGACACTTCTCCAAAGAAGACATCCAGATGGCTAACAGACACGTGAAATGAAGCTCAACGTCACTCATCAGCAGGGAAATACAAATTAAAACCACAATGAGATACCACCTCACACCCGTCAGAATGGCTGATGTTAACAACTCAGGCAACAACAGATATTGGCAAGGATAGGGAGAAAGAGGATCTCTTTTGCCCTGCTGGTGGGAATGCAAACTGGTGCAGCCACTCTGGAAAACAGTATGGAGGTTCCTCAAAAAATTAAAAATAGAACTACCCTATGACCCAGCAATTGCACTGCTAGGTATTTATCCAAGGGATACAGGTGTGCTGTTTTGAAGGGACACATGCACCCCAATGTTTATAGCAGCACTATCGACAATAGCCAAAGTACAGAAAGAGCCCAAATGTCCATCAATGGATGAATAAATAAGATGTGGTATATATACACAATGGAGTATTACTCAACAATCAAAAAGAATGAAATCGTGCCATTTGCAACTATGTGGATGGAACTAGAGGGTATCATGCTAAGTGAAATTAGTCAGTCAGAGAAAGACAAATATCATATGACTTCGCTCATATGAGGACTTTAACATACAAAACAGATGAACATAAGGGAAGGGAAGCAAAAATAATATAAAAACAGGGAAGGGTACAAAAACATAAGAGGCTCTTTTTTTTTTATTTATTATTATTTTTTTATTTATAATAGTTTATTTTCAAATTGGTTTACATATAACACCCAGTGTTCTTCCCAACATGTGCCCTTTTTAATGCCCATCACCCCCTCTCCCCCCTCCCTCATCCCCCTTACCCTCAGTTTTTTCTTAGTCTTTGAGAGTCCCTTATGTTTTATCTCCCTCCCTCTCTGTGTCTTTTTTTCCTTTCCCCTCTTCCCCTCCCCCTGGTTTTTGCTTAGTTTCACAAAGTCCACCTATTCGTGGAAACATATGGTATCTGTCTTTTTCTAACTGACTTATTTCACTTAACATAATACCCTCCAGTTCCATCCATGTTGCTATACATGGCCAGATTTCATTTTTTCTCATTGCCACGTAGTAGTCCATTGTATATAAGTACCATAACTTCTTTATCCATTCGTCAGTTGATGGGCACTTGGTCTCTTTCCATGATTTGGCTATTGTCGAAAGTGCTGCTATGAACATTGGGGTACACGTGCTCCTATGCATCAGCATTCCTGTGTCATAAGAGGCTCTTAAATATGGACAACAAACAGAGGGTTACTGGAGGGCTTGTGGGAGGGGGGATGGGCTAAATGGGAAAGGGGCATTAAGGAATCTACTCCTGAAAACATTGTTGCACTATATGCTAACTAACTTGGATGTAAATTCAAAAAAATTAATTAAATAAAAATTAAGAAAACAAGAGAAAGACAAATACCATACGATTTCATTCATATGTGGAACTTAAGAAACAAAACAAATGAACAACAACAAAAAAAATGAGAGTGATAGCCCAAAAAAACAGACTCTTAACTATAGAGAACAAACCCCGAGGGGAGGTGGGGGGGATGGGTAAAATAGATGAAGGGTATTAAGAGTATACTACCTTTTTTTTTGACTATTTATTTGATTTTAAAGTAATCTCTACACCCAAAATGGGGCTTGAACCACAACCCCAAGATCAAGAGTCGTATAGTCTACTGACAGAGCCAGCCATACACCCTAAGAGTATACTATCTTACAGGCACTGAGTAATATATGAAAGTGTTGAATATCTATATTGTACACCTAAAGTAATAGAACACTGTACATTAACTACCCTGGGGTAAAAATTTTAAAAATAAAAATAAAAAATAGAGTAATACAGTATATATTGTTTGTGTCTGGCTTCTTTTGTTGAACGTAATGTTTTTGAGATTCACAGGTTGTTGACAACAAATTCTTTTCTTTCTTTATTTTTTCTTTTTTTAATTTGAGAGAGAGAGACTGAGTATGTGAGTGGCAGAAAGGGGCAGAGGGAGAGAGAGAGAGAATCGCAAACAGGTCTGACAGGGGACCAGTCCCACAACCCTGGGATCATGACCTGGCCTGAGCCAAAATCAAGAGTCAGATACTCAACTGGCTGAGCCACCCAGGCATCCCAGTTGACAACAAATTTTAAAGTGACATTATGTCATGCTTGTTAGTTTGGGAACCCAATGTATAAATAAATGTAGAATGAAATTTAACTGCCTGTTGTGGCATAAAAAATAGACAAAAAATTGCCTTTATGATCCAATGGCTGGTATTCTTGCATACTGCATTTCAAAAAGTCAGTTTATAATTAAAAATGTATATACCTGTATGACAAGATTAAGTTTCAAGATATTAATTGTAAATGATATATTGTTGGTGTGGAGCCCTATTTACAATAGGATAGGAATTGCTTGGCCATATGCTATGGTTAATTTTATTTATTTATTTGTTTGTTGATTTTTAAACCTTATTTTGAGAGAGAGAGCATGAGCAGAGGAGGAGCAGAGAGAGAGGGAGAGAGAGAATCCGAAGCAGGCTCTGTGCTGACCGCATGGGGTTCAACGCGGGGCTCAATCCCACAAACCTTGAGATCATGACCTGAGCTGAAATCAGGAGTCCAACACTTAACCAACTGAACCACTCAGATGCCCCTCCTATCTCTAATTTTTGTAGATGATAGCAAAGAGTCCTCCCGAATAATTATACCAATTTATACTTCCATTAATAGAGTATGAGAGTTCTAGTTTTTCTACATTCTTGTTAACACTTGACCTTGTCCATCTTTTTAATTTTAGACACTCCACGTATTAGGCTCGGCATTGCGTTGTGGTTTTAATGTGCATTTCCCTGATTGCTAATGATATTGAGCAACTTCTTATGCTTGTTGGCCATTTGAAAATCCTCTTTTGTGACCTACTTGTCCTATTTTTTTGCCCATTTTTAATGATTGGGTCGTGTCATCCTTTTACTTATTAATTTGTAGGAATTCTGTAAATATTGTAGGTATGAGTGTTTGTTGGCTATAGGTATGAAAAATAAATCCTCCCACTCTGTAGCTTATCTTTTCACTCACAATGGTGTGTTAATGAACCGAAGTTCTTAATTTTAATGAAATCCTGTGTATCAGTTTTTGCTTTCATGGTCAGGGCTTTTTTATTGTTTCCAATGTAAGAAATCTTTGCCTGACCCCAGGCTATGATGATAGTCTTCTACATTTCTTTCTTTTTTTCTTTTCTTTTATGTTAAGGTCTATGATCCATCCCAAATTACTTTTTGTGTATCATATGGTGTAAGTTCATATCTGTCTATGGTATAAGATATCGATCGAAGTTGGTTTTTTTGTTTTGTTTTGTTTTGTTTTTACCCCAGAGAAATATCCAATTCCTCCAGTAGGGCAGGAAGTAGGATGAGATGAGTGAGGCACTCACCTTAGGCACACAATTGAAGGGGCACCAAAAAAAATTTAGTACAAGGTAATATTTAATACAATATTATTTACAAATCAAAATTAATGTGGAAAATCTATGATGAACAAAATATCAGAATTTTAAATCTGACCCGACACTTGCATGACTCTGCCTCACCACCACACTCTAAATCCTAGTCCTTTCTCCCAGCAGTGTTTATTGAAAATACCATCGGGGCACCTGGGTGGTTCATCCAGTTAAGCATCTGACTTTGACTCAGGTCATGACCTCACGGTCTGTGAGTTCAAGCTCCACTTCTGCTCTGTGCTGACAGCTCAGAGCCTGGAGCCTGTTTCAGATTCTGTGTCTCTATCTCTTCCTCTCCCCCACTCGCACTCTGTCTCTCTCTCTCAATAAATAGATAGATAGATGATAGATAGATAGATAGATAGATAAACATTAAAAAAAATACCATCAATTTTTCTCCTTGAACTCTATTGGTGTACATAAATCAGGTAAATGTATAAATGTGTGGGTCTATTTCAGGACTCTTCATTTGGTTACATTGGTCTGTCTATCTTTGCATAATACCTCACTGTCTTTACTAATGTGGTTTTGTAGTTAGTCTTGAAATTTGGTTGTGTCTTACGACTTTGATCTTCTTCAAAATTGTCTTAGGTATTCTCAGCCATTGGCATTTCTGTATAAATTTTTTAATCATCCTGTGAATTATCCTGCAAAAACATGCAGGATTTTGATTGGAATTGCCTTGAATTTATAGGTTAGATTAAGGACAATTGACATACTAAAAATAGTCTTCTGATCCATGAATGTGTGTGTCTCCCCATTTATTTAGGCCCTCTCAATTTCTTTTAATAATATTAAAAAAAATTTTTTAAATGTTTATTTTTGAGAGAGAGAGAGACAGAGACATAGCGTGAGTTGGGGAGGAGCAGAGAGAGAGGGAGACAAGAATCTGAAACAGGCTTCAGGCTCTGAGCTGTCAGCACAGAGCCTGACATGGGGCTTGAACTTACGAACGGTGAGATCATGACCTGAGCCGAAATTGGCCACTTAACCGACTGAGCCACCCAAGTGCTTCTTCTTTTAATAATATTTAGTTTTCAATAAAGAGAGTTTTATGAAGCTATAGTAAATGATTTTTTTTTCATTTTTATTAGGGAAACGTTTTAACAAATCATAAGCACATAGAAGTATATAATGAGGGAGGCCTTGGTGGCTCAGTCGGCTAAGCGTCTGACTCTTGGTTTTGGCTCAGGTCTTGATCTCATGATTTCGTGGGTTTGAGCCCTTTGTCGGGCTCTGTGCTGACTCCACAGAGCTGGCTTGGGATTCTCTCTCCCTCCCTCTCTCTCTCTGCCCCTCCCCTGCTCACACTGTCTCTGTGTGTCTTTTAAAATAAATAAATAAACTTAAAAAAAAAAAAAGAAGTGTATGATGAATAGGGGTGCCTGGGTGGCTTAGTTGGTTAAACATCTGACTCTGGATTTCGACTCAGGTCATGATCTCACGGCTTGTGAATTTGAACCCCACATCAGGCTTTGTGTTGACAACATGGAGCCTGCTTGGGATTCTTTCTCTCCCCATCTCTCTACCCCTCCCCAGCTGAAGCTCACACTCTCTCTCAAAATAAATAAACTTAAAGTTAAAAAAAAGAGAGAGAAGTGTATAATGAATTCCATGGAATCATGATTCCATCACCCAGCTTCAACTCTGATATTATTTTGAAGCAATCTCAGTTAATATAATTTTATTCATAATTAAATATGTATACCTAAAAGGTAAGGACTCTTCAAAAAGAAATAATCACAATATCTTAATCACAATATCATTACTATGTCTAAAAATTTAACAATAATTTTTGATACCATCGAATATTTGATATTCATTTATCATAATAAATAATAAACAAATATATAATATTTAACATAATATTCGATACCATCAAATATCCATCGGTATTCAAATTCCAGTTGTCTCATAAATGATATAAATCATTTTTTACAGGTTGTTTGACTCAAGATCTAAGTAAGGTTCACATATTGAAATTGGTTGGTGTGTTTAAATCCCTTGAATTTGTAGATTCCTTATCTTCATTTCTTTCTTTTATTCTTTCCATTTCTGTGTTAAAGAAATGGATCATTTGCCCTCTAGAGTTTTTTTAAAAATGTCTATTTATTTATCTTGAGAGAGAGAGAAAGAGAGAGAGAGCACAAGCTGAGGAGGGGCAGAGAGAGGGAGAGAGAATCCCATCTTACAAAACCTGAGCTGAAATTAAGAGTCAGATCGGATGCTTAACCAACTGAGCCACTCAGGCGCCTCTGTCCTCTAGAGTTTTGGAGGCAGATTTTTCTGATTTAATATCCAAGTTGTTATTTCACATGTTCCATTGTCTTCCATATTTCCTGTAAATGTGGAAGTTGTATCTAAGACTTATCAGAATTACATTTTTTTCTTTTTTTGGGGGGTGGATTATTTCATAGGTAATGATGATTAACAGGAGGCACATAATGTCTGCTTTGTATGGTATTTTAAGTGTCACTTTCTAGGGGCACCTGGCTGGCTCAGTCATTAGAGCATGTGACTCTTGATTTCAGGGTTGTAAGTTCAAGCTCCATGTTGGGTGTAGAGATCACTTAAAATTAAATCTTTAAACAATTAAAAAATGTCATTTTCTAAATGATATCAATAGTTGGAAATAAAATAGATATTTTGGGGCACCTGGATGACTCAGTCAGTTGAGCGTCCAACTCTTGATTTCAGTTTAGGTCACGATCTCTAGGTTGTAGGATGGAGCTCTACATCAGGCTACACACTGAGCATGAAGCCTGCATAAGATTCTCTTTCTCCCTCTGCCCCTCTGGCCCACTCAAGCTCTCTCTCTCTCTCTTAAATAAATAAATAAATAAATAAACAAACAAGCAAACATTTCTATATTGATCTTTTACCTAAAAATCTTGCCAAATTTGCTTATCAATCCTAAAAATTTATCTGTAGATGCTTTTCCAAAAGCATATTGTGATATTCTACACAATCATATTGTCTGCATATGATAGCTTTATTTCTTCCTTTCTGAGCTTTATGGCTTTTGTTTCTTTTCTTTGTTCTATTGGACGGGCTAGGATTCCCAATACCATGTTCAATACATAGTGGAGATTTTTATCTTCATTTTTTCACATAAAGGAAAGTTTTCTTCATATGTAATATTTGCTGTGTGGCTTTTGTAAATATTGTTTAGCAGATGAAGGAAGTTCCCTTTTATCTCTAGTTTGCTAAGAATTTTAGCACGAATGGGTGTTGGATTTTATCAAGTGCTTTTTCTGCCTCTATTTAGATGTCATGGGGCGCCTGGGTGGGGTTCAGTTGGTTAAGTGTCTGACTTTGGCTCAGGTCATGAGTTTCAGCCCTGCATCAGACTCTCTGCTGTCAGCACAGAGCCTGCTTCAGATCCTCTCTCTCTCTCTCTGCCCACCCCCCACTAACACTGTCTCTCTCTCTTTCAAAAATAAATAAATATTAAAACATGTTGGATTAAGTTTGCAGATATTAAGTTTAGGATTTTTGCATCTGTGTTCTTGGAAGAGATTAGTCTGTAATTTTCCTTTCTATTAATGTCTTTTTCAGATTTTAGAATCAAGGTTATTTCAGCTTCCTAAAGTAAAGAGAGAAGTAACCCTTGTTTTCTACCTTATTAGGATAATCAAGGCATTCTTATCACTCAGGAAGTTCCAAGGGTTTTTAAAGCTCTGTGTCAGGAATCTGGGACAAACACCAGATATATTCTTTATTATAAAGCACACAGACACAGACACACACAGAGGCACGCACATGCATGAGAGAAAGAGAGAAAGAGAGAGAGAAAAGAGAAGAGATTTTGAAGAATTGGCTGATATACTTGTGGGAGCTGACAAATCCAAAATTCTTGGAGCAGGCTGGAAACTCAGGCAGGGTTTCTATGTTTTGATCTTTTAAAAAAGTTAAATGAAATGAAATGAAATTTATTTTAATTGAAATATAGTTGACACACGATGTTACGTTAGTTTCAGGTATACGACATAGTGAGTCAACATATGTTTCAATCTTGAGGCAGAATTCCTTCCTTTTCAGAAAACTTCACTATCTGCTCTAAGGTCAACAACTGATGGGAAGATCCCACCTACATTACAGAGGGTAATCTGCTTAGCTCGAAGTCTACTGATTTTAAATGTTAATCACATCTAGGGACTCTTGGCTGACTTAGTCGGTGGAGCCTGTGACTCTTGGATCTTGGGGTTATGAGTTCGAGCCCCATGTTAGGTGTAGAGATTACTTAAAAATAAAATCTTTAAAAAATGTTAATCACATCTAAAAAATACTTTCATAGCAACATCTAGACTAGCGTTTGGCCACAACTGAATACCATAGCCTTGTACATAAAATTAACTACCACAATGTAAAATTAACATAAAACCAACCATCACAACCCTATGTTTTCTTCTCTATAAAACTTTCGTTTTAGCTTTTTGGTTTAGGTATTTGATACTTTGACTTAATTTTTGTATATAATGTGAAATAAGGGTTCAAATTCATTTTTTCACATGTGGCTATTCAGATGTCCCAGCACCATTTGTTGAAAAGACTATGCTTTCTCCATTGAATGATCTTGATACCCACGAAAATCAATTGATTGCAAATACGAGGATTTGTTTCTATATTCTCAATCCTATTCCATTGATCTATATGTCTGTCCTTATGTTAGTACCACATTGTTTTGGTTACCATAGCTTTACAGAAAGTTTTAAAATCAGGAAGTGTGAGTCCTCTAACTTTGTTCTTTTTCAGGATTGTTTTGGCTATTCAGGTCCCTTAGAGTTCCATATGAATATAAAGAACAGCTTTTCTGTTTCTTTTTTTGTTTTTTTTTTGTTTTTTTTTTAATTTTTATTTATTTTTGGGAGAGAGACAGAGTGTGAGTGGGGGAGGGGCAGAGAGAGAGAGGGAGACAAAGAATATGAAACAGGCTCCAGGGTCTGAGCTCTCAGCACAGAGCCTGACGCAGGGCTTGAACGCATAACGGCAAGATCATGACCTAGGATGAAGTCAGATGCCTAACCAACTGAGCCACCCAGGTGCCCTGCTTTTCTGTTTCTACAAAAGAGGACATTGGGATTTTGATAGGATTAAGCTGAATCTATAAATTGCTTTAGGAATATTACTATCTTAACAACATTAAATCTTCTAATCCATTATTAAGAGATGTCTTTTCATTTATTTAGGTCTTTAATCTCTTCAGTAATACTTTATAGTTTTCAGCATACAAACCTTACATTTCTTGATTAGATTTATTTCTAAGTAAAAAAAAAATTATTCCTAAGTATTTTATTCTTTTTGATACTAGAAAATGGTATTATTTTCTTAGTTCCTTTTCAGATTATTCGCTGTGTATAGATATACAACTGAGTTTTGTGTGCTGATATTGTATTCTGTAACTTTGCTAAATTCATTTATTAGCTCTAATTTGTTTGTGTGTGTGTGTGTGTTTATGTGTATTTTTTTAGGATTTTCTGTAAATAAGATTATGTCATCTGTGAAGAGAGATCATTTAACTTTTTCCTTTCTAATTTAGATGGCTTTTATTTTTCTTATCTAATTGCTCTGGTTAGAGTTTCCAGTACAATGTTAAAGAGAAGTAGTGAAAATGAGCATTCTTGCCAGTTCCCCACCTTGAAGGGAAACTTTACGATCTTTCATTACTGAGAATGATATTAGCTATGGGTTTTTCATAAATGCCCTTTATTATATTGAGGAAGTTTTCTTTTATCCCTGGTTTTGTTGAGTGTTTTCATTTTTTAAAAATCACGAATGGGTGTTGGATTTTGCCACTGCATTCTTGGAAGAAATCTTGCTTTCAACACTTCCATCCAACATTGCTTAGCTAAAACATTTGGCAATCCTCTGAATAGTGTTTTGTAGGCTCTTCTCATATACTCTCAGAGACTGATTTCCTGATTCAAAAGGAAGAAATGAAAATTATTTTATTTGAAATGGTAACAAATATCATTTCTGCCTTTAAAATGACCTGGAGCACCCTTGCAAAAAAACCCAGAACCAAAACCAAAACCAAAAAAACCAGGAGTTTACAAACTTCCCTGATTGGGAAATTCCGACCTACAGGATAAAATTAAAATTCCACCATTTGACAAAATCTGGCTTCCACCTACATTTTCAGCTTTGTCTCTCACTACTTAGAAAGAGCACACCTGAAAATCATGACTTTATAATCTTGATGATGTTCCCACTTGCTTGGAATGTTCTTTCTTTACCTAAAAATCTTCTGCTGATTCTTCAGTGCAAATGGCAACTTCTTGAGTAATTTTTGTCTTCTCTTCCAGGCAGTTAATCACTGTCCTCTTTATTCCCTAACCCTTCTCTCCATAGAGAGACACGAGAGGTAGGGGCAGAGAGAGAGGAAGAGAATCCCGCCAGAGCAGGCTCTGTGCTCTTAGTGTGGAGCCTGCTGCCTGGCTCGATCTCATGAATCATGAGATCATGACCTGAGCCAAAATCAAGAGTCAGATGCTTAACCAACTGAGCTACCCAGGTGCCCCTAACACTTAGATTTCTGTTATAGCATTTACCACACAATATTGTAACTTGACTGTTTAGGTATCTGTTTTCCCTATTAGTGTGAGTTCCCAGAATGCAGGGATTATATTTATCTTTGTTTTCCCAGCACTGGACACAATACCTAGAACTTAGTAAGTCTTCATGAAATGATTCATGAATAAATGAATGGGGTCGTAATTGTTGCTGTGGTTATGGATACCCACTGTATTGATATTTGTGTCTATAAGATGGAACATGCTGTCAATAAATTCTCTAACCTAAAACATTTTCTGATTTTATTTTTTTCTTTTTGTGCCTCTCTAGACTTCAAAGCAGCGTGCATTGAAAAAGATCAAGAAATTCACAGGTCAGAAAGATCCTATCCTTTATTCTTCAGCTCAAGGCTAATGACAAATCAACTATGCATCTGCCTTAAGCCTCTAGCCTTTAATAGCAGGTGGAGAAAAGGAGGTTGAAAAGATTATGTAAATGAAAGAAATGTGCCATTCTTTCCAGCATCTCCAAAGATGCTAGATTCTTTCTAGCAACTTCCAAAGAGATGTAAACAGCTTTATAATTCTCTGTTTCCTTTCCCAATCTCCTTTTGTGCAAAACTCAAAGTATCAGGAAAGAAATTTGGTGAAATTAGAGAATACAGAAGGAGTAACTACCAAGAGTTTGGTGCAGGAAGATTCAATGCCTTTTTTCCCTGCCATGGACACTAGATAGACTCTTTCGGAGTAAAAGATATGTATTATGAATTTTATTTCTCCTACTCCAACTCCCTACTACCATGATTGTTCCTGCTCTTTCCAATGGCTTCCATCTACTATATGGTGAAAGCAGCCTAGTATAGTTTAAAATAGAAAAACTTGAGACCTAGGTTAAGTCTGAACTCTACCACTAATTAATTTTATGATCCTGGACACGATTTCACCATTGTCTTCTTATTTGTAAAACAAGGGGGTCGAACAAGGTAGTATAAATAATGTTGATGCTGACAGATTCTTTACCCCTACTCCCAGTTTCCCAGTGGGAAGAAAATCTCAGGATGGGTTGCCCTGAAGCTAACCTAACATGGTGAGTAAAGATGACCTTCACTATCTGTCCTTTCTCTCTTCCACCTACTCTCCTGATAAACTCGGTAAAAGTTAGGAGTCAGCTAGGAGTATTTCACTTTACTCACTATGATAGCTGTTTCCTTTACACGTTGGTCACTCTTCTTATTGGTTTCCTTACTAGTACTCTAATGTCACTTCGACTACACTGATACGCTCTGTTATATCCAGTTTTTCAGGACTCCCTGTGGGATGGGCCCAGGAATACATACTCTGGTCAATTGACAGAAGTCTTCAACAGATCTTCCAACACCTGGAATGTGCAAGGTCAGAGAAAGTAGTAGTTTCTGGGTGGGGATTGAAGGTGGTAGAATCTTTTTTTTTTTTTTTTAAGTAAACTCTTTGGGGTTTGAAATTCACAACCCTGAGATCAACAGTCACATGCTCTCTGGACTGAGCTAGCCAGGTGCCCCAAAGGTGGTAAAACCTTTAAGAGGGAGGAAGGAAGGAACTGAAGGAGGGAGGATAGGAGAGAGGGAAGGAGGGAGGGAAAGAGAGGGAAACAAGAGATAGTTGCTTGGCTGGTTAGTTTGTTGGTTGGATTGTTTTGGCAGTGGGGATAAATTCTGGGTCCAAAGGACATTTAAGAACAACTGTTCTGTGGATCATTTCGGATTGGAATGGAGACAAATGCCTTCCTTTCCTCCTGATAGAGGAATTCTTTCCAGTAAGTGATGTTAGGGAAAGCAACCTCGTTTGTCATTGTAGTTCTCCTTCAGGCCAACATATTTTGTATTTGAAATGGCCATTATTTCCCCCTTTTCCTACTTTTCCTACCTTTATCTGCTTCAAAGCAAATGGAAACTTTTCTTTATTTCTTAGATCAAGTCTTTTGGAATTGTGTTTGTCTGAACCACAAGATATGATTTCCTCCTCCACCTCCTCTGTGATTGTGGCTCAGGAGCCTGTTCTACCCTGTTGTGGCTGTAAGAAGGCAAAACAATTTACTAACCACAGCATCTCCTCTGGGTCACTAAGCAACAACTCCAGCCTGTCACACCTTCCTGTCTTTTCTGAAGGAACAACCTGGCAACTCCGGAGCCATAGTTTACCTATTTTACCCAAGAAACAGCCTTCTGTGTTCAGGAACCAAGGCACATCACTGCCCACTTTTCAGCAGCCAGAGTCTGAGAAATCAAAACTTTTTCAGAATTTGGCAGCTCTTTCACCCTTAAGATCTCAAAGCTCTTTTATCACCTCTGTTTTTGAATCCCCAGATCTCTGCCACCAAGAGAAAACAAAGAATGGGAGAAGGAGCAAGAGTCATTTGACTTTGGATGATGGGCCAAATTCTGTTTCCAGGGAAAGACCACAATTCTCAGGGTGGGCTCCAATCCAGCTCTCTCCTTTGGCGAGGTGGGAGTTAGAGGGACATATGGCTTGGAAGGTTTGTACTTTGAAGGAACAAACAGTACCTCTGCCTGTGAAGGAATCATGGGCAGTGCTGAATTATTTAATCGAGGCACAAGGAGGAGACCCTGAACCAGAGAAACCTCAGATCCAGGTATCTATGCCCATTCATCAAAGAGGTAAACAAAGCATCAACAATAAATCCCCAAACTGTCCATCATTTCAGCTCCATGTGAATATTGGAGTGGAATCTGGATTAAAGAGAACAGAAACAAAAATTTCACAGTCACTTATCCCAGGTAAGCAGTCACAACCTGGGGATGGCCCCCAAATCCTTGAATCCAGGCCCTTAGTTATGTCACTGGGCACTCCACCTCCCAAAAGTTTAGGAGTTGACATAAATCAAGAGGAAACCACTTTATTGCAGAAGGAGCCAAAACATGTCCTAGAGCTTAGTATAGGGCAGAGAGTCCTAGGTCTTCCAGAAAAAAAGATACAGCAGCATAAGACCCAAGTGACAAATGTGGAATTAACCCCAAAGCTACCATACCAAGTTGCAGATAGCATAAAGGTAACTCCACTGGCATTACTTCAAGTCATGGATTCGATGGGGATGATCCCAGAATCACATTCAGAGGTGATAGAAAATGTGGGTTTGTTCCCACAGCCACCAGATGAAGTTGGGAAACCAATGGAAACCATGAAAAAAGTGAGTGTAACCCCCAAACCATCATACCAAGTCACTGAATCAGTGGAGGTAACACCAAGTCCTCAGCATCAAGTTATGGAATCAAAGATGACCTCAAGACCACAGAATGAAGTCACAGAGAATGTGAAGGTAACTCCTGTAGCATTGCTTCAAGTCATGGATTCTATGGGGATGATTAAAAAATCACATTCACACATCATAGAATCAGCAGAAATAACCCCAAGAACACGATATCAAGCCATGGAATCAGTGAAAATAAACACATTGTTAGACCATCAAGTGATACCACCAGGAAAGATGAGTCCAAAGGCAAAACATGCAGTTGGGGAAACTGTGAAAATGACTATAAGGCCACAGCATGATGTTACTGAGTCCGTGGACATAACCTCAAAGCCACAAAGTCAAGTCATAGAACCACTGAAGTTTTCTCCAGAGCCAATATGTCAAAAAACAAGATCATTGGAAACGATCTCCAGTCTATCTCGTCAAGTTATGGATTACCTGAAAGTAACTCCAGTGGCACTATTACAAGCAATGGATTCCATGGGGATAATTCCACCAGCACGGCCACATGTTATAGAATCTGGAGATTCACAGTCTCAAATTGCAAATTTGACCCCAGGAGCAACTCAACCAGATGGTTTGGCTTCTAGCTCTCCTACTACTATTGGTCCACCTGAAGTTGTAGAATCTGTGGGTTTACCCCCAGAGCCACCACCTAAAGTCAAAGAATCAGTAGGGATAGTTCCAATGTCATCACAACAATCCATACATTCTCTAAAGGTAACTCCAGTAACACTGGGGTCACCCATTGGAATGATCAGAGCATCACAATCACAAGTTGTAGAAACTCAGGATTTGACCTCAAGGCCAATATCTCAAGTCAAGGAACCTCTTGAGTTGACTCCTGGTTCATGGATTCAAGTGCTAGATCCTGTGGGGATGACTCCACAACCGTATCATGAAGGCACAGAAACTATGGCATCAACCCCAGGACCTCCTCATCAAGTCATGGAATCTTCAAGGTTGACTCCATGGCATCAAACCCTAGAATCTTCAGCGGTGAGCCATCAAATTATAGAAAATATGGAGTTGGGCTCTGACACATGGCTACAAATGAAGAAATCTGTAGAGTTGACACCATCACATCATCAAATAATGGAATCTTTAGCGACAGTCCCAAGATCGCTGAGTCAAAGTACAGCATCTAAGGGAATGAGCCAAAAGCCACTGCATCAAGTCACAGAATCTGCAGCAATGACTACATCACTGCTTCCAAGTGTAGAATATTTGGGGGTGCAACCAATGCCACAACTTAAGGTTGTGGATTCTATGAAGTTATCCTCAGGACTGGAAAATGTAAAATCTGAGAAACTGACCTTGGGACCAAGTTTGCAAAATATAAAATCTATAGATAGAACCACAGGTTTAATCCCACAAATGGTAAAATATGGAGAGCTGATCCCAACTGTGAATTCTAAAGAATTGGTCCCAGAGCTTCAAAAGCAGGTTGTAAAATCTGATGAGTTGGCCTCCATTCCACAGACGAAAAGTGGGAATTCTGTGCAGGTAGCCCCAGGGTCTCAGCTTCGAGGTGTGCAATCTATTCATTTAACCCTAGGAACACAACGACAATGTGGAAAATCCACTGAGTTAGCCCCAGCGCCACAGATGCAAAATGGGAAATTGAAAGATTTGGCCTCCAGTTCACAGTTGCAAGGTCTGGAATATGTTCATTTGACCCTACCACCAGAGTTTCCAGATATAAAAGGTGTGGGGTTGACCCTAGGACAACTACAGCAAGATAGGATATCTGTGGATTTGGCCCCCAAACCATGGTTACAAGATAAAAGATCTAAGGAGAGGGCCCCAGGACTATTGCTTAAAGATGTGAGAATTCCTCAAACGGTAGAATGTGAAAGGTGGATTCCTGAAACACAAGTAGAAGATATGAAATATGAGGTGCCAATCTCAGGGGCACACATTCAACCAGTAAAATCTGTAGAGTTGAACCTCAAGCCAACTCATCAAGCCACAGAACCTGAAGGATTGACCCTATGGCATCAAACTTTAGAATCTTTAGGAATGATCGCACAGCCAAGATATCCAGGAACAGAAGCAGAGTTGACCTCTGACAATTGTCACTACAGGAAAGGATATGTGGAGTTGAAAGAGTCATCTTTAGGAAATACTCCAGGATCATTGAGTCAAACTTCAGAATCTATGCAGATGAACTCAATGTCATTACAAGGTACTCGTGAGACAACGCTCCAAAGTGTAAAAGCCTTGGAGACTCCAGTGTCTCAACACATAATACAAGAATCTCCAGAGTTGGTACCAGGATCAGAGATGCAAGGTATGAACCCACAAATATTGAACCCAGAGTCCCAAGGTATGAAGTTTGTTGATTTGAATCTAGGACCGTATTCAGAATTTATGAACTATAAGGAGTTGATTTCAGAACCACAATTTCAAAGTGTGAAATATGCGCCATTGACCCCAGAACCACAGCCCCAAAGTACGAAATCTGGGGAGTTGACTCTAGGTCCATTAATGCATGGTAATAAACTTGTGGATTTAACGGCACCGCTAGAAGAATCTAGAAGGCTAATTCCTGACACACACTTACACGCAGAATCAAGAAAACTGACCACGGAACCACATTTACAAGCAATGAAATCTGTGGGTCTAACTTTCAGACCATCGCATCAAGACACAGTATCTACAGGGTTAGCTTCTGAGATCTGGCCACGGGAGGAGAAATCTGTGAAGTTAATCCCACAGCAAGTCATGGAAACTGCGGAGATGATGCCCAAGCCACATTTTAAAAAATTTTCAGAGATGACTCCAGGGCGAGACTATCAAGACACAGAAGCTATGAGGCTGACTTCTGAGGCATTAACACAAAAACCAACAGGTCAACTTCTAGAATCTGCAGGAATGACTCTAAAACCACATCTTCAAGTTACTGAGCCTTCAGAGATATCCCTAAGGTCAGAAAACACAGAAACTATGGGGTTGGCATTGTTTCAAGCTGAAAACACCCAAGAGACAATGCCATATTCTGAAAAAGGATCTCTGGAATTTATGTTAGGACCAGGGATGCAATATGAGAAATCAGAGCCACCACTACTAAATTTGAAATCTGTGAAGTTAACCCCTGAGTCATCCCCATTAGTGGTAGGATCTAAAGAGTTTATCACAGGACCAAAACCACATGTTATGGAGTTGACCCCAGGGCCACAGCTCCAGGGAGAAAAATCTATGCAGTTGGATCCAGAGCCACAATTACAAGACCTGAAATATGTTAATTTGATCCAACAACCAGTGACTACTGGAGTGGTAGAATCTGAGAAGCTGGTACAAGAACCAGTACTACGAAGTATAGTATCAGAGGAATTGACTGAAGGGGCCCAGCCTCAAGGTGTGAAATTGACCCTTGGGCCACATTTGCAAAGTGTCAGATTTTCAGAGTTATCTAAAGGGCCACTTCTTCAAGGAGAAAAACCTATAGATTTAATTTCAGGGTCTCCACATCATGGTGTGAAATGTGATGAACTGACCTCTGGTTCCCCAGTGCAAGAAATCAAATTGTCAGATTTTATCCCAGGGCCAAAGCATCAAAGTGTTATACCCATAAAATTGACTCCAGAACCACAAACTCAGGGTGTGAAATTTGTGGAACAAAACTCAGGACCATGCTTGCAAGGTGTCAAATTTTCTGATTTGACCTCAGAACCAAGGCATCAAGGTTTCAAACATTTGCAATGTATACTGGGAACACAGCTTCAAGATATGAAGTCTACAGGATTTGTAACAGAATCATCTTTGCAGTCAAGCCAAGGGCCCTTGGGTACAAATACAAAATCTCTTCTGTCTACTGAAGGACCACAGTTTCCTCGCATGAAATCTATGAAATTAACCTCAGAACGACAGTTGCAAGGTGTGAAATCTCAGGGACTAAACCTAGAGCCAAGGCAGCAAGATGTCAAATTTTCTGAATTGACTTCAGGGCCAAAGCTTCAAGGTGTCAAATTTGGGGAGCAAACCCCAAGGTCTAAGTTTCATGGTGTGAATTCTGTGAAGAAGACTCCAGAGTTAGGGCTTCAAGATTCTAAATTAGCAAAGATGTCACCAGGGCTTCAGGGTGTAATCCCAGGGCCATGGCTACGGGATGTCAAATTTTGTGATCTGACATCAGGAACTCAATCTCAAGGTGTGAAATCTTCAGAGTTAAACTCAGGGCCACAACTACCGTGTGTGGAATTTTTTGAGTTGACCCCAAAGCCAAAGATACAAGGATTAAGATCTACGAGGTTCACACCAGGACCTGGAAAGCAAGTGGTCACGCCTGAGATGTTAGTACCAGAGACACTATTCCAAGGCGTTAAACATCTAGTGATAGACCAAATGTCAAGCTTTGAAGGTAACATTTCTTATAAATTAGTCTCAGAGCCACAGAAACCATATGCAAAACCTGTGGAGTTGACTCCTGGGTCTCAGTTGCCAAGTGTAAAATATTCTGAGTTGACTAGAAGACCAGAGTTACAAGGTCTAAAATCTCCTAAACTGATCCAACGACTACAGTTGCAAGATATAAAACCTGTGGAGCAGACCCCAATCTCAAAGCTTCGAGGTTTAAAACCTAAGGCACTAATCCCAGAACCACAGCTGGAAGATAGGAAATCTGAGGTGTTAACCCCAGGGCCCAATTTGGGAGATGTGAAATCTATGCAAACACCAAAGCCACAACTGGGAGATGTCCAATCTATGGTGTTAACCTCTGGGCCACAGGTGGGAGGTGTGAAGCTAATGGAGCTGACCCCAGGCTCAAAACTTCAAGGTTTAGAATCTGAGTTGTTAATCTCAGAGTCAGAGCTGAAAGATATGAAATCTGTGGCCTTAATTCCGGGACAGTGTCTAAAAGGTATGGAGGCCATGTTGCCAGCCCCCGGTCCACAGCCGAAAGGTGAGAAATCTGTGGAGATAACTGCAGGGCCCCAAATAGGAGAAGTCAAACCTGTGAAAGATATTGCAAATACCAAGCTTCAAGGAGAGAAATCTGAGTTGACTATGCATGCAGGAATTCAAGTATTCAAAACTGTGGACTTGGTCCCAGGAACACAATTGCAAGACGTGAAAACTGTGGAATTAAAATTCGGGCCAAAGATGCAAGGTGAGAAATCTGTGCCTTTTGCAACAGGGCCGTTGCTCCAAGAATCTGAACTGCAAGGTGTGAAGCCTGAGGGATCGACTTTAGAGCCACACATGCAAGATAAGGAACTTGTCGAGAGCACCCCATGTTTAAAGCATCAAAGTTTAAAATCTTTAGAGGAAACTCCAGATTCGGAGCTGCAATGTATAGAATCTGGGAAGTTGACCCCAAGGGCAAAGAAGCAGAAAGTAAAATCTGTGAATGTGACCAGAAGACGGAAGTTTCAAGGAGTAAAATCTGTAGATTTAGCCCCAACGCAACAGTTTCAAGGGATGGCACTTATGAATTTAACTTCTGGGCCAGAACAGGGGGGCGAGATACCTGTAATCTCACCAAAGCAGCAATGTGTGAATGCAGAGCAATGGAAGAGAGGCTCTAAGTCAGAAGGTGAGATGTCTTTGGAATTAATTCCAGAGCTCAAATTTAAAGGCGGAAAATTAGTAGACCTTGATTGTGAGTTACAGTTTGAAGGTATGAAATCATTTGAATTGACTCCAGAATCAAATGTTCAAGGTTTAAAACCTAAAGAGTTCAAACTCGAACCACAGTTGCAAAGCATAGAATCTTCTAAGTTGATCCCAGGACCACAGTTGCACCAAGTGAAACCCTCAGCATCAGCTTCGAAGCCACAACTCCATGTAAAACCTGTTGAGTTAAAACAAGAGCGACCGCTTGGAAGTATGAGATGTATTCAGTGGATACCAGGACCTGAGTTCCAAGCTATGAAATCTGTAGAGTTAAGTCTTGGGTCACAGTCTCAAGGTGCGAAATCCACAGGGTTGACATCTTCAATACAGTTAAGAGATGTGAAGTCATCTGAATTGACTCTCAGGCCACAAACTCAAGGTGCAACATATGCAGAGTTCAATCCTGGGGCACAGTTGCAGAATGTGAAAACTCCTGAGCTGCTCCCAGGACCACAGCTGCCATCATCCTCAGAGCCACAGCTTCAAGATATAAAAGCTATTGAGTTCCAACAAGAGCCACAGCTTGAAAGTATGAGATGTGTTCAGTGGATACCAGGACCTGAATTCCAAGCTGTGAAGTCTATAGAGTTAAACCTTGGATTACAATCTCAAGGTTTCAAGTCTGTAGATTTGAAACCTTTAATACAGTTCAAAGATATAAAGTCATCTGCGTTGACTCCAAGGCCAAAGCTCCAAGATATACCATCTTTGGCATCACTCCAGGAACATCAGCCTCAAGGTTTCGATTTGAAACCTTCTCTACAGGTTAGAAATATGAAATCATGTGACCGGACGTCAAGGTCAAAGCTCTGTAGTATAAAGTCTATGACATTGAAATCCAGGCTTTCCTTGCATGATAGGAAATCTACTAAATTGGCTGCAGAACCAAAGCTTCAAGAAGTGAAACCCTTACAGTCATCTCCAGGAGCACAATTTCAAGGTGTGAAGTCTCTAGTGCTTACACACGAATCACAGCTTCCTGAGGTGAAATCTGGGGTATTAAGCCAAGGGTCACAGTTACAAAGTGATAAAACTATAGAGCTGAACTCCCCACTATGCTTGAAAAGTAGGAAGTCATCTGAGTTGACTCTTCAGACAAAGCTTCAAGGCGTGAAATCTGAGGATTTCAACTCTGGGTTACAGTGGCAAGGTCTAAAATCTTCTAAGTTGTCACCTGGGATAGAGTCGCAAGATATGACATTTACTGAGTTAAATCCAAATTCACAGTTGGAAGGTATAACATTTTCTAAACTGACTGTAGGGACAAAGATTCAAGGCACCAAATCTACAGATTTGTTACAAGGTGTGAATTCTTCTGAAGGGACTTCAAAGGCAAAGCTTCAAAATGTAAAACATAAAGCAAGCAGCCCCAGTCCCCAGGTGCAAGTTGTGAAATCTTCTGACCTGATCCCAGGATCAAAGCTTCAAAATGTGAAACTGGTATTCAACCCTGAGCCACAATTTCAAGGAGTGAATTGTTCTAAGTTACTCTCAGCAACAAAGTTTCAAGATGTAGAATCTGCGAAGTTCAAACCTGGGTCACAGTTGAGTGGTATGAAATCTTCTGAATTGATACTAGGGACGAAGCTTCAAAAGGTGGAGTCAGTGGATTTCAAGCCCGGCCCGCAGTTGCAAGATATGAAATCTTCTAGGTTGATCACGGGTATAAAGCTTCAAGATGTAAAACCTATGAATTCCAGGTCTGGGCCATACTTGCAGGATGCAAAATCTTCTCAAGTGATCCCAAGGGAAAAACTTCAAGGAGTGAAACTTGTAGAATTCAAACCTAGTCCAAAGTTCCCAGGTGAGGAACCTTCTGATACGTCCCTGGGGTGGAAGTGTCCAGGTGTGAAATCAGGCCCAAAGTTACAAGATGTGAAATGTTCTGAGCTGCTCATGGGTATCAAGCTTCGAGATACAAAATCTATGGGGTCTGGCTCTAGGTCACGCTTTCAAGGTATGAAATCTTCTGAAATGATCCCAGCCTCAAAGCTTCAAGAAGTGAAATCCTTTGAGTTCGACCATGGTCCAAAGCTGCTACAAGGTGGGAAATCTGATTTAACCCAGAAGAGGAAGGTTCCAGGTGTGAATTCTGTGGAGTTCCACCCTGGACCACAGAGACAAGGTGAGAAATCTGATTTGATGCTAGAGTGGAGGCTTCAAGATATGAACTCTGTTGAGTTAAAACCTGTTCCACAGTTACAATGTGTGGCATCTTCTGAGTTAACACCAGAAACAAAGCTTCCAAGTGGAGAATCTGTGGAATTCATCAGCAGGCCCATGTGGCAAGATATGAAATCTCTTGAATTGAGTCTAGGTACAAAGGTACAAGACGTGAAATCTTTGGGGTTCAAGTCAGCCCCCCAGTTACAAAATAGGAAATTGTCTATATTGACACCAGGATCACACTTACAAAGTATGAAATCTATGGAATTCAACCCTGGGGCAAAGTTGCAAGGTGTAAAATCTCCTGAGTCCATAAAGCTTCAAATAGTGAAAACTACAGAGGTCAGCCATGACCCAGAATTTCGGGTTGCAAAACCCTCTGAGTTAGCCTTGGAATCAAAGATTCACAGTGTGATATCTTCTGAGTTCAGTGCTGGGAAGCAGTGGCAAGAAGAGAAATCTTATAAGTTGAAACCATGGCCAGAGCTTCAAAGTGTGAAATTTATGGTATACAATCCTGGACCACATTTGCAACATATAAAATCTTCAGAATTATGCAAAGGGACAAAGCTTCAAGATGTGAAATCTATGGAATTCAATCCTGAGCAACAGTCACAAGATGGGAAATCTTCTGAGGTGTGCCAGGGAACAAGGCTTCAAGGTTTGCGGACTTTCCAGTTCAATCCGGGGCCACAGTTACAAGAGATCAAATCTGAGTTGTGCACGGACATGAAGCTTCCATATAAACAATTTCCGGAATTCAAGCATGAGCTTAAATTACGAGGTGGGAAATGCTCTGAATTGAATCCAGGGCCACAGCTTCAGTGTATAAATTTTATGGCATTCAACACCGGGTCACAATTGAAAAGTGTAAAATCTTCTGAGTTGAATCCTGGGCCAGAGCTGCAAGGTATAAAATCTAAGTTGTTCTGCCTTGGGCCACCTTCGCAAGATATGAATTCTTCTGCATTTATTTCAAAACCAAATCTTCAGTGTGTAAATTCTGTTGGATGCAACCCTGAGCCACCCTTGCAAGATGAAAACTCTTCTGAATTAACTTCAGTTTCAAAACTTCAAGGTATGAAGTCTTCTGAGCTGAATTCAGGGACAAAGATGCCAAGTGAGACATCTGTAGTGTTCAACCCTGGACTACGTTTGCAAGATTTGCAATCTGAACTGATTCCAGGGTCAAAGTTTCTAGGTATAGCACCTATGGAATGCAACCCTGGGCCACAGATGAACTGTGTAAATTCTTCTGAGTTGAATCCAGAGCCAAATTTACAATGTGTAAATTCTATGGTGTGCAATGGGCCACCTTTGCAAAGTGTACAGTCTTTTGAGTTGACTTCAGGGACAAAATGTCAAGATATGGGATCTGAGGTGAATCTAGGGACTGAGAGTCAAAGTGAGACACCTATGGTGTTCAACCCTGGACCACATTTGCAAGATCTGAAATCTGAATTGATTCCAGGGCCTAAGTTTCTAGATGTAGCGCCTTTGGAATGCAACCCTGGGCCACAGATGAACTGTGTAAATTCTTCTGAGTTGAATCCAGAGCCAAAATTACAATGTGTAAATTCTGTGGGGTGCGATGGGCCACCTTTGCAAAGTGTACAGTCTTTCGAGTTGACTTCAGGGACAAAATGTCAAGATATGGGACCTGAGGTGAATCCAGGGACCAAGAGTCACAGTGAGACATCTGTGGTGTTCAACCCTGAACCACATTTACAATGTTTGAAATCTGAATTGATTCCAGGGCCAAAGTTTCTAGATGTAGCACCTATGGGATTCAACCCTGGGCCACAGATGAACTGTGTGAATTTTTCTGAGTTGAATCCAGAGGCAAAATTACAATGTGTAAACACTATGGAGTACAAACTTGTGCCACCTTTGCAAGGTATACAACCTTTTGGGTTGACTTCAGAGATTAAATGTCAAGGTATGGGATCTTTTGATTTGAATCTGGGGTCAGAATTTCATGATATAAAATCTGTTATGTTCAACCCTGTGCAACATTTACAAAATATGAAACATGAATTGACTCCAGGTACAAAGTTTCAAGGTATAACATCACTGGAGTTCGACTGTGGCCCGCAGCTGCAAGGTGTGAATTCTTCTGATTTGAATTCAGGGTCAGAATTTCAATGCATAAATTCTATAAAGTTTAATCCAGGGCCGCAGATACAAGGCATGAAACCCTCTGAATTGAACCCTGGGTTAGAATTTCAAGGTACAAAGTCTATTCTATTCAACCCTGGACAACATTTGCAAGGTATAAAATCTTCTGAGTTCATACCAGGGGCAAAGTTTCCAGAAATCCAGTTTTTGGAGAATCACTGTGGGTCACAGCAACAAGTGGTGCAGTCGGTGTTCACTGTAGGCTCTCCATTAAATGGTATTAAATCTGTGTTATTTTTACCAGAGCCACTGCTTGAAGATGTAAAATCTATGAAGATGAGCAAAGAGTCATTGCTTTGTGGTACAAATTCTCTGAAACTGATTTCAGCCTCTGAGCTGCAGGACTTGAAATATAAGATGTTTGCACTAGAGCCATGTTTAAAAAAAATGAAATCTGTGGATTTAAATCCAGGGCTGTATCCTCAAGATATGAATTCCGAGGAGTTGTCCTCACACCTCAGGCAGCATAGTGTGAAATCTGTGGTGTTTTCACCGTGTTTTCAAGACGTGAAATCTTTGAAGTCAAACTCATTTCTGCAGCCTCAAAGTGCTAATTCTTTAGGGTTGTCAACATGCCTCAGGGCACCGTGTGTTAATTCTGAGGTCTTTGCACCAGAGTCATGTTTTCAAGATGTGAAATCTGTAGAGTTGACACCAGGGTCCCAACAGAAAGGTATGAATTGGCAAGAGTTGACTTCAGGATGGCAAGGTATGAAATCAGTGGTGTTGTCACCAGAGCCAATTAAGAAGTTCATACCAGGACCACCACTGGCTAGTGTTAAATTTTCAAGTTTGTCTCCAAAATCACAGCAACAAGGTGAGAAATCTTTGGAGTTGACTCCAGAACCAAAGCTGCAAAGTATAAAACACATGAAATTGGCTTCAGCATCTCTGCAGCAAGATATAAAACCTGTAGAGTTACTCCCAGGGTCACTGCTTCAAAGAACAAAATCTGACGAGCTAACTCCAAAAGGAAGGTATCCAGTCACAGACTCCTCTCTGATAATCCCTAGGTCAGGGCATCAGTTGGTAGAACATGCAGAGAGAATCCCAACGCCAATGCATCAGGTCCCTAAATCTGTGAATTTGATTTCAATACCAATTTATCACATCACAGAATCTTCAGCAATGGCACAAAAGTTGGCACATCAAGGTAAAGAAACCATAGAAAAATCTGTGCGTTTGACCCCAAAGCCAACAAATAAAGCCATGGAATCTTCAGGAATGCCTCTAGGGCTAGGTCTCCAAGTACCAGAATCCGTTGGTCTGACTCCAGTGCTAAAAAATCAAGGCTCTGAATCCTTAGAATTCACCCTAAAGAAAAGCTACCAAATCCCAGAAACTCTGGAGTTGCTCTCTCAGTCACAGCCTCAAGTTAAGGATTTGGAGAAGTTACATACAAGGCCACTGCAGCAAGTTGTAGGATTCGCTGAGATGACCCCAGAGCCCAAGTATCACACTACAGAAACTGTGGGGTTGACCTCCAAGGCAAGGCCAAAAGGGAAGGAATTCCTTGGAATGACCCCAAAGCCAATACGTAAAACCACTGGATATGCAGAGAGATTTCCAAGGCCCTATCCTCAAACACTAGAATCTGTGAAGGTGATCTCTGAGAAAAGAGTGCAAAGAGAAGACTCTGAAGCATTGAATACAAAGTCATTACATCATGTCCCAGAATTTTCAGAGATGACACCAGGACTAGGATATCAAGTTCCTGAATCTATGGGTTTAACTTCTAAGCAATGGCTTCAAAGGGAGGAATATTTAGAGTGGCCCCCAAAGCAAACAGATCAAGTTGCAGGACATGCGGAATCTGTAGAGCTCATACCTGAGACATGGAAGCAAGGGGATGGATCAATGGGACTAACATGGTCACAGAATCAAAGGATGAAATATTCAGAGATAGGTCCAGGACTACAGAGTCAAATAACAGAATTTATGAGAATTAGTCCAAAGCCACTAGGTCAAGTCACAGCATCTACAGAGACACAGCTTCAAGTTGCTCAATCAATAGGGGTAATCCCGCTAGTCCCCCAAAAAGTTATTGAATATGTGAAAGTGACTCCCGGGCCACCACTTCAAGTTGTGAAGTCTGTAGCATTAACACCAGAGCCAATCTCTCAAATGGTAGACTATCTTGAGTTGACTCCAAAACTGCAAAATGTGAGACCTTCTGAGTTTACCTCAGGGCTATGGTTGCCAGATGTGAACTCTAAGGAATTAGCCACAGAGCCAACACACCAAATTTTGGAAACGATGAAGTCGACAGGGTTTCAAATTGTAAAGACCGTGTTAATTCCAGAGGTGCCACTTCAAATTGTAAAATCTGAGGAATTAGCCCCAGGACCAGTTCCTCAGGTTGTAGAGCCAATAGGAGTAGCCTTAGGATCAGCGATAGAAGCAATGGGTTGTTTGGATTTATTCCCAAGCCCACATCTTCAAGGAATGGTAGAACCTGTAGAATTAACTCCAAGGCCAAATACCAAAGTGAAATCTGCAGAATTACTCTCACAGCCAACATCTCCATTTGAGGAACCTACAGTGTTCACTCATGAGCAAGGGCTTCAGGCTTTGAAATCAATAGGGATAAAAATAGGGCCTTCTCAAGTCCGGGAATCTGAAGATTTGAATCTAGGACAGGTGTATCAGAATAGAGAATCTGAGGATTTTACATCAAGAGAGGAGTTACAAATAGGTAATTATTTCTCTAGATTTCTATACAACTCTTCAAACTCGCTTATCTCAAGCTCTGGTGAAATATCTGAATTAGGAAGCCTTTGGGATTTTGAGATGCCGGAAGTATCAAAGGCTTTGGATGTAACAAACCTTGGGACAGATATTTTGGAGCCTGAAGAGTCCTTTATAGACTCTACTATGATACAATCTTCAACTCTTACCTTGTCTCTTCATAATCAACCCTCGGAAAAAATAACTAACATTGTAGAAACCACACATTTTGAGATCCCAGGAGTGGGTGTCATATCTAAGGAGAGGATTAACAAGAAGCAGATAGAACAGCTAGAGAGCTTACTTCAGGGCCTGTCCCAACGCCCACCACAAAGCTGGAGATCACCATCTAGGACCTTTCAGTCAGGATTGGGAACTCGAAGAGGCCTTACCTGGTCTGTCCTGGGCAGACAACAGAATGTCTGGGAGAATCACTCCTGGAGACAGCGACTACCTAGAAAATATCTCTCTAATATGCTAACGCTGGGGAATGTCTTGGGAGCCACTATGGAAAGGAAGCTTTCTCGAACACCTTTCACAGAAAGAGCCACTGCAGATATCTGTCAGTCTATTCAGAATTTATTTGGGGTTCCAGCTGAACTGATGAAATTTTCCCATAGTTTGCTAGAGAAGGGTCGAGGTACTATTTCTCAGCCTTCCATGGTCAAAAACTACATTCAGAGACATACTTCGTGTCAGGGTCATGACCAAAGAATAGCCTTAAGGATGTGGACACGTGCCTCCATGTCCTCTATAATACAGCAATACTCTGGGACTAGAATGAGAGTAAAGCAAATAAATTCAAAGCTCAATGATATATCCAAGGAAGTCATTCAGCACATTCCTGCTTCATGTACAGGGGGCCAGCCTCCTGCCCCAGTAAAGTTAGAGTCTTCCTTAAATATAGTTTTTACTAGGAAAGATTCTGTTCCAGTGGAAGAGAGTGAGAACTCACGGAGTAATTCACAGACAAGGATTTTTGACTCCCAACACTCTCTCAAGCCAAGTTTTCTTCCCCAGGGCAAGACTAACTTCTCAGAACAGTTCCAGCTGCTACAAGATCTACGGCTAAAAATAGCAGCAAAACTGTTAAGGAGTCAAATACCCCCAAATGTACCTCCACCTCTAACTTCGGGTCTGGTTTTAAAATACCCTATCTGCCTACAGTGTGGCCGATGTGCAGGGTTTAGTTGCTGTCATAAATTACAGGGCACTTTTGGGCCTTACCTTCTTATCTACCCACAGATCCACCTTGTAAGCACTCCTGAAGGCCATGGAGAAATTAGGTTGCATCTTGGCTTTAGGTTGCGAACTGGGAAAAGACCCCAAGTTCCAAAACATCACAGAAGAGACAGACCCATCACATCAAGGAGTCCTCTGTCACCATCACTAAGGAAAGCTAATGTCTATACTCGAGCTTCTAAGAGTCCTACTTCTACAGTAGATTTCCGGTCTGGATCTTCCCAGGCTCCCGCTCCTCCTGTACAAGTGCACATCAGGCAAAGGCAGTATAGGAGCCCTGACCTAGTAGGAAAGACAGAAATTAGAGACCCTGGGCAATATGAATTTACTCAAGTTCACTCTTTACCAGAAAGTGACTCTGAAAGCGTTCAGGATGAAAAATGGGCTAAAAGGAGAACCCCAAATACCCATGATTCAAAATATCCAATGAAAAGAACCAAGGGAGGCAGAACACAAAACACAAAGTTCTACATAAATGGTAGAGCCATAACACAGAGTCCTTCTAGGGAATTACCAGCCCAGTTAAGAAGAAAGAGGAGTGGAGCATCTCAGACAATTCCTGCCTCGTTAAGAAGACAACCTAAGAAATCCTCCCAATCCAAATTCATTCAACTGCTTTCTCAAGGCCTAAAGCAAGCATTCCAGACAGGCACACAGAATTATGCCTTATGTTGGGCCGAAGCCTGAGGACCGGTCAAGCAAAAACCAGCATCCAAAACGAAAAGCCAGAGACTCTTGCTTATCAAGAGATATCAAAAGCGAAGGGATCCCAGTTGTCAACCTAAAGCCAACAGACCTAACCACTAAGCAGGAGAGCATATTAAGAGAAGAAACAAAACAATTCAGATCAGTTCAACAACAAAAATGGGATCGCTCTTTTGAACCCAGACATACCCAACTGCCCAAGCGTATAGTTTCCCAACGAAGTACCACTTTCAAAACCACTTCAAGCAGACAGCCTATGGGTGTTGTTCAACATGACAGTAGCAGCAGAGCTAAGAAAAACTTCAGCATAAGTGAAATCTCTATCCGGGAGTCGAAAAACTCCAAATCAGGAACGAGAGTTCTGGACCAAGGGAGAATTCTACATGATTCACTTAAGAGAAACTCACACAGTTACCTTAAAGAGAAACTCACACCCAAAAAACGAAACCAACAAAGCTTCTTAAGACAAAGAACCCCATGTAATTCCTCTGAAAGGAGCCATGGCAGTCCCTCTCAGAGAAGCCATCACGGTCTCTCTAAAAGGGGCCATCAAAGTCCCTCTGAGAGGAGCCATCGAAGTCCCTCTCAGAGGAGCCATCGCAGTCTCTCCGGAAGGAGCCATCAGAGTCCCTCTGAGAGGAGCCGTCAAAGTCCCTCTCAGAGGAGCCATCGCAGTCTCTCCGGAAGGAGCCATCAGAGTCCCTCTGAGAGGAGCCGTCAAAGTCCCTCTCAGAGGAGCCATCGCAACCTCTCCGGAAGGAGCCATCAGAGTTCCTCTGAGAGGAGATGTCAAAGTCCCTCTCAGAGGAGTCATCGCAGTCTCTCCGGAAGGAGCCATCAGAGTCCCTCTGAGAGGAGATGTCAAAGTCCTTCTCAGAGGAGTCATCGCAGTCTCTCTGGAAGGAGACATCAGAGTCCCTCTGAGAGGAGCCATCGAAGTCCTTCTCAGAGGAGCCATCACAGTCTCTCCGGAAGGAGCCATCAGAGTCCCTCTGAGAGGAGCCATCGAAGTCCTTCTCAGAGGAGCCATCGCAGTCTCTCCGGAAGGAGCCATCAGAGTCCCTCTGAGAAGAGCCGTCGAAGTCCTTCTCAGAGGAGTCATCGCAGTCTCTCCGGAAGGAGCCATCAGAGTCCCTCTGAGAGGAGCCATCAGAGTCCCTCTGAGAGGAGATGTCAAAGTCCTTCTCAGAGGAGTCATCGCAGTCTCTCTGGAAGGAGTCATCAGAGTCCCTCTGAGAGGAGCCGTCGAAGTCCCTCTCAGAGGAGCCATCGCAGTCTCTCCAGAAGGAGCCATCAGAGTCCCTCTGAGAAGAGCCGTCGAAGTCCCTCTCAGAGGAGCCATCGCAGTCTCTCTGGAAGGAGCCATCAGAGTCCCTCTGAGAGGAGATGTCAAAGTCCTTCTCAGAGGAGTCATCGCAGTCTTTCTGGAAGGAGCCATCAGAGTCCCTCTGAGAAGAGCCGTCAAAGTCCTTCTCAGAGGAGCCATCATAGTCTCTCCGGAAGGAGCCAACAGAGTCCCTCTCAGAGGAGCCATCACAGTGTCTCTGGAAGGAGTCATCAGAGTCCTTCTGAGAGGAGATGTCGAAGTCCTTCTCAGAGGAGCCATCGCAGTCTCTCTGGAAGGAGCCATCAGAGTCCCTCTGAGAGGAGCCGTCGAAGTCCCTCTCAGAGGAGCCATCGCAGCCTCTCTGGAAGGAGCCATCAGAGTCCCTCTGAGAGGAGATGTCAAAGTCCTTCTCAGAGGAGTCATCGCAGTCTTTCTGGAAGGAGCCATCAGAGTCCCTCTGAGAAGAGCCGTCAAAGTCCTTCTCAGAGGAGCCATCGTAGTCTCTCCGGAAGGAGCCAACAGAGTCCCTCTCAGAGGAGTCATCACAGTGTCTCTGGAAGGAGTCATCAGAGTCCTTCTGAGAGGAGATGTCGAAGTCCTTCTCAGAGGAGTCATCGCAGTGTCTCTGGAAGGAGCCATCAGAGTCCCTCTGAGAGGAGCCGTCAAAGTCCCTCTCAGAGGAGTCATCGCAGCCTCTCCGGAAGGAGCCATCAGAGTCCCTCTGAGAGGAGATGTCGAAGTCCTTCTCAGAGGAGCCATCGCAGTCTCTCCGGAAGGAGCCATCAGAGTCCCTCTGAGAGGAGATGTCAAAGTCCTTCTCAGAGGAGTCATCGCAGTCTCTCTGGAAGGAGACATCAGAGTCCCTCTGAGAGGAGCCATCAGAGTCCCTCTGAGAGGAGATGTCAAAGTCCTTCTCAGAGGAGTCATCGCAGTCTCTCTGGAAGGAGCCATCAGAGTCCCTCTGAGAGGAGATGTCAAAGTCCTTCTCAGAGGAGTCATTGCAGTCTCTCCAGAAGGAGCCAACAGAGTCCCTCTGAGAGGAGCCACCGAAGTCCTTCTCAGAGGACCCATTGCAATCCCTCTGGAAGGAGTCATCAGAGTCCCTCTGAGAGGAGACATCGAAGTCCTTCTCAGAGGAGCCATCGCAATCTCTCTGGAAGGAGCCATCAGATTCCCTCTGAGAGATGTCGCAGTCCTTCTCAGAAGAGCCATCGCGGTCTTTCTGAAAGGAGCAATCAAAGTCCTTCTCAGAGGACCCATCGCAATCTCTCTGGAAGGAGCCATCAGAGTCCCTCTGAGGGGAGATGTCTCAGTCCCTCTGAGAGGAGACGTCATAGCCCTCCTCAGAAGAGCCAACGCTGTCTTTCTGAAAGGAGCAATCAAAGTCCTTCTCAGAGGAGCCATCACAGTCTCTCCAAAAGGAGCTATCAGAGTCTCTCTGGGAGGAAATGTTGCAGTCCCTCTGAGAGGAGCAATCACAGTCCCTTTCAGAAAATTCGTCACAGTCTCTTCGGGAGGAGAGGACATAGACTTTTTGAGAGAAGACAGCACAGACCCTCTGAGAGGGGTGGTCGTCGTTCCTCAGAGAGAACTCATTGCAGTCCCTCTGAGAGGAGCAGACACAGTCATTCTGAGCAGAGCAAACACAGTCATTCTAAGAGGGGTCAACACAGTTGGTCTGAGAAAACCCATCACAGTCCCGCTAAGGAGAGACTCAAGCGCAGCTCCCCTAGGGAGAGGCTCAGACATAGTGTGTCTAAAGATTTCAAGGGTTTCTCAAACACACAAAATACCCCAAAGCAGGGCAAGTTTACAGGCCTGAAGCTAACGGATGAGAAGAAATCTGCCCCCATTATTCATTGACTGGCTCAAGTCTTCACCAAGCTGCCCTTTCTTGGCTTCTTTCCTGCTCAGCCACTGCTTTCAATACCTGTGCCCTCAGCAATCAAAGAGCGTCTATGGCACTCTTCCTGGGGGGAGGGCGGGACTGGGTATGTAATTTCTCTAAGATAAATAAAAGGGCAATAATTAATCTCCATCTACAAAGACCACTCCGTCGTACTGCGGGGAGATTGGAGGGTGGAGGGACATTCGGTGTCGCTCAAACGGATGGAACGAGAGGGTGGGGTTCTGAGGCCTTGTTGAGGCTATAGCCTCCCGGGGCGGGGTCTCAGAGGAGGGAGGCGCGTCATGTGACTCACTCCGGCCGCAGCCCCCTCGGAAGCAGCCAGGCGGAAGTAGACGATCAGATCTGGGTTTGGCGGCGCCGACTCCACATCCGGGAGAGAAGAGGAGAGCGGAAGTGGCGTTGGTCTGGCCGGAGCCCTTGGGTGGATTTGTTAGGCGTGGAGAGGGAGTGATGTCTTCCAGGCTCGGTGCAGTACCCGCCGTGAGTTTCTCGGTTTGACCGTTATGTTTTAGGGGTAGCGCTGTCGAGCCCGCAACACGCGGTCCCTCGCTTTTGTCCCAAGCTCAGAGTTGATTTTATCAGAGCCCATCGTAGGCCCCACCCTTCAGGGTCAGATCTACCTGTCTCCTTTTTCTCCCCAGTTACCGGTGACTGTTCCTTACCTCCTTGGACTCCGTTCTTGGCCAGATTGCCATTAGTTTCTATTCCTTTTATATCCCTAGTACCTCCCATATCCGTTGTCCTCTCTTTCCGCCTCCCTTTTAGAACCTCTGTCTGGGACAGGGCTTTGAGAATGGGGGAGATGAAGGCTATGGTGGTGTCACCTGCCTTGGCTCGGTAGGAAGACAGGACGACACACTTTTCCAAAGAAGTCTTGCTTTCTTCCGTTTGAGGTAGTTGCCCTGGGAGAGCTTCATTTCTTCTGGGCACAGGGGATTCGTCTTTTTGTGGTCAGGGTTCAGAGGTCCCTAGCATTCACTCATGTGCTTGCGATTTGCTAGACTCCGGAACCCACATCTTTTAAGCAGCAGAGGAGCACGAAGATCGTGGGAGCTAAGAAGTAAGTGAGGTTTTCTGGGGTCCGTTTATAATTGTGTCGCCAGAGCTGTCCAATGGAACTTTTGTGATGATGAAAATGTTCTGTATCCCCCATGTAAAGGACCATAGCCACATATGGTTTTTGAGCACTTGAAATGTGGCCAGTGTGACTGAGGAACTGAATTTTAGATTGTATTTTATCTTAACTTCAATTTAAATAGCCACCTATAGCTAGTGCCTACCTTGATCGGACAGTGTGGGTCTAAACCTAATGTAGGGGAGAAGTACCTGGCTTGCAAAGAAGAGCACGAATTGTATTAAAAATGGCCCAGTGTAGCCTCGCATGTCCTCAGGTATCAAATATATACTCATGAATACATTGATGAACATGGGAAGGACTGACAAAAATGCCTGTAAGAAATCCTTTTATTTTCAGACTTCTTGGCTTTAAGACTGGTTTATTATTTTGTAGACTGAATGTGCTAACCTTTTCCATATTTGTTAGTACAAAATAGATTCTTATTAACTAGACACTTAAGGGGTTAATTCATTCAGATAACATTTACTAAATATCCGGTATGTGCCAGCTGTGTAGTAGGTTAGACATACAGACAAGAAAAACACAGAACTAATCTAAAAGCGAAGGAGAGGTAAGTCCATCAACATGACGCAGTGTAATTAAATATTTCTCAACAGGAATTTAATATAGCATTTGGGGAAGGGGTGATAGTTCAGGAGGGAAGAGTTGCCAGAGCCAATCACTTCGAAACAGACTCGAAAGTCAAGGAATAATGCAGTTAGCCAGAAGGAAAAGGTATTTTTCATAGAGAACAGAATGTGAACAGGTAAAAGCGTTTAATGGAATAGCAAGTGGGTAATTGTTAAGAAATATAAAGAGTAATTGGCCCTTATCTATTAATCTGAATCAGAATCACTGGAGTTAGGGTGTAGGAATCCTCATTTTTAACTGACTTTCTAGGAGGTTGTGAAGTTTGAGAACGATTGGGGAGGAGTGGACTAGAAGAGACTGCAGGATGAAACTCTGGAGAATGTCAGCATTTAAGGATTGGGTAGAAGGAATGGAGGCTGCAAAAGAAACTGGGATGAACTAAAATAATTTTCTTTTTTTAATTAAAAAATTTTTTTAATGTTTATTTTTGAGAGAGAGAGAGAGAGACAGAGTGTGAGCGGGGGAGGGTCAGAGAGAAACAGAGACACAGAATCCAAAGCAGGCTCCAGGCTCTGAGCTTTCAGCATGGAGCCTGACGGGTCTGGAACTCATGAGCTGTGAGATCATGACCTGAGCTGAAGTCAGCCACCCAACCGACTGAGCCACCCAGGCGCCCCAAACTAAAATAATTTTCTAACGAAATCTAAGTAGTTGCACCTAGAGAATGAACTATGGTCTCTTAAAAATTTTTGGTAGATCAGAGAGGAGTGGAAAATAGGGTAAACTTTTCGTCCTTGTGATTAGAAGCTGAGACTGAAGAGTAATGCGACAGACAACAAGTTAGAAAGTCACTACAATTATGATCATACTGTATGAACTTTTTCTTGCCATAGTTATGGGAAGGGAAGTTTGAGATTAATTGGGGTTTTTACAAGTAATCAAATACTTGAGAAGTATTATAAAATATTCGATAATTGGTTTTGGCGAGTCCTTTAAAAATAAAAGAGGCCTAGAGGGAGGGATTCCCTAAGCACGTTAACTTATTTCCCAAGATGTTAATCATGCTGATCATGGGAACTGTCAGTATTTTGTTACTGTGCTTGTGCTTATTCACGAGAGGGGTTATGGGTATAACTGAGTCCTACACTGACAGTAAAGAAATTCCTATGAGGACGGTTTACTAAGAGGAGTCACGTGGGACTTGATTCTTAATGGCTTGTTGATACTCTCTAGTCTTGCTAGTAGAGATTGTTCCCATTGTTTTGGATGGTGGGTTTTGGCCCTAGCGGACTGCCAGTTCCTATAACATTTTTTTAAATACTTTTATTGAGGTATAATCGAAGTACAATATACTGTATATTTACAGTTTACATATTTAAAGTATACAGTATGATCAACTTTGACATTTGTAAGTAACCATAACACTGTCACCACAATCAAGATAACATTTCCATTTCTCCCAAAAGTCTTTTTGGGGTCCCTTTGTAGTCCGTTCCTTCTTCTACTCCTGTTCCAGACACCACTGGCTTTTTTTTCCTGTCACCATACAGTGGTTTGCATCTTCTAGGATTTTACATAAATGAAATCATATAGTATGTTTTCTTTTTGCATGATTTTTTTTTTACTCGAAATGATGATTTTTGAATGAAAACTAGTTTTTATTGCTGAATAGAATTCCATTATGGATATCCCGTGACTTGTTTAGCCATCTACCCTGATGGACATTTGACTTATTTTATTTTGGAGGTATTAAAATAAGGCTGCTGTGACCATCCACGTACAAGTTTCTGTGTGGAAAAATGTTTTTTCTCTTTTGATAAATGCCTAAGATGGTATTATTTACTACGATATACCATTTTGGTTGGTTGGGCCATATGTCAGGATTATGTTTACCTTTTTTTTTTTTTAATTTTTTTAACATTTATTTATTTTTGAGAGACATAGAGACAGTGTGTGAGCAGGGGAAGGGCAGAGAGAGAGGGAGATACAGAATCTGAAGCAGGCTCCAGGCTCTGAGCTGTCAACACAGAGCCCGACGCGGGGCTCGAACCCACAGACTGTGAGATCATGACCTGAGCTGAAGTTGGCCGCTTAACCAACTGAGCCACCCAGGTGCCCCTATGTTTACCTTTTTAAGAAATTACCTGTTTTCCAAATTGGTGGTATTATTTTACATTCCTGCCAGCAGTGTATGGAATAAGTCTTAAATTTTGGCCAGTTTTATGGGTATATAGTGGTGTTTCGTTGTGATTTTATTTTATTTATTTATTTTTTAAAGAATTTTTTAATGTTTATTTTATTTTTGAGGGCATGAGTGGGGAGGGGCAGAGAGAGAGGGAGACACAGAATCCGAAGCAGGCTCCAGGCTCTGAGCTGTCAGCACAAAGCCCGACGTGGGGCTCGAACCCATGAACTGGGAGATCATGACCTGAGCTGAAGTCTGACGCTTAACCAACTGAGCCACTCAGGCGCCCCTCATTGTGATTTTAATTTGCATTTTCCTAATGAATGTAGGAAATCTGTTCAGGTGCTTATTAGCCATTCGTGTATCTTCTAAGAAGTGCTTGTTCGTATCTTTTGCCCATTTAAAAAGGTTGAGTCGTTTGTCCTACTAGGGATTGTAGTATTTTTAAAAATTCTGTTCTGAATACAGTTCCTTTATCTGATAGATGTGTCTTGAATATTTCCTTCCAGTCTCTGGTTTGCATTTCATTTTTTAATGGTGTCTTTTGAAGACCAAAAATTTAAATTTATCATTAAAAATGATTTAAATGTTATTATTTTTTCCTTTATGTTTCATGCTTTTTGTATTCTACTGAGGAAACTTTGCCATCCTTAATTGCAAAGATTTTCTCCTTTGTTCTTTCTAGAAGTTTTCTAGGTTTTACATTTAGGTCAATGACACATTTAGAGTTAATTTTTTGTGCATGGTGTGTCATAAGAGTCAGTGTTAATTTCTTTTCATTATTTATCCTGTTAAGATTTCCCTTTCCCTATTCAATTACATTGGCACCTTTGTTAGAAATTATTTGAAGTTATATATGTGTGGGTCTGTTTCTGGACTCCTTATTCTGTTCCATCGATATATATATATATCTATCTTTTTGACAATATTAAACTAATAATGTAGGATTAGAGTAAATCTTGAAATCAGATAGGATAAGTTGTCTAACTTTATTGTTCTTTTTCAGAAATTTTTTAGCTATTCTAGGTTCTTCATCTTTTTCTATAAATTCTAGAGTCGGTTTGTCAATTTCTATAAAAAGCAAGCTAAAGTATTGATTGGTATTATATTGAATCAGTAGATCAGTTTGGGGAGAGTTGCCATTTTAACAATATTGAGATTTCTGATTTATGAACATGGTATATTTTTCCACTTATTTAGACCTTTAACTTCTCTCACCAACATGCTGTAGTTTTCATTATAAAAGTCTTGGTTATCTTTTCTTAGATTTGTTCTTAGGTATTTTATGTGTTTTTTATGTTACTGTAAATGATACTATTATTTTTATAAGTTCATTTCTAGTTCGTTGCTGCTAGTATCTAAGAATACGATTGATTTTGTGTGTTAACCTTGTGTCTTGCTAAATTCATTTTTAGTTCTAGTTGTTTTTCTGTCTATTATTTGAGATTTTCTTTCTAATCAAACATATAATCTGCAAGAAGGAGCAGTTTTACTTTTCTCCTTTTTTTTTTAATAATTTTTTTAAGCGTTTATTTATTTTTGAGAGACAGAGGGAGACAGAGTGGGGGGGCGGTGGGGAGCAGAGAGAGAGGGAGACACAGAATCCAAAGCAGGCTCCAGGCTCTGAGCTGTTAGCACAGAACCCGACGTTGAGCTCGAACCCATGAGCTGTGAGATCATGACCTGAGCCGAAGTCAGAAGCCCAACTAACTGAGCCACCCAGGTGCCCCTACTTTTCTCCTTTTTAATCTTTATGCCTCCTCCTCCCCTTTAAAAGGTTAAAAGGGCACCTGTGTGTCTCAGTTAAGCGTCTGACTGGTGATTTCCGCATAGGTCATGATCTCACAGGTTCCAGGTATGGAGCCCCAAGTTGGGCTCTGTGCTGACAGCATGGAGCCTGCTTGGGATCCTCTCTCTTGCTGTTTCTCTCTCTCTCTGATCCGCCCCCCCAATAAATAAATTAACTTAAGAATACATCTAAAGGAAAAAACCTTATTGCAGTGGGATTCAACAGTGGAACCAACCATTCTGGGCCTAGGGTTTTCTTTTGGGAAATTCTGATGATAAATTTCTTTAATAGATTAAGAGCTTTTTAGAGTTCCATTTCACGTTATGTCAGGCTCAGCGCGGGGCTCGACTTCACAAACTGAGATCATGACCTGAGCCAAAATCAAGAGTTGGGTGCTTAACTGACCGAGCTATGCAGGTGCCCCAACAATCTGACTTTAATTGGAGTGTTGAGACCATAAACATTTATTTATTTACCCATCTATTTACTTATTAAAAATTTTTTTTTAATGTTTATTTATTTTTGAGAGAGAGACACAGACAGAGACAGAGCATGAACAGGGGAGGGGCAGAGAGAGGGAGACACAGAATCTGAAGCAGGCTCCAGGCTCCCGGCTGTCAGCATAATGCCCGAAGCGGGGCTTGAACCCACGAACTGTGAGATCATGACCTGAGCCGAAGTTAGACTTTAACCGACTGAGCCATCCAGGCGTGCCCCATCTATTTACTTCTTTTTAAAGTTTGTTTATTTATTTATTTATTTGAGCAATCTCTATATGCAACGGCTCGAATTCATGACTCTAAGATCAAGAGTTGTATGCTCTTCTGACTGAGCCAGCCAGGTGTCCTGAGACCATAAACATTTAAATTAATTATTGATACGGTTGGATTTCAGTTTGCTATTTTATTATTTGCTCTCCGTACCCTAGTTTTTGTTCCTTCTTGCCTTATTTTGGATTATTTAAATATTTACTGTCTGACTCTAGTTTATATATTTGATTTTTGCTGTTTTCTCTCTTTTTTTTCTTTCTCTTGTGTGTAATATTTGCTCTAGGATTTATAATACACACACTTGTCGTTTCGTAGGCTACTTAGAGTTAATGTATACTACCACTTTGCTTAAAGGTAGAAGCCTCACAACCAAGTAGGTTCCTTAACCCCCTGTCTGATGACCATTAAGTTATAGTTGCCATATGTATTACATCTACTTATGTTGAAAACCTTGCCAGATAATGTTAAAATTTTGTTTTAAAGAGGGTTTGTTTTTTTTTTAATATGTTTACTCATTTCTTTTGCTCTTTCTTCATTCTTAAAAACCTGAATTTCTCTCTGGTATCATTTTCCTTCAGCTGGAATAATTTTCTTCAGGATTTCTCATAGAGTAGGTCCGCTAACAACAAATTTTCTTTCTTTTTTTCTTTTTCCATCTGAAGTAGTAGGCCTAAAGGATATTTTCTTTGAATATAGAATTTCAGATTGAGATATTTTTTCTCTCAAGATTTTAAAGATGTTACACTAAAGGTTTCTATTCTCTTTGGTTTCTTTTTTTTAAGTTTTTTTTTAAAATCTTTTTAATGTTTATTTGTTTTTGAGAGAGTGAGAGAGAGTGCACGAGCAGGGGAGAGGCATTGGGAGGGGGGTGGACAGAGTATCAGAAGCAGGTTTTGTGCTGACAAGCAGAGAGCCTGATGCAGGGCTTGAACTCATGAACCATGAGATCATGACCTGAGCTGAAATTGGACACTTAACTGACTGAGCCACCCAGGTGTGCCTGTCCTCTTTGGTTTCTATTGAAAGTTTTGTCATCATTCAAATCATTGGTGTATGTATGTATATAAATATATGTATACACACATACATATGTATACATACGTCCATATACATATATAAAGAAATATAATGTTATTTTTTTTCTAGCTGTTTTCTAGATTTTTTTTTTTAACATTCGGTTTTGAACACTTTCATTAAGATATATCTAGGTGTATTTTTCTTTGAGTTTATCCTTTTGAGTGTTGAGCTCCTAGAATCTGTAAATTAATGTCTCGTTAATTTTGGGCAATTTTTCGCTGTTAGTTTTTTCAAATGTATTTTTGTGCACCGTCTCGTTTTCTGTTCCTTCTGGGATTATGGGTATACTTAAGTTAGACCTTTTGATGTTGATCTACAGGCTGTTGGGACTCTGTTGGCTGTTTTTCAGTCTTTTTTTCTCTTTGTCCTTCAGATTGGTTAATTTCTATTGATCTGTTTTCAAGTTCACAGGCTCTTTCCTTTGTCATCTCTATTCTATTATTGAGCCCGTTCTGTTTTTATTTCAAATATTGTATTTTTAGTTTTAAAATTTCAGTTCTTTTTTTTTTTTCTGGTCTCTGTTTTTCTCCTGATAATTCCTCTCTTCACTTCAAGTGTGTTTTCCTTTATTTCATGGAACATAGTTATAATGGCGTCTTTAAATCTGTGGTAGTTCTAACATCTGGATCATCTTGTGGTTGACGTTTGTTTATTATCTCTTCCTTTCGGAATTATTCACATTTTACTGGTTCTTTGTGCATTGCATAATTTTGGAATTTATTCCTTATATTGTGAATGTTGTTTGTAGAGACCTTGTGTCTTTTTAGAATCTTCTGGGGAATTGTTGCTGGTCTTTTTTTTTTTAATGTTTATTTTTGAGAGAGAGACAGAGTGCAAGCAGGGGAGAGACAGAGAGAAAAGGAGACAGAATCCAAAGCAGTCTCCAGGCTCCGAGCTATCCGAACCATCAGAACCCGATGCAGGGCTCGAACTCACAAGCTATGAGATCATGATCTGAGCTGAAGTTGACTGAGTCACCCAGGCGCTGTTTTTATTTTAGCAAGTAACCTGTTTACTGTTTAGACCATAAGTTGTATCTTGCCTTCTGAGGGCATTGGTTCAATCTTAGTTCAATCTTAGTTCCATTCTTCTTCTTTTTTTTTAATGTTTATTTATTTTTGAGAGAGAGGGAGAGAGAGAGGGAGGGAGGGAGAGTAGGGCAGAGGGGCAGAAAGAGAGGGAGACACAGAATCCGAAGCAGGCTTCCAGGCTCTGAGCTGTCAGCACAGAGCCTGACACGGGGCTCGAGCTTATGAACCGTGAAATCATGACATGAACTGAAGTTGGACGCTCAACCGACTGAGCCACCCAGGCACCGCTTAGTTCCATTCTTCTAAGTCTTTGCTATGATAGTCGAAGTCTGTTTTGAATAGTTCAGGGGTTTGTTGGTAACTTTTTCAGGTGTTTTGAGTCTTGTTTCATTTCTCCAAGCTTTTGATACATTGGTTTAGGTCTGTCTTTTACTAGTAGCTCAGGGATTAGCTTGTGTAGTTGGTTAAAATCTTACTTCACTTTTTGAGGACTTTGCTAAGCTGGTTTGGGTATGCTCCACACATACATGGCTCCGATTAAGCTGTGATTTGTGTGAATTCAGACCGAATTATGGGATCACCTTCTTTGCCTATCTCTTCTCCACAGCTTCTTCACACTTTCTGCTCTATAGAGGTCCCTTTTCCTGGTTTCTCTAGCCAGAAAGAGTTTCTGTTGGAATGTAGGCTGCCCATGCGACTCTGCAAATGGGCCCACCCTTATTGCAGAGCCGCATATGAGGGAACGCAACAACAAAAAGAGGGTAACACACCCCACGTGAGTCACTTCTCCCACTTTTGACTCCTCTCCACAATCCACCTGCTTTGTTTTCTTTTCAGAATCTAGGAGTTTTAGTTGAAATCAGCAGGAGGGATGGGCTCTAGTGGGCTTATGCAGCATGGCAGAATCAAGACTTCGCTGTATTAAATCCGTAATTTCGGATCTCGTGTGCAGAGCAGTGAAAATCATTCTTCCCTGCTCACGGTATATTGACATCATCAGTCCCTATTATTTTTCATTTTCCCTATTTCCATTTCCATCTCCTTCCAGAGACAGCCATGTTAGCGATTTTGACTTTTGTCCTTAAATATTTATGAATCTTCGTAAAAAAACTAGTGCTGTTTACGTGTATATTTGTTTTTAATTTACTGAACTGACATTAGATCTCGTTCTGTTTCTTTTTCATTCAACAGTGTACTTTTTGGTTATGTTCATGTCTTTCTGTGTAGAAATGGTTTATTGCTTCCAATAACATAGTATTCCATAGTAGACATGTATAAAATTTTAGTTATATATTTTCTTAAGAATGGTCACTAAGGGGCGCCTGGGTGGCTCAGTAGGTTAAGCGACCAACTCTTGACTTTGGCTGAGGTCATGATCTCACAGTTCATGAGATCGAGCCCCACATTGGGCTCTGCGCTGACAGCACGCCCGCTTGGGATTCTTTCTCTCCCTCTCTCTCTCTCTCTCTCTGCCCCTCCCAGGATCACTTTTGTGCCTGTGTGCATGCTCTCTCTTTCGAAATAAATAAGTAAACATTTAAAGTATTATATTGAATCTGCCAACTTCTCTCTGCTGCAAAATCTTAGTTCCAGTCCTTATCATCTCTTATCTGTACTATTACAATAAACTTCTAACTCTCTCCCTTTATTCACTTTTCCTCCTTGGGTCATCTTCTGTAGAGCATCCAGAGTGATCTTCCTAAACCATAAACCTAACACGTGCCTCACATAGATCTTTAGCTGGAAAAGGGTGTCTCAGAGGTTCTTGGACCACCCTTTGAGAGCTGCTCCTCTGTGCATTCTGAGCCTCCTGGAAGATACTTGGTAATTGCTCAGTAATGCTTGTTAACCACATAGTGACCGGTCTTAGATTTGGGAATTTGGATCCAGCTGTATATTGGACTTCTCTGGCCAGCTTACCTCAGACAAGACAGCAGCCTTCCTTTAACTGTGGGAACTAAGAATCACGTTGCCTAAATGAGACAGGACAGCCCTGACACCAGGTTTAGGGAGGAGGCTAAGGGAGAGGGAAGATGGATCCGACTAGAGCCCTACAAACTGTTCTTTTCCTTCTTTATTCTCAGGGATACTATTGGTTACAGTCCCTCCGTCGGAGAACTAGAGATGCCTGGTTACAGATCGGGGGATCTTCTGAAGGGTCATAGAACACCCTGCTACTTTGACTACTTTCTTTCTTTTGATCAGTCTAGGAGAGCATGCCTACTTGGACTGCTGAGTGATCATTAACGCGTCCTGCTTTCTCTTACCACAACGAAGTGTAATAATAATTTTATATGTTGCATCTGGTCAGCCATTGTAAATGTTAGATTACAGTCTGAATCCTGTTTTTATTATCAGGCTTGTTAGTTTTTGCTTCAGTAACCAACTTATCTTATGATCTAAAATAATTAGTGGGAACTTTATTTGTGGTATATGTATTTGTGCCTTGTTAATAGCAGGACCCAGTGCTCCATAAAGGACAATAGTTTCCAGTACACTATCCCTCACGATGACTCCTTAAGCGGCTCGTCGTCTGCTTCTTCGTGTGAGCCAGTGAGTGATTTTCCAGCGTCCTTCCGAAAATCTACCTACTGGATGAAGATGAGAAGAGTCAAGTCAGCTGCTGCTTCGCGTGTAGAAGGTATCAGTAGCTCTGCTTTCTTTCAAACACAGAACCCTCTCTAGGTAGCTGTTGTAAACGATTCTTAAAGCATTAAGTATCACATATGTTTCTCACGTCTATGTTTGGCTGTCACACCCTGTTAACTTTTGTGAACTGTCCTTTTAGAGTGAAATTCTTACTCCTCTAGTTTACGTGGGTATCAGCCTTTCCTCTTCAAACGATTTGAACTTCTTTGGCATCGTGCCAACTTTGTCCTCTGGTGAAGTTTAGAGGCCTTTATTATTGGGATGGGGAACAGTAAATGAAGTGGGGAGGTCGAGCGAGTTAATGAAGTTTTACCAACTTCCCTCACTTCCGCGAGTCCTGGGCTTGCTAACGATCTGTATGGGGATCTTGTGAGTGATGTTTCTTTGGGTTTTTTCATGAGTGATGTTTTGGAGGCAGGCGTAGACGTTCCCTTGTCAGCCATACTGAGGGCTTTGTTTGTTTTTGTGTGGTATTTCAGGGTCAGGTGGAGTATCAACCAAAGGAAAAAGAAAACCGAGGCAGGAAGAAGATGAAGACTATCGAGAATTTCCTCAGAAGAAGCATAAACTTTATGGTAAAGGAGTAACTTTGCTAATTCTTTTCCCTTGGGTGCCTTGGCTTTGTTCTTTCGGGGTAAAAGGAAGAGAGACCTGAAGTTTTGGCCCTCGGAACACTACTGAGCCCTTAGATGTTTTGGCAAGGAATGGCTTCCATCCTGCCTGATTTTTTTTTTTTCCTTCTCTGTCATAACTTAGGGAGATGGTTGGTTGAGGGAGTGGGCCATAGGGTGTTGAGAAAAGGAGGGAAGAAATTTTGATAGTAACAGATCGGGTAGCAAAGGTGATATGTTGGGCTTCAAGTTTCTGTCTTGTGTAGGGAGGAAGCAACGGCCTAAAACTCAACCCAATCCTAAATCCCAGGCTCGTCGTATCCGGAAGGAACCTCCAGCTTATGCAGCAGGTATGTTTACTGTTGGAAGCTTTGTTTGTTGTTGGTGGTAGTGGTCAAGGAATGATGTAGCAAAGAGTTTCTTTAAGGAGGCAGTTATTAAGGACATGGGTTTGGAGGCTCTTAATGAGTTTTCTGGTCTGCCTTCATCTAGTTAACTTCTGCAAGCTTCAGTTACCTTGTCTCCTAATAGGGATAATGAAGGTAGTCAGAATTTTTACAGAGACGAAATGGGGATAAAAATGTTTAAGAATGTCTCAGGCACACAGGAAATAGCAAATTGCCTATTATATAAACCTCAGTATCCCATTATTATATGCTGCTGTGAAAATGTTGCCTATTGTTGGTTATACCTCAGTAAAGCTAGAAAAAAAAGTTGCCCGGTTCTTGAAGCTGCTGGGCTTTTGAACGGTTCTCAGATGGTTTCTGTCACGGAGGATTGAGTAGGAGTCTCAGAAACTCCTCACTGTCTGAAAAAAAATTATTTCTAGAAATTATATACAGCCAGAGTCTTTTCCCCAGGAAGGGAAAAACCTATTTTATGATACTTAAAAGTATCATATTCCAGAAATATGCTTTCTGTTTCTAGAGAATTCTGCAGATTATGAAGTGTTTCTTCCTCTCCTTTGTAGGCAGTTTGGAGGAACAATGGTACCTAGAAATCGTGGATAAAGGCAGTGTCTCCTGTCCTACCTGCCAGGCGGTGGGGAGGAAAACCATAGAGGGCTTAAAGAAACACATGGAGACCTGCAAACAGGTTAGAGATTTTGTGGCATTTCCTAAGGGTTATGACCTTTTCCAGTACCCTAGACAAGTATCATTGTGTTGGATTACTGTGGAGAAGCAGCAGCGTTGTGTTACAAGGAACACAGAGGCTTTTGAGTCTGACAGACTTGGGTCTGAATCTTCACTTAGCCACTTACTAGTTGTGTCATTTAGCTTTTTATGTGTGGACCTCAGTGTTCTCATTTGTATCATGAATTATAAAAATAATTTTGTGTAGTCCCTGAGGAGGGGATAAGAAGAAATAATATATGCTAAATGCCCACCCCATTACTCGGCAAATATTGGCACTCAGTAAATTGTAATTCTTACCCCTTTAAAAATGAGTTACTTTTACTTCTTTGCCCTTGAGGACGTGACACTGAGGTTGCGTGGTTTCGAGATTCATGGACTGTTGGGTTTGGGGAATAAAGGAGACACAGACGAGAGCATCTGAGTAGGACTTTGTTACGTTATGTTTCTCCGTTGAAAGCCTGGCACTGAGCTGTATTTCTTCCTCGTAGGAAATGTTTACTTGTCATCATTGTGGGAAACAGCTTCGCTCACTGGCAGGGATGAAGTATCACGTGATGGCAAATCATAATAGCTTGGTAAGAGTCTCTTCTGTCCCGTATGAGCCTGCGTGTGTTTGGATGTCTTAGATGGGTGCAGATAACCCAGTGGAGGTGGCTAAGGCTTTGGGGCTTTATAGAGGTTTGAGTAAGAACACTTGATAGAAGAGGTATGCACAGTGAAACCTTTGTGGTGGGTATTTGTGAGTTTAGGTTAGCCCCAAAGCTTCGTCTCCTGGAAGGTGGAGGCTCTGAGCTCTTATTTGCATTACGTTTGCTTCCTTGTCTGTCTAGGAGAAGATGGAGAAAGCCAGGAGTCAGATAACTAAGCTTCATGGGCATCGGCTTAGGTGCTAGTCCAGTCCTTGATTCTCCTACGATACAATTTTTTTCTGTATCTGTCTTTTCCACGAATCATCTGCTTGTTTGCTTCTCTTGCTTTCCAGCCCATTTTGAAGGCTGGAGATGAAATAGACGAACCAAGTGAGAGAGAACGGCTCCGAACAGTTCTAAAGAGACTGGGAAAGCTCAGGTGCATGCGCGAGGTAAGAGCCCTGAGACAGCGCCTCCTTCTGCCTGGAGTCTCGTGTCAGTGTCTTTCTGTTATCTTCTTCCATTTCTCCTTCTCTCTTGTAGACCTGGTTCCGTGCCCTCTTACAGCGTAAGAGTGGCTCCTGCTTTTCCAGGTGTTCTGAATTCATTAATAGCTCTTTATTTTCGTTCTCATCTCCACAAACTTATTCCCCCCCCCCCCTTTCCCTTTGTTCAAAGGAGTTTCTTTACCATCCTTCTTTAGTGTGATGCAAAGGATCTTAGCACTCTCACTGTGAGGAGCTTTGCCATTGCCGGGTGTTTGGTACTGGGGTGGAGTCGAGTCACAGGCCAGAGAGGAAGCACAGGTCCGGTTTACTGAATGCTGACTGAAGCGATTGACCGTCCTGGTTGGTGGTAGACAGGACAGCCGTTAGGCCAGGCACAAGGGCCAAGGAAGGGTTGTGCCAACGGGAAGTGTTACCAGAGGATCTATTTATATGAGGTGGTGGTTGAGTGCTTTGTGGCTGTTGAGAAATTGAGAAATCATGTCAAAAGATGTAAGATTATAGTTCAGGCCTTTCTCCTGTGTTCAGAGTTGCTCTAGTAGCTTCACCAGCATCATGGGATATCTGTACCATGTCAGAAAATGTGGCAAAGGGGCTGCAGAGCTGGAGGAGATGACCCTGAAATGTCACCACTGTGGAAAGCCATATAAATCGAAGGCTGGACTTGCGTATCACCTGAGGTCAGAGCATGGGCCTGTGAGTACTGATCACTTTCCAGACCCTGTTTGGGGATCTATTTTTGGGGGACTCCTTACCCCGACATCTTCCCATACATTCTCAGTTCCTCATTTGTATCCCTTTTTAATCTTTGAATGCTTTTGTTTTCCCTTCCTTGTTTTTCCTTGGTTCTCTTATTTCTGCCTTTTGGACATAATTAAGTTAGAGAAATCAAAGTTTAGTGTGTAATCTGTGCAGAAGTAAACTCATTTTTATATTTTTAAAGCTTAAGGCATTCCGCTTGAGCTAGAAATTTTGTGGAAATCTCTGTCCAGCTGGTTCTTCCATTCCAATTTTTTTGTCTTGACTTTTTTCCCCTTGATTATATTTCTAGGCTTCCCCCACCTCATGTTTTTTTTAGAGTTCAGTTTCAAGGTATAATTTACATATGATAATTAATAGTCACTCTTTTTATTTATTTATTTTTTTAATGTTTATTTTTTGAGAGAGAGAGAGAGAATGCGAGTGAGGGAGGGGCAGAGGAGAGAGGGAGACATAGAATCCAAAGCAGGCTCTAGGCTCCAACCTGTCAGCAGAGAGCCTGATGTGGGGCTCGAACCCATGAACCATGAGATCATGACCTGAGCCGAGGTCGGATGCTTAACCGACTGAGCCATCCAGGCACCCCAATATTCACCCTTTTTAGTGTATGGTTATGAGTATTGACAAATACATAGACATGTAGTCACCACCACAATCAAGATCTAGAATGATTTGAGCACTGATTTATTTTCTGTCCCTATAGTTTTGCTGTTTTCACAATGTCCTATAAATGGAGTCATACAATATATAGCCTTTTGAGTCTGGCTTCTTTCACTTAGCGTGATTCATTTGAGATTCATCCATGTGTTGCATGTATCATTAATTTATTTCTTTTTATTTCTGTCTAGGATTCCATTGTATGGATGTTTCACAGTTTCTTTATCCATTCACCAGTTGAAGAACATTTGGGTTGTTCCCATATTTTGGCAATTATGAATAAAGCTACTATAAACATTCACATAAAAGGCTTTTGTGTGAAAATAAATTTTAATTTCTCTTGGGTAAATACTCAGGAATGGGATTGCTAGGTCATATGATAAACGTACGTTTAACTTTATAAGAAACTGCCAAACTCTTTTTCAGAGTGGCTGCACCATTGTGCATTATTCTCACTAGTAAAATACGAGAATTCCAGTTGCTTTGTATCCTTGTTAGGACTTGCTATTGTTAGTTTCATTTTTTTCTTAGTCCATTCTCTTAGGTATGCAGTGGTATTTCACTGAAGTTTAAATTCGCATTTCCCTAGTGATTAATGACATTGACCATCTTTCCATTTGCTTATTGGTAATGTCAGTTGTTAGTGAAGTGTCCTCTTTAGTGAAGTGACCATTGAAATCCTTTCATACTGGATTTACTGTAGTTTTGTTGTCTCACTCTGAGGTTTTGAAAATGTTCTGAGTTTTTTATATATTTTAGACAGAAGTCCTTTATCAGATACATGTTTTGCAAATATTTTCTCCCAGTCTGTAGCTTGTCTTTTCATTTTTTATAGTGTTTTAAATTTTTTTTATAAGTTTCTTTATCTTGAGAGGGAGAGAGAGCCTGCAAAGCAGGGGAGGGGAGAGGGAGAGAGAGCCTGCAAGCAGGGGAGGGGAGAGGGAGAGAGAGAATTCCAAGCAGGCTCTACTCAGTGTGGAGCTTGATGTGGGGCTTGATCTCACAACTGTGAGATTATGAGCTGAGTCGATATCAAGAGATGCTCAACCAGCTGAGATACTCCGGCACCCCTATAGTGTTTTCAAAGAGCAGAGTTCTTAAGTTCAATTTATCTTTTTTTTCCTTTTATGAGTAATGCTTTTTTTGTTGTTGTTGTTTCTAAGATCTCTTTTTCCCCAACCCAGTTTTGTTTTGTTTTCTTTTTTTTTAATTTTTTTATTTATTTTTGAGAGGGACAGAACGTGAGTGGGGGAGGGGCAGAGAGAGAGAGGGAGACACAGAATCTGAAACAGGGTCCAGGCTCTGAGCTGTCAGCCTATACAGGGCTCGAACTCATGAACTGCGAGATAGGAACTGAGCCAAAGTCAGACGCTTAATGAACTGAGCCGTCCAGGTACCCCCCCTGACCCAGTTTTCTATTGCTGCTATAAAAAAAAATCACAAGGGGCGGCTGAGTGGCTCAGTCGGTTGAGTTTCTGACTTTGGCTCAGGTCATGATCTCATGGTTCTTGGGTTCCAGCCCTACGTCTGAGCTGGCAGCACAGAGCCTGGAGCCTGCTTCGGATTCTGTGTCTCCCTCTCTCTCTGCCCCTTCCCCACTCACAGCCTGTCTCTCTCTCAAAAACAAAATAAAACACTTAAAAAAATCATCACAGAATTAATGGCCTAAACAGTGACTGTATTATCTCAGTATATTAGGCCTGAGGTCCAGGTATAGCACAGCTCAGTTGGCTCCCCTGTGTAGAACCTCACCAGGCTGGCATCGAAGTGTCAGTAGGACTATTCCTTTTTGGAGGCTCAAAGAGACTATTTGTTTTGAGGCTCATTGAAATTAAAACTTGAGTTCCATGCAGTTAGTTGTAGGACCTCATTTCCTTGCTTGCTGTAGGCCAGGAGTTGTTCTCAGGTTCCGAAGACCATCTACATTCCCTGGCTCGCGGTCCCTTACTCTTCAAGTCAGCAGTATCGAGTCTCTCATGCTCTGAATCTCTCCTGCCTTTTCTTCTGTCACACCTCTCTTTCTTAAAGTCAACTCATTCTGGACTTTAATTAGATCTACAAAGTACCTCACATCAGCATGTAGATTAGCATTTGACTGAATAACTGATGACCATAGCCTCGCCAGGGTGACACATCAAAAAACCATCACACCCAGGATTATAAAGATTTCCTCCCTTGGTTTCTTCTAGAAGTTTTATAGTAATATGGTTTACATTCAATTCATTTTGAGTTAATTTTTGTATGTACTATGAGATCGGGATGGGTTGACGTTCATGTCTTTATACATAGCTATGTCTTGCCCTTTAACTACTTTTTAACACAGAACAGATTTTTACCCTAAGAAATTTTTTATACCAACAAAATACGCATTAAAGTGGTGGAGCTCTATGCTAGTGGTTAGCAAGCTAGTGAATAGCTTTTGATACTTAGAGCAGGAAGGATAGCCCATAATCATTGGCTTTGATGGAAGCCACTTCTCAGGCCTGTGTTTTGCTATGTCTCATTTTGCAGATCTCATTCTTTCCAGAGTCAGGACAGCCAGAGTGCTTAAAGGAGATGAGCCTGGAGCCAAAGAGTGGGGGTCGAGTTCAGAGGCGTTCTGCCAAGATAGCTGTGTACCACCTGCAGGAGCTGGCTTCTGCTGAACTGGCCAAGGAATGGCCTAAGAGGAAGGTGCTTCAGGATTTGGTACCTGATGATCGGAAGGTAAAGTAGAAACTCGTAATAATTTTGAACCGTGTCTGATGTTGTGCTGCCTACGGAAAAGTAAATGCACTTGAGTACATGATAAACAGTATTTTGCTTAATTCTTAGAGATGGAGTGTGTCTGATCCAGCTTCAGTGTTTGGATTCACGTGGGTCCTAGAGAGACAGTCTGTTTCAGAAGTTCCTTAAGGAACCCTCTTAATTTTGAACTACTTCTGGAGGGAACCCGAATTCCCAGATTAGTCTTTTTTGTTAGTCTCTGTGTTGCCACTTTGTTAGTTCATATGTAGTAGTTTATATTTAGTTCAGATAAATGCTTTCAGTTTGTTTTTCTAGCAACAGAACTCTTCTCCCCACCCACTCTTTTTTTCCAAATGAAAATGTACATAAAACAGTATGAGAGTAACTTAAAATGGAGTCACTGCGGCGCTTAGTTGGCTCAGCTGGTTCAGTGTCTGACTTTGGCTCAGGTCATGATCTCTCAGTTTATAAGTTCGAGCCCCACATTGGGGTTTGTCCTGACAGCTCAGAGCTTGGAGCTGCTTTGGATTCTGTGTCTCTTTTTCTCTCTGCCCCTCCTCTGCTCACACTCTGTCTCTCTCTCTCTCTTTCAAAAATAAACTTTAAAAAAAAAATTAAAAATGGAGTTGCTCTGCATAACTAGGGGTAGTGAGCCCAAAGCTTTGTCTACTTGGCCTTCTCCTTGATATTTTTATCATTCCTTCCATGGCCCCCAAGTGTACTTCTGAGAGTTACAGAACCCAGCTTGGAAGGCTTTGGTTTAAAATAGATCACAGACCAAAGGAACATTACTTGGCCAAGAGGAGACAAGGAGTATATGACTATGAGGTAGTCATGGGAATGACTTGAGAGGATATACCAGTAAGGACTAAAGTTAGAGCTAAGGACCGTTACTCTCCATGGTATGAAGAAGGATAGTTTAGATTTGGCTTAGGGCTTTGACTCATGAGGGGAATGTGGTACAGTGTAAGAAAATGTCAATTCCTAGACGTTGATACCTTTTATTTGGTCTAAAAATCAGTCCTACTGGTGTCTAAGGAGTTTGATCCTGTTCTTGAATATCAGAGCATCCTTTTTTGTTTCAGACTCATTGCTGCTTTTTTCTTGCCACATGATAAAGTACATGGTTACCTAAATTCAGTTTAAATGTGAATTTTGTACAGTGATATGTATCTTAAGATATTGTCCCAATTTCCTTTTAAATGGACTTTTTAAAGTCCACTTGCTTTCACCGTGCATGGTCTGTGGTAGGGAATTTAACATAAATTTGTTAGCTAATTGATAAGGTTTGATAGTCTTACCTAGCAGATATTTTCCTAAAATTATCAGTTTTATAGTTGGACATTTTATAGGTTAAAGGGATTATTATTTTGTTTTTTTTTAAACTAAAATTTTAATTTGAAGAGATAATATATTCTTGTTCAAAAGTAAAAATGATAATAAACATTGAGATCTCTCACCCTCACCCCATCCTTGTTCTAGCCTGTTTCCGTGGGTAACCATTCTTACTGGTTTCTTGTGTCCTTCCAGCGTTCCTTCATGCAAATACAAGCGATATGGTCTAGGAAAAACTCCTGTGCTTTCTTTTACTCTCATACTGCTACACACTTAACAACTTCTCACACCAGATGTGTGGGTTTTCCCCGCACAGACTAATTTTCTAACACTACCCGCATGTCCTACAATTTAATTCAATTCTGACACCATCTACCTGGAGGTAGTCTCAGGTCTGACCTGTTAAGGGCACAGTCTCACAGGACTGCTCTAGTTTCAGATGCCAGTCAGACATCCCAGGTTGTCACCTGTACTTCTGACTGATTGGGCCTTAAATTGGGGTTCCCATAACCCCTTCGGTAATTGGCTAGCCTGGCTCACAGAACTCAGGGCACTGTGTTTACTGGTTTGTTATAAAGGATATAATAAAACCTGCAGATGAACAAGCAGATGAAGAAATACATAGAGTGAGGTTTGGAAGAGTCCCCAGCATAGGAACTCCTATCCCTGTGGAGTTAGGGGTGCCTCACTCTCTTGGCACATATATATGCTCTCCGAACCCCATAGTTTTGGGACTTTTATAGAGGCTTTATCACATAGGGATGATTGATTAACTCTATTTCTAGCCCCTTTCCCTCTCTAGAGAATGGGGAATAGGTCTGAAAGTTCCAAGCTTCTAATCAAGGCTTGGTTTTTCTGGTGACTAGCCCACCCAGAAGCCCACCAAGAATTAACCTCATTATTTTTTTTAATTTATAATAGTTTATTTTCAAATTGGTTTACATATAACACCCAGTGTTCATCCCAACATGTGCCCTTTTTAATGCCCATCACCCCCTCTCCCCCCCCATCCCCCTCATCCTCAGTTTGTTCTTAGTCTTTGAGAGTCTCTTATGTTTTATCTCCCTCCCTCTCTGTGTCTTTTTTTTCTTTCTCCTCTTCCCCTCCCCCTGGTTTTTGCTTAGTCTCACAAAGTCCAGCTATTCGTGGAAACATATGGTATCTTTTTCTGACTGACTTATTTCACTTAACATAATACCCTCCAGTTCCATCCATGTTGCTACACATGGCCAGATTTCATTTTTTCTCATTGCCACATAGTAGTCCGTTGTATATATGTACCACATCTTCTTTATCCACTCGTCAGTTGATGGGCACTTGGTCTCTTTCCATGATTTGGCTATTGTCGAAAGTGCTGCTATGAACATCGGGGTACACGTGCTCCTATGCATCAGCATTCCTGTGTCTCTTGGGTAGATTCCTAGCAGTGCTATTGCTGGGTCATAGGGTAGCTCTATTTTCATTTTTTTGAGGAATCTCCACACCGTTTTCCAGAGTGGCTGCACCAGTTTGCATTCCCACCAACAGTGTAGGAGGGTGCCTACTTCTCCACATCCTCGCCAGCATCTATAGTTTCCTGATTTGTTCATTTTAGCCACTCTGACTGGTGTGAAGCCTTCCCCTAAGATCAGGAACACGACAGGGGTGTCCACTCTCGCCACTGCTATTTAACATAGTGTTGGAAGTCTTAGCATCAGCAATCAGACAACAAAACAAAGTAAAAGGCATCAAGATTGGCAAGGAGGAAGTCAAACTTTCACTTTTTGCAGATGACATGATACTTTACATGGAAAACCCGACGGAATCCACCAAAAGCCTACTAGAACTGATCCATGATTTCAGCAAAGTTGCAGGATACAAAAATCAATGTACAGAAATCGGTGGCATTTCTATACACCAACAATGAAGCAGCAGAAAGAGAAATAAAGAAGCTAATCCCTTTCACAATTGCACCAAAAACCATAAAATACTTAGGAATAAACCTAACCAAAGATGTGAAAGACCTCTACACTGAAAACTATAAAAAACTTATGAAGGAAATTGAGGAAGACACAAGGAAATGGAAAAACATCCCATGCTCATGGATTGGAAGAATAAATATCGTTAAAATGGCAATACTACCCAAAGCAATCTACACATTCAATGCAATCCCAATCAAAATTGCACCAGCATTCTTCTCAAAGCTAGAGCAAACAATCCTAAAATTTGTTCGTTTTTTAAAAAATGTTTCCATTTATTTTGAGAGAGAGAGCACAGAAAGCAGGGGACGGGCAGAGAGAGGGAGAGACAGAATCCAACACAGGGCTGGACCTCACAAACCGTGAGACCATGACCTGAGCCGAAATCAGGAATCGGAAGTTTAATGGACTGAGCCATTGAGGCGCCCCTATATTCCTTTTTCAAACCCTTTTTATTTTGAAACAATTTTAGATTTATAGAGCCACCACAAAATTAGTACAGAGTTCCCATATGCTTTTTACCTGGCTTCCCCTAATACCAACCTCTTACATGACCAATAACATAGGATCCAATCAAGATCTCGTGTTTAATTCTCTCTACTGTGTCTCCTTAGTCTCCTCTCATCTGTTATAATTCTTCTCTTTTTTGATCTTTTGTGCTCTTGACGCTTTTGAAGAGGACAGGCTGGTTATTTTGTAGAATATCCCTAATACAGATTTGTCTAGTGTTTTCTCAAGGTTAGACTGAGGGTTATATGTTTTTGTCAAGAAAACTGCTGAAGCAGTGTTTGCCCTTCTCAGTGTACCATCTTAGGAGGTATATGTTGTTGATGTATCTTTTTACTGATGATAACTTTGATCACTTGATTAGTGTATATCGTCTAGTTTTTTCCAAGGCAAAATTACAGTTTTCCCTTTGTAATTAGTGAGTATTTTGTTGGGAGATTGACACTGTGCAACTATGCTGTGTCTTATTGTACTTCTGCCCACTTACCGTAGCGTCCATCAGTGATTCTTGCCTGCAACAGTTACTTTTATGGTTGTTTGCCTAACGATGGTTTGTCTTTCCATTATTTCTTCCATAAATTATTCATCGGATTTCTACTGTAAGAAAAAAATGTCCTTTTTTTCTATTAATCTATTTATATCAGTATGGACTCATGGATATTTTATTTTAGGATTATAATTCAGTGCTATTATTATTCATTTTGTGGCTCAAATTGTTCCACATTTGGCCCTCAAGAGCTCTTTAAAGTGGGCGCCTGTGTCTTTTTGACACACTTTTATCATTTTTTTGAGTACTTTTCTTACTCTTCGACATCATAATATGCTGTCGAGTCAGCTTACGTATTCCCTTCCCCCGCCCTGGAATCAACCATTTCTCTAAAGAATCCTGGTTTCTCTTATTAGAGAATATATTTAAAAACCAAGATTTGAATGCTGGAGTGTCATTGCTTCCAGGCCCTCTTGGTGGATAGAACTAGGATATACATGTATGTAAATTCATAGATGAATACACACTGCATTCATTTCTATGTCTGTTTGTATACATATTTAAAGCCATGATACCTTCAGTTCCAGTTCAACACCACAAGTTTCGTTCTTGCCTTCCTCTGTGCTTATTTGCAATTCCTTTCTCCAACAGTAAGAAAACCCAGCTCTCATGGTCTGTAATGTATTTACTTATTTGCTTAGTCCTAGTGTCACATAAAGTAGTTTCACAATTGTTAATCCACACCCCTGTAAAAACAGCTTTATTAGCTATAGAACAATATTTGCGTACAGTTCTTTTCTTCTTTAGCCTTACAGTATATAGTCAAGGGATTATTATTTTTTTTTAAGTTTAATTACTTTGAGAGAGAGAAAATGAGTAGGGGAGGGGCAGAGAGAGAGGGAGAAAGAGAGGATTCCAAGCAGGCTTCACACTAACATGAACCGTGAGATCATGACCTGAGCTGAAGTCAGATGCTCTGAGTCACCCAGGTGCCCCTCAAAGTATTATTTTACAGTTACTTAGATTGGCTTTCTCCCTCACTCCCTTCATTATGTTTCTCATTTGTAATCTGTAGGTTCATGTGTTACTCTTTTTACGTTTTGAGTTCCCCCTACATCCTGTTTCATTGAAATTAGTCATGTATCTTGGGGGTATGTGAAACATTGTCATAGTTCTAAAAGTCAGACCTATGCAAAAGGTCTTCTTAGAGAAGGGTCACTGCCCTCTTCCCAGCTTTCCCATTCCTAGTTCCCTTTTATTTCCATCCTATTCCCACCCTGTTCCCCGCAAAGATAACCACACTCAGTTTCTGATTTATCCTTCCTGTATTTTCATGGGATGGATGACCAGATAGTTGGTATATTGTCTTAAATCTTTTTCTTTCTTACATGGAAACTTTTTTGTAATTTGCTTGATTTCACTTAAAAGTGTATTCTGGAAATCACTCCATATGTGTTCATAGAGATTATCCTCATTTACTGTGTAAATATGATAGTTTATTATATGAGTAAATAGTTTGTGTAAATATTCTCCTATTGCTATAAAAGGATTTTAGATGGACCCAGCGGAGAGGAGGTGCTTATAAATAAAGCCAGCTCTGTGCTCTGATTCCTCGTAGAGATTTGCCACGGTTTCTTTAGGCCGCCTTCCTTATTTCCCCTTAGGAAATATGGGTTTTCGTTCTGTTTTTCTGTCTTAGAGCATCACCTTCTTTTCAGATGCTTCCATTTTCCAAGCAGGAGGATTGTTTACTCATTGGAAATATAGCTCTTCCTTGTGGTGGACTTCGTAAGAACTGGCTCTATAGGTGCTAGCTGTCTCTTTTCTGGAAACTACAGTAGTTGGAAGAAGACACTAACTTAGGGGCACCTGGCCGGCAGCTCAGTTGGTAGAGCATGTGACTCTGGATCTTGGGGCTGTGAGTTCGAGCCCCACGTTGGATGTACAGATTACTTAAATAAATAAATCTAAAGAAAAGAGAGAGAGAGGCTAACTTGGGTCAAAGCATGTGAAGGCAAGTGTGAGGAATAATTTTGCTTGGGCAGTAGAAGTAAAGATCATGTGTTCCATCCCTGAGTTCTCTCACCTCTTCGTTTTAGGTCGAACCTTAATTTCTTTGTTTGAATTTTTTGTTTAATGTTTATTTATTTTTGAGAGAGAGAGACAGACAGACAGACTGAGCATAAGCAGGGGAGGAGCAGAGGGGGACAGAGACACAGAATCTAAAGGAGGCTCCAGGCTCTAAGCTGTCAGCACAGAGCCCAATATGGGGCTTGAACTCACAAACCATGAGATCATGATCTGAGCCGAAGTCAGACACTTAACCAACTGAGCCACCCAGGTGCCCCTGAATTTTTTAAATGCCAGAAATTAACATGACACCTTTGAAGAAGAAGGAGAAATGCAGATAAGCAGGGAGAAAACATTAAAGCCACTCAAAATTCTACCACCCAGAGACGACTGCCATTAACATTTTGATGATAGCCTTCTAGCTTTTTCCCCATCTACATATATTTCTATTGCGTATGTTATATGTGTGTGTGTGTATATGTACCGTATTTATGAGTATATTTGTATTTTACAGTACATATATGTATCTTTGTCTTTTTTGTAATGAGTATTTTAACTGTGTAAATGCTCTGTCAGTAGCTTTTTAAAACTGTAGATGAAGTGTGTATCTGAAAGTCTCCTGCCCTCCGTTAAAAATCAAAACTATTCTAAGATGAAAAAACAGATAGTTATACTCGCCAGTTTCAGATAAATTTGTATTTAAAGGGTCTTACATACTACAATATATTTTTTGCACGTGAAAATATGTTTGTCAGACTCCAGAATTACATAACCTAAAGAGTTGGGTGTGAAACTTTTGGGGTGTTTTGGTTGGAAGTTGGATTCCTCCAATAAAATATTTCTTGTCTTGTAGTTAAAATATACTCGCCCTGGGCTCCCTACCTTCAGCCAGGAAGTACTACACAAATGGAAGTCAGATATCAAGAAATATCATCGCATTCAGTGCCCTAACCAGGTGGTTCTTTCTCATTCATTTGTTCAGTAAATGTTTATCAGGTTTATCAAACTACTGTCTCAGTTATTGATTCCTTCATGACAAAGTATCTGAACCTTAGTGGCTTAAACATCAGTTATTTTATTTGTTCAGAATTCTGTAAATCAGTACTTCTGTCAGGGCTCAGAGAGCTCAGGGCTCATTCTCCTGCTGGACACGGCATCAGCTGGGGTCACTCACGGGTTGGATTCAGCTGCAAGCTCAGATGAGACCTGACTGTCCAAGATGGCTTCCGTGCAGCTAATTGAGCTGGGAGCTTGGCTCCCCACGTGGCCTCTCTGCCCATGAGATTGTAGTGGGTTACCAGCAGGGTACATGGCAACTGGCTTCTTAGAGTGTTCCAAGAAAATGGAGATGAAGGCTGCAGGTCTCACAGGCCTAGCTTCAGAATTTGTTCAGCAGTATATCCTTGCCATTCTACTGGTCAGAGGAATCACAGGGTTGGCCCAGATTCAAAGGGAAGGCGATTAGACTCTGCTTCTTACACGGAAGACTGGCAGAGAATTTTCATTATTTCTTTGATCTACCATAGCTGTATATGCAGTACTCTGGGAAGGAGGAGATCTACCAGAAATAGGAGACATATTTGTACTGAAGAAGGCAGATAAAAAAAAATGTAACCATGCAATTTTCTGTTTCTCTAAGGGTCAGAGAAAAATGTATCAGGGAAGGGAATATCTTAAGCTTTTCTGAACAGCTTGTCTACCCTCCTCCCCTTTTTTTAAACCATTCCGTGGTTTTCCTTTTTACTTTTGTGGCTTGTGTGTGAATTTTTTTCTGTTTGGTTTGTAGTGCAATTTACTGGGCTTCTTCCTCTAAATGTAGGGTTGGTCATTGTGAATGGCTAGATTGCTAAGAGAAAGATGCCATTTGGTATAGTCTTCACATGATTTCTTCTTCTCTTTTTCAGGGTTGTGAGGCTGTCTACAGTAGTGTATCAGGCCTGAAGGCTCACCTGGGCTCTTGTACCTTGGTTTGTAACTTTCCAAATGCTTTATCTTAATGTGACCTCTAAAACTAAAGTCAGACATGGAAGAGAATTCAGTTTAGGTGAACAGCTAGTTACCCTGTTTGCTGTTATGTCCAGAGGCTTGGTTAGTCTTTTATGTCCTAAAGATTCTTGACCTGGTATCGGATGGGATGCCAGGATATGTCCAAGATAAAGAAAAAGCCAACATAGCCTTAAGTCTCTTGGATTTAAAAAGTTGGAGAAAAATATTATTAGTTTTGAGTCTGTATCAGAGATTTAACTTCTTCTACCTGAGCCTCTGCTGCCCTAGGCCTGCCCTGTGTTATTGGGCCTCGAACTTTCTAGAATCAATTTACATGTGCTTATCAGGATCAATGAAGATCCTCTAATCCGATCTGAATTATAGCCTCTGGGGATGGGAAGTCGACTCTATCCCTGGGTATCAGGCAAATAGCTGTTCACCTCACTGAATCTTTTCTGTGTTGACCCAGGTGCCCTATACCTCACAGACATGGGGACTGCTGCCACTTTTTAATTCCATTCAGAAACAGCTCCTCACACAAAATGAGCATCATGGGCACTCAGAGCTTCAAGAGGGGAGAGAAATCTCAGTTCAAGGCAGGAAGGGAGTGTAGGCATCCAAACCAGATCTGTCCGCGAATGCTTAGGAGTTCGTCATCATGATCTTAGTTTCTGAGTCCTTAAACTAGGCCTTATGGACGATACACCTCTAATTCTGGACTTCCAGGGCACTCTTTGGAGCAGTGGATTATAGTGCGAAGAATTATACTTTGGTGCCTCTGGCGAACTTCAGGAGTTTGATCATTTGGGAAGAGGAACCAAGAGAATCTGGAAGTGAAGTGACAGAAACAAGAGAAGATAGAAAAGTGTGATGTGTTATATAATAAAAGGAGGGAGTACTTTAGGTTGTGTTGAGGGGGTGGGGGTATTACGTATAGAACTATATTAGGATAGATTTCTAGTGGTGATAGTCTGCCTACATCTGGTTTTCCCAAATATATTGCTGTATCAGATTTTCTTCCTTCTTCCTTTTGCGGAAGTAAAATCCCCTCTTTTCATCTCTAACAAATCCCCACACATGGCCCATACGTGTTCCTGGGTTTACCAGTAATTCCCTTTTCTTTCTCTCTTGGAAACAGGGAAACTTTGTGGCTGGAAAATACAAGTGTCTTCTGTGTCAAAAAGAATTTGTGTCAGAGAGTGGCGTCAAGTATCACATCAACTCTGTCCATGCCGAGGTGACGTCCCTGCGTTCCCATCATGCTTTTGTAATCCCGTGGAACCCACACGTGTGCCCCGAGAAAGGTGGAATTTGTGTGTTGCTATGGCCTAGGACTGCCAAGGAAAGCAACTTGAGAGCGGTTCCCGGAGACCTTGGAGTTCAAATACTTTGTAAAATTAGATGGATAATTGTGTTTTTCTATGACAGCATTTGCAGTCAGTATAAGTCTGAGCCTCCCTGAGCTCTTCTGATTCTTTTAAATTCGGTTAAATCAGGCATGTGGGCATTAGGCTGAGTTTACACCTTTGAAATTCTTGTTTCCTAGCAATTTATATCCTTCTGTTTTCTAGGATTCTAATTATTGTTTTTGAGCAATCTGTTTTTAAGGTTGTTTAAAATACTGCAAAGAAACAACTGTGAAGGACATTAGTGAGACAGCTGGAGTCATTGGAATACGACGCTATTAAATAGTCATAATGAGTCAGTGCTGATGTTCCCAAATGTGATCATTGTATTGTAGTTTTGCCTTGTTCTTAGGCAGATAGATACTGTAGTTTTTAGGGATGAAATCTTCTGAAAATAAATTGCAAATGGAAGAAGGAAGAAAGAAAGGGAAGAGAGATTAACAGTGGTAAATCTAGGGTTCATTGAGCTATTAAAACTTTTCTGAAGGTTTGTACATTTTGAAAATTAAAAAATAATTTCTTTATAACAATGCTTTGAAGCTCAGGGGCACCTGGGTGGGCTCAGTTGGTTGAGCGTCCGGCTTCGGCTCAGGTCATGATCTTGTGGTCTCTGAGTTCGAGCTCTACGTTGGGCTCTGTGCTGACAGCTTAGAGCCTGAAGCCTGCTTTGGATTCTGTGTCTTCCTCTCTCTCTGCCTCTCTCCTGCTCATGCTCTGTCTCTCTCTCTCTCAAAAATAAATAAACATTAAAAAAAAATTAAAAACTGCTTTCATGTTCAGGAAGTCAAGGCTTTTCTGTTAGGGAAAGTTTTTAGTCATCTAGATGGGTAGAGAAATTGTTTCCTGTATAATTAAATACCCGTATTGCAAAAGCTAAAGGAGTAGAGTGTGCATTCTCTTGGAATATCTGACTGCAGAAACGATTTGTCGCCTGCTAAGGAAGAACAGCAAGCACCTTTAGCTGTTAACAATGTGGGCTGTAGTTCGTGTCATCAAATGTGGTTCTTGTTGTTGTACCAGTTTAAGCTTGGGGAGGCCCTTTCCGTATCTGAGAGTTCTTCTGGAATGCAGTCCTATCTTTTTTACAATAATAGTGTACCTCTTTATGCTTCAGGAAGTACTTAAAAGATAATTATCTCGAGGCGCCTGGGTGGCTCAGTTGGTCAAGTGCCTGATTCCTGATTTTGGCTCAGGTCATGATCTCACAGTTCATGGGTTCAAGCCTCATGTTGGGCTCTGTGCTGACGGCTGAGAGCCTGTAGCCCGCGCTTCGGAGTCTGTGTCTCTCTCTCTCCCTATACCCTTCCCCTGCTTGTGCGCTTCCTCGCTCGCTCTCTCAAAAATAAATAAACATTAAAAAAAGAAGATAATTATCTCCTGACAAAATCTGGCCTTTGCGTATACAGTTAACCTCTTTTCTCCAGTTTCTTCTTTAAAAAGTTGGAACCAACAAGTTTCACTTAGTTTGGGGCTGGTTCCCCAAGCATTTGTTCCATGATTTGCACCTGTGTTTATGAATTATATGTGGTGGTAAAACATTTTTATTCTGTTCCTCTCTTGCTGCCTCACATGTTCTTCCACACTTGTTTTTTTAAATAGGAATTTTCAAATACATGAAAACAGAATCCTATACGAATAGCTTTAACAGACATCATGAGTGGCTTTAACAGATATGAATAGCTTTAACAGATTGGCCAACAAATTTATGGCCAATCTTGTTTTTATTTATAACCACACCTACTTCTCTTGTTCCTTAAAGCTTATTTTTTTTTAAGTTTGTTTCTTTTGAGAGAGAGTGTGCGTGCATGTGCGCAGAGGGGCAGAGCAGGGGAGGGGCAGAGAGGGAGAGAGAGAAACCCAAGCAGGCTCCATGCTGTCCACACAGAGCCTGATGCTTGATCCCACCATCCTTGAGATCATGACCTGAGCCAAAATCAGTAGTCAGGTGCTTAACTGACTGTGCCACCCAGGTGCCCCTTAAAGGCTTATTTTGAACAAATTTCACATACCATATCAACTGTCACTGCTTCTTTCACTGTGTCTAAAATATAGGGACTTTTAAAAATTATGACCGTAACCAGCATTACACCTAAAAAAATTAACAGTGATTCTTGAATATCATTATATATCCAGTTGTTATTTAAATTATTTAAAATTCCCTGATTGCCTCATAATTTTTTTTTCCAGAGTTGGCTTGTTCAAATCAAGAGCAAAAAATCCAAAAAGGTTCATAGACTGTATGTTTTAACCTAGAGTGCTATCCGATAGAAATGTAATATGAGTCATGTATGGAATTAAAAATTTTCTAGTAACCACATTTTAAAAGTATAAAGAAAACAAGTGATGTTAATGTCAACAATCTATTTTATTTAATCCAGTATATCTAAAATACTATCTTTTGAACATGTAGTCAGTAAAAAAGTCTTGAGATACTTTACATTTTTTCATACTAAGTCTTTGAAATTTAATGTGTATTTGTTATACATTGAGAGCATATCTCAATTTGGATTAGTCATTTTTGTTTTCAAAATTTTTCAACGTTTATTTATTTATTTTTTTGAGAGACAATAGAGACAGAGCGTGAGCAGGGGAAGGGCAGAGAGAGAGGGAGATACAGAATCTTAAGCAGGCTCCAGGCTCTGATGAGCCGTCAGCACAGAGCCCGACATGGGGCTCAAACTCACAGACCATGAGATCATGACCTGAGCTGAAGTCGGCCGCTTAACCGACTGAGCCACCCAGGCGCCCCTTCAAGAGCTTATTAGCCACATGTGGCTAGTGACTCTCTCATTGGACAGTGCAGGTCTGGAAGTTTCCCCTTTCTGTCCTCTTACCCCAGATTTATTTGTTGAAGAAACAGGGTCATTTGTCACATATGTTTACGTAAATTTTGGATTTTGCTGATTACATTCCTGTGGTGGTGGTCTCCTAGCAGAGTATTTCCTGTAAATTGATTGTTAAACCTAGAAGACTGATCAGATCACTTGATTTAGGTTGAAGTCTTTTTCTTTTCCCTCCTTCCTTCCTTCCTTCCTTCCTTTCTTTTTTATGCAAGAATATTTCATAATTGGATTCCATGTTCCTTAACTCTTAGTTTTTTAAACTGAGTCTTAGAGAAGTTAAGTAATTTCCCCATGGTCACAGAGATAGAAGCAGAGTTGGGATTTGCACCCTGGTGGACTGGCTGCAAATACACTCATGAGATAAAAATCTCCTGACCCAATACTTTATATCTCATGAGAGTTTTGCAAAGGAGATAGATGAGTGGGATGATGCTAAGTGATCAGGCTTCGGGGATCACTTACTGAAGTACCCAAATCCTGTCTTATACCATAAATGCTTATAATGACTGCTCATGATGAATTTCTCCGGTTTCAAGTACAGAATTCTAAGCTAGGCTTCGCCTGTCTGTTTCCTCCTTACTGCGTTCTGCCCTAACCATGCCTTTTAGAGATTCTTCCCACACCCATTCTTCATGTTCTCTACTGTGTATTGACTGGATCGTTTTTCCCTTTTGCCTTTGTAGGACTGGTTCGTTGTAAACCCAACCACAACCAAAAGCTTTGAAAAGCTCATGAAGATAAAGCAGCGGCAGCAAGAAGAAGAAAAGCGGAGGCAGCAGCACAGGAGCAGAAGGTCTCTGCGAAGGCTGCAGCAGCCTGGCATCGAGCTTCCTGAGGCAGAGCTGAGTCTTAGAGTAGGGAAGGATCAGAGGAGGAGTAACGAGGAATCGCTAGTGTCGACCTCCTGTAAGGAACCGGAGCAGGAGCCAGTGCCAGCACAGTTCCAGAAAGTAAAGGCCCCAAAGACTAATCACAAACGAGGAAGGAAGTAGGCAGGCAGTGTGAAAGCTCCTAGGAGAGCAGACGTGATGCCGTTGTCGCGGGGGCCTGTGCTGGGAGGACTGAGTCACGGGTGCTGAGTGAGGAGAAATGCACTCTCTCAGCTGTTTGTGTAAGGCTGTGACTTTCTCAGCTCCTTCCTCTTGTGTAAATTTCACCGTTCTCCCTATTTATTCACGTTGACCCCCCCCACCCCATCCCCTTTTTGGTAGGTTTTCCTGCTGTTCCTCACTGGAGTCCTCTTGTTTTTCTCTTATCTTGCCCAAAGAGCTCCCTCTTAAGGCCAACTGTGGGCCCCTCTTGCCCTGTACAAAACTGAGAAACCTGTTTGGTTGTCCTTTTCCGTCCTGGGCTATATAGAATGTTCTTGGAAGCTCCATTGATTTAGTAGTCATTCCATCATCTCGCTTATAAAACAATTCCAAATTAATTTTTTAAAACCATACTGATTTATCATTTTTGTATTTGTGATATAACAATCCTAGAAGCTAGAACTGTTGTCACTCACGTAATAAGCTTATCCTGTCTCCTTGGGAAGCAGATTTTACGGAGGCTGTTTGTTCTCTCGATATGGCTCTAGGGTTGAATGTAAGAAAATGGATGTAGGATGAAAGAGCTAGAACCTCGCTACGCTGGTTTTACTGGGAACTGTTTTGTTTATCCCAAGTAGCAGTGACTGACTATTCCCACAGGCATGAAAGGCAGCCCAAACATTAAAATGTTGCAGACATTAAAATGATTGGAAAGAAGGAATAGAAGAAGCAATAAATACTGCCTCATCTTTCCTGGGGCTTGAGGCCCTGTCGGTTGCTATGATCAGTGCCCTCCTAAAGCTTGTTTTCTCCCCCAGTTTTAAGGATTGAGAAATACCACATCGCACTTGATGTTTTGACACAGAGTCCTAGTGTTCCTGGTAATGCCACTAACGTTGGTAGCCAAGGTACACATTCCTTCTCCCCTGGACTTGACCTTACCTGTTAGTCTATGCCGTGCTAAGTCTTTATTCCTCCCTTTAGCCAACCTCTGTCTCTTGGAATTTTCTGAGAATATTGTCCTCTATCCTCTTTTATATGTGGCGTTCTATCCTCTTTGTATCTTGAGACTTTGTCACCAGATGTAGATATTTATCTGGAGTTGGAAAGAAAAATTCCTTTTCTGTACCTCATGCCTACCTGCTAATGTCTAGGGGGCTACTTCTCTTCGAGGCCAGCTTTCTCTGAAACGTCGTTTAGAGCAGCTCTGTCGTGTTTCCAGATTCTCTTCCCCTTTTCCGTAAATATTGGTCTTATATATTCTTGCCAATTTTGGCGGCCCATGCCACATAAAAAGCAAGGACCCTTAACCCTGATACGGATAAATACTACCTTTTCAAATTCTGAAAGGCTGTTACTACTCTTTAACTCTGTATTCTGTGCTGCTCCACCTAGCTTTAAAATGTGGGCTTTTGTGAAGACCACTTTGAAACAAGGGAGCATTGAAACCAGATTTGGATACTGCCAGAATAGATAGTTGTAAAACAGGCGAAGGACTTGGTGTGTCCACTACATTTTCGTTGGCAGTTGCACCCTTAAAACCCTTTCGGTAGATGAGGATGGTCAGGGAGGAGAAATGAAGAAGCTATATTAATTTCTGGTGAGTAAGACTTGGGGAATGTTGGGCAATGACAAAAGAAATAAATGACTGTCGGTTAGAATGATGTTTCCAGTTCATTGACTCCAACCTGCTATTTGACTCCTTGCTGACACTGTATGGGGGGGTAAGAAAATGACTGGACGTGGGAGTGGGTTTGAAATAAGTTCCAAATGCGGTATCTTGGTAGCTCTTTAGCTCCTGAAGTCCGCTGCTTAATGAGTACATTTGTTTGAGATTAAAGTGAATTAGTATAAGAAGCTTGTCCGGTCTCCTCCAGGGCCCTTGCAGGCACTTTTAAAATGTTTCCTTCCTGAGGCCGGGTCTCAGTAGGACTATCCTAATCATACTATTGAGTTTTTAAGTTTTTTAGACAAAATCGATTAGAATAAATTTGACAATATAAGATATAGCCAGGATGTGGGGAATGGGAACTGTCATGCACGGTTCGGAATGTAAATTGGTACAATTACTTTGGAAACAATTTGGCAGTATCTAGTAAAGCTGAAAATATGCCCCTAAGACTGAACGGTTTTACTCCCGGATGTATACAGAGAAAATCCTCTTGCCCGGCTGTACCAGGAGATATCGCAGTATGGTTTACAACACGCAGCAGAGTCTACTGCCTGTCTGCCAAAATCTGCTCTCGCCTTGCAGACCGCACGGATTCTAGGACGTGGCTAGATTCTGTTCCCGGCCCTCCAATCCCCTGTCCCTGTAGTGAAGGGAGAGCCTGCTAACTTCTCTCCAGTAGAACGTGAGTGGAAGTGACGTGTGACACCTCCAGGGTAGAAGTGTTAAGAAAGTAAGGGTACTTCTGTGCTTTCTTTTCCCTTCATTGGGCCACATACAGATAACGAAATGGATTTAGTGGGTGGTAGAGCACAAAATGGAAAATGATTAATGTCCTGAATCACCCCATGAAGGACTAATTGCTAGCCAGGAACATCTGAGACTATTAAAGAGAAAAAAAATCATCTGTTGAGGCATTATACATGCTTGGGTCTCTTTGTTAGCCTACTGTAATACAATATCTAATTATCATCGGAAGAGGTAAATACAGTGGAATACTATATAACTATAAAATTAACTAGGGTTTGTATCATGAATAAGTTTTAAAAGTAATGAAAAAAGCAGGTTCCAGAATACATCAAATGTACCATTTATATAAGGTTTAAAAACATGTAAAAACAATATTCTGTATTGTTTATAGGTATATATATTACATAATATATACTTAGTATACATTTATAGTTTTATATTAATATGTATATAGCATTAAAACATGCACAGAAATGATAAACACCAAATTTAGGACAGTGCTTCTGGGATTCAGAGGGACTACAAGTGAATTTGTAAGTTATTTCTTAAGGTGGATAGTGAGTTCGTTGTAGTTTTCTGTAGTGTGTCTGAAATACTTCATTTTATGTATTTTTTTTGAAAGACTTCATTTTTTTATAATAATTTATTTTCAAATTGGTTTACACGTAACACCCAGTGTTCATCCCAACACGTGCCCTCTTTAATGCCCGTCACCCCCTCTCCCCCCTCCCTCACCCCCCTCACCCTCAGTTTGTTCTTAGTCTTTGAGAGTCTCTTATGTTTTATCTCCCTCCCTCTCTCTTTTTTTCCTTTCCCCTCTTCCCTCCCCCTGGTTTTTGCTTAGTCTCACAAAGTCTGACTGACTTATTTCACTTAACATAATACCCTCCAGTTCCATCCAAAAAAATCGGTTCTCACAAATTATTGCTCACCTCCTTTTTAAAAGGGATCACTTTAGAAATTTTACTTGTAACTTCATTTTTTAAAAAGTTTATTTGAGAGAGAGAGAGGACACACAAGTGTGCTGGGGAGGGACAGAGAGAGGGAGAGAGAATCCCAACCAGGCTCAGACTGTGAGTTCATGACCTGAGCTGAAATCAGGAGTCAGATGCTTAACCACCAGAGCCGCCCGCCCGCCGGGTGCCTCACTTGCGCTTCATTCTTAACCTTTCATTTTCCTCTCCCATTTAGTCTCCTCTTACCGGTCTCCTGTTCACTTTCTGTTTCAGCCACCCCAGTTCAAACCATCATCACCTCCTGCCTAGACTACAGTAGCTTCCTAATTGTTCCCTTCTGATTTGTACTGGCTTGGATACACTTCCCAGAACAGCTGTAGTGAGTCTTTAAAATTGGCAATCAGATCTCATTCATGGGCTAAAAGCCTGATAATTTCCCGGTGCACTTAGAATTCAAGCCATCCCCCTTCCTTGTCCCACAAGGCCTACTGCTGCTGCTGCTGCTAACTCTTAGTCTCCTCTCCCTCCCCTCCGCCTAAGTTCTCTGACCACTCCCCAGCTACACCTGAGCCACACCGACTTTTCTGTTCCTGGAACCTACGAAGCTCATTCCTGTTTTGGGCCTTTGCACTCACTGTTCCCATTGCCTGAAATGGCTTCCTTCCCTGGTTATCGTGCAGTAGACTTCACTGTATCATTTAGGTGTTAACTTGTATTTCCCCTTGGAGGTCTCTTCCATCTAAATGCACTTCCTGTTACATCACCCTGTTTAATTTTCTTCATTAAGCAAAGCGGACAAAAAGTAAATTGAGATAGTACCTGGTCAACCTACTGCTCACTTGTAGGTATGGATTTCGAACTACCTTTATCAGATGATTCACCCTCGAAAGTCTTCAAGGCCTTGAGGCCTCACTCTGAAAGGGACAGCCATAAAACAATACACCAGATCCATTATCTGGGATGATAGGAATTAAAAATAAACATAAGAGATGGAAGTTACCCACTTCCCAATTAGATACTCGGGACAGTAAAGGCAGGAGGAAAATTAACAGCAGAATAAGATTCTAGATCACTCCTACTTTCCAACTCCTTATCAGCCTTAGTATATATAGTTCCTATGCTTTTGTGCATCCACAGAGAATAGGGCTTCAAGTTTGTCTTGGTTACTGTGTTTTTCAAGTTCAGTCTTTCTGTATTTTCAGCTCAAGAACTGAAATATTCAGGTTAAGGAACCTGCATACTATCTAAAATTTTATCCTCTGCATTGAAATTGTGGTTTTCTTATGTGCACACTTGTAAGAATAAGACTTGCAGAAGCAGTAATAAGAAAGAGGAGTGATGGAGAAGAAAATATGTTACATTGGAAAAATAAAAAAATCAACATACATTATAATATACACTTTATTTTTAATAACAAAATACACATTTAACAAAATTGTTAAAGCTAGAGGTAAAAGGCATTTGAGGGAGAAAAAAAATCTTTAATCCAATTTTAAAGAAATTCATTTTACATAGGAATAAAACAAAATTCATGAATATTATTTTGTAGTTTCTTATCATTGACAATTTCTGGAAAACGTAAAGTTGGGTTATATTTCCCCATAGAGGAGTGATGTTAAAATATGCGGTTATATTCCTGTACTAGGATTTAGCATTCAAATAAATAACTAGTCTCTGATACGTCGTAAGTGCAAAATTATATTTTTTAGTGCAAAAAATTTTTAAAAACGAAACATCTATACTAATTAAAAATCTTACTTCCAGTTTTTCTAAATAGACATAAGGCACATATTACTTTTTACAAAAGGCATTTCATGTACTATCAAGTGCACATACAGTAAGAAAATGTAACAAGTGACCTAAAATTGAAGTACTTATTATATTTAACATTTAATGATCTTGTCGTCTTCGAATTTAGAATGTTAGAGAAATAGATGGCACATGTCTCTTTAAAAAGTCCAAAGATTTTAACACTTTTTTTGGATATATTTTCCTAAAACAAGCAGAGGCATTTAGCACCTAATTAATGCCAGAGGTATTTCTTCGCAGTAAAGATTGTCAAAAGTAGGCGCTGACCGAATACACCTCCCTTTCTGCTCTTCTCAATGTACTCAGTTGAGGGGTGGAGCATCAGACAAAAGGCCCTTGTGCCCAGTGCTTTTTTTTCTTCCTAGCTCTTACCGAACTTGCAGTTCAGTTAGATTACTTTTTCACTCTTGACAAAACTAGAGAAGGAGGTGGCAGCCACTGGTGTGAACTTGAAAAAGAGCTTAAAAGAAACACTTTGCCTTTGTGTGGAGCTGGTCAAGGGGCACGAGGATCATTGGTTGGTGACGGAGCAGAAGGCACTGGATAAAGTCACTCTGAAATGCTATTCTTAAAGGTGTTGTTTATATAAAGAAATCTAGTTTAGCTAGATGAAATAAATCACACAACTCTTTTCATTTCCTCGAGGCGGTTTTCTTGAGCTAGTGTGAAGTACACGCGTTTAGGAAATGGTATTTAGGTTATCTGGAGATTTGAGGAACATCCTGTTTATCAACAAGATTAAAGGAAACCCTAATAAGGGAAGCCGGTCACACAAACATCTAGCAGTACTGCTGGAAAAACACCACCTAATCCTTCATCCTAACACATCGTGATGGATGTTTTACCATCGCAGTCTGAGGTCCCGAAGCCTTGCCGACCAGGTTTAGACCGCACCTGAGGATTCTTTCTCCAGTCTTTCTATAATCAGTGTTATTTTGGGAATTGCTTTGGATTAATACTTGATTTGGTACTTAGGACGGGTGTTCTTGTGGTTTCTGGAGCACCCTGTCCAGGGCTCCAGTTATGCCTTCCCAGTCGGTTCCTCCCCCGGACTAAGGCCTCCACATACCACTGTTCCTGCTGCAGCTGCTGCTTCTGATTTATGAGCCAGCTCTTAGTAGCCTGCAACTCCTGGCACTGCTGAGCTTGCTTCCCTAATTCCTTCTTTAACTGCTGGTTCTCTCTCCTGGTGTCACAGCAGAACTCAAAAGTATACTGCTTTGCTTCCAACTCCAAGGCCTGGACCTTCCTTTCAAGCTCCTCTCTTTCTCTTTTTCCCAACTGCTGCGGGTCTGACTCTCTCAGTTGTTTCTCCAGTAATGCTTTTTCCTGGACCAACTGGACCTGGAATTCCCGTTTCTTTGCATCGATCTCAGCTTGGGCTTCCTTTTTCTTCTCCTGTAATACCTGCAATACCTGCATTTCTCTCTCCTGTTTCTCCTTTACTAGTGAAACATCCCTCAGTGCCTGCAACTGCTGCTTTAAATTGGATTGGAAGTTTTCCCTCCGAAAGAGCTCCCTATTATACACTGAGGTTTGTTTTGCATAATTAGAGGCTAATTCTTGTCTCCTTTGTTCAATCTCCTCCTTTTTTTGTAAATACTGGTTCCATAGCTCTTCAGGCTGCCTTCTGTACGCCTGAGTTTCGTTGTTTAGGTAGTCCAGAAAGAATTGGTTTTCAGTCTGGACAAGTAACTTTTCATTGTGTAGCTGCTTGGTTTCCTGCGTTAGTGATTCTTGCCGCATCTGAGTTTGTTTTATCCGGTTGTTCAGCTTCCTCAGCTCCCTCATTGTGTTTTCTTTAAACTTTGTCCCTGACTTTGTTAGCGTCTGTGGCTTTAAAATTTCATCTAGTAAACTAAGATACGGTGCGGTGGAATTCCCAGAGTCCTTGGCAAACCTGAAGGAAGAACAAGTGAGACATTCCCCTATCAATTCTTAATGAAAATTTAGTAAATACGAAATGCGCAATTGTACTTGAATTCATACGAGAAAATATTTTTGAGTACCTATTATGTTCCTAACACTAAGCATAGCATGAGGGATACAGTTAATGGTAAAGGTTAATTTAAGTAGCAGTCACTACAACCCTGTGAGGTATTACCTCCATTTGACAGAGAAAACCGGTTCAGAGAATTTAAATGACGTGGCTACGATTTACACCGCCAGCAGGTGGCAGAGCTTGCGTGTGAAACCCAATCTTGGGAGTTACAGAACACTACAGCAGCTACAAAGGGCCGCAGGCACATTTGGGGTGGTCGGGAGTCACAAATTTCCCGGCTTTTCCACCACCTTTCCGGTTTCATGGACACTTTCTTCGAGGGAAGTGCCCCTTCACCTACTTGCTCTGGGAATCCAAGTGTTCATCTTCAAGGTCCCCGTATTGTTCACAGAGGGTGCCTGCCAAGGACGGAGCGCTAGTGTCAAGGTCCTGCGCCACGCGGAAATGGCGTCCCCTTGCGAAAGGTTTTCGCAGTTTCTCCGTTCTGGGCTCCTTGGGTTTCTGCGGTGCCCAGCAACGCCTCGGGTCTCGCCTCACCCCAGCCCCTGCCGGTCCAGCCTGGATCGGCTGATCCTCGCAGGTTGCCGAATTGGCCCTAGCTGCCGGTTCCCCGGCGGCTCCTTTTCCCGCTCCTGGGCTGCCAAAAGAGAAACGCACTTTTTTCATTTTCGATTTGTAGGGGCCCCGCTCTGGGGACCTCATCTCAGTTCGCTTGGGGGACGAGAACTCAGCTCTTCTCATGCCCTTCCCTATAACGATGAGTGCGTCTTTTCTTGGCCACCTCCAGCCATCCTCCCAGCCCCTCATGTCCCCGCTACTGGCCCAAGTCGGCTCCCAGCCTAGCCGGGAGGTAGGGAATCGCACTCGCCCTCCGCCCCCCATCTCCTTCCCTTTTCGCTCTGGTTGAGTTCTAGCCTCTATCTCGGCCCCTCGCGTCACGGAAGCCTCTCTAGGCACGCAGCGTCTCTATGGTAGAGTGGGTGGAGCCAGGAGGAAGATGGCGGAGCACGTAGATGAACCTGAGTCGCAGGCTTCGGGGGGTCCTCGGCCCCCAGTGTGTCTGTTGGTGTTGGGAATGGCGGGATCTGGGAAAACCACCTTTGTACAGGTGACAGGGCGCGGGCGTAGTAGGTGCGCGCGAGAGGTTGACAGTGGCAGGCGAAAGGCCAGGGAGGACGGGAGGAAGGTCTCAGGGGAGTTGGAGGGGACTCGCGTGTGGCTTTCGAGAACTTGCCAGCAACTCCTGTTCCTTCCTTAGGCTAGGCTTTTCGGACTCTAGTCTTATTTAATTAGGGCTAGGGTTCTTTTCTGCCCACCCTCAGTTTGTGCTTGGGAACTTACCACGTTCTGGAATTGTCTTACCGACAAAGTTGCCAGCTCCTCGAAGACAGTCTTAAGAGTAACTGGCAATTAATACGGTGCCAGCACACGGGCTTTAGGTGTAGACTGTTAAAGAGTTGTTTCTTGCACAGCTGTCATGTTGCAGCCACTGAGGACACAATGAAATTGAGTTTACAAGGTTCCCCGCCTTTTGGAGCTAATGTTTTAGTAGGAGTGCTAGAAAAAAAAAAAAAAAAAAAAACACCACACAAATCAAGTAGATAAGTGATCGAGACTAGGGGGTGGCTGTGTTAGATGCGTGATAAAGAAAAGGTAGCGTTTCATCCGAGTTGAATGTTGGAGGTGGATATTGGGGGCGAATGTTTCAGGTTACTGAGAAAGGTAAGTACAGAAGTCTTCAGCTATGATCGATAAAGGAATAGAAGTTCGCTCTTGGCCCCTATCATTCCCTCTTCACTACATCCCTCTCCCCATACCTCTGCAGAGGCTTACCGGACATCTGCATAGCCAGGGCTCTCCACCTTATGTGATTAATCTGGACCCAGCTGTACACGAAGTACCCTTTCCTGCCAATATTGGTAAGTAAACTGTACCAGAACTGTGCGAAGTCCCTCAGAAAATGGAAAGCTTCCAGCTTGCAAGTCTTCAGTGCTTTCATTTTTCAAAACTGTCTACTTTCATTTTCCGTGAATTTGCTAGACTCTCTAAATAAGTCTTCTCCCTTATTCATATTTTTTTTATTTGCTCCTTTCCCTAACTAAATTTGCTTCCTTCTCACCGTTCTCTCTTCCCTCTTTCTGACCGTAGGGCGTCAGGGTATTGTTACTTGGGATAGCAAAATGACAGAAAGTCAGTCTTCTCCCTTCCAGATCATAACACCTTCAGCAGGCTCTGATACATAAACCTGTTTTATTTAGTTTTCTTTTCTCAGAAGTTTAGAGTATAAGAATTCGTGTGTGGTAGTTCACTTACTGATCTATAGGAACCTTTCTTCCACTCCCAACGTTACATGGGAAAATATGTATGTATATATATGCAGGTATGCATTGTTTTGGAGAGGGGTTTCCAGTTATCATGAGGCTTTCAGAGGAATCTGGCTATGAAAACAATTAAGAGTGGATATGATTCAGTGTCATAATTCTTTTTTTTTTCATTTTTATTTATTTATTTTTAATTTTTTTTAATGTTTATTTTTGAGAGAGACAGAGAGAGAATGAGCTGGGGAGAGGCAGAGAGAGAGGGAGACACAGAATCCAAAGTAGGCTCCAGGCTCTGAACTGTCAACATAGAGCACGATGCGGGGCTCGAACTCATGAACTGTGAGATCATGAGCTGAGCTGAAGTCGGACGCTCAACCGACTGAGCCACCCAGGCGCCCCTCAGTGTCATAATTCTTGATGGGAGCTGCGGGTCTCCTGATTTCTAGGCTGTGCTAATCTTCTGCCTCCTTGCCTCTCAATCTTGTTAAGCTGCTTGTACCCCAGTTATACTAATAAAGGAAAGCCTTGTATTAAGCAGAGATCATTTGGGGAAGAGTTTGGGAAAAAATTGACATCTTCTCACTTAAGGATAGACTTCTGTCGATAGATGAATGGATCAACAAGATATAGTGTATATACCATGGAAATTGACTCAACCATGAAATAGAATGAAATCTTACCATTCGTGACAACATGGGTGGATCTAGAGAGTTTTATGTTAAGTGAGCTAAATCAAGATGGAGAAAGACAGACAGATACCTTATGATTTCACTTATATGTGGAATCTAAAAAACAAAACAAGGGAATAAACAAAAGAAACAACAGATTCATTGATACAAGAAACAAATTGTTGGTAACCAGAGCGAGGAGGAATTAGGAGGTGAGTGGAACAGGTGAAGAGGATTAAGAGATGCCGATGTTCAGTTACACAGTAGATCATGGGGATATAATGTACAGCGTAATATAATAATTTTATATGGTGACAGATGGTAATTGGACTTACTATGGGGATCATTTTGAATTATGTAATAATATCTAATCATTATGATGTAAATCTGAAACTTAGATACTCTATGTCAGTTATACTTAAATTTAAAAAAAAGATGGAATTCTAATACTTGGTGGGGTCTACAGGCTGATAGGTTTTTTTTTTGTTTTTTTTAGATAGGTTTAGTTAGATAGTACTGGATACATTAATTTTCCGTTTGAAAAATCGTGTCTGCATTACCCTGTTACTAGTGGGCAGTAAGAAATAAACTTTCTTGATTTAGCTCCCGTTTTTTTCCTTTTTTAAATTTTTTTAACTTTTATTTTAATTCCAGTATAGTTCAAATATAATGTTATATTAGTTTCAGGTGTACAATATAGTGATTCAACAGCTTCATATCTTTTCGCTCTTTTTCTATGCATATGGTCGCTGATAAGGTATTTAAGTTGTGCAGAACTTTCCTCCTTGTCTCAGACCATGTCTACCTTAACTTCCGAGCTCCTAGCTTTACATTTTTCATGGGTGACTTGCCAGTTGTCCTTTGTGAGGAAGGAAAGCAGTGTGAAGCTGGGGGACTTAGTAGGAGAGAACGCAGACGAGAGAAGCCTGAAAAGCCACTTTCAGCTTCTCGCTGGTAGAGAAGGTACTTGCAGGCAGGGCGCCTTCTGCCTTTCTGTTCTCGTGATCTCGCTTTTTTGACCTATTGTAGTTCATTGACCTTAGCTTAAAAATTTAGAAAACAGATTTGAAAAGTAACTGACATACCAAGAGAGAACCTTATTTTTTCTCCTCAGAGGAAGCAGAGATGATGTGAGCATCCTATTGGCTGAGGCTATTATAGGTGGAGGGTCTCAAACTTACTGTTTCTTACGTGTTAAATTCCAGTGAATTCTTTTCTCTCCTCCCCCAGATATTCGTGACACTGTCAAGTATAAAGAAGTCATGAAACAGTATCCTTTTCTGCATCTGCTTCCTGTGCTCACTCATCCCTGGATAATTACTGTCTATATTTTGTGGCTTTGAGTGAGTGTGTTTGCACTTCTTTGTAAAACAATACTAGCGAAAGCATTTAATTGCTTTAAAGTAATTTTTTAAAGGATTTTCCTTTTATTTTAAGTTTATTTATTTATTTTGAGAGAGAGCGTACATGCGCACATACAAGCAGGGGAAGGGCAGAGGGAGAGGGAGAGAGAGAGAATTCCCAGCAGGCTTGGAGCTTGACGTAGGGCTTGAACTTACAAACTGTGAGATCATGACCTGAGTTGAAATCAAGAGTCAGATGGTTAACTGACTGAGCCACCCAGACTCCCCGTTTTAAAGTAATTTAATTAGGGGGATGGAAAGATGAATGTGAGGAAAGGTAGGTGATTAGAAATAACTATTTCAGCTTGTGATTTCAGTTTTCTTACCATTTCCCTAGAATTATGGGCTGTGGTAATTAGAGAGCACAGAGAGAAGCTAGCTGGGGCTGTGCCTGGGTTCCATAAAGTAGGGTTGCCTCAGAGGCCACTACCTCCTCCAACTGGGAAACTCAGAAATGAGTAGGTTTATGTAGTAGGATCAAGTCTTAGTACATTGCTGTGTGAAATGTGTACTTTGAGTGTAGGTGGGTCTAGGTAGGTTAACTAATTATAATCAGGTTGCTTGATCAGTGAGGATCAGAGCAAGGAGTGTGATATAGATGGTCTTAATGGCTAATGCCTTTAGGCTGTCACTGCCTAGTGCTTCTGTTACATTTTGGTCACTTTATGTATTTTTTTAATGTTTGTTTATTTTTGAGGAAAAGAGAGTGCAAGCAGGGGAGGGGCAGAGAGGGAGACAGAGGATCTGAAGTAAGTTCTGTGCTGACAGCAGAGAGCCCAGTGCAGGGCTTGAACTCAAGATCTGTGAGATCATGACCTGAGCCGAGGTTGGCTGCTTAACGGACTGAACCACCCAGGCGCCCCACATTTTGGTCACTTTAATTTCTTCATTTTGCTTAGCCATCCCTAAAATGACACATGGATGAGGAAGATGTTGACAATGAGTATTTCCTTGTGAGGTTAGGGGTGTGTGGTATATTCTAGTCAAGGATTAGCTGCTAGTGTCCATTCATGGACCACTAAGTTATAATGCTGTTTGAATGATATCCTGAGCATGAACTTCATCATCTAAATTGATTTATAAGTAATTTAAATCCTCAACTTAATGTCCAGGTATGGACTTGGGCCCAATGGTGGTATAGTGACCTCACTCAATCTCTTTGCTACCAGATTTGATCAGGTATGTCTGTTTCTACTTTTATAGACATGGCTGTGTAAAAAGAATGGGGCTTTTTACGTGGGACAGATAATTGTCATTGGTTAGGTTTTTCTCTATCATCTACTTCTATAAGAATGTTTCATAGTTACTAATTTTTTACTCTGATGGCACTCCGTGAGACAGGCTATTAACATTTTACCAAGCACCAAGGGATATGACCTGACAGTGACTTGGCACCACTCTCCAGGGCATCGCAGTGCTGCTGATGTGGCTGTGTTTCTGTAGTTCACTGAGTTCAGTAGTTGGTGTCCTAAGACCGAGAACACAGAGATTCAGTAGTTGATAGTGCCTAAAAGGCAGGCCTCCCTGGAGAGGGCCCTGTGATTTTTGTGTTGAAAATTTTGTGATTATCTGTTATAATTCTTTCTCTTTTAGGTCATGAAATTTATTGAGAAGGCCCAGAACATGTCTAAGTAAGTGGTTTCAGTTTCTGTTTATTATTTTGTAGTTGACATGTCTCTAGAATTTCAGGATACCATCAGGCTCTGAAAGAGTAGAGGCTGAGATAAAACCATTAGAAGTGAAGAAAAAAAGTGGGCGAAAAAGTCATTAAGATGCTATACAGTGAAGAGCAAAATTTAACAGTATCCTGTCACCAATCACTGTCCTATAAGCCCACAACTTCCTAGGAGGCATTTTGAGACTTTGTCCAAATTCAGTTGTCTACCTGCCTTCTCTTGGGAGACCATAGTTGTTGGCATTAAAGTCTCTGAAACACCTTTCTAACCCTTGTTTAAATGAGTATAGTTTACACGATTTTAATTTAAATAGGGGCGCCTGGGTGGCTCAGTTGGTTAAGCAGCCGACTTCGGCTCAGGTCATGATCTCACAGTTTGTGAGTTCTAGCCCCGCATTGAGCTCTGTGCTGACAGCTCAGAGACTGGAGCCTGCTTCGGATTCTGTGTCTCTCTCTCTCTCTGCCCCTTCCTGACTCACACTCTGTCTCTCAAAAATGAATAAATGTTAAAAAAAATATATAAATATATGTAAATACTATCAAAATATAAAATAACACTTTTCTTATTATCTATATTTAACTGTCATTAGGTCATAATAGGTTCACTTTTTAAAAAAAGATGATCATTATTTTTGTTAAAAAAAGATGATATGCTCATTATAGAGAATTCAAACTATATGTAACATTTAAAAAAATGAAACTATCACCCTGATTCCCACTGGAAGTAACTCATTACGATTATTTATTATTTTATAATATTATTTTAGAATATGAATATATATAAAATTATTATATAATATTATATATATATTGTCATTACAATCAGTGACTATCATTCCCCATGTTTCCATGCAATATACATAGAAGGATGGATGGATAAGGTGTTTTCACAAAAATGGAATGTACTAGAGGTAAAAAAATATCGGCTTTATTGAGATAAAATCCACAAAGTGCACTCTAATTTTAAAGTACACAGTGTAGTGATTTTCAGTGTATTCATAATGTTATGCATTGATCACCACTATCTAATTCCAGAACGTTTTCTTCGTCCTCAAAAGAAACTCCATAGTCATTAGTAGTTCCCATTATTCCTCCTTCCCGCCCCAGCTCCTGGCGGCTGCACCATATGACATTCTCACCAGCACAGTATGAGCGTTCCTTGTCCACATCCTTGCCAGTACTTGTTATGTCCTTGTTACATCCTTGTTTTTGTTATAGCCATGTCTGTCGGCGTGAAGTGGCATGTCATTATGGTATCACATTTGATTTATTTTTCCTCAATGATTTTGAACATCATTTTATGTACGTTTTAGTCGTTGGTGTATATTTGGAGAAATGTCCATTGAAAAATTTTGGCTTATTTAGAAAAATAGTTTTATTTAGATATGTAATTCTTATATCACGTAAAGTGTACATTTCAGTGGCTTTTACAGAATTATGCAACTGTAACCACAGTCCGTTTTAGAATATTTCCATCACCTCAAGAAGAAACACTGTATTCTTTAGCTATCACTCGCCTGTCCCTCGATTTCTCCTTCCCCTCCACCTTTACCCCCACGGCCACCCCAGGAAACCAGATGGTTTCCCAAGAGATTTCCCTTCTGGTTTTGCTTATCTCTCATTTTTTAAAAAAGTTTATTTATTTTGAGAGAGAGAGAGAGAGAGCATGTACATGAGAGAGAGAGAGTGGTGGCGTGGCAGAGGGAGAGGGAGAATCCTGAGCAGGCTCCAAGTTGTCAGTGTGGAGCCTGACACAGGGCTCGAACTCATGAGCCTGTGAAATCATGACCTAAGCCGAAATCAAGAGTCAGATGCTTACCCAGCTGAGCCACCCAGGCGCCCCTGCTTCTCGCTTATTTTTAATGCAGTAGGTTTCTAAAACTATCACAGTTTCCTCTGTGGACATTTGCAGCAATTTGTGGACTGCTGCTCCTGCCTGGTAGTATGACTACTGGACGTTGAACAAAGCCTGGGGGAATGTAGTCTGCATTTTAAGGGCAATGGAGGAAGTCTTGGATGATCAGACGATCAGTGTTTTGTGTGATGGAATCTCTTTCAGCATTGCACCAGTATAAAACTTCTGTAATGGCCTTTTTTAAAAAAATTAATTTTAAATGTTTATTTATTGAGAGAGAGAGTGAACAGGGGGAGGTGCAGAGAGAGACTCCCAAGCAGGCTCTGCATTATCATGGGGCTTGATCTCATGAGTGGTGAGATCATGACCTGAGCCGAAATCCAGAGTCAGATGCCTTACTCACTGAGCCACCCAGGTACCTGCCCTTTATGGTCTTTTCTTGACACAGATATGTCTTGATTGACACACCTGGACAGATTGAGGTGTTCACGTGGTCAGCTTCTGGGACAATCATCACTGAGGCCCTGGTGAGTATTTTTGGACTTGTTACTTAGAGTAACTAGAGAACTAGCCTGGTTAAGCATCTCTTTATTGCCTGGGACCTTATGTGTGAGGGAGTTATGGAATCTGTGTACACCCTGCTTCAAATGACTGTCCCTTGCTAAGGAAGGTGGGGGGAGTTTGGGGATAGGTTATGAGCCCTTTGACTAAAGCCGTGGTTATTTTGTGGATTTAGGCATCTTCATTTCCAACAGTTGTCATTTATGTCATGGACACATCAAGAAGTACCAACCCAGTGACCTTCATGTCCAATATGCTCTATGCCTGCAGGTAATTGATTCTTGGTGGGCATGGTATTACATCAAGGTATGAGGCCTCCTTTTTTTTTGTGTTTGAGTCCTGGGTGCTTACCAACCTGGATTTGTGGTCATCCAAATTTGCCCCTCAGTTTAGTGGTTATGAGTTGGGGTGAGGTTGGAAGGGAAAAGAGGCACATGTGTTGGCATTGTGTATGAGCAACTTATCTTCCTTGCTCATTACAGAAACAGGTGGTGTATGAATATATGAATATCAACCTTCTGGTAGTTGCCCCCAGTTGCATGAAAGAAGTCTAGATAGAATAGAGTTCCCTGGTGTAAGTGCTCCTTTTCTGTGTTATGACAGGTAGAGTTAAATTATAATATGAGGGATCACGAACAAAGAGATTTATTTATAATTCCAAAAAGAACAAGTTTGCCCCAGGAATAGTATCATTAGGGGCAGAAGGACATGCGTCACTCGGGTATGTGAGTACATGGGAGCAAGACCAACCATTATTAAATCTGAGAGAGTCTGATTTCGGGGGTACCTAGAAGCCACTGCCAGCATTTGTGCCTCCTAATATGACTAGAGATGTCCCTTCTAGTTAGATACAAGAAATCCTAATCCAAATAGAAATTCGATGACAGCAGTTTTTTGTCATATTTATTGTTTAAAAGACAATTATTTGGTAAAAACAAACAACCAGGAAAAAAAACATACAAAAACCAAGATCAGTATTAAAGCATTATTATTCCAAGAAAGTGCGTGTGGTGTCTGCTTGATGGCAGTGATGGTTTTTCCTCTTGGGAGAGGAGAATATGAGTGCTGTGTAAGAGTGGATACCTGTATGTAGTGTCTGAACCCATCCCCCATCTCTTTATTCCATTCCAACAGACTGACACCTGGCAAGCAAGAACTTACGTGCATTTACTAATCATGTCTTGATGTTTGATTTTCAGCATCTTGTACAAAACCAAGCTGCCTTTCATTGTGGTTATGAATAAAGTAAGTGGATCCTCCTTTTGTGATTCTTTTTCATTAGAACCTTGTGTTAATGGAAGGTTTGAGTAGGTGAGAAGGATTGTCACATTATGGAGAACAGATTCAGACTTAAACAAGCACTTCTTGGAAGAAGATTCAGTCGGATTATATGAATATATGAATATTTATCTCTGACTCTCATCAAAGTAGTTTTAAGCCAGATAGAGTAGCCGCTGAGCCATAGTGTATGTTATCCCTCAGAACTGTGACTGTGCATGTGCATGTGGGGGTGGAAGTAGCAATTAAAACAGATACTAAACTTCCCTGTTGTAAGGGTTGATGGCTAGGATTCAAAAGACCACTTCACTTCAGAGCTTAGAATGCGTTGGCGTCCACTGTGGCCATGGTCACTTGGCAGTGGATAGTGGACGGTCTGTATCCATCAAGAGAACACCAATCTTCATTTAATTATTTACAACAGTCTTGGCTCATTGTGATTTGTTGTAGTGGAGAAGGAAATGGGGGAAACAGAAAGGAACTATATGAATAATTGTTCTTTGTTGTTACCACTTAATTAAATTTTTTGGCATCGTTTGATGTCTGAACTCATCTCTGGTTGCTGATAGTTGACTTCTTTCTGGTACAGACTGATATCATTGATCACAGCTTTGCAGTAGAATGGATGCAAGATTTTGAGGCTTTCCAAGATGCCTTGAATCAAGAGACTACATACGTCAGTAACCTCACTCGTTCAATGAGCCTGGTGTTAGATGAGTTTTACAGCTCACTTAGGGTAAACTTTTTCTTCTGCTTACACTTTATACAACCTCTTAACCAGTCTTAGAACCTATCTTAGGAAAGAAATTCATTACCTTCAGAAAAAAGCATTTAAAGCATTCCTTATTGAAAACTGGCAGTTTAAAAGATAAATAAGCCTGGTTTGCTCAGTTGGTAGAGCATATGACTCTTAATTTGTGGGTCATGAGTTTGAGCCCTATGTTGGTTATAGAGATTACTTAAAAAAAAAAAAAAAGATAAGGTAAAGACCCTGCCTTCAGAGTTTATGGTCTAGTTTGAAGAGAAGGCTACACACACAATTGAAACATGATATGTTGTGGTAAGGACCTTCCAGAAGATTAGAGGTCGGGCCTATTGCTGGTGAGGGGCAGATCACTCTCGAAATGAGGGATTTTGGAAGATAGATACAGCATTAGAGGTGTGCTTTGAAGGAAGGATAAGCTTTATATAAGCACAAGTGGGTAGGTGTATGGCAAGCAGTATGACAACTGCCTAAGCAAAGGCATTGATACTAATTTTTATAGAGAATGGACAGTGGTTGAAATTTACAGGGAATATATGAGAAGTCTTCCTACTGTTCCCGCTGATTCTTTCTTTTCTGGTCCTGTCTTTTCCATAGACTTATTTCCATGGTTTTTGAGGATACATGCTGTTTTGCTTTGTTTTAGCTTCACTTTTTGTCAGAGATTTCTTGAAGTTACTAAACTTCTTTTGTGAAGATTTTATGATATTTGAACAAAGTAATATATACCATTTAAAAATACACACTTGCTTCCTCAGTGGCGTTAATGATGCTTTTGGCAGGTGGTGGGTGTGTCTGCTGTTGTGGGTACAGGCTTAGATGAACTCTTCATGCAAGTCACCAGTGCTGCAGAAGAATATGAAAGGTGAGGATGAAGGAAAATCCTGTAGATGACATTTTTAGCAACGCGCAATCTGGTATGATAGCAGCTTTACCGTTCAAAGCATTTTGGTTTTCATAGTGTAGGTATTCTATTTACCATGTGTTATGTGTACTGGGTCTGTATGTGTACACTTTGGGATAACAAGTCCCGTTAACTTTTTTAAAAATAGGAGTATAAAACCTTCAGTGTATTGAAAGATTAAGCACAAGAGTCATCAGACTTTTTTGTAAAAATCCAGATAATAAATATTTTGGGCTTTGTGGGCCATACAGTCTTTGTTGCAACTGCTCAACTGTCACTGTAAGGCAAAGGTGTCCATAGACAATTTGTAAACGAATGGGTATGGCTGTGTTCTAATAAAGCTTTATTTACAAAAATAGGCCGCGAGCTTGATTTGGCCTGTTTGCCACATTGACTGACCCTGGGTTAAGAACATAGACTTTGGAGGGGAACCTGGCTGGCTCGGTAGAGCATGTGACTCTTGATCTCCGGGTCATGATTTCAAGCCCCCCATTGGGCGTAGAGCTTACTTAAAAAAAATAAAAATAAAAACAGACTTTGGAGTCAGACAGGCATGGGTTGGATTTCTGTTTCCTCCACTTAATAAATGAGTAGCCTTAGGAAGTTTTCATCATTTGTAGATCAGGGATCATAACATTTATTGTTAAAGTTGTTGTGAGGATTATTTGTGAAAATACATCTGAAGCACCTAACACACTTGCTGACATGTAGCAAGTGTACTTCATGATAAGTGGTTTTTTTATGGTAATTGTGGTAAATACTGGAATTCTATCTATCGAAAGGTAAGTGTATCAGAGCACTTTTCTTTGGGTTGGTGGCATGATCATTGGCTGCTTGTAGTATGTTCTTTGGCTTCATACTTAGAAAGAGTCTAACAACCACATGGTGGTTGTCAGACACATTATTTTGATTCATCAGATAATGGGTCTTTTTGTGTGTTATCGAAGCTTCAGGTAGACGCTTTTCTGTGTCCTGTTGTTGGTGCCCAGATTAGCCACATAATTATATATTGGGCTACCTGAGCCCAACAGGCCTGCCTTCTTTTATTGATTTCAAATGTTTATCCAAATGAGGCATGAACTTGGGGCACATGGCTGGCTCAGTCTGTAGAGCATCTGATTCTTGATCTCGGGGTTGTGAGTTTAAGCCCCATGTCAGGTGTAGAGATTACTAAAAAAAAAACAAACAAATAAACTTAAAAAAAAAAAAAAAGATGAGCTCATCAGTCGTGGACACCAGAGTTCATCTTTCTAGCCCCGCAGTCTGTCTTTTGTATCTTTGCTGGTCACAGGGTCGGGGCAAGCACCTTCACTTTTAATTCCAAAGGGTTAGAATCTCAGTGACTGAGACTTGTTACATCTAATGTTCAGTGAGGTAAGAGCTTCTGTTACTGTCAGAGATCTAGGAAAATAGAAATGATGTGGGGGCAGACAGGACATATTATTAAGCAAAAGAATTAAGAAAGTGTTTTCTCTTTCCAGGGAGTACCGTCCTGAATATGAACGTCTGAAGAAATCACTGGTAAGAGGGGAGGCTATTTGTATATTTTGGGCCACTAAAAAAAAACTTCAAACCATGTACTAATAATTCTTCTGCCATAAATGATTTCATTTTAGCTTATCACGGTATGTTTTAAATATTTGTTATTTTAAATTAGTAAATGTGTATGTGTGCTGTCTGGATGCAGAAGGGCCCCTTAATTATTTTTCTTCTCTTTATTTGAAGTTTTAAAAATCTGATTTTTCCTATTACATTTGCGAAAGCACTTCTTATGTCCTACCTCACTCCTCCAACGCTCATTTAAGCTCATATAAAGGCTACTTATAGAATTTTAAGATGAAAGAGGTGGTTCACAGTGTTTATTCCAGATAATCACTTGGCCTGTCCCCTTTGGCTGCACTGGGCCCCTTATCACTGCTGTGTCTACTTGAGGGTTCTTTTGATATGTTTTTGTGCCGTATTTCTGAAACCTCTAAATCAGTCTGCAGAGCCCTTCAGTCTGAACTTGTGCTAATCTGGGCGCATGCTGCTTATTGGTGTTTCTGTCCCCATATCAGCCTTCTCTTACCTGCCTCAATGTCTAAATAGCCTTTAGTATTTGTATACTTAGTCATCTCCTGTTAGAATTCTGGCATCTAACTCGGGGCTCCTTTTTTAATATGAGGATATTTTTCTCTGTATGTACAGGCCAGTGCACAGAGCGAGCATCAGAAAGAGCAACTGGAACGCCTTCGGAAAGATATGGGCTCCGTAGCCTTGGACACAGGCACTGCCGCCGGTATTGGAGGGTCTCTTGGTGTTAGGAACTAAAGCAGGATGTGCTTATTTCCACCGAGCAGGAAGACACCTACACTTAGGAGAGAGAAAAGAAAAGCATAACGATAATGTGGTGGTTTAGATCGATCACTTGATCTATCATACCACATTTACTTTGTGTGTGTGTATATATATATATAAATAAAATGATTTAGAAAGACAAACTCCTGAAAGTTTTATATATATATACATATATATATATATCCATACCACTTTGAGTTCTTCTTTAGGTAGTTTTTGTTTTTGCTTTACTTTGGCAAGATACACGATATCTTCTCTACTTTCTTAAATACTTTTCACCCTCTGTCCCCCTCCTTTTTTACTGTTTATTTTGGCCTGATTTCAGATTAACAGAAAAATTGTGTGGCTAGTATAGGAATTACTATAGACCATTCAACCAGATTCCAAAAATGTTAATGTTCTACAACATTTACTTTATTCTTTCTTTCTTTCTCAATATGTATGACTTTATATTTTATATAAGTATGTAAATGTATTTGTAAACAGTGTTTATACATTGTATATATTCCTTTTTTCGGAATCATTTAAGAATAAGTTATGGATTTACTCTTGAATATTGTCCTTGAATACTTCAGTGTCTATTTCCTAGCAACAATATTATTTTATATAATCCCGTTGTAGTTACTAAAAATTAGGAAATTAACACCAATACTGTCATCTAATGTGTAGTCCTTATTTAGATGTAGCCATTTGCCCCATGTAGCAGGAGAAAATCCTGGATCTGCATTGCATTTAGTTGTGCTCTCTTGTTCTCCTTTAATCTGAAATAATTCCTTAGTCATTCTTTGTATTTCATGGCAGTGACAATTCTGAAGCGTATGGGACAGATATTTTATAGAATGTTGCTCAGTTTGGGTTTGTGTGATGTTCCTTCAGTATTCAATTCAGGTGGCTCATTTTTGGCAGGACCGCACGGAAGCAAAGTCGAGTTTTTCTCCTGCATAACATCTGGAGGCACACTGTAGATTTGTCCCATGATTGGTGATGTTGATTTTGATTACTTAAAGTGTTGTCTGCCAACTTTATTTTTCCCTTTATAATAAGTATTTTGTCGGGTGATGCTTTGAGACCATATGAATATCCTTTTAATTTTCACATGTTTACCCACTAGTTTTAATACCCGTTAATATTATAGGGGTAATATCCATTTTTTTGTGATGCATGTTGGAAATATCTTCTTCCCGTTTGTCAGTTTGTTTTTTTTTTAATGTTTATTTTTGAGAGAGCGAGAGAGAGCGAGTGTGTGCGGGATGGGCAAGGGCACAGAGTGAGGTACAAAGTAGTCTCTGGTAGACAGCAGTGAGGACGAGGTGGGGCTCAAACTCATGGGCAGTTAGATCATGACCTGAGCTGAAGTCAGGCACTCAACTGACTGAGCCACCCAGGTGCCCCTTATCAGTTGTTTTTTGACTTTGTTCATGGTGTTATTTTGCCAGACGAAAGTTTTTGTTTTGTTTTTATATAGTCAAATTTTTATTTGCTTTTTATTTGCTTTACTGCATATGGATTTTGTGTCATAATTGGGAATCCCTTACCTACTGTGTTAAAAGAGGAATTCACTCATGTTTTATTGTAGTACTTGTATGGTTTCACAGTCTAAGTTAAAAAAAATTTTTTTTAATTTTAGTTTTGAGAGAGAGAGAGAGAGCATGAGCAGGGAAGGAGCAGAGAGAGAGGGAGACACAGAATCTGGAGCAGGCTCCAGGCTCTGAGCTGTCAGCACAGAGCCCAGTGTGGGGCTTGAATTCACGAGCTGTGAGCTGTGGAGCTCATGACCTGAGCCAAAGTCGAATGCTTAACCCACTGAATCATCCAGGTGCCCTTCACTGTCTACATTTAGATCCCTGATCCATTTAGAGTTTATTCCTGGATATGGTGTGAAGTATAGCTCTGTGTTACCTTTTTCATAAACAGTTGAACTGCACGGTTTCTTACAAAGTCTACCTTTGCCTCAGCAATATGAGATGCCACCTATTCGTGTACTAAAGTTCCATATGTATTTGGGTATATTTCTGGACTTCCTATTTTATTCTTCTGGATTGTTTGTGTCTTTACCACAGTTATAATTATGTAGAACCTTTATAAAACGTTTTAAGGGCTAGTCCCTTCTCATGTTTTTCTTTTGTAGTGCTTGCCTGGCTATTCTTGCATGTCTGTCTGAACTTTAGCATCACCTTACTTAGTTTGCTAAAAGAGCTCTTTGGTGTTTTTATTGATACTGCATTGTGTTCATTAATACAGGCAAACTGACAACTGTCATGTTGAGTTTCCCTGTCCAAGAACAAGGAATATGTTTATCTTTGTCAAATGTAATTTGATTTTGCAGGAGTGTTTTTCTTAAGTGGTTTTTGCATAGTTCTTGTTAAAATTTTCCAAGGATTTTATATTCTTTGTTAGTGTTGAAAATGGGATTTTCTGAACTATCTTCCAACTGGTTATGTGTATGTATATGAAGGCTTCTAATTTCCATATATTAGTCTTTATCTTCATTGAATTTTTTATTTTTTGAATTAATTTTGTTATTGACTCTTAGGGGTTTCTAGTTGGTGCTTATAAATAGTACATATGCGCCCCTGCCCACCCACCCTTTTGGATGTGGACTGGATTGGCCTTTAAAAGAATGAAGTTCTAGTCATGAAAGCTATTGCTATATATTTAGTAGAGAACAGAGCCACTTGGAGGAGGAAATGCCAGGTTTACCAGTTAAGTGAACTTGCCCGGCCATCCTTGTTGCATACCTTAGCAACATTAATTTGCGTGCTGTGCTCCTTTGGAATCACTCATGAATATGTGAATCAACAAATGTTAATTAAATCCACTGCAAAAGGTCTTCCTTATTCAGATAACCTGTTAAAGGTTGGGACTTCCAATAAATTATTTGGGAAAATCACAAGCGTAGTTGGGCACAGAATGAAGCATTGACTGTTAGCACACCATGTTGTCATCCTTTCTCGGGGCCACAGGCCTGTTGAGATTTTTGTCCCCTGATGTTGCTGCTGTTGGCCATCTGTATTCCCCAGCTGAGTTCTCTCAGACCAGGCTCCTGGAGAAAGTGGTCATGTCCTCCCATGGCTCTAGGATACTTGGCATGGTTTTAGGTTCTCATAGAGCCCAACCCTCGCAGGCTGAATCCCCTGACAGGAATTACTTGATTAGACTTTTTCCTGATGATTGGCACTTAGCCCTTATTTGGTCTCCTTGAGTAGGGAGTTTGCCTCTAAAAATGTATTCGATTTTCCATTTTCCTCCCTCCCTCTTTTTCTTGAATAATATCCTGGCTCCTTTACTGTGTCATTTCACCCTCTATTCTCTTTATACTCACTGAACTTAAATTTCCACCAGGAACTTAAATTTCCTTAGTGCTTCCACTTTTACCCTGACTCTCCAGCACACTGCATCTGCTCAAATGTCTTTAGTCTTTGTAGGAGAAACTAAAGGCTCTTCTAAGCTGTAAGCTAGTAAAGGAAAGAATTATTTTTTCCAGCTTAAAAAAAGCACCTTTTGGGTTCCTGGGATCATGAAAACATTGTGTGAACCAAACTACTGTAGAAATGTTAAGTGGTATTAACAATACATTTAAAAGAGGTAAGATTCTGCATTTATATTTATCATGACCACTCTCATCCTGCCAATTCATAATCCTAGTTACTTCTGGATTGAAAATCTCCTTTTTGAGGAGGCATAGGTTCATTACAGGCTACTGATAGGTGTTTTCTCCGTAGACAGCTTATCTCCTGCGCTCGACCCTTCTGACTTGATCCTGACCCGGGGAACTCTGGACGAAGAGGACGAGGAAGCAGACAGTGATACCGATGATATTGACCACAGAGGTGAGAGGTGGCCCATGAAAAGAGAACAGCTGCTTATCCTCACAAGATAAACTGTTCGTTCAGTTATATATGCAACCAGTGGCAGGGGAGAGAAGAGATGGCCCTGGATACAGCAGCAGGTTTGAGGAGTTCTAACAAGTACATGTGCACTGTGACAGCTGTCATAAGATACAGAACCCTTCCATCACCCCCAAAAGTTCCTTATGCTTGTTTTTTTTGTTTTTTTTCCTTAATGTTTTTGTGAGAGATAGAAATAGAGTATGAGCAGAGGAGGGTCAGAGAGAGAGGGAGAAACAGAATCTGAAGCTGCCTCCAGGCTCTGAGATGTCAGCACAGAGCCCGACACAGGGCTCAAACTCATGGACAGTGAGATCATGACCTGAGCTGAAGTCGGACGCTTAACCGACTGAGCCACCCAGGCGGCCCCCCCCCCGCCTTATGCTTGTGTTTATTCAGTCCCCTTCCTGCACACTTAGTTTTTGGCAATCAGTAATCTGATTTCTTTCCCTATAATTTTGCTTTTTCCAGAGTGTTATATAATTGGAATCATAGTATTTAATAGCTTTAACTTTTAAACTTTTTTAATAACATTTAACTTTTTTCAGTCAGTGTAATGATTTTGGGACCCATCCATATATCAGAAATACATTCTTTTATTGAATAATCTTCCATTATGTGGCCATACCACAATTTGTTTATACATTCATTAGCTTTTTGACTTTTGGGTTATTTCCAGATTTTAGCTATTATTAATAAAGCTCCTGTATATATTTCTCTTGGTTAAAAATATGTAGGAGTGGGACATCTTTCTAGTTACTTTATGAGTGAGGTATTCTCCCCACTTGGAGATGAAAGTAATTGTACATTTGGGCAACATGATAAATAGAGTGTGGTTCTGGGAGATATTTCCACATTGGGATTAGTGAACACTTTGTTTATTAGAAACAGAGTACTATTTCTGATGGACTGGTGACAGCAGCTCCAGTCCACCTCTCTGATGGGAAAGCTAAAAAGAATTGACCTTCTTTTTCCCTTGCAGTTACAGAGGAAAGCCGTGAAGAGCCAGCTTTCCAGAATTTTATGCAAGAATCAATGGCACAATACTGGAAGAGAAACAACAAATAGTTTCTAGAAATCCAAACTTTTAGAAGGATTGAAGGATAGAAGTGAAGGAACTATCCTTACCTCTGATTGGGGGCTACCATAAAGGACAATTTTGTTCAGAGTAGCAGAGTTTCTCTCATAGGGAAATTTGACTCCGATGAAGCCAGGGATAGGAGACTCTTGGACCTGGCAGCTAGATGCCAATTCCCCTTGGCCTTTCCCTTGGATTTATGCAAGGAAGGATATGGACTGTTCTTGGATGCTGATAACCCTTCAAGCCTAAAGCTTCCAGTTTTATTGTTTGAACTTAAGTACTTCTGCTGCTGCTGGATGAAACAGAACTTATGATTCACTTCAAATCTCTATTAGGCTGGATCTCTACTTTACTCTCCCAGCATCTTGCCCTTGATCCTCTACCACAAGTTCCTCTCCTTTTAGCAGAAAGGGAGAGAGAAAACATGAGCTTGCCCAGAGTGGCAGTGGAAGTCTCCTTGGCAACCAATCAACGTTGGGTATAAAATGTGCCTCACGTGGGGTAGCTCGTTACAGGACACCAGGTTCACTGAAGAAATTAAGGAAAACAATAAGATTAATGAGTAAGAATCTTGCTTTTGATGGTGACTTGGATAGAGTTTTTAATTTTGTTGTAAGCCTGCCTATCAGAATTTCAAATAAGAAAATTATATAATTGCACGTAGGTTCACTTTTGTTCAAACCTGTCTCAGTAAAGAGGGGATGTTTACTAAAGCCTCCTGTGTGTACATACCTAGTAGCCAGGTACAGAGCCAGGCCCTGTTTGTATAGTACTTTATTGTAAAATTTTATTTATATATTTTTTAAGTAGGTTTCACGCACAGCATGGAGCCCAATGTGGGGCTTGAACTCAGAACCCTGAGATTAAGACCTCTGAGCTGAGATCAAGAGTAGGATTCTTAACCAGCTGAGCCACCCAGGTGCTCCTGTATTGTCCTTTAAACTTAAGGCAAAGTATCCTTGGTGATTTTCTCAAAGGCCCTGGATTTGGGTCAGGTGCACATTCCATACATAGTAGCCATGGTAAGGTTCGCCCTGCCTCCACATTCTTCATATTAATATAAAACATAGTGCATTTCTTGTAAAGAATTTTATCCCTGCTTCATCTGCACTCCCAGTGGTTCTCAAGTGTGGCCACTGGACCAGAAGCATCAGCATTACCTGGGAAATTGTTAGAAACATGACAAGACCTCAGTCAGAAACCGTGAGGGTGGGACCCAGAAGTCTGTTTTAACAAGTCTTCCCAGGACTTCCCATGCATTGAAGTTTGAGAACCACTGCTCTAACTCCAATAGCCTGGGATGGTTCTAGGCCAGGGGAACGTCAGGTCTCCTCAAAATGATCTGCTTTGTCAAGAGTACCCTAATCTTGACCATCTGGGGCTTATTCTCCAATTTAAACATTCTAAAAATAAAAATATTTTATTTTGCCATTAAGTATCAATTTCAGTATTCTATACCTATAGATTATAGACCTACATAGGTCTATAGGTATTCTAATACCTAGAAACCACTGGTCTAAAAATTTGAACCTGGTGGAACTGCCATCTTCCAGTAGTTTTCAAAATGACCAACACAAAGGGAAAGAGGAGTGGTACCTGCCAAATGTTCTCTAGGCCTTTTGGAAAACACGGAGTTGTTCTTTGGCCACATACATGCAAACCTACAAGGAAGGTGATATTGTGGACCTCAAGGGAATAGGCACTGTTCAAAAAGGGATGCCCAACAAATGTTAGCATGGCAAAACTGGAAAAGTCTACAATGTTAGTATGCTGCTGCCATTGTTGAAAACAAACAAGGGCAAGGTTCTTGCCAAGAGAATCGTACATATTAATTCTTGAGATAGCTTCCTGAAACATGTGAAGGAAAATGAGCAGAAAAAGAAGGAAGCCAAAGAGAAAGGTATTTGGGTTCAGCTGAAGTGCCAGCCTGCCCCATCTAGAGAAGCACACTGTGTGAACCAAATGGAAAGGAGTCTGAGCTGCTAGAGCCCACTCCCTATGGCATGATAAATGTAAAAAAAAAAAAAAAAAAGACCTCAAACTGTTAAAAAAATTGAACTTGTTCGAGAGGAAAGCATTTGCAAAGGAAAACTCTGAATATATTTGGTTTTTCCACTTAGTGCCTTTGAATACTTTAAAAAAGTATTTAAAAAAGGGGCACAGTCTTACTCATTTCTGTGTCTCTTGCCCCAGAACCAGTACATAACAGTTGCTCAGTAAATCCTTGGTACTTGAATGGATTAAATACTTGATGGCTACTTTCATAAATAGGGGAAACAAGGTAACTGAGTCAAATAGGAGTTCAGATAAGTGTGCTGAGGATTGTACAATTAGCAAATTTATTCTCAGTGCCTGGGACATTTAAGGCATAATGTACTAATTAAGGCCATGCCTTGATTTTGGTCTCTATGAAAAGAAAGCTGTAAATTTCAAAAGATTTGTATTCTGCACCCAAACGCCCAATTTCATCAGGATTTAATATGCCAGCACCCATCACCAAGGCAAAAAACACACGTTTGCTAATTCCTCCTAATTATTTCAGTGCTAATCATTCACTTAGTAAATACTGAGACTTTTAGATGCCAGGCAGGGCAGATACTGTGATGGGTGAGTAACAATGTACAGTTGAGGACATGATGTAAAGGAGAAAGATGTGTCTTGCTGTTATTCTTTCAGAGGCTGCCCATCTAGTAGCAACACAATGCACATGTGGAATTCTGGCAAAGGAATGGACTGATGGCCAAGTAATGCAACAAATGGGATCCACACAAGTCTGTCCTTCGACAGGTTCTGTTTGCTTCACTCCCAATAAAGAAAATAAAACAACTGAAAAGTACATGGTGAAATATTTTTAAAAGCTAATGGAAATGAGAAAATGACAAAAAGGATCTAAAGAAGGAAAAAGAAGGGTGCCTGCCTTTGGTAGAGCTTGCGACCCTTGGTCTTGGGGTTGTGAGTTCGAGCCCCATTTTAGGGGTAGAGATTAAAAGAAAAAAGGAAAAAAGAAAAGCCTTTGTGTATGAAACACAGCTGTCCAAAGAAGCACCACAGACCCCTGGGTTCAGGAGACCTCATGGGCAGCAAAAACTATTTAAAAAAGACCACTGATAAAGGGATTAGCTATTTTCCGTTAGGTTTTAGTACCAGGTTTCCAGTGATTTGACCCCAAAGGGAAGCAAGTTCAATGAAAAAACTGACCTCTGATATATTTACTTGTGATTCTCTGCAAGCACAGCTTTGAGGTTTGATAACGGTCTCAATCTGTACAATATCTGTGCAGGGCGGGGCCAACCAGTATGTACTTCTTAGCTGTGCAGTGGTAAGGATGACAGGGACAGTACTCTGGTCTGAGTACCATAACAATGTCATGTACGGTCTGTGAAAAGGGGCTTGATTGTGGAAAACTACAAAAACTGGATGTAAAAGTAAAATGCAAACTTGTTTGGTTAAATCCATCTCCACTGAAATACAGAAATTGCACTGTGTTTAGGAGTCAAATCACCTTTTATGCAAACATTTCAATACATCAAGGTTTTCTGTTGGGTCTTGTGAATCTGGACAGAACATCTCCCCTTGTCCTTTTATATTTTCCTCATCCTCTTCTTGCAACGCTGGTTGAAAACAGGGGAGGACCCCATGAGGCTATCAGTGGAGTGGGAACCATAGCTGCTGTCTGAGTCATCAGGGCTCTGGGGGAGCCCAGCTTCACTCATCCGGACATGGGCTCCTCGAAGACATCGCTGCCCAGCACCCCATGCCCAGAGACGTTGCCTTCTTCGCTCTCTTGAGGCTCCATTTTCACATGGGCAAGATTCCAAAGAGGGGAAGCATTTACCTCCGTGCCTAGCAATGGAAGAACACACAACTAGTGGTAAGCCAAGTGCTGGGACACAGCAAAACAAATATTTCACCCAGGGCAGACTCACAGCCTTCGGGCTCAGTTTTTACTCTGATTCTACTTGGCTGGAGAACATGGTTTTTACTCTCTGTTCAAAAAGCTACCAGCTCCAGGGGCGCCTGGGTGGGGCTTAGTTAAGTGGCCGACTCTTAATTTTGACTCAGGTGATGATCTCATGGTTTGTGGGTTTGAGCCCCACATTGAGCCTGCTTGGGATTCTCTCTCTCCCTCTCCCCGTCCCCAATAACCTTCTCTTTCTCTCTCTCAAAAAAAAAAAAAAACAACAAACCAATTCTGAATATTTTCCTTTCCACTTCCTCCACTCTCCTTTACCCCACCTCACCCACCCTCCCATTTTCCCTAAACCAGGGAAGTAAAACTGCACAGGTGTAGGTTCCGTGTCTCATGGCCCAAAAGCAGCCACAGCCACGAGCTCTTGTTCAGGTGGTTTCTGCTTTCCTTCATTCCTTCTATAAAACTGTCCTGTTTTCCTGCCTTTTTGAGTCCCTGGTCCTCTCTCATTTTATGAACTTACTGATGATTACAAAATGCTGGCAGCAGTTCCCAGACTGCTGAAAAGAGACATGGTTCCTAAGTCTGCAATGATTCCTCTTTGGCCCTCCTGTCTCTGTGTTCTAGCAATACTGTTTTGTGGTTATTACTTCCACGGTGAAAGGTTCTCTGTTCAACATATTAAAAAAAATGTGGCCTGATTCTGTTTGGGATTTGTGCGTCGATGAAATGACAATTTATATTTGTAAAAAACTGAGGATCTAGACTAATTTGCAATCTAACTTAAGGACTGAGCCATCCTGGTTCCTAAGGTGATCGCAGTCTGTTTGGAAGAAGAGGCAGATACCTCTAACTGGATAGCCCTATTTCAATCCTTTCAGCTACAATTTGTTGGGAGCATTGTAGCAAGGAAGCCCAACTATTCGAACAGCCTTGAGCAATTAACATTCCTCCATCTATCTGGAAGTTGTCTAATGAGTAGAAGCATCGGGAAAGAACAGTAAAGCATACTAAGTGATGAAGGGGACATCTGCCTACCCATCTGGGTCAGCTAAATTAACTCTGGTAATAACAGGATAACACATATGGCATCTATGTCCTAACTAGGAATGATTTTAAATAATGCCTGTACAGTTGTGCTAGTCCTCCCTTCACTGACTACAAAGAGAAGAATGTTGTTATCACTGAATCAGGGAGGCTGTATTTGTTCTTAGACTTTCCATTCTGCCCACCCACACTTTTTTCTCTCATCTCCAGAGTTTGATTCCAAAACGCAGAGTGCTGAGATGGGCAGATCTCCCAGAATCAGAGCCGGTTGATTTCTCTTACTTGAAGCCTGTGGCGAAGCCTCGACCTCCAGGTTAGATGGGAAGCGCTCACTCTGAGCCCCGAGAACTCCCATGGGCAGTGACTGGTCTCCAGAAGTAAGGTCAGCCTCCAGTTCCTCGCTGACCGGGAAGGTGATGTCGCTCACAGGTTCTTCCTTGATCTTTACAGGTTTCGTGTCCTCTGTGGCCTTCTCAGGATTGACAATCCTTTCATATTCCTCGGATAGTTGCTTACTAATCTGTTGGCAAACAAGAGTCATTTTTCCAAAGGAGTGTTAAAAGCAAGGTGAATAGTCAGCTCGTGGCATCCCATGGAAAAGACAACATCATATGAATAGGAATAAAGCAACCACTGCCAATGGAAGGAAATTTTTTTTAACTTTTTTTTTTTTTGAGCATTGTTGACACATGGAAGGAATTTGTTTAAGGTGTTGAGTTTGCGTTTGTAAATGACAGAGACAAGAAAGGTTGTTTGCAGAGAGTTTGTGTGTCATTAAGTTACACAAAGGTGAAAGAGGCTTTGTTAGAGATAAATCAAAATAGGGGACAAAAGATTACATTTTTGTCTATAAAACCTGTTGACATATGTACCCTAGGTGGATAATGAATGGTGTAGGAGATCTGAATCACTTAGCAAAGACTTTTTTGTTGAGTGTTAAAAAATCCTTATGATATTTTAGATTTGGGGAAATCAAAACAGTGAACAAATGACTTAAGGCCACATAGGTTAAAGAAATTAGCTATTTCTGGCTCTAATCCAAAATGGTATCTCTACCCACACTTCCACCCTTGGGCAGTATCACTTCATTCTGTTTGGTTCTGTTTTTCATAGCACTTAACACCATCTGAAATTGTTTTGATCATTAATTACTTACTTGTTTTTGTTTCCCTCTCAAGAAAGCAAATTCAAAGAACTTATTCACTATTGTATCCCACGGTGCCTGACTCACAACAGCACTCAATAAATAACTGTTGAATAAAGCGTGCTAACCACATTTTCTCAGACTCCATATCTTGTCTATATTTCTTCCAGAGTAAGTGTTATCAGTAAATGGGGTCACTCACTGGCTAAAGAAGTCCCCTGGGTCTGGCCAGGTCAGCGATGAGGCCAATGGAACACAGCTAGGGCCAAGAGGAGAGCATGTCAAGTCCACTCTGTTCCAAGACCCTACGCCCCGCTCTCTAGGGTAAGTGTTGTCCGATCCTGCTAACACCCCTACATTACACCTTTTTACCCACTTCTCATGGGGTCACCTCACCTGTAGCATGTAACTGTGATAGTCCTTGATGCGGTGCTGCCAGAACTTCTGGAGGGAGAGCACACTGCCGATGCCCACTTCATGGAACACTTGCTCCATAACGTCAGGGAAAGGAGTCTGCCCCAGCCGAGCCTCCCGATCCACAGCGAAGCGCAGCAACTTGGTGAACTTAAGGCAATACTCGTGTGCCACATCAGTGAGGGTCTCCAGGACACTTTCATTAGCACACTCAAAGCCTGCGTGGGCCAGGATTGTGGCCACCGCCTGGTAAAGGAGCTGCCGGCAGGAGTGCCAGCTGAGTTCCGTCACAGGTTCCCCCTTCCCACTGAAAGGGGACACATGGCAATGTTATTAGTGCTCTTGCACAGGGGTCACCTGTCCTGTCTCCCTAGGAGTTTTATAATTTCAGTCAAGGCACCGGCCCAGCTTTCTAGGGGATTCTATGCAGGTTACAGAGCCCAGTTTCATCTTGCCACCACCACAGCACGTCTCAACAACTCATAGTCATCTCTGAGCTCCTCCAACTACACAAAGTTTTAATGGGCAACATATGTCTATAACAAACAATATAAAAGAGTATCAGGTGAACAGGAAGCTTCCTTTTACCATCTGCTCGATACTGATCACTTGTAGGATATAATAAAATTTAACACTATAGCTGAAATACTGCTCGGTGGTGCTCTAGTTATTTCACCAGAACATAGTTTCCTTATATGCTGGGTGATAAATGGATTTTCAGAAATTCACAGTTCCAATTAGGAGATTCTTGTACAACTAAAATAGACCATTTGTAAAAGTGGGAAAGCAACTCAATTTTATAAAAGCAATTTAAAATACATTCAGTCTACAAAGCATTTTTATCCTATCCTGTGCAAAGAAATGGGTAGGATCCATATTGGCAGGTGAGGAAACTGAGGTTCAGAGGGGCTGAGCTGCCAAAAGCTGTATAGGTATTATTACCAAGAGGTTGAGCTTCCAACTTCAGATCCTGTGTTCTTCACAATACACCATTTTGCCCTTAATCACTTCTGTAGAAAACGTTTTTAAATTAAGCTAATTAATTGTTTTAGAGAGAGAGAGAGCATGAGTGAGGGAGAAGGGCAGAGGGAGAAAGAGAGAATACCGAGCAGGCTACACACTCAGCATGGAGCCCAACGCGGGGCTCGATCCCACGACCCTAGGATCATGACCTGAGTCAAAATCAAGTGTCGGATGCTTCATCCAATGAGCCACCCAAGCGCCCCTGTAGAGATCTTAATCTAAGAAAAAAACTTCGAAAAGCTGTCTGATCTCCTAAAAATAACTTTTAGCAAACTTCTAATTATTTAGAAAAATATAAAATTCCTATCTCCTGCCTCCCTCTGACAAAGGAAGTAAATGGATAAAATAAGGCACATACTTGGCACGTGTCACCATGTGCTGTACAACAAGGCTTGAGGAGCTATTCGCCCACTTTAGTATCTGCTCAGGAGCAACTACTACAATCCACAAAATAGCTGGAAAACAAAACCAACTGCCAAATAACTTCTCATTTGCTATTTCCACCATCATTTCCCATGGCTAGTCTCCATTTTAGCCAAAAGCTAAAGGCCTCAGAAGTACCTAATAAATAGCTAAACCAGTATTGCTTTATTTGAGTAACACCTGGACTTATTTCAAAGGACAATATTTCTTTTAGCACCCCCATAGCTGATGCAAATTATTTTTGTTAAGCAGCTTTTAAGTATATATGAAACAAACTAGTTATAAACTTCTGATGTTTACAGCTGTTCCTAACAATTAAAATCAGCAGTTGAGAGATTGGAAGAACAAATATTATTAAAATGCCTATACTACGCTAAGCAAACTACACATTTAATGCAATCCCTATCAAAATACCACCAGCATTTTTCACAGAGCTAGAACGCAATAATTCTAAAATCCTAAAAAAGACCCTGAGTAGCCAAAGAAATCTTGAAAAAAAAAAAAAAAAAGCAAAGCCAGAGGTATCACAATTCCAGACTTCGAGTTATATTACAAAGATGTAGTGATGAAGACAGTATGGTACTGGCACAAAAATGGAAACAGGTCAGTGGAACAGAACAGAAAACCCAGAAATGGATCCACAACTAGATGGGCAACTAATCTTCTACAAAACAGGAAAGAATATCCAATGGAAAAAAGACAGTGTCTTCAGCAAATGGTGTTGGGAAATCTGGACCACTTTCTTCACCATATACAAAAATAAATTCAAAATGAATGAAAAGACCTAAATGTGAGACAGGAAACCATCAAAATCCTAGAGGAGAACACAGGCAATATAACCCTTTTGACATTGGCTGTAGCAACTTCTTACTTGATATATTTCCTGAGACAAAGGAAACAAAGCAAAAATAAACTATTGGGACTTCATCAAGATAAAAAGTTTCTGCAAAGTGAAAGAAACAATCAACAAAACTAAAAGGCAACCTTCAGAATGGGAAATATTTCATAATATTGCATATTTCCCAACGACATATCTGATAAAGGATTAGTATCCATCCAAAGTCTGCAAAGAACTTATAAAACGCAACACCCAAAAACCAAATAATCCAGTTAAAAATTGGCAGAGGACATGAATATACATTTTCCCAAAGAAGACAGACAGATGGCTAACAGACACATGAAAAGATGCTCAGCGTCAGTCATCATCAGGGCAATACAAATCAAAAAGTACAATGGGATATCACCTCACGTCTGCCAATGGCTAAAATTAACAATAGAAAACAACAGATGTTGACGAGGATGTGGATTAGGGAAAAATATATCTACAAAAGATATTTTGGAGACAACTGGAGTAATCTGAATATGGGCTTATTAAATGATATTATTTAATTGGTGTTTATTTACTTTGGTGTGAAAATGGTATTGAGATTATGTAGGAAATTTTCCTTATTCTTAGGATAAGGTGAAGAATTTAGAGGTGAAAGAATGCTTAAGAATTAAGGGGTGAAATATTGAGATATATGCAACTTTACAATATTTGGCAAAAAGTGTGTGTATATATATATATATATTATGGATATATTGATGTGTATATACACACTTATACCTATGTGAGAGAAAATAAATGTGGCAAAATGTTAACAATTGGTAAATCCTGGTAAAGAGTATTTAGGCATTTTTTTGTACTATTATTTAAAAATTTTTTTTCATGTTTCTTTATATTTGAGAGAGACAGACAGAGCGTGAGCGGTGGAGGGGCAGAGAGAGAGGGAGACACAGAATCCGAAGCAGGCTCCAAGCTCTGAGCTGTCAGCACACAGTCTGCTGCAGGGTTGGAACCCACAAACCATGAGATCATTACCTGAGCCAAAGTCAGATGTTTAACCAACTGACCCACCCAGGTGCCCCTCATGTACTATTATTTAAACTTTTCTTTGATCTGAAAAATTTCAAACTGAAAACAAAAAATAATTATTTGGCACCAAATGCAAACTTACGCAATGAAACCTAGTAGTAGCATTAGATTATAAGGCAGTCATTCAGAGGACCTGGAGTAGGGCTTCTGAAACTTAAATATACATATGAATCTTCTGGAGAACTTGTTAAAATGAAGATTCTGATTCAGCAGGTTATGTAGGCCCTGAGACTGAACTTCTAACAAGCTCCCAGGTGATGTTGATGCTTTTAGTCTCTGCCCAGATTTTGAGTAACAAGGATCAAGAATATTTTTGTATTATTTCTTAAATGATGTTATCGAAATGAAAATACAGTTGACCCATGAACAATGTGGGAATTAGGGGTGCCGATCCCCCATGAAGTAGTGAATCTGCATACAGCTTTGACTTCCCCAAAACTTAGTGATTAATGGTTTACTATTTTTTTTAGTAATCTCTACACCCAACACAGAGTACAAACTCACGACTCTGAGATCAAGAGTCACATGTTCTTATGACTAGGCCAGCCAGGCACCCCAATGACTCATAGCCTGCTATTAACTAGAAGCCTTAGCGATAACATGAAGAGTCGATTAACACATATTTTGTATGTTATATGTATTATATACTGTATTCTTAGAATAAAGTAAGTTAAAGAAAAGAAAATGTTACTAAGAAAATCATAAGACAAAATACATCTATAGTACTGTTCTGTAAAAACATCCGCATGTAAGTGGACCTGCACAGTTCAAATTGGTGTTGTTCAAGGTCAACTGTACACAATTTAAAAACTCTTCATAAACTTAATGGATTCTGATAATATGAGAATAAGTCCATGAATCTCAATTTTAAGATACTGAGCTAAAACCATAATATACATTTTAAATTAAATAGAAAGACCACACTCTGGATTGTGAAGCCATGGCTTCTTTTACATGTCGGTGTAGTTCCTTGTTCCTGGTAAAGTGGTTGGCATATAATAGGCACTCAATAAATATTTGTTACATCAAAAATAAAAGATATGGGGCGTCTGTGTGGCTCAGTCAGTTAAACTTAGTTTCTTGAATTCGAGCCCTGTGTTGGGCTCTGCATGCTGACTGTATGGAGCCTGCTTGGAATTCTCTCTCTCTGCCCCTCCCCTGCTCGTGCTCTGTCTCTCTCAGAATAAATAAATAAAACTAAAAAAAAAAAAAAGATACAGACTCTGGATTTGGAAGATCAGTTCAAGTCTTAGACTTCCTACTAATTACATGAGCAACTTTGGCCATGTCAATTACTCTTATCCTCAGTTTCCTCACAGAAATATTATTATACGCTTAACAGTGCTGTTGTGAAGATTTTTTGAGAAAAGTAAGATCTAGTAAAGCCTTGTCTTACCGATAAAAGTCACTCTCTGGATCGCTGTGCCGGATCTGGAATGGTGCGTTGGGATTCTTACAGTCTAAAGGCAGGAGGTCATCAGGAAGAGGAGGTGACCCAGGGCAAGAGGGAAGAGGTTCATTCTCTTCGGTCTTTACTCCTTCCGTCTGTTGCTGACTCTGGGCCTGAGCCGCGGCAATGAGGCTGCGCAGACGTCGGTTGTGCTGGATCAGCTGAATGGTATGGATGGTGAGGCTACATGGCTCTGAGGGGATGTCCAACATAGTGGGGGGCTTGGGCTTATTGGCTGAGGGTTGATGCAGGGGTGGGTCATGGACTTCCACGAGACGGAACTCCCGTGGGAGCAAATCGAAGGAACTCCTGTTGGTCTGGCTTGAGGAGATTGGTATCTCTCCCCAGTATCTCAACATTTTGGAATAAGAAACTTGCAAGGTAAACGTAGTGATAACTTAAAGCGGTGTTTTTAAATCTCCAGGTTATAGGCTTCTGTAGTGAAATATATGAAGCCTAGCCAGTTATTTACGTAAAAAGCAGGCCGTTCAACACCACTTAGAAACTGTCCGTGTCAGCAACGCTGTAGGACCAAAGATGTTCTCCCTGAAGAAATGAAGAGATACAACTGTTAGATGCCAGTCACCACAGTCGCATACAATGACAATTTCTACTGGAATTAGGAATTTGGGTCATTAGTAGACTAACAGCTGCAGTAATATTGGGAGCTCTGGTGTCCATGTGTTCCACCTCACCCCACTAACTCATTACTAGAACTACCATCATGCCCAATCTTGAACAATTTGCAAGGCAAGATACTTAAAAGAGACCTGAAATATTTCTCAGAGCATTCTGACACATCTGTCCTGAGTCAGTAGGAGAAAAGGGAGTAGAGTTAAAGATAGGAAGAGGTGGTTCTTATGTGTATGTCAAAAACATGAGCGATATTTCACTGGATCCTGGTGGGAAAATTTGACGAGTAATCTAAATGGTCTTATGCATTGAACTTCTGACATAAATAGGGAAGAATCTGAGTGATTTCTGCTACCTCCTAATCAGTATCCCTTACTCCAGTGTCTCCTTGTGTCTAATCTATTCTCCAGTGCTGCGAGACTTAATCTTATTAAAACTCAGATCTAAAGGTTTTTCATTGCCTACTGGAAAAAGTCAGCCAGAATTCCTTGGCCTACCATTCACCAAACTTTGCAATCTGGCTTCAACCCACCTTTCCAGATTCATTGCCCATATGTCTCTTCAAGTTGAACAAATGCTTATCAAACGCCAGGCATTATGGAAGGAAACAAAGACCACTGCAAGATCCCTGACCTGAGGCGAGGGAGAGAAATATAAACAGAATATTCTGATATCAAAGTGTGCAGAAAGGGCTGCTCTAGAGACACAGACCTGGTGCAGTGAAGGACAGAAGGAGCTTCCCGGAGGAAATTACCACCCTTGTTCTAACATATATCATACTACTCAGTTTCTTAAGAATGTCATGTATTTCCACAAACTGACCCTTTGTGATCTCTGCCAGAAATGCTCTGCCACCCATCACATTCCTGGCAGACTTTTATTCATCCTTAAGTATAGGTTAAGTTACCACTCTCCATCACCTCCCCAGTAAATCTCCCTTTATTATATTCTCACAACACTTCTGATGTCTCCATCACAGCACTCATGCCTGGATTTAAACTGGTACTTCTCTCAATCGATTTTGTTCTCTCATCTATCTCCCAGAACCATGATCTTTGTACAGTATACCTGGCATTTAGTGAGCGCTAACTATGTGCCAGGCTTTGCCTTTATTGCTTAATTCGGTTTCCCCAAATATCTCAGTTTTTAAAGGTGGAGGCTAAGGCCCACTGCTTTCTCAATATCATAAATGACCGCGGGAGACAATCCAGATAGGCTTTTAACCACTACACTATGCCGTCTCAATAACTGGTTTTGGAAAACAACGACAAATGAACAAAGAAACGGATCAATGAAGGAACACACAAAAAATCGCCCTCTTCCTTAATTTCACCAAAAAAAGGACGAATAGGCACCAAGCTCAAAGAATGCCCAGGTCCCTCGGGGCTCTTCGGTCACGGTCAGCAGGCACAGGCGGCAATCACAGGATCCTGGGGTCACCTGATGCCCGAGATAGCGGGAGACGAGATCTGGACTTGGACGGAGGCAAGGAAGCGCCACTATTCACTGCCGCGTCGCAGGAGCTGGGCTGGACGACTGTATAACTCGGAAAGGCCTGAGGGGACGGTCGCGCCGGACCCGGAAGACTGGCCTGTGGATTGGTGGTCCTAGGCTGCCGGAAGCGCTTCTTCTCAATCGGGCTTTGCTACAGGAAGTCATTACGATCCGGTTGCAACCTCTGAAGATGTCCCCCTGCTGAGAGCTCCTCGCTGCCCTTTTCTGTATTTTTTGTTTGTTTGTTTTTGTTTTTTCTTATTATGACCCTCCCGTGATATTAACCTCTTCGTAACGTGGCGGGTAGTGAAGGAGCAACTCCGCCATCGCTGTTCAGAGAAGCCACCGGGAGCTGGGAGAGGGAAGCGTGGAGAGGAACCTAGAGACCGAAGGGGGAGGTTTCCCAGGAACGGATGTCGAGACTGCACCTGGTCGAGGATGGCTGATAGCTCCTCCAAGTCCGAGGCTCAGGCTTTGCAAGAGCTCAATGATGACTTCAAGAAGCCAACCCTGCCGGTGCCCCCGGTTGTGCGGGCCAAGGCCCCCGCCACCAGTCCTTCAGCCTCTGAGGAGGTGAAGAAGGAAAGGCCCACGGCGCTGCTAGATTCCGATTCGGTGGAGCCTGACGTCCCCCCAGTGCGGCCGGATAGCGGGGACGCCAGGAGTCCGCCGGAGGAGCAGCCGCGGCCGCCCATAGCGGCTCCCTCCCCTGGCGGTCCGGCCCGGGCTCCCCCTTACCGAGAGCCGCCGTGGGGCGGCCCCGCCACGGCTCCCTACAGCCTAGAGACACTGAAGGGCGGCACCATCCTTGGCACCCGGAGCTTGAAAGGGACGAGCTGCTGCCTTTTCGGGAGGCTCTCTAGCTGCGACGTGTGCCTGGAGCACCCTTCGGTGTCTCGGTACCACGCCGTGCTGCAGCACAGGGTGTCCGGCCTCGAAGGAGAATGCGACGGTCACGGGCCCGGCTTCTACCTTTATGACCTGGGAAGCACCCACGGCACTTTTCTTAACAAAACCCGCATCCCACCCCGTACCTATTGTCGCGTCCACGTCGGGCATGTTCTTCGCTTTGGAGGCAGCACTCGGCTCTTTCTTCTTCAGGTAAGTAGAAAAACCTAGGATCGAAATCTCTGGAACGCCCCGGGCTGGGTTCCAGAGCTCCTTAAGCTTTCGCGGAGGAAGAAGATTCTCCCAGTAAGCGATTACCAAAGTGGGAGAATCTGGCCCCTCTCCAGACCTCTGTACACATTGCCTTATTTCTGAAAGTGAAATGTGAGTTCAACAATCCTGAACTCTGAAAGAATTCTTTGTCTTGGTTCATCAGGGACCAGAGGAAGACCGAGAGGCAGAATCCGAGTTGACAGTAACGCAGTTGAAGGAATTGCGCAAGCAGCAACAAATGATGTTGGAGAAGAAGATGCTAGGAGAAGACTCGGATGAGGAAGAAGAAGTAGATACCACTGAAAGGAAGACAAATACGAGTAGTCAAGATGACGAAATGGGCTGCACCTGGGGAATGGGTAAGCTATTAACATTGCTGCCAGAGGTTAATAATTTACATTCATTTCTAGCGGTATCCTTAATTGTTTTCTTTCATAAGCTGTTCATGACTTTTTGACGTAGTTGAGACAAATACAATTTGCACACGAGGTTACCAAGACCCACAGAGATTCATTAACTTGTCTGATGTCAAAAAATTGAATTACAGGCACTATGAATTCTTTTCTTTTTTTAAGATTTTACTTTTAAGTAATCTCTACACCCAGAGTGGGACTCAGACTTACAACCCAGAGCTCAAGAGTTGCCTGTTCTGCGGACTGAGCCAGCCAGGCGGCCAGTCTTTTAATGCATTTTACAGTGCACTCCCTTGTTTTAAGCTCTTCCTCAGCATACAACTAATTTATTATTTTTACCATTTAAATGGTACCGGCCTTGATTGTTATCACTGGAGGGGACGGAACTATATTCTGTCAAATGACATGAATGTTCAATGTAGGGGAGTCCTTCAAATATTTTGTACTTTGTGTAAATTCCCCAAAATGCGAAATAGCTAATTTGAGAAAGCTCATCCTTTAGACAGAGGAATAAGTGGAATTTTCCATAATACCAGATGCTTTGGAGGATGGGTATTCAGGAGCTGGGAATATAAAAAGAGGAATGCCTTAGTATGTTGTTGGGAAGACTGGGTAAATATTACGAAATTACTTTTGTAAGTGCCAAACAAAAGTTACGCGTTCTAGTTACGCTAGAAACCATAAGTATGCGAGAGTAAGGGTTCAGAGAAGGGAGTGATCGCTGAAGACTTAGACCTGCCCTGTCCAGTATTGTCGCCACTGCCCGCATGTGGCTATTGAGTATGGCTTGTCCAAACTGGATTGTGCTATAAATGTAAAATACTCACTGGATTTCAAAGACTTAGTGTGTAAAAAGACTGTAAAATATCTCATCATGGTATTTTTACATTGATTTCATGATAATAATTTTACCTGTTGCTCCTTTTTAATGTGGCTACTAGAAAATGAAAAATTTCATGTATGGCTTTCATTGTATTTCTTTTGGGCAACACCGACTTAAAATTTGGGAAAGTTTTTAAGTTTACCAACAGACGGGTCTTGAGTTGGAACTTGAAGGAAAGGAAAATTAGTCCTTAGGGAGCTGAGTATTGAGTATCCAGGACAGGGGTTAATGATCTTATTTATTTATTAGTATTATTTTTTATGTTTATTTATATTTGAAAGAGAGAGCATGAGCAGGGGAGGGACAGAGAGAGACGGAGACAGAATCTGAAGCAGGCTGCAGGCTCTGAGCTGTCAGCACGGAGCCTGACACGGGGCTCGAACTCAAGCTGGGAGATCATGACCTGAGCCAAAGGGAGACTGATCTGAGTTCAACTGACTGAGCCGCCCAGGCGCTCATAGGGATTGATGAATTTAAAGGAGTAATAAGTAGACCAGTCTATCTGGCAGATAGGTAAATATTAAGAAATTATATCGGAGACAGAGTATTAGACCCAGGTGATAGAGCATGGGAATGCGGGGCCAAGAAGCTGCGATTTTTTTCCATGGACGATGTGGTAGGTAATTTTGCTTTTATTTTTTTATTTTTTTTTTTAATATTTTTATTTATTTTTGAGAGCAGGAGAGACAAAGCAGCATGAGTAGGGGAGGGTCAGAGAGAGAGAGAGGGAGACACAGAATCTGAAGCAGGCTCCAGGCTCTGAGCTGTCAGCACAGAGCTCGACACGGGGCTCAAACTCACAGACTGTGAGATCATGACCTGAGCCGAAGTCAGACGCTTAACCGACTGAGCCACCCAGACGCCCCGGTAATTTTGCTTTTAAAATATAGTGATGGAAGGGGAGAAAAAAGATGCCGTAAAAACAAGTTTTATTTTTGTCACGCAATTTGGAAAACCTAAAGATATTGATACCAGTGGTTTTGTATGCCCCCTTACCCCCACCGCCCACCTTTCTTTTCATTGATAACTGTCTCTTTATGTACGCCGAATGGAAATGGATGGCATTCAGGTATTCTCTTCTTATGTCTGTCTGTCCTTTCCTGTATCCTGTAGGAGAAGATGCTGTAGAGGATGAGGCTGAAGAGAACCCCATTGTCTTAGAGTTTCAGCAGGAGAGGGAGGCCTTCTATATAAAGGATCCAAAAAAGGCTCTCCAAGGTTTTTTTGACCGAGAAGGTATGTAAACAGATCCTGACGCTGCCAGTAAAAGGTTTCCACAGCAGTGTTGTCTTCTAGATCTTCAAGGGACTTAGAAATGCTGTGTTTTATCTGCTGCTCTCCTCGCTCAGTGCTTGCCCTTGCGGTCAGTTGCTTCAGGTGTATTTTGAAAGTAGTAAAACTCTTGTTAGTCCTTCTTCCCATCTGGGAAAAAAGGGACTGCTTTTTTCTGACTCATCTGGTCTCATTCTTCTTAGAAGACCCTAGACTTGGGTGGTGGGGAGATTGACCTAACCTCTTAAAATTTTTTGTTTCTAATTCATCTGATCTTTTGTAATTCTTTTTTTTTTTTTAATGTTTGTTTGTTTGTTTATTTAGAGTGCTCGCATGCGCGCACAGGCAGGTGAGGGACAGAGAGAAGGAGACACAGAATCCCAAGCTGGCTATATGCCATCAGCACAGAGCCCGATGCGGGGCTCGAACTCAGAAACCACAAGCTCATGAGCTTAGCTGAGATCAAGAGTCAGACGCTTAACAGATTGAGCCATGCAGATGCCCCCAATCTTTTGTAATTCATAACATGGATGTTCACTTAAAAATTTTTTTTTATGTTCATTTATTTTTGAGACAGAAACAGAGCATGAGTGGGGGAGGGGCAGAGAGAGAGGGAGACACAGAATCCGAAGCAGGCTCCAGGCTTTGAGCTGTCAGCACAGAGCCCGACACAGGGCTCAAATTCACAAACCGTGAGATCATGACCTGAGCCGAAGTTGGACACTTAACCGACTGAGCCACCCAGGCGCCCCTGGATGGTCACTTTATATGATTTAAAGAATGTTTCCACAGAGGATTTTTCAGGAGAAATGCTTTGAGAGAACATCTGTGTGTGTGCATGAATATATATATGAACTGGTTGCATTCTGCACTTAATATTTGTGCTTCTAAAAACCAGAATAACAACTTACATCTACAAAGTGTGAAAGCTGGGATGTAACGGGCAAAGCTATTTATGGCAAGTTGATTGTTTTGATCTGAGTTTGCTTTTCTTTGCCTCAAGCTCATCCTTATTTTATTATCAGGTGATAGTTCCTGGGAATAAGAAGTGAAATGCTTTGAAATTTAGTGTTCAGTGAGGTATGGGAACTTGATATATATAGATATATATATATATATTTTTTTTTTTAATGTTTATTTATTTTGAGTGAGAGAGACAGTGGCAGAGAGAAAAGGAGATAGAGAATCCCAAGCAGGGACAGTTCAGAGCCTGATGTGGGGCTTGATCTCACGAATCATGAGATCATGACCTGAGCTGACATCAAGAGTCAGACGCTTAAACTGACTGAGCCCCCCAGGCGCCCCAGAACTTGATATTCTTTTATCATCCTTTCCTCTGTTTTCCCTTTGTCTTAACTAGTAATTTTCAGGTGCTGTTAAAATTGTTTTGTCTTTCTTCCTCCCACAGGAGAAGAATTAGAATATGAATTTGATGAACAGGGACATAGCACTTGGCTCTGTAGGGTGAGGTATGTTCCGTTCTCATTAATGTCCATTTGTGAAAAGTGGCCAATTTCAGGTTAGAGACAGTAGATCCAAAAAATACCTCTAGTCTTAGGCTATTCCTGAATTTGGGCCTTGGTAGTTTAGTAATGTATATCATTGGCAGGTGGGGTGGGATGGGTCAGAGGCATAAGGAAAAGTTTAAGTCCAACCTCGGCAAGATATAACAAAATGAATGGAGCCATGTCAAAGAAATGGCTGTTTTCACAGCATATTAGTTTTTTTTTTGTTGTTGTTTTTTTTTCATGAGAATTGGAGCTTACTACTATGCTATGATTCACTCCAAACCAATACAGATTACCTGTGGATGATTCAACTGGAAAACAGCTGGTAGCTGAGGCCATTCATTCGGGAAAGAAAAAAGAAGCCATGATCCAGTGTTCACTGGAAGCTTGTCGAATCCTTGATACTTTGGGATTGCTGCGGCAGGAGGCAGGTGAGTCTGTGGGAGCATTTTGTTTTTGGAAGGAAGGAGGGGAAAGAGAGAAGGAGAGAGAGAGAAAGAGAAAGAAGGAAAGAAAGAGAAAGAAAGGAAGGAAGGAAAGAAGAAAGAATTTAACACAGAAGACAGTAACACCTCTTTGTAGGGAAAAAATGTAAATTGTATGAAGTGAAAAGAAAACATTCCATATCTCAGTGCCCAAAGGAAGCCATACTCTCTTAGAAAATGTCTATGAGTATAGATATATGTTCAGAACTGGATCCTCTAATAAAAAGCAAACCTCATACACAAATGCATTTGTATTATTTGTACTCTTTCATGACTTACATTTAATGTACATTAATACATTTCCATTTAACGTACATTAACACATTTACAAATAAATTTACATTTATAATAATGAACATAAGTACATTTAATGTAAGAAGGTATTATGGATTTTGTTTATATAATTGCATTAAATTTATCTCATTTTTAAAAGCCTGTTAGGGGCACTTGGGTGGCTTAGTCAGTTAAGCATCTGACTCTTGATTTCAGCTCAGGTCATGATCCAGGGTCATGGGATCAAGCCCCATGTTAGTCTGTGCACTGATAGTGTGGAGCCTGCTTGAGATTCTCTCTCCCTCTCTCTCTGTCCCGCCCCCACTCACACTCTTTTTCTCTCTCTCTCTCTCAAAACAAAACTCTTTTAATTATTTCTTCTAGCATTTAAAAATATTCGCATTTCTCAAAAGGAAGAGTATGCTGTTTTATTTTGAATATTTTATTTTATTTTATTATTGTAATTTTTTTAAGTTTGTTTATTTATTTTGAGAGAGAGTACATGCAAGCAGGGGAGGGGTAGAGAGAGAGGGAATCCCAAGCAGGCTTCTCGCTGTCAGCACGGAGCTGGATGTGAGACCCATGCCCACTAACTGTGAGATCATGACCTGAGCCCAAATCAAGAGCTGGACACTTAACCATCTGAACCAGGTGCAACTGAGTCATTTATTTTAAACATTATGTACTGACTCTGTTAAATTAGTATTTAATATTTACATGATTATGTTTATGCAAATATAGTTACAACTGAGCAAGTTTTTTTTTTTTTTTTCCTTAAGTTAATAATTATTTGTTTTTCATATGTTTGGGTTTTTTTGTAGCTCTGTTCATTCTTCCCACATCTTTCAATAGCTTTCAGTTTTGAGAGAGAGAGAGACAGAGCATGAGCAGGGAAGGGGCAGAGAGAGAGGGAGACAAAGAATCTGAAGCAGGCTCCAGGCTCTCAGCTGTCAGCACAGAGCCCGATGTGAGGCTTGAACCCACAGACCATGAGATCATGACCTGAGCCGAAGGCGGACACTTAACTGACTGAGCCACCCAGGCGCCCCTGCAGAGTACTGTTCTTTTAGGGCTCACTACACTCTGCACCTGCTGGAGCATTGTCATCTGGGACTTCACTTTGCTATCATCCTTGACATTTCCTTGGTCTGTCTCCAAGGCTGGATTTTCTGTTTCTCGGTTCCTAGATTCTCATGTTTCTTGGTTTATCCCCTTGTTTTAGTGAAGCACATCTTTCTGTAATTTTGCAGATTAAAAAGCTGGTACAGCAACAGAGGGCATGGCTGATGATAGTCTCCAGTGGATTTCACTTCTTCCATTGTTCTTGGTCTACTCTCTAATTTTGGTGGACATCTAGTGAATTCTTGAGAAGGGATGGATAGCAAGTAAACTTTATCAAATTCCCCAAATACAATTATTCAAGCTTTACTCTCGGTTAATAGTTTGGCTGGGAATAGAATTCTAAATGGGAAATAATTTTCCTTTACAACTTCGAAGGTATTACTGTTACCACCTTATATCTGGTGTTGCTCTTGCAGTCCTAACCTGTTCAGAATCCTGATCTGGTATATGTCATATCCCTCCCACTCCCCTCACTAGGAGTTTGTAAGAGCTTCTCAAGCTTCTGAAACTTGTTCTTAAGCTTCTGAAACTTAACTATGATGTACCTTTCTGTGGGTCTGTTTTCATTCATTTTTCTAGGTACTTGTGGAGATCTTTGATAGTTCAGAAATATTTCTGGAATTATGTTATTAATCATTTCATCCCTCTGTCTTCTCTTTCTCTCTTGAATTTTGTTATTTAGATAACATGTTAGACTGACCATCTGAGTTTCTCTTTTTTTTTTCTTTTTGTTTTATCTCTATGTCTTTTTGTTCATTCTGGGAGGTTTCTGATTTCCAAGGCTCATTTTTGTCCTTTGGGTATTCATTTTTAAAATATAATGTACTATCATTGTTTCCTGGATTTTAAGTATCTCATTTCGCTGCTGTCTCTGCCTCTTCTTTTTTGTGTAGTCTCCGTCCTGCATGTTAGAGGTGTTTCCCAGTTTTTGTGTAGTCCTTGGTTGTAGATTCTTATCTGGGGACAAAAAAGGTGATTGACAGCTTGAATATATAGGTGGGGGTTATTAACTTTGAGCAACGCTACAGAATAATGTGGGCGGGCCTTTTGTTGGGAAACTCCAATGTAAGTGACCTTAGGTTTTTTCCTCTTCTGCTGGCAGGAGTCCTCCGAGAGTGCTCTTCTGATTTCCTGCAGGAAATTCCTAGAGCTAAGTGCTGGAAGATGGCTGAGCAGGTTCTCAAAATTCAGCTATTTTTAGGACAGTGCTATTTTTAGAATAAATACATATTTAATATATAGAATATAGAATACAAACTGGTCAGTCCACAATACAAAGACTTTTTATCTACCCTTTCTAGGGATTAACCTCTGGATTTTTTTCTGGGGATGAGGAGGTAAGTAGTCAGGGAGGAGGATCTATTTCTCAACCAGCTTTTACTCAGTTCTGCATGTTTCACTACTATCTCTCCCCAGTTCCAGATCTTTCTGAGGATTCTGCAGTATCACAGATTGGTTCTCATCTTTCCCCACTGTTGGTTCAAGATTCATCTTTTTTAGTTCTGCTAAGTTCCCACTTGTCTGTCTGCTTTCTAATTTCCAAAAATTAGGTGTTGCTATTCCTTCTTCCGTTCTCTCTGTCTTTGTAGATTAATGGTTATTTATTTGTTTGTTTATTTACTTATTTTTAAGTAAGCTCTACACCCAACATGGGACTCAAACTCACAACTCCAAGATCAGGAGTCCCGTGCTGTGCCAATTAAGCCAGCCAGGTGCCCCAGTAAATTAGTGTTTTTAAAGATCTCTTTACCACAGCTTTAGTGGGATATGGGGAGAGAGTGAAATTAGATATGTATGTTCAGTGTACCATCGTAACCTGGAAATTATGAAGTTTTTAAAAATTTTTTTAATTTTTATTTTTTTAATTTTTTTTTTATTTTTGGGAGACACAGAAAGGCAGAGCACAAGTGGGAGGTGGGCAGAGAGAGAGAATGAGACACAGAATCCAAAGCAGGCTCCAGGCTCCAGGCTGACAGCACAGAGCCTGATGCGGGGCTCGAACTCACAAGCCTTCGAGCTGTGAGATCATGACCCAAGCCAAAGTCAGCTGCCCAACCGACTGAGCTACCTGGGCGCCCCTTGAAGTTTTTTTTAATAAGGACTGTTTTGGCTGTAAATAATAGAAACCCAGTTCAGACTAGCTTAGGGAGAAAAGTTATTGGCTCCACAGGTTGAGAAGAATTGCTTACAGGATTGAAGGAGGAACTGCATGAACTAGGACCTTACGTTCTGGTCCTATCAAACCAGAAGTCTCAGTGTCACCAGGACACCATATAAGCTGTGTGTGTGTGTGTGTGTCTGTCTGTCTGTCTGTCACGTTAGTGTATGGTTTTATTTTGCAGACAGATTCCTATCCCATGCAAAAGAGCTGGCTGCTCACCGCTTAGATTTGTATCTTCTCTCTTTCATAATCTCATTGGAAAGAGAGCCCTTTTTCCCATATATCTAAATATAAATATGAGGGAAGGATTCTTCCTGATTTGGCTTTGGTCACATGATGACTCCTAATCCAGATGGAATGGAGGAGGAGTATTCTAGAAGAAAAGGTGTACTTTGACCAGAACAAGGGGAGTAAGGTGGCAGAGGGTGGACAAAAAAGTAATAGCTAACATAGTTCCCTGTTGATGGGCTTTCCATGTTTTCACTGTTACAAATAATGTTGCATTGATACCCATAGGATAAATTCCTATAAGTGGAATTGCTAGATCAATTGGATTTGACCGATATTGGGAGATTGACCATCAAAAAGGTTGTGTATCAATGTACATTCCCATCAACTCTTTGAGAGTCCATTTCCCCATACCCTTGCCATATTTGGCATTATTAACATCTTTTAAGATGTTTTTGACCATTGTATTTCTTTTTCTGTGGATTGCTTTCATTATTCTTTCCAAATTTTCTTTTGGATTTTTGGCCTTTTCCTCCTTTATCTTTTTCCTTTTTTTACTCATTGATTTTTGAGAGCTTTTTGTTTATTAAATAAATTAGCCCTTTGTTTTAATTTTTTTTTAATGTGGTAAAACATACGTATCATAAAATTCACCATTGTAAGCATTAAGTGTATTAAATACATTCACATTGTTGTGCAACCGTCACTACTGTTCATCTCATTACTTTCTCATCTTCCCGTATTGAAACTTTGTACCCATTAACACTAACTTCTCATTCTTCCTTCCACTAGTCCCTGATGATTATTACCATTCTACCTTCCATCTTGAATTTGACTACTCTAAGTTAACTCTTGTAAGTGGAATCATGTGTGTCTGGCTTATTCACTTAGCATAATGTCTTCCAGGTTTAACCTTTGTTGTTGTTGTTTTTAAGTTTATTTATTTTTTTAAGTTTATTTATTTATTTATTTTTTAAATTTTTTTTTTTTTTAATGTTTATTTATTTTTGAGAGACATAGAGGCACAGCATTAACAGGGGAAGGGCAGAGAGAGAGGGAGACACAGAATTGGAAGCAGGCTCCAGGCTCTGAGCCATCAGCACAGAGCCCGACGCGGGGCTCGAACTCACAGACCGCGAGATCATGACCTGAGCTGAAGTCGGCCGCCCAACCAACTGAGCCACCCAGGCGCCCCAAGTTTATTTTTTTTTGAGAGAGAGAACTAGAGCACAAGCAAGGGAGGAGCAGAGAGAGAGGGAGAGAGAGAGAATCGCAAGCAGGCTCTGCACTACCGGCATGGGAGATCATGACCTGAGCTGAAATCAAGAGTTGGATGCTTAACCGACTGAGCCTCACAGGCACCCTAACCCTTTGTTTTTATATATAGTCTGACAGCTTGTTGAATCTTTCAGTAGTTGAAAGATTCTTTCTCTTTTTAACTTATTTCATTACGATTTATTTTATCTCCTTCTAGTATCTCGGAAAAGGAAAGCCAAGAACTGGGAGGATGAAGACTTTTATGATAGTGATGATGACACATTTCTTGATCGGACCGGCCTGGTTGAAAAGAAGCGTCTGAACCGTATGAAGAAGGCTGGGAAGATTGATGAGAAGCCAGAGACCTTTGAATCATTGGCAGGTTTTATTTATAGAAGTAGCTGTGGTAGTTTAATTTTTAATAAGATAATGTATTATTTAAATTTGTTTTATATAAAGCAGTAGTGTTGAAATCTGGTACTCAAGTGTAACTTTCTTGATCTGTACATTTGATAGTAACAACTAGTCTTACACAAGCTAGAGAAAGATTTGGCTTGCTGCTAGAGACTCTATTTGCCTCTTGTGGATACTGATCCCACAAAAAGAAAGGAAAAAGTTCCAAATTTGGACATTCTGAGGTGAAACCAACTTTAACTTCTGGCAGTCAAGAGTTGTGAAAGGAATTCTGAGGAATGTAGTTTGGTAACAGTCTTACACAGCATTCCTTCATGAAATCATTACAAGGTAGCATGTCTTTTCACTATATTAAGTAGTATTCAGAGCTTAAAACATCACCCAACATCGGTTGTTTTTTTGTTTTGTTTTGTCTTGTTTCGATTTGATTCATCAGCGAAAAGAAATGCTTTGAGTCTTTCCTTTGAGTAAAGTCAAGTCTGTATTCTGTACATTCATTCTGTTCAATTCTGAATTCCAAGATTAACTCAACCTGAATTATATGAACACATGAAAAATGTTAACTCCATAAACAGCAGATTTAACTACACTTCTGAATGAATCCTCTTATTTTTTCTTTAAATTTTTTAGTGTTTTTTTATTTTTGAGAAAGAGAGACAGAGTGTGAGTGGGGGAGGGACAGAGAGAGAGGGAGACACAAAATCTGAAGCAGGCTCCAGGTTCTGAGCTGTCAGCACAGAGCCTGACGCGGGGCTTGAACTCGCGAACCACGAGATCATGACCTGAGCTGAAGTCAGACGCTCAACCAACTTAGCCACCAGAGTGAATCCTCTTAAACCTGTAACAATAGTGAAAATAAGAGAAGGAAGACAAGAAAGCTACCATATTTTGAAAGAAGAAAAACATTTGTTAACCCTGGTAACTTGGGCGTTACAGGTTGCAAAGTTAAATGATGCTGAAAGGGAACTCTCTGACATTTCTGAGAAACTGAAAGCGTCAAGCAAAGGTAAGTCAATGACGCATGAAACAAATATGTATAGGGCATCTCCCATCAGTAGTGCACTCTGCCAGCACTGGGGCTGGTTAGTAAGATGTGCAGAATATGGAGCCCTTCTAAGGAACAATAGAACATCTTAGAACTATAAGGAACATTATAAGTTATTTGGTTTAAACTTTGTATGTAGTAGATGAGTGGAGTGAAGTACATTAAGGCAAAGTGATGTCCCGAAGACTCCAAGCTATAACCTGTTTTCTTATTCCTATTATCGGGAATGTCCTCTGTCCAGCTGTATGTTAGTGACTTTTCTATAGAAACTTTGGCTGAGCTTTAAAATATTTGAGGCCATTTTTCTGTTACCTTTTTCTTGGACAGCTTTATCAGAGTCACCATCTCAGGACTCCTTAGATGCATTCATGTCAGAAATGAAATCAGGGAGTGCATTGGATGGCGTGTCCCGGAAGAAACTTCACCTGAGGACTTTTGAACTGAGGAAAGAACAACAGAGACTTAAAGGGTTGATAAAACTTGTAAAGCCAGCAGAGATTCCAGAACTAAAAAAGTAAGTCTTAGTTATGCTTGAAATTTTAAATAAGCATGTTTGCACAGATAACATGTTGAGTTATATCTTTTTTTTTTAATTGTTTTTAAGTTTATTTATTTTGAGAGAGAGAGAGAAGGTATGAGTGGGGGAGGGGCAGAGAGGGAGGGAGAGAGAGAATCCCAAGCAAGGCTCTGTACTTGCAGCACAGAGCCTGACCCAAGGCTCAAACTCACAAACCTATGAGATCGTGACCTGAGCCAAAGTTGGATGCTTAACCCACTGAGCCACCTAGGAGCCCTATTATATCTTTATTTCCTTAGATAATCATTACAGAATAAAAATAGACTGTAGGAAACACTTTAAAGCACAGAAGGCAGTGATTTCATAGAGTAAAATGCCATTTCATTTGTGAAATATAGACTGCTGTAGGATTTTTAGAGAAAACTATATTGATTCCTTTTTCATTAGAAGGCTCTGAATTTTTTACTTAATCTTTTAACGCAGAGTAAACTTCTTTATTTTTTATTTTTTTATTAAAATTTTTTTTTTAATTTTTATTTTTGAGAAAGAAAGAGGGAGCATGAGAGGGAGAGGGGCAGAGAGAGGGAGACAAAGAATCTGAAGCAGGCTCCAGGCTCCGCGCAGTCAGCAGAGAGCCTGGCTCAGGGCTCAAACTCACGAGCCGTGAGATCATGACCTGAGCCAAAGTCACACGCTCAACCGACTGAGCCACACAGGTGCCCACAGAGTAAACTTCTTTAAAGAGCAACATGCACAAAAGGCTAAGTTCCCTAATATATAAAGACCTTCGAATAAGTAGACAACCGTCTACCAAAGAGAAAAATGGAAAGAGGTTATCAACTGACAGGCCACTGAAAAAGAAATATAAATAGCTATATAACTATAAAAATGATGCTCAATCTTGCTCATAAGAGAAATACAAATACAACAACGTAATACCATTTTTAATCTATGATTCTAAAACCACAGATGAAAAGATATGTATGCAGATTGTCATTTTAGCACCTAAGAACCAGTTGATAACTTTAATGTATTTAAATACTTTTAAAGTGGAATTTCTTCCTTTAAAATGGGGGAATGCATAATCCCCTAAAGTTGATTTTGGGGAAATTATTGGAAGAAATTAACCCAAATCCATTTGCAGAAATCTAGAAGATTTTTTAGTAATTTGTGAACAAAATTTTGGGGATAATTTTTCCCAGACTTGGCTAGTATTCATGAGTTGTGAACGCGTGTGTGTGTGTAAGAGAGAGAAAATAAGGTCCAGTCTTCAATTTGACAGTATTTTCAAATTTTATTCTATGTGGTCTCAATAAATTTTGAGAATATTGAGTAGATTGTTGTAGAAACAAGCCACTTTAAGTGAGCACAATCCAGGTGGGCATCTCATCAGGTAGCATTGCCCAGATGGGTTCACACACTTACGAAGGTAATTAACTCTAGAAAGTTTCTCATTTTTCTTTGTTCTGTGCTTTCCTGTAGATTACTCGGTAGTCTCATGTGATATTAAAATGAAATGAAATTACAAATTCAGTTCTTCAGTCAACTAGCCACATTTTATGCCCTCAGTAGCCACATGTGGATAGTACCTGCTGTGTTGGACAGTGCAGATGGAGAGTGTTTCCATAACTGCAGAAAATTCTGTTGGACAGCGCTGCTTTAGATTGTCAGTAAACCTTTATGCAGCGTCTTACCCCTGTGTACCAAACCTGTGACTTGATGCTGGGGCCATTGCATAGATAATACCTAGATACTGGGAGGTACCTTTTTATGTAGAGATGTAAAGATAAAATGTATCTGGAGCGCTTGATTGTACAGAAAATTTATCCCTAAATTGCTAGCAAGTTTGCTAAAAGATTTATGTGTAGTTTGGTTATTTAATAGAGTGATTGATATAGGTCAGTCCACCAAGGCCTATGTGACCCAAGTGGCATTCGATTTTCTGATAGCACTCAAGTTAGACTCCTTGGCTTTCATTCTTACCTCTATCGATTACTTTTTGGGCATTTTGAGGCAAGTTATACAACTTCTTTGACCTTCACTTTCCTCATCTGTCAATTAGAAGTACTAGTGGTATTGCAAAGATGACATGAATAGCACTTGACAAAGTGCTGGCATGCCTGTATCGTCACTGTAATCATTGTCCTATTTCTGTTATACCTAGCAGTTATATGTAACACTGTGTTTGTTTGTGGAGAAAGGGTAAAAACTCTGGAAGTATAGTTGACGGTAAACAAATTAATGGTGAATTTTAATTCCAACTCTGAAATCCTTTCCCTTGCTAAGTCATCCCTGCGAGAGAAGGTATGTCAGCTTCCTCTACAGCCTCCCTTCCTGCTGTCTGTGTGTCTGCTTAGTTTCTCCTCCCTCTCCTGCTTTCCGTCCTGGACTTCAGATGTGTGGTCCTTCTGCCTGCCTCAGCAGCACGTGTACACATGCATGTACCTTCTACCTGCTCTTCTCACTTAGGCTGACCTTCCAACCTTTCTACCTAACACCCTTCCCGCCCCCACCCAAGCAGCTCTTGATTGGGATCCCATCTTCTGCCTTTTCATCTCCTTGGGGTGACTTTGCTCATCCTCCAAACCGGCCAAGCTATTTAATGGAGCTGAAAAATATCTGGGTTGCTCTTGCTTTTGCCTTTCTAAGCTAGAACCTTCCTGAGACCTGTAGGGAGGGGCTGCAAAGGATAGTATTTGACGAAGAGTATTTAAGGACAAACAGGCAGGATTCTTCTGGTGGCCTTAGCAAGGTAATGGGTCTGTCTGTGGTAGAGAGCAAGGTGGTGAGGCCAGGCCCAAGAGCACTGCTGAGGAGTGAGACTTAGATAGAAGAAGGCAGTAGTGACAAATGGGGCAGGATGGATCAGGAAGGTCGTTTTCTCAGATGGCTGCTCACTGGGTGTCCTGAGTGCAGTGCTGTTCCTATATTCCAGAATGCAAGCCCGCCCTTCCCTGTGTCTTCTCATGCTATCTTGTCATCGTCACCTCTGCCTACTCTCTGAATGTCTTGTCAACTCAACTGCCATCCTTTTTGTTTTTGCTCTTTTTTTTTTTTTTAGGTCTTTCCTCATTTCTATAATCTCTTTTTGCTCTTCCTTAGCTTTACCCTAGTGGGCTTAGCTGTTATAACCCCTTCCAGCCAGTGAGAATGCTGAGAAACTCACCAGTTGTAAGGTCTCTCAGTATGTCCTTGTCATTACTCACCACGCAGTGTAGCCCCTACACACAGGCTTTTTTTTTTTTAAGGTTCTGCGATCCGAGCCTTTGTACATGGTTATGCTAAGTGTGGACTCCAGGTAAGACACTGTGAGTCCTGTTGAGAGGTTGGTGGAAAATAGGGCTTTACACCTGGGATCCATCGTCTCCTGCCACTTACTGGGAATGGGATCTTGCCCCATCCGCCAGTGACCTTTGTACTGTCAGCATCGTTTTATAAAGGAGAAGTCCTGTAGCATGTTGCGACTTACTGAAGTTCAGAACCTCATCGTGCCCCGAATGGTCCCGTGTCTGTGACAGTCAGCAGTATCGTCGTCCGTTCAGACTCTGTTGGCCTTTTCCTACTGGCGTATGCTTAGATACTCATTTTGTGGAAATTTTTGTTTTGCCAAAAGTTTCTTTGTCAGAGTCCAGGGTGTTTTTAGATAAAATTTTGGCCTCACTGGAATAGACGTGTATAATTACTCTTTCTTCTTAGGACTGAAAGTCAGACTACAGATGTGGAAAACAAAGCTAAAAAGCTTACATTGCCTCTCTTTGGTGCCATGAAAGGAGGAAGCAAATTCAAATTAAAAACGGGAACAGTAGGGGTAAGTTGTGAGTCACGGTGTTAAACTTTTAGCTCTCCAGTCAATTTGCATATAACTGATTTGTAAATTGAACATCAGTGTATTAATTTGAGATGAATGTTGCATATAAGAAGTGTCTCTTTTCCCCGTGGGACTCAACATTTGTTAGTTACATGGTCTCTGCACCCGGCTCTACCATATGGTGTTCCTTACTTCATTCAGTCCCTCCAACACTTCCTGACTTGTGGGAATGACTACCTCTCTCAGGTGAGGAAACAGGGTCAGAGGTTAAATACGGGACACAGCATCATCAGGAAGTGACTAGACTGGTAATCAATTCCACGTCCTCTCTTTCTTGAGTTTTGTGATCTCTCTGCTATCCCTTAACACTTCACTGGTGAATGTTTTTGTTTTATGTACATCCCTGGTTTACAGATTCAGCTTTTAGAAGGTTTTCATCACCTCAAAGAGCTGAATCTTGTGTGTTAGAGTGCGAGGGCTGCCCTAACCAAATGCCCAGACTGGGCGGCCTAAATGACAGAAATTTATTTCCTCACAGTTCCAAGAGCAGCATGCCAGCAGACTTGGTTTCCCCTGAGGTCTCTTTCCTAGGCTTGGACATGGCTGCCCTCTTCCTGCATCTTCACATGGTCACCTGTATGTACACTTACACCTGTGGTGTCTCCTCTCTCCTCCTCCTCGTATTGGGACACCTGCATAGCTCAGTTGGTGAAGCATCTAATCTGGATTTTGACTCAGGTCACGATCTCAAGGTTCATGAGATTGAGCCCCAGAGATTGGGCTCTATGCTGATAGTGCGGAGCCTGCTTGTGATTCTCTTCCTCCTCCTGCCGCTCCCCTGCTCTCTCCTTCCGTGCATGCTCACACACACACGCTCTCTCTTTCTCTCAAAATAAATAAATAAACCAAAATAAATAAATAAACAAAACAAAAAAAACCAGTCATGTTGGATTAGGGCCCTACTCTAACTGCCTTGTTTTAACTTACCTCTTTAAAGAGTTTATCTCTAAATATGGTTACATTCTGAGGTACTAAGGATTAGGACTTTGATGTATGAATTTTGTGAGGACAGAATTCAGCCCCCAGCACCTTCAATTAGGGTAAACAGCCATCTTAGGGGCAGAAGCCTGAAGTCCCAGCCATATGTTATGAGTGGGTATGTGGTTGACCTGAAATGGAGGTTTTTCTGTGAGGGTGGGAGGAAGGAAGGTACTTGTGTTTTAGTTAGAGGAATAACTCTACTTAAAAACTCTCTTTAGGGGTGCCTGGATGGCTCAGTCAGTAGAGCATACAACTCTTGATCTCAGGTTCATGAGTTCAAGGCCCACGTTGGGTGTGGAACCTACTTAAAATAAAATTGGGGCGCCTGGGTGGCTCAGTTGGTTGAGCGGCCAACTTTGGGACTTTGGCTCACGTCCTGATCTTGCGGTCTGTGGGTTCAAGCCCCGCGTCAGGCTCTGTGCTGATGGCTCAGAGCCTGGAGCCTGTTTCGGGTTCTGTGTCTGCCTCTCTCTCTGCCCTTCCCCTGCTCATGCTCTGTCTCTCTGTCTCTCAAAAATAAATAAATGTTAAAAAAAAAACTTAAAAAAAAAAATAAATAAAATAAAATTAAAAAAATAAAAAACTCTTTAGAGGATTGCTGAATTAAATCCTGTATTTAAAAAATGATATGCGCAATGTATACTTCGGAACTTTCTCTCTATTCCTTAAGCTGCAATCAGCTTTTTCTAATAATTACTTTTATCGAGAAGTCTTGATCAGAATATTTGGCTTTATTCTTCAAGAGATGTCTTTTCTTCAGGATCTGTTTTACTGATTTACCTGTCTTATTTCCTTGAAATTGAGTTAAATCTAAAGTGAAAAAGCTACGCAAATAATCTGTTTCTTAGATTTTGTAATGCAGATCCTTTAACCCCACGAGGGGTAACAGGACAGAATTCCTGCAGCTGGTACTCACCCGGAATAAATGTTTTCGTTCCCTACAAGCTGTTTCAAGTGTTTTGTACTTAATATTCTTTTGATCCTAGAAACTAATAAAGATAGGTGCTAAGGGTCCACAGATGGATAAAAGTTCATGTGCAGGTCCTCCTTCCAGCAACTTCTGCAGGGTTCCTCAACCTGGAGAGGTTAGACATTCTCCACATTTAGCTTTTAGCTTAACCTCCTTGAGAGAGTTGTCTCTTTATCATTATGTGGAACTCTTCATTCATGGTTTTGTTTCCTTCATAGAAGTTACCCCCCAAACGTCCAGAACTCCCTCCAGCTCTAATGAGAATGAAGGATGAGCCTGAAGTAGAAGAGGAGGAGGAAGAGGAAGAGGACATGGAGAAGGAAAAGGAGGAGGATGAAAAGAAAAAAACGGAGACTGGAAGCAGTAGGCTGCAGGCGGAGATAGAGCCGGAAGAAGCAGCGCAGGAAGTGAGGCTTCCCGCGGATCTCACGTGTTCTAAAGAAACAGAAAACCATGGTAAATCTTCTCCTTCCTGTGCTGTTCATTTGAATTAACCGTGCATAGGGTTGAAAAAGCAAAGCCAGTGCTTGCTTGTGCATTTTGACTTTGTGGCACATTATGATATATAACACAGCTGACTGTGCGGAAACATACTTTCTTGGTCTTTCTTTGACTGTTGGTCATTATTTTTCCTCATTGCAAAATAAGGGCAGGCTATTCCAGAATTGTGAAACATTGAAAGCTGTGGAATCTGAAACCACAGCTGCTATGGAATAACCCTGAGCCGCTGCCACTGTGTGATTGGAGGGCAGTAGACTAGGGTTCATGCTGAGGCCTGATCGGGTTGTCTGGGGTAAACCTACCCTTGCTCATTTTTTTCCCCCTATTCCTAAAACAGAGGCTAAGCATAATTGTACCCACTGTGCATACTTCTCAGGAAGCATAATGGCTTACTCTTCTTTTTGTCCATGGTACCTAGCAGAGAGCCTGGCAAGCAGTTTGCACCCAGCTCAGCAAAGCCTTGATGAAAAAAGAGGGAATTGATTGGCTTTTGAATATGTTTTCTTCTGATTATTAAGAGGATGTTGTGTTCATTTTAGAAACTTTGGATCATACATTAAAGTCCAAAGAAGAAAAGAGAAATCTACTGCAGTCTCACCCCTAGAGATCATTGTTTATCATCTTAGGGTCTTCTAATCCCTTGTCCAGTGCAGGAGGTACTTTCCTGCAGAGTGGCCAAACTGCCTGGCAATATTAAGACTTCACAGAAAATAGAGAGCTCGAGGAAAAACAAAACAAAAGCTGACATTAAATGTGTGTGGGAATGTGTGCATGTCTACTTCCAAAACAAACGAGGCTTATCTACATGAAACAACAGGCCTGGTATGTAGACCTCTTGAAATATCCTCAGTTGTTTGAGAAAAGAAAAGTTACTGTTTTTTCATCTGTGAGAGACCTTTTGGTTTTGCATTCTCCTTTGTTTAGCTATTGGCAAAATGCTTAGCCTTTTCAAACAAGGTACATATACATGCTTTTTTTATGAAGCTGGTCTCTGATTCATACATCGTGAGGGTGGTCTATAAACAGGTCAGCAGGAAGGGGACCGATAAGTATTGTATTTTGTTCTTTAAAGGACCGAAGGAAATACATGTATGTATAAAAATAGAAGATTTCAAATTTTGGTGAAGATACATTAATTAGTAAATCTGCAGCTGATTAGGGATTGCTCTAGACCTTTTTTTTTTTTTTCAATATTAGGATTGTTTTGTACACGCTATTTTATAACCTGTTTTTTTCTCTGTCTCAAAATGTCCTTTTAAAATGTGGCTTCAATAAGGGGCATCATGGTCCATTACATGCATGTGCCATGATTGATTTAATCCACTCCCTATTGTTAGGCCTGTACGTTATTTATTAATTTTTGCTACTATAAACATACTGTATGTAATAAATTCTGGTATTCATCTCTGATTATTTTCTTTGAATCTGTTCCTGGAAGTAGAAATTCTAGGCCAAGGAATATGTACATTTTTAAGGGTTTTGGTAAGTACTGCTGAAAAGTTTTACCTCAGAGTTGGCCAGTTTTTAAAGCGGAAAATTGGTTTCTCTGTTAGACATATGGAGACACATTTTTTTGAAAATCTAATTAAGGTTATTGAAGCTAATGATAGTAAAGCTGGATGATTATGTATGTACTTAGCTTTTCTTGCTTTTGCCTTTGTTTTCTTAATTCCCTCCTATGAATTAAATAATAACAGTACACTCTGGTTCTGCATTTTATAGAAAACATGTCTCAACTCGGCCACATGGAACAGAATAAAGATTATCAGGAGATTAGTGAAACAGCTGCATCATGTGAGGAACCCTCAGGCAAGTAGCGCGGCCGCCTCCATTGTTTCTCTGCACACAAGCAGTCCTCTGGTGTCGGAGAGGAGGGGTTGGAGCTGAGCTCGAGCAGCACAGCGTGGCCTTTCAGACGCTGGGGGAGACGCTGTTGCCGGGTCCTGGACAGAACTGGAATATATGAGAGGTTATGTTTGGTGCCATCCCATTTGCCTTCTTTTTTCCTTTTCTGCCTCCTGGAGTTCTGTTTCCCTGACCTGCAGAATACCTGATGCCTTCACTCTTCCCCGTGGGCATGCATCGCCCTCCACAGTTTTCCATCTCCCAGAGATGAATCTGTGTCTATCATGGGAGTGATTCCAAAGCTATTATAAGAAATTGGTTGAAAGGTTGACCTATTAAAAGGACTGGTTTTGTACTGCCTTTTAAAAAAAAAAAAAAAGTTTATTTATTTTGAGAGAGAGAGCATAAGCAGGGTAGGGGCAGAGAAGGGGAGAAGAAAGAGAATGCCAAGCAGGCTCGACACCAGCTACCAGCGTAGAGCCCAGTGCAAGCCTCGAACCCACAAACTGTGAGATCATGACCTGAACCGAAACCAAGAGTCAGACGCTTAATCTGCTGAGCCATCCAGGCACCCCTGCTCTTTTCTTTTTTAAATGCTTATTTATTTATTTTTGAGAGAGAGAGTAGGGGGGGAGGGACAGAGAGAGAATTGCACATGCAGAACCTGATATGGGCTCGAACCCACAAACCATAAGATCATGACCTGAGCCGAAATCAAGAGTCAGATGCTCACTGACTGAGCCACCCAGGTGCCCCTCTACTGCTTTTAACTGTAATGGTCGAACTGCAGAATAGTAAAATCGGCCCCATTTTTCCTTTCCTTTTTCAAATGGTGTGATTATACTCAAGCTCATAGAACAGCATTTGGATTTGAAAGCTAGGGTTATTAGCAGAGGGAAAATCCTCTCTTAATAGAGTCTTTACAGTAGAGGGAGTTTTTGAGAATTTGATTAACTGTTTTCTTCAATTTTTATAATGTTCTCTAAGGAGGAATTTTTCTTTTCTGTTTTACTTATTCTGAAATAGCTATTGCTTCTTTTCTTTTTTCAAATTAGCATCAAAGAATGAATATGAGAAAAACAGAGATGAATTGAAGAAAAAGAAAGCTCCTGGTCCAGGCAAAGTAAGTACCTTAGTCATAATCTTCACATCTGTGGGAGTAAAAATGACACAGACCACATTCAGGAGAGTGAGTTTTTAGGGATCGTCTTAGCAGAGTTCCCAACTGCCCAGTACGCCCTCTTCTAGAAGTCTGGGCTCTCTTATTTTTGAGTTTTGTTTCCTGAATTCTCTGTTGTCTCCATCTACACTGTTCCCTATAACTGTGCATATACCTCTTTTATTAATTTGTGAATCTTTGTTCATATCCTTTTATACCATACAGATATATTTGAATAATACACTCTTATTTGACTGTTTTTATTACACAGAAAATAGAATGAAATGTATTGCAGTCTACGTTTTTTTTTTTTTTTTTTTTTTTACCTATTGTGGAAATCACAATAGGTATCAGTATACCATGGGCTTCTTACTGTATAGCGGTAGTCTACTTAACCATTCCCTATAGATTGACACTGGGTTTTTTGTGTGTGGTTTTTTTTTTTTTTAATTATTTTAAATGTTTATTTTTGAGAGAGAGCACGAGGAGGGAAGGGGCAGAGAGAGAGATTGGGAGACAGAATCTGAAGCAGGCTTCAGGTTCTGAGCTGTCAGCACAGAGCCCAGTGCAGGGCTTGAACTCACAAACCCCGAGATCATAACCTGAGCCGGAGTCAGACGCTCAACTGACCAAGCCACCCAGGCGCCCTGACGCTGGGTTGTTTCTAGTCTTTTGTTATAACAGTGCTATAATGAATAATCTTGTGTATACATAATTTTCTGTGGACATAGTAAGTTCCCAAAAGTGGGATCGCTAGTTGTGTTAGGAGGTCCCTAAGACCACTCTCAGGCTAGAGAATTCACAGGAGGCCTCCCAGGACTCAGCATGTGGTTGTACTCACAGCTATGGTTTACTACAGTAAAAGAATGCTAAGCACAGTCAACAGAGGGAAAAGGCACTCCAGGCATAAGCTTCCAAGAGTCCTTTTTCATTGGAGTCACACAGGATGTGCTTAATTCCCCTAGCAATGAGTTGTGACATCTTGTGAAATGTTGCTAATCAGGGTGGCCCATTAAAGACGTGGTGCCCACTGGGGACTCATCATTTAGGCACCTCCTGCCTGGTATGTACTCCAGTTGCATTCTCCCAGAAGGAAAGTAGATGTTTGGCATGAACCATATTTTACAGATGGTGTAGCATAGTGAGCCACTCTTATCAGGGTAATAGGAACCTCCCTGAAATCTACGGCCCCAGAAACTAGGCGAAGGCCAACCTTGCAAACAGGCCTTTCAAAGGATAGTAGTCAGGGTCGCTCTATTTACTCTTTTCTCCACCTAGATCAAAAGACACATGCCAAAATTCCCTGAGTGGAGATCGTCCCATTAGAACTCATCCGTCTGTTAACTGCCCCTTTTAAAAAACATGACTTCATGCTCACTGGCTGAAAATGAGTTTGTTGAGGCTTTGCAGGAAAAAGTTAAGGTTCTCCCATTCTTTGCTTACTTACATGAAGGTAATTAATAGAAGCTGTTCTCGGTTTTTGTTTGCTGACAGGCATAGGGACAGTAATTCTTAAAGTTCTTTCGAGTAAAATAACCTATCTTTTCTTTGCAGCTTCCAACAACACTTTCCTCCAAATACCCAGAAGATGACCCAGATTACTGTGTGTGGGTCCCACCTGAAGGTAGATTATGTTTACTCTTCTTCTCCTCTAAGGCTTATTTATTTATATTTCTGAGTAGGTAATGTATGTTCAAAGTTCAAAATATGTAAGTTTTTGTAAGAGTATGAAGTGGGAAAGCTCTCCTTTCTAGGGGATCAGGTAGAGTAAAAGATCTAAAGAGACACATCAACCAAGTATAATTTGTGGGTTCTGCTTGGATCCTTATTGGAACAAACAACTGTTTGTTTTTTTTTTTTTTAAATGTTTATTTTTGAGAGATGGAGAGAGAGAGATAGAGTATGAGTGGGAGAGGGGCAGGCAGAGAGGGAGACACAGAATCCGTTTCCGAAGCAGGCTCCAGGCTCCGAGCTGTTAGCACAGAGCCCAACCTGGGGGCTCAAACTCACAAACGGTGAGATTATGACCTGAGCCGAAGTCAGACGCTCAGACCGACTGAGCCACCTGGGCACCCCTGGAACAAACAACTATTAAAAGAATTATATACCAGTCAGATAATTTTGAATACTAGCCAGATGTTTGATACTATTAGGAAATTATTAATTATTTCAAAGTGTGAATGATGTTATGTGTTTTAAAAAGTTCTTCTAGGACTGTGTACAGAAGTGTTCGTAGGTGGAATGATATCTGAGATTTGCCTTAAGATAATCAAGTAGTGGGGTGCTTGGGTGGCTTAGATGGTTAAGTGTCCAACTTCGGTTCAGGTCATGATCTCGTGGTTCGTGAGTTCAGGCCCTCCATCAGGCTCTGTGCTAACAGCTCAGAACCTAGAGCTCTGCTTCAGATTCTGTGTCTCCCTGTCTTTCTGCCCCTCCCCTGTGCTCGCTTGCTCTCTCTCTCCTTTCAAAAATAAATGAACACTAAAAAGTTAAAAAAAAAAAAAGATAATCCAGTAGAAGTGGAGGATGAGAGAGTAATAGACAAAGCAGGATTTGCCACATAGCGATAATTGTTTTAGCCGGGTGATGTGTACACCGGAGGTTCATTGTATTCTTCTCTTCTTCATGTATTTTAAAATTTCTTTCTAGTTGAAAAGATCAACTTCTGGTTCTACCTCAACTACTCTGTTTCCACTAAAGCCAAGAAAATACCACTTTCCTATGACTTAAAAAAAATATATTTATTTCTTTTGAGGGGACCGTAGGGAGAAAGAGAATCCCAAGCAGGCTCCACACTGTCAGTACATAGCCCGGCTCAGGGCTCCATCTCACCATGAGGTCATGACCTGAGCCGAAATCGAGTCAGATGCTTACAGATGGAGCCACCCAGGCGCCCCTCTGTGACTTCTTAGATGTGTCACATGAAATGCCTGTGTAAGCAATAAAATACATAATATTTAACCACGTTTTTTACGCAAATAGAAGAAGGAAGACCTTCTGTATCTTTCTGTTCTGCACTTAACACGGTATGGATATCCTTCCATTGCTGTTTATAGATTTTCTTTTCTTTCTTTCTTTCTTTCTTTCTTTTTCTTTCTTTCTTTCTTTCTTTCTTCCTTTCTTTCTTTCTTTCCTTTCTTTCTTTCTTTCTTTCTTTCTTTCTTTCTTTCTTTCTTTCTTTCTTTCTTTCTTCTTTTTGTAGCATAATTCTTTTTTCATGGTATAGATACACCTTTACTTATTTAACCAGTTCCCTCAATGAATATTTGCTGTGTTTCCAGTTTTGCCATTATAAACAACTCTGTAGGAAGTAATCTCTAACATACATAATTTTGCAAGTGTAGAGGTGCATGCGTAGAAAAAAATCATAAAAGTTAATATACTGGTTGAGAGACTATAAACATTTTTGAGACTGTGAATTGCATTCTATAGAGAGTGTACAGCGTTTGTTCATACACATGCTCTTAAGGCAGTATATGGGGCGCTTGCTCCCCGTGTGCTTATCACGGGTTGCTTTTTCTATGGATCAAGTTTCTCATACACTAGCAGTTAATAGACATTTTCTTACTGGAAATGTTTGCTTTTTATCAGCTAATAAATGTGAGGATAGAAATGAAAGAGGACCGCATTTTGAAACCGTATGCAAAAAGGCAGAGTTCTAGAATAGAAGAAACCTCTTTGTTTTACTTTTTAGCCCACTAATGTCTGGGTATCTTTTCCCTCCTGACTTTGGAAAAGTGAATGTATTTCTTTCTTTATACTTCGATCTAGGCCAAAGTGGAGATGGCAGGACCCATCTTAATGACAAGTATGGCTATTGACTGCTTCAGGATCCTAAAGGAAGACCTTGTGGACCGTGTGATGTAGGATATTTAGGATGAGATGCCAAGTCGAATGCCCAGAGAAGGAGTTCAGGTGATCTTTTGTAAAATCCGGTGACTGGCCTTTCCTCCCATTCTGTGGCTCCATAAATTTATCTACTCATCATCTTCTCTTGAACTTGGCATTTATGTTTAAAAGTGTTTGTGTGTGTATATAAAAACAAAAACAAAAAAACATATATTCGAGAATTGGTAAAGTGAGAGACGTGACTCTATTAAAAGAGAAAGTGAAGATGTCTCATGTTTGTTCAAGGCCACAGTGTCTTGCATTAAGTTTCAGGAACTGTGCTGCTCCTGAGGAACAGGGTGCTTCTGGCAGTTGGGCTCTAGGATTCACTGATATGGCCTCCTCCTCCAGTAAGTGTCGAGATATGAGGTCATGCCATAGTGTGAACCCTGGGTGTCCCTGTTATTCCTGGAACTGAAAGTAGATACAGAGCGGGAGCTTCCTATTCCCTCCCACTAGAATCCTGCCAGGTTGGAGGACAGACCCTGAGTTTTCAGGACGCAGTCCAGGACCATGGCACACCTTGTGCACTTAGGCACCAGTCCTTGTGCATTCAAACTCAGTCCTTTGAATGTCCTGGACTCTGATCAATCAGATTCGACTCTCTTCCTCCTGTGGAAAGGTGCAAATAAGGTCATAGAATGAAAAGCTGGATGTGTTCTGTCCAGTATGGGGCTTCTCACCTCTGTGGAAGGAATAAAAGTTCCTTCCTCTCTGGAAACACAAAGAAATTTGAGAAGATGTCTTCTCTCCCCCAGTACACCCCCTGCCACCACCCTCCTCCCCCGCAGACATTAACAAATGCCTCACTTCCACGGGAAGGAAAAGCGTAAGAGCAGAAGCAAGGTGGAGGGTTTGTGGATTAGGCTGGAGGCAGACCCAACGAGCGATCAGGAAAAACACTGCGGCCCAGCAAGAGAGTGGATAAGAGTGATATTTTCCTTTTTTAAATACAGTATATATTATATATTTTTCATTATGTGGTATGTGTGAGGTAGGCAGGGAGCAGTAGTGAGGAATGCCAGTTACCCTGACAGATGTGGGAAGTCTGGTCTGCTAAAAGTAATGCCCTTCATTTCTCAAAAGATAGTATCTATGTCGATATTATGAGAAACTATTCTTTTCGACTTCATTAAGACCAACAGGGAAGAACTTGACAGGAACTTAGGGGCAGAGTGACCATGCTTTCTTGGATTAAAACAGTAAGCAAAGGTCCAAGCCATTCAGTGGTCTTCAGAGGTGGAACTCTTTATTCATACAATTATACGTGGGATCCTAATGCTTGAACAGGTAACAGTGTATCTGCTCTGGTTTGAGTGAGAGCACGGACCTGGGATCTATAGATACACGCCCGCATGCACCCTTTCCCTCTGACTCTACCCTGGCAGTGATCTTGACGAATCCTAGGGGCTCCCCGGCATAGTCTGTTTAGGAAGGTGGGTTTCTAAATGCTCTGGAGACCCTGAAAGCAAATAGGACTCCATATGCCAAAATCAATCATAACTATGTAACTTGTTCAATGAACATCAGTGATTCAGAAGACATGAGCATGAGTCTTAGCTCCCTTTACTAAACAGGAGACTTCGGGGACATGACTTAAATCCCCTGATGTATGAAGCAGGGACAGAAGTGCTTCCTGTTCTTTGAGCCTCAGATTTGCTTTAAGAATCAAATGAGAGGGGTGCCTGGGTGGTGCAGTCAGTTAAGCATCCAACTTCGGTTCGGGTCATGATCTCATGGTCTGTGGGTTCAAACTCTGCGTTCGGCTCTGTGCGGACAGCTCCGGGCCTGGAGCCTGCTTCGGATTCTGTGTCTCCCTCTCTCTCTGCGCCTCCCCGGCTTGTACTCTGTCTCTCTCTCTCAAAAATAAACAAACATTAAAAAAAAAGAATCACGCGAGACCATTAGAGGGATGTGGTGTATAGGGCTTTGTAGATGTTCGCAGTTGTTACTCATTACAAACAGGAGACAAATCCTGGCCTGGAGTCTTGACTCTTCATCCGTGAGACAGGAGACTAGATGAAATCAGTGATTCTCAACTGTGGCTGCATATTAGAGTCGCCAAGGGAAATTTTTGGTTTTTAAGCTTTTAATATTAATGCTTGGATTCCACCTCAAATCAGTTGAATCAGAATCTCTGACGTGAGCCCTTTTAAAAAGCGCTCCAGGTGACTTTAATGTGCAGCCCAACCTTTAGAGCATGGTCAGCAAGACTTTTCAGTTAACGGCTGGATACTTTAGGCTGGGCAAGCCCTGCAGTCTCTGTCACAAGCGTTTGACTCTGCCATTGGAGTGCAGACGGCATAGTCAAGACACAAACGGATGAGTGTGACTGTGTTCTGGTAAATATAAAAAGCAGGCCTGATTCGGCCCTCAGGCTATTGTTGGCCAAGCCCTGCTCTAGGCTAATTCATCTTCAAAGTTCCATCTGGCCCAAGGTGTTCCTTGTAGGAACTTTAAGAAAGTAATATGTGTCCCAATGGATATTTAAAAAGTTTCTATTCAAAAAGCTAATTATCCCCTCCTGTACTGGGAGGTTGTAGTTTTATGGTTACCAGAAATCAAGGTGATGCAGTCTCCTTATCATAGAAAGAAAGTTAAGGTTATTAGTCATTAGAAAAATTACTGTTACAGCAGGAACACAATAAGTTAATTCAAAGCAAAGTATCCCTGGTCAGCTGTTGTGGCCTCCCCAGGAGTTCTCTGTCATATCCGCCTTTACATTTAAAGAGCAGCGGGAAGATACCTGCTTGTTAGTGATGGTGAAATGAGCAGATTTGGGTTTTTATTATTTTTAAAAATGTTTATTTTTGAGAATGCGAGAGTGAGAGCATGCATCAGAGCGAGCGAGCCGGGGAGGGGCAGAGAGAGAGAGAGGGAAAGAGAATCCTAAGCAGGCTCCGTGCTGTCAGCACCGAGCCTGATGCACAGCTCGAACTCACAAACCATGAGATAATGAGTAGAACCTGAGTAGAAATCAAGAGTCTGACACTTAACTGATGGAGCCACCCAGGCACCCCCAGGTTTGGGTTTTTAAAAGAGCACCCAAGCTACAGTGTGGAGGAAGGAGGGAAAGAGAACAAGAGGATTCAGGAAGCCGGGTTGGAAGCCTGCTACAGACCAGGTGAGAGATGGCAGTTGGTGCTAAGCAGAGATTGAAAAGCAGAGAGGTAAATGGGTCTTAGTCATATTTTGAAAAGTGCAGTGGCTGAGACTGAGTGATGGATTGCTGGGAGGAGGAGGTAGAGCCGGCGGAGAATAAAAGTTCAGTTTTGGACAAGTTGAGCTTGACATCCCATGGAGACATCTCAGTAAAGATGTCAGGAAAGTAGTTGAACATAGAAGTCTGGATCTTAGGAGGAGAGGGGGCTGGACAACAACTGTAGTCTTCCACTAGATGAACCTGAGTGTCGGGGGCACCAGCAGGTGGGGTTAAAGACCAGGTGGCAGGCAAGAATTTTGCAGGCAGACCCCAGTCTTGAACAGCTAGTTGCCCTTTCTTTGGTATTGGGAGCACTTTTTCATGGTATGGGTCCTTATTTATCGGAGGAAAAAGATAAAGTAAGTGCCACAGTGAGCAGGATTCTGGAGAGAGAAAAGTCAGGGGTATATAGTTAACATGAAAACAAGTCTCTTTCTTTGCTTTAGGAAATTTCTAAGGAGGTTGCCCAGTGCCTGGTACATTCAAATGTTTGTTGAGTGGCTGCTATAAATATTTTGCCTGGAGCTGCCCCAATCTAGGCTAGGAATTATGAAGCCTCACTGTCTCCTTGTAGCCTTAGCCTTTACCCGTTACCACTTCACTGGAACTGGATGGAGTTAGCTCTTTTGGGAAATATGACACAATTCTCAACAAACTTTGAAGCCGTTAGCCAGGGCCTCAGCATCTGTTGCTTTACCATTGAAATGCTGCCACCTTCCGGATATGGTGTGACAAGGAGCCAACAGCTGTGGCCGGCTTCCTGAGAGTGGGAGCCAGAGGGAAGCCCGCCAGCCCAGCCCCATGATAGTCAAAAGCAGGAATCCAAGCCCCTTGGGCGGCGGGCGGGGGAGGTATTCCCATACAGGGTTTGATCCAACCCTGTTTGGACGCAACCAGGTTCTACAGACTGCTGGGAAATGACATAAAACTCTCCCTGACCTTTGGGAAGTGGGTCACAGCATCAAACTGGCATGGTCTCTTCTGTGACAGGCTGCTCTTTGATCCTGAGATTCTTCGCTTGACGTGGCATTGAGAACAATTTTCAAGATTTCTTCTCTGGTCTCGGAGTGGCTTTGGCCTGCTCGGTCTTAGAGGTTTGGCACAACCATAGTCCAGGGTGGGACTGAGGGTTCCATTCGGTGGGAGACCAGAAGTTTCCCTTCTTCCAGTAAGACCTGGTGGGTTGGAGGGCTTAGCATAGGAGGGGACAAGGATTCCCACCAAGGGTAACTCCGTTTTCTTCATCCCCCAAGTCAGTCTTAAAAATTTCTTTATGTAGAGTTCTTAAGATTCATCTCTTAAGGGGTGCCTGGGTGGCTCAGTCAGTTAAGCATCTGACTTTGGCTCAGGTCATGATCTCGCAGTTTGTGGGTTTGAGCCCCGCGTCGGGCTCTGTGCTGACAGCTCAGAGCCTGGAGCCTGCTTCGGATTCTGTGTCTCCCCTCTCTGCCCCTCCCCCACTTGTGCTCTGTTTCTCTCTCTCTCTCTCTCTCAAAAATAAATAAACATTTAAAAAAATTGAAAAAAAAAAAAAGATTCATCTCTTTGCCCTGACCACTGCCCCGACCCAAGCTCTCCTTACCCCATCACTCTTCACAGAGCTCCCTTCCTCTCATCCCTGCCTCACCAAGCTCCCCTCCATACATCTGAGTCATCTTAAAACGCATCCCTGAGCAGAATCCTGTGCTCTGAAATCTCAAATATTCTTCAGTATCCAAAAGCTGAGGTCTAAATTCATTTGAGGCTTTAAAATCCCTTGTTACAGGGGTGATGTACTTTCTAATCCTATACCCCATATGCCCTTGCCCTTTCTTTCTGCCACCTGACCAGGTGTGCCTGATACTCTAGTAATAATAGGTTATTTCCCCAAATGTAGCTTTCGCTTTTATTTCTTCCTATATTTTTTATTAATTTTGCTGTACTTGGTCTTAAGCCTCAGTTTCCTGGTCTACCAAATCGAGAAAATAAGGCCTCATAGTATTGTGGAGATTAAATAATAGATATCTGTAAAACCCTTTAGCTGCATTTAATACATAATCAGCTCCCCCCAAATGCAGCTGTTGTTAGTTTCATTGTGATCTTCCTTGCTCATGTCTGCTCATGCCTGTCCTTTTTTAAAAGTCTGGCTTGAGTCCGACTTCTGCTCAGGTCATGATCTCACGGTTCTTGAATTAGAGCCCTGCATCGGACTCTGCACTGACAGCTCAGAGCCTGGAGCCTGCTTGCGATTCTGTGTCGCCCTCTCTCTCTGCCCCTCCCCCACTCACACTCTGTCTTTCTCTCTCAAAAATAAACAAACATTAAAAAAAAAAGTTTAGCTTGAGTCTCAGTACCTTCAGAAAACCCTGATTCCCATGGTTGTCATGAATCTCTCCTTCCCTCAGCAGTCTTGTACACGGCCCAGACTCCAGTGCCCCCAGTGTCGGTTAATTATATGTATGCTTTGAGTTACATTTGTAAGCTTTATGTGCTCTTGAGGACAGGAATTCTGTATCTTATTTTGTACCTACCCTGTGGCACCTACTCACAAAATGGGGACTCAATTATCTGTTGCTTTAAATGAGTGGAGGTTGGAAGTTCTAGTCCTGGCCCTTTCTACTCTTGGGTCTTCCGGGCAGAGAAAGGGTATGAGAGCTGCCTTCATTTCCAAGATCTTGCTTCAAACAAACTAGACAGTCTAGGAACTGATGGTTTTAGTAGGGTTAATGCAGACAGAGCGCCTGGATTCCTGTCCTGTTTGGGGCAAAACCAGGCCGAACTATCCCTTCCCGTCAAGGAGCTCTGGATTCCAGCAACTGGCTTTAATTTGGGCTTTAAGTCCTCTGCTGGCTCTGGAAAATCTTGATCCTGAGGGTTGGCTCTGGTTTCCTCAGGCTGTCACGCACACCCCTTCAAAAGCCAATGCAACTGTGTCTGAGAACGACCACAAGAGGGCAGTAGAGACCCATTACTGTGTAGTCAACTTGCACGCTGGGCAGAAAGCCAGAAGAAAATGTTTCAAAGCAGTAGAAAGAGTACAAATCAGAGAAGAAAATAAAGAGGCTGAAAGAGTTATGGGCAGCAAGCTGGTTCAGTTCACCAGTGTTTTCCTGGGCCCAAGACTGGAGAACAGGAAGTTAGTCAGGGATGCTGGTAAGGCTCAAATGGTGCTGTCCAAATCTCTTCCCCACCTGTTGTTGCTGGTGCTTCACTTCACCTTGAGAAAGTCCTTCTCCAGCAGTGATGCCAGTTCTGTGGAGGAGTCGGGGCACTGCCTATAGTGCTTACACACGATATTACAGCTTTACAGTTTTTTTATAGAGGACTTTCACTCCTGTTTCCCCCATCTTTATTGAAGTATAATTGACAGTTAAAATTTGTATACAATTAAGGTGCACAACTTTATGTTTTGATATAGTTTTATCTTTTTTTTTTTAATTTTTTTTAACGTTTTTATTTATTTTTGAGAGACATAGAGACAGTATGAGCAGGGGAAGGGCAGAGAGAGAGGGAGACACAGAATCCGAAGCAGGCTCCAGGCTCTGAGTTGTCAGCACAGAGCCCGATATGGGGCTCGAACTCACAGACCGTGAGATCATGACCTGAGCCAAAGTCGGCCACTTAACCAACTGAGCCACCCAGGCGCCCCTGATATAGTTTTAAAAAATGAATCTCCTGTTAGTCTTAAGAGTAAAAAGATGTTAGTATCTCTCTTTAAGGAAATCGAGGCTCAGAAACAAGAAGTGACTTGCCCAAAGACATGCCAAGTTCATGGTGGAACCAAGTCTAGAGTTTCTCTGATTCTAGATCCTTATGCTTAGTCCTTCTAGTTTTCGGTTTTTTATGTTTGTCAGCTCTGAGTTTTTAAGAGCAAGGACTAGGGCGCCTCAGTGTCTCAGTTAAACATCTGACTTCAGCTCAGGTCATGATCTCACGGTTCGTGGGTTCAGGTCCCCCCCATCAGGCTCTGTGCTGTCAGCACGTGGAGGCCGCTTTGGATCCTCTGACCCCCTCTCTTTCCACTCCGGCTTGAAATCTCTCTCTCTCTCTAGAAAATAAACATAAAAATTTTTTTTAAGAGTAAAGACTACATCTGATTCATCTTTATGTCTCTGAATGGTGCCCCCTTTCATCTTTAGGGCTGTGACTGGGTGTGTTGTAGAAGGCCCTGCCCCTTGGGAGTTGGATTCCGTGATCTCTTTCTTATCCTCCATGGTTTAGTAACTCTGTGATTTTGAGGCACAGCCCTAACAACAGTGATAGCCCTGAGCAGTCCCACTGGCGGGGCGCTTCTACAAGGGCAGCCACTTGGCTGCCAGCCTGTGAAGATCCATCCTTAGTAATGCAGGGTCGATGGAGAACAGAAGGGCAGTTTCTCAGAGAGTGCACTGGCATCTCTGGTGTTATATAGGGGTTGACTTTAGGGGATGAGGATAAAAATGTTTAATTGTAGCAGTTACACATATAAATATATACATATATTATTTATACATATATACAGGTGCATATGTATTGAATGAAGTCCATTTTTTAAGTGAGTTTAGCTAAAGAAAAGTGTTAAGTAAATAATAGTGTGGTGGTATGCAATAGCCAAAAAGCAGGAAGCAGGTGTACCAATGACTGAAGTTCAAGGAATTGTCATGAGGTGGGAAGATGGAACTAAAGTCATGAAATTTGTTTCAAGTCTGGCTCTGTGACCCTCAAGCCACGTAACCCTGATTAATTTGCCGACCTCAAATGAGTTTTCTCATTTGCAAAGTCAGAGAAATATTGCCCTCCATAACTCAAATGAGAATAAATGAGAGCACATTGAAGGCTGGGAAACTGTGTGCAAATGTCCAGTGGTGCTACTATCCAGTTCCCGGTTTTACCGAGGCTTATCCAGGACCTTCTCTTGACTATCGTGGAGGATGCTTCCTAACTAGCACCCATTTCCCAGGATCCCAAGGACTGAGTTTAGTTCAGTTAGTTGTCCACACCTAGGTCTGCCATTCTGAGATTGGGAGGAGGGAGGGGCTGGTGAAGCCTGGAATCAGGGCAGGAACAAGTCCCAACACATGTCACTGTTTGCTTTGTCATCCTGATTCAATGACCTCATAGAAGGAAGGGAGGGAGCCGAAGGAGCTGTTCTCTTCCAGATACCTAAGGAGCCTTCTGACATCTACTGTTTTCCTTGGCATGAAAGGAGCAGGCGCCGTGCTCTGATTGTTAAGGTCTGAGCTAATCTTGGAAGTGAAGGAGAACAGCACCTCCCACAGCTGGCCAGACTCTGTTTCTTGGGGAGCCGTCTGGAGTCAAAGGGCAGAAGGGGAATGATCCCAGGGGCCAGGGAGTGTCATCATCCTCACACACTCATACATTCATTGAATGCTTTCTGAGTACCTACTATGTGCCGGGCCTTTGGGGGAAGTGAGGCAGCCATGTGTATCATCAAAGGGCTGCATAGGACCTTAGAGTCACCTTTTTACCACTGGGATTCCTGTTGTCATCCTAACTGCATCCCCTCTGCCACCCTAGGCTTAATTTAGGTTTAAGTAAATTATGTTGTCAGCCAAAAGAACTGCATTTATTAATTATTCACTTTTAAGTTTTTGGTAATTGATTACTTATGTAACCGTAAATGAATGCTTTTGATCAACACAAGATAAGACCTAGCATTACCACACCGAGTAAGTATCCAGTCAGACACAAGCAAAAAAATCAGCGTCTCAACTATCTCGTTTAGCCTGGTTGGGCTTTTTAAAATTGGGGAAGTGGCTAGCAGACTAGGTTAGGAGTCAGTTCATTTTAGAGACAGCAACGTAACTGCTGAATTTGAAGGCTAAGCAAGCGTCCCTAAGCGGAGAGAAAGAGGGCGCTGCAGGCAGAAGGGGCAGATCGGTCCCACTCCTGTGCACGTCCTCCACCCGTGGGCTGATCGGGTGCATCAGGCTGTGGCATGAACTCAGTGCGTGGAAGCTGGGTTTTGGAATGGAGCTAATGAGGGTGGTGGTGAGAACTGGAAATGTTATGGTCGAATGTCCTAGTCTTCCCAAATCATGGTCCTGGAGAAACTGAGGCAGGAAATCCCACCGGAGTCCCTTTGGTTCCCAAGGTAGAAGGGAAAAAGACAGCAAAGGATAAGCCAGAACTCTGCCCCAGAGCCGGCCTGAAACCTGTCTCCCACCCTGGCTGCCCCGCCCATTAGCTCCAAGAGCAGACCATTTTTCTGTGATTTTTTGGCTCATCTCATAAATGTTCCAGAGTCAGAACAGGCTGTGCCATGGCTGAAACAAGCTCGTTGAACAAATAAACAAGGCAGGCTGTGGGGCTGGGGAAGGCACCAGAACTGGGCCCCCAACCAGGGTCCATGGGTTTCTGGCAAGTGTGTCCTGAGTCTGGAGCTCTGCTCCTTCCTTCCAACTCGAGAGGTGAGAGCATGGGGTTCTGGGGGTCCCTTCCAGCTCTGTGATCTAAGCAGATTGCCCCCAGAGGGATGAATGCCAGAGCTGCAAGTTCAAAAGGAACCTGCCTTTCTGTTACATGGTACCGCGAGGGGCCTGGGAAAGGGTACGTGTCGTGGCAAATACTGAAACCAACCCATTCCCTTGTTCACTCATCAAACTCTTATGGAGGTCCAGTCTGTGCTGGGTCTTTACCTCAAGGAGCATTCAAAGAGTTCTAAATGCTCTAGCAGAGGAGGGAACGTCCCAGTTCCTTGCCTGCACTGAGTTCTTGCCCACCTCTGGGCCTTTGCCCCTGCTGCTCCCACACCTAGACTGTCGACTCCTCACTCTTAGTTCTTCAGTCTTAGCTTAAACGCCATTTCCTCGCTAAGGCTTTCCCTAAGCCCCCCACCCCCATATGTGGTAGGGTTCCCCAGCTCTCCTGCCACACTGCATCACCCTCTTCGAATGTATGGCGGTTTGTAATTGTGTGTCTGCCTGTTCATTTAGTTACTTATTTGGCCCCTTTTTGACTACAGTGAAAGCTGCGTGGGGGTAAGAATTCTGCTTGTATTTATCCTTCTGGACCCTCAGCAGCATATACTTGTAGACTACGAGAATAATGTGTTGGCACGCGTCAGATTTTCATAGACCACCTCATTTAGTCCTCTCGATAACCCTAGGGGCAAGGCATTATTATTACGTTTATTTTGGAGTGAGGAGACAGAGTCGTGGGATTTTAAGTATCTTGCTGTTGGCAGGGCCTGGTTTAAACCTGGTCTCCAAGTCAGGGCTCTTTCTACTTCACCACGTAAGGCCCTGTACCTGGCATCTCCGCCTCTGGCTGTTTTCTCTTTTTTACTTTTTATTTTGAAATAATTTCAACTGACCAAAAACTCCAAGACTAGTACAGAGGATTCCTGTGTACTCTTTACTCAAGTTCACCAGATGTGAGCATTTGTTTTAATATTCTCTCTTTCTCTTGGCTTGTGTTTTTCCATGTTTATACTGATTTTCTTTTCTTTTTAAATTTTTTTTTTAATGTTCATTTCTTTTTGAGAGACAGAGGCTGGAGGAGGAGTAAAGTGAGGGAGACAGAGGATTTGAAGCAGGCTCTGCATTGACAGCAGAGAGCCTGATGCGGGGCTCGAACTCACGAACCGCGAGATCGTGACCTGAGCTGAAGTCAGGCACTTAACTGACTGAGCCACCCAGGTGCCCCTTCTTTTCTTTTTTTGAGTGATTTTAGAGTGAGTTGCACACATTACACATCTTTACCCTTAAATACTTCAGTGTGAATTTCTTTTTTTGTTTGTTTTATTTATTTGAGAGAGAGAGAGAGCATGTGTGCAGGTGTGCACAAGTGAGGGAGAGGGGAGAGAGAATCCCAAGCAGGCTCCACGCTGTCAGTGCAGAGCCCAATGCTGGGGATCCCACGAACCATAAGATCGTGACCTGAGCCGAAATCTAGAGTTGGAGGTTTAACTGGCTAAGCCACCCAGGCGCCCCAAGTGTGAATTTCTTAAGAACAAGGATATTCTTTCACACAAAATCAAAATCAGGGAACTTACATCAAAATACCACTACTTAAGGTACAATACATATTAAATTTATCCAGCCGTTCCAATACCGTTCTTTATAATACTTTTTTAGTTTAAGATCCAACCCAGGATCACACATTCCTCTTAACTATTATATCCTCTTTCATGACATGGATATATCTCCAGAGTATAGGCCGCCATTTTGCAGAATGTCCCTCAGCTTGGTATAGTGTGATGTCTTCCCATGATTAGATTCAGGTTAGGTATTTGTGGACGGGAGTTTCAGAGAAGTGATGCTGTGTCCTTCTTCGTGCATCCGATCAGGAACCGCGTGACATCTGCTTGTTCCGGTATTGGTGACATTAACTTTGAACACTTGGTTAAAGAGGTGTCTGTCAGGTTTCTCCACTGTAAAGTTACTGGTTTTTTTTCCCTTTATAATTAGCAAGTAATTTAAGGGGAGATACTTCAGTCCTGTGAATACACTGCCCTCACCAAGCTTTTCCATCCATTTATGTTCTTGACTGAACCGATGATTAGTAATGGCGGCTGCAGAATGGAGGCGTTGGTTCTGATTGTAAGGCTGATGTTGCTATTTTGGGATGACAGGGTATGATGGAAGGGAGGAGGGAGCTGGAGACAACATCTAATCCTGTAAACAGTTGGTTTCTCAACTGCCTCTTGTGGAAAGCACAAGGTGACTGGTATTTACTTTCTAACCCTACTAAGAAAAAAGCCAAAGAATCAGACTGGATTTTAAATGATAAAAGGTGTCACTTCCTAATAGAATAATGATTTCCATTCATCTAGCACTTACTAACCTTCAAACACCATGTGAGCCACTTAGCAGACGCTGTTTCCCTAGTCCTTGTAACAGCTCTGTGAGGGACTCTTGTTCTCTCCAGTTTATAGATGAAGAAACTAAGGCTCAGAAGGGTTAAGGTATTTGCCTAAAGTCATACAGCTAAGAAGTAGAAGTCTGGATTCCAACTAAGATCTGTTGGGCTGCAAAAGCTCTTACTCTCTTTGATGGGAAGGAGCTCATGACATTCAGCCTCGACACATGTTCCAGGCAGGGCCAATTTTCAACTAATTCCCAGCTTGCGGCTGAGGTGTGCTCCCAAAGTGGATGTTAAACCCACGAGTCCGAGTCTTGCAAAGAGGCTGTGAGGCCTCGGTGTGGTTATCTTCTGGCTTCAGCCAGAGGTCCTTGACAGTGAGCACGAGCAGCTTCTTGGCTGGGAGTGGCCTGAGAGGACCTCCCAGCCTGCTCTGCTGCCGCCCCCGTGAGCCCAGGTGGCAGAGCCATCCCCAGACATTGAGTCATCAGTTCCCCTCGCCCAGCATTGCTGCATCTCCTGTGCTTAGAAAGGCAGGAAACTTTAGAAAGTCTTTCAACAATAAGCTTGATTAAAAGGGGGTTTTCCAGTTAACCTTGGAGAATTTCAGTTAACCAATGCCTTATTGTTTTCCAGTTCTTTCAGTCGTGGTAATCTGTGTTCGGTGTATACTTATGGTAAATCGCGTAACCAGATGATTTACTTCAACGGCATTTCCCCCACCATTCAGGATAAACTGAGGAACCACAGAATTATCAAGTTGAAAAGGCTTGGGGGATCATTTAATAGGATCTTTCATGTACAGATGAGGAAACTGAGGCCCAGACAAAGAATGGAACTTTCCCAAGGTCACACAGCTTCTTACACAACCATAATGAGACGCCCCCAGTCCAAAGTGCTCTCTGCTACGTCAGGAATAATTACGAAGTGGGAAACCTTTAAGTCCAGGGTTACCTAAAGGCCGAATTTAGCCTGTGGTCATGTTTTGTTTGGCTTGCACAGTGTTTTAAGAGTTGGGAGGGGCGCCTGGGTGGCTCAGTCAGTTGAGCATCCGACTTCTGCTCGGGTCATGATCTCAGTTCATGAGTTCAAGCCCTGCATCGGGCTCTGCACTGACAGCTCAGAGACTGGAGGCTGCTTCAGATTCTGTGTCTCCTTCTCTCTGCCCCTCCCCTGCTCATGCTGTGTCTCTCTCTCTCTCTCAAAAATACACAAACATTAAATAAATAAATAACTAAATAAGGTGGAAAATTTCCCATAAAAATGCACATTTGTTTCTTTCGAAAAGCTGGAAAATCTAGTTATACCTGGCCCAATGGCAATGAAGGAGGACCGAGTAGCAGCCACCCCTCCAACTGGGGACATGGGACCTAGATGCCATCTCTCATCACCCTGTCATTGTATACTTGGCCTATCTCACCCATTTCATGACCTGCTGGTCCCTCTGGGCATTGGAATTTAGGTTCTCTGCTTTATGGTGAAGCGCATTCCTTGGTTCATAAAAAAGAGAGGGAAGTGCCCCAGACCAAACAGGGGAGACACTGAGGAGCCAGAAGCACTCGTGCTAAGTGCCAGGGTGCAACACCAGGGGGGCTGGCTGGTCCTGGGAAAGCTCAGATCAGGGGATGAGAAAGAGCTCTGGGGGCTTCCAATTTAGGTGAAAAATGTGAAATGCTAAATAACAATAGGAGAGAGACTGACTCCCTGACAAGATCAGATGCCCTGCCCAAGTGACTGGAACAGGCAAGATGAGCTGAAGCGATTGAGCTGGTTGAGAAGGCTATAATGGAGACGGGTCTTGACTCAGAAATTAACCTACTTAAAAAAAATTTTTTTTAATGTTTATTTTTGAGAGAGAGAGACAGAGTGTGGGCAGAGGAGGGGCAGAAAGAGAGAGGGAGGCACAGAATCTGAAGCAGGCTCTAGGCTCTGAGCTATCAGCACAGAGCCCGATGTGGAACTTGAACCCATGAACTGTGAGATTATGACCTGAACTGAAGTCGGACGCTTAACTGACTCAGCCACCCAGGAGCCCTGAAGTTAACCTATTTTAAAGAATAGAGAACCTGTGGGTATAAAAAGTAACCAGGAAGCTACTACAGCCATCAGAGCTGAGAGCTGGTGAATAGAGGTGGGAAAGGGAAGGAAGGGATGGATGCCAGAGAGATTCCCAAAGGGATGGACAGGATGGTGCTGGTGTGGAGGCGGGAGGAGGAGGCAGAAGGGTCAAAGTTGATGGCACCTTTGTGCCTGGGTGACCAGGGCCATGTCATATCCCAGACAGAAGAGGGAAGCCAGGATGGAAAGCTGACTTGGGGGAAGATGAAGAATTCATTTCTAGATATGTTGAGTTTGAGATGACAATGGCAGGTGAAGCTGGGACTGCAGCTCAAGAAATGTCAGAGCTGGTAGCCCAGACAAGATAGCTGAAACCACCAAGACACTGACACCAAAGGGCAGAGGGCACAGGATGGGGGAACTGACGGCAATGTGATGAACCCTGAGCATAGCCACCCTTAGAAGGTGCAGAGGAGAAAGAGAGCCAACGTAGAGAAAGAGCAATCACAGAGGCAGGAAGAGAACCAGGTTGGGGTATCACTGTCAAAGCTCAGGAGAAGAGAGCTTGAGAAGAGCCTTGTGTAGTGTCAGGAAACAGGTCCAGAAGTCAAGAGAGCAGGGACTGAGAAAACTGGACAATGAAGAGGGCATCACACGGAGAAAGCAGATTTTGGAAGCAGAGGTGACTCTGGCACTGGAGAGGCATCTCACAGGGCTGGGGAAAGGAACTAGGACAATCTTAGGAGAATCGACAGTGAGCACCTTAGGGACGAAGGAAGTGGGGGAGGGAGACGTGTCTGTTGGTGGTAGGGAAGGAAGGCTTCAGTGGAAAGAGGAAGAGTTGAGGGGCCCATTTAATACCTGTGGGAAAAGGGGAGAGCCTGAATCAAGAGCCAGATTTCAAAGGCTGCTTTCCACGATGGCCACTCCATTTGCTTGGGGATGGGCTCTTGACTCTCACTCATCATTCTGGAGATACCTCACATCACTTCCTTATTTAGGACTCCTTTTTTTCCTATCACCATTAAAAAAACTTTATTGGGCACCACCTACTCTGAAGGGCAGCAGACAAGTCTGAGTGACTGAGAAGCAAAACTGGTCCCCCGCCCTTCCTTTGACAGAGAAATACCTTTGAGAGCTGCCTCCCTCTGCACTGCCTCGTTTAGTCCTGTGAGGGAAACTTCATTAATGGAGTTCCCATTGCATTGTGCAAATGAAGCGGAGGCTCAGGGAGGTCAAGGTACCAAAGTTACCAGGCATCGGATTCCAGTGCAAATCTGAAGTCCAAGTGCCACGTCCTTTCTACCACCACTTAGGCAGGACCCAGGAATGAACTAGACTGTAGATGAGGGGCGTGCCTGCTACCCCAAGTGAGCACCTTACAATCTGACCTCCCTTAGCCCATATGGGGGTGAAATCCTTGCACATACAAAGCCACATTTAAAAACACATTGATTAAATATAAAGAAGCAGATAACTGGAGAGGGGAGGAAAGGAAGAAGGAAGCAGTGAGTCTGGTTGGAAGGAAACTGGCCAGAGGAGCAGCTCTATGGGATGCTCTGTGGGGGCCTCTGAGCTGGGGCTTTTGACCCCTTGGAGTGGGTGGGGCGGGACACCTAGTGTGACATGCATGACCCTGACATTATAAGAGAATTGCAGGGTCTGTTTGTGTGTGTGGGTTTGCATGTGGACACTTTCTGGGGAAAGGGTGCACAGCTTTCATCAGATTCTCAAAGGGGCCTTTGTCCAAAAAAGAATTGAAAATCACTGATTCCCAAGCATCTACAGAGACGCACTGGTATAATTTATACCTGGTCCCTGTCATTTTTTCTAAATCCTTTGCCTAGAAATCTATTCTAGCCAGCCTTTCACCGGGCACGGGGTGGGAGGAGGGGGTGTAAAGCCCTCCTCGTAAAGCCTCCTTTGGGGCCGTCGTGGCGGAGTGACTCCCTGGAGTCCTCGGGGTGCTGCGCAGCGCGGGGCGCAGGGGTGGCCGCCCAGGGAAGGGTCGAGTCGCCGCTTCCAGGGGGGCGGGAGGGGGAGGCTGCGGGAGCCTGAGCGGATGTCACGGCTTACCTCAGAGCCCGAATTAGAAGGCTGAAAAAATCACAGCAGGAAATAATGTGGTGCCTAAAATAGAAGCATCAACTGGGAGAGAGGCCGGGGAGTAGGTGGCATTTGAGGCTCCTGCCGAGTCCTCCCCAGCGGCTGCCTGACTAGTGCGTCGGAGGCGCGTGTGGATGCAATCAGGCCAGAATAGGCCAGAAAGGCCGAGCCCGCCTTTCTGCTGAGGAAGGAGGGCAGCTCAGCAAACAGACTCGGATGAGAAGGCGGGGCCGCCCTTTCAGGCCCGCTTGCCCTTTCAGGCCCGCTTGCCTCCCGGCTGGGTTCCTTCTCACCTCCCTCCTCCTTCCCTCTCCCCCTCCAATCACCCCTCCCCCACTTTGGTCTTCTGCCTTCCCCACTGCCTCCAGCCTCCGCCTCCACCCACCACCTTCCTCTTAACCCTCCCTTTTTTCCTCCCTCCCCCTCTGTTTGTTCCCCACACAAGCCCCTCCATCACCCCCCTCTCCCCCAGGGCCCTGCCTGCTTCCCTCCTGGTCTCTGGATTGCAAGCCCTGGAAGCTTGACTTCCACATCTGAAGCTGCCTGGAGGCCCTTGGTGCCTTCCTAGCAATCCAATCAGAGGTGATTCTAGGAGCAGCAACCGTCAAGCCTCCCTCCGCCCAACTGCCCAGGCCCCATCCCCACCTCTGTGAGACAGTCAAAGCCTGGTGCCTGCTTGACCTGCTGCCTGCAGAAGGGCTGGCAGGGCAGGCCTTCCTTCACTTTGACCTCTGTCTGCAGAGGGGTGGAGCACGAGCCAAAACTCGGCCTGCAGATGAGGGCTGACCCTCTTTCCAGGGACACATCCGCAGAGGGGACCCTCACAAAGGCTCCTGATTGGCCCTAGGGTTTGCCAGGCCAGGGGCCCGCTGCTGCAGTCCTGGAGGGGACAAACAGCCACATACTGTTACATATCAACTCTCTTAATCGTCACAACAACTCCCTACTAGAAAAGTAGGTACTTTTATTATCCCATTTTCCACATAAGGAAACTGAGACACACAAAAATGAATTAAGGCGGCCATGTTCACAGAGCTAGTCCTGTGTAAGAGCCAGGACTTGGGCCCCCAGTGGTCTGACTGCAGGGTCCCTTCTGCTGAGTTTCACTTGCTATAATTGCCTCTTAGCTTAGTGCCCTTCTACTCAGCTTTTCTTCCTAAAATTGATTTTTTGTTTTGTTATTTTTTTTCCCCCTGAAAGTAAGCATAAGATATTTGAGATTCTAAGCGTTATGGGTGCTTTGAAATTTCAGTTCTTAAAAAAATCAGATACTCTTATTTTTACTTCTCTGGGTGTTTTTCCCCCCAGCTGTTGCGCTACTGAAAATAAGTGCTCTCATTTTTGCCATTTTCAAATGCTGTGCGTCCTTATCACCATCTGGAATGGAATGGGCATTCGTTCGTGCTCAAGTGCACTGCCCACACACACGTACATGCGCCACTGGTTCCCTCCCGCATTATGCCTTTGCATTGCTCCGGGGTTAATGGCTTATGATTTGCCAAACAGAATTCTCAGGAAAGGTATGTGGCTAATGTGGCTTTGCATGGGCTTTGTTCCCTGGGGACTGGGAGCTACTGGAATAAGTGATAAGAAATGTGGCTAAGGTCGTGGGTTAGGGGACTAAAAGAAAAGTCAGAATAAAATAATAATATAGTTAACATTTATTAATACTTACAAAATGCAAGGCATTGTGCTAAGCGTTTTAGAGGAATGATCTCATCAAAGTGACACAACAGCCTATGTTATTAGAAGTGTCACCCTGTGGCGTTCGTTAGTAGTATCACCACCATTTGACGGAAAACTCCAGGTTGGGCAAGGCTTAGGGCTGAGGTTCGCATGCACTGAACCAGCACTCTGGTTCAGCAGATTAAAAGGAGGTGCTAGTTTTTGCAAGCTTTTTTTTTTTCTCCAAAATATCCAGAAAGATCTTTGTCATCATGCTGATTATACAAGTAATATGCTCACTGTGAAGAATGAAAGCAACAGAGAAGTGTACAAAGTAAAATATAGAAGTCCTTCCCCACAACGTGCCTCCGCATAGACTCTGACACCCTGGAACGTGTATCACGCTGTCATACTCTTCGCTGGACATCTTCGTGTGTGTCAGTACACACTTGCTTGTCATTTCCAAAAGTCAGCGGGGAGTTGGTGGGCCGGAAGTTATGAACGCTTCTGTTTTGGGCCCTGGTTGAAATGTACAAGTTGTGATCTTATTTTAAGCCAGGGCTGCAGTGAAAGGTGAGGCTGCCTTGCAACTAGGGAGGCCCTTGTATCGCTGACAGCAGTTTAATGGGTACAGGCTTAGAAACAGCAACGCGTTCATATGTACTGGGAGACTTAAGAATGTTCACACTTTTTGCCTCAGAGCAATTCTACTTACAGGAGTGTGTGTCTGACTCAAGCAAATAAATAAATGAAAAAGTAATATTTAGCATTAGGAGAGTGAAACTTTGGGCATAACTCAGATGCCTTTCAATAAGGAAATGATTCAATAATAAATGGAAAAACATGATGACCATCTTTTTTTTTTTTTTTTTTACCAAATGGACCAAGAATTCTTTAAATTTTTTTTTAACGTTTATTTATTTTTGAGAGACACAGAGACAGAGCGTGAACAGGGGAAGGGCAGAGAGACAAGGAGACACAGAATCTGAAGCAGGCTCCAGGCTCTGAGCCGTTAGCACAGAGCCCAACGTGGGGCTCAAACTCACAGATCGTGAGATCATGACCTGAGCCGAAGTCGGCCGCCTAACTGACTGAGCCACTCAGGCGCCCCGACTATCTTTGTTTTTGAGGGAATATTATATGCTTTCTAAAAATGATAGTCGCGAGGACTCTGGTAACCTGGTGAAAATGCTTAAAAGGTAAAGTCTAATGAAAAAAGTAGTTCACACAGTTATATGCACATATGATTACAATTGCATGAAAAGAAACTGTAAAAAAATAGCAGCAAAATGATATCGATGGTTGTATTACAGTGTTGGGGTTAATGTGGTTTTCTTTGTCATTCTTTCTGTAATGTGGTTTATTTTTGTAGCAAAAATTATATTTGTTTAAAGACTGGAAAATGGATGGAAATCGTCGAAGAACCTTGCTTCTTTCTCCTCTCTGGATTTGAGTTTCAATCTCTGTAAAAGAAGCAGTCAGACTAGAGGGAGAGGGCTTCTTTTTTAACATTTATTTATTTTTGAGACACAGAGCATGAGTGGGGGAAGGGCAGAGAGAGAGGGAGACACAGAATCTGAAACAGGCTCCAGGCTCTGAGTTGACAGCACAGAGCTGGACGCGGGGCTCAAACTCACAACTGCAAGATCATGACCTGAGCCGAAGTCAGACGTTTAACCGACTGAGCCACCCAGGCGCCCCATAAGGAGAGGGCTTCTAACTCCTCCCAGTTCTGATATTGTTTCTCTTACAGACTCAAAGCCAAAATTCAGTCTTCACACTGAAAACGAACAGATCAGACAAGAACCTGTTTTGTAACAGCTTAGGCTATGCCTGCGTGTGGAAAAGTCCCCATGTTAACTGGGAGAAGAAGGATGTTGTTTAAATCTGTGTAGATGCATCCTTAGGCCGATTGTTTTCATTGGGAGATAGAGGGCCCCAGACTTGGGAGTCCTGGGACTGGACGTTGAGCAGTTATTTCCTGGCCCAACCCAACATTGAGGGGCTGTGTCTGGGACCAGCTCCCTCATTCCCCCTCCTATGGGCCAGGGTGCCAGTGGTATGTGTGGCTCTCCAAGGCCATACTGGCCCCCTCCTCTGCAGTGCAGGGCCCGAATGGGTTTTTATCCCTGGTGTCTGAACTATGAGTGAATGAATGGGAGGGAGATCGAGTGAAGAAGGCCCATTATATGGGAGACCCAGGATTTCACCGAATCTTTGAAATAAGTGAGGCTAGCAGTCAGGGGAAGCGTGTTGTGAGTTCACGGATCTGGAGTGTGTGTGTGTGTGTGTGTGTGTGTGTGTGTGTGTGTGTGTGTGTGTGTTTGGAAAGGGGCAAGGCTGGAAGAATACCTCTCTGCTGGCATAGCCTTCGTCAGAGCCCTGAAAAGGGCTGAGTGGGCTCTGACTCAGCTCTGTGACTCACTTTCTGCATCGCCGTCTCCGTGCTCTGGGCACATCCTCTGGACCATTCCAGCTCAGCCTGGAGTGGAGGAGGGTGCGATTTGGGCCGGTACCTCCACATGACTCATCCTGCTGAGCTGGAAGGAAGGGGCCCAAGCCCCACTATCCTGCACTCCCGTCACCAACCCTGCCTCTCCAGGGGCTCCTCTGCAGCCCAGACCTCATGTGTGGGTTCTGGCTGTTCCACGGAAGGCCCCCACCCAGGTACTACCCACCACCCACCCACACCTCCCTGCTTAGACTGCCATAATTTCCTTGGTCCCTTCACTTGGTTGTCCCCTGTGCTTCTCGTGGGCCTCTGAAGTCAGCCTGTAAGGGGGCTCGTAAGGCTCTTCCACGCCACCCAACTGCCACTCTGTTCTTTACCTCTCACAGAACTTTCCAGCTTACAGATAGTTTTACATCCCTCTCCTCAGTTGATTCTCTCCGAGACCCTGTGAAGCCTGGCAGGGTGGCGAGTAGCCCCACTGTGCAGGGAAGGACATAGTAAAAGGCTGAGCGAAGGGCATTGAGAACTGGGGTGGACTGGGGCATGCCGAGGGAGGGGCGGAGCTGGCGAGGGCACTGCCAGGCATTTGGTTGGACAGTGGGCTGGGGAAGAAGGACGGTGCTGGCCGGTTTGTGGTACAACAAGAAATACGGCTACGTGGGGGCAGAGGACAGACAAGGTGTTTTGACTTCATCCTGAGACCGATGGGAAACCCTTGCGAGGTTTTAAGCAGGGGACCCTGGGTTTGGCATGGCAGGGAATCAGAGCAGGGCAGCCAGGAGGCTCGCTCTGCAGTTCAGGTGAGGGCGGGTGGTTCGCCTGCGACAGCAGCTCCTCGGGTGGTGTCACCCCTGAGTAGATTGTTTATGCTGATTCTGTGTAAAGGGGGCCAGTGGCTGAAGCAGGGCAGTAGATGAGCGGCTCAGGGAAGAGGGAGGCACACTAGGGACCCCAACCCTTAAGAGCTGAGCAAAGGCAGGTGTGGCCCCTGCGACAGTACTCTCACAGGAGGAGGGCATGGCAGAACGTTAGGGCACCTGCCTGCCCATGACCTCCTCCGTGTGGACAAGGCCCTGTGAAGGAGACAGGTTACTCTCGTGTCACAGAGGTTCACAGGTAAAATGACCTGAGGGGACCCCTGGGTCTTCCCTATGTCGTTATCCTTCTGCCACCCAATGTTCGGCTGCACGGGTCACCACTCAGGAAGTGAGGACACAGTCTTGGCAGACAGCCAGGAAGTGGCTGCTCAGTGGAGTTCCCAGAACAGCCAGTGGGCTGTGGCTGCAGGCTCTGGGAAGGGTCTGGACTCCCTGAGCCCTTTTAGCCCTGGGGATTTCAGAGAGGGTAACGTTTCCAGGTAACATATGGGATGCCCAGTTGAATTTGAAAGTCAGATAAATAACAGATACTTTTTAGTATATCTTGAACCTTCCACGGGACATACTTATATTTTAAAGGTATGTGATTTTTATCTGAAATTCAAGTCTAACTGGATGTCTGCCTTATATTTTTGTTTGCTAAATTTGGCAACCCTTAGGGTGCCTCACCGCCACAGCCTACCAGGGCCTGGGGATTTTCCTCTGTCTGAGACCATGTTAAGAACAGCCTCTGCACCCCTCAGCCTGCCCTTGGACCTCACCTGGGGGGGGCTCGGGCCACTTGGAGAGACAAGCTCTGTTCCTGATGGCCTGGCTCAGGCCAGCAAGCATCTAACCTAAGCTAGTATGGCCTTCCACATGCGAGCGGCTCCCCGCCTGGGTGGGGACAGCCTGCTGCTTCTGATCATGAGATCGAACTAACGAGGTACCAGGGCTGTCCTCTGGTCAGCAGCGTCTGCTAGGGTGTCACATCCAGGCCCAGTATGTGGCCCACGGGGCCTGGGACTAGAGGACTAGAGGAAAAGGGAGATGTCAGCTCTGCCCTGGGTCTAGGAAATTGAAGGTAGTTTTTAAAAAATGGCAACACCATGGGGCGCGTGTGTGGCTCAGTCAGTTAAGTGTCCAATATCGGCTGGGGTTGTGAGCTTGTGGTTCGTGAGTTCGAATCCTGGGTCAGGCTCAGTGCTGACAGCTCAGAGCCTATATCCTGCTTCGGATTCTCTTTCTCTCTCTCTCTCTCTCTCTTTCTCCCTCCCTCCCTCCCTCCCTCTCTCTGCCCCTCCCCTGCTTGCAGTCTGTCTCTGTCTCTCTCAAAAATAAGTTAAACATTAAAAAAAAATTTTTTTTTTAAATGACCACGCCACACCTGGCCTAGGGTTTACAGAGTTCAAGAGGCTTTCACATGTCTGACCTCATCTGACCTTTACCATGTCCTTGTCAAGTGAGCAAGGAGGGTATTTGCATCCGCCTTCTCCTTTATAGAGGCACAAACTGGGGCCGAGAGATTAAAGTCTGCCCAGAATGTTGAGGCTCCCAAGTATGGGAGTTCGCGCTCTGGGTGAAGTTTCTCCATTTCCACAGTAGGGGGCAGCCCTGAGGCCATGCTTTGAGAAGTAGGTGGATCGTGGAAGCCCGGCTCTGCCCTGGCAGTAGGCAAAAAGGACAGGCAGGCGGCTCTCACTGGAGGAGCTTGGAGAGCTTCCTTCGGACACATCTTTTCTGCACCCCTTTCTGGGTCACGGAGCGGACAGCGAAACGACCTGACCCGGTGCTGCGAGCTGGGAGTGAGGATATGGGTCAATCACAGCAGAGTCTCTGTGAATGTTGAACCAGGCTTTGAAGGAGGAAGACACAGTGATGGGTGTGGCTGAAATTGTGCACGTGAGGAGTTGAGTTATAGGTATTTATTCCAGAAATATTTTCTGAGCGTCCACTACATGCCAGACCCCACTCTAGACCTGGGAATACTGCAGGTTAGGATAGGTGCGGTGCCTAGGATACACAGATTGTCATCTCTTGCTCACGAGTTGACTGTTTTGACCCCAGCAAATGTAATGCAAAATTTAGCCCCTTTGACAGCTTCCGGAAAAAAAATCCTTTTCTAGCAAACGTGGGGTAGGGGGCTAATTTAACTGAAGATTTCCTGGGACTGGGTGAGAAGTGACGTGGCTCTTCTCACAGCCTCTCATTCTGTGAGTCCTTCTCCCACGTCTCCTTTTGGTCCTGCAGCTGTCCTGGGGGCACACGGCTCTCCCTCCGCTCCCCCACCCAAGCTCCCGTCTGGCCAGCCTTTCTCCCCCAGTTTTGCACAGGCTCCAGTCTTGGGAGGGAAGGCTTTGTCTCATTCCTGCCTCACTGGTTGGCTTGAAGGTCACAGCCTTGATCTGCAGGGTCCCTGCTTTCTGACATGGTGATGTGGTCTGTTTCCCATTGCCACTTCTCAAATTTATTCCAGGGTGAAGTGAGCTCATAGCCGGAAAGACTCTTGCTCAGATCTCTAGCACCATGGGCATGTCAACCAGAGACAAACTTGATGGCGTCTTGCTCTCAGTGTTAGATCAGGTGGGGGAAGATAAGGCCCTAGTGTTTTACAAACCTGGGAGATGATGTCCCTGGGGGAGTAAAGGTTCCATTTTATTTTATTTTATTTTTAAAGTTTATTCATTTTGAGGGAGAGAGAGAGTGCAAGCAGGGGAGAGGCAGAGAGAGAATCCCAGCAGGCTGCACACTGTCAGCGTGGAGCCCAACACAGGGCTCGAACTCAGGAACCGTGAGACGATGACGACCTGAGCCGAAACCAATTGTGCTACACTGAATCAACTGAGCCACCCATACGCCCCCCCCCTTTTATTTTAGATCGGATGTAGTTTAGCACTTTGTTCTCACTCTTAACAAAATAAAACAATAAACACACGCTACCATCAAAAGAACATTGACAGCCTGTGTTTATGTGTTTGTGTTGTGTCTGTCACTAAAGCTGCAACTGCAGTGTAGATTTTTAACAAAATGGTTTTCATTCAGCGCTGGGGAGTATGATAATTAAAAACAAAAAGGAGGGCAGATTCTTCTACTGCATCTTTTCAATCCTGCCCTCTCTTCCTTTTCTTCTTTTTCATTTCTCCCTTAAAACAGAGGAGTTGAGGGGCGCCTGGGTGGCTCAGTTGGTTAAGTGGCCGACCTCAGCTCAGGTCATGATCTCACGGTCTGTGAGTTCGAGCCCCACGTCAGGCTCTGTGCTGACGGCTCATCAGAGCCTAGAGCCTGCTTCAGATTCTGTATCTCCCTCTCTCTCTGCCCTTTTCCTGCTCACGCTCTATCTCTATGTCTCTTAAGAATAAATAAACGTTAAAACAACAACAACAACAACAACAACAAAAACAGAAGAGTTGATCCCTCTGTTAACATTGACCTTGGCCATCTCTGACAAGGCCAAAGCAGAGAAATTGTGTTCTAAGACTGTCTGTGCTCATTCTGTGAAGAGTCCATCTGGGAAGCCAGGCAAATGCTCTCCTTCCTTCCGCTGTTGCCTGTTGCCTGTTGCCTGTTGTGGGTGGGTTTTGTTTGCTGCTCTGCTCCACCCTCCCCTCAGAGGTCTGTACTGTGATCTGGACCTCTGGACCACTGAATGCCGTGCCTTTGGTGAGCGATGTGTGAATGAGGAGAGCAAGGAAAGAGAAGAGGAAAGAAGAGAAAAGACAAGGAACAAAGAGAGACTTATCAGTTGCCTTGTGAGCTCAGGGACAAGGATGACAGACACAACAGTCATGATACATTTTAATCAGGAGTTCAGTCTATTGGCTGAAAGTAACAGGAACAATTCTAATTAGCTTGAACCTCCAAGGAGAAGGTGTTGGTCTCATAAGCTGACTGTGGAGACAGCAGAGAAGGAAGGTTTCCGGGAGTGGCCACCCCGGGGACTCACCTTCCCCTCTTGGGTGTTGGTCCATCCGCAGCTCTCAGGGCTGTGCCAGAAAGAAGAGAGATCTTCCCACCAGCTTCCGGTAGAAGGCTCTGGCAAACAGCAACATACCATTTCTTAGTCGTCAGATCTCAAAAATGTTAAACTTCATTAATCTCAACTATTGGTGAAAGGATGGGAAAATGGGGACCTTAATGCTCTGATACACTGCTGGAGGGGGTGGTAAGTTGTCCCTGTGGAGGGAAATGTGACACTCGTATTACGATTTAAATGTGGGTACTATTGACCTGACGGTGCCACTTCTTCTCAAAATCCAGATGAGTAAATCTCACACACGTGCCTAAAGAAATACAGGCAAGGATGTTATTTGAAATGTTCTTTGTAGAACAAAATTAGAAATCACTTAAATGTTCATCTTTAAACCATGGCATGTATATTTTATACTCTGAGTATATGGAAACTGTTAAAAAACTGAAATATGTGCTGACATAAACCTGTAAATCATCATGGTAAATGAAAAAAGTAATGTGCAGAATGATGCATACAATATGCTAGTCATTTGAGCATAAAACAAAAACACAACTTGAAATAATAATCGATTTCAATAATAGGTCAATGTGTATGTTTATCACATATATTTCAAAGTGTAGCCAAATGCTTAGAAGAAAGTCTGATGGAGAACTAAGGAATGGAATTGAAGGAGACTGTCAAGTTTGAATTTTTTCACCGATAACATATTCGTGTATGATTTATGTATTTAGAATTAAGATTGAAGAGGAAAAATAATGAGAGCATTCTGATTGGCTCAGCTTGGGTCATATGACTATTCCTAGGCCAATCAGTCGCCAAGGGGCTCCTCAGACTCTATGACTGGCCGCACCCTGGGTTACACATTCACCCCTATGAACACTGAAACAATACTCCTGATTTTCAGCTCCTTCCATAATTGCACGTTGTTGTGCGGAAGGAGCTGTTCCCTCAAAGAAGGGAGGTGCTGTTCTGGGCAGACAAAATGATAAATCTCTAGAGTGAAAGCATTTGGGCCGGTATCATCTCTATGGGTTTATGTATGTGTCATCCAAGGCTGACTGCTTTGTTCAATATGTTTCTATTACAGTACAGGATAAGAATTTCCTTCGCTCACTGCTAAACATCTTCATGGGAAGGTTCAGGGTACCTAGTAGTTGCTCGGCTTAGCAGATACTGGTTGAATGGAGACCCCACTATTATCATCTACGATGATTTTAATAGTAATCTACAAATGGACCGGCTGACAGAGGCAACTCTTCCCAGATGCTCTCAGTAGGGGCAGAAGGGAGAAAGGAAGAGGAAGCCGAATCATCAGCTCAGGACTCCTCCCAAGGCCAGGGAGTCACCAGCACACACACCTGGGACAGTTTGACAATGAGTTGGCAGGGGCATGGGGCTGGACAGGGGGAGTGTCTGCAGCCCAGTCACTCACACTTCTCATGACTGAGCGATGCTTCCTTTCGGGGCTATTCACGTTGCAAGTGCTCCCTTAGCCTGTGTTATAGACTCACCAGCTGTGGAAGATGGAGCCACAGCAGAAGAGAAGGTGGCAAAATGGGCCAGGTCACCTAGGGTGGGCGACCCTTAGGGGAGTCATCTAAGTCTTCTGAATTTTTTCCGTATCTGTAAAGTGAGAACAATACAAAGAATCTCTCTCTTAGCCAGTGGTGAACATGGCCCTCAATGATCCATTGGTAAACACAGAGATATCAACTAAAACCCTGAGACGGCTCATTTCTCCGAGAGCCTACCACAGAGAAGGAAGTCCAAGTCCCAAGGATCGAGCCTTGAGGGTGCCCCCAGCAGGGAAGGGAGGACTTGTAAAACGGCACAGTGAAGTAAGTGTAGGTGGTTTTAGAACAACCAGAAGCTTGAGGTCAGGGAAGCTAACAAGACAGAGGGTTCCAGGAAGGGGGTCACCAGCACTGTTAACACTGGTGCTGTTGGAAGGAGGCCTATGGGATTCTGGCAAGAGAAATGGTTCCAGAAAACGGGTGAGGCTGGAAGCCAGCCTGCAGAGGGGAAAGGAGGAAATAGTTTCCAATTATATTCTCCTCCACACTTCCCAAGAAGACTGAGTAGTCCTTCCCCCTCCCCTCCCCCCTCCCGGGTGCTGGCCTCTCCCTGGGGAAAGAGCTGGTCTGCCCCAGGTCGGCTGGGAGGGAAGGCTCAGCACCCAGCCCCAGACCTGACCCAGCCCTTGTCACTCCCTCTGGAAGGGAACTGGATTCTGCTGCGTCCTGCACTCACCCCACCCCCCTCTACTCCCAATGGGCTGAGATCCTGCCTGGAAGGGGCTGACCAGCTGGAACCTTTCTTCCCAGGCATGGCCTCCTTGGGCCTGCTGGCAGATGAAATTCCTTCAGCCAGGTCCAGGGAGGCTGCTCCGGGACCTCTGTGTCTTGGACCACGTGTTTATCCTCCTCCCGTCTCCCCTACCAGGCAGATAACCCCAGGCCCCGTGCCTTCTGTGCTACAGAGTTCCCAGAATGCCTCTCACCTGAGCACATTTCCTGAGTGGAGAAATAGGATGGTCTTAAGGCCACAGACATTAAAGTATTATAGTATATAAATATATACTTAAATGTATAACTTATAAATGGCATGATATACTATATATATTTCTGTTTCATATTTGGGGGTTGAGGGTTTACTGTGCTAATACAGTTTTGTATCCCCTCTCCCCCCTTTTTTTTTTTCACAGAACACCAAATCACAAGCACTTTTCCAGGTCATAAAAAATGTGTGAAGGCATTTTAATTAAGGCCAGGAGAGACCAACATGGAAATCAGTGTATATTTGTAGGCAAAGGAGGAGGTGTAAGTGGAGAGAGAGGCTCAAGGATGCTACAAGGTGACAGAGGTCAGCCAGGAGCCCAAGTGGGGCCAGGGCCAGAGGAGTGGGGCACCGGGGCAGGTAGGGCTGGAGGTGTTCTTGGTGGGGAGGCAGACTGCCCCCTGCTTTCACTCTCTCTCCTGTACGAGCTCCAGTGACCCCCAGAGACCAGCAGTCTTCAGGTTCAATGGATTTTCTGGTTGGAGAAGTGTGAGACTTCGAATTGTTGCCTCCAAATGATCTAGTTGCTGAACCTTTGAACGCTGAGCTGAGTGTGGCTTTGCTGAGTCTTCCGTAAGAACCCGAGGGGAGCTAGAGGTGTGCCGTCTGGTGGAGACTAGGAACGCAAGCCAGACAAGTTCACAAACTGAGCAGATTCCAGGACACGTTTTCAGACATCTTCCCTTCATTCCCCAGGGCCCTGTCCCCTCATCAGCGCTGTGATCACTGGCCGCCTTGACTCCCACCGCCGAGATTCTGCACCAGCAAATACCTCCACCCTTTGCTATGGTCATTACCTAGCATTGGACAAGTATCATTTATATTTATTACCTACTGTGTGCCAGATACAATAAGACACTGATGTTAGAAGATATATCCTTGTCCGTAAGAGACTTCCAGGTAACCAACAACTTGCTCAAGGGACCACAGAGATCACCAAAACTTTTGAGTGGGTGATAGACCCCTCTGTGAACTGATGACAGCTTTGTACACCTCCCCAGAAAAACACAACATGCATGGAAATTTGCATACAGTTGAAGGTGGCCCCAATTTCCTGGGAGCTCATTTACGACTTAAGTCGCAAATGTTTTATCTAATTTAACCCTCTCATTCTGTAGATCAGGAAGTTCAGACCTGAGAGATGGATATGACTTGTCCAGGGTCACACAGTGGGATAGGGACTGAGTCAGCCCTTGACCCCTGGACTACTGGCTCCCCCAGGCACTGCTCTGCCAGGCTTCCTCTGCCTGTCGGGTCGGAAAACCTGACTGGAGAGGGGTCTTGGGCCAGTTCCCTCTTCAGCTCTCAGGTCTGGGGCTGCCCAGCCTACAGGCCTCCTTCTCCTCCACGCAACTGTCCCCTCAGGAATGCAGGGCCAGTGGTCAGGAGTTGCCTGAACAGTTGCTCTGGCCCTGACCACACCACTGGTTCCCCCCAGACGTCAGGGGAAGTGTTCTGCAGAGAACAGGATGTGTTTTTCTGCAAAATCATTTGTCTCACACGATGATTTGCATACTGGTTGGGACACAAATGTCATTCCCTGCCCATTTCCTCCCAAGGGTGAAGTGTTCCCATCACAGCTTTCCCCTCAAAGGACCGTCAGCTGTGCCGGCCCAGCCCCAGCCCCAGGGGACAACTTCCTGATAGGGAATCAGACATTAGCGAGGCTCCCGGAAGTAAGGAGCCTCCTTTCTTGCCTTCTCACTTCCAGGGCCTGGCTAGAAGGGGGCCCCAGGCTCCGGTTCTGACAAATGGCCTGCTCCCGTGATCCCCAGGGCTCGGGGCGTCTTTCTTTATAACACATTCTTGGAGGTAAATTACTGAACATTCAGCTGCTAGAAGGGAGACTTGAAGTGATGTTAGGTGAAAAATAATAACAAATACTAAGTGCTTATTACATGCCAGCATTGCTCTGAGCAACTTCCTGTAAATTCATGGAATTCTCACAACAACCTAGTGAGCTCGGATCTGTTATTTTTGTCCATTGTCCATGTGAGAAATCAAGGTTCAGAGAGGTTAAGGGCACAAAGCTGGTAAGCAACACAGCCAGAATTTGAAGCCAATCTGCCTCCTAAGTCGGGATTTTAAGTCTTGTATTATAAGAGGGAGAATTAGAAGATTGGAGGTCTAGTCTCACCCTTGAAGACTGTGCCATAGTCCAGAAGCATTGGCATGGAGTTCAAGTTCCCTTATGATCTGGTCTCAGCCCCACTGCTATCCCTTCTTGCCTCTAGCACCATGATCCGTTGCCTAAACAGTCGGTGAACATGCCCCAGCTGGTCTGCACATATCTTTTGCTCTACCCAGACAGCACTTACCCATTTCTCTCTGAAATGCCTCTTTTTCTACTGAGAACCTCTGAAAAACCCTCCCAATGTCTGTAGACTGAGTTGGGCGGGCCATTCACTTTTAAACATTTTTATTACTATTATTTCTTAGTGCGGCTTTTGTCAGTTTGTCTTCTAATTATTGACTAATAAGTCTCTTTGGCTTCTAGACTTCACTCCTAAGGGTTGGATATCTGTCATATCTGTTTCGGAATCCTCAGCACTAAATCCAGCACCTTAAGTGTGGTAAATACTCAGGAGATGTCTGTTAGGTACAGTGAATAATGTATGTTACAGAATAATATGCACAGTGTGCAAAATATTGTTTTATGTATACTATAAATATATCACCACCCAGAACATCCCAACTGTTAACAACGATTTTCACAGAATTTGGGGGTTACAGGTGATTGTTCTTTCTTTGCATGTTTCCATTTTCCAAAATTTCCATAATGATCACGTATTACTTTTGTAATACAAATGGAAAAATAAATTATTGGAAAACTGGCATTGAAAGGATAATCGCTAATATTTCTTGAGCACTTACCACATAAATTAAGAGCTAAACACAAAATTAACAGCTGTATATATACTGTCTCTAATCTTCACAACAGTTCTCTTTGATAAAGACTATTGGCAGAATTACCATTTTACAGAGAAAACTGAGGTCCAGAGAGGTCAAGTAATTCACTCACAGGGAAACAATTAGTAAACAGTGAAGTCGAACTTGGAGCCCAGCTTGTTGGGACTCCAGAACCCGAACTGCCACCTCTTTGCACTCAGCTTCTAGATGGAAGATGGGTAAATGGGTAAGCATCTCTCTTTAAAAATGCAATCCTTTATTCTGAAATAATTTCAAACTCAGAACAGATGCAAGAATAATACCATGGGGGTGCCTGGCTGGCTCAGTTGGTCAAGATGTAACTCTTCATCTCAGGGTTGTGAGTTCAAGCCCCACGTTGGGCATGGAGCCTACTGAGAAAAAAAATTACCATGAACTTTTGAATATCTGTTTCCCAGATTCAGCAGTCATTAATGTTTTGCCACATTTACTCTATCACTCATTTTCTCTCTCTTTACGTATATACATATTATTATTATCATTAAGATTTTAGTGTTAAGTAATCTTTTCAGCCAATGTGGGGCTCAAACTCAACCCCGAGATCAAGAGTGACATACTGCCCCAAATAAGCCAGTTAGGCACCCCTAATATTATTATTTTTATAACAATTTTATTGAGGTATAGTTTATATCCCGTGCAATTGACCCATTTAAGTTGTACAAGTCAGTGACTTTTAGTGTATTCACAGATATATGCAGCCATCACCACAATTTTAGAATATTTTTATCACCTCATAAAAGAAGCTCTGTACCTTTAGATATCTCTACCCTCTCAACCCCCACACCCCAGCCCTAAGAAATCATGACTCTTCTGTCTCTATAGATTTATTTGCCTATTCTGGACATTGCACATAAATGGAATCATGTATGTCATTTCTGTGACTTGCTTTTTTTTTTTTAATGTTTATTTTTTTTGAGAAAGAGAGCAAGTGAGAGAGAGAGCGGGGGAGGGGCAGAGAGAGAGAATCCGAAGCAGGCTCCATGCTGTCAGCACAGAGCCCCCCACTCAGGGCTCCAGCGCACGAACCACGAGATCATGACCCCACAGAAATTAAGTCAGGTGCTCGACCGACTGAGCCATCCAGGTGCCCCTGTGACTTGCTTCTTTCACTCAGCACAATCTTTTCTAGAGTCGTCCGTAGTGTAGTCCGTATCCGTACTCCATTCCTTTTTACAGCCAAGTAACATTCCAGTGTGTGGATCTACCACATTTTATTTTTCCGTCTACCACTTGATGGGCAGTTCAGTTTCTACATCGTAGTGATTAGGAACAATGCTGCTGTGAAGATTGGCGTACAAGTTTCTGCGTCGACACCTGTTTCCATTTCTCTTGGGCATATACCTAGGAGTGGAATTGCTGGATCATAGTCTAACTGTGTGCTTTGTTTGAGAAATGATAATGTAATTATTATTATTACTTCTGAACCTTATTGAGAATAAGTTGCATATATGCCCCTTTATCCCTAAATACTTCAGAGAAAACAAACCAAAGACATTTTTTTTTTCAATAATCAAGTTTGGGAAATTTAACACCAATATAATATTACCATCTATTTAAATTTTGCCAAGGGTGTCCTCTAAGCCAGTTCCCCTGCCCCACGTCGTCCAGGGTCACCAATTGCATTTAATGATCATCCTCCTTAGCCTCCTCTAGTCCCAAACGGTCCCTCGGCCCGGTTATCTTTCTGCTGCTCTGTAAAGAGCCCTCAGTTGAGCTGTATCTGATGTTTGGGTGGATGAGTTTCCACTGGCCCTTTGGTGGGCGCTGAGGTCAAGTCCTCTGGCTGCAGAAGGGAGGAGGCGCGGCTGGGCACAGACCTGCCGCTTCTGGCCCCAGGGAGGCTCAGGGGCACCCGGAAGCTGAAGTAACCTAGTCAGACCTGGACGCAGGGAGGGGGAACCCTGTGGAAAATTCCTCCCCCAGCGGTTCTGCTGGGAAGTAACCCGGGAAAGAAAAGAAGCTCTGTGGGGGCCTCTTCCTCAGCCTTTTCCAGGAGCAGGAGGGAGAGTGACGGGTGTGTTTGGGGACCTCGTGCTTCCACGTGGCTTCACCGCCAGCACCGGGGGCCCTCCACGCTGAGCCCCCCGCCTGGGAAAGACTGCAGTATGGGACACCGGCATGTCCGGGAAAGGGTGGGCGGGGGAGACCCGCAGGCCCAGTGCTAGGAAGGACCTGCCCCTTCTGGGAAGGACCCTGATGCAAGTGCCCACCCCCTTCCCTACCCCCTCGGCCTCGCCCTGCCCTCCTGCTTCCGGCAGCCCCGGCTTGATTCTCTGGAAGGCTTGGGGGAGGAGATTGAGGCCCGATTCTAATCAGAACACGAGATGGAGATTGGGAGCTGGAAGGCAGCTTGCTTCACTTGGCTCTGAGCCTGCTTGCTCCACAGGACTCCCAGCCAAAGGCCCCACCAACCTTTGCAAGAGGCCTTCCCAAAGCTCCGTCAACATTAGTGAGAAGAGCATAATCTTCAGTCCTGCCCCACAGCCGCCAAGCAAAATTCCGTCTGAGGCAGCCCTGACTCTTTCATGTGTTCTTAGTTCATGCATTCATTCAATCATTCACTCGTTCATTCGTTTTGTGATTGAAAATCTCTGTTCCTCATCCTTCCCTCTCCCTCTTGGGAAAGAGACTTGGTGGGGCTTTCAGGTGGTGGTCCTGCACCCAGCCTGCTTCTGTTGAGAACATTTGTCCTCCCTCAGCCCCACCCATGGTCTTGGGTTCAGGCCACCCCGTGGCGGAACTAACCCCAGCTGTTTACAATGTGGGTGACAGACACCACTAGGGGAAAGGCAGAGCCTTAGAGAACCAGGAAGAAAGGAGTGAAACAGGGAGAGGAGGAAGGACACCCATACTTTGAGCACACAGTGTGCCAGGAGACCCGTAGGAATGTCATTGTCACCTGAGTTCACACTCAGACAGCCTACAGACATGCTCTGTTCTGTCCTCATAGGCTTTTGAAAATTGGAAAAGTTCACATGAAAATCCGGATTTCTGATTTTTCTGACAAATAAAAAGATCTAGCAACCCTGAGTCTGTGTTTCACGTGGCAGCCATGGCTGAGTCAGGGAAACTTTTTGTGCGACTTCTCTTCACTAGTGCCATTACCTGCCTGTTCTCCAAGGGCACCTATGATCTCATTCGGGCCTCCCGGTCTCCTGTGAGGAGCATTAACCCCATTTTATACATGAAAAAAAAGCCAGGGGAGAGGTCAGTAGCCTGTGACCCAGCGTCATCGCCAGGGAGAGGCAGAGCTGGGGGTCTCACCCAGGTTTTTCCTCATCGGAGAGCTGGTACTCCCCCAGCAGCAGGTGCATGGGCTGCAGATGGAGACAGCAAATGAGAACCTTCTGGCCACCCAGGTCTGGGGCCTCCCAGGCCACTGCAGAGTCCTGAGCTGAGCTAAACAGCTCCTGGCTGAGGCTCTGCCGAAGCAACACTTTACCAGATCATGGGCTGGGAAGTGTTTGGTCAGTGGTCTCACAGCAAACGTGGGCAGGCGAGAGGGCCCAGGTACCTTGGGGTGGGGGCACTGACCTCTCTCTGGTCAGTCTAGGTGGTAGTGTCCTTCCCGGCTTCGCTCTCTTCCCTGGAAGCAGGCACCCTCTGGCAGCACTTTGCTGCATTTGGCCTTTCTGCCACGCATGGTGCATGCTGATGGCACACCAGGGCCAGCACCCCCGTAGCCTGTAAATCACAGCACACTCCAGTCCAGGCAGGCTTCCTCGAGCAAAGTGCTCTTTCTGGTTCATTGTACATTCTTCTCTGGAAAGGCTGGCTGACCCTTTTCCTAGATGGGCTTGGCCAGGGCTCCCTAGCAGCTTCTAGGAATCAATGGAGGGGCAGCCCCTCAGGGTCACAGGGCATCGGAGGCGGGGTGACTGCTAATAAGAATAGTTCAGCTGTGTATGGAGCTCTACAGTTTACCAAAAAACCCCTTCCCATCCATGTGTATTATTTTGTTCTCATAACTACATGAGGCAGACAGAGCAGAATTGGCAAACACGGATCATCTAAGGAAAGGGCACAGAATATTGAGTTACAGTCTCAATCCTGCTACTTACCTTGGGTGAGTTCACTTCATCTCTTCTGGCTTTTATTTCCTCACTGAATAAAAAAGATAATAATCTCTCCTAGGCAAGGCTTCTGTGCTTTCTAACTCCAGGGAGTGCTATTCACATGGAGGACCACACAACGGGTCCCTTTGCCATTGTGGGCAGAACTCTTCCTGTGCGTGCCGTGCAGATGAAACGTCATAATTTATGTACTAGTAGCATGAGGCCTGGAGATAGTAGGTGACTAACAAATGCTTGTCAAGTGAATGAACTGCTCACTCCGTCATGATGGCTTCTGAGAGGAGCTCACAGGAAGAAGGAAGTAGTCCTGGCTCCCTGTGGCTGGTGTTGCATTTCCTGCCCATTTTTCTGTGACTCTTGCCAAGTTGCCCTTTGTCCTAGGCCTCTGGGCTCCCAGCCGGCTGGAGGGGCTGGAGGCACAGACTTATCTGTGGGGCCTGGAGAGCTGCGCCTGGGCTGGGTAATGACCAGCCTTCCGCTCACTTGAAGTTTCCGTTGGGGGGCTGGAAGCCACAGCATCCAGATGGCTAATTGCTTTGTGCCTGTTTCTGCAAATCACAGTGATTCACTGTCCCTGCTGAAAACATGCTCTCTTTTCAAAGATTTAATGGTTTCCAAAATTAATTTAGCCTCATCTGTTATCCCCCTGCCCTTCTGCACTGTCCCCTCCTCCCAACACACTCTCCCAGCCCGGGATGGAGCTTTCTACTCCAGAAAGCCAGCTTTGACTCTGCAGGGTATAGTGGAAAGGGTTGAGGAGCACAGAACACTTTCCAGGGTCACCTGAGCACATGCCGAGTGTGGAGTTTTTGGGTAGAAGCCCAGGAGGGAAGGGCTGGTGCGAGGGTCACTTTTCTCATCATCCTACAAGCTTTTGGCCACCCGGCCCAGGTATGACTGACACTCTAGGATCAGGAGCTCCGAAAGGCTCCCATTTGCACTGCTTTGCTTATCAAACAACCAGACGGGCACCTGATTTTTACATGTGAGGGACGCAGTCAGTTTTGTTTGTTTTAAACAGCTCATTATGGGACCATGAGACCTTGAAGCCAGAGCCTTGGCTAAGAGACCAAAAGTTTAGGGAGTTTACCTCCCTCTGATTCTGACTTATTCCTTGACCATCTTTGGGCCTTTGTTCTCCTCCAGTAACATAAAGGTAATGTAATTCCTACCTCTCTGCCCACTGTTCATTTATTTAATAAACATTGAACCTTTCGGGACACCTGGGTGGCTCAGTTGGTTAAGCATCTGACTTTGGCTCAGGTCATGATCTCGCAGTCTGTGGGTTCAAGCCCCCACATAGCACTCTGTGCTGACAGCTCAGAGCCTGGAGCCTGCTTCAGATTCTGTGTCTCCCTTTCTCTCTCCCCCTCCCCCCCCAAATAAACATTAAAAAAAATGAGCCTGTCTGTATATTAGGCATGTACTAGGGACTAGGGGAACAGAGGTTAAAAAGTACCACAATCCTGCCCTTTCAGGAACTCCATCCACAATCTAGACTGGAGAAAGGCCCAAGGCCAGCAGGTGAATACACTCTGTGTTAGGGAATGTTGGGCATCTAAGGTAGCACCCAGTCTGGTGGAGCCAGAAGGGCTGGTGCCTGAGCTGAATCCTAAATGATTAGAAGGAATTATCTTGAAGAAGAAAGAGGAGAAGGAGAAGAAAAAGGAAAGGAAAAGATGAGCAGTGTTCTAGGTAGAGGAAATAACAGCCGCAGGCCGGGGACCCCATGATCCAAACTAAGGATCTGCAAACCAGTTTAGTGTGACCAGCTGTAAGACAGTGAGAGTGGGAGTGTGGGGGAAGGTGGCCGGCGACAAATGTGGGGCCAGAGCAGCAGGGCCTTTTAGCATCTGACAGAATCGTTGCGGGGTTTTAAGCATGGACCAGTGCATGTTTTAGAGAAATCACTCTGCTTCAGTATGGAGAATCGATTGGATGAGGGAAGACAGAAGTAGGAAGGTCAGGGATGCAATGGCTGCATCTATAAAGTATTCCGAGACTCCAGGTGGGATATTGCTAACCATTTTTTGTGAAACAAATGAACAAAATATCTTTATGGATTTGTAAAATTCCCTCAGTAACTTTTGCATTTTATCTATGTCAAGGCCACATTGTGAAGTATATTCAAATTCCCGGGTATTTTATCTTCTTGGTGAATTGTTCCTTTTATCAGTATGAAATGTACCACTTTGACCCTTTCAATGCTTTTTACCTTAATTTGTATTTTATTTTGTCCATCAGTAAAGGACGACTTGAATCAATTCGGTGTATCTACCCAATGGAGTGCTATGGAGTTGTGAAAAAGACGGAGTGACATCTTCATATACCTCCATAGAGTGATTTCTAACTTATGTTGTTAAGAGGAAAAAGTAGAGAGGAGGAAAAATGTATTGTATGCTACTGTTTATCTAAAAAAATTATCTGCGTATGTGTTTGGCTATATTTTAAAGAGCAGAATGAACCCTAACATAAAAAAAACAAATTAAAAATAAAATGGGGGCGCCTGGGTGGCTCAGTCGGTTGAGCGTCCGACTTCGGCTCAGGTCATGATCTCACCGTTCCCGAGTTCAAGCCCCGCGTCGGGCTCTGTGCTGCCAGCTCAGAGCCTGGAGCCTGTTTCAGATTCTGTGTCTCCCTCTCTGTCTGTGGCCCTCCCCTGCTCATGCTCTGTCTGTCTCTCTCTCTCAAAGATAAATAAACATTAAAAAAAAATAAAAAATAAAAATAAAAATAAATAAAATGGTTTTCTCTGGGAGAGAGACCGAGCAGAAGAAGGGTCATTGATAGAAGCCAGACTTCTTTGAATAGATGATCTTATGGACTCGACTTTGGATCCATACAGATATTTACATAATTATAAAACAATTAAATTAAAATGGAAGAAAGCAATTTTTTAAAAAAGAAATGATACCACGTATCCAACTGGTGATGAGGCACCTGGGTGGCTCAGTTGGTTAAGCATCCAACTCTTGATTTCAGCTCAGGTCATGATCTCATGGTTCATGAGTTCCAGCCCTATGTCAGGCTCCACGTTGACAGTGAGAAGCCTGCTTGGGATTCTCTCTCTCTGGCCCTCCCCCATCATGCTCTCTCTCTCAAAATAAATAAATAAACTTTAAAAAAAATTGCAGTCTCGCAGATTGTTTCAAGATACTTTAAAACAATAATTTGAGGATGTAACTACAGAAGAATGCACCCTATGGAACAATAACAGAAAACCCTATAACAATATTAAACTTTTGGTAATCATATTGTTAGTAATATTGTTAATATTGTTATTCTGAAACTACTATACCTAGGTAAAATGAAGAAAATAAGCAATTGTGTTAACATCATTATGATCCAAGATTTTCCAGGTAAGAGAAAAAAGATAGATACAAGTAAAAAAATGAAATAAATTAAGCAGAGATCTCAAATTTGAATTGGAAATATAAGTATGTATTTACAATCAATTTGAAATAATCTCTTAGTGGGGCCAGCTGAGAAGTCCTAGAAACAATAACCGACCTAGTAACAATGAGCACCTCTAACTCCCAGGCTGTGATTTCTAAATACCACATTTTACAAAGACCAGGCCTCCTTGGGGGAAATGGCTGATTATAAGATAGGGATACTGTACAGTATGGAAAAATTTGTCAAACCAAATAGAAGGAAGCTGTCAAAGACTATTAGGGACTTGTCAAAAGAGCTGCAGCAACAACTTGAAGAGGCTCTCACTGGTCAAAAATGGGATAATTTAAGTGTCAGTAAGAGTGATAACTTTACTAAATTAAAACATAGGAAATATCTTAAAGCCTGAATTAATATTATTATTAAAAAAGTAATTAGTCACCTTTGGAGGATGCTATGAGAACAGCTCATAATTCTGAAAACTGGCAAAAGGAAAAGATTAAGCATTTAACCTCCTTCCCTATAATTTCTTTTTTTTAATTTTTTTTTGTTTATTTATTTTTTAGAGAGAGAGGGAGAGAGACAGAGTATGAGCACTGGCAGGTCAGAGAGAGAGAGGGAGACACAGAATCTGAAGCTGGCTGCAGGCTCTGAGCTGGCAGCACAGAGCCTGATGCAGGGCTCGAACTCACGAACCGTGAGATCATGACCTGAGCCGAAGTCAGAGGTTTAACCGAGTGAGCCACCCAGGCGCCCCGAACCTCCTTCCTATATGAACTATCTCAGGCTGACCAAAAGGCTGATAAAGTATTCCAGCTAATAAATAAAAAAGGAGTAACAGATATAGAATATCATCATTTTGAAAAATACTAAGATATAGCAATGCCATTATCAATGACCAATAAAATCACAGAGACATCAGATACAATGTATAAGAGAAGAATACAACACAATCTATTATTCTTGCCAAAAGCTGAACCTGAATCAATAAAAATGTTACATATTTATCAATTCACAGGAAATACAGTGAATAAAGAAAGATGTAAGCAACACATAAGTTTGAAGATCTAACTGGCTTTATTAAGCCATTCAGTGAATTGGGCGGCATCCCATTCAGCAAATAGAGGAAAGCTTTCAGGAGTTGTACAAAATGGAAGGTTTCTTAATTTTATTTTAAAGTTTATTTATTTTGAGAGAGAGAGAGGCAGAAAGAGAGGAAAAGAGAGAGAGAATCCCAAGCCAGACGGGCTTGAATTCATGAGCCGTGAGATCTTGACTTGAGCCAAAACCAAGAGTCAGACACTTAACCAACTGAGCCACCCAGGTGCCCTGCATAATGGAAGGGTTTATAGGAAGGAACGTGGGGCAAACAGTTATTAGCAAAAGAAAAGAAAGGATTGTTTCAGGCAAGGTCATCTTCCCTTAGGGGGAGGGATCCGGTTGGGGAGAGGTCTTATCTTGCAGATTACCTCATCTTCCTTTGGAGGCTGGAGAGGGCCCATGTGACTGATTACCTCATTGGTACTGACCAAAAAAATTCCAGATTGATTGGTTTAAAATTCCACTCCTGGAGAGGTTGAAACTGCAATAAGTCTTGGTTTGCTGTCCTGGGGGCAAGTTTTTCCACCTTGGGCCTGCGTTTTCTTTTTAACACTACAAAGAGGCAATCAGCAAAATGCAGACCGTGGGAAATTTTATTTAAAAATGACACAGTTTTATATATACATATCATATAAAAATATATTTTAAGATTTATATTTACTGTATAATATTTAATATAGACAAAGTATATATAAACATATATAAAGAATAAAAAGGGAGGGCCCTTACAAATTAAATGAGACTTAAAAGGTATATCAAGCAAATACAATTCAATATTAAAAAGCTAATGTTAATAACTTTTGAGTATGGTATGAAAGCCAAGAAGTAGAAGCAACCCAAATGTCCATCAATGGATGCATGGATAAACAAAATATCATATACACACACAATGGAACTATTCAGCCTTAAAAAGGAAGGAAATCCTGTCACATGTTATATGGATGAATCTTGAGGACATTATTTTAAGTCAAATACGGCAGTCTCAGTCTCGAAGATTCTAGTCATATGAAGTATCTAAAGTAGTCAAACTGATGGTTTCCATGGACTGGGGTGGGGGAGGGGCAGGAAGTAGAGGGGGTTAATGAATATAGAGTTTCAGTTTTTGCAAAATGAAGAAGTTTTGGAAATTTGTTTCACAACAATGTGAATATACATAATACTACTGAACTGTATGCTTAAAAATGGTTAAGATGGTAAATTTTATGTTTTATATTTTTTACCATAATTAAAAAAAATAGGTTCAAGGCAAAAAAAAAATTTAAGTGTGATAATGACATTGTGGTTATTTTTAAAGACAGTCTTTTCCCTGTTAGAGACACATACTGAAATATTCACAGTTGAAATGATAAAGAGATCTTGGACTTGCTTCAAAATAATCCAAGACAAACATGGGGGAGTGGGTGGGATATAGTTGAAATAACATTCCCTAATTATTGAAGTTGAATAATGGCTCTAGGGAGTTTCATTATACTAATTTCTCTATTTTGCTATGTTAGAAAATTTCTATAAGGTGATAGTCAGCTTTTCAGTGTGGATAATTCTCCAAATCTCATTAACAAAATTTAGGGATGTACTCACTCTCAGGTGTGGGACAGCAGCTCAAAGTTCATTTCACATCTCAAGCCGCTACAGTTCCTTTTTGTACAGGTTGGCGGCTCTTGTGACAATGCAATTCTTTCAAAACATTTTTCTTTTTCTTTTTTTTTTTTAACGATTTGATTTCAGGGAACTTTGTGTGTCCATAGCTGTACCCATAGGGAGGAGAATTCCCTTCTAGACTTCATTGCAAGTATTTTGAGTTAATCAGCTTCTGTGGAAACCTTTTTATATTCTTTTTTGTTCAACTGAAAGGATTTACTGGTGGCTATCTTACTCTGTTGAGAGGTAGTTGTTGGTTTGTGGGTTTGTGTTTTTGTTTTTGTTTTTGTGTTTTGCCTTTTCTCTTAAATAAGTTTGTTGCTTTAGTGTTGTTTCTTCCACTCTGACTCTATATGACTCAGGGGCAGAGGTCATGTTATTCATTGCATGTTTCCAACATGCCATGTTGGCCCATGAGAAGGTCTCAGGAAATTCTTGCTGTTGAACTAATGACCAGATAAATGAAAGCCTGCTCGGGTAACCAAATTTACCCTTAGATTGTGAATTTTCTTTTAAAATTAAAATATGCTTGTAGTTAGCTCAGTACTCAGTGAGGTGGGGGAGCGCTCCTTAACCCAAGTCTTTGTTTTGCATGGCAATGTTGGTGGAACAAGATGGGCGGGTATGGCAGGGAGATGACTGTGAAAACATGGCAGCTATTCATGAGGGTCATGTCCAAACCCATGGTTGTTGGCTCCTACTCCCAGAGACAAAGATTATCCCTGAGTTTGATACCTTCTGGCTACCTTCCATGTTGGATTTTGTCCACCTACTCATCTCTCTGGTTGCTGGCTTATTCTGAGACTTCCTATGTGAATAGATGCTTTGCATCTCTAGCTTCTCTTAGTGCTTTGCCTGTGTTCACCATGCCCTCTCTATAGGTCTGCCTCAGTTACCAACATTGCTTCTAGTCCTGATGCACAGCCATGCACTCTGGCACCGTGGAACAGGAAGCAAAACAGGCAAAGCAGACCATCAACTGGTGTGGTGGGGTCTCCACCTTCCTCATCCTCCATCTTGGCCTATTGGGCCCAGATGTAGCCTTGAGCTCGGATTGAAATCTTGGGGAATCTCAGAAGAGGGGAGAATGGGTCCAAATACACACTCCTGAACGGTGGCATCAGTTCTGTAGGTGACTTCGGTGACAACTGGGACTCTTTTGTGCCTCCCTTGAGGAGTAGCTTCTCATGGGGGAGCATGCACAGGGCAAGAGCCAGATCCACTGCACGTTCTCATTGGTAGGGTGGGCTCTTGGTCTAGTTCTCTTTAGGAGTTTTAACAAAAATCTTTACCCAAAAGCTGTGTTTTAATATCACCTTGTTGCATGCAGCATTTCTCTGCTTTATTTCCTACTGATCTTTCAAACCCGCAAGTCCCTGAATTCTGGGTTCCTTGTTAATCTTTCATCCCTTCTTGAAAACCAGCCAATTATTTTCTGAATCTTCTTCCATCTTGTAGAACACTGTCAAATGCATCTTGTAGAACACCAGGATACACTACTAAAAATTCTATTTCAAGTCTTCTTCACTAAAATCTACAAGTTCGTTAGGTACCTAAGCCTTTCAAATGATCACACACAACAGTTTTTCAAATGTTGTACCACTGCAATATGTCGGTCACCATTTTTCCGGCTTCCAGTAAAACTTTCCTCCCTACCCTCTGCCCAGCTCCAAAGCCAATACCACATATTGTACTGTTTTCTTTTTCCTTTGCCTCAATTTTATGTAGCAATTTTTGCGTTGGCCTTATTGGAGTAATAAACATACCATACATAATAAAGAACTAAAGAAAAGAAAACTAAAAATTGTATTTTATTTGACACTAACTTTGAATTGAAACTAGCTTTTTATTGGTTAATATTTGCTTGCTGTATCTTTTCCTATGCCCTTATTTGCATGTGCTTTATATCATTGTTTCAAGGCTTGTTCCTCTCTTTTTTTCTTTTATAAAAAGTTTTTTAACGTTTATTTATTTTTGAGAGAGAGAGAGAGAGAAAGAGCATGAGTAGGAGAGGGAGACACAGGATCCAAAGCAGGCTGCGGACTCCGAGCTGTCAGCACAGAGCCCGACGAGGGGCTCGAACCCACAAACCCTGAGATCATGACCTGAGCCTAAGTTGGATACTTAACCAACTGAGCCACCCAGGCACCCCTATTCCTCTCTTATAGAGTAGCTGGATTTTGCTTAAAAGATCTAATTGGGGGCGCCTGGGTGGCTCAGTCGGTTGGGCGTCCGACTTTGGCTTAGGTCATGATCTTGCTGTCTGTGGGTTCGAGCCCCGCGTCAGGCTCTGTGCTGACAGCTCAGAGCCTGGAGCCTGTTTCGGATTCTGTGTCTCCCTCTCTCTCTGCCCCTCCCCCACTCATGCTCTGTGTCTCTCTGTCTCAAAAATAAATAAACATTAAAAAAAATTAAAAAAAAAAGATCTAATTGGAAGTATTAATTTGTAATTACTGCATATTTATTAAGATTAATGATATAAGGATATATTTGGCCTTTTTTTTTTTTCCGGACTCTTTTTTTCTATCCCAGAATTCTCTTTCTAGGAATTGTGCTAATCTTTTTTTTAATGCCATCTCTTTTATCTTTCTGGCTATGATCTAGGAGACTTCCTCACTTCTATTTTCCCAGTCACTAAAGCATACCTCAGACTACAGCGGCAGAACATGAAACTGCTTGGCCTTAGTCTAGAATTGGCCCCTCAACAACAGGTTTCCTACCACTCATGTTTCAATCATCCTGCCCCTTTTGTTTTAGTGTCATCCTTTTTGGTGTCTGGGACAAGGATCACAGGGAGCTAGCACCTTTGGCTTCTTCTTTTTGTTTTCTGTGTAAGTAATTGTCTAATCTAAAAGTGGCCCATTATATTTTACTCGTTGAATCAGTCAAGCATTGGCCTTGCCTTGTCTTCCTATGCATGAGCTTCACACATACTGTATGTCAATTTCCTCCATGGTAATTAAAGTTTTAGTTTTCTTACATTTTCCTTTCTTTCATCTTCCCATGTAAGTGTAATATGATTTTTAAAAATTAAGTCAGTAGTCAATGTCTATTTTATTATGACTCTGTAAATTTTATTTACTGCTGAACAATATTATAAATTACATTCCATCCAACTTTGTGTTTTTCTTGTAGTTAACAGTTGCCATAGTTTTTCTCTTTTTTTTTGCCATAGTTTTTCTTTTGCTTAGTTTCTTTTTTAAAAACTATTGCTAACATTTAAAAAAAATGTTTTCTATGCATCTGTTAAACCTCTATGCATCTGTTAAACATCTAGTGATGTTTCTTAATAAATGTCCAAATGTATCGAGTAATCTGTCACACTTTTTCCTGCCCTACACCCCTGGAGGCCTACCTTTTATGCCCTCTGTCATCTTACTTCAATTTGGATGGGTCTCCTTTATACCTGGGGCTCAGGTGTCATCTTAGGACTTCATTTTATCAGTCTTATCCTTTGAATTGTTTCTCTGTTTTCTGGCATCCCTTTGTTTCTTGTTCTTGGCTTAGTCTTTCATTTCACTGAATCATATTCTTCACTATCTTCCTAAGAAAAGATGTGTGGGAGGTAAAAATTTGAGTTTTTACATATCTGAAAATATCTTTATTTCACACTTATACTTGTCCTTTATTTGGATAAGTATAGAATTATAGGATAAAAATAATTTCCACTCAAAACTTTGGGTGTCCAACACTACTGCCCTCTAACATCCTGTACTGCTGTTGAGATGTCTGATGCCACGGCTTCTTACACCTTCACACATGACATGATTTTTCTTTCTAGAAACTATTAGGTTATGTATTTTATCCTGGCATTTCGAAGTGTAAGATTATGCTTTGGTCTTTTCCTTCCATTCCACTGGACATTGAGAGGGTACTTTTAATTTGGAGATTTATGTCTTTTACTTCTGGGAAACTTCCTTACATTATTGTGACTAAAAAATAATGATTTCCTGTCTTTTGTTTTCTGAAACTGAATACAGATGTCGGAACACCTTGGATAATACTTTAAAACTCTTTTCTCTAAAACTAATTTTCATCGATGTTTTTATTCTACTCTCTTCGAGATTTCTTCATCTCTGTTTCCTCTGAGCTCATTTTCTGTTTTAAATCTTTGTTTGCTTTGGTCTCTTTTTCATGTGGGATACTTTCTGCAAATTTCTGGCGATCCTGGGCTATCCAAACCTATAAAACAAGGCATCAATGCGGTTGGCAACTGTGTGTGTGAAATGTAGAGAGGTGACAGAGATTTGACTGGCAAACTTCACTCTCAGGGCATTTCATTGGGAGATCATGAAAAGTCATTGCTTAGAGAGTTTCTCTTTGGAGCTAGCAAATGTTTTCCAGTGAAGAATCTTCCAATCTTCTACCCAAGGAACATATACCTGACAGTCCCTTTCTGGGAATTGGGTAGTGGAAGGAGTCTGGCAGAGGGCCCTAATGTGAACTTACGTTTGATCTCTCTGTTTTTAGCCTGGCAACTGTTCCTCTACTGTTGCTGGGATCCCTGAATTTGGAGGTTCTCTGTTTCAATTTCTCTAGAGAAAAAAACTTCTAGTCTCTTGTAGGGACAGAGTTGCCTCACTATGAGATTGAGAGGGGATCTAGAGTTGTCATTTGTCCATATATCTTTTTTAAAATGTTGATTTATTTTGGTGGGGGAGGGGTAGAGAGAGAGAGAGAATCCCAAGCAGGCTCCATGCTGTTGTTGCTGAGCCAACATAGGACTTGATCCCATGAACCATGAGATCATGACATGAGCTGAAATCAAGAGTCAGATGCTTAACAGATTGAGCCACCCAGGGGCCCCTGTCCATATATCTTTTTCAGCTAATTCCCTGATGTTTAACCCATGCTTTAAACCCACTTCTTGCAAAACCCACTGCCTCTGATTTCCCTGTCTGTCTGGAATTTATTGGTAGAATCTGTTCTGTCATCACCATTAGTTTCTTTTCCAGGCCCTTCTGAGTCTTAGTTTTACTTACTCTACTAATTCAGTTACCTCTCCTCCAGCCACTTTTAATCATCCCCAAATTGCTGAACTAACTTACTTGTCCACTAATGCAACTTTGTTTTTCTGCTCTTTTGTTGAATCTTCTAGCTATCACATTTTAAATTTCAAATTGCTCTTGCTCTTTTTCTGATTTTTCCTTTTTCAAACATTCTGTTTTTTTTTTTTTCATGGAAATGCATCTTATTTTAGATCTAAGGCTATTAATTAAATAGATTTATAAAAATTTTTTTCTCCATCTCTGTTTCCTCTGAGCTCATTTTCTATTTTAAATGTTTGTTTGCTTTGGTCTCTCTTTCATGTGGGATGCTTTCTGTGCTCCCTCTCCCAATTATTGTGAACTTTTGGGGCACTTCCTTACTTTCTGGTACTATTAGATGCTCCTGGATCATCCTGTATATTTCCTGCCACAGTTCTAGAATCAACCATTTCTCCAAGGTGGCCTAGTCCTTTTGTTGGAGAATGGTGTTAGAAACCAAGATCTGGGTACTAGATGTACTTGTTTCTGCTGGGATGTCAGTCACTCTAGGTCTTCTCAGCTGACATAATAAGGAAACAGTATCTATAAATATTTCCAGATGTAACAATATCTATATTAAATTAAGCATGGGTTCCCACTGATGTTTTCAACTCTAATTCATTAGTACATGGATGATTCTAGCCTTCTCTCCTTTGTCTGTAAATATAAACTAAAAAAGAAAAAAGAAAAAGAAGAAAAGAAATCTGACTCCCACTATCGGCCAGCCATTTACTTAATCAATCCTAGTATACATGTATTGTCAATTGCCCACTTTTTAAAGTAGGAATTTAATTGTTCCCAAACCACTTACTTCAAGTGTCTAAACTTCCATAAAGGACTTTATGTCATTTTGTTCTCACAGTCCCTGATCTGTTCCCAGCCTTCAGTTTGGCCAAGTAAAATGCCAGTTCTCATATAGATACCCTTTCCAGGCTTTGGGTCATCTTGGGTGTTTTTCTCTGACTTCTCTCCAGTTGAAATATCCATCTGGAGATTCACCAACAAGAAGTGTATCCATCTCAGGAAGTACTTGAGTGACAAACACTTATTCTGCCAAAATCTGTGCCCTAAATTGTTGAGCAGACAGGGTAACAGTCAGGGCTTGCCTTTGCTGCGGGACAGGAGTGTGTTCTCCACATATTTCCTCACTCTAGACACAGTTATCAGAAGCCACTTTGGCTGCAGTGAGAGAGGGAAGTATCCCTTTAATGGTGTGTTCCCATATCACCACACACCACATTGCCTAAGGAAACACTGCTATAAATAGTACTTGTCTCCTCACCAGTCCACCACAGCCTAGTTAACCCAGATGCAACAGGGACTTGGCGGGATGAGGAGAAAGCAGAAAAACAGATAAAGCAAGGAGAAGAGAAAAAGAAGGATGATGGGGAAAGGGTGGTGATATTGATAATAATGTTTATAATCATCGATTTTCATAATTACATTTGCAAAGAACTTCCACATGCTTGGTCATTTACCCATTAATTATAACAACTCACAAAAGTATACACTCACTTAAACTATCTTATCCATTAAATTGGCTTTTGTGGGTTCTAGATTCTAGACACATGACCCGAGCTGGGCCAATCAGAGTTGGCCCTGGGATTATTGCTAGAACTATTGAAAAAGGAACATGTTCTCTTTCTATTGGGATTGTAAAATTAGTGTGGGTGGATGCTCATATACCTAGTTATTTGTTTGTTTATTTGCATAGAGGAAGCTTTGAAGGAGTATCCTAAAATGTTATCACCAATTAATTTTGGGTGGTGGGAAAACTGGTAATATTTATGGCTTTTACCATTTAAGTATTATTTATATTTTCTATAAGTGGTGAATTACATTTACAGTAACATGGATTTTTCTTTTATGAATTATTGTTTTTAATTATTTTATAATATATTTATGCTATAAAATAATATAAACATATAGTAATATATGTATAATCTTTACAATATGTTATGTAAATAATAGATTAGTGTAATTTTTGCACGAATAGAAGGCAGAAGTGCTTTAACCCCCAAATGCCCATTTTTTTCCTTCCTTTGGTTACTGCCTTAAACCCAGTGTCCTATGCAGGCCCTAATCCCGCGAGGATCCGGTTTCCCAGAACAACTTTTTCAAAATACAGTATTTTACCTTATCAAACTATAGTATTGAGGAAATAAGAAATTTTTCATTCAAAAAAAATTTTTTTAACGTTTATTTAGTTTCGAGAGACAGAGAGACAGAGTGTGAGCAGGCGAGGGGCAGAGAGCGAGGGAAACACAGAATCTGAAGCAGGCTATTCAGGCTCTGAGCTGTCAGCACAGAGCCGGACGTGGGGCTCAAACTCACAAACTGTGAGATCATGATGTAAGCCGAAGTCAGTCAACTGACTGAGCCACACACGCACCCCAAGAAGGAATTTTTCAAAGGAAAACATTTAGCAGCTCAAAGGTACTACTGGTTTTGTCCACATCCCACCAGACCTGGGGGCCCCTCAGGGAACAAAGGTGAAAGGCGGGGAGGTTCTGCTCTCACAGAGGAGCTCAGTGGGTTTGGGACTCTGGGTGGCCTGTGGCAAGGGGTCTGGGGAGGGGTGGAGGTGCCAGTTTTACATGTCTTTGTGATCTTTTTTTTTTAATTTTTTTAATGTTTTTATTTTATTTTTGAGAGACATAGAGACAGAGCTTGAGCATGGGAAGGGGCAGAGAGAGAGGGAGGCACAGAAGCTGAAGCAGGCTCCAGGCTCTGAGCCGTCAGCACAGAGCCTGACGCGGGGCTCGAACTCACAGACCGTGAGATCATGACCTGAGCTGAAGTCGGCCGCTTAACCAACTGAGCCACACAGGTGCCCCATTTGTGATCTTTTCAGAAAGAGCTCGGTGGGTTTGGGACTGGCTTTGATGGTCTCAATAGCCCGGCCAGAAAGAAGAACGGATCACAACCCCCAGCGGAAGAGGAACGCCTGGGTCCTGACTCAGCCCTTCCCGGGTTGCCTACTCCAGTGTTCTCGAGGCCTCCTGGGAGTCCCACACGGGCTGGGATGCCCTCCCTGCCCACCACCAGCTCAGTCCTCCTCTCTCCCGCAGCCAATAGGGGCCCCTTCCGCAACTCCCCCGAGCACAGCTAAAGCCAGGCTGCAGCGTTTAAGAAAACTGCCCGCTAAATCCTGAAGAGATGCCATTCCTTCTGAAGGAAAACTGCCCTCTACAATTGTGATGCAGGGCCTGTAGCTTCACATTGTTCCCAATCGCTTTGTCTCATTTCCAGAATAGGTTCAAATTTTATCCTTGCATAACCCAAAGACCTATTAAAATGTTTTCCTAAATACAAAAGGGATTATTCCCACCAGAGCACTCTGCATCCACCTCCACAGGAGACAGAGCAACCGGCATAAAAACTCCAACCCGTGCAGTTCAGAATAGCAGTTTGTCCCCTTTTCTTGCCACTGCCGGTTTCAGGAGCAGCAGCGCCCACTTTCCGGGCACTCGGCTGTCTGCCGATTTGGAAACAGAAGACTGACTGTAAAAGAGGGGCAGGGATCTGGCTGGCTGGGGACTGCGTAAGAGACTCAGGAGAGGGGCAGGAGGTCAGGGGACAAGGAAACCACCAGTTTCCGCAAGATCGGGGCCTTAAATCTTGGAGTCAGATGTGGGGAGAGAGAGGGCTGCGAGGTGTCAGCTGGCCCGGATCTCCAGGATCTCAGGCAGTTCACTTGACCCCGAGCGTAAAGGAGGCACCTGGAACCGATGACCTGTCGGGGCTCTGCGGCTCCAAATCTGTCCGTAGCTCAGAGAGGTCAGTGAGGCAAGGGACTTGCTCCCCAGGTGTCGGTTTCCACGGGGCTCTTCCCGGATTGCGACAGTGCACTGCCACTGCCAGGGTGCTGTTCTCCCACCCCAAGGGCGCCTACACCTCCTTCCACCCCTCCCAAGGCTTCTCAGTTTAAGATAACAGTCTTTTGTTCTCCCAGTGGCTCCACACCCAAGGGGAGAGGGAATGAGGAAACCTTCGGAAAGTGCCGCCTATCTGATGAAGGTAAGAGGTAAGAGGCTGCTCCTTCTGCGCCGTGCCTTCCAGGGAAGCTCATTCCCAAGGGCCCCCACCCAGTTCAGGAGGCGTTTCTGGGCTTGGCTTCCTGGCAGGGGAGGCTCGGAGGCACTGGCGGGGGGAGTGCAGAGGAGGGTGGCGAAGTACCTTGGCTCATAAATTTTCATCTTGGGGATACATTAGGGATTTTTTTCCAAAGAATCCTCCAAGGAGTAGTAGGTGGGTGTCTTCTAGCGGCTTCCCACCAGACCCATGATCGGGTCCAAACTTCTTAGCGTGGCATCCAGGACTCTGCAGAATCTTGCCTCAGCCTTCTTTGCCAATGCCCTCTCCTGCTAGCTCTCCCCAGACTCAGTGGGCTCTAGCTACGTAAAACTACTGTTACCGCCCTGAATGTGTTCTGCCTTTTCACACCTCTGTGACCTCTCTGCAAATGCTATTCCCTCTGCCTGGAGGCCCCCTGCCACTTCCCTTCTTAAAGAACTCCTCTTCCTTCTTCGAGACCCTATTCAAAAGTCAGAGGCCTCTTCAAATCTTGCTCGACTCCTCAGACAGGGTTGGTTGCTCTGTGCTCCAAGGCACAGGGTTCCTTCCCTGGCTCGTTACTGTAAGTAATTATTAGGATTTGCATGTTTATCTTCCCCTTAGTTGCTCCTCCAGGGCAGAGACTGTGTCAGTCACCTTCGTAAATCCAGCGCAGGGCCCTAATAATTCCCCAGGCAATCTTTGTGTCAGAATGAACCCCATTTCTGCTGGATTTGTGCTATTTTTGAGTGGCATTAAGAGGGGGGATTCCCTGGCCCACCATGCAAGCGTAACGTATTTGTGACTCTGTTCACACAGCGTCAGTACAGCAGTCCTCAGGTAGTTTTAACTCTGATTTATTTATTTTATACATTAACTCTCTGGGCGGTGATTATAGTTACCATCATAAGATAAAGAGACTGAGATACCAAGAGATTAAGTAACACTGTGTTCAAGGCTACAGCACATACATAGCAAAGATGGGACTTGAACCCAAGTATCCTGGCTGCAGGATAGAAAAGATCTCTGTAAGAGATCTTACCATCCTCAGTAAGTGGTTTTTGAATCGGCAGACCGACATCACCCGGGATCTTGTTGGAAATGCAAATTATTGGGCTCCGGCCCAGACCTACTGAATCAGAGACTCCTAGGATGGGCCTAGCAATCTGTTGTCAGCTGCCCTGCAGGTGATTCTGTTACAGAGCTCGAGGTTCAAGTTCAAGGACCTGGGCCTACATGGTAACTGCTCCAGCAGCCCCGAGCCAGAGGAGGGCGCTCCAAGGCAAACTTTCACGTCTAAGCAGTCTGGGCACCCGGAATGGGAAGGGGTAGCAGGCAGGGTGGAAGGGAAGAAAAGGCATGGACTGAGTTAGGTGACAGAGCTCTAATCCCACCAGTTCTGCAGTTATGGGCCGAGTGATTCTGAGCTCTTCTCTAGGTCTCAGTTTGCTCATCTGTAAAATGAGGATGTTGGCTAGCTGATTTCGAGTTTCCCTTTATGTTCTGTTATTCAGCTCTCCTTCTTGGGAATGATATGTTGTCTATGCAAGGAATGGAATGAAGACAGAGTACCACGTGCTCATGTTTGATAGATTTTTCCCATACTTGGAAATTAGCAGCCCCAAATTCCAAATCCTTGGACTAGCTACCTTCTTCCTCCTTAGGGGTGAAGAAAGAGAGAACAAACATTTGAGTCGACTCACAGAACTTCGTGAGGTGAGAAAATAGAAAACCATCTGATAGTATTGGTGTGGATGCTCCCTCCCTTGTCTGAGGCTCCTCCACCTCCTGGACCTTTTCTCTGATTCCCCTCCTCACCTGCCTCCCCCCTGTGACTCTGCCAGGCCTTCTTGCTCACAGGACTATCTCTGTCCTCTCCCTGGGCTTGTCCAACTCGTAGGCTCTGGCTTATCCACCATTCTTTTGAGGAAGGGCGAGGTGTGACATACTAGGTGTGCCAGGGGCTTCATGGCCTAATGGGGGAGCCCCACGGTCATGCTGAAGCCCTATCCTTGTGGTTCCGTGTCGACCTGAGGGCCCTCCCTGGAGCCCCCACATGGTGGGTAGGGCTGTGCCCATAGGGTACCTGGTGGCTACCACAGGTATCAGCATCTCCTGGTGGCTGGAAGCTTTCTACATCAGGCTCAAAAGAAGATTGCTTCTTGCCCCTTTGGGATGGTTATGAAAATTTGAGACAAGTAATTACGTTAAAAAAGAAGAGCCCCGAATCGGTAAGGTGTTTGGTCAGCAGGAGAACATGGCTGAACTCTCAAGTCCAGAAGGGCTATGAGAAGGTGGGCAGGATTTTTTTTTAATGTTTATTTATTTAATTTTGAGAGAGAGAGAGAGAGAGAGAGAGAGGAGGGGCGGTGTATAGAGACAGGGAAACAGAGAATCCCAAGCAGGTGCTACCCTTCCAGCCCAGAGCTCGATGAGGTGCTCAAACCCACAAACCGTGAGATCATGATCTGAGCTGAAATCAAAGAGTCAGACCCTTGGGGCGCCTGGGTGACTCAGTTGGTTGAGTGCCCGACTTCAACTCAGATCATGACCTCACAGTTAGTGGGGTTTGAGCGCCAGGTTGGGTTCTGTGCTGACAGCTCAGAGCCTAGAGCCTGCTTGGGATTCTGTGTCTACCTCTCTGTCTACCCCTCCCCTACTCATGCACTGTCTCACTCTGTTTCTCAAAAATAAATAAATGTAAAGAAAAAAATTAAAAAAGGAGACCCTTCACCGACTGAGCCGCCCAGGTGCCCCGAGAAGGTGGGCAGTTTTAAAATTGGTCAAATAATATGTCATCTTCAGCAAAATCACATGCCAGATAAACAGCCCAAGTGTCTGTCAAATCAGTGTCCTGCTCAGAGAGAGACTCTCAGTATGGGAGCTTAAAATGCAGGACGTCATGTGTTGCCAGAGTCCTTAGGTTAAAAGCCAAAGAAGTTGGTTATTAAATAGACCAAGAAGAAGAGGCGCTCGCTGAGGCTGCACTCCTCAGCTGCAAGGAGCCCTGGGAAGCTGGCCACCTCCTAGATTGAGCACCAGTGGAATTACAGGTTAATAAAGAGTATGTGTGTTCTCGAAACTCTTCAAGCATACATCAAGTATTTTCAGCTTTTTATATGTCAGTCATACTTAAATAAAGTGCTTTTTAATGTTCGTTTATTTTCGAGAGTGCGAGTGAGCGAGCACCAGCAAGCATGAACGGGGAAGGGGTGGGGGGTGGGGACAGAGGATCTGAAGTAGGCTCTGCACTGACAGCAGTGAGCCAACGTGGGGCTCGAACCATGAGATGAAGTCAGACACTCGACTGAGCCACCCAGTCCCCCTAATCAAGTGTGTTTTTTTTTTTTAAAGAATACGTGCATGAATTTGTGTGCAGTTATAGCTTCTAATGTACCCTTTAAATCAGCACATATCATCCGCGGTTACTGATCTCCACCCAGTACCCAGTCCCATGTTAACACCTCCTGGTGATGGCTGATCTTTTTGCGAGTTCTGAGCCCCGCCAAAGTGGGCCTGGTAGTTGAAGTGCAACCTGGAACCTGCCAGTCTGCCTCAGTGGCCCTGGCACTTCCCAGGATCCAGAGGGTTTGAAGGCCTGGGCAGACCTAGGCATAGGCTAATCTCACTGGGATTGTCCAAAATGGGTCCCTCTTCTCCCTCACAATCTGCTCTTGCCTGTGCTCAGCCTGATATTGGCCTGTTCTCATGTGAGTTCTCCCTCTCCTCCTCTTCTGCCTAACGTGCAGAATATATGTCAACCTCACTCCTTAGAATCTTCTAAGCATCCTACTTGCCAGCTTATATGACTTCTGAACATTCATGTCTGGTGTTGTCTTCCATCCAAAGATTATTATAAGTCTGAACACTGTGGTCCTTTAGCTGTTCCTGAGCTTGTGCAGGAAAAGGGGGTGTGAGCCGTAGTCAGAGCAAGCAGATGCAGTCTAGCCGTGGGGCCCCAGCAAATCACGTTACTTCTCTGGGCCTCACTTTAATCACCTGTGAGGGAAAGTGTTGATTCAGATGCCCTGTGAGATCCTGGAGCCCACCCTGGCTCAAACAGAGGGCTCAGAGATCCTGCCCATGACCCTGCACGTGCCCAAGTGGAGGGAGAAAGGAGCGCATGCAGTCAGGCCAGTGGGGAAGACTCTGGGCCAGTTGAGTACTTTCCCTTCTTGGGCCGAGGTTTAAGGATCGCCCGTTGGGTGGGGCCTGGCTGGAAAGAATGAGCCAGCCTCCCCCAGATTTCCCCCTGCCCGAGTGGTTGCCTCACAGGCTGTTACTTAACCCTCCTTACCACTTCCCAGGGTGGGGAAGGGAAGGGCAGATGGGTAGCAGCTGATGCAATAGACAGACGCAAGCCTGTGTTGTTCTTCGAAGACTAAGCGAAGGTCAGCTGGGCTGGGCCAGCCTGGGCTGCAGCTGCAAGGCCCTGTTCTTTACAGAGTTTTAGCTTCCTCTTCTTCCTTGGCCCTTTCTCCTGGAATGGAGTTTGCTCTCTGGTCATCAGAGTCAGTAGTTGATACAACTGTGGTAGAATCTACTCACATCTGTTCGTTTGTGGTACTCTAACCTGCAGAGAACTTCCTGCTAGGAATGTGCACATACTGGCATCCACACACGCCCAGTGGGGGCATCCGGAAGTGAGATAGGTGTTCTGAGAACGTACTCCCAGTGCTCTTCCGAGGAAGTGGGTCCAATCAGAAGGATCAGAGAGTGTTCTGGAAATTCCCTGTATAGCCAAAGTCTCAAAATATGGCCTAGGGAATGCTATTTCTTTCTTTTTTTTTTTTTAATTTTTTTTTAATGTTTATTTATTTTTGAGATAGAGACAGAGTATGAGTGGGGGAGGGGCAGAGAGAGAGGGAGACACAGAATGTGAAGCAGGCTCCAGGCTCTGAGCTGTCAGCACAGAGCCCGACGCGGGGCTCGAACTCACAGACCGCGAGATCATGACCTGAGCCGAAGTCAGACGCTCAACCGACTGAGCCACCCAGGCGCCCCGGGAATGCTATTTCTAATCAAGACCCCATCTATCAAATATAAATGATGGGCTACTTGCCCATCTCCCAGGGATCTGCATGCCTCTGATACAATGTAATTCTTTTAATCTTTAAAGTTAAAACAAAAGCGTGGGAGGGGGAAAAGAGAAGGTGCTTCAAGTCCTTTGTCAAGTCCTTTGTCAATTCCTTGACAAAAGGAAATTGCTAAATATTGCATTCAAACTAGCTTGACAATGAGTATACCTTCATGATAGATTGCAAAGAACTTTGTCTTACAAAATTCATGCTTCAAGGCTGCACGTTCTGTGCAATAGGCTCAAGAAGTAAACTCCAGGTACCCTTAGGCCCTCCATCACTCATAATCAATTTACTTTCCATGTACTAAGGCCCTGTGCTAAGTGATATATATATGAGTTTTCACATTTCATCCTCAAATCGTATGAGATAGAATCTATTATTATCCCCTTTTACAGATTCAGAAACTGAGGTGCAGATGCATAAGCGACTTGCTTAAAGACATAGAGGTAGTAGGTGGTGGACCTAAGATGTGAACCCGGTTACCCTGACCCTGAGCTGCTTTTTTTAAATTTAATTTTATTCTTTTGGTTAAATGCATCTGAAAAACTCACATATACAAACAGAGGATTTAAGTGGGATAGAATCTTCAGATTACAAAAATTACAAAAGGATTCTCCAGAATGGTCTCCAAATCCCAAATTTCCCTGTAACTTCAGTCAGTAAAATCTATGGTTTAATTTTCTGGGTTGGTTTTATTCCCAAATTTTAAGGAACATAGTTTTTTAATATAACAGACTTTTGCTCTTTGGGAAGGGTCACTACTAAACCTCTTCTCAAATTAGTTAATTCCAATATGATTAGTTCTGATACTAGTTAATGATTGACTTATTTTCTTATGGTATTGAACAGTTAAATGTAGAAAGGAGCTTTGGGCAAGGTAGTTTATAATTTAAGTATGAATTTTATAATTATACATTTGTGTATCTTCACGCATAATCAAATTTAATCAAATAAATAGCTTGAAAGAGTGAGATTACAGTGTTATCATGGTATAGCAGGAGTTGGGGGCTTTCTTCTTGAATCAGCCATCAACTTGATTTATAGATGTTTTATCTCATTAACCTTTATGTTGCGGAGCTAATTAGTGATGCTGGGAACTGCAAAACACACTTGAGGCAGTCACGTAGCTCTTTAACTCCATCGTGCTCCCAGTTAAGCTGGACCCACTAATTCCGAATCATAGAAGACATCTTTGGAAAGATGTAGCCTCCTTTATTTCAAATGGCTTACTGAAATGAAAATCCAACTTGACGTGAACCCTGTTTTCTCTTTTGGCTGCACACCATTTTGCATCAAGTCCTTCTGAAGTCTTCAGAAGCTCTTCTCAGAGAGGCAAACACATGCAGCTTGTTCTGACTATCTCTGTTTGGGTAAGGTTGTCCCAGGACCCCATGGAAGGTCCTGAGGGTTTCACTGCCGGCTGCCCGTGTGCTGGTGAGCGGCAGGGCGGCCACATCAGAACCCAGCCCCAGTCAGAAGGCTGCCATCTTGAGGATGGAAAAGGTCCCTCAGGTTCTCACAGTGCTACTGGCATCCTTTTGCTCCTATTCCCCATCCTTACTTCTAGCACTAAGCCCCTGAGGCACAGGTAGTTACAGCCTTTCTTCCCTTTCAGGCTTCTGTGGGACAATGCTGAGGTGCCTGGCCTCCCATTCTTTTGGCTGGGTTAAGGGGCCAGCTAGAATGAAGGGATGATGGGAATCAAATAGGCTGCATTGATTTACATAGGAAAAAGTGTGGAGCTACTCTCTGGAGAGAGAATGGGCTGGGTGTAACTCTTGAGCGGGACTTTGAGAAAACTGGGCACTTCTTCAGGAAGCTTAGCAAAGATTCACATTATGTTTAAGACATTGGGAGTTCAACTTGTGTTTCTTTTGAATAGGACACCATGTGAAGTTGGACCTTCATAAGGGAGGAAGAAGGCATGTTTATTCATGTTGTATTTCACGTAATTTTCTGAGTGAGGGAAGTGGTTTGGGTAGAAAAACCTAGGATGATGGCTTACAGTGGTGTTTTCTGAAGTTGCATGGTCTTAGAACAGGACTGTGAGGTGTGGGCAGTCGTAGAGAGGAGCCCATGCGAGGATATCTTATCAGGCTCTTCACCTCCCTTAGATTTGTGGGTGAAGCTGAGGTTTCTTTTGGGGTTGATTTCACATGAAGAGTAAATTCCAGTGATGGAGTAAGGTGACCCCAAACTTCAATTTCTTTTCTTGGTTTAGTTTAAAAATGGACTAGATGGTTAACATACAGAAGAATTTTTGTGTGGGTTTTTGCTCCTTAAATGCCAAACTGATGTTCTAATGCCTTTTGACATGTCTCTTGGGTGAATGACTCAGCCCTGGCCTCATGGACCCTCCGCAGGCTCTCCCTCCCTCAGGGGTGCAGGTGTGTCCCCACCTCGATTGGAGGCCAGGAAACTAACCACAATCTCCTGGCTCTGAGACTGTAGGCTCCTGCCTTGGGGGCAAAACAGGGTGAAACACAGGCAGGCAGGATCCCAAACCACAGAAGCTCAAGTTAGGTCATCTTTGTGAACATGACAACTCGCTGTCTCTCTTAGTCAACAAAAAGAAACACAGACCCATTCAAAAATGGCTTTAAAAGACAGAATTTGCATGACTATGGTGACTTGCCATTGAGTGCTGTTCCAAAGCAGTGGAGTCTTCACAAGCCAAGAAAGGTGCAAGGGTACATTCACATCAGTTTATAGCAGGACCGTTGAGTACAGGAGTTTAATCATTTGTCTGGTAGCCAGTGAGCATGATGTCCGATTTTCTGGTCCCTCCTCGCATGCATCTGGCAACTTGGGGGACTTGTGTGCTGGGCAGGAGCCATCTTTCAAAGCCCTTGGAGAAGTTGCAGAGACATTCATGGGATTGTCCCTCTGTGGGACCAGGCTCATTAGGGCAGTTAGAAATTAGGTCAAGGATCAGGCTAGTGGGGAGGAAGCAGTGATGGAGAATTATTATTCTTTTGAAAATAGTTATTCATGGGAACTTTGCCATGAGTGGTGTGGCCATTGACACGGTCATTTCATTTTGCCTTAAACATGGGATCCAGTCCAAGGTGGAGGTAGGTGAACCTTTAGGAATGCACAGTTTACTGGTGGGAATCAAGCAAATGAAATTGCCTGAGAAAAACAACACTGCTTTGAAAAGCATTCTCTCATGTTCACAGTATATTTAAAATAATCATTAGGAAAAAGGGCCTGGTGTTTTGAGGAATCTATCAGAAATCCTCAGCCCAGTTTGTTCCTAGGGCAGAGAGAATGGATTTACTTTGCTGAAGTTCTAACTGGTACTGTCAGGGTTATCCAGAAAGTCTAGATAAAGTTACACAGAAAAACAAACAGAAACATTTTCTTCCTTTTTTTTTTTTTTTTTTAGAAACATTTAGACTGGTACCCCTCAAGCCTAGGAATCATAATCACTTCAAATATGAGTTATTGATCTATTCCTCTAAGGTTAGTTAATAACAATACCGTGTGTTCTTTGTAGGATTTAACGTTTGCCCCACCAACTTGTAGCACATGGAGTTTGGCCTTACCTCACACAGCCATACTGGTTGCCTTTGACCCTGGCATGTATCTTAGTGACATCTCTTTTGAGCGGAGGAGAGAGGAGAGTGATAGAATGGATCCTGACTGTATGAAATTCTATCCACGACAGACATGTTTCAGGCAGCTTCGGGGAATCACTCATACAGACCAGAGAGTTATTTCTGGACTTGGGGCTTCTTTGGCTACCTACCTCCCCACTGGTTGGCTCAGCCCCTGATTCCTATAGCAGACCTACTTAAGAAGGCAGGCGTATTTTCTTGGGTTGCATTTTTCTTTAGGCTTTGAATCGCCACAGATGAGACTTAACATGCTCCTGCCTCATGTGACCCGAGATTTGGTCTGTGACAGCACCAGGAGCAATTTTGTCCTGGGCAGAGGGCTAGAAAGACCTTGGACCTAATCGTTAGCATCCACCCTGGCTCCAGAAACTGGACTTTCACCTCGTCCGTTCACTTTACAAATATTGATTGAGCACCTGCTATGTGCCAGGCACACAAATATGGCAGTAACTAAGATGGAAGTCCCTGCCCCTCTTTAACTTCTGTTTCATTTTAAGAACCTTCCATTTTGCCCTAGATTTCACCTGTGATTTCCTGGTCAGTAAGTCACTTCTTCTAGAATATGTTTTTTTTTTTTTTTTTGGAGAGGGGGAGTGCAGGTGAACGAGGGGCAGAGAAAGAGAGAGAATTCCCATGAGAGGCAACGAGAGAGAGAGAGAGAGAGAGAGAGAGAGAGAGAGAGAGAAAGAGAAAAAGAAGCGGGGATCACCTGAAGCGGGGCTTGTGGTCACTCAAAGTGGGACTCGAACTCACAAACTGTGAGATCATGACTTGAGCTGAATTTAGATGCTTAAAGATGGAGCCACCCAGGTGCCCTAGAATAGTATTTCTTAAACTTCGATGTGATGCAAATCACATCGTACCTTGTTAAAATGCAGATTCTGATTCAGTAGGCCTGGGGTGGGGCCTGAGATTCTGCTCATCTAACAAGCTCCCAAATGATCCTGTTAGGATGCCGTCTGGCTTATGCCTTGAGTAGCCAGGATGGACAGCCAGCAACATCAGCACCATCTATGAATTTGTTAGAAATGCAAATCCTTGGGTCTTACTTCAGACCTATTGGCTCAGAATCTGTCCTTCGACAGGATCCCCAGGAGCTGAGAAACTTCTAGAGCAGTGACTCCCAAAGCACATGCAACATCAGAAGCTACAGGTGACAGTTACAAAATACCTGTGGGTCTCCTTCCCCTTCCACGGAGTTGTATTACGCGGCAGTGAGCACCCCAGGTGATTCTGATGGATACCAGGTCTGAAAACTCCCAAGAGCATTTTTGGAGGACAATTTCTGAGCTTCGTGGCACTTCACAGTGGAAACAGGCTTAGAGATGACTTGATGATAATCATCTGAGCTTGTGTGCTCCTCTGAAGTTATCCTCACACAAGACCCAGATAAGAAACTGAGGCCAGGTTCTTGCCCAGGGTCACATGGTTATAAATGGCGAAGTCTGGCCTACAACACACATGCAGTTCTTCGACCACAGCCCTGCTTCCTACCCACCGCAGGAATGCCTCTCCTTGACCGTGACCCAAATCTTTCCCTCCTCCAGCAGAGAGTTTCAGCCCATTACCTCTAAGCGTCCACACCCTCACAAGGGCTTTACTGCTATCCTCTCCCCACCCACATCACCCACCAGCCAAACCACACGTTTAATTGGTTGACTTTCCCCAAAGACTGTTTCTGTCAGCCTTTTGATGATGATTGTGGCTCTTCTTGGGGCAGGTGAAGTATGTGGGTGGGAAGGGTGTTGTCCTCTGGACTTCCATCCATCTTTCAGGGAGGCTGTTCAACTTTCTGCTCTTTGTCTTCTCTTCTGGCATCTCTCTCAATAAGTGTTCTGCAGCCTTCTGGAATGTATGTGAGCACCCCCTCTCTTTGCTTACAGCTTCAAGACTTCCTCATTCTTTCAGATTGGCCACTTTCTTCCCTCCCCACCCTATTCAGGGAGGTGCTACTCACCAGTGAATTTCAAAGGACACACTTGGAACTTATGTTCTAAGATAGGGGTCTTAGCATGGTGTCCACATACCCTAGCCTAGTACTTTTCAATCTTGAGTGTACCTTAGAGTCTCTTGGGGAGTTTAAAAAACTGGATGTCTTGATCATACTCAGATTGATTAATTTAAAAACTCAGGTGGGAGGTAGGCATCATTGGTATATAAAGCTCCCCAGGTGATTCCAATGTGCAGCCAAGGTTGAGGGGACTGGAAGATCCAGGTAAAATTGTTTTTGGGTAAGTATATATGCACTTCCTGGAAGAGCTAAGCCATAGCTTTTAGCAGATTCTCAAAGGTGTCTATGGCACCTTCCTCCTTCCCTTTCCCCACCTCAAAAAGGCTCAGTGACTGGCGTAAGATAATAAATAAACAGGAAAAACTTACCGATTTTTAAGGAAACACCAAATACGTGTGTTAACTAAATAAGTTATACATTAGAGTGTAGAGCAGAGAAAGTACCTGTTGTTGCTTCACAAGTGAAGAGGACCTCAGGAACGTTCTGGTTAGTGGGATGGGAGAGTCCCTATCTCTCCCAATTAGCCAGGAAAACGGTGTGATTTCAGATGCTGCTCCTACACAGGTCTGATCACATCACTGAACTCTCCCACGGCTACAGAACCAAAGCCTGACTCCTAACCACAACGTCCTGGTTTCCTCGGGACCCAGCTCCAGCCTTTCTGGCTCATCTCCCTCACTGCTTCACACGCTCGAGTGCCGAAAGGATGCTCACTGTCCAGTTTTCACACACTATGCCTTTGCTTTTATTCTTTCCCAGGTTTCCCCCCAACTCTGCCTGCTTTGGGATGGGCCCGGGAGGGGAGGGAAGATTGAAGAGAATGGCTGGAGGCAGGTTTTCTGGGTACAGAGGTGCTCAGTTCACATTTGTCAAAGTGAGTAGAGCAGCTGCCTCAGGAGGTCCTGTTTGGGGATTAGGGGGATGATGTAGAGATTCAGAAAAGCTCTGGCCTTCAAGGGACTTAAATGCCAGTGGGGGTTGGGGGGGGAGGCAGACCGGTGACTTGAGGAGTGCTCTGAGAAGAATATGTGGAGGGGACCTGTGGGGAGGGAGGGGGAGTAGAGGGTCAGGAGAGACTTCATCCAGAAAGGGACTGATACCCTGCAGGGCCCCAGTGAAGAGAGATGGGACTAATTAAGAGGCTGAGGCTAGATTATAGAGGGCATTGAATGACAACCTGAGGACACCCACCACACACAGATTGAGCCCAGCTGGTGCCCCCGGGTCTTGCCAGCTTTTAGTCTTGCTCCCTTGGGAAGTCTTTGCTATATCACGCTGTTGAGGCATAGGAGCTAATTTTGAAGCTGTCTCATCCGCCTTGAGGTGTCTAAGCTTGGGAAAGTGCTAGCTTTTTGCAGGGAGCTCTGACCTTCTGTAGAGTCTCCTTCCCCACCCTGCCCATGTTCCCAGGCCCCTGGAACAAGTCAGGGAGCCAGGAGCCCTGAACTATAGATAGGAACAGTGGCTGTACTTCCCAACCACAAGTCATGTGGGACATAGGTATGACAGTGGGCTGGACAACGGGCAGTCAGGGACTGAGAGCAGAATATTCTGGGAGCAGAATAACAGAGGAGGAGACGAATAACCTCCAGATCTTTGAGTTTGAAACCCAGTGCCGAGTGCTGGGAATTCAGTGTTGACTGACCCCACACGGACACCGCATCTAAAGCTCTGCAAGAGGAGATGTTCGATAAATGTTGAGCATCTGCTTTCCTGGGCTGAGAATCCCGGTTAAACAGTTGTATCTTTTCCCCACCGCCACCTCCCCCCACTGCAATGAGGTGGATGCCTCTCCCCTAAGGCCTTTACCCCTTCCACTTGGGCTGCCAGGATTCTCTAATTCTTCTACACTTTATTTTTTATTTTATTTTATTTATTTTTTCATTCTACACTTTAATAAGGCACAGAGGGCTCATTATGAGCCATCCAACCCAAATCATGAATTACATCTGTATTAATAAAGATTTTAATTAACACCAACTGCCAACAAAGTGTTAGGTGCAAATAACAGGTGGGTGCGGGTTGAAATAATGAGACTAGAAAGCCACTGCGTCCTTTCTACTCCATTCAGAAATTCCAAGAAATAATTCATATGCTCTCTCTCTTTAAAAACAAGCTTATAAATTCTCCTGAATCCTGAAATTATTAATACACAAATACTTACCATTGTTTGCCATTTAAACATAAATATTAATACTGGAACTTTGGCATGGTGCCTCTCATCTCAGATTCATTTATTCTTTCATTCAGCAGACAGTCCATGGGTGTTGGAGGCACTGTTCTTGGCGCCAGGATATAGCAGGGAGTGAATAAGACCAAGTTCCTGATCTTAAGAAGTTTCCATTGTGGTGAGCAAAGACAGATAATAAGGAAGTCAACAAGTACACACAAAAAAATACTAAATGGTGAAATGTTGTGTAGGAAAAAATAAAGTGGGTTAAGGAGATAGGGTGTGAGTGTGTGTGTGTGTGTGTGTGTGTGTTGCTTTCTTTCTGTGGCCAGGGAAGGCTTCACTGATTAGGTAACCTTCGAATGATAGAATTTACTGATTTATTACATATAGGTCAAGAGAGAAAGAGGTGTCTAGTTGGCTCCTGGGCTTTTTACTGGAGCAACTGGAAAAATGGAATTGCCACATACTGACACGGAGGAAGGCTTAGGAGTACTGAGCAAGTTTGGAAATTTGATTTTGGACATGTGATATCAAGTAGGCAGTTAAATACACCAGTCTGGAATCCAGAGGAAAGGTCGAGACTAAAGGTATAAATTTAGAAATCTTCAGCCTCTAGGTTTTTCAAAACCCAAGCTAGGTTTGACCACCAAGAGGGTGAGTGTGGACAGAGAAGAGATTCAAGGACTGAGCCCTGGGCACGTCTCCATTGAAGGGTGGGTGAGGTGAAAATGGAGAAAGAATCGTTGATGAGGAAGGAGGAAAACCAAGAGAGTGGATACCTGGACACCAAGTGAAGAAAGTTTTTCAGGGAGGAGAGAGAGAGCAACTGTGTAAAACAATACTGACAGATGCTGAGTAAAATGAGAATGGACCATGAGATTTGGTCATGTAGGGGTCATTGAGGCCTTCACCAGAGCAGGTTCTACGGAGAGGAGGAAGGAAGAGAGGCAAAAGTTTGGTGCCACATTCTGAAGAGAGAGAGAGAGAGAGAGAGATGTTGTCTTAGTCATTGATTGGATACTGTTTTTGAAGAAACCAGCTACAAAAGACAATTTGAATATGGACTAGATATTAGGAAACTATTATTAACTTTTTTAGAAGTGAAAATAGTAGTATAGTTATAATAATTTTAGTCTTGACAGATACCTACTTAAATATGTAGGGGTGAAGGTTTGCGACATCTGCAATTTACTTTCACACGGCTTAGCAAAAAACCATATATATAAAACATATTCAGTATACATTGATAGTAGAATGTTAACATTGATTGAATTGGGTATATGATGTGTTCATTGCACTGTTCTTTCAACTTTTTGATATGTTTGAAATGCCTCTTTATAGAAAATTTGGGGGAAAACACAGACTCTGGGCCTCGCTGATGGCAAATGGAGCTTTTAAAAGACCACAGGTGATATATACCATCGAGGGATGAGATCCTCTGATCCGGTGCCCCACTGAGCATAAAACTGAGGTGTAAATAGTTGAAAGACTTTCCAAAGGACAGAACAAAGGCCGAACTTTATGTTTCTTGGCTTCTGTGTTCTTTTATATATATCCTCTAAAGGAATTTCCTAGATAAGAAACCTTACCCTCTTGAACACCTAAAACTCTTTGTCAGCAGACAAACCTCACAAGGTAAGGAAGGATTTGGGCACCTACAGGGTACTCAGTTGTTAGAGTCAGGTTATCAGAGGACTGAAAATTATTAGAGGGTGAAAAAACTATAAGGTACTAAGGGCAACGACAGTCCTATTTTAAAAAAATTGAATTGTATCGAAAAGCTAAATTTTCTCTTTCAAATAATTTTATTACTTTTAGTGGCTATAATCCATGAAATTGAGTTTTATTTCACACATTTGTTAAGCTTTAATATATAGACAAAATCATAGATTAGGAAAAAATCTAAAAGTCTTATTAGTTGGGGAATGAGGTTACAGATGAAGTTCCTGGTGTTGAAGGAGCCGTGGTTCCTTGCAGAGAGACATGAAGAATTGAAGAGGCAAATTAGTAGGTCCCAATGTTTAGTGGGAAAGGCATGAGTCTCTGCATGGCAGATAAAATCTGGGTTTGAATTCTGACTGTGCCATTTACTAGTTTTGTGACATTAGGCACATGTGAGCACTCCGGGTCAGTTATTCAGTCCCTCTTGCAGGCACTGTGCTAGGTGCTCTGAGACAGCACATTAACCTAAGATACACAAGGTCGTGCCCTCCTAGAAGTCCAACAGATAATTAAGGAATGGGGGGTATTCAGGTCGGGGTTCTAACTCTGAAGGGACTAAGAGCAACTCTTAACCAGGTGAAGATGAAGTTGGGCCGGGAGAAGCAAAACAAGGCAACATTTTAAGGAAATACGCAGGAAGCTGGTAGCCTGGAGCAGCTGAGAAACACATACAGTTCCTGTGGCTTTAATGCAGGTGGTTCCGATTATTTAGTGAAAAATAAGTATGGAAAGACCTAACTGACCCAGAAGTAAGAGTCTGCGGCTGGGGCGCGAACCCTGAGCGCTTTTAAACTCCCTCGCTAGTAGAGAAAGGGAGTCCAACCTCCACCACCACGAAAGTAAATCGACTAGCTCGTATTAGATACAAGCAAGAGACAACAGCGTGTCTGGACATTTATATGGGGGGCGTGGCTTCGAGCGACTCACCGACGTTCTCTTCCGGAACAGACCTGTGCCCCGGAAGCAGTTGCTTGTTGAGTGCCTGTGGACCCAGTTCGGAGACTGCGGGGGTGTTGTCGCCATGTTCCTGTCCGCGGTCACCTGTAAGTGGGGCTGGAGGCGGCGGCAGGGCCTGCGGCGAGGGCGGGAGGCCGTTACAGGCAGGCATTCGGGTTTGAGGGCGCGCGCCGTCCTGGAGCCTGCCGCTGCGACTTTCCGGGCCCTCGGGACTACAGCGTCCGGCATGCTCCGCGGCGCTCCTCCGTGGTGCTTGGGGGTCTGCGGTGCCAGTTCCCTATCCCTTTGCGGTCGCGGGGACGGTTGTGTCTGCTCAGCAGGAGTGGAGCGCTGTCCCGGTCCTGCGTAGGATGTCAGCAGAATCACTGCACGTCCGAACTGGGGAAAAAAAAAAAAACAACCTCAGAGTTTTTAATCCACTCGTTTCAGACTCTGAAGATGAGGAAATGGCTTGAGGGAGGCAGTGACTAGGTCCGTACAGCTGGGCTGGGAGAGAAGTGTTCTGGCTTTCCAAGGCAGCGCTCTTTCCCGCACCAGGCCGACCTTTCGTTAGATTCCGTGTCCCTCCTCCACCTGATGTGATGGTTGCTGAAGTTTGCATGGGTCAACCTGTCAAACCAGAGGCTTGTTCCAGTGCAAATATTTGCACCTTAGGAGAGGAACATGTGGAGCAGATCTTAGAGAGATTTGAAAAGTAACCGGTCCAACCGAAAAGAGATTGTGCAAAGCATTACATCTAGAATTGTTGGTCTCGTTGGAGCTTTGTCGTCTTTGCAGAATCTTAGCGGGATCCCTACAAGCTAGGGAGTAGTTATTTGAGTGACAACCCATGGCATTCTTCATAACTTACATATTTATTACAGACATTTATGTGAACTTCGCATAAGAAAGATAATAAATTGATATTTTCTTTTCTCTTTCAACCTTTCCTCTCTGCGAAAAAGTTGCCAAGAGCAAGTCAAAGTAAGTAAGGTTTTTCTTTTTTTAAAAACTTGTTTATGTTAGATTTGTTTTTCCAGCCCCTGCCAATACATCCTTATATTAATTAAACTAAGCATTTGGCTTCAGTTTTCTGAAAGTTGGTTTGAGGATTACTTGGGGACTCGTTTTGGCTCTGTGAACTCCTTCAGAAAATATTTTCCCTCCTGCCAAACTGACCTATTTAAGTGAGCCGTTCAGATAATTAAAGGAGCTCTTGCTCTCTTGTTCCTAAACAAACTGTCAGGGTTCCCATGCTCTCTTTGGACTACTACCATATTTCTGTTTCTGGAGAGTCAGGAGGAGGCCACTGCAGGAACCTAGCAGAACAAGCTGTGATTTGATTGAACTACAGAGTCAGTTTTAATGAGTTTTGTAATCCTTTGCATTCATAGAAGAAGCATTTCAAAAATAGCAAAGCTTAAAGATTCCATGCTGTACCAGAGAGACTATAAATACCAAACTGGCATCTCAAAATAAAATTTGTAGACAATAACTGAAGTAAGATTTTCTGTGTTAAAAATAGGAGAATTCTTTTCTCCAGAAAAAAAAAAAAAAAAAAAAAGAACTAACTCAGCCTTTGCTTACAACCCAAGACACATCACAAATCTTAAAACTAGGTTTTTGGAGTAAAGTTAATGGAAAACATATAAGTTAGTGCTTTCTGCCAAATAGCTTTTATTCATATAGTTTTCCCCACAATCCAGTTTATTTTTGTTTGAATTCCCCACCTCTAGGTTATGTAGGAATCTCCCATGCCTCTGGTTTCTTTAGAAACCCTGCCTCTCATGTTCTTTGTATCCTTCTTGTGACATCTGCCAAATAGGTCTTGCCTTACAGATTCTGTATTCACAACTCACCGTCCATCCTATACTGTTGGTTCCTGGAAGGGGCAGGTACAGCTTTATAGAGCTTTGCATTTCCCATAGTGCTTTCCACAGAGTAAGCACTTAATAGGTATTTGTTAAATCTTTTTGAAGAAGGACTAATTATTGTCTTTTTTTTTAATGTTTATTTATTTTTGAGGGAGAGAGAGAAGGGGGGGAGGGGCAGAGAGAGGGAGACACAGAATCCGAAGCAGGCTCCAGGCTCTGAGCTGGCAGCACAGAGCCCGGCGTGAGGCTCAAACTTACAAACCTTGAGATCGTGACCTGAGCTGAAGTCGCACGCTCAACCCGCTAAGCCACCCAGGCGCCCCTATTGTCTTTCTTCATTGACAAGTATTGCGTGCCTTTTCTGTCTGAGGCACTGTGCTAGACATTGAAAGGGATGCAAAGATGCGTAATGTACCAGAGATGCTACAGATTCTTTTTGGAATTAGGTAAGAAATAAGATAGCATGGTCTACCTAGGGAGGCTGGACCCATGAACAAGTAACAAACAGTACAAGGTACTAAAAGGTCTCGTGAGGTAAAGCATGAACTTTATGCTGTGGAGGACTATAACTTAAACGCAGTATGAAGGGGAACGACGTTTTGCATGTTAATGGCATAAAAGTTCCAGTCCTTTCATTTTGTCCCTTTCTGATTTTACTCCTATTGCATGTCCTGGAAGATAGGGCTCTTTTGAGAGAGCCATCTTTATGATTTCTTGACTGGCTAGCTAGAGTTACCAGCACTTTTGTATTTTCCCCCCTCCTGACTTCTCCTTCTAGGAGGTGAGTGTCTGAGTCTGTTCCCACAATGTGGTTTGATTGTTCTCGTTGCTTGGTTAGTCGATTGCCAAGGCATTCTATAATAGAACAGACCTTGGAAGTCAGAACCGTCGAAATTGTGGTTTATGGAAAGTGTAGGCTGTCTTAGAACTGAACCTTCTTAGCGCTAAGTGATATCCCACAGCCAATACTACTGTACAGAGTCCTCAAAATGTGTCATCCTCCCACGACTGATTTTAGTTTATTTCCTCAGCTCGTAATAGCTTATTTTTAAATCTTAGAACCATTCTGGTGAAAATGCTGAGCCAAGCTGGGACAGGTTACTCCTTCAACACTAAGAGGAGCCGACTACGGGAGAAACTGACTCTCCTACATTATGATCCGATTGGTAAGATTCAGATAAATCACTCCACAATAAATTCAGATGCTCTTAAGGCCTGTTGCCCTTTCCAGACTGATGCTGAATATCTTTTGGCCATTGTCGTGGCCCCTCTGACACTGAAGCATTCAGTCAGCAAATATACGCTGAGTGTTTACTCTGGTGCCAGTGACTCTCCCAGGTGCTGGGATACACCAGGACCCATTCAGGCTCAGTCCCGGCACTCTTGGTACTTACAGTCTATTTTGGAAGGGAGAGAACAAAAAGAAAAAAGAAAAAATGACATTCTGCTGAGTGCTTTGAGAGACACAGCAAGCAGGGTGCTGAGATACACGATAAAGTTGGGGAGAGGCAGATTCCACCTTTATCTTCTCCTTAAATAGGGTAGCTCTGGGGAGGAAACAAGCTTTGTAAACAGAATAGGCGATACTGTTCTGGAAACAGAAGGAAAAGAGTGTCTTCAGGAGGGGAGGGAATATTCTGGGATCATTTAACAACGGTAAGCAGTTAGGTCCAGATTTGAATGAAAGGAGTATGGCATCTATACATTAGTGCAGGAAGTTAAGAAATGTCATTTTCCATTTCGTACCCTCTGCTAAAATGCCGTAGTAAATGGTAACTTTAAATTGGCTCAGTAGGTAGAAGTATTTGTCCAGAAGAGACCAGTGTTTCCGAGGCCAGATTGCCTGCTTACAAACAGAAGACAGGAGCTGATTGCTATTGATGGAAGCCCAGTTTTGTTTTTGGATTTAGTGACTAGAGTTATGTGAAGTAAACTAGCAAACAAATGATTTAAAACTCCAGGCCATTTGCTTTATTTTTGTGCCCTTGATTCTGAACCGCCTCTTTATAATTGTTTCTTAATAAGAACTGTACTGGAGCTTCGGGGTTGGTGAACACATACTGACTATGGGAGAGTGACCTGCGCGTCACTTCCTCACACCTAGGCGTCACCTCCATCTGGCTGTTCCTGAGGTACTGTTAACTGGTAGATAGTATCAGAATTTTTCTTCCTCTTTTTTTAATCATGCCGTATTATCTTTAAGTATAAAGGCTTCCACTCATATCACCTACAGACCATTTTACCCACCGCTCTGCTCATCAGTAATGGTGAGGCAGATACCCTTTACAAGGGGAAGAGAAAGCCATGGTTTATTGCCTTCGCCAATAACAAAAATGTTGGAGAGCCAAGTGGCAAAGCTCTTGCGTTGGCATCTTTCACGTCAGCTACATCAAAAGAACCAGGGTGTCTCTGTCTCTCTCTGTTGGTGATTATACCAGTTCTTCCCAAGTTAGCATCCCTGGTCACCACTCACAGATTACCAGTGCCAAACTTGATGCCAATCAATCTGAATGGTGTCCTTCACCTTGATGAGGGGATCAGGATAGCAGATGGTGCGAGCATCATGGGTTACCAGGTGAGGGATTCCTTCTGTTCCCGCAAAGATCTTTCTCACCTTGCACAACTTATACTTGGCCTCCTCAGATGCAATATTATGAACATCAAAGCAGCCCTTGGTGTCACAGACCAGATGGAAGTTCTCCCCAGTCTTGTCAATGTTGATGACATCCATAAAACCAGCAGGGTAGGTTGTATCAGTTGGGACCTTGCCATCAATCTTAATAAAACGCTGCTATTGATCTTTATTTATGTGCCGTTAAGGCATACTCAAGTCTGTTCCTTAGGAAAATGATACATGGGAGACAGTCTCTCAGCTTATGAGGACCGGTAGATGGACAAGGAGCAAACACACCAGTTTACCCAGCATCCAGTCTTTGGAGCTGCCACGTGCTTCAGATGCTTCTTGGGACCACGAGCCGTGGCTGTGCTGGGCACGAAAAGAGAGCAGAATTGAGCCGAATTGTAAGACACCCAGTTGGTGATCGGGATTGAATTGGTACCAGAATCTTATTTCCCAAAATTAATCCATTATATAATGATAGATACTTAACCTCATAATCAACTTTTTCGTTAACTAAGAATAAGAACTCATAGACTCTCACTTTTGGCCAAGATGGAATAACAGGAGCCAAATTTCCCTTCCCACTGGAAACAATGACAAAAGGACAATATAGGCAATAAAAAACTGTAATCCCTGAAAGAAAGGAAACAGACTAGTGCTTGTGCATAATCAGACAAAATGGAAAATTCTTCTTCTTTGCTTACCTACACAAGTCTCCTACCTTCAGATGTCACGAACACAAGCACCTGTACTCTCCAGGCGATCTCCATGTTCTAGATGAAGAATTTGATGCCAAGGATTTTAATCAAGGACACAAAGCTGAAGTATGTTTCAGAAGAAAGATTTGCACTGAAGACTCTCTGACTCCAAAGCCCGGGCCCTAAACTATTCTATGTAGGGACCTATGAATGAGAGGTTTTACAGGAGGCTAAAACCTACCTACCATTGTGTGACTTCTGGGCAGGCATTAGTGCAAATCCTGACTAACAGCTACATTCATAGCTGCCTTCAGAGTTTGTACAGAAGGTCTCACAACCATTGTTTTACCATCCATTATGCTGCATTCATCAGTGTCTAAGAAAAATAAAAATAGTACCGCCTTCAAAAAAAAAGGCCCTTACCAGTGCGAGGGGCATATAAAAAAGACTCTGAGAGGCCCAGTTATCAGCTTAAAATCGGATGATTTCCATTCTTTAACGAAATAAAATTTCCCGCTCTTTTTACAGTGTTAAAATTTCTGGTCATTCTTTACCATAGTATAAAAGGAATTCTAGGTTTGTACCTGATGATTGGGAGTCTGAATTCTAGGATGTTACCACATATGGTAGAAAAATTATTAGAATGACAAGGTATGTGTCTTAGTCCTTTTGGGTTGCTATAACAAAATACCACAGACTAGGTGGCTTATAAACAACAAATTTATTACTCAGAGTTCTGGGGCCTGGGAAGTCTTAAGTTCAAGGTGCCAGCATGGTTGCTTTCTGGTGAAAGCCCTCTTCCTGGTATGTAGCCCGTGTCTTCTTGCTGTGTCTGCACATGGTGAAAGGGCAAGCAAGCATTGTGGGGTCTTCTTATAAAGCATTAATCCTGGTCATGAAAACTCCACCCTCATGACCAAAGCACCTTCCAGAGGCCCCGCCTCCTAATGCCATCATGTTTTGGGGGTTAGGATTTCAACATATGAATTTGGGGTGGGGGGGACACAAATATTCAGACTATAGTCATATGATACAGAGTTGGTATGATTTTTTTCTCCTTCTGATTTCTTTGTATCTATGGGTAAAAGCTCAAAGTGATGAACTTTACAGAAAGTAATTGTTTTTCTAGCGTTTAGCTCTTTTAGAGTTTATCTTTAGGAACATGCACAACATTAATAAATGTTAGTTGAATAACCTTTTATGATATTTTCAGTATGAGAATGTAGTGGGATTTTCATCCTTAGTATGGAGGTATTAGGAACTTATTTGTCAAATTGATTTTAAGTTTTGAGATTGGGAAAGAATACACCATAAACAGTTCTGATCATAAGTGGAAAGTAGGAGAAAAGAGTCATATATAAATTTCAAACAGACTGTTAGAACTTTTCTGATAAGGAATGGCCTAAGCCTTGACAGCACAACTTTATCTTTTCTGAAGAAGAGAATGTTCTGGGATAGTGGACTGCCTGGCTTTCTGCCCATCTACTGAATGCCCTAAAGGCTAGCGTGATGATGTTTGCCTTGGGCCCTGACCCATTGCCCAAGGTGCCGAATAGCTTGGCAGTTCTCCCAACATATTTTACTGCAGTGAGTAAATGGTTAGTTTAAGGGTAATGTTTTGTTAGTCTGCTTTACAGAGGAAACTAGTAAGGAAACCAAAAAGTTCCCAGTTATTTGAGCATTTCACAGTATACTCTGTCTTTTCAGACTCCTTTTCTTCATATAAAACCAGAACTAATTTCCAAGGAGGAAGGACTAAAGGCTGAGGCATAAGCTTATTAAACTTAAATGTATGTTAAATATATGAAGGCTTATCATAAAGAGAATGAAAACTTGTCACTTTTGATTCCTTGGATGACTAAACAAGACAATATAGACTTCAATTCAAGCAGAGTTGATTTAGGTTAGATATAAGGAAAGAACTTGACAGATTCATTCTATGAATTCAGCAAATATTTTGACAGAAAATTAATTTGTGTTTATGATCATGGATAGCAGTGTATTTTTTCAAATCAACTGTGTATCTAGCAGCAACCGTGTGAGGGAGGTGGACTTCTCCCCCACATAGGGAAGCAAACTGAAAGCAGAACATTTTGAGAAATTTGTCCAGGGACTCACAGCAGATAGAAGTCATAGAGCCAAGGCTGGAACCCAATCTTTCTGACTCCAGGTTCCCTATTTTTTCTATTACATGGAGCCAAAGTAATCAATTTTTTTTTTTTTTTTTAAATTAGGGTCTTCCACTGGGGTCAGCCTAGTGTTCAAGGCCACAGAGCCCTACTGTCGTCTTACCTCTTCCCACCAGTCCTGAGTACCGGACGCCCATCCACATCTGTTCCTCCAGGGACCAAAGTTTCCCTCTCCATGAGGCATTCCCTCACCGTCCCAGTCCCTTCGATCTTTAGGGCCCTACTCCTGGACATTCAGGGGCTCTTCTCATAGTTCTGTAAACTGCACATTGTCTAGCACAGTTCTGTGGACTTAAATATTTATTCTTTGGATTAAGAGAATGAATTCAGTGAGTGAATCAGAAACTTTTCATGAATAAAGCCTTGGTTTACTACTCTTAGTCACTCCTGTTCTGAGTAATTTAAATAGTCTCCTGATTGGTTACCAGCGAGATGGGTTCTGTTTTGTTTTTTTTTTTAACCATTTTTTTAGTTCCATGTAGAAAAACACGGAAACATTTTTTGCAGTGGATCACATTGTTTGATGGGAAACTGTTGTGGTTTACTACCATTTTATAATGCTTTGTAGTCAGTCCCTCTTGGACTTTGAAGGAGCATCAGTGCTACTTTTAAAATATTAAAAATACCTCTGTACAGTGTGATATATATTTTTTAAATTAATATTATAGATAAAATTCCGTTGACCGGTTAATAGTTCTTAAATCTAGCTGCCCATCAGAATCATCTGAGGGTTTGTAAAAATGTACATGTTCAGTCCTCATACTAGACGTATTAGGCCAGAATTAGGGTAGAGGTGGAGGTGAGAAGTAGGAACATATTTTAATTAACCTCTCCAGCTAACTCTTTTTTTTTTTTAATAGAATCTTTTTTTTTTTTTAACGTTTATTTATTTTTGAGAGACATAGAGACAGAACGTGAGCAGGGGAAGGGCATAGAGAGAGGGAGATATAGAAACTGAAGCAGGCTCCAGGATCTGATGAGCCATCAGCACAGAGCCTGATGTGGGGCTCGAACTCACAGACCGTGAGATCATGACCTGAGTTGAAGTCGGCCGCTCAACCGACTGAGCCACCCAGGCGCCCCCCCCCCCCCCCCCAGCTAACTCTTAATCATAGAGAGCTTGGGAATCTCATGTATACAGTGTCCATATTGATTACAGAATAAGAAAAACCCTAGTGAAAATCTCTGTGATCCGGATTAGTGAGGAGTGGTTGTGTCGTAGTCCTTTGAGTTCCTGGATCTTCTTGGGTGCATTGTTTGCTTTTGGGTTTTTGACCAAGAAGAAGTAGGTGGTGAGGGAGAGAGAGAGAGAGAGGAAGAGAGGTATGTTGGAAGTTGATGGGGTACTCTAAAGCATCATATCAACAGTGAAAACCTTACTGCCCAGCATCGGTCTCATCTTTGTTCTAGGCAGTTAGTACTTTTGTTTTGGCTTTGTTTCCGAGAACTATACTCTTTTGATATTTTCAGTAATGAGATTTTGGCTATAATTTTCATTCTTTTACCATACAAGAAAATCCATTTTTGGGTATATTAAACCATCTCCGGAAAGTACAAAGTTTAATGTGTATTTACTCTTCTAGCCAGACTGCCTTTTCTTCCTTGGTCTGCTCAGTTCTTGGTGCCTTTTTTTTTTTCTCAGTCCAGCTCTTAGTCTGTTTCCTGCAAGAGTGTTCATTAATTGGGTGAAGACATTGAACGTTTTCCATTTTTTGCTCCTACTTTTGTTTTTTAATGTGGATATTTCACATCGAGTGAGAATACGACCTTGTGTCCCAGAGATGCCGCTGATTGGGTGGCGGACCTTCCCTTGATTTCCTTACCATTTTCTCCAGGTCTCTCTGGCCTCCGGGATTGAGGAACTGAGTTTGCAAATCTGCTCCATCCTCATGTCAAAGGAATAGTAAAATAAGAGAAAGGAGAGTGCTTGTGGTCTGACACATATATTTTTAATTTAAAAATGGTGATGATGCTTTTAGTTTTCTGCTACAACCCATTTTTCTCTTACAGTGAAAGCAAAAGTCCTTTTTGTGGAACAGAAAAAAATACGCTCCCTCTAAACAATGGATTGAAAATGAATTTGATTTATAAATGAGAAGACCAAGGGCGGGATACTGATTCAGAAATTCTGCAGCGTGTAATAAAAGAAGAGGAAATGGCACGGAATCACTGCCTCCTGTGATTTGAAGGCCATTGTGAAGGAAAACAATGTACTGAAAGAAAGTTCTTCATATTAGGACATATATCATTGCATCACACTTATTTATCTTTCTGGATATTTTTATAGCCCTTAATAAAAAATATTAAAATAACTTGTACTATTGTCTCTTAGTGATGTTTTCCCCTACTCTTTGAAATAAAAAAAAACCAGCTACATTATTAAAGAATAACCATTGTTTCATCTAAAAGAAAGTTTCCATAATGAAACTTGTGCAAGACTTTCCAGTCTGCTCCTCTTTGTACTTCAGAGGAAAAGCAGAGTCATTCTCCAGAGCGATCTTGAAACAGCTCCCGTGTAATAACAGAGGTGGTAAGGGTGAACAGGAATAAGAAGGGGGCCAGCTTTGTAACATAAAAGGAACCATGAGAACTTGTATTTTGTTTTGTGCTTATATAATTAGGAAAAATGCCATTTGGTCCATATTCTCAGACTCTGGTCACGGAAGCAGTATTCAGGAGTTTCCAGGAATGCTTTGGACTCCCTTTATCTCCTAGGTTCCCTTTTTTTTTTTTTAATTAATTTTTTTTTTTTTTTTTTTTTAATAAGAAAAGCTAGAGTGTGTTTCCATAGAGCCGTGGCGAGGGCTCCTGGGGCATGGTGCCACACAGCTAACCAGCTTGGAAATTCCACTGAGAATTCCTAACATCCACGTAAGGACACCCGCCCTACCCAGATCTGTATACTTCCTCACTGAAGCTCTTGTTTCCTCCAGATTTTCAGTAGGAAATCTGAGTTGAAATCTGCATTCCTTCCTGCAGATTATTTAGTTTTCTCCTTTAATATATCAAATTTCTGACTGAACCTAAGAAGGATCAGCTTTTATTTTGAGCTCTGCTGGTTCATATCCTACCCGATTCAAAGCATTTACATAGAATGATAGTGTGCGCACCATGGCCTCAAGCATGACGAAACCAATGCTGTTCCAAAATAACAGGTGTTCCCTCCCCATGGCTCAGTCTCTGGAGGACGGGCCAGAGTAGCTTTCTGAAAATGGAATTCGATGTAGACAGTTGCTGAGCCTTAGCGGCTTGTGGCATTAAAGCCAATAAGCTATTTTCTGGCATCTTTTGTTAAAGCTTTGGTCTCTTAGCAATAATAGGGGAGATCTTGGCTATTTGTAGACTGAAACTATACATAGCGATTTTGGGTTATGAGAAAAATCCTTCACCTGGTCCTAGCTAAGCCTGATGTAAAAGGTCTGTGACATGTATGGATCACTTTTTTTTTTTTTTTTTTAAAGCCAAGAACAACGTAAAATCTGGCTTAACAGATGACTGGTCTATTCAGCACATGAGCTAAACATGGCCCACAGGTGGTATTTACATTTTTAATTTTTTTTTGAGAGGGGGGGCGCAAGTGAGCGAGGGGCAGAGAGAGAGAGAGAGAGAGAGAGAGAGAGAGAGAGAGAGAGAATCCCTGGAGAGCAGAGGGAGAGAGAGAAGCAGCACTCATCGGAAGTGGGGCTCTTGCTCACCCCAAGCAGGACTCAAGTTCACCTGATGTGGGACTCAAATTCACAAGTTGTAAGATCATGATTTGAGTTGAGGTCAGATGCTTAATGACTTGACCCACCCAGGTACCCCCGTGTTTGTTTTTTTTTAAAGTATAGGTTTTCTCTTTTTTTTTTTTAAGTTTATTTATTTATTTATTTTGAGAGAACAAGCAGGGTAGGGGCAAAGAGAGATGGGAGAGAGAGAATCCCAAGCAGGCTCCACACTGTCAGTACAGAGCCTGATGCAGGACTTAAACTCACAAATAGACCATGACCTAAGCGGAGATCGATTTGGACATTTAACCAACTGAGCCACCCAGGCATCCCCCCGTGTTTACATGTTTAAAAAATCAATTGCTGATATTTAAACATTGAAAAGATTTCAATAAACATCCAGACTTCAGGCTTCTCTTGCAAAACAGAAGCTTTGACAACGCTAACACTGAATATCAGCTGTCCCTCTTAGGAACTGCTTGAGGTCCAATTCTTGTGCCCTCTTCCCTCATTTAACATTCTCTGCTCTGGAGCATAAGTTCTGGAGAGACAAATGAACAAACAGGTGGGTAATAACTGATATGCACAACAATGAAGCAGGGGGAAAGAGAGGGAGTTGTTGGTATTGGGTCAAAGGTGTCTAAGGGAGGCCTTTGATAGTAACATTTGCGCATGTGAGGGAGTAAGGCACGTCAACTTGTGGGGAAAGAGTTGCCCTAGGCAGAGGGCACAGTAAGCGCGAAGGCCCTGAGGTGGTTTGAGTTGGGTAAGGAGGCCAGTGTGAAATGAACACAGAGGGGAGAATGGGAAGAGATGGTGTAGGAAGGGAGAGGGGTGTAGGATATAGATCATATAGGACCTTGTATACTGACTCTGCTGACCGCTCATGGAGCCTGGAGCCTGCTTCAGGTTCTGTGTCTCCCTCTCTCTCTGCCCCTCCCCTGCTTGTGCTCTGTCTCTCTCTCCCAAAAATAAACATCAGAAAAAAATTTTTTTTGAAAGTAATGAAAGCTTGAGTATGACTTCATCAATGAACATATTTGCAAAGTATGGACAAGAGGGTATTTTATAGTCAGCTGCTAGCTAAGGGTGGCCGCCCCCTCCCCTGAGGACATTTTATTTCCAAGTACATTTATTTTACGGTTAGTAGCAATCAAAACAGATCAAGCGGCAGGTCTTTTTTGTATGGATAAGACGACTGTGTTCCTGCGGCCTGGACGCTGACTGCTGCGATGCGATTGGCTCTCCTGAGCATTTCCTCCAAGGACAGACTGGGGTAGTAAGCCAGGTAGAAGGCCAAAGCCCCCACAAAACTGTCACCAGCACCCTGCAATTAAAAGCATAGTTGTGGAGATAAGCATGTAGTCACCTGTTGCCCAAACTATATTTTAACAATATTTAAGTACGCTTTTGTAATGTAGTAGAGTTTTAGGTAAAAGGATAGTACACAGGTTTCCATATGCCCCACGTCCAGTTCTGGTAATGTCTGGTAACATCCGGTATTGTGGTACATCTGTCATTAATGAATGAAATGCTATTGATATTAGCTGAACTCCATACCTGATTTGGATTTCACTAGTTTTGCTTAATGTCCTTTTTCTGTTCCAGGATCTCCTCCAGGATACCCTATTACATTTAGTTGCCATTTCCTTAGACCCTGGTAGACTGTGACAGTTTCTTGGATAGTGTTTATTTCTGATGGCCTTGATAGTTTTGAGGACTGGTCAGATATTTTGTAGAATATAGCTCAGCTGGGACTGATCTGTTTTTCTGAAAGGTAGTTTTTTTCTAAATTTTTTTAACGTTTTTATTTACTATTTTTGAGAGACATAGAGACAGAGTGTGAGCAGGGGAAGGGCAGAGAGAGAGAGGGAGACAGAATCCGAAGCAGGCTCCAGGCTCTGAGCCATTAGCACAGAGCCCGACGCGGGGCTCGAACTCACAGACCGCGAGATCATGACCTAAGCTGAAGTCGGCCGCTTAACCGACTGAGCCACCCAGGCGCCCCTGATCTGTTTTTCTTACAGTTAGACTGTGGTTATGGTTTTTGGGAGGAAGACCACAGAGGTGAAGTATCATTCTCTCATCACGTTATATCAAGGGTACATACTGTCAGTGTGACTTGCCACTGATCATGATAATTCCAGTTACTGGGCTAAGGCAGTCTTTGCCAGGTTTCTCCACCGTAAAGTTACTTTCCTCCCTCTTTTCATACTGCACTCTTTGGAAGCAAGTCACTAAGTGTAGTCCCCATGTAAGGGGTAGGGTGGAGTAGTATTTGGAATGCTTCTCTATGGAAAATTTGCCTCCCCTCCTCCCCCTAGTTCATCACAAAATTATATCTGCATGAACTCATGGGTCTTTTGAAATTTTTTAAAATTTATTCTTTGGGCTATAATCCAGTACTGCATTATTTTGTTGCTCAAATTGTAAGGAGCTCTTTCAGCTGGCTCCCGTGTCCCTTTGGCATACCCCATTGTTTTGTCTTTTGGGTGCTTTATTTTCTGATATTATAAGATGCTCCAGGCACATCTTGTATATTCTCTGCTTTAGTTCTAGAATTAGCCATTTCTCCATTAAAACGGATGCAGAAAGTGGTGCTATTCAGATATTATTTTCAAAGTAAATATAGGGACAAAACAATTTCTTTCCATTTTTTCTGAAGCTCCAAACATCTGATTTGGTAAAGTACATATACGGGCCCATAGAAATCAAAAACACCAAAGTCTTTTGACTTCTACCTTCAGGCAGGATACTACCTAGTCATGTGTTCATCTAAAAAATGTATTTAAAATAAATTAAATATGATTATACAGTCTCACTTGAAAAATCATTCTGAAATAGCTTTCAGGGTCATTTTCAGTTTTTCCCAGTTTGTTGTCCCTTAACTTAACCCAAGAGTTTTCGTGATGAATATTGAGGCTATGCTTCAGCCTTTGTAAAGGGCCTTGGCATGCAAGATCATTGCAGTTGCATAGGCCCAGGATGGTGATGGACACTAGTAAAGGGGCAAAATCCACTGTGGGTTAAATGCTGAGTGGTGTGGCCGAATTTATAAATGCTGTTGGATGCTAAGAAAGGGTTTGAAGAAAGTCTCCCTGAAGAAGGGAGTTCTTATAGATGAGACAGATTTATAGAGAAACAAGGCCTCAAAGAACAAAGACACAGGAGGAGGAAGGAACAGAGTGAGCTCATGAGACAGTGAATGGCTTTAAGGAGAATGACATTTCCCCTTGTTTACTCAGATAAAGCGGTCGGTATTAAACTTGCCAAGGAGTCATAGTAACGCAGGTGTGAATTCAACACTTTCCTTCCTCCCATAAATGTTTTCTGAGTGCCCAAAATGTGTCAGGGGCCATGCTAGATGCTTTGCAATTGTTTATATCAGTCCTTCCTGACGGAAACAATGGAGACAGATATGCTTTTTGCCCTCCCTTAGTTCACAGTCTAGAAATGCAATAGTGTTGATGCTTGTTTTTCTTATTTACAGATAATGGAGGCAGTCTTTCCTTCATGTAACTTTTATATTATTGCTTAAGCTTATTGTTACAAGCTTATAATATTTTTCCAAACAAATTTAAGGCAATAAAAATATTACGTGGATAGTTAAGTCACGTTTCTGTACCTCTCTCACCTTTAACTTGTAGCCTGACCAAAGCAAAGGCACAGAGCTGAGGGGAACGTTCTAGCCACACAGACAGAAATCAGTTATATATATTCCTATTGGCTAGTTGGGTATTTAGCTCCAGACAAGATCTTTAAGAAAGTATAGAAAGCATTGTTCTTATATCTGAAAAGGCTATTGAAATAATTTAAATTGCTTCCCATTATAAAAAAGCCAGGGGTGGGGGGAGGGAAGCCAGGGAGACACAGTGTCTGGTGGAACTGTGTGTATTGGAAGCATTATTTAGGAAACAGTGGTTTTCAGAACTTGATTTCCTTTTACTCTTAGAGCTATACTGTGTTGGTAGAGACTGCAAAGGTAAGCTGTTCTTGTATTAAAAATAGCTTCCCTACAAAGAAAACTCTAAGCGAGATAGCTTCATTGAGAATTCTAGCAAATGTTTAAGTAAGAAATAATACTAATTCTACTCAAATTCTTTCAGAAAATAGAAGAGTCAAGGAAACACTTTCCAAATCATTTTGTAGGCCAGCATTAGTGTGATTCCAAAACCTGACAATGACAATTCAAGAAAAACAAACAAACAAAAGAGATCAATACTTGGCAAAAACCTTAAAAAAATTTAGTAAACTGTGTGTGTACGTGTGTGTATATATATCTCATGACCAAGAGGGTTTATCCCAGGAATGCAAGATTAGTTTAACATTAAAACTAATCACATTTAAAACTAATATTTTAAAAAATCAGTGTAGTTCACTTTTTAAAAAAACCTTATGATAATTTTAGTAGGAGCAGAAGCATTTGACAAAATTCTGCATCAATTTATAATAGAAATTCAGCAAATTTGGAATAGAAGGTATAACTTGATCTTCTTGTTAAAGGGCATTTATGAAAACTCTATAGTTTATATCATACTTAATGAGAAAGACTGGTGCTTTCCCCTTGAAATTAGAAACAAAGGATGTCTATAATCATTACTTCTTCTTCTTCTTCTTTTTTTTTAACATTCAATTTCTGAGAGACAGACAGGGAGATCATGAAGAGGGGCAGAGAGAGAGGGAGACACAGAATCTGAAGCAGGCTCCAGGCTCTGAGCTGTCAACACAGAGCCTGATGCGGGGCTCGAACCCATGAACCGTGAGATCATGACCTGAGCTGAAGCCGGACGCCCCTATAATCATTACTTCTATTCAGTATCATACTGGATTGCCAGCCAGTGCAGTAAGATATGAAAAAGAAAAGAAAAGGCAGATTTGAAAGAAGTAAAACTCTTTCTTAGCAGATGGCATAATAACCGATGTAGAAAATCCTAAGAAATCCAGCAAAAAAGTAGATTTAGCAAGGTAACAGGACACAAGCTTAATATAAAGAATCAATTGTGGGGCGCCTGAGTGGCTCAATGGTTAAGTGTCCAACTTCGGCTCAGGTTCATGGGTTTGAACCCTTCGTCATGCTCTGTGCTGACAGCTTGGAGCCTGGAGCCATCTTCAAATTCTGTGTTTCCCTCTCTTTCTCTGCCCCTCCTCCGCTTGTGCTTTCTCTCTCTCTAAAAAATAAACAAACATTAAAGAAAATCAATTGTATTTCTTTTTCTTTTTCCTTTTTTTTAATTTACATCCAAGTTAGCATATAGTACTATAATGATTTCAGGAGCAGATTCCAGTGATTCATCCTCTCTGTGGAACACCCAGTGCTCATCCCAACAAGTGTTCTCCCTAATGCCCCTTACCCATTTAGCCCATCCACCACCCACAACCCCTCCAGCAACCCTCAGTTTTTTCTCTGTATTTAAGAGTCTCTTATGTCTTATCCCCCCCCCCTTGTTTTTATATTATTTTTCTTCCCTTCCCTTATGTTCATCTGTTTTGTATCATATGATATTTGTCTTTCTCTGACTGGCTAATTTCACTTAGCATAACACCTAAGTTCCATGCATGTAGTTGCAAATGGCAAGATATCATTCTTTTTGATTGCTGAGTAGTACTCCATTATGTATACATACCACATCTTCTTTATCCACTCATCCATCGATGGACATTTGGGCTCTTTCCATACTTTGGCTATTATTGATAGTGCTGCTCTGAACATCGGGTGCATGTGCCCCTTTGAAACAGCACACCTGTGTCCCTTGGATAAATACCTAGTAGTGCAATTGCTGGGTTGTAGGGTAGTTCTGTTTTTAATTTTTTGAGGAACCTGCATACTGTTTTCCACAGTGGCTGCACCGGTTTGCATTCCCACCAACAGGGCAAAAGAGATCCTCTTTCTCCCTATCGTTGCTAACATCTTTTGTTGCCTGAGTTGTTTATTTTAGCCATTCTGACTGGTGAGGTGGTATCTCATGGTTTTGATTTGTATTTCCCTGATGATGAGTGATGTTGAATGTTTTTTCACGTGTTGGTTGGCCATCTGGATGTCTTCTTTGGAGAAGTGTCTATTCGTGTCTTTTGCCCATTTCTTCACTGGATTATTTGTTTTTCGGGCACTGAGTTTGATAAGTTCTTTATAGATTTTAGATACTAACCCTTTATCTGAAATGTCATTTGCAAATATCTTCTCCCATTCTGTTGGTTGCTTTTTAGTTTTGCTGACTGTTTCCTTCACTGTGCAGAAGCTTTTCATCTTGATGAGGTCCCAATAGTTCATTTTTGCTTTTGTTTCCCTTGCCTCCGGAGACATGTCAAGTAAGAAGTTGCCACGGCCAAGGTCAAAGAGGTTTTTGCCTGCTTTCTCCTCTAGGATTTTGATGGCTTCATGTCTTATGTTTAGGTCCTTCATCCATTTTGAGTTTATTTTTGTGTATGGTGTAAGAAAGTGGTCCAGGTTCATTTTTCTACATGTTGCTGTCCAGTTTTCCCAGCACCATTTGCTAAAGAGACCGTCTTTATTCCACTGGATATTCTTTCCTGCTTTGTCAAAGATTAGTTGGCCATATGTTTGTGGGTCCATTTCTGGGTTCTCTATTCTGTTCCATTGATCTGAATGTCTGTTTTTGTGCCAGATTGTATTTCTACAGAGTAGCAGTGAAGAATAAGAAATTTAAGTTATCAGGGGCGCCTGGGTGGCTCAGTTGGATAAGTGGCCGACTACAGCTCAGGTCATGACCTCACCTCTGTGAGTTCGAGCCCCATGTAGGGGTCTGTGCTGATGGCTCATCAGAGCCTGGAGCCTGCTTCGGATTCTGTGTCTCCCTGTCTCTCTGCCCTTCCCCTGCTACGCTCTGTCTCTATGTCTCTCAAAAATAAATAAACGTTAAAAAATTTTTTTTTAAAAATTAAAAAAAAAAAGAAATTTAAGTTATCAAAACATACCCCTATGATGGCCTCAAAAATATGAAGTAATTAGGGTTCAATGAATCTGTGCAAAATGAATGAATATGTGTAAGATTTATACACTCTTACTGTGGAAAGTAAAAGAGATTAAAGAAAACAAATGGTGAGATAAACCATGTTCATAAATTGCAAAACTCATTATCGTTAAGATGTCAGTCCTTCCTAAACTGATATAGATTCAGTGTAATTCCAATAAAAATCCCACTTGGCAACTTTTAGAAATTGGTAAACTGATTCTAAAATTTATATGGAAATAGAAAGGACCTAGAATAGATAAAACAATTTTGAAAAAGAACAAAGTTGGAGGATGTAAACTATCTGATTTAAAGACTTACCATAAGATATAGTATCAGACATATTAGTATAAGATATCAGACAGGGAGATATTGATGCAAAGATAGACATGTAGATCACGTGAACAGAAAAGAGGGTCTGTAAATAAACCAGCAACTTATTTTTAACAAGGTAATTCAATGGAGGAAAGGACAGTTTTTTCAACAAATGGTGCTGGAAGAAATGGATATCCATATGGAAAAACATGAACTTCACACTATATGCAAAAATTAACTCTAAATGGGCCATAGATCCAAATATAAGAATCAAACACCAGAACATCTAGAAGTAAATAGAGGAGAAAAATCTTTGTAACCCTGTGTTAGGTAGATTTCTTAGGATACCAAAAGCATAAGAGATTTTAAAAAATTGATAAACTGGATTTTTTAAAAATTTGAAATATTTGTCCTTTAAAAGAATACCAAAAGACAAGCCATGGACTGGGAGAAAATATTTGTAAAACATGTGTGTGATAAAGCATTCTAATATTTCAATAGTACAACCCCAAAAGACAAAAACCCCAATAAAAGTGGGTTTGAATAGAGACTTCATCATCAAAGAAGACTCGTAGTTGGCAAATAAATATATAAAAAGATGCTCAACATCATTAGACACTAGTTGCCTGGGTGGCTCAGTTGATTAAGCATCTGACTTTGCCTCAGGTCATGATCTCGTGGTTCATAGATTTGGGCCCCACTTCAGGTCTGTGCTGACAGCTCAGAGCCTAGAGCCTGCTTCAGATTCTGTCTCTGTCTCTGAGTGGCTCATCCCAACAAATGCCATCCTCAATGCCCATCACCTACTTTCCCTCTCTGCTACCCCCATCGCCCCCCATCCACCTTCAGTTTGTTCTCTGTATTGAAGAGTCTCTTGTGGTTTGCCTCCCTCCCTCTCTGTATCTATTTTTTTTCCCTCTCCCTTCCCCCATGGTCTTCTGTTAAGTTTCTCAAGATGCACATATGAATAAAAACATGGTATCTGTCCTTCTCTGACTGACTTATTTCACTCAGCATATCTTTCAGTTCCATCCACATTGCTGCAAATGGCATGATTTCATTCTTTCTCACTGTCAAGTAGTATTCCATTGTATATATAAACCACATCGTCTTTATCTATTCATCAGTCTATGGACATTTAGGCTCTCTCCACGATTTGGCTATTGTTGAAAGTGCTGCTGTAAACATAGGGGGTACCTGTGCCCCTTTGGATTAGCACTCCTGTATCCCTTGGGTAAATTCCTAGTAGTGCTGTTACTGGGTCGTAGGGTAGTTCTATTGTTAATTTTTTGAGGAACCTCCACACTGTTTTTTGGAGCGGCTGCACCAGTTTGCATTCCCGCCAACAGTGCAAGAGGGTTCCCATTTCTCTACATCCTCACCAGCATCTGTAGTTTCCTGATTTGTTCATTTTAGCCACTCTGACTGGCGTGAGGTGATATCTCACAGTGGCTTTGATTTGCATTTCCCTGATGATAAGTGACATTGAGCATCTTTTCATGTGTCAGTTGGCCATCTGGATGCCTTCTTTGGAAAAGTGTCTATTCATATCTTCTGCCCATTTCTTCACTGGATTATTTGTTTTTTGGGTGTTGAGTTTAGTAAGTTCTTTATAAATTTTGGATACTAACCCTTTATCTGATATGTCATTTGCAAATACCTTTTCCCATTCTATTGGTTGTCTTTTAGTTTTGTTGATGGTTTCCTTTGCAGCAGAGAAGGTTTTTATCTTGATGAGGTCGCAATAGTTCATTTTTGTAAAGCTGATTTTTTAAAAGGCAGGGTTGGGGGGGTGGGGGGGCACTGAGTCATGCAGGAGTATAATGTAAGGTTTGAAACGTTTGGCAATATCTAAGTGCCTGGAGCTTACTACTGACTTACTCTCGAGTGCATGGTTGGGATAATTATTGAGACTTATGGTGGGCCAGGCTTAATTAAGTGTTATAATTGGTATACTGGAACCTATGGGCCTTATACTGTGAGCCCTAACTCTACCTCTGTTCTTTCACTATAAATGTTTCTCTCCTAGTGGTATGGCTTTGAAGTCAGATAGATTTGTATATGACTCTTGGCTTTGCCACTTACTAGCTCTGCGACCTTGGGAAAATGATTGTAAATTCTCTGTGACTTAATTTCACTCATAAATAACGAAATGGTTAACATCTCATAGGGATTTTGTGAATCTGTCATTCCTTGCCTCTCCCTTTTCTCACCCAAAATCAATTCACAGAACTCTCAACACATGTTGCTACTTTACTTACCTTTCCACCTTACTCCCCTGGCCTCTTTGCTCTTCTGCATGTCTGTTGCATCTCCCTGCCCTTCCCCCACCCTGCTTCGTTCTGCCACATCCCCCTTTCTCTGTGTCGAGCCTGAAAGCGTGATTGTGCCAGTCTTCTTCACCTTCTCATGGCTTTCTGCAAAACCCTTTTACTTCCTTTCTTTAGAAGGGCCTGCTCCCTTATGTTTTCTCCGGGTATCCCGTTTTGCCACAGCTACTCAAAAACACTTTGATAATGTATGTGATCAACCAAAAATCCCCATGAAAGTTCAGTTTTCTATTTCCTGTTTGCCTTTGTAAATAGTGGGGTGTAGATTAAATGTTGAAGTCCACATCAAAAAAGAAATCTGCTTGCAATTAGCTTGAGCCATCCACAAATGCAGAAGTGTATAATTTATAGAGGGGATGGATAATAGATGTTAACCATCACTTGAAGATTTATTAAAGAATCCACGAGTCTATACTGATTTTATTTTATTTAAAAAACTTTTTAATATTTATTTTTTGAGGAGAGAGAGGGAGTGGTAGGGGCAGAGAGAGAGGGAGACACAGAATCTGACGCAGGCTACAGACTCTGAGCTGTCAGCACAGAGCCTGACGCGGGGCTCAAACCCACGAACTGCGAGATCATCACCTGAGCTGAAGTCAGCCGCTTACCTGACTGAGCCATTCAGGTGCCCCATACTGATTTAAAATAGATAAATGAAAAAATAAATAATGAGAAGGGAAAACTTCCTTTAAGTAGAATGCCAATTAGTGAATATAGAAGTCTGAAAAATCACCGCTTTGCAACTGTCATGGTAATAACTGATTCAGGCAAGAATCATCAATGGATGCATTAAAACCGCTGGATGAAGGTTTGATGAGGACACAGTATTCACAAGTTGAAAGTATCTCCATACAGATTACCTATTAATAACAAATAGCCCTCCGGTGAAGAAACCTGGTGGACACTATCTTGACAAAGAGAGCAACAAACCAACAGGACAAACGGCCATCGCATACTCCCCAGTGTGGGGCCTTGACAAGGACATAATGTCACTTGTGTGGCATTTCTACCTAAAAGATTTACCTAACTTGGACCGTGGGGAAGCGCTGGTTAACCGAAATTGGGAAAAATTCCACAAAACAACGAGCCTGTGCTTTTCAAAAATTATCAATATCGTAAAAGACAAGGATGAGGACCTGTTTCATATTAAAGGAGCCTAAAACAGCATGACAATTAGATTCCTTACATGATCTTGGATTGTCTCCTGGACCGAAAAAATTATAAAAAACACTTCTAAGACATTATTGGATTGTGCCTGTAGGATTATTTCAGTGTTAAGTTTCTTGACTTTGATAATTATATTGTAGTTTCATTATGTCATTGTTCCAAGGAGATACATACTGAATTAGTAAGAGGCAAAGAGTCATGATGTCTGCAACTTATTCTCAAATGGTTTATCCAAAAAAAAAAGTATATTTATGTACTTTGAGAGACAGCAATAAAACAGATGTGACAAAGAGCACCTGGGCAGCTCAGTCAGTTAAGCATTTGATTTCGATTGACGGTCATGAGGTCGAGCTCTTTCGGGTTCTGTGCTGGGCGTGGAGCCTGCTTGAGATCTCCCTCTCATTCTCTCTTTCTACCCTCCCCCTCTCACAAGCTCAGTCTCTCAAAAAAAAAAAATGACAGAAACAAATGTGTTATTGTTATTAACAGATAACTGGCGAAACTCTGAAGGGTATCTAGGAGTGCTCTAACTTTCTGTAAGTAAGCAAAAATTTCATTCAATCGTTTTTAATAAAGGAAATTTTACTAAAGAAGTTTTACAAATTAACACCAGCCACTCTTTGTGAATTTACAAATGAGCCAATTTCAGCCTCTGAATAATTTCCCTTTTTCTTAATTAAGTGGACATCTACTCCAAGCCGGGGTGAAGTGAATTGAGAGATGAGCCTTCCTGCATTGAGAATACTCATCTCATCGGGGCAGCTTCCTTTGCAGCTAAGGACTAGGCAGTGACATCCAGCCGAAAGTCCAGGAGACTGGGAGGAACTTTCTGGCCGTGACAGTGACTGCAGAAAAACTGAGTTCCAGGACATTAGTGGCAGCACTGTGGTGACAGCATCCAGGACCTTATCCCAGAACCACAACTGGTCTCTTGTTTTCAACCAAGAACCTCGACTGAGCTGATACCCATCTGTTAAAGTCTGATGAGAGGTCAGAAATCTTGTCTAGTTCTTTCCTTGACTCCTCAGAGTTAGACGGTCCTTAAAAGCCACATATGCTCAATTAATGACTGCTGATGGGCCAACTCTCAGCTACCTTCTCACCAGGAGGGGGGTGGCACATGGGGTGGTGGTGGTGGGGGGTGTTCCATGTTCTTCTGTACAAAGAGGGCAGCAATTGGGCTCCTGAGTCCCCAGACACAAAGAAGTAGGGAAACTCTTGGAGGACAGGGGCCATTAACTCAAAGACAGGAAGACCAGCAAATACTACCTTGAAAATCACATTATAGCCAATGATGGAAAAGCTCTTTGAAATTTAAGCCTGAAAGGGATAGAAAAGTAAGTACTAGCTGACCTTCACAGAGGAGAAGGGGAGGGAAGGGAGTGGTCTTTTATCGTATGTTCTACCTCAGGAAGCAGCAGAGCTGGGTACTTCATACACACACGACTGGCCTCATCTCATCTTTACAACAGCCCCCTGCCCCCTGACACACTTGAGGGGACTGAATCTTAGGGACATTAGATAATTTGTCCAGGTCACACAGCTAGTACGTGGCAGAGCTGCAGCTTGCATCCAGTCCCGGCGGACTCCATGCTCTGTTCACATTACACCACAGAGTAACCGTTTGTGGGAGGCAGGGAATCACCAAGTTCAAAAGAGCCTCCCTCCCTTCTATTCCTTTGCCCTTCTCTTAGGACACTGTACTGGCGGCTGTTTTGTGTACAGGCCCACAGTCTGGGACAATCTGAAAACTCTTTGAGGACAGAGACCACAACTCTGTCCCTCTGTCTCCCCCACTGCCTCACTCTGTGCTTCGAGTTGACCTGACCTGTTGGACCTCGTTCCATTGTGTTCTTTTCCTGCGATCTCTTCCACGGTGGCCCGATGACTCGCTGAACTACATGTGACTTTCTTTTGTGTCAGTGAAAATGGAGGTTAGGCTGCCACAGCCCGGAGTTATTTGAGATTCATTCTCATTGTTGAATCTATTTATATCACAAGGCTTTCAAGTGCCAATAAATTCCTCGGCTGTTGATTCACATCTTCAGTATAACTATTTTTATACATTGGTATGATTTTTTTTTTTAATGGAAAGTGCTTTAAAAGTGGAAGCTGCATTGTATCACTTTGATTTTCCTGTAAGTAAAATACTTACCAATCAATCATTCTTGGAATAATGGAACAGCTCTCATTGATACAATATGACGGGTTTAACCTTTTACTGAAAATTCCTTTTGTGCCAGAAGGGGTCATGGCATAATTCATCTTTCTTCAATAAAAATACCCAGGTGGCTACTATTTGTTGCCTTCTCACCGCGATTTCCTCTTAAAGGAGAGCCGCTCTTACAGGGTGGATGTGGCATTCTGAGGTTCCTGCTCTCCTCAGGGCCTTTGCATGCCTGGGTCCGGAGAAGTCCTGGTCTGGGGTACGCATGGAGGCAGTGCCGCAAAAAGAAAACCAGACATGGCCTGTGGCACACCGGACCTTCTGGTGGGGTGGGTGGGTGGAGGGGCCCAGGCAGTCTGCGGGGCTGGTGGGGTAGGTAGCAGGACACTCCTGAGCAGCTAGCGAGAGGTCCCCGAGGGGAGAATCTGAGAGGTGGGAGCCACGGGCGGCACCCCAGAGTTGGTGTGTGGGGTCAGGGTGGGCGGCCTTTGCCTCTAGTGCCTGAGGCATTGTTGCCCTCGGGAGGTTGCTACTCATTTCCCTTCTCCTCCCCTTCAGACCATCCTCTCTGTCCGACTGTCCTACTCTCTCTTCCCTCCCACTGCCCCTTGCCCGTCTGGAGCCCTTGACTATGACCAAGGGTCTGTTCCCTCACTTACCAGCTCACATCCAGTCTCTCAGGGCTCTGCACTCCCTCTCTCTCTCTTTTTAAATGTTTATTTATTTGAGAGAGAGAGAGAGTGAATGAGAGAGAGAGAGTGGGAAAGGGGCAGAGAGAGAGAGAGAGGGAGAAAGAATCCCAAGCAGGCTCCATGCTGCCAGCGCAGAGCCTGATGCAGGGCTCCAACTCGCGAACCCTGAGATCATGACCTGAGCTGAAATCAAGAGTCAGACTCTCAACTGACTGAGAAGCCATGTGCCCCAGGGCTCCGCTCTCTTGACAAGAGATGGGAGCGCACCTGATAAACCTCACGGAGCTGGCAGTGAGTGCCTGAAAATGGCGGATGGTGCCACCACAGCAGAGCATGCCCGCATGTTGACCCAAGTCTAGGTGGTCCACGTTAGCTCTTTTGTCCAAAGTTCTGCTCAGTCAGGCTCTTGGCTGGGCGCTGTGCGTATTAGTGCCTTTATTTCACAAGAGCCCGTGGAGAGGTAGGCGTGGTTGGGGCTGCAGTGTATGGTTATGCAAGGTGGCACTGCACAAGGGTGTCCAGGTGAAGGGGCGACCATGGATCCACAGGCCATGCTCATCTCATCAAGCTGTGTGCTTGGCCAGAAGGGCACCTTCTAATTTGCACAAAGTGCCATGGAGATTGGTAGCAACATGGGAGGGTCCTTATTTGAAAGCTGAGGAAACTTGGATTCAAGGAGATTAAATAACTTGCCCACGGGAAAAATAAAGGTGGTAAAGGGCAGTCAAGAGTTGTACCAAGGATGTCTGGGTGGAAAGCCAGCAACAGAACAGGTGTGGAAGCTATTTTGGGAGAGAGAGATTGGGCTTTTGGCTACTGCTTGAATTTTCTTATTTCCCCATGGGAAGGCTTAGGTTTTCAACAGCAGTGAAGAATGACAGGGACGGGAGAGTGGACATGGTGCATCTCTAATGATGTCCCTCTGTCTAGGATCCCACTTTCCTTGGTGTGCTTGGGGCAGGAGCCAAGATGAGAATGGAACCTGAGTTGCCCTGGTCAGGTGTGGGGGAAAAATTTCAGGAAAGACCACCTCAGATGAACAACCAGATAGTCTAACCTGGTTAAGGAAGGAGGGGAGGTCAGGAGAGAGTCAACAGGTCAGAAGAAAACAGAGGGATCTAGGAGGACAGTAAGACAAGTGTAGGAGAAGAGGTGAGAGAGCTGGTTGTGGTCAGAGCGTGGGATGTGAGGCTCATTCCCATAAAAAGGGAGTGGTGCAGATAGTAACCATTTCCTGGGAGTCTCGCGGAGGTGGGAGGCTGGCGTGGAGGTGAAGAGTCACTGGAAGTGAGAGCATCCTCACGGCACTGGAGTCATCCAATAGGATGACTGTCAGAGGGGGCGGAGGGAAGACCGGTGATGGAGATAAACAGAATGACAGGAAAGGAGGCCCAGGCATTATAAATGAATTGCATGAGCCTCGAAGATGCAGGACTCTGCAGGAGGGCCGAGGGGGAAGGCTGGAAGCTGCGGTAAATGGGCTTTGGGGTCAGGGGCAGCTTTCACCTGCGAAGGCCGTGTGGGAGTCAAGGATGTAAAAGAGCTTACTTAGGAGGAATGACAGCCAGAGGGCTTCCATGAAAGGTTTAGGAGGGGGAGAAGCACAGAGCAGCAAGGGATTCTCCTGGGTCCCGTGTCTCTCTGACCCTCCTTTGTCTCTGCCATGGGGCCCTTTTCCTTCTCCTGTACTAACAATGTTGGTTCTATCCCTGGCCCGCTGTCCCTCTCATTCCCCATAACTTCCAGGGTGCCTCTACTGCTGTGCAGCTAGTTTCAAGTGCTATGAACACGATGAGTCCTAAGTTGGTACCTTTAGCGCACACACTCCTCTGTCTCCAGATTTGCCTATCTAACTACCCATGAGTCTGCTCAACCAGCCTCATGTCCCCTGCAGGCAACTCTAACTCGACAGGCCCCAACTGTACTCACACCTCTGCCTGAACATGGGCCCCTTCTTGTCTTCTCCACACTGACGGTCTGGGGGTCTTCTGCATATCTCCCTCCCATATAACTAATTAGTCACAAGTTTAAATCCTAGATACTTCACAAATCTGTCCTATCATCGCCACCCTCTCCTCCCGTCATCCTACTTCCTGCTCATATCACCTCTACAGGCCCGCATGAACTCCCCGATGAATCTCCCTGCCTCTAGTACGGCCTCTTCCAACCCAGCCTCCACACTGCTGTAGCCCTTGGAATGCTTCTCATCTTTCTTAGGATAAAATTTCAGCTCCTTACCATGGCACATGAGGTTCTCTAGCACACTTGCCCAGTTTCATGTCTCACTTCTTCCTAGTCACCTATGGCACCTTTGGTCTTCATTCATGGAACTATCTTGCTTGGCCTCTTCCCTAGACTAACTCCTACTCACCTTCTAAGACTCCACAGAGGTATTAACTTAGTCATCGTGCAGTTACTGACTGGCACCACATTTAAAGCACCGTGTTTTCCTCCTGCACGCTCCTGCCCTCCACCTTGGTCTTCATCCCCTCAGACCTCCATCCCCTCAGACTAGCACAATGCAGGCTCACCGCTGAACACGTGCTGACTGAATGGAGGGCTGTCTGGAGGGTGGGTGCTGAGTGATCAGGCGAGGAACACACACTGTCCCAAGAATGCCCTGTAGGCGGGATGACAATGAGACAGACTTGTGAAAGTCCTAGTTTGCTAAATTCTAGTTGATAGAAAAGTGGGCAAGTTAGAAGGCATTACGGGTATTAAGTGTGGTTGGGAAAAAACTCTATGTGATGAAAGTCCCCAAGGTACAAACTTGTCAGGCGGCTCCAACAGATCCCAGACAATCTTGCAAGAATGATGTCATCACGAGGCTTCATTTGTTAGGAATCCGAACCCACGCTGGATGACTCATCACCCGAACTGCTGAGGGACCCTAACGGTTAAAACCCTCACATTCCTCCTTGATGTCTTAACACATTCCATCTGACAAGTAGATACCACTTTCCTTTCTTTGCAAAACCTCTCCCTACACAAAGCTATTCAAAGCCCACACTGTGGACCCAAATTCCTTAGCCAGGCTTGTGGTTTTAGAGGCCAGGGAAAAGGCAAATGGGATGAACCATGACTAACTCCCAAGTCAATGCACTGTTTCTTCACAAAAAAAAGAATACTGCAAGGGCTTCAGGAAGGGGAGGGAGAACCATGTAAACCCACCAGGGTTCCTGTCACCTTCCTCCTCCACGCAGGCAGGGCTGAGCCACAGCCGAGGTGGCTCCCACTAGGGTTAGCCTGGTGGCAAGTCTTGGTCTGCTCTTGCTTCCAGGTTCTAAGGATGGGCTTCTGCCCAGTTCCTGTCTGCAGGAGGTTGAGGCATGGAGATCTGGTTGGTCCCGGGGAAGCAGAAGTCATCCTTTCTCCTTAAAGGGCTCATCATGGACCAGCAGGAGACACAGTGTCATGATCCTCCAGGAAGCGGCATGGAGGGAGCAAACCAACCTGGTTTTAAATCCTGCCTTCTCCCCTTTTTATTAGCTGTGTGTCATCTTTTAAATATGGTAAATCCACTATTTTTATACCTACAGTGAAGCCCCTCTGGACACAGCTGGGAAAAATGTTTTTCTCAACTGGGAACATGTTTTCTCAGCTGGGACAAGGCAGTAAATGGTTTGAAATCAGATGGGGCAGAGTTTAAGTCCCGATTTCACCACTCCGGCAAATGACCCAACCTCTCCGTGACTATCTGTAAAACGGGAACCTATCCCGTAGGCCTCCTGGAAACACTGAATTAGATAATGTACATGAAAAGGCCTAGCACAGAGCCTAGAAGAGAGCAGATGCCCAACAAGAGTGGGGCGGACTAGATGGTAGGATCTCAGAGGCCCCTTCATTTCGTTAACATTTTTGGAAGTGAAAGCCCATGGCCTAGGTCAGGAGGGACCAGACTAGGGAACGAAGAGGGTTGTGGTCCTAGGGCATGTCCCTACGGGTCCTAGGGGAAGGAGTTCATGCTCTGACCGGCTTTATGTTGCAGGAATGCTCCCTCAGTCAGAAAGAGACAGAAGCCAGTGTCCTGTAGCTCTTAATTACAAGGGAGGCCAGGCTCCAGAGAGTTCTAGTGGTGATCTCCTGTGCTGGGGTCTGGGACAGCCATTCCTCTGTGGTGGCAGGGAGATACTTTATGAGACCTCTAAAGAGGCTGTGAGTAGGAGATTAAAGAAATGTAAACTGAAGAGTATAAAGGTCCCTCTAGTCAGTGCAAGAATGGGGAAACCTCGAAAATCTTATGCTTTCATTTGGTAAAGGAACACAGGGAGAGAGAGAGAGAGGCGAGTCTTGTGTGAGTGGCCTACAGCTGGGAGGGGCTGGAGGACAGCACGGGAAGAGGGTGACCTGCTGGCGGGGAAAGCTGTGCACGTCTGCCCGCCAGCGCTGCCGCTCTGAGGGAGGACCGTGTTTTCCCTCACAGCGAGCCAGCCGCTAGGCAGAGGGCTGCCGCCCGGGCAGGGGAGGTGGCGGCAGAGCCTGGGGGATGGGAGGCAGGCCGAGCACAGGGTGCAGGGACGACACTGGAGGACATTCCTCTAGCTGTGCTGGAGCCTGAAGTCAGGGCCCATCCTGCTTAGTGCTGGACACAGGGTCACCCGCTCATCTTCCCCATGTGACCAACCTCACCACTCAAGGTGTGAACAGAAAGAGAGAGGCCCTGCCTAGACCTCTTCTCTCCATTCGGGGCGTGCATTCTCAACTGGGGCAGTATCTCCCGACAGGGGGAAATTCCTGCTTGCGTGCTGGGGAGAGGGTTGTGGTGAAAATTTTTTTGACATGTTAGAATGATATGTGGTTCTCCAAAGGCACAGTATGTAAACCTATCTCTCTATCTAGAAAGACAGACTATCTGTGGTACTAAAATTTCACAGGGGAAGATGACAAATAGGAAAAAAAGATCTTAAAAGGCTCCTTTTGAAGAAATGAAGGTTGAGAAACCCTGAAGTAGGGCCTCTTGTTCCAAAGAACTGCCAGTGGCCTGACCAGGACCTTCTGGTGCATAAAGAAGCCCCAGCTGGCGATCTCCAAATTCCCTGGCACGTGAGGCAGGTGCTGGTAGCTCCCTGCCTGCTTTCTGCTGAGCCGGAAATCCCGGCATCTCCCAGCCAGCTCCTCTCCTGTTGGCCTCAGTCGGGTCTCCATGGCCACCAGTGAGCCATGAGCAAGGCCCAACCCCTGGAGTGAGGACCCCCGGAGATTAGAACCAGGGTAGCCTGGCCTATCTTCCCAAGGCAGGAAAGTGCAAAGGTTCTCTCCTAGACAGGCGAGAGCGACTCCGATAAATGTCGCATGAGACAGGACGCTGCTTACACAAGAGCCCCGTTTCACAGCTCAAATCTGAATATCCCTGTTTTCTCTTATCAGCACCTACTGATCGGAAGGATGAGATCACATCCTTTCCAACCTCAGCCTCCTGCTGCCCTAACCAGGTCAGTTCGGGAGCATCACGACGGACAGCAAGAATCCAGTTTTCTTATCACTGTTGTGTAAGGGCTGCCGAGTTTCATTCTAAATAAACCTGTAGGGAGCATGGATGAATCATTATGTCAGAAACATCCATGACTGTGGCTTCAACTATTAGCCACCTTCGTTCATTACATTTAAATTTCAATTAATAGGCTGAGAGTAGTCAGCTTTTAAAACACGGTGTGATTAAAAGAGTAAATATTTCCTGCCTTAATATATTTCAAATGGTTATTATTTCCTATCAATCAAGTACAAAACTGCATGCAGCAAAGTACTGATGTGAACTATTCCTGTCTTTTAAATAGGCAGAGTGATTTCCCACTCTACACTTTATGAGCTATTTGATTTATTAGCTATTTGAAAAGCAAAAACTCTTTTTTTTTTTTTTTAAGTTAGCTATCGGCCCCACATGAGGCTCAAACTCACAACCCTGGGACGCAGAGTCACATGCTCCACGGACGACGCCAGCCAGGTGCCCCCTGCTAAAATAGCTTGAGATATAATTCATGTACCATATAATCTGGCCACTTTACGTATACAATTCGGTGTTCCTTAATATAGTCACAGCATTGAACAACCATCACCACAGTCTAATGACAGAAATTTTCGTCCCCTCTAAAAGAAACCTCGTGCTCACTGACAACCACACTTCCCGCCTTCCTGATACCTGCAGGCCTAGGAACCACTGATCTTCTTTCAGTCTCTAGAGATTTGTTACATAGGCACATGTTGTTGAGCAAAATCATTTCACATTCTAATTCTATCATTAACCAATAGCTTATTATTGCATAATCAGATGATAATTTCATCACATTTAACCAATTGGAGTCATACCTAATCTCTTGATTTTGTATGAAAAATGAAGTTGACATTGGCCTAGTGAGAACTGCCCTGTGTTACTAAAACTGCATTCCTAATGGGCACCGAGGCAACAGATTTAGCTTCCTTCCTGCCCAGGTATGTTCACCGAACAGTCAGTAAGGAGCTTGCCATTGAAGAATTCCTGTGGCGAGGGCATTTGTAAAGGTTAATCTCTAAGGTAAAATCTACCTACACTCTCTCCAGCCCAGACACGGTGACTGGTTGGGTTTTTAACTCTTGGTTTCTATAGATTTGGTTTGCTTGAGGAATTTTCTTTTTTGGTCCGCTCTCCAATGATTACCATGTGGCAATGGACACTTAGCTTCCTTCTTGAAGGTCATGACTCCCTCGCAGAGGGCCGAAATGGGTGGTTTTAGTACAGACCCCTCCACTGCCAGCATGTGACAAGTTCCGGTCACGAGAGGTTCAGTGCCTACGTACACAGTCTGTCCTTACCGATCATCGCGAAGCTTTCCATAGAGAGCAGCATGTCTGAAAACGGATATATTTTCTAGACTTTGCAGCCATTTATCAGGCAGGGGTTTTCCTCTCTTAGCACTGGGCAAAATGGTAGGCTGAGTTGGCAGAATCTGAGACACATCCACCAAGACGATGAATCAGTCATTATGTAGGAAAAAAGGTGGATCTGGCCAATTGTAACTTTTTCCAAGTCTTTGCCCTGGTAAAGGCTCATATTACCAGAATCCTGTGCAGAATGACTATGACTTTCACTTTTTCATAGTACTGTCATGAACATGCATTACAGTGTGTGTTTGCAGATGTGATTCATTTGAATCTCATTACAATCCTGTGACATAGGTAGGATGGGTCTTTCATTTTCCAGATGAGAAACCAAGTGTGAGAACTTGGTCAAGGTCAGATGGCTTGGTGGCAGAAGTGGATGCCTCAGCTGAAGGCCAGGCTCTGGTGAAGCAATCCTCTCTGGACAGGCCATCCATGTACTCCAACCTTGCTCAAAAAGATTTCGAAATCTTTTCTCTGGAATACTTTAAAAATCTGCAGCACATCTTTGAATATCCTCAATGGAGGCATTATTTCATCTTGTATGTCAGTTGTTCTCAAACTAGAGTGAGTGTCAGAATTACCTGGGGGGCCTGTTAAAACACAGATTGCTGCAAATGGATCCCCCAGAGTTTCGGCTCCATTAAATCTGGGGTAGGGCCCAGATGACTTTCCCAGGCAATGGCGATGTAGCTGGATGATGCACTTTGAGAACCACTATCCTAAGGAATTTACTTCCTGAAAGCGTGAATCATTCCAAAATGAGTCTCACGATTACAGTGGAGATCAAGCTAGGGAATTCCACCACTGGCCAAGAACAGGGGACAGCTATAAAGCCCACCACCAGTTCTGAGGAAAATTCGAATAAAGAGCTCCAAAAAGGTTCTAAGTAATGGCAGTTTGGTTGAACTAAATTTGAAGCTTTTTATTTAGAATTGTTTTAAATAATTTTTTTAATTTTTATTTATTTTTGAGAGAGAGAGATAGAACACGAGCAGGTGAGGGGCAGAGACAGAGAGGGAGACACAGAATCTGAAACAGGCTCCAGGCTCTAAGCTGTCAGCACAGAGCCTGATGTGGGGCTTGAACTCAGGAACAGTGAGATCATGACCCTGAGCCGCAGTCAGACACTTAACCGTCTGAGCCACCTAGGCACCCCTAAAATTTTTTTTTAAGTTTGCTTATTTTTTTAAAAAGTTTTTTTTAATGTTTATTTATTTTTGAGACAGAGCATAAGTGGGGGGAGGGGCAGAGAGAGAGGGAGACACAGAATGTGAAGCAGGCTCCAGGCTCTGAGCCGTCAGCACAGAGCCCAATGCGGGGCTCGAACTCACGGACTGCGAGATCATGACCTGAGCCAAAGTCATACGCTCAACCGACTGAGCCACCCAGGCGCCCCAAGTTTGCTTATTTTTGAGAGAGAGAGAGAGTGAATGAGGGAGGGGCAGAGAGAGAGGGAGAGAGAGAATCCCAAGCAGGCTCCATGCTGTCAGCATGGAGCCCGACGTGGGGCTTGAACCCATGAACTGTGAAATCATGACCTAGGTCGAAATCCAGAGTTGGATACTTAACCGACTGAGCCACCCAGGCACTCCAATGTGATGCTTTTTTAATATTACTACTTGAAAGGGGATTTCGCTCTTTCAGATGTGTGTTACAGAATTTTTCTCATGCACAGTAGTACATGTATGAGATGTACTCTTTTATTTCCCAGCTTTAGAAAAAGGAAAGAAAACCAGGGAGGTGACACCCACATTAGGGGGAATCAGTATGAGGGGAGAATTAATTTACAGCAGCTGACTTGTCAGGCTGGTACAGCAGGGGTCCTTTCTAGGCAAGCATGACGGGTGTGGGTGATGAGGGGAAAGCTTGGACTCTTCTAGCCTGGCTGTTCTGTTGAGGTTAGAATGGAAAAAGGTGAAAAGATCTAATTTTGGATGCCAAAGATAAACATGCAACATTTTATGGGGAAAGAAAATTCCAGCAGGAAAGAAGAATGAACTCCATTAGGTATTTAAGCTGGGAGTCATCCTCCGTGTCACAGAAGGGAAAAAAAGAAAGAGGCGGAGGACTGCCTAAATATTCATTCTAATTTTATTTTCAATTCTACATTACATTAAACTCTCCTTGTACTCTTTAATTTACAGCAACTGCTGACACAAATTGGTGTGCCTTCTCTTCTTTGACATCAGTATTTCTCTTGAATTATGCATTTCCATCTGGAATGAGGATTATGGGGCTAAAGCCGTCTTTATTTTAGATGGATGAAAACAGAGAGGGATCAATGGGGGGTTGAGCACAAAACCAAAGTAAGGTGAGGCCGATATATGTTCAAGGCAGCATCTCACTGTGAGTGGTATTAGAAAATGACACCGGTTTTTCAAATTTCAACATATTAAAATTCAACTACCGGTGGGGCTCCTGGGTGGCTCAGTTGGTTAAGCGGCCGACTTTGGCTCAGGTCATGATCTCACGGTCTGTGAGTTTGAGCCCCGCATTGGGCTCTGTGCTGCCAGCTCAGAGCCTGGAGTCTGCTTCGGATTCTGTGTCTCCCTCTATCTGCCCTTCCCCTGCTCTCTCTTCTCTGTCTCTATCAAAAATAAATATTAAAAAAAATCAACTACTAGAGAACAAGAAAAACTCTATCAACCTTCATCCTAGGACTTTCAGATTCTTCATTTATTGGTACCCTACAAGTATTTGGTAGCCATTTCTAAAAGGATGAATGATCATAATAGCTACATCACTTCTATTTGATCTACCAGCCCGGTGCCCTGTGTTTCGTCCATCCCAAGCTTCCCAAAGAATGTACATGGTTGTGGGGTTCAACCTCAGAGGTCAGCGCTGTGGCCTGATCTGCCTCCACCTTTGGTGATAAATGGCTTCTGGTCCAAGCCAGCAATTGGCCTATACCGAAGAGGTCATTTGCTGGTTTCGTCTGGGGCTTGACTCAGTGTCCACTCTCAGCATCTGGTTTGCGAGGGTTCTGGGCTGGTCAGTCATACTGGTACTGAAGAGGGGCATTTTGATGAAGCCATTTTGAGTTAGCACTTGCATCAAAATGACCACATGAAAAATGCAGACACACTGTCTCCAATTACCAAATAACACACAGAACAGACACACCTGGCCCCACACCCTCTTCTGCCACCTCGTGCCACTCGCAGGCCAAGCCTGGGCTCTACCTGAAAAACAATCCTCAGCCATCACAGAAAACTCTCCACTTTTAATCTTTACCCATCACACATTCCACCCCAGGAATGGGACTTGGGGATTAGGTGAAAGTCTTTGCTTTGTATGCTGCTTGATAGTTTAGAAAAAAGAATTTTATGTTTAATTATAATACTTTAATATTCTTGAATCAGTATGGCCACTGAAAACAGCTTGGTCTTAATACTATTTGGCTAAAACTGGCTGTACTCAGTAGCCTCGGCATGAAGTCATGTCCTTTCTACAACAGCCTAATTTGACCAGTGGTTGGCCAGCCTGGAGAAGATGGGAGGGTCTGTTGTCAACCTGGGATGTGGCCCTGCTGTGGCAACCTGGAGTGGGTGGGCCATGAGTCCGGGGAGCCAATGGCTGCCCTCAGCCTCTTCAGGTTCAGGGGCAGGGCTGGCATGTGGTCAGCAGGTGCTGCTGAGTCACAGCCCTCCCTGCTCTTCTGGCTGGCTGGCCACAGAGAATGGCCTGTAGAGACTTGCAACTGGTAAAAAAACCCCCTTCTGCCCAAAATGTCTGTGGTGGCTTAATTTATTCTATAATTTAAAGAATTCCATTATTGGAAAGGAATAATGAAAGAGCAGCAGAATCCCGAGTATGAGCTAAAACCGGAATGAAAAAGGCCCATTCTTCAGGCAATATTAATGGAAGCTTTGTATAAATAACTTTGTATATTGGTGAGTAAATGGCACTTAGAACTAAACCGTCTGTTGGTGATTCACTGGGTTCTAAAGGCTGGCCTTGCCTTCTGTGCTCAGCAATCTTTTTTCTTTGTGACTCCGCTCTTCTAGACGGAAAACAGTTAATCCAATAGGATTTAGTATCTCACAAAAGATTATGCTAGAACATCTTCTGCCAAATGTTCATCTTCTAGCAGCTGCTTTTTTATTTTGGTGAGAGGTACTTGAAATAAAATCATTGTTCTCTGGGAAAACTGCACGCTAAATACTATAGAGCTCCCAGATTATTAAACAGCAAAGACATCTGATAATATTAGCACCAACCACAGGTTCCACTTCTGCTGATGTACAAAATTTTGAGTAGTTAGTCATTGCACAATATCGTATTTATATCCTTTCTTGCTTGAGCTGTTAGGCCACAAAATCCGTAGGCAGTTGCTATTATAAAAGGGTTCTCTGGGTTATTTATAACGTTCCTGGTTCCTTACAGTTGCTGGTTCACTCTTGGGTCTTGGGCCAGTTGTACACTGGGAGAATGCAGGGTGGAACCGAACGATCGTTCCGGGAATCTCACTGCTGAAGGCTGGTGCGGATGATTCACAACAACCTGTAGGCTTTGGCCTGAATACCTGCCTTGTCTACACGACCGAATTCAGCACATGCTGGCTGATTTGTCACTTCCTCAGCGGGACAGCGTGTAGTTATGTGAAGGCTGTCTTTGTATCTGGAGAAAGCTCGTGCCTCAGGCACAGGTGGTAGGGGAGATCTCTCAACCAGCATTGTGTTGCAAGAGTTTCCTTCACATGTTATCTACTTTAAATGAAGGATACATTTCTACTTCAAATGCTGCTCTGTGGCACCGATCAATGATTCCCCAAAATGGGGATGGCAGGCAGCCAGACATGCCCAGTGGAAGGGCGTGTAGGGGTCACCTGAGTATTTCATTTTATTTTCTGTAAAGTACACAGGCATCTTCCTCTGTTATCTGCAGAGAATCACCAATGATACGGACTGTTTCTAATGGGAGTAGGTCTTACTCCTTACGTGAGTCAAGCCAAAAATATGCTGACAACCACCAAGACTGATAGAATGATCTATTGGTTTTGACCCTGAAATAAGCATCTTACTTGGTCCCCCCATCCTTTTATTTTAAAGGAAATGAACTACCGTTCTGTCCTCTGAATTCTTAGGAGTTCCTAAACTCCCTTCTCAATATCCCCACTGCCACCTCCCTAGTCCAGGCTGCCGTAATCTGTTACTAGATAGATCAAGGCAACGGTCTTTGTTTGGGTGGTGCTCTCTGCCTCTGGTATTGTAATCTCCAATTTAGTCTTTAGAAGCAGCCATTTTAATTTTTTAATAGAGTAGCATTTGGAGCAAATCTGATAAAATCTATCCCTGTTTAAACTCTTCAATGGCTCCCCATTGCCCTCAGGAGAATGTGCAAATTTCCAGTTGTGGCAAATGAAGCCCTTCACAGCCTGTCCCTGTTAGAGCCACACCTCGTCCTGTTTTGTTCTTCCTTGTACCAAAAGCTCTTTCCACACAGAACTACTTAAATTAGAGGCACAAACGACACACTCTCTTAGTCCTGGACCTTTCATGAGCTGCTGCCTCTGCCTGGGTGACCCTTCCCCAAGCTGACTTATCCTGTAGTTCACCCTCCCCTGCCCTCTCAAAAGCAGGGTGGTGGGCCCCTCAGGCCAGGTGGGCTCCTTGGCTGCCCTCCCACCACACCTCGGTGCCTCCCTATCATGGCCGCTCTTCATTCTGACCGTGGCCAGACTTCCAGACTTAAGCTCTTTGTGGCCAGGGACTGTCTTTTATTTTTAAGTTTATTTATTTTGAGAGAGAGAGAGAATGCGTGTGCACAAGTGGGGGAGGGGCAGAGGTAGAGAGAATCTCAAGCAAGTTCCCTGTTCAGCACGGAGCCTAACCCAGGGCTCAATCTCATGACTGGAGGCTCATGACCTAAGCCGAGAGTGGGATGCCCAACTGACTGAACCACCCAGGCACCCCGCCAAGGACTATCTTCTTACACGAGTGTCCCTATTATTCCAGTGCACCCCTGCTGTTTAGCATGCAGAAAATCAAAATACAGTGTGCTGAATAAACATTATGCGCAGTGGGGTGCTCCTTACCTCCTTTTGCCAGAACTCCCCACAGGGGTCGTTTCTGTTTCTTAAAGGACAGTGACTTTTTGTGTTTAAAGGACTGTGTTTTCAGTTCTAGAGGTCATTTTGTCTCATCAATCCTGAAACAAGAATAAGGTGATAGGCAGCCTCAGGATCCCAGGCTTCTCTCTCTAGCAATTTAAAAAGACATGAAGAATAGAAAAGAAAGGTCTAATATATACTTTATAGGGGTTCTGGAAGGAGGGGATTGAGGATATAGAGGAGAGGCAATAATAACAGAGAGAATGCTTAAGAATTTTTCAGAATTGATGAGAAACACAAATACTGATGTTTATAGCAGCATTATCAACAACGGCCCAATTATGGAAACAGCCCAAGTGAGGAATGGATGAAGATGTGGTGTATCTATACAATGGAGTTACTCAGCCATAAAAAAGAGTGAAATCTTGCCATTTGCAATGACATGGATAGAGCTGCGGTGTATTATGGTAAGCAAAATAAGACAGCCAGAGAAAGACAACTACCATATAGTTCCCTTCAAGAAACAAAACAGATGACCATATGGGGGGAAAAAAGAGAGAAAGGCAAATCAGGAAACAGACTCTTAATTGCAGAGAACAAACATGGTTACCAGAGGGGAGGCTGGTGGGGGATGGGTTAAATAAGTGATGGGGATTAGGAGTCCACCTGTTGTGATGAACCCTGGGGTGTTGTATACAAGTAATGAGTCACTAAATTCTATACTTGAAACTAATATTACACTGTATGTTAACTAACTTGAATTTAAATAAAAACTTGAAGGAAAAAAAAGAGTAGAGTTCCCTCCCCACTCCTCCAAAAAGCTTCAGGAAGAACAGAGTCATGAGCAGGGTAAATAAGAAGAGGGGCACCTGGGTGGCTCAGTCGGTTAAACGTCCAACTTTTGATTTCGGCTCAGGTTCTGATCTCACCGTTCATGAGTATGAACCCCGCATCGGGCTTTGTGACAGCACAGACCCTCTCTCTCCTTCTCTCTCTGTCCCTCCTCTCCTGCTTGCTCTTTCTCTCTCAAAATAAATAAATAAATAAATGTAAAAAAATTTTAATAAATAAGAATAAATTCAGATCTGGGCTCACTGTAGTAAAACTGTTAGAATGGCAAAGACCAAGAGAAGTTCTTACAAAGTCCCACTTTGTAAAGGCTAGGTCCTGACATAGGCTGCATCTTCACAGCGCTAAGCATCCGAAAGCAAAGAGGTCACATTGTATTTCTAACGTTTTTCTCTCTTAAAAACCACGTGAAGCAAAAATAGCAAAATATTAAGAAATAACAAAAGCTGGGTGGTGGGTTGGGGGGGTGGGGCGGTCATGATCTTGTTCTCTATACTTTTCGGTATAATTGAAATATTTCACAATTTATAAAGAAGAAAGGAAGGGAGGGCGGTAGGCAATCTGGCCTTGGGATGACTAAGGGAGGTCAGTAAGTGTAAGTATTTGATGCAGATTATATTTCACGTTCAACTGAATCCACACAATTAGACACCCACATGCTAAAACTACAAGAACACTACTTAGTCTTAAGTAGAGGAAGATGGTTTTCTTAACAGGGGACAGGACAGTCATGGGAAGCCACTTAGCACATATAACCATGATCTTTCCTTCCCTAGTCTTCATTTGTTTTGACCAAGGAAGGAAAAGGATATACAATTTTCAGTTTTTAGAGACTCTTTCAGGGGAAATATAATTCACCTAACCTCTGGACGCCCTCTGTCCCCAAGTCACATTGCTTTTACAGGGTTGTACCACAGTATGGAGCCCTCCTGTAGTTGTAGAAGGAATGGAAAGAGGAGGAGGAAAGTGCGAGTGACGAGTCATCCCTTTACATTCTGTCCCACGGCAGTACATTTTACTGATACACATGCACACACGGCATTCGGGCCACCAACAATTTATTCACACAGCGTATACTTCCTCAGCACCGAAAATACACAAAGTGTCCACACCACTAACCTACAACACACGTTTTCACATGAAGGCAGACAGATATTCAGCAAGCTATGAACCACACACCTTCTTTTTCATTTCCTTGTTCACCACAGTCAGCGGTGATGGGCACTGAGGGCGGTGGGTATGGCTCCAACTCACTGGGCTCTACAGTTTGGCTCCAAATAGTTTCTTCACCTCCTCGTAATTTCAGGTCTACTCAAGAAACATCTTCACACACCGGAAGCCACTTAGAAGAACTATAGTCTAGTCCTGACTGCTGCCTCCCAGCCACGTGATCACACTGCTTTCGAGGACACTAGATACCACGCTGCTCTCTAGGAGCGGGGAGAAGTGGAGTGTAGGGGTAGGAAGCGAGAAGTCTTCACTGTGGCTGGGTAAGCAAGCTCATACAAACTTAAACTGCCCCTTCTTACCGGGACAGGGACTATTTCCTGTCCTTTCAATCAGGGAGTGTCGAGGCCCACAGAACACTCCAAATCTAGATTTAGAGTTTGCTCTCATGACTTTTGCTGAGGTTTTAATGGTTATTTTTTTCTCTACAACTTCCTTCCACCTCCATGCCCCTGTTCTCCATGACCATTGCTCTTTTTTTTTTTTTTAAATTTTTTTAACATTTATTTATTTTTGAGACATAGAGACAGAGCGTGAGCAGGAGAAGGGCAGAGAGAGAGGGAGACACAGAATCAGAACACAAGCTCCAGGCTCTGAGCTTTCAGCACAGAGCCCGACGCGGGGCTCGAACTCACAGACCGAGAGATCATGACCTGAGCCGAAGTCGGCCGCTCAACCGACTGAGCCACCCAGGCGCCCCGACCATTGCTCTTTTTTAATCTCTGGCTGTATTTGAGTTCTGAAGCAGGGCCAGGGACCCCAGCTTCCTGCTCAGGGAGCCCCTGAGATGTGTGTACTAGGCACATGTACATGCATGTCCAGGTCCGGCCATGGGACAGCACTTTAGGAAAATGGGAAAAACAGCCTTGTATTTGGCCCGGGTTCAGTTCCTCAAAGTGAAGATGACATTTCTGGTAAGCAGTTACAATTAGATTTTTAGAGCCCTGGGTTTTCAACTGATCACATGCAGGATTAAGAAAGATAATTTAAAATATTTAATTCTGCCTGATTAGCCAGTAAATGCGCTGATCTGCTGATATGGAAGTAATGTAATAGAGCTAATACGGACCCCCGGGCTGACAGATGTCTTGGGCCTCGTCGATCGGTGTCTTTAGCAATTACCTTGTCCTCTGGCCTTCATATTCAGTCAACTTCTTTTTTTTTTTCATTTTCATCTTTTCTGGCAGTCAGAGTTGGCAGAGTGGTTCAAATATCATATCGATTTATCGATATCATTCCTAAGGTTAAGCTGGCTATCTTGGAGCCTCATCTGGGTTTTCTGTATTCTGTGACGCGGATTTCAGAGATGCCATTTACCCTCTGTAGCTTCATTTTTTTGGCCTGGCCTTCTATCACTGCAGGTAAAATAATCTAAGGATAGGTTTTTTTAAAAAAATTTACATCCAAGTTACTTAGCATATAGTGCAACAATGATTTCAGGAGTAGATTCCTTAACGTCCATTACCCATTTAGCCCATCCCGCCTCCTACAATCCCTCCAGTAACCCTCTGTTTGTTCTCTGTATTTAAGAGTCTCTTATATTTTGTCCTCCTCTCTGTTTTTTATATTATTTTTGTTTCCCTTCCCTATATTCATCTGTTTTGTATCTTAAAGTCCTCATATGAGTGAAGTTATATGATATCTGTCTTTCTCTAATTTCGCTTGGCATAATACTCTCTAGGTCCATCCACGTAGTTGCAAATGGCAAGTTTTCATTCTTTTTGGTTCCCAAGTAATATTCCATTGTATATATATATATATATATCACATCTTCTTTATCCACTCATCCACTGATGGACATTTGGGCTCTTTCCATACTTTGGCTATTGTTGATAGTGCTGTTTTAAACATTGGGGTGCATGTGCCCCTTCAAAACAGCATAGCTGTATCCTTTGGATAAATACCTAGTAGTGCAATTGCTGGATTGTAGGATAGTTCTATTTTTAATTATTTGAGGAACCTCCATACTGTTTTCCAGAGTGGCCACACCAGTTTGCATTCCCACCAGCAGGGCAAAAGAGATCCTCTTTCTCCCTATCCTTGCCAACATCTGTTGTTGCCAGAGTCGTTAATGTTAGCCATTCTGATAGGTGTGAGGTGGTATCTTATTGTGGTTTTGATTTGTACTTCCCAGATGATGAGTGATGTTGAACATTTTTTCATGTGTCTGTTGGCCATCCGGATGTCTTCTTTGGAGAAGTGTCTATTCATGTCTTTTGCCCATTTCTTCACTGGATTGTTTTTTTTTTTTTGGGTGTTGAGTTTGATAAGTTCTTTATAGGTTTTGGACACTAACCCTTTATCTGATAGGTCATTTGCAAATATCTTCTCCCATTTCTTCAGTTGCCTTTTAGTTTTGCTGATTGTTTCTTTTGCTGTGCAGAAGCTTTTATTTTGATGAGGTTAAAGATAGGTTTTAAAATGGGAAACTGGGCATTTTGTTTTCATAACATTAAAAGAAAGCATTTTTTTTTTGGTCTAAGGTTTATTCTTTCCCTCGGCATATTCAAGGTAGAACTTAAGGACTATAAGGAAACCTGTAGATCTTCTAGTCGTCTGAGACACTGGAGCTCAGTGAGACCAAGTGACCCTAATACATTCACTAATTACTTTCCCAGAAGGAACTAGAACTCTTTCGTTATTTCAGGAAGACCTGTTATTATGTGCCAAGCACATATTAGGCACTGGGATTTCCCAAGAAGAATTCTCTGAGCTGCACCTTGAGGATGGATAGGAGTTTGCTAGGCAGGGAAGGAGTGTTTTTGTCTTTCCTTAAACTAGAGAGCTAGTTTGGGAATGTTAAAAAAGAGGAATTCTATTTTCCCTAGCTCCACTAGTTAGCAGTTCAGGCCTCTATTTAAAGAAGCTTCATGGAAAGATAATTTGGTTACACTTGCTGGGAGTGGTGCACCTCTCCTTAAGGGTTGGTCTTGCAATGACAAGAATGAACAGAAGTGATCTGTGCCCAAAACTTTGCTATCTGGACTGGAATGATCCTGCTACACTACTATCCACAGTCCAGCTCCTTGTCCTGTACAGGAAGATGCTGGAATTGAACGGCAGTGGGACCTGGGTTTTTGTCTAGTAATGTTCAGAGCCATGAACATGGGATGCATGAACCGAGAGATACGACCTGAGAAGTCAGACGCTCAACCGACTGAGCCACGCAGGCCCCCCCAGTACACCCTTTTGAGAAATGATATCGCCTCTTTTATTTCCTAGATGTGGCTCCAAATAGTTTTTTGCTGTGTTTCCAAATCGGGTTTTCTTCCAAATTTCAAAGTAATACATGAAAAATAAAGGGTCTTGGAAAAACTCAAACAATTCAGAAGAATATGGGGTGGAATGTAGAAGTCCTCCTTTAGGACACCTGCCTCCCATCCCCTCCTACTCCCCAGATTTTTAAAATATTCTATGCTTTTATTTATGGATAGCTAGAGTTGTTTTTAAGTAAATGGCACCATGCCATTATATTTTGACTTTCTCCTACTGAGGATTATATAGATATGTCTTATCAATTTTTGATTATTACAAAGCTGGAATAAATATTCTTGTACAAATATTTGTATATATGAACATTTCTGCAAGATAGATTCTTACAAGATTTACTGTGCCAAATTTAAAGACTGAGTCAGGGGTGCCTGGGTGGCTCAGTTGGTTAAGCGTCTGACTCTGACTCAGGTCATAATCTCATGGTTTCTGGGTTTGAGTCCTGCATTGGGCTCTGTGCTGACAGCTCAGAGTCTGGAGCCTGCTTTGGATCGGTGCCTCCCCCTCTCCACCCCTTGCCTGCTCACACTCTGTCTCTTTCTTTAAAAAATATGAAAATAAATTATATTAAATAAATAAATAATACATAAATAAAAATAAACAAACATTAAAAAATTAAAAATTTTGTAAAAAAATAAAAACTGGCAGTCAAATTTCCCTCTGAAAACATTGTACAAATTTACACTCCTACCAGAATTATATGAGAGCATGTGTTTTCCAATTTATTTGGACTTTGACATTAATCAGTCTTTACTTTTTGCTAAACTGATGGGCAATGAAGGGGGATCTCACTGTTATTTTCATTTGCATATTCTTGATTTCTTGTGGGGCTGAACATTATCACATTTCTTTTCTTTTTTCTTTTTTTTCCTTTTTTTTTGAGAGAGAGAGTGCGCACAAGTGAGTGGGGAGGGGCAGAGGGAGGGGGAGAGATAATCATAAGCAGGCTCCATGCCCAGAGCAGAGCCCGAGATGGGGCTCGATCTCACAACCGTGAGATTATAACCTGAGCTGGAATCAAGAGTCAGATGCTTAATAGACTGAGCCACTCAGGTGCCCCACACATTTATTTATTTTTTGCATTTCTTCTTCAGTGAATTGCCCATTTACACTACTCTAGAGAAATGGCCGATCTTTTTGAGTTTTAGAGGCGTCCCATAATTACACATTATTAATCTCTGCAGGGGTATTCAAATTTTCTGTTAAAAGATATTCAAAAGTGCATGAATTGGTGTGGAAAAAATATGAAAGGATTTATACTAAGGATAATAGTAGACACGGTGCCTTGCTGGCTTGGTCGGCAGAACGTGTGACTCTTGATCTCAGGGTTATAGGTTTGAGCCCCATGTTGGGCTCAAAAATAAAATATTACTTAAAAATTACTTAAAAATAAAATCTTTAAAAGGATAACAGTAGTTACATCTAAGTGGTAGACTCATGGGTATTTGACTTTCTTTTTTATACTTGTCTATGTTGTCTGCTTTTTTCTACTCTTGAACAGTAAGTATGTATTAATTTTATGAATAGAAAGAAAAAAACCCAGTAGACTGATAAGTAGGGTAAAGGTGCTCTCAAAGCAATTCTAAAAGAGAATTTTCCAAGATACTTTGAGTAATGGCAGTATCAGTAGATACTTAAGTCTCCTACAGTCAAAATGTGAAGGAAACAACAATTACTTCTTGGATAATAACTTGATACGGCAGTTGAAGTTAGCCTTATTATGTTATAGTTACCTCTTCAGCACCCAAGATTCTGTTACCCACAGTGTTTTATTCTCCCAACCCTTCTTCAAGTACTGGCAATCAACAGTGAGGGGAGCTCAGACGATATCTGGAGCAGGAAACACCTCAGTTTGCCTGAGTTGAGAAATACCTCTTAAGAGCACCCTAAATTCATTGCTTCTAATGACATCCAGCAATATTGGCTTGGCCTTCCACTGGCTAGGGGGTGAGAGTGGGAAGAGGGTGTAGGTTGGGGGGAAAAGTCATACTACGATGGGAAAAATGGCCCTTCAAATGTCGGTTTTCAAAGGCTGGACTGGCATTCTGGATGGTGCCTCGGAGGTAGGCTAGTGGGAGCCAATCCTTAAGAACAGCCTGGACGGGATGAGGTGAAGACACTGAGGAGAAGTGACCTTGGAAAGCTGTCGATAACCCACCAGCCACAGCAATCACTGGACCTCTAGGAGTGCTTCCACACGAACTTTAAAAGAAACTATCACTACTTCCTACTGGTGCAATTTCTAGTTCAGAGCTGACTCTCCAAGCCCCGGAGTCATCTGTTGGGGGCATCCATGCAGCTGGGCTGACACTGCCTAGTGCCTCACCAGCAACTCTGAACTCAAATATAATGGATAGAAAGAAAGGGGAATGAAGAAGAGGTAAGAGAATTCTCACCCTCCTGGCTTTTGGTAACTTTTAGCTTACTTACATACCCTGAATTATGATGATTTATTATAAGGTGAACGATTTTTGGAAAGACAGATTTAGCCTATGGGCTAAATTCTTAAGAGTATCAATGCAGATTCTAGGACTTAACCATTTACGTGTAGAAGAGCAATTTCTGTATCAACAATTTTATACAGCCTGTAGGCCACGGATAATTAATGTTGTAATATCACACTAGCACGATAACCTAAAATACGACCAGGCTTGAATGTGTGTGACTCTTGCCCACGGAGTGATTATGTAGTGCAATCGGCACAAGACAGCAAAGCCCCCTGACCTTCAGGCTGGAGGACTGTGCTGAGAACACGAGCGCTGTGGCATTTTGAGGCTGAGATTCAGATAACATATAGACATGGGAAAAGAGACACATCTGTCATATCTTCCAGACTGAGCTGAGGACATCTGCACTACTGCCACCATCTCACTGTCATACAGCAGGAAAAATGGATGTAAAAATAGAAGCGATACAGCGACTATCAACACGGAGGCAAGTGAACGTAGCAGTGTGCAGGAGTACTGACGCGGAGCAGGAACGCCTCCTTCCAGGGCGGGCTGGACAACGTGCGACCCAGCTAAAGGTGTTTCCACCACCCGTGCCAGCCCTGACGGACTGATTTTATTTTGGCCAGCTTTGTTGAGGTTACGACTGACAAGATTGTGGACATTTAGGTTGCACGACATGATTTTTTTTTTCTTTTTTTGAAGGTGTGCATCATAAGGGATTAGGAGGAGGGAAAATGTGAGGTCATAAACCTCCCGAGAGCAAGTAATGCCCTCCTGACAGAAGAGTGAAGGAGCCCGTTTGTTCAGAAGAAAATGCCTCCCTGGGAGTTCCTCACCTCACCATGCGAATTATCTCTTCTTTGTTAGACTTAGGAAGAGGCTGAACAGTTGTGTGTAGAACAGCAAGGATTTTAACAATGAGAGTGCGGGATGAGAGGACAAAGGTGGCTTAAAAAAGGCTGACGGAGGTTCGACACCCAGAAAATAACTACCCTTGTCTCCTGTGTCACCTCCGCTGCGCTGGGGGGATGCTGAGAGCCCATTCAGTGGATTCAGTACAGCAACGAAGTGGAAGATTCTTTATCCCGAGAGTATCCATCTACAGGTGAAGTGCCCAGATGGATCTTTTTGTTATTGTTTGACCTTTGTTTTCTAAACTAATAGAATTCACCTGCCCTGAAACTCACCCTTCAAAAGTGTACAATTCAGTGGTTTTCAGGATATCTACAAGGTTGTGTACGCATCACCACTATCTAATTCCAGAACATTTTCCTCATTCCAGAGAGGAACCCTGTACCCATTAGCAGTCTCCCCGCCCCCGTCTCCCCAGCTGCCAGCGACCATCCATCGACCTTCTGTTTCTACAGATTCACCTCTTCTGGACATGGCATATACTCGGAAGCAGATAATATGTGGCCTTCTAGGTTTGTCTTCTTTCACTTAGTGTAATGTTTTGGTTGTTCATGCACACTGCAGGCTGGATCAGTATTCCATTTTATGGCCGAACAATAGTCTATGATAGGTCTGTGCCCCAAACTGTTTATCCAGCCGTCTGCTGTTCAGAGTCAGGGTTGTTTCCCATTCGGGGCTAATAGGAACAATGCTGCGGGAAACATTCGTGTACGGGTTTTCTCATGGACACGTGGTTTCATTTCTCTTGGCTGCGGACCTAGCAGGAGAATTGCTGGGTCCTACTGTAACTGGAAATTTCACTTTCCGCAGCCCTTCCAGACTGTTTCCCCAAGCGACTACACTATTTTACCTTTCCCACTGGCACTGTTTGAAGGTTGTGATTTTCCACACCCTACGTACACTCATTACTATCTGTTTTCGATTCTAGCGGGGGACAAGTGGTATCTCACTGCGTTTTGCCGTTCAGGAAAAATGTCGAAGGCATCCATATACAGAGTGTAAAAAGACAATGCTTATGGAGTAAACGCCCCATCTCTCTCCAGAACCATTTCCATGAGGCAAATACTTCAAATTCCCTTAGCGGTTTCTTCTGGTATTCATCTTCTCTCTCTGGCAATATGCTTGTCCTGCTGTTTTTAAAAATCAGTTTCTGATATTCTCTCCTGACGTCCAGCTACGGAGAATGAGCTTTCAGCTCTCTTCCCTTCGCCCAGGCGCGCACAGACACACTCTCACTTTATCCTTCCATCTTCAAAACAGGACTCTCCCCTCCATTTTTGGTTAAACCAAGAATCGGCACTTACGCCGTTAGGACCACGTCTTCACAGCCATGTGGTGTGCGGACATTTGCTTAATCATACTTTTACCCTTAGGGTGCAGATGACGTAGAGCAAAAAAGTTGCCTCTTTTTTTTTCATTTATTTCCACAGTTTTCGACATAATTATTTGCTACTTCATCCTCAAATTCTGCAAGAAAACTAAAAATCTCTGGTCATTTGCCAACACGTGGGCATTCTATTTCCTTCTTTGTCCTTTCCTGTTTTTGCTTTTGTTTCTTGGGAGTCGCTCCTCCAGGGCCCTCCGGCAATCCTGCTCTCCTGGGGACCGGGACCCGCCTGATTGCGGGCCTGCTGCGGAGCTGCTGTCCGGGGACTTCCCGTCGCCACCCCCGACTTCTCTCCTCTGGGGCATCGCCTGCTTCCTGGATCCCGTATCTCCCTCCGGCCTAGTTTTACCCCTCGGTTTACAACAGCATAATCTTCCGGTAGCTCCTTTATTCCACCATTCCTGCTCTCTTTTGTGTTAAGTAGATTTTGTTTTTTGAGAGAGAGAGAGTGCAAGTGAGCAAGGGAGAGAGAGAGAGAGAGAGAGAGAGAGAGAATCCCAGAAAGGGCAGAGAGAGAGAAAGAAGTGGGGCTTGAGCTCACCTGATGCGGGGCTCGAACTCACAAACTGTGTGATCGTGACCTGAGCAGAAGTCAGATGCTTAACGCATGGGCACCCAGGTGCCCATTAAATAGATATTTTGAAGTGTACCATTGTCATTCCTTTGTTTCTTTAAGGTTTAAAAAAATTTTTTTTTAATGTTTATTTATTTTTGAGAGATAGAGACAGAGAGCGAGCAGGGTAGGGGCAGAGAGAGAGGGAGACACAGAATCCAAAGCAGGCTCCAGGCTCAGAGCTGTCAGCACAGAGCCTGACATGGGGGCTCGAACCCATGAACCGTGTGATCATGACCTGAACCGAAGTTGGACACTTAACCGACTGAGCCACCCAGGTGCCGCCCCCCGCCCCTTTTTTTTGAGTTCTTAGTGATTGCCCTGGTGATTCCAGTTAACAACTTAAAACCGTCTAGTTGAGATGAATACCAACTTCCTTTCGATAGCAAACAAAGTTGTTTATGGCTGCTTTCCTGCTACCCCGGCAGAGGTGAGTGGTTGTGACAGAGTGTGTGCACAAGGTCCGTGAAGCCTAAAACTTTACCATCTGGCCCTAGATGGAAAAATTCACCGATACCAATCCAGTGCCCTGATTTTCGTGATCACATTCTTTCCCTCCTGCCTCCAAGCATGTAAGTAATCTTTTCTCCTCTGAGCTCTCACTGTGTTTCACCTTTCCTAAAACCGAAAAATCAAGTGCGTGTGCTAAGAAACCAAATGAAAGGGCACAAAACAGTATCAGTGAAGTGTGAAAACCTCTTGTGCACGTCGCTGTATTTAAGATGCTCAGCATGCAGTTCACCACGATCTAGGAAATCCAATCCTTCAACATGAAGTGGCTCTCAGGATAATGACTATTGATTCGAATCTGAACATTTCCCACGCTGGTGTCTTCACCACCTCATCCCATGCCCAGGCAGGGCATTTCCACATGTGTGTTCTGTCCGGTTGCACACCCCAGGCGGGGCTTGTTTCTGTCTGACCAGCATCCACTTCCCATCCTCTGATAAGAGTTATTTCAGACGAGGGATGGGGACACGACATGGGGCACTGTGTAGGCAGCTGCCCGGGACCACTCTCAGGAGGGGGCCTGCCTGAGCTCAAAGCCCACCGCAAGGCAGGGAGAGCCAACAGGGAGGGAGTGAGCAGGCCCCAGTGACATGGCTTCGCCTCTGCCCTTGGCTGTACCTTTGGACTTTCCAGTCAGGTGCATCAAATACATCCCTGTTCCTGTGCAGGCCCGTTCGAGTTGTGCTGTGGTGCTTACGGGCAAAAGGAGCTGTGGCTGACACAGACACCGGAAACAGAGGCTGAGTCTCTTTTGGGGTAGAGGCTTAGGCCCGACATCTTCACGAGGGCCCTTCATTTTTAGCAACGTTAGAGTAAACTCTTCTGCTCTAGGTCAGGACCTGGACTAATTTTAGTCTAACGCAGGGTCAATTTCAGAACTAAGAAGGAATGTCTCAAATTCAGGTGACTGTCCTTGACAGAATAGAAAAAAACCTAATGGTTTCCAAAATGACTGACCATGAAGAGAATGACACCACCGAGTGCAACTGGTCAAATGCCTGATAAGGCACATCGTGAAAGGCAATCGGGGCGCCATTTCATGCGACAAAAGCATTCCTTGTACTTCGCTATTTTTCAGAGCATCTTTGCATCCAGGACTTCATCACATTCACCTAGGATCCTTTTTGAGAAATGACCCGCATTTTATTATTTATTATTTTTTTAATGACCCACATTTAAAAGTCTTTTCTAAGCATAAAAACCAAAATATGTTTTATAAATAATTACACATTCATTTCTTTATAAATAAAAACCCTAAAATGCTTATTCTTCCCCAACTCTAGTTTTGGGTCCCTGATATTTATTTATTTTGTTAGTCAGCTCTTCTCAATTCTAGGCCACAAACAAGAATTCTTTATTTTCCCGGATTTAGAGGACCTCCGAGCTTTTTTTTTTCCTAGCTTGTTTTTCCTCCCACCCCCTCCTAGGCTGTGACGTGTCTACGTAACCTGCCTGTCCTTAGTGCGCGCCTCACACAAGAAGTGTGCGGAGTCCACGGGCCAAGTTTTGAACCCCCAACTCTGTTACTTCCTAGCGTCACGGTCCTGAACAAGTGTCTAAATCTGCAAAACGAGGATAAAATACACCTCATGTCATTGTCGTAAAGATCACGGAGACATATGCCACAGAGACACCATTAGTGTGCAGTAGATGGCAGCGGTCATTATCTGGTGGCCAAAAGAATGAGTTCTGCCAACCAGTGCTCCCTGTGCTTTCATCCCACATGGGAGGCTTGTAAGAACCAGCAGCTGCATATATTTTTGAAATCGAAGCTGCACGAGGGCAGAGACTTTGTCTTGTTCATCACGATAGCCCCAGCACTTACTAGATGACTGGCACAGAACAGGTATTCAAGACGTATTTACTCAGTGAATCAATGAATGAATATAGGTGATCCAGGTATAATTTTACTGATATTCTGATTTTATGGATGAGGAAACTGAGGCCCAGAGAGGTTAAGTGACTTGTAGAAAGTCCCACGGTGGGTTGGGGGAAGGATTAAGATATAGTCCTCCTGCCTGGTTTTTCTTCCCTTCTACCATATCACCTCGTCGGGCCTTACCTTATGATCCAAAAATTCAAGTGCGGCGTCTTTGTTACTAAATGATTTTCAAGGGGGGCAGAAATGATTCTGCAATTTTAAAACCTACCGTGGTATCCACAGCCTTGACTTTCTCTGTGGGGATGTGCTTTGGGACAGGTTCTGTCTGTGACAGCATCACACAGCCTTCAGCACCCAAGGTGACGATTACGACCTGACACCCCCTTTCCAGGAGCACCTGTGCAGCCCTCCCAGCGTCTGCAGGGCTGCTGACCGAGAGGCCGGTTAGGATCTCAGCCTGGAATACAGAACAGTGAAAGGAAGCAGCGGTGAGAAAAGTAACGTGGGTCCAGATTAGATTTGTTTTTCTAGAAAAATGTCTCCCTTCTTTTGCATAACAACCAATGCGGTGGGGAACTTTGATGGATACTGGCTGAGGAAAATAAATTAAAAAACGCGATAACAATGACAACAACTTGCTATCAATGACATTTTCGGGGCAACTGGGGAAATGTGACTGTGGCCTGAATATCAGATGACAGCACAGAATCACTAATAATTTTCTTAGATGGGATAGTAGTGTTGTGGCTCCTCTTAGGAGATGCGCGCTGAAGTAATTAGGGGTGAGGTTTCATGTTATGTGCAGCTTACTCTGAAATGACGCAACGAAAACAAAAAGAAATACACACAGGGGAGAGGGGAAGCCATGTAGGAAATGTTAACAACTGTTTAGGTGGCGAGCATCTGACTATTCATCGTGTTGCTCTTCCAGCTCTTCTGTGTGTGTGTAAGCTAATTTTCATCAAAAAGAGTTAGAGGGAACAAAGAATTCTACAAAAGAAAGGAAGAGGGGAGGGAAGAAAGGAGGAAGGGAGGGGCTGCTGCCAATGAGTTTGATACAGAAGTCACGTCTGTAAATTTCACATCTAAGGTTGTAATTCTTCTGGGCTCTTCCTGGGTCATAATGCCTTTCTCTTATTACTAGCCACAGCTGTCCATGTTTGGACAACACCCATTTATTTTGTTTTGCTCAAGAAGATGGAGGCGTGGAAGGAGAGGCACTGACATCGCAGAGAAAGCCATATGCTGATATATTCAGGAGATGTCCACCACTTACTAATTCTGGGACTTTTCCCAAGTCACATAGAGTCTGTAAAATGAGGGACTTGCACAGGACCCAGAATATTCTCTCCCAGAATATAAAAAAGGCTCTGGCTGAAGTAGGGGTGAAGGGCTGTGGCCTGGCTTCCTCACCTCCTAAGCATCCCTCTAGCTTCTCTGGGGACGCTCTATGGTTCTGAAATTAGTGGCTGAAAAATCACTGGACCATCGGATGAATTATATGATACTTTTTGACTCAAAAAGTTTATAACCAAATTCTGTCTTTCCTGTATCCTATTTCTCCCTAAGAATGGGTCTATCTCTTCCCGTGCTTGCTCTGAACGTGCCCAGATTAACCCTTTTTGTTGCCTGTAAGTCACCCCACAGTGTCTGCTCCTTCTGGGCTTTGGTCTTTCCTGGAAGCAAATGTTTCCTTAACTTGACTATGTGTGCTTCCTGAACCATCTTTTCTACAAGACCCTTTCTGTCTGAGTTGGCTATGCCTAGAAGCCACCTTTTGTTTTCTTTTTATAAGTTTTTCACTGATCTTCGTTACTGAGATCACTTACATCTGTTGAGTTAGTTGGGTCTATTTTCAGAAACACTGTATTCTTGTGGTTTCTAAAAACCTGTTAGAAAACTATTCTTTGATGAAATATCCTGAACGTAAAAATAATGCAACAAACACCCATGTACCTACCACCCACTTCTAACAAGTCTTAACATTTTACTTTATTCACTTCAGATATTGTTCTCTAAAGAAGGTAAATGATGGAGCGCCTGGCGGCTCAGTCAGTTCAGTGTCTGACTTCGGCTCAGGTCACGATCTCACGGTCCGTGGGTTCAAGCCCTGTGTTGGGCTCTGTGCTGACAGTTCAGAGCCTGGAGCCTGCTTCTGATTCTGTGTCTCCCTCTCTCTCTCTGCCCTCCCCTGCTCACGCTCTCTTTCACTCTCTCAAAAATAAAATAAACTTTAAAAAATATTTTTAAAAAGCTGAGTGATGTCTTCCATAGATATTATTTATTAATGTGCTTTTCCCCTTAACATTATTTCATTTGTGCTGATATGTGTAGCTCTGCTTCTGTTGAACCACGCAGCATTCCGTATACTGCAAAAATACTGCAAATATACGACAGTTTAAAAAAAATTTATTCTCCTTTTCATGGACACTCATTTTTCCATTTTCCCCTTTTACAAGCAATGAAGTATTGGATATTCTTATCATGTCTATAAAAATCTGTCTTTCTTTCCTTTGGCTGTTAAATTTTTTTTTGTTTTTACTCTGGATTTTATGCAGTGCCACTAAAATGTACGTTAGTAGAGAGTTGTTTCTGTGTATCTCGAGTGGTACTTTTAAAACGCTTCGATCTGAAGACCGGTGCCTTCTTTCAGTTCTAGCAAACAACTTGCAGTTTTTCCTCCAATGTGGCTTTTCTCTAGTTCCCTTCTTTTTCTTCTTTCACTTCCATTAGATGTATGTTAGGGCCTCACGACCTATCTTTCTTTCCTCCAAATTCCTCCGTAAGATTAAAAAAAAAGTTTCTTTGATATTTTCTAGGTGAATTCACTTCTGGTGAATTGATCAAGATTCTAAGTTCACTAATTCTTCAATTCCAGTCTGTTTGTCTTCCCAGTGAGTGTTTTATAGAAAGATTTTTATAGTGCTCTTCATCCATTTTGAGTTTGTTCTTGTGTATGGTGTACGAAAGTGGTCTAGGTTCATTCTTCTGCATGTTACTCTCTGGTTTTGCCAACACCATTTGGAAGAGATTTTTTTCCATTGGATGCTCTTTCCTGCTTTGTCAAAGATTAGTTGGCCATACATTTGTGGGTCCATTTCTGGGTGCTCTATTCTGTTCCATTGATCTAAGTCGAAGTGTCTGTTCTTGTGCCAGTACCATACTGTCTTGATGATTAAAGCTTTGCAATCCAGCTTGAAGTCCAGAATTGTGCCTCCAGCTTTGGTTTTCTTTTTCAACATTACTTTGGCTATTCAAAGTCTTCCCTGGTTCCATACAAATTTTAGAATTGTTTGTTCTATCTCTGTGAAGAATGCTGGTGTTATTTTGATACGGATTGCGTTGAATATGTGGATTGCTTTGGGTAGTATCGACATTTTAACAGTATTTGCTCTTCCAATCCATGAGCATGGAATGTTTTTCCATTTCTTTGTCTTCTTCAATTTCTTTCATAAGCTTTCTATAGTTTTCAGTGTCATTTTCAAGATTTCTAATTGATTTTTTTAAAATGTTTTTATTTATTTTTGAGAGAGAGAGAGAGAGAAAGCAAGCAAGTGTGAGAGGGCAGAGAGAGAGGGAGACAGAATCCAAAGCAGGCTCCAGGCTCTGAGCTGTCAGCACAGAGCCCGACGCGGGGCTTGAACCCACGAGCTGTGAGATCGTGACCTGAGCTGAAGTCGGACACTTAACCGACTGAGCCACCCAGGTGCCCCCTCTAATTGATTTTTATATTCACATATTGTTGCTTTGATTCTGTTTCTCTCTTTCTCTTTTTTAAATGAATGAGAATCTCAATCATACTTATTTTATCTATCTATTAAGAGTGAGTGACAGGCGGGGAGAGAGAGAGAGAGTAAGAGAGAGAGAGAGAGAGAGAGAGAGAGAGGAGAATCCTAAGCAGGCTCCACGCTCAACACAGAGCCCATGTAGGGCTTGATCCCAACAACCCTGGGATCATGACCTGAGCCGAACTCGAGTCAATTGCTCATCCGACTGAGCCACCCTGGCATCCCTCAGTCCCTTATTTCAATGTCTTTTTTACACTGTTTCACTATTTGTATTTCACCCCGGGAAAATTCATCTTGGATTGTTGATTTTGTTGGATAACTCTTGAGCATTATGTTTCGACATCTGCAGGCTCACTTTGCTCTCTGAGAGTTGGAGAATTCCACACTTTCGCTCCCACTCGGCTTATCCCTGCCTTTCCAGTGGTTTTATAGTTGCATCCATCAGGGCCCTGAGGATCTCTAAACCAGAGGCAGGTGTTCTATCGGCAATACGGAGTTCCTGTTCTGTTGTCATTGGCCAACCTCGTCACATTCACAGTCACCGCGTTAGCATTTGGCTTAATTCCTTCCTGATCAGAGGCAGTACCTCTGTCCTCCTATCTCCTCACTTTGGGAGCCTTACATATGCTATAGTCCTGGGCAGCAGGCTTAACAGCTTCCTCCAACTTTTTTGGTAAGCGGGCGAGCCTTAGCCCAGCACCTCCGGGTTCAAGGAGCGGGCACATTTCTAGTGCTCATTACCCATTAGAGATCCCTACCACTTACGCCTGCCTCTGAGGCCCTCAGGGCTGAATGCTCTAGGATTCTGCTCCCTTTCTGATTCATGGATTATCTTGTTTTTGAGTTTCCGAGTACCTTATCATTGTCTCTTTGTATCTTTATATATCAATGGTCTGTTGGAGCAGAGGGAGTGTCTTAAAGCATGAATATACATTATTATCGTGATTAGAAGGCATCCACAAAGGGGCACCTGGGTGGCTCATTCAGTGAAGCGTCTGACTTTGGCTCAGGTCAAGATTTCGCGGTTTGTGAGTTCGAGCCCTGCGTCAGACTCTGTGCTGACAGCTCGGAGCCTGGAGCCACCTTCAGATTCTGTATCTCCCCCTCTCTCTGCTTCTCCCCCCTCGCTTACACTCTGTCTCTCTCTCAAAAATAAATAAACATTAAAAAAAATTTAGAAGTCATCCCTAAGATGTTAGATTTTTAACGTTTTTCTTTTTTCCATTAAGTGTTTGAGATCAATTTTCTTAAAGACTAGAGTTTGTTCATTTGTTCATCCATTCAAAAAGCATTTACTAGGTGCCAACTATGTGCACAGAAACCGTGAAGGACAAGAAATAATTACAGCAGGTCCCCCTTATCTGCAGTTTCACTTTTCCTTGGTTTTAATTACTCGTGGTCAGCCGCAGTCAGTAGGTGACCCTCCTTCGGTCATATCATCGGAAGGTTAATAGCAGCCTAACGCTATGTCCCGGTGCCTGTGTTGCTCACCTCACTTCATGCCGTCATGCAGGCATTTTATCATCTCATGACATCTCAAGTGGGGGAGGGGTGAGTATAGTACAGGAAGATATTGAGAGAGAGGGACCACATTCACAAAACTTCTATGATAGTATATTGTTATAACTGCTCTATTTTATTGTTAGTTATTGCTGTTAACCTCTTACTGTGCCTCCTTTATAAATTAAACATTATCCTAGGTATGTATGCATAGGAGAAAAAAATATATATATAATGATAATATATATTGGGTTCAGTACTCTTCATGGTTTCAGGCATCCGCTGGGGGTCTTGGAACTTACCCCCTGTGGATAAATGGGGATTACTATATTGTTATAAGCCACTAACTCTGGGGGTAATTTATTATGCAACAATAGATAACTATACAGTTAGAGAGAGCCATTAGGGATACGACAGTGAATAAGACCGACGTCCCTGGCCTCACAGGACTAGTAATTCAATGGAGAAGACAGAAGTATTGACCAAGTCATTTGAGCCATGATGGGTGTTTGAAGAATAGTGTTCTGCAAGTATCTAGCAGGGAAATCTAAGCCAGTTGGCTGTGGAGGGTAATCTAATTTCTTTCTGTGAAATGGTGACTATTTCCCACAGTTCCTTCCTTCCAGCATGAGGCCTGGCCACGACAGGTGCTCAAAAATATTGCATACCCTATTGTGATTGGTTGAAATTAGTTTCCTTGTGGCAGTCTTTGTTTTGTTTTACTTCATGTTCTGAGAGATGAAATTAACAAAAAGACGGGCCAGGAAATCCTGGAAACATTCATTCAGGCTTTGAACCACATGGAAAATTACCCGTACTGTTCTTTAATTATTAACTTTCTCTGCATGTCGCATCGTATAGTATGTCCTTGCCTCCCAACGTTGAGAGAGAGCTCTGGTCTTAAACTGTCTGACTTATACAAGGGAAAGATATTGAATTTTTCTTCCTAAAATGCTTCAGAATGAGTGGCACGATCTGAATGTATTGATCGATATTTTACTCAGATCTATGCATTATGACCCTCAGATGGACTGAGAAAGCCCTCTCGTAACAGAGCGGCCCCTGAAGTCCCTCCCGTGGCATCAACGGAGAACCTATGCCTATGCCTGTTCACCCAGGCAGTCACAGGGTCTTCGCAAGACAACGCAGCAAATGCTCCAAGGGTCATACAGTAATTAGGGTTGTAGTTGAATTTGAATTTCAGATAAGTAACAAATAATTTTGTAGCATAAGCGTTTAGTATATTATTTGCTGTTTGTTTGAAATTCAAATTTAACTAGGCATCCTGTATTTTTATTTGCTAAATCTGGCAACTCTAATACTACCTAGTCCATAAAATGTGGAATAATTAAAAAAGAAAACAAGACACCAATAGCGTGAAGGCAGGGAGGGGACTGAAATAGGCTGAGGTTTGAGAAGTCCCAGACTATAGAGATGACTCAGGGAATCTTTTTTTCCCTCCAGGACTCACTAATATCCTTTTCTCCACACCCCAGTGAGCTGAAAAATCTGTTTTCACTGGCCTCAAGAATGCACATGAAATCAAACTGATGTGCTTAGCCCCGCCTCTTTGCTTTATCCATTTGTATGAAAGTCTCTGGTTTCTCTTGGAATGAGCAAAACCTTCCGTCCTTACCTCAGTTTCATTGCAGCAAAACACATCTGAGAGGGAGTAGAAGCGAGGATCCAGGCCAGCAATGGCAGGAGCTGGATTGAACAACGTTTTCACTGTAAAGGAACGGAAAGGGGGCTCAGGGGTCATCATTCTTAACAAGGTGCGCCGACGGACATTCGCTAAGGGCAATCCCCACGTGCAACCACTTTCCCCAGGAAATGAAAAGTCAACTTAGTTACAGGTGCAGAAGTCTGAGTCTCAGTCTCTATGATGGTCTAGTACCAGGCCCTTCTTATTTCTGCTTGCTCTGTTTTTCATTTTGCAACATTTCAGCTTCCAGGGCAAGCATCGGTATTAAAATTGAGATGATTACAAAGTTGTGGCAAAGGCACTAAGAACATTAAAGAAAATTTGAAATGCTGTGGCCTGAAAGGACATGTATGAGGTGAACATTCAGGCTGGTGAACATTCTTGTTCATAAATCCATTTTCCAGGAAAGAAAAGAAGTTAGAAAAGAAATAATGAAGAAGTCAAAAATTTCCCGGTAAGAATAGTTAAGTAGGGAGTTCGTGTACAAATGCAGGTTTTGAACACCTATGTATATCTTCCAGATATATCACAATCGCCCATGCAAACATATACTTTTTTTCCCTAAGATGCTATTTTTAAGTAATCTCCACATCCAAGGTGGGGCTCGAACCCACAACCCTGAGAGCAAGAGTTGCATGCTCCACCGATTAAGCCAGCCAGGCACCCCAAACATACACTTTCATAGAAACTTATGTTCTTGGCTTCTGTGAGCAATCTGGGAACATAAAGGAAAGCTTGATTGAGAAAGGACGAGAAATTCAATCTGAGGCCGAGAGCTAGCTCAGACTAGGAACCAAGAGAAGGATGGATTGGGATAGCAGACACAGGGAAAATGAGAATGTCACAGCCGTTACAGTGTCAGAAGAATTTTTGCAGTGTTCAGAGGAGGAAAGGGAACCTCAGAGAGATGAGGTCCCAGTCTAAGGTCATATGCTGGGACATGGTTAAGCTGGGTGCCTGTCTGCGGTCCTCCAGCTTTAAGCCTAGTGTTTGGTCATCTCTCTAGGCCAGGACCCTGTTTATAGCAACATGAGCCTCCATTCCAACTTACAATATTTTAAACATATATTATTTAAAATATATAACATATATATTAATTAGTTGTTTTTTAAAAGTCTTTAGAAATCACAATCACAGGAAGTTCCTTCTTTGTCAAGACACTTATCCACCAGAGTCCCAATTAGATTGGCTGGTCTTCTTTTTCTCTCCCCAGGTCCACTGACTTATGTATTTAGTAGCCTCAATCTACTATGGACCCACAGAGTAAACTCCTCTGGCTGCAGTTCTCAGAGAACCGTCTAGAACAGTGACCCACAAGCTTCCTTGCACATCCGCCTCACTAGGAGAGCTCACTAAAGTGCATGACTTCTGGGCTCCCCCTCGAACCCACTGATCAGAGTCTCTTGGGGTAGGATCGGGCACGTGCATATTGAGGAGTTCTCCAAGTGGCTCTTCCATAGCTACTGTGGCACCGATCCGTTCCACATTCTTGGGGAGAGGCTTATCGGCACGTGGCTAATGGAAACTGTCCACTACTTCTCCCTGGTAAAGCTAGCTAGTTTGCTTCCATCCTTTCCTTGGTCTTAGCATTTTAGTTTGGTCCGTGGATCTTGTCCAGTGGTCTACAGGCTAATGCTATTCCCACATTTTCATTATTTTAGAATGCAGAATGTCCACCCACAGAAATCCTATGGCATATTTTTGGCTGCTTATATTTTTGCACAGGTTATTGTGCAGCCTAAATTAGAAAGCGGGTGTAAAAGCCCTATGTAAACTGTAGAGTGCTGTACAAGTGTGAGAGGTTATTACTGTTATTATATTGTCCTTTACACACAGCTCGACATCCCCGCCTGTCCACCCATCTCTTTTGCCTTCTGTTGGAGTTTGTAGCCTGGCAACAGTCTCTCTCATTGGTTTTGTCGCTTCCGCAAGGTCTTAGCGATGTCAATTACGCATAAGGGCCCTCGGTGCCCAGCGTTCCAACACACGCATTTCCTTTTTACCATTCTAGAACAAATATACTGCTCCCTATTTTCCTTGAATGATAAATGAAAAAGCATTGCTCACGTATTGTGATCTCCAAATCTGCACGCAAAGGCATTTGAGCACAGGTTACAGCGTGGTACCAGTGTGGGACAACAGCTTTGAGCCATTCTTAGAAAAGTTCTATTTCATCTCTAAAGATCCCTGACCCAGCAATTCCTTCTCCAAACCTATCCTACAGAAGATACGCAGGCAGGCAAAGACGAGGTACAGTGAGGTTCAGGATGTATAGTCACGTTCGGCTCTGTTTTTAACAGCAAAAAAGAAAAAGACAAAAAGAAACCTAGGCTTCTATCAGAGAGGACTGGTTAGGAAAAAAAAATACCTCTAATGGAATATTCTCCTGCTGTTCAAAAGAATGAAGCAGACCTCTAATCACAGAAAGATGTCTACAACTTATAAGTGAAAAAAGGAAGTTTTGTAATCAAATCCATCGTACGACCCTCTCTCTCTTTTTTAAATCAAACAAAACGTAATTATATGCGTATTTGTATTTATCCCCTTGCACAGAAGAGAACAAAGTCTGAGAGGTTACTCACTAAACTAATAAGGGATTAGTTCCAAAGCATGATGGGCATCCGTCTGACCACAGATTACCTGTCGTACACCAGGCGAAGACATCATTCTTAAACCATGTATAATACCTTACATCAAAAACCAAGTACATTGTGAATGAAATGATACAATGTCTGGCTGTCGCTTCCAAGGTTGCGGGGGGCGGGGGGGAGGTGGGGAGTAGTGAGTTGGGATATACATTCAACAGGACTGGCCATGTGTTGAGAATTACTGAAGCTTAACGAGAGTAAATATGGGCTTACTGTACTATTCTCTGTATGTCCAGATAGATTTGAAATTTTCCATAACAAAAAACAAATTTTAAAGACACAGTTACATTGCATTTTAAGCAATAAAAAGAGTTGCTGGAATGAGAACTTCTAGAATATGATTTGACCATAAATATTGAATAAAAACCAATCCAATCTTATTTGCTTGTATTTTGCTGAAGGAAAGCATTCTTACCAATGCTGGATGGGAACAGGCTGGATATGTAGGCTTAGAGTCTGACTAGTAACTAAATTTAGGGGAAAACGGAAAAATACCATAAAGCTAAGGACTCTCTTTGGCTCGTGCTACCACGAATAAGCATAAATATTTTACCAGGGTGAAAAAACTGTGAAGAATCAGTAGATGTAGTTAATCAAAGAAGAACGCAACTTTGTGATGGTTAAGGTGGGAAATAATGATGTCATCCCGGAACCACACAAAAGTAGAGGACACAAGATGGACCCATTGAGTCACTTGGACCTGGAGGGGTGACCGATAGCACCCGACGTAGACGGGCTAAGCTCCCGGTTGTCCTAACAGCATGCCAGTGGCTGGCCCAGTGATGTCAGTGAGGAACGGGTGAGCCCTGTGGGGGCAGATGCATAGGTGCAAAGCCAGGAAAATGAGGCGGAAGCGCTCCATGGTGTTACCATGGAGGGCAGGAGCCAGACAGTTAAGAAGGCCCTGATAACGAGCTTGGGGACACCTGGGTGGTGCAGTCGGTTAAGCGTCCAACTTCGGCTTAGGTCATGATCTCGCGGTTCATGAGTTCGAGCCCCATGTCGGGCTCTGTGTTGACAGCTCGGAGCCTGGAGCCTGCTTCAGATTCTGTGTCTCCCTCTCTCTGCCCCTCCTCCGCTCACACTCTGTCTCTTTCTCTCTCAAAAATAAACATTAAAAATTTTTGGGAAAAAAAAAACTAGCTTGGAGAAATAGGAAGAAAGTTGCCCTAAGTAAAGAAACCGGGCGAAGCTTGGGGTAACAAAACACCAGCTTGGCAGCCTCCCTCTAGGGGTTGTTTACTGAGAGTTGATCAGCAGAAACGCTCAAAAGTTGGGCTCTGTGCTGGACAGCCTGACTGTGAAAGTCAAGGTGGCCGGCCAAAATGTTTGGTTTGCCAAATGGAAAAGGACTGAAGTGGCATTAAAAGATATTTTGTGTCCTACCTAGGATTTAATCTTGGCGATCTTACAATCTCAATTATTTATAATTGTTCCTGTAATGTTCCATTTGCTTTGAAATGGATGCGAAGACCAGACCCAGCACGCCTAATTTCATCCCGAGCAGCTGCCGCGCCAGCTCTCTGCTGTGGGCCTGCCTCGCAGCGCCCGGACCCACGGAGGAGGGGACCGGGGGGCGCCACTGGCTCGCTTCTGGCGCCGCAGGTGCTGTCTGTTAAAGACCAACGCGCTCCTCTTGGTGAAGACCAAGAGATTTCTGGGACGATACGTTCAAAGACGGAGGGCGGTCTTTTCCCTCCGTATTTTAACAACTCTCCCTAATCCAGTTATACACTGTGTTTAATTCAGAGCGCATTACTTGCCAGAAGCACAGAGAAGGCGGCTGCGATCGGCCCGCAGAGGAGGGGGAGGGGCGTTTTACCACCTTGCCTGCGGACCGAACACTGCCCTGGGCGCAGCGGCGATCTCGCAGGGCGACGGGCAGGGCTGACATTCAACTACCGCGAGAGCTCTCGGCCCAGTTCTCTTAGGTCACAGAGGAAGAAAGTGAGGCCCAGAGCAAAGAACTGCCTGCCTTGCACGCGGTCCTCCATTCACTAAGGAATAGATTCTGAATTCAGAGCCAAACCTCATGACTCCCAAACCAGTGCTCCTTTCATTGTATCGCTCTTCTCTTAGTGAGAAGGAAGACATTAAATTCATCCACGCACACACCACACATACACCCCCCCCCCCCCCCCCATGGTATAGAATCTAAGCTGCTTCTGGCCGGTGACTGTAAGCAAGCACCTGCTGAGTTCTGGAGGAGTGTGTGTGCATGTGTGCTTGTGTAGGTGTGTGTTTTGGGGGGAGCGTGTAAGGGGTGCAGCGCAGAAAGCACTCTAGGACCCCGAGACGGAGCAATAAAAACACTGAGAGCTTAGGGTTACATGAGGAACAATGCTACAGCTCATGGATTTTACTTTTCTTCACAAAGGCTCAGTTCCTTGGAACCAATGGGATGCGGCAGTTTCTTTATTTGAAGTGTGCTCCAGGACACAGAACTTGGGTCTTGGCGCCTGAGATCCGGGTTTCTACACTGACCTTGGTCGAGCTAAGTACTTAACCTCTCCGAGCCTGTCTTCTCACCTTCAATTTGGGAGAACAATGCCTGCCGTATCTTTGTCATAGGTTTTTCTGAGGGTCAGATGCATTTGAAGGTGCTTTATATGCTACACAGGACATAATAAACATAAGGCATTTCTCCTTCCCAAATCATTGCGTGGGAAAGACCGCGTGGGATCAATACTTAGGCAGGCTGGCTCTTAGTAGGAATGTCAAGTCGGCTCGGGCTCTTTGGCCTGGCCTCACCTACCCCTGCCCGTTCCTGATGCCCCAGGTCCTCCAGCCCCTCAGGTGGCAGAGCCTCGGGCACGTAGTGGAGGCAGCCTGCCCATCTGGATAACTCTAGCCTCATCCGTGAAAGCTTAGATCCTCCACTGTGGTAGCTGTTACCCTTCTCTCCTCCACAAGCTGACAAGATCGCCGAGAAGCAAGGGAGAGTAGGGAAGCAAGGGAGGTGCATGAGGATATGCCTTGACCTACATCCGGAAAGACAGGAGCATGAATGAAGCGGCACGTTGTGTCCACATCGCCTGATTCGGATGCGTGCCGCGCAGGCGACGCTTACCACAAACACTAGACCCTCTCCGTGACACCCCTGAGAAAATGTAACCAAATGGGTTTTGGCTCAGAATTCTTTCTGACAGCTTCGAGTCCATTAAAAGTACATTAAATGTCAGTGAGAATTTGCCACGGCATGTTGTTTTGCCAAGAGGAAAATTTGTTAAATCAGGACATACATTTAAAAATTCTCCACAAAATCATATCGAGTAACTTCCTTTCCATTTACTGCTACTTAAAATGTTGCAGACTTTGGGGAGAAATCACTTATGCAAACACACACAGATAACTTACTGTTCTTTCTCCTCTTTTCTTATTCGTTTTGTATCTTGATGAGGAAGTTTTATGTGGAAAAGTCAAGGTGGTTCTCTCTCTTAAATCACAGAACTATGGCCACAATATCAAAAGAAAGCCATTGTCTTGGAGTGGCTACTTTTTATTTTGATAAAAATTTTGATTTTGGTTTTATTTTTTGACAAAACGGTGCTCAGTGAGGATATGACCCTAATTTTACTTTCAATTGAAAATATTTTTTTAAAAATATTTTTATTTTTGAGAGAGAGAGAGAGTGAGCAGGGGAGGGGCAGAGAGAGGGAGACAGAGGATTTGAAGCAGGCTCTGTGCTGACAGTAGGGAGCCCTATGTGGGGCCTGAACCCATGAACTGTGAGCTCATGACATGAGCTGAAGTCGGATGCTTAACCAGCTAAGCCACCCAGGTGTCCTGGATATGATCCTGCTTTTACTTTATTTTTTAAAATGTTTATTCATTTGTGTGTATGTATGTGTGTGTGTGTGTGTGTGAGAGAGAGAGAGAGAGAGAGAGAGAGAGGATGAGTGGGGGAGACACAGAATCTGAAGCAGGCTCCAGGTTCCGAGCTGTCAGCACAGAGCCCGATGCAGGGCTCGAACCCACAAACCGTGAGATCATGACCTGAGCCAAAGTCAGATGCTTAACCGACTCAGCCACCCAGGCTCAGCGCCCCGACCCTGATTTTACTTTAAAGAGAAAAGCGAAAAGGAGAAGACATTTGGGATTTACTGAGATTCATGACACCAGGCTTGGCATCATGTTTTATTTTATTTTGTTTCATTATTAGAACAATTCTGTTGGGGAGTATTTCTAGGTGCGTTTAACGGACAAGGCTCGGAAACATCAGACAATTCTGGACAGACCACAGAGCTAATGAGGAACAGAAATGGGGTCTAAATAAGAAGATGCTTTGCCCACGAGTCAATGGTGAAACAGAAGCAAACAGAAAGAAACTACTTGGATTTTTAAAGAGTTTGTTCTTTGCTGGGGGTGCAATGCGGGGAGTGAGCAGGAGGGCAGATGAATCAACATTAGCCTCGTGTTGATAACTGCGGAAGCCGAGCGAAGGGCTTCATTAGGCAGTTCTGCCTGCCTTTGTATGTTTGAAAATTTCCAAAAGCTAAGGTCAAACGAAACCAAAGAACCGCTTAAAAGACCCTGACAACACAGAAAATATTACATACACATAATCTTCTGTTGTTTATAGAACGGGGATGGAGTTTTACAAAAAGGAGAAAGAACGAATCTTCAATTCCTAGAGACGTTTCTCAAAGTATACCTCCCCGGGCAGTCTTCATACAGGACACGCGGCTTGACCGCGCTTCTCGGAAAAGCGGTCATTCCGCTGCGGGATCATGGGCTGCTTCCGAGGTTCTAGTCACTACGTGTATTATTTCTGCTAACTAGATTGAAGATTTATATTGTGGGATGTCAGAAATGCTACTCAGGTTATTTCGTACCCAGTTTATAAGCTTTTCTAACAGTATTAAGAACTGCAAGAAGACCATGAATCTCACAGGTGGGAGAAAGGGTATTTTACTGTAGGGAAAGGATTGCATTGCTTAGCTTGAAAGGTTACCTTTCATTAGAACAGAGATAAAGCTTTTCTAGGAAGAAGAACAAATATGTAAAATCACCTCCAGTGCTGTGGGCCATGGTCAGGGCTTCCAAAGAAGTTTCCGGACTTACTTCTAGCTGGCACACCATTACTCTGGCTCTGCTGATGACCTTGGCTGCTTTCCTCAGGTCTTCAGTATTCAAAAGTAGATTCGCTCCGGCCACTATTACGATGATGTTCTGGCCTATAAAGAATTTCTACATATTTATATTAAAAACCAAGAAGGGCCAAGCAATGATATTCTGCAGTGTTATAATCCCTTACCAAGTCACTGTGTTAAACGTGTTGTATTAATTTTAACATTTCTAGGCGATTCAGGTGAAATTCTGTATTCCTACTGTATCTTTTTTTTTTTACACTATCCCTGCTCTGTAAGATTAATTTTATTCTGATAATTTTGAGAAAAATCTAAAAAAGATTTCCCTATCAATATTCTTATATACAAAGAATACTAGCTGGGTAGTGATATATATAACATACTTAAAAATGGCTGGTACAACGTATGTGGTAAAGATTCCGAATCCTGGATGACGGATGTCATAACGATATGTATAAATAGGAAGAAACTCGCCCAACACTAAAAACTAAGGCTCTGTAGTAAGCAGTCAGTTCATGTATGTGACCTAGGGCATCTCTGAAAAGTGCTTCTGAAGGTCAAAACAGCGTTTATAATAGCCAACCGATGGGAAGCTGTACTAGGCAAGGCAGAGAGAGGGATACGTGGCCTCTACAGTACAGATCAAACAGAAGCAGGAGTAAAGAATCTTACATAGGCATCGCTTGGACCCACAGTCTACGATCCCACCTAAATGGGGAAGGTCTGGGGGTGCATTTGTGTTAGGTGACTCTCCAGAGCTGTGCCGTCCACTATGAGGCTCATGAGTGCAAGCCACAGGCGACTGTTGAGCCCGTGAAATGTGTCTTGTCTAAACTGACACGTGCTTCCATTGTACAATACAGAGCAGATTTTAAAGACTCAGTACAAAGAAAAGAAGGTAAGATATCTTATTAATTTTAAACATTTCGATTCCACGTTGAAAAGATAATATTGTAGATATATTGGGTTAAGTGAGTATATTAAGATTAGTTTTACCTGTTTCTTTTTACTTTTTATTTTGTAAAAACAATTTTTTAAAGTTCATTTTTGGAGAGAGAGACAGCGTGCAAGTGGAGGAGGAGCAGGGAGAGGAAGAGACGCAGATGTGAAGCAGGCTCCAGGCTCTGAGCTGTCAGCACAGAGCCCAACGCGGGGCTTGAACCCACGAACCATGAGATCATAACCCCAGTCGAAGTTGGATGCCTGAACAGACTGAGCCATCCAGGTGCACCCTACTTTTTATTTTTTTTAAAGCTTATTTATCTATTTTTGAGAGAGACAAAGACAGCATGAGTGGGGCAGGGGCAGAGAGAGAGAGAGAGAGAGAGAGAGAGAGAGAGAGAATCCCAAGCAGACTCTGCACTATCAGCACAGCCTGATGCAGGGCTTGAACTCCTGAAACCGTCGCGACCACGACTTGAGCCAAAAACCAAGAGTTGGATGCTTAACCGCCATCCAGGCACCCCTCTTTTTATTTCTTAAAATGTGCCTAATGGAAAATGTAAAATTACGTACATGACTTGCCTAATATTTCTTTTGGACGGCACTGATCTAGAGGGATGAGTTGTAGCATCTATTTCTTTGTGCTCCGGGCCGCTCGTGCTGATCTTGTATAGACATGACCTAAAATTACCTCTGAACACAGAGCACATGCTGGCCTATCATCTTACCACAGATGTGTCTGTTGGCCGCAAGGAGGACTTTAAAAAAGTGGGGATGGTTCAGCATAAACCCAATCTTGGTACTGGAAAAATTCAAAGTACCCACACACGCTGAGAGACAACATATCTCCTTCCTTTTCTCCTTCAGTGACCTCATTCTCTCTGCTAGCGTCAACTGCTGCTTCTGGGTTGCCGACTCCCGAATCTACGTTTCTGGCCTGGCCTTGGCTGATGAGCAGCAAGACAGACCACAGCTGTCTGACGGACACTGCCATTTGGCTGGATCGTTCCGGCCTCAAATTTAACTTGTCGAAACTGAACTCCTTACGTTACCTTGCTGCTCATTCCTTCACTTACGGGAGCCGACTGTCCCCTCTCTGGGTATTTGTGTTAGCTCCTCTAAAACAATCTATATTCTCAAGGGTATGACCGTATCTTATATATAAATCAAATTCTATCACAACAGGCACTCAATACATAATATTAAACTGTATCTTTGTATGGAAAAGACAAGAACTTGTTCCGTCGATAAGCTAGAAATGGAACTCAAAGATATCCCTAGAACACAACTAGGGATACGAAGGAATGAACTGCTGTTGGCGATAATTACTTAAGATGTAGCTTAAAGTAATGAACACAGACTATTGTTAGAATGACAAATAACCACGTGGTTATTATTACATTTTCCAATAGGCACATTTAAAAAAATAAAACGAGGGGTGCCTGGATGGTGGTTAAGCATCCAACTCTTGGTTTCGGCTCAAGTCGTGGAATAAACTTTTTCATTGGAGTAGAGCTGAAAATACTGTATCTTCTGTGAGAAATGACTGTGTGAAACTATATTACAAATCAAAGACCTATTATGACAGGGGCGCCTGAGTGGCTCAGTCGGTTGACTGTCTGACTCTTGATCTTGGCTCAGGTCATGATCTCACGGTTCATGAGATCGAGCCCCACATCGGGCTCTGCGCTAACAGCAGGGAGCTGCTTGGGATTCTCTCTCTACCCACCCCTGCTCCCAATCTCTCTCTCTCAAAATAAATAAACTTTAAGTAAAAAAAAAAGACACATCAGGACAAATCCTAATTTCACACAGTGCACACTGCCTGCCTACACCACACTAGGTTCTGTCCTAGGTGCCCCATGGAATGCTGGGTCCTTCTGAATATGAATTCTGAATAAAAGAATCTTATGTAGGTTTTTTTTTATACTTAAAATAGTGGGCAGAAATTATGAAAACTTTACTTGAGGGTAAAGGGAAGTTAACGTTTTTAAAGACAAATGTTTCAGCTGTCGCAGGGCCCTGTGACAGACAGACATAGTTGTATATATAGACTTTTGAGATTTGATTGCCGTGTAAAGAGCAGACAAAATTGAATGCTAATGATAAGTTAGAAGTAATTGGTTGGTGCCATTTGCTCAGTAAATATTCTATAAATATGATTCATCAACTTCCTTGTGCACCTATCTATTTACATTTATTTACCTCGTAGAACTGAAATGACGGATGAATACTTAACTGCTTTTAGAGACGAATATCAATTCTGAGTTCATGCGAAGGGTAATGGGACATTATAGGATATAAATATTATTTCGAGGCACCTGTAACACTTCATATGTATCGGGTGGACAAGTTTATATTTAAACGATCAACCTGGGAACTATAAATAAAGGGAAACACTCATATTTCCAACTAGAAAAACCACACTTTCGGCCTTAGACTCCTGAGCACAGTAAGAAATCCATAGGATTAGACTAAAAACTGATGCTTCGGCTCTAGTCCTGGACACGAACCGCTTCCTGAAATGACACTCTAATATGCGAAACACGTACCTTCATTATTGACAATTATAGAAGCAGTTCCTGTAGCAGCATCTTGAGTCTGATATGTAAATTCTAAAAGAAAAAAGAAATTACGATCGTGTATGTACAGCCTGGCACGGCGAATCTATTTCAGCAATTTCAACGCACCACTAATCGTTGGAAAAACTTTTTAACCTTTAGCCATCTGGAATGATAAAAGAAACAAGTAATCAGCGCTAATTTATACCCATCACCTATGCAACGAGGGAGACAGAAGCCTTTACGCTTTGTTGCACCTTTGTTCCGCATTAGTAACAACCCCACCTCCGATTCACCCAAACTACTCATCGCGTATACCCAAGCATTTTTCTAGACCACCCTATTTTTTTTCTTCAGCGAAAGAAATGACAGGCTTCAGATGAGAGACTAAAGGTCAAACCTATGCAATGAACTTTGTGTTTCTTCCTAAGCTTTGTATCTCATCGAGCATTATGGTCTGGAGTATGAATGGAAATGTTGATCAGGCAGTCTTTGGCAGCAGCAAAAAGCCTTGGAATGGAGTCAAAGACCTGCATTCTACTCCTGGCTCTAGCTCCAACTAGCTGTGTGCTCTTGGACGAACTGAGAACCGATCTGGCCTTCGGTTTCTCTTTTGTGCAACAGTGGTATCAGCTTCGGTGGTTTCTAAGATCGTTTCCAGCCATGACATTCTATGACTTTTCTTAAAATATCTTCTGGGAACGTAGCACCTGTTTTCTCTTGTCACCTGCTTCAGAATCATTTCTATGAGATTAAGGTTTGTAACCTCTTGTCATTTTATTCCCATCTGGAGGAACGTACAGGAAAGAATGAACCAAACGACATTTAAGCAAGATGAGACAGAGCTGTGCATAAAAATTCTCTGGCCACCAGAGGAGGATCTAATAATTCTATTCCATATTCAACTTTTCTTGTAACCAGATCTCAGAGGAAAGTCATAAAAACTAACTTTAAAAAAGATGAAATTTTACCTGTAGAAATATCATTCTGTTTTAAGTTTTCTATATAATCATTGCCAAAAGAATCTTTGCCAACCTGTACCAAAGAAATGATGAATGTTAGATCTTTTACATTTAGTAAAATGCTACAACGTAGTTTTTAGAATACTTAGCATTTTAAAAGGGCATATCTACGGAGTACTTTATAAACATTAGCTAATTAATCTTCTTAATGTAAGACACTAGACTTGATTTCAGCCCAAAGAATTGTTATGTATTAATGTTTCACTTGCATCCAACCTAAAATGTAAAGCATTAAATGACTGTTCCAAGTTCTATAACTCTGCTCTCATTTTGATCTGTTCCTGTGGAAATCACCACTGAGCTATCCACCATCAATGGTCCTTTGTGTTTATGAAGAATCTCAGTTGTTCGTACTTCACTATATATATATATATTTTTTAATGTTTATTTATTTTTGAGACAGAGAGAGACAGACCATGAGTGGGGGAGGAGCAGAGAGAGAGGGAGACACAGAATCCAAAGCAGGCTCCAGGCTCTGAGCTGTCAGCACAGAGCCCGACGCGGGGCTCGAACTCACGGACCGTGAGATCATGACCTGAGCCGAAGTCGGACGCTCAACCGACTGAGCCACCCAGGCGTCCCCGTACTTCACTATAAACGAGGGCATCTTTGTTATGACTTGCCTGGTGTTTTAGAGTCTTCTTCTCTGACATGGGATGGGGGCAGAGAAGGGGGAATTTAAAAAGCCCTCGCTAACTTGGGGCACTTGGTGTAGCAGAAGTCTGTTGTTCTTGAGTCCCAGCATGCATTCTGTTAGCGATCCTTCAGTTTTCCCTTTGGATACTCATTCCTCTTCCATTCACAGGCAACATAACTAGGGTGGCATTTGTTACAACCATTGGCCCTATGTTGACACATCGTTGTCACCCAAACTCCCTCGTTTGCATCAGGGTTCACTCTGGTGTTGGACACCCTACGGGTTCTGACAAATGTATAGACATGGGTCCAGCATCACTATCTTATCCAGAATGGAGTCACTGCCCGGAAATCCCTCTGGGCTCTGCCTATTCGTTCCTCTCTCCCTCCAAGTCCCTGGCAACCACTGACCTTTCTACTGTCTCCATACTTTCGTCTCTTCCAGCACGCCACATTATTGGAATCATACAATACGTAACGTTTTCAGACGGGCTTCTTTCACTTAGTAAATATATCTAAGTTTCCTGCATGTCTTTTTGTGGTTTAATCACTCATTTCTTTTTAGTACTGAAATATATTCCACGGTATGGACGGTCTGCACTTTATCCGCTCACCCACTGAAGGACATCTCGGGTTGCTTCCGCATTTTGGTAATTATAAATTTAAACTCCTGTGAATATTCATGGGCAGGTTTTTGTGTGGATGCCCTCCTATTTTATTTTTATGATTTTATTTTAATTCCGGTATAGTTGACATACAGTGTTATAGTTGTTTCCTCCTATTTTATTTTAAATTTTAATCAGCTGTCACCATTTAAGTATTAGGAGGCTTCACGAAAACAAGTTTCCAGGAGGTCCTGACAATTCAGACGTTCTGGTAACGCCGGGCCCACATTCCTGCAAGGGAAGCCGGCTGGATCCGCCCCAGAGGTGAGTCCATGCTCTCTAGTTGACCACAGCCCCCTCCAGGCCTACTGCGATTTATGTTACCTGCTTGCCACCTGTAGGCTTTTAGGCTTGCCGGTCCTGAACTACTTTTCTGTCCTGTAGGTGAGCACCGTGTCATTGGATCACGTATCTGTCTGGGTCTCGGTCACTCCTGGTGTGTTCTGCCTTTCCACAGAAAATAGTTCCCTTCTGGATATATTGATAGAAAGAAACCTAGAAGTTTACTTGGGTCAAGTTCCTCAACGAGTGAAGATAAAATTTCCTGGTAAGATTTTGGATGGTCTAAATCAGGGGTTGGAAAATTTTTTTCCCATAAAGGGCCAGATAGGTGATAGTTTGGGCAGTGTTGGCCAGATGGCCTCTTTTGCAGCTATTCAACTCTGCTGTTGGCAGTGTGAAAGCAAAGAAAATCTGTAAACAAATGGATATGGCTGTGTTCCAATAAAACTTTATAAAAATACATGGTAGGCAAGATTCGCTCCGTGGGTGGTGGTTCGCTGACCCGATTTAAATGCCTCCTCTGAGAGCTTCTTCCTCAAAGAACACTTTTCCCTGTGCTTCTTTTCTGGCAGAAATGCTGATTAGGCAATAATCTCAAATAATCTATAATACTGTCTTATTAGCAGATTTTCTATCTCTACAAAGAAGGGTGTCCACTAGAAAGCACTGCCGTGGGGGGAGTTCCCGGTAGAAGGAGGTCATTTGTCAAAGGTTTTCTTGGCGGGAGGCCGGCCATTTTTCTACCAAAGCACCCCATTTCTTAGGGCAAAGATTCATACCAGAAACAAACTGTTTTCTCATCTTTTTTAAAACATTATTTAACTCTCTCTCATGGGCAACCAAGATGTGACATAGTCGGGAGGGGCGCCTGACTGGCTCAGTCGGTTAAGCGTCTGTCGATTTTAGCTCAGGTCATGATCTCACGGTTCGTGGGCTCGAGCCCCTCGTCAGGCCCTGTGTTGACAGTGTGGAGCCTGCTTGGGGTTTTCTCTCTCTCCCTCTCTCTCTGCTCTTCCCTGCTGTCTCTCAAAATAAATAAACATTAAAAGATGTGAGGTAGTTGGGGAAAGCAACGCTACAAGAGTGTTGTAGGGATTAAGGGAAGGCCATCCCTAAGCACGTGGGGCCTGGTACAAACCAGAGCAAAGAAACTTTTCTCTCTCCTTTCCTATCAGTTTAACGCCATTTTCCCGTTTTCCCCATCCTCGAACCTCTTACACAATCATTTATTCTGCTGGATTTCCTTTAAAAAAGGTTGAGAGAAGTGAACACCTTTCAATCCCCTGTGCTTACTACTGACTCCAATGTCAGTTACTGGACACTGACAACCAGGAGTCACCGGAGTAAAACCCAAGCAGGTGTCCTGCATTGACTACCACTGACAGCTGAGTGAAGCTACCGAGAAAATCACGGTGAATGATACAAAGGGAAAGGCCTTGAAATAAAAAGGACTTGAAATAATATCATAAAGGAACCTTCGTAGGTGTCTCTGGAGTCTTCCCTGTTTTCCCGGTCACATTTTGCCTATCAACCTGGCAAGAGAACTTGAAGTGTAAGTATCTTGGCCATGAAGCAACGTAGCGCGTATGGAAGTCAGGAAACTGGGAATCGAATTTCAGTTTCTGCCATTACCGAGCTAATTAAAATTCCTTACATTTTGCCGCAAATCGTTCCACCTGAGCTAGGTAGGGTGGGACGGGGTGAGTTCTCCCCCGCAGGTAGGAAACCAAGAGTTCTCAGCCCTCGCTGTGCATTAGTAGCTCCCAAGGAGCTTACAGACATCCTGGGGCCCGGGTTACACGCCGGGTCAATTAAACCGGGCCCTGTGCAGGGGGGACCGTGGCAGGCGCCCCAGGTGGTTACCATGCCTGGCTCCGGCCTCGGCCCGCTGGGGGAGTGTGCGTAAAGCTCTGCCTGGAAGAAACGGAGAGGGAGAGCACGGTCCCGCCTGGCCCTGGGCCGGGAAGTCAGCTACGTGGGAATACGGAGGAGTGAAGAATCTGCCGGGGGCGAGGGGCCCGTCAGGGTCCAACGCTGGGACCAAGGTACTGTAAAGCTGCAAAGATTGCTGCGCTTGTGTTTGCTGTCTCTGATCTCACTTCACGTGGCCAGGCTCGCTCCCCCTTGCTTTGCTGGCTTCTCTTTTTTTTTTTTTAATTTAAAATAGTTTATTTTCAAATTGGTTTACATAAAACACCCAGTGTTCATCCCAACATGTGCCCTTTTTTGATGCCCATCACCCTCTCTCCCCCCCATCTCCCTCACCCTCAGTTTGTTCTTAGTCTTTGAGAGTCTCTTATGTTTTATCTCCCTCCCTCTCTGTGTCTTTTTTTTCTTTCCCCTCTTCCCCTCCCCCTGGTTTTTGCTTAGTCTCACAAAGTCCAGCTATTCGTGGAAACATATGGTTTCTGTCTTTTTCTGACTGACTTATTTCACTTAACATAATACCCTCCAGTTCCATCCATGTTGCTACACATGGCCAGATTTCATTTTTTCTCATTGCCACATAGTAGTCCGTTGTATATATGTGCCACATCTTCTTTATCCACTCGTCAGTTGATGGGCACTTAGTTTCTTTCCATGTTTTGGCTATTGTCGAAAGTGCTGCTATGAACATTGGGGTACACGTGCTCCTATGCATCAGCATTCCTGTGTCTCTTGGGTAGATTCCTAGCAGGGCTATTGCTGGATCATAGGGTAGCTCTATTTTCATTTTTTGAGGAACCTCCACACCGTTTTCCAGAGTGGCTGCACCCTCCTACATTGTTGGTGGGAATGCAAACTGGCTTCTCTTTTTAACACTCGTATCTGGCAAAAGTGGTTGGACTTCTCTGTTCTACAGAGTGGTCAGTAGAAAGGCACTGTTAACTCGATATGATCATTTGACTGGGTTGAAACACACACCGTGAATACGATTCAGTCGCGTCTATTTCCTTTCCTTCCGAGAACTTAGAAGTCCTTTCCTCTCTCCCCCTAATCCAACCTCATGTGTTTTTCAAGCACAGCTTAAGGCCTACCTTCCCTATTCTAGCCCTTCTTAATGCTCTCATTTCCTGAGCTCCTAGAGCATTCCTAATAGATACCATCGAACATTTAATTGAATATCACCTTACGCTGTTTGCCTGAACAGTCTTCCTAAAGGTCTAGCCTTCATAAAGCTTAGCATTGATTTATTCCTCCTCAAGCCCTGTGCATGAAGTGTGTTCATATTGCCTGTCTGTCCGTTTCCTTGGGCCTATCTTAGCATTCGTAAATTTAAAAAAAAAAAAAGTTTATTTTTGAGAGAGAGAGAGAGAGAGAGAGAGCTGAGTAGGGTAGGGGCAGAGAGAGAGGGAGACACAGAATCCAAAGCGGGCTCCAGGCTCTGAGCTGTCAGCCAGAGCCCGATGCAGGGCTTGAACTCACGAACCATGAGATCATGACCTGAACCCAAGTTGGATGCTTAGCTGACTGAGTCACCCAGGCGCCCCCTATCATTCTTTTTTTTTTTTAACGTTTATTTATTTTTGAGACATAGAGACAGAGCATGAGCAGGAGAAGGGCAGAGAGAGAGGGAGGCACAGAATCCGAAGCAGGCTCAGGCTCTGAGCCGTCAGCACAGAGCCCGACACGGGGCTCGAACTCACAGACTTTGAGATCATGACTTGAGCCGAAGTGGGCCGCTCATCTGACTGAGCCACCCAGGCGCCCCATCTTATTATTCTTAAAGGGATATGACTACAGACTATCCTAGCTGTGGTTGCCAAAAGGTTCTATACAAGGTTTTGTTCCTAAGCAGCCCTCTTGAAGGCACTCCTACACTCTTTCAGATAGTAGCAGTGAAATACTTCTGGGTGAAAGGATTCTGGGAAAACCACTTTAGGGCAAGAGGATTCTGGGAAAACCATAGTCTCAGGGAGCCTGTACCAGGTGAATGAAGCCAGGTCATCGGCAGTTATGGACAACCACTTGCACTTAAGCTAAGGCAACTCCTAGAACCCCAGATGCTCTTCAGGAAAACCTAGGCTTAGCTCTACCCTGAAGACTGTAGAGTAATGCAGCTGAATAGAATTTTCTGCAATGATGAAACGTTCTCTATCTGTGCTGCCCAAAAGAGGCACTTGAAATGCAGCTAGGGTGATTGAGCAACTCAATTTAAACTTTTATTTTGATTACATTTAATGTTTTTTTAAAATTTTTTTATTATTGACAGACAGAGAGAGACAGAGCACGAGCATGGGAAGGGCAGAGAGAGCGGGAGCCAGAATCTGAAGCAGGCTCCAGGCTCTGAGCGGTCAGCACAGAGCCCGACGTGGAGCTCGAACTCACAAACCGCGAGATCATGAACTGAGCCGGAGTCGGATGCTCAACCGACTGAGCCACCCAGGCGCCCCTAATCCCATTTAAATCTAGCCCCACGTGGCTAGCGGCTGCCATCCTGGATAATGCAGCTATAGGAGATGTAAATTAGAATCATGGAAAACAAAAGGGCTGGGTGTATCAGAAGCAAGAGCGTTTCCTCCAGCTAAGGGTACTGAGATATTTCCTTCACTCTTACCACCGAGAAGGCTCTCTGCACTGAGGGAGAGCCAGTCAGTGGCTTCCATTATCCAGAACGGTGACCTGCTGCTGAGGAAGGTAACCTCAGTTAGCACCACTGTATCACAAACACCCACACTTCAACATGGTTGAGGGATGGGCTGGTTGGAATCTTCGAATGGTAGCAAACATCTGGTGATTCCATCCATCAACATACAGTTGAGGTACACAAAACCTAGAGGGCCAAGGTATCTTACTCAAGGTCACATGAAGTTGAATATTCTAAAATATTTATCACATATATTAAAACAGGTTACCAATTCTCAATGTCAGAATGCACAAAAGCGTAATTAACACTCAAACGAAGTGGAACACAGTTTAATCTTTGTGGCTCGAGACATTCCTGTGACATTTCAGTGCCCAAGAGTGAGGGGCACTAACCTGCATTTGTTATCCTAAAACAAAACCTGGCAGCTGCTTTTTTGAATAAGTCGGTCATAATATTAATTTTTTTAGCTTGTCACTTGTGGCTTTGTCAGAGGAAAGAAGAATACATAGATTCCAGTTTAAGCTAGCCGGTGGTTTAAATCCTATCTAAATGGGAGTTTACCTTCATAATGGCCTTTAACATACAAAATCAATGTCACAATCACCATCATGAGGCCTGCTTATCTGAGAGTGGAGGCGGGTTGGTGGTAATCCAATTATTTCTTCCATTCTCCTATAGGAGACACATACTGTTTGGTTAGGGTCATAGGGTACCCTCCTGTGTTTGGACACATGGCCAAGCATTCCAATCAGTATAGCCACTAGTTCTAGCCAGATGTCCTACAGCAGAGCTCAGGAATGGACAAATTTCACTTCGTTCCATATTACCTGGAAAGGGCTGGTGACAAATTTTTGATCTTTGGAAACTCAATCTTCTGGCACGATCAGTTGACTGTCCCACAGTCCTCTGACAGACAAGGCGCTTTTTGGGTTGAGAGGATGAGGACTCTAATACACTGCTTTTCAAGCCATCTTTCATGAAGGCTTTTTTTTTTCTTCTCATTTTCAATCTATTGTGGGCTAATAATTCCATAAAATGTAACAAATAAAAACAGCAAAAAATCCGACAAAATACAAGGCTTAATTTATTATTACTGTTACATTCAACAGCTGTGAAATTCCTCTGTCAAATTGCTATAAATATTTCTAATTGCTTACTCTCAATTTCTGTACTGTCCAGACCACTGACAGTTTGCAGCCCGGCCTGAGGGTCAGACCCTAAATAGCGTGACTCTAATGCACTGCCTCTGTCGCACAGTTGAAATCTGCCCATTCCTCAGAGAAAACACACAGCTGTTTGTATTAGGTTCTTTCTTTTTTCTTCTTATTTTTATTAATTTTTTTAAATATGTATTTTATTTTTGAGGGAGAGACAGAGTGCGAGTGGGGGAGGGACAGACGGAGAGGGAGACACAGGATCCGAAGCAGGCTCCAGGTTCTGAGTGGTCAGCACAGAGCCCAATGCGGGGCTCGAACTCATGAACTGTGAGATCATGACCTGAACTGAAGTTGGCACTCAACTGACTGAGCCAACCAGGTGCCCCTATTTTTTTTTTTTAAATTTTTAACCTTTATTTATTTTTGAGAGACATAGAGACAGAGTATGAGTAGGGGAAGGGCAGAGAGAGAGGGAGACGCAGAATCCAAAGCAGGCTCCAGGCTCTGAGCTGTCAGCACAGAGCCCGACGTGGGGCTCGAACTCACAGACTGTGAGAACATGACCTGAGCTGAAGTCAGCCGCTTAACTGACTGAGCCACCCAGGTGCCCCTATTTTTTTTTTTTTAAAGTAAGCTCTATGCCCAATATGGGGCTTGAAGTCATGACCCCAAGATCAAGAGTCACATGCTCTACCAAATGAGCCAGTCAGGCAGACCTAGTGAGTTTCAATATGTCATGTTTGAGGAAAGCAAGATCAGGTAATTTCTTGAAGGTCCTCCCAGTTGGCTGATTTGAGATCTGGGTCGTTGGAGTCCATGACCGCACAAGGAGCGAGGTCTTTGGGCTCATTCTGGGCCACCATATCTTGAGCCCCTTATTCTATGATGGCCTTCCTGAGCAGCCAGTTTTGGCTACCTAGAAACAACTTCCTCCTCTAACATTAATCTTCAGTCGAATGGTGGAGGAGGAAACACTTATAAAAACCAGGCAAAGTCCTATAAAAGGTATTCTAACAGGCTCTTTGCCCTGCCAAGAAGACTTTCATTTTCTAGGATATCTGCTTGGTTTTTAATCTGAAAATATCATTTCCAGTTATCCTTTGATTGTGGCCATGGGCCCACGACTCACTTGAGTACTGACTGTACAACTCTTAACAATTTGAAGTGTTTCATATTACATGTTTCCCTGGAGGCATATTGCCGGACTCTTGCTTGAATGTCCTTGTCACAGTACCTTGGCAAATAATTCCCCTGAGCTCAAAATAAGATGGTTTGCATGTGCCACCAACAGTTGCTTCACCAGAGCTTGAATTTTAGTTTGTTGCAAGGCAGTAGTAGGTAAGTTAATGTTGCTAAGAAAACTGTAGGAAATTTTCTACCTGTTTTTCTCTTGCTCCATCTGTTCATTTTTATCTGGAGTAACGTCATGATTTTGGTTCCCACTTGAAACTTGTCATCCTTAAAAAACTGCTATACAGCCGGTTGGCTAATTTGCTTAGGAAGAATAAACTTCACCATGGGAAAAATATCATGATTAATGGATAATGATACCTTCTACTATAAAAGATATTTTTCTTTTCAAAAAAATTTTTTTAATGTTTATTTTTGAGAGAGAGAGAGAGAGAGAGAGATAGTGTGAGTGGGGAGGGCAGAAGAGAGAGGAGACACAGAATCTGAAGCAGCTCTAGGCTCCGAGCTGTCAGCACAGAGCCTCATGTGAGGTTCGAACTCACGAACCGTGAGATTATGACCTGAGCCAAAGTCGGACACTTAACCCACTGAGCCACCCAGGCGCCCCAATTTTTCTTTAAAAGATGTTTTTTTCATGTTCTATTTTTGAGAGGGGGAGGGATAGAGAGAGATGGAGACACAGAGACCAAAGCAGTCTTCAGGCTCCCAGCTGTCAGCACAGAGCTCGAGGCAGGGGCTCGAACTCAATCTGTGAGATTGTGACCTGAGCTGAAGTTGGATGCCCAATCGACTGAGCCACCCAGGCGCCCATATGGTATTTTTCTTTTTAAGAAGTCTAAGAATACTGTTAAGTCAGGTAAGCATCTGACTCTTGATCTCAGCTCAGATCTTGATCTGAGAGTTGTCAGTTCAAGCCCTGCGTTGGGGTCCACACTGGGTATGAAGCCTCCTTAAAAAAAAAAAATCTATACCTACACCTATATCAAATCTATCAGATGTATATAGATACACAGAAATATAAAGAAGTCTAACAACATTAAGCTAAAGAAATCTGTGTCTAAAGGTTCTAGGTTATCTAAGCAAAGGCACCCCATATGGGTTTTGGCTGAAGCCATGCCTCCTTCTCCTCTCTGTGCAGACACCCATGCTGAAGCCCAGTGCGGGGCCGCACAGCAGACGACTGTGCCAGGGGCGCAGCAGAATACAAAGCGCTTTCCAAACCGCACAGGTGTGAACATAAACCATCATACACAGCCCGGAATAAAACAGCCCCGCTGCTCTATCAAACTCCTGACTGTAACGTTTCCCGAATACAGCCCTCTGCGGTCTATTCCTCTCACATCCACTCCTGATGGCTGCATGATTCACTTCCCAAGTTCACTTCCACAACTCAAATATTTCTATTTTGCGTTTCTCTTTGCCTCCAATTCAACAGACCCAAAATAACACCAATCTCAATCTTCGAGTTGGATGAGATCCCAGGGGACATCCAATTTTGACTTTCATGGCTACATGAATAGCATTTATGAAGCTTCCAAGAGGGGTTCTCTAATCTCTCCTCTTACGGCTCCGCTCTAGGGAACTCCTCTCTCCCCGGAGCAGCCATTTTTGGTACTTTGCTTCCAATACCAATTCTCTGTCCACGCTTTCCCGGCCAGGAAATACCGTCCTCTTTCCAGTTCCCAGGCCCCCGTCAAGTCAGCACCATCCGACGACTCCCCAAACCCTTTATTTCTAATCAAGTACAGGATAGGTCGGGCCTTCAGCTCCCTCTCTTCGCCCCACAATTCCTAGCACGTAATGGGCCATCAATAATTCATGGATGATTAACTGACACTTAAAATCTATCAAGAGTTCAACCTTAGCAAATGAGGCTTTCTTACTTGGAATCTTATGCTTCACGTGATGTTTTCGACCAAACAGCCAGGTGAGGATTATATCGTGTTAATCATAAAATAGGAATAAGACTGCAGTTCATCAGCAGATGAAATGAAAATCGTTTCTCGCTTGTACGTCATTTAAAGACTCCCGTGGAGAGAAGAGTGCTGTGCGCACTGGGAAATGACATTTCAGAGACATTTGGGTAAAAATGACCCAGCCCACAGGAGAAAGCTCAGTCTTTTCCATTTCTTCTCGGATTCCTCTCATCCTTTACCATGTAGACCGAGTCTAGCTTTCCTAAAGTAAACTATCGCAATGCAAGCACCTTAACGTTTCATTAAACACGCAAACACTGAAACTCTGGCAGCCAATTCTGTCTTATTTTCAAATAATTTCAGACGGATGGATAGAAGTAGGGACTACTGTGTTTTATATATCATTTCCTTATATACCTGCAAGCAGACCTCTGCCTAAGGGTTAGTTATGGGAAGTTCCTTAAGGCCCAGATTCCCTTCTGATCCAAGAGCTGGCATTAGAAGTAAGAGCTACACAAGTGAAGCCCCGGTTATTCCACCGAGTTTCCAAAAGCTGTGTTGCAGCAAAAACTGCTAAAAACAGGATGGCTTCTGCTGTCGTGCAGAAGGTGGTGACAAACTCAGTGGGGCAGGCGAGTTCCTCTCGCTTCTCACCGTTCCCTCGGAAGCCCGGTAAGTTAAAGAAACGTAGACTCAAGTGAGTTGAGGACTGCTACTTCCCAGAGGACACACGGAGGTAGAGAGCAAGCTAAAGGACCAGGAAGATTACCCGTTCTATTTATATCTCGAACAACAAGGAACTACCAGAACAAACAAAAAGCAACAACAACAAAAAAACCACTCAAGCAAGTATGTGTGATGTTCACAATCGGTGAAAGGTGGAGCCAGCTCAAGTGTCCATCAGCAGACAAATGGATACACAGATTATGGCCATTGAGTCCTTTCAGAGGACTGGTCTGTAGACAGTGGGATATTCTGCCACAAGAGGAATAAAAAAGCACATCGTTCTGTAAGATAGATGGACCTTGAAAATATTATGCTAAGTGAGAGAAGCCAGACACAAAATGTCACGTATCCTATGATTCCATTTCTAGGAAATATCCAAACAGATAAACCCCCAGAGACAGAACGCAGATTGGTGGGTGCCAGGGTCTGGGGGTGGGGGTTGAGGGAAGATGGGGAGAAACCTGCTTAATGGTAAGGAATTTTACTTTGGGATGAGAGAAATGTTCTGGAACTGAAGAGAATAGTGGTCGTCCAACAACATTGCGAATGTACTAAATTGCACTGAACCGTCCACTTTAAAACCGTTAAAAAATAAAAACAATCAACTCAAGTCTTAAAACCAGACTTTAGGATCCTCTCCTCTGTAATTTACACTTACCTTGCACACCATGGATGTCTTTGCTCCGAGCCTAGCAGCCTGGACACACTGGTTGGCACCTTTCCCTCCAAAGCCAATAAAAAACTTATGTCCATGGATGGTTTCACCGGTTTTGGGCAAACGAGAAGTAAGGCTATCATAATTTAAAAAGAGAAGGAAAAAAAAGGCACATCGGTAACTGCAGTCAGTCAGTTTATTTAAGTTCTTCAGAAGAGAGAGGGAAGGTTCTCTGAAGGAGCTCTAGTCTTAGCAATCAGAAATGCAAGCAGAAGCAGAGATTATCTTTTCCTTTAAGATAACATTCAGGGCACCCAGGTGGCTCAGTCGGTTTGGCGTCTGACTTCAGCATGATCTCACATTCATGAGTTCAAGTCCCACATCGGGTTCTCTGCTGTCAGTGCAGAGCCTGCTTCAGATCCTCTGTCTCCCCTCCCCTGCCTTGTACTCACTCACTCTCTCTCTCTCTCTCTCTCAAAAATAAACATTAAAAAATGAATAAAAAGGAGGTAGCATTCAGTAGTTGGCATCATCTTCCAGAATGCACCTGCTGATGGGATTCTTTACTTCCCTACAGTCCCACAGCCACGCGACTGTAGCTCCACGTCAGATGACAGTTCCTAGTGTCTGTACTGCATCAGGGGTGTTCATAGGTGCCTTTGTTTTCCATGATGGGGAGCTTTTGGAAGGAGGTGACTTCAGATTCCTGCTTCTCAGTGCTCATTACAGACCTTTATTCACAGTGGGACTTGATAAATGGGACCAAGTTAATGTGTGTTCTGTACAGATTAATCTGGCCACTTTAACAAGAGGTAGGAAGTGTACAGGATTCTGGTAACCATGTTCAGGACCTAAGGAGAAGGGGCATGTTGCAATTCTAAGCACTAAGGAATCACATTTGTTTCCTGGCAGGTGGGGTGGGAGTGCGGCATTTCGATGACAGGATCAGGTGTTAGTCCCGGTCCATCCTGTATACAACCCTCAAAAGCATGTACTGAGTTAAAAACAGCATCTATTTAAGAAAATGGAGTCTAAAGAACCTAGTGTAGTTTTAAATTTTTACTATAGGGAATTTCAAACATATAAAACTAGAGAAAACGGTATATTTGCTTTCCTGCCCCTCTGCACTCATCACCCAGATTCAACTATGGTCAACTCCTGGCCAATGCTGTTTCAGTGTGCATCTTCAGGGGCTTCTCCAAGAGCTGAGGATTTTGGACTGACCTGTTACTGCCTAATGAGGGGAGTACTACAGGAGACAAAAAGTCAGGGTGAAAGCTTTTCTCCAGGGGATGATTTTCATAACATTAAAGTGGAAGATGTGAGGAAACAAAATCTTTGAAGGACAGAAGACTTGAGAATGGAAAGAGTCCTGGGTATAAGGGCAAGTGAAGAAGTTGGGCTCCAGTGGCCTGAGGACCGGGTGGCCACAGAGAAGTGGGCCAGACGGAGCAGATGGAAGGACGGCAGGTGTGACCAAAGAGGTTAATTAGCTTTAGAAAGGCCGAGAGAGCAGTTCACGACAGTAAGTCGACTGAGAACCTCCTCTGTCTTGGCAGATTTGTGATTTATATTCATTTCCCACCTAGGCTGTGATCTATCTGGAACCAGTATCTTATCCCTAATAGTAGAGTAACAGAACAATGCCAATTCCTACAGGTCACTAACAGCCTGTTTGCAGTGGAATGACTGAGGACTGATGCCAAGAACACGTGACTGTGTCAAGAACGACCAAGTTCAACCTGTGCACCTCCTTTATTGAGTTCTAAAAGTCTCAATAAACTGGGCTAAATGACTCCATCCCCTAGCAGTACAGTGTCAAATATGGTTATTTGAGATTCAAAAGAGACTCATCAATAATTTGAAAACATTCTATTCCACTCCTCCCCTTTTCAGTTCTATTTTTGTCTCCTATTCTAAATGCATTTATAGTACTGATGAAAAAAAAATCCATCTACAAGGTTCACTTCTGAAAAAGGTACTCAATCAAGAGAAAAATGGTTTTAATGTAATGTTATTATCCTGTCATTTAATTTAGCAATGACAAGTGATGATGAGATTTTGATTTGCATCAGAAATCTTAAACATTTTAGGATTCTGTTATGAACAGGCAATGATGAGTAATCTGTGCGACTGAGTAACTATGTGAATTCTTGGCTTATTGATGCTGCTACAAACAACATCCATAACAACCTCAGAAAGAAAAAAAAATATCCAATGTGGCTAAAAACAGGCCAAATAACTTAATTAGTAAGACTGTCGGTAAAGAAACTTATGACTTCTACTATATTTATACTTAGATCTGGGTCACAATTCACTGGTTTGAACCAAGTATATTTTTTTATTGGCTGTGGGAAATCATGAAAAATATCTGAGCAGATGATTATTGGGATGCATCTATATGGGACGGAGGAGTGAAATCGGGGGTACAGTGTGTATGTGTTTGACGTGAGAGCAGATGGCTGGGATTTCAACTCCTTTCTAAACAACTTACATTAACACAAGCACTGTACTAATTTAGCCATCACTGAAATTTCTCACTCCTTTGGAGTCGTACTCTTTTCTTTCTGCATCTTTGCCCTTGGCTTCTTTCTTTCTTCCTTGAGCTGTAGACTTTCCCTGTGTGAGGACAAGGACCAAGTCTGCCATGCTCCCCATTTTATCCAGAGTGCTTGCCACTTAGCATGGGGTTAACAAACTATTTGACTGAGTGCATTTTTAAGACAGTCTTCCCTTGTCTCTGAAGGGTGGCAGAATATGCCACCCCAGAATACGACTGGAGGACAAGACCAGCTGCCCAAAGACACCACTTCGGTGTATTGGTTCTGTTGAGCGGTAGGCACATGAAAAGTAGCAAATGGAGGGGGAGAGGCTTTCTCTGAACTGCCCTTGTCTGTCTACAGACCAGTCCTTTGAAAGGACTCGATGGCCATGAATCAACCAGCAAGGATGGACTCCTGTCACAGAGAGGAGGCTAGAAGTCAACACCACACCCTGGACCAACGTTGTCACAAACATCATCATATCTATTTGTTCTATGAGGGCTGGTTCATCTTTCCTAAGCCCTTTACTCTCCCCTTAAGAGGCTCCTTCCTTCCTCCCCCTTCTCTGTTAGGAATTCTGAATTCCTGATCACCTTGGGGCGTTACTCCTTTTCCTCTGGGTACCTCCCATGTATACCTGGGGGAGACAGGCCAATACATTTGTTTTTCTCTTGTTAATCTTTTATTCCCGGGGTCTCAGGCAAGAACTGAGAAGGGTAGAGGGAAAATTATTTTTCTTCCCCTACATCTCTTTTCTGTCCATTCTTACTTCTGAATTGCAGATGTGTAGGTGTTGGTGAAGGGGAAGGAGGGGACCGGCGGGGATGTTCACCTATCTGGCAATGACAATTCCAGGTTTTGCCAGGTCTCGCCCACTGCATTCCCAATATTAGCAGCCACTCCTGTCTTGTAAGCAGGAATCATAACTAGGACTCATACTATCATTCCTTCATTCATGCATTGATTCGACAAATGTTCTATCGGCGTTTTCCAGTATACCTCTACAGGACAAACTCAACTTGCTGGCAATGTAATAAGACCTAACCCTGATGCAAGTAATACATGAGTGAGAAAAAAATAAATAAAATAAAATAAATTAAAATAAAATAAAATAAAATGAAACAAAAAACCTGCCAGAACACGAGATTAGTATGATCTGATTCATGTTTTTTTTTTTTTTTTTAAAGATTGAATTGGCTGAAGCGATTCATGAATCAGGCAGCATCTACCAAGTAGAGGGGCCCTCCCCAACTCACGAGTTTTAAAAAGAAAAAGATCCACGTACATGTCCTCCCAGGATATGTAAATGTGCAGAAAATGAAATGTTAATGACAGGCATCCACGAAAAGGGTGGGGAGAGGGAGCCAAAGTTCATGTTTTACTTCACATACTTCAACAGAGAGGTATACGCAACAAGAACGTATTTGTGCATGATGGGAGGCCACTTGTTACTACTTCGGATGCATCCCTGCATCTTTTTCCAGGCACCACGTCTTCCTGGGCTCCAGCTGGCTTCCTGCAGGTGCACCCTGCCCGAATGAGCCTTGCCCGATGCCACTCTTTCCGTTCCAGGGTTTCCGTTTCTGTTACGGTTGCCCAGGCCGTCCCACAGCATGGAGCAACCAGTTGAACACGTTGGTTATCTTTGCATAGGCTCTTCTTGCCCCCTGGATTACAGCCCTGCACAGTTTATGTCCACCGAAGTCTTTGTCTTGTGCCCTTCCTCTTGAACTGACTCAGTTTATTGGTTTTTTTTTTTTTTTAAGAGCAAATGAATTGGGAGTGGAAAGTGGAGTGGAGAGCACCAACTAGAAAGTCAGTTATAGTCGCTGACAGGCGGAAGCATTTCTGAATTATAAACCCTAATTTACCTTGAATTAGGCTTTCCTATCTCTTTCCTCATTAAAACTCGTGAAGTTGAGGTCTGGTTCAAGCAAGGATCTGCACAAAGCGCCAGCCCCTCGGTGAAAGCACCGCTATGACTCGCCCCCATTCAAACATGAGGCTTAGCAGGGTGCCAAAGACGAATTAAATTGCTCAAAGGAAACTAAAGAGGGAGCAATACTGGTAGTAATACACCGTTGTTACTATCTAAAAATTAAGAACAGCGTAAATTTCTGAATGAGGGAGAAAACCCAAACCGAGAAAACCAGTCATAAGAAATACATTTGAATTTAAAACAAACTCGTAGCTTTAAAAATGTCACATTTTAAAGTTGCACAGGAGGAAACGTTGCTAAATGTTCACGGATGGCCCCTCAGTCTTCCGGGCCTTGAGAGGCCACGTGGTTAGAGCCTTGTGCGCGGCGGCAGGCCTGAGCCAAATACTGATCTATTACCTTTGACAGCTTTTCCCTCTTTGAACCAGCTTCTCTCCTCTTGCAAAACAGGTTTAATAATACTTGTCAACTTCTTAAATGCCTGGGTTTTGTGCTCGGAGTTATTTCACTGACAGGTGTTATCAGAACAACTAATCAATTGCTTTTAGCTTCTTGACAAGGATGTGTTTGTTACAGATTCTCAGAGATGATTCATACCGAAGGAAGGAATGACCTGGTGAGACAGGGATGAGACGTCTTTTGACCAAAGAGGTCACCCTATCCAGGCTCCAGCCTGGACAAAGTCAAGGAATATGTTGCTTTCTGGCTGCAAGCTTCTGACACACAGTACGCCTCTATACTAGGGAATTGTACTATTATTGCCCAATTAAAATTCATTACACTCATTTATTATTCCTACTGCCTGTATTCTTCAACCATATCTGTTCTTCTCAGCATTTGTGTGGGTCACGTTTACAGAACTGTGAGTCATTTCCAAACCAATCTGGCTAAAGCTCTTTCCAGCTCTGGGAAAACAACTTGGCCTCCCAACTAAAACTTCACTATGTGGTTCCTAACCCTAAATTTTCAGACATAGGATTTACGTAAGGGAATGAAAGCTGAATTATGCTCGAAACTGTTTTTTTTTAGCTGATTTTGGCTACTAATCCTATCTTTTCCTAGTAAACCAGTCTGTGGCTAAACAATAATTTTGCCTGAAGATGTAGCTATTCTTGAATTTACAGAATACGTATGAAGAATATTGGCCACAAGTGGCCAGCCTTTCAGAATGTCATATTCTTGAGCCTGATTTATTTCAATTTTGGTGATGTGTGACAAAGCGTGCTAGGCACTGGGAGAATCAATGAAGAGAGTATGTTAGGGTCTTCTCCCATGTTCTGGTCTTCCGTGGCTGCCTTCCCATCTCTGCTCAGATGTTTCCTCCTCCGAGAGGTCTTCCCAGACCACCCTACGGTTGTCCCTATTCCCAATTTTTGTTAAGTACATATTCATTCTGACAAAGAATACGACGTTCCTGGATCAGAGACAGCTTTTTAGTTACCACAATTGCATTAGTTCTCTGTTTCCCAATCTGCCCCAGGGTGACAGGAGAGGAACTTTCAAATAGTGAATTATTGGGAGTTTATATAGGAGCCGACACCGCTGCTGCCCCTCCTCCTCCCTGGGGTGGGGGAGGGGGAGGGGGAGAGGGAGAAAACTCGAGGCAGCGACCTTTGCATTGTAATGTAAACAGATCCTCTCAGGGGAGGGGGGAGGTCTCTAGATTTACAACCCCCAGAATGTAAATGTGTCCAAGGGAGAAGTCCCTCAATCTCCCCAGAGGTCTCAGACCAGCAAGGTTTGTTTGCCATGCAAACATTCTTTAATCCTGGTGCTAGAGATCTTTGCTCAGAAAGTCCCGATCGTGCAGAAACGTGAGAACATTCATGGAGCATTGATTTCCAACGATTTTCTTCAGATCAGTATCACCATCTGACATTATAATACTTATTTCTCTCCTCTTTCTCTATCTTCTTTTGGATTAATTGTATTCCATTTCATGTTCACTACTGATGTGTTGTTAACTCTCTTTTGTCTATTTTTTAAAAGACTTCAATCTCTACACCCCATGTGGGGCTTGAACTTACAACGCTGAGATGCTTAAGAGTTGCACGCTCTACCACCTGAGCCAGCCAGGCACCCCTCTCTTTCTTCTATTTTTACAAGTGACTGCTTTAAGGTTTACAATGAGCATCTTTTAACTTATCACAGCTTATTTTCAAACATTACTATACCACTTCTAAGTAATTTACTTTACAATTGTATTTTTTCATTTCTCTTCCTAACCTTTGTGCTATTGTTACATATTTTACCTCTATATGATACAAACCTTACAATCCTGTGTGTGTTATTTTTGCTTAAACTGTCAATTGCCTTTTCAAGAAATTAAGAAATAGAAGTAAGTCTTTGTATTTGCCATTTCTGGGTTCTTCGTTCCTTTGGGTAGATTTGAGTTTCCATCTAGTATCATTCTGATTCCACCTAAAGAACTTCAATATTTATTACGTATGAGTTTCTGGTGACAAGTACTCTCAGCTATTGTTTTTCTGTCTTTATTTTCCCTTCATGTCGGAAAGATAATAGAATTCTATATCGACAGTTTATTTTTCAAGCACTTTAAAGATTTCATTTTTTTTTTTTCTGGCTTGCATTGTTTTTGACGAGAAGTCTGCATTCCATCTTTGTCCCCTTACATATGTAGTGTCTCTTTCCGAGACTTTTAAGAGTTTCTCATTGGTTTGCAAGAACGGGACTACAATGTGCTTTGTTGTTTACAGTATGCTTATCCTGCTTGGGGTTCATTGAAATTCTTAGATCTATATATTTACAGTTTTCATGAAATTTGAAAAAATTTCAGCCATTATTTCTTCAAATATGTTTTGTGCCTCACCCACTCTTTCTCTACTTAGACTCCAATTACACAAATGACAGACTCCTGGTCTCATATCACAATGGCTCTGTACCTTTTGCTTGGTTATTTTCTTCTTTATGCTTTAATTTAGATGGTCTCTTACTATCTTCAAGTAGACTGGTCCTTTCTTTTGTAATGTCTACTCTGCTGATAAGCCCATAAAATGAATTTTCATTTCTTAAACTTCTATTTGGTTCTTTTATATATCTTCCACTTTTCTATTCGCTATATTCATGTTGTTCTTTAAATCACTGAGCATTTTATAATGGTTCTTTTAAAATCCCTTTCTGCTAATTCCACCATCTCTGCCATTTCCCTATGTCAATTTTGATTGACTTTTCTTCTCTTGGTTATGATTACATGTTCTTGATTCTTTGCATGACTATTGATTTTTTGATTGGAGGCTGAGTATTTCAAATGTTACACTGTTGAGTGTCTTAATTTTGTTACGTTTTTACAAAGGGTTGAACGTTGCTTTTTTGGGCAACTAAGTAATTTGTGGATTTGTTTAAGGATTATTTTTGTGATTTATTAGGAAGAGTTTATTGTAGCCTTTACTTTACAGCAAGTTTACCCCTTTTACAAAGTTGTAGTCCTTCTGGGATCTCTACTGAATGCTCCAGGGGTTCAAAAATGTTTCTGGCTGAACAGAATGTAATACCTGGGAAATGTTCAGCTTACAGCTGTCCAGTAGTGGCCTGGCTTTGTGGAGTTTCTCTCTATGTATGTTAATTTAGTATTTAGACTCAAGGGGACTCCTGTGAAGATTTCTGGCCCTTTCCCTGGTTAGCTCCTTCCTCACCAGTACATGTTTCCACAAATTCTAGCCACCTTAGTCTCCCTAAGCTATGAACTCTGTTTTCTCACCTCACTGACATTTGCCATGCTTTCCCCGAGTTTCTTCTCTCCGTGCCATGGTCAGTGATGTGCCTCCGGGACACTCACCTGTTTGTTTCCAAGCTCTTCTGGATAACATGCCTATTTGCCCAATATCTCTAACAGCTGCTTCATAGATTTTGTCCCTTATATGCCCCATTTTCTAGTTGTTTATGGTGGGAAGGTAAGTCTGGTACTAGTCCCTCCATCATGGTCAGAAGTAAGTATTTTTGAATGAATGATCTATACCTTAAAAGACGCTTCTAGAAATAGTTGGGAGATGGATGCCTCTGTACATAAGTCATAGCACGAGGTGAGAGCAGGGCAAAAGTGCTGTGTACGAGTGTAGCCCAAGAAGAAAAGTAACCCAGTTATCAAACAGGAATATGGTCAGAATAAAGGAAACAAAATGAGGCCACATCCTCTTTCATCCCTCCGATAAAGGACTGAAGACAGTACAGACGGCACTGGGAGAGGCTAATAGGTCAAATAGTAAAAACATATTTAAAAATTAAAATACCATTTGATGTCAACTAATTTTTTGAATTTTTTAAAAATACTTGTTATTGAGAGAGAGAGAGAGAAAGAGAGAGAGAGAGAGAGAGAGAGCATGAGCAGGGGACGGCCAGAGGGAGACATAGAATCGGAAGCAGGCCCCAGGCTCTAAGCTGTGAGGACAGAGCCCGACGCGGGGCTGGAACTCACCGACTGTGAGATCAGGACCTGAGCCGAAGTCGGATGCTTCGCCAACTGAGCCACCCAGGTGCCCCTGATGTCAGCTAATCTCTCTGAACAATAACACAGACCTTCTTACTCCCAGCTGAGCAAAGTTCTGGAGAAAGAAGAGAAGCTTGGATAGAGAGGCACAGAAGGAGCTAATCCTAGAGCTAGAACCTGGGAGAGGTGAGGGCAGGAGAGAGAGGTGCGTGGGTGGGGGGTTAGCGAGTGGGGCCTGGACGACTGCAGGATGGCATTGGTACGTGGGAAAATCAGGATGCAGAAAAACAGAGCAGAAAAGGAATTGGCGAGGCGAAAGCATTTATCAAAGTTCCTGATGGAAAATATTTTACTTCACTGAAGAAGACAAGCAAAGCAGGAATAGTGACAAATAACTACACAACCAGTATTTTATTTTCTATTTTGCCAATTAATTACAGTAAACTTAAAATTTCAAAATGACTTCTGTCACCACGTTGTAATTATCTAGGCTACTTCTTCCTGCCATCTGCTGATGTAGGTTAAAGGAATACAAATGGAATTAATTTTATCCTAAGCGAAATATAATTAGAAAGATAAATCAGCGTACAAAAAAATAATGTATCCTGGAATCAATTATTAAAAATGTGAACTTACCTACTATTTTTGGTTTGTGGTGCTCGTGCTTCTCCCACAGTCCCATCGTCACGAATGATCAAGAATGGGTTATACTCGAGCTTTACACTACACTTGTGAGATGGGTTAGAACAGGCATCATCCTCACTCGGACAGCAAGTGAGCTACAGGAAAAGCAAATCTGACCATGTTGTTCCTGTACTTTGGGCCCTTTGCTGGTTCCCAGGGCCTACCGAATAAAACCCAAGCACCTTAGCATTAGCATGGCTGATGTATCCTTTCACCTATTTATTATTTATTTATTTAAAGAGAGAGAGAGAGAGAGAGAGAGGGGAAAGGGCAGAGAGAGAAGGAGAGAGAATCCCAAGCAGGCTCTGTGCTGATATCAGAGAGCCCAATGTGGGGCTTGAACTCATGAACCACAAGAACATGACCTGAGCGAAGCTGACACTTAACCAACTGAGCCACCGAGGCGCCCCTACACCAGCATCTTACGTCTGATGCTCTCCAGCCCCGGCAGCCGCTGTCCCCAGAACATCCCATGTACACCCACATCTGTGATGTCCTCCTGTGTGTCACCCAGCTGGCCGGAATGCACTTACTCTCCTCCTCTTTTTTGCTGGGTTAGAACCTGCTTCTTTTCTTTTTTTTAAAGAAAGTTTATTTTGAGAGAGAGAGAGAGAAAATGCATGTGTGTGCGCGAGTTGGGGAAGGGCAGAGAGGGAAAGAATCCCAACCAGGCTCTGGGCTGTCAGTGCAGAGCCCGATGAGGGCTCCATCTCACAAATCGTGGGATTATGATCTGAGCTGCAGTCAAAAGTTGGACGCTTAACTGACTGAGCCACCCAGCCGCTCCTGCGTATTTTCTAAAACGTGGCTCAGGAGGCCTCCCATCCAGGCGCTTTTCCCGATGCTCCCGTAGAACCTGCAGGCACTTACCACATGACCCTACAATGATCCATCTTTGTGTCTGCCTTCAGGAGCAATGCCCATGTTTTACTAATTGCGGTATCCCTAGCACTTAGTCTTTGAACACTGTACACAAGTAACCAAAACTCCGGAGCAACATTCATCATGAAGCCCGCCCAACCTTCCTTTCCCTAGAATACAGACGCTAGGGTGTGCAGAGCCGGCAAAGGAATGGATTACTAAAGGGACTCCTTGGTAATACCACACAGTAGGTGGGCTTGCTTTGTCATATGTGATTTATGTTTTAATGTTTGTTTTCCTCGAAGGAACCAGATTAGCAAATTTCCCATGAATGACTTCTTTTGATGTTCAGGAATCTGATGGACAGAAACATTTGCTAAAATACTAACTTAAAAGGTAGTAACTAATAAGCAACTTTCAAGACCAACTTAAGGAGCAGAAGGAATAGTAAAGGAAATTCTATTGCTCTAACATTGAGAACGCAGGGATTCCTCAGATCAACACTCGGCTTCTACTTTACTGAAAACGTGATGCAAAAGAGAGTTTTCTGTTCCAAATATGACAAATCAAGAGGCTTCGGGGGAATGCATGTTAGAGGTCACTGTAATATGTTTTCTGTAATCCCTTTTCTAGGTATGGCATACATTCTTGGCTTCTTTTTTTAAGTAATCCAGGTCCAACCTTTCATCCACTTTGGATCGAAAAGCTTCTAAATTCACTTATTCTGCCATCCAATTAAAATCTTTTGAGAATTAAGCAATCATTTCCTGACTTGCCAAGGATTAAATTTAGATGCTTGGTCGAACACGAGCCTTATCTCTCAAGCCATCGCTTTTAATTGGAGCGTGTAAAAGGATAACATAGGGTTTTAGTTGACATCATAGTCTATTGCCATGGAAATGTAAACATGGGTTTGTATTAAACTTGTCTCAAAGCAAGTTTTAAGGGTACGGAGAGACTGGGAGACAGGAGATAAATTATGTAGAAAACGCATGCTCGACGTGCTGGCGTGCCCTCGGAGCTCAGACCCTCAGTGATCTCATTGTGCCGCGTGGCCTCGAATATCATCAATCCACTGACGACTCTCGAGTTTGTATTTCCAGCTGGACCTGTCCTCTGAACTCCAGACTCCGGTATCTGTCTTCTTGACGGCCTCAGCTGGCTGTCTAACAGGCACCTGGGATCTCACACACCCACCCTGAGCTCCGGAACCTGCCCTCTGCCTACCCGGCTGGCTCTGCTCACAATCCTCTGTGTCTCAGCAAAGGTCAGCTTCCCCTTCCACTGGCAAAGGCCACAGAACTTGGGAATAACCCTCGCCTATCTCCAGTCCTCAGGAAATCCTGTCAGCTCTGCCTTCAAAATGGAATCAAAAGACGCTCATTTCTCCCCATTTGCACCGCTTGCAAGCTACCATCATTTCTTGCCTGGATTCTTGTAACGGACTCTGAACTGGTTTCCCCTTTTCTGCCCTTGCCTTCCTTTAGTCTATTCTCACATAGCCTCCATAGTGATATTAAAATGCAAATCATATTAGATCATCTCTCTGCTCATCCTCCAATGGCTTTTCATCTTATTCAGGGTCTGACCCAACATCCTTGAATCATTAATTGGCCTTCCCCCTCCCGTTTTTCCTTCTTCAGACACACTCGACTCCTTGTTGGTCAGTCACTGATCATAAGAGACATGCTCCCACCTCAGGACCTTTGCATATGCTCTTCCCCCTGGGTATCTGTATGGCTGGCTTCCTTTCCTCTAGATTTTTACTCAAAACCACCTTCTCAGGCTTTCTGTGGGCAATGATCTAGAATAATTACTACTTCCATCTCCCTTTTATGCTTTATTTTCCTCCTTAGCATTTACCCAACATACTATGCATTTTACTTATTTCTACTGATACTGTCTTTTTCATTGGAATGTAAGCTCCATGAGGGGTACCTGGTTGGCTCAGTCAGTAGAACACGCAACTCTTAATTCTGGGGTCGTGAGTTCAAGCCCCACACTGGCTGATGGACTGATGGGGCTGTGGAGCCTATTTAAAAAAAAAAAAAAAGTAAGCTCTATGAGGCAGGGACTTTTGCTGTGTCTTTCATTGCTGCATCCTCTGCACTTAGGGAAGTACCTGACTTAGTACAGTCAGTCAGTATTTGTTGAATGAACAATTTAAAAAATGGGTGATTCATGTCATAAGAAATAAAGGTTATTAGTGAAAGCATGATTAACAAAGACCTCTAAGCTTAATGTCTAAAAACGTTCATTTGTTATTGGGTTTTCACAGAAATCTGTCTTTGGAGGAACTCTGACTTAATTTTCCACAAGAACGAGCTTGATTTCTCTTAACTTTGCACTGTGGAACTTCAGAGATGACTGTTCAAGAAGAGAATAATGATAAACATAGGTGGGTATTAAATAACGTTCACTGTTTACCATGTTGGATGAGCTAATGATATTTTAAAATTATTAGTACACAGAGCTTACTATTCAGAGCAAACTGAAATTAGACATGAAAAAAAAAAAGTTGCCCATTGATTGAATTAGCAGTGTCTGGCACACAGTAATGTAATATACGAAGTGAGCTGGACTTGGATGCTGTCCAAGAGGGCTTAGCTACTGAAGTAGTTTTATTTCCAAAGTGATTCTACAGTATATGCATGGGTGTCCACGTTGGGTCCAGTTAAATGAAGAAAAAAAGTAAGGAACTGTCATGAAGATACTATCTTTAGATTCAAAAATTATACATCCTTAGTTGTTCTTCACTGGCTTACGAAGTAAACAATGAATGCAGAGACTACAAGCTTTCGAGTGGACTGCAGATGAAAAGGGCAATCAGTATCAGCCAGAGTCAGAGGCAGAATGATATAATGGAAGGATAAAGTTTGGGAAACATGGGTTCCAGCTTTCACTGTGCCACTCACTGGCTGTGTGAGTTGGGGTGAGTCCTCTAAGCTCTCTTAGTTAAATGTGGCGGATGGACCGATGGGCTTCAATGGTCCCCCAAGCTCTAAGTGTTATAAGACTTTTTGACTTTAAGCTTAATCAGCGTGGTAGGCAGAGTAATGTCCCTCCCGTTCCCCTCCCACCTTGCTCCAAAGACGTTCACATCCTAAACCCTGGAACTTGTGAACGTTGTGTTATATGGCAAGGGAAATTAAGGTTGCTGATAAGCTAACTTAAAATGAGGACATTATCCTGAATTATCCATCTGGGCCCAATATAATCACAAGGGTTCTTGTAATGTAGAAGAGGAAGGCAGAGAGTGAGCCTCGGAGCAATGCCATGTGAGAAAAGACTTGACTGACCATTGCTTGCTTTGAAGATGCGGGAAGGGGCCATGAGCCAAGGAATGTGGGCAGCCTCTAGAAGCTGGAAAACGCAAGAAAACAGATTTCCCTTAGAGCCGCCAGGAAGAACGCAGCCCTACAGACACCTGGACTTTAGCGCAGTGAGATCGGGGTCAGACTTCTGACTTCCAGAACTGTATTACATTTGTAGTGGTTAAGCCATTAAATTTGTGTTAGTTTGTTACAGCAGCCATAGGAAACTAACACAATCATGATAAGCATCATAACTAGCAAAGTTGGAGCCAAGTTTATCACAGATGCAGGGTTTATATGAAAATTCTATATTCCGGTATTTTGTAAAGATCTTCAGAGGCAGGAGTAATCAGAAACCATAAAAAGTTCGCAAAAAAGTTGTGAGAAGAGTCTCTACGGGAATAAAATTTTTACTGGTGATTTGTGGGAAGAGTAGAAACCTGGTTATTTTATCGAGGAAAGAAAATGATGAGAGAAAGTAGAAAGGTTATATACAATCCAAGAGTTTCTTCTCTGGACCTCACTTTACTCCCTTATGAACTGAAGGGCTGGGATAAATAATGTCTAAATTCCTCTAGCTCTTAAAAAGGATTTTAAAATCCTGACTGATGCGAACAGGAGATGACAGATACCGCTGGCACTCCACCCTCTCCAAAGTATGAAGCACACTTATTTTGTCAAGTATAATTATCTTTAATATCTGATGGTCAAGTTTCACAGAAAACTCTTAGTTCAAGAAGAAAGTGGCTGTGAATTTTAACCCTGATACTTATTCAGGTAGGGAGCATGGGAAAATGGTTTAGCTTTCTTACTCTTCTGCCACTGCACCTCTAAAAGTATTGGTTTTTGGGGGGCCCCTGGGTGGCTCAGTCGGTTAAGCATCGGACTCCTGGTTTTGGCTGGTCATGATCTCACCGTTCGTGAGCTCGAGCCCCACATCAGGCTCTGCGCTGATGGTGGTGGTGCACCATCAGTGCAGAGGTTGCTTGGGATTCTCGCTCCCTCTCTCTCTGCCCTTCCTGTACTCTCTCTCTCAAAATAAATAAACAAACAACAACATGAAATAAACGTATGGTGTTTGGCAATCACTATATTTGCCCCAGCAGTCTCTCCCCTTCTACTCTTGGTCTGGAAATTTGATGACCCAGTTTATAAACATTTTAAGCAGTGTTAGACTAAATTGGTTATATAAAGACCCTAGAACTATTTTCTAAGCAAAACATAGGTGATGCAGAGATTTGGTGACTTGACTGTCCCAAGGCCTTTTTATTAATTTCCAGGCTCTCTGCTATAGTTTGGAAAAGGAAGGTGGCAGGACAGATGAGATCTTACTGTTGTACGCCTGACCATTTTTAATCTTTATAATGTAAAAAATATTGTATCTGAAAAGCCATTCACAAAAATATTAAACAGAAGCAATCTGAACTGTAGGATATTCTTGGAATATCTGATTTTTTAAAACAATGAACATGTATTGTTTTTATAATCAGAAAAACCACTTTCTTTTCTTTCTTTCTTTTCTTTTTTTGAGTAGGCTCTAGCCCAAGGTGGGGCTTGAACTCACAACCTCAACATCAAGAGTAGCGTGCTCTAAGAACAAACCACCCAGGCACTCCACCACTTTCGGTTCAAATAATGAAAAATTAGAAGGCTCTCTCTATCCTATTTTCATTTAGCGTATTTTCATGATCTGATCATTGTTTTTTTTTAAAGGGTTGTAAACACTGTGTTTGTGGGTTTTGATTCACATTTGGGCTAAGATAACCCATATACTGATACATATTAGTACTAAAAGGCACGGTGTAAATATGAAGCATTGGAGGAATGTCAAGGATCAATACGGTGAAAGGTGACTGATCGCCTTTTGACCTCTGTTCCACTCATTCAAGTTCAGACGAATAATATCCAACCTCGTTAATGTCATTGTACACAAAACACTTTCCTTCACTTAGTCCTTACAACAACCCTGGGAGGCAGGCACGTTCTGAGAGAGAAAACGACTTAACCAAAGTTACTTAGGCTAGGCAAGGGGACGGTTAGGCAGCATGCTCAAGAAAGGGCTTCTAGTGACAGTAAAAGATTTCATTACGCCCTGGCCTCTACGTTCCCTGACCTAGGAGTTACCTTTACAAACCCGAATTCTGCCTCTTCAGGGTCAGGAAGGCAGGCTGCGGGCTAGGGAACCCTGCAGCTCACCCCAAAAGCGAGCACTATAGCCAAAGCCCCGGAGCCACGTACAGTCCGCCCCCTCCCGCGACCTCAGACTCCGTGTCCTGAGCCGGACTAACCTGACCAAGTCGGTCATGCAGGAGCCCACCACTACCACCGCCGCCACCTCCTCCTGCCACTGCCGACCGGGTTCCCCAGATGCCGCCATGGCCAAAAGGAGGTGCTCTCCAACCCGGAGGCTGACCTTTGCCCTTTGTCCAACCCCGTAACCAGAAACGCCGCTCCTACGCTCCCTAACGACGCGGGCCTTCCGGACGCCTCTGCGGGTCGCCCACCTGACTGCCCGAAATAACCCCACCACACCCAACTGCCCTCCGTTCTTCCCGGGATGGTCTCCCTGCACCGCCTCTTGTAACAGGGCGCTTCTGATAGTTCCAGACTCCACGCCAGGCGCCACCCACGAGGCCCGCGCGGAGTAAGGACCTTTCAGGCACTGCGGGGACGCCTTTCCAAGTGCCCGGCTCGGGGCGTGCGGGGGCGCGCACGCCGTCTGGGCTCGCGGGCCGCAGAGGGGGCGGGGCGGGACGTCCGGGGGCGCGCACGCATCCGGCCCGCGGTGCGCGCGCAGGTCGGTGCGTCAGTCGGGGGCGCGCTCGGGTAACCTGTACCCCACGTAGTCGCCGGTTACCGATCGGACTAAGTTCCAGGTACCTGGACTGGGGCTGGTGCGGGGAGGTTGGATCCCGAGTCGCACAGGTGGCGCTGAGGACCGTGGTTTAAGCATGCCCCGGGCTCGCCGCCTCTTCCTGTAGAGAAGGCCCCCCCCCCCCCCCCCGTTCTAAAGATGCCCTCCTCATCCCTGTCACGCTGGTCCCCGCAAGAACGAGCCCCCAAGGCCGGAGGCTGCTCTTTTTGCATATTTAGCCCGCCCCCTGCTCCCTCATTAAACTCAGACTCCTTCCTCCTGCCGGCTTGGTGAGGGGAATCATACAGTTTGGGAGAGGGAGAGTATCCCTTTTTAGATGGCCCCTAGAATGGGGTGGTCATTCTTTGGGTCTGAGCCGACTTGTTTTTCTTGAATATTGCCCCTGGAGAAATTGCTTCCCCACTTAACTTCCCTCGTGCGCTTTATGACGTTAAGGTGACGCAGCGGGACGCCACCCCTTTCCGTTCCATGACGTAAGCAAGGCACATGTTTCCGTGTTTGTCATCTCATCTTAATTGCGAGATACTGGACGATGCTTTAGACGTCTTTGTAGTCTCCAGGCTGCCCATCAGAGGACCGTATGTGACCCTATTTTGGGCAGCAGACCCTGTAAAAATTGTATTGCTGCATTTTCCTCCTGTAATACGTCAAAATCAGGAAATACACATTGCACAACTAGCATTCAGAGGAGGCTGGCCACTGTAAATTTTTTGCCTACCTGGGATCTGTTATAGGACTGCGGTGTGAAAAAAAAACTTATATTGGGGATGATTCCCCCATCCGTGTCCCTGGCTCGAAAGAATCGCGCCAAAGAACTTTGGCTCTTTGGTAATCTCTGGTTTTGGAGTGTTTATTTCCCCTCTTAGAGAAGTCACTACACCTATGGTTGAAACAGATTTTAATGCTGCAGGAAATCTTGCACTGTCAAAAACAATGGTGTTGTAACTGTTCCGAAACAAATTCATTCCTTCAGGTGTTAGCCTGAGGTCATGACAGTTGCTGAATTGGGATGCGTTATTGTCACCTTAAGTATAACTTGGCTTTTGGTGCAGGTTGGTTCCCTGTAGGATTTGACTAGTGGATCACTCAGGCCATCTTCTCAACCGACCAGCCTGTAGGCAAGCGTGTTTCTAGTTGTCAAGCAACCATTCCTTCAGATTCATGACTTTCTGTTTGCTTTAAGGTGTATACTTAAACAAATCGCTCTGATGCTTTCCTCTTGGTGATTGCTATCATACATTCTTATCTGAGGGGAGGATGGGTATAGTGACGTTGAGGAGGTCTGGATTTGAATTATGATCTTTCTGCTTGCTAGGTTTGTGACTTCGAACAAGTTACTTAGTCTTGCTGAGCTTTGGTTTTCCTATCTGCGAAATGGGAACAGTAATAATCAGAGAAGAGGGTTGTTAGGGGAAAGTAAATGAAATTACAGGTAGAAGTGGGTAATTAATGCCTGATAGTAGATTTTTCAGAATGTGTTGTTTCCATTTTTCATAGAAATGAGAGGTAAAGTAATAGTAGGTATTATGGGAAAAAGCATGGAAGAATAATTTTGTAATGTAGGTGAGATCCTTTTGCTTTTTTCCAGATGAGTATTTCTGTGTTTTGCATATGATCTAGATAAGCCTCCTTTCAAGAACTGTGACATCAGTGGGTAGAAGTAAGAGTGGAAATGTTGCAAAATAGGAAAAAAATTAAGCTTCAAGATGGTAATATGGGTTAGTATACTGTTCAAAGACAAATCACTGAAGTTATTCCCATCACCTGTGGAGTGGGAATTCTAACACCTGCCTTCCTGCCCAGGATTGTGAAGATCAACTGTGATAAAGTATTTTTGGAAGCTCATTACAAGTGGTAGTGTTATCAGAATGTACAACATGATTTTTATGGTTGAGAGTACAGTGCGTTAGATTTTTATTCGTACTCATGGGCACGTTGAAATGGTGGAGGGAGGTCATCTCTCACCCATAAGTGGCCGAAAGGGGAGCTTGTTTTATATTTGCAGAAAGGATGATTTGAGTACAGAAGTATGAAGCCTTTACTGCCTCAAAGGTACTTCCGGGTGTCATCGCTATGTAAGGTCACCATGTTACTATTTTTTGAAAGATCCTCACAGTCCTTCCCTATATTACCATCTAAAGTGATTAAAACAGGTACTGGTTTCCACCCTCTATTTTGACAGAGACCTGTAAGGCCTTGCATGGTAAAATAGATGAAAACTAGAACCTAGAACATCATTTCCTTGTCGTTGTAACTTGCAGGAAATTAATTTGCTTTTGATGTGGGATTATCCTTTCAGATAGAGGAAGAAAGTGATTATTTGAATGGACTTATTCATCTCCGAAAGTAGAGGTTTTCATTTAGAAATTTAGATGAATTTCATTCATGCATTCCCTCTCCCTTGCCCCATGGGTTTCCAAATAATACAGATATGATTTATTGGTTTTACTTTTGCATTTTCAAGTAAAGTACTTCTTAGGGCCTGAAAGTCAAACCCTTTTAGATCCATGCGAGTTTGTGTTGCTTCATATCCGAATAAGTGTATATTTTCATGATTTAATTGTTAAGTAGCATTTTGCTACATATATTCCTCGGATATATTGTCCTCTTCCAATTTTTTGAGGGCATATTATCCTTTTCTCTGTACCTTAATATTTCTGTAGTTTTTGTCTCTTCATTCATTTATTTATTAAAAGATTTTTATTGGGTGCTTAGTGTGTGCCAGGGACTTTCGTTAAACACTGGGGATTCAAGACATGGCCCCTGCAGGGGGGAGATCACAAAGCAGGTGGTTAGAACACTCTGTGGAGGACAGTACATCAGAAGCAAATAATTTCTAGTAAGTGACAATTGCAAGTAGGTTATGTGTATTCTCAAATTTTATATAGTATTATCAAGTCCTTCTTCTCGTGGGGAAGAGAGGGAGCAATTCCTAACTTAATGGTGTATACCTTTTGTGTGTTGGGGGAGAGGATTGTCAGTGAGGGCTTCTTAAGGCCTCGACTAGAGTAGGAAGCTGCCGATTATAAGATAGCTTTAAGTAGTATGTGGCAGTGTAGAAATCAGCTTTGGAAAGGAGGAGGGAGTTGGATTTGAAGGGTTGCTTCAGTCCTGGAGAGCGTTGATGTAGTCTCTGCCCTGAGGAGGTGAGCAACGGGGTTGGTTTCTTCTGGAGGGCCAGTGGGAGAGGCTGCTACATGACAGGAAATGAAGTATTCACTCAAGAGAATGAATACTGTGTACTGCACCGGTTTTCAGGAAACTTGTATCTAGTTCCTTTGGATACCCTGACCACCGTTCTTTCCTTCTGCTTTCAGTGGTGATTTGCAAGTCAAGTTAAAATGTCCCCAGAAGTGGCCTTGAACCGAATTTCTCCAATGCTCTCACCATTCATATCTAGTGTGGTCCGCAATGGAAAGGTGGGACTGGACGCTACAAACTGTTTGAGGATAACCGACTTGAAATCTGGGTATGTACCAGAACGGATTCAACTAATGTGTCAGAACCAATCCGGCCTTTACCTAATAATAAACTTTTCCCACCAGATTCATAAGAATTGAACACCGGAGAACTTCATCAAGTCATGGTCTTATCACATGTTGATGCAATTGGTTTTGTCCAGTTCTTGACGTTTTATGTTACGTGTTGTTTTATTTGTGTTGTGGGCCATTGCTTTATGATCAGAATGCTCATGTCTGTTTTTTTTTTCTTTCCTTGTCTCTGTTAACAGTGTGCCATGTGGTTTTTAGCAAGTGTGGTTTTCATTCATTGACTTGTTTCTTATGTCTGCTGCAATCCAGAAGGTGCTATGAGAGTCGGGGTTTTGGGATTCTGAATCTGACATCATTTGATAATCTCTCCTAATAGGAAAATTATAATAGCTAGTTGGAATGAGTCACAATGGGCTTGGAACAGTTGAATCTCACACCTGGAAATGTTGCATTAAAAAGCCCCAACTTGTTATTTAGAAATAAATTTAGATTTATAGAGATTTTAGAAAATAACCACAGAAAATTAATGGTGCTATAATGCTGTTAATTGTTCTACAAGCTTTGTTTGGGTTTTTCCAGTTTTCCCACCCAGGCATGTCCTTTTTTGGTCCAGGATCCTTTCCAGGATCCAAACTGAAGTTAGTTGTCACTTCTTCTTAACCCGTGACGGTTCCTGTCTTTCTCTGTCTTTTATGATTTTGACACCTTTGCAGATAGCACTGCTAGTTGTTTTATAAAATGTTGCTCAGTATGGGTTTGTCTGTTGTTTTCCCTTGATTACAGTGAGAATTGCAACCCCCCCCCAACAGGAATATTACAGAATTGTTGTACAATTTTCTGTGCACTAGGTCAGGGAGTACATGATGTTCATACGTCCTGTTACTGGTATGTTAGCGTTGACCGCGCAGGTGAGATGGTATCTGCCAAGTTTCTCCACTATAAAGTTAACTCGATCTTCCCTTTGTCATTGGTGAGTATCGTGGGGGTGACGCCTTGGGACTTTGCACATGCTCGCTTCCTCCTCAGACTTTTGCCCGCTCATTTTAGCGTCTGTTGATGCTGCTTGCTGGCAAACGTTATTACTGGTCTAAGAGTGATTTTCTGTTTCCTTTACTCCCCCCACATTTATTAGTTGGAATTCTGCTGTGAGGAAGCACTATCCCTTCTCCCCCATTTACGTATTTATTCACTTATTAATTATGTCAGTACGAATTTTTAGGTGTTTATTTTGTTCTGCGGGTCATAAGCCAAAGGTTGTCTTCATTTATTTTGTTGCTCAGTTGTTCCAGTTTTGTCACTGGGAGCTTTGTGAAGTTGGCTTTTGCATCTTTTTGACATACCCCCATCAGTTTTTGAGCACTTTCTTACTAGAAATTTGATTCTCTTTTAGCTTTTCTTTTTAGGCTTTTTTGCCTTCTGTAGTCTTGCCGTTTTTTGAATAAGCTGAAGACTCAGTTACAAGGGCGTACACTTACATCCTTCAGTAGTCAGATGAAGAAGGCTAGGTTGGATACTTTATCGGAATAGTAGGTTGCTTTTTAAAAGATCTGGTATTCTCTTAAATTTAATCAGTGGGCATGGGGTTTCTTTTGGAGGTGACAAAAATGTCCTAAAATTAGATAGTGTGATGGTTATACAATTCTGTAAATATGTGAAAAATGACAGAATCGTGCACCTTATAAGGGCGGTTTTTGTGGCATGTCAATTATAGCTTAGAAAAGCTGTCGTCCACGGAAGCCAGACCCTTGAACCAGAGGTGTTTCCTGTCCCGAATGGATAGGACATGGAGATAGGTCTTTCTTCTTCATTGGGTCACAGATTTTTTTTTAGAGGTGGCGAGGACCTGGTGGAGGACTGGGGACTGTCTTATGTAAAATGATATAATCTGAATTTCTTACTCCTTGTGTCAGTATCCTGAGAGAACAGTTGGGTTCAGCAACAGAAAGTCACTTTGCTCCTTTTCTGCAGACTCCCTCTCCAGTGCTCCCCAGTTCTCGAATGTTTCGTTGAGGGTTTAAATGCAAATAGTGGATCTGATGATACATTGAAATGAATCCACTAGACCTGGCCTGGTCTGGACTAGCTCTGCGAAAAATATTTGAAATGGCATTAATGGCATTTAGTACTTAAGGAATGTACTTTCTTTAGATTTAAGCAAGGAATGCAAATACCTCTCCCTACTTTAACACAGTTGCTACGCATAAAATGATGTGGAAAGCCTTAGTAATCTAGAGCATTAGCGATGCCTTTTATGTAGTACTTGTCTGAAAGATTCATGAAAGTTCTTTGGAATCTCATTAACAATTCTTTCTTCAATCCCTCCATCAGACTAAGTGTGCATTCCTTAAGTTTCTATAGCAAAACAGTGGCGGGGTTTGGGAAGAGAATGGCTTCTTTTTTAGTGTGTCGCTTATGGCATTTCGCTTTCTTTTAGATCAGCAGCACTCATGGTTCCAAGAAAGGGGGTACACGTTTGTGATTTCTGTGAACTCAAAGGGGTATATACCCTGTAGGACACAGCATACGCAAAAGGTATAAAATGAGGAGACTTGATTTCTAGAGGTCACAAGCACTAGTCTTGTTTCTACGTATGGCTGCTTGCCCCTGAAGAGAGGAGGTCTGAGTATCTATATTCTAGATCTGGCTCATAGGAGGAATGGTTAGGTAAAAGTCTATTCAAAGTAACATTTTTTTTTTTTTTTAACAACAGAAATTCATCTTTATTTCTCTTATGGCACCTAAATCTTTCTACCTAATATATAGCTATGTATGTACGTGTATTTCTATCTAAGCTCTATTGCTAGACTGGGACGATCTTAAGGACAGGGTTCTTATTTATTTTTAGGCCTCCTTACGTCTGCCGTAGTCCCTTTCACATCTAGTGTAGCAAGTAGAGGTCGAATGAGTAATAAGTAGGATGTTTTCCTAGAGAAGTTGCCTGGTTTGGGGATCATAGTGGTTTATATTTCTGGTTTGAAACATGTTTTATTGGTCTCGTAGTTTATTGCTTAAATTTTGTTATACACGATCCTGTAAAACATCAGGCCTTGACAGATGAATGGACATTTTTGAAATGATAGTACAGTGTTTATAGTACTGGGTTTACTCTTCTAGGTAGGGGGGCACATTTTCATTTTAGGGAATTATTCCGTGAGGCTGCCGGGTGTTTGCTAGCTCTCTGTTCTGTGTTACTTTGATCACGAGCTTGTGCTATTTGTAAGATGCCATATTTTGTCATTTTTAGTGATTTACTAATCTTGAAGATATCTAAATGTTCAGCGTTCTGGAATGATGCCTGGCAAATATAAGAGAGAGGAAAGCAGAGGGCTCTCTGCAACCTATGGCAGCCAAGCCTTATCATCTCTTTTCTGCGTATCCCAGTGACTCAACCTCACTGGCACACGGCTGTGTTTGGGGCATCTGCTGTGACATCTCATCCGCCCACAACTACCTGTTGCATTTTTTGTTCATGTTCTGAATTTCATTACTTAATTAAAAATAGATACTCAGTGTACTTGGTTACTAAATAGAACAGTTCTAAAAGATGAGCGCTGTAAGCGCTTTGAAGCGCTTTGAAGACTGATCTCCGTTTGCTGCCTTAGTCCCTCTAGCTGGCAGGCCGAGCCTTCATTATTAGCCTTGTGCCTGGAAGGAAGCTGCTGCCCAGGAGGCAGCAGTTTAATTTGGAGGGAGGGTAACTTTTAACCATTTAGTATCTAGCTGTTCTCTGGGGTTTTCCATTTTGCTTTCTTTTCTGTATTCATTTGTGATCATTTTTCTTTTTTCGTGTGCATATCTTTATACTTTATATGTTCATTGTGTGAAAATATATCTGTATTGCATGTATAGTATTATTTTGTATATTTATAAAGTTCATACAAATGGTATCCTGTGTGTGTGTGTATGTATATGTGTGTGTGTATATATATATATATTTATTTTATTTTATTTTATTTTTTTGCAGCTTGTTTTGTTTAGTAGGAAGTACATGAAATTTACCTACGTTAATACTTATGGTTCAGGTTCTTTGGTTTGCACTGCTGTATCATATTCCACTATATGAATATGCCTCCCAATTTTTTATTCAGTTTCCTGCTGATTGTCTTACATGTTGTTTTAAATTTCTTTTGACAAAGAACGCATGCCATATTGAACCTTCTCCCACTTTTGTGCGAGAAGGTACATATGAGAATATTTCTAGGGCTTACTTTTTTTAAGTTGGGTGTGTTCACCCATTATGGTTATAAAATCAGTTGAGTGAGTCACTTCAACATCTAAAAAATGAATGAGAATAGAATGGAAACTATCAGAATGTGTCACACATAATAAGAATAAGCACTGTTTTGTGAATTTTGCTTTCAGTTAAATAAGTAACCATGTGGGTACTGGGTCACAGTGCAAAATATGTGTGTTTTGATAAAAAAAGTTTGAAGGCAAAAAAAAAAAAAGTTTGTAAGCTACCCCTCTAGGGTATATTCCTCGGAATAAAATTGCTGGCTCTTAAGGTATATGCATTTTCCATTTTATTAGATGTTGCTAGATTGTACCGATTCCCTTCTGCCAGAAATGAATGAGAGTTGCCATTGTTCTGTAGCCTTAACAATATTCCGTGTTGTCAGACTTAGAGTTTTGTCAAGCTAATGGTGTGAAATGGTATCTCATTATGTTTTTAACTTGTATTTCTTGATTATTAGTATAGGGAAGAATCTCTTCATATCTTTATTGCCAATTCAGATTTCTTCTTTTAGGAATATCCTCTGCCCATCTTTTAAGTGGGTTGTTTGTAGTTTTGTATAGATTTTATTTTATTTTTGAAAAAATTTTTCATTAAAAAATATTTTTTAATGTGGACTTTTGAGAGAGAGAGGGAGAGAGAGGGCAAGCGCATAAGCGGAGGAGGGGCAGAGAGAGAGGGAGACACAGAATCCAAAGCAAGCTCCAGGCTCTGAGCTGTCAGCACAGAGCTGGACATGGGGCTCGATCTTACAAACTGTGAGATCATGACCTGAGCCGAAATCAAGAGTGGGGTGGTTAACCAACTGAGTCACCTAGGACCCCCGTATAGATTTTAAATCATTCTTGATGTATTTTGGAAACTAATCTTTTAGCAGTTATATGTATTACAAATGTCTACGTGCAGTTTGTGGCTTATATCCTTTTTTTAAAGTATATTTTATTTATTTTGAGAGAGAGAGCGAGAGAAAGTGAGAGAGTATGGGAGTGGCAGAGAGAGAGAGGAAGAGAGAGAAAATCCCAAGCAGGTTGCACACTATCAGTGGGGCTCAACCTCGCGAACCGTGAGATCACGACCTCAGCCAAAATCAAGAGTCAGACCTTAAGCCACTTGACCCACCGAGGCATCTCAGTATCGTTAATCTCATGCTACTGATGTCCAGATGTTTTAATTTTAATGAAGTCAAAATCATCAGTATTTTCCTTTTTAGATTTGAGCTGTGTGTGTGTGTGTGTGTGTGTGTGTGTGTGTGTGTGTGTGTACGTTTGAAAGAGAGGGAGCATTTCAAGGAATTCTGTCACACTCAAAAGTCATACATCTTCCTTCAAGAATTTTAAAGTTTTCCTTTTTTGCTCTTCAAATAGAAATTTATTTTTTTTCTATAAAACATTTTGTGAGATACAGCTTTTTTCTTCAGATGGATAACTGGTTGTCCCAGCATCATTTATTGAAAAGTCGTCCTTTGCCTGTGGATCTACAGTGCTACCTCTTGTATTATGTCAAGTTTGCACCATACGTGGATTTCTTTCTAGGCTTTCTGTCCTCTTCTGTCAGCTTCATTGTCATTATGCCAATTGCACACTGTCGTAACTTTTACAATTTTATAGTATGTCATAATATCTGGTGGGAGAATTTTCGTCCATCTTGTTCTAATTCTTAACAATTGTCTTGCTTCACTATATATTCTAGATACTTTCTGATAACCTCATTTAAGTAGTTGCATACTGTTCTGTTAGGACATCCCAAAGTTCAGTTAACAAAGCTCCTCTTCTTAACTCATTGAGAAAATAAAATAAAGGGAAAATGACCTGGTGAAGGATTAATTGAGAATTAATGGTTGGGAAAGCTGTCTGAGGAAATGGCATTTAAGTTTAATCATGAAAGATGAGAATAATTCAATGTGAAGAGCTGGGGAAGTTGAGTAAAAGGGGAATACCAGGTATAAAGGCAGGAGAAAGCTTTGCACGTTCAAGGATCTACACGGCTACCGAAAGTTGAAATGTAGTGAGAAAGTGTAAGAGGGAAATGAGATGAGTTTCTAAAGACAGTCAGGGCTAGAACCTGGTGGGGTGTGTTAGGAAACTTGGGTTTTATTCTGGGTGGAATTAGGAGTTATTGAAGAATTTTAAGCAGAGCGACACGATCTAATTTATATTAAAAAATCACTGGTTGTGCAGGACAAGGCAGTCTAGTTAGCTGTCCATTTGTACAATAGACCAGGTGACACATGATGGAGTCTTAAGAATATGGTGGTGGCAATGGAGATGGAAGGAGGTGAATAGATTATAAGCCACTTAGAAGGTAAAAACATCAGGATGTTGAATTTGGGGTTTGATAGAGAATCGAGAATGACTTCTTCCTTCTAAACTTGTACAAGTAGGTAAGATGGTTATGCCATCTGCTGAGATGGGAAAGATTGGTGGAGAAACGACTTTAATTTTGACTGTTGTCTGCGTCTGCCGTGCAGTAATCACTGTAGGTTTCCTTTTACCTCTTTCCTGTGTTGAATCTCATATCTTGCTTTCTTGTTTTACCCTCTTGTTTTGTTGGAACATGCATTCCACTAGCATCCTAAGAAAGGGAGAAGAGGAGGTTTATTTTTTGAGTTCCCGAAAGTCTGAAAATGTATTTATTCTTCGTTTAAACTTGATTGAGAATTTGGGCAGGTACAGAAGTCTGTGTTGCAAATTATCTTCCCTTCAAATTTTGAAGGTCTTGGTCTGTAATATTGGGACCCCTTGACACATACCGTTGTCGTTTCATGGATGCGGTGTTTTTTCTGTAAGGATATTAATGATTGTTTTAAAAATTGAGGCATAATTGACCATAATTTTAAAAAAGCATTTTTTCTGTACCTTGCAATATCTCGGGTTTGCTCTCTGTCTTTGGTGTCGGTGGCTTTCTTCAGACTGATGATTCTTGGCCGTCCATGTCTGTTAGGGAAGGAGAAAGAAAAGTGTGAATTCGAAGCTGTCGTGCATAGATGGACTTCTCAACTATCGAGCTTCACTGAAGTGTGATCAGGCAGCAACTTGGCCTCTCTGTTAGGTGATTGTCAGATTCATTATCTGCAGATCTTTTCTCTGGGGCCCTAAAAATAAAGGTGTCTATGTGGATGCATATATTCCTGTGTGCCAGCAAAATTCTAACTATTGGGCCCACATATGTAAATATTAAGACTCCTGAGGTATTTGGTTGGTGTATTGTTATATTTATATGTAAGGATATGTAAATATACATATAATTAAATTTCTTTTCAGAAATGTGTTATCAATTTACATTTTCGCTAGCAGTATACAAGGATGCCAGTTGCTCTCTAGTTTTGATAAAATCGGTATTATAAATTCTGTAAGATTACTTGCTAATTCAATAGATGGAAATGGTATTTAATTGCTCTTATATTTTGCTTTACTTATTGATGTATGTGTGTGTAAATTACCAATTCATGATGTCTGTCCATTTTTCTGATGTGGTATTTGTCTTTTTTGATTTATGAAACTTTATATATCTCACGAAGGAAGATTAACCCTTTGTCATAGATGTTACAGATGGTTTTCCCCTGGATTTTCAGGGTCTTTCAATTAAATTAATTTATTCAATATACAGAAGCTCTTAAGTATTATTCATTTTTTGAAGCAGTAATAAATATACAGCATATAAAAAGTAAAAGAAAAGGGTGTTAAGTAGAAAACAAGTCTCTTTCCTATTCCTTTCTCCTAATTTTATTCTCTGGAGGTAACTACTCTTACCAATTTCTTTTATTTCTTTCTAGGGGTGTTCTTTGTAGATGTAAGCCCTTTTTTTTCATTTCTGGCTAAATAGTAGATGTGGAGGAGTGTTATGGTAATGGCCCCGAATAAATCATGCCGCTCTTTATCCGGTCTTCTCTGAAGATGATTTGACCCCTCTTTTTATCAACAGGTAGAGAGTCGTTTCCTCACCCCAGAATCTGGGCTGCTTTGTGACTTGCCATTACCAGTGGAACGTGGCAAAAGTGTGTGACTTCCGAGCATAGGCTCTTCTCGGCCTTGCGGTGCCGTTTTCTCCTGTGGAATGTACCATCACTGTGTTCGGGGGGCTCGGGTCTGGTCTCCTTGAGAGACACCGCTCCGGAGGCCAGCTGCCCCAGTTCCGCTTGGCCCCGCAGCCAGCCTGTCAGCCGAACGCAGCTGCATGGGTGAGCCAACCAGGGGCCGGCGGAAGCCACGAGCCCACTGACACAGCGATGGGAGATAAGGAGTTGTTTTCTGAAGCCACGGAGTGTTAGGGTAGTTTGTTTTGCAGCAATAGGTAGTTGAGATAGTAGCGTCTTATGTATTCATATGACCTGTATGTTTTGAAGACTGTTCTGTATCAGTACCAATAGAGCTGCTGCCCCCTTTTTAATGTCCGCATAATATTCTAGCATCTGAGCGCACTATAATCATTCATTATGGAGAGACGTTCATTTGTACCTGTGTTTTGTTGTTACATGGGGCTGTGAAGAATCTTCTTTTACATTTATCTTTGATATGCCAAAATGTTTACTTTTTATGTTGTCATCAAATCTATTTCCTTTATCGTTTCTTTTTTAAATTTTTTTAATGTTTATTTTTGAGAGGGAGAGAGACAGAGTGTGAGCAGGGGAGGGGCAGACAGAGAGGGAGACAGAATCCGAAGCAGACTCCAGGCTCCGAGCTGTCAGCACAGAGCCCAATTCGGGGCTTGAACTCACAAACTGTGAGATCATGACCTGAACCAAAGTCAGATGCTCAGCCGACTGAGCCATCCAGGCGCCCCTCCTTCATGGTTTCTTTTAACATTTTGCAAAATTAATGTCTTTTCCACTTTGAGACATCTGTATTTTTTCCTGATACAGCTATGCTTTCTTTTATTGTAGTTTCATTTTTACTTGAAATTAATCTGGAATTTATTTTGGTGTGTTATACAATGTAGGAATGGGGTGTTATTTTTCTAAATAATCATCTGGTTGTCCCAGCACTATTTATAGACTAAATCCTTTATTTATTCACTATTTTGAAATGCCATCTTACATGCTAAATTCTTATATTTATTTCTGACTTTATTTTCAGTGATCTGTATTTGCTTTGTGCAGTTATACAGCTTTTCAGTTATTCTAGCTTCATAATATATTTGAATGCTCATCATCTCGCCTGCTGGGAGTTTGATTGGCATCGCATAAGACCGTTTTGTTTGCAGAGAATGGACGTCTTTATGACAGGGGTCAGCAAGCTTTCTGTGGGGTCAGCTTGTGTTTTAGGCACGTGAGTCTCACGGTCTGTGTTACAGCCATTCAGCTCTTGTAGCATGGAATCTATGACAATATACAAATCAGTACGTGTGTTCCAACAAGATTTGATTTACAAAAAGGAAGCAAGCAGCCCTTGGATTGTAGTTTTACCATGTTGAGTGTACCTGCTTTTAATATTGATAGCTCTTCAGGAATATGGTCAGTCTGTCCTAGTTGTGCCCGCTTCTCTGTCTGTAACGGTTTGTGTTTTCTTCATTCTGCTCCTGCACATTTACCGTTCACTTTATCCCTGGGTGGTTTATTCTTTGGCTGCTTTCAAGTAGAGATTTCTAGTGGTTTATTGGCACAGATGAAAGCTAATTTAGAAGTTAGATTGAAGTAGAAGGGAAAGATGTATGGGAATATGTAATATTTCAATGATCTGTTATCCGAATCCCTAAGAATACATAAGGAGAGGTCAAAGAAAGGAAAAATAGCCAGAACCAGAAGATGTGAAACAATACTGGGGGAAGGGGCTGGGGCGGCACAAGCCAGAAGTCAAGGTACACAGAGGATGGAACCCAGTGAGCCACCTTTACGGATGTAGGATGGCAGTGTAATATAGTGGTAAGCAGGCAGGGGTTTTAGTCCATGAATGTGATTCCCGATTTTGTCATTAAATAGCTTTAGTGAGCTTTGGCAAATTGCATACCTTTTTGTGCCTTGGTTTACTCTTACTTGAGGATGATAGTGATAATTGCCTTACTGGGTAGTTAGGGGGATGAAAGGATATAACTCAATATAAAGTCCTTAGAATATTTGGCTATAGCGTTCAATCAGTGGCAGCTATTTTTATCTACAACAATAATAATGCTATTCTTATCATATGAAGTGTTTCATGTATTACACATGGCATCATACATATTATTATTTCAGTGTATTGTTGTTAGGTAGTTGGTAGAGTCACTTTGGCATTTCAGAATCAGGGGCTCTGTAAAGAGCGAGTGTCCACACAGGCAGTGTAAGGGAGCTGTCTAAATAAGACTCAGGCAAGCAGAACGAGATGAGAGGTCACACACGTGTAACAAAAGTTAGAAATCCTAGAGTAGACAAGGATGGGAGAGCCAGAGACTTCTGTTTCTAGGGTAGCTTTCTGTCTTTGTTCATTGCTTTTTGGAGATCCAGGGAGGCAGAAAAAATATCAGTGTAGCTAACTTAGACCCTGCAGGTGGATGTACTTTGAAATATTTGATTAGGTTGAAGAATGAACGGGCTTGGAGATGCCAATTTCTTTTTCAGCAGAATAGAACCTAACTGTTTTCAACAGGTGTTAGAGATTGAACATTGGCCGTCTTGAGCAGCCATGCAACAGTTCTCGACACAGGGTTGAAGAAGCCTGCCTGCCAAGACCTCCTCATAAGATGGCTACAGACTAAAGTAGGGAGCTCTGTGGGAGGGTGGAGAGCTAGTGTGGGCAGTGCATGGGTGGGGTTGTAAATGTTACAGGGCAGAATTTTGGCTAGGGCTCAAGGTGCTTATCTAGGCACCCAAGCATCTAGAAACACAGTGAATGGTGCAAAGTGTTGGTATTTTGAGCACTATTACCATTCCCAGGTTGTCCTCCAGGAGTTACTGCGTGCGTGTGTGTGTGCGTGTGTGTGTGTGTGTGTGTGTGTGTGTGTGTGTGTGTGTGTGTGGTTTAACTTGGAGAAACACAAGTTTCCCTACTATTCATGCTCCGGCCTTTTCTTCTCTTAGATCTTTAACTTGAGTAGCTGTCTGTCTAGCCTTCTTCTGATTATAACAGTATGATCCAGTAACATAAATAATGTTAATTAAACAGTTTTTTTTAACATTTCAGAGGGCTTTTACTTATTTTATTTTGTATGTAAGATTTTTTGGCAAAGAAGTCAAAAGAGGCACCTGGGTGGCTCAGTCGGTTGAGCTTCCGACTTCAACTCAGGTCTGATCTCGCCGTTTGTGAGTTCCAGCCCTGCGTCAGGCTCTGTGCTGATGGCTCAGAGCCTGGAGCCTGCTTCGGATTCTGTTTCCCTCTTTCTCTGAACCACCCCACTCGCACTCTATGTCTCTCTCTCTCAAAAATAAACATTAAAAAAAAAAAAAAGAAGAACTCAAAAGATGATATTGGCTTTGGCCCAGTGAACTCTGACATCATGGACCTTAGGAACTCGTGCTAGGGTTCCACAGTCTTCCCACAGAGACTGGGGTGGTGAGTGCTGGGAGAAACCTGGGTCTGAGGGTTAATGGTTTTGATTATGAATTATGAATCATATGGGCTTTTCATGCCCTACATGACTTCATTTCAGAGTGATTTCATTTGGTATGGAAGTTCGGGTAGGGGAGGAGGTGAAGGGAAGTAGCCAGTCTGATGTGTAAAGGAAAAGAAGTAGAAGATCCATTTAATCTATTCCTAACTCTACTTTGCACTGTTCAGGGTAACAAAAAAACCACTCTTACTGTTATCTTTTGTCCTATCTATTCTGTGCAATTTTAAGGTGGTATTTTTTTGACTGGTTTCTGTTTCATTAGCATTTCAAATTTGCAGAGTTCTTTAGAAGATGAGTGGGACTCTTTTAGTTCGCGTCTATGGGCACATGATAATAAGTTTGTTTCAAGACTGCAAATTAGGGGCGCCTGGGCGGCTCAGTCAGTTAAGTGGCCGACATCGCCTTAAGTCATGATCTCGTGGTTCTTGGGTTCAAGCCCTGCGTCAGGCTCTGTGCCGACAGCTTGGAGCCTGGAGCCTGCTTCAGATTCTGTGTCCGTCTCTCTTTGCCCCTCTCCCACTTGCACTCTGTCTCTCTCTGTCTCTCAAAAATAAATAAATGTTTAAAAAAATTAAAAAAAAAGACTGTAAATTAACTAGTCCTGTGCTCTCACTTATATGTTAAAGGACTCTAAGGAGTCCTTGTAGACAGCTCCCTTCTTAACTTTGCTGATGCCCAAATAATCTTGCTTTTTGGTGCCATATTCTTGAGAAATAATTCTGTAATCTTTCTTTCAGGGCCACATTTCCTGAGTAATTTGGTTATCTTTCTAATGGCATGTTATGAAAGTTGTTTTTCCCATTGACCTTGCTTCTCTTGACTATTTGAAAAATGTATCCTTTTTTGTTTTCTGAAATAATTTTCATCTCAACCTTTGCTCTTGCCAACTTATTGATAAGAGCTCTTGAGTCAACTGGAAGTTTTGGATAATGTTTTGAAGTTCCACTGTGAAGTAGGTATAATGCCCTCAGAATGATTGTTTGTTGTTGTTGTTTTTAATTTATGGACTCCTTAGACTTCTTTATTTAAAAAACAACATTTAAAAATTTTGTGGTTCAGTAAATTATTCACATGTAAATTCAGTTTGGGGCTTAGCACATACTTCACTTTTAATGTGGTTAAAACGTACGTACCATTTACCACTCCCACCGTTTTTAAGTGTGCAGCTCAGTGGCGTTGGGTACATGCACAGTGTTGTGCATCGGTCACCACCATCTGCCTCCAGAACTTCATCTTCCCAAACTGAAACCCCTGTCCATTAAATAATAACTTCCCCTTCCTCCTTTCCTGCACTTTCTTTTCTTTTCTTTTCTATGAATCAGACTGCTTTAGGTACCTCATGTAAGTGGAATTATGCATTACTTGTTCCTTTATGCCTGGCTTATTTTACTTTGTGTAACGTCTTCAAGGTTTTTCCTGTAGCACAGGTCAAAATTTCCTTCCTTTTAAAGACTAAATAATATTCCATTGTGTGTTTATAACACGTTTTGTTTATCTGCTTATTCATCTTGAGTTTATCGACTTATCCATACTTGAGTCTCTTCCACCATTTGACTGTTGTGAGTAATGCGGCTGGAGTCACAGGTGTGCAGATATCTGTTGGGAGTCCCTGTTTTCAGTTCTTTTGGGGATATACCCAGAAGTGGAGTTAAACACGTGGTGATTCTATGTTTAATTTTTTAAGGAGTCACCATATCCACTTCCGCAGTCGCTGCCTCATTTTATATTGCCACCAGCAATGCACAGGGGTTCCAAATTTTCCACATCCTCACCAGCACTTGTTGGTTTTAAAATTTTTTCTTTGTTTTTAAATTAAAAAAAAAAAATTAGTAGTCACCCTAATGGGTGTGAAGCGGTGTATAGTTGTGGTTATGGATTTTCCCGATGACCAGTGACATTGAGCATCTTTTCATGTGCTCAGTGGCCATTTGCATATCTGCTTTGGAGAAATGTCTGTTCAAGTCCTTTGCCCATTTTTTAATTGTGCTGTTGCTGGTGGTGAGTTTTAGAAGTTCTTTCTATATTCTAGATTCTTTATATATTGTAGGTGATCAATTCCTTATGAGATACATGATTTGAAAATATCTTTTCCCATTCCATGGGTTGCCTTTTTTCCCTGTTCATAGTATCCTTTGATGCACGATGTTTTTACTTTTGATGAAGTGTATATGGCGTAAGGGCCCAGCTTCCTTTTTTTTCTCTTTGCATGTGGATATCCAGTTTCCACAACGCTATTTGCTGAAAAGACAGTCTTTCCCTCCATTAAATGGTTTTGGCACTGTTTTTGAAATTATTTGACCATATATTTGAAGGTTTATTTTTGGGATCTGTATTCTGTTCACTTGGTCTGTATGTCTGCCTTTATGCCAATACCGCATTCTTTCGCTTAGCTTTGCAGTAAGTTTTGAAATTGGGAAGTGTGGGACCTCCAGTGTTGTTCTTGTTTTGCAGGATTGGCTTCCGTATGAATTTTAGGATGGCTTTTTCTATTTCTGCAAAGATTGTTGTCCAGATTTTGACAGGAATTGCTTTGAATGGATAGATTGTTTTTGGGTGGTATCGGCATTTGAACAGTATTGAGTCATCAGTGAACACAGGATGTCTTCCCGTTTATCTGTGTCCTCTTTAATGTCTTTCAGCAATGTTTTGTAGGTTTGAGTACAGTAGTCCCTCTTTTTTTTGTGGTTTTGCTTTTTGTGGTTTCAGTTACCCATGGTCAAGTATGGTCCAGCAGCAGGGGATCCTCCTCCTGACACATTGTCAGAGGGTCAGTAGTAGCCGAATGCTGCTTCACGAAGCCTACCTCATTCACCTCCCTTCATCTCATCGCGCAGGTTTTATTCTTTTTCTTGCCTTATTGCTCTGTTAGAAGTTCTAGTACTATTTTGAGTAGAAGTAGTGAAAGCAGGCATCCTTGTCTTATTCCTGACCTTGGAGAAAAGGCTAGCAATCTTTGACATTTGAGGTTTTATCATCTCTCGTGGTCACAAGAAGAAGAGTGAGTACAGCATAGTAAAATATTTTGAGAGAGAGAGACCACATTCACGTAACTTTTATTATAGAATACTATTACAATTGTTCTATTTACTCATTAGTTGTTGTAAATCTCTTCCTGTGCCTACTTTACAAACTAAACTTCATCATAGGTATGTATAGGGAAAAACAGAATATGCATAGGGTTTGGTACTGTCTGTGGTTTTAGGCATCTGTTGGGGGTCTTGGAATGTGTTTCCTGTGGGCAATGGGGTACTGCTGTATTCAACCCTTGCCTCCTTGGTTAAGTTTATTCCTAAGTATTTTATTCTTTGTAATACTATTGTAAATGGGATTGTTTTTATAATTTCCTTTCCAGATTGTTCATTGTTAGTGTATAAAATGCAGCTGAGTTTTGCGTGATCATGTATCCTGCAACTCTGCTGAATTTTATTAGTTCTAATAGTTGTGTGTGCATGTGTATGTGCGTGTGTGTGCGTGTGTGTGAGTGTGTGTAATTTTCAGGGTTTTCTACATATGAGATCATGTCCTCTGGAAACAGATATTTTTCTTCTTCCTTTTGGATGCCTTTTATTTCTTTTTCTTGCCTTATTGCTCTGTTAGAAGTTCTAGTACTATTTTGAGTAGAAGTAGTGAAAGCAGGCATCCTTGTCTTATTCCTGACCTTGGAGAAAAGGCTAGCAATCTTTGACATTTGAGGTTTTTTTTTTCTCCCCCTAATTCATGCTTTGATTTAAGCCTTTGGCTAAGGAGGCAAACTAGTTAAGTGAGAAAAGTTAAAATAGTACTGAAATTGTGAACTTATTTTTGAACTGTAAATTCTTATGAAATTAGCTTCTGTAGGGAGGCTGCCCGAAGATTTAAGCCAGAATAAATGGTGGAGCACCTTCATGGTTGTAGAAGCTGAGGGTCTTAAAAGTCAAAGAGGCGTTTTCACCTTTTCAGTCTTTTCAGCACTTTTCAGTGCTTATCAAGCACATAGATTTGCATTTACACTGTATTTTTACCCTTATGCTGTAAATATACCTGAATATCTCTGAATATACACTGTTCGGTGTAGGGCTGAGGGAATAGCAGTGGAGAGAACAGAGGGAACCGATATCTGCAGACGGTTTGGGCTCTCTGCTAGTTGCCTTTATTGGGCTTCTGCCTATAAAGTAATCATGATAATGGCAGCAGTAATAGCTACTGTACCAGATCCGGCCTCAGCCATATTAGATGTGTTACCTCCTGAAGCCGCACGCCACTGTGTGAGGTGTAGACTTTAGCATCCTCTTGTTACAGGTAAGGAATCAGTCCTCAGAGGGCAAGGCGAGGGTCGCACGCTATTATGTATGTGGCAGCACCGGGGTTGGAAACCAAGTCTGATAGTATAGCTCTGCAACTTTCCCCTAATGTTGTCTTTGTTTTGTTTGTTTTTAATTCTGCAACCACATCTTAGGCTCCTTTATTTTTTAAAGTTTTTTTTTTTTAAGGTTATTTATTTTAGAGAGAGAGAGAGAGAGAGAGCACGTGAGCATGAGCCAGAGAGGGGGTAGAGATAGAGGGAGAAAGAGTATCCCAAGTAGGCCGAATAGGCTCCTTGCTGTTAGCACAGAGCCCGACATGGAGCTTGATCCCATGAGCCGTGAGATCATGACCTGAGCTGAAACCAAGAGTTGGACACTTAGCTGACTGAGCCACCCAGGTACCCTTAAGCTCCTTTAAGTATGGACCTAGGGGCGCCTGCCTGGGTGGCTCAGTCAGTTGAGCATCTGACTTATGCTCAGGTCATGATCTCCCGGTTCTTGAGTTTGGGCCTCGCATTGGGCTCTGTGCTGACAGCTTAGGCTTCAGATTTTGTGTCTCCCTCTCTCTCTGCCCCTTCCCCACTCTCACTCTGTCTCTCTCTCTCTCTCAAAAATAAATAAATGTTAAAAAAAATTCAAATATGGGTCTAGACTCATTGTGGTCAGTAGTAGTGCTGATCATCTAATAAATTAAGGTAGAATCCTTCACATATATCCTTTGGTTGGTTAATTTGATCTCTGAGATGCTGATATGAATTCTCTGGCCAGACTGTCTCTAGCACTGTCTCTTTGTGCTTGATTTTCTTTAAAGGCAAGAGAGACATATGCTGAAATTGAGCCAGGACATCATTAACACCCCTTTAGAAGAGAGCCACTTATTGGTAGATCTGCTTCTACCCAGAGTAGAAGCCTTTTAATTGAGAATTAGTGACCATTAAATATTATTCATTGACACTATTACTGTGTTAGTGCATAGATCATGCTGACATTTGATTAACTGAAGCAACTGTATATTAAGCAGTAAGGACAATAATATAATAAGAACTATTATCATGCTTAATGCTATTGTTGTGATATGAGTGCTTTGAAAGATATTATCACATTTAATCCTAAGCAGATGAGGTAGCTGAGACTCAAGTAAGTTAAGTGACTTGTTTAGGGTTGCCTAGCTAGACCATTCCATCAAAAGCAGGGCGCTCATGTTTTTCTCCATCCCAGGATCTGTCCTCTTGTCATTCATACATACATACATACATACATACATATGTATATATTTATTTGTTTCCTCAGAGAAGGCAGGGGCCCCATCTGGGATCACAGCTGTATCCTCAGTGCCTCACATGGAACCTGGTACGTAGTAGAAGCACAGTAAGCATAAAGCTGGGAATCTGAAAGTAGATTGTATGATTCCAAGTTCAGGGCTATATCGCAGTTGTCTTTTGGGGTTAAAAAAAATAATTAGAGGACACCAGGGAAACAAAGAAGTGGTTAGATGTTGCTACTCCCTTCCCTTGGTCATTAAAGGTTTAAACTCATTGATTAAAAACACCTTTTTATGGGGCTCCTGGGTGGCTCAGTCAACCTTGGCTTAGGTCATGATCTCATGGTTTGTGAGTTCCAGCCCTGCATTGGGCTTGTTGCTGTCAGCACAGAGCCAGCTTCGGGGTCCTCTGTTCCCTCCTCCCACGCCCCCCCACCCGCCGCCATCTCTGCTCCTCTCCTGCTCACACACACTCTCTCAAAGAATAAAAAAATAAAACCAACAAAAACCTTTTTACCTTTTTATTGAAGTATAGTATATGCTTATTATGTTTTTTAAAGTTTATTTTTTTGAGACAGTGCGCTCGAGAGAGCGCCCAGGTGTGTGCATGCGCACAGAGGAAGGGCAGAGAGAGAGGGAGAGAGGGAATCCCAAGTAGGCTCTGCACTGTGAGTGCACGAGCCCAACTCAGGCCTGAACCCACGAACTCTGTGAGTTCATGACCTGAGCCAAAATCAAGAGTCAGATGCTTAACTGACTGAGCCACCCAGGCGCCCCTTGAAGTATATAGTATACATTTAGAAAACTGCACCTAATCATATGTATATTACTCAGAGGGTTTCCAGAAACTGAACACATTTGTGTAATTGGGACCTAAAAAAACCTGAACGTTACTAGCACCTCACACATCCTCCGACGCTCTCCCCCTCCCATCACACACGCACTGAATAACCACCACCCTGCCTTCTAAAAGCAGAAGTTGGTTTTGCCTTTTTAAAAAAAACTTAATGTAAGTGGAATTTGTAACCCACAAAATGGCATTTTGTGTCCGGCTTCTTATGTTCGGCATTATGTCTGTGAATTTCTGTATTGTTGCGGATATTTTCATCCTCCTGGCCGAGCAAGGACTGTTCCGTTATGTGAACATACCAGTTTGTCTCTTGTGCGGTGGAAGGACATTTGGGTAGTTCTGAGTTTTTGTCTAATGCGAACAGTGCTGCTGTGAATATTCTAGTACATGTCTTTTGGTAAGTGTATGTATACATGTCTGAACCTTCCAGATTTTAAATTAAGAATAGGATAAATAAATATTTAAAAATGATTTTAGTTCCATATTGTAATTAAGTAAGGGAGAAGGCTAGGGAGGGAACAAAGAAGAGGATAAAGAGGGATGGAAGGGAGGCAGAAAGATAGTATGAGGGGCAGATAAAATCCAGGAAGAGGAAAAGAATATAGAGAAGAAAGGGTGAAGAGAAACAGAGGCAAGCATACAGCCATAGAGAGGGGCCCCTAAATGCAATGTCCTAAAAAACCCTGTCCCAATCTTGAGGACTGGCTTCAGAGTATTATCATTTCCTGAGCTGTGCCTGTCTCTACCCCCTATTAGCACCTCTCCGAGGCTCTCTGGCCTCCAGTCTACTCATTTGCCTCCATCCGTGCGATGGATTCAGGTCTCTAAACAGACAACTATTGCATATACTTTTTCCTATAAAGAAATAAGCAGTAAATGAATGTAGCTTTTGTGAATAATATAAAGCTCTTTTCTCATCGGCTGTCTTTGCCCTCAGTAGATCTGTTAGGAATGTTTTTATAACCTCCCCTTAAAATTTTTTTTAAACACATGAAGACAACCTAAGTTTCAGAGAGACTGAGCATCTCATCCAGGGTTACTTAGCTGACAAGTGGTGGAGGCCAGGAGTGGATCCCAGGACTGGATCCCAAGTCTGTTCTTCCAGATGTCATATACTTTTTCTAGAGGGCATTGGCCCGGAAAAGATAGGAGTCACTTGTTAATACAGTCCCCTGTGGAATGGGTTTTCTAGCTATATTTGTGCAGCATCTTTAGATGTGGACATAAAAAAAGCCTCAGTTACTGGCTAGAATTCAGATAGAAATTTGTTAGGCGATTGAGACTAAAACGAACACATCAGGAATAGTTCAGTTTTAGAGCTCATTCAGAAAAAGTAACTATCTAAAATAGCAGTATTTTCTAGGCAATAATTTACTACAAATGGGCTAGATCCCAGATCATTTGACAAGAGTTTGTAGATGCTTGCAAATTAAAGACTGAGGGGAGGTAATACAATTTCATAGTTGGTATTGGGACAGAAATTCAACGCACGTATTTATCTTATTATCTGTCATTGAATAACTCTTTGGCCTAAATTATCAGACTCCATTTATTTATTTTTTTCACATTATTTAAAGTCATTGAAGAGTTGGAAGCTTGGATGATGTTGCAAATCTTAACTAAAAATGTATAATTATTGGCACTGTGGAATAATTTCTTATAGCACATCGCTGTGAGTTTATTTAATTTTTCCTGAGAATATTCCATAATGCTTTTATATAATAAAGATATCTTTAGGAATTGTTTATTGGCAAGTCCCTCTTTGTACATGTTTATGTAAGAAATAAAAGAATGTGTAAGTCTGAAGACAATTCTGGGGACCAAAATAGTTCAAATGGAGAATTGAAAGTATGGGGGGGTTGGCAGAATTGCCGAGATAGGCAGTCTTTAAGCATGAATGGAGGCCCAGCATTTAAGTGTGTGCTGTACTATCTCTAGACTTTCTTAAAAATTATGACTGACTGCCCTGAATTGTGCCGGCTGTCATGTTGCAAGGTTGGGTGACCTCTCCCAAATCAGTTCACCAAATTAGTTAATATCTTCTTACAAGGAATGAGTCCAAGAATATGTTGGAGCTTCGTCTGGGTGCAGATGAAGTAGTGTTGCAAATTCTGAGCAGTCAGATAATCTGATGATAAATTTTAAGCAGTGAATTGTGTTGATATTACTGACAATTTAGCAGAGCTATCAAAAGAACAGTTGAACAAATTAATAGGGGTTGTTACTGTGGTGGGGAGACCAAGGTGAATAGGGAGAATGGGGAACATCAAAGAAAAGCAATCTATCTTCCTACCCAGGGACCTTCAGCATTTAAAGGATCTTTCGAGAAGTTTTCTCAAATCATCTGTGGTGAAAGATAAGGGTTTAAAGATTTTTCCGATCTGTTACCAACTGATACTTTTGTAAAATGTAATCGAAATGAATTACTAGAAAAATTAAATAAAAAAGACATGAGATACAAGGCCAGGTTTTAAGATATTAGATTCATCAGACTTAAAACTGGTCTTACATATTACTGTTAAAGTTCTTATTCTCAGTTTCTCTGCTTATCTTATTGTGGATTACTAACAGCTTATCGTGTAGCACTAGCCCATGAACGCTACTTGTTCTAGAAGGCTTTCTGCATTCTTAACAGTCCAGAAGTTGGCCTTTGTAGAATTCTGTTTGAGAGTAGAGATAGTAGTACATTAGCGAAAAGTAATTCCTAACTACACATTGGATAATCTGAGCTATTGCTTTTTATTTTCTTTTTAAACAAATATGGTAGAACAGATATGGTAGATGGTTGTAAGAATGAAGAGTTCTCTCAGAATTATTGAACTTTTCAGTTATTTGGGTCAGTAAAAACCGAGAGAGGGTCACTGCTTTGTTTACGTAATCTGCTTATATACCAAAGAAGCTGGACTTGAGTAAGGAGAGAATGTTAACCGTATAGTCTTTTCTTGGTAGGCATTCTCCCTTTATTCATGCACATTAAAATTTTTTTTAATGTTTATGTATTTTTGAGAGCTAGAGCGAGTGAGAGAGAGCAGGGGAGGGGCAGAGAGAGAGGGAGACACAGAATCGGAAGCAGGCTCCAGGCTCTGAGCTGTCAGCACAGAAGCTGACCCGGGGCTCGAACCCACAGATGGTGAGATCATGACCTGAGCCGAAGTCGGTGGATTAACTGACTGAGCCACCACGTGCTCCTATTCATGCACATTTTAAAGCTCAAACATTGTTTTGCTATTTGCTTATTAGAGCTGTATATAGATTTGTATTTCTAAGTTGGTGAACATCTTATATCAGGTCAGTGACTCGGGTGGCATTTCAGTTTTTCTGTAATTGCAACTGATGAAGATTTAGTGACTGTGCTAGGCACATTAAGTCAACTTTTATTATGTTGTTTTTGTTAAAATGTCATCTGCCCTTTCAAGTTGGTTTTATGTAGTTCGTGGTAGGATTAATTTCTTTTTAAAAACTTAATAAAGAACTGGTGTTGGCTTTAGAATTCGTATTATAGTGTAATATGGTCTTAATCTAGAATTACAGAATTTCAGGATTAGAAGCATTAAAGTCTAATGACCACCATGTGTTCAATGAGCCCCTTATTAGGCTTTCTTGACAAGTGACTCTCAAGGCTTCTCCTGAGTATCTTGTTCCAGGGAAGCCCCCTGAAGCCCAAGGCTGCTCGTTGGGCCACTGATACTGTTAGAAAGAGCTTTTCTGTATCGACTGAAACCTTTTTGTGTCACTTCTACCTCGTGGCGCAACGTAGAACAAGCTTAATCAGCCCCTCTTATGAGAACACTTCAGGTAAGTGAAGAGAGCTGTCAGGTGTTGTATTTTTCTCTTACGCAGACAAACATGGAGTCTTTGCTTATAACCATGTAATTTGTGTCCTTTCAACATCCCTGCTGGCTTCTTAGTGAGATCCAGTTAGTCTCTATCCTTCTTAAAGTGTAACACCTCGAACCGAATGAAGTGGAAAAAAAAAAAGAAAGAAATAACAAAGGAGGGTTTCTGTATGGTTTACTTGGAGAAATGTTAGTAATCAGAAAAGCAAATTAGCACGCTAATGCGTACATTTCTGGAAAAAAAGAATAAAGAACATTTCCCATTACATGCAGAAAAAAAAATCTAGAATTCTATATATTTCATAGAAGATCCTGAGGACAAATTAAGTTGAGAGTATCATTGTAAAGACAAAACCATCACAAAACACTGACCTGCTTCCAGTCCCTCCTTGCCCCGGCTCACACGTAGATAACCCATCGTGATACTATTTGTTCTCCTGGGAGTCTCCTGCTCTGTAGCCTGAGGAGCATTATGGCCTCCATGAGATTTGCTTTAGAACCTAGGAAAATCATTTTACTGCCAGATTCGATCTCTAGTTGGTCGGACTACCTCTGAGACTTTTTGTCTGTGGGATGAAGAGGACCTAATAGTGTGGTGAGGGGATCAATTGGAGTTTTTTGTTTTGTTTTTTTTTTAATTTTGAAAATTGTTGCCCACGTGAGTTAAGGGTTTTATGAACATAGTATTTGAGATGGACTCTCCTCCATATTTTTGACTTCGCGATTTGTGCTTTTGAATACTCATAGTAGGAAGTACTTACAGTGTGCTAGGCACTGTTCTAAATACTTTATGTGTACCAAGTCACTGGATCCTCATAACAACTCCATGAGGTGGGGCTGTTCCCTCCATTTTATGGATGAGGAAACTAAAGAAGAGACAGATTATTTAACTTGCACAAAGCTGGAGAATTCATAGTGTATTACAGTAGTATCTCAAGCAGCAATCTAAGAAAAAAATCCCCCCAAACCATTGAACACCCAAAAATACATGGGTATATTTATTTATCCCGTTACCCTGTAGTTCCAGATACACTCCTATGGCAGATGTCTTTTCATAATCACTTAAGTAGAAAAATTTGAGGATTTAAAAAACGTTTCTTCCATCTTTAGAGAGCACCTTTCACCAACAGGAAAGAGAATCTATGAATTCCCTTCTTGCCACTCCTCCATTCTCTCGTCTCCATTTTTACCTCCACCTTCTCATGTCTCCACTACAGCTCATTCTTCCACCTTTTTTTTTTTCTTTCTCCCTGTTCTTCTCTCCACTTCTACCAGTTTTCTATCTATTCTTTTCTGTACCCTGTGCCTTTGCATTATTCATATTCACTCAAATATATTTTTCATAAGAAAAGCATATACCGAGCTTTTAGTGTGAGGCATTGTGGGGATACAAACCTAAATGCAGCAAGTAACATGAAAGCCAATAAGGGAATGATCACAGCTCTGCTAGTCCATTCCCTTGAGAACCTGAGCTACGTGCCAAGATCCTTTCCAGTCCTTCCCTGTAAGGAGCAAGAATTGAGATTGGGATTTAGATACATAATATACAAATGGTATTAAATATAAAGCCCCCAGAATTCAGAGAATTGGGAATACATCCATTTAGGACATGTTTTCGGTCAAGGAATGAAAATAGTGACCTAAAAATCTACAGGATATTTTTACTGAACAAATTCAAAGTGTTTACTATAAAAATTACCTTTTATAAAATTACGTTGCACATTAAATGTATAGAAATAGTATGTAAATTGACCTTGTTCCAAGAGATTTCTTATACTACTTATTAATGAAAGAATTACTGGGGCCCCTGGGTTGAGCATCTGATTCTTGATTTCAGCTCAGGCCATAATCCCAGGGTCATGGGATCGAGCCTTGTGTTAGGCTCTGTGCCAAGCATGGAGCCTGCTTAAGATTCTCTCTCTACCTCTCTCCCGGTGCCCCTCTCCCCTGCACATGTGTGCTCTTTCTCTTTCTGTCCCTCTTGAAAAAGAGAAAAAAGTAAGAATTACCAACATTCCCACAGTTGGAATAGGAATCAGTCCCGGGTATTTATGTAATTTGTTTTGACTTTGACATGACCTTGGAGTGTGCTCGTCATCTCCAGCCTGTACTCTTTATGGGGCAGTTACCAGGTGTTGCTGTGTGCCAGCAGGTGGGCTGTGGGGCACTGAGGGGTCCAAGGTTTAATATACTCTGTTTCATTACAGAGCTTTCAATCTAGCTGAGTATCTGTCTTTGTTTTGTCCCCATTTGAAGACAGTTGTAGGTAAATATTTTCGTTCCTCTACCTACCAGATCTAACTCATTCTTAGAGGCCAGCTGTATTCCAGTGAACCTTCCTTGATTACCCCCGCTAAAAGTGGTTTCTCTGCTCTGGCAACTTCTATTGTGTTTTTTTCTTTAACCACTAATTTGGCAATTAATCATGTTAATTGCTTTGTGACTTGTATCTATTGTTGTCTTGAATTGTTATTTAAATTGTGCTTATTTGACTTTCATGGGTTTGATTTTTGTCTTCTGATTTATAGTTGGAGGTTCTTAAGAGTAGAGACTCCTTTCTGTACTTTTATAGCAGTGATCGGTAAACTTTTTTCTATTATGCACCTCAATTTAATTATGAACCGTCAGTACATGTATACTTACTTAATTACGAAATATATTTATATGTTACAAAACATATAGAAGATATAAATTAAAAAGAATGAGATAAGATAAATAAGCAATATTGTAAAAGTAATTCATGTTACATATAATAGGGTATTTTCACTGGTCATACCTGAAAAAGAAGTTTGCAAAAATATATGAATACTAATGAAAGAAATGCAACATTGGCTATATACACAATGCCATAAGACCAGTTTTTAATCCCACTTGGTAGTGTCCGTCTGATTTTAATCACTCTTGATGGGTGTGTTGTGGTGCCTCATTGTAGATTTAAATTGCATTTCTCTAGTGATTAATTAGGTCAAGCACCTTTTCACGTTTATTGGCTATTTGGATCCTTTTTTTATGAAGTATTCCTTCATGTCTACTAACATATCTTTTTCTTATCAATTTATAGGAGTTCTTTATATGTTTTAATATCAATTTCATACATTATAAATGTCTCACCCTGTGGTTTGTCCTTTCACTCTTTAATGGTTTTTGTTGTTATCGTTGAAGAGAGTATCTAATATTAATATAATCCAATTACCCATCTTTTCTTTCGTAAGTAGTACTTTTTGCGAATTTTTGTCCAAGGTGTTTTTTTTTTTTAATGTTTATTTTTTATTTTTGAGAGAGAGAGACAGAACGCGAACCAGGGAGGGGCAGAGAGAGAGAGGGAGACACAGAATCTGAAGCAGGCTCCAGGATCCAAGCTGTCAGCACAGAGCCTGATGTGGGGCTTGAACTCACGAACTGTGAGATCACAACCTGAGCCAAAGTTGGACACTTAACCCATGGAGCCACCTAGGCGTCTCTGTCCACCAAGTTCTTGAAGATATTCTACTTACCCAATTAACCTTCCCCCATTATCTTCTAAAAATATTTTGCTTTTGCTTTTCCCATTCAGAGCTTCAATTCATTTGGACTTGATGTTGTCAATAGTATGAGGTATGGCTCAGGTTTCGTATTTTTCCCATAAGTATGTCCAGTTGACTCAGCACCATCTGTTGAAAACAATTTCCTTTCCTTACTGCTGTGCAGAGATGCTGCCTCTATCATAAATTAAGTGTCCAGATGTGTAAGAATCTGTCTCTCAACTCGGTTCTGTCTTTGTCTATCTTTGTATCGATATTAAAATTTTAATTACTGATTTATAATAATTTTTGATATCCAGTAAAGCAATTTCTCTTATTAAGCTTTTTCCTTATTGTGTTAAATATACATAAAATTTATAATTTTAGCCATTTTTCCCATTTATTTATTTCTGTTTATTTAATTTATTTTTTAATTTACATCCAAGTTAGTTACTATATAGTGCAACAATGATTTCAGGAGTAGATTCCTTAATGCCCCTTACCCATTTAGCCCATTCGCCCTCCCACAACCCCTCGAGTAACCTTCTGTTTGTTCTCCATATTTAAAAGTCTCTTATGTTTTGTCCTCCTTCCTGTTTTTATATTATTTTTGCTTCCTTTCCCATATGTTCATCTGTTTTGTATCTTAGAGTCCTCATATGAGTGAAGTCAAATGATATTTGTCTTTCTCTACCGGACTTATTTCGCTTGGCATAACACCCTCTAGTTCCATCTGCGTAGTTGCAAATGGCAAGATTTCATTCTTTTTGATTGCTAGGTAATACTCCATTCTATGTATATACCACATCTTTTCTATCCATTCATCCATCGATGGACATTTGGGCTCTTTCCAATCTTTGGCTATTGTCAATAGTGCTGCTATAAACATTGGGGTGCGTGTGCCCCTTAGAAACGACACTCCTAACTGAGGGGTGAGGGTGGTGTGTGAGGGGGGAGAGTGGGTGATGGGCACAGAGGAGGGCACTTGTTGGGATGAGCACTGGGTGTTATATGGAAACCAATTGACAGTAATTATTTAAAAAAAAAAAAAGAAACGACACTCCTGTATCCTTTGGATAAATACTTAGTAGTGCAATTGCTGGGTCATAGGGTAGTTCTATTTTTAATTTTTTGAGGAACCTCTATACCGTTTTCCAGAGTGGCTGCACCATTTTGCATAATTTTAGCCAGTTTTAAGTGTACAATTCATAGCATTAAGTACATTCACATTGTTGTGCAACCATCACCATCTATCTCCAGAACTTTTCCTCTTGCATAATTGAAACTCTGTACCCCTTAAATACTGTCTACTTCCACCCTCCCTTCAGCCTTTGGCGACTTCCATTCCACTTTCTGTCTCTTTGAATTTGATAACTCCAGGTACTTCATATGGATGGAATTGTATAGTATTTGTCCTTTAATGGCTGGCTTATTTCACTTAGCATAATACTTTAAAGGTTTATCCATGTTGTAGCATGTGTCAGAATTGCTTTCCTGTTTAAGGCTGTTGAATAATGTCCCATTATACATATATGTCACATTTTGTTTATGCATTTGTCAATCTGGGTTACTACTATTTGACACTGGGTTACTACCAGTTTTTGGCTATTGTGTATGATCGTATGAAGTTTTTCTTCTTCAAGAGAATACGGTCTATTCTTAGTTCTTGGCATTCCATTTACATTTTAAAATCTACCTCTCAGGTTCCAGATCAATGACAGAGAACTGACATCTTTTCATTCTGTAATCCTTAATTTATGAACATGTTTGTTTATATATTTTATTTTCTTCTAATAACAATTTTCTACATAAAGATCTTACACATCTTGCGTGACATTTATTTCTATATATTTGATAGCTTGATGTTACTTTCGATGGCATCTTTGTAAAAGATTTTGTTTTTTAACTGGTTGTCAATGGTGTGTGGATGTATGTATCCAGTCTACAGTTGATCTTTGTGTATGTCCTTTGTCTAGCAACTATGCTAAGCTCACATATTTCCAACAATGTCTATGAAGGTTTAAAAAGTTTTCTATATGCAAGGTCATATTATCTTACCATAAATATAGTTTTATTTCTTCCTTTTCTATGTATACATATATATATACACACATGCCCTCATTTCCCCATGCTACTCTGCACTTGCTAAGACAGCTGGTGTAATGTCGAATTAAAGTGGTAAGAGTGGGTGTCATCTCATACTGTCTCGAAGGGAACAATGTAACATTTTGTTATTAAATGCGGGGCGCCTGGGTGGCTCAGTTGGTTAAGCAGCCAACTTCAGCTCAGGTCATGATCTCACAGTCTGTGAGTTCGCGCCCCGCGTCGGGCTCTGTGCTGATGGCTCAGAGTCTGGAGCCTGCTTCCGATTCTGTGTCTCCCTCTCTCTCTGCCCTTCCCCTGCTCACACTCTGTCTCTGTGTCTCTCAAAAATAAATAAAAACGTTAAAAAAAATAAATGTGATATTGTTGGAGGTTTTTTTGTAGATGGCCTTTATCATATTAAGGAAGTTACTTTTTTTTTTTTTAAAGGTTTTTATTTATTATTGAGAGACAGAGACAGAGCATGAGCATAGGAGGGGCAGAGAGAGAGGGAGACACAGAATCCGAAGCTGTCAGCACAGAGCCTGACGCGGGGCTCGAACTCATGGACCGCGAGATCATGACCTGAGCCGAAGTCGGACGCTCAACCGACTGAGCTACCCAGGCGCCCCTACTTTTTTATCCTTATTTGCAACTAGTTAAAATCATGAATGGATGTTTAATTTTATCAAATACTTATCCGGCACTAATTGAGATAATCCTATTAATTTTCTCTTTTATTCTGATAACAGAATGAATTAAAAGCACTTATGAGAAAAGAAGAAAGGTTGAACTTTAATGAGCAAAGCATCATCTCAAAATATTAAGATTTTCCCCCCTCTTGTTCACTGTTGAAAATAGTGTGTGAGCCTATCATTCCTACTGGAATCATATTGTAATTTAAACCACATTTTTGTATAGGAATACCTACTACCATTTAAAAATATTCCCTTCTTTAGAGTTGAAGTCTGTCATTTATAAATGGAGATATAGCGTATAAACTGGGAATGCTAATTGATGCCACATGAACTGGCAAATACATGTTTTTTTGAATATTTTAATTTTATAATTTCTAAAACATTCTGAGCTGAGTCATATATTTTGGTGATGGCATTTTGGAATCCTCTGCTAAGAATTGGATCCATCACTTTCTAGTAGGACCTAGAAATAGATTTCAGGCTTTAGAGACGGAGAGGATATATGTGGTATATCGAGAACATCATATGTCATCAAGCAAATAGTGCCGTTCTTCTGAATGTTGTAAAAAAATCTATCTCGGTGCAATTTTATTGCCTTCTTTTACCAATATTAATTCACGAGTCTCCTTGTAGAAAGGCCTCAACTTGACCTAGTGGGTTTTGATGCAGTCAACAAGATGGGCCATAATTCCCTTTTAAGGCTGAGGGTGTAAAAGTCTGTGAATCAGAAGGTCAAATGCCTTTGTGAATAGAATGCCTATTTTATAGATTACTTAGTAGCTGTTCGCATTCTAGCTTCTTTGCTGCTGCCTTTCAGTCTATAAGCCATGATAATTTTTAAATTGCTTTGGTCTGAGTGGAATCATTGGTGATAGAGTTAATTTAGGGAAATAAATTCTGTATTAGGAAGAGGTGATGAGTACGAGCCAAGAAGAATTCACTCTGACCTATGACTTGAGAGTCATTTACCAAGCAGTTGTTGGTCTTTGAGCCCATTTTATTTCACAGTCACCTGTGATTTTAGATTGCCAAAGCTGAAGACTTCCTTCTCAGCCGATGTTGAATATTGTTGGTTAAGCACAAACGTCATTATCAGGAAAACAGGAAGCTCGGTAGGAGAACGTGCCAAATGGTAAATTAATAGTGTAAAGGAAACTGACGCAGACTCAGGGAAGGAACCCTGGACTCATCTACTTTGTTCTTTTTAGATGGCATGGAGAGTAGAAATGGTTTCAATCATTCTTTTTTTTTTTTCCCCAGAAAGCAGATCAAATAATAGGTTTATAATTACATCGCAAAGCATATATTTTACTTCTGTTTTGCATTATCTTCAAAATGCTAATGTCTTCAATGTTGTAGAATATCTTTGTATAACTTTGTTAATCCAGGTTAATTCTTGACTGTCACTAACATCATATACACTGTAGGGAAATTGCCAACTTTTCCTGTTTATAGTGATACCTTAATAATTTGATTCAGATCTCAGGGGCTATGAGCAAGTGATAACATAAAAAGTATTCAAATCCAAATATTTAAAGAGTTTGCTAACTAAGTCAATAGTGTCACCATTGTAGAGCCTTTTAAAATCAAATTAGGTCCTGTTCCCTCTTTTTGCATCATTGATTTACATGTGTACAGTTCTTACACTTATTACTGCTTTTTTTTTACTTTCTTTTCACTAAAGCGGGTAGAGTAGAACACTGTTTTCACCTTTACTTTTTATTATTTTAGGTACTTTAATGACATTTATAATCCACATTTGTTACTAATTCTGATGGCTTCCCCTTTAAATATTGAGAGATGAGTTGGAGTGGTATTTATGAAAATGGGCCCCGGAGCTGGACATCCTGGGCTTCGATCCAAACTCTGTCAGTAACTAGCAAGCTACCCATCTTCCCTGTGCCTCAGTTTCCTCATCTGTAAATTGGAGGTAATACTAGCATCTATTTCTGAAGATTGCTGTGGGTTTAAATAGTTCAATCTAATTAATTTAGGATAGTACCTACCACGTAGCAAATGCTCAACAAATGTTAGCACTTGTTTTTATTTATTGCGAAAATAGACTAATTTTAGGGAGTGACATTATTTTTATTTTTTTTAGCGTATTTTATTTTATTTATTTATTTTATTTTATTTTATTTATTTTATTTTATTTTGTTTTTGAGAGACATAGAGACAGAGCGTGAGCAAGGGAAGGGCAGAGAGAGAGGGAGACACAGAATCCGAAGCAGGCTTCAGGCTCTGAGCCGTCAGCACAGAGCCCGACACGGGGCTTGAACTCATAGACCATGAGATCATGACCTGAGCTAAAGTTGGCCGCCCAACCGACTGAGACACCCAGGCGCTAATTTTAGGGAGTGACTTTAAATATAAAGTGGGTCACATACACAGCTCTTCAAAGGGAAGACCTCTTACAAATAATCACACTTTTATCTCAGAGGTGAGGATAAGAGTATCTTTTTAATTCCAGTTAAATTATTAGTTTTTTCATGAAAACAGCACAAGAATGGGGGTCAGTTGATGCATTCATTCTGCAAACCTTTATCTCCATACGTAGTTATCGGAGTATCCACTTCCTGAACACCAGTGCCAGACGCTGGAAATTACAAATGATTGAGGGATGCCTGGGTCAGGGAGACCAAAACGTGGCCAGGGTGCTCTGTCCTAGTGCTCCCACTGAGTGGCTATGAGACCCTGGGTCTTAACTGTCATCATCTGTAAAATGACAGTTGCTGAGTTCAGTTTACGACGGTAAGTGTACACTAAAATGTCATCAGTGCTGGATGCTTAGTACTGTGCGAGATGCTCTACTAGGACATTTAAAAAAGTATAGAACAGTTTTAGTACCAAGAATCTTATGACATGGTTGGGAAGACAAACCACAATTGGAAAATAGATAAATAATAATCTGGGAGTCACGTGATTAGGTGTAAGCTGAGAGATGGTGGGGACAAGAGTATGCGGGGGTTGTTATGCTTAGCATTTTACTGTATGTGCGGTTAGCTGGCTGTGAGTTCTGTGATAAGGCACTACAGTAAAGTGTCTGTTCTGATGCCGCCGGGAATTCCCACATGATAATTCCACGTGCATAATCTGCAGAATGTGGTAGTTTAACTCCCATTGTTCTCTCCCAACTTTAAAATAGTGTATTCCTGGGGGTGGGTGGCTCTGTCGGCTAAGCATCTGACTTCGGCTCAAGTCACGATCTCATGATTTGTGAGTTTGAGCCCCGCGTTGGGCTCTGTGCTGACCGCTCAGAGCCTGAAGCCTGCTTTGAATTCTGTGACTCCCTCTCTCTTTGTCCTTCCCCTGCTTGTGCACTCTCCCTTTCTCTCTCAAAAATAAATAAATATTAAAAAAAATTAAAATAGTGCATTCCCAGCATATTGAGGTGATTAGAATTTGGTAAAATATATATTTTTAGAGCATAGTTCTTCATCTAAAAACTTGTTTCCCCCAATATAATGCCAAGATTTTTTTTGTTTTGTTCTCACTACTGCTGTGTTTTGCGCACCTCGCGCAGTGCCTGACAAATGGTAAGCACTCAGGAAATACAGTTGAGGGACAAATTTGAAATTACATTTAATTGTCAACAATTTTTAAATCATTTAAAATTATCTTATTATTGAAAGATACTCAATTTGGAATACTGTTTTTTTTTTTTTTTAAGTTTATTTAGAGAGAAAAGGGGAGAGAGAGAGAGAGAGAGAGCAAGTGAGGTCATGGGGGGGACAGAGAGAGAGGGGGAGAGAGAATCCATGCTGATAGCATGGAGCCTGACGCGGGGCTTGAACCCATAGAACTTTGAGATCACAACCTGAGCCCAAATCAAGAGTCGGTCACTCATCTGACTGAGCCAAACAAGCACCCCTGGAATATTGTTTTTTAAACCTTAGATCTAACTGTTAGGACAAGTTGCCATTATAAAAATAGAATTTTAATGAAGCCAGCAGCCTTTTCGTAGCTTTTTCATATTCCTAAAAGGAAATGATTTTCTAGATGAATGGACTTCTCCACTGTATTAGTTGTCTGTTACTGACATCTGACCGCAACATCCTGGGAGCCCTCTAGCAGAGCTGCCTAGCCAGGCCATTCCCAAACCCTGACACAGAGAAGCTGTGAGGGATAATAAATGTTAGCAGTGTGAAGGTCTGTGATATTATATAAAGACTTTCATACATCTTTTACTCGAAGACTGTTCGTCAGTAGATTACCCTGCAGTTTTTCAAATATAAAAAGGATCTGCTTAACTTGAAAATATTTATATAATTATAAAATAGTTCATGTTCATCACAAAAATCGAAACAATGCGGAAAGGTTATCAAAGAAAGTTGTAAAAATTACTCCAAATCCTGCCACATTTTGGTGACTCTCCTTCTGCAACCTGTTTATATGCATAGACATGTATACACACAGATCTGTCATTTCCATACGTGGAAGCGTACTATTCATGTGTGTTTTTCCATCTTTTTTAACTGTTTTGAGTAACAGAAAAGCTAATGCCGTACTTGAATACGATTTGAAATTTCACAGTGAATTAAATAATGTAACCAAAACTGAGGTAGTTTAAGAAGGGGAAATATTTTTAGTTTAATCCTAAAAGAACCTTCAGGTAATGACATTGGCTTGTTTCCCATAAAGCTGTTGATCCTCGGTAATATGGGAGATAGAGCACAATAGATATTTTAAATAATTTGCTCAACATTTCATTGGAGAAGCCGAGCACTGTTGAGGAGAGGGAGGCCTGCTAATGGTAACTTTGTCTTTCCCCTGTTGCTTTGAATGGTTAAGTTCTTGGCCCCAAATTTGTATATTCCTCTCAACAAAACAGAAACCCTGCAGTTAATTGGAGATTAGCCTTTTTAACTTGCGAATGCTCTTTGGGGAGTTTGACCCCTGCCTTTGTCCCCACTCCAAGTAAGTGATCTTTCCGACAATATATAGCATTCTAAAGTGAGTTTTGGCGAATTTTTCTTCTGTCTTTTCTGTGATGTTTTCATGGCCCTTATGGATTGGCTGGCCCGCCCATTACTCAGGGCTGTGTTTCCATATACGATTTGGCTGTTGTCTCACACTGTACACTCTTGATTCCCCTTCTTCCTAAACTTGCTCTCCTTCTAGTCGTCCCTAGTCAGGAAATCCACGCCTCCCATTGGCACCGTGGCTCCCCTAGTCCAAGTATCCATCATATTTCTTTCCTGAAGTGGACTCCTGTCGGTTTCTGTTTGACTTCTTTACAGTCTCTTTTTCCGTACAGTAGACAAGGTGATCTCTTAAAAAGATCAGATAATACTACTCTTCTTAAAACCCTCCTTTGAGCTTGGAATAAAACCCGAATTAATTGCCACCATCTACAAGGCTCTGCGCAGTCTGTCCCTTGTTTACCTCCGTTCTAATCTTTTGCTCTTCTCTCCCTCATTCACTCTGCTTTTGCTGCATCGCCCAGACATATCAAGATTTTTCCCCCCAGATATATGCAGCTCGTTCCTGCCTTCACGCCTTTGCACCAGCTGTTTCCCCTGCCTGGAGTGCTCTGCCCCAGAACCCGCCTTGGTAGCCCCTTGTGGTGTCCTGCAGGTTTCAGATTCCACCTCCTCCAAGGTCTTCCCCAGTCTTACAGTGTAATGTACATTGCCCCTGTTTCGCTGCCGTGCTACTTTATTTCCTTCATAACATTTAGCAATTTCTAACCATCATTATATCTTTGTCTCTTGTTTATCGCTTCTTTTGCCAGAATTTGAGTTCTGTGGGGCCATAGATCTTGTCTGTCTTGTCCACCATGTATTCCTAACACACAACAATGCTCAGTAGATGTCACCTAAGTAAAAAAAAAAAAAAAAAAAAATCAGTGAGTGAATCACTCAGATAGAGAAATGTGCTTTTTAACACCCTAGGGTGGCTGGAGCCAAGCTGTTCACGTAGGAAGGGAGCAAGTAGGAGGGACAGAGCACAAAGCACTGTTTTAGCCCGAGTTAAAGCATAAGGTAAATAATATAGAATGTGGCCCCACAGTGAGCGTAACAATTGAGAAACTAATTTCACATTGAAGAAGGACTAGTTATTCAAATAAACTAGAATCAGATTAATCTTCAGGATTTCCTGTGCTATTAATAACTTCAGTTGCTAAGCTCTATAAGATAGGTAGATAATTTGATTTTTATGCCTCAGAGAGGCACTTGATTGTGAATGGTGTTTATTTTATTTTATTTTTTTATTTAAAAATAATTTTAAAGCATTGTTCGTGGAATATATGCAAGAGAAGAAGTTCTTAGTGTTGCTTGCAGGGCCATTTCTGTCATTAGGTTATATTTTGTAATGCTTTAATTTATGTGTTTTCCATAAGTGTTTTCGCTTGATCTTAGCCAAAAGGCCGAGAAGCGATCTGTAAGTGTTTTCAAATAACTGCTGCGTTGTAGTCTAGAAAAGATTATACTATAAGGGAAATATTTTAGTACCTTTAATAAAATATGCCCTGAAGAATTTTTTTTATATTGAGCAGTAAAGGAAAATGTGTTCTTAAAACCTATAAGAAATTAAAATCGGTTTACTCTGCAGTCACTAGTGCAGTTTTGTTGTTTAGTTTATAAACTGGTGTTTTTTATTGTCCTCTAAAGAGAAGAGGAAAAATCAACCTGCTGATTTTATTTTTTTTATTTTATTTTTTTAAAAATTTATTTATTTTTGAGACAGAGAGAGACAGAGCATGAGCGGGAGAGGGGCAGAGGGAGAGGGAGACACAGAATCTGAAGCAGGCTCCAGGCTCTGAGCTGTCAGCACAGAGCCCGACGCGGGGCTCGAACTCACAAACCACGAGATCATGACCTGAGCCAAAGTCGGACGCTCAACCGACTGAGCCATCCAGGCGCCCCAACCTACTGATTTTAAATACATTTGAGTTAAGCTTTCTGTCTGGTTCTTTTCTCTTTTTACATTCTGGGAAAAAGTTATGGTAAATCTGAGACCTGAGTTTGTTTTTTTAGGGTCCACATTTCTCAAATTTACTTTCAAATAACTGTCGCCTTAAAAGTGGCAATCCAGGGAAGTTGTACATTTAAGCGCTGCTGTTATGCAGTTGAAGTTATGACTTGTGAGATCATGAACAATATCTTGTAAATTTGTTTACAGAACAAAGAACATTGTTTAACTTTGTGAAGTAATAGATTAAGAAGAAAGCGAACGATAACCTGAGTGACCAGTTCACCCCCTTTTAAATTTGTATTTTATCTGAGACTGAGGGCGGTGCCTTGTGCCCCCCTGTAGATGGAAGACAAGGGGATTCCAAATCCGGAGGAAGCACTTACCTTTGGAGAGAAAGGGGAAATGATGTGGTATCAGGAAGAAAGACCAAAAGTGGGCTCTTTTTAGTTTGAGTGAAAGCTAAGAGTCTATATTTAAAATCTGTCCATAACACTACTCTTCCTTTACAGTTCTTGCCATCAAAGACTACAGACCTGTTTTGGGTGATATACCTACTTTCAAAGTCCAGCTACACTTATTCGAGAGAAGTAGCTGAAGCGTTGTTGGTGTTTGTTGTCAGAAGGCGTGTAAGTTCTATTGTGAGATAAACGGATCATTTGTTTGAGGGCAGGTCTTACTCTCTTGGCCTCCATGACCATCGAGGGCTTTATTTTGTTTTATAAACCGCTGCTTTAATCTTTTATCTCTAAGGATCACTTTTCTATTTCCTTTATTAAATATCATAAACATGTGGGGTTTTTTTTTTTAATCTTTTCTTCTCTTTCTTTCTTTTTTTTTTTTTTTTAAGCTGCACATCATTGACTCCTGGACCTAACTGTGACCGATTTAAACTGCACATACCATATGCTGGAGAGACATTAAAATGTAAGTAAACTATGACTATTTTATTGAAAAGGTTATCAGTCTCTGCTCTTCAGTTTTTATTCCTGGCTATTAGGTATTATCACTAGTATTTACCGCTTTTTAAAAATTTGTCTTTCAGTCCTACTTCTTTTTTTTTTTTTAATGTTTATTTATTTTTGAGAGACATAGAGGCACAGCGTGAACAGGGGAAGGGCAGAGAGAGAGGGAGACGCAGAATCGGAAGCAGGCTCCAGGCTCTGAGCCGTCAGCACAGAGCCCGACGCAGGGCTCAAACTCACAGACCGCGAGATCATGACCTGAGCTGAAGTCGGCCGCCCAATCGACTGAGCCACCTAGGCGCCCCTCAGTCCTACTTCTATTCAAAGTAAGGCCGTTGGCAGGGAGTGAGCTATGGTCAAATAGGCATACACCGAAATTCTTAATTTCTAGGCCTATGCAGTAATTCCTGTATTTTTTTTTCTCCATTGACAGATCTTAAGTGATTCCCCAATAAAGAGAGTCCACTGCTTTAAATTACCTGCTTCTTTAGAAACAGCTTTTAGGTAGGAATGGCTGCTAACTCCCTTCTGGAACTGTTGCTGCCAAGAACCCTGTGTTGCTGATACACTCCTGATTGCCGCCTGAGCGTAAGAGTCCCACCTCTGAGACTCTTGGCATAGGTTAGGGTTGTCGGCGGGTTACCTCTTTTATAGCAAGGGTTGGAAATGCAGACAGCTACCTGGGCCAGCCTCGTAACAGAAATGAGGGGAGTAGGCCTGATGTGGCAAATTGGGGCACACCTACCCTGTCTTGATGGGACTGCCTCTGTTGAGAGGTGGAAATCTGAACTTTTATGTAAATTCTTTCATTGTAGCATCCCAACTACTTTTTCAAAAATGAGAAACTTAGTGTGGGCCAGCATAAAGCAGGTCAGACCAGATGTGTGTAGGGCTTGGATGGAGCTCTTCGACCACTGATTTGTGACCTTGATGAAGAGTAGGCACGACCTCTCGTTGGGTTTAGTCCCCTGTCTGCAACATCTGCCTACATTGTATCAGCCCTTCTCTGTTGTTATTACCGGTGCTGATGCTCTAGGGCAGCGTGGAAATGATGGTGGCTTTGGCGGGTTAGTCCCAGTCTCATCAGGAAATTTTTCTCTTGAGCCTCTTCTTGTGGCGAACAAGGTATTGAAGTCTCTCTGGTCTTAAACAGAGGAATGAGGAACATAAATGTTGAAGATGGGACAGATGAGTAAATAGTGCCTTTCCGACTGTGGACTCTTCTTAAATTACATGCCACCAGGGGCTACATCTTAATATTCTGTAGCATCGCAAATGCAACATTAAGTGAAAAATGTAGGACATGCTGACTTGTTAACTTGGCATTATTATTAGATCATTCCCTGGAAACCATTATAATCCATAAGAATTTCACCTGCCTGAGGTGGTTAGTGCGACATTCTAGATGGTTTTTGAAAAAGTTATTAATTAAACTTAAAAGAAATGATCAAACTAAGTCATTCACATGGTTAAAAATGTAGAAAAGTTCAGAAATTTTTACACATGACAGCTGTAGTCTTCTGTTAGGTTTCTTCCCAAGCGTAGTCTGGGAAACCACTTAAACATTTTTTTTTTTTAAATTGTTTCAGTATGTAGTTCTTCTGGGGATGCTCTCTATATGTCTAACTAATGTTTATGCCTCTGTTTCCTGACTTATTGAATTTAGATATTAGTTTGCCTCTCTGCTCTGATACATGAAGCATTGACCTATCTTCACTGAACTCTGTGTCTTTCTCTTTCTTCCTCTTCACTGCAATTATATCACCACCGTTGGTTTCTGTGTTGGTTACCCTGTAGCGTGAACATTTTCCCTTTCTTTTTTAAGGACCACTGTAAGCATTGTATGGTACAGTTAAACGAACAGCCCCTAAAACATTCATAGTATGTGCCTGGCACACACCACCATCTCTGCACTCTTATGACAAGTACTTGGTATACCTTTATTTACTTTCCCATTGACTATAGAGGGTGTCTTTTGGCTCTCCACTTTGTGAGATGAAGGTATTAGCTCCCGCCCTTCCCTCCACGCCTCTTCTTTCACCTCCCAAGTTTTGTATTGTTTTCCTTTTGCGCTGTCAGAATGAATAACTTATTGTTTGTTCTAAACCTAGAGTTGTCTTCTCTGCTTCGTTTATAAATTGCTTGAATGCTCCCATACAGTTATCACTCTGGGATTTGTCTGTATCCTTCTTTTGTATTTGACCTTGTTTTGTAGTCTGTGTATTGGAAAGTCTGTGTTTTGTAGAATTAAAGCATATTGCTGGAACACAGTCATATACCTTGCTTAGATTCCACTCCTCCCTCCACTCTCCTCCCTTCTGATCATGTTTATTTACCATAGTCATAATTAGGTATCTTAATTTTGAAGAACTCTTTTTCGCTTTTTCTCTCTTCCTCTTTCACAACATTTTGTTCTTATTTTATGAATATGGTATCTTGAAAACTTTTGAAGAATGTAGATTTTTAAAAAGTTTTCTTACTTTAATTTTCCCCAGGGATTGCATTTTTGTTTGCTTATCATCTTTTCCCCTCTTGACTATTCTGGAGTCTTTTCCTTAAATAAAACATGGGTTTCGGTTGTCTATGTATATTTATGACAGACAATAAAACATTGATTAGGACTTCTTTATGGGGGAACTGAGCTTACTGAGTGGTGGATTAATGATGGACTAGCTGTTAGTGTGAGGAACTCCTGTGTGTCATGTTACGGAGTTCAGCTGTTCTGGCTCTCACCCAAATCGTCTTATTTCTTTAGAAGATCCCCTATATTTTTTCAAGGGGGGCATCTACATCTGGCCACCATACCAATTTTGGGGGTGGCTATATCATAGACTCTTCTTCATGGAGCTTGTAGTTAATTTCCCCATTCTTAGCCCCAGTGTTCATTTTTCCTTTTCCTCACCCTGGATGACTGCAAGTTTTTATGGGTCCACCAGGACCGAGGGCTTCCCCCTCACCAGTAGCCTCTTCCTCACATTACTGCAGCCAAAGCTTTCTCTGTCCTGTCTCACCAATTCCTACTCTTGCATCTGCATTCTGCCTTCTAGGAATTTGTGGAAATTGTTCATCTACCGATTGCTCTTCTCTTCCCTTCTTCTTCACTTAATGATGTTTTGAATTCCTATTTTCTGTGTTTCATTATCGTTTAATGGAAGGGTGGGTCTTAGAAGGGAGAAGAAATAAACGTGTGTGGTTAGTCTACAGTCTTAGCCAAAAATAATAGAACTTCACATAGATCTGACTAGCTGTATGAGTTTGTGTTAGAAAGCATTTTCTAATCTATGCCCTTTCATTACTGTAAGATTTTCTCAGGAAATCTCTTACAGTATTGATGACTAGGGTATTTGGACCGGAATACCCCATATAGGTTAATTATGTCCTCTTAAGCTACTGCTCTGTATAATCATTATGTACTAGGGACTTAATTTAGGCCATAGAATGTTCTATAATAATTGAATAAAAAATGAACTTTGTATATTGAGGTTCTTCCGCATTAAGGTGAGTGAAGATTCTAGCCTAAAACAGTCAACAGTCAAATAAAAGGAAAAGACAATTGATTATGAACTATATTTATAAAAGTTCTTTGAATTTGAAGAATGATTTTTTTTTTCTTCTGTAATTCTTGACATTATTTAGGAAGACTTTCTAAAGGATGTTGGTCTTATAATGAAGCTAATGTTAGAATCCCTAGCTTTAAAAAATTTTTCTGTTAAACTTGAAAAGTGGCATACTTTGAGGTACCGCAGTGCTTCAGCATGGAAGCCAAACTATAAACCTTTTAAAATTTCCAGATGGAAATTGTTTTTTTGATAGCTGTTGAAAATGTGATAGAATTGTCAAAAATAAATCAACTACATAAATTATGAACCATAAGTCACTGTTCTCTGACAGTATAAAAATGGAAAAATTTACACGAAGAAAATCAAAACAGACCCTTTGAGATAGTTAATACTTAAGTGATGATCAGCAGAACCGTCTTTAGTGGACGGGTGTTTCGTGAATCTACCCACATAAATTTGTTCATGTCAGTGATTGCATAGCGAGGTTGCTTTACTTTCCTTAGTTTGTATAATATTTTGGTGATAGTTATTTAAATTGTCTTTCTACAAAACAGATGAACACAGGCGAAGGGAAGGAAAAATAAGATAAAAACAGAGAGGGAGGCAAACCATAAGAGATTCTTAAATACAGGGAACAAACAGGGTTGCTGGAGGGGATGGGCATTAAGGAGGGCACTTGTTGGGATGAGCACTGGGTGTCGTATGCAAATGATGAATCATTCTACTCCTGAAATTAATGCTATACTGTATGTTAACTAACTCGAATTTAAATAAATTTTTAAAAATGAAAAAAAGTGTCTTTGTGACTGTACTTACTTTAAAATTACAGTATTTCAAAATTAATTGTTTCTAGTTTTTTTTATATAAATGTTTCTGAGAGGGGTTTGTTGAGACGCGATGTGTTGGTAGTAGTAGTAATGTAGAACAGTTAGATATTTTATTAACCTTAGTAATTAGTATAGGTTTATTCTGCGTGTGCTTTGAAGTTCATGGAAATAGATGATTTACTGTATCAACCAAATTAATTATAAAAGAATAAATCATTCAAAGCAAATCATGAATTTGCAAAGAATCTTTTTCCCTCTTGGAGAGCACTAAGATTTTGCATTGCTTTAAAATTAATGTTAGACTCCTTTTTCTTTTTTTTCTTTTCTTTTTTTTTAAACTCCTTCATTTTACTTTTAAAAAACCTGGCAAGGCCAAACGTTTTCTACATATGTTTTTACTCCTTCAGTTTTTATAACCTCAAATATATTATATCCAAGATCAGTAAGGTCATAGTGGTTAGTGATCACAAGACCTGTGATTGAGTTCTACCTTCTACAGCCAACACAGTATTCATCTTTACATAATTATTATTCTGTTCAACCAGCATTCTAACATGTAGTTTTCTAAAACAAATATACACCATTGAAGGGTTACGTAGTTAACAGTCCTTGGAAAATAACTGTCATTGCAACCAGAAAAGCTCTTTGCCTTACTTAGGAAACAGACCCAGAACCAGAATGAAACTTAATTTCGTGGTAACAAGAGACAAATAAGTATAGATTTAAATTATATTCTATGGTAACTACTAAATAAATATTTTTGAACTTATACCTTTATCTTTCTAAGCACAGGGTAATGGCTAACCCAGGGCTTTACAGTCTCAAAGCCATTTGTGTAAACAACTTTATCTAAAGTTTCTCATTAAATCTTATTGAAAAATTGTGGTGGGTGGTTTCAACTATAATTTTAACCAAGGTCAAATCGAGGTATTTGGAGCTTATAGTAATTTTATTTCATAACTTTAAGTTCAGTGAAGTTAGAGATGGAAACTGTTTTGTTTATTAAATGTTATCTCCAGGCCCCAGCATGGTAAAGACACTCAGTTCAATATTTGTTGAAGGAATGGAGTAAATGCCTGCATGCATGAATTAATGAAGCCGAATGTTCAGATTTTTATTGGTTGAAGTATCATTTTGTAAAGAATGTGGCATTCTGTCACTTGTATCTGTCTTTTGCCAACAGAAACTCAGTCTTTAGAAGTTATTGATTATACAAGGAATTTTTAACTTGGAACGGGGCTCTTAACAATTCAGAAAAAAAGGAGGATAATAGTATACTCTGTAGATTTGGAGTCTGTATCAATTTTGTCTTTATATATTTCACTGTGCCCTCAAAGTAGATTAATGAAAAGAGCATGTAGCTCAAATTTGTATTTCAGAATATTTCATATATTAGAAAACAGTTTTTCTATAAATGTTTCCTCTGTGAACAAAGGAAACTGCAGTTAATGGTAATGAGAGTGAAAGACAAGGGAGAGGACATGTTTCTCCCATGAATTCGTGAGTTGATTCCTACAGAATTACCCACATTCAAAATTAAATCATTGAAATAAAAAAGACCAGAAGATTACAGTACATTAGGAGTGGTGTTCTTGTTTCTTCAGCTCTTTTAATGTGAGGAGAACTGTTGGGCAGTGAAAGAGTTGCCAGTTTATGTAAGATTCTCATGCAAGGTATCAAAAGATGCCTGAATTAAAGGGAAGTCCTTGAATTTCACGATTGTAGAAGAGACAACTGGTACTTACTCAAACAGGATTGGAAAAGCGAATCTTCAGGGATCAAGACTGATTTAAATAAAATACAGGTTAAGGTCTAGGATGATGCCACTAACTCGAGTGAAAATCTACCAATTATAACAAAACTCAGAGGAAGATCAGTGAGCTTCATATTTGTAAATATAGCGGCCCTAAACACTCTGTTTAACACTCTCGAAGAAATTGTGTTTGTGTTTTTGTGGACCCAATACATGGGGCAGGGAGGAAGGCTGTTTTGCTATTTTATTTCCATGCCTTAGCTTATTGCCTGGCATTTAGAGGGGCTCATTTAGTAGATGTTAGTGGAATGCATTAACTGTGTTCATCCTTTGGATCTGGCCATGGTGAGGTTTGATGGAGAAGTGAGAGAACTTTGAAGTATTCTCACTTTTACAAGTTCTTTGAATGGCCCTGCTTATGTAACTATATAAAGAGATTATTGAAACATTTTGAGTGTCTTGAGCAAGTCTGTGGCCAGTGAATCAAACTGTTCGTTAGCATTGGTTTCAAATTTGCAATTATCTTTTGTTTAAAATTTGTATTTTTCATATTAACAGTTTTTTCTTAATCAGGGACTGTTTGGTTATAAGAAACCCATTGCAAGAAAGATAAAGAGTGTGTTCGTCTTTATCAGGGGTTAAATGAATTCCATGGTGCCCAAGGGCAGGAAGCACAGCCCAGGCCTTAGAGGGGCTGGAACCTGGGACTAGCAGGAGGTAGACACCATCGAGCCAGTTGGCATCTGTCCTTGTTTGTCTGTCTGTCTCTCCTGCAACACACTCTCTTGTCACTTTGTTCACGTTAGTCCTTTTCCCAAGATTTCTCTGTTTCTCCTCACACTGAGTGGAAAGGGCTAAGCCCCCTGTGTGAGTTCAGGGCCACCAGAGATAACCTATGGTCTTTGAGTTTAAATTCCTGGGAGAGAGGGTCTGATTGGCAGCTTGGAACGAGTGCCCACTCTTGATCCAGTGGTTTGACCAAGAGTTCTGGGTGATGGTGACCAGGGGACAGTTTTAGCACAAGGTAAACATGAGCTGGGCTAGTACCCAGAGAGGCATCAATTACACTGTTAAAGGAATTCTTTCTAAAGAGGTTCCAAATGAAACTACAGACATTTTCCTTTTGTCTTTAATGATCGGAGCAATACGGTTGTTTATCATTTGAGAGGAATGATGAACTTTTCAAAGCCATTTGCAACAGAGTGGAGAAGTCATGCCAAAAAATTACCTCCAAAGGTTTGGAAGTGGGAAGACTTTCCCAGAGGAAAATCCTTATATTCAGAGGAAAAGGTGCAAACAAACAAACAAACAAACAGAAGATTGTGATTTGGATACTCCATTGTCTCCCCTGTCCTCAGAGGAACATTGTAAAATTACTGTTCATTTCCAAGACTTTGATATGGCATCACTGAATTTAAATTTGTAGTTTTTGGGGAATGGCTGCAATAAAATGAAAGCAACCTTAGAACTGCTTTTTCAATGGACAGTTTTATTAAACCTTGGTGAAATGTAAACAAAGATTCTTGCAGGCACATTGCAAAGAGTGTTCCAGAATTTCTACTTCACTGGATCTTGAAACTCAACTTCGTTTTTTATTCCATCTCTTTAAGTGGCTTGCGTGCATGTGCACTTACGCAGCGCTTCTTGCACCTCAGCTCTGTTACATACCGCTTAGTAGCCAGCTGCGTCGTAAACTCAGAACGCTCTCTTTTTCCTGCTCTTCATCCCGTATGATCTTTCTTATGCAGTGCTGTGTAGACACACACTGGGTCCTGACACTGATGGCTTTCAAACAGAAACGAAACACCAGAGAGGCAGCACCTGAAGGTCCCGGCGGCATTGTGGTGAATGTTGCTCCTGCTGAAAAAGATACTTAGGTCCTGTTGATTTAATCTTACCTGTAAGAATGTTTTGCTTTGGTTTGTTACTATACCTTGTGTTTTGAATTTTTACCAGTCGGTCCAGAAGCTGGCTCCAGTGGCTATAGCTGGTGGCCCTTTTGTTGGGATGGCAGCGTGATTTCTTTCTTACTTACTGTAAGGTTACGAGTCGCTGATGGATAAAAGTAAGACCGCCAAGGCAAAGTGTGATCTGAAAATACACTTTATTGCAAGCACCCTCGGACGAAATTCCGCGACTGGCAAGAGAGGAGTCAGGGAAGTCGCGACCGAGATTGGGGTCAGAGGCTTTTAAGGGGTTTGACGCTGAAGTTGGCTACATAATTCTTTCTTTTTTTTATTGGAGATTCTGTCTGCTTGCCAAGGACCTATTGGTCTGCCGGAGTTTGGGGCGGAGGTTTAGGTCCCTGTTAGGTATCAGATTTCCGAGAGTGACGTGTCCCTCCTTTGTGGTTTTGGCGGGAATGTCGGCCATCTTGGGTCGGTTTCCATTGTGTGGAGCCTTCCCTCTGCCCTAGCCCAACACTTACATCGTTTTTCCTTTTTAAGTTTATTTATTTATTTTGAGTGTCCACACGTGCAGGAGACAGAGAGTGTGTGAGCTGGGGAGGGGCAGAGAGAGACAGAGAGAAAGAGAGAGAGATAGAATTCCAAGCAGGCTCCGTGCTGTCAGCATAGAGCCTGCCTTGGGGCTTGAACCCACAAACTGTGAGATCATGACCTGAGCCGAAACCAAGAGTTGGATGCTTAACTGACTGAGCCACCCAGGCGTCCCTCTTTCTTACATTGTCAAAAATAATCGGTTTGGAAAATGTTAACAGTGTAATCTTTTTGTGTTAGCCCTGTCCTCCTCCTGTTCAGTATTTTAGTGACTGAATCCCTCAGCCTGACATTCAAGGCTGCCACAACCTGCCCTTCCCGCCTCTCTCTACCACCTTGTTGGAGCTCAGCTGACAACAATCCAAGTCAAAAGCCTACACAACCGATTTGCTCATTGAACTTCTCAAATACCCCACTTTTCCAGTTTCAGCTTTTGTTCACACCATTTGGCTTTAGTAGGATGGACCAAGGAAATAATAGAGCATCCTGAGTGTTTTCCGTGGGATATTTTGTTCTTCATTTGCACTCCCAAATCTGCCACTCTCCTGGATGTGCTGTGAGTTTCCGTGGCCAGCTCTCTTCTTGCCTCCAAGGTCACCTGCAGGGAGAGGAGGCGTTAACCATTTTCACTCTGACTTGTAACAGTTCAGCCAAGTAAAAAGTTGGACCCTCTGTCCAGGGACTTAGTGGTTTGCATCATGCTGAGGGGCATTATAATTTTCCTTGGTAGTATCGTTCATTTTACTTTTATTTTTATCTTTTTAAAAGATTCATTTACTTAAAGATTATTATTATCTAGCATTCAGGATATTTTTAGAGGCTAATTAGGGAGGCAGGTCACCTTTGATGTAGTGAATGTTCTTAAAAATGCTCATGAAAGGCAAGTAAGAAGTGCTAATTTCGTGGGTTAGACGTTATCTCTCCGGTAGATGTTGAGGATTCCTTTGTCCTGGTATTTCAGAACGTCTTATTTTCTTGGAATTCGTGGAACATGAGAAAAATTTCTGCTTATAGTTTATTTAAAAATAGCCGATAAATAGAATTGCTCAAATAACTTATTGAGCATTTATTTCGTAGAGCATTTATTTTGTGCCTTATTTATATACATAATCTCATGGTAACAGGTATCTCATATATACATGTATCACAGGGTAACTCTGAGGTGGAAATGTATATTCCTTTTTAAATATTAACTTTATTGAGGTATAATTTACATATAGTAAAATGTATGCACAGTTCAATACATTTTGTCAGTTGTAAACACTCGAGTAACTAAACCATAGTCAAGATACAGAACATTTCCTTCCCCCCAAGATACACAACATTCCATTCCCTCTGCAAATCTGTCTCCTCCACCACCATCCCTACAAACCCTGAGCCTTCTCTCTGAAACCATAAACCAGTTGTTCCTTCTTTAGAATTTCATAGGACTGGAATCATATGCTGTGTAGTTTTTGGTACATGGCTTCTTTCATTGAGTATAATGTTTGGAGATTCATCCATATTTTTCCTTGTATCAGTACTTTGTTTCTTTTATTGCTGCCCAGTATCACATTGTATCCATACAGGTGCCACAGTTTTTTGTATTCATTCATCTGTTGAAGGACATTTGAGTGATATGAATAAAGCTGCTATCACATTTTTGTACATATCTTTTGTGGAGATATGTCTTGATTTTCTTGGGTACATACCTGGGAGTGGCGTTGCTGTGTTGTGAGCTACGTGTATGTTCCTAAGTAATTGCTGAACTGTTTTCCAAAGTGGTTGTACTATTTTACATTCCTATTAGAAATTTATGAGCAGTCTAGTTATTCTGTATTTTTGCCCACATTTGATATTATTCTTATTTTTAGTTCTATCCCTTCTAGCGGATGTATACTGGTTCTCATTGTGGTTTTAATTTGCATTCTTATGTGCTTATTGGCTATCCATATATCTTTTGTTGTGAAATACCTATTCACTACTTTTGCTCAACCTTTTGATTGGATTATCAGGCTTTTTGTTAACTTGTTGAGTTATAGGTAGTCTTTATATAGTCTAGAAAGAAGTCATTTGTTATTTTGTCAATATATTCTTCCAGTCTGTGACCTACCTTTTTATTTTCTTTTTTTTTAAAATATTTTAAAAAATGTTTTATTTATTTTTGAGAGACAGAGAGACAGAGCGTGAGCAGGGGAAGGGCAGAGAGAGAGAGGGAGACACAGAATCCAAAGCAGGCTCCAGGCTCTGAGCTGTCAGCACAGAGCCCGACGCGGGGCTCGAACCCACAGACTATGAGATCATGACCTGAGCCAAAGTCAGCTGCTCAACCAACTGAGCCACCCAGGCACCCCCCCCCTTTTTATTTTCTTAATGATGTCTTTCCAAGAACAGAAGTTTTTTAATATTGATGAAGTCCAGTTTAACAGTTTTTTTCTTTTATAGTTTATGCTTTTGACTTTTTGTTTAAGAAATCTTTTCCTACCTGAAAAGCTTGAAGATTTTCTCCCAGAAGTTTTATATTTTTACCTTTGACATTTTGGTCTATGATCTATTTTGAGTTAATTTTGACCACATATATATTCATTACCCATTTAGGTGTGAGTCTGTTTCTGGATTTCATGTTGTATTCCACTGATATGTCTATTCCTCATGTGACTATAACACCGCCTCGATTATTATAGTAAGTCTTTAAATTAGTGTAAGTCCTACAACTTATTTTTTCAAAGTTTTTTTGGCTATTCTAGGTCCTTAGTACATCCATAGAAATTTTAGAATCAGCTTGTCAGATGTCTGCAGAAGTCCTGCTTGGAATTGCATTCAATCTGAAGATCAGTTTTAGAGAATTCACATCTTAATATCAAGTGTCCCAGTAGGTGAAAATGGCAGCCCCTCCACTATTAGGTCTTCTTTAATTTCTTCCAGTATTTTGTAGTTTTTTTGTGGACAGGTCTTGACAAATTTTCTTAAATTTACCTCAAAGTATTTCATATTTTTGAGGCTAACTTATAGCATACGTAGATTTTTTTTAACGTTATTTAATTCTTTGTTGCTAATCTTGTGAAATATCATTGATTTTAGTACTTTAACCTTGTATGCTTCTGTGTCCTTAAATTCACTTACTAGTTCTAGTAACTTTTGTTTAGGTTCCTTATCTATTTTCTTCAAAAACAGTCATATCGCTTGTGAAAAAGAGTTTTGCTTCCTCCTTTCCAATCTGTCGAATTTTTATCTCTTATTCTTGCTTTAGTGCATGGAATGGGCTCTGCAGCAGTGTTTGAGTAGAAGTGATGAAATCAGATATCCTTGCCTCATTTCCAGTCCTAAGGGGGAGGTGTCTAGGGTTTCATCATTAAGCATAATTGTCAACCGTAGTTTCCCTCGATCAGTTTGAGAAAGTCGCCATCTCTTTAAAGGTGCTGAGAGTTTTTATTATGAGAAGAACCTTAATATAGTAAATGCTTTTTGTCTATTAGGATGATCACATGGCTTATCTCTTTTATCCTATTAATATGATGAATAAACTGATTTTTAACTGTGGAACCATGTTGCCTTAATCCCACTTGATCATGTTTATCCTATGTAGTATCCTTATATATTGCTGGATTTGGCTCATTCATGTTCTTTAAAGGACGTTTGTGTCTATGTTTGATGCTATTATATGCTGTCTTATAGTGTACTACAGATTAGTAGAATATACATAGTATAATATATATGTTAGACATATAATAGTAATAATAAATGCTGTATTGCATATTCGAGAAAATACAAAAAGAAAGCCAGTGGTGGCTTTACCCTTTTGCTTTTCTTTTTTGATACCATTCACATTAATACCGTTGGTAACAACCCCACCAAAACAAAACAAAACAAAACTCCTTGTTTTTCTTCTGCCTTTGGCTACAGGGCTAGGTTGTAAATGGAAGGGAACAAAATGTTTTAGTAAGATCATGTCTTCAGTGAGGGGGAATTAGAGCCATTAAAAAAAAAAAAACAACTTAACCAAAAATATGGCAAAAGAGGAAGGTGGCGGCTAGAGGACTTAGGACATTCCAGGGAGCTTTGTAGATTTGGGATTTTGGATGAAGACCAGATACATCTGATTTGTGAGGGGAATGAAGGAGTAGGGGAGGGGATAGAGTTAGCTTGAAATTAAAAATAAAAATTCTTAGGAAGTCTGAATAAAGTTTGTGTTTTCTCCTTCCTTGGGCCTTAGAAATTCAAATCTTCTCCTCGTGCCATCATGCTCTGTGGTAAAGCCTGTTCGATCTTGGTGCTGTAAGCCTAAGTTGATGTGGTTGCGTTCAGTGCATAGAAAAGTTACATACAACTCCTCTGCAGTTAGTTCTTCTCTCGTACTTATGCCGAAACCTCTCCATTTGGAGAAGTGCCAATTTGCCACTAAATTTAAATAAATAAGAACATTTCTCATCAATAGGGGTGGCAAATTTAGCCCCTCTTTAGAGCACTGAGCAATTTATGACCATATGTTAAATACCATAAAACAGCTTTAAAGACTTGGTCCCTGGCCATTGCCAGATTGCACCGTAGGAGGAGAGCCGCGCTGCGAGGGACTGGGAATTCTTCCTCCGGCCCTTGGAGGCCTCAGTAACTCACTGATGTCACAGCCAAAGAGGCCTGTTTTCAAACATTCCCTTTATAAAGGTGAAATACTAAAAGATTCCATTTTGGCATTTGGGTGCAAAGAAGGCAAGACTTCTTTTCAATTCTTAAGGGTCAAAATTAATATGGAAAGTGTTGTGTGGGAGAATGAGTAACTTGGCAGCAGTGAGTCCAGAAGGCAAGTCTAGGAATAGGTAGTAGAGATCCTACTCATTCTTTTTCTTGGAGCATGAACTGGACTTTTATAAGGAGGAAGCAAACCAAATATCACATGTTTCTAAATTGTTTTCTTTTCGCCAACTTTTACGGCATTAATATTAATGTTAAAAACGGTTATTAAGATTTCATCCCATAGGGCTGCCAATAGTCTTTCTTTTCTTCCAGGAGGATGACTCATTATTTGGTGAACTCCAAATATTAGTTTTTCTCCTTTCCATCATCAGAGGCTGTGAATCATTTATGGCATTCAGTGGGCTCATGGCTGAGGGAATGAAGGGATGTGCCAGCAAACATGTGATTTTTTTTTTTTGGTCAAGTAGCGCTGTAGGACCTCAGCTGGACTTTTAGCACATGTTAAGCCGCTGGTTCAGGCAAGGGGCAGTGTGATTAAATAGGAATAGGCACTGAAGAGCTTTGTACGAGATTTTTCTGACTGTTCTCTCTGAAGGATAACTCTTCCTACAAAGGAAGAGGATGAAATTTGGCCGTCAGAGGTCCAGGGACTCCTAGCCTTCTTGAATGTGTAAGTGCCAGCCCAGAGGCTGGTTTCCTGTCAGTTCTGTGTGGTTTGCACTACATCCTCTTTGCAACAGATCAGTATTTTAGGTCGTCTGTCATAACTGCTGTCCTGTAAGTTCTTGGCAATTTGGTCTCAGTTTACAGAAGGCCGCTGGCATACTTCTTAAGGAAGTGCAGCTGGAGAGTCCTGTCTCCTCTTCCTAAGGCCAGGAAGTGTACTATTGTTATTCGTTTGCTGCTTTCTTCCTTTGAGAGAAGAAAAATCTTCAGACTTTGGCAAATTCTGCAAGTGCCCTGTACGGTTTAAAATTACCCTTTCCATTTCATTGATTTAGGGCAAAAACTTGAGTGATCTTTGACATCATTTGTAAATCTTGTCTGGTTTTTCCGTAACCCAGATACGTGTGTTAGTTTTCCCCCCACTGCAAATGAAGTCATGCTGGAGTCCTCAGAGGGTCACATCAGCGTAGTTTGTTTTGTTTTGAGTTTTGATTTTCAAGGGTAGTCTAATTACTTAGGCCACGCTATTGCTTTAGTTATTTCTTCTCTGTGTTTCTTTCCCTTAACATTGGGATTTTTCTGGAGGCCTTGGTGGCTCAGTTGGTTAAGTGTCTGACTTTGGCTCAGGTCATGTTCTCGCGGTTAGTGAATTCGAGCCCCTCATTGGGCTCTGTGCTGACCTGCTTCGTATTCTGTATCTCCCTCTCTCTCTGTCCCCTCCCCGCCCCCCGCCGTGCTCATTTTCTTGCTCGCTGTCTCTCAAAAATAAATAAACATCAAAAAAATTTAAAAAAAAAGACACCAATGGGAATTTTCTTCCTGTAATCAGCAGCCATTAAGACTATTTACTTTGGGTATGACTTGAGTATTTGCATTGTATTTTCAAACCTTATGGAACACAGAGATATTTAAGTCACAATTTCTTCTCTATTTAGTATTAAGATCAAAGAATCAGTTTCGTTTTTCCAAGTTATCATGCCAGAGGGTAGACTGTGTTGTAGAATTTAGAAAGTGAGCAATTTTCCTCCTGTGTTATGACTCAGCAGTCACATTTTAGTAGTTTGATTTTATTTACGTAGAACAGGAATGCCTTTAGCCCAGTTCATCGGGGAGAAGAACCTGTTTGTAAAGAGAATGCACACTCACGCATGAGTTATTTTACATGGTGCCCTTAACAATCTGTTGAGGCACAGATCATTTCTACTACCGATCCTTTCTTCATCTTTATAAAAACCCCACCTTTCGTGAAGTTCAACAACATCATTAAGCTCTTGGTTTCCTTTGTTTTCTGGTTCTTAAGACGAATAAAGGGAAAGGACAGATAAATTGTGCTGCTTTACAGAAAAGAAGTGAAGATGGATTTGATGCCCGATTTATGGGCATTAGGAAGTACCATCCGAGAAACAGCCCAAGTCCTGCTAGTGCACGGAGGATGGTGTGAAGAAAGAAATTTAGATTCAAGATCTGGGAGAATTGGGTATCCAGATTATTTAGGTCAAATCAAATCTGTAGTTCCTGAGATAGTATGTGGTTAAACTCTAGGGGTAGGAACCCCTTTGATGTCTAAGGTCTGTATGACCCACGGAGTAGTTGATCAGGAAATGTTTGCTTCTTAAAGGAGTAAAACCAGGGCATTGAAAACTTAGGTCTTATGGGGAAAGTCTGAATTGGAAGGATACTGGTTTTTGCGACCTTTCAGTGGGACAAGGGGATATCAGAAGACCTGAGAAAGAGCAGCATAGTTTCCTTATTGAAGAAAGGGAGAAATAGCTGTGAAACGTTATGTAGATCCACCAGGTCGATATGCATATTTAGAAAGAACCTGGAAAAAGAGTCTCAAGAGTGGTTTACCCACACTTGGCCTAGAATAGGATGAACCAATTTTTCTTTTAAAGAACAAATCTTAATAGGTTAATGTCTTATTATAGAAGGGTGAGTATAGCACTAAACGGAGAAGAAAGTAAGTTGAATCTGTTCCAAGAGTAGCAGGGCTTTTGGTTCTGTCTCTGAAATGCAGACCATGAAGTGTGTTGCTTGACAGAATGCTCGAAGTCTCATCACGAAAGAATGAATGCTGCTTAAGGTGGAAATCCGAGAATTTGGGTGTCTTAAAGTGGAGCAGTGCAGATGTAGAGCCGTTGTAGAGCAATTGTTCTTCTCCAATTATTTATTTATTTTTGGTGTTCTTATCCTTGCGTTTTTTCCTTCCTGTGATTTCAGTATCCTTGGGTAAGACCAGTTCCAGGCAATTGCACTCAGACATCAGATTTTTTTTTTTTCTAACCTGCTTTAGCAGGGTTGGCCGTCTTCCACAGAAAGGGAAGAAAAGAAAAGAATCCACAAACGTCAGAACACTTATCACTTCCCCACCCCACCCACCCAGTCCGGGAGCACCTACCCTGTGCAGATTCCGAGGCGGCACGGTACTGGAGGGCCTCCACCGTTTGGCACTGTCAGAACCCTTCCGGCATCCTCTCTTCTACCAAAGCAGATTACTCTGACGTTCTGTTCCCTAACCTTTGTTTTCAACTCTGTCTGCTGTTCTCCCTTCTGAACATCTTGTTCCTGTCGTGCCGTCTACTCATCGTTCCTGGGGCACATGATTTTCTGCCCCCTAAGTTTTGCTAAGTCTTTTACCCTTGCCTGTAATTACCTTCTCCTGTTTCTTTATCTCAGCCTCCTCTGGACAGCACAAAGACTGGACGTTTGAAAAAAGAATTGGTTAGCCCACGCATGACTTTAGATGAAGTATTCGGTGAAGTAGGAGGCTATGACGGATTGTCCAGAGGTGGCCGTGACCGAATCTCCTGTCCCCTGTGCTCTGCTGTATGGAGTGTGACCTTCCCACTCCTCCTTCAGAAGATGGAGTATAGTTTTCCTCCCCGTGCATCTGGGTGGGCTTGTGACGATTTTGACCAGTGGAGTGTCAACGCACATAATGTTGCATGACTTCTGAGGCTGCCCAGCTTCTGACTTAGCAGGAACACCTGTGTGGGGAGCTCTGAGCCTGCGCATAAGGGTGTGTCCGGCTGCTGTGAGCTTGCCATTTTGCCAGGGAGCTGTGCCACGTGGAGGGGCCCCTTGTAGGCATGCAGTTGGCAGCTCTTGGCTTTGAATTCTCGCAGCCCAGGTAATAGCCATGTGAGTCGAACCATATTGAACCCTGTCCACCAGCTGAATATCACGCAGTGCTCTCAGTCAGTGCTATGAGGAGCAAAAAAAAATCACCTGTCTGTGCTCCGCCTGTATTTGTAACACACAGAATCTGCGAGTGTAATAAAATGGTTGTTGTTTTAGACCTCCTAGTTTTGGGGTAGTTTGTTAGGTAGCATCAGTAATTAGAACGTAGACACTGGAGAACAGGAGTGGAACAGGAGCCTGTCGGGGGGTGGAAGAGATGGGTCTAGGAGCAGACATATAGAGGTTCAGCCTCCAGAGGGAGGCAGGAAAAGACCAAAGAATTAGAAAGGAAGTGGTTAAATTTTGGGCGGAAAGAGTGGGGAATGCTCACTGATGATTTATTATTAAAAAAATTTTTTTTAACATTTATTTATTTTTGAGAGACACAGAAAGACAGAGTGCAAGCAGGGGAGGAGCAGAAAGAGAGGGAGACACAGAATCTGAAGCAGGCTCCAGGCTCTGAGCTGTCAGTCCAGGGCCCGATGTGGGGCTCCAACTCCTGAGCCGCAAGATCATGACCTGAGCTGAAGGCGGACGTTTAACCCACTGAGCCACCCAGGTGCCCCGTGATGATTTATTAATTAATTACATACATATGAATATGTATTTGAATATATTTATATTTATTTTTGTAGGGAGTTGGGTTGATGTCACCTACCTAGAGGCAGAAAGTCTAGAAAGGGCCTGGCTGCCTGGTAGAGGATACTGAAGACAATATAGATTATTGGCTTTCAGCTCCTTGCCTCAGCAAATACTCTCGTGAGGAGAGACAGAGGCGTGGCATTTTATTGCTATGGCCTCCCTTCCTCAAGAGAGCATAGCATACACCGTCAGTGTGAAGCACTCTGAGCCCTTCGGAAGAAGTAAAAGCGATTCTTTGCAGAGGAGTGCCTCAGGCCACTGTGGCTCCCTGTTTGAGTTCTGAATCTCAACACGACTCTTGAGGTTTCAGATAACCAAAGCTGCTTGTGGTTTTGGGAAATGGAAGGGTTCCCACCTTTTAGAGTAGGGAGTTTGATTTAAGTAGCAGCTTTCTTGAGGGAGGAGGGGGAACAAATCTCCAGTTCTAGCTGTGGAGCTTCAGAGGGTTTTTACCCACATTGAGGACTCAGCAAGTGTTGTTAATTGAATGGTGGAATGGCTTATATAAAAGAATTGTTTTCTGGAGCATCCGGGGGTCTGGCCACCAGCCACATGCAAGCCAGTTCGTTTCTGTGAAGGATTACATGCTTCACATCTCAGTGTACTCTGAAGAGTCTGGGAATCCTGCAAATTTCAGATGGTTTTAACCATTTCGTAGAATATCTGATTTGCTGTTGACATCTTCTAGTTAATGTTGTCCTAAGGAGAGCTGCTCTAGAGCCCCGCTGAAATACTGTTACTGGATAAAAGAGCACTACCTTCATGACAGGGTAGCCATGATGGATCACACCTTCCCTTCCTGTGTTCCAGGCAGAATATAGTTAGATTCTGTATTATTACAGGTTGCCCTTGTGCTCTAAGAGATTCTGCTGTATTTCACTTGGTCTCTGTTAGATGCTTTTATTTCACCATTTCTTAATATTTTATTATTATTATTTTTTACTGTGTTGGAGTGACCTCGGCACTTCTGAGCTGTTATGACTTGTATTTTGCGTATTTCTCCACCCCTTCCCTGAAAATTGTGGTACACATAGATAACTTGCTCTTACAGACCCTGCTTGATTTGTTTCTTTCTGACTTGCGTAATTTTCCTGGCACGAGCATGACTGTCTTTTTGTCCTTTGTTATCACCAACTTAAATTTAAGTTATCAAACAGAAAAAGTTGCCATTGTGATACCATTGCTTTTAAAAAGCTGCTTGTTTTCTGTTGCTTGAGTGTTGATTGTTTTCCTCTTTTCGGTGAATGTTGGCTAGAGTTTGTGTACCTTAAACTGTTTTTACTCTGGTGGTAGTTTTATTTGTAAAAATTTTTTCATTTACCGTTTCTGAAAAGCATTTTCTTATATCTACTTTTGAAGAATTTTAGTTTATTCATCCTTAATTTCAACATTCTAGATTTTCATTCATTTCCATAGGTTCCCCTCCCCGCCCCTCTTAGCTTCTGTGGATTACGGGACTTGCTTTTGTTCATTGTTAGACTTGTTTAGCTCTGTCGTGTGTGAACTCAAAGGATCCTTCATACTTATTTTTTTTTTTTTTAAACATCTTTCTTGGTCCAGCTGCTGGGCATTTCAGAATTACTTGACAGTAGGAAGTATTATTCAGGTTTTTTTTTTTTTTTTCCATGAATTCCACAGGCTAAAGCTTGGTTTTCACAGAGTTTCTGAAAGTTTATGAGCGGACTTTTGCACGCCCTTCCAAGCACTGTTTCTGTCGGAGCTGGAGGACCAGGTCTGGTCTGAGATTGTTCTTTGTGCGCCAGTTTGATTCTGCTGCTGGTGCTCTGGCTTGTGCCTTGGACGCAGTCAGCAGAAGTCACATTGTTCAACAATGAACTCAGAATTGAAAGAAAGATTGGTGTGGTTTCTTTCCCCCCATCTTGCATTCTGTGGTTATTTCTCCTGATTTTTTGGCAACTGTTTCTTGTCCGTGTCAAGCTGTGCCACATCAGCCTTAAATTTCTGCTTTGTATAATTCAGCTAGGAATTAGAAAGAAGTGTTTACAGTCGTATGGCAGTCCGTATTTTCCAAAGTATTCTGACTTCAGTGATCTCATTCTAAGCTCCCATATAAGGGAGAGCCCATCGAGTCTAAGCGACTAGCAGCCTGAGGTCACATAACTGGGAATTCAGGGACCCAGAACTCAAATCCAGGACTTCCAAATATAAGTCCAGTGTTTTTCCCACCGCAACATGCTGGGAAATAAATACCGTTCTTTGTTACCGTACAGTAACAATCCGCTTCTCAGTAGAAGCAGATAAGAGCGAGTCAACAGGAACCGTCAGCTGCTCACACTGAGAAAGTTAGGCAGGAAGTAAAAACAAGCAATGGCATCCCTGAATAGGAAGTAAACACAACATCAAATGCTACTGCCGTCTGCTCCGCATCTCTAGGAGAGGTGGTGGGCTGCTGACTAATATCTGATGGGGACGTTAGCTGACAGACTTCCACTTTTGTGTGGGTATCACTTGGATGCTTGAGGAATAACAACTTGTGGTTGGTTGTTTTGTTTCTGAGGGCAGGATTCACAAGAGGTTCGTGAAAGTAGGGTGAGAAGTGAATCGGGTTTACGAGAGGTAGAGACTCCGTTTCAGCTTTGAGAGGTGGGGACTAGTCTTACATGCTAGAGTTCACTCACTGTATGTGTCTTTAAGATGAGTTAGCCTGTGATCTTAAGTTATCATGTAGGCCCTGACCTAGTAACATTGGCTTTATGCTTCCGGCCTGTTATCTTGTCTGATATATCTTTAATTGTCTTAATTATGTCTTTCTGGTATAATACAAACTGTTGTTTAATTTATAGTCAGATTGTAAATTAAACAACAGTTTGAACCATTTTGTAAAATCACTTGCATGAGTTTTCTTTAATGTGAGAAAGATGAGGGAGGGAAACCTAAAGGTCAAGATAATAAGGTCGATCAGATTATATAGCTTAATTCTCTGGGTGTTTTTGAGTGAAAAAATTGGGTTTTCATTTAAAAATGTACTTAAAATTTATTTACAAAGGAAATTATCAGAGGATTTTAACCTTAGCCTATACTTCAGCATAGAGTCTTAAGTGTCAGGCCGATTAAATAGCCAGTTTTATTTTTATAAAACAGAAAGGATCTGAAAGAAATTAGCTAGGATCGAAAGCAAATGTAATTAAAATAGAATCTTCTCCCCTCAGCCTGTTAGTCTTGCTACATTTCCTCTTAAGAGACATGGATTTGTCAGAACTTATGTCATCCTAATAATTAACTGAAGCGAAGGGACTCTATTTTTAGAGCTAAAGAGCCTTTGATGCCTCCTACTTTCCTACCCGTTGTAGCAGCTTCTTTGGTAGTGTCCTTGCGAAGTGAATATAGAGCCTCTATCATTAATTCACATCTTATTATTCACAAGACAACATTACAGTGCTCATTCAAAAAATATTTTTGTCCTAGGGACAAAACAACTTTATTTCCTCATCCACTCGATAGTTTCCTGGTACTGAGAGGAGAGCTCAGCAGAATTCTTGTTTGAATTAATTAGCCCATACCCATATTCTTTTTATACTGGTGATCTTTTTGAAAAATGGAATTACTAGAATTGCCAAGTAGCCATCAAGGTGGAGAAATTGTGAATGGTGGCAGGAGAAGAAAATCATGGTCCCTATATTTAAAGAAATGGAAAGAGAGTAGTATTCTTAAAATTACAGCCTAATTTTTTTTTTATTGATGTTGGGTAAGAGTCAAGAGCTGATTAGTAAACAAATGGGTTGAGAGCATTTAAAACATGTTATGTCAAATTACCCTCATTTCTTTTTTGGTGGTTGATCAGCTGACATAGCAAATCATTTCAGCAGAAAATCCAATCATTTCTCTGTGTTGTTTGCTGGCTATTTTATGCTTTTGAACCAAAAATTGATTAATCACGGAAAAGTTTTTAGGGTCATGTATTTTACTATATTTAGCAGGTTTGTGAATGATATGGACATACATGTTCAATTTGTGGAGGAACACAAATTGTTTAAAGACATCGATACTATGGTATGTGACAAAACTGAAATTTATCCCATTAGACTAGTATATTGGATCAGAAATAACAGGATGAAATTTAACAGGGAAAGTGTGAAGTCCCTTATTTAGATTTTAAAAATTAGTTGTGTACATAGAGGAAAGCAGTTACACAAGGAAAGATCTGGGATGTACAGTATGAACCACTAATGTGATATAGGAAAAACTAACCGTCTTGGGCTGTATTAGAAACATCCTGTCTGCAGCTGGGAGTGAGGTTCGTGTGCTGTACCAGTGGCACGGTGGTGGTGGTGACATTTGTGCACCATGGTGGAGGAGAAACATCATCGAACTAGTGTGTGCTTAACGCATCATTAGTGCTTGCAGAAACCAGGGGTACTGTTTTTTAAAGATAGAAAGGATTGGAAATGGAGTCTCGGAGAGGTTAAGTCAGTTGTCCAGATCTAGCTTTCTACTCTTAGAACAGGGTTGTTTCTACTCACACTTTGCTTTTCCAGAAAGTGAAACAAGTACTACCAGGGAGAGGTGATTAGGGAGCAGCTTTCGACTCTGCAGAGATTTTTGTAATGATTGATATTGTCCTGGGTACCTGGCTGGCTCAGTTGGTAGTGCGTGCGACTCTTGATCTTGGGGTCATGCGTTTGAGCCCCACTTTGGCTGTAGAGATTACTTAATAAAAAAAAAACTATAGTTAAAAAAATTGATGTTCTATAGTATAAGGAACTGCTTTGAGAAATAATGGTTTTTTTGTTGTTGGAAGAATTGAAATAGATACCATATAACTTCTTTATTGCAGATATTATGTGTTTTAGGGGATAATTCAGAGCTGTCAGGAACTGAGCTGGATATCATATGCGCAAAGCAATCAGCCATGTTCCTCTTTACATCTCTTGTCCTGGTAAATTATTAATAATGCCCTCTTTCCCACTCTAGGGTGTCTCAGTTTGGATGATAAATTATATGATTGCCTTCATTATAAGTTCTCTTCCGCCTCTGTAAGTCTGCTGAATGAAAATTATTTTAACCTGAACTATCTTGGGGCGCCCGGGTGGCTTAGTTGGTTAAGCGTCCAACTTCAGCCCAGGTCATGACCTCGCAGTTCATAGGGTTGAGCCCTGCATCAGGCTCTGTGCTGACAGTTCAGAGCCTGGAGCCTGCTTTAGATCCTCTCTCTCTCTCTCTCTCTCTGCCTCTCCCCTGCTCATGCTCTGTCTTTATCTCTCTCAAAAATAAACATTAAAAAAAATTAAAAACCCGATGAATTATCTTGGTTTGCCATCTGAAATCAAGTCCTCATGGTATGATGTAGAATCTCTGAGAAAACTATCTGAAAAAAAAATTTTTAATGGAAAATTTCAAACATAAAAGTAGAGAGAATGGCATATTGAATTCTTAGGTACTCGTTACCCAGCTTCACAATTATCAACTCACGGTCAGTTATGTTCTATGTATCCTATACCAACTTTTTTCCAGATGATTTTGAAGCAAATCTAAAGTGTCATATCATCTGTAAATATTTCAGTATGTATCACTACTAGAAAATGACTTATTTATTTATTTATTCATATTTTTAAATTTGCATCCAAGTTAGTTAGCATATAGTGCTATAATGATTTGAGGAGTAGATTCCAGTGATTCATCCCTGTGTGTAACACCCAGTGCTCATCCCAGCACGTGTCTTCCTTAATGCCTGTCACCCATTTAGCCCATCCCCCCACCCAAAATCCCTCCAGCAACCCTCAGTTTGTTCTTTATATTTAAGAGTCTCTTATGTTTTGTCCCTCTCCCTGTTTTTGTATTATTTTTGCTTCCCTTCCCTTATGTTTATCTGTTTTGTGTCTTATATTCCACATATGAGTGAAGTCATATGATATTTGTCTTTCTCTAACTGACTTATGTCACTTAGCATAATACCCTCTAGTTCCATCCATATAGTTGCAAATGGCAAGATTTCATTCTTTTTGATTGCCAAGTAATACTCCATTGTGTGTGTATATATACATGTGTACATACATATGTACACACATATACATATGTACATACATACTTACATATATATACATATGTACATATATATGTGTATATATACACACACCACATATTCTTTATCCATTAATGTGTTGATGAATATTTGGACTCTTTTCCATACTTTGGCTATTGTTGATAGTGCTGCTATAAATATTGGGGTGCATGTGCCCCTTTAAAACAGCACACCTGTATCCCTTGGATAAATAACCTAGTAATGCAATTGTTGGGTTGTAGGGTAGTTCTCTTTTTAACTTTTTGAGGGAACTTCATATGGTTTTCCAGAGTGGCTGCCCCAGTTTTCATTCCCAACAGCAGTGAGAAAGAGATCTTATTTCTCCTCATCCTTGCCAACATCTGTTGTTGCTGAGTTGTTAATTTTAGACATTCGGTGTAAGGTGGTATCTCATTGTGGTTTTGATTTTTATTTCTCTGATGATGAGTGATGTTGAGCATTTTTTCATGTGTCTGTTAGCCATGTGGATGGATAATGACTCTTTTTTTTTTAATATAATTTATTGTCAAATTGACTTATAGACAACACTCAGTGCTCATCCTGACATGTGCCCTCCTCAATGCCCATCAACCCCCACCCCCTATCAACCCTCAGTTTATTTTCTGTATTTAAAAGTCTTATGGTTTGCCTCCCTCCCTCTCTGTTTGTATCTATTTTTCCCCCTTCCCTTCCCCCATGGTCTTCTGTTAAGTTTCTCAAGATTCACATATGAGTGAAAACATATGATATCTGTCTTTCTCTGACTGAATTATTTTACTTAGCATAATACCTTCCAGTTCCATCCATGTTGCTGCAAATAGCATGATTTTATTCTTTCTCATTGCCAAATAGTATTCCATTGTATATATAAACCACATCTTCTTTATCCATTCATCAGTTGATGGACATTTAGGCTCTTTCCATAATTTGGCCATTGTTGAAAGCACTGCTATAAGCACAGGGGTACATGTGCCTTTTTTTTAAACATTGATTTAATATTATTGTCACACTTCAGAAGTTAACTTTTTATTATTTATATTAAATAATAAATAAATATATTTATTAATATTTATTTTTGAGTGAGAGGGGGAGAGAGAGAGAGAGAGACAGAGTGCAAGCAGGAGGGACAGAGAGAGACACACAGAATCTGAAGCAGGCTCCAGGTTCTGAGCTGTCAGCACAGAGCCCAACATGGGGCTCGAACTCATGAACCATGAGATCATGAGCTGAGCTGAAGTCGGCGCTTAACTGACTGAGCCACCCAGGTGCCCCAACACTAATTTTTACATGTATCATTACCAGTCAGTGTTCAGAATTCCCTGGTTGATATGTACACACACATATACACATACATATGTAAAATGTGCAGGTGCATATGTATACATGTGTTTTACAGTTTATTTCAATACTCATAGGATGTACATTGCAATAGATGGATGTATTACTTAGGTCTCCTATTTATGGTCATCTCAGCCCCCTCTGCCTCCTTCTTTGGTTTGAATTTTTCGTTCTGCTTTTCTTCCTTTTCCTCCTCATATTCTTTTTCCTCCTTTTCTCCTCTTCCTCCTTTATTCTTTTTTTCCTCTTCTTTTTCTTCTTTGTTTTCAATTTATTTGTGAAGAAACTGGGCCATTTGTCCTATAGTGTTTCCCCCAGTTTGAATTTTGATGATTTTAGCCCTGTATGATTTTATATGCTGTATGATATAAATATCCTATACGGTATCCTGGATAGCCTGTATGAATTGGTAATTTGATCTAGAGGCTTAATCAGATTCAGGGTTGTTTTTTTTTTTGTTTCTTTTGTTTTTTGTTTTTGGCAATAATATTTCACGGGGTAACATATTCTTTCATTAGGAGGCCTCTAGTATCTGGTAGGCTTTTGATGTAGCACCCTTTAATGGCCATTGCTTAGATCCATTAATTTGTTAAGAGTTGAAAAATGGTGATATTCTGTTATCTCTTCTTTACTTATTAGTTGAAATACTTCTATAAAAAGAAGGTTTTCAGGGCTCCTGGGTGGCTCAGTTGGCTAAGCATCCAACTCTTGATCTCGGCTCAGGTCATGATCTCATGGCTCATGAGATTGAGCCCTGTGTTGCGCTCTGTGCTGACAGTGTGGAACCTGCTTGGGGTTCTCTCTGTCTCTGAACCCCTTTCCCCACTCATGCGTGCTCTCTCTCTCTCAAAATAAATAAATAAACTAAAAAACCAAGGAGGTTTTTCCTGATTAACTGTTTCACAATCCTAAGTACAATTCCTTTAGAAGGAGAGAATAAATGTTTGATTTTTTTTTCTGGTTTTCAAAATATTGAGTATGTTTCTTTGCACGTTCCAAAGATAACTCTTGACTTTTTGGAGTAATGTTGTTAACTCACCGGTTTAAAATGCGATGTGTTTTAGCCCATCCTACTTGTTATTGCTACTGATGTTTGACGTGACCCATCCTTGGCCAGCGAGCACCGCTTTCCTGATGGTCCTGAGTCTTGTTGCTCTGACCCCAAAAGCCTTTGATAGCTTTCATGCTTTCTGGCATGCCCAGATGGTCCCGGCTCATCTTGTGCTGGTTTTGTTCTGGGCCCCAGGCCAGCCTCATCAGTCTTCCTCACCCTCCAAGGAACGAGTGGGGAAACAGTTTCTTGTATGACATTGTTGCATTTTGCAAATGCGCGTCTGGATTTTAGTGAGTCGCTCAGCCAGATTCTCTCAGGTCTCCAGCTATGCTTTGGTTTGACTCAGTTGGCACATCAGGCAGCTCTGACAGCTTGAACCATTCTCCTCTCTTTGAAACAATTTCATTTGTTCCATCTTTTATTCCTTTTCTTGCGTTTTGGGTGCTATATTTCTTTATTGTTTTTGGGATGGAAATGGAAGTACTGAAGCCCTGGCTCATGGCACTGAACTTAAGTGGCCCATACTGAGTGCAGCCTTCTTGTGAGGTCATTGCTGAGTGAGCAGAACCGGGAGAGATGAGATTTTGGAAGATCACACACAGCCATGGTTCGATGTTAGATGTGTCATTTCTTCAGGAGCAGCATAGATTTCTTTATTGAACACCCACATTTTTGCCTTAGTTTGGATCCTAAAACACAGAGCTTGAGACAAGGATTTGGGTACATACAGTTTATTTGGGAGGTGATCCCTGGAAGCACAGTGAGGGTGTGGGTAAGAGAGACAAGGGAGGGAGAGGAAGCCAAAAAAGGGTACATAAACGAGTGGGTTATTAGTGTGGTCAGAGGGGTTAAACCCTACTTCTGACTACCCAGCTGTGTACACCTCATCTCAGGATTGCTTCAAGGAAGGCAAGGAAATGATTTATATGTTCACTCTCATCTTTTGTTCTCAGTGTCATTCACTTTCAGGCCCTCAGGCTCTTTTTTTGCCCCACTCCATACTGACCAAACTCGCTTTTAGGCCTATAAGGTATATAAAGTTATTTGAGCTAGGTGGGTGGGTGGTCACTGGCTTATAGCTGTGGCCAGGGTAGGGATGGGGGGTGCATAGGGGTGAGGTAGGAGATAGCAGAATGAGGAGGTGAGGTAGGGGAATGGGAATGGGAGGTTTTGTTGTTCCCCAGAGATCATTTGTCACTACCTGGAGACAGTCTTGTCACAACTGAGGGAGGAGGAGAGTGCTACTTGGCTGGCCTCTCGTGGGTCGAGGCCAGGGATACTGGTGAACATTGTACAATCCATAGGGCAGCCCCTCGTGACAAAGAATTATCCAATCTCACATGTCAGTAATACTGGTTTCGAGAAACTCTGATGTCCAAGAATCCAGGGCTGCAGGTGACCACTGGGACAGGTGGACCAAGGGAAAATGGCTGGGGCACCGGTGGCATCTGCTGTTCTTCCATAGACAAGTTTTATGTCTCCTGTTACTCTGCTTTTGCTCATAATGTTCCCTTCATATCTTCATCTCTCTCTCTCTTTTTTTTAATGTTTATTTGTTTTGAGAGAAAGAGAGAGGGAGAGAGAGAGAGAGAGAGAAAGGAAGAGGGAGAGGGGGAGAGAGAATCCCAAGGAGGCTCCATGCCGTCAGCACAGAGCCTGATGCGGGGCTCGATCCCACAAACCGTGAGATCATGACCTGAGCCGAAATTGGGTTGGACGCTCAACCGGCAGAGCCATCCAGACACCCCTCATATCCTCTAAATTCTATCCACCCCTTCTAAATTCTTTTTATTTTTAATTTTTGGAGTATATATTGTTTCACTTTTTATAAAAGAGTATCAATATATTTTATACAGTTTTTTTTCTTTTAGAATTGGTTGTGTTGACTAACATCTCAAGTAGCTCAAGTGCTACTTCTTTGATGAAGCTGCCTCTTATATTCCTTACTCTTCCATTTTCAGAATTACCATGGCATGTTATTTGTGACATTTCTTGTGGCACTAATCAATTTTTACCTTGTGCTATTTTTTCTCTGAAGTTGTTATTTTTATTAAAAAATTTTTTTTAAGGTTTATTCCTTTTTGAGAGATGGAGACAGAATGCAAGCAGGGGTGGGGCAGAGAGAGAGGGAGATACAGGATCTGAAGCAGGCTCCAGCCTTTGAGCTGTCAGCATAGAGCCTGATGAAGGGCTCAAACTCATGAACCGTGAGATCATGACTTGAGCAGAAGCTGAACGCTTAACCAACTGAGCCACCCAGGTGCCCCAAAATTGTTTTTTTCAAAAATAACATTTCTCTGATAAAATCTTTGGAAGAATTATATGTACACTAAGTATCTGTAAACCCTTGATCTAGTTTATCAGGTGTCAAAATTTTGCCAGTTTATTTATCTCTGTCTGTGCTCACAATGCGTATGTGCATATGTATGCAGATATATATTTTTATCTCTATATCAAAATATTTTTGCTGAACCATTTTAAAGTTAGTTGCAAACATTCTGATACTTCACCTTGAATACTTAAGTATATATTTCCCAAGTAAAGGATATTTTTCTTCTGTAGAATCTGAATGCCATTATCACACTCAAGAAACGTAACATTGATAGACTAAGATGATTTATTAAGTGGCCCATATTTATATTTCCACAGTTGTCTGTTAATGTCCTTTTAGCATTTTCCCCCGGTCTGTAATCCAGTGAAAGATCATGCCCTGTGTTTCCTGTTCATACCTATTGAATTTTCTTTAATCTAGAGCAATTCTCTTACCCTTTTGGGGGGGGGTTGTTTTCCTGTGTTTTGTTGTTGTTGTTGTTATTCATGGTATCAGTGGTTTTTAATGAAGAGTCGAGGCGGTTTTGTATAATGTCCCACAGCTTGGTCTGTCTCACGATCTCTTCCCAATTGTATTTAGGTCAAACATGTCTGTCAGGCTTTTTAAATAAGTGATGTCCTGTCCTCACAAGGCCCGTGATGTCCATTTGGTCCATTGTTGGTGCTGCTAAGTTTGACCCTGTGGCTAAATTAAGGTGGTATTTGCCAGATTTCTCCATTGTAGAGATACCTTTTTCTATTGTGGTGATTGTGTTATGGTAGTAATACTATCGTAGTACTAATATTTATGTGATTAATCTGGGGGGTGATACTTTAAGACTGTATCCTGCTTCCCAATAACCAAATATTTTTTGTATCCTTTGGCAATTCCTATCCCGAATCAATAATTTTTTAGTGTCTGTAGTTATTTTTATAAACGTCTCACCTCGGGGTGCTGGGGTGGCTCAGCCAGTTAAGTGTCTGCCTCTTGATTTCGGCTCGGGTCATGATCTCACGGCTGTGGGATCGCGCCCTGCCTTGGATTCTGCGCTGACAGTGTGGAGCCTGCGTGAGATTCTCTCTTTCTCTCTCCGCCCTTCCCCTGCTTGCATGCTCCCTCCATCTCTCTCAGAATAAATACATAAACTTAAAAAAAAGATGTAAGCTTATAAAAATGTTTTAATAAAAAAATATAAATGTCTTACCTCTGAGATCATATCTCCTAGATTGCAAACTTTATCGATGGTAGAATCTCTTATAATTCTTCTTCTGTTACTGGCACGACGTGGAGTATTATATATGCTTCTTTTCTGAGGTATTGGAGGGATTAATAAGTGAAAGATTATCTCTCTAGAAAATGAAAAAAATCTCTGATCCTGTCAGCTTAACGACAAATCTTCACAGTCACATACTCCTTTTCTTAAGCTTCCTCAAGAACAGAGTAATTGTTACCATTTTGTTTGCATTGCTTCATGTTTCGGGAGTTTTTCCGCAGTGTCCTCTAAAGGACAGTGTCTCCTTTTCTTCCCGGTAAATGCAAAGCTGCGTATTCTTTTCACTTAAACCAGCCTTTTTATCCATCTCACTGACAGTGACCTCCCAGACTGTGAGATGTAAGTCCACGGCTATGCCTGCGTTAATGATGCGTATATGAAGAAATCAAGCTGGTCTTCTGAGTTTCCTTTACAGTTGTTTTCCCAGTTTCTCACAACTTAATGACACTCATCATTACTGACTTACTTTCAAATTATATTTAGTCCCTAACTACTTTTAAAACTACAAAAAAAAATCATAGAAAGGTTGAGAAAGCTTACTTTCTTTTTATGGTGTCAGATGCATTACAGTCATTAAAAAGAAATTGGAAATAAATTGAATTAATGAAACGGTTTGTGAATGTGCATTAGAAAATTATTAAGACTAAAATTTTCTGCAGGAGAATATTTATTACTCAATAAAGTAATGCTAATTCGTAGCATTTGGCTTAAAATATTGTTATTTTATGCACTGAAATCAGTATACAAAAATACAAGGTTAAAGGTTCATTTAAAACATAGTATAACATCTGAAGATGGGACTTTATGCCCCTTTCCTAATAAGTCCAAGTTTCTAAGAATCAGCAACATAGAAAATTCCCTCTGATATACCCAAGAATCATGTAGCTTAATTTCCTGAGAACTGTCTTGTGTTATTAGCCACTGAAATAACTGGGCGTGTTTAACTTGCAGAAGACTAAAAGAAAGGTCATTTGCAGATGTATCCGGGAACTCCCATGTAGAATAATGCTTAGGGTAGGACCATCCTCAGTAGGTAAAAGCGATTTGTAGGCATACGTATTTTCCACCATACGAAAGAGCTTTGTCCGTCAACTATTAATTGCCCAGCCGCAGAAAGTGCTGCCCAATGAAGTGTCAGCACATTTTAGCAGGAAGGAGCCGTGGAAGGTTGCATGACCTTTCCTTCATTCCCTTTGTGCTCTTCTTTCGTTTGTTCCTCTAGATCTGTGCTGCCTGACATGGTCACTACTAGCCACCTGTGGCAATGTAGTACCTGAAACATGGGGAGTCTGAACTGAGATGTGCTGTGCGACACAGCAGATTCTGAACTCTTACTTCTGAAAATAATTTAAAATATCTCACTAATCACTTAGATGTTGATTCCATGTTGAAATGGTGCTATTTTTGTCTATGGCTAAATTAATGATTGAATTCATTTAATTATTTTTACATATGATGTTTATTACTTATTTCTTAAGAATAATAATCAATTCTAGATAAGCAGATGTAAACACTCTCCGCCCTGTATATCTCTCTCAGCAGTTACAGTGGGAAGCCCTAGGCTACCTAAAGAACACACAGAGCGAATACGTGAGGATTCTTGAAAGTAAGAGCAGGCATACTAAGAACAAATATCTAAACTCGAAGAAAGACCCATATAGAGGTTAGCTGTCTGTGTACTCCCCTTTTTTTTCTTTCATTTCTCCTGATTTAGACCCGAGGGCACCTTAGATCCTGGAACTGTGTAGTAAGCACAGACAGAAAAAGCTGTAGAGAATCCCTTTCTCTTGGGTCAGAAGACCAAAAAGAGTGGGAGGAGGCTTTAGGATGGAGCTTTTTTAACTCTTGGCCCAAACTCAGGCAAGTTCCAGTGATGCAGCTGGACTTCACCTGCAGCAGCCTCTCGAACTTTTCTTTGGCTCTTTTACTGCTAGGTGGGCATGGTTATGGGAGGGGTAGCATGGAGAGGCTAAAACTTCCACTTTCCAGCCAGACTGCAGGAAAAGACACCCCTGGGAGCCAGAAAATATAGGTGGAAATCCTGGAGAGGAGGGAGCTGGAGAAAAGGATCTTTTAATTTGTGTATGAAGTCTTGGCTTGTCCTCAAGCTGCACATGTACGAAACCAGACAGAGTCAATGCAGCAAAGGCTTTGAGAATTGATCTGTAGTGTAGCCAGTGCCTAGACCTCAGACTGGTCTCTGGGTAACACATACTTGGGAAAAATCAGAATAGCATTAAGCGGCTTTGAAAACTATACTGACATTTGAACCAAGTCTACAGAAGATGGCTCAGCACTTTCAGTTTGAACCTAATTTTATGGCAATTCATTCAGCAATTTTATCTATCTATCTATCTATCTATCTGTCTATTTAATTTGAGAGAGAGATCAGGGGAGAGGGGCAGAGGGAGAGAGAGAGAGAATCTTAAGCTCCGCACTCAGTGTGGAGCCTGATGTGGGACTCAGTCCATGACCCTAGGATCATGCTCCGAGCCGAAATCAAGAGTCAGCTGCTCAAACTACTGAGCCACCCAGATGCCTTCATTCAACAACTTAAATGAAATAGACAAACTCCTTGAAAGACACAAACCATCACAAGTCTTTCAAGAAGAAACAGATAGTCTGTATAGCTTTATATCTGTTAGAACAATTGAGCTCATAGTTAAAAACAGTCTTTCAAAAATAAAAATGCTGACCCAGATGATCTTAGATGAATTTTACTAAACATTTGAGAGAGAAATGGCACCAGTTCTATATAATCTCTTCCAGAAATTGAAGTGGACACAAAATTTCCAAATTCATTTTACAAGGCCAGCATCCTTCTGATGTCAAACCCAGCCAAAGAAAGCACAAGAAAAACGAAATAAACTATATATCAATATCCCTCATTTTTAAAACAGATTTATTAATTTTTTTGCTTTTTCTTTCTTTCTTTTTTTTTTTTTTAACAATTTATTATCAAATTGGTTTCCATACAACACCCAGTGCTCATCCCAACAAGTGCCCTCCTCAGTGCCCGTCACCCACTCTCCCCCTCCCGTACCTCCCTCAACCCTCAGTTTGTTCTTAGTATCTAAGAGTCTCTTATGCTAAGTGAAATAAGTTGGTTGGAGAAAGACAGATACCATATGTTTCCACGCGTAGGTGGATTTTGAGAGACTTAGCAGAAAACCATGAGGGAGGGGAAGAGGGGAAAAAAAAAAGACACAGAGAGGGAGGGAGACAATATCCCTCATTTGAAGAGAGGAGCAGAACTCTTCAAAAAATATTAAGAAATTTAATCCAAGAGAAAAAATGTATATGAAGTGCGTTATGACCAAGTGGGTTTTATTCTGGGGAATGAACCACGACTGACATCATACATGATAAAACATTAAATGCTTTCCTCCTGAGATTGAGAACAAGGCAAGCGTGTTCACTTTCACAACTATATAACATTATACTGAAAGTCGTAGATAGTGTACTATGACAAGAAAAAGAAATAAAAGGCATACATGTTGGAAAGGAAGAGATAAAACTGCCTTTATTCACTTATGATATTTCTACATAGAAAAATCCCAAGAAATTTCTAAGAAGCTTCCTGAACCAATAAGTGAGTCGGTCCAAAGGCATAAGATATAAGGGTAGCATAGGAAAATCCATCCTATTTCTTTATACTAGCAAGAATGATTAGAAACAGAACATTTAAAAGTACTGCCCTTATAATAGCTACCCTACTGAAAAAAAAAAGGAAAAGAAAAAAATACTTAGTTGTAAATCTAATAAGATATGTTCAGGATCTATATGTAGGTGAAAGGAATCAAAGACCTCAGTAAAAGGAAAGATACCATATTCATGGATTGGAAGATTCAGTATACTTAAGTTATTTTTATAAATTGATCAACAGTTTTAGCGCAGTCCCCATCAAGATCTCAGCAGGATTTTGTAGATATTAAAAACATTACTTTAAAATTTATTTTGAAAGACAAAGGAATTAGAATAGCCAAAAAATTTTGATAAGAACAAAGTTGGAGGAACCCAACTATTCAACTTTAAGACTGATTATCAGGGGCAGTGTGGTATCAGCAAAAGAATACATACAGATCAGTAAAATTAAATAGTCCAATAATTGAACCACATAAATATGGTCAATTGATTTTTCACAATTATGCAAAAGAACTTCAGTGGAAAAAGGATAGTCTTCTCGACAAATAGTGCTAGGACAATTGGGCATTTGTACGCCTTCCCTGCCCCCAAAGAGAGATCTTGACTTATATCTTAAGCCATGTACAAAATAGAACTCAAATTACATTCTGAAATGTCAAATTCCAAACTATAAAACTCCGAGAAGAAAACATAGCAGGAAGTCTTGGTGACTTGAGATAAGCAGTGAATTCTTAGATAGAACATCAAAAACACAGTCCTTAAGAAAAGTTGACAGGGGTGACTGGATGGCTCAGTGGGTTAGGCATCTGACTTCGGCTCAGGTCATGATCTCATTGTCTGTGGGTCTGAGCCCCGCATCCGGCTCTGTGCTGACAGCTCAGAGCCTAGAGCCTGCCTCGGATTCTGTCTCTCTCTCTCTCTCTCAAAAGTAAATAAACATGAAAAAAAGATTTTTTTAAATTGGTAAATTGGATTTTCACTAAAATGAAAAACTTTTGTTTTGCTGAAAATGCTTTTGAGACAGTGAACAGATAAGACACAATGGGAGAAAATATTTGCAAATCATTTATCTGACAGAAGACAAATTTCACCAAAGAAGGTATACATATAGCAAGTAAGCACATGAAAAGACGCTTTACTTCATTAGTCATTTGGAAAATGCAAATTAAAGCCATTCAGATGCCATGACACACCTATTAGAAGGACTAAAAACAACAAGGACAGTGACAACAACTACAAACTTGATCACATCAAGTGTTGGTGAGAATGTGTAGCAATTGCAACTCTCTCTAATGCCTTGTGTATGTGATGGTTAAAGGAAATAGCCCTTCTGGAAAACCAGTTTGGTAGTTTGTTTTTGGGTTAAAGATACACTTTTTCATGTGGGCTACTGATCCTACTCTTAAGTATTTATCTAGAAATTATGGTAATCATTTCTCTAGAAATGAAAATTTTATGTTCACACAAAACCATGTGCTTCGATATTCATAGTAGCATTATTCATGATCATCAAAAACTCAAACTAACCCAAATGTCCTTCATTGGGTAAATGGATAAACTGTGCATCCATAGAATGGAACACTAGTCGGCTGTAAAAAGGAATGAACTGTTGATGCATGCACTTAAATGTATCAGTACCTTTGGCCCCGTCGCAAATAGCTATGCTAGGTGAAAAGAAGCCAGTTCCAAAAGTTACAGACTATGTGATTCTGTTTGTATAACATTCTGGACAACGTGAAACTGAAGTGATGGAGAACAGATCAGAGGTTGCTAGGGCTGGGGAATGGTGGGGAAGTTTAACCACAGAAGGACAGCACGAGGACATTTTGGAGAATGATAGAATTGTTCTGCATCCTAGTTTTGGTGGCTTACACAGATCTGTGTATGTGAATCTGTGCATATGATAAATCTCATGTAATTAAACACAAAAAAGGAGAACTGTGCTGTATATAAAAATTTTTAAAAGAGTTTAAAATTTAATTTCACCCTTTTCTTTTCATGTGGCTACTAATAAGTTTAAAGTTAGGTACAGGGCTTGCATTTTATTTCTGTCGTATAGCACAGCTTCAGAAATGCAAAGAAGGATTAGATGTGGTCTCAATCTAGAGAGAGGAGACTGCTAGAAGGCAGTCTCATAAGGAAAGGTGGCCGATTTAAATTCCCTGCTCAGGGGTGCCTGGGTTGCTCAGTCGGTTAGGCGTCCGACTTTGGCTCAGGTCATAATATCACGGTTCAAGCCCCAGGTTGAGTTCTGTGCTGACAGCTCAGGGCCTGCAGCCTGCTTTGGATTCTGTCTCCTTCTCTCTCTGCCTCTCCCCTGCTCACACTCTGTCTCTCTCTCTCTCTCTCACAAATAAACAGACATTAAAATTTTGAAAAAATAAATAAATTACCTGTTTAATCTGCCCCCGTTTTCATCGTTTCTTCTACAGGTAGTTTTTGAGGACATGTTTCATGCAAATTATGCCAACTCTCAGATATGATAATTCTTTACAGTCGCTTTTCCTCGATACAGGAAAAGAAATTCTACCTGACAAGACAAGATGTGCGCTGTACTGTGAAATCACTGACAATGTCTCTGAATTTGTTGGACAGACAAGGTGTAGCTTTGAGGCACTTGATAAATTTCTTCATGATATCCTTGTGATGAATGTTTAAGCTCATAATGTTATTGGGTAAATATTACTTAAATGATTGTACCCAAGAGGTACTGATTAATTGAACTGTGGCTGCCAGAGAGGGAGTTTTTCCAGAAACATGCTTATATCTGTTTATAACTCAGAACTGGGAGTGCCAACCCAAAATTGGAATAGAATCTAAGAATATTATAACGGGCTGTAAATAGAGAGATAAATCTAACAAGATTGAAATATAATAGGGATAAATTTAAAGTCCTGAAATGGATTCTGAAATTCAGCTGTCCAAATTAAGAATGAGAGATATGTGGCTTAATGTATATATAAAAGTCTTGGGGCTTTTAGTTGATAAGAAACATAATACAAGTCAACACTGATGTGGCTGCCAAAAAAGCAGTCTCAGTTTGCAGTGGTATTTCTTAATAAAAGTTTAGCATCTAAAATGAAGGCATGATTTTTTTTTTTTTACTTGATTCTGTGTTCTTTAGAACACACTTGTTATCTTATGCGTAGTTCTGGGTTATTATTTTCTGAGAAGTCTATAGACAGACTGGTACACATGCAGAGAAGAGAGAGGAGAGGATGATAAAGGAAATTGAAGCCCAGTTATATGAGGAGTAGTGAAAGCAGCTGGGGTATTTAGCCTGGTCAAGAGGTGACTCATGGTGGGGTTGAAAGAGAGGTCATAAGAACTGCCTGCAAAGAATTGAAGGGCTATGATATTAAAGTGAAACTAGAATTGTTCCATAAATTTTTAAGATCCAGTGGAGAAACTTTGGGAGAGAAAGAGAATTAAATTGAAGTGTAAGGAAACATTATCAAGAGTTGGAGCTAACCCTTGGAGATGCGTCACCTCTCCAAAGTCTTTTGTAAAACTATTGCTTGAACCTACCTTTCCATTGAAAATCTCCATCACCCTGGCATTTCCACAAGATTCGTGTCTGACTCTTACTTCCTGTACTTGGAGTTTCAGTAAATTATCATTTTATGCAGCAACCGATGGTAGTAATTCTTCGATCATTGGCAAAACTCCACCTATTTACCATTTGAATTGTTTCTTTTACAAACCAGCATGATACTGTTTCACTGGTTTAAGAATAAGGAGCCTGTGGACCAGCTGTGTTCTTTCTGTAACTGGGGAGCAGGACATCTAGTCCACCCTGCAGATCTAGACTGGGCCTCCCGGAGACGGTGCTCATATCTTCTAAAAAGATTGTCAGCTATACAGGCATGTGAATAAAAACTATCTTCCACCTGGAATTTATGTGATTTCATGTATATGTAGTGTTATGAGCCATGGTAGATATGTATTTTCAAAGGGAGGAACTTCTGCCCCATTGGTCCCACTAGGGACCAATATGGTAGCCTGGCAATTTTTTAGGAGTCATAAAAATAAGACTTGAAACTACCATTTTGTTCTTAGCTGGTCATAACACTTCTAGCCGTTCTAGGCGTTTTGTTTCTTTACTTTTTCCTTCCTTTTTTAACCTCACCTTGTATCACCCCTCATCCTATTTTTATTTCTTTTTTCTCTTGCCTACTCTTCCCCTTTTATGAAAAGTTGAAGTAAGCAGTATTCAAGTAATGTGTACTCTGTGTTCGTATCATCTTCTCCAGGGTGAAATAAAGGAAATACAGTGTTATTGCTCTTTTATATGATTTGTGTTGGTCTTTTCTCTGCCATCCCAGCCTTGAGGTCAGGTACTATGTTTTCTACTTCCTGTATAACTCCCCAGGTGTCCAATATGTGCATCTGTGCATGGTGGGTTTTTAATAAAAGTCCTTGACTGATTTACTGACTATTCACTCTAGTGAGAAAACAATGCTGCATTTTATTCCAAAGAGGCTACAGAGTATTGAGGCAGAGTGTTTCACGAGTTCTTTGAGGTCGAAGGTGAAATGTTTGAGAAACTCTAAAATGTAAGAGTGTGAGATTTTGAAAGATGTTTATTTAAATTACTTCCATGTTTTGAAAAAATACTTGTATAATGTTTTTACTGTATGCAATATAGTAATCTCTCTGTCTCTAAAAAGATCTTTTTTTAGTTGAGGGTGTGCTAATTTGGAATACATTGTTTCTTTTTAAAAATTATTGTATATTCGAACGCTTTTGATTGACTCTTCAACAATTTGTAAAAATCACCAAAAATTAAAAAAAAATTATCATTCCCTATTATTTTCCTTTAGAAAGAGACATTTGGGAAACTTCTTGAAAAATACAAATCTTTGTTAGTACTTACCTTATGAAAGTATTCTTTGCTTTTAAAAAGGGCTCATTGTAGAGTTTCTTTAAATAGGAAACTCCCCAACTGTATTTTCAAAATGATTTTATTTATAAAAATTAAATTTACTCATAACTATTGAGTAAACGCTTTCTAATTTATTTGTGTTTAAGTTAAGATTAAAGTAGAACAAATTTTTACATCAGATTAAAAAATAGCATTATTGAGATATAATTCATGTACCATCCAATTCACTCTTTGTATAATTCAGTGGCTTTTAATATTTTCACAAGGCTGTACAGTCATCAATATTAATTCCAATATTAATTTTCATCACCACTCATAAAGAAACTTTGTAATTACTATCGTTAGTATCCCCTCCCTGTTCCTCTCATCCTGGCCTCTGGTAACTGTTAACCTGCTTTCTGTTTCTGTGGATTTACATATTATGGACATTGCATATAAGTGGAAATATACAGTAATCATACACTATATGTGAACTTTTGTGTCTATTTTCACTTAGCATAAAGTTTTCAAGGTCATCCGTATTTGTAACCTGTATCCGTACTTCTTTCTTTATAGCTGACTGATACTCCATGGTATGTATATACCACATTTTATTTCTACATTGGTCAGTTGATGGAATTTGGGTTTTCCCGCTCTTTGGGTATTGTGAACACTGCTGTTGCAAACATTCATGTGCAAGCTTTTGTGTGGACATGTGGTTTCATTTTTCATAGGTATGTACCTAGCAGCGGAATTGGTGGGTCATAAGGTAACTCTAAATTTAACATTTTGAAGAATTGCCGACCTGTTTTCCAAAGTGATGGCACTGTTTCATATTCCCACCAGCAGAGTGTGAGGGTTCCGATTTTTCCACATCCTCACTAGCACTTACTATCTCTTTTTGATTGTAGCAATCATAGTTGGTATAAAGTGGTGTCAGATGGTGGTTTTGATTTTCATTTCCTTAATGACTAATGATGTTGAGCATGTTTTCATATGCTTATTAATCATTTCTATATATTCTTTGGAGAAATGTCTATTCAAATATTTTGTCCATTTTAATTTTTAATTACTTAATTTATTAAAGTTAACTTTCTTTCTTTTTAAAAATTTTTAATTCCAGTATGGTTAACATACAGCGTCACATTAATTTCAGGTGTACAATGTAGTGATTCAACACTTCCATATGTTACTCAGTGCTTGTCAAGATAAGTGTATCCTTTAATCCCCATCACCTATTTCACCCACCCCCCACCCACCTTCCCTCTGGTAACCATCTGATTGTTCTCTATAGTTAAGTGTCTGTTTTTTGTTTGTATTCCTTTCCCAACCCTTTGTTCATTTGTTTTGTTTCTTAAATTCCACATATGAGAGTGAAAGCTTATGGTGTTTGTCTTTCTTGACTTATAATTTTATTTAGCATTACTCTCTTTAGCTCCATTCATGTTGTTGCAAATGGCCAGATTCCTTTCTTTTTATGGCTGAGTAGTATCCCATTGTATATGTACACTATATCTTCTTTAGCCATTTATCTATCACTAGATACTTGGGCTACTTCCAGAGTTTGGGTATTATAAATAATGCTTCTTTTGCCTATTTTCAAGTTGGGTTATTTGTCTTTTTATTGTTGAGGTATAAGAGTTCTTTATATATTCTGGATGTAAGTCCTTTATCAGATAGATGATTTGCCAGATCATGTATTTCCCCTCTGCTGATTGTCTTTTCACTTTCCAGATAATGTACTTTGAAGGACAAAAGTTTAAAATTTTTTCGGAGGTTCAATATCCTAGTTTTTCTTTTGATTTCATATCTAAGTAGACATTGCTTGTTATGAAGATTTGTTCTTATGTTTTCCTCAAAAGGTTTTATAGTTTTTGCTCTTACACTTAGGTCTTTGATCCATTTTGAGTTAATTTTGTATATGGTATGAGTTAGGGACTCATTCATTCTTTTACATGTGGCTATCCAGTTGGCACACACCATTTGCTAAAAAAGACTCTCTTAGTCTGTTCAGGCTGCTGTCATCCTACATTGGATGACTTAAACAACAGTATTTCTCACAGTTCTGGAGGCTGGGAAGTCTGAGATCAAGGTGCTGTCAGATTCAGTGTCTGGTAGGTCTGCTTCCTGGCTCATAGTCTGTCTTTTCACTGTAACCTCACATGGCAGAAGGGGGCAAGGGAGCTCTCTTGGGTCTTTTTTATAAGGGGATTAATCTCATTCATGAAGGCTCTGCCCTTATGACCTATCAAAGGCCTTACCTCCAAGTACCATCACATTGGGGATTAGGTTTCAACATATGACTTTTAAGGGGGATACATTCAGTCAATAGCAGACTCTTTATTAAAAAACGTTTTAATTTGTGGTAAAAAAACAAAACTTACCATCTTAATTTTTTGTGTACATTTCAGTTGTGTTAATATTTACATTATTGTGCAACTAATCTGCATAATTTTTTTGATCTTTAAAAACTGAAATTCTGTACCAGTTAAACAGCTCCCAAGTCTCCCTTCCCCCCCAGCTCTTGCTCACCACCATTCTTTGTGTCTATGAATTTGACTACTCTTGGTACCTCATATAAGTGGATTCATAAAGTATTTGTCTTTTTGCGACTGGCTTATTTTCACTTACCATAGCATCCCTTACCATAGCATCCGTATTATAGCAGGTGTCAGAATGTTCTTTTTAAAGGCTGAAGAATATTCCATTGTATGTGTATACCATATTTTGTTTATCCGTTGATGGACACTTGCGTTGTTTCCATTAGGCTATTGTGAATAACGCTGCTGTGAACATGGGTCTACAAATAGTTGTTTGAAACACTGATTTCACTTCTTTTAAGTATATTCCCAAAGAGTGGAATGCTAAGTCGTATGGTAATTCTATTTTTAAATTTTTGAGGTACTGCCGTATTGTTTTCCATACTAGCTGTACCACTTTACATTCTTATCAGTGGTATACAGGGGCTCCCATTTCTCCACATCCTCTCCAACACTTGATGTGTTATCTTTCTCTCTCTCTCTTTTTTATAGTAGTCATCTCTTTTTTTAAATAGTAATACTTTTTATGAGTGTGAGGTGGTGAGAAAAACACTTTTTTCCTCACTGAATTCTCTTAGCACTCTTACCAAAAATCAGTTGATTATAAATAAGTCACAGGGATGAAAAGTATAACATAGATAATATAGTCAATAATATTGTAATACACTTATCATGGTGAGCATTTTGTAATGTGTGTAATGTATATAATGATTGTCGAGTCACTCTGTTGTACACCTGAAACTAATTTAATATTATATGTCAAGAATACTTCAATTAAAAATAAAAAAATTCAGTTGAATACAAATGTGAAAGCATTTCCAGACTCTGAATTTTATTCCATTGATCAGTATGTCTGTTCTTATGTCAATACCACAGTGTCTTGATTGGTGTGTCTCTATAATAAGTTTTGAAATTGGGAAACATGTCTTCTTGGTTTTTCCTAAGATTGCTTTTGGGCCATGCTGAAATCCTTGCATTTCTGTATGACATTTAGGATTGTTTTGCCAATTTCTGCAAAAAAAGAGCCAGTAGGGATTTTGAGAGGGATTGCATGAAATCTGTGGATTAATTTAATCCAATATTAAGCCTTCTGATCCATTAACGTGAGGTATCTTTCCATTTCTGTAGGCCTTCTTCCATATCTTTCAGTATTGTTTTATAGTTTTCAGTGTACAAGTTTTGCTTGTTGTACTAAATTTATTCCCAAGTATTTTATTCTTTTTGATGCTGTTGTAAATGGATTAAAAAAATTCATTTCTGGATTTTTCATTGCTAGTGCTAGAAAAATGTAATTTATTCTATCCGTCAGTTTTGTATCTTGCAACCTTGCTGAACTTGTTTATTTTGGTGTGTATGTGTGTGTGTATGTATTCCTTAGGATTTTCTATATGCAAAATTGTGTCATCTGTGTACAGAGATAATTTTGCTTTTTCTTTCAATCTGGATGCCATTCATTTCTTTTTCTTGTCTAATTTCCCTGACTAGAACCTCCAGTCCAATGTTGAGTAGAATTGGCAAGAGTGAATTTCCTTGGATAAGGTTTTTAATGTTTCGTGGTTTAGAAATACGTATTACGGACAATGATACTTTGGGAACTTGAAAATCCAGCTTTATGTATGTCATCTGGTAGTAACAAAAGTAATAAAACCTTTGACTTTATTTATTTATTTTGTGAGAACGTGGGGAAGGGGCAGAGAGAGAGAGGGAGAGACAGAATCCCAAGCAGGGTCTGTGCCACCAGCACAGAGCCCGACATGGGACTTGAAGCCATGAAGTGTGAGATCATGACCTGAGCCAAAGTTGGATGCTTAACCAACTGAGCCACCCAGGCACTCCAAAACCTCTATTAGAATTTATCATGCTGTTTATTTCTGAATATTAATATGCACAATAGATTCTAGCTTGGCTTTTCCCAAAACTTTGATGCCTCTGCTCTGTTACCTTTATTAATTTGTTTTCTAAATGTCACTGAAGTAAGCCGACTGTGAGACTTCTAAAAACGTATCTCTAATCTATATGTCCTCCTAAGAAATTGTATGTACTGAGTATAGTTGAATAAGAATGAGTAATCAGGATGTTCATATTGTCTCTACTAGTGTTTCTTAGTCTTAGTTCGGCTTGTGCTTTATAGTTATTAGCACATTTGAAGTAAGTTTATAGTTTGTAATAGATATAGTTGAAAACCAGAGATAATGATAGTGGGTAAAGTGAAGAAGAGGTAGTGATTATACTACTTTTGATAATTCTACATCCAACTTATGAAAAGTATATTTTCCTTTTTTAAAAATTCCATTATGATTAATATACAGTATTATATTAGTTCAGGTGTACAATATAATAATTCAACAATTCTGTACATTTCTCGGCGCTCATTAAAGTAAGTGTACTCTAGGGGCGCCTGGGTGACTCAGTTGGTTAAGCATCTGATATTTGATTGTGGCTCAGGTCACGATCTCACAGTTTGTGAGTTCGAGAATCCCTGCTTGGGAATCTTTCTCTCTTCCTCTTTCTCTCTGCCCCTTCCCTGCTCATGCATACACATGTGCTCTCTCTCTGTCTCTCTCACTCAAAATAAATAAACCTAAAAAAATAAGTGTACTCTTAATCTCCTTTATCTATTTTCCCCACCTCTCCACTCACCTCCCCTCTGGTAGCCACCAGTTTGTTCTCTGGTTTGTTCTCTATGTTTAAGAGTCTGTTTGTTTCTTTTTTTTCTTCGTTTGGTTTCTTAAATTCCACACATAAATGAATCACATGGTATTTGTCTTTCTCTGACTAACTTATTTCACTTAGCATTATAACCTCTAGGTCCATCCATGTTGTTGTAAATCTCATTCTTTCTTATGGCCGAGTAGTAAGTCATCATGTAAATACACCACATCTTCTTTATCCATTTGTCTATCAGTGGGCACTTGTGTTGCTTCTTTATCTTTGCTTTGTAAATAATGCTGCAGTAAAAATAGGGGTGCATATAGCTTTCTGAGGTAGTGTTTTTGTTCTCTTTGAGTAAATATGAAGGATATATTTTCTTGTTCATATTTATTTTCTACAGAAAGAGGTGGACGTAATTCTTCTGTACTCTATTCTTTATTGTAGATTGTAATTAGATATCCAATTCAGAAAATAGATTTTTTTTTATATATTGAGCATTTCTCAAATGCCCCATTGGAAACATGAAATAAGTATAAGCATGTTTATTCTCTGAATGCTTGCAAGATATGTAAGAAAATCAAGTGTTTGTCCTTGTACTGCTCTGTATTTGTGGTTCTGTGTGTATGTCCTGTCTCCCTAACTAAATGTAACCTCATTGAATAGAGCCATCTCTATACTGACCCAGTGTATATCACAGTGCCTCACATATACCATGTGTTTATTATGAATTTTTGAAATTAGAACAGGGAAAAGCAATATAATACTACAACTAAATAATCAAGTGAATGGCGTATCTAGGCAGTATTGTTGAATGTGAGGTAATGACGATCGGTGTGTACTGGATTTATTAGGAGAGTCTTCATGCAAGACCAGGTAATTAAGTGGGCTTATAAAGGATAGGTAAGAACCGAGCAAGGGGAAAGAGAATTTCAAGTAGGTGGCATAGTTTGGAGGTCAGTAAGCAGGTCATATCGACTGGAATGGAAGGTTGGTATTGGCTCGTGGATAGAAGGGTGAACCAATAAGTAGGAACATCATATTTCAGAGACCTTTAAGGCTAGTTTGGAAGGTTTGCCCTTACTCCATTTGACATTAGCAAATTATTGAACTTTTTTGAGCTAGAAAGTTTTGGGGCAAAGCAGTACTTTAAGAACGTTTACTTGGTGGTAGTGTATATTATGGGCTGGAGGGAAACTTGTATCAGGAAACCACTTAAGAGGGTATGGTAATAATTGAATTCTTCTAGTCTGTCGATTCTTAAAGAGCAGAGTTTTTTCTTTTATCTTTAGTGGCTAGCATAGTGGCTGCAGCAGAATTGAATTTTACTGTTTTTCATTGGATGCATGAATGCATGAACTAGGTCATCTGGGCCTGGATAGAGCTATTAGCAGCAGGAAATATCCATATGAGAAACATTTTGGAGGGAGAATTGAGATGACTTGTTTTCTAACAGTATACAGGGTGTGCATAAGGTCAAGACACCTAAGTCACAGCATGGAGGATTAAGGAATCCCTAGAAAGAGGAGAATCAGCTAGGGAAAGTGAGGAGTGAGGAAAGGGACAGTCATGAGCATGTTTTTAGACTTGCTGAGTTTGAGATTGAAATACATAAGTACATAGAGGTAGAAAGGCTCAAGCGAGACCTGAAGTCTGTCACTTTGGATATTACTATGAAGATCTTGTTGGAGCAGGAAAGTGATTGGACTGATATAACCGTGTGCGTGGGTGCGGAGGTTGTGTGCACGTGCACATGTATACACACTCATTTGCTAGAACCCAGTATGTGTGTTCAATTGTCGATAACGAATCTGCCAATTGGTATTAGCAGAATGATGAGCACTGGTTCTGGGGGTGAGCAGAGGGGAAAAAAAGCTAAAGAAGGAGACAGGAAAGGAACAGAGGTGGAAGAACTTAACAACACAAATTTGTTAAGGAGACTTTGTAATTTGTCTTGTGTTTCAAGATCAGTAATAACAGGTAGTACTCCCATCTCACTCACTGGGTGCTTACTGTACGCCAGACGCTGTGGTGGGCACGCTGTCTTTATTTGTCCTCGTGTCAAATCTGTGACACCAGCACTATTAGATCCCCTTTCACTAATGGAGAAACTGAAGTCTAAAGAGGTTAAAATTTGCCCAAAATGACTTGAGCTAATAAATAATTAGGATACATTGTGGATATAAACCTGACCTGTTTGATTCCAAGCCAAATATTCTTTCCATCATACCAAAAGCTTGTATGTTTAATTTCTTCAAGGCAAGGTCTTTATCTTTAGAGAAACAGTCTTCAGGAAAGGCGTATTAATTAGCAGGCAGTGATTGGACAGTAACATTTCCTATAGACAAATCTTCATGTACTTTGGATGTGGATGCTTCCAGTTTTCTACTTGGGTATTTTTATTTGTAGTGTGGTAGGAGACAAAACTTTTTTGATTGCATGTTGTAGATATTATTTTAAAAGATGATATCGTTTCTTCCATTTGAAGAATTAATCATTTAGAAAATGCTTTTCAAAAATTTATTTATTTATTTTGAGAGAGAGAGTGAGAGAGAGAGAACGCGTGGAAGGGGCAGAGAGAGAGGTGAGAGAGAATCCCAAGCAGAGGGATCTGATGGCGCAGAGCCTGACGCAGGGCTTGAACTCACGAACCATGAGATCGTGACCTGAACTGAAACTAAGAGTTGGATGCTTACTTGACAGAGTCACCAGGCGGCCCTCAAATTTTTTTCTTTTTTGTTAAACTAAATGTAAACTTTTTTTTTTCAGAAGTGTTTTTGATGCATTCCTCAGAACTTTCGTAAGTTAGCAAGGAAATCCAAAGGCCTAATGTTTTCTTTTCTTTCAGGGGATATCATTTTCAATGCCCAATACCCAGAGCTGCCCCCTGATTTTATCTTTGGAGAAGATGCTGAGTTCCTGCCAGACCCCTCAGCTCTGCACGTGAGTACCGCAGGCTCGTGTTGGATGACCTTTATTTGTTGAAGGAAAATAAAATTAGCTTTTGACAATTGCTTGACAGATAAATTTGCCAAACGTGGGGTTTTTTCCTCCCCTTTTCTCCTCTGTCCTCTGAAATAAGTACAAGTCTTCATGTGCCAAAATAGTTTAAAGATTTTTTTTTTCATTGCAGTTTTGCTTTCAGACTATTTTGAATTAAAATCTGTAGCATATTGGTTAAAATATTTTTACTTCAGCCTAAAGAGACATATTGAAGAGATTTCTTTATTTTAACTTAATATTTCATGCCTGCAATCAATTTTCTAATGTTTACTAACACTTCATCACGGAGCTTGTTAGGGGAGTGTTTCTTGGCTCTTCAAGAGGCCCTTTTGGTATAGAAGTGAAAGTGGCAAATTTGGACTTGTATCCCTATTATCTCAGTATTATTATCAGAAGGGTGAAGACCAGATTAAGTGTTCTTTATTAAGCAAGACCAAAAACTCCATAGTTAAAGTAAAATATTTCTGGGGTTAAAGCAGGGAAAGGAGCGGTGGTACTTGTCGGAGCACATGTGGTTTACATAAAAATTGTGTGTTTCACATTGCTCGTGGAGAAAAACATGTGCCATTTTGTTTAAAAGGTCTTACCAGACAAAATGTCTCTTTCTTTCCCTTCTCAAGTTCAATTTTGCTATGATGCCTAGACTATAAGAGGGTTTTATTGTTCGAAACTATGTTCTTTGTTTGGTCTTTTTTGTCTCAAAGTTTTGTAATTAAAAATTTTGATGACTTTGAAATCTTGTCCCCCTCCCTCCCTTTTTAAAAAGGGAAGTGTTAAACAGGAAGTTTTAACCAAAACCTAAAGAATTATCTTAAATTTTAGAACACAGCTGTAAAAATGCAGTTGACAAGAAAAGTCTGGGTTTGTTGCAAAATTTCTAATAATTACACTCAAACCGTTAGTTGATTTTTAAACATGTAGTTTAAGCATGGTCCCTTTAGATGCTACGTGTTACACATTGGCCCCATATTGAAGCTGGGGGCTTACCAGGAGTATAAGAGGCAGAAGTATCTCTACAAACCTCTTCTCTGTTAAATCTGCCCAGTAGAGGGTAACATATGCTAAATGCCAAAGATGTATTACAGGCTAAGTGCTCCAGGAGTTTAAAGAAGGTTGTCAGAAAGGTCTTTGTAGTAGAGGTGAGGCTTCAACTCATTCTCAAAGAATGGAGCCTAAGTGGAGAATATGGCAGAGAGAATTTCAAATAGCGTGGATGACATAAACAAATGAAATGTATAATATATTGTGGAAGAAGGTACTGACAGGTTACTGAAGTGTAAGTTAATATAAGGAAGGGCTAGAAAAGGTTAGAGAGGGAAGTCGGGACAAGTTGTGGAGAACACTGAATGCTAGGTTAAAAGCCACTGAAGGAAATGATAATTACGGAATCATTTAATAGCAATGTGGTCAATATAATGGATCAAGGAAAGGTTGCGGAGCACATGAGGACTGTTGCAGAACTCTGGGGGAGGGAGAAGAAAGGGGCTTTGAGCTAGGACGATACAAGAGGGAATACTATGAAGGAAAGGATAAGAAATGTTTACAACTTCTTTTTTGGGAATTGCCTTTAAAATTTGCAATATTGAAAAGTATTGTGAGAATATAGAATTTAAAACCCAAAAAGGACCCTGAGGTTCAATATACCACTTTTCTATTTTATTTTATTTTTTTTATGGGTTTTAAAATTCTTTTAATTTTTTTATTTTTTGAGAGAGAGAGCTCCTGTGCAAGGGTGAGCGTGCGAGTGGGGGAGGGGCAGAGAGGGAGGGAGAGAGAATCTCAAACAGACTGCACACCCCGTGCGTAGTGCGACGTGGGGCTCCAACTCGCCACCCTGAGATCATGACCTGCGCCAGGATCCGGAGTCGGATGCTTAACCGACTGAGCCACCAGGCAGCCCACCACTTTTCTATTCTAACATTGAGAAAATTGATCTAGAATGATATAATTGTGTTAGAGTTGATATTATGACTCCACTCTTCTTATATTTAGTCCCTGAGGGAAGTTTTTGCAGATGTTTTTGAGAAATTAGCTGAAGAGGAGTAGCCGAAAAAAATCAAAGCACCATGTCTAAGAGAAAGATTACAAATTTAGGGGAATGCTTTCTTCAGCTACAGTCAGTCTGAGGACTCAGGCAGGCTATTCAGTGCTTCTTCCGGGACCAGTGGTTTGGGCAAGTGTAGAAAAGCAGCCAAGGGCCACCGTTTCCCAGCTGGTGAGATCCGCCCAGCCCTACAGGTGCCCTGGATGTTCATTGTCATCTGGCTAAAACACAAGATAAATGTCAGCAGACGTCTCCCTGAGCATAGCATGCCTCCAAAGGACTTTTCCCTCAGCTGTTAACAGGCAATGGTTTAGTTCTTCGATTCAGTTCAGCCTTTTTTCCTTCCTTCCTGCAGTGTGCAGAACAGAGTCACTAATAACCTGATTAGTCCTATATGGTTCTGAATGAAAGAGGGATCACATATTTCGTCACCCATGGAGTGGAGAACAGAATGTCTAGAGTTTTTGGATTTTCCCCCTGAAGTACTAAATGCAGGAGGGAATGAATAGGTACCCTTAGATTCTGGGAGTGTAGTCCAAGTAGTTGCTGTGGCAAATATGGAATTTCCTTAAAGTTTCTGGGTTTTATCTTCAAAACTAATAAAAATTATTTTGCATTTGATTCCATAATATGCTTGTGCTCTTTAATAAAAAGTATGTTAAATTACAAATATTTGAGAAAAAAATGTGCCCCAGTATAAGAAGTACAGTTTTTGAGAATATATATGATCTTTTATTTATTCAGTTTATTTAAACTGGCTTCTTTCCATGAAAGGATTTGAAGTAATTTAAATAAAGGATGCACATAAAATCAATAAAAATATGTGAGGTGCTCTAACCCAGCAGATGAAGTCACCTCTTTCCAAACTCAAGCTCTTCATTCACAGAGATGAGTTTCGTTAAGGACTTTGAGATCCTCAGGGGAATGCAAAATAGTAGATAGAGATTCCAGATCCAGCTAAATACTAGAAAGACACCAGACACAGGCATCTCACGGACACCAGAGAACCATAAAACCATGGAGTTATAATTGTAGTTGTCCAGTGGTTCCCACTTCTGGCTATCCATTAGAACAACGTAGGAAACCTGTTAAAAATACAGGAATAGTGAATTATACTTGTTCTGGAGCCAAAGAGTCATTAAATTCTCTGGGCCATTTCTTGTATTAGTCTGTGAGCTGCTACTGGGAATCACTAATTGAACCCATCTTTTATAGTAACGTCTCCCGCAGAAGGCCATTTGTCTTTGCTTGATGTTGTTTCCAGTGAGGTATCATTTTCCATTTTGGGGACAGCTCCATTTCTTTCTTTCTTTCTTTTTTTTTTAAATTAACAGCTTTATTGAGACACAGTTTATGTGCCATGTAATCCACCCATTTAAAGTGTATAACTCAGTGGTTTTTAGTAGATTCGCAGAGTTGTGCAACCATTGCCACAGTTGAATTTGAATTTTAAAAATTGAAATATAATCGACATTTTAATATTTTATTACTTTCAAGTGTACAACATAATGATTTGATACTTGTATGTATTGTGAAATGATCACCACAGTGTCTAGTTAACATCTGTTATTATCAAAGTCAAATTTAGACATTAGCAGTCGCTTCCCTATCCTCCTCTCTCCTATCTGTATCCACTCTAAGCAGGAACTATTCTACATTCTGTCTCTGTGCATTTGCCTGTTCTGGACATTTCACATAAATGGAATCATACAATATGTGATCCTTTATGACTGACCAATTTCATCAGCATTCAGTTTTCGATGTGTCATGTATCACTACTTCATTATTTATTCCTGAATATTAATTGCATTGTATGCATAGGCCACATTTTATTTATCCATTGTCAGTTGATAGACATTTGGGTTGTTTTTATGTTTTGGCTATTATAAATACTGTTTTAATTTTCTTGGTTATATCCCTTGGAGTGGAATTGCTGTGTCAAATGGTAACTATGTTTAGCTTTTTGAGGAACTCCCAGACTGCTTTCCAAAGTGGCTATACCGTCATACATGCCCACCAGCAGTATATACGTGTTCCAGTTTCTCCACACCCAAGTAACCAACATTTGTTATCTGCATTTTTTATTATAGCCTCTGAAGTGGTATCTCATTGCGATTTTGGTTTGTGTTTTGCTAAGGGCTAATGATGTTTCGCATCTTTTCATGTGCTTATTGGCCATTTTTATAACTTCTTTGGAAGTTATAAAATCTACACAAATCTTTTGCCCATTTTTAAAATTGAGTTATTTGCCTTCTATTGTTGAGGGGTAAGAATTCTTCGTATATTCTGGATGTGAGATATATGACTTGTCAGAATTTTCTTCCATTCTATGGACTGTCTTGTCACTTTCTAGGTAGAACTGTTTGAAGGACAAAAAAAAATTGTCTAACTTCTCTACATTTTATTTTGTTGTGTGTGCTTCTGATTTCATATCTAAGAAACCATTGCCTAGTCCAGGTTATGAAATCTTATTCTTAATCTTTTCTTTAAAAACTTTGGTAATTTTTGCTCTGACATTTAGATCCATTTGGGGGGAGTTAGTTTTTGTATATCGTGTGAGATAGGGGTCCTACTTCATTGTTTTATAAGTGGAGAGCCGGATGTGTATGATTTCTTGGGAAAACTGTGTTTTCCTATTGAGTTCTCTTGGCATTCTTGTTGAAACTCAGTTGACTATAGATGTGTGGGTGTATTTCTGAACTTTCATTTCTGTTGATCTGATCTGTATTTTAACCTTATATAGTATCACACTGTCTTGATTGCTGTGACTTTGTAATAAGTTTTGAAATTGCGAAGTACGAGTTTTCCAACTTTGTTCTTCTTTTCCAAGATTGCTTTGACTGTTGTGGGTCTCCTGCATTTCCTAGGGTCCGCTTGTCAGTTTCTTCTGCGAATCCAGCTAGGATTTTAATGGGTATGGAGTTGAATCTAGATCCAGCTAGAGAACTGCTATTCATCATTTTCATTCAGAAGTCTCTTCCCGCATTTATCTGACCGACTTGCTTCTCTCCCATCTTCAAATGTCATTATACCAGAGAGTCCTTTCATCAAGTAGTAGTAACACCCTTCCCATTACTCTCTCACTTTTAAATCATGCTTTATTTTCTTCTTTGCACTTATTACAATTTGATACATTTTTGGTGGCTTATTTATTTGGTATCTCTGTCCCAGATTGACCGATAGCCCTGGTGTGCCTGAGGCTGATGGGTTTTCTGGGATGTAGTACCGTCAGTGCTGAAACTGGGCATTCCCAGGCAAATTGGGATCAAGCGTTCCTGTTGTTTCTTCACTGGAATGGAAGCCTCATGAGAAATGAGAAATTCATTTTCTTCACTGCCGTGTCCTAGCATCTAGAAGAGTGTCTGGTGTGTAGAGGTGCACAGTACATGTTTGTTAGAGGAACAGTTCTCCTTTAAAGGTGTGTATTTCTTAAGGGACTTGTTGGTTTCCAAGACTAGAAAATACGTTTTAGATGAAAATTTCAAAATAGAAGAAGCGATTCAGTTTTAGAGAAACTGGGAGATAAAAATGAGTTAACAGAATCTCTGAGGCAGTGATTTTCAGACTTGGTTTTGCAATGCCCTGTGGTATGTCTGGCTACCCAAAGGGCATTGTGAAATTCTTTCCCCAAAAGTAATAATGATAATTCCCTTTAATTTAAAATAAAATTGCACCAAGGAGGAAGGGTGGTTCAGGAATTTAAATGAGAAGGACATGTTGCAATTATAGTAAAAGTGGAAGCCACCGATATCTGACTTCCTAGTTTGAAGAAGGTGAGAGTGGTCTTGGATTTGGGACAAGCATCTTCACGGTGGGAAATCTGATGTTACTTGTTCCTTCACTGCCTCGTCTGCTCATACGGAATGTAAGGGTAGAAAGAAGGATTGTGTTCACACCTTGTCACTTCTCCTCCCCTGCTCTTTCTTCACTCTGCTACCTCCAGAAGGACATCTTTTGAATGTGTCCTTGCAGAACCGTGCCCGTCCCCTGTGTACATGAAATGTATGTGAAGAATGCACCCTGCTGAGATGGACTGCATGGCCCGCGGCCGCACAATGCCATCCAGGTGTGTGGTGCTCCTGTTCCGAGACACTTCCCTGTGCCATGGCCTGCGGCACATTTTAAAACAGCAATCTCTGTCATTTTTCAAATATTTATTTATTGCCTCATTTGAGACCCTTGAAAGACTCCTCTTTAGCCCTAAAGCTGAACATAGTGCTCAAGACAGAGAAGCGAATGGGACTGCAGCCTGAGGGGATGTGTGCAGGGATGGAGGTATGTCCACACAGTGCCATGGGGATCATTGGAGGAGTTTGTTACCAGCTCTGTGCATAGGAAGCGTCAGAGACTTAGGAACAGATGCGGTGATCATTTATAAACGATCTGCATTTTATATACCTTAGAGAAGAGTGACATATCTATAGAAGAGTGTACAGACCGCAAGTGCATTACCTGGAGAATTTCCAAAAAGTGAACATATCACATAACCAGCTGTTAGGTCAGGAGTGGAATTTCAGTGTGGGATCCGAACTCACAAACTGTGAGATCGAAACCTGATCCGAAATCAGGAGTCAGACACTTAACTGACTGAGCCACCTGGGGGACCCCATTACCCCACGTTTATTTGTGAGCTTCACCCCTGTAGTTTGTTGTTGTTTGCTCATTCCATTGCATGAGCGCAGAGCATGGCTTATTTGTCCATTCTAGTATCGATCGACATTTGGATTCTTTTTAGGATTCTGCTGTTGTGAATAGTGCTGTCATGAATTTCTTGTGCCTGTCTCAGTGAATATGTGTGTACATTTCTGAGGGGTATATCTGGAAGGGCTATCTGGCTGGGCCACGTGGTGTAGAGGGTTAAGGAGAGGATTAATACATATGCATGTGCGTACGCACGTATAATTTTGAAGGTATGTGTTATAAACTAGGCCATAAAAGCACAGTTGTAGGAAAACAGAACATCTTGAAAGTACAAACGAGGTACACTTAAAATGAAACTTGACCGGGGTGCCTGGGTGGCTCATTCGGTTAATGACTGACTTCAGCTCAGGCCATGATCTTGCGGTTCGTGGGTTTGAGCTCCGCGTCGGGCTCTGTGCTGTCAGCTCAGAGCCTGGAGCCTGTTTCAGATTCTGTGTCTCCCTCTCTCTCTGCCCCTCTCCTGCTCAGGCTCTGTCTCGATCTATCTCAAAAATAAATAAACATTAAAAAAAATTAAAAAAAAAAACAACAAAAAAACTTGACCAGTTTAGCATTCGGAGTTTAGTCAGAAGGCAGAAACCATACCAGTAACTTGAATAGGGAAAATTGAGTAAAGAGAATTATTAGCTACTTAACGGAGTAGAAGTACACTCTGAAGAATGCACAGTGGTTGTAAAAAGCAGCTACTCCGTGGTGAGAGAGAATACCCAAGAGGGAACAAACTTGGAAGGCTCCTTCCCCGGGTCTCCCTCCCTGCCTGAGGCTGATATTCTGTCCTCCTTGTTGGAGAGGATGTGAGCACAGACCACTCGATTATGGAGACTTGCACTTGGGGGTGCCGCAGGCCAGCACTGGTGTGGCCTACTGGGTGCTAGTGGGCCAGGGTGGCGAGTGGAAATGGGCGGGGGTGCTGGTTAAACAGGCTGGAGGGTGGCACCACTGGGTCTCCTGCTTGCCTCTGGCAGTTGCACCATAGGGACAGCTATGAACAGTACCTCAGGACCGGGATAGGAAGCTCCTCTCTCTGTTACGCCTTGCACTGTCCCTCCATCACTTGGCACACAAGTTGGCAAAGGAAAAGTGTTTGCAGGGGCCAGTTCCAGTCTCATAAACAGGACAAAGAAGAGTAGATTGGGAAGGAGAGCGGCAGTAAATGAATAGCATGACTAGATAGCATCAAACTTACCTTTCAGTGTCTTGTTTTCTGTTGTGTCTACTCTACTGTGAAGTCCATTTAATGGGTTCTTAATTTTAGGTAATATGTTTCTCAATTCCACAATGGTTTGGCGAATTTATCTTTTTATCTATAGTTTTGCCATTTTATTCCACATGCTAATCCTATTTATTTTCAAGTCCTTGTGAACTAGTTCTAATATTTGGACTATCCTAGGGTCTATTTATTTTGCCTGCTTTTTTCTTTGGTTATCAGTCACCTGGTTCTGTATTTGGTGTTTTTTGTAGTTTTGAGTTAATGTCAGAGATTCCTGTTAAAAAGAAATGACAACCGTAGAGGCTTCAGATGATGTGGTCATCTTATAGAGAGAGGGTTTGTTGTCCCCTCTCATAGGCAGAGAGTGTTGATTGATCACCTGAAGCTAGACAGGACTTTGCTGGGTCGAGGCTGGGTTATGTCTTTGGTAAGAGTCATCTACCTGTGGTTCAGTGTGATTTCTGAGGTTGAGTTCTTCAGGGTTGTTTTCTGAAAGTCTGGAATGGTCAGTGTTCCTAGACACTTCTAGGTGCCTTAGCCTATGTAATATTTTAAAGTAGAATTCCACATTGTTTACCAAATATTCAAATACCAACAGCATGGATCTTTGCCCCAATAGATTCGAAATCCTAAATTTTCCATTATAAGACTGCTGATAGCTCGGCTCTGCTTTTCAGAGGGACTTGGTTAATTTTAGCTCTTGCCCATGGGCGGCCCCAGAATTCATTAGATGTCTTGAGGGTAACTGGCTACACGTTTGATGTCTCTCAAGACTCTGCCAAAAGTTCTAATGGTTTTTCTGAGTCCAGCAGCAGCTTCGTGACTGTGCACAGCCTGGGCTTTCAGACTCCCCTTGTGCCTGGAATTTGCAAATGTCCCCAGGGTAAAAGTAGAAGTCTGTTGTCTTGCATTTTTGAGAACATATAATTTTACCCTTTACTTTCATAGCGAAAATACAAAAAACTTTAGTGGACCATAAAATACGCCTCGCTTTGTTGGCAAGAATACAGAATTAATGCAAAGTATTAATTTAAAATGTTTGATGTTAATAAAAATGTTCAGTAACATTAATTAGTAAAATATTTGAAAACAGTGTACTTCTTCCTTTTTTAGGAAAACCTAGACTTTAAGTTCCAGTAGGTTTTTCTAAGGTAGAAATAAGGGTAAACGTTATTTAGAAGTGGCATCTCTTGCTCTCTCGAGCCGAATGCAGCTTGGGTTCAAAGGATGCGTTAACGTAGGATCCAAGTGAGTATGAGAGAAGTACTAGAAATTTTGATGCACAATTGGTTTATGTGCTGATGAGTTAAAAGCTCTATTTGTACTTCTACCAAATATCACTCTTTTATCAGACATGGAAACATTTTATGAGGTAGAGGGATGTCGATGTTATTCTTTGTAAAATGTACTTCCTAAAGGGAGACGGTGGAAGGCTCTGGTTTAAAAACTTTGTTTTATGATTTCATCTATTTTTCCAAAGGCGTTGCTATTACGACCAGTTGTAGATTAGGAAGCAGAGTATTAATATATACACGTGTGTATATACACGTATAATTTTGAAGACATGTGTTATAAACAGGGCTTTAAAAGCACAGTTGTAGAAAAACAGAACATCTTGAAAGTACAAACAAGGGACATTTAAAATGTTCACTCTCACAAGACAAATGAAAAAAAAAGGCAAACCAAGTTATTTTTTGAAATCCAATGGCAAATATAACATTTAGCAGATGTTACCAGTTTTGATTTACTCGATTGAATTTGCAAAAATGCTTTTGGGAAAGTGAGGTACTGAGTTACACGTGACGCATTTCAGCTTAAGAATTTGCTTGCCCAGAGGAGTTAGCTCATGGTCAGCGTTTGGAGGTTGCTCATCGTCTTCAGTTGGCTGACTCTCTTTGTCATCCTCTCTTTCTCACCTTCTACCCTCTCCAGCATTCTCCTCTGAGAGTGGGTTTTAAAATTACGATAATGTATTTTTATTATTAATACCATCTAAAATATAGGCATGTGCCAAGAAAACAAATCTATAATTGCGCACGATTTAGAGATGAGTGTTAATGTAGAATGATGTTAATGTATTTACTCCCACTGTTTTTCTGCGTCTGTGTCGCCTGCACATAGGTCCTCCACAGTTGTCCGTGATTTTTACTTCATATATGATCGTAAGCGCGTCTCCGATGATGTTACTGATTCATCTGAAGCATCTTCTAAAATTGGCTTCTGTTCTTTTGACCTGTTCTGATGGTTAGTACTTCCCCAGGCAAGTAAAAGATATATTGCAAACCAGTCCTTTCTTTATTTTTAAATTTGTTTCTCAACAAAACACTAAGTGCCATTTGAGGCTGTTACCTAACTAAGTGAAATGGTGATAATTTGTGAATTCTTAGTAACTAATAGTTGTTTAAAAACAGTCTTAATTCATCATTGTAAGTCTAATGGCTATGAACAGGGATTCTACTCATGTTTCTCTTAAGAAAATAAGAATGGAATGAAAGTTTCAGTGAAACTACGTCAGAATTATTTTTGGCTAGCATACAGCCAGCTTCGGAGGGTGTGGAACTCTACCTTTCAAGAGGACCTTGGCTTATTTGGAGAAACAGGACTTAAACTTAAAAAAGAGAAATATTGTAGCAAATTGTAGTATATTGTCATGGCACCTTATACTATCTCTGGAGCACTATTTTGTCTAGTAACTGTGTGTTTCCATTTTTGTCTTTTCTGCCACTCCCTGAGCACCTTGAAGCAGAGAAAACATATCTATTCATCTTTAATTGACAACACTTGTGGTATAGGGACTTAGTAAGTACACACTAATACATATGTTTTTAAATGAATGAACATGCTAAGTGTACCATATTAATGGCACAGGAGTTCTGATGAGGTAGTGATTGTGGAGTCTGTGGTGATCTGAGGCTTCATGGAGGTAGGAGGGTTTTCGCTGGGCCTTCAAGCAGGGGGTAGGATTTAGAAAACGAACAGTGGGGATGGCGCTGCAGCCAGGGGGATCACGCTTGCAGAGTAGCATCCCACCCTAGGACAGTGTATTGGAAGCACTGAGCAAACCAAACAGTTTTGTTGGAGGGGAGTTTGCGTAGGCAAATGTTAGAAAATGCAGTTACAGAGGTAGACTGAGGTGCTGTAGGGGGTTTGGATACAGAGCTAAAGATTATTCATGACTCGCGCGGCCTCTGATTTTGAGAAACTGCTGCAGTCTTAGGTTTTGTTTTCTTTAAAAAAAAACAAAAGACTTTGAAGGTTTTCTGCAACGTTCATGATCTAGGTAGTACTGTTTTTTCCCCTGTGGTATTGAGCGTTACAGAAAGTTTTGGTATCTTTATAACCGCCTGCTATTAGGTACACTTCTGGAAATGGTTATGAGCTTTATAGATACACATCAGTTTTTCAGAAGAGTCAAATTTTTATTACTTTTAATATTTCTTTTATTCTTTTTCTTATTTTCTATTTCTTTTTAAAGAAAAATGTGTGGTTAACTGTTGATTATATTCCTTCAGAATCTCGACATTGATTATTTCACATTCTCCACTTGTTTCAAAGGCTGGTCTTCCAATGAGCTCGCTTTGTGCGTTTTTGGTATCCAGGGCCTGACGAGTGAATAAACTCTAATAAACTTTTGATTTTAGAACTTTTCGTTTTAGCATTTGTAGGTTTAGATTCACAGAATTATTGCACAGATAGTGCGGAGTGTTTCTGTATGCCCCACAGTCAGTTTCCCCTGTTGTTAACTTAGTCTCACATTACCGTGATTCATATGTGAACATTAATGAGCTAATATTGATACAGTATTATTAACTAAAGGCATACTTTATTCAGATTCTCTTAGTTTTCTGTTTTTTTTTTTTTTTTTTTTTTTTAATATTCTTTTTCTGTCCAGGATCCTGTCCAAGATACCACATTACATTTAATCTTCATGTCTGTTAGGTCATGGCAGTTTCTCAGACTTTTCTTATTTTTGATGACCAGTTTGGACGAGTACTGGTCAGCTCTGTTGATTACGGGATGGATTATGCTGGCCAAGGCACCTACCATCTATGCCTATATTTACTGATAAAACTGGTAATGTTAGTATCAATCTCAGAAGGCTGTTGGAGGAGTAAGGAAAGTAATGTTTGAGTGGAAAAATAGAAATAAAGCCACAGGCGTGGAAACCAAAATGACCAAGGGCAACATCTAATCATAAGTACAGAGGGCTTAGCAAATATTTGTATTTTCAAAGAAGTCCCCTTGTTCCTTATATAATTGGAAGCAGCTTATTCTGCTTTTTGGCTTACATTTAAACTCATATAAATGCGAGGTTTTGTACTTTATTGAAAGTCTTTAGGTTTGGGATTATTTTGCTATATTTGCGTTATCTATGGGGATAGGAATATTTTAAAAAGGAGAAGAGCCTCATAAATTTGAACCTGGTTCTAATGTATGCTTTTTCCAACATTTTAAAAAAGCTAAAAAAAAAAAAACACCTCTTAGCCATTTAAAAACATTTTTCGGAGAAATTATCTGCATCCGGCTGAGAGTTTTATGCCAAACTGCAGCCCCCACACAGGCTTTGGAGAGCCAAGATATTTAAACCTGCAAAGTGCCAGCTCAACCCTTACGCTGGTCTGATGTAATCATTTAACCACAGAGTGGTTTGTAGCCTTGAACTGACAATGACTCAGTAGACCTTGTATACATTAAAAAAATGTTTTTAAGTTATTGGGATTATGAATATACCATAGAAGCACAATATTATAAGCAAAACATTCAACACATTTAATGCAGTTTCTTGACTATTTCAAGAACTTTATGAAGAAGCCATATTGAAAAGTAAAAAGTCTGGATTACTATAGATTTTTTAAAAGAAAGGCAGTAAATTACTTACAGTATCTAAAATGGTCTGCCAGAGATCGCCACTCATTTGAAATCAAAGGGGTCCTTTAGGAAATTTGAAAAAATTCATTGGTAAGGACAGTGACTAATATAACAATTGTATATAATTTGTATGTTTAAAGGTACCTTTTAAAAGGATTTTTTTATTTTATTGGAGGTGCTCGGAAGGTTAGCATGGACTCTAGCTCAGTAAGCATCTGTAGGAAGTATTTTAAAAATGCAAAATTTGTCCCAAGGAAGTTTGATTTTAATTTAAAAACTAATGTATTAAAAGTGTAAGTTAATCATTTGTTTTACTTTCAACCCTACCTTGGTACTACTCTTGAGCCCAAATTCACTGAGGCCGCTCATATTAAGTTAAAAGCATTGTAGAGTCAGGAAAAGATGAAGTAACTATTTCAGACATTTGAGTTTGTGTGTTTGTATTGATACATGAATAGAACTGAACATAAATGATTTTGAGATAGTAGCTATAGATTTATGTTGTAAATGTGTCTTTTCTAGCTCACAGTGAGTAAATTGTGGCACCCTTAATGTATTTTGAATGAGAAAATCTGTAATAGTAGTTTGCAAACTTTGAAGACTAAAAATAAATCCATTAACCTAATGACTTTAACTTCCTTGAGAGAGCTTAGTAACCATTTCTTACTTTTGTTAGTACTTTTTAGAACTTTTTTTTTTTTTTTTAATGTTTATTTCCTTTTGACAGAGAGACAGAGTGTGAGCAGGGGAGGGGCAGAGAGAGAGGGAGACACAGAATCTGAAGCAGGTTCCAGGCCCTGAGTTGTCAGCACAGAGCCCGACGTGGGGCTCAGTCTCACAAACCATGAGATCATGACCTGAGCTGAAGTCGGTGCTTAACCGACTGAGCCGCCCAGGCGCCCCTAGACCTTTTTATTTATAACCATTAACGTTGTCATGTAAATGTTTGTGCTATTTTACAGCATGTCCTGTGAACATTTTGTTTTCTAAAAAAATAATGCAATAGAAGATGTTTATAAAATCTCAGGTAGGGGCACCTAAGCACTCAGTCAGTTAAGCATCTAACTCTTGATTTCAGCTCAGGTCATGATCTCGTGATTGTGAGATCGAGCCCCATGTTGGTTTCCATGCTGAGCATGGAGCCTGCTTGAGACATTCCCCAGCACTCTCTCTCCCATTCCTTTTTTCTCTCCCACTCCCTCTCCCTCTCCTATGCCTTCTCCCTCCCTCTACTCCTCCCTTGCTCTTGCACATGTGGGCTCTCTTTCTGGAAAAATAAAAAAAAAAAGAAAAAAAAAGTAAAGGAATAATGAAAAGTTTGAAAATTGAGAAACCTTATTAGTCAATTAAAAAATTAAGATCAGTTTAATGATAGAGCTTTTTTAAATGTTTATGACTAAATTTGTAACTAGTCATTTTTAGACATGAAACATAATTCTTAGATACAATTTTTAGAAATCAGAGCAAAGCAATAGGAATTGATTCATTTTTAAAGACTTGGGATTTTGGAGAATTTCAAACATATATAAAAGTAGACAGTATTGTATAATGAGTCCTCATGGCGCTGTCACCTAGCTTCAAGAATTGTCAACTCACATTCCATCTTGTTTCATCTGTGTCTACATTCACTTATCCCTTACCATATTATTTTGAAGCAAATCCCATACATTACGCCATTTCATCTGTAAATACTTTTGTATTTACCCAAAAAGATAAGGAATCTTTGGGGCACCTGGGTGGCCCAGTCAGTTGAATGTCCGACTTCAGTTCAGGTCATGATCTCACGGTTTGTGAGTTCAAGCCCTGCATCAGGCTCCGTGCTGGCGGCTGAGAGCGTAGAGCCTGCTTCGGATATTATGTCTCCCTCTCTCTCTGCCCCTCCTCTACTTTCACTCTCTCTCTCTCAAAAAAAAAAAAAAAAAATTTAAAAAGATAAGGAATCTTTTATTTATTATTATCATTAACATACAGTATTTTATTAGTTTCAGGTTAGTTAACATACATGGTAATATTAGTTTCAGGTGTACAATGTAGTGATTCAACACTTCGATACATCACCCGGTACTCATCACAGCAAGTGCACTCCTTAATCCCCATCACCTAATTTAACCCATCCCCCCACCCACCTCATCTCTGGAAGCCATCAGTTTGTGGTTAGACTCTATAATTAAGAGTCTGTTTCTTGGTTTGTTTCTCTCTCTTTTTGCCTTTTGCTTGTTTGTTCTGTTTTTTAAATTACACATAGGAGTAAAATCATACACGTTTTGTCTTTCTCTGACTGACTTATTTTGCTTAGCATAATATCTCTAGATCCATCCATGTTGTTGCAAAGAGCAAGATTTCATTCTTTTTTATGGCTGAATAATATTCCATTGTGTGTGTATACACACACACACACACACACACACACACAGACATATGTATACCACATCTTCTTTATCCGTTCGTTCATTTATTGATGGACACTTGGGCTACTTTTATAATTGTATTATTGTAAATAATGCTGCTATAGACTTAGGGGTGCAGGTATCCCTTTGAATTAGTGTTTTTGTATTCTTTGGGTAAATACTCAATATGTAAGGTAACTCTATTTTTAATTGAGTAACCTCCATACTGTTTTCCACAGTGGCTCCATCAGTTTGTATTCCCACCAACAGTGGACAAGTGTCTGTTTTTCTCCACATCCTCGCCCCCACCTGTTGTTTCTAGTGTTGTTAATTTCAGCCATTCTGACAAGTGTGAGGTGATAAGAAGTCTTAAAAGACATAGCCAAAATACTATTATCTTGCCTAAAAACATTACCAGTCATTCCCTAGCATCATCCAATAACCAGTGCTCAAATTTCAAATTGTTTGCACCAAAATCTATACGCCGTGATTGATTGTTAGGTCTTTTGGCCAATAAGTTTCCTTTAGCTGATAAGTTTTCCCCATCTTCATGTTTTCCCCATCTTCAGTTTGTGGTTGAAGAAGCAGGGCCAATTGTCTTATGAAATTACCACCGACTGGATTTGTTGATTGTATGCCTGTGCCGTAGTTTAACATGTTCCTTTGTTCCTCCGAATTTCCTGTAAATTGGTAGGTAGAATCATGTCTCAGATTTCATGTACCTTTAACCACCTGGTCATAGTCACAAACCAGAAATTAGCCCCACCCCTCAACAAAAAAGAGGTTCTTAATTTGTAACAACTGTCATAGGGACTATGTGCTCATTTTATATATGAGATATAGAGGTATTTTATTTTTTACTTAGATAATTATATATAATACAAGACTAAATATTAAGATTGATAATGACACAGGATATATAGCAAAATTAGACAAATATTGTGTATAGCAATTTGAAGAGAATGATCAGAAACAAGAGAAGGATTATAAAGGTGCATTATAGAGTTGTTTAAGGACAAATAGCCCTACTCACTTAACTCCCTAATGATACCATTTTTTTAAAAAGGCAGCATTATATTTTCATAATGATGACCTTGATTCATCAGGAAAGGTGAATTATATTTAATGTAGCTTAGTTTTAAAGAATAACAAGTAGAGAGTCAACAGTTTAGCACTTCAAGGATCGAAGAGTTATAGATCATGGCTGTAAAATGTGATGTGGTTAACCTGTAATCCCTGTTAATAATGTATGTAATATGTGCACATTAAATATGGGAGCTGTATGTTAAAAATCACAGAAATTCTACTTTATCAAGAATAACTGGGAAATAAGGTATACTGATTAATCAACTATTCAGACTCTGAATGTTTACCGGAAAAGTCATATACTGGTCACCAATTCTTTTAAAATAATTGAATATTGATAAAATATGCTTTACTCTAAAAGTGGAACATAATTTGATCTTTCTTTGATGATTCAGAAGATTTTAAGGGACTATTTATCACATCAGAATTATTATTATTAACCTTGATTATCATGATGTTGAACTGCATAGTAGAGTTGATTAATGCAGATTTCCAAAGTAATATTAAGTACCAGAGAAATATTACTGGATCAGGGAAGTCTGGTGGGCTTTGTAGACTGTGGTATTCACAGACCATCGAATAAAGAGATGGAGAAGAACCAGTATGCATGGCTATATATGTGTGGCTGCATACGTGGGTATGTTCAACTGTGTGCACACGTGTGTACATATTACTATTAAATTTGTGATGTATATTGTTACACACACACACACACACACACACACTAACTTGCGACATGTGCAGCCATTACCAGTACTAAGGAAGCTGCAAATTGAAGGAATTTGATCAGAATTTACCAAAAGGAAATTGGCTCCAAGGCATTATGATTTTGGCTAGAGAAGACAGTGATCCTGGCACAGCACACTCTCTATTTCCTTGTGAGAGCTCCAAGATTAAATGAATTAGCTACATAGAGGCAGATGCTTGGTAATTTTCTGGAAGCGCAATTATAAGGTTTATGAAAAACAGGAAGATCAACATCTCATGCAGGTTTTTTTTTTTTTTTTTGAACTGGGAACTGATTTAATGTGCTATTTTGTATCCCTTAGACCTTGTCTATTGAGGCATGATAATTTGATTTTGTTTTTAAAGCTGTTTTTTTTTTCACATTCTTATTTTAAGTGTGCTAACCTTTGGAAAGAAATTCTATCTTGAAATGCTTTTAAGATAATATTTTTCAGACTGTTCAAACTTTTAATGATTGATGACTATAATTAGTCATATTGCAATATTGTATTTTCAGAATTGCTCTTCAGTTTCCCTTGTCTACTTCTGCTTATAGCCACAGATTAGTTTAACTCCCAGTAGCCAGTATCTTTCTTGACCCTGGAAAAATTTTGAATCCTTTAATATATTTAACATAGTTTGTAATGAATTGAATAGTAGTGATCATTCACTTGACAAATAATTTGAGTGTCCATGTTGTACAAGGAGGAATGATACTATCTCTGTTCTCATATCGTTTATGGACTAATAGAGGGAAGGTAGTATGAAGAAACTATATCACCCACAAATCATTTGTTTTACAGACATTAGTGGGCATATTGAATAGGAGAACTTTAGCCTTTTTTTTCTGTTGCATTTTGCTTACACCAGTAAATACCTTATGTACCTACCACAAATGAAGGAACTGTGGAGAGAACTGAAAATATCTTCAGGAAATGCCCTAAAATCTTAATTCAGGTGTTGCAAACTCAGATGCCTAAAGGAGCCAGCCAAGTAATAAAAATGAGTGAAAAAGATAGGTCTAAAGGCAGTTGTAATTGGCGGGGATTGTGACCTACCGAAGTGTGTTTGCTTTGTCTGAAGGTTTTAAAGTAAAAAATTCATGTGGCTCAAAGAAAGCATGCCTGCACTCTGAGGCTGCCAATTTGCAACCCCTCTATGATTCCTTAATATTAATGGAAGGGTCAAAAAACATTTGAGGGAAAAGATGGTGATTTAAGGTTAAATATGTCCAATTTAAGAACGATCATACCATTTAGTAAGTTTTTGGTGCTTTTTTCTGGGGCATAGGTGACACTAAATTAGGGATGATGGGATTCTAGGAGGAGCCTGGAAGATATTATTGATCTAGGTGGGTGAGGGGATCAAGTTTAGAAGAATCATTGGTGCAGGAGAAACAGAAATGAGGAAGAGTGATGTTGATTACTGGAGACTTTTTTTCCTGGATATGGAGTGCCCTGAATTCCAGGTGTTAATTATTAGAGGTGGGTCGGAGGTCTGGAGACCAGTCTGTTCCTACCTGGGAAATGTGTGAGGCACCTTGAATGGAAAGCTTTAGTGGATGGAGCCTTTTGCCATCATTTAGGTGGTGGATCTTCTGTGAAGGCCTAATGAGTTTATGTGAAATTACTTGGGTCTTTGATCTCAGGGAGAGAACTCATCAGAAAGATGATCAGATTTTCTGGCTTTCTACTTGCATCGGAATGCTTGAATGTGGCTCCAGAAATCACGAAACAGATTGTCTAGGGCTAGGGAGTATGTGTCGCTCCAGGTCCGCTAAATCAGTGTCTCAGTGGATAGGACCCAAGAATCTTTTTCAGATGCCTCCATGGTTACTCTGATGGTAGCCAACATGAGAGCTCCAGCTCTAGGTAGGTATTGGGCTCTCTGGGTCAATGAAGATAGTGTTTTGACAGCCCTCTGTTGAGGAAATTTTTTAAAAATGGTGTTTAGTAGTAAAAAGAACCTCATTCTGTTGGCTGGTAGTAAGCTGTCGGCATTAGATATTGGCAGCTCCGTACGTTAGGGCTTTGTTAAAGTTCTTGAGGCATTTCATTGGAGGGGTATACATGATTAAATAATTGAGGTCCAGGGATGGCTGTTTGGATGGCACAGTTGAAACAGATGCTTTTCTTCAGTTGGCTGTGAGGGGCACCTCAGCTTTGAAAGAACTGATGAGGAATGGCTTTGGGGGCCGGAGAGGGATGGTGAGTTTAAGGAAGTGGAAGTTGATAAAACTCAGTAATCGCTGTGTATTGCTCAGTTTACAAATGGTTCAAATGTAAAGGCTTACTGGTCAAAGGTGCACATTTCAAGCTTGGCATGGAGCCAGCATTCATGAGACACCACAGTACAGTTTGTACGTGCTGGTTATGTTTCAGTCAACTTGGGGGAAGTTAAGAATATCTCCTGTGTACAGGACCATGAAGTCAGAGAAGACCTCCTCTCTAAGCTCAGTGCTGAGGAAGTGACATGCTGCTGCTTGTCATATACAACCCCCCAGTACATGTCAGTAACCAGAGCGTCTTCTTGTGGTCTAGAACAGTTGCTCATTTTTCTCTTCTGTGCCCTTCAGCAGGAGTGTTGGCTTTTACAGAAGTCACGCTTTATTACCCCTGAAATCCAATACCTTACTGGTGTTTGAAGAGCTCTACCTTAGATCCATTTTAACTTAAGTTCTTTGAATGACTTGTAATATACAAGGGTAGAGTCTTCCATCTCTCCCTCCTTACTTCTTTTTATTTACTTTTCCCCTAAGAAAAGTGATTGTAATGATTATTGGCTTAGTGGAAATAGAGTAAATCCTCTATGTAGATTTTTCTGTAGATAATATGAGGAACTACTTAACTTTTTTCTCTGGCAGAAAACATCAGACCCAAACTGAATCTATACTTTGGATTAAAGGTCTCTTGAATAGTTATGTGGTCTAGTAAGAGTTCATATACCTCTCCCTCTGTTCTTTTCTCCTGAGGGAAGTAAGATGGAGATGCAGTGTTATGATGTATCAGCTTTCTTTTATTCTTCCTCCTCCTCCCTCTTCTCCCTTTTTCTTCTCTTCTTCTTTCATAGAAAATCTGATTGAAACTGGCTTAAACAATAAAGGGAATCCATTGGCTTACAGATTTTAAAAGACCAGAGGTGGGCTTCAGATAAGGCTTGTTCCAGTGGCTGAAATAATGTAATTTTAGGACCTAGTTTCTTTCTTTTTGTTTCTTTTCTACTCTGCCTTTCACCTGTGCTGACTTTATTCTTAGTCTCCATATCCATCCAGCAGCTTAGTCCCTTCCCTTGTGAATACAATTGTTACTCCGGTTCAGGCTTTGTATTCTCCTACCATGGAAAGAAAGAATGCTTTTATTTCTCAGAAGTCTCAACCGATGTCTTCGTTTATCTCACTGTGTTTGATTGGATATGTGCCCATAGTTGAATCAAACGTAGATCCTAGGTACGTAGGAAATGTTGATAGGGTTAGGCAGTCAGGACCCACGGAGCTTGGAGTGGAGGTTCTTACTCAAAACCCACGCCTGGGAATGGGGAGGAGTGGTTTCCCAAAGGAAATTTGGGTTACCAAAAGGAAGGAAGTGGATTATGGACATCAAACAATACACGTCTGCTGAATGTGGATTAGAACAAGGACATTATATGGACCAGGGGCTAGGCCATAGAGTTTTTAGGGGGAAGGATAAAGATACTGAAATCTCCTACTACCCATTTTTTGTATTTTGTGGATATCTTTTCATTTAGTTGGTGTTACTTTGAGTTGCTTTTTTCTTTCTTTTAACTGCTGTGGCTGGTATAAGAAGAGCTTGGGGTAGCTTCTTTTTTAGTTGATGTTTCCTCTAGTCTTTTACACAAAAATTGTGTTACCAGGACAACTGGTGGCTTTAAGACCACTGACCAGGAAGGTCCAAGACTGAGATTTTAACTAAGAGGAGGAGTATCTGGCAAGTCCGCAGGTCCGGAATTCAGTCCTGGGAGCTCAGCTAAGGTCAGGAGAAACAGTTGTATAATATAAATCATTGTAGCCCAGAGGCCAAGTCTAGCTAGGGAAATCCTCCAGGGCAGGGGTCAGAAACCAGGTGTCAGAGCCTGCAGGTGTTTCTCTAGTTAAAAATTACTTGGTTGAAGCTCTTTGTTCTGTTTTTGTTCCATACTGCCCCTTCCTATGGGTTTCCTTGTGATTATCATAGTTGGGAAGAAATGAGAATCGGCCCTGAGGTCTAGTTCTGGCTGAGGCAGGCCAAGAATTACTGTTTTGATTTGGGAGAATGGATAGGACTCCTAGGATATTGTGGCTCGCGTATGGCTAAAAAACACTCAGTGCCACAAAGGATCACTAAGCTCGAATGATCTTTCACTGTGGTATAAATAATTTGCTCCAAGCTTAAAATCTATGAGCAGAAGTGGGGATTCTTAATCTTCTAAGTTTAAAAGACTCCTGAAGACATTTTCTAATGAAAAATGAAACCCTAACAAAGTGTTTGCTTTAACTAAATGATTGCAGTTAATTTCTTGTAAAGAAACACAGAAGCACACATTAACTTAAAATAAGCTCACACTGTTGTTTCTTGTAGTACAGCCAGGAAAACCAGTAACAAGCTGTCTCCTTCAAAATCACATCCCTGGATGATATTCGAGCAACCTGGACAATTTAAATACATCCCCAGGAAAAACAATTTGAATTAAGTTAGAAATCACATTTGCCAATTTTCTTTCTGCCATTGCAGTGTTGCCTTTTATTCGTAGGAATTGAGTAGCATCGATTGAGAAGGGCTGTGGCGTTAGTGACTCAGGTGAACAGCAGCATTCGTTTCAGGGGCACAACTAATTTGGGCCACAGAGGATTTTTTTTGTGTGTGTGTGATTGTTGGGGTCTTGGTGAGCTGGATGTGTGCTCAGCTTAAAGGAATTTAAATTTAAATTCTTTAAAACACTTTGTTGGCCACACAAAAAGATTTTTAGTGCTTAGGGCTTATTTAGTGCTTAGGACTTATTTACACTGGTATTTTATACAAAATTGAATTTAATAATAATGTTACTTATTTGTACTTTTTTTGATCAACAGTAGGTATAACACCTGAGCATTTTAGCCCCCAATAGATTTGATTTTATATTTAAAAGATAGCACCTTACTAGAATGGTTATTATGATTTAGTTATTATTCAAGTCTGTATTCTCGAAAGTGCTTCTATTCAGCGATGTTAGTGTTTCCAGTCTTAGTTCTTTTATACTAACGATGTCAGAGAAAAGCTGCCATTCCTGTTCTCTAAGTGGTTATACTATCGAGAGAAGAAAGGCTGGGAGTGGTTCTGTGGACAGTACTCAGTCCCTTCTTTTCAACCCTGTTGCACCTGAGGGGGCTTCTAAGCTAGAAAGGAATCTGCTCTCTGCTTTCTTCCTCTTAATAAAAAGGAAGGCTGGGCCAAAGGATGTGGCTTGAGATTCCTTCCCTCCCCTGTTCCTTCCTATTATCTCTCTACCCCCAATTCCAAAGAAACAGCACTTTCTTTCCAAAGAAACAAACAGAACTTAGAAATGTGTGAGCTGACCCTAGAAATCTATGTGGAGTGGCAGTTCAACATGACCTGGGCCTGCATGCTAGTTACCTTTTAAGAAAAGCTAAAAGGTTATTTTAAAGTAACTTCCGATTGGCAAGAAGGGCTATTACAACTTTTTGAATTTTCTGAATGGTGCCAAAATATCTAATTTTAGATATTTTTGTATATTTTAGATTAAAAGCATGTTCACCTGTGAAAGAAACTAAATAAGTCAAGTATACCATTTTGACACCCAAGCACAAAATTAGGATGATAGCAAAATTCTGGTGTGATGAACCATTAGGTCATCCCTTTGTAGATGTTTGAAGATTCCCCAGAGCTCCTCTGTTAATTGAAAGTTTTGCTTACCTGTCAACTGTGGGTGGGCTGCCTATTGAATGGCATTTCAAGAAGTTCAGATTTAAGATTCCTCGTTTTGCTTTTTTTCTGTTATGACTCTGTCAATTCTGTCACTGGGGAAATCACGTGGGAAAGTGATTTTTCAGCTACTAAGGTTAATTGTGGATTTCGTTCAGGACGTTACCTTTGTCCTTCTCAAAAATACGTAATTGTCCTGTTCTGTACTGATGTACGGTCAGGATCACTTTACCATTAGTAGCCAGGAGGTTTTATTGATTGTAAGCCAGGGAATGGACTGCTGTATTTTATCCTTCAAGGCAATAAAAAGCCTTTTAGAAAGATCCTAGGTCACAAAAAATTAAAAAAAAAAATTCAGGGGAGTTGGTTTTTGGTGGAGGGGCAGGTCAGAACCTTGGAGAGCTCTAGAGAAAGCTGAGAGAGCGATCACAGCCAGAAACTTCCATGGCTGGCCTAGATAGACTAGAGGTTTTGAGAAGATGCCAATTCAGTTTTGCTTTTGCTTATTATCAAGATATGTATGATTTAAGGTGACAAATCCCTCTTACTCTAATCATGAACTGTATATCTGCACACTAATTGGGACTTGGAGCTAATGTCCTTAACGAGAGAAAATGCTTTTTCTTCACATCTTCGTCTTCTTTTTTTTTTTTTAATGTTTATTTAAGTTTTGAGAGACAGAGCATGAGTCGGGGAGGAGCAGAGAGAGGGGGAGACAGAATCCGAAGCAGGCTCCAGGCTCTGAGCTGTCCGCACAGAGCCTGACACAGGGCTCGAACCCACAAACTGTGACATCATGACCTGAGCCGAAGTGGACGCTTAACCGACTGAGCCACCCAGGTGCCCCACATCTTCTTGTAGGTCCTCCAAGTCATTTTATGGGTGTGGCTTCCTCGTATCAGGGATTCTGGTATCAAGATGAAGATGGTCGCACATAGAAAGGGCAAAAGGGGCATAATATTTCACCAGAGTATTTCCTTTGTATTAAATGAGACCCATTTTCCCAACAGAATTTTTTATCAGATAGTATCTTAGGGAAAACTTCAACAAAACCAAAGCCAGAGCCAAACCAAACCAAACCAAACAAAAAATAGAATGGTAGCGGTGTTCTGGTTAAAGCAGGGTTTAAAAGGTCTGAAGTACCTTCTACTCCTCCCTCAGTAGCCACTGAACACAGGCAACCCATCACCTTGTTTCACCAGGGTACATTCAGTTTACTTGTCATATATAGTTCCTAAGTAGGTGTGAAGATTTCATCTAATTACTTCTAGGAGTATCTTTTATAGCTCATATTAACTCCAGAGATGGCCTTATATAGGTTGTCTCCTTACCTGTTCATTTGGATGTCAGAGATTTGTATCTTTCCAATTAGCTCTTCTGCACTTCCCAGAACCCACTGAGTTTTCAAAGACCGTTATTAACAACAACTTCAAATATGGCAACAATCTCAGAACTCAGACTCAATATGCCCTGCTTATAAGGATGAAGATAATTATTAGAGTATTTGAAAATAAAGCCACTGAAGATTACAAAATAACCCTATTTAATTTTTTGCCTTACCAATATTCATTACTATGGTTCCCTACAAAGTTTATTGGAGCAGAATGCAACTGCAGTGTATCTCCCCACCTACCTCCCCCATTTTGTTCTTAACACTTAAATTTTCTCAAAAATAAAATTCAGAACATTAACTTCAGGTTAACTATAAGAGATATGCTTGTGAGTGCTGTGTTGTCTTTTTTGTTAGCCACACTATAAATGTGTGGAGGATAGTTCCATGGAGGTAAGAGTAGACTTGCTCTGTGTAGCCCCTAAGTTAGCTTCTCTTTAATTCAGCTTCCCCGTCACCCACCCTTAAACGTCATGCTATGTTAATTCTTCTACTTTAAGAAGTCTCTATATTTTAAGAAAGTATAAAAGGAGTTTTAAATAATATCATTTAAGTTATTTTAGGTGACGTGTTAGAGGAGATGCAATACACAGTGTAGACATTCATTTTTGATAATATGTAGTCCTCTTACAAATAGGTCAGTTAGAAAATTTATTTCTATCTTTTGTATCCCCTGGATGAAGTGGTATTTAAAAAATTCATGGTGTCCAGTTACAGTTCTGTTACAAATGGAAAATTTCATCGGTCATTTCCTAAGACTTCCATTCAGGGGAACATAACACAAAAGAATTTTGGTTGAGAAAACCATAATGAATTCCTACAACTGTTGCCATTACATTATAGCATATTGCAGTAGCTTTCTGGAAATGTTGTGTGAGGTTTGGAATTTAAGAAACAGTTCAAGGTTACTTAAAGCATATTTATTTAGGGTTAAGTGATGCAAGATTTGTTCTCCAGAAGGCTGTGGAACTGGGTAACTTTGCGTTGATAAAAAGTGACAATTGAAGTCTTACCTCATAAAATTTGTAAATGGCAAGTGGAATTTCTTAAACTTGAGATTGTAAAACAGTTTAAAACGAAATATTTGGAGTGCACTATTCTCTTTTTTTAATGTTTATTTATTTATTTTGGGAGAGAGAAGGATAGAGAGTAAGCAGGGGAGAAGCAGAGAGAGAGGGAGACAGAGAATTCCCAGCAGGCTTTGCACTGTCAACATGGAGCTTGACACAAAGCTGAACCCATGAGCCAGGAGATCATGACCTGACCCGGAACCACGAATCGGATGCTTAACCGACTGAGCCACCTACACACCCGTACTGTTTTAAATTTGTAGTTTTCCATTATGAAGGCATTTGCATGTGTTATTTATGTGCACATATACACATTTATATAAATATGTATAACTATACAATTGGAAAATTTGGAAAATATAGAGCATTAGGAAGAAGGAAAAAAGAACTCTTCTAAATAGCTCTCAACTGTAGACATCAGTTGTTAACGTTTCTTCTAGTAATTTTTTTATGCACAGATGGTTTTTGGTGTGTAGGGGCTTAGAAGGGGATAGGGACAATCAAATTAAGATTATAATATATATGTAGTTTTATATCTGTCTTCATTTAATATTTCGCCAGTGTTTAATAGTATTTTCTATGCTCTTACTCTGTGAGACTGGCTGCATATTATTCCTTTGAAAGACTGTAACCGTTTTTCAACTATTTCTTATTATCAGGCATGTAGCTTCTTTGCAGTTTCATGATATTTTATTTTATTAAAAAATTTTTTTAGCATTTATTTTTGAGAGACATAGAGACAGAGCGTGAGCAGGGGAGGGGCAGAGAGAGAGGGAGACACAGAATCTTAAGCAGGCTCCAGGCTCTGAGCCGTCAGCACAGAGCCCGACGCAGTACTCGAACTCACAAACCGTGAGATCATGACCTGAGCTGAAGTTGGCCGCTTAACTGACTGAATCACCCAGGCGCCCCAATTTCATGATATTTTAAATGACTGTACATTTTTCATCTATGATGCTTTCCCCCTGTTTTTTTTTTTTTTTTTCTGAGATGGATTCCCAGAAGTAGGACTTCTAGGGGTTTTAAGAATGAATACTTTTATGATTCTTGACAAAAATACATAAACTGCTTGTATCAATTTTCACTCTCATGTGTCAAAATGTCCATTAAATTGCATCCTCACTAGCATTAGCTGTTTGCTTATAAAATGATGGCTTGCCCAAATCATGAGTCCCATGAGACAGCAAGAAACAATTTATGGGGCCAAGGACCCATCTTGGAGTAAAAGTCAGGCTACGGAGTTCAAATTAACACCTGATTCAAGGGAGGCTAGTTGAACCATGGGAGCCAGAGTGTGTAGCTTCAAAGAGTGGGGAGAAGGTGCAGGTTAGCAGAGCTAGAGGTGATCTGGGAACACCCAAGAAGGGCCAAATGTCGGTGCCTTACATAGTCCCAGTGTGGCTTTCTCTCGGGGATAAGAGTAGTCTTCTTGGGGAATGGGGGAATCTAATAATGTAAGTTGCGAGGGAGACTTACTTTTGTTGTTGATGCTTTTTTATGCTATTGTAAAAGTGCTTTTTCTTTTACCATGTATATGCATTATTTTTTTCAGTGAAAAATTAATTAACAAAAAAACCCCCAGAAATATTACATTTCTTTGATTATTAATAAGATTGCATACTTTTCATATGTTGTTAATCAGTTTTGATTTCTGTTTTATCTGAAAGCCAGGTAATTCCTTTCTTAATGCAAATTTTTTGTTATGAGATTTATTTTTTTTAAAGAAAAAAATTTCCCCTTAGATTTCTTTTCTCTCCATTATTTACAGTGATAGGTCCCAGGTCTCATTTGGTAACTTGCTTATTTTTCTCCTTTATCTCCCCAAAGATACGAACTTAGTACATTGTTTCCGAACTTTTTTCATTGACTAATGTGTCTAAATTTGCCTCAGCGTGGCTGGGAAGCCGTGTTTTCAGTAAGTGAGATGTGAATTGAGGGTGAGCTCGGCCTCTGAAAACGGTATCCATCACTGTGTTTCTGATGTAAGGACGCTGACAAGGACCTGAGGATTGGTTGGGCATGTTCAAGGTTATGGAACCACCGGTTTGGGAGTATACGTGTGCGGTGGAGTGTGTGGATGAGAGAGAAACGTGGGGAGGTTGAGGGTCCCAGGATCAGGAACATCCTTCAAGTCAGGCAGCTTCGGCAGGGGAGCCAAAGTAGGGAATCCGGAATTAGCACCAGGTGTGAGGTGGGTCATGGCTGTAGAGAGGCAGGTGCGGCCTGTTTGGTTAGCAGCCAGTGTTTCAGGGAACTGAAGAGAGGATTGGCAGATTTACATTCTACACTCCCGCTTGTCCGCACTTGAATATCACCAGAGTTGGCCAGCCTCTCTGGTTAACCAGTCTTTAAAAAGAACTGACATCACACCTTCCCTGAACTGCTTTATCAGTGTTTAGTGAGAGTGAGTAAACTGTCATAATAGTAGTTAATTCTTTTGCCTATTTACTTTCATTGTATTTTATTGCTTTTCTCTAATGTGTTTTTCATTCCTCATTTTTTAAGTAAGTTTATTCATTTATTTATTTAGAGAGAGTGTGAGCAGGGGAGGGGTACAGAGAGGGAGAGAGAGAGAATCCCAAGTGGGCTCTGTGCTGTTAGCAAACAGGCGGATGCGAGGCTCCAACTATGGTGAGATCATGACCTGAGCTGAAATCAAGAGTCAGCCGTTTGAATGGACTGAGCCACCCAGCCGTCCCTCATTCCTCATTTTTGAAATCTCTTTTCTCTTTTCTTTGGTAATATGTGTCCTGTGCTTACTCTCCATGGCCATCCTCATTTCAGATTTTTTCTTTCATGCATTACCAAAAGTAAGTAGAATAAGAACTTAGTATATCTAGAATTATACATATCTGTATATCTATAATATAGACAAACGTACTTACTTCTCTTTTTTCTAAAGAGGCCTCTTAATTTATGCCTTGAGCTGCACCAGCCCTCTAGCCCTCATCCCCAAGCGCTGGCCCGCACGCTTCCCTGAAGAAACTTTTGGACATCTAACTCGACTAAAGAGGGTGGGAAGTGCCAACATCCTTCATTGTTAGACCATTTAAAAAATATGTTCTGGTGTTAGGAAGTGATCACAGTCTTGTAATATCTTCTGTGTTTTCCTCTTTTATTTTCATTTTTTTAAATACTTACTCATTTCTGAGAGAGAGAGAACACATGTGGGGAAAGAGCAGAGAGAGAGACAGGAAGACACAGAATCTGAAGCAGGCTCCAGGCTTTGAGCTGTCAGCACAAAGCCCGATGTGGGGCTCAAACTCATGAACCATGAGATCATGACCTGAGCTGAGGTTGGACGCCTAGCTGACTGAGCCACCCAGGCGCCCCTGTGTTCTCTTCTAAACAAAGTGGTTCCAACCACAAATTAAGTAAAAATGGTCATATAGCAGTAGTGGGGGGATTTTTATCTTGTTGAGCCTGTCTTTACCTCCCCTGATGAGGATGCTTTTTGGGCAAGTCATTTCCCAGTGAAGTGTGCACTGAATGGCCGAAGAGGTCAAATGCATTTCCATGTATTGGGAGATTGTATTTTAATGGAAAGGGACTTGTTGGCATATATTTATGGATTTAACAATTAGGTTGAATTACTTGGCATATTGGTAAGAGATGTTTGCCAGCTTATATGCTTTTAGGATTTTCCCTTTCCCTCCCTTCCTTCCTTCCTTCCTTCCTTCCTCCTCCCTCCCTCCCTCCCTCCCTTCCTTCCTTCCTTCCTTCCTTCCTTCCTTCCTTCCTTCCTTCCTTCCTTCCTTCCTTCCATATAGGCTTGTAACTTGCCAAACAGCTAAAGAAAATGATAGAATTGAAAAAAATAGAAGTTGAAGCAACTAAAGTTTTTTCTTTTTGTCCTTGAATAGGGACTTGACTACTTGACCAAGAAATGGAAGATTGTATGTTTCTCCTATTAATGTTTAATGATAATCTCTGGAGGAAATGCATAGCAAGCTGCATAACGATCATTTTAAGTTTTGTACTATGTTGTTCTATCCTATTGGTACTTTGTGTTCTTGAGTAGCTCAGAAGGAATTTTCAGAATCTCGAAGTCAAGACGTTTGCCAGTAAGGACTTTGTACTCTTCTTATCAAATCAGTTCATAGTTAGGGCTGTCTTTCACTCACCATATGATGCTGAAGATCTTCCTTTTTCCTCTGTTCATCAAGTCTTTATTTGAACTTTCCTTAAGACCTATCTATCCTATAAATAAAAGAGCATTTTGTGGTTTCCCCATTGTCATTTAGTGCCTGTAAATGAGCCCATTCAGTAGACCAGAATAATTGCTGCCCTTTTAAAGGATGCATTTCCTTACCTTTTGTTTGTTTTCTTTTGATAGAAGACTTTTCTGGTGCGATTAGTTATGGTATTAATGAACGCGACTGTTTGGTATTGATTTGGTAAATGAAATGTGTCAAAATTTGGAAGATTTGCGTAACTCAGTGTATTGGTATTTTCTAGATGACCAAATCACTGTGGTACAAAATCATACATACGTAAATGATATGTTTAAAGTGCAGGGTAGATGGATGGAATTTAATGTAAGAGCATGAAACGTTTATGAATATAGTTTCAGATTTCACATTGTAACTCACCTTTAAGAAGCTACCACTTGTTGAGTTTTGGTATAATATCCAAGAAGAATATATCCAGAATTATTTGTCAAGGCTATTAAAATACTCCTCTTTTTTTGAAGTACATATATGAGCGAGGCTGGATTTTTTTATATACTTCAGCCAAAACAACATATTGCAACATTGAATGTAAAGCAGATATGAGAATTCAGCTCTTTTATTAAACCAGACATTAAAGTGATTTGCAAGAATATAAAACAATGCCATGCTCTGTTTTTTTGAAGTCATAGTGATTTCATTAAAAATGTTTTTAATGTTAATATGGAGTAGGTTTATTATTTTAACATGAATTAATAAATATTTTAAAAATTTCTTGTTTTTCATTTTTAATATAGTAAATTTAATTCCTGTACATATAAACAGAAGCTCTTTGGTGTTCTCAGTACTTTTTTTAAAGAGTGAAAAAGGTTTCCAAGACCAAAATGTGTAAGAACCTCTGGTGTAGTGCTTAAGCAGGGACTTGGAGCCAAATTGCTTGAGCTTGAAACTCAACTTTATTTATTGTTCAATAGCTCTGTGACCTTGGACAAGATATTGAACTACTTTTTGCTTCATGTGTAAAGTGGTTAATATAACTTGTGGTGTGGATTAACTTGAACATATGAAAAGTTCTTAGAATTTATATGGCACTTGGGAAGCTATATAATTATCATTTATTGAGCATTCATAGTATAATATGTGTTCTCCTTTATTGATGCTAAATTTCTAGATTTCTGGAGATTGAATGTTTTGGGGGTATTAACGTGGTCTGTTATCAGTAGAGTCCTAGATACCTGCAACCTCTTCTGTAATTCTTTTTCTTCCAAGTCAGTGGTTCTCAGCCTTTCCTGTGCATTCGAATCACCTGGGAAGCTGTAATTAAACACCCCAATACCCCAGGCATACCTCAAATTATCCCAGTTGAACCAGAATCTGGAGGTATGGTAGGTGTTCTCCTTGCTCTTCAGTGTTGCTACCAAGGAAATTGTCATTCTCTTTTCCCTAAAATTCTCCAAATACATGATTTAATATTCACGTAAGTGATTCTCTGAGCCAGGCATGCTCTTGGTGGTACTCCATACCTTGCCAGTCCCAGTTACAGATTCATCTCTGTTCTCCCAGTTGCAACCATCCTATCCTCTGACCATACCTCCCATCTTTCCAATTCATTCTTTTTAGTATTTCATCTCCAGCAACTCTTCTATTCTGTTCGTTCCTGTGTTAGTAGGTATCAGACCATTAGTCTTCATTCAGCCAATTGCACTAACCGTAGGATTAACTGCCAGTGTTACTGCCGGACATCTCCTGATTGACCTAATTGGAAGGAGCAAACCTCACCGTATTGAGCATCAGCCTAGCAGGCTTTTATTACATTTGTCATTCTTATTCTACTTACTGTCCTTGGATTTGCAGTAGCCCTAGTTCAAGTTTCTGTATTTTGCCTATTAGTAAGCCTTTCCCCATGAGATAATACCTAATGACCCACGAAACCCAGGACCATTTGGTCCTGCCACCTTTTCACTAAACCCCCCTCCCTTACAAATTGCTTGGCTTTTTCCTGACTTAACACTCATGGTCCATAATTACAATCATTCTTTTGCAAACCCTCTAAGATTTTTTTGTCTCTCTTTCTTTATATTGTGCTTTTCTGGCAAAGTCCCAAGCTTTGTTAAATCCAAATTCCTCTCCCTTGACCTTCACACCCAGGTAATGGAATTTATGCTAATTGGTCTCATTCAAAAACCATACCTCTAACCCCAGTGGGGCCTTTAGTGCTATCTGGAATTCCTCCTACATTTCTCCAGTCCGTTTATTCTTGTGCATGACTCTTCCAAATGACTACTTCACACTTTCTTCTCAAACTTCCGATACCATTTCCTTCTTCCTGACTCCCAGCTGATGACTGTCCTTCCAGTTTCGAGGAGAACATATAAGCTCTAAGGAGAGAAGTGCCCCAAGCTCCTGTCACCTAACACAACAACTCCTTCACTTGGCTTTTCCTCCTGTTCCCGTGGACGGGCTCTCCGTGCTCCTTTCTAAAGCCAGTCCTCTTGGAGATCCCATCCCTGTCTACCTGTTTGCTTTCTTTCCTCCTGCTCTTCTGCCCCACCCCCAGGAGTCTCCCCTTTCTCTACATGGACATTCCAGCAGGCTACAAACATCTGAGCAGAACTTTCTTTTGACCCCACACCCCCCCACTGGCTACCCGTTTGAATTGTCTATACTAGCTATGTGCTCTTTCTACCCATTCTCTCTTAAATGCTTGACAGTCACGCTTTACTTCACCAAAGAGTGCCTGTTGAGGACGCTATTGATGGGTGTGTCACCGGACCTAGCGGTCAACTCTCAGACCTTCTTACTCACCGTGTCAACACCATTGCACACAGCTCACCTCTTTCTCCTTGAGCCACTCCCTTCACTATGCTTCTGAGATACGTGCTCTTTGTTCCTCAGTAGCATTTATTACCGTCTGGTGTAGTTCATTGTTTGTTGTTATTTTGGCCCACTAAAATGTAAGCTCCTGGAGAGCAAGGGCTTGGCTTGTTTTCTCAACTGCCTAGAACAGTGGCTGATGCTTAATAATAGGCATTTTATAGCTGTTGTTGAATGAATGAATGTGAGCTTAACAAGGACTGTATGCCTACCGAGTCTCTCCCCATTCCCAACCCCTTTGCTGGTCATCAGCTACCACAGCGATTTCCTTCCTCTCTCTCAACCTTGTATTTCCTAACTCACTCTCCCTCTTCTCTACTCCATTCCTATCATTTCCAGAGCAAACCATCATCCAGTGTTTACAGAGCATTTATTTATATCTGGTGTTATAGATGCAGGTGGTCTCTGGATCTGGGTTGAACCATGTTAGCATATAATGCTGCATTTATGTGCAGATTGAAAAAAGTGAAAATTGTAAAAGAATAAGAAGGAAATTAAGTCTCCCAGGGCTAAATTCATGATCTTCTAGGATATCTAGGTTTCTCGTTTCATTAATACCCTGCTTCACACTTTACCGTTTCTGCTTCCTCATGATGGAACTCTTTCCTCCTTGATTTTCTGCAAGGATTTTTAGAAGACAGGAGAAGGCACCACGCTCTAAGACCCTCGTAACTTCAGCTCTGAGTTTATCGCTGATTAAGAGTAATCTGTTCCCCTTAGATTTTCATCAGTGTTTTCCTATGTGTTGATGTGCTGATGGAACACTGGAGTCGTATGAATATTCCTTTTCAGCTGGTCTTTTATTTATGGCTTCTACAGAACCTTGCCTCCTGGAATCCTTCAAATCCTGAATGTCTGTTGCTTGTGGTGAAGGAGCTTGTGCAACAGTATCACCAGTTCCAGTGCAGCCGCCTCCGTGAGAGCTCCCGCCTCATGTTTGAGTACCAGACGTTACTGGAAGAGCCGCAGTATGGAGAGAACATGGAAATTTATGCTGGGAAAAAAAACAACTGGGTAAGGATTTTCGAGAACGGGGAAAGAAAGGCACTTCATCTGTAATAAAATAATCAATTCGGATGTTCATTTATAGTAAACCCCAGCCATTTCCCTAGAAAAGCGTGGTTTTGGTTGCCTGTATACTTTCTCATAATTTAGAGTTCAAAGGGACTTGAATGTTCATGTGGTTCATTGTGTTTCTCAAAAGTCCTCTCCTGGGAAGTGTGTAAAATTTAGAGTCTCCCGTCCTCGGCGCCAGGCGTTGATGGGGCAGAGGTGGGACTTCAGGACCTGCCTTGATAACAGGCCCCCTTGGACCGGGGTCTGGTGTGGGTCACACAGTCCATGTTTTGAGACACAAGTGTCCCCTCCTGTTCAGTGTAGAATGTCTCAGTCTCCCGGTAAGATCAGAGAGGTCAGTAACTCTGGCGGTAGCTAGCTTGCATGGAGCCTTTCATAATCTCTTTTTATAATTTTTCTACGTGTTAGGATCTTTTTATTTTTACATTTTGTTATAAAAATAGGGAACGCTTCATGAACTTGCGTGTCATCCTTGCCCAGGGGCCGTGCTCATCTTCTCTGTATCGTTCCAATTTTAGTGTTTGTGCTGCCCAAGCGAGCACCGTAGGATCTTTTTAAAATGCAAGTCAGGTCATATCTCTCCTCTGCGCAAAACTTTCATCTCGTCTCCCTTTCTCGCGTGGCAAAAGCCCAAGTCTTTCCCATGGCCGTGAAAAGGCCCTGTGCGCTGCTGTCATCACCATCCTCTACCCATCCTTGCCCCTCTCACTTTATCTCTTACTCTCCCACCTGAAACTTTTCAAGTCCAGCCACGCTGACGCCCTTGCTGTGCTGCGGACACACAGGTGCGCTCCTGTCCTGGGGTCTTTGTGTGCCTTTCCCTCCTCTGCCTTCTTTCCCCTAGATACCCTCATGGCTGACACCCTTCCATTTTAGTTTTTACCCCTGTGTTTTATTCTCTGCATGCCTGTATTCAACCCCCTCCCCCCATTTTTTTAAAGCAGCTTTTTTGAGGTATAATTTACTTACCATAAATTCACCTGTTTTAAGTGTACAATTTAGTGATTTTTAATACGTCTGCCAAGTTGAGCAACCACAACCGCAGTCCAGTTTGGAACTGGTTCCGTCACCCCAGTAAGATCCCTCACACCCGTTTATGGGTGATCCTCTTCCTACCCCAGCCCCAGGAACTACTAAGTGACTTTCTTTCTGTGTAGATTTTCTTTTTATGCAGTGGTACCATACAATATGTAGTCTTTTGTGACTGGCTCCTTTCACTGAGGATAATATGTTTGAGATTCTTCCGTGTATCACAGGTTCGTTTCTTTCTGTGGCTGAGTAATATTCCATTATTATTTTGGAATTCACATTTGGTTTATCCATTTACCTGGTGATGACATTTGAATCGTTTCCACTTTTTGACTATTATTATTATTATTATTTTTTTTTTTTGATGCAAGAAGATGGTTTTATTAAAGCATCGGGCCAGGACCTGGGGGCAGAAAGAGCTGCTCCACTCTTTGACTGTTATGAATAAGGCTGCTCTACACATTCACATGCAGATTTTTGTCACACCCCCTTTTTAAATGTATCTCACACACCCCCCCCCACCTTTGCTCTACTTTTTTTTTTTTGGCAACTTTTTAACGTACCATGTAATTAACATGTTAATATATGTTGCTACATAAAATCATCATCCAGAATTTAGTGGCTTAAAACAACAACATTTATTATCATAGTTTTTGTTTGTCAGGAATCTGTGTAGACCCTCTGCTTCGGGGTCTCTCATAAGCTGAACTCAAGGTATTGGTCAGGGCTGCAGTCACCTCAAGGCTCAACTGGAGAGGGATCCATTCTAGGTTCATTCATGTGGTCGTTGGTACCATTCAGTTCCTTGCAGGCCGTTGGGTTGAGGGTCTTGGTCCGGCATTGGCTATTGGCTGGCAGTACCTCAGGCCTCTCCACAGGGCAGCTCATAAGGTGGCCGCCGGCTTCACCAGAGCGAGCAAGCAGGAGAGATCAAGAGTGTGTGAGCAAGATAGATGTCATTGTCTATATAACCTGATATTGGAGGTGATATTACATCATACTTGCTGTGTTCTAGTAAGTCCAGTCCACACACAGGGAAAGAATTACCTGAGAGTGTGAATACCCGGCACCATTGGGAGCCATTTAGAAATAGCCTACCACGCTCATTTATTATGTTTATTGTTTGTGCATCTCTCCCCACTGGCATGTGAAATTTCATGAAGGCAAGGATCTTTGCTCTGTTCACTGTTGTATCAGAAACACTTGGAACAGTGCCAACCACATTGTTTAGATTCTATAAACACTGTTGAATGAAGGAGTTAATAAAGTCGAGTTTAGTGATGCATAGAATAGATTTCAGGTTCCCTTCTCTGTTTGTTCTTTTAGGCTTCACTTAGCCTTTCTTTTCTTAAGTTAAATATGGCTCCTCCCCTTTTATTCTTCAGCCTTTTCTTAAAGGCTTTAATGTTTGCCAAGGTCTTATGCATGATTGTTGCCTTTGAATTAGTAGGTCTAAAACTTATTCTTCTTACAAACCATCTTGTTTGTTCAGTCCAAAGTTTGAAAAAAACGACTTTGTTTATTTTATTGTGGTAAAAGACACATAAAATTAAATTTACCATCTTCACTATTTCTAAGTATACAGTTCATTAGTGTGGAGTATATTTGCTTTGCTGTGCAATGGATTTCTAGAATTTTTTCATCTTGCAAAATTGAAACTCTACACTCATTAAGTACCAATTTCCTTTCCTTCTAGCCCTTGGCAACTACCTTTCTACTTTCTGTTGGTATCATTTTGAGTCTTTGAGATTCTTCAAATAAGTGACGTCATGCAGCATTTGTCCTTTTGTGACTGCCTTGTTTCATTTAGCACGATGTCTTTGAGGTTCATGCAGATTGTAGTATGTGATAAATTGCATTCCTTTTTAAGGTTGCGCAGTATTTCATTGTAAGCATATACACATTTCGTTTATCCATATACCCGTTGATGGACATTTATGTTGCTTCCACCCCTTGGCTTGGCTATCGTGAATAAAGCCACACTGTATAAAGGCGTACTCCTATCTCTTCAAGATCCTGCTTTGAGTTCTTTTGATTATAGCCCCAAGGGTAACATTGCTGGATCATGTTGCTAATGTTATCTTTAAGTCTTGAAAAACCTCCTTACTGTTTTCCATAAAGCTGCGCCATTTTCGGTTCCCACCAACATTGCAGTGTTTAAGGTTTTAAACTCTTGATGATTTTGAAACTGGAATCTGTTCACATGGATAGTGAGGAAAACTTTGTCAAACTTAGTTTATCCCCCAGTTCTAGCATTTCTTCTTATTAAATAATCATCATAGTTCTCTTCTCAAAAACAGACGTTAGGTTAATTTGGCATGGCTTCTTGGTGAACCTGGGTTGTCTTTAGTGCTGATAGACTTATTTGAAAATGGGAATTGCTTCAAACTAACTGGTCTTTAGTTTTTAGGATTTTCCTTCCCACCCAATTCAGCCTTTGAATATTAAGGCTGCATTTAAATATATCCAGTTTTATGGCACCTTTTCTGAACTTTCTAAACTTTCTAAAAAGTTTTTAAATTACAGTTGACCCTTAAACAACATGGGGTTAGGGTCACCATTTTTCTTCCCCTCCCTCCATGCAGTCAAAAATCCATGTATAACTTTGGACTCCCCCAGAACTTAACTACTAATAGCCTACTGTTGACCAGCAGCCTCACTGCTAACATAAACAGTTGATTAATACATATTTCGTATGTTGTATGTATTATGTACCATATTCTTATGATGAAGCGAGCTAGAGAAAAGAAGATATTAAGAAAATCATAAGGAAGAGAAAATACATTTATAGTCCTGTCTTGTATTTATTGAAAAATATCTCCATGTAAGTGGACCCTTGCAGTTCAAACCTGTGTTCAATGGTCAACTGTATATTCACTGGCCCAGCAAATACTTGACTTGTAGTCCATGTAGATAGTGAAGTTTAAATTCATTTAAAGCAGATAGACAGTTTGAATTTGTAGTGTTTTGAAAACTTTGTATTTAATGTTACTGATTCTCCATTCTTCACTTAAAAAACCTACTATTGCTATACTCACCCCAGTTTATTTTGATTTATTTTTGAGTACTTTGTAAGCATTAGGGCAATGGGTACGGGTTTAGGGGAAGTAAAGAAACCGAGACTCCCATAACAAGGCAAGGTGGACAGTTAGCGGTCAATCTTACAGCAGAGCAGGCCTAGAGAGGACCTAGTCGAAGTGGGAGCTGAGACTATAAAAGTAAATATATAGGGATATGAATCAGTTACTGGTCAAGGAGCAGAATATAAGGTGTCTTCATGGATGAAACACACTGAAGCTTGGCATAGTGGTTCAGGAATGCATTAAAGGAGAGTCTGCTAATGGAATCCAAACCTAGACCAAGAATTTGGACAGTAAACACAGGGCCCTGGCAGAAAGAAAGGAACTTGATTTTGAGCCAAGATTTTTTTTTTTTTTTTTTTTTTTTGAGCCAAGATTTTTTGAATCAGGGGCTGTGTGAGTTTCCTATTGCTGCTTTAAAAAATTGTTACAGACTTTGGTGGCTCAAAACTACACAAATGTATTATGTTCTAGTTCTGGGGGTCAGAAGTCAAAAATGGGTCTCTGTGGGCTAAAGTCAAGGTATCGGAAAGGCTGTGTTCCATCTGGAGGCTCTACAGGAGACTGTTGAGGGTGTGTAGAAAACTGACAGGCGTGCTTCCAGAGATATCTTTGAGAAACTCTGGAGAAGCAGAAAGATCCTAGAAGACTGTAGAAAGGAAAAACTTTCTGGAGATTTTTGAAAGAAATGACACTCAGGTCTTTAGGTGGATGATTTGCAGACATTTAAATAAGAATGCAGTAGTCAGTTGGAACAAAAGTTGGGTAACCAAGAAATAGTTATGGCAATTTATTTTACCCTTTTCAGGAAAATGGATGTCATTGACTTAGATTATCTCATTTTTCAATAAAGCATTCATTCTCCCTTCATATTCTAACTGATGCTAGTCCCTTTCTTAGGTGTTTGAATATGTGGAACAGCTACACCTAAAAGTTTGGATATAACTCTTTGTCAGCCATCAGGTGTCTTGTGGAATGTCACAGGGCTTTTCTTTTGGGCCTATTTTGTTCACTGTTTTATTAGGACATTGAAAGCCATGCTTTTCAGGTTTTCTGATAAGGAGTTTGAAAAGGTAGTTACTATGAAAGACTACAGAATCTATTTAAAATTATTTTTATATTTTTATGCACTGGAATGCTGTACCAGACCCACAAGATGCAATTTCAATAGGGCTAAGCCAGTGCGGGACTGATGTACATTTATGGAAAGTCTACTCTGCTAGCTTTGGGCTTAAAGGGCACTATACCAGTTACAGCTTTTGCTCTTGAAGGTGTTAAAATCCAATTGAGAAGACTCAGTACGTACTTGTAGAAAATGAAGTAGCAGTGCCGGCTAGATGGTCTCAAGTGGAAGTACAGCCTGAGTAAGAATTTAGGAGACCCCGTCACTGAGGAATGGAGTGACTATGGAAAGCTCTCACTGATGAACTGGAACTGGCCAGGCCCATAAAGGACGGTGGACACAGACAGCGTGATAGGTAGAGGAGGTCAGCGAACAGTTGGAGAATAACTTAGGGGCGTGACGTACATGGGGAGCAAGAACTGTAAGCACACACATATGACTGGTTTGCCGATCGGTAAGTCACATCTATCATCTCTTATCGGAATATTGAAGCAGGAAGACTTGTGTGTGAAATACATTGATGTTTATTAATTAAAACATTAATATTAACATACTCTCTAACTAAACCACCATAAGACCGACATATTCTTCCTGGCCTAAATATGAATCCATTTATTTCAGTTCTCCTGATCCAACTGTCCATTTGATAAATACTCTCTGTAATGAATCCAAGAGTGTATGTAATTATTTAATACCTTTGGATTACAAAATCCCATATTCTTTTGAGAGGATGGTGACTGCTTTTCTTCCCTTTCTCATCGTAATTTTTCTTTCTGCCACATATATTTATATTCTTAACCTTCATTTCTGTTCTTAAAGTGTGAGGCTCTTAAAAATCTGAGATGCCTCCTCCATTTTATTGTCATCTGGCAAGAGGAAAATCTTAACAGCCGTGTAGGAGAGGAAGAGGGTTCTAATCTCCCATCAACATTCTGACAAGTCTGATCATTTGAAATACAGGGTTCCCTCCACACCACCTCAAAGACAGTCTTCTTTTTTCCCCCAAACTTCCATTTAGAAGGTTTCAGCAAGTGTACACTTGAAGGTAAACATTTTTAAGAAAACCAACAAAAACCTCTGCTTTTTGTCTTTGTCTTTTTATGAAGTCATTTCTCTTATTGCCTTGCCCATCTCCTTTAGCGAATGAGTAGATACTAGTTTTGAACATTGTATTCTTTGTCTATGGTGGTTTTATAATTTTTAGTAAATCTTTTTTTTAATCTGGAGAAAACATGATACATTGAAATGTGAACTTATACGTTCAGATTAAACAATTCTTTTTTTTTAAAGTTTACTCATTTAAGGGAGAGAGAGAGAGAGAGAGAGACCGAGTGGGCGAGGGGCAGAGAGAAGAGAGAGAGAGCCCCAAGCAGGCTTTGCACTGTCAGCACCCAGTGCGGGGCTTGAACTCACAAACCGTGAGATCATGATCTGAGTTGATATCAAGAGTCAGACCCTTAACCGACTTGAGCCACCCAAGCGCCCCCAGAATAAGCAATTCTTATGTGCCTGCATGGTCAGAGTTGTTTTTTTTTTTTTTTTTAAGGTATATTTATTTATTTTGAAATGACTTTAGATTCCCAAGAGGGTATAAAATAGTAGAGGTCTTGCATACCCTTCACCCAGTTTCCTTCAGTGGTTACCTTTTACATGATAGTAGAGGATGGAAACTAAGAAATTGACATTGGTACAGTGTACGTGTGTGCCATCTCACCACATGCCTCATTTCCTGTAACTACCACTGCCGTCAAGATGCAAAACTATTCCTCACCACAAAGATTTCCCTCCTGCTACCTCTTTAAGTAGAATTAGGGTTAAGATTAGAATTTTAATCTAATAGATCATAGATACTATTTTGACACAATATATCAAAATAAAGGTACATTATACATTTTCTCAGTGGGTAAAGCCCAAGGTCTCATTGTGTATTACATATATCGACTGCCTTGCCAGTATTTCCTGCGTGGGTCTGTTACGTCTAAAGAACCAGTTTTTTTTTTAACTTTAACAAAGCACAGTAAAGAAGTTTGTGAATTTTCCTTTGGCTTTTGATTCCCAGAACTCAAAGTTAGTTATCAGACCTCATATTTTTTTACCAACGACGTTTTTCTTTCCTGCTATGAAGTGAATGTTTCGAGATGTTCTGCAACCACATATTTTCACACAGTTTACGTATTAAAGAATACCAGCGCGTGATCTGTGAGATGAAACAGTGTTTTGGCAACAGATTTTTTTTCCGTTTGTGGGTATTTTCTTAATAATGGCATATACTTATATAATGGAGAATGTGAAGCAATTATTATTATTTTGTTGTTATTATAGTTGACCCCAAATTCCAGTAAGATTTTAGGAATCTCTGGCTTATAAATTAAACTCTGGCAGCATTTGAAAATACTGTGCAGAAGAGAAAGGAGCTGTTCTAGGAGGAGCTCCGCATTTGCGTTCACGGCCTAGGCTTCTGTCACCTCATCCTGCTGTCATGTTACATTTGAGGGGAAAGTATGTGAGCAGTGTTAAAAAATAAACAAGCATATTACAATTTTTAAGAGTTTATTTGAGTAAACATCGATTTGGAGTGGTTAGGAACATTCTACTGACAAAAGCTAAGGGCAGGGGTTTTGCAGAGACGACACAGGAGCAGGGAACTTTGCTGCAGCCCAAGTGGTTGCGTTATTTGGGAAAGCCGAGCTGGCTGTTTGTGACTGATTGTTCTTCTTAATTTTGAGGCTTTTACAGGAAATGACTGGCTTAGATTTCGGTCTGCTTGTCCCCTACCAAGGCGTTAGAACCACCTCACTCTGTCTAATGGCCTCCTTGTTTGGTTAATTTATAGCAGTATGTGTTGGAGTTTAAGGTCCTCTGGGCAGAGGCCATTTGGAAATGTGTGGGAGAGAGAGTGATCTGGGAGATGGGGGCTTCAGATTCTAATCCTGTCATTAGTATTGTGTATGTGTGACTCTAGATTTTCTCTGTGTCACTTGTCTGGAGATAACTTCCCTGTAACCCAGGGAAGCAAACAGAATTGAGCAAACATGGAGTTATGTAATACAAAGTATTGTTATTATCATTAGCCTTCTTTTGTAAATAGTTGAATGATTATAGTAGGGGCTCAATAAACTCTAGGTTAGTGATTATTCTTGTATTATCTCCAAAAGTGCCGTTCATCATAAAGTACCATATGTGGGCTAGCAGAAGTTGGTGCCACTAAGATGCAGGTAAGGAATAGGAAGCAAGGTGAAAGGGAAAATTACTTTTTAATAGAGACAGAGGTGCTTATCTTTCTGGAGCAGTTCTGATGGTGTTCTGAGCAGAGGAGAGCACATTGCAGGGTGCGAGGAATGAAGGTGGAGGAAACGAAGTAGGGACAGTAGGTTTAGGCAGCGTTTGGTGGTGGAGAAGACATATTATCTGGAAGAGGCAATGGGGTCTCATGGTCACTCCCCCCTAACCCGATGACCTGTATCAGCCTCCCTGTTAGGAGTGTTTCAGGTTCACGGCATTTGGTAACTCAAGTAGATCTTCAGGTATTTGTGACAGAGAGAATCTAACTTAACGTGGGGGTTAGTATTAATGGAAAAATGTCTAGAACAGTTCAGCCCCATACGAGAGCTGCCAGCCAGCCATGCTCATGTGACCGTTTAGCACCGACCGTGTTCCTCTGAACTGGGATGCAAGCAAATGCAAACTATAAACCAGAATTCGAAGAATTTCCTACCAAAAAATGATCTCATTAACAATTTTTATATCAATTCATGAGGAAACAGGAGTATTTTAGATATATTGGGATATGGTATTAAAATTGATTTCACTTGTTTCTCATACCTTTTTAAATGTGGCTATTAGAAAATACTAAAAATCTTACACATGCTTGTGTGTAGCTTACATTTGTGTGTTGTGTCTCCTTTCTCTTGGATAGCACTGATCTGGAATGGTGGGAGAGGAGGGCCGGAGTGGTAAGAGGGGGATCAGAATATCTGGAGGGTCGGAAAGTACGCGGCCTTTTTACCTTGGCCATGAGGATGGAGTAGGTGTTCTGGGGATGCTTGCCAGCAGGGGTCCTGGGGGCTTCTCTCGGAATCATCCTTTCACTCACACTGCTGGGGCGTTGCGCCCTTGTGGCACTTGACTTGGAGACGGGAGAGACTTGTGCTCCTTTGAAAAGGGTGTGGTGTGGGTATCAGCTCTGTTCCGCTCACTTCTAGGAATCAACAGATTTGTTTGTTTTTTGTCTTTAACCACATGACCTATTACGAGTCGAACATTATTTGAAATAAATGAACCCACAACAGGAGCTCACATTTTTGTTGTTTTTGTAAGGGATTTGTTCTATTGGATTCTGACATGGGTGCCAGGAGAGGAGTACTTGGGATCTTGCTCGCAGTAGTTCAGATCTCAGGTTTTGACTTGATTCCTAAGGAGTGCTATGTGCGTGCCCCTCAATTACTTTATACCTGTAGACATTAAAGGTGGGCATGATACCCTTTTCAGTTTTCCCAACATTTAAATGGAATGCTATGCAGCAATGAGGAAGAATGAAATCTGGCCATGTGTAGCAACATGGATGGAACTGGAGGGTATTATGCTGAGTGAAATAAGTCAGTTCAGAGAAAGACAGATACCATATGTTTCCACGCATCAGTGGATTTTGAGAGACTTAACAGAAAACCAGGGGGGAGGGGAAGAGGGGAAGGAAAAAAAAGACACAGAGAGGGAGGGGGACAAAACATAAGAGACTCTTTTTTTTTTATTATAATAGTTTATTTTCAAATTGGTTTACATATAACACCCAGTGTTCATCCCAACACGTGCCCTCTGTAATGCCCATCACCCCCTCTCCTCCCTCCCTCACCCCCCTCACCCTCAGTTTGTTCTTAGTCTTTGAGAGTCTCCATAAGAGACTCTTAAATACTAAAAACAAACTGAAGGTTGAGGGGGGTATGGGAGGGGGGAGGGTGGGTGACGGTCACTGAGCAGGGCACGGGTTGGGATGAGCACTGAGTGTTGTTGCACGGAAACCAATTTGACAATAAAAAAATTATTTAAAAAAATTACCAAGAAAACCCATTAAAATGTAAAAAGATAGGAATTTTATTTTATTTTTTTTAAATAATAGAACTATCAGTAGGAAGTCACATTTCTTTTAGCAGCAGGACGCATTAAGTGGAAAAGACCTGGTTTTATGGAAGCAGATGAAGGACAAAGGGACTCCTCTCCACTTCCTTCACCTGTGTCTTGCGGAGCAACGTGTGAGGAAGGACGGGACTTGTGCCACATGCCTCTGTTTGGGAGGCCACTTGTTCGTTCTGAAATCTTGGGTGCCTTGCCCTATTCCCTAGGCGGCCATTTAGATGTAGGGAGCATCCTTTGCACAGATTTCTCAGCATAGAGGGGTCTGCAAGGGTCTTCAAAGGACCGGCTGCCCCGAGGTGTGTTTTTGATTTTTTTTTTTTTTTTTTTTTAAGTAGGCTTCACACCCAGCGTGGAGCCCAGCACTGGGCTTGAGCTCACGACGCTGAGATCAAGACCTTAGCTGAGATCAAGAATCCAACACTTAAGTGACTGAGCCATCTAGGCGACCCTTCCCCGAGTTTTTAATGCTTTTTTTCTGTATAGTAAAAGGGAAAAGGTGAAGAATCCTGTATTTGAAGTGTTCTGTGAGACAACCCCTCAGATCGTTTTATGGCTTTGGGGGAGAGTGCACATAACTCAGTCCTCCCGTTCTTACAATGTTTCCTAGTTTTTCAGTTATTTCCAGTGATTTTAGGGGACCCCTACCTTTTATATGTGAAAAACTCTGGAGGTAGCATTGATTAGGTCAGAAGGCACATAAACCAAACGGAATTCTTGCCGGGGAATGTGGAGGTGGCACTGAGAGAGTGAGCTTAGTGTCCTTGTGAGTAACTGGTGTGTCACATGTAAGTTTTTTCTCATATTATCTAGTCAGAGGAGTGAGAAAGTGGTGGTTGGAGAGAAAGATGAAACACAAAGAGAGCAGAGAGAAGACATGGACAAACTGCTCACGGTGTTCAAGTCTTTCGAACTGAGACTGGGCTGCGCTTTGAGTCTTAGGTTCCAGGAGATACCTCAGATCCTTTTAATAAATTATCTTTCATTCACTCAGGTGAGTTTGAAATGGAATTCTGTTACCTAAAATGCAGAGTCCTAACTCCATTACTTCCAAAGCATCCGGTGAATATCTCTGTCAGAGCGTCTCGTCATAATATTTTGTTCGTCTGGTCAAAATAGACTTCAGGCTCCATGAGGACAGAGACAGTATTTTGTTTGTCTTAAGATCTCCATCACCTAACCTGGCACTTGGCACAGGAGGTGTTCAATAAATGTTTGTTGAAACAATGAACGGATGGATGAATGAGCGAAGGCATGAATTAGGAGCATCTCATGATGCACATTTTGGATCGCGAGTTCCTTTTTAAAAGTTTTTGAGTAAGTAACATATTCGTATTGTTGAAAAATAAAAAAATCGATTAAAAGATATGTAGTGAAAAGTCTCTCTCCCACCGTTGTCCATTGTCCACCAAATCAGGGCCATCTTTCTTTCCTCCTCCGCCCCAGGTAAGCACTGATAGAGCATTTTCTAGTGTACCTTTTCAGAGTTCCTTTTTGTACATAGAAGCAACTACAAATATATACACATATATATAGACACACACATCCCCCCTGTTTTAATGCAAATGGTAACATGTAGTGTACACCATACTTGGCAGTTTTGCTTCTGACTTAATACAGCTCAGGGATTTTCTTTTTCCAAATAAGCACATAGAGAGTGCCTTCATTCTTGTACCCGTCATCCTCGTACCTGCCGTTTTGTGTGTGTTCAAGTATGTCTGTAAGATAAATAACTAGAAGAGAAATTGCTGGATTAAAGTTTATGTGTGTTTATAATTTTATCTGTAAAACGCCCTCCATGAAGTTTATACTAATTTATTAACCCAGCAGTAATACGTGGCAGTGGTTATTTCTCCACTTGCCAACAGTGTTTTAACATATTTGAAGATTTCTGTCAGGCTCCACTCTGCATAATGGCCTGTAGCTCCTGTGGGACTAACCCTTCCACAAATAACAACCATCAGCTCTGGACAGAATATAAAGCCATGTGCCTACAGGTGCTAGATAGTGATTGAAAGCAGTCAGATACTGGATAGGGGTTGATACTTGGAAGAGGGGAAGGCAGAGCCAACAGGAGAGAATCAGAACCTCTAATATACATGAATATAGAGTCCTGGAAGGAGAGGAGAGGAGAAAAAGAGGGAGCAGGGAAATATTTGATGAAATAAGGCCTAGGTATTTCCAAATATGGCAAAAGGCATGAATTTGAGATTCACAAATCTCAACAGACCCTAACTAAGACAAATGCAAATCAGAATACTGAAAACCACACATAAAGGGGAAATCTTAATTGATCACAGAAAAATGACACTTTATTTGTAAGTGAGTAGTTACTTGAGTCAGCACTGACCTTTCATCAAAAACAGTGGAGGTGACAACACAGTGCCGTGACATCTTTGAAGTGCTGATGGATTTCTGCCAATCTGGTAAAAAATGATAATTTGTATTCTTTTTGTTATGAATAAGGTTAAGCATTTTTTCATGTTTAAGACTATTTATATTTCTTTTCTGTATATTCTTTGCCTGTTTTTCTTGGGTTTTCCATCTGTTTTCTTCATTAAGGTCATTAGCTTTTTGTGGTAGAGTCACAAAGACCTTTTCCTCTGTCAGTTGTCTTTTGACTTTGCTGATGGTGGTTGTTGCCATCCACAAAATCTTTATATTCGGGCTGTCAGACTTATCTGTCTTTTCCCTATGGCTCCTGACTTCAGAGTCAGACTTGAAAGCATTCCCTGTTGCCGGGTTCTGAAGGCACTCATCATCAGTGTTTTCCTCCTTATGGTTTCAGCTTTTACACTGAGATTCTTAGTCTACTTGGACTTTATCCTCATATGCGATATGAGATGTGGCTCTAACATTATTCCTAGACGGTGACACGGTTGTCCCACGTCACCAGTCATAACACTAAGTGTATTTGGCTTATTTCTGGACTTATTTTCTGTATTTAGCACCTTTGTTACCCTGCTGTAATTACGTGTCCTCACTGTCGGGTGCAGTTAGCCCCCTCTCACTGCTTTGCTTCTTTGAACTTTTCCTGGCAGGTATTAATTGCTTATTTTTCTAGGGTCTTATGACTTGGCTTTCTAAGAGTTCCCTCAGAGTAATGAGACCAAAGTCTAGATAGAGTTTTCACAGGTTGTAATTTATAGGAGCATTATTTTGATGAATGTCTGACTCATTCACTAGACGATAAGCTGTAAGAGGGCAGGGGCCATGTCCTTTTCTTCATTATATTTGCAATACCTAATATGGGGCCTGACACCTTTTAGGCTCTTAATCCATAGTGATGAATGGATGAATGAATCTTGAGTCTCGAGGTTGAGCTCTGACTCTATTACTCTCTCAATGGCTGTAGGCAAGTCTCTTGACTGTTTTAGGCCTAAGTTTTTCTCATTTCCAAAATAGGAATAAGTGAATTATATCTATAGAACAGGGTTTTGGGATAATTAAATAATATAGCTTAGAAAACATTTGGTAAAGAATGAGATGTTATGAAATCCTCGTTAGACTGACTTTGGCTTTCCTTTTCACATGTAATGAGTAATTCTGCATTTGCCAGGGAACAGTCTCTAGACTTGGCCTATTGGTTGTCAGAGTCCATTTGAAGAATTACCACTATTACCGTCACCCTGTTAAAGTTGTAGTCATTCTTTTTCTTCTTTTTAAAATATTTACTTATTTTGAGAGACAGAGAACACAAGCAGGGGAGGGGCAGAGAGATGGGGAGAGGGAATTTCAAGAAAGCTCCACGCTGTCAGCGCAGTGCCCGATGCAGGGCTCAGTCTCATGACCCGTGAGATCATGACCTGAGACGAAATCAAGAGTTGGGCACCCAATCGACTGAGCCACCCAGGTGCCCCAAAGTCATAGTCTTTCTTGAGTGTTTCTTAGCTTTTAGCTAAGTGAGAGAAGCAGTCGATTTTGGATGACAACTTGTTTGTTGACAAGGGAACAGCCTCTAAGCAAGAAAGTGAAATTTCCCTTTACACAGCAGCCTTGGTTTGGAGCCCATTCTGCACAAGATGTCTACCTGTCACTACCTGTCACATGACATAGCCGCTATTACCAGAAGAAAAGTTAGATCTAATAAATTGCCAAAACTCAGAAACTTATTAGTTTAAGTTACTTGCCAGCAGACTATAATTTGAAAAAAAGGAAAGATGCATGTATTTATTGCTAAGCTGGGGAGATTGCCATGAAGGCAGTTGGCAGAATGGCTGACATTTTCACAGTCAGAGGTCAGATAATTTTCTACATCTATCCAAGAGAAGATTTGACCAAGGACTGACAAAAAAATCAAATTATTCTGTTCACTTGGCTGCATCTAAATGTCTCATTTTCAGCTTACAGGAAAGATTGCTATGGAAGCAATCTTTGACGTTACAACAGCGTGACCGTAAATTGCTTGAATAACTGTTGGAACTTCGAATATAAAAACACAGAAAAAGTCATCTGAGGTAGAGCTCAGAAAAGATTTTTCACTTATGGTTTACTCCTTGTATAATTTATGGTTCAAATTTTATATTAAGGTATATTTAAACCAGCATTTACTTAGTTACACAGAAGGAGATGACTTCCAGGTCACAAGGAAAGTCCGTAGCAGAACTAAAAGCTGAATTCTTGAGTTGTAGTTTCCAACACTTCCAACGCTGTTAGAAACAAGTGCTAGGTTTTCTTTATTCTCTCAATGGCAAAATAAAGAATGTATAGTCAGCTTGAAAGTTGGAGATCAAAAAGCACTTTCTGTGGTTTCCAGAGAACCAAATTTCCTTTCAGTCTCGAGTTTCTTGTGTTATGAATTTAGTTGTGTAAATCAGCCCATTGCTGATAAACACAAACTCCTACTAGTCCTTGGATCCACGTGCCTTTTATTATGAATTTAGTCGTGTAAATCAGTCTTTTGCCAATAAACATAAATTTATATTAGCTCTAGGATCAACATTTTGAGAGGGGATAAAGTAGGGATTGTCTGAGCATTTTTAAAGGAATGTTGGTCTAAAATAGCTGGTAGAATAAAAATATATTGTACAAACTAAAATAGGGCAAAAGAGCTAAAATGCAGTGGATGGACTAAAATAACTAGCAGTTCACATGAGTCCAAGCGCTAAATACGTAATTATATTTCCCATTACCTTATATGTACAAGACTTGTTTTAATTTTTAAATCCTACATTTTACTCCTTTTATTGTTTAAAAAAAAAATGTGGACGAGCCATTGGGTCTAACGAGGTGAGCGTTTTGAGATTGCCATTCTAGCTTACAGATCACCATCGTCTCCTAGCAGGTAGAAATGGCCGTTCACTGATTGTACTTGGTTTGCTTCTCTAAACTGGAAATGAAGATGAATTGAGTTTGATTTATTATTGTCTGTCCAGCCGCCTCCCTTCCCCAACCTCTTCTAATCCCTCGGTATTTCTAAAAAACCTCTCTCAACATCCCTAGAAATGACTTAACCAACGTTCCACCTAGATGTAGTGGTCACTTTAGTGTTTACTGATTTTATGAGCGATTGTTGCACACCCTACCGGGGTTAGGGAAAGAGACGTTTGATCAGTACAAGTACTTGTTTGCTCCAGTAACACTGCCCTTCTTGTTCTTTCTTGAACATCTAGGCCTGCGCCTGCATCAACCCTTTTTATGCTTCTGTTCTCTTTGCCTGGGATGTTTTTCCTCCGCATCCCACATGATCTTCTTCCTCACCTCTTTAACGGCCCTGCTCAGGTGTTACTTTGTCAGATTATTCTATAGAGAAACTATACTTGACTGAGAGATTTGAGCCGGGGGGGATTGTGATCTCACTAATTCATTAAAAGAGTTGCTGTGTGTCTGGGGATAGGAGCAGACTGCTGGCCAAGAAGGGCTGAAGCAGTTGGGGGTGATTGCAGCCATCTAGGCTAGAGGTAGCTATGGCTCAGATCACGTGGTTGTGCGGCAGTGAGAAGGGGTTGGGGCTGAGGATCTATTGTGAAGGTAGAATCAGCAGGATTTGCTGCCACCTTGAACGTAGGACAAGCAAGAAAGAGAGGAGTCAAGGTCTTGAGGTTTTTTGGCCTGAGAGATTGAAAGAATGGAATTGCCATTTACTAAAACGAAGAATGAATATCAGAGGAAGGAAATCAAGGGTTTGGTTTTATTCATGATAGTTGGATAAATAAAACAAGTTAGGAGAAGGTCTGGGCAGAGACAGAACGTTTGAGAATCATCAGCACATAAATGATATTGAGAATCTGGAGCCTGGATGAGATCACCTAGGAAGTGTTCAGGAAGGAGAGAGACCGCGAGGCTGGGCAGTGGTGTTGTGCTCCCGAGTTCAGGGGCCAGGAGACCATAGGGAAGGCCAGTGAAGTAGAGAAGAACCAAGAGAGTGGGATCCTGGAAACAAAGGGAAGAATGTAAGGAGTGACAATCAGCTATGTCGAAATGCTGCAGAGAGAACAAGTAATAAAATGAGGACTGAGAAATGACCACTGGGTTTGGCAGTGGGGAGGTCATTGGTGACCCTGATGAGCCATTTGGGTTGACCGGTGAGGAGGAAGGGCTGACAGGAGAGGGTTCCGGAGAGAACAGTAAAGGAGAAATATATACCTCGAATACAGACCATTTCTTTACAGGAGATTGTTTTATAAAGTACAGCCGAGAAATGAGATGGGACCTGGAGTGAGGTATGAAGTTAAGAAAGATTTTTTTTTTTTTTGAGAGAGGGCGCAAGTGAGCAAAGGGCAGAGAGAGGGAGAGAAAGAGAATCCCATGAGGAGCGGGGGGGGGGGGGGGGGGGAGGGGAGAAGTGGGGCTCATTGGAAGCAGGGCTTGGGCTCACCCAGTGCGGGGCTCAAACTTGCGACCTACAAGATTATGACCATGAGATCATGACCTTAACTGAAGTTGGGTCATGACCGAGCCACCCAGGCCCTCTCAGAAAGACTCTATAAATGATGTTTGCATGCTGGCGGCAGTGAGTGGGTAAAGAGGGGAAAGTTGATTATATAGGAGAAAGAATGGGGACAGTGGTTGGGAATTTGTCTTCTTTGATGAGTGTCCCTTCCCCTATGACACTCTATTAGCCCCAAAGGAAGACTTTTCTGTTCTTCCCACACCCCTGAAATTCTCACGGGGCCAGATACCCCTCTTATAAGCTATCATATAATTCTAACATATAATTCTAGTTATATGTTATCCCTATACTCACCTCTTTCAATGTCTGAGCCCCTGTACTTAGGTCTAAAGAATCACACTGAACAGGTGGTGTTAGTTGTAGAGTCCTCCAGTTGCTTAACAAAATACCAGAACCATACCTTTCTAGTCATTTTGGACTCCAATAAAATGTAATAACTGTATTAGGCTCTTGCACAAACCTTTTCCTTCCACATACTGTGATGCAAGCTGTTTGCAGATCCTTGGGAGACTCTTGACTGTTCTTTCAAGGAGCCTGCACGTATTGGCGTTCCAGTCTGAGTATGGCTGCCCAGCTCCAATGATTTGCCACGTTTCTCACCGTTGACATTTCTGGTGGCACAGTGGCTGCTGTGAGTCTATCTGGCTTGCCTCAGCTTTGAGTCCGTCCATTCAGTTCTCTCATTTCTGCTTTTTGTGTCATGGGGTTAGGCTTGTGGCAATGAGGAAGTGCTCTGTCCTCAGCCGGAGGTCGATGTAAGTTAAAAGATGTTATAAGCAGCAGAACAACAAACTATACCATGTAGATGGTAGTTATCACTTTCATCTTTTGAGCGCAAGGTTTATATTTCTGTTTGCATTTTCAAGGTTTTGGGTCAGAGTTTAAAAATTGCAGCCAGTTGCTAGGGTAATTGTAGAGATGTGGAATCTTCTGTAAGAGGTATGCACGTGTGCTTACGTGCCTTCATTCACTGCTCCGTAAAAAAATATTCGTAAATGCTTGCTGTGTTTAAAGATGTGTTTTAGGAACTCGAGGTGCTTGTGTTTTCTTTTTTGTTTTTCTTTTTGTTTTTAAGGGGGAAGGCAGTGGAGAAATTGGGAGCTCTTTAGTGTTCACAAAATATGAAAAGGATAGAGATACACTCTTTAGAGTAGTTCTAGATCATCCCTGGAGTTCTTTGTTCAAACGAGTTGTTATAGTGAAACCCAATGTGTCAAAATCTCAAGCTGAACTGCAGGCGTGCAGCGAGAGAGGTTGAGAGCCCTGGGCCCCCACCGGCTCCGCCCCCTTCCTTGTGGCCTTTGCAGACAGGTTCCTTGGAACCCCGAGGTGTCTGATAGGCCAGCTGGAAAACCCCTCGTCCATACTGTGACAAAGCTTTTTTTGTTTTTGTTTTTGTTTTTTTTTTTTAATGTGATGCCATAGCCTTTCTATCATAAAAAAACAAAACAAAAATACTTTGATTTCTCATCATCATAAAGTGAGAGGAAAACTTTTTTCTTTTACGTGAATTTTTTTTTCTTTAAAAAAAAGTAGAAGCTATTTTTAGGCTTGGTTAGATGTTTTAATTCCTTAAACCTCTGTACATCTTTCCTATGGAAACTAGTTCATTGAGAGAATTACCGAAAAGTATGGGATGATGATGGATGTTAATAGATTGTCCAGGAGATTAGAATCTTATTTGGGGTACCTATTGATAGATTGATAGACTGCTTTACATTATAAGGGTAGAAGTTTAACCTTTGTATGTCCTTCCAGACACACTATAAGGGATGGTGATACGTGTCATTCATCTGTGAGTTATAAATCTTAGTGAATTGGTCTGAATGCTTTAGTAAAAAGGAATGAATCAAAGGGAAAGGTCTGTCTTTATTGCTTGGATTAGAAAAAAATCATACCTTCATGTATTCATTTTACACTTAAAACTGAAATGGTAATGCTACATTATAATTTTATCGCACATTAAAAACGCAGATTTAAAAAATTCTAATTGTGCTTTTAGTAGCTAGTAATTTAATAATTCTTTCTGATCTTTCCCTACTTTTCCAACCGTCTTTTCTTACTCGATGTTAGGAAACCCAAATTGAAAATGCCTCCAGTTTGAACAGGTTGAACTTGTGGCCTTGGTGATAATTGTCACTTTACAATCAATTTTTTATTTTAATCTTATTATTACACCTTTTGTCCTACAGACTGGTGAATTTTCAGCTCGTTTCCTTTTGAAGTTGCCTGTGGATTTCAGCAATATTCCCACCTACCTTCTCAAGGTAAAAACATATGATACCAATATGAGAATATAAACGAGCTTTTCAGGTAATTGTTTGATTTTGAATATTTGTATGATTGGCTTGCCAGCATTTTGTTCAGATGATGAATTTATTACAAATATTAACTATATAAAGATTCACTGAGTTTGTTTTCAGAAAGCTAAAATAGTAGCCCTAAAAGTAATTTCAAAACGAATTTTTCTTATAAAATAAAATTCATTTAAGTAAACTAAATTTGGGGGAAAAAAATCACTGTTAGTAATCTTATTGGGAGGAAAGACTCTCATGGAAATTGTCCGGTACGGGCTCTTTAGGTAGGTTCGCATATTAATTACTCTGTGCTAAAGGGCATCTCATTTTCGTTATTTATGCCAGCAGTTTATCTCAGGCACCTGTGCTGTCGGGCTATCCAGAATTGGTTTAGACCAGTGTATATGGCCTTCTTCTTCTTCTTTTTTTTAAAAATATTTTTATTTACTTTTGAGAGACAGAGCTTGAATGGGGGAGGGACAGAGAAAAAGGGAGACACAGAATCTGAATCAGGTTCCAGGATCTGAGCTGTCAGCACAGAGCCCAGTGCCAGGCTCGAACTCATGACCACGAGATCATGACCTGAGCTGAAGTTGGACGTTTAACCAACTGAGCCACCCAGGCGCCCCTAAATGGCATTCTTTAAAATGTGTTGCAGGCAAGGTGTGGCTGGGGGAGCAGCCACTTTGGGCTGGGGTCTGCAGACGCTTTGCACATAAGAGGCAGAATCCAAGTGACTAAGCTATGGTTAATGTGAAAGAAACCAAATGGGCCAGGGAGCAGGTTTGAATAGAAAGTCTTAACACAAGGCTTAGGTTCATCACAAATGAGGATTTGGGTTGGGATTTCAGATACAGCTAGCTGCCCTCAGCCCCATGTTTCAACATGTAGTTGTATAGCTTTACTCTAATGGAAGAGAAATGTCTGCCCTCCTAATTTGATGTTGTACAGAGAGTTAATGGTATTTACAATCGTCTAGAAAGAAAGAAACCTTGTACAAGTTTCCTCCTATATTGTTGTAGCCATAAATAATATTAGATATTAATCTTGATTGGAAGCATAGTCTGGTGGAATATAAACTATAGACTGTAGAAAAGATTACGGAACACTTTTTTTTTTTAAATTTTTGAGAGAGAGAGTACTAGTGGGGGCAGGGTGGGAGAGGGTGGGCATACAGAGAGAGAGGGAGGCACAGAATCTGAAGTAGACTCCAGGCTCAGAGCTGTCAGCACGATTACCGACTGAGCCAAACAGGTGCCCCAAGGGAACACTTTTTAGAGTATGTTCTACTTGGGGTGCCTGGGTGGCTCAGTCAGTTGAGCGTCTGACTTGGGTTGAGCGTCATGATCTCGTGGTTCACGAGTTCAAGCCCCACACTGGGCTCTGTGCTGACAGTTCAGAGCCTGGAGCCTGCTTCGGATTCTGTGTCTCCCTCTCTCTCTGCCCCTCCCCCCACGCCCTGCTCGTACTCTGTCTCTCTCTCAAAAATAAATAAAACAGAGGGTGATGGGCACTGAGGATGGTACTTGTTGGGATGAACACTGGGTGTTGTATGGAAACCAATTTGACAATAAATTGATAAAATAAAAAATAAAACGTTAAAAAAAATGCCTTTCACTCAAGGTGGGGAAATTATTTTCTTTTTCCCTAAGTAAAACATGGGGGTTTTGTGCTTCATTAAACTTTCATTTTTAATTTCTCATTGACTAGTTTTCCACTCTGTATCCGAGTGTTATGAAGTCCAAGTAAGAATGGAAGTCAGCAATTTATATCAGTTTCTCCCCACTCCAGTTGTGGAAAATATGCATATTAGGTCTGGGATTACCAAGCATAATTAATTTGGTTTTAGCAATTACTATGCTCTATTAGAGTAGCAAGCAGTCTCCTTGGAAACTTAGATCACAGACTCATTGACCTCTGTGTATTCCAGTTAAAACTCTATTTCAGCTCATTTATAGCCAGATTCAATAGTATATGAGAGTTCGTTATTTCTATAATCACGTCAATCCATTATTTACAGTTACAGTGTCTGTTCTGATTTGTTGAGCCTTATCAGTTGGATTGGTTGTCTTGTTTATTTGAACCTTATGTTGCCCCAGCTCATGTTCTTGAGGGTCAAAGGCGAAAAATGATTCTTGGATTATAATCTGATCTTTTTTCTTTTCAAAATCAAATTTCCATATTCTTTATTCTAAGAGTCCTAACTTTATATTATTATGCCCTTACTTTCCTTGCCAGTCAGATAGGAAAAAGGTGGAAACTATTTGGCAAAATGGGAAAGCTTCCCACCACTCCCCCCTCAGCCCTGAGGTACTATGAAATGACATTTCTACTGTGGATGAAATGCTTACATTGCAGCACTGATGTCTTTCTGGATCTTTAATCCATGCGGAAAGAGTAAAACCACAAGGACAAAAAAAGGAAGGAACGAAGGAAGAAGAAAGAAGGAAAAAACATTCTTGTATAACACAAAACAACCAGGAAAAAATACCTGCCTAGCAGAAGTAATCCAGAATGACCATTGAAGGTTTTAAGATCTAAGTTCCTAAGGTTGTTGTATCATAACCTTGGGACATGTGGCTGTGCTACTCTTAAAACTGAGTTAGAGTGGGTGACGGGCACGGAGGAGGGCACTTGTTGGGATGAGCACGGGGTGTTGTATGGAAACCAATTTGACAATAAATTATTAAAAAAAAAAACAAAACTGAGTTAGTTTAGGAACTGATTTACATAATATTAGCATTTGGATGCTCCTAATCTGATTATCAGGCTGCCATCTGATAGTCTCAGTCCCAACATAAAGTCTTCAGATTCCTAGGATGAGGATACTGTTCAGCATCAATGTATTTTTACCTCACCATCCCAAAGAAATGAAAAGTGAAGTAGAATTTTAAATATTGTAATAACATGAAGTTTGACTACATACTAATTTGCTACAGTGAAATTTCTTTGTGCCATGATGAAGCCATCATCCACCTAATAAGTTTATATTTCCAAGCGTACTTCGTTTATCCATGAATAGAATTTTTTCATGTGAGAATGAAAAACTATTAAATATTCGGTGATACGATTTTACTTAATATTATACTTTAGGCATATATGGTTCTTACATGGAGTAGAGAGAATTTATTCTGAAAATGAGTCCTGACTTCAGTGTCTAAATTTTATTCTTGGATGAGGTAAGTCAGTGGGTTAGATAAATCACTTACATAAAAACTCAGTCATAAAAAAACACTTCTGTATTAATTAGGATTCTTTATTTGTGGGCGGTGGAAATCTAGCACAGCTGTTGTACAAATCCCCTGCTTCTGTAGCCCACATAGTGGGAGACGGATCTCGCGTTGGATAGTCTACAGATACGTAGATCAGCTTTCCCGTGTCTGCCCCACCTGGGCCAGGTACGCACCCTTGAACTTCTCAACCGGTGCGTGTATGTTGAGAAATTGTGGTCCCAGAATAAAGAGCAGATTACTGAAATGACAAAAGTGTAAGAGTCACTCGAGTTATTAAACCAGAGAAGGTGGTTTTATACCTGTATGTGATCTCACTATGGAGTATGGTTTTCCTGAAAAAGAAAAAATGCTTTCCAGCATCATATACTCAGGTTTAATAATTCTCAGAACCAAGAATAATAAAGACAAGAACATACATGAGTCAGTTTTCACCATGCCCCAAAGAAAATCAAGAGCAGCATCTTCTAATGACCTGGGATTCAGCCTCGTGACCTGTTCTTTGAAAAACAGACACTAAAAATTCATTTTATAGCAGTCCTCTAAGTGGTTACTGGAGTGTCTCTACACTAGGTACCACTGAGCCCTAGCCCAGCCCAGAGGTAAGACCGTAACCAACTTACTGTGACTGAAGTACTTGGACCTCTGGTTTCTACAGTAATCTTCCTGGCATCATTTAACTCGACACAGACTGAAGGACTGCTTGCTACAGTTTAGTGCCACTGCGATGTCTGAATCAGGACACTATATGGAAGTGAATTGAAGGTGAAAAAGCTGAAATTGCTCATGTGTGTCAGGAGATGAGGTGCTCAACCTTCTCATCCTTCTTCAGAACCAGCGTGGCTGACCAGTCAGGGCACAGTCAGTGCAGGGTAGTGGAATACCGGGCACTCTGCTGGAATTAAGGTCAGGTTATCCAGACAGCTTCCAGGGCCCAGGACAGATATCCAGACTGGACTCATACATGGTGTAAGAAGGTCACTAACACGGGGAAGAATCCAAGATGACTTGTGTGGGAAGGAGCTGCCTCCTCATCGTGTCGTTGACCGGCAGGTTCACCCAGTTAGTCAGTCTTTTCTCTGATCACATGTAGGTTAGTTAGCACCTGCAGGTGCTCACAGGGCCCGGCAGGTACTTAGGAGGTGTGAATCTGGGTGGATGTATGTAATAACGTAAGAAGTGGTGAGAGCCTGAGAGAGCCGGCACATGTGTGCTTCATCTAGAGCAGCAGCTGCTACTCAGCTGCGGAGTTGTCGCCTGGGAAAGTGTGGGCCTCCTGCTGCCAGATATGCAGATGTTATTAAAAGGAGCCTAGATTCTCAGAGTTTTTAATCTGAAAAAAATGGCTGCTTTTTAAGTGATGGCAATGGATAAATATTTTTTTAAAACACTGAGGACCAAACAGAATTCTTTTATGGGCTGGCCATGGCGGTCTGATAGCCAGGCGGGCTGTGGCAGGGTGTTCTGAAGGGCGTCTCAGGTAGATGAGGCACCGCTCCCCAGAGCACAGGGCGGTCATCCATTGCTGGACTGTGACAGCAGTCGGTGGATCGGCACCACATTTCACCTTCGGACGTACACACACCGATTCCGAACTAGGGAACCATTCTGTATTTGTCAGTGTTCTCCAGAGAAGCAGAAAAAAAAGAATACATATGAGAGGAGATTTATTACAAGAATTGGTTTACAAGGTCACGGGGGCCAAGAAGTCCACAGCGTGCCATCTGCAAGCTAGAGAGAGGCAGGGGAGGGGAGGAGGCCCTGGCGTAAGTCACGGAGAGTGAAGGCGAGTGAGCCAGGAGTTCTCAGGTCAAGGGCAGGAGAAAATGGACTTCCTGGCTCAAGGGAGGAGAGGAAGAAGCGGAAAGGAGGAGAGGGGAGGAGACAGAGACAGAGACAGAGATGGGGAGAGAGAGGGAGAGAGAATTCATCCTCAACCTTTGTGTTCTGTTCGGGCCCTCAAGGAGTGGATGATGCCCACCCCCGTTGGTTGGATCTTCTTTACACAGTCTGCTGGTTCAAATGCTAGTCTCTTCCTGAAATGCCCTCAAAGAAACACCTAGAGATCATGTTTTACCAGCTAGCTGGGCACTGCTTAGCCCTGGCGAGTTGAAACATACAGTTAACCATCACATATGCATCTTGTTCATAAGGCTGGTGAATTAGTGACTGTAGCTACTAACTGAAAGGTAACTAATGTATAATTTCATAGAGAAAGCAGTTTAAACCTAGATTTTTAGGTATTCTAGGGCATAGAAAGTACATTTTAAAATTATCTCCTGAGGTGTGTATTGTGTTTTCCTTTGGGATGTATGGTACACTGAAATTCGATTGCGTATTGGATACTTTTCCACTTTGTTTGCTGTCATAGTACGTGATAGAGATTCATATGAAGTGGCTTGGTGCCCTGAGATTATTTTAGGAGTCTGTGGAACCAAAGTAAATTTGGAGAGATTGTATCTATTCTGCATGGTCTTGTCCGGGGGAACTTGTAGAAGCGGGCGTGAAGTTCCAAAGGTCCTGGGATTCCAGTTAACTCTGAATGGTGCCGGTTCATTTTGATCAGTGGTTCTCACGCTGGGCTGCACTGATGCGCTGGCCTTACCTCAGCTCAGTGAAACTGGAATTTTTGGAGTCGAAGCCCAAATATTCTTACATTTTAAAAGTTCCCCAGGTAATTCTGATATGCACCCAGGGTTAAGAAGCACTGCTCTAAGTAAAAGCTATGGATTTCTGCTTTGGCTTAATAGACGCAGATGTAAATGGATTTATTGGCACAGAGGTGGCATGACTGCAGCCCTCTTTGGTGCCTCCAGCCTCATTTATTAACGGGCTGGCAGTGATAAGCTTAGAAGGGTGGGAGTGAGGACAGGGAACTCATTGGTATTGAATAAATACTGTTTGTAAGAATTGGACTAGGTGCTTTATATATATGATCTCATTTAATGTTCTCCCCAACTCTGCAAGGTAACTTTTTCCCTTCATGTTTTTAAATAGATAAGGACTCTGGAGGCACCATTATGTAAGTGATACAGGTAGCCATTTGTGGAACTGGGATTTGGATGCAGATTCCTTGGCTCTAAAGCCAGTGATCTTTCCAGCACACCACACTGCAGCAAAGAAACACTCTGTATTGCTAGACTATTTTCACTTTAGCTGTCAGAATGGGAAGCTAGGCCTCCTTACATCTGTCCTGCAGTAGAAAGAATAAATGAGATTGGGGAAGGACGCTAAAGTGAGAGCTGCAGTGGTCTCTGTTCCAAGGTAAATCTGTCCGGAGTGGTTTTCAGAGGTGAGATGTCGAGGTGCTCCTTTGGGCAGGACAAAGGAGGAGAGTGACATAGATGTCTCTGAGTCAGATGCAGGTGGGTGATGCAGTGCCCAGGGACTCCAGGGACAGCACGAAGAAGAGAGAAGACAGTCAGAGGGGAGTTAAATGGAAGTGACAGTGGATAAGAGGTGAAAGGTGGTGATCCGGGGGAGCCCAGGATAGCCTTTTGTTCTCTGTAATGTGGAGTTAGCATGACTGGAGGTCTGATCTGCATTGATGCTGAAACTCCCTCCACTGGGGAGAGTTTAATTGTGTTAACACATGAATTATTTTGCTTTAACTCAAGTAAGGAGGGCAGGCAGTCTTAGAAATGGGGATGATGCTAGATGAGGGAGAGTCTGAGAAGTTTGTGAGGAGGAAGAGATGGGATCCAGGCCCTTTTTCTCTCTCCTTGACTTGCACTGTAGAGTGATGTTAGGGGAATCTTAGTGGGACCCAGTGGGTGACAGAAGGAAGACCTTGAACTGGGGTAGCTCCAGAACCCCTCTACCCTCCTCCCCAGTATCCTCAGCTGCTTATAACAACTGAAACAACGTGTATAGAAGGGGCATGACTTCACTCTATCTATCCATCCATCCATCTGTCTGTCTCTCCATCCTATAACCCTGACCCTGACCCAGACCATGTTGGCTCAGCTTGTTGGTTCTTCAGTGCAGTACTACTGTGCAGAACCCTGAAGTATTGATTTTGACTTAAAGTGATTTTGATTTAAAGTGATACTGGAATCTGTAGAGGATTAGAAAGAAAAAAAAGGATAATTATGGTTCCCAGATACCTTATAATATAGTTGGTAAAATATACTTAAAAACATTAATTAAAAAGATTAAACACTAAAAAATAAAATAAAAAAATAAGCACTAATTTGCATGCCACATGCTCAGTAGGCCTTTAAAAAGGTACAGATTGTTATGGGTTGGAATGGTTAGAGAAACCTTTGTTACCAAGTGTAGGCATAAAATAGATCCCGAAAGAGGCATAGCTTTTGAAGAGTAGGAAGGGAAAACAGACTGCTAAGATGTCATTGATCAAGTCATTCTTGGTGGGACTGTGGGCACACTTGATGTAGGGAGCAGGGAATAATAATCTAGGCTGGAAGAGAAATTTCTTGCAGAGCGTAATGAGAGAGAAAGCTGAAAAGATGACTTGGAAAGATCTCGAATGCTTGAAGAATGATTTCAGACGTCATTACGCAGGTAGTCCTAATCTCTTTACACCTGGATTATCATGGTAATGGCTTCCTATTTTATTTCTTTGGCTTTGTTCCCTCCCTTGTCCAATTTCTCTGCAGTATTACTGCTAGAGTAGTCTCCTTTAATCTTCTCTTGAAACAAATAATGGTTTCTTCTTGGATCCTGCTTCCAGAGCCTACCCATCCGTGCAGTGTTATTTTATACTATTCCCCATCTGTGCTATTAATCTGAAATGGGCGGCTCTCCTCCTTGTCCTGCCAGTGTTGTGAGAATTCCCAGTGCTGTCTCTTTGCTTATATTCCACCTCACAGCTCTGAAACCCCTACTCTTAACTTTTCCTAGAGAATTTACTTAATCGACATCAGAATAAAGTGAAGCCCAAAGAATTTTCATTTACTTGCCCAAGACCGTTAAGTGTTTATTTGGAGTTGTTGACAGAGTATGTAGTCTTCATTATTGGCAGCTGGGACTAGAGAGGAGCTAAGTGATCAAAGGAGAGAAGAAGAGGATCATGAAACCAAAAGGAGGATCTGTAACATACAACTATGGGAAAGCCAAGGCCTGAACTTGGAGGGCCTGATGGAAGAGAGTTGTCATCTAGGTAGAAGCCCAGGGTTGTGTAAGCCAAAGATTTAAGAATGTTAAATGAAGAAGGGAAGGCTCAAATGCCATCGAACGAACAAGAATAGACTCAAGAAAAAAACATTTGATTTGGCTGGAACTGTAGGGATGGTGAGAATAGAAAACATTGCAGCATAATGGTCAGGGAGGGACCAGATTATTGGTGTTCATGAGAATGCAGGTGAGTAGGAAATATACTCAGTGGGTATTTGACAGAATGAGTTAGGGGAGACTTGAAAAACTGAAAAGACCAAGTGAAATGGTCAAGAAGAAACAACTGAAATGATACCATACTGGCCAAAACAGTCATAGAGACGGCTTTTCAGGCAACAGCTTTAATTCATGACGGACTTGAATATGATAATCTTACTGGTGTTTTCTCTTTGAAAAATTTTCAGGGAATATGGCTGGGGAAACCAATTTTAAGTGGCACTCTCCCTCTTTGGTATGGTCGGGGAAAATAGGTAATGACATGCACATCAAAAAAGTGTGTGTGACAGTCCCATTTATCAAAGATTGAGTTTTAGTAAATTTGCAGTTTTGAAATTTCTCATTCTTCTCACCTTCCCTTAGAGGCAGGGGAAGATTTTACATTCTGTGCACCCAGAAGAAGGATTAGAGTGATGAATTTCCCTGGATTTTTTTTCTTTTTCGATGAATTCTTGCACTGTCCTTTGTTATTTGGAATTGTTTGAAAGTTCATTTAGTTTTACGTATTTTCTGGGAAGGAAACCGATAATCTCCCCAAAACATTCTCTTTATTTGAAATCCAGCAAGCTTGTTAGTGTGATATATATTGACTATAGTCATTTCTCAGCAAGCATAAGATAGCAAACATTAAAAAGGTTTCTGATCCTGATAAATGACTGTAAATTCAAAGACTGACCTCACAAAGATTTTTCTCTAAACCACAAATTAAATGATGCCTCAGAATCTGAGACCTTTTAGTTTAGGGAATTTCTTGGATCCAATAAAGTCACGCTTTTAGAAATAAAGATTGCTTTCACTCATTCTTGTGAAATGTGGTTTTAAGGCAGAACAGTTGTGTGGTGCTTGAGAGACCATAAAGAATTCATAGGAACCCTCGTCTTATCTCAGAGGAAATAGTTTGTGTCTAGTCAGATAGGAGAGGGCATACTTTGAGAAAAGTGGGAGTGTGTACCTGGAAGAAAGTACCATAAAAGTAGGGTGCTGTTTGTTCTTGTAATGAGTCTGATTTATCATTGCCAAATTTGAGCCAGATTTAGCATTTGAGACTTAATCACAGAGAAGGTAGTGAGATGGTCTGAAAACTTACTCTTCAGGGAACTTCCCTTTCTTCCGTGGTGAAGTTGGGGACCCATGGCTGCTTTTAGTTCATTGTCCTTGTTCCACCTCCCTCCCTCTAGAGAGAGAAGCAGGGCTTAGAGAAAAATACACTCTAAATCAGGGGCCCCCAACGTCTTCTCTAAAGGGCAAGATAGTAAAATTTTAGGCTTGCAGGCCATATGGTCTCTTTCACAACTACTCAGTTCTGCTGTCACAGCATGAAAGCAGCTACAGACAATATGTGAATGAATGAGCATGGCTGGATTCCAATAAAACTTTATTTTCAAAAACAGGCGCTGGGCTGGATTTGGCCTGTTGGCAGTTGTTTGCCAATCCCTTTTCTAGACTATGGAGGGGAATATTTCTTGACAAAGCCCTGGAGGGAATATTTCTTCACAAAGTCTTGGGGACATCATAGAAAGATAAGTAAAGGGATTTGGTCCAGTGAGATTGAGTGGTTTTTAATACCATGGTCTCTTAGTTTATATTTTACTAGGATCTTCATTGTAGTTGAAGGCTCCCTCCTTCTTTTCCTACCTCTGTGTTTCCTTTCCTTCCTTGTTTTCATCATTCCTTTATTCCATCTTCTCTTTGATTTTTAAAATAATCTGTTAGTAACATGTAATTTACTAAATTCTCTTCTGAGTCTTAGTCTCCCTGCTATCATGTGGTCAGGCTCTGCACACCCACCAAATTGTTGGGAATATTATTAATGAGATAATGATATGATGGTACTTAATATATGTCTGAGTTTGGGGTAGTTACAGAATTGAAATGGTTTTGATTTTATTTAGTCACTTAATTTGTATTTCAAAGTATTGAATTTATTTTGGACTAGGAAGAAAGTAAGTGTTCTATTGAAAGTAAGATAAACTGTATTTGTTGCTTCTTGTTTCCTCTCTCCTGACTTCCCCCATCTAGAATTCAAAGCCCAAATTTACCCTTGCCCTAGATTTCCAGATACAATGTATGGTAATTCTGACAACAGTATATTTTCCTACTAAAAATGAAGAACAATCACAGGTAGCATCTGTGAACTTCCTTTTTTTGGGGGGTGTTCTTTTATTTTGCTCTTACTTTTTATGGCATGCTTGTGTTTTTATTTTCTAAGTGAGCATTTTAGAATATAGATGTATCTCAAGTGATGGTTAGTTGACCTGCTTTGCTACCCTGTCCCCATATGTGGTGATAGGCCTTCAAGTACAGTCTGTTCTGCTAAGCAGCATGCGTTAGTAACATGAAGCAGTTTGTACCTGGTTGTTAGTGGAAGCATGTCAGTGTAACGTGAAAGCTGCCATGGTTTATAGTTGATTTGTCCTGTCACGTTAATATTTCAGCCAGTAATACACAGCAGCTGAATCCACAGTATACTAACACAGCTGAACGTAGCACGCTGTGGAGGGATATTGCATCGCACACGATGTGCATTCACTCCCTATCCTTCTCTTTGGCTCAGTTTTGCCACACAACTTGTATTTAAATATTTACTGCATGATTTCCCCTGATCTTTGTGAAAAGAAACGAACTCAAGACAATGAGCCAGAGCTGTCCCTATTTGGTGTCATTACTTTGTCCCAAACGTGCTTCTCCACTGTGACTTGCCATGCCGTCCCCCCACTCTTCCTGTAACTCGGCTGTCCAATCTTTCCTATAGCACCTTTCATTAAGCTATCTCTGTGTTCATAAGTCTTATATTTACTGTAGTAATTCCTTATTTATTAGGAATATGGCATGGCAGTTTAGGTAGGTTAATATTTTTAACTGGAGTTACTTTAGTTTTTGTTAATGCTTTGGTTACAGAGTTGTACAGGCAACTGTAAGGTAAGGTCTGGCCTTACCATATTTTTCTCATAAACCTCTTGTTCTTACTATGTAATTAACTAGAACACAGTTTTTTTTTTCTTTTAAGGAATGCATATGTCACGTTGTAACAGAAACATTTGTATTTTCAACTAGAGATTCTCTTCTTTTATAGGCTATGCATTCTTAATCCTTTACACTTTCAATATATGTTATAAGTTTTAAATCCTTCTCTATCCTCATGCTTTTCTTCAGGAAAAGTTCCAGATTGCCAGCATCTCTCTTAAACTGTGGTGCCCAGAAATCAGCACCAAACTTCAGATAGGATTGATCAGGTCAGTGTCCCGTTAGGACTCTTCACCATTAGTTAGTATATACTGAGTTTGTAAACAACCCAAACCCAAACCTCCTTGTTTCACTAATCCTAGTTGGTTTTTAAAGGGAAAGTATAGACCAATTCTGTTATGTTTTCTTTTTGAATTTGCCTGTTTATGGGAGAGATATTGCCACCTTTGACCACAAAGGGAGGTGTAGGTTGGAGCCAAGCAGCGCAGGGATCATAGGATGTGATCATTACAGGGGACCATTTAAAAAAATTTTTTTTATGTTTATTTATTTTTGAGACAGAGAGACAGAGCATGAGTGGGGGAGGGGCAGAGAGAGAGGGAGACACAGAATGTGAAGCAGGCTCCAGGCTCTGAGCCGTCAGCACAGAGCCCGACGCGGGGCTCGAGCTCACAGACCGTGAGATCATGACCTGAGCCGAAGTCGGCCGCTCAACTGACTGAGCCACCCAGGCACCCCACAGGGGACCATTTTTTAATCTGGAGCTACTTTTCTCTATGATGACGTTTTCTCCACCCACATCATAAAGGCACCACTTGGCACCTGACAGAGGTCAGTTTATCACTGTCCTCTGTTCTCATTAAACCATTTGCATCAATTAGCAAATTGATACTTCAGAATAAAAGTAAAATCTGGTTAGGAGCTACCACAAGAGAAGCCCCAAGTTCTTTAGTGGGTTGGTGAGAGATTACATCTGGATAGGAAAGATCTTTATGAAGGAGGTGACGTTTGGGATGGGCCCTGGAAGATTGTTAGTATCAATAGAAGCTAGAGACAAAGAATGAGCAGGATTTTGGCTAGCAACAGTAGCACATTTGGAGCACAACAGAACAATGCAGTTTGTCTAAATCATAGACCATGTGTACAAAGTAGTGGGAGGTAAGTAAGAGGAGGCATTTTAAAGATACATTGATTCAGGTAGAGCCTTAAATATTCAGCTAAGAAGTTTAATGATTGTTCGTGGTAGTGCTATGATTGGGATTATATTTAGGAAGGGAAATATGCCAGGAAACAATATATCGAATGACCGGGGGTGGGGGGGCGGGGGAGGGAGAAGAAGGGAAAAGGGGCTGATTGGGATCAAAGGACATGAAACTCAGTATTAAAGCTCCAGGTGACCCATGTTTCAGACTTGGGGAAGTTTTCACACGTGTAGCTAAGGTGCTTGCTCACCTAGCTCAATGATCAACTGGGAAAATGAGGGAGAGAAAAGGGTGCAGTCAGAACCTTCTTCTCGTCAGTGGTTACCCAGAGTGTATCTCTTTCCATTAATGGTTAAGTTCAGAATTGAGAGTCTTCAGAAACATTTAAAGCAGTTTGACAGAATTATCATATGCCTTTTGTCTTGTAATGATAAAAATATTGTTTTGCATTCTGATGTTGGGCTCTGTGGTGTCAACACAGAGACTGCTTGGGATTCTCTGTCTCCCTCTCTCTCTGCCCCTCCCCGACTTGCCCTCTATCTCCCTCTCAAACTAACTAAATAAATAAAACTAAGAAACATCTTCAAAAATGAGTTATTAGAAATAGAAAAAAATTTTTAAATACTTATTTATTATCTTGAGAGAGAGAGAGAGAAATCCTAAGCATGCTCCATCCCCAGCACGGAGCCCGACATGGGGCTCGATGTCACAACCATGAGATCATGACCTGAGCTGAATCAAGAGGTGGATGCTAAACCAACTGAGCTACCCAGATGACCCTCTAATAATTCATTTTTAATGTTTTGTATGAAGTCATAAATCTATGAAGGATTAGGAAAAACAAAAAAGAACAAACAGTGACTGCTCTTCCACTGTAGATGGTTGAAAAGCCCTGTTAGAGCCTACACTCTGTTTTCTCTGACCCGTGGGTGCTACTGCTTCCCCTGTCCTGAGATACAACAGTCTTTTAGTATCTTTGGGGTTTTTCAGTTTTGTTCTTTTTGCTGAGCTGGGTTTTGTATTCACTGTTACCCAGCGTTCCCTTCCCCTTTTTCTTTTTATAAATGCATTCGTAGGATTTGGAGTAGGAGAAGTTAATATCAACCCAGAAGAGAGGGATTTTTTGTTTTATAAAATATCTTAATGTTTTAGCAACATACTTATATCTTGATCTAGTTTCATGATAAAATAATGTCACAATCATTTCCATCCTCCTTCCCCCGTTTTTTGTGGACCCGTTTCCTTTTTAAAAAAAATTTTTTTATGTTTATTAATTTTGAGAGAAGGGGAGAGAGAGAGAGAGAGAGAGCAGGAGCAGGGTAGGGGCAGAGAGAGAAGGAGAGAGAATTCTAAGCAGGCTCTGTGCTGTCAGTGCAGAGCCTGATGTGGGGCTCAGACTCACAAACCGTGAGATCATGACTTGAGCTGAGATCAAGAGTCGGATGCTTAACCAACTGAGCCACCCTGGCGCCCCCCCCTCCCCCATTTCCTTTCTTGAATCCATTTGCTATAGCTTTGTGTTTACATTCAGACCATATTGTCAGAAGGGGTGACACCCAGAAATGAGGTTGGTGTCATTCTGTGTTCTAGGGTTGCTTATAAATGGTTTTGGCTCTCTTGAAACAGGATGAGATAATGATTTAGGATTTTCAAGCTTTGTGCTTACTCTAAAAGTAGTCTACAATACCTTGAATGTTTGTTCAATGCATGGGTACTTCATACACATTCGTGTAAGATCCTGGAATAGTGATGGTGATGGTATTTTTAATCTGTGTTCCATAGACCAGTGCTTCACAGAGTGTGGTCCTGGCACTCCAGTATGTCCAAGACCCTTTCAGAGTGTAAAGTAAAGACTATTTTCAAAATCAGATTAAGAATTTATTTACTTCATTATGAATACTGGAGTTTTCTAGAGGCTACATGGTGTGTTAGTATGTTATCATCACACTGTTGGCCAATCACATGTTTGCTTGTGTGTTCTCATATTTTAGAAATTTTTCACTTTTTACCTAAGTGTGTTCAAGATAGCTTGAATAGTCTTATATCTCTCATAGTTAAATACTTTCCCTTAAAGAAAACTCCTGGCACAGATGACTTCATTGGTAAGTTTTACCAGTTGCTTAAGGAAGAAATAATACACAAATCCTACATACATTCTTTTGGAAAATCAAAAAAGAGGGGATGCTTTTCTGACTGATTCTATAAGGATCAGGACTACCTTACACAAAACCCAGACAATTCTGAGAATATTACAGACGAATCTCTCTTGTGAATATACATGTAAAATTCAAAATGAAATTTTAACAAATTCAACACAATATAATATAAAAAGGATGATGCATCATGATGAAGCGGGTTTATCCTAGGGATGCAAGGTAGACTGAATATTAGAAATCAGTATGATTCACCAAATTAACAAACTACAAGGAAAGATCATATGATTATCTTCATAGACACAGAAAAAACCTTTGATACTTGATAAAAACTCTCAGCAAACTAGAACTGGAAAGGGACTTCCTCAGCCTGTTGAAGTGCATCTGTGAAAACCCTATGGCTAATACCATACTTAGTAAGGAAAGATCAGAGGCTTTATCTCTACGGTTAATAGCTGTTAGGTTAACAGATGTTTATTCTCATCAATTCTCTTCAATACTGGAGGTTCTGGCCAATGCAATAAGGCAAGAAAAAGGTATAAAAGGCACTCAGAGTATAAAGGAAGAAGGAAAACTGTTTTTATTCACAGGTGGTATAATGATTTATGTAGAAAAGCCCAAGGAATCTACAGAAAACCTTCTAGAACTAAAAAGTGAGTTTTTTTAATGTTGCAGGATACAAGATCAATAATTAAAAATCAACTGTATTTTTATATGCTAACAACAAATAATATGAAATTGAAATTTTAAGAATATCATTTTAATAGCATGAAAAATAGGCAATACTTAGGGATAAATCTAATAAAAGATATGAGAGGGGTGCCTGGGTGGCTTAGTCGGTTGAGCGTCCGACTTCGGCTCAGGTCATGATCTCGCCCCGGTCTGTGAGTTCAAGCCCCGCATCAGGCTCTGTGCTGACGGCTCAGAGCCTGGAACCTGCTTCACATTCTGTGTCTCCCTCTCTCTCTGCCCCTCCCCCACTCATGCTCTGTCTCTCTCTGTCTCAAAAATAAACATTAAAAAAAAATTTAAAAAAATAAATAAAAGATGTGAGAGACCTATATGTTAAAAACTGCAAAACCTTTCTGAGGGACACTAAAGAAGACCTAAACTACTGGTATACCATGTTTATAGGTTAGAAGGCTCATTATGGTAAGGTATCAGTTTCTTCCCAAATGGATATACATATCTAATCCTAGCAGGTCAAAACCCAACCAGTTTTTTTCCCCCCTTGGTAGAGATTAACAATCTGATTCTAAAATGTATTTTGAAACACCAAGGGCCTAAAATAGCGAAAACAATTTTGAAAAAGAAGAACAAAATTAGAAGACTCACACTGCCTGATTTCAAGACTTATGATAAAACTGTGGTAATTAAGACAGTGTGGTAATGGTTTTAAAAAGACACATGGATCAGTACAGATCAATGTAACAGAATAGACAAAAATAGATTTACACATGCATAGACAACTGATTTTCGACAAATGTGGAAAGACGATTCAGAAGAAAAAGGATGATCTTTTCAACAAATGGTGCTAGAACAATTGAACATCTCTACCGAAAAAGGAACTTCAGTCCGTGCCTCTGAAATTTAACTTCAAATGGATCAACTTAAATGTAAAACCTAAAACTCAAAATTTCTAAAAGAAAACGTATATATTTTTTTTAATGTTAGTTTTAATTTCTTTTACACGAAGTGTCAAAATAGATACCCTACATAAACAGGAGCTGTTTGGAGTTCTCAGTACATGTGAAAAAAGGGTCCTGAGACCAACACGTTTGAGAGCTGCTGCTATACACTTTATAGCTTGTTGGATTTCCTGGTGGATTCATAGTGTATTATAAACGTGCTTCATAAAACTTCTGCATTATCAGTCAGGATAATTGTACTAAGAAAGTATTGTAAGCTCATAACCAATGAGTAAACCTGAGATTGTTGCTAATTGCTCTTTAAAATCAGTCCTACTCATAAGCTGCCAGCTTCTAGGGTTTAGCACAAGTACGGTCGATTTAGGTACCCTTGATAAATACTCAAATGTAGAAATCCAGAGTGCTTATCCTCTTACTTTTCTACGTCTGCCATTCTGTGTTATGACTCACAGCCACCTATTTATTCAGAGTATGTGGTTTCATGTTACAGCCAGCATTTAGAGAGGGATTTTGGTCAGAATCTTGCCATTGATAGAGAGGGCAGTGCTGTACGTGTTTATCTTTGATCCTCCCGACACCATACAAGGTGGCGTAGTGGAGATCTGTTGTTATCTGCCTGGCATGTCTCTACCCCTTCTTCTTGTAATACTATCCCATGTTCATCTTTTCTGTGTGCCATCCCTGTGACTCTGGTGGGCTGTACATTGTAGTTCCTCTGCTGCCTGGAAGGGATTAGTCCGAGGGCTGGGTAAATCATCCATCCTGGCTCAGTCAGAGTCTTCCCTAGAACATTTGAAAATTGAAATAGGAAGAGGAAAACTTTTTTCTGTGCTGTGATGCTCGTAGGCTGGGATGAATGGAGTCCAGGACTGTAGGCAGCCATGTTCCTCCCCATGTGGAAAAGTCTCTAGATCAGCACTGCCCAGGAGAAATATAATGCAAACCACAAATGTGAGCCACATGTAATTTCTAGTAGCTACATTAAAAAAACCAAGAAGAAACAGGTGAAGTTAGTTTTAACGATGTTTTATTTAACTTATTGTATTCAAAATATTTCAGTATATAATCAAAATTAAAGTTAAAGAGATATCATACAGATGCATAATTTTTTGTCCCAGAGATATGTTTTTATACTAAGTCTTCGATATCTGGTGTGCATTTTACTCTGTACCACCTCTCAATTTAGACTTTTCCTATTTGAAATGCTCCGTAGCCATATTTGGTTAATGGCTACCCAACTGGACAGCGCAGCTCTACACAGTGGGAGTGAGGAAAGCCAACATGGAAAAAGAAGTAAAGATGAGAGATGAAGACAGAAAGAATACTCTCTGGGGTGACGTTTTGGTTTTAGTTCTTGAGTTTTGAGGAGCTGTTTTGGCCTTAACTCCTACTATAAGCTCCAATTTTGGAGTCTGAGCTTCTCTCATAGTTTTCCAAGAAATAATCTTTTTAGCTTAAATGATTGTGACTTGGGTTTTTGTCGTTTATCATCGGAAAAATCTGAACTCCTACAGGAAGGCATCGTTATCTCCAATTCCTTCCTTCCTTCCTTCCTTCCTCCCTCCCTCCCTCCCTCTCTCCCTTCCTTCCTTCCTTCCTTCCTTCCTTCCTTCCTTCCTTCCTTCCTTCCTTCCTGCCGTCCTTCCGTCCTTCCGTCCTTCCTTCCTTCCTAGGAAACTTGAGCTGAGAGAAGTTAAATGGACTCTGCAGGGTTATCTTGACTATATACTATAGCACATGGGCTTCAGCCCAGGTTTGTCTCTCTCAAAAGCGAGTGCACTTTCCACCACAAGAGATTGCTAGAGAAGCTAGGTGTAGAGCAAGTCCTTTGCTTTGGGGAAATGGATGAAGCTTTTATTCTTACACATGCAATGCCCAACATAGTTCTTTCTAGCTTCTGGCATAATGGAATTATGAAAATAATTCTTTTTTTTTTTTAATCTTTTTTTTGAGAGGAACTTCTTGGTGGGAATGCATAGTAGTCTTGTCAACACATTCTACCTCCACCCCTTTGTAAAAAGTGACTTCTGCAAGTCACGTGGCAGTAAGTGGAACCTATTTCAGTCCTGCATATCCTGTGGTCACATCCATGCTGCCTTGTAGATTGGTGGAGTAATAGAATCTTGTTTCATTTGAAATATATTGTAGCCTGTCCAGGAAACTTTATTAGCACCTCTAAACAACTACGTCAATGAAGAGCAGAATTTATGAGTCCTGTTAAGGCCAGATCTATGTTCCACCCTAAATAAAAGGTTAAGCAAGTTTTCATAATAATTTTAGAATGATTCAGTCTTTTCTAGTTGCTGTAACTGATATTTCAAAAAACTGGAAATCAACAAGAGGCTCTTCTTTTCTGTATTTCAGAATCATTCTTTTGAATGATTATAATACTCTGATACTGAGTTAATAGCTGATCCAATTTAGCAAATTGTCATGAACCCATATGCTGAGAATTAACATGACTGAGGCTTGAGGTTTTATGCTAGGACACCCAGGCAATCCATAATTGCAGTAAAAGAAATTTGTACTTGATAGCACATAGCCAAAAGTTCAAGTTAATTTATTCACCTCATTAGCACACTGTCAGATGTTTCATTATTAGACAATAACATAACGATCCAAGGAAGTTTAACTTAATGGGACAGCATAACATAAAGCTGCCCCACATGAAAATCTACTAAGCAAGTGTGCTGTCTGGTCTACAACTCTAAGGTCTGAGCCTGCCATCCCCATCACACCTCTCACTCGAACATTCCTTCCATACTTCTTTTATGCCAAGTATTAAAAGAAAAAAAAATGATATCTTCATACTGAGAGTCTTCCCCATGATCCTCTTGTACTGTTCTTGCTTCTCACCCAGAGTTACCACAGCTGGCAGCCAGTTCTTGGTGTCCTGGGAAATCTGCTCATGAAGTCCTGCCATGACCAGAGTCCCCTTCAAAATCGGTTCTCCTTTAATCTCCGATTTCCTAGGGCTAAGTAGTCGGTTCTTTCCTTTCTTAGTTGTAGGGAGTAGGAGGGGAAACTACATTTACACATACACCCAGTTTGGAGGGGCTTCTGGAGTATGCGACAGAGTTTTGTTTCTTGACCCCAGGTCTTTCAAGGGTGTTTGTCTTTTTGTGTCACTAAACTATAGATATTTTTTGTATAGGTTTCTGTATTTGTGTTTTTCAATAAAAAGGTAAAATAATAAAAATAAAAGCAATATATTGATTATAGAGAGTTTTAAGGATTTAATATTTTTCTATTTGCTTTGCCGTAGTCTTGTCCTTTGCTAAGAACCCAAGGCTGTGAGAGCTGTAATATTGTAAGAAAAATACCCTTCAGAGCCATCCTTAGAAAGAAGTCCATTAAACAAATATTTATTGAGTTGTTGCTATGAATCAGGTACTGTTCTTGATGCCAAGGATATATACGGTGTATATACTTATATTTGATAAACATGATATATATGATCTGTGTCCTCATTGTGCCTTTTAATTATGTCAGTGACAGCACAGGTTGAAAGACTGTTTATTCTTTAGTATACTGTTTGGGGATATTGTCATGATGATTTATACTTATATACGAAGCCACTGACATTCTTGGTAGACATCTCTCAATAGGTAGCATAGTAGTTCTCTGTTGCTTGCATAATAAACTACTACAAAAATTTTTAGAGGCTTTAAACAGTAAATATTCATTATGGCATGGTTTCTCTGGGTGAAGAATTTAGGAGTGACTTAGCTGGGAGGTTCCAGCTCAGAGTTTTTCACGTGGTTGTAGTCAGGATACTGGCAGTGACTATGGTCATCTGAAGGTTTAGCTGGGCTGGCGGATCCAAGATGGCTTACTCCTGTGGCTGTTGGCAGGAAGGCTTAGTTCCTCATCACATGGGCCTTTCCAGAGGCTGCTTGGGTATCCTTACAACATGGCACCTGACTTCGTCCAGAGCAAGCAATCTGGGAGCGTGAGTATGAAGGAAGCTGAATTGCTCTTTAAGATCTAGTGTCTGAAGGCTGTACACTGCCACTTCCTTTTATTTAGAAGTGGCTTAGGTCCCGCCCACACTTAAGGAAAAGAGAATTAAGCTTCACCTCTTAAAGGCAGCAATATCAAAGAATTCGTAGACATATTTTAAAACCACTACAGGTAGGAAGTAGGTAATTGGGTAGAGAGATAGATAAACAGTAGGGTCTAACTCATGAGCGTTATATTATCTTCGTATCCCTCTACTTACTAGAAAATTAGCCTGAACATTTCTTATTCTTTCTGTTTTTGTGTCTCCTTCCATCTGGAATACTTTACATTACAATTTCTATTAAAATCTTACCCATTGTATGTGGCTTTCTACCACCGTCATGTCTGGGGGGAGTGAATGTTTGAGGCAAGGCCTGGGGTGGACAAGTTTGAATTCTGTTCAAGGAAAAACAAGATTGTTGAATAGGGATCGGCAGATTAAAGGGCTCGAATTCATTTGGTACATGCTGAAAAGCCACTTGAAGTTTGAAAACAGAGGCAAGATACAGTCATGATTTCACTGGAGGTGGCCCAGGGAGGCAAGGGGCCTAGTTAAAGGAGCCTGCAGTAGTCTAGAAGCAAAGTGATACAGATAGAAAGGAAGGGCTGATGGTTATGAGTTTAAGTGCCTTCTGGCAGAATTAGTCTAATTCATTCTGAATTTTCATATGTTGTAGCACAGTGCCCTGAACAGAATGCATGCCCAGTGAGGTTTCACTCGAAATGTGTGTGTGTGTGTGTGTGTGTGTGTGTGTGTGTGTGTGTGTGTGTCTGCGTGTGTGTCTGTGTATATAGGACATATAAAATGACTGAGTGATAATATAGATGAGTTCTTATATTATTCAAGTGAACCCTACTTTTTCAACTGATTCTTTAAAAAAAGAAACATTATGGTCCACAATTATAGCCATTAAAATCCTAAATCTAAAGAAAACATAAAAGGAAATGCAATTCTAGAAGTTATTCTATTTTTATTCAGAACCTATATTTTATTTGGTGTGAGGAGACTAGCCTAATAAAGAATAGAAACAGACTTCTGATTATGTAATAGCCTGCAATTATTTTTATGGCTATTGCATTCCAGTCCTCTTATGTAATATTTACAATGTACATGTGTAGCAAGGGCACAAAATACAAGTCCTAACAATCTTAACAGTAAATCAGAATCAAGTCACGCAATGTAACATTCGCGAACTTGCTTGGCTGATGCAGACAACCTTTGTTAAGAGTACATAAAATACCAAGTTTATAACTCTGTGGGAAATTTGGAGTTTTAAGTTCTGAAATTTAATTATCCCCCCACCCCGTAATTAATTCTGCCAAGACATTTTGATATTGGTTTAATTGTGAAGATGGGGGAAAACTCACATTACATTTTGAAAACAACAAAATGTTTTAAATATTATATGAATGTGATGAGAATTTCAGCAGATTATGGCTACAAAAGATTATGATTCATCCTGAAAACATAACCTATGGAGAATCATCAACTGTTCAGAATGAGCTCTTCCAGATGACAGATCTTACGAAGAAAACCTGCCAATAAAAGAGAGAATGCTAGAAGAAAAAGAATCCCGTTGACTTTCAACATATGGCCCCGACACTGACATATTTTATAGTTTTTAGTGAATAGCAACCCAAAATAACTAGGTTGATAAGAACCAAAAAAAAAAAAAAATCGAACGCGTGAATTAAAAAAATTCCGCTCTGATTTTTTTTTTCCACTTTTATTTCAGAGGATGTTTTTAATGGAGTGTGTATGTGTCTGTGTACAGGGGTGATGAAAGGGTACCTCTTAATTAAATTTTCACCTTTCAGGATAAAAAAGCCTCCTAGCAAACTGAAAATAAAGACAGATATCCATGTAAATTTATGCATTAGTGAGAAAATTGCCATCACTATCTATTATCCTTCTTCTTGGTTCTCTCAGCTACATAGTCCCTGCATTTGTTCATGTCTTTCCCTCTATTCTCTCCAGAGACTCCTCGTCTTATCCCTTTCTTTAGTGATACCTTTCAACTGCTACTTAGAAAGGGGCCATTAGAGGTTATCTGGTTTACTTCCTTGGTGTCAGGTAGATTTTATAGTATGTCTGCATGCTCTGTGATGTGATCTCATGTGTTCATTTTTCCTTTCACTTGATGGATATTGGGTACCTGCAGTGCGCCAGGCACTATACTAGAGAATCTTGGAGTTTACTGTCTGAATCCTGTTTGATGTATTTCCAGATGTTTTTGGAATATAATGGGTCAAAGAATTATGGTGAGCGAAGTTTGTAGGTCAAGTTTGCAGGTAAAGTTTATTTCTACCATTTCCTTTCCTAAAATGGAACGGATTCAGATAGATACTCCTTCTTGAGAGCTCTAGGTTTCTCCTAAATTCCCCTAAGATGGCCCCATGGGAACTGTGGTGCTAATTTAGAGCAGGATTGGCCAGACAGGGAGATTCACTGCCAAGGAACTGTGAAGCAGTGGATAAATGCAAACACACCAAAGTGTCGCTGCGTACTAGTTCTGTGCCTTGCTTTCTTCATCTGGAAAAAAAAAGATGAGCCTTATAACTACCTATTTCTGAGAGTGGCTGGGAAGATTGAGTTAATGCATGTAACCAGTTAGTCCAGTGACTATCACAGAGTGCTCTGTAAATGATAACTGTTACTGTTCCTGTTACCGTGATTGTTATCAAAATTAATCCTTCAAAAATTTTTAATGTTTATTTATTTTTGAGAGCAAGAAGACAGAGCATGAGTGGGGAAGGGGCAGAGAGAGAGGGAGACACAGAATCTGAAGCAAGCTCCAGGCTCTGAGCTGTCAGCACAGAGCTCGATGCGAGGCTTGAACCCATGAACTGTGAGATCATGATCAGAGCCGAAGTTGGGCGCTTAACCAACTGAGCCACCCAGGTGCCCCCAAATTAATCCTTAAACTAACAGGACAAGTATTTACTAGTTGCTATCACTATTAGGATTTCCACAACAAATCCAAGCCTAGATGTTACGTGGAATAAACTTAAAAGGGCTGTACTTTAAGGCATGGTTTCAAATAGCTTCATTAAACCTAACTGGTCAAATTGGTTTTAGTCTGGTTTTCTTTATTGCTTTAAAAAAACCTTTCAATTCCCACAAGCTTTTAGTGTCTTCTTCTGCCTGTTCTGGGGTGCTTTGCAGGCTTTCCCCTTTGTTAGCTCCCCTGAGAGGTTTTTTTTCTAAGGAGAGCTCCTATTCTAATTCACCCCCACACGTGTCTCTTTTTCTTTGGAGAGGGGCTCCTTCCTCGTCATCTCCCACCTCCAATGGCCACACCTTAGCTGCCTTCAAAAATCCCCATGGACGTTTTTATTTTGATCAGTAAAAAAAGAAAAGTAAGCAATAGGTCACGATAAGAAGCATCATTCCTGACTGTCCCATCCTGAGTTCCAGGAAAGCCTCACTTACCACTGCAGCCTTTGAAGTACCTTCCTTATCAGTCTGAAGTTGCCAACAACTGGGCTTGGCAGGAAGATGTTATCTTAAAGAGATGGTGCATTTCTCTCTTTATGTGGACATTTAAAACCATCAGAGCAAAACACTGTTTCAAATGTGAGGTTTATGGAACTTTACTCCTGTGTAAAGTTACACTCAAGATTTGTGCACGTTGCTTTTTGTAACTTATACCTCGGCGGGGCTGGGAGGTATTAAATCAGAGTTAAAATCTGGGTAAGAGCTTGAGCTTGTAGTCGGATTGCTTATGTCTGGACACACCCAGCATTTATTGTGTAGCATTGGCAAATTACTCAAACCCTCCAAGCCTCAGTTTCCTTAATTATAGAATGAAAAGAATAATCTCTGCCAAAATGTCACCCTGTCAGTGCTCTCTCTTGACTCCACCTGCCCTATCCTACTTACAGCCACTTTTCTCCCAAACTCACCACCACCCTGAGTTTTAGGAAGAAACTCTGAGGTTCTTTCTAGATTCATCACCCAAGTATGTATCCCTTAACTATAACAGAGTCTTACCTGTTATTTGAAAATTTGATGTGTCTTTTAAGTATCTTTCCCTCTACAGATTCCTCTTTTCTTTTTTCTTTTTTTTTTCCTTATAATTATTTGTTGACGAACTCGGGTCATTTACTTGAAGAGTTTCCCCTGGCCTAGATTTTGCTGATTGCACACTCCTTGTGAGATTCAACTTGTTCCTGTGTATTTCCTGCAAACTGGCAGCTGAATGGAAAGGCTTAATCAGATCTGGGTTCAGTGCCTTTGGCAAGATTATAAGTAGTGATTGTCAAGAGGCAGGTAAAGGTCTGGTTGTTGCATTTTCCATGATGTTAGCAGGCTTTGGTGCTTAATGCTCAGATCCCTTAATTCATTGGGGGCTACAAAATGATGATGCTCTAATTTTATCATTCTATTTTTATTTATTAGCTGGAATAATTTTATAAGAAGAGGATTTCTCTCATCTTCTGTTTGGTTGTCCAGTGGTATGGTACATATTGGAAAGACAGGGTAAATGCTTAATTCTGCCCTATTATTTGCCTAGCCCTTAAGATAATGAATTGGTCTGTCCCTCTTAGAAGTTGACTAATTGTCTGTATTCAAATTCATTTTGAACTCATGACTTTAAATATTCTCGATGGGTTGAAGTTCAAATGGTCCTATCTTTGGTCAGCAGTAACCTGAGTTACTTTCAAGTTGGTTCCTGAGTCCTTTTGACATGGCCTAGTAGTCTTTGATGTCCGATATAACAAGATGTTTGAAACTCATCTTGAATATTTCCTGCCCCACATCTGAAGTCACCCAGTTTTTTAAAGAAACTCTGATTTCATTTAGCAGGAAATATTTCACTCTCATGTTAGGCTCTTGGGATGTTCATTGCTACTAGGTTGATTGTAGTTTTTAGGCCTTTTTTTGTGGTACAGAGCTAAGGAATACGTATCCAACATGTTTAAGAAAGTTATAAAAATTTCAAATGTATACAGAGGTAGAGAGGATACTATACTGCATCATCATGTAACCCATTACTTGGTTTCAATAATTATAAACAGAAAACTAATCTATTTTAATTCTATTTTCCTCTTTTCCTGTCCCCCACACTGGATTATTTGGACTCAAATTCCATGCATCATGTAATTTTACTTATAAATGATCTTGAGCTCATGTTTGTTTTTTTCTGGGATCTTCTGTCTTTCCTTCTCTTCACCTCTCTTACTGACTCCGCCACTTAGCAGCTGGGACTTAAACTCTCTAAGCCTCCATCTTCTCAAAAAAAGCCATGATATAATGAATGGCCCAGTGCTAAGTATAAGATTATTTTAATCTTTTTCAGGGTACGTAAGGGGTGGGACTCTTCATGGTGCAGTGAAAATCTCTGAATACGTGTGCTTGTATCTAATTGCTAATTCAGGACAAAGTCTTAGAAGCTAACTCAAGGAATATACAAGGAATGGAGAGAGAAAGAGAAATATAATCTATATATTTTTAATATTTAATATTTATTTTGTATTATACGTTTTTTCTTCCAGAAGATTATACCAATTTACTCTCCCTCCAGTTTTTGTGATTGGTGCTCTAAGGTATGGTTACACTTGGGAGCAAATCTGGGACCACTAGGAGTTGGGACAGTTATAAAGGGTAGACATGGACTTATGGGGACAGGTTGCCATTTAGCGTTCTTTAACCCCAGCACTACTGACGTTTTTGTCAGATAATTCTTTTTTGTGTGGGGCTGTCTTATGTATTGTAGGATGTTTAGTAGCCTCCCTGGCCTCCATCCATTAAATGCCAGTAGAACTCTCCTCCTGCCCCCCCCACCCCGGTTGTCATGACCAGAAATTTCTCTAGACATTGCCAAATGCCAAAATGAAAAATTGCCCCAAGTTGAAAAACCACTGCATTTCTCCCCCTAATTTGTTTCTATAATGGAAATCTGTTTGTTAAATTTAATTCATAGTCTCTGCATACCAATAATGAAATTCCTATAAAGTAGTTAAGTATTTTCTCTTTTTTGTTACAGTAGATCGAGGGGTAAAAACAGTTCCTTTGGTAAAACTATGGGTGTTCTTGCCTTATTCGTTTGACAATAAAGAAAATTTGTGGGAAATGGAATATATTGAAAACTTGTTTATGAATCATAGTATTCTTTGTTCCATTTCGGTCATTCACACTTTCTCTAAGCCCGGTGGTGTTGCCCTGCTGTGTCCTGCCCATGCCTTCTCTCTGCGAAGCTGGCTGACAGGGTTTGCAGTCCTCCCCTGGTCCTCTTTAGTGCACTGAGGACCTGCTTTACTCCAGTGGTGATGGCCCTTTGCTTCTTCTTTATCTGGCCATTGATTTCACTTAAGAGTTTAACACCCTCCCTTTCTACCCTCCCAGTCATAAATGAATTTAAAGTACATAATCTTGGAACTTTATTTCAGCTTTTAGAAAATTGCATATGTGGTGTTTCCATTGGAGGCAAATCCGGTGAAGTTGATAGAGACCAGATCCGAAATGTTGTAGGGGGCAGACTGCATTTTGCCAGTTTTACCTTTTGTACCTGTTTGAAATGGTATGGAAAGAAATCAGAACCATTTGTTACCAGGGCTATAGTTTTGTGATGGGAACCCTGACAACAGAGCCTTTCTCTGACCCTGCTTTCCTCCCCGGGACTCTACCCCTGCCTTAGCTCCATTCTTTGCATGGGCTTTAGGATTGCACATGCGTCTCCTAAGGAACAACCACGTACAGACTTGGGGAGGTGCTCGAATTGGGTAAAAGGCTGTGCCTTCAGGCCTGTGGCGTTCCCAAGTGATCAAGCCCCCTTGACCTTCAGGTTCTTCTTTGTACTCACTCTTTTCCTTGTAAGAAAACTTGATAGTCAGCTGTGCTTTGAAGTTTGTGTTTTTCTTTATTGATTTATGCGTAAGCTCAAATTTAGAACTTTTTGTTACTGTCGTTAGGTTAGTATCTCTTGGTTCACACTGAGTTTTCTCTAATCTCTGTTCTAATATCAGATGCCACTTGTATCATTTATATTTCTTCATTCAGCAGATGTAGAGTGCTGTACTTCTCAGAGCAAAGGTTAGGGCCAGCGCTTCTGGAGCAAATCCAGTGTTAGCCCTTGATAGCTTTGGGTGTATGTCCATGAATAAAACAAGATTTTGACTTCCCTAACTCTTCCTAAGAAACATAGCCATTATACTATTGGTAAATCTTCAGGGTACTGATTTCCCTCTCTGTGGACTTTTTAGTTCTCTGTTTTCTTTACTTCCTCCATGATATTAGTAGGGGCGAGGGAAGATGAAAAGTGTGGAGAACTTACTGGAGGGAATGGTCACCCACGCCATGGTCACACCTAGACCGATAGAAGGTACCTTTTCTCTACCCAGAATCTCTCCATTGATTTGGATTAATTTGGAATTTCAGTCTCTGGTTTCCCTGAATAGTAAACTTTCTTTATACGTTTAGTGTACATTTAACTAAATAGATATTTGAGACCATGCTTCTGCCAAGATTTTTGGGGAATAGGAGATTTGGTACAGACCAGCGAAAAGGACAGCAAGTTTTAAAGAACTCCCCTGGGGATATACCTACTGTAGTCTCAGATTTTCTCAATTTGTGGACCCTTTGGGACAACACCTGCATTGAACCCTGAAGGTTTTCCATATCCCTGAATTAAGAAGCCAGCTGTTGCCTTTGCCTGCCTCCCTTTTTAATACAAAGTGCACCCAATACAGCTAGTACATGTTCTAACAAGTAAACCTTTTTCTTGATCACAGCGGAAGTTTGGATCTAGCAGAGTATTGCTGGGACACACAATTGTCTGGATTGGACCACACCTCTGCTTGAAAGCTGAGAGGGCTGGGGTTTTTGTTGTTGTTGTTTGTTTGTTTGTTTTTTAATGCAGATTAATCTGGCCTTCAAGCTCCTAACAAGTTGGGGATGGAGCTGTTCCAGTGTGGGGCCCCACCCCTGTAGTAAACAGTGGCTCCTAATTCATGATGGCTTTCCCTTCCAGGCAGGGAAAATTTGTTCTTAGTTAAAAAAGGATAAAAGTAAGCTTAAATTTGAAAGAGCATTTATACCTTCCTATTGCCATTTCAGATTATAGCTACTGTCAAAGACTGCGTGTGTGTGCGTGCATGTGTGCACAGGGTATCTTTTTAGGGGCTCTCCCCTGCTTTTCTTTACAGGTCTTTGTGTTCTGAAGGTCTTGGCAGGTGTGGACAATCATTCTAACTAACTATTTGAATGCAGCGTACAGTATTCGCTATTCGTACTTCAGAGATCTCTAGTAGGCACCTACTTCAAATAGAAAGTTCTTTCGCATTTCTGATTGCTGTAATACAATAAAATCGTTATTTTTACTTCACTTGAATAAGACTATCTCCATACTGCCTCATGTACTTTCCCTCATTTACTGTATAAATTTGATACTTATATATTTATTTAATGTGTATAAATTGTATAATGTAGATTTTTAGATATAATTAAATTTATTTGAGTTAGAAAATTTCATCCCCTTTTTAAATAAAATTTTAGATTAAAAATGTTAGTGGAGGGACATCTGGGTGGCTCAGTGGGTTAAGCATCTGCCTTCGGCTCAGGTCATGATCCTGCGATTCATGGGTTCGAGCCCTGCATTGGGCTGTGTGCTGACAGCTGAGAGCCTGGAGCCGGCTTCGGATTCTATTTCACCCTCTCTCTTTCTGCCCCTCCCCTGTTTGCACTCTGTCTCACTCTTTCAAAAATAAGTAAACATTAAGTAAACATTTTTAAAAAAATGTTTGTGGGAACAACTCCCGTTTCAGTAATTTAATGTATAGTTTGAGATCATTTAAATCCTAGATGACCACTTAAACATCTTTAATAGAGAGTTTGTCATCTCGGTTTTTTTTTTTTTTTTTTTTTTTTTTTTACTTTGTATGAAGGTTTGTTTATACTATCGAGCTCCTCAAAGACAGAATTGGTGTCTTATTCATCTTTGTATCATCAATACCTAACTTAGGTGATCAATAATGTTTATCAGCTCAACATAGTCTTTCATTAATTGGGAATTGGTAGTGGGAGAAATGACTTAGAAAATCTCTAAGTATTCTCTCAAATGCTTTCAGCTTTCATTTTGAGAAGCCGAGGAGACCACCAGGCCTTTAGATTGTAGAGACAAACTCTAAAATTATCCAGAGTTTTGCCGACTTACTGGCAATGGAACTAAATATAATTAATAGGGTTGGAGAGACTGACTAGTGTAAAAGGACATAAATATTTGTAACAACAAAGCACAACCTTCTATATTTGAATATCTTCTTACAGCATGTATAAGTAAAGTTTTTCCTCTTTAGGGACTGAAGCTTTAAGAGAAGACTGCTGCTCTTTGTTCCTATGTTTTTACGAATTTAAAATATTTTTATAGAGTGTATAAGATGCTATTAAAATTGTAGTAACTTTGGGCTTTTATTCCATAGTATAATTATCTTTGATTACAGACTTCAGAAAAGGTAGTGTACAGAAGAGCTGTTTATCTCACGGAAAAAATTCACATAAGATTCTAGAACTTACGTTCTAAGAGTAAAGACTGTTCTTTTTGAGGTAATTTAAACCTTTGTGGGTTTTTTTTGGACAACAGTCTTTGGTTTTCAAGCATGAATCTTCTTTAGCAGTTCTTCAGCATGGTTTGTTGTGACACAGAGTGTCTAGCAGGACCTTATTTGATCATATCACGTCAGTTCCTTTCTTACCCTCCCTCCCACTCCTTCAGCCACACCCTAAAGCAAGTGCTTAGGAAATACAACAAAGATACCATATTATGTTATCAGATTTCCTTTCCGTACTTCTCTAGAGTGCCAATATCTTGGGAAGATAGGACAATGTTAAATGTAGTTTCAAGAAATCCATTTTATGTCAAGAAAATTAAATACCAACAGGTCGATGACTTGAGTAACTGGGTAGATGGTGGCGCTGTTTACTTAGATGGGGAGGATGGAGATGGAGGATGGAGAAGGGTACATGTTTGGGATGAATTTGCAGGTTGAAGGGCTGATCAAGAATTCCAGTTTGGCTTGGAGCCGCGTGGTAGACATTTAGGTGGAAATGTCCAGTAGATAAGATATGAAAGTTTGCAGTTCAGAAGAGTGGTTGATGTAGAAATATAAGCTTGGAAGTGCTTAAGCATGAAGACATTATTTATATCCATTGGAATGCCTGAAGTTGCCTGAAGAGAACGTAGAGAGTGAAGAGCCCCAAGTCCTGGAGGAATATTTAGAGGTCATGTAGAGATGAAGCAGCCAGTAAAGGAGCCTGACAGAAAAACCAGGAGAGAGTGGCACTGCAGAAGCCACGAGAGATGTTCTGGAAGACAGCACGGTCAGCTATGTCTAGGGCTGCTGACCTAGCACTGACTGAGAGGAAAACGGTGTTAAAAGTATGGTGGCTAAACTTGCTTTTCTTCATTCATTCCTTCATTCATTTGTTCTGTATTAGTTATTCATTAAACAAGTGGTTCTCAACTTAGATTTTACAGTTAATTCATTTTTGTAGCATGAACCAATTTTTCATCTCATTTTTATGTCATTTGAATATGCACATTAAGATACTCTCAAGTAACTTGGGGAATATTGATGTCAGCTTCTCTAAATAAGAGAAATTTGCAGAGAAGAAAAAAAATGACAATAAAAAGCATTTCTCAAAAAGCCACCAAGTGTGCCAAATTAGTCTCAGAACAGAAATTTCAGGACGCTGGCTAATTGGGAAGGGGGTATAATACAGTAGGGAACCCACAGACACTTCTTTTGTATTTAATGTATTTCTTTATCTGTGTGGTGAATAGGTTGGTATTAATTATATCTGTCTGGACTGTTCAATGAAAAAAAACCCTTAAACCTATCTCTAGAGAAAGTCATCAGAGTTTGAGCACTCCAGTGAGAGTGTTGTAGTACAAGTAAGACAGGAATTGGAAAGAGATAAAATAAAACTGTTTGCCTCCTTTAATAGGAAATGTAGCTTACTACAGAAAGGTTTTATGATTAATTATGGAGTTGCAGTATTATTTATGTAAACCTTATTCTATGTAGTGAATAAATACATTAATGTCGATAGGTATGACCATTATATAATGTTTTTAAGTAAAATTTGGAGCTCTGGGCCCTTGGTTAGGTATTTTTCCTTCATAATTCTTTTCATGGGAAACTCGGAGTCTCATTATATTATTTGGATTTACAGTGCTTATTCAGCTATATAATTCTTTGTAAATGTAAGCATTACCTTTGATTTGAAGTAGAGGTGGGTGGATTTTATTTTATTGATTGAAACAGTGTCTCAAAGGCATTAAAAGATAAACTGTTTACGTTTTTGTTCTCAAATGGACCCTTTTTGAAGAAGGCAGAATTATCCTAAAGTTTTATTGATAGTGGCATAAACAGTAAAAGTTATTTTATACAGTTTTACAAATATGTTATCTAAAAGTCATCATGAATTCAGGCTTCTAGTTAACTTAATGATATAGATATATTTCCACAGATTTTTTTTCAAGTTTTTATTTAAATTCCAGTTCCTTAACATACAGTGTAACATTAGGTTCAGGTGCAGAATCTAGTGATTCATTGCTTACATACCAAAAAAGAGAGAGATTTCTACAGATTTAGTGTACATTATTTTGCATAGTGTATTCTTAAACTATGAGAGCTCATTATTTAAGAAACTGTTCAGCCAATCCTTTTATTTATTTATAAATGTTATTTATTTATTTTGAGAGAGAGAGAGAGAGAGAGAGAGTAGATATGGAGAGAGAGCAGGGGAGGGGCAAAGAGAGAGGGAGAGAAAATCTCAAGCAGGCTCTGTGCTGTCAGCACAGAGCCCTCTGTGGGGCTTGAATTCATGAACCCTGAGACCATGACCTGAGCCGAAATCAAGAGTTGGGCACTTAACTGTGCCACCTAGGTGCCCCAGCCAACCCTTTTATAAAGCAAATAACTTGTTGTAAGTTGAAACTTTTAGGTTAGATTTTTCAAAGTAGTTAACTTTGGGTGTCCTTTATTTGTCCTTAAGAATGGTGTGACTCTAGGGAAGATAAGAAACCTCTCTGAGTTTCAGCCTTCTTATCTTTAATTCCAGAATTAGGTTAGCTCAATCCCCGAGGTTCAGTCTTGAAATTATGTGATGCTCATCTTAAAAATACCTGTGCCATATAGTATTTATTTATTTAATTTTTCATACAGCATTTAAAAAAGTTATTAAGGACTTGTGTATCCTTTATTGAAAGCAGTATTAGAGTATCGGAAAAAATTTTTTAAAAGTGGCATTGATGTCAGTCACAGAGACTTGTCTATTGGGCAGACTGTTTGAATAAGGCAGAAGCACCCACAGACCACTTGCCTCAATCTAAGGAGAAGAACATATCCAGAAATAATGGGGAAGATAATACTGCTTTAGATAAGCTACCCCTCAGCTGAAGGGTTTTTTTTTTTTTTAATAAAATTGTAGTAAAAAAATATATAACATAAAATTTACCATCTTAAACCACTTTCAAATAGTGGTTTAAATACATTGACATTGGTATGCAACCATCACCACTGTCCATCTTCATTACTCTTTACATCTTGGTAAACTGAAACTCCGTACCCATTAGTCAACAACTCCCCATCCTCCCCTCACTCCAGCACCATTCTACTTTCTGTCTGTATGATTTTGACTATTCTAGTACCTCATATTAGCTTATTTCACTTAGCATGATGTCATCAAGGTTCATCCATATTGTAGCATTTGCAGAATTTCTTTCCATTTTAAGGCTAAATAGGATTCCCTTGTATGCATATACCATATTTTGCTCATCCATTCATTTATCGATGGACACTTGGATTGCTTCCATGTTTTAGTTATTGTGGATAATGCTGCTATAAACATAGGTGTACCTGTATCTCAAGACCTCACTTTCAGTTCTTTTTGATATATACCCAGAAGTGGAATTGCTGGATCATATGGTAATACCGTTTTGAGGTTTTGGGGTAACTATCATACTCTTTTGCCTAGTGGCTGTACAATTTTGCGTTCCCGCTAACAGTGTACGAGGGTTTCTTTTTTTTTTTTTAATTTTTTTTAATGTTTATTTATTTTTGAGAGACAAAGAGACAGAACATGAGCAGGGGAAGGGAGAAGAGAGAGGGGAGACACAGAATCGGAAGCAGGCTCCAGGGTCCGAGCCGCCAGCACAGAGCCCGACGCGGGGCTCGAACTTACAGACCGTGAGATCATGACCTGAGCCGAAGTCGGACACCCAACCGACTGAGCCACCCAAGCGCCCCTGTACGAGGGTTTCTAATGGGTGAGAAGTGGTATCTCATTGCTTTGATTGGCATTTCACTAGTGATAAGTGCTTGTTGGCCTTTCATAGACCTTTAGAGAAACGTCTGGTCATTCAAGTCTTTTGCACAATTTTGAATTGGGTTATTAATTTTGCTGTTGTTGAGTTTTGGGAGTTCTTTATATATTCTAGACATGAATCCCTGAGTAGATGTATGATTTGCAAGTATTTTCTTTCCTTCTGTGGGCTGCCTTTTTACTCAGTTGATACTGTCTTTTGATGCACAAAATTTTTAAATTTTTATGAAGTTCAGCTTCCCTATTTTTTCTGTTACGCATGCCTTTGATATCATACCCAAGAAATCACTGCCAAATCTAATGTTGTAAAGCTTTTGCTCGTGTGTTTTCTTCTTAGTTTTATTGTTTTAGGTCTTACATTTAGGTCCTCGATCCATGTTGAGTTAACTTTTGTATATGGTATGAGGTAAGGGTCCAGTTCATTCTTTTGCATGTGAATATCCAGTTTCCCCAGTACTTTTTGTGGTGATGGTTGTTGAATACAGTGAACAAAACAAGTAATCGTGTTGTGAGAGACCAACCCATGCCCTTAAGCGTTTAGTGCTTTATAGACCACATTGTTCAGAGCATGGTGCAAATAGAAAGAAAATTGCTTTTAAAAGCATGTAAAATTACCTTGACATTCTCATTTTAAGTAGCCCTCTATAAGCATATTAATTTCATTGAACTCCTTATTTGATTAACTAGTGACCTGATTTAGTAAACATTTGTCAAGATATGTCTTCTCTGGAGATATATTAAGCCCAGAGCACATAAGGCATCTTTTCCCCTTCAGTGTTAAGTTAGGGAAGTATTGCGGTGATACTGTGATTACAATTGTCTAAGAACATTAAGAACCTTAGTCTGGATCTTTTGTAACCATAAAAGGCAATGTGTCATGCTTTCCTGTTTTGCATGGATGAGAAGGGAGTAAAAAACACCAAAAGAATTTTTATTGCATAGAAATATTTCCTTCCTAGCAGTGTGTGAAGCAATAACGAGCCTAAAAAACAATCTTCTATAGTGGTGGGAGAGGAAAGCGGGGAAACACGGTGCCGTCACGCTGCCCGGAGGGCTGGCCGTGCAGTGCCCGATTCCAGCCAGGGTTGCGTCTCCGTCTCTGCACAGCGCTTTCTCCTGGGCGCGGTGCCGGCAGGTGCTCCTCCTCATGGCCCGCTGAGATGGGCAGGGCAAGTAGTAGCTGCTTCTCTCTAGAAGAGGAACTTGTCAAAGTCTGTGGTACAGATAATTGGTGAAAACAGGCTACGGCCGCACTCCCCTAATTGCCAATCTGTGACTAAGACCAGAGACATAGCCATTGTGTTGGGATGTTTCCCGTGAGGCCCAGTACTCCGTACAGAAAATGTCGCATTTAGCGTATCCAGTGGTAACTTGAACGTGGTCGACCATCCCCACCACATAAGGTTGCTGCGTCTGAACTGTGGATTCGAGAGCAGCCTACAGTGGTTGTCAAACTTCAGCACACCTGAAGAGCCTACATTTTCCACCAGCCTAATTTACCTTGGGGTCTTTCACAGTTTTTTTTTCTTTTCCCAGCAACTCCTTCATTCCATCCCTAAAACAATTTAGATTGCTGAACAGAAACAAAACAGAAACAGAACAGAAACTTTTTAAGCCAGATTAAGAGACCCACCATTTCTTTAGTTTGTGCCCCACACCTGCTTCATTCTCTGGGTGTGGAAATGATACTGCTACCGAAAAGGCACAGCAGTATGTTTCATCAGATGCTCTTCCGAAGATGTTTTTACGTGCAGTTTAATTTTTAAACGGTTCTGGGCTATGTATAAGGATTAAAGTACTAACGCATAATATGTTTTGTGCTTTTTAGTAATGAGTTAATAGTGACAATATGGAGACAACCTGGAGTTGTGCATTTTCTTTGGAGGTGAGGAAACAAATGTAGAGACAAAACAATAGCTGCCTGAGATTTCACAACGTGGCAGTGGCACCTTGCTGCCAAGGAAAGGGGAACCCAGGCCGTTCACTGGGATATCGGTGATTTGCAAGTGACGAGCGGTTGTTTTTCAGCGGAACGCGTTTTTCACTTGTAGGCGAACAGTGTTGCGTTCCTGGGACGATGCCACAGTGCATTCTCGGTACGATGCAAACGAGTGTGCGGCGCGAGATCTTTGATGTGGTGGAGAATTGGTACTGCGTAGCTTTAGATGAAATGTTTTAAAGATGAAAGGATGAAGAGCAGAAATGCGGGAGGGGGGAATCCTTTATGCCATCCCAAGTCCATCAGCGGTTAAGAACAGGAAGGGCTGTCACATCACCACTAGGTTCCAGTCCCAGCTTTGTCCGCGACTCCGACCTCGGACCAGTATTTGACTCATTTATGCCTTAGCATCCTCTTCTCAAAGATGAGTGCAACACCTTTCTCATGGTCTAGTGTAAGGATGACATAAAATCATGTACCATTTCACACAGTGCCTACTGTTTAATCTAAAGGCCTCAGAAAATAATAGCTGAGGAATTTGATAGTTGTCATTTTTGTAATAGCTTTCGAAGGCTTTCCGAGTATTTAACTAATAGACTCTAAGCTTCATTAATCCAGCCAACATTACAGGAAATTTAGAAATGCTTTTCTAAAGATGTTTTTGTATGCAGTTTAACATTTAAACAATCCTGTACTACATATAAGAATTAAAGTAATAGCACATAATATGTTTTGTGCTTTTTAGCAATATCGATAATAACAATGTGGAGACAACCCAGAGTTGCTTGCTTATTTCATCTGGACACATACCTCCTCAGTCTTAAGTCATTTCTCTACTCCTTTATATCCAGAGCTTCTTCTCTTGTCCTTGATGAAAACTGATTCTTCTCTCTTCTGTGAAGGCCTCACCTTTTCCCACTTCTTCTGATTCACTGAGAAAATATGAAAACATACTCATTTGTCCACTTGCATCATGGTCTTCAAGTAATCACAGAGGACTCATTCTTCCTTTAATCTGCAACCTCAGTACCTGGGACATAATTTTCTCCATCCTCTGTCCTCCTTAGGGACATCCACGTGTCCTCTGGCGTGTGAGGTGAGGGCCCATTCATTACTCTTCAGCCTGCTGGGCTCTTTCCACTTCCGTCTCTAATCTTTGCCTCCCCCTGGGAGAACCTTGTACTTCATCAGCACTACTCTGCTTTTTAAGATCGTAATACTCTCCTTCGTTTGCAAAGTCCTGAACTTTGCATCCAGATCTGTGGAGCCGGGTCTTTGCCTTGGGCCGTTCATTGCTAGACACGGCAGATTCCCTGCTCAGCTTTCCCGGAGACCTGCTGCTTCAGCCCTGCCTCAGTGGCCCTCCCAACACGCTCGGTCCTCTGCCACCGTCACAACGTGCTTTTTCTCTTTCGGCGATCTGATGATGGGGCATTTTAGAAGAAATTCCTGGAACCATACTCATTTGGTCCACTACCAATTTGTGATTCTGATTTCATTTTAGGCCCTTATCAATTCTTCGGCACATTTTCTTTAATGACTAATAAATATTTTCTATTCTCCCTCTGCTTCCAGTCCTAACTAGGCCACCCTCCCTCTTGGGAGGTGATACTTCCTCTTACTTTATTGAGATTATTGATGTTTTTTGCTGCTGTGCATGTACTCTCACTGTCCCTGGGAAATTGATGAACAAAATGTTACACAGCAGTACTGTGTCCCTGCGGTCTGATCAAGTTTTTAGGTAACCAGATAGTGAAGAAAATTAGAGAGTAAAACACATAGCCTATCCTCCCTCTCTCTGAATTGATAATGAAGGAAACAAACCCTACCTAATTTAAGTAAAACTTCATTATTATGCACTTGCCTCTAACCATGAATTTGGTTACCTTCAAGGTGTCCTCTGCCTTGTCATGGAGGGTAGAGCAGGATGTGATTTGATGGGCGGCATAGCTCTCTTTTCTTTCTGATTCCAGGACTGTGGTAGCTGCTGTTGTACATGTGAGTGATCGAGACGCGCTGGCAGTCATTCAGAATTTGTACACCCATGCTAAAGACAGACTCAGAGAGCGTCTAAAGGCAAGAAAGTAGTAGCAGTTATAAAACTGATTAGAGTAATAAGTCTGGGAAGGCCTCAGTAGGATGTGTTTAGAGGGAAGGCAGAGCCAGGCTTGGAGGGGAGAGGTATCATTTGGTGAGGTGGTGTGCAACAAACATCTCAGGGACGCAAGTGGTGATCTTGGTTGGAACAGTCGGAGAGCTGGCCTCGACTCTGATGAGAGATGAGGGAACAGGGCATTTCCCTAGAGCAAAATGTAAATGTCAACCATCGTAGAAGATTACAGATAGAATTTGCCCATCATTTTATTTTTGTGTTGAATTGTATTTGTAAGTAGAGCTTGGGTGGGATCTATAACTCAGGTGATTTCTTCCTCCTTTCCGTAGTCATGGGTGTTAAAGGAGCCAGTGGGCATGTGGAAGGTAAGGGTCTTATTGTCCAAGAGCCCTTGCATGTCTCCACTTTGGTAGTTTCCTGAAGAGATAGTGCTGATGCCTCATACATGTGCTGTCGGCGTTTTAGTCTGTTGCCAGAGAGAATGATCCTAGAGATTCGATTCATTGGAGGAATCCGGGGGGCCAAGTTGTGGCCTCTGACAGATTTGGGACAATTGTTTAGGGGCCATGGTTCATGGTCCATCAAAACGTGGCCCGAGAAGCCCTTCTTCCTTTTCATAGATGGTTAGGACACCACAATAAAGAGAGAAACCTAAGGTAACCTTAACTGTTCCTGTTTTTGACACTTTCCCAGTCCCATGTAATTTATTTAAAAGGACAGAATGTGCATCAGGCACTCCCCAGTGTCACTTTGTGTAGTGCAGTGTTAGAAGCAAATGAAACTGATTTCTTCTGTATTTTTATTAAAAAAAAAAAAACCAAACCAGAAAGAAGATTGCTCTTAGAGAATGAAGGATAATAGTAGAAACAATACAAGGAAAGAATTAACCAATCCATTTTTACCAGAAGTAACACTTTTCAGCCTCTCCCCTTTGTGCATTTCCTAACTTGAATACTGCTTTTAAATGTCATTTATAATCAGACATAACATAAGGAATGTCTTAAATACCAAGTTTCAGAACATTATTTGTGTTGTGTCAACAAATACAGAAATATAAATTGTTTTAAGGTGCATATTAAGCTTTATTGGGCAAAGAGATAAATATTTTGTCTCTGTTATTGCTTAGCTCAAGTAACAGTAAATCTTTTAAGTCCACCAAAACATGAATCATTGCACAATGCATGGTACATTATAAGTGTATTCTTCAGAAGAGATTTATGCATCTGACTTTTATGGCACTGAATTTCAAAACCTCATAAAGAAGCCATTTTAGAGAAATGTCATGCTGACCTGTGTTGAGGGAGAGGTAAAATTTGCCCATGTGACCAACTTCATTCCAGCTTGACTTGCAGAGTTATAGATACGGTTGAAAATTTACACATTGCAGATATTCCGTAAATGTTTGCTAAATGAATATTTAACACGTGACTCGAGTTATGTATTAGTGATTCCTCTAAAATTCGACATTTTTCGTTCCAGTGACTGAAAGCTTATTTCTTGCATATCATGTTCTCAGTCCTTCCTTTTGGGCTACCAAAGAGGACCTTACTGTTTTGAGGAGATCGTCCCAGCAGCATCACAAACTACTTGTATGTGCTTTAAAAATTCATACCATAGCATCTTTAATATATGGCAGTTTTAATATTTTGGCATCTCCTACACATTGACTTATCAGGGAAGATTATGTCTTTATTTTACTTTAAATGAAGTACTGTTTTCAGAGATGATTTCCTTAAATCCATCTGCACTGAAAAAATGTAATTAATCTGACATTTTGTAAAGGTTTCATTGAATTATATTCTTGTCTTATGCTGTACAAGGATAGGCACATATACATTTTCAACTAAGATTAGCTTTAGGATGTGTTAAGGGAAAAAGATAACAGTACATATTTTATGATCAATATATTTTAATTAGTCAATTTTCAAATGAGCGTGTCCATCTGTAAATTGTAGATGGGATATGCCCAAGTGCAGAGAAAAAAAAAAAAGATTTAGAGCTTAGACAAATAGAGGAAAGAATTTTGAATCTGTGTAAAAGCTCACATCTAAGAATAGGCTGGTTGGTATGTGACCCAGCGTGCTAAATCCATTGACACAATCACCAAGTACGGGGGAAAACTTGACTTGGGCTTTGAAACCCTTTGAGTTCATAAAACAGGTTTTCTTTTTTATTAATTAATTTAATTGTTTTATTATTTCTTAACTAGAGAGAGTTAATTTAGACCCCACAGTAAACACGCCTCAGTCTTGGAGGAGCTTACTGTGTTCACTTTACAGATGGATAAGTTTATCTATAAATACTTGTTTAATGCATGTGGACACCTGTTTCCAGGTTAAATTTTTTTTTTTTCAAATCTAGCATGGCATATAGTTACTTTCGTGGCATATAGTTTTCTTTTGCCTAAAAAAAGGAGAATGTTAAAATATGTTTTTAAGGACCTTATCTATTTTTCTAGTCCTATGATTCTGTTATTTAACTGCTGTAAAACTTCACTTAGAAATAGCAAAATAAGAACTTATTTAAGGTGTACTTTTCCCTCTTCAAATTAATAATTTCAAAAAGGTTCTTAAGATAAGCACCAAAATGTTCCTGTAAATCTCCAGTAAATGTATCTTTCCTGATTCCAACATAGTTTCCTGAATTGTTTCTCAGGGCTTCAAATGTCTTCAAAATATCTGTAAGAGTCAGCTTTTAAATCACCTCCCTTCTAAATTAGGAAAAAACAAACATTCATCTTGACTCGGTTGTCCTCTGCTCTGCCACCATACTTCGGCAGCCTCCTGATATATTTCCGTTTTTTTTTGTTTGTTTGTTTGTTTTTAATTTAAAATAGTTTATTTTCAAATTGGTTTACATAAAACACCCAGTGTTCATCCCAACATGTGCCCTTTTTTAATGCCCATCACCCCCTCTCCCCCCCCATCTCCCTCACCCTCAGTTTGTTCTTAGTCTTTGAGAGTCTCTTATGTTTTATCTCCCTCCCTCTCTGTGTCTTTTTTTTCTTTCCCCTCTTCCCCTCCCCCTGGTTTTTGCTTAGTCTCACCAAGTCCACCTATTCGTGGAAACATATGGTATCTGTCTTTTTCTGACTGACTTATTTCACTTAACATAATACCCTCCAGTTCCATCCATGTTGCTACGCATGGCCAGATTTCATTTTTTCTCATTGCCACATAGTAGTCCATTGTATATATGTACCACATCTTCTTTATCCACTCGTCAGTTGATGGGCACTTGGTCTCTTTCCATGATTTGGCTATTGTCGAAAGTGCTGCTATGAACATTGGGGTACACGTGCTCCTATGCATCAGCAATCCTGTGTCTCTTGGGTAGATTCCTAGCAGGGCTATTGCTGGATCAAAGGGTAGCTCTATTTTCATTTTTTTGAGGAACCTCTACACCGTTTTCCAGAGTGGCTGCACCAGTTTGCACTCCCACCAACAATGTAGGAGGGTGCCTACTTCTCCACATCCTCGCCAGCATCTATAGTTTCCTGATTTGTTTATTTTAGCCACTCTGACTGGTGTGAGGTGGTATCGCAGTGTGGTTTTGATTTGTATTTCCCTGATGATGAGTGACATTGAACATCGTTTCAAGTGTCTATTTGCCATCTGAATGTCCTCTTTGGAGAAGTGTCTATTCATATCTTCCGCCCATTTCTTCACTGGGTTGTTTGTTTTTCGGGTGTGGAGTTTGGTAAGTTCTTTATAGATTTTAGATATTAGTCCTTTATCCGATATGTCATTTGCGATGATCTTTTCCCATTCCGTTGGTTGCCTATTCGTTTTGTTGGTTGTTTCTTTTGCTGTGCAGAAGCTTTTTATCTTGATGAAGTCCCAATAGTTCATCTTTGCTTTTAATTCCCTTGCCTTTGGAGACGTGTCAAGTAAGAAATTGGTGCGTCTTAGGTCAAAGAGGCTTTTCCCTGCTTTTTCCTCTAGGATTTTGACGGTTTCCTGTCTCACATTCAGATCTTTTATCCATTTAGAATTTATTTTTGTGAGTGGTGTAAGAAAGTGGTCTAGTTTCATTCTTTTGCAAGTTGCTGTCCAATTCTCCCAGCACCATTTATTAAAGAGGCTGTCTTTTTTCCATTGAATACATTTTCCCGCTTTATCAAAGATTAGTTGGCCATATACTTGCGGGTCCATTTCTGAGTTTTCTATTCTATTCCATTGGTCTATGTGTCTGTTTTTGTGCCAATACCATACAGTCTTGATGACCACCGCTTTGTAGTAGAGGTTAAAGTTTGGGATTGTGATGCCTCCCGCCTTGGTTTTATTCTTCAGTATTATTTTGGCTATTCGAGGTCTTTTGTGGTTCCATACAAATTTTAGGATTGTTTGCTCTAGCTTTGAGAAGAATGCTGGTGCAATTTTGATTGGGATTGCATTGAATGCGTAGATTGCTTTGGGTAGTATTGCCATTTTAACGATATTTATTCTTCCAATCCATGAGCATGGGATGTTTTTCCATTTCCTTGTGTCTTCCTCAATTTCCTTCATAAGATTTTTATAGTTTTCAGTGTAGAGGTCTTTCACATCGTTGGTTAGGTTTATTCCTAGGTATTTTATGGTTTTTGGTGCAATTGTGAAAGGGATTAGCTTCTTTATTTCTCTTTCTGCTGCTTCATTGTTGGTGTATAGAAATGCCACCGATTTCTGTACATTGATTTTGTATCCTGCAACTTTGCTGAAATCACGGATCAGTTCTAGTAGGCTTTTGGTAGATTCCGTCGGGTTTTCCATGTAAAGTATCATGTCATCTGCAAAAAGTGAAAGTTTGACTTCCTCCTTGCCAGTCTTGATGCCTTTTATTTTGTTTTGTTGTCTGATTGCTGATGCTAAGACTTCCAACACTATGTTAAATAGCAGTGGCGAGAGTGGACACCCCTGTCGTGTTCCTGATCTCAGGGGGAAGGCTTTCAGTTTTTTCCCATTGAGGATGATATTAGCTGTGGGCTTTTCATATATGGCTTTTATGATGTTTAAGTATGTTCCTTCTATCCCGACTTTCTCGAGAGTTTTTATTAAGAAAGGGTGCTGTATTTTGTCAAATGCTTTTTCTGCATCTATTGACAGGATCATATGGTTCTTATCTTTTCTTTTGTTGATGTGATGTATCACGTTGATTGATTTGCGAATATTGAACCAGCCCTGCAACCCAGGGATGAATCCTACTTGATCATGGTGGATAATTCTCTTTATGTGTTGTTGGATTCGATTTGCTAGTATCTTATTGAAAATTTTTGCATCCATATTCATCAGGGATATTGGCCTGTAATTCTCCTTCTTTGCTGGATCTCTATCTGGTTTGGGAATCAAAGTGATGCTGGCTTCATAGAATGAGTCCGGGAGTTTTCCTTCCGTTTCCATTTTTTGGAACAGCTTGAGGAGGATAGGAATTAACTCTGTTTTAAATGTCTGGTAAAATTCCGCAGGAAAGCCGTCTGGTCCAGGGCTTTTATTTGCTGGGAGATTTTTGATAACTGATTCTATTTCTTCACTAGTTATGGGTCTGTTCAGTTTTTCTATTTCTTCCCGTTTGAGTTTTGGTAGCGCGTGGCTATTTAGGAAGCTGTCCATTTCTTCCAGATTGCCAAGTTTGGTGGCATATAATTTTTCATAGTATTCTCTGATGATTGTTTGTATCTCTGAGGGATTGGTTGTAATTTCTCCCTTTTCATTCACGATTTTATCTATTTGAGTTTTCTCTCTTTTCTTTTTGAGAAGCCTGGCTAGAGGTTTGTCTATTTTGTTTATTTTTTCAAAGAACCAGCTTTTGGTTTCATTGATCTGTTCCACTACCTTTTCTGTCTCCATATGGTTAATTTGTGCTCTGATCTTAGTTATTTCTCTCTTTCTGCTGGGCTTGGGTTGTTTTATTTGTTCTGCTTCTAGTTCCTTTAGGCGCGCTGTTAGAATTTGTGTTATTGATTTTTCTTGTTTCTTGAGATGGGCCTGGATTGCAATATATTTCCCTCTCAGGACTGCCTTTCCTGCGTCCCAGAGCGTTTGGATTGTTGTATTTTCATTTTCATTTGTTTCCATGTATTTTTTAATTTCTTCTCTGATGGCTTGGTTGACCCAGTCATCTTTTAGTAGGTTATTTCTTAGCCGCCATGTTCTTGGATATTTTCCAGGCTTTCTCCTGTGGTTGATTTCAAGTTTCAAAGCATTGTGGTCTGACAGTGTACATGGTATGATCTCAATTCTTTTATATTTATTCAGAGCTTCCCTGTGCCCCAGAATGTGATCTATCTTGGAAAATGTACCGTGTGCAGTTGAGAAGAACGTAAATTCCTTTGCTTCTGGATGAAGGACCCTAAAGATGTCTGTGAGGCCCATCTGTTCTAATGTGTCGTTCAGGGCTATTGTTTCTGTGGAGATTTTCTGATTTGTGGATCTATCCAATGCTGAGAGTGGAGTGTTGAGATCCCCTACCATTAGGACATTTTTATCGATGAGGTTGCTAATGTTTGTAATTAGTTGTTTTACAAATTTGGGTGCCCCCAAATTCGGCGCGTAGATATTTACAATTGTTAGCTCTTCCTGCTGGATGGTCCCTGAGACTATTATATAATGTCCTTCTTCATCTCTTATTACATCGTTCATTTTAAAGTCTAATTTGTCTGATATAAGTGTGGCTACTCCGGCTTTCTTCTGCCTTCCAGTAGCATGGTAGATAGTTTTCCATCCCCTCACTTTCAATCTGAAGGTGTCTTCAGGTTTAAGATGAGTTTCTTGAAGACAGCAAATAGATGGGTCTTGTTTGTTAATCCATTCTGTTATCCTGTGTCTTTTGATTGGCGCATTTAGTCCATTTACATTCAGTGTTAATATTGAAAAATATGGGCTTACAGTCACTGTATTATCTGTAGGTTTCATGATTGTAAGGCTGTCCCTGTCAGTTTGTGTTCTTTGCACGTTTGCCTTCATAGAATGCCCCTCAGGATCTCTTGCAGTGCTGGCTTATTTGTGATAAATTCTTTCAGTTTTTGTTTGTTGGGAAAAACCTTGATCTCTCCTTCTATTCTGAATGACAGGCTAGCCGGATACAGAATTCTTGGTTGCATGTCCTTCTTGCTCATCACATTGAAGATATCCTGCCATTCCTTTCTGGCTTGCCAAGTTTCTGTAGATAAGTCCGCTACTACCCTTATAGGTCTCCCTTTGTATGTTAGGGTTCTTTTGTCCCTAGCTGCTTTCAGGATTCTCTCCCTATCTTTGTATTTTGCCAGCTTCACTATGATGTGCCGTGCAGAAGGTCTATTCAAGTTACGTCTGAGGGGAGTTCTCTGTGCCTCTTGGATTTCCATGCCCTTTTCCTTCCTCATGTTGGTGAAGTTCTCAGCAATGATTTGTTCAAGAACCCCTTCGACTCCTTTCTCTCTCTCTTCTTCCTCTGGGACTCCTATGATACGGATATTGTTTCTTTTGAGTTCATCGCTCAGCTCTCGAATTCTCCTTTCCTGTTCCTGGATCAGCTTCTCTCTCTTTTTATCTGCTTCCTCTTTTTCAATGATTTTGTCTTCTAAGGCACTAACTCTTTCCTCTACCTCTTCAATCCGTGCTGTGGCTGCTTCCAGTTTCCCCTGTATTTCTTCTAATTTCTTCTTTAATTCTTCCTGCCCGTTTTTAAGGTCCTTGAACTCTGCCGCGCGGGACCCCTTGCATTCTTCTAAGCTTTTTTCAAGGCCAGCGATTAGTTTTATTGTCATTCTATATTCATGTTCTGTTATGTTGCTTATATCTGTTTTCATTAATTCTTGAGCTGTCACTGCTTCTTGTGGATTCTTTTGAGGAGAATTCTTCCGTCTCGTCATTTCGGCTGGATGTGTTTTGGGTTGTTTCTTGAAGTTGCCCTGGAAAGGAAAACAGACTGACAGACAAACAGAAAACAGAAATACTCAAACGTACTAACAAATGATACAGACAAGCGGTTCACAACAGCAAAAAGAATAACAAATGACACTCTGAGGACAATGTCCTGAAATACCAGCTACACGGTAAGGACAGGGTGTGTACTGTGCTGGTGGCAGAGCGTCTACAGAGAGAATAATGACAGTTCCGGGGGAAAGAAGGAAATGGTCTTTCCCCGGGTAGAGTGGCTAAAGAGCTTAATCCAGACTGAGAGAAATCAGAATAAGGACGGTTACAAGGAAAAAGGAATGAAGACAGAAATTGCTCGGGTGAGATTATGTGGCCTGGTTATTCCAGAGAGAGAATAAGGGAAGTACAGAAGGAGATGAAAAACATGCCTTTAGAGAGTGGAATAAGATTTTGTTTAAGTCAGCCAGGCCTCTGGATAGTCAGCTCAGGAGTGGGGATCAGTAAGAAGAATAGCGGGGAGCATCTATTTTAAAAAGAAATGACCTGGAGTTACTCCAGGCAGCGGTCTGGACTTGGCCTCTGTAGCTCCCGCGGAGAAGTGTCACTCCTGCGCAGATGGGCGTGGTTTAGTGTAGGCGGGAGTTCTCCACTGAGGCAGGGCTGGCTCTGGGAGTGACTTCCTGGGGCTGGTGCTTGTGGGCCCGTAAGACAACAATGGCGTCCCTTCCGTCCTTTGTTCCCAGTCCCAGGGCTTCCACTCGCCCCCTTGTTTGTGTCCTTACTCCGCTATGGGCACCGGCGCAGTGCGGTCCACTGGAAGGTGGGCGCCTGCCTGCTTGCCACCCCCCAACCTTCTGCAAATGTGTCAGGGTTAGAGGTGCTCCACAGGCGACTGAGGGCACCCCTGGCAGCCGGTCGCGCTGAGGGCTCCCCGCTCGCCTGGCCGGGGCGACTTGTGCGCACTCCCCACTCAGGCGACCCAGTAGCGGCAGTCCCAGCGTTTGATCGCACCCCACAGGGCCCTCCGCGGCGACTAGCGCCTGATCCGGGCTCCTGCGGGCAGCGGCAATGGTCCCCGGTCGCCGGCTCTCCAGGGGATGGTGGCGCGACTGGCGCACAATCCCTTTTGAGGTGGTCCCAGCGATGCAGCGGTCCCAGCAGTTTTTCGCTTTCCACCGGGCGCCCCAGCGGCGACTAGGGTGCACTCCCCGCTCCGCCGGCAGCCGCGTGTCTGTCCCAGCGGTTTTTCGCTCTCCACGGGGCGCAGCAGCGACTAGCGCGCACTCCCCGCTCCCGGCTGCAGCCTGCGATCCCGCGGTTGTTCACTCAGGGGGCCGGAGGCAGCAGCGGTGCCTGGCGCGCACTCCCCGCTCCAGCGATAGCAGCGGCAGAGGTCCCGCTATTGCTCCCTCCTCACGCTGCTGGCGGCTAAGCAACTCTGGGCCGGGCGGGCTGACTGTGCCTCCGTCCGCAGTCCAGCACAAGGAGAGTTCTGCTGGGTTCTGCTGTTAGACACAGAGCTTCTCCTCCTAAGCCCTGTCTTTAGGGGCTGGATGGTGGTGGACTCCCCCTCTCTGTAGCTCTCCTTCGATGTTAGGGACTTTCCCCACTGTCCCCGGCTCACCCTCCCCCCAGCTCAGTTTCCCGAGTTCGTTTTGTCCGTTCTCGGTTAGACTCACAGTCTTAGGGCGTTGTCTATGTTTCTTGCGTTCCTTGTAAGCTGCTACACCTTTTCTGCCAGGTTCTTGGAGTTGGGAATCTCTCTGTTTCGGTCCCTCTCAATTCAAAAAAACAAGGGAAACTTTGGTCCTCCCTACTCCTCCGCCATCTTGGTCCTATCCTATTTCCGTTTTAAGAATACAAAATTAGTGCTTGCTTCGGTAGCACATACACTAAGAATACAAAATTAATCTTTATATCAGTTTAAGCAAATCTTAATTAACAGGGAAGCAACCCTGCTGTTAAAAAACTAACTATTCATATAATTCATTATAGTCTATCAGCCTATTTTTTTCTTCTTTAGGGTGAATCAACAAAAGGTGACTGTGTAGATGGATGGTTCGGACCCTTTCAATATGGAGACTCCGGCCTTTCAGTTCTAGGACATTATCTTATTTCTTTCATTTGAAATTTTACTCCATTCCATTTTCATTGCTTTCTTTCTTTAGAACTCCATTTTGTCTGTGATATTGGACTACTGGATTTGATTTTTTATCCCTTTGTCTCCTTGCATTTCCCCTGGTTCTCTTTACTTATTTGATGCTGCTCTCTGGAAGATTTCTTAGACTTTATCTTCAGTTTTTCCATTGAATTTTTAAATTTTGTTGTATTTTTAACACATTAAATCAGTTTTTTAATTTTAATTTTTCTCTGTGTTCTTGGAGTTTCTTCTTTCTGTGCGTATTGGAGGCTTTCCTCAAAAGCCTATTGGTTCTTTTATATTTAGGAGTGAGATACTAAAAGTCTGAATGAGAGAGAGAGAGAGAGAGAGTGTGTGTGTGTGTGTGTGTGTGTGTGATAAAGAGAAGGAGTGAGATTGTGTGATTGTGGGTCGTAGAGAATGCTTGTTAACTGATGGTTTAACTATGGGAAGATTAGGCATTGAGCTGCCTTTTTCATTGGAAAATCCTCAACTACCAGTATCAGTAGGTCTTTTGTGTGTATTGGGGTTGGAGAGGTTAAAAAGTTTTTGGTCTCTTTCCTGGAGATAGTGGAATATAATAAGATACATAGGCCTGGCTACTTACTTCTAGTAGTGAATTAATGGCTTCAGCTCTGTTATGGAAAGAACTAGAACAACTTAAATCCCATCCTTACCACAGGAAAACAGCTGGATAGACAGATTTTTGTGAACTCATCAAAGAACTGAAGTCACCAAACAAAAAGGCCATCCCAAAGTCCGGAAAGAGACAGAGGCCCTTAATGAGACCCATTAAGCATTTGCTTACCTGAAATAGAATTGCTGGATGCTTGTAGAAGATTAAACTAGAAATTTTGGTGAATTGTGTGAAGCCAAGGCTCTTGAGAACATCAAGGGGCTCTCACTCTTTCATAGGTTTTTGTGCACAGAGACCCTGCCCCTGACCTCAACCTCCACGGAACCAAGTACTTCTGTCTTGCCCTTGTGGGGGCCTTCTCTGTGTGAAAATGTGAATTGGAACTTCTCATCTGTATCATCTTCTGTAGTTTAATCTGTCATGTGAGCTGAAAGTCTCCATCACAGCATGTTATTACCTGAAAATGGCCAGTGACAAAAGGAGAAGACACAGTAATGATCTCCCTTTCTAAAATACAGAAAGTATGGCTTACATAGACATAGGTCATAGACCGTGTGTGATGTTTTTCTTCTATTTCTATTTAAATATTTTTTCTAAAATACTACAAATAAATATTTAAGAGAATGCAGCCAACAGAAATATGTATCTGTAATTACTCACTCCTGCTTAAAAGACTTTCTTTTGTTTGTTTTCTCCTTGCTTGCTCTCATCTAGGTGTCTAGAATAAAACACATCAAGCATTCTTGCCATTTGGATGTAGGCCATTTGCTATAGTTCTTTATAGCAGGACTCCGTGTTAGGGTCCCCTGCTTCACCCCAGGGCTTTCAGTTGAATCGCTCTGGAGCTGCAGGTGTGGATGAAGAGAGCCCTTGGGCTTGTGCACTTATTCTGTTCTCCCGGGTGAGGAGACTTTTGTAGGACAAGGTGCTTACTGAATTCCCAGGAAAATCTGAGCTGCTTTCAACCTGGGGAGCCGGTGGCTGTACCTGGGGAACTTTAAAAATTCCCAGTCCTCAGGTTGCACTCCATGCCAATTAAATCAGAATCTCTGGGGAGGGGACCCAGGCGTCTATAGTTTTTTAAAACTCTCCAGATGATTACAGTTAACATTTGCAAGTCACTGCCCTAAAGGACAGATTAAACGTTTTCATTCCTAAATAGCCATCTGGATGTTCAGGACCAGCCTGAAAAGATAATCTCTGGGCTTCCTGTAATCAGAATATATACCTTGTGGGATTCCGTAGATGCTTTCTGCCCTTCAACTAACAGGGCAGCCTTGTGTGTGCATCTGCCTTAGTGGGACAAATCTTAAGTCCTAAGAGGAAAGGCACTCTTTTTCTTTTGTTTATCATTGTATCCCAGGTGTCTAGAACAGTTACTGATGTTCTAGTAGATTATCAAAAGATTTTTGTACAATTAATGAATTCAACTCTTTTTACTGAAAAGGGGCAAAGAGTGTTAAATGGTCAAAACATCATTCCACGTTCCTTGATTTTTAAGAACTCCGCCAGCCCCAAGTGTCTGACGTTCAGTGAGGAAGGACCTCTTCTTCATTCCTCTAATGTGCGTATGGAGGATATTCATGGTTTGCACAGCACTCCGCCTAGAAAGACGTAAAGCCCGGAGAGCCAGACCTACGGAGAGATCACAAACGTCTCAATGCAAAAGTGCAAAACTCTGCGTTCACTTTTCCATGTGGCATACACGGCTCGGCCATCTCTCCTCCGGTCTCTGTTCTTAGTGCAGGAAGCCCCAAGATGAGTTTCACACGTTCCCTGATACTGCAAAGTCACTTCCAAGAACAACTTTAGGGCCTGATTTTCACTTTTTTCACACTTAGATTTTTGGCCAGGGCCCAAATGATAGATTTCTAGGTATTAAAACAGATGACAAAATCCATAATTACATTTGAGGTTTACAGTAAACAACCTGATGCAGAAAAAAAAGGGAGAGTTATTTTTATTGCATGTATTTTACAGATGAGAAAACACTTTTAATCACTTTGAGCAACTTGCTCAGGCTCATAACCGGTAGTAACTCAGCTGGGACTTTGGTCTGAGGTCCTCTGACTTCAAATCTTATGAGTAAGAAGGGTTAATATTCCACTTATAGTGTAATGGCAAACTGGGTTGATTTTGTACTTAGTGCAGTGAAGTTAAATACTGTTAAAAACTTTAGTCACAATAAATTAATGCCATTTTGTTTTAAAAGTACCTACCGGTTACCATTGTTAAACTTAAAAAATATTTTTGTAACATTTATTTATTTATTTATTTATTTATTTATTTATAATAAGCTTTCATGTATATATTTTTTTAATTTTTTAAATGTTTTATTTATTTTTGAGAGACAGAGAGAGACTGAACGTGAGTGAGGGAGGGGCAGAGAGAGAGGGAGACAGAATCCGAAGCAGGCTCCAGGCTCTGAGCTGTCAGCACAGAGCCTGACATGGGGCTCGAACTCACAGATTGCAAGATCATGACCTGAGCCGAAGTCGGATGCTCAACTGACTGAGCCACCCAGATGCCCCAACATTTATTTATTTTTGAGAGACAGAGTGAGAGTGAGGGAGGGGCAGAGAGAGAGGGAGACACAGAATCTGAAGCAGGCTCCAGGCTCTGAGCTGTCAGCACATAGCCTGATACGGGACTTGAACCCATAAACCATGAGATCATGACTTGAGTTGAACTTGGTCACTTAACCGACAGAGCCACCCAGGCACCCTCTAAACTTTGGGTTTTTTAAATTTGTTTGTTTAATTTTGTTTTTGGTGTGTGTGTGTGTGTGTGTGTGTGTTTAATGGGTTAGCATTATTTTATTGAAAGCCGTGGGGACTTGGAGCTGTGCTCAGATGAGTTGGCAGAGCCACAGATATTACACATTAGGCTGGGTTTTTCAGTCTCCAGTTTTCAGATAATCTTAGAATAATTTTTACCTGTCTTTGTTAATAGGAATTATACTTATAGCTTCTTAACTCCTAATTCATGAGTAAAGTAGTAAGAGATGGTCAGATGACAGAGTGTTTTTGCTTATGTACTGTACTAAGAACATAGATCCTTGAGAAAAGCAAATTATCTCTTGTAATTTCTATTCTAGCTGTTATTTTCATGTCTTTTTTGTCTTTCCTGTGGGTATCACCTATCAGAATATTTAATTTTGAGCTTGAAATAGATAAGTTTGCTTCCAGCTCAGGGTTATTCCAAGGGGGTTCTACTTCTTTAAGGTCTCATTCCTTAAGATAGATTTATCTTCTGGTTTACCTCTGGACTTATTCATGTGTAAATTGTATGTATAGCCAACCAAAAGGCCCATGGCAGAGTAAGGTGTTTTGTTATCTGGAATTATAGGACAAAGTTAAAGTCCAGATTTACCATTTGCCATTAGCTTTCTGAACTTGTTTTCTCACCATGAAAACCAGGGTAGTACAATTGATCTTTCTATTTTCCTGGGTTTGGAAGACTCAAATAAGACATGTGTGAACCATATTCTTAACTGCAAAGTGCTATATAAATAATAGATACCATTGTTTTTTCATCTACCATAGTGATGTTATTTCCCTCAATCTTTAGCCTTTAATAATATATTTCCCCTTGTACTACTTTTATAAATTTAATTTCCCATGTCAGATTTTATGTAAAGATAGGAACGTCAGTTTATTTTCACATTACCTTTAGCATCCATCAGAACCTCTTGTTTTCCAACCCTAAAACAATTAAAATGGAGGCTTATGCCAGTCAAGACCTTGCTTTGATTAAAAACGGTGTGGGAAGAAATACTAGCTCCTTTAAGGTAGAGTCTTTAATCCAGTGGATGCGTGATGCTTAGGTGTTACCGGCTCAGGGTTTCACGGTGTTTTCTATTGAACTTGCCTCGGGAAGCAGGAGTGCCTAACCTGGTGGGGGTGGGTGGGGCAGGGAGAGCAAAGTGTGTGGATGCTTGTAAGGATGGGAAGGAGTAGAGGTCTCACTTCCATCTCTCCTTGTGTTGCATATGGTCTGAATGATGTAGAAAAAGTCATTTCTCACTTTGGGCCTAATTACCCATCTTTTGAAATTCGAAGATGTTAAAATCGATGATCTCCAAAGCTCCTCAGCTTTAGATGTCATGAGTATGTGACTGAGTATCCAGGGCAGTGAACTGAAAATAATAATAAACTTGGGATAGTTTTCCTTCTCAGAATCAGGGGAATATAAAGATATAAAAGATAAATAAATATAATTATTTGATGTTTAACACCACCCACAAATTACCTCTTTGTCTCTGAAAGGTAAATAATTAGCACCAGGGAATAAGGAGTTAAAGTGAAATATGGCTTAATTTTCTCCGTATGCAAACTTGGGGAGATAACATTTTGTCAATCAATACTTCACATATAATATGCTTATATAATAGTTTCTCTAATTTTCTTGTACATAAAATTTAGCAACCAGTCTCTGGGTTTGGCATTTGCAGTGTATACATTGCTAAAATCAGCTGTAAATTTCACCCATTAGAGTAGTTCAATAGAACTGATTATTATGAGGTCAAGATAACTCTAATGCCACACCTATCTAGGATAGGACAAGAATAGAAAATTACAAACCATTATCCCTCATGTATGAACATAGATGTAGAAAGCTTTAATAAAATATTAGCAAATAAAACTGAATGTTATATTTGGTATAATATAATATATATAATATAATATATAATAATATAATAATACATAGTTAAGTAATAATACACCATAACCAAGTGGAGTTTTACCCTGGAATGCAAAGTTGGTTTAATTTTCTTTTAAACTTTTGTGTGTGTATGTTAAAGTTGATTTAATTTTCAAAAATCAATGTTATTAACTACATTAGTAAAATAAAGAAGAAAATCATAAGAAGAAATAGGAAAAACATTTGATGAAATTTAACACTCATTCATAGTATAAGAAAAGAAAAACTCTCAGCAAACTGTAAATAGAAGTGAATGTTCTCAACCTGATTAAGGGAATCTACAGTAAACCCAAAGTGATCATCATACATAATGATGAAATATTGATCATGTTTTCCCTAAGATCAGGACAAAGGCAGAGATCTGTCTGCTGTCACCATTTGTATTCAGGATTGTACTGGATGTGCTAATGAGTACAATAGGGCAAGAAAAATAAATAAAAGACAGTGATTGGCAAGGAAGAAGTAAAACTGTCTTTACAGATATTATTGTATATGTAGAAAATCAAATGAAATCTGCTAAAAGGCTATTAGAACAAAGGGTAAATTTAGTATTGGCACAGGATACAAGGTTATTTTTAGAAATAGCTTATTATATTTATATATACTAACAGAAAGACTGGATAATATCATTAAGAGCAGTATCATTTAAATTAGCATCAAAAACCATAAACTGCTTAGGAACATGTAATAAAAGATGTGGAAGATCTCTACACTGAAATCTACAATATGTTACCGAAAGAAATTATAGACGTAAGTAAATGGGAAGGTATACCATGGCATGGGGCCCAGGAATTGTCAGAATACCCCCAGGATGATTTGAAACAGGGGCCTGGTTGAAGAATAGGGTAGGTTTGTGATTCTCCCATGGTATTTCGTACCTGATTAATCAGTTTTAATGATTGTATCGAATCTCCCCCCTTCCCTTTTTTCCTTTCCTCCTTTCTTTTATACACACACACACACACACACACATACACGCAGCACCCTGATCACTTGTACTCATGTACTTCTTTCTGGCACCCTCAATACACTGTGAGTCCTCATAGGGACAAGATCATAGGACTGTGTCTTTGTGTACATATTCTCAACATCTGGCTTAGTGTCTGGCACATGGGCACTGAGTAGGCTATGTGGGATCACTGCCTTTCTGTGGGGTGTATCTTTGGGTCATTCCTTATGGTTACCATCAAAGTATAAAAAGGTAATTTGGAGGAACTGACACTTTAGTTAAGATGTAATTTTCCCCTATTATATTTAGTCTCATTGAGTTTTAGTCAACAAATCTTTGATCCAGATTTGAAGAATAATCAATCTTGTCGTTGCAATTTGTGTACTGTCACAGAACTCTCATGAAGAGTGTTTTATTTGGTCACCCCAACAATTCCATGTGGAAGACAGGATATATATCTCTCTTTATGTATATAAAATATATATATATTTCCCTGCCACTCTTTCCCCCCTCTTTCTTAGAGGGAGAAACTGTCAGAAATATGAAGCAGCTTGCTCAGGGTCTCATAGCTAGTAAGTAAAGCTGGGGCATGAACCCATGTCTTTTTATTTCAAATTCATTTTTCTTTACCGTACCACACCACTCATTACCCTCTTGGTTGAGACGTTTGCCTCTCTTTGGGAGACAGCATGTCATCAGCATAATGTAGGCATTCTGCCACCACTGTTCATGGCCACACCCTGCCTTTGGGGCAAAGGGCTGGCTACCATGTATATTTGTAATGGGAATAAATATAGAACATTAATTTCTTTCTGGTTTCTTCGTTCCTTTTCAGTTTTTAATTTATCTTTAATTTAGTTTTGTGGTGATTCGTTTGTTCACTTGTTCATTCTTTTTCCCTCCAGCAAGTGTTTATTGACCATCTATTATGAATAGGACTGAATAGGCACTGAATAAGACTGGGGCTGACCTCTTGAAGTGCTCACAGTTAGTGGGGAAACAGATAAGAAATTAGTTACTATGATAATTAGGACAAAAGTACATACTATCTTGTGAAATATTTGAACTCAATATAAGAGTTAAACTTTAATACTGCTGTGAGAGATTGGTAATATGAATATATGGGAAGTCAGGGATCTGGAGGGATAACTTATGAATTGATAACCAAATTCTTACCTCTCCTGAGCCAGGTTGAGGGGACACATTGTTAGAGCCAAGAGTATTTCCTGCCTGTTCAGAGTAGGTCCAGGGCGAATTATCATAACAATGAGTTGACCTCTCTTCAAATTTAATTTAAAAGGTTTAAGGTGGATTTGAGAAAATTTGCTATAAAAAGATTAAAACAACACAAATATCTATCTGCATATTGAGAAAATGGTGATAGAGTTATGTTTAAATTTAGTATTAACATACAATAAATGCTTTATTAATTCAGAGACCTTTTAGGTCTTGTTCATGGCAGTGTCTGGCTCAAAGTAGGTGGTCAATAAATCTTTATTGAATTTCAATAAATTTAAAGGCATTTTAAACATTCAACTATAGACAGAAGATTGTGCTGGCCACAGAATACAAGGTTTTAAGATAATCCATGTTAGTGTGACCTAAAATATTCAATTTTTAAAAATTATAAATATAATCATCCTTACAAAAAAGCAAAGAATCTAATGAATATTTGAATATATTCTTATAAGATAAATGTAGGTGAAGTCATGTAATTATAGAATATTAAGAGTAGAAGAGCTTCTGAAATCATCTACTCCAACATTACAATTATTGTAAATAAGTAGTTAATACATTTACATGATTCAAGAATTGAAATATGTAAATAGGCCTACATTAGGAAAGCCTCATTCCCACCCATTTCCACGTACCCCCTTCCCCTTCTGGTCACCTCTGGGTAATCACTTTTATTACTTCCTTACATATCCTTGTAGGATTTCCTTATGTAAATGTGTGCGTGTATAATATATATTCTTATGTATTATATATGTTTATATTATATTTATGTTCTTATGTATTATTTATGTTCTTATTTATCCTCTTCCTTATAGAAAGGTGGCATATTGTATACACTACTCTGCATTTTATTTTGTTTTTTTTTTACTTACCAAATGTGTTTTGACAATGTTTTCATACCAGTATATAGCTCTGTCTTTCCTTTTTTTTCCACAAGTGCCTACTTGTCTGTTTCACGGATATATCATAGCTTCTTTTATCATCCTCTATAGACACCTGGGTTGTTTGCAAACTTTGGCTATCATAAATAGTGCTGCATTTGAACAGCCTTGTATACGCAGTATTTCCTGTGTTTGCCGGTATGTTTGTGGGACACATTCATAGTGTAGAATTGCCAGGTCCAAGGGTAAGTGCGTTTATAATTTTGATGGGCACTGTCACGTTTCCTCCAGAGCAGTCTTCTCATTTTATAGGTGAGAAAAGTGAGGCTTTGGGAGTGAAGTCACCCATTATGAGTGGCAAAGCGAGGCCATGCCTCTAGGAGGTCTTTCCAGATCAAGTTTGGGTCAGATGCATTTCCTCCACGCTCCTGTAATACCCTTTATGTCCTCCCAATAAAACCTTTATTCCATGCATCATAATTATTGGTGTATTTACCTGTCTTCCTGTATACCTGTTCATCATTATAGCCCTAATATCTACACAGTGGGTTTTTAAGAAATATTTGTTGAGTGAATGAATGGAAACAAGTTAGGTCTTCTGATTCATAGTACAGCGATCATTATATTCCATTTCACACTCTTACGATCAACTTGCAAACCACATCAGCTATACAAATAAATGCAGGATATAGGGAAGATATATTTAGAGCTGTTCATGTGAAAAAGATTTAGGGCATTTAGGATTCATATGTAAAGAATTTGGGAATCAGCTGTCAGAAATCTTACTTAATACAAGACTTTATTAATGGAAGTGCCGTTTCTAGAGCAAAGGAGGTGATAGTTCCAAAAGCTATCTCTGGGTGCTAAGTAGCATAATTCTGCGTGCTGCATTCTAGGAGGTATGTAGGGGAAGACGAAGGCTAATGGTGGAAGGTGATTAGTATAGTGAGGGATCTGAATTTCTACCAAGTATGTTTAAAGAATTAGGGCTATTTATGTAGTAGGAAAAGAGACAACTCAAGGGAGGTGTTCTGTTTTTAGATATTTTGAAGGACTTCATAAAGAACAGAGGATGTTTCTCCGTAGTTTCAGAGGGGAGGACTGGAGCTATTAAGTCAAGATTTAGAGACTTGCAGATTTTAATTCAATTATAATTGAGTCCAAAAGTGAACACACTGCCTTGTGAAATGTCACAAAAACTTTGGCCTTTGGATTTTCTTCATGAGCAAGACCAAGTCAAGACTTGTGGAGATTGGGGACCAGTCCAGCTAACACAAGGACTGTACCCCCTTCAGACAGAGACCTGTTTTCCAGGGAGAGACTACTAGAAGCATAGTATTGATTTCTTTAAAGTCCATTCCAAGGGATTGCAATATCAGGGAAGAGTTTCTGAGGATATGTAAGAGGTGTTGGAGAGAGGGTCACGTTCTGTGAGTGAGGAATTCAACACCCCTGTCAACATCTGAGGTTCAGAGCTAGGCTTTAGTTTCAGGAGCTAACTAGCGTGAGAATCAGTCATACTCTTGGCCACATATGTGAAAGGTTGCACAGAATAAGCAAGTCTGATGCCCATGTGGATATTGAGGGCTAGATCTATATTGAATACTGGATGCCAATAATAAGAGCAGTAATTAAGAAAGAAGGTCACTTATTGAGCATTTATTATGTGCTAGGCATGTAATGCTCCTGAGAAGTCCAAAGAAGTAGATATTAGTGTTCCCTTTTTATAGATAAGAAATCTGTGACTCAAGAAATTAAAATAGTTTGTTAGAGTTAGATATCACTTGGTGGAGTCTGGATTCAAACCCAGATCTGTCCCCTTAGTCTCTGTACTCATTGCATTGTTCACTGCCTGGGAAAGGACCTCCGAATATGTCAGGGCAGGCGTCCATTAATTCAGGGCCTAAGTGGGTTTGAACCTTTCCTACCAGGAAAGTATTTGGGCAAAGCAGAGGTTGAATGTCTCACAGCTGTCAAAAATACCACTGTTTAAAAAATTGAACTGTGCAAAGCTTGGAAACCTAATTGATGTAAGTTTAGACACTAATTTAGAAGCAGGGGAGTTACAACAATTTTTAGGTATTGTTGATCTGAAAAAAAAGATTAAACTGTGGTGGGAAAAAGAAAACCGTTTTCTCCTTGCTGGGGGTGGGGGAGGGTACAAAAAGACTACCAGATAGTCTAGGCTTTGGGGTGAGCATTGGGGTTCAGGCAACCAATTTCTAGGTCCTTTCAGTTCTAATATTGCTGAACCATTCCTCCACTGTTTCCATGTATATATGGTTTGCATAGTTGCCATTTTAAAGTAGTTCTAGCACATTCCATTATGTTAATATTTCGTGGTTTTATCAGCTATTGTGCTCATACCATTAGATACTTAAATTCTCTTTCCTTCTTCCCTACTTCCTCTTCCTCCCTCCCTCTGTCTCACTCACCCCTCCTTCTTTGATTCCTTCCTTTACTTTCTCTCTCTTATTTTTAATAATGCTGCCTTGAACATCTTGTATTAATTTCTGTTATTTTCTTTTGGATTATTTCCTTGGAATAATTCTCTAAAATAGAATAATTGGGTTAAAGGATGAGCACAATTAGTTGCATATTTCCAGGATGCATTCAAGAAAGATTATACCAATTTATAGGATAGCTGACCCTTGAACAACATGGGTTTGAACTGTGCAGGTCCACTTATATGCAGATTTTTTTCCTGATCAATACAGGACAGTACTGTAAATGTATTTTCTTTTCTTTTCCTTATGATTTCTTAATAACATTTTCTTTTGTCCAGCTTACTGTATTGTAAGAATACAGTTTATAGGAGATATATAACATACAAAATATATGTTAATTGACTATATTATGAGTAAGGCTTCGGGTCAACAGTAGGTTATTAGTAGTTACTGTTTGGGGGAGTCAAAGGTTACACGTGGATTGTTGACTGCATAAGGTTTGTCACCCTAACCCCTGTGTTGTTCAAGGATCAACTGTATTTCCAACAGTGTGAAAATTCTCTGCATGATGAATTAAGATTCTGTTTTCTGTGGGATGGGTCAGGCCTTGGAAACTAGACTGATCCACTGGGCAGATGGTAATCCGGGAATTTAACAGTGTCAGATAACTGCAAGGCATTCAAGGCGGCAGAAAGAGAGACCAGTTACAATAATTGATATTTTATCTCGTTTCCCAAGAGCACGGGCAAGAGCATGGTAGGGCCAGAGTTGAACAAGATCTCTGATGCCTGGTAGCAAAGCACCTAGTGACAGAAAAGTAGAACTCAGATTCACTTACTGGAATGCATACAAAGTAAATTGTTGGCCATGTAACCAGGCAAGACCTCACAAAAATAACCAGAAAATCTAAACTAGCTGGGGAGATGGGTGGGATTATTGGAACTGGAGGCAAAGCTTTGTGTACTCCAACCCTGGCCTAATTGGAGGTCTCTCATTTTTACTTATTTTTGCTAAGTTAATAGTTACCTGATAATGCCTTAGAATGAGTTTTCGTTGCTTTGTCAAGTTGTACATTTTGCCAGGGTTCACGTTCTTGGACCACTTTTTCGAGTAAGATGTGGTTATTGACTCTTTTTACTTATATGCCATGGATAGTAACATGATACCACATGTAGCTATTCTGCTGTCTCTGTTAGATATTTAATACATTATATCGGTATATTTGATATTTTGGGGGTGATAGAATTTTTTTAATATTTGAAAATATCTTGCCTGCGATGGTATTTTACTTTTTTTTACTCTTCCATAGTTGGAATAAATATGCTGTCCTGTTTTCTTGTATATACGTCTTCACTCTTCAGCCTGCACGTGTGGCACGAGCTTAGTTCTTTGCATCTCTTTTCACTCTTCAGTTGTTCACTTGCAATTTTTCTTCTGCAATAAGATTGCTTCTGGCTTATCATGTATTACCACTTTGTCTTTATTTATGAATTCTGTTTTGAGTTTTTTCTATTTCAGTCAATACTGTATCTTTTTTAAAATAATTTTTCTTTTATAACAACTTAAAATTTGATAGTTTGAAACCAGTGTCATAACTTTTTTTTTTTTTTTTTTTGGTATTTTTCTCCTTTTCAAGCACTTTTTTTTTTTTAAGGCTTGAGTAGTCGTGTGTTTCCTTGTGCCAGGATATATGTTTCTCATCACACCATCAAAGCAGGAAATTACAAGGGGTGGGGTGAGTTGCCATTTGACTCGAGCACCTTCATCGCTGCACACACACGCTTGGAAATGTTGTTCTGAAATTCTCAGTGTTGGTTCCGTTTCGTGCTGATCGCTCGATGGCACAGAATTGAAGACAACTAGAAATTATTGTTCTTCATCCTCGCCTTCATGCTTCTCTGAGGAACCTTGTGAGACTGTTGGAAGGATTAATCTGATGTTAATGATGATGGTGGTGATGGTGGTGGTGCAATAGCTCTTTCACTGTTTCTTCTGGACAGAATTCACTGACCAGCATTCAAACATGGAAGTATATCATTTGTGTTTCTCAAAGGAAGCCAATATCAGGTTCTGTAAAATCAGTATTTTATTAAATCTACATAATAATTTAGGGAATGTTGTCATCTTTACTATATTTAGTTTCCCCAGCATGGAGCAAATTATATTTCTCCATTTATCCATCTTTCTGCCATCAGACTTTGTGTCATCTTTGAATAAGCCTCTAATTTTCTGATTTAAATTAATACCCACTTAGAGAATTTTCTGTCAGCATTGTACATGGGGTCTCTTCCGCTGTATTTCCTAGCTGTGGGCCATAGGCTGGTAGTAGTTTGAAATGGATTTTTATCCTGTGACTTTGCTGAAGTCATTTAACATTAGTTATTGAAAATTGATTTTATGGAGTTATATAAGCATATAACTTTTTAACTTAATGACGTAGAAATATGTCATAAATAAAATATTTTTCTCTGTCCTTTCTGTGGTCATGCTTTTTAATTCTTTTCCTTTCAAATACCTGATGGCCCATTCAGTGAAGGAACTTCTCTTGCTTTCCTAAGAACTAGGTAAAAAGGGAATCAGATTAGCCTGAGAAAGTTGAAGCCAGCACATAAATGGCTAAAGATATATATTCTTTAAACAGTTTGTCAGTTTCTTTTTTAAAATATTTATTTATTATTAAATTTTTTTAATGTTCATTTTTTAAAATAATTTATTGTCAAATTGGTTTCCATACAACACCCAGTGCTCATCCCAACAAATGCCCTCCTCTGTGCCCGTCACCCACTCTCCCCCCTCCCTCACCTCCCCACCCCTCAGTTTGTTCTTAGTCTTTGAGAGTTTCTTATGTTTTGTCTCCCTCCCTCTCTGTCTTTTTTCCTTTCCCCCTTCCTCTCCCCCATGGTTTTCTGCTGAGTCTCTCAAAATCCACCTATGCATGGAAACATATGGTATCTGTCTTTCTCTGACCGACTTATTTCGCTTAGCATAATACCCTCTAGTTCCATCCGTGTTGCTATGCATGGCCAGATTTCATCCTCATTGCTATGTAGTATTCCATTGTATACATATATATACCACGTCTTCTTTATCCTTTCATTAGTTGATGGACACTTAGTCTCTTTCCATGATTTGGCTTTTGAGAGACAGGAGAGACAGAGTGTGAGCATGGGAGGAGTAGAGAGGGAGGGAGACACAGAATCTCAAGCAGGCTCCAGGTTCTGAGCTGTCAGCGCAGAGTCCCACATGGAGCTCGAACCCATGAACTGCAAGATCATGACCTGAGCTGAAGTAGATGCTTAGGTGACTGAGCCACCCAGGTACCCCTAAGTTTTATTTATTTTTGAAAGAGAGAGAGAGAGAGAGCAAGCAAGGGAGGGGCAGAGAGAGAGGGAGACAGAAGATCCAGAGCGGGCTGTGTGCTGACAGCAGTGAGCCCCATGTAGGCTCACTTGCGAGATCATGTCCTGAGCTTAAGTCAGACACTCAACCAGCTGAGCCACCCAGGTGCCCCCATAAATGGCCAAAGATATTAATATGTGGTTTTCTCTTTGGGAGAGAAAATGGATCTTAGGTGATCAATATTAGGCCTGTTTGGATGTCCTCATATACCTGAAGAAAGAATGTTCCCAAAACTAGGGAAAGAATAGGAAAAAAGAATGTTAAAGTTAAAGTTTGGCAGTAGCTATTCCAGGATTACCCAGAATAAAGGATGGGTTAGCCAGTTACAAGCTTATATCAAGAGAGAGATTGGTACATCAGCCTTTATTAAAATGCAATTTTTTTTAATGTTTTTATTTATTTTTGAGAGGGAGAGAGAGACAGAGAGAGAGAGACAGAGCACAAGTTGGGGGGGTGGGGCAGAGAGAGAGAGAGAGAGAGAGAGAGAGAGAGGGAGACACAGAATCTGACGCAGGCTCCAAGCTCTGAGCTGTCAGCATAGAGCCCGACGTGGGGCTCGAACTCATGAACTGTGAGATCATGAGCTGAGCTGAAGTTGGACGCTTAACCCACTGAGCCGCCCAGGTGCCCCTAAAATGCAATTCTTCTAACTCCCCTTCCTCTGACCCCTTTCCTCACCTAGCAGCCTGCGTGGATTGTCCTCATACGAAGAGAAGGCACTGATCTTAGGGGCTTGGACTAGTCCTTTCCCTGTGACTATGATTTGTCATTGTAACATAATAGACTGACATTGTGAGAAAGAATGCACTAACCATCTGAACGTAGAATATTTTAGTACCTAATTAATTTACCATAGGAAACTGATGAATTAGCATTCTGGTTGTGTGTCACCTTCCCTTGGGCAGTGGCTCTGCAGTTGGTGTGCACACAGAGTTGCTTCTGAGCTCAGAAGGCTCCCCAAGAACATCAGCTACACTCCTGATGCCTCTTGGAGAGAGCCTGACAACCTGGTTGTTGTGTTTGCACTGCCAAAGGGATTACAACGGCTATTTTAGTTTTCTGTGAGCACTTACTGTAATAATAATTTGATCCTTACTACTTCTCCTCTTTATGTGATGAATTATATTGTTTTCTCTGTGCAGTCAAGTATAAATTCTGCTTGTTCATATTGGAAAATTATTTCAGTGTGGTTTTGTATTTTATTTGTTAAGATTTTTTTAGTTATTAGAGCCATACCTCTAAAAAACCATTTGTGGAAGTGTACATGGCTGGCTTGGTTGGTGGAGCGTGCAACTCTTGATCTCAGGGTTGTGGGTTCGAGCCCCACATTGTGGAGATTACTTAAAAATAAAAAAATCTTTAAAAAAAACATTGTGAATGTCTTGTGTGTTTATGGAAAATAAAACTATATTTGCCTAACAAAGTAGCCTGAAAAGCACAACATTCTTATCTATTTTTGGAAAGTTTAGAAACATTCTCCAACAGACTCACTGGCTATAGGCATTTTTTAAAAACAGTAATTCTTAATAAAATAGCATTCCTTTTTGTTGTCAGTTCATTTAATTTTGCTATTCCCTGATACTTCTCTTTTATTCTCTTATAATTTTGAATTTTTATCATTTTCTATTTATTTACTAAATTTATTAGTATATATCTAAAATTTATAATGCCCTAATTTAAAAAAAGCCTATTTTCTAACTAATAGTTCTGATTTAATAGTATAGATTGTTCTGTCTTTTGGATTGGTTGCAGGTGCTAAGCTTGTTTGTTATGTTTTTTCTGCTCTTAGTTTTATTTTTTGCCCTTTCTAAGTTTAGTTTGATATTGCCTCTTTGCTCTTTGTAAAAATTCTTTCAGATTCTGGGTTGTTTTTTTTTTTTCTTTCCTTAGTAATCTAGGCAGTCGGAAAATCTTTTAAGAGACCTGATTTCCTTAAGATGGCTGCCTGACTTTTAAGAGCCCTATTAGTTATCATTCAAATAAAGATGCTTGCCAAAAATATCTTAAAAAAAAAAAAAGTCCTAATAGTTGAAAACATCTCCTTATAGAGGTACGTGTATGGCCACTCCTGCAGTCAGGAGTAATCATTTGAGGATTGCCTTTCGATCTTCAAACTCAGATGATTTCACGCTGTGAAAACATTTGAATAGCAAGTGATCGTAGGAAGCCCAAGAAGATGCTGGAGTGGAGACCGTGCCTGGAAGAGAGAAGCTACTGCCTGTTGGGATTTCGTGGCAGCAGAAAAACAGCCAGGAAGTTAGTTGCCAAGGGAAAGGGCGGATGATGTCTGTTGGTCTGTGAAGTGTGACAGTGAATTCAGAGTCCAGGGGCCGCGTGTAAGTCTAAGGGGGTGACAGTTGTGGTGCCACTCGTTCATCACAGGAGGGACCAAACGAGAAACTGATTCTGCATAGACAGGTCAGGATTTGGCAACAAAGAGTTCGCACACAGAGATGGCAACAGACAGGGACCATTGCCAGGGAAGTGGGCCAGGCTCAGTGTGCATAGAGAGCAGGACACAGGTGGGCCACATATCCCAAGGTGGTGTGATTATAGTGACAACGATGGTGGCCCTAGTGGCTGCTACCCTTTACACATGTTGTTACTGATACAGTCGTTTTAAAATCTTTCCCGTTTTACAGTTGAGGGAACAGAAGTGCATTCCAGTTTTAAATGATTTCCCCAGGCAAGTCGACATAGCGTGTAAGCAGTGGAACCATGATTGTGACTAGTCTGACTCCAAAGCCTACGAGCTCTCTACTGTACCACGCTGCCTGGGATCTGATGTGCGGAGAAACATTCACACATGATTCTAACAACTGACACAACAAGGTTACAGCTGCTGCACCTAGGGTGGAGGTTATACATTTCCCAGGTCTGGTTTCTGCATACTTTCTTTCATGTGTGTTACCAGGAACCGGCAGCTCTCTGTTAGCAGGTCAAGTGAGGCAGGGTCTCCCGAATTCCTGTCGCTGAGATGGTTGGAATTCTCATGCTCCTCTGCCTAAGCGTCTCACCTATGCTAGAAGTAATATTCTTGCAAGTTGATGGAGCAGAGTGAGGGCTGAGATAAAGTCTGCCTCCCCAGGCTGTGAATCACGGGGCCTCCCCTGTGGTTGTCCTGCTCGCTCATCCATACGAGGAGCCTGTAAGCCTCCTGGAGTGCTCCATGTAGCGAGTGACAGCCTGGGCAGACAGCCACCCGGACTGGGAAAAATATTTGTTTTTCTCTCACTCTCTTAGAATTTCTACCCTTCATGCATGTTTCATGATACTCAACAGTTATTAGTGTAGCGGTTCACGTCTAGGGCTTACAAGTAAATACATACACACATATTGACGTGGAGCTCAAACAGTGTTTACTGATGCGATGCGATGTGATTTTATTTTATTTAAAAATTTTTTTTCAATGTTTACTTACTTTTGAGAGAGAGAGAGCATGAATGGGAAGGGGTAGACAGAGAGAGGGAGAGAGAGAATCAGAAGCAAGCTCCAGGCTCCAAGCTGTCAGCACAGTGCCCAACGCGAGGCTCGAACCCACGAACTATGAGATCATGACCTGAGCCGAAGTCAGACACTCAACTGACGGAGCCACCCAGGTGCACCCCCCCTTTTTAAGAAATTTTTTAATGTTTATTTATTTTTGAGAGAGAGATAGAAAGACAGAGCGTGAATGGGGGAGGGGCAGAGAGGGAGAAGGGAGTGTGTTTTTAATTATTTGGAGATCAGTACTCTAGGGAAATAGACCCCAAAGCTGGCTGGGCAGCTCAGTCTCGTGGTATGTTAACAAAAGGTCAGATTTCCTTGGCCCACGACACTTAACTGAAGCCTAATCTCCAGGGGTAGGGTCCAGGAATAATGGACAAATGTCCATTTGTAATAATTTGAATAAATGTTAGAGTTCGAACCATTCTTCTAGCGTATGGTTCCTCAAAACTAGTAGCTGCTAGAACACATCTTGGTGCCAACTATTACCAATAGACTTCTGGAAATCTGAAGTGCTTTGGTTTATTTGTTTATTGTTAGCCCTGTTGAAAGGTAAGCTCCAGGAGGAGGGGCTGCTACCAGCTCGTTCACCACTTGTTCCTAGAATAGTGTCTGACATAGAAGTGCTCAGGAAATGTTTGTCGGATGAATGAATGAATAGTGAAACCCTTTTGCCACTGTGTTTGGGCAATACATGTCTTGTCTTTCCTCAGCTAGCAAAGAAAGAATTAGTTTCAGCTGTGCTGCTATAAACGTGACTGCTCCGATGACGTCCTTGGTCATTCCACTGAGCCGACCCCGCCGTCGCTTAATGTTCAAGAATTATATTAATTCTCTTACGTATTGTATTTTAATACCATCAGCAAAAGTAGTGGAAGTTAAAAGGTGATGTAGAGATCTACTTTTATTTCATTTCTCATTTCAAGTCCCTGTGTCTTTAAGGAAAGGGCCAACCTACAACTTGGTCATTCTCCAGGTCCAAGAGGAAATGGATTGTAGCAGTTGTGCCTTTGTCGAGCAGATGTTTTGGTTGGAAAGGCTATCAGCCATCTGACTCATAATAAATCCTCAATTCCAGTAAATTCCCAGTTTTTAGTTACAGTAGGTAGGATGCAGGAAAACAACGTCTTCCACTTTGGGATCTTTGAACTTGTCTCACATGTTACCACTATTCCCCGTGCATCGCCGTGTGTGAAAGGATGAAGTACTAGGGGAGGTTAGAGCAATTCCAGGAATAGGCTCCGTCCGTTTCTGAGACCATTGGAGGTGAACCAAAGCCACTGCCCTCCTTGACGTGGTATCGACGACAAGAACCATAACTGTGTTGAGTTTTCCTATAAGTTTCTGTGTTCAAATCATTTCTGAGTTAATTGGAGTAATCTGTAAACAAGCCTATAGTTTTGTTTTGTTTTATGGAGAGGGTGTCCTTTTTCCTTTTCCATAAACTTTGAAAGTAATTATAAGGTTCCTTGTATGGTATCTTTAATTTTAGAATATATGTTGTATGGGGAAAATTTACTCAGTACATATAAGCTTCTCAAAATTCTAGCAATACCTTATGTCCAGTGTTCATCGAGTCTTATATGGAGTGTTCCAGATGGATAAATCAGTTACAGAAATAGTAAATATATGTATTTTGTGTTGTGATCTTGGCTGAGAGAATTCATTATTGACCTGGTAAAGTGGCATCTCCTCCCTCTGCCTTTATCTGGCGGTCAGCTTCTTTTTAACCGTCATTGAGCCATAATCTTCACCGGGATGATTAAAACCTTTGAGGCTTCAGAGGGCAGCGGTTCCACTGCTTCTAGTCAGGGGCCCGGCTCTGACTGCGGAGAGCTTCTCAGCCATACGATCCACCAGGTGGAACCCTGTGAGAGTAAGCAGGTCCCTGGCCAGAACCCCTAACGTTCCCTGGGTTGGTCTTTGGCCTTCTTGTCCAACATCAAATTATTCAGAAGTAGTACTGTTCTCCGTTGACTCCTTCTATGTCATTTGTTCTTTCCAGTTTTAGCTAATGAAATGGTTGGTATGTACTCAATAAGCTCATTGAGCACGCTACATCAAGAGAGCGTCTCTTTATCCTCGTATTCTAAGGCACATTTCACATCTTTGGGATTGCCGTAGTGTCTCTTCATTGAGGGAAAAGAGTTCATCGGGTGTTACATTCAGTTGTGATGAAAACTGGGGTGCAGGAGAGTCAGGGCAGGAGGTGAGAGGCGGAAGCTTCTGACTGCAGCATAAAGGGGGAGGGCAGGAGTGGTCAATCGACAACAGGTCTCACTCTTCTTGTCATTCCCAACGGCCTGGTGCCATATGCCTAGAGAGCTGCTGGATCCCTGTGGGAAAGTATGGGCTTTGAGTTGGAAAGAACTGAATTTGTGTCCGGATGCTCCATTTTCTAGTTGCAGACTCTGGACATTCTGCTTAATGTCTTTTAGAAACTTTTAAATCTGCAAAATGGAGATAACTATCTTAAAGGGTTGTTGGTGATGTCAGTTTAGGTGTGATCCACAGCACCCAGACACAAGCCTTATCAAGACATTTTCTGTAAGGAATGCTGCTAACCTAGGTTTGACTATTTTAGACATGAAATCTCGACCCCAGGGTCAGGTGGAGGCTGGCCATTCCAGATAGACAGCTACAGACAAACCTAGCAAGATTCCTTCACTTAGAGAAAATAGCAATACTGGGGGAAGATAGCAGTTTTGGGTGAATTACTAAACCCATGTTATGATTTGTGAATTATGCACATTTTATTATGCACTTAAGTATAAATATGTACCATAAAACTTTGAAGTATATATAATGGTTTCCGATTTAAAATTCTAGCTTCTCTCTTCCCTTGTACTCCTGAGTAAGAGAACAGGGTCTTTATATAGTCCGGTCTGGATTATATCATCTTCCAATTCTTTTCTTTTCTTTTTTTTTTTTTTTTAATTTTGAAACAATATCAAATTTATAATATAAATATAAGAACAGTACAAAGAACTTTTTAAAAATAATTTCAGGGTGAGCTGTTGACATGATGGCCTTCACCTCCAAATACTGTAGTGTATATTTCTCTTTTTTTAAAAAATTTTTTTTTAGCACTTTTATTTTCTTTTTGAGAGACATAGAGACAGAGCATGAGCAGGGGAAGGGCAGAGAGAGAGGGAGACACAGAATCTGAAGCAGGCTCCAGGCTCTGAGCCGCCAGCACAGAGCCTGACGCGGGGCTCGAACTCACAGACCATGAGATCATGACCTGAGCCGAAGTCAGCCGCTTAACCAACTGAGCCACCCAGGTGCCCCATAGTGTATATTTCTTATAAGTAAGGACATTCTCTGACAGAATTGTAATATTTGACATAATTATAGTATCATCCTACAAATCAGGAAGATGACACTGCTACACAACTGCCTACCATCCAATCCTGAGACCCCACTGAAATTTCACCAATTTTTCCAGTGGTTTCCTGATGGCAGAAGAATTCCATTTGGAATCATGTGTTCTACTCAGTTAGGTGTCTTCATTCTCTAATATTTCCTTGGGTTTCCCTTGACATTTACAACGTTTTTGCAGATTATAGGCCAATTACTTTATAAAATGTCTCTCAGTTTGGGTTTGGCTGGTGTTCCAGCATGTTTGGGTTTTGCCTGTACATCTGTGGCAGGAACAGCACAGAAGCGACACTGTCCCTGTCTCATTGCCCCCTCAGGTGGCACTGCCTGTCTGTCTGACTCGTCACTGGCGATGTGTTCATGTCCACTGCCTGTTTCAGGAGGTGTCTGTAAGGTTCACTCTGAAGTTACTTTTTCCCCCTTTGTAATTGTTTACTTATTTTGGGGGGTTGGCCCTTTGAAATTATATAAATATCCCATTTTCATCAAACTCTAAGTGTATGTATCTATAGCAGTATGGATTCATAATTTCCATATTTAATGGATTATAGTCAGTTACTATCATTTATTTTTATGTTCAGTATTATCTCTCTGTGTCTGTTGAACAACCGTGTTCATACTGCCACCTGCAATTCCAATTCAGTACACTGGGTTTATTCTGTTTTTCTCTTTACACATACTTATAATTTCCTTCTCTGACTGCGATAGAACCAGTTCTGTTATTTTTAATATTCCTTAATATATGTTACATATATTATAATGCAAAATATATATATTATATCCATCCCCCTGTGTGTAACCAATCTCCTGTTGTTGCTGCTGCCACTCCCCTGTGTGGGCACCCTCTTCACTCCGCTTGGGCTCTGACACCTGCACCAAGTTGCCTTTCTTTCTTTCTTTTTTTTTTTTTTTAACAGTCTATTGTCAAATTGGTTTCCATACGACACCCAGTGCTCATCCCAACAAGTGCCTTCCTCAGTGCCTGTCACTCACTCTCCCCCCTCCCATACCCCTCTTGACCCTCAGTTTGTTCTTAATATTTAAGAGTCTCTTATGTTTTTGTCTCCTTCCCTCTCTGTGGCTTTTTTTTCCCACCTTCTTCCCCTCCCCCATGGTTTTCTGCTTAGTCTCACAAAGTCCACCTATTCGTGGAAACATATGGTATCTGTCTTTTTCTGACTGACTTATTTCACTTAACATAATACCCTCCAGTTCCATCCATGTTGCTACACATGGCCAGGTTTCATTCTTTCTCATTGCCATGTGGTATTCCGTTGCGTATATATACCACATCTTCTTTATCCATTCGTCACCTGATGGACACTTAGTCTCTTTCCATGATTTGGCTATTCTTGAAAGTGCTGCTATAAACATCGGGGTATATGTACCCCTATGCATCAGCACTCCTGTGTCTCTTGGGTAAATTCCTAGCAGTGCTATTGCTGGGTCATATTTCCATTTGTTTGAGGGACCTCCACACAGTTCTCCAGAGCGGCTGCACCAGTTTGCATTCTCACCAACAGTGTAAGAGGGTGCCTGTTTCTCCACATCCTCGCCAGCATCTATAGTTTCCTGATTTGTTCATTTTAGCCACTCTGACCATTGTGAGTGGAATCTCAGTGTGGTTTTGATTTGTGTTTCCCTGATGATGAGTGACATTGAGCATCGTTTCATGTGTCTGTTGGCCATCTGGATGTCATCTTTGGAGAAGATATGTCTATTCATATCTTCCGCCCATTTCTTCACTGTATTATTCGTTTTTCGGATGTGGAGTTTGGTAAGTTCTTTATTGATTTTAGATACTAGTGCTTTATCTGATATGTCATTTGCAACTATCTTTTCCCATTCGTTGGTTGCCTATTAGTTTTGTTGGTTGTTTCCTTTGCAGTGCAGAAGCTTTTTATCTTGGTGAAGTCCCAATAATTCATTTTTGCTTTTAATTCCCTCGCCTTTGGAGATGTGTCAAGTAAGAAATTGCTGCGGCTAAGGTCAAAAAGGTTTTTTCCTGCTTTCTCCTCTAGGATTTTGATGGTTTCCTGTCTCACATTCAGATCCTTCATCCATTTTGAGTTTATTTTTGTGAGTGGTGTAAGAAAGTGGTCTAGTTTCATTCTCCTGCATGTTGCTGTCCAGTTCTCTAAGCACCATTTGTTAAAGAAGCTGTCTTTTTTTCAATTGGATACTCTTTCCTGCTTTATCAAAGATTAATTGGCCATATGCTTGTGAGTCCATTTCTGGGTTCTCTATTCTATTCCATTGGTCTATGTGTCTGTTTTGTGCCAATACCATGCTGTCTTGATGACTACTGCTTTGTCATAGAGGTTAAAGTCTGGGATTATGATACCTCTCGCCCTGGTTTTCTTCTTCAATATTACTTTGGCAATTTGGGGTCTTTGTGGTTCCCTATCAATTTTAGGATTGTTTGCTCTAGCCTTGAGAAGAATGCTGGTACAATTTTGATTGAGGTTGCATTGAATGTGTAGATTGCTTTGGGTAGTATTGACATTTTAACAATATTTATTCTTCCAATCCATGAGTATGGGAAGTTTTTCCATTTCCTTGCGTCTTCCTCAATTTCCTTCATAAGTTTTTTATAGTTTTCAGTGTAGAGATCTTTTACATCTTTGCTTAGGTTTATTCCTAGATATTATGGTTTTTGTGCAGTTGTAAATGGGATTAGTTTCTTTATTTCTCTTTTTGCTGCTTCGTTGTTGGTGTATAGAAATGCTACCGATTTCTATACATTAATTTTGTACCCTGCAACTTTGCCCAATTCATGGATCAGTTCTAGTAGGCTTTTGGTGGATTCTGTCGGGTTTTCCATGTAAACTATGTCGTCTGCAAAAAGTGCAAGTTTGACTTCATCCTTGCCTATCCTGATGCCTTTTCTTTTGTTTTGTTGTCTGATTGCTGATGCTAGGACCTCCAACACTATGTTAAATAGCAGTGGTGAGAGTGGACATCCCTGTCGTGTTCCTGATCTCAGGGGGAAGGCTCTCAGTTTTTCCCCATTGAGGATGATATTAGCTGTGGGCTTTTCATATATGGCTTTTATGATGCTTAAGTATATTCCTTCTATCCCGACTTTCTCAAGGGTTTTTATTAGGAAAGGGTGCTGTATTTTGTCAAATGCTTTCTCTGCATCTATTGACGGGATCATATGGTTCTTATCTTTCCTTTTTTTTTTTTTTTAATGTTTATTTATTTTTGAGAGACATAGAGACAGAGCGTGAGCAGGGGAAGGGCAGAGAGAGAGGGAGACATGGAATCCGAAGCAGGCTCCAGGCTCTGAGCCGTCAGCACAGAGCCCGACGCGGGACCCGAACTCACAGACCATGAGATCATGACCTGAGCCAAAGTCGGCTGCTTAACCAACTGAGCCACCCAGGCGCCCCTTATCTTTTCTTTTAGTAATGTGATGTATCACATTGATCAATTTGCAAATATTGAACCAGCCCTGCAACCCGGGGATGAATCCTACTTGATCATGGTGAATAATTCTTTTTATATGCTGTTGAATTCGATTTGCTGATATCCTGTTAAGAATTTTTGCATCCATATTCATCAAGGATATTGGCCTGTAGTTCTCTTTTTTTGCTGGGTCCCTCCCGCTACCCTACATTCCACCTTGCCACTTTCAGTCCATCTTTCTCAGGCTGTTGGAATACTCTAGATCAACCTGATTGTGTCATTGCCCTGTTTGTAGTCCCTTCTGATATTCCTCTTAGAATGAGCTCCTTGCCTTAAATGCATCAGGATTGTTATGATTGGGCCTCCAAACCTGTCCTGTTTCATCCAACCTCTCCTCACTAGGGCCACTATTTCAGCCTCCTGGAACATGGTCCCGAATGGGCCACATGCTCTTACTCTTTTATCCTTTCGATCACTTGGAGTCATTCCAACTAAAAACATCTTCTGCTTGAAACATCTTCTATAACAACAATCGGTTCTGCCTTCTCTTTAGGACCCCTCTGTTGTCCTGCCGAAGGTGCTCACTTCTCTTTTAACACACCTTTATTGTATCTGTATTAACATAATGGTCAGTTTACTTATTTATTTTTACACGTGACTGTCAAAGCTTTGAGGGCTGTGTTTCCTAGTGCCTTCCAGGTGGCACCTAACATGTAGTGGGGCATTAACATGTTTGTAGAATGAATGATTGAGTGAATCTCGAGGTTAGTCCCAAAGATATACTCAGTATAGTAGCGTAATGGAAGTAATTGAAGACAGAAGAAAATTTTTAAAAATTTGCAGGATATTTTGTCCACATTGCATAGGTAGCAGCAGGTCCGGCTATGGTCTGTCTGTTTGGGGGAAAAGCCTAGTTTTGTTGAAGCATTGGAAAGTTTTTTTGCTCTTGTATTGTTTTTTTAGCGTAGTTCTTGGATAGTAACACACATTATTGCACATTACCAACATTTAATTCAGTAAGTAATAGACCCAAGAAACCCAAGGAGGGAAAGGGCCTGACCCAGTCCACTATTTTAATTGCATTCTTTCATGCTTATTTAGTATAAAGTTTTTTCAGTACGTTGAATCCACATTCCAATGTGAGCTAGAAATGTTAAGCTGTTAATAGCTTCCCTGGAGAATTGCGACTTGCTAGAACGCTTCAGTACTTTCATCATCATTTATGCATCGTGAAATGTCACAATTTCTGTTCATAAGCACAAAACTGTAAATGTTCGTTAATTGGTCTGTCGTAAACCTGTTATTAGTTTAGAAATTAAAGAAATACTCCTCACTAACTCAAGTCAATGATAAAGTCTAACTCAATTTATAGTTCCTGTAAATCTGGTCATCGGCACTTCTATAATTAGTCAAGTTCTTACAAAGCCACCTACTCAATAGTTATGCTAAATCCAACATTTATAGTTTTACATTTTGGGAACTTTTAATATAACATATTCTTCCTCATACGAATCTTTCCACTCTTCATAACTCCCTCCTCTTTGGGATCTTACAGTTCCTTTTTAATTCACACAAGCTTCATTTAGTAAGTGACAAAGAGTTTTCAAAGCAAATTTGGATATAGCAGAATGACGGAGTGAAAAAAGGCATTGATGCACAAATCAGCCGTCATGGGTTTTGGTTTCAGGCCCGTGACTAATTAGCTCTGCACATTAGACAAATCACTTCCCTTATCTCAGTTTCTCCATTTGTAAATCCGTGAGGTGTAGGGTGTCGAAATCAATGGTTACATTTTTAATATGCTGGAAACGTTTTTACAAACGCAATCTTCCTCCAACTGCCCGGTCTACAAAACAGAGAGACTTTGCGGCTGCTCTGAAGATATGTAGTCCTAAGGTACACGTGCTCTCTAGTTCGCCCTAGAGCCACAGGGTAACATCCCCTGGAACGGATCTCCAAGGGGCATTTTACCTTTAACGTTCTCTAATTTGTTTACCCTCCATCCGTGTCATCATACCTAAGCACATTCTCACCATAATCATTGCCCGAAAGGGCCCCGGCTCTGGGATGCCAGCTCTGTCCCGCACACGTGGCCAGTATGGATGTGGCCAGTTAGAAGAATATTTGTACTTTTCAGGTTTCACCACCATTCTTTCCTCCATTTAGCCCTGAGTTTTTGGAATATGTCTAGATACTTATTTTTATTTTTATTTATTTTTATTTTTTAAATTATTTTTATTTTTTTAAAAAATATAATTTATTGTCAAATTGGTTAACATACAGTGTGTGTAGTGTGTTCTTGGTTTTGGGGGTAGATTCCCGTGGTTCATCGCTTACATACAACACCCAGTGCTCATCCCAACAAGTGCCCCCCTCAATGCCGATCACCCATATTCCCCTCTCCCCCGCCTCCCCATCCACCCTTAGTTTGTTCTCTGTATTTAAGAGTCTCTTATGATTTGCCTCCCTCTCTCTCCGTTTGTAACTATTTTTTCCCTTCCAGTCCCCCATGGTCTTCTGTTAAGTTTCTCAAGATCCACATGTGAGTGAAAACATATGATATCTGTCCTTCTCTGACTTATTTCGCTCAGCATAATACCTATTTTTAAATCCTACACTTTGTCTAAGAGACCTTGCACTCTCCTCGTCCAGCGAAAATATCACAGGGTGTGTTCTCCTCCTGTTTAATCACAGGATGGCTCTCTCTGCATTGCTTTTCCGTTCTTTCTTCATCTTCTGACCCATTTTCTTTTCCTTAAGTGCCAGTTCCCTAGGCCAGTGCTTCTTAAGCTCAAACATGCATAGAAATCACCTGGGAACTTAAGTATCCCTCAGGTGAAGCTGATGTTCTTGGTCTGAGTAGCAAGGCTCCATGCATCCAGGCTTCAGCTGCCTGCTGTTCACAAATGTTACGCCACACCTGCACGTGCAGTCCAGTCCTGGCCCTCTGTCCCTGTGCATTCTGAACCGGGTAGTCGGAAATATGGAAGAGGGAGAACTGTCTTTGTGGAAAAACATCCAAAGCCGCAGGCTGGGAAAGCTTACCACTTCTAGAAGTTTTGCATTTTTCCTGGTGGTGTGCCCATTACTTTCCTGCTTTCCGTATCTCCTCTCTTGTAAAAAGCCTAATGCCAGGAAGGAGGGATTCATTCTGATACATAGAAACAACTAATGATTTTCAGCCTTTCCTTATAGGGCTTTTGACGATTAGTCACGCACTACCTTATAGGATCTCTTATTGAAGGATCTCTTACCTCTCTGTGATTACATCTGCCTCTTGGAGTTGGAGGACTGATCCCTGCAATTCTTTTTTTCCCCCTTACTGTGTTTATCAAGGTGTCTTGCACATAGTAGGTACATCACAAATGAGTATTGGCTTAGTGACAGCACATGGTGAACTGTTTGGAAGTTTATTAGAAATGCCAAAAACATTTTTCTTGCCTTTCTGTTCTGTAGTTTCATCTCTCTCCTAACCATTCGAACTTGAATTTTCCTCTTATTCCTGGGGTGATCCTGCATCAGCAGTTAATGGCTCATTCTGCCCAAACGTACTTCCACTGATTAATTTTGAAAAGTCATGTTAATAATCTACATAGGCTTTTTTGACTAGGGAAATCTACTTGGGATTCCTACTATGTTTGGACCAGTGGCAAGCATATGTAGTTGTTTTTCGTACATGTATTCATACATTTGTTCATCAGATATTTATTGGGTGCCTGTTTTGGGGGTTGGCCCCGGACGAGGCACTGGAAATAACAAAAAGGCATGGCACAGCGATTGCTCTTAAAGGAACTCAATCAGATAAATAACAGCACATATGTATATAACTTTAAATTACAAAAGAAACAATAGAATGTTACCACATAAAGGGTGTAGCTAAAGACCTGTAGGATTTCAGAGGAGAAACCATTACATCAGAGGGTGAGATTAAGGACATCTCAGGACAAGATATGGCATCCGAATGGGGCTTTAAGGAACAGGTAGAGTTAGAAGAGTCAGGGATCAGAAAAAGGCACCCAGGCTTGAGAGGCAGAGTGGGGCAGGATGGAGAGACAGGATGGAGTGCGGGCACCCACCGCAGTTAGTGCGTGCCAGCAGGGTTGGGGGGTAGATAACTTGGAGTGGCCTGAATGCCACTGTAGACACGAGCGGGCTTTGGAGGCTGGGAGAAGGTGCGCTATTTACTCTGCTTCTCAGAGCTCTGCTTCTGCACTGAACCTCTGGCCAGTTCTAGAAGGGTAGGGCTCCAAGCTTTTTCCCAAGTGTTTTTCAGAACTCCTCTCTGCTCTTTAGATTCTGTGGATAACACCAATATGCAAATCAGAAGATCTCTGATTACTTTGCTAGGAGGCTCCATTCTCTGTTTTAACACCTGTGGTTTGTGATTGTCTTCAGTTAATAAGGGTGTGGTGCCAGGTGGCTGAAAAACTTGGAAGTAACCAGTTGCCTAGTTGCCATGGGCACCAGGCAGTTTGAGCCAAGTGACTTGCTGGGTGGGTGGGTGCAAAGGTGTTAGCACATCTAGGGTGTTTTTTCCTTCTGTCCTCGTACACACAACCACCTGGGAAGAATCTCTAAACCCTATAACTCGAAGGGACTTGGAGAGGAAGGGGTAGGGCGTAGCTTTAATAGTAGGAAGAATAGCTTGGTAATGGTAATGGAAATGACATCAGGCCAAGAGTCCGGAAGGAATAAGAAAAGCGAAAGTGACATTTATCGAGCACCTTCTTCACGCCTCCATCTGTGCGTGGCACTTTCACATATATTTGCCAAAGCTGTGCAAACCTATTGCTTTCCATAATGCCTACATTTAGCATATCATATGGAAAAAACGAAAACATGTAAACTCATTGCAAAAATTTTTATTTCTATCGCTAAAAAAAGAATCACCATTTTATGTAGTTTTTAAGTCGCCTGACGCACTTGCAAAACACTTCGTGTATTCAAATGGCACGCAGCTATGGATTTTCTTGCCTTTAGAATTGGCATCTCCGATACCTTCTGTTCATTGGTGAGGTCTCGGGGGCCACAGAGCAGGGAGTGCAAGGTGTTCATCCACGACCCAGGACGGGTTAATGGTACTGCTTCAAGTCTACCAGGAGGAGAAGTGGTAAGTCCAGAGAAACAGCCTCGCTGCAACCAGAGCCTGGTGCTGCGGGCAGATTGCTCCAGCCAAGCTTTCTTCTGGCATGTACGGAGCCATGCCGCTCAGCTTTGTCCTAAGAGCCTTTGTCCTGAAGGGGTTCTGATTAGGGCCTGGCATTCCGTAGTGTGTAACAAGCATTCGAATAACCCAGGGATGAAAGTCTCCTTTTAGCACTTAATTCCGTAGGTTTTGATTTGCTGTGGTTATCATCTATATTAGCTTAATAATTTACAAGAGAAATTGTTAGTTATAAGTAGAGGAAAGCCACTTCGAACCAGCTTAAGGAGATAGGGCAATTCGTTAGCTTTCCAAAGCTAGGAGAAGGTTGAGTAGCCAAAGCACAGTAGAGCAGGACGCAGGGACCAAGAGCCTGGGACCTAGGGGTGTGAATACCGTGCCAGGACTCTCTTCTCGTTCGTCCCTACTTCTCTCCACACGTTGGCTTTCTTCGCTCACTCCACAGCCTCGCCTCGTCCACTTACGGGGAACACGACTGCTGACAGCTTCTTTTGTCTCTGCGGAGGGACTGGCCTGCGCTTGGCTTCCAAGTCCACAGGTTTTTTTTTTTAATTAATTTATTTTTGAGAGAGAGAGACAGAAAGAGAGAGAAAGATAGCGAGTGCAGGGGAGCGGCAGAGAGAGAGAGAGAATCCCAATGTGGGGCTCGATCCCATGAACTGTGAGATCATGACCTGAGCTGAAACCAAGAGTCGGGTGCTTAACTGGGCCATGCAGGTGTCCCCCCATTCACAACTAATGAGGAAAGGACCAGCCCTTCCCTGGACCCATCAGCTGTTCCAGGGGGTAGGAACAGGCCGCTTGGTCAGGAGCACTAAGGATTGGGTCTAGAAGAGAAAGGAAAGGGTCTTCCCAGGAGAAGAAATGGTACCAGGCAAGCATTATGGTGGGTGGCTGCTGTATCAACTACCTTTAAATCTGTGCTTCTGTCCCTTAGAAAGAGCTGTGTAAACTCTCTAAAAGCCGTGTGTATCTACCTTTTCTTTAAGTTACGGAGACACACGGGGGATGTGGTGAAGTGGTGTTCGTATTTGTTCCGTACGTGCGTAAGTAAACCTCACTGTTTCAACTTGTTTTCTTGGGCTCTTGGATAAAAGTCTGGCACAAGGTTTGTATGAGCAGGTGTGTGCAAAATCACAACTCAGGGGATGCCCGAAGATGTGGTTCAGTGTGATTTGTGAAATAGTTGTGAACATGGATGTTTATTTCAATGAGCTCAGCTTCTTATTGGACTCATTAAGAATGCAATTGTTAGGACAGCAGAGGGAATCCCATATTCCGGGTTCTTTCTCTGAAAATGTTGGTGGGGAGAGAAGGAGGCGGAAGCAAGGAAGCATCATTTGCTTCTAGTGAGGACCCTGGTGTGCTGCCGAGGCTCTCCCCACCTCTGTGGCCTTTTCTGGAGAAGAAGCTCTGTTTCCCACGCCTCTTCGGGTGACGCTCACCTTAAGTGATGCTGCGGCTATTCAGGAGAAGGCTGGTGTATCTCAAGGCTGTATCCGTCAGGTACGATAGCTGACGGGATGGTACTTGACCAGTGAAATCTTGATCATTATTCTTTTGAAAGAGCCAGGATTTTTTTTTTCTCCCACAGTTTATTTGTACAACATGTGTTTCAATTTAGCTTTATAAACAGAAGCTATAACCAACATATTAAGGGTAAGTACAGCTTTGCAAGCAGATTCCTGCATAAATGAGAGCAGTGAAATGGTCTTTGTTTATGAAAATAATAAGCAAGATATAAATGAAAAACAACAACAACAACAAAAACCCCTCTAACCCCGTACTGTCTCATGACATCCAGGAGTAATGAACTCAAGATGTCACTTTCAGAAAACATGGGTAGGTGACAGCAGCTCTGTCCTGGTGTCCTGGGCTCACCCTCTAAGAGCTGGCTATTTCCAGAACATTGCAGTTTTCCTTTCCTGACCTGACAGTCAGCCCTTCCTATTTTCACCGAGTATAGTTAGTTAATCATAGAATGTGCCTAACCATACGTAATTGAAGGAAGGTTGACATTATGGCCTAGAAATCCGCAGGCCTCATCTGTGTTCTCAGAGAAGCCATCCTTCCGTCTTAACTGGGTCTGTGTAAAAATGTCAAATGAATCCATTTTATTTGGCATAGTGACCTTTATAGCTTTTAGTTTTTATCCTTATCTTAAGGATTTTAATGTCTTGCTCCATAGTTTTAAAAAGTAAACATTAGAACACACAGAGCATATACTTCTTAATTTTTTTAAATGTTTGTTTATTTATTTTGAAAGCGAGAGAGTGTGTGAGCAGGGGAGGGGCAGGGAGAAGGAGTGAGAGAAGCCTCGGTGTCAGCACAGAGCCTGATGCTGGGGTTGATCTCGTCATGAGATCATGACCTGAGCTGAAATCAAGAGTGGGACACTTAACCAACTGAGCCACCCCAGCGTCCCTTTCTTGGTTTGTTTTGAATACCCAGATGTGCCTGGTGTAGGCGGGGTAGTCTATTTGGGTAAAAAGGGAATAAAGGTTCCTTAAGATGCTCATGGTGTTTTGGAACATAGAGGACTTAGACACTAAACAGAGAACAAGTGATTAGTGAATCTCTGATATCTTTCCTGCATATAGGTTTTCAAGTTTTCATACCTTTCTCTGGGCGTTGATACAAGTCTGGTCTTTGTGCCCAGCAACATGCCAGGGGGCGTAGCATTGTGATTAAGAGTCCAGGTTTTAAGTCAGTAGACCCAGGTTCAAACCTCGTCTTCTCCATTTAATCTCCCTCAGTCTCAGTTTCTTTATTTGCAAACATGTAGTAATAGTACCTACCTTTTAAGGTTTTTATGATGATTATATGAGATTATGCATATAAAGTACTAAATGAAATGACTGAGTAAACAATGAATAAATATCAGCTCATATTATCATGCTTAATGGGAAGCAGGAGTACCCTGCCCTCAAGAAATTCACAGTCTATTTGCAATATGAACTACATACTGCTTAAACCGCATGGGAAATTCACAAAGCAACCTGGTGAAACTTGCCACGAGCATACATAGATCACATTGCTATTGAGAGTGATCTTAATGGAGCAAGTGAATTTACAATGAGAGTTAAATTAAAACCATGTCAATTAAAAGGAGAGAAAGAGCTTTTCCATAAAGGGATGGCTAGTGTCAAAGTGTTAGTCAAGATCTGGTAAAATAGGGATGCCTGGGTGGCTCAGTCGGTTAAGCATCCAGCTCTTGATTTGGGCTCAGGTCACCAACTCACTGTTTATGGGTTCGAGCCCCATAATGGGCTACATGCTGACAACATGAAGCCTGCTTTTCTCTCTCTCTCTCTCTCTCTCTCTCTCTCCGCCCCTCTCCTGCTTGTGTGCGTGCATCCTCTGTCTCTCAAAATGAATAAATAAACATTAAAAAAAAAAAGGTTTAAGGATCCGGCAAAATATATGGGAAGTGGACATAATGAGGTTCTTTTTACTCCCATTTCCATTTGGAGAAACCAAATCAGAAATAACTCTCTTAAATGCTACCTTCATCAGAGATATCAAAATATCAAAGGAGTTTTTAGCCAAGAACTCAGTATTTGCTAGAGATAGGCTGTAACTAGGCTCTCAGAACCTGTACCTGGGTTCTGCACCCCTGCCACCATCTGGAAAGGAAGAGGGGGCTCAGGGTTGGGAGTCACACCAAAGGCAAAAGAGACAGGCATGGCGCCCACTTCTTCCTCTTCCTCATCTATTCAACTTGGCTTCTTCACTCTTGTAACACTAAAACTCTGTTTGGGATTCTCTCTCTTCTTTTCACTTTCTGCCTCTCCTCTGCTCATGCACGTTCTCTCTCTCTGCCTCTTAAAAAGAAATAAACATAAAAATAAATTTAACTCAAAATGGTTCTTTTTCGAGTTTTGACGTGCTGTGTGATGGCTTATTTATAGTCCCTATGACTGCAAACTGGTTTTGCTAGTAATAGAGCTTTGTTTTAAGCCTTTTTGAATTGGGAAATATAGTAGCTTTTTTACAGTCTTCCTATGTGACGTATAGTTTGTAATATTTATTGTTCAGCTAATGTCTATCAGCAATAGTTATTTGGTAGTTTGTACCTATATTGACATTCAACATACAGGGGCTTGTTTCATGGCTGCTGGCTTCACTTGGAAATTAGTGCATCACAGGGGTACCACATACTGACGAACTGTGCTTGTGTTTACTTTCATTTTCAAGGTGAATTGTTGTTTTTTTTTTCCCTGCACCCTTCTGATATTTGTAAAGAGCCCCAATTGAGAACAGTTACATGAATAAATCGTTATGACCTCAACAAAATGTTAACCCTTATTAGTAGGGGCATCTTTTGCTTATGTATGGTTCAGATTTCAGTTTTCTCTAACAAAATCTTAAGTAGTCATAGATTTAAGGAAAAATGAGATAAATATTGAGAGTCTAACTAAAAGTATTTTCTATTTCACTCCGTCATTTACTTATTCATTCTTACAGTCTTTCCTGCATTAACTCGATTTTTTTTCTAACCGATTTGCCATATATGTGCAGTTTCCGACGTTGGGTGTGTGAAAACAAATAGGAAGAGCTCCCAGCCTGCAAGGAACTCCTACCTAGTGAATATTCACGATAAACCATAGGAACCCCTTTCTCTTCTCTAGCCAAATGCTGAGCCAAGTCCATTGCTAAATCTCAGCAAAATAGCATGGCCATTATTGCCCCGCCATATGTATGTCAGTGCCTGCCACACTTTTATAAAGGTAGGAGGCAACACTCTTTTTGGCTTCAGCAGATTTGACATCTTTCCCCCCATTTTATCCTGCTGCAGTTTCAGATGGTACAGAGAGAAAGCCCTGAAAATGTATACTTGTGCATTTTTAAATGTCCCCTACTACACTCTAACCTCCCCCTGCTTTCCAAATGTTGCCATTAGTGGTTACAATAATCATCTGTAATGTTAGCTTCTAAGAACCACAGTACAAGAGCTTCTTTTATAATTCCCCAGATGGGAAGGAACACATGTACAAGCCTGTTAGAGTTGCAGAAACTAGAAACAGTACCGTGTGGATTTGTATTTTTGGAACTCTTTGGGCTTATTTAAGCACTCAAAGTCAAACTTAGATATCCATTAGGAATCAAATACCAATTCAGGGGAAACTCATGTGCCACACGAAGGCAAGTAAATTATATTAAAAGTCGTCCAGAAAAGGAACTCCTGGAAACAACTATTTTCCTATTCAGACTAATGTTTCATGTACTCTTTGCAGAATGCCAGCTGATAAATGTTGATTATATAAACCGGGGTCAGTCCATTTGTTTGGAGGACTGTCTCAGAGCATTTTTGTTCTTTGCTTAAATAGCAGTGAAATGAGAAGTTGGAGAGTAGAAAAGAGAAGTAATTATAAATTATCCATAGGTGGATGGAATGAAGTTGCTAATTAAAAAGGTTTTCAGGAGTCCCTAGTTTTTTGCAGTGTCGTGTTTTGTCTTGTTTTTTAACCAGGTTTTGTGACTTGTAGTCAGAGCCTTGACCTTTAACGAGGAAATACAGTCACTGGGGGAAGATATCTGAACATCAGTGTTCTTTTTTTTATTTTCTTACTCTGAGGTGACCGATCTAACTCTAAAGAGGACTACTCATTTATGTAGATCATAAAATGAATTTGTCTCTCTGAATGTGAATTATTTTCAGCTTCAACTTTAGTTTTAGATGTTTTATGAGTTTTAGGGTTGTATTATATAATTACATAGTTTCTATTTGTTGAGACCATAAGTATTTTAAAACATTTCCATCCTCACTTTCCAGAAAGGAATATTCAAGGTCGAATACTTTATCATCTATAAAAGAGTCAGTAATGATAGATAAATTCAGATTCCCAATCTTGGTTTTCCTTTGGAAACTCCTAGTTCTAGGGACCTCGGTATATTATGGGGGACAGGATACTGAGTTTCCAGATACCACTGGTGAAGCAACTTTGATAAAGCAGGTTCCTGAAAACCACTAGGTGTGGAGAATAAAGGTTAGAAATTAACATTAATTTGTTTACCGCTGTACTCGTTCAGCAAACACTGAGCGATTTCTGCGTCCCAGGCACCGTATGTACTAAGGTCCTCCTCTTACGTACTTCCTGAGTCATATTACCTAAAAATACTTTCCAGAGGTATTACACATCTACATGTAGAAATACGATGTCAGATGAAGTGCTAGGGAAATAGTTATATAACCTCAGAGTTATCGACCAGATTTAACTCTGTAGAAAGCTAAATTTTCTGTGCTGTTGTAAGAGTCCCCCAGGCAAAGTAAAAGGTGAAAGGCTGGGCTGAGAGAAAATATTTATGACCCATGTGATAGACAAGGGTTAATAAACCTAATAAACACTCATAACAAGAAAAGTCCCAGAGTCTTGAAGCAAAATGGCAAAGGATTTGATCAGAAAAGTTACAGAAGAAATGACCAGCAAGCAAAGTAAAAAGTCGCCCGTCTTTAGTCATTGAATTTTAGTTGAGATACCATTTTCCGGCAGTCAGACTGCCAACGTTAAATTGAAGAGGGACAACAGGTAGGTTATCCGGTTATTCGGGATGAGCAGAAACCGGCTCTCCTCTCTCTCATACTGATGCAAATTCCTGGCCCAAATGTAAATTGCTGGACAGTTTTTAGAAAAATAATCTTAAGCCGTTAAAGTGCAAAATGTTCATAACCTTTGATCCAACAAGCTCCGTTTTAGTTCTCAATTCAGAAACATATGTCCCACCGGTGAGAAATAGACATATCTTTATCTGAGGATATTTATTGTAACCCAGTGAAATGGCTAAGAAGTGTAAACAACCTGAATGTCTGTTGCTAGGAGAATGGTTGAAAAAAAAAAAGAAAGAAAGAAATCCATGCCGTGGAATTTTATGTGGCTATTTGGGAAGCAGTTGGTAGACTGATATGTATAATACAATTCCATTAAGGAAAACAAAACAGAAGGTTAAAGAGCTACTTATATGCATACGTGCATATGTGCGTATGTTTTTATGAGCATAGAAAAAGCCGTTTGAGGCTACATACACAGCTAGTATTGGTCACCTTTAAAAGTGAGGATAGAAGAACTTTTTCTTTCTAACTTCTCTGTGGCCTAACTTGTTACAACAAGCCTAAATTTTGTAATGTAAAACCAAAAAACAACTGGGAAGTAAAAGAAAAAAAAAAAAAAGAATGAAAAGGGAGGGGGAGTGTCACAGAGACAGAAAATCAGGGGAGTATAGTGTCTTACAAGTAAGAAACTGAGTATTTCCGGAGGCAAGAGATCATCCATGTCAAATACTGTTTAGAGATCAAGTAAGATAAGGATAGAGAAGCATTTGCTGTGTTTCATGGATGCCTCGGTGGGGGCAGTCTTGATGGGCTGCTGGAGTCAGAAGGCTAATCTCAGGCGCTAAGGGATGAGTGGGAGGGAAGGGAGTCGAGATCCGAGATTCGGAGCGCAGACCCCTCCTTCAAGCAGTCTGTGGCAGAGAGGAGAGAGAGGAGAGAGAACGCAAGGGGTGGTGTAGAGACCAGCGTGATTCTTTCCTTTCTTTTTAAAGTTCTTATTTTCTAAGATGGGAGAGACTTCTGGTTCTTGTCCCTTTGTATCCCCGCCACACATGCGTCCCTTAGGCACAATAAAAGGCAGAGCAAGGAGGATGTCAGAGCCGAACTGGATGACCGCTCCCCGCAGTGCAGGGAAGGAAGGAGAAAGGTTGGTTTAGGACCAAAGGAAGGACATCATATCTGAGTTCCTCAATGCTTATGCGCGGTAATTCTTAAAGTCTCGATTGGGCGCCTCCTAGAATGGCTGCTAACCCTCCAGAGGACCTTGAACCAATCCAGAAACACAGGCCAGTTCTTACCAGTCCTTATGGGTGGAAGATGTGCAGTCCTATTAAGTGTTTAAAAAATTTGTGTTTGACTGAGAGCTGCTACCAACCAAAAGTAAATTTGTTAAGGGTTACTAAAATCTGGTATTCACAAAGTAAAATCATCATGCTACTAGAATTATTCTAATTCAGTGGTTTATTCAGAAGTCTGGCAAACACTCGGTGCTTGGCAATAATCACGAATCTGTAAAACCCACAGTTTTGAGTCAGGACACTTCATCAGTGTTGGCTTGAGTTGGTTATGACATTCAGTTATCACTATTCTTACTTTTTAATTATAAATTACAGGAAGTTTAGCTTTATCATTATCAGTTTTGTTTATTGTGGGTTGTTAACCTCTCAGTGTTTCTTGGTACATATTTGGATCAACAGCGTTTTTGTCTTATATTATTTTTATAACCAGACTTTTAAAATATGCAAGTCTCGTGGCTCATGTGTGAATCATCCGTAATCGTTTTGCAAAGGAGATGCGTATGTAACCCCTGCCATTTGCTTGTGTGGTGGCGCAGTTCATAGTGATGTGTTTCTTGGGAATTTTTGCTATTTAAATAACTTACAACATACTAGCAAGGTGTATATAATAAAATTACTGGGCATTTTAAGATTTTGTTGTGGTCTTATGATATAAATCATGTTCATAACTCCTATTCTTCCTATAAAAAAGAACATTACAAGCCATCTACATATATTATAGGAATTATGAGCTGTTACATGTATTTTTAGCAACATGTTTACTGCGATTTGTTAGCGATGTTTTCGACTAATTCTTGGTTATCACCAGATTCACTTTTCCCCTCTTAGAATGTGGGAACAAATGAGAAGGTGGGAGTCTTTTCCTCACCATGGTGGGCTTTGGTCAGAAAGTTTGAAAGCCATCAGTCTAGGGGAGTGATGGGCACCTGGCGAAGGATGTGCAGAACTGCGTAATTCGAATCCAGGTAACCCGCACGCTGTAGCCTCAGTGCTGGTGGACTGTGAGCTCAGCACCAGGAAGATGTTACGAGAGTAGGCGCTGATGATACCGTGTTTTTCTCTCTCTGCTCAAGGACGTAAATGAAGACCCTGGAGAAGATGTGGCCCTCCTTTCTGTCAGTTTTGAGGACACTGAAGCCACTCAGGTGTATCCCAAGCTGTACTTGTCACCCCGTATTGAACAGTAAGTATCAATGCCATTAATTTTCTGTACCTGGTGTTTCTCCTCATTAACCAAACACGTCTTGCTCATTCTTTTGCCACTTTTGAACTCTTAAAATGATTTCTCTTTATTGACTTCTGTTTTCTTAAACGTGAGTCGTATCAGGAGGTTAGATTGCAGACAGAGTAAATGCACTCAGTATCTGCCGCTGCAATCTTTGGATGAGTCTTAGTTGTGCAACTTGTGATATGAATACTGTACCTCTGAAGAGAGAGATGAGTAGGCAGACCGAATCCGAAATTGCGACTCCTTCCAAATGTTCCCTGGGTACATATGGTTATAGCCTAAAGAGGACTACTGAACAACATCCTATCCAGTTTCTTACGTTTTTGTAACTAATATAGTTATTTGTAAAAATGTAACTCGTCTCCTGAAAATATTCAGCAAAAAACTTATTCAGAAGTTAATAAAGGCAATATTAAAAGCAGATAGCTTAAAAGACGGCACATTTGAGTTACTTTTCTGTGTCTAAATAGCACTGTATAATTTTATACAACTTTCAGGCTCTAGGTACAAGTAGTTTGATAGCATATTTGTGTTTTAACTAAGTAACTTTACTCGTTGGTAATGAATTTTACAAGGACTAGCCTCACAATATGCTTATTGTTGGCTCAAATACTTCAGAAGCTTATTCTACTTCAAAGGAAGCTGAGGTTCATTGAAAATAGATTGTAAGCAGATTTGGTTAGGAACTTCTGACAGGATAGATTTCTCATCAGCAGAGAGAGTTTTTACAGACTCTGATTGAAATGTATTATTAAAAGTCAGTCAGGGTTGGCAGATTCCTGTCTGTGAGATGCGGTCGCTATCCAGCATTCGTACAGTGAGTCATTTTTACCCCCTCTGGCCCTGGGTGCTCTACTTCATGAATCATGGCCATACTATCTTACACACTGGTATAAGATATCGGTGTTTCTACTCAAATACGGATGACTGTGAGCATCAGGCGTGCTCTCATTTATTTATATACCTCTGAGAGCACCTAAGAGGATTTTACAGTAACAGGCGTTCACTGAATGTTTTAATTTGTAGTCGAAAATACTAACCCACGTTGGTAAGAGGCCAAAGAATGTTGGAGGCAGTACAGTGAGCTGCCAATAGGCAAGGGCTCTTGAGTCAAGCATATCTGCTTTACACTCAAGTCCTGCCACTTACCAGTTGGCAAAAATACTTAACACCTTTGAACTTGCCTCAATATAGGGATGGCGATACCTATTTCATAGTGATATTTTGAGGATTATATTAAACACTGTTGTTAAGGCATTAATTGCAGTGCCTGGCACTATAACAGATAGGAGCTATTAATGTTATTATTATCGTCAATATGGTTCATGGGAGAAGAACGAGTGAGTGAGTGCGTGGTTAGGACGAGCTGGGGCAGAACAGGAGAGGATGGCTAAATAAGTGAGCAGATACCAGTTGTAAAGTAGTCACTCTGTATGTACATGGTAAGTTAAATTCAGAAGGTATTTTGGTGAAGAGAAAAGAGAGAGATCAATGAAACAATTGCAAGAGGTAGGTAATAAGAATCAATCAGTTAAGCTGCAGACAGGAATTTGCCAGTTCAGAAGAATGGTTTTCCCAGCACCTACATTACTTTAAGTTACTGCATCCTGTTTGCAAATACACTTGCTAATAAAATGTTTCTGCCTCTAAAAATCTAAGGTGCAATGTGATGAATTATCAGTGAAGGTTATATTTTAAAAGTTATTTCCTCTAAAATCTAGCTTTCTGCATGACCCCCTCTTTTTAATGTTAACAACTGGCCGCATCTTACCTTTCCAGATCGGTTTCTTACGCTTTTCCGTCCAGTAGCCTGGCCTTGAGCCAGACTCCATCACTTGAACTTGTATTAATTTATCTGTGCACTCTCGGCCATACGCCTTTGCTAAAGCCGTTACCTCCATGTACGTACGGCGCCTTCTCTAATACACCGTTCTGTTGAAATAGACCTTTCCACATGCCTTTTGTACCATTTTTCCTGAACACCATGGGCTGCCTTCTCTGGCCATTCCCTGAGCTCTTATAGTACTGAATTTATATCCATTAGAATCTGCTCATCACAGATTTAGTTAGTGATGTGTATTTGTTTCCCCATCTTTTGCTTAAACCACAAGCCACTCAAGGGCAGGAACAAGTCTTTTATTTCGTTAATGTCTCACAGAAATGTGGCACACAGGAACAGTAGGCCGGTTGGCAGTATTCTGGGTCAATAATTCTTACAAGAAAACTGGAAATCGCTGTACTGAGAGGTCTTACGTTTTTTCCCGGTTGATACAGACTCACTCAGTAGAACTGCCTTCGTTATACCATCGAAAACTGCCAGAAGTTCTGGCATCCTTGAATAGAAGTCTTAAAAATGAGGTTTTTAGAAAAAGGTTAAAATGGAAAGTGGTCAGATTTTGGTGTGGGTTTCTAAGGGCTTCCATAGCTTTACTTACAGGTTTTAATATCTTTGGTTAACTCTTGCAGAGTTCAGGGTACACATAGAACAGAAGCGATGTCATTTCAGTAAGGCCAGCGTCATAGGATAGATTTTAAGAACCGAATGAGGAGAAGTTGGTACTGGTCTTTGATATTGTGTGAAGCTCTCATTGGTTTTCTGTGGTTCGTACTACCCTGTCAACTCTGAGCCGTCCAAACATTGAGTATGGCCTCAGACTTGGAGAGTGCTCTCAGGAGTCATAGGGAAAGCATCCCACGTGGGCCCGCCCAAAGCCGGTGCCAGATGCTCGCCCTGAGCGGAGGCATGTTGCTCCTTTTGGCTGCTCCTGTGGTTCTTTCTAGGAAGTCCCAAGCCCCATGCAGTGCATGTGATAGACGCAGGGCCGGGCGGGACCAATGGCCTGAGCCACATTAGGTGAAAATTGGCAAGAAAAGACTTGCATTATTGCCACTCTTTGCGGGCCTAGAAAGATACCTTGAGCCTGGGACATAGCGCCATTCAGTCTGGCTGATGTCCCTCTGCCCTGGCTTGTGCAGCGGGCAGGGGTACTGTGCTTACACTCACTCGTCTTAGAAATAGGGAAAGGCTTCTTTGGGTCTTGTCTTCACATGTGCAAAAAGGGATCAGTTTGCCGTACCCTAAAAATTTCTAGGGACATGGCTACCAAACACCCTCAAATTAGACAGTCCCACAAAAGGGAACATCTGTCAGAGACATGGGTTTGAAACCTTCCCGAGGGTATTATAATTAATGAGGCTCTGAAATGCAATCCCGCTTCAGAAGCCTGTCTTTTTGCCCAGGGCCTGGAAGAGTGGTCTGGTGTTTCTGGCAGCTCTGGAACAAGACTGCACGCCTTTATGGTGTTTAGATGTGTGTTATTTCCTGATCTCCCACGGCGCACGTATGTGGCTTGCAAAAGTAAAGCTTCCGAGAACTTCGTGTTCTTCTCGCACATGGGGCGTTTATGAAATACACATATCTCAGGCTCTCTATATATTTGTTTTCCAAGGAATCCAGACCAATCCGTTAAATGAGACACTAAGTACTGTTCCTTAAACAGAACAGAACAAAAAAGCTAGTGGTCAGTTACGCAAAGTAGACTTTGGTTGAAGATTAAGAGAGGGGCAGAAATCTGCCTTCCAAACCAGTTGCCTTTTTTTTCCTGGCAGAAAAGCTGGACCTGTGAAGTTACATGATCAGAGCTGGCGCCAAGCCCGCTCCACCTTTCCCTCCTCCTCACACTGTCATCTGTCCCAGCAGCGACACCAAGGGTTAAACGGGTGGCAGAGGCTTCCCAGTTCTCTTTCCCGAAAGGTGTGGGCCCATTTTTTGGCTTGAGCCAATTGGTGGGAGTGGTTTGAAGAAAACCAGCTTGTCCCTCCCTGTGCTGTTCCCACTCGGTGCATAAAAAGAGGATTTCAGCCCCTGAGGCAGACCAGGTGGCCTCTTTCACAAGTACAGAATTTGTTTTTAGAACTTTTTGTTGTTAAGTTACAGCCCGCCTTAGAAATAAGTACTCAAAGCTTACCAGCCCACAGACGCTCCCCACTAAGGAGGCCTGTGTGCCTGCAGGGATCCACGCGTTCGTTCTTCCAGGCAGCGAGAGCACAGTGAGGCTTGACCGAGCGTAAGGCCCTTGGCCGGGTGCTTCAGAGGATATCAAGATAGAGGAGATGTGGCTCGTCCCCTAGTTTGCTTATAGATCATAAGGGAAATAAGAACAAAAATGGCAAGTTCCAGCTCGTGTTTTAGTAGAAAAGGCACGACGAGATTTGTCCCCCGAAGCACCCGGTTCCTCCACTTACTAGCTGGCAGCCTGGGCTCAAGATGCTTAGCCTCTTTGAGCCTTACTCATTTCATCCTCTGCAAAGGTGGGTAACTCCTGACTTCTGTGTCGTCTCCAAAAGGGGGTGCATATGAGAGCAGCTCATGTAGTGTTGGCACACGGGGGGTGCCCAGGTAGGGCTGCCAGAGTGTCTAAATACCAGAAATAGACTTGTTAAGTACTGTGAGAGTCCAAGGCAGGAGGAGAGCACATTTCCATTTTTCTTGGTGGAGAGGGGACTTTGTGGACGATTTTGGGAAGCCTGGCTCTTGCGGCGTAATGTGGCTTTTCTAGAGATGAAACACGTGTTACTGTAACAATAATAAAAATGTATTTGTTTAGTACATTTAAAATGTTTAAACTGCTTTCACTTTACCATCCCATCAGATCCTCATGGTAGTTTTGCTAATGTGTTCCAGAGTACATCTCTTTTCCTCTATAACCTGGAATTCTTAGACCCTTCCTGGTCTCCTCCGCTGCCTCTTCTTCCTTTTTCAGCCCATTCAATTACGCTAAATTATGTTTCCCCGTGATTTCATCCCCAGAGCCTTACCTCTCTGTGGATGTTCCCCTCAGTCCCCATTTCTTTTCTTTTCTTTTAAGTTTATTTATTTATTTTAAGAGAGAGTGTGCTTGTGAGCCGGGGAGGAGCAGAGAGAGAGAGAGGGAGAGAGAGAATCCCAAGCAGGATCCATGCTGCCAGTGCAGAGCCCAACATGGGGCTCCATCCCACGAACCGTGAGAGCATGACCTGAGCTGGACGCTTAACCGACTGAGCCGCCCAGGCGCCCCACAGTCCCCGTTCCTAATCCCAGCTTTTCTCCTGCTTGCAGATCTGCCTTTCTAGCCACTTGACACGCACGTCCTTCTGTGTGTTCAGTTGACATCTGAAATTGAAAGTGTCTGAAACCAGACTCCTCATTCCTCCAGCAAACTCAGGTTTCTTCCTCACAGCCCTGCTTCTGTTCCGGACATTCTGTTTTCTGAGGTGCCCAGGTGCTGCCTCTGAAAGACATTAGCCAACCCCTGTTTTGTACTAGAAATCCTCTTTCTGTTGTATCTGTCCTTCTTGTCATTCTTATTGGCATTTCCTAGTTCAGTCCTTCAGTTGCTATGTCTCCTGGTGGCCTTTTAACCTTTCTTCCTACGTTAGTTTATCCGGCACAGAGCTGTCACTGTCTTCCTGAAGAAAGTTCTGGCAATGTAATGTTCTTTCCTTGCTCACCATCATCAGTGCCCCCTGTCACCAACTGAATTAAGTACACATCTCTCGACTTGACATCCACAGCATTTTCTGCTGTAGTCCCAGCTGACCATCCTACCCCATCTGGGTTCCGTATGTATCCTGTTGTTCAGCCAAACTGGTTTTCTGGGATTACCTGTGAACACACCTTATATTTATTTCACTTCCATCCCTTTGCTTGGGCTGCCTCTTCTATGAGATTGTTGAATTCTGTTGCTCTTTCCCGTAGAATCTGTCAGAGTTCTGTCTATCCTCATAGATCTTCTCAGTGCGCTCCTCCTCTCTCCAACTTTTCCTGACTACCACCGCCTGCCTCCCTACCAAGACTGCGCTTTTCCTTCCTGTGGTTTTCCTCTGTTGTCATATTGTTTCCCTGGACTGTAAACTCCTTAAGGCTGGGGCTCAGTTTCCATCAGCTGAGGGCTGGTGAGCCACGGCCCAGGTTCTGCAAGCTCGCCTGCCCTCAGGCCATGCCAGAGCTCAGCCGCAGTTCCTGCTGACTGTGAACTCCCTGGCCGTCGGAAGACTTTGGGCTTGTTGGATCTCTGTGCTACAGAGGCAAGTGGTCTCCTAAGTCCATGGGCCTTAGGGCCCAGCCAGCAGACTTGTTTCCCTTATGGACCCGTTTCCTAGAGGTGGAGCTTTATTTCATAGGAGTGGCTTAACAGCTGAGTCCTGAAGGTAGTAAATACACTTTTGATCTTATGCGCCCCATCCTCTACTCCTGCCGTGGCCTTTCCTGCCTCCTTTTCCCTGACTTTACCCCACAGCGTGCCTGGCCGCAGACATGGTCACTTGGAACATTTGGATAGCCCATAATCCACAAAGGCTGGAATAACTGAAACTTGCTTAGGGAAAGGGTAAGGAAGAGGTGAAAATTACAACAATACTACTTAGAATTGTGGGTGAGATTTAATGAAATTATGGATTAAATTCAGATAAATCAGGGAGACCTGGGTGGCTCAGTGGCTTGAGCATCCAACTTCGCCTCAGGTTGTGATCTTGCAGTTCAAGGGTTCGGGCCCCGTGTCTGCTTCGGATTCTGTGTCTCCTTCTCTCTCTTCCCGCTTTCCCCCACCCCCACTTGCACTCTTTTACTCTCTCTCTGTCTCTCTCCAAAAATAAACGTTAAATTTTTTTTTAATTTAGATAAATCAGATAAAGTTTTTAGAGCATTGAGAAAATTCAATAATTTGTGATTTTATTTAAATTTAATATTGAATTCAACATCATAACAGTATGGAAAATTTTTGTTTTAGGTGCTCGTGAGATTTTTTAGAATGATTAGAAAAGTTGTGTAACTAAACACAGATTTGAAAGAGAAGATAATTCTTACCTTTTTTTTTTTAACCTACATCAATTGTCTTAAGAAATAAGACCCCGGATCTCTTTGGGTGATTTCGTGTCAGGATTTAAGTAATAGAACATCATAGTAAACATGGTTTAATTTAGCCTTACTCATGTTTACTTGAGTCACCGAGATAATCCTATAATAAATATTGTGCTCCTGCAGGTTTTTTTTTTTCCCTTTGATAAATATATAGTCTTGAGTATGCTAAGACAACCAGCTGTCAGGAGAAGATGTGTATTTGGTTTTAGTGGAACGAGCTATCTTAGCCTCCAGGGATTTGAGATGTTCGTTTTACTAGTCCGGGAGCAGGGCCAAAAGGGTTCTTCGTGACTTCGAATGGAATTCTGAAAAGTAAGTTCAGCAAGTTTTCATTAGTGAGTTTGGCCCTTTGTTTTGCCGGTGCCTCCCAAAAGATCAAGAGCTCAGCCTGCACTTTGAAACATTACCAAAAAGAACCAGAACGGAATTTAGTTGGGGGAGAAAATCAATCAGCCCCCAAATAGCACATTTTTGGAAACATTCTGGTGTAGCACTCCCACCTCCCCAGCTGCCTGAGTTGGTGGTGTATCAATGTTTTTATCTAGCTTTCTTTTTGGGCAGAAAATATGCATTTAGAAAGAAGATGTATATAATAAGTCTGTGATAAATCTCACTGGTACATGTTTCTTAAACTTGTTTGACCCTTAAGCTCTGTCTTGGATTTATTTTGTGTCTGTGGGCAGTTCTGTGCCTTGTTTCTCTTAAGCACTATTCTGCCTGCAAGCATGCTGATTAGCTTTCAACTCTAAGATATGGTGTGTCTCTGTTTAAAAAATCAACCTAGCACCTTTCTGCTAAACATCTTGAGGATTATGTGCTGTGTTTTTTCTGCAGTGAAGATGAGAAGTTCATGATTTTCAGTTTTACCCTATATTTCAACAGCAAAACTCTGTGCTGTTTTATGCAGTGTTCATTTGTATCTATCTATTCACAAGTAGGAAGATATCCCCCAATGGAAGGTCTGAGATAAAGAGTGGTAGTTAACACAAACATTAGGCCGTGCTGTAGGTCAGAGCAGAGAAAAATTAGAAAGTGAAAGAGAAGATGGCTTAGAATGTTCCAGAACTGATGGAAGATACCAATCCTCAGAGGAAATAACAGTGAGTCTCAAACAGGCCAAATGAAAAGAAGTTGACACCTAGTCACATCCTCTGAAACTGCAGACCCCAAAGATTAAAAGTATCCAAAGTTGACACATTATGTTTAAAGGAATAGTAGATTTACACAGACCTCTTTGAAAATCTGATGAGAGCCATGGACTTTACCCCAGAAAAATGTGCAGACACACAAAGTTTAAATACAGTTTTGAGAGTAACACACCTGCCCCTGAAGCCAGTTCACAAACTTCGTTTGAAGATGCTTGTTCTAGATTTTGGTTCTTCATTGTTAATGCCTTCTCTACCGTCTCATGCTAGAATCATCACTCAAGCTTCAGATTTAATATTTAAAGAGGTAATTATCATCCAATTCTACCCATCTCCCCTTCTCCAAAATCTACCACTTCCGTGTGTTCTTTATTTTCATTAATGGTTTGACTACCTAGTGTCCCCGCCATGGAACCTAGGCACACTGCTTTTGACCTTCCCTTCGCCATTGTTGGCCCATATGTACACAACTGCTGGTTGATTTTGTCTGCATGGTGTCTCACATTCATCTGCTCAACCCTTTCCCTCGCCATGTTTCAAGCCATTTGCCATATTAATCTTTTGAAAGCAGAGCCAGATCCATGTCCCTCCCTTGCTTGAACACTCTCAGTGTCTCTTTTCAGGATGGAGGGGGAAACTGCACGTTATGCCATCCTGTCTGAGAAGCCTCAGTGCTCAGCACACTCATAGCCACCTGTATACCGTGTACCCCAGACACCTGAACCACAGATGATGGACCCAGGGGTAGCTGGGTACTTGTGGGGATTCTCCTAAAATTGTTTTAGAAGTATAGTTATCCTTGTTTAATAATTTTTATCCAACATATTTATGTGTTATAAGGACTCACATTGTGAGATACACTGCATTGTGTCTTGATTGTTTCAGTTTTCTACAAGGATTGACTGCAATTGTAGATGTTCTTTGAATGACACTCCAGTAATATTCCACTGCATTTTTCTGTTTTTCTTTACTTATTGTGGTTTTTAGTAAACCTTTGCCTTTGAGATAACTTATCTGAGCTCCTGTTGTCTCTCAGCTAGACTGTTGAAATACTCTTCTAAATGGTCTCCCATACCCACTCTTTCCCCCACTCCTAAGTAGTTGCCAAACTGCAGGCAGAGTGGGCTTTCTAAATAAATCAAATCTCATCACTTAAAAAAAAAAAGAAGTTCATTACCTTTTCTTCACCAGTGATCACTTACCAGCTTTATCCCACTCAAAACTTTTTCCTGTATCTTCCAGACGTATGTGTGTGTGTGTGTGTGTGTGTGTGTGTGTGTGTGTATACGTTATAAAATATATGCATACATATGTAAACATATATTTAATACTACCTATTATAGTCTGTCATCAAGTTCTAGCATTTTTTCCTTCATACGTCTTGAAATCTGAATTCCTCTAAGTCTCTATTTACTCCTATCCTGTTATTTCAGTTTCCTTCCCCTTTAATTCTTTTTGTCAAAACACTGGATGCAGAAACTGATGTGTGAAAAAGGTGGTCCTCGACTCTCTGGGGTGGTTCTTCCCATCTCTTTCAAGTGCGAGGACCAGTTTTTAGTCAAAACCTTTTCTATGAGGGTGGAAGGAGGGCTTGACTACAAGAGGGCAGCACAAGGGGATTTTTTAGGATTATTTTAGAATGATGGAATTGTTCTGTATCATAGTTGTGGTGGTGGATACACAACTCTGTGCATTTGTCAAAACTCAGAGAACTATGCATTGCAAAGAGTACATTTTACCGTGGTCAAAAAGTAGATTGAAAAATGTTTCACAGATATGTACAGATAAAAAATAATACTTTTTAATATTTCTTGTGAATTAATGACAAATTAAATACCTCTTGTATGAACTTGGATTCTATTAACCACAACAGTGTGGGCACATATTTGAAAAATGGATACACATACATGCTTCTCTATGCCGTAGGTATGTGTATGTGTATATGTACACACACGTTCCTGTACCTATTCTTATATGTATGATATATTACACCCACAACATTTATTCAGTCTTCAGATGCTTGGTATCCAATAAATTAGTAAAGCTGTTATATCAAGTCCGAGGCCCCAGAGTGTCCTGAAGCCAGCAGATTGGGAACATTAGTAATAAGAGATGTTTAATAAATGACCATTTTTCCATGAATTCTGTTGTTTATATGTATTGATATTTGTTTAAAGAAGAGCACATTTTAACTTCTTGCTCTCAAAATAGCTAACATAATTACTATGTTTGGAAGCAGTTTTTAACCTTATTGTTTTGTCTCATAGCGGAATGACAGATTCACCAAGAGCCCTGCCATTCTGGCTCTTCTCTGCCCAACACAAACACCTGGGTTTCTTAGTTTAGCTCATGGTGGGGACGGAGGAACTCCAGAAGGAACAGGGCTCCAGGGTATTGAAACCAGCACTTGGGAGTTCTCCTCTTAAGCTTGGGCCTTGGCTTGTGTGCAGCTCCCATGGTTCACTGCACTTCTTTTTCTAGGGCTCCTAGTTCTCAGCTGTTCCACGCTTTTTCTCAGAGCAGTATGCTAGCTACACAGTGATCTCTGAATTGGTTCATTACATTCAAATAACATCTTTCACTTAGTTTTCAGAGCAGAGTGTGGATGTAGATAGGGGGATAGAACAGTTGGGTTGTAAAAAAAATCATCTTGCCTCGTTTTCTTCTTTAAAAAGTATATGGTTATGTCCACAACATAACAAAGGGTAATGGCTTGGTTCTTGATTACAAGTGTTTGGTTTAAGTAGGTAATGACTAAGGCTCTTATTGTGTAAAATCCACATATAAAGTGGAACCCCTTATACTGTTGTTGGAGGAAAGGTCCAACACCAAAGATGTTGTCAGATTTTACTGTGTGAAGTTTTATTAAAGAGCATATAATCTGATCCTGGTATGTCTGATTTTGATTCTCATAGGGCTCAAAATTATATTGGAGTTTTTCTGTACTTATTAAAATTCAGACACGCTGTCTTTCACTAATGACTTTAATGAATGGAGAAGCCTTTAGAGTAAAACAAAACAAATGATGAGTTAACACAATATTGTAAATAGAACCATAACAGGGAATGAACGCCCTGTCTATGAACATTATCCTTTATAGACAGCTTCAACAAAATAGAGGCCATTCTTGAAAAAGACTAAAATCTGCTACCTTGCCAAAGCGTAGCTAAACTAAACCATTAATTCGAAGAAGTTATGCATCAGTGGAAAACTTATTTTCCTGACAGCCTTTTTCTCTTTTTTTCCTACATGTGAAGAACTTTCCCCTCCCACTTTTTAATCCCTCCCTTCCCTACTCCACCCCAACCTTTAAAACGCATGACGGAAGATTGGGTTCTTTTGTGCCAAGTGCTCTCCTGGAACAGATTTTTACTGCCGTGTTTCTCTGAGAAGAGGAGTTTATGACCAAATGGTGATAACACTTCCATGTGTTCATTTCCTCCTCTGACCTAGTGCTGTTTTCCCAGTTTTGTTGGAGTTTAACGTGATCAATCCAATATGTGTATTAAAGCCAAAGAAAATTATTTTGAAAGCTTTTAAGTTTTCATTGACTATAATATCATATATGATTCTCTGAAAAACAAAGATTATGGAGTATATAATGATTGTAAAATTTTAGGTGTTTCTGTTTGTACGATAAGGAAACCCTTCAAAAATATTTGTTTGTGGATATTATTTGTTTTGGTGACTGGTCTGTATTATTCCACTCTGTTAGGGGTATTGACCAGTGGCTGTTTATTTACTCTCGGTGTACTCTTTCTTAAAAACACAGATAACCCTATGCCTGTCTGGTCACCATTAGTGGATAATTTAACTTTGGGAGTCCAAATAGTAGAAAGGGCTGACGCGGTCCTCACGAGGTTCATGACTCGAAATGCTCTGGCATCGAATGAAGCTGTAAAGAAGTAGGTAGATTTCTGTGTACTCAGTGGAAAGGTTTCTGAGTTGAAGAAAAGGAGTAAATACGAGAAAGATGAGTAGAATTCTACATTTTTATGTTAAAATAAAAAGCTAGGCCTCAACCCCATTGTATATATTTTCTACAAGAGAGTGTGTCTGTGTGAGGGTGTGTGTGCGTGTGTGCGCGCGTGCGCCCTGGGTACTAGCAGTAGTGAATACTGGATGAGCACCTTAAATCAAATGTTTCAAGCACACTCTGCCCACTAACTCATTCAGTCCTCACAACCCTTTCATCGCAGTTGGTTCCTACTGTTGTCCCTATTTTATAGAAGATGAGGCTGAAATTCAGAGAGGGCCAGAAACTTGCCTGAGTCACTCCCCAGTGAGTGGTGGCACCGCCATTCGCATCTAGGCAGTTTGACTCCGACAGGATTGAGGGTAGAGATCAAAGGGAACTTTAGCTTCCTGGTAATGTTTTAATTTGTTTCAGGGTGAACTTAGACATTTTCAGTATGAAATTCAAAATCATAAAGAAATGGAAAAGAATCTGATTGGAAGGAAATATCCTGAGAGATATGATGACTTACATACTTTTCGGTGGAACCTGTGTTCTGTGTATGATAAATGCTCTTCTTTGTGGGGCTTCTTAACACTGGTAATTGTCTGACACTATGCTGTGATCCCTCTCAACTACTACCTGGTCTCCCAACTTTGGCACTGTTGACATTATGGGCTGGATGGTTCTTTTCCGTAGTGGACTCTCCTGTTCAACATGTTCAGCACCATCCCTGACCTCTACACACAGATGTCTGTAGTATCCACCAACCCCCCAGTCTTGACAATCAGCAATGTCTGTGGTGTCCCCTGGGCAAAAGGCAGCGGCGGGGGGGGGGAGGGGGGATACAAAATCATTCCCAGTTGAGAACCACCTGTCTACTATCAGGGCCCTTCAGAAACCTTCCAAGAGTCTATTTGTACCTAGGCTGCTAAGCTTTAGTAAGACCTTTCTTTCATATCATCAGACTGTTTTCCTTTAGTATGTGTAATGATTGTCATGCCAAGGTCATGCAGAACAATTAGAAGTTGAAATAATGGACCCTTCAGTGCTGTTGATATTACCCTATTCCTGCCTTACCCCTAAACCTCTGGTATTTCCACATGTCCTGTGTGATGTATAGCCAACTGGCTTTTAGGGTGTCTCCAGTTCACTGCCTACCTCCTATCCTCCCTTAATCTCAGGGAGGAAGGCCACAGCTCTCCACTTGGTACCATATTTAAGGTGTGTTTCTCCATTTGTATCTCTGATTTTTTTCCCTCCTTTCCATTCCACAGGTGAGTGTTTCCTAGTCAAGTTCTCAGTTTTCTCATAGACTTTGGTGGCAGAGTACTTTTGCATGTTTACACTTTTGGGCTGATTTTTATAACCTTATTGGAAGGGTCACTCAACATCTTAGTTCCAAAGGACAAATACATCTCAAAGATCAACAGGACACAAAGCTCAATTCTGCCTTTTGCCCAAATTCCCAACCTTTGGGAGATAAACGTAGTTAAGCCAGAAGCAGAATCTTCACCTCTGTTCTCAACAGCTGCTTTACCCTGTATCCTGGCCCACTAGGCCCTCCCATCAAGATTAAGTATTTAGTGAAATACAAAGGTAGGTACTGGCTAAGGGCATGCTTTGCAGTAAGACAGATTTGGGATTAAGCCTGATTGCCGCTCTCTGGTATGTGAACCAATGTCAGTTGCTTAACCTGTGTATCACGGTTTCTTCATCTATAATCCTCAGAGTTTTTGTCAGGATCGAATGAGAGAAATGTGTACAAGGTGCTCAGTGTAGTGCCTGGCACTATCCTCATCTTCCTCTTCCTCCTGAAAGGTTCAGAGACGCCAGCTTTTGAAAATTTCACCGTAGGTGCCATGCACCAGGACCTTAAGGTAATGTCAGTCCCCTGAGTTCTTTTAGGGTAAGCTAGTGGGGAGAACGTAAGAACAGACATCTGAAGTTAGAGACAGAAATGAACTAAAGATTTCTATAAGGGAGCAGTTTTTGACTTCTTTGGTTACCACCCTCCTCCAAACTTGAGAACCCAGGACAACTATGACAGCCCCAGCCTCTACTACTACCGATAATTTTGCATATTCTTTTTTTTTTAATTTTTTAATGTTTTTTATTTATTTTTGAGAGACAGAGAGGGATAGAGGGTGAGTGGGGGAGGGGCAGAGAGAGAGGAGGAGACACAGAATCTGAAGCAGGGTCCAGGCTCCAAGCTATCAGCACAGAGCCCAATGTGGGACTTGAGCCCACGAACCGTGAGATCATTATCTGAGCCACTCAGGCACCCCTAATTTTGCATATTCTTCAGAGGATTCGCAGACTTCCTTAAATACAAGCCCAGACCCTTTAGGGATACACTACTCTCAATTAAGAATCCTTTCCCTGAAGTTTCTTCCTGAGATACCATCCAGTGAGATGTCCAGTGGCCACTGCAGTGGGCCAGCCGGCTAAGGACAGAGATCACAGACAAGAGTGATCCAGCAGCACCTGAGCCCCGGCCGTGGTAGACACTGTGCTGAACACAGTACAAACATGATTTTACTCAATCCACATGATAGGAGTTGCTGGCTCGCAATTAACACGTGTGAATTTTGGGCACAGAAAGGTTAAGTGACTGCCAGAGGTCAACAATGAGTATGTGGCGGCAAGACGACTCCAACCCTGATCTGTCATTTTCCACGGCCTTTGCTCTTACGCGCTACCTACTGCTTCATTAGAGGGGGGCACAGACCACTGAGGGCAGTGAGTGCTGTGCCCCAGAGCGCAGGCCTCAGGACGCCTGCGTCAGCGTGAGCTTGGGAGTTAAGTTGGATTCTTGAGGTCACTCACATTCTGAATCTAAGGTCTGGGAGTGGGTGCAGGAACCTGTGCTTTTAGCAAGTACCAGGTGATTCTTATGCTCACTAAGTATTTTGGGAGCCACTGGTCATGCTAATGTGATGTGGCTCAGAGTGTTTGGACAGAACTGAAATGAAGGACTTTGAAGGGCAGACAGAAAGAGCTAAGTGTGTGTGTTTATATCTTTGAACACACACTGCTTTTGTTTTAGCTTGACCCTGGCTGCTTTCATCTGGACCCCTCTAATTTTCAGTTAATTTAATCCAGCCTTTCTTTTGCAGGAAGTTTGGCTTCCTACACTACCTTCTCTTCCTGACTTTCATCACTTCTTTTTTTAATGTTTATTATTTTTGAGAGTGAGAGAGCATGTGCAAGAGTGGGGGAGGAGCAGGGAGAGAGGGGGACAGAGGATCCGAAGTGGGCTCTGTGCCGACAGCAGAGAGCCTGACATGTGGCTTGAGCTCACAAACCATGAGATCATGACCTGAACCAAAGTCAGATGCTTAACCGACTGAGCCGCCCAGGAGCCCCAGTGACTTTCATCACTTCTTAAGTTGTGTTTTCTACCCACTTTTTAATGGTACATACCTCTCCTAAGGCCCATAGGAAAATGCACCATGACTGATGCCTGAAATTGTCACCATGAGTTTCAGGCATTCTGTTATTCTTTTCCTCTACTTTGCCTAGCTATTTTTAATTTTATTTTAATTTTTATTTTTTAAAGTTTATCCTGAGAGAGAGAAAGAGAGAGAGAGAGCACACACATGCAAGCTGGGGAGGGGCAGAGAGGGAGAGAGAGAATCCCAAGCAGGCCCCGCACTATGAGTGCAGAACTCTCTATGGGGCTTGATCCCACAAACCAGGAGGTCATGACCTGAGCTGAAACTAAGAGTCAGGCACTTAACCGATGAAGCCACGCAGGCACCCCTGCCTTGCTATTTCTTAGCAGCTTATTGAGATATAATTTATATACCATACAGTTCATCTATTTAAAATAGACAGTTCAGCATTCTTTAGTATATTTACAGAGCTGTGTGACCATCACTGCAATTTTAAAACATTTTCATCACCTACAAGAAACTCCCTACCCGTTAGCAATTACTCCCCATTTCCCCCAGCCCTCAGCAGCCATGAATCTACTTTCTGTCTCCGTGGATTTGCCTCTTCTGGACATTTCATATAAATGGAATCATGTAATACATGCTGTTTTGTGACCGACTTCTTTCACTTAGCATGATGTCTTCAGAGTTCATCTGTGTTTATCATGTACCAGAACGTCATTCCTTTGTATTGATTAATAACACTCCATTGTATGGACTCATTTCATTTATACATCCATCAGTTAATGGGCATTTGGGTTGTATTTACCTTTTGTCTGTTATGAGTAATGCTATTACAAACATTCGTATTATAAGTTTTTGTATGGACAGATGTTTTTGAACCCCTTAGGAAGAATGTTTACTCAGGTCTTTCTTCCATTTTTTAATTGGGTTATTTTTCTTTTAATTATTGAATTGTCAAAGCTTTTTATATATTCTGGATACTAGACCCTTATCAGATGTATGATTTACAAATATTTTCTCCCATTCAGTAGGTTCTTTTTTCACTTTCTTGTTGATGTCCTTTGAAGTTAGCCACTTGTTCTTTTGGCTTGTATTTTTATCTACTTCCTACTATAATCATATTTTATAATTTTTCCATGTGCATATCTTCAACCTTTTCTCCATTAGATAATTAATTTCCCTGGTGGAAGATCCAAATGGCCATTTCTTCATTTTATAACATTTAAGTATATAAATTATCAACCTAAAATAACTGATACAGGTTTCATATCCAGAATAAGGAACTTAATAAGAAGATGGGGGGGGAAATCTTGTGGAAAAATGGGCAAAAAGCATAAGCAGACAAAAAAACTTGACTAATAAAATATGAACAGATATCTCATCAGTGGGCCCCTGTAGATTGTTGAGTGGTTGGAACTATTGAGTGACTCTGGACTTTGCTTAGCCTCTGAGATCTTAAGCCTAAATTGGGTTTTTGGTCAGAATTAAAGGCCTGGAAACTCTTCAACCTCCTAGTGAAGCCATCCTGATCCTGGCTTGGAATCTAATCTTAGGAACTCTTAACATAGATTAAATTCCTAGCATTTTGAGGAATTTTAAGAAAAGCCAATACATGGGGCACCTGGGTGGCTCAGTCGGTTAAACATCTGACTTCGGCTCAGGTCATGATCTCACAGTTGGTGAGTTTAAGCCCCAGGTCAAGGTTCTGTGCTGACAGCTCAGAGCCTGGAGCCTGCTTTGGATTCTGTGTCTCCGTCTCTCTCTACCCCTCTCCCACTCGTGCTGACCCCTTTGTCTTTCTTTCTCTCTCTCTAAAATAAATAAACATAAAAGTTTTTTTTTTAAAAAAAAAAGAAACGCCAATATAGGCATTTCAGTTCTGTTTTAAAGGTGTTCAGGACCCCCCCCCCCCCCGACCAGGGAGTCCGAGGACTAAGGAAGCCTTCTCATTTTAGCCGATTGTCTTGGACTCAAAAATGGACCAGCAGCAGAATATTGTAACATCCGGGGGGCTCTTCATCCCAGACCTAAACATCTCAGTGTTTTCTGGAGATCTGAAAGGAGGGATTTTGCATTTAATGAGTGTCCTTTACATGGTCACTGACTGCTCCTTTGCAAGACAACTAGAAAGTCACAGTCAGCTGCAGAGTGAAAAGAGGACCTATGTAGGCCTTAAACTTGGGCCAGAAGGGTCTGCAGATGCACCTTACAGAGCCTAGCCCGCCTGGAGCCTCTACCCCTGCCTGGTTTTTTGGAGCATTTCTTAAAAATTAAAGTTGCTTTCTTTTTCATTTTAACAAATCATTTAAAAATTTTTCTTTTATGTCGCTTGCTTAAGTTCCAATCTTTGTGATACAACACCCTCATGAAACAGCTGAAGAACTTTGAAAATATTTTGTTTGCCCTCTCCCTTCTTATCTTTTGTTGTTAAAGAAGAAAGGACAAGTGGCAATGCATTAAAAACTGATCGTTTTTGCCGCTAGGGAGTTCTTTTGGTAATACGACGTATTTTCCAACATGGATGTTGAACTCCTTTTATTGCGTGGTGCTGTCCTGTGCAGTGTGGGACACTTAATGTCCTTGGTCCCTACGTGCTGCATGAATAACCCCTCAGTAATGGAGGCCACTTAACATGTTCCCATACATTTCCAAATGCCCCCTGAGGGGGTGCCGTCATCCTAGTTGAGAAATAAAATAATAGCCTTTCCCCCCTGAGTGCCAGATTATAAACTGAACACCTTACTAGGTGTTTATCTGAGAATCCTGTTCCTGTTCCTAGAAGAGATTTCTAGGAGTCCCAGAAGAACTTTACTCTTATTCTGTAGTGGTCTAGCCTGTTGGTTTCAGATCAGGATCTCATCCCTTGGAGCCCTGTTCACCGCAGAAAATGTGGCTCGAGCTGGCTCGTCACGCCCTGGCCCTTCCTCGATAGAGTGCCCTTCGGATCTGGCTGCACACACACACACCTGCTTTGGTATCGCAGTCAGGTTGTCGGGCTGTTCTCTAAGCTTACTAAGTTTTTCAAGTGTGGGCAACACCCCCCCTGCTAATAGGTTCCATTTCAAATTGTATGTGTGTGTTGATTATTTAGACTCTGGAATGTGTTTTGCCATGGAAACCATTCAGTACATAGTTAGGTTACCAAGGAAACTAGAGGTACGGAAGGAGTCCTTCAAGCCATAGTGCCTGCCATATATATTACCACATTTCGAGGGACAGAACCCAGTCCTTCTTCTTTCTCTTCAGAGGCTGTCGGTTGGACAGCTTCCTTGTTGGGGGACGGCAGGGAGCCAGCAGCGATCCAGCCGTGGCAGATCCGGCAGGCCTGGTTCACCCAACAGAAGTCCATATGGCAGGAGGTCTCCAAAGCCCACTTTCTGAGCAGAGCAGACAATACCTGAGATGGTGCCAAAGCGGTTTTCCTCCGTTGCTTACGAAACCCACTCCACATCCCAGAGCCAGGACAGCCGGAGCCAGAGTGAGCACAGGGTGGATGGCATACTTTACTTTCTTCCTTACGTCTTCAGGTGCCCTTGCAACATACAGCTGTCTCTGTGAGTCGCCTGTGTGGAGCCCGTGTCACCCAGAGAAGGCCAGCCAGCTTAAACCAGATAGGAGGCCTTTCCACACACGCTTATTACCCCACGATCTGGGTTCTTGAGGATTAATTGCGAAGCATTTCCCTGTTATATGTCACTTATTATAGTAAAGATAGGAATTGAGAGAACAGTAGGCCCATTGTACTGTTCTGTTCTAAAGACAGGAATGGGAACAGCATTATTACTGCTGTGTTCTTACTGTCTTTGTTGAAGTGAAGGTGAGTATAACCTAAATGTTGATTGAGCCTGATTCTCACCTGGTCTGCCCCCTGGCTTGGTGGGTTACCGTCGGCCTGCCAAGCACTGGATTCGTGGCACTCAGCCCTCCGGTGTTACTTCCTTGGAATCTTCACTCTGTATCCTCCAGGTCGGGGTGGTCGCTTCCAGCCCCTGTCTTGTCCTCACCCTTCAAGGCGTCCTTATTTTTATCTTTCCTTGCCCACCTTTCCTTGCTGGTTAGTAGCTGTCATGTAACTTACGTTCGTGTTTCACTTCCTACTTCAGAAGCACATTCTCTGCTCTTAACCTTTGCAAGCTAGGATGGGCTGGTAACATCACTCCTGTTTTCCAGGGTTAAAGTCGACACTCAGGGACCTTACAGACTCTGCCCAGCTCCTGCGGGTCTGCAGCCGGGGCACAGCCCTGCCCCTGCTCTTTCTGTGGCCCCACACCGCTCACTGTGCCCTGGCTGCCCCTGTTAGCTCTGCTCGTTCCTTGCTGGTGGCTCTTCAGATCTTTTTTCCCAGTGTGAACCATCTCTAGCAGAGAGCTAAGCTCCCCACTCTGGCGGTTCCAGTCAGTGTTCTTGGCACTCTGGCCCTAGTCGGCCTCGCACTTCAGCAAATTGGCACCTTAGGACAAGCTTCTGCCCTAGCATATTTATTAGTGAATTGGTACCTTTGCATATTTTATAAAGTGAATTAATGCCTTCGGGTGTTCATCTTGCTGTTTAATAATCATATTTTGTTTTATATAGTGTCTTTTCATCAGAAGCCTATATTATCTTCCATTATATGGGGGAAGTTAACTAGTTAAATTGCTTGTCTAAAATCTTAGCAGTAACAGCAGAAAAGGGAAGAAGGCAACTGATTTCTTTGAGGAGCTCATGTGAACTAGATACTGTACTAGGTGCTTTAAATATATGATCTCATTTCATCCTGGCTGTGAAGTAGGTAGTGTTTTATGTTTTGCAGGTGAAGAAACCATAGTTCAGACAAGCCAAGTGACTTACACTGCAAGTCAAAGGTAGAGGGAGTATTAAAATCTGGCCTTCTCTGATTCCAAGGCTTCCATTCCATCTGCTTGGCCGCACACCTTCCCTTGGACAAAGGGCACCATTTGCGAGCCTTACAGTAACAACAGAGGCGCGCCTTGGACATACGGTGAGATGGTGGCAGGGAGAAGCGGGGCTACGGGCCTTTCCTGACCACCACCACCAGGAAGGAGCCAGCTCCCTCCTTCCTCTTTCCTCTAAAGATCATGGGTCTGTTGACAGATGCTCTGGTGTAAGTTTGAACTTGTAACTTAGTTGAATAAGGTCAGCCAGCTGAGGGCAATCCGAAAGTACTTGAGTGGTGGCTAAGGGAGCGCCCTTCGTAGACATCACCCATGCCGAGCAGCTAGGCAGTTGCTTGGAGAGGTGGTGAGATCCGGGAAGGAGGAGCGGCTGGAAGTCAGGGGGGGGGGCTGTGTTCCCACCCTGCTTTTCTGCATCTAACTCTAGCTGTGTGACTGACCTCTCTGGGTTCTTCACCTGTAAAACAGGGGGACTGAGCACGATGACTCTCCCAGCAACTGCAGCTTTAGCCTCATCCATGGAAAATTCTTTGTCACGTTAGTAGGAAAACAATCCTTAGAAAACAAGACCGTGAGAATGATGGCAAACTCAGGCTGCTCAGCGTCCTTGCCAATTACAGCTTCTGAAAGGGCACCGAGTGTGAACGACTCCTAGAGGTTTGAGTCTTCTAAGGAAAAAAGAGGCTGCAGAAGGTCGTGTTGTAATCAGATTGGTGAGTAGGACAGTTATTGATCAGTGAATGAGCGGTGAATAGTGTTGAGGGCATTTAAAGCTGCCTCTGAGTTTTGGTTTTACTTTGTAGGTTCTAGAATAAACATACGAGGATTGGAAATTTCTCTCGACACTGTGTCTGTAGCATTTTGGCTGATTCCAGATGACCCGTGATGCCCCGTTTGTCGCCTCCATGCTCCAGGCAGTCTGGCTGCTTGTGAGGCGATGGCAGACTTTTCCATCCTACAGACTTTCCTATGATAGGGTTTAAATAGTCAGCTAAAACTAATAACTATACTTATGTAATGCTATGGGAAAAACTGCAGTTTAGAGCGAGATACTTTAAAATACTTTGATGCAATTTTGTCCCTTCCCTAATAAACTGAAATTCTAAACATTTGCTACTTTGGCTACCTCTGGATTTCCCCAAGTAGAATATTCGTTTTAAATCTTTTCTTGGGACACCAAGCCCACTTTAGGTATCAGTGGTTTTCACACACAGATTTTTCTCACTTCTCATGAGCGCTGAACACCTCGGAGAGCGGGCAGGTTTGCACGGTGTGACGACCAGATTATTTGCACAGCCTGTGAAGAAGCGATAAACCTAATCCTTCCTGGGGCTGTTTTCATTTCAATTTTTTTTAAAGTTTATTTATTTTTGAGAGATAGAGACAGAGCACGAGTGGGAGAGGGGCAGAGAGAGAGGGAGACACAGACTCCGAAGCAGGCTCCAGGCTCCGAGCTGTCAGCACAGAGCCCAACATGGGCTCGAACTCACGAACTGTGAGTTTGTGACCTGAGCTGAAGTTGGAGGCTTAACCGACTGAGCCACCCAGGTGGGGCTGTTTTTGTTTCAAAAGGATGATTGTAGAAGGAGTAACCCAAATGAATCTATCATGCCGGACTGTGTAAGAGCTTTCCAAGGAGGTGTGTTTTCTGAGGCAGTTTAGCCGCAGCGTACCGCACATGGCCTCACTCCTCTGTGTGCTCAGAAGACCCACACTTACGTATAGCAACTCACCTCTTAAAGGGTTTAAACTCTCGATTTAGACACTTTAGAATGAAGATCTACGGGCCCCTAGGGCTTTGACCCCAACCCCTTTGCCCTCACACCGAGTCCCATGCATAGGGTTTTGGGACTTTCTTGCCATGTTTTATGTGCTTCTCAGTGGACCTTTCAGGAACCCCACTGTACACTGGGCAGCTTCCCAGCTCTGGCCAGTGGCCTAGATACCAGCTTTGACTTCTCTCTAGGCCAGCCCTTGCCCAGGGAAGAGCTCTCTCAACTTTAGGGGATCTTCCCCCTTCTCAGTGTCTAGCTTGGGCCTTTTTGTTTGGGGCGAGAGGCGGGAAATTGCAGGAGCTGGCTGATAAGGAGGAACTGGGAGGCTTTTACCTGCCGCACAGTGCAGGTGTCTGGAGTGAGGGGCTGGGAAGGCACGAATGGGGCGGGGCAACAGCAGTTGGAGAGAACCGACAATTGGAGAGAGCCCAGGATGAATGAAGTGGTCATCCAGTCTGAAGTCGTGCTGTTACACCAACAGAAATATCAGTATTTTGCTTTGTGAAAATAGTATGATACCAGAATACCAAAAACCAGTATTGTAATCACTAGTAAGTTCCTCTTGTGAGAGTGAGGAAGGGAAGGCTTCACAGAAGAGGTGTGACTTCAGCTGACTCTTAGACCGTCACCAGCTACTAGTTACTGAGCTCTAATTATACATCTGGTTGATTTGGCTGGTGGCCTTACCAGGAGTTTAACATAAAGTTTATACGTTATCTTTGCTGATAGTTCGATCTGTAATTTAGCAGGGGGTTGGGGTGTATAGATAGTTCTGCTGTTCTGCAAAGCCATTATTTGCTTCATTCAGCCACATCTCTCCTACCCCTACTTGTCTTTGTAATAAAGGCTTCCAGGAATCGCTTGAGCAGTTTTGTGTGTTATTCTTAGTGGGTAACACTTTGAAACATTAACACCTCATAACATTTCACTAGGAGTTGTTGTTTTTTTTTTTCTTCTCCCCCATGACTTTAGCATTTAAGAAAGTAAAAGACACATTATGATTTTGGATCCTGTTTCTTGGATGCTCCTCCTTACAGAGGCTTATTCACAAATGGCTTTTTTCTCTCCTCATAGTTTTTCTTTTAATGGGCATTAAATTGGTCCATTGTTAGTCACACCTATTCCCTAAGCTGCTAGTTGGTTTTGAAAATACAAAGTATATCCCAATCACTTTTGCTATCTAGAAGGTTTTTCTTCTGCTTTCTCCTGTTCATTTATATGTGGATTTCTTGATCTTGCGTTTTTGGAACAGTTCCTCAATTCAGCTTTTTTTTTCAAGACTTCAGAATGAGTAGTCTAAATCTTAGCCCCTTAAATTGCTGTTCAGTTGAAACTGTGTAAAAAATTGACTGATATGTTCTACTTTGTGTTGCCATCTTTGAGACTTCTAAATCTTTGTCGAATGTGTTGAATCAAAATTTTGTTGTTTTATCAGCTGGCTTTCTGGAACCCCAAAGCAGTGCTTTTCAAGTGTGCGGTCAGCAGACCACCTGCACCAGCCTTGGAACTTGTGAATAGTGTAGATTCCTTGAACCCGTTCCAGACCTACCAAATCAGAATCTTGAGGGCTGAGAAACCTGCATTTTTATGAACTTTATAGGTGGCCGAGTGCACACAAAATTTGAGAACTTCTGCCTCAAAGTTGACTCGGAACTCACTTATTTGGGATTTACTACCTCAGTTTCTTCAAGACATACACGATTGCGTGTTGGGTTTTGTACAGTCTCTCTTTGGTTTGAATTCTGTGAAGAACAGTCTTAGGAAGAAGTAGGGTCGTACTTTCTCTGGTATTCAGTAGTTGCAGAGATTAGGTTCCAATGCTGTTGTCAATGCCTAAGTTCAACCGGACACTCTTAGACCTATGGTGTGCGGTGATTTGGAGGGACACAAGAGCAATGGACCTACACTCGATGCTTGGACACCACCCGCCTGGGTCAGAGAGTACTACTTAGTACAGTGACATTAGACTGTAGCTAATCTAAGCTCTGGAGCCTTATAATAATAGTAATTAACATAATGACACTTCATATTTCTCTAGTGCCTTTAAAGCTGAAGGCCTTAAAGTGCCATAGTAAACACAGTGTGCGGCCCGCAGCTGAATACAGAAGTTCTGCCTAGACACTTGGATAATGGAATGTTCAAATTGGAGAAATGGGAATGTTTCAGAGGAACCATTTGTGATTTTAGTGGGAGGTGAGGTGGGGTGGTAGTGGTAGGGTGGTAGCTATTTTGACATTCCAGGGTATATCCTGGGTGAAAATGACCATTTTTGGTTACTTTAATTAATGCTTCTAATAAAAGAGGTGTTGAGCTAGAAAACACCATCGTTTTTCTTATTAGCATTTCCGTGCGTTTTATAAGTCCCATATTCCTTCTAGCTCCTTCATCTGCCTTTCCTTCCCTTGGCCCTCTTTATTTTTTAATCATTTATAAGGTCAAATTTGTGTTTGTATTGTTAAAAGAACAACAGTAAAAACCACCACACAACCTTCTGGAGGGGACATTAAAGATCTTATCATCAGACCCCTTTGTTTTACAGGGCAAGATAATTAAGACTGGAAAAAATGAATTAAAAGACTCACCCAAAATGGCCCAGAAAGTTTGGGTATGGGAGATATGAACATTTGAGTTCTACTGTCTAAGCAAATTAAAGTTATGCAATACAGTGTTAACATCTGTGGGCCACCTTGTTTTTCATTAGATCCTCAGAACTTATTCATCTTATATCATAAGTCTGTCCAGTTTCTCCCTACTTCCCCGACCTCTCAGCCCCTGGCAGCTTTTTTGCTCTGCCTTCAGAGTTCTTACAAACATTTGTGTGTTTATTTGTGTATCTTTTCCCAACTGAGCTGGAGTATATATTAAATGAATACAATTTAAAGTTGAGACTTGGTTTGGGTCTTTTTGAGACCCTGTTTAGTTATCACCATTTTGTCTTTCCATTTTTCTTTCATATATATATATGAATATATAAATATATGTATATTTATTTATTTTAAGTTTATTCATTTTGGGAGCACACAAGAGATAGCAGGCACGCATAAGCAGGGAAGAGGCAGGGAGGGAGGGAGGGAGGGAAAGAATCTCAAGCAGGCTCCACACTGATAGCACAGAGCCCAACGTGGGGCTCAGTCTCATGAACTGTGAGATCATGATCTGAGTCCGGATCAAGAGTCGGATGCTTGACCGACTGAGCCACCCAGGTGCCCCTATATTCTTTTTTTAACCTCCATTTTTGACCCTATGGTATTTTCTTGCTATTATTGCCTTTTAATTTGGCTTCCATTTGCTTTTTCTGTGTGCTTCCTAATCCTTCTTTTCTCCTTTTGTTTTTCATGAACTAATCCTGTAGGAACTTAGTAATTAAATTTCCCGGAAAAATAAAATTGAATAAGTTTTTAAAAATCCTAAAGATCACCATTATAGACAAGGCAGATGCAATTAGAAGATAAACAAAAAGAAACCGGGAGACTTCTGGAATATTTGAGACTGCTTTTTATAAGCACTCCAACAGCTATAGAAATAGAGACTTCTTTATTATTCAGCCTCCATTTGGTCAGCCTTAAGTGTATGTGTAACCAGCACTGTTCTTATGAGTGATTTATGGTGACCTTTGCCTTACAGATAAAATGAAAAACAGTTTCTAAGATACAGATTAAAAATTTGAGGATGGAAAATTTAATCATTTCTTCATCAAACAATTGATTAATAGAAAGGGAACATCTCCTTATAGAGTACACTGTATCTTAATGCAGGCTGATGAGAGTCCTGGAGGTTTATGCAACACTGTTCTTCATAGTAAGATGACTGAGCTAAAGGTACAGTATATGTAAAAGTGCTTGGGAAAGATGGAGGGGGCCATACAAAGCCTTGTGATTTCTTATTCAGAAAAGCTCAGTTCTGTAAATACTTATCAGGAATCTAGAAAACAATTATATGTGTACTAAAGGCCAGATACTGAGCTATAGAAAGAAAGGTAGACACAGTGGGGGAACATAGCATATTCATTCATTCCTCTGGGGAAGAAAAGTAGAGTGACAGAAACACTAACCATGTAGTTCCTCATGCAAACCACCAGATGGGGCTGTCAGCCATAGGCAGCTCAGTTGCTCTTCCAGTGAGCTTCCTGTTGGATAGTAGAGGGAGGAAGAAGTGTGAAACTGGTTGTTGTATACATGGGTAATTCATAACACGAGGCACCCGTATGGTTGGCAAAATATTTATTGTTTTTACCCCTCTATCTGAGAAGAAAATTAGAGTAATCTGATTATATCTGTTTATGAAATGATGCTCGTTACTATTAGTTCTTCCTTTTCTGATATTTACAAATTTAGTTTTGGGGCAAATACAGATACATTTTTCTGAGTATATGTACCCAGAGTTAAGAGAGCATGAGAAAAGTTATTTGCTTTTTTCTCTGCCTATAATCTTGCCTTTCTAGTTAGGTCCTATTCCTTTAAGGCTCAGCTCAAATGTCCCCTCTTTTCCAAAACCTTTCTTGGCACCTTATTACCAAACAGAGTAAAGAATATTCCCTTTTGTACTCCTACATGGTTGTTTTGCTATATAATAGTTCTTATCTCATTGAATTATTTTTTAAACAATATTATCTTTGCCACTAATTAGGAGATTCCTGACCCCATATATTATTTCTGTTTCTATATCCACTGCTGAGTACAAACCTGAGTGCAAAACCTGGCAGGTAGAGGTCACAGAGTAACCGGGTTTTAAATATTTGTGACTATAGGTATTATAGGCCATTTAAAGAATATTAAGTTATTAATAGTTACTGAGAAGTCTTCCCCAGGATTATAAATAAGCTGTCAGGAGTCGGCTTACGAAATCATTGATTTTAGAAGACTTTTTGAAAGAAGCGTTTATCTTAAGAGGGAAAGGGTTAGAGGATTAGTTCTAAGGTCCATGCAATACAAAAGCTAAAAGCAGACTTTTGGGTTTGCTCCTCATGCAGCAGATGTATGGGATTTTAAGACTTATTTGGAATTTTAATTTTGTGGCTTATTTAGAATGCATTTTCGTATTACTTTAATTGAAAAAAAAAATCTTTTCCTTAAATGGGTTTAAGTAGTTCAGGGACATCTTTGAGTAGTAGGCCAAATTTGATTCTATATTATAAATTTTTAAGAGGAACTTACTGGGAAAATGTGATTCACTCCAATCAGTTCAATTGATACAAATCTGTTTCACAGCCGACTCTTCTTTAAAGTGAACTATGTATTTCTCTTTAAAAAACAAACATATTGGTCTATAATTTTTAGACTTCTGTGAGAATGAAAATAGCTCTTTAACTTAAAGAAAACTGTAAGACTTTTCCTTATAAAAATAACATCCCAATTATTTCCCTGTGTATGGAAAATTTCCATTTCTCTAATCTTGCCTGGAAGTTTCTCCAGGGCAATTTAGAAAACTGAAGAAAAAAGTATTTCATCATCCTCAGCAAACATTTATCAAGTGCCTGCTATGGGAAAGTCATATTACCAGTTCCTTGGAAAAACCCCACTTATCCAAAGGTGAGACTCCTGGCAACTCCCCGGAAAAGAGCCTTGATCCCTGAGTGCAGAGAAAGGGAGTGTGAGCAGCTGAAGAACCTATTTGAAAAATGCACACAGCTGTTTTGTTTTCTACTGACCTGGAAACTTGGTTAGTCTATTTTTAAATCCATCGTATATGTGAAACAACAGCTTAGAAGGGAGGCAGGCTGCTATGGGTAGATATGCTTTGATAGGAGCAGAAGAGACAGCCACACAGAGCAAAAAAACAAAAACAAAACAAAAAACCCAGAATACAACATGGTAGCTGACGATATAGTAACAATATGGTTGCCTCAGCAGTGGCCCCACACCGTCGATAGAGGCTGTACTAAAATTCCTGAACTCTGCTCAGCGCATTATTTAAGGATGTGGCTTGTGGGACCAGACAGGCCTGGGTTCTAGTCTCAGATACACTACCTACTGACGACACAATCATGAGCAATTTACGCACTATTCAAACCGAGCTTTTCTTCTGTGTCAAAAATATCATGAAAACAATTAGCAAACAAACCAGAATCATATCTACTACAAATGTAACAAAAGCTAACATGTTTTTGTGTGTAATAATTAACAGAAGAACACTTTATTCTTTTGTAAAAGGATAAAGAATAATGCCATTTTGTTTACAAAAGAGGAAATAAAGCAACTAATGAATATGGAACATTCACTCTCATCTAATGACCCAAAAATTCACACAATACTTGCATCAGGTTTAAATCAGCAGGACAGTAAAACTATACATTAGCCCTAAATGAGGAAACTTAGTTAGGGAGAAAAGACAGAGATCCAAAGGAAAAACAAAAGTGGCTGTTTGTATACCAGGAAAGTTAACATATGCTGATACACACACTATTCTCCAGATAAGGTAGCTCCCGCTTAATGGCTCACAATTGGCCCTAAAGCTGTATCCGTAGCAAAGATGGTTCCTGGTAAGGGACTTCCTGTCACCGTCTGGATCTGTGTTCCCACTGTTTGACCCCTATGAAAGCTTCCAGGAGCGGTCCTCTCTCAGGACTGGCAGTCTGCACACTTAGATTTGTGTTCTCCATTTCTTGGACCTTTCTGTTCTGTCTCTGTTACTCAGAAGCCGAATTCTTACTCCTTCGACGTGACAAAAAGGCAGCGTAACGTGGCTTGAGACTTCTACCTCACATTTCGATCCTACTTGCCTACTGCAGCTTCTGCCTGCGTTACTCTTATTATTGCATGATTTATACTTTGAATTTTTACATAGAGATTGTGGGAGGTTTTTTAAATAGAAAAAAAAAAACTGAAAGTTGGCAGAGTAGGACATTTTTGTTTATTCTCATTAATGGCTTTGTCATATCTTGCTCGGTTTCAAGTTATCACCTGTGGCTTCAGCTGTCTGGCAGCCTCAGTTCTGCCTTAGTTCATGCCTGGAAATTGCACAGGGATGGAAGGCAATTTGTGGAGCTTTGGAATCATCGCTAAGATTCTCTTTTCACGTGAATGGCTACAGGAGAAAGCATTTGACTTGAAATTCCTGTATCGATCTGGGAATTGATCTGCGTCTGAGCATTTCAGGAGTTTGTTATGAAAAAATGTAAAGTAGAATTCTTCATTCATTCAACCAACATTTTTTGAGTGCCCGCGACATGCCCAGCACTCTCCTAACGCTGTTTGCGTGGAGGTAGGGAGCCGTGGAACAAGGATGAAGACGTCCAGCCCTCAAGAAGAATGCGGTCTGCTGGTAGAGACAAGCACAGGAGTTACTAGCTGGAACAGTGATGAATTCTATGCTGGAGGTGTGCCCACAGAACCAGAGGAACCCTGCGGAGAGTGCTGCTGAAGGGTCTGAGGACTCACAGAAGGGGTACTGAAAGAAGAGTACCGTTTTTCCAGGAGGCGCAGGAGAGGAGGGGCGTTCCAGGCAGAAAGGATGTGTTGAACTAGGCCCAGAGGGAAGCATGTGCCCAGCATTTGTGGACGTGGTGATTGGAGCAGTGCAGATGTTTATTCGTGAGCCGTCCTGGCTGTGTAGTTCAGTCACGTGCTGGAATTTAGTTTGGTAGAAGGTAATGATCCAGAAGGATTTCATATCATCCAGAAAAACAAAAATAAAACAGAAAATTATTGGGTTTTAGTATGCTCTTTGTTGCCGGGTCCTGTGCACAGAGCTTACCGTGTGTTTAGGTGACGGCGGCTGCCTCTCCGGGTCCCTCAGCTCCCCCTAGCCAGCTTTGTTCATGTCAGCCCTCACACATTGTGTCCAGAACATTTCCCTGTTGCCTCAGCCACCGTGCTGGGCTGCAGAGGCAGCGATTTAAAGGAGCCCACTCCCGTGCACCCACGCGTGCTTCCCACCCACACACAGTCACACAAATGTGCTCTTTTGTCTTTCCCTCCGTTGTTCCTCATACAAAGTTGAGCCCTGCAAAGCACTTTTTAAATATTTGATGGCTTTGGGGGCCCAAGCACTAGCATCTAGTGCCAGCAAATATTACATGCACATTTATCAAGAGAACCGAATGAAGTAAACATGGGAAGGGACACAATAAGTTGCTTTTTTAAAAAAATAAACAGAGTAGGTAGGTGGGACCTCCTGTGCAACAGTGTGGGCAAGCGAGCAAAGGCCGTGACTCGGTGGGTGTAGAAAGTGATAGTGGTGAATTGGGGAGTTTGGGAAGTAGAGAGACTTGTGGTCTGAGCGTGTCAGAATTGGGCACACGGGAGATCTCTACCGTCCATGTTTTGTTTTGTTTTGTTTTTTTCTTTTAATGTAATGTTACTTAGTCAAATTTCTGGAGACTACTACAAAGTTAAAATTATTAGTGTGGTTCTCTTTGAATTCGTTAATGGTAGTTTATAATCCTGACGATCCCAAGTTTTCCAGCTGTGAAGAGCCAGCTTTCCGACAGATCCCCATTAGAGGGAAGGCTCATAACTGAGGAATCATTTCAACCGTCTGGACATCGTCAGGGAATTATGGGTAGGCAGTTTCCTTTTCAAGTGGCTTATAAAGCATTTGAAAAATGCCATTATGGGGCAGAGAGCACACGTCCAACCGTTGTCCTTTTTTGGGGAGGGACACTAGTTGGCACATTCTTATTTTAAATCGCCTGACCCCCAGGGCTTCTGTATGTCCCCTCGGGTGCTCGGGATGGCTCTCGGGATCTCGGCTGGTGCTGGAGGAAGCCAGTAACCTTATAAGGGCCTGAGGAAGGTTATAGTGCCAGTGACTCCAGGGCTTGGGCATGAGGATGGGGACCAGGCTGGGCTGGGGGCCGGTGGAAAGCAGAAATTAGATGTAGATCAGATAAAGACAAGCCTTTTATTTTCTTCATTCTTAGGGAATCTCTAGTTTGGCCCAACCTCCCAAAGTGTCTCAGAGGGCCGTTCCTTTTCTTTTCTATTTAAAAAAAAAAAAATTTATTTTGGGTGGGGGGGAGGGGAGAGAGAAAGAGAAAGCATGAGCCAGGGGAGGGGCAGAGAGAGGGGGAGAGAGAGAATCCCAAGCAGGCTCCACATTGCCAGCACACGGCCTGATGCGAGGCTCAAACTCACGAACCGTGAGTTCATGACCTGAGCTGAAACCAAGAGTCAGACGCTTAACTGACTCAGCCGCCCAGGCGCCCCGGGCCTTCTTCCTTTAACTCTGGAACTGCCTGGAACCCAAACTCTCCTACTTTGCAAGCAAGGCTTAGCCAGGGCTCTGCCGCAGACCTGCCCAGGACTTATCCTGAAGCCCCGTGAGCAGTGCTGAGCCCTTCAAAGTATAAAAGGGAACACAAGTGGGGTGTGTCCTTGTTGGCACTTGTCCCCCTCCAGTTTGTTCTTTTGCGGTCAGAGAATCTTGCACAGCAGTTACTCAATGTCAGGCTGGCACGGCTGCAGCTAATTTAACCACTCATCTGTTGAGTGAGGTGCCCTTTCCATTTTGCAGTTGGGGTAAACTGAGGGACGAGATCTTTAATTATTTGATTTAAAGCAAGAGATAGACTCTGATGAAGCCAGGACTGACCATTTAGACATCCTTTCTTTGCTTTCAATTTCAAACATAGTTCACTAGATCATTCTGTCTCCTGAACCCTTGATTAGCATAAATGTAAATTTTAGCTCTTGCAACCACCTCTTCAGACCAATTACTAACTCCAAAAATGAGTACCAGTTCAAGTGCTTAGGAGTTACAATTGATTAAAGGTAAGTTATATAGAAATGTGAAACGTCATACTTTTACGTTTTCTCACACTCCGCCCAGGAGGTGTTTAGGCCCTGATGAAGAAAGTCCCATCTTTGGGCTGTGAGTGCAGGACTCACGCCTGGGCAGTAAAGATAAAGGGCACTTAAGATGGATTCCGCTCTCTGCAGAAGGACGCACGGAAGAAGCTGGAACTTGCATGATGGTTAAAGGATAGGCTCCAGAGTCTGACAGAACTGGCTTTGAATCCTACCCACCATACTTTCTAGCTGGGTAATACTGGACGCGTTCCTCAAGCTCTCTGTGGTGTGTCAGTTCTGTCCCCCGAGAAATGGGCCTGAGGACAGTTGTGAGGATACAGTGAGTTACTGCTCCTGAAGCCCTGCGCGGTGGCCGGTGGTCACTGCCACAGGCGGGGCACGCCCAGGGAGCGAGCCTCTGCCCCGGCGTGGCCTCCTCAGGGCCGGGCTGCTCACCGGGTGCTGGCACGCTCCCTCCTCATTTCGTTCTCCCCACCAGCCGGCCAGGTAATCCTCTTCCTTTCACGGCTAGAACAGCGTTAGTCAAACATGTGATTTTTCAGCATCTTGACTGAATATGACACTGCATCGGTGACATTTTGATAGCTGTCGTTGCATGGTTTAGTTCCAGCATCTTTCAGCACATTCAGAAGCATCAACCTTTACATGTTGGGGCTCCTCCAGCAGCAATTATAGCCACAAATGAAGAAAAGCTATACATGTTCCCATCAAATATCATTGAGATTTGTGTCACAGGCCTCTAGTGACAAAGACTTATTTAGCTGCTAGATGTCAGCTCTTTTTTCCTTCAGATTAAATTAAACTATGGGGTAACCATTCAATCCATGGGAATAAATTGGCTTTGCAGTCACAGTTCTGTAGAAAATCAGAGCTGGTACCAAATATCTTTATTTATATCCATATTTTAAGTTGTGAGTGTACGGACAGATAGAGTGGGATGCCCCAAAGAAAAGATGTCAGGATTGTGTTCTTTGACCAGCTTCTGGCATTTTCCTGGGGTGAAATCCTTGCTCTCACCCACATGCCTTCTCAGCCCGCGGCTGCTCTGCTTTCTCAATGACCTTCATCTGAATGTGAAGCTCTGAGTGCTGGTGCTCGTTCCAGCCAACCCAGTAGGTGGACGAGGATAAGTTTTATAATTAGTTTCCTTAACAGCCCCAACCGGCCACTCTCAAAATAATTCTGTTAAATGTGACCTCTTGTGTTACATGGGATACGTCAATAGCTGGCTATCTGGGAGGCTTTAGAGATGCAGAGAGCTGTAGAAGGAAGAGCATTTTTCTGGACTTGAGGCAGGTCACAAAAAATGTACATCTGGAAAATAATCACATGTGACTTAGATGATCAAGGCACCCGTTATCTCGACTTAAACCCCTTGTGTAGCTCGCACAGAGCTAGGAACAGAGGTCTGGGAAAGCACATAAGGCAGTCACCCCTGCCTGGTTAGTAAAATGCCAGATTTGGACTTTAATGACATGAGAATAATGAGACACTGAGATGCTGGGCCTTTGAAAGGGGAAAGCAAAGTGAATCGGAGGACAGAGCAAGAGGAGTTGACAGCCAGAAAGAAGGATGAAGGCACAGAGTCTGTCCCCCCCTCCCCGATATGGTGCGCTCTCAGGAGTGGGACTTGAGTTTGGACCTGCTGGGCTGATGGCTCGCAGACCCCTAAGGTTAGGTGGTCTGGAGCCACGAAAATTAGAATTAAGGCCACCCACCCCTTGGGGATGTTTCCCTCAGGGAAACTGCCCATTGAAAAATTGCTAGATCATTCCCACCTAGCTTCATCTCCAGGCCCACAGCTGCTCACCTCTGCGCAGTTAGGGAGGCCTGAGACTGGAGCAGAATTTTCCCTAGGGATCTCTTCTTCTTCTCCTTCTCCTCCTTCTCCTCCTCCCCCTCCTCCTCCTCCTCCTCCTCCTCTTTCTTCTACTTCTTCTTCTTCTTCTTCTTTTTTAATATTTATTTATTTTTGAGAGGCGGGGAGGGACAGAGAGAGAGGGAGACACAGAATCTGAGGCAGGCTACAGGCTCTGAGCTGTCAGCACAGAGCCCGACACAGGGCTTGAACTCATGGACCTCGAGATCATGAGCTGAGCTGAAGTCAGGTGCTTAACCAACTGAGCCACCCAGGCGCCTCCTACCTGGAGATCTCTTCTTAACAGGAAGTCCTAGACTCAGTGACTGATTGCAAGGGCCCATCTGGCACAAAGAAGCAGATGCTTTCAACCTATTGTACTTCGTATCTGCTACCAAACATCGTAGGGCTAGGACACAAATGCGAATCCCTCTTGATGTGACATGTCTGGCCACTTCCACACAAGCAGTAAAAATACCGTGTTGGTGGAAACGTGGGCAAACAGCAAGGTGGGTCTGCATGTCCGGACGATGGGTATTTACTCTTCTCCTCTGTGTGGTTTCTGTTGTGTCAAGCACGGCGGAGCGAGGGGTACCTCTCACAGCCCCAGCTGGAGTTAGCGCAGCGCACCCTGGTCTGGAACAGGCCTCCTCTGGGCCACTCTCTGGGCTGCCTGCGCACTGGAAGCACAAACATAAACCTCGGGCACATAAGGACACGCACAGGCCGCAGAAACTGTCAAGGGCTCTGTCATGTTCCGAACGAACAGATGTTTATCCCACAACATTCTTCTTCTTGGGGTTTGTCCAATGCATTAAAAAAAAAAAACTGTTTACACTAATTATTCCCTTTTGCTGCCTTTGCTTGTTTTGCTTTGCTCTTTTCTTTTTCCCATACATTAAGGACTATTCGTGTGAGGAAATTCTGCCCAGCTGCTTTCTGGAACAGGCCATTCCATAGCTTAAACCAGGAACCCTTTGTTCTTGGATCGGCGCGGAGCTCAGATTGCCTCGTCCCATGTAGCTTGGCGCTTCTTTCCTGCAGTTTATAGGCTTTTTAAAATCCCATTTCCTTTCTGCCCCAGAGATGATCAGCTTCCCGAACTTTTCTGAAAGTAAGTACCTCCAGATCTCTTCCTTGTATCAGGGTTTCTCCTCTGCCTCAGTCAGTATTTTAATCAGCCCTTTATTAAGCACAGACCACGTTTCTGAATACATTGGCGCTGTACTAGGTATTAAAAGAGAAATTAGGGTCACCTGGTGGCTCAGTCGGTTAAGTGTCCAGCTCTTGATTTCGGCTCAGATCATGATCTCACAGTTCATGAGATCGAGCCCCGCGTTGGGACTCTCTCTCTTCCTCCCTCCCTCTCTGTCCCCACCCCTTGCTTATGCTCCCCTCTTCTCGGTCTCCAAATAAATAAATATTTAGAAAAACAAAAGAGAAATTAAGTTCTTTTGTCATTCATTGGTCTGTTTGTATTTCCACTTATTTATTCATTTCCTTTATTCGAGAAATAGTTTTTTAGCTCCTGCTATGTGTCAGGTCTGTGCTGGGTACAGAGGAATCAGCAAGGAGCCAAACACACATGGTCCTTGCCTTCAGGGACTAACCAGTATAGTGGGGGAGACACGTAAAGAAGGAATTGCAATTCAGGGAGATACATGCTATAAAAGTAGGGTGCTTAAGGATCTTTGAAGAGTGGGAAGAGTGTAATTGGCCCTGCCTCAGGCATCAAAAATAACTTCACAAAATACCTGACATGTGAGAGTATTCTGGACAGAGAGAGCAGCATGTCCAGAGACAAGGAGACACGAAAGTGTGTTTGGAAAATGATAGTCGGCTCAGTGGGCTTGGTGTCTAGAGTGCAAAAAGAGGGCACAGAGGAGCTGGGGCTGGTAAAAGTAACATGGGCAGCCAGGTGGTCAGGATCACATGGCATGCCACATTTTAGAAATCTAGACTTTGTCTTACAGAAAATGGAAGTGTTGGGGGGTAGTAAAGGCTTTTAAGCAGAGAAAATGCATACCCAATGTTGTGAGCTGACTTGTGTTCCTCCCAAATTCATATGTTGAAGGCCTAACCCCTAGTATGTCAGAATGTGTCCATAACTGGAAATAGCATTTTCTAAAAAAAGGTTACTTATTTTGTGTGCACGCACGCAAGAGAGAATGAGCAGGGGAGGTGCCGAGAGAGAGGGAGAGAGAGGATCCCAAGCAGGCTCCAATGAATAGCACAAAGCTCGATCTCACAAACCGTTAGATCAGGACCTGAGCCGAAATCAGGAGTCAGATGCTTAAATGGCTGAGTCACTCAGGTGCCCCAGAAATAGGGTTTTTAAAGAAGTTAATTCAGTTAAAATGAGGTCATTAGGGTAGGCCAATCCAATATGACTGTTGTCCTTCTAAAAAAGAGGAGATTGGAACACAGACAACATAGAGGGACGACCCATGTGAAGACACAGGGAGAGGAAGGCCGTCTACCAGCCAAGAAGAGAGGCTTCAGAGAAAGCCAGCCATACGGGCATCTCGATCTTGGACTTCTGTCCTCTAGAACTGGGAGAAAATGAAGTTCTGTTGTTTAAACCAGTGATTAATGAGGTATTTTAAAGAGAATACTTAATCTGTATCCTTAAGGATCTCAGAAATACATTTGTTTTTAAGTACTCTGTAATCTGTATTATCAAATGACAGGCCATTTTTATCTGTTAACCAGTTTGCTGAGTCCTCTTGGTAGACAGCACTTTGTTGACTGAGATTCAGTTACTCTGTATATGCCAAAGTAGTTAAACGGTAGTACCCATAAAATCAAGAAGATAATAAGGGGTGTCTGGATGGCTCAGTTGGTTAAGTGTCCGACCTCGGCTCAGGTCATGATCTCTAGGTCTATGACTTCAAGCCCCGTATCGGGCTCTGTGCTGACAGCTCAGAGCCTGGAGCCTGCTTTGGATTCTGTGTCTTCCTCACTCTCCCTGCCCCTCCCCTGCTCGTACTCTGTCTCTATCTCTCTTAAAAATAAATAAACATTAAAAACAAAATTTAAAAAAAGATAATAATGTTCAGATGCTTTCTGCTGCACTGTCTCATGTAATCTCTATTTCTGCCCCATGAAGTGGGTACCGTTAATAATCTTCCTCATTAGCCACTGGTGAAATAGAGGCTTAGGGAAGTTACTAATTTTCTCAAGACCACACAGTTAGTAAACGTCAGAGCCAAATTCTATTATTTATCTGAATAAATGAGAGTTTTCTTTAATACTTGGAAAGACCTTCTTGGACCCCATTCAAGGGTTTTTTGTTACAGAAGAAGTCAAGGAACCCAGTGCAAAGGTGTGTTTCTGCAGTCTGGACTCGGGAGGATATCTTTAAAGAAGGTCCAAATAAAAAATAATAAAATAAAAATAAGAAGGTCCAGCATAGAGTTAAACCATTTTATTATAGAGGGCCGGAATTGCCCATGCAGTATGGATAAAGGATAAAATATATCCTTTCTGTCTTTGGCTAGTATAAAAGTTGTATCCCTTGTACCAAATTAAAAAATTTCACCAGAATCTGATTTCCTTGGAAGGCCGTCAGTCACAGGCATGCATTTGTGTAATCAGAGTATGCTTAGTACTTTTAAAGCCGTGGCCTACTACTTCTGGAAGTTTGCACGTGGCTTGGTGTGGTACCATGGGAGTTTGCCAGTCTGCTTTGTACAGGTAATGATCACTCATAGTGGCTGTGAATTTCCTCATTTCGCTTATTTAAAATCCGCCCCCACCTTTTAAGTTTTGAAAGTTTTGGGGGCATGCGTAAATGAAATGGTTTGTGGCCCAAGGTCCATGTTACCTTTTTGGGCAGTGCGTGGTCAAAAATGGTCAGTACACTTATGATTCTTAGGACAAGAAGCATAGTTCTGAACAAGTTTCTAATCTCTGAAGCTAGTATCTTAAATGGATTTGAAGAACCTCTCTAAAAAGTTGAATGGTTTCAAGTCAGACCTGAAATGGAGACAGGAAGATATATGTGAAGATATCTTCACATTTCTTTTCTTTATGTCCTATCTTGGCAGAGACCTGGTAACTTCCCCTGCGGTCCAGGATAGTCTCAGTTCTGCTCCTCCAATCTGTCAGTTCAACCAACCTTTCAGAAAGGCAGTGACAGAGTAGACATTCTGAGCAAACTTATGAAAGATTTAGCTTAACTTCGCTATGTGGGCTCCTTACCATCTTACTACTCATAATGAAGACCTGCCTAACTGTATTTTATTATGGCTTTATTTTACTTAAAACTTTATTTCTTTTTAAACCCAGTAAGGATTATGGGTCATTTTTTAAGGGCTCTTTGGAGCCATAATCTTAAATGAAATTTTGTTTCAAGCTGTGGTAACAAAGTAAACCTGAAACCTATTACTTTAATTATTATTGTAGATGTCTTTGGTTGAGGGGGAAAAATCACTTCTACTTTTCAAGACATTTTTATTTTACTCTAAGTGTGCCCAGTATCAATGACGTTGTTGCTTGTTACCCATTCTGGAAGATTACTTGGCAATATGTGTTAAGAACTTCTAAGAGATACGTATCTATTACTCTAGGATTTCAGTATATTAACAGAATTCTAACCTGGGTGGGCCCTTTTTGGCTTAGGGCATTTATTCACCGATCTTTATGAGCTATTCAAGGAAACAGTCTAAATATCCAATAACAAGGGGTTAGAGAATTGTATTATGACATATCAGTATAACAGAATCCTGTCAGCCATTTTTAAAAATAACTAATGGCATGGAGATATATTTATAATACAGGGCATTCCAGAAGTCCGGGTGCAGTGTTAAGCTTTAATAACTTCCGAAGTACAAATGCTTCAAATTTTCAAAAAAGCCATTATTTGAAAGTTTAATTCTTTAAATTTCTTTTATGCTTCACTTTGGGAATTTTAGGTGATTTTTATTTTTTTATTTTTACTTTTTATTACTTTTTTTTTTTGTTTCAGTTAACATCTGTCAGAGATGATGAAACAAAAAAATAAAAAATTTGTTTGAAATTTTGTAAGTAATGTATATTTTATAATCATAAGCACAGAAATTGTAAAACAAAATGTAAGTAGGATGATAATTTATAAAGCAGACTTTTAAAACAGTATGTGCAGCTTGATTCCAGTTTTGTGAAAAAATTTATACTTGTGTACATTGGAAATGAGAAAGGGAGGCTATACCTCAAAATTAAGAGAGGTTTTCTGTGGGATGGTGGGATAGTGAATTGATTTAATTTCTTCTGTGCTTTTTTTCTATTTTGCAAGTTTCTGCAATGAACATGCACTACTTTCTATTCAGAAAAATTATTTAAGTACTTTAAAGGAGAGTCAGTATTTTGACTTTGCTGATACCCAGAGTCTCAGAATGAGTGTGTATAAAAAGCCAGGAATATTAAGTCCATACAGTTGCCTTTAAAGTAATTAATTTAGCTATTAATGCTGAAAATAAAGAACAATTAAAATATAAGAAATGTTCCTCCCTATACCTAAAAGCTATGTTTCTGTTTGATTGATAGTATCACATTTTTTAGAAGTTATTTCTAGGTGTTTGTTAACTACAACAGAATCATATGATCTTCAACAGAATTATACAAACGTAAAAGGGAGACTAGAGGGCTTTTTTTTGTTATTAGTGTTTTGTATTTTATGGTTCTAGGCAATTAAACAAAGATTCATGAGTAGAAGTAATAAAAGAATTTAACTTTGTAAGAAATTTGATTCTCCCTCACAGTTTTATTTATTTGCTTGTTTATTTTTAAATGTTTATTTATTTGTTTTGAGAGGGAGAGAGAGCAAGCACAAGCAGGGGAAGGGCAGAGAGAGGGAGAGAGAATCCCAAGCAGGCCCCATGCTGTCAGGCACAGAGCCCGAGTCAGGGCTTGATCTCACGAACCATGAAATCGTGACCTGAGCTAAAATCAGGAGTCAAGAACTTAACCAGCTGAGCCACCCAGGCATCCCTGTCCCTCACAATTTTAAAACATTGTTAAAAGAAAAAATAAGACCGTATATACATTAAAGGATATACAAAATTAGAAAAAAATTTGAAAAAAGATATGAAGAAAAAAGATATGAAGGGATTTACAATGCAAAGTTTATTCGTACAACCCCAGGTCCCCTAGTTTTGTAGTCCCTTGCCCCCAAAATAGCCCGTCTCTGTCCCCTTCAGGAATATACAAGGGTATATGAATGTATCCTGTTACTTATATGGCATCCAACTATGCACACTATACTGAAACCTTCTCTTTTTTATTAATTTAAAAATATACCATCATAAAGGCCATATACAAGAGACCCACAGCTAATATCATCCTCAATGGGAAAAAACAGAGAGCCTTTCCCCTATGGTCAGGAACATGACAAGGATGTCCACTCTCACCATTTGTATTTAACATAGTACTGGAAGTCTTAGCCTCAGTAATCAGGCAGCAAAAAGAAATAAAGGGAATACAAATCGGCAAGGAAGAAGTCAAGCTTTCACTATTTGCAGATGGCATGATACTCTATGTAGAAAATCTAGAAGACCACCAAAGAATTGCTAGAACTAGTACATGAATTCAGCAAAGTCGCAGGATATAAAATCAACATGCAGAAATCTCTTGCATTTCTATAAATCAAGGAATCAATCCCATTTACAATTGCACCAAAAACAGTAAGATACCTAAGAGTAAACCTAACTAAAAAGGTAGAAAATCTCTACTCTGGAAACTATAGAAGACTTATAAAGGAAATTAAAGAGGACACAAAGAAATGGAAAAGCATTCCATGCTCACGGATTGGAAGAACAAACATTACTAAAATGTTTGTACTACTCAAAGCAATCTATGCATTAATGCAATCCCTGTCAAAATATCACCAGCATTCTTCACAGAGCTAGATCAAACAATCCTAAATTTGTATGGAACCACAAAGACCCCAAATAGCCAAAGGAATATGGAAAAAGAAAAACAAAACTGGAGGCATCACTATTCTGGATTTCAGGTTATATTACAAAGTTATAGTCATCAAACAATATGGTGCTGTTATAAAAACAGACACATGGATCAATGGGACAGAATAGAAAGCCCAGAAATGGACTCACAGCCATATGGTCAACTCATCATCAACAAAGCAGGAAAGAATATCCAATGGAAAAAAGACAATCTCTTCAACAAACGGTGTTGGGAAACTGGGCAGCAATATGAAGAAGAATGAAACTGGACCATTGTCTTACACCATACATAAAAATAAATTTAAAATGGATGAAAGACCTAAATGTGACATAGGAAGCCGTCAAAATCCTGGAGGAGAACACAGGCAGCAATCTCTTTGACCTCGGCTGGAGCAACTTCTTACTAGACACGTTGTTGAAGGCAAGCAAAATGAAAGCAAACGAACTACTGAGACCTCATCAAGATTAAAAGCTGCTACACAGCGAAGGAAACAATCAACAAAACTAAAGGCAGCCCATGGAATTGGAGAAGATATTTTCAAATGACCTATCTGATAAAGGGTTAGTATCCAAAATCTATTATAAAAGAACTTATCAAACTCAACACCCAAAAAACAAACAAGCCAGTTAAGAAATGGGCAGAAGGGATGAATAGACACTTTTCCAAAGAAGACATCCAAATGGCTAACAGACACATGAAAAGATCTGCAACATCACTCATCATTAGAGAAATACAAATCAAAACCATGATGAGATACCACCTCACACCTTTCAGGATGGCTAAAATTAACAACACAAAAAACAACAGGTGTTGGTGAGAATGTGGAGAAAGGGGAACCCTCTTGCACTGCTGGTGAGAATGCAAACTGGTGCAGCCACTCTGGAGAACCGTATGGGGGTTCCTCAAAAAATTAAAATAGAACTACTGTATGATCCAGCAGTTGCACTACTAGGTATTTACCCAAAGGATACAAAAATAGATTTAAAGGGGGACATGCACCCCGATATTTATAGCAGCATTATCAATAATAGCCAAACTATGGAGAGAGCATGAATGTTCATCGACTGATGAGTGGATAAAGAAGATGTGATTGATACATATATGTGTGTGTGTGAGCGCGCGCGCGTGCGCGGGTGTGTGTGTGTGTGTGTGTTAGAGGGTTTAGGGTTAGGGTTAGGGGTAGGGCTAGGGCTAGGGCTAGGGGTTAGTGGTTAGAGTTGGAGTTGGGGTTGGGATTATAGTTTGGGGTAAGAGTTAGGGTTTAGGGTTAGTGGTTAGAGTTAGGGGTTAGGGTTAGGTTACGATTAGGGTCAGAGGATAGATACACACACACACACATACATATATATGCATATATATATATACACACACAGATATATGTAATGGAATATTACTCAGCCATCATAAAGAATGAGATCTTGCCATTTGCGAGGATGTGGATGGAGTTAGAATGTATTATGCCATTAGGGTATTATGCTAAGTGAAATAAGTCAGTCAGAGAAAGACAGATACCATTTGTTTACACGCATAGGTGGACTTTGAGAGACTTAGCAGAAAACCATGGGGGAGGAGAAGAGGGAAAGGAAAAAAGACACAGAGAGGGAGGGAGACAAAACATAAGAGACTCCTAAATACTAGGAACAAACTGAGGGTTGGGGGAGGTGTAGGAGGAGGGAGAGTGGGTGACGGGCACCGAGGAGGGCACAGGTTGGGATGAGCACTGAGTGTTGTATGGAAACCAATTTGACAATAAAATGTTAAAAAAAAAAAAAAAGAATATATTATGCCAAATGAAAAAGTCAGAGAAAGGCAAATACCATATGATCTCAATTCTATGTGGAATTTAAGAAACAAAACAGATGACATATGAGAAGGCTAGAAAGAGAAGAAAGGGAAACAAACTACAAGAGACTCTTAATGATGGAGAACAAACAGGGTTGATGGAGAGAGGTGGGGAAGGGCTAGATGGCGGTAGGTACTAAAGAGGGCACTTGTTGCAGCGAGCACTGGGTGTTCTATGTAACTGATCAACTGAATTCTGCTTCTGAAACCAATATTACACTGTATGGTAGCTAAAATTTAAATTAAAAAAATATCATGGAATTGTTTCATATGAAGTCTGGTAGGTCCACTGGATGGTTATAACATACTTTATTTAATCAAATCCTTGGTGATGGATATATGAGTTTCTGTTCCCAGTCTCTTGCCACTGTCACTAGGCAGAAATAACTTTGTGCTTACACTGAGGAGTACTGTTACAATCGTCACATCTGTCAGATGATCAGAGATGCTGGTGGGACTCTCAGATTCCTATAGTACTTGATAGTTTTAAAGCTTCTCTTATGTGTTACCTTATTTGCCTCTTTTGTTTGCCTTCATGAATGGTTAGTTCCCGCTTTGGAGGTGATCAGCCATCAGATGCATTTGCAAAGTTGCTGTGGAGACAGGGTCATTCATTTAATGGTCGGGTGCCTTGTGGCAAGGGAGCAAAGAGGTGAGGCAGTCCATTCGTGCTTTCCTGTCCAAGAGGTCTTTCCATAATAAAGCAGTGTGTGTGTGTATGTGTGTGTGTGTGTATATTTTTAGCAGTATGAGTTTTCTTACTAATACTGACTGAAAACAGGGGAAAGAGGAGGGAAATCTCACTGTATTTGAATTGTTTTTCACATTTCATCCCCTGTGCTCATTTTTATTGAACTGTTGTGGCTAAGAATTTATTCACCCATTGCTTGGGGCATTTCTCATTTCCCTAATAATTAATAAATTATGTCATTGATACCATGGCTGGCTTTCCAGGGGTACGTGCAGCACACGGACCGTCTACTGATTTTTAAGAGGCATGTCAGAGAAAGATTGGGACCTCGTTTTCTTCAGATTTTAGAGTTAATTTCATTTTCTTCTCTTCAGCTCAGTTAGAAACCTGATATTTTGTGTGTGGCTGGTTTTAGAACAAAGGACCTTCTTGACATTTTATATGCTCGTCAGGGTTTAGTTTAGGGATGTGATCGAAAGGGAATGGAAAAGTCAGAGAAACTCGGAATGGAACACCGCTAAAGATTACCTAGCTTTTCTGTGTTTGTTTTGTTTTGTTTTGAGTTGTGTGTGTGTGCGTGTGTGTGTGTGTTTACATTATCCAACATACTGTCCTTAATGGAATTGACCATTCCTTCTGTCTGGCATTTGATGGTATGATCAGATGAGTACATTTGTTCAGGGCTTTGGAGAACAACATCTGTGATAATATTCATGGGCTTGTTCTATTTTTAATTGTTTGATATCCATTGCATTAATTTCTCTTATCAAAAAGACAATAACAGGGGTGCCTGGGTGGCTCAGTTGGTTAAGTGTCCGACTTTGGCTCAGATCATGATTTCACGGTTTATGGGTTTGAGCCTCGCATCGGGCTCTGTGCTGACAGCTCAGAGCCTGAAGCTGCTTTGGATTCTGTGTCTCTTCTCTCTCTGGCCCTCCCCTGCTCATGCTCTGTCTCTGTCTCCTTCAAAAATAAATAAACATTAAAAAATAACAACAACAACCAGGTTTTTATAAGAGTTTGGAGGATCTCCTCTGAATGGTTATAGAGTAGGGAAGATGCAGTAATGTTTCATGGCCTCCACCCACATTTAGCCCCAACACACCTCCACTGCAGGTGTCTGCTTCCCTGTTCTGCTTCGTTGGCTCCTTCAGGCAGGAAGAACACTGACAGGGGGCTGGGCCAGAAGTCTGGGGCTGTGGCACTCTGCTTTGACATGTCTTTTTTCCCCGGGACATCTTGGGTCTGTCTGTTCTATCAGCATGTACTTCCTTGCAAAGAAAACCTTGTCTCAGCAAGGTGTGGCTGTTCTCAGAGTAGAGAGAGAGAGAGAGTGTGTGTGTGTGTGTGTGTGTGTGTGTGTGTGTGTGTGAGATGGGGATGGACAAGTGTTCCTGTACTCTCATGTTGAGTAGAAGAAGAAATCAAGTTTAGCATACTATCAACAGAGCATTCCACCTGTGCTTTCTGGAACTTGATAATTTAAATCAACGTTTAAAATCTAAAAACTTATGTATTAGCTCAGGCTGCCATAACAAAATGCTATAGAATGGGTGACTTAAACAACAGAAATTAATTTATCACAGTTCTGGAGACTGGGAAGTCCAAGTTCAGTGTGGTCAGGTTGTTTTCTGGTAAGGACTCTTCTTGGCTTGCAGACAGCTGCCTCCTTGCCATCTTCCTCACAGGACAGAGAGAGCAAGCTCTGCATATCTCTTTTAGGGCACTAATCCCACGGGACCTGGGCCTTGCCCTCATGACTTCATCCAAATTACCTCCCAAAGACCCCATCTCCAAATACCATCACTTTGAGAGTTAGAGCTTCAACCCATGAATTGGAGGGGGACACAGACATTCAGTTCCCACTTGAGTTAGCTTTGTTTTCCAGGTAGAGGTTATCATGTACATATTACAAGGCCCTAATTGAGCAACAACTAATAATACGTCAATATGTGACTCTGTTTAATTTTACCCCCTTTGGTGTGTGCAATTCACAAGCCCCTAGGCCTCATAAGACTTCGAGTGAGGACAAGGTAGAAGGCCAGGTCCTCTAGACCTAAACAGCCACAGGAATGGGTGAGACTTTTTTAAATTAGCTATCTGAGATGCGCTAGGGTTCAGAGCAGCAGGAGGGTGTACTTGAGTCATTAAATGCAGCCACAGTGACCCAGCCCAGCTCCGGTGATCTGCTCCCAGGTCATTGAGTGCAGCAGGGAGCAAGGCTTTCGGGTCACGCCGTGTGGCTCTAATGTGTGCAGACTGAATTCATGCTGAGACCACGGCATCCCTGGTTTTTTCCTGCTGGTTTAGATTTTTAACTCAGGGTCTAGTTTGTTGGATTGCCATGATATTGTCATTTCTGTTTGATATATAAGTGCAGGTTTGATGATGTACTGCCAAGAAATCAATCACAGCTCTGTATTGCCAATGGAAATTCTTGGCAGCTGAGCACATTCTGTGGTGCAGGTTGGTACATGACCTTTGGGTTTGCAAGTCTTGGATATAATCCAGGAGAAACGAAAAATGAGGACAAGATTGAGAAATAGGATTTATAAAGGTTAAGAGAATTGGGAGGATGAAGAGAAAGATTAACAATAAACTCCCTTGCATACAGGTATTTGAATGAAAAACAAATAAATTATTAAGGCACAGGATCCCTTGCTGCAGAGTAGAATGGTATCTTCCAGCCATTTTTCTGTGAAGCACATTTCACCAAGGAGTTTTGATTTTTCTATTAAATCTTCATATTGAAATCAGAATGTGGTTTTCCATAGGACTGTATTCTAAACCTCTGAGAAGGCCTCTTCATCCATTTATTCACTCATGAATAAACACATACTTACTGGGCAGTTATTTTCTACCAGGTACTACTCTAGGCACTGGGGATACAGCAGTGAACAGAACAGACAAAAATTCCTGTCTGCATGGAGATCACACTCTAGTTGGGGAGACAGACAATAAAATAAACAAGAAATGGAGAGAAAGCAGGGAAGAGGGAGAGGGTATGTGGATGGGGGCAGGAGCACAAAATGAAGTTGCCGTTTTGGATAGGGTGGTCGTGAAAACCCCTCACTAAGAAAGTGACATTTGAGCAGAAGTGAGTACAAGAGTGAGCTATGCGTATATGTGGGAAAGGAGAATCAGCAAGCTGGGATGGGAGTTTCCTAAGAGTGGTCAAGGATCAGCAAGGATCCCACTGTGGCTGGACCAGAGTGTGTGTTGCCGGGAGGGGTGGGAAGGGGTGCGTGTTGAGTGGCAGCGGGGAAGATGGGTGATGTGATCTATCGTTTTAACAAGATCACTCTGACTGCTGTCATGTGGGTAGGCTAAAGGGGCAAGGGCAGAAGCCAGGAGACTAGTTAAGAAGCTCCTGCAAAATCCAGGTGAGAAGTGATGATAGCTCTGAGCACAGTGACAGCAGTAGAACTGGTGATAAATGGCAGGTGTCTGAATATATTGAGGCAGCTGAAGATATGCTGGTAGATGGGATGTGAAATGAGAGTGGAATTAGGGTTAATTCAAGGGTTTTTGGTTGGTCCATTTTTATGGGTTCAACCAGAAGAATGGAGTTGTCCTGTACTGAAATCAAAAACACCGTGAGTAAAGCAAGTTGGGGTATGCGGTGGGGGTGGGGAAGATCAGGAGTTAGGTTTCAGATGCATTAAGCTCGAGATGTGTGTTAGATCTCCAAGTGGATATGTCAGTTGGACAGTGGGATACGTGAATCTGGAGGTCAAGGGAGAGGTCTGGCCTGGAGATGCATATTTGAGAGTTGTTGGTAGATAGGTGCCGTTTGAAGTCTTGACACTAGATGAGTTCACGTAGCAAGCAAGTGCAAGATGGAGAAGACTGAATCTGAGCCCTGGAGCTCCCACATGGACCAGCCCAGGGCAGAAGTGAATGTATAAGTCAGGGGCCAGCAAACCTTTGCTGTAAAGGACCATCTAGTAAATATGCTTTGTGGGCCAGGCTCTTCAACTCTGCCAGTGTAGTGCAAAAGTAACCACAGACAATGTATAAACTAACGAACACGCCTATATTCAGTAAACCTTTACAGGTACACAAAGCAGGCTGGATTTGGCCCAGAGGCCGTAATTTGTTGACGCTTGGTATATTCCAGAACTTATCTTACCTGTGCTGAGACTTTTCCTGCCTTCTTCAACTGTAGGACTATCTTTTATTCTAGCTGTCCCTTTTGATTAGATAGCCATAGCTTGTGATAGAGCCGGTATATAACCTGATATATTAAATTGGTCTGGCCTGATCCAGACAGAGAAGTCCTATATTTCAAGGTTTTACTTTAAGTTCTGTTTCTTACTATATTTTAACTCACTTATATGAGGAGAATGCATAACAGTTACTGGAGATAGGACGACATATAATCAACACAGATCAATAAAGAGGCTGGTTTGCAGCAGGATAGATATAGGTTGAATATAAGTAATAACTTGATGGTCACAGTTGTTAAATATTTTACCCAAGATAGTTCTTGGGATAACTACCTTAAAAAGTGTTAGTTTTCTTTTGGTTTTGGGTTTTTTTTAAGGTTATTTCTACAATTTGGGGGTAACCCGTGTGCATTTTATAATCTAATGGACAAAGGCCTAAATACATGACATTAGGCTCTCTTTTTGACCATTGATAGTAAGTATCTGTTCACTTAGTAATATGCGCTTAAGATTTCTTCGTGTCTTGTCATGGGGCATGATAGATCATTTCATTTTGGTGCTAATGTTCCATAGTCTGGATGTACTACAGTTTATTTATCCATTAAGAACACCTTGGTTGCCTCCAAGTTTGGGGCAATTATGAATAAAGCTGCTGTAGCTATGTGCAGATATTTGTGTGGACATAAATTTTCAACTCTTTTGGGTTAATACCAAGAAGAGTTGCAGGATTGTATGGTAACAGTATGTTTAGCTTTGTGAGAAACTGCTGAACTCTTTTCTAGAGTGGCTGTACTGTTTTCATTTCTCACTAGCCGTAGTATCATCAGTGCTCTAGATTTGGGGTCTTCTGATTACTGTGTAGTGGTGTCTCTTTCTCTGATGACATGTCATCATTTCATATGCTTATTTTCTATCTGCATATCTTCTTTTAATTTTTTAATTTTATTTTAAAATTTTTTTAATTTACATACAAGTTAGCATACAGTGCAACAATGATTTCAAGAGTAGATTCCTTAATGCCCCTTACCCATTTAACTCATCCCCCCTCCCACAAGCCCTCCCGTAACCCTCTGTTCGTTCTCCATATTTAAGAGTCTCTTATGTTTTTGTCCCCTCCCTGTTTTTATATTATTTTTGCTTCCCTTCCCTTATATTCATCTGCTTTGTATGTTAAAGTCCTCATATGAGTGAAGTCATATGATATTTGTCCTTCTCTGACTAATTCTGCTTAGCATGATACCCTCCAGTTCCATCCACGTAGTTGCAAATGGCAAGATTTCCTTCTTTTTGATTGCCGAGTAATACTCTCTTGTATATATATACCACATCTTATTTATTCTTTCATCCATCGATGGACATTTGGGCTCTTTCCAATCTTTGGCTGTTGTTGATAGTACTGCTTATAAACATTGGGGTGCATGTGCCCCTTCGAAACAGCACACCTGTATCCCTTGGATAAATACCTAGTAGTGCAATTGCTGGGTCGTAGGGTAGTTCCAATTTTAATTTTTTGAGGAACCTCCATACTGTTTTCCAGAGTGGCTGCACAGTTTGCATTCCCACCAGCAGTGTGAAAGATATCCTTGCCAGCATCTGTTGTTGCCTGAGTTATTAATGTTAGCCATTCAGACTGGCGTGAGGTGCTATCTCATTGTGGTTTTGATTTGTATTTCCCTGACAATGGGTGACATTGAGCATCATTTCATATGGCTGTTGGCCATCTGGATGTCTTCTTTGGAGAAGTGCCTGTTCATGTCTTTGGCCCATTTCTACACTGGATTATTTGTTTTTTGGGTGTTGAGTTTGATAAATTCTTTATAGATTTTGGATACTAACCCTTTATCTGATAGTGTCATTTGCAAATATCTTCTCCCATTCCATCAGTTGCCTTTTAGTTTTGCTGATTGTTTCCTTCGCTGTGCAGAAGCTTTTTATTTTGATGAGGTACCGGTAGTACACTTTTGCTTTTGTATCCCTTGCCTTGGAGACGTGTTGGGTAAGAAGTTGCCACGTCCGAGGTCAAAGAGGTTCTTGCCTGCTTTCTCCTCTAGGATTTTGATGGCTTCCTGCCTTACATTTAGGTCTTTCATCCATTTTGAGTTTATTTTTGTGTATGGTGTAAGAAAATAGTCCAGGTTCATTTTTCTGCATGTCGCTGTCTAGTTTTCCCAGCACCACTTGCTAAAGAGACTGTTTTTATTCCATCGGATATTCTTTCCTGCTTTGTCAAAGATGAGTTGGCCATGTGTTTGGGGGTCTATTTCTGGGTTCTCTATTCTGTTCCATTGATCTGAGTGTCTGTTCTTGTGCCAGTACTATACTGTCTTGATGATTACAGCTTCGTAATACAGCTTGAAGTCTGGGATTGTGATGCTTCCTGCTTTGGTTTTCTTTTTCAGGATTGCTTTGGCTATTTGGGGTCTTTTCTGATTCCATACAAATTTTAGGACTGTTTGTTCTAGCTCTGTGAAGAATGAGTGCATATCTTCTTTGGTGAGGTGTCTGTTAAGGTCTTTGGCCCACTTTTTTATTCGAGTTGTTTGTTGGTCGGTTCGTTGGTTGGTTTAGGGGGTGGGATTAGGAGTGTACTTCCAAAGAATTGTCATTGAAGTATAGACGAGACTTGTAACTATCTCAAGAACCTTGAGTAATGGTAATAGATGTTGAGTAGTGGAAGTTTGCTGAGGGCAAAAAAAAAAAAAAAAGAGTCTGTTTATGCAGCCTTGCCTTGTGTCATTTTTGAGAAATTAGTCCATTAAGATGGCTCTAACATAACTGAATTTCTCACTATGTATTGCTTGTCTAAACAGTAAATATGTATTTATTGACAGTTAGTATCCAGATATACTGATGCTAATAATAAAGTTCCCAAGGACTGTGAAGGCCATCTGGGTTGATCTGGGATTCTACTTCTGGTCTCATTATTCTAGAGCCTCAAATATTCAGTGATATTGGGAACCTTAGAATCTCTTCTGAACTGTTGGAGAAAGAATCATTGTAAACCTGCTTTGAGTTTTATAACAACTTTCTCATTCCTCCCTTCAGTTTTTTTCTGTTTCACCCACCACTCCAGCTTTTCTGGAGAAGACCAAACGTGGTGCCCCAAGATGTTGTCTCAGGTTTAGAGAGATCGTCCTCCCAGAATCTGTCTCTCTTTGCTTTCGGGGAAGGTAGGATTTGTGAGAATGTGTCAGAGCTGATGGCCTCCCACTTGGGAACAGGGATTCATTCTCCTTCTACTGGAAGATATCACAGAGTCTGTGTAGAAGCACATTCCAGGGCTCTGCAAGAGTTGGGTGATTATGTCACATTTTAGGAGGGCTTCTCTCTTGAGGGTCTCTAGGTTTCTGCTAAAACATGACATACATCGAATCATGGTTCGCAGTGCTATGTGAGCCATACGACACCTGCCTCACCCCCACACAGGCGAGGAAACTATGGAACAAAAACCTCCTTCCTATGTCCAGAGTCACAGGACATACTAAATGGCAGTGGTAAGACTAGAATTATGGAGAGCCAGTATCAGAAAGAATTTGGAGCCTCTGTATTGTAATTCAGGGTTCCCAGCCTGTTAACTGAGAACTAAGTTGAGATAAGGGGATCTGCTATGGAGTTATTGCAAAGACTGCAAACTCATATGTACACCAACTGGTGTTTGCAGGCTAAATAAATGCCTAACATCTGCATACCATTACTTTAAAAATTGATGCAGACTCTGCTGTGATTAATAAATTGGAATTTTATTTTCAACTGTCACAGCATCAGAAATATCTTTTTGTCATTGTATATTTTCTAATTGCACACATTCTTAAAATACAACTGCTGTTATTTGATTAGCCTGAGAGGGGTTTTGATGTGTTAAAACGTCCCTCGTGCTGGAAAAGGTTGGGAAATGCAAATCTAACCTAACCCTCCAAATTACTTTATGGGCTAGGACACTGAAATCCAGAGGAGCTGGTAGGGACCAGTTCCTAGTTCTTGTGGATCCAAAAGCGAATGTTGTTTTGGCGGTGTGTTTTTTTTTTTTTTTTTTTATGTTTATCTATTTATTTTTGAGAGAGGGTGAGACAGAGAGCGAATGGGAGAGGGGCAGAGAGAGAAGGAGACACAGAATCTGAAGCAGGCTCCAGGCTCCCAGCTGTCAGCACAGAATCCGACCCGGGGCTCGAACCCACCAACTGTGAGATCATGACCTGCGCCAAAGTCAGACGCATAACTGACTGAGCCACCCAGGCGCCCCATGGTGTTGTTTTTTAAAAAGTATGTCGTTTATGGTTCCCACAAATCCAAAACATTCCTACGAATTAGGAAAATTCCTAAAATACACTTCTTCCCTCAGTAGAAGTGAAGGTCATATAATGAGGCACGAAGCAAGCAAGCAATAGCAACACATCATGACAAATGATGGTGCCTGGCTTTGCTGTAGAGACACTGAATGTTTCTCTAGCCCAGCAGCCGCCTTATCATGGAGCCAATCACCAGGTCAGACAGCATCTAAACAAGCCTGACAGGTGTTTGCTCCGTTATAATTCTTACGCAGATTCTGCAGACACACTGTCAACCTGGCCACACAGCTTTTCATCTTTTACTTTTAGATAGAAGATGCTACACAAAAATAAAGCACAATCGATTTGTTTGTGAGAGCGGAGGGTAGATGCCAACATCTGTTAACCAAATGTTGTTGGTGTACAAAATGCATCTCCTGCGTGTGTGTGTGTGTGTGTGTGTGTGTTTTAAAGAAAGGATTTGTTTTTCTTGGGAAGGCCCAATCTCAGAGAGTCACAATATAATTATTTGCTCACAGACACACAGACATAACTCTCTTTCCCTTGTGCTCTTAATCACGCAAAACTTAACTCCTGGTGTGTTGAGCACTGGTTTGCATGTGAGCACAGGAGATAAGTGTACCGTTGAATCAGTAACTCCTTTACTATTGTTAGTCTTTTTTTGTAAATGTAATAAATCTCTGGTTTACTGGGAACCCTAACCAAGGATCTAGGGCCATGACTTGTGAAGATTACCTAGACTAACTTCTGTTCTTCCTCTCCACCACTTATTCTAAGTAGTTTCAAGCTTCATGAAACCATTAGTGTATAATGTCTTACATATAAGAGATGTTGAATATTAAATCGATCATTGGATGTATTGCACACACTACTCTGTGAGGTAGCTTTGATTAAGTCACTTATTTTCTTAAGACTTTATCTTGATAGTTTTCTTTCATGGTTCATAACGAGATGGAAGAGATTTACGCCTCTACTGTCCTGAAACTTTTGTGCTACTCTCTTATGTTTATTGAGGCTGAAAAGAATAAGGCTATTGAAATCATGGGTGACTGTAATTCATTTATGTTGAGAAATGGGTCTTTGAATCGGTTAAAAAAGAACAAAGGCAGGTGCATAAGGTGCTTGTCAGCTACAAAGACCCACCCAGCTTAGAGTAACATTAATGTATCAAAATTTCATTTCTTCTCAGAACATAATTATATTAGACCAGAACTCCAGAGATAAAATTCATCTGCCTGCAGACAGAGCCATACACCTGAGCCCCAGGTGGGTGTTTGTGTTTGGGTCTGTTTCTAGGTGGAATGATCTCATGTTCTGCTCTTACCGCAGAATTGTGCAACACTGACACACACCTGTGTTTTGATCTTTAAAATCTGTCGTGGCTACATGTCAAGCAATTTTAAATAGCTTCATGGATGCTCCAAGATGCACGTCTGCCAGAAACCTCATTAGGCACAGTTTTGCAACTGACTTGGGCATATTAAACTTTCAGTATTTAAATATTAAACCTGTAATATTCAACTTCAGTTATATTGACAACATAGTAGGTCTCTAATTCCGGTCGTATGCCTGAGACTTCTGTCTGAATACATATTGGTCCCAAGTAATCCCCTGGGCAGGGGTGAGTGCATGAGGGCTTTCCAGTTATTATTAAAGAGTAGACAAGCTACTTAGGAAGTAAAGCAGATTATGCGATCACCACATTTCTATTGTTTTCAATACTTATCTTAAATATTTGATGCATTCTTTTGCCCTTTTAACATATCTTTTTCATAAAGGTTATTTTAGAATGGGACAGTATACAGCACCCACTAGATGAGTCACTCTTACGTAGAATATCACTGATTTCTTTCTTTAAAGACTGGTGCATACCTCAAGGTGGGGTCATGTGGGAAATGCTAAAGAGGAGTGAAAGAGGGAGAGCCGAAGACAGGGCCTCCTTTCTTTCCAAGAGGATAAGTCATGAATGTAAATTAAGGCATTTTTGTCTCGTCTGCACATCCATGGCTGATTCCTTCCTTAGCCTACCGCCATATTTTCAGGGTAAAATATTGATGTGGTTAAGTATGTGAAAAATTATCTGTTTTATTTTCACTCTTTTATGGGCAATTTCAAACATATACAAAAGTAGAACAGTATCACGAAGTTCAAGTGCCCGTCAGGCTGCTGCTTCTGTCTGTGGGCAGTCTTGCACACCACTCACTTCCCAGTCCCTGCTTTCCCTCCCCCACTGGGTTCTTTTGAAACAAATCCAAACATGTGTGGTAAAAATGTTGGTCTACAGGAACATTTTGGAGGACATTATTGTCACACAGAGAGAGCAAAAGGTTGAGATGAGACAGGAGAAAAGAGTGGAAAGAAGAGAGGAAGAGAAGCAGATCAAATTGGAACAGTAGTGAGGAAACGTGGTAGCCCATGTATCCCATTATTCTGTACTGTTTATTGTAACATCGTGAATCATGAGGACTTCAACATTTTCAAGATGAGGAAAATAGGTTTTGACTGTGCGTGTCACTGGCTCTGTGGTAGGTGAGCCTTGATTGTTGACTGTTTTCCTCTCTCTCATGAGTACCTCTGCATCTCGGCCCGAGTCCTGCCTAAGAAAGTGGCAGCGCAAGATATGAAGCCTGCGGAGAATGGCCACTAGACTGGGTATCTTGGGGGCAGGAGTCATGTCTGTTTTGTGTGGCACTGTCGTGGCTTCCAGAGTGCCTGGAAGGTATTTGTTGAATGAGTGAATGCTTCCTTCTGGAGAGCCCTTTCCACATAGAGTTGCCCACCACAGTGCCCTAAACACAGAGCAGAGTCCCAGGAACAGGTTGTGGGATTCTTCGTGCTTTGAGTCTTTTAGTATAAAATTCTATCTATCCTATCCATTTATCCGTCTATCCGAAACCCAAAAAAAATTCTAGATAATGGCCTTTGGCTTTTACCAACAGTATTGAAGCACACATCCATTATATAGTCCTGTATAACAGGACCATTGGGGTTATTTTTAAAAATATTTCTTTACTACTTTTGTAATTTAAAAGGACTTCCTTCCTTCCTCCACGTCCCTAGCCCAGGCAGTAGACATAATATGAATTCTTTGGGATTGAACCTGAAAGTTGCTTGGTAACAGAAATAAAATTCAGATCCGCCATTGATCGTTCATGTCACTGGGTCCATCAATATCAGCACATTTTATAATGAGGCTTGGTGGATTTTGAACTAATATTTCTTAATTAACTTTGCTATAGTGACACTGTTTATTTTTCCCATTTACACCTGTTTATTACTATATATTTTTATTTCCGTTTGGCAGAGAATACCAGATGGGATACTCCTAGCACTCTGTAGTGAACTTGAGTTAGGCAGTGGTCCATCAGATGCGGTATTACATATGACTCCCACAGACCTTCAGTTTCACAGTCTGTTATCTGCAGCTCGTATGTGGATTGAGGTGGTTGACATAGAGAAACTCAGAAAAGTCGAGACTTGCCTAAGAGTACATTGCAAACATAGACCAGATTCTAAGTATCTTATTTGCAAATTTGATATTTTAATCTCTGGACTACATGAGCGCTGAGACCTAAGTCACCGTAGGGTCCACGACACAATGCCTGCCTCATATATTTGCTCCTCGTGCTTCTCATGCTATCATTTCTGGGCATATATCACTTTCTCCATTCTACCTACACATTTTTGTGACAGCAGCACAACATCCCGGCTGTCAACTGGTTTGCCACTCAAAACACACTGTTGATGACTTCCTTAAACTGTCTTGCATTCTTTGTGGCGATAAGCGTGACAGTGACTTATTTGGAGGGGAGAGGGGAACACTACAGTTCAGGGGCTTGAAAACACGTTAGTTACAGTCTTATATTATACTGAAAAAACGGTTAGGGCCAGAATCCAGAATCCAATAATGGACCTGAAATCACTGAAAATAATTCTTGGATATGGATAGAATTTGGCCAGTGTCTTATAAATAGCTGCCTGTATCTTGTAAACAGACTCAATCAAATGCTAACAACTATTTGCCAGAAATGTGCATACCAGAGACTGAAATGGAAAGTGGACAGAAGCCATCATGGAACTAGCCTTCCCCTACTGACAGGTCCCGGGCCCTTTGACAGTTGCCAGCTAGATCTGAAGGAGATGGTCTCTGTCTTGCTTTCCCACCTTGTGAGCTCCCTAAGGACACAGAAGCAATTCCACAGTTCCTTGAACTCCTTACTCCCCAGGCTACTGTAGAACACAACAAACCCATATTTAATATTTGTTTTTTTTAATTGCTTAATTCTAAGTTCATACTGAATGCAGACAGACTAGAGTTTCAAACAGGTTTTGTTTGCTGAACCTTATGAGCCTCTTCATTAAAAAAGGATTTCTTTCCTGTTTGTTTATCAATATTCTAAGCATTATGGATTTACGAATAAGTATAAATTGTAGTTTTTACCCCCAAGGGGCTTACAATTTAGATGGACAGATAAGACAGGAACAAGAAATAATAAAAGGTTGCAGCAGCATATGTGACGTTAAGTTGTATGATACAGTCAGAGTTGATGTGCTGTTAAGCATTACAGTCAGTGAGAGCAAAGGGGGAAGAGACTGTCATGGGCCAGAGTCTTCAGATCCTGGCATTTGGTAGTTACACAGAAAATGCTGGATGAACAGAAGATTCACTAGGAGATTAGAGATAGAATAGAAGGAAAAGTTCACAGCTTTCCTTTGAAAAAGGATCGTTTTCATTAATGCCATGTTTGATAGCATCAAAAATAGGAAGTACTCAAGGAGTATTTGACAAAAGAGGCAAAAACCCATGGGGAATGTATTGTCCATGGATTATAAGATTCAATAGGAAGATGTTAGTTCTTCCCAAATTCATTTAGAGAGTCAAGGTGATCCCAGAATCTTAGCAGACTTTTTTTCTCAATAGGAATTAACAAGTTAGTCCTAAATTAGATATGCAAATGCAACAGACCAAGAATAGCCATAACGATTTTTAAGAAGTGCATAGTTGGAGTAAGGACTTCCACTACCTGATTCCAAGACTCACTATAATGTTATAATAATTAAGGCAGGGTGGTATTCATATAAAGAGATAAAAATAGATCACTGGGATAGAACATTGAGTCCAGAAATAGATCCACGTATATATGGACAATTGGTTTTTGACAGAGGTGCTAAGGTGGCTCAACAGAGAAAGGGTAATCCTTTCAAAAAATGATGTGGAACAGCTGGGTAGCATGAGCAAAAAACTGAACCTCAGTCATCTCCCCATACCATGTGCAAAATTAACTCAAAGTAGATTATAGACCTAAATGTAAGAGTGAAAAGTATAAAACATGTAGAAGGAAGAAAACAGGGAAAAAATCTTAATGACTTTGTGTCTGACAAAGATTTCTTGAGTAGGATACGCAAAAGTACAAAATGGAAAATGAAAAATCGATAAATTGGACTGCACTGGAATGTTTGCTCTTTAAAGGCACTGGTATGAAAACAAAATGGCAAACCAACAGACTCAAGAGAAAACAGTTTCAAAATGTGTAGGACAGAACTTTTATCCAGAGTATATAGAGAACTCTTACAACCGAAGAATAAGAAGACAATGCAATAAAATACAGGCTAAAAAAGTTTGAACAGATATGCAGTCATTAGGGAAATGTAAATTAGAACCACAGTAAGATAGCACTGCCCACCCACTGTAATGACTAAAATTTAAAAGATGGACCACACCAAGTGTTGACAAGGATATAGAGGGACTGGAACATTAATGAGAATATAAAATGGTACATCCACTTTGCAAGGGAGTTTGGCAGTTTCTTACAGAATTAGATTCACACCTGCACTATGACCCAGGCATTCTCTTCCCAGATACTAAGCCAAGAGAAATGAAAGCATATGTCCACACATATGCATTTTCATAGCAGCTTTATTATAATAGTCATAGGTGGAAACAATACAAATGTCTATCCATAGGTGATTGGATAAATAAATTGGGTTATATCTTTATAATGGAATACTACATACTCAGCAATAAAAATGAAAGTATTTTGATACATATGACAGTGGTGATTCTCAAAATAATAATGTTGAGGGAAAGAAAGTAGGCAAAGAAGAGTACATACTATGTGATTCCATTTATATAAAATGGAAAAAGTGCAAACTAATCTCTAATGGCAGAAAGCGGATCAGTGGTTGCCTGGGGGTAGGAGTGGTATAGCCAGAAGGAGAGAGAGATGACCAAGTGTAAGAGGAGACTTTGGGGATTGATGGATATGCTCATTATCTTGATTTTGGCAATGGTTTCTTGGGCGTATACTTAAGTCAGAAGTCATTAACATTGTTCGCTTTGAAGATGTGCGGTTTATTGTATGTCAGTTATTCCTCAAAGCTATAAAAAAAAGTATTGATTGCTTATTATGGTCCTTTTCATTTGCTTGATAACATCAATCAAAGAGATCTTTCCAACAGGAGCTCAGTGTCCGCCTGATGTTGGCAGCAGATTATACATTATGCCAGGTACAAAGCTAAAGCAATCACAATTCCTGAGTCTTTGTCAGCTTGACTGTGTTTCTAGCTCCTGTTTTTTCTCTTGTGTTTGCCTTTGTTTCAAAGACACTGCTCTAGAGCAATAGTTTTGTTTATGGTACCTGTGGAGAATGAGTCAGGCACATTATAGAATTACACTTTGATTAGATTTAATTTGTTCAAGGTTTTGAAGCTAATAATCATGCCCTCTTGAGCCCCTCGCCCTCAGGTGTTAGCCAAGAGGCTCTGCGCTAAGCGGATTTATGCTCTGTGCTAAGTGGACCCAAGTCAGCTCTTCAGCAAGGAGTCTGAAGGCCTGGTCTCTGGCTCTGGCTTTGCCACTTAATAAACTAATGACATTGGCAAGTCATGTGTGGCAGACTCCCAGTTTCCTCATGCGCAAAATGAGAGTACTAATAATACTTGTCTTGCCTGCCTTCCAGAATTGATATGAGAGTTACATGACCACTCTTTCAAAGCTGTAAAATGGCATAAAAATCCAAAAGGTTTTTGTTATTTCTGTTGTTATCGTGCCTAGGATATCATTGTCTGCTTACTCATTGCCCAAGAAAACCATATTACATAATCTTTGTAATTAACAAGAAGGAAAAGAATGCCATGTCATAATATAAGTTCTGTGTAGAAACAGATGACGTCACTCATACGTATGACACTATTGCGAAGGACACTCCACCCTGTTCCTTCAAAAGCAATTCTTTCTCGTGTCCCTTTTTTCTCTTCCCTCCTCTGCTTCCTTCATTTAGTCAACAGATATTTGCGAAGCTCCTGCCAGGTGTCAGGTCTTGTAGGCAACTGAATAAAACAAGGAAGAAAACAGATGAGTCACTGCCTTCAAGAAGCTGACATTCCAGTGAGGGGCTGTGGTGCAGTTTGATAAGTGCTGTGACAGGAAAAACAGAGGATGCTCTGGAGCACCTGGGAGGACTTCTCACCCAGATCTGGGGAGTCAGGGGAAGGGAGGTCTAAACTGAGACCTGAGGGTAAGTGAGGATTGCCATGTGAAGAATAAGAAGGAGCCCCCTACTCAAAAGGAACAGCATGTGCAAAGGCGTAGGGCAGAGGCCTGGTGTGAATGGAGATTAGAGGGGAAGGAGGGTGGACAAGAGATGGAATCACCTGGGGACAGATTGTGTTGGGGCCTGGAAAGCCATGGTAAGAGCAGCCAGGAGCCTAGCCTCTGCGGGAGGCTTCCTGCTCCCAGCTCCCAGCTCCCAGGTTCCCTGGGAAGTCCTGCTGGTTGGTGTTCCTCAAGATTGAGGAGGCCATGGACCTCTGTCCGGGCGAGCTTTTCTTGGATAAAACTTAGCTTATGGTGACCAAACTGACTCGTTTATGTTCCAAGAAAACAAAAACCTCCCCAAATAAGTAGTGACTGTTACTTATACTGGTTAACAAAACCGATTTTTCAGTGTCTCCCTCACAATTTGTTGTATAGTTGCAACAGGGGACATTTTAAATGGAAATTCTCTGCCAGAGAGAAAATTGTGCTCTAGCAGAGAAGACCGGAAAGATTTGAATACAGGGGAAACACTCTGAGGTCAAATGCAATGAGATTTTTTTTTTTTTTTTGACAGTAGGATAATTAATTCTGTTCCCTTTTCCTCAAATGTCACATTGGCATTTTTAAAACAGCTTGGGGAAGGTGTTCTGGCTTTTGCAGGCCTCAGGGTTACTATTAAGAATGTGTTTGTAATTCTTGCTTATTTGTACCTATGTTGGTCTTCCTTTTGTCTTTCCGTTGTATAGCTACAGGTTTCCTTGGACAAGAACTTTTCAGATTCCTTGGTCTCTTAAAGCTAATAATAACATGTAATCTTTGCAGAATTTTCCCCAGGTGCCAGGATAGCTTTTTGCTTATTTGTTTTTATATTCAGAATCCTGTCTGAGGACAAAAGCCTTGGGCCCTCTTGGTGTGGGAGCATAATTTTCCTCCTTTTGGGTCGGGGGCGTCTGTCAAGTAGGCCAGAGTCTTCAGGTACACCAGCGAATTGTTATTGAACAAAATATTGGTATCTGTTTAATATATATATGTGTATTTGTGTATATATATGTGTGTGTATGGGTATAAATACAGATATAGCTAGATATAGTACAGTTCAGATGTGAACAGCCCGTGTGTGTAATAGGGGCTGTCATTGGATACAAGGTCTCAGTAAGCATATTTGACACAGGCCATTAGTTACCTTAACTGCAGAAATGAAGTGCCGGGTTGAACAGAACACACTTTTTACACAAAGCAGTTGAAAATTCAAGTCTGGATTGTATGGAAGTAGCTTTGGGCAAGTCTAACAGCACACACATAAAATATTAGCTTGAGCAAGCGAAAAACAGTGTCCCACGCTATATCCCAAATATACTGCTGGGGCCACCACGGACCCCTAACAAGTTGGAAGATGGTTCGCTGTAAGTTTTCTTACTTTAATGGCTTCAGCCTCCACCATGGTGAGCATTGTGCTCCTCACGAGAGCAAAAAGTTTTTAATTTTTTAAGGTTAAGCACACTCACTGTCTACTCTACCATTAACTTGGCCTGTGTTTGTGAGCTTGTCATCAACTATTTTTCTTAACCCCATTTTTTTCGTTGCTGAATTAGCTCCAGGGGAACGTGAGACTGTATTCTGTACTCCTGGGAAACAGCATCATAGGTAGAGGAGAAAAATATTTTTTGAGTCACACTGACTTTTGATTCAAAGCTTCAGCATGTATGGGTCCTTTACCAATTTATTTAGCCTCTCTGAGCTTATGACGTTATTGTAAAAGTACAACTTATAACACGTAATTTACTAGGCTGAAAGAAGTAAAAGAAACAGTGTGTGCGAAATCACAAAATGGAGGACTCTGTGCTTTACAAGTGCTCTTACAAGTACCGAAAACACTTGTTATGGAAATTGGGGTTGGTGCATCAGCTTAGAACATTTCTTTTTTACAGTTATCTGCATGCCCTACCTTTAAACCTACTAGGGAGGTTAAGATGGGGTAAAAGAGATTAATCAGATAAGCGCTGTGTTTGCTAGAAGGAATCAGGAAACCATGTCTACTACAGTCATCATTTTAGAGCGCTAGTAACAAAACTCGATTCCCTATCAGAATCATTTGAGGAACTTGATCATGAAAAATAGATGTTCCAACTTCTGTTTCTCCCGGTAGGTAAGATTAAGAACCTGAACAAAAGCTCTGTGACTAAAAACTCTGGAAATGAAGTAAGAGAAAATTAAAGCCAAAAGAAAGTAACACCGCCTCAAAGGCCAGAAATCTGTTTAGGCAGGAGTCCAGTGGAATAGGTTAGTGCTAAAGTCAGCCTTCAACCCAAAGACATTTACTTAACCACGAGGTCCTTGGACTTAGATCCTGATAACTTATTGGATGTTGAGAACAGAAGCCAAATACAAGGTTTTGCCCAAGATGAGGAGTCTAACAAAAAGAATTTATGTAATATTGGGACCCTAAGCGCAATGCCCTCCATGTAAGGATAAATTGGAAAGGAAGCTGTACTATGGAAGGGGATGGCAAAGAAACATGCCTGCCTCGACCTTGGTGTTGGGTAGAAAGGAGCAAAAGCTGTCTCCTGAAAATTCACAACCACATACAGCCCTCAAGCAAGGTTACAGCCTGCGTTCATACTGTCTGAGGGTCTGAAAACCTTCAACCAGAGTCATCTTTAGCATATTTTTGCATTGTCCGTACCCATGCTGTCTTTTTGCTCTACACCCAAGGACCTGCTCCTTCCTTACCTTCTTTGCCTTAGTTTCAGTGACTAAATACCAGGAAGTCCCAAGACCGCGTCTTCTTTCTTTCAACCTTCAGTTATTAGAGTATATAGTTGGCTGAAATATCCTATCACTCTTACCTCAGGCCATTAGGTAAGCAGAGACCCAGTATGGCATCCACAGTCTGTATTCTTGACCTGTTGGATACAGGTTGGAAGGGGGGAAGAAGAAAACTTTTTAATGTCCTAACTGTATTAAAAATCAATCCTAACCATAACAGCCCCACCCCCCTCCAAAAAGCAATCCTAAAGCAAGGCCGTTTTGGGCTTTTAGGGATGAAGTCAGAAGGTGTGGATTAAGAGTGTGGTGATTTTGACAGCAGGACTGAGAGGAGAGTGCCTGACCAAGGTGAGACCCGCAGGGCAGCCAAAGAAAGAGAAAGTAAGTAACTGGGCTGGAGGGTTCCCTACAGGGCCTGTCCCACTAAGTACCCTGGGAATGCAGGCTTGGGAAGGCTACTGCTTAGGTAAGATTATTAAAAGGTAGAATTTGAGGTTGGTTGGCTTGAATTTGTGTACCTGTTTCCATGGTTCTGTCCCAGCATAGTTTTTAGTGCTTTCCTTGTTTTTGTGCTTCTCAGATTCGTTTTTCTAATGCAGTGCTAATCCCTGTGCTGGGTCAGCATTGAGGGCAAACAATTGATTTTGGAATCATTGTGCCATTGGTGTAATCCCAGAAGCAAGGTGGCATATGTTACATTACATGCTGAATTGACTTCCTGGCTGGCACACAACCCCTCCTCTTTTATGACATGCTTGTAGCCAGTTGCATGGTTTACGTGCATATTCTTGGCTAGGCTGGAACAGGTAAGTGTCACTCAGCTCTTCCTTTTCCTAAGCCTGTATTTGCTGTTTGGTTGGCTGTGGGTTTTTCTACCAGATGACAATCTTTACTTCTAAATTTTAAAATGTCACAAATGACGTTGTTCACTACTACACACCCAATCCCTAGAATTGTGTTTGGCAAATAGTAAATGCTCAGTAAATTTTTTGGATGGATTATTATTTTGTACAGACCGCAGGTAACGTCTACAAGATAAAACCGAGAGTCGATATTAGCTAAGAAGAGAAGGAACTGATACTGTGTACGCCGAGATTATGGAAGAGTTCAGGAGCTGCGTTGTCCATTTAGTTGGTAGTAAAGCAGGTGAGGAGCAGGACGAGTGTGTTGGGTTGGCGTCCACAGAAGGTAGCGGTGTGCAGCAATTGAAGTTTGAAGAGCCTGCATTTTGAGTTTCTGGCCAGGATTTGGGAGCCCTCGTCAGTAGGTATAGAACCAGATACCATGGACTGTAAGACCTAGGTTAAGTGCTCTTTATCTAGGATTGACATGAATGCAGAGTGTGAGTAGAGCCGGACAGTTCCTAACACCCTGTTATTTCGCAAAGGAAATATTAGGAAACTCCCGTTTGTTCTATATGTGTTAATAAAAACGAACTGCTAATCACAGTTTGCACTGGTATCTTCTCTCCTAGACCTGTGAAATGTGTCTGTTAGGGAAATGCAAAACACATCTCACTCTTGTTGGTCTTCATAGTTGATTTAGGGTCTACTTTCCAGACAACCTTTCCTAGCTACTGTGCTGTTGGCAGTGAACAATATTAAGAGGAGAAGGCAGGACCAAAGATTGGATCTTTGCACTAAATTTCTTTCCCCCATTAGTCATTGCTGAGTCTTCCGTATTCCTTTTACACGGATCATCATTGGCCGTTGGCCTCTCACTAAGTCCAAGTGTCTCTGTTGAATATACCTTATTACCCTCTACTAATGGAAGGCTAACAAGGTTAATTTGTTAGAGAAGTGAATAAAATATAATGTTATCTATAGATATTAACCCTCTTCTCCACTCCTGTTGATAACAGCACTGTGTCATTTCAGATGGAAGAAAGCACCATGAGTTTCCCATTTGTGACTACAGTGTGCACACACTCAGTCAGCCATAGGGTCAAGTGCACGTTCATAGGCAGCTGGGAGTTTGCTGAAGCAATTAATCGGCCTCATCATCTATAAATAATAGTTTAAATAACTTCTTGCTCACTTGACTGAAACAGCCCATCAAATTCAAACAATAGATAACATGCTTGACCTTTCCAAAAATTTGAGACTACAAAGTTTGTCTTTCGAGATTAAGCTGTTTACATGTTTACCAAGTTTTGTGGGTTTTTTTTTTTTAATGGGACAAGGAGTAAATTTCTGTAATAACCAAGGAGCTATGTCTTATGTCCCATTGGGAAAAAAAAAGCAGTATGCTATTTCATATTAAAGTGTCATCTTTTTTTTTAATTTTGTTTTTGAGGATTTAACAATAAGGAGAGAAGTCCTAGTATACAACACGAGAGCAGAAATCAACAAGATGCCAGATTTTAGAGATCAATTTGAATTTCATATTCTTTGGTCCTAATATCACATAATGATTGTTTTTACCAAAAAAATACCATATGGCTAATGTGGACTCCATCTCCTCAACATTTGTTTGCTGCCTTACACACACATTTTCATTTATATTGCTTTCTTTCTTTCTTTCTTTCTTTTTTATGTATGGAGCTTCGAGTAAGATGCCAAGAGAGATGATATGTTTGAGGAAGCCAGTGCCCACTCAGAGAAGATGTGATGTTGGCCTGGGTGTTATGTGGCACTCTGAATCTCTCTGCATAAGGAGCAGCCTTGGATTTATGGCTGTAGTCGTCACCAAGAGATCACTGTTAATTTTCCTTAAAAACTCTTCCGTTGTGAATTTTCACTGTGAAGAGCAGGGAAAAAAAAAACAATCAAAGACAAGTATGGCCAGACTTTTAAGATTTGGCTGTATCAGGAGTTTCATCTCCAGTTTGTAGCCTCAACTAATCCTCCCCAGTTTCTTGCCAGGGATTTCTTAAGTCTCAAGACTTCCAAAGAAGCTGGCAAGCAAGTGCCGTGCATCAGCAGGAACAGGTTGCAAAATGAAGACAAAGCTTCTGGCAAGACATGGAGGATTGATAGAGGCCAGGCCCCAAAATGGAACTGGAGCCCCAGATGATGAAAGATCACTGTGGTCACCTTACAGATGCAGAGACGGGCCGTTCCTCCATTTGGGTGGTCATGTGGGGTGAGCCACCGTGCCCAGGTGGCCCCAGGGAACAATTGGGAACAGTAGGCCAGGGGCATCCTTTGCCAGAGGAAGTTAAAAGCTTTTAAAACTGAGAGTGCTCCGAAGTCTCTGGGTACAGTTCTCACCTCTGCTCTGATTAAGACCAGCTGGAAGAGCACTGCAGGGTCAGAGGATGAAAATAAATCCTAGAGAAGATAACAGGGAGGTTTGGATAAGTACGACTTTATGGAGTACAGTTCGTGACCAGGGTACTTACTGATTTCCTAATATTGGATTACGTTAGCCTTGCTCTGTTAGTAGTCCTCAACTTTGACCCTCCTCCGTTCTTCCCTGGGTCCTCTCTCACACCTGCCCCCTGCTTCCTGGTGCCTCCTCTCCCTCCTTCCTTCCCTTCCCCATGTGTGCCCCCTCCTTCCCTTCCCTTGCCTTCCCTCTCCCCTCTCCCCTCTCCCCTCTCCCCTCTCCCTTCTCTCCTCTCCCCTCTCCCTTCTCCCTTTTCTGATTTAAGAAGTAACTTCTCTCTCAGTAGCTTTATCAAGGACTACTTCTATTCTTGCAAGGCTAAGTACAAAGTTCCTCAAAGGACAGAAAATTCTACTGTAATTCCAGCATCTGGTTGCTTCAAAAACAGCAGGGTGAATTGGATTTATCAAAGCAAGACTTGGTAATGTTGCCCTAGTTTATGTGATGGGGACATTTTAGTTGGGGCTTTTGTTAATTTAGTACACGCAGCTGGGAGGAGAATAGGACGTGCATTAGTTGATTGGCCGTAACACTATCTTTAAGTATCTGCCCCCAGAATTGAACATGTGAGTACAAATAATCAGGACTTTCATCCTTTCTTAAGATGTGATGAAAGAGGGAGAGTGAGAGGGAAAAGTGAAGAAAAAGAAATAAAAAGAGACAAATATAATAAAAAATCTTCAACGATAAAGTCTATAAAACACACAGTACAAATATATATGCTATTAGTGCTTTAAACATGGGAGAAAACTACTCCCATTTTGTGTTGCAGTCGATTATGGCAAAGTATCAGCATGTATTTTGTACCTTTACCTCGCCCGTGTCCTTACACCCCCACAGAGAGAATACATTCTTATTGATGAATCACCGTGGGACACATCCTGTCTCGTGTGTAGGGTGACGATGTGCCAAAATTAACACGTACCCAAATTGGGAAAGTCAGGATGAGGTATCGGAGTGCGCTTAGGTGACAGGTAGTACTTTGACCTTTCTAACGAATTCACTGAATTTTACTTTTTTTAAGTCTCTGTGACCGTGTTCCCCAGGGCGGCCTTATATTTTAGGATCTGGCTTTCTTGCTTCAGAACATTTATCAATTAATTCCACACAAAAAGGGCTCACTTCTTCTTTTTAAAGACTCCTGTGAAACAATTTCGATCTACTTGGTGGTTAAACAAGGAACAACATCAGTATTTTTTATTTGCTTCAGAGTCTTTTCTGTTTAGATCCCGTCAGCCCATAGCCTGTTTTATTCCATTTGTCTACATACATCAGTCGGTAACTTCAGGAAGAACTTCAACTAATTCCTGCCAGTGATTTTCTACCTTTTTGTGTGGGTGTGAGTATCTGTGGAACCGTGGGGTAGAGACTTACTGGTTGGTTAATATAGCGCATTATCATCACTACCGGTCGGGGGAAGGCCCTGCTTTTTGCTTTCTTTTTTTTTTTTTTCTTATTTCTTCACCTCCCTGTCTCAGTCCTATTTCCATTCTCCTTGATAATGTTCTCGATGTGCCCTTAGAAACCTATAGTGCTGTTTTGTGGATTTTACAGAAGTGATGTTTTTCATTTACGTGGATGATATGCTAAGGTTTTCATTCTGTTTCTCACATTTGCTAGTCTTTATGCTTTTCAGGTCGTTCCTCTGTGTACATAGGTGGTGCAACCTTGTTGCCACGTGGGCTTCCACCCGAGGCATCCGCTACATTTTTCTTTCCATTCCCGTAGTGACCAACAGCTAGATCGTCTCAGCGTGCTGTGCCGGGCACCCTCACAGCACAAACGGATGCCCTTCCGGAAAGGAAGGCCAGTTTAGAATCTCAGTGGAGCTGCTTGGGGAGGCTCATTTTCCCGCATCCCTGCCAACACTTTGTATTATGCCAGTTTATCATTTTTGGCAATCTTTATGGCATCTTTAATTTTTATTTCTCTGATTACTGGTAGGCTGCTCATCACTTTCTTTTACCTATTTAAGTTCCCCCTCGTGAGAATTGCCTGTTCATATATTCTGCCCATTTTTACCTTATTTCTTTTTGATTTGCTCGAGTTCCTGATATATGTTAGATATTGATCCCCTGATTTAGTCTTTGCTATTATCTTCTCCCTATAAGTCACCTATACGCTCAATTTGTCTGTTATATCCATCTTTGAGCAGAAATCCTTACATATCTACTTAAAATTTTGCAGCTTTTTTGGAAAAAAAAATTTGTGTATGCATCGAGCTAGAGATTGGCAGTAGATGGTATGAAAATTACAAAGTCAAGGCCAATGTTTAGAGAACTCAAGAACCAGTCTGATCTTTGAGACCGAAGCGGCATACAGAGTGCATTCCCTAGGAACTTTCCGGAAGCATGAGCAGTAGATGGTATGAAAATTACAAAGTTGAGGCCAGTGTTTAGGGAACTCAAGAATCAGCCTGATCTTTGAGACCGAGGCAGCGTACAGAGTGCATTCCCTGGGAACTTTCCAGAAGCTTGAGCATAGGGGTGCTCAGCAGTCACTTACAGTGTGGACCAGCACTTGAGTCATCTGTGGGGATTCCTGGCTCTTTGGAATATCTTTCCTCAGCATACTCAGGAACAGGATCATTTCAAATGCCAACATAAGTAAGTACGGAGAGATCAGTCATTAAATTCTAACTCAGACCAAATTTTCACTCTGTAGGAAAATTTCAAATATAAAGATCTTATGTTAGTTGGCCTGGACCAGGTAACTACTTCTTGCCAGTCACACATGAGCAGAGTTGACCGTGCCTCTTCCACATTGGGTTGGTATAAAACCTCTTTTTTTTTTTTTTTAAACCAATTCTCCAGTCCCTGTCTTCTTCAGCCAGCCTGGGTCACTGAGTTTCGAATTGAAGACAGCTGTCCAGGCCAGTCACTCGTGCATGGAGCCAACTTCCCAAGAGCTTTTGCTGTGATAAGACACCAACATGTGGGAGACGATGACATGTGCAGCATTGCCTACTTCATCTTGATCACGGATGGCAGTGGTATCATCCCTCACTTTATTGGTGAAGAAGGCCCCAGAGGCTAAGTGGTCCAGGTTTCTCATGAAGTCAGTCTCACTCCAAAGCTCAACATCTTAGTTCAGTGCAGTTCTTATTGTGAAAGTAATGTCATCCTGAATTTAATCTGGGTTAGGTCCCAACCCTTTTGTAGAATACAGAGTGAAACTAAGTAATTTGCTTGTTTTAATTAAATAGACATTACCAATTTGAGGCATTTATACATACCTAACATAGCTATAATGGATGAATATAAATTTATTCCCCCTAAGGGGCACTAGAATAACTTGGCTACCTCTGGAGGAGTATATATTTTTCCCAACACTTCAGTTCTCAAAAATGATAAAAATTATATTGCTGACTTCTTTTTAACATTTTATTTATTTTTGAGAGAGACAGAGAGACAGAGTGCGAGTGGGGGAGGGGCAGAGAGAGAGGGAGAAGAATCCGAAGCAGGCTCCAGGCTCCGAGTTGTCAGCACAGAGCCCGACACGGGGCTCGAACTCATGAACCATGAGATCATGACCTGAGCCGAAGTCGGTGCTTAACCAACTGAGCCGCCCAGGTGCCCCTTTGCTGACTTCTTTTTAAATTGGGCAGTTTGTTCAGATTATTTCATTTAAGAAGAAATCAGGACTCAGGAAAGCTTTCGAGTAGAACAGACACAGAAGGAAAGATAAAATATTGAAGGCTGGCAGGGTTTCCAGGTGAAAGGGTCTGCAATAAACAAATGCATTCCTTTTCCGGTATTTATTAAGCACCCACTGTATACCAGCCACTCTTCTAAGGTGCCTGAGGTACATAGCTGAGCAGTACAGATAAAAATCTGTATCCCTGTGGTGCTTATAGTCTAGTGAAGGTAGGAAAGAAGCATCCAGGTTGCAGTAGAAGAAACACAGCTCAGAGGTAGACGGGTACCCTAGAGCACCTTGAATGCTGGCCTGAGGAATTTGTATGTAATTTAGCCAGAAGTAGAGAACCAAGAGTCTCCTGTCAGGATGACCTGATCAGAGCTGCGGGCCAGGACTTGCTTAGACAAATGGAATTCAGGAATATTAGAAAGAAAGATCTAGGGTAACCAGAATTGTTGATATCTCTTCCGAGTCTCCGTTCTTCTTCTGGGTTCTTGATGTCGATGGTGTGATGGCGATGCTGCTGCTGATGCCGTGAGGCCTGAAACCTCCCCAGTGCTCCCCTTGCCCAGCTGCTCCTCCTGCCAGGCTAGTGCTCTTTGGCACATCCCTCAGTTTAGAGGAAGGGTCATCTGTCTGTTTGTCATTCATCTTTAAGGGATGGGGACATGTCTTTATAATCTGCGTAAAGACTCCCTACGTGCCTTCAGAAGCCTGGAATAGGCAGCAGCTCCAGGATCTGACTCCAGTCCTGCCTAACTATAAACGCGGTGTGATTTTGCCACTAGTTACGACTATTACAGCAGCCCCCTCACCTACCACCACCACCACTACTACTACTGCTGCTGCTGCTGCTGCTACCACTTTGAGGGAGGGAACAAATAGCATCTGACATCCCCTGAGAGCGTGTTGTGTGCCAAGCACAGTACTCAGTGCTGTCCACACATCATCGCCTGGTCCTCAGGCTCCCCGTGGGGCTGATACGAGCACCCTAAATGGCAGGATGGGGGTCAGAGCCCATCTTTTGACTCCAGTGTGAGGGCTTACCCACTATATTAGATCTCTCCTGCGTACTTAAGGGTGAAGTAACTCAGAAGTACTATTAGAAATCAAGTAAAACAGCAACAACAACAACAATAACAACAGATTTTTAAAGCAACAAACGAGCAGGGGATGGCCTTAGTCCAGCTGTCTGCCATGGCAGGTGCTCAGCAAATGTTTCCCATGGTTTGTGCACACAGCTGTCTCAAATGCTGGCACTTGAGGGGGGAAAAGGGTTAAATTAGAGGACAGCGTAAAAGTAGGTAAAGATAGTTGTGAACATTCTAATGGTGGTGTCTGGACACTCCTAAGAGAGCTTCAGTTTGGTGGGAGAGGCTGACGGTTAATCAGATCTAATTTCAGTTCCTTTTCTGTACCGTGAATATATGTCTGGTTCATTACTAACCCCTGGTAGGCTGCTTCTCTGTGATTTAGGTCTCTGGTTTCTGTTGCTACTGTTTTTCATTTCGGTTTTGTTTTGTTTCTTTGCTTCACAAATGGAACAAGGAGAGAGGATACATTTTTCCTGAGACAGTTCATCAGGAGTCAGTGAGAGGGGGAGATGTTTAAGGCTGCGCACACACGTCCCTGTGAGAATGGGGCAACAGACGTCACTGGGCTGAGATAGGAGGATCCTTGAGGCAGGTGGTTAGCATCAGGTCCTACTTCCTGGGGTTAGCGGCAGTCCAGAAGAGCTGCTGTCGTCAGTACAGACTCGGAGTGTGAGAGGGAGCCCAGCTCAAAGTGCCGTGTCCATAGAAGGCCATTTATGTTTGTGAAACGTTTCCTGACTGGGTGTTGCTATTCAAAAAGGAAAGTTAAATCGTTGAATTTGGTTTATAAGTACTGTAGGACAGTGGTTTTGAGACCTTTAAAAATTCTTTTAAGTTAGCAGAGATATCCCCCTTTCTCACCCCAGGTTGTACAACTTAGAGTCAGAAGCCAGCCTGGCGGACCTCTGTTTGCTTATTCAGTCTTTCCGACGTCCAGAAGGGGCCCCTGAAGCACCGCCTTGCAGACAAATTCTTCTTGTATTATACCTTTCCTACAATTTCGGTTTCTTTTTCCTTTGTTTCCTTGTGTACCTCCTTGAGGGCTCTCCCTGTCTCTGATTCTTCAGGCCATTTTTCTAAGTTCCTAAGCGATTCTGTCCAGCCGGTGGCTTTCCCCTCTCAGTACTTGTATAGGGGCCGGCAGAACTGCCCGGAGGACTCTGGGGGATGGGCTCACAGTCTCTAACCAGGTGTATTAGCTGCGTCGGTTCCCGATGAACTGATTATTCACTCCTTGTGTTTCTCTTCGCCCCTTGGTCCCCTTTCGTTGCTGAGAGACCTAGTCACAGCTGCTTTCACTGGCTGTGTTCTCAGGCAGGTCTTTTACTGTGTCTGGTCTGTTTCCTGAAATGTATAGTGAGGCTAAATTAGGTCTGAAGGCCCCTAATAAGTTCTTTGCAATAAGAAGTTTTGAGATTCAAAGCCAGTGGAGTTGGTCACAGTTTCTGTTACACCCCATTCCTGCAGCTCAGAGATTCTTTTCTGGCCCAAAGTGGGCACCATAACAGGAAGTCAGCGCCCGTTCCTGCTTCTTCCTTAGAGTTGGAGGTGCAGTTGGGGGCTATGGTTACTTTGTTTGTCTCCGAGGCTGTGCTATTTTCTGTAGAGCCTCACTGGGTGGAGAAGGTTCTGATTACCTGTTGCCAATCTGCTAAGATTGGCATCCCACAAGTTGGGGGTGGGGACTCTGCCAATAATAGAAACTCTGGACTTTAGCCCGATGTTCAGATTCCTTGTAGAAGGTGTGGCCTGGGGGAAAAGGATTAACTTGATAAGGAACAGTAAAAATTGTTAAGTTTCTAGACACCAAATTATAAGCATTGCCAACTGCGAGAGAGGAGGGAGGGCCTGCCAGATGAGTGGAAGATGATGTATGTGCGCGAATTGTGTTATCGTTTGTCCTATTACTCATTCATTCATTCATTCATTCAACATACATTCACTCAACAGCCATGTATCAGGCACTGTCTAGCCACTGCGGGTTCCTTATTCCTCAGGGTCAGTACTGAAGACTGTTCTCAGACATTTGGCCTAAGTTAGGGTTGCCTGCCATTAGAAGGTAGTGACTTTCTTGATCATACCACACAATCCAGTCCTAGGGATTGAGATGTAGACATAGTTTACCTGAGATAAACCTTCTAATGTGATTTTCCTTTATAGAAATACAGTTGTTTCCTGACATAATTAATCTTAAATCCTAAGAGTACATATCTGTATTTCAAAGTAATTGATATAGAGAAATCCAGAAGAAAGCAGAAGTCTTGGTATAATTAAGTACCTTGTTCACATACCTTTAACTGTTCTAATTGTCAGCCCTGTGGTTTCATTTCCATAATGTCACCGTTCTTTTCTTGTACTTCCTTCCTTAAATGTGGAAATCTCTGGAGTTCTACGTGGCTCAGTGGCTCTGCAGCTTCCCACGATGTCATTCCATCTCTAACATTTAAGTCTCTTGAAAAAGAAAAGTCTGTAATGGGAGCTGAGGAAGGGGAAAGCCTCTCTGGTTCTTCCCTGATTTCCTGTCTTTTATTAATTTATAAGGTATTCAGTACCTATTATGTGCCTGGGTTGGAGCCAAGTCCTGTAGCTACAAAGATAAATAAGAAAGATGTGTTTCCACCCTTGAGCTGCTCACAGTCTACGGAGGGAGAACAGCATATGAAATAGTAAACTATACTATACGGTGGAAAGTGCTGTGTCTGAATTATGAACAAAGTACACTAGGAGAATAGAAAAGAGTGCTATGCTACTAACTACCCAAAACGGCGTAGGGGTTTCACCAAGATATGATGATGGTTGAGCTAGGTATCAAAGAAAGCCATAGCGTTTGCCAGGTGGCAACGGTGGTAGCAGGAGACAGTATTTCACCTTTACACCTCAAGGAAAGAGAAAGATAGCATGTGCTACAGTGACTTTTTTTTCCAATAAAAAAAGGAATTATTTTGCTTTTCCCCTTAAGAGGGAAAGGGGGAAGGCAGGGAGGGAGAATGCAAGAGAGGAAAAGCAAGGCAAACAAGCCTCCCTCTTCCTAATAGTGTCAATTGAAGCCCCTGGATTAGGTGTTCCATGAAACCGAAGTACGGTAGCAAAGCTCAGTCACTAATGATTTTGGCCAGTCCCTTTGAAATGAAGATCTAAAAGGAAAGGAAAAAAAAAAAAAGAAAGAAACTTCCTCAGAGCAGATTTCTTGAAATAATTATATTTCTTCTAAACAAAACATTTTAAACATGCAAGTAGAACACTTAACAGAGATTTTGGATCAGAGATACAAAGTGATTTCATCTCAGTGTTAACTCTTAATTCCTTATACAAATGGAGGACAGTGGTACAAGACAATTCAGGTATTTTAAATCTGTTTTCAGAATGCAGCCTGTATCATTTGGAGCTCCAAGTTTACCACGATACTTTCTTGGATCAGTGATAGAATGAGTTTGCATCTCCTCAGCATATAGTAGCCAAAACCTTCAGAGGGTACCACAGACTTTTATTCTAATATCTCCTGAATTTCCTAGTGGTCATCAAAAAGGAGAGTCATCAGGTTGGTTCTGGAAACTGCTGTCTTTATGTTGAGTTGGTTGGGACTTCAAAATATTTTTTAAGAAAGTTCTCAAGATACATAAAGCCAGAAAACATAGTGTAATGGACTCCAGATAGTCATCCTTCATTTTTAACAACATTTTGTTATGTATTGCATTCATCTACCTCTCTTCAGCATCTTTTGAACCTGCATTCATTTGCATGTTTTTATGCACCTGTGTGTATAGCTCTATGTAATTTTATCTTATGTAGTTTCATGTAACCACCACCACAGTCGTGAGCCAGGGCTGTTAGATCACTGCAAAAGAACTTGTTTGTGCTGTCTCTTTGTTTTTGCATTATACTTAGGAAAGTGGGTAGGTTTTCATTTATTTTTAGGGAGTCATTATAAATGGTACCATGCTTTTAATTTTGGTGCGCATATGTTCGTTGCTAGTATATAGTAATATGATTAATTTTTGTGGGGTGCTCTTGTATCCTACAATCTTGCTAAATTCATCTACTAGTTCTACTGGCTTTTTGTCATTCCTTGGGATTTTCTACCTAGACAATCATGACATCTGCAGATAAGGCTAGTTTAATTCTTCTTTCTGATATATATGCCTATTATTTTCTTTTCTTGCCGTATTGCATAGACTGGGGCTTCTAGTTCTATGTCAAATAAGGGTAGTGAGAGGCAGCATTCTTGCCTTGCTCCCAATCCTAGGGGGGAAAGCATTCAGTCTTTTGCTATGAAGTATGATGTTAGGATTTTTGTAGATGTTCTTTATCAAATTGAGGAGGTTCCCCTTTGTTCTTAGTTTGCCGGAAGCTTTTATCATGACTGATTGTTGGATGTGGTCAAATATTTTTTCTGCATCTATTGATGTGCTCATTTGGTTTAGCAATTGAAGTCTGTCCCGAGCTGCTGCCTTCCCCAAACACTCAGAGCAGGCCCCATATTGCTAGTGGTAAAATCATCTAGAGAAGAATATTCCAGAGAAAGCAGTTTGGGATAGGACTTCATGTTATTGTTAAATCTGCATTAATGACTATCAAGAGGAATTGATCAGATCTTGTTGAAAATCTGGCCTTTGAAGTTCTTTCCTTTCCTAGCATTGCCATAATATTTATTGAGGCAGGTATAAAGCAGAGAGGTTAAGCATAAGACTTTGTTCTAATACGGCCTTCATCATTTACTAACTATGTGTGACCTTAAGCAAACCACTTAACTTATCTTAGCCTCAGCTTCCTCATCTGTAAAACGAGGCTAATAACCATCTCATGTTGTGAGGATTAAACAAGATGTTATATCTAAAATGCTTAACATGTAACAGGCATTTAATAGGTGTCAGCTGCTGCTGTTGTAGTTGTTGCGGTACTCACATGTTTAACAGGAATTTATTAAACTCTCTTACGCCCGAAGCACTGTGCTGTGTATTTTGGATGAGACACAGTTATATGAAATGCAGATTCAATCTTAGAAGAATGTGCCATTCAGTTTTCAAACATCCCATATGTTTGAATAAATGAATGAAAACTTTCTTCTCTTCCACCCATCTAAGACCAGTCTTTGGTCCTTAACTTCCCACCCCTGCCCCTTTGCACCTGTCCTGTCTTTCTCTCCCCTTTTTCCTCTTTCCTCCTCACATCCTTGTTTTTTGGTAGCAATCAAGCTGTCCTAGGTGAACCAGTTTCTGTTGCTGACTCTCATGGGGATTTCTTTTTTCTTTCTTCCTTCTTTACTTTTCTAGTTTTCCAGAGCTTCCCTAATGATGATTTGGGCCATCTTTCTCTTAAATCTTTCTATTTCTTTAGAAAATCTCAGGACAGCTGAAAACCTCAGGACAGCCCCTCTTCACAGGTTATTCTTGTATTTCTGAGCCCAAAATGACCGTGATTATGACTAAGCTGAGAGACACCTGAATCCAAAGTAAGACTAATGAAAAAATCGGTGACATTAACCTCTAGAAGCCTTGATGGTGCCCTTAATAGAATTCCTTAATAGAATCTGCACTAAATTTCCCACTTTTCTCCTCATTTTTTTCAAATTAAACCTTTTCCTCAGATAAGAGCATTAAGATAAATTAAAAGCACCAACCTAATTTTTGTCTAATTGCTTCATTTCAGAAGAACTCATTTCTATTATTTTCTCATTGCAGATTTACAGTATATCTGCTACTCTGTGGATTTTTAAAAGCTTTAGTGGATGGCCTAAGAGTATCACCTCCTTCACAACATTATTTCTTTTTTTTTTTTAATTTAAAATAGTTTATTTTCAAATTGGTTTACATAAAACACCCAGTGTTCATCCCAACATGTGCCCTTTTTTAATGCCCATCACCCCCTCTTCCCCCCCATCTCCCTCACCCTCAGTTTGTTCTTAGTCTTTGAGAGTCTCTTATGTTTTATCTCCCTCCCTCTCTGTGTCTTTTTTTTCTTTCCCCTCTTCCCCTCCCCCTGGTTTTTGCTTAGTCTCACCAAGTCCACCTATTCGTGGAAACATATGGTATCTGTCTTTTTCTGACTGACTTATTTCACTTAACATAATACCCTCCAGTTCCATCCATGTTGCTACGCATGGACAGATTTCATTTTTTCTCATTGCCACATAGTAGTCCATTGTATATATGTACCACATCTTCTTTATCCACTCGTCAGTTGATGGGCACTTAGTTTCTTTCCATGTTTTGGCTATTGTCGAAAGTGCTGCTATGAACATTGGGGTACACGTGCTCCTATGCATCAGCAATCCTGTGTCTCTTGGGTAGATTCCTAGCAGGGCTATTGCTGGATCATAGGGTAGCTCTATTTTCATTTTTTTGAGGAACCTCCACACCGTTTTCCAGAGTGGCTGCACCAGTTTGCATTCCCACCAACAATGTAGGAGGGTGCCTACTTCTCCACATCCTCGCCAGCATCTATAGTTTCCTGATTTGTTTATTTTAGCCACTCTGACTGGTGTGAGGTGGTATCGCAGTGTGGTTTTGATTTGTATTTCCCTGATGATGAGTGACATTGAACATCGTTTCAAGTGTCTATTTGCCATCTGAATGTCCTCTTCACAACATTATTTCTAAAGGTAACTGCATCCCCCGAGTTCAGAAACGAGCTGACTTTGGGAACTTGCTTTGTTGGTACACTGGGCACTCCCTGTGCTAAGTGTTCCAACTTGTAGAGGGTTGCAGTCCTTTCGGATATTTTAGAGAGCCAAACCAGCCTGTGAGTGCAGTATTTGGTTCATCCTCCTTGGAGAGAAAACCACCTAATTAGCGTTGTCATGACAACTCTGTTTTCCTGCATTGGAACAGACCTATTGACCTGAAGTTAAGGTTGATGGAGCACATGTGCGTGTTGGTGACAGAAACCATCATCCAAGATCTAAGAATATTGGCTCCATTTCCCTGCTAGCGTCTTTTGTAATTTATGCCCCTAGCACGTATTTATCAAGCACCTTTTCTGTGGAGAGCTTATATAAACCCATGAAATAGCTACATAAGAAGAAACAGTAAAAAAAAAAAAAAAAAACCCTCTCAGGGAGATAGAATAAAATCCAGACACCTTACCATCACCTTCATACGCTGGCCCCTGCCGGCACGTTTGGCCCCTCTCCTCCCTCCCGCCCCGGGTGCTCTGTTTTGGCCACGCCGACCTCTTCCTGATCTGCAGGAAGATCTCCGGGCTCGTGGCCACCTTTGGGCTTTCGCACGTGCTGTTCCCTCTACCACAAAGACTTTGCCGCCACGTGTTTACTTATTTGGCTCCGCTCCATTCTTAGGGTCTATTTAAATATATTTCCCCAAGAGAGGCTCTTCCCGATTGCTTTAGAGTTGCCTCCCACGACCTTCCCACGTAACCTAGTAAAGCTCTTTGGCATTATATTTTGCTTCCTTCTTAAGTGCTTTCTGTTCTTTTCAGTTATTTTGTTATCATTTCATTATTGCATCGTCTCTTATTAGAATGTCTCTTATTAGAAACTCCATGAGAGCAAGAACGGTGTTTGTCCTGTTCCCTGCCACACCCATTAATACTCGTTGAGTGAACGAAGAGGAGAGCGATGGGCCATCTCGGTAGGCAAGAACAGCTCCGGATCGCCTCTGATACTCAGCAAGTCAAAGAGCATCGTTTTCGTTTTCAATTCTCCTTCTCTATTTTTAATAGATTAACAGGAAATCACTTGCTTATTATACAGTTCTATAACGAGCCCCCCCCCCCAAAATGAATGCATTACTGAAAAATGCAAAAAAAAGTAAGGTGATTAAAAAGGAAAAAGAAAGAATAAAAAGACTTCATGGACGGGTACTCATGGAAATGTTTTGGGTGATGGACATGGTTGGGTGGGAATAATGGCCAGAAGGCATTTTATGTGTGAGGAATGATCCGTATTCATGAGTGCTGTGTGGAGGTCAGTAGTCATTAAGACCATCAATAAGAGCATCTTTGAGTGACCAGCTGAACTGTAGGGAAGGCACCACTTGGAGAGGAAGCATAAAAGAAGCAGACACGTGGAATTCAGAACATTAAGGATGTGGTTCAGTTTGACCCGAGAGAGACAGGGACCATCCTGCATTCAGAAAAATACACCATGGGCCTAAAGTAGGAAAAACGGAATGTCTACCATGGGGAAGCAATTCTCTACTTGAAGAAACATGTCTAAGGCTGTAGAGTCTTGGGGAAGCGGGTGCAGGGGGTGGATAGGGAGAAGGAAAGCTGAAAAGGACCCTTTAGCTGCACTTTCCTCCAGGGCAAATTGGTTTCTTACGTTCATCGAAAGTGTGACTTTTCAAGCATTTGACAGTAGATACCCACTAAATGAATTTATTTTTTAGTTTGGTTTGAACATTGATTCTCTTTCTTATAAGAGAAACAAATGAGTACCTAAGTATTAGAACTCACTGGTAGTAAGAAGTAACATTTAAAACTATGTGTGAGCCACTTGCTAAATACCTTACATAATTCTTTAATTCACTTTTCACAGTAGCGCCGGGAGCTTTGCTACGGTCCCCATTTCTTGAATGAGCAGACTGAGGCTTAGAGAAGTTTTAAGCAACTTGTCCCAAGGTCATTATTCTTCATGGCCAAATGGACTGTCAGATCCTCACGGTCCATCTGACTCCAGAGCAAGGGCTCTTAACCACCTCATTTTTCTGGCTCATTCACACTCCGGTCTAGCGTCTGTTAAGTTTCTATTTCGCATCATGTTATATATCTCCGTGTTTTTATTTGAGATGCTGACTTTCTCAAACTAAATTACTTTATGTTTCTTCTACAGATATTTATTGCTTGCCTATAATATATAAGGTATTATATTGCATATTAATAACATTAATTGAAAAAGTACCTAGTAGGTTATATATTGCATTACATTAGAGAAAATTAAACTCCTCAAACTCATATTTTCTTTCCGTAAAATTCTCTTTGTGTGTCATATAACAGTGGATCAAATATGAGCATAACAATTTAAAGGATAATTTACAGGGCTTTTTGGGTAACTTTCTATGTTGCTATTAAAAATTTTTTTTGGTTTATTTATTTATTTTGAGAGAAAGAAAGGGAGAGAGAGAGAGAGCGCTCACGCACATACAAGCCGGGAAGGGGCAGAGAGAGGAGAGACAGAATCCCAAGCAGGCTCTGCGCCATCAGCGCAGAGCCTGATGTGGGGCTTGAACCCACGAACCCTGAGATCATGACCTGAGCCGAGATCAAGAGTCGGACACTTAACCAACTGAGCCACCCAGGCACCCCATGTTGATATTTAAACTGAAGAAGGAAAGTTACAAGAATAGAAGTGAGCTACCTTCTTTTACCCGGTTTCCCACATTATTTACATTTTGCTCACTTGCCTTGTCGTTCTTTATATTTATATTTGTATATTAGGGTCATTTGTTGAACTCAGCCAGTGAAGAGCGGCTACATGATGCACTTGGCCCTAACTGCTTGAGAAAGTACTTCCTAAGAGCACGGACACTCCCTCGCACGACTCCATGCAGTTCTCAAATCAGGAAATGTATCATTGACACAGTACGATTATCTAACCCACAATCTGTATTCTAATTCTGTCAATTGTTCCACTAATATCCCTGTTAGCTATTTTTTACCCTGGTCCAGGAATCAAGCCAGGATCACACATTGTCTTTAGTTGTCGTGTCTCTTTATTTTTCTTTAGTCTGAAGCAGTTTCTCAGTCTTTCTTTATCTTTCTTAACCTTGACAGTTTTGAGGAGTACAGGCTGATTATTTTGTTCCTCAATTTGGGTTTATTTGATGCTTCCTCGTGATTGGATTCAGGTTATGGATTTTTGGCAGCGGTGTGCATACACAGTGTGTGTCCCGAGGGCACACAGTGCCAGTTTGCCCAGGTTTGGTGATGTTAACTTTGATTACTTGGTTAAGGCAGTGTCCACAAGGTTTCTTTAACGTTACTAATTTTCTCTTTGTAATTAATAAGAAATTTATGGGGAGATACATTGAGACTATGAAAATATTCTCATCAGACTTTCTCCCACTAGTTTTAACATCCATTGATGATTTCTTTAGCTTCACCTTTCCTTCTACATTTATTAGATGGCTTTCTGTTACAAAGAAGAGCGTCCCTCGTGCGTTTATCCATTTACCTATTTGTATCAGAAAATTTGTATTTGTCTCTTTGTATCTGTTTGTATTATTGATTCTGTTTTATTCAGTGGGACATATGCCATTGCTATCATTGTTTGTTGCATAAAGAAAGACAACCTCATCTCCAAAAAAGATTGTTATTTTGAGTGCTGTATTAAATTTCTATTAGTGCTGTAACAGATCCCTGCAAATTTAGCAGCTTAAAACAACACAGACTTATTATCCTACAGTTCTGTAGGTCCGAAGTTCAGTGTCAGTTTCACTGGGCTGAAATGGAGGTGTTAGGGAGCGATTTTCATTTCTGGAGAATCTAGTGGAGAATCTGCCCCCTTGTTCACTCAGGTTGTTGGGAGAATCCAGTCCATTGAGAGGACTGAGATCCGTGGCCTTGCTGGACGTCACCTGACGGCCTTTCCCAGCTCCTGTAGGCTGCCCGCCTCCCTTGGCTCACGGCCATCTTCCTCCATCTTCAGAGCCAGCAACAGGTTGGGCCCTCTGGCTTCCAGTGTTTTCTGTCTCTTCTGGTGCCACATCTCTTACTTACTCCTCTGTTTTCCTCTTCTACTTCTAAGGACTCCTGTCCAGCCAGGTAATCCACGATAATTATGTCGAGGTCTTTAACCTTCTGCAAAGTCTGTTTTACCACATAAGGAAACATATTCACAGGTTCTGAAGACTATTGTGCCTGTTATTCTGCCATCATTCTGCCTGTCACAAATGCCTACCCTTGTTCAAGGCTTGTGCCAGGAACTTGCTTCTGTTTAATCAGAGAAAGCATCAGGCCGAGAATTACAAGCAAAAAAGCTGTTCAGTGAGAGATTGTTTCATATTTAGTTAAAAGGAATAGGCTTATAGTCTGGAGTAGGGGCTGGGAAGAACATATAGTATTAACAGGACCTCAGTAACAGTTCCTGAAGGGTTGGCTGCCGAGGAACCAAGCAAACATGAAGCACTTAGTGTCCAGGTGACCCCGTTGCAGAATGAAACGGTGGTACTATTGGCTTCAGGAACTTCCATGCCTGCAGGGCTGCTGAGAAAGATCCCGTATGGGGGACGGGCATGGCTCAGTGTCCCTGCTTCCTGCATGTAGCACCCTTCCTTTCCACAGCACCTGGCACACCTGGCTCTGAATCATGTGCTGTCACTATTTCTTAATTTTGTGCCAGGAAGGCTATATACTGAGATTGGATCTCTCAATTCCAGGATTTCTAAAGCTTTCTTTAATAAGACAGCCTTCTAGGTTTCTGAGTCCAAAACGCTACCTCCCTGTCTACACCGCTGCATTAGACCAGGAGATAATGAGAGAACCAAAAGGGATTCGAGAGTTAGTTGGCTCCATCCTTGCTGTGCATATAAGACAACGGTACCAAGAAAGCTAAGTGATAACCAGAGCGCCCACAGCCAGATGGTGAAATACACGACTTCAGAAACTGAATGGCTCGATTCACCCCAGGGTCTTTAATTTACTGGATGAGTTAACTGAGTCAGTTACTAACCTGCCATCCCTTACTATGTATCTGTAGTACGTGTCAAGCTTAAAGGTTCTTGTAAAGAGTAAATAAAGCCAACGAATGAAAACTTGCAGTGTAATACCTGGCTCATGGAAAGTGCTCAGTATATGGTACCTGTCATTATTGATCTTCTGAATAGTAGTAGAATCTGGATCAGTAATGTGGAATGCCAAAGCCCTTGGGAATTTTAGGGTCCCAGCCCCAGAACCAAACTATGTAAATATCTGCACCCCACTCAGGTACTTCATGCATTTGGTTGGTCATTGCCCTTCCCATTACACCTTTGCTCACCAAGTTCAATACCTTCTATGCTTTGCATTCATTTATTTTTATACTTTGGTTTCTCTCTCTTTCTCTTTCTTTTTCTCTCTACTACGGAGGTAATATGTGCCAATTATAACCACCAATACCAATTCCAGTACCACCAAAGAACAAAGTATACAAGGTAAACTGTCCTAATTTCGCCCTCCAGTAGCCCCCCCTTACTCTGGAAGTTACGCGACAGCGTGATCTCCTCATTCCCAAGTCGGCAGCAGAATTAAAAACCTCTGTCCGCTTGGATTTCCCTCCATTAATCTAGAACTTCTGTCTCTCCACCAGCACTGGTTCTTGTTCTCGCTCTCTTGCTCTCCGTCCCCTCTGACGCCCAAAGAAGGCCTCTGAGATACTCTGGAAGCCCCTGTTCTCTCTGACTGTCCCCTTTCTGCCTCTGTGTCTTTCCGTTCCTGTCTAGGGGGTGTGCTCCTCAGTGATGTGTCCTCCCTTCTTCTTCCCCATGCTGGGGCCAGCGCTGACCTATGTGGGACCACCCTCTTCCTTGGGACAGCGAACCTCAAGTCTTCACCTCGATGAAAAGGAAGAGGGGAAATAGGACTCACTAGGAAATACACAATAGGCAGATGTAGTGTTTTCACACTGTTGCCCCTACTAGCTCAGTTTGGGGTTTTGTTGTTGCTGTTTTAATTTAGCCGTAAAAATGGTATGATTTATTATATACCATTCTGCACCTTGCTTTTTCTTCTAACAACATATCTTGGTCATTTTTCTAAACCATGACCTGCAGGTCACTGCCGCTCTTCCCAGTGGGTGCGTGGTACTCCACTGGAAGGTTCCCTCTAATGTATTCAGCTCCTCGGCTGGCAGATGTTTCCCTTTGAAACCTGTTTACGTTTGTGATTTGGTTCTACCCCTGTGAACTTGTCATACGTTCGCTCTGAGTCCTCACCCTTCTGAGGAGGTTCCCGTCTCCGATATGCCTGAGCCATGTGCGGGATCTGGAGGACGGTTAGAGTGTTTGCTGCTCAGGCAATGGGCATGGCTGCAGCTCGAGTTTGAGGAGGGGATGTGAGTGAGCGTCAGGGCTCCGTCTGCTCCGAAGTGACGCTGAGTCCCTGCTAGTTCCTAGCAAAACAAGAAAGCACCCACGAAAGTGAGTTGTCCTCCATTTGCCACGGCTCATACTGAGAAATGTTCCGGTCTGATTGAGAGAGAGGGACGCCGATGCCTGGGGCCCATCCTCTGAGTGGCTGGGGGCGCTGGGGTGGACTGCTGGGCCCTGCAGACTTCGGTGCTCAGCGTTGGCCGGGTAGCCCGGAAGTTGTGGACCCCTGCCTGCCTTTCTCCTCGAAGACGGTAAATATCCACCGGCTTCTGTGGGATCGTTAGGTGGGGAGAGTACCAGGACCCCTGAGAGCGAAGAGTGTCTGCACCTGCCTCCTTACATCAAGAGGTCGGGTCGGCGTGTTGCTCTTCCATGTGAGTCTGGTGAAATTACTTCCGGGCTGTCGGTGCCGGTGATGCAATACTGCTACAGAGTCAGGATTTGGTGGCTGTGGTTCAGCCACCCAACTTTTTAAGTAAGTCGTGTTTGCATTCCCCTCTCTGCTCTTAGTATTGCTCTGTTGGCAAGCTTTGAGTGTTTTAGTTTTGAAAGCTTGAGAGAATCATAATTCTGAAGCAGTCAAGAAAGTTATAAACAAATTATTAGGCCAAACTCCATTATATTTGACCAGTTAAGTTGGCGTTCTCCTCTTCTACATTTACCAGAACCCGTTCTCTGCCTGACTAAACCTTTCTCCTTGTGTTGCGTCTGTGCCACAGGGTTTAAGGAAGCAAACTCACCTGCCTTGTGGGGTAAGCAAGCCTCCCACAAGCCCAGACTTCCCGGAGCTGCCTGGCCCCTGCCTGGCCCCTGCGTGCCTCCTGGGCCCCCTGCTGCTTCTCCTCAGGCCTGCCCCCACACTCCCCCTTCTTGGCCCGGGAGCGTGCAGGCCCTCGTTTACTGGCATGGCTGTTTTTGAATAATCTGTTGTAGAGAATTTGATAAAAATAGTGCTGAAACCAAAGGATTTTTTTTTTAAGTAAAAGACACAGGTAAATAAATTGCGATATTCAGAAACAGGCTCCTGGTTCTGCACAGATGGGTATTAACAGAACTGAACTCCCACTTTCTCCATTAGTAAGTAAACAATTGGTTTAGTAAGATAAGATGCTTTTTACATGACGAGCATCTCTTGAATGCGTGTTATTTCTGCTAGAGTTCTGACGGTGCTCATGGCTTCCTCAGCCCTCATGTCTGCTGATTCCCTTCATCATCTTTTCCTCCCCTCCCTCTCCCCAGTGTGCTCCAGAAAATGGCTCCCTCTGCTTTTCAGGTGACTCTTGAGGGATGCTGCTGGGGGAGGGGAGGAGGAGGATGGGGGGAATCTGTGGAGGGGAGCAGTACTCCCATAGGGTGTCTGTGTCCCGCTTTGGTGCACTGGTGACATCCTATGCACATATTTGTGGGCACTTCCTGGGGCGGTAGCTGGCCGCGGGGCCAGGCATCTCTGCTGTAGCAGCAGAGTAGAGGGGGTGCTTCAAAGCAAGCAGTGGCCTGCGGTTCCTGCTCCTCTTCATCGTCCACTGCGTTGACTTTATCATATTCTCGGTCATGTTGGGCAGCCATGGCGTTGTGGTGGGGAGGAGGGGCTGGAAAGGGGCCAAGAAGATCGGTGGGCGTGTGAAATGACGTGGGTGATTTGGCTCATAAAGGTGGAGCCGGGGCTGAGCTGAACGCTGCCAAAATTGGAAGACCAACTCTTTTACCTACAAGCTGAGAAGGTCTTCCACTCCTAAGGATAGAAGACTTCTCCTTCTGTGTGTTCAATATAGTGATTCTCATGTTGGGTTGGGGGCAGTGGAAAAATCTGTACTATTAGTTCATATCAGAAGCAGCTACAAGGTGTTTTGTTTTGTTTTGTTTTATTCAAATCACACATTTCTTCACCCTGGGATTCTAGTATGCTACCCTAGTATGGGGATGAAGAAAGAGAGATTTTTTCTTCTCCCCCTTCCCTTCTCCCCAAGAGAATCACTGGAGGGATACCACAGGATGTGCATGTGCTGGGGCAGATGAAGGCGGAGAATCACTACCTACTGGCTTGTCTGTTGACCGCTTATACATGCTGTAGACGGTGTTCAAGAATAAGCTAATTTCTTAGGGCGCCTGGGAGGCTCAGTTGGTTAAGCATCCGACTCTTGGTTTTGGCTCAGGTCATGATCTCATGGTCGTGATCAAGCCCTGCATCGGCCTCTGTGCTGACAGCATGAAGCCTGCTTGGGATTCTGTCTCCCTCTCTCTCTGCCCCTCCCCCCTCAAAATAAATAAATAAACTTTAAAAAAAAAAGAATAAGCTAATTTCCCACATTAACCAATATGGCATGTGTCTACTCCATGTGAACCAAACCAAAATAACAACAGAAACACTTACCTGCATGTTACAGACAGTTTAGTTTACCAACTTGGTCACAGAAGATAAAATCACTACATCAAAAATATTCAGCCTCTAACTGGTGTTTTCATTTATGATGAATATTATTCGCCAGTCGTTGTTGAACAGTAACTATAATACATATATCCTGAGGGGATGAAATAGTGACTTCCGAAAGTTTTGGAATTATGGAACCTTACTGTTATCCCTAAATTGTTTATGTGTTGGACACATGTTTTTAATGTAAAACAACAACAAAACACTTTTCACTTTACACAAGCCCTTTTGTGATAACTCTAGACACGAGTGTCCCAGAGCCAGACTCAGGAATGCTGTCACTCAGCTGAAGGGGTCGTCTATTTATTTATTTAGATTGACTATTTTGTTACTTTTTATTGCTAAATTGTAGTCCATTTCCTTTACCGAGTCTATTCTCCTGCCTCTTGACACCCGCCCAGTCCCTGCTGAACGTGTCTTTTAAATTCTGACACGTGAATTCAGTCTAAACTTTGTCTGGCTCACAAAAATTGGGTGTGTTTCGTGCTTCAGTCAGTGGACTCGGAGTAAGTGTCCCTCCTGTGATGGCAGAAGTATGCCCAAGTAGTGCCCAAGACACTGGCTTCAGCCTCTGCCGACAACCCTGAGGTCTCACAGAGCGTTGAAGGTTTGGCCCGCGTACCATCAAGAAGCCGACATCCCCATCCTAAGTACAGGCCTGGCCTAAGGTTAGCAGTAAGCCCAGCATTTCGTTGCTTCATTTTCCTATAAAGCTCTGGGTTGCTGATGGAAGCAAAATTCCAATGTATTGACACACTACCACATTGTTAACACGATAGGGAGGATCTGATTATGGGAGAACAAGTCCAAAAACGGTAAATTGACAAAAAAAAAAAAAAAAAAATCCGGGGCCTTGCTTCTCCAGGCAGCTTTTGTGGTTGCATTCCTTTATTTGATGTGGTCCCTCGTTCTCCTGTGCCAAACGGTGCAGCGTGTAAAAGTGATGAAGTTGCAAAAAAAAAAAAGGGCAAGGGAGGGGCCAGGAGGAGATAGGGAGTGAGCTGCTTAGTAAGGAGAGAAAGAAAACAGAGCTTAGGGATCAAAGACAGAAATACCTGTTTCTCCAAGCAGGAGGAAGAAAGAAACGTGGGACTCCCTTCCCTGTGCTTGGGTCCAGACTGAGCCCGCTGTCCGCTGGCGCCTCTCCGGCCAGCCCAGAGCAGGAGACAGGGAGGCCTCAAGCTGCCTGTAGGTGAGAAGAAGAGCGGCTGGAGAAAGTCTGAGCTGAGTGCCGTGGGTTACCAAGAGCAGCAGGGTTAGCCAGGGAGGGCCCCAGGGGAGAGGGGTGGAGAACAAAGGCTGCCTTCCATCATCAGATTATGGGACTGAACACGTTTTAACACCAGCCAACCTCGGAGGCAAGTCCTGAGACAAGCCTTGGAATCCAAAGGAGGAAAACGTTTCCATGCAAGAACAGGATTTTATTTATTTACAACTTTCAGGCTGGGCAGCTTTTCTAATTGTATGGTTTGTGACTACCCAAAGTGACATTTCTGAGTTTTAAAATTATCTCTTTTTGCACTGTGAAAAGAGCATATATGATTCATCTTAATATTTCTGAGGATCAGTCACCAACTAACAGCTAGTATTTTGGGTGGGAGGAAGGCTTTTGTAGGCAGCTTTTTCACCTAGCATAGAGGCAGAAAGCACCAGAATATGCCTCAAGCTTCGTTTGAGATCATATAAATAGCTCTCTTGCACAGTGTTCTAATCCAGTGTCGTTATGAGAACTCCCACAGTGCACAGGCTGTTGCCTAATGTCCACCTCGCCCTTGCCCGAGAAAGACTAATGCTTGTGGTTTCCCTGCTGGTCCAATATAATTTGTAAGAGGTTTGACCATAGGGGCTTCTTTTCAGTCCTGCTAACCTAATCCAGGTCTTTTGGGCTCTGTTTCTTCTTGGATATATACTTATCCTCAGCATCCCTAGAACTGTCCAACGATCCAGGATCCCAGATCAAGAGTCCACAAACTCCAGCCCACTTTGTCTGGCATGCGAGCTAAGAATGATGTTTTACATTTCTTAAATGGCTAGAGAAGCTCTTAAAGAATAATATTTTGTAATTTGTAAAAATTGTATGAAATCCACATTTCAGTGGCTCTGAATAATTTCAGTGGAACACAGCTGCGTCATTCATTTACGAATTGTCTGTGGCTGCTGTCATGCCATGGCGTCAGGGTTGAGTAGTTGCAACAGAGACATTGTGGCTACAGGGCCAACACCGTTTACTGCGTGGTCCTTTACTGACGAAGTTTGACGACCCCTGTCCTAGATCCTTGAAACTTTCCTTTTCATAGTGACTATTTCAGAAAATGTGTATGCATTTACTGACTTTCAAAGTCCATTTTGGAAATGTGACTCCCGTATCTTTCCCTACATTCATTCGACTTTAATACCACAAATATTTATTGAGTGCCTACTATGAACTTGGCACTGTTCTTTGTTTCTGGTGTAACAGCAGGGACCAAAACAGACAGAAGTCCCCATTCTAGTGAAGGGTGGGGAGGGGGAGAGAGTAAACAGGTAATAGTATGTAGAATGTCTTATGAATGTATATGCTGTAGAACAGGTAAAACAAAGACGAGGGGAAACCCAGGCTGGAGGTGGCTTGTTTCAAATAGGTTGTCCAGGAAGCCTCCCTGAGGAGGTGATATTTGAGCAAGACCTGAAGCAGGTGAGGAAGCACGCCCTGCAGATGGCTGGGAAGAGTGTTACAGGCAGAGAAAAGACCAGAAGGACTGACCAGGTGTCCGAGGCGGAAGCACTGAGGTGAGAGTAGCCCCAGCTTACCCACGGAGGCAGGAATCCAGATGAGAAGGTACGGGAGATTGGACAAGGCTGATTGACTATGGAACGTGGGGGAGAAGAGTCAAGGATGACTGAGGAGCCAGTAGGCTGGAGCTGCCATTGGCCGCTGAGGGCTGAGGGCAGGAGCCGGAGGTTTGCGGGCAGGCTTTGCTTGTGAGTGGGTTGAGTTAGAAGTGCCCTTGAGACATGCAGGCAGAGGCATGGAGTCAGCGATCGGCTGTCTGAGTCCCACGTTGAGGAAAGGTCTGAGCTAAAGTATAAATGTGGACATTGCCAGTGTAAAAGAGTTCTGTTAAGCGATGAGGTTCATTCTCCAACCTCAGACTTTCCTTATCTCCAGGACATCTCTCACTCTGTGACTACATAGAACTTCTTTGCTAACCTCTAATTTTCTTTCCTGCCCAGGTCACTGCTGGCAGGCGTCAGGATCTACTATCGTATCTTCTCACCTCTTCTCCAGGCAGTTGCCCGTTCAGCAGTAGCTGGAGTATGAAATATGCTTTTCTCGTAGGGACAAAAGCTGTTCGCTGCAGTCCAGGACCCACCGTCTGCTGTGTGCACAGTCCCGAGCCTTTGATCTTGTGCCTTGCCTTGTAAAATAGAATCTCTGTCCTTTCTTTAGACCCCAGTCTTGATTTCACTACTGCTTCACCTTGCCGTCTGGTTACCTGCATGTAACCACACTGCCTTTTGCCCCTGTTTAAATCAGTAGCAATCACCTTTTTTCTGGTTGTTTCCATAAATATCTTTTACTTCCAGGCTAAGCCTTAGAGTCCTTAAGAGCATGTCTAGACTTTCTTTACCTTCTTGTCTGCAGTGCCTTTCAGTCAATGACCTAATGCCCAGGGATGGGACGCAAATTTGCTTTTACTGCCCCTTCCCCATTCCCAGTCCCTGTCGTGCATCCTCAGCATGAAGTACAGAGCAGTGGCGTGAGGACCTCCTGCACCTACGTGCAGTAGGGAATCTTCAAATGCAGATTCCAAGGTCCCATCTCAGACCTGCCGAACCTGATAAATCAGCTTCTTGGGGTACATGCCTGGGTATCTGAGTTTTTAACAGGCTCACCAGCTTATCCTCACACAATCGTGAAAACTAGTAGGGCAGAGAAAAGACTGCAACCCCATTTTCACTGTTTTCAGCTCTAAGACTTTGGGCAGGTCATCCATCTCAAGTCTAGTCTTCTTATCTCTATAATGGGTAGAGCAGCACTTGCTACCTACTTTGTAAGGCCGTTGTAAAAAAAAAAAAATTAAGAGCACTTTGGAAACAAATTGTGAAGTGTTAGGTTCTGGCCCCCCGGCTAATCTCATCTTCTGGTATCTCCGCTTGCGTTTGTGTGGGCAAGCCCAACTGCAGCTTCCTACAGATTAGCTCTTTGAGCACGGAGACCAGTGATGTGCGCACAAAGTCGCCTGATGCTGTTGATGTGCCTGAGCCTTTTGTAACTAACAGTAAACAGGAATCAGGTGGATACCCTTCTCTGCCCTGGTCAGGCAGAGGCATCCCCCCCCCCCCCGCCCCATTCTCTATATCTACCTTTGACGATCATTAAAACCAGTGTGCCATGAGGGAGTTATAAAAAAAATGCTCGTGGATTCAGTTGAGGGTAACCGTGTGTTCACTGATGTTTTACTAGCTTTACTGGAGTATATTTGACAAATAAAACTGTAAGATATTCAAAACATACAGTGTCATGATGTGATACATTCAGGTATTGATCTTTAACCAGTAAATATGTTATAAAAAGTACTTCATAGGACAAGTAACCTCTACCTGTGTAATAAGAGAGCGGTAAAGCCATTCATTGGAACCTCAGAGTTGTAAATTTATAACCAACTCATAGTAACTTTACACATTCCTGATGACTGGCCTTTGAAAATAGTTCCAGTTCTTAAGGAAATTGCAGCAGAGTCCACTGCAGATACGAGGTGAGGGATCAAAAGGCAACAAGAGGGAGAAAGCTTTTCTTTTGCCTGCGCTGTTCATGTCTCGCGTGGCCAGGCATCATTGTAAGTAGTTCATACCAAATCTTACTAGAACATCTGCTAAGTCCGTTGTTGTTTTGGGGGATTTACTTTAAATGCTTTTCCACATGCTAACAGAATCCTGATGGTGGACATCTGTTAAGATTACCGTCCCTTGAAGGCTTTTTTAAAGACGTTAACAAACTTAAAAAACACATTTCCGAACAAAAACTTGGTTAGCGTTCATGTTGTGGGACGTGTTCTGTTTGCAATTACAGTATTCCCATCTTTTGTATTTTTTAAGTGTAAAGTCTCTTGGCTTGCGTGCCACCTCGTATCTGCCGAAACTGCCCCTCGAGACCTCCGGCCCTCAAAGTTCTTCTGGGTTTCCTGGGGTTTGCTTGCCTACAGCGAAAAAGGCCTTAATTGCTTCATTTCAGGTTCCTAAATCAGTTTAATAAATGCCCTGGAAGCAGCCTCAATGGCTCAATCACCCCAGGCGTCTGCCCGAACCACCCAAGCCGGAAGGAGCCCAATAAAGCCAGTACACGTGGACCCGATGTCAGGTCCGCAGACAGGGACTGAGAAATCACAGAAGCGATAACTGGAGGGTAGGGTAGATCTAGGTCAGAGACACCTGGATTTAGCTGCCTCTCTGCCATTTACCACATCTGTGACCTCGGAGAGGTTCTGGAACTTCTCCAAGCCCTAGCCTTCCATCTGTAAAATGGGGTAACACCTCTGTCGCAGATTGGTGTGAAGCAGAGTTGATGTCATCTGGGAGGGCACTTAGTACGGTGCCTGATACCTAGTGCTTCTCAAATGGGCCTATTATTCCCTCTCTGTCCTGTGGAAAATTCAGTCACTGTACCGATGAAATCCGTCATATTTTAAACTCTTCATGTATACTGTGCCTAAGCAAAGAACAGCTGATTCAAATTGTCCATATAGTATGTCTTCACAGTTTTAAGTTACTCTATTTAATAATTCCATAACCTTCTAAGTAATTTTACTTAACAATTTCAGCTTCTTTTTAGACTTTCCTCCAGAGGGACATTTTCCGAGTATTTAATCATATTTATCATTGTCTCAGAACATTTCCATTTTCATGTGTCCCTTTAAAAATGGGAAATAAGAAACGGAATACAGTGCTCTAACAAAGACCTGATTTATGCTGTGAAGTGTGCTGAATCGAAACACTGGGTTAGTCACAAATGCAACGTGGCCAGGCCCCCATCGGCGCTCAGTGAAGCCCTCATCCAGGTTGACTCCCCATGTTTTCTTCTACTTGTAAACTTGTCACTGGGATCTCCTTGTCTTCTCCTGTTATACTCATTGAGGTCTTCTTTTTATTTTGAATTATATGCTGATTTTGTTTAACTGAGGTATCAAGAGATTCTTGAGATAGCTCGAAGTTGAACCTATAAAACGAGACAAAGACTAACTAGCACTAGAAAATGCTTTGCTAGGAAAAAAAAAAATCCAGTTGGGAGAAACAAACAAACAAACCAGAGTCTCTCCTTGATGTACTGTTTGTGCACTCATGGGTTTTCAGAAGCTATATATGACTTTTTTTTCTCTATCCTACAAGTTAACTTGTTGTGACATATGATATCTTAAGAACACATGAGATGACACAGTGATGAGTTTCATGGATACAAGCTTCTTTGAGGATAATTCCAGCTGCTTACACCACCGTTTCAGGACATAGGGGGTTAAAGTTTCAACTTTCTCACACCTCTTTCTATGAAAGAATTTCTAATGAGAAAGGACATAGACTTTGGAACCAGGAAGACTCTGCAGCTTACTTGCCTGGGTAACCTTGGAAAGATACTTAGACGCTAAGAACCTTGGTTTCCACTTCTGTAAATTGGACTCACAAGGTCCACTTGGCCGGGTTGTTACGAGGTTTAGAGATAATGAAATGCCTGGTAGAGTGCCTGGCAAAAGTGGATACTCAATAAATACCAGTGACTTCTGTTTTGCTGTAATGGCCCTCCTGGCAGGCCACCAGGAAACATATTCTGGCATTATAGAGTGCCCCAGATTCCTGAGGTCCCTGGCATTCCTCTACTGTGAAGGGAATTAGCGGTGGTGCCCTAATCACATCTCCAGAATGGGAAACTAAAGTCCTCAAACAGAGTTAGGCATACAGTTAGTGTTTGTTGAATCGAATTGAAGGCTCACCTTTCCTTAGGAGATCTCTTAGCCTCAGGGCTAGTGGTAGTTTGTGTCCTGCCATCCTGGAAGTTCCCCGTGTCAGTGCTTCACCCTCCAACACTCCCCGGAATCATACCATGGAGGAGGCAGCTTCCTCTCCCTTGGAAGCCCATTCAAAGGCAATAGCAGGATGATAACGCGGAGGCAAGTGTCTCTGCAGGGCCTTGACATAACCCTTGACCATAGCGTACTCAAACAGGAGGCGTTTTAGAATGAAGTCTCTCTTGGAGTGCTTGGTGCTATTTTAATATTAATGTAATTGTGATTGTTATTTCTCCCTTAAGATAGATGGGTCTTTTGAGGGGAGTGTTATCCCACTACACTGATGGGAACGTTGAGTAGAACCAAACAGAACAAACTTGGTAGAAGCAAGAATTATAATTGAAAACCACTGGCCCTTCTTGCTTTCCCCAGTGCCAAGTCATGTTTGGCTTGGGCCGGTAAGAGTTACTCTTCCATAATGGGTTAAAATCAAACCCTGCTGTCCCATGTCAGGCCTTCAGACAGGCTGACTCCCTGCATTTTTCCATGTCAGAATGCTCAAAAATATTTGCTTTGTGTTGTTGCACTGTAGCCAAGTCAAGTCTTCAGTGTTAGAAGTGCTCTGAGTATTTGCAGACAGAGCCAGGTTCGCAAAGGGCTCTCTTGGCTGTATTTGCATGGAAAAGAATTGTATCCATACGATTAACACAGACAGTTCTTCTATTTGACTTTTACATCCAGTGAGACAGACCTGGAAATGCTTTTCTGGCTACCTTTTGGTCTGTTCAACTCCATTGTTGGAAAGGTTTCTCAGACTCTGGCCTTGTCCTTCTAATTTATACCCACAGACTCAGTTTCCATTCTAAGAATTATCAGCCAATTTCATGGCTCATCTCAGTCCATAAAGAGGTAGATGGTACTTTCTCATCAGAACAGCCCTTTCACCCCTTTCTCCTCCCAATTTCAACCTGAGGCGCCACCCCAGTAGTTGACTATCCCTCATTTTTCACCCCGCTTCCTCAGCTCACCAGTCTGGAGATCAGAAGAATCAACAGCAGTGGCCCCCTCCACCCCCTCCTCACCCTGTCCCCAGCCCCTCCCTGCCACTAAGCCAGTCGGTCCAGCCCTGCCTTCTCTCCAGCCAGCCCTGCATTCCTGGGAAGAGCTCGGTGAGCCCTGGAATCCGCACAGTCTCAGCTTTCTGTTGTACGTGCTCGACCCAGTAGTTTTTGATTTATGAATATTAAATAATTAGAGATCACAAGGCCTTACCTCCATCTTGCACCCTTTAAAAACATAATAGCTTTTTTATTTCATGGCACTTGACTTTGTTTATTCAGCACGATCAGGGCAGCATTCAGGCTATAGCAAGCCTGTTAAATATTTACCCACGGGGCGGATATTTATACATGAATCAGCAGCACTTATCAGTGTGTGACGCCAGAAGTCAGGTTCAGTACCCTCATAAGCTAAGGAACTCCTGAGTTAAAGAAAGGGTGCAGTAAGTGTCATTTTAAAAATAAACTCTCATTTAAAGCAATCCTTCATACTATCTGAAGCACTTCACACATTGAGGCTCCCCCTGCAAAGCCAACTTAGTCATTCGCAATAAGACACGGCAGAGAGGTTGGCTCCTCGCGTCCGAGATCCAGTGAATCTGGTTGTTTGATGGTTGGGGTGGGAGAGATCAAGGTATGAACAAAACCAGCAGGAATGCTTGCTCTGCTGCTGTGTGGAAGATTGTCGGGAGAGACGATGAGCTGTGCAGCACAGCGCCTGCTTCAGTGGTAGTCTGAGTGCTTCCGGAACCCCTATAGCGTCCCTGGAATCCTGGCCCAGCTCACTGGTAGCCAGGCCCACCGTTTCTTCCTGTCCCTGCAGCCCTTTCAAGACTAAAAGCCCCCTGCTCCCGGGGAGGCAGGTAATTGAGCAGTAACAGCATGGACTCTGGCAGTCGGCAGACCTGAGCTCAGATCTTGACTTTACCATTTTCTAGCTGTGTGAACCCAAGGAAATTTCTTCTGCTCTCTGAGCCTCAGTTTCTTCACCTGTAAGATTACAGTGGTAATTGTCACCTCATTGAGTTGTGGGGAGGATTAAATTCGGTAACGAGAAAGCCCCTAGCAACTAGTGTTAGTTCCCGATAATCACAGAGGCGGAGTGCAGAGAGACGGGCCTGGCCGACGGTCTTCGGGTTTCTCCACCCCTCTGCTGCTTTCCATCATTACAGGTAATTTTTGTTTAATGGCTGTATTTCGGAAGCAGAGGGAGTCTCAAGTTTAGAAGATTACCCACAGACTATTTTCCTCTTTCGTATTCAATTTAATGAATGATTAAGAACTTATCCTGCAATATTTTGTACAGGTCAAAGCCCATTATAATCAATTCCAGGAAACTGTCCAAGCTATTTTTTTGGAATTTTATTATGCCAAAGATTGTTCCTCTAAGCTATGAGAAGCTGGATCTTGGTATTTTCTGTTAGACAGATATTTCCCCCCAGTAACTACAGGATATAAATATTGGATTTGTTTCTCTCGTACTATAGAATTTTCTTCTGAATCGGTTTCCATCCTAATGGAACCTGTAGAGCCTTCCGGTTCGAAGCGTGCCCTCTGTGTACGTTTGCATACAAAAGAGGGGACAAAAAACCTTCTTCCAGTTCACAAGAAGTCATAGGAATTTTCCTACCTTCTTCAGAGTTTAGGCTAAATCTAAGCCAGTGTCTACGCTGAGAGTAGCAAACGGAAACGATGTTCTTGCTGATTCTATGCAGTTGCAGGCTGTAGATGATTCATTAGTGTCGTACTTAGTCAAATCCTGTTTCCTCATTTTCTCAGTTGTCAGAGTTGTTGTGCTTTTTAGGTATCACCCGAATAGAAAAAAGTCAACAGCAAATATTTCCACCCCATATTGACTTCCTTGTATCACCTGGGATTTTATTTGTGTCTTGGGACGTTTTCATTCCATAAATAAATAAACGTCATTTTCATTCCTACCAGAGAAATTAATTTCAGAAATCTGTAGTCAATAGGGAGACAGTCTGGGTCTGGCACCCTTTCAGTAGTTCTATGTATCGTTCTCTGTATCGCAAACCCTAGGCTAAGTCTTTCTGCTCTAAACTTTTTAGGAATGATTTTCTAGACTGTTACTGTGAAGCACTGTGCTTCCATTTACTGCTTTGTAACAGTGGGGACTTGGTTAATGAATTACCACAGCATTAACAGATCAGATCGATCTTAGGGGTCTTCTTATACCCCATCATATTACAGAGATGGTTTAAGGGGCTTACAGCAGGAAACCTACACATTGAAATAAAATTCAAGTAAGCAAAACAAATTAGGACCAAAGGAAAGTGAGAGTAGGAGAAAAGATGAAAGCAAGATTAAGGATGAGATACGAGGGGCGCCCAGGTGGCTCAGTCAGTTAAGCGTCCGACTTTGGCTCAGGACATGATCTCCGTTCGTGAGTTCGATCCACGTGTCGGGCTCTCCACTGACTGTTCGGAGCCTGGAGCCTGCCTTGGATTCTGTGTTTCCCTCTCTGTCTGCACCTCCCCCACTCACTCAACACTATTTATCAAAACTTAACATTATTTATCAAAAATAAATAAACATAAAAAAATACCAGTTTAAAAGGGTGAGAGACGAACTGTATACTGTGAGGTTCTAAGCAGTTTCTTTAATAGTAGTCTGCTGGTTAATTTAAACTGGAAAAGGAACCTCCACAAAAGTCGTGGAAACTATTTCTGGATCAGTGTTGTGTTTTTGTGCTTGGCTCAGTGATTTTTGACTGTACCTTCTTGTTTAGATGGGCCAAATGTCAATGTTGACTTGGACTAGTTGCAGACTTCCTACCCGTATTGGTCCAGAGACCCAGGACCGGGCAGCATGGTGTTCCAGAAGTTGTTTAATTAGCTGCCACCGTTTAAAACTTAAGACGTTAAATCATCTAGATTTCTGGCTTCACGTGAAAAATTGGGGCCCCGTAAGACCAGGCCTGTGTTCCCATGGGGCAGAGGTCAGCTGAAGATGAGAGGCGGAGGCCCCTTTCCACTGGGTGGAAACCCTCCTGTTCTCTGTGGTCGTTTCCATCACCTCCCTGGGCCGGGTAGACCCTGTCCTAGACCGCCTGCCTCACACTAAACACGAGTTCGCTAAAGCCCCAGGAGGCTGCCCAGGGCCACCAAGCTGGTGAGGGCAGAACCGGTCCCTCCGTCACACTGTTGGGAGCGCTGCAGCAACTCAGTTCGGTTCAATTCACGGGGTTAAGGAATGACTTCTGACTCCTCTTTGCCTGGCACATAACGAAGGGCATGAAAAAAAATGTGTTTCCATACTAGGTCCAACCCGTTAATATTGGTAAGACATTTACCCACGCCAATCTAAATGTGCTAATTTGTACTGTCGTGTGACAGAATCATTCGTCATTATTCATGGGTAACATGAACCTGCGGAATTAACAAAACAGATCCAAATAAAGAAATGTAATCATAAAGTGAAGCCCGTATTCCTGTCGTCATCAATCCAAGTGGTTCGTGGGCAGACCTTGATGAGAGAAGCTGAGTCGGTGAGGGGGGCTTCCCCACTTCCCACCTTGCCCGAGTCCTAAGACAAGTGTCCCTGTCCTCTTGTCCTTCCAGTGCACTTGGAGGCTCCTCAGCTCTTCACATCCCGGCTTTCCCAGGAGGAGGATGTCTCATTGATTATGTGCCTCAAGTATGTCACCTGCTCACCAACAAGGTAAAAACAAGGCTCCTGACCCTCCCCTCGCCCCCCGTGAGGCTCCTCTCTCCAGCGTGGCCCCTCTACAGCCTTGTGTGCAGGCACTGGCCCTCGGCCCCATCTTGGAGTCAGCCTCCACCCGCCATCGGCCTTTCTTACTGCGAATTATGGTTCATCCATTTCTCTCCCTGGTTCTTCGCCCTCTTTCCTTTTCTAAGGATTCTGACCTCCTGTTCCAGTCTTATCTTCATCTTTTAAACTTCTGTCTCCTCTTTCTGAAACTTCCTGTATGTCCTGAGTTTTTGCTAGCTCGTTTACCTTTGAACTCCTCCATTTCCCAGTTCTCTGATGCATGCGTGCATGTGTGGGCGGGGGAGGGGGGGAGTGAGAGGGGGTTGCCACTGGTTAGCATCAAGGTAATTCGCTAGAGCTGCCTTCACCTCTTTCTGTTGTTCTGTACCTCACTTTTTAGTAGTGAGTTCCCGATTGTCCGTGTCCTGTCCAGGAGCAGTTTGCCAGAGCCCGCTCCTCAGGGCGAGATCACCAGGTCAGCTGGTCCAACAACCCAGCGCATCACGTTATCTCCAGCTTTCTCTGAGCTGCACTCATGAGCCTTTACATCCTCAAGTAGCCGAGTTTACATTAATGGCTATTGTCAGATATTTGTAGAAAGTATATGAATATGCTCGTTCCTGTCCAGCCAGTGTATTTAGCTAAACACTGGACGTGTTAATCCACAAGCAATTCTGACTTCCTTTCTCTTCCTCCATGGACTGACTCAGTTCACTTAATCCCCGGAGTACTGTTTTCGGTGCCCCTATTGACTTGTTCACATTGGCTTGGAAAATAAATCTTTTGTTTGGCTCCTTCTTTCAAAAGATGGCTCATTTCTATATAGAAAATATTTTAAAAGTACAATAATATTTCACAGTCTTCAGTATTATTTTTTAAATGTCAGTGAAGCTAAAATCTGGCAACTCTGCAGTCTGCGGGCTTGGCACACACTCCAGGGCATCGTGGAGTGGATGCTTCTTACTGGACCAGATCCCCCCGGCCTCTGCCGTCCTTCGGAACTGATCGCAGGATAGAGTTCTTATTTACATCGTGGCACTTTGCACTGCCTTCAAATCTGTGTCCCAGTATTTTAGAGAAACATGCGAATTTGGTCTTCCAAAATTGAGAAGAAAAGCCTTTTTTTTAAAGCTCCCCAATTGAGATTAATTTCTAGTCATACATTTTTCTCTAAAAAATTGTATTACCATTTTCCCAGAAATATAAGAATCAGTCTGTTTTTCTTATCTGGTTCCCTTTCATTAATTTTACTTGTCTTTTAAAATTGATGTTCTTATGCTTGCTACAAACGAGGACAGTATGGGCTGCTTTTAGAAACAATCTCTTCAAATGAATTTCCATAATTACATTGGAATCTATCTTTATAGCCAGTTTTGTTGTGGGTTTCTGTTAAAATGGTTTTCTGTTTTTAAAATCAAGTACACAGAACTGTTTTCATCCCCTTTTTAAACAAAGCCACTTAAGCAAACTTATCATCTGTTTTTCTTTTCCCAAAATAACATTTCTGATCCTGCATTAAGCCTGCAAAGTAAGCACTGTTTTTATAAATTGACATAAACCCCTATTATATAAATAGAATTGTTTTACTTTTAAAGGGTACAAAATGGCTATTACTACCAATTGTGTCAAGGTTATTTCAAGCACTTTATCTAGAGCTTTTGTTAGCCATGGAAACTCATTGTGGCTATAGCCAATAAAAACAATTTGGGGGGCCGCTCTCTCCCCCTGTTTCTTTGAGCCACTATGAGGACATTATAAGGAATGTATTTTTGTGTTTGTAGCTGATGGGTAAATGACTAACTTTCAGATGCCCAGGTTAATAAGTTCACAATTTTTTAAAAATAAAAACGATCATTTGGTGGTAACAAGGCAATGTGAAAAGGCAAAATAAAATCTACTGTAACACTCCTTCTTCTGAATACTAGGAATTTAAAAAGAAAGAATTAAGCATTATCCTGCCTTTTCAATAGGAGTTGTAGTTCAGGATAAAATAGCTCCCATTTGATGAGACGAAGCCCTTCTTTACAGAGAGTTCCAGCTGGTAGGTGCACAAGGAGTGATAGAATTCAAAAGAAAATCACCACTTTTCGGCTCCTAATGAAAAATCTGACTTAGTCAAGGATCTCCAACAGATACTGAAACCATGAGGGGAGGGTCAGGAGGAGACTAGATCTTCCCATGCCTCAAGAGGTGTACCCAGGGTCACTCCTGGCAGCAGCAAAGGGGAAACCTCCCTTTACGATGGAGTAGTCCTGCCGTCGTCACCTGAACCAGTGATCAAGCCCGCCGTCACTTACGAGGTTTACGTGCCAAAAATATTTAACCTGAATCTAGCCATGCTTTTTTTTTTTTAAGTTTATTTATTTCGAGAGAGAGAGAATGCACATGCACACATGAGCAGGGAATGGGCAGAGAGAGAGGGAACGAGAGAACCCCAAGCAGACCCCGTGCTGTCAGCACAGAGCCCTACACGGGGCTCAGTCTTATCACCCCGACATCATGACCTGAGCCGAAATCAAGAGTCAGATGCTTAGCCGACTGAGCCACCCAGGCGCCCCCAATCTAGTCACACCTCCAGTCTGACTTCCAATTAATTATAGGAAATACAGGAAATAGAGGATAAGTATAAGGAGTAAGGAAACAATCAGAGAGTCTAGAATGCAGAACATTCTTCAAGACAACTAGCCCAGTCTCTTTGAAAAGTCAGAATCCTATACGAGCACAGGCATGGACACATGTACACCCTGCCCCCCTCCCCCTGCAGAGATACTATTATTCTACATTAAAGGACTTTCTAGATTAAAGGCCTGATCCTTGAGTATCCCCTGTCTTTTAAAAGAACATTTTGGGGACAATTGGGAAATTTTGAAAATGCCCAGGGTACGAGACGAAGTCAGAAAATGGTTGATAATTTATTGGGTATGGTAATGACATTGAGGCTGTGTAGGCAAAGGTCTTATTTTTTGGAGGTACGTGCCCAGGTATATAGGGAGAAACGTCCATGGTTTCCTTTGAAATGTTTCAGCAAGAGTGACTGATAGCCTGATAGGGAGGCAGATGGCTGGATGAAGCAACTAGACAAAATATTCATAGCTGTTGAATACAGGTGGCAGGAATATGGGCTCTCACTTTACCGTTGTTTCTATTCTCTGAATCTTCGAAATGTTTCGTAAGAAAGCATTTGAAAATTCCCTGCTCCTCAGCGTTGGGTTCCTGTTCCAGGTGCAGTACGTGATTCAAGGATACCACAAAAGAAGGGAGTATATCGCTGCTTTCCTCAGTCACTTCGGCACGTAAGTTCCTCTTGGCTTAAACCCTGTATCAACAGTGTCCTCATGTCCCGATGACCCTGACGTGAGAGCTGATTGAGAAAATAGCAGCTGGTTCTTGTATGTAATGGCTTTTCAATGCCACTTTGATTCTTGTTGGTATATTTGCTCACACTGAAGCTCCCAGGAAGACATTTTTTAGGATTTTGCTAAACATCAGAATCCAATCTCTTCCTTGGAGCACCATCACGACTAACCCCAAGCCCATCAGTAGCAAGGGCAGCAAGACCCGCTTGTTCTTGAGCTCTCTGCAGTGTGCACGGTGCACACCTCCATCTGCTCCCCGGAGTCATGAGGGGGGGAGCCTTGTGGGCATTGTTGGCACATTTGACTGAAGAAAGCCCTGAAACTTTGGGAAGTCTCGTGACCTGGGGCAGTCACCTGCCTGGAAGAGATCGCGCCGGGGCGGGAGCTCCGATTCTCAGGACTCAGGCATCCCGACAGGACTCCTGCTAGCAACAGGGCCACCCCGATCTGGGGGGGGGAAGCCAACGGTAGACGCAAAAGCAGTGGCTCACACTTGGGATTAGGAGTTGGAAGAAGGCACAGAGAGGGGAAAGGAGGCATGGGGCTGCAGTTATGGGGGGTAGGGGGTGGTCTCCTACTGCTGCCCCCCTGGCTAGCCCTTTCCTTCAGGTTGCCGGTGGCCCTGCTGTTCTAGAACTCCGTTTCCCTAAATGGCATCCAGAGCTTCTGCCCAGGGGTTAGCTCAGGGGCAGAGGGACCGTGTTTTCCCCACAGTCTTCTTCAAAAGGTGGGATATTCTACCCATTCAGGGAGACCGAGCCCTAAGGGTGTTAGCGATCTGCTTATAGCCCACCTTATTCCAGAGAAGGTTTGTAAATATAGAAAGGTATATATAGTGACACAAAATTAAGATTTTAAACAAGGAAATGAAGAAATTGGGACCAAAAAGTGGGAATAGGAAGGAGGGGGCGAAACAAAGAACAAAGTTGGCCATTCCCAGGGATATAATTTTATAAACTGTGGCATAATTATGAGCAAAATTTCTGACTCCTCCAAGCAATTTTAAGAAACTTTCTCATTATCCATAGTGGAATTTTTTATGCCTCTAAAATAGAACTGTCAATATCTAAACAGTGTGGCTGTCTCTCACATAAGTCTTTACTACTTAACGATTTTTTTCAGCTTTATTTATGAACATTTTGAGAAAGTACTTATGATTCAAACAGTGGTTAGTAAATGGTACCACTGGGCTGCTAATTTTTGAGGAAGATTAGTATATAGAATGAAAAGCGAAGGAGCTAACACGGTACCCTCCCAAGTAGGGGACACAGACCCCACCTCACTCCGTTCGTACCCAAGAAAAATATGAAAACTTGCATTTATATCTTTCTTGAAAATCCCATTCTTTTTTAATATACATTTTGTGTATGTTTTATTTTGCATATAGTACAATAATGTAGTACTATTTGTATACAGCTACTAAATCCTATGCAAATACTATTACTGTACTGTATGCACAATGAAAAGGATTCTGTGCTTGTTTTTACTTACAGCGTGCAGCATCTAAAAAGCTTAGATAGTGGTATTTAATATATTGAGTTAATTATAAATTCATGAAAAGAAATATAAACCGGTGAATAAAATTAGTGACCTAAGTCAAAAGATCTGAATGATGTGCCAACAGTCTTTGAGCAAATCACTCAGCCTTTAGCATCTGAATTCCCTTTGCCTTTACGATGGGTTCACCCTTCCTACGGAACCTGGCAGGCCATCGGTACTGACAGTCTGATCGGCCCGACTCAGTCAGGGAGACAGCAAACGCCACTGCTAGTGTGGATGACAGAGAAGATTATGCCTGTCCTCAGTTTGTGGTTAGTATTGTCACATTCTAGTGACATCTCCCAAGCACTCAGCTCTTGAGGGGAACAGGGGAGGCCAGCCTATCAGGATTCTGCCCGGGCCCTTAGCAGTCAGGGGCTGTCCTTGACACGTCCTGTGCACCTCCCACCTGAATCAGTCACCACCCAGCTCACGTGGCTACTTTGTCTTGAGCCCAGTGGGGAGGACAGGGGATACCAGTGAAAGGATTCCAAATGCTTTGGAAGAAAATAACATAGACTCCCAAACTTCATAACATTGTCACTGCTCATTGCTATTTAGTGCCCTAGTGAAAGTGGGTCTTTTTTTTTTTTTTTTAACATTTATTTATTTTCGAGAGACAGAGACAGAGTATGAGCAGGGGAAGGGCAGAGAGAGAGGGAGACACAGAATCTGAAGCAGGCTCCAGGCTCTGAGCCGTCAGCACAGAGCCCGATGCGGGGCTCGAACTCACAGACCGTGAGATCATGACCTGAGCCGAAGTCGGCTGCTTAACCAACTGAGCCACCCAGGCGCCCCTGAAAGTGGGTCTTAATCACCATCCAGACAGCAGAGTCCCTGCTGACCTGATTGCTTAATTTGTCCTTTTACTCATAACCAGTAACCAGCATTTGCATAGCATTTTTTGGTCTATCTTACTTGTTTTTCACAACCCTGTAATGAAGCTCAAAAATATCGTTCCATTTGTTTTACAGATGAGGAAACTGAGGCTCCAGAGGTTAGTGATTTGCCCGGAGTCATGATAGATAGTAAATGGCAAAGCTGTAACATAAATGTAGATGCCACTGTTCCAAATCCCACGTCCTCCCTGTGGTAACACTCACTCACCTTAAATGCCTCTTGGATTCAGTCACCATGACTCTAGGAAACTATTCTATACGTGGTTCCATCTCTTTTATGCCTTGTTTTTATGAGGATTTCTTCTTTGTGTGTTTATGTTTTTATCGCCCAGGGGCGTCGTGGAATATGATGCAGAAGGCTTTACAAAACTCACTCTGCTGCTGATGTGGAAAGACTTCTGTTTCCTTGTGCACAGTGAGTACAGTTTCGCTATGAGCATGTCGGCATACGTTCATTTGCATGTACGTACATGTACTAAACCATATGTAATAATGACTGTGAAAACCTTTAGTGCCCTGATGTGATTCCTTTCACTTTAGTACACTTACCGCATGGTCTTAAAGAGAAAATGTCTCTAGACCAGTGGTTCTCAACCAGGTAGAATTTGCCCCTCCGCACATGTTTGGCAGTGTCTGTAGACATTTTCGATTATCATGATTGAGCGAGAGGGGAGTGAGGATGTTGGTTGTTGCTACTGGCATTTCGTGGGTAGAGGGCAGAGAGATTGCCTAAACATCTCCAACGACACCCCACCCCAATGACAACAAAATCATTGGGCACCAACTGTCAATAGTGCTGAGTTTAAGAAACCTCAGGTTTAAGAACTCAAGGTTCTAGATTCCTATTTCATCTTTCTAGCATGAGGTTCCAAAAGTTTCAGGATTATTCAAAACACACTTGCTTTGGTCACATGGTTATCATCCTTATTAGGCAAAAAGACTATATCTTTGCTAATACATAATAGATACGTAAAAGGTGAGACAAGTTGGAATGTATTCCTGGAATCACGTTTCAGTTTTATTCCACAGAGAGGCGTATTTAAATGCTTGTTGTGTTACATTAATCAGCGAGTCGGTAAACTTTGGTCCAGCTTCCTCTTGACGGATAATTTGGGGTCTCTTTCATTTATTTCTTTGTAATATAAGAACCATTGACCCATGGTGCCAGGTTTGCTATGTAAAATGCCCAGTCTTTAAGGCGAAGACTCGTAGTTCCAGCTCTTGCAAATCAAGTTACAGAAAAGCAATGGGCTTGGCTTGACTTCATTCAGTGGCTAAAACTACCCTAACCCTTAATAAATTCTTCCAGGAAGAGGAGCCCTGGCCATCAGACAGCATAAAGCCATTGACTTGGGGATTTTTGTTTCCCCAGAAGGCCGACATTCTTGGTTGTGATTTGCTTAGGCTAAAAAATGGTTCTTAAATCCATTTGTCGTACCCCATTTCACACCAACAGACAGTAAGGGGAGAAAGTCTCGAATACCATGGTAGAATCCACACAGAGATAACTCAGCGTTGGCTCTGATTTTGAGGTGCTTCCCAATACAAACACCTCATCACGCAGTGCTTCGTATCGGGCTTCTACTCTGTAGCTGGTCCTGCACTGGGATCATCTCTTTAAATGCACCTGACGAATGCAGGCATATCGCTGCATGTTAATTCTATGCACAGATAAAAAGAGTTGAAGAGGTAAGATTTTAATCTTGGATGTTCCTCCAGCTAGTTACGTGACGTTCAGATCACTGGGACAAGCCTCCCTGTGCTTTCGTTTCCTCATATGCACCCTGGGGATCTGGTTGTTAAGTCCTGTGGAGACGTTCGAGTATGGAGCTTAACCCGTGATATGGGGCCAGGTGGAAGAGGAAGCCTCACGGTCAAGGCCTCCTGGCAATCTCCTCTCTGCTTGCCGTCTTACGTGGCCCTACCGGTTCTTCCAGCCACCGCTTTTGAGTCTTACCTTAGGTGTTGCTGTTTTGTTTTCTTCATTCGGACTCCTGATTCCTTTGTGAGATCCCAGTTCCTATTTGCCATATTCACTCTGCGCTCCATCTGGATCCCAGTGAGTCGGCTTCTAGCCTGGTAACCCGGCCCCAGATCCAGATTACATTCTTGCGTTGTGTCTCATGACCCTGAACAGTCGCCTGGGTGACTTGGTTGGTGCGATTCTCCTAGCCTGCCCCAGCAAGAGGGGCCTGCACCCTGCCTCGAATGGTGGCAGTGACAGTCAGAAGCCTCCCAGAGAGGCTGTGAAAGAAGGACACAGGAAAGAGAGACACACAGAAGGATAACTGCAAACATTAAGTTAGAGGAATGCTCAGCTGCAGTGGCATGAAAGCTCAGCTCTTTAAACGAAACGGACTTCAGTTTCCTAGCCATGGTTCTACTTCCAAGACACTCGAGGTCAGATCCTATCAGGTAGAAGGGAAAAAAGATACTCTTGGCATTGCTCATTCTCACCTGAGTTTTCCACATGCAACTCAAGACTCACTCTTGTGGTGGCGAGCAGGAGGGCTGCCCGAATGCAGGAGCACTCACCTGTCAACTCCTGCTCTCCCTAAGCAGCACATTTGGTGTCAGAGCGATTCTTGTTCCTTCGGAAGGTCTGTTCCCCAAAGAATATTTCCCCTGCTACCATGCGTCCGGTATCTCTTACAGCTTCTCCACCTTCCTGTCTCCGCTTTTCCAAGTCAGACGTGCAACATGAAGTCCCAGAGTCATGGTTTCACTTAGTTTTGGTTCTCTTCCTCAGAAATCTACAACCCACAGGCACTCTTTACAACAGCTTATAAGGACTTTGGGATTCGTTTAATTCACCTTTTCCAGAGTGTTTCCTCAGGGTATTATTCTCATCCTCCCCAGGCTGCTTGCCCCTTGTCTCTTGGCATTACTGCCTGCCCTCATGGCTCCTTGGCAGATATGACCTCGTCTGTGAATCAGGGGACTCGAAGCTGTTTCCTGCTCCATCATTAACACACAGCCTGTCTTTACATATATTATTCTCACCCTTTTGTTTCTTTCTTATACCTAAAAGGTAGGACTTGCTGTATCAGAGCAAAGCTTGGTTGGATAACGTGTTTTATTCTATCACGCAGTTAAGCATCTGACACTTACCTTGTTTAAGTATCTGCTCGCGTGGTTACAACACCCAAGGGGCCACTTGTTCCCTTTTTGCTTTCCACGAAGACAGGGAAGTGAACATAGGGTGGCAGAGACTTAACGAAAGAACATTGCGGTGAATTATTCTGAGATCTCAAGGACATGGACGAGGAGGGAAGTGCCTAGAGACGGAGCCAGTCTTCCATGGCTGGCCCCATGCTCCATGGAGAGTGAGCACCTGGCACGACACCGGATGACATCCCTGCCCTCCTTCCTTTCTCCCCCCTTCCCAGGCCCAGGAAGAACACTGTCACTGGGGCGGGTGCTGGTGATAATTCTGACCATTTTGGATCCTGGAGGAAAGAGGCACTCCTCTCCTGAGACAGATGGCTCTGACCTCACACTTCGCCAGGGTGTGCGGAAGCAAGAACGTCCTTGGGGAAGACATTACACACATTCTGGGTTCTCTCAGGAGACTCTGCAGCTTCCCAGCATTCTGACAGTTTCGGGAGTGGGGATGTGGCCATAGTCTGGCTGTGGAGTTTTTTCGTCCATTTATTCTTTCTTTCCTTCCTTCTTTCGTCCATTACCAGCATATTGCAAGATTTGGAACCGCGTAAGAATCAGGGAGTGCTCCCATCCAAAAGTGTTTTCAGGGAGGTTTCCTGGCCATCATGTGAGAACTCTTTGTAGTGGTTATGGAGGTAATTCCATACTTGCCAAGCTCTGGAGGTTGATGTTACCTTTAAGCCAGCACCTTCTCAGAACACTGGGTGTCAAGAGAACCAGACAGCAAAGCACAGAAACACAGAATAAAAGCAACCCCTGGGAAAAGCATCAGCTCTTCTTCATGCTCCCAGGCAGTGGCACTGTAAGTAGCTACAAGAGGAGGCACCGGCCCATGGTCGCAGGACTGCCACTCGGAAGTGGAGGGTGTTGAGATCTGTGACTCCCAAGGCAAGTGAAGGGAGCGTGCGATTGTATGAGAAGCTGTCTTTTCCCATTACCTGTAAATCCTTGGTAAGTGACCCTTTGAGTCATCCAGCCTGGACCACAAGCCAGGTCTCCCTGGCAAAATATCTTTTACTCTAAATCTGACCATTTGGGCTATTCCACTTAATTTTTTACCCTCTCTGCCCCTAAGATAATCACATTAACCCAATTCAACTGAGTTCTGGGTTTATCGAGAACCTGTATGTGCTCAGTACTGTGATAGGTCCTAGGGGATAGAAATGAGGAAATAATTCAGGCAGGATCTGAAGACACTTAGAGTCCGGCATAAGAGTTGGCAAACTCTACCCCGCAGGCCAGATCCCACTCTCAGCCTGTTTTCACATGGCCCTCAAGCTAAAAGTGGTGTTCGTGTCTTTAAAGAGTTGTTGGAAGTGGGGGGAGGAGGAAGAGGCAACAGAGATGGTAAAGCCTAAAATATTGACTGACTCTGTACCAAAAAAGTTTGCAACCCCTGGTCTAGTTGATGAGAAAGGAGATGAGATATTGGTGAATTACAGTGGTCTATCTTTTTAAAACAACTAGTTTGTGAGCGTGCCTACGGCATGCCATGCACAAAGAGACAGTGGGCAGAGAGACAGCTTCAGATGATTTATGTGTAAGAAAGAGATGTAGAAAAAGAGAGAGACCGTCATTAATTAAGTCTTGCGAGAGAGACAGATAACAAAGAACTAAAACTATCAAATAGATAAATTTCAAAGCTGACAAGTACTACAACGGAAAAAAGCAGGGGGCTACAAAAGAGACCGAGGGAAGATGGTGCTAGATCGGTCGGGAAAGACTAGTTCCTGAGCAGAGTGGGGCGGGCTTGCGTCCTCGCCACAGAATCAGCATCGTGTATTTACAGCAACAAGTGAGATGGCTACTAGATAAGTCGGTACAAGCCAGCATCGTGAGGTTTTTCAAAACGTGCTTTTTGTATACAAGTCACATTTTTATATAAATAAATAGATTTGAAGAACAAATCAGAATCACCAAAGTGACTAAAATTGGAACCATGATGTTATAATTCATTTCAGTGTTTGAATTCATTTCAAAGCGAACCTAGAGAAAGTGCAGTATTATTTTAGAATTAATATGATTACCTCAGATGCAGCATCTATGAAGATAGGTGGCTTAGTCTTATCCTTTCTAGTAGGAATAATAGCTATCAAAGCAGCAGGAACTCAAATTGATTATGAATAAAAAGTAAAACTAATCAGTTCTCTATTGTTCAAAGAGATAAAAGAACATGGAAAAAGAGAAAAGAAAATCTACTTTCTAAATGCCTTGTTGCTTTGATTAAGAGAACTCTTGGTCCTTCAGATACTTTAAACATTTTGGTTAATTTTTTTCCTGGACTTCCTTGAAAGTGGTTAGCTCTGGTGGGTAAAGTGGTTTTCATCTTTTGATTACATACAGAAGCACGCCCTGTTCACAGTTTACAACCCGAAAGCTCTAGAACTTGAGCGACCACTGTCACTATTTTGATTCAAATTGAAACTCCTGTTTCATCTTCAGAGTCTACTTCTTTCTAGAAAGTCTTTTTCTGTAATTTCTGGCTCTGGTTTGAGAATTTATTTCATTAATCTTTAAAATATTCTGCTACCTCGGATTTATGTGACACCTTTTTAATGACCTTAAAGGAGTCCTTGTGAGGAGGAGGTTGAAATCGGATGCGTGATCACCAGGCGTTGATTTTTTTCCCTATACGCTCTCATCTATGTTGTGTGATTCCTCTCAGTTGTAACTGTTGGATTAAAGTAATTGCTAAGGTGAGTTTATCTAGTCAGAGAAAGGGCATTAAAATTCAGTGATTTTGACTTAAAAATGTATGCAGCTGCTTTGAAATTAACATATTGTAACCCAAGAAGGCATTTAACTCAGTGAAGGGAAGTGGTTTACAAAGAGTAACTTTTAGAGTATTGATCCAGCTCAGTATAATCTTTTCTTAGAATCAACTTTAAGGTATTATTGACATTGGCGAAACAGGGGCATTCTTTCAGTGCAAAACTTTTGCTGTCGTTAAAGATAATAGTTAGAGTAATAACAGCAAGTGTTGAGTATATACCCTGCTCTGGACACTTCTCTCAGTGTTTTGCGTATGCGGTATTATGTTGCTTAATCCTCATAACACTCTTCTGAAGATGATTACTAGTATTACTGCATTTTATAAATGACAAAACTGTGGCACAGAAGGAGTAAATATACTCACTGTGACAGAGCTCGGATTTAAAATCCAGGCACCGATTCCAGAGCCCACGTGCTAGACTGCATTATTATAATATTTCAGATAATTGGTTGGCAGTATCCCCAAGTACGTGATGAGTTTTGAAAGTCTCTGGGGCTTCCCAGAGAACCTGTAAGCTCCAGGAACAGAAGTGTTTACCAGGCGCTGGGAGATGCGTGTAGACCGTCTCACCCCTCAGGCACGTGAATGGACATCGCACCAAAGACAGTGCTGATCTGAAGGCAGCAAGGCATGAGGCTGGTGTCCCTCCTCAGTAGTGATGACCGGTTGGCCAGCTATACACCCGTGCCCAGAGGCTTGAGGAGGGTTTCACTCTGTGGCTATAGAAAGACATAACTAATTTAAAGAATTAACCAACTATTGGCTATCAAAAGCTAGATTTAAACTGCTTTTAGATATAGTTAATGTGGTCAGTTATAATGGCTCATTATACAAAGTCCTGCAAATGCAAACCTACAGAGTTGGAGCCTAATGGAGGTGTGAGAGTAGCTCAGGTTCTAAGACAAGGGGGAGCGATAGGAACTGCATGCTCCTTTGCAGGATTTGTATTTCTTTTTTAAACAGAGTACAATCCAAACATTTCTGGATTTATCCTGATGGCCTATGAATCTTCCTTTAAAACACACTTTTGGGGCACCTGGGTGGCTCAGTCGGTTAAGCAGCCGACTCTTGGTTTCAGCTCGGGTCATAATCCCGTGGTTTTGTAAGTTCAAGCCCCGAGTTGGGCTCTCTACTGCAGTGCTGACCCTGCTTGAGATTCTGTCTCCCTCTCTCTCTGCCCCTCCCCCGCTCAGGCTGTCTCTGTCTCTCTCAAAATAAATACACTTAGACACTTTTTATTATAAAAATTTCAAACACAGGGGCACGGGGGTGGCTCAGTCAGTTAAGCATCTGACTTCGGCTCAAGTCATGATCTCGTGGTTTGTGAGTTTGAGCCTCACGTCAGGCTCTGTGCTGACAGCTCAGAGCCTGGATCCTGCTTCAGATTCTGTGTCTCCCTCTCTCTCTGCTCCTCCCCTGCTCACACTCTGTCTGTCTCTCTCTCAGAAATAAAATTAAAAAATTTCAAACACAAAAATAGAAAAATATCATAAACCCATATGTACCCATCGCCCATGTTTACATCTTTGTCTACCTTGTCTCATTGGTCCCTTCCTCCTTTTTAATTTAAGTTTTTTCCTGAAATATTTTGAAGCAAATGCAAAATATTTCACCTATAAATACATCGGTGTGTATCTCTAACAGATAAAGATTTAAAAAAAATTTTTTTGAAGATTATTTATTTATTTTGAGAGAGAGAGCACAAGCAGGGGAGGGGCAGAGAGAGAGGGAGAGAGACTGCCAAGCAGGCTCCTCACTGGCAGCACAGAGCCCAACTCGGGGCTGAACTCAGGAATCGTGAGATCATGACCTGAGCCTCAATCAAGAGTCAGGTGCTTAATCAACTGAGCCACCCAGGCGCACCAGGATTTTTGAAAAGGTGTATCCAAAACAACATTATTAGAATGTTTCAATACGGTAACAAATTATGATATTATTTAATATCATCTAATAACAGTCCGTGTTCAGATTTCCCCATTTGTCTCAAGTATGTTTGGGTTTTTTTCCATTTGGTTCGTTCAAATTAGAATCCAAGTAAGTCAGGACCCATGAATCTTGAAAATCCCTACAAGAGAAGAGATGTAGACCCAAGTGATGGATATCACCACCCATTTTCTTTCCCCATAATTTAGCTAAGAAAATATGGAGTGAAATTATTAAAACATCACTTCACTGATGGGCCCGTAGAAGACAAGGTCTGACATTTGCTTATCACCTTCGTTTCAAAGTGCTTTTAATTATCGCATTTAGAATATGAGTCATTGAATCTCTGTCAGTTTTGAATAGAATTCTTAGCACTAGAATGAATGGTTAGAGATTATCTAGCCCAGGGAGGGACTTTTAACATTTTTGTGCCAAAGACCCCTTTGAAAAACCCTGTGGATCCATTCTTCGAACAGTGTTTTAAAACGTATAAAATAAAATATATAGTACTGCAAAGGAAGCGGATTCTATTAAAATACTGTTATCAAGACATTAAAAGTGATTTGATCATACAATTAAAACCGTATGACACAGAATATGAGCTTCTTCGATAACACCTTAAATAACAATATCCAGTGGCAAATCTAATAACCCTTGTAATTTTGAAGTAGTGATGAGCATTAAAGAATATTTTAAGATTTCAACAACACCTGCAATGTGATACAAAAGTATCTGTGATTTATTTGGGTAACAAAGTCAAGGTACTGCTGATCCTGCTGTAGGTTGTTACCAATAGTCATAATTGGAGGAAACGCTAGATTTCAGTTGAAGGCAGTGAGTGTAGAGATACACATTTTTCCTGTGCAACTTCCCAGATGCCCAGATTTGATCCAAGACCTTGTGGAGTGGGAGGTGAAGGGAGCTGTACAGATCTCAGATTGAGAATCTCGGAAAACTCCGTGTTACAGAGCGAGGATGGGGCTGAGTACCTCACCCTCGGCCATGCATGCATAACATTAGGGGAGAATAGGACTAGAATCCAGGTTTCTGCAGTCCAATTAAGTATTTTTCCTATGTTTGAACGGCCCAATCCTAAGATTCCTAGGCGAGGTAAATACTTTTGCAGCAAGATGTGTTCAGTACTGTACTGCTGATATCTTCACACTAGCCTAAAGAACTGTTCGGCATAAGGAAAATTCCAGAAAACAGTGCTCAGATTTAAGGGTTAATGACCTTCCTTTTGCATATTATATGCTCCCTTGTAGCACAAGTTCAACTTTCATAAGTCCATGGGACATTTTTTCCCTATCTTTTTTGAGGCACAACTTACTTTACTTTAACTTACAGTAAAGCTCACCCATATTAGTGAATAATAAATTTTGGCAGCCACGTACAGCCACAGAACTAGCAACCACAGTCAGGATGTGGCCCATTTTTCATCACCCTAAAAAGTTTTTCGTGTGCCTTTGCGGTGGATCCCTTCTACTGACCTTTAGCCCCAGGTAGTCACTGACCATTTTGCGTTGCTATAGTTTATTCTTTTATAGAATGTATAGAATTCGTAAAAATAGAATGAAAAAATATATGGTCTTTTGTATTTGACTGCTTTCACTTAGCACAATGTTCTTGAGATCCATCCATGTCGTGTGTGTGTCAGTACTTCATTCCTGTTTATTGCTGAGTAGTATTCCATTTTTCCATTCTACTGTTTATCCATTTACCAAGTGATGGACATTTTATGTGTTTCCAGTTTCTGACTATTAAGACTAATGCTCCTAGATCAGTCGGTTGAGCGCCCAACTCTTGATTTTGGCTCAGGTCATGGTCTCATAGTTCGTGAGATTGAGCCCTGCATCAGGCTCTGTGCTGCGCAGAGCCTGCTTGGGATTCTCCTCTCCCTCTCTCTCTGCCCCTCCCCCTGCTCATGTTCTCTCTCACTTTCTCTCAAAAAAAAAAAAATCCAACATTATAAAAATAAAGAATAGTACTCCTGTGAACATAATGTAAGTGCAAGTCTTCGTGTGGATGTAATATTTTGTATCTCTTGGGTAAGAAGAATACAGGATCACATAGTAAATACATGTTTAACTCAGTTATATAGTACTGAATTGCTTTTCAGAGGACGGTAACTTGGTACATTCTCACTAGCAGCATCTGAGAGTTCTGGTTCTTCCACGTCCTCGCCAACCCTGCTATTATCAATCCTTTTAATTTCAGCCATTATAAGGTATGTAGTATTATCTCATAGTAGTAGTAGTAGTAATAGTAGTAGTAGTAGTAGTATCTCATTGTGGTTTTAATGTACCATTCCCTAATAACTAGTGATGTTGAGCACCTTTTCATGTGCTTATTTGCCAAGGAAGTTATTTTGTGAAATATCCATTCAAACCTTTTTCCTATTTTTAAATGGGTTGTTATCTTCTATTTTTGAGTCATGAATTCTTTATATATATGAGATGCAAGCCCTTTATCAGTTCTATGCTCCACACATTTTTTTCCCAGGCTGCGGCCTGCCTTTCCATTCTCCTAACTGTTTTTTTTCCAAAGAGCAAAATTTTTCAATTTTGATGAAGTTCCATTTTATCACTTTTTCATTTATGGAGGTGCTTTTTTAAAATTTTTAATTCCAGTATAGTTAATATATTGTGTTATATTAATTGCAGGTATATAATACAGTAATGCAACAATTCTATACGTTACCCAGTGCTCATCATGATAAGTGTACTCTTAATCCCCTTCACCTGTTTCACACATCACCCCCCCATCTGGCAACCTATAGTTAAGAGTCTGTTTTTTGGTTTGTCTGTTTTTTGTTTCCTTAATTCCGCATATGAAAGAAATCATATGGTATTTCTTTCTCTGACTGACGTATTTCACTTAGCATTCTATTCTCTAGATTCATCCATGTTGTCACACATGGCAAGATTTCGTTCTTTTTTATGGATGAGTAGTATTCCATTGTGCATGCGTGTGTGTGTGTGTGTGTGTGTGTATTACATCTTTATCCATTTGTCTGTCGATGGGCACTTGGGCTACTTTCATAATTTAGCTATTGTGAATAATGCTGCAGTAAACATAGGGGTACATATAGCTTTTTGAATTAGTGTTTCCGTATTCTTGGGGTAAATACCCAATAGTGGAATTGCTGGGTCATATGGTAATTCTGTTTTTAATTTTCTGAGGAAACTCCATAGTGTTTTCCACAGTGACTGCACCAGTTTGCATTCTTACAGGCTGTGCTTTTAGTGTCCTGCTTGAGATATTCTTGCCTAATCTAGTTCAAAAAGAATTTCTACATTGTTTTCCTCTGCAAGTTTATAGTTTTAGATCTTAAGTGTAGGTCTGTGGTCCATTTCAAGTTAATTTTTGTGTATGGTGAGAGGGAAGGGACATGATTTATACATTTTTTTCTATATTAATGTCCATTTGTTCCTGCACCATTTGTTGAAAAGACTATCCTTTCCCCCTTGAATTACCTTGGCACCTGTGTCAAAAATCAGCTGGACATGTAAGTGTAGATCTGTTTCTGTGCCCTGTGTTCTGTTCCATTGATCTGCATGTCTGTGCTTTCACTTTATAGTAAGTCTTGAATTCAGAGAGTGTAAGTCCTTTAATCTTACATGTCTTTATTCAGAATTGTTTTCTCTGTTTAGATCCTTTGCCTTTCCATATACATTTTCAAATTAGGTTGTCAATTTTTTTTACGAAAAGCTTGATCGAGATTGCATTGAATCTGCAACTTAATTTGGAGGGAATTGCCATCTTAGAAACATTGAGTCCTCCGATTCATGAACATGTTTTATGTTCTTATTTATTTAGACTTTCTTCAGTTTCCCATAGCAATGTTTTATAGCTTCCAGTATACAGGTCTTGTACATCTCTTGTTAAGTCCTAAATATATTTTAAGCTGTTATGATTGGAGTTCTTTTAAAATTTTTCATTTTCTAATTGTTTATTGTTAGTATATAGAAATACAATGGATTTTGCATATTGACCTTTAGCGGATTCCTTAGAATGTTTATGTACATGATCATGTCATCTGCAGATAAAGAGTTTTGCTTCTTCCTTTCCCACATGTATTTCCTTCTTTCCTTCCTCCCTTCTTTCCTTCCTCCCTTCCTTCCTTCCTTCCTTCCTTCCTTCCTTCCTTCCTTCCTTCCTTCCTTCCTTCCTTCCTTCCTTCTTCTAGTGACCTCCAGACACCTACGCGATAGTTTGTTGGTTTAGTCCTTCACACACCTGTATTTTGAGTACCTGCTCTGGTTGAGGCACTGTCAAGACTCAAGGGATAACAAGATGAATGTCGACCACTCTAAAATGGCCCTCAGTCTATTAAGGAAGATGAACATATAAAAACAACAATGAAACATTTCCAGTGTAATGCTAGGTAACCACCAGATGTTACGGGAACACAGAGAAGGGGCACCCAGCCCGGCAGCACACACAGGAGGGCTGTAAGAGCATCTCAGGCCGGGGGCTCGCATCAACAAAGGCACCGAGGGGAGAAACAGAGTGAGGAGCCATGAGTGGTTTAGAATTTCACCTGGCCAGTTGTGAGAGATTCAGCTAGAGGCAGCCAGAGCCTAGAACTCAGAGAGTCGTGTACCAGGCTGATGAATATGGATGCTGGCCCGAGGATAGCTAGGAGTTATGAAGTGTGCTCAGTAGAGAGGTGGCATATATTTGCGTTTTTTAAAAGGGGCTATTTTGGTATTATGTTGAAGATGATTTGGAATGGGGACCAGGAAACCTAAAAAGATACTTTAGGGAAAAGCTGATTAGACCTAAATGAGAACAGACATAATACAGATGGAAGGGAAGGAACTGCTTTAAGAAATACTTTGAAAGTGGAACTGACAAAACTTAGTGACTGATCCCAACCAGGTGGAGGTCTGAGGAAAATTAGGATGATTCCCAAGTTTGTTGCTGACGATGCCATCGTGTGGAGTAGGGACTACCTTAGGAGGAACAGATTTGGAAATGTCGAGCCCAGTTCAGGATACGTTGAGTTTTATGAGCCACTGGAAATCCAAGCGAAGAGCGAATGAGTGAACACTCACACAGAACAGATGTGTGGTGGAGGCTGTCATCAAACAGCTTATTAGCCTGGAGTCTGTTTTTGGAGTCTGTGCAAACCCCAGTCGTCCCCAGTTCAGATGATTCGGAACTATTTGGCCCAACTTCACCTTTAATCAAAGGATTCAGTCATGGTGGACAGGATCCAGTTTGGACCTGGGACCTTACTGATACAGTTTTCCTCCCATAAGTATGGTTCAGATTCTTGACATGGCCTGACGTAGGATGTCCTGAAAGAGGCTTTTGGGCTTTTGGACTGAGAATGAACCTTGGCTAAAGGTAAGTCATTGCCTTCAGTCAGGTGAGGCTGAAGGAAATGTCAAAACACTTCATAAAGGGACAAATACTGTGTGATTCCACGTATATGAGGTACCTAGAGTAGTGAAATTCATAGAGACAGAAAGTAGAATAGAGGTTACTAGGGGCTGAGGAGACAAGGAGTGGGGAGTTGTTGGTTCATGGAGATAGAGTTTCTGTTTGAGAAAGTGAGAAAGTTCTGGAGATAGATGCTGGTAATGGTTGCACAACAAAGTGAATGTACTTAATGCCTCTCAACTGTACACCTAAAAAGGATTAAAACAGTAATTTTGATGTTACTGTATACCACAATAAAAAAAAAAGAAAAAAGAAAAAGACACAATTCATTAGTAGGCAGGCATCTCACCGGCAGGCTTCTTCAGTCTCAGTCAACCTGGTGTTTTGCTCTAGCTCATTATCAGTCAGAGGTTACTGGTGATAAGAAGTAACCTCTAATAATAGGTAACAATAATAATAATAGTAATGCCGTTGTCGTATATAAATATTATTTGCTGACTGATCACTGTGTGCAAAGTACTGTGTTAAGTACGTTCATAATTCCATAGAGTTCTCTCAGCAGCCCTATAAAACAACACTAGCTGCCAGTTGTCCCATAGCTAGTAGTTGAAGGAAACAGTGTTAGAACTAAGACCTTTTCATTCCCACACTCTCCTTCTCAACTGTTCACTAGAGCTTCCCAGTCCACGTGCGGCAGCACCCTGCCGGGCTGGGAACAGGCTGCTACTCGCTTTAGTTCTTACGGGAGCTGGATCCCATGTCGCCAGCCTCTGCTAGCCTCACACATTTTTCCCAGCATGCCATAAAAATCACACCATTTCTCTGATGAAGCCATGATTTGAAAGAAGTAGGGAAGCATGGTATGACACTATAGTGCCTTTTCTAAAACAATTAGAAGACCCGAGATATGTATACAATCAGGAGAATCCCAACCCCAGGCTGCATGGTGGGGAGGGGTCCTAATTCCTCGTTCCTTTCTGCACGCAAGGTCCTACAGGGTTCTCCAGCGTTACTTCTGAGGTGCCAGCTCTGAGTCTGTCTCTTTGTACTGAGTCTTTTGAGCTCTCCAGAGTGTTGAAAAGGTGGATTAGGATTCCCTGTCTCCAGGGAAACCATAGTGCCTGCCAGCAATCAGCAAACTTTGCATACAGGTGAGCCTAGTGAAGATAATTGCAGAAAGGAATCTGAGTGTGATTGAGGCCAGGGAACTAACATTCCCGTTTTAAACAACTACCGCAGCTTCTGACCTAAACCATTGTTCCCACTCGGTTTGTTTCCCAGTAAAGAGCCAAATTTAGTTCCTTGCATTTTCCCAGTTAGTCTTTCAAGTTAGACACAGAGTCTCTTTCAGCTTTATAGTCCTGGACATTTGTAGGAATAGGGTTTGCCTTTTTATATACTCCCAGGTGACAGGTGCATTGAACTCCAGTGAGCGTTTCAGCATATTCTTTGTGCCAGGCACCGTGCTGAATACTAAAGATACAGGGCCGAACAGGACATGTTCTGCTTCTAAAGAAACTTACAGTCTAATGTACTCAGATTCGGGGAGGCTTTTCCCAGTAAAGATAGTCTTAAAAAAAAAAAAATCTCTTTAGTTATGCTTAAATTTCTTATTTTTCACTTGGCTGTAGCTTGGAAACCTCATATGTATTGTAAACTGTCTTCTGTGTCAGACAAATTAAAAAGAATTTGCAAAGTTTATCCTTAAGCTCTTGTTTGATTGAGACCTCAGAAATGTACTGTGGTCTGAACAAAGCATCTCCAAATGGTGCATAGCCTTTGTCTGATGTCGGAAGAATGGAGTGGGCCAGAACCCTCAGTTCGGGCTGTTCCACCACAGCCGGTCAATGAGGAGGTAGACCCTATGTGACGGGACAGCACTTGAACACTGTATTTATAAGAAGATGAAAACATGATGCTCAGTTGGCCTCTACCCAAGAGGACAGAATACTTCAAAAGACCCATTATTCTGGAGATGAACAGCCCAAGATCGCAGACTCGGTGGACTCCACAGAGAGTAAACAAAAAGAGACTGTATGCTCTAATGTTCAAAGACCGTTTACCCCGGCATCATTCACTGTTTCCATTATTCCAGAGATCACGGGGGCTGCAGAAAACCAACACAGTCAGAAAAAGTGGCTTCTTGATTTCGGTTTTCCAAATTTGATTATTTTAACAACTAGAAAGTACTCTGAAACAACCCAGATTTCACTTTGGTCCCTTGAGAAGGTTAGTTTTTTTTAACCCATGTATGAACCAAGGCGGTACTGGCCAGTGGCTAGCGTGCAGAAGTGGGGGTAAAGACTCCAGTGTCTATTTCGGATCCCATTTTGTCCTGTTGGGTGATGTAGGTCAGCTTCAGTCTCCCTGTGTAAGGTAATAATGCTAAGGGACAGACAGTTGGACAGCAGGGTAGCTGCCGGGGTGATTCACCTTCCACGATTCCTGGGTATTTCCAGTTTGGGAGAGTAGGAAGCAGGTAGGGCTCGGCCAAAATTTTCAAGCATGCGCAGGCTTGTTCTTGCATACATGCACCTACACACACCCCTTAGTGATAACTCTCAGCCACCCGAACACTCCTGGAACTAATAAGGCTTCAAGAACAAAAAGTAACTGTCCCTCCCACACCAAAATATAGGGACCCTCCCTAAGAATCTTCCCTTTAAAAATTTTTTTATGTTTATTTTTGAGAGAGATAGAGCGTGAGCGGAGGAGGGGCAGAGAGAGAGGGAGACACAGAATCCGAAGCAGGCTCCAGGCTCTGAGCCGTCAGCACAGAGCCTGACACAGGGCCCAAACCCACGAACCAAGTGAGCCACCCAGGCACCTCTCTGTTTTTAAAATTTTTTCTTTTATTGTTTGAATAGGCAGTATCTTCACCTAATTTTTAAAAATACACACTAGGAAAAAAAAAAATCTTCCTTCACCCCTGCCGAATCCACTATTTCCCTTCTGATCACTTTTTTTTGAAGTGTGATTGACATACAGTGTTGTGGTCATTCCAGGCGTGCCGCGTATTCTTGTCACTTTTGCTAGTTTTTCAATTCAGCCTTACAGAGTTTCTTCATGTGGATAACATAAATATAAGAATATATTCCTAATTTTCTTCCATCTTACATGACAAGAAGCATATTACACACGTTATCTGCACCTGAAACAAAAACTTTTGATGTCTTGTTACCATGGATGAGCAATTTCTAACCTCCCCTCAGTCGTGGTTACTGAGTTAACACAAAGGCTCAGAACCTACAGCTTTCCAGCTCTTGTAAATTTAGGTGGGATTTATATAATGCCTGTCACTCCCAAGTTGTTATTAGAAATGTCTCTTCAATATCCAGTATAAGACTTCACAATATTTCAAAGTACTTTCCCACTTATCGTCTCCTTCCATTTGAGTTTCCCCAAACCTCATGGAGTTGATAGGGCAAGTATTATCCTTGTTTTTAAGGTGAAAAAGTTAAGGGTAAAGGGTTTGCATTGGGTCACACGTCTGGGCCCAGGGCCATCCTCTGGGTGCCTTATACCACTTCACTTTCCTATTTTCCAAAAACAAGGGAGAAACTGCCTTCCACAGTTCTGTTAATACTTCTCCATATCTACCACGTAGTCTTTCATGGCTTCTTAAAACTTCTTGCTTTGAGATAATTGTATAGTCAGACATCAGTATAAGAAATAATATGGAGAGGCCCTGTGTCCCTTCTGCCCAGTTTCCTCCAGTGGTAGTGCTGACATCCCGAACAACCTGAGCACAGTAGCAACAACCGGGATTTTCACATGGACACTGTCGAGACGCAGAACGTCTCCATCACCACGAGGTTCCCTGGGGCCCTGCTCAGAGCCCGTCTAGTTCTCCTGCAGTTTCGTGAATTTCCCCTGCAGTTCCCCCTAAATCCATCACGCTCGCCCACTGATTCCGTTGTCTGCATACTCGCAGTGTGTAGCGTGACTTGATGTCTCCTGAGGAGATTATTCCCTGCAGAGAAATCCTGCAAAGTTAGAGCTCGATCCTTCCCAAGGAAAGGCAAGTTTTATGTATCTAAATTTACTAAATCCTGTTCCTTTAAAAGTATCTCAGACCTACAAAGATGTCACCAGATCCAGCATTTCAGCAAACAAAAGCTGAGGCTTATGACGAACAGGAGTCATTGCTATACAGTTATTGCCACAGGTACTCAACTTCTAGGGCAACCGAAGTACTTAATAAACATGCCACCTCTTCGTTATCTTCAAATGAGAGACCTAAAGGAAGCACCACGTCATAGTTGCCAGCCAGGATCCATCCCTTATCTGGCTGCTGTCAAACAAGTCTGTAAATAATCAATCCAGAACAGCCCTCTGGGTTGTTGTTTTCTCTCCCACTTCTTCTTCTGAACATCTGGCCTTTGCCGTCTCTGCCTTCTGGAGGGATCCTGTGCTGGAAGGAGTCGGTATATGGATACATACCTGCATTTCCAGAGAAATGGACTGAGGTTAACAAACAAAACAAAACAAAACAAAAAACCAGTCAGTCCAACCCTAGATCAAGATCAAGGCATTTTATAGCAACCCCGAGAGCTGCACTCTGGAACACACAGTGCAGCTCCTTTGGGAAATACCTGGCTGGGGAGTGACTTCTGGTCTCCTGGGCAAAATGTTCACGTCTCAGACAGCAGATCCTTTGTAAAAGGGCAACAGACTCAAAACTGGGCGGTGGCCAGATAAAGGTAGGCCACTCCCGTTTGAATGTTTGTCGTTTTGGTGGTGGGGAGTTTGTTTAACAAGGTTTCTGCCTTATCTGTCTTCTTTTAGATTTATAGCTCCAGAGCCCACGGCCGGGAGGCCACAGATGTGAACACAGGCTATGGAAAGATTAAAAACAAACCTGGGCTGTTTGATAAAAATAATCTTGAGATATTTTGGATTTTGGTCTTTGTGTTGTCATTTTATTACAGCGAAGAGCACATTAGAGGCTCCAACAGAGCCTTGACTGAGAGTACTTAGCAGTACTTGGCTAACTACATATTACAGAATACTGGAAGGAATATTGCCTTGGCATTATATATAGTAAGTGTGCTATTTCCCATTACTCCGCCCCTGGAAAACAGGTGTTGTTCAACCCACTATTTTAATTCAATTAAAAACTATTGAGCCCTTGTCTTGGGCCATCCACTGTATCAGGGACATGGATAAGATATGGTTCCTTCCTCATGGAACTTAAAACGAGAAAGTCATCAATATATCCCACTGTTCTAGAAATTAATATTAAAGTCGTCTCTAAGAAAGGGCCAGATCGAGGAACAAGCTCTTTAGGAGGTGGTGTCTGGCACCTACTTTATGGCCTTTATGCTGTGGATGGGGTTTTGGCCACTACTGCTATTGGTCGTGTATTTAATTGCACCTAAACCAGATACCACCTTTGTCTTCTACTCCTGAACAAAGAGTCAGCCCACCGTTCACCCAGATGGCATGATTATTCCTTCAATCTGTTGATACCTTCTGCTGTTTCTGTGGGAGAGAAAGTGTCTAGGCCCTCAATTCAAATCAAACCAGTCATTGTCATTTACGGAACACTCACTATGAGATCATCACTGCGCTAGATGGTTTATGTGTATTATCTCATGTAATCCTTACAATCCTGCCAGATAAAAATCGTGACTGCCATTCTACAAATGGGAAGGTAGAGAGCAGAGAGGTTTAGTAACCTGCTAAGGTCCCACAAGTGATAAATGCAGAATGATTTTAAATGAGTCCCAAGTGTTCAAACTCTGAGCCCTTTCTGCTTTGCCTGCCTTGGTTTATTTTTCACAATGATAGAATGCTATTCTTTCTTGACTCGTTTAAAAACATTTTTTTAAGTTTACTTATTTTGAGAGAGAGCACAGGGAAGGGGCAGAGAGAGGGGGAGAGAGAGAATCCCAAGCAGGTTCGGTGCTGTCAGTGCTGAGCCCTATGCAGGGTTTGAACCCACAGACCATGAGATCATGATCTGAGCTGAAACCATGAGCTGGACGCCTCACCGACTGAGCCACCCAGGCGGCCCCTTGATTCTTACAGTGATGTGATGTTGCCTTGTTTGGGAGTCTGTTGTGCAGGGGGTGCACGAACACGGACTTGACATACTCATAAATGTTCCAGAATCTCGGAACGGACGGAAAGCATCTTATTTGGCTTTTGCAGTTAAAAGATGGGAAGGATAGAATATGGCCATCTGCAGCCAGATTGCAGTAGAGTGCTTAACTTGCCTGCTAGTGTTTGAGATGAAAGGAGGCTGCTTCACACGTATAGAATTCTTCTGAAGAACACAGGCCCAGGGGCTTAGAGTTTTCACCCATCACCCATCATCTAAAGTTTTGTAAACGCAAGGTGGTTGCGTGTGTTTGATTTGGTTGGGCCTCCAGCTGGACCAGAGCCACCACCTGCCGCCAGGGCCACTTCCTGCTGCATCGGGGAGATTGTTCTTTCAAGGGCTCACCCGCCCAGGCAGTGCCCCAGCATGACCTCCTCCTCTCGTGACACGGGCCCCACGGGGAGAGCTGGCCTTCCAAATGCAGTGATGTGACTTCAAATAGTTCCTGGTTTTCTTTCTTTCTTTTTTTTTTTTTAAGTTTATTTATTTTTGAGAAAGAGACAGAGCATGACCGGGGAAGGGGCAAAGACAGAGGGAGACTCAGAATCCGAAGCAGGCTCCAGGCTCTAAGCTATCGGCATAGAGCCCAGTGTGGGGCTCAGACTCCCATACCAACAGATCACGACCTGAGCGGAAGTCGACGCTTAACCAACTGAGCCACCTAGGCACCCCTCCGATTTACCTTTTTCAAAGAAAAATACAATACACTGTGAAGGAAACAAGCTCTTAAATGTCCTGCCCTTCTTCCAGCTTGGTTGAGCTATGATTGAATTTTTAAAGTTGCCTATACATTTGACCCTTGAGCAATGCGGGGTCCGTTGTGCTGACCCCCGTGTGGTCAGAATTCCAGGTAGAACTTTTGACTCCTCCAGAACCTAATGACAAATAGCCTACTGTTGACCGGAAGCCTTACCGATAATATAAACAGTCAGTTAACATATTTAGTATGTTTTATGTATTGTATACTGTATTCTTATAATAAATTAAGCTAGAAAAAGAAAATGTTATTCAGAAAATCATAAGGAGAGAAAGTACATTTGCAGCACTGTGCTGTATTTATTGAAAAAAATCTACATATAAATGAGTTCACACAGTTCAAACCCATGTTGTTCAGGGGTCAGCTATGTTTAAGGTATACAACTTGATGTTTAGATATACATATGCACTGTGAGATCACAAGCAAGCTAATTGATCACGTACCCATCACCTCACAGTTACCATTTTTTTCTTTGTGTGTGTGTGGGGAGGGGGTGAGAACACAAGATGGACCCTCTTAGCAGGTTCCAAGGGTATACTTTTGTTAACTCTAATCACCAGGCTGTACATTAGATCTCCAGCACTTACTTATCCTGCATAACTGAAGCTTTCCGCCCTTTGACCAGCATCTCCCCGTGTCCTGCCCCCACCACCCCAGGCCCTGGCCACCACCATTCTACTTCCTGCCTCTATGAGTTTGACTATTTTAGATTCCTCATATAAGTAAGATTATGCAGTATTTGTCTTTCCGTGTCTGACTTATTTCAGGTAGCCTAGTGTCCTCTGGGCTTATTCGTTTTATCACAAATGGCAGGATTTCCTTCTTTTTGAAGACTGAATAATATTCCGTGTGTGTGTGTGTGTGTGTGTGTGTGTGTGTGTACACACTATATTTTCTCGATCCATTCATCTATTGACAGATAGATTGTCTCTCTATCTTGGCTGTTGTGAATAATGCTACAGTGAACACGGGGGCACAGACACCTCTTCAAGGTACTGCTTTCGTTTCCTTTGCATATCTTCCAGAAGCGGTCTTGCTGGATCCTGTGATAGTTCCGTTGTCAGTTTTTCCCTCGGATACAATCCCACTTGTCTGTCTTTTCTTTGGTTACCTGTGCTTTTGGTGTCACATCTAAAAATACCATTGCCCATTTTTCCTTACGTTTCCTTGAAGCAGTTTTGCAGTTTTCTGGCCATACATTCAGGTCTTTAATCCATTTTGAGTTGATTTTTGTGTATGATTCGATAAAGGTCCAGTTTCATTCTTCGGCCTGTGGATGTCCAGTTTTCCCAGCAGCATTTATTGAAGAGACTGGCCTTTCCCCATTGTATGTTGTCGGTAACCTTGTCAAGGACCAGTTGACTGTAAAAGGGTGGGTTTATCTCTGGGCTCTCTGTTGTGCTCCCTTGGTCCATGTGTCTGTTTTTGTGTCGGTACCATACTATTTTGATTACTAGAGCTTTGTAATATATTTTGAAACCAGGATGTGTGATGCCTCCAGCTTTGTTCTTCCGGCTCAGGATTGCTTCGACTATTCAGGATCTTTTGTGGTTTCATATAAATTTTAGGATTTTAAAAAATTTCTGTACAGATTGCCTTTGGGATTTTGATGGGAATTGCGTTGACTTTCTAGATCACTTCGGGTAGTATGGTAAGCGTCTATGCCCTTTGCAGCAAGAGTTCCGGTAACATATTGAAACCGAAGCAACCCTATGGTATTGGAAAAGCTTTTAGATAAATACAAAAAGCATGTGTCACCCCAAATCTCTCCTTTCTGGGGCCATTGGTTAAAAGGGAAACAGCCAGCCATGTAGGTTAGCTAAAAAATGTAATACTGGAAGACTCTTGTCACTGAAAACGGCAGGTTGAAAATGGGTTTTTGAGTTTCACAGATGTGTGCTCGGGCTTGGTAATTACCTGTAACGTATGACATTTATGTTAATCAGTAACATTTAGTAATTTTAGATGATAGCTCTTCCTGTTCTAGGAACATGGTAGATGTTAGAGGTGATTCCTACTGTTAAGGGCATTAACTTCCAGTAGGCATGTATGCAGAGAGAGTACAGAAACCATAGATACAAATATATTTTAAGAGGGGAAGAGAAGGCTGAATTGGGAGAATTCTTTTGGGAAAACACATAGAGGTTTCAAGATTCTACTTTGAAGGAAGGGTGTAGTGTGATGAACGGAGCACAAGAGCTTCTTTCTAATAGTCCAGTTTACCGTTCACAAAACCAGCAATGAGGTCTATGGCTGAACTGTGTTCAGAGCTGTAATCAAGAAGCTTAATAGAAATCAAACATTTGTCCCTGATAAAATTGTACAAGCTAAATGAAATACCAAATTTTTTGCTTTGGTCTAGAAGTGTGTCAGCTTGGTGTAGTCATGTGGATATCTCCTGGGAAAATGGCTGTTAAGGCAAAATCTTTTAAAACTTGCAACTTTGGGGAGGAGAGTCGAATAGAATGTGAGCCCCACATACTAAAGAGGCAAACTGTTGCTTAGGCAAAGGCTCAGCGATCAGGGGAAAGCCGACTGGGCTCAACTCAAGGATCCCGGCCTCAGTGTAAGTCAGAACAGTTAAGTGAAGGTGTGGCTTGATAGAAGTTTACTTTTAGTCCAGAGGATGGTTGGGGTGTTATAAAAAGCTGAGACTTGGACAGAGGTTTCTTCAGTTTGGTTCGGATTCAGTGGCCACCACACAGAGTAAACAAATAGGTACTGAGCCTCTTAGACTTGGGAGTCGGAAACAGTACTCCATGGTGCCTGCCGTCAAGTTGCTCACTGTCTAGTGCTGAAGTCTGTGAGACCAAGAAAGCCCACAGTGGGCTAGGGACTACCAAGTTCTGTGGAACACTGAAGAAGTTTCTGAGGAAGCTTGGAGAAGGCTTCACAAAGACGCATGAAGTAGGGACCAGCATGGCTGAGGCAGCACGTGGAGTAATGAGAGCTTCAGAGACGGGAGACCAGGAAGGCCCAGCTGTACCCATGTCCACTCCGAGCGGGGAGAGCAATGGCCCCCGGCACAGGAAGTCATCTTTGCAGTGGCTGCTCTCAGCACGATCTTGCGCTGTCTTCTGGAATGCCACAAAACTTTAACTCTGGCTGGCGAAGAGAAAAGATAGCTGATACAACACCCCATTGTAGGAGACGGTTTTTACCAGATTCCTGGATTGAACAACCGCTTCACCCAGCTTTTAATGCCAGAACCAGGCTCTGTGAACTGAGGCTCCAAACCACGAATGGTGTGTGATTTCTCCTTCTCTTTTACCTCCTTTGTCTGCCTGGGCCCCATGCGATGCAGCACAGTGTAGCATGTTGTTCCAGGCCTGACTCTACATCCAAACCATTCCAGAAACTTCACAAGGTCTCCCGCCTCCACACCTCCCTGCCTTTCTCCTCTCCTAGCCCCCTCTCCATTTTTGAGCCCGAATTTGAGGTAGAGGCATGGTTGCTGAACTTACGTAGTTTTTAATTGTTATTTATTTACTTACTTAGAGAGAGAGAGAGAGAGAGCAAGGGAGGGGAAGAGAGAGGGGGGAGAGAGAGAATCCCAAGCAGATTCCTGGCTGTCAGCACAGAGCCTGACCCCAGGCTCAGTCTCACAAACCCTGAGATCATGACCTGAACCGAAATCAGGAGTTACACACTGAACTGACTAAGCCCCCCAAGTGCCCTCCGAACTGTTGTATTTTAAAAACAGCTTCTTGGGAAAGTCTGAGGCACAGCTAGTCTTGCTTGACACAGATAGTGGAAGGAACCAACCTCACAGCCAGAAAACCTGGCTTGAGTTTCCACACTCGCCACATACTGGCCCCCAGACTGCTCCGCATCTGTGAAATGGGATCAGTGTTTATCCCGCACTTCACAGGGATTTTGCGAGGATTAAATCACATGGAAGCAAATTAGAAACCATCATTGCTGTAAAAATGGAAGGTGTTATTTGTCCCCATGTTCGCCACTCCCATGCCCCCACCCTAGATTGTATAGCCACCCACTTCACGCCAGGACTGTTTCACTGGCCAGCTCGTTTGTCTCTTGCCCCTGCACCCTGCCACCAAGTTATCGTATTGAAATACCACTTCCATTTTGTTTCTTCTCTGCTCAGATGCACTTGTTAGTCTCTCCAAGTAGAGAGGCTCCCCTTGTCCATCAGACTTTCTCTCTCCCTCAACCTTGGCCTCTTTGTTGTCCCTTTTTGTGGTCTCTCCTTGAACTCCATATCTTTCTTACACCATTTCTATTTTTAAAAATAATTTTTTCTAAGTTTAGTTTTATTTATTTCAAGAGAGGAAGAAGGGGAGGGGCAGAGAGAGAGGGAGACAGAATCCCAAGCAGGCTCCGCGCTCTCAGCACAGAGTCTGATGCAGGGTTCGAACTCATAAACTATGAGATCACGACCTGAGCCAAAATCAAAAGTCAGATGCTCAACTGACTGAGCCCCCCCCACCCGTGCCCTGTCTTGCACCATGTCTTAAAAACTGTCCCTAGTTTTCTCTCTAAACTTAACACCCCCATCTTAGATCCAAATAATATAATTATGAGACTTTAACACATATTTTCTGGGATGATTCTTTTAATTGTCACGTGTATTCACTTTATGATTCTAGTTAGTTTGCTTGCCAAAGTCCAACACTACATCTAAACGATGTTTTACATTGTGATGTAATTGTGCCCAGTGCCCTTCATGGGATTAGGCACGTGGTAGGGCTCAGCGGCCACGTGCTGAGGCTGAGGGGGTGGAGGAAGGGGCGGGGACCTGGAAGTCAGAGCACACTTGCAGCCTGTGACACACTTTCACTTCCAGGGTCACTTTTCATCATCACTACCTTGGAAGGCAGGGGTTATTCACCCCATTTCACATGAGAAAAGAGAGCCTTAGGTTGTTTTGTGGGGTGAAAGGAAGACGAGAGGACACTGTGTCCTAGAGGGGAGCCAGGGTGTGGCGGAGCCCATAGGTGGTGTGGAGGTGAAGGAGAGCACCTGGAGGTCAAGGTCGGGTCTCAGCCAGGCCGGGACTGAGGCCAAATTAGTGAAGACCTAACAGAAGTGACCAGGCCGGACAGGCCGCAGTAGGCCCGCTGCAGGGCTGGCCCGCTCACCAGGGAAGAGCAGAGTCAGGGTGACTCCAGCTGGCCCCCTGAACGGGAGTCGGGAGGGATTTAGGTGACTCAGCCCCTGCCCTGGTCGGAGCCAGGCAGTGGGCTTAGCAGGCCATTTCCTGGGGAATTTTCCAATGGACCAGTGATTTCATCTTTCTCTTCTAAAGCACCTCCGTTCTCTGGGAGCTGTTATTTATGGGGCCATGAGACTGAGGGCCCGTGGTCTAATTCTTATAGGAGAAGCTGAAATAGCTCTGGGAACTTTCTAGGTCTAGAGGTTTCAGTAATTCTATTCCTGACCAACACTGATGAGAACCCCTTCCAGTCTTCTCTGGCTTCAGCTGGCGCGTAGCTGAACAGTGCTTTGACATTTCAGTATTCCTGCCTAATTTATGAAGGCATGAGCTCCACGTAGGTAACCGGCTCCTGGCTCTGGTTGGAGTCATTGTACTCACTGCCTAACTGAGGCGTGGGGTGGGGCGGGGAGGGCTGGCAACACCAGGCCCAGAATGGCAAGCTGAAGACCAGCAGGCAGGCCTGAGGGGTGGAGACCAGAGCTGAGTTACACGACTGGCGAATCCAGGGCGTGGCGAGGGAAGTCAGCCACTGTGACAGTGAGAATTAATGCTGAATACATACACGTTTATTAGCGTGGCCGGTTCTTTTGTCAGAAATGTCATAAATTCACAGTTCAGGATTTTAAGGTAAATAAGATCACTGATACTTCTCTCTCAACAGTCAACAGGGGCCCCTCGCTGAGAGAAAAGTGCAGAGTCTTTGATTAATCTTTAACCTGAAATATTAATACTTTTGTTTTTATAAGCTGTTAGAAATGGCTTCCAAAGAATCCCTTCCCGCCTCCACCTCAAACCCCTGCCATGTCACAGGTTAAGAGCAAACCATATTTTCCTTAAAACATTTGATGAAACCCTCCTTCCTTCCCAAAGGAAGTCTACCAAATTTTTATCTCAAAAGAAAAAAAAAAAAGAAAGAAAGAAAGAAAGAAAGAAAGAAAGAAAATGGGGCTAATATGACAGTAAGATTTGTCCCTTCACAAGTAAATATTACAATTTAGCTGGGTAACTTGTGGAAGCTTGTCAGGTCTAAGTGACTCACTTGCATAGATGAAGTTATTTTTAGAGATGTAATTTGTACTGTTTAGAAAAGAATAAAGAGATGGTAAAAGGCTAGATCGCTCATTATAGTTTACAGAGCTCATGAACCCAGCATCCGTGCAAAAGATGACTCAGCACCGGGTCGCTTGGTACTTTCTCTCAGAATTTTACAGATGTGAGTCACCCACGTTAGACTGCAGACACAGCATCGAGGTACCTGTGACTCAGCTCCCATTTAGAACGAGCACTAGAATTCAATTCTGATACACTTTTATAGTTAAGTACTGAGGAAATTACATACCAGCGCAAAATACGTCTTTGTGCCACGCAGCCATCGGATGTTTTTAGCAGGGATTGATGTATCTTTGTCTCTGGCCTCTGGAAGAATCTGTTTGCGGTCCACACTGGCTAATACACCCACTGAGTCTGTTGTCGTACATTGCCATGCGCCTTCTTGATGTTTGGGTCCCCAACTCTGTCCTCAGTAGAAATCTCAGCCTCCCCCTTTCTGCACTGTCATGTCTGGCATTCTGGCCCACTTCCTTTAACCAAGTGTGTGTGTGTGTGTGTGTGTGTGTGTGTGTGTGTGTGTGAGAGAGAGAGAGAGAGAGAGAGAGAGAGAGAGAGAGAGAGAGAGAGGGAGAGAGAAATCTTTAGCCTACTGTATTAGAGACTTTGTGAACTGGCAGAACTCTCACAGGCTTGCTCCCATCCACACTGTGCCCATGGCAGGGATTAGAAGAAGTAAAATGACATTTTCTTGAAGTATGTCCTTAAGGTTTTGTTTTTTTTTTAATGCCATGCACTCTGTATGTGTACATACATTGATAAAAATTATCTCTATATGTATCCACACTTGTTGAAGCAAATGCCTTGTTCTCTCTACAGAGCTGCCCAGTTGCTCTTGGTGCAGGGCTTTGCTGGCCAGGTGCCCCTGCAGGTGCACCCTCACACCAGGCTTACCCCCTGTTGTTGGCACACACTGATTAGGCAGCCCGATTGGAGTTAAGCCCTCAGAACATGACCCGTCCTTTCAAATATACAGAAAATAGAGTTTGCGGCTTGTAGACACATCAATAGATTATTCATAACCAACAAAGAGTCTTATATTTATTATTTGTATCAAAGAAACATGAACACGGTTACAAAAGCAAATACTCCAGAAAGACCCATAATGAAAAGCAAAAGTACTCTGCCCCACGCCTACCCGATTACCATCACTTTTAACTACTTCAGTCAACAGGCGCTCACCTCTGTAACTGTCTTCATTCCTCGGCTGCTGTGTATGTAGCACTGTTACTAAGAACATCAGGGCATGCGGAGGTTAAAAACTTTGTTCTGTTTTCAAAGCGAAAAGCCTTGTGTACACTCTAGTCAAGTCAGCAAACATTTGAGTATCTACTACGGACCAACTCCTGGGTTAGGCCCCATAGTCACATAAATGGGTAGGTGCACTGACGAGTTTGCAGTCAGAGCAGGGAGGCAGGCGTGCGAACACGTGAATACAGCTACCGTGTGGAAACGGTGTAATACAGATGTATGGTGCAGGTGTGCAAAACCCCTTCCGGAGGGTTTTACCGAGGCGTCCTGGCGCTGGGTCTGTAAGGGCCGGTAGAGATGCGCTCTGGAGAAGACGAGGAAGAGGTATCCCCGACAGAGAGGACAGGGCGCACGTGCACCGCTGCGGCACCCTCAGAAGACAGGGAGTAATAGTAAAGCCGCATTTGTAGGGCGCATGAGTTAAGGGAGGAGCGGGAGATGAGGTGGGAAAGAAAGTGCCTGGTTAGGAAGGGCTTTGCGTGTGAGGAGTTCAGAGTGCATCCTATTACCGTTGGAGAGCCTTGGAAGGATTTTAAATCTGTGACATCATCTCGGTGATGTCACAGGTCTGATGGCGGAGGGGGGGATGAATTCAAGTGGGACAAAGCCGGGGAGAGCAAAACCATTTGGGATAACTAGTCCAGACAGGAGACTGTGAAACAGGGGGAGGCAGGAGGGAGAGGAAGTCCCAGAACGACTTCAGAGGCAGAATCAGCAGGCCTCGGTGAACACACAGATTCAGGGAGGGAGGGAGGAGGAATTGTAATCCCTGGCTAGGCTAGCTGAATGGTGAGGACCAGAATGTGAGAGAAAAGACAATGAGTTTGAATATATTGAGTTTGAGGTGTTTATAGGACAAGCAGGTGGAGATATTCAATAAGTAGCCAAAAACGTGAGGCTGAAATTCAGAAGAGCCATCCTGGTGAATGCAGGCGTGTGGACCGCGTGGCTCGGGGCTGGCACAGGCCGCGTCTCTAATGAGAAAGGACCGGGTGGGGGCCGATGAGCAGCAGGGAGGGAGGGTGAGAACTGGGTAAGAGGGGCACCGGGAAGGTAGGGCGGCAGGTGAGCCAGGATGAAAAGCATTCGCTTTGGTAATTGCTGTCCCGGTGCACAGTGTGCGAGTAGTGAAGGAAGCCTCCACGCATTAGTGTAGGCGGAAGCCGGGTGTCACTGGGCTGGGGGATTAATCGACAATGAAGAAGTCGAGCCAGTCCTCTTGCAGAGTTTGGAAAAATAGAGAAGAGCAAATGGGAAGTAGTTGGCCGGGGTGGTGGTCAAGGGGGTCCTTTGCGGGATGAGGGATTCTTCAGCATAATGAGACGGAACCAGTGGAGGGGGTTGAAATTTAGAGAGAAGAGAGAGTTGAAAGAGCGAAACCCTAGACGTGGCTTAAGAGTATGGAGCGTGGGACACAGTCAAGGAATAAGCTTGCGCAAGAAGGAACTTGCCTCTCTGAATCGGGAGGAAAGGGTGCAGACAGACATTGCTAAATAAGAAGTGTGGGGAGGGAGGAAGGGCCAGAAATGGAGATATTTGCCCCTGAGTGTCCACTGTCTTAAGTAGTTGGAAGCAGGCTTATCTCCCTAGTGAAGGTGTCAGGGGAGGGATTAGCAGTTTTGAAGGGACGGGAAGTTGTGGCATAGCCATCAGAGCCAGCACAGCAAACCAAGAGGTGTTTTGTTCATCTATCACTAGTGCCTGACCGTACCTGAGATCTAATCGTGCACAGCTGTCTCTCTGAATCGATGAATTTTTAAAAAAAATTTTATTGTTTATTTTTAAGAGAGAGAGAGAGAGACAAAGCTCAATTGGGGGAGAGGCAGAAAGAGACGGGGGGAGACACAGAATCTGAAGCAGGCTCCAGGCTCTGAACTATCAGCACAGAGCTTGATGCGGGGCTCAAACTCATGAATCGCAAGATCATGACCTGAGCTGAAGTCGGATGCTTAACCGACTGAGCCACCCAGGCGCCCCTGAATCAATTAATTTTTATATTGGGTCAGAGACAAGGGTTTCTTCTAGAAGCTATAGTTTTTTGACTAGAACACAATTAGATGATGAAATGATGAAAAGGCTCAGGGTGTGGCCCCAGGGAAGTGGGTGCTGGGTGGGTTGCCCTTGTACATGACCGAGTTATACTGGATGATTACGGAGCTCAAAATGGAGAGGAGTCTTGGAGCAGGTGTAGATGTTCTCCAGAGCGTTCATGTGTAACTAGGAGCCTGAGTAGGGACAGCAAAGGGGATCGACAGAGGTCACGCAGCCAAACGGTAGGAGCTTCAGATGGGGATGCTTTTCTCGGAGGTGAGGCTTGGGTGTGTAGGCAGGCCTGGGAAAACCAGTGGCCTCTACTCAGGCAGTGGCCACGAGGGAAAGCCAGGTTTCACTTGAGATAGGAGGTGGCAGGAACGTTCTGAGAGGAAGTGAGAAGGGGACTCCTGGAGCAGAAACAGAGAGTGTGGTACAGACCGTTTGTCCTAAGAGGTGACAGAGGGCATTAGGCAGAGTCCTGAGGACAGGTGTTCTTTTTATCAGAAGATGAGCCTCGCTGAAAGGACCTGGTCAACTAAGGGGGAGAAAAGAGGTATCTAAGGTCTGCCCAGGGCCAGCTCCGGCCACACGGGAAGGTGTGGTGGACAATTCGTTACCATTCGGACAGGCCCTCAGGGAGCCACAGTTAGCCTGGTGGCCACATTGCCTGGTGGGCGGGTAGCACAAGCGAAAGTCTGCCAGGAGACTTGCTTCAGAGGCTCAACGTGTGGGCTGCAGGCTGTTGCTTTTGACCTGACTGTGAAGAGACAGAGAAATTGAGAGGAAGCATTTACAAACATGTATAGCAGTTTGACATTGGTGTGACAGCCCAACACATCGTTGTTTTTTCAGGTACTCGGCTTTATTTTATTAGTGACGTATTGGAAATGAAAACAAAATAAAACTGGTCATTCACCTCAGCAAACTTACAAAGCACGGGAATGCTCTATGACATTCCTACCTCAGCCTGAGACCTGATGCAGAAACACCCACTCCTCAGATTAGGCCCCGTGACCTGTCACCCCGCTCTGGCCCCTGCAGGTCCCAGTGACCAGCACAGCCTGTTTAACCACAGTATTTCTTGGCCATAGAGTCTGGCCCCTCATGAGCAAAATACACAGGCAAGATTAATACACTGAGCTGGTGCCACTCACTCTCCTGCCCGAGTGGCCCCTCGGAGCCACTGTGGGGTTTGCCCCTTGCTTTCTCTGCCACGGTGAGGTGAACGGGCAGCTTGGGAGGCAAAATCGAGTTGTCCATGGCCTGAGGTTTAGTCCACCAGAAACCTCAGGACGATTCAGCAGGGATGCATGTCGACAAAGCAAGGCCGTCGATCTCACCATCTACTCTTTATTAAACTGCCAAAGAAAGATGGTGCATTTTGAGGCAAAAAGAAAACAAAGCCTGAGTAGCAGGTAGTCAGTCTAGAGTCTCTTCATCTGAACCCCAGACCATGTAATGCAGCCTCCTACTTCAGACTTCTCACACTACATCGTGAATACTTGGTTTACTGACCTTTCCCAGGGATGAACTTTTTAGGGCAGAGGTCATTTCTCCTTCATCTCGAAATCCCCTTCCCTTAGCACAGGAGTTAGTCAGGGCACCTCAAAGGCTTGATAAATGTACAGACTCACATACTCTTTCCTTATTTGACTAATAATAATGCATTTGGTCCTGTTCTCATACCAAATCATAACTGATTTTTTAAATCATTAAAACGCCATAGGTGGTACTATGTTAAAAGATGCCTTAACTCTCACTGGCCCGGACCAGTCCTGGAGTCAGGAAGGCTCCTGGTCACTGGCTCTGAGGTTCAGACAAGCAACTGTCTCTCCTCTTTTTGTACGAGTCTTAAATTCCCTGCTGCTTAAACCAAATACATACACATATACACAAAGGTGTAAACTTAGATAGCTGTGTGTGTGTGTGTGTGTGTGCGCATGCGCATGCGTGCACCTGAGACATGACACCACCTGTTACAGCATTCCTCCACACCTCTCCTCCGAAGCCATATTGATGTCTGCTCACACACTCCTTTGCAGATTTCCATTTCATTTTTCCATGAGCTAAGGTAGGTTGAGTGATAACTTAGTAAGTTGAACATTTAAAGACTTAAGCCTGTTTTTCCATTGGAACCAATTAATGATATACCTCAAGTGAACCATTTGACGTATAGAAACAGAGAGTTTTCCATCACACAGAGTATTGGTAAGGGTCATGAATAAGAGGGGGCCAGGTAAGAGTAGCTGTTTTATTGTAAGGACAGCAGGCAGGCTAAATGAGAAGGAGTTAACTGTCAAGTCCATGTCAGGTCCGCTGAGGTGTGACCAGCTTTAAAGGACTTTATTTTAAAGCTCTTTGGAACTTCCCTCTCTTTTTTATTCCTATCCAATTCTTTTCATCTGTCCTCAAGTGCTCTGTGTATATGAACTTCAACTTTTATGTTCAAGTCTCAGTGTTTTAACCAGAAGCTGATGGCTGTACCACACCTTCTTTAGAAGGAAAAGCTAGACAGGCGTCATCTAAGCTGCCCGCAGCAGCATTCAAAAATTCTGTTCTTATTTAAGAGACCTTGGTTAGTCTCCATGGGCTAGAACAAGGGATGGACTTCAGGTAATTACGCTGGCATCACTCTGTAGGACAGGGAGAAAAGCAGCTCCCGGAGGCAGAGAAAGCATCTTGAATTACTTCGGGTGTGAATGATTAGTATTTGCAGCAGACCCAAAATGGTGGGCGTGGGAGGCTTCATACAAAGCCTATTCAGCTGTGTAAAGTAGGGTGCTGTTTTTTAGTACCTATATCCCCACTTGTGTGTATCCACAGTAGGAGTAGACATGGCTCCCAGCCCTCCCCAGGCCCCTCCTGGTAGGACAGTGCCTTGTGGACGGTCCTCTACGGGGCACGCTGTCAACAGCGAGGCTCTCCAGAGATAGAAGCAGAACAAAGAGTCTCGGGTGACAGAATATTGGCGGAATACTAGGCCCAGCCTGGGTGTGAGTGAATGGGGAGCACGCGGTAGCTTCTGTTTCAGATGCCCGGTAGGACTCTTCCCCAGTCGATAGCAGAACCACCCTAATGGCATCACGACCACCGGGTTCCGAATCGGAAGGCCTGACTTTGAGGTCCAGCTCTGTCCTATAACTGTAGTTCTAAACTTCCCAGACTGCTTTCTGTTTCTGCATGGCCATGTTCTGACCTATAAATGGAGTTATATGCCCAGCTTGAAAAGTACACGTGAGGCGGTATATGTGAAAACATATTTAAGCCATAAAACTTCTGTTAACGACATTCAGCAGGCATCTGGAATATCAGACTGAAGTGCAGGTGAGCAGTCAGGGAAGGATATGGAGATTTTGAAGTCATCAGAGGGTGTCGATAGATGAGACTTTCTGGAACTTTCTAAAGGAGGAAAACTGAGGGCCATACCTTCAGAGTTAACAAGCCCCTCTGTTGAACTTTGGGAATGAGGGGCTGTTAAGCAGATAGGGAAAAGGCAGTAAACATTTTAAAAGGAAAGGAAGGAGCAGATCAATACAGTGTTATGGAAACCACGGGAGGAGAACAATGTCAAACGCCATTAAAACACCATAGATATGAACGTAAAATACTTACCCAGTCAAAAGGAAGAAAACAAGGAAATTGAAACAAGAAAAATAAAAATCCAGGAAAGTCTGAGATCATTGTACCCTTGAGCATAACTTTTAAGGTCTGAAAGAAAAAGCCTCCTGTTTCTCCCCTAGGTCTGTTGTGACTGTGCACACCAGTCTCTCTTCTTCCTTTCTTGCACACTTTCCTGATCAATGGCCAGAGAACTTGCTTGCCCATAGCAACCCCTGGCTGAGACGGCAGATGAGCCAAATGCCCCTGAGGAGAAACTCCTTCCAGAATGTCAGAAACAAGCAGTAAATAGAATTTGTAGCCATTGCAATGGAAGGAACACAGACTCCAGACCCAGGCGGGCTGGGAGCAGCCCGTCTTCTTCATCGCTGCAAGTAAGTTCTCAGGCTTGCCCCGGGGACAGGCTTTTTCCCTAGGGACAAGGGGCAAGAGAGTGTCACGTGGCACGAAGTACCGGCACATTGTAGGCATTCAATAAATGTTGATTTCCTTCCCGTTTCTTAGCATTCTTAGCATAAATATATATATTCAGGGGTGCTTGGGTGACTCAATCAGTTAAGCATCCGACTTTGGCTCAGGTCATGATCTCCCAGTTTGTGGGTTTGAGCCCCACGTCAGGCTCTGTGCTGACAGCTCAGAGCCTGGAGTCTGCTTCAAATTCTGTCTCTCCCTCTCTCTCTGCCCTTCTCCCATTCGTGTTCTGTCTCTGTCTCTCTCTCTCTCTCAAATAAACATTAAAAAAAATTATTTATTTATTTATTTATTAGAATGAGACACAAAACAAAAAAACCACTACAAAAACAAAAAACTACCTATGCCTAACTGTTGTCTGTAGCAAGAGATTTTTCCGAGTTGGGGTAACGAAGAACCCAAAGTCTTAACTACTGTGGTAGCTGTAGTCACTTGGCTCCTGCCGTGAGATTCGCCAGGTTATAAGCAGCACACGCAGTACAGCGCGGCTCCCTGAAGGTGGGGTCTGTCCTCAGTGCAGCTACCAAGCAGTTCCCCCCACTGTACCACAGGCTGCTCACTTGCCACCTGCAACGATGATTTCCAAGACCCCTTTCTGTACCGTTGTTTAGTGAGCATGTCCTCTATTTGACAAGACATGGAGATTTTAAAGTAAATATCTCACCTATCTGCAGCCCAGCTCTACCCTGTGAACACACCTGTCAAAACATAGCCAAGAGGAAGGGAGTCGGCTAAAGAGGGGTCACAAAGTCTGTGTATTTTACTCACAAAGAGCCTTCCAGGCCTGGCTCTTACCCTTCTAGTGAGCTGGCATGCTAGTTCCCAAGTCCCTAGCAGCTTAACTGCCCGTAGACGGTCTTAGCGTATAGATGTACAAACCAAATAGCCCGAGCTGGGAGGTAGGGGTGGAGGGAACCAAGAAACGCAGACAGCAGACACCAGACCATTCGCGTAGGGGCTGGTGTCCCCACACCTGATGTCATGACCATATATACGGTCTGCTCTAAGAGTTAATATTTGTAATTTTCACTTTGAGTCATTTAGAAAGGGATATGAGAGAAGTAAATATGAGGTCTGCTTTAGAAAGTTTTCTATCAAATCAGTAAAAAAGAAGAAAGTTTTGGAGCTTCCAAGAATAAACCCTCAGTTTGAGTGTGAAGATGCTTGTCTTAGGTAACACTGCTCCGGTACCTTGCCTGGAAATTACCTTGTTCCTTTAAATTTGAATGTACAGGCCACGCAACTCACTCGAGGTCTTGCCTCCACATGATCACCTCTGTTTACACAGTTACTCTATGAGTTCATTAGCTAGGAGAACATGGCCACCTAAAACATCATTTTAGGTGGTGGCAATCATACCTTCTTCTCAGATTAAATTCCTAATTAGAACTGCTACCAAGGAAGAATTTGTTTCCCTTCCCCACTGTCTCCCCCTCCGATTCTCACAGAAGAAACAATGACCTAGGAGCTGGCCTTAAAACGGTAACCACTAAACACAAACATGGAAATTCACAGACCAAATAGTAATCTCTAAATGTATGAAGACTGATTATATTTCTGGTCGTTTTTTTTTTTTTTTTTTTTTTCCCAAAGAGCAAAACCACTCATGAGTAAATAGTTTAGCAAAAAAAAAAAAAAAAAGCCTTTAACTTACAGGAAGCACCTATGAGAATAAAGAATATCACAGGATCCGAGCACAAGAGAAAACTGTCTGGCCAGGTTTTCTGCCGGCTTCCTCCCTCTTCAGCTGTTCTCTGGTCCGTGGTCAGCTTCTGCTGCAAAACCCCATTGGACCTTAGATTCTCCAGATTTTTGTTTGTTTGTTTGTTTTGAAAGAAGGAGATTGTAGAATTCAAAGTGAAGAGTTCCTAAGGACTCCTGAATTTGCCTCAAATAGAAATAGGGGCAGAACTAAGTTGGAAGCTTACCTGAAAGATCTGGCTGCTTTTAATCTATGGGTTGTATCTTCTCAGCTGAAAGTCCAGTTGGAAAAAGAAATTATATAGACTCAGGTTTGTTTGTTTGTTTGTTTAATTGCTTCTGAGGAAGAAGCGAGTCATCCTAGGTCTCGTTTATGGGTGTCTTCTATGTGGCAAGTATTCTGTGTCTATTCATTATATCATGTAAACCACTCAAAAGCCTTGCAAGGTAGGTATTATCCCATTTTAAAGATTAGGAAACCTAGGCTCGGGGAGTTCAGTAAATTGCCTGGGGTCGCCCACGTGGTAACTGGGAAAGTAGAAATCAAGCCCGGATCTGTCAAATTCCAAAGATCGTATACTTTCCAGTATATCATCCTGTTCTTGATTCCTTTCAAGGCTCCAACCTGTACTTATCAGGCACTTCCTGTGTGCCAGATACTGTGCCGCCTGCTTTATTTCCAACCCAGAGGCTTGTTTGGTGGACAAGGAGAGAGGCACGGAGGGACCAGTTATATGCCAAAATTGTGCCAGCTACGAAGCGGAGCCTTGTTCGCCACATACAGAACACGTGCCTTCTTCACCTGAATGTCCAGCTTCACCTAGATTAGCTGTTTCCTGTCCATCTCACCAGACAGAACTGAACCTAAAGCAACCAAAGAATGCAGTGGCTTACGCTTGAACATTTCCAGGGAAAATACCCCATAGCACCAAATCTAGCGGGTCAGACATTTTCCTGTAATTTTAACATCCTAGCACAATATGAATCTGTAGTGGAGAATGCTTGGAAAGTGCCATACACAAATAAAAATAGGCCAGCGGAGATTTCTGTAGGGCAGAAGGACACGGTGACCTGAGCTCCTACCGTATCTTACGAGGAAGCACGTGGTCACTTTTGAGGGGCATGGTTTCCAAGCACTGTCAGATATTTGACTGAAACCATTCCCGTCCCAATCTTAAATCCAGTCCCAGACCTCAGGCCCTACTGTTTGGACTGTCCATATAGGAAGTCAGGGTTGTTTGAGGGAAAATGGAGGACTCCCATAAATGGCCCACAGCCCGTTACCATCAGGCCTTTCCTTCAGAGCCTCCCATGACTATAAGGGAGTAAGTCTTAAGAGAGGCTTTTATAAAGAGGAATCAATCCCCATACTGAAGAGAGCATGACAGCTCTCTTCTAATAATAAAATTTATTCTTGATTTATGTATTATACTCTCCATTCTGGAGGATTTATACTATGCTGAGGGTGTTTATTATTTTTTTAAATATTTATTTTTGAGAGAGAGAGTATGAGCAGGGGAGGAGCAGAAAGCGAAGGAGACACAGAATTCGAAGCAGGTTCCAGGCTCTGAGCTGGCAGCACAGAGCCTGACGTGGGGCTTGAACTCACGAACCATGAGATCATGACCCAAGCCAAAGTCAGATGCCTAACCAACTGAACCACCCAGATGCCCCTATGCTGGGAGTATTTAAATTATAGGAAAGCTCCTGACCCACTGGAATGGGTGGTATGGGATATTTCCCCTAGGAATGTTCAAGGCTAGCACTGCTCATGGAAGAGTGTCCACACTGCTTTGCTTTGTGTTCACAACTCTCCACCATTTGCCATCTTGATCCCGAGCCCCTCTGCGCCAGCACGCTGTCCTCCGGGCCTGTCTTCCCTTTACCCTGACCTCCGTCATTCCCTCACTCTTCTCTCTTCTGACTGCTCAATACTGTTCCCTCTACCTGGAATCCCCGCACTTCCCCCCTCCCAGTCAGACTCCCCCTGCCACACCCAGCTGTCAGAATCCCACTTGTCTTTCAAGGCCCTACCCGTCTAATAAGCCTTCTGGCCTATTACCACATACCCCACGGTGGTTACTACCTCTACTATAGCCATCTCCCTTCCTGGGAACTTTGAGAGTCAAGTGCATGCTGCCGCTGTCACAAGGAAGACCCAGCATTGGTCACCGTGGTCTCCTAGAGCCGGCTCATAGTAAATACTCCAGAAACGCCAGACACATTGGACACCTGTTGCTGTTTTCTCTAGAGTATAAAGCTCATAACTATATCCTTTAACAAAAGGAGATTAGGGGCACATGGGTGGCTCAGTCGGTTCAGCATCCAACTGTTGATTTTGGTTCAGGTCATGATCTCACGGTTCATGGGTTTGAGCCCTGGATTGGGCTCTGTGCTTACAGCAGCTAGGCTGCTTGGGATTCTCCCTCTCTCCCTGCCTCTCTCCCATATTCTCTCTTGCTTTCTCTCTCTCAAAATAAACTTAAAAAAATAAAATAAGATGAGTTTAGTTTCAGACTTTTTTTTTTGTCATAAGACTACATGAGTCATCCCCTGTGGCGTAGTCACAGTACTTGCAGATTCGTACCTGGAAGCATGTTCCGATTTTTCAAGACTGGAGTTTAAACTGACCAGTGTCAGTCCCTCTATTTTAACTATATTAAATGTATCTTTTTCTTCTAATCACCTACATTTGGTACATTGTCCATGAGTTTTTAAAACTAAAACCTTACAGGGGCACCTGGGTGGCTCCGTCAGTTAAGCGTCTGACTTTGGCTCAGTCATCCTCACGGTTTATGAGTTCAAGCCCCGCGTCAGGCTCTATGCTGACAGCTCAGAGCCTGGAGCCTGCTTCGGATTCTGTGTCTCCCTCTCTCTCTCGGCCCCTCCCACACTTGCACACACGCGTGCTCTCTCTCTCTCTCTCTCTCTTTCAAAAATAAACATAAAAAGTTAAAAAAAATTCTTTAAAATTAAAATTAATTAATTTAAAATTAATTTTAAAATTAAAATTCTTTAAAATTAAAACGTCTTGAAGACTTTGCCTAGTTTTTAAGTGCTAACACCTTTGCATTTGAATACATTTTAACTTATTTAAGGATTCTTTTCATCATATTGTTCCCTAATTCAGCCAAGTTTCTTTTTTAATCCTCCCAGGCCAGGAGTTTATTTATTGTGACTAAGTTATTTTAAAGATATGAGTTAAAACAGGGGCATCTGGGTGGCTCCGTTGCAGTTCTCAAGTTTGAGCCCCGCGTCAGGCTCCATGCTATTAGTGCAGAGCCTGCCTCAGATACTCTGCGCCCCCTGTCTGCCTCTCCCCTCTTCTCTCTCTCTCTCTCTCTCAAAATTAAATAAACGTTTTAAAAAACTGAAAAAAAAAAAGTTAAAGCAGTATTAAATGCTACTTTTGGTGTTCTCTGTTGCTTTAGTTCTTTTTGCATCTCATAAAAACATGTTTCCTTTTTTATACATCTAGTGCAGTCAACATTTCCTCACTTTTATGATCTATGCCAGCCAGTCACTGGTTATATACCAACTACCTGCTGTGTGCCCCCCAGCGCTACACATGTGGAGGATATAAAATAACAAGTACACTGAATTACTCGCAATCCAGCTACAACTGGGTTACGTGGCCATGGAGGATGGGGAAATCACTGAGGGACGGAGCAGGCAAGAGAGGCTTCCTGCAAGAAGGTGGAACTTGGACTGTGTCACAGAAGCAAGAGCTAGTGGAGGGATTGAACAAGGAGCCAGGCCTGAGGAAATGCTTTTTTTTTTTTTTTTTAATGTTTATTTTTGAGAGAGAGACACAGAGCGCGAGCAGAAAGGGGCAAAGAGAGAGGGAGATGCAGAATCCAAAGCAGGCTCCAGGCCCTGAGCTGTCAGCACAGAACCCAATGCGGGGCTCGAACTCACGAACCCCGAGATCATGACCTGAGCCGAAGTCAGATGCTTAACCCACTGAGCCACCCAGGCAACCCAAGGACATGCTTTTCTGAATTGAATATAATGCTATCCGGTATTCCATTGAAGAATATACGACAATATATTGATCTAATCTCATGTTGCTGGACACTTAAGATGTTCCCAGTTTTGTTACCACAAAGAACGCTATAGCAAACTTTCTCCTGTGTGCCTTCTGATGCTCATGTGATAGTATTTCAGGAGTGAAATTGCTGAGTTTGGAAGTATGTGCATCTTCACTTTTATTGTACAAGAGGTTATAGAAATTTATATTCTCATCAGTGAATATAAATCCCACCACCTTGACAACACTTGAGCATTGTTGGGTTTTAAAATTTTCGTCTGTCTGATGGGTAGGAAATGGGATCTCCGTGAGGTTTTAATTTGTAGTTCCCTTACATGCCTCTTTCCTTTAGTTCAACAAGCATCTATTAAGAGTCTCTCTGTGTCATGAGCTGTTCCAAATGCTAGGAATACTGAGATAACTAATCCCTGGCTCTCACCCTTAGGAGCTCACAGTCTGAGCGATTCCTTCCTGGGGAGACCTATCAGGATCATTTAAGGTGTATTTTCGAAAATGAGAGGTCTGAGGTAGAGCTCATATGACTACACTGTTGATTCCGTGGTGATGCTAATGCTGACTTCCAGTTCCGAACCTCCGATCTCTTGGGAGGAGAAGCCGCCTCTGTTCAGCCCGGGCTCGTCTGTGTGGGCAGGTGAGAGAGCCCGGCTCTTCCCCGGCCAGCGCTGTGGCATCCCTTTCATCTTGAGGTCCTTCTTACAATTTTATGTGACTGTCTCACTGGGTGTTGGAATGATTCATTTGTATCTGTAAAGTACCTCAAAAGCAAATGCTAAACAAAATATAAGCAGAGACCAGATTTCCTGTAACTCCAACTATCTGGGACAGCTGTAAACCTGGAAGGAAACAGACACATAGAAACAAAAGGAGGAGGAGGAGATGCTCACTGAGCGGTGCGGGAGGAAGGCACCCTGGGGTTCCACCCCACACCACCTCCCGGTCGTGCAGCCCCTGCCCCATGCCACGTTCTGGCCTCGGGACGGAGAGTCGGCTGGACTGGACTTTTCAGAGGCTGGCACACAGGTGGAATGAAGTAGACACAAAAAGAGAAGAGGGAAGAAATAGAGAGAGGGCATCGAGAATGGGCCGTGATGAGAAGTGGCAAAGGAGGAAAAAGGAAACAAAGTAGAGGAAGTTTGTCATCAGGGGGCAGACAGCATGTCATAGCCCAGTCGTCCCGGGGGCCTCAGCGTGTTGCTTTAAGAGCACATCACTCTTACCAGTGGACAGTTTAGTAGGGGTGGCCCTTATGTAGGAGGCGTGGCCCTTATGTAGGAGGCGTCGGGAAAGGGCAGACTAAGTCTTCCTTAACACCGGAGGCCGTCATGTTTAATGGTTTTTTCATGTGTCTTCTGTCATCAAGAAAAGGCTAAACTATTTTCAGTATACTGAGATGCGAAGGGTATGTACAAAGTTTAGAAAGTTCCATCAAAGTAGTTAAAACTTAAGCACCATGAACATTTCTGCTACAGTTAGAAATTTCACATATATGGGGCAGTGTATAAAGCCAGATTGAAAACAAAACAAAGAAGAAAGGAGGAAGGGAAGGGAATTCATATTTATTTATTACCTGCTCTGTTTTTGTCCAATCCTGTCAGCAGTGCTGGGCTAAGAATTATGCTCATTTCGTAGATGAGAACATCAGGATTTACAGAGCTAAAATATTTTGCCCATGGCCTCACCACTAATAAATGGTGGGGCTAGGAATTACACCCATTTTTATCTGACTCCGAAGGCTGTGCTTTTTTCCACCATACCACACCATACTACACCAAACCACCATGTTTAGAATTTACAGCAAAATTCAAGAATCTTCAGGCTTTATTTTGATAGCATTAAAACCCCACAAGTAATCTGTCTACCTGATCGAATCTCACAAATGAAAATATGAAGGCAATTCAACAAAATCTGGTTAATATTTAGTCTCCCCTGTCAGTAAGGCAGGGGCGGTACAAGGAGATACCATTTGACTTTTAATGCCTTGAGTAGGGGGATACTTCCGAATTGGAAAACTTTGCTTTTCTATTTCTTGTAGGAAGTACTTTGGGTATGTGGTGTTTCACTTTCTAGTGGTTAGAATCCAGGTGTCTCAAGGGTTTAGTGTGTAGTTAGTAAGATGGTGTAAATAAGGGGTGGTCAGTTCGTAAATGGCAGACTTCCCTGGGTGGCCGGTGTGCTCACTGCGAATTCGCAGCCTGCGAACGAGATGTGAACAAACGGCTTTTAGGAAGAGTTGACCTCAAATGGAGTCATCGTTGGAGGGGGAGTTTACGGCAAGTCAACGCGGGGTTAAAAGTGTCTGCTAATACGGCTTCTAGGAACTGGAGAGTCTGTAGAGGACTGAAAATGGAAACATAACTGTAACTACCACGATGCCAAGGCGTGAGTATCTTCCCTACTAACCCAAGAACACAGCAATGTATCGTTTGGAAGGTTTGGAGAAATGAAGTAACGGCTGACTTGTGAATAAGGATGAAAATATCTGATGATGTGACTCCCAGAGAAGCAATTATGGTTAACCCCTCATTTGTTTGGCATTTTCAAGGACCGAACTGTCCCACATAACTGAATTTTCCTGACAACTCAAACTTTCCTATTTATGTGCCTTGAATGTTTTCAACCGTACTTGGTGGAAATACTTCTGAAATTGATTATTCAGTTGTCCTGCCTTCTTGAACTGAAGCTACAAGATACTTGCATTTCCTTAGATGCCTATGAGTGCAAGTCTGAGGAGACCTGATTAAAAGAAGTTTAAGGAGTTAGGCCTTGTAATGGTCTCAGATAGCGAGGAATCCAGAGCCGGGCATGCCAGGGCTGATGAATTCAGCTGCCCAGTGTCGCTAGGCCGACTTTCCCCTTATGGTCACAAGGTGGGTGCACGGCTCCAAGCCTCGAGATCTCACGTAGTAAGATGGAGGCACGAATGAAAGGGGAGCTTCTCCTTACACGTGTCTTTACTCAGAGAGGAAAATATTTCTCAGGAGACCCCTCGCCGACTTCCCCTTGGGTCTCACTGGCAGGACTGAGTCACACTTCTATACTTTGGTCTCATGGAAAGCCGAGAGGGCGAATACCCAGCAATTTTGGACGCTAGAGTGGGAGGAGGGCTCTGCCCGTGCAGAATGGCCATTGGTAGGGAACCGAGAGTGTCTGCTGGGTTACCACGATGGGGAGTGAACGGCACTCATGGTATGGTAACAGCTTGAGGGATGATTGGGCTTTTTGTTCTGCGCTGAATGGCCCCAGGCTGGGATTATTTTTTATTTCCTAAATCCATTTGTATTTCTTATTCTCTCTCCTTCCTTCATGCCAGACCACTAGTTATCATTACTCGCCTTGTCCTAATCTTGCCATCATTAGAATTTTTTTCTGGAAAGGTCATAAATCAGACTTGTTAGAACTATGCCTGAAATGTTCTGTGTGAGTATCTGGCAGCTGTCCTGTGGATCACATATATACATAGGGTGGCATCGCTTTGGCTGTTCAGGGTCATTCTTCCATTGTTGGGGTCTTTGGAGAAGTGACCGATCTCCAGAGACTCAGGAATTTAGATACAACTCTAATGAAGTCTCTAACGTGAAAGGATGATCATTTGGGGACACTTGTGCTTGTTTACTAGACAAAGCACAGCTGCATCTGTCCCATCCAAACCCCAGCATGGTTTGGAGAGAGGCAGCGAAGTTTACTGGTGCATCCTCAGCTCCCTCCCCAAGCCACGTGGCTGCCGGCTGCTCGGAGAACAGCACTAGCTCTGGGACTGTGACCAGTGGAGCCCATCCCGGCAGCGACGATCCAGCACGAAGCAAGCTGGTAGCCTCACGGGGCCGCCCTGCGCTGTGGCAGGGGGTGCCCCGTGAATGAATCCTGCGATGTGCCCAGGTTGTACAGAATTGGAAGTGCTTGGCGGTGACTTGTTTCAGCAAGTTCTTGAAGCAAGTAATGCTTTGGAAGGTGGTTATTGAAATTATACTGAACAAGCGAGGGCCATCCTTTCCGTGGTTAGAGAGCTGACCGAAATTCGGTCTCTGTGTACGGGAAGAAGGAAATAGGCAGCAGTTGCCAAACTAATACTGACGATGAGTAACTGAACCAAATGGAGTGGTTCTACTCTGGGAATCAAACTTGAGCCGCCAGGAGGGTTGGGTTCAAAGGAAGCCAATGGTTAAAATATTCCATTTTGATAGAGCTAGTATGAGCCCAAACTGTATAGAGCCCTGGGAATACCTTCAGACCAAGTTAGCTGTTTGAAGGCCTACAGTCATTATTTTACTGCGCGTCAGAAAATCACAAGAGAGGGGCGCCTGCCTGGCTCAATCAGTAAAGCATGCAACTCTTGATCTTAAGGTTATGAGTTCAAGCCCCACATTGGGTGTGGAGATTACTCAAACATAAAATCTTTTAAAAAAATCATGAGTTAGCCCATAAGCAAATGTTAAGTGACAAAAACATTTGGAGATAAGGAAAATAAACTTTGTCTTTTTTTTAATTGTCTGTTTTTTTAATTCTAATTTGCACCGTTCAAAACATTCTTACAAGAAAAATGCAAAGTATTTCTCGTAAATATTTTAGTCATTAACTCCTTCCTACGCATAGAACATTTTCAAAGAATCCATCCTTTTATTGACTGCTGACCAATACAGGCAGGGTACAGTTTAATTAAGTGGTGCAAAATAATTATATTTTTTGAGTTTTATTTTCTTACATGTGGATTATCGATTTTATTTCTCAAGTATTCTGACCATTCCCGCCTCGCCCATCATCCAGCGACTATGTTCACATTTTAATCCTGGCTTCAACTCTACTTTTTTAGAAAAAGCTCCGTGGAGAAATGATCATGCAACCTGTGCTGTTTTTCCTGGGATCACAGTACATGTCAGCGTATAGCTGGCTGGCAATTTTTTTTTTTTTATCAGAACAATTCACTTGCCTGGATAAATAAATTTACGTTCACATTTTGAATTGTTTCTGATCTTAAATGGGCACTTAAAGGGTCAAAGTGGATGGTTCAGAACTAGGTGGGAAAATCCGTTCTCAGCATGTCAAAATACCAGCAACTCATTTTCTACAAAACAAAATAACAGGAACAAAAAATATAACGTATTCCAAACGCCAGAAAAGCTGATAGCTTGACAATCACGAAGCCTGTGGTATTCTCTGTATTACTTTGATACTGAATGTGACTCTACTTACTTTAAACTGGTAAATTATTGCCACTGAATTCTGTTAGTCAGAATTATTGCGTTTCTTAAGGGAAGCCCACCCGTGTTAAATACTTTTCACCGGTGCTGTTGGTGATTGCTTTGGGGGTTAATGTGAATCTGGTTTTATACTTGGAAATGTATATGTAATATAAACAATTGAAGCCAAATTAAACTATGTGTAAATAGGCATGCTTTCTAAAATTAGAGGAGATGAAATGAGTAATCAGAAAAGATATAAACTTAATTTTAGAAAGCAATGTTTATTCAAAATGACCGAAGATGTTACAAGTCCTGCTTTGTAATATACAGGGACTCAAAAGGGCTTTCTGAATCGAATGATTTATAATTTGAGTTAGTTTGTTTTTCCTATTTTGTATTGTTTCCTATATGATACTAAATCTCTGCTCTGGCACAAACAAGCATGTGCTGGCACCGCACTGAGGCCCATGGAAAATGTGACTAACGAGTGGACATTCAAAGTCTTGCCACTTTTCTTGGGCTGTGGTGATTCATACGTAGAAACCCCCTGCAGCACTGAGTCAGAGTCAAATATATGCAGTGGTCTAAGACACTGGACAATTTTTTTTGTTTCTTGCTTTCTGGGTTTTTTAAAAAAGTTTGCTGCAAACCTGACTTTTCCTTCATGAAATCATTTTGGATGCTTGGAGGGCCTAGCCCAAGTCAAATGTCACCCTACACCGGCATGGTGACAGATGTGTGTAGTTATCTAGTATGTATTTTCTTTTCCTGTGTTTGCCTCATGTAGCCAAAAAGATGAATCTCGTACATTCCTCACAGAAGAGACTTTAGAGAATTGTAACCATGACACAATGAATGTGGTGTGAGCAGGTCGCGCCAGTATCATGAAGAGGAGGCAATGGGGCCCAGTAGAAAGAGCTCGGGGTTTACACCACGGGACTAGATTTGAACCCCGCCTCTACCTAGCTGGGGCATGAGCAAGTTAATAAACCTCTTGGAGTCTCAAGTTTGTTTGTCTGCTAAATGCATATGGTAAAAATAATGTCTGCTTCATGGAATTCTAACTATCAAGTCAGATAAAGTATATAAAAGTACTCTGTAAAGCCATGAAATTCTATACACATTTTTTCTCATCGTTGTATTTTCATAAGTTAATATCCCTGTCTGTTCTTTGCCCCGGAAGTGATAACACTCATACAGATATACATTATACGCCCCGGGGAGTGTGCTACTGGTACAGGCTGTGTTCATAATGTCGCTTTGCCTCAAACTAAAAAGCGGTCATTTTACTTTTAAAAATTGAGTTAAAGGACCCTAAAACGAACAGACAAAGCACACGATACTTGTTAGCGGCAAACACTGGAATCAGGCTACGCTCAGTAGACACATGCAGTGTTCAGATTAGTCCCTGTCGCGTTCCATTCAGGAGCCCCCACTGGTTTAGGAACTATATGTAGTAACACATCTGGAGATGCTTCAGACCGCTGAGTAGCAGAATTCGCGGCTTGATTGGAAGTAAAGTGATAACTTTATTCTTTCTGGCAGTCCAGTGGCCATATCCTGTAAAATAGAAAGATTATCACCTGCCCCTCCTACTCCCATTCCAAATCCATTTTTTAAGGACAGCCTCCATCCCACCCCCTCCATCAAGTTCTAGATGAGGAAGATACTGCCCACCCTTTGAAGAGTTTGTGATTTCATAGAAACTTTTAAAAAATAATCAACTAACTACCCTCCGGAGTACTGGACAAGGTAAGTGCCGTAGGAGGAATTCACACGGCTGGGAGGGCCCAGCTTCTGTGGCCGTTTCGTAGCAACGCCCGCACATCATGCCTCGTATTGGGTAAATTTATTTAGGGGTGATTTTCATTCATGTGCCTAGATTGTAAACTCCTTGAAGGCAGGGAAGGCTCCTTGGCATTTCTTGGCCCCTGTCTCCATACGTTTTACCTAAACCTCAAACAGTGTTTGTAATTCAGATGGAGTCCTGTACCCAACATTCAAGTTTAACCCATACATGTGAAACCATAACTTTTTTCCCTTTCTTTTGTCTTTGCAGTCGACCTGCCCCTGTTTTTCCCTCGAGACCAGCCGACTCTCACATTCCAGTCCGTCTATCACTTTACCAACAGCGGACAGCTTTATTCCCAGGCCCAAAAAAATTATCCGTACAGCCCCAGATGGGATGGAAATGAGATGGCCAAAAGAGCAAAGTAAGTGAAGCCGTTGCTGTTTCCTATAAATAGGAGCGTTTGGTTCATCTAGTCCAGGGGTTGGCAAGCTACCGCCTACAGGCTAAATCCCGTCCTGCGCCTGTTTTTGTAAAGAAAGTTTTATGGAAACATCGCCACGCCCATTTCTTTACTTATTTTGCCTTGGCTAAATTTTCTTGCTAACATGGCAGAGTGAGAAATTGCAACAGATCACACAGGACCTGCAAAGCAAAAAGTATTTGCTATTTGGCCCTTTACAGAAAAAGTTGTATAAACCCCTTATCTATAAAGGGATAAAAAACCCCTTATCTAGCCTCATCAGGTAGATTGTTTTCTTTTTTTAATGGGTTATAGGATGTTTTTGAAATCTACCTATTTAGATTGGAGAAAAAGTACTAGATAGGAATTAGAATCGTGGATAAATGATGTCGATGGTTAAAATGTTAGCAACTACTTTCGTATTTTTTCTTAAATGGAAAAGTTACCTGACGGTAAACAGATAGGATTTTTGCAGTGAATACATGGATTCGGTACTGAGTTTTTCACGTGGAACTATAATGTCTCCGAAGGAGCAAAGCGATTATATACCTCCTTGCGTCTCTACAGCCATTGCCCAAAATAGGGCCTGTGTGTTCCTCGACCGAATAAATGGCTACACAAATAGCTTAGAACTGTTAAAATCCATAGGGACAGAAGTGGGTTGGAAATTGGATAGAGATTGAAGTTGGCCAGAGTTTGGAGTTTAGAGATTTAAGTAGTGCACATGAACCTCTCTGTGGGAAGCATTCACGAGTCATATGGAGTAGGCAAATGTAGAAGTATGTTGAGTGTTCCTTGTGGGTAAGACTTTAGTTTCCAGAACCCCAGTCTTCTTGAACCATGGCCTCCTAGATTGAAACAACAGTGGATCAGAATCCGGGTCTCTGAAAATAAATCATGGTTAGAGTGGCAGGTGGTTATTACTTTATCACTCGCTCTAAGTCACCGGATGATCATACCTGTGATCCCAGCTGACGGATGATGAAAGTCCCAGAATCACGCAATGAAGAATAGTTATGAAGCATCCTTTTCCATTTACTCGTTCAGGTTTATTGAGCATCTCCCATGTCCCAGGCAGTGAGCTCCATGCTAGGGACACAGCGATAAACAGATTGGAAGTTGTCCACGTCTCTACAGAATTTGTAGCCCAGCAGGAGAGATCAAAGCCTTTATCATGCCAAACTTCTGACAGCTTTAAGTACTAACAAAACCTGGCCTTCCAGACCTAGAGTGTTCTCGATGAGTACGACTTGTTGCTCTTGCCCCTTCTCCCTGACACCCTCCCAGGGTGCCTGCTGGCATCTCCTGTACTTCCTACAGTACAAAGCCTCCACCTAATCAGGATTGGGGCTCTGTTAAGTAATGACAGGGCTGCTTTCTGTGGAAACACATACTTTCCCAGACTCCTGGTCGGTCTGTCCAGTACGTGGAATTGTTGTCCAGAACAATTGTCCAGAATTGTTGTTATCTAAAACTTCAGTGTACCCTTTCTCCCTGCATTTTCCTTTTTTATCCGTGATGTCCAAGTCTGAAATTCTGTTTAAGGAAAACAACAAACATAATCAAATTGTACCTAAGAACAATCCTTGAGACTTTGGGATCTCGAAATAGACTTGAAGAAAGGGATTAAAAAGTAAGTTTTATGTTTGAGGTATTGCAGTTGTTTAATTGTCTGGGCTTTCCCTGTGTGTATACAAGATCTGCCCTTAGAAGATGGGCTGTTATTTGTGGTATGTGCTATGGAGTCTGAACCAGACATGTCCTTGTGGTTTCCATGGTAAAGCCGTGTGTGCGTGTGTGTGTGTGTGTGTGTGTTTCTTAACTAGACATTTTAGCATGTATGAATTGAGTCTTTAAGGAGTTGCAGACCACAAGCCTATGATTTCAGTGTAGGAATATCGTAAGTGAAGCCTGTTTATCTTAGCAGATTGGTTCAGAGATGCAAGAGACATTTGCTTTATGTTAACACCAGTCTAAAGAAAACATCTGAAGTAACGTTAAAAAAATCTGCTTTCTACTGTAGTGAAGATGGATTCATTTTAAATGTAATAAAAGAGAAAGCCAGCCGCTCATGCTAGGAAGAAGAAACAGTTTAAAAGCTCTCTTCTTAAATCGAAGTGAGTAACTTTCCTGGGTTGTGTCACGAAGGCAGGTAATGGATAAACACAATCAGAGAACCCTCCTGCAGGATAGGCTTAAGAGTGGTGGAGAAGGTTGGAGAGAGAGGACAGAAGGAGAGAAAGGTCAACCGTAGCATTCCTTCCACGCCCTGTTTCTTTGTCCTCTGAAAATATTGTATGTGCTCAGTGCGTAAAAGGCTGTAATTCACTTGGAGAGCTCTGCCCATGACATAAACACTCTCACGGTTTATGAACAGCAGTAGAGCCCTCTGAGTGGAGTCAGCTGTTTATTCCCTCCTGTAGAGCAAAGTTCTAAACATGTGAACTCAGAAAGGACGCTTTCTGGCACCCACCCGAACTTTTCCTACGACATGTGCATCTTGCGCATGGCTGTCCGGCAAATTCTGTCCTCACAAGAAAAACACCCTCTAATGACTTAGCACAGGCTTTGGGATCACGCATGCCCAGCTCCTGTCACAAGTCCTAATCAAATAAGCTCGGCGGCCTTGGGCAGGGCCGTTAATCTTTCTGAACTTCATCCTGTAAAACAAGACTGTACTCCTCCCTGTTGGATGGACCTGATATGAAGGGTCAGTCAGTGCGAGGACATATGAAAGACTCTGGTCAAAGCTTCCGCTTTGTCCCACCGGTGCCTTTGCTCACCCTTCCTCTCGCCCTCTTTCTGCTCCTTCAGATCCTTCCGTGTTCTTCCTGTGGTTCTCTCCGCCCATGCTAACGCGCAGGCAGCTGCTTCCCCTCTCCCAGTCTCAGTTGACTGTTGGTCTTACAGATCTTCCTCACCTTGCAGAAGAGTCATATCCCTATAAACCCATTGTTACAGTTGAAAATATCATTCACAAATGGGAAATCCACTTACTACATCTAACCTATCCAACGTCCTAGCTTAGCCCAGGACTACCTTCAGTGTGCTCAGGACACCTACGGGAGCCGCAGTTGGGCTCGATCATTGAACACAAAGCTTATTTCATAATAAAGTATTGAATATATCACATAATTTACTGAATACTGTACCGAAAGTGGAACATATCATGGTTGTATGAGTTCAGAATGCTCCTAAGTGTATCAGTAGTTCACCTTCATGAACGAGGGGTGGACCTGACGCTACAGCTCACTGCCTCTTCCCAGCATTACAGGAATCCAACCACTTGTCACTAGTCTGGAAAGAGATCAAAATTCAGAATTCAAAAGTATGGTTTCTACTGAATGTGTATTGGTTTTGCACCATCATAAAGTCAAAAGAGTGTTAAGTGGGACCATTTTAAGTCAGGGACCAGGTGTACTGCTGTGAAATCTCTTTTGTGTTATTCTTTGATTTTTCACATCTTTGTATTGTTTCATTTCCTTAAATTGTGAGTTCTTTGAAGGCAGGGGCTTTGCATATATATCTTTTAAAAGATATTTATTGCAGAGTAATTTACATACAGTGTCATTTACATGCAATGAAGTGGACAGATTTAAGTCTATGTTTTGATGGAGTTTTGACAAAGTTACCTTCTATTCTTTCCAATTAGTCTCCTCATTCCCAGGACAGACACTGTCTCATTTCTATCACATGTCTTAGTTTTTCTTTTCTAGATATTTCTTATAAATGGAATAATACAGATTGTACTCTTTTGTGTATTTTTTTTGTATTCAGCATAATTATTTTAGATTTATCTGTTATGACATTCCTTTTGTACTGCTGAGCAATTTCCGTTATAGAAATATATTATAATTTATTAATCCATTCATCTGCATACATATGTATAGATAGATAGATAGATAGATAGATAGATAGATAGATAGATAGATATTTGGGCTGTTTCCAGTTTGGGGACTTTATGAATTAAGCTGCTAAAAACATTCTTATATAAGCCTTTGTATAGTCATATGGTTTCAGTTCCATGAGTAAATAACTGGGATTGGGAGTCTGTGTATGATTAACTTCATAAGAAACCGACAAATTTTTTATGAAGTCTTTACACCAGTTTACACTCCCACTGGCAATATACAGGGTTCCATTTGTTCCATATCCTCTCCAGCACTTGATATTGTCAGTCTTTTTAACTTTAGCTATCCCAGAGGGGATGAAATGAGATTTCAGTGTGTTTTTTTAATCTTGATTTCCTGGTGAGTAATGATGTTGGTCATCTTTTCATGCGCTTATTGGGATATCTTCTTTTAAGCAGCGTCTGTTCAAATTTCGCCTATGTTTAATTGGGTTGTTGGTCTTTTTATTATTGAGTTTTTAAGAGCTATTTATATATTTGCCAGATTTATGTATTATAAGTATTTTCTCTCAATCTGTGGCTTGCCTTTCTATTTTCTTACTGATATCTTTCGATGACCAGAAAAGTTTTATTTTTAATGAAATTGATTTTATTAGTGTTTTATTTTTATGTTAATGCTTTTCATAGCCTGATAATTATTTGTCTACCCCAAGATCATGAAGAGATTCTTCTACATTTTTTTTTTCTTAGAAGCTTTCATTTTGGCTTAATATTTAGGTCTCTGAGCCATCTCATCTCAGATTAATTTCTGTGTACAGTACAAGGTGAAGGCTGAAGTTAATTGTTTATATATATCCAGGTATTCCAGCAACGCGTGTTGAAAAAAACTTTTCTTTCTCTGTTGAATCACGTTCGTGCTTTTGTCAAAATAAATTGACTAAGTCTGATTGGGTCTATTTCTGGATACGGTGTTCTGTTTCATTGGTCTGTTTTTCTGTTTGGATACCAATACCAATGTTTCTTAAAATCAGGAAATGTACATTTTTCAACTCTGTTCTTTTCGAAGATCATTTTGGCTGTTCTGGGCCCTTTGCATTTCCACATACATTTTAGAATTAGTTTGCCAATTTCGACTCCAATTTCCCCTCAACAAAAAAACAGACAAACAAACAAAAACACCTCTGAGGTTTTGGTTGAGGTGGCGTTAGATCAGCCAGGGGAAAATTGACATTTTAGCAATATTTAATCTTCCAGTCAATGAATACGGTTTTATTTGGGTCTTCTTTAATTTTTCTGAAAAGTGTTTTGAGATGACAGTGTAGAAGTCTTGCATATATTTTAGTGATTTTGCTTTTATTGCAAATGATAGTTTTTTAGATTTTATTTTTGCCTTATTGCTAGTATATAGGAATACAAACAATTTTTCTGTGTTGACCTGGTGTCCAGTAACAGTGCTAAATTCACAATTACTACTAAATTCTAGTAGCTTTTTTGTAGTTGTCTTAGCATTTTTTACATAAACAATCATATCATTTCTTACAGCTTTACTTTTTATTTCCAGTCTTAGTAATTTTTATGGTTTTAAATTTCTTTTTCTCACCTAACTGCACTGACTGGGACCTCCAGTATAGTGCCCTACGCAGTGGTAAGATCAGGCATCTGGCGTGTGTTTCCACATTAAGGTTGATGTTAGCAGTAGATGTCTCTATCAGATTGAAGAAGTTCTCTTAGATTCCCACTGTGCTAAGAATTTTTACCATGAGTGGGTATTGAATTCTGTAGAGTGCTTTTTCTGTATCTAGTGGCCTGATCCTATGGTTTTGCTTTATTCTGTTAAAGTGGTAAATTACATTTATTCGTTTTTAAATATTGGACCAACCTTGCATTCCAGGGATAAATAAGCCTTCTCAGTTATGATATTCTATCCTTTTTTATAGTATTAGATTTGATTTGCTAACAGTATGTTAAATTTTTTTACATGTTTGTGAGTGATATCGATCTGAAATTTCCTGTGTTGTCTTTGTCAGATTTTGATAAAAGCACCATGCTGGCTTCATGAAATGAACTGGCAAATTTTCCTTCCACCTTTGTTTTCTGAAAGACTTTGTGTAGTTTGGCACTATTTTTAAAAAATGTTTGATAGAGTTTTATTTACGGGAAGAAATTCAAAGAAATCTTTACTAAATATAGGAATATTCATCATTTTTTTCTTGTGTTGGTTTTAGCAAGTAGTTTTCTTTAAGCAAGTTGTCTAAGTTGTTGAAATGATTGGCATGGGATTGTTGATAATATTCCCCCATTTTTCTTTCCATATCTGTGGGCTCTAGTGATAGAACTTCTTTCAGTCCTTATAGTGAAAGTTTCTATTTTTTTTTCCTCTCCTTTTAAAACAGTCTAACTAGGGGTTTATCAATTTTACTGATCTTTCCAAAGAAAGCTATTTATTTTATTAATTTATGCTTTTATCTTTATTATTTCTACTATTTATTTTCATTTTAACTTGTTCTTCTTTTTCAAGCTTCTTAAGATGGAAGCTGAAGTCAAAGCTATACCTGCCTGACACCCAGGCACCTTCACCTGCCCTGTGGCCCACACCGTTTTCAGTGCACCCTCACACACTTTCATGAGATCATCACTGCAGCCCCGTGAGGGGTACACTGTAGAAATCCTCACTGTCCTTCATGCAGATAAAGAAACTTATGCTCAGAGTGATTAAATGACTTTCCTGAGAGCACACAGCTAGCTTCTAGTAGAGTCAGGGCTCAACACAGGGCCTCTGACTTTCAGTACATCTGTCCCCGAGCGGACAGATACAGTTCCCTTTTCTCTTTACCACTTGTCTGAGCCTCCCCCCTCAGAGGCCTGGCACTTGAATAACATAAATAAAGAGAGGAAATGCATGGCAATTAAGAGCGCTGACCCTAAAGTCAGGACAGCTGGGTTGAAACCTGTCTCTGCCAATCACTGTGTGACTTTGGGTAAATTCATAATCTCCCTGAAGTCTGCCCCCTTACCTATTAAATGGAGAAGCTTGTTTTAGAGGGTGATTATGAGTATCAAATGGTGTATATGGTTTTCTGTTATTAATTAACAGATTACCACACACTTAACAGCTTAAAATAGCACAAATTATTATCTCACAGCTTCTATGGATTAGGAGTCTGGTACCACACCTTCCTGGGTCTCTTTTTAGGGTCCCAAATGACTAAAGTCAAGGTGTTGGCTGGGGCTGCTTTCTTATCTGAGGCCCAAGACCTCTTCCAAGCTCCTTCAGGTTGTCGGCAGAGTTTAGTTCCTTGTGGTTGTAGGACTGAGGTACCAGTTGCCTTACGGGCTTTCAGCTGGAGGCCTCCACATCATCAAACCAGCAGTGGCAGTGGTGCATCGAATCCTCTTGTTTCTAATCTCTGACTTTGGTGTCACTGGCTCCTAGACTCAGATAACTTACAGGGTTCATTTAATTAGGTCAGTCCTACTGTTAATATCCCTTTCTTAAAGTCATCTGTACTATGGTACTATGTAGCATAACAATCCCAGTTAGAGAAATGAAATCCACCATTTTCATAGTCCTGGGGATTATTATTCAGGGGGTGAGAAACCTCAGAGACCACCTTAGAATTCTGCTTCCCATAGGGGATAGCGTAGGTGAGTTGTCCGGCATAGAGTCTGGCCTGTCGTGAGCATTCGGTCAATGTTCACTATTAATGTCACTGTCCCTGGAGGGAAAAAGATTTTTAATTAAAGGATAGCAGCATCAGCATCGTACCCAACTAAACTGTCCTCTAACCTCCGTGACTTGGCCAGAGATTCTTAGATTCTAGGCTGCCCCACCCATGCGCATCATCACCCTATGGCTGTGTCTTCTTGGTGCTAGCCCAACCAGCTTAGAAAGTTGGAAAAATCCATACTTCCATTGTTTAATCTACATAAAAACTATCACTTAAAAAAAAAAAAACACTGGACTTACTAGTCACCTATGTTGGTATCTTGTATATAGCTTTAGATCTGTCTAGATGAATGAATCAGGTGATTTTTTTTTGTTGGTAATTCTTTCTGGTCTGATAAATCTGTGAGTAGGTGGAGCGAGTTTTCCATGAGCTTCATTGTGTAAAACATCAGGTTGATCCTAGAGGCCTAAGTAGTTTCTTAGAACAGGATTTAACCCCAAACCACCCACTGCAATGGCTTGTCACAAGTAAAATCCCTTATATAAATGGAATCACTTAAAGAATATTTCAAAAAATAGCTTCTCAGTCAACACATGGGAGTAATTCATGAACCTCCTAAAACCATTTGTTGTTTCCCTTCTTGCCTCCAGGTCAGAGAGATGTTATTTTCTTATTTAGAAACCTATCCAAATGCTCCCAAAGCAGTCCGTAATTCCCCATATGTACTTCGCCACACATACTTGTATTATTTGTCATCCGGTTGTCTTTGCAGAATAATTTTCTCTTTCAAGGGTTTTTAAAAAATTGTACATTCTGGACTATTTCTGTTATCTTTCACTGTTAATACCTATGTATTCCCAAAGACACAGTTTTCTCCAGACTTGTCCTTAGCCGCCAAATGCTTCAATCAGTCTTGGGCATCAGTCCTCTAAATAAACCCAATAAAAATAGAACTCCTCTCCTTGATTCGAGAGAAAGGGGTTAGATGTCCCCACCTGATTTGCTCCCCATCCCCACCCTTACTATGGCTCTGAGGCCCTTTCAGGCCCCTCAGATGCCATGGAACTCAGTGTGGAAACTGCAGTTGGAAGAGGGTAGTGCACGGTGTGGTCTCAGGAGCCCTGAGGCCTAAGAATTCTTGGAGACTAGGGGAGGGCTCACGGAGGGGTGTTGATGAAGTGTAAGTGGTTATAATGTCAGCCTGTTATACGTGTTTGTCTTTCCAGAAATTAATCACTCACTTCTTTGCTTCCTTGTGGGTCGCTCCTTAAGGCAGCTCAAGTTATGCTTTGTTCCTGTTGAGATTTCAGTGCAGAGTCAGGCCTCTCTCTGCAGTCCGTTGCTTGGTCTGCTGGCCAGAGGGAAAGCCTGACATGTGTGACACCCAGCAGTGTTACGGAAAACACTGACGGGGACTTTGCCACCCTCTCTCTCCCTGGACTGCTACCCCCTCTTCTCCTGCCTACCTCCCTGGCCCCCCATCCCTCCTCCTGTTTATAGCTATATTTTTGGAACCCCCGTCCAAGGGTAAGGGGATGCCCAGAAAGGTAAGGGTTGTGGCCAGTTGTGATTGCTCACCCCCACATCCCCTCTGCAGGGGGGAGCAGCTACAGAAGTGAGCCGCTCTGGGCTGGAAGAGTCATTGGCAGAAGGGAGGGGACTGAGGCAGGCAAAGCTACCAGGTCCGGACTCTCAGGAAGCTGTGCCACAGTGACAGCACCTGCAGGTCCAGGCCGCTGTGATTCAGGGGTTTTCTTTATTCTTTTATTTTGCTTCAAGTTCCCTAGGAAGAATTCCCTTTAAAAAATCCCAGACCCAGCCTCGTCTTAGCTGAACTCCCTTCTGGAGAGAAGAGGGAGTTTTCTGCCCCAGCCAGCACAGCCTGGGCCGCCAGAGCGCCCTGAGAGGACAGGCACGGAACCAGGCTGGAGCTAGGGAGGGCCGAGGTCCCTGAGCCTTGCCCGTGCCCACGAGCCCTGGGTTCCCGTGTGGGCAAGTGCACCTGTCCCTCCAGGGGGTTAGAAATATAGAAGCCGCGAAGAGAAAAGTAAAGCAAATAAATAACGTGGAATTACTGGATCTTGAACTCTCAGAGAGAATCATTTTGAAAAGTATCTTCAAGGGATTTGGTTTGTTTTTCCTTTCAGAAGAGAGAGCAAGAGAGATGGGGAGGAATCCAGATCTGCCTGACGTCCAGGCATCCTCTCCAAATTGCGTAGGTCAGAGAGAACATGTTATTTATTAAAACCTGACATCTGTTGCTGTGAAATGATAAGCTCCCTTAAAAAGCCTGGCCATCAATTACCGCTAATACAGCCCTCATCCCGACTGAGCTGTCTGACCGTCCTTCCAGCCTGCGCGGACTAGGCCGTACCAGGCACAGAGCGTGTACAGCCCAGCTCAGCCTCCTCACTCCCCTCGGGCAGGAGCCCTCAGGCCATATTTTATAGGCCCTGCATCTGTGTCCCTGGCTTCTTTCGATTCCACTCTTTGGCCCCTCCGAGGTCTGCTTTCAGGACTGATCCCCACCCCCTTCCCATCCATCCTGCCATCCTGCTTTCTCAGTGGAAAGCAGGATTAGGGGTTCCTGTCTGGCCTCGGTCACGTAAGCCAGAAGAAGCCGCACGTGAGAAGAGTAGCTGGAAGATCAGTACACCTTTGTCATGGAAGCGAACTTAGTTGTACCTGTTAGACAGCTACTAAGCGCTCAGGCAAGGATTCAGATGGTCCCGCTCAGCCATTGTGAAAATCCCGTCACCAAGGACAGCCACCTCCTTGTTTGTGAGTTACGGTCATATATTTTCTTCCTTGGAAAAATAGGTATCTTACAGAGCTGAACGGAAAGGATAGGGGAATTGGTTTGGGATTTTTATGGTATATCAAAGTAGAAACATACACTTAGCCCTGGAATCAGAGTTGCCTTTGAACTGTTGGAAGAAGAAAAGACCACGCGAAGAAGAGCGGCCGGGGAGCTAGGACACCTGGGGCTTATCTGGGCACTATTGTTAATTGCACGTGTGATCTTGGGAAGGAAACTTCCCCTTGGCCTCAGTACCCTCATCTAAAAGCACTGGGCTGGTAACTGACGATCACTACGTTCCAATATATTTTGGGGCTTTTAGGTGAAAATTGTGCGTAGAGTAGCTTAGCATACTTTTTTTTATTCATGTTGAGAAAATTCCATCTCTGCTGCCAGAGGTCAGACACAAATTGAAAACATTACTAAATGGAATTAAGTACGCTCTGTACGTGATGCTTTTTTGTACAACGCATATCTGGTATTTATAGAACACTTCAGTTCCGGAACATGCACACATATGCCCTGAACACACACCCAGTAAAATACTTCTAGATGTAATAACATTTTCAGATGTCAAGTTAAAACAGCTTCTTGGGAATTAGGCCTGACTGTTCAGATGTACGTGTTGGTTTCTGACAGGTGCCGCCAGGGCTGCTCAGGGCTGTCATGTGTGACGTGGAGTCCAGCCGAGGCAGGAGGGCCAAGCTGCTTGTTTCTATCACTTCGCGTTAAGGCATGAGTTCTAGAAAAAAGGGAAGCAGCACAGAACATTCAGGACCATCCATTCTGGGCACATCATTAATGACAACAGAGGCCTTGTTTCTTCAGAAATGGGATTCCGTCTTGTCTGTTGTCAGATCATTCAGCACGGGGGCCGCCCGCGAAAATGAATACGATTCATAACTTGTTGAAGTAGCAGCTTGACAGAGGTGAGCGGAAACAGGGAGCAGATATGGGGGCAGCCACCACTACTCAGAGACTGGCAGAATCGCCAACAGTGGAGCAGAGTTGGGTGGCCAAGCGGAAATGTATCCAGGAAGGTAGATGTGACTGTGGACACCAGTCTCAGGATATGAGCCTGGAAGGAACCTTAGAACCATCTCGTACAGCTAAGGTTGAGTATGGTAGGCATTAACCGCTGTGCTGGGAATTAAATGAAATAATTGCTTAGCATAGCAATGGGCATAGACTTGGCAATTCGGTTCATCTTTCTCATTTCCTGAAAGCAGTTGTTCAAGACCACACAGTACCATGATTAGAACGCTGTGCCCCAAGCCTCCTCTGACCTCCCACCTTTACTCTGCCTGTTTCCTGCTCCTTTGCTCACAGGAGCTGTACAGTGACATCAAGGGCTGGCGGTCAGCATGCCTGCATGGACACACCCAACCACCTACCCCGTGTGTGGCCTGGCCTTCTTCCTCGTGGCTCACCTGGGGGCTGAGGGATGCCGTGGCCATGGGGAAAACCCAGGGTATTCTTTCTTTGTTTTTTTTCTTAAGGTTTATTCATTTTTGAGAGAGAGAGAGAGAGAGAGAGAGAGAAGCAGAGCATGAGCAGGGGAGGGGCAGAGAGAGAGGGAGACACAGAATCTGAAGCAGGTTCCAGGTTCTGAGCTGTCAGCACAGAGCCCGATGCGGGGCTTGAACTCAGGAACCGTGAGATCATGACCTGAGCCGAAATTGGATGCTTAACCAGCTGAGCCCCCCATGCACCCCAGAAGGCCCAGGGTATTCTTGAGCAGAAATACCTCTTCTGGGCATATAAAGACCTGGCACTGAGTACCTTAAAGGGTTAAGTTCCTGTGGCCGAACTTATCATTAGAATCAGAAGAAGAAAGGGGGTGTCATAATGGAGCAGGCCAAAGACTAGATGCTGCTCCACGGCATCCAAACTAGCAGGAAGGCTGCACATGGAGAAGAGGATGAAAAATTCCAGTGACTCGTATCTTCCCAGACAGATAGAACCCCTGGCACTTAGTCATGCCTAATGGAAAACGGAAGCCAAGAAAGCAGAAGTGAAGCTGCAGTGATCTAGGGTCGCCCTTAATCCAAAGTCACTTCTGAGGAGAAGAAGTGGTTTGTCTCCTGGTGTGCCCGGGATGGTCAGGGCCCGGGTGCCAGGCAGCGATGCCGTGGCTGTCAGGAGAGCCGGCTTCAGAGCAGCATGATTGTAAGAATCCAGCGTCATGGTGGTTTCTGCAGTTGAGTCGTTGCTAGTACTTCATTCAGCAAACACTTAGGAGTTGTATACGTGATACACGGAATATGTGCAAAGCACAAGAGGCGCACCACACACCCAGTTTGAAGAGCCCCAACTCACAGCCTGCTGATCAGTCTTGGAGCGGTTCATCACCGGTTGAGATTCCATTCTGACAGTGGGGCCACCCATGGCGTTAACTACTTAGCACGCTGAGTAGGAGTCAGAACTGCAAAGCAGGAAGCTCTGTCGCTCTTCTACAAATCAAAAATCGAAATTTAGGAGACCAGAATTTTCCATTATTGATCATTTTAAGGAGCAGATCATCATTATTCCAGTCATCCAGGAAAGTGAAATTTACAGGAACATGTATGTAAATTCCTGACTGTTGTTGTCTCAGCGTAAATGATAGCGGATCACCCAGGCTCTCCTGATCGTCTTATAGATGATGATGGTGATGGTGATGATAAATGTGTACCGATTGCTTACGCTGTACCAGCATAGCTCCAAATGCTTCATATATTTTGACTCATAACACCCTGTGAGATCAATACTGTCATTATACCTAGTTTATAGATTATGAAGCCGAGGCCCTGCAAGGTGAAAATGACTCGTCCATGGTCACAGGGTAACACAGCATGGGAACTGAGACTTTCCCTCGGGTTTTCTGACGTTTAGACTGCAGTCCGCTCTCTTATACTGCCCTGCCTCTCTTCCTCGGCTTGATGACCGGAGTTATCCCAAATCTGCCAGGCAACTGAGCTCAGCATTCTGTTTAGAACTGCAGGGTCTCTAGGCTGTCAGCGTTGGGTGACACTCAGGCTTGGCATGTCCCAGTGTGGATTTATAGTGGCAGATACTCTGATTCGGTTCTCTCCAGATTCATTCATTCATTCACCACTCACTCAGCAAGTATTGACCGAACTCCAAGTAGGTATCAGGCACCATGATAAGTGATGTGTGGGACACGGTCCCTGCCTTTACTGAACCAGAAGTAGGGGGGAAATTCTACATAAATAGCTTTCTTACAAGGCAGCAGCAGGTGCAACGCACAGGTGGAATGCAGTAGGAGAGGAAACGATGTCTTTTTGCCAAGATCAAGGAGGCTGACATTGGAGTGTGGGTAACAGTGCGATAAAGGGAGGACATTCCTGCCAGAGGGAACAGACTGCCCAGAGGCCAGGAAGCATGAGGGTTCGGGTGGACCCGTATACACTGAAGAGGGTAACAGTAGATGAGGCAGGAGAGAAAGAAAGAAAAGAGGCAAGTAGCAGAGTTCTGCAGGGTGGAGGGAACACGTGCTCTGGAATCAGACCCACCAGAATTCAAATCCTGGCTCTGCCACTTTGTAGTAGTATTTTCTTACCTCTGTAGATGTTGGCTTTCTCATCTGCACGTTAGGGTTAACAGTCCTCTCTCCCAGAGGAATGTGAATGTTAAATGGGAGACCGATTGTAGAACGGCTGGAATATGGTTGGTGTTCACCTAATGATAACCATTGTTATTAACCACCCGAAGACATTTAACCTTTTGTACATCGACACATCTTGGTGTTGATGTATGTCATAATAGAACCTTGACCTTGGAAACAGTAACAAAGCCAGTAGACCCTAAGCTCTGTGGTCACATTGGAGGAACCCTGTAAAGGAATGTTTATCTTAGGTCTTTGCACTTCTTCTTTGTCACTTAAGTGCCCAGGGATTTCAGAGACCAAATAATTTAGTATAAGTGGACCCTGTGCAATATTTAGGACACACTTACACTAAAAAGTTATTTGTTATTTATCTGAAATTTAAATTCCATTGGCCATCCTTTGTGGAGGGACAGCCCAAGAACCAGTCAGAATACGCTGTGTGCCTTACTGGGGAAAGGGAACTCACTGGTCTTCTAAGCGTCTCTCTTGGGTAGCGTAGGCTCGTGCAGCAGACTGTAGGCAGTGCCCTCAAGTCACGTCCTGGGTAGAGATGTCAAATGTTGGTGGGTGCCCCTGTGTGTGTTTCGGGGTGGAAGTAGGGGTGATGTGGGGAAGGGCATCTTGGACTAGTCTTCCCATATTCCCGCCCTCTTTCTTCAGAACATTCTTGAGGACGGTTGGCAGAATGCAGATCGCCTCCATGGTCTGGTAACTTTGTCTCACCAAGTAAGAGCAAGCCCTCTTTCACAGAGGTTTTCTTCCAGGAGCATTGCTAAAAGTGGGAACCTCAGCTGTCCCTTGTGGTGTGCCTTGAGATGACCATGGCAGGTGTGATGGTAATCGACCAAATACTCCCTGCTCTGGTGAGTGTGAGGGGCATAGCCTTGGAGCTGGAAGGCAATCCAGCTGCCTGACTTTGGAAATGAAACTAAGAAGACCCAAGAAAGGAAACCCAAGGTCACACAAATATTCAGAATTTGAGTCTGAACTTTAAGTCTGGGTCTACTATCCTGGGCTCTTCAGTAATAATTTAGGGGATATGAAAAGTCCCAGCACCCTTGTTTAGTTGAACATTTGCTCTGGGTACTTGATAATAATCGTCTCCAGGTCTCCATCTGGCTGTGTGTCCTTCGGTGCTGCCATACCCAGCTTTATGCTTGACTCATCCTCTCCTCGAGGCAGAGTTTGTTAAGCCCCTAAGAGCAGCATCACTACTTGGTAGGGAGTTAATGGCATTTCTTAGGCCAGCCTGATCTTGGCCCTCCCCGTTGGTGCCTCCTTGCTGATCTCTTCGCCCCACCCTGGCCAAGTGTTCTGTGGTTGCAATGGAAAAATCCACCTTAGAGCAGATGGCTTTTAACCTCAGTTTCAGAAGAATAATTTGTCCACGTAACATGAGGTGAAATTTAAAACAACACAGGGCGTAGGTTTGAACAGAACAGCACCCTTGGGCTTAAGAGTGACTTTGACCTATTCCTCCTAGACTAGAATGATTCTCCAGATGCCAGAGAGTTCTTAGAGGAATCATTTTATTAAATGGTGTCACTGGTGAGGTGGGATTAGCCCTAAGACCAGCTTTGTCTGCACGCTCTCAGAGCAACCCTGACCGTGCAGGCCGAGCTTGCCCCGGGGAAGCCGGGATCATGGGATCTTCCACTCTTTTTATTTTCTTGTTCTTGCCACAACCTGTCATGAGACCAAGAAAACTTGTTTTGAAAATGCTTGACAGCCAAAACAACCTGTTCTCAAGCCCTGGACGAGAGGGTTTGCCCTCTCTGACCATTTATGTACTTACTGTTAGAGGTTTGACTAGCTGCTGCCCGGAAAAAATGAATATGCTGTTTTCTTCTCATATTGTTCGCAGACAAGTGCCAGCTTCACGGGTCCTTTTTTTCCCCAGCCCTTCACCAGGGACATTTGAAAACTGTGCCTGAGTCTCACCGATGAGTGAACCTCAGAAACATATACTTACGAGGACATAACTAATGGTTACATCTCTGCAAGCCGAGCCTGGTGTGTGGCTTGTCTTTCCCAGTCCTGCTAGACCTTAACCTGTGGCTTTCCACTTGCATTTTGGTCCTTTCTGGAGTTAAATGTTAGCGGCAGACTCTCCAGTTACCCCAGGGGCTAGTTTGTCCTCTCACACTGGTGACTCTAAAGCCTGCAGTCGTATCTCTGTTCTTCCCCGTAAACCATGCAGGTCTCAGTCTTGGATGGTCTCGGTTGGGTCCTGTGACCATGGAGGAGTCACGTCACTCCTCCTCTGAAAATACAGGGGTGGGACTGGAACAAGAATCGGCAGACAACAGTCAGCTGCCTGTTTTCACAAATAAAGTTTTATTAGCACACAGCCACACCCATTCCTTTACATATCGTCCAGGGCTGCTGTCACTACAAAGGCAGAGTCAGAGTACATGTTGTTGAGACAGAGTATATGTAAACAAACGATTTACTATTTGGCCCTTTACGGAAAAAGTTTGCTGATCCCTCAACTAGATGATCTTCAGGGTTTTCAAATCCAACTTCCTGTGACTTGTGAACTTGTGGCAGGCTGTGCTCTTATAGCATGAGCTCCGGAAGTAACTAATAAGGGGCTTAACTCTCTCTTCCCCATAGTAGTTAAAGCATGCTTTGAGATTGTTGAAATCTACAAAGGATGGGGATTTATTCTGCTTATTTTTGCAGTTTATTTTGCTATAGTTCTGAGTTTGTTTATTGGTCCGATGTCTCTGGCACCCACGGTATTCGCCAGTTTTGGAAAAAAGATACCCAGCTGCAGGGCTGACTGCATTTGGTGGCACGGCTCGAGGTGGGCCATTTGTACCCCATGGAAGAGAACACAGACTCGTCAACTTGATAACCGTGGCAGTAAAAAGGAGCCAGATACTGCCTCGAGAACCTGTGTGGCTGCCCAAACCCACCCCACCCGTGTTCTGTCTTGTGTTTGTCCCTGAGTCTGAGCTGTAGGTTGGGGTGGGAATAGCCCGGAGTGTGGGGTAGGTTGGTGGCTGTGGTAAGAAAAACAGAAATGGGTCCTAAGATGCCTTAAAAATCTCCGAGACTAGGAAAGAACTACATCTTCTTTCCCCCGTTAGCAGTCCAAACAAGATTCTTTTTTTTTTATGTTTATTTATTTATTTTTGAGAGAGAGAGAGAGAGAGAGAGAGCATGTAAACAAGGGAGGGACAGAGAGAGAGGGAGACAGAGAATCCCAAGCAAGCTCCATGCTGTCAGCACAGAGTCCGGCGCAGAGCTCAGACTCACGAACCTTGAGATCATCTCCTGAGCCGAAATCAAGAGTTGGATGTTTAACCAACTTAGCCACCCAGGTGCCCCAAGATTCTAATTTATAAAATTTGTGTCCTAGTGATACGCATTCCCTACGCACGTGCCAGATGCGTAATAGAGAATCCAAAGTACAGAAACGAATGGTTCTCTTCTCAGGGCCACTGTGGTCTATAAAGAACTTTCTGTGCAGACTAGAAAAGGTGTCCCCTTTGTGCTGGTTCAGAGCAGAGTTCAACTAATCACTTTGGGTAAAAACAAAAACAAAAACACAGCAGTCTGTTTCTCTGGGCACATAGCCCCTGGAGCACAGAGCTTGCAAGTAGAGCAGGAGTGAGCTTGCAGCCCCCACTTGCTCCCTTGGCTAGATGCCTTTGTGCAGAGTAGAAGCTGTATTCCCAAATGCATCAGCCACTCTTGATACCTGGTATCCTGGAAGTCTTCGGGGTCTTCTCCCAGGGGCCTTGCTGGCCGATGACACGTTAACGCCGCTTGGCGTTGGTTTCTGAGACCACAGCAGCTTCGGCCGGCCCCTAGCATGCCCGTTAATACCTGTCTCTGTCAGCAGTGCTCAGGGCCAAGGTGGTTCAGAGTCTCAGGGCTGGCAGAGGGGTGCCCCATGGCTGGAAGCACTAAGACTTGGTCCCCTCCCCATAGACACTATAGACCCTGGTCTACGTTAGGCGCTGCTTTTGGAGAGCCCACATCCAGGCTCTTCTCTGGCAACTTCTGACTGAAACTGGCCCTCAACTTCAGGAATGCACATGGCTTTCCAGAGTTGTATCTCACAGGTGATAGGCTGGCAGCACAAAGAAATGGGTGAGGCAGTCCAGAACAGACAAGCTCACAGCGGCGGGAACTGACCTCACTCCCGAGGCATTGGATTCCGCGTTGCCCAGTGTGCGCAGTGACGCCATTCCACCGGGACACCCCTCCTCTGGAGGGTGTGCTGTCAGGGTGGTTTTCAGAAGGTTGTTATGAACTCTGCATGGGTGAGACGGCTTTGTGGTCAGATATGATTTCCAGCTCTCAGCTCACAGTGGGAATTGCATTTGGGCCAGCTGTGTGGGCAAATTTTGAAAGATTCCTAACCTACCCTTTTCATTCCGGATCGCGCAGCGGCTCCCAGCAGTTTGGAGGCTAGAGGGTTGGGAAGAAAGAGAGGCTGGGAGCTCACAGTAGCCAAGAACTTAATATCTACTTCCTGTCCCCTTTCTTGGTTCTGAAAGGCCCCTGGGAAGAAGAGGAAATGTACTTTGTCAGTGTTTTGAGCTGCTAAAGTGTGCAGAGCACCGTGCTAAGGAGCAGAGTCCTGCGTACAAGGGCACTTCTCTCTGTGCCCTAGAAAGGTGCCATAGGAAAAGGGCGGGGTGTGGGCGTCAGGGCCACCACTGCCTGCGGGGAGGGGGGTGGTAGCCCAGCGAAGCCGGCCCTGGGAGGAGCTTGGGACCAGAGACCCCGGGGTCTGAAAGAAAGAAAGCTCGCAGTTAGAAAATGCTTCTGAGTTTTAAAACTTACTACTTCAGATCACCAGGCTCGCAATGATGCCCCTCGCTTTTAGCTGCAGATGCCGTGGGTAAACACAGGCCCCTTCCAGTGGACCGTGAGTGCCCCAGAGCCATGCCCTTCCTGCTCCAAGCCTGTGGCCGCACAAGGCACAGAAGACCTTCCGGGGCAAGCAGTGTGCTGCCACAGAGCACTAGGTTGTGTCCAGATTTGCCTCTGCCTTGACCTCACAGCTGACCTTGGGCCAGCTACCTGTTGTCTCCAAGTCTGTTCTTCATGTGTCCAGTGGTAGCAGAGCGGTGGTATCTATTCCAGACACTTGATCGTAGCTTGCGTTAAAATGAAGTTATGTTTTTAATGCTTATTTATTTATTTTTGAGAGAAAGACCACGCGAGCAGGGAGGGCAGAGAGAGGGAGGGCAGAGAGAGGGAGGGATAGAATCCCAAGCAGGCCAGCACAGGTCCTGACGTGGGGCTCGATCCCACAAACCACGAGATCCTGACCTGAGCCAAAATTAAGAGTCAGATATACTTAACCAACTGAGCCACCCAGGCACCCCAAAATGAGCTTATTTTAAAAGCATAGTATAAACTAGAAGATACCAAGTATCAAGTTAGTTCATTTACTTAGTCAACAGATATTAAATGCCTGCTAGGTGCAGGCACTTTGTAGTCAGTAGTCCCAGGTATTCTAAACCCTCTTGTAAACAGAAGCTGTTCCATGGATGTTTCTTGAATTAAAGTGAAGCAGGAGTTGCCTGGAGTGTGTTCATGCAGCCGCGCGGTGTGAGTGGAGGGCGGGAGGAAAGGAGACTAACGTGGTTTGTGTTCTTACCACGTGCCCGGCACGGGTTCCTCACAACAGCCACGTGAGTCTTACGAGAACTGCGCGGAGACTCAGGCTGGTTAAGTAGCTTCCCCAGAGGCGCACAGGTTCCAAGTGACAGATCCGTATTTGAATTCAGTTCTGACTCCAAATCCACGCTCTTCCCTCTGGGGCAGCAAGAGGGGCTGCAGGGTGCTCTCCTTGTCGCAGAATGAGACCAGCCTGTTCCCTCCCCAACCTCTCTGATTTTTCTTCTCCCAAATATCCCCCAGATCAATGACTCAGGCCAGATCCTAGCCAAAAATGATCACGCTTGCTCCTAGGCCAGAAAGGAGGAATCGTGTGAAAGCAAAGCAGGATGAGGCGCTGTGACCACAGGCCAAACCTCATGTTCATAAGGGCGCAGGTTTCAGGAAAACAACAGCCTTTGATGCACTCTCAGGATTCCTTCCATGAGAGGCCCCAGGAGAAAACTCTCACCCAAACAATGGACTCTTGGCAAAGGGAGGGTGGGTGTCTTTTTAGGCAGAAAACTACCAGCAAGGACCCAGAAATCACTCAAGGGAGTTGTTGATTTCCCTAGGAGATCTAGCTTTTGGAAATAAAACTTAGCAAAGGATTTCATTGACCCCCCGTCCTGAGCGCCTCTTGCCTCTAACACCTTGGCAGGGAGGGGGATCGTGGAACGCTTGTCCTTATGTAGGTTCCCAGCTCAGCAACTGACGCGACCTTTTCTCAAGTTTAGCACCAGCTATTTATTCTGATAAAGAAAAAAAAAAAAAAGAACCAGCGAGGTTACTGTTTGGCTTGGTCTCCAAAAACCAGTCCCTGCGACCAGCAGTTATTTCCTAGACTTAATAGATGTAGGGAAAAAGGATCTTCATTGGTGTCAAGCATTTGACAGAAAAGGAGAGTGTTTCTGTGTTACTGAGGTACAGCCCCCCAAGGTGAACACAGAGGCATCGGTGTCTGAAGGTGTCAGGAGGTTGGGGAATCTAAAAGGCTGCATTCAAAGCTGGGCAGACCCAGGGCTCCAGAGCCAGCAACACCAGGGAACTCCTGCCCACAGTGCTCACGAAGGCAGCCTGACCTTGGCGCCCGGGCCACATGGTGGAGGCCTCGGCTGCCCCCACCAGTCAGTTCACAAGGCCTCCCTAAACCTCTGCTTCACCCAAGCGTGATCACAGACGCAGACAACGTATATACGAGAGACATCAACCCCCAACCCCGAACAATTTAGGTAGGGTGTTTTGTTTCAGAAGACACAAGTAGCACCCATGGGCGGGGGTTCCCAGGGGAGAGATTTCAGTTTAGAATAAGGCAAAACATTGTAACTGTTAGACATGCCTTTAAGTAATGAGCTCTCACTCTTGAAAGGTATTCGGGCCAGCGCTAGAGGGTCACCCCCTCAGAAGCACTGTTAGGGCAGGTCCTGCCTTGCACAGGAGCCTAAGATCTCCTCCGGGGTGTCTCTGGTTAGTACCAAGTAAGCGGCTCTGCAGCTGGAGCCTCAGAGGCCAGACCCGTGCCGTGGCTGGGGTTGGCAACAGCAGACTCGTGGAGGGCCCGATGCTTCTGCCAGGCCTTGCGGAAGCCTTGCGGGCAGCTGGGTAGGTTCGGAGGTAGGGCTCCAGCGTGTCGTATGGTCCAGGAAAGTTCCCTTTACCTGCAAAGCAAATGCGCTTCTACTTAACTGGCTCCCAGAGTTGCAAAGGGGAATTAATTATTGTTTGTGATACACTTTAAGATTCTCCGATGAAAGACCTTGTATAAATGCAAATTATTATGATTGTCATTAAAGGTGCGAGACGTCTGGCCTGCTGGCTGATGCCCTGGCAGAGCTCTGAGCAGACAAGAAAGTCAACTCCAGGCAGAAAGTTTGCTCTGGCTGCTCCAGGCACTAGCGGCAAGGAGGAGCAGGTCAAGGAGGCCTTGGCCCATGACTGCGAAAGTGAAGCCATCCATCTCCGACCAGAATTAGCATGCAGCTCTCTGCTCTAGGAGTCAAGTGTCTGTGTGCCTCCGAGGGCCAGAGCCCTGCTCAGGTTCATTCCCTGATCCCCACAGGAGCCAGCCCGTGACTAGAGCAGGAGCCAACCGTGACTGAGCGAGTGTTTGCTGACCTGAAGGATGGAAGGGAGGTGGCCAGGATAGATGCTGGCCACCGGTAATCTTGGGGTCCTCTGTCAGATCTGGAGGCAAAGGGAGAGATCTAGGGACCTCAGACATGTGTGCTATCTTGGACAATGCTTATTAAGGCTTTGAGAGAACCCCTCTAGCAAAGCACAGGGAGAGGTCATTCATTAATTACTGTTTCCACTTAAGACACTGTCTCTGGCTAAAGTGGTTGGATTGCTACCAAAGTAATAATAATAATTATAGTGGATAGTAGTGTTTTAGACCTGGAAGTGAACTCAGAAGCCATCCCTTCATCCCCAAACAGATGAGGCTTGTGGGGTGCGGAGAGTGAGGCGGCCCATCCCAGGTCGCATAGCCAGTAAGAAGCAGAGCCAGGATCACACTCAGGCCTCCCCATTCCTAGTCTACAGCTCAATTATGTCAAGATAATAATACCTCCCATTTTATAGCACTTTACAGACATAGTGCTTCTCAACAACCCTGCTGAGTCTTAAGATGCCAAATGACCTTAGTATTAAAGGACCTTCTGCCCTCTGCTCTTCTAGGGCTCCTTATTTAGAGAACATTTATGATGCCTCTTACATGCACCTGGGTAGATCTCGCATGTCCTTCCCGTACTTTCTTTGCCTTCTCTCGGACATTCAGAGTAGGCCTCATTCTTCACGAAGGCGCTTTAGTACTTCCAGGAACCCGAGAGACAAGCAAGAGGGAGGCCAAGCTCATCCCTTTGTCCCTTCTTATTTCAGTCATAATTCTACTGAAAAGCCACCCAGTGCAGGTCCCTAGAGGGGGACTAAAGATACCAGTCAACACCTCTGGACACATAAACCTACAAGAGGGAGGGCCATTTAGTGGGGGTTTGTAAGAACAAATGTGGGTGTAACGGGAGCTGGCAGTAAGTGACTCTCTAAATTCGTTCCTGGGCTGTCGGCAATCCTGGTGTTAATGGAGGAGACCAGAATGGAGCTAACCTGGTGTTTGGGAGGGGAGCATCACCAGATCAGAGCACTGGAGAAATCCCCGAGCGCAAAGAGGAGTCCGAGTGACTCGGCGTCACACGGCAGCCCCAGAGTAGGGCCCCGGCCTCCTCCTCCTCCTCTCTCTTCTCTGGAAACCATGGCAGTGTGGAAAAAACCGTGTCCTTTGGAGTCCAGCAGCTCTGGATTGTGAACAGCATTGCCGCCAATTACCTGCGTGATCTTAGAAAAGCTCCTTTGCATTTCTAATCGTAGATTTCTCATTGCCAGAAACAGAATAATAATACCTCCCGGGTGGTAGGCCCATCAGGAGAAGGAAACGTAAAATAATATCGATGGAAACAAATAGCACAGTGTCTAACAGGTAGCAGGCACCCCCACTTCCTCCATACTCACGGCTTCCGGGTTTTTACCGCAATCCGTGGGAAGATATTTATTTTATAACCTAATCCTGTAGTTACAACTAAAACAAAAGTTTCATGAAAAACTGTTTCCCCTCGCCACATGTGATACACTCTGACTTTATTTCGTTTCATTTTAATGCCGGTTGGGACCCACTAAATCGATTTCACAACCCACCGCAACCATTATACCACTCATTTGAACCAGCCTGTTTGATGCCATGTGTGGATCTCATTTATCCACGTTGCGTGGCCTTCATTTCCTTCCAGTCCTCCCTTCCAGCCCTTGCTCTCCGTAACTGGCACACGGGGCCAGAGCTGTTTGTGCACAGCATGCGCAGGGCCCCGGGCTTGGTGCAGGGTGGAAAGAGCCCTACAGAGCAGGTGGGCTCCTCCCCCGTCCTCCTCCTCTCCCTCCGAGGTGCTCCTCAGAATGACTGAGAGGGCCCGTAAGGCCCCCCACCTGCCGAAGTTCTGCCTGCAGCCTGCTGGAGCGCTTCGCTCTAGTCCCAGCCCTTCACAGCCCGCCTGAAGCTTCTGTTAAGGCCCCTCCAGCCCAGCAGGGAGGGTGGACCTCAGGCAGCCTCTCCCAGTGAATAGTTTCTTCTTTGGAATTGCTGCTCTTCCATCTGTAAGCCCCGAGAGCCAGATGTCTGGGGATCTTATTTCAGCTGCCAGGCAGGGGGATTAGAATAGAAAGAAGAAGGACCATGGCCACCCCTCCCCTCGGGCTGCAAGGGGGTACCTGTGAACACCCAGCTTGGGGAACAAATACTCAGAGTGACGAAAAGCTGGGCCCAGAAGCAGCAGGCAGGGGCCCAGGCGAACAGGGAAGACATGAGCTGCAGTGTCCAGAGGCTGAGTCTAAGTGGAGACCCCGAATTCACAGCCAGGCAAACACCACTTTAAAGCTCCAGGGAGACAGGACTGTTTATGAGGGAGGACAAGACTGTTTATGCCCCAAAGAGTCGATCTCCTAAGTGTTTCCCTGGTCCTGTGGGGGGGTCAGGCACTCTCCCGTGGAGGCTGATGCCTGGCAGTGCCAAGTGGGAGCCGTAAGCCACGATCCGCACTGGAGTGTGACTTGGGGCCTCGGACACACACTCCGCACGGCCAGCTCAGCCGGGACCCTGAGCACTTCCTCTTTGAGGTCTATCCTTTGGTTTTTCCCCCTTCGCTGACCAAGAAGGGGAGGGCAGTCTGTGACCGTGGCAGTGACTCACTGCCATCAGACAGGCGGTCAGCTTCTCCCCAGCACAGGTGAGCGCAGGAGTAGCCCTTGTCCTGGCCAGGCCTGCGGAGGGATCCTGGCCCCCTTCACGGGCATCCGCACAGCTGTCTGCAGGAGCCAGTGCTCAGCTCCTATTCGCGCAGCCCTGGGCAGAGGGAGCCATCTGAGGCACAGAGGGAGAAACAAGACGAGCACAGGGCTGTGGCCCTGCTCTGGGTCCCCAGGCAGTGCCACGCTCCCTGGCCCCCCACACCCACTGTCTGGCTTCGGCCCAACCAGGCGCACCCCACCATCTCAGCCCAGTCCCCACCCAGGGGCCCAACCTTTCTCAGTGGCCACACGCTGCCCTCTCCTCCCAGCCTCTCATCAGACGGGTTCAGGATGCAGACAGCATCAGGCGGAGAGGAATGCGAGGGAGGACCGCCCCTCGCTCCAGGGCCTCCAGCTGGCCTGGGGCACTCCATTCATTCATTCATTCATTCATTCATGCACCGAGTTGGCATTCACTTGCTGTGAGGCCTGAAGGAAGGTGAGCACTACTGGGCCCTGAGGATGAACCATCCCCAAATTCTGCCGTCCAGAGACTTACAGAGAAGACCTGTACCAACAGCTGTAATAATCGTATGCTGTGTTAGGGGGGCCACCAACTTCTCTGGCTCTCAGTCTTCCCTTCCCTGTAGTGATTGGACTATATGACCTCCGAGATTTCCTTTTGTTCCAAAATATTATAATTCTAAAGTACGTATTTAAGCCCACTGTCTACATTCATTAGAAATCTGTATTGAGTTGCTGGTGTGTTGAGCCCCATACCCAAACCCGGGATGCCAGGGCGGATGGATGTGACCATCTTGCCGTCAAGGAGTGTATGGTGGCTGCAGGAGCACGGTTGTTTTATGACAGACGTGTGCGCACAGCGATGGAGCCCAGTGGAGGATGGGAGTCCTATGACGGCGGGAGGCTCGGGAGCCCAAGGACTGCCCGCCCCTCCCTCTCATGTGGCAGGCTGACCTCTCCTGTCCTCCTTCACCACCTTCTCATCCACTGTGCCAGGGGGTTCCCAGGGGGCAGAGACACCTGCAGCCCCTGCGGGCAAGGCCTCACCCCTGCAGTTGCAGAAGCTGGCTGCAAGCTGCTGTGGCCCAAAGGAACTGGCCAGGCTCCAGAGGGCCTCCTTGGAGAGAGAACCACTAGGTAATTTTGATCATTTTAGTAAGTAATTTTGATCATTTAAAAATACCCTATGATTTAAAAGGAGCCAGATTCCATCCCAATACTTTGATGTCTAGAAACGGATCTCGGTTGGTTGGTTGTTGAAGTCCTCCTAAAACAGCATTTGATTTAATTCAACACATACTGAGACTACAGTCTCAGCCATCGGCAGTCTCACAGGCGAGGAGCCCGAGCCGCACAAGACATCGTCTAGACACCAATCTAAACATTCCAGACTCGAGGCCGACCATGGCTGGGCCTGAGGTTGGCGGCCCGGTGTGCCATGGAATCCAGCAGAGGGGAGATTGATTCCAGCCGAGGGTGGGGGCCGCCGCCCGAAGCCGCGAGCTTGTGAGGCTATGTTCCCAGTAAGATATCAAGCGTTTGCATCTCGAGCGCGTTGATTTTCTTGTTTCGCAAGTTTGGACCCCCTAAAAATGAACCAGGCGTGCTCAGGGATCGGCACATTTAGGGAGACCGTGTGAACCAGTTACAACCAGTTGCTTGTTCCTAAAGCCCACGCCAGAGAGCCAGGCAGACATCGCCCAGGGCGCAGCTACAGAATAAGCTTCCACTGTGCCGGTCGCTGGCCCCCCAAGGCGCCCAGAGTCGGATGGGGAGACTTCGCAGGGGCCTTTGGAGGGTTTGGGGTGGAAGGCATTGGAGTAGAAGCAGGTCTTTTTGTAGAGATCCTATTTTAAGGTCGACTCCTCTGACACGAGGAGAGCCACCCCAGATGAGTCAGTATTTACAGTGGCCCGTCCAGGACAACGGGGACCAGGCAAGACCACGAGAAATGGTTAGCAGGACTTCGTCTCACTATTTACGGGACTGCTTTGATTTTCAGACCACAATCGGTTTTCATATGACTGATTAAAAACATGTGCCTGTTGAAGTCACAGCTGCAGCAGAAAAGTGGGGAAAGAAATGGGCCTTAGATGTTTTGGAACTTGCCTCTCTTTGCAAAAATGCATTCTGACTTGATTTATATTTCCTTGATTTCCTGACAACGAGGGCCGTGTCCCCGAACCGCTTCTCCCACCCCGCCCCGCTCCACCACCACGTTGGCCCGACTCTGGCAGACATCATAGGGCTCATCTCATGATTGCACAGAGACAAATATTTTCGAATTCCAGAAAGAGACTACCAAGTCCTGTTTCGGAAGAAGATAATCGTTTAGGCTTTTGTACAATACTAAGTCCCGAGGAAGCAAGGCTGAAGGCAGCAAGACCCCAGGGTCTCCTGCCTGCGAGAAGACGCGCCCCGGTAGCACCGGGATCAGGGCACCCCTGGGCACGTATCTGCACTGGACTCACTAAGCCTGTGTTTTCCTGCCTGCAGACAGAGAGCGGGGCTTCCTGCCACACTCACAGCCACGCCTCACCTGCTCCACGCGGTCCCTTCCCCTTCTCTAGAGTCCCCAACCTCTTTGGGCTTTGTTTTCTGTTTCTATTACGATTTTCTTAAAGCTGTATCGATTCACATGTTCAGATGTGCATCTTTTGTTCTTTTGAAAAGATCCATTGAATAAATACAGAACTGCAGTTCCAGTAGGGAAAACCCCTGTCAGTGAGCCCTTTGGGGGCACAATTCCTCACCGCCTTCACTGGAAGGCCTCTGCGGATTTCCCTGATGGTCCCTGTCGTAACTTTCCAGGATCCCTTCCCCAGAACACACCGATTCTTAACAACTTGCTCTGGGACCGCCCCTCCGTGGGACGGCCGAGGGACGGCCAGGGAACTGGCCTTCCATCCCTGTCATGCGCTGCCTGCGGTGCCACCAAACGTCTCCTCAGAGCCCTGCAGTGTTCATCACTGACCCTGTCTTGTTTCCGAAAAGGCGTCGCAGACGATAACAGCCACCACGACTGCCGTTCCGTCTGCCACCATCTGTGACACGCTGGGCCCTGGGCTCGGCTAGGGCCCTAACTTAACAGATGAAGAATCAAAACACAAAGAAGTTAAATGGCTTGCTCCAGGTCACATGGGTATCTCAGAACCGTAAGTGGGTGCCACTAAGAGATCATCAGGTACAAATCTTCCTGTTCCGGGTGAGGACACGGAGTCCCAGTTCCAGATGACACGACAAGCCAACGCCTGAACTAGAACCCATGTCTCCATGGTTCCTTACTCTTTCCACCCGACCCACTCACCACTCGTTACGATACATGTTGCCCTGAACAGAAGACCTGTGTGGGGACCCAGCCAACTTGGACACCCCCATCGTGGGCCGCCAGAGCCCCGTGATTCTTAAACATCCCTCTAGTTCACAGCTACAGCTTCCTCCCTGACCAAGCCTTTGGGCAGAGCCGCACACGGGAACGCAGCCCGCAGCCTGGACAGAAGACGGAGAGGGCGCAGATGCCTCTGACGGCACAGCCCAGCCCAGATGACCCAAGTACGCCACCAGCAGCTCCAGACTGGATTTCAGGAGACGCACGGCGCCCTGACAAGTTTGGGTGGGTGTCTGCCGCTGAGACTGGTCATCTCTGAGCCTCCAGCCGCCCTGCTCAATGTGATAGGCGAGAAGTTATCCAACAAGCCATGCCGGAAAGGATGAACCAACAGCAAGGACCCTAGGTCCTCTTCTTCCACACAGGGGCTCCCTCTTCTGCTGCTCCCACAGACTCAGAGCCTCTCCCCTCAGACCCAGCCTGGTCCCCACGGTAACCGTTGACATCTGTTGGTCATCTATTACACCAGGCACCAGGCCGAGTGCTCACGGGGCCATCTCACTTAATCCTCATGAGGATTATTACCCTTTAAGGCAATTGAAGGTTATTTTTCCCCTTTTGTAGTTGAAGAAATTAAAGCTGCAGAGGTGAGTCACTTGCCCAAGCGACAGAGCCAGTAAAGAGCAGTGCGGCCCTCGAACCCAGGTGTGCCGGCTCCAGAGCGCCCCAACTTCACTGCCCACCGCGTCCTGCACAGCCCACGGCCCGCAGGACCCCGCTTTGTAGACGGACTCCTGACTCCGGGAGAAGGGAAGAGATTTCCTGCTGAGCGCCCGTTCCCTGACTCCCAGCCGAGGGGTCTGTCTGCCTCACGCCCTGTCGGGCCTGGGAGCCGAGGCCTGGCCAGGAGCCACTCCTGCTCTGAATTCATGGAAAACCTACCCAGCCTCAGCCCGGGGTCCGTTCTTTAAGCTTTATTCTTCCTACTTGAGACTCTGGGATTGGACTGAGCTGTGATTTTATAAAACCTGGAGCGGAGGGACTGAGACCAGCGAAGAGGGTCAGAACCTTACTTTGTCCTAAGGCGCGTTCAGCTCGAATTTGGTCTAAAAATAAATTCCCTTCCAGCGTGAATAGAAATGATGAGCTGGACTGACTCAGGGCCTCCGTCCCCGCGGGTCCTCCTGGCCGGTTAGCAGGGAGGTGAGGAGACCTTCCCTCCCCCACCCTGCCGCACACTTCCAATTTAAAGCTCGCCACACATTTTGTCTTTGGGTCAAAGAGTTTTTTAAAAGGCGATAGATGACTGGCGCCTTCGGCAAGCTCTACCCTGGGCCTGTCTCCATTTTCTCTGATAAGAAGAGAAATGAATGAAAACAGCACTTAAAAACAATTCTATAAATGGGCGGGAGCCAGTTGTCCTTTTCCCCTTCCCCCCCTCCCTCTCCCTGAACTGGCTTCATGAGGAGCCCAGTGGGGCCGCTCTCGGGACAACAGCCGGAGCCTCATGCCTTTAAATAGCCCCTCTCCGCACCGCTTCCCCTTGGCGACACGCGGCTCGCAGCTCGCCCTGGAGGGAAAGCCCAGGACAGAACAGGAAACTTCAGAACTTTTCTGAAGAAGGAAAAGAACTTGCTCTAAAGCTTGCTCCCTCTTGCCAAGACCTTTTGGTCTCAGGAGCTGCTGCTCTTGCAGCCCCTACCCCAGAAGTTTCCGAGGAACAACAGCTGATCAGATTTGCTTCGGGACCCATGTGACCCAGTGCCCAGGGGCCGCCCCAGCCCCAGCCAGCGCCGTCCGCTCATCGGGTGCCTATCGTGGGGCCAACCTGAGGAGTCCGTGCCCTCCCCCAGTTGCAGGGGGTGGGGGGCCGTACCCAACAGGTTTTCTGGAAGAGGATCGTTAGCTTCCCAAGGGAGGGGTGCATGAGCCCAAAAATGTAGGGGAAGAGCAAAAACAACTTTTTTAACATGTTGGAGCCAGATAGTGAAGGTCACGGAGTGCCAGGCGGCAAGTCTGGGGACCATGCAGGGTCTTGGTTGGGGTGTTGACAGACACCCGCGCGCGAAGAGAAGTTCTCCGGTTGCAGCAGAGAGGTGAAGTGATGAGCCCAGGCCTGGGGGAGAAACAGCCTTCCGCGGCAGTTTTATCGAAAGGTAACGAGACCTGGAGCCAGGGGGTGTCACAGAGGATGGAGGGGCATTGTGGAGGAGGAGGAGGAGGAACATCAGGGTGAATTCGCCACGGGGCTTGTGGGAGCCGTGGAAGCAGGGTTCCGTTACAGAAGTGCGAATGCGCCACAGCACGTTCTAAGACCTAATATTGAAGAACCAGCCCTTCGTTCCGAGCACACTGGTTTGCATTACAGAGACATGCAGGTCACCGCGTCCGGCAGGTGGCCAGAACGTGGGACTGGAAGTTTGGGAGGGCAATGAGGGCGAAGGCCCAGATGGCGTGGTTCTGTGCTAGGGGGCGGAGCCTGAGAAAATCGGGCATGAGGGGCATGGGGGCGGGGCGAGATGGGAGGGTCCCAGCGAGAGAGCTCCTCGGGGGAGCACGGCGAGGAGAAGGAGGTAGGAGACCTGGGATGTGGAATGTCACCCGGGAGGAGAGCTTCCTGAGAGAGGCGGCAACACATAAACACTGCACTGAGGTGCGGAGGCCAGGGCTGCAAAGGCCAGACAAAGTGGCGACACTTGAAGGAAGTTTCGGTTGACTTGATATTGGGGCAGCGGGCAGGCAGTCAGGCGTCACTGTAACGGCACTGTGGGACCCCAGGGCCTGTTGAGTTGTGTGGGGCTACTCGCCCTTGAACCGAAAGAGCCCCGTTTGCAGCCTTTGTGGTACTGGTGGTGACAGGGCCTCTTGGTGGCCTGTCCTAGTTCATGTTGTGGTTCTGAATGAGCCACTCTGGGTAAGTCAGGGGTGACTACTCTGGCCTCATGTGACTCAGGGGCCGGGGAGAGAGAAGTAGGAGGCGGCCAGGGTGACCAGGGGCAGGGGGTGCCCGCCCAGCCCCTCCACTTTCTACCTCGCCTTTTGTCTTATGGCAGAGCTTTGAGTTCCCAGCCTCCCCGTGGCCCCTGTCTCTGCTCCAGCTGTGCTTCTTGCCTGGAACACCCATGATGCCTGCTCCCCCTCCACCTCCACCTCCTCCTCCACCGACCGTGCCAGCCCCATGCCTCACAGTACCTCCATAGGTGCCTGACCACCTCGGTTGGCATTGCTCATGTGTTTGTCTCCTCCTCTAAACCGGGCTCTCCTGTGTGGCAGGGGGCCCGTCACGTCATCTCGCAGCCCCTGGCACCGCACACCGTGCCTGGCAGAGTGGGGCCATGGAGAACGTGGAGCCCGTCTCTACAGATTCGAAGCTGGGTTCCCAAAAGGCTAGACAGTCTGCCCCAGATCCTGTCAGCAGTCAGTGACTGACCAAGGAACGTTCTCTTGGTACCCAGCCTGGCTTTCTTTCCAGTAGACCAAACTGCACATATGTTTGGAAATAAATGGAGACCATGGACCACTTAGAAATCCATTTTATTAGACCCTCTTTGTCTATATGAGGTCAAAGATCCAACTGAATGAAGAGGACAGTTCTCTTTATATTTCAGGACACCAAAACGACCTGGCGGCCGGCTTGGCCACTCTCTGGCTTGTCGTGGGGATCAGATCCCTGTCTTTGGCCCGGGAAAAGCAGAGGGAGACTGAGCACTCAGGTCTAATAGGAACTGGCCACCAGGAAGGTCTGCATACAAGCCCTTTAAGTATCCACACAAGATAGCACAGCCGTGAACTGTGTGTACCTCCTCCCTTGGAAAAATCCAGAGGGCTTTGCATCAGCAGGAAGGGAAATCCAACCCCAGATGCACGAACAATAAATAACAACTGTTCTGAGTTAGGTTGAAAGCTCTGAGTTGCACTTTTTTTCAAGTTGTTTGTGCTAACCACAACTTTTTTTCTCCCCCTCTTTCCCACCAGGGCTTATTTCAAAACCTTCGTCCCTCAGTTCCAGGAGGCGGCGTTTGCCAATGGAAAGCTCTAGGAAACACCAGCCTTGAGAAGTGGCCAGCCAGACTGCTCCGTCCACATGCGTGTCAGCACATATGGCCGCTTCCTGGAAGCCACTTGGAACGCCTTCATGGCGGCGTTTTGCTCACACAGCGGCTTTGCACGCCCCGCCTGGGACCCAAACCGAAGCTGGCCGGCGGCAACCCGGCCCCCACCTCTGGCTGCTCCCTCTTTGTCTCCTTCGGTATATTTCTTAGTCGGAAGAAATAAAATCACAAATTATGACAAAGTATTTTTCCGGGGAAAGGAAGACACCACAAATGCACACACCCTTGTTCCAGGAAAGCCTTTGTCTCCGAGACCTTGTTTAAGTTCTAAGATTAAAGCCCCGTTTGCTTTTATTTGTCCCTAAAACTAGTGTCACGTGTATGTGTGTGTGTGTGTGTGTGTGTGTGTGTGAGCGCGCGTGCGCTTTCCACCTGACATTTCCCTCTTGGGGCAGTTCTCCATCAAAAAAGGCGCTGCCTGAATGAATCTGACCACCCTGTGTGGTTTCAGCCGCCCCCCCCCCACGCAGCCAGGCCCAAGACTGGGGCTCAGGAACAACTGGGTCCCAGCACCCTCCAGCTGCCCGAGGGGCGCGCTGTGCACAGAGTTGGCTGAATCTGCCAGTGATTCCCTCTCTCACGTCACCCCTCCCTAGGCTGATAGGAGACCGACTTGGGCTCCCGCAGCCCGGTGCAAATCCTACCCGGAAGACAAAGTTTGGGTACCGAGGGCCGTCACTGGCATATGTGTGGTATCCAGGCTCAGGCCTGGCAGCTGGGGCAGATCCCCTGAGCGAGTCCCGTTTTTCCTACACGTAGGGATTGTGGATTGTCAGAACTCCTCTGTTCCCGCCCCCAGCCCCTCGCCCCCGCTGCCGCCTTCAGTACACAGAAAGAACTAAGGCCCTAGAGCTACAGAAACCCTCCCGTCTAGTTGGGACGGAAACAAGCCCGAACTGGGGGCCGGGCCTCTCCGTACTGTCACACGACTTCCCTTAGCCACCCTGACCGCCGTACCAGATTGCCACTTTCGCTTGGCGTGGTCCCACCCTGAAGACTTTCAACACGGGACGTAGGACCTGCGCACCGAGCTGAGAGAAGCCAGCAGCTGGCCTGCGGGGCCTGTGCTCCGACCTCGCCCACCTGCCTTCCCAGGCGAAGGGTTTTGCGGGGCCTCGCGCTCCTTCCTTGGTTCCCCTTTTACCATGTGAGCCTGAAAGGGGACCAGCCCAGGGCCCTTGTGGGGACCCATGAGGGATCCCTCTCCTTCCTGTATTCTCCAGCACCCAGGAGTGGTCCCAGGAGGCAGGAGAGTGGCTCTCCCCCCCAACCCTGGCCAGCCACCAGCTGGGGGACCGCCCAGCTCCGAGTTCTTACACCACGTGGGTACTTTGCGCCCTGCCCTGACACCTTGGGAACTCCCATGACAGAGAAGAGCCCAGTGCCCTGTGTCCACACCCCAGCTCTGCCAGCAGCTGGCTGTGTGACCCTGAGTAAGTCCCTTCTGCATAATACGAGGACTTGGCGCCTCAGGACCCCCCGGGGAGCTTTTCTTAGGAGCTGCTGCCCTGGACGAGGCTGCCGTTCTGCTAAGTCTCCCGTCGGGGGCCGGGCCATCTGGACTGTGATAAAACTCCCCAGTTGATTCTTCTGAGCCCTAAGCCAGCCGACCACCCTGGAGCCTCTTCTGCCCCTGGCCGGCCGACAGCCCACTCTACCTCCGTGTGGCTCTGGGCCAAGCTTCACACTCTCTGCTCCATGACACGGTCACTTAGGCTCGCTGTGGCCATGTCCCCCTATGGAGGGACACAGAGAGGGCTCGCTGCCCACCGAGCCAAGAGTTGACTGAGGCAGGGCTTCAGACCCAGATAGGGGATACCAGCACCGGTTCCAGCAGAGGGTGGTTGGTGGTTGTGGGGTGGGGTCAGATCACATGGCTTGGACCCTTGGCACTTCAAACGGCCAGTCGGTAGTGACACCAGCCGGTGGTGGGCAGTGTGATCTGGGAGTAGCCCTCCCGCCCCTGCCAACCTCTAAGGGTGCATATCTGCTCGGGCCCCCCAGACCACCGGAGATACACCCCCACACCTGCCAAGCAGGCACAGCGTGTCCGGGAAGTGCTGTCACACACCTTGTGTCAGCGTCTCTACAGCACACCTGTGAAGCAAGCCCCCCGGGGTAGATGTTTCCACAGATGCAGAAACAAGAACAGAGAGGTTACGTGAGTTACCCACAACCACCAGCCAGTCAGTGCCAGAGTCAGGATTCGACCCAGGCTCCTGGCTCTAGACCCACAGTGCCATGTCTCGTGTATGTCCACATCTCTCTCGTAAAACAGACAGATACTTATTTTTTCTTTCCCAGCGAAGGATGATCTGCCACACAGGTTAGTGAGCACGAGGAGTATATGAATCGTAAAGAGACTTTCATCTCCCTTTCCACAGGGGGAGAGTTTGGGCCGATTTTCATAGGAGGAACCAAACAACAGAAGGTGGCAATAGCCACTTCATATACTGCGAATGCTAAGGATTCAAAACCGGCATTTGTGAGTTTCCTCTCTACCCCTGACAGCGACAGAAGCGAGCAGTGCTTGTAAATGGATGACAGTCACCTGTGTGTTTTTAAACACTTCTTGCCAGTTCAGCCGATCGTCACGCGTTGTACCCGCGTACAGAGTGCAGCCCGGGACTAATCAGTAAATGGGTACAAAATGCTTTGAAGAAGAACAGGGCCACATATAAGAGCACATCATTATTACCTCGTAAATCCTGTCTCCAGCTTAGTCAGCCCTTGTCATCTCGGTTGAATCTTTAACTCGGCACAGACAAGGAGAAGGACTCAGATGCGTTGACTGGTAATGCCCGGGCATCACCCGTGTTCAGCCTTCTCCCAGCTGCTCGGCTTCCTGAGGACCCACCACCTCCAGCCTGATGGGGTTCCTTGACAGAGCCAGCTTGTTCCTGGGAATGAACTGGAAAGAGCGTGAGCTTGCGGAGAGAGACTTTTTTTTTTTAATATTTATTTTTGAGAGAGAGAGAGAGTGTGTGTGTGTGTGTGTGAGAGCAGGGGAGGGGCAGAGAGAGAAGGAGACACAGAATCTCAAACAGGCTCCAGGCTCTGAGCTGTCAGCCCAGAGCCTGATGCGGGGCTCGAACTCATGAATCGAGAGCTCATGCCCTGAGCCAAAGTCGACACTTAACTGACTGAGCCACCCGGGCGCCCTGAGGAGAGAGACCTGTTTGACTCCTGGCTCTGCCCACTTGGTGCCTGGCAAATATTTGACAGGCAGTGAGTTCTTCAGCGGTTTAAAAAAGGACAAGGAAAACAGGAGGGGCGTGATTCGCACTGTTTGCCCGTTTCCACGGTGTAAATACTCCCACTGGGATCGATTTCAAGCTACCAGCCTGAGGTCACTGGATGCATATGTGGAAAGAGCAGGGAGGGTGCTTGCGGGAGCCTCTGCCGGGGTCAACGGACCCCGGGGCGGGTCTCCCCTTCATCTCTGGGAGTCCTGTTTTCTCATCTGTAAGATGGGAGCAAATGTCTGCCTCCTAGGGCCGTGAGGACAAAACCGGAAATGCACCTGAAGCACCAAGTACGGTGCTTGGCCCACAGGAAAGTATGATAAACAGTGGCTATTATTATTATTGCAGACCAGAAAGAAGATTTTCTGATGTTGACTTTGGCCTTTTTCTGAAAAGTCAGAATGCCCCCGCTGAGCAGTGCTGCCAACGAACGTGGCCTTCGGAAGAGCGGCCCTGGCTGGATGGCTGGGAAGACACGATGATGAGTCATCTTGATCTTGACGAATGAGCGATGGGAAGGGTCTGTGGGCGTCCCCGCCCCCGCCACGCCGGGTCCCCGGAGCGCTGGAGAACACACACCCGAGTGACCTGCTCACTCGCCCTGGAACCTGCCCTCTCACGGGCAGAAAAATCAGAGCACGGGTCACTTTGGCTTCTGACTCAGTTTCGGTTCCTGACGGCCACAGACGCCTGTTTCGGAGGCACGGCCTTGGTAGAGAAGTAACCACATTCGGCTGGCCTCTCGCTTGGGCCTATAAATAGTGCCAGCCCCAGAAGCTGCCCCAGTTCGTGGGGACTGGCCCACCCCACGGTTCTCCATCCCGCAAATGTGAGAAACACCACCTCATGGTCAGATGGCGTCTCACGCTATTCGTGGTGTCATCGTCAATGGGTTGGTGCTTTTTGAAACGAGAGCAAGAGAGGAAACCTCACCTTTTTGGTTATGTGCATCCGTAGTACTCATGCACAGTGTCAGCAGAGTTAAAGGAGAGGGGACCAGATGCCAAGTAGAAATGGGTGCTGGGCGGGGGGTAATGGTGGTAGCTGTTTTTATGGAGCTGTACGTGACGCTCCGTGCTAGCTACTTTTTGTATGTCATCTTTTTTAACCCTCAAAACAACTAAATGAGGTAGGTGTTCTTATCCCCATTTCTCCAGAAGCTGAGCCTCAAGGAAGTTAAATAACTCACCTGAGGACAGGAAGCTGGTATAGGTACCTATTCATCCATCCCTGCTGCTTTCTGTCCCTCCTTCCCTCCTTCCTTCCCTTCCTCCCCCTCTCCCTGTCCATCCTCCGCCCTTATTACCCGAAAGCAATGAGCCCAGGGCCCAGTTTCTTTCCACTTCCCTTATCGAGCTTCTCCACATGAAGAGAGATTTATTGAGCGTCTATTGTATACAAGACATTCATATCCTAGTTTTGCCATTTTCCGTAGGAGAGGGGCTTGGGGTGGTCGGGCCTGGGCCAGAACGGGTAGAAGCAGGAGTCAGGAGTCGTCTGCTGGTTCGAAGGCCTCGCCGCCGGGGTATCTGCGTGCCCATGTGCCCTCGACTACAGGATGCTCCGAAGCAGTCTCGTGCAGGCCGCTGGGCCTGTGTGGCTACAGAAGTATATAGAAATACCAACTGACCCACAGACGACTGAGCCGGGGCCGGCCCGCTGCTGGAAAAAATCTGAGTCTGTGCTGTATTCTCAGGTTAAAGGCCAGAACACACTTGTTTGAAATAATGGCCTGATATCTGGGGAAAACAAGATGGGGACGGTTGTGACGGTAGTTAAGGAAGGTCACCAGGCTCTCTCCCCAAGCACAGGATCCACGGACGGATTCCAGGGCAAATAAGAAAGAGCTCCGAGGGCTGTTTCCTGACATAACTCGTGTCCTCCTCCTTCAAGGCTCCCGTGTTGCTCCCGCATTCATCTCTGACCCCTTCGGAAGAGCCACGCTTTATAAGTCTGAGAGGTCGAGCTTGGGGTTATGATGAATTATGACTAGTTGTGGCAATAAAAGTCACCCCACAGGCAACCCAGGAATGACCAGATTGACCCTCCCTGCGCTGGGCCAGCTGCCACCTTGGGATGAGCCACATGGCGTGTAGAAGGTGTGACAGATCCGTGTTTCTCCAGAACAGAGCCCCCCGCCCACTTCTGTCAAGGAGCAGTCCCCCTACAGAAGTCTCCTCATCCCAGAGATTCTCTTCGGAACATCCCCTCTGAGCCCAGTTAGGAGTCACCCAAGAGAACTCATCCCTCTCGACTCCACGATCGCACTTTGGCTGCAAAACGGGACTCCCCGGCTTGCAATGACCTTTGGCCGTCTGAGCAGGGGCCCTCTAGGAATAAGGTGGTGGGTGGGTGTTGATAGTGACGAAAGACCCCTCGACCATCACGCATGAGACCGCAGGCCCTGTTCTGGGTCCTTTGCATCCACTGCCTTCTTGGTCCTCTGGCCCTTCAGAAAGCTGATGGGCCCCGGCCGCAGAGAGCCAAAGGCAGGCCTCAGGGCTCCGAGGGCAACTCCTGGGCCAGAAATCATTTGGGTAGAACGATGCCCGCAGAATAAGTGTCACCTCGCCGGGTACAGCTTTGGAGTCAGTCATCGCCCGGGTGCATAAGTTCAAGTAGGTTTAAGGAGGAATTTTACCTTGGGCTCATTCCATAGCCCAGCTGGGGGCTGGCGGGACGTGAGGCCCGTGGCAAGGGTCGGCCTAGGGAGCCAGACTGACTTGGGGGAAAACTCCTCAGAGGCTCATTCCTTCACTCACACACATAGTCTGGGCTGCAGAAGACTGTGCTGCCCCTTATCCTGCCTCCGTGCTCGCTCCTGATGCTCAAGCCCAGACTCAGGTGGGGTGAGGAGCGCTCCGCACCCCCGGGCCGTCCGCCTGCGTGGGCTGGAGGATTGCACAACCCAGACAGCTGCCTCCACCTGTCTCCCCCAGGAGTCGGCCCGCACCGCACTGACGCCTCGGGCTGCCCCCTGGGGCGCCTCCTCTGCTTTCCCTTCTGTCACCCCAGGACCAGCAAAACCCCCCAACCTTGCCCACTCCAAGTGCCGGCAGCCAGCACCCGGCAGCCACAGGGGGATCACAGAAATAGCATGGAACTCTCCCGACTGGAGCCCCCCCGGGTGAAACCGAGCCCTTGGCTAATTGGCTTGTCGTGGGAGATGAGGCCCGTGGGCTCTGGAGCCAGGCGGCCTGAGTCAAATGCTGCTCCCACCGCTTAGTATAGGCGTGAACTTGAGCAAGCCACTTGACCTCAGTTTCTTTCTCCGCAAAATGGGCCTCCAGCCTCCATCGCGGGCCCGGCCTGGCCGAAGGGCTCCGTGGGATGCTTAGACCAGCACTAGCAGGTAGTGAGTGCTCAGAGAAGCCTGTCTGAAGTCTCTCTTGCCACTTAGATCTTGCCTAGTTAAGCCTTGCCCGTTCTTTGGTCCTTTCCCATTCCTATCCCTGCTCTGAAGCTTCAACTGACCACAAACATAGTCCCTTCCGGCCCCTGCCTTACAGGCATGTAGACACCACCCCCTCCTCCATGCATTTGACACTCCTGAAGCCAGCTGTCACGCCCCTGCCGGCCCCACAGCCCTCCTCCCGCACCCCCTCCCCTCCTCTCCTCCCGCACCCTCCTTTTCTTCCCTATTCCTTCTCCCTCCCCATCTCCCTCTTCTCCTCCCCTCCTCCCTGTCCCCCTCCCCTTCCCTGCTCCAATGCCCTCCTCCCCTCCTCCCCTCCCCTCCTCCCGTCTTCCCCTCCCCTCCTCTCCTCTCCCTCCCCTCCTCCCCTCCTCCCCCTTCCCTCTCCTCCTCCCCTTCCTTCCCCTCCTCCCCCTCCCCTTTCTCTCCCTTCTCCTCCCCTCCTCTCCTCAGTGAGCCCATGCTGAGCACCTTGGCCTGCAGTTCCCAATCTGCACTTCTGTCAAGACCCCTGCCTTCCAAAGGTTTTGTTGATTAAACTGCAGTTATTAAGTAATCACTCATTTCCCCCCTTCTGACCAATGACATAGACTCGCTTGCTAGGGATTCCAAAGGGCACCAGGGACTGGAAATTACCTCACCGAATGGGCATGTTTCCAGACAAAACTAGACCACTTTATTAGGCCGGGGCTCCTCCTCTCTGGTAAACATACAATAAACATTAGCCTTCCTCAAAACCTGGGCTGTCAGTCAGGGACCCCCTTTCCTGCTTTCTCGGCCCCTAGTTAGAAAGCCCGGTCTGCCCAGGCTGGGCCCTGGGCCGAGGGCCGTGGAGCCTTCACGGCTTGTCTGGAGACGCGGGCCGAGTGCCCGGCGTCAACCATCGGCAGCTGTGGAGGGACGCACAGCTCCCCCGTCTCTCGGTCTCCCACAGGCCCACGCGTGAGCTACCCGGGTCTCCACGGGCAGCCCTGAGAGTGAGAAGCAGGTTTCCGGGGCTGGACGGGGATGGGGGGGGAGCGTCAGCCAGAAACCATGCGTGTCCCACACCCTGGAAGGGCGGCCAGGCCTGCAGAGGCTGTGGGAAGAGACACGGGAGCCATCCTAAGCCAGAAGGCCTTGACCGAGACGGGCCTAGAGCCAACAGGACACAGGTGAGCCCACGAGTCTGAGCTCAAACAGGTGAGGACAGAGCAAACAGCCGGGAAACAGCAGAATGGCAGTACCGAACCGGGCAGGCCCCTGGCCGCTCCACGTGTGCATCGAGCACTTTCTGTGTGCTGGGAGGGGGGAGCTGCTCCCGGGGAGAGGCCGGGATGAATCCCACTAGGCATTCGCCAGACATCTCTCGAGCACTGGGACTGTACAGATCTAAGACCAACCCTGCCCCCAAAGGGCCAGAAAGATAAGGCAAGTCCGCACCCCCACTGCTCACGAGGGAGGCAGTGATACTGCCAGCCCAGGCAAATCAGGGAGGGCTTCCTAGAGGAGGGGTCAGCTGGACACAGATTCAGCCTCTTGGCCCCCAAAGTATTTTATTCCTTTGCCTCGTTGTGGCGGCTGGGCTTCCTGGTGGGGTCTGCAGCTGGGCTGAGGAGAACACGATGCTGAGTTCGCAGGCATTCAGGTATTTACTGAGCACCTACTTGGTGCCAGGCACTCTCCTAGGCACTGGGGATGGCGGCAGTGAACAATAAGGCACGAGGACGGCTGCCTCCGTGGAGCTTCCGTTCCCACAGGGGAGAGAGCACGAACAAGACGCACAGTAAGTACCCCGTGGAGTTAAGGTGCGGTGAGTGTGAAGCAGGGAGGAGTGGGGGTGCCCTTCAGCCAGGGCGCTCAGGGAGGCAAGCGAAAGGCAAGGCACGCTCGTCCTCCCCTCCCCTCCCCTCCCAGCTTCATTCCCAGGCCCCAGTGTGGGCTTGCCTCAGGCCCCTGGGGAATCCCCTCCCCCCACTGACCCCAGAGCTTCCAGACATGGCCGGTGAAGATAATGGAGCAGAAAGGCAGGGCTGGTCCTGGCCGGGCATTAACTGTCCCTCATCTGTGCAACACGAGCCCTCCTCACAGGCCGCTCATGAGAATAAGGTAGACGGGGCTTGGGGCTGGCACAGCGGTGTGAGCAGTCTGCCAGGGCCACCTCCTAATGCGGAGCCCCCGTTGCTGCCAGGTAAGGGCCCCGGGGTGAAGGGGAGGTGCCCCAAGGACGTGGTGAAATGGGTGCTGGTGGCCATGCCGCCTACACTCCCCGGCCCTCCGCCCACCCCCGGAGCTGCCCTGGCGCTGACCTGCGAGGTGGAGGGGAGACGAGCGGCCGGCCACCTGCTCCTCCCGTCCCGTTCTGGAGGACCCAAGGTGAGCACACAGAGTCCCGTGGGGTGCCCGAGATGCACCCCTGATGAGTCCTGCCTGAAAGCCCTGCCTGCTTTTGGGATCCTGGATCCTTCCAAGGGGGGTATGACCCGGAGGGCGGGCACCTGGACAGGTGCCATAGCCAAACCTCCCATCATTCCCATCAAAACTACTTGTATTGATGTCTTTTTCCCATTATGAGAGGAGCAAAGCCCAGAAATGGCCCATAGCCCATCCTCCTGATGTAACCACGTTTAGCGTGTGTTTAACAGCGGGCAACACATACCGTGTGCCGATTTTCTGATGAGAAATGATATCCCAGCCATTCAGTCGTAACATGTTCAAAAACAACTAAAACCATTTTGCATCCGGTTTTGCTTTTCACTTAACATTATTTCCTAAGTGTCGGCCATCTTGCCACAGTCTTCTCAGCCATCTTTGGGAGCTCCACCTCCTATGTCTCCACCCATACCGCTTCCCTTCTTTTTGGTCACTTGAGTTATCTCATGAGTTTCCCTATTATAAATATATTCCACAAATAATTACTTAAACCTATAGGAAAGGCACTTGGGTAAGACTAACATAGGGTTGGGGCGCCTGGGTGGCTCAGTCGGTTGAGCGACCGACTTCAGCTCAGGTCATGATCTCACGGTCTGTGAGTTCGAGCCCCACGTCGGGCTCTGTGCTGATGGCTCAGAGCCTGGAGCCTGCTTCACATTCTGTGTCTCCCTCTCTCTCTGCCCTTCCACTGCTCACACTCTGTTTCTATATCTCTCAAAAATAAATAATAAAAACATTAAAAATTAAAAAAAAAAAGACTAACATAGGGCAATCAATTAGCAATCAACAGGGAATAAATGAGTATGGTAATGGGCCACTTCGTGCAGTGGAAAATGGGAGAATGTGCTAGAATATTCTGGGAGGGGAGGAGAAAGTCCTGAGGTAAGACAGTGAGGAGGGTGTTGGGCCTCCAGGCCGAGCTGAGGTGGGGTGTGAAGAGAAGTAAGACAGTCATAGGAAGGGTCAGCTCAGGAAGGCCTTCCCAGGAAGTGAAGTGTCTAGCTGCTGCGGGAGGAGGAGGGAGCCCTAGAAGGCTTACGAGCCAGGGAGGGACAGGATCAAAGTGATACTTGAGGTTCCTCGGAGCGGTGGCTGGAGGCCCAGAGACAGCCCAAGGTGGAACTTGTAAAGGAATTGTACCCTCAGGTGGGGCGGGGAGGGCCGTGGAGCAGGAGGCAGCTCTGGAAAGCGGCGAGCTAGAAGAGATGCAAAATGGGAAAATAGCCCCTCAAGTTTTTACACCAGTGGGCACACAGTGTAAGAAGCGAGGGTGCTGGTCGCAGCGGGTGCAGCGGGGAGCCTGAGTCCTGCCTTCACCGCGTGGCCTCAAGCCCTGGGAGTGGAAGTAGCCCGGGGAGGTGGCATCGGGGCAGACCTGGGTGGGGGCCCCCGGGAGAGCCTGCAACCTGGGTCTGTCCAGACATGTGTGGGCGTGGAGGCGGGAGGAGCCCTGAGACCAAAGGGAAGGTGTCAGCGCCTCAGAGAAGGCTGGAGATGCCTTCCTTGGCCAAGCCTCCTACCAGCCAGGGCTGACGGGAGGCACGGGGGCCTGAACACAGCCCAGAACCCCCCGGGTGGGGCTGTAAGCCCAGGTCTGGAGCCAGAAATAAAAATCCTCACCAAGCTACTTAGTGGCTGCCTGACCTTCACCTCTCTGAACCTCAGTTTCTTTGTCTATAAAATGGGATGACATTAGCACCTACTTAACAGGCTGGTTATGCCGACCTGGCGAGTAATGGACATACATGCCTGTGATATAATAAGCAGGCACGGATGGGAGCTGCTGTCACTATTATTACTGTCATCAAGGAGCCCTCACCCCCCACAAGTCTAGCCCAGCCACACCTGGCCAGTGCGGGAGGCTTACCCCGCCGCGGGCCGGCTCCCTCGGGGCCAGGGCACCCTCCGCAGGCCCAGGCCCTCGGCCAGGTCTCCCGGAGCTTCCCCTGTGAAGGGCCCCGGCCACAGGCCTCAGCGTTAGGGCATTCCACACTCTCTTCTAGAACACCTACTATGTGCCAGGCTATGGGAGAAATCACCTTCAAGAGGCCTCACACGCCAACGCCCACATGGAGAAACAACTGTGTTCCAAGGACGTTCGGAAAGACAGAGGTAAAAGGAGCTCTCGAGACATATTCCAGCCAGGGGGATGGGAAAACGTTACACGGGAGAGGTGGCGTCTGCCCGCCCCGCGGGCCGTGACTGGCAGGAGCCAGGAAGAGCATCCCAGGTGGACAGAATGGCAGGGGAATCAGCGGCCCTAAGGGATGGCACCCAGCCAAGCGGCAGGATGCTGGCGGTGATTCCCGTCCAGTGACCGTTCTCCTCTGTGCCAGCCCCGGGGTCAGACCTTTGCCCTCGCATCAACCCTAAGGGGCAAAACTTTTGATCCCCATTTCACACGCAAGAAAACGGGAGCCCCAAAGGTGACTACCCGGCTTGTAATAGGCACGAGTAGAACTCGAACCCGCAGCCCCCCAACTCGAGAATGCTAGGCTCCCTCTCACAGGCCGCAGGGTAGGAGTGTGTGAGGGGGCCGGGTCTGAGTGCGGGAGGGGAGGAGCTGAATGGGGAGGCTTTTGGCCACACCCACACGATCCAGGGCTGTTGTCTGCTCTGGGGAGGGTCATGGTGTCCCCACAGCGTGAGCCCTCTCTGAGGCATCTCCCTGGGACACAGGAGACCCGTAAGGTGGGTCTGCCCTGCAGCCCAGCCCTTCCCACGCTCCCGACACCGTCAACCCCCTTCCTGCCTCTCTCCTGGCCAGTGCTCAGACCCCTGGGCCTCTGCCCCTGCCACTCTGTGGGAAAGGCAGGTGGCAGAGAGCCTTACCCAGGGCAATGGGCAACCTTTACTCTGGCACTTGTCAGCCGGCCACTCAATGTTCAGGCTTCTAAGGGCCATCAAGACCATGTGGTCCGATGCTAATACAGGTGGACCAACTGAGGCCCAGAGAGGCACAGGGATCCGGGATGAGGCTACCACCCGATCTGGTTCCCAAATCAGCGTGTTTTCATCTGCCTCTGGCTCAGTGGAGGGCCATCAGGGACCAGGGTTGGGGGCGAAGTGGGAAGGAGGACCTCAGAGGCCCCGTGACAGCAGAAGGGGCCTGGCTCTGCAGGGGGCCATCCAGGTCAGGGTCACCCCGCAGAGTGAGGAAGGGGGTTAGGGTTAAAGTATGGCCCCAGCCCCTGTCTACTCAGCAAACCTGTGCTGGGACTACAGCCGCCCAGCGGGGGACAACTTTTTAGGATTTGCTCACAGGCCCTGTAGGGACCACCTGCCCCCGTTCTGGAAAGGATCACTGGCCAGCTGGGGTAGTGGCCGCAGCACAGGCTGCTGGAGGGCCCCTTCCTTAGGGCGGGGGTGGGGGGGGGAGCTTTGGCACCTAGAGCTCCCAGCCCTGCTCTGGGCTGATTTCCTCTTTCCTCCCGCCTGGCCTGGGAGCCGAGATTCTGTTTTTGTTTCCAGAGATTGGTCTGGCCCCCAGGACTGTTTCCTCACATTGTGCTCATCCCTGGGAGGACCACTGGCACCTACTTTGGGCTCCTGCCTCTTCCCACCTGGTCCTTGGCCCTGGCTCACGCAGAGCACCGCCCCCCCCCCCCCCCCCCCCCCGCACTGGGGCTGCCCTTCCCCTGTGTGTGGGGCAGCCACACCTGTTCAACCACAGAGCCTGGATCTGGGCCCCCGTGGGGCTGAGAGCCTCCTCGCCATGCTGTTTGTGCATCGTGTTCCAGAGCCCGGAGGCCAGCAAGATGCCACATACTTGGGCCAGAGCTGGCCACCTTCTGCTTTTCTGGCCGTGTGACAATTCACTTGTGCTTAATGGCCACCCCTCTTGCTCACGGGATGCCACGAGCTATGGACATGACAGGTGGTTGTCTTCTGCCCGGTCTGCCTGGACACCCCCTCTCCCTCCTCCTCTCTCTCGCCTCTCCCCTTGCCCTTCCCCTCCCTCCTCCATTGTGAGGCTCAGAGCCTCCCTGGCCACCTGACAGTGACCAGTGACCGAAGGCTAGGGAATGAAGCTTTGTGTTTGGCGTCTCCTTTCTTCCAGGGGCTCAAAGCACTTTTATAAGCATTAATCTCCTGAATCCACCCCTGCTGTTGTCTTGTTTGCTCTTTATATTTTATTATTAGCTGAGGTGTTGTGTTTAACCCTCAGGTACCCAGGAAGGGGGAATTCCCCAGCCAGACATGGAGGAGACAGAGGATGCCTCCCCCACCACTGAGGCCGGGAGCCGGGGGCCAGGTCCCACCAGGACTGGGGCCCAGCTCCTCACCAGCACCTGCCTTTGGCCAGGAATTTGCCCCCAGCTCCCACTACGGCCAGCAGGGAAGGCACCCCTGGAAGGCCACAGGTGAGCTGTGAGGTGGGGGCCCAGAGGCAGTGACGTGTGGCACGGAAAGCACGAAACAGGCAGGAAATACGGGCTCTGCCAACTGCTGCCATGTGACCTTGGGCCAGTCACTTCGCCTCTGAACCTGGTTTCATGGAGACATGAGACGGGGATAACGACCCATCCTGGTGAGTATCAGATCAGAGTCTGTGGAAGGGATCTGGGAACGCTAACATCCGGGCCAATGTCCCGGGCGTCGCTCCCACCTCTAGGACAGGGGCCTGATGACCCCGCGGAGACGTCAGCCCAGGATTCTCACTTGGATTCTGAGACGAAAGGAATTCATTCCCTCTTCCCCACACAGCCCTGAGCCTGCGATTCTTGGCCCAAGCGGCCCAAGTTGGGGAGGTGGGGGAGTTGGCGGGGGGGGGGGGGGGGATGGGGGGTTGGCGGGGAGGGGCAGATGGCTCAGAAATCAGCCTCCGGTGCCTCCGGATAGATGGCCTGTTCTTCCACTGCTCCAAGCCGCGGGGCAGCTTATGTTCTTCGTGACCTCTCAGACACAGGCCGGCCTTGGTGACATCCACCGGGGTCAGGAGGATGCCGGCTGCCCATCGGCTTCGAGGCAGGCGCCTTGCCGGTGGGGCGTCGGCCTGCCCAGAGGAAGAGCAGCCTTTCCCGAGCAGAGTCAGAGTCGCTCTCCGGTTGCCAAGCCTTATCTCCAGGTGCTGAGGCTGCGAGGAGCCTGCCCTGTTCTAAGTCGTGCAAAGGTGCCAGGTGTCTGGCCGAGGCCCTGCCCGGCGGGGACGCTTCGCAGGGCGGGCCCTGAAGGACAGCCCAGCGGGGTGGGAGGAGGCGCCCGGCCACCCCTCTCCACGGTGGCCACCACCCCGCAGCGATGGGGAACATTCCCGCACTTCCTCCTAAATTTATTGTTGTAATGATCCCGGCTCCCCAGCTCCTGGTCCGCCATCCCAAACTGCCCAAAGTACTAAAAACCCCAAAATGTCTCAGTAACTTCTTTGGCAGCAAAATGTGGCCTGAACAAACATGAGGCTGCCTTGTGGTCTTTCCTTTTCCCGCTGAGGGTGGCTACTCACAGCTGTTAACGAAGAAATACTAACGCGTTGGACCACGGCACGCTGCCGGGACCTCAGTGGACTGCATGTGCTCCTTGGAGCATGCATGTTACCCTTCTCAAAATTCAAAGACATATAAACATAAACTCTGAGACGCGAAAGGCCAAAGGTTTCAGATAAGAAATTACGGCCGTGTAATAACCAGGGCTTAGTAGAGGCCTTGCAATAACCCAGACACTGTGCTAAGCACTTCGTGGGTATGTAATCCCAACAATTCAACTTATTTCCATTTTATAGGAGAAGAAACCCAAGCCTGGGAGGTTCAGTGACTTTGCCAAAGTGACATAGTTTACGACGGGTGGTGCCGGGGTTCACGTGCAGGCAGCCTGGCTGCCTCATATTATCCCTGCTCTGGGTAGATGAGGAGGTGCAGGCCCAGAAGGAACAAGGAACCGGCTCAGGGTCCCCCGCCGAGTCTGAGGTGGGGCAGGGGCTAAATCCCGGAGTGCCCCCCCCCCGCCCCAGCAATGCTTGCTCCTGCTGACGGGGCCGGCTGGGGTGGGAGGGGGCGGTGACTCCCCCAGCCGCTGCTCCGGAGCTCACGGCCTGCTCGGGGTTAGTCCGTCCAGCCCATCCGGGAGGAGTTCAAAATAGAAGAAGTTCCCGTGGAAAGTTTTAAGATTTCACTGGATTGAAACCAGATGACCATGTGCAAACAGACCCCAGCAGCAGGCGCGAGGGCCGGGCGTGCGCTGAGCTCCCCGTGCCTGTCCCCAGCCTTCCCCGGGGAGGGAAACTGCCCTGGGGGGTTCAGAGAGCGAGTGACACGGGATGCTAGACAGCTCGGGCCTCACTGATGGGAAGGGGCAGGAGAGCCTCTTCTCCGCTGGGAGAGAAGCGGCCCCAGCGCTCGCTGGCTCCAATGGTTTGCCAGTTTCCAAAGAAGGATGGAGGGCTCTGGGAGACCACCCCCCCCCCCGTTCCCATGTGTCCCCAGCTGTTTCCCTGTTCTTCCACCAACTGGTTCTCCTTCGAATTCACTCGTGCACTTGCACCCCCAGGTCATACAACGAGAACACAGAATATCCTGATGTGGAGGGCTGGCCAGGTATGAAGGACTAGGAATCACAGTCCTGCCCTTTGGGAAACCCCGGACACACGAAACAGTCAGCCCAGCAGGGCCGGGAGTTTATGCTGGGAACATAGGAGCGACCCTGGGCGGGTCACAGAAGGGGCAATGAGCAGGAGCCTGGGGTGGGGGGGGGGAAATGGGGAGAAAGGGAACTTGGGTACGCATGGGCCCTGTTAGACTGCCTCTGAGCCCCGCGAGTTGACTCCAGGGATGCTGGGAGACAGGAGAGGATTTCATGTCTCCCTGGATCCAGGCTGGCCTAGAAGACTCCCCTATTGGCAGTGGCCACGTCGAGCGTCTCTGGGGTGAGGCCTGTCTGTCGCCTGCGTAGCCCAGCCCCCGGCACGGGGCTGAAAACTTCAGGAAGAGCTTGCTGCACTGAGCTGACCTGAAGGCCACGATGTGGCCTGCTCTGACAACCTCCCCTGTCCTAGGAATCGGCGTGCCGGCACTAGAACGGCGAGGCCACCAGGGAAATGGGAGCCTGAGCGGGGTTTATGTGACACTAAGAAGTCACCGTTAACTTTTACCAACAGTTGCTAAGACTCAGCATTGTGGTTATGAAAAACAGACAAACTCAATCTGTTGGAGATAAAAACTGAAGTATTTATGGGAAAAATCGATGTCTGGTATTGTTTTAAAATACAGAAAAAGGGGGGGGGAGGATGGGAAGTAGGAAAGATTAGAAATGCTGAGGAGTGTGGAGGCTGAGCGGTGGGTTCCTCGGGGGTCCTGGGACTCTTTTGTTCTCCTTTTCGTGTGTTCGGACCTTTTCAGGTTTCTCATTACAAGCAGAGAGAGCGTGAGTTTCTAGAGTGGTTGGACCAGGCAGACATGAGCTCACTCCTCCCACCTTGGAAGTGGAGGGGGTCGGGGATCCTTTGCAGCCAGGAGGTAAGAGCACAGGCCCAAGTTGCTGGAAACCCAAGTTGCCCGAGACACACCCCAACACTCCCTCTAAACCCCGCATTCAACCAGTCACTGCTCTGATTCCTTCCCCCTCCAGATTCTGCCTCCTGGCCGCGGCCTCTCCGCCCACCCCCATTGCAGCCCCTGGCACTCCCCACTCCGCCCTCGTCCACCCCAGGCCCACACTTGGCAAAGACAACAAACGGCCCCTCAGCCAGTCTGTAGGCTTGCCACTTGGGAGGGCGATGAGGTGAACGGACGAGGCCTGGCCCCCGGGGCTCCCAGGTTGAGAGACGGGACGGTAGGGCAGAGAGCAGCGCCCGGGCTGGGGCTCCACAGGGCGGTCCTGGTCTTCGAGAGCAGATCTCAGGAGTGGTCCTGCCAGGATGCAGAGCTCGGGTGGGGATGGCTTTCAGAGCAGTCAAGGGGGCTGGTCATCGGTGGCTATCTTGGCCACCTAGGGGTGTCCCTGCAGCCAGGGCAGCCGTGGCACAGAAGCCACGACAGCCGCACCTCTGGCTCCTGTGTTACCCGTGCTCAGCTTGTGAGCTGGCCCGGAGCAGGGATGCCGACTGTATCCTGGGAACTCGCTCAGCCCAGGTCCCAGAGCCGGGGCAGCAGCCGGCAGGTGGATGGCGGGGTGGTATGGAAAACGCCCCCCACCACCCCTGAGCAGCCCTGACTAATTACCACACCAGAGGGAAGAACAAGTATTCTAAAGGACTGAGGGAGGCAAACCTGCTTCCCCTGGGGCCCGGCCACCAGCCCGAGTCTGGATAATTGGAACGGCATTCCTGCTGATTCCTGCAATCTCCACCCAGATGCTTAATGAAGAAAACGGCTTTCCCGGGCCTCCTGAGCCGCCACACACAGCCTGGGCAGGCCCCACAGGGCCACGAAGGCCCAACAACTTGGTTTTCCCAGGCCCCTCCCACCCAGAGCAGGGCCCAGGAGGCAGTTTCTCAGTCACGAATCAGCCTGTGAGGCCGGCTCTGAGCCTGGGCCTCCCGCCAGGAGCGTGAGCAAGGGGGAGCCGGGCTCAGAAACCGTCCCTGGTGCCTTTGCTCAAGGCCCGCTGCCCTTGGCCTGGCTCCTTCTCCACCTCTGAGCCGCCCTCAGGCCTGACAGTCCAGCTCGGGAGGCCTGCCTGCCTCCACTCTGGGGCCCCAGAGAGCCACTTAGCTGAGGCTCACCTCCTGAGGGTAGAGGAGCAGAAGGTGGGTGGGGGAGAGCAGAAGGGAGGCGGGGCCTCGGGCGGAGAGCAGCTGCCGGAATTCTGAGGGTGGAAGTGCGCGAAGGTCCCGCCACCCCACAGGGGGCACGGGCAAAGCGGGCAGGCGGGCAGCCATGGCCACCTAGGAGTGCCTCGTGATGACAGGCAATGGCTTTGGGGACAGTGTCTGGGGCCTCTGGAGGCGCCGTAGCCAGCCCGGCACGCAACATGGACACCAAGCCTATGCTGAGTGAGTCGCAGGCGTCCAGGCCAGGGACAGAGCCAGCCCCGTTGGCTGCCGCCCAGGCTCCTCGGGAGACCACCCACTTGAGCTCTATCAGTTCAGATCGCTCTCCGGGTCTCAGGCTCTGCCCACAAACCCAGCCCTCTCGGGCCGCTCGCGCTTCTCTGGAACCGCTTGGTCTCAACAGCGGGAGGGGTGCGAGGTTGATGCAGAGAGCAGAGGAGGGGGGCACGGTGCTGGAGAAGCTCCTGCCTGAACTGGCCTTTGACCTCAAGGACGTAGCCTTCTGCGAGGAGCCCAAGGCTGAACTAAGGTAGAAGTTCTCACCCAGCACCAACGTGCCCCACTCTGGCCTTGATCTCTGTTTCCCAAAGCACCCCCTTCCCAAGGGCCCCGGGCTCTGTCCCAAAGGAACTATCGGCTGCTCCTCATGAGTCTTACGTGCTCCCTGAGCCCCACCCCTCAGCCCTGGCTGGCGCTGGTGCCCTTTGCCCCGTCCCTGCCCGTCTGAACCCTGCCTGCCTTCTACAGGGCCCTGGTTCCCCCGCATCCCTTCTCTGCACACTTAGCGCAGTTGTTTGGAATGTGGGTCCTTCTGACTTGGGCCCGAGTTATTGGTGTTCTGCGGTCAGGACCACGGTCCTATAGTCCGACAGTCCCAGATTCAAATCCCAGCTCTGCCACTTCCTTCCTCGTCACCTTGAGCAAGAGACCAAAACTCAGTTGCCTCATCTATAAAATGGGAACAATGGCCGCTTCACAGGTTGTTTTTAACAGGCGTTTAACGAGATGTGTGTGACATGCTTTGTATGGGGCTTGGTACGTAGAAATGCTGGATAAATACGGTGATTAAGAACACTGGGGTGGCGGTGGCGGCCATTGTTCCTGTCATTCTTGAAGAGAGCGTAGGTTCCCTGAGGACACGAACCCTATCTTTTTGTCCCTGTTTTCTCTCCCCTCTGGCCAGGCCCTATGTTCCTCAAAGCGCCCTGCAGAGTGAGCATGATTGGCACGGGGTAGAGGCCCAATAAGAATTTGGATGAAGTTGAAGGAAATGGGGCCCCAGTGTGGAGGCAAGAAGGGCCCTCACGTTCGCCTGTAGGGGATGGGTCTGGACTGAGGTGGGTCTGGGACGCTCTGGCCATCCGCAGCCCCAGCCTGACGTCCCAGCTCCTGAGGCAGCCCCGGCCCAGTCAGGGCCCCTTCACTGCGGGGGCCAGCGCCCTCAGAACAGAAACAGTCTCGTCCTGGGTGCCCTGAGACCTCTGCTTCTCTGAGAAAAGGTAGCATCTTGGCTTCTTTCTACGTAACCAACATTCCTGAACACCAACCGCATGCCAGACCTATTGCTAACTGGGGCCTCAGGCAAATCCCAAACGCCTTTGAGCCTCAGGTCTGTCATCGTCCACTGAGCACTCTACGAATTACCTACTTCAAAGAGTTGCTGGAACCTTAAATGAGATAATAAAGCACAGAGCCTGGGACAGACATACACCGGCCCTTGTGCCTCCCCCAGCCCTGGCGTACCCCACCCCTTTTTGGCCGGCAGCAAAAGAGATTGGGGAGGGGGCGTTGCCCTGATCTGAGGACGGGGGTCTGCTCTGTCTTCCTGCTCTGTGTCGATAGTGGCTTGAAGTTGGGTGTCGGGTCACGTGGGACCCACGAGGTCCAGCTCCTGACCTGTGCCTGATTCCCACGTTTAGAGATCCCTGCCCAAGCCTACGCTAACCGAAGGCCTGCGAGAGGTGCCAGAAGACCCCCTTCAGCCACGCTGGGTCACCCAGAGCCTGGGGACCCTGCGGACGCCTTCCCTGGTGGAGCCGCCACCCAGCTGCCCTCTCTGAACCTTCAAACAACATGCTGGGGCAGGCACTATTTCCCCCAGGAAAATAGTGTGACACTTGGAGCAGTGAAGTCTCTTCTGGTTTATCTGGAGGAAGGAAGACGACGTCATGAGGTAAACCACACGGCCTGAAACCACGAGGCCGGGTGCCCCAGTGATGTTTGCTTTTCAGCAAAAGTCACTCTTGTGCACAGAGGGGCAGAGAGCCTGGACCTTTCTGGTCAGAGGCTGGCCGGGAAGACAGAGGGAGATTTTCAAACACGGAACCACAAGAAAGGAGAGAGCTCCCAGACAGGACGAACGTCAGAGCCCGGGCAGGGCGGTTTCCTGGGCCCTGTGGGAAGGCCACCTGCTGGGTGGGGCCGCTCTGCTGGCCTCTCCTGAGGTCCTGGGCTGGGCACCTGAGGTTCCGAGGGTCACGTTTACCGCGGTAGTCGTCATAAGTGACAACAACGTTGACGATGAGCACATCAGTGTGGGTCCCTTACCCTGTTAGCTCCTCAACAGCATGGCATGACATGAGCCCCTATGAGGGTGGCCTGACCCCCACGTACAGATGAGGGAGAGGAGGCTGGTGGGCCTCACAACCACAAAGCCTAGAGGCCAACAGGCTGGGTGTTTGTCTGCCCCGAGGTCCTGGTTTAAGCCCCAACCCCGCCTTCTGTGACCTGGAGAAAGCCCCTTATGCTCTGCGAGCCTCCGTTTCTTCATCTACCCAATGTCCTGACTCGCAGTTAAGGGATTTCCTAAGGTGAACCCTCTTCTTCAGTCCCAGGCCATTATTTTGTCAATGCTTTGAGCAGTTGTCTCTGAGGAAACTGGCTCCAGCGTACGTCTGGGTGCTGGTTCTGGTGGGCTGGCGGCTGGGGCTGGAGGGAGGCGGGGTCCTCAGTGTAGTCGGGGCCAGTGGACAGCTCGAATGAGGACGGTGAGCCGTCCGTGGAGACCAGGAGAAGCCTTGATCCTCTCAGGAATTAAGGGCTGCATGAGTTGGTGGGGGAGGGGGCGCCTGAAAGAAATTCTCTGTGTGTCCGGGTGCGACTGTAAGGGTAGGTGTGACGCCCACAGGGCCGGGTGAGATCCTTGATCCTACAGCCAAGACTGTCCGTGTGCACCGACCTGCCCCAGGCCCTGGCCCCTCAGCTGGGCAACGGGCCGCAGCTCCAGCCGTGACCTGCTCTGAGGGCCTGCAGAGCCTGCCAGATTCAATGCGGGCTGTGGGCCCAAGTCCTCCCCCCACAGGCCTCCTGATGCCTGATGGCTCTTCACCGGAGCCACGACTGTTCGGGCTAAGGCTTGCCCTTTTTAGTTCTTTTCTTTATGATGCGGGTACCCCACGGAGAGGCAGCACCTTGTCATCCTCTGGGGTGCAAAGAAACGTAGAGACACCCAGCACAGAGCAGAAAACGGAGATCAGAGAGAGGAAAGGATTTGCTCACGGCCACACGCTTAGCTGACGGCAGTGCGGGAACGAGAACGCAGGTCGTCCTGCCTCTGCCCCGGGGTTTCCCTTCCCCGCACTGCTGTACCCGTCCTCTGACGAAGTCCCATCAGAGACTTTCCTAGATGTCACCGGCTGCAAGCAGAGGGCAAGCTTGGGGTTGAGGAGCACTGGTATGTGGGTACGGAGTGGAGGGAGGGCCCCAGGGGGCCCGGGGAGGCTTCCAAAGAGACTTGGCCTCTTCTGCCCCTTTCCCAGGGCCGACTCGGCACCTTGTGTGTGAGGATTAGTCATAAGCAACTGCTTGACCCCAAAAGTCATAGTTCACTGGGTTGGTGTCACAATGAAGCTTTTCTGACTCATGACCTAGGACAACACAAAACCCTGAGGGACCAGCCAGCGATCCTGCTGGCCCCAGCAGATGCTCTGGGGGGTCCCTCTCGCCTGGTGGCTGGGAATTTAAGGAAGGAGAGCAGTCGGCAGTGAGAAGGGCGGGCCGAGGGGCGGACAGGAGGGCGGGCTCCAGCCTTTCACGTGCCCCGGGCTTCTCTCTCCTTCCCAGCCTCAGTTTCCTTGTCCATAAGGCGGAAGGTCAGATCGGATGGTCTCTGAGTTTCTTCCCAGCCTGGTTCAGCCTCAGCTCTTCTAGGGGAGGACAGGGGGTTTGGACTGGGCCTGCGCCCAGCTCTTAGCTCCAAGAACTGCCAGAGCTTGGGGCCCTCCCACCCTGACTTCTCAAGCCCTCTGAGGCTCACTGGGGCCCGGCTGCCTGACCCTCTGAGCTTCCGTGCTCCGTCAGCAGCAGAGCCACTCCAACTCCCGGGGCCCACTGACTGGTTCCCAAATGAGCAGAGCGAGGTCAAGGGAGGCCAAGGGACTTATCCAAGGCCACAAGCCAGCCAGGGACCAGGGCCTTCCCGTTGCACCAGCTGCCTCCGTGCCTGAAGGCACTCTCTCATAGGAGAGCCGGAAGCCACCCGCTGAGGAGCCCTCAGCCCCTCTTCCCTGTCACCCCCGCCCTGTGGGCACCAGCATCAGCCCTGACCCTCCAGCACCAGCACCCACCAGGCTTTCCTCCTCTTCCTTGGTGCTTGTGGGCTTTTCTCACTCACTCATGCCCGGAGGCAGCCAGCCAGGAGGGTGCTGGAGGCCGGCAGCCTGCGGGACCTGGGCTAAACTTTTCTCGTTGCGCTTTCGTCCCTTGGCAATAAAATGGGGACGCTAATAAATCTTCTCACAGGGTTGTTGGGAGGCTTCAATGCAGCGATACGATAAAGTGCGTGGACCAGGGCCTGGCACGCGAGCACTCGGTAAATGCTATCATTCATTCATGCACGCATTCATTCACTTGCCACAGTGGCAAGGACAGATAGAATAGGCCTTACAAGTAGGGTTTTATTTTTATTTATTTTTAAAATTTTTTTAACATTCATTCATTTTTCAGAGACAGAATCCGAAGCAGGCTCCCGGCTCTGAGTTGTGAGCAAAGAGCCCAACGTGGGGCTCAAACCCATGAACCATGAGATCATGACCTGAGCCGAAGTCGGACGCTTAACCGACTGAGCCACCCAGGCGCCCCTAAAGTAGGGTTTTAAAAACATGAGCTTGGATATGAGGAGGAGAGGGTTGTCCCAGAACGTTGGGCTGAGGGTGCTATTGCATCTGAACACGACTTCCTGGCAGTCTTATCCAGAACATGATGCTGGTGGTATCAAGCTCTCCTTTTCCGATAAAAGGAAGCATATCAGCTCTTCTCAAGAACAGATTTTTCCGATTCAAACTTTGTAAATACATCAAACAAGCTTTGGTCAGAGTTTCCCCCCTCCCTACCCCAGGTTCTTGAATTGATCTCTGAGGAACTCAGGGGTCTCCTCATCAGCTGCATGCCCACCTCTAGGACCTGCGGAGCCTGGGACCTGGGGAGGCAGAACCAGTGCCCTGAAGCCCAGCTCTGTGCTGTCCCAGGAGAAGAGGGAGGGGGGGTGCGGAGGTGGCCGTTTCTGCCACCAGTGGGAACTCTGAGAAAAAGCCAGGTCACTGAGACATGAGGGGCCTTCCCTCTGATGCAAGTGAGTCCCCTCCCAGGGGCCACTTCCCAGCAGCCAGAGCAGCAAGTGCCCCGGGGAGGGGGCCTGGGAATGGTCACTGAGAAATCCCAGGGCTGCCCACACACTTCCCCTTCTGTCAAATGCCAGGAGGATTCCTCCTGCAGGCGAGGCGAAAGGTGAGCAAGGTTCACCCCACATTGAGTCACTGGAAAGATTGGGGGACCCAGTGGAGAAGGGTGTCGTTCCATCTCCTCCAGAACTCCTGAGGGGGAGCATAGTGCCAGGCTTGACCTGAGACCATCTCCACAGACTTGGGTAACACTGAAGAATGGAGCCTTGAAGCCTCCCCCTCCCCTGCCTCCTGCAAGGACACTGCCCCTCCCCTGCCCCCTCAAGGGCACTGCAGTCTGGTTCCTGGGACAGTGGGACTCTCCTTCCTGCCCTGTCCCGTCATACTTTGCCTGGCCGGCCAAAGACTTGTGGAGCCCCAACTCTCACCCACCTCTTAGCCCCAGGATTCCACCCGAGGGACCCCTACGGTCCCCTTCCCAGTCCAGGCGCCTGGGGTGTTTTCCCAGCAGCCTGTTGGCTTCAATGCTTAGCTGTGGGCCTTGGTGCAGTGGGAGGAATCCCCCTGCTTGCATGCCTCACTGCAGAGAGCAGGCCAAGGAGCCCACTGCAAAGTGCGCCCCTCCTGGGACCAGCTGTCCACTGGGGCTCTAGGGTGCAGCTGCCCCCAGGCCCCCCCCAGCCCTGTTCCCCAAGTCAGTTGGAGGAAGCAGAGAAGCTGGCCCAGGGCTGGCATGGTAGCTCGCCCTCTTGGTTGTGGAAATGCCTTTGGCAGCAGAATTGTAACCAGCCGGGATGTGATGATTCGCCCATGAGGAGATCTGCCCATATACTAGTCATGAGAGCAGTTTGCCCAGAGGGGTTTTTGAGGGCCAAGGCCAGACATGAGTGTGAGGGAAGTCCCAGCTGGGTCCTTGAACCCATCTTTTAAAGCTGGTATCACCAGGCAAAGCCATAATGGGGCAGGGGTGGGGGCCAGGTTGGGACAGGGGTGGATTTGGGCTTCGGGCTAGTTAGGCAGGGAGGTGGGTGGGGTCACCAATCCCTCCTCTCCAGGCCCAGGTGGTCCTTACCACTACTTACCTGGACCGTGGCAATAGTCTCCTCAAGGCCTCCCTGCCCAAGACTTGCACCTCTAATCCTTCCTCCCACCGTCACTGTGTTGCTTCCTGAAGGACCCTTTAGACATGCCCTATGAGCTAATCAAGGGCCAAGTCTCTCCCTGGCTCATAAATAAATCTTTAATGGCTCCGGAGAGCCCGTGGGAAACAGAAGACTCTCAAGGCCTGGCAGTTGACCTCAGCCATACTTCCAACCACCCTTCTCACCATGCCCTGAGAGAACCTTGTGTCTCGACCAGAGAGAGAACCATGCCTCTTCAGGCTCCAGGCCTCACCTGTCTCCCGGGCAGTCTTCCTTTCCCTCTCTTCAAGGCACAGCCCAAGTCCCACCACCTCCATGAGGCTTTGCCTGACTCTCCCATTGTGATGGAGAACAATCTTTGAACTCTTGACTTCCGTTTGTTGGGGAAAGAGCTCAGGTTTGGAGCCATAGGCCTGGGTTAGGGTGTCAGCGCAGTACTAATCCCGTTAGCTAGCTGCAAGTCACCTAACTTTTCTGAGCTCCCATCCTCCGCTCAGTAAAGGGTAATGCAGCCCCTCAGGACACCTGAGAGGACACAGGGCTGAGGACCCTCTGTTATTTGGGCCTTCTCAATGTCCATTCCTCTTTCTTTTGGTGCCATTATTTGGATTATGTGGTCTAGGTAGGGCTGACCTTACTTTCTGGTTCTGGTATGAGCACGCAACCCAGGCCTGGCCACTGAGACTATTCCATTGGCCAGGCCATAGAAACAGGTCCCCAGGAATGGAGCCTGTGACTCAGACCAGGCCCGTGGGAATCCTACTTGGGATTTTAGCTGAGTCACTAATACTTTCTTTCCATCAGTTACTAGCTAGAGCGTTTAGCCACCATGTGGGTTGAACTGTGTCCTCAGAAAGGTATGTTCAAATCCTAACCCCCTTAGAAGGTGATCTTATTTGGACATAGGGTCTTTGCAGATGTAAGCAAGTTAAGACAACGCCACCCTACCTTAGGGTGGACCCTAATTCAATGACTGGTGTCTTTATCAAAAGAGGGCACAGACACACGCAGGGCAAGGGCCTCCTAGCAACAGAAGCAGTGGATTGCCAGTGACTGCTGGGAGCTGGGTGAGAAGAACAGGACTTTTCTGCCTCGGAGCCTCCAGAAGGAACCGCCCTTCCGACACCCTGATTTCTGGCCTCCGCACCTGGGAGAGATAACTTTCTGTGTGGTAAGGCACCGAAGTTTGTGGTGATTTGTTACAGCAGCCCCCTGAACGAAGAGACTGCCTGAGATGGAAGCCAACACTGGGGAAATGAGGGCCGGAGACTCGGACTCTTGGCACTCTGACAACACTTGGATCCAGTGGTGGCTGAAGCAAGAGGTCTACGTGAGCTGATATATTCTCAATTTTACTTATGCCATTTCGGCTGAGTTTCTGCCTGACTAACACACAGATAATGAATGTAAAATGCGTAGCTTGAGCTTGACCAATGGGAAGCCCCGTGTGGTGATTATTGCTGTTGTTTCTATCCCCAACCAGACCCGCGGTCTCAAGATCAAGGACCACGGTCTTGTCTGTGTTGCAGGCTGGGTTTTCTGGAAGCAGAGACAGAGCTAGCACTCAGATGTTTCTTAGGAAGTGACCTTGCGATCAAGCCCCGTGGACAAGGGGACAAGGAAGCAGGATGGGGCAGAGGGAAGCTGAACTGGGATGCCCAATGGCAGCCTCAGCCAGCACCATGAGAGTTCTGGAACTAGATCTGCTCTCAGAGTCATCCACTTGGGTGTTTAAGCTCTTGACTCCATCTGTCACCGAATCTGCACTGCCCTGGGAAAGAGTGAGACCGTGGGAGAGGCGGGTCCCTGCAGCTGAGGCCATCCCGGGGGGGGGGGGGGGCCGATGGCTGACCAGCGCTGCCGGCAGCTAGGGCAACAAGTCCTTCACCAAAGGGGACCTGGGTGCCCATCACGGAGCCCACCACACTCGGGGCCTAACTCATAGCCCGGCACCCAATACCTATTCAATGTTGAAACGTTCATTCACTCATTCATTGATTCATTCATTCATGCAAAACGCAAGGTTGATGTGGGGCAGTCAGGCGGCCTGGTGGTCTGAGCTGATGGAGTCCTTCAGGGGGAGGGTCCTGGCGGTGGTTAGGATGGGGTCAGAGCATGATGGAAACACCACGATAGCGTAGTCAGGGTGAGTGTGATCAGTGTGGCCTTGCCCAATGCCTGGCACCGTGCAGATCCAAGTCACTGGGGAACAAATAGTGGCTGATTCGGGGGCTGTGGACAACCGTTTCAATAGCTTCTCCTAAGAAATTTAGGCTCCTGAGGCCATAAAATTTCTTATGTTGATTTCTGGAGGAGGCTGGCTAACCCTTTAAAGTCTCCTTTCTTGCGTCTCTCCTGCCTCCCCAGTCAGCCCTTCCTACAACTGTGGTGTTCCCCCGGGAGCCAGCCCCAAATAGGGGTTCCTGCACGTGCTCCCCAGACCCAGGGCCCGGGGACCTGTGCTGACTCCAACCGGCACCCAGCCCAGCCGCACTTGAGCAGTCAGGCCCTCCCCCTTATAGGATGAGAAAACAAGATTCAGAGAGAGGAAGCTCGTTGTTCGAAGTAACAGTCAGTGGTTGAGCCAGGAAGCCGGACCCGCTTCTCCCTCCTCGGCCTGCCTCCTGTGCAGTGTAACCCGCAGCTCGGAGCACCCCGCTCTCCGGAGTGGCCGGCCCCTCTGCCGGCAGCTGCCCCGTGCTTACGAGCACGCCAGCGGCAGCAGGTGTCACAGGGGTTAGTGCAGTTGCCCCTCCCACGGCTTCTCCAGGAAGCAGAGGAGGAGGAGCCAGAAGGGCCTTCAGCGTTCTCTTGCCCCTCCCCTTCCCCTCTCCCAGGTGGGTGGAAAGCGGAGGCCCCGCAGTGAGCCGTCGGTGGGGGTGGAGCCCAGTGGCTGTCCTGTGTTCTCTAAATTGTTCCCCACCACGCCCCCCACCCCGAGTTTACAAAAAGTCCTTAACTGTATTTTATCTTGCCTTCTTTCCAAATGGTCTTCACAGAGAACAACACAAGGATCGAGTTTATTGCACCGCTTGACCATAAACTTCTTAAGGGCGGCTTGCCAGCCAGGAAGAAGGCTGGCTTGATGGGAGAGGCAAATCACTTCACCTGGACCCACCGCGACCTTTTAAAATAATCCAGACGGCTATTTAAGAAGGTGGTTCCACTAGAAAAAGGGCATTTTGTTCTGTGAGCACCTGGCTGACTTGGATGTGCCGAGAAAGGCCTAGAAGTCAGGCAGGAGGAAATGGGGAGCTGACTGGACTACCTAACAGAAGGAGAAGACTGGAGAGGGCCAACAGGGAGCGGAGAGGGGGCACACAAGGACGGGGGAGGGGAGGAGAGGGGCTGGAGAAGCCTTGGAGAACCTGTGAAGCTGAGGCCTGGGAGTCTGGGGCCGGCAGGCGGGAGGGCGAGGGCAAGTCTCTCGACAGTGAGGCGACTGAGGGGCATTTGAAGAACCTCAGTGTGCTGCGTTCAGGTGAAGCCATTTGCTCCTCTGTCCTCTGGTCCACTGGGCAGTAAGAACCTCCACCTGCTGCCCCCAGACCCTGGGAGTGAGCAAGGGATTTGGATGGAAAGAGAGGAAGGGGCAGGTGCCAGGCCTGGGTTATCCCGGGGTGATGGGAAAGAGAAACGAGGGGCAGGGCCGGAGGCCGAAGGGCCCCCCATCTCACCTTGCTCCGGGCGGTCTGCAGAAACCCTGGGGAAGGCCTCTGCATTCATGGGGGCCTGGCCTGGGGTTTCCCACTGCTCCTGCGTAGACCAGGGGGCTGACTCTGGGTCACACCTCCATTTTCTGGTTTGCTTCCCCCCTCCCCGTATCTCCCTGCAGGAATGACTATTATCCCCCATTTACCACCCGAAACACCTGGGGCCCAGAGAGGTTAAGTAACTCACCTCAGACCCCAGACAGTTTGTGGTCAAACTGGGATTAAGTCCAGTCTGTGCCCCTGGAGTCCAGGCTCTGCACCCAGCTGCCTGACCTCACCCTTGGCAGAGCGCTGGGCTCATCTCAGCTGCTCACTAAATACTGTGCCCTCCGTGGGGGGAGGAGGGCGTTCCGAAGCACAGGTGCTGAGGCGCCACAGGTTTGGGTTCAAATCCTGTAACTCTGTTACTTCAGGTAAGTCGGACTCTCTGAGTTTGTTTACTGTGTGAAATGCGGGTTTTGATGCAGGGAGGTGCCGCATGCTGAAGGAGTATTAATACCATCATCATCGTCACTCACCAATCTCACCAATCTGAGCCCCCACGGAAGCCCTCCCCTAGAAAAGGCTCATGTGCTGGGGACCCCCCCACTTCCTATCCCCCCCTTCCTTCTCCGTCTCCCCCGGCTCCGTGAGAAGGCACTTTTAGAACAAGGCTCCAAGTTCACCCTGGCTTTTCCTGCATGCCCTGTCCCTTGAGGAGTGAGGGTCCCTCCCAAGGGGCGAGGCAGCCCTGGCAGGGACCCCGGGAAGGACCTGTGACCACACCAGCCTCCAGGAGGGGCCTTTGGGGTGGGGACCACGGCCGGAAATGGGCGGGATGAAGGCATGTGGTAGCGGCTGATGGCTCGGTTCCCAATGTAAATGGGGAACTGCAGAGACCACCCGCCTAACCACCCGCTAGGGACCCGCGCCTCTCCCTGCTTCCCATGTTCTTCCGCCACAGAGTTCCCAGGGTCTGGATAGGGTTTCGGGACACTAGATGACTGATTACCGCCTGCACGACTGACCAGTCCAGCACTCCACCCCCTTTCCCTTCGTGCTCCTCTGTCCCTGCCGTAGGACAGGCCCTGACCGGGGACCCGTCGCTCTTCCCCTTTCTGCTGCGGGATCTGCTCAGTCTCTGTGCAGCCATCACCCTGCTGGGCGGTCCGGGGCAGGAGTTGGGCAGGCCTGTGGTTTCAGCACGATGCCCTTCTCCGCCTCTGGGAAGCCTGGCTACCCATTTTATAGGCGAGGCCCAAGTTTGCCCAAGTCTGTGCGGCTTGACGGTGGGCACTGGGCTTGGAGCCCGGGCACTGGCTGATGCCAGAGACTGCCTGAAGGATCTGGAAATGAGGGGGAGAGAGGAAGCGGGGAAAGATACCCAGTTCTGCCTGTAAGCAGAACATGTGTCGTCAATCACGTTTCTTGGGCAGTGTCTGCAAAGGCCCTTTAATATCACTTGGAGAACTTTAATTAATTGGTACAAATAATAATAATAGTAGTGCTTCTATTGGGCTTGGTGCCAGGCATGGCTAGTAACTCATTGAATGGAATTGGTCCTCGGGTTGGGATTAGAAAAACCGCCCCTCCCCCCACCCTGCTCCAGCAGCAGTTTGGGCCATCCCATCAGCTGGGTGCCACCCCAGCCTCCAGGCCACGACCCTACTGGCCCTGGCACTGACTCTTTGCCCGCTCCTTGGCCTCCACCTGGGGCTATTTCAACACCCAGGCGGGCAGTCCGTCCAGATCCTTGCCTCACACTTTCTTGACCTCTCCAATCCCTGGGACTGTCAGCTGTTCTTCAGTAAGCCACCCCCTGGCCAAAATCTGAGCCTTGACCCTGCCTGGAAGGGCTCTGTTCTTGAAAATCCCCCCTCAGACTGCAACTTGCTCTGCATTTCCCTCTCCCGTATGCCTCACGGGGACCCCCTCTACCTCCTTGTCTCCCACTTCTCTTCCCTTCTCTGGGGAGTTCCAGAACCCCTCACTTCTGCCGCACTCTCCCTCGCACTCCATTTCTAGCCCATGGACACTGCGAGCATCCAACCAAGATCGTAAAACAAGGGAACGTCGGGCTCTTCTCACTAATGAATATCGATATGCCATTTCGAAATAAAATATTAGCACGTTGAATCAAGGACTACATTATAAAAAGTACATCTTGACCAAATAGAGTTTATTCGGGGGAGTGATAAGGCTTCATACTATTAAATTCTATGCTATAGCTCCTGTTACATATCTAAAGAGGAAAAGCAACTTGGCTGTTTAGATGGATGGCCAAAAGAATGTATTTGATAAAATACAATATCCATACCTACTTAAAGAAGTGAACCCTTAGCAAAATTGAAATAGAACAATCCTTCCTTGATACGGTTTTAAAATATCTATGTCAAATCAGTAGCCAGAACGATGTGTGAGGCAGAAACCCTAGGGGTATTGCTATTAAAGGCAGGCACAAGAAGAGGGTGCCAGGCTGTGCCGCTTTTTAATATTACTCTGGAACTAACAGCGCTATGGCTAGAGGCAATGATACCCCAGTAGCAGTAAGGCATCGAGAGAAAAAAAAAGCACCAAGAGTCCAGATCTTCGTTTTAAAATACCCTTCTCCACTCAAAGGAAGCAGAGGAATGGCTGATCCCAGGGCTAGAAGAGAAAACACGAGATGAGAATGAAAGATCTTTTTGGGCAAGACAGGCAAGAATAATGGGGACATACCGCAACAGCACAGGAGTCTGCCTGAAGGCTGAATCTGGGGCAATGCGAGGATCAAAATAAGTAGTTATGGTAACCGATCATGACCTTTTCGTTAAAATAGGAATCCATGAGTCCATACTGCTATGAGTGAATGGGTGACAGAGAAAGGAAGACTCTTCTTTACAGTAGAATGGCAGCTAATAAACACAGGATGAGTGGCAGAAACAGATACCATTTGGCCACCATCATAGCTGTGGTTGAAGAAGGCTGGAGTCATCAAGGGACGCTAAGGCTGGTGGGCGGAGCTTTGATGAGGAACAGGATACTGGTGTAGTCTCAGAGTGTCTTTCCCCACCACATGCTTATCTAAGACAAAGGAAGAGATGGTGAGTTCACGGTGCAGAAACCTGACAGGCACCAACCTGACCTGGTCGTCAGGGTTACCATTGGTAACCTACCATTGGTAGGACAGGTCAGGAACGCATGCCCAGATGTGATGCTCAGCATCATTTCAGTTGTATTCTTGCCAAGAACCCACAGCCTGAGAGTGGACATGAGGAGACGATGGAGAGACCCAGGTTGGAGGACATCCTAAGACGGTCAAGGTCGATAAAGACAGGGAAAGACTGAAGACTTGTTCCAGACTGAAGGAAACTAATGAGGCACGACAGCTAAAGGCAGCTAGGAGTCCTGACTTGGATCCTGGACCAGAAAGGCAAATGAGGCATTGTTGGGACAGTTGGAGAAGTTTGGATGGGGTCCGTAGACGGAATGATGGCATTAAGCTACTTTTGATCTCCTAATTTGGAGGGCTGAATGATAGTAATGATGAGAGGGTGCCGTCTTGGGAGAATACACACTGGGGCATTTAGGGGTCATGGGGCATTCTAGATCTATAATTTATTCTTGAATGGTTCAGGGGTAAAAAAGGTATATCTACATATACGTATATAGAGACACAGAGAGATGGCACAAAGGTGCTAAAATGTTAACAGAGAATCTGGGCGAATGGGATATAGAAGTTCCTTGCGACTGTTCTCAAAATGTTCCTGTAAGTTTGAGGTTGTTTCAACGTAAATCATTAGCGAAGGAACCCAACACCCCGCAGATGGCTCTCACACAGCTCTGCCAACAGGTGGCCAGCAACTGCATGGCACCTGATTCTCAGGTATTCTTGACTTCCTGTTGACTGCCCCTTTCCTCCTGAGACACAATTGCCAAACCCGCACCACTGGCCCAGGCTCCGGCTGTCTGTTCCCCCTCCCCTTTTGTCAGATGATCTACCCCGTATTCGTTAGAGAGATGACGGGTCTCTTCAATTCCCCGAACTTATCACTTCTTCCACCACTGACAGTTTAGATCTCTGGTTTCCTAGGTTCCCCCTGCCTTTTCCCTTCGTCTGGGGGGGGGGAAGTACCCTAAATAATAGCTTCCAGGGAATCCTTTCTTTTTTTGAGATCTGGCATGTCTGAGATTCTGCATATATTTTTCTACCCTCGCACTTAGTTGTTAGTTTGCCTGAGTATAGGCTGGAGATCATTTCCCTTCATAATTTTGAAAACATAGCTCCATTGTCCCGCCTGCCTTCGGCATTCTTGTTGAGAAGTCTGATTTCATCCTAATTCCGGATCCTTGGCGTGGGCCTGTTTTCTTTCCATTCGGGAAGATTTCCGGTTCTTCTCTTTGTCTCCATTTTGGAATTTCACCATCATGTTCTCTGGTGCAGGTCTTGTTTAATTTACCATGCTAGGCACTTGGCGGGGGCGAGGGGTCCTTGTATATTGGTCACCCATGTCATTAGTCCTGGGGAATTTTTCTTCTGTTATTTATTTCTTTGACTATTTCTCCCTTGTAATTTCTCCACTGTCTTTTTCTGGAATTATTTATAGGCAGATGTTAGAACTTTGGGATTCGTTCTCTAATTCTTTAATCTTTTGATTGTCCCTCTTTTCTAACTTTTTGCCTTTCCATTCGATTTTCTGAGAAAGTTTCCCAACTTTATCTTCTGACTTTTCTATTGGATTTCTAAGGCTTTCCTAGCACATTAATAGCATCTCTTGATATCCTCTTGTTCTTATTTCGTGGATGCAGTAGCCTCTGTTGTTTTTCTGATTATGATAAGTCATGTGACAAAGGTTTCTAGTGCTCCCTGAATACTCTGGCTTTTTCTCTCATTAGGCTGAGACAGAGGCAGGCTCAGAAGGCCAGCCTTCAAGCCAGAGCCTCTGTCCTGCGGCCTCTAACTTTGACCTACCTGACTTATGCCCCTTTCCTTAGCAAACTGCTGCCCCTTCTCAACGAAAAAAGACCCCTACAGATCCAATTCTTGGATCCCTCCTTCTTTCCATCCATGTCAGCGTTCTGTTGCACACAAGCTTTCCTTAGGATTTTCTGGTGATGGAGAAAAACCAATGAAGCAAGTACTTTGGGTGAGAGGGACCTCCTAGCTCCGTCTCTATGATACCAGGTACCCCTCTCTCCTTGGAGAAACAGATCTCAGGGGAGAGCAGTGTGCAGGAGCTGGCTTGAACTGGCTTACGAGAGCCACCTGTCAGAGTTTCAAGAATTTGGTGAGCAGGTTGATGCCACATGGATAGCTTGAAGTCAGCCATGGTAAGAGTATTTCCTCCATGGAAACTGACAAATGCTACCTGTCAGGTTTTTGTTTTGTTTGTTTTGTTTTGTTTTGTTGAGAGCTTGTTATTAAACATACCAGCACACCACTGAACCTCAGTGTCCCTCATTTGGTGCTCTGGTTCCTAGGGAGTGGGGTCGAGAAGCAGGACAAGTGCCTGGAGTTGTGCGATCTGGCAGCCTTGCTGGGGATCCTCGCTCTGAGGCTGGGTTTGCTATTGAACGCCTCTACTGCTTGCTACATTAATGCATTGATTTTTCCTTTATGTGCTCTGGAACCGCACCTTATTATGCAAACTATTGCAACCTATCCTCAAATTACGAGCTCTGTGGCCCTTTTTTAAAAATAATAAGCATGGTATCCACATAGCAGAGCACCAGGGAGCCAACCATAGGCACCAGGAGCTCCTGATTGTCCCCAGAAAGCATAATGGACCTCCTCCAGAAAAGGCAGGCTGTGGACCGTCTCGCCCATCGAGCCCTCGATGGACTGGCACCACCCACCTTGTAAATCTTGGAGCCTTGTGCTTCTTCCCCCTCTCGAATACCCCTGTAGGAATAGCTTGGTAGGCTGGATTGATCTTGGTTTCCCAAGCCTGAACGTGATCCTGCCCCCAAGGGGACAAGAGGAGCTTGGGAAGCTAAGGGAGAAAGGGAGAGTGTGTGCCTAGCGCCCCACAGCAATGAGCGGCTCTGGGTCTTGACTTCCCCTGTCCCTCATGCCCTCCCTTTCATCTCCTACTGCTGCCCTCCTTCCAGCCCTGTCTCCCTGCCCAGTGCCAGCTTCTGCTGCCCAGCCAGACTGGAGATGGGCTGCCCTGAGCACCCTCCCTGGGGACAGCACGACAGGGAGGGAAGAGTTAGGGAAACAGGCGATGAGGTGCCAGCTCGGACCCTCACCAGCCCCTGTAACCCCTGGCTTTTAAAGGAAGGATGGCCAACTGTGCCCTGTGGGGCCTGAGGGTACAAGGGCCAGGGTGGCAACAGATTCTAGGAATAGGGAGCTAGTTCTTACCCCTCCTGCCCTGCTCTGACTTAACTCCTCTCTGTGTCTTGGTTTTCCCATATGTGAAATGGGACTAATCACCCTCAAAACACCCCTGCAAGGTACTAATTACTGCCTGTAAGAGACTTTGAGATCTTTGGATGGAATATAACAGTACTAATAATGGATAATAACACTCTGTCCTTCTCCAGTGCCTTTCATCCCTGGATCTCAAAGCCTTTTACAAACCCTAATTAATTCTCACAGCACCCCAGTGCAAGAGGCTGATGGTCATTAGCCCTATTTTACTGGTGGGGAAACTGAGAGAAGCCAGGAGATTGGCTTGAGGCCACACAATAAGTTGGCAGCCCCACGGGGGTTGGAACTCACAGCCCCCGGCCCTTGGGAGAAGCTCAGACAACATGGGCTTCTACCCGACCCGGCAAGGAGGCTGATGGGGCAGTGGCCGGGCCTCCTGGTCTGCCAGGCCACAGAGTCGCTGCTGAGAGGAGTCTGGGCCACTGAGCTCTGGAGAGACTTGGGAAAATAGAAAGAGGCCCATAGGCATGGTTTTGCTGGCTTGGCCTAGTGGTTTGGGAATAGAAGTCATATTTATAGAGCACCCAGTGTGTATAAGGCACTTTTGCTCTTTAGTCTCATCCTACCTGTGAGGTAGGGTGTATTTGTTCCCATTTCACAGGTCAGGGCACTGGCTTGTTGAAGAAGCCACCGTTTCTTCCCCCTCATCATGGATGAAGCAATATGCTTCTGCCTTCTTTGTCACTGATTATGCCAAGAGTCATCCGGGTAACATTAGGTATTACTGGCCGCCATTTTAGAGATGAGCAAACTGTGGTGCCCAGAGGGATATTGACTTGCCTGTCAAGGGCGTGACCTTCGACAAGTTCTTCTGCAACTTCTCCCTTCCCCCACCCCCAAGCCCAGAGTCCCCGAAGCCCTGACTCCCTCCCAACCCACTGTGGGCAGGTGAGGTTGAATGAGATCATGTCACGAAGGGCTTTGAAGTGCTGGAGGCAGCAGCCCAGGGGAAGATGAAAAGCCTCCTGTCCCCGGTTCTGTGTCATCCCGTAGGGAAGTTCTCAGAAGAATGGAAACAGTGGGGTCACCTGGGATGACTGGGTGTCATCTGGGGACAGCAGGCCCATGGACTTCCCTCCAGGCTCTGCACCAGCCTTCCATGTCCTCCCTGGTGGCTCTCTGGAAAGGACCATGCTTCCTGGGACAGAGGGCTGAGCGGTGAACCTCCCCACCAGTAGAGGACAGGGAGAGTTTGAGGCCAGGTCACGTGACTGAGGATCTACTGTCCCTCTCCCGGGGCCAGTTCTCCAAAGGAGTTACCTTAAAGACATCTGAGGTCCCTTCCGGTTCTGACAGTCCCCAGCACCCTGACTCAGCGCCACACTCCCCAGAATCTGGTCTATTTTCCATGATTGCCTCTGCGCGAGCTCAAATAATTCGTTAGAAAGTAGCTTCATTCCAGTGACAGCGGCAGACCTTTGAGGCCCTCACAAACATGCCGTGCGGTCTAGACAAGGGCCTCAGTTTCCCTGCTGGTAAAAATAGCAGTAATGAATGCCAATGGAGTAACACCTGCGAGGGTTTTGAGCCTGAGAAAAGAGAGGCAGAGAATGGCAAGATCAGCTTCTGTCTTGGCAAGGGGGTGAGTGTGCAGAGAATACGGTGCTCGTGGAATAGAGCAGGTGGGGCGCAGGGCGTGGGGAGAGGAGGATGGGGCGATCTTTGGGGGGAAATGCTAAAAGCTCCATTAGTGGTTTTGCTCACAGCCTGCTTAACCTTGACAGAAACACTGTGTAAGATGTGTATAACCTTTTTCTTATCCAAAAGCTTTTGCTTCTAAGTTGTCTCTTTTAACCTCCTCCACACCTATGGGAGAGGTTTAGCACTCCCAATTTGCAGATGAGGAAATGGAGGCTTGGAAAGATGAAATAATCTGCACGAGAACACATGGGTAGTAAGGGGCAGACCCAGGGGTCTAACTCAAGCCTCTAACCCAGGGGTCTCTCTGAGATTCTCTTGAAATTTCTAGAATTCTCTAGAAATTTCTGCACCATGGGACCCCTCCTGGAATCAGTGCAAGGCAGGCCCATCCTAGGCGTTGAGGGCCTAGATCACAGAGCCCGCTTCTGGACCTCTTCCTCCCGCTGGGGTGGGAGCCTGTCCCCCTTGGAGGAATCTCAGATAGTGAGTTCAGGGTGCGGCCAGCAGTAGGCGGGAGGTTGCTGGAGGCTGCTGGCTGGGCAGGGCAGGGCGGGCACCAGGAACAGTGTGACCTGGACAGTGTGACCTGTGATAATTGAGTGGCAAGCAGTGGCGGTGGCGGCAGGGAGGCCCCTCTGTGCCTGAGGGCAGCCTCTCTGAGGCTGGGGGCCTCGGTGCCTCCGGCTCTGCTGGTTCCCCTTTGGCCATTGCTCTCAGCTTCCAGAAGGCAATGTTCTTTCTCCCTCCCAGCAGATCTTCACCCAGGAGCCTGCTCAGACCTGCCCTCCTCGAAAAGCACGGTAGCAACTCCCTGGGGCAGAAAATGTCTCTTCTGAAAGCAAGACAAGAGTTTAATTAAGCCCTAAATGTGCACAGTTGAGCCTGAAATTAGAGTGGTTGGGGGGGGGGGACGAAGGCAATTGAGGACAGGGGGGCTTCAGCCCAACCTTGCCCCAGCCGAGCAAAACAACCCTGCAAGCAAACATTTACAGAGCCCGAGGGCTTGGTTACAAAACATTTCTGACCTAGAAAGGGGAGAACACCATGTTCCCTTCCCCCTGAACTTGGATATTGGGGTCTGGAGAAGAGGAAGCAGGAAAGAAAGAGAGGCTACCTCTGAGACTATCAGGGGTCTGGGGTGTGGGAGTGGGGGCTTGCAGGGGCTCTGCTGTGACCAGAGCTGGGCAGGTGGGAACCCTTCCCACCCCCGAGGGCCAGCCGGGCTCTGGGCGAGCCAGTCAGACCGCACACACAGGTGTGCCAGGTGGGCAGAGCTCAATTGTGCTCCCTAAGGAGGAGGGTAGAGCCACCAGCCCTGATGTACCCAACTGGCTGGGCTCTTTCTTGGCTTTGGGGACAGAGCAGCCGAGACTTGCTTTATGAATCGCTACAGGTGTTTGGGGGTCGGTGGCTTTGAGGGGACACTGGTTTCCGCTCCTCTCCTGTCCTCAGGTCTCCCCAGATTGGGGCTAAGACAGCCAAACGCAGCCTCCTCCTCCTTTACCTGGCAATGGGTCCTCCTTTGCCCTGCAACTTGGGTTTGGCCTCACTCTGCCAGGGATTGAAGACAAGATGAGACGGGCAGACGGGCGTGTTCTCGCTTGTCTCAGGGCACAGGCGGTTGCGACAGAGCCCCTGCGTGCATGTCAAAGTGCACGAGTGTAGCAGGGTGAGGGAACAGGCTGTACGTGGGGCTGCGTGCCTGGCCCTCCTTCCCTGTGTGTGTGTGTGTGTGTGTGTGTGTGTGTGTGTGTGTGTGTGTGTTGGGGGAGCATCAGGCTGATTTCTGCCACCGAGGCAGGGGACCCGAGGACAGAGGGCAGAGCCAGCTTGGGTGACACAGAAGCTGCTCTCGTGATCCTGCTGGTTAGGCCATCTGATCACTTAGTGGAGATGGTCTGACTTACTAGGCGTGGGACGTTGCTCACAGGCTCCTTGACTCTAAGGGACACTCTGCTTAAGAGGCCAAAGTGGGTGCGTTAGCTGGTGACCTTGAGAAGAGCCAGCCAGGGTTCGGCCACTAAACTGCCTCTGTTTGCTTTTCCTAATGTGGGTCTTATACCCTGGTGGCTTCCTCTTCCTGGGACAGATGGGAAACCCTGGCAAAGCCTTCCTAGTACTGAGTCACAGGTATCATGGGGGGTGATGACCCGTGGGCAGAGGGTCAGGAGAGACCCTACCCTGAGGATCATTCCCTGAAGCGTCCCTCCCCCATCTGTGCCAATCTCCCCTCGACGCCATCCCTGTCTCTATCCGTCTCCTGCAGGCTACCGTAACAAATGACCACAAACTTGGTGGTCTTAACAGAAATTTATCGTCTCAGTCCTGCAGACCCGAAGTCCAAAACCAAAATGGCAGTATGGCCTCTTCCCGCTTTGGGTGACCATGGCATTCCTTAGCTTTGGCGACTTCACATTGCCTTCTCCCCTGTGTGTGTGTGATCTCCCTCTGTCTCACTCTTATAAGACACTTGTCATTGGATTTCAAGCCCCCCAGATACTCTTGGATGATCTCCTTATCTTAAGGTTAAACTTCAGTCATTTCTTTTTCCAAATAAGACCACATTCACAGGCTTCAGGGATTCGGTTTGTGGGCATTTCTTTTTTTGGCGGGGGGCACCATTCAATTCTCTATACCATCCAGTGGCCAGTTGGCCATGGGTGGCTTGGACACCTCCAGTGGTAGGAAGCTTGCTACCTCATGAGTGGGCTCAATTCACATCCAGACAGGTCTACTTATCTAAAGTTCTTACTGGATGGAGTGGAAATTCTACTCAGCAGAAGCCTTTACGCATTGGCCCTACTTCTGGCGTTTAGAGAACATAAAATACATGTAAATAAATTAACTTGCTATTCCCATTACCTCTTGCCCCAAAGCGCAATGGAAGAACAAAAATCAGACAAACTATGAGCTCGCTTAGTCTTGATGTCAGGAACAGTATACAAAACTCTGGGGTCAGGAGACCTAGACTCGCTGGTGGCTCTGTCCCTAGACCTTGGTGCCTCAGTTTCGTTGCCATAAGGCCAGAGGGCTGGCTGAACCACTCTTTCCTTAGGACACTTTTGGGAAACGATCCTGGATATTCACAACTCACGCCGGCATATTAAAGGTTCAGAGAAGTCCCGAGGAGAGATACCCTGTGAAGTCAGTATTTTCCAAACTTATTTGAAAATAGGCCCTTTATCGACTTCCATCTTCTTTTATCACCCTGCAGAACTTCCGTGCTGCCTTGTGGTCTCCGTGATGCCTGGGGGTCTTTTCCAGCTTTCCCAGTCTGTGGGGGCCAAACGAAACGGTTGAGTTCAAGTTCACGGTCTTTGGTTCCCATCCCCAGAATTGTTGCTAAGCATTTTGCTGGAGGTAACAAACGATCCATTACAGGATGAGAGGCAAGAATCTGGAACATGAGAGCCCCTCCCTCAAGCCGCAGACAGCTGGCCGAGGTTGTGGGTCATGGCTTCCTCCCAGGGGCCCCGGGCCTCTCCTGCCCCTGCCTGGCTCCGCAGAGATGGGGCCTGCGGGAGGAAGCCAGGGGAGGAAGAAGCCTTTCTGTTGCTCTGCCTGACGGGACCCGCTTACCCCCGGGATCCAGCTCTCACTTGACCTCAGACTCCACCTGCTCAGCTCTCCCTCTCTGTTTAGGCAACTACCTCTGAACCTAGCTCTTCCAGAAGCTTCTGCTGAAGGTTCCAACTAAACCCCTCCTAACTTGGCTGGGGGAAAAAAAAAAATCTCAAAGAAGTTGGATCTTATGAAATGGGAGCAAAACGTAAATCTGGACGTTCCCGGGAAAAGATTCTGCTGGTCAGGGAAGAGAAGAGCCTGAAGAAGGTGTCCCCAGGGAAAAGGGACAGACAGGACGGGTGGGGGCGGAGAGCTCCAACCCAGGCCCCAAGAGAAAGACAGAAACGTCGAAATGGAAGCTAAGGAATTGGGTGACTAGGACGGCCTGAAAAGACCACCAGGTTTAGTCCCCTGCCTCCAGGCGAGATACACCTGAGCCTCTAACCTCTCCTGTTTTTAAGACCCCGGAAGGGGCAACCTGGCTTGGACCCGCCTTGTATAGAGAGAGCCCTTTGGCTGACAGGTTCACTGTGCTCTCAGACACAGCTTTGGGACTGTTTTTTCAGTGCCGTGTATTAGCCACTCTGCTAGCTACTTTCACACGTGTATGATTTAATCCTCACAACCGCTAAACTTTTACAGGTGTAAATACTGGGCCCCGGGGAGGCTTAGTATGTTGCCAAAAGTCAAGAGGCAAAACCAGGAACAGGCCCAGCTCTATGTAGCTCCCCATCCCACCCCACAGTTTTCGACATTATTTAATTACACAGCCTCTGGATCCTGGTGGTGTGTCCAGTTCTCCCTTTAGTCGGACCTGACTCTCCCCTACCCTCGCCTGCGTTGGATCTGATGGAAGTAGGTTGGATCTGCTCCCAGCCCAGCCTAGAGAGACATCGTCTGTCCTCTGTACAGGTAGTAGCCTTCCAGTTACTGCGGTGGGGAATACTTGCCCTTTGTTAATGAAAAGAAATAGATATGATAATAAAGAAACGCCCAACCCAGTGCAGCCATCAGTGTCCCTAACAATAAGGCTCTGTGTTTGCTCTCGACTGTGGGTCATATGCATGGGCTGCAGTCACTTCTCGAGAGCCCCCGCGAACGTCATCCAGGGCGGGGCCCCAGGCACCCTTACCAGAGGAGGGGAACAGCCTTCCGGTCTTCTGCTCCTAGAATCCATCCTGGGTCGCGATGCTCCTGCAGACCGGCTTCGGGGCGCCCTAGACCAGAGCGAGGGAAACGCACCAGGCTCCAGAGTTCACGGGGCAGCGGACGTGGTGCCCTCCACTTGGCCCCTGCTGCCCTGGGTGACCTGAGGCAAGCCCGTTTCCCTCTCCAGAGGCTCAGTTTCCACATCTGTATAATGGTGGCTGCCGGGGAGGGGTGAGTGGAGCAAATGATCTCTCGTGTTCCTTCCAGCTCTGACGTTACAGGACCCTGGAGCCATGGGTCCTTAAAGCTTTATGCTTTAAGTGGACGGGCCCCTAGCTGGTTCCGGGCACCAGAACTCAAGCTCTTCTTCGGTGTGGTGGCTGGATGTCCATTCCTGCCTCGGTTTCCCCAAACCCTTCTCTTTTTTCCCCCACTTTCTTTAGCTCCCATGTGGACGGAAATTCCCAGTTTGTGAGACATTTTTAGAAACATTATCCCATTTGAGCCTCACTGCAGGCCTGCAAGGCTGGCAGAGAAAAGACTGCTGTGCTTCCAGCACTAACCATGAGCCAGGCCCTTCCCCTGCTGTTTCACCGAATCTTCCCCGTAGCCTCGGAAACCCTTTTGGGAGTAAGGCAGAGTGTACAGAAATACGGCAGGTGGATATTTATACAAATGCATACACGCGTAACCCCAGCCACGGCTCTGATGTTATTACCGTCACCACATCACAAGGGAGGAAAGCGAGGCTCAGAGGGATTCGGTAACTCCCAGGGTCCCTCGGCTCTAGAAGAATCAGGATTCGAACTCAGGTTTCTTTGATCTAGCGCATGGCCCTTTCTGTCACCTTGAGCTGCGCACACCTCAGCAGTCTTCCCCCCACTTTGCGGATGAGTGAATCAGGCGTCCAGATATCAAGTGATTTTTGTCAAGACTTGGCAGCTCTGTGGAGCAGACGCGGGAATCAAACCTTGCCTTTCGTCTACAAACCCAGGGCTGTTCCTGGAAACATCACAGCCGCCTCAAAGCAAACCTCCTTCCTTCCCTTCCTTCCTTCCTCCCTCCCTCGCTTCCTTCTTTCCAGGAACATCCTCTACCCTCTCAAGTGCTTTCATGTCCCAGGCAGGAAATGGCGTGATGTGCTCACGTGTGCAGAGGGCAGAGCCATCGCTCCCCAGGCTCGGCGTGTCCTTAGAGACGCAGGTCCCACGAGGCAGCCCATGTGTCCAAGTGACCCACAGCAGCTACTCTGTGAGCTGCAGGGTGGCATGTGCAGACACCCAGGGGAGTGCCAAGCATGGGCTCTGGCAGCACGTGGCCCGTTCTGCGTGTGCTGTTCTTAGGGCGTCTGGCTGCGTCTGTGTGGTTTCTGCCCTCTCCGTGTGAGCGCTGGAGCGGTGGGCACTGTCTGGCAGGGAGCACTGAACTTGGACTCCGCCTTCCCATCCCCTGGCCCGCTGTGGTCCCTTCCTAGCTCTCTCTCTCATTGGTCTCCACCCCGGGTCCTCCCTGCCCGCTTCCATCCTCTCCCCTGCCACCAGGGTGATCAGCTTCATTCGATTTTTCAAATTCAGGGCTGCAGCCCATGTCGCATGTGACTTGATTCATGGAGGAAAACAGTGCTACCCTGAGGGTAGCATTCGAAATTGTTTGGAAAACTGATGCTTAAGGCATAGCTTAGATCGTGTCTTCTCTCTCTTCTCCAGAAGATGCCAATGGAGGCCTCACGAGTACTTCGGATTGGTCCCCGTCTCACATATTCGATCTCTCTCCCTCTCGTACACGTGTGTGTGTGTGTGTGTGTGTGTTTAGGAGGTGGCATTTTGGGGTAAATTTACTGAAGTAGAAAACATACATCCAGCAAAGTGCACAAAGGGTGGACAGAGCTCACTGAGTTTCTGCAAAGGGACCACACCTTTGTAAGTCCGCTGCAGCCAGGAGACAGAACGGGGCCAGCGCCCCTCCAGCCTGCCTGACCCTGTGGGGACAACCACTGTCTTGACTTCTAACATCAATTTTCCTTAAAAAAATTGTTTTTATAATGGAGCTTACAGTAAGTATCGTTTTGTGTCTGGTTTCTTTTGATCAACATTATATTTGCTAACTATGTATATTTATATAGTACCTGTATACACATACGCTGATGTATATATATACATACATCTCTGTGTGTGCGAAAAATATATAATTGTCCTTTTCTTGCTGAAATATTTAAAAAAAATTTTTAATTGAAGTGTAGTTGACAGATAAGGTAACATTACTTTTTTTTTGTAATTTTTTTAAATGTTTATTTTTGAGAGAGACACACACACAGAGTGTGAGTGGGGGATGGGCAGAGAGAGAGGGAGACACAGAATCCGAAGCAGGCTCCAGGCTCTGGGCTGTCAGCACAGAGCCTGACATGAGGCTCGAACTCACAAACTGTGAGATCATGACCTGAACTGAGGTCGGAGGCTTAACCAACTGAGCCACCCAGGCGCCCCCAAGGTTACATGACTTCCAAGTGTACCCCACGGTGAATGGTTCTATACATTCTGCTACACTCACCACCAGTGTCTTGCTGAAAGACTTTAAATCAAAACCCAAACATCATGTCATTCATCCCTATGTTCTTCAGTATGCATCTAAAAAATATGGATACTTCTTACATAAGCAGAGGAAATGCCATTATCCCACCTAAACATTTTTTATAAAAACCCTAGGCCTCATCTACTAGCCAGCCTATATTAAAATCCCCAAATGTGTGCTTATAAAACAAATTCAGAGATGCAGGGGAACCTCTGACCCCATCACTGCCCCTGCCTCCTTTCCTCACTCTTCACCTTGGTGTGTATCAGCATTGTTTTCGGAATGAAATCCAAACCCCTCCAAGGCCAGCCACGGGACATTTCCGAGTCTGGCGTGGCAGTCACAGAATCCTCAGGGGCAGCCGATTCACCCTCCCGTCTGGTTTGTGAATCCCTGTTACAACACCCACCAAGTCCCAGTCTCTTTCTGAACACCTCTCCTGAACTTCCTGTGGTGTTTTCAGCCAGTACTGCTTCCCGAAGCTGAGGTCAAGTCTGCTTCCCCCTAGACTAGCCCTTAGCCCTGGCTGCACCCTTTGGGGCCACAGGGAGTAGCCATAAGGCTAGGTCCTTCCCCACAGGGAACACCGGCAGATATTCGGAGCACATGCCCCTGGGCTCAGTCAACCCCATACATTTATTTCTGCTCCTGCATACACCTACTTCCCGGAACCTGACCTTTCCGACACTGTCTGCTCTGCAGGCTCCTCGACCTTCACCTTGGCAACATCCCATCAGACTCCTATGGGCGGTGTCACTGCCACCACCTTCATGAGGGCTTTGCTGACGGTTTCCGTCCGAGATGTTCTCACTCTCTGCATTAACTAGAGAACCCCGGGAGCTCCCTTGTCGCGTTTGTTGTGTTACGATTTGTTGTAAAGCTATTCGAGCATCTTTCTCATCCCTCACCAGATTCCAAATTCTTTGAAGACAGCCACATCCTTCCCTGTCTTTGTTTTTCTTGAAATGTCTGGCAACCAGTAAGTGCTAATGGTAGATGCTCTCTGGGTGCTCACTGGTGCAGGCCCACTCTCTTGGTTGCAGGATACGGACCCCCAACTCAGTTGCCCCGAAAAGCAACTAGGTCTCCTGTTCCTAGCCTCTCTCTGGACTCCACCTGTGTCCCCTGTGGGCCCAGTGTGTGGAAGAGAAAAGCAGAAAGCCTGGCACACGGGAGTCAGGACCCGGGGACGCCCCTGCTCCGCATCAAGGTTGGTGTGACCTTGAGCCCAGGACTTACCTTACCTGAACCTCAGTTTCTTTATCTGGAAGACAGGACTGGTAGTGTGGGCCTGTCTGCCGCATAGACTGTCAAGGAGATCAGATAAAGCCCTAGTGGGTGACGCATCTGTGTGTGTAGAGATGATTTGTAATGGCCCAGCGCCATGCTAATGGGAAGATTCATTAACACCTTCGGCGCTAAGAATCCGCGGCCTGGGTGCCCATGTTCAAATCCCACCTCTGTTTCTGTTTTGCTCTGGAAATGTGGGTGAGTTCTCTTGACTTCAACTTTCCTCCTCTGTTGATTGGGAATAATAATTGTAACTACCTCATAGAGTACTTGTGAATATTAACTGACTTAATATAAATGACTCCATTAAAAGACTGTCTGGTACCAGGTCAGCCCTGTGAAAGGTTTTTATGGGTGTCACCATTGTTACTGCCTCATGCCCCCACGACTGTGTGTGTTAGTTCTTATTCTTCTAGTTAGATTGTAAGCCGCCTGAAGGCAGGATCCGTCCACGCCTCAGGTTTCTCTTAGGCTCTCCTTTTCCCAGCACAGGCTAGGCGAATCCTGGGACCGGATGATGGACAGCTGAACAGACAATCTGACGGGTCCTGGGCTCTGACCGAATTAGAAGCAGGTGGAACTTGCCTGGAGCCTCCCGGCCTGGGCAAGGCACAGCAGGGGGAAAAAATCACGCTGGGGCCAAATCGCCCCCTTTCTCCTGGACTTCTGGGTCCTTAGAACAGAAGGTGGAGAGCTATGTTTCCAAGCAGAACTCGAAGACGCCTGACAGGAGACTCATCCCGGACAGAGACGAGTGGCAGGGAAGAGCTTCTTCTGTACCTCCCTTTCCCCTAAGACAGACCCTAGGTTCGGTCCAGTTCCTTGGTAGCAGATGAGGAAGGAGAGGCTGGAGGTGTCAAGTGCCTTACTCCAGGTCACACGGCCAGCCACAGCAAGGTCGCCCTTGGATCTCGGTTTCCCACTTGGAAGCCCAACCCTGAGCTGCGTCTCCTAGTGCAGCTCTGAGACCCGGAAGGAGAAGGGAGGGAAGTGGCCCGGTTCCTCCTGTGAGGATGCCCCAAACATTCCTACGTGGGGTCACTTCTGTTCTAACTCATAAAGATATTTCTGAATAATAGCACTGGGCACTTATCTCTGGAATGTATCCGGCTTATTAAGAAAAAAAAAAAGGAAAAAAAAGAAAACAGCTGGGGAAGTACCCTCTCCCTGCCCCAAGTTTTCTGGGGCATTGACGGCTCGGAGTCTCCCAGCCGCCACAAGCAGGTGGCCAGAAAGCCACCAGCTTTCTGAAAAGTCTTGTACGAACTTCAATATAACTCTAAATGTGTTCTAGGGCAACAAAAAGCTTTTGTTGTTGTTGTTCGTTTGTGTTTTTTTGGTATTCCTGAAAGTAAAATAGAGTAAAAAAAAATGTCCTAATCTCAGGGTAGAACTTGATGAATTTTTAACAAATGACCGTCAGCCCAATGCAGGACATTCAGGGGTTTTTTGTTTTTATTTCTTAGAGAGAGAGAAGGAGAGAGAGACTGTTAGCGTGTGCAAGCAGGGGAGGGACAGGGGGAGAAAGAGAGAGAGAATGCCAAGCCAGCTCCACGCTGTGAGCGCCCAGCCCGATGCGGGGCTGGATCTCATGAACCGTGATATCATGACCTGAGCCAAAACCAAAAGTCGGGTGCTTAACCAACTGAGCCACCCAGGCGCCCCTCTTTCTTGTCATTTTTAAGTAGGCTTCATACCCAGCAAGGAGCCCAAGTCAGGGCTTGAACTTACGTCCCTGAGACCAAGACCCGAACTGAGATCAAGAATCAGATGCTAACCAACCGAGCCACCCAGGTTTCCCAAATGTTCAGTTTTAATATTACTATTATGATTGCCTCTAGAGTGAGGGTTTCTGGACCTCCTTGTTTTCATTTCTTCTTACTCCTGTATGTCCTATACCTGAACTGGGAATCATGGTGGGCGGAGCTACGTGCCGCATCTGGGAACACTTAAGCTGGGAGGGTCCCTCTGGGAATTTAAAGGCGGCCACAGGGGAGGGAGTCAGCATTGCTTATTCACTCAGCTCTCTCCCCAGATGCTGATAGCTTTCCATCTGTGGTTCTCAACTTGTCTTCTGCCCCCACACCTGGGGATAGGACACATTCCCTCAGGCTTAGTGGCTCAGTGTATCCGTAAAGTTTAAAGGGCGGGGAAGTGCAGTTTGAAAAGGATGCGCAGGTTATTCTGACACTCACCCCCACTCAGGTGTGAGACCCCCTGGCGGAGTCGCATTCTCCCCCTCCTGAAATGCCACCATGAGAAGATAACGCCTGGGACTAACGGCACCTATACTAGCTACTCCCCAGTTTGCTGGACGTGCCTCCCCCGCCCCCACCAGATCGACTGTCCGCCCCGCTTTGCCTTCCTTCTGTCTGTCCTGGGGGGCCTGCCTTTAGCTAGAGATGGGGAGAGGGGAGGAGAGAGGGGTCTGGCATCCCTCCCTGGCCCCGCCCCCTCCAGCACCCGCTGGCCGTGGCTGCTCTCTCGGTCCTGCACCGTGGCCCTCTTCCGTGGCCCCAGTGCACACCAGGCTCTAATAACACTACTTCCTCCCCTTCGCAATCTTAGGGGTGGTCACAGTTTCCAGCTGTTACGAGGCTCTGGGTGCCAAGGTCCCCATTTCTACATGGAGAGTCTCCATTAAAGCCTCTTCCTTTGAGCCAGCTGGGCTGAAGTCTGGTTCCTGGTTGACTCCTGACTGGCTCAGGGATCTCTGGGCAGACACAAACACTTCCATATGAAATAGTCGTTGATGAGAAGATGCAGGGGTTTTCAGAAATGTTCTAAGATTGCCAGAATGTGTGGCTTCCTACAGAGACACGGTGACAGAGTTGCTTAGGCGTGACGAGGACCATCTATCGTTAAGACGTGGAGTTCGCTTCTGGCCTGTCAAGGCGGAGAGCACAGGTGACGCAGCAGAACACTGGATGAAAAGTCAGGTGGCGTGGCCCCGAGCGCGGGCTCTGACACCCACAGCCTGGGAACTCGCGAGTAGGCTGCCTTGCCGTTCTGTTCCTTGGCCTCCTCTTTGGCAATCCAGAGTCCCCCCCCCCCCCCTCGCTGACTGCTGTCACAGCCGTGGCAGGGAGGTTGTGTAAGGGCAAGTGGGGCTATGTATAGGAGAGGCATGTACATGAACTGTCCAGCGCTCAGATGTGTGGGCCAGTGCAGCCCAGAGCAGGCAGCCATCCTGGGATTCAAGTAAGGGACCCAATACTGGGCTGAAGGGACAAAGGAAGAGACACCACTGCCAAGCTGACCCAGAGAGGCAGCAAGAAAGGAGCCCTAAGCTATCCTTTCCTTCCCCATCCCTTTCTCTCTTCTCTCCTTCCTTCACCTGACATGACCTTTCCCTAAGCTGAGCCATGATGCTAGGCTGTTTATGTCGCTGAGAATTTAGGAGCACCTCTAAGGGTAGGACAAAGTCACGCACAAAACGAAGTCCATGCTTTCTGGAGATCCCTAAGAGAGAAACAAGAACATTCCAGTAGGAGGCAGGTCATTTGGCGCCGGGGATAAGAGGAAGAACCTGGTGTTACAGAGGCCCAGCTGCATTTCCAACCGATCACTAACCCACCAGCCAAATCTCCCGGACAAGTGACTTAATCTCCCTTTCTTGATCTGCAACCAGGGAATAATATCCACCTCAAACGTTTGTTGGGAGGATTGCCTGAGACAATCCGTGTAATCAGCCTGAAGGCTGGCCTCTATTCTTGGTATATTATCATTCTAGGGAGCCGGGGGACCCTTTCTAACTGGGTGATCAGAAATGATTCCCCAGAGGCAAGAAAGTGGGCCTGGAGGCTGAATTCTCGGTTTGGCATTCACAAGCGGGCTGGGGCACCAGCATACGGTGCCCCCCCCCCCCGGCCCCCCGCGCCTCCCGCAGCACCGGGGCGCAGCTCTGTGCGTCTGGCGCTCCGGGACTGAAAGGTGAGGGCCGGCCGCAGAACGCAGGCCTCCCGGCGGGCAGAGGGAGCCAACACAAATTCTGAACCCGGGGAAGACCGGGATCAAAGCGCTCCGAGGCAGACCGGGCGCACCAAAGGGAGGCTAGCGACTTGCATCAGCACAGATTCCGTGATGCTTTGCAGACGTCTCGGTGCTGCCGGGCTTTACGGGAACCCACAAGAAAGGAAAAGGCCGGGGAGCAGGCAGGGCGGGGGCGGGAGAGGGCGCGAGGGTGCGCTCGCCCGCCCGCGCGCTCCCGGCGGCGCCGGCCGGGGCCTGGGCGCGCCCGGGACGGCGGAGGCAGCGGAGGAAGCTCCCTCTCCTTTTCCCCCCTCCTCCTTTCCCCTCGCATTACTGGAAGAACTGTGTGGGAGAGACCCAGAAGCACCCGGATTTTCGAATGCGGGGTGGGGGAGGGCCAGGCAGCCGCTGGTGCTCAAAGGAAAACCAAAAGTGCATCTGTTCGCGCCGTTCAACACGCGGCTGCCCTCGGGAGGGTCCTGGGTGCCCCAGTCGCACCACCCTTTGCAGCCCCCCAAGATCTCGCTAAGGCACCCGGGGGGCCGTGTGGCGCAGGAGGGGACGGAGAGGCGAGTGAGAAAGTGTCACGATTTCTTTTCGTGCGCTCTCCCCGACACCGCCCCCGCCCCCAGCTTTCTGGTTTTGCCACTGCCGCTGGGGAAAGGGCTGATCGGTTTTGCGTCAAAGAACTGCATTTACTCAGTCCTGCTGGGAGAGGCGCGTAAACACCCAGGCAGGCAGGACTCACGGATGAAACAACAACAAAAGAAAACAAAACAAAAACCCAGTCCCCGCGGCTTGTGTGCACATCCGCCGGCCGCACACCTCTCCCGGGCCCGCGGAGTTGGGGACTCTGCCCGGAGGGCGGCGGCGGAGGTCCGAGGGGTCGGGCCCGCCTCGCCTCGCTGCGCGCGTCCTTGGGGATGGAGCTCAGGACAGAATGTGTTTTATAGCTGTAAACAATGACCCCGAGTATTGTTTGGGATTACCGTATCTTGGGGCCATTGGGGCGGCCAGATGCCGCCAGCCGTCCCGGAAACGCCAGCGCTTTATATAGAGCCTCGGGAAAGCGTTGAGTTCCCAGCTCTATTTTTCTTTCCTAGCAACTCCCCCCACTTTACAGATAAGGAAACTGAGGACCGGATCTGTGACGCGTGACAACGCACAGCGCTGCGCAGCGTTCGCAGTCTCCCCACCTCTTCTCGTTGGGTCCTCAGAAGGACCCTGCGCGGGTACAGATGGCGCCACTTAAGAGCTGGGTAAACCGAGCCTAAAGCAGAGTCTGGACCAGAACCCAAGTTCCTCGACTCCTAGTACAGTGCTTCTCCGGATCGTCTTTGCACAACGATTTAAGTACCAGAGTTGGCAAGGGCTTTAGAAGGTCATCCGTCGCAACCCCTTCATTTTCTAGGAAGCCCGGAATGGTTAAGGGACTCGCCCAAAGTCTTACAACTCGTAAATAGCACAGCCTGGCGTTCGTACTCCGAGGTCTGTGCTCTACCCCAAGCGAGGCGGGAAGGCCCAGGAGTACAGACTCCTTGCTCCCTGAACTTCCCTCCAAAACAGCTGAAGACTTGGTTGGGGCACACCCTCGCCCGGTCTTCCCTCCCTCCCTATTTTTCAAAAAATTCTTAACAGTCGAGTTCGCTTCTAACGCCCGATTACTCTTAGATGCATCCTAATTGTCCTGCGCGGAGGGCGGCCGGAATGTCCTGACTGGTTAATTTCGTCTTCAGGGCTACTCCTAACAGATTAATTGTAGGGCCGAAAAAAAAAAAAAGTGTGTGTTGGGGGTGGGGGGGGAAGCAGTAGGCAGCCAGCCAGGCCGGGAAAAATAGGCAGGTCGGCCCCGCCCGGCGGCGCCGCGCCCGGCTAAGGCCCGGCCGCAGGGCGGCGCGGGTACCCTGCGCGCCCAGGGCTCCCGCTGCACCGGGCGGCGCCGCGGAGGGCGCCGACGACCGCTCTCGGCCGCGCCCTCCCCGAGAGCGGCTCTGCGCGCCCGGCTCCCGGCCTCGCGGTGGCGCCGCACTGAACCGCCCGTCTCGCTCTTCAGGCTGTGATTATTTTGTAAAACTCGGCGCCGAGGCCCGAGCGACCGCTCTCGGGGGGCCCCGCCCCGCGCCCCTTCCCCGGGCGGTGGAGGGAGGAGGCCGCGGCGCGCTCAGGAGCCGGCGAGGGAATCCCTCTCCCTCCACGTCACCCGAAAGCAAGGGAACCCGCACTCGCGTCCTCTAACGCAAATGACCATCTTTGGCAACGTGCGCCAGTGGAACAGACCAAAGGCGCCGGGCTCGGGGGTGCGCGGGGGTGGAGAAGGGCCAGGGCCAGGGCCAGGGCCGCCTCGGCGCCCCCGAGCAGCGCCGGCGGTCCGCTCCTGCCCAGCCACGGCCTTTCTTCCCCGCGCGGGGTGCGCGGCTGGCGTCAGCGCGGCCGGGAGCCTGGGCACCGAGGGGAGCGCTGTGCCCGCCTCCTCCCGCGCCTCTTCCTCCTCCTCCTCCTCCCCCCGCCTCCCCCCGCGCTCCTCCCCGCAAGGTGGAGTCTGAGGTTGACGTGAGTGAATCCACATGGTACAGGGGTTGGAGAATAAAGAGTGGAGTTGAACTCGTGCCATTGTAGTGACTCATCTCGGGCAGAGCGCAGGGGCTCCGAGCGAAGCGACGAGCAAGTGAGCGGCGCTCGGCGGGCAGGGGAGAGAGGGAGAGAGGCGCGGCCGGGCGAGGCGGCCCGTCCGGGAGCGGGCGCCGGGGAAGGGGTGCATTCAGGCGCCGGAGCGGCGACACGGGCAGCGGGGCCGCGTCCCTCTCCGCGCCGGCTCAGCAGGAGCCCCGTGGGCCCCCAGGGCGCAGGCTGCCTTCTCCCGGCAAGTGTCCGAGCCGCTCCGAAACTCCGGCGGCGAGTCGACCACAGGAAGTTTATTCTCAGCTCCTTTTCTAAAAGGAGGAAATAGAAGTTTCTCCCAGCGGGCAGTCTTTTCTTTTCGCCTTTTTCGCCCCGTCTGAAATCGGGGGCGCCCGGACCTGGCAGGCGTGACCGGCCGGGCTCCTGCTCTTTTTTAATTTCCAGTTTTTGATCCGGCCAGCCGTCCCGGCTGGGCTCCGGCTGCGCGCGGGAGCAGGAGGGCGCGCGCAGGGGAGGGACAGAGGGACGCGCGGACTTTTAGAGGGAGGGACTGGGTGGCCCGCCGGTCCCGCGGCGCTCGCAGAGCAGGAAAGAAGTGCGGCGCTCGGCGCTCGGGAGGCACCGTCCCCGGGCTGTCGCCGCCTCCCGTCCGCGCCTGCCACCGTCGGGGAGAAGCCGGGGAGCGAAGACTAGAGCCCGAGGCGCGGCCGGCAGGGAGCGAGCGCGCAGCAGCCGGTGCGCGGCCGCGGCGAGGGCGGGGGAAGAAAAACACCCTGTTTCCTCTCGGGCCCCCACCGCGGATCATGTACCAGGATTATCCCGGGAACTTTGACACCTCGTCCCGGGGCAGCAGCGGCTCTCCTGCGCACGCCGAGTCCTACACCAGCGGCGGCGGCCAGCAGGTAGGTGCGGGCCCTGGGTGCACCTGGCGGCGCGGGCGGCCCCCCGCGCTCCCCTCGCCGCCACTGCCTCTTTTGCTTCCTTTTCCCATTTTTGGCTTGGCGAGAGAATTCCTACGGGGTCACCGTTGTAAGTTCTGGATTTTCGTGTTGTCCTGCCCACCGTTCTCCCCCCATCACTGAAAAAACAAAAACAAACAAACAAAACTGGAGCGGGGAGTGGGCTTGAAGAGCTGGCAAACATTTTCCCTCACACTACGTCTTATCCAGACAAGCTCCTGGAATTGCAGCCTTCCTTCCCAGGAGCCTGTTAACTCCTCTCCCAGAAATCGCTCCCCTCTCTCCCCTCACTGCTCCGTGGTAGGTTAAAAAGAGAGAGAGAGAGAGAGAAAAAAGAAAAAGAAAAAATCTTTGCACCCTGGCCCCTCCCGACATCCAAGGACTCTTCCTGTGGGAAAGCCCTCTCCCTCTCTTCCCCTGCTCTCCATCGGTCTCAGTTTCTGAAAGAGCTTGGGGATTCGGAAACCTGGTTGGGCTCCTTCAAGTAATCCAGAGTGGGAGCGAGGGTTGTCGCCCTGGGAATAGGGTGCGAAGGTCAGGAAGGAGGACATCAGCCTTGGTCGGCTCGGGGCCTGCGCCTTTGTGCCCCCGTGCCCATCCATCTCCTGGTCCGGTGGAGAAGGAGCTTGTACTGCCACCAGAAGGGGCGCCTTGAGGGTCTGGGGGGTACCTGGGGCAAGGACGCCTGCAGAGAAAAGTGGGGGGGGGGAGAAGAGACCTTGCTTAGCCTCCTGGGTGGTTCTGGAAGAGGAAAAACAACTTGTTTCTAAAGCAGCCCGACTGGTTTGCACTGGAAGGATTGTGTGTGCGTGCGATCTGTGTCCATAAATACCCGAAAGGTACTGCTGGGGTGGGGGTGCTAGTGGGGTGCCTGCCCTCCGCAGCAGCCACTACCCTCCCCCACCCCCAGTCTTCAGGGGGAACTGGCTTAACAAACAAAGCCACGACTACCTGAAGCCCATCTCCCTCAGGATCTGCGGAGTCTCTAGCCAAGTTGGCTGCAGCCAAGAGTTGGTCTGGTAAGACAGTGGCCTTGGCCTCTAGAAGCCAGCCAGCCAGCCAGGAGGGGCTGGGGTGGCTTCCTGGGAGGGGTGGACCCTGCCAGAAAATAAAATGGAAACATGGCTCTCTTTAGGATCTGAAGAGGGATACCTTGTTCCAAAGTGATCCCCCACACTTGGTGAGTCCCCAAAATGGCTTTTCGGTATCTTTCCTCTACCTCCCCTGGTGTCCCCATACGCACCCGCTGAAGAGGAGCTAGTCTGTGCATTGAGGGTACATTCAGTTCACCTTTAATAATGAGCACCGAGGTGATGAGTTTTAAATCTGGTCCTAGAAGTGATTTTCTTTGCTTTCCAGTCCCATTGGTGGTTTTTTATGGAATCCAGGTATCATTAGGCCACCGTTCGGAGTCCTGTAGACCCATTCCCTCACTCTCTAATTCAACAAACGCCAAAACGTCTCTCTCCTCCTCCCGGCATCCAAAAGAGGTCTTTTATATCTCATCTGTTCCTTTCTCTGCTGTTTTCGTGGCAATCATCGGTGCGATATTACAATCTCGCCGCCCGGCTTCGCTCAGACCCTGGGGCCTGACTGGGAAGTCTGACCGGACATCAGTGCCCCGACTGAATAATCTGTGTCACTAGGGCTTTGAGCCCAGGATGTGAGCGGAGGCAATTCCCTGTTTTGGAAGAAAATCAGACAGGAAACCAGTGCTAGGAAGAAGGAAGAGAACTCAGTCCAGCAGGGTGTAATGGGGCCTCATTACTGAAGCAAAAAGCAGCTGTTGGCTAATTCCTAGCATGCTGTAACACATGAGAATTTTGCAATTAGTAATAACTAGTGCACGGGGTTCTCGCATCGACGCCTGCCTGTTTGGCCCAGCAGCTCGAGTGAAGTGCCTTTCAAACCAGAGGGATCGGCCAGGTGATGCCACTTTGGACAAGTTGTTCAGCCTGTCCACTCCTGGGGGGAGAGGCGCCGTTAGGAGGAGGGGGAGAAGGTTTTTCCATCATCTCTCCGACTTGCAGCCAAGCTGTTCTGTGGTCCTCCGGACTGACTTGAGAGGCTTTTGTTCCTTCACAAGTCTGTGCTATGACCCTACGGGCTCAAGGTAACTTTAGTACATACTAGATGCAACTTGTAATCACTTTATTTCTCTCAGCTTCCTTTATGGGGAGGCTTTCCTGGCATTTAGTGCTGGGTCCTCCTCCTTCGTGCTGTCGCGGTAGACCAGCCGGTAGAAGAGGGTTCTCTAGCTTTCCTTTGGGCAAGTGAATATTATTTTTTCCTGCTCTGTCTGTTTGTGGGGTCTAATATTCCCGATAAGTTTGTTGCTGTTTCCTCACTCCAGGACCTTTCCTCTGGCTTAATAAAGCTTGATTTTAACACATGGCCGTGAGTTCCAGGGACTTTGGAGGGGTGGGGGTGGGGGGGCAGAGCATTCTTTGTTAAAACCACTCTTCGGTAGATGGCAGGAACTCAAAGCATGAAAAATATTTCCTGTTCCAGTTATAGTTTTAATCTCAAAGCATTGGCGATTTTGTTTTGTCAATAGGAGTCGCACACGCCTCCCCCTCCCTCCCCCCCCGCCTGGCTTTTTCTTTTTATTGTTGTTGTCGTCGTGTTCTCTCTCCCCTAACTTTCCTAGGAAAACACCTCCCAGATATATGCCCTGCCTGGCTGCTCCGACTATTACGGTTTCAGGACCTGAGCGTTGCGCAATCGGCCAGTTACACAAACATAGGTCATTTCATAACTTGTTTTCATCAGCTGGGCCCCCATTTAATGAAAAAAAACAAAACAAAAACAAGATCTAGGACTTTTCCAAGGCCGCCATTTGTCTGTTCCTCAGATAGCTTGTGAAAATAAACCGAGGGGGACAGTTCCTCTTTGGAATCCAGGAATACCAGACTAGCTCTCTCCTTCGGCAACCGCCCTTTCCCAAGAGACAGACAGACAGACAGACAGACACACACACATACACGCACACACACAAAATTCCCCGGAGTGAACTTTTGCCAACTGTACCAGGCTGGGACATTCCTCACATCAAAGAACTTTTACCAGAAATGACTGTGATTCCCAAGTCAGTCCCAAGCACGCCTCTCTAGTGCCCCCTACGGGACATACTTAGAAGAACTGTCTGGGGGATGTATTTTTCCAGGCCGACAGTGTTAACTTGGTGAGTTTTCGGAATTCTTAGGATTTTTTTTCTTTTTAATTCAGGACAGATAAATGCCATATATTTAACGGCGGTTAACTAGGAACTGCCTGACTTCGACATGCAGGTTTTTTTCTTTTTTAATTTTGTTTTGTTCTAAATAAAACTTGGTTGAAAAAGGAGTGCATTTTTTTTTTCTTTCCCAGTTCTTGATGTTTGTCTGATCTTTGGGTACCAGGAACAATGTCTTCAAATTCCCAAGGCGTGCTTTCTTGATGTGTTTGTATTAGGACACAGGGAATTGTTTGGGGAGGTGGTCTTCGGAATTGCTGGGAAGGTGGGGAGTGTATATGAAGGGTTTGCGCCCCCCCCACCTTTTTTGTCTTTGATCTTGTAGATGCTGTAGATTAGGAACAAACGAAATGTTATCCCAGGAATTTGTCTGTTCTACTGATTCTTGACGGTGGAAGTCAGCGTCAGGTTTTCATCAAAGCGAACGGGGTGAAATAGCAGACGTGTATTGTCTGAGGGGTCGCTGAGTTTTCTGTCCAAGCCCCTGAGTGGCTTTCCATTACTTTATTTCTGCCTGCCTTATTATTCAAAGTTGAGTGTAAAGTTAGGGGCCTCATTGTCTTTTGTTTCCGCTTCTGTCTTAATGCAGACACTCCGGAACTTACACATCCAAATCCCTGCGGTCCCCTTCATAATTATTCCCTGAGGAGACTAAATACTTACTCGAACGCCATGGCGCTTAGTCAGACTCACGTTCCTCAACGCCCCTCTTTTGGAATTGCCTTCAGCAAATTCTTTCGAAAACCCTCCGTGCTAACCAATCTCTGTCCTTTGAGAGCGAGTTTGATATTTGAAAGTTATCAAAAGATGTCACCTGTGAGGCATCAAGTCTGACATAGAAGGTTTGGGTGATCCAGCTGGCTCCAACCCAGTATGGCCCTGAGTTGTCTCGGTCTTGATCTCCAGAGTCTGCCTGGGAGAGCAGTCACCGTGACAGGGCACACCAAAGTAGGCACTTTTGCCATCTATAACTTTAGATATTTTTTTTTTTTTGTACCCTCTGTTCAACGGGAATAAAGGTGCTGGTTTGAGACTTCAGGAAGCCAACTTTGTGGTCTGTTTGTGGAAAGAAAGAAAGAAAAATAGCATCATGACTTTGTGGACATGTCCCATCCATGGTGCATGTGGTGTCTTTTGATGGCCACAACATTTCAACATGACGGCAGCTGCTTTGATTGAGGCAAATAGATCTCTTCCAAACCTCACTCGGTAACTCTATCCCTCTCAACTCACTGGGCCAAAAAGACAAGATCTGCCTTCTCTTGCCCAGCCCCGTCTCCCTGGCAGTGACTTGGCCGTGCTCACCCTCTGCGGTTAAAGGGAATATCAGAAGGGGTACACAGAGTAGTGGGCGTTACTCCTGCCCGCCCCTCACCCCGTGCTGTGGAGTGGGATTTCTGCCCAGAAGGGCCCCGGGAGGAAAGAAATGGGGGAAACTGGGAGGTAACTCCGAATCAGTCACTTTCTTCTGTCCCTTGTTTTTCTTTTCTTGTTTGCTTCGCCCCGGCAGTTAGGAGGAGGAAGGGGAGAGCGTGGTTCTTTCAAGTGAAGCTGGGGAAGAGAGGAAGCTGACGGGAGGCAAGTCACCTGAGAGAGAGTGTGTGTGTACTGTAAAAATCTGAGGAAATCGTGAGTTATTAGCAACCATTTCCGTTGTGGCTGAAATGGCTTTCTTCAGATAGGAGAGGTCGAAGCGATATCCAGTGCAGAATCTGTGAAGATTGACTGAATTCCATATAGAAGGCTTGGGAGAAAATGACACGTTTAATAAAAACATAGAGCATTTGAGTCAAGCTGGACCTCAGTCATGCTCTGGGGTGTATGAGGCAGCATTTGCCCCTACTCTGTCCTCTTCCCCTGAGCCAGTCTCTGGAGATTTTGGAATTTTTCTTTTTCCATGCTGGGAATATAAAAAAAAGGGGAGGGGGCAGTTCTTAAGAGAAAGAACAGTCCTATCTGCCTTCCTGCTGAGACAGGTCACCGGGATTCATGGAGTTCACGGCTTGGATGGTTGGGGGCCCGGTTGAGAATCAATGTGATGGTGGAGTGCCCGGCCAACAGCAACACCCCTGACTTCCATCTCAAAGGCCATTTGTGCCCAGCTCAGGAGCTTCCGAGATCAGCTCGACCCCATCCATGTCTTCGGGAAATGGGACTCCAAACCCAGCTTCCTAGACCCTTGCGCAAAAAAAACTGTGCTTGCGACCCTCGTTTCTGAATCCAAGGCCTAGCCGTCAAGTTCCGGAAGGCCATTTTCCCAAATCAGAAAGGGTGAGGCTGCAGGGACCTCTGACCCAATGAAGCTTGGTGGCTCTAGGGCGCCATGTTCGGAGCTGTCTTTCTTTCAGGCTGTGGGCGCAGGACTGAACAGCCCCGTGGCATCCTTAAATCCAGGTGCTTCGGGCTGAAGAAGGGTCTTTACGATGCCCAAAGACCCACAGCAAATCTTGTCAGGGCTCGAACTTCAGCTTCAGGGTCTGGAGATTCAAGGTGGTGAGTGAGACTCCCCGGGTGAAAGGAAGAGTTCTAATTTTTTGCTTTTATTTTTGTTTCCTCTCTTTATTTCCCGCCCCCCCCCCCCCCCCCCGCGAGCGTGAGGAGAGGGAATGGCCCCTCTAGCACAGGGGGCGCCAAACCATGACCCACGTGTTTTTGTAAATAAGGTTTAATGGAACAGGCACGCCTACTTGTTTACATATTGTCTGCGACTGCTTCCACGCGATGGTGGCAGAGTGGAGGAGTTGCGACAGAGACCGCATGACCCGCAAAGCCTAAAATATTTACTATCTGGCCTTTTACAGCACAAGTTGGTCCAACTCCGCTCTAGGGGGTCGGCGGGGGCCGGTTTGTCCTTTTATAGGCATTCTTGCCCACCCAGAAGTCAGCAGGATGACACGGTCAAATAAAGCATCTAGAGGCTCTGCCAGGCTGGAAGGCCACACAGCCGTCCAGCGCCTTTGATCGCTTCCCTGGAGGAGGAGCTTCCAAGGGGGGCTGGAGAGCCCTGGGGGACTCTAGGGACGTCCTGAGTCCCCGCTGTGTCCCCCACCCCTCCCAGCACGCGCTCGGTGCTGCGGCCAGCCTCCTAGGGTTCCAGGGCACACAGCTGGGAGACCCTATCTGGGTTTCTGTTCAGTATTAACCCTTCCATAGGGCACCATGACTTTTCCCCAACGTGACATTTGACTGATTGTTGGGTCTGCTGGCAAGGAGAACGCCAGGCTTTCTCCCGGGACCACAGACTCCTAGCCTCCCCTCATCTCTCCTGCTCCAGCGTAGCTTTCTGACTAATACCTTCGGAGCCGAGACAAGTCACAATGGCCAGAACTCATTTAAGCTTGTGCGAGTGTCTCGGGCTCCTCTAAGAGACAAAAGCCTTCTTTATCACGGCCCCAGTCCCCTGTGGGGAAGGGACATTGTTTTCCTAGAGCCAGCATGTTATCCAGATGGCTTTACCTCCCTCTGAAACAAGTTGTACATGCGTTGAGAGGCAGTCATTACCTAGTGCCTTGTTTTTATTGCCGTCTTGTTTTGTCTAGACCGAGCCATTGCTGCGAGGAATCTGGCTGATGGCTGGGGAGCGCATTCTCTAGAACCAGAGCGAGGGGACCGGCGGCGCCCAGAGGGGCTGAGGCCGAGCGGTCCACTTATTCCCACGGGCTCTTAGTCTCCAAGCTGTGCTTCAGGGTTTTACTTGCTTCCCCTCGGCTGAAATGGGAGCTTTTTTTGTTTGTTGGAACGAGGGAGTGAATTTCTCGGGTGCTTTCCAGAAAGAAAATCTGACCGTTCCCTCGCGGAGCCGGAGGGTCCCATCAGAGCATCATGCTGGGTGCCTCAGGTGGCCTTCAGACCCAGAACCTGACCTGATGAAAGAAGTGGGCTAAAAATGTTGGGTGCTTCCCAGGAGTGGGAAGCTGGCCGTGTTTCCTGGAGCCGCCCCAAGCAGAGTGCGTAGACACAGCGACGATGCGTGACCGTGGCGGTGGCGGTGATGGCGATGACGAGGCCGCCTTCCATTTGTTTGGAGCCGCGTTTCTCCACCCTGGCTGCACGTTAGACTCTCCTCAGGCATTTTGTAAAAATACCTTATCGAACCCCGCCCCAGACGTGTTATTTTAGAACTCTCATGGTGAGGCTGGCTCCAGCGTTGGTGTTTTCAGAAAGCTCCTCAGAATATTCTCATGTGCAGCAGCAGCCGAGAACCACAGGTGTGCCTTTTAGAGTCGGCGAGCCTAAGGAGCCTCGTGTTTACTCCTCATGACAGGGCAGTGAGTTCGGTGTTCACAGATGGGAGAACCAAGTCCTCAGTGATTTCTCGAAGGCCTCCATCCAGGCCTCCTGACTGCAGGTGCAGTGCTGGCTTCCTGCCACCACCTCCCCCCGCCCCCAGCTCCCCTCCAGCAGCCCAAGAGAAGTGTAGCTGTCTGGGCCTTTCGTGCCTCTGCACACACGCTCAGCCACGCGCCCCTGTTCTCAATACTCTGCTGCCTCAGAGGCCCAGCCGAGCTGTCCATGTTTCTCTCCTTGAAGATCATTTCCTTCCTTGTTCACGGCATCCTTCCTTCACACACACCCACCCAGCTCAGCTCCTGATAAAAGACTGAGTTGTCTTTGCCTTCCAAGGTGACTCAGAATCCATTGTACTGGACAGCTTTTCTCCTAGTGTCCCAGAATCCACTGGTAACTTCACAGAACCCTAGGAGTCATCCCACTGAGGCTCTCCTTGCCAAGTCCCAGAATCCATTGTGCTGGGTTATGCTTTCTTCACAAAACGCCCTTTAGCCTGAGGCCCCAGGGCAGTCTGGGAAGGGAGGCAGACGCGTTCTACCACCCAGCCTGGGGTCAGGCGGCTGGCAAGGGCGTGAGCAAGGAGGGGTCCCCGGGCCCCTCTGTCACAGTGAGGTGCCCTAAGCTCCACTTATTTGCACAACAGGAACCCAGGTGTCATCACAGGGGACGAAGGCAACTGGGGGTGGCAGCTGCCATTGCTGCTAACACTTCTACTCCTGGTTGGTTTGACCATGTCAGAATAGGGGAAGCTGTAGCACCCGTGCTGGTGATGGCAGGATTTCATCTGGGATCAGACCTGTGGGGCCTCCCGGGCGAGACGGGCAGTAGGAGCGGGTACAGCCACTCGGGTCTGGATTTCAAAGAAGAAAATGCAACACTACAGAAGCTTGTGTGGTACCGCGTTTAAGAGCCCTGGCCTCTTTGTTAGGCTGAACTGCGCTTGAATCCTGACCCTGAATCACAGCTTATGAGCCGTGTGGCCTTGGATAAGTTACTTAATCTCTCTAAGCCTAAATTTCTGCCTCTAAAGTGGAGATAATGGTAGTTCTTACCTCAGAGGGAGAATGAAGGAGATAATTTAGGCCAAACATTACCATGGTGCCTGTCATTTAGTAAGCGCTCAGCGAGTGCTATTATTGCTTTCCTCCCGTCACCCACCAGATTAGGGAAGAAAGGATCTGCAGAACCTTCGTGTGGAGACGGGAATCACCTGAGGATGAAGGCTCCGTTGGGGCGATTTCTCCCTGCAAAGCCGGAAGCCTTGGGGGGTGGGGGGTGGGGCAGGGAGGCCCTTCCTTTCTCACTCCCCTCACTTTTTAGTAGCGCCCTGAAGAAAGAGGAGCTTGGCCCATTTTAGTGTTTGTGCTCTGTCATCATCTTATATTCTAAATAGGATGCTTCCTGCTGCACGTTCCAGAGAGTTCTGCAACACGGTCTGGGCATAAATTAAGAGACAGGGACAAAACTCTGAGCTAGCAGCACTAGAGTTTCCCCGCAGACACATCCATGAACACGGATATGTAGGTAGGGAGAGAGAGACGCAGTGTGTCCGCTCCAAGCAAGATGGCGGTTAAGGGCGAGGAGAAGGAAGGTCTGGCCACAGATGCTACCACTTTTCAGTCTCATTAGTTGGAGGACACCTTTTCATGGACCTGGTCTCACCCTGATGGAGTCACAGCCGCATCCTGAACCTATTTGGAAAGTAACAAAAGCAGGCACAATAAGCTTCCTGGTGATCTTTGTCCCCCCCCCCCCAACTGTGGGTGTGCAGTACTCAAGGGGTCCCGAGCCCCAGTACGCTGGGGACTAATTGGCCGGTGACCCAGAGGCTCGTGAGGCCAGGTAGGAGGCCTGCCCTCCGGCAGGTGCGGGCATAGCTAGCCTGCTGAGTGTTGAGTGGCTAGGGACCACATCTGTCCTTGAAGTCATTTGGGGCATGATCACATCCTTACAAGCCTCCTGGGGAGGGAGTTGCCAGGACCTCAGGGAGCACATCTGATCCCCCTGATTCTTGGATTCTTGGATGCCCAGGGAAGCCCACCCAGTGTTCCGACTGTGCCTGACCCCCCCTAAGCGCTGACTCTGCTTTCCCTCCTAGCTCTGGTTGTCTTGTTCCGTTCAGTACCTTTCAGCTCAATACTATTTTTTTTTCTTCATTTCAGAAATTTCGGGTAGATATGCCTGGCTCAGGCAGCGCCTTCATCCCCACCATCAACGCCATCACGACCAGCCAGGACCTGCAGTGGATGGTGCAGCCCACGGTGATCACCTCCATGTCCAACCCATACCCCCGCTCGCACCCCTACAGCCCCCTGCCGGGCCTGGCCTCCGTCCCCGGGCACATGGCGCTCCCGAGACCCGGCGTGATCAAGACCATCGGCACCACCGTGGGCCGCAGGAGGAGAGATGAGCAGGTACAGCTCAGATCAGTGTCAAGGAGCCATGTCAGTGGCTTTCCAGGGCCTCATAACACACAGCGTTTTTCTGTGGAATGGTGGGGAGCTGGGGCAGCGGTCTGTGGGTGCTGGGGAGAAGCGGGAGCTTGGGACCGGGGGCACCTGACCCTCATCATTGGAAGCAGAGCTGGGGGCCTGGGAGTCGGGCCTGGCTCTGTCATCTTGCTCGTGTCCCTTAGAAGTCTCCGAGTCTCTGCTTCTTCAGTTGCAAAATATGGGGATCACGGTACCTGCCAGCCAGGACTTGTTGCCATGCAAATGAGATCACATGTGTGAAGACACATTGTATGTGGTAAGGTGTCCGCAAGTGGGAAGGACTGTTAGGACCTGCCTACAGCGGCATCCTTCCCTGAACCTTGGCAGAGGAGTCATAGGACAAGTGGGACGAAACTCCGGCCGAGAACTGTTTTTTTGGATTAGCCCTTGGTTGTCTGGTGTAGGTGAAACACTCAGCCAACCCGCAGGGTCGCCCTCCAGGCCCACAGGACTTGCCCTTCCCTCCTCGGTGTCCTGGGCCTCGGGCTTGCAGCGGGAGCCCATTTCAGGTGCCTGGAATGCCCATTCCAGAAGCACAGGGACGCTGGGGTCTTTGGAGGTTGCTCAGCGGCTCTAGCTGACCGCGTGTGAGGGTAGGAAGTCAGGCATCAGTTTTTTTTCTTCTCAAAAGGTCAGCCTGGCAGGGAGGGACACCGGGAGTGTCGGGCCCGTGCTCTCTGGACACCATCTACCCATACCGAAAAGGCACGTCGTCTGTATCAATAGCGAACCAGGGTAGCGATGGGTCCCCCGATGCCCCAAAGAGCGATTGGAATCATGCGTAAAAAGAGGGAGTGAGCCTCCCAAGAGCCCCATCTGTCCCCCTTCACAGATGACACAAGCGAAGCCTTAGACAAATGCGCCTGGGGCCACTTGGCAAGAGAATGGGGAAGTCTGGACAAGAGCCCATTCCCTGGACTCCCCGTGCAGTGCTCTCTTGACAATACCATGCCACCATGGATCCAGGGAAAGGAAAACACGTTAGCAGTGAAATCCCTTTTTCAAATGAAATATTAGCCTGGAGAATCAATCCTGTCCGTTTCCACCACTGTCCACCTCCACTCCGAGATCCCAGGCCCCAGGATTCCGATACAAGGACCTTCAAATGCGGCCCCCTGTGGATGATCACGGACTCAGTTCAGCAGCCCCCAGGGTACTTACAATTACAGGGGTCACTGCTCCGAGACGCTGGGAGCATCCGTAGGATCTCTGTTCTTCCGAGGACAAAGCTGGGCCTTGCGTCCACTACGTGCTGGTTTGTCCGTTAACGGTAGACCGAGCACAGGGCGACGTGAAGAGTGATAGACGCCGTAATAGATGCAGGTCTCCGTTGCTGTTGGGGCAGATGGCCGCTATCCCCCTCACTGTTGCTTTCCATAATTGTAGTTGTAAATACTGCAGTAGTAGTGGTCATAATGTCCTTTATGAAATATGCTTCCTTCAGGAGCCCAAGCTTTATAGTCACCGATGAGCTAGATCCCTCCCCCCACTTATATAAGTGACCTCTAAGTGACACCTGGTCTTGTGAGGGATTCTTGAAGGAACTAGCAGGACGAAAAGCAAAATGTGCTGAACACTCTTCATTCTTTTCTGGGCCTCACTCACACTCAATTTGGCTTCTATCTGGAAGGGACTTTGTTTCCCCTCTGTACCCATTTTATAGATGAGGAAACAGAAGTCCAGAAAGGAGAAGGGCCCTGTCTCTTCTCACTAAAGTGAGTTAGTGGCAGAGCCAGGCCTGGAATCTACCTCCTTTGACCTTCAGCCCTGTGGTTTTCCCACCGCGCTACCCTAGGCATGCCTTTAAGACAATCTGTCTGGAGAATTTCCTTCCTTTTCTGAGAGGGAGGGAGAGAGCCAGGAGCATTTTGTCCCGCACCAATTAGGAATTCAGACAATCATCTGGCAGCTTGGAGGAAGCCTGGGCAGTAGCATCCTAGAACTTTGGCTCTTTGGGTTCCTAGCCCGAGGGTCTTTTCTCTGAAGCTCATTTCCTCCTTCCTGACCTCCCCCAGGGGGAGGAGCCTGTTACCCAGCGCCAGCATGTCGCCTCACTGCCCTCCTCCGAGCCTGCCCAGAGGCGCCCTCGGTAGGCCAGCGGCGGTGACCCCAGGAGGCACGGAGCAGAGGGTGTGTGGCTTGTGGGCGGGAACGTGGTGATGCTGACACACTCAAGCTTTAACCGCGTTGAAGTCACCACCCCTGAATACTTCCTATGCTGACAGCTCCCCCAAGTTGCCCCATAGCTTACAGATAGGGGAGAGGCTTCGGGGCTAATGAGGAGGCCAGAAGTGGTCCGGAAGCAGCCACAGGGGGAGGGAGGCTGAAATGTACCACAGCGAGCTCTTCATCTTTTCTGGCCTCATCAGTGAGGGATGAAGGACTCATCTGGGCCTCAAGGGGAGCTCTGGTAGCCCTTCGTGTAGTGAATCCTGAACACGGGACTGCGGCGGGGCTGGCGGGCTCTCTCGGTAACTCTGCTGGGCTCAGGTTGAGACAAGTTTAGAAGCAGCAAGTATTCAGAGCCTCAGCCAAGTGGCCTCATGACCTCAGCTGGGCAGCCAGTCCCCACACAGGGCCAAGGTGCCAGGTTTGTGGACTGTGGAACTCCCGTTCATTTGGATTCTTTCAGGCCTCAGAAAAAGCGTCAGAGAGGAGACCTCTTAAATCCATCTTCTTTCTAGCATTTTCTAGGTTAGAGAGGCTCTCACACTGAGTCTTTTTTTTTTTTTAATTTTTTTTAAATTTACTTTTGAGAGAGAGAGAGAGAGACAGCGTGAGCAGGGGAGGGACAGAGAGAGAGAGACAGAATCCAAAGACAGGCTTCAGGCTCTGAGCTGTCAACACAGAGCCTGACCAGGGCTCAGACTCACGAACTGTGAGACGGTGACCTGAGCTGAAGTCAGACGCCTAACCCACTGAGCCACTCAGGCGGGCCTCCCACTGAGTCTTCATCTGATCACCACAGAAACTTTTTGGCAGGCAGGGCAGGTCCCAATAATCCCATTTTCTAAATGGGAAATCTGAGGCTCAGAAGGGTCAGTGATTTGTCCACAGCAACACAGAAATGTCGTATTGGTGTTTTGCATTGTTTTGGTTTTTGTTTTACGTTTATTTACTTATTTAGAGACCGTGAGTGGGGGAGGGACAGAGAGAAGGTGGGAGAGAGAATCCGGAGCAGGCTCTGCCCCAGCAGCACAGAGCCCGACGCGGGGCTCCGGCTCACAAACTGTGAGCTGAAACCAAGAGCTGGATGCTTAACCGACGGAGACACCCAGGCGCCCCCATGTCCGTGTTTTGCTTCCAGTCTGCCTTAGACCTCTTCAGAAGAGAGAAGGTGGAGCCTTTGGCTCTCTAGGGGAGGCAGAGGATTTCAGAGGCTGGGGCTGAAGACAGGGCTTGAGGATGGAGGTGGAGCCAGGACAAAGTTTGGGGCTCTGGGACCAGGTCTTCGGAAGGGGTCTGGGGACTCAGGGAGGCAGACTCTGTGCTCTCTGTGCCCCACCTGGAGACCACTGCAGCGGGGAGAGGCACAGTGAGGGTGGAGCTGATGAGGGAGGGGGGCCGGGTCTGGTTCTTAATCCCATGAGGGGAGGTCGTGGAGGAGGTGAAGGAACAGGGGGAGGGTGTCCCGGGCCTGAAGGGGGTCTGCGAGGCAGATGCAGGATGAGGCAGGGCACGAACACCGCTCAGCCGAGGCCCTGGGAGAGGGGGACCTGAGGTGCCAGGAGGCCGGCAGGTCTCCCCAGCGTCCTCGGCAGAAGGTGTGACAAGCGTCTGTGCTCAGGTGGCCTGATGCCTCGTGTCCAAGCAGACGATTGGCGGGTTTTCATGCCAACGTTTGGAGAATTTGATGTGGGGCTCTGGCACCTTGGTCGGGGCCACAGGGTTACCTCCGTGGAGACAGAGATGGGATCGTCCCCTCTGATGCTGTGTGTAGGATATCACAGCAACGGACCCGCAGGGCTGTGGGGACCCTGGGACTCTGACCCGGGCCCAGCCAGGACCACGACTCCCTGCCCCTCTCAGTGGGGGCAGTTTCTCTCACCCCCCCACCCCCACAAAAGTGGCTTCGGCTTTTCCCCATGTTGTCCCTTAGGGTAGGACCTAGATCCTATTCCTCTAAGAATCTCCTCAGCCTTCAGGGCTGAGCTTGGCCCGTACTAGGTGTGCCGTCAGTGCTTGAGAACTGCACGGGACGGTCTCTCTTTTGGAATTACTTTCTGCCTTGGCCCACAGCCATCTCCTCCTGTCACCTCTGTCTGCACCGAGGGACACTGGGGTCACAGGAAGGGCTGTATGTAAACAGAGCCTCAGCCCTGTGTAGTGGAGCAGATTTCTTGCCTGGGAGGCATGAGTCACAGGCCCCCAACCAGCCTCCTTGTAAGAAGCTAGATGGTACGCTCTGCGGGGGGAGTTTTGTTCATTTGGTTCTCTGATAAATCTCGAACCTCTCAAACCATGCCCGGCATATGGAAGGTTCTCGTTTGTTGAATGAATGCGTGTGGTGGGCAGCAGGGTTTAAGGTGCCTCAGGGCCCCTCCTCCTCTTTGCCCGTCCTATGCAGCCTCGCATTGTGCCAGGCACACTAGTGAGCCCTCCGGGTTGAGCCATGAGCTGCTGGCACGCTGGGGCTGGGAGAGGAAGTTGGGAGCCAGGTGGGATCCATGGCCCACCCTCTGGCAATAGAACATCCCTCCTCCCCGCCGGGTGGTTCTTGCTCTGGGCCAGGCTACTTAACCAAATGGGGATAATGAGGCTTGCAGAGCAGGCAGAGTGGTGGGGAGGAGTAATTAGCCAGGGTTTGGGAGAAGCTGTTTAAGTGGGTGGGGCCGGGCCCCGCTGGTACGAAGGGACTCTGGGAGGAGCAACCCCAGCTTCTTCTCTCTGGCCTTGGCACTGGATCAGGGCTGACGTGATAAATGCTGCCATCTTGCCTGGGCCGATGAGTCCCTGACACGTTGCCACCCTGTTCTCCCCTCACACCTGGGACGTCCCCTTCCAGGGTGGGCTCAGCTCCTAGCGCCCTCCCGGGCCGCCACAGCACGTATTCCGGGATTGCCAAGCCCAACCACACACACTCCACTCGCCTTTCTCCCTCCGCTCCCGCCCCCACACCCATCCCAGAAGAGTTTCTTAAAATGCAGTTAGTTAACAAAGCTGGGGAACCATTTACCCAAACCTAATCACGATCCTTGGCCTTGGGTTCTAGCTGTCCCCGGAAGAGGAGGAGAAACGTCGAATCCGAAGGGAGAGGAACAAGCTGGCCGCAGCCAAGTGCAGAAATCGACGCCGGGAGCTGACGGAGAAGCTGCAGGCGGTAAGGGGCTCCTGCAGGGGCCGGGAGCCCTTCTGGGTGGGCAGCGCAAGGGCCCCGGGGCTCCTGGCCCCCCACCCTCTCCTTGCCCGCCAGTGGCCTATAGAGATGAGTCAGTTTAGACAGGAACATTCTTTCCTTTGAACACATAGGGTTAGCATTGCCCTGATTAAAGTAGAGAGATGGGGGGAGAGAGCTGGCCTTTGGCACCAGCCTGGGCCCAGAGAGGGAGTTCAGCAGCCCGCGGGGGCCTAACACCTGCGCGTTCCCTGCTCTCAGACCTTCTGGGGCCCCTGGGTGAGGGATGGCACAGAGCGTTGGCATTGTTAGGCCCTGAGAGCTAGCGCAGGCCCGGACCTGCCCCCTCTGGGGCTACTTCCCAGACTTCCAGCCGCCCCCATGCCTACCACCAGCAGGAGCGATCCAAGCTCGCTGGTGTGGGCAGGGGGAGACTACAGTCTGCGGGGGTCTCGAAGCTCTCTGGGTCCCACAGAGATGGGCATGTGCTAAGTTGTACTATCGTGGGGCTTTCTCGTATCCTTCATGGGCAGGAGGGTTCCTCACTTCTGCTGTGAGCCTGAAGCTGTCGCCTTGGTACCTCATTCTGCCCTGTGAGTCACTCTCCCCTGCTGCCTAACTGCCCACACCTGGGGGCTGTGGCCCTGCCCTTCCCTCTCAAAAACCTGACCTGACCAACATCACGTAACTCTCTCCAGAGCCTAGCCCTGCAGGATGGGCTGAGTGGCGTGTGTAGGAAGCCCAAAGCCAGGACTAACTCTCCTGAGTGAAATGTTCGAGGGCTACTGTTGGCAGTCCTTACAGTGACCAGCCAGGGATGGGCTCTGGGAATCACAAATTACCTTGCACATCCCATGGCTTTCTGGAATGCTCCCAGGTAGCATCCACCTGCCTCAGGTCCACTGTGTCCCAGAGTGAGGGCTCTTGGGGATTGCATGTGTACTGTGTGAATTCCGTGTAGCCTGTAGTGATGTCCCGTGGAGGTGTGTGTGAGCACTGGGAGGAAGAGCGGGAGCTCTCCGTCACTAGGTGAAGAGATCCCTGGGTAGACTCCCCCAGGAGAGTCCTCCAGCTACTCACCTTCTAAGGGGCCAGGTCCTCCAAGTCTACCCTGGGTGCTCCCTACCACTGGCCCCAGAATAGCCCCTCCTCCTCCGGGGCTGCCTGCTTTCCTCCCCTCCCTCCCCCAGAAGCCTCACACCCTACTCCCCCGCCGCCCCACCCACCCCAGCCACCCAGGCCCCTGAGCCACATCCTCCACAGGAAACCTCTCAGAAGCTCATGACGTTCGTCAGACCCTTGAGACAGATGGAAACTTTTTTTCACTGTGGAATATGCTGTACTCTGCTCAGTGCAGCTCTGGCCCGTATCGTCTCACTCTTGAACGGGAATCTGTGTTAGGGGAAAAGCGGGGAGGAGGCCGTGACACACGCCTTTTCATCTTTCGTACCTGTTCCTTCCATGTGCTTTGCTGCTTCTCTGGCTTTGTGTCAAAGGGAGGGGGACGAGCTCCTTGCCAGGGGACGCTGCCATCCTCCATGCCCGCTTAGGCTGTCAGGTTCCTCATCTGTTCAAGCACAGGGACTGAAAGGAATATTCTCCAAGGGGTCTGCGACTCCTGACTCACATGCGTCAGAAATTAGAGCGAAAAAGGGAAGTGGGGCAGTGACGATCTAGCGGGGACTGATGGAGCACTTCCTGCCAGCCTGGCACTGTCCTAAGTGTGTGCAGCTTAGAGTTTGGTGTTGATGCATCCACAGGCAGACTGGACAGGGCTGAAGGGGTATGAGCAGGACAGGCGGGCAGGGAGCTGCGTGCGGCTCTCCCTGCCCCTCCAGACCTCGCTAGTCCCCCCTCGCGGGTACCTAGGGGGAGTCCTGGCATGGAAGCAGTAGGGTGTGGTAGCATATGGACTCTGGGGTCAAGTCTGGGCTACCCTACCTGCTTGTTCTGTGACATTAGGCAAATGTCAAAACCTCTCTGAACCTCAGTTTCCTTATCTGCAAAGTGAGTTGACTGATAATGCCTGCTTCAGGACTCTATCTGCAGGATCGATCTGCAGTGCCGGGCATGAAGTAAGCCCTCAGTCGTGGTGGCCACCACTGTCATTTCAGCCTTCCTCCAAGCCGATTTTCCTCCTCTCTCAGGAGCTTTGGCCATAAAAGGAATCTTGAGCCTCCAGGTGACTCGAAGCCAGCAGGGTCTGTGGCCCTTGATGTGAGCTGGCTGCTTGCACAGTTGGTCCTCTGAGGACAGCTCTGGCTTTCCCTTTCCCACCTGGATTGGAACCCCCCCACCCACCTTCACCCCAAGCAGGTCTCCCTGGTAGGCTCCTGTCCCTCACACCCCTCTCTTCCCCCTGCAGGAGACCGAGGAGCTGGAGGAGGAGAAGTCAGGCCTGCAGAAAGAGATCGCTGAGCTGCAGAAGGAGAAGGAAAAGCTGGAGTTCATGTTAGTGGCCCACGGGCCCGTGTGCAAGATCAGCCCCGAGGAGCGTCGATCGCCCCCAGCCTCTGGGCTCCAGTCCCTGCGCGGCGGAGGCGGCGGAGTGGGTGCCGTCGTGGTAAAACAGGAGCCCCTGGAAGAGGACAGCCCCTCATCCTCCTCGGCCGGGCTGGACAAGGCCCAGCGCTCTGTCATCAAGCCCATCAGCATTGCTGGGGGCTTCTACGGGGAGGAGCCCCTGCACACCCCCATCGTGGTGACCTCCACACCTGCCATCACTCCGGGCACCTCGAACCTCGTCTTCACCTACCCCAGCGTTCTGGAGCAGGAGTCGCCCGCGTCACCCTCCGAGTCCTGTTCCAAGGCTCACCGCAGAAGCAGTAGCAGTGGGGACCAGTCATCAGACTCCTTGAACTCCCCCACTCTGCTGGCTCTGTAACCCAGCTCCCAGGGAGGTCCTCGTCACTGCCTCCTTCCCAGGGACCAGCACCTTCAAGCGCTCCAGGGCCGTGAGGGCAAGAGGGGGACCCTACCAGAGAGCTTCCTGGCTCCGGGGAGACCCAGGTGGGATTTGGCGGTGAGGTGTTGAGGACCTTTGGTGATCTCTTGGAACTCACGGGACCTCCTCCCTCATTCATCTTGCAAAGCGAATCCTGTGTCTTGAAAAGCCTTGGAGAACTCGGTTTGGTGGACTCAGGCATCTCTCTGGCTTCCGAAGAGCCTGAAGCTGGTGTGGACCGTTCCTGTCCCTTTGTTACGATCTGTCTCTGGAGTGATGGTGTCCTTCCCCGCCCCGCCAAGCATGCTCGGTGCCTTTTGGTTTCGCCTTCCCTCTCTTCGCCCCTTCCTCCCCCCAGTGTCAATTTCACTTCCTCTTGGTTTTTATCAAAGTTGCCATGACATTTCATCTGCGTGGTCTGAATATTAAAGCTCTTCATTTCTGGAGATGGGGCAGCAGGTGACTGACTCTCCTGCTGGGGCCGACTTGTCCAGAAGGGGACAGTCAATGTGCAATACAGAACCTTCCCTCCCTTGACACTCCCCGGTCCACCACCGTCTCCAGAACCACCGGCAGGGCTCCCCGAGCTCTCAAGGAGATGCCGCCATCCCTGGGAGGCCTGGAGGACACCTCCTCCCATCCTCGGAGACAACTTTTGAAGGAGCGGCTTGGCCAGAAGACAGGGTGTGAGTGAGACAGCTGGGGCACAGGTTGGGTTTGCCAAATGCCTACTCACCAGGCCAGGAATAGTGCCAACAAGCCCCACAGGCGTGTCCTAGCCAGCTTCCCCTGACCTGGTGTCTTGAGCAGGACGTCTCCTTTAATTACTGCCTCGCCATCCCGTCCCTGGACCCTTCTCTCTAGACCAGGGAGGTGTCCCTCCCTAGGAACTGCACATCACTCCCAAGTCTCTTGGCTCTGCCATCCCCGGCCTGGCTCTCCGAGTGACGCCACCCACAGAAATGTAATGCGCGGGGGCCTGGCCCCTCCCCAGATTGCTGCCGGGTGGGCCCCTCCCCAAGCCTCAAAGGCACCTTTGCTGTGAATGGAAAGGTAGGGGAGGAGCGGGGGAGGCAGAGTGGGATTCGCCTCTCCGTGAGATGCCAGGCCTTTTCTACCCTCCGCGGGCATCTGCTGCCGATGGAGTGCTTTCTCTTTTCCACGCCCTGTCCTCCCGGTGTGCTCCTCGGGTCCAGCCGGCCGGCTGGGAGCCGCCAGCCCAGAGCTGTTGCTAAGGCTTGGGGCTTCCCTGCCATTCCTGGGGGCTGCTGAAATCAGAGAGAAGATGTCACGCTTCCCACTGCAGGGGAAGGGCCTGGGGGAGGGGGGCCCCCTCGCCTCTTGCAAGAGCACCGCTCAGCGTGGGCCCTGCCTCCCACCCCTCTGAGCCTTTTTCTCCCTAAGGCAAAGCTCTGGCTGATCTTCTAGAATTGGCCTCTGCTGGGCTAGTGCTTTGGGGGGAGACCCCGCTGTTGCGATTCAGCTCTAGAGATCATTGTATGATAATTTAAAATTATATAGATATTATTTAAATCAAACCCAGTGGGGGTTAAATTTCAAAGTTAGACGAGAGAGAGAGAGAGAGAGAGAGAGAGAGAGAGAGAGGGCGAGAGAGAGAGAGAGAGCGAGAGAGCTGTGACACATTAGCTCACTTGTTCCCTTCACACACCCAGGCCTCGAGAGCGGGTCCTTAATGCCCGTGACCCACCTCCGTGCACTAGAGCGGAATGCCGAAGGGAGCAGCCAAACGCTTAGCATACGCAGCCCGCTCTGACCGGAAGGGACGTGGGAAGGGATAAACCATGCAGAGAGCGGAGATTAAAAGAAAAAGGATTTTTTTTCCCCAAAAAACCCTTAAAAATGTTAGTTCCCACATTCCTTGGCTGTGATGCTGCCCTCCCGGTTTCCCAGAGGTTCTGGGAGGGGCACGAGATTGGGCAGTTGACTTTCTGGCTTCGGATGAACCAAAGAAACAGAAGTCAGCCAGGAATAGCAGGAGGCGGGCAAAGAAAACCGGGGTGCGCTCTGCTCGGAAGGGCTTAATCATCTCAAGTGGTATTTGTGGCCGATTGGGAGCTATTTGCTTCTTTTTGCATTTATATATATATGTGTATATATATATATATATACATATATATATATATTTCTTAAATGAAGCTGCTTTTTGGTGTTTTATTTCTGAAAGTCTCTTTGTGCCCCACTTGGCATGGCTCTGATCCCGAGGTGGGCCATAGTCTGTGACTCGGGGCCAGGCTGGACCTTACTGGGACAGAGTTATGTTGGCTCCGGGACCAGCAGGAGGCAAAAACTCCACCACCTCACGGGGCATTCGAGGCCTCTAAGCTGCGTTCCCTTTCAGGAGCCCCTGGCCTTGTTCGCAGAGGTGGTTTGGCTTCCCCAAAGCCAGAGGTTATTTGCGGGAAGGCCGACCATTCCCACCTAACTCATGAGCTTATCCTCAGTTACTTCAGGCTCGTTCTCGAAGTTCCCGCACACACACCATTGTTCCAGAATCACCGGACGCCAGGCCTGCTTTCTCCTCCCGTGGCTCCGACTAAAGGAACAGCTGCAGTGGGGGCGCCTCGGTGCTTAGGCTGGGAACTGCTGGGCCTCCCCTGTGTCCCCAGCCGCGAGGCAGCTGGCGTGGACTCCAGTTGGGCTGCAGGCAGCTCTGGGACGGCATAGGGCAGGCGTGCCTCGACGGGCTAGTGTGAACCCCACGGTCCTCGTGGTCACCTGGCTGGCCGCTCTGGGATCCGTCCCCTTCCTGGCTGAGTGGAGGGGCACAGCTGCTGACACAGGAAAGAGAGGAGATCCCAGGTGAAGCTTAGGAAGTAGCCGGGGCCAGCTGCACGCAGAGCTTTCGTGGGGAAGGTGGCAGAAAGACCTCATTGTTCTGCCTGTGAGAAAGGCCAGGTGGGCCCACTGGCCAGTCACACAAGCATCTCAGCCAGGAGCCATCCGAGGCTACGGCTTCCTTTCCCCAGGCTCTGGGGACAAGAGTCTCTTCTCTGCTCCCACTCGGCTCTAAGGGAGGGCTCGACGCCATAGGCATTGGAACTTTTCTCCCCTTTCCTTGATGGACCAGCAAACGTCCCTGCAATCTCGCCGTTTAGCTTTCAGGTCGTTCTTTCCTGATCAGATATCACACAGCCCCCTGAAGAAGGAAACGAATAAGCACCTACTATGTGCCAGGCACTGTGTTAGGCACTTTGATAAATATACCCTCTTTAGGATGAGACTAAGGGGTGAGGGTATCCCCTATTAAAGGCCCCCACGTAACGGATAAACAAAAACCCTTAGGGGTGAGAAGGTCCGTCTTCAAAGAGCTGAGGCAAGGTTGCCCTCATTCGGAGGTTTGTTCTCAAAGACCCATCCCCCACAGTACCCGCCCACCCCCAAACTTCTTTTCCCTCTCCCTCGTGATGTGCTCTTTTGCACTCCTCAGATGGTGGGAGGGGTAACCTGAGTCCTTCTAGAATTTGTGGACCAATAGGATACGCGATGTGTGTACTTTCGTTTAAAAACTTAGGTAAAAGGGTCTTGCTACTTTCTGCTTGTTGAGTCTTCTTGGCATTCATCTTAAAAGCCAGCATCTCACTATTTATTGACAGGTTGTGTGTGTGTGTGTGTGTGTGTGTGTGCGCGCGCGCGCGCGCACGCGTGAGGGCGTGCCTACATTTCCAAGCGTGCCTCCTGCAGCTTTTAACACGGAAACTCCGTCATCCCACTACTAATTTGACATCTCATGCTTCTAGTGTTTTGGCCATACATTAACAGAGGGTTTTCATTGGCCAGTGCCGATGTGTTCAGGAAAGGCTGGGTCAAAATTTGCGCGGGGTGTGGGAAGGGGAGGGGGAGAAGAAATCGACGTTTATTTTATTATTTATTTAAAATGTTTACATCTTTGTGTCGTACCAAGCCTGAATAGAAACAGCATTAAAATACTCAGTTCCTCTCTCCCTCTCTTTCTTCATTTTTTTTTTTTTTTAATTTAGGCTAAGGATGCTTTTTCGTTCCTCAAATGACTTGTGACATGTGCTGTATAAACTGTATAAAAAGGTTCTGTTCTTAAAGACGGATGGTCATTCCTCTGGGGACAGGGGTCACCGAGAAGTCTGCATTGTAAGAGAATACAACGAAAGATCCTGCCCTGTTCCTCAAAAATTATTTTCTCTGTATGATTAAAAGTTTATTCCGTTTCTTTTAGTTTGTGGTTACTTGATATCGAGGAAAAGGATATCCGCGTTTGTATAAAGGATAGGCGTCAGGGTGTCTTTCCTGCAGTGAGAGGTGTATATATCGTATTTTGGTATATAGTGGAAAATCCTAAGTCTCGTGCATCTGTATTTGAGATCTGTCCATGACGTGGAGTGAAGTCTGCTAGAAGATCCTGGAAGCAAACACGTTGTACAAGAGTCCTGTAGCTCTATGGGGAATTTAATTACCTTTTGGAGCCTCTTTTTTTCTTCTTCTTCTTCTTTTTCTTTTTCTTTTTTTTCCACGGATTGGTGACATGGTCCCATTGGAAAGGCTTCTACGCAGGCCTCTCTAGGCAGGACTGGAGCTCAAAAAAATCTTTGTATAGTTGTGAAAATTGAGGAGTAGCTAGCTCTGCTCTGAAGCATCTCTGGTGGTTTCTGTTGTCGTTTCGTTTTGTTATTTTACTGTAATCCAAGCCTACAGTATTTGCACTAAAGAAAGCTTGTTAGAAAAAGCTTGCTGCTATGGAAGAAAGAACATATTAAAACTTTTTTTTTTTTTTTTTTGGTTAGCTTTTCCACTTTCAGTTGAGTAGTTTTTGTAGAATAAAATGAATTAAGATTGAAGAGCCTCTGATGGTTGGTTTATTCCATCTTTTCCTCCCATCTCTCCTGTCCCTTCTCTTTTTCTTCTGGACTTTTCTACCTTCGGCTGTGGGGGTGGAGTTGGCCTCTCTGGCGGGTGGGCGAAGCGGGGAAATGGCTCTCCTGGAGTCTCTTTCTGCAAAACGGCGAGGTGGGCCTCTGGCGGGGACTTACAGCTGCCCCACCTCCTTTCTCCTGCTTCTCCTCTTGACCCTCCCTCAACTCCTCCCAATCCTGTTCCCCTTTCTCAGGGCCTGATTCTCAGCTAGCTGCCAACTACTGCCAAGGTGTGAGCCAATAAAAGTTCAAGGTGCTGTCCCTTCCTGGAGGTATTTTGTTTGAACAGGTTGGCCCTGGAAACCCACGAATCTTCAAAGAACCAATTAAACATGTCGCTAAGATCGCCCAGGTGGTGGAAAGAGATCACGCGTGAGAAAGGCCTCTGAAAACAACTGAGGCGTGCGCCTACGTGGATGATCACAGCTCCAGATTTTCTTTCTGGAAAGACAGGAAGATTGTTAGGTGTGAAACTGAGAAGTGTCAGCCCAGACCTCGTGGCCCCCGTAAGACCAGGAAACCCCCCGGGGTAAATGGGCAACAGCTGTTCGGGGCTGCGCATTCCTTGCAGCGGAAGTGGGAGGGAGGCCAGGCGGTCATTAGCGCTCATGGTGCTGGCTGAGAATTCGCCCCTGAAATAACCCCGGGCACTGCAAGTCCGCTTCGGACGAGCTCCGAGTGCTGGCTTCCTTCTCCGAACAACCCGAGAGCACTGGACTGTGAGTCAGAAGGGCCTGCCCTCACTACTCTGTGGCTGTTGAGTTCCAGAGAAAGCCATTTAACCTCTCTGAGCCTCAGTCTCCTTGTCTGTAAAGGGGGAGAGTCATGATCCTATTCTAAGAGCACCCACACCAGAAGGATTAAGGTAGCTCCTCCTTTCCCTTTTGAGAGGGCCCGTGGCATTAGGGGATGGGGCACTCCGAAGTCTCAGTGCAGGGCTTCCCGGGGACCTCCTCTGCCCCAGCAGACACCACAGAAAAGGGGCGTCTCAGTCTTCCCTGAACAGCGAATGTGTCCCTTTGCGGTGTAAGTGTCAGATGCTGGGAGTGTTCACACGGGCTTCCGTAGGCTTTGGGGACTCTGCCGCCCAGAGAGAAGCCAGGGCTCACGTGTCTATGCGCACCTCTCGTGCCCAGGTACTTCCGTCACACCTTGCCTCTTTCGCTAACGCTTCGAAATCTACTCCGTTTAAACTTCCACCTCTTCGCCCACATGGCAATTAGAGAGGTCGATGGTTGCCAGCACTTAGGAGATGGCGTCATAAGCACTCCTGCCTCTTTGGGCGCCTATACATGCCTTAAAAGCAGCCAGACAGATCTTCAGTCTTTTTTGTTTTTGTGGGTTTTTGTTTTTTTTTTTTTGAGAAAAACGATAAGGAGCTGCCACAGTTGGGCCCCTAGACCTACCTCCATCGGGGAACTTTTCAGTCACTGCTAAGTCTAGGCTATCCTGGTCCAAACCCGATGGGAGTGTCCTGGGTTATGGTACACCGTATTGGTGACATCTCCGATAAAGTTGGAGCTTCAAGGATTAGGGAGAGTCCTCTCCCCTGGCAAAGATGTCTGGATGAGAGATTCCTGGGACTCTCTTTTGCTGCACCTGGAGCTCCCCAGGTGCACAGAACTTTATCGCCGGGCTTTCTTTGTTCATTGCACTGCCGCTACGTGAGAGAGGAGGGATTTTCCTGGAGCTGGTATTTTCCAAGACGTGCGGCAGCATTGGGTCTTGGGCTACTGAATGCCACCATGTCTGTGAAGGCATGTGAAGGTACAAAGGGCTAAAATCAGGAGGAAACATAAATGGTTAAAACCCATGGACCTCGGTTATAAGGTTGACTGATGCCAGTGATTATAGTTCAGCCACTGGGCTCTGGGCTCTAGGGCCATGTTTGAAATGGAAAGGTGTGATTTCCCTTTGGGCCCCACGCGTTTAAAGGACGGATGGGATATTGGTGCATGGGCAGCTCGGCCCTCGCTGGCCCAGGGCCCCAGCAAGGAGGAGGGCTGATGGCCTCCCCTCCGGGTCCGCCTCACTCCCAATCCCGCGACGCCGCTCTTACACCCTGGGAGAGGGTTCCTCCTTGGGCAAGACAACGAAAGGACTGTTTCCTGAGAAACTGTGCGCTGTTAGGACAAGTCCACCCGCCCCTTTGACAGGCAGCCCTTGCCTTTGCAGAACCTGCCGCAAGTGGAGACACACTGCTAGCCCACGACTCTGCCCTGTGGGCAGGCTCCTCCTCCTTCCTCTCCACCGGGCGCTGGCGGACGGATGGATGGCCCAGCAAAGTGTCCGGGGCTCCATCCCCAGTCTGTGGATTGTTGTCACTGGAAAATTCCACTCGCTTAAAGGAAAAAATAAAACCTGCTTCGGGCTCCACCTCTGGAGCTAGAAAAATCCTTAATCAAGCTAAATACCTTAACAAGCCCCTAGTGTCAGCCAAAGGAGAGACAGATGAAAATACAAACACTCAGCAGCGTTTGGCTCGGTTTGTGGTGGTGTTCGCACGTTGCCCTGAGGACGCTTTGAGGACGTGGCCCTGCTTGTACACAGAGGGACCCCATTCCTTAGCCAAAGGTGAGGTACAGGGTGCTGTGGGACCTTTGATCTGGGGCTGTTCTAGAATATAGCACTGCCTTCTCTCGGAGGACATTCAGAAAAATATTCAGTATTATTCAAGTGATATGAGACCTTTTTCTTAAGGTGAAGTCCATATAACCTAAAAGTAATGCTTTTATTTTAATTTTTTTCATGTTTATTTTTTTTGAGAGACAGAAAAACAGTGAGTGGGGGCGGGGCAGAGAGCGAGGGAGTCACAGAATCCGAAGCAGGCTCCAGACTCTCAGCCGTCGGCACACAGCCTGACACGGGGCTTGAACCCACAAAGCGTGAGATGGTGACCTGAGCAGGAGTCGGACTGCTTAACCGACCAAGCCACCCAGGCGCCCCTAAAAGTAACCCTTTTACAGTCAGCAATTCAGCAGCCTGTAGTACCTTCGGCGTGTTGTGCAACGCGGATTCCTGTCTAGTTCCAAAACATTTCATCAGCCCAAAAGGAAACCCTGACCCATCAAGCAATGGCTCCCTGTTCCCCCCGCCCCCCTTCTTGGCAAGCACCAAGCTGCTTTCTGTCTCCGTGGATTCCTAGCGAGGCGGTATTTTTCAGAATCCCAGAGAATCCACTTTCTGAACTAAAAAACAACCACGAAACATCAGCACGGAAAATAAACTATGTGTGGAGAGCACTATCGTCTGCCCCTTATTTTAGTGTGACGTAGATTTCAGATACCTTCACACTCACGGTCTCCGCCAGAAGACCAAGAGACAAATGTTACTGAACGTATTGGAAATTATCAGCTCCGGGAGAAATTCCTTTTCCCTTACGCAGCGGTGTGTCTGGTACACTGGCGAATACAGTCACTACCTTGATCCGCAGCACAAGGCATGCGTTTGTTTCTCAAGTAGAGATGGAATAAACCCGAAAAAGACAGACTCTGTTCCCTCATGAAAACAGACATCTTTTTCATGTTGTAAACACAGGACACCTGCATTTAAATTAATTTTCGAAACGAATGCGTAGGCGGACACTGTGGTCACCATATTCCTACAGATATGAGGGAGAAAACATCTTCTTCATTTAAAAATATTTTTGTGCCCCTACTAAGTGCCTGGCACCATGAAAGGCACCACTGGGGACACGGTCGTATAGGATCATAGTTAGGTAAGTGTTTTATGTAAGACGGCTCTTGGCTTCACAAGCACACATTTTCATTTGATAGATCCATTACACACCGGAAGCTTCCCTCCAGGTTCTAGTCTGGTGGGGGCGAAAGGTGGAGGGAGGCAGGCATTCTGGTAGCTGACGTTCTGGGGTTCGGCCCGTGGCAGGTGGGGGTTTCCAAGAAGATTCTGCAGTGACACCCGCAGTGGAAGGCCTTGGGCCAGAAGGAGCGCACGTCTGTACCAACACAAGCGTGTGTGGAGAGGGAGCAGTCGGAGCCAAGATCCCTGGTGAGGGAGGAAAGTGGGGGAGCAGCTTCGGGGACTGCACAGGAGTACCCGGTATCGGGAGCGGGGACTGATTTACGGGGTGACGGAAATTTAACCTGAGATCCCAGGGCCTTACTGGCAGGCTTGGCTCTTTTCATCAGTCATTAGGCAGGCAGTGTCCTGGAGCTGGGGAGATAGAGGCTGACGACGAAGCGTGTGCCCCTGCACGCGCGTGTGTGCACGCGCACACACCCGCTCACACTCCTTGCCATCATTAATGAGGATCAGGTAATTACCGAGCGTCTCAGAGAAGACGTCTAAGGTGTCGCGGGTGCAGGTACCACTGACACTTGCCCTAGTCTAGGAAAGCTTTCCAGAACTAGGGGCATTCAAGTGAAGGTCCCAAAAGTAGGCAGAGATGAGAGCTTCTATTTGGAAGTATTGGGAGGTGCAGAGTGGTTTTGCATGGGGGGGTGACACGGTGACAGTCACACTCACACTCAGAGGCTGAATGCATTAGACGTGCAGGACAGGGGTGGTGAAGGGGAGAAAGGAAGCCTGGGTGGGGGTCCCTGAGGCGGCCCTGCCCACTGCCCAAGAGGCAGCCAGAGCGTGTCGGCGAGGTCAGAATGGCAAGAAGGTGCTCCAGGGGGGTCCAAGACATCCGGTTGCGGGAATAAGAGCCAGAGGAGCAAGAGGGCCAGCGGAGGAGTCGGGGGGGGGCGCGGAGGCACCTGAATTCCAGGAGGGTGCAGGGCTTGCAGGTGCACACGCTCTGCCGAGGGCGAAGCCGGGCCTGAGCTTGGAGCGCAGGCAGGCCTGGGGTCCCAGATTAGGGATTTCCTCCTGGAGAAAACCACACAGGCCACCCCCTTCCCCCCGGGGCATGTTTCCAGCCCAGCCGGGAGCCTCGACCCTTTGTGCTTTCCCGGCCAGTTCTCTATTGTTCCCCAGAAGGGGTACTCACGCTGCCTCCCCTCTCTCCCAACACTTCTCCCACCCCCTCGCTTACCACAGATGACATCGCAGCCACTTCACAGAAGCGTGCGGCCATCCGCAGGGGATCTCCTCACAGAGGAGGGTTGTCTCACCGGGACAATTGCGGCCGCCTCCCCTGCCCCCACGCTGCTGCCCAAACTGATTTTGTATATTCAACACTCTGTTTCCTGCGGCTGCAGGTCCTGGGGCCCTACCCGCAAGCCGATGACGTTAGCCTCCTGCCCAAAGCCTACCCTAGAGATAGATCAGGTAGAATTCCTTTCAGCTGCCTGAAAGCTGACAGAAAATCCGAATGGCCAAAACCTTAAAAACACTGGGTTTTATTCTCTCCGATTAAAGTCTGGAGCTAGAGTTTAAGGGCTCGTCTGATGGTCTCATGAGGTTGTCAGGGGCCAGGGCCCTCCACCTGTTCTTTCCTATCTAATCCCAAAGTGTGACCCTAACTCCCGTGACCCAATTTTCAGCAAAATCAAGCCATTACTTTTGCTTTCCAAGAAGCAGGATGGAAGAATGGCCCCTTTTATTTTGATTCCTTCTCTGAAAAACCTGAGGACGCTTCTGTTTATGTTTTCTTAGCTAGAACTTACTCCTAAGGCCGGAGCTAGGTAGCTGCAAGGGAGTCCGAGAAATACAATCTTAAATACAGTTTTACGAACATAACTGGGGGTTATGTTCGTAAGGAAGAAGGGGGAATGGATACCGGAGTCAGCAGCTAGCTGTTCCTGCTGGCGTCGGCCCTTCGGCTACCCGAAAGCTCATGTGCTCCTTGCTTGCCATGTGCTGAAGTATCTCCTCCCCTCCCGGGGGAGACAACCCCCAAACCTCAGGCAGATCCGGGCCCAGGATTAGCAGGCAAAGTGCAGTCCTCTCCATGGGCTTCAGGGATAGCTCCCCACGAAAACAAGAAACTCAAAGACGCCACCCTACACCCAGTGGAATGGGAACATGGTAATTGCGGCAAAGGCCTCCATTCAGAGAAGCGAAGCATGGGAGCATGCCAGGCACTGTCCCTAGCAACAGCCCGGTGCTAAGAGGCAAGAGGAGTAAGGACCTCCCTCCTGAGCAGTGGAGTAAAACTCTTGATAAGCCCCATCCGGCACCCCCTTCTCTGCTCTCTGGGAAGAATTCTTTTGGTCATTGTCTGTGTCTCTGGGCTTTTCCTTCCTGGTCCATCACTCCCCACGGCTATGCTTGAAATGGGCATGGGGAGCTTCAGGGGTTCATCGCCTACCTCCTGCTGCTGTAGGTTCTGGAGCCCAGGCATTTTATTAGGAACTAGCTGTTAAATGACAGGACATTGTCAATACTTGTGGTTCGATGCATTTTTTTTTTTAATCTTAGGCTTTCAAACTATCTGCTTCTGGTTCATTTCTTATACAAAACCCACAGCTAAAGATCTCGTGCCGTCCCCACAGGGGAACCAAGGGGACTTGAGAAGGTTAAATTGACCCAACATGGGGCTCGAACTTGCAACTCCAAGAGATGAGGCTAAATTCAAACCTTCCCTGTGCCTAACCACACGGAAGTTTACTTCGATGTGAAAACTTCTAGATGGATATGTACAGAAATCCCCTCCCCCTCCTCCATCCAACACACCTCCTCTTGGGACTTTAAATGGAAGATGGATGATTCGGACATACACCTGACTTCCTTCCACACCTGCTTCCTTTCTTGCCTGCTCCCCATTATTTTCCAAATGTAAGAGCGGGGCTTTCTCTTCTGTTTTCTTCCTGAAGTAAAGCTCCACCCTCCGTTCTGTCAGGCTTGCTTCTTAATATCTTTTAAGGAGGAAGTTACAGACATCTAGAACTGTTAAGAAACAGTCTTAACGACAGTCTTTCAAGACTACGGTCTGGGCGAAAGAAAATTCTATCTTGGATGTCAGAAGCTAAATATTACTTATCTCCCCAGCTTTTTTTTGTCTTCGATAATCCTAACTTCGCTTCCAAAGCAAGCAGATAATGGCAGCGACCAGGAAGAAGGTTACATGCACAGAAACACAGAAGAGAAATGCCAGTTATTCCATTTTTCAAAATAGGATCCTGCTTACATCATTCAAGACTTCCCATTTGACTTAGGGTAAGTCCAAAATGTGTCAGACTGTTCTTTGGGGTCTGAGCACATATCCCCCAGCCTCAGCTGATCAGACTCCCAACCTCACACCACGTACGGCAAACGCAGTAGACCTTTCTCAATTCTTTTAACACATTTTGCTCAGGACCTTCCTAATAGCTTTCATGTGGTCTGGAAAGCTCTTTGCTTCTCTCTTGAATTGACCAAATCTTGTTCATTTCTCACGTTTCGATGGAAAGGTCACTGTCTTCAGGAGGATTTCCCTGACCCGCGGCATCCCTCAGAAAACCTGGTGCCCTTGTAATTCATTAATTGAATTGATTATTTTATATGATGTATTAAGTACCTCTGTTTCCCATGGAAACGTCAGCCGGAGGAGGGCGAGAGTGATGTCTCTGATCCAGATTAGAAAGATGAGTTTCTAGGGGCACCGGGGTGGCTCTGTTGGTTCAGTGTCTGGCTCAATTTCAGCTCAGGTCATGATCTGTGGTTTGTGAGTTCAAGCCCCGCGTGGGGCTCTGCGCTGTCCATGCGGAGCCTGTTTGGGATTCTCTCTCTCTCCCTTTCTCTCTTCCTCTCCCTCTCTCTCGAAAGAAATAAACTAAAAGAAAAAGAAAGAAAGAAAGAAAGAAATATGAGTTTCTAAAATGCAAGTGTACTTAAAACTCTTCCTCTTCGCACTCAGGTTAAGGTCAACTCCTCTCTGTAGCTTCCCAGGCCCTGCGTGCTCTGGCCCCATCTCCCACCTGCCTCCCCCCCCCCAACTTCAGTGTCCATCTAGACCGAGATGTCTTTCAGTGTATCAAAGTGGCCGAACTCCTGCCTACGAGGCTTCAGGTGTGAATTGATGCTTCCATCCTTCAGCTCTTAGCTGACAGCTGCACCGATTGGTTGCCTGGCTTGTTCATTCATCCTGTTCTATGTGCCAAAAACTGTACTCAGTGCTGAGGAAACGGGTGAACCAGACAGATGTGGTGTCAGTCCCCACGTCCTCTTCCCTGACCACCCAAACCCTGAGGCTTGGGCGGGTGTCCCATCAATGGGCTCCCTTGCGACAGGTGCTTCCTCACACCGTTGTAATGACTGTTTCCCTGTCTCCCCTCCCAGCTCATGAGCCATTTGATGAACGAATTTATGAACCCTCAAAGCCCTTTGCTCACGATAGTTCAAAGAAATAGGAAATGTCGTAGAATGGATTCACCGGACCCCAGATACTGTGAGCAGGGGGCACAGGGCACCATGGACGAGGGGGCGGGGCTGGAGGCAAAGGCCGTGAGGGAGGTCTCTCCTCCTCCTCCTTCCTCAGGAAGTTACAGAAAGTGTGCTCTGAGAAACGCGTGTGGAACTGGACACAGAGTCTGTTTCTTCCATGACCAGACTAGGTAAACCCAAAGAGGCTGAACGGGTGGCGGTTGGCAGGGCTAGGAAGAAAGAGGAAAGGGGAGTGAGAGCTTTGTGGGGTTTTCTTGGGGGATGAGGAAAATGTTTTGAAGACTAGGTACGGTGGTGGTTGCCCAACACTGTGAACGTACTACCACGGAATTGTACACTTTTCAAATGATTAATGCTGTTCCGTGAATTTCACCTCAGGAAGGAAGGAAGGAAGAACAGGCAGATGTGTAGCTGGAGTGAGAGGTGGGCGTGCGTGGGCGGTTTCTTTTCCTCTGCCAGTCCCTGATGGGGGCACGGTGACGCCCAGGACTCTGGGGCTGGCTGAGTCAGCTCTGAAAGGAGGAAGGGCTTCCCAGAGCCACCTGCTTCTCCTCCAGGGACAGGTAAGCCTGGGACACCCGGGCGTTGGCCCCTGCGTGCATCTGGCCGCCGTGCAAGAACATCACAGACCTCTCAGCTACAGGGACCAGGCGGCGGGCAGGGACCGGGCAGAAGAGGAATGCTTCGGGACACATCCGCACAGAGAATCAGGTCTCCGAAGCGACGGCGAGGAAGTGTGAGAGAGTCTGTGAGGGCCTGCCTAGCTGGTGGGCAGTGTGGTCAGAGGCAGCCGTCCACGATGTGGCACCAGAAGGATGGCTTTTCGGTCCCTGCTCTGCCGACTAATGGCTGTGTAGTCATAAGCAAGGCACTTTGTATTTCCGAGTAAAAAATTAAAGCCGCGGTCATTGCTGGTGGGGATGCCAAACGGCACAGGCACTCTGGAAGACAGTTTGACAGCTCCTCACAAAGCTAAACCTGCTCCTTATGAACCCACGAGGGTGCCCCTGGGTGTTCATTCAAAGGAGCCGAAAGTCCTGCACATAGATGTTTGTAGCAGCTTTATTCATAAATGCCAACCAAGACGTCCTTTAGTTGATGGATGGGTAAATGAGCGGTGGTCCATCCGGACAACGGAATATTCTTCGGCACTAAAGAAATGAGCTGTCAAGCCATGAAAAGACATGGAAGAACGTTACATGCATATCACTGTGTGGAAAAAGGCCCGACCGCCAAGGCTACAGCCTCGTACAGCTGTACGAGTCCAACTACGTGACATTGTGGAAAAGGAAAAACTACAGAGACAGCAAAAAGATCAGGGGCCAAGGGTTAGAGGGAGGGAGGGCTGAGTAGGCAGAGCACAGAGGATTCTAGACAGTGAAACTGCTCTGCGTGAGACCGCAATGGTGGAGAGGTGGCGTTATACGTTGGCTTGAGCCCAAGAGCGTACAACACCCTGAGTGAGCCCTCACGTAAATGATGGGCTTCGGGTGATAATGACGTGTCGCTGGTGGGCCGACATGACTGAATGCAGGTTCGTGGACCGTCAGCTGTAGGCTCTGGCCACGGATGTGGACAGCAAGGAGGCTGTACGTGTGTGGGGCCATGGGCTGTACGGGAAATCTGTGCACATTCCTCTAGATGTTGCTGTCATCCTAAAACTGCTCTATAAAAAAAAAGAATTTATTTTTAAAAAGGGACTTGAGGGGCGCCTGGGTGGCTCAGTTGGTTAAGTGTCCGACTTTGACTCAGGGCACGATCTCACGGTTGGTGGATTCAAGCCCCGCCTCAGGCTCTGTGTGGACGGCTCAGAGCCTGGACCCTGCTTCGGATTCTGTGTCTCCCTCTCTCTCTGCCCTCCACCACTCACACTCTGTCTCTCTCTCTCTCTCAAAAATAAGCAAACATTAAAAAATTAATTAAAATTAAAAAGGGACTTAAAAAAAAAAAAAGAAGCCATCACTGTTGAGTGTTCGTTCGCTCTGCACGAGCAGGGCTCTGAGCGTCGCCCATCTACGCTGTGTTTCGTCCTTCTAACCATCCCCAGGTTTTAGATGGGGAAGCCCAGTCTCTGACAGACGGGTGACGTGTCCCAGGCCACAAGCGACTCTGTCGCATCTGCTCTTGGCCAGGTCTCTGCCTCGCCTTGAGTGTGGAAGTGATGATGGTGATGGCGATGCCATCACCTGCCTGGGGGGTTGCAGGCGTAAACGGGCCTGGCTGGAAAGGGGCTTTGGAGAGGTTTCCGGAGAAGCTCTTACTTGATGAAGCGGAAGAGGAGGAGGAAGTTGGTGTGCAAAGGACACGTGCGATGCGCTCTTGGAAGGAGGCGCTCCATTTAAACTCGGGGCAGCCACCTTTCTCGGGCCTGTGAGAGCCAAGCGTGGGGGTCGTGGCCTTGCCGGGCTCTCGCCTCTTCCCCTCGCGCTCCGGGGTCCTGGCAGCAGGCCGGGGCCATCTCCGCCCATCCCCTGCACTCCCGGCCGGGAGCCCGGTCCTCGTGGCCTCTCCGGCCTGGCAGGGAGACGGGGCACGAAGAAACCCAGGTGGCTCCCCCTGATTTTTCACGCTGAGGCCGGAGGGCAGAGCTGACCCAGGGAGGGATCCAGAGCGGCGTTAGCAGCCGTTCAAGGCTTGCGGTTGCGCCCGGTCGCTCATTAGCCGAATGGCCTTGGACAAATGGAAAATGGAATTTCCAAAATGAGGATGCAAATACCTACTGCACGGGGTCGGTGCAGGATTGCGCGAGATCGCGTACGTAAGGTGACTCAGGCACAGTGAGCCCGGCATGATGATTAACGCTATCATTATTCGGCTTATTCGCTGTCCTTCCTTCTTACGACACGAGGGAGGGGGAACCCGGAGATTAGAAGCAAGTCATTCAAGGCCTCGCAGCCAGTTCGCGGCAGGCCTGGGCTTCCTCTGCAATCATTTCCACCCCTGCCTTGGTCAAGCCTTTTCTGAGAATCCCTCACCCAGGGGTGAGCTGACAGCCGGCGTCTCACACCGGAAGGATGCCCCCTGGCTCCCACTGGGCGATGGGATCACAAACCCACAGCTCTGCCACTCATTTGCAAACGAGGATGGCTTTGCTGAGCTCCAGACTGAGGTTCTACCCTCCTGCATGGGAGCTCCGGCTCCCGTAAAGCTGTCTCCGATACCCCAAAGCCAGGCATTTACTGACCGACAGTCTTTGCCCCCTGGCAAACCCCCCTGCTGGTGTCTCTGCCACTCTGGAACCCCTGCTTCCTCCTTGTCCTCCTCCCACCCCAGAGGCTACGGCTACCCACGGCCCCGCCCCCTCCTTTGCCTCCTTTGCCTTCCCTGTGCTACAGGCCCTGCCACCAGGGCCACCCCATGGCCCCCAGGAGCAGGTGTGAGTGAGTGGCTGGTTGAAGGTTAGAGACATGGTAGCGTAGAGATGCTGAAAGGGCCCCCTGGCTGCCGGGCCCAGCTGGGGCACCCAGGTCCACACGAAATGACCCCTAGCACTTAAGCAGCAGGCCTCCAACATTCCGGCTGTTCCAAGCACTTACCAGACAGTAATCTATGAGACGGATACTATCATTACTGCACTTTAGAGGTGGGGAGATTGAGACCCAGAGAGGCTAAGTAACTTGTTCAAGGCCACACAGCTTGAAACCGGCCATTTTGAGATCTGAGTCCATCATCTGGGCCAGTGTGCCACTGGAAGGCTGGAGATGGCCACCCCCTTACCTATCCCACTCGCCCCGTCACCTCTTCCCTCTGCCCTGACAGGTGCCTTCCGTCACGTCTGTAGCAACATCCTCGGGACACGGCTGTGTTCTCTCTGCAAGTCAGGACAAGCACACAGGGCGGAGGGCCACAGGTTGAAGCCCCTTCAGCCTGCTTTCCCTGCCCGCAGGGCCCAGTCTCATCCCCGCCTGGGAACCTTTCAGGGATGCTACGATCCGAGCCTTTGTGTCCCCCCGACCCCAAATTCATATGTTGAGAGCTAACCCCCAAGCTGATGGTGTTAGGAAGTGGGGCCTTGGGGGGGTGACTAGGTTGTACATGGGATTAGCGCCTTTATAAAAGTGGCCCCGGAGCTATCCCTTGCCCCACTTCTACCACGTGAAGACACAACAAGAAATCAGCAGTCTGCGACCCAGGGGACCCTCAGCCAACCATGCTGCCACGCTGACCTTGGACTTCCAGCCTCCAGAATTGTGAGAAATAAATTCTCTGGTTTATAAGCCACCGACCTGGTCTGTGTCATTTCGTGATAGCGGCCCCAAAGGACTAAGAGAAATGGCTTAGTGTGGCCACCTCGCCGCCAGGATGACCTGAGGGGGCAGGTCTGGGGGCAGGTCTGGAAGCGCTCTCAGCCCCCGGAGAGGCCGCCTGAGCCCATGACCTGCAACCTGCACCTGCTTCCGGGCTGAGGATGGGGATGGGGCACCCAGAAGTGGGGGGTGGAGGGGGCGGGTGGAGGGAAGGCATTACCTCCAGCGCTGGCCTTACCTGTCTCCTTCTTCACCCCTCCTTGTCTGCACCAGTTGCTCTAGGAGCAGACCCTGCCTGGCCGCCTGCCGCCTTCCCCCCTGCCCTTTCTCCTCCAGTCGGGACCCTCTCTTCCGTCAACACACGCAGCCTCGGGGCACCTTCCATGTGGACATGTCCTCAACCCCACTCGGCACCGGGCCCGGCAGGTGGGGGCTCAACAGGTTTGAGCTTCCTTTCCTTTCGCCCGTCAGCTCCCATGGGCCCGGCCATGGCCGTGCAGCCGAGGCCTTGCCTGCTGTCGTGGGCGACACTCCCCTCCCCCCTCTCCACCTGGGAGACTCTTTCTCCTCCTTCAGAACTCGGCAGGGGTGTCACTTCAGGCAGTGAGGGACCCCCACCCTGGCTGCCCCAGTGCTCTGCTCACACTTCTCAGAACACTTCCCAAGAGGTTCTGATGTCGTGGATTTGTCTGATGTCTCTAGACCCAGCTCCAAAGGATGAGCCCTTTTTTTCTTCGACTTACTTAAAATTCCTAAAAATTGCACAAGTAATTCATGAATGTGTGCGTACTGTAAAAAAAAAAAAAAAAAAGACACAATACACAAAAAGTATAAGCCCCAGATTCCTCCCCAGAAAATACCACGGTTAATAGTTTTATGAGTATAAATCTGAGTAAATCAATTTAGTATCTTCTTACATATAAATGAGATTAACCTATATGCATGGCTCTATGGCTTGCTTTTGTCATTTAGCAATAGATCGTATGGGGGGGCGCCTGGCGGCTTAGTCTGTTGAGCGTCCAACTCTGGCTCAGGTCAGGATCTCACAGTTCACGAGTTCAAGCCTGGCATCGGGCTCGCTGCTGTCAGCACAGAGCCACCTTTGTATCCTCTGGCCCCCTCTCTTGGCTCCTCCCCCTCTAGTGCTTTCTCGAAAAATAAAAAAATAATACATCGTTAAGTACGGTAGGCAGAATAATGCCCCTTCTCTCAAAGATGTACGTGTTCCAATCCTGCAAATCTGTGAATGTGTGACCTTGTATGGTAGAAGGGACTTGGCAGAAAAGAAGTCTTGAGAAAAGAAGGTTATTTATGCCGGATCATCCGGGTCTCAATGTGAGCATGAGGGTCTTTATAAGAAGGAGGCAGGAGAGTCAGAGAATGACAGATTTGAAGATGCTATCCCGTTGGCTTTAAAATGAGGAAAAGGAGAGGCGTGCTGGGCGTTCAGTTGGTGAAGCGTCCGGCTCCTGGTTTCTCACAGTTCGTGAGTTTAAGCCATGCATCGGGCTCTGAGCTGACAGGGTGGAGCCTGCTTGAGATTCTCTCTCTCCCCCCTCTCTCTGCCCCTCCCATGCTCATGCTCTCTCTCTCTCAAAATAAATAAATAAACTTAAACAAATAAAATGGAGGAAAAGGACACAGACAAGGAAGGCGGGTATCTTCTACAAGCTGGAGAAGGCAAGGAAATGGATTCTCTGGAACCTTCAGAAGGAATATAGCTTGGCAGACGCCATGTTTTTAGCCCAATGAGATTTTTGACCCACGGAACTGTAAGATAATAAATTGCATTATCTTAAGCCAATAAGTTTGTGGTAATTTGTTACAGAAGCAACAGAAAACTAATGTGGTGTGTATACAGCTGAGATAAACAATAATATTTGTGGTGGTAATTAGTATTTATTGAGTACGTACTATACGCCAGATGCTGTTCTAGTGCCTGAGGTGGTGGATTAGACTGCCAGGGCTGCCATAGCAGAATGTCCAGACTGGATGATTAAACAACAGAAACTCATTTTCTCATAGTTCCAGAGGCTAGAAGTCCAAGATCAGGTGACCGCTAGGTTAGTTTCTCCAGAAGCCTCTCTCCTTGGCATGCAGATGGCTGTCTTCATGTTACCTTTTCACATGCACCTTTCTCTGTGTGACTTTTTGTCTCTTCTTTTTATAAGGATACCAGTCGGATTGGATTAGAGTCCCACACTAATGGTCTCATTTTAACTTAGTCGCTCCATTAAAGGCTTTATTTCCAAATAAATTCAAACTCTGAGGGGTTAGAAGTTAAGCTTTAACATATGAATTTAGGAGAGACACAGTTCCACCCATAATGTGTGGATAATCTCATTTGCTTTCCAAAGTCACCCAGTGAATTAGAACCAAGATTCTCATAATTTTATAGATAAGGAGACAGGCCCAGAGAGGTTAAGTTACTCACCCAAATTTACATAGCAAGTAAGTGGCAAGGCCAGCCTGGGAATTGACTGTTTATATACTCAACCCGTTTTTCTCTGAGGTGATTTTTCTTTTTGGTTTGCAGGTACACAGGTGCTCAGGAAGCATTGCTTGATTGAAGGAATGAGCGAGAGCAGTTCCCAGGACTCCTAGAAGAATATGGGCCAGGCTGGGCCAAGCTTGGGTGCCGTCCCTACCTTTCCAGGTTGGCAATACTTACCTCCAGGGGAAAACCAAAACTCAAGCAGGAGGTGGGTGTCCATAGAGGATGGTGGGAGTGGGAAGGTACCACCCTCTATTCATCAACCTGAACACAATCCTGGGAGACTTTCCGGAGGAGGGGAAGGTCTGGTGTCTCCTAACCCTCGGGGAACCATGGCAGACAATTTAGTAGTTTGGGGTATCCCATGGACAGTCCTGGGGTTCTAGTGCTAAATCTCTCCACCTCCAATTCCATATTCCAGATTCCAGATACTCGGGTGTCCCAAGAGAGCTCTTCCTCAATATGAAAGATCTAGGCCAGCTGCAAAGAAGAGATGGTAGGTGACTTGGCCAGCTGTCTCTTGGACATTGGTAGCTGGCCAACACTCATAACCAAGGTGGGGCTTGCCTCGACCTGGCCTGACAATTCATTCCGGTCACTGTGGCAAAGGGGACAGCTATTCAAGAGGCTTAGGCAGGTCTGTGGCTAGCTGCCCAAATCAATGGGAATGCCCCAGTTACCTCTCAGAGAGAGCAAATAATGATGACCTCAACACACTCAGCCCTCGGATCAGAGCTCCAGAAACTTCCCATGACAGACCTTGCTATGGTTTGGGGGCTACTATACCCACCCCCATCCCTGATTCTTGACCTCTTTCCTCTACTCCATCCTTGTCTGACATGGACTACGTGGTAGAGACACTCAGCAAAACTCTGTCTTGATCCAATATGGCACTCACAGTAGGGAATCCAGGGTCCAAATAGAAGCTGAATAATTTTCATTTCTTCATAGGCTCTTGGTGTGAAGAAGTGTCAGTATCGTGTAGTCCATTCTTCCTACTTGGCATTCTAAGGGTTGAGTTTCCTGTATAACACAGCAGAATGGTTACTCAGTCTTTGCATGTACTCCTCCAGTGATGCAGACCTTACCACCTTACAGAGCAGCTAGTTACATCCCCGAGCAGTTCTCACTGCTGGAGAGTTCGTCCTTAGATGATCCTTCCTTACACTGTGTTGCATCTGTTTCCTGCTCTCTCTGTCTATGGTCCCCACAGAAAATGGCCGTTCTCTGTTCCTCATGGCTTTTCAGAGATTCGAAGGCAGCTACTGGGTCACTTCCTCTAAGAAAGGAGATCATGGGGGTTTGCAGAAGGAAAATCCAGTCCTTTCAAACCTCAGGGAGGGTTGGCCCTCAGTTTCAGTCCTGCTACAGAGAAACTGCTTTGCCATCCTTCTCTATGGGCTGGCGCACGGGCCCAGGCAACAGTATGGTGGGTCTCTAGGCCCTTTGGGCCACAGACACGTAGCAAGCACATAGCCTTGCCAGCTGAGAGAACCTCAGCCTACTGTCTTAGTCCCAGGGGAGTGTTTCTGGGTCCCTGGGGCCTGGAGAGAGGGATATGGTGTCCTAGAGAGAGAGCTCTGTACTCAGAATTTGACTACTAGGCACCTAGTGTTGGTTCCACCGCTTCCTGGTCGGGAATCCTTTAAGCAAGTTGCTTAAATTCTGAGCTTTAGTTTTGCCTTTTGTAAAATGGGAAAATGTCTCATTGTGTCACTGTGAGGATCAAATGACATCACATATAGGAAGATGCTTTGTCAACCAAAACATACTCTGCAAGTGATTAGCCAGTTCAAGTGGTGAGTAAAAGGGCTTGCAGAGCTTAGAGCTTCTTCGGTCTGGGCCTTCCTAGTGGATGAGCCCAGCTGGTTTTAAGACTTCTGACTCCTTCTCAAACCCCATGGCTGGTCCTTGGCACCTTGAGGGGCTCTCTACTGAGGGCTCATGGCCCCCATACTGTATGACTCCTGCAGGGCCTCTGTGCCCACATCTCCAGGGAGGACTCCAGCCCAAGTCCCTTAGCCCTGGCTTTGGAGACCTGGAGAGAGCAGGTAAGTCTCACGAAGTCAAGGTTTGGAGTTGGGACTGGGCAGGAGGTGCGAGGCAGGGTCTCTGGGCTTGTAGTTGGCTCTCCATCTTCTCAGGAGGCCTCAGGGCTGCCTGTCCAGAGCCGTGCCTGCCCAGCCTCTGCCGTCGCTCCCTGCCTAGCCTTTAATTTAGACAGAGGTTAATTCTAACCCCCCAACTTGAATGGGTTTTATTGAGACAAGCAGTGGAGGAACTGAGAGTCAGGGAACACAGCCTAATGACAGTGGAGGAATTATAAAGCGAGAGGGTCTCATTTCATCCAACCCCCTCATTGGACAGATGAGGCCTCAGCAGGGGAAGGCTGCCCCAGGCGGGTCGTGGACAGATTGGGTTTTCTATGTTTCTGTGTTGGGGTCTCCTGTGTCCCAAGCCGGGACTCTCTCCTGGAAGCTTCCTTGGCTCTGTGCAGACTCTGTGCCTCCAGCCTGTGGCCCGTGACTCCATCTGGGCTCCCCGACAGGCCAGAGTCCATGACTCCGCTGCCGCCCTCACCCTCCCGTGTCATGGGAGCAGAAAGGCCAGGAGTCTCCACAAATAGCAGCATGTTGCCACCTGCCTAACCCCAATCCGGTTTATCCTGAGTTAGCAGAAGCACCCGTGAGGTGTACTTCCCAGGCGGGGCTGGGCTGGGCAGCCCCGTCCTTCCTCATGCCACACGGTGCCTCGAGGGTGGCAGCGCTGCAAACGGGGGAGGAAGGAGGAAGTGGATCTTGGAGGAAGGAGAGCCAGGTCTGGATTATCTAGGGGGTGCAAGCTGAGACGGGCCGGGGGGGCAAGGAGCCTGTTTTCAGGGGCACATCCCTACCCGCAGGGGGCAGCACCTACCCTAGGGGGCAGGAACACGGGCCAGTGGAGGCATTTGCCCAGCTGTAGTCACATACTGAGCAGGCTGGGCTATGCTGGCATCCTCCTCTCTCTGGCTGCCCATCCTCTCTGCTTGGGCTCCCCAGCTATAAAGCAAGAACAAGTCCCATCCCTTACCTGCCTGGGGGGACATTGAGCAGGAGTGACATAATGTCTGCAGGCTCAGCCCTCCACTGAGCGAGGCAGCCTCTAAACACAGGTCTATTTTTACTGCCTAGAGCTCTGCCTGGCTCCGTCTGGGGGCCCCTGCTGCTCCCTGGCCCCCCAGCAGACGGGAGCCCGGCCAGTGTGGAAGCCCCATGGACCCGTCCTAGGCATAGTGGAGGGAACCCCTGAACTCCGGCACCCAGTTCTCAGGGCTGTGGGCCTGGATTAACTCCTCGCAGCCCATTGTTCAGGGTTCAAGGAGCCCCCGCCCACTCCTGGCATTCTGGTTCGACTAGGAGTCTGGGCGGCTGGGCGTGGCTGGGGCCTAATGAGCAGGGTGTGCCCCGAGGACTTGTTAGGAACTGGGTGACAGCTGTAGGCAGGTCCCCACCCACGGTCGGTGGGCGGGCCGGCTTGCACAACCATCACCTGCGCGAGGCACCACATGGCCTCTTTGCCAAGGGTTTATTTTTAAAAAACAAATACTCATCTTTGGTGGTAGGGCTGCGAAATATTTCTAGATACTTAGAAGACGTCTTGCTAACACTTTTCAACACCCAAGCCTATTGATCGTTTCAGGAAAACGATGCAAGTTTATAGGGTTTCCAGCCCATGACCGAGACGGTAGAATGCCCAAGCCATAACTGGGTTCTTGTTTCCTCCAGCTAAGCCCTTGCCTGGGATTTTCAAAAGCAAGAAGCTTCTGTAGTCACTGGGGAATTGTGGGCAGGGGCCTCACACCTGTGTGAGGCCTGTGTCAGGATGAGTTCCCGGCTGTCTGGCTCTCTGCGGGCAGACACAACTGCTGCTCAGCCACCTTGTCCTTTGGCGGGCTGAGCCTCGTTGGCAGGAGACAGGGCTTCTTAGACCAAGCAGGACTGTCACCTAAGATCTCCGGTAGCCCATGGCGTTCTGGACAAATCAGTCCTCTAAGGAACGACCAGGCAGACGCAAGACGCTGTCCATTTGCTACTGAGCGTCTTCAAGAGACATTTTCCTGTATCTGAGACGCCGGTCTCCCATGCCTTTCAGCACAGGTTGGTTTGGTAGCTATGTGGCAGTAGGTCCGTCGAGTACCATTGCTGAAATACCCGTGCGTGCACCTGGAGTCTTGCCTTCCGGGTCCTGCTGGGAGGCCTCCAGTTTAAAAGTGGGGTTTGGGGATCAAAGGCCTCGATGGGAAGGCTGCGGAGAAGACAAGGGCTGGCAGGCAGGCCTGAGGAGCTGTGGTGGTAAGAACCTCGCGTGGGCGCTGCTGGGCTAGCAACACAGGGTGAGCATCTGGGGACACAGACTTCTGTGAGGTGTGTGGGCGGGGGGGAGGGGAGCAGAATCGAGGTTGTTCCTCTGGACTCTGTCCCATATCACGAGTGCCCAGGCCACCGCGAGCACATTGGCTAAATCTAGTCGGGCAGCCATTTCCTTCATCAAATGGCTTTGCAGTCGGCTGTGGTAGGCTTTGAGGTACTGAGATCGAACCTTCTTCAGGCAAGCTCTCGTCAGCCCGACTTCCGATCTAGCTCTAGCCCAGGTCTCTCTTCCGAGCCCCAGACCCGGTTGAGCTCCCCACTTGACATCCCTTGCCCCATCTTCTCGGAGCCGTGGATGGACACCGTCACCCCTGTGGAAAATGCCCATGGAATAAAATGCGTACCTCTTCCCTGTCTGTGCCCTACGCCCCAGTCCTCTCCTCCAGACACAACAGCTCCCTGGGGTTCTAGGACAGTCTAAGCTCATTCTTCCATCTATCTGCAATACACAGTAGCTGCTGTTCAGAAATTTATTTCAGAAAGATTAAAATCCCATCTTCCCTCTTCTGGGGAGCACTCTTCAGCCAGGCCCCTAAAGGCTGTCTCAGTGGAGGGAGTTTCCCTTTCCAGCAAGGGAAGGGGATTGTCGGAAGGACCCGGAGGCTGATTGTTAGGGCAGGTGACAGCCATAACTGGAGGGGTCAGAATAGAAAATCTAGAAGTATCTTCAGTCTTACAAGTAAGACAATTCTATATTGTGATGAGGGCAATGCAGTGATGGGGGAAGAGGCTATGCCTAAGGTCCCAGTCCAGTCTCCATTCGGACCGTCCATTTCCCCATCTACAAAATGAGAATGATGCATCCTACCTCTCAGGGTATCGTGAGGACCAAATGATACAGAGCCCTTGTGAAAGTTTGAACACAGACCTGGCATGTAGGAGATGCTTAATAAATGTCAGCCCCCTTTCCCCTTCCCACAAGGGAGCCACCCACTCTGCGCACCCCCAAGGCATGTGATTTCCCAGGGCACCCAGGACCGGTGAGGAGGTAGGGGACCCCATCAGCAGGGCGTTGGGGATGGTACAAACCGGGGCCATCATGCTGGCCTCCTAATTAGCTTCAGTGAATGAACAGCAGGATTCATGATTGGCTGCTTCTCCAGGGTGCCCTTTCTGTGTGCCTTCCTCCCATCTGGGCCCCACAGCTGCTCCCACCCCCATTCCACTGACAACATCACTCCTCAGCCACGCAGCAGGCCTGGACGTCAGCCACACGTGGGGGCTTTGGCTCTCGCTCAGCCCTGCCCCAGCCTGGTTCCTGGATAGGCAGAGGCAGAGGGGTGTCCTAGCCAGTGCTGAGGAACTCCGTACATAAGCCCTGTGCTAGTTCCTGCAATACATACATATATATCTTTAACAGATGACAGATTTGGCAAAGGCCACGTAGGGTGTTACCTGTGGAGTCCAGGCTAGGGGCTCATCACGCCCCCTCACCTTCTTCCTTCCTTGGGCCCCGCCATAGACGACACACACCCTTGGCACATGCAAACCTCTAGGATACTGGCTGGGCTTGTGGGGCCAGCTTCTCAGGAAATGGGTTCATAGCAGAGGTCTCCTGAACCTTCTAGCTCCATCTCTCTCTGTCCCCTGGAGAGTCAAGGTGGGCAGAGACTGAAATTTAAAGGGTTCACAATGTTCTTCAGCCCCAGAGCCAGGCGGCCCTACAGAGAGGCCTTCATGTCCACAGGGGCACCCACTCACTTCTCCACTGCCACCGGCACACCGCCCATGCCTGCCCCCATGACACTGGGCTGGGGCAGATGGGGAAGATGCCCGCTGAGTGCAGAGATATAGCAACGACACAAGTAGAGAGCAAGGTCACAACCTCTGAAATATTCAAGACTCCCTTTCCCAACCATGCTTTCTCCTGAATGTCTGCCAAGTGAGCAGGTTGTTGGACATTGTGGCCAAACTTGCAGAACGGCCTCGTCCACTGCCTGGGACAGAGGGAAGGATGGGCTGGACCCTCCCCATCAGGGGAGGACCAAAGAGTTTCAGGGCTCAGGGTCCCCACCAGCCAGCCCCATCATTGAGCAGGCCTGCAGGGCCCAGAGGGCAGGATGTGGGAGGAGCCCAGTCACCTTGACAATACTCTTTGACTGTGAGGTGGGGTCTGGGCCCAGGGAGTGGGATGGGAATGGAGGAGACCCTAAAGACCCAATATGAAGACACAAGAAACAAGGCTCTTTAGGGAAGGATTCATGAGAAAGTCCTTCTGGAACTTCTCTTCCCCAGTAGTAAAAGCCATATCAGCATTTGAGAACTTCCCTTCAAAACCCATCGTGGTGCAAGCTGGAAAGCCAGGCCACATAAATATTATATTAAGAAGTTAAGGGGCACCAGGGTGACTCAGTTGATTAAGTGTCCAACCTTGGCTCAGGTCACGATCTTACAGTTTGTGAGTTCGAGCCCCGCATCGGACACTCTGCTGTCTGTTGGCTCGGCGCCAGCTTTGGATCTTCTGTCCATCTCTCTGTCTCTCCTCTGCTCGTTCTCCCCCCCCCCTCAAAATAAATAATAGTTAAAAGAAAAAAGAAAGAAATTAAGCTCTGTTTGAATCCTCATGAATAAGGTTTGCTAGGTTGTTTGTGGTAGCATATTTGATTCATTTTTATTGTAAAATACACATAACATAAAATTTACCTTATTAAGTGTACAGTTCAGTAGTCTTAACTAGATTCATATTGTCATACAACCGATCTCCATAATTTTTCATTTCATAAAATTGAAACTCCATACCCATTAAACCCAGCTCCATTTCCCCCCCTCCCCAGCCCCTGGCAACTGTTTTTTATTTTTATGGAGGTGTAGTCTACATACTGTGAATGCATAGATCTTAAGTGTAAGGCTCGATGAGTTTTGACAGATAACCATACGTACCTATGTAACGATGTCTCCAATCAAGACACAGTGTATTTCCATCTTCACGCAAAGTCGCCGTATTTCTCTTTTGTTTGTTTTTCAGTCTTAACTATAATCATAGTCACCTTGTGATAACGATTTCCAGAACATTAGATCCCCAGAACTTTTCTGCCGACCCTCACCCCCTGTCCCAAGGCAACCACCATCTTGATTTCCATCATCATGGATTGGCTTTGCCTGTTCTAGATCTTCATAAAAATGGAATCACCCCATATGTACTGTTTTGTGCTTCTCTTTCGTTCAACATAATATACCAGGTAGTGTCTATCAGCAGTGTACCTGTTTCTAGTACTCAGCAGCATACCATTATATGAAGATAACATAATTTGTTTATGTACCTACCTCTGGATGGACATTCGGGTCATTTCTAGTTTTTCTGCCGTTGTGAATAAAACTGCTGTGAACATTTGTGGACAATTTTTCTTCTGAATATATGTTTTCAGGTATCTTGGATAAACACTTGGGGACGGCATCGGTGAATCATGAGGTAGGTGTATATTTCACTTTGTAAGACACTGCTAAACAGTTTTCCAAAATGGTTGTACCATTTTATGCTCCCGCCAACAATGTATGAGTTCCAGTCACTCCGCGTCCTCACCAGCGTTAGGTTGTTGCTCTTTTTAAGTTTGGCCATTCCAGTGGGTGTGAAATGTTATTGCACATTTCCTAACACAAAGATGTTGAGCAATTTTCATTTGGTTATTGGCCACTTGTAATCTTTTGTGACATGTCTGGTCAAGTCTTTTGTCTCATTCGTTTATCAGATTGTTGTTGTTTAATCTTTTTATTATTGATTTGTTGGCATTCTTTATATATTCCGGATACCAGCGCTTTGTCAGATATATATATTGTGACTATTTCTTTGCAGACTGGCTTGTCTGTTTCCTTAGCTGTGCTTTTTGATTGAAAAAAAGTTTTTTTGATGAAGTCCAATTTTTTTTAATTGTTTGTGATTTTGTGACCTGTTTAAGAAAATTTTGCCTTCTGCCGGGTTATGAAAAGTTTCTGTCTCTGTTCCCTTTTAGAAGTTTTATAGTTTGAGTTTGTGTGTTTAGGTCTGTAATCCACCCTAAAGGAATTTTTGAGTATGATGTGAGGTAAGGGTGAAAGCTCATTTTTAAATACACGAATATCAAATTGTTTTAGCACCATGTAAAACTGAAGAAACTTCGCTTTACCCACTGAATTACCATGGTGTCTTTGTTGATAATCAGTTGACCACACGGGTGTGTGTCTACTTCTGGACTCTCCGCCTGATCCCATTGTCCATTCTTATGTCAATACTGCACTACCTTGATTGCTGTGGCTTAGCTGCAGGCCCTAAATCATGTAGTGAAAATACCCTATGGGGTAGCAAGTTTTTGAAATAGCAATCCATTCCTTCCAGTATGTATCCTTTGCCCTTTTCACCACTCAAGCAATTATTTGTTGATGGCCAAGGGAAGTGAACACAATCCCAAGATGCAGGGAAGGAAAAATGGGGGCCTTTTTGGCTTTGGTTCTGAAAACCTAAGTCCTTAGGGGCTTAGAGACAGAAAGTTTGGGGAAAACAGCATGCTAGACAGCACCAACCCCTCTCCCCCCGCCTCCACTTCCGGTTAACAGCACTTCTAAGACTACAGAAAAATCCCCTAGGCATAGAAGGAATTAGAGCAACTATGCACCCCTAAATCTGGGGTTAGGATCTCAAGAGCCGTGGGGCAACCTTGCAGAGCCCCCCAGCTCTGATGGCCCAGGAGCAGCAGAATGAATGCTGGACCCTCGCTGTGGCCTGGGGAGAGCTGCACCCGGAAGGGGCTGTGGGCTAGAATGATGGCCATGCCTGCAGAGGTTTGCACCGGTGGCGCTGAGGGAAGTCACCCCAGTGCCTTGGCTCTCTGTAAACCTCTAGAAAATCAGTCATGATGCTAAGAAAAGGGGGTGGGGTCATGAATCCCTGGCAATTATTGTTTGCTGGTGGCAAAGATGTCTCAGCTGAGATACAGGAGAAGAAAGAAATGTCTCTTAAACGTCTCTGAGTTTACTGCTAAAGGCTTATTCTGGCTTTATATGGATCTTCTAACAAACTGTATTTAAATGACTAAGTCTGATGATAATACAGAGTGGGGAGGGAACAGAGGACCCATCCTTTCTGAGGGGAGAGGAGCTGGCTGAGAGGAATCGGGTACCTGCCTCACTTGTGTTCCAGCCCCTGCCTTTAGGATCTCAGACGACACCAAACAAATCGTCCTCACAGTATGTTCTTCTGCGTTCCTGTTTCTCCATCCTGAAACACCCTAATAAAGTCCTTACACGTAATGCATCACTCTTGTCTTGAGCAATTCGAAGGACATCACGGCGGATCCCAAGCAACCTGTTGATATCCTCACGGAGCCAAGCTCGGGGGTGAGCCCTGTTCCCCACACAGGAGTGGTCGTCTGGCCGCAGAGGCTCAGGGTGAGGACGCCATCTTGCCCTGGTTGCAAAGGACATTGAGGCGAGGCTGCCTCAGGCTTCCCTGTCCTAGCCTTACTTTCCACACCATCCATGTCCCGACTCCGCCCATATTAGTTATGGGGAAACTGATGCTTCAGCCCTACTTATTAAGTGCCAAGACGGTCTAGTTTGCGTGCTGTTTTGCTTATGTTAGCCTGCATCTTAACTCCAAGAATGTAAAAATTGGCATTTTAAAACGCATTGAGTTAATACACCCCTTTGCTGTCATCCCATTTCCACCAAAGGCTCAGAAATGGGACACACGGAAAATGGAAAACAGACCAAAAATGTCTGCTTGACTGGCACCACGGATTAGGGTGTGCGGGAAAGAATAAACACACACACCCACTGCACACAGGCACCCTGCAGGTCGGGCCCTGGATTAGGGCCCTTTCAAAGCAGTCCAGGCTAGGCTGCCAAGTTCAGGGTTGCCCTGGGCCCGGCTGTGCTGGGGTGAGGCCAGGGGTGCTTGGGTCAAGGAAACACAGTGTCCTAGAGCGAGCCCCTGCCCCCACTACCCGGACCTCCCAGAGAGGCACTGAGGCGGCCACCCTGAGCTGAGAAAGCGGTCATCGCTCAGGGATTGGAAACGGGGAAATCTGTCAGAGGACTTCTAGCTCGTTGCTAAATCAAGCCGAGCTGCTCTCTAGGGTCCTGTGACCCTCTTCCCCCGGAACGGACTCCTGGCACAGTGGCCCTGCTCAAGGGAGCACTGAACTCATTTACCCTGCCAGCAGTTGGGCCGTGACGTGCTCGGCCTCTTACTCATCCTGAGGTCATCAGTCATGTTTCCAGGAGTGTGAGTAATTTGGGGAGGGTGGGGGAGGGGGGAGAGGGCTCCCAGGTGGGGGTGGGAGATGTCGAAGAGGCGACGTGGCCCAGATGAGCCTCATCCTTCTTACTCCAAAGCTGGATATGCATCCTCAATCTGCTTTAATGTGCGGAGCGTGTGTGTGTGTGTGTGTGTGTGTGTGTGTGTGTGTGTGTGTAAACGCGGGCAGTTTAAGGAAACTGGAAACCAGAGCAACAGGGACTTCCCCCTTCAGCCCCAGGCAGCTGAGAAAGCGTGGTAGCCCAGAGGAGGGTGCTGGTTCAGTGCCTTTTGGACTTATTAAGAATATTGAACTCACATTTGTCTAACACATTATCCCACTCGTCCCTCCGCGGGGACTGAAGCTCAGCGAGGCGGGGCGAGTGCTAATGCCCCGCCACAGGGAAATATCAGAGATGGGAGTAGAGCCCAGATGTCTGGACTCGTCTAGACCCTATGCCTCTGGGCTGTGAGGGCTTCCTTTGACCAGAGAGCTTTGTCCGCCTTCGGGCTTATTTTTTCCTGCAAGATCAGTGTTCCCCAGCTGGGCTGGGCCTGGACCCGACAGTTGTCCCCTGCCACTTTCCTACGCCACGTTCTCACAGAGGTCCCAGCAGTGGGTGCTCCTGGTGAGGTCCAATCCCAGATCGTTTCTCCCCCCTCCTGCTCTCAGGCTTGGCTCCCTTAAGGGCGGAAGGCATTCCAAGGCAGCGACAGGTGGAAGTAACCCTGTGCCCGAGTTTCTTACGCTTCCTGGCACACTCCGCCTGCCAGAGAATGGTTGTAACACATCCTTCCTTCTCTGGTAGAAGAAACTTTGCAGAGAACACACCTGGAAAAGAAACTTCCATTTTGGGAGCACCCACTCTGCTCCTGGACATCGTGCTATGTTTTCCATGTATTGTGTCTGTAGATCTTCACAAAAATTCCCGGCATGCGACCCAGGTAGTATTACCCACGTTACACAAATGAGGAAACTGAGGCTTGTATAACTTGGGCTACATCACCCGACTAGTAAGTGAAGGAGGCAAACTTTGAATCCAGATCTGAGAGCTCGATGCTCACTTCACTGAATCATCCGCCTCAGAAAGTCGACACCAGCGTGGGGATTACATCTTCAACCACCTCGTCTGGGATGCTAACCTCAGATAGAGATCAAAGACACATCGTCACGGGGAATGGCTTTTTGAGATCAGAGCCTCTTCTCGGCCAAGTTGTGTTCCACCCCCCCTTCTCAAAATTCATATGTTGAAGTCCTAATGTGACCGAATTGGGAGATAGGGTCTTTAACAAGCTGATTAAGTTAAAACACGGTCATATGGGCCCTAATCCAATGTGACTGGTGTCCTCGTAGGAAGAGGTCGGGACCCAGCCACACGGAAGGAAGACCATGTGAAGACCCAGAGAGAAGGCGGCCATCCGCAAACCGAGAGGAGAGCCTTCAAAACCCCTGCAGACACGGTTGACCTTGGACCTCTCTCTCCAGAACTGTGAGAAAATAAATATCTGCGTTTAGGCCACCCGGTCGGTTACGGCAGCCCTTCAAATTAATTCGGAGCCCCTTTCAAAAATCATCTTTGTGGGACGCCTGGGTAGCTCAGTCGGTTAAGCGTCCAACTTCAGGTCAGGGCATGAACTCGCGGTCTGTGAGTTCGAGCTCCGCGTGGGGTGCTGTGCTGACAGCTTGAAGCCTGGAGACTGCTTTGGATTCTATGTCTCCCTCTCTCTCTCTGTTCCTCCCCTGCTTATACTCTGTCTCTCTCTCAAAAATAAATAAACACTAAAAAAATTTTTTTGTGTGTTCCTAGCCGCGGCACACAGCAGGCGTTGAATCCACGTGTGTTGATTGGCTGGAGGAAGGAAATGCCCTGAACCCCATGCCTCTCCAATAGTCGGAGAGAATTCAAATTTTGATTTTTGTACCAGCCTCTGTCCTCCAGCTGAAACTTCCTGTTTCTGAGGAACAGAGATTTTTACGGATCCCAGAGGACATCCAGTAAACCCAACAGCGATTACCAAATAATTCTGGTTTTGATGAGCTCAGCGGGTATGAATCAGAAGCAGGCAGAGTGGCGTTTCCTTTGAAATAGACCCAAGGTTAAACGTTAGAGGGGGAAGCAAAAATATATTTGGGGATTTATTGCCAGCAAGGAAATATTGGCAATGTCGGCAGCTTAGGCCGGGTGGAAATGGTCTTTCCTTCCTTCTGTGTGGACAGGAACCTCCACGGGCCCGAACGAGGGGGACGTAGCTATCACTCACACAGAAGCAATCTCTTGGTACCCAGGGGCCCACCCTCTTGGTTCTTACCTGGGTCTATTTGTAAAGGAGAATTTCAGGGGGGAGAGTCCTTCCTGGGAACCCTCATCATCTTGGTGGACTGCAGCCTACAGGAGGACGTGGCTTCGGTCCCCTCGATAGCTTCCCCCAGACGTGGGGGCTCAAGACAGGGAGGGGGCACACAGCTAGGAGCTGCCCAGTCCTTGACTAGGGAGCCGGGGTTTCCGGATGTACGATGGGACCAGATAGGGCATGGCTGGGAGGGCCCAGGCCCAGCAGACCCTCTATCGCAGGGAAGCCTGGCTGTTGTTAAGGGCCCCCTGTGAAGTTGGTTGTGGCCCAGGAGGAGCCGCAAGGTATCCTGGAAAGCGAGTTCAAGCAGGAGGTCGTAAGGAGGCCTCGGGGCGGCCAGCTTCGGAAGCTCTGATAGCCCTGGCTTCGAATCCTGGCTCTGCCGCTTCTCGGCTGAGAAGCCGGGGCCCGCTCCATTGCCTCCTGCACCTCGGCCTTTCCATCTGTCCACTGGGGGACACCTCCGAAGGTCGCCGGAGGGCGGCGTGGGTGATGCTCGGCAGCACCTCCAGCACCGGCCAGACCCCTGTAAGAGGGGGATCTGACCACACTCTTCCCGGGTTTCCCCCTCCAGGGGGCCTTGCCACCTGGAGACAGCGTCTGAACTCCTTTGGGACTTACTTCCCTTACCTCTTCTTACCTCTTCAGGCTCATTTCTCGCTGCCTCGCCCTTCACCCTCTCTGGAACTACTTACAGTTCCCCAAACCTCCCCTCCCACCCTCCGTGCCTTCAAGCACGAATCTCCTTCCTGTGCCTGAAACTCCCTACCCCTCCCTCCTTCCCCTTCCTCCGTCTGGCTTCTGCCTACTCCTCCCACGGGGGACTTATCCCAGCAGGCTGGCCCTTCCCTGGTCACTCCCTCTAAGAGGAGGCTTGTTCCCCCCGCCCCCCCCCCCCCCCCCCCCCCCCCGCCACTTCCCTTCCCCCACCTCCCTGCATACCTACACTCTGCAGGAGAACTTCCTTTTAACTGCGGCCCTGGAGGCCCCAGCATGACCCGCCCCCCCATCAGCTCACTCCCTGCTGCCTAGTCCAGTGTCTCAAACATCATAACAGCTCCATAAATGTGTGTTGACAGAATTAATGACTTACTAAATGAAGGACTTCTGGATACAGGGGCCAGGCTCATAACTGAGTCACAGGGCCCCAGTCACCACGCTTTGCCCCCACCCACTGACCTGGGTGAAACCCTCCCCAGGGTGACGTCACTAGCTACCTTCAATTCTCAGAATCACCCATGCCTTCTTTCTTCTCCTTTCACTCCTGTCTGCTTCTCAGCCCCCTCCTCCTCCTTCCTCTGGTGGCAGCACGTCTAAATAAGGCCACACTCCCCCATGACCCGTGTGGCTTGTCATCATTTTCACTCAGTCATGACTCTCAGCTAATGGCGAGGTGGAGCCATGAGCTGTATCCCCAGATGAGAGGTGGGACAGATGGGATTCCTGTGGGACACCTACAGCTGGACAGACACAGACCCTGTTGTAAACGTGGGACTCTCGTGCTCCCCGGCTAACGGAGTGGGGAGGACATAGGTGGGAGAAGGAGGAGGATGTTTGACATGGGGTGTGGCCTCTTTAAAGCCTCCACATTTCAAGGCATGTCTGGTTCTGGCGTCGGGGGGGACAGCACCCTCGCCCACATGCTCACGCCTGGCTGCCTACTGCCCCTCAGGAAGGGCAGTCACCCTGCCCCAACCCCACACAGATGATCAGGAAGGAGCCCAGAGGTGACTGCTCCAGCCACGAGCCCTGGCCATTCTCAGGAGACGTCATGGCCTCTTTCATCTCCTTTTGCCCTGCCTTTCCTTTTCCTTAAGACTCCCCCCATTTCATGACATGTTGGGTTGTGTCTCGGCATAAGTTATGAGGGGATGGCCATTCAGCGTGTACCTCTAGACCACTGTCTAGGGTGGGATATTTGTAACTCTTTTTTTTTGATGTTTATTTATTTTTGAGATAGAGATCATGAGTGGGGGAAGGATAGAGAGAGAGGGGAACAGAGGATTCGAAGCAGTCTCTACGCTGACAGCAGAGAGCCCAATACGGGGCTCAAACTCACTAACCGTGAAATCATGACCTGAGCCAAAGTTGGACGCTCAACTGACTGAGCCACCCAGGTGCCCCTATTTGTAAATCTTTTTAAAAAAAATACTGCAGGGGCGCCTGGTTGGCTCAGTCGGTTGAATATCCGACTTCGGCGGGTCATGAACTCACATTTCTTGAATTTGAGCCCTGCGTCGGGCTCTGTGCTGATGGCTCAGAGCCTGGAGCCTGCTTTGGATTCTGTGTCTTCCCCTCTCTGCCCCTCCCCTGCTCGCACTCTGTCTCTCTCTCTCAAAAATAAACAAAGATTAATTTTTTTTTAAATACTGCAAATATTTGAATAGAAGGCAGCTTCTGAGGCTGGAGAAAAATAATATTAGAACAAACGAAAAGACCACTGCCTCATGTATCCGGTGGAAAATGTCTGGCAAGAATTGACCCCCAAAAGGTTGGTTTGTAAATAAGTAAAACTAAGTAAACCCAAGAAGGTAGATAAATCAAAGGTTGTTTTTCTTGGTAGGTTCTTAAGGGGCAGAGGGATACCAGCTGACCACAGAGCAGCACCCCCAGCCCCACCTTCTCACACTGCATTTCCGGAGCCTCCTTGGAGGGGAGCCGTGGAGGGCAGGGGGGTGTCCATGGCCCCTCTCCCAATCTCCAGTGCCTAACACAGGGTCTGGCGAAGTAGGGTGATCACATAATTTATCATCCAGACTGGGACATTTGAAGAGTGAAAGGAGGCTATTAATTACTATATCAGGATAACAGTTGAAATCTGGGACAAAAGAATGAATGAATGAACAAATGAATGATTCTTTTTCTTTTTTAAATGTTTGTTTATTTTGAGAGAGAGAGGGAGAGAGAAAGAGAATCTCAAGCAGGCTCCATTCTGTCAGCACGGAAACCGATGCGGGACTCGATCCCGCAAACTGTGAGATCATGACCTGAGCCGAAATCAAGAACTGGATGCTTAAACGAAGGAGCCACCCAGGTGCCCCGGATGAGCGATTCTTTAAAAGGTTGAAACTGTTGGCACGGAGGCATCCAGGGATGCCCACGTCCATTGATGTCCCGTCAATAGAACGTTCCGCTGGGCGTACCATGTGTACCGCATTGCATTGCCAAGTCTGTCTTTGCTTTTCTCTCACAGACGAGGACTCCCGTGACAGAGGGCAAGCTGGGCTGGCCCCAAAGGGCCGTGCTGGTGCTGCTCTGGGAGTCCTCCCCTGTGAGCACTGCCCGCTGTTCACTCGGGTGCCGGGCGCCGAGCTGTGTACACGTTCCTCACTGCATCTAATCCTACACCAGCCTCACGAAATAGATACTCTTCTTTCCTTCTGCAGGTGAGTCACCTGAGGCTTACAGAAGTTCAATGACGCACCAAACGTCACCCAACTGCCAACATCAGAGCTACAACCCATGCCCAAGTCCGTTGGGCACCAAAGCACTTTCAACAGTCCTCGGGCCCGGCCTGGGTGCAGCCTTGTCGGGGAGAGAGAGGACTGAAGATAGATGCCTGGGGGTGTCCCATTTAAGGAAGCAGGCCTGCTCGCCCCCTTCTCTGTGCCTCGGTGCCCCGGCACTCTCAGACTCACTGCTGGAGAGGAGTCACTCGGGCCAGCGCCAGGGTTTTGTCTCAATGGGAACAGTTTGTCCCCCTGGAGGCCAATCCTGCGTCCGATTGCAATGCAGGGCAGAGCGCTGGGGCGGGGCAGCGGCCAGGCCAGGATGGTGAGACGCGGGCTCTTTGTGGGTCACAAGCCTTCTGGCCCCTCCAAGGGAGAGGACACTGAGGCCTGAGCATTGCGCCTGAGTTCTCAAGGCTAGTGAGGGTGGGTTAAGGAGGAGAAGGCCGGTCTCTGCCCCCCAAGCAACTAACTGAGCGCTCTATCAGCCCTTCCGCCACCCGTCCCCGTCTTCCTCACTTCCGCACCCACCCCTCGGAGGGCTGAGGAGTTTTTCGTTATTTTTTCCAGAACGGCCACCTGCAGCCCAGTCCCAGGCCCCATGGTCTGAGGCCTCCCGCCCAGGGTGGACCATACTGCGTCTGAGATCCTGGGAGAGAGGCTGGCAGGGGCCTGGCCAGACTGAAATGGAGGAGAGGGAAACGGCGCCAGGACCCCTCTTCCCTCATAGGATTCTCAGGTCCCTGGAGGGAGAGGGGTCGGCCTGCTCAGGACCTCTGCTGGGTGGATGGGGGGTGCGAGAGGAGGTGGGCCAGGCGGGGTCTAAGCCAGGAAGGGGCTCGGCCAGGGCTCTGTCGGGCACTCTCCCAGCTCACCCCCTACCTGCAGCCTCTGCTTTCCCAAGGACTGGCCTTGGCGGGCTGTTGGGTTCTCTGGAGATGCGGAGGCCAAGCACAACTGACTGGCGCCCTCTAGTGTCCGCCCGTCAAGGCCCAGGTGCCCCTCTGGGGAACAGGTGCGTTACACACAGCTCCCCTGCGCCCAGCCAGGGAAAGCCCCCAAACCCATCATGTATCTCCTCGTCAGGTCACTTCTGAGAGTGAGAGGCGGCGCCGTTGATGGTGATGCCGGGACAACAGACATATAAGGGGACCATCTGGGGCAAGTCAGGGCATCTGGTCACCCCACCTGGGTTGGATCTGCCCCCTCCCCACGGTAGCCACCAGAATCACCTGCAGGAGCCACCCCATTAAGTAAATGAGAATGCGTGTGAAGTCCTTAGCACGAGGCCCGGGAGAGTAGGCAATCAACGAACATGCGATCAAGAAATAACTATTGGCTACACTTGGCGGGAGCAACCGTCTGTTTGGTCGAGCTCCAGGGCGGCAGCCAGGGACGGCTGCATCCCCAGCTCCATCCGAGGCTGGAAGGTAGAATCTAAGTTCCGGAGTCTGGCACCCAGCAGGAGGGGCGGCCTGCAGGGCTCGGCGCGTGGTGACTGGTGGAGCACACCCAAAACGCACCCTGGGATTGGTTAAGCCATCCCTCCTCTTGCTCTTTCAGGCCGTGCTGGAGAGTCCAGAAGGAAAACTGTCCCTCCAGCAAGAGAAGGGCAGTTTGACCCAGTGCCTCTTCCCACCGGTTTTGCAGATGGGCCCTCGCTCTGCCCACCTGGCCCGCTTGCACCAGCTTTAGCGATGACTTTGGCTCAGCTGCGTGCCCTCGGTGACTAACACCGGCAGGTGTGTGGGCTGCCATCTGTCCCGGCCTCTACCCCACCTCCCATTTCCAAATGGCTGCCTCGCGGCCTCTGGCGGCAAGTCCTCGGGGAGGTGTGTGGGATGGTCGCTGACCCCCCGGGCTCCCTGCTGTGGGTGTGGGCTGGTGCAAGGCGACCGCTTCTGTGACCCCTGCGCCAGGTCGGGTCCAGCACGGGGACCTGAGTTTTACCCGCGGGGAGTTGGCAGCTGTGGGGGACATTGTCACACGTAGGCATAAACAGAGTGGAAGGGTCCGGCGGTGGGAGCCGGGGCAGAGGGCCTGCCGCGGGGCTTTGGCGTGCAGGAGAGGGAAGGCACTGTAGGCCCAGGAGGCAGAGAAGATTCTGCGGGATGATCCAAAGGCCTTACACAGGTGGAGGGGGGCGAGGGCAGGACAGGGCTGTGCTTGGGGGCGCCCACAGGTGGCACTCTGCTGTGTGTGTGTGTACGATTCAGCGTGACATGTGAGTGGCTTTGGCAAAGTTAGCGAGACTTGGAGGTGGGCAAATGTCGGTTTGAAGAGTTCTCCTTGGCGTGGGGGTGAGGGGCAGGGATGCGCGTTGTGCGGGAAAGGAAAGAAGCTTCGAGTTGGCTTTTGTGTTCCTCAAACCAGTTTGCCCACATCCTTGGCTTCCGTGCCCTGTGAAGGACCTGTCTGGAGCCGTGCGTGTCTGGGCCTGACGGGCAGCGGAGCCTACGTGAGGCTAGCAGTCCCTCCAGCAGCTCCCTGTGCGGGGTCGCGGGCCACTGTGGGAGGGGGGCTGCCTCTGCTCCGCCCCCCTGCTGCTCACTCGGCCCCCGCCGCAGCCAGCGGGCCGCGGGCTCAGCCCCACGCACGTTTCAGTGCCTGCGGTGCTTCTCTCTGTTCCTCCTTGTCTCCACTTGGGGCCTGGCTGTGACACAAGGCTTCCTCCTCCTGCTCACCCTCAGAGCTTTGCGCGACCGGCGACACACACGAGCACTGGGGCCGGAATAAAAGAAAACCGGGGTCTGAGGTCAGGCTCTGCCATTTACCAGCTACGTGGCCGTGAGCAGGTCAAATTCCTCGAGCTTCATTGAGCTCATCTGTAAATTGGGGATAATAACACTTAATGGGACTCATCTCCTGGGGTTGTCATGAGGAGCGCATGAGATGATGCAGGTGCAAACACTCTGCAGAGGGCCCCGCCGATGGGAGGGATGACGATTGCTGTCTTCATCCCACGCATGCCCCAAACAATACTCACCCGAGAAGGGAAACACACGCGCTGTGTGTGCTTACTCACGCACTGTCGAGACTACTGTGTGCCAGGCACTGTTCTCGGCACACGGGATAGACAGACAAACACAAGATCCTTGCTGGCTAGGAGTTTACGCTCTAGGAGAGGGAGCCCCCCCAAGCCCCAACCCACCCAGCACCCACTTTTTTAAATGTAGTTTTGAAAGAACGCACAAGCAGGGGAGCAGCAGAAAGAGAGGGAGAGAATCCTAAGCAGGCCCCGTGCTGTCAGCGCTGAGCCCAACAACCATGAAATCATGACCTAAGCCAAAATCTAGAGTCAGATGCTTAACCGACTGAGCCGCCCAGGCGCCCCCACCCAGCACACATTTGGACCTCTCGCCTACGCCCACAAACCTAGCCTGAGAGGTCAGGCGACATTGGGTCGCTAGGAATTCTCTCCCTAAATACCTCACAGTCACCCCGTGGCCTGGCAGAGCCCTCGAGTGGCATAACAAGGTCATTCCGACGCTTGCCGGATCGCTCAGAGCGCTACAGCCAGAAGAGATCATGATCATTAAGTCTAATGGCCCATTTTGCAGATGAGGAAACTGGGGTCCAGAGCAGTTTAACTGCATTGCCCCAGGTTATGCATCTGGTCAGTAACACAATTATTCAGTCTGTCAACAAACATTTTGGAGCTCTGAGTCTGCGCCACCCACTGTTCTGAGCACTCGGGACCGTGCCTGCCTTGGCGGGGCTTCCATTCTGTTATGGGGCAGTGTAAACGAAACGTGTAAGCAGGCAGCTCATTTCAGGTAGTGATGCGTGCTGGGCTGCAAATGGGAGGGGCAGGGGTGGGGGGTAGGGTAGTCCAGGAAGACCTCACGAGGAGGTGACATTTAAGCTGGATAGAACAGAGGACTTGAAGGGGGCTTCTCCCTACACTTCACTAAAAGGGCAAAGGAGTGGCCGTTGCCCCCGCCCATGGGGAAGAGAGGCATCAGAAGAGAGAGAGGGGCTGTGAGCCCTCCCGGGGAAGAGCAGGGCTATCCGAGCCTGGAACTGAGTGACTGACTGGTGTGAGGATCGAGGGGGCCCTCCTTGTTACACAGAGCTCAGGGAATCTGGGGATGCTCTTGTTTTGTTTTGTTTTGGAGCCTTTATGTTTTAGAGCGGTCTTAGGTTCACAGCAAAATTGAACAGCTAGTACAAAGAGCTCCCATATCCCCCCTTCCCACCCCCACCCACATCTCCCGCCAGAGGGGAGCCTCTGTTCCAGTCCGTGAGCCTGCACTGACAAATCACGATCACCCCGAGTCCATCGTTTTCATTAAGGTTCACTCCCGGGGTTGCACGTTCCCTGGGTTTTGACAAATGTATGACAACAGGTACCCACCATTATCGTCTCCTACCGAGTAGTCCCACTGCTTCAGAAATGCCCTCTGCTCAACCTACTCACCCTTCTCTCCCTCCCTGCCCCCACAACCTCCGGCTACAATTGATCTTTTTATTGTCTCCACAGGTTTACCTTTTCCAGAATGTTCTATCTTTGGAATCACACAGTATGTAGCGCCTTCAGAGTGGCTGCCTTCACTTAGCAATTTGCATTAGGTTTCCTCTGTGTGTGATCGCTCATTTCTTTTTAGCGCTGAATAAAATTCCATTGTCTGGATGTAGGGGCTGCTTTTGTTTTGGTTTGCTTTTTATTTTGGCTTTTATCTGGCTTCTCCTGAAGCAATTTCAGCCTGCAAGGCCTTTCTTCCCAGTGACGGCATGGAGCAGGGATCACTGGGTGGACCTGGTGGCCACTCTGCGCCCCAAGGCTGCACCACCCTTGGTGCCCAACAGGTGGCCACACCACCCTGTTCTGGCTTTTAGCGGGCAAGGGCTACGCCATGGAGGATTCCAGGGAGACTGTGAGAGAACAAGGGAAAAACTATGGCTATTCTCTGTGGGCCACCTTTCTCTCACTCTCTTGCCCAGGCAACTTGAGCAGCTAGGCTACATTTCTGAGTTTGAGGAAGGAAGAGGAACATTTTGCTATTTCTGTTCTTCAAGGAAAGAGAAGTTCTAGTGCCTGGCCCTTGCACAGTACTGTCTTCTAGAAGACTAGAAACTTCTAGGAAGTCCGTTTCTCACAATGGGATCTGATCTCAAGTAGGTAATTCTCTGTGCAAATAGCTCTGCTTGCATGAGGGAAGGAGGGAGGCGGGGAGGCGGGAGCCTCCCTGGGGTAAGGAGAAGGTATGCTGGTATGTTTCCATCCTGGGACTGGCAGCCTAAGGAAAAATATTTCTGGTGAAGGAGGTTGCTGTCTTTTGTCAGCAAGATTGGACCATGGCAACAATAAATAAATACCAAAATGCAGTACAAATATACGATGGATATTATTCAGCCTTAAAAAGGAGTAAAACTCTGATAAATGCTACAAAACATTTTGCCAAGTGAACTAAGCCCAACACAAAAGGACAAATACTGTATTTGTACTCATATGACGTACCCGGAATAGTTACATTCATAGAGACGGAAAGTAGAATGGTAGTTTTCAGGGGCTGGGGCGCGGGGAAAGGGGAGTTATTGTTTAATGGGCACAGAGTTTTAGTTTGGGATGACAAAAAAATTCTGAAAATAGACCGTGGTGATGGTTGCACAACATTGTGCATACACTTGATGCCACGGAACTCTGCATTTAAAAATCATTACGATGTTAAATTTTATGTTACACAGATCTTCCTCCATTTACAATCAGATTATGTCCTTGTAAACTCATCATAAATTAAAGATATCATAAGGTGGGGCACCTGGGTGGCTCAGTCGGTTAGAGGTCTCTTGATTTCTGCTCAGGTCATGATCCCGGGGACATGGGATCAAGTCCCATGGCTGGCTCTGCACTGAGCGTGGAGCCTGCTTAAGAGTCTCTCTTTCTCTCGCTCTGCCCCTCTCCCCTGCTTGTGCATGCTCTCTCTCTAAATGGAAAATAAAAATAAAAAAATTCAAACATCATAAGTTGAAAATGCTGAGTATCATAGCTTCGCCTAGAGGTACTTCCATGTGCTCAGAACACTTATGTGAGTCTACAGTTGGGCGAAATCATCAAACACAGAAACTATTTCATAACAGTGTGAATATCTTCCGTAATTTATTGACTGCTGTCCTGAAGGTCAAAAACAGAACAGGTGTATTATTAGGGCTGTAAGGGTGTTGACTGTTCACCTCATCACGTGGCCGACTGGGAGCTGCAGCTTGATGCCAGCGCTCAGGGTCAGAAGAGGGTGTCTGCATGTCGCTGGCCTGGGAAAAGACCAATGTTCAAAACTCGAAGTACAGTGTCACTTTCACACCATCATAGAGTAGGAAAATCATAAATCGAACCGTCATAAGTCTGGGACCATCTGTATATATTTTATCATGAATACTTATTGGTAAAACTGATTGAACCAGGATCATAAAATCCACAGAGTTCATCTTGTTCTTTTACCGTTGTTCACACACACACACACACACACACACATCCCAACATGACATGGAGCCCTGTGTCTTCTACCAAACACTTCAAGGCCGGAGATCTCAGTACCTTGAAAGAGCACTGACCTTCAAGTGGAAAGACCTGTGTTGGTGTCTAATAGCTGAGCCTTTACTTCCTCGTATATAAAATGGGGAAAAATAATAGTTGCCCTATCCTAGTTACGGAACGATCATAGGATCAATGAGGTAATATATTGAAAGTACTTTGTAAACTCTAAAGCAATCTATAAGGATAAGGGATCATTAGATTGTCATCCTGTTGAACTTAGAAGTAAAACAGCCTGTCTTTTTCCCAGCAAAATGGGTTTATTCAGGAATCACAGAGGAACTGCAATTCGGGACAAGCCAGCTGCAGCAAAAGCCATAGGCAAGTAAGGAGAACAAAGGAGAGGAAGCCTCCGATACAGAGTAGAAGGGGGAAGTTGGGAGGGGCTGTTGTAAATGAAAAGTCCATTGGAGGAAAATGGGAGTTGTACTGGCTTTTCATTGGTTGAGTTGTGAGTCTCTCATTGGCTGATTTATTGCCAGGCAAGGAGAAAATCTTCTTTCCTCTTTCTGAGGTAGTAAAGTAGGCTTCTTCCGGTTGGGTTGTGCATTCAAGACCCAACTCTAACTGCTGGGTCTGCAAAGCGCTGGCAGTGGTACAGTGTGAGAGCTCCCCCTTCTGGCCTCCTGACTCCATTTTAAATGAGATTTCCTTTATTCAGCTTCACAACCCTTATTGTCTAGGTCACTGGCTCCAGGTGGGGACACCTGTAATTGTTGGGAAGTTTAGGAAGAATTGTGAAGCAGAAAGCGTTGTTCTCGGTATCACCTCACCTCTTACATAAATATGTCATAGAATGTCCCTTTCCTTTTAGCAAATGTATACTCCATCCAACCCCTTATAATCATGAGCAATGCTAACCTTTTGCCTATAACTAATCCCTCGGAATGATGCTAGGAAAAACTCTCCTATGTGTCTCCTTTACTCATGTTATTATGACACTTGCAACACTTCTGATACCAGATGTGTGAGTTTTTTCCCCACACCAAGCAATTCAGAGACATCAGCTAGGTGTCCTACAATTTAACTCAATTCAGACGTTGCCTATCTGGAGGTAGCATCGGGCCTCATATAGGTTAAGAGCTCAGTCCTACAAGACTGTCCCCCACCCCCTCACTTCAGATGCCAATTGAAAGTCCAGGTCGTCACCCATGCTTCTAACTAATCAGCTATAAATTGGAGGTTCCCACAACCCCTTCTCCAGGTTTGATTAATTTGTGAGAGCAGCCCACAGAGCTCAGGAAAACAGTTTGCTTAATGCTTATATTTATTATAAAAAGATATGATAGAGGATACAGAGGAACACCCAGATGGAGGAGATGCATTGGGCAGGATAGATGGAAAAGGGTGAGGAACTTCCATACCCTCTCTGAGCACTCCGCTCTCCCAGCACCTCCACGTGTTCACCAACCTGGAAACTCTCCAAACCCCATACTATTGGGATTTTATGGAAGCTTCGTCATGTAGGTATAATCAAGTTATTAAGTCCATTTCCAGCCCGTCTACCCCCTTGGAGAATGGGGGCATAGGTCTGAAAATTCCAAGCTTCTCATCATGGCTTGGTCTTTCTGGTGACCAGCCCTCATCCAGAAGCCCACGAAGAGTCACCTCAATAGAACAAAAGATACCGCCGTCGCCCAGGAAATTCCAAGGGATTGTGGAGGCCTGTGTCAGGAACCAGGGCCAAAGACCAAATATTAGAACAAAAGATGCTTCTAGTGCTCTTATCACTTAAGAAATTACAAGGGTTTCAGCAGTTCTGTGCTGGGAACCAGGGACAGAGACTAAGAGATACATTTTTTATTATCTCACAGGAATCAGGGTGCCACACCCTCCAGGAAACTCTTCCAGATACTCCCTCCCTCTTCCCTCACCTGAGCCAGATGGCGTTTGGAGAGCTGAGTTATGAAACGAATATATAAATGAAGTTATAAAGATCTAGGTGTGAATTCTGCCACCATTTACTATGCATGTAACCTTGGCAATAACTTAGCTTCTCTGGGCCTCAACATCTCTCTGTAAGTTAATGACAACAAATTAGTTAACAGGATGGTTTTGAAGATCAAGTGATATAACATAGCCAACAGTGCTAGAAACGGATGATGCTCAATAAATAAATACTAGTTTCCTCCTTTGAGCTCTCTTAGGCCTTTATCGGAGTCTTCAGCCTTCTATTCTAGGTATTGGTGCATTCATTCAACAAACATTTATATGAAGACAATAAGGTATGCAGAAAACTTACATAAGGGATGAAGAGAATGCATGTTGTATTGCTGATTTGTTTAGGATGGTTGGGATGGGTAAGGCATCATGTAGACAGAGAAGTGAAGGAGTGAGCCCTGTTCTTACATATCAGAGGAGAGTAATGGATGAGAGGTGAGTCCTGGAGGAAGGAGTATGCTGCTGTGTTTCTGGAACAGCAAGGAAGCCAAGGTAGCCAGAGCAGAGTAAGCAAGAGAGGGAGGAAGGAAGGACAGAGAAGTGGCAGGGGCCATACCACATGGGGGCTTTGTAGACTGTGACAAGAATTCTGTTTTGTTTCTGGGTGAGGTGGGAAGCCCATGGACAGTGTTGACCAGCAAAGCGGCTGTGTCATGTGTCATTTACTGTATGGTAGCAAGGGTAAAATTAGGGAGGGTTGATGAGGAGACTATTGCCGTAATCCATGTGAGCGGTAGCAGTAGCTTGGACCAGGAAGGCAAATAGAGGTGAAAAGAATGGTCAGATTCTGAATATATATCGATTTGAAAGTAGAGCCAAGAGCACTTGCTGGTGTGTGAGAGGAAGAAGAGCTCAGGCCAAGGCTTTGGTTTTGGTTTTTGCCTGGGGAACTGTGAAAATGGAGTTTTTATCACTGAGATAAGTAAACCTACCAGAAGAGCAGGCTTGGGTGGGGCAGAGTGGGGATGAGAAATTTGTTTTCGTATTTACCTAGCAGTTTACCAGTTCCTATTCTCTTCATCTATTTCTAATGATCCGAATATCCCCTCTTACATTATTTGGCTTCAGCTCGAGAACTTTAGCATTTTTTGCCTGATGATATGCTAATGGTGAATTTTTTTAGTTTCCTTTTATCTGGAAATATGTTTATTTTACCTTTGTTCTTAAAGGAGAGTTTTGCTGGATCTAGAATTCTGGTTTGAAAAGTTTTTACTTTCAGTTCTTTAGAGATGTTGGCCCCGTGGTATCTGGCCTCAATTGTTTCTTTTCTTTCAGCTTTATTGAAGTATAATTGACAACATCGATAAGATATTTCAAGTGTACAACATGTGATTTTGTACACACACATACATACACATTGTGAAAGGATTCCCCTCATTGTGTTAATTAACACATCCATCACCTCACCTATTTACCTTTGTGGGGTGCGTGGTAAGAACATTTAAATTCTTCTCTTTTAGAAGCATTCAATTATATAATACAGTGTTCTCAACTATAGTTACTATGCTATACATGAGATCCTCAGACTTTATTCATCTTATAGCTGAAGTTTGTAGTCTTCTACCAACCTATTTTCCTTATCCTCTAGCCCCTGGCAACCACTTTTCTCCTCTGTTTCTATGCATCTGACTTTTTTTTTTGTTATTATTTAAGATTCCACATATAAATGATACCATGCAGTATTCGTCTTTCTCTATCTGGTTTATTTCACTTACCATAATGCCCTCGAGGTCCATCCATGTTGTGGCAAGTGACAGGATTTCTTCTTTAAGACTGAATGGTATCTCATTGTATTAATATATCACGTTTTCTGCATTCACCTGTTGTCAGACACTTAGGTTGTTTCCATGCCTTGGCTACTGTGAATAGTGCTACAATGAACATGGAAGTACGGATACCTCTTTGAGATAATGGTTTCACTTAGGACACACACCCAGAAGTGGGATTGACTTTGGAATCAGACTTACAGTTTTTTGATCACTTGGCTTTTTTCATTTCTCTCTCTCTCTCTCTCTCTCTCTCTCTCTCTCTCTCTCTCTCTCTCCCTCCCTCCCTCCCTCTCTTTCTCTTGTTTTGTTTGGATCAGGTTTTTTTCTTCTTTTCTTTTTTTCCAGGATAATTTTAACAAACAAATCAAAGTATACCAAGCTAAGGGTCCAAACGTTTCCCACTACAAGCAAGGAGGAGCTCTGCAAAGGACTAACCAGTGGGAAAGAGCAGCCAAATTCAACAGCAGAGTACACACAGCATACACTAGAAACACTTTCTGTAGTGCCAGGCCCTGGACAGTGTATGGCCACTTTTTGATATAGCATTACTCACAGGTGCAGGAAACATAATAAGCTTTCACAACACACAAAAGACAGAAACTTAGCCAAAATGACAAGATGGAGGAATTTTCCCCAAAAGAAAGGTCAAGAAGAAATCACAACCAGGGACTTGCCCAAAATAGATATAAGTAATATATCTGAACAACAATACATAATACATAACATAAGACTGTTAGTTGAGCTTGAAAAAAGCATACAAGACACCAGAGAAACCCTTGATACAGAGATCAGAGACCTAAAACTAGTCAGACTAAAATAAAAAATTCTATAACTGAAATGTAAAACTGACTGGATACAGTCACAATGAAGATTGAAGAAGCAGAGGATAAAATAGGTGATAGAGAAGATAAAATTATGGGAAATAATGAAGCTGAAAAGAAGAGGGGAAGAAAACTATTAGATCATGAAGGGAGAGTTAGGGAACTCAGTGATTCCATAAAGCAAAATAATATCCATACCATAGGAGTCCCAGAAGAAGAGCAGGAAAAAGGGACATAAGGTTTCTTTGAACAACTTTTAGCTAAGAACTTCTCTAATCTGGAGAAGGAAACAGGCATTCAAGTCCAAGAGGTACAGAGAACTCCCCTCAAAATCAACAAAAACAGGTCAACACCATTACATATCATAGTGAAATTTGCAAAATACAAAAATAAAGTGAGAATTCTGAAAGCAGCTAGGAACAAAAGGTCCTTAACCTACAAGGGCAGACACATAAGGGTAGTAGCAAACCTGTCCACCGAAACTTGGCAGAACAAAAGGGAGTGGCAGGAAATAATCAATGTGCTGAATGAGAAAGATACACATTGAAGAATTCTTTATCCAGTAAGGCTGCCATTCAGAATAGAAGGAGAGATAAAGAGTTTCCCAGACATACAAAAACTAAAGGAGTTCATGACCTTAATCCATCCCTGCAAGAAATTTTAAGGGGGAGTCTCTGAATGGGGGAAAAAAAAGGCAACAAAGACTACAAAGGATCAGAGAACATTACCAGAAATACCAACATTACAGTTAACACAATGGCACTAAATTCATAACTTACAATAATCACTCTGAATGTAAATGGACTAAATACTCCAAAAGACATACGGTGTCAGAATGGGTAAAAAAAAAAAAAAAAAAAAAAAAAACCAACAACCATCTATACGCTACATACAAGAGACTCATTTTAGACCTAAAGACACTTGCAGATTGAAAGTGAGGGAATGAAGAACCATCTATCATGTTAATGGATGTCAAAAGAAAGACAGAGTAGCCATATTTATATGAGACAAACTATATTTTACAACAAAGAATGTAACAAGAGATGAAAAAGGGCATTATATCATAATTAAGGAGTCTATCCACCAAGAAGATCTACCAAATGTAAATATTTATGCCCCCAACTTGGAACACCCAAATATAGAAATCATTTAATCACAAACATGAAGAAACTCATTGATAATAATGCCATAATAGTAGGGGACTGTAACACTCCACTTACAGCAATGGACAGAGCATCTAAGCAGAAAATCAACAAGGAAACAATGCTTCGAACGACACCCTGGACCAGATAGGCTTAACAGATATATTCAGAACATTTTATTCTAAAGTAGCAGAATGCACTTCTCCAGTGCACATGGAACATTCCCCAGAATAGATTACATACTGAGTCACAAATCAGCCCTCAACAAGTACCGAAAGATCAAGATCATACCATGCATATTTTCAGACCACAATGAAAATGCTATGAAACTAGAAATCAACCACAAGAAAAAATTTGGAAAGACTACTAATACTTGGAGATTAAAGAACATCTTACTAAGGAATGAATGAGTTAACCAAAAAATTAAAAGCACATGGAAGCCAATGAAAATGAAAACACAGCAGTCCAAAACCTTTGGGTTGCAGCAAAGACAGTCATAGGAGGGAAGTATATAGCAACCCAGCCTTTCCTAAAGAAGGAATAAAGGTCTCAAATATACAACCTAACCTTAGACATAAAAGAGCAGGAAAAATAACAGCAAATAAAGCCCCAAACCAGCAGAAGATGGGAAATAATAATGTTTAGAGCAGAAATCAATGATATTGACATAAAATTAAAAAACAATAGATCAATGAAATTAGGAGCTGGCTCTTTGAAAGAATTAACAAAATTGACAACCCCCTTAGCCATACTTATCAGAAAGAGAAAGGTGTCTCTGTTGGCTAAGCATTGGATTTTGGCTCAGGACATGATCTTATGGTTCATGAGTCTGAGCCCCATGTTGGGCTCTGTGCTGACAGCTCAGAGCTTGGAGCCTGCTTCGGATTCTGTGTCTCCTTTTTTCTCTGCCTCTCCCCTATTCATGCTCTGTCGCAAAAATAAATAAACTTAAAAAAAAAAAAAAAAAAAGAGAAAAAGGAAAGGACCTAAATAAAATCACCAGTGAAAGAAGAGAGATCACAACCAACACCACAGAAACACAAATAATTATAAGAGAATACTATGAAAAATTATATACTAACAAACTGGGAAATCTGGAGGAAATGGACAAATTCCTAGAAACTCACAAACTACCAAAACTGAAACAGGAAGAAATAGAAAATTTGAATAGACCCGAAACCACCAAAGAAATTGAATCAGTAATCAAAAAATCTCCCAACAAACAAGAGTCCTGGGCCAGATGGCTTTCCAGGGGAATTCTACCAGACATTTAAAAAAGTTAATATCTATCCTTCTCAAATTGTTCAAAAAATAGAAATAGGAGGAAAACTTCCAAACTCATTCCATGAAGACACCATTACCTTGATTCCAAAACCAGACAAAGACCCCACTAAAAAGGAGAATTATAGACCAATATCCCTGATGAATCTGGATGCAAAAACTGTCAAGATAGTAGCAAATCTAATTCAACAATACTTTAAAAAAATTATTCACCATGATCAAGTGGGATTTATTCCTGGGCTGCAGGGCTGGTTCAGTATTTGAAAATCAATCAACATGATACTCCAATAAAAGAAAAGATAAGAACCACATGACTCATGGGATGCCTGAGTGTCTCGGTCAGTTACGCTTCTGACTTTGGCTCAGGTCATGATCTCACAGCTTTTGAATTCACGCCCTGTGTCAGGCTCTGTGCTGACAGCTCAGAGTCTGGAGCCTTCTTCAGATTCTGTGTCTCCGTCTCTCTCTGCCTCTCTTCTGCTCATGCAGGAGTATTCTCTTACTTGTGCTCGCTTACTCTCTCCCTATCTCTCTCTCAAATATAAGCAGTTAAAAAAAAAAAGTAACCATATGATCTTGTCAATAGATGCAGAAAAAGTATTTGACAAAATACAGCATCAATTCTTGATAAAATCCTGTAACAAAATAGGGATAGATGGAACATACCTCAACATCATAAAGGCTTTATATGAAACACTCACAGCTAATATCATCCTAAATGGGGAAAAACTGAGAACCTTTCCCCTATGGTCAGGAACAAGACAAGGATACCCATTCTCACCATTACTATTTAACATAGTACTGGAAGTCTTAGCCTAATCAATCAGACAACAAAAAGAAATAAAGGGCATACAAATCAGTAAGGAAGAAGTAAAACTTTCACTATTTGCAGATGACAAGATACTCTATGTAGAAAACCTGAAAGACTCTGCAAATAATAATTGCTAGAACTAACACATGAATTCAACAAAGTCACAGGATATAAAATCAACGTGCAGAATCTGTTGCATTTCTATACACCAACAACAAAGCAGCCGAAAAAGAAATTAAGGAATCAATCCCTTTTACAATTGCACCAAAACCAAGAAGATACCTAGGAATAAACTTAATTAAAGAGGTAAAAGATCTTTACTCTGAAAACTATAGAAAACTTATGAAAGAAATTGAAGAGGACACAAAGAAATAGAAAAACATTCCATGCTCTTGGATTGTAAAAACAAATATTGTTAAAATGTGTATACCACCCAAAGAAATCTATGCATTTAATGCAACCCCTGTCAAAATACTACCAGCATTCTTCACAGGGCTAATTCTAAAATTTGTATGTAACCACAAAAGGCCCCAAATGGCCAAAGCAATCCTGAAAAATAAAAACAAAACTGGAGACATCACAATTGTGGATTTCAAGTTATATTACAAAGCCATAGTCAAGCTATACTATACACAAAGCTATATCAAGACACCATAGTACTGGCACAAAAATAGACACATAGATCAATGGAACAGAATAAAAAACCCAGAAGTGGACCCACAACTATATGGCCCACTCATCTTGGACAAAACAAGAAAGAATATCCATTGGAAAAAGACAGTGTTTCAACAGTGTTGAGAAACTGGATGGTGACATGCAGAAGAATGAAACTGGACCACTTTGTTACACTATACACAATAATAAATTCAAAATGGATGAAAGACCTAAGTGAGAAAGGAAACCATCAAAATCCTAGAGGAGAACACAGGCAGGAACCCCTTTGACCTTGGCTGAGGTAACTTCTTATTAGACATGTCACCGAAGGCAAGGGAAACAAAAGCAAACATGAACTATTGGGACCTCATCAAGATAAAAAGCTTCTTCACAGCAAAGGAAACAATCAACAAAACCAAAAGACAGCCTACAGAATGGGAGAAGATGTTTGCAAATGACATATCTGATAGTTAGTATCCAAAATCTATAATAAAAGAACTTATCAAACTCAACACCCAAAAAACAAAGAACCCAGTTAAGAAATGGGCAGAAGACATGAATAGACACTTTTCCAACAGACACATGAAAAGATGTTCAATCACTCAACATCAGGGAAACACAAATCAAAACCATGATGAGATACCACCTTAACACTTGTCAGAATGGCTAAAAATTAACAACACAAGAACAACAGGCATTGGCAAGGATGCAGAGAATGGGAAACTCTCTTGTACTTCTGGTGGGAATGCAAACTGGTGCAGCCACTCCAGATAACAGTATGGGGTTTCTCAAAAGACTAAAAATAGAATTACCCGATGATCCAGCAATTGCACTATTATTTATCCAGAGGATACACAAATACAGATTCAAAGAAGTAAATGCACCCCAGTGTTTATAGCAGCATTATCAACAATAGCCAAACTATGGAGACAGCCTAAATATCCATTGACTGAGGAATGGATAAAGATGTGGTATATACACACAGTGGAATATTACTCATCCATCAAAAAGAACGAAATCTTGCCATTTGCAATGATGTGGATAGAACTAGAATGTATTATTCTAAGTGAAATAAGTCAATAAGAGAAAGACAAATGCCATATTTCACTCATGTGTAATTTAAGAAACAAAACAGATGAACATATGGGAAGGGGGAGGAAAGAGAAGAAACCACAAGAGACTCTTACTAATAGAGAACAAACTGAGGGTAGATGGAGGGAGGTGGGTGGGAGATGGGCTATATGAGTGATGGATATTAAAGAGGGCACTTGTTGGGATGAGCACTGGGTGTTGTGTGTAAACGATGAATCAGTGAATTCTATGGAACAAATATTGTACTGTATATTAAAAATTTAAAAATAAAATGATCTGCTCATTCTAACATCTGGGTCATCTCACAGTCAGTCTCTGTTGATTATCTTTTCTCTTGAGAAAGGGTCACAAATTCCATTTCTTCATATGGCGAGTAATTTGGGATATTTTTGACATTGTGATTGTTAAGTTATAGAGGCTGTGGATTCTGTTCTATAGTTTCCCTCCAAATGCTGAATTTTGGGTTGGTTATTTGTTCATTTGAGACAGCAACTAACGTGATTGGATAAAACTGTAACTTGTCTCTTGGGTCACAGCTCAAATCTCAATTCAGTTCTTTTATTCTTATCTGGATCACTTGAGCCTGATTCATGTGTGCACAGTTCAGAAACTGGCCAGAGATTTGGACAGAGTTTGTATACGGAATGTGCACTTCTTCCTTTCTGGCTCTCTTCCTGGATTCCTCCTCTCACTTTCTAAAGGCTATGGTTGCCTCAAACCCTATCCTTTGATTCTTCAGGCCAAAAGGACTGTAGGCTTTCTATCATTTTGTCTGTCCTGTAGGAACCTACTGTGGCAGCATTTAACACAGTAACTTCCAGGTTAAAAGCCATAAAAAAAATAAAAAAGGAAAGTCATCCTGTGCATTCATTTTTACGAGTATTGACTCCTCTCCAGAAATTCCTTGTTTTTGTTCAGTCTCTAGGGCCTTCAGGTAGTTGGCCTTTTTTTTTTTTTTTTAATGTTTTTATTATAAAAGTGGTCATCATCGTTATCTGCAGGAGTTTGTCTAATAAAAGCTTACTGAGCTACCCTGGAACCAGAAATGTTAGTATTTTTGTTTCAGACACGTCAAGTTTGAGATGTCCATTAGGCATCCAAGTGGAAATGTTCACTAGCCAATTGGATATGAACCTGGAGTTTTGGGGAGAAATCATTTAACATTTGACAGGCTATAGATGGTATATAGTCATGTGAGTGGGTAACATCATGATATGAGTATACTTGTAGAAGAGAAAAGGCCCAGAACCAAACCCAGGAAGTGTGCAGATCAAGAAAGAGTGGACAATGAGGGGTCAACACACACACACACACACACACACACACACACACACACCCCAAAACCAACCAACTAACCAACAAACAAAAAAACCAAGAGAGTTTGTCTTGAAGTCCAATTGAAGAAAGTATTTCAAAAAAAGGCAAAGTAGTCAACTGTATTAAATACAGCTGAAGGTTAAGATAACAATTAAAAACTGACTACTGGACTTAGCAATATGAAGGTCACTGGTAAACCTGAGGATATTTTTGTTCAGGTGGTTGAGTCAGAAGTCACTGAAATGAAGCGAAGAGTTGGAGTCCAAGAGCGTGGAGAATTCTCTCAAGGAATTTTACCCTCAAAGAGAAAAGAAACATGGGACCGAAGCTGGAGGAGGATATGAAGTGAAGAGAAATTTCGTTTTGATTTTTGACAATGGGAAAAATCAGACCATGTTGCTATGCTAAAGTGAGGCGTAGCTGAGATTGAATAATTGATGTGGAGAGAGAGAGAGAGAGAGAGAGAGAGAGAGAGGAGACAGGATCCTGTGCTCAAGTGGAGCGTTGGCCTTAGACGGAATTACGAGCAGCTCATCCATAGCAGCTGGAGGTAAATAGAGAAGCTGTTACATATTGGATGTGATGAGGGTGAGGAGGGGACCATGAGGGGACCTGGCCTAGGACTCAAAAGAGGCAGCAGGCCAAAAAGAAATCCTCTTTATTTTTTAAAACAGTTTGCACTGGATTTTTTGTGACTCAGAACCAAAATCTTCCTAAATGATAAATATGGGTTTTTTCATATGTTTCAAAAATGAATGATCATAGAACAGAGGGCTATTGTTTATAAGAAATGATTACAAAGTAATGAAACTTCGTTCTAATAGACCAGAAGTTCTGAGTCCAAATGCGTATTTGCTGGGCACCCGGGTGGCTCAGTCAGTTGAGTGACTCTTGATATCGGCTCAGGTCATGATCTCACAGTTTGTGAGTTCTAACCCCGTATTGGGCTCTGCACTGACAGTGCAGAGGCTGTTTGGGATTTTCTCTCTGCCTCTCTCTCTGCCCCTCCCCTGTTCGAGTGCATGCATGCACATGCATGTGCGCGCTCTCTCTCTCTCAAAATAAATGAAAACTTTAAACAAAACAAAAAATAGGTGTTTTCCATTCTTTCAATTAGTTCTAGGGAACTATTCTGAAGAATATTGCCACAACTCAAAATATTTTTGGTCACGGTTTTGCTTTGAATTGCTTTTAATTTTTTATTATTTTTAATGTTTATTTATTTTTGAGAGAGAGTGTGTGAGCAGGGGAGAGGCAGAGAGAGAGACACACAGAGAATCTGAAGCAGGTTCCAGGCTCTGAGCTGTCAGCACAGAGCCCCATGTGCTGGGCTCGAACTCATGAGCCGTGAGATCATGACCTGGTCTGAAGTCGGATGCTTAACAGACTGAGCCACCCAGGTGCCTCTAGAATTGGTTTTAAATTCTGAGTTACATGTTTTGAATACCCTCAACGACAATAAATTATGGTCTTTTGTTGGTGGATTTGATATTGGATATAGACAAAACTAGTTGGAGTTGAGTCTCGCAAGTACCCGTTTTAGGTCAAAACTTGTTCCACAGGGAGTCCAATGTGCTCCAGAGCCTGAGCACAGAAAAGAAAAGAGAGCTCATTCTTTGGAGTAAAACAGGCATCTCTTGGATTCCGCTGGGTAAGCCTGACCGTTCAGCCTTGTGGAATATTTGCAGCGGAAACCATCCTGCTGATGTCAAGGAAAATAGTCTATGTAAACTCACTTCTGATGCGCAGGAAGTTAAAACTTCTACTTTGAGGATGTATTTCAAAGTCTCAGTAGAGACACTGATAATCACTCAGACGTGTGTGAGGCAAGAGAGCCACAGAAGGGCCTTCTCACCTGACTTATCTTTCACAGCGAGTCTGCATGTTTAGATAAACCAAAGCGATAGCAGCCATTTGTACTGCTAATTTCCCACGAAAGTTTGTATTCTTCTGAAGAGACGACTCAGGCAGCCTTTGGAAGTGTGGAAGGAGAATTAGACTGGGTCAGAAAACACGGGCTCAGTTTCGGCTCTTCTGTTTATTGGCCATGCAACCTTGGGCGAGAAACACATTTGAGCCTCAACTTCCTCACCTGTAAACGCTAGTGATTCATATTCTACTCAAAAGATTAAAAGGGGAAAGGTTTACAAAGGTACCTCGCCAAGGGTCGTCATAGTAGGAGTCATGTGGTAATAGTCAAAGGGTTCGTTGGGTGAAAAAGGGGAGGGAGAGAGACTTGCTGTTTCACCTGCAGTGAGAAGGATCTACCTCCTTTTGTTCTCTGAATTTTGTAATGTCTCCATATATTACCTATTCCAAAACATTATAGAAAAATGTCAGAGTTTTTGAAGCATTTGTTGGTTTGTTATTTGCCTTTGACCACAAGACAACCCCATCCTAGGGTCAAGCTGCATGAGCTATACCACATCCTGCTTTTTAATGCCCATTCAGGCTCTCAGTATAAGTCAGGTGGGTAGAAATGGGCTTTTGACAGAACAAATTCCAATGTGAAAGACAAAAGGTGTTGTGCCTAGCTCCGGTTTTTGTAAAATGATACCTAAAAAACTCCAGCACTTAGGTGAGCTACGACAGGGTACAGCTGCCATACAAACACTGATGGCCAAGGTGTCTTCCAGAAGGCTCCTTCCAGAAGGGTAGGGGAAGCTACTCTTGGTAAGGCGGTTACAGCTCAGAACCATTCTGCCACAGGTCATACCAGTGTTCTTTTGTTGGTCAGTTCCTTCAGTCTGCAGATAATAGAAAATAAGTCTACTCAGCAGGTTAAATTCAGGAAGCTGGAGGGAGGGGGTGTGAATTATGCAGCTAATTCATTGATGTAACTGAAGCCCTCAGGGAATCTTGGGCAAAAGCCCTCGAGGGGCTGAGACGGAAGGGTCAAGGAAACAGATCTGGTTATGGGGCAGACTCCATAGGCTCAATGGGCACAGAAGCTTCTGACTTCATCCCGGGGTGAGGTTAGAGTGTGGTCAATATGAAAGTGCCAAGATGGTGGCTGTCATTGTGGCAACATGTTTCTACAAAGCAGCAGGACTCTCAGGGGAACGATCTCATTCGAGGTCGGCAGCATCTTTCTGAGGAAAGTTGGGTATCCTTCCTGGGTGTTCTGCCACTGCCTCCTCGATTGGGAACACAACTCATCAGAGGTTGGTCCTGAATCTGGCTGTCACCTTGCTCCAATCAGGACTGTACCTGGTGGCCATCTTGCTCTGAGCCTGACCAGATAAAATTAATCCGAAACAGGATTTGGCCCACAGAACATCCTGCTCCCATTCTGACATAGTAGCTTTCAAGCTTTTTGTTTCACTAATTTTACATCATCACTCAGCACACACACACCTATGATATTTATACGCACACATTATTGGAACACAATTTTAATGAGACTTAGTACTAATTACTTGTAATGAACTCTGACAGTTTTCTATTGTCATTGTTTTTTTAATGCTAGTTACAACCAACCAAATTGATTACATAACTCACTAGTTGGTTCTAACCAGGAATTTGGAAAACATACAAGTTAGTCAGCTTTGGTCTGTCTGATTCTCACACAGCGGTGAGCCACGGAAGGGTCCCAAGAAGTCTCAATAACAATTGATTATGTCGACTTACCTATTTGTTCCCATAGATCGGCATATACAAACTTCAGAATGCATTTATATAAATGTATACTTTGTCTTCCTTGAGCTGACGTCAAATACATGCACTTTTCTGCACACTGAGGACCACAGAGCTGAGCTCACCACTTCGTTCCTTGTTTCTCTGAGCTATTGCACCCACTGATCCAACTTCCCGCACTTAGTCCCTGTGGCGGGTCCCTGAAGTTAAAATATTTGAATCAAAGCAAGCCAGGGGAGAAAGAGACCTTAAGGATCATTTAATACAACCACCCCTTTGATGACTTTCAGTCTCTAGTTCCTGCTTACACTCCTCCAGAGACAGAGAGCTCACTCTTTACTGCGAGCAACCTCTTCCTATGACTTCTATTTCTTAGTTTCTGTGTCAAAATTAGTGAGTCAATATGTATTTTTGGAATAATGCCTGGCATATCGTAAGCACTCAGGGTTTCTCACTAGTATTATTAGTAATGGTTGTATTAGTGCTATTCATAGTAGTCACTAATATCACCCCTTTCTCACATGACTGCCCTTCATGTTTAAAGGAAAGAATCACATCTCCTGAGTCTTCTCTTTGTCTGCTAAACGTCCCCAGTTCCGTCAGTCCTTCTGCTGTAGTGTGGTTTCCCGACCCTTCCCATCTAGCTCGCTGCCCTCCAGATGCAGGCTGGGCTCCAACGGGTTTGAGGCTTCTCTGAAAATACCAGCTTTCAGAATTAGACGCCAGACTCCTCATCTCTGGCATCAGGGCAGAGAACAGAGACCCTCACCTCCCGTGACCTGGAGCTTGGAGGTTAATGATGCTGCCCAAGGTTATTAATAGCCCACATCAGAGCAGAGGGAGACCTGTAAGCACAAATAATGGAGGAGTAGGAGGGGTGGCGTACCTCCCTTCAGGGCGGGTCCCTTGCGGGGATATTAACAAGCATCCTGGGAGGACCCAGGTCTGCAGGAATGTGGTTAGCCCTCCAGGAAGAGCTGACTATCCAACGGCTGCACGAGGCATCTCAGACTCAAGCAGCTACAGGGAGATGAGACGGAGTAGAGGGGCTCTGACAAGCCTGGGCGACCCATCTTCCATCTAAGCAACGAAGCATTGACTCATGGGCCCCTGAATGTTTTGGAAAATCCTCCACATTTTCCAAAGAACTCAGAAATGTGAATTTTTTAAATATAGAGTCATCCCGTTTTAAAATGTCAACTAATTCAATTTTTTTTTTTTTTTCAAAACATGGTATGAGGTATCAGTGTCCAAGAGAAGCCGGACCACTGTGACCTTGGTTCTCCTTCTGGGTCCCTGTTCTCTAGCTGCAGCGCTGGGGGGCTGGGGCCAGATGGGGCCTGATGACTGGCCCACTCACCTTTTACTCCAGTCTCTCCAGACAGTTCTCAAGTTACTGCTGCAGCCAGGGCCAAAGTCAGGAAAACAGCTCTGTCATCTAAGCAGCCAGAGCGAGCCTGCCTGAGTCTCACGCCTCGTGTTTTCTGGGAAGGTGGAAAGAGCAGTTGAGCCTGCAATCCCTTGCAGGCTTTGAGTGAAATCCAATCCCCCACCCCCTAAAGGGACAAGAACGTTAGTATCTACCAGCTTCCTGAGGGAGGAAGAAACCAGGCATTTCTTGGCCTCTGGCTTCCTGGGTGACTTCATACCCTACTTCCCAAAGACAATGGTTATCTCTTCGCAAAATAGTGAACCTATAAATGCTTTGTGTGTTTTCAGATGTAAAACACGCGACGAGAGGGTAAAATGTAGTTGCTCATAAATTTTTAGACTCACTATGGGATCCACAGAATCAAACTTTTAGCTCCACAAGGAAGCTTTCAACCAGCTAGATGGCTAAATCAGGTAAACTGAGGCAGAGAGTAATTTGCCTAGAGTCTTGCCACGGGTTCCCTGACTCCTCTGTTTCATATAATCTTCCTAGTGCCTTGGGAAAATGAACCACAATGGCCCCTCACCCCAACCCAACCACTCACACATTTACAACCGGCCCGATCAACTCGCTTGAGAGATAGTATCGCGTTTTATGCAAAGTGGGAATTTGGGGATAATAAATAATGAGATAATAAATAAGAAAATGCGAAAACCTGGAGATTATGTTTTTCAAAATATCAGTGAAAATATCAAAGCCTCCAATTATAAGCAATACATGAAATCATGTGAGTCCCCAAAAGTTTTAAATATTTGTCACAAGTTCCATAATTTGAAACCTCCGGCAGGCCAAGGGCATGGCCAACTGTTTGTGCCAACTGTTCATGTGTCAGCTGTCACATCGTTGATATAACGTTAGCTAGTGACAGAAACGACTACCAGACATTGTCAGGATTGGTTTGAATTTACATGAGCTTTAAAACATGCAGGTCTTCAAAATGCATCTTTTTTTTTTTCATGTTTATTTATTTTTGAGAGAGCAGGAGAGGGCAGAGAGACAAGGAGACAGAGGATCTGAAGCAGGCTCTGTGCTGACTGCGTTGGGCTTGAATTCAAGAACTGTGAGATCATGACCTGAGCCAAAATTGGACGCTTAACCGACTGAGCCACCCAGATGCCCCTCAAAGTGCATCTTTTACATAAAACGAACTGCCCCAAACTCCACTGAATAGGTTTTATTGTTCTCTCCATCGGACGGAGTCCGCTCTGGCCAGAGATCTCTTGGTGATGGGAGAGACATTGCTGGCTGCTTTCCCAACACAGCTATTCCTTCTTCCTACCTTGTGAATTGAATCTCAGTTTTGTTTAGATATTGATCAACAATATGCCCAAGGAAGGTGTTATCAGCCCTAGGAGGTGAGTCATGCTTGGTCTAGGTCAGTCATGATAAATCTGTCTCCTTTGCCAGTGACTGGTTTCAGAGAGGTGATAATATGACCCAGTTCTGCCTCGTGAGACCTAGTGAGTAAGTGGTGGCTGGAGAAATTTGGGAAAAGTTTCCTCTGACAAAAACAGAAAGACACACACAAACACACAGCTGCATTTCCTCCTACCTTTGGTCATTGTTATATAAAAATGGGATGCTCGGAGATGTGGCAGCCATTTTGTAACCATGAGGGAAGCGAAGAGAATCATTGAGAAGACCTACTATATGCCAACTGAAACATGTGTTTCATAGTAATGATAAAAAGGACAAAGGAAGAGAAGAACCTAGGTGCCGAGAGGTGAGGAATATTGAGCCAGACCTCCTAGCAAGCCAAGACCTGGGATGATATCAGGCTCCCACTCTTGACCCTTGAGCTCTTTCTCCTACAATAGATTGTGAAAGAGATAGGGACAGAGGGCACTCAGAAGATGTGGGGATGTGGGAGGCTCTGAATGTCCCACGCACACGGAGAGGTGTGTGCATGTGTCATGTGTCATGTACCATAGGCCATAGCAAGTACGCTCTGGAGAAGACATGAGGGGTACGCTGCCTCACAGGTATGTAGGGAGCTTTGTGATGATGTGAACACCCCTTGGAAATTAAGTCACTCATCAATTCACTCCATCATTTTCACTCCATCAGTTCTACTAATTTGCAAAATGCTGGCTTTGGACCACACCCTGTGCTGCTGCTTTGGGGGATGCAAAGAATCAGAACATAGGCTTGTTGCCTTTTCGAGGCTGGCAGGCCTAGATAGGGAGGGGAATCATGCCTGCAAAGAATTAGGAACCAAGACAGGACAGAGCAAATACGAGGTGAAGGGACCAGACAGTCAGGGCTCAGGGATTTAGAGAGGGGAGTGGTCCCTGGGACGTGGGCAGTCAGGAAGGGCTTCACAAAGGTGGAAGACAAGAAAACGAAGGAGTCAGATGGTGGAGGTTTGGGGCCCGGAAGACAGGGAGAACAAAAGACAGAGTTTGGGTTGTCAGGAAAAGGAGACTTCATCTTACTTCTTCCTTACACCGATGGGAGAGGTTTAAATCCTCAGTCTTCATCTACATTCTAATCCATGGCTTCATTCATTTCAACCCGTTTTTATTGAGTGGCTACTGTATCTACTGGTACATACAGGCAATTTACAGCTACAGAGAGGCAAATCCCTCTAGGAGCCCTGCCTCCATGTTAAGACAGACCTGTGGTCAGCCAAAGACTGGAGATAAGTGTTGTCACAGGAGTAGACACAGGGTGCCACCATGCCTGGCCAGAGAAAGAACACAACAAAATGGTTTTTCAGGGACTACAGACTGAAATTTATCTTGGGGCTCTAGGGAGTCCTCTAGGCTTGGTGCAGGGATGCTAGGCTGCTGATTAACTCACTCCCGACTCAACTTTCTGTTGATATTCAGTTCCTTTGGACAAGAGCTCACCCTTGTCTCTGTGTGGATGACAGACACCCCTGATCAGCCCAGTTATTTCGGTCTCTCATCCCAAGGAAGGAGGCTGAATGAGGAGAGATTCTATTTCACTACTCTGAGCAGATTCTCTTTGCTTTGAGTTGTATGGACATCTGTTAAGTAGACACCTATTGTCCTGGGGTGAGAAAGGGTGTGACAGGACAGCACGGGCCTGTCCCCCTCACACGTTCCTTTGTAGGCAGAGCTTGAAGTTTGATGGAAGGAGGCAGGCAGTTGTTCAATGGCCCCGTGCTTCCTGGGGAACCTGCCCCTTGCTCATTGGGGATCATCTATGCTAATATCTCTCATGGACGGAGGTGGCCCCATGCATGGTGAACTGCTGGGAGAGAATGTCAGGGATCTTGGGAAGGAAGTGCTCGGAGTTTGACATTCGGTTTGCAGAGTGTGAAGGGATTGAGGCCATGTTGAATGGTCAGCCTGGTGAGGCAGGATCCAACAGGGCACAGGTTCTTCTCTGGGCATCGTTGGAGGCCCCCCTGCTCAGCCAAGCCCATTCCTGCCTAACGTCATTGTCTCGGACGGACAGGAGGAACCAGGAAGTGGTCAAAGTGGTCCACTGCCCTGAGATAAGGTGTGGCACGAGAAGGGGCGCTGGTCCCAGGGTGAGAAGGCAGGCGTTGGCCTTAACTGGCCTCAGGGCATCTTTCCCCACGGGACAGCGTTTGCCCAGGACAAGTCATCCCAGGTCTGTCAACAATTTCCATCTCCATTCAACAAATACCTTTCGTGTAAGACTCAAAGGGGTACAACAGGAGCTCTTGCTTTAGAGGAGTTTGCTGCCAATTTGGGTGCTGACGGAGAGACCCAACATGGGCGGGAGCTTCCCAGGAGGCTGAGAGCACAGCTGGTGGGAGGGGCCTGGAAACAAGCTCTGGAGTGAGCACCTCGGAGGACCTGCCAGCAGCCAGGTGCCGTGCTGAGCACTTCACACACAGAATTTCATTTTACCCGCACCTCCCAAAGGTACACAGCGTCCCCTCCTCTTATAGATTGGGAAACAGGCTCAGAAGACATGAAGCAACTTGCTCAGGGACACAGAGCTGGAAAACGGCCAAGCAGAGATGAAGGTCAGATACCGCTGCCTCCAAAGCGCACTCTTTTCTCGTGCATTTTGCTTGGCTGCCATGTGAGACCGATGGGTTGGAAATGGATCTGGAGGGTGGGAAGGAGCTTGTCAGACGGAGCCTTGTCAGGAGGAAAGCACAGCCTGAGGAAAGGTGCGGAGGCCGTGCGGTACCAGAAATGTGGTCAAAGGGCATCTTTGAGGATAAGGCCGGAGGGAAGGTCTGGGTCTGGAGGGCCTGGGCCTGGGGCTGGGACCCCTTCCCGAGGCCACGGGAACCACTGGTGGAGGGCAGAGGCCTGATGACAAAGAGAGGAAGTGAGGATGGAGGAGGGAAGAAGCAAACCAAGACTGGAGGAAGGAGAATATTCTGGAGATGTGAGCTGGAGGCAGGAAGAAAGGGGAGGAGCTGCCCCTTCATGTGGGCAGTGGAGTTACTTAGAGAAGAGCCGCCCAGAGAAGCTTGTCCTGGCCTGAAGGTGCAGCAGGCAGACCTCAGGGAGGAGCCCGGAGCCCCCACCACCTTGGGGAGGAGACAGAGAGGCCAGGAGTGGGGCCAAGGAGAAGAGGAAGAAGGGCCCGTGAACGGTCAAGGTGAGAAACGACTTTTTGTTGGTTTGGTTGAAGGGACAAAGAAGGGACAGGGTCTGGTGAGAACCACACCATCAGGACTCAGAGGGTTCCCTCAGACCCAGTCCTGCCTGTGGCGTGTTGTGTCCGTGAGTCTGCGCTTCTGGGTCAGAGCAGAAGGGACTCTGAGGAATGGGCTCCTACAGGATGATGGCTGCTTTTGCTTGTCCTGCGTGGCATTGGATCTGCAGTGCTGGAGAACCACTGGGCCAGTGCCCTTGACCCGGATGGGAGTAGCCATGCCCACACCACCCCGTCTCCGGGAATCCCCGTCCCACACAGGTCAGACCTGCCAGGCCAGCCCCTTAGCCGTCTGTCCGCTCCTGGCTGACCTCCCTGCCTTAGCTCACACGCCTGCAGTTAGCACACTTGGCTTCTTCCGCACCTTTCTCTGCCTCCTCCAAGCAGCTTTCCCTCATGGGTCCGCTGCCTGCTCTTATGCTCGATGGCTTAGCATGCATCTATGTAGTCTTTCCTCTCACTTAGAGTTTCTAGATTTTATTTTTTGTACCTGCTCATCTTATTTCCCCAGAGAGATGAGAAGGTCTTAGAGGACAGGGATCCGTCTTCCATTTTCCCGTCGCTCATGTAACACCTAAAATTGGTTCACGGGGGGAATTTCCCTTCCACCCGCCCACAGTGCCTCCAGGACGGTAGCCCCCAAACCGACCCGGAAGACATGGCGGAGCACGGGAGGGGCGTTGGGCATGGAGATGCTGAAGCGCGCCTCCACCTTGATGGTTCTCTGGAACACTGCTCAGCTGTGGGGACGTGGTGGCAGTCCAACCCCCTTACTCCATCGTCGGGCAAACGGCAGTCCCCTGGGTGGGGCGCAGGTGCCCAGGGTCTCTGAGAAACACCACTGTGACCAACGATGACCCCCTTTTGCTACCACTCAGTTTCCCAGGCCTTGCACACCCCGCCGTCTGTAGCATTCCCCATTTTGGAAACGCCTCTCTCCCAGACACAAACGGGTTCTCGGGCCAGTGTTTCCTTGTCTCCTTTGCAGGTGCTTTTCCCTCTCTGTCTGGCCATCAGAGTGTCTAGGGATGCAGTCACCTGGTTTATCTCTCCCTCTCCTGCCCCCCCTCCTTGGCAGACGAAGCCGTTGGCCGCCAGAAGGACCACATCTGACTCCTGCAGAGCTCTGGCCCCCGTCCTTGTCTGGGGTTCCCATCCATCTAACCGCCTGCCTCTTGGGCGTCCCTTGCGCGTGTGTCCTAAAGGCACCTCACTCTCAGTACGTCCAGACCTGAGTATGTGACTTCCCTCGGCACTCTTCCCCAAACCCTGTCCCTGCCCAGGGATCCCTGCTCAGCCCATCGACTGCTGTCCAGGCCTGGGCAGGACCCAGGCTGGAAGTCCAGATCGCCTCTCCTCCCTTCTTACACACGGCCCGTCAGTATTGCTTCCTGAACACCTCTTCACCCAGGGCTCTGCACCTCGCGGCCAGCCTGCTTCCAGTCCCCTCCGCCTCCCGCTCAGAGGGAACCGGCATCCCGACTGGGCTCCCAGCTCCCTCCCTTTTCTCGCTGCCATCCATTCTCCACACAGCACCAGTCACCTTTTTAGAACACTAAGCAGAGCCTGTCACACCCCTCCCGCCCTCCCAATCCTTAAACCACTTTATTGGCTTCTGGGTCCTCTCAGGACAAAGGTCCAGATGTTACCTCTCCTGCCTACGCCTGCCTTCTCTGCTCTGCTGTTGTGGCCACCTGGCCTTTCCCTTCCCGGACTTCCCCAAGATCCTGCCACCCACAGAGCCTGGAAATGAGCCTGGGAGAGGGCGTATGGTCATTTCACATACTGTCATTTCACATTCATTTGTGAAATTAATGTTTCTCCCTGCCTGCCTAGAATGTAAGCTTCTTGAGACCAGGGGCCTCCCCTGGCACATAGATGTAGCTCAGGAAATACGTGCTGACCCTTGGGCCCTTCTCAGGGATGACACTCCTGGGTTCCGGTCACCACGCGCTGCAGAGCAGGTGCGTGTTGTTCCTGTGATGAGCAAAGTGTGAGCACCTGGGCCCAGCATCCGGGGCAACGGAGGCGGAGTGAGGGCCTGGAGCCCAAGGCCCCAGGGAGGTGATGGTCACAGGGGAAGAGGAGGATGGCCTAGGGGCTTGGCCTTGAACTGAGGAGAAAAATTATTTCCTACCAGTATGAGAAAAGAAGAGGGGAAGTCGGCTTGGAGCCTTGACCACAGGTGGGTGGCCCTCGGTTCTCTCTAGATCATTGCCACCCATTGGAGACTCAGCCACATCTTCTTTCAAGACATCGGCCTAAATAGGACAATTACGGGGAGCTTTGGGGCCTCTCGGGAGGGTCGTGGGGGTCTTCCTGGCAGAAGAGGCTGAAAGGGGCTACAGGAGAGAGGCACGGCACGGCCAGGGCAGGGAAGGGAAAGGTCTCCGGGGTGCCGTTGTCGCAGAGGCCCTGGGGCTGGCCCGGCTCCTAGGCGGCCCACAGCGTGCGGGGTCTGGTACCTGGAAGATTTGAGAAGCCGGTGACGCGCTTTCGTGACACTTGACTTTAAAATCTTCAAATGGGACAGGGGAAATGTTCAGATCACTCGAGCTGGGCTGAAAACCCAGCAAGCTTCGTTTGCCGAATGAGCGGGACACATGGCCCAAGCGGGAAGTCCCTTCACTCTCTCTTCTCAGCCCCTGCATCATTTCTCTGGATCCGTCCTTCCCTGCAGGGAAACTCGGGCGGCACCTGTCACTTTGTGGCCACTGTCTAGTGCTAAATGCCTTGCCCGTGGGATCTCACAACTCCAAGCTCCTTTCCCTTGAAAGCATCTCTCTCGTGGAGTCAGGCAGGGGGTGGGGCAGGTGCAGAGGAAAACGATCTAGTTCTCCAGCTTCGCCCTCCATCCCCTGCCCTCTTCTGGGCCGGCGTGCCTGCTCCCGGGTGGAGGTCAGAGCGGGGGAGCCTGGAGGGCAGGTGAGGGCCTGCCTGGTGTTTCACAGCTGTGTGTGGCATTAGTGCCCGGAGGTCCGGCCCACTGCAGAGCCGGGTCCCCTTGTGGGGGAGTCTGTGGTCACTTTGGAGCCTCTCTGGTCACCGAGGCTCTTTTATCTGTGCTTTCCTGATGGGCGGACCAGGTCTCCTGGCCGGCCACACAGGATGTCTCTGGCTCCTGCAGTCCTCACCTCATCCCTTCGTGGTCCACTTTTGTGGCATCTGTATCTGCCCCCCACACCCATCCTCACTCCACCAAAGCCTGTGCGATATTGTGATTTATAATAAGAAATACATATTTAGTCTTTACCTCGGTTCTGACACAGGGCTTCTAACCCCCTTGGAATTTCCTAAATGTCCTGAGGGATTAAGGGTTATCTTTTGTTATGTTAATGACGTGAGTTTTGGAGAGCCCCCAGGTCACCTTAGGCTGGGGACTGGTTGCCATGGGAAACCAACCACTTGATCCGAGGGTTGGCACTTTCGCTCCCAGCGAGAGAGGAGAAGGGCTGGAGACAGTTCAATCACCCACGGCCAATGATTTAATCAATCATGTCTGTATCGTGAGGCCTCCATAAAAATGCAGAAGAATGAGGTTTGGAGAGCTTCCAGGCTGGTGAGGACATGGAAATTTGGGGAAAGTGGTGCGCCCAGGGAGGGCATGGAAGTTCCGCACCCTTTTCCCTCTAGCAGTTCGTTCCTATGCTTGGTGTGGGAACGCCCCTGCCCCATGCCTGGTGTCAGAAGTGTGGGACAGCCACACCCAGAGTCAAGGAGACACTGGGAGAAGCGAGGTTTTCCAACACCCTGGAACCTCACACCTCTCCCGGGCACTCCCGCTCACACTGAGGCTTTTCAGGGCTTATGTCCCACTTCTCGCGCTCCTCAAACCCAGGGGACACCTGTCAAATTCTTTGAGACCCCCTACCCTCAGGCTGGAAAGTGGGGGCACAACCCAGAGACGACTGCCCTTCAGGGAAAGCCTGGCCATGTGACCCCTCAGTCTCCGGAGGACCTGGAGGTGGGGCACGGGCTGATTTCACTCTTAAACAGCAGAGGTGGTCTAGCACCCCAAGTTAGGAAGCGGCATGTTTGGCACCTGTTCAGTTATTCTTGGCTATTGGGGACTCTGCCCAAATATCAAGACAAAAGGAAGAATCACCTGTATCCTATTTCACAAACATCATAAAAGGTAGGGATGTGTAAAAAAGTTGAGGCAGGAGGTAAGGAAAGTACAGAGAGTCCGGAGCAAGAGGCACAAGCCCAGGCTGCTGGGGGGTGGGGGGTGGGTGGAGAGGGTGAGGGCAGGGATGGAGGCTATAGAGAAGACATTAACCTCCTATTTGTGAGCTAACCTCCTACCGCTGCCTTGTGTCCTTTCGTAAAGTCTTCCACTAACATGGGGGGAAGACTTTACGAAAGTCTTTTTTTTTTTTTAAGTTTATTTATTTTTGAGAGACATAGAGACAGAGTATGAGCAGGGGAAGGGCAGAGAGAGAGAGGGAGACACAGAATCCGAAGCAGGCTCCAGGCTCCGAGCCGTCAGCACAGAGCCCGACGCGGGGCTCGAACTCATAGACGGTGAGATCATGACCTGAGCCAAAGTCGGCCGCTCAACCGACTGAGCCACCCAGGCGCCCCACGAAAGTCTTTTTAGAGATAAGGCGGGAAAACTGGAGCTCCCAAAGGCCACCGAGTCAGGGTGTAAGTAGCTGAATTCGGGTGTCAGAGTCCATAGATCTCCTAGAAGGTCCCAGTTGTTTTCTTCCTCCCTTAACTAGTTCCGACAAGGAATACTGGAATACATTATCCATGTTTAAAAGATTAAAAAATAGGGGTGCCTGGGTGGCTCCGTCGCTTAAGCATCCAACTCCTGATTTTGGCTCAGGTTCGTGGGCTCGAGCCCTGCGCTGCCAGCGCGGAGCCTGCTTGGGATTCTCTTTCTCTCTCTGCCCCTCCCCGCCCTTCTCTCAAAATAAAGACATAAACTTAAAAAGAGATCGATACGAAATAAAATAAAAATTTTAAAAAGACAAATAAAACTGTAATCATAATGATAAAGACCCTCCTGGGCCACCCAGGCTCAAGTAGTGCTGATATAACTTGGTATGATTTTTTAAATATCCTTATTGGCCTTTCCTCTGTGTTTAACTTATATCCGCACTCACAGCCACACACATATGGTTTCCCGGAGGAAAAATACCGTATTTTATCGTTTCGGGGTTTTTATTCTTTTCAGGAGAAAGATCTCTCACTGTGCATACCTTTTGGCTCCTTACTTGCTTTCACTCAACATCACACCCTGAAAAGCTCAGTGGGGGTCACCCCTTCCTTTCCATTGCTATGTCATATTCTATAGTGTGGCGGTACCACGCCCTCTTCAGCCGCGCCCTTACTGAGGGCCAATTTTTAAATTTCCAGTACTTTAACAAGGGACGCATTGGTGAAAAGACGGGAATGCTGCAGGGTCTGCGTGGCAGGTGTCAGTCAGTACTCAAGAGGGGCCAGGGGCAATCGGGGCAGCGAGGACAGCTTCGCGTTAGCAGTCGGGAGCCCTGGCTTTGACCACAGTCGTGCTCTGAACTTCTGTGTCCCCTTCTCGAAAACAAAAGGGGTGAGAAGCCAGTAGTTCTCGAAGCTGGTTGCTCAGCTGAACCACCTGGGGAACCCTCAATAAGACAAACAAAAGACGGACAACAACAAAACAGTGCCTGGGCGCCGCTCCTAGAGCTCCGATTCCAACGGTCTGGGACAGGGCTCTTCTGCCTGTCTTTTTTAAAGAAATTCTAAAGTTTATTATTTTAGAGAGAGAGAGAGAGACAGGGTGTGTTCATGTGTGCATGAACCTGAGGGGGAAGGGCGGAGAGGGAGAGAGAGAGCGCGAGCGAGAATCCCAAGCAGGCTCTGAACTGCCAGCACGGGCCTGACTCAGGACTTGACACCACAAACCATGAGTTCATGACCTGAGCGGAAATCAAGAGTCAGAGGCTTCACCTACTGAGCCACCCACGCCCCTCCTCCCCCACCTGTCCCCTGGGGACATTCTGCTATGCAGCAACGGTTGAGAACCACTGTCCTCAGCTCCAGCGAGCACACTGAACTGATTCTGGCGCGCAGGGCGAGCCTGCGGTTCCACCTTTCTAACAGGCTCGCAGATGACTCCAACGTGGCTAGTTTGTGTTTTGAGTAGTAGATCCTCAAGTTCTCTTCCGATTCTAATGTCCCTTTTGACCACCCTATTTCCACAGTAACCTTCAGCAAATGCTGGGCTGAGGCGGGCCTGAGAGGCTGCCTGAGAACTAGGTGCCAAGCGGCAGGGTGCCGCAGGGCGGTGCCGGCCGCTGCCGAGGTCCCGGGCCTGACTGCGCCTTGGGCCCAGAGGCCAGCGGGCAGAGGGCTGGCGGGGGCTTGCGGGGTCCCGCTTGGGAGCAGGCGCTCCCGTCTCAAAGGTGGTTTTCTAATTGCAGCAACAGTTGGCCCGGGGGATTCCAACGGGAGGCTGCTGTTTCCACGCCTGCCTGCAGACCTTTTCCAGGTCTGAGCCGAGCCGTAAGGAATGTGGGGCAGGAAGCTGTCACCTGGGAGCCCGCCTGCCTCTAGGCAACTGAATTAGATAGGAGGAGGAAGGGCATTTCCTCTAACAAGACAGGGTAGATAAGCTCAGTCTTTTTTTCTTTTCTCCAGGGTCCCTGCTGTTTACAGTATTTACAGGCATCTCAGCACCAGGCAGGTCAATTAGAATTAGGAACACCTGATTGTTTTATCTGCAAAGTCATGCATTTTTAAAAATGTGTTTTATGTTGTTTCTATTCCAAAGTTTTTTTTAATTTATGTTTTTATTATTTTTTATGAATACAATTTATTGTCAAATTGACTTACCTACAACACCCAGTGCTCATCCCAACAAGTGCCCTCCTCAATGCCCATCACCCATTTTCGCTCTCCCCCACCCCACCATCCATCCTTAGTTTGTTCTCTGTATTTAATAGTCTATTGTGGTTTTCCTCCCTCCCTCTCTGTTTGTGTCTATTTTTTCCTCCCTTCCCTTCCGCCTTTTAAAATATTCAGTTGGACGTTTTAGTTTAGACAGTGGGGCTATCTCCCGTTCTGCTGTGTGCTTGCAAACTAGGTCTCTGGTTTCAGGTTTAACCTGTTTACAAAAGGAGAGACGCAGCTCTGAAAGGGACTCCTGAACCTTGTTGGAAGGTCATTTCTTGTCTCTAAAGTCTCTTTTCGATTCATCTTTTCGCTGCTTACGAGACCAAATTGCGAGCCAATAATTTTTATGGTATTTAATTTTTTAAATAAACTTGATTTTTTAGAGCAGTTTTAGGTTTCCAGCAAAACTGAGAGGAAAACACAGTTTCCAGTCCCCCCTACCCCACCCTCACATGAGCCTCCCCTACCATCAACACCCCTCACCAGAGCGTACATCCATCGTTCTGGTCTGTGAGCCTGCACTGACATGTCACAATCCCCCCGAGTCCACAGTTTTCATTAGGACTCACTCTCGGTGCACATTCTGGGGTTTTGACAGATGGATAATGACATGTATCCACCATTATAGTAGCACTGCCCTGAAAACCCTCTGTGTTCTTGCCCATTCAACCTGCCCTTCCCCTTCCCCCCCCCCACCCCCCGGCAACCACTATTCTTTTTACTGTATCCATAGTTTTGCCTTTTCCAGAATGTCGTGTAGTTGGAATCATACAGTGCACAGCCTTTTCAGATTGGCTTCTTTCGCTTAGTAATATGCATATGAGTTTCCTCTGTGTCTTTTCATGGCTTGCGAGCATCTTTGTTTTTAGCGCTGTGTAGTATTCCATGGTCTGGATGGACCACAATTATTTCTCCATCCACCTCCTGAAGGACATCTTGGTTGCTTCCAAGTTTTAGCGATTGTGAATAAAGCTGCTATAAACCACCATGTGCAGGTTTTGGTGTGGACTCAAGTTTTCAACTCTTCTGGGTAAATATCAAGGAGTGTGACTGCAGGTATGTATGGTAAGAATAGGCTTAGTTTTGTAAGAAACCGTCTTCCAACGTGACTGTGCCGTTTTGCTTTCCTGCCGGCAATGCATGAGAGTTCCTGCCCTTCCACATGCTGGCCAGCGTTTGGTGTCGTCAGTGTCCCGGTCTTGGCCGTTCCGATAGGTGTGTAGTGGTGTCTTATTGTTTGAATGTTCGTTTCCCTAATAACATGAGGGTGAGCATCTTTTCATATGCTTATTTGCCATCTGTGTGTTTTCTTCGGTGATGTGTCTGCTTGGGTCTTTTGCCCATTTTTTAATCAGGTTGTTCACTTTCCTCCTGCTGAGTTTTACGAGTTCTTTATATATTTTGGATAAGGGCCCCATATCAAACATGTCTTTGGTCAATATTTTCTCCCTGACTCTGGCTTGTCTTCTCCTGCTCTTGATTTCAATCGATTTTTACAGGAAGGTCTCAGAAGTTGCCTTTAGTAGACTCTGACCTGTTTTCTGGGCCCTCCTGAGGCTCGCTGGCTTCGGTCACATGTAGGATCCCTCAAGTTTGACCCTGGATTAGTCTATTCAGGTTTTCTCATTGATACTTTAGCCTTTGATCTCCCTGCCCACATGTCAATTCTTTGGCAGAGATTTAGCAGTCCTGGGCTATAAGTCCCTGGCGGCTTCTGAATTCTTCAGTGAAGAGGTGTCTCCCTTAATCAGGGTTTGGGGAAATTTCAGACAATAGCACTTAGTTCCGCTGAGACCAAGGTTTAAACTCCATGGTTAAAGGCATTTGTGATTCTCAGTCAGGAGGAGATTTTTTAAAGGAAACTGGTGTTTTGGAGTGTCAGGGGGCTTGTTAAGAAAAGGGAAGGGATCCAGGCAAGAGGATGGAAGAGGTAGAGGAGATCAAGGTCAGATCCACGTGAAAGTAGAAGGGAGGGTATGGTAAAGAGTAGGGGTGCTAGAAGGGGGGGGTTGAATGAAAGAGGCAGTTTTATCCCACAAAGCTTTATACTTTGTTATCAAGTTCCTTGTTTAGACTGGGAAAAAAATTCTTTAAAGAACTAGAATTTTAGTATTCCATTTAGAAGCATCAAGGTACTAATCACGAAAGGTTGCTCATTGGGCCTGAGGGATTTTATTCTGCTTTTGTTCTCAGGCACCTCTCAAATGAGTTCTACTTGAATTAAGGGTTCCTCCAAGTGTCCATTGCAGGACCAAAGCATCTTTAGCAGAGTTCTGCCATTGGGAGAGGCATGAGGGGTTCTAGCAGGAAAGGGGGCGCCTGTCAGAAGCACGTTTTTTCCCAGAAAGGGACAGAGGTTAGATCGAGAAAACTCTAGGCAACTGTCAGGTGAAAGTTACAGTCAGTAGAAGCTGTTCATACAGCCATGTGTCTTGCAACCCTGACCTCGTGGACCAGAGAGCTGGTACGAGATCATTTCTGGAGAGGGAGAACACCCTCTCTGAGTCAAAGCCAGGCTCTCGGGACAAATGGCCAGGATGAGCGGACAACCTCATCCGGTTTTATTGGTGACCTACAGCATAGTTTGTCCTCAGAGGGTGCGACCTGGGGACAACGGCCAACTCTCCGGTCTGTGAGGCCAGCTTCGACAGCCGGCTTATAGGAACAGAGCCCTTGTTCTTCTATGTGATTCTCCTCCTCATGACGAAGCAACACTTCAGGACACAGGACAAAACAAAGGGACAGGCAGAAGCAAATCACCAAGGACACAGCCCTCAAAGGGAACATTAACCAAATATAAATACCCAGGATTTGACAAATGAATAAAACACTCAAGGAGCTCAACGCCAAGAGAGCGGAGCTGAGGTCCGGTGCAGACCTACCTGACGTGGACGGTGGTCCACGGGCAGTGAGATTGCAGAGGCCTCGGTGGGCTCCACACCTGGCCAAGGGCCAAGGGCCGCAGCAACAAGCAGGTCAGCCTGCCTCTGAGCCGCAGCACCAAGATCACAGCCAAAAATCAAACAAGACCAGAGATAAAATTAGCCAAGGCTGTTTATTTATAAACTCGCAGCCACAAGGGAACCATCTGTAATCACTTTCATTTCAGCAGGGGTTCAAAGGTGTCAGAAAGGAGAGTAAGTTTTACAGAGGACAAAAAAAGGAAATACTGACAGTCACTGATTGGCAAGCAAGCATTTTACTAGTGTGTGTTTAGTGGGGGGAGGGGGCGATTTTGGAAACAGGGGAGACTCTAATTGACCTTCAAGTACATTTGGCAGGCCTTGATTGGTTTGCTATCTACAATTTACAAGACTTGGGAAATTTTCAGGTTTTCCCATTTTTGTTTTTTGTTTTTTTGTTTTTTGGCTTTGTTTTAGGAGGACCATTTTAAGAGATTTCTTAACTCTGAGGGACATAGAAGGATATCTGGGCCAGGCAGAGGCCAAGCAGGGCCTCCTTCCTGTACAGTGATGTGTTGCACTTGGTCCCAAGAGTGCAATTCCTGGGATAGTTTCCTACTGTGTGCAAAGCCACTATGTTAAGGACTATGCAGGTGTTACAAAGAGAATGAAGCGTGGGCGATACCTTCTCCAGCAAAAGAGCTCCATCTGGCCAGTTTTGGGATACCAGACAAGAAGAAGTAAGTGGCGTAGCAGAGTTACAGAGAGGGCAGCAGCGATTCATCTACGAAGAGGTAGGACTTGATTCTGTTCACTGGGGGCCCCAGAGGGGTGACTGGAGCAAGGCTGGACATTGTCATCCATGCAGCAATTGCTGAGCACCTGCTGGTGTTAGGCCCTGTGCTAAGTGCTGGGGACACTGCAGGGAACCATTTGGTTCTTGACATCCTGGAGCTCATGGTTGGACAGACAGAATAGACTTAGCTCACTAATTGCTCGTTCAGAGTATTGGAGGACAAGCACAGGAGGCCAGGGGAGCATGAGACAGGGTCTTACATTGACCAGGTTTGAGAAAGTGTTTTGGGAAGAAATATTTACACTGAGCCTGGAAGGAGAGTCAGTGAGGCCAAGTAATGGGAAGGAGGTTGGCATGGCCTGAGTCCCAGGCAGAGGACAGCCTGTGTAAGTGGCAGAAAGGATACTATGTTCAGAGAACTGAAAGGAGCCCAATGGGCATGGAGTCCAGGAAGAAGAGGGGAGTGGGGCTTGAGGCTGGAGCGGAGGAGGAAATCAGGGCCTTGTACACCATACCAAGATGGTTGGATTTTGTCTAAAGGGCTGTGGGATGCTATTGAAGGTTTTATGCAAGGGTTTGACAATGGGCTCACACCTTGAAAACATCATCAGGCTGCTGTTGGGGGAGGGAGAAATAAAGAGTAGACTTGGGAACAGCTCTTATAGCCACTCAGGGGAGCAGAGATGGTGGCCTGGGCCCAGGCTGGGGCAGTGAAGATGGAGAATGGTAAATGAGTTCACGAGGTGATTTGGGATATAGAATTGATGGGACTCAGCTATTGATGATCTGTTGAGGCTGAGGAGAAGAGTTTTTAAGGATTGTTCTTGGGTCTGTCTACAACACTGTAGCCCTTTCCAGTAGGGGTGCAGATGGGTGAAGGAGGATCATACATTCAGTTCTCAACTCATTGAGTCTGAGGTGCCTATGAAGCATCAAAGTGGAAATGTTGAGTCAGTGAACGAGTTTACAGGGTTTGAAGGTTAGAACAGAGGGCTTGCTGGAAATTGAAGTGTAGGAATCATTGGAGCATAGATTTTAAATGAAGCCATCAGGGTGTAGATGTGTGAGATCACCTTGAGAGACAGAGGCAGGAGGGTCCACGCCAGAGTTCTGAGGAACTCCAGCAGCAGAGGAGGGGGGCTGGTGACGGAGACTGAGAAGGTACAGCTGGGAGGAAGAAACCTGGAAACTAGACACACAGAGACCAAGGGCAGTTTTCAAGTAAGATGAAACCTGAGGCCCTCACTATACATTGGATTGAACAAATTGTTGACTATAGAGCATTTCTGATAAAGTGGTGGGAACAGATGCCACATTGAAGTGGAGACGAGTGGAAGGTGTTTTGAAAGGTCACTTCAGAGCTGGGATGGGTGGAGGATTGGTCCCGGAAGAGATGTTAAATTTCAAAAACTTGGAGCCTCACTCCAGTTCAGAAAACATGGATCTTAGTGTCAACAGAGAGAAAGAATTGGAAACTTGGCTCGAGGTGGCTCACCAAAACAAAGAAGAGATGAGTGGAAGTGGAAGGAGCCATCTGGGATTCCCACAGAGACCATACCAAGATCCCAGCTGCCCTCTGAAAAACCCAAGATCAAGGCCCATATCCCTGCATGTTCCTGGTCACGCATTCCCCTACAAGGCCCCCGAGAGTTGATGGAGGAACAAACTGAAAGAAACAAAAGTAAAGCAGTGTTTCAGGTTAAGAGAACTGGCTTTCGGAGCAGAAAAAAAACAGTATTAAAAATTTATACTTGGCTTCACCACCTGCTTCCTGTGTGATCTGGGGCAAGTTTCTAAACATTTCTGTGGATTATAAGACAGAGTCTCTTTTCAGGAATGTTATAGTATGAAAATGTGTGTGGGTTAGAATGGAGAACATACGGAATTTGAAAATCCTTTTCTTCATGTTTTCTCTTTTGGGTGCTAACCCTCCAGTTATGAACCAGGCCCTCCCTGAACCCCAGAAGAAAGGAACAATAGGCTGACTGGCTTCAGCCGTGCCTGGAGGCAGAGGCACGTGGGCATTCCCTCAGGATGGAGCAGTTGGGAAACAACCCGAGGTGTCTACGGAACCAGCCTAACTATCCTGAAGGCCAGAGCTCAGCACAGATTCCATGGTGCTCCCCTAGCCCAGCCCAGTTGGTTCATCTGCCTGAGGGCCCTTATACAGAAGGCCAGCCTCACCCTCTTCCTTGCCATAGTCCTCTCTCTCCATGGTGCCATCAAAGGCAAACAGTGGGCCTGTCCAGTGAGCTGGCGAAGCAAGCACACCTGTGCATCATCATCATTATCAAAGCTATTAACACCATGTGCAGCGTGGGTGTGGGGGCTGATAGCCTAGCCTGGTAGCAAGCAGGTGACGCCATGTCACAGCAATCCTCTGCCCACACCCGAAGGCCCAGAGGCCCCATTCCGGAGTGGCAGCGTGGATGGAGGGACGTCCCCAGCTGGTAAGATGCCCTGGCAGGTGGTAGAGAGGCTGTCTTCCTTCTCTGGACCCCTAGTCCAGGAGAAGCCTTTCCAAGCAGGAGGTCTGTTCTGAACACAGGCAGGGAGGCATGTGGGGGTTGGCGCATGATGGTTGGGGTGGTAGGAGCTGGGAGCTTCCTAGCATGGTCTGAAACATGTGAGATTCCCAAAAAAGTCGGAGACTTTGGTTGCTCCCTTTGGAGTTAAAGAACAGATCGCAGTTCTCATGGACAGGTTGCAAAGGGAACTGAGTAGTGGAAAGATTAGCCACACAGAAGAAGTTTCCTGGGATCCCCCTGGTTGGTAGAGCACTCTACCAGCTCTGCCATGTGGGGTCTCAGCACTAGAAGATCCAGGCAAGACCTTCTCCTGTGTGCCAGTATCTACTGGCCATGTTGGCCAGCCTGTCTCCATGGAATCTTCCTTTCCAGAATGGAGATGCAGACTCTGGGCTTTATGTGGTATCTGCTAGTGTGAGGTCTATGTCGAGTCCCTTTGGCTTGAACTTAGCCATCGCTAGGCTGTGGTGAAGAGGGCAAGCAAACCTTAGTAGTTGAGCAACCTTGGGCAAGTTACTAATCCTCTCTGGGCTTTTAATCTCTTACCTGTAAAATCAAACTAGAAATTCCATTGCTGCAAGTGGTCAGGGTGATTCAGCTCTACATGATGAGTGGGAAAGAACATGGGCTTGAATCAGGGAATCCAAAACCTAGCTCAGACCCCTTGTCACAGACTGGCCCTGCCTCTTTCTTTGCCTCAGTTTCCTCTTGCAATGGGAGTGGCAGGGACTGACGAGGTGACTATTAAGGTCCAGGTGCCCTATGACCAGTTCTGACCTCATCCCTGTTACTTCCCTGCCTCTGGGTGGGATTCTCCCCAGGAGGGGACAGAAGGTCACAGCTGGGCTGGGATCCACCAGCTAGGACGGAGCAGAGGATCCCTGTTTAGTTCTCTGGTCCTCTGGAGAAGATATCAAGGATGACAACGCCTCTGGCGCTTCCACCAAGAGAAGCCATTTTTCTTCCACTGGTTAGTGAGTACCCTGGGCCCTGGGTGGTAGTCAGGCTGTGTGATCTGCTCAGACTCATCTCCCATGAAAGAATGGTCCACACTGCCAAATCCCCTGCCAAACTGGGTGCATGAGCCATAGGCTGCCCTCCACTAATGCAGAATGAAGGGCCTTACCTGGGCTTCTCTCCAGAAGGGGCATTTAAGGCCATTTTACTAGAAGCATCTCTCAGTTATGCAGAGATAAACTAACAGATATGGAGGTAGAAGACTTGGGTCAGAAACTCCTTTTTATAACTTACTAGTTGAGTGAACTTAGTTGAGAGTTTTAACCCCTGGAGGAATGTAGCTAGTATTAAATAAAGATAACATTTATGAGTTCAGTTAGCAAGATGCCTAGCACCTAGGAGGTGCTCATGAAATGCTATTTAAGTCTTCACCCGGAGGAAGGTGCACTAAGGGGTATAAATGGGCAAAGGCATTGATCCTCCTAGCCTTTAGGCCTACAAGGGGCAGGGCTTGAGGATGTCCCAGACCCCCAGCTGGTTAACCCTGGGCCACAAATTGCCCTGTCAGGCTCATCCTGTGTGCTATGAAAATATCACCACCATTCATGTGCTGGGAGGCATGAAGTTGGGGAAGCACTGGGGAGCGAAGAGTCTGGAGATGGTGGAAAGGGAGAGGAGAGAGAAGGACCAAGGGGTAGTGTAGCCGTGACTTAGAAGATGTCAGGGCTCAGGCTGTGGGGCCTCACACTCACCATCTGTGAATGGTGGTCAGCCAGGGACAGTACCATTTCTGCAGTAATGGCTGGTATGGGAGGGAGTGTAGCCTGTGTGCTTGAGGTAGACAGCTCATCTTACCCTTTGCCTGCCCATGGTTCCGTTCTTCACACTGCATAACAGAGAATGGAATTTATGTTGTCCAACTCACAGATCAGAAAACCAAGACATGAGGAAGAGGAAATGGTTGTAAATGATAATGAGTAATATGGTTGATCTACAAATTTAGCCCTGTATATCCTGATGCTCAGTGACCGGGCCTCTCCAGGCGCCAGAATCTGACCCTTTCTCCATCTACTCTCTGACTTCTGAGAGATAAGTCCCAGTCCCCCGGACCCCCACAGCTATGGGTATCCTCTCTGGAGAGGTCACCAGGTCAGTCTGACTTTGTCAAGCATCAGGCTATGTCCTGTGGACCTTTGGCTTATCTGCAGCAGCAGAGATGGAGCCCTCTTCAGCCCTCAGTGCTGAAGAACAGCAGGCAGCCCTGGCTTCACTAAAGCAGGAGACCCTCGGCCCTGGCTGCACCTCAGAATCCATCAGTGAACTTTAAAAATGATCAAGTCCTACCATAGACCAATTAATTCAGAATGTAACTAGGTGAAGCACAGGGATGGGTATTTTCCTTAAAATCTCCCAGGCGATTACGATCTACAGCCAGGATTGAGACCACTATGTAGGAGAATAACAGCATGACCCTAGGAAAGAGCCATGAGCTGTGAGCCTCCATGTTGCTTTTCTGTTGTTTTTTTCCCATTATGCTTCATGGTATTGGGGCCATGTGTCTCTCTTTTTCTTGTTTTCTATCCTAAAACATCTTTTTACCCCTTTGATCTTTTCTATTCTATTCCGTTGAGCTGATCTTTTGACAGTAGTTTTGGTGTCTTTTATTCTGCTTTTTGTTTATTTATTTATTTATTCATTTGACATCTGGAGAATATCTGCTATGACAGGCAATGTACTAGCCACTGGGATATAGCAAAGAACAAGAAGGTCAAATCTTATAGCATGTACGTTCTACTGGGATTTGCCCTGTTGTTCTTTTTTTTTTAATTAATAAGGTTGGAATATCTGAAAATGGTATTTTTCTAGACATACATTACTGGTCTCTTCTCCATTTTATCTCTTACTTTTTAGTCCTTAATTAAACTTCTTATTTCATTATAAGCAAAGCCTCTGTCCAGGGGTAGCCAAATAAGTTCAGTTACTTGCATTGGACAATGTTTTGCCTGTGTGTGTACACACAGGTTTTGTATTGTGTATACATAGGAACACTGGCATCTGGATGACATTTGTGATTGGAGATTCCTAAGCCTCCTTGTACTTCTGTGACTGGGAAGGGTTTTGGAGAACACGGGCTTGGTTGAACCAGTTGTCTTTTTGCCTCTAAAGAATACTCAACCAGTGAATGAAGATTTGGTGAGGGCCTCTTATACACAGGACACTGAGCTAGGTACACTGGTTGAATGGGGTTCTAGAGGTGCCAAATGGCAAGAGAAAGTCCCAGCCTTTCTCTCAAGAAGCCCCCAGGGATATAGGACTATTTTCACATAGAAGGAGTGAGTGATTCAAGACCATCATGGTGACAACAAGTAGACTTCAGAAAAGTCAGTTAGGGGAATACAATTCTCAGGGCATTATTGGCACTGGTGGAGAGTATTCTGAGACAGATAGCTCCACCCTTTCCCACAGTTCTAGTGTGGACCTTCCCCTTCAAGCTGTGGGTCTTCCATAAAATAGGCACCAATGGAAACTGGTCCCATCCTAGATGACAGACTGTGGACACAAATTTCCATCACATTGGCAGAGCTCACCCCAGGAGCCAGGGACTAAGATTTTCCTTGTTGACAAAAGAGGACAATTTATCTTCCTCTCTTCTCACAACTGCTAATAAGTTTGATTCGTACTTTCTTCCCAAGGCCCAGAGCCAATCACAGGCATTTCTAGATGCTAGCGCAGGGAATTTGGTGTAGCTGCATCTTTAACCAGAAGTAAGAACAAACCTGTTTTCTCTTTCTTGAAGCCTAGGGATTTCTTTGTGGAACTGATCTACTGATGTCTGAGGGAGTGGCTTTCAATTTCTTTTTTACTGACCCATATTAAGAAATACATATTGCATCACCGCCTGTGACTGAAACGAGTTTCCCAAAACATTACTTACCTTTACTATATGCAGTGCCCTTAGATATTTTATATTCTACTTAATTTTTTTTAATGGATTGATCATCCACCAAATTAAATTCACGGGATAATCATGGGTTGTAACCCCAGTTTAAAAACATCCTTCTGAGGCCCTATGGCAGAGGCCTGGTCTAGCACCCCCTTGTGGATTTCCGGATGATAGCAAGCACTCTGCTTCTCCAGTCCCTGAGGCCTTCTGAGGGAGGCTTGGTCGACCATCCCTAGAAGATTTGAATCCATGAGCCTGTGCCTTTCCCGAAAGGAACATCTGCTGATTGCTGCTAAAATTTGAAATGGAGCATCTTCCCTCCCCTGCAATATGTCCTCTTAGGACATTTTAGTAGCAAAACTCAGAGAAGAAAAGTTTATTAAAAAGTAATGGAGCTTGCCTCTGGCTTTTGACAAGCACTCGTCCCCTAGTTTTTAGAGCTGCTAATAGATAATCAGTGCTAATTAAACTAATGCATGCGAAGAGCGCCCACAGTGCGTGGTAAGAGTGTCCAAGAGATGTTATTCCCCCACTGCCTCACAGCTGATGAGGACTCTTTAATGTATTGACAAGACTCCAAGATTTCTTCTATCTCAGAGGGAATTCAGTCTGGCCTATACTAAAATGCCTCATAAAGGTTAAAAATGTGTTTAACTCATTTCTCAATGTTTCTAAATGTAAAAGAGGTTGGAGGTTGGTGTGTGTGCCAACCTAGGGGGGGCATGGCGGTCCTGCAGAGAAGCAATAAGAGGTGGAAGCAAACACACAGAGTGTAAAGCCAGGCTATTTCTGTCCATTTCCCATGATGTGTCCTACCCCACCTCCGATGGGCCCAAGTTGAGTGGAACCTTGACTTTTCATTCAGTCCAAGCATCGGGGGTGCTTCTCAAAGCTGCTGGTGGCATGGAGCTGGGAGGGACTCCTGCCATCCTATAACTATGATTTTAAACATACAGAAAAAAATGTCAGCAGATGAAGATCGAAGTTCGGACAATAGGAACCAGCTCCAGATCCCTCGCTGGAGCTCAGAAGTCTGGCTCTCGGCCTTGCTGCCATAACAGTGGCCAAAATGCAAGGATGATTTAAATATATTTGGCCATGTTACCCAAAATATTTTGTGGAAAATATTTAAATTTTACCCCCAAGGATATTGTCACCAAGACCTTAAATTCCAACTCTGTCTGCCCAGTTTAGACCCTGCCCAGCATTTCAACTTCAGTTGCCCAAAGCAAAATGCTAATTCTGTCAAATGCATTCCAAGGGCTCACCTCTCTGGTTTGTATCTCTCAATTCAAGTTGCAGACAATCAATGTGTGACATGCACAGCAGTCTCACACTCCCGGCCACCCACGGCTTTGGAAGAGGGGGACAGAAACAAACCTTTCTGGATCATGTAGACTGGGGAACCCAGCTGCTCTCCTCAGACGCTAAGAGATGTCACATTTGGAGGGGGCTTTATGGTTTACAGTTGTTACTAACTACTTTCACTCCATTTATGGCTTTTATTTCCATGGTTTACAGCTGAGAAGCTAAGGCCACATTAAGGGACTCACCCAAGATCTCACAGGTATGGTTAAACTGAGATTCCAGCCCTGTATTTCCAGTCCCAAGCTCCTCCCAGCAGGTCAGTGCCCTCACACGAGTGATTTTTGGATGCCCATGATTCTGGGAGGCCATATAAAGGGGGCTATATGGTCCTGGTCTTTTGGTGCCTTTGTTTAGAACATGCTGCCCATCTTTGACCTCTGTATCTTGAGAAATCTTCTGCCTAAATGTTAATATTTATCATTTACAGCTGACCACTGCACCCTTTCAAAGGTGAACACGGTAAAATTTATGACAGGCGCACTATCAGATAACAGAGGGGCATAAAAGCAGGAGGAAGCGTGGCAGCCTCCACCTGCGCAAACGACTCATCCAAAGCTGGGGCACCTGGACGATTCTGGCATGGGGCTGCAACCACGCATCTTCCTCCTGGCGCTGCTGCTGCTTCTGGGGCAAGGTAAGTCTGCCTTTTGCTCAGAGGGCAATTCATCCGTCAGCCTGCTGGTGTCCCATGTTGTTTAGAGCTCGAGAAAGGAATATCTCTTTTTCATGAGCACAGAATGCACAGGTTAGACCCAAGCAGGCTGGAATGCTGAGATTCGAGCGCCCGTGGCTGTGGGGCAAGAGGCAGGTCTGGAGACAGGTGAAAAGTGCTGACGGGTAACAGCTCTGTGGTGCAGAAAAAAGCCGTCAGTAGAGGGAGTCACAAAGACCTGGGTTCTAGTTCTGTGTGCTGTGTGGCCTTGGGCAAGTTCCAGCTCCTTGGACGTTGATTTTTTTTTCTTCTCATCCTTAAAATGGTAGTACTGCTATTTATAGGTTTTGTTTTGTTTTTGCTAAAAGGAAAGAGGAAGGTAGGTTTCAGGAATGAGCGGGCTACCACTCAGAGCTTTGGATTTCTCCTGAGCTAATGGTTAGGAGAAGAGCGTGCCTCTGCCACATCCCCTTTGCCTCTCTTCTCCTGACCTCTGGCTCTTCTTTGTTTGGAAAGCCTTAAAGATGGTTTTTTGCCCTCTCCATATGAGAGGCCTGGGCCCAGAGTGGGAAAGCGCTTTCCTCTAGCCCCCAGAGGTCTGGCTGGGGTCCAAGCACCAGCCTTCCTGCTTACCTTGGACAGGTTTGTTACTCTCTCTTTTGGGGGGGGGTGGCAAGGGGGGGTGCATGGCACTCAGGGGTACAGGGTGTGAGGCAAGGGGAGGATGATAATGCTTGCTATGCTTAATGCCCAGAGTGATCACATTTTCCTGACTGCTAAATGAGGCAGAGGAGCTTTTTCCTTCATGTTTGATCCATATGAATTCCTCTTTTCTGAAGTGCCTATTCAAGTGTGTTCCCCATTTTTGTATAGGTTTTTCCTTTTTTCCCATTAATTGGAGGGATTTTTCATACATGCTGTGCACTCGCTCTTTGTGGGTGACCAGAACAGCAAATGTTTTCTGAACATTGTCTTTCTGCTCTCTTTATGGACTTGAGATGAGCAAAATTCTGGATTTGGGGGAAATAAATGAAGACGACCCAAACGAGAACAAATGGAGGCAATTCAGAGGTTGCCAAAGCAGGGAAGCAGCAATCTTTACTTTGTTTGGGGGAGACCCCAAGGCAGGTGAGGGTGTGGGAAAGCTTGACAGTGAAAAGAGGAAGGACTCAGGTGTGCTTTGACCAGAGCTGTTGCCATAGTAAAGCTGGAGGTGGGCTAATGAGAAATAAAGCATCTAACATGATTCATTTGGGGAACATGTTTGGCTTTCTCTGGCTGGTCCTGAGTTAGAAGCAGGGGTAAGAAGTAGGGAAGCTGCAGTTGGGAACCATGTCCTCACTATTCTAGACTGACGGCTGCAGGGGTGGTGGTGGGCTTCCTGCTGATGTGTTGGTCAGGGTTCAGTTTCATCTGAACTCTGATGTGGTCTGGCTGTTGTCTGTTTGGTGTTCAGTCTCTTTATTTCTAAAGTTTTTGATCTGATACTCTGGTTTCTCTTCAGATTGCATAAATCTTTCATTTTTTACTAAAGTTTTTAATCTTTTCCTTCATGGTTTGTGCTCTTTAGCTCTTATTTAAGAACTCCTCCCCTGCCTTGGGGTCTTGATGATATTATCGCATATCTCCTTCTAAAACTTAGTAAATTTGCTTTTCTCATTTAGGTCTTGAATTCAGCTGGGATTGATTTTTGTGACTAGTGTAAGAGAGGAGCTCACTTTTACACACGTCTTTCCATGCAAATACCTAGTTGTCTCCACACCATTTATGGAGAAGTCCACTGTTCCCTCACTGCTGTGAAGAGCCTCTTCTGTTCATGTGGAAAGGGCTCAGATATGCTTGCATTAGTTTCAGAACCCAGCTTTATTCGTCCATTTGCCTATCCCTGGGCCAACAATTTCTACCCCTCAAAAAACCTGTTAGGATTTTGATCAAAATTGCTTTGAATTCTATAAATCAAGTTAGGGACAACAAACACCCTTACAAGATTGAGCCTTCCAAATTATGAGCATATATTTAGATCATCTTCAATGCCTCATGACCTTTTATAGTTTCTCTGGTGAGGGCTTGTATATGTTTTTGTCTAATTTATTCTTAGGCATATGACATTTTGTTGTCTGATGAATGGCTTTTTAAATGTTTATTTTGAAAATGTTTATTTGTATATAGAGTTTTTATATATTTGAATCCAATTAAATTCTTATAAATTTTAATAAGTTATCTGCATATTCTTTTGGATTTTCTATATTCACAAACCTGTCAATAATGACAGTTTTGTTTTGCTCTCTTTTCAACCTATATACTTCTTCTTTCTTTTACTTTTCTTCTTGTGCTGGCTTCACTACAATTTTTCACGGAAGTGATGGTTGGAGGCATCCTTATTCCCAAGTTCAAAAAGAGTGTTTAACATTTTGTCAGTATGTATGGTGTATGCCATAGGCTTTTCTGTAGATACTCTTTATTAGACTAAGCAGTTCTATTTTATTACTAACTTGCTAAGAGATTTTTTTAAAAATCCTGAGTGGATGTTGGATTTTATCTAATACTTTTTCTGCACTTATTGAGAAGAATATATATTGACTCCATTAAATTTGCTATTGTGGGGAATTAAATTAATTGACTTTATTATTATTCATTGTTTTCGGTCATTGCTTATTAGATTTACTGTAGACCACACATTGTATTTACTTACCCTCCTTTTCCATCTCTTTTAATCTAGAATAGTTCTTCAGCCTCTTGATTTGTTTGTTCTTTTGTGTCATGGAAAACTGTAGCCTGGCTTTTTGTGTGTACACACTTCATTTTGGATTTATCCAATTTTTTTCTTTTTTTGCTGGAATCAGATTAAACTTTTTGGGAAGAAATAAAAAATAGATCATGTTTTGTCCTTGATGTATTGCATTAGGGGATGCACGTGATGTTGGTAAATACTCTGATTGTCTTAAGTTCAGTAATTTGGTTAAGGTGTGTCTGCCAGATTTCTCTCTTGTAAAGGTGCCTCCCCCCATAAGATTTATAAGTTATCTGTGAAGAAATACTGTGGTATTATGTGACCATTCTTCTACCCAATGGTTTTCCCATCCACTGATGATTCTTGCCTAAGTTGATTATTACCGTGATGACTGTAAAATGGTGATTTTTAATATGTCTCTCATTCCCTCTAATATTGCTAATTGGCATTCCCCCATTAAAAAAGTAAGATTCTCTTTCTCTACCCCATTTTTATTATGTTTTATCTTTTTAATTTAAAATAGATTTATGGGTTCTTTTATTATTTAAAATTTTTTTAACATTTATTTTTGAGAGGAGAGAGAGAGAGCACGCATGAGGAAGAGAGGGCCAGAACCAGAATCTGAAGCAGGCTACAGTCTCTGAGCTGTCAGCACTGAGCCGGACATAGGGCTTGAGCTCACAGATGATGAGATCACGACCCAACCCGAAATCAGATGTTTAACCGACTAAACCGCCCAGGTGCCCTTATGGATTCTTTTATTAATCAGGGTGTTTTAATCCATTCAGGTTGCTATTCATTTTGATGCTTAAGTAATTATGGATTTGGCCAGGAAGGCACTGCCTCCTCTGTCCCCATCCATTTTTAAGCACCTTTTAGTTTTATGGAACAAGCTATTCCAACTAATCCTGTATTTTTCCAATGTCAGCCATGCAACTAACCATTTCTTCAAGGTTCCAATCGTTGGGGGATTTTCTTTAGAAACCGTGATTAGGTGCTAGGGGTGTTCATTGTTGCTGGAGTGCCATTATGTCCAAGCTCACTCAGTGGACAGAGCTAGGAAGTACAGCTTCCTTTTTAAAAAATAAATGTACACAGATTATCTCTAGTTAGAATTAGCCTTTTATCTCCTTGCCTCGTTTCAGATCAGTTTTGTCCTTATTCCACAGTGCAAACCAAGGTTACAAAAACATCAGTAAATCTTTTTGTTTATGGAGTCCTGTGATACATACAACATAATATCGGAACTACTCTAGTAATAGCACCAATAACAATGATTATTGCCATTGTTTGTCCTTCGAATATATCTCACTCAAAGTATATAATCAAAATACTTTTTTCAAAATCACTAGGATTAATTCTGTTTCTTTTGTTCTCACTGTATGGTTATCAACAGAACATATAGTTTGTCTCTGTATTCAGTTATAGGGTTTCTCCCATTCTTGTTGATTTTACTTTATTTTTTGAATACATAAAACATTAACATGGTTCAGAAATCAGAACTATGTGAAAAAATACACTCAGAGAAGTCCCGTCTCCTCTAGCCCTTCCTTCCTACCTATTCCTGTAGGTAACCAATTTCATTATTTTCAGATCTCTTCTACATTTCTTTTTGCAAACATACTTTATTTTTTCTTCCTTCTTACACAAATTATAACCTACTGTTCACGTTTTTCTGTATTTTAATTTTCTTCACTTAATAAATACTGAAATTATACTATATCTATTCAGGTCTTTTTCTTTCCAACTGTAGGCTATCCCACTATTACCATATATATTCAGCAAGTCTCCTAATGTGGGCATTAGGTTGTTTCCAATATTTTGCTATTGTAAGTAGTGTCGTCATGAACAATCATCTGCTTATGTCTTTTTCATGTTGTTGGAGGTATAGCTTAGGATAAGTTCCCAGAACTGGGATTTCTGAGTCAAAGGGCAAATATACACAGTTTCATCGAATGTTGTCAAATTTCCCTCCGTAAGAATTGTACCATTCTACATTCCCACTGGCAGTATGTATATAGAATGTCTTCTTCTCCATAGCTTGACAATATCGTGTATCGTCAAGCTTTAGAATTTTCGCAAAGGTCACAGGTGAGAAATGGCATTTTCGTTTTAATTTCTCTGATTACAAAGGAAGTCGAGTATCTTTTCTTATTTTTTAAGACCATGTGGTCTCAGGTTCCAAAAAAGTAAGGAAAAAGATTAAGTCCCAATGTGCTAGCACTTTTCAAGTCTCTGCTTGTAAAATGTTTGACAACATCCCATTGGCCGAAGCAAATCATATGGACAACCCTAGGTTTAAGTGGTAGAGAAACAGACTTCTCTTGCCGGAAGGAACAGCAAAGTTGCATTGTAAAGTGACATGCATCCACAAAGAGGAGGAATTCGTGGCCATTTTGTAATGGCCTACCTTCACTGCTCTTTTCTTCAGGGTTTTTAATAGCTAGTTCTGCATATTTATTTTCCCAAATGAACTTTAGAATCAATTCGTCTAGCTTTAGAAAAAAATCCATTGGTATTTTTATTGAAATTGACTTAAATTTGTAAAATGAAACTAGGCTTATTAAGAAGTATTTAATCTGTTATAACTATTATAAATGTATTTTATTCTCTTCCACTATACTTCCAACTGGGCCAGCTCATATATTGATATATACAAAGGCTTTTACACTTTGTATGTTAATTTTATACTTTCTATCTTGCTACGTTATTATACCTTTTGAATTAGTTTTATCATTAATTCTCTAGAGCAATTATACACCCATATCATCAACAGATAAGATATAATTTCTCTTTTCTAATTCTTCTGCCTGTATTTATTTTTTACTGATTGCATTGGCTAATATTCCAATATGATATTAAATAGCAGTGGTGATTATGGTGATTCTTACCTTGTTCCTGACCTTAGAAGGAGGTAAATTTTTCCCTATTCAGTTGGATGATGGCCTTTGGGAATTACACATACATGTATAAGTACATACACACATATATGTGTGTGTGTGTTTGCATTAATGAAGTATCCATAAATTTCTATTTTCTTGAGTGTTTTTATTTTTATCAGGAATGAATGTTAAAGTTTGTTGAATATCTTTTTAGCACGTATGGAAAGAATCGTATTTTTCCCCTTAGATTTATTATTATTTTGAATTATATTAATAGATTTGCTAATATTGGGCTATCTGTGCATTCCTGGAATAAAATCGAGTTGGTCATGGTATATTTTGTCTCTATATACCACTGACCCTAGAAAACATGGATTTGAACCATGTGGGTCCACTTATGTGCAATTTCTTTCAATAAACTTTTGCAAAATCTTTTCGAGATTTGTGACAATTTGGAAAAAAAACTCAAAAACAGCATAGCCTGGAAATACCATAAACATTAAGAAAAAGTTAGGAATGTCCTGACTGCATTAATTCTATGTAAATACTTGTCTATTTTCTCATTTACTACCATTAAAATGTCCACAAATCTATTATGAAAAGTTAAAAATTATCAAAATTTACACAAATACTATATATTATCTTTTCATTCTTGATATCTGGTGTTCACGAAACATACACCATCTAGAGCATTTTGTATCCTATAAGACAATATTGATGTAAGTACCAACAGATAATTCATCTTGTAAACAGATGATGTAAACTTATGGATAAAAACAGAACAGTGCTATAAATGTATTTTCTCTTATTATCTTATCATTTTCTTTTCTCTAGCTTGCTTTGTTATAAGAATACGGGATATAATACATATAAAAAACAAAATATGTGTTAGTTGACTATGTTATTGTTAAGCTTCTGGGCAACAGTGGGTTATTAGTAGTAAATTTTGGGGGCAATCAAAAGTTATACATGGATGGGGCGCCTGGGTGGCTCAGTCGGTTAAGCGTCTGACTTCAGTTCAGGTCATGATCTCGCGGTCTGTGAGTTCGAGCCCCGCGTCGGGCTCTGTGCTGACAGCTCAGAGCCTGGAGCCTGCTTCGGATTCTGTGTCTCCCTCTCTCTCTGCCCCTCCCCTGCTCATGCTCTGTCTCTATGTCTCCCAAAAATAAAGAAATGTTAAAAAAAAATCAAAAAAAAAAAAGTTATACATGGATTCTGTCTGTGTGGAAGGTCGGTGCTCCAACCTCTAGTTGTTCAAGGGTCGACTGTACTGCTAGATTTAGTTTGCTAACATTTGTGTAGGACTTTTTGTTGTTGTTGTTGTGTGTTCACGAATAAAATTGAACTGTAATTTTCTTTTCTCTCAGTGCCTTTGTTGGATTTGATACCAGTATTCTGCGTTCTCAGAATGTATTTGGCAGTGTTTCTATTTTTCTGTCTTTAATAGTTTTTAATATGAATAGAATTCATTGTGGCTGGCTGGCTCAGTTGGTAGAGCTTGCAACTCTTGATCTTAAGGCCTTGAGTTCAAACTCCATGTTGGGGAGTAGAGTTTACTTAAAAAAACAAAAACAAAAACAAACGTATTATATATAATATGAATGGAATATTTTCCTTTGCTTGGTAGAACTCACCAATAGCCTAGAATATTATATTTTGCTAGATTTTTGACTACCGACTCAGTTTTTTGTTTTTATTTTTTTAATATAATTTGTTGTCAAATTGGCTAACATACAGTGTACACAGTGTGCTGTTGGCTTCGGGAGTAGATTCCCATGACTCATCACTTACATACAACACCGAGGGCTCATCCCAACAAGTGCCCTGCTCGATGCCCATCACCCATTTTCCTCTCCCCTCACCCCCACCATCAACCCTCAGTTTGTCCTCTGTATTTAAGAGTCTCTTATAGTTTGTCTCTCTCTCTGTTTGAAACTATTTTTTCCCTTCCCTTCCCCGTGGTCTTCTGTTAAGTTTCTCAAATTCCACATATGAGTGAAAACATATGATATCTTTCTCTGACTGACATTTCACTTAGCATAATACCCTCCAGTTCTATCCATATTGTTGCAAATGGCAAGATTCATTCTTTCTCGTTGCTGATTAGTATTCCATTCTGTGTATGTGTGTGTGTGTGTGTGTATACTGCATATTCTTTATCCATTCATCAGACCAGCCACATTCGGGCTCTTTCCATAATTCAGCTATTGTTGAAAGTGCTGCTGTAAACACTGGGGTACATGTGCCCCTATGAATCATCACTTCTATATCCTTTGGATAAATTCCTAGTAGTGCTCTTACTGTGTCAGAGGGTAATTCTGTTTTTAATTTTTTGAGGAACTTCCACACTGTTTTCCAGAGTGGTCACAACCGTTTGCATTCCCATCAACAGTGCAAGAGGGTTCCATTTCTCCACATCTTTGCCAGCATCTGTTGTTTCCTGAGTTGTTAATTTTAGCCACTACGACCTGTGTGAGGTGGTATCTCAGCGTGGTTTTTATTTGTATTTCCCTGATAATGAGTGATGTTGAGCATCTGGATGTCTTCTTTGGTAATGTGCCTATTCAGGTCTTCTGCCCACTTCTTCACTGGATTATTTCCTTTTTTTGGGTGTTGAGTTTGATAAATTCTTCATAGATTTTGGATACTAACCCTTTATCCAATATGTCATTAGCAAATATCTTCTCCCATTCTCTGAGTCGTTTTCTTAAATGATTGTAGAATTATTCATATTTTTATGTCTTATAATTATGTTTCTAGGAATGTGTTCATTTCAAGTATATTTTCAAGGTTTTTTGCATAATTATGGAGAATTTCTATTATCTCTTTGATACCTGTAGCTTCTGTAGTTCTGCCCCCTTTTTGTTTCCAATACTGGTTGTTTGTGACTTCATCCTTTTTCTGTGATTCATCTTGTCAGAGGTTTGTCTACCTTATTAGTTTTTTCAAAGAACCAACTTTTGACTTTATTGCTCTTCTATGTCATAGTTGTCTATTGCTCCAGAGCACATTACCATAAATCATATTGACAAAGAGCAACCATTTTATTTACTCACAATTCAGTGGACCTGCAGTTTGGGAAGACCTCACCTGGGACCTCTTGTCCCTGTTCCACATCGTATTGTGTGGGACTGACATGGCGGATCTAAAATTACATGTCTGTTGACTTAGTACTGGGGTGTCTTGGTCCTCCTCCACATGGCCTTTCTAGAAGGACAGCCCGAGCTGGGTACAGAAGTACCTGATGACTCAGGGCCCTACATGAGCAAAAATAGAACCCACAAGGCCTCTTAATGCCTAGGCCCAAGAGTCATCTCTGCTGCTTCTCTTGGTCAATGCAAATTTCAGGGCCAGCCTAGATACAGTGGGAAGGAAATAGACTTCACCTCTTGTGGGGGAGGAGTGGCAAAAGTCACACTGCAAAGGGGCCTGCAGAATGGGAGGAAATGTCATGGTCATCTTTGGAAAATTATACCACAGTCTAAATTGTATGTTTGTTTTCTATTTCATCAATTTCTGTGAATTAATCTTGCTTGACATTTATAGTCTTCAATCTATGGCTTGATACCTTCCATAAATTTTGAAAATTCTCAGATAATATCTCTTAAAATATTGCTTCTACTCCATTATTTCTGCCTCTTCCTTCTGGAGTGCCAATTAAATGTATGTTTGGTTTTCTTTATACACTATGTCCCTTAGCCTCTCTTCCAACGGTAGCATCTTTTCGTTCTTCTATACTGCATTCTAAGTAATTTATTATGACACATGTCCTAATTTATTCTTTTTTTCAGTTGGGTCTAATTTGCTGTTAGACCTGATCATTACATTTTGAAAATATTTTTCAAACATAATTAACATGTGTTTCTCTACCAAATTTACATTGTTATTTTTAAAAATAATTTTGTGTTCCCATGAATCTCCTCAAATTTCTTTTTCCAAAGTCTTGGATCTGTTTCTACTGTATTTTTTTTCTACTGATTCTTACCTCTGGATACTTCGTTTCTCTCTTTGCTTATTTTTTATTGTGTGCTGCTCAGACAACTCAAAGAGTTATTTGTGGACTCTTTGGGGCCTAGGATGAAGACGTTTGTCTTCAGAGACTATACAAATGTCATTCTGTTGAGCACTGGGGACATTACCATTTGAGGATCACTTCAAACTAAATTCACAGTGTGAGATTCTCTGGAATAGCCAGCCAAGCCCCACACTAACCACTGTACATATATAGCAGCTTCCCTTTAAGAAGGATATATTGTTGGATGCCTGGGTGGCTTGGTTGGTTAAGCATCTGACTCTTGGTTTCAGCTTAGGTCATGATCTTGCAATTTGTGAGTTTGAGCCCCACATCAAACTCTGTGCTGACAGTGTGGAGCCTGCTTGGGATCCAGCCTCTCTCTTGCTCTCTTCTCTCTCTCTCTCTCTGCTCCTCCCCCACTTACTCTCTTTCTCTCAAGAAAAGTAAATAAAAACTTTAAAAAAAAAAAAAGGAATAAACTATTATCCTCCTTTTACAGATGAGAAAAGTGAGACTCAGAAATTAAATAACTTCCCCAAGGTCATCTAGCTATAAGTGCAGGAGCCAGAGTTCAATCCTGAGACTGAGTCCTGAGTCAGGGCTTTTTGCCACCACCCTGTACCACAGTCCCGCCCAAGGGAGGGAAGAATCATAATTTGGCTTTTATTTAAGCTTTGAAATGGGCTCAACACATAGAAATGGGTTCCTGTTCTGAAAGTTTGGGTGTATAAAACTGAAGCATCATTATCTTAAAACTGCAGTCGGCAAAAGCAAGTTGGCAGGAAAGCACCGTATCTAATAAAGTACAATTTTTGCTAGAGCTTAATTTTCCTGGAACGGGTCAGCAGTTCCCTGGGAGACTGTCAGGCTGGGGAATGAAAACTCATCGCCGTGGTAATACACCCGGGCTAGACCTGTCACTGGTAAGCCAAAGGTAGGAGTGTGTGAAGAAAGGAACACGTCTTTTCTCATTAGAACAAAGAGCCAGTCAATGTTTGTTTTATAGGGACCTAGAGTCATTCCTGGAGGTTGCCAGCTGAGCCTTCTAGAAATACTCTTCCCAAATAAGAGTAGAGAGCAACCCTGGAGCGCTTCTGGTAGTCCAGGTTCTTCTATTTAATGAGAGAGGAGTGGGGACTTGCTTGAGTCCCCATATCCAGTTGGTGGCCAAGCCATCCTTGGAACTCTGGTGTCAGACTCTCTTCTACATCAGATGCCTCAATCCCCATCTCCACCCCCTGCTCCAACTCACTTGCCTCCAAATTCCTGCTGTGAGCAGCATGCCCAGGGGTTCTCTCTGGGGGGAGGGGGCTCAGGAGCGGTGCTTTCCTGGGATGTCATCTACCTTGTAGATTTTTAGGACTTTATTGTCAATCATCCTTTTCATCAAGTTGCATTTTTGCTACTGTCAGTTAACTGTCTGAGCGCTCTTCTAAGAACCCGAGTCGAGCTGAACCTGCCTGGTAGATAATAAACCAAAAGAAGGAACCCTCAAGAGAGAGAGAGAGAGAGAGTTGATTTGCATAAAATCACTGGAGAAGAATTAAGTACCAAAATAGGTGAAGTAGCTGTAATGAAAGCAACAGGCTTCAGAGAGCTGAGAGGTGAGCGTGGGCTGGAGAAGTTTCACGTGGGAGGGAAACTCAGTAGAGCTCTGAAGGCTGTGTGGGATCAAGATAAACACAGGAGCAGGGAGGGCATGCAAGCTGGGGAGCAGCACACTCAGAGATGAAGTCGAGGTTCCCAGTGCAGGGATCAGGGAGCAGGTCCGCTGAGTGGAGGGCAGGGTTCATGTGGGGAGGAGGATTTTGAAGTCCCAAGACCAGAACAACCCAGATTATCATATCTTTTTGGCTTAAAGAGACTTCTAAAAGGACTATTCCCCTTTTTATTTTTATTTTTATTTTTATTTTTTTCCATTAACAGAAACGGAACCCTTGGGCAGGTCAGGTTAAGTGACCTGCCCCAGGTCACACAGCAAGCCTAGAATTTGGATTTATTATCATGGGAAGTGGGAAACTATTACAGATTCTTCAGCAGGGGAGGGGCTTAACGCAAGTGGTATTTTGGGTAAGATGAGTATGCCAGCTTCAGACATAAAAGGTCATGTGTGGAAAGAGGCAGCACACTGGTGAATTCGTGTGCCTGGCTCCTAGAAAGAGGCCCAGGAGGGAGTTTGCTTGTTCTAAGAAGGCTAAGTACTTTTCTCTTGTGTTAGGCAACCATCTCCCCTTGTCTTCTTGCATCTCAGTGGGAACAGTGGTTCTCAAGCCGCGCTCTATTCTTCACACCAGAACCTCCCAGTTGTCTCTGGGGAAGAGACTTTCCCGATTGTGGGGGAGGGTAGGCCATGAGGCCCCCACACAACCCCCCAAGATTCCCCTCCTGTTGGAGCTCACTAATAATTGCTACCACCCCCATCCACCTTTGAGGGTCCCCGTTAAATCTCTGACTGGAGCTGCGAATGATGGTGGAGGATGTTAGCATGGGAGGAGTCAGGGCTCTGGCTGGCTGCTGCTGAGGTACCTCTGGTTCACCTTCACCCTGGCACCCTCCTCTTCGGGTGGTTCTTCCTGGCTCTGAATCTACCTCAATTGTTCCCATGAGGGAGCTGAGGAAAACATAATTTACGAGCAAAGCTTTCCTCATCTGAGGTCATATAACGAGTGAAGGGCAAAACCTTAAGTCAACTGTGGATATGCTCTCTCCTGTTTGAACTGCTCCTTCAAGACTTCTTCCCTCTCCCTGGGGACAGAGTATATGATGTCGGATACTGGGTGGGCATCAGGAGATGGAGACAGGAGGGTGCACTGGTCTGTGTCTGGGATGGAATCTGTAATGAGTTGTGGGGTCTCCTTGTGGTCATCAGCACAGGACATGGAGTATTTAGAGAATTTTGGTTTGGGACTTCCCAAATCATCTCTGATGTCTCTTGTACAATCATCAGACTAGAGGATGTGTCTACCCAAAGGTTGTGACCCTGCTAATCCTATTATCATTCTTTGGCATGCCTGATGATAAATTGAGATTGATGAGTTAGGACGGCTAAAGAAAAAAAAAAAACTGGTCTTACAGATATGACAAAAGAATAAATTTCTGTATGCTGGGAACTCAGGCTATAGAGCAACACACACAAAAAGCCTTTTGCGAACATTGTTTTAAAAAGAATTTGGTCCCAAGAAAGCATATCAGACTACGTTAAGGAGAATCCAATTCCACATCATGGCCTTTTTAGTAACTTGCTGAATGATCTTTGGCAAGTTTGCTAACTTCACTGGGTCTTAGTTTCCTGAGACATTAAACAAGATGATATCAAAGATCTGCCCACTTTGGCTATTCTAGAATTCTTTTTTTTTTAATTTTTTAAATGTCTGTTTAGTTTTGAGAGAGAGAGACATATAGCCCAAGTGTGGGTAGGTCAGAGAGAGAGGGAGACACAGACTCTGAAGCAGGCTCCAGGCTCTGAGCTGTCAGCACACAGCCCAATGCGGTGTTCGAACCCACCAACCATGAGACCAAGACCTGAGCTGAAGTCAGATCCTTAATCAACTGAACCACCCAGGTGCCCCACCATTCTAGAATTCTAAGACCAATGTTCAGAGGTTAGTCTAGCTACCCTAGAGAGAGTCTCTGGTCCTCACTGTCCCCTTCCACCGACTATGGCATGTGACCATCAAAGCACCACACTGAGGGAGAGATGCCGACATCCTGTGACCCTCAGAGCACAGGCAGTCCTGGTGTTGGAGCAGAAGCCAAGCATGACTTGTGGTTTTTGACTCCGCTCCCACAGGCAGTCATGTGTGGCGCCTGCTCACAGGTCAACAGCAGCATTCTGCAGGCCCTTGGGTGTGAATAGAGATGAGGTGCTGCATGCGGGGACAGATCAAGCCCAGAACACCTGCTTACAGCCCTGGCAGTGCAGGGGACAGATACTGGCTGACTTGAACCCTCCCCTTCCCAGGTCACCAGGACAGCTCACTGCTTGGTAGATGGCAGTGCTGGTGCAAAGCCCGCCCCTGCCCTTGCTGGCGTGGCCTGTGCGAGCTGGTAGAAGTCACCTAGCCTCTCTGAGCCTGTAAAAATGTTAACAGGGTCATAAATCCTGCCACTTACTTACCCTTTAGGGTTGCTGTGAGGACATTTCAAAGAGCCTGAGAATTTGATGTACACTGAAGAGTGGCCTTAATTGCACATGCGTTGGCCTTAAAATTCCTCCCCCTCTGCCCAAGGCAAGGGCCTTCCTTTCATCCAGGGGGACAAGACACTCCTAGCTTGTGTACAGCTCTCTTCTGTTCACACGGCAGTTCCCTGTTCTTTGATCCTTGAAACAGCCTCAAGAAGAAGGCCAGGAAACCAGTTGTATCCCCATTTGATAGATGAGGAAGTCAAGGTTCAAAGACATTAATTCTTGATTAAGGTCACAAAATGGCTGCCTTTCCTCAGGCAGGGATAGGGGTGGACGCTTGTGCCCCAGACACCGTGTAAGTGGAAAAACATAAAGGAAATCTATAAATTAATAGAGCATGAGCTGTTTTAATTTTGCTTTTGAAATCCTCCTACTTACCCATGAACTGCTGTTGGGCTAACACACTCTGGGTTTCCCTGAAGAGTTGGGGCTCTTAACCTCAAAGATGCATCACTCAAAGGGCTTTTAAAAACTGGTGCCCAGCATACTCAGGCCCCACTGCACACCAACCAAATCTGTGCCTGTGTCTTGAGGGGCTAGGCAGCAGGTGAGGGACTGAGGACCTTTGCTTCAGAAGGTGCTTCCCTAAGGACACTTGTGTGTGACTTTACCTCATCAGGCCTGATGCTCTAATGGCCCTTTGTTAGTTCCAGGACCGCAGCGGTCATGGCTCTTCCCGCTTGGATGACTGATCTCAGCCGGACCTGTTTCTCTGAGTGTGCACAGATGTCTTCCTTTTTCATTCCCACCAGGGTGGAAAAATACATGTTTTTTTCCCTTACTGACCTTATTGAGTTGGGAGTTTTTCAGGGAGCTCAAAGCCCTCTATAGATCCATGAGCATGAGGCTAAAACAATCTTCCAAAAGAGAAAGATTCATGAGGTTCTCTCATGCCACAAGTGCTTTGATAATTTCTTCCACAATACCTCGGGGTGCTATGGGAAGAGGCAAGAATTTTTTTTTTCCATTTACCTGGTGGGAAGTGGAGAACTGGAGTGAGGGCCAAGTCACTCCGGGAGTCCGTGGGGACAGCACCGAGAGGTCCTAAGTTTCTTCCGTTCTGAGCACTTACTGTTTAGATTCCAGATATAGTTACTCCAAGCAGTTACCATGGGTGATTTAGATCATCAAATTAAAAACATGAACTCTGGAAGTTCCCAGGTGGCTCAGTTGGTTGAGCGTCTGACTTTGGTTCAGGTCATGATCTTGCAGTTGTGAGTTCGAGTTCCATGCTGGGCTGTCATCACTGTCAGTGTGGAGCCCACTTCGGATCCTCTGCCTCTCCCCTGCTCACACTCCCACAAAAATAAACAAATTTTTTAAAACACCCAAAAATGTGAACTCTGTAGTTGTATGAGGAAATCACAGAATATCTAGGTTGGAGGGATCTGAAAAATGGTCTGTGCTAACCATCTCTCTGATACTGAAATTATAATAATCACAGCTACCATTTACTGCACCTTTTCCACTCCTGGTTTGTACTATTACCCTGGTTTGGGTAACAAAGGTTATGAAACAGGCCAGGGCCCCTTTAGATACTGAAGGAGGGTCTCCTACATGCCCCTCAGCTTTTCTTCTCTGGTCTTCCCAAATGTGTTTAAACAGGACACCCTGAAACATGAAGGGTCAGATATCCTGTTTTCTGATCTTTTCTCCTTTCTTGCCTCCTTTGGATTAAATATTTTACTGCTTCAGTCCCACCACTCTGCCTTGCTGAACATGAGCCTGCTGATTATACATGTTTTTGTTGTTATTTTGGCATTTGTAATTACAACACGCATCCTTGACTTATTAAAATCTAAATAAGCGATTACTTTCATCACTTCCCAGATAAAGGAAAACTCTTATCAGCGTAACTCCATTTATTCTGTCTGAATCTGCCCACACAGCAATATGTTACATGTGTGTTAAACTCCACGCTCCATTATTTTTATTGTTTCTGTTAGCGGTGGCAAATTTTTTCTATAAATGGTCACATGATTAATATTTTAGCTTTTGTGGCTCATGTATGGTCTCTATCACCTATTATTTTTTTTTAACCTTTAAAAATGTACGAACATTCTTATCTGGAGGTCCTTACAAAAATAAGCTGTGGGCAGATTTGACCTATGAGCCACAGTTTACTGGCTTCTGTTTTATGTAGTCAATATTATTTTGGATTTACTCGTGCTTACCACACTTCATTCCTTCTTATGTTACCATGCTTCTATCTGGCATAATTTTCCTTGTAGCATTTGGAATGTGTCCTTTCACGGTCTTCAAGCCTCTATTGTTTCCGAGAAGTTGATTAATGGTCAACTTCATAATGTTGGTCTCCTGTGTGTTTTTCTTCTGCTCTTCTTGAAATTTTTTCCTTGGCTTTAGAACTACGCGTAGACACAGCGGTTATTATAGTTCAAGTATCTAGGTAAAAATTCTCCTTATGTTTTTCCCACCTAAAGCTCCCCCCCACCCCCGCCCAGTTTCTTTGATCTGTGGCTCAATATCTTTCTTCACATGTGGAAAGTTTTCAGCCATAATCTCTTCAAATCCTTTTCTGCCTCTTTCTCTGCTTCTTCTGAGACTCAGTACCTGTACGTTTGTGTGCTTGGCAGTAGACACGGGTCTCTGAGGCTCTGTTTATTTTTCTGTATTTTTCAGAAACATACCTTCTATTGATCTATCAATCTGTCTTAAGTTTACAAATTCTTTTTCCTACCATCTCAAGTCTGTTGTTGAGCCAATCTAGTAAATCTTTCAGTGTTGTGTTTTTCAACTCTGGATTTCCTTTTTTTTTTTTTTTTAAATAACTTCTATTTGTTGAATCTTTAGCCTTTATTTCTTCTTTAATTACTTGAGCATATATATAATAGCTGCTTTGAAGACTTTGCCTGCAAAATCCAACATCTGGGGCCACTCAGAACTGGTTTCCATTGACTTCTTCCCCCCGCCACCCCCACCCAGAGTGCAAGACTCCTTTCTCAGTTTCATGGCATGTCTAGTAATTTTTGGTTGCAAACTGGACATGCTTGATAAAAATCTAGCAATTCTGGATTCATTAGATTTTTCTGAGGGTTGTTGGTTTTTTAGTAACTTGCGGAGATTTAAACTGTGGGATCAGTCCCTTCATGGTATGTAGCCACTGATGTCTTTGGTCAGTATTTTATTTCTTATTTTTATCTTTTTAACCTGGCATTTTTAGGAGTTACCCCGGAGTCTGCAGGGTTTAGTGATCAGTCAGTGATGATTCTGACAGAGGTCATGCTCAATTGTTTCATAGGTTGTGGAAAGACACAAATTTCCAATCAATTCTCAAGCTTCTCTTCAGCTTGAGAAGGGCTCTTTCAGGTCTTCCTAGCACATACATAGATTTCCAGTCAGCCAGGAGTAAGGAAAAGCATACTTCATTCAGCCTTTCTCATTTCCTCGATTGCCCCATTAAAAATTTGATCAGTTCAACTCTCACCCTAACTGGGAAGAAAACCTTAGGCTAACAGAGCTGTGGATGTTACCCATTTATTAGTCCACTACGTTACACTGTCTTTTGACTGTTTTGGTTTTTTATTTTTTCTCTCTCTCTCTCTCGTGGTTTCTGTTTATCTCTTGATGGTGTTTCCTGGTAATATTTTTTTATTGGAAGCCAGGCATTAGAAATATAATTTCATGTTGTAGACGGTGCTATCTTCCTTAATAAAAGCAGACAGGTAGGGGTATATCACCTTAATCTAATCTGGAATAAAAATTATTCAAAGTGGACTTCCGTCTTTTTGGAGGATGGTCTATTTCAACTTTATCCCTATTTCAAGAGTCTAGTTCTTTGAAGCACCAACTGAAACCCAGGATGCTTACCAGAACCCCCTCCTTGATGCACATTAAACTCTAGTGTTCCTCTCCAGCTTCATGCAGCTACCTGAAACTCTGCATGGCATGTTAGCCTCTTACCTGCTGATGTCTCTTGTCCAAGATTTTGCGAATGTTTCTAGGGTAAAACCAGCACCAAATGTTGGGCCCGCACTCTTCTCTTCCCTTCTCTCTGGCTATTGACCTCTCCAGTTCTTACTGCCTTTTTGACTCTCAGTGGATGGGCATGTACACACATGTGCACACACACAAAGAATGTGGACATGCACAATAGGATGTCTGTGGAGGGAAAAATTAAGGCCCAGGAGATTCCATAGTGGTTGCAGGAAGAGCTGTAAGGGTCCATCTATTGTCTTCAAAATCAGGCTCCTTTGAGCCCCTTTAAAACCTTTCAGATCTAGAGTCAGCAGATGGAGGCTCTCAACCCTCTCCTACTTCGTGAAAGAAAAATGTTAACTTCTCCTGCTACAAAACGATGCTAATAATGACCTCTTTCCTCTGGGCCGTTTTGATAATAAACAGCACCTTTCCTCAAAAGGAACATTTTTCAATACATATCATGTGCAGGCACCAGACTAGATATTCTGCTTCTATTATTTGATTTAAAATTTTTTAGAAATTATAGAAAGCTAAGTGTATTAACATCATAAATATCTCTTTACGGAACCTACTTCTTATCGCAGGGGGCCAAAGGCTTTCTTTGAAGTGAGATTTGTTTGTTTCTCAGGCTTAGAGCCTGGAGGACTAGGATATGTGCTAAATAGGACATTTCTCAAAGACCAGGGGATAGTTGGCTTCCAGCACCAATACTCCTTTACTGGCGAGGTCCTGGCAAAGCCCAGGGAAGAGCTTCAGCAGGATCCAACCTGACAATCTAGAGGTAGGTCCCAGGATCGATCTGGCCTTCCAGGGGCTGAAGGCTATTGCTGATCACCAGAGAAGCCATTATCCTGTTTGACTTTGAAGATCTCTTTATAGTAGCAGAATAAATCAAGTATTGGTTGGTTGGCAAATAATGGCTGATGGGCCAAATCCAGCCTTATGCCTGTTTTTGTATGACCTGTAGGCTAGGAATAGACTTTACATTTTTAGATTCTTTTTTTTTCCTTTGTGTAGATGTCCACTTGCTCTAGCATGTTTGTTGAAAAGACTATCTTTTCTCCATTGTATTGTCTTTGCTTCTTTGTCAAAGATCAGTTGACTTTACTTACATGCATCTATTTCTGGGCTCTCTACTCCATCCCATGGATCTATTTGCCTGTTTTTCTGCCAATACCACATCGTAGCTTTATAGTAGGTCTTGAGGTTGGGTAGTGTCAGGCCTCTGACTTTTTTCTCCTTTGATATTCTGTTGGCTACTCTGGGTCTTTTGCCTTTTCGTATAAACCTTAAAATCCATTCATTGATATCCACAAAGGTTTTTAAAGATTTAAATGTTCGGAGCAAAATAGAAGGGTATTTCATGATACATGAAAATGATACGTAATTCAAATTTCAGTCTCTGAAAAGTTGACCTGTTTCCATGTGGTCTATGATGTCTTTCACACTACAACAGCAGAACTGAGTAGTGACCAAGACTGTATGGTCTACAAAACCCAAAATATTGATTATCTGGCTCTTTGCAGAAAATGTTTGCCGACCCCTGATCTAGGTCTTAGGCTGTGACTTACACTTAGCTTGTTGGCTGTGAGACAGCCCACAGGGCCAGACTGCCCATTTTCAAATCCTGTGATCACCACTTGCTAACTGTGTCGCCTTTAAAATGTCACTTAACCTTTCCCAGGCTGTTTCTTATCTGTAAAGTGGGGATAATAGCATTTATCTGAGAGTTGTGAGGATTAGTGAATTATTTCATGTAAATCTTAGGATGCCTGAGGCATAGAAGCTGAATATAAGTGTTAGCTGCTATATACATTTTTATCCCAGCTTAAAAAAATCAGTCTCGCGTCCCTGCCCTGCTAATTCATCAACCCCACCACTCCCAGAGTGATGATCATCTTAAAATACACATGAACACTCATCTCTTTGAAGATCAGTCATGGCTCCCTGTTGCTCCTGGAGGAGTCTGGCATTTGTAGCTCCATAGCCCAGCTGCCCGCCTCTCCGCTCTCTCCCCTGCCCTCCACTCCCCTGCCCTCCAGTTACAAATCTGCTCCAGCCTTTTCTAGCATTCTGTCTTTGTCCACACCCCTGTGCCTCCCTGTCATGTGGCTTTTTCTGCCCAGAAAGCCTTCTTCTGGGAATGTAAGGATTATCACTGAGATCTGGGGCAAGTTACAGCAATCATTCCTGCTACGAGCTCCAATACGGACATTAGTGCCTGATCTCACTGTGGGCATGAAATGGAAATATACTCTTGCTGCTTGTGAAACCCCAGAGAAATACTTTTCAGGGGTCAAAAGGTAAAGCTGCAGAAGAAGGTAGAGGTAGAAAAGAAATCAAGCCATCCCCCCTAAGTCAGGCCCCCCTTTGGCATTGTCTAATGCTGTTTGGGACTTCTCACACAGTATACCCTTACAGAGAGAGTGCACCAGGGGCAGAGAACTGGGCAAGGAGAAGTCAGAAGACAGAAGGGAGCAGGGTTTCTGATTATATATCAGTATCATAAATGTATCGTAAAGTTGTTAAAATAAATATCAAAATTACATAGCAATACGAAGAATGCTCATGATACAATATTAAAGGGAGCTTGCAGAATATAATGTAATCCAAACTGATTACAACTAAATGGAAAGAGTGTCTGATCTGGAGACTGATGATAGACCCAAGAGAGCGAACAAATCACATTTGGTTATTGGAATAGTGGCATTGTGGGTGAATTTTTGTTCCTTTATTTGGAGTGCTGTTAAATGTACTATACTGTTATTTGTGTATTTAAAAAATTAAATGTTTCATGAGAAAACTCTTTGGCTTATACACTTAAGACAAGTCTTCTATCATGTAAATTATATTTTGAGAAGGTAAAGAAAAATTAAATATTTCAAAAGACTAGCCTAAAGTCAGCCAGATGAAGAGAGTGTCTTTGAGTTTTGCAGTTTCTCTACCTGTCTCTTCTTCCCCCTCTACCTCATACTCAGCAAGACCCCTCAAGATAGCCGCTATCCAGTCATAATATACGTACAGTCCTGGCTGCTGGGAATCCCACAGTTAGCTCTTCAACTCACCTAACCCTTCAGACTATTCCAGAATGTCCTTTGCCTTCCTTGCTTTGTCCTGGATCCCCAGCTAATATTCAACATTACTTTAAGAGTTCTGCCCTTTGCTAGGGAACCAATAAATAAAGGTATCTTTATACCTTTATTGCTAGATTACAGCATGATATAGGGTATTACTGACCCCTGCCAGATAACACTTTTGCTTTTCAACTTGGGGACTCTGCCTTAATAGGCCGTGTTAATGAAAGTACATGTCCCTGACAATGGAGGTGATAGTTGGAGGAATGAACCTGGACTTTCTTAACACAAGGGACATTACTGAGCCGGGCACATAGGTAGAACTGAGAGGAAGGGCATGAAAGCTGCAAATCTAAAGCTGCAGCTAAATAATCTGAACGGTATTTGCTTTCTTTTAGGGCTCACCCAGACCACTACCTCTCCTGGAGAGAACACACTGGAAAAGCAACAATCACCAGAGGTGAGGGCTTTGTCCTGGTAGGAGAAGCGGGGCAGGTGGGTAGGTTCCCTTTCTAGTGGGTGTTTCCACATCTTGAAGCAAGTTGGTAGGTTCCCCCACCCCTGAGGCCTGGACAGAATGGGCGGGATGAACTGCTTCCCCCGGGGGCAGTCCTGTTGCCTGGTACAGCAAAAATGGCACAACCGTACCTCCTGGAATTCGAGGCCCATCATCTCTACAGACTGAGTTGGTGGTTCCCAGAAGTGTCCAGAAAGAGTTATAAATGGGCTCGTTATCTCTGTGAACCTTGAGCAGACGCCGTGAATTATCTGCAGGCATCTGGGTGAGGTCTTCCCAGAACATCCACAAGATAAAAGTTGAGAATAAATTCTCTATCCCTTACCGAAATCAATAATTCAAGAGAAATTAACTTGTGTCTTAGGACAGCGAGATGTGGTCAAGCATCCTATTTACGGTGTGTTTTCCTCTGTTGGAATATTTCCTCTTCTACTCTCAATTCTGGGGAGAAAACATGATCCCCCTTCCCAAGGCTTCCATGTGAGTCCCAGCAGAGGCTGCTCTGGACCTGCGTGGGCGTCCGATGAGGCCTGAGTGGTCGTGAGAACCCAAGTGTTGGTCACCCCGTCCCTTCTCTGCCCTCAGCAGCCCCTCTGGGCTTAGGACACACCGATCTGGCGGGGACTCCAGAGTTTCCCAGTTTCCGGTTTACCATTTCCAGCAGGACATGAACATACCTCCTATACCTGCTTTTGTGTAGATCATCAAGTTAAAAGAGGGACGGTAGAGGCTATAAAAAATATGGTAGCATAGAACGGATTTTTTTTTAACTTTTTAGTCTAGTTATACTGGGTCTCTTTTTTATTGTAAAATATACATAATATAAAATTTACCATTTTGACTATTTTTGAGTGTACAATTCAATGGCATTAAGACGGTCCCATTGCTGGGCAACCATCACTACTCCCTGTCTCCAAAACTTTTTCATCATCCCAAGAATTGATTTTTATTCTTTTTTTTTTTTTAATCTTCCCTCCCTGCCCCCTACCTCACCCCCACTGTTTTGAGGCATCCTCACCTGCCACTTGCTAAGATCATCGGCAATAGACCCATGTCCCCTTTTCCTAGGTGAACGGGGTATGGAGTTAGATGGACATGATAGATAGATAATCACTGCTTCTGAATTTTGAGCCTAGAGAGAGCAAGTACATGGTCAAAGCACACCGAGATTTCAGGACCTACAATATTTCTCTACAAGGGCTGTTGATGTTTCTGATGTCTGGTTGGCATTGCAGGCCCTGAGGAACTTTCCATTCCCATGCAACCCAGAGAAGTCAGGCTCCAGTGTGCCTCCGAAGTCAGGTATGTGACCCTGAGCCATGAGCTTGGAAGGCTGGCATCTTCTCTGGGAGGTGGCTGGCAGAGGCTCCAGTCCGATTCTTGGATCCTTTGGCCATCCAAGCCTCTTCCCCAGCCTCAGTCCTTCACCGCTCCTCCTCTCCCCTCAGCCATTTCTATCGAAGGACACCAGAGATAGAACCGTCATGGCCCTACAGTGCCTTGCCCAGAAGAGGGTGACCTCTGGGAGCTCATCTTCAGGGGGTCCAGATGGTGCCACGGGAGCTGTGGGTTGGAACTTGGTCACTCATGTGCCTTCCTGGATCTTGTAATGTACACTACAGTGGCTGTTGTCACCATTTTTCTCCTATAATGGGCTAGATTTGTCTAATACCTGGATGGTATGAGGGTGGCCCTTGAGCTGGCTGTCTTCTCTGGCTTTATCCTATGAAATGGCTGCATTATAGACCAGGTTTGATGACTTTGCTTATGTTTGCATCGCACTAACTTATCAGAGTTTCCAGTTAAGCATGCTATTCTTACTATTCTGTTATATAAGAAGTGTAGTTAGAAGAAGAAATCGATGCACCTCTTAGGAAATGGTCTTTTTAGGAAGTTTACTTGTAATGGCCCTGTAACATGACCAGGAGTAGGTCAGTGGCTTCTAGGGAGACTTAGTTCTAAAAATGGCTGGTGGCCCAGGAGGGTCATGGAGGCTTCCTGGGGTACCGTTTGCATATGGCTTGCATCCGAGGTGTGTGTGTGGTCACAGACTTTGAGTGATGTTCTCTGGCACTCTTCAAGCTGACATTATCCCTTTCGTACCCAGGTCATGTTCAGGTCATTACTGTTTACTTATTAACGGGGACCCAGAAATGCAGAACCAAGGGATAGAGGAAAGCAAGAGGGCCCCACAGAGGGAAAGGGAGGGCCATGAGTGACCTTCCATGGGATACCTGTGGCTTCCAGAGAAGAATGAGCTTCTTTCCAGCTGGGTTCCTATGGGTCCCAGGGACGGCCTGGTCTTCAGCTTTTCACTGGCACGGCCTGCACCTCCCGTTTGTAGATCCGGACCTTCTTACACGAGTTCTTGTCTTTGCAGTCCACTCTGTGAGACCTTCTGATATTAAATTCGTGGCAGCCATGGGCTACGTGGAACCTGTGAGTATTTCCAGGAGATGGAGGTAGGAGTCAGGGTTTGGGACTGGTGAGCCTTGGAAGGCATGCCTGGTGGCAAGGCAGGGTGTTTCATTTCGGGAGAGAAGAACATTCTCTGACTTGGAGATGTTCTAAACTCTAAAGGGTTTTGTGTCTTTTTTTTTTTTTTCTTTTTAATCAAACAAATGCCTCCCTTTACATCAGGATGAGGAAATTTTGGAGTTTCTCATTAATAAATCAATGGATAAATTAAGTCAAAGATCACACAGAAATTTAAAGATCATCTCTTAAACTTTCTATTTATGAGCTACAGAAAAAAATCGTCTTTACACGCTTGGTGGATTTTTAAAAATCTACCCATCTTTGCTATTAGATTTTAGGTGGTATATTTCCCATGGTCAGATGAAAGGGAAAGAAAGCAATGAGAGAGGCGGAAAGAACGAGGAGAGGGAGATGAGCAGCAAGAGAGGGTCTGAGAGGAGAGGGTTGGAGAGCAGAGACAAATGTCGGTGTGATCCCCCGAGTCAGTGCTGGCTTCCCAAAGTCCCCCCGCCCCCAGCCCCCACCATCTCAGGAAGGGGTGCCAGGCCACCATCCTCTGCTCTGCCCCAGAGCCCTGCTGCATCCCAGCCCCAGAACCAGGACACTCCCCTCCTCATCCCCCATCCCCTCCAGTGCCTTCCTCCCTCCTCCAGTGTCTTCCTCCCTCCTCCACCTACCACGGCTCCTTCCCAGTGGCCCTCCCCTGTCCCTTCGCCACAAGCCCTGGCCCGCTCCCCATGCCCAGTGCTGGCCCTCCAGAAAGAACCAGCCTTCACGTTAGAAAGCAGACCAGGGGCCCGGCGGAACCTGGCAGGCAGGGCTACCTGTGCCTAGTGTGATGTGAGTGTGTGTTGATGGGGGTGGAGGCAGGGGGTCTGGTAGGGGAGAGCTGTGGAAGGAGAGGTGATCGAGAAAAGAGGCTTCATGTCACGGACAGCACGTTGAGTTTGCTCAGCCCCTGTGTCCCCGTGTGCCCGGAACGTGTGTGACACTCGCTGGAGGACTCTAGCGCTCTGCCATGTAGGTAGAGAAAGTCAGCGAAGGGAGCCCGCAAAGTCAGGTATCTAAATTTAGACCTGACTTAGGGGTGATGGCTTCCCCTCTGTGGCTGCCCCTCTGGGAGCTCTCTCGCTCATGAATTATACAGACCCCAGGGCTCTTACCTGTCACTCTCGGCCCCCCTTTCTCCTCCCGTGAGCTGGCCTGGCACTGAACACAGCTCCCATCAGGGATGGTCTCCCCGCCCCCAGAATCGTTCTCATCACACAGACGCACCTCAGCCTTCAGGGTAAAACCTGAAAACACCGTTCCTAGGAGGCAGCCTTCCTAGCCACCCAGAGACTGCGACTGTGAACTTAGCCTGGTTTATAGAAAGTATCAGGCCAGGGAAAAACCATGGAAAGCAGTAAATTAGAAAAGAATTCATAATATGCTACTTATTTTTTTTTTCCGAATTCTTGGAACTTTCTGTAACTAAGGCTCACTTACCTGTGCCTGTAGCATGTGTTTAATTGATTCAGATGAAATTTTCCTCACAGAACTTTAAAGATCAGATCTGCAAATGCTCATAAAAATTATTTTCAAACTAACATATGTGGTACGTGTTCAGTGTAAGAAAAAATCAGGGGCGCGCCTGGGCGGCAGTGGGTTAAGCTTCTGACTTTGGCTCAGGTCATGACTTCACGGTTCATGAGTTTCAACCCCATATTGGACTCTGCTGTCAGTGTGGAGCCCTCTTTGGATCCTTTGTCTCCTTCTCTCTCTGTCTCTCCCCTGCTTGCTTGCTCTCTCAAAAATAAACAGTAAGCCAAACAAAATAAATGTGTACAGAATAAAAAATTGAAGCTCTCATTTGATCACCTGTTCTGCCTCAGTACATCCACGCGCGCGGACACACACACACACCGCACACGCACACACACACACACACACACACACCCCAAAACACAGGGAGAGAGAGAGTGTGTGTAGCCTAAATAGGGTTATACCGCACATACTATCTGTGACTTGTTCTTTGGTTTTGCTTTGTTTGCTTAACTAAGAGTTGTAGACATTTTCCATGCCAGGGAGGTAATAGACCACTCTATCAACTTCCTTGACGACCAGGCTTGTGTCTCATTTAGGTTTGTACCTCCAGTTGCCACAGTGCATTCAGTCAAGGTGATATGGGAGAGAAAATGGCTGCCAGCAGGCAAGATGGAGACATAGGAGTTTGCTGGGTTTGTTCCAGCCTTCCCTTTCTGCGACTTCTAACTGGGCTCTTCCCCCTCTCTCCCCACCTTGTTCCTCTTGTTCTATCCCTATCCTTCCCCTTACCAGCCCCAACCAGCTTGTTCTGGGCAGGGGCTCTGACCCCCTTTGGTTGGACACAGGCTGTCCACTTTGCCTCAGCCCAGGAGCCGGCTGCCCTGTGACTGCCGGTCCGGCACCCTGGTTTATGATTCCTGACTTGCATTGTAGTGTGAGTTTTGTTTAGCTTGCTGCATTTCCCTGGAAAGTTTGCCTCTCAAACCCCTTCTTGAGGAGTGAAGGACTCTATCCCACTTAGACGAAGGTTGTGGCCAACCTGCCCTCCCAAGAAGGCTCCAGAGGTGTGACCCAGTTTTATAGACTGGTTGTCTGCTGAGTGGAGTGGTTAAGGATAGACAGGCTCTTTAAAGAGAAGCCGCAGCAGACTGGGTGTAGGTAGTGTGAGTACAACTGTCACCTGTCACCATGACACCTGGAGACACTATCTTCTAGGAAGTCTGAGAGACAAAATTTTTGTCAGAACCTGTGAAAATACTACTACTAACGATAGCTAATACACACTGAGTACTTTCTATGTACTGGGCACAATTCCAGACTCCCCGAGGAGCCCGCCAAGGACACAATGCCCAGGTGGGTTCCCACAGTCTTGCCTCTGTCCCACAGTCAGGAAACATCTTTGGCAGGTAGTTTCCTGTGTTGTCCAGCATTTTACTGAGAGGATAATTAGAAACTTCATTCAAAAAATATTTATGAAGCCAATATTTATTGAATATTGTGTGTCAGGCACTGTTCTGGGTCCAAGGAACATAGTCAAGAACTAAACAGACACAAACTCTTGCCCTCATGCACTTAACATTGGAGTCAAGGGAGACCAGCAATAAACAGAATCTCAGATTAGAAAGTCATGCAATGAAAACAATCCCTTTCGTGTCTATGTGGAGGTTAACGTCTACATACATGCATTTGAATCTAAGCTTTTCTGTCGCTGTTTCCTGTTCTGAAGAAAACATTCACATCTTCCGTTGCTTTGGGTTCTGGCGAACAAGCGTGCTGTGTAGGAAGCCTGACGTTCAGAAGCAGATGTGGCCTTTCTTTGGATCCGTGAGTTCCCTTTTATTGGTAGGAGGCAGCCGGGGTCTCATAAGGACAGGTTCTTGTCGCCTTCCCTGGCTGGGCTGTTCACACCTCCTATCTTTTCCAGCCTCCAGACTCCGGGACCGTTGACCTGGAGAAGCAAAAATGGTAACTCACCTGGAACCACAGAGCCGTAGAGCTGAGAGGAGCTCAGCTATGATCTGCTCTCATCTCCCGGCTTGGTTGATGGGGAAACCCGAGGGCCAGGGGAGGGGATGGCTTGCTCCAGGCGCCCTTGAGAGCAGGTGGCAGAGCAGAGACAAGAACCTAGCCTCCTGCCTTCTCGTCCAACACTCCTGTGCCCATGCATCCCCCGGGGGGTCCTCTGCATGAATAGGGAGGAAAAGTAGGAGGGGCCAAATATGGGGGTCTTGCTTCCTACCACCTGTTCCCTTGCTCTGCTTTGGGGGAAGCATGCAGGGTTGGGCCGGGGTCCTTCTGCTTCTACACCGGGGGGTGCGTTCCCTCCAGCTTCGGGCCAGACTAGAGGAGGACCCAGCAAAGCTGTGCCACCTATTCTGGTGGCTCCGTAGCCATCTGTGGTGTGTCTGGGACTCCAGGAAGGATAAATCCAGAACGAGAGCGAGGCTGAGCCCCAGCTCATTAGGAGCTAGACCACGTTAGTGGAGGGAAAGGATTGACAGGTGCAGTCTGATGCTTGCATGTTTGCTTTTACTTGCAGGACGGACAGAAGGCCACAGCAGGGGTGCATGGAAGTGGTGACAGGTGAGTCCCATGTCTTCATGGCCACATTCCAGATTGTCCCCCATCCCTCCCAATCCCGCAGCATTTGGGTTGGTGAAGAGCGTGTACCCTACTGGCTACTTCATCATGGAGCCAGGGTATGAGAAGTCACATACCTAAAAGGGGGAGGGGGCATGAGGAATGTGTCTCTGAGCAAAAAGAAGGCACGAGGCATTATGTTAAGGGACCTGGGGGAGACATCAGGGGTGGCGGAGTCCTGAAGCTCCTTCTCCCCGAGGACCCCAAGGCTGGACTTGGAGCACTTCCTCAAGGGAAACTGTCCACCGTCCTTCCCTCCCCTCTCCCCACACCAAGGAGAAGACCCAGGTCCAATTTTCAGTCTCTTCCATTTTGTAATAATTCCCCTACTTGTAAAATAAATATGTCAATTGGGTTCAGGAGAATGAAATGAAGAAAATAAAAATTAACTTTCATCCCAGGACCCAGAGATGATCGTTGCTAGCATTCTGGCCTTTTCACGTACGAATGTGCTTATGAATATGCAATTTGTGACCTGGGTTTTTTCATTTACTATCGAAGGTCCCTTACGGCTTTATTAAGTCCTTCTGAAGCCCCCAGTCCTTTAATGCCGCTGCATTAGCCTAGCGGGACGTTAGTCACCACTGTTTGGTGCTCCCCAGCCAAGAACAAGGAAGCCACCTTGTGCTTCATCACTGGAGCAAAGACGCTTGGGTGTCGGCTCCACACAGTGAGCAAATGAGGGAGGCAGATCGTGCCCTGTCAACCCAGCCAGTGAATTTCTCCAAGGGCCTGGAATTACTCGGATCTCGGCAAAGGACGGGGATGAATCAGATAACGCCCCTCCTTTCAGTCCTCCTCGTCCAGCAGGGCAGGCCGAGACCAGGTGTCCAGCCCCCCAGGATTTGACTGACGGGTGAGGGGATATCGGTGGCCAAAGCGGTGACGGGGTCCCCTTGCAGAAGGTCAAAGTGTTCCAAAATAAGAATCCCCGACCGACTTAGTGACCGTCGCACCTCTTCCTAGGTTTGGCCCTATTTACCTTTAAGGGGTGGGATCAAGAAACATAGTGGGGTATTTGGGGTGTCTGGGAAGGTGGGATGGAGTTTCGGCTCTGTAGCACAAAGACAGCTGCTGCTTCGCCTGATTTCTCAACTTGTCTCCATTTTTTGGCCCCTCACCCACGTGGTAACGAGTCCTGGCTGCCCCGTGTTCGGGACAGAGCGACCAGGAGTCCCAGGGCCGCAGGAGGCGGGGCAGCCAGGGCGGATGTTGCGCCTGAGTGTCGTCACCTGAAGCTGCGTGGGAAAGCGGGGCGGAGCGGAGGGCCGGAGCCCGGGGCTCAGCTAGGCGGCCGCGCCAGCAGAGGAGCAACTGATCTGGCCAGGGAGAGGGCCCCGGGGATATCCAGGCCAGTGCAGGGCTGTGTTGGGGCTGGCCCAACTTCATCTGGCTCAGCCCGCCTGATCTTCAATCCCAGAACCTCCCAGCTCTTTAGATCTAGCCGTGGCCTTGCCCACCATGGCCATTTTGCAGATGGGAAAACTGAGTCTTTAGGAGGTAAATGGACTTCCCCAAAGTTATACGAGCAGTATGCGGCAGAGTCCCTTTGAACTCAGGTGGTCTGGCCCCACAGCCTGTGCCTTTTGTTGGGACCTCACTGGAAACCGAGAGAGAGGCAGCGAGGACAGGCAAGCCACGCGGCAGCCCTAGAACAAAATGATGGGAAGATTTATGTGAAAAGATCACGGTCCCGTCTGATCCCGAAGGAGTAGTACAATACGAACACTTCTCTGGAAGGCAGTTCTCTCCCAAAGACCCGGCAGCAGCTTTTCCTGTCTTGTCATTTGCTCTCACAGCCTCTCCCGAGGGGAGGGAGGAAAAGCACCTTCCCTCTCGCAGCTGCCCGCTTGCATGCACACACGTGGGTACACTCACGTGCGTGTGCACACTGTCCTGTCCTCTTCGGCTGGCCTCTGAGCTTCCTGTTTTCTCGCCACATGTAGGAAGGGGTCCCCCCTCCGAGTTGATCAGTTGATTGGGACTTCGAAAAGGAAGCTCATTTGGTTCGGGTTGAGGATGAAGACCAAGTCACACATGACTTGGGTGACTGCCCAGGCTGACAAAGCTGAGAGACCGGCCTCCTGACTTCCAGCCCAGTGTCTGCTGCCTGCACAGTACGGGCTGAATTCTGCTCCCACAAAGCCCCAGGCCCTCGTGGATGGGGACAAAAAGAAAGGAGGACTGGGGGTGGGGAAGAGGCATATCTCCTTCCCATGACACTCTGCTGGCTCTGCCCTCTCCTCTCTTGGGATCAAGACACAACTTAACTGCTCCTGACAGCACTATTTTTAGCGGTCCTCTGGCTGTCAGCTCTGGGACGTGTGTTCCCCGGAGCTTTCCCGCCCTGCTGTCACTCTCTGGAGGAGGAAGGGGGAGTGCTGGGAGGCAGCCTACCCTGGTCCCTGTCCTAGCACACTTCCCCTAATGAGTTGATGGTGCGCGGCAGTGAAAAACTTGGTGTTTCAAAGCTCTGGTTCAAGTCCCAGCAACCTCAGTTCACCATGAGACCTGGGGTAGCTTGCTTCTCTCCGCCTCAGTTTCCCCTTCACATCTGTAAAGCACTTAACGCTGGCTTGGCCTAGCCCTGGACAGGTGCTAGCTTTCAGCCGGTAGATGGCAGGTTGTGAAGGGTCCGCTTTGGAATAGCGGAGCTACCCTGGGGCCTCACCGTCCGCAGGAGTCAGCCTTTACAGGTCCCCTCCAGCCAGCAGGGCTGCGGCCTCAAAGCAGCTGTCTCTTTAGTCCTTTCAGATATCATCAGATACTTCAACCCCTCTGTTCTGAGGCCTTTGTGCGCCCCTGGGAAGACAGCGGTAGCCCACACTGGTGCTCAGTAAGTCCCATTTCTGGCTTTCTCTGGGATTGTGTATACCTGTCTGTCCTGGGCATCTGGGCGGGAAGGGGGGGGTGCTGGCAAAGTCAAAGAGGCTTAGAAATAAAGGCTTGTATTAAGTCAAAGTCAAAATGTGTCTCCTGCATGGATTTCAGTCAGCCCGATGGGCCTAATTTTAAAAATCAGGTCAGCGTCTGCCCCGCAGAAGCCAGGGGTGGCACAGCGTGGCCTCGGGCTCCGAGGCCGGCACCTGCGCCGGGGCCAGGGGCAAGCTTCCGGCTCTGTTGGACTGATTTCCCCTCTGCTCCCTCCCTCCCTGCAGAGACTTACGGGGACAGGCAGAAGCACTGGTGCAGAGCATGAAGGAGAACCAGGTGAGGACCCTCCTGACTCCGAGGTCGGGGCTGCCCGCGTCTGCTGTGAGGTGATCACACCAAACACACCAGGCAGCCGTGGCCCCACTGCCACCGTGCCCTGAGCCCAGCAACCAGTGCGGTCTGAGCTCTCTAAAGACGCCCTTCCCGTGGCGATTCTCTGGAGTCCGTTAAAACATAGGGCTGCTTCTTAGGTTCACGACATGTGGTCTTGCCAAAAGTCGGCAGGTGAAAATGACTTCTCACCTGGGGAGACAGTTGAGAGCTTGGGTTCCAGAGGGAGACAGTTGGAGTGTGACTCCTGAATTCTCAGCCTATTCGCTGTGTGACATCGGATAAAGCCCTTAACCTCTCTAAGGCTCGGTTTCTACATTTATGAGATGGGGGAACTAAAAGAGGCTCCAGCACAGGCTTAGGGAGGATTAAATGGCATGTCGGACGTGCCTGGTACAGAGGCATTGCTCCAGCGAAAGCCTGTAGTTGTCAGTGACATTGAGGTGATGCTTGCTGTTATTTTCATATTCGTGTTCTCAGTAACCTACCTGCTCAGGTCTTGGGCAGTGTGCAGGGTGGCCTCAGTCTCTGAGACGGGCACACGTGCTGGGGCCACGCACAAGCTTCCAGCCCTCAACAAACCCATTCTCCCAGCAGTTCAGGCGGTCTTTACTCCTGTGAGTTTGTAATAAGCATCCTCCAAGCTTTTGTGGCCTCCTTACGGGCAAGTACCAGAACCAGATCAAGGCAAGCCTTGCTACCAAGCTGGCTGGAACCAGCACTGAGCTTGGACTGCCGGAACCAAGGGAAGATGCTCTCTGGGCCAGCCATGCCTTCCTTACAGAGTTCAGGGAATAAAGCTAGGTCATTCCAGGTGATACGGGAACAGTGACCAGCGCAGGAGCTATGCTATTAAGTGTTTCCCCTTACTGAGAGAATTCCAGAATTTCTAGAATATTCATAACACTCTGGAGAATGGCTAGGAGATCCTGAACTAATTCCCTAATTTTACAGATGAAGAAACTGAAGTCCTAAGGGGTCGCGGGACCTGCCTAAGTTCACACCGCTAGTTAGAGCTAACATCTAAAGTGCAGCCTGAGTCACAGTCTAAGGTTTCTCAAGTGCCCTGCCTTGCTTCTTAAAACACAAAATGAAAGTTTGTTTTTTTGTTCTGCAACTAATACATGTTCACTATAGACAAATCAGAATACACAGATAAACCAAAAGAATATTAAAACCATCCTTCAACCTGATATCCCGAGATAATTGCTATTAACAACTTGGTGTATGTTCCCTTCCGTATTTTTTGTAAGCACATATATCTGTATATATTTTATTAAATAGGGATGTTACTAGATGTGGCTACTTTTTATAACCTGCTTTTCTCCAAGTAATATTTCCCCTGACAATAATTACATTTTCCAGCGTCATTTTAACAGCTACATCTTATGAGTGTTCCACAATTTATAGAGCAATCCCCTAATTTAGACTTTTATGTTGTTTCCAATTTTTCACGCTTATAAACAAGGCTTCATCGCTGCAGCCAAATCTTTCATGTATCCTTGTTTCCTTAAAATACATGTTGGGAAATGGGATTATTAGATCAAGAAATACTCCCTTAAAAAATGGTTTTTGATGCATTTTGCCAAATTGCCTTCTAGAGTGGTTACACAACTTTAGATTCCTACTGTGTACTTCTTCGTTGGAAAAAAAAATTCATAAATATGATTTTATACGGGTGTGGGTCATGAAATCGACAAACTTGAAAAGGAAAAAGAGTTCTCTCGATGCCGAGTCTTACCGCTCTCTTCTTTCGTGCTTTTGTTCTTTTTTTTCAGCAACTTGACTTCCAGAATGACTGGAAGCTCATCAATGTGTTTTTCAGTAACACAAGCCAGGGTCACCTCTGTCCCTTCTCCCAACAGGTAAGCCACAGACTGGGAGGCAGAGGGTTGCAGGGGCCGGGGTAGGGGCAGCAGGAATGACCTTACACCTGGCTGGTCTACACCTGTCAGGTGGGGCCTGAGGACAGCTATTTCAGAACTCCGACAACAGACAGGTAAATAAATGGGTGTCAGGGATTTAAGGCCTCAAGAGCAGATACAGGGACAGTGTTTTTAACCTCCCACCCTTCCTACCAAGGAAAGGAAATCGAGGTGTAGAGAGACTGAGTTAATAATCATTCTGCAACTGAGGAAAATGAGCTTCCTAGTTAAAAAGCATTTGCTTCTTGTAGCTCTGCTCGTATTTAAGCACTGAATTGGGGAAATAAAGCAGGATATGTGTGCTCTTGTCACCTGTTGGCCCGTGGACTCTAGTTACAAGGGGAAGCTAGCATTTAGGTAGGGAGACTGCAACTTCCAGGCTCTTTGGCCTCCCTGGGAACTGGGCATGAAAGGTGTGGCTGCATTTATTATTTATATAGGTGACTGTCTATGACTTAGGTCGTTACTGGAGATGAGTCCTGGTTAGGATCAGTTGAAGGTATAAGGGGCGGCTGCAATACCCAGGCTTTGGTGACGTAAATGGCCCACAGACTCTTCCTCAGGAGCCTGAAGCCTTGGGCATGCAAGTCACTTTCGGCAGACCAGTTATCTGCCCGCTGAGCGTTCAGCACCCTCCAGAGCCCCCACCAGGCCACTGCACAGGCATGGGCGGGTGACGCTTCTCAAGGTGCTGTCCTCTTTCCTGTGCTCCGCTCCCACAACACACGCTCTGGCCTTCCTCCAAATGCCCCACACTCCCGCTGATTCTTGTCCCCCCCCACCAACCCCCCTCCCCTTCCATTACTGCTATTGAGCCCCAGGAGAACGCTGAGGGAGGCCCACCTTCCCTGACCAGCTCTCGTGGCCCAATATTCCTGCAGATCTCCTGGGTTTGTAGCATATAGATCCTGAACCTTTATTTTTCTACTTTAGTCTGTTTTCTCCAACGCCAAGTGAAATTTACATGCCCCGTTTATTCTCTGCGTCTCTTTTTGGTCATTATACACACCAACATTTATTCATGAATTTACGCGTTCGTGCATTGAAGTGTTCGAACAAGCAGTTAGGCACTGCCGAATTCTTCTGCACATCCAGCCAGCCATCCATCCATCCATCCATCCATCCATCCGTTATCTATTCATGCGTAAATTCATCGTCTCTTCTTACGCACAGGTGTGTGCTGTTGTATTCATAAGGAGTTTGTTTATGCTAGCATTTGTTTGATATATTTTTTTTAATGTTTGAATGCATTCATTGATGCTCACACTCATTCATGATTCCTTCCCTACCCTTTATCTCCTATTCGAGCATTATGGATTTTTGTGTTCTTTCATGTATGTAAGCTTTCTTGCCTACACAATGCATTTTCGTATGCACGCATCCATTATGCCTTATTTACTTGTATTTTTAGTCAGATAAACAATGCACGAATGGTTTTGCCTTAAAATAAAAAGACGAACACATTAAAATTAAAGCTAAAATACTCGTTTACCACTACCTCGGCTCAGGAGTCTCTAAAGCAGGGCTTGACATCGGGGTCAAGCCACACAGGGATCTCCGGGTTCCCTAGGGGAGAGGGATGCCCTGAACTTGCTATAGATGGGCAGCAAGGACCTTTCTAGGCAGCTCCCAAGACTCTTCGGAAGGGAGAGTGTGATGCCTGATTGTCATGCTCAGGGAGAGACTCCCCTAGACTGCAGGAGACGGACACAAGGCTTTATTGCTGCCTATGGCGACAGAGCGGGCCGAACCAGCCTTGAAAGAACACCTTTTGCATCAAAGCAGGGATGCGGGGTAGGAGCTGCCCTTCGCGCGCTATCCCAGCCCGAATGATTGACAGCTGTCTCCAGAGTCACTGCCTGTGTCCTCCCAGGAGACAGAACAGCGACTGGGCCTTCCATGTCTTCCTGTCTGAGCCACGTCGCCTCAGGGGACAGCTGGCTTGCAGGCTGCTTAGGAGTTTGTCTTGTCGCAAAATTTATTATTAGTTATTTTTCTTACCCTGAAAAGGTAAACCAGGCTTGATTTTTGAGGTCGTGTCATTTGTTTATATATTTTCATTACAAACAAAGAATTGGGCGGGTGGGAGGTGTCTTTAAATACTCAGTAATAGGAGCTGGCTCAGGTTCTCCGCCTGAGCCCTTTTCTCCCTGGGGGTCTGTGTGGCAGGGGGAGGTCCGATAAAAGTGTGCCGTGCAGAAGTTTTGAGACCCATCCGGGTCCTTAAATCCAGGGATAATTGTGTTCCTCCTTTGGACCTCATTTTCTTCAGATAAAAGTGATTCTTAAACTTAAGGGGGGGAGGCATCTTGGTGGCTCAAGCGCCCAATGCTTGATTTCGGCTCAGGTCACAATCTCACAGTTCGTGAGTTCGAGACCTGCATCGGGCACTCCGCTGGCAGTGCAGAGCCTGCCTGGGATTGTCTCTCTGCTCTCTTTTCGCTCACTCTCTCTCTTAAAATAAATAAATAAACTTAGAAAAACAAAAGGGATTCCGTCAGTCTTGGTGAATAAGTCTGGCCTCCCCTCCCTCCTTGTGAGCTTTAGAATGGCCCTGACCTTGGTTTGCCCTTCCCTGACACCGAACTTCCCATTTTACAGAGGCTGGTGTTTCTCGGTGGATGGCAGGGTGGGGAAGTCAGAGGATGGACAAAAATCTGGGACCAGGCTTCCTCCCAGAGGCTGATGGAATCCCTGTGATCTGAAGAAAATCAGGTCCAAAGAGGGAACACAATTATCCCTGGATTTAAGGACTCGGATAGCGAGTGGGGAGAGAACGGGGCAAGCCGGCAGGGGCCTGCGCATCCTTGGCCCCACGTGCCCGTCCCCCCCTGCCCTTAGCGCGTTTCTCCTCTCCCAGCACAGGCACGCGGCAGGAGGCCTGCAGATGCTAGCCGGGGCGCTGGACTACCTGCACGAGGAGGTGAGGTTTGCAGCTCCCGGTGCCCCGAGACCCTTCCCCACGGACGCCTTGGGGAGCCAGGAGAACACCTCCTACCCTTCCGAGGGCTGGTGGGGCAGGTTCCGGTTTATTCTCCAGTGGCCTCTCAGGGGGAAGACCGAGACCCAAGGGAAAAGCAAAAGATGTGGAGGAGCCTGTCTTCTCACCTTTTGAGGAGAACCCGGGTCAGGTGTAGAGCTCTTCGCGGTCCAAGAACAGTTCTGAGCAAGACTTCTGGGGAGGAGGAAGGGATAGAGCAGTTTCTCACTGGGGTCTCACGGACCCTCCTCTTTCCTGAGGCCTCTGAATCTGGGGCAGTGACAGCCCAGGGGCCCTCCCTCCCTAGCCTGCCCGTGATGAGCAGGGGAGCTCTGTGGCTCTCACCCCGGCCCTTTGATCCCTGGGGAGGCAGCTCTTCTGTCAGGGTTACAGTCCCACTGCCATCACCAAGGTCCTACTCCCCTATCGACACTGTGGTGGGGCAGGTCTCTGCCCCCACGAGGGGTGGTGAATGACACCTTTCCGCAGTGACAGTGCTGGCAGCTTTGGACAGACCCCAGCCAAGCACGTCCCAAAGGAGGTGTTTAACCAAGGAGAGGCCCGCCATGTTCAACCACACGCCAAACAGGCTCAAACCAAGGGCTCCAGGGAAGCCCCTGGGCGGCAGTGGTGGTGACCTGACACACCCTCATCTTCTCCCTCGTATCCTCCTAGGTTCCCAAAGCATTTGTGAGCCTGGTGGATCTCTCTGAGGCTCTCGTGGTTTCTCACTGGCACCAAGGGACTCAGCTCAGGTAAAAAGGGAGGTGAAACGGAGCCAGCGTTTGTTGATTGGCTCCAGGCACAGCATGGGACACTTAGTGTACATCCATCCTTTGAGAGCGACCCTACCCTTCATCCTCCCCGACATGGGCCTCCTTCCTTCTGCACCTCTAAGACTTCCAACTTCTCCTTCCACACTCCCTAAGCAACTTCCAGGGTCCCCCCACCAGGTCCCTTCTTCCCCCACGGGCAGCAGGAATGGTCGACATTGCACCCCTGCTCTCCTTTCTGGCTTGTTTTATCCGGCAGCCTCGCAGAAGAGCCCTGCAGATACTCAGGGGAGACCTCGAAGCTTTCCGAGGTTGTGACGCAGTGGTCCTATCAGGTGAGCCCGCCCCGGGAGACTGGCTGTTGGCCCACGGGGGCGGGTGATCCCAAGGAGAACTGGGATGGTAGGAACAAGGAGGGAGCAAGCTTGCTAATGTCAAACTTCTGCCACTGAATCAGGGCTGAGAGCCAGGGACCAAAGAGAGCTACCCTTCATCTGCTTCCTGGTGAGCCTTCGGTATTTTGAAGAGTAGGGATTAGATACTGGTAGGGACAAAGGGCAGTGGTGGGACCTGAAAGATCAAGGGTTATCTGGGTGACTCAGTCGGTCAGGTGTCTGACTCTTGATTTGGGCTCAGGTCATGATCTCATGGCTCATGAATGAGTTCAGGGCCCCGTGTTGGGCTTTGTGCTGACAGCACAGAGCCTGCTTGGGGTTCTCTCTCTCTCTCTCTCTCTCTCTCTCTCTCTCTCTCTCTCTCTCTGCTCCTCCCTGACTCACACTCTCTCTCAAAATAAATAAAGACTTAAAAAAAATCAGGAAGAACTTTGCAAATTCGTTCTGAAATGCTTTTGGTTGTCATCACACCACGCATCTGTGGCTGGTGACCTGGTGTTTCCTGGCGGGGAGGGGGGCTTCCTCCCCAGACCACAACCCGTGGGTAAGTCAGGATTCCCGATGATGAGGATTCCAGCTTAGAGAGGAGACCCAAGGGAGTGTGGATGCTCAGCGAGTGTCATCGTCCCTGTCAGCAAGCAGCTTAAAGCACAAGTTCCTCCTGATTTAAGAAAAAAAAAATGATGGTTTAAATGATGATTTAAAAAACATTTTTTTAAGTTTTTTTATTTTGAGAGGATGGCGAGGGGCAGAGAGAGAGAGAGAGAGAGAAAGAGGGAGAGAGACAGAATCCCAAGCAGGCTCCATGCAGTCAGCACAGAGCTGGACGCGGGGCTCAAACTCAACAAACCGTGAGATCTTGACCTGAGCCAAAACCAAGAGTCAGACGCTTAACCCACTGAGCCACCCAGGCACCCCTAATGTGATCATTTTTATTTAAGAAGAAAGTCAGGTATGACATTATATACGGCACTTCCCACTTTGGAAATGACGTTTTTGGAGGGGTTGATACCACATCCCTCTACAGAACCCAGCCCTTGAGGAGAGCGCGGGGGGTCCTAGCTCGACGCTGGGCCGCTGGGCCGGCACGTCCTTCTCGAACTCCCAGAGAACACACTTCAGGCCCGTCTCTGGGATTACGTGGTGCTGAGGCTTCAGAGGAAAATGAAAACCTGATGCGGTCGATCTAAGGGCCCCAAAGTGTGAGACAAGGGGGAGCTTCCGCAGAGCATTTCATTCTGAACCGCACAGAGGGCGATGCTGACCCGGGAGCTGCTGAGGACTCCCTGGTGGGAGGACGGGGCAGGCTGGGCTCTGCTCAGGCTCAGGTGGCACCCTTCTCCGCTCCCGCCCTCAGGAAAGCTGGGAACGGCTCCTGGCCTCCAGCGAGTACAACAAGCAGGAGTCCTTCGCGGTGGTTTTCCAGCCTTTCTTCTACCAGACCCTACCCTCGGTGAGTGAGGGGGCTCTGCGGGGGTGGGACCAGCCCTCACCCCACCCCTCCTCCCTCCACAGAAGCCCCAGCCCAGCTGAGCTTCCGCCAGTCTAGCATAGGCAGTCCTGGCGGGAGAAACACTGCAGTTTTCTCTTCCGCTTTCTTGACGGTTTTGCCACTGGGGTGGGTAGCCCCGCGAGGCAGATTCTTAGAGGCACAGCAGCCCGAAGCTGGAGCATGGACTCCAGCCAGACAGGTCCTGACTCTGTTATGGGCCAGCTGTGCGACCTTGGGTGAGTCGTTTGCACTCTAAGTGCCTTGGCTCTTCATCTGTAAGTTCCAGGCGTTACTAATACCCTCTCCCTCTAGGGCTATTGTCGGGATTGCGTGAGGAAACCCACGCATGGAGCTCAGAGCAGCACCTGCATCTGGGAAGCCCTCAGTTCCTCCGAGCTGTTGTGACCGTTCGGGATAGAATTTCCAGGGCAGCACACTGTGTCCCTCCCTCTGCACACTCTACATCCATCCCTGGAAGGGAGGGGACTTGGAGTTGCCCCCACTTGTCCCCCAGGTCACTAGGCAAACACCTCTTGCTCCCCCGGGGCTGCCCAGACCCTGACCACTGTGGCGGGTCCGTGCCCGCTCAACAAGGTCGCCCTGAGGCCTTTAGCACTGTGCATCTGGGACGGTCCCTCCCTCCAGGCTCCTGGACCCTGCCTGTTGGACTCATTGGGTCCCCTCTAGGGCTTCAGCGATGTGCAGATAGTGGTTTAAAAGGAGGAGGAGGAACATTCATTCCTACCCCCCACCCCCACTCAGAGCACACATGATTCACTTCCCTGTCACCTGCTCCTTCAGCTGCTGCGTACGTACAACCTCATGACAACGAAGAGCAGCCAGACGTTTGACCTGCCCCTGCAGACCCCCACCTTTGAGCCTGACCCCAGACAGGGTCCTTTAAGTGCCCACCAAAAATGGTGGCACTCGGGGCTGAGAAAGAGTCTGGTCAGGGCCACCCCATCTCTGCCGGGGAGGTCCAAAGTGTGCAGCAGGTCACCCCACCGTAGGGGCGAACACGGGTTCTTATTTGGTTCTATTTCAGGGGCGACAACCACTCGAGGACCCCGGCACGCTTGCCTTGGATCTCTGGAACAGCATGGTGAGTGACTGGGGGCCGCCGGGAGGCCACCGTGCCAGCTGGGGCTTTGGCACACAGGAGGCAGGACCTCCACTGCCACACCCACTGTGCCCACTGCGCCCACTGCTCAGACAGAGGGGCTGTGGGATGCCTGCAGGACCCCAGGACGATGACTGGGCCACCAGGGAGCCTTTGCACACCCGGTGACAGCCCAGGTCTGACCTCCGGGGACTTTCACCTTCTCATCCCAGGGCTGGGCTACCGCGGTCCTGCTCTTCCCAGAGGCACGTGCGGCTCCTCCGAGTCTGCACGGGCCACTTGGCGTGGGGATTGGGTTCCCATAGCTCCGGCCCGGACTTCCTCACTGGCGTGTGGCTCGAAGGCACAGGGTGGTGCCCGTGACAAGCATGAACCGTGAATGATGAAGACTGGGGTTCCGTTCCTAATTCCACCCTTCACGAGCTGTGTGAATATAAGGTCTCAGCTCCCCTTCTGCAAAACCCTTATCATAACCCCTGACCAGCTTCCTTACCCACCCATGCACGGCTCACTCCTAGTCCTCCTGGCCCTCAGCGAGGACTCACCTTGTGTTGGCCCTTCTTACCATACCTGTGACAGGAAAGCCTTCCTCAGACTATGCAAGTTCCCCAGTGCCCGCTGGGCTCAGTCAGTGGATGGGATAGAACCTCAAAACTGAACATTTCCAGGGCACCAGACGGAGACCCGATTTTGCCATTTTTTCCCCCATCCGAGTTGCCCGATTTTTAGAATTCCAGTGATAGGAACTTGGTTTTCTTTGTCCTTGGGTATTAAAATTTCGCCGTTTCTTCAGCTGATATGCTGTGCTGAGGCCACGAGCAGCTGCATTCGGTAGCCCACACCCTGGCACACATCAGCGGGGAGCAAGGAGAGTAGGCAAGGTCCCAGACGGCCCGTGGCAAGGAACTCACGCTCTCCTTTGGAGAAGGCAATGGTTTCTTTTCCAATTTCTTTGAATAAGGATCTTTTAGCGGGCCGACCCTTGGGCAGGATATTTCCCCTAGGAAACCACTTTGCTGCCAATCACCTGTGAAGGGCAGAGAATGGGAACGTGACACTTCCTGGAAGGGCTACCCTCCCTCCCACCCCCTCTCTGGGGGAAAAGGACTGATTCCAGCTCCGCCAAAGCTCCTCCTCCTCCTATGTCAACTTTTCTCCCAAGCAACACAAGGGCACCTACAACACGCCCCACCCTAGGCTGGGTCCTAGAAGGATACAGGACACACCAAATGATCTCTGCCCTCAATGAGCCTAGGGTGTGGCCAGGAAGGTCAAGCAACCCAGAAGAGCAAGAATGAACTTGACCTCAGCCAGCAGTGATGTGCTGGACTGTGCACCCAACAGTGGTATGGGCGAGAGGTCAGGACGACCGCATGGGGATGGGATTCTACCCGGCTTTGTAAGGTGTGTGGGAGGAGGGCAGGGTGGGCATTCCCAGGCCAGAGGACGTTTGCGAGCAAAGGGCATGAAGAAAAGAAGGAGCCAGTGCGTTAGCAAGAGGCAGTATGAGGCTGGTCTGGTAAGAGAGGAAACAGGAGGAGGAGGCCCTGAGAAGGAACAAAGCGCCTCAGATGCCAGAAAGAACAGGTCCAGGGAAAGGGCTCCTCCGGCTCCTTTCCCTCCTCTTTCTCGTTCTTTTTCCCCTCTCTCTCTCCCGCCACACACTCCTCCTTCTCTTTCCTCTCCTTCTCCCTCTCTAGCCCTTCATCTTGCTCTTGATTGTCATTGGTGGCAACAGTGACAGTCATGGCCTTTATTGAGCCTGAGTGTCATCTGCACATTGACACAGGCACCTGGCACCACAGTGTCCTTCAACCCACTTGAGGGTGAGGGTGAAGATGAGCAGGTATGCAGATGGGAACAGACTCAGGGTCAAAGGACTATGACATAGTAGGTGACACAGAGCAGGTGGCTGCTGCCTCAGAGGAGGAGGCGGCAGCTTTCCTGGGGGGGGAGGGGCAGTTACCTCCACTCTCTCCTGTCTAACCAACCACCAGTCATTTCCCGATGAGAGTTCTCGAGCTCCCTGCAGCCAGGCCAGCAGAGAAAGAGGGGCTTCCCTGGGCGTGTCGGTCCCCCGGCTTCCTCATGGGTGAAATCCCAGACCATCCATGGCCCCCAGAGCAAGCACGGCTGTGAGAGTGAATGGACAGCAACTAGAGGCTTGGGTTAGTCCGTAAGACACGAGGAATCGAACAGGTCTGTGTAAAGAGCCAGAAACCCTGAGTTCTGGTTACACCTGTGTCTTTGGTTGTATCTTGAGGTGAGTCGTGTGGTCTTTCCAGGCCTCTCTCTTCTCTCCTTGCCAAAGGTGTGTGATGACCTTCAGTCAGCCTCAGAGGGCTGCGGCAAGATACACGAGTAGATCACGCCTGGGTTCACTCTTGTGTCTCCCTAGGGACACAAGGAGGGCAGGCGTGTCTCTGCCTTGATCTCCTTGAGCTCTGCTGTGTTGGGCTTGAGACCACAGACATGAGAGCCATCCAAGCCCATGTTCACAGACACACAGGGTCTTGAATGAGGTCCACTCTCCTACGTGGGGAGCAGAGAGTGTCCAACGCAATCACTGTGACCACAGGAGCTCAAGTTCTACCCCTTTTCTCCCCCCCCACGCCCCCGGACACCACAGTGGAGGGTGACTGTGCAGGCCAGCCCCACGTCTGCTCTCCCTGGCCAGGCTCCAGGATACACGTAAGCTCTGAGTGAGGGCCAGCAAGAGAAAGTTCCAATTACCTGGAAGAGAGCAGCCCTGCTTCTGAAACAGCCCTGGAACCGCCCTAGCATAACGTGCCCCCAGACCGCGGCTGAGCTCCCGCCACAAAGCTGGAGGATTTTCTGCTGAAGACATAATTCACTCCCTTGGTCCTTTCTGCTACTATCACTGCCTCTTGATGGTAATTTCTAATGGTTCTTCTGCAACACTAGTTCTGAAGAAACCCACCTTTGGGGAACTTGATTCCCAGATCCTTCCAGCAATCCCAGACCCCCACTGCATGCCAAGCCCTGCAGTTCCCTCAGGAACTGCTCAGCTGTGCAGGAATTCTCCTGGGAGAGAATGTCTAAGGTCAGCCTTCCCACATTCCGGTTAATTCCAGTGTGGCCGGGAGGCTGTGGAGAAGAGACGCGGGTGATTTTAGGACTGAGATGTGGAGCGAGAGGACAGAGCCCAGCCCCTGTGGTCCCCGGAGTGCACGTGAACTTGCGCACGGCACAGGGTGGCAGGCGGAGGGACAGTGGGAGGGGATGTTTGGCCTGGCCGCCTCATTCTCCATGCTGTCTGAGCACAGAGGAGGGGGTCCAAGCAGGTATAAAGGGCAAGGGGGGGCGGGGCGGAAGGATGTAGATGACTGATAGAGACATTTGGGGAAAGGCTCTTAAAGGAAAGTGTTTACTCAAGCCTATGAATTTCCCCTTTTTAAGGTTCTTAAAAAATGGGCTCTGCTATACCCGTTCTACCAGGACTATTAAAGCGGGGCTCTCTCGGAGCTTCTTTCCAGACTCTACTATTGATTACGTTCTCGAGAGACCGGAGAAGAGAAGGCAGGCCGGATTGACACTGGGCCACTGAACACTCCCTTTCAGAGCAGCCTGGAGCCTTAGGGGCGGGCCCTCCCGTTTCCAGGAGTGCCCGCCATCAGAATAAATCTGAAAGTAGGTAGGGACCCCAGTTCCTCCTCCGGCCTTCAAGCTAAGAGGTTGCCACCCTTTTTCCAAAAGGTTAATTATGCTCTCTTATCTGACTTTGTCTATTTGGGCGAAGAGCTAATCCCAAGAAGGGTAAAGTTCTGTCCTTGGTTCTTGTTTATGGCGAGATGCTGGGATAAGATACTGCTGAAGAATCTGAAACCCTCGTGGAGGTTGGCGGAGCCTGTGACGGAGCCAGACAGGCTGCTCCGTCCCATAGCCTCCTGCTTTTGTGTCCACCGTCAAGTCATTGGGGGGGGGGGACAAAGGTGCCCCAAGAGTCTAGTACCTGTGGGCAGTAGGGCTGACCGTGAACATGAGGTTCCAACTGGGAGAGAATAGCAGTGCAAGAGAAATCTGTCTTCTCCCGAAGCTGCGGCATCTTTCAAGTGTTTATGTGTGTATAATACACATTTATAAATAACAAAAGGAACTTTTTTTAAATGCTTCTTTTGAGAGAAAGAGAGAGAGAGTGACAGAGGCACAGGAGCCTCAGAGGGGCAGAAAGAGAGGGAGAGAATCGCAAGCGTGCTCCGTGCTGTCAGCTTAGAGCCCAACATGGGGCTCGATCTCATAAACCGTGAGATTGTGACCAGAGCCACAATCAAGAGTCGGTCACTCAACTGACTAAGCCACCCAGGTGCCTCAACAAAAGGAACTTAAAAAAAAAAAAAAAAAAAAGCCCTCCCCCCATTGAATTCTTCAACTGCCTTCATTTTCCCGAGTGCCCTTCAGCACCGTCGCCTGACTTTGCCATCTGCCGGGGCCCCTGCCGGCACACTGTATGCTTTTCGATGGCGCCGTTTGATAGGCTTCGGTTACCATTTAAGTAGTTGCCTAGATCAGCGCTGACCCCACCGTTGCTCACTCCTGAACCGCTAGATGTTCAAGTTGTTTAGGAGTGGGGGGCTGTGCTGCGCCCCTTGTCTGCTCCTCTGGATTCAAGACCTGGGACTTGAGCCAAAATGCATAGTTTGTTTCACTCACAGCCACGTAAGCGGTGTTCAGGTAACAGAGGCTCTTCTTGCCTCCTGGACGCGGGTTTACGCACACAACGGGCAGGGGAGCCGTGGGGAGAGGACTCGTGCTTCCACGAGAGCTGCGTGTTTGCCCTTCCTTCCCATCCCTGCTCTCCTCTCCGGGGGTCCTAGTCCCAGCTCAGCGTGTCTGGCATTCTGTGTCTCTTTCTGTAACGTCGGGAGAGCCTGGGCTGGGAATCCCTGAATCCTCTGGTGCTGCGGGCCTCCCCCGGGGCTAGCACTGGGCTGTCCTGGAGGGCTCGGCTGTCCAAATGCATGGCGGACTCGGCCCCAAGGTTTCCGACTCAAGTAGGTCTGGGGCGGGCCTGGAGATTTGCATTTCTAATGTGTCCCCAGGTGATGTCCATGCTGCCTGCTGGCCCAGGGCCGCACCCTGAGACGTGCTGGGCAAGCGAGTCTGTCAGCGGTACCCCAGGTTGCGGCCACCTGGGCAAGGCTCTCTGTTCTAAAGATCACCTCTTTTTCCAGATGGAACCAGCAGGACAGAAAGACGAGCCATTCAGTGCGGGAGAGGGAAGCCCGATGAGATGTCCCTCTGAGGTGGGCCAGAACTGGGAACGGGAGGGAATCCCTTGCTGAGCTGGGGAGAGAGACGGGGTCACGAAGAAGCGGGCTTTGCTGTGAAGTGGGGTCTTCCCTGGCTGAGACATTAGCCTCGCTTAAGTCTTAGGTTGGCTCTTGGAGGCTGGGCACAGCTTTGCGTACTTGACACACTAAAGGTTTACCCCGGCGGGTCAGGAGAGCCATGTCAGCAGAACTGAGGCCCCTTCCACACCTGGGGAGGGCATACGACCAAAGCCACAGCTTGCCTGGTCCCAAACGTGAGGATGAGTATCTTGAATAATGTGCCCGATACATAATAGGCATAGAATTAACGCCGTTGAGTGAATGAATGAGAAAAGAAAACTGAACATAAACCACTGGAATTTTCTTATCATTTAATGCAAGTCAAATTTTTGGCTTTCTTACTGAATTGGTAATTTTTTGTTACTGGGCCGTAAGAATTAGATCATTCGCCCTGTTTCCCTCTTTGCCTTGGCTGCCAGGAAGCTTAAAATTAGGTTATCTTTCTATGGAAATACACGTACTCTGCCTGGTAGCATGAAGCTCCAGCAGCAAGCAGGAGACGTGACTGTGGCAAAGGGGACATTTCCAAGGGTGAGCGAGCTCTCTCGGAGAATTGACGAGTGGTGTGGAGAAGAAACGTCAGATCGTGGTTTTCTCATCGTTTCAAGGATGGCATGAAGGTTCCAAATTGACCAGAGGCATTGCCGTATGAGAAAGCCTGGCGATTAACGATATAGATTTCCAAGTCCTGATTACAACGTGTTACCTTCCTCCGCAGGAGAATCCCTATCTGTTCACCTACAAGAACAGCAACTACCTGCCCAGGCTGCTAGAATCTCCTGAGGAGCTTGAGGTAGGCTCAGGTTTGCTGTGATTGACGAACATGCAAATGAACCAGGGGCGGTACCCCTTGCCGAGCTTTGGAAGCTTCCACATGGTTCCCTGGAACCCCGTGAGCCCCCTGGGAAGGGTAAAGGGTCAGTGTGTGACTGCCCCGTTGGTGCGTGAAGCAGGCCAGCCCTGTATCTGTCTTTCCTTTTTTTTTTTTTTTAATGTTTCTTTCTTTCTGAAAGAAAGAGAGAGAGACAGAGCACGAGCAGAGAAGGGGCAGAGAGAGAGACACACACACAGAATTCAAAGCAGGCTCCAGGCCCTGAGGCCGGAGCACAGAGCCTGACACAGAGCTCGAAGTCAAAACTGTGAGATCATGACCTGAGCTGAAGTTGGACGCTTCACCGGCTGAGCCACCCAGACGCCCCATATCTCTGTCTTTAGAACAGCCTCAGCAACCAGCACCCCAAGGCGTGTTGGGGTGCTCAGCCTTGCCTGCCCCCTGTCTCTTCTGAGGTAAAGCAAGAATCCCAAATCGCCGACAAGTCCTTTTAAACTCCTCCGAGGCCTTCATCTGAGGAGAAAGTTGAGAAAAAGCGGAGGAATGTGGCGAAGTGTTGAAAGCAGCCAGCGTGGAGACCAGAGGCCTCTGGAGCTGGCGCGCACCTGCGGGGGCCACCTCACGCTTCCTCGCGGCTCGCTTGGGGCTTATCTCATGGGTCTTTCTCTGATCTTTCCTGTCGAGATTAGATAGGGCACCCTGCACTCCTCTGAGGAGCCGAGAAGCACTGCGCGGCTAATGTCCTCATCCTCAGAGGACTGGGGACTGATAGGAGTTGAGATGAATCGGTCCTACGACCATCCCTGTCTCCCTGTCATATAAACGACGGTGAGATTCCCTCCAGGCGGCGGAGGCAAAGGCGACGGCCTGGGTCCCCAGCGCAAATCCTGAGAGATACAGCACAAAAGACTCTTGACTTATCAGCATGTCCCACACTGCCTAACCGCTATCTCATAGCAGCGAGGATGCATCTGAGAGGCGGCATGGCACGCGGGGGGAGAGAACTGGCTCTGGGTTCAAACCCAGGCTCTTCCGCTTACAGGCTCTGTGTCATCGAGCAAGGCATTTAACATCTCTGTGCCTCGGTGTTTTCTTAACCTGTGAAATGATAGTCACAGCTCTACCTCATAGAGCTGTCATTATATGATAGTAAGTTAACAAGTATGAAGCACGTTGAATAGTATCGGTGCGCCCTGAGTTCTGTGTAAGTGTTGCCAGTATTTGTCACCTGGTGAGACAGAGCAACACATTCCCTCAGGATACATTTATCGAAAACCTTCTGTGTACCCCTAGAATACAAGCTCAGGGAGGGCAGGGGTTCAGGGCAGGGAACCGGTCACTATTTGTTGAGTGGCTAAATGGGTGGGCGGATGGACCAAGACCAGGCATAAGAGATAAGGCCACAGATAAAACCCGTTGCTCGCCCCAAGGAACTCGGCCTAGTGGAACCATCAGCAATTATGGCACGGTGTAGCGAGTCCTGGAATTAGAGTTTCCATGGCGTTCTGGGAACACAGAGGAAGCGACTGATAGGAGAGAGGTGACAAGGCTTCCCAACGAAGACCAACACCCCCAGCCTTGAAGGATGACCAAGGGTGACCCGGCGGGTGGGCAGGTGGGCGGGTGGAGGTGAGGGGAAGTAAGGGGGAACGGAGGTCAACTTGAGCAGAAACATGGAGAGGGTGAGAGCCGGGTCACGAGCTGATGGTTTAGAATGTCAGGGTCCTCTTAGGACGTGCTAAGGTGGATGGATTTTCTGCCGATGTTAATACGGCAGAAATGGGTTTTTTTTCAACCAACAAATATTTATTGAGCATCGCTGGGCACTGTTCTGGGCTCCGAGGGGACAGTACACAAAACAGGCAAAAATCCTGCTTTCACCAAGAATTTGGGCTTGAGGGGGGGTGGGGAGGGGTGACGCTGTTATACCACGCTGAGAGTGGGTGAGCATCACCTTTATGGGTTCAGAAGGCTGGCGGGGAAGCCCACAGGACTGAAGGCTGGGGATGCTGCCACATTCCAGGCAAGAAGTAACACAGGCCTGGATGTAGGCCAAGGCCAAGGCCAAGAGGAGGGGACAGGCTGGGGAGCATTTAGGAAAGGATTTTGTGGACGCTCAGATATGAGTGTTGATAGAGAGTGAGGGATCTTAAGGGACGCCTAGGTTTCCATTTTAAGTGGTGTTTGCCAAATACAGGTCCCGCTTCTCACCCAGGTTCCTGTGTTGCAAGATCCATTTCTCCTACTTCTCTGTGCCTCTCATTTCAGGTGACACGTGGAGCAGAAATCACGTGCCCTGACAAGGACCCCTCCAACACGATTCCCACCTCAGGTACGTGGCTCAAATCAAGTGATTTTTAACCTCGTTTGAGGCCCAAAATCATCAACGTAAGGGCATCCTTAACGGGCGTTCCACACAGTCTGAGATACACACTAGAAATAGTCTGGGTGTGTGTCTGTAAGTTCGCGCCTGTGTTCGATTGCTCTTGAACTAAAATGTGATAACACCGTTAGCAGAAAGCTTGATTAAGCAATAACCGTGGGCCTCGTCTTATTCTGCAAAGAGCCCGGTATGAGTTGAGTGAGCTGCTGTCGTTGTCCCTGCCTTTAAGCCTTGATGAATCGGTGAATGTGTTCTCCAAAAGGCAGAACTGCCTTTAAGCAGGAGGCAGAAATAACCAGACCGTACTGTATGGCAGAGCCGTACGTACACAGGCTGCACTCAGCCACTGCACGGAACAAGAAAACACACTGTCTTAGAAACGTGCTGTTCTCACTGCTTCTCAGTATTTCTAAAATGACGGTTTCCAGGCCATGACAATGAGACTTGTGGAAGGTTCCAGGCAGACACCCTCCCAAAAAGGGGCTGGCTGAGGGCTAAATCTTTTCCTCTAGGTGAGCCGGCCTGAGAGGGGCGGCTGTGTGCGTGTGACCATGGGAGGTCACGGGGCAGGGGTCGCAGGGGGGAGGCTGTGTGTTGACCCGTATGACCGAACTCATCATCCAGGAGCATTCCTTTAAAAGTGCAGTAGGTTCCCTTGCTTGGTCCTAGAGGGCGACTCGTTAGTTCGATGGTATATTCACTTGTTTATCAGGTGACTGTTGCATGCCTCCTAGGTGCCTTCCAAGATAGAAAATTTGGTTTGGAGATGTCACCGTGTGTAGCGGGATCCTTTCAGGTTTGCAAATCTTGGTAGTCAGACTGTTTCCTTTGGCTGAGTGTTAGTAGAACGACAAAGTGTCAGCCTGCCCCTCACGCATGTCTTAGCTCTCCACGCTCAAATTAAGCCATATGAATGGCAAGTAAGTTAAGAATGTTTGTAACGAACTTCAGTATGTAACTGGCTCTTGTTCCTAAGTTGCAGAACAATGGAATTAGAGATAAGGCTCTTACACACACACAGACGCGCGCGCGCGCGTTTAGTCTTAGACTTTTCCCCCTTCATACTTGGTGACAACTTGGTCTGATTCATTAGTTGACTTGCAGAACTTTAGCAGCAGAAACAAATTATCAGCTTCCTACACAGGCGTCTTATAGCAAAAACACAAAGATGTACGTACATCTGTCTGTCATGCATTTGCATGTATAGGAACAGAGAGGGAGGATTTGAATGTTTCAATTGCCATAGTCTTTACAGAGAAATGATCTCCATCCCTTTTAATCTTACCGTTCTGAGAGGGTGAACTATAAAGCATTTTGCAATCTGTCTAGATTATGTTCCTGTCGTGACGATGATAACGAACCAATCCCTTAGAACGTATCGTGACATCTAAGACCATATAAAATGTGAACCTCTTCTTTATCCCCTGACCCCGAAGATTATTGTGTTATTGGCATTTGAAGATATAAGCACAAGAAATCTTAAGACCTTGAGATCGAAGATACTCTGGTAATAAGGACTGTCTGAATAAGCAAACGGATGGATTTAGGTCTCCTTGATCCAACCGAGTAGGCATGGAAGCAAAACGCTCTCTCGCTCTGACTGGGCGGTGGCCTTCCTGAACGAGTGCTGTGCCTGCCCTTCTGAGTCCTGCCTAAAAGGGATCATTTAGGAAAATGACTAACTGGACAGTATTTAAAAAACACAGTTCATTACCACGTATGATCTGCGATTGGACATTTTAACCATCCTTGTGATTGTTGGGGTAGTTAAAAGAGACGCGGCAGGGGGCCCCACTATTAGTTTTCCTTGAGAATTGTCCTGTTTCTGGTGACTTCATTCGCTCCTCTGGAGATCACGTTTGCAATTTCTGATTGAGATGACGGTATCTGATGCATACTTCAGAGAGCAGGTCATCTTATCTTTATGTCTCCAGTGACTCAGCACATAGGAGGAGCCCAGTACATGTTCACTGAATTAATTGTTTTTAATGTTTATTTATCTTGAGAGAGGGCACAAGCAAGTGCGAGCAGGGGGAGAGGCAGAGAGAATCGCAAGCAGGCTCCGTGCTGTCAGCACAGAGCCGAACATGGGGCTCGATCCCACGAACTGGGAGATCATGACCTGAGCCGAGATCAAGACTCGGACACTTAACCAACTGAGCCACTCAGGCGCCTCGCTGAATTCATCTTAATGAGTATTTCCAATTCAGCAAACCAACAGTTCTCAGGGTTGAAAAAGATCTTTAAATCCAACTGGACCAAGGTGCCTGCCCTTAAAACAACTTTTCACTGAGACTCTGTATAAAATAACTGTTTCGCCTTCAGAGTTCTTTTCAAACACCTCCCGTGTCCCCTTCCTTAGGGTTTCTCTCCAGCCGCCCACATAATAAACCAAAAGTGATGTTTCCACGTAGGGTGACCTTCATCAATAGGTCACGGCCCCTGTCAACCTGGATGCCTCACTCATGCCACCTGAAACCCACGGTTGATGAACCTCTTCCACCGATCTGTGAGCCTTTTGGAATGAGATATATAGAGTTGACATAATTTTTTTGACAATGAATCGGTATTTGCTAGCAAAATAAATAAAAGCTGCCGAGTTTTCTTCCCAGTCCGTGCATCCGTGCACTTTGCCAAGTGCTATCTCCTGTGGGCTTTGTAATTTTGTACATGCATCATTCTATATCACCCCATGGGCTGTCCCTAACATAGTTGGGGTAACTGAGAAAAATACGTTGGGCCTAGCAGCTGATCTAAAGTTTTCCCAGTGAGAAAAAGAGTAGCATTTGCAAACAAAAGAACAGCAATAGGGGGGGGGGGGCATGACTCCTAGTTCTGAAGCGGACAATCTTGATGTCAGGCTGCTAATTCCAGGCAGGGGGGATAATTCATAGAACTTGAAAACAGAGAACCACAAAGCTATTTATATGCTACTGTCACCAAGAGTAGAAATCTAGAACAGTTCATTCATTTAAGACATCCGTTCCTTTGTAAGTCCTTGGTGTCCTTTATTTTACCCATTTGGCTAAAACGAGCTATTCAAAAGCTAATATGAACAATGCCCAGGTTACAGCACCGGGAGGTCATTGAGGGTCTCTCTTTGTTGACCCAGTACCGTAAGGACCCTGGGGATGTTTCTATAATCACCACCTGCTCGTGGGTCTTGTCATTTAACCTCATCTATGACTAGGAAGCAGTGATGCCCCACAGGGAGTAACAGCCCACCTGTCCCCTTGCTCAGTCCACTGAGCAAATTCAAAATCCCCCAAAGACCCCTGGATGCATAAGTATTTCCTTTCCTTGTAGTGTCCATCGTGTAAAGCTTTGAAAGCTGTGAAGTCTCTGACACAGAGCCACTACATTCAACTTAGCCTGCATTCAACTTAGCACATTGCTTGAGCCCCTACGTGCCCTAAGGCAAAGATTGCTTCACATAAACTCACACCGAAGCACTTCCGAGGTAGAAACATGGTTCTAACATGGTGCCAGCAGTTTATTACCATTCTAGAACTTCTAACATAAGTCCTGCGATTCAGAGAGCATGCGAGGTGTGCAGCCCTAGCTGACAATTGAGAGGAAAGCTTTCTTTTTCAGATTATGGCCGCATGTGGTTTAAGCTGTTGGGGTGTACAAGGCGAAGCTCCCAAGTGTCCAGTCTTTTCCCCATTTCCTTGCCAGTCGTGATATTTCTTCATAGCTTGGATGGCCTTCTGATAAGAGGCCCCCTCTGTAGAAATCTTGATGAGTTATCGATGTATTTATCAACTCCTTTCAGAGTGATGGACAATTTGTACCAGATAATGTTTAGCTAATCAGCCCACATAAATTTAATCTTATCTCTAAGTAGTTCTTTCCCCAAGGAGAGCAATTGCTAACGTGCTTTGCTGTGTTTCCAGGCTGTGTCTTTGTCATGCGTGATGATATTAACCAAGCTCAAATCAAGGTCTGCAGGATATTAACCAAATGAAACCTGTGGGGCTCCATGTGAATAAAATCCCAGATAAGTCAGACTCCTCCCACACAGGCTCGGTCTGGTTGGGTTTATCATCTCTCAAAGGAAATCCTTCAGATCTATCTATAACACACACGTACACATAGATGTGGACACGTGTGCACACGTGTGGACGTTTCCTTTCTGTCTGCTACAAATTTAGGCGACAGGATGACCACTTTCAGCTGCCTCGTTAGCAAACTGTGATGTGCTTTTGAGGCAAATCTGTCCCTCACTTCCACCGTTTCCCAGCTTCAAAGATTTCCCCTAACCTTTGCCCCCTAGCAAGTGTTAAACGGCATTCACTGTGGATAGCAGCCATCATGGCAACAAGAATATAGTGATTGGCTGTCATCACCAGAAACTAAAATAAGCCCTCTAGAGTTGAGGAAAGGAGGTCTTGCTTTCTCTTGTGTTGCCTTTTTTTTTTTACCCATAGCCCAATTTCTTTGAGAAGAGGTCATTTTAAAGTTCTCAGGCTCAACCCCATGGACGTGTGCTAATGTGCACAGCTGGCTTTGTGATTTGATATTGTTCTTCTAACCGCATATCCTTAGCCCACCCCCTCCCAAGACCTACGGAAGCAGAAACTCCGGGGGTAGGAGCCGACCATCTGTGTTTTAACAAGCTCTCCAAATGATTCTGATGCATGCTCAAATTTGAGGATCACTAATCTATATATTTTGCATACACACATTCACAATTATGCACGCGTTCCTTTGCGTGCTGTCGTAAGAAGAGGCAGGGGCTTTTGCTTTTCCGATGAGAGCAGGCCCTCAGTGGGAGTGGCAGCTTCCCGTCTACGGTAAGGAGGTGAGGTAGACAAGATGTCTCCATGGAAGGAGCCAGGACCTGGAGATCCCTTTGAACATTGTTTCCACTGGGTATTTTTTTTTTAGCGTTTTATTTATTTTTGAGAGAGAGAGAGAGAGAGACAGAGTGTGAGCAGGGGAGGGGCAGAGAGAGGGAGACACAGAATCCAAAGCAGGCTCTGAGCTGTCAGCACAGACGTGGAGCTGGAACTCACGAACTGTGAGATCATGACCTGAGCTGAAGTCAGACGCTTAACCAACTGAGCCACCCAAGTGCCCTCTCCACTGAGCTTTTTTTTTTTTATTATTAACGTTCATTTATTTTTGAGAGAGAGAGAGAGAGAGCGCGAGCGCACATGAGAGCACACGTGTATGAGCGGGGGAAGGGCAGAGAGAGAGGGAGACAGAGAACCCCAAGCAGGCTCTGGGCTGTCAAACTCACAAACTGTGAGATCATGACCTGAGCTGAAATCGAGTCGGATGCTTAACCGACCGAGTCACCCCGGCACCCCGCTCCCAATATTAATACAGATGCCTATGCAGGTAGAATTCTACAACCACGATGCGGATGTTGGTGGGTGAAGTGGGCTGGATGTAGCTGGGCAAAAGCATCTGGTTCTCTGTGTGACCGAATGTTTTCTAGAGTGACTCATCAAAGAAGGGCTGTCACGAAAGCCTCCATGCCGACAAGTTTCAGTGTATCCATCTGAAGCAGTGGCCCGCTGAGATGACGGGCCCCGCCCCACCCCCACCCACCAGGAGTCGTGGGCCACTCTCTGGCACGGATGCTCTATTAGACTTCTCCCAAGGCATGAAAGCTAACTGAGCATTTAGGGAAGCCTCGCACCACTAGAGATGACGGGAGGCCCATCTGAGAGGAAAGAAGGAACCATGGCAAAGTCGGGGTGACGATAGGAGTGAGGCGCTCTGGGGGAGTGGGACATAAGCTTGTGATCTGAGGGGACAGAGCTTCATACGGTGTAGGAAATTAGCTGTGGCCTCGGAATGCACTTGGGTGCACAGTCGTCCGTGTGTAAGGTAAAGGGGTAGGTAGATACAGTGCAGGTGTGTATGTAAGGAATTACACATATAGCCATGTTTGCGTCACTCTCCGAACTTGGGAGCCGGGCACAAAAGGCCTGTGGCCCTAACCTACCTTTCCAATGTTACTTTGTGTTAGCCTCCTTTAGAGACCCTTCACTTAAGCCAAACCGTACGACATTCCATTCTTTTTTTTTTTTTTTAATGTTTATTTATGAGAGAGAGAGAGAGAGAGAGAGACAGAGTGTGAGCAGGGGGGCAGAGACAGAGGGAGACGCAGAATCCAAAGCAGGCTTCAGGTTCTGAGCTGTCAGCACAGAGCCTGAGGTGGGGCTCGAACTCATGAACCACGAGACCATGACCTGAGCCAAAGCTGGATCCTTCACCCATCAACATCCGCATCGTTGAGCCACCTAGGTGCCCCTGAGGTGATTTTTTTTTTTAACAGGATGATATAAAATTTTATCTTCGTTATCAACAGACCCTAGCTAGAATAGATTAAGTGTTGGTTACATCTTCACCCCAGTTCCTGCCTGACTCCCAGGCCACACTGCCAGGGGCTGCTTCAGGCCCCGAGGGAAACCGCTCACTTTGTAGCACCAGGTTTCACCAAAGGCCCCGAACTCCCATCGGAAGTTTGGGTCCACCTTCTAGCTCCCGAGCCTGTGCGCAGGCGCCCCAAGGAAGAGACAGCAGTCAGGGTCCACGGCTGCTACGTAGTCGAGCCTCAGGCCAGGACGGACTTTTAGTATCTCTGTCCAAGCTGAATTGCTGTTACGAGGGGACTTTCTCTCGGTTTTCCTGGAAATCGCTCATTTTCAGAGGAGATGAGAACTCCTGTCTTCCGTTAACTGGTGTGCGCGTTCTCAGTCCACAGGCTGAAGCTGGCTGACATCAAGGTAATCGCAGCCCTGGGAGACTCTCTCACGGTGAGTCACCCCCACTGCGGGAGGAGTGGGCAGGGGCGGAGACCCTGATTAATGGGAGAACGCACGACCATGGCCGTCTCTGGGCCCTCTCTGGTCCCCACGTCCATCCTAGCCTCAGTATTCCTCTCCCAACACTGGAGCAACGGAGCCAGCAGGAAGTGGGGGGGCCTCCGAGGGAGCAGCTGTGACAGAAGCGACCCAGCCCAAGTCTCCCAGCCTGGTAGTGGCGGGCGGATCGGACTAGGTCCCCCCCACAGTGTGGGGGTTCCTTCAAAGACCTGGCGCTGGTCACGCAGGAAGTGAGAGGAGGGTGGAGAGAGATTGAGGCAGGAGCGGGTGCTAATCGGGTGGGGGCAGGGGGCAGAAGAAGAGACGAGGTTCTCAGAACGATGCCAGCCCGTCTCTGTAGCCGCTCTATGGTGACTTCGTAGCCCTGCAAAGTGCTATCCGTGAAAAGCAAAATCAGGCCCTTCGAGAGACTGGGTAGAGGTTCCCAGACACAGGTTTCCATTCAGCAGTGGCTCCTTACAGAAGCACCTGGCTGCTGTTCTCTGGGTCCCCAGGATTCAGGGCCTCCAGCAGAATCGTCCCCAAAGACCAGTAGACACCTTTCATGTGTCGACTGTGGCCCATTAGCATTGGATGTGTCTCACTCGACATCCTCAATACACTCTTATGAAATACCACTTACCTTAAACTTAACCCAAAAAGGAGACGGAGCTGGGTAGGTGCGCTGAGTGCCCGTGACTGCGTAGCTTGCAAGGCCCGGCCCAGGACCAGCGCTCGTGAGTCCTGACTCCGAGTCCAGAATCGTAGCCCTGTCCCTCGGCTGTGCCCTCCGTGACCCTTCCGCGATTCTTCATCCCCAAACACCCTACTGCTTGTAACTTTCCAGAAGAATAGGCAGGCTGGTCCTTAGCACCGTTTATCCCAACCGCTTCCTGCTGGGTGTGGCCTGGGAGCACCCCCCACCCCGGTCCCCGGTCTCCTTGAAGATGCGCTTGGGAGAAGGAGTCCTCAGGAATCAGCACAGCTGTTCGGGACTTCCCGGGAGGCAGCCTTTGGAGTGGGACATCCATGGCTGGTGGCAGAGAACTGGGCACCAGAGAGCAAGGGTCACAGGGTCTCTCATGGAGGCCGGCCTCCCCCGAGCCTGCCTCAGAGGCCCGTCTTCAGCACGACCTTTGCGATGGCCCTGCCTGTAAATGACACGCTTTAGGCAAGCAACATGCATCTGCAGAGTGTGCCCAGATTGAGGTTTTAAAAGACCGTCATGTCTTGCTTCAACCGAAGGGCAGGTATATTGTATTGTACCTCCTATCGTATTAGCAATAACATTGCATTACAATTTTTAAAATTGTATATACAGGGGATCTATTGACTTCAAAGGATTATGATATGCCTCCTTTCCTGATCTATTTCACAACTTTTCAAAATGAGGTGAACGGGCCCCAGAAATGGGTCCTTTGGAAAAACGGACACTGCAGTCCGATTTGCAGAGCCGTTTTCCTAGCCTGGTATCACTCGATCTTGGTCTGGGCAGGGGTTCTTAGGGTGAGGCCCAGCCGCGGATGGCACCGGCGTTCTCACCGGGAACGCTGTAAAGGCAGATGCGTGTCAAGACAGGGCACTGTCTACAGTCGAGATTCTAGGGAGGGCCCAGGTGCTCGCAGCCAGCACAAGAACACGGACCTCCCGGCCGGTGGGCAGGGCAACTCACTCTCCATGTTCCCTCTCAGGCAGGTAACGGGGCTGGGTCCAAGCCTGGGGACATCTTGGACGTCTTGACTCAGTACCGAGGCCTGGCCTGGAGGTGAGTGAAGGGGTGGCCAGACCCGGAACGACCCCTTCGTTGCAGGGAGGACGCCTGAACACCACACAGAACAATTCTTCTAGCAGACACATGAGTGTCTTTCAAGGAGAAACTTCTGGTTTACTTGGAGGAAGACTGTAAAAGCTTCCCCCGAATCGCTACCTTCCCCAGGATGGGAAGCGATCAGGAGGAGTTTGGGAGAGAAAGCACATAAATGTTTGGGTTGATAAAGCTTCTCTAGCTTCCATTCCTCTCTCTGGGGAGTGTGCTCAGAAGGAGACGGCGACCTTTCGGAAGCGGAGCTGTGCCTGAATACTAGCTGCCCGACTCTGTGCAACCCTGGGCAAGTTACTTAACCTCTCTGAGCTTGTGTCCTTATCTTTGATGCAAGGAGAATAATACAGCCTGAGCACTGTCATGAGGATTAGAGAGAGTTTAAACATCTAGCCAAGTAGCTACAAACGGAAGTTTTGTATCATCATCAAAGGGCCTTCATTTTGCAGATGAGCAAGCAAGACTCAGAGAGGACAAGTAACCTATCTAAGATCACACAGCCAGATGATAAAAGAGCAAAAAGTAGAGCAGATGGTTCCTGACCCCTAACCTGGCACATTCCCCCATCGTGACTGCTTCACGCAGGCTTGTTCCTGCTCTGGCGGTAATCAGATCCCGGCCGCCCCAAGCTGCGGCGAGCAGGGCTCCGGATTTGAACACCCGGCTCGTGCCAAGCATGAGAGGGCAGGTCTGGCGTTTCCTCAGCCCGGAATCTGGCATCTCTGGTACCCGACTGACCCTGCACGCTGAATCCCAGGCATCCTCGCTCGTGATGTTGCCCAGAATTAAACCCCAAACAGTTCGAGACCCTTTTAAATGTTCCCAGGCGTACTTGGCAGAGAATGAGGGGATATGGAAGAGCAGGGAATCCAATAAACTCTGGAATGTTGCGTATTCTCAGGCTCAGGAACCCATCCAACTTTGAGTTCCTTGGCATCTTAGAAGCGGCTCGGAAGATAGGTTCTCTCTAGAAGACACCCTATAAAAGCAGGTTTTCGCAAGCCAAATGGGAAGAGAACGACGAGGGAAAAACTGTCCACTGTGTTTTCAATAACACAGCCCAGCTGTAGTGGCTAGCGGGGCACGACTCAGCTCCGCGTCCAAGGAACGCTCACCTCCCCTTTAAAACACAGGGGAGAAGGGGGCCCCCTCAGTTCCCCTGTCCCAGCCTCCGAGCTCAAAGTTAAAAATCATCGCAGCCCGCCGTGCTGTTTAAATCTGTTTCTTATCTGAGTGTTCTGGTTTGTGGGGACAAAGGAGGGGAGTTGCTGTGTTCTGGTTTGTTCTTCTACTGGAAATAATGAGGAAATGACAGGCTCCGAGCCCCCAGGGTGTCTCTCAGAAGGAGAAAGGCCTGTCTTGGGAGCATCTGAGATGTTTTGGCGTCGCCGGCATTTTCAACCTCTTTTTTCTTTTTTGTTCCCGCACCACAGTATCGGCGGCGACCACAACCTCACCAGCGTCACCACCCTCCCAAGTGAGTACGCGTTCCCCCCGGGCTCGGCCCTGTGCGGCTCTGCAGCGCCTCCTGGCGGCGGTCGCGGGCTCGGCAGGGAGCCGGCCGGCGGGACTCAGCCACGTTCGCCAGGGGGCGCTACGTCCCGAGGCGGTCGCCTGGCTCTGCTTGCTGAACTTCAAGAAAGCCTTTGCGAAATTTTCTTTTTTCTTTTCTTGCCTTGTCTTGTCTTTTCTTTTTTTTTCTTTTCTTTTCTCTTCTCTTTCTTAAGAGCAATTGTATTTGTAAAAGGAAGGAAGAGAGGGGAGAGGAGAGAGTTCAGGCCAAATCTTAGTGCAAGTCGTTATTAGGAAATGACTTCAGAAAGAAGGAAAGTAAACCCCCCCTCTGCTTTGCCTGTCATTCTGAGCAGAGCACCCACCTTTCTGGGAGGCGTTGATCTGGGCTTGGGCTGCATTAAGCACCACTGCATACAGAGACGTTGAATTCCTGAGTGTCACTGGGAAATACCGCTCCCACAGCAGTAGCTTGTGCAGGCTGCGCAGACACAGCCGTATTTGGGGCCCGATGTTTTCCTTGAATTACTTCACCCGCGGCCTTCTTGGAATGATTTTTTTTTTAAGCCTGAACTATGTTCTCTGAATGGTCCGGTCTCATGCATCGTTTTATTCTCCTTAGTGCGTGAACATCACAGTGCTTGTTCTTAAAGTACTCATGCACTAAATGCCACAATTAAATTATTTTTCTTTCAGATCTTCCAGCTAATCGTTTTTTTGTTTTCGGTGTTTTTTTTGTGTGTGGTTTTGGGTTTTTTTTTTGTTTGTTTTTGTTTTGTGTTTTTTTTTTTTTTTTTTTTTTGCCTGAGACGAACTTAATTGGTCCTGCTCTCATTTACTTTTTTTGTAATTATCCTTTTGTAACATATTTTTAGAAGCTAGTTATTTGAGGTTTAATGCACCAAGACTTTGGTAATGGAGATGGTTTGATCTCCACATGGGCAGGACTGATTGGGCTGCTGGATTCCCCCAGTAATGGGAATCTGGGACCATCCATTATATCTGCAGATTGCTCTGGTGATTTCACAGCTCTTCTTCTACCGAGTAGAAATCAGCATAATTTCTTTTCTTTCTTTCTTTTTTTTTTTTTTTGAATGTTTATTTTGAGAGAGAGAGAGGCAGAGAGGAGAGAGAGAATCCAAAGCAAGCCCTACACTGTTGGTGCAGAGCCTGATGCAGGGTTCAAAACCCACCAACCATGAAATCATGACCCGAGCCTAAATCAAGACTTGGACACTCAACCAACTGAGCCACCCAGGCACCCCCAGAGTAATTTCTGTCCGTTGGATACAATGTCCCCAAAGCCCCAAGGAATGAGTTCAGTGCATCTGTGTTGTGTAGGTCCTATTCATGCTTGGTTCAACAAATGAAGTGCATCCTTTATACTTTTAAGATTACAACACATGGCTGAAAGAAATGTAATCAGACCTAAATGAATGGAAAGACATTCCATGTTCATGGATCAGAAGATTGAATACTGTTAAGATGGCAACGTTGTCTAAATTAATCTACAGATTCAATATAATCTCTATCAAAATTCTAGCTGACTTCTTGGCAGAGATTGACAAGCTGACTAAAATTCATTTGGCAATTCAAGAGATCCAGAATAGTCAAGATAATTTTGAAAAAGAACAAATCCCGTGGACTCACACTCCCTGATTTCTAAACTTATAAAGTGCAGTAATCAAGACAACGTGGTACAGGCATAAGGATAGACATATAGATCACTGGAATAGAACTGAGAGTCTATAAACAAACCTTCATACTTATGGTTAGCTCATTTTCAACATGAATGCCAACACCAATGGGTAAGAATAGTCTTTTCAGTAAATGGTGTTGGGACAATTATGTAGCCATATGCAAAAGGGTGTAGTTGGACTCCTACTTCATGCACAAAAATTAACTTGAAACGGATAATAGGCTTCAATGTAAGAGCTAAAATTTACCTTTAGAAGAAAGTATAGGAGCAAATATTCCTGACCTTGGGCTAAACAAAGTTGTCTTAGACATAACACCAAAAGCACAAGTGACAAAAGAAAAAATAGATTGGACAAAATGAAACACCTCTGAGTTTCAAGAGATACCCTCAGAAAGTAAAAGAACAAGCCAAAGAGTGAAAGAAGATATTTGCAAATCATATCTGATAAGAAACTTGTATCTAGAAAATATAAAGAACTCTCAAAACTCAAGACAATTTGATTTGGGTACATTAAAAATGGGCAAACAATCTGAATGGACATTTCTCCAAAGAAGATACCCAAATGACCAATAAGTACAAGAAAAGATGTTCAACATTAGTAACCATTAAAGCAAACTAAATCATAACGAGGTACCATTTCACATCCACTGGAATGGTTATTTGAAAAACAAACGTAGGTTGGCGGCCATGTGCAGAAATTAAAACCCTCATACACTCCTGATGGAAGCATAAAATGGCACAGCTGCTTTGAAAAAAAGTCTGTAAGTTCCTCAAAAGTTTAAACAGAGTTACCAGATGAGCCAACATTTCTACTCCTAGATGTATATCCAAGAGAGATTCACACAAAAACCAGTATGAGAGTAAAAGTGTTCATAGCACCATTATTTGTAATAGCCAAAAAAGTGGGAACAATCCCAATCCTTCAACTGACGCATGGATAAACGTGGTCTGGCCATACTGTGGGATGTTATTTGGCAGCGAAAGGAATAAAGTGATGCTGCGTGCTATCACATGGGAGAACTTTGAAAACACACTCAGCGAAAGAAGCCAGCCACAGAAGGCATGTTGTAGGATTCCATTTGCATGAGACGTCTAGAACACACAGAGAGAAAGGAGATTAGTGGGTTGGAGGGAATGGAGAGTGACTGCTACCGGGCACAGGGTTTCTTTGGGGGGGGAGGGGGGGGTGGCGATGAAAATGTTCTAAAGTCCGTTATGGAGATGGCTGCACCACTCTGAATAGACTAAGGGCTATCGAACTGCAGTTTGAGTTGTGGATTTCAGGGTATGTGAATTCTATCTCATAAATTATTATGTATCTAGAAAACAAATAGAGCGGTGCGTGAGAGAAGCCCCAGACCCAGACTCACATTTATTCCCCGAAGTAATTCATGAAACACGAGGTGGGGGGGTGTTGCCCATGTGGGTGAGGCATCAGCCTGCGGGACATTTTCTTTCCGGGCTGAGTCAACGGTAAGCTTAAGAGCTTGAAGGGTGAGGGTTCGTTGGCCCTAACATGCACCGGCACTTACCAAAGGAACGTGAAGATTGTTTTGGGGGTAGTTACTAAGCGTGTCTCTTCTTTGTATTTCCAGACATCCTCCGTGAATTCAACCCTAACCTGAGGGGCTTCTCTGTTGGTACCGGGAAAGAAAACAGTGCTGGAGCTTTCCTAAATCAGGCTGTGGCAGGAGCCCGAGCTGAGTGAGCAGGGGAGCCTTGGGGGTGACCACAGAGGTCCTCTGGGGGCCTAGTGGGGGGCGTGGCCTGGACAGGGGCGTATGGCTAAAGGCTTGTAGACTTGGTCCAAGGGAGAGGTTTGGGGGTCAAAGACCGGACTGGCTGGGCTCTCCTAGGGTGTCCCTCACTGTGGGACACAGAAATCTACCAACCCACCCCCAACACCACCCCAGGAACTAGTCACGGTTTACTCTGACACCAGGTATAAGCTTTGAGCAAATTACTTTGCCTCGTCTAGAAATCTCATGTCCACCACAGAAGACGGTGGTGTGGGAGGAGGGCTCAGTCTGAGTTCCATTTTTATTACTCCTTTAGTGCTCCATCTTTCATGTCTTCTCCCTGCCTTCCTCAGACATGCTTTCCAACAGTCTTTTCAGGCTCTCGACTTTGCGCCCTTCCTGGGTCATTGAAGGAGCGCGGGTCCTGGAAGGAAACCCTGAGTCTGAGTCCTGGCTCACACATCCTGTCTCCCTAAGCCTTAGCCTCTGAGACGGGGCTGGCTGTGAAGCTCTCCCATGGGGTGGCTATGGGGCTCAGTGCCACGCTGAACGTGAAGGTTCTGGTGAGGCGTAAGTCGTGCACACTGGCTGGGTCACGATGGTGGTCCCAGCAGCAATGCAGCAGGACCGCAGGACCTACCTGGGTGACCTGGTGGTGAGCAGGGGTCCGTGCACACTGAATGGCAGGTTCCCGAGAGCAGAGTAGGCTTCCCTGGGTCCTATGCCTCCGTTTCTCTCCATGATCCCCGAGCCTGGAATGCTTCCTCGGATTTGCTACCTAGTCAGAGAAAGGTGAATAAATACCACGCTGAATCTAGGAAAAATATGGAAGACCCTCTCTGTTTCTTTTTCCTTTTTTTTTTCTTTTTTCTTTTTTTTTCCTTTTTTAAAGTTTATTTATTTGAGAAAGGGCACAAGTGGGGGGAGAGGCAGAGAGAAAGAGAGAGAGAGGGAATCCCAAGCAGGCTCTGCATTGACGCGGGGCTCGAACTCAAGAACTGCAGATCATGTCCTGAGCTGAAATCAGGAGTCGGACACTCAACTAACTGAGCCACCGAGGTGCCCTGATCCTCTCTGTTTCTTAATCCTCTTTTTCTTCCAGAATAATCACAAACCTCTTTACTATGTAGTTCTTGGGGATTCTGTGTTCGGTTCCCAGATTCCCTGACATCATTCGGCCAGTTCTCAACACCATCCCGAATCTACCAGCCACCTGAGTAACTCTTGTTTATTCATGACAGGAATAATGCAACTGAGAGATTTTACAAACCCTGATCAGTTTTATAGTGAATTCTGCGGCTTCGTTTTTCCTTTTGGTGGGGGAAAGGTGAAAGGCTACTGATTTACTGCCTAAAAATTGTGGCTTTAATATTACCGTAATTTTGCTTTTTCCCAAAGCCTAAGTCAGCTAGTAGTATCAAGAGACATTTCTAAGCATGATTCGGTCAGGAAGGCATGCAAGAATGAAACCTTTGGGGAGATTATCAAAGTAAGCAAGACGGAGCGTGATTTGTATGGATTCCTCCCCTGCTCTCTTCAAGGCCATGGGCTCTTTTGTGCAAGTAATCCATTTTTCCAAGCACATCCTGAGTCATAGGGAGGAGTTGGGGTTATGACGCCAAGACCACAGATGAAGAAACTGTAGCACAAAGAGGCAAAGTGGGCTGAACAAATGCATTGACTCACCCACGTGGTCTGTTGTCCTTGTGCCCTGCAGGCTTTATCTCGGGTCCAGTAATAACCCCTCATACCCAAGAGCAGTGTCCAATGTACAAGATACCTTCATTTTTATTATCCCCGTGTTCTGTATGGTTATTGTGAGTTGGACAGAACAGAGGTCAGATACTCATGCTTTCTTAATGAGGATCTCAAGGTTCGGAGAGGTCAAGTGACCAAACTCTGGTCCACAGAGCAGATGCCCCAATGGCTTCAGATTTATAGATAAGGAAACCAAGCCTCGAACAGGTTAAGCGGCTTACCCAAAATTCCCACCCTGGTTATCTGATACCTAGTTTGCTGTGATTAAGAGCAGTCCAGCTGGGCTAATAGTTAAGAGAAGAAGAGATTGGGGCACCGGGTGGCCCAGGTGGTTGAGCATCTGACTCTTGGTTTCGGTTCAGGTCATGACCTCGTGGTTTGTGAGATCAAGCCCTACGCTGGGCTCTGCAGTGACTGCGCAGAGCCTGCTCAGGATTCTCTCTCTCTCTCTCCCTCTCTCTCTCTCTGCCCCTTCCTGACTGATGTTCGCTCACTCTCTCTCAAAAGAACTAAAAAAATAATTTTTTTAACAATAGAGAAAGAGATGGCAACCAATGTTTTCCTGGTGGGACTGTGCCAGAGACTGGTGGTGGTGGTGGTGGTGGTGGTGGTGGTAGTGATTTGGTGGATTATTTCTAATGTGGATGCTTACCATGGGCTCCTCTAAGTTCTTGATTTCATCCATCTGACAACTCGATGGAGAAGGTATGCTTACCATCCCCATTGTACGTAGGAAAAAACCGAGGGTTTGCAAAGTTGAGTACTTTGTCAAGGTCTCACAGTTGGCCAGTGGTGGTGGAAGCAGGATTCAGCCCCGTGCTGTGTAGCACCAAGAGTGCCTTGCCCCACAAGGCTCCTTTGCTCATCTCATTCACTGCTCTCCACGACCCTCTAGGGTAGGGGGATTTATCCCCGTGTTTATAGTCCTTGGGGACTGCAAACTTAAGCTACACGCCCACAGTCAGCAGGAGGCAACTAAATGTCAAGCCCGAGTGTGTCTGACTCAGCCACATCACCTTGAAGGTGAGGGAGGGTACCCAAGAGGCGGAGCTCATGGCACCCACCCAGTCAGGCTCATACCAAGCCGTGCATGACGGGAAACGCACACGCAACCTTCTGTCTGCCCCGAATGAGCCTGGCTTGGAAGAGAAAGAAAAGCATTTCATCACGTAGGCCCATCAGGAAACATTCCACTGAGTCACCCCTTCCCAAAGCACAGTCACGACTCCCCCGCCACCCCCCACACCTCCAGTGGAGACTGACCAGGGAAGGTGCTCTGGGGCAGGAACGTGGCCTTCGGTCCGGCTATCCTGCTACGTATTTGGTTCCTGCGGTCTCTGTGAAGTCCTCTCGCTGCCCAGCTTCACAGTCCCTGCTTCTCAGGTGACCTCTTCCTATGTGCCCGCAGGGATTTACGTGTTCAGGCCCGGAGGCTGGTGGACCTGATGAAGAATGACACGGTAATTCCGGGGGGAACTGCCGCCTGGGACCGCTTGAGGTAGGATTCCCCAGAAGAGAGTGTGAGCAGGAGGAATCTGTGGAGGCAGAGAGGCTCAGGTCTGGAGTAGAGGATGGGGCCACACGGGAGTCCAGAGAATCCACCTTTAAAAACAACAACAAATGATTTAGCACCTCCAACCTGTGACCTATGACCTCAGGACCCCAAAGAACAGAGAATATGAGTATCCATGAAACCCTCTGGTATGTGAGGACCCATCCCTGCCAGTGTTCAGCGGTTGTGTTTTCCTTGACTTGACTTTGGAGCAAGGCACTTACTTGTTGGTTTCCTATTCATTTCAGAGGATAAATTTTCAGGAAGATTGGAAGATAATCACCGTTTTCATAGGAGGCAATGATCTCTGTGACTTCTGCACTAACCTGGTGAGTCTCCAGGCCCTTAACTCAAGACTCCCCAGGGAAGAGAGTGTCACCCCAGGTGGCTGGAGCAGTCCAGCAGGGGGTGGGACTTGGGGCTTGTGGCCTGGGATTAACCCTGAGACCGAGGAGTCATTCACCTCCAGGGAAAGATTCAACAGACCTGGTTATGAAATTGATCTTGATGAGGGTTCATAACAAGGGAGTCTTATATCATTCTAGAAACCAAGATAACATTCCAAGGATCTGGAAAAATCAGGCGTATTTTCATCTAGGTCATTATAAGTCAGCTCCTTTCTCCAGCATTGAACTGCCTTACCGTCCTTATTTTTATGTCATCATCTGAAAGGAAAAGTTGATTTCCTAATGCAAGCTTTAGGCAAGGGTCAGAGCCAAGTCTTTCCAAGTAGATGGGAAACCCAAGAGCCAGGCTGCTGCCTTGTGGGTGTGGTGCTTCTTCCTGGAACCCCAGAATCTCTGAGCTGCCCCCCGACCCTACTGGCCACTCTCCCATCTGTGGCAGGAATGCCTTCCACGGAATCTAGCTGTTGAACATGCCCAACAATGGGCAGCTCTTTAACTTGTTCTACTTAGTATTATAAGCAGGTACCATTTGTTTTTTTGGTAGTGCTTCTTTGTGTTAAGCTCAACTCGGTTTTCTTGTAATTTCTACCTTTTCTGCCTATGCTAGGCAAGTCTGCACCTCTTCTGCAGGGAATCCAGGAGACTTTAAAAGTAATAGGGTTTCTTAAAACTTTTATTTTATAAGCAATCCACACAGGAAGCGCATCAAAGTACAGAGAAAAAACTTATTCTCTGTAATTAACAACATCTGGAAATGCCGTGGCTAGCATGTCTCTCTAGCATGTTCTGTGAGTGTGGAGCCATTGCTATATTATTTGCTAAAAATAGTATCATTCTGGAAATCTCGTTTGGTGATTTGCTTTTTCTCAATAGCAATACATTGGGAAGATACTCCTATGTCCATATTTAGTCTTACATAAAATAATTTTTAATGACGGTATAAGTCGCCCATAACCTATATTGGCCATACTTTATTTAACTGTCCCCAGTCATTGGATACTTAGCTAATATTGTGTCTAATTGTGCCTGTTATAAATAATACATCCATCTTCATGGACATCCATAATTGTTTCCTGATTATATTCTAAGTAGTAAGACTTTTAAGCAAGAAGATATGTATGTTTTCCCTAATATTTTATCACGAAAACTTCCAAACCCACTGAGAAATGGAAAGAATTGTGTAGTAAAGGCTCATATATCCACCACCTAGATTTTCCAGTTGTTAAAATCTTTAAGCTAATATAGCAAAATGTTATCTTATTAGCTTAATGAATTTATCTATCCATCCAATTTTGGGGGGATTCTGCACATTTTTAATGTTTTGGATACACATTGCCAAATTGCTTCCAGAACGTTGGTATCAGTTATGTCTATTTCCTCACTCTCCATCTGTCAATGTATGTTATTTGTTTTAATAGCTGCTAATCTAATAAATGAATAAATTGTATCTTGTTTTCAAATTTTGCATTTATTTGATCAGTAGGGAGGAATAAACCTCTATTTAATGCTCATTTGAATTTCTCCTGATAAATCCTATATTATGCCTATTGACGATTTTATGTGAGGTATTTGTCATTCTCTTATTGATTTCTAAGAGCCCCTTGTATTAAGTATACTAATCTCTTTATCACATAGGTTGCCTATTGGTTGCTTTCCATTTAATTTTGTTTATAGTGCTTTCCAATAAATAGAACGTTTTTAATTTCTAGTATTATTTGCTGGGCATGTGTCGTATGCCAGGCACCGGACTAGGAGCTAAGCCTTGAGGCTCTGTCCTCAGGGAACTCACAGTCGGGGAGGGAGGCACAGACAACTTACCATAACATGATAAGGAAAATATCATGACGCGGTCGTAGTGATACAGAAGAGAGTTCCAGAGTAAGGATTGCCATGGGAATTTGCGTTTTGTGCGGGGGTCAGTCAGAGGTTTACACAGAGCAGGAGACTTTCCAGCTGGGGCCGGAAATTGAGGACAGTTGTCAGGCAGAAAGAGGACCAGCCGAGGAAAGTCGAGGAAGTGGGGAGTCTTGCTGAGCCTGGGAGTTTCTTCTCTGAGGGGCGACCTTGCCCCCGAGACCCCTTGCAGCCTGCTTTCCTGGCCTCAGAGTCACCAGGGTCTGAGGTTTTCAGGCGGTGACTCGAAGGGCCCACGGTGGGCCTGGGGCTGTCGGCGAAGTGGGTAGGGAAGTTGGACCATGGCCCTGCCCCCCTTCTAGAATGCTACAGTTTTGATTAGTTTGGGCTCTTGGTTAGATTTCAGCCAGAGAAAGGGTTCCACTTAAAAAATAATTATTTTTAAAAAACCACAAGTATGGAGATCAGAAGAAAAAATGATTAAAATGTTTTTATGCTCTGGGGAGAGGATTCCCAGGACCCCCTGGCCCTCCCATTATCTCCTTAAGTGATCTGATTGGGCCATAGGTCCCCCAGGCTCTTGAGGCTCTAAGAAAAGAGCTCAGGCCCTAGGACCAGAGAATATTCAAACTGCAGGAATCTCATAGGTCCTAGGCTCCAACACCCCATTCCAGAGGGACCTGGAGGTGTGATGTGCTTTAGCTAAGGCCCTGCATCTCGCTCCTGCAAAACGGGTCCAGAGCTCTCCATAACTCCATGCAGAAGAAAAGAACGTTTTCCTGGATGTCACAGCCACGACCAGCCCAAGGACAGTGGGGTGGGAATGGAGGCGGGAGGCCCCAAAGGTGAACCCTGTTTTCCAGTGTTGCCTGTTCTGGCTGAAATACAAGAAGGGCACCCAGGAGATGAAATGGCCCCGGTCTGCAGAGAGATTGGGTAGTGAATGGTGTTAAACACTCTGTCTTCTCACAGGTCCACTATTCTCCCCAGAACTTCACGGACAACATCAGGAAGGCTCTGGACATCCTCCATGCTGAGGTGTGGAAGCTGGTCTCCGTGGCCTCTGTGCCCTTCAACCATGTCCTTCTCGGGCCTCGGGCCCGGGTGCTGACCATACTGTTGTCCTGAACACATGGGGGGGGGGCGGGCAAGAGGGATAGAGGAAGTGGACAGGGCCACATGAAAGAACACAGACCCAGCATCCAGCAGGAGGGGCTGGCCCCAGACCCACAGGCCTTGGTCGTCTCAGGGACTGGTCTTGCCTTTCCTCAGGTTCCTCGGGCGTTTGTGAACCTGGTGAGTGCTCTGGAGATCGTCAACCTGAGGGAGCTGTACCAGGAGAAGAAAGTCAGCTGCCCAAGGCTGATCCTTAGGTGAGGAGGAAGCTTCCCCACCCCCGGCCCCGCTCCCTGTAGCACCATGAGACCCTGAGCAGAAAGTGACCTCAATTAGTTAGGAAGCCCAAGGGCAGGTGTGTGAGAAGCACTAAGACCACCACCCCATTTTCTAACCTGACAAGGCCTAACGGGTTTTTGTGATCTGAGCATACGCCTCAGCTACGACCCAACCACTCTCCTGTTGTCATGGCGGCTCGGGACACCCTTCAGGGCTCAGGGGAGGGAAGAGTAAAGTGTGAGGCACAGAGTGGTCCAGGCTCACAGGCCCGCCCCTAGAGGCCCATCTCCAGGACAGAGGGAGCCTCTGTTTGGCGTGGGTGCTCCCGGCTGGGCACTCACAAATGTAGGGCTGTTGTCACTTACTAAAGGAGAGGGTGCACAAATTAGAATCAGGGTCTGGAGGATGGTCTTCCCCGAGCACAGAGTGCCCTGGTCCTGGGAAAGCCCCTGAGAAGCCTTCTTCATTCCCAGTCTCCAGAGCCAAACAAAGGTGGTTCCCTCTCTGATATTAGACCTCTCCTCGACCTTCAGGGTTAAGCTATCCTTCTAACCCAAGCACGAACATTTCTCACAGCGTTGCTTCCTGTAAGGCCTTCTCTGGACCATTAGCCCAGGCCACGGTGGCTGCGCCCCCGCCCATCTTCCTCCCTAGCTCTGTAGCTCTTTCCAGGGCCCCCGCCACAGCCCTGAGCACACCACGTGGTGATTATTCCCGTGCCTCTCCCCCAACAGCCCTGACCTCTGTCTGAGTCACCGCCAGCACAGCGTAGGGGCTCTGTGGCCGTTTGCTGAATGAGTGAATGGATAATTCACAGGGGCCAGATTTGCCTTGGAAATTAAGGGGTACCTTGGCTGCTACCCTGAAGATCCATGCCAGACGGCACCTGGGGGCCCAGATGGCACAGGTCCCCCGGGGGAAGGCCCGAGGACACCATGCGCAGGAGGGCGGCTGCTGGATGACACGTGCCTATTAACGCAGCTGGTGTCAGGCATGCTATTTTCAGCTGCTGACTCATTCTCTGGCTCCCACTTTCTCCAGTCACTGGGCCACGCGGGGGGGTTCGGTGTATTCATTTCAGAGCCGCTTACCCAAAAATCTCTTGCTACCAATCTCCGCGGGGTTTTTAGACGATTAAAGCTAAAGGTTCAGGGTAGGCATTTGCCAGGTCTGTTCTCAGCTCTGAAATGGCCAAGGCACTGACAGGTTAGGCAGACTCGGGGTCACCTTGGCCTCCGCCTCTCTGCCGTTTTGAGCCTTCCTTGGAAATGCGAGTCTCCTCTAAGCCATCCATACTATTATACCCTCACTCTGTTCGGCCAAAAGCCCAGATATGCAAGGTGGCCACCCACAGCAGAGATGCAGACCGGACAGAAGCAGTTTAACCCGGGATTAAGAGCTCAGGTTCAGACCAGACGTTCCTGAGTTCAAGTTCTGGCTCCCACGCGTAGTCTCCTGTGACCTTGAGAAAGCACTTAACCACCGAGCCTCAGTTTTCTCATCTATACAATGAGGATAATGACAATACAACCTGTTGAATAGCTAAGAGGATTAAATGCATTAATACCTTAAAACTCTCACCACAGTAAACATTAATGTGCATGAGCCCCTAGTATTGTCGTTGTCACTGATATTTTTGACTAGTAGGTGTGCCTTATCTGTGCTGCACGGTCTGTCCTCAGACAGTCATAAGGTAACTCAGCTCTGAAGTTACTCCTGCGGACGTCAGAAGGAGCCACTTCATTTTCAGGAGAAAATCCAAGTCTGGGGAATTTTCTTCGGCTTCCTCCGGGACAGCCGACAGGTTAGCCAGCCAGGGCCTCCATTAGCACAAACTTCCGATACCTCCCAGTTAAGTATATTCTGCATCTCCAGCCAGTGTGATGCATGCAGATGGTGATTTTGGTGGAGCAAGGCATCTCTTTGGTTTGGTCTGCAGGAATATGTGTTCCTGTGTCCTGAAGTTTGATGATAACTCAACAGAACTTGCCTCCCTCATCGAAGTGAACAAGAAATATCAGGTAAGAAAGGAACGGGTTCTAAGACTCCGCAGGTTGTCGTCTGCTAGTTCTGGTGAGAAAATGAGCACGTGCTTACGTGATCTTGGCCCCAGCTGTCCAGCGTGAGGGTGGGAGGTTACCACGGACCGGTTTGCAGATTTTAAGATGCCCTGAGAGGCAGCAGGGACTGTAATTCAGTTTATTTGAATCAAGCAGGAGACAACCAAGTCGCTGAACACGTGTCGCCAAGTCTCAGTTCCTGGCCTTACACACACACACACAAATATTTCCATTTGTCCGTGAGAAGTGTTTATGAGGTTCCAACTCCTGGCTGGGAAACCACTTCCATCTAAGAGAGTCTGGGGGGTTCCGTGAGATCACTTGCATTTCCTCCGTCCTCCTCTTCTGGGGAAACAGGGGTTATTGAGGAGCACAGGGAGAGAGAAAGTCAGCACGCGATCTCCAAACATCCTGTGAGTTTTTCATTTTGGGACTTTTTCCATCCCATCTTTGACCAGAGCAATTGGCTCCCCTGACTATCTCGAGTTTCCCCCCCCCCCAAATAATCATGCAATCGCTCAAGAGGACAATGGTAGCCTTCTAGCTCTTCTAGAGTAGGCTGCAAACAGCTTCCAGGGTGGTTCCATCCTTCAAACCCATGGACTCCTTGGAGCAGAGACACTTCCCTGCTTTGAGGCAGCCGTGCCTGTCGGGGGTATCAGGGCTCCAGGGAATGAACTTCTATCTGTCACCCTCTGATGATTCCCGGGCCACACACCCCCTTCTGCTGTGGGCAGGGGGGTGATGAGGAAGACCATGGCCAGCACCAGGCGAGGGAAGGCAGCCAAGGTTATGGCAAAACTGCTCCAGACGGAACAAGTTCTTGGGTGCAAGCAACAGAAACCTATGCAGTACTGGTTAATTTAAGCGGATGTGTTAAATGAGCAGAGTGTCTGGAAGAGTTAAAAGGCTAGGCTCAGAGGCCGCACCATCAGAAATCACAGAATCGTGAAATTCTAGGGGCCAAGTCGTAAGGATCAAAATCAGGCCGAAGAACTAGTTAAGTAGAAACAGTGCAGACGCAAGAGTCACTGCTGCTTTTAGGAACTGAATGCAGCTGCCACCCGCAGCAGAAGGGACTCTGTGCTGTTGTCTTTCTAGCACCAGCTCTGGAGGGCCCCAGGGCATATACCTCAGCCTCAGCGTGAGGGCCATTGGGAAGGCCAGCTTCCATCTTTCTCCCCGTCCACAGTGGGAGGCAGGCTGCGCTTAGTAGAGTGGAGTTTTTCTAAGCATAGAAAGTGGATTCAGATACTGGTGGTCAGCCAAAAAAAAAAAAAAAAAAAAGGAAGGAAGAAAAGGAGAGAAAGAAAAACTGTTCACCAACCTCTCTAGATCGTCCTACCATGCCCAGGTCCGATCTGGGTTACCGCTGAGATCCTAAAAGAGCTCACAGGCAGCCAGAGCAGGCCCTCAAGCCCGCTCTTGGAATCTTCTCACTCACTACTTTCTGCAAAAGCTATGGTTCCGGAACTCTCCATGGAGGTGATCATTGCATTAATAACCACCATGTGTGGGCATTCTGGACACTCTTTCACTTCTCAAGGGACGCACAGTCCCACCGTGTGCCATTGCGGCTCATCTACAGGGTAATCGGTAGCGTTGGAAGGGATAGAAGGGATGGCCCAGGCCTTGCCAAACACCCTCCGTTTACAGATGAAGAAATAGAGGTCCAGAGAGGGAGAGCATCTTGCTGAAAGTCACACAGCGACTTAGTGGTATTTCACCCTCTTTCTGGCTGACCCTGGGAAAAGGAAGTACGTGGTTCTTCTGAAATGCCCCCGCCCCCTTTAATGTTCCCACCTTCCCTCTCCAGCCAGGGCCCTGGCCCCATATGGTAGAAATCTGGCAAGCAGGGAGACGGCAGAGGCTGGCAGAACTTGGAGCCAGAATTGGGATAGCTGGTCCTTCTGGAATCAAGCTCAAGTGGGAGCTGTGAGATTAACAACCCTGTTCCCCTCCCGGACGGATCTGAACATCTCAAAATGTACACACACAGGACTCTGCATTCTCTCTCTCTCTCTCTCTCTCTCTCTCTCTCTCTCTCTCACTCACACACACACACACACACACACACACACACACACACCAGGCACAAATGATAGCAGTGGGCATTAACTGTCATTGCTGATTCACCTTTGATTTTCTAAACAAATGTAGGGCAGAAATAAATTAAATGTAAGGATTATCCCAAGAAGTCGTTTAATCAAATTCATATCCTATCCCCTCCCAAACGGCCTCCGTCCCAGTCTTTAATCAGAAGCTTTAAAAGGAGATCGAGCTGACTTCCCAGGTTTGTCCTTATCTTTCCTTTTGTTTTCGTTTTTCTTTTTCTCCCCAGCTTCGGTCAAATATATGTCATGGCAGCAGGGGTTGGGGGCAGGAACTGAGATCAAGGCTGATCTAAAAAGTAACTAGTTGGTTCCTGATGGTTGAGATTTTTGCTACAGATTGGTTTCAGTCAAAGGTCAGACTGTGTTTCAGCTCTGTGGCAGAGAAAAAGATTGCACAAAGCCCAGCGCAGAGAGGCCCCTGACCCCGGCCCCCTTCGCCTCCTGCAGGAAGGGACTCACCAGCTGGTTGAAAATGGCCGATACGACACAAGGGAGGATTTTACGGTGGTCGTGCAGCCTTTCTTTGAAAAAGTGGACATGCCAAAGACCTCGGTAATGAAAGCAATGATCGTGGGTAAAGGGGAGAGACACCACGCCCGGCCGGTTTGGAATGTCATTTCTGTATCCAACGTCCCCATAATGTGGCCCCCTTTCCTGCCCTGTGACCAGGAGGGGTTGCCCGACAGCTCTTTCTTCGCTCCTGACTGTTTCCACTTCAGCAGCAAAGCTCACGCTCACGCAGCCAGCGCCCTCTGGAACAACATGGTAAGATGACTGAGGTCGGGAAAATTATTCTCCCTCCGAGAGGAGAAAGACTCTGGCAAGCTTTGAAGGAGTTCGGAGGCCCGTCACCCGGGCTGTGTGATCTCCCACACCGCGATGATGACAAGCTGCCTTCCCCGCGCCCCTCCCTCCCTTCCCCAGCCCCGACCTGCCTCCTGACCTTTCGCTCCTTGCCACCTCTTCTCTGCTTCTCGCCTTAGCTGGAACCTGTTGGCCAGAAGACAACGCAGCATAATTTTGAATACAAGATCAATATCACGTGTCCGAACCAGGTAGTGTGGGGAGTTCATCCTCGCAGAGGTCTGTTTCTCTGAAGCAATCATTTCCAGGCTTTTGACGCCTCTCGATGAGAGGCGCCACCCCAGACTCCAGGTAACCATCCACAGACCCCTATCTGGTTGGACCGTGAGGGGCGACAGCCCCCAGTGGCCAGAGGCCCCTAGTGTGCTCCTTCGTCCACGTCCCAGGGAGCCCTAGCACAAGTCGGGGCGGCACACGGTTCTCTCCAGCTGGGAAGAGGAACATGGCAGCACAACACAGCTCTCGTTTGGGAGACTGAGGGCAGTGGAGACCCTCAAGGACAGGATGGGACAGAAGGATACCTTGTCTCCGGGCAGCAGCCGCCTCCATGGCGGGATAGAAAGAGCGAGGAACTGAGACTTGGAATAACATCTGCTAGGACAAGGGTCGGGGGCGGGGCTGGTCAACTGGAAGCCAGTGCTAGGAAAGCAGCCGTTAACTGGGAAGGCGGAGCAGAACCAGACCCCCATGCTCACTCGCCAGTTTTTAGGAAGGTTCTTGGCTGTTCCCTCACCTCTACGCAGGCCTCTGTATTCCCAGAGGGGTCCCTAGACCAAGCTGGGGCTTACGTGGGGCAGGACCTCAAAGCACCTGTCTTTTCTTGCCTGGGCAGGGCGGGGGTAGCATGGGGCGTGGCAAGGGGTCTAGGGAGGCTCTGCCGGGAAGGGCAGGGCCAAGAAGGAGGGGTGATATAGGTGCCCCAGCCAGCTGTTGGGGGAGGCTGAGAGCGTGTCTGCCCCTACAGGGTTTATGCTAATGGCTCCTACGAGTTCGAGTTGCAGAGAAGGCCCAGTGCATCCTGGGAGGGAGGGGCTGGGAACGTGGGGCAGGGGAGGCCCCAAGTGTTGTGTGGGAAGCAAGCGGAATTTGCTGGAGTTGCTCACTGCCCTCTTCTCGCAGTGCTGGCCGTTTCTGAGCACCTACAAGAACAGCGTGCAGGTACGGGCTCGTTTCTGCCTTACGGCCCTGCAGCGCCCACCGCAGGCGGCCCCTGAGCTGGGACTGGCTCAGCAAGGCGGGGTGGGAATGCGGGCAGGGGTCCTGACGGGCAGCCGAGGGGAATGAACACTCTTCTGTGAGATCCGCCACCTACACCTTCAGACAGGGTGGCGGGCGGACTAAGCCGCCCTGGGAACAGCCCAGGTGGAGGCCAGCCAGTCCCATCCCAGCCTCATCAAAGACCTATAAGTGAAGATAGCGTTCCTCTTCATAAAGCTGCCACAGAGGCAGGGGTGGCAGGGGGTGGGCTGAGGGCACTGAGTCGATGCTCTGATTCTTGCATCGGATGGTGCGGATTCTGAACCAGGTTGGTGGATCCCGGCCTGGGATCACCTGGGGAACCTTCTTCAAGTGCCCCTCCAGGTCCCTCCCTGGGGTGGGCCCCGGGAACCCGTGTTTGGTAAACTCTCCGGGGGAGTGGGATGCCTAGCCAGCCTCTCGGGTCCCTTTCAACCCCGAGATTCTAGACTTCGTTCTATGCCTGTAGGGTCATGGGAGTGAGCTGCTGTGCAGGGACAGAGCCCCTTCTGCCTCGCCGCCCACCTCAGGTAAGGCCCTCGTGACGCGTCGGGACCCAGGGCCCCTCCACGAGGCTTCAGAGGCCTATGAGTGCTCTGACAAGACTTGGCTTACGTAACCGAATGACACAGGGTGAATGCTTGCTTTCTGTCTGGGTGGTTGCCTGGGGTTATGTCCCTGCTTTGTCCCCCTCCGCCCTGCAGCAATGTCATTACCCAGCAGCACCCACGGTGGCCAGGCCAGGAACTGTTTCCTACCTTCTCATTCAGCCTCTTGAAGGGAGCACAAGTGGGGGACCTCACTGAGGCCCAGGGGTGGGGGTAGGGGACCCAGGAGTCCCAGGCCAGCTCTGCAGGGTGTCCTGTGGCCCCAGACTCCACAACTTTCTAGCCCTACTTTCTAGTAGGGAGATTTGGGACAGGGAAAGGCCTGACGTGATTATTTCTTAGATTTTTGGTGAAAATCCAGAGCCCGACTCTAAATGGCTGAGCGCCCAACTCTCTACCATATCTCAAATGGCCTAGTGCCCACGCAGTCCTGTACTCGGGTCACAGCTGGCCTCTCACACGACCACTGGCACTAAAGTGTCGATTCCACTCTGCCCTCTCTACCATCCATCCATCCATCCATCCGTCCTTTCCTTCTCCCTCAGCACCTCTCTCCCCATAGGTCCAAAATCTCTTCGTTGGGTCTCTTATGGGAAAATTCCTCATACAACCTCTGTGTCCATGTCCCAAACACACATGCAGGTCATGTTTCCGGTCGTGCTTAAAGCAGGAAGCACTAGGCTCCGATGACAGGTTCCTTCCCACAGATTCAAGTGTGTCCATTTCTCTTTCCAGTGCATACCCTGAGACCGGCAGATATCCAAGTTGTGGCCGCTCTGGGGGATTCTCTGACCGTAAGGACTCTTGGGCCCCAGGCGGGGTGGGGTGGGGGCTGTGCCCATTCCAGGGCTGCCCCCTGGCCTCTGCGTTGCCCTGCACCCCTGTCCTGGGCTCTGTCAATCTGAGAGCATGGCGGTGGTTTGATTTTGCAGCCGCTTTTTCCATCAGGTGTGCAATGGGGGAGTCAACTGAATTGTCTCAGATAGTGGAGGGTTTGAACACCTGACAACACTTTTTTTTTTTTAACGATTGCAAAAAGATGTCATTTCATCTCAAGAAAAATCTTCTAAACCTACCTGTGTGGGTGCTCCTTTCCCTTTGGATTATGCTTTGGATTGGCTCAGCCTCTCTTTGCCTCTTCATGGAAAGCAGCAGACTCCACACTTGTGGCTGAAGCCCTGTTCCTAAGTTGCAAGAAACAGGGCTCGTACCAGCCCAGACACCCACTTTCCGGCAGCACTTCTGAGGCCATAAGATTGCCTTGCTGAATGTCCCAGAGGGAAAGAGGAGAAATCTGACCACTGCCAGCCACTCCAATCTATAAGCTCTTTCTTCACGCTTATAAAAGAACTTAGGAACATAACGCCGGTGGTAGTAATACAGCAGTGTCTCATATGCGCAAAGCACTTGGGAGTTTTCAAAGCTCCTTCTACAACTATGATCCAGTTTCGTCATCAAAATAATCCTAGGAGATCAGCAGGTCACGTCCTCCGTTCAGTAAGGAGGCAGCTGAGACCCAGGGAAGGCAGACAGCTGAAAAGGAGCATGGCAGGAGGCAAGCCTGGTCTCTGATCCCGGTCCAGGGTCTGTTCACGCCACTCGATGGGTGTGTTGGGAAGCACCTGCATCCCTTTCCTCCAACTTACTCATTTTCCTACGTATTTTGGTATGTGTTCCAAGGCCGGCAATGGAATTGGCTCCAAACAAGATGACCTTTCTGACGTGACCACTCAGTATCGGGGGCTGTCATATAGGTAATGCCAACCCTGCACCCTCTCCCACCCCAAGATCACTCTCAGAACTTGGATGAGGGAGGTTGTCTCTCTTAAACGCATAAATACCAAAGAGCAAGGACCAGGTCTGGAAGGGGCTTTCAGAAGGAAAACCTATAGATTTCTGCAAAATGTGATAATCCTGTAAGCGGAGAGGCTATTTTATTGTTGATAACTTCTTTTCTTTAATTGCACAGAAAAAGAAAACCAGGGTTCTTGTCGGACTCCTGGGTCAACAAATCCAACATGAAATGCACCCGAAAATCACGAAACCTCTGAGTTTTCACCCGCCCGTTTGCATGCATATGTGCACGTGGAGATCTCCGTCTGTTTACTGTCTCTGTGTATTTATCCATGTCGTTCTGTACTCGCCCCTCTGCCTTTACGTGTATGTACACATCTGCAGGGCCACGCACCACTTCAGGAGGAAATGGCCAAGACAGACTCACTGAGCCCTTCCTGTATGGCTGCAAGATACCAGGCACCGAGACGGGTGGGCGGTGGGCGAGGCGAGGTATAGGTGACACAGGCAAACGCCCAAGCTCAATTGGCCAGTGCTGTTCAAAAAGGAAGGATGCCTGCCGAGGGCCACAGGAAGGGAGAAGAGGGAACAGTCACCCCTGCCAGGGGGGAGAGGAAGGCTTTGCAGAGAAGGTGGTAATGGACAGATTAACAATTAGATGCGAAAGGCCATTCCAGACAGGGAGCAGAAAAGCTCACGGGTGCGTCAGGTGAGTGGGTGGATGTGGGTGGATTTTCTTAAGTTTTTTTCTTTCCCAGGGAAGTTTGCATTTGTGGATGTTTCACGGTAACAGGCTATTAGCTCAGAATTCAAAACAACTAGAACAAGGCCAGCCAGGAGAGGGCAGAGTGCTAAGGAGTTTTGCAGCCAGACAACACACTTGCCTCCTCCCCCCCCCTTTTTTTTTTTTTGCCCTGTGAATTCAAATGGAACGTTTCTTCCAGAAAAGTGAGAGGGAACGGTGTAGGGATGATTGAGACCATGGCAGTTCTCCAGCCAACTCTGAGGACAGCCCCAGAGAGGAAGGATTTCCTGGGGGGGGGGGGGGAGCAAGGGAGAGAGGACGGGGCGGGGGGGGGGGGGTGGGTTGACAGGAGGATACAGTCCATTGAGGTGAATGCCTCCCAGCTCCCTGGGGGCCCCCAGGTTTCCCCAGCCCCCCAGCTGGGTAGAAGGGCTCCGACTCTGAACCAAACAGAGCCTTGCCTTCTGACCACTGTGTCCTAAATGTTACTAAGGCCGGGAGAAAAAGAAAAGCCAGAGGGAAAGAAAGCAAGCAGAGCTTATGACATACAATCCGGAAGTGGCGTGAGCCGCAGTTGCACTCAGTCTTAGCTGGAGAAGGGATGGCTTCCGGTCCCAGTGTGGGAAACAGAAAGTAAGGTAGACAAACCGACCAGCAGGGGTTCGAGCCACACCTGGTGATGCAGTCTGGGGAAGTGGGGTGGTGGGCCCGCCCCCTGACAGTCCAACTGGACAGATTCCTCGGCTTTAGATGCAAACAGGCCATCTTCTGCTAAGCAAGGGAAATCTTCTGGAGCAAGGGGAAAATTCAGCCATGGCTCTATTTCTCCCTCCAGGGGAGGGCAGGTGTGGCTTAATGTTTCAATCTTCTGTATTCAAGTGGCTGTTGTGCCTTTAAACCCTTTATTCTAAATGTTTCAAATCTCTGCCCCACCATCCACATGTGTTGAAGCTCTGGGTCAGAGTCTCAGATACAGCTTGACACGTTGGTAATATATACAGTGTTTCCTAATGAGTGTTCCATGGAACACTAGCCTCCTACATTTTCCTGACAAGGGCAAAATTCTTTGTATTGGGGAGAGAACATTACCTACTGTATCCTTCCTCTGGAGAACCCACATGTATGTTAGCATATTAAAGCCTCTGAGAAGCCCTGCAATGAAGACATTTGCTTAAATTTATCTATTTAATCCAGTGTTTCTCTTAATCCCAGAAACCTTTCTTTGTTCACAATACCAATAGCACTTGCCCCCACCCTCACCCCCAGGGGGCGGGGGGGGCGGTGGTGGTGTCTGTGTACTAGGCTGACCTGAAAAAAGCAATTTTCTGAAGCCATTAAAGCTTCTGGGTTGGAAGCAATAGGCAATGAATGATTCCAGGTAAATTAAGAATGTAATTGCCGCCTCTTCCTCCAAGGAGTCAGAAAGTGGAGAGAGGGGATCGCACAGAGTTGGACAGGGACGATGACCAGAATTCTTGGGAGATGGGTTGCTGTGAGCAGGACCTGCAGCAGGAGGCTTGGCTATGACTATTTCCAAGGCCTCTTGATCTGCGAGAACCAGACGGCAGTGACGGGTGCCGGCTTTAGCTAGCCTAACTATGTGGCGGGCCCAGAGGTCTTTGGAGCATTGCTTTTTCAATTCAGTTGACATAAATTAACTGGGCCACCTGAGTGGCTCAGTCATTTGAGTCACTTGATCTTAACTCTTGATCTTGGCTCGGGTTTTGATCTCAGGGTTGTGAGTTCAAGCCCTGTGTTGGGCTCCATGCTGGGTGTGGAGCCTACTTACAAAAAAAAAAAAAAAAAAAGTTTGCTTATTTGGCATCAAAAGACCAAAATAAAACTAACTTACCAAAAAAAAATGCTTTTTCTTTTATTTATTAATTAGGAGTTCAATCTCCCTGAAACTTCTTCCACAAATGTCATTTAGCATCTACTCTATAATTCTCTGCGCACTGTGGGTGATGATAGATGAACAGAAGCCAGCCTTTGAACTCATGGTTTAATATAAATTGCATTAATTGGAAGGATCTCCTGCTAAGGAGCTCTTTCATACAGGTCTGGTTATTTTTTCATGTGTCACATAGTTCTGATCACAATGAGGGCTTAAATATTTTTGTTCCTCTATACTTATTTGTGTAATTCTCTTTTCTCCTAGAAATGTTCACCCAGAGATTTCTGTAGCCTGTTGGCGTTGATTAGCTGTGGCATTTGTTTTAGAACAAAGATACTTTTAGACAAGAAATTATAATAGAAAGTACTCGATGTCTGTGTTTAGGTATATCTCTGGGCTTGTATTTATACAGTTATTTGGTTTTTATTTTTTAATGTTTATTTTAGAGAGAGAGAGCATGCAAGCAGGGGAGGGGCGCAGAGAGAGAATGAGAGAGAGAGACGGCAGGCAAAGCAGGCTCCACGCTCTGAGCTGTCAGCACAGAGCCAGATGAGGGGCTCAAACTCATGAACGGCAAGATCATGACCTCAGCTGAAGTCGGGCACCTAACTGACTGAGCCGCCCAGGTGCCCCTATGTACTTATTGAAGAAGAAAAAGAGACAGAGTTAGAACACAGTGATTGGAGGAGGTATATGGATTTCTAATTCCCTATCAAGTTTAGAATATTCTGATTAAATGCTTTTAGTCCAAAGAAAGAAGGATCAGGTAGCAGCTAAAGCAGCTTGGCTTCATGCAGAGTTGGAAAAGAATTAGAAGCACAAACAAATGTCCGGTCACTGGCCAAGCTAGGTTCCGACACCAGTGAGAGCTGGGAGAGAGATACCGGGGGGAGGGAGAAGGGCAAGGCTCACAGTGATCCTTTCTCTCTACCCCCTGGGGCTGCTGAGCCTCTGACTTAACCACTCTAGTATGAAACAGTCTTCTTCATTCCAAGCATTTCCTTGAATGAAGAACAGCCATGACTTTGATTCATGGCCTGTCCTTTGGAAGTCTATACTGGTGGGTTGGATGCTAAGGCCATGTTCTCAAAATCCATTGGCCTAGAATAATATGCTGGCATGGAGTAGGGGAAGGAAAAAAAACCCAGTAAATACAGTATATCTGAACATTGGACTTTGTTAAAATAGAAATACTTGTCTCCTAGCCTCCCACATGTTTTCAATTTAAATGCATGAAAGGAAATGTAATTTTGAGTGTGTCTCGAGGTTAGATTGAGCACCATGGAAGTAAATTCAAATAGCTGAAGTCAGTTTGGGCATTGGAAGGCAGCGAGGGGCCAGCCCCTGAACCTCCCAGGGGAATTTACCTCACCACTGGGCAGGGAAGAGCTAAGGCATTTTCCAAAGGTTTACAGCTCAAGCCGGTTGCTGGTTTTTGGTTTTTTGGTTTCTTTTTTTTCATTTTTTTAAATGTTTGTTTAAATTTGAGACGGAGTAAAAGAAAGAGAGAGTGTATGTGTGAACAAGGGAGAGGCAGAGAGGGAGGGAGACACAGAATCTAAAGCAGGCTGTAGGCTCTGGGCTGTGAGCACACAGCCCAACACAGGGCTTGAACTCACAGACCGTGAGATCATGACCTGAGCTGAAGTCGGACGCTTAACCGACCGAGCCACCCAGGTGCCCCTTAAGCTGGTTTTTAGTTACCTTTCAAAAGTTAATTCACCCCTGTGCACCTCAGCTTCCTCCTCTGTAAAATGGGAGAGTCGCACCTACATCATAAGTTTGTTGGAAGGTATCAGGTAACTGATGTAGAGAGTCCAGGTCGCGCTGGGCACACAGCATATACTCAGCTAAGTGCTTTCCTTCCTGATTTGGCACAAAAAAGAAACAGCTCTTTCTTGCCTTTAAATTCTAGATTTGAGGGGGACCAACCCATTGGGGAATTCAAATTTTCTCAGACTTTCTCAACACGACGAGGCTGATGGGTCTGGTGCTTCTTACAGATGCTGATGGCGTGGGTACTGAGGAGGGTGGGGTGCTCTTTCATAAGGCCTAGGTATTGATTCTGTCTCTCTCACTGGTTTGCTCACTCCCTACAGTTCAGGAGGGGACGCCTCCCTTGAGACTGTGACCACCTTACCAAGTAAGTAACCACCAGGCGGCTCGAGTCTGTTCGCTGGTTCCCCCTGACCAAGAGTGCCTCTCAGCTAAGAAAGAGGATATAACGTCATCTTTGTGTACGGCCATTGAACGGGAGGACACCCGCGGACAGGTAGTTGAAGAGGGCGGACTAAACACTGATTTGGAGCCCTGACGCCTGGGTTCCAGCCCTGGCTCTTCTCTGTGCTTGCCAGGTGACCTAGGGCAAGTCACCAAACATTTGAGCCTCAGGTTTTTTTCAACTGGTCCAGAGGGTACAGAGACAATCCAAGGAGATAGTGAGTATTCTCTGCACTGCGAACTGTGAAAGGAAGAAGAAGGAAGGGAGGGAGGGAGGAAGAGAGAGAGAGAGAAAGAAAAGAGAGAAAGAAAGAAAGAAAAGAAAGGAGAGGGGAGGGGAGAAGAACTGAGAGGCTCTTGCTGCCTTGGTCCACCATCTCATCAGGTCATTTGCACGCAGCCCCAATTCCCGCTGGGCACACCCTCTGCCTCCCCACCTCCCCTCGCTGCCTGGAGATGGTAACGAAGCCCACTGGGGGGAAGCTGGACAAGACAGAGGAGATCTCCTGGCCTTCCACCCTAAATTCTCTGTGTCGTGTTCGCCCCCTTCTCTCCCAGATATCCTTCGAAAGTTTAACAGAAACCTCAGAGGCTACGCGGTGGGCACGGGGAACGCCAGCGGCACGAACGCATTCCTCAACCAGGCTGTTCCTGGAGCAAAGGCTGGGTATGGCATTCGGAGAGCAGGGCCTGCGGGGTACGAAGGGAGAGGCGCGTAGTCCCCTTTGAGATTGTAATGCTGACCTCCATGTACAAAGGCGACATTCGTCCATTTGCAGTGATGATTTGAGAGGCCTTCAGCCACTCTCTTCCCTGGCCGCCCCTGTGACTAAGGCCAGGGCAGGGAGGCTTGAGAGGCTGAAGCCGGGACAGGAGCCGCGTCCCCAGAGGCTGACTCCTGACCCTGCTTCATGGGCGGCATGTTCTAATCATGCAATGAACCAACTAACCTTATCCAAGTTTCGAAACTCACCGTGACATAGTGGTGCCAGCGAGCTTCACTCTCACCAAAGCCTCACAAGTGGCAGTTCCCCGAAAAGATCAGGGAGTGCCAACAAATGAATAGACAAGTCAGAATCTGCAGCCTTGGAGGCTTCTGGAGTCACGTGTCATGGCCTGTCCCTAGGCTCACTATGGAGCTGATAGGAAACGCAGTTGAGAAGCCAGAGGCAGGTGAAACAGAATGCTCGGTCCCCCGGGAAGATCTCAGGAGGCCCCTCACCCGGGGTTTCCTTGCTCCTGACTCACCCCTCTGAGCCTCCATCACACTGTCGCCTTCTGCTCAGGCCCACACCCTTCTAGCCTGTGGGCATGGCCTTCCAACCTGCTCATCCAGCCTGGGAAGACCCTTCTGGACAGCAGAAACATCTAGGGACAGATGGACCCACCAGCAGGCCCCAGGAAATCGCCCTATGGGGTCCATCTCACCCGCACCTGTAACGGGCCCACACTAGTGGGGAGCTTGGGTTGCTTGAGATCTAGTCTTTCCATGAATTATCAACCCAGGCACGTGCAGAGTATAGTTTTATTCCCCTCCTCTCTCTGAAAGAAGCATCTGGCTAACTTTACCAAGAACATAACACAAGTAACATGTACATTAGAAAAATCGCAGCCACTGGTGGCGGGAAGATGGGCAGGAAGCAGCTGTGTCAATATGAGCATTTTTACAGTTGTCAGGCCTGAACATCAAACTCTCAGCTTCCGAGCAGCCAGAGGAAAAAGAGAAAGCATGCTAAAACTTTTAAAGATCTGACTTCAGGATCTATACTGGTCCTTCAAAGGACCGGTTTTCTGGTTTCCTAGCATGGAATCCCAAAAGAGGCCTACAAAGGAGACCATGAGTAATAAATACAGTTGACCGTACCCTTGCCTACAGCTTTAGAACAAACGTACAATTGGCTTTTCAAAGGATTATTTGTTGTAATAACTCCTCAGAACAGGCAAGTAGCCCCTTGTCCCTGAGCCTCAGGGTCTCTGGCAGTTCGTGCAAAGGGAATAATGCCATGGAAACCTCCAGTTCAGGCCCTTTAGGAGGAAAAATCCAGGCACTGTTCCTCAGTAGGACTGATTTCTTCTCCTTCTCAGGGAACTTACGAGCCAAGTCCAGACTCTGGTACAGAGGATGAAAGACGACCAAGTGAGTCGGATTTCCAGTTATTTTTAAACACCAATTTTCTAACCCACTGAAATCCCCAAATGGAATGGTCTGCCATGAAAACAGTGAGCCACTGTCACTAGAGGCGTTTAAGCAGTGGTCGGACAGCCTACGTCCGAGGCCCTGGAGGAGATCACGTCCATGGGGGTGGGGGTGGGGGGGGTGTCATCACTGATCACAATGATCTTGAAAGTCCCTCCTGATGCTAAGGCTCTGTGGTCTCTAAATCAGCCTCTCAAATTCTTCCAGCTCCGAGATTCTGATTCTATTATTTCGAGTGGGCAAGGGAGTCTTAGAAGGTTGACTGGATTTCCCAGCGCTGTGGCATTATTTGAGGGTTTGTTGGAAGTCATCGGGCATTTCCCTCCTTCTGTGTAGAGAGTGAATTTCCATGAGGACTGGAAGATTATCACGGTGCTGATTGGAGGCAGTGATTTATGCGACTACTGCACAGATTCGGTAATGGGGGCAGCCGGGCCCACTCATTGCTCCTTGACAGTGATAGTGAACAGTAGGCTTGGAGGCCCTTCGAGAACAGGCCTTGGAACCAAGCCTAGGACTGTCCAACTACGTCTGTGTGTATGTGCCTGCACTCGTGCGCGCGCACACACACACACAGACACACACACACACACTCCTCTTAGCCCAGTTTCCTGGCTCCACCTCCGCATCCCAGGTGGTTATGGGGGAGCAGGTGGCGGGTGTAGTGCTTCTGGTCCCCTTAAATTCTGGAGAATCCAGAAAGCAGGGAAACTGCAGACCCCAGTGGTGGGAGGGAGGGCCTGCCTGTTCACCTCCTAAACTGAAGCTTGTCTTCTGGCTGGCCCACCTTTGGTGACAGCAAGTAACCTACTGGTCCGATTCCGACACGAGCTGGTCACAACCAGGGGCCAGAGAGAGAAGTCGTCCTTGGGGTAGAGCTGGAGGGGGACCTTCGACTGCCCTCCTACGCTTTCCCCTGAACCAGCCCCTCACCTCCCTCCTGTCTCTTCCCAGAATCTGTATTCCGCAGCCAAGTTTTTTGACCATCTCCGCAACGCCTTGGACATCCTGCACAGAGAGGTGGGCAGGGGCTCCCGCAGGCTGGACACAACTCATGCATGTTGGGGGGTAAAGGTGGCTGGGGGCAAGAAGGCGAGATGCCCCTTCCCCTGGAGGAGACAGCCAAGGGTGTAGGCTCCTCCCCTTTCTAGAGTTTGGGCCCTACCCCGAAGAAGACTATTCCATCTGGAATCAGCACAGAAGGACCTCAGGCTTGAAGAAAAGTAGGCAGCTCTTGTGCTAATCGTCCCCTACCACCACCTGGGACATTCCCTGGGGGCAGCAGCACAGTGCCTCCCAGGCTGGGCCCTACACTCTGAGCTGTAGGCTGTATCTAGAGTAAGCCCCTCTCTGGTCCTGCTCCCAGGAGCTCATTCTCTTTCCACCCCCATGACATGGGGAAGCCACTCCAGCAGCCCAGGTTGAGGGGGGGCTCTCCATCCACCTCCTGCTTCTCTGGGTGCCCAAGTCCCCACACCTCCTCAGCAGAGCGGGTCCAGGTTAGGCTAGAGGGAAATTGCAAGTGGGGCACCTACCTCAGGACATTTGAAACTCACTAACTGATGGCCGAATGGAGCTGAACCATCCACAGCTGGACTCCAGTCTGCCATAGTGTCCCACGCCAGGAGGCGCCATTCGTCCTGCAGTCCGTGTGGGCTGCACTGACGTAGGCAGTCATCCTGTGTAGATGCCTTCCCAAGACTCCACTTGGGGACGACTGAGCTGAGTTCTATAGGGACCCTAGAGCTAGTCCCCACTTCTCAGGACCCTACGGCAGCTTGAGGAAGAAGCCCCCGGAGCCCCTCTCTCACCTGCAGCCTTGCCCTTAGGTGCCCAGAGCCCTGGTCAACCTTGTGGACTTCATGAGCCCCAGCGTCATGCGGCGGGTGTTCCTGGAAAATCCGGACAAGTGCCCTGTGCCACAGGCCAGGTAGGCAGGTGCTGGCTGCCCCAGACAGAGAAGCACTCACCCCCTGGTCTGGCTCAAACAGTGGTGACTCTTCAGGGGGTCTTTGTGACTCGGTGTGTCCATGTGTCCAAGTCTGTAAGGGGGGTCTTCTGTCAGGAGCACCCCCTTCTGAGAGGTTGGGGGCATGGACCCCCATACCCAACTGCAGGATGCCAAAGGATCCTCTGTGACGTGGGAACCACAAGGGTCAGGACTGGGACAAAGGCCGGTGTCTGAGAAACAGCGTAGCCCAGCCTGTGAAAAGGGGAAACGTGTAAGGATGTGTACGGATGTGGTCAAGTTGGAACAGAAAGTGAGGAAATGATCCACATAATTCAGTTACCTTTATGGGGAAGGAGCAAATTGGGGGACTTCAGAGGGGGCGTGTTTTGTTTCTGACGTGGGGTCAGAGGTACACAGGTACACACTTGATCTTCATACCTTATATGTACCTTTATTTATTTAACAAATAGTTTTACAGAACCGACTGTGTGCCCGGCACTGTTCTGAGGGCTTTAGAGATAATATCTGTTTTAACATTAAGCGCATTTCATGAGCGTGAAATAATTCATGACGAAATTCATTCGGATTCGTTCATGATGAAGGGGGACACGGCGAGACACTGGCGTGAACTAAGGAGGTGTCTGAGGGCGTGAGCATCAGAGGCCCCCAAAGACAGGCTCCAACACCAACGATGCATTTTAATTTTATTCTTAAGAATTAAACATTGAACGTTCATTGCCTAAGTTCATTTGTTCGGCATAACTTGCCGCAGGCCCGGTGCCAACAGTCAGATACTAGTTCTCTGTCAGTATGAGAGGGTGCTCGCTCACACGCCCTTGGGACTTTGTCCAGTCCCTGCGTCAGGCGGGGAACCTGCCCTTGAGAACGGACGTCAGGGCCACAGGGCGCATGTGCTCCTAAGGGTGGGGAGGGGGGGCTCAAGCTAGCAGAACCAGCTCTGACCAGAGCTTCAGCTCCGGGTCCTCCCGCCTCCCCCTCTTTGTGCAGCGTTTTGTGTAACTGCGTTCTGACCCCTCGGGAGAGCTCCCAAGAGCTGGTCAGGCTGGAGGCCATCACCCAAGCCTACCAGGTGAGACCAGGAAGGGCACCATCCAGGATGCCGTCTCCCTACCCAGGTGACACCCCAGCACTCGGGGAAGGGAAGAGCTGTTCGGGGTTTAAGGGACATCGTCTGGGCCCCTTCCTCTGCCATACTGGCTGAAGTGTCTCTGGCACCTTGGTTAGAGTCATCCCAAAGGGATCCAGGTGGCCAAGTCCTCGTGGCCCAGCTGCCCTTGGTGGCTTAACCCCATGTTCGGCCTGAAGAGGTCAGTAGCTCTGGATGCTCCATGGGTGGGCCCCTGCACCCTGGAGCATTCCCCCCTCCCCCTCCCCTCCTCAACAGGCAGACGGTGAACAGAGAGGTTGCAGGCCCTGAGCCTGGGGCTCTCTGGAGACCCTTCTCAGGTGTCTATTCCTTGTGGGACTTCCTGTCTGGCTCTTCAGATCTCGCAATTCCCTTAAAAACAAAACAAAAAGGTGAACCAACCTGTTTCCAATTCTCTGGAAAGAGATTCGCAGTCACGTGTGTTTGTGTTCTCAAGGGAAGGGCTGAGTCACCCCCTTGTGCAGGGAGATGGGGGCAGGGATGCTACCCACCACTCCCTTGCTTCCCCCACTGGGCTCTCGGGCCCCCCAGGGCCTGTGTTCAAAGCACCCCGCGTGTATCCACAGAGCAGCATGCGTGAGCTGGTGGAGTCAGGCCGCTACGACACACGGGAGGACTTCTCCGTGGTGCTGCAGCCGTTCTTCCGCAACATCCGGCTCCCCGTCCTGGCGGTATGCTCCCTGCCCGCCCCGGCGGGGCTCCTGGGAGGAGGAAGAAGGAATTCAAGGCAGAGTTGCCAGTGAATACAATGGGGAGGAGGCAGGCAGCTCTCCAAGATGCTGGTCTGGTCGCATAGCCTCCTTGGGCACCTGGGCTGTGTTCCTAGAGGCAGCCCGACGTTGGACGTTCTCATTACTACCGATAGTGACCTCCAGTTTATTGAGCACCTACTATGTGCCAGGCCCTGTGTTTGCCAGAGTAAAATCTTCACAACTACCTTTGAGAGGAGTGTCTTCATCCCCACGTAACAGAGGCTCAGAGGTGTGAAGTATCCTTCCCACAATCATACAGGGAAGGAGGGAATGGAGAGGCAAGATTTGAACATATCCGACTTCAGATTATTCACTTTCTGCCACACAGACCACCGAAGTAATGCAGGAAGGTTCTGAGTCATGGCCCACCCCCGGCCATGCTCTCCACCTGACGCATGTGGCCGAAGAGCTCTGCGTATGCACTGGGGTGGGGACTGGGTTCTCTCCGCCTGGGCCTCCATCCTCAGGGCCTCGCCCAGGTTGGAGGGGAGCCGGAAGAGGCCTCGAGCACCCCTGATCACCTCAAGAGAGATGAGGGTGGTGGCTGCCCCGATGTCGGCTTTGCTCAGGCCTGTCCCAAAGCTCTGCCCCACTCTCCCCACCAAGACCGCTGCAACCAGCGGGCCAAGGCCTGGGAAGTAGCTTTTCCTCGCTGGCTTGCCAAGACTTCCTGAGGGACCAGGATCTCATTCTTTCAGCCACAGCATGGGCTAGAGCATTGCACCACTGTGGCTAAAAATATAACACTTTTTCAAAACATTAAATAAGTGGAATTGTGGGGCCAGAAAGGAGAATGGGGGGTTGGGGCCGCCCAAGGCTATGGATCTGTGGGATTGCTCTTATCTCCCTCTTGGGGTGAGCAGACCTTGTGGAAGGTCAGTGGCTTGGAGCTTCCCCAGAGGGAGGAGGGCACCGGGCGGGCAATCCCAGGGGTCGGGCCAATCAGCCGCGGCCCCCTCTTTCCCCTCCATCCCAAAAGGATCTTAAGGAAATCCGTTTCTCTCTTTCAGGATGGGCGCCTGGATATGTCCTTCTTCGCCCCAGACTGTATCCACCCAAGTCAGAAATTCCACTCCCAGCTCTCCAGAGCCCTTTGGGTCAACATGGTACAATAAGTGGGGTACCCCTGGGGCTCTGGGGCTCTAGCCTAGCCAAGCACCAGCACCTATAGAAGGGGGCTTGTTCCTGGCCTGCCTTTGCAAGTCAGGTATAAAGGAGTGGTGGCTGCCCCAACCGTAGAGGCCCATAGAACCGGAAATAGGGAGCCCTTGGATTCTGGGATCAACTCACTCTCTCCTTTATGCTTTGAGCTGTGAGGAGGGACTCTCTGAGGAATGCCAGGCAGACCCCCCCTCCACCCCCCCGTTCATTCAACGTGTTCTACGTGCCAGCAGCCAGGCGAGGCGGGGTAAGCCACGTTCTCTAAGCCTCTCACCAGCCCTGCCAGCCAACTCTTAGGAGTTTCCGAGGAAGCCGAGTCCTCGAGAAGCGGAGACACTTGCCCAGCATCCCCCAGCAGAGCCAGGAGAGGAAGCCAAACCCCCTGACATCAAGCTGTGAGCTGTCCCCGCTGCCAGGTGCTGCCGGGGAATGTTCACTTCAGCGGCAGCAAATTAGTCCACCTGATCTCTCTGTTCTTCCCCAATAGCTTGAACCGCTAGGAAGGAAAACGGATACCCTGGACCTGATGGCAAACATATCCCTCTCCTGCCCTCCTCAGGTAATGGGGGAGGACCTGTTTTGCCCCTCTGCAGATGCCAGGGCTCCACCCTCACCCTCCCCTGGTCCTGGCCCACTGTCCCTAGCCCAGGAACAGGAGCACTTTAGAAGGAAGTGGCTGGGAACTGAGAGCCGAGGAGAGAGCGCAGAAGCCCTTCTTTGAGAAAATGGGAGAAGCAGGTGGGAGGGGGAGCCTGGGCCCAAGCAGAGGCGGAGGATCAGGACCGAGCGCTGTGGGTTCTTGAGAAGGGGCGGGGGGTGGGGGCAAGAAGCCAGAAGTGTGACGAGAAGGGTCATTTTAGCAACAGCGCTTGGGGCCGCTGGGAAAGTCTGACTGCGGGTCAGGAGACTTCGTGAGAAGCCAGGCGGCTCCGAAGTTGTGGTTAGTGGTCTTAGGGCCAGGAGTGGGAGCTCCCAGCAGGGACGGGGTCAAAGAGGAGAGCTACAAAGGGCACCAGGGAGCTGTGCGGAGGAGGGGCAAGTAGGACCAGCCTTGCCACTGGGGCAGGACTCAGCTCAGGGCTCCTTTTAAGGAGGAAAATGTTAAGTAGTTGTTAAACTTGATTTCAGGCCTAGGGTGGGGGCAGGTTCCCACTGCCTGCAGCTCCCTTTCCTAGGCCCTGTCTTCACGGCTTTTTAACCAAATAAGGCGGAAGCCAGAGGGCGGTAAAAGCAGAAGGGCCTGACCCAGTCTGGGAGGGCTGGGTTTCTCCGTGGGGCCTGGCTGCCTCACCCTCTCTGCCTTTGGAGCGAGCAAGAAATGGACCCGCAGCTCCCCCATGTGTCTACCCGGGCTCCAGGGAGTCTAGGCACCCCTGCCCGCGCCCACGCTCCCTGTCTGCTGCCTCCCCCAGCCCAACCTCGGGCACCATCAGGAGGGCAAGGGCAGCAGGAAGGAGAGGTAGGGAAGTGAAGGCAGTGAGAGCAAAGGGCTTGGTTGCTGGGCCTACTGATTGAAGCAATCCAATGATGCAACACGGTGCCTACAGTCCAGTGTTCAGACGGGCTGAAGGGCCGGGCGAGGTCCCAGAGGGAGGGCCGTACTGCGCCAGGTGTGGCCTGTTTAATTACTAGGTCCCGAGCCCAGGAGTTTCTAGGGGAGGGGTCAGGCGACCTACGTGATGGGGGTGTTTGGGGACTCAGAGCAGTGGCCGTAAACCATACCAGAGGTATTTCGGTGTTTTAACAACCCGTATGGCCGTCCGGAACATCAGCCATGGAAAATCCCCTCCAATCTGTCTGTTGCCCTTCCATTAAATAGTAAAAGTAATAACTCATTCCAGGGAGCCAACATTTGTTCTTCCTCCCCGAAAACATTTCTTAAGTACCAGGTTGGAGCCTAGGTACTGGGTCAGGGAGAGCTCTGTCACCAAGGGCCTCAAGGGGGACCTGTGCCACTCTCTGCCCCACACCAGGCAAGGAGCCCCAAAAGGGTACCAATCCAACCAGCATCTTGGGCCACAGTGGGCTCCGCTCCTCCTTCTGGACTGAGCCTGACTGAGCCATTGGTAAGCAGAGGAGAGCAAAGCCAGCCTCTTGGAACTATAGAAGCCCAGCCTGGGAGAAGCGGTTGCCAGGCAACCCCAGAGCCCATTCCAAAATGATCCATCTGTTGGCCAGCCCCGCTTCACCACACCAGGCAACGCAGCACCCTGCGTTCCTCATGTCCCATCTGCCTCCTCCCCTGTGCCTCGGAGCTATATAAAAGTCCAGCAGCATCTCAGTGTGAGCTGACAGGGGCCAGGCAGCACATATTTTAGTCCTAGCTGTGTCTAAACATAGAGGCAACAGGCAGGACCCAGCGGGGAGGAGGCGGCCGGGATGGCTGGGAGCACTGGAGAGCTTTCTCAGCCTCCCCCCTGCTCCTCCCTACCGCCCTAGGCAACTGCGAGTGCATTCCACCAGGCAGGTCGGGCACTTAACAGCTCTCTGTAGATTTCTGTCAGACTTTCAGGTTGGACAAATGATCTTCCAGCCAGCTTTTGATTAACCGCTCTGTGGACTGTGACCGCTGTCCCCTTTCTGCTCTCCCTGCCTCTCTGCCCACGCCTTCCCTAACCCAGGACAGCTGGCTGTAGTTCCTCTTCAGGCTTTGAAGAAACCAGTTGAAAGACCGACAGGGCGCTCTCTGCATTCTTATTCCTCCTGCCCTCTCCGCATTTGTCAGCGTTAACCAACTCCTCCGTGAAATTCATCTCTGCCTGCGTTCATAGAGGCAAAGCCACCACGGTTGGGCTGTTTTCTAGTCACTGTCTCTCCTTGTCTCGAAAATGGGGACATTCTCCCACTCTCCTGTCCCACCTCTATTCTCTTTCTCTCTCCACATCCCCTCACTCTGAGATTTGTCCATTCCCACTGTTTCCTGTTAAATTTCTGTGCACGGGCTTCCCCCGCCTGTGTCTTCATTTCTTCTTTCCTAAACTTCAGCGCTGTTCTTCTAACCTTGAAGAGATGCTTCCTGCTGGGATGCCCCGAGGGGTGTAAGGTTGTCCAGAAGGCAGCTTAAACGTATTACCAGGGTATCAGCAAAGCAGAGAACCAGAGAGAAACATTGAGAGGGGTGAGGACAGAGAAAGAGAGAAACTGAAATAATTTTAAGTGCTATTTCACCAATCTTTCATCTTGAGAAAAAGGAGAGGTCGGTTAGGTTCTCTTATACTTACTTTACTGCCTAGCAGGGTTTCTATTTTGAATTACATGTGGGGGATGCTATTATCTTTTTGAATGCTTTGAACTTCTAAATCCTGCCCCACCTCACCATCACCCCAAACTCAACAAATGCCTAGCCAAAAAATAATTTTTGAGTTTCATTTTGAAACTAAATTATTTGTCTCCCCGAACCATCTGATCCTTAGGACTTGCCTCTTTCTGTCCATATTGTTGTGGTTTTCACAGGTCTACCGGGGTGGGACATTGAGTGCCCTACCTGATAGGAATCTTCCTAGTGCCCCCCACCTGTCCCCTTTTCCTTTCCTCCTGCCACCACCCCTGTTCACATCCTTATCTCTTTGTGTGCTAAACGTCACGTGGCCCTTCCCACCATAAAACAACAGAGAATCCTATAACCTTAGGATCTCAGCAGGGAGGGGCCTTGGTGTCCTGTGGGTGGGATGTGTCCTGTAATAACTGAGTGATTCTACCACATCCCTTCCAAGGCATCTCTAAGGCATCTACTTAAACTTCATGCTCTCAAGATCACGCCTTTCAGACTATCCACTGGCTGCCCATGAACAGGTTGTGAAATCAGCCTAGTCGGTCATGAACCAGCACGTTAGGAATGGGATGGGACTGGGTAGAGATGCCGAAGGCATTCCATGTAGTACTGTTATGACCTCCTTCCTGTCACTGGCACCACCCCCCGCCCCCACCCCCGCCCCTTGTCTTCTCCTTATCTCAGACAAGCCTTCCAAACTCTGCCTCATGTGGTAGGTATGCCCCCTGGAATGTAGGCCCCCTTTGGGTAGGTGCCTAGGCTTGGCCGTACGCTCCTCGTTTGGTCTAAGCAACACAGGGCAGAAGAAAACCTCCACTCCTTCTCTGCAGAACCTCACACCGAGTAACACAGCCAAGAGGAACATGACCTTCCCCGTAGCCACTGACTCACGTTGCTGACTCATGACAGGTGGCTGTCCTGGCACTACCCACCCCAGGCAGGCCACACCATCCCTGCATGGCCCTGCCTGGGAGAACACACACCCGGGTGCTGGCATTCAATCAGCTTCACTTTCTACCTACCGGCGTCACAGATCTAGCCTCAGAGAGCCAGTCAGACTCACTGCACCCGGTCCCTTTTCCACGTTATCAGCTCTAGGCCCTTAAACCGCTCTGACTCACACATGCACTCTGTGGTCAATGGTCAATAAAACAAGCCCGGGGCACCCCAGGCCACCTCTCTGCCACTTCCCTGGACCTGTTCTCTTTGTCCCTTGACCTGAGACATTCCAGTGTCTCCTTGACCTCTGACCCCTTTGATTCAGTCTCCCCTTTCTGGCCCCTCCCCCAACGCTTGGGTCATGTGATCAAATCGAACTCTCCAGTTTGACTTTCAGGACTCCCAGAAGGACCAGGTGAATCATTCCCCCCTGGTTGTTCCTGTGCTGGCCATTCTGGGACTAGCTCCATACTAGCCGCAGGCCCTGTGCACAGTCAGGTCTCCCTTGACGTGGTGGGAAGAACCATAAGTGGCCCTCCACACACCGAGTCTCCTGTCTGAAGTCCATATGTCTCCAGACCTTACTGCACTTACTGGACACACTGGTCTCTGAGGCTTCACTGCCTCACAGCGTCTCATGCTTTCTGCGTGACTGAGTTATGAGCCTCTTTGTATCGTCCCTTCATCGTAGCACCTAGAACAGGGCTCTGAACACATGGGATGCCAGTGGGTCCGTTATTTGTAGAATGCTCCCACGTTGGCCTCCTCGGACGGTGAATGCTCAGGGGCTGCTAATAATATCAGCTGAGACCAGCCCAGTTAGCCATGTGACATGTCACTGTAAGCTCTCCTTGGCCTTGCACACTTCCGGCCCTTGGCCCTGAGTACTCGCCAGGCCCAGGTTTCAGCTAGGAAGGCTGAGACTCAGGAGGAGAGAAAGACGCATGGAGCCCCGGGGAGCCAGGCTCTGTGCCCGGGCTGGAGTGTTGCACGTGCAGACTTAGTCCTCCGAGGTCACTGCTGAGTCCCTCCCTTCCTCTTCCTCTCTGCTGGACCAACGTGCTCTTTCACGGGCCCCACCCTAGTGTGAGAAAGGCCTGTCCGGTCAGACCCTGCTCTGCACTCACTACCTGCTCTCTGCCTGGACCAGGTCCCTCCCCCGTATTGGACCTCAGTTGCTCCTCATCTGTAAGATAGGGACTTTCAGGGGCTGCAAACTCAGAGGCCAGTCCAGGCAAGAAAACGACTGGTGGATGGGACTAGGTCTGGGACAAGAGGAAGCAGGAGGGCCGGAACTAAAGACCACGCACCTCCTCTTAAAGCGTTCAGACTCTTCTTCTCTCGTCCCCACCCCCGTTTCTTTTTTAACACCAGTCGGGCCAAAATAAGGCAGAACAAAACAAAATGTCTTCCGGCTAGGTTTAGCCCACAGGCAGTCAGTTTTCAACCCCTGGAACTGATCCCCAGTGACCCACTCCTCCAACATTCTGGTTCTTCTTTCTTATTCCCATTTTAACGTAAATGTTTAGACCATTCCACCGAGCACGTCTTGGGAAAGCGTTGGCAGCCCCGGGCCACTTGCTAACTCCTGGTTTATTAACTCGTTCTTGCTTCATATCATTTTTACATTTTCTCATTACTTTGCTTTTCCCCTGTTTCTCCCTTGCCTACTTCCTTCTTCCTGTTTCAATTAACCCTCACCTGCAACCAAATAGACTTGGACCTTGACTGGGCTTAGGAGAAGACCTATTGTGAAAGAGGTGAGGGAATGAAGAGGATGTTTGACAATAAAGATAGGACCACAATGTATAGGACCCACCGGAAGGGAGTAAGACACAAAGTTCAACAGAGGCAAGGAAAAAAAAAAAAAGATTAAGATATATTGATAATACTTTCTGGAAAAGAAAAAAAAAAAGGTATAATGCGAATCTCTTGTAGGAGAAGGTACCAAGGAAATGCAATGGATCATTCTGAGGAGTAGCTAGGTGTTCCATTGCTGGGGTGAAAACCAAACCCGGGAACCCTGAGAAGAACACGCAGGGAACGCTTTTGAGGTCTCTGCACCTCCTGCCAAAGCTGTTATGTAAAACCCTTTAGAGAATGATTAAATTCGGTTCATCTGGTTCTTACTATTGAACTGCAGAAAGGTCATGTTAAGCACATCGAGAGGACAGGATTGTTAGTCCTCTTTCCTAAGTAACCTTTGAGGCTGTCACATAAGCTCTCCCTGTGTTTTCTGTTCTTTTAGAATGAGCCCTTCCTGAGAACTCCCCGGAACAGCAACTACACCTACCCCACCAAGCCAGCCATTGAGGTAACCCCTGACGCATGTCTGCCTCTCTCAGGGACAGAGCATTTCTACCTGCCGGTGACTCAGGGTGTGGTATGCTTTTCAGAGTCTGAGCTTAAGCAGAAAAGCACCCTTCTTACCTACTGGAAATTGGAATGTAAAAAAAAAAAAAGGTTCCTGAACCATGAAATCCCAGGTTTGTCCTAACATGTTCTCAAGTACTTACTGACATCAGCAACCAACTGGAGGAAGTGCCAGGGGATTGGCGTTCTGGAACCTTTGCACAGACCTCATTTCTGATGAGGCAGCTCAGCCTTTCAAGCAGGGATGAGGGGGAGGTGGTGGGTTTGATGAGCCATAGACTTCCGGTAAGGTAGAAGTCGAGTGGGAAGAGCCTCGATTCCTGGGGCTGGGCCCAACAGGAAGCTGACACATAGCCAGGTGGGTCCCCAGGGCTTGTCTGATTCAAGTCAATTGTTCTAGCTCTGAGGAACCCCAAAGGTTCAAGGCCCATGGCTTTAGGGACGGCTTACTCCAAAGATGGCCTGAAGGATTCTGGACCATACCAGGCTTTGTCGTGCAGGCCTGGTCCAGACAAGGTCTGTCAGCCACCAGGACAGGGGCTCTGTCACCAGATTTAGCTAAGCACCTATGGCTTGTCCAGGCTTGTGCTGGGGGCTGGAGGGAATTCAGAGAAGTAATTAGACCTTGTCGTGTCCTTGAGGAGTTAGAGGTCATTCCACACTGAGCACTTATGATGTGCCTGGCAGTGCTCGGGGGAGACAGAGCAGTAGACCAGACAGAAAGGCTCCACCCTCAGGGAGCTTACAATCTACTGGAAGAGGCGTCCAGTAAGCAGCTCTACGTGATCGTTTCAGCTGTGAGGACAGCTCTGCGGGAGGTGATTTGAGAAAGTACGATGGGGCGAGGGAGGGGTGGCAAGTTCCGATGAGCCGCGCAGGCCAGGCCTCTCTGAGGAGGGGAGCTAGGAGCTGGGCTGTGTGTGACGAGAACTTTCTGGCCATCTGGAAAGCCAAAGCTGGAGTCCCACGTAGGACCAAGAGGGCAAAGTCTCAGAAGTGGGGCTGAGTTGGGGGATCGGAGGAAGAGAAAGACAGTCGGAGAGGCTGCGAGCGTGCGAATAAGGTGGAAGGCGGGATGGTGAGATCGGAAGGGTGGTCAGGGCCTAGGTCACACTGAATCTGAATTCCCGAGGAAGAAGATGAGGCTTCAGGTGGAGAGACGCGGGAAGGCATTGGAGCTTCTGGGAGAGGGGAACACAGTCTGGTTCACTGTACCAAAAGATCTCCCTGACTCGTGTGGGAAATGGGTTGAAAGCAGCAGGAGTGATTGAAGGCCTTTTATAAGCCAGCTGAAGCACTGAGTCTTCACTTATATGAAATTCTGGAAGGGCTATTAGATGCTAAGCTCTGGGGGATGAGCCACGTCAACCTCACCGCTGGGTCATACCACTGTCCGGCTTCTCTGGATTCTCTCAGGCTCACATTAGCCCAATGGAGGCTCGTCCCAGGCAAACCATGGACCAGAATCCGCTATAACAAAACGTCAGCTGCTCAATGAGTCAAAATGTCAATGAGGCATTTGTTTACTTATTGGATTCCTGAGTGGAGCAGGCCCAATGCTAAGTGGGGGGCAGATAAGGTGAGCAGAGTGACCTCTGCCTGCCCTCTTGGATCTTACAGTCTCATGAACCTTTACTTCTGCTGCTAAAAGTTAGAACCCAGGCCTAGAAGGGGTTATTTTTCCATTTAAAGTAGCCACAGACAGGCACCGTCAACATTCCCTGGGAAACTGTTAGACCTGCCGAGTCCCGAGCACCTCCCCAGTCCTACCGAATCTGACTCTGTGTTTGACAAGACCCCCCAGGGGATTTGGGTGCACGGGGGTGGGGCGCAGCATGTGGTTCTTCCCTCGTGAAGAGCATGCTCGAAGTCCAGCCTGCATCGGTTACTCTGCATGGAGCATGCCTGCCTCAGGCTCACCAGCTGGCTGAGCTATTTCTAAAGGGTTCCCCAGCTATAGAACTTTTTTTAAGCTGCTTTTTCCCAGATATTTGTCCTCTGCCCACAAGCACGCTCTTGATTTCAGTAGAATTTCCATATCAGTGTGATGAATTGAGCAATCTCTTGGGATAAACTAAACTACATCAGATTAAGCAAATAATGTTTTAAAAGAGTAGCATTTTTGCTCCCTTGGGGGAGGAGACTTTTCAACAAGGCTGGTCTTTACCATCTGCTGACTCAACAAAAGAGGTGAGCGTCCAAAGCCTCTGGTAGTCACACCCCCAGAGAATCAGTCACCCAGTCATCACCCGTTTGCAAAGCCTTACTCTGCGTTCATCACTGGGCTTGTCCTTCAGACCCTCCTGGGCACGTGCGAGTGTTTGGGACTCTGAGGAAGAGACTGACACTGGTCATTTCTGTGCTTCCCACAAGCCCTGTGCTTCCCACCCCATCCCTCCCTCCAGCACCTGGAAAATGGGCCCTGTATTCTGGGGACAAGGGAATTTGACCAAAGGCATCCAGGTTACAGGCATTAATTTATACACACACAGGAAATACGGCTCTTAAGTTAAATATGCAAAAATATATACGCACGAGTAGAAAAGATATGTGGAAACCAGGAATTTTACAATGGTAAAAATTTCATGGTGTTGTCCTAAAAATCTTCTAATATTGTTGTGGCCCCAGCATTATAATCAGTGTCGATTGGCTGAGTATTAAACAGCAACGCCAAAACCTATGTGTAATCTTCCCTTAGGGCTTCTGCATCTATGTTCCTTCGGGAGACCATCCATAGCAGTTTGCTGTGTTCTCCCCCTTCGCTGTGACTGCTGGCTCCACGGAAGAGTGTAGATGAGTTGAGCTGGGAAATACCGAGTAGGCATATGTGGTCCGCGCAGTATGTGTTTTGTGCAAACTGGTAGACACCCAGTTTTTTCCTCTCTAATTTCCCTCTCAGATCATCTACAGTGAATAGTTCTGCCCACATGGGATTCCCTACGGGGACACAGTTCTAGCCTCCACCACAAGTTCCTTGGCCAGTTCTCCCTGGACCAAAGCTAACCCTCCTGCACGATGAGTGCTGAATGTTGTTATCTTTCCTCCTGTCGATTTAGAACTGGGGCAGTGACTTCCTGTGCACAGAGTGGAATCCTTCCAACAGCGTCCCCACCTCAGGTGAGTGAAAACATCATCATTACCCCCTTCAGTTAAGGACTTTGCTAAGCGTCGGGTTGGGGGGACACCCTACGAATTCGCCTCAGAGCCTTGAGCAGACATTCCCGATTCCCACACGGTGCAGGTCCAGATCCCGGAAAGCCCACGGAAAGCTAGCCTGCAGCCTCTGTTGGGCTCCCGGGCCTCTCTACAGATGACACTTTTTTTTGAGAGAGAGAGAAAGCAGGGGAGGGGAAGAGAGAAAGAGAGGGAGAGAGAGAATCCCAAGTAGGCTCTCTACACCCAGAGTGGAGCCCGACGTGAGGCTCGATCTCATGAACCGTGAGACCATGAACTGAGCCAAAATCAAGAGTCAGATGCTCAACCGACTGAGCCACCCAGGCATCTGCACAGATCACACTTTTCATCGCTCTTTAGTACCCTCAGGCCTCCCTGCCCAGCAGGGAAGGTACAGTCAGGGATCGGGGCCCTCTCTGCCTATGCTCAAGACTCCCACAACCAGCACATTCCCGGACAACCCCAGTGTGAAGGGGGCTTCTCTCAGGAGCCATCAAGCCCATTACCGTCGGTGCCTTGGTTGCTCCAAATGGATGGAAGAGGCAAATTTCTTAAGTCTTAGGCTGGAAATAAATGTAACAGGGACCTGAGGGACTATAGCAGAATCTCCAACTCTAGTCAAGCTTATATTTTAAAAGGAAGACTCCCCCTGACCATCTGTCTTTTTGCCTGTCTCCCCTAGTCCATGAGCTCCGGCCAGGAGACATCAAAGTGGTGGCCGCGATGGGTGACTCGCTGACTGTGAGTGCTGAGCCGGGAGGGGCATGGGCACCCCCTAACCCAGCCAGGCCCTGCGTAGAAGGCACACTTCCTCCACACTGGCTTTGCATTCAGCACTTAGCTGACAGTCCTGAGAGCCTATCTGTGTCAGGCACTGAAACCCAGCCAGGCAGCCACAAGGCCTCACCAGATCTAGAATGCTCTCCCCTCCACCCTTCCACAGTCCTGCTCAAACACCACCTCTTCCATGAGGCCGCCCCTCCGTCCCCCCTTCCCCACTGTTCCCAAGCATTTCATCTGCGCGTTAGGGTGTAGTTATCCGAGTCTGCCTGCCTTTATCAGGGAACTCATCTCCAACTACCCAGACCCACAGGGCGGTGTGTGTGTGTTGCGGGGGTGGGGGGGTTACCTACACACTACTTAGCACCCCCTCACCCCATTTGAAGATGCATTCTTTGGAGCAGAGGGAGCCCAATTCCTACATATAGTGTAGTTTCTCTGCATGAATTGTATTCGCCAACTATATAGCTCCTGCTGTATACAGGACACTCTGCTAACCGTTCTGAGGGAAGTATGAGATGTGGTCATAACCCTTAAGAAACTTGTCAAGCTGGAAACCTAAGAAACTTACACAGAAGATACATAATCATATAGGTGACACACGGGCCTTTTAAATCTGGTACTCATTTCTGGAAAAACAACTTCCCTGTATGCATGTGAATGTGGTAAATCTTGATATAGACACGGAGAAAGCTCTGGAAACATAAACCCCAGGGTCTTAACCATCAATTAGCTCTGATGCTGTGTATATGTGCGTAGGGGGCAGGGAAGAGGCATAGAATGGGTGGCAGGAGGCGAGATTAATAAGGTGGGGGTAGATTACTAATTATTTTACACTTTTTAATGTTTCTTTTTGAGAGAGAGACACACAGAGTGTGAGTGATAAGGGGTAGAGAGAGAGGGGGACACAGAATCAAAAGAGGCTCCAGGCTCTGAGCCGTCGGCACAGAGCCCGATGTGGGGCCTGAATCCAAGAACCATGAGATCATGACCTGAGCCCAAGTCAGACGCTTAACTGACTGAACCACCCAGATGTCCCAGTAGATTATTAATTTTTAAAAGAATCTTTTCACTAGTTATAATGGACACGTATTACTTTTGTAAGCTTCAAAGAGGAATTTCTCCTCTTTTTTTTTTTTTTTTTGTTTTTTGTTTTTAGGATAAGACATTTAGAGAAAGCTTCATACAAGATGTAGAAACTGAGAAGTGTCTTAGAGGAGGAATTAGAGACTTAAGGGCTGGAAAGGGCGTGGTTCACTCCCAGCAAGGATGTAGCAGGTGGTAACTGGGCAGGCTGGTCCAAAGACTTCATACTTCAGATCAATTTGCTTATTATACCTGAAGGTTTGTGTGGACTGGAAAGCAGGGAGCGAACAAGGGAAGGGAAACCAGATTGTGGTGAACTCAGAACATTGGTAGTGGGTAAGAGAGACCTACTGAAAGGCAGAGTTGGGAGGGGAGAGTGGTGTGAAGAAAGAGTTGGGCTCAGAAGAGCAGGTGGGCACTCCAGTGAGAAGGGAAGAGACACTGGAGACAGTGGGGTCGGGTGGCAGGCCAGAGCGTCGTTGTCGTGGTGAGGAGGCGAGAGTCTCACCGAAGAACATAGTCCAGAGGACAGAAAGAGAGGGATGGGAGCCGGAGAGGTTGGAAGAATCTCAGGAATTCCAGGACTTGGTTATGAGTTGTGCGTAGAGGAGGAGGGAGTGGGGACAACCCAGAAAAGCTGGTACAATCTTCAGAAGAGGTAAATCCAAGTTCACGCTGCCATGTACGCCAGGGCCACGGGGGCCCTTCCCAGTTCCCTCGGCCTGCACCTGGGCCTAGCACAGTTCTGGAGCCTTCTCTTTGCTTTTCACAGACAGCGCTGGGAGCCAGACCAAGCAACTCTAGCGACCTACCCCTGTCGTGGAGGGGACTCTCCTGGAGGTGAGGATGGTCTCCACTCATTTGCCATTGGTGATGCTTCCCAGCATCCCTCCAGAGATGAGCCTGGGTTCCCACAGTCTGGCCCTGAGATGCAAGGAGGCTCCCTGATGCTCCTGGCAGCCCCGAGGATAGTGGGCATCGTGCGTCAGGGGCAGACTCTCTGCTTCTGACTCGGAAATAGGACGACCGGTGGAGAAGCATGTCGGGGCGGTCCTCCAAATGTGTTTTCTCTTCCCCAGCATCGGAGGCGATGGCATCTTGGACACTCACACCACACTGCCCAGTAAGTAGCAACACCTTGACAATAGCCCCCCAGAGCCTCCCCCTGAGCAAGGCGGACAAGGTTATCTGCAAGGAGGGGAGTCAGCCAGCCCTGAAAAGACCCAGACTCGTCCTGCCCCGCGCCTGGGCCCCACGGCCGTGCTCCATCCCTCTCACCTGTGCTGTCCGCTTCACCCTCTTAAAAGACATTCTGAAGAAGTTCAACCCTCACATCCTCGGGTTCTCCACCGGTACCCTGGAGGAGACAGCAGGACTGAATGTGGCCATGGAAGGAGCCAGAGCTAGGTGAGTAGCCATGGATATAGGAGGAAGGAGGGGAGGGCAAGGCTGAGAGGTCAGGAGAATGGGAGGGAGGAGAGAAGGGTGGTGTCTGGGAGCCTGGCCCCAGAAGGGCAATGAAAGCTGCAGTGCGTGGAACCCTTCTGCACCCCTCACCCCTCAGGTGGATTAGCTCCTGCCATCCTCACACGCTTCGGGGTAGGGACTAGCATGAGGACACTCAGGCTGACAAAGTTTCCCGAATGGCCCAAGGTTGTCAGAGGAGCCAGGATCAGGCCAGGTCCACTGCGCTGTCACCGTCTCACAGGGCAGCAGGAGCGCTCGAGGGTGGCCTGACCCTGTCCTGCTGACGTCAGCCAACCTCCCTCCTTGGGGGGAGTGCGTGCTCAGCACTAACATATGGGGTGCTGAGAACTCAGGGCACAGCTCCACAGACGGCCGCCCGCCCTCTCTCCACCTGCACCTCGGAACCTGGAGTCCTTGGCTCTGTGAAAGCCGTCTTTTGACACTAGGGAGTTAGAGCTTAGAGCCCCCGAAACAGCATGGCGGCTGTTTGTTTTCACTCCGATTTCTGTTGTCGACAACGCCGGTAATCAAAGCTGGAATGCCTGACAGAGTTCATTGATTTTCTGCACAGAGCGTGCTGGGTATTTGCTTTGTAGAAGGATCGCCGCGCTCAGATCACCAGGGAAACGATACCGACTCGCTCTGTTTACACGGAGCGTTCCTCTCAGACGTGGCAAGGAGGGCCCCTCACTCGGCTGGAGTCCCCGAGCCACAGGAAGCCATGTCAGTTCCTCAACGTCACAAGCAGGAAGAACTTATTTTTCTTCACGGGGCTTCTCGGGGCCATAAAACCAACATCGGAGTACTGTTTTCTATGACCGTCGTCACCGCCGTCCTCATTTTATTATGATCGTACAGCCCAGGCTCCGTTCACCAGGACCCGCTTCCTCTGTCTGTTGACATTCCAGCCCCTCTCTCGCTTCACCTCTTACTGCCTTCTCCGTTTTCCTGCTGCTCGGAGCCTCCGCCGGGAGTCAGTGGCAGGGGAAGTAGCTGCCTCGTGAGCATCTCTGATGTCCAGTGCTGAGGGAAAGGAGTAAGCCACTGACTTGACTAAGCAAGGTTGGAAAGTTCCAGCACTCTCCTTTACCTGCATTGTCACTTGGCTGGCACGGCTAGCGGAGCAAGACCATCTGTGTCCAGATCCCAGCTCCCAGGCTTGCTAGCTGCAAGACCCGGGGCAAGGCACTTAGTGCCTCAGTCTTCATTTCCTCATCCACAAACCGAGATAATAATTGCTCTGCTGTGGTATTTATTTTTTTTCTTGAGGCGCACTCATCCTTATCCAACGCCGTACCAGTGCAGATAAAGGAGGGTCATAGACCAGCTTTCCAACCTTGCTTACTGAAGTCAACGGCTTACTCTCTTTTCCCTTACCACTTCTCGCCATTGTCCTAAGAATGAAATGAGATTAATAACCCATGGAAAATACTGAGTATAGTATAGGCTATGCAGGCTGCCCAAAATGTTTGCCGATATTAGGATATTTAGTTACAAAGTTTTATTCAATGGCTATTCCCATTCATCAACCAAGAAGCAAGAAGTGCTGGACACCTGTGAAGGGGCTTGAGCCCCCAAGGTAGTTACTAAAAGAATCAAAAGGTGAATTCCTTGCCTATACGAAGAGCTTGCTGTCTAGTTAAAGAGGCCAAACAAACAGGAAATACTGTTGGAAAGACAGTGTTGTGTATGGCCACACTGCGGACGGACTTGACTTCCTACTTCCAAGTACCCAGGAGAACATCGTGACGTGTGAGCTGCGCAGCCCACATGCAGGTGCAGATGCGGAGGGGACCCCAGGACTCATCGAGTCCAACTTCCTCATTTAAAAGATGAAGAAATTGGCCCCTAGCCGTGTTCGGTAACTTGGGCAAGCTCACAAAACAAGTTAGCAGCAAAGCCGGAGGAGAACCCAAGCAGGACCCATAACTCCCAGAGCGGAGGCTCTTCGAGGACTGGAAAAGGAAACCGAAGTTGTGGATAAAGGCGCTTGGAGACGAGGCTCATGCGGGCTGGGGGAGTCTGCTCTGAGCCTGCAGGGTGTAAAGAACGGGGCTGGGAAGAGGGAGGAAGCGTGCCCTCCTAACTTCCCTCATGCTCAAGAGGACAGCCAAGTAAGATCTGAACAGGCTCTTGAGCCTATTGAAAGGTTACAGACACTTCTGTGGTCCTTTCAGTGAGGACAGGCTTGCTTGGTAGCTTTCCGATACAGCAACAGTGTATGGGATAGGCTGCTGGATGTAGACCCGAAAAATAGGGGGCAGGGATGGTACCGTGTGTGCCTGGCCACGTGCCCACTTCCTGCTTTTATGACTTCGTTCCCAGGATCCCTTTGCCGACACAACTTTTCATACACTTACCTGTTTTTAAAAACCAGCTTGATTGAAGTATAATTGCCGTGCGGTACGCTGCACGTATTTAAAGTATGCGATTTGATAAGTGTGGCGTATGTGCATAGCTGCGTAGTCATGACTGCAATCAAGATTATAAACACCCATCACGCCCCAAGGTGTCCCTGTGCCCTTGGTAATTCACCTCTCCCCCCTACCCCTCCCATTGCCACCACACTCCTTGGGCCCCACGTAGCCACTGTCCTGCTTTCTGTCACTGTAGATCAGTTTTCATTTTCTGGAATGTCGTATGAATGGAATCCGACACTAGGACTCTCATCTAACTTCTGTCACCCTCATTTTGAGACGCATCCACGTCGTGCCTATCTGCCGTCCTCTCGTCTTTATGGCTGGGTACTGTCCCTTCCGCGTGCTCAGCCCTTACCCAGAGTGTTCATTTTCCTTATTCATGGCAGACATGGGGGGGGAGGAAGGGAGAAACTAACCCTGTCCGGATTCGTCTCCCTGTCCCCCCCTGTCCATCCACTTGCAGTGGTAGAGGGAAAAAGCAAGAAGATGGGGGATGGTGTGGAAGCCCAAAGTAACAACAGAGAAGAAAAAAGGATTAACGGAATAGAAAGCGGGATTTAGAAGCGAAGGTTAAGGAGTCATGATGCCTGGAAAGGAGAAAGCAGAGGGATAATTTCAGGCTGTGACTTTTTTCAAATATACAAGAGGTTATTTTTAAAACAGGCAGCCAAGTAAGATCTGAACAGGCTCAGCGTGCAGTGAGAGAGCCCGGTGGAATGTGTAAGGGACCGTCCCTATGGGGAAAGGGGCTTGATCAGCTCCGGATCCCGCCCCAGGGGCCCGGGAGGACCCGGCCTGAAGGAGGCAGTGGCAGGACGCAGACTAGCCCCTGGGGGTTCCGGATCCACGTGGCTTCCGAGGTCTGGGGGCACGTCTTTGATTTGTACTAGGTTGAGATTCCTTGAGAATCGAAAGCCTGTGGATACACTCTGAAGGGGTCAAGTTTATATAACGTTTCTCTCGGAGCACCTGTCTCCCCAGGCCAGAATCGCACGGCTCGAGCCTTTGCATCTCAGCCGGCTCGAAGGTTCCCTTCTCTTCCCTGTCTAGGGACATGCCGACCCAGGCACGGGACCTGGTGGAGCGAATGAAAAACAACCCCGTGAGTACAGGACCCTGGGCCACCCTGCAAGGTGCTTAGTCCCCAGCTATCTAGGGTGGATGTAGCCCCCCTAAAATGCCCGCTCTGCACCGTTTCAGCCCCTGCTTGTCTTTAAGAGGGGCGTTACGAGAAACAGGCCTTACCACCAAGGCGCCCTCTCTGCTGCCCTTTCCTGACCCAGGCTCTGGCACCCCCACCCCTGAGGCCCACCGCAGGAGCGAGCAGAACTGGCCTCGGCCTCTGGCAGTTTCCCGCCTTACCCAAGAGTTGGCTTTGCACAGCCCTATTATGTAAACCCTGGGTTCTAAAAATAGGCTTCTCATTCCATCCTTCCTCCTTCCGGCTCACCCGGCCCCTCTGAAACTTCTCACGGCACTCTTCTAAATGCTCTGTTTAGGCCTTGGAATGCCAAGTTCCGCACCTGGCAGGACTCCTGTTATGGTGGTGGCCGAGTGGAAGGCAGGCTCCTCGAGGGCCTCCCCAGCCCCCACCCCACCTCCAGTCCCCGCTGGTCCCCTCCCCCAAGAGGCACCTCTGGGCTTTTGCTTCTAGTTGCATCTTTTGCCCTCCACTCCTTTGAAGGCATTGAGATCACATTTCAGGGGTGTGTTAACACACTCTGCTTCGTGCTGGACTGCAGCTTGCTTAGGATTTCAAAGGAAAAATAGTCCTCCTCTCCTGTGTGAGTAGACACAGGCGCACACACAAGTGCACACAGGGAGTCCACTCTTAGAGCTCCAGGCCAGAAACCAAGGTGAAGGTCAGGGAGCCTCCAGTTGGCATCTCCTCTCCATCAGGGTACAAAGAGGGTGAAAGGCAGTGGTTGGGGGGCTGTGCTGTCCGGCCTGGTGACCACCAGCGGCATGTGCCGCCCCCACCTCCACCAAAGCCTGAACTGAGCACCTCCTGTACCCCCAGGAAATCGATCTAGAGAACGACTGGAAGCTGATCACACTCTTCATCGGGAGCAACGACATGTGTCATTACTGTGAGAATCAGGTAGGCCCCCGCTCAACCCCAGGGAAGTCACACTGGCCCGCTCTCCCAGGCAGACCCTGGCCTTTCCCACGGCCTAGTGGCCCCTGGGACAGCAGCTTCATTGGTCCCCCAATTCCAGAAGAGTCTAGATGCACCCACTCCTCAGACACTATTCTCACACTAATATTGTTCTTGGGCACCCGAGTAAGTGGCAGGCCTCTCCCCACACCTGCTTGGTGTCCCTACCCATTTTCTGATTTTGTGTGTGTGTGTGTGTGCGTGCATGCACGTGCACACAGAGGGAAGCTGAAACAATGTCATAAACAAGGTTGGATGAAATTAAACCGGTCCTGGTAAGATGGCTTGCTGCCCCAAGGACCTCATGAGTGAACCAACCCCAGCCTGAGAATCCAGCCTGTTCCTGATGTTTCTGCGGGGAAATATGTCCAGACTTCTAGTCTTTGGGAAGCTGTAACTGTTGGAACACAACTTGTTCTAAGTCGGGGATGGCCTGCATTTTATTTGGCCAGAAAAGAGCGGCTGCCAGAACTCAGCCATCACAGTAGAATGTTCGAAGTCACGGGCAGGGGGAGAAAGCATTGATCATTCCTCATGGCTCAGAGAGACCGACCACCAAAGCCTGGACAAGAATTATCCTCCCCCATCCAGGGGTTTGTTCTGAGCCTCTTCCTCTCCCTTATGGCCCAGGCTCTAGAGGAGGAAGTGACCCATCCCCAGGGGAATTAGGTGCCATTGTATCCTGGACTCAACAGGGTCCAGGAAGCTGAGACCCCAGAGCTGCCTGTGGCCACTCGGTATAGGAAAATGCCTCTATTATCCCCAGAATACCTGCCCCTCTTGCAAAGCCAGATTTATAGTCCTGAAAGCATCTTTTGGTGGAAAAGACCCAGAGGCCACCACCAGGATTAACTCAGGCCATGTTTTGACCCTTGAGCTGAGTCAAAAAGAAGTTAGGGGGAAATCAATGGGGCCAGGATGGGCCACAGTACAAAGGGAAAGAGTGTGGTCATCACGGCACTGACGTGGCTGGGGACAGAGCGGCCTGGAGGAGTGATGGGGCCCGTGCTATCAGAATCTGCCTCTGGGTTTGAGATACTGTGGTCGGGGTGGGGTAGGGAGTGTTCGCAGTGTCTAGGAGGGGTCAAAGGAAGACTTCTGCAGTAAGGGCTGGGCTTCTCAGCCTGTCCACCATTCTAGCCCCTCTGGACCCTCTCTGCCACCATCCCAGGCCCTCCCATGCTGGTCATCAGACCACCATCATCCCTCTCACGGGAGAACCCAGGAGCTGACCAGAGCCCCCCTCTTTCTTCACAGGAGGCCCACTCAGCTGGGGAGTACGTTCAGCACATCCAACAGGCCCTGGACATCTTCTACGAGGAGGTAGGAAAGCACAGCAGCAGGTTTCTGGATCTCCTCCCTCACCGGGAGTCACCTCTGGGCGCATCTAGGGCAGCTGTGCTCAGTGAGATACGTGCTGAGCAGAGAGCCTCGCTGGGAGCAGACACCTGGAGGGGAAGGGAGGGGAGGGTCGCGGGTACAAAGCTCCTCTGCGAAGGGAAATTCTAACTGGATCAGACTGTGCTGTTTGGCGGCAGAGAGCTTGCCTCTGGAGCCAATCGGCCTAGTTCGGAGCCAGGCACTGAGGTTTGAGGGAAGCGATTGCTGCTGTCTCAGCTTCAAGCTGGAACGTGCGCCATTAAAGACGCCTGAGATACTACCCGTCACATCCCTCTTCGTTCCTCGGTTTCTTCGTTGGTAAAACTGGGGAGGGGGAAGTTAGATTGTAGATGACCTGCAGGCTCCTTCCAGTAGTAACCAGTATCCCCCACAACTGCCTGGGGACTAACGGAGCTCCTGCCTCTGCTCCCCACAGCTTCCCAGGGCTTTCATCAACGTGGTGGAGGTCATGGAGCTGGCTGGCCTGCACCAGGGCCAAGGTGGGACATGCGACCTGCCGCTGGCAGCTCAGTGAGTACACAGCCCCAGGGCGAGGGCACCTGCGGAGGGCGGGACTCACAGATGCCGACAGATGGACCAGTGCGGGCAGAGCCAGACAAGCCTAGCCCGAGGGCAGACAGCGGCAACGAGCTTGGAAGGTCATTCAGAACTACCTCTACATTATTGAATGCCTACTATATGCAAGTCGCTTTATTTCTCTGGACCCCAGTGTGCTTTTCTGTAAAGTGACACACACACCCCAACGATCCTTAAGGCCTCCAGCACCGTCTGTGATTCCAAATCTCAGTGACTGCCCTGTGCTACCTCTCAAATATGGAGCAATGGGCTTCCAAGGCAGCTGTACCTCTGTACCTGGCTCTGCCCGTTAGGAGCGGTGGGACCTTGCCCAAACTAGATAACCTCTCTGGGCCTCTTACTCTTCACCTGGAACTCGAGGTCTAGAGGAAATGCGTGTCATGGGCTTGGTCCCTGCGGGGCAGGCGCTCAGTAAGCAGTAGCTTTTAGAACAAACGTGAAAGCCAGGCTTGGAGCTAAGGTATGTTGTACAAGACATGAATTTCTGTTGGCAGCTGGAATTTATTAAAGCTCAGCAGTGACCCTGGCAGGAAGTTGCCATCTTCTGAGGCCAGAGGGCCACCCAGACTTCCTGTGAGGCTGCCATGGACGAGGAGAGGCTGCAGGGGGCCGAGGCGGCCCAGCTGGGGTCACAGGGATTTGTGGGAAGGTGCAGTTTGCTTCCCATTCCTCTTGGGACCCGGCCAGGGTGGAACAGGCAGTAGCGAGGAGGTGTGAAGGGCTCGTGCAGAATCTTCGGGTCTACATTCTTCCCAAGAGGCTCCCCACTCTGGAGCCCTGAGGGCAAGCGCTAAGCAGCCAGAGGTGGGGGCCCTTCCGGACCATGAGGAAGAAAGATAAGGTTATGATGGTGGTCTTTCCAAAACTCCAACCCTTCCCCCTGGAGGAAGCCCAGGCTTGGGCAGGAGCAGCCAGGTGGCAAGGGGACCCAGATAGCCAGTGCCAGCTCTCCCTGCTTCTCATTAAATTAGCACCTGCTACCCCTAGTGCCCAGTCATCACCCAAGGCTGTGTTGCAGGGGCACCTGTGTATTGCCATCCTCCCATGCAAGGAAGTACAGGGTCCAGGCCTCCTACCTGTGTGTGTGGGGGGGGCGGTCAGCCCCCCAGGCACCTCTCCACAGGACTCCTTCTCTCCCAGGAGCAACTGCACTTGCCTCACGCGTTCGCAGGAGAATTCCCTGGAGATGCAAGAACTGAAGAAAATGAACTGGAACTTGCAGGTGAACCCCCACCCCTCCTCCTGTCCCAGCTGGGAGCCCCCTCTACTCCCGGAGCAGGGCTTGCAGAGAGCAAGGCTGCTCCCCTCAAGGGAGATCACAGGCCCTGCAACACTTCTCCAGGTGAAAGAAACACCAAGTTGGGGGAGGGAGAACTCTCAGCGGGGAAGCTGGGAGGATTCTTGCCTCCCTGCCCTGGTGACCAGAGTAGATTCCATGCGCTGAACACCATCTCTCACCCAGAGGAGGGAGGGGAGGTGTCCACCGCCCTGCTTCCCTCCATCCCCACCCCCGTGTGCACCCCTGCTCATGCTGTCCCCTCTTGACACGCCCCACCCCGAGCCTTTCTTCCACGTCTCCATCTCGTGCACAGAACAGGTCTTCTCACCTCTTCCAAGAAGCTTCCTCTGACTAACGCCCCCCCACCCCCCCCCCTGCAGGTATCTCCCCATCTCGGCTTCACTCTACTTTCCCTGACCCTGAAGCCCTATCTGGTTCTCATGGTTTTCTTTTTTTTTTCTTTTGTATCCTGGCTCATTAGCTTCTTGAAGAGAAGCCCATCTATCTCTTTTTCATGAACACCTGTCCCCTAAGTTAATAGGCATCTCGGGGAGCTAGGGTTGAAATGCTCCCCTAGGAGCTGAATCTGGAGCCCCATGTTCTAATTCAGCTCTTCACATGGTGAGAACAGGGGAGGCCTTTGGCCCAAGCAGTCTGGTCAGAGGCTCAGATCCAGCCTCCGAGACTTCAGAACAGAACGGGCAGTGCCCACGCGCAGGTGCAGGCAGGATGAACGCCTGCATGGGCACTAGAGCATCCCCTGAAGTCACCTTTGGCTGGGGGGTGGGGAGTGGACTGGCCCCCTCACAGCCAGCACAAGGCAACAGGACTAGAACCCCTCCAGCCAGTCCTGCCAGGCTGAGGAACCTCTCTCCCACCCCCAGAGTGGCATCTCCAGGTTGTCATACTGGCACCAGTACCTGCAGCGTGAAGACTTCGCAGTGGTCGTGCAGCCTTTCTTCCAGAACACTCTTGTCCCCCTGGACAGCGTAAGCCGCGGGCAATTCTGGGACGCTATTCTTAGGCGATATACTTCCTTCTGTACCCGAGCTTTCTCTGACCATCTAGTTCCAAGAGGGCTCCTAGGGAATGGCTTTTTCTGTTTACCTTTTTCTGTTTACCTTTTCTTTTGGTCTGATTGGAACTTCGATGTACTTGGAAGGAAAAGGAGAACATTAGCAGTGACCAAACTCCCCAGGCATGGCCCTGCTATTTGCTAGATTGGGATAGATATGGAAAGCTTCCTAAGTTTGTTGTTTTTTTCAACTATTAGCGCAGGGATGCCAAAGGAAAAAGGGATGGACTGTGGGTGGCTACAATTCAGGTCTTTTAAAAAGTTCCAAAATTGGGGAGTTTGTCCGTCAGTGTCTGAGCCCGTTGGCAGCAGAGTTGAAAGGAAAAGTGCCCAGGGCGCCTGCAGGAGTGGGTGGCCTCACCTTTATCCCAGGAGGCTAATCCCTTTGCCTTTGGTCACAGAGAGGGGGCGCCGACCTCACCTTCTTCTCCGAGGACTGTTTCCACTTCTCAGAGCGTGGTCACGCGGAGATGGCCATCGCGCTCTGGAACAACATGGTGAGTGTCTAGCGGGCCCTGTGTCAAACGGGGCGACCCAAGGGTGTTGACCGTTGCCCAAAACAAAGACCTACTGACGGCAGGAACCCCTCTCTCCCCAAAGCTCAGAATGGCTGACAGATCCAGCTATTTTAGCAATTTCCCAGTACTGTGGGGGGATAATTTGGTAATCAGATAAACAGGATGAAAATATCAACCTCAGCCCCTTACTGTGTGACCTTGGGCAAACGCTCTCTCTTTGGCCCTCTGTATCAACACATCTGTAGAAAACAATGAAATGGACGCAGGGCTCGTAAAATTGAGGTAACGTGTCCGCGGCCCCCAACGCAATCACATTAGCTTTCAACGAATGCCCGCACCCAGGACTCCAGTCTCAACACATTCCCAATTCTTTCCTGGAACGTCGAAAAGAAAAGAGCCACCCAGCCTGTCTCTCCTGTCCTTTCTGATGGGGCTAATGGGGACCTTAGGAAATGAACCTATAGCCGAGGGGCCGCAGGGACACCTGGCCTTGTGCCTCGCCTGAGGGCTGGCCACTCTACCATCAGCTGTGTCGGCACAGAGCTGGACTGGTAACCGCAGTAGCTGTATCCTGTTGCACAGAGCAAATGAAAGGCCTTTCCAATCCAGTGGCTTCTTTTGATCTTGGCTCAGCGGGTAACCTAATCCCCGCCCCAACCCGCGTTCTCCCGTTTCTCCCGTGGTGACTACACACATCCACGCTCCCGCTTTTGCTGCAGTTGGGGCTGGCCGTGGCTCCGCCAGCATTCCCCTGCAAGAATATTCCCACACCTGCCGCCTCAGCCAGCAAGCCCAGCACTGCTGTCCCCTGAGCCGCACCACCTCCTCTCCCCAGAGCCGCATGCCAGCACGTTCCATCCTTGGCCTACTCAATCAGATTCAGCCTTCCTCTCCCTTCGTTTTCTGCTGTTGCCACCACAATCTGCCCTCTGCTAAAGGTTTCGTCACACTCCGTCAGTCCAGAACTCGCAATTACAGTCAAAACATCCTCGCACTCCCTCCCACCCGAACTCCACAGTAATCTTTTTAATCAAAGTTTGCACAATATAATTCCTGAGAGCAGTTTTGAAGTCCAGTTGTTCTTCACTGGCTGAGTCCCGTGACCTCATTCCTTTTAAATCCCCTCCAAAGAGTGGGTATCTGCACGGTGCCCTGAGATCTCAGGGGGAAGCCACAGGTTTTGTTTTTAATGTTTATTTTTGAGAGAGCATAAGGGGAGGGGAAAAGAGAGAGAATTCTAAGTGGGCTCCGTGCTGTCAGCACCGAACCCAACCTGGGGCTCAATCTCCCAAACCATGAGATCATGACCTGAGCAGAAATCAAGAGTCAGATACTCAACCAACTGAGTAACCCAGGAGCCCCCAGGTGAGAGCCTTTCATACATAAAGGCAAGTGGGGGAGGGGATTAGGTATGAAAACAAAAGGCGAACGCTGCCATGGAACCGTCTTGGTAACACTGCAGGACTGGCCGGGGCTCCCAGCCACCAGTGCCCTGGCCATGTCCCTAATTTAAAAAAAAATAAAGCAAAACTAAGTGAAAGTCATCTACAGGTGTCTTCTCCTGTGCTAGATAATTTAGGGAACGAATTATATAGTCCAGTGTTTTCATCCAACACCATCTCAGACATAAAGCTATGGCATCGTGCCAACTCTTCAGATCGTCTTCTTCCTGTCACCCCTAGAGTGACAGGTATAACAGGCCATTAGAACTAGAGAAGATCTTAACAGGTCATCTAGCCAAAATGCTCTAACTAGAATACAGGGAGATGGAGCGTTGTGCCCAAGATCCTACAGCCCGGTCACGGCCAGGCAGAGATTAGATCATGTCTAATCCCCTCGTGCCCTGGCCACAGCATCACCCGGCCTCCCTGCTCCCAACTGGATCAGCACATATATAACCAGTGAATTCATGTCTCACAGTGACAGTCCTATGACATAGTGTCTGCAGGCTTTGGCTGACGCTCGCAAGGCACTCTACTGTGGCCACACAGTATTTCATCTTCCTCCCCTCCTCAACAGATTAGGTCTCCTTCTCCAGAGACCTTTGCAAAGCCAACACCAGAAACACCAGCAGCATGAGGTGGTTTTCCTTTTCCTTATTTCATCTTCTTAGAAGCAGTTTTTCCTTTTTTCTGATGCCTGCTCCCTCTTCACTAGAAATCTTGCTGTCCTCTAACATTTGCATCTGCCCGGGTGCTGGGTGACCACATGAGCTCCTAACTGGTGGCCCGGTCTCTAGGCTTACCACCATTAGGACCGCAAAGCTCAGCTGTGGCCGGAGGTTAGCATAATCCGGGGGACACTCACGCTGGCAACCGGGTTGGCATATCCACTAAAGGCTGAGCATTTGGATTCCCTGGGACTCCGTGCCCCCATCCCCAGGTAGATCCCCAGTAGAAAGGTACATGTGAGCTCACCTGAAAATTCACAGCAGCACCGTTCATAATCCCTAGGCAGGAAGCTCCCGCCGTGTCCACCAATAGAATCTATAATCAAAATGCGGCACGTTCATACAACAGAATACCTTACAGTGAATAAACAAGCTTCAACGACACGCAACTATGTCTATACATTTCAAAAACAAGAATTAATATACGGTCCTTGGAGGGGGGCGGGTAGTACTGGAGGAGCAGGGGAGGGGAGCTCTGGAGTGCTGGTAGGATCCTGTACCTTCATCTGGACGCTGGGTACATTTTATCACAATTTACCAGCTGTTCACTTATGATCTGTACTGTTTCTCCTGTTAGCTTCAGGAAAAAATTGACTTTAAAAAAACAGTACAAACACACCATTAGTGCCTGGGCCTCATCTCCAGAAATTCTGGATTAGTCTGGGGGGGTAGCACCTGGGTTTTGTAGGTTCCAAAAGGTCCCAAGTGATATTAGTGTACAGAGTTTGCGAACCCCTGCCTTCCATCTGTTTGCCACAAGGGAGCCCCAGGAATCTGTGTAAATGAAAATCTGACCAAACTTCCAAGGCCTGCCCCTCCCCGAAGAAGAAAGTCCAGGCCCCTCGGCATAGCACACCAGGCCTTCTGAGACTTGACCCCAATTAACCTCTCTAGCAGTCATTCCCACCACCCTCTGACTGGCAGTTGGGCAGTCTGGGAAGGAGTAAAGTTTCCTGCACCACCCATGGTGCCTGTGTGGGTCTGCTCTTGCTCGTTCCCTTCAATCTTGAACTGCCCTTCCAACCTTCTCCTAACTCATAGCCACCTTAACGCTCAACTCAGGTGCGAGCAACTACAGGAAGCCTTCTCTGAATCCCTAGAACAGACTAGAAGCCCACTCAGCCCATCGCACCCTGTCCCAGCCCTGTTATTTGCCACATCGTTGGTATCTGCGGTATCTGACTTAGGAAAAGTGGGTTCTCAGAAAACAACTTCATCTCCTACAGGCAGCCCTAGGCCTTCTCGTCTCAGCTTCTCTGCTCAGGGCTCTGTGACTCCAGTCCACCTGCCCAGTCCCTCAGCTACTCTTGAGCATTGAGCATCACTGTGCGGTGGGGACTAGTCCAGCTGCTGGGGAAGAGAACATCCTTGCGTTCCTGGGCAAAGGACAAAAGCCAACAAAATCATTAAGAATTTCTGACCACATTCAGGGCTTTAAAGGGGTGGTGGTGTCATGGGACAGAATAACGGCGGTAGAGAGGAAGACCTCACCCAAGAGTGACAGGTGAACTGCGAACTGAACGTCAAGAGTCTGCCAGGCATGCAGAACTCTAGAGCCAGAATGTTCCAGGCAGAGGAAATAGGACCTGTGTGGGCCCAGAGTCAGGGATGAGTTTGGAGTGTCTGAGCAGCTTGAAGGCCAGTGTGAGTGGAGGGAAGTGAGCGAGGTCAGAGAGGTGAGAGCAGGGCCAGGTCCTTGGACAGCTTCCGACAGGGGAGCCACGGGATCTGGTGTGCCCTCTGGCTGCCGTGTAGCAGTGGACTAGAGGGAAGGAAGAGTGGAATTAGACCAGGGCGGCTGCTGGAGCCCAGGTGAGAGACAAAGGTGCCTGGGCCAGGGTGATGACAGTGGAGAAGGAGCAAAAGAGTCAGATCTGGGATATGTTTTGGACTGGCTCACGGGGGAAGTAGGAGAAAAACAAAGGCCAAAGGGAGGTGGGGGAGTAAACAGGTGACAGGGATCAAGGAGTACACTTGCCGTGTTGAGTGCCGGGTATTGTAGGGAAGTGTTGAATCACTATTATACACCTGAAACTATTACTACACTAGAATGTAAATTTAAAACAAAAAGGAATAAAAGACTCCTCTATTCGGGGTCAAGGAAATTGGGTGGATGGTTGAGGTGGTGAAGAGAAATAAATAGGCTTGAGGGGGAAAAAAATCAAAAGTTCTCTTTTGGCCATGATAAGTGTGAACTGCCTTCTAGAAATCCAGCGGGAGGCATCAGGAAAGCGGATGAGTCATGGTCAGGAACGGAGAGGGGGGGGTTGTTAATGAGAGGGCGTATTTGAGGCCATGGCCTTGGTGAGGCCTCTGACAGAAGAGTAATTGGGAAAGAGTGTGGACAAACCACCAAGCCCCTGGACCCTCATTCCAATTTCGGACTCAAGTGACAAGAGGAGGAGGGGGTGCAGAAGGTGGGAAGGAGAAAAGAAGAAGGACCTTTTCTGGGAGCCCAGGCAGGCGAGTGCTTCAGGAGAAGCACCAGCTTTGACAAATGTTGCTTGAAAAGTCAAGCAAGAAGACAGAAAAGGGAGAATTGGATCTAGCGAGCTGGAGGTCAAGGTGACCCTGACCAGAGCTTCAGTCAAGTGATGGAGACTGGGGTCTGGCTGGCATGGGCATTAGAACGGGAGGCTGGGAAGTGCAGCCAGGGACCACAAATGAGTCTTCCTCGAGTCACGGGGAGGGGTGGTGAAGGTAGCTGGCTGAAGGCTGGGAGGTAAATTGGGCACTGGTGACAAGGAGCCAGGAGAAAGGGAGAAACAGATGCAGTTATCAATCCCACATGATCGCTACCTTCCTTTGTGCCACTGGGTTCCTGGCTTCCTGGAATGTCAGGGAATCAGCCAACCTGACCTTGAGCATCTATACTGTCCCTCGAAGGTGGTTCCGTCACAGTAAGCTTGTGCTTCCTCAGCTCTAAGGAAGTAGAAACAATACATATATAAACCACCTCCTCCTCAGTGAGCTTTCGTCTCCTTAGCTGAGGCTCACAGCCACCAAATGTGGAGGGTCAGGACAGGGTTTAGGGCCCCACCCCTGACCTCAGGGCAGCTCAGGAGCCTACCTAGCAGGATACAGCAGCAGAGCCAGACCCCAGGTGACATGCCCACTGTGCTGTGCCAGTCACCATGGTGTCTCTCAGGACCAGAGCAGCCCTTCCTTCTCATACGAAGGAATAGGTGTAAAGAAACAACAGAAAGCGAGTTCGCGGGCCAGGTGTGGTTGTTAGCTGGTATCATGTGCTTTCAAGTCCCTCACAGGCAGTACCTGAGTGGCTCAGGACCAGGCAGGGAAGCAGATTCTAAGGGCAGAGGCTATGCGATTAGGATGTATCAACGGGTGGGAGTGCCAGGGGCCGCCCTCCTCAGTGCTGGCCATGTCAGGGGTCAGCTACCGGCTAAGGATGCTGGGAAGGGGTATAGAGCAACTTCGAATTCATCCTCAGAGGGTCCCAGGATTCAGTCTTAAGCAGAACCTCTCTGAACAACAATCGATCCAGAGACGTTTCAGGTAAACATAAACGTAGCTCAAGTGAGAAACTTCCATTTCTTACGGTTGACAAGCCGAGTATAGTAATGACGTCACCGTAACCAATACATTTCTGAAGTTTTTCTGAAACTGACTAGCCCCACGCACTTCAGTAGGTTGGTAAATAGGATGATCGGCATTTTAGAAAATTAAAACTGCAGAGTGTCTGCGGTCACAGCCACCCAGAAGGGAAGCGGGAGATGGTGGGGCTGGGCCAGGCCTTTCCACACACTCGCTGTGGCAGGACCGAGCAGTCTCTCCTGGGCCCCCGTGTCCTCCTTGGGTAAATCCAGGGCCCGGGTTCAGGGGATCCGCCCTGCCTGATGGGCTCTGATCTGCCCCTTCGGAGTCAGAAATCAGGTCTGTTTCTGGCCTGGGCTCTGATAGAGATCTTGTGTTTATGGCTGGCATCGACCCGCCCTCGAAGAGGGAGGAAATCAGGTGTAAGATACTCTGCTTCAGAGGAAATCACAGTTTCCTTTCTCTCTCGCCAGCTGGAACCAGTGGGCCATAAGACAACCTCCAACAACTTCACCTACAGCCGAACCAAACTCAAATGCCCCTCTCCTGTGAGTAACGTCCTGTTGTCCAGCCTGTCCCATCCAGCGTGAAACAGATGCCTAGGGGGCCAGGGGTCCCTGAGACCTAGAGGCCCAAAGGGGTTCCCTGGGAGCCTTTCATCATGCAACTGCCACCATTCTCACCTCTCCTTGTCCCTGAAACTTCGCAGCTCCTCAGGGGGCGGGGGAAAGCAGCAGGTCCGATGGAAGAGGTGCTCAGGGGATGCGGTTGAATGGGCACTGGTGGGGGTGGGGGAGGGGGTGTTGTGCAGAAAGAAACAAGACACCATGTCTGCTCTGGAGGCCGTACTCCTTTTCCTCCCTTCCCCACATCCCTCCTTCCCTTACTGCCCTCCCCCGGACCGCTGACCAAGCTCCTAACATGCTCCCCAGCTCTCCCCTCCCTTCCCTGTCCATGCTATAACCGCGGCCAGGTGCTACACGGCCGACCGGGAAAGTCACTCTAGTCTTGTCAAGGCTGCTTGAAACCCTTCCCTGGTCCCACTGGAGCATCCAGAGGGGAGGCCCAGCTTCCTCCATCGTCTTAGATACACTATGTTCCTGGAGGAAGGATCAGCTTCCCAGCCAAGTCCCACAGTTGCCAGCTCTGTGCTTCCAACCCTGTCATCTCCTCCCGGAGGCTCATCCCATCTCCGCCTGCAGGAGAAAGCCACATCCTTGAAGGCTCAGGGGCCGCCCTCCCTGGGCTACTGTTCTGTCCCCTCCCCTACTGCTGCTGCCTCTGACGCACACCCGCGATCGCCTCTTTTCTGTTTATGCCTCTCAAAAGACCAGGACCAAGAATCTTTTGTGATTATCTCTGAACTTGGCCTCTTGGCTAAGACCATGAGAGTGGTCACATGCTCGGCACTCTCTCCGCTCCTACCCAGGCCTCCACGCTGGTGTGCACAGAGGAAGGAGAGAATCCAGGGAGGGAGGCCCAAATACTGCCTCTCCCGGCCCTTCTCACGCTTGGTTCTCAAACCCACACAAGACTAGCTGTCCTTCCACACTGGCTGTCATCCCATGCCTAGGATGGCACTCCTAGGATAGGGGGATGGGAACAGCTGTCCAAGTGGTGGCCTGGAGGAAACAGAGGTGGGGGCTCTGCAGCCCCCAGGACTCTCTTCCTCTGGTCGCCTACCAGTTCCCAAACTCAGTATCAGGCTGACAGGGAAAGGAGACGCTGGTGAGAAACTACCAGGAGGCTATAGCTAGGTGTTGACCCCTTTGGAACCCCATCCTCGTTCAGGAGGTTTGGGCACAGTGTAGACGAACAGTGAAAACATATGAGGTTACTGCGCATTGCCCCTGGGATAGGGACTAAGCGAGCCCAAGTTGGGCAAGTGCGTGGTTCTCAGACGCCCATAAGCCCTGACCCTCTCCTCCTCCACAGGAAAGCCCTTACCTCCACACCCTGAGGAATAGTCAGCTACTCCAAGACCAGTCTGAAACAGGCCCCACGGTGCTCTCCTGGGCCGTGCCAGTGGCGGCAGGAGGCGGCCTTGCACTTGGTGTCGGCGCGGTGATAGCATGGAGAGCCATAAGAGGTCGCCAGCGGGAAAATCCTCCAATGAGCCTCAACACTATGAGCTTCTAGGCCTCCAGCCAGGCACAGGTGCTCATCCCACATTCTCCAGCCACACTCCTCACCAGCCGTCTACCTCAGCCACCTTGGCCACCACGGAGAGCATTTGCTTCGACACCTGGTGATATAGGAAGCCAAAGGGACAGTCACGACTCCTTGGGACCTGGAGCCTATGCTCCTGGCGTTGCCAAATTTAAATAAAGGCCAAAGTCATTCATTCTTGGGTTAGCCTGCTTGGAGCTCTCGCTTTCCATCTGTTGTGCGATGCAGGTACGGGAACTGGAGCCTTTCATGTTCTGTCTCAGCCGGAGCTGCCCAAGCGATGCCCGGCCAGAGCCCAGCCCGGCACCCGATGACATATCCTCAGTCACCAAATGTAAAAGGTGGGGAAAAGGCTGGCCACCAGGTGGTGGCTAGAATAGTGGCGCGGGCTGGCCACCATTCAATACAATCCAACACCTAGCTTTTCTGCGCCTGTTTTGTACCCAGGACAATGTAGAGCACAGTGGTACTTCCAAGGCTGTGTGTGTCACGAACTCCTTCAAAAAAAGCAAGAAGCTCATGACAAAGTACAATTCTGTTCCTGGGCTTTGGTACGTAAAGGTGTCTGATCACTCTGAGAATAGGAGTGCCTTGGGGAATGTTAATCTGGAAGAGAGAAATTTTGAAATGTATTTAAAAAAAAAGAATTGGGACATAAATACTTTATTTACCTTCACCTGATTTTCTCAAAGTGCTAACTTTAGGAAAGAATCCTCTTTCTATGTTACTAGATTTTGAAGAGAGCATTAGAAAGAGGCAGACAATACAGGCTGCATTCCTTGAGCCCCTGAGCTGGAGGTCTTACACAGATTCTCTCTTATTCTGCACAAAATCCCAGGGAGAAGTGATGAAAAGTAGAGGCGGTAGTTGCCCAGCATTGCGGATGCGCGAAGTGCCACTGAGCTGTTCACTTTAAGATGGCGAATTGTAGGTCATGTGAATTTCACCTCAGGAAAAACCAAGAGAGAATCCATTATCACCTGCATTCCAAATACCCTTCTGATCCCAAAGCTTGGGATGACCAAGAATGTGAATTAGAATCTCCGGGGATACCATTTGAATGGCTGGCCTTCAGAGCAAACCCCACACCAGCCTGAGCCCCGGTTTCTCAGATATCTCATCTGCAAAACTAGAGTACTCATTTTGCCTGCTTCACAGCACTGCTTGGGGGAAAAAAAACAGCATATAAAAATGCTCTGTGACTCTAAAATACTACCTACATAAAAGGGGATTGTTTTCTCGTCTGTGAAGAGTTGAGATAGGGTCCAGATGGTCAAGGAAGTGGACAGGTCCAGAGATGGGTTTAGGGAATTGGGCAGTAAGGTACCAACAAAGACTACTTGCCTTCCATTCATGAGGGTCCGCCATCTTATCTCTGTGGCAAAACAGAATGAAGTCCCCGGAGAACCTAGATCCAGGCCTAGTGTTCATCTGGTCTCCAATTCTGTGTTTCTGTACTATGGAAACAGCGTATCTGCCTCCTGATTCTTTCTATGGACCAGAAAACATAGTGACTGAACCATACATTTCCTAAAGACCTACCATGTCCCAGCTTGTGCTCCTGGCTTACCAGTTAATAGCAAAGAAAGCCCATGAACTCTAAGAGTCCAGTACCACCATGCCCCTTTTTCTTCTCGAGTTTTCATTCCTCCAGTAGCTCGCACCTCAAAGAATCATGGAATTCATAACCACAAGTCTGTCCTCACTTGGGTTGGAATTTCTACTACCTGAGTAATCCAGGATCTCCCAGTCTGAAAAATTAACCAAAAAAAAAAAAAAAAAAGTCCCAGGCTGGTGCCCAAGGAAACACTTGGCAGAAACAGACACAAGCACGATCAGGTCTTAAATTCCCACTAAATGCAGAATAAAAAGCCAACATTTTTAAACATGTGTGTGTGAGTAGCTACTTGCACCTGGTAGAAATGTATATATATTGGATATGTGTCATCTTCTATGGGAAAATGGCCAGCCTAGTTAGGACGACACCCATAGCCTCACCGTGAATGAAACCACCAAATTCTGAGAACGCTGTGCTCTCCACAGAGGGTTTTGAATTCAAAAGAGTAGTGTGGATTCAACTTGGTCAAAAGCCTTCATAGAGAACCTGGAACTTTGAGCTCCAAAGGATGGCATGAGAACTTGGTTAGAGGCTGGAAAAGAATGGGGTTGCTGAGACTAGGCAAACTCCATCGAAGTGGAGAGACAAAGGAGCGTGGTGTGCACAGGGGACAACGAGCAAGCCAGAAAAATGAGAACGGAGGAGTCACACACAGATTGGGGGCACCACGGAAAGGATAAGGAGTTTGTAGTGACTGGACTATTGTAACGGTTGTACTATCAGGCTGCACTGGCTTTGGGAATATAAATGTTACTGGAAGAAGAATAGTGCAGAGAAAATACCAGTAGCGCTCACACTGTGATGGGCTACCGTGGCCCACGGGAACTAAACTGCAAGTCCCCGTTCTCTTTTCACAGACGGGAAATCCTAGACTCAGAGAAGAGGTGACTGGCCCAGAGCTATACTCACATTGCAGATGGACATTCCTCAAAATGAACACTAGGTGCCCAGGGTGGGGGGATAACCTGAAGACATAAAACACGTGCTTCCAGAAGTGAAGTAGGCCACATTGCAAATGAATGTGTCGTGAAATAAAAATCTAGAAAGGGGGAGTATTATCTTACTGAGGCTGTGACGACACCATGAGTTTCTCCGCTTCCTACTGGTCTGAAGGAGTCTGCCATTTCTAGTTTAAAATCTATCATTTTAAAAACTATAAGGACTGAGGTTTATTTTGCTAGAGGATGTGTGGAGTTCTAGCAGTGAGCAAATCTTTTGACTCGAAAAACACGAAGACACAATGGCTGGGAGAATTTGTAGACACAACAAATGGCCATTTTACATTACAGTAGTATTGTAGGTAGATCATAAATAGGTTTAGAAAGATTAAAGGCAAAGGAATTTAAAACATGAAACTAGAACAAGTCATTATTTCTGTTAAAAAAAAAAAAAGGGGTAGAAACTGGGGTGCTCTGGGTGGCTCAGTTTGTTAAGCATCCAACTTTAGCTCAGGTCATAATCTCACGGTTCAGGAGTTCAAGCCCCACATCGGGCTCTGTGCTGACAGCTCAGAGCCTGGAGCCTGCTTCAGATTCTGTGTCTCCCTCTCTCTCTACTCCTCCCCTGCTTGTGCTCTCTCTTCCCCACCCCACTCTCAAAAATAAACCTTTAAAAAAGTTTTTTAAGAAGGCAGAAACTAAGAACCAAATAGAATTCTAGAAATATAAGATGATGGTATTAAAGAAAAATAAACTTCAATAGAAGTGTTCGAATAACAGATCACTTCTTGAAGCAACATTTCTTGTGTATTTATGGCGTCCCAAGCACTGTCTTTAGCAGCCTGTCATTAATTCTCACAACAGCCAGTGAGGTAGACACAGCAATTATCTGAACCTTACAGAGATAACCGAAGCAGATTCTGTGTCTCTCCAGCCTCTTTGTAAGAATGAAACGAAATTAAAAACAATAGTTTAAAAAATAGGTATTCAATAATTAACTCCCTTCCCATGTCAGTATTACTTCTAATAGATTATTCAAGGGGCTTTATACAACAACCACAGTAATGAAAATATATTTGGTAACTTACAAAACACTTCATCTCTTCTGATTCTCACTACAGATGTGGAAGCAAAGTACAGTATCATTAAGAAAAAATATCCCAAACTTGGAAAGAAGACAGAAGTACCACTTGTCCTGTCGATGTTATTTAACCAGTTTAACAAGGTCGTCTAAGAAATATTTAGTTATCTAGAATATGCCTGCGTTGGACTTTGCTATACTGTTTGATTAGAGCCCAGACATTATGAAGTTCTGTTGACTGTTGGATTTCTGACTGATAAAAATGGTCACCTAAGGTTACAGTTTTATCGGCCTAGAGGACATTAACCAGTTGTACATCTATTAGCAACATCACTTCGACATTCCTGTGACCAAGAATGTCACATTGTCTCCCTTGCATAAATTCTCCTTGAACCAGGCTTAACCATCTGAATGATTCCTTCAATTACAGAGTTAAACTCTTTGAGTTTAAAGAGTGTTAATGCTTTATCTGAAAATCACTTTAACTTTTTAACATTAAAAAAGAAGGACTTTGGGGGCATCTGGGTGGCTTAGCCGGTTAAGCGTCTGACTTCAGCTCAGGTCATGATCTCACAGTTCGTTTGTGAGTTCGAGCCCTGCGCCGGGCTCTGTGCGGACAGCTCAGAGCCTGGAGCCTGTTTGGGATTCTGAGCCTCCCCCTCTCTCTGTCCCTCCCCTGCTCATGCTCTGTCTCGCAAAAATAAGTGTTTAAAAAACTTATTTTTTTAAAAGAATGACTTTTAAAATAACTTAGGAGAAAACATTTTTTAAAATTATAATAAGATATATAAAACCTAAGGATATCTTAGAAAAACCTACGAAGTTTAGACAAGTGGGAATGGACAAGCCAGTAACTCCATCTCAAGGGGACCGTTCCCAAAGAAACATTTGCAAATGCATCCCTCTTGGGGCATACGTTCGAGAATACACACAGCCATGTTTCATAAAAACATTAAAACTGGAACCCTAGGGATCAAGGTCCATCGATAGTGGATGGGGAAAATAACTTATGGCCTATTAACATTAATACACTGGAGCATTTATGAATCAGTGAAAAGTCAGCCACGACAACGGCCTTCATCAACTCAGGGGAGTCTCACTTATAGCGTTGAAAGTTTTACAAAGAAGGCATGTGACACGGTTCCATTTAATGATGGAGATAGGTAGCAAATGTGGTAAAGGAATTCAGTGTAACAAGATCATAAAAGTCAGTAAAGTCATTACCTTTGAAAGGAGGGGATGGTGATATGAGGGGGGCTGGATGGAGGGTTTCGGAGACCTTAGAATCGCTATTTCTTAACAAGATCTTGCCTAATAATTATCCTTTACACTGAATTGACATGGATTTCAGACTTTTTCTGTATATACTTCATCATTTTTAAGTTAAAAAAAAAAATCGAAGGACTAAATTAAGTCGCCTATTTGTTCAGTGACCAGTGGGAGGGAGCTGTTTTCGGCACTCAAGCCCGAGGACAGGCCCAGGAAAACCTCTGCTTTCCCAGCCAACGTGGAAAGCCTGTTCCAAAGGGCCGTATATGGAACTTTGATGTGTACTCGTTACAAAGTCGCCACAGTGAAGGGAACAGAAGTCAAAGTTGACCTGAGCAGGAGGAAAGGACCCTGCATGGAGGCAGGCCCCAGATCCGGCTGGCTGTAGAAGCAGCCTCCGGCCAGAGAGCCAGCAGGCCGGGGTAAGGCCAGGTCCTCAGCAACGAAGCACTCACGTGTAGCAGCAAGAGCTTCCTGGGCTTCGGTAAAAGGTGGCCAGTCAAGGGCATGCATCTTGTATCTCTGCATGATGTCCGGAAGACATCACTATAAGCTTGTCCCACTACTCTGGCAGCTGGCCCCGTCACTGCCAACGGCCAAGGGGATGCATGCCCCCCCCAGGAGGCCCCGAGTCCACTCCTCTGGGGCCCTGGCTGCAGCATCCGGCGACAAGCATCCTGCCCCAGGTGCTCACACACAGTCCTGAGGGGAATCGGGGCAGGCATGGGAGGAAAAGGGAGGAGAGAGGAGAGAACAGAGGCTTCCCCTAAACATATTCCTCACGGACAGTGCTTTAGTCATTCGACTTTCATTCTTCAGGACCAATGGAAGTCTCAAGCACAGTCCGGCTCCGTGATTGAAGAATCCACCCCAAGCGGGAGAGCTGGAGATCAGACAGGAGCAAAAGGGGATTTAATCCTGGATTATGAGAAATGACCCCATTTCTTCAACTGTAATGAAACAGGGATGATGTCTATTTTAAAAGGTTGCTTGTGGATTCTATGGGAAACCTTTAGGAGAAAAGGGCCTGGCAGAGGAGGTGTTCATACCGGGAGCTAGAATTCTTCTCTCTCCTGTGGACAGCCTGGGCTGGAAGAATGTCCGCCAGCCCTACGACCCCCACCCTCTGTACCGCATCACCCGGCCCGGGTCGCCGTACGCTCCCAACCTAAGCCTGGAACAAAATGGCCTCTGACAAAGGCTCAGTCTCGAGCTGGCCTCTTGCTTGGGTGGAAGAACAGAGGCTGGAGTCCCAGGTCCCACACTCAGCGGGGGAGCAAGGCAGCCTCAGGGCGTGCTTCTCCGGGCTCCTCTCCGAGCACTGCTAAATTCAGTTTTAACCCGTCTAGCTTTACTGATATTCCAAAGGGCCTGTAAGAGAGGCTGATGGTGCAGTCTCCTTTCAGGTGCTATCATCTGGGGTTGGCCTTAAACTTGGGGAACGTCCCAGGCCGCAGGACACAGCGGGAGCGGGCTCTCACTACCTGTTCCCAAGTCACCTGAGAAGCAGCTGCTATCTGCCCACTCGGTCATATCACAGGGGCCCCTAGCAAAATCTGGTTTCAGGTCAAGTTCATTTCTAATCTTTATCTCAAGGGTTAAAACAGCCCTGGGGTCCATGGCAGCAGCAGCCAGAACAAATCCCTCAAGCCGACCTTCCCCAGGACTCCCCCATCCTGGCCTAGATGCATTCCTGGCTACATACTTCACAGCACCCAGTACAAAATTAAAATACGAGGCCCCTTGTTGAAAAATTAAGAATTTTAAGACCGTGGTAGCAGAGCATTAAAACAAGCATGGGGCTCTTCTGAGAACGGGGTCTGGTGTGACTCACGGTTTACACGCCCAAAATCTGTCCCCTGCCCCTCAACCATTTAATGCTTTGTGCTATCGAAAGCCAGAGTGACAAACCATCACCACACCCCTGTCCGTCGGTGGGGAGAGGAGAGGAGGCAGCCAAGGGGTGTGAACCCCCCAGCGAAGGTACCCAGGGCCCTGCGGCAGAGCCCAAGAGGCCCTGCCCAAAGGGCAGCTTGTTTTTTTCCACTTGCTAGAAAAATAGCTCAGAGCAGATCTCCTGTGACCAGCAGATCGATGATAACGTCATTATACATGGAGGCTCCATTTCAGCCTTTTTTCCGTTTCTATTTTTGTAAGTCATTTTACACAGCAGGGGACTTGGTCAGGATCTCTTTGGGTCTGAAATCCCCTAGGGAGACGCAAGAACAGACACAGGATCCTGATTTGTCCCCAGGGCACTCCTCCATCCAGAAGGCCACTCAAGCACCTGCGAAACTGGCCCCAGGCTGGCTCTGTATCTCCTAAGGCTGTTGTGAGGGTTCGTGCAGGTGCTGGGTGCCCAGCACAGAGCAGCCCCTGGCACTGGGTGAACGCTCAGTATATTTAGCTACTACTGTGGCTATGAAGCCCCTCTGTTTTCATATTTCATTTGATTGTTTTTGTTGCTCTGCAAAACGCTTATTTTTTCCGTCTTCCGGGCCCTGAGTTGATACTTGTGCTAATTCTAGGACCAAAACACAGTTCCCAATCGGTGGTCGGCCCCCTAAGCCAGACAGCCTATGGAACTGAGCCTCATTCTCCTGCCTCCAGGAAGACACAGGTCACCTTCAAACGTCTTACAGCTGCGGTAGCCCGGTCACCGCTTTATGTACCTGCAAAAAATGTTAGCACATGTACCCCCAACATACGGGTACATATTTATAAATTATATGTTTAACTGTCCTCCTATGCCTGTCTTAAAACACTCACAAAAACAAAACTTTCAAGATAAAGATGAAATACACACTTTGCTCTTGCAAAACTAATATTTGGGAGAGACCACTTTGATTGAATAGATTTCACTACTTTGTAAAATCTTGATTTAAAGCTTTGTAATGTAACTATTCATAGGTCTGGTCTGGAGTTAATTTTATTGCTCAACTTGCTTTCAAAGGCTGTCACAGCTAAAAAAAGATTTCTGGCAAAGAGGGGTAGCTCCAAACCAAAGATGTACCTTGTTAGTGGCACTAAGTAAATCCCGATTCTCATTCAGTTATGCAAAGATTTCTGTTGAAATGTCACTGATAAAACCTCTTTCTCCTCATGTCAATCTTGTTGCTTTTTTGGCAACTTCTAAGGCGTGCCATTTTTCACAAATGGGGTCAAGCCACACTGATACTCTTCATTTTGAAATTTCAAAAACAGGTTTAAAAAGTTTACTTCCTAGATTTTGTTTAATTTACCAAGATAGAGTTTTTATAGGTGCTCGACACGATCGGCTACAGAATCACTAACAGTAACATTTCCTAACATCGGTTTTCAAAATCAACTTGCATCACCACCTTTTTTTTTTTAACTTAATGTTTATTTTAAGAGACAGTGTGAGTGGGGGAGGGGCAGAGGGAGACACAGACTCCGAAGCAGGCTCCAGGCTCTGAGCTGTCAGCACAGAGCCCGACGTGGGGCTCAAACTTAATGAACCATGAGATCATGACTTGAGCTGAAGTCAGACGCTCAACCGACTGAGCCACCCAGGTGCCCCACCTTGTTTTTACAAAGCACCTTAGCACAGAACACTACACAAATTACTTTCGAAAAGCAATCACTTCCCCCTCCTTTTCAGTGAAGTGAGTTGTTTTTTTCCTAAAATATCTGCTAGGTGACCTATTACTGACGACCAGTTGTCATCGTACAAAAGGTCAGCAAGTTTGAAATAGTTGCCTAAAAAAAAAAAAAAAAAGCATAATTCATCTTCAAGTTTGATGGCTTTTAAAAGCATGTTGCCAGAATACTTTCATGGTGGCTCCCCAACTCCTTACAGAATGTTAGGAGGATTCTATTGTATGTTAAGGTCTTGGGTTTTTTTTTGTTTTTTGTTTTAATTTTTTAATGTTTATTTTTGAGAGAGACAAAAAGAGAGAGAATGAGTAGGGGAGGGGCAGAGAGAGCGAGGAAGACACAGAATCGGAAGCAGGCTCCAGGCTCTGAGCTGCCAGCACGGGGCCCAATGCGGGGCTTGAACTCACGAACTGCCACATCATGACCTGAGCTGGAACCAAGAGTTGGATGCTCAACCGACTGAGCCACCCAGGCGCCCCAAGGTCTTGTTTTTGTAACGATGATCATGCTGATGACATGCTATCTTGTTTTGGGCGCTCCTTGGCTTGGCTGCAGGAGCTCGCCAATAAAGGATACAGTAAAAGAATTTTGTCAGTGGTGCTGTATTTGTATTCTTACCCAGGAATCTTTATTCTAGTCAAAGCAGTAACTATTAGTGAGAACACTTACTTCCACACTTTTTCCAAAGTATTGTTGTATTCAAGGAGTAGTTTTCTGTTGAGAATGTATCTTCAGGGATACTTTTTTAACAGTGTGCATGCATGCGTGCATGTACACACACACACACACACACGCTATATGGATAGCTCATAACTGAAACAGTTCAATACCATAGATTATAGACATGTTGGTTTTTTTTTAAATCTGTGTTTTATCCAGCTGCCCAATGCTTCATAATTTGCTCTAACGCCTGGCAATGTTTTCTCCGCATCTTCCAACAGTGTATGCAGACAAGTACCTATTCCTTTGGTGCTGCGTGGTTTTCCTGGTTTTATTTTAGTCATATGGCATGTGGCTCTTTGCCTCTGCTGGTAAGAAAACTGAAAAAGGAAAAAAAAATACCTCTAAACACTTACCATTGCATTTAGTGAATTTTGTGAGGGATTGACTTCAGAACCTAGGGTTTCAAACATTGCCTTTAAAAAGTGTAGGGCCTTGGGGACCTGTACCAAATGCCTAGTTTCTAAATATCTTACTAACATATGGCTCAAATCATCAGGCTTTATCTCCATGTATCCTATGCGCTCAGAGATTGGTATATTCTTACTAGTGAGGGGTATATATAAATCCATATCCAATTCAGACTTGATAATTTCAATGTTTTGTCATTTTGTCCAGTCTGGTGAGATCCTTTGCATTTCATAACACGCTACAGAGGGCCCTCGCTGCCAAGGGCTATCAGCTCTGCCATTCTTCTTGTTGCTTTAACTTGTCTGACAGCTTGTTGTCAGATGTCAGTTCTCATTCTATTACTTGCTGACTGTCTGACCTGGGAGGGCAATCAGAGTGCTTTCAACCCTTCTGTGCTCCATCCACCTGCCACCGCTCATACAGTATGTGACATGTGACACTTGAGAACACTGGGATCAACCCACAAATAAAATATTACGAAGGCTGATAGCTTACGTTAAAATGCATGGAAGTAGAAATTTTAATATTTTCATCCCACATCCTAATGGATCATACTACATACTTCACTTTGGGGACAGACCTCAAATGAAATGTGTCGTGTCCCAGGGAGCAATTTATCAGAGAACAACAGTTATCACTACAACCCATTTCTCGAATATTCTTGCAACCTAATGTGCTTTCCTAAGGGAGAGAGAATGGTCTGAAGTTAAAGCTGGTCTCTGGACTCCTGCCTAATGGGATACGACCACGAGTGTCCCATGGGGCAGGGATTGTTGTCTGTCCTGGGCAGTGGGCACGAACAGTGAGAACTACCGAGCCAGATGGAGAAGCAAATACATAAATAAATGTAGTGAATGTTATAATTAAGGGGCACACAAGGACCCATAGGAGACCAAATAAGGAGAAATTCAGGAAGACTTCACCCTAGAGGCGGTGGGACCTCTGAGCAAGGTTTGAAAGAAGGGTGAAATTTCAGTGGGAGGAAGGAAGCAGTGGGGGCAGAGTTGCAGGATAAATGGTGAATGTTTGGGGAACATGAAGATATTCAGAGCTGATCAGAAGGAACAGGAAGTGAAATTGATTTCTCTTAAGGACGTAGAATGTACAGTATTTTCTCGAAAAAGAGTGGGAGTGTTTTTTATTATTTCCTTGGTAAGAAAGGAGGTCTCCTAGTGTTATCCTCCATAGGGCTTGAGTCTGGAAATTGTGAAAAAACTTGGAAGACATATTAAGGAGTTGGACTTCATCCAAGATGCATTTGACAATAGCTTATAGGTGGTAGGGAAGGACTGTTTTTTTTTTAAGTAAAGGTGAGACATGATTAGATACCTTCCACAGCATTCTTGGGGATATGCTCAAATACAGTCCAAGTTCCACTAACATCAGAATCACCTGGAAAGCTTGTAAAAAATGCAAATTCCTGGGCCCCACCCTAGATCTTCATAATCAGAATTTCTAGAACTGCGTACAGCTATTTGCATTTCAACAGACTCTCCAGCCAAAGTTTTTTCCTGTATGATCATCCCACTGCCTCACCCACACCCCAAATAATTCCGGCACATGTGAAAAAATTAAGACCAAGTGCATTACTGATTTTATGAAATAACTGTGTGACTGGTTTAGGAGGTAGAATGTATCAGTAAGTTTTTGCGTTTCTAAATTAGCGTTCCTAATGGTTACCTAAACTATTCTTAGGTTTGAACTTGAGATTCTATGTTCACTCCTTGTCCAACCATAAGCCTATTATTATTAAAACAGGCCAGTTCTTTGCAAGTTTTACATTCATCATATGGTCAAGGCCAGGTGCTTGACCTTTTAACATTTTGATCTTCACAACATCATCATGAAGGAGGTTTTATTTTTTTTTTAAGTTTACTTTTTTTAATAGAGAGCAAGAGACAGGCAGAGAGAGAAGGAGAGAGAGAGAATCCCAAGCAGGCTTCGCACTGTCAGCACAGAGGCTGATGCGGGGCTCGAACTCACAAACTGTGAGATTGTGAACTGAGCCCAAACCAAGAGTCAGACACCGAACCAACTGAGCCACTCAAGCGCCCCTGTTATTCTCAGTTTTTAAATGAGATTGGAAGCTGGGCTACAGAAGATGGGCCAGCTTATCCAAGGTTATGGCGTTAGCAAGGAGCAGAACCAGATTTTGAAATCTGACTTCAAAACCTGTGCTCTTGAAATTTAAAAGACCAGCAATCACAAGTGTTGGCAAGAACGTGGAAGAATCGGAACCACCATACACCGCTAATGGCTATGCAAGTAGTGCAATCACCCTGGATAAGAGTCTGACAGTTTCTCCTGAGGTTAAATGTAACCTTATCACATGACCCAGTAATATATTTCTGTACTTGTCCCTCTAAAATGAAACCTACATCTACGCAGAGTTGTACATAATGGTGATCATGGTTTTGTTCATAACAGCTCAACACTTGGAAGCTATGAAACTGTCCAACGAGATGAATGGGATAAAAATTGCAGGGGCGCCTGGGTGGCTCAGTCGGTTAAGCATCCGACATCGGCTCAGGTCATGATCTCGCGGTTTGGGAGTTCGAGCCCTGCATCAGGCTCTGTGCAGACAGCTCGGAGCCTGGACCCTGCTTCGGATTCTGTGTCTCATCTCTCTCTGCCCCTGCCCCGCTCATGCTCTCTCTCAAAAATAAATAAACATTTAAAAAAAATTGCAGTGTATCTGTACAATGGAATACTGCTGGGCAATGAGACAGAACATACTAAGCCTCACGACAACATGGATGGATCTCGAAAACATTATAGAAGCCAAATATCAAAGAGTATGTACTCTGTGGTTCCATTATATGAAATTCTAGGAAAAGTAAACACACACCTATAGTGACAGCAGGTTCCCTGGGCTGGGGAAAGGATACTGAGTCCAAACGAGCCTGAGGGAGAGAACTTTTGGGTGATGGGACTGTTTTATATCTTGATTGTGGTGGACTGATATTTGTCAAAACTCATTAAGTTGTATGCTGAAAATGGGTTCATTGTATCACATGTTATACACAACACAGTAGATTAAAAACAACAACAACAACAACCCAAAAACAAACCTTGTGCTCTTTCCCTAAACCACATGGCCTCTGTTTTTCTAACTCCACCCTAAATCACACCCCCCACCCACAGGTTGAGTTGTTGGTGTGATATGTTGTGGCTTCTGCAATAGAGGCTTGGGAGGCTGCACAGCACAGCTGCCCCTATAATCTCACACCAAAAACACACCAGGTCATGCCCAACTTTATTCCTTTATTGGGCTCTAAATGTAGTTTAGCCTGAGCCTTCACCCATCAGGAGCTGCCTTTGTGTTCCTGGTTATCTGTGCCAAGAAACCGAAAGGCAGAGTCCCCAGAAACTTCTTCACACCGGGCTGGCAGGGCAGCCCCTCAGAGAGATGCGCTATCTTGTCCTCCCCTTGCTCCTCCCCAGCCTCCTGCCAAGAAACCTTTCAGTGGGCCCCCAAGTCACAAGGAATGGCAAAGCCGTTGCCTACGCTAGTCTCCTTCTGCTGACCTCCGGGCCAGGGAAGGGGCCTCTGGAAGGCAGGAGCAGGGAGTATACTCCATTCTCTAAAACCCAACACCTTCTCAGCCATCCAGAGGCAACTTCAGGAAGTACTTTCTTGACTCTCCAACTTCTTCCTGACAGGACCACTGTCCCCTTTCCAGCCTCTGAATTTGCTGGTTTCCGTGACTGCCGATGAACAGCTTAATTATACTGCATATGATATTGTCTCGTTCACTAATTGCTTTATGTGTCTTCCCTAAGGTCTCTGAGAGGACAGATTTTTACTGCTGTACTTACAACGCAACGGTGCCATACTGACGGACTGACTGATCCCCTACTTTACCTCTGGAAAAACACCCAAAATGCCCAGATTTGTCCCCTCTAAAACGCTATAGCCATACCACAGAAATGCAAAGGATTAGGAGAGACTACTATGAACAATTATAGGTTTCCTCCACTATTCAAAAGCAGAGTTCTTACGAAAGCTTTCATAAGCCAAAATGGCATAAAGCAAAGAAGCGATTATCAATTATTTACATGGAAAAAAATTGAGCATTCCCAGACCCAAAAAATAACATTCCTCAGGCTTTTCTAATACCTTAGAATGCATCTTGCCAATAGATGCACAAAATAAGTCAAGATAAAACACAGATGTTCACAAACAGAGTTTAAAACTATGGCAACTTAATACTGTGACGCTGAGTGTAGTTGCCGGGGAAGGAGTGTGGCAGTGCTACTCTCACTGCTTGGGGTGCATGCAGTCTCTATAATACATATTATAGTATATAACATATAGTATACAATATATGCTATATAGTTTACAGGATAGAATATAATGGTTTGCTACAAACACCTAATACTATTTTTTTGCCCCTTGCCTTTTCTTGTAAAAGTGAAAAATCCTCTTCAGATTTCTTTTGGTTAACAAAAAAGTACTAATGTAGGGCTTCTGTGAAAGTGAAGTGGCATAAAGCAAACTTTCAAAAAGCAGGGGGACGCCTGCATATGCCAACAAATCAGACAATCTAGAAAAAAACAAATTTCTAAAAAAACACAACCTACCGAGAGCAAATTATGAAGACTTAGAAAATCTGAACAGACCAATTACTAGTAAGGGGATTGAATCAGTAGTCAAAAACCTCCCAACAAAGAACAGTCCAAGACTAGATGGCTTCACTGGTGAATTCTACCAGATATTTAAAGAATTAATACCAATCCTTTTCAAATGCTTTCAAAAAATAAAAGGAAGGGATACCTCCAACCTCATTTTACAAGGCCAGCATCACTCTGATACCAAAGCCAGATAAGCACAATACAAAATATATAGGCCAATATCTCTGATGAATGTAGATGAGAAAATCTTTAACCAATTATTAGCAAACTAAATTCTACAGTACATTAAAAGGATCACACACCATGGTCAAGTGAGATTCATTCCAGAAATGCAAGGATGGTTCAACACTTGCAACTCAGTCAATGATCACATTAACAATAGTATAAAAATTCATCATCCTTTCATGATAAAAACTCTCAAACTGGGTATAACAAAACCTATTTTAAAATTAAGGGCCATGTGTGACAAACCCACAGGTAACATCATACTCAGGCATGGAAAGTTAAAATTTTTTCTTCCAAGATCAGGAATGAGACGATGATCTTCATTCTTACCACTTTATTCAAATTGGAAGTCCTAGACAGAGCAATTAGGCAAGAAAAAGAACTAAAAGGCATCCAAATTGGAAAGGAAGAAGTAAAATAGTGTCTGTTTGTAGATGATAGGATATCATATATCGAAAATTCTAAACACTCCCCCCCACCAAAAAGGTTAAATTCAGTAAAATTTCAGGATTAAAAAAAAAAAAAACCAGTATACAAAAGTCAGTTGTGTTTCTACATGCCAACAACAAACTATCAGAAAGAGGAACTAAGAAAACAACCCCATTTAGAATAGCATCAAAAGGAATAAAATACTTAGGAATAAATTTAATCAAGGAAGTGAAAAATCTGTACCTGGAAAACTATATATCACTGATGAAATTAAAGATGACACAAATAAAAGATGTTCCGTGCTCATAGACTGAAAAAAAATTGTTTAAATGTTCATACTATGCAAGATGATCTACAGATTCAACGTAGTGTTTATCAAAATTCCAATTGTATTTTTCACAGAAGTTGGAAAAACAATCCTAAAGTTTGCATGGAACCACCAAAGACACTGAATAGCTAAAGCAATCTTGACAAAGAAGAAAAAGCTGAAGACATCATGCTTCCTGACTTCAGACTATATTACAAAGCTATGGTAATCAAAACAGTGTGGTATTGGCATAAAAACAAACACATGGAGAAACGGAACAGAATAGAGAGCTCAAAAATAAACTCATATCCATGGTTTATAAGAACCAAGAATATACAAAGTGGAAAGAATAGCTTCTTTAATAAATGGTTTTGAGAATATGGGTCACATTAAAAAAAAAATGAAGCTAGACCCCCGCCTTACACCATATACAAAAATTAACTGAAAACTGGATACAAGACTTGAAAACTCAAAACCGTAAAACCTGTAGGAGAAAATAGAGCAGGCAAACTCCTTGACACTGGCCTTGGTAAGGAGTTTTTGGATTCGACACCAAAAGTTAAGTCAACAAAAGCAAAAACATCAAGCTAAAAACTTCTGCACACAGAGGAAACCATCAACAAAAGGCATCCTACTGAATAGGAGAAAATATTTGCAAACCACACATCCAGTAAAAGGTTAATATCCAAAATATATAAGGAATATCTACAACTCAAGAGCAAAAATCCAAATAACCCAATATAAAAATGAGCAAAGAACCCAAATAGACATTTTTTCAAAGATATACATATGGCCAACAGATACAGGAAGAGGTACTCAACATCACCAATCATCAAAGAAATGTAAATCAAAACCACAATGAGCTACCACCTCATGCATGTTAAGATGGCTCTGACCAAAAAGCCAAGAGCTAATGAATGCTGGTAAGGATATGCAGAAGAGAGACCCCTTGCACACGCTGTTAGGAATGTAAACTGGTGCAGTCACTATGAAAGACAATATGGAGATTCCTTAAGAAATTAAAAATAGAACTACTATATGACCCAGTAATTCCACTTCTGGGTGAATTTCCAAAGGAAACAAAACCATTATCTCAAAAAGAGATCTATACCTCCCATGTTCAGTGCGGTATTATTCACAGTAGCCAAGATATGGAAATAACCTATTTATTGACAGAATAATGGATCAAAATGGGGATACATGCACACACACACATAATTGAATATTATTCAGCCCTAAAAAAGGAAGGAAATCCTGTCATTTACAATAATATGGATGAATCTAGATGGCATTAGGCTAAGTGAAATAAACCAAAGAAAAGCATGAGGTTACTTATATGTAGAATCTAAAAGAAAGTTTTTTCTAAAGATCAGACTCACAGAAAGTAGGAAAGTGATTGCCTGGAGGTGGAAGAAATGGAGAAGTTGATAAAAGGGTAAAAAATTTCAGCTAGAAGATGAATAAGGCCTGAGGATTTAATGTAGAACATAAGGACTGTAGTTGATAACACTGTATTGTGTAACTGAAATTTGCTAAGAGATCAGAACTTAGATGTTCTTAATAATAATAAAATAATAATATATGTGAGGTGATGGATGTGTCAGTTAACTCAATAGGGGGAATCCTTTCACGATGTAGACATAAAGCAAATCATTCCATTGTACACTCTATTTTACAACTTTGTCACTTATACCCCAATAAACCTGGGGGGTGGAGGGGAAGCTCTGGAACTATAAACTAACCAACTGTTCCCACAGAGAGCTTCTCGTTAGTTTTCTATAGACCAAGTACTTTATGTGTGTTTTGTGTCTGCAAAATCTCAAAGGGGGGAATTGCGAAATACCTTACCAGGGAGCTTAACAGAAAATTTCCTTTGTTTCTTTCCTGGAACAATCACCAGAATCTTATTGACAAACTAAATGTTTTTTGTTCTTTTTGCCCTTTGTCAGTTGAGGATATATTTCTAAGTCCTTTCATCCATCAGTGACTTAAGAACAGCACAGAGATTGTCCCAGTTTCAACCCTGACAATGAATTTGAGTCTTTGTGTAACTCACGTGTAAGGGGGTAGAGATAGAAGAGTGAAGACCAGGGCAGAAAAGACCAGGTGACACCAAACTTACAGAGCATTGAGTTACCTGCACAGGGATGCAGTAAGCCCAAGTTTACACTTTGAGTGTGAACACTCTCCCAAAGAGAGGAGGGGGCCAGCAAGACAAGCAAGGTCAAGCAGGCCAGCCTTGATCAAGGAGAGAAGGGTAGCTTACCGGCTGTGTAATCCTGAACAATCCTATATAATCCTTTAACCTTCCTGAGCCTCGTTTTCTCAGCTGTAAAATAGAGATTTAAAAAAGCCAGAGTTTTATACCCTAACTCTTGCACATGTACCACTATGGAGTTGTTTTACCTCTTCCAGAATTTCATGTAAGTGGAGTCAGAGTAGGTACCTTGATGTCTGGTTCCTTTAAATGTTTTTTGATCCATCTGTGTTGTGATTCTTTTTCATGGTTTTCTTCTTTCATTGCTAAGGAGAGTTTCATTATTTGGATATACCAAGATTTATCTCATTCACCTATTGTGGAGCATTTCAGTAGCTTCCAGTTTAGGACCACTGTAAACAGAACCGCTCTCAACGCTGTAAGTCTTTGTGTATATGTTTCCTTTTTATCAGGAACATACCTAGGAACGAGATTGCTAGGTCCTATAATAAGGGTACATTTAACTTCAGGAAAAACTTCCAAGCTTCTTTCCAAAATGACGGTACCATTTTGTATGCTGATCAGCCACGTTTGAGGGTTCCATTTTTCCCACACCTTCAGCAACGCTTGTTATTAGTAGTCTTAATTTGAAGAGCACAGGTTTGAAAGTCAGACAGACCTCAAGTTCTCGTGCTACCACTTGCTAACCCCACAACCTTGGATAAATCATCTGATCTTATGGAGTCTAGTTTCCCCATTTTAAAAAGAATATTCATACAATGGAGTTGTGTGTGGAAGGCAGAAACAGGTTCAATTTTTTAGGATACCTAATTACACCCACTCTGTATTTATTCTTTCTTGATTCTGAAGACCATTATGTCTGAAGTTCTAATTTAAGAGCCCTATTAAGAGGTCTTGGTATATAAATTACCTGAAATTAGGTGCAGCCTGATGCCCATGGGCTCACCACAGTGGCGCCCATGATCGGGTAGAGCCATGGTTCTGCCTGCATACCTACTCCCAGGTAGAGAAGGGAGGAGCCTACCCTCCAGATCCTAGCGTCTTCACGCACTTAGAGCTTTCTCTCCAGCACTGGATAATGGGGAAGTCATGGGACTTAGAGTCATTAGCCAATTTCTTAAAACTTCTGAGTCTTTTCACGTGTAAAAGGATACTCCCTCTATAGGATGATTGTTGAAGACAAATATGCTATGCAATGAGAGTTTTACTTCCACTAGAGAAAAAAAGGTATGTCCAGATAAGGACATGCTGAAAACTAATCAAATGGCAAATAGAAATCCCTCTTCTCAACTTTCCTAGCTACATTGAAGGTGATGAGCTTCTGTAGCAATAGGGAGTTGAGAAAGTTCTCTACGGAAGGGGCCAACATCCCAGTATCCCTGTGTAGTGCAGAAGAGAGGGAAACAGGACATCAGAGGCCAAGCCAGAAAGGCAGACAAAACAGTGAGTCCCGGCAATCCCAATTCAGTAGATCTGAGATGAACTCCAGGAATCTCCATGAACCCAGGCTTCCCTGCTGACTCTGATACACCGGTGTGGGGATTATAGACCAGCAGGGTCTCAAAGTGTGGCCGTCTGAACAGTAACATCAGCATCACGTGTGAACTTAATAAAAATGCCAGTTCTCAGGCTCCATCTCAGACCTATTCAATCAGAAATTCTGGAGGTGGGACCTGGCAATTTGTGTATTTAAAAGCTTCTCAGTGAATTCCAAAGCATGTCCAAGTTGAAGAACCACCATAGCAGGCCAGTGACCATTAAGGACCTTCCCAATACAGAAGGGCTGACGCCAGAGTGGGAGGAAGGGAATAGATTCCAGCGAGGAAAATTAGGGAGCACGGCGGGTCCAGGCCAGTTGGCCATGGTCACATATAGGACGAAGACTGATCCAAAGGGAGAGGAGAGTCTGGCTACCCTTACTCTCTTTCCCTCTGGTTCCTGCTCATTCGGGGGAAAAAGACAGGCAGCCACTATCCCGGTGGTCAGAAACAGGTGGAGTTCCCCGGGATTTGCTGAGGTTTTATTTTGAATTTCAGTACAGTTTAGCACATCGGTTGGAACTGGCTGCCAACCCCCGTGTACAAGACACCAAACCCTAGTCTAAAACATATCAAGGGACTCCTGGGTGGCTTAGTCAGTTGACCATCGACTTCATTGCAGCTTAGGTCATGAGCTCATGGTTGTGGGATCGAGCCCCAAGTGGGGCTCTATGCTGGACATGGAGCGTGCTTAAAATTCTCTCTCTCTCTCCTTCTCCTTTTCCCTCTGCCCCTCTTCCCCGCTTGTGCACATTCTAAAAAAATAAATAAAATGTATTAGACTGTGATAACCAAGCTTTAAAAAGGCATAGAAAAAAAAAGAGAAAAAAAAAAGACCAGAAGAAAACACGCCAAGTTAGAGATGAAAGGGTGGGCAAATCTTAAAATCACAATGCTGTTTTGTCTGGGTTCCTAATCCTAACCTCTCCTTGCAGCACGCGTATGAGGAGGGAATGGGCTAGGGTCCCAGAGTGGGAAGCAGAAAGTGTTGCAGGTATGGATGGCTATTAGCCCATCTAAAACAGGACAGATTTCCAAATTGTGTTCCAGGAGATGTAACAGGTGTATCGAGGCCAAAAAAAAAAAACAAATAAAAGGAAGGGGTGGCAGTCAAAAAATGTCTGGAAAATTGCTTTCAACAGCTCTCATCTGGAAATTCACATTGCACATTTGTTAAAGGTGCTGAGAACTCCTGTAATAAGGGAACCTGTTTAACTTCATTTGATCTAGTATTTCCCATCTTTATTGGGCACAGACCCTTCCTTCTTGGAAGCATCACATGGAAGAGTGTTCTGCAGAATGTCAGCTTGGAAAACACAGCGCTAAGAGAATGGTCTGATGGGACTTCCTTGCTGTTCACCTCCTGGTCCTTCCACTGTAGTCCACCAGCCCGCTCGCCTTTCCCCCATGGATTCAGACCAACCTAAACACTTAATTAAACCTAGTTCCATCTTGAACAGGAAGTCTCAAAACAGTCTCTGCTTTATGCAACCCTAGTAAGTGTCAGGCTCTATTCTTCGTATTCTTGGTCTCTTGCCTAGGCACATTTATTTTTCATCCAGACTCCATTGCCAGACATGTGTCCTTGACATTCTTCCTCCAGAATTCTGGGCCAGGGTTCTTAAAACCCAGACACTGGCCTGACCTGCCTCCTGCCCCTGGCTCTACCAGACCTGAGCCCAGCCTGCCGGGTGGCACACCCTTGCCTATGGCTCCCCACATCAGCTATCTCTGGGCGTGACCTCGGACGCTCTGGTTCCTAGTACCCGTGCCCTTTCCTCTAGAAGCATTCCTGTTCCTCCCCTGGGTGTTCAATGTTCTGTTCCTACTCAGATGCCAACTCAGCAATCAGTACTTTGTTGATAATTTTCATGTTTTTCTCAAGAGTGGTGTGCTTTGGTAATAAGGAAGGACAGTTGCTATTAACACACCTACCAGGGCTCAGACTGAGTGTCCCTCTGAACTCTCTGCCGGATGGTGACAGCGTATCCAAGTCAGGTGAGCACAACATGTGCAGGTGACTAAAAGAGCACCAGAATTGGGAGCAGTTTGCATTCAGGACCTACATCTGGGACCTTAAATAAGTCCTTGTCCTCTTGATGAGCCTCCATTTTCCCATCTATAAAATGAGAAGAATACCTGTCCTGCCTACCTTAGAAGGAGGCATGAGGAGGACAGAGATAAAGTACTACGGGCTCTTCGAAAGTGTATGTTGCCGTAACAACGCAACACAGTTATCATCAGTATTTTATGACTTAGCGTCTTTCTTCCCACATCACAGACTTGGGACAAGGGCGGGGTAAGGGCGTTCTTTTCCTTTTGAAAGATGTTTGTATCTTTAAAAGGTTGACTCTACAAACTTAAGCTATGAAGGGACAGGGACATGACTGACCACTTCCCCCAGCCACCCCACTGAAATAGGAGTTTAAGTGAAAGGACCCATTCAGCCTGTGACTTTGGCACAGAAGCACAGCCCTAAATCTGATGGGGTGGCCAGTGGACCCAGGAAGATGTGAATCACCTCTCTGACTGGATAAGCACTGTGCCCAGGGTAAGACGAATCTTCACTTCTCCACAGAGCAGGCTCTCCCTGCCAGAGTAAAAGCCTATACGGGCCTATTGATGAAATGGAAATAGAACAGGGGTGTGGGACCCATTGGAGGAGACACAGTAACGGTGGGTGACAACAGTTGCTCTGGAATCAGAGGACATGGAGTTCCAGCCTTGCTCCTTACTAGGAGACCTCAGACCTAAAACCTTGTTTCTCTGGCCCTTATACTTCAACCAAAGAGAATGGTGCCTGCTCCACGGGCTGACGGGGCAGCAGGTAAAAGCCACCAGCGCACCATGCGAAGGCAAGCTAGAGGTGGGGTCATGATGATGGGGCAGCAATGGTAGTAAAACGGTGGTGGAGATAGAGGGGATGGTAGTTGTATATAGCTGAACTGGATTCTGGGAGGGAATAATGGGGTCTGTCCGAAATCACCAGAAGCCATGTCCAAGCTAGAAAGAGAACTGTGTACCTCTTAGGATCTGAACCACAGCAAAGACCCCTAAGAAAATGGCCCTTGGCCTCCCGTGCCCATGGGATCTTAGTGACCACCTTCCTAGAGTCCAGGAAGGCTTTGGTCATCAGGGGCACTCGGTGGAGGCACAAACCTCTCTGCTGTGGGGATGACCCAGGGTGCCAGCAGGGGGAGGAGCGGAAATGCCCGCTTTCTCTTTCTGGGTGGTCCTGGGTCACTGGACCACAGAGCTCAGCAGGCTGCAGACAAGGCTGGCAACTAAACCCTCTGAGTTCCAACCTATAATCTTCCACTTTCTGGTGGAGCAGGCTTCGGCCATTCTAACCACCACCCAGTGAGGCCCATGTGGGAGCCATTACTCCCGACCTCAGAGGAGGGCTAGGTCAGATCAGGAGAGGAGGCCTGCCCAACTCTTAGGAAAAAGCTTTGCTGCTCCAAGTGTGGCCCAAAGACCAGCAGCATCTGCTGGTCATCCAGTAGGAATGCAGACTCCCAGGCCCCACCCCATACCTACTGAATCAGAGTCGGCATTTGAACAACATATTTGAGGATATCAGCAGGGCTGCATTCCTTGTGGAGGCTCCATGGGAAGAGTCCTTTTCCTTGCCTTTTCCAGTTGTAAAGGCCACCTAAACTCCTTGGCTCTAGACTCCTTGCTCTATCTTCAAAGACAGCCGCAGAACATTCAAGAAAATTTAAGAGCACGAATACAGGGAGCTGCATCTGGACTTACAGTCTTTCGGTCTGTGGTGTTGTCTTTCACAGTATTAAATATTCATTCCTGTTCGTTCAGTAGATATTCAGTAGGCACCTACCTCAGGCCAGGCATTGTGCTGGACTCAGGGGACAATCTGGCACAGTCTAGGTCCTCAAGAGCTCTGGAACAGTGTACGTTCCAAGGAAATGGAAGCCGAGGCCATGGTCCTTCTAGTCCTCTGGGGCAAATGTTTCCCTGGCTGCCTCCCCCTGAAGATCCCTCTCCCCTTGCTGTTGACGGCAGAGAACAACGAGCAGTCATGACTGCAGGTGCTAGAATCAGAACCTTGCACACTGTAGGGATATACTGTATGTACATAGATCTGAATGGCTCAGCTGTGGTTAATTGCCTGGCCTTCTTCTCTTCCCTTCTTTCTCCACCATCGTCCTATCTCAAGAGGCCTCCTTTAGTCTTTCCTACCATTTTTTCCCTAGGTCTTCCAAAAATCTCCTGTGTGCATTTTGCCGGTCTATATAGCCAGAAGAACTGGGGATCCAACAGCTCTCAGGAGTTTGTTTTAAGCTCGAATGACAAACACACATCATCCACCCCTGACGCACAGCACTTAGAAACATCTCTAGCTTTGTAACCTGATGCTTCTTTTTGAAGACTCTCTGGCTCAAACGCATAGTTGGGGCAAGGCAACCACCCGCCCACAGGCGCCAGGACGCTGGGCCGCCTCCAGCAGCCCCGCTCCCCAAAGATTAAACGCAGCTGTAACGCTCTGACGTGCCAGGCAGCCCGGCAGCTGGAGGAGATTTTGAAGGTCCGAGGCACCTCCCCTTTTCTGCTATTAGCAGCAAACACAGCTCAAACTCCAGGGGGGACAGAGGGAGCAAGAATCAAGCAGGGCCATTTGAAGCGGTATAATCCAAACTCCCATCCAGGCTAGGAGGCAGGGATTTTAGAAATGCATTCCTACAGAAGAGAATAAGCCATTGGGTTGTTCCAAAGTGATGGCGCGGAACAGATGGCCTGTCCGAGGGCCTGAGCCCACACCCCACCCTGGTTCTCCCCAGCGTGCACCCGAGCTAGGCTCCTTGTCCGCGATCAAGTTGCGGAGGCGGCTCAGACTCCCACCTCCCCCGTGATGGGGATGCGGATTATGGGATGCCCTCCCGAGAGCGCTGAACCCGATCTCTGGGATGGAATGTCTGGCGTAGATTCCATCTTACTGAAAGGAAAAGAAAGAAAACTGCGTCTGGCTTTCCGTAGAAAAATATAGACAAACTCCCTCTCCCCAAGTCCTTGTTTACAACAAAGCTGACGCAGAGGAGCTCGTGTGTGTTTACCTAAGTCACTTGGGTTTTCAAAATACAGAGGAGCTGGAGGGCTCTGGGGCGCGTCCAGGCTGGAAGTGGGGGGCAGGCAGGAGAAAGAGAGGGACCCAGCGCTCCTTCAGAAGCTCCGCGAAAAGGTAGATGCCCCAACTCCTTCATCCTCACGACTGCAAGGATATGTATGAGCAAGGCGTGACGGATGCCATCTTCCAGATGGGGAAACTCGAGCTCGGCAAGAGGAAAAGCAGTTCCCTCTGGAACACCCACATTCACACAGCAAAACCAGGATTCAGAGCCTGCTTGGCCGGACTCCGAATGCTTTCCTCTACAACCCACTGTGTTTAGAAAGCCAACAAGAACTCCAGAAACCTCCCCCAAGGAGGGCAGAGGTGGAGCCAGACAGGTGGAAGGTAGACTTGTAATTAAAGCTTGGAAAATCCATGACATCCTCAGGAAACTGAGAACGCACGGCTGCGTTTCCAGGGGGTGCGGTTGGGGCTCCGGCGTTGGCGGCCCTGCCCTCTCTCATCACCGGGGACCGATCCTGGCAGGTGTGCACCCCTCCTCCACCAGCCGTGGAGCTGCCCTTCCAGCTACATCTGCTGCAACAGAAACCCGCACGTCCCCCAGCCTCCTTCCAGCCACCCGGTCACCACCCTCGTTCTTACGTGGCTTTCATTTCTAGGCCTGGAGCCCCTGTCTACGTGGCTGTCCTAGAGGTGAAGCCTTGCCCTTGCCTCACCCAGCTCCAAACCTGATGGACCTCCAGGTGGCCGCCCAGCTACCTTAGCTTCTCACCACCATGGAGATTCCGCTTTGCGTGTCCCACACTTGGGCCTTAATAGACCCTCGTCATTTGTCAAATGCAGTTATTCATGTGGACACAGCAAGTTCTCGGCCACCTCCCTCAGAATCCAGCTCCCCAAGTGGTTGCTCTCCTCCCCCGGTGCCCACCTCTGCCGTAAGGTCTCGGCGTGCCGCCCAGTCTGGCTCACCAGAGCCAGAGCCATTCCCAGGTGCAGCAGACACCGTCCTTGGGGTGGCCGTGGAGACAAGGTAGGCTCTGGCGTGGATGTGTAAACCACGTAGGGCAGAGCTTTCGCTGCCCTGGCAGCAAACACAGTTATGAGACTTAATCACAGCATTGGAACAATGAATGGTTTTCACCAGTAACTTTTAACGAAAGGATTTACTGATTTTAGCATGACCCATCTAACTGAACACGTGTCACACGGACATCCGACTCCTCCTCGTCACTGGAATAACAAAGCCCTGAGAGGCAGAGGTGCCAAACGAAAGCCTAATCAAGCAGACAGTGCCGAGGGAGGCAATGCCTGACTTTGCCACCGCAGGGAGCTGGGGAAAGAGGGGTAAGGAGAAGTATAAGAGCCAGACGTTCTGTGAAATATGGAGAACTCAGTCGCTCACGGACAGTGTTCGCTCAGGCAAGGCAGCTACGAGGGACACCACCGAGTGACAGGGCGGGAAACTGGAACACCGACAGCCGGGCAGCCCAGAATCTCTGGCCCACGTTCAAGAGCACAAGTGCAAGCAAGTGGGCGGAGAGGCCAGCATCCGCTCTGGCCCGGCCTGCAGGTTCGGTCTTGGCGTGCCTGACCAGGCCTGGCCGTCCCTGCTGGCTGCTCTCCCCGCCTCCTCAGGGGCCCCGGACAGTGCCTTTACCTGCTGCCCCGTGACGGCCTTAGCTCCTTCTTTGGGATAGGCCTATCTCCTCCCAGGAATCAGCTCTCGGCAGGACACCCTGGTGCCTCTTCAAAGCCAACCCCGCAGACGGGCCAGGACACGCCTCGCCAGCCTCCCGGCAACTCTCCCTCCAACCCAGAGAGCCCGCCAGCACTTGCTTACTGGCCTTTCCAACTTTCACCTGAGCCATCTTTCACAGACTCACCTGGAGAGCTCGGTAACTCACAGATTGCTGGGATCCACGTTAATTTAATTAGTGAGCCCGGAAAGGGGGGGGGGGTCTAAGAATTTGCCTTTCTAGTAAGTTCCTGCGTGATGCTGATGCTGTTGGCCCCCAGAGAGCCCACGACTGTGCCAGAGAATGTCTGAGTGCTGGAATCGGTGCAAGGCACAGCCGGCGTTCACCCATCCTGCCAAACCCGCCGGTCCTGAGCCCGAGGTGGAACTAGCCAGGAAAACACATAAACAGCCCTGCACTCCGGTCCAATACCAGACACTGTTCACCCCAAGGAGAGATCTGGCTCGAATATCGTCCTCGAGGTCCTGTTTTGGGGCAATCGACAATTAGATGAGACCCTTATGGCACTTGAAGACACACTATGTGAGATGTGCCCCAAGACAAACGTCTTTTTTGTGTGTGTGTTGGGCTTGATTTTATTTATTTTATTTTGAATTCCATTAGAGGTCACATGTGGTGTTATATTAGTTTCAGGTGTTCAATATATGATCCGGAGCTTCCATAGGTCACCCAGTGCTCATCACAACAAGGGCCCTCCTTAATCCCCATCACCTGTTTCACCCATACTCCTACCTGCCTCCCTTCTGGGAGGTGTGTTCTCTAAGAGGCTGTTTCTCTCTCTCTCTCTCTCTCTCTCTCTCCTTTGCTTGTTTTTGTTTGTTTCTTAAATTCCACATATGAGTGGAGTTAGTCTGACCGCCTTATTTCGCTTAGCATTATACCCTTTAGCTCCATCCATGTCATTGAAAATGGCAAGATCTCATACATGAAAAGCCCTCAGCTAATGTTGTCCTCAATGGGGAAAAACAGAGATTTTCCCCTAAGCTCAGGAACAAGACAGGAATGTCCACTCTTACCACTTTTATTCAACATAGTACTGGAAGTCCTAGCCACAGCCATCAGACAACAAAAAGAGGAAAAAAAGGCACCCAGGTTGGTAAGGAAGAAGTAAAATTTTCACTATGTACAAACGACATGACACTATATACAGAAAATCTGAAAGTTTCCACCAGAAAACTACTAGAAGAGGTCAATGAATTCAGTAAAGTCAGGATACAAAAATCAAGGTGCAGAAATCAGTTGCACTTCTATACACTAGTAATGAAGCAGCAGAAAGAGAAATTAAGAAAACAGTTCCATTTTGGGGCCCCTGGGTGGCTCAGTCGGCTAAGCATCCAGCTTCGGCTCAGGTCATGATCTCGTGGTTCGTGAGTTCGGGTCCCACATCGAGCTCTGTGCTGACAGCTCAGAGCCTGGAGCCTGCTTCAGATTCTGTGTCTCCCTCTCTCTCTGCACCTCCCCTGGTCATGTGCTTGCTCTCTCTCTCTCTCAAAAATAAATAAATGTTAAAAAATTTTTAATAAAAATTTTAAAATTCTTTTTTAATGTTTATATATTTTTGAGACATAGAGACAGAGCATGAGCAGGAGGAGGGCAGAGAGAGAGGGAGACACAGAATCCGAAGCAGGCTCCAGGCTCTGAGCCGTCAGCACAGAGCCCGACGCGGGGCTCGAACTCACAGACCGTGAGATCATGACCTGAGCTGAAGTTGGCCGCTTAACCTACTGAGCCACCCAAGCGCCCCTAAAAATTTTAAAAAAAGAAAACAATCCCGTTTACAATTACACCAAAAATAATACACAGGAATAAACCTAACCCAGGAGGTGAAAGACCTCTACTCTGAAAACTATAAAACATGGTTGCAAGACAGACTTCTTACTGAAATCCAGGCAGCTGTGGAGTCCAGGTTCTTAGCCTCCCTTGTATTTACGACACTGGCAAGTGACAGGGGCCAGGCAGCCTGAGGGGCAGCCCCCCACCCCCACCTCCGGGAAGGCGTTCTCCGGAGTTCCTCTTTGGGCCCTCTCTGGAGCTGCTCCTTCTGGAGGAAGTGCCCGGCAGTATTTCACTCATTTACAAACCATGGAGTTCTGCGCCCTGGAGACCGTGTGATGCCGCAGCCTTCCCACATTGGGGGAAGAGAACCCGGGGCTTGAGGTGAAGGAATTCGAGTCTCTAACTGGATAGGTGACCTCAAACACTGTCTCAGCAACGCTGATTCGGTTGTTTCTTCTGTTAAGGGGGAAAAAAATCTGTCCTAATTCATAAGGTTATCACAAATGTCATGATGATATATTGTGACATTATTTTATGACATTATCCATTCACGTTTGCGGTTACTTTTTCTAGGACGGATTACTTACCCACAAGTAGCTTTCCCCCCTGCTCTAGGACACTCTCCTGAGCCCCTCTCTCCTCCTTTATTTTTTTCCGCCGGTAGCTATATTCATTAAACACCTGTTGAGCCCCTTTTCCTTGCCAAACACTGCACCAAATACCATAGTCCAAAAATGAAGCAGACAAGATACTCAGCCTTAAAGAGCTCTCAGCCAAGTGGGAGTGATAGCAAGTGTCGAATAATCCCACTCGAGCAGGACGTGTTGATACAGGAGTGTACAGAGGGCACTCAGAAGCAGACCTGTGGCAGTCAATTCCTGCTCAATTATTTAGTCTTCCTTCTTCCTTAGTAACAGGAGTCTCAGTTTCTAGTTCCATACAGCACCACACAGAATAAAGATTATGTATATTTTCCATCCTCCCAGGCAGTTAGATGGGACCATGTGACTAAGTTCTAGCTAATGGGATGTAATTGGAAATTAGAAGTATAAAGATACTTCTAGAAAACCTCCTTAAACGGCAATTGGAATGGAGAGCCTAGGTGGCTCAGTTGGTTAAGTGTCCGACTTTGGCTCCGGTCATGATCTCCCTGTTCATGGATTCGAGATCTGTGTTGGGCTCTGTGCTGACAGCTCAGAGCCTGGAGCCTGCTTCAGATTCTATGTCTCTCTCTGTCTCTACCCCTCCCCTGCTTGTGCTCTGTCTCTCTCTAAAATAAGTAAACATTTTTAAAAATTTAAAAAAAAACAGCAGGGGCGCCTGGGTGGCTCAGTTGGTTAAGCGGCCGACTTCAGCTCAGGTCATGATCTCGCGTTCTGTGAGTTCGAGCCCCGCGTCGGGCTCTGTGCTGACAGCTCGGAGCCTGGAGCCTGCTTCCAATTCTGTGTCTCCCTCTTTCTCTCTGCCCTTCCCCTGTTCACGCTGTGCCTCTATGTCTCTCAAAAATAAATAAACATTAAAAAAAAAAAAACACACAGCAATTGGCATGTACCCTTTCCCCCTACCCCTGCCTCTATCTTGTTGCCTGGAATACAGATGTGATGGCTGGAGCCCCGGCTGCATCTTAAGCCACGAGGATAGATCTATTCCTGGGATGACAGAGACGTGAAATGTAAGGGGTCTGGATCTCTGACAGCTTCATATACCAGTCCCAGGCTGCCTACCTCCAGAATTTATTCATATGAGAGAAAAGAAACTTCTATCTCATTTTAAGCCATTATTCGGCACTTTCCCAGCTATCTCCGAAGACGCTCACCGTCCCCTCCGCTCAGCTCCCCAAGTTCATTTTATCCAGCCCAGATTAAACTCATGGTTTCTGGGGCGTTTCTGGTTTTGCCTTCCGTTCCTTGTAGGCTGCAGCACCTTTTCTCCCTGATTCCTGGAGTTGAGAGACTTTGGTTTCAGTCATTTCCAGTTTAAAGGACAAGCGAAATACTGGATCCCCCTACTCCTCCGCCATGTTGGCCTTAGTCGGATATGTTAATTAACTTGACCGCGGTAATCTTTTCACACCGTATATGCCTATCAAATCATCACGTTGGACACCTGGCGTCTTCCCTCAGAGAATCCACGTTGCAAACAGTGATACCCGCAGATCCTTGCAGGATTCCTGTTGTCTCTCCTTCTCAGTGGAAAGATTTCAACCTAAGTAGAGAGATACCAGACCAGAAACTCCTCTTCAAGCAAGCAAACATTCTACAGCCAGACTGGGCTGTGCCGGCTGACTGAAATGTTCTTACTGTTGCAGGAGAACATGCAGGGGCGTCCGGGAGAACGGTCTGCCTCCTCTGTTTATGTGAAATTAGAGCAAAGACCTCTAACTCTGGTACAGAGGCAGCCAGAATGACAGAGAACCTTTAAGCCATTATTATTTTGGGTTTTCTGACACATACAACTGAACCTAATTGCAACTAACTCAAAGCCAGATCATGAGTGCCCTCAGGACTTTGGACTTTTTTATACGGGCAATAAGGAGCTATAGACAGTGTACTGGAGTAACTTGATGTGGAGAAATAGAGGAAGAAGCAATAGAAATGACCTAAGGTGTAAGGGGACCGTCAAAACTTATTTCTATCAATAGAAATGAGGAGCTCTGATCTGAAGAAAACGCAGACGAGCCTGGTTTTAGGCAAGTTGTCGGCAACGATGGAAAAGCCCAAAAGGGGGCTGGAGAGGGAGAAGCGAATCTTGAGAGAGAGGTAAGGCCTGAAGCTACAGATTTGGAATCGCTCATAAGTAAGAGCCGACATGCTACGGCGTGGACAGACTTTGAGGACTAGAGGTTCAGGAGCCTCTCAGGAATTTTCCTGGTAGAATCTTAAACGGACCCCCATACACAGCGGGCAGAGAGAGACCAGAGAAAGAGGCTGCTCCATGTTGCTAGGTGGCAATTCTAGTAACAGCAAAGGGAACTTACATACCAGGCTTGTCTTGGGCAGCAGCAAAATGGACAGACCCCCGGACCACCCTTCAAAGCTTAAAAGTTTATAAAGAGGCTCTAACTGGGTTCAGCCACGTGTACTGTGCAGGTGTTTTCAACACCATGTCCCCGCGTCAAGGCCGTGGCCTTGGGAGCAGGCTCTGGGCGTGGGAAAGGCAAGTGGAATCCACATTCCAAGGACAGAGAAGGGATACGGAGCCTCTGGGTGCCCGGGGTCCAGCTCCTGGGTCAGTCGGCGGGCCCATTTTCTTGATAACGTTCCCCAACAAGGACGGTACACGAAGTGAGGTAAACCAGTCACAAAAAGGATAAAAACTATCTGATTGCACATACGTGAGGGACCTAGAGTAGTCAAATTCATAGACACTGAAATTAAAATAGTGGTTGCAGGGCTGGGGAAGGGGAGAATGGGGAGCTAGTATTTAATGGGGACAGAGCTTCCGTTTTTTAAGATGAGAAAGTTCTGGGGCGCCTGGGTGGCTCAGTCGGTTAAGCGGCCGACTTCAGCTCAGGTCATGATCTCACGGTCTGTGAGTTTGAGCCCCACGTCAGGCTCTGTGCTGATGGCTCAGAGCCTGGAGCCTGCTTCTGATTCTGTGTCTCCCTCTCTCTCTGCCCTTCCCCTGCTCACTCTCTGTCTCTATGTCTCTCAAAAATAAATAAACATTGAAAAAAAAATTTTTAAGATGAGAAAGTTCTGTAAACGGGTGGTGGAGACGGCTGTGCGACAGTACGAATGTTCTCAATACCACGGCCCTGTACACGCACAAATGGTTAGGGTGGTGAAAACTACAGACACGCGTAAATACAGGAAGGAAGAGAGGAAGGAAGGAAGGAGGGAAAGAAATATCTAGTAACTTCTAAAGCAATAGATGAGGGGCACCTGGGTGGTGGCTCATTCAGTTAAGCATCTGACTCTTGATTTTGGCCAGGTCGTGATTTCATATTTCGTGAGATTGAGCCCCACATTAGGCTCTGCACTGACAGCACGGAGCCTGCTTGGAATTCTCTCTCCCTCTCTCTCTGCCCCTCCCCTGCTCATTCTCTCTCTCTCTCTCTCTGTCTCTCTCAAAATAAATAAAGATTTTTTTTAAAAAGCAATGGCCGAAACCCCAAAAGTAGGTGAGGTTTCCTGAGAAAGGAAAAACTGAGCAGAGGAACAAAAGAAAGAAGCTGGTCTAAAGAAAGAGAGACAGTGGGCTTGAGAGGTGCGACGAGAAGGAAAGACTTAATGTCACAGAAGGGAAAGAATCAGCCACACAAGCAGGGGCTTCTGGAGAGTGGCAGCGCCAGAGAGAGAGACACTGTTCAACAGAGTCTAGCTGGATTATTATTGTTTTAATGTTTATTTATTTTTGAGAGAGACAGCACGAGTTGGGGAGGGGCAGAGAGAGAGGGAGACACAGAATCCGAAGCAGGCTCCAGGCTCTGAGCTGTCAGCACAGAGCTCCATGCAGGGCTCGAACTCACGGGCTGAGAGATCATGACCTGAGCTGAAGTCGGACGGACAACCGACTGAGCCACCCAGACCCCATAGCTGGATTATTCTGGTAACAAAGGAGTCTCTGCATTAGCACTGAGTTCAAGTCCGAGGGCAGGTGATGACCGTCTAAACCAGATTTCTCACAGCTGCTCAAAGCAAACGCCCCGTTCAGCAAGCCCAGGCCCGCACAGGGAGCAAGCCCGGCCCCTATTCCCTTGTAACAATTGTCAAAGCAAAAGGCTGCCTGCATGAAGCACGGCGGAGAATCCCTCACATCAGAAGGCAGTTTCTGGGCTCCTGTGGAAACTCAGAAATGCAGAGTAAAGAGTGCCTACAGCATGCTGCGGGGGCAATGCCAGGGAAAAGAGAGGTAAATGGTCCCAGAGAGAAGAGAATTCTAGAAAAGAATCTTCACGGTGTCAAAACTGCTCCCCTCTCCTTTGAGTCAGTCTGGGGAGGTAACCTCTAACACTCGATTTATCTGTGGTCACTTCAACAACTAACTGAGGCAATGAAGAAAAACAAAACAAAACAAAAAACCCTTAGCTTCATGTCTGGGAACGGAATTTCTCATGGTGGGGGAGGGACGTTTTCCATAGGAAAGTACGTTTATAAACCCTCAGGCGGCAGGTTTGATTGGAGGCACAGGTTGACAGGAGACAAGCCAATGAAAGAGAAAGTTAAACGCAGCTGCCCCAGTGCCGGGGGAGACGACAGAGACAGAGGCCCGGTAGGGCTGCAGAGTCACCAAAGAACTTCAAGACTCGAGGGTTCTCCTAGTCCACTGTTTGCTGCTCTGTAAGGAAACTGCACTCCTTCTGTCTCCTCACACTTTATTAAGTAGGGAGGTTTGAATAAAAAATGAGGAACTCTGGATGGACTCCACGTTGGCACATCAGGGTAGCGATAAAGAGAGAGCCCCAAAGCTAGAGCGGAGAGCAAGAACTCACTGGACACGGGAGGCCGGAGCCAGAGGTGACCGTGAGGAGGAGAGCAGGAAGACCCAGGCAACACCTGGGGTGAATCGCCACAGAGGACAGGGCTCCGGGAACCGCCATGCTGGGGCTGGGGCTTGCTGTCATGGCCAATCAATCTCTTTGGCAATAAACGACTGGCATCCTTATTCTGCCTGGTCCTGTCTCCTTCGATCCTACGTAACAAGGATGAGGGAGTGGCTCTCAGTGTCATGGAAGACTGAGAGATTAAAGAAAAGGAGAACTCTCGAAAGGTCATCGGATTTACAAAACTGCAAGTCACCGATGACATTGGAAAGAGGATGTTCAGCAGAAGCAAGGTCAGGGTCTTTCCAAGTAATGATGCAGTCTGTGCACTGCACAAAGACAGCCCGTCTGCAGGGCGCCTCTCCCTTCCCAGGCATCACAGAGGGGCGTTCACCACCGTCTTCCAGCCAAAGGAGAAGAGTGTCCTGAGGAATGGGTCCCTCTTCTTAACAGGCACAAAGGTGGCTGATGGGCCAGCAGCAGCTTTGGTGGGGACAGAGGCAGAGGGCAAGAAGGTTATGAAGGGGTTGCTAGTGAAGAAATTAAAGCCATGAGGGGCGCCCGGGTGGCTCAATCAATTATGCATCTGACTCTTAATTTCGGTTCAGGTCATGATCTCGAGGATTGTGGGATTGAGCCCCATATCAGGGTCTGCACTGATAGCATGGAGCCTGCTTGAGATTCCCTCTCTCTCTCTCTCTCTCTCTCTCTCTCGCTCTCGCTCTCGCTCTCGCTCTCTCTGCCCCTACCCCGCTCTCTGTCTCTCAAAAAAGTAAGCATTAAAAAAAAAGAAAGAAATGAAAGCCATGTATTCGGAGCTTCTATACAGGGATGCATATTCTTTATCTATTGCCACAAAACAAATTACTCCACAATTTAGCAGCTGAAAACAACACACGTTTCTTATCTCATTGTTCTGTGAATCAGGAACCCAGGAGCAACTTAGCTGAGTGCTTCTGGCTCAGCCTCACTCATAACGCTGCAGTAAAGCTGTCAGCTGGGGCCGAAGGACCCACTTCTAAGCTTCTTCCTGGGGAAGTTGGTGGGCTTCGGTTCCTCCCAGCTGCCGGGCTGAGGGTCTCAGGTCTTGGCCGCACCACGTGGGCTTTCCCACACTGTTGCTCACAGCATGGCACGGTGCTTCCCCCAATGTAAGCGATCCGAGAGAGAGGGGTAAAAAGAGAGAAGAGAGGGAAAGGGGAGAGAATGAGAGGGAAGGGGAGGGACAGGAAGGGAAGGGAAGACAAGAGGAGAAAAGTGGATGTTCGATATAGAAGCCACAGTGTTTTATAACCTAATCTCAGAAGTGACATCCACCCCTTTTGCTGAATCCGATTCTTTCAATAGGTCAATAAGGCCACTCCTCAGGGCGCCTGGGTGGCTCAGTCGGGTAAGTGTCCAACTCTTGATTTCGGCTCAGGTCATGATCTCACGGTTCATGGGATAGAGTCCCATGCTGGGCTCTGTGTGACAGTGCAAAGCTGGCTTGGGATGCTGTCTCACCCACTCTCTCTCTCTCCCTCAAAATAAATTTAAAAATAAATAAACTTTAATTTTTTTTTTAATGTTTTATCCATTTTTGAGAGACAGAGAGGCAGAGCATGAGCAGAGGAAAGGCGGAGAGAGAGGGAGACACAGAATTTGAAGCAGGCTCCAGGCTCTGAGCTATCAGCACAGAGTCCGACGCGGAGCTCGAACTCACAGACTGTGAGATCACGACCTGAGCTGAAGTCGGCCGCTCAACAGACTGAGCCACCCAGGCGCCCCTAAACTTTAAAAATAAATAAGTTAGTCCTTATTCAAAGCTTGGGGATTACATGAGAGGGTTGATACTGGGAGATGGGGATCATTGGAGGGTTGATACTGGGAGATGGGGACCATCTTAGAAGCTGCTGATCAGGACAGAAAGGCCCAACCACTATTTCAGAAAGAAGATAAAACCTTTCTCTTACCCTGGGGGTAAAAATCAATAAAAGACATACAGAATTTGGGAGAAGCTCCAAGCTCACTTTATGCAGGGACTAGAGTGTGCTCCAGTTGGTGACACAGTGGCTGAACTGAGCCGGGTGGCAGAAATAGTTGCCAATGGCTGCCATGCAGCAGGGGTCTGGTCACCTGCCTCGTGGCCTTTAGCTCTGGTGCCCACACAGGCTGTCTGCATCTACCTTGTGTGGGTATAAAGAAAGTTCACGGATGCCAACAAAGGTTTCTAATCCAGAGAAACAGCCCAGGCAAAAATCTTAAAAGGCATCCCAAGAAAACAAAGCACCTCACAGGTCAGCTTTGTTTCTGCTTTCTGTGTGGGCAGATCTGTTCTGAGGAAGTGTGGAGGGAAGAACATACTCCCCAGACCAGCCGGTGACAGGCAGCATCTGTGTCCCACACTTCCCCTCCCTAGGGCCACCAGGCGCCCCACGTGGCTGGGCTTGAAAGTTCTGTGTGAAGTTTCTCATCTCAGCCTGACTCACACCCACCATGAGACTCTCTTTGCTTTCTTTCAAACTTCCGGAGCACAGAGAAGCCCAGGAATGAAAGAGAGAGATTCTCAACTCAGAACACACTGTTATCCAACTATTCCGGATTCTTTCGGAAGCTCCTGACATTTCTGAACCACTCTGGAATTGCTTTAACTCATAAATCTATATGCCAACGGTCTGTTGTGATAGGTCAGCTCCAGTCCGTGGGTTCCCTGAGATGAGCCAAGAAGGGACAGAACTAGAAAGTAGGCCAAGCTGGTAGGCATGGTGGCAGGAAATTGTCATGCACGAGATTACAGTTGGGGGTCAGCTCATCAGGGAAGGAGATGCACAGTTACCGTGAACCCGAACATCAAAGTCAAGGGCAGAGACTGACGTGAGATCAAAGGGAAGACATACATAAAATAGAATCTGCATAAGAGTCAAGGCTAATGCCCAGCAGTTCCAAGTGACCCGGGAAAACATCGACAGCTCCGGCCAGAGAGTAGAGGCCAAGAACCAGCAGCCATTCCTAAAAGCAGGCGCCAAGTCTGACTTGTTTAACATTCTGTCCCGATAACAGGCACAGGGATAAATTCGGGTGCTCAGGCCAACCAGGAGAACACAGGGGTATCCGTGTAGATACCCATAAATCAAGGTCTGGGGTCCAAGATGGGCATCAGGAAACTAACGGGAAGAATACAGATCCGAGGCTGGGGACAGCAGCTCAGGATCGAGAACATTAACCCAACCAAGCTGTGATCGCTGATGGCAAGGCATTCTCAGGATTAATTATAGACTTAAGTAATTCCAGGATTCATCGTTCGAAGCAGCCTTTCTGCTTCTGCTAGCCTGAGGACCGGAACCACGTCTGTCTTGCTTATTGGGTCTCCCCTGGTCTAGCACAAGCCTTGTATGAAATAAGTTCTCTGTAAATGTGTGTTGAGGAAACAACTTTTCCCAGAAAAAAGTGGGACCCTGCAGGAATTCTGGGGCACAGGTCTCAGACCCAAAAAGCATGGGTCAGCACAGAAGTAGACACTTTCTTTTCCCAGTGAAAGAGAATCAAGGCAAGCCAACTGAGCCCAGATTTCAGAGTGAGAGTGAACAATAAGATGCCAGCCTTCCATTCCATGTTCTTCACCCTGTCTCCCCCGGGTCTCCTTCAAGTGACAACAGCCATTCACCTTTCCCGGGCCTAATCTCCAGATTGTGGATATGTGTAGGCAGAAACCAAGCTAGCAACGTCCGCATGAGACTGAAATGTTTCCTCGACCTATAGCTAGGGGTGGCCTTGAGCAAATCACTTAACCTGTCTCAATTATAGCCTCAAATTATTTCCTCATCTGTCCTGGGCGGAAGCTTTTCCATTTGCTGCAGTCCCACTTTTGATTTTTGCTTTTGTTGCCTTTGCTTTGGGCGTCAAGCCCAAAAAGTCATTGCCAAGACCGATGTCAAGGAACTTACCCCCGATGTTTTCTTCCTGGGGTGTTACAGTCTTACATTCAAGTTTTAATCCACTTTGGGTTCATTTGTGTATATAGTGTAAGATACAAATCCAGTTTCATTCTTTTGCATATATGACTGTCCAGTTTTCTCAACATCATTTATTGAAGAAACTATCCTTCCCCATTGTAAATTCTTGGCTCCTTTGTTGAAAATTAACTGACCACATATGCATGGGCTTATTTCTGAGCTCTGTTCTATTCCACTGGCCCACGTGCCTGCTTTTATGCCAGTACTATACCGTTTTAATTACTGTGGGTTTGAAACGTGGTTTGAAATCAGGAAGTGTGATGCCTCCAGCTTTACTCTTCTTTCTCAAGATCGCTTTGGGTATTTGGGAGTTTTCATGGTTTCATACATATTTTAGGATTGCTTTTTCTATTTCTATTTAATAAAATTTGGAATTTTGATTAAAATTGCATTGAGGGGTGCCTGCGAAGCTTAGTCGGGTAAGCGTCCAACTTTGGCTCAGGTCATGATCTCACAGTTTGTGAGACCCAGACTCCATCGAGCTCTGTGCTGACGGCATGGAGCCTGCTTGGGAGTATCTCTATCCCTCTCTCTCTGCCCCTCCCCTGCTCTTTCTCTAAATAAATAAACAAACAAACAAACTTAACAAAAAGATTGCATTGAATCTACAGATTGCTTTGAGTCATATGGACATTTTAACAATAATAATTCTTCCCATCCATGAACATAGAATAACTAAAAAAAGAAAAAACACCATTGACAAAATGAGAAGGCAACCCATAGTACAGGAGAAACTATTTGTAAGCCTCATAGCCGATGAAGGATTAATATCCAAAGTATGCAAGGAACTCACACAACTCAATGGCAAAAAAAACCCAACTTAAAAACGGGGGAAGGGTCTGAACACATAATTTTCCAAAGATGACATATAAATGGCCAACAGGTGCATGAAAATGTGCTCGACATCATTAATCATCAAAGAAATGCAAATCAAAACCACAGTGAGATAACACCTCACACCTGTCAGAATGGCTAGTATCAAAAACAAAGAACAAATGCTGGTTCAGATATAGAGAAAAGAGAACCCTTGTCCACTGTTGTCAGGCATGTCAACTGGTGCAGTCACTATTGAAAACAGTATTGGAGTTCTTTAAGAAATTTAAAATAGAACTACCCTATGATGCCCACTTCTGGGTGTACACCTAAAAGACATGAAACTATTATCTCGAAGAGGTATCCGCGTCCCATGCTCACTGCGGCATTATTCACAATCGTCAAGTTACGGAAACAACCTAAGTGTCTGTCGGTGGATAAATGGATCAAGAAAAATGTGGTTTATATGTACAGTGGAATATTATTCAGCCTGAAAAAGAAAGGAGATTGCCGTCATTGGCAACAACCTGGGCCGACCTAGAGGGAATTATGGTAAGTGAAACAAAGCAGACAGAGAAAGACAAATACGGCCAGGTGTCCCTTATGTGTGGGACCTAAAAAGAAAAAAAAAAAGTTTTTTTTAAGTTGAACTCATAGAATGGGAAAGTAGAAAAGTAGTTGGCAGGGATTGGGGTGCGAGAAATAAGGAGAGGTTGGGGCGCCTGGGTGGCTCAGTCGGTTGAGCGGCTGACTTCGGCTCAGGTCATGAACTCACAGTCTGTGGGTTCGAGCCCCGCGTTGGGCTCTGTGCTGACAGCTCAGAGCCTGGAGCCTGCTTCAGATTCTGTGTCTCCCTCTCTCTCTCTCTCTGCCCTTCCCTTGCTCATGCTCTATCTCTCTCTCTGTCAAAAATAAATAAACGTTAAAAAAAATTTATAAAAAGAAAAAAAAAAGAGAGGTTGGTTAAAGAGGAAAATTTTCCAGCTAGAAGATGAATACGGTCTGAGGACCTAATGTATAACATGGTGACTGTAGTTGATAACACTCTACGGTATGACTGAAATTTGCTGAGAGAGTGGAACTTAAATGTTCCTTAAATAAATAAATATGTAAGCCGATGAACATGTTCATTAACTCAACAGCGAAAATCCTTTCACAGTGCATCCATATATCAAATCATCACACCGTAACTTTAAATACCTCACAATTCTTATATTGCCAGTAAAGCTGAAAAACAAAACAAAACAAGAAGAATGTTTCCTCATCTGCGGAAGGAAAGGGCATTCGACCAGAAAGAAGGTTCTGTGGTTCCCTTTCTTTTCTGATACCCTGTGATTCAATTACCCTGGTCCCTTTTGAAGGAGGACACACACGAGGACTGACCCACCAGGAAGACACGTGGTGGCTCACCAGCCTCTAATGAGAAGTGGATGAGCCTAGAAGAAATGCCGTCGACACACCCTCTCCATTCTGTTTCCATGGAGTCTGGCTTCTGCGGGAACGCGGTGTGTGTGGAGGAAGGGAAACATATTTCCTGTAGGCAGTTACTTATGCTTCCTCAGCCCCCTGGAGAAGAGGCAGCGTGACAGAGCCGAAAGCTCGCTGGGTTTGAAGATGAGAGGAACTGGGTGTTGGTGCCAAAGCGAGCGTGCGCGCTTGGCAGTTCACCCCGCTCCCTGGGCCCGTCCGTAACGCGCAGAAACCCCAGCCCTGCCCGCCGCACCAGAGGGCTGGGAAAAAGGCCTCTCCCAAACAGTGAACGCTCGGCAGGTGTGCAAGAATGGCTGGCAGGACGGGAGAAAATGTGGACGCAAACGGGCCGTGGTCTGGCGACGCAAAGGCCTTCTTGAATATCTGTACATTCTAGAAAATTAAAATGAGAACTGGACTTTGTGAGTCTGCCTGGTAAGAGACAACGCGGCAAAGTTGTCGAACCGGTAAGACCGGAGGATCATTGTTCCGACTTTGCCCTTTACTGGTGGGGCAACTATGTACACATCACTTCGCCTCCCTTGAGTCTCAGTTTTTTCATCTGTAAAATGGGTATAAGGGGCGCCTGGGTGGCTCAGTCAGTTGAGCGACCCACTTCAGCTCAGGTCATGATCTCACAGTTCGTGGATTCGAGCCCCGTGTTGGGCTTGCTGCTGTCGGTGCAGAGCCTGCTTTTTCTTCAGACCCTCTGCCCCTCTCCAGCTGCTCATGCTCTCTCTCTCTTAAAAGTAAGTAAATAAACATTTCTTTTTAAAAACGGGTCTAATCTTCTGGCCCTTCCTTCTTCCCAAAGTTGCCACTGGATCAAATAAGGTCATGTCCTAAAAATATGGCTCGCTGTGAAGGGACACGCTCTCTGGGCATCAGTGCGTCGGCAAGTGCTGGGTACGCAGTAGGGGCTCCTTGCCAAACCAGTGAGACACACCCAGCCTCCACCACCAGAGTAGAGGAAATGGCTTCCTGAGTGGTCTGTGGGCAACTACCGGTTGCCACTAAAACCTTCCTCTCGAGCCTGGAATCTTTCCCATCGGCATCTCTCTTGTGGGGTGCATTCAGTTAAGAGATAACTCAGAGCACAAGGGTGTCCAGGCAAGGGACAAGTAAGGGCTGGAACCCCACCTCAACTCCACCCAACAGGTCCTGTGCCTGCCTGGAGTATTCTCGAATTCTCACGTGCAGCCTGCCACACGGAGCAGCACAGACCTCACCTGGAGGTTAGGAAAACAAGAGATCAGGGTGTGAATGACCAGTCGTTCCCGAGAATGGGAGGTCACTCTTCCCCGCCTCCCATTAGTAAAGAGAACTCTGGGGAGATAAAATGCCCACCAGTGAATTTTGCGTGTGCGTCTGCGTAAACCTTAGTCCTCGAGAGTATAAACCGTAGTCCAGGAAAGGGTAGTACGATGGAACCCATGCAGGAAGCCCAGCATTCGCCCTGGGAGCTGAGATGCATGGGCAAACGCTGGATGGGAGACCAGGGCAGCGAGGCGCCCCCTGGGTTCTGGGGGAAGAGGCAACGAAGGGAAGCTTGACCAACACAAACTTGCCTGACCTCATGCTCTCGCTGAAGGTCAATCCTTCCAGCTCGGGCTATGGGGGAATAACTACAGTGTGTGATACTACATGAGGGGCCACTGGGCTCCCCCTCTGACCTCCGAGCCCTCAGCCTTCCCCCAGAGTGCTCATTAGAGCTCTTCCTGTCCCCTCGTTTTGGCAACACGGTCAGACCCTGAGCACTGCTGAGTAGCTTCAGTCAACAGGGATATGCAGGTACAGCCGCTCCAAGGTCAAAGTGTCCACGTGGACCCTGGTGACTTCCGTGCCCCTCCTTTCTCTCCAGATGAGACACCTCATTGTCTGAGGCTTGTGAATCCTCCGGGGCGTTCTGGGAACTGGATGCTGGGCCATAAACAGAGACAGTGAACGTGCCACTAGGGGAGGGAAGGAGGTTTTCCTTCAGGGATGGCAGCACAATAGCCCGGGGCATAGCTTCCTATAAACCTTGGCAGTAGAGCCTCACAGCCAAGGGCACGCTCACCTCGCAGCAAGAGGGCGGGTCTGCAGCCAGGCTGCTTCTCCAGCTTTCTAGACAAGCCGAAGGGACACAGAAAAGGGTTTATTTTGTAGAAGGAAGGTTTTAACCTAACCCCGCCCTGCGGTGTCCATCCCCCTCACCTTCGGAGTCTGAGAAACTGACCCACGGAGTGAAGGCAAAGGAAGAAGACACATACAGGGAAACTGCACACTCTCCCTGAACCCCTGGTTTTGAGGAATGGGGAATAAAGGGCTATTTATTCTAAGAGGCCTTGTTGGTCTGCACGATGGCCTGGAAGTGAACCCTTTACAGCCTTTTCAAAGTTTCCTTCGATTTTAAAGCAAGATTGATCTGAAGACCAGAGTCAGCTCTCTTCAAGAACAGATATTGTGTTAACACAACAGTGCAGATGATTCTTCCAGTCCTTCTTGCAGCCTGCTTACCTTTCCCATGCAACTATCTGTGCGTTTGGATATGTTTGGACACCCACAGGTGTTAGGGAAAAGAAACACTCAGCTGGGTTCTCCCGGTCATCTCATCAAGTGATTCTCCAGCCTTTTAACTGGGGCTCCCTTTGGGTTCCCCAAACAGATCACCATGATGTAGGCCACCCCTAATATTTGTGGGGCGCAGCACAAGAGTGCAAATGAAGGCCCATACACAAAGGTCTAATATTTAAAAGTTGTAGATCGAGCTAAGAAATAAAATACATTACACCATCCTATCTTGACAAATACACATTCACAATGACTTAGAAGTCCAGGTTCAAATGCAGAACTCTTTTTTTTCTTTTAATGTTTGTTTATTTGTTTGTTTATCTATTTTGAGAGAGAGAGAATAGAGAGTGCCGAATGCAAGCAGGGGAGGGACAGAGAGAGAGGGAGACAGAGAATCCCAAGCAGGCTCCGCACTGTCAGCACAGAGCCTGACACAGGGCTCGATCTCATGACTGTGAGATTATGATCTGAGGTGAAATCAAGAGTCAGAAGCTTAACCAACTGAGCCACCCAGGCACCCCTTAAATGTAGAACTCTTATCCTCCTTAGAATTCTGCTGTACAGGGGGACCTGGGTGGCTCAGTTGGTTAAACATCCGACTTTAGTTCAAGTCATGATCTCACAGATTGTGAGTTTGATCCCCACATTGGGCTCTGTGCTGACAGCTCAGAGCCTGGAACTTGTTTCAGATTCTGTGTCTCCCTCTCTCTCTGCCCCTCCCCCACTCACACTCTGTCTCTCTCTCAAAAATAAATGAACATTAAAAATAAAAGAATTCTGCTGTACAGAGAGAGTCCCCCCACAAATGCTCAGCCCTAGGCTCCTGCATTCCTCTTCCTATACCCACTCTGCTTGCCCATGTCTCAAACCACATGTCCAGACACTATCCACACACTCCACTGACAGCCCTCCAATTTGCCGCTCTTTGAGCCTAGGGGAGCACGGACTGGCCACACTGACTTTGATCTCTGCCTTTGGCAGGATGGACCTGGAAAAGAGGCCTGAAGAAGACTGGAAGATGCCTGAAGAAGACTGGAAGAGGTCATTTAGGCAGGGAATTCTAGGTTTCCTAAAGATTCCCTAGGTATCCAGAGAATGTTCTAGAATTCTCTACGAATGTAGAGAATGATCTCAAAGAGGGGCATAGACTCTAGGCAGTCACATCTTCCTGGCCCTGTAACCTCCTTACTCATAAAGAGAGGCATGGCTGGAGGGGAGTCGTAGTGGAAGGTCCTCTAAATTCCAGAGCCAAGAATAGGAGAGGGCACCTAAGGACACTATTGCATTGTTAAAATGCCCATACTACCAAAAGCAATCTACAGATTCAATCAATCCTTATCGAAATTCCAATGGAATTTTTCACAGAAATAGAAAAATGGATTCTAAAATTCGTATGGAACCACAAAACAAAAACAAAAACCAAAACAAAGAGCCAAAGCAATCTTGAGAAAGAAGAACAAAGCTGAAGGCCTCATGCTCCCTGATTTCAAACTATATTACAAAGCTATAGTAATTAAAATAGTATAGTATTGACATAAAAACAGACACACAGAGAAATGGAAAAGAATAGAGAGCCCAGAAGTAAACCCACACATATATGGTCAATTCTTTTCTGACAAAGGAGCCAAGAACAGACATGGAGAAAGGACAGTCTCTTCAATAAACGTTGTTGGGGAACCTGGACACCAACATGCAAAAGAGTGAGACCAGGCCACATTCTTACACCATACACAAACATTAACTCAAAATGGATTAGACTTGAACACAAGACCTGAAGCCATAAAACTCCTAGAAGAAAACATAGGCAGTAAGCTCCTTGACATCAGTCTTGGTGATGTATTTTTAGATTTGACACCAAAAGCAAAAATCAACAAGTGGGACTACGTCAAACCAAAAGCGTCTGTGTGGCAAAAGGAACATCAAGAAAAAGAAAAGGCAACCTGATGAATGGGAGAAAATATTTGTAAATCATATATCAGATAATGGGGGTAATGTTCAAAACATACAAAAAACTCATACAAATCAATAGCAAATATATCCAATTAAAAAATGGGCAGAGGATCTGAATATATCTTTTTCAAAGAAGACATAAAGATGGCCAAAAGAGATATGAAAACATCACGAGTCATCGGAAAAATGCAAATCGAAACCGCGATAAGATATCACCTCATGCTTGTTAGAACGGCTATTATCAAAAAGACAAGAAATAACGAGTATTGACTGGCAAGAATGTAGAGACAGAACCCTTGTGCACCGTTGGTAGGAATGTAAATTGGTGCAGCCACTACTGAAAACAGTGCGGCGGTTCCTCAAAAATACAAACGTAGAACTACCATATGATCCAGCAATCCCACTTCTCAGCATTTATTTGAAGAAAGTAAAAACATTAGCTCCAAAAGATACGCACCCCTGTGTCCATTGCAGCATTATTTACAATAGCTAAGAGATGGAAACAACTTAAGTGTCTATCAACAGACAAATGGATAAAGAAGATGTTATATATACACACACACATATGCACATACGCACACGTAGAGAGAGAGTGGAATAGTATTCAGCAGTAATAAAGAAGGCAATCTTGCCATTTGTGACAACATGGATGGACCTCGAGGGCATTATGCTAAGTGAAATAAGTCAGGCATGGGAAGTCAAATACCTTATGATTTCACCCCATAAGTGGAATCTAAAATAAAAAAAAAACAAAAACAAGCTCAAAGACACAGAGAACAGATTGATGGCTGCCAGAGGCAGGGGCGTGGGGTGGGTGAAATGGGAGAAGTGAAATGGGTGAGTCAGAAGGTGCAAACTTCCAGCCATAAAATAAATAAATCATGGGGATGTAATATACGGCATGGTGACCATAGGAAACAATGCTGTGTTGCAGATCTGAAAGTTGCTATGAGAATAAATCTTAAAAGTTCTCATCACAAGAAAAAAATTCTGTAATTATATATGGTGACAGATGCTAACTAGAGCGATTATGATGATAATTTAGGAATATATGCAAATATCTAATCATTAAGTTATACACCTGAAACTAATATAATGTACATCAATTATACCTCAATTTAAAAAGAAGGAGGGTGCCTGGATGGCTCAGTTGGTTAAGCATCCTACTCTGGATTTGGTCTTTGGTCATGATCTCACAGTTCGTGAGTTCGAGCCCCACGTCGGACTCTGTGCTGACAGCGCAGAGCCTGCTTGGAATTCTCTCTCTCCCTCTCTCTCTCTGCCCCTCCCCCACTCACACTTGCATTTTCTCTCTCAAAAATAAATAACTAAACTTTAAAAGAAAATAAAAGAGAAGGGCATGATTGTTACTATCCAGGAACTCAGAGTACTCACCCAGGTCACTCCTCATAAGAATTTGGGCAAGCTGCTAACCCCCTGGGGTCCAACTTCTTCATCTGTAAAAATGTGGAGGTCGAGTCAAGAACTTTTAAGGTCGTTTACAGAACTAAAACCCTACGCTTCCACTCTAAAGTGAATTCCAATAACACGGATGGAGTACCTACCATGGGTACTCATCGCGGTGAGTGCCTCTGCACCTGTGATCCTGTTTACTCCGTGATTCCATTACTCCACACCCCCTTCCTAGAAGGAAGTGCTATGTCCGGGCTGGAGGTCCCAAAAGACGGCCAAGGAGAAACACCCAAGATGATGCGATGCTAAGTGGAAGGGCACCTAAAAGGGCGCACCCAAGATCCAAGCAGACACGAGTCCACCTGCAGCCGCAGTCCTGAGGGGCAAGGCAGAGAGGCAGACCCTTCGTAACAGACCAGGGGACAAGGGGTGGCTCCAGCCTAGTCTGCAGTGGGGAGGAGCTGCTCGGGGGTACAGCTCGGACACTATTCCAAGCTCACAAAAACCAGCCGAAAACTCCTGGGTCATATTTGCTCCTGAAAGGAAAGACCTGGGCCAGGCAAAGAGAAGCTAAAACTTTGAAGGAGGCGTAAAGGCTGATCCATAATCCTTGTGGGAAGACCCAGGCAGGCCTGCAGGTGTTTGGGAACGAGGCTTCTCAACCCCTTTCCTTCTTCCCTCGGCTTCTCTGCCCTTCGCAGCCCCCGGTGTGTGAAAGTACCTCTTCTGAAGGCCCCTGTTCTTGAGGTCGAGTTGACCCATATACCACTTCTCCTTGGTTAGCTGGCCCTCCTCGGTCACAACTTGCTACCTGACCTTGAGCAAGTGTCTTCCTTGTCGAGGCCTCAGTTTTCTCAGCTGTAAAATGAGCCTCCTGAAGACTAAGGGAGATAAGACACAGAATAAGCGGGCAGTGGTATCATTTCCCTCTCAAATGGGAGAGAAAGAAAATGAGAGTGGCCAATCTGGAGCCAGATCAGCCCTGCTGTCTCTCCTAAGGACAACTGGGCCACTCCTTCCCTTAGGACGTGGGTCTTGGGCATGTCACGTCAGGCACAGGACAGCGTGTAGTCACAGAGCAATCAGCCAGCCACGTCCGCAGCACCTCCCGGGGCCTCATCAAATATTGACACAGCGTATAATGTCTTCTGAACACAATACGCTGCTTCTGGAACAGAAGCCTGACCTTCTCTGACCCCAGATGAGGGTGAGGGCTTTTTACATCCCTTAAGCGGCTGCGTATTAGTAAATCATCAGGGGCAAACATCAGGTGGGCGTCCCTTTCAAGGCAGGATGAAAGCTCTACTGCCTGCTTTTAGGTTTTCCCTGCTTACCTAGCTCCCCAGGAAGGGAAGAGGAGATGAAAAGTAATGTTGGAAGCACGTCTTCTGTGCCCAGCGCTGGACAAAGGGCTAGGCGCGCGTGATCCACTTGAATCCCCACAGGAACCCCATAAAGTGGGCCGTGCTGACTACAGTTTATAGATGAAGGCCCTGGGATGTAAGGGGATTAAGTAAGCAGCCGAAGCAAGATCACGACATCTGTCCAGGGGGGTAGTTGAGATTTAGGACATGAGACTCAGGAAAAGGGAACCGAGGAAGGGGAGAAATCCTCACAGCCACACTGGGTTCCTGGGACCACTGCCTGAGGTCAGGCCCACTTAGAAAGTCAGCCGTGGCACTGAGCAAAGTCAAACCGTAAGTTCTAGTGGCCCCTGCCAAGCATTCCCTGACCAGATCCCTCTCCTGACCCTCAGCACCAAACATTGTGTTCAGCTTCTTTGTAAATAACATTACACCTATTACTTAAGAATCCCTATTCATAATAGATGTTTGCTGAGCTGCCCTGTGACGGGGCCCTGAGCTAGGCTGGGGCAGGATAGGACATAAGGGCAGCACCTCCATTTCTCAGCACAGGTGAAAATCAGTATTGCCCTCGATTTATTTATAATCTACTCACAATTCACAGGATTCATCCTAACAATCGACATTTATTTATAAAACGCATTACAGTTTAGAAATTAACTCTACAACAGGGCACCATCGAAGGAATAGCATACATTTGTGTGATCTTCGTGACAACCCTGTAACTCCAGTAGGGATAACCCAGAGGAAGCTTGGTCACAAAGTAAGTAAGTGACAGTCCCAGAGTCACATAGCTAGTTAGTGGCTGAGTCAGGATGGGACCCGGGTCTGTCTCACAAATTATATGAACCACCATTTTAGAACCCGCCATTTTAGAGATGAAAAAATAAAAACAAAACACCAAGGTACAGAGAAGGGAAGAGGAATGGCTTGCCTAAGGGCACACGGCTGGCTGGGATTTGAACCCAAACAGTCCGGTGAAAGAGTCCAAGTGCTTAACTCCTATTCTCTTCCTCTGTAAGAACTCAATTTCTATACCATGTCCCCTCACTGGGGAAGCAGAAACCTCAGTTCTGTCACGTCGTGACTCCTCTTACCTCTCCTGGAAGTGTAAGTTCTGAGGGGCTTGCCACGTGCCGCGGGGCATCTCACCCTCGGGTCTGTCTGGGGTTCACTGACGCGTCTAGGACTCAGTCGACATGCCCCCTGTGGGTTGCCCAAGCTGTCCTCTGCTCCTGACCTCCTTCAGGGTGTCCTGTGCTTAGGGCAGGGGACTCATTCCCCTATTCTGTGCCACGCTGGGTGTAGGAAGTTCCGTGCGGACATTCAAAGGCTCACTGACCAAGGTTCACCACAAGGCCATCCCCTGAGGAGGACTTGCCACCTGCCCAAGGCTCCCTTTCTCTTCACCCACTCTCAGCTTCCCTCTCTTGCCCCCCACTCAGCTCCATTCTCTTGAACTTACTCAGGGGTTTCCCCTCAAACCTTCTGTACCCTGAGTCCCCTCTGGTCTCCTAAAACTAAAGTTCATGGTGCCCCAAAAACAAGAAGATGTCCTTGTTTCTTCCTTTGCCCCGCCACATCCCTCCCTGAGGTGACAGGTTCAGAAAGGCCTGGCTGCGTATGGAGGGGTGGGGGTGAGAGCAGGAGAGAGAAATCATTGGAGACAGGAAAAGCAAAAACAAAACAACTTTGATTGATACCAAAAAAACATAGATACATATTAAGGGAGATCTGAGAGAGTGATCTTCGTGAGGCTTCACAGAGCAAATGTTTTGGAGAGCAGCCTTGCGGCAAGCAAGCATCCATCATCGGAGAGGAGAAAAAGAGAAAGATTTCTCCCTGGCGAGTCAAAGGAGCCAGAGAAACTGAGGGGTTGTGTCCTGCATGCTCAACTTGGAGCAGACGAGACACCTAATATCAGTCATCCTGCGCACCGACTACGCGCCTGGTACTGGGGACTCAGCTGAGAAGATGAGCAGCCGGCCCGGGACTGGTGACAGGCCAAGAGGGCCAGCATTCTAGGTGGATGCCGTGGCCATATGTCCTCAAAGCCACCAGCCCCCAGGGGGAGGGGTGGCCGGAGGCCACCTGTGGAAAACCCCAGGCAGCGCCTGCTTTCAGTGAGCGCTCCAGGAACGGCAGCTGCTATAATGATTATCCCGATTTTGAGTCTTCCCTACTCGGGAGCCACGTCACTGTTTGGAATCACATGGGCACCTCCGCTGTAGGCACAGACCAGCCAGAGGAAGCCCAGGACTCTACATCATGCTCTGTGGCCCCAGAGACCTGTGTCTCCCTGCGTCTCCCTGCGTCTGCGGCCCCAGGGCCCCAGACATTAACCTTGGCTCAAGCACTCCAGGCCCCAGAGCCTAGAGAGAAACCTGCTTCCCAGCACATTCCTTCTGGGTGGAATGCCTTTAGATGGCCAAGTCCCCGTGGGCAGAGATTTAATTAACTCTTTACATACCTTTACAAAACCCCACAAGGGCGAACAATTCCTCCACCACCCTCAGAAAGTGCTGATGCCAAGAGAATGTTTTTATTTGATTAGTATCCTGTCTCCTCTTGATGAGATCCTGTGGTGCCAGTTAGCCAAGGGCGGGGATCTGTCTGAGCCCCTTGGGGACAGTACTGAATCATTTGGGGGTGGGGGGACAGTCACAGAGTTTGTTGCATTGGGTTTGTAGTTGGCAAGAATGTTGCATATCTGCTGTGTACAAAGCGTGCAGTGAGGTACATGAGGTTGGAAAAGATGAAATTCCTGATTTCAGGGTAGTTCCTAGTACAAGAAAGTAAACAAATTCTGGTGAATAAAAAGGAACAAATCACCTTGTAAACTTCATGGGCTTTAAAAGAAAAAAAAAAAGGAACGAGTGATCTGAAAAGAAGTTGACCCCCCTCAACCATCAGGCACTCATCAAAAGCCCGAGTTTGGAAGCAGAGGGTTGACTGGAGAGGGACACGCCGGATGCGGCTATCTGATCCTCTCCCGCCCCCACGCGAAGTGACTGGATGAGGTCAGGGTGTGAGAGGATCCTGCTTATCTGTGACACATCCAGCAGGCCGCGGTCGCTGTCCGACCAGCCTATGGAACCTGGCCACCTTATCAGGAGGCCTGTCTGGCACAGCAAGTGCAGGACAGCACAGCAAGAAGGGTGACAAGGTGACTCCAGGTCCTTCTCAGGAAAATGAAAAAGCTCAGGCTACCACCTGACTACATGTAGCAACAGCCTTCTAGAAGGCCTCCCTGGTGCCAGACACTGCCTACTTCCATCCACGCTAGGTAGGACTTCCATTCTGAACTCTAAAAGCCAGTTTGACTCATGTCATGGTCAGTGTGGCCCCTGCCCCAAACTGTCAGTGGCTGCTTCCCAGCGCCAAGCTCTTATTTGAACCCCTCAGTCCTATATCCAGTACCCTTTACCATCTGACTGCAGCTTACCCTCCCAGCTTCACCCCTTCTTCATGCCGTCCCCCGCCTACAACACCCTCCCCTGGCTCCACCTGTTGAAATCCTGCCCCCTTTCTCAGGGGTGTCTGAAATGCCCTCACCCTCACAGGGCTTCCTTGACCCACCACAACCTCGCCCCCACCCCCAAAACAACCCAATATTTTGTACCTGCCCGGTGTCACTTGCCCCATTCCACCCGGTATTCGGCCTCCCTTACTTACTCCATCCACTTGGAAGCTCCCTGAGGTCAGTTCGAGTGTGTTGTTCTCTATCTCCTCACACATTAAAGGTGCTCACTGTGCTTTTATCCCCTCCGCGTCTCTCGCTGTCTGTGTTCCCCTCCACAATCCACACCTGCTGTCTCTCACGAGGCAAGGGGTCGGGGCCACTGGAAGACCCACTGGAAGACACTGGGGAGATTCTTTATTGGTGATGTTGGTGTTGGTCAGCTTTAATATTTGCACAGAATTTGAAAATTTTTTAAGTTTATTTTTGAGAAAGAGAGAGCGGGAGAGGGGTGGAGAGAGAAAGAATCCCAAGCAGGCTCCGCTCTGTCAGCACAGAGCCTGATAAGGGGCTCAAACTCCTGAACCGCGAGGTCATGACCTGAGCTGAACCAGGAGGTCAGGGCATGAGAGGATCCTGCTTATCTGTGATACATCCACCAAGAGTCAGAGGCTTAACCCACTGAGCCACCCAGGCGTCCCCACTGGCGTAGAATTAAATTGCTATGGAGTCCTAATGGGCCCCTCCCTGTTCTCTTGGCCTTGAAAAGCTTGGTTTATCATCTGGTATAAAACAAGTTGACAGGGAGCCTGTGAGGGGAATTCCTCCAATGCTGACTTCTTGCTCAGATCTTCCATGGGAAATAGGCCCACTCCTGAGTCAAGGAAGCTTTGTCTAAACCCCGGCTTTTCTTCTGAGGTGCCTCCTCTGGTTCTCATCCTACTACACTGACTTCTCTCTGGGCACCTGCTCCTTCAGCCCCCAAGTCTCTTTGGTCCTCAGCCCTCTTCCCTCCCCATTAGTCTCTTCCTCAGAAGACAGACCCACTACCTCAGCATCAACCACCTCTTCAAAGCTGTTGACCCCAAAACTCAAGTTCCTGTCTCCTAACAGCCTCCTGGGCATTGGTGTTTGTATATGCAAATAGCATCTCAGACTCAGCATGCTGTAGCCCCCAAATAGTCCAATCCAGAGTGAACCCTTTCTCCTCCTCCTGTACTTCCCTGTTTCTGCCAATAAAACTGCCCCAGTGTGAGCAAGGCCCTCTGGACCCCTCAAATGCCTGTCCAGAAGGCTCTCAGAAGTGAGCGCTCTCAGAATCCGTTCCTGAGCCACCCTGTCACCCTACTGTTCAGGCCGACCTCCTCCAGCACCAGGCACAGATGGACTCCTTCCCCTGTTGTCAGTCTTCTTGCTGTGTCCCAGCATCAGGCTCCTTTACCAAGTATGTCAGCAGGCTGAAGGTGGAGTAACACGTCCCTTCAGCCAGGTCCTGGGTCCTTGCACTGTTCCCTACTCATGGTGGCCCAGGCCAGGCTCGGGCATTTCTCAGACAGGCACCACCGGTATTCCAGGCTGGAAAGCCCAGAATCAGGTTTAACCTCTCCCTGTCCTTCAGTGCCCAGATCCACGCCTCAAGCATCTCCCTCTTCAGTTCTGTCACCCTTGTTCATCATCACCCTCACACATCCATTCCACAATTTCTCCCTCCCTCCGCAGGCTCCCCAGCCTGAGCTGCGGTCCCACTTTCATGCCAGTGCTGAGCACTTGGCTGCAAGTCTGTGTCGCCCTCTTCACTGTGAGGCTGAAGTTGGGGCTCATCAATCCTGTGTCCTGAGTGTTGAGTAAAGGTCTCTTCATATCATAGGTGCTCAATTAATGAAGACATATTGAATAAAGAATTTTGCACCTGCCATGTCAAAATCGGATGTGAAGTACGAGGTGAACCCACAACACCTGTTCCCTGGGTTGGCTGAATATGGACCTACAAGATAGGTAATGGCAGCAGGACACCAAGGGAGAGCTTCAGACCACTTGCTGTAGGACTTCTGAGAAAGAAGAGGAGACCAGAGACTGGAGCTCCAAAGGCATCCAGCAAAACAGGTAAGTAGAAAGAGTGTGAGGTTAATGCAGAGAAGAGAAGGGGAGGAGAGAGGAGAGTTACGGAGGCAAAATGGCGCTTGGCTAATGAGAGACAGTGAGTAGACCTATTGGGGGAACCCAAGATGGAGAAATGGGCTGGAATCCAACTACAGGGGCAGATAAATACCAGGCTGGTAGCAATAATTTTGCTAGCTTTTATTGAGAACCTACTAGATACTGAATACTAATCTCTGTTTTGTTCATGAATTATCTCATTCATTCCTCACAACCTTCTAGGGTAATTTCTGTGATTATACCCATTATATAAATGAGGAAAGTAAGGCACAGAATGGTTATATTACTTGCCAGGATCACGCAGTGATTAAATGGTAGAGCAGGAATTCAAACCCAGAAGGTTTGATGCCAGATCTCACGCTCATCTCCATTATGCTCAACTGCCTCTCAGGATGATAAGACTCGCTCTTTATCCTGACAGAAGCACGGAGATATTAAAAATGGGTGGGCAGGAAGAGGAGAGAAAGAAGGGTGTTCCATACCCATCAGAGTTTTGGAGTATTCCTCTACAAGCACTCTATAGTATAGATATGAAAAGGAACACCAAAGACTGTAGGGTTATGTCAGAGGCGAGGGGCAAAACGATGCTGAGAGAGAGCCCTGGACCTCAAAGGGAAACCCGGGTTTGAATTCTATATCAGTACTGATGAAGGCAACTCAATCCTTTCTTGGGGACTCAGTTTTCCCATCTGAAAATTGGTAGTACTGGGGTCCCTTCCAGCTCTGAAGTTCTATGGTTTTATGAGAGTTTTGTGATGTGTGAAGATGGCCGCCCGAATTAATCCATGGATTGATCAACCAAACCCCAGCTTCCTGATACAGCCTCTAATTCCCATGCCCTTGTGTCATCACGCATTGGTTGCTTGGCATATGCTACTTCATAATATTGTGGGACTTTTGTGTCCTCAACTAAACCCACAGCCCTGGAGGCCAGTACAGTCTTGTCTCATACATCTCTGGGTTTCTCTCTCAGCATCTAGCTCTGTGTACGTGCCCAATAGATCTTAACTAAAGACACTGAATTTTGAATAACCTACATGGTGTGCAGGGCTAAGGTTACCTTGCCTGTATTTTTAGCTCTGTCGTTTACACTATACACCGGCTAACCAGGACATATTCCTGTGACAGAGTTCCAACCTGCACAAGCTCTGTACAGTCGCAGACCCCTTCCCTGATTCAAGACCCAGTAACTCACTCGGCTGAGTGCTTCTTAATCTCTTTAAGCATCCTTCATCCATAAAATCAGACTCATAACACCTACTCTTAATACAGTTGCGAGACTCCAGTAAGACGATATGTGTAAATGCATTTCATAGTTTGTGAAATGCCATCTAAGTATAAAGTAATGTAAACTCTACAAGGCACTGAACCACATTCAAGTTCTGATTCCAAAGCTGTATGACTTGGGACTAGCCGTTTGATCTCTAGTCTCTTCCATCCTCATATGCATGACACCCCTGTGAAGCTTCTGTGGTCCAACTTGACATGCTCTTTCCCACTCCGAGGCTCTGAGGATCAATTTCCTTCTCAGCCTTCAAAGCCTGGCTTAAAAATCCTGATGCCTACCCAAGTTAGAACTGATTATTTTTCAGGGCCATCGATTTATAATTTTTTTGAAAGTTTATGTATTTATTTTGCGAGAGAGAGGGAAAGCACAAGTCAGGGAGGGACGGAGAAAGAGAGGGGGAGAGAAAGAATCCCAGGCAGGCTCCACGCCGTCCTTGCAGAGCCTGACACAGGGCTCAAACTCACAAACCACGAGATCATGACCTAAGCTGAAGTTGGAGGCTTAACCAACTGAGCCACACAGGTGCCCCTGGGCCATCAGTTTAGATGATTCACACATTTCCCGCAACTGGCTACATCCTGATTACATATCTGTCTTCTCCTCCAGACCAAGGGTCAGCAAACTTTTTCTATAAAGGTCCGGATAATGACTATTTTGGACTTTGTGGGTCATATGGTCTCTGTTGCAACTACCTGAGTCCACCGTGGTAGCATGAGAGCAGTCACAGACAATATGCAAATGAATGGAACGGCTGTGTTCTAATTAAACTTCATTTACAAAAACAGACAGTAGGCCAGAATTGACCCACAGGCCATAGTTTGCCCATCCCTACTCCATACTGTCAGCTTCCTAACTTACTGACAAGACCCTATTCATCTTCACTTGTGGCCTCGAGGCCAAGCTCCGAGGCCAAGAGGTCCCAAATAATTCATAAACTAATAAATAGCAGTGATAATAATGGTATCCTTTTATTGAAGTCCTATCAGCTGCAAATACTCAGAACTCTTGTAGGGTAGGTATTTATCATTCTATTTCACAGACAAGGAAAATGAGGATTAAGTAACTGGTCTGCATAGCTGGTAAGCAGGAGAGCAGAAATTCACACCCAGGTCTGTGCAAAGGAAAACCGCCGTGCCACCCTACGTGCAATGTTAACTGGATTGAATTGAGCGGCGTGGTTGAATTCGGTGCTTCTAGCTCCCCCAGCAGAGTCAGCAAAGGGTCTTCAAGTCCCAGTGTGGCTTCCCGTGGCAGTGGGGCAGAACATTGTGCTCATCTGTCTTCGGCTCACTTGCCCAGAGCCAGACCTCACTCACATCTGCTCTGGCACCCACAGCTTGGCAGCAGGCATCCTGAGACCTCTCTGAGCATGTACAGAGCCTGCCGGGGGTTGGGGGTAGGGGTGCTGGGCCCTTTTGTGCATTCTCTCTCAGGAGCCCAGAGAGTAGGAACCACCGTGAGTGACCTCCAGGCTGCTGGCCTGGGGCCACCATTCCAGACTTTTGAAAAGCCGAAAGGAATTTATAGGAGGAGGAAGAGCAGTAGGGCCAAAGGCCAGATCTGAGTTCAGTTACCCAGCTTTCCTTTCTCCAACCCTGTCTCAAATCACAGCTGGATCCCAGGCCTTAAAAGGACAAAAAGAGACACCGGGGAAGCAGGTTGAGGGAACAGGACTGAGGGTAAGGACCACCCCTTATAGGTATCACCCCCTATATGTTCTAGAAATGGGGGAGAGTCCAGGATTGAAAGTGGGTGCTAGAAAGTGAGGCTTGGAAGTATACAGCAGAATTTTATCACTACCCGTCCAAGAGCCACTAAAGCATTTTGACTCAAGCAACTGAGATCGTGATTTTGGAAAAGTCTCCTGAAGCAGTGGACAGGAAGACCAGAGGCCAGGAAACCAGTTGGGAGGCTGTCATCAGAGAAGAGCTATTTGGAAGCCCTGAAGCAAGGTGCCAGCTGTGGGAACGAAGACAAAGTTCCAAAGATCTCTGCCAGTGCTACCCACACTGTCCACCTGTTCTTCCACTTCCTCTATTCTTTCATTCATTCAACAAACATCAGTTGAGCCCTACTACGTAAAGACTCTGTGCTAAACACAAAAACACCTGTTCCACCCTCTCTTCCCCATCTTTCTCTTTCCTTTCCTCCCTTCTCCATGCCTCTTATTCTTGCACCAGCTCCTTGCTTCCCCTTTGTGATACTTTTCCAAAGCGATCTCAGAGGCTAAGGCCCTACCCCCATCTTCTCCCCATGAGGCAGGGGGCTGGGGACAAGTGTCCTCCACAGTCGCTGAAGCCTATATGGGCTGTTACCTATACGGGACTTGTACCAAAGGCCCTCAGAGCTCAAACTGAGCAGCAGTGGAGGCTGGAACACCAGACAAATGTACTCAACTCTCCGCATCTGGTTTAAACACATACACCATACAACCTTACCCCATAATCAACTAGAAGAAGACAAAAATAAATACACCACCTCCTCCAAGGTAATATCGGTGACCTTACCCTCTACAGTGGGACACTGAACTGAACTGGTATATTAGTCAGGGTCCAAACAAACAACAGAAACCGCCCTGAATATTTACAAGGGGGTTTAATACAGGGAGTTGGTTACATGAATGGCAGAGGAGAGAAGGCTCTCCCAGGGGCTGATGAAGCATCCCCCAGCAGCTGGAAGCAACCATCATCCCTGAGGGCCAGAGGGACAAAAGAGAGAGAGGCAGCTACCTGAGCCCAGGGGCCAGGGTCACCTGCTCACAGCCAGAATAGTGGCAGGCCTATCTGGCAGGAACCAGAGACACAAAAAGTCACAGCAAGAAATGCCACAAGGCTAAGAGAGACAGAGAAGCATACCCTCACTTCCCTTCCTCTCACCGTCCAGTTTCCCACAACATGTCCAGCGGTCAAACCCAGCCAGAAGCCACTGACGTGAAGCCTCCGTGGTCAGCCCCCCGGTTGGTTCAGAGCAGAGCAAGAAACAGGCAAGGAATAGATTTGGGAGCAAATGGGATGGTTTGGCTTTTCATTTTCTCCCACCATGTTCCTGAGCCAGGCTTCTAGAAGCCCACCTTGCTTTGCCTTTGGTCCACAAGGTTGGGGCCTGAGGATCAAAGAGAAGCCACCTCATGGCTCCTTCATCCTAGTGGCCAGATGCCGCCCTGGGCTTCATTCCTCCACCTCCTTGGATGGTGCTTCTGGATCCTCATTCATTTGTTGCCAGCATATAGTCCTTCCTCCCTCCCTTCCTTCTTTCCTTCCTTCTTTCCTTCCTTCCGGCATTACTCACTCACTCATTGATCATGTGTGGATAACCCGCTGTAAGTCAGGCCCTGTGCTGGGCACTGGGGACGTGTTGGATGAGGAGAAGTACTCCCTGCCATCCAGGAGCTCACAGTCTAGTGACAATTCCACATAAACAGACATTTTTAGCAGGTCCATACCTAACCCACAAAAGTAGAGAGGAAGGAACGGTCAGTTCTGCCTGGGCGTTGACCAGAGAAGGCTCACAGAGGAGCCTAAACAACATCTCACAGCTAAGTAAGCGTGCATAGGGCTCTCCGGGCAGATGGACTAGCATAGGCAAAGATCTGGAGGTAAGGAAGAGAATTCTAAACTGATCGGGCACCGGGTATGACAGTGAGGTGATGGGGTGACAACAAATAAATAGAGCTGGTGGCTGGGGGGCCATGAGAGAATATTTCTCCTGGAAGCTATTGAAGGCTTTTAAGTAACAAAGGAAGCTTATCAGAACTCAGCTCTACAAAGATCAATCTGGCTGCGGTGTGAAGGAAGGGGGTGAGACTTGAGGTTGGAAAGGGAGGGGGGGCTGCAGGGAGGGAAAAGCTGGTGGCCATGCTAGAGTCCATGCAAAAAAAAAAAAAAAGGTGAAACCAGCATCCCTGGGAGGAATTCACAGGAACATTGTTACAGTCAAGGTTTTGATTATTTGGACAAAAAGAAAGAAGGAAGGAAAGAAGAGGGAAGCAAGGAGGAAAAGATAGGAGAGAGGAGGAGAGAGGAAGAGGAGAGAAAAAGAAAAGAGAAAACCTGCCCGGAGAAAGTCAAGCTGTTTTTCAGTAAATCAGTTGTCAGGGGCTCAGGTTGCTAAGCTACAGGGAAATTGGAACAGCCCGCGCTAAAAGGAGCTTTGGGAGAGGTGGGTGTGATCGGGCAGGTCGCTCCCTCCTCCCGCTGCGGGGAGAGGCGGGGAGGGGCGCTGCTCCTCCTCCAGGAAGGTCGCCGGGGTCACAGCGCTGCTGCGCAGCAGCGAGGGGAGGCTTCAGGGCCCTGGCCGCGTCAGACGCGGAGCTGGGTGTGCACCTGTCGTTACTCACCGCGGCTGCGCGCGCGCGGGACGCCTGTGCCCGCGCTCCCAGGCCAAGAAGCGCCACCCTGTTCGACCAGGCAGAGCCCCGAGTTCCAATCCTTCTTTCACCTGCCCTAAAGCCTGATGTGTGGGCTTTCCGGACCTCCGTTCTTTCTGGTTTGCCCTGTGTAATCAGAGTGGCTTTTTTTTTTCCAACTCCATCATCCAATGACTGGACTACCACCACCTGTAGCTCCTTAAACAAATTCCCAGACGGGGTAGGGGCGGCGAGCACGAGCTGCGCTGCAGCAAGAAGGCCAGTGGTGCGGGCTCGTTTCCTTTCCAAGGCCTTGAATTAACAGCTCAGCCCCTAGAATTCAAACTTGAAGCCACAGGCTTTTTTGGGCCTGGGGTCGTGTGTGGCCAGGAGTTCTAGAGACACATTCCTTCCACTCCGCTTCCCTGCACCAGGCACAGCACACACCGGCTCTGGGTGTGTTTTATAATCATAGCTGCTTGGAGGCAGAGGACTCTTAACAGTCAATCACAGCCAACCCCTCTCTCCCACTCTGGCATGCACACGCCCCTAGAGCGAGGGGGGGGCGGTTGCTGGCCCGTTGCTCCTGGAGGTAAACATTTAGGGAGCAGAAGCCAGTGTAAGTTGCGTCCCAGGATCAGTCTCTGAGAAGTGAGACAGGGAAGTGATGGGGTGCCTGGAACTAGAGAAACCAGAGGAGCAGAAGACAGGAGACTGGGAGTCGGGCAGGGAGGGGAATTAGTGAGGGATGATGGAGTCAAGACCCGATCGAGGAGAGAAAGCCTAACAGGAGAGGTAAACTGAGTCACAAGAGCTGCAGCTGTCAAACAGCACAGAGGAGATCAGGGCTGGAGCTAGGAGTCCCCGCTGGTGGAAACGACCAAGGCGGGGAGCACCTGGAAGAGGAAACTGATCGCAGACAGCATTACCCCCGAGCTCCTGCTTGAGCGAAGCCTGCGAGGGGGCCCCGAGGTGGTACTGGGCCACCACTTCCTCGGTCCTCGCATATGTCCCAGCGGTTTACCTGGGCCCTTCTTACTGAACTCTTGTACTTACTCCTGTGGGGCCTTCTGCAGCTTAGCCTCTGTGTGCCTCAGTTTCCTCATCTGCGAAATGGGTACCAAGGTGACCTCTATCTCGCAGAGCTGTGGGAAGAATGAAAGAAGTTAATATATGGATCATGCTTACAACAGTGTCTGGCACATAGTAATCACTCGACGTGTGAGCTACTATGATTTTCATCATCATCTGCATTTTATTTTCAGTGTGACATGAATATGGCACTAAAAATTCAGAGGCAGGGGGCACCTGGGTGACTCAGTCGGTTAAGTGTTCAACTTTGGCTCAGGTCATGATCTCACAGTTTGTGGGGTCGGGCCTCACAACGGGCTCTGCACTGGCGGTGCGGAACCTGCTTGACCTTCTCTCTGTCTTCTCTCTCCGCCCTGGTGCTTTCTCTCTCAAAATAAATAAATAAACTTAAAAAATAAATAGGGGCGCCTGGGTGGCTCAGTCAGTTAAGCGTCCGACTTCGGCTCGGGTCGTGATCTCACAGTTCGTGGGTTCGAGCCCCGCGTCAGGCTCTGTGCCGAACACTTGCTCAGAGCCTGGAGCCTGCTTTGGATTCTGTGTTTCCCTCTCTCTCTGCCCCTCCCCCGCCTGTACTCTGTCTCACCTGTACTCTGCCTGTACTCACCCTATCCCTCAAAAATAAATAAATGTAAAAAAATAATAATAATAAAATACATAAATAAATAAATAATATATCAGTGGCAGAGCTCTCAGCCCATTCAATAACTAGGGAAAATGAGGCAGAGGAAGTCAGATGCTTGAGGAGGCCACGCAGCAAACGTGTGTTGAAGCCAACGTGCAAAGTCAGGCGTGCTGGCGCCACAGCTCGGGCTCTTTCCACTGTGTCCGTTCTTGTGTCTTGGCTCTTGGCTCCTCGAATCCTTGTTAAGGACGTATGGCAGGACCTGGAACGCATTACTTCCCCTCTCTGGACCTCAACTTCCCGGTGTAAATGGATCACAGCACTATCTCTGAGGGGTGTGGTGAGGAGGCTAAAGTTATCAACACGGAGCATTTTCTGTGTCTTGTCCTAGACAATCAAAAAACATTTGATGGTTCTAAATCTGCTTCCCACCCCCAAAAGGGTCTCTCGGTGCTTTTTCTGGGTCCCTGTCTTCACCCCCTGCCCAGGGAAATCCGGGCCTCCATTCTGAATTCTCAGTTCTGAACCTCAATTTCTGAAATACCCTTCTGCCCTTCGCTCATTCTTTGGGCTTATATTTTCTTACTCGGGAAGTTTCCAAGTACTTCTGAGGTTCTGATCATTGTTTGCAGTTAGTGCCTAAATCGGTGCCTGTACCCAGGCCCTTAACTAGAGAATTGAGATACTGCCTCATCCCAAGGACCAGCCCCGGGCAAAGTTCGGGACTGAGTAGAGCTGGTCTTCGTTTTCGTTTTCATCTGCCCAGCTGGCTGCAGCCTTCCTTCCGCCAGCCCTCTGGGATGGGGCCCCTGGGTTTTCTCTCCTTTCCACCTAACCTGATCTCTGGACAGAATCTGAAATTCCTTCCCACTCAGGTGAAAGTAACAGAGAACCACTAATACCTCCCAAAGAGCATTTATATTTTAACGAGGGCCAGAACCCTCTGCCCAAGTGCTGAAATTCTCCCTGCAGAATTTTACTCCCCTCCAAAAGGAACATGTTTGAGTCCAAGCATGGGGCTCTCCCTACACCATGCAGGCCACCAGGATACACCTAGGCACCTGCCCAGCCCTGGCGATGTCCCTGGAATGTTTCCTTGCTTTGAAGGCAGTATTGTAGTCATACTAGTCACATCTATGACATCTCTTATCTCTGCACCTTAAAGAGCTCTGGCAATGTTAATTAATGCAAGACACAGTCCAAAAAGGCAGACTCGAAGGTGACAACTTCCAGCTACAACTGCAGTTTCTTTTATATTTACAAGCCTCCATTACGAGAGAAATTCAAAGTTTCTAGGGGCACCAGGGTGGCTCAGTCAGGTATGTGTCCAACTTTGGCTCAGGTCATGACCTCACGGTTCGTGGGTTCGAGCCCCGCATCGGTCTCTCTGCTGTCAGCAGTCTGCTTTAGATCCTCTGTCCGGCTCTCTCTGCCCCTCCCCCCTCATGCTCTCGCTCAAGAAAAAATAAACACTGGGGAAAAAAAGGGGGGGAAGAAATTCAAGGTTCTAAAACCCATGTTAGCCCTTGTCTCGTAAAGGGATAACACGCCTTCAGTGTTTCAGACTACAGTTTTAGTTACATTCTCAACTGATTTTTTTTAAAAAAATATTCTGTTAGTATTACTCCTCTTGTGTTGGGGCACCTACATCAATATATGGGTTCCAGCTCCCAATCCCGACTGCACGACCTTAGGCAAGTCCTGTGAGCTCTCTGCCTCTATTTCCTTCTCTATAAAATGAGATAATAGTGCCTATCTCTGGAGATTGTCATGACCTTGAGTCAGATAACACCAAGAAAGTACCTACCTCTGTGCCTGGTACTTAGAGCCACTCAGTAAAAGTCAGTTCCCTCTCCCTCCCTCCCTCGTTCCCATCTCGTTCCCATCCTCCTTGCCGCAGAGGCTGCAGAAAAATAAACGGAAAGATACATTCAGAACCATGTGTTCTAAAAGGAGGTACAGTCTGATTATTAAAAACCTCAGACACACATTCCTTTTGTTTCAAGACTTCAAATGTTCCCCTTCACCCTTTCCTGCCCTTTGCTAAGAAAGAGAAGAAAGAGTGAAGCAGGAACCGAAGAGAAAGTTGGGGAGAGCTGTACGTGGCGATCATTGTGTTAGACACACCAAAATAAACAGATTGCCTTGAACAAAGAGATCATTTACTGTCTACCAAGTGGCGCTATTAACCTGAGCGAAGCTGTGATGCACAAGGAAGAAACAGCCAAGTGTTCCCTCCTTGGCAAGCACCGTGACAATTTAACTGTCAGTTTGTGTAGCTGGCATTCGCCTCAAGATCGCAATAACAGAGAAATCTCGTTCAGTTTGTTTCAGCCTTCTTTAACCTGCTCCGGGTGCCCCACCACCCTAGCTCCGGGCGGGAAGGGCAGGTCAATAACTACAAATCACTAACACCCTTTCGATTCGGGGTCAGAATCGGGAGGGCAAGAGCACTGACTTAATCCAAAGACAGAATGTGAAGTTACCTTCAGGAGGCGAAGTAGGATGTTAGGAGACGAGGCCGAAAATAGAATCACAGACTGTGGATGGGTCCGCGGCGGCGGGCTGGCTGGACGGGGCGGTCAGCGGCAGCATCCACAAGGGCCGGGCTGGGCTGGGCGGACAGCGGGAGCCGAGTACCAACCCTCGAAAGGGAAAGAAAGACGAAAGAAAGAGGAGCAGGGGCCAGGAAACAGCAGAAGCTGAAAACAAGTAGAACTACAAGAGGTTAAGGTCAGAACCCGATATCTACAACCCCACTGCCAAATCCAAGTGTGAGCCATGGAGGCCAAGGCCCAGGCCCAGAGCCGGTGCACTTCCACCAGACTGGGAACCCCGCAAGAGAGTGGAGGTCCCACTCGCCTGGCCCTGGCCTTGAGCTCAGAGCCTTTGGCAGGCCGACAGTCAGGGCTACATAAATACCAGTTGCCCTTGCCAGTGCCGAAATTGGCAGAGGCTCGTGAATGAACAAGGCGAGAGAGGCTGGAGACGGAGTAAAGTGAGAGCAGCATCTGATCACGGGCCTCTCTCCAGGAGCGCCTCTGCCCGTCCCAGGCCCGTGCTCAGACCTTCCCTTGTGCTTCCCCGTGCTTCCCACATCCCGGCTTAGTCCCCGGCAGTTGCCATCGTGAATTTCAAGGTATCTGGGTGCTTTCAAACAGTCGAAGTTTATTCTTTCACAGTTCCGGAGGCCCGAAGTCCGAAATCAGTATCCCGGGGCTGAAATCACGGTGTTGGCTCCAGAGGCTCTAGGGAACGACCCTTCCTCGCCTCTTCCAGCTTCTGGTGCCCCTTGACATTCCTCGCTTTGTGGCCGCATCACTCCAGTCTTTGCCTCTGGCTTCACGTGGCCTTCTCCCTTGTGTGTGTGTGTGTGTGTGTGCGCGCGCGCGCGCGCGTGAAATCTCCCTCTTATAGGGACACTGCGGGGGCCTTTAGGGCCCATCTGGAGAATCCGGGGTAATCTCCCCATCTCGAGATCTTTAATTTAAAGATCTTTGCACACCTGCAAAGACCCTTCTTTTTCTTAGAAGGTAACCTTATGTTCTGGGGATTAGTCTGCCTCCGCAGAGCCTAAGGCACCAGTGGCAGGGCAAGGATCCCAGCTCGCCTCTCCCAGGAGTGAGGCGGCAGGGACGGGAGTGTGAGGAGGAGGGGAGGAGAGCTGTCACCAGGGCAGAGGCAAGACAAAGCAGGGCAGAGCAGGGATGTGGGAGAGGCCGGTGGGGATCACGTGGCCATGGGCGGGCTGACATCAGCGAAGCCATGGGGCAGAGCGGAGCTCAGCACCGGCATCTGGGCAGGGGCATGCTAATGACCTCCAGGGAAAGGCATGAGTCACAGGGACACCCGGCCAGGAGAAGGAGGAGGCCAAGGCCTGTTTGACCGAGGGCCCTTGCCCAACCTCCCTCCACTGAGCCCAGCCGGGCCACACTGACTAGGACACAGTCCCTGCCTCGATGAGGTTATCCTGGTGCGGGCAGCAGGCATATCTTCATTTTCCCAGGGTGCCCCTCTCTCTTCTTCTGTGTGTCTCTCTTAAAGGACACTTCTTGGACTCAGAGCCCCCTCGAATAATCCAGGATGGTCTCATCTCTAGATCCTTGACTTGATTACATTTGCAGGGACTCTTTCAAAATGAGGTCGTACCCGCAGGTTCTGGATGTGGACGTACCTTTTGGAGGTCATTATTTGGCCCACTCTCCCTCCCCTGTCAAAGTTTACCCGCCCTCTGCTTCATTCCTTCCGGCTCCAGGGAGATGTTAAATATTTTGAGCAACAATGTTACTGACTTCACTTGTTACCTCTCTGCTTTGTCAGAGAATGCCTAGAGATTTAACGCTTTTTGTCGAGAGAGGGACTTTCTGGGAGTTAGAATATCGGTCTCCACTTGGGCCGCTGAAAAAAAAATGGCTCTGGGAGGAACCTCTTGTACACTGCCTTCCCAGAAGACCACGTCTCACTAGATTAGCCCCTGTGCCCCAATCACAGGAAATCACGGACGATGGGCAGCACTGTTTCACCATCCCGTCTCTTCCTGGCCTTCTACACAACTTCTCCCTCTTTCTATTCCTAACCCTTTCCTTCCTGCCCAGTTAATAGTAGCCCTACACTGTGCTGAGTAATTTACAATATCTTATTTAATCCTTAAAACTTTCCTGTCGGTGTTTCTGTAAGTATCAGTTGCATTTTGCAGAAGAAGACCCTGAGGCTTCCAAGTTCAATGGCAGAGCCAAGACTTAAACCCGGGCTGTCTGTTGTCCCAAATCCCATGCTCTTAGCTACTTTCCCGAGGAAGCTCCTGCAGACCTTATAATGCTGCTGCTCTGGGAACTGGGCTGTCGGAAGCATGATGGGAGTGGTCAAGAGAGCCACGGTGGAGGGCACTGGCCCTGCTTCCAGAAAGTCAGGATGACAGAGGGTCATAGTTGATCCTTGAGGTCAAGAGTGTGTGTGTGTTTATTTATTAATGCCACCATGACTGAGAGACCCCCTTCTTTTTAGAGTGAACAGTCTCAGGCACCTGAGTGGCTCAGTCGGTTAAATGCCCGACTTCAGCTCAGGTCATGATCTCATGGTTCGTGAGTTCAAGCCCCACGTCAGGCTCTGTGCTGACAGCTCAGAACCTGAGGCCTGCTTCGGATTCTGTGTCTCCCTCTCTCTCTGCTCCTCCCCCACTCACACTCTGTCTCTCTCTGTCTCTCAAATATGAATAATTTTTTTTAAAAGGAGGGAACAGTCTCAGATCGGCAAAACTGAGAGGGATGAATGTACAAAGGACCAAGAAGAATCCTTCCCAGTGTGTTCTTGTGAGAATGGATAAAGGCAAGAATGAGGAAGAAAAGACCATTGAGAAAACCAGTCTGAGTTGATAGTTAAGGTGGGATGTCTGTGATGCCCATAAAGGTATTAAGTAACCTCATTGTCCCAGCCCAAGCAGGAAGAATGTTTGCCCCAGCGATGATCTATGCCAGACTTCACTGCCTAACTTCTCAAGAGGGAAGGACACTGACATGTATTTGATTTTCAGACTATTTCCCTTGCATTCTTGTACTTACTCCTGAAATGGTCCCTGAGGAAGATATCACTGGCCTCATTTTATAGAGAGGATGATGGGGCTCAGAGAGTGTTCGTGGTTTGCCCAAGGTCAGTCGACGAGTCAGTGGTAAAGCCATGACTTGAGCTTGTGTCTTCTCACTGTAATTTCAGGGCTTTTTTTTATATGGCCGCTCCACAGTGATTATAAAACCCTGGCAATGCTCAGCGGCCTGTTTAGACGTAAAGAAGGAGCCACTTGTCTTCTAGCAAGGTGAAATCGGGAAACACGCCAAGTCACGACTGGGTTCCACAACCCCCTGTGCCTTCTTATCTCCCCGCCGGACTTTGTCCACCTCTGCCTAGAAGATTCCTTCTTGAACTTTAAGACCCATCTGAGATGGCTCATCTCTTTGAAAGTTTCTAGATCCACCACTCTCTGGCCCCAAGTAGAATACGTATATATATTTTTTAATGTTTATTTATTTACTTATTTTGAGAGAGAGAGAGAGAGAGAGAGAGAATCCCAAGCTGACTTGACCCTGTTGGCGCAGAGCCCGATGCGGGGCTCAATCATAAGAACTGTGAGATCATGACCTGAGCCAAAACCAAGAGTTGGACGCTTAACCCAGACGCCCCAGTGTTTCTTTTATACACATTCCCTCAGATCTGCATAGGTAGGTGTGCTTTACTAATAGAGCACTTTGAATACGCCTGCCTCTTGCGCAGGAAGTGAGCTCATCAAGGACAGGGACTGTGTCTTTGTCAGTGTGGCCCGGCTGGGCTCAGTGGAGGGAGGTTGGGCAAGGGCCCTCGGTCAAGCAGGCCTTGGCCTCCTCCTTCTCCTGGCCGGGTGTCCCTGTGACTCATGCCTTTCCCTGGAGGCCATTAGCATGCCCCTGCCCAGATGCCGGTGCTGAGCTCCGCTCTGCCCCATGGCTTCGCTGATGTCAGCCCGCCCATGGCCACGTGATCCCCACCGGCCTCTCCCACGTCCCTGCTCTGCCCTGCTTTGTCTTGCCTCTGCCCTGGTGACAGCTCTCCTCCCCTCCTCCTCACACTCCCGTCCCTGCCGCCTCACTCCAGGGAGAGGCGAGCTGGGATCCTTGCCCTGCCACTGGTGCCTTAGGCTCTGCGGAGGCAGAATAATCCCCAGAACGTAAGGTTACCTTCTTTTTTTTTCTTTTAAAGTTTTTAATGTTTATTTTTGAGAGAGAGAGATACAGAGTGTGATCAGGGAAGGGGCAGAGAGAGAGACACACACAGAATCCGAAGCAGGCTCTGGGCTCCGAGCTGTCAGCCCAGAGCCCAACACGGGGCTCGAACTCATGAATGGTGAGATCATGACCCAGGCTGAAGTCGGACGCTAGACTGACTGAGCCACCCAGGTGCCCCCATCTTCTAAGAAAAAGAGGGGTCTTTGCAGGTGTGCTTAAATTAAGGATATAGAGATGGGGAGATTAACCTGGGTTCTCCAGGTGGGCCCTAAAGGCCCCTGCGAGGGAGAGAAGCAGAGGGAGATTTCACCGAGAGAAAGTGAGAAAGAGAGAGAGAGAGAAGGCCATGTGAAGCCAGAGGCAAAGACTGGAGTGACGCGGCCACAAAGCGAGGAATGTCAAGGGGCACCAGAAGCTGGAAGAGGCGACAAAGGGTCATTCCCTAGAGCCTCTGTGGCCAACACCGTGATTTCAGCCCAGGGACACTGATTTCGGACTTCTGGCCTCCAGAACTGTGAAAGAATAAACTTCAACTATTTGAAGGCACCAACTTTGTGGTAATTTGTTACAGCATCCCAGGAGACTAGTATGAACCCCAAAGAGGTTGATCTTGCTCTCCTAGTTTCTTTGAACTCCTCCCCTCAGCTTAACAACCGTCTTCTCTGCCTCACGCCTTCCATTTCTCATGGCCCCTTTCTCTTAGAACCTAGGACAGTAACTGCCATTTACTGAGTCTGTCGTGTGCAAGGCGTTAAGCCAGTAGCTTCACGCGGGCTCATTGCTGATCCAGGCAGGAACGCCATGAGATGGGTCATGAGGCCCGAAGGAGTTAGGTAAGTTATCCAGGACAACACAGTTGGAAAATGCTGGAGCCGAGATCTAAGCCCGGCTAACTTCAAAGCCTTTGGCCGTAGCTCTGGTGCCTCGCTGCCCAAGTGGAGGCCTTCTCTAGTTGACCGTCAGTCGCCCAGAAGCCTATCGGCACCCCGTACAGATAATTAATGCTTCTTACGTGCCAGGCACTGGGCTCAGCACTTTGCATACGTCATTATATTTTTATTGTCAAAGGAACTCCATGAGGTAAGAACTATTATTATCCCTTTTCGGAGACCAGAAAACTAGTGCGAGTGGAGAAAACCAGCCCCGGACTCTGGGGGGCGGGGAGGGGTCCCCAGACCAGTGTCATTTCCTCCCATCTGCTCTGCCTCCCATTTGCACAAGTACACTGGGCTGTAATTTGACTTGGACTTGGTTCAGACTTCTGAAAGGCTCCTGTGTTATCCAAAGCCTGGAGGACTTCCATCAAGTGTATGTGTGGAACTAGCTTGTTAGTTTCCAGAGAGTTCAAAACACCCACCACGCCGCAAAAATATTCCACTGCCCAGACATTCACAAACACCCTGCCCACATTTTCAAAAGTCTCTCTACCTAGCCCTATCTGCACCCTCCTCCTCCTCATTAGAAGACTTGAGAGAGTTATATTGCAAATTAATATACTAAAAAATTCTGCAAAATATAAATTATTGTAACATTGGTCATTATTCATGATGGTAACATAAAGATTGGGAGAGAAGAAAAATGTTAAAATAGGTATCTCAAGTAAAGCCTTAAAAAAAGAAAGCATCTTAACGGAGGCGAGCGGAGGGAATAAAGCCAGGGAAAAGAGAGACGAGAGGAAAGCAAGATTGTCCATATTTATCAACCCCGAATAAACTCCGACTTATTTAGAGTCGGTGGTAATTTGCATACTTTCATGTGAAATGTTGAAAAACTTAATTGAAACAGCAAGCTGCACAGCATGGCCAACAGACAACACAGTGCCTTTGGAAATGAGTTAGGATTTCCTGGATCATCTTTGCTGATTTGGGGGCTTGGGAAGGAAGAATGGTCCGACAAAAGGAAGAAAGAACTCTCCATGGTTGTCTACAGAAGAAAAATAATGAAAAGAGAGCAGAACCAGCAGCTGAAAATCTGGGTTTCAGGCTTTGCTCTTGACTCATTTGCTGTGTGACCTTGAAGAAGTCACTTCCCTTCTCTGGGCTTTGGTTTTTCCCATCTACAGATGATTTCTGCAGGATCTTCAGATGCCATAAGGATATTTTTAACTACTATAGAGTCACAACCATGGTTTTTTTTAATTTATTCATTTTGAGAGAGAGAGAGAGAGAGAGAGAGAGAGAATGAGCAGGGGAGGGGCGGAGAGAGAGAGGGAGAGAGAGAATCCCAAGCAGGCTCTGCACTACCAGCGCAGAGCCCGACCCAGGACTCAAACCCACAAACCACGAGATCATGACCTGAACCAAAACCAAGAGTCAGACACCCAACCGACTGAGCCACCCAGGAACCCCATGGCCATGTTTTATATTTTGTTTTTGACTTTCTTCTTAGAGTCTTGTAAACAACTAAGAGAATGAGTCCAGGAAATACGCTTGCTACGGAACACACTCACTTCTCCAGGAGGCAAAACCACACAGACATTTGGCTAAAAAGCTTCAGAAAAGAGCTCTGTCTTACAGCCAAATCCTAAACTCAGTGGAACTACCCTCGCGGTGCTGGTTGGAGCAGTTTTACTAGCAAGGAGTTCTGTGGAGGCCTCCATCTGAATCTCTTTGTTGCAACACTCCCAGGAAGCCAGCCCTGGCTTTATTTACTGCAAAGTAAACATTATTCTCTGCTAAGGCTGGAGTTAGCAGTCACCTAAAGTCAATGGTACTCCTTGAAAGGGAGAACATTCACTATTCATCACTCCACCAGTGCCTGCTTTCAAAACGAAAACATACACTGGGGTCCCCTGGCAGATCACTCTGACCTTTTATCCCAAATCACCAAAAGCTGTGGGCAAGATTCAGAATTGTATTTCAATGGCTAGTGTAGACTATAGTTTGGGGAGAGAAACAGACACAGAAGACAAAGAGGCAAGATTCTGGGGGTGGAGGGCAGGAAGAAAAGAGTGTCTCTGCTGAGCTTGCCACAGAGCTTTGGGTGATATTAACATGGTCAGAAAATTTTACGGAGAAGCCCAGGATTTAGACTCATCAGTAAGCATTTCTTGCCTCAAACATTTATCGTAGGTATCATATCATTTCGTTCTTGTTAATTAAGGCGCTACTTCATTATTGTGTTAAATCTGCATCTTGTGTGTATGTCCTGGATCCACACATGGCTGGCAAAGTCTTCGAAGGTAGAGGAAGTTCCACCTGTTGGATTTCCAAACCCAACAAGGTGCTCAGCACAGACCTGAGCCAAGACAGGCAGATCACCTTCGCCAGGAGGTCAACAGCAGCTCCTCACCGTGCTCCCGAGGCCCCTTTCCCGCAAGTCCAACTCCATCCATTTCTGTGGCCGACAAGGCAGTACCTCCTCTCCTAGGCCTCGGGAGAGTAAAGAGGGCACTGAGGAAAGTACTAGTAGGTTCCTAAATAGCTCAGACCAGTCTATACCCCACCTTGGACTTTCTGAATAATGATAACATTTATTGAGTACTTACTATGTGCAGGCATTGCTAAGTGCTTTATCTTGCAACACAATTCTCATGACAATACTATGGGATAGCTCCTTTTGACATCATTTTGCAGGTGAAAAAATAGAGGCCCTAAATACACAGTTATGAAATAAACTGTAGACCTGAGACTCAGATCGGGGCTGGCTGATTTGAACTCTGTGTTTTAAGACCTAGGATATTCTGTTTACTGAATTAGTTTGTGAGTTCCTGAGAGCAGAGATCCTGTCTTTTTCTTTTCTGTACTCTCAAAGAGACTGTGGAATCCTGGGCAATAGTAGATTTTTGGCATCTACCTGTCAACTGACCGATTGTTGAGAGATCCATGCTCAGGGCAGTCAAACACCAGAGATAAGATGGACAGGAGGACACAGAATGATCTTACAAGGAGAGTTTAGGGAGCTGCTTCTAGCCAGGCCAATTTTGGGTGAAAGACTATAGACATAGTAACCCCCCTCCCCCCTGCCTAGGCAATACTCAGAAACTTCCAGAAAGCCTTGGAAAGGAAGGTGGCCTTCTCTCCTCTCAAGAAGACTCTTGAAGGAATAATGAGTCATCCAGATACAGGAGGTTACATGAGTGGCTATGAGATTAAACCTATTTCAATGCCCCCATCGCTGGTGGTCACTAAGGAGCCGCTGTCGCTCTTTGCAAGAAACTGTTCATCTGTTGTCCTGTCTGAATTCCAGTTTAGAAAAATGCACAATGCTCAACTGTTCCTAACTTTGGGCGGTCTACAGAATTTTCCGTCCTTTTCCTGCACTGAAGATGTGTGGGATGGCAGTCCCATTTTCCTCATGGCCGATGTTTCAATATTTTATTTGTAAATCAGTTATTTGGAACTGAAAATACATTTCCCATAGGAAACATGTTATCTAAAGAGGTTAGAATCTCAGGTAGGTCCTGAAGATTTTTTTTTTCGTACCCATTATTAATAGCATGAGTCTGAGAGCACACATCACCTACAAATAATCACATGTTATAGGAAAACAAATTCCCAATCCTAACTCAGCATGCTAGGACAGGACTCCCTCTCGCCCTTGAAAGAGGGATTCCAAAGAATGAGAAGTTTGGTGGCAATGTGGTACCTGCTAGTTTTCTAAGTGGGTTTGGAGAGAAAATCAAGATTTGAGGGCATAAAGTTATGCCACAGAGTGATCAAGGAAGACACATCTGCTGAAACAGAGTTTACCTCTGATATCTGTTGAGTCAGGATAGCACACACGAGGAGAAAAGTCACATTCTTGATCTCCTTCAGGGCATCTTAAATTTCAAAGGGATTCTACCACACTCAGCCTATTAAGTCCCTGAAGTAAAAAAATCAATCATCCCCTAGTTTCGGCTCCAACCCAATAACCTAACATATCATTCCATGCTAAAGGATAAGGGGTTGAAGAAGGAATGACTCCAAAAAGTTCTCATTCATGTAAAAAAAAAATAATAGTTACTATCTTTTAGTACTCACTTTAGGCCAAAGGCCTTATAATTCAGTATGTTTTAATTGATCAAATTCTCACAACTCCGTGTGTAGATTTGTTATTAGCTTCACAAGGAATATGAGGAATACCAGGGTATTCACTGCTGTGATATGCTTGTTTTTCCAGATTAAAAAAAAAAAAAAGATACTGCAAAAGCAAAATTTTCTATAAGTATGTTAAAAATATGTATTTATATTTAAATAATAATCTTAAAAAGTGATATAAACATATTCTGGATCACTGAGCAACCCGATTATAACTGAGTCTTGTCACACAATTTAACGACTCCCTTGTTTGTTTGTTTATGACGGATTTCAAGCCAAGAGGAGGCCAAATACTATTGCAGCACACTGAACGAATGAGGGTTTTGCAGTAGATTCAAAGAGACAAATCATGGGAAAACTGTGTCTCCGTGCAGTCACACAGCATATCACAGACATGTCACACTCTCAAGGATTGCCCCTGAGCTACCATCCTCACACTGGAAGCAGATATATCACACAGATGCCATCTTTCTGTGTCCAGTGTTACACACAAAGTTGACTCATCATTTTGAGAACCTGCTACTTGGCTGTTTAAGTGTTTTAGCCCTCAGTGAGAATTGTTAAGAAATAAAGTTCGTCTCCAAGTCTTCTCTAAGCTATTCTTCTTTCTTGGTAATGCAATGAGTGGTCATAAATATCCTTTAGACTTTTCTCATTTACCTAATTAAAAGAAGAAATTCTAAGAAACAGGAAGGCAGAAACCTGCTAGTTCACTCCTCCCGTGTGAGTAGCCCATCCAACCTGTTTACAAAAATGAAAGAATCACAAAGTTGAAGTTTATTACAATGTTAGAAAAAGTGGGAGAGCAGGAAGCAGAGAAAAAGCAGTATGAATAGAAAGCACAAAATATGAGATTATAGCAATAAATCCAAGTACTCAGTTATCAGTAATCACAATAAATGTAAATGGATAAAACTGTCCTATTAAAAATACAGAAAATATTACACTGAAAAATACTATAAATCCTTATATACTTTTTATAAGAAACTGCTGAATTCTAAGGACGCAGAAGGACAGAAAATAGAAGTAATGTAAAAAGACAGAGGTGGCTAATACTAACCAAAAAAAAGCTAATGTGGCTATTAGTAACATCAGACAAATGAGCTTAAGACAAAAAAGCATTATTAGAGATAAAGCGAGTCACTAAATTTTGATAAAAGTCTTAATTCATCAGGGATATGTAATAACTTGAAACATATATCAAAAAAGTCACATAGAAAGAAGGATTCCTGGCTGGCTCAGTTGGTGGAGCAGGCAACCCTTAATCTCAGGGTTGTGAGTTCGAGCCCCACGTTGGGTGTAGAGATTACTTTAAAATAAAAGAAAAAGAAAAACAAACAAATAAAGGAAATTCACATAGGAGGAGTCATTTGAAATGGTCTTAAAAGATGAGTAGGAGTTCACCAGATAGACAAGAGGACAAAGCCAGGGAGAAGGGCATGCCAGACAGAGGAAACCTCACACACCAAAATCCAGAGATTTTGGAAAACATAGCATGTACAGACAGGTCTAAAGCATTGGGTAATTACATTGAGAAAGAAAAATTAAAATATTTGAAGTGGCAATGATTGCACATCCCATCCACAAAGCCTCGGTTTCTGTGACACTTAGGTACCAGAAAGAAAAACCAGACCAAGTTCCTCTTCAGCATAAAACGAAAGCCGCTAGAAAAAAACACTACATGCGTGAGGGGGATGGGAGGAGTAAAAAGAGCTGATGGTTTCATCTTCTCTGGCAAACCCTGCATTGCAGATTTGCAAAGCCCCAGAGTAATTCACTCTGGTGATGTCATTTTAGCCTTGGTTGGTTGCACATCCTAAATAATCATGTGACTAACACCCTTCGGCTCTCACCGAGAGTCCTAAACGAGACAGGCAGCATTGCATAGCCCCGGTGTGCTAGCAAGCTGCTTGACTTCCTCACTTTCATCATTACAATCTGACTTGTTACATGTAATAAAAAGGCGGTAAGAAAGGAGAGAGAAAAACAAGTGTGGAAACTATTTCATATTAATGCCATGACCTCACACATCCATTTGATTTCAGTTGGCAAAGGAAGCAGAAGATCCAGTTTGACAAAAAGGAAAAAAAAAAAAAAAAGACCGAGAAAAGTTGCACAACGGGGTTCTGAGTTGGGAATAGCCTTTATACCTTGTCAGTTTCTACCATGACAGGTAGTTTGCTCAATCGTGAACAAGAGTACTTCAGTGAGCGGCCAAAACGTCTCAGGAAATAACGTGCACTTCAGAAGACACTTCTTTTTAAGTTTTCAGACGAGTTAGAGAGTTTGTGTCCTTTGAATTGGGATCCCATTTTTGTTGACATTTCTGACTAGGGAATCACCGAATATGCGGCCAGAATTGACACTTACCCACCCTTTTTTTATTTTGGTGATGAAACCTGGAAACTGAGGGGGAATGGCTGGAGGGATGGGGGAGAGACGGTCTCCGTTTCCGGTATTTTCAGAGACATCCTTTTCTGCAAGTGAAACCTGGATTTTTGCTTTAATTGCAATGGAAATTACCTTCCACATCAGAGAGAGGAGAGAACAGATCTCAAACCCTGTGCCCTGTTTTGTCCCCAACTATCTATATTTGTCCCTTGCCCTGCAAGACCTCGTTGCCCCTCTTCTTTGGTTGCTCCTCCATTCTTTTCTAGCCCACAGAATGGCAGAACTTAAGCAAGCCAGTACTTTTTGTAGAAGCTGCTTTGTTCCTATAATTCGGCAGGTATCTGTCTGCTGCCTGCCATGTGCCAGCACTGTTCTAGGTGCTAGGAGGACAGCAGCGAACAAAGCAGACAGCGAAGGGAACAGAAATCCCTCTGCCACTGAGCTGCATTGGAGGGCCGTCAGGGAAGGGGCTCAGAGGAATCGGTCCATGGGTTGAGGTCTGAGTAATGGAAGGAGTGAGCCCAGGGGAAAATACCTGGAAAGGTGTTCTCCAGCCACAGGGAACAGCCCAATGCAAACACTATGAGCGGAGCAATAGCTCTGTGCGTTCCAGGAAAAGGAAAGAATTTGCTGAGCCATTCCTGGGGTCTAGTCACCCACACATGAAGGCCACTTGTAGCTGCTGGGTCTCTGGGCTGGAACCATGCCACTAAATGCCCCTGCCAAAGGTAAGAAGGTCAGATTTTAAAAAGCCTCTAATTCCATTCCAAGCTGGAGGGGTGGGGAGGGAGGGTCTGTGATTCCAGAAAATCAGTGTGGCAGCCATGGCACAGAGTAGAAAGAGGCTGGACCCTGAAGAGAGGAGAGGAAAGGCCTGCACAGCAGTCCAGACTCCAAAGGTCGTGGCAGAGAGCAAGAGAAAGATGGGGTCTCTCTAAGAAAGAGGGAATGGGGGAGGGGAGAAGAAGGGAGGGGACAAGTGTCTTCAAGAAGAAATGATCAGTGTGGAGGAGGAAGTATGGGGGGTTGGAAATAGGAGATAGGAGAAATTGGAACATTTCGTCCACGGAGTTCCAAAGTTTGAGGAGAAGCAGGACAGAGAACCCTCGTAGGAGGTCTGAGGGGGGAGAACAAAGAACTGGACAGGAAGCGGAGCGGGAACTTCAGGTTCACAGAGGGGTGGAGGAGACGGGTGGACCGGTGCTCACACACACACAGACACAGGCCCTTGTCCAGCCTCACACGCACACACGGCAACGGCAGGTGCCTTTTCCAAGTGTGCCAGGTTGAGGGAAATGAGCTACCCGTGTCTTTTTTTATGCAGGAAACAGGATGGCCAAGCCTCTGTTTTTATAGACTGCATTTGAATACCTTCTTAACGTTTCTTCTCTTTCGGGAAACGTAAAATTCACATACCTTCCTTTAAAATAATTTGGAATTTCAAAACCAATATAGTAACTAAAAACACAGCCAGGTGATTTCGGAAAGTTCTTCAAGTTACTTATACCCCCTCTTCCCATTGGGTCTGCACCCTCTGACTTATGGAAATTTCCAGGAGATCCCCTGCTGAGTTGCTACAGCCTGGCCGAGTGGCTGCATTCGTTAACACAAAAGGGAAAAGAAAAAAGGTAACAACTTAGTGGACTGCAGACCCTTGTCTGTACAGATACGTAGAGGGATTTAGTCTAGTGAAGGAGAAGGGTGCTGGGGTGCAGAGAAAGCTTGCCTTGCTTCAGAGAGCAAAGGCAAGTGACTAAGTCTCAGTGACTCAGTTTCAGATTTAAAAAAAAAAATAGTTCTCAGTGACTCAGTTTCATATTAAAAAAAATAGTTCTCATTAAAGATCAGGACTTTCTGACAGGGGAAGTAGTACACATTCAGCACAGCCGGTGAGATGTGCTGTAAAGCAGGAGCCTGCCCTGGGTCCGAGGTCCCTTCTAACACATTTGTCCTGTGAGCTGATTTCTATCGAAATATCATGAGCAAGGCACTAAACGACAGTGTTCACAAAGACTTTTGTTCTTTCTCCTCAGGAATAGCCACTTAAAAAGAACTATCAATGTCATTAGCCATTAGAGAAATATAAATCAAAATCACGTTGAGATACCGCTTTCCACTGACGAGGATGGCTAAAATAAAAAAGACAGACCATATAAAGTATAGGCAAGGATATGGAGAACTTGGAACCTTCATGCACTGCCAGTGGGAATGTAAAATGGTGCAGCCTTTTTGGAAAACAGTCTGGCAATTCCTCAAAAATTAAACATATGCAGCCGCTGCGGAAAACAGTATGAAGCTTCCTCAAAAAAAATGGAAATAGAACTGCCTTATGACCCAGCAATAGCACTGCTAGGAATTTACCCAAGAGATACAGGAGTGCTGATGCATAGGGGCACGGGTACCCCAATGTTTATAGCAGCACTTTCAACAATAGCCAAATCATGGAAAGAGAGTAAATGTCCATCAACTGACGAATGGATAGAGAAGATGTGCCATATATATATATATGTATATATATATACACACAATGGAATACTACATGGCAATGAGAAAGAATGAAATCTAGCCATTTGTAGCAATGTGGATGGAACTGGAGGGTATTATACTAAGTGAAATAAGTCAGTCAGACAGACACCATGTGTTTTCATGCAGAGGTGGATTTTGAGAGACTTAGCAGAAGACCATGAGGGAGGGGAAGAGGGGAAAAAAACAGCCACAGAGAGGGAGGGAGACAAAACATAAGAGATTCTTAAATACTAAGAACAAACTGAGAGTTTATGGGGGCTATGGGAGAGGGGAGAGTGGGTGACGGGCGTTGAGGAGGGCACTTGTTGGGATGAGCACTGGCTGTTGTATGAAAACCAATTTGACAATAAATTATTATAAATAAATAAATAAATAAATAAATAAATAAATAAATAAATAAATGAATGAATGAATGAATGAATAAAGTTAAATATAGAGTCTCCATACGACCTAGCAATTCCACTCCTAGGTACACACCCAAGAGAAGTGAAAATTTATGTCCACACGAAAAAACTTGTACGCAAATGTTCATAGCAGTCTTATCCATAATAGCCAAAAAGTGGAAACAATTCAGATGTCGATCAACTGATGAATGGATAAATAAAATGTGGTCTATCCACACAATGGAATATTATTCAACAACAAAAAGATATGAAGTCCTGACAGTTGCTATAACATGGGTAGACCTTGAAAATATTGTAAGTGAAAGAGGCCAGTCACAAAAGACCACATCTGGTAGGATGCCAATTATATAAAATAGCTATAATAGGCAAATCTGTAAAGACAAAAATAGATCAGTGATTGTCTGGGGTCAAGGAGTGGAGGGAAAAGGGCGGGGAAATAAGGAGTGTCTACCAATGGCAATGGAGATTCCTTTTGGGATAATGAAAATGTTCTAAGGTTGATTGTGATGATAGTTGCACAACTCTGTGAACATACAGAAATAACTGATGTGTATACTACAGACGGATAAAGTGTGCAGTAAGTGAATTATATCTCAATAAGATTGGTAACTAAAGAGAAGGAAGGAAGGAAAGAAGGAAGGAAGGAAGGAAGGAAGGAAGGAAGGAAGGAAGGAAGGAAGGAAGGGAGGGAGGAAGGGAGGGAAGGAGGAAGGGAGGGAGGGAGGAATCTGGTACAAAACTCAGAATGCAAATTGACTGTTGGATCCCAGGCCTGTTTAGATTCAGGCTGGCAATGGGGGGTGGGGGGAAGTTGAGTGGAGAGAGAGAAGAAGAGAAAGAGAGAATGAAAGGGAAAGGGGAAAGGAAGGGAAGAGAAGGTAGAAGAAGAAGAAGGAGAAGGAGAAGAAGAAGTAGAGGAAGAGGAAGAGGAAGAAGTAGAAGTAGAAGAAAAGATAAGGGGGAAAAAAAGAACTATTCTCAGCAAAATGGGCAAGTAAAGTTTTAGCACAACTATTATTTGTAATTTGCTTGTTATAGCAGGATCTCTACCATATAAATTCATCTGGCTCTGAATTCTGACACTGGAAGTCTTTTTTAGGATGATTTCTCCCAACCCTCCAGACAGTACCACCTTGATACCCAGACAACAGAGCCCCCTCCCCTGCACCATACGTCTACCACACACACACTGGATTGATTGAAGGGCATAGGGGTGCCTCTGGTCCTTGGGATCCAGCTCACCACACTGGCCCAGTGCACTCCATGACCCTAAACATTTCTTCTTGAGATAAAACCATCTAGGACTCCCAGAAACACCGCAAGACCTCTCTTGCCCTCGGTCTTCAAAACAAAAGGAGGTTTGTGAGCTGTGTTGCTTGTGATCTTAGGAATAAAATTTGCTTTGGAAAGATTTGAGCACTGGAAGCTCCTAGGTAAGAAAAGACAAATTAATTAAGTTGTCAAATCCTTTCTCTCAAAGAGTACGAATGCAATAGGCTCTTGCATAACGAAGTAGCATTACCCAGCATCCCTGTTCTTGCCTCCCTTTATCTCACAGTCCTGGAGGTACTTGGGAATTACATCGTACTCACAACTGTTGTACACAGTGACTGAGGATATTTTGCAACAGTAAACAGTTTCGTATTACTCCTCAAATATAAATATATAAATGTAGCTATGGGGCACCCAGGTGGCACAGTCAGTTAAGCCTCTGACTCTTGATCTCAACTCAGGTCATGATCTCATGGCTTGTGGGTTCAAGCGCCACATTGGGCTCTGTGCTGATAGCCTTCTTGGGATTCTGTCTCTCCTTCTCTCTGCCCCTCCCCCATTTGTGTGCACGCGAGCACAAAATAAATAAACTCTCTCTCTCTCTCTTTCTCAAAATAAATAAACTTAAAATTTTTTTAAAAATAAATGTAGCTGTAGCACACATGAAACAGAATGCTGATTCTTTATATTGACAACTGGGTATGAACCGCTAGGATGGCAATAATTTAATTTGTATATAAATGTGTTTGTATATAATGTATATATTTGTATATAATGTATTTAATTTGTATATAAATGTATTTAATTTGTATATAAATGTATTTAATAAGATTGAGCAACTATCTGCAGAGTTAAATTTAAAAGTTCAACTACATTTAAACAATTTTTACTTAAAATATTGGTGTATTCATGTATTTTTTATTTTGCCTTTTAATTTTAATAGATAATATAAATATTTTAAAATAATAACTTTTGAAAATATACAGAGTAATTAAACTTCAAAATTTCCATTCACTTTAATTGACATTTTGATAAAAGTATACTCAAATTTTTAGACATTTCAAGAACTATTACACTTTATTTTTCATCTGTGATTACTGTCAATGGAACAGAAATTACATGAAAATCTTTATGTAACCACATGAGTCGCGGTTTTGCTGAAATGAAGAAAACAAACTAGATGTTGTTGAATAAGTGACTGATTTGTGAATTATTTACGTCTTTTGTTACTCGTACTAAATGTCACCAGCTCATTCAAACGTGTGCAACATAACTGAATGTACTCAACTTTGTATATTGCCAACTTTCATCATATAAAGACCATGGCTTTGTAAACATTTTTGGATTTCATCATTGATTTGTCAAGACAGAAAACTATGACATATTTTACTTAACATCTTTTAGCTTTCTTTACCACTTTTTTTTTTTTGAACGTTTATTTATTTTTGAGAGACATAGAGACAGAGTATGAGCAGGGGAAGGGCAGAGAGAGAGGGAGATACAGAATGTGAAGCAGGCTCCAGGCTCTGAGCTATCAGCACAGAGCCCGACGCGGGGCTCCAACTCACAGATTGTGAGATCATGACCTGAGACGAAATCGGCCGCTTAACCAACTGAGCCACCCAGGCGCCCCTCTTTACAACTTTTAAAAGTGTGGACATAGCGTATGTGGGCCTCTGTCTGTGGCCCTTGCCTGGCCGGCTTCTCCAGTGATCCGAGTTACCCAGGCAAATATAAACAATGCGTAGGGGACTTCAAGGGAAGGCTTGAATCTATCTTTCCCTCTGAAAGTAAAAATAAAAATTTCAGGAATTCCTTTGGGTGCTCATAATTCTCTGAGCACACTTAAAATTCACTGAAGAGGGAAAAATGAACCATGCCCCACCACCTTGGAGGTGGGGAAGGTTTAGGACTCTTCCTTTGGGGTGAAGGAGTGGTGAGAAGGGAGGAAGAGGGAGAGGAGAAGCAGGAACAAGCCCAAAGCAGAAAAGGGCCCCAGGCACTCACTCTTCCCAGTGCTGGTTGCAGGGGCGTTAGGAGACTCCACCCCCCCTTCACAGTGGAGGAGCGGGGACTAAGACATGACTTCCTGCTCAGGACTTGACTGCCAGGGAGACGCTGCTCTTTGGTGCTGACCTGGGGGCTCCTCACCCTAGTGGGATTACTACAACCCCAAGGACACACAGGCCAGAAAGATCGAGACAGGAGTGGGGTCAGAAGCTCTCTCAAGAACGTGCTTGGCCTTGGGCCCGGGCTTTGTCAGCAACTAAGACTTTTGTGCTAGGAAGAAAACCGCATCCCCTTCCGGCAAATGAAACGTGAAAGGTGCCCTTTCCTCCTTGGAGAAGCAGCCCTGAGCCAGGGAGCTGGCTTTGGCAAGGGAAGTCAGGCCTGAAATTTTAGCTCTCGGCAGCTCCCTTGTCTGGGCACCAAGCACAGGGCACAACTGGTCCCACCATGCATGTGGCTCTGGCCTGAGCAGTGGCAACCACAGGGAGCGGGGAAGGTGACCTGATTTCCGGTGGCGGCACACCGGAACAGTGACTACGAAATTCCATTCCATGCACCCCTTGGTTCCACTGAGGTATGTCTGACCCCCACTCCCAAAACCACACATCAGCCACAGCAGCTCATTGTCATTTCATGTCTAGTGTAGGCTGTGTTCTTGGTTTTGTTTTTGTTTGAAAGAAGGGATTGTACTTTTATTATTTTTTTCTCTAAATAATTAATTTATTGTCAAATTGGTTTCCATACAACACCCAGTGCTCATCCCAACAAGTGCCCTCCTCTGTGCCCATCACCCACTCTTCCCCCTCCCACACTCCCCTCTCCCCTCAGTTTGTTCTTAGTCTTTGAGAGTCTCTTGTGTTTTGCCTCCCTCCCTCTCTGTGTCTTTTTTCTTTTCCCCTCTTCCCCTCCCCCATGGTTTTCTGCTAAGTCTCTCAAAATCCACCTATGTGTGGAAACATATGGCATCTGTCTTTCTCTGACTGACTTATTTCACTCAGCATACTACCCTCCAGTTCCTTCACATGGCCGGATTTCATTCTTCCTCATTGCTGCATAGTATTCCATTGTATGTATATATATATATGTATACCACATCTTCTTTATCCGTTCGTCATGCATCAGCACTCCTGTGTCTCTTGGGTAGATTTCTAGTAGTGCTATTGCTGGGTCATAGGGTAGTTCTATTTGCATTTTTTTTGAGGAAACTTCACACTGTTTTCCAGAGCGGCTGCACTAGTTTGCATTCCCACCAACAGTGTAGGAGGGTGCCTGTTTCTCCACATCCTCTCTAGCATCTATAGTCTCCTGATTTATTCATTTTAGCCACTCTAACCAGTGTGAGGTGGTATCTCAGTGTGGTTTGATTTGTATTTCCCTGATGATGAGTGACATTGAGCATCGTTTCATGTGTCTGTTGGCCATCTGGATGTCATCTATGGAGAAGTGTCTATTCATATCTTCCGCCCATTTCTTCACTGGATTATTCATTTTTCGGGTGTGGACTTTGGTAAATTCTTTATAGATTTTAGGTACTAGTCCTTTATCCGATATGTCATTTGCAATTATCCTTTCCCATTCTGTTGGTTGTCTATTAGTTTTGTTGGTTGTTTCCTTTGCAGTGCAGAATCTTTTTATCTTGATGAGATCCCAATAGTTCATTTTTGCTTTTAACTCCCTCACCTTTGGAGATGTGTCGTGTAAGAAATTGCTGCGGGCTCAGGTCAAAAAGGTTTTTTCCTGCTTTCTCTTCTAGGCTTTTGATGATTTCCTGTCTCACATTCAGGTCCTTCATCCATTTTGAGTTTATTTTTGTGAGTGGTGCAAGGAAGTGGTCTAGTTTCATTCTCCTGCATGTTGCTGTCCAGTTCTCCCAGCACCATTTATTAAAGAGGCTGTCTTTTTTTCCATTGGATACTCTTTCCTGCTTTGTCAAAGATTAGTTGGCCATATGCTTGTAGGTCCATTTCTGGGTTCTCTATTTTATTCCATTGGTCTATGTGTCTGTTTTTGTGCCAATACCATACTGTCTTGATGATTACCACTTTGTAGTGGAGGTTAAAGTCTGGGATTGTGATGCCTCCTGCTTTGGTTTTCTTCTTCAATATTACTTTGGCTATTTGGGGTCTTTTGTGGTTCCATACAAATTTTAGGATTATTTTCTCTAGCTTTGAGAAGAATGCTGGTGCAATTTTGATTGGGTTTGCATTGAATGTGTAGATTGCTTTGGGTAGTATTGACATTTTAACAATATTTATTCTTCCAATCCATGAGCATGGGATGTTTTTCCATTTCCTTGTGTCTTCCTCAATTTCCTTCATAAGTTTTTTATAGTTTTCAGTGTAGAGATCTTTTACATCTTTGGTTGGGTTTATTCCTAGGTATTTTATGGTTTTTGGTGCAATTGTGAACGGGATTCACTTCTTTATTTCTCTTTCTATTGCTTCATTGTTGGTGTATAGGAATGCAATCGATTTCTGTACATTGATTTTGTATCCTGCAACTTTGCCGAATTCATGGATGAGTTCTAGTAGACTTTTGGTGGATTCTGTCGGGTTTTCCATGTAAAGTATCATGTCGTCTGCAAAAAGTGAAAGTTTGACTTCATCCTTGCCTATCCTGATGCCTTTTATTTTGCTTTGTTGTCTAATTGCTGATGCTAGGACCCCGACACTATGTTAAATAGCAGTGGTGAGAGTGGACATCCCTGTCGTGTTCCTGATCTCAAGGGGAAGGCTCTCAGTTTTTCCCCATTGAGGATGATATTAACTATGGGCTTTTCATAAATGACTTTTATGATGCCTAAGTATGTTCCTTCTATCCCGACTTTCTCAAGGGTTTTTATTAGGAAAGGGTGCTGTATTTTGTCAAATGCTTTCTCTGCATCTATTGACAGGATCATATGGTTCTTATCTTTTCTTTTGTTAATGTGATGTATCACATTGATGATTACGAATGTTGAACCATCCCTGCAACCCAGGGGTGAATCCTACTTGATCATGGTGAATAATTCTTTTTATATGCTGTTGAATTCGATTTGCTGATATCTTGTTAAAAATTTTTGCATCCATATTCATCAAAGATATTGGCCTGTAGTTCTCTTTTTTTGCTGGGTCTCTATCTGGTTTGGGAATCAAAGGGATGCTGGCTTCATAGAATGAGTCCAGGAGTTTTCCCTCCATCTCAATTTTTTGGAACGGCTTGAGGAGGATGGGTATTAACTCTGTTTTAAATATCTGGTAAAATTCCCCAGGGAAGCCTTCTGGTCCTGGACTTTTATTTGTTGGGAGATTTTGATTATTGATTCAATTTCTTCACTAGTTATGGGTCTGTTCAAGTTTTCTATTTCTTTCCGTTTGAGTTTTGGTAGCATGTGGCTGTTTAGGAATTTGTCTAATTCTTCCAGGTTGTCCAATTTGATGGCATATAGTTTTTCATAGTATTCTCTGATAATTGCTTTTATTTCTGAGGGATTAGTTGTAATCACTCCCTTTTCGTTCATGATTTTATTGATTTGGGTTCTCTCTCTTTTCTTTTTGAGAAGCCTGGCTAGAGGTTAATCAATTTTGTTTATTTTTTCAAAGAACAAACTCTCAGTTTCATTGATCTGTTCCACTACTTTTTCTGTTTCCATATGATTAATTTCCGCCCTGATCTTTGTTATTTCTCCCTTTCTGCTGGGTTTGTGTTGTCTTAGCTGCTTCTAGTTCTGCTTCTAGTTCCTTTAGGTGTGCTGTTAGGATTTGTGTTAGTGATTTTTCTTGTTTCTTGAGATAAGTCTGGATTGCAATATATTTACCTCTAAGGACTGCCTTTGCTGCATCCCAGAGCGTTTGGATTGTTGTATTTTCATTGTCATTTGTTTCCATGTATTTGTTAATTTCTTCTCTGATTTGGTTGACTCATTCGTCTTTTAGTAGGTTGTTTTTAGCCTCTGTGTTTTTGGGGGCTTTCCAGACTTTTTCTTGTGATTGATTTCAAGTTTCAAAGCATTGTGATCTGAAATTGTGCACGGTATGATCTCAATTTTTTTATATTTATTCAGTGCTTCCTTGTGCCCCAAAATATGGTCTATCTTGGAAAATGTACCGTGTGCATTTGAGAAGAATGTAAATTCCTTTGCTTCTGGATGAAGGGCCCTGAAGATGTCAGTCAGGCCCATCTGTTCCAATGTGTCGTTCAGGGCCATTGTTTCTATGGTGATTCTCTGTTTATTGGATCTATCCAGTGCTGTGAGTGGGGTATTAAGGTCCCCTGCAATTAGCACATTTTTATCGATAAGATTGCTTATGTTTATAATTAGTTGCTTTACAAACTTGGGTGCCCCAGAATTTGGCACGTAGATATTTATAATTGTTAGCTCTTCCTGTTGGATAGTCCCTGTGATTATTATATAATGCCTTCTTCTTCTCTTATTACATCTTTTACTTTAAAGTCTAGTTTGTCCGATATAAGTGTGGCTACTCCAGCTTTCTTCTGACTTCCCATAGCATGGTAGATAGTTCTCCACCCCCTCACTTTCAGTCTGAAGGTGTCCTCAGGTCTAAAATGGTCTCTTGAAGACAGCATATAGATGGGTCTTATTTTTTAATCCATTCTGTTACCTTGCGTCTTTTAATTGGAGCATTGAGTCCATTTACATTCAGCGTTAATATTGAAATAATGGATTTAGAATCATTGTGTTATCTGTAGGTTTCATGCTTGTAAGGATGTCTCTGGTACTCTGTGTTCCTTGCGACCTTTCCTTCATAGAGCCCCCTCAGCACCTCTTGTAAGACTGATATATTTGTGATGTATTCCTTCAGTTTTTGTTTGTTTGGGAAGACCTTTATCTCTCCATCCATTCTGAATGACAGGCTGGCCGAATAAAGGATTAAACATTTTTTTAAAGACCTAATGTAGTTTTGTTTTGTTTTGTATTTTTAAGTACAACCAGAACTATAAAGTAGAGGAACTTAAGAAGACAAAGACCAAATTTGCTTCATATACAGGATGGGGCAATCTAATACACAACACAACATGAATCTTTCCAAAGAAGTTTGCTAAGAAACAGCTCCAATGTTTAGTGTTACAAATAAAACAATCTTCTCATTTAGAAAAATTAAGACATCGTTTGATTGATAAAGCCTATTCATCCCCCAATTTTATACGTGTTTGTTTTCATTTAGAAACCATAAATTCACAAGAAAAGAACAAGTTTTGTTATGGTATAAAAAATCTTAGGAACAACAAATTACACATATTCAATTTTTTAACAAACAAACATGTTTTCCTTCCCAAAATGTAGACATCCAATAAATAAAACAAACATAACATTCCAGGTATAGAAACACCAGTAATTCGCTTATGAAAGAGGTGTATTTGGTGGTAACAGTTTTGTTTGTCTTAAATATAAAAGAACTTTACCAAAAGAACCAGGCCATTATTATTTAAAGTCTACTCCTTCACCCAGTTCCCTTATCTGAGTAGAAACTCATCAATTTCTATAGAATTTTGGCTACAGGACCAGGCCACAGTTGAAACGTATGAAATGTCTCAAAGTCATTTGGCTGGAGAAAAGTGTTCTCTTGAGACTTGGAGGCAGTAGTTCATCACTTTGCGCTTGAAAGCATTCCTCAGTGAACTTCTTCCCTACAGCCTTTTGAATAAAGCACAGGATCTGGGCTCCCAGAAGGGGTTGCTTCCAGCTGGAACACCTACGGGCAGGGCATCCTTGCCGGCATTCTGCATGCAGTACTGTGGAAACTCTGCAGCTGCCCATGAGACCTTGACCCTCTCCACGCCGGCCTTCAGCTTGAGCGGCTCCACCAGGCACAGCAGGGCGTTCACGCTGGTCCAGGAAGACATGGCGGCGGCGCTGGGCTCCGAGGGCCGGGATCGTACTTTAAAAAAATTTTTTTTTCTTTACTCCAAATCTAAATCAGCCACATCACAGTCTCTGGAGGCAATGGATGAGGAGGGACAGTGAGAGGGTGCAGTGGGGCATTTCGGGGACATCAACAGCCCTGGCTTTTGGCCCCTATAGCAATAGAGGGGCTCCTCTCTGACCCTCTCTTTGGCACTGTCCTTTGTTACTTAGAATTTTTTTTGGACCTTGGATGGGGAGTCTCTCTGTAAATCCAAATTACCAGGCTTTGTTAAACCTTTCACATGCCAAAGTAGGCAAACAGTGTGTATATATATATATATATAGATGTATATATATATACACATCTATATATATATATATTTTAATGTTCATTTATTTTTGAGAGAGAGCGAGAGGGAGTGTGAGCAGAGGAGAGGCAGAGAGAGAGGGAGACACAGAATCCAAAGCAGGCTCCAAGCTGTGAGCTGTCTTGGGAGCACAGAGCCCAACACAGGGCTCCAACTCCCGAACCATGAGATCACAACCTGAGCTGAAGTCAGACACTCAACCGACTGAGCCACCCAAGTGCCCCGACAATATATATTTTTTAAACATTTACATTTGAAAACCCTTCTAGGTATAATCCACAGTAATATATACCCAACACAGCAATCATGACAGTCCCTCATTTTCCTGGCTAAATTTAGAAACAAACATTTTCGAAGTATGAATTAAATAACAAAGGTCATAGGACAATGAATAATATGCCCTGTGTGGTTAATTACACTTGGTTCTAAAAAAAAGTCATCGTAACCTCTACATAAAAATTCCATGCGTAGTTATTTCAGTTTGAAATGTCATAAGGTCACACTTGGTTTCAAAAAGAAAATGGAAAAAGCACAAAGATATTTACATAATACTGATAAAAAAATACTTCTCAAGAGAATGTAGTATTTCATGCTTTATTGCTTCCCTTTGTCCCATGTCTGACTAATAAAAATGCAATGTACAATTCTTCGTGCCTTGAAATTCAGGGTTCATAATATTTTCAGTCTTTTCAGAGAAAGAACCAAATAATGTAGATACAGAAAAGATATGATTGTTTCCCAGCAGTTACCAAATCTGTTGAACCATTGTAATCATAACATAGATAGAATTACATCTCATCTTTTTCTGTGAGCAGATAACCTGTACTTTTAACTTCCAACAATGCTGTTTTGATGTTCCCTTAATTAAACCTCAGGTTTCAAAAGCGAAACATGTCTGAGATCCTTGAATGAAAATCACTTGTCTGCCCAATTTTTATTTCTGCCATAATTAAAGCAGGAGACTTAATTGTGAATGAACTCATTCTAATACTCAAGTAAGACAAAATAAGCAAGTCACGTTGTTAGTAGCAATGATAGAAGTGATAGCTCTGGGCAGTCTAGCAAATGCTAATGTGACTTGGGGTGTTCACCTAAAAAAAGACACATGCTGAGGTCAAACGCACTTTTACTTTTTTGGGTGATTTTGCCCTGCCATGCCCAAAGAGATCAGAGAAGGATTTTTCCTCTATATTTTTGTTTCCTATCTCCCTAGGATTTACACTTTTGCTTCTTCTGATTGGTTTGCCAAACATTATTGGACACTTATGAAGTGCTGGACACTATGCTAGGCATTAGGAATTCAAAGATTAAAAAAATACAGTCCCTGTGGTCGAGGAGCCCAGTTTAGAGGATTCAGACAATGAGGATACTCAGTGGGAATACTTTGAGTTCAGAGGAGGGACTCAGTTTCTCCATCTGGATAACTTCTCTATGGTTCATTCAAACTCTAAAATGTACATGATTCCACTTGATGATCCGGGTTTCATATTCTTTCAGATAAGGTGTTTAATAGCTATACTGATAACAGCCACAGTACTTCTAGAACGCTGATGCCAGGATCAGCCTTAGTCTTCTCCAGGTTCCTTTTAATGTTTTTCTGATGTTATTACCCTACCTAAACCCTGCAGTTACCTTTTGCTCTTGGTGGGAGGGGTGTTGATATGAGCATGTTTTGCAGGTGCAACACACCTTCGATTCACCCTCATTTGGTGGAGAAGAGTTTTGTCGTCTTATTCGTGTTGCTTACTTGCCACAGATTGAAATTCTAAAAGAATTTACTTGTCTTCATTCCTTTTCAGAATAAATACAAGTCTGACACACTCCCCTCTTCTATTTTAGAAGAGAGAGGCTTTAAAATGGTTCTATCTTGTGATTTATTGGGCGGCTTCTTGCCAGTGAAGGAGACTGATCCCAGCCACAGTCTCTTGGTTTTGCATCATCCAAACTTGTGGGGTTTGCTGATTCAGGAATCATTCTGTTCTTTATAGCTCTTCTGTTGGCTGCGTCTAAATAAGGAGAACCATTCTCCAGCTTGAGTTATAAAACTTATGTTTGTTTTGGTTTGGTTTGGCTGTTTAAATTTTATTTGAAGAGGTGTCAAGAAGATCCAAAGCGACGTAAGATGAATTGTAGATCATTGGATGTCAGCTGGGGGTAAGGAGGGGTAAGAGTTTTTTCAAACCGCCTAGCTTGCAAAACTGCTTTAGACCCATCCAATCCATTGCAGTATTTGAGAATCACAGCAGCAGAGGGACAACAGATTAGAACTCGGAACCCAGGTTCCACTTACATTTCTGTCACCAACTCTCCAAATGCTCTGTGATCCTGGTTTACCCTCCGGTCAATTACACTTATATGTTCATCTGCATATTTCGAATTCGATAAATCATCTACCTACCTCTTCTTACTCAGATTTCATGCTCTAAAGGCAGAGTTTATTTATAGATTCCAGAGGGGAGGTGGGTAGGGAAATGGGCAAAAGGGTGAAGGGAAGTAGGAGGTACAGGCTTCCAGTTATGGAATGAATAAGTCACAGGGATAAAAAGTACAGCATAATTTAAAAAAAAATAAAGTGATTCAAATTCCAAAGAATAAAATATACAATGAAAAAGCTGTCATGGAAAAAATATATTTAGACTGTCCTATACTTAACCCCAAACAGAAAAGTTGATTAATTAAGTCTTGTTCCCCCCATCAAGGAAACAGATATTCAATTGGGGTTTTTTTATGTTTATTTTATTTTTGAGAGAGAGGGAGAAAGCGTGTACATGAGCATGAGAGGGGCAGAGAGAGAGGATGAGAAAGAATCCCAAGCAGGCTCCATGCCACCAGCATAGAGCCTGACATAGAACTCGATCTCATGACCCAAGCTGAAATCAAGAGTTGGACGTTTAATCGACTGAGCCACCCAGGGTCCCATGTAGATATTCAATCATAGCTGGAGGATCTTGTTTCAAAATGATGTCCATTCATTCATTGGGGTACAATTTAGGCGTGTTATCCAAGCTTTGGGGGGCAGATCCCTTTATCCAGATAAATGGTAGAGAACTGACAGAACCCAGCAGAACCAGTCAGTTACAGATCCACAGAAGGGTGAGTGTGTAGCTTTGAGACCTTTATGAGATGTCTCAGAAATCCCTTGGATTTGATATTTTCCATCAATGAATTACCTGAGCTCATCGCATTCCCAGCCAGGGGCACTTTCTTCTTAGCTTTCTCTAGAAAGCCTCATCTTGCCCTTCCCCACCCCCACCTCTAGTTCTAGTAACCCTAGCTTTCCCAAGTGTTCTAGGAGGCAACAGCTCTTGTCTGGCCCCTCCAGCCCATGTTCCATTTCTAGGCTCACTTGTCTCCTCAGCGAGCAAAGCCTCATGTGTTAATGAGACCAGAACCTGGTCCTTTACGGGAAAAGTTTGTCACCCCAGGGGCCAGAATGTGGCGCTTGTGGCTCCTCTGCTAAAGCCTTGCAGTTCTTGAGGATGTGTCCAGCTGGAATACTCTCCTGGCCTCTCATTTTTCTGTCACTCAATATCTCCTCAGAACATGAGTTACAACACCGGTGAACTTGAGAGAAAGAACCGAGCTTAGGTCAGCCCTCGTCTTCTCAGAGCCAGCCTGTCACAGACACTTATAAACTCTGGTCCATTCTCTGCCATAAAGTATGGAGCCAACACAAGTCACTCTGCTCTCAAACTTTATCTCCAGGGTAGTTTCACACTAATCCAAGCTCACAGAGACTGCTGTGTAGCCAGAATTAAAGTGTATTCCATTTTGGGGTGCCTGGCTGGCTTAGTCAGTAGTGCATCGGACTCTCGATCTCAAGGTCGTGAGTTCAAGACTCACGTTGGGCCTGGAGCTTACTTTAAAAAATAATAATAATAAATAAAGTGTATTCTATGTTAATGATAAATGCAACCAGCTATCAGATGGACCCTCATATCAGCAGATCCCTATAAAGAGGGAGCAAAGTCATTTAAATTCTGTACTTAGAGCATGAACTCTGAATAAGGAGAGGTAGGTAGATAACTTATCATTTGGCACAGACACCTGAGAGCTCAAGTCCTTGGGCCAAGGCCCCTTTTCCCCTGTGGCCTGAACAGTATTTGGGAAGGTGCTCTCAACTTCTGGTTTCTTAGGCTTAGATTTTCCATGATAGGCTGATAGTACTTCTGCTCACCATCTCTATTCATCCAGGCTTTCTCCAAACAGTCAATTAGCTTTACACTTTTTAAATTAACAGTTACATTCTGGTGCTTGCCATCCTTGAGTTTGCCCCCATGTCACCTTGGCTGAAGTTATAGGTGTTTCCAAAGTCTTCGGTTACACACTGGGTACTATCAGTTTACTGCTTCAGTCAATTTATAATCTGTGTGAATGTGTGTGTGTGTGTCAGTGTGTGTGTGTATGTGTGTGTGTGTGTGTGTGCCATGATGATTTAACTCTTAGAAGGCACCTTCATTTCCTATTTCTATGGGAAGATACTTTACTATTCCCCCATTGATTGCCAACAAGGTATCTTTGAGCTCTTTGGAAAGAAAGTCTTTTTAGTATAACTGTTTTTATTATACTTCGAAACTTAACTGCCTGAATTCAAGCACCTAAGCAGTTTTTCCTGATTTCATATCGTAATAACTACTGAGACTGAGCTAACAATGACAAATATCTAGCAAAGACTCTCAGCGTAACTCATCTGTGTTTTTAACCTCTGTTAAATAGTCTTATGCAATAAAGTCAACACGTCTCTAAGATCTCTAATTTGTTTCCAAAGGAGGTGGATAAAAGTATTTTACTCTTAAGCAAAGAAACAGCCAGTTGGATGCCTCTGACAATCAGAATCAGCCTCAGATCAGAAGTGGCTCTCCCCACTGTCTTCCTTTTTTTCCTCCCCAAACATCTCTCCTATGTTAGGCATAGTTTTGAGCACTGCGGATATAAAAGTGAAAATAGGATCTACTAGAAGATTCTTGACCCAATGGGGTTTACATTCCAGTTGAGGGAGACAGACTATAAAAAACAAATGAACGAGAAAAATATCAGCAACCAGGAAGTGCTGTACAGAGAATAAGACCGAGTAATGTAATAGTGACTGCTTTAGATGGGTTGTCAGTGAAGGCCTCTCTGAAGGGCCATGTTAAGGCTGAGACCTGAGAGACAGAGGAGCCAATCATAGCAAGACGTGGGTAAAGAACATCACAGGTACAGGACAAAGGGGGTGGAACAGGTTTGGTGAGTGCGGGAAGAGAAAGGTAGTACAGCTGGAGTGTGGCCAGCAGGGAGGAGGGTGGCAATAAGTCTTATCCAGAGCATAGAAGGTGTTATGTGTGCAGGAGCAAATACCTTGATGACTTCCTCATGGAAAGGGACCATGGAAACTATAACTGCTTTACACTGCCTCATGTTTTTGCTCTATTTTAAAAATATATCATAAGGAAAAGTGGGTGTATAATATGGGTAGGTTCAGTCTCCACAGCATTGTCTCTGGCCAAGCTCATTTGTGTGTCTTTTCCAGAGGCGTGTTCCAAATCAGACAAATGACATTTGAGAAGAGTAAAGGACAAGGATGTAGAAAATTCATCATCGTGCCCTTCAATATCTCAGAGGTCACGGTGTTTAAAAGCCAAGGATAGGGGCGCCTGGGTGGCTTAGTCGGTTGGGCGGCCGACTTCAGCTCAGGTCATGATCTCATAGACTGTGAGTTTGAGCCCCGAGTCGGGCTCTGTGCTGACAGCTCAGAGCCTGGAGCCTGCTTCCGATTCTGTGTCTCCTTCTCTCTCTGCCCTTTCCCTGTTCATGCTGTGCCTCTGTGTCTCTCGGAAATAAATAAACATTAAAAAAAATAATAAAAGCCAAGGATAGAAGAGTATATGAATGATTTTTGATGAAATGTAAGATGAAAGCCATTATAAATGACTTTTTGTGAATCGTTTTGTTAAACTTGATAAACTTACCCTTTTGAAGACTTGGAGGTATCAACATTCTCAGTCTCCAAATGTATCTTCCAACTCAGTGATGTGTGTGTGCTAAGGAAAGGATAAATAAGGCTTCGAAATGTATGTTGGCCCTGAGGTTTACAGGTTCATAAACTATTGTCAGTTCATTTAGGAGAGAATTAATTCACATTAATCAGAGTTATAATAGATCGATTAATAAAGTACAATCAAAAAGAGAGAGAAAGAGAGAGAGAGAAGCAAACCACGAGATGACAGAGAACCAACTGAGGGTTGATGGAGGGGAGATGGGTGGGGGATGGGCTAGATGGGTGATGGGTATTAAGGAGGGCACTTGTGATGAGCACTCGGTATTATATGTAAGTGATGAATTCTACTCCTGAAACTAATATTACACTTTATGTTAACTAACTGGAATTTCAATAAAAATTTGAAAATAAAATAAAATTAAAAAATAAATTACAACACCATTTACTCATTACCTGTGAGAGCTAGAACTACCTGCTGAAATTCACATCCATTGGTCAACACATACTCTTCCTGGTAAGAAAATCCATTAAGAAATTAAATTAAAGTCAGAAAGGTTAAATGTTAAATATGGAAGCTGAACAAATCAAGTTGGACGTTTTGAAGGGCTATTTTCATTAAGCAACGGAAGCCCGATACAGTCTTTTTTCACTACAAGGACATTCAGTCCCAAATGGGCAAATGATCTACTGTTCAGCTGGACAGGGAAGGCCAGCACTGGAGAAACACTGGCAAAGGCTGACTCCCAGCCTCTCATTTTTCTAAGTCTGGGCCACTATTTCCCAAAGGGTGCTCAAAAGGCCACCCACGGTAAATTCATTTTGGGTGTTTATTAGAAATACATTTTTCGGGGCACCTGGGTGGCTCAGTTGGTTAAGCGGCCGACTTCAGCTCAGGTCATGATCTCACGGTCTGTGAGTTCGAATCCCGTGTCGGGCTCTGTGCTGACGGCTCAGAGCCTGGAGCCTGCTTCTTCAGATTCTGTGTCTCCCTCTCTCTCTGCCCTTCCCCTGCTTATACTCTGTCTCTATGTCTCTCAAAAATAAAAGAAACGTTAAAAAAAAATTAAAAAAAAAAGAAATACATTTTTTTTCTAGGCCCTATCTCACACTTCTGAATCAAAATCTCTGGTCTTGGGCTGGGAATATTCATTTTAACTAGCTTTCCAGGGAACATCAGCACACTGATGTTTTGAAAACACGGCTAGCTGCGAAGCTATATAACCTTAGGCAAGTTAGTTACTTAACTTCACCAAGCCTCAGTTTATTTGTCTGTAAAATAAAGGTGATAATAGGTCTTATCTTCTAGGACTATTGCCGGGATCACGTGAGTCAAGACAGGCAAAGCTCTTAGAACAGTGTCTGGCACCTAGTAATCCCTCTATAAATGCTTGCTATTATTATTATTACCGCCATTATTGTTACCACCTTCACTGTCATTATTCAGCCTACTACATTCCTGTTTGATCACAGACTTAAGTCTTTCAATCAAGCAAACTCGAGTTTACTGGCTACGGTAATAAGGAAGAGTGTGCTCTCGACAGAGTCTTAGTAGTATCTCCCAGATTGTTTTTCATAGATGAGATTTCAGGGTTTCTGCTTCTTAAGGATGGAAAAGATAGTATCCTAAGCCATTTTGAATCATGCACCAGGATGGATTAGTTTGGGGAAAGGTTTCTTATGGCATCCACAGGGTTTGACCTAAAGCTTCTGTTTGATCTCAGAGTTTGGCATATCCTAGCCCTGTCTTAAAAGTTCAATTGCATCTTCCTTTGGGGCTAAAATTTCTGTCTACTGACAACAACATTCCAACTTGTTCAAAGTCATCTCCCTAAATGTTGCCACTTGTTATGAATTACTGTCATATTTAAACTGCCCTTTAACAAGTGAACAAAATGTAGAAAGAGAGTCCTCCTGAGTCATATGGGCTGAGTGACAGCGATTGCAATCAGACAAGGCGGAATCTTGGAGACACCATGCTGGCACCCTTGGAAGCACAGTACCACATACCACTTTTGCAACTTGTCAGAGTTTGTAAATGAAACTTAGCACGGCACCATTCCTATCAACTCTCTCTTCATCTGAATACTTCAGAGCGGGTTATAAACACTAATTAAGCCGCAAAACATCCCTGTGACACAGATAATTACTAGTCGTTCCTGCATTTGAAATGGGCACATTAAAGGAAGAGGTTAGATGAAGTCAATTCTTCAGGTTATGCTGATTCAGCAGCAAAACCATTCAGGGAACTCCTCATCCTTACAATCTAAATAGCTCTGCAACTGATTTCCACAAACTTAAGCATAACCTTTAGAACTGAGCTGTAGATGAGGCGCCTGGGTGGCTCAGTTGGTTAAGCATCTGACTTTGGTTCAGATCGTGATCTCATGGTTCACGGATTTGAGTCCTGTGTTGGGCTCTGTGCTGACAGCTCACAGCCTGGAGTCTGCTTTGGATTCTGTGTCTGCCTCTCTCTCTGCCTCACCCCCGCTCACACTCGAGCTCTCTCTCTCTCTCTCTCTCAAAAATAAACATTAAAAAATTTTTAAAAAACCGAGTTGGAGACAAATGAATACCTGTTTGCCAAAACAAAAATTAAAAGTCGAACCTTGTGAAGGGCAAAGGAGGGTACACCCTGGGTTAGCTACTCTAACTTGCTTTATGTCCAATCTGCTTACAGCGTTGGACCTCTGCCCCCTCTAATCAGTATGGATTCTTGTTCCTCCCTTTCATTTCCACTCCGCAGTAAACTGTGAGCCTACACTCTGCTGTTGGTCTGCAGTGAAAGAAACAGCCAGCTGCTGATGACTAATACAACCTAAACAGCCTGCTGGGAGAGCCACGCCTCCCACACCCAGGAGGCTTCGCTTGACTCCACCCCATTTCACTCGCGTGCTGGGTCTGTTAAACATTGTCCAGCTCCCGGGTCACAGGCTGGCAAGGCCCTGAGCTATTTTTAGCTGGGTTCAGGGCTCAAGGCACTAAATCTGGATAGGTAGCTGAGATTCAGCTCTAGCTTTTTAAAAATAACTCCTATTTTTCTCTCCTTACAATTTATCATGTCTTCGTTTTAGACGTTTTGGAAAATACAGCTGAGAAAAAGGTGAGAACGTTTAGAACACATAGCAAAAAGAAGAAAATTAAAATGTCCTGTAATACTCGTTACTAAAGTGTAATATATACATAAAGAGTAAGGCATACTAATCTTACATATGCATACTGATCCATTCTTCTCTCTTTGTTAAAGTTTACTTATTTATTTTGAGAGAGAAAGTATGCAAGCAAGGGAGGCACAGAGAGGGAGAGGGAGAGAGGATCCCAAGCAGGCTTCAAGCTGCCAGAGCAGAGCCCAACTAACCTTAACTCTAACCCTAACCCTAACTCACCAACTGAGAGATCATGACCTGAGGAGAAACCAAGAGTCGGATGCTTCACCGCTTAACCAACTGAGCCACCCAGGTACCCTGGTTAATTTTTATCTAAGTTCATACTTGTTTCACCACCACCTAAGCATCATAAAGGACACTCCAGCACTCCAGAAAATTCTTACTTGCCTTGCCGGTCAGTATCCCTGTACCCCATAGGTAAACTCTATATTGACTTATATTACTTTTGATTAGGTTCATCTGTTTTTGAATTTCATATAAATGGAATCATACAGTAAGTACTTTCTATGTCTTCCTTTTTTCACTCATTACAACGTCTGCGAAGTTCATCCATATTGCTACATCTAGCATTGGATTGACTTTTTGTTTGTTTCTGCTGTATAAAATTCCACTATGTCAATCTACTACAATTTATCAGTTCCCTTGTTGATGAATATTTAGCTGGTTTCCAAATTTGTATTATGCAAAATACACTGCCATGAACATTTTGTCCATAATTTTAGAAGTCACATGTACTCACTGCTGTTGGGTACACATCCAGGAGTGAAGAATTGCTATGTCATTGGACAGTCCGCTCTGGCTTTTGTAGAGGTGCCAGGCTTCTAAACCGATTGTACAATTTTATGGTCCCATCAGCAATGTGTGAGAGTCTCAGTATACACTCTTACCCAACACTTGATATTCATAGTCTTTTTAATTTTAGCTGTTCTGAAGAGTGTGACCTGATACCTTATTGTGGTTTTCATTTGCATTTCTCTGTTGACCGATGATATTGAGTACCTTCTCAGACAGTTATGGGACATCCTCTTTTGTGAAATGCTTGTTCAAATCTTTTGACCACTTTTAAATTGCATTGTTTGCCTTTTTCTTCTCTTCTCTTTCCTTCTTCTTGCTCCTCCTCCTCCTCCTCCTCCTCTTCTTCTCCTTCTTCTTCTCCTTCTTCTATTTAGAGAGATAGGGTGCAAGCGGCACAGAAGGGCATCGAGAAAGAGAGACAGCCATAAGCAGGCTCCATACTCAGTGCGGAGTCTGACACAGGGCTTGATCCCATGACCCTGGGATCATGACCTGAGCCGAAATCAAGAGTCACACGCCCAACTGATTGAACCACCCAGGTGCCCCTTGTTTGCCTTTTTCATATTGGTTTATAGAATACAAGTTCTTTGTTGGATTTATATATACTATATAGGTTCATATGTATACACAATCTATCATCTCTCACTATATATATTCTCTTTCTCTCTATATATATTCTATATATTTTTTCTCTCAGTCTATGACTTACCTTTCACAAAAATCTTTAATTTTAATGACATCCAACTTAATCAATCTTTCCTTTTATGGTTAGCGTTTTCTGTATCCTGCTTAAGAAGTCTTTGACTGCCCCAAGGTCTTGAAGAAAGTCTCCTATGCTTTCTTCATAAGCTTTGTTGTTTTACCACTTAGGTCTCTGATCCATCTCCAGTTAAGTCTTTGTGTATAGTGTGAAGTAGAAGTTAAAGCTCTTTTTTTTTTTTCATTAAAATATTCAATTGCTCCAGAATCACTTCTTGAAAAAACCATCCTTCCCCCACCATATATGTGTGAGTCCGTTCCTGGGCTCTGTACTCTCTTCTACTAGTCTGTCTGTTCTCGCTCCAATACCACACTATCTTAATTACTGTAATTTTATATTGCATCTTTCAATCTGATAGTAAAACTCATCAAATCTGTTCTTTCTCTTCAAGATTTTATCTATTTTGAATTCTTTTCATTTCCATATACATTTTAGAGACACCTTGTCAACTTTGACCACCACCTCCCCACTCCCAAGAAAATGTAGTTGAGATTTTCACTAGGAATCCATTGAATCTATAGGTTAATTTGGAAAAGACTGATATCTTAATACTGTTTTTCAAGTCATGAACATGATATAAAACTCTATTCATTTAGACCTTTTAAAATTTTTGTTTGCTTTCTTAAAATTTACCAATAGATTATGTTTATCTAAGTATGTCATTAAATATTCCTTTACAGTGTGATTTGTAATGCTTCATAGCGTTCCACTCTATGGAAGCCCCATAGTTAAACTAACTCCTAATCATTCGGCATTTAAGTTATTTCTAATTTTTCACTGTATGAGAAACCTTGTGATAATTATCATTATAGATACATATCAGAGCAAATGCACTGCTATTTATAAGGACTTCTGAGGGCCGCCTGGGTGGCTCAGTTGGTTAAGAGTCTGTTGGCAGAAAAAGACAGATACCATATATTTCCACGAATAGGTGGACTTTGTGAGACTAAGCAAAAACCAGGGGGAGGGGAAGAGGGGAAGGAAAAAAAAGACACAGAGAGGGAGGGAGATAAAACATAAGAGACTCTCAAAGACTAAGAACAAACTGAGGGTGAGGGGGGTGAGGGAGGGGTGAGAGGGGGTGACAGGCATTAAAGAGGGCACATGTTGGGATGAACACTGGGTGTTATATGTAAACCAATTTGAAAGTAAACTATTATAAAAATAAAAAAAAAAAGAGTCTGACTCTTGGGCTTGGCTCAGGTCATGATCTCATGGTTCATGTGTTCAAGTCCCACATTGGGCTGACAGTGAGAAGCCTGCTTGGGATTCTGTCTCTCCCTCTCTCTCTCTCTACCCCTCCTGCTTATGCTCTCCCTCCCCACACCTCAAAATAGATAAATCAACGTTAAAAAAAAAAAAGGACTTTTGAGGAGAGGAGTGAAAGATTCTCTATCTCTCTTTTGCCTTTTTTCTTACTACTCTCAGTCATCCGTCAACACACACACAGACACACACTCAGAGTACAATACATAGATAACAGAAGGTGTTAAACAAATGTTTCTTCTCATGCTCTGAGTAGGTTAACATTACACTTACATGTCTCATGGCCCAAGCAAATCCCGTCCTATACAGGAGTATAGGGGATATTTTTAAAAAACAGAAAACATTCTATTCACCCCAGTTACAGGAGAAAATTTGGTTTCAGCTACTAAAAATGACAATTCTGCAGCATTAAGTCAGATTCTTGGACCCTCAGAATCCTGATCCACCAAAATAATAAGAACCATGACACTAAAGTTCCACCAAGCCCTAAAGTTCTACCGTTTTACTTAATGGATGTCATTGAGAGAGACAAAATAGATGAAGTTAAATAAACAAATACAGTGGAACATAAAATATATATTTATTTTTTAATGTTTATTTACTTTTAAGAGAGAGAGAGGGCACAAGTAGGGGAAGGACAGAGAGAGAGAGGGAGACACAGAATCCGATACAAGCTCCAGGTTCTGAGCTGTCAGTGCAGAGTCTGATGTGGGGCTCAAACTTCTGAACCGGGAGATCATGACCTGAGCCGAAATCAGATGTTTAACTGACTGAGTCACACAGGCGCCCCATAAAATAAAGGAAAACACAGAATGAAGAAACTACCTATGCTAAACATAAACAATAGGATCTTCCTATCCAAAATATATTGATAGTAATTGATACAAATATATAGATTCAAATGTATCTGGCCAGTATCTAATTATATTCCATAACCAATCTAGGGGAATGAATCAAAAGTTTGCACATTTTATTATAAATGTAGTAAATCACCATCTGGAAAAATGGAGAGGCTCATTAAAAATGCACATTAGAATGACATTAATGTATCACTACCCACCTATTAAACCGGCAAAAATAAATAGGAATGATAAAAGCAAGGCTAAGTTGTGGAGAAACATGGTATTTAGTAGCTGCATAGTGTTCTGCTACACAAAAACAAAACCATAATTTCACCAGTTTCCTGTTTAAGTTGTTACTGCACAAGTCCTCCTGAAGAACATTCTGTAAATATGTATATGAGCTATAAAAATTGTTCCTTTCATTAACAGATAATTCCACTGAAGTAACAGATGAAAATTAAAAGTTTACAAAAATATTAATAACAGTATTTTTATTTAAAATTTTTTACTATTTATTTATTTTTTTTAATTTTATAATAGTTTATTTTCAAATTGGTTTACATATAATATTTATTCATTTTTTGAGAGAGAGACAGGATCGAGTGGGGGAGGGGCAGAGAGCAGGAGAGAGAATCTGAAACAGGCTCCAGGCTCTGAGCTGTCAGCACAGAGCCTGATGCTGGGCTCAGACTCGTGAACCATGAGATCACGACCTGAGCTGAAGTTGGACTGCTAACCAACCGAGCCACCCAGGTGTCCCACAGTATTTTTTATTAACAAAGGTTTGGACATAGCCCAAATGTCGCAGTCAAGAAAGAACTCGGTAAAGCGGGGGGAAGGGAACAAAGTCTTTCAAAGAAGATTTACTTATGTCTTTGTTCAACAAACATCTGAGTGACTATTAGGAGGAGATAGAAGAATTTTTAAGACGAGAATTACATCTAGTGTCATCCTTCGTGGAACTCAAACTCAGGGAGATAGATGTAATAATTATAGGCAATGTGTCTTGAGGGCTTACAATGTAGGAGGTGCTATTTCAGTGCTTCAGATGTATTAACTCTTAACATTCACAACAACCTGTGAGGTGGGTATTATTATTATCCTTGAAGCATGATGATGAAATAACTTGCTCAAGTATTCCAGAATAGGGAAATATCATGGTCTTTTAAATTAATCCCTACTTATTAGGCTCAGCTGGTAAGTAACAGAGCTGGGATTGAGATGGAGAGTGGGTGGCTGCAGAGCAAGAACTCTGAACTCCTGCACAAAATACCATAGCCCTTTTATATGGAAATAATGGAGAGATAAGTAGCAGTGGGTGCAAAGCACCATGGGAGCACCAAGAATGAAGCTGTGCCCTTAGCAGGGCGTGGAGGACGGAGGGCAGGACAAAGGCAGGGGGAAATCAGGGAAGTCAGAATATGGCCAAGTGGGCAGAGGAAGTGGACGGTGCAGGGTGCTGCTCGCTGTTTAGATTTTACCCTGAAGGGGACGTGCAGAGCCTGAAGGAAGCAGGAGTGGGAGTGAGAGGGTGACACCAGGGAGGTCTCTGCAGCTGCCCAAGTGAAAGGAAAGGCAGAGTTGCACAGAGGCAGTATCAGCGAGATTGAAGAAGAGGGACCAAATGATGATCGGCTGGGCCCTGCCAATACACAGATATGTGTTTGTGGAATAAGTGGGCTGGGAAGAGGGAAGGGGTCAAAGATCACAAAACGGCATATAAAATACCGATCACTTCTGAAAGTGTGTAGGCATACATACTGAACTCCAAGAGTGCCAACAGGGGGAGAGGATGAACCCAGATCGAGGGCTCGCCATGTCCTGAACTTGGTTCTTCATGGGTGTGACTTCATTCAGTGCTTCCAACTCTGCGAGGCAGGCATCATTACTCCCATTTTACCGGCAGGTACACTGAGGTCCCCGGAACTTAGATGAACTGCCTGGGGGTGTGTGGCTTGTCTGTGGTGGAGCTGGGGTGTGAGCCCTGGTCTGCATGATCCCAAGTTCCTGCTCTTGCTACTCTATCGTGGAACCTGCCTAATTCTAGTAGAAAAGAGCATAACACATTCTTTTCTTCCACGAAGTTTAGAATCTGGACAACAGAGGGAGAAATTCAAACCCGGAAAACTAGCATGGGAAAGATTAGCTAGGAATCACCTTTGATTCCTTCAAAGGAATCTCCTTCATCTCCCCTGTAAATCCTGCCCCGCCAACTTCTGTGAATGCCATCTCCAAAACAACTCTAGATGCTTCCTCCTCTTCATTCCTGGTGTCACCACTGTGGGGTAGCCTGGGTCAGTCCAATCCTGCCCAGCCTGGTCTGGGAGCAGGCTAATTTCCTTGAATGGCATTGTATCCTGCTCTTTCTCTGATCCAACATTTTGAGAGGGAACTCTTCAAGACTTTTGAATGAAGTTGCTTCTTAAATGTTTCTCCTTTTTCCACCCTTGTTCCCCCACCTTCTGACTAATTAATTAGGTCATGCCTCCATTCTCAACCCTCCAGGGGCTCCCATCACATTCGGAATATGATCCTGGGTCCTCAGTGTGGCTCGCTGTATCTGGCCCTTCTCTGCTTCTGTCTCTTCCTCTCCACCTCTCCACCAACCTGCTGTTCCCTGTCTATGCCAAGCACGTTTCACCACAGGGCCCTTACGTGGTGCTTCTATCTGCTAGAAATAGTCGTCCCTCCGTAACCCACCATGAGATACGTACATGGTTCTCTCTCTCATTTATTCAGATTGCTGCTCGTTTGTAACATCTACAAAGAGTTCCTCCCTGACTGCCCACTCTAAGGTAGCATTCTTATTTATCCTTCTTACCCTGTTTTATTTTTCATCATGACCCTTAGCAATCCCCCCCCCCCCCCGGCCACATACACACACACTCCATCTCCTAGGGAACCAACTATCCTGGTTTGCCCAGGGGATTCTTGGGCCAAGGGACTTTCAGTGCTAAACTCCAGAAAGTCCCAGGCAAACTAGGATGGGTTGATCACTCTATACCACCCCCACCAGAATATAAGCTTGACGAGGAAAAGATGTTTTTGTTCTCTTTTGCAAACTTCACCATAAATGAGCCCTCCCCTGGCCCCTCTACCTGAGTCAGTCCCTCAGTTAGGTTTAGTTTTTTCACTCCATATCAATGAAAAGTGGACGAGGGATGCATGGGTCCCTATCAGAATTCCCCAGGGCATTGTTTCAAAATATGTACCCCTCCACTCCCAATCCTGAGGAGTAAATTGGACTTCCTTGGTGGAAGGAGGGGAATCACACAGTGGTGTTTTGAAAAAGCTGCCCTGACAACAAGCACACAGCCACTTTATTGGAAGGGCGCTGAACTAAACCCCATAATGCCTCACGCCCTGTTAACGTCCCTCAATTGCATCGCCTCTGGAAAGGCCTTCCCTGACCTCGTTGCCCTCTCCCTCTTTGGAATTCTAAAAGGCTTAGGATCTGGACCACACTCCTGAGCCCTAGCCTGCGGGCCTGGCGGAAGAACACGGACACATCAGGGTTGCTTAAGGGAGCCCTCTCAGGTGTGTGGGCAGCCGTTCCAACCTCCCGCTGGCTCTGGCTGAGAATGACTCCTCCTTCCTTCTCATCCCTGAAGACTCCCACCCACAGCGAAATCACCCACCTTCTGCTCCCTCCTAGCCTGCTGTGAGCTAAAGCACCCTGCCGTCAGAGCATATCGAGGTCACCGAGCCAACCCATCCCTCCATTCATGTCTTCCTACTTCCTCCCACAACAGTGTCCCGGAAATGGTCGGTACCTAGCTCTGCCCTCTACATCCCACTGCCTGCGTGTTCCAAGCCTCTGAGTCTTCATCCCCACATCTATCATGGAAAATACTTACTTCGCAGGATTTTCAGGGGGATTAAATATAATGCCAGTAAAAATTCCCAGCACATGGTACACTTAGACGCCACCAGCCAAAAGCCTTCTTTCTGACAAAGGAGCCATGCCTGTCTCCCGGGCATTGGGACCCTGACTCTCACAGCCAGTAGGGGCTCTGTCTTAACAGAAGTATCACTATTAGAAGTCTCCTAATGTTGCCAGAATTTAGGATTTTAGGTTTACTCAATCACATTCTCTGGACTGGAACATAAGGGGTCAGAGCAACCCTTTTTTTAGCAACTAGAAAGTCATTCTTTGAGCTGGTGGCACTGTTTAAAACACCTTGGGGCAGAAAACAGAAAACTGCTGTGCCGATTCTTGACCAGGCTGCCCTGGAAGAGAAGAAGATGAAAACTAAAATGAGAATTGGTGTGGAGGTACAGGATTCTAGGTGATTCCTGCACAGGAGAGCAGGGGTGAAAAGAGTAGGTCCTTGCACAATGCAATTGCTTCCAAGTATAAATAAGAGAGAGAGAGAGAGAGGGAGAGAGAGAAAGGGGAGAGAGAAAGAGAGGAAGGGAGGGAGAGAGGGGTAAGTAGCTATTCAGACTACGAATCTTAAGTTCCTGATTCAAGTTTTAGTTTGTTATTAAGACAATACAATCTAACCTTTCCAGATCTCAACTTTCTCAACCACAAAGTGAGTGAGATCAAAAGTAATAGTATCTTTTTTTTAAAAAAAAGTTCCCAACACATATGTTCCACTCCCTTTTTAACTTCTGCCCTTTCATTCCCTATCCTTTGGTTTGGAGCCAACTCCTTCCTGGCAACCAAACCCCCAGACTCCATGAACTGTCCTCAGTCTCCCCCCACCCTCCCCCCCTTATGGGATCAGAGGTGTCCCAGCCTGCTTCACTCTCCACACTGCCAGTCCCACATTTAGGGCCCAGGTCTGCCCGTGAATTACAACTCGAACTGTCTTCATGCCTATTGCACAGGGTGGTGAAAAACACTGAGAGATGTTTTCGGCCATGCCAAATTAGAATCCTCAATGGCTTTTCCCCATAAACTTTGTTATAATTGGTGGTTAGAGTCCGTATTACCATGGATACTTTCCTAGGTTACATTAAGGATTAAATTGATTTTGCAGACTGATCTGGGAATTTAACCACCACTTGTACCACAGTCTCTGTGGGAAAATATATTCTGTGTTCCAAACAATTGACCTTTTGGAGTTGATCCAGTTCCTACGTTGGGGACGGCCTGTACAATATTGTGTTACATTTTGGGTTTCATTTGCGTGTCCTAGAATCAAAGACTTGTTAGAGCTGGAAGTAACTTTCACAGATCATTTATTAATGAACTAATTTTGTAGGCAATAAAGCCACGGTTCAGCAAGAGAGAGATTTGTCTCAGGTTATTCAGCTACGTTAGTCTCCCACCTCCAAGCCAACGCTTTTCCACTATCCAAATCACTTTGTGGTCACTTCCCTACATAGTCAGTCAACCACTTCAAAGTTGGGAAAATCATGTCGTCAGCACAGAATCAAATATACTAAATGTTTCATAAATACTTAATTTGTTCATTATTCACTTTGCTTTAGAGGTCCACTCACTGTAAGATATCCTTAAATAACAAGTACCATTAGGACATTTCAATTAAGTATTTACAGTATTTATAATAGACCGGATTTGGTTTCAATCAAGATTTGAATAAGAATTCATAAATATTCTATTTAACCAGTGTTTCCTGCATAAAAGGGCCTATCAGTGTTGTATCAATAAATATTTTTCACAGCTCACAGACACATTTGGGTTGAGTTTTAGGAGACCCATGCCATTAATTTTAACACGGTAAGAGAGAGCTACTCATTTTGTAACTACATTAGAAAGCTTAATAATGCTTTGTTTTATTTACCAAAACCAACTGACACAGACTTGCGAAATCATTCAGAAGTAAAGCTTCTCCAGCTGGAAAGGTGACTCATAGATCATTTGGATTGGCCGTATGAAGACAGCAGCCGTCATTAGAAATAAAACATTTAAATTGTTTCATTTGAAACAAATGTTCACCTGTTGTATACTCTTCTTCACCAACAAACACATTTAGTTATTTCCTCCTATCTTGTTTGAATGAGCAGGATGGGAGAGCGCCTAAAGAGAAACAATTTCACATATGCAGATGACATGGTTTTATTGTAACAAACTAGGAGTGACCTAAATAGACAGCTGGCCCTGTAATCTAATTACAAGAGAAAAATAAGGACCACAGGATCAACTCTCAAAAATTAAATCGTCATCCTTTGTGGTAGCTGCTTACAGCTCTATATAGCATTTATAAATAATAATAATGATGATGATATTATTATTTTTATTATAAATTATTAGGCATTTATTTTCAATCATTTTATCATGAAGGTTCTACCAGAAACTTCTCCTAAAAAACAATGCTCCACTGAGAGTTTGTACATGTGTGTTGGGGGGTCAGAATTGGGAGGTGGGGCAGGTATTGGCCAAGGGCAGGGGAAGAGGCATTTGGTTATATCTGGCTTTATAATTTGGGGGGCTAAAATTACTGAAGTCAAGCCTTATGACTTAGCTGGTAACTTTGGCGCTTGGTTAATCTCTCATGTGGGTATTGAAATGAAACCAAAGCTAAATCTCAAACAGTCTTGGCCTTGACCTGGTGTACCACCTCAGCCTGGCTGTGGATTGCAAGGAGCAGCTTCCCTTCTAATGCATGTGTCCTTGTGTGGTTTCCCAAGATCCTTGAATTGAGCTGACCACAAAAGCCTATATAGCATTTGATATACAGATGGCTGCCCTCAAGCTGTAGCTAGTAATATTTAGAACTTGCTGCCACCGTAGACTTATTAAAGACTTGACGAAGGGGAATCATATTTATGGAAGGACAGCCCGACGAATGCCGAGTCATTCATGTAGAAGCTATGTTGGATTAGTCAGGGCACAAAGAGTTGTACATCACTACCACAGCCTCCACATTTTGCCACCTAAACCTATTTAATTTCACATCTTATTGGCTATTGGCCAATACTGAATAGTATATAAAACATCTTTTTTTAAAGTCCATGCTGTGTTTACTAAAAGGAATAATGAGTCTGCTGTTCCCTGTGTTCCAAAGTGCCTCATCTGAGAACAAGCCACAGGGACATCTCGCTCATCTCAGCACAGTGATGGCTGGAGGTCCGCTGAGTACTGGTCTGCCCTTACCTAGTGGGCACTGATGGGCCCCAGGCATTTTCTGTTTGGAAGAAACAGATAATACATATAAGATCATGATGTTATTAATACCCCGAATTATGATTCCCCAAGTCCCTTGATACCAGGAAGTCCAAATCCCCTTGATAGACATTTCTGGAATCACCCAAGGATATGGGCATGTGTAACCCAAATGTCTCCCTAAGCCAGGTAGTGTGCTGGTAAAGTTTTAACAACCAGCAATATGGCAGAAAAAAAAACCTATAGATTCATACCATTTGCTAATTTCCTTGGTGTAAATATTCCTGTGATGTTCAATGCAATGTCACTGAATGTGGAATTGGAAAAGAGATGCGTAATAGCTTATCATTGCATAATATTTCCATCATACAGATACAATAGATGTAAACAACCTCTAAATATACATAATAGTAAAATGTAGCGAAATAAAGAGGACATGATGAGTTTTGAGTAATCGCTACCTTTGTTTTTAGTATAATGTATTCATTTGTAAGTCTATGTCATTTAAGTTTTAAATCATGGTTCTGTTTAACAACTGGCTTGCAGAATTCCTGAAACTTTAACAATTAACTCTCGTGAGCCAGTGTAAGCTGGCTACAACACATCACTATCTAAAGCCCCACTGAGTTGGGAATTCCAGCTAATAGTTTGCCCTTTGGTCTGTGAAATAAACAATCCTGGTCTAACAAGAAGCAGGACCTTACCTTGGTCCCTTTCCTGAGTCTTGCCACATGTACGGAAAGACTGAGAGGCAATTCCCTACAGGCAGTCAGGACCACTACCGGCCAGTCCTCTGCTCTGAAGTTTTCTGGTCTCCAGGTGTGGGTTCTCTACAGGGCTGCTACCCACCCCAGTGCCTGGCCCAACCAACATCTGTTACACCCCTGGCAGCCTTCTCGTGTCTCTACTTCTGAGCTGCCAGCTTCCCTCACTGATGACCCCTACTCCACCAACAGGACAGGCCTCCAGTCTCCTCAGTGTCAATATCTGCCAAGTGGGGTAACTCTCTATTTGGTACTCAGCTACCTTTGAACTTCACGGTGGTTCCAAATGCCTCTGCTGTTACTGCCTGTAGGATTGTCTCCTGCAACCTCCAGATCTCCCCCTCCTACCTCTTCTTCTGTCCTCAATCTCTTATGCCCATTTTAAAGTCCAAATAAACTTTGAAAGCTGAATTTCATGTAAACGTGGAACTCATTTAACAAAGTAGGGTATAATGGAAGTGAAGCATGATCCCAATTTTATAAAATAGGATATATTCAGGCACATGATAGGAAAGATATTATCTATCACTGGTGAAATCATAGATTATTTCTGTCTTTTATCTTTGTTTTCAAAATTTCCTTGAATGAATACATTTTATTCTGGGGGCAAAAGAGGGGATGACTTTAATGGCAAATCTGACCTGTACTGGTATGAAGCATAATATCATCTTATTTATCTTATGTGTTGTAAATATTCATATGATTTTCTTTTAAAAAAAATATGTTCCAGATTATAGTGAGCTGCCCCAAAAGCTTCCGGGGTGCTAAGTAATATGTAATATATGTACCAGTTAAACTTCAAAATCTGAGGAATTCTGAATCTGGATTCTTATGTAATTTTTTTGGAAGGAGATCCTGCAGAAAAGTTGGCTGGGCCCCTAGTGATATAGAGCTTTTTCATTTTTATAATAGCCCTTTCTTCCCCAGGATTCCAAAGCACTAGAAAACCTAGAGAAGGGGTTATCTGCAGGCAGTACCCAGGACCACTTTCCACAGTAGCCACTCCCACAACTCTGCTGAGACCCGCCTCTCTCTGCCCCACTTGTGGTGATTCCTCTACAGGAGCTCACTCTCTCCCTGTGCAGTACAGTTTCCTTTGGGTGTCCCTTGTCTATTAAATATGTCTGCATATATTTAAACCCTGATTGTGGACAGGGTTCGAAGTTTCACGGGATTCATGGGCCCCATGAAAATTGGAAGATAAGCAGTCACTTATTTAATTGTTCCCAAGCATTCTGTTAGTCTTATAAAGAGTTTCATGGGAGAGATGTGGGGAAGTGGCATCCAACACCACAGCTGGTGTATTGGAGTCCTAGTTCCAGCTTGGCTAGAACACCTATTCCACTTGCAACTGATCTTTTCCCCGGTTGCTGAAAAGCTGAGAATCATATTTGGGGCCTATCCCTAGCAAGCTAATAGTATCTTTTTTTTTTTTTTTAATTTTTTTTCACGTTTATTTATTTTTGAGAGAGAGACAGAGCGTGAGCAGGGGAAGGGCAGAGAGAGAGGCAGACACAGAATCCGAAGCAGGCTCCAGGTTCTGAGCCATCAGTACAGAGCCCAATGCGGGGCTCGAACTCACAGATCGCAAGATCATGACCTGAGCCGAAGTCGCCGCTTAACCGACTGAGCCACCCAGGTGCCCCGCTAATAGTATCTTAAACCATGCATTTTGCATACAAAACTGCTGGTTTTATCTTATCTTTGCCACTTTTTTTTTTTTGGTCCTATTTTTCTCTGTACTTACTTTTAATTTATCCTACTGCATGTATTTTCATAAGCTCCCTTAAATTCCTTCTTTTGGAATAAAACGGGGTATTGATAAAAGTTCATTAACAGAACAAGAGTGTGATGAGGAGCCATTTCTTCACCCCTAAGAGCCTCGACATGAATTGGCAATGAGTCTGTGAAAACTACTTCAGACAGGATCACCATTATCGCTTGTCACCTGTTCTATGCTCACCATCAATGTACAAGTTAAACCCCGAAATGGAGAAAAAGATAGGGGGGGAAAAGGCATTAGGAAATTCTAGCTCTGAAAGTCATCTGGGCCATTCTAAAGCACTTGATTGGACAATGCTTCCTCCCTGCCCCCCAAAAAAAGAAAAAAAAAAGAAAATCTTACGGTTTCTACTTTCCAAGTTTGTGAGATAGCACATGCATATTTGTCTCAGCTTGCCGTATACTGGTGGTAACATTTCACGATTGTTAAGAGTACAGACACTGGCACTAGATGCCTGCGTTTGAATCCCAGATCTGCTAGTTACTTGTGTGATTTGGGCCAATGTATTTAATCATTCCGTATGTACCTCAATTAATCCCGTCTGCAAAGTAGAGATAATAATAGTAGTACCTATCTCACAGGGCTGGTTTAAGGATTAAATGAGATAATGTAGAGCTCTTAAAACAGTGCTAGAGCACATACAGAAATCTCAATGTCAGCTAGTGTTAGCGATATAGAAGCACTGCCTTGACCTCGGAACAGCACCTTATCTGAGTTTCTGGACTAACACCTGAGGAATGAGTAAAGACCTTTGATCTGACCACTCTCTTAGAACGGGCCAAAAACTCTGGCTTGCTTGGACCTTTTTTGTGGCTACTCTTCCTCCTGCGTTTCTAGAGGCGGAATTATGTAGTGGAAAGAACAGCGGGGCAACCAACGTTTCTGAACCTCCGTCTTTCTGTCTCTTCTACGTGCCAGACACTTGGTGGGTCTACCCTGTGGAAGCTTACAGTCGAGCGTAGAAGATAAATGCATAAACAATCACAAGGCAGGATGATTAAGTAATATTAACGGAGGTCTGGACAAAAAAAAAAGCAGAGATAAAATAGTAGGTACAGAGTGAACAGAGATGTAAGATGTGTGGATGCCCTACACAGAAGGCAGAGAGCAGTACCCACTTTTAAATATTATTGCTGACCCTACCAGAGCCCACTTTAACGTATTTCATCCAGGGACACTTGGGCAACTAGCCTTGTGGAATGATGGGGTAGAAAACCCCTCATTTGCAATGTCAAACTTTTCCAACAGAGTAACTCAACCCCTTTTTGCTTCCCAAACGCGCAAACCTGGGTTTCAAACGTGGATAATGCAGTTCCTGTTTCCCGGTTAACGGAAACATAAGGAATTGCCTGCAAAACTAGGGAAGGAAGCCAAGAAAAGAAAAAGGAGTTGGGAAGGGCACAACAACGCGGTCTGCGGAGGGCCCCAGCCAGGGCAGGAGGGCTGCGGGAAGGTCAGCGCTGCCCACGCTCGCTCTGCCTAATGGGAGCTTCCCCAGCACGGCGAACCCCGCGAGCCTTGGGGCGCCTGCGCCGCGGTGGCGATTCGACGCAGAGATAGTGGCGAGTGAGGGCAACGCACCTGCGCGAAAGCGGCAGCGGCGGGAGAACCAAGTCCAGTGCGATTGCGCGAAGGCCAGGGCTGTGGTGGAGGCCGCGGAGGCGTGCGCTGTGCGCCTGCGCGGCGGGTTGCGTGGCGCGGTGGCGGGGAAGGGCGGTGTGCTGTAAGTGGAGCTGCGGGTGGGGCCGTCGGCGGCGCTGGTGAGCTTTGCGGAGTTGGGCGGTGCCGAGGAGGAGGAGGTGGCGGCTGGGTCTGACGCGGCCGGGTTCTTGGGGGCTCCACTTGTTTATTTATTTATTTATCGTGTATGCCTCCGAGTGTACTCGCACTCCACGACTTGGTGGGGAGGGGGTGGGGGGAGGGCCCGGGGAAAAGGGGAGTTGGAACCGGGGTCGAAACGCCGCGTGACTTGTAGGTGAGGGAGCGCCCAGCCGTCGCCGCAGCCTCCGCCACCGTGAAGCCCTTGTTCCCGCTGCTGGGAAGGAGCGTCTGGTGCCGACAAGATGGCGGACGGGGAGCTGAACGTGGACAGTCTCATCACCCGACTGCTGGAGGGTGAGTGCGGGGCCCGGCCGGCCGCAAGGAGGGGGCGCCCCCTTCAGCTCTCGTTCCCCCTCGCCGCCGAAACCCGAGGGGACCCCCGTTCCCGCCCCGCGGCGGCCGCGGACAAGGGGGCGAAGAGGCTGCTCTGGCCGAGGGGGGGGAGCGGCCTCCGGGAACACGGTCGGCGGGAGTCACTTCGAGAGGGGTTGGCCCGGCCTGGCCGGCAGTGTCCCCCGCGGACCCTCGGGGACCGTCACGGCGTCGCGCCGGCCGGGGGGTACGAGGAGCCCAAGGGTGCTGGGTGACCCTTCCCAGGGAGGGTGCGAGGATGCGAGCGTCTGTGCATTGTATGTCCGTGGAACGTGTATTTCTTCTCTGTTCTCTTTGTGCATTGCCCTTGGCTGCCTCGGATTCTTGTTCCGGGAGTGAATTTTATAAAAAACCTTCTCATTGAGACAATTGTTGGACCTCTTCTGCATTTTTACAGAATGCTGTGGGACGAACTCTATTTAAGGAGGGGATAACATTAACAGGCGTTGAGTACCCCCTGTTTAGGATTTAGCTTAAGAAAATAGTGAAACAGAAGTCTTTGATTCGAGCCGAAGATGCACTCAAGAAAAAAGAGTATGTAGACCACGTTTGCTGACGGGATTGGCCTGCGGGTTTGAGAATTTAACAGGTTTGAGCAGAATTCAGTTTCTGCACAAACTTAGAAAAGGTCTACTTTTCTGTAAAAGGTATTTACAGGTCTTCGCTGCTTTTGAAGTTTCCTGGTTCTTCTGTTTTTACTGAACAGTTTTATGTTGGGGTGGGGGATTGAGGGAAAGGGAAGAGATGGAGAGGCCAAGATATTCAAAGTTAATCGCAGTCTTGTGCCAGTGAATCCCTTTACCCTAAAATTTGCGTCACCACTAATTGCTTTGTGAGTGGGTAGAAAAGATACTCAAGCCTTCAAAAAAATTTAGTCTTTCCTGTTGCAAACCAGCAGAGTGCATATGCACGAACTTATTTGCTTTCAGGTTACCCGAAGGTAACTTGACAACAGTGAAACGCGGTAGATAGATTCTTGTGTTTGGAACATCATCAAAGAAGATTGTATTCTTGGGGGTGAGGGGCCGGCTAGTTCCTTTTTTCAGTCTGTGTGTTGGTTTCTCGTCAGTTCTGTGTGTGCCCGTTGTGTAACAAACTACAGTTTATTTGCTCCAGATGTGAAAGCCTTCCAGCGATCTTAAGGCTGGATGGGAAAGTTTTACCAGGAACTCCTACTTACCTTTTCTTTTACTATCAAGTTATTCCTGGGAGGCCCCCTGGTGCCTGTAGTCCGTGTTCACTGCTTAAGTCTTGGACTTGAACACATGTGGACATCTTGCTGGGTCTCAAGATACTTGCTTTAAAAAAAATTGTATTTTGTAATTGTGCATTGTTCTAAGAGGGAAATATAGCTACTTAAACTATTTAATATCTTGTTAACTTTTGGCCAAAATCTAGGCCCTCTTTCTTACACATTTTAAACTTGGTTTGTAAATTTAAGTATTTTAAAAACCTGATGTTTGTATTTCAGCTTCTTTACTTTTATTTTTCATATACTTACACATTTGAATACTTTCATAGGCATAAAACTGTAGGTTTATGTGTTTTAAAATGTTTGATCCTGGGACCTTTCAAATCAGATGCACTTTTTTAGGATGCTCGAGAAACTTCACTAGTGGATTGTTCCAGTTTATTAGAAAAAAGATACGAAGGGAAAAACAGGCTGAGTGATTCCATTAGTTTTGTGAAATCAAATTTAATATTTGGTGCTGGCTTTAGACAATCTCCTCCCCCCCCCAGCCTTTTTTTTTGGGGGGGGGGTGAGAAATCTAGACATTTTCACCTTTCAATATTGACCTTTATGCCAGTCACCAGGAATCCAAAGATAAAACACAATCACTTCACCCAAGGAGCTTCCAGTCTAAAGTGATTTCTGGGCTTTTCCAACCTCCTCTCCATACTCAACACACTCCCATCAGTAAAGAGTTTCATTACTTGCTTCTCAGTCCCAGGAAGTTAATTTAGTTTGACAGTACCTCCTTGGGAATTCTTAAATTCTGCAGACCCCTTCTCTTTTCCTCTTCCAAAATCTATACCTGTTCAGAGACATCCGGAAGAAATGTGGTTTTTTTAAAAAGTAATTTTTTTTTGGTCTCCCTTTTGTTTTCAGTGATGTTACTTGCTCATTAAAGTTAACTTAGATGCAAGTGATGGCGTTTTGTAATGCTGTCTAGCAAAATAGCTACAGTTAGGTTTTTATGGGTTTTTTTTTAGTATTAAATGAACATATAAGTTAAAATTTAGTCAGAATGTCTCCACATTACGGGGGGAGGGGGCGGAATCAGCAGAACTTCATCTTATTTTAAAACATTGATTGTAATTCCAAGGCATGCTCTTGATTTTATCTTTTTTATTATATCAAATTGCCAGTCAGCTGTAACACTTTTGGTAACCGTATTTTATGAGTTGGTTTGTGTTTTTTTTCTTTTTGAGTGGGCATATCATTCGTGTAATATTTTCAGAGTGCCTTTAGAACATTTAAAATTTTTTGTTATTTAATGCAAACCATATACTAATTTATTATTTGAATAGTGTGTATTCCTCCAGGTTATTGGGTTAAGTTTTACTTAGAACTAAAAGCCAAGGACGCCTGTGACTCTGTCCCCTGTGGTGACCCTTTCACCACATTCTTGTGGCTTATAATATTGCTCTTGACTGATTGTTTAAATTAAATCAGTTCCTATGGGTATCCTGGAAAACCCAATGAAAGCTTTTTACTTCGATCGTCAGTTCCAAAAGGAGTTAGGGTGGCAGTAGGAGTATAGCATAATCACCTCACAAACGTTACTCAAATTATAAACATTGAGTTTATTTTGGGAGGAAGTGAAATGGAATGAGTATATGGATCTGTTTGGAAAGAGGATAGGGTGAAAAACTGCTTCCCACTAGCTTTTCCCAATCAGACTTGATCCAAGTGTATAAAAACTGGGCAGTACCAGTTGATAATTAACACATGCCTATTGTGTAGATCATATATTTTGTCATGTTTATCATGTATGTGTGTGTATATATATGTCTCTGAATTTGTGGAACTTCTGTGATCATTTCTTTTCTTATGGGTTATGTATTCTAAAAATTTAGACTGAGACAGACTAAGCCAATAGGAAGCTTTCTTATGTGTCCTTTTGAAAGCTAAAAAAAGAAATAGATTTGAACATTTAAATAGATTAATAAAAGCACATTAAAGTTCTCTTTTTAAATAAAAGTTTTATTGAGATACAATTCACATACTATGTAATTCACTTACTTGAAGTGTATAATTCCATGAGTTTTATTATATTCACAGAGTTGGGCACCCATCACCACAATTTTAGAACATTTTTACCAACACAGCGCTGTTCCCATTAGCCAACACACTCCCTTTTCCTTTCATCCCCAGCACCAGGCAACCATTAATCCTTCTATCTCTATGGATTTTGCCTTTTCCGGACGTTTCATGTAAACGGAAATGTAATATATGATCTCTTGTGATTGGCTTCTTCTAATGTTTAAAAATCCATCTATATTGTGTCATGTGTTAATATTTCATCCCTTTTATGGATGAATAATATCCCATTGTATGAATATGCCACATTTTATTATTCATTACTTTGTGGACATTAGAGTTGTTTCCCCTTTTTGGCTGTTGTGAATAATGCTGCTCTAAACATCGTGTGCAAGTTTTTGTGTGGGCATGTTTTCACTTCTCTTGAGTATACAGCTAGGAATGGAATTGTTGGGTCATATGGTAAGTCTGTATGTTTAACCTTCTGAGGAACTGCCAGACTGTTTAAAGCCTTTTTCCCCCCGATTTAAATTGTTTAGTTGTGATCCAGAAGTCTGAAGGTTAGGCAGTTTGAAGGAAGTGCTAGTCTGGTTGTTCCTGGCAACCCAACTTCCGCAGGGAAAGTGTTGTGTATATATAGATCCAAGGCCAGGTCTATTAGAAAAGAGCAGGTTGGGGAGTAGGAAAGATCATCCAAGGGATACTTCTCTCTTCCCTTGCTTCTTCCTTGATGAGAAGCTAGAGGATGCATAAAAGTGGTACATTTTTTAACTGATTCAGAGATCATTTGTTTTCCTGTTAATTCATTGTTCCAGCAAGTGAGGGAAACATCGAAAGTTTAAAGTAGTGCAGAAGTGTTTTTATTTTGTTGTTCGAATGCAGAGCTGGAGCTTTTCTGGTAAATATCTAAATCCAAGATTAAATTTCATTGATATTTAGAAATCTATTTACATTTGAGTCTAGAGACAGGATTATATATTAAGATTTAGGATTAACAGGAAAACTAACAAATTATATCTAGCAGGCTTTTTTCTCTTACTATCTTTCCACATTTACTGTTTTAACAGTATTCATTCCAATGGCATATATTCTCATTCTAACAGAGGTAAAATAAGTATATAAGAATGTCAAGATATTTAGAAATAATCATTGAAATCTCAGTAAGTATTTCGGAAACAAATGTTATTCTGGAAGACTTGGGATATGGGGATGCAAAGAGAAGAAATAGTTTGTAAATGAAATAGGTTTAGCAGTGGTGTGATGGTGGAGGATGGGAATTCCCAGTTGGGTTTTCTAGGATTTAATTTTTAGTGGATACACATTTATACCCTCAAGCAGCAATCCCTGCCCTCTAGCAGCTGTAAATAGCTATTTCAATGCTTATTTTTCCTGGAAAAATAGAGGGTCAGCGAATATAGGAAGGAGAAAGTGATGAGGGTCACGTCTCTTTCTTGTATACCCTCTACGTCTCTCCAGGGTTGAATTGGATTACCTTCGAAGTCTTGGTTGTTAGTAGGTGGAATGCAATGTTTTTACACCCCATTCTCTGAAATACCATACAGCATCCGTTAGATAAAATTGAAAATACCTTAATGGAAATGGTCCTTTATTACACAGTTAGAGGTAGAGGAGTAAAAATGCAGAAACTTATTCTGAAGTTTAGCAGGTATAAATAACCACTAGCCAGTCTTTTCCTAGTGTTTGAGGAATTCAGTCCCTGGTCTAGGTGGGATCTTGTAATGCAGTAGAAAAAGTAGTGAAGGGACAGTGGCAGTTGTCCTTTATTCTGCTTCTGCTCTATTCACTTGTGTAGCAGAGTGATTCGTGAGGGTATATATACATAACTTCCCTGAAAATTCCTGGCCTCAGGGCTCTGTCTCCCTTCCCAGATTTACCTGCATCTGTACAAGAACACGAGATACTTCTGTAATAGTGGAAACATTGCCTTCGGGTCCTGATAAAGTGCCGACACTGTGTGATTTGGAAGTTTGACACAGTTTATTTCACCATAAAGGAATTTTATCCCCAGAATCTTCATCAGAATATCCCTAAGTTCCGGTCTAGTCAATTACAGGTTGACTGAAGCATTTTCTTGCTTTGAGTATTCGTCTAATAACACGATTTTAACTTTTCCTCTAATTTTACCTGCTATTTTTAAGATTTAGAGATATCAAAAATTACTTTTCATAATAAAAGAAGTTTAAAGACATATATTATGTAGCTTTCTTTAATATTATAATTCACGGTTATAATGACTTTTTATAAATTGATAAGGACTCTTCATAGGTATTTATAGGTTTCATCTCTGTTGTATGAATAGTTGTCAAATAATTGAGCCAAAGTAGTTAGAGAAAATGACCAGGCTTCTGAGAGAGAGATCTAAGTTACACAGTGATAGAAAGGAATGTATTTTTTTAACCTAACTACAATAGTTATACTAATCCTGAATGATAATCAGATGTTTACTCAGTTATGTATGTACTCAAGATACATCTCTAAGTATTGATACAGTGGGAGGCCATGTTTGTACTGGTTTAGGATACAGGTTCTGCGTGTATCTTAATTTCAGCTCTGCCTCTGTTTTGCATGTTGGGGATGATAGTGTCTATTTCATAATGTATCTGTAAAGACTAAACAGATAAAACACCTTAAACAATTCTTGATACATAATAAAAGCTCAGAAAATGTTAGCTGTTGTTACTGTTTAGTATAAACCTGCTGTCAAGCTCTGAACCCTTCCTGTAGTAATTATTGAGAAAGCCATTTCTTGTGAGGATCTAACAAGTATTGTGTCCACCACATTGTGTTTATTGCATACAACCACTCTTTTCATATATATGTATGTATGTGTAAAACATTTTGTTCCTATTTCCATCATCCAGAGTTTGTAATCTGGTCTGACATACTAGTGTTGGTGCTGAAGGGCAGAGATAATTTTAGGTGGAATGAGATGGTGAAAGGTAATTTAAGGATATTTGTTGTATGCCTTCTTTTGGCTAGAGATGATAGCAGTGGATTTCAAACTTTTTGATTCTTGGGACCACTTTAAACTCCTAAAAAGAATGGAAGACAGGAGCTTTTATTTATATGATTTATTAGTACTGTGTTAAAAATTAAAACAGAATTTTAAAATATCTTTTAATTTATTTGAAATAATGACCCATTACATGCTAGCATAAATAATGTTTTCTAAAAACAAGGAAAACAGTGATAAGTAAATCTCTTTAATGTCTGGTTTTATAGAAGTTAATCATACAACATATAGTTGGAAAATGAAGGAGTATTTTATTAGTCTTTTTAGTTACTTGTGGATATTCTTTAATGTTATGTTTATTCTTTAATGATGTTCTTTAATGTTATACCAGTCAACTAAGTGGTTATTTCTTAAAGGTTAGTTAGAATCAGAACTATCAGTGAGTTTTTGTTTACATTAAAATCCATTGATCTGCCTTACACTTAAAAAAAATTTTTTTTTTTTTTTTAACATTTATTCATTTTTGAGAGAGTGCGAACGGGGAGGAACAGAGAGGGAGACACAGAATCCGAAGCAGCCTCCAGGCTCTGGCTGTCAGTGCAGAGCCAGACACGGGGCTTGAATCCACAAACCACGAGATCATGCCCTGAGCCAAAGCTAGATGCTTAACTGACTGAGCCACCCAGGAACCCCCCTTTTTTTTTTGTTCCTTTACACTTTTTTTGTTGTCTTACACTTTAAATGATTCTTGTACATTCTTCATACATGCATTGGTCATTTGGAAAATATCAGTTGCTCCGAGTTATGCAGATGTTCCAATGTTGATACATCTTACACAGTATCAAAAAATTATTTTTGTTAATATAACAAGATATCAAGAGAGTCTTTAAGTATGGAAGAAGCTGTCAAATTCATGGTACTGGATACAGGGTTTTCAGCATTTTAATTTTCACTTGAAAGCTTGATTTTTATCATTAGCAAAAAATGCTGTCAGTTGTTTTCCTTGAAACGACAGACTCACTTTGTTCGTTTTCAAGAGTATCTGTTAAATATCTAAGTGTAAATAACTATAGTTTGTCAGCTGTGCTTTCCAGTAAAAAAGATGTTCTGTGAAAAATGTGGCTAGATCAGCTTGGAGCTAAAACTGTCGCACGAGTGCTTTTCTTGAACACAGCCATTGTGCTTTGGTATGCAGCAGAAATGCTTAATGGATACTTTTCATTTCATTATACAGAGTATTATTAAAAAGGTATAGGGGTTCCCCGGTAGCTCAGTCGGTTAAGTGTCCAACTTTGGCTCAGGTCATGATCTCCTGGTTTGTGAGTTCGAGCCCCGCATCAGGCTCTGTGCTGACAGCTCAGAGCCTGGAGCCTGCTTTGGTTTCTGTGTCTCCCTCTGTTTCTGCTCCTCCCCCACTCATGCTCTGTCTTTCTTTATCTCAAAAATAAATAAACATTTAAAAAATTTTAAACAAAAGTGTATATTCAGTGGTGGAGATTTAATAAAATTGATACTTTTTACTGCTTGAGGACATCCTTAAGTGAAACTAGACTTTTTTGCGTTTCACTACAAGTGCATGGCAGTGAATACCACCAGTGACTACCACCAGTGACTACCAGTACATTTTGTTGCCACTGATTTGGCTTGTGCTAAGGTGCTAGCAGTTTTGCCCACCATTGGCTTTTGTGTTATACAGATTCAACATAGTGAAAAAGGGGATCCCACTTTGAGAACTTTATTTTTTACTTATTATTTGTTTACTGGTGTATCTGGAATCACTTTTTAATTTATGACTATTCACAGGCCCCTTTGAGAATTCATGAAAGCCATAGGCCTTTTCAGAAAAATATGTATGTTCATGTATATATACACAATATTACAGTTTGAGATATTATACAGAGCTCCTGAAGGCCACATTAATTATTCCCATCAGGCAGACTTAAGATAAATTGAAATTGTGACAGCTGCCTAATTCTTTTACTTGAAACCAAAATTCCATGTTTTAGCCAGTTGTAAAACTTAATTTTTTTTTTACTTTTTCTGGCTTAAAGGCAGACTTACATTGCTATATATGGAGAAATTGCCAATCCATCCTACAGAAAAAAATCAGGAAATTTAACAAGTCTGGATTTAAGTTAACTGTGCTATTGATTAATAGTAACCTTGAGTAAATTTTGGGGGTTGTAGAGTGAATGAAAATATTAAAGGTTATGAAAGATTCCTAAGATTTCATGGGACAGACATAATAGATAGTAGTGGGTTGGTTCTTTTTTCTTGACATCCTTTCTGTTTTAGAGAAGGCAGTTATTGTAAGAACTTGCTGAAGAAAATAGATAGTTATTGAAAAATAAAATTTAATATACATAAAAACATATCACACACCATTTGTATTTTTTTTAAGTTTATTTACTTATTTTGAGAGAGAGCACAAGGAGAGGAAGAGCATAGAGAAAGGAAGAGAGAGAATCCCAAGCAGGCCCTGCACTGTCAGCGCAGAGCCCAACATGGAGCTTGAACCCACAAACCGTGAGATTATTATCTAAGCTAAAGTCAAGAGTTGGCTGCTTAACTGACTGAGACACCCTGGCACCCAACACCATTTGTGATTTAAAAGACAAACCTGCATTGAAAAGGTTTTTACATGAATATGAAATCTGAAATACAACGATTGAGTACAATTTGTGTATATTCTATTGGGAGCAGATTACATTTTGTTTAATTGAGGTTCAGAGTTAGTGTTCTGTATCATCAAAATTGATTGCAAGTGTTCATCTGTTAATACTGATTATGTAATGAGATATTCTGTATTTTATCTTGGACAGTATTTTTTGACACAGACAGTTACTGCCAAATACTGATATCAGTCTACAAGAATATGAATTTAGTTAATGATTTTAGTTATCATTTGGAAGGTCTTTATAGAACTCTCCTAGTCGCCTGATACTTGCCTTTTGGCATGTTATCACATTGCACGCTGATGACTTCCAGTTGAGGGCGAGGTGGAAGCTCTTCACCTACACGGTTTTTAAATAGGTTTTTGGGGGCGCCTGGGTGGCTCAGTTGGTTAAGCGGCCGACCTCGGCTCAGGTCATGATCTCACAGGTCTGTGAGTTCGAGCCCCGCGTCGCCCTCTGTGCTGACAGCTCAGAGCCTGGAGCCTGCTTCGGAGTCTGTGTCTCCCTACCTCTCTGCCCTTTCCCCGCTCATGCTCTGTCTCTCTTCATCTCTCAAAAATGAATAAAAATTTAAAAAAATAATAAAAAAATAAATAGGTTTTTGTACATTTTTCACTAACACTGAGATCTAAAGAATTCTGTTGGAGCTGTGGTTTGAGCTTAGAAAATATATCTAATGCAAATCTGTGAGGAAACAAGGATCTCGTTTAACTTTTGACAGCACTGGGAGTGTATATAAAGCAGCATGTAAGTATTTTTTGCCTTACAATTTTAGATTCAATCATTAAGAAACATTATCAGATTTGCAGCAAAATCTAATTTATAAAACTACCCATGATAGTGATAGCGATTGTTGTCATTCAGAAAAATTTCAGTATTGGCCCTGAGCTCAAACTACAATAAAACTATCACTACTAGGCCATCAAACTGCTGTGTAACAGAGCAATTCAAGATATTCAGCTTTTATTTCTGACAAATACTCATGGAACTGACAATAGTTAAGTTTATGATCACTAATGATGTTCACTATTGATTACCACTGGTCCAATAATACATGATAAATTAAAGTATCTTTCTGCTGAGTAATTGCACCATATACTATAAATACCTTAAATGCTCACAAGCTTTGTAAAATTGTCCAACTAGGTTTTTTTATGCTCCATGTATATTTTTATTTGTTTTGTTTTTTTTAAGTTTCTTGAAAATATTTTTGATAGCTAATTCAGAGGCTAACTCTTCAGTCACTTAATTTAGTATTGGCTCCTTAAATAAGGCTACAAGGCTACAACTAAGTATTGGTAGTATCTGTGAACTCCCCAAGAGCCAAGGAAAACCACTTGAAATAATTTTTTTTGTTTTTTTTAAATATGTTTTTTAAAATATTTATTCATTTTTGAGAGACAGAGACAGCATGAGTTGGGGAGGGGGTGAAAGAGAGAGAGACACAGAATCTCAAGCAGACTCCAGGCTCTGAGCTGTCAACACAGAGCCCAATACAGGGCTTGAACTCCTGGGTCATGAGATACAACCTCAGCGGGTCAGAAGCTTAACTGACTGAGCCAACCAGGTGTTCTCATTTTTTTTTTTTATGTTTATTTATTTATTTACTTTGAGATAGAGTGTGCACATGCAAGAGTTCAAGCTGGGGAGGGGCAGAGAGAGAATCTCAGGCAGGCTCCACACTGTCAGTTCACAGAGCCCGATGTGGGGCTCGAATTCAAAAACTATGAGATCGTGACCTAAACAGAAGTTGGATACTTAACCAGCTGAGCCACCTAGGCTCCCCTCATTTGTTTTATTTTTTAACTGATGATTGATTGGTACTGCTCCCGTTGTCTTCAGTGCTTCAAGAACTGTTTTTACAGAAAGGGTAATAGTCTTAAACAAGAATACTGTCTCAGGATATATTTCTTTGGCTTTTCCAGTCAAACATGATTTCATGAACTCACCATTAGTAAATGGCTTTCCTTGCTTGCTAACACAGGAGCCAGTTGGAAACTTAACTTTGGTTGCAGTCTGGTTTTTATTTTTGTGAAGAAATTCTGCTGTGATGAGATTTAAATTTTTTAAATTGCTCTTGCTTTCTGGTAAAATGAGAATGTTGTGATGAGTGCTTAGTCTGGTAATGTGAACATACTGTATTTTTTTTAAACATAGCTATAATGTTATAAATACAATGCTTAGCCATTTAATTCAATAACAAAACAATCCACACTCCACTGTGCTTTAGAAGTGCAACATTTGTGTTCCATTTTTCCTGCTTTGACATGATGAGTATGCATTGGTAATAAAAGTAAAAAAAATTTTTTTTAATGTTGCAGAATAGCAACAAGCATGAACTCAAGACACTGTTGAGTTATAACTATCTCTGTAATTTGTAGTACCGTGAGAAGCAGTGTCGAGTAATGCCCCTGTGTCTCTCACCATTGTGTGGTGAAAGTGCCCATAGGTGTTACTTAATGGGGGGAGGGGGAGAAGAAAAGAAAAACGTAATAAGTAAGAGTAGTTGTATTCCAGTGAAACACTATTTATGGACGCTCAGACGTTATATAATTTTTATGTCTCTCCCTCCCTATCATTTTTTAAAAAGAACTTATGAGGCATTGGGCTGTATCTGACTCTCATGTTTTCCCCCTTTTCTGATATGGACATGCTTGTGCAGAAAGATTCTCTCATCAGGAGTAGAAGACCTTGGTGCTCCCACCAAAGTTGTGTGACTGACTCATTAAGGACTGGTAAAATACGGGGTTAGGGCCCATAGTGTCTACTCCTTGCAAGGTATTCCTCAAATTTCTGTATGTAATCATCTAAATTTCTTGTGTGTGACCAATAATCATATTTTGTGTCCTTTTCTGCATGTACTTGAGCAACAAACAGGGGAAATTTTTGAGGGTTTTGATCTTTGAGGAAAAGGAAGCAGCAGTGAGCTCACCAATCACACTTTTCCTGGAGGTATAGGGGAATAGATCCCAAACAAAAAGTGGCAGTCATCTTGGACTAAGGAGGAGAGATGGAAGTCTGAGGCCATTAAAGCATTGAAACTTAAATCCAAAAGAGGAGAGAACCAAGTAGACCCTAACCCAGAATCTGCAGTCCGCTCCCCCTTAAGTCATTGACTTCCAAGGTACACAGGTGCAAGAGAAGATTCTAAGAAACTCAGAAGAAAACAGTAGCTGGAAAGCTAACTGAGCAGAGATTCCAGCATTACCCTAGTGTCAGAGAGGCAAAAGTTGAAGTTCAGACTGCCAAGTTAGAGGGGCTGTATTATACTAGAAGTTTTCCATTGATACTCCATCATGGCCAGTCCCTAAGACTGAGGGAAAACTGAAGTAGACCAGCCCTCAAGAAAACGTAAGTCATTATTACTCTTACTGCTGAAAGGAAACCATGCTCTCTGGAAGATGCTGTCTAGAGCTCATACAATTTTCATCCATAGTCAGATATTTCATTCAGTGAAATGACTGCAGGACATGGTGACAGGCTTAACCAAAAATCAAGAGGAAAAAAGGGACCAAATCCCCAGATTATTCAGATTTTTGAGTTATCACAGACTTTAAAATACCTGATTTAATGTGCTCAGGATAAATAAATGATGGAAAATTTTGTCAGAGTCCTGGAAACTTTACAACTGAAAAAGTACATTAAAAATGAGAATTTGAGAGTTGGGCTTGTTAGCATGTTAGAAACAGAGGAGTAGTAAAAGCTAGGAAAAAAGTGTTATGTAGAAATTATGCAGTGCTGAGGAAAAAAATGGAGGGGAAATAAAGAAAGCAGGAGACTGTGGAAAGGTTTAACATGCATAATGGGAGTCCCAGAAGGAGAGGAGATACAGGACGGAGGAAATATTGACCAAGACTTTTCCAAATGGAGAAAGATACCAAAACACAGATTAAAGAAGCTCCATGGATTCCAGGAAGGAAAAATACAAATAAAACTATATTGAGACCCATCATAGACTTAACTGCTAAAAATCAAGAAAAAGAAAATCTTTTTTTTTTTTTTAATGTTTATTTTTGAGAGGGAGAGAGACAGAGTGTGAGTTGGGGAGGGACAGAGAAAGAGGGGGACATGGAATTGACCTGTCAGCACTGAGCCCAATGTGGGGCTCAAACTCAAGAACCATGAGAACATGACCTGAGCTGAAGTTGGCCTCATAACTGACTGAGCCAGCCAGGCACCCCAAAAAAGAAAATCTGAAAAGCTGCCAGAGGAAACAAGTAATTACATTCAAGAGAACATTGATGGTAGGTATATCACCTGCAACTACAGATGCCAGAAAACAATAGAATGTCCTTTTAAGGTACTGAAAGAAAAGGAATGCTAACCTAGAAGTTATATCCAATGAGCATACCCTTCAAAAGTGAAGGCAGGGGATGCCTTCATGATCTTGCAGTTCCTAAGTTCGAGCTACGTGTCAGGCTCTTTGCTGACAGCTTAGAGCCTGGAGCCTGCCTCGGATTCTGTGCCTCCCTCTCTCTCTTTGCCCATCCCTCACTTGTGCTCTTGTTTCCCCTCCCCTCAGAAATAAACATTAAAAAAATTTTTCAAGTGAAAGCAAAATAAAAACAATCTGAGAAAATTTACTGATTCGGACTGGTACTAGAAAATACTAAAGTTTGTATTAAAAGAAAATGATCCCTAATAAAAGCACAAAACTGCAGAAGTAAATGAACAACAGGAAGGATAAAGTGTGTAATTATAAATTAATGCTATTTAAAACAATTATGGGGGCGCCTGGGTGGCTCAGTCAGTTGAGTGTCCGACTTCAGCTCACGTCATGATCTCACTCGTGGGTTCGAGTCCCGCATCAGACTCTGTGCTGATGGCCCGGAGCCTGGAACCTGCTTCGAATTCTGTCTCCCTCTCACTCTGCCCCTCCCCTGCTCATGATCTGTCTCTCTCAAAATAAATAAACATTAAAAAAAAATTTTTTTAATAAGTAAAATAAAAAATAAAAATAAAACAATTATGGCTTGCAGGGTTTAAACTATGTGGAAGCAATATATGACAACTGTAGAACAAAAGGCTAAATAAAGTGATAATTCTGTCAAAAGTGCATGTTATTTGCAGAGTAACTACGAAAAGAAAAATAATATATAACCAAAAAGCTAATAGAAGAGAAAATGGAGTAATAAAAGATAATTGATTATTCCAAAGAAATGGAAGAATAGAGGAATAAAGGAATGGAGAACATGTGACACAAACAAAACAAATGACAGGATTTGTCCATAATTATCATTGATGTGAAAGGAGAAAACACTCAAGACAAAGCTCAGAAGATCTAACTGTACAGTATACAAGGGTCATATTTTAACCGACTGAGCCACCCAGGTGCTCCGCTTGTATTTTAAATTTAAGGGCAGGAATAGAAGAGTAAGCACAAGAATGGGAGAAATGCAGCATGCACACATTAATCAGAAGAAACCTGGTTGGCTGTGTATGTCAGAAATAGTAGGTAAGGCAGGAAGTATCACTAGAGGTAAAGAAGGGCATTGCATAATGTTAAAAGGATGAATTCAACAGAAAGATATAATCTTAAATTTTTTAGGTATTTAATATTATAGGTCTAAAACACAAAAAGAAAGTTTATAGGACCAAAAGATTAAAATAGAACCACAACTATATAGAGCAAATCTCAGTAAATTTTAAAGAAATGAGATCTTAGGTTCTCTGATTTCAGTAATGATAACCTAGAAATCAGTAGCATGTAACTAGAAAATTCTCAAATATTTAGAAATAAGCAGTGTACTGCTACCGAAGAAATAGCAGTGAAATTTATAAAATATGTTAACCTGAGTAATAATAAAAATACACGTCAGACTTGTGTAATTGCAGCAAAAAGCAGTGCTTAAGTTTTAGCATTTAAGCTTATAGTTTTAAATATATGTATATTGGAGGAGTGGGGGGGGAAGGCTGAACATTAAATTTTAATTTCAGGACAGTAGAAGAATAAGCAAATTGTAACCAAAAAAGGTATAAGGAAAGATACAATAAAGATGAAAACACAAATCCAATAAAAAGCAAACGTATGATTTTAAAAAAAATTTTTTTTAACATTTATTTATTTTTGAGAGATAGAGTGTGAGCAGGGGAGGGGCAGGGAGAGAGGGAGACATAGAATCTGAAGCAGGCTCCAGATTCTGAGCTGCCAGCACACAGCCCGATGCAGGACTCGAACTCACAAACTGCGAGATCATGACGCGAGCCAAAGTTGGATGCTCGACCAACTGAGCCACCCAGGTACCCCTGTATGATTTTTAAAAATTAAATTGCTGAAGGTTCTTCTCTGGGAAGACACCAAATGACAGATGACACTGGTGCTGTGACAGGGCCCAGGAGCCCTGGAATGGGAGGCCATGGCGGCTTCCACAGAGGTTTCAGCAGGAGCATCTGGGGCCAGGGCCACAGCCGGGGTCGGGACAGGGGTTGCAGACCTTGCAGAGGCAAGGCTGAGGAAAAGGAGTGGATCCCTGTCACCAGGCTAGGCTGCCTGGTGGTAAAGAACATGAAGATCAAGTCCCTAGAGGAGACTTATCTCCTCCCTGCCCATAAAAGGAAAAGAGATAATTGACTTTTTCCTGGGGTCATCCCTCAAGAATGAGGTTTTGAAAATGATACCTGTGCAAAAGCAGATTCATGCTGGCCAGCGGACCAGGTTCAAAGCCATTTGTTGCCATCAGAGATTACAGTGGACACGTCGGTCTGGGTATTAAGTGCTCCAGGGAGGTAGCCATTGCAATCCAGGGAGCCATCATCCTGGCCAAGCTTTTCATTGTCCCCGTGCAATGAGGCTACTGGGGAAACAAGATTGGCAAGCCCACCCTGTCCCATGCAAGGTGACTGGCTGTTGTGGCTCCGTGCTGGTGCTCCTCATCCCTGCCCCAGAGGTACTGGCATTGTCTCAGCCCGTGCCCAGGAAGCTACTGGTGATGACTGATATTGATGACTGCTACACCTTGACCAGGGGCTGCACTGCCACCCTGGGCAACTTCACCAAGGCCACTTCTAATGCCATTTCCAAGACTTACCAGCGATCTCACCCCAGACCTTTGCAAAGAGACTGTATTCACCAAGTCTCCTATCAAGAATTCACTCACCATTTTGTAAAGACCCACAGCAGAGTCTCCATGCAGAGGACTCAGGCTCCAGCTATGGCCACAACACAGTTTTATACAAGAAAAATAAAGTGATTTAAAAGTTGTTTAAAAAAAAAAGAAATTGTTGGAAAGATTAATAAAATTAATAATGCCCAGAAAGACAGATAAAGTAAGAAATCGAAAACAAATTACTATGTCAAAAAAGATACAGGAGACGTGACTAGTAATAATGGAGACTAAAGAGATGGAACAAACAAAACCAATAATGTAATCCTGGATTGAGTTCTGCACTAGAAAGAGGGGAAGAACCTGCAATAAAGGACATGATTGAGACAGTTATTAAAACCGTAGTATATTCTTCACATTAAAGATTTATGTCTGTTAAATTCCCTGGATCTGATAACTTGTGCTATATATGAGAATACTCTTAGGAAATAATATACCGGTAAAGGAGCATGACATATACATTCTTTTTTTTTTTTTTTTCTTTTTTTTGAGTGTGGGGAAGGTCAGAGAGAAAGGGAGAGAGAGAATCCCAAGCAGGCTCCATGCTGTCAGCACAGAGCCCGACACCAAGCTCTATCTCAAAACTACGAAAGCCTGACCTGAGCTGAAATGAAGAGTTGGATGCTTAACCAACTAAGCCACCCAGAATACAATCTGTTCTTAAATGGTCAGAGAAAAGTTATGTATATGTATTTTAAAGGGTAATAAGATTTTATAAGTAACTTAATGCTAATAACTTTTATAATTTAGATGAAACACTCATCTTGGCAAAACTGACAAACGGAATAGAAAATCTGAATAGTATTGTATATATTAAAGAAAATGGATTTGTACTTGGAATACTTCTCAAAAAGGAAAATTCCAAGCCAATATGGTTTCACTAATGACTTAAATATTTAAAAAAGAAGAAATTAGGCCAATTTTGTTCAGTCTCTTACAGAAAACAGAAAAAAAGAGAGAACACTCCCCAACTTGTTCTTTGAAGCCAGCACAACCCTAATACTCAAATCTAATATATCAAAGAAAGGCAATTACCGGCCAATATCTCTCATGAATATAGCTACAGAAATGAGCACATTCTTAGCAAATTGAATAAGAAAGATAATGTCATAATTTGGTGGAGTTTATTCTAGGAATCCAAGGAACATTCAGTCAATGTAAATCATTTTAACAGAATAAGGTGGGGGGAATTAAGATTATCTCGATGGTTGAGATATAGTATTTGATAAATTTTAACATTCTTCATGATAACTCTTTGCAAATTAGGTGAGTATGTACAAAACTATAGCTATCATAAAGGGGAAATATTGAATGCTTTTTTTGTGTCTAAGTTCAGTAACAAGACCTGGAAGACCTTTAGCACACTTTTCTTCAACATTGTGTTGGAGGTCCTAGCCAGTTCAATGAAGAAGAAAAATAAATGATACAAAGATTGGGAAAGAAGTAAAAGTCTTCACAGATGATATGGTTGTATACTTAGAAAATCCGAAGGGATCTTCAAACTGTTAGACTAGGAAAGAAAGTCACTATTCAAAAATCAGTTACACTTTTGTATACTAACATCAAACAATCGGAAAATAAAATAAGAAAACACATTTACAAAGCAGCACCCCTTCAATTCAATTTAATGAAAAGGTGCAAGACTGCTCCTTAAACACTACAAAAGATTGCTGAGATAAACACATGACAACTGAAATAAAAGGAAAAATACCATGTTTATGGAAGACTCAAAATTACTAAGGTAATTCTCCCTGAATATATTAATTCCCAGTTAAAACTCCCACAAGTTGAGGGTGAGGAGAAATAGACAAGCCAGTTTCAAGACATATTTGACAATGCAGAAGGACCTAGATTAGCAAAGGCAATCTTAACACAGTTGGAATGCTTATATTACAAGTTAACTTTATAAAAAACAACAGTTTGGGGCACTGGGGTGGCTCAATCATTAAGCATCCAAGTCTTGGTATGGGGTCAGGTGATCTCCTGGTGGTGAGGTTGAGGGCCCCCCCCCCCCCACGCTAAGCGTGGAGCCTGCTTGGGATTCTCTCTCTCTCCCTCTTCTCACGTTCCCCCGGTGAACACACCGTGCGCGTGCACTCACTCTCACTTACTCAAAATAAACTTTTTTTTAAAAAGCTACAGTAAACTGAGGGGAGAAGGGGGTGTAGGAGGGGGGAGAGTGGGTGATGGGCACAGAAGAGGGCACTTGTTGGGATGAGCACTGGCTGTTGTATGGGAGCCAATTTGACAAATTATTCAAAAAAAAAGCTACAGTAATTAAGACAATGTAGTACTGCTGTAAAAATAAACAGATTAATGCACTGTATATATGGAGTGTCCAGAAATGGACCCATTCATGTATGGTTACCTGATTTTTCTACAAAGCTCTCCCTGCATTTCTGTGGAGAAAGGATGGTCTTTACAGTAAATAGTGCTAAATCAGTTGGATATCTGTATGAGTAAAAATGAACTTTGACCTTTACCTCAAACTATACCCGAAACTAAGTCAAGATAGGCTAAAACAGTAAAGCATCTAGAAGGAAACATAAGGAAATCGGTTTAGAGGAGGTGAACATTTCTTGAAGATGTTAAAACATAGTGACCAAAAAAGATTGATTAAAATGAATTAAGATGGATTTAAATGCATTAGAACAAGGAACTCCTGTTCATCAAGAGGCATTGAGAGAAAAAGCAAGCCATAAACTGGGAAGAGATACTTGTAATACATTGATCCAACAAAAGATTCATCTGGAATATATAAAGAATTTCTACAAGTCAGTTTTTTAAAAGTCCACTAACCAAAAAAATGAACTTTACAGAAAAGGATATCCGGGGCGCCTGGGTGGCTTAGTCAGTTGGGCATTCGACTTCGGCTCAGTTCATGATCTCACAGCTCGTGAGTTCGGGCCCCGTGTCAGGCTCTGTGCTGACAGCTCAGAGCCTGGAGCCTGCTTCAGATTCTGTGTCTCCCTCTCTCTTTGCCCCTTCCCTGGCTCACATTCTGTCTCTCTCTCTCAAAAATAAATAAACATCATAAAAAATTAAAAAAATAAAAGGATATCCAAATGGCCTATAAAGCATATGAAAAGATACTCAGCATTACTTACCCGAGAAAAGCAAGTTAAAATCTCATTGAATACCAGTATACACTGAACAAAATGGCTAAAATTTAAGACTGATGATACCCATGCTGTTAAAGATGTAGAGCATCATCGTTGGTGGGTTGTAAATTGGTATAACCACTTTGGACAAATGGCTGTCTCTACTCCTTAATTAAGCTGAGCCTTTCCTGTGACCCAGCAATTCTGTGTTTTATATATACCCAAGAGAAACGTATGCAGATGCTCATGAGCATTTGCAATAGCTCCAAAGTAAATAGCTCTAAAGTCACCCAAATAGAGTAGATAGATATATTGTGGTATTTGATACAATGAAATACTTCAAGTGGCTGCTGAACACAGTAATATGGATAGATTTCACAGAAGAATGAGAAAAAGAATATATATACTGTATATTTCTATTTATCCAAATTCAATAATCATACTGAAAGAAATAAGAATAGTAACCTTGGGCATTATTATTTAATGGTTAAGAGTATAAGGGAGCCTTCAGGGTTGCTGGAAGTATTCTGTATCTTGATGTGGATGGTAATTAGGTGTATACATAGTTAAAATTTGGGGCACCTGGGCGACTCAGGTCATGATCTCATATTTTATGAGTTCAAGCCCCTCATCGGGTTCTTGCTGACAGCTTGGAGCCTGGAGCCTGCTTTGGATTCTGTGACTCCCTCTCTCTCTCTGCCCCTCCCCTGCTCAAAAAGAAATAAACATTAAAAAATTTAAATTTATTGAGTAAATGCCCATTATGTAAGTGTGCTTTTTGTGTGTGATACCTCAAAATATTTTCTAAATAGCAACAGTATGGTAGATATTTCCTGTAATGGCATTTTTACAATTATTGCCTGCTAATTTTTTTTTTCTGGGAGACTTTAGACTAAAAATTTTTTTGTGGTAGTAGAGGAGAAAAAGTGTTGAGTTAGAAGACTTTGGTTCTAAATTCTTCTCTGCTGCTTTTTACTCATTCTAATTTTATGAAACCTGGGCTCCCTGATTTTGTTCAAGTTTTTAAATCTCTATTGTTGTATAGTGTAGACGATATCTTCACTTTCTAATTCTTGGGATATCAAAAGGATTAAATGAGGTGATTGATGTGAAATTGCTTTGCACCTAATGAATTATGCAGGTTTCTAGTATCTTCATAGTCTAGCTAGATGCTTGTATCTAAGCTCGTGTACCCAAATTCTGGACTCCTTCATGGATATTGTGGTAGTGAACTAGTTCTTCTTTGTTAACAGGTTGCTTTGATTTACTCCCTTTTTTCAGATGACCGAGAAATTTGAAATGCTCTTGGAAATTTGGGTGTACATACTGGTGGGAGTATATGAAGGAACAGGACTTTTGAATTGACAAGACAGCTGGGATTACCCTGAGCCATCTATCCTCTTTTCCCAAATATTTGGCTAATTTATTTCTAAGATTTGGTCATTTGTTAAATGCTTAACCTTTAGAAGAACCTTTAGTTTCTCTAACTGCATTTTATCAACTCTTAGAAGTGATTTGATTATGCAATGCTCCATTATTTTATATGCCCACTGAAAGGCAAATAGCAACTGTCAATTGAAATTGTAAGAAATTATTGACTGTAAAGTATCTTTGAACTTAAAAGAATATTAATTGGGGGAAAACATGCAGCTTAAAAATCAGTGAAATTTTAGGTAGTGTGTTTTTGTTTTGGTAAATTTTTAGTTTTATAATTAGCATGACTTCTAAATTGAAGAATTTTTAGCTTTTAAAACATTAGTCAAAGTACACCTTAGTGTAACCTAAATTACTTACTTGGGAGGTCAAAATTAAACACATAATTTACAGAGAAAATAAAACAAATAGAGATAAAATATTCACCACTGTAATTTAGACACTTTAAATTGACACATCATAGTGACCCGCACTAGTTTTAATGATTGTCATCAAGTTACAACTAAATGTTAGTAACTTAAACAGTGTTTTATTACTATAGAATCATAAGAAAAATTGTGGGAACTTTTCTAAGAGCCAAAAGTATTTTGTTTATCTTGTCCATTGCTGTTATCTTTCAATAATTATTATTAGGTGAGTATTTGTTATCCGAAAGTAACAAGAGATCTTTAATCCTTTGAGAAAAATACTATTATTCCCTTCAGTTAAAGCAGATGGGTACTCGATGCACTGATGGTAAAACTGTATTTTGCAGATATCATTTCTCATGCAGTTAAGACTTAATGCCAAAATTAAGAATTTTACAGAGAATTGCATCTAGGCTAGTATTGTAGATACTTAATGAAAGGTACAAAATAAGGTTCCCTTTTTGGTCTTAGAAAAATCCACATATCTATGGGAAGTAGGTAATTGATGCTTGTGAGCTAGTACTAACGTAGAAGCTATGGTAAAGTTCTCATAATAAAAGCAGTTCTGCTGATCATGTTTTGAATTTCAGGGATAATCTTATTAACAGTCATATTTGCTAAAGCACATTTCAACAGTGTCTGTCCTTCCTGTTACTTAGATATTACTATATTAATGTTATAAATACATGGATTGACTTTTGCATGTGAGGGCCTTTTTTTAAAAAACCTTTCATCCTGACAAAAGAATCATAGCAGTCTTTAACAAGAAATGTGTGGACTTAATTGTAAATGGGAAATAGTAGGGATATATTAGAGATACAGTGTGCTTTCTTTTTTTTAATGCCTTTTCAGCCTTTGTGCTGTTGGTGGGAATGTTAAACTGATGCAGCCACTCTGGAAAACAGTGTGGAGGTTCCTCAAAAAATTAAAAATAGAACTACCCTATGACCCAGCAATAGCACTACTAGGAATTTATACAAAGGATATAGGAGTGCTGATTCATAGGGGCACTTGAACCCCAATTTTTGTCACAGCCCTTTCAGCAGTAGCCAAATCATGGAAAGAGCCCATATGTCCGTCAGCCGATGAATGGATAAAGAAGATGTGGTTTATAATATACAGTGGAATGTAACTACTTGGCAAAGAGAAAGAATGAAATCCTGCCATTTACAACAACATGGATAGAATTGGAGGGTATTATGCTAAGTGAAATAAGTCAGAGAAAGACAGATATCCTGTTTTAACTCATATGTGGAATTTGAGAAACTTAACAGAAGATCATTGGGGAAGGGAAGGGGAAAAATTAGTTTCAAGCAGAGAGGGAGCAAACCCGTAAGAGACTCTTAAATACAGAGAACAAACAGGGTGATGGGGGCAGGGGGGAGAGGAGAAAATGGGTGATGGCCTTTGAAGAGGGTATTTTTGGGATGAGCACTAGTGTTGTATTTAAGCGATGAATCACTGGAATCTACTCCCGAAACCAAGAGCATACTTTGTAAACTGTATATTAGCTAACTTAATAATAAATTATATTAAAAAATTAAAAATTAACATTAAGATTAAATGGGAGCTAGCAGTATATTTAGAAAGAACCAATGAAGAAGGTAAATTATTTCAAGTTGAGTTCAATAGGGCAAATAAGAACTCCTCATGTACCATTCATTCCTCCCCACTCTGTTCCAACGTCTTAGTTGTTGGATTTTTTGCTCATTCAAACGAAAAACGCTTTCCTCCATCTAAATAGCTTTTTGAGTTTTTCATATAATGCCCTAGTGTGAACATAACAATGCATTAAAATTTAATGGCTATCTGGCACCTTTTAAATTTTGTTTTGTCTTGATTAGAAGATAGAGATAAGACTGTTCATAATTTTCCAAGGATGTGTGTGAAACTGTATTACCTACTGACAGCCACTTTTCGTTTCATTTCCCTTTCTTCATAGCCACTGATTCTTGATGATGCTATTTTGGCTTTTTCCTAAATGCAAGACTTTGCTGAGAGAGTAGGCTATCCTCAAAGGTGCTATCCCTAAACCCGTTTAGGTCTCTTGGGCTGCAAGCTTGGCCACTGGAACGCACAGGGGACTGCATTTCTGTGGCAGCAGCATTGAGGAACATCATTAGAAACTAGCAACAATAAAGATAGAAAGGCAAAGATGACTGGATAACCTTAACGTTAGCCATAGGACACAACAGGTATCTGGTAGTTTGCTGTCTGTGTGACTTTCTGGACCTTCAAAATATAGGCATGACTTTTTTTTTTTTTAAGGATTATTTATTTATTTTATAGATAAATTTTTTTAAACTGACCATTTTCTTCATTGTTTAACAGTACGAGGATGTCGTCCAGGAAAGATTGTGCAGATGACTGAAGCAGAAGTCCGGGGCTTATGTATTAAGTCTCGGGAGATTTTTCTCAGCCAGCCTATTCTTTTGGAATTGGAAGCACCGCTGAAAATTTGTGGTATGTAATCGGGTAAAGTTGGAAATAGTCTGTTTTGAATACCAGTTTTCCTCCCCTAATTAAATTGAAGGTAATCTAGAGAAAACATTTTAAAATTTTTGTATATGAGGGATTGATAGGTTTGATTACATAAAATATAAAAATTAAAACTTTCATAAAATGATGTTTCAGACAATATTTTTATGTATACATCAGATAAAAAGATTGCTATTCGCAGTTTTTGGTGCTTAGAAACAAATATGAAAGACAATACAATAGAGAGATTTTTTTTAAGGCAGAGTTTAGAAGATATTCAAAAGACCAATAAATGTAAGATCCTCAGCTTCACTAGTAATCAGTGAAATGCAATTTAAAAACAAAATCCAAATTCTAGACATATTAAAAAAAAGTCAAAAACTAATAATTCAGTGTTGTCAAAGATGTAGAAAAATGGGCATTTTGGAACACGAGTTACAAAAAAACTAGTGTTTGGGGGTCAATATGGCAATATCCATGGTGTTATAGAGGCTTCTGACCAAAAACAAACACTTTCAACCTTAGGTTGAGTGATCACATTGTTTTAGCCAGAAAAATTGTACAAAAAGCATTTTTCTATAGTTCACATAACAGTAGAAAGTAGTATACGTAATGTATCATATTGGCTTTTGGTTTGATAACTTGTAGTGGCTAATTGTGTGTACGACATAGCTTTTATGGACTTAATCATCATTTTTTGCTCAGTCAAGGACTATCTTTATATGTAAAAATTTTCACTGACCTGCATGTTTCTTAGTGATCCCCATTCATACCTTGTAATCGGCAGGTGCTTAGTGTGCTCATTACTTTTTTTCTCTTTCTTGTTGTGTTTATTAAGTCATGTGCTTGGTGCTCCTTGGTACAGTACCTAGCAAATAAAAGATATTAGCTAAGTAAATGTTGAATAAATTAATTTGCTTAGAGTATCACCTTTAAGTAAGAGACAGTATGATATTTTGTGGAGGGGAGCCTGGCTGGCTCAGTTGGTAGTTCATGTGACTCTTGATCTCAGAGTTGTGAGTTTGAGGTTTAGAGATGACTTAAAAATCTTAAAAACAACAACAACAACCATTTTGTGGAAATAATCAGTCTCTTCTATGAATATAAATGAAGCAAATGTAGTTACTTGTAACATTTTAAAATGATTCAAATACTCTGCAAGGTACTCTTTAAAATGCTTTGACACAGAAATAATTTAAGGGTGATAGAAGTTAGTTATACTAAATATTTCTAAATTCTGGCTGTCTCACTCTTGGGTATAACAAAGTGACTGATAACTACCAGATAATAAGAGTAACTGTATTAGTTCTGTATTGTATAACAGATTACTCCAAAACTTTATGGCTTAAAACAGCATGGATTTATCACCTCGCAGTTTCTATGAGTCAGGAATTCAGACACCGCTTAGCTGGGTCTTCTGGTTCTGGGTCTCTCACAAGGCTGCCCTCTAGGTGTCATCTGGGCCTACATTCAGCTCAAGGCTCAACGAAGAAAGGATTCCGTTTCCTGTGAGCCGATGGACTGAGGGCTTGGTTCCCAATAAATCGTTGGCCAGAGGCCTCCTTCAGTTCTTTGCCATGTGTGCTTCTCCATAAGGCAGCTGGCTTGAGCATCCAGAATGAGAGAAGGCAAGAGAGTACAAGCAGATTGGAACTCATGATCTTTTGTAACCTAATTTCAGAAGTGACAGCCCATCCCACTTTTTCTGTCTCCTGTTTGTTAGAAGCAAGTCACCAGCTCCAGCCCACATTCAAGGGGAGAGGATTACACAAGGGTGTAAACATTGGGAATCATTTGAAGCTGCTGCTTCCCACAGTAACCAAATGCTCTAAAATCGTCTTTTTCTATTTTCAGGAGATATTCATGGACAGTACACAGATTTACTGCGATTATTTGAATATGGAGGTTTCCCACCAGAAGCCAACTATCTTTTCTTAGGAGATTATGTGGATAGAGGAAAGCAGTCTTTGGAAACCATTTGTTTGCTATTGGCTTATAAAATAAAATATCCAGAGAACTTCTTTCTCTTAAGAGGAAACCATGAGTGTGCTAGCATCAATCGCATTTATGGATTCTATGATGAATGTAAGTAAAAATATTTATCTTTTTTAATGGGAAAATTCCCTAATATAATTTTCCAGTTCAGAAGAGTTCTTTTGATTCAGTTTTTTTTTTTAACAATTTTGTTTTAATGTTTATTTATTTTTGAGAGATAGAGCGCAAGCAAGAGAGGAGCAGAGAGAGGGAGACAGAATCTGAAGCAGGCTTCAGGCTCTGAGCTGTCAGCACAGAACCTGACGTGGAGCTCGAACTCATGAACTATGAGATCATGACCTGAGCCATAGTCAGACGCTTAACTGAGCCACCCAGGCGCCTCCAGTTTTGTTTTTTTTTGTTTTTTCTTTTATGTATATATACACACATATATATATATATGTATGTGTACATATATACATACATATATACATATATATGTGTGTGTATATATATGTGTGTGTGTATATATATATAATTTATCAAGCATAGGGCCAAAAATAATCTTTCATGGAAGAGAAACTTAAAACCAGAAAACATGTTACTGATTAAACTAGTTCTTTGGGATCTCCAAGATCATGGTATTTCAGGTTGACTGCAACTTACTCAGCTGAAAGATCCTCTTGTAATTAGTTCATGTAGTAAAATATCCACCTGAAACAGAGGTCACTGGTTTTCTAGTGTCGATTAAGATTTTAGATCTCAGCATTCTTGTAGTAAGATGGAAATTTTCATTAGCCCTGTGTCGCAAGAAATACTGAGAAGTTGTGGAGCACCTGGGTGGCTCAGTCGGTTAAGCAGCCAGCTCTTGAAGCCGGCTCAGGTCATGATCTCACGGTTCAGGAGCTTGAGCCCCACATCCACACTGTTAGGGCAGAACCCACTTGGGATTCTCTCTCTGCCCCCTCCCCTGCACCCGTGCGGCGCTCTCTTTTTTTTCTCTCTTCCTCAAAATAAACTTAAAAAAAAAATACTGAAAAGTTCTATGAAATTATTTCAAAGTCAAAGTTTATTCTTAGAATTTTAATCTATGCCTATAAAACTAGAGATGAGGTTACCAACTACTCTGGCCTATCTTACTGTACTCTTTTTCATCAGTAAGAAATCACTGATTTGCTGTTTTGTAGTAGCGTTGCCAAGTGTTATTACTAAATTACTACATTCGAATTTGGTCTTTTGTTTTTGTTAGAGTATGAGAAAGAACATAGGTTAATTGCAATTTAGGACCAATTACAATGATTTTCAAATAGAATTTACTGGTTTTTGGTGGTAAATTCTCCATCAGAATCTATTTTTGCTTTTTTCCTTCCTTAAATATGGTAGAGCCTATTTAGACGTCTATCTTCTTGGTTTATATAATCATTTATTTGACAAATATTTGAGGAAGTGTATATATCTAGCACTAGGAATGCAACAGTGCCCAAGACATCATCTCTAGTCTCATGGAGCTATGTTCTACGAGGAATGATTCTACATCTGAGTTTACATTGCATTTTTATTTCTAAGTTTTATGGTTTCAACTGTTCAAATGAGACCAGTAGACAGGAAGTGGATTGTAGTATAGTACATTTACCTATAACCACTTTTCTAAAGCTATATGAGGAATAGTGGAGTATTTTTTAAAAATAAAATATGGGCTTGAGTATCCTCAAGGTCTTATAGAAATGACATCAGTTGAACATGAGAGCAGCTTGTAAAAACTGCTTTGAGTTAAATACTTTTTCACTGAGAGGCAAGTTACGACATAAAAATGTAGGAAATTAGTGCTTGTGTCTTTCATCCCTCCCCAGTATTAGTTGTTGAAACTTCTTGCCAAATTCAGGAAGATCAAGTAACTCTAAAAAGGTGAACATACACTTAAGGTTTATCTTTGTTGTAGCTCTTTATGCTAGACTAGAGGAAAATTATAGCCTTTGTGTCTTTATACTTGCTGTAGTGCCAAGTTATAACTTGGAAATTGTCCTTTCTTGGCAGTAAAGTTATGCTTTGTTACTCAGTGCATTAGAGTTAAAATGGACAATCTCCAGAGGCACCCCTTTCACTTCTGCTTGCGTATTTGGCTAGGTATTTGACTAATGTACACTTTGAATGGAAAAGATAAACTAATAGTCTATTAGACTATAGTTACTATATTATAGTGATCTTAAAAGACAAAAGGGTTTTATATATTTGTTTTGTAAAATACCTAGCGCAATCTTTCAGGTTTTTTTTTAACTTTATAGAAGGTGTTGAATGCTCATTAAATTTATTACCTTTTTAAAAGTATACAAGAAACACTCATTACAGAAGAAAAAAGTTCTGTATAATGTATAAAGTTGAAATTATTCATAATCCTGTGGCTATGAGATAATAAATGAAAACAGTTTTAGATTTATTTATTCTATTTGCTTGTTGTTTTAATAGGCAAACGAAGGTTTAATATTAAATTGTGGAAGACCTTCACCGATTGTTTTAACTGTCTGCCTATAGCCGCCATTGTGGATGAGAAGATCTTCTGTTGTCACGGAGGTACACCAGTAAATTTACTTTATGGGTTTTTCCCATTGTCATTCCATTGTTTGGAAAAGACCTATAGTAATTAGGATGCACTCTATGGACAAATATAGCTGTGCTCATCAAATGAAAGCTCAAATTACTAACACTGTTCTAAACATGGCTAAAATCTCTTTAGTAACTAGAAATTTATGATGATTTATACAAAATAAAGGTTTAATTGAGTACTTGTCTTTAAAGAATTTCACATGTGAGGAGGATAACCAGAGTTTTATTTGAAATAATGTCTTCCGTTTCCTTCAGTTTTGATAGAAAGATACCACTACTGTCAGTCAAAATGAGAGGATCATGATTACTTTCCTGCCAATATTAAATACCTTTTATTGGAATCCAAATGTATTTGGGTTTATCATTCCCACATACCAGGAGTTCTAGGCTTTATGTAATATGTCCATTTTCTTCCTAAAGATAATTTTTGATAGAATAAGCTATTTTGTATGACTTGTTAAAATAAGCATGAATAGGTGCCATGAAAATATATAGATTGTACTTTATATTATCTGACTGTCTTAAGAAATTAAAAGCCTATTGGTAAAATACATGTTTCCAGAAAAGTAAGATAAAATAAAGTATATTTCAAAACAGATACTGGCTGGGGCACCTGGGTGGCTCAGTCAGTTGGGCGACCGACTTCGGCTCAGGTCATGATCTTGCGGTCTGTGAGTTCGAGCCCCGCGTCAGGCTCTGTGCTGACAGCTCAGAGCCTGGAGCCTGCTTCCGATTCTGTGTCTCCCTCTCTCTCTGCCCTTCCCCTGTTCACGCTGTGCCTCTATGTCTCTCAAAAATAAATAAACATTAAAAAAAAAAATTTAAAACAGATACTGGCTAACGAAAAGGATTTAATTATGTGAAAGTACTTGTAGAGACAGTAATTTTTATGCAGTCTGGAAAGGGAGAGAATTGTTGGGCATATGGAAGCTTGGTTTTGGAGGTAGTAGACTTTGGAGAGGTGCAAAGAATTTGAGATGGTCTTTTTTATGTTCTCTAGTTCAAGGAATGTGTGAGTACTGGCCTAACTAAAATGTCAAGCATATAGGGAATGATGGGTATCAGATTATAGAGATTTGAATACTGAGCAAAGGAGTTTGTTGAATGGTTTAATAACCATATTGGGTTTTTGTACAGGGAAGTAATATAAAAATACTGTAGGAAAATTAGTTCTTTATTAATATGCAGGAAGAATTAAAGTGGAAAATGCTGAAAAGATAGATGCATTCATCTAGGCCTGAGGTAAAAAATGATTTATTCTTGGAGTGCCTGGGTGGCTCAGTCAGTTAAGCATCCATTTCTTGATTTCGGCTCAGGTCATGATCTCAGGGTCCATGAGTTCGAGCCCTGCATCAGGCTCCATGGTGACAGTGTGGAACCTGCTTAGGATTCTCTGTCTCCCTCCCTGTCCCTCCCCAATGTGTGGGAGCACACGGGCTCTCTCTCTCCCTCTCTCTCTCAAAATAAACATTTAAAAAAATTATTCTCTGATAGACATAAATTACTATATTAATTGAAACGTTTCATAGTAGATCCTAAACATTTAGGAAATTATAAGTCTTGCATACTAGTATACTTAAAAGTAGAAATTTAAAAGTATGTGACGGTACTTGGATTATCTATAAAAGAGAAATACTAGTTTATACTTATGTACTAAAGATTACAGAGTGTTTTCATGTGCTTTTTCTTGCTTCTCCTTTCAATCAACAATTAGACTTTTATGAAGATAATGAGCATGTTGCAGTGAGATGTAGGAAGGTTTTACAGACAGGAGGCACTTAAACTTGGATGTAAACATATTTAAGATTGGGTGGTAAGAAGTGACAAAAGTGGTAGGAAGGATCGGATTTGGGTATGTTCCTGGAGAAGGGCAGAGAATGGTTGGAAAGAAAGAAAAATGGTGAAATATCTAACTCCATATATTAAAGATAACATTAAAAGGAACACGTTAAGTATTTTTAATTTCAGATAGTGAATCTACTTTGATTAAATGCTTCTTTGAGTGAATATTGTTTAGATGTCAGTACTCTGACTCATCTTTTATTTATAGGACTGTCACCAGACTTGCAGTCTATGGAGCAGATTCGGAGAATTATGAGACCCACTGATGTCCCCGATACAGGTTGAGTATATAGAGAAGCTTAATTAGTTCTTTGTGTATGGTAAAAGAAAAGTGGCCCAGTTTCATTCTTCTGTGTATTGCTGTCCGGTTTTCCGAACACTGTTGAAGAGACTTTTTCCATACTGGTAATTTTGTAAAGAGGAGTTGATTATTCATCAAGTAGGGGTGGACTAGATGGTTACTAAGTACATTTCCTACTCTTAAGATCCAAAGAGTCTATAAAAAGGTAGTCATTAAAAAATATTCATGAACTGGGGCACCTGGGTGGCTCAGTCAGTTAAGCGTCTGACTTTCGGTTAGGTCATGATCTCATGGTTCATGGGTTCAAGCCATGCATTGGGCTCTCTGCTGTCAGCACAAACCCACTTCAGATCTTCTGTCCCCCTCTCTCTGCCCCTCCCCACTCATTCTCTCTCCGTCTCTCTCAAAAATAAACATTAAAAAAAATTAAAACTTTAAAAAATATTCATGAACCACTGCCTGAGTAAAATATGGCTAAACCTTTAAATTAAACTGTTAAGAACATACATTTGATTGTTTTAGTTCAATTGTGATTGGATTGTTTTGCTCAGTGTACTGAAAACCTGATAATATCACTCAAAATACTACTCCTAATTAAACATCAACCATTATAAACAGGTGTATAGATCCTCTTGTCAGTAAGCCACTGATATATTACATATTTTAGTAAGTTGCTTCATTACTTGTATAAGAAACAGTTTGTGTTAAGTACAAAAGGGGGAAAACATGCATTTTACCAGATTTTGAATATAGAATAATTATAGAGTATATTCGACTAAACCTGGTGCAGCTTTGGAGTTGTGGTGGGGGTCCTGAGCCAACAGCCAGGAAAGAATTCTTGAGGTGTCTTTGGTGCAAAAAGGTGATTTGAGAATATCCCAATGGGATTTGTATGCTGGTGAACTTCTTAAAGCGTCTCAGCAGGAGCTTAGGAAATAATGATAGAAATTAAGAGTCTATTACCACCAATTAGTTCTGCAAGGTATTTTAGATAGTTCCCCTGTTAAGACAAGCTATATCAGGACTCAAAAAGACGTTCTTCTTTCCTCATAGAGCCTATATTAAGTTTATAGATTATCAGAAATCTTGAAACTGGCTCATTCTAAAAAAAAAATCATCCCTTAGCACTAGTTTCTCCTTCCCTTAGCACCACGGTTTTTACAAAAGTACTTAATTACCACATCCACCCCCTCTTAATCTCACTACAGTTTGACTTATTACCATTCTCTTCTCATCCATCAAGAAACTGCTTTCATTAAGGTCTGATGATACAATTGTAAGTGGCATTTTTTTTGGCTTTTATCCTGCTCTACTTGTTCATTGTACTTAAATCTTAACCATTTCCTACTTCTAGATAATTCTTACTCCTTTTAGGAAATCTCTACTATTCTAATCTCTTCCTTTTGTTTTGACTATTCCTTCTCAGTACTTTTAGCTCATTCCGCTTTCTCCTTTCTCTGCATACTAAATGTTTGCTTCCTCAAAGTTAATTTACTGGTCTTCTCACTAGACATTCCCAACGTAGTCTGAGTCCCTCCTAAGGTTTATACTACTAAGCGTATAATAAAGATACTCAAATATTTTTAACTCTGACCTCTTTTTTTATGCCACTAAAGCCAAGGATCTGTTCTTATTTTGTTCATCCATGTTTCATTTAAATCCTCCAGGCCTTTATAGAAAATGTTTTCTTCCCTCGAATTGATCATTAGATCAAGTACAATTCCAGTGAAATCTCAGTTGGGTTCATAGAATTACACTAACTGATTCAGAAGTATATATGTGGAAGAGCAAAGGTTTGAAAGTAACCAAGATAATCCTAGAGAAAAACATAAGTGGGGATACTACCCCTACCAAATATAAAGATTTATTTAAAAGCTTTAGTGTGTTATTGGCTTAGGGATAAATCAAATGGATTATTAATTTAACAGATTGGCTCCCAGAAATTGTGTAAGTAGCCTCTATTCAGGAAATGCTACTGGGTCAATTGCTTATTCTTATGGAGAAATTATGCAGGGAAGGAACAGACTTTTCCATATATTGTGTGCTTAGAGTGTGCCATACAGGGGTACCTGGGTGGCTCAGTCGGCTAAGCGACCAACTTCAGCTCAGGTCATGATCTCGTGATTCGTGAGTTTGAGCCCCACATCAGGCTCTGTGCTGACAGCTCAGAGCCTGGAGCTGCTTCAGATTCTGTGTCTCCCTCTCTCTCTGCCCCTCCCCCACTCACACTCTATCTCTCCCTCCATCAAAAATAAATAAATATTTTTTAAAAATTTAAAAAAGCGTTCCATACACATATTTATTTCACGTATGTGGAAGGATTGTGAAGTGCTACTTTCAGCCAGGTAAAATTATATGGGTGGGCTAGCAAAGAGTGGCTGAATTCAATAGGCTGGGATACTAGGGAGCACATGATTGTTACTATTTAGTAAAGGATAAGACGGCATGGGAAGAAATGTAAGACAGATATACTTTATAAACTTAGTTTTGTTTTTTCATTGCTGTGTTTTTATTCTTTAAAGGTTTGCTCTGTGATTTGCTGTGGTCTGACCCAGATAAGGATGTGCAAGGCTGGGGAGAAAATGACCGTGGTGTTTCCTTCACTTTTGGAGCTGATGTAGTCAGTAAATTTCTGAATCGTCATGATTTAGATTTGATTTGTCGAGCTCATCAGGTATGAAATCTAAGACTTTTAAACATTTTATTATTTATTTACACAAATCTGCTTTTTTTATTTTTGAGGAAACGAAAATCCAAAAAAACTAATTATACAAGGAAAGTGGTAGGAGAGATGAACCCTATATACCTTGATCTCACAGTTAACAATCTAATGATTTGCTAACCCTTTCTCACCTTTTGGATGAAATGTTTGAAACTAATTTATATTTTGCAGTATACTATATAATGGTGACAATTTTCAGCGCTTGTCTGAAGCTTTCTAGAAATACTTGATCCCGTTTTAATATAATGTTTATGTATTTTAGATAACAAATGCCCATAGTATTAAAGGACACTTTTGAGACAGATGGGAAAATTCAATTATAGACTGGGTGTTAGATATCAAGGAGTCATTGTTCACTGTTTAAGTCTTATTTTAGTAAAATTATTATGTAAGAAGGATGTCCATTTTTTAGAAATATATACGCAAGCATATAGAGGTAAGGTGACATGTCTAGGATTTGCTTTAAAATACATCAGCATTGGGGTGCCCTGGCTGGCTCAGTCTAAAGAGCATGTACCTCTCAATCTTGGTTATGAGTTCAAGCCCTATGTTAGGTATAGCTATTACTAATAAAAGTAAAATATATCAGCAGAGAAAAAAGGGAGATAAATGAAACAGGTGTAGCAGAATCCTGGTAATTATTGAATTAGGGTGGTGAGAATGAGAGTTTATTGAGCTCTGTCTCTTTTTGTATATCTTTGAGTTTTCATTATAAAAATATATATTTTTAAAATACAGTTTATTTAGGTTTACTTTTTTTTTTTAATGTCCACCACGACTGCTATGTTCTGTACTCTTTAAAGGAGGGGATTGTGACTTGTTGACTTTTAAATATCCTTTGCCTTGTTGTGTCTTTTTTTAATGTTTATTTTGAGAGTGAGCAGGAACACATGTGGGGGAGGGGCAGAGAGAGAGAGAGAGAGAGAATCCTCAAACTCACAAACCATGAGATCATGACCTGAGCCAAAAATCTAGAGTCAGACCCTTAACTGACTAAGCCACCCAGGAGCCCCAAACATCCATTGCCTTGTAAATTTGCATACTGCAGCATGCATTTAATGTTTGAATAAATGAATTAACTAACAAAAGCTTATTTTAATGATTTGATAAGTCAAGTTCTCATGCTGTTTAAAGATAACTGGTAAATACATTCAGTGAAAGGCTTTTTTTTTGAGACAGAGAGAGACCGGGCAGGGGAGGGGCAGAGAGAGAGGGAGACACAGAATCTGAAACAGGCTCCAGGCTTTGAGCTGTAAGCACAGAACCCAGTGTGGGGCTCGAACCCATGAACTGCGAGATCCTGACCTGAGCTGAAGTCCTCCAGTGAAAGGCATTTTTATCAATCTTTTCTGTTTACTTTTGAAAGTACTAAAAGTATTTGAAATTTCTAAGTGTAATACTTTTAAAGATTCCTTGTTTTTTCTTTTTCTTTGTCTGTTAAAGGAAAGTTTATTAAGTAGATGCTGTACCACAGTACTTCCCTTTTTGGGAGGGCTTTACTCCCTATGACTCTTGACTACTTCTTAGTGTGATCCTGTGGATAAACAGAGATGACTGATTGCTCATTTTCTGCATATGTTGTATATCACAGGTCTTTTTCCTAGCGGAACTTCCCAATTCAGTTGAAATGAAGTCTCCAAATCCTTTGCTTTTGGCAAAGTTTTTGGTAAATATTGTGTTTATGATTTAGCTGGTTAATAGAAGTCTTCTACCAGAAAGCAGTGCAGGGTTGCTAAGTTTCCTAATAAGATACCCACTAGTAATCATTTTCTTTAGCTACAGATTTCCATTCATTGATCTTTTCAAAAATAGATGATGGGGGCACCTGAGTGGCTCAGTCATTTAAGTGTCTGACTTCAGCTTGGGTCATGATCTCGCAGTTCGCGAGTTCAAGCCCTGTATCAGGCTCTATGCTTGGTGGTGTAGAGCCTGCATAGGATTCTTTCTCTCCATCTCTCTCTCTCACAATAAATGTGGAAAACTTTTTTAAAAGATGATTTTTTTTTTAAGAAGTCAGATTATTGAACTACCTTGTTTTGGACAGTCTTTTTTCAGACACTTCCAAAATTCTATTCTGCTTATTTTCAGCCATGTTATCTCAAAAATTAAGAGACGTCTGATGGAAAACACCACAAACTACACATAATGTCCTTTTACAGTAAACCTGTTTATTTAGTAAATGTGTGAATGAACAAGTGAATAAGCAGACTAGGAACTAAAAGGATATGCTGAGTTCCAAACACTGGCTGAGCTGGAGTAGATAAGGTGACCAAGATCTTAACAGAAAAGGTTTAATCTAAATTCTGCCATGAGGTAATTACAGTAGGAACATGTACCTGATACTAAGGTAGGAATTCTTTAAAAATGTAAATTATTTTGGAGGTACTTCTTATTAGCAAGTATTGTAGGATAATTTTGCTTAATCAGAGGGTGCCTAAAAGTCTTCAACAATTACTCTTGCCTACTGTAAATAAATATAAAATATTTTTGTGTTATTGCCTCTACCTCTCAGATTTCTATAACTGAGAAATATAAATTGTTTAAATCACCAAATTGACAACAGACTCTAGAAATCATGTTAAATCATTAAAAAATTCAGGATTCTGTAGTTATGATACAATGTCATCAACCAAGAAGTACTAGGTATCCAAGGTTCCTGTAGACACTGTACCTATCAGCATATGGAGAGCCTTAGAAATGGTATGATTTTTAAACATTTTATTTATCATAAATGTACTATTATTTCATTTAAGCTAAATCCTTGCCATTATAGAAGAGGCATACTAAGAAGTTTTAATATTCTAAGACAAGTTTAGAAATAAAAATCAAGCTTCCAAAACAAAACAGGGTTTATTTTTAGGTGTTTGTCACATTAATCTCAATAATATAGACGGTTGAGAATTAGCTATAAATAAATAAGTTTTTTCTTTTGATCTTTCCTCTGACAGGTGGTGGAAGATGGATATGAATTTTTCGCTAAACGACAATTGGTAACCCTATTTTCAGCCCCAAATTACTGTGGCGAGTTTGATAATGCTGGTGGAATGATGAGTGTGGATGAAACTTTGATGTGTTCATTTCAGGTATGATATAAGTACATATAAATCAGTTTTATTCAGAAGTGATTGCCACTCACAGATTTCCATTTTCATTCACAAATGCTCCAGACTTTTTGGTATATATCAAATATTAAGAGTTTTGGAGAACCTAAGTTATGTCAGTCATTCCTGATGCAAATGTTTAAATTGTTAAATTCCTGTATGACTTCTTGAATAGGGGCTTAACCTAAAAGAATGTGAATTCAATTAATAACTTAGATTTTGTTTCCTTTTGCAAGAAGTAGACCAACTCTGGGTTTATAGTGTGCTACTTAAAATCTTCTGTTCACAGACTAAAACAACTTCAATGCTTTGTTTTTGGATAGGATATTTTATGTTCCTCTCATGCATATACTATGTTTCTTTCTTTAAACATGGAGGGGCTTTTCCATCTCTCTTTCCCTGTATTTTATTACTATTTCTATCAGCTGATGCAACTGAAAGGTAAACATGTGACTTCTCATTTATAATTTAAAGATAAGAACTAGCTCTAGACCTTATCTTGCAGCATTTGCCTTAGTGGAATTGGATTTCTTTTTCACGGAGATACCAATGATGCTCTGAATAGTTCTAGGAAATGCTTCATAAATCATTTCTCCACACTTTTTGTTTAAATACTGAAATTTCCTATCTATAATGGAGGTTAAAGATCTATTTACATCCACCAGAATAAATATAATAAAAAAATCAGACAATAACAAGTATTAGTGAGGATGTGGAGAAGTTGGAAACTCCATATAGTGATGGTGGGAATGGAAAATGGTGCAGCTGCTTTTGGAAACAGTGTGGCATCTCCGCAAAAAGTGAAACAGAGTTTCTTTGTGGCCTAGCAATTCCACTCCTAGGTATACCGAAAAGAACTGAAGGCATTTACTCAAATACAAGTATATGCAGGAGCATTCTTTATAATTGTCAAAAAATGGAAACAACCCAGATGCCCATCAAGTAAAGAATGTGGAATATCCAGAAAATGGCATATTGTTTGACAATTAAAGGTGATGAAGTACTGATACATGCTATAGCATGAATGAACCTCAAAAACATTTCAGTGAAAGGAGCCAGTCACAGAAGACCACATACTGTATGATTTCATTTATGGGAAATAGCCAGAAAAGACAAACCAATAGAGGAGGATTAGTCTTTCCTTGGAGTTGAAGAGAGTTAGAGTAGTGGAGAATGGAAATGGGGAGTGATTGCTTATGAGAACAAGATTTCTTTTTGGAGCGGCAAAAACTCTAAAATTAGATTACAGCAGTGGTTGTACAACTGTAAATATTTTTAAAATCATCGACATGTACATTTTAAGCAGTTGGACTTTATGATACGTACAATATATAAATAATGTTTTTTTTAAAAGATCTACACATAAAAATTAAGATTAAAGGGTTTGTGACTAATTACTCTCTAAATAGTGGCAGAATTATTATTATTACTATTTTGTTGTTTCAAGGTTTTAAATTTTAGTCAGTTAACATATAGTGTATTATTGGTTTCAGGAATAGAATTTAGTGATCCATCACTTAATTAAAACACCCAGTGCTCATACAAGTGTCCTCCTTAATACCTGTCAACTCATTTAACTCATCCCCCTGCCCGCCTCCTTTCCAGCAACCCTCAGTTTGTTCTCTATAGTTAAGAGTCTGTTTTATGGTTTGCCTCTCTTTTTTTTTTTTTCTTTCCCCTGTGTTCATGTGTTTGTTTCTTAAATTCCACACGAGCAAAATTACGTGGTACTTGTCTTTCTCTGTCTTATTTCACTTAGCATAATACACTATAGCTCCATCCACATCATTGCAAATGGCAAGATTTCATTCTTTGGATTGAATTTCATATTCAGTTGGATTTCATATTGCATTGTATGTTTATACCACATGTTCTTTACACATTCATCAGTCAGTGGACAGTGGGGCTCTTTCCATAAATTGGCTATTATCGATAATGCTGCTGTAAACATTGGGGTGTACTCCATTTGTTCCTTTGGGTAAGTACCTAATAGTGCAATTGCTGGGTCATAGAGTAGTTCTATTTTTAACTTGTGAGGAACCTTCATACTGTTTTCCTGAGTGACTGCACCAGTTTGCATTCCCACCCATAGTGTAAGAGGGATCCCCTTTCTCCACATCCTTGCCAACACCTGTTGTTTCCTGTGTTGTTAAATTTAGCCATTCTGACAGGTGTGAGGTGGTATCTAACCACAGAGACACATTAATTTTAAAAAAATATATTTAAAGATTGGGTAGTTGATAGGATTTGTGTTTGGGGTTTTGAATTATCAATGGCTTGACAAATGATAAGAATATTCAAATATTTAGTCATCTGCACACTTAAAATGTGAGAACTGTCCATGGAACTTTCCTGTTTTCTATACTTTTATTTTTTTTTGATTATATCTATACCTTTAAAATTTATGTCATTTTTTTTGAGAAACCTACTATTATAACAATAATTTTCTTAAACTTTACTACACTTGAAAGAATAACACTTAATAAATTATTTATTTTAAGATATTGAAACCATCTGAAAAGAAAGCTAAGTACCAGTATGGTGGACTGAATTCAGGACGTCCTGTCACTCCACCTCGAACAGCTAATCCACCGAAGAAAAGGTGAAGAAAGGAACTCTATAAAGAAACCATCAGATTTGTTAAGGACATACTTCATAATATATAAGTGTGCACTGTAAAACCATCCAGCCATTTGACTCCCTTTATGATGTCACACCTTTAACTTAAGGAGACGGGTAAAGGATCTTAAATTTTTTTCTAATAGAAAGATGTGCTACACTGTATTGTAATAAGTATACTCTGTTATAATATTCAGCAAAGTTCAATTCAAATTCAAAATTACCCATTAAAGTTACATCTTCACCTATCACAGTTTTTAAAGTTGAAGAGCATCCCAGTTAAACTAGATGTGATAGTTAAACCAGACGAAAGCATGATGATCCATCTGTGTAATGTGGTTTTAGTGTTGCTTGGTCGTTTAATTATTTTGGGCTTGTTTTGTTTGTTTTGTTTTGTTTTTGCTAGAATAATGGCAAGTATTAAAAACTTCTTTCCCTGAACATTTTTACAAGTGAAATGTGGGAAGAGCTTTAAAGACATTCACCAACTATTATTTTCCCTTGCTTATTTACTTACGTACCTGTTTAATCTTACTAAGAAAACTTATGCCTCATTTCAGTAAAAAGGAATTTTAAAGATTGACATTTTTCAAAAATAGGCCAACTATCCAATCCAGTGATTGAATCAAACAGTTTGGGCAAACTTCACAGCTGATAGTGAATATTTTGCTTTATACAGAAATTGCCACTGATTTGGATTTGTGCACTCTAATTTTTAACTTATTGATGCTCTATTGTGCAGTAGCATTTCATTTAACTTTAAGATAAGGCTCATATAGTATTACCCAACTAGTTGGTAATGTGATTATGTGGTACCTTGGCTTTAGGTTTTAATTCGCACGAAACACCTTTTGGCATGCTTAACTTTCTGGTAACACCCTCACCTGCATTGGTTTTGTTTTTTTGGGTTTTTTGTTGTTGTTGTTGTTGCTATTTGTTTTTAGATCCACAGAACATGAGAATCCTTTTTTGACAAGCCTTGGAAAGCTGACACTATCTTTTTTCTTCCCTCTGTACGAAGGATGTATTTAAATGAATGCTGGTCAGTGGGACATTTTGTCAACGATGGTTATTGGGTGCTTAACTGTCTAATATTGCCATGTGAATGTTGTAGACGATTGTAAGGCTTATGTCACTAAAGATTTTTATTCTGATTTTTCATGATCAAAATTCATACGATATTGTATAGACATGCTTTGTAGTGAGCTATAGTAGCAATAATTTCTGTACATGATCAAGGGTTTATTGCAGCATTTTTTTCCTGTTCTCTTTTTTTAAAGGGTTAGTATTAACAAGGAGTAGAAAAGTCAACATAAGGATTTTAGGAGGAGAACTTACAGGACACAGATTTGAGATTCTTTGGATGCGACCCTTTTGGATGTGATTCTAAAAGCTTTTATTGAGTATTGTCAAATTCGTAAGCTTCTTAGGGATGGACATCATATTTATAATGCCCTTCTTCTGTATGTGCTACCACTGATGTGAAATTCTTGACCTTAATATTGTCTTTGAAAATGTTAAATTGAGAACTCTGTTAACTTACATTTTATGAATTGGCATATTGTATTACTGCAAGACTTTTGATTTTCAGCACAGTGCAAAGTTCTTTCAAACGCATATGTCTTTTTTTCTAATTCCATTTTGTTTTAAAGCACATTTTAAATGTAGTTTTCTCATTTAGTAAAAGTTGTCTAATTGATATGAAGCCTGACTGGTCATTTTATTCCTTTTTTTTCCCCCTTTACAATGAGACATTTAACACAGATTCTATTCAAACAGATTTCAATATCTTTCACATGTATTGAGTTGATTCTTTCCTGAAAATGTTCTTGTATTGCATGTGTTAGGTTAGGTCACATAGGCTTTTATGTAATGTGATTTGAATATCATCCTAATTAAAGTGTAAGGTGAGCAGTTTCTAATAGAATTTTAAAGTAATAATAGTGAAGCAAGTCTAGAAAAATAAACCTTTGGCAGGAGATGAGGCAGTCTTTTATTAATCTCAGTATTAGTCAAAACACATTAATTTGAATTTGACTTACTGTGTTTTTAAAATAATAATTCATCCTGGTCAGTATTGAATATGAAAAAATAGTAAATTAAGCAAAGTGTAATATTGGTCATTAATATAAAGAATGGAAACTTATCATGTTTAAAAATGATTCAAGCAGCGGGGTGCCTGACTTACTCAAAAAAATAAATTTAAAAAATTATTTGAGGAATCTTCAAACCATGTTAAACATTTCTGTCATATGTGTTACAAAGACTACTTACTTGGTAACAGTGCCACTTCAAATAAATAAAACTTCATTTCTTAGGAGAAAAATATCCTGATTCTAGTGTCACTGATTTATATCATTCTTCCTCTCTGATTTTTAATGATTTCCATATTGAAATTTATCTTTAATTCAGATGTCATGACGTTTAAAACATGACATTTAAAATCAAACATGCTAATGTGACGGATCACATGGATTAGGTTAAATTTTTGTTCTTAAGTGGAAGGAATCAACTGCAGTGCACTACCCCTCGGGTTGAAGTTTTAACAAATTTCATTATTTTAATTCATCATTTGACTACAGACAAATTTTAATCATGATCATCAAGACTGGTTTGTACAAAATGTTGAGTCAAAATACCAGTGAGAAGAATTTTAAAACTTAAAATGTGGTTCGTTCATTGGAAGTGTTAAGGGTATTCAGAGGATATATATGCCTTTAAAAAAAAAACTCATCTGAGGGAAAACCAGGAACATCTCGAGATGTGTCCCTTAAGAACATAAAAAGTGTATTATACTGAGCCAAGGAACTGAAGTAATATTTTCATTTATAAGTTCAGTTCTATTCCTTCATCTCGTTGGCAACCATAACTCTTGAATCAAAAGACCCAATTATTTTCTGTCACATCTTTACACTGAAAATATGTTTAGAGAAGGAAATGGTCAAGTTTACTCTAGGTGCATTAACCCCATCCACCTCGTTTCCTTATGAATCCATTCCCGAATCAGAGCTGTGCCTGAGAGGACACTGGCCTTCCTAGACCAGTGGCATCCACTTAGAAATACTGTATCTCTTTGCTAGTAGTTTTCAGTGTTTCAGTGTTTCGTAACCGCTAAAAAGCGGTTAAAAGTATTTTAAAGTGACAGCATACCTCAAAAAATGAACAGTAGTTAAATAAGACAAACTGATTCCATATACTTGTAGAGTTTTATCTTTATTCTCTTTAAAATTTTCTTCAACAGAAGTGAAGTTTAGACACAGTGTAACAATTTTGATCTTTAAAGATTGGATTTTACCTGTATTTTTGAATTATAGAATTTTTGTTAGAGCACGCATTGAGTGGGCGTTGACTGGGGGTGGGGGGCAAAGAGAGAGGGAGACACAGAATCCAAAGCAGGCTCCAGGTTCTGAGCTGTCGGCACAGAGCCTGATGTGGGGCTTCAACCCACAAACCATGAGATCACGACCTGACCTGAGACCAGATGCTCAACTGACTGAAGTCACCCAGGCGGCCCAAATTCCAGAATTTCTAAATAAATTCTCTAATTAGGAAATTAGAAAAGTTAAAACTTACATACTCGGCCACGACTTCCTATATTGGTTGACTTACAAACTTCTGTAACTTCTCACTGTAATTTACTTTCCTGTTCAGGTTGCGAGTTTTATTAAATCTTATTTTTACAAAAGTGGCCATAAATCTTTGCTTTTCTCCTCTTAGGGACTTTGCCAGCTAATGTGGTTATAAAATCTTATTTGTTACCCACATTGTTTTGAGTGCCAGTAGGGTGGAAGAGAACAAGCAGAATGGGGGAGGAGACTAAGCTAACTGCCTGATTCAGCATTTCTTTGATAAGACCTGCAAAAAGATGGGAGCCTAAGGTCTATTTCTGGTGGCCGGCTGGCCCGGGGTCACCAAGTAAGAGGGTGTGCTCAGTTTGCAGCTGCCTAATTTGAGCAATGCAGATGTACAGGCCAAAATTCTTCCTCAGAAAGCAGGGACACCACAACTCAACACGTGAAACTCTCATAAATTGTTCATATATAAAATACAGTACGACTGGAAAGGGGTAGTCCGGAGGAATCCTGTATGTAACAAGTTTAACTTTGAAGTAACTCTTCAGCCTTCTAGTGTATTTCTTGGAAAAAAGAGTTGGGAAACAAAAGCAAAGTGTTTATCCGCTACCTCTCCTGTATCATTTTGAAGCTGGTGTTGGCACAGTTTCTGAAAATGCTGCCACTTCCCAATAGGTCATTAACAGACAGACACACCTGTTCTGGCCGCTGCTTTTGGGGAACTGTGAGCTTTGTTGCTGTAACTCTCTCAAGTGTGGTAAGGATTCCTAAGAAGGCAGGGGTGAGGGGTGGAATCACTTGAGAAATCATTTTCTGGTAGATCTTGCAAAACTACTGAATTTACTAAATTGAAAGCTAATAACCTACTTTATTACCTTAGAAAAACATGTGGGCAGCCCAGGACCCAACTCTCAACACGGAACTGTTACGTAGCATACAACTAAAGTATGAAGTTTTAAAAACAAGTCCCTACCTTGCGGGATAATTGCCTCCGGTATTGTAGCCCATGTCTAGGTGGAGCCTGTTAACTCCACTGAAGATAATTTCATGATATCCACATCTAGGTTAAAAGCCGTTGCTCAACAGTGACACCTGTTTTGAGTGCAGTACCTTAATCTCTCATCAACTGAGTTCCCTAAACTCTTGGGGTATGCTCACTGACAGATTAACACAAATTGTGGTCTATTCTATTTTTTTTTAAGAAAATCAATTCTGCATTGTACAGATCCATTAGTACAGTGGGCATTCCTTCAAAACTGTTATATTTGGCCCTTAGAAGCCTTTGGGTCTCGATCAGTTTAATTGTATGTGACTGGATTGTAAACTCATTTAGGCAGAAATTTTTGTTTTTTTTTTTTTTTTTCCGTGGATGTATCTCCAGCTTCTAGAGTGGAGCCTGGCACATAGTAGACACGCAAATTTTTTCAATGATTGCAAGTGAGTTTCAAAACTTAGTGTTCAGACACCTTCACCTTTTGTAGAAATTAGCAAAAAAAAAAAAAAAACACTTGCAGTTTTCATTTATCCTCTACTGCTTTTTGTCTTTCATAAGAATGCTGGAGTAATTTCAGGAGAAAATTGATCTGGGTCTGGGGGACCAAAATAAATACTGGATGGTCAAAACTGTAATCTTCATTTGGTAAAATACTGGTAAATGCCAGAAGTTGTATCTAACGTTTATTTATTTTTGAGAGACCGTGAGCAGGGGAGGGGCAGAGAGAGAGAGGCAGACGCAGAATCTGAAGCAGGCTCCAGGCTCTGAGCCATCAGCACAGAGTCCGACGCGGGGCTTGAACTCACACACCGTGAGATCATGACCTGAGCTGAAGTCGGCCGCTTAACCGACTGAGCCACCCAGGCACCCCAGAAGTTGTATCTAGAAGAAGAAGAAATGTTTCGCAGCTAGTACCTGATGGGCACGCTGAGAAAGTAGCCTCCTGTTCAGAATCAAACTTTCCAAGATCTTTATGGTTGTTTTCTTGCCCCTCCCCCTTTCTGTCCTGTAGGTTCTCGGTTTAATTGATCTTTAAGTCACGTTTGTTGTGAGCTACTTCAAACTTTTTTGTCAAAAGTCACCTAGTATTTGTGAATACTTAAAACTAGGAATCAAAACTTGAAAATTTTGATTTTTGGCCCAAGTCGTGATCTCGCAGTTTGTGGGTCTGAACCCTGCGTTAGGCTCTGCTGACAGTCTGGAGCCTGAAGCCTGCTTTGGATTCTGTGTCTCCCTCTCCCTCCTCCCCTCCCCTGCTCACGCTTTCTCTCAAAAATAAACATTAAAAAAAATTTTTTTTAATTTTCAGTAAGGAACAAAAAAGTGAAGTACAGTGAAGAAAACTGATACAGTCCTTCTATCTTGTTAGATTATTGTTCTATCCTGATACTTCCAGGAGTTTTTATTGCTTCCATATAAGAGAGCAGTCAGTCACGCTGAATCTGGGTCCTAGTGCAAAATTCCAGGAAGAGAATTTGGCTCAAGTTGGATCAAGGGCCCTTATGACTCCCAGCACGTGAAGAAGAGAGATGATCGTGTCTGAATCTAGCTGCTATCCCTGCACCGAAGTGGTTTGGGAGGTTGAGTAGAAATTTTCCCAGAAAAGAGATGCTAAAAAGAAAATCCAAAGGTATTCTCTATGACATACTTTAAAAGATAATCTAGTCACAAAAAGTCTGAAAATAGAAAGTTGGCAAGTTGTAGATTAATGGTACTCTTAAAATTGGTACAACTAGGGGCACCTGGCTGGCTCACTCAGGAACATGCAACTTCTGACCGCAGGGTCATGAATTTGAGTTCCACGTTGGGCATATAGATAATTTGGTACAAATTCACTTGGGAAGTGAATTTAGCATTCATAATTTTGTAAAGTGCATATCCTGAACCCCATCTTTTTCACTTTAAAAGCATTTTAAGAAAAGTACATGTGTGCACCATGGGGCACATACAAGCAGAAGTGGTACTTGCATATTTGAAACATGGGCACCGACCAGTCAGACCACCAACTAATCAGAACCCATGCCAGCTATAACTAACTAATATGTCATACAGAGGCATAGCAGCTGATAATCAACCAAGTCTGTGTATAAGAACGCTCATAGCACTCGTAGGGAAAAATGACCCAAATGACCATTGATAGGAGCATGGTGATATGTTACAGTATATTCATAGAACAGAATTCCATACAACAATGAAAATGCTTTACAGTGTCATGAATTTGCCTGTTAAAAACTTAAATGGTAGAGAATACAAAGTATTAAATTTACAAAAAAATCTGTATCTAAGGATACTTACAGTGAGTCTTAAGGGAATGGGAAGAACAAAGGTCATGTCTTCAGGAAGGTAAGGGAAGGAGGAAGAGTATACCGGAGCTCAGCAGTATTGTTTGTGTTCTCTTTCTTGGATGTTAGGTTCATGCTTTTTTGCTTAGTAGTGGGTTCTTGAGTTTTTGTTTTATTATGCTCTGCCCGCATATATGTTACTATATATATTCTTTTGTACATATCAAATACTCCATTCTTTAAACCGTGTATGCAACCCCACTTATGTAAAATTGTATCTATATGTACACATAGTAAAAATAATTTTTTATTACAAAAATAGCTGCTTAATAAGATTGCAAAACTCAGAACTTCAGAAAGTGCTGCAGGCAGGGGGCACCTGGGTGGCTCAGTCGGTTGGGTGTCTGACTTTTGCTCAGGTCATGATCTCAGGGTTTGTGAGAGAGCCCCACATTGGGCTCTGGGCTGACAACTCAGAGCCTGGAGCCTGCTTTGGATTTTGTCTCCCTCTCTCTCTCTCTCTGCCCCTCCCCCACTTGTGTTCTGTCTCTGTCTCTCTCTCTCTCAAAAATAAGTAAACATTGTTTTTAAATCTTTAAAAAAGAAAGTGCTGCAGGAATTCAAGAATGGCACAGAGTCCTGCACTTATTAAGTACTCAGATGATGGACTGATGCCTTAAGCTGGGTCTTAAAGGATGAATATCATGGAGAAAATTTAAATGAAGTATTAACAAGAGTAATATGCTAGCTCGAAGAAGAAAGCTTTTGGTTTTTTTAAGAGGGTCTTTTATTTATTTTTATTTTATTATTATTATTTTTTTTTAGTGTTTATTTTGATAGAGTGTGTGAGCACAGGAGGGACAGAGACAGAATCCAAAGCAGGCTCCAGGCTCTGAGCTGTCAGCACAGAGCCTGACGCGGGGCTCGAACTCATGAACCACGAGATCATGACTTGAGCCAAAGTCCATGGCTTAGCCGACTGGACCACCCAGGTGCCCCTCAAAAAAGAAAGTTTAAGACATGCTCGGAAAAAAAGTACGTTACTAAGTCTGGAAGTAAAGAATCAGTGGATAACCGTGGGGAGAGAGAAGGTCGAGTGAGGACAAACCGGAGGCGATGCAGACAGCACAGGGAATGATAGGCTGTGGGCAACCATCAGTAATATTTTAGTGAGGAGATATCCAAGCCATGCATTAGGATGGATGAAAAGAGGAAAAGGACTGTAGACAATAATGCAAAGCTGTTTAGGTAAACGCCTATTGAGTTGTTATCAACCAGATGCCAGATCAATGGAGGAGGCAAGAAGGTAACTAACGACACACCTACTGTGTGCCAGTCCGCTGCTGAAGTTTACCACCATGTCAAATTTGTCCCTTATGCTCACAAAGTAGACGCTGTCAGCCCACCTTTACACTTAACTGAGGCATACAGAGTTAAATAATTTGCCCACGTCCACAAAGCTAGTAAAGTGGAAGAGCTTGAATTCAAACCAGGCCTGTGACTGACTCTCAAGTACATTTTCTTTCCTCTGTGTCGTGGGCCCAACATAGTCAAAAACCCAAGAATGAGAACGCTCATGAAGAGCTTGCTGGTCATAACCCTTAACTTAAAGCCAAAACTTAAGTGATAAGCTTCTTCCCCAGTAGCTCTGTTAACATCTATGTACATTTGCGGACCTTGGTGTACAAATTTTACTCAAGTAAAAACAAATTCCTGTGAGATTCTAAGGAGTACTCTCTCCTAACTGTACTTTGGCTTGGTGTTATATATGCATCTCTGGCGCCACAACTCATTGTTTCTTATATTTTAGTTATTTGTGTCTGTATCTATCTAGAAAGTTCGAGAAGGATGGAGCCGTTATTGTATTTATTATTGTGCTACTTGCCTTGCCTCACATTTGTAACGGAGATTTCCAGGTAGTGGACATACATGGTCTTTGTAAACAGTCTTTACGTAAGACTGGAAACTAGTAATCACAGGAAACTCTGGTACTTTGGGGGAAAAAGAACAACCAGGAAACCAGAGGAATGAGGCTTAAAGCAGTCCTTTTCCTAGGAAAATAAATATTGTAGATTTTCACAACTAGTTGATGCTTCTTGGTCCATTCCCCCATTTAAAGGCCAAGGGGAAAGGTGAAAGCATTCCTAAGGAAAAATGAGTTCCCAGACTGCACCGTCTTCCTACTTGTAGGTGATTTGGCTCTCATCTTGGGCTGTGGTGAGAGGCCAAGAAAGAAGGAAACTAACACACTCATTCTTCAGGGTGCTGAGTAATTGCTGGGAAGTTCCACAAATAGGCAAGGCTACATTCCTTTTAGGTGTAATAATTGTGGTTGCTGAAAATCTGGAAGCAACCCAAATATCAGAGTGCCAGATCAAATGGAGGAGGACAGAAGGGAACCAACAGGAAAGAAGGGTCCATCCACCCTGGAGTATTATGCTTTCAATAAAAATTTAGAAAGATGGTAGCGACATGGAAAAAAAAAAAACGCCATGATATGTTAACAGGGGAGAAAAAGCAGATTATACAGTAGGTGGAAGGGAAGTGAAGAGGAAAGGATATCAGGGAAAAAAATTTAAAGGCTATGAGGAATCCTTTATTTATTCAACAAACATTTACTAAGCACCTACTACATCGCAGGCACCTGGCCAAGGGCTAGGATGAGGCAAAACTGCAAAGGTTCCTGCAGAATTTACAGCTTAAAACAGATTTAACGGAAGAGTGCAATATTACCCCTTGTCGCAAAGAGCCACGGTGTTCACACCTTTCTTTTTTTAGTTTAAGTGGTGTCTTCCTCTGTTTAGTTATTTTAGCATAGCAGTCATTGTAGGGACATAATTGCCGCTGCAAAGTTCACCTTTGATTCTTTGTCTTCCTACTATTGACATCTCTCTTTGTCGAGTACCTGCTAGTGTTTGCGTGCAAGGCATCACGCTAGTGCTGTGAATTAGAAGTGAGTTTAGGAAGACTTGCAGTCCCAGCCCCGCAGGGCTTCTCCATCTAACTGGAGACGAGGTGCTGGGCTCGGATACAAGCCAGACTTCGATGAGCGTCCAAGGGAAAAGAGCTAAATTCGGAGGCCAAAGAGATCTGGGAGGGTGGTGGCGTTCTGCCAGGGTCCGGCCCGGCGTGTAAGCAAGGCCTGGTAGAAGGTTGGCGGGCTGGCAGGGCACCCGCACGCAGCAGGTGCAGCGAGCGCAGGAGCTGGAACACCCCAGCTGGAGCCGGGGACACGGCGCGCGCAACCGGGCCCCGCCCCCCAGCGGCGGCTCTGTGCGCTGATTGGCCCGCGCTGGCCTCGCTCACGGTTGGCGGGAGGTCTCTGAGCGGGTAGTGCTGCTGCAGGAGCCAGTGGCGAGCAACCGCCTGAGGTCTCGAAGCGTGCCGAGGGAGGCTGTCCGGCGCCCCGGCCCCGGCTGCCCAGCCCCAGGTTTTGGCAGGTATCTTCCGCTCGCGCCCCAGCTTCCGGCCTCGCCGGCCACTCTCCAGTTTCGGCTGCGCCCTGTGCCTCCAGCCCCCTCGCACCCGACCCCGCCGCTCACCGCGTGTGAGGATGGGATGGCGTCCCTTCCCCCACACGCTGCGGCCCGCGAGTCTCCTCAGGCGCCCTCGCCGCGACTGCAGCACACCCTCCCGGCGCCTCGAGCCTGGGCTCGGGCGGGGGGCGTCGACCTCGGAGTCCGCGGGGCGGCTCCGGGCGGCGCGGCTGCCCCTTCCTCGGTCGCTCTGCGCGGACCGCAGAGGGGCGCCGCGCTCCCCCGTGTGGCCGGCGGACTCCCCGCTAGCGCGCTCGCGGGTGGGGAGAGGCCCCGGGCGACGCCCCCCGCCCGCCCGCCCGCCCGCCGTTATCCTCTGCGGAGGAGCCCGCCTCGGTCCGCCTCGGTCCCCGTCAGCGCGTCCTTTCACGCCGCCGCGACTGCGCGCGAGCTGCGACCCCACGTCCGCGCCCTGGCCCCGAGCCCATCTCCCACAGTTTCCAGCTGCCCGTTTTTCTTACACGACCAGCACGGCTGGGGGCCAACTGGCTTCGATTTTTTTTTTTTTTTAAAGAACCTTTTGAAGGAACTGAACACTTCAGCGATAAACTCACGCCGTGTTAAACTCGAGGTCCCGTTGGTGAAAATACCGCTGTCTCTGTTACCAATACAGTTTTAACATTCCGGTTGTATCAGCTGAGGCGAAATGTGGCTAGCTAGCCGTCATATTCTGACTTTTCTTTCCTTGAAAGATACCCTTACCTGTAAAAAAAAAAGACACAATAATGCCGCTGCTATACAGTGAGTTTTTACCAAGGATTCAGCGCTACGCGAGGCGTATCCATATACTTCCTTTGCTCATTAACCGTCCTAAACATGCCTAACAATGTCTAATAATACGTATTTTTTATTGGATACTTCTACGTACCAGGATCTAAGAAAACCTAGGTGTTTCTAGTACCTTAATATCCTAAACGAGGAAAGGGGGCGCTCCCAGGAGGGAAATAGCCTCAGGTCACAGAGCTAAACAGAATCAGGTCTTTTTTCCCTTATTTTAACCTATACTCTCAGCTGGCTCCTTCCTGTCTGCCTTGAGGCACGCTTAAGAATCCTGTCTTTAAAAGAAAAAAAGAAATTCGCCAGTTGACCGCTATCCTTTCTTCTTTCCAATCCTTGCCACGTCTGGAAAAGGGGAGGGAGGTCCGTTCACACCTCCCGCACATCACTCCTAGAATTCTGTTCAATCTAGCTCCATTAATTCCGACCACTTCAGAAGTGTCTGGGTTTATTCACTTAGTTGTTTGGATTTCTAATCAAATTCGAACTTATTGAAACAGCTGTGCTGTATAATTTTATATATTAAAGTTATATAATATATAACATATAATATATAAGATATATTATATATATAGTAGCACCTAGCACTTGGCTAAGGCTAAATGTATTCAATAGCCATTAGAAGTTAAATTAGAAAAAAAATGTATATTTAAAAATCAAAATTATGGAGATTGGATAACAGCCCCAGCAAAGCTTCCAGCGATTTTGCCAGAATATATTTCCTAAATTTGCTCTATTGGGTTTTAACAGTGTAAGTTTTGTGGTTATGATAGAGAAAAATGCCGTAGTCATTTCAATAAGGACTCTTTTTTTTTTTTCTTAAGAGTTACTTTATTTTGGCAAAACGGCGATAAGCCCATCTTTCTTCCCTGAAGCAATGACTTATGTAACCAGTAAGTCACAGTTTAGTTTGCACATTTACAACGCAAATGCTAGACTGAAGTTTTCATAAACCGTAAACTCATAAGCTGAGTTTGTTTTCTTGGTAAGGCGACAGTAAGTAACATTGGACTGCTGACCGTGTGTCAAGGGTTTTGCACACTTTTTAAAAACAGTTCTTTAGGGGCATCTGGGTGGCTCAGTCGGTTGGGCGTCTGACTTTAGCTCAGGTCGCGAACACATGGTTGGTGAGTTTGAGCCCTACATCGGGCTCTGCGCCGACAGCACAGAGCCTGGAGCCTGCTTCCAATTCTGTGTCTCCCTCTCTTTCTCTGCCTCTCCCCTGCTCATGCTCTGTCTCTCTCTCAAAAATAAATACACATTTAAAAAAATTTAAAAACAACAACAACAACACAGTTCTTTAATGGTTAAAGGATATGGGACTTTGGTGTCAGACCTTCCTGAATTCGCATCCTAGCTTTATCACTCACTAATTATGTGACCATGGGCAAATTTCTTCTTCCCTAAGCCTCAAAATTTCTCATCCAGAAAATGAGGATAAAATAATACCCATTTTATAGAAATGTGCTGAGGATTAAATGAGATAATGCATGTGAAACGTTTAAGCACAGTGTCTGGCACATATTAAGTGTTCAGCATAAGGCTGTAATTATAAGGAAATTACAGTTTCCCTGCCTGCTCTGAATTGCCTTTGGATATGGCTATTAAGATTTTTCATATAGGCCGACGAGTCTCCCAGTACTGCTTCTGTTGTATGATTCTGTGAACCACACCTTAACTCTCTTTATATTATCCCCAGAGAAAACAAATTATTTTAGATGCCGCTATTTTAGATTAGCGGTAGTACATTGACCAAAGGGGGAAAAGAAAACAAAAAAACAAAACAAAACAAAACAGACATCCTGTTCAAGTGTGAATTCTAGTATGATTTTTTTCAGGTTGGTGGAGTCCATGTAAAAACTCATAAAAGTGTTTTGCCATATGAGTGTAGTTTCTTCTAGTTTCCCCTTCTTCCCTGTCTCTTACCCTTTCTCATATTTTTAGTTGCCTTGCATTCTTTTCCTCTTGCTTGCCATGAGAACTCTATTTTCAGTACATCTAAATGAAGAGCAAAATTTGAAACTAACTCAAGGTGGAATATAACTAAGAATGTAGCATTGATGGCTTCCCTCCTTAAGCTCCTCTGTAACTTTTCTGCCAGTGTTTGCGGATTAACTTCAATGAATCTCTATTTGGGGAATGTCACACAGTTCTTTCTCTTTCCTCAAATTTCAAATGAAGTATCCCAACACATATGTAGAGTTCAGTGGAATAGTGTAAAACTATACTATGAACATATTTATCTATTTGACAGAATTTGTCTTCCGCTTGATGATATAGCCGTCGTTGTCTTAGTATAACAACACTCGAAAGTCACCTAACATTGAGTAAAACTTAACCTTCTGGGAGATATGCCATAGTTATTCTATATTCTGGTACATTCCACCCCCAAGCCTAGCTCCCACACCCTAGTTTGGGAAGCCTGACTTTAATTTTTTCCATCTAGATTGTAAGGCTGCTCTTATTTCAAGGGGAAAAAAAAAGATGCAGATGAGACCTCCCGCTGTCTCCTAGACGAGGTGGGTAGGAAAGAGCAGAAAGTTCTCAAGTCTCCAGGTTCAATTTATCACCCATTCCTTTTTCTATGGAGTTTGTAGCACCCACGCCCAACTCCATAATTGCCTTAAATTTGGTTGGACCTTAGATATAAGAAGAAAGTTGAGGGGATGGGATGGAAGTGAAACAGAGGGAAGAGAGCAATTATAGAATCAATTAAATATAATTTCCTCTGCCTAGTTCTTCATAAGCCAGCCCTCTGCTATCTGATATGATAGCTACTGCTGCATGTGGCTGTTGGGCACTTGAAATGTGGATGGTGCAACTAAAGGATTTTTACTTTAATTTAAAATTAAGTACTAAAGGAGTGTAAAATATTTTTCCTTTACACACTACTTTCTTGTTTTGGTAGGACTACTTTTCACTCTGACTGTTGGAAATAAACATCTGAATTAAGACATACTATACGTGTACATACACACCAGATTTCAAACACTTAGTATGAAAAAGTATGTAAAATATCTCATTAATTTTATATTGATTACACATTAAAATGATATTTTGGGTATACCAGATTAAATAAAATATATTACAAAAATTCACTTGCTTAATTAGTACTTCTTTAATGTGGCTTTAAAAATATAAAATTACAAATGTGGCTCACATTACATTGGACATTGCTGATCTAGCCCTACTAGATCCAATCTTATTTTCCATTCCTTCCTTCAGCAGGGAAGTTTCTGAGGGTCAGGAAGGAGAATCTGTACCTAACTCCTTGAACACCAAGGGAGGCATGGCTGCCTGGGTCACTGTGAGTTATGGATTCAGAGGTTCTCATTAGGATCTCAGAGTAGTTTCATGCTTTGTCTATGTTTATGTCCATTTCCTACCGCTCTATAAAAATTTTTACCACAAAAGTAATACTAACTGTAGTAATAATTATGTGAACTAATACCACCAAACATGGTAGTGATTATGCATATTGTTAAATATTAATGAATTAACTTTCTAATTTTATTAGATTATAACACTGTACATTTCATACACAATTAAAATCAGTCATTCAAATATTATGGTCATACACTCACAACTTTAAAAATTAGAGCGATCAGTTTATGAGAATCCCTCACATATACCCTACATTTCTTTGCTATAATTGTTTTTAACTTTTCAACAAATACCAGTAAATGCTTGCTGAATAAGTGAATTTTGCCACATATCAAAGAATTACCAGTAAGAAAATATTTGGGTGGGGGGAAGATTACTTTCAGTGTAAGATTTGATATAACAATTTATTTTTGAAAATAGCTTGCCTTGTTCTATAAAAAACTTGAAGCATCATACAACAACTATATTATAAAAGTATGTCAGTAGAAGCAGAATTTAAAACTTTAGGAAAAAAGAATACCACAAATAGATTATAAATGCAGCATAGTTTCTTTAATTAACTTTCAAATTTGGTTTTGGGTTCCATAGTAGTCAAAGCAAAATGGTATACAGGATCTTATTGAGAAGACAAGGTATATCAAGTTACCCAAAGGAAGTATAGCATTTCTTAGCAATGAATGATAAGAACAATTTCTTATGTGAGTCACTATCACAAGTAACATTTTAGTAGCACATTCAGTAACATTTTATATGACTGCATCTGGTAATGTCATATGATTAGTTGTTTTTATATAGAAATGAACAAGAATGTGGTAAATTATTATGTTTTATTTTTACAGGAATCTTGGGAAACCAAAATGAGACATAATCAGCTGTATTGTGAGACACCACCTACTGTCACTGTTCATGTAAAATCAGGGTCAAATAGATCACATCAGCCTAAAAAAACCATTAATCTGAAGCGTCCTATCTTTAAAGATAGTTGGCCAGCATCTGAAAAAAATGCACATAATAGCAACAAGTCTAAACGCCCCAAAGGACCCTGTCTAGTTATACAGCGTCAGGAAATGACTGCTTTCTTTAAATTATTTGGTAGGTTTAAAATATTGTAATAGCAGTAATTGTAACATACTTAAAAATGAGAGAATCTAAAGATCTTCCTTATTATTTTCATAATAATCAAAGAGGATGTTGTTATTTTCTATGTCAAATTTTCTGTCTCCAATTTGTTTTTGTTTTACTTAGAGTTTGTCTTTTTTTTTTAATATTGGGTTTTTCCTGTTCTGGATTGCTTTTGGATTCGAAGTTCAGATTCATCTTGCTTCTAGACTTCTTAAATCCAAGTGTCAAATGTGAATTCTGAACAACTCAAGTTCATAGCATGAGTTTTGTGTGACCTAAGTAAAATACTACATAAAGTCTCAGGTGAGCCAGCCAGCCCAGTGTGACTGGGCCTGAGGTGTCCAGGATTTTCAGTGCTAAAACTCAGCAAACTGGGAAGGTTGGTCAACCTCGAGAAGTTTCAGTATTTTATGTAGGGAATTTTCCATGTGCACATGGAAAAGGGGCAGAGGAAGAGGGAGAGAGAATCTTAAGCAGGCTCCATGCTCCTTGCTTAGTGGGGCTTGATTCCATGACCTTGAGATCATGACCTGAGGCAAAATCAAGAGTTGGATGCTTAACCGACTGAGCCACCCAGGGGTCCCAGGGGAATATTGTTAAAAATTATGCTTTATCATCATGCTCACATATGAAATGAGTTTAAATTTATCTGTTCAGATCATGAGACAGTGCTGCTTTGCTGACAGATTTCTCCTAATAGCCAAGAAAGGGAAGAATTTTTTTTTAAGGTGAAGTAATAAGGTAGACAGATTAGACTAAAGAGTAGGTTAGATGGGTTCTGGTAAATATCCGTGGGAGTGAATCAAGTCACGTAGATACCACAGTCTCTAGATCCAGGTAAAGGTAGAAGTCAGCTGGGGACAAGAGTGTTTGCCCTGCTCAGAAGACAAAAATCTTAAAAAAAAATAATAGAAGAAGAAGAAGAAAGAGAGACAGAGAGAGAGGGGCAGGTGCCCGGGGGATTTAGGTGGTAAGGGTCCAACTTCAGCTCATCGTTACCATGATGATGTCATGGTTTGTGAGTTTGAGCCCCGTATTGGGCTCTGCACTGACAGTGTAGAGCCTGCTTGGGATTCTCTCTCTCTCCCTTTCTCTGCTCCTCTGTCACTCGTACTTTCTCTCTCTCTCACTCACTCAAAATAAATAAATAAACTGAAAGAAAGAGAGAGAGAGAAAGAGAGAAGAGACGGACGGAGGGAGGGAGGAAGGAAGGAAGGAGAAAAGGAAGAAAAAAGGAGAGCAAGCTGGTTAAGATGTAAAGAAAAGCAAAATCAGAAAATGAGCTAAAAAGAAAAAGTGTAAGTAAAGTAAGTATAATACTGTTAATATAAGTTCCCCTCTCTCTTTATTAAGACTAGTGCAAAACTATTGCCCACAAACTTTTCTGTTATTCAGAGCTGATCCTGAGAAATAGAAACTACCTGGCTCTGCCATATGTAATTTAAGAAATAGGTGGATGCCTGGACGGCTCAGTCAGTAGAACATGCGCCTCTTGGTCTTGGGGTTGTGTGTTAGAACCCCATGTTGGGTATAGAGTTTACTTTTTTAAAAAATGGAATTAACAAGGCAGAAATTAATTCTAACAAAATGTGTACTTATTCTTGGAATTTTCCATATATTTGACCACATTGATGGTATTTCTAGGATGTAAAAATTAGTATAAAGAAGTGTGTTTTGTTTGTTACTTAATTTGAAGGGGGGAATGGAAAAAGATTTTCTCAGATTGTATTCTGACAACTACTCATATATTGGGATTATTTATTTTGGCCTTTTAAAATTGAAGTAAGTGCTTTTGACCTACTTTTTGCATTGTTAAAAAGTATTTTTGCTAATCTCTTGTCATAATACTCAGTTTTTCCAAAATTAAGTATTAATTGTAAATAGTTAATAAATTATGAATCTTTATATAGACATTTTCATTGGTATTTGGATAATAGATAATTGGACAGAGATAAATAGGCAAAAAGAAGAATTCAAAGCTGAAAATACTGAGACCTAACAAGAGAAAGTAGGAGAAAGAATAAAAACGTCTTGAAAATGAGTAATATTCACTTAGTCATTATTTCTTAAAGACTGAGTTATCTTTTATCAGATTCCATTTCTACCAGTAAAGATTGATTTTGGAAAGTAATAAAGAGCTAATCTACAGTTACCCAGGACCTCTTTCTCAAAGAGCTATTGGGATAGTCAGGAAACCAAACACTTCCTCTCCAGTCTGAGCAAATCAGATGGGAAACCCAAGAGTTAAAAGCAGTAATTTTTCGTAAATGCTCCAAAGAAGTGAAAATTACATTTAGACAACACTTGTCCAGGCATTTTTCTTTGATTTACAAGCATCATTTATAACCCCGTAGAAATTAATTCTTCAAAAGGAAACATTCTGTTTTTAAAAACAAGTCATAGCTATCTTTTGTTCTAGATGACGATTTAATTCAAGATTTCTTGTGGATGGACTGCTGCTGTAAAATTGCAGACAAGGTAAATTTGGTAACGATGTGATTATTATGTTACTAGACCATCCGAACTTTAACAATACCTTATAAGAATTTTCTATCCTATTAATTAATGTTAGGAAAAGAACTAGGCTGCATTGCTCCTTCTAAGGGGAATACTTACACATTAATTTTTGAAATTAGCATACATCATAGATTCATTTTATACTTGAAGAATTGCAGAATAGTATTGATTAGATTTAAGTGACCTTAAGTCTATATCTGTTTGATTGAAAACAAGAATCAGTATAGACTTAATACGTTTTGATCAGAATTACCACCTTTTATCAGGCTATGAAGTAAGAATACTCTGAATATTCTGAGATTCATTTCACTAAGGCAGTCTGTGATACAGTTAATATTTTGTAGATAACTTAGATAAAACAAATCCCAATAATTTTGTAGATAAATTTAGGTTATTATGTTTTTAATTTAGGAACCTGTGTTTCTAAAAGATCATCTTGAGGCTAACTTACATAGTAGGGACCATATTACTATATTCTTTAGATTTAGCTGAACAGTTATGATTTCACCTTCATAAATGTTATCTTAGACCAGGTAGTCATATCAGAAAATTCAGTGACTTCATATCACACTTAAACTTAATGTCCCATTTAATGTGGGAAAGGGATGAATGGAAGCCTGGCTTATGGTTAAATATACATTAAGTTAATATTGATGTGAACTTTTTTATTTCAAGCTTAAGATAACACAGATAAAATTGGGGTTTCGTTTTTTAATCTCTAATTTGTAAGATTTAATTTTGGAAAATTTCAAATATGTATACCTTGAAGTAAAGAGACTGAGGAACCTCTGTGTGCCTGTGATGGCACTACAGTAATCATCAGCTCACGGCTCTGCTTGGTTCTTCTGATCCTTCTTCCCAAAGCTTGAGTATTTTATCCATGAATATTTCAAGATGTATTTCTAAAATATGAGATCTTTTTAAACAAAATCAGTTTTTCTAAAACTTTTAAAAATTAACAGTAATGCCTTCATATAAAATATCTGTGTAGATATGTCCATGTGAAGTTGTAAAGTTTTCAACTTTACAGTTTTAAGTCCATTAGAGTAATTAAAGTTTCTGGACAGCAGGGGGCAGTGCTTTTAAAGTAACTAACCAGCATACCGTATTCAAGCATTCTCTACTCAAAGTTATCTTGAAAACTTGGAATCACCTTTGCAGTCAATCCTGTGAAGGTAGGATAAATAGGCATGAGAGAGAATCTAATACATCAGCACTATAATCGTTTTTAATTTTAACATATAAAACCTGGCAGTGTCCTAATACCAGGATAGATATGTGTTTCTAATAACATATTTAAAACACTTTAGATAGAGCCATGTTACTCTAATTTCTGATTTGAAGTTATTTTTAAAAGTAAATATGTGAAATTGCTAAGAGAGTAGACCCTAGATTTTCTTAACAAAAAGGAAGAAAAAGATAATTACATAAGGTGATGGGTATGTTGATTAACTTGTTTTTGCTATTCACAATGTATATAACAAATCATCACATTGTAAACTTTAAATATATACAACTTTGTCAATTATACCTAAATTTAAAAATTCCCCCCACAATAAGTAAACAAATGAATAAATAAATGAAAAGCGAGTATAGATGTCTGCAATTAACTTGGAGTCAGGAAAAAATTTTTGTGTGGATACATGTATCAAGCCAATGTGGCAACATAATAACAATTGATGAATCCAGGTGAAGAATGTATGGTTATTTGTTTTATTAATTATTTCAACTTCTCTATGGATTTTAAATTTAAGATAGAAAAAAAATGGGGTTTTGGTTCAAAAAATATTGGCAATAAAAAAATTTAGGAGTTCTAATCTTAATCATGATAAATGGTTCAGAACTATTTCTCACCATTCACATGGATTACAGGAAGCCAGAAAATAAGGACCCAAATAAATAGGTAATTTTGTAATAAATATAAATAATGCTTTATTGTTTTTAGCTTATTATTCATCTTAAAGATAACTATTTTAAATCAGTTTTACCTATGAAAGCAAAACATTAATATTAACTTTTACTTTTTTCTCTATAGTATCTCTTGGCTATGACCTTTGTTTATTTCAAGAGAGCTAAATTTACTATAAATGAGCATACCAGGATAAATTTCTTTATTGCTCTGTAAGTATGCTTTCTACTGAGTGATTTTTGTGGTCCTTATTTATAATATATATGATAATTTATTTAAAACAGACAGTTTTGAGGCACCTGGCTGGCTCATTAGGTAGAGCATGCAACTCTTGATCTCTGGGTTGTCAGTTTGGGCCCCACATTGGGTATAGAGCTTACTTAAAGAAATAAGTAAATAAAGTTAACATTGCAATCCTTAAAAAAAGTAAAACAAAGGCTTTTAAAAGCCTAATGTATATCTTTGAATAGGCCTTTATATGTAGAAGTTATATATGTTTTTTACTTTAATAGGATATTTTTGTGTTCTTTTCACTGATCTTATCCTGCCATATGCCTAAGATTTATTATTCAGTATCCCACTGGGGTTTGTATTGTATCTTTTACATTTTTCAGAGTGCTCCATATAAATTATTCCAAATTCTACTCTTTCGAACTTAGATATGTGTTAAAAGCCAGAATATTGTGTTTGAAATTTACAGTAAATTAATAGCAAAAATCATCATCATTGGGGCACCTGGGTGGCTCACTCAGTTAAGCATCCGACTGTTGTTTTCGATTCAGATCATGAATCTTAGGGTTCGTGGCATGGAGCCCCCTGTTGGGCTCCACCATACAGTGTAGAGCCTGCTTGGGATTCTCTGTCCCTCTCTCTCAAAATAAACTTTAAAAAAAGTCATCATCATTTTCCTCTTAAACGAAACAGCTTGTGGAAAATGCTATAGACATACTAATCCTAAATTTTTGTCTATAACAGAAGTTATTCATATCCGGGGGGCCTGGGTGGCTCTGTGTTGACAGCTTGGAGCCTGGAGCTTGCTTCAGATTCTCTGTCTCCCTCTCTCTCTGCCCCTCCCCCGCTTGTGCGTTTTCTCTCTCTCTCTCTCTCTCTCTCTCTCTCTCTCTCTCTCTCTCTCTCTCAAATATAAGTAAACATCAAAAAATATTTAAAAAAAGAAGTTATTCATATATGATACCTTTAGTAACCACTGACTGTTTTACTTAACACACTGAACTTTGACCAGAGATTATAGTTTGTTTTCCAATTCTTCCATTGACTTTTCTATTAGATCATTCATACTAGCTTTGTGATCTGTTACATGGTTTTAGTAACATGGCTTTCCAACCTATAGGTCAGAATTATACTAGAAGCAATGTTTAAGAAAATGTATCTCAATCTCTAAACTTTTTCTACCCAGTACCTGGATATAACACTGCAGTTGGGAATGTATGAATATAATTTTAAGTACTTAGCTAGGGAACTACATATAAAAATACTTAAGTTAAATACCACAACAACTGTTAGCACTGATGAGTGAGTTTTTACTCAAAGTCTGTTTAATTCAGACTCAAGGTGTGATTCAAGAAATAAGACTAGAAGAAGCTGATCTCTGCTTGTATTCAGAAGACACATTTCCCCATGCATAAGGAAAAATGAACCCTATAAAATTTAGTGATGACTGATAAATTGTGGGAATATAATAGTACTAGCTAATACTGAGTGTTATGTGCAGGACGCCACAAAGCTGTTTTTTTAATAAGCTCCTTGAATCTTCTCTGTGAGATACATTATTAAATTCTCTTCATTCTACAAATAGGGAAATTGAGACTTAGGAAGAGAAGTATTTCCCAGTCTCACAAAAGTTAGTAAGTGGGCAGGGCTGGGGTGCACATTCAGGTATGACTTGCCCATGGTCAAATTTAGTGATTAACCACCAAGCTACATTGCTTTTTACGTGTCTCCTTGTATTATATTATACCTCTGTGTTGATATAATATCTGTTTTGTAGTTTTTTTTATCCTGCAAATTAAAACCAAAAGAAGCTTTAGTTTTAATTCTTACAGATGCCTGAATTTGGATTTGTTTGACGTTTTAGTCATGTTATTACCAGTAAAGCAGCATGAGTTCACACTATGTAGTAGTCTGTGAGTTTGCATTGCATGTGGTATAATAAGTTCCATTATCATTTCCATTTTATATCTAATCATACTTTTGTATAGCCTGACTCAATAATTCTCAGTAAGTATTTTCTCAGTTAGCCACAGTTCTTCTTCTTTTTTTTTTTTTTAAAGTTTATTTATTTATTTTGAGAGGGAGAGGGAGAATCCCAAGCAGGCTCCGCACTGACAGCATGAAGTGCAACACAGGGCCTGACGCAGGGCTCCATCACAGTTCCCGAGATAGGACCCGAGCTGAAATCAAGAGTTAGATGCTTAACTGACCGAGTCACTCAGATGCCCCAGTTAGCCACAGTTCTCACATAAGTTCTTTTCCCTCCCATATATTCTTACAACACTCAGAACTTTTATTGTCATTATTCCATATTCTCTTATACAGTTATTTGTTTCATACTTAGTTGCATCTCCTACTTAAGCAACTCTAAGACTATAGGCTGCTTAAAGGCAAGGAACATGTATCTAACTTTTTTTTTTGCATCCTTTAACGTATGGTTGTTCTTAATTCTTTATTTGGATAAACATAATTAACTCTGCTCCAAGAAAAATCTATTTCTTTTTTTTTTTTAAGAAAATCTATTTCAAATTAGAAGACAACTTACTTGCATACAATACAGATATTTTTATCACATTGAGCCTGAAAAATTGTTACTCTAGAGTAGAATCACAATGTAGTCCTGATAGCATAGTACCACAGTACATTATAGATTTTCTATTTTATTTGGTCAAGAAGCATGAAAGGGGCCAACCTCTGGGTTCTGTCTACCCTTTACTAAGAACTATCAAGGATACTAAAGTAAGAAATTATGTAATTTCACAGAGGACATGATTCGATTCATATAACTGAATGGGTTTCACAATGAAGTGCTTTATATTAAGGTAATATTAAAATATGTCTAGTTATTTTAAGAGAAGATAAAGTAATAGGTGCTATCTTTATATTAATGTAACTAAATTGAATGTGCATATAGTTTTTTAAAAGGACCTAAGTGGGTATACAATTAAAAGTAAGTCTTTGTACCTCAAGACCTTGGCATCCTTCTTCAAGAACATTTCGTGTGTATCTGTTTAGAAGTGATTTTCTATACATGAACCAGTATATATATTATACGAATAGAAGCATACTATACACTTCTGGGCCTTTTAAAAATTTCTAATGTGAAATATCTACAAAAGGAGTATATGGAATGCGTATATGTTTATGTTAAAGAAAAAGCAAAACAAATACTCATGTACCATGACTCACCTCAAGAACAGAATATTGCCAGAATCTTAGAAGCTCACAGTGCACAATTTCCCAGTTAGAGCCCCCTCCCTTCCACAGGTGGTAATTTTCTTGATTTTCTTTATTCTATATATAACCCTCTAAATAATATATCGTTTAGTTTTTCCTGTTTTTAAGCTGTATGTAAAAGAGTAATGTGCACTGTTCTGTAACTTTCTTCTGTTGCTTTATACTATGATTCAAGATTCATTTATATTGATATGTGTAGCTGTAGTTCATTCATTTTCACTGCAGAGTAATAAATTCTGTATTGTTGCTTGTATATTTGAATTTTTCCTTACTATCTTGTTATCTTGTCTTTATGTCCCATTTTTTCTGTTTCCTCTTTCTACTCCATTTTTATGTTCTGTTTGAGATTTTTTTTAATTTTATTTTTTGATAACTTTTATTCCTCTACTTGTTAAGAAATTATGCAGCCTGTATCCTTTTAGCAGTTATCCTAGTTACCAATATTTTTTTAACTTACTAAATTACTGGCTTCTTATTAACGGATATAACTCAGGAACAGCCAGATGGGAGATTTGCCCAGGGCAAAGTATGAGGAAAAGGCATGGAGCTTCCATAACCCCTCAGTACCCCTTGATCTCCACATGTTCACCAAGCAGGAAGGTCTATCCCAGTTATTTTTAATCAGGAGCCTTAAGTATTTTAACTCCAGTCACACCTTTCTCAACTTACATTCTCTTGTTTTACAATTCTTAGTTCTACATGAAGCCCTGCAAAAACACTGAGACATTATTATTGTTGTTTTATACATTGACATTTGTTTAGACTTACATATTTATGTCTTCACTTACTATCCCTTCTTGCTTCTCAAACCTTCCACTTGAGATCATTTGCCTTCCTTTCTTATTGCTTTTAAGATATTTATTTCTTTCATGTTTGTCTATTAATTTCAGTATCTTCAGACTTCAGGGTACCTTGTTCCCTTACATATTTTACATTTTTTTTATTGGAATTTGCCTGTTTTTCTTGGAAGATCGTCTATGGGGCTTTCATTTTTTCCAGTCAGAAATCTCTATCCTTACCTCTGTTTCTGTGTTATCTACCATGTCTCGTTTTTTTGTCTGGACCGCCTTTAAGATTTTCTCTTCATCACCTGTTCTGAATGATTTGCTTATGTTGTGCGTTGGTGTAATTTTCTTCATATTTTGAGCTTTGGAGTTCATCCAACTTCTTTGTATGTTTATAGTTTTCATCAAATTTCAAAATTTTTCAGCCATTATTTCTTCAAATATTTTTTCTGTCCAGTCAACTCTTGTTAGGAACTCCAGTCCCTAAAGGGACTCCCCTTTGTTAGACTACTTGAAGTTGTCTCACAGCTCCTTAATGCTCTATTATTTTTGTTTCTTTTTTTCTATATGTTTCAGTGTGGATAGTTTATATTGCTGTCTTCAGTACACAAATATTTTCTTCTGCAATATTTAGTCTATTAATCCCACTCCATGTATTTTCATTGTACCAGTGGTTTTCATCTCTAGAAGTACACTTTGTGTCTCCTGTTCTTTTTGAAACATCTGGAGTAAATATAACAGTTTTAATGTTCTTGTCTGTTTAATGCCTGTTACTTCTAACATGTCAGTTTTGATTGATGATTCTTTTTATTATCGGTCATGTGTACCTGCTTCTGTGCATGCCTGATCCCCCTCAAGTATTTAGGAGGATACTAATTTCCATATGTATATAAGGAAACTACCTGGGTATGGGGAAAGGATTAGAGGGAACAGTGCCTAACGTTGACCCAAAGCTGGAAATATTGCCTGTTCCTACCAGCCAGACTGAAAAAACTCGTAATTCACAGAATTTTGAGTATTCAAGAATGTCTTGCTTCAGGAGGGAATAATTAGCCCCATACTGAACACTGCTCCAGATCCACCTAACAAATCATTAAAGCAAGTACTGAGAGGATCAGACTGTTTCTAAGTAACTTAACTGCATCCCAGAACAAAGTTCAAAATCTATAGGAGTACAAAAATATCCAGAACTTGGGTTACCTGGGTGGTTCAGTTGGTTAAGCTATGACTCTTGATTTCAGCTCAGGTCATGATCTCATGGTTGTGGGATCAAGCCCCATCTGGGGCTCCATACTGAGTATGGAGCCTGCTTGGGATTCTCTATCTCCCTCCCCTCTCTCAAAATAAATAAATAAACATTAAAGAAACAAAAAAAATATCCAGGACTCAACAAGGTAAAATTCACTGTATTTCTAGTTTTGGTCTACATTTCTTTAATTATGAGTAAGGTTGAACATCTTTATGTGTTAAGTAATTTATATATTTTTTGTGAACTACCTGTTCCCATCCTTTTCCCATTTCTTTTTTGAGTTGTTGGTCTTTTTTGTTAGGTATCTGGCTAATACAGTTGAAGAAGATGAAGAAGAATCCAAATATGAAATTTTTCCATGGGCTTTAGGGAAAAACTGGAGAAAATTGTTCCCTAATTTCTTAAAGTTAAGGGACCAACTCTGGGATAGAATTGACTATAGGGCTATTGTAAGCAGGCGATGCTGTGAGGAGGTAAGATTTTATAAAACTTTATATATGTAATCTGTTTTCTTCTTTGTAATTTCTCTTGTGTTGTTTTTAATTGTGCTTCTAATAGTTCACTTTTTGTATATGTAAGGGTAGGCTATTAACCTTGATGGTTACCATGAATACATTTTGTATATTACAATGTTGATGTTTTAATTTTTTACCACAATAATTAAAAATTGTCATTTCTGTCTTTCAGAACAGCCTACTTCTGTAGTAAGTATTTTTGTTTTAGTGTGTTTCTCTAGTTTGAAAGATCACCAATATATTGGGAAAGGAGAGTGTGCAGATTGCAAAATATGTTAATAACATTTGGAGGTAAATAATAATTTCCATCAAATAAAGTATGTGAAATTTCAAGTTCCCAAGATTGAAATGCAAACTACATGGTATAAATTTTAAATAAATTTAAATATGTTAAAAATCACACCTCTTTTCACATAGAATAATACATAAAGTAAGTTTCCTTATTGCCAGATTCTATTAAGTCAAACAGAAAAACACTAAAAATTAGAAAATGGGTTATTTTACCTAATGTATCAGGTTTTCAATAAAGAAAAAGTTAATGTTTCAAACTAAAGAAATATTCTAAAGTAGAAAATTCAATCCAAGGCAGTGATCATTGTAGGCCAGTACTAGTAAAGTTTGGTAAATGTGAATTAGTTAATGCTGGATTGAAATGAAGTCATATCCAGTTAAATGGTGAAGGCAAAAGAGCCAATTAATGGATTAGTGTCAAACTTCAGGGAATACTTTGGAGGTGTGTCACAGAATTCTGCCCAGAATTAACTTTGTTAATTATATTTTTTAATGAGATGAAAATATTAGCAAATATGGATAATTGTGTATTAAATTAAGAGGATCGTTGAATGTTGAGGGAAATTAAAGGATTCAAAAATAACTTAGAAGATTGACTAGCAAGGCCAAGTTTTTTCAAAGTTAAATTCAATAGGGGCACCTGGGTGGCTCAGTTGGTTAAGCATCCAACTTCAGCTCAGGTCATGATCTCATGGTTCATGAGCTTGAGCCCTGCTCTGGGCTCCACACTCTTTCCCTCTGTCTCTCTCTCTCTCCTCTCTCTCTGCCCCTTGCTCACTCACTCACTCTCTCTCAAAAAAAAAAAAAAAAAAAAGATTAAATTCAACAGGAAAATAAGGAAAATTGAGTGTTTATCTCCCCTCCCCCAAATTAATAGATCTACATTAAAGGATTTGAACAACTCATTCCAATTAGAGGACATTGAAAGAGTCCTGTATTGCTATTTTTTATCACTATGTCCCCAGGTCAGGAGTGGATAATTTGTGCCCCTGTGCCATCCTTGAACATGATAGTAGGTCTTACTTAACACTCTGATTTTTTCAAAGTAAACACTTAAAGTCCTGAGCTAAGAGCATGGAATGGGCACCAGAGGCAAGAGGCTGGGATAGGCAATGCTCACCTCATGGCAGATTGCCCACCCACTCCTAAGGTAGAACCACTAGCATTATAACTGCAGCAACTTAATTTACATATTTGGAGCTGGAATCACTTCAGTTGCTGGCATCAGACTATTAAAGGGCCGGAGTGTGATGTGCCTTAATGCTGTATGTGTAAAAGACTAAAAAGTTTTAGATAACTACAAACTCAGTTGTGTAATGGGATTTACAGAAAAGTTTAGTCTCTCAAGACTTTGACACAGAGAATATATCTCTCCCCTAATTCTAGGGATGTGCATATCCAATTTCCTATTCATATTTCATTATCTAGTAATACCTCAAACTTAACATGCTGAAAATCCAGTTTCTGATTCCCCTACATAGACCTCCAAACCTGCTCCTTCTATAGTCTTCCACATCTTAATAAATGGTAACTTCATCATTCTAGTTGTTGAGACCAAAAAACTATTGCTCTACACTTTTCTCACATCCTTACCTTAAAAAAATATCCAGCATTCTACCATTTCTCACGATCTCTACCACTAAACCCTACTTCGATTGTCTTCTCTTGCCTCAATTATTGCCATAACCTTCCAAGTAGTTTCTCTTACAATCTTTCTCTCCTGTAGTATATTTTCATATACCAGCCAGAGTAAATCTTTTAGAAAGTACTCAAATCATGACTCCTCTACTCAGAAGCCTCCAGAGGCTTCCCATCTCACATAGGGTAAAAGGCAAAACCCTTATCATGGCTCTGTCTGGTCTGCCAACTCTCTTTTCTCATCTCTCTTTCCTCCAACTACACTGGCCTCCTTGCTTGTCTTCAAACACACCAAGGACATTCCCATCTCAGGATATTTTTTATTTAATTTTTTTTTAATTTACATCCAAGTTAGTTAGCATATTGTGCAACAGTGATTTCAGGAGTAGATTCCTTAATGCCCCTTACCCATTTAGCCCATCCCCCCTCCCACAATCCCTCCAGAAACCCTGTTTGTTCTCCATATTTAAGAGTCTTTTATGTTTTTGTCCCCTTCCCTGTTTTTATATTATTTTTGCTTCCCTTCCCTTATGTTCATCTGTTTGGTTTCTTAAATTCCTCATATGAGTACAGTCATATGATATTTGTCTTTTTCTGACTAATTTCGCTTAGCATAATACCTCCAGTTCCATCCACATAGTTGTATATGGGAAGATTTAATTCTTTTTGATTGCCGAGTATTACTCCATTGTGTATGTATACCACATCTTCTTTTTCCATTCTCCATCGATGGACATTTGGGCTCTTTCCATACTTTGGCTATTGTTAATAGTGCTGCTACACATTGGGGTGCATGTGTCCCTTCGAAACAGCATGCCTGTATCCCTTGGATGAATACCTAGTAGTGCAGTTGCTGGGTCACAGGGTAGTTCTATTTTTTTAATTTTTTGAGGAACCTCCATAGTGTTGTCCAGAGTGGCTGCACCAGTTTGCATTCCCACCAGCAGGGCAACAGGGTTCCCCTTTCTCTGCATCCTTGCCAACATCTGTTGTTGCCTGAGTTGTTAATGTTGGCCATTCTGATGGGTGTGAGGTGGTGTCTCATTGTGGTTTTGATTTGTATTTCCCTGATGATGAGTGATGTTGAGCATAATTTCATGTGTCTTTTGACCAGGATTTTTTTTTGCCTGGTATGTTTTTCCCCCAGATAACAGTGTGCTTCACTTCCTCACTTCATTTAGGATTCTACTTAAATAGCACCTTAGAGAAACCTTTCTTTACCACCCTGTGTCAAGTAGTATCTCCCTGAATGGAATAAAATTGAAGAGTCCAGAAATAAACCTTCATATTTATGTTCAATTGAATTTTGACAAAAGCATCAAGAAAATTCAGTGGGGAAAGAATAGTCTTTTGAACAAATGGTGCTGGGACAAATGGATATCCACATGCAAATGAATGCATTTGAACCCCAATTTTCATATCATATATAAAAATTAATTTAAAATGGATCAAAGACTGAAATGTAAGAGCTAAAAACTACGAAACTCTTAAAAGGAAACATAGGTGTAAATCTTCATTACCTTGGATTAGGATTCTCAGAGATTATACTGAAAGCATGAGCAGCAAAAGAAAATAGAGATCATCATTGACATTGAAAACTTTTGTCCTTCAAAAGACACCATGAAGAAAGTGAGAAGTCCACAAAGTGGATGAAAATTTTGGTCAATTTTCTGTCCAATAAGGGACTTGTATCTAGAAATACATAAAGAGTTCTTACAACTCAACAATAAAAAGACAACTTTTAAAAGGGCAAGGATCTGAAAAGGCTTTTCCAAAGAAAATATACAAATGGGCAAAAAAAAAAAAAAAAAAACCCACATGGAAAGATGCTCGACATTATTAGCCATCAGAGAAATGCAAAATCAGAACCATAAGTAGATACCACTTCACACCCACGAGGATAGGTACCGTGAAACAGACAATACAACAAGCGTTGGTAAATATGTGGAGAAAATGGAACCCTCATCCACTTTGGTTGGGAATGTAAAATAGTGTAGTTGTTTTGGAAAACTGTGTCAGTTACTCAAAGAACTAAACAGGGCTACCATACAACCCAGCAGTTCCAGTCCTAGTTATATGCACAAAAGAAGGGAAAGGTATGTCCACACAATAACTTATACATGAGTATTCAGAGCAGCATTATTTGTAATAATCAAAAAATGAAAACCCAAATGTCTATCAATGAATGGGTGGATAAACCATATATCTATACAGTGATATATTACTTGGCAGTTAAGAAGAGTGAAGTACTTATTCAGGCTGCAACATGGATTAACCCTGAAAACATTATGCTAAGTGAAAGAAGCCAGTCACAAAGGACCACATATTATATGATTCCATTAGATGAACTGTCTAAAATAGACAAATCCAAAGAGACAGACAACAGAGTAGTCGTTGCCAGAGGCTAAGGGGAAGGAAAAATGGGGTGCGATTACTTTTTTTATGGAGTGATGAAAATGTTCTAAAATTGACTGTGGTAATGGTTGTGCAACTCAATATACTAAAAGCCATTGTACACTTTAAATGGGTGAATTGTGTGGTATTTTGAGTTATAGCTCAATAAAGCTGCTGAAATAACAAGTAGTACTTCCCACTGTCCCTCTGTATTTCTTTTCCTAGTTTTCTCCATAGCACTTAACCATCATATAACATACTCTGTTTTAATTATCTTGCAAATGTCTATTTCCCTCTACTAGAATATAAATTCCAAGAGGGCATGGTCTTTGTTTTCTTATTGTACCTCCAGTGCGTAGAACAGTGCATGGCACATAGTAGGTACTCAGTAAATAGTGCTGGCTGACAGAGTGAATGGGATTTAAATCTTCTGATTCTTTTTCATACCTTCTTATCCATGTAGTAGAAAAACAATGAACTATAAAACTTCTTCACCGTGCTGACTTAGCACTGACTCTTACAACAGGGGCACATAGATAAGTTCTTTTATGGCTGTTCCAACCAGGTACATTTGAATCATTGTGGTACATAGGAAAGGAAATTACCTAGACTTTATCCTGTTCTCTTAACTATTCATTCAATAGCTACCTTATGAGTAAGACCCTTAAGTTCAGTGTTATGGGGGTTTGTTATAAAAAAGTGTTATATCATCTTTGCCCTGAAGTTTGATGCATTAAAGTGGCAAGACATGCTACTAGAAATTTAGCTAAGTATTCTATACATTTGTTATTGAGAGCCTGGAATTGACATACTGCCAACTCATTTCTTGAGTCTCACCCTAAAGTAAACCCAAGTTATGATAGTACTTATACACTGGCTTATAACAATAATGCTTTACATTGTCATTGTGCTTTATACATTCATAAATATTTTCATATATAGATTATCTTCTTATGCTCAAAAAATACCTGTGAGGGTTGCAGCATTCTCATTTTACATCTGTTGAAATTGAGGACCAAGGAGTTTGAGGTTTACTCAAGATCGTACATCAATTAAATGGTAAACCCAGAACGTGATTTCACATCTAATGACTTCCCAGTGCTCTGTTTTCTCTGAAATCTAGCTTCTACTGCTCATACTGGTTAATTTGAAAAGCATACCTATATCTATTACGTTATTTTATCTCAGGAATTAAATGGCATAAGTATTCTGTCCATTTTTCTGATGAAGAAACTAGAGCTTAGAAAGGTTGTAACTTGTCCATGGTCTTATTAAATAAATTTTAATAAGTGGTAGGGCCAGCTAGTACTTAAACTTGGCACTCTTTACATATATATACCACTGTCAACTTAATTCTTTTCTCTCAGATAATGTAAATTTTGTAATTTATCTCTTTTTTTAACCTTAGTTCCCGCAAAGAAGCTAACGGCCAAGTTTTATCTCTACCTACCTCAGTTCTATTGTTACTACTGGCAAGTCTGTTTTCTCCCTTTAGCCATATTTTCTCTTTTGGGTGCTAATTTAATGAAAAATTTATTGCTCTTTTTGTCAGCTGCCTCAAATCTTTTTCTGGAAAGAGATGAGGTGTGATTAAATTGAAAAATATATGTAAGGTTCTCCAAAAAAGAGTCAAGACTATTTCCCTACTCATTCTGACTCTTCTTACTTACAGTTAGTTTACTTTTTTGGATATCAGCTCCTCTGAGGTGGAATTTATTTAGGTTGATGATAGCTTAATTTATTGATTGGTTCACAGATTATGGAATATGCCAATCTGATGAGAAAGAGTTAGACTCCAATTCTAGTCCCTTTATGCGTCATAGAGGGTAGCAATTTTATCTAGAGGAACTTTTTCTCTGTTCTTATTAAGTACTCTGGCCTAGATGGCACAGTATCATAACTGATTTGTCTGTCAGCTACTACTTGATTCTGGATTAGAATTTAGAAAGCAGAGATGTGATATAAACAGAGTTTTGAACAAAATGATCCAATGACCATATGCAGCACAGACCCAAGATAGGGAAGGTACTAGAAACTGCTAAACTTGTTATAGGTCAGGAAGGAAGTACAGTGTAAACCTCGTGCTGAAGATAGTGATGCCAAAGAAAAATCAATGTTATGAAATTATGATTGTCATGACTTAGTGACCAATTGGATATAGACAATATGGGAGCATCCACTTTCAGGGTTTCAACTCTGTAGAATAGAATGAGTAATGGATTCCATAATGGAAATAGGAAATGCTAAAGAAACAAACTGGTTTATTGGGAAAATAAGGAATTTTGTATCACACATATGAATTTAAGGTGATACTTGGATAATCAAGTGAATGGTCAACGGATATGAATAAAGTATGAATCATCACATATAGGTGATGTTTTTAAAGGTTGGTAGAGTAGATAAGAGATACAGGGTGAAAGTAATGTTAGTACTTTTCAGGTACTTGTCAGGCACTGTTCTAAGTACTGCACATGTGTTAACTCTCACAACAATTCTTCTAGCTAGCTAGATAATCCCAGAAGAGGAAATTGAGGCACAGAGAAGATAAATGATTTCTCTAAGGTCACACAGTCAAGCAGCACACCAGTATTCAAACCTAGGCAGTCTGATTCCAGAGTCGGTGTTTGTTTGTTTTTATTCGTTTATTTATTTTGAGAGAGAGCAGAGGAGTGGCAGAAAAAGAGGAGGAGAGAGAGACTCTCATGTAGGCTCTATGCTGTCAGCATGGAGCCAAAGGCGGAGCTCGATCCTACAAACCATGAGATCATTACCTGAGCCGAAATCAAGAGCCAGACACTTGACCAGTTGAGCCACCCAGGCACACCCAGACTCGGGGTGTTTTTCTTTTCTTTTTTTTTTTTAACACCTATACTATACTATGTCTTGAGACCATAGCCAATAGAATGTACAGAGAAAAAAGAGGTCCAAGTATTAAATTTTGTAACACCCACCAAAGGAACAACAACAACAACAAAATCACTAAAAGTGACAGAAGAGTAAGATAAAGTAAAAACTAGGATAACATTCCCAGTAGATCAAGTGCTACCAATGCCATAAAGAAGTTAGTTTCATGAATCATAGAATTTGAGAACTGTATGTGACTTGTTTTCTCATATACAAGTCACCTTGTAGCCCAGAAAGTTATATAATTGGCCTAAGGTCATAGAACTAAATCCTGCTTTCTTGACCCTCCTACAAGTTTTCTTTTTAATTCACTGTTATCACAATAATATTCTAATTATATTTGTGTGTATAAAATAAGTGCAAACATATTTAAAAGTACACAAATATGTGTGCATGCATTTTTCTAGCTGACTTAGCATGTAGAGAGACTGATGCCTAGCTTGTTGTAGAAAGAATGGTTTACCAAACTTATCTTGTGCCCTTTGCTTCCTATGTTTCTCTGCTCTTCTCACTAGAGTTTGTGACAGAATTCTTGTAAAAATCATGTTGTTGAAAGTTTATAATGTCAGTGGCCTCTAATTATTATTTTCATCTATCAATAAGAAATATATGACTACATAATATTGTGTGGAGGGCATTTGATAGATGTATGAGAGACTCTTCCTGCCCAGAGTTCTTCCATAGATTGGTTACATTCATTAAAAGATATATATATCTCTCTGAGTACTAGACACATGTTAAAAGACCTAATGTAGGATCAACAATAAAACAGTACAATCTAAAAGCTGGAGTTATTAAAAAGGTGGGACTTACATTCAGCATTGAGGGAAAAGCAATACTAAGACAAATAAAGGGAGAAGACATTCTAGAAATAGGAAATAAAGATGTATAAGTGTTGAGGAAGAAAAACATGAATATGGAAGGAATAATTCTAATATTCTACTTCCTCACTTTAGGTAGCTCTGAGCCTAATTTTGCATTGCTATGGAAATATTTATAGTTTACTTCTACTTTAAAAAAAATTTAATGTATAATTTTGAGAGAGAGTGTGAGCGGGGTAGGGGCAGAAAGAAAGGGAGACACAGAATCCAAAGCAGGTTCCAGGCTCCAGGCTGTCAGCACAGAGCCTGATATGGGGCTTGAGCCCATGAACCATGAGATCATGACCTGAGCTGAAGTCAGATGCTTAACCGACTAAGCCATCCAGGCGCCCCTGTTTACTTCCTTTTTAAAAGCTAATGTAATGAAAATGAAAACATACAATCCAAAATCTTTGAGATGCAGCAAAAGCAGTGATAAGAGGGAAGTATATAGAAATACAGGTCTACCTCAAGAAGCAAGAAAAGTCTCAAGTACACAACCTAATCTATACCTAAAGGAGCTAGAAAAGAACTGCAAATAAAGCCTAAAGCCAGCAGGAGAAGGTAAATAAAAACATTAGAGCAGAAATAAATGATATAGAAACAAAGACCCAGAAAAGATCAATGAAACTAGGAGCTGGTTTTTTGAAAGAATTAATAAAATTGATAACCTCCTAGCCAGACTTATCAAAAAGAGAAAAGACCCAAGTAGGTAAAATCATGAATGAAAGAGAAGAGATCACCACCAACACCACAGAAATACAAACAATTATAAGAAAATATTATGAAAACTATTATGAAAAATATATGCCAACAAATTGGGCAATTTGGAAGAAATGGATAAATTCCTAGAAATGTATAAACTACCAAAACTGCAACAGGAAGAAATAGAAAATTTGAGCATACCCATAACCAGCAAAGAAATCAAATCAGTAAGCAAAAATCTTCTAATAAACAAAAGTCCAGGACCAGATGGCTTCCCAGGGCAATTCTACCAAACATCTAAGAAGAATTAATACCTATTCTTCTCAAACTGTTAAAAACAAAAACAAAAACAAAGAATTGCAAAGAAAACTCATTCTATAAGGCTGCATTACCTTGATTCCAAAACCAGACAAAGACCCCACCAAAAAGAATTACAGGCCAATCCCTGATGAACATGAATGCAAAAATTCTCAACAAGATTCTAGCAAATTGAATCCAACAGTACATTAAAAGAATTATTTACCATGATTAAGTGGGATTTATTCTTGGGCTGGTTCAATATTCACAAAGCAATCAACATGATACACCACATTTAGAGAAGAAGGATAAAAACTATTTGATCTTCTCAATAAATGCAGAAAAGCATTCGATAAAGTATAGCATCCATTCTTGATGAAAACCCTCTAAAAATTAGGGATAGAGAGATCATACCTCAACATCATAAAGCCCAAATATGAAAGACCCACAGCTAATGTCCTCAATGGGGAAAACAAGAGCTTTTCCTCTACGGTCAGGAACAAAACAGGCTGTCCACTCTCACCAATGTTATTTAACATAGTACTGGAAATCTTAGCCTCAGCAATCAGAGACTAAAAATAAATAAAAAGGCATCCAAATTGGCAGAAGTCAAACTTCCACTATTTGCAAACAACATGATACTCTATATAGAAAACCTGAAAGACTCCACCAAAAAAATTGCTACAACTGATACACAAATTACAGCAAAATTGCAGGATACAAAAATCAATGTACAGAAATCTGTTGCGTTTCCATACACTAATAATGAAGCAGCAGAAAGAGAAATCAAGGAATCAGTCTCATTTACAATTGCACCAAAAACTATAAGATACCTAGGAATAAACCTAACCAAAGAGGTTGTACTTTGAAAACTATACAACACTGACAAAAGAAATTGAAGATAACACAAATAAATGGAAAAACATTCCATGCTCATGGATTAGAAGAACAAATATTGTTAAAATGTCTATACTACCCAAAGCAGTCTACACATTTAATGTAATTCCTATCAAAATACTGCTAGCCGGGGCGCCTAGGTGGCTTAATTGGTTAAGTGTTTCACTTCAGGTCATGATTTTGCAGTTCATAAGTTTGAACCCCACATTACATACTCTCTAGAGCTGTTAGCATAGAGCCTGCTTCAGATCCTCTGTCTGCTCTCTCTGCCTCTCTCTGGCTCATTCCCTCTCTCTCTCTCTCTCTCTCTCTCTCTCTCTCTCTCCCTCCCTCCCCCCTCCCATCTTTCTCTCTCTCAAAAAAAAAAAAATACTATGAGATGTTTCACAGAGCTAAAACAAACAATCCTAAAATTTGTATGGAACCACAAAGACCATGAATAGCCAAAGCAATCTTGAAAAGCAAAACTGGAAGCATCATGATTTCTGACTTCAAGCTATGTTACAAACCTTTTTGTATCCTTTGGGTAAATACCTAGTAGTGCAACTGCTAGATCTTAGGGTAGTTCTCTGACTTTTTGAAGAACTTCCATACTGTTTTCCAGAGTGGTTGCACCAGTTTTCATTCCCACAAACATGGTACTGGCACAAAAGCAGACATATAGATCAGTGGAACAGAACAGAAAACTCAGAAATGGACCCACAACTATGTGGTCAACTAATCTTAGACAAAGTAGAAAAGAATATCCATTGAAAAAAGTCTCTTCAACAAATGTTGTTGGAAAAGATGGTGACATGCAGAAGAATAAAACTGGACCACTTTCTTTCACCATATAGAAAAATACGAAATGGATGAAAGACCCAAATGTGAGACAGGAAACTATCAAAATCCCTAAGGAGAACACAGGCAGCAACCTTTTTGACATCAGTTGTAGCAACTTCTTACTAGACATGTCTCTGGAGGCTACGGAAACAAAAGCAAAAACGAACTGTTTGGACTTCATAAGATAAAAATCTTCTACACAGCAAAGGGAACAATCATCAAAACTAAAAGGCAACCTATGGAATGGGAGAAGATATTTGCAAATGACGGAGCAGATAAAGGGTTGGCATCCAAAACCTATACTTGTCAAACCCAACGCCCCAAAAACAAACCAGTTAAGAAATGGGCAGAAGACATGAATAGACATTTTTCCAGAGAAGACATCCAGATGGCTAACAGACACACGAAAAGATGCTCAACATCACTCATAAGGGAAATAACACACACACACACACACTGAGATACCTACCACCTCACACTGTCAGAATGGCTAAAATTAACACAGGAAACAACGGATGTTGGTGAGGATGCAGAGAAAAAGGAACACTGTTACACTGTGGGAATGAAAACTGGTGCAACCACTCTGGAAAACAGTATGGAAGTTCTTCAAAAAGTCAGAGAACTACCCTAACATCTAGCAGTTGCACTACTAGGTATTTACCCAAAGGATACAAAAATAGTGATTTGAAGGGGCACATGCACCCCAATGTTTATGGAAAGAGCCCAAATCAGTCCATTAAGTGATGAATGGATAAAATACGTATATATATATGGTGGAATGTGACTCAGCCATTAAAAAGAATGAAATCTTGATACTTGCAATGACATGGATGGAGCTAGTGTATTACGATAAGTGAAATAAGTCAGTCAGAAAAAGACAAATACCATATTATTTCACTCATATGTGGAATATTAAAAACAAAACAAATGTAACATAGGGGAAGGGGAAAAAAAAGAAAGGGAGGCAAACCATAAGAGACCCTTAACTATAGAGAACAAACTGAGAGTTGATGTAGGGAAGTAGGTAGGGCATGGGCTAAATGGGTGATGAGTATAAAGGAGGGCACTTGTGATGAGCATTGGGTATTCTATGTAAGTGATGAATCACTAAATTCTACTCCTGAAACCAATTATTTCACTAACTAGAATTTAAATAAAGAGGGGGGCACCTGGGTAGCTCAGTCAGTTAAGCTTCTGACACTTGACTTTGGCTCAGGTCATATCACAGTTTATGGGTTCGAGTCACACATCGGGCTTTGTGCTGACAATGCAGGGGCTTCTTGGGATTCCCTCTCTTTCCCTCTCTCTCTTTCAAAATAAATAAACTTAAAAAATTTTTAAGCTTGGTAAAAATTTTTAAAAATATATATAACTGTTACATGTTTGTTGAAAACTTTTTTGAAGGATTTAAGAAGTAGATTATAAAATAAATCCTAAAGAAATTAGCATAGCTAGCATTCTTTAGCCATTATTTTGGGGGAAGCCACAGGTACACTGTTTAATAAGCAGACTGGTTTTAATCTGGGGGTTTTAAAGGTTTTCTCTTTATTTTTATGTTTATTTTGAGAGAGGGAGAGAGAGAGAGTGTGTCTGTGTGTGTGCAAGTGGGGCAGGGGCAGAGAGAGAGGGAAAGAGAATTCCAAGCAGGCTCCACATTATCAGTGCAGAGCCTGATGTGGAGCTTAATCTCACAAACTACAAGATCATGAGCCAAGCCGAGATCAAGAATCAGACGCTTAACCAACTGAGCCACCAGTGCTCCTAAGATTTTTTTTTTTTTTAACAACAGAAGCCTTTCTTTCTTTCCAAGCAAAATTTTAAAGAGTCCCCAGAATTCCCTTCATATGTTGGGAATGTACCTATATAGGACTATCATTTGCCAGCAGCTTACTATGTAATAAGGATTTTACACATATCTAACCCTCAGAACAATCCTGAGGCAGATAGTATTTCCATTTTAAATATATAGAAATTGAGCCTCAGAAAGTTTAAGTAGCTTGCCCAGTATCATACAGCTAGCAAGTGGCAGAGTCAGGATAAGGAAATAGGTGTATCCAGACTCCAAAGGCAGGATTTTATCTAACCTTAGAGAACAATGCCCAACGTGTAGTGAAGAATCATGTCTTATAATTAATTCCTCATCTAATCCTTGCAACAATCCTCTAATAGACACCATTATTCTCTCCATATTATAAACAAGGAAACTGAGGAACAGAGAGGTTGTGCAGCTTACCAGTGTTCTTATTTACCGTTCCCCTTGCCACAATTGCAAACATGTTAAGATTAGCCTAACATACATAGTTAGAAACCTCAACAATGTTATTTTCAACCCACTATATTCCAGTTAAAAATTATGTGTCATTTTGGACTAACTGTATTATCTATCCCAAACTTAGAATACTCAGAATTGAAAAATCTGGAAGGTTGCTTCAGTCTTATTTCATATTTGAAATAATACTTTGTCAATTATTGTCTTTAGGATCCAAGCAGTGAATCACTTTATGGTAATGCTGTCTTATCTGGAGATGCCTTTAAAAACAAAAAACAAAAAACAAAAACAAAAAAAATCAGTAACTTAGATTTTATCTAGTTATAGAGATAGCTGTGAGTTTTAATTTTTGTACTCAATTTTACCAAATTTTCAAATCTTATTAAAATTCTAAAAGGAAGCTTTCCACCCTAGGTTATGGCTATTGCCCCAACCCATTATATATGGCAACGGGAACGCTCTGTGCATCACAGTGGAGCTGTTAGAAACTACAACAGACACGAAGTTCAACTGCCCCGAGGACCTAGTGCCACCCCAGTAGATTGTTCACTCTGTGGTAAAAAAGGAAGATATGTTAGACTGGGATTGTCTTCATCATCTTCATCCAGTGATACAGTAGAGGTGATGGAGAAACATTCTCAGGAATCACACAACTCATTCTCAATGGACATAGTAGTCAATCCTCAAGCTTATAGCTACTCTCAAGGTATGATTTAGTAATATGTCAGAATTAGATTGATACAAGTTACTAACAAATCTCATTTATTGACCTATAGTCAGTTCTTACAGGCAGGGGTACATAATAATTTATGTACCACAACATTACGAGTTAAATTAGTATTGAAAGTTTTCTCCTTTTCAGTTACTATTATTTGTATTATGTCAGCATCTGCTTTTGTGGTAGTTTATCTAAGTTAAAAGATTTTTAATGTGAACTTATGTTAAATTGAAACCTAACACACCATGGGTCTCAAGTATTTTGAAGTATTAAAGTATTTGAAGAGCCTGAAGCATTTTCTTTGAAATGTTTTATTCAAAATAAGTTTCAAGAAGAAAATAAATTTACTTGTAATCTCACCAGCTTTATCAGTGATTACTGGTTTTCTTCTATACACTTTTTAAAATTGATATATAATTGACATGAAATATTGTATTAACTTTAGGTGTACAATATAATGATTTGATATATTGCAAAATGATTACAATAGGTTAACATTCATCACCACATACAGTTTAATTTTTTTGTGATGCAAACTTTTAAGATCCACACTCTTAGCAACTTTCAAATACGCAACACAGTATTGTGAACTATAGTCCCCCTATTGTTGATTGCATTCCAGGATTTATCTTGTAACTGGAAGTTTGTACCTTTTGACCACCTTCACCAATTTTGCCCACCCTGCGTCCTGTTCCTGGCAAACACCAATTTGTTCTCTGTATCTAGTTCTTTTTGGGTTTAGTTTTGTTTTTAGATTCCACATGTGAGATCACACGGTGTTTTTTCTGTCCAGAGGATGTCACTTAGCATAATGCCCTCGAGGTCACCCATGCTGTCACAGATGGCAGGATTTCCTTATTTCTTATGGCTGAATGATATTCCATTGTGTGTGTGCACATGTGTGTGTGTATCATTGTGGTTTCGTTGTGGTTTTTTTTAAATACAACATAAACACTTTATTAATAACCACAGATCTCATCGTGGTTTTGATTTGCATTTCCCTGACAATTGCTGATGTTGAACACTTTTTTGTGTACCTGTTGGCTATTTGTATGACTTCTTTAGAAATAGAAAAATGTCTATTCATTCCCTGTGTCCATTTTTTAACTGGATATTTTTCTTTTTCTTTTTAAAAAAAAATTTTTTTAACGTTTATTTTATTTTTGAGAGACATAGAGACAGAGTATGAGCAGGGGAAGGGCAGAGAGAGAGGGAGACACAGAATCTGAAGCAGGCTCCAGGCTCTGAGCTGTCAGCACAGAGCCCGATGCGGGGCTCGAACTCACATACAGTGAGATCATGACCTGAGCCGAAGTCGGCCACTCAACCAACTGAGCCACCCAGGCGCCCCTAACTGGATATTTTTCTATTGAGTTGTAGGAGTTCTTTATATTTTTTGGATATGAACCCTTTATCAGATATATGATTTGCAAATATTTTCTGCCATTCTGTAAGGTTGCCTTTTCATTTTGTTGGTTTTCTTTATCGCATGGAAGCTTTTTAATCTGATGTAATCCCACTGTTTATTTTTGCTGTTACCTTTGCTCTTGGTGTCAAATCCAAAAACCATTGCCAAGATGAATATCCTCCTACTTTGTTCCAGTTTTATGGTTTCAAGCCTTACATTCAAGTCTTTAACATATTTTGAGTTGATTTTTGTGCATGGTATAAGATACCGGTCTTCATTTCTTTTGCATGTGACTGTTCAGTGTTTCCAACACCATTTATCGAAGAGACTGTTTCCACTTCTTGGCACTTCTTGTCATATGTCATAAATTAATTGACCATATACATGTGAGTTTATTTCTGGGCTCTCTATGCCATTTCATTTCTTTGTCAGTATTATGTGAAAATCATAGTTTTGATTACTATAGCTTTATAATACTTCTATTTAATCTTCTATTTTAAAAAAATTAGCATACTATATCTAGGCCTGCTTTTCTTCACATACCATAAAGCATTTCCCCATGTCATTAGTCTTTGAAAACCTCATTTTTAATCATTACATGGTATAAATATCATAATTTATTTGCACATTTCATTTTTGTTGGTATTTAAATGGCTTTGCACAATGATATCTTTTTTTTTTAATTTTTTTAACATTTATTTATTTTTGAGACATAGAGACAGAGCGTGAGCAAGAGAAGGGCAGAGAGAGACGGAGACACAGAATCCAAAGCAGGCTCCAGGCTCTGAGCTGTCAGCATAGAGCCCGACATGAGGCTCGAACTCACAGACCGCGAGATCATGACCTGAGCCGAAGTTGGCCGCTCAACCGACTGAGCCACCCAGGCGCCCCCAATGATATCTTAACTAGAGAATAATCATATGAACTGGAAAATACTTTTAGTCAAGCACACCATAATTTTCATTATGTTTATAAAGGTAAAGTATTTTTGACATTTCTCAATTTGAAACTGAGCCAGAGGGGCACAGGGGTGACTCAGTCAGTCAGGCGTCCCACTTCGGCTCAGGTCATGATCTCGCGGTCCAGGAGTTCAAGCCCAGTGTCGGGCTCTGTGCTGACAGCTGGGAGCCTAGAGCCTGTTTCAGATTCTGTCTCTCCCTCTCTCTCTGCCTCTCCCCTGCTCATGCTCTTTCGCTCTCTCTCAAAGATAAAATAAATAACATTAAAAAGAAGAAAAAAAAAGAAACCGAACCAGAATAATATTCTACTAGTGGTGATCCTTTTTACTTCTTTTTTTTTTTTTTTTTTTAATTTTATTTTTGAGAGACATAGAGACAGAGAGTGAGCAGGGGAAGGGCAGAGAGAGGGAGATATAGAATCCGAAGCAGGCTCCAGGCTCCGAGCTGTCAGCACAGAGCCCGATGCGGGGCTCGAACTCACAGACAGTGAGATCATGACCTGAGCTGAAGTCGGCGGCTCAACCGACTGAGCCACCCAGGCGCCCCCCTTTTTACTTCTTATAAAGCCTTTCTTCTAGATTTTCATCCAAGACAGGACTGACAGATTTTTTATGGTTCTCCCTAAATTCTATAATGAAACCTCCATTATTTCACAATATCACATATTTACTTTTGCTATATCCTTATGAGATTAACAGTGGCTACTGAAGTTTTAGAAAAAGAGAAACTAAACTCTTAAGACTCTTCAGGGTAGGGATCACACCTCAACCATTGTTTCATTCCTGGCCATAGTAAATCACTAAACAAATTTGACATTGTGGTCTCTTCCCTTGCAACACCTCCAAGCATAATTTTTGTTAGTTCACTTGTATCTTAAGGTAAGTTGACTCTACCATAGGCTAAATTATTAAGAAAAAAAAAATTGCCTTTTAGCATCCCTCCCTTCTATCCCAGCAACTTTTGCCTATACTTTTTGATTCCTGTAATAGGTAAGATTTACTAGATGTTTAAAATGTTCCAGGCAGTATGTTAAACATTTTACATTGATAATCATAATGTTCACAGCCAACCCTGTGATAAATACTATTATCTCTACTTTGCAGATAAGGAAATTGAGATTTAGATCATTTGCCCAAAGTGGAGTGACATTTGAACCCAGATCTGACTCTAGACTACAGCCTGAATTCCTAACTATTATTGCTATGCTCTACTGCCCCCTTTGATGAAGTCTTACCTTTGGTGGTACAGATAAGCTGCCACAGAAGTCTTTTAGCAAACTAAGAACTAAGTGGTGAAAGCATTAAGAACCAGTCCCTAATGAAAGGTTGTATGGAGTGAATTGGGAGAGAATTCCAATCACAATTTGAACAGATATTTATAGAAATCAGAACACAAGGAGTTATGGTTTACTCAGGCTGGTCCCTGTAGATATCAAGAGTAGTAACACTCTATGGGGCGCCTGGGAGACTCAGTTGGTTGGGCATCCAACTTCAGCTCTGGTCATGATCTCGTGGTTCGTGGGTTGGAGCCCCACATTGGGCTCTGTGCTGACAGGTCAGAGCCTGGAGCCTGCTTCGGAGTCTGTGTCTTCCTCTCTCTGCCCCTTCCCTGCTCACGCTCTCTCTCTCTCTCAAAAATAAATAAACATTAAAAAGAAAAAAGTAGTAACACTCTATATTTTAGGTTTCGTTATCTCAACCGGAAATCGCAGTGCACCCAGGGAGGAAGGGGCTCTGTCAGTCGGTTTCCTTTGAAAAAAAGCACAACTTTGACAGATGGTGGGTGAAAAGTGAAGCACTTGACTTAAGGGAGTTGTAAATGGAACTGTGCTTTCATCCCTTTCCTGAAGCCCTGGTTTAGGATATATACAGATCCTATACAGGAAGGAACAAGTATTTACTCTTTATATCCAGAATATTAAAGTTAAATGTAAAAGCTTTTGTTTCAGGATGACAGGGGATATGCAATGTATAGAAAAATTATTAATCAGACATACACTCGACCAGAAAACATATACATTCATTTTTCCTCAATAGGCTTAACTCGGAATGAGCTAAGTGGGGGTGTGGGGGCATTCAAGGGTAACATAATGTTATCAGGAGCAGTGGTCAGTCTCTTACTGCCTCAGTGGCTGCTGATTTTTAGTGATGAAAAAACAAACTCAGAAAAGTCACAGTTGTAAAGTAGAACAACAGCAACAACAAAAACAGCAAGATGGGACCCAGTTCTATCTGAACATATGGCCTATTTTTATACTAAATGACACTGTTTACCTTGTGCATTTTTAAGCCTGGTGACACTAGGTTAATCCCTCTGGAACATGAATATGCAGAGGACTCCTCAGATTTTAGAGTGAAGCCAGAGGAAAAAAAGCAATATACCAAACCTTATTCCTGGATCACAGAGACACGCATGAGACACTACAACTGTTATACAATCTAAAACCAAGTAGTTTTTCCTCAGAAAACAAATCCTTATTTAGTTCAGTCACTACAACTGTTCTAGTCATACTGGTTTAAAATCCTAATACCTAATGAAGGCATAATAAGGGTTTATAAATTAATGATGTGCTAGGGCAATGCTAATTATATGATCAACATTTAGGAGTACGAAAGACTCTATAGGGTGAGAAACTTGCTGAAGGCTTTTTAGAGGAAGTAACATATGAACTGAGCACCGACTAAGTCCTGTTTTGCCCAGCAAAGTAAGGGAAAGGGCTTCTAAATAGCAGGTAGAAGTTTGAAAATACCTAGCTTCATTCTCTCTATAGCCAATGAATCACCAGTTTATTAGGTTATTCCTTCGCAATGTTTTTTCAGTTGACCCCTTTTTCTTACCTCATGGTTGTATATTACAACCAATCACCTCATAATGTATATACTGTGTGTTACTGTGAAATTTGATTCAATTGTTTTTTTCCTTCCTTTAAATACTTCAGACACTACTAATAGGCTAACTTTAAAAAAAAATATCCTTTTATGCGACTAGAGAACCCTCAGGACTTCCCTACTGCCTCTGAAGTACAGAGTTCAAACTCCCCAGTATCCCACAGTCCAAGAGCTCATGCCTAAATTTCCGCCTACAACCACCAAGTTAAGAGATAAAAACAATACATGATCAAATGTAGGCTTCCAGCCACCACACATTTTTATTGACCATTAGTGGGTGGAAAAGGTAGAATCTCTGGAAGGTACTAGGAAGGCAACTGAGTCAGTCACAAATCTGTAGGAGTTTATTGTATGATAGATGAGAGCCAGATATGAATTTAAGAAAGGTTCACTCTAGAAGAACACATCTGTAGGCACGTCTGGCTGACTCAGTCAGTGGAGGATCACAACTCTTGATCTCAGAGTTGTGAGTTCAAGCCCCACAATGGGTAAAGAGCTTACTTTAAAGATAAAAAATAAAGAATACATCTGTCCCATAAGCAAGATTGTAAGCATGCTTAATGTTCAGTGGAGACAAGGAGAAAGAGCTTAAGCTGGACTTTAACCACATAAGTAAATGCTTATTTGCTTATGTAGTTTGGTTTTCAATGCAGCTTAATATTAGAATGAACACTGTTAAAGATGTAAAGACGTCTTGTTCAATTCAACATCTGTAGTTGAATTCAGAGCAGTGTACTAAACAGAAACTAATTATTCCACATGAAATAGGAGTAGAGGCACAACTTTTCTTTGCTCTTAAGCCAGCCCCTTCTCTAATGCAATTAGAACCTGCATTTAAAACAATACATGGAGGGGGCGCCTGGGTGGCTCAGTCGGTTGAGTGTCCGACTTCAGCTCAGGTCATGATCTCGCAGTTTGTGGGTTCAAGCCCCGTGTCAGGCTCTGTGCTGACAGCTCAGAGCCTGAAACCTGCTTCAGATTCTGTGTCTCCCTCTCTCTCTGCCCCTTCCCTGCTCACACTCTGTCTCTGTCTCAAAAATAAATAAACATCAAAAAAAAAAATACATGAAGAATTTCACTACTGGTTAAATAGAAGGGCAGAAGAAAAAGAAGTATTCCATGACAGAACTTAAAAATGTACTTCAATGCTTCTTTATATCTGAAAGTGTTATGAAAACTATATAGCCATTATTACTGTATGAATGTTTAGATAGTTACCATAAAGAAATATGACATCAGAAGACTAATCTGCTTATATGATTCAGTCAGTCCCTCAAATGCAACAAGTGATTTTTTTTTCAAAACACAGATCTAAGTATGTTACCCCTCACTTCACTAAATCTTTCAATGAGACCCTATTTTTCTTAGGATAGACAAGCATCTGAAGAGGTCTATAAGATCCTGCATGACCCACACTGATTTTTCAGGTCTCTTTCACTCAACCCCAGCATCACTGGCCTTTTTTGATTTTCCCTGCTATAGTTAACTTGTACTTACCATTCAAGTCTCAGCTCGGATGTCGCCTGCACAGGTAATTACTTGGCCACAGCAAAACCTCTACTATAGTACTCTGTACTTCTTTGGAGCATATAACAATTTTCTATTTGTGCGATTATTTAACGCCTAAACTTTATCGTCTACAATGGTAGAGATGTTAAAATTTTCCAAATAATGAAAAATATGTAAAATGTTATTTAGAATATTATATATATATAGCTCTAGCCTAAGGGATAAATCCAGGAATAGCAGCATTTATCCTCCCAGGCACTACCCTTTAAAAACTATAAAACATCTATAGCTAAACATTAACCTAACCACTCTAAGTTTTTGTTTATCTGTAGAATAGAAATACCCTTAAAGATAAGATACACATATTAAATAAAAAGACATTATAAAGTTCTTAAAACAACGTAGGGTACCTGGTAAATGCTAAATAACTGGCGCCTATGAATAATAAACCCCTAATTAATTCTGATGTTCTTTCTACGAGTTAAAATGATTCTGAGAAGGATAAAAGAGTCAAGAACTGTTACATCTTTTATTACAATTTTTAAGATGGTTATATCATTCTTATCACTTTTCCTATTATTTACTATAACCCAGGTTTCTTTGTTACTTTTTAAGATACAGACAAGCCATTAAAATTTGTACTTAAAATATACAAATAAAATTTATCTAAAAATGCATATTTTATTTTGGTAGCCAACGACCAACAATCAAACAAAGAAAAGAAAACTAATTTAATGAAGAAAGACAAATCTATGGAGTGGTTTACAGGAACTGAAGAATGAAATGGCTCAACTAAACCAAGTTGGAATCATTAACTACAAAATGTCAAGTGTCAAAATGGGACATTTAAACAGTTTTGAAATGTTACACATCTTCCTTTAGCTTTTGTTAGTTTTTGAAATTATATGTGAAAGTTATACAAATCATAGTAATAACTAAAAATTTCCATCTATGAAAGTATTTCGCAATATAAAATTCTATTTTGATACTTTTCCATCTTCAAATCAGTTGCTGTCATCTGAAGTACTCAGTTAAGTTGTGGCTTAAACTTCCTCAGCTTGACAAGAAATGCTAATTTAAGGAGAGAAAAGATAATTAAGGAGAGAAACAATAATTAGAAGAAAACACCATTTAACACCTGAAAACATCACTCACCTGTATGACCAGTTTGCCAGTGTATAGGTCGAGCGATATAGGGAAATGATCCATATGGAAAACCCGAATGTGATTCTTCTGTTGTAGAACAAAATATGTATTATAAGCTACATAAAATATGTTATAATTTGTTCATAAAACTGTTAAAATACAAATTACTGTCCCTTTAAGTTTTTTCTCTCAGACATTTTTTTGCAGTATTTGTTTTGGAGCTACTCTTCTAGTTATCAAAAAAAAAAAAACAATTTTAGAGGGATTAAATGATAATCTTATATATGATTTTATAACCAAATGTATAAGCCTATATATCATCGATCAATGGATATTTGAAAACTTTCTCAAGGTCTAAATAAAGTGTACATACAACAAGGACCTAAATTTAGTTCTTTGAGGAATTTCAGCAGTGTCCAAAAGTTGCTTTTTGGAATTTGAGCCATTTGCATATTAGGGCCTATTCTTTCCCTTCAGTAATAATCACTGATCTAAATTAAAAACATCCTTTAGTATATTTAAAGTATTTCATAGGCCAACCTCCTTGATACAAATAAAATATGAATATTATAAGAAGTTTAGGGGCGCCTGGGTGGCTCAGTCGGTTGAGCGTCCGACTTTGGCTCAGGTCATGATCTCACAGATCGTGAGTTCGAGCCCCATGTTGGGCTCTGTGCTGACAGCTCAGAGCCTGGAGCCTGCTTGGGATTCTGCATCTCCCTCTGTCTCTGCCCCTTCCCAGCTTGCACTCTGTCTCTCTCTCTCTCTCTTTCCCTCAAAAATAAATATTTTTTTAAAAAAAGTTTAATTCTTCAAAGATATCAGAGTTTTACATAAAATGCAGGAAAAGTCATTATTCTGTCCCTTAGAGATTTTGACTTAACAGAATATTACATTTTATCTTCTCTGGAGGAAAAAAACAAATCCCTGAGAAATAGCTCTGTGATTGTTGGTAAATACACTCATATCGAGCATATTCTCGATTTATTATTGGGAACACATAAGAAATAAAATCGAAGCTTACCATGGTCATCCTCTTGAAACATCTCATCTTCAATGCTAATTTTCTTTTGAGAATGTAATTGTAAATCTGTGTTGATTGTAGGTTCTACTTTTTGAGCTAAAGTTCCATTTTTTTGTTTCGCAAGGCAAACCAGCCAATCTCTGACAATAACTTCACTTATCTTTTCACATGAGAGAGCAAGTTCATGGATGCGAATTCCATCTAAAAGTTCAATAACCTGTGTGATGCTTTTAGAAAAGTGGAAAAAAAAGTACTTTAAGTTTCTACTACAATAATATCTTTATACTTATTTTAAGTACACTGTATCTCTTAACCCAAATTCAAATGCTATAGTTAAATCCAGGGGGGGATAAATATGCAAATTAGAGCGCACAATAAGCAATTTCATCGAATACTAAGTAAAAAAAATACAGAGACCATGATTTAACATTATTGTTCACAATACACTTTTGAAACTTTTCTTCTAAATTCTCAGAAGAAATATGCATCTTATATTACCATTTAGGTAAAGGATGATTTAAACGGCAATGTAAATTAATTGGGACATCTGTCATTTTATAACAGTTTTATGAGATGATTTATATACCTAATCCTAATTCAGTTACAAAATGAACATTTTAACCAAATACTTAAGATGAAATAAAAGTATGTTTAAAATCACATTACAGGGGCACCTGGTGGCTCAGTCAGGTAAGCGTCCAACTTTTCAGCTCAGGTCATGATTTCGCGGTTCACAAGTTCGAGCCCCACGTTGGGCTCTGTGCTGACAGCATGGAGCCTGAAGCCTGCTTCAGATTCTGTGTCTCCCTCTCTCTTTGCCCTCCCCTACTCATGCTCTGTCTCTCTGTCTCTCTCTCTCAAAAATAAGTAAACATGAAAAAAAATTTTTTAAATCACATTACAAAGAAGAATAGCCACATTACTCACTTTGCTAGATATACAGCACATATACCGCCCTGTTTAAGATTTGGGTATAAAACAGGCAAAGCAACTTGAGGATTCAGCATATCCAAAGCAACCTGTTGAGGGGAAAGCAAATCAGACTGAGTTTTGTTTAAACAAAGCACAGCTTTTCTTTCCCTATACAATTTGTCATAGTGCTTGACTACGTGAAAATCATAATGGCATGTCTTGCGCTCAGCAATACTGATAACACAGGAATCTTTCTTTAGCTATATCTCATATACACATACATATACAAATACACACTTTATAAAGTTTCATTCAATACTTTAACCCAGCTTTTGGCAATACAAATTCACATGATCTCAAATATGTATTTTTTGTTCAACAGGAAAGTTATAAGTATTAGTTTTAGAGATTCTAAAATGCAAGAATCATGTCCCTCATTTCTTTATTCATTCAATTGCAGAATACAAGGCTATAACTCACAACAGATGTCAAATGAATACAATGAATAAATGAAATTTAAAAAAATTTCACTTAAAACAAAAATAAGTATGGTCAAAATAGAAAATAAAGTGGCTTTCATTGATGGATAACTCTGGAAGCTAAGAGTAGCTGGTACAACAACATATTTGCTACATTAGAAATTATTCCATTTATTTATTTATTTATTTATTTTGGTATTACTGGTTCATTATTCACTCACCAAATATTTATTGAGCACCTTCCATGTGCCAAGCATTTTGCTAAGGAGTATTAAGGATATAACAGGAGCTTATATTCTACTTTGTTTCAAGGGAACATATATTGTAGTAAAGGGATAGACATTAAACAAAAATCCAATAAATATGTAAATCAGAGGAGGATCAGTGACATGAAGAACTAGAGAATTATAAAGCAGAATAAAGGGGATAGAGAGTAACAAGGAAAGGAAATGCTATTGTATATATACGCTGGTCAGTGAAGAGACCTGAAGAAAATGATTAAGCTTACCCTGTGGAAATTTAGGGGGGAAGTATGCTCCAGATGGAAAGAACAGCAAATATAAATGCTCTGAGGCTGTAGGATACTTGGTGAATCTGAGAAGGCCACTGTCGCTGCAGTGGAGACAAAAGGGGGAAATGGTAAGAGATGAATTCTAAGCGTACAAATCAGTGGCATTAAATACATTCTGACTTATTAAATCTATACATAGAAAAGACTGGGAGAGGGCAAGGAAGGATGAGGAAGACTTGCAATAGCGAACAGCTATTGTATGTGATGAGTAGTAGTATACATTTTGAAAAGGTAGAGCTGATTAGAATTAGGATTGGTTGTGGGATGTGAGGCAAAGAGGAATCAGGATGAATCCAGTGTCTTCAGCCTAAGCCACTGAAAGAATAGAGATGTCATTTTCCAGTGAGGAAAATGATGAAGACCATGGGAGGAGCAGGCTTGGCAGAAATAATCAAGAACTCAGGTTTGGACATGAGTTTAAAATGCCTATTAGATTCCAAGGAAAGATCCCAATGACTGAATCAAAGGGTCAACATGATGAACATTAAATGGATTTCTTGGGCTGTAGCTTGTCTATGTTATTGACAAGGACCAAAATTCAGATAACCAAGAAACCTGCCAATCCTGTTGAATACTCTATTCTCAATTAACATTTCTATCCAGCCACTCAAACCAGAAAATTGTTGGAAATCATTTTATCTTGAACTCTCTTTTGAGAATCTGTGGGGTTTGATGCTTCTGTTTGGATTGAAATTATCCAGCCCCACAAATCTACCTCTGAAGTATTGCTCAAAGTCATCCTACTGCTAATGCCTTAGATCAGAACCTCATTGCATCTTGTTGAAACATTACAATAGCTTTCTACATAGACTCACAGCCTCCATCCTTCAACCACAATTATTCTAAAATCAGAGAGTGCACTTATCTTGATGGGTACTAATACATGGAATTGCTGAATCACTATACTGCACACCTGAAACAAATCAATGTATGTTAACTACACTGGAATTAAAAAAAAAAAATTACTCTACAATAGGAATCTGGACATTCTGCTCCCCCACTGAAGAACTCATCAGTAGTGGGGCATCTGCGTGGCTCAGTTAATTAAGTGTCTAATCGATTCTGGCTCAGGTCATGATCTCATGGTTCGTGAGTTCGAGCCCCGCATCAGGCTCTGTGCTGACAGCTCAGAGCCTGCTTGGAATTCTCTCTCCTTTTCCCTCTTTCTGGCCCTCCCCCACTCTCTCTCTCAAAATAAATAAACTTAAAAAAAGAAAAGAACTTGTTGGTTGTTCCCAGTATCTGGAAGATAACGTCCATATGCCCTAGCTTGATATACATAAGTGTTCTTCATTATCTAGCCCCTGATGACTACATCTGCGGTTTCATCTCATGATACCTCTAGAGTCATGGTGTTCCATGCTTCTGAGTCTTTCCAGTAACTATGTCTATCTTCTAGACTGAAAGCTCCTTTAAATGTACTTTATTTTTGTCTTAGCACAGCGCACTGCACAAAGCAGTTTTTAATAAATGCTTGTATCAAGAACAGTAGTTCAATAATTCAGAGAAAGATAATAATCCCCTGGTTAGATGAGTAAGGTGTATTCCAGCGAAGAAGGTGACCTTTAATCTAAACTTTGAAGGAAAAGCAGAATTTAATCAGGTGAGGAAAAGAAGAGAAATGATAATAATGAAAATCGTAGCTAATATTTCTTTGATGCTTACTATACACAAGGCACTGTTCTATGCACTTTATACAAGGCATCTTATTTAATCCTCAACAACTCTATGAACTATGAAATACTGTTATCATTCCTGTTTAATATGTGAGGGGACTGAGGTATGGAAAGATTTAAGTAACTTACCCAAGGTCATCTTGGCTATGACGGGAGCCCAAGAGTGACCCAGGCTGAGTGGACTCTGAAGATTATTTCCCTCTTCTCTGTTCCCTTTCTCTCCTCAGAGATAGTTACTGTCCTGAAGTTGGTTATGTTCCCAAATAATTTTATACATTTACAGCGTATGGACGTATGTACGTAGCTACAAACAACACATGGTACTGTTTTACATAGCTTTAAATTTGACATTTTATGCACATGTACAAATATTTTTATGCTTTTTTCACTAAGCACCATGCCTTTGAGATTTACTGATGTAGATATAGTACATTTACTTCACTATGTTAAATAATACTATTTTCAGTATCCCATTATGTGCATTCCACTTCTGGTGGTTAGGCTTTTTAAAATTTGTCAAAAATATTTTATTAGCCATTTTTTCTCCTTTGGTTCTCTTGGTGGTGTTACGTTTTTTTGGTTCAGTTTAAGCATCATTTTGGATGGCAGGAGTATGGCTCCTCCTACATTTGTCATACTGACAATCATCTGGCACTGTGCTCAAGAGTCCACTGAATAAATCGAGTAAGGAATATCCTTTCTTTTAGATCGGAGATGGTTCAACAGGTTTCTACAAAGCTTCAATGATATCATCAAAATCCTTTGTTGTGTTTCATGATCATCAAGCAAACTTCTGATGACCAATTAACCTTCCAGGTATCTATGACTTCCTTATGCATAGCCTAGGTAGAGAAATTCCTTTTTTCTTTTTTTTTTTTGCCCTTACTGAGCTGTAATATGGAAACCAAACAAGGATAAAAAAAAAAAAAGAACTCTGTGGGGCACCTGGGTGGCTCGGTTGGTTAAGCATCTGACTACAGCTCAGGTCATGATCTCACAGTTCACGAGTTCAAGCCCCACATCTGTGCTAACAGCTCAGAGCCTGGAGCCTGCTTTGGATCCTGTGTCTCTCTCTCTCTGTTCCTCCCCCTTTGTGCTCTGTCTCTCTCAAAAACATAAATAAGAAACATTAAAAAAAAAAAAAAAAGAATTATGGTCCCTGTGTCCAGGATCTGTATCATCAAAACTATAGACTTTAAGAACAGAGGAGATAGGAACCAGTCCTGATAAAAATCTCATTTTTCAACCAGTTTCCCTCATAAATGTCCTAAAGTAACCCAACTTTCCAAAAGCCAATTAAGAAAAGCAAAAAAGACTCCTTACCTAGACCTCAGTCTGTAGTGTCAAGCTATGAAATGATAATGGAATCATCAAGGATAAGGCAACTTATTAGAATTCTGAGGGGCGCTTGGGTGGCTCAGTTGGCTGAGTGTCTGACTTCGGCTCAGGTCATGATCTCATAGTTTGTGAGTTTGAGCCCCGAGTCCGCTTGAGATTCCGTGTCCCTCTCTCTCTGCCCCTCCCCCTGCTTTCTCTCTTTCAAAAATAAACATTAAAAAAAAATTTTTTTTAATAAATAAAGAATTCTGAAACTCTGAGGCCAACTAATACCTCCATGTCCCCCATCTCCACCATCACTGGTCACAGCCTAAAATATCATCCTGTCATCAACTATCTTCTATCTTCATACTACTCCGCTTCTTCTCCTCTAACTGAACCTCCCACTGCTCCTCCTCCTCACAAATCCACCCGCTCCACTTTGTGCAGCTGTGTTCACAATAAATGCCTCTGTCCTCAACATCTTTACTGAGCACTCATCTACATCCTGACATTAACTGTCTAAAGATTCCTCTTGGCTGTTCTCTCACAAATGGGGGCTATTTATTGGCCCAAATCTCACAACATGAAGTCAGGCACTAGAATCAATATACTTCCAATGCTGCTTTCAAATTATTCCTTTATCCTGGAAATGCTGAAGTTCATGATACTCGATCACTCCTCTTGGTATTTGGTTTGATTATTACTCCACGTTTATTAACAACTGTGACACCTGATTCAGTATGTCTCTCCACTCTAAATCCTACCATGATGTCAAAGGGAAATATTCCTCCTACAGACAGATATGGGGCAACTAATGAAGGAAGAGCCTTCCATATAAAAGAGCGTGATGCTTGTTTCTTTGTAGTCAGTACTAGATAATACCATAGCACCCACTTCAGAAAACTTACCGCATCAAATGTGAAAGATTTTATGTCTTCAGTAGCTTCTGAAATATCCTTATGAATAAAATTCACATTGTCTGGCCACTCTTCTAAATGACTTATTTTCCATGAATCACACCAGTTTTGATAATTCTTCTTAGCCAATTCATGGTGGTCTTTTCGTATTTCAAAACTGAGGACTCGTCCTTGTGATCCCACTTAATTAAAAAAAATGAACTTAGGATATTTCATGGTATTTATCAGTTCGTAAAAGATTATAAAAATTATAAAAGTATTACATTGATGTGAAAAAATAATACAAATAGTGCATGGTGTAATACAAATAATACAAAACCCTACTGCATCCCAGATCCTTAACCAATCTTCCTCTTCAGGGGCAAACATGTTACCAGTTAATTTACTCTTTGAAAAATAGTTTGTACCTATACAAGTATGCAAAGCGTCTCTCCCTGTTTTTAATACACATTAAAACATACATGTATTATATATACTGTCTCATACTAACCTTCTTACTTACCAATGATATTTCAGTGATTAATGATCTACTACATTCTTTTTAAGAGTTATTTTGCTCCACTGTATGGCTGTGCCATAGTTTATTTAACCAATCACCTACTGATGAACATTTAGCTTATTTCTAGTCTTACTCTATAATTAACATTATTGCAATGAAAATTATTTTGTCTAAATCTTTGTATCCATGAAATGCCAAAGTCCCAAAACTGAAAATCCTAGCTCAAGAGGTATGTGAATTTTTTATTTTGAAAGTTATTATCAAATTATCCTCCAGAAAAATGATACCAATTTACGCTCCACCAACAATGTAGGAGAGCGCTTATTTCTCCAAACTTTCTCCAACAAGGAGTTTTCAAACTTTTTATCTGTGTCAATCTAAAACCTGAATATAGTTGATCACTGAAGTTGTAATTTATATTCCTTTTGTTATGGATGAGGTTAGGCCTTTAATTAATTTATTTTTAAGTACAAGTTTTTGTTTTTTGGTTTTTGTTTTTTGTTTTTAATGTTTATTTTTAAGAGAGAGAGAGAGAGTAAGCAGGGGGGGAGCAGAGAGAGATGGAGACAGAATCGCAAGCAGGCTCCACACTGTCAGCAAAGAGCCCAACACGGGGCTCGAACTCACAAACTTTGAGATCAAGACTTGAACCAAAACTAAGAGTTGGATGCTTAACCTACTGAGCCACCCAGGTGCCCCAGCCTCTCATATTTTTAAAAGAAATTGGTATTTTTTGTGTCTGAAAAACTTTTAAATTGTTTACCATAGCAATAGCGGCGTTTCTGTGGAAGACTAATATGTATTTTAATTAACGGAAGTTTCCACCCACCTCTGTTTGAGGTGATTTGATATCATTTGGAAGCTGTCCCAGATCAGTCTGTAGTTTACAAATGGAAAGTTTAAATTAAAAAAATTTTTTTAAATGTTTGTTTATTTTTGAGAGAGGGAGAGAGAGAAAAAGAGAGACAGAATGTGAGTGGGGGAGGGGCAGAGAGTGAGGAAGACACAGAATCCTATGCAGGCTCCAGGCTCTGGGCTGTCAGCACAGAAGCCTGAAGCAGGGCTTAAACCCACGAACTGTGAGATCATGACTTGAGCTGAAGTTGGACGCTCAACAGACCAATGAGCCATCCAGGTGCCCCTCTAATGAAAAGTTTAAATTCACGGATGTCTTTTGAAATAAAACTCCAGCTGCAACGCATCATGCTCTCAAAGGATAAAAGTTAATGTTAACAATAGCATAAGCTAAACAATTGGAAAAGAAAACTATGGAGGAAAAAATCCATCCCAAAGGTAAATAGCAATAATTTGATCACTCACAGTTTGGGATTATTCATGCCATGACACTCCTCTGATACTATACATGTTAGAAATACGGGCACTCCTCTCTCACAAATTTTTTATAAATTCACTCTGTCAAATGCCTTTAGGAATCATTCACTGTGAAGAAATTACTGCCTTTAACTATGTACAGAAAAGAACCAAAAAGATTTGAGGAGGCCAGAATGAATTTCCTGGCCTAGTATAAACTGGATTGCGTTTGCGTGTGATGGCATTAGGTCAAAGAACAAAAGGTTTAAGCTTAATTCATTATATTTCTATCTGTATTCTTTATAAAACCTACCCATATACACCTTTGACAAAGCTCTAACAAAGTTTATTGTTTAAAAAAGAACGCACTAATAAAGAACAATGTGAATGTTTTAAAAACAAATCTACCTGGTTTGTTTTGGGTGGCTCGGTCGGTTAAGCGTCTGACTTTGGTTCAGGTCATGATCTTGTGATTTGTGGGTTCAAGCCCACCATTGGGCTCTGTGATGACAGCTCAGAGCCTGGAGCCTGGTCTCCCCCTCTTTCTGCCCCTATCCTGCTCGTACTCTGTCTCTCTCAATCTCAAAAATAAATAAAACATTTACAAATTTTAATAAAAAATAAAAATTAATCTACCCAAAGAGAGCTGTCACTGTTTAGCAGTCTATCATTAACTGAGAAAGGACAACCGCACAGGCAGCCACAGCAGCCAAAGCGCCTCTGACACTCAGAGGAATTAAGCAGTCACAGGGAGCAATAATCAATTAAAATAACAGCAATGAGAAGTAGTGGGAACGTGAACAGATACTTACGTCTACTCTATACCTCTTGATTTTTGATCAGATGCTACCGTCAAGCAATACTTTTACCAACAGACAATTTTTAGGCCTTCTTAAAGAAAGGAAATTCAAGATCCAGCTTTAACTTAATAGTTCCATATTGTGATGATGTATAAACACCAACTATAATTCTTTGCCCCAATAGTATATGATTCCTTCCTAGTAGCTGATTGGCATCTACTTTCTATATTCTCTCATACTGAATATTCACCTGGCATTATTAACAAAAACATGTACACATATGCACCAAAAGGTGAATATAAGAATGTTCAGAGCAGCACTTCTCATAATATTCAATTCAAATGCCCATCAACAGAATGGATAAGCTGTGATTTGTTTATAAAACGGAGTAACTAGGGTCGCCTGGGTGGCTCAGTCAGTTTAGCGTCAGACTTCGGCTCAGGTCATGATCTCGTGGTTTGAGGGTTCAAGCCCCACGTTGGGCTCTGTGCCGACAGCTCAGTTCTGGAGCCTGCTTTAGATTCTATGTCTTCCTCTCTCTCTCCCCCACTTCACCGCTTGTGCTCTCTCAAAAATAAATAAACATTAAAAAAAATTTTTTTAAAGATTCTCCCTTTCCCTTTGCCCCTCCCCCGCATGTGCACGTACCCTCTCTTTCAAAAAATAAAGTAAATAAAATAAAATGGAGTAACTATACAGCCTCTAAAATGGAACAACTAGTGCTCGCTTCGGCAGCACATATACTAAAACGAAACAACTACTGCTACATCCAATGACTGACTCCCACAAACACAATGTTGAGTGAAAGGAGCCACATTCAAAAAAGTATAGATTGTATGATCCCTTTTATATACGGTTCAAAATGGGCAAAACTAATCAATAATAAAAGGCAGGCGATTACTTTGGCGGGGAGGATTATGACCAAGAAGAGACACGAGGAAGTTTCTGTGATGCAGCAGCATTTCCTGTCTCGATCTGGGTGATAAGTACTTGATATGGTCACGATATTAAAAATTCTTGGAGGTCTACACACTTACGATTTGTGCACTATGGCCACACCATGTCCCAAGAAAGAGTTTAATTTAAAAAAAAAAAAAAAAGGAAGAAGCCTTAAAACACATGGAGGGAGCAAGAGAAAGCACAGAAAATGGAGAGAGGTTTAGAGAGAGAAAGACTAGAATAAACGTACACAGTGGAAAGAAAAGTAGTTGCTTGCATTTAGTCTCAAGGAGAATCCTCTCTATCACAAAGTTATGTGAATATTTTCTAGAACATCTTTATCTATTTAACCTTCTGTTATTAGGAAAGATGAGAACGTTTTCTTTGCCCATCTAAACCCATTTATCCCAATCTCTTACCAGCTTTGGATAAAAATAAGCTCATTCCACCAGAGCCGGAGCCAGCTTCCAAAACAGTATCACTTGGGTGGATATCCATCATCAACAGTATCATATTCATATCCTACGATTGAAACACAGTATAGGTGACTCAGTGACCAATAGATATGTACTAAGCAGACTCTTATCCAACACTATGTTGGACTCAGAGAAGAAAGGTGTGGGGAAAAAAACGATTAAACTCTGGTCCTGCCTACCAAAAGTTTATCTTTTACTCGAGAAAATAAGAGATTCAAGAATCGGTTAGCAAATAATGGAGCACTTTAGCATAATACCAAAACTACAGACATTAAGTAACAAAAGGAGTTCAAAGAACAGAGAAATCAGCAGAAGGCCCTTGCTTAAAGATGAAGAGAATTTAAGGAAACAATCATGAAGTAGAACCAGTATTAAAACAAAACAGGGGTAGAATAATTAAACACAGTTTGCTCATCTCAGAAGAAAAGCTGAGAACTGAATGTCAGGCTAAAGCATTTGCACTTGACCTGGTCAGTAACTGGGGCATGTCACTGGGGTAATATAAATGGCATTCTATGAAGTTTAATCTGACGGGAATGCAGGATGTACTAGAGAAAAATTAGAGGTGGAAGACCAGTTAGGAAGTTATGACCGAATCTCTGCATGAAATGAAATGAACTTCTCCTTTAGCATCAGGATACCAGGAATAGATAGGAGGACCCATTTCGAGAACACTGTAATTGAAGAGTTGTTAACAGAAACACCATGGATGACAGTAATAAGGGCTTTATTGAAACCTTACCATGTGCCAGGCCTAAGTATGCAAACGGCTTTCATAATCTTGTTTAATCAGGATGATAATACGAGGAAAGTACCATCATCCCCACTATAAAGACAAATCAAAGAGGTTACGTAATTTCCCCAAAGTACAGCCAGGAATTAAGCTGACAAGTCAGTAGAACCAATGTGGACCCCCAAAGACAATGCTATTGATCATCACGCTCTATCGCATGTTACGTGTGGAGAGAACTGTAAACATCAGCATTTATTTCAACATTCCCCCATCCAAACCTTTCAAAGTCGCTAATAAATAAGCAGCGCATCTGGTAAGTTTTTACTAGTTCTTCCTTCTCTGGGAAAAGCTACTGTGAAAGTTCTTAAGGAAAGAGGAGGGTTTCTAGGATCCTGCCGAGTCACAAAAAGTTGTATATTAAATAGAGGTTTGGTTGCATGAGAAGGTATTTGACAGGTACAATTGTCTAATGAAAAGCCAAAATGTATTTTCTGAAACGCAAGACTAAAGCTTAGACCAAATGATACACAGACATATAATTTTAAAGATGTTTAGTCCAAACGTTTCATTCACAAAGGCTGAGTCTTTCAGACATCCAGATCCTCTCCTCCTGCCAGGCACCTGCGGGGGAAGGGAGGAGAGGGAGCGCAACTTCCCACGAAGTGGCAGGCAGCTTGCGTAGCTGTTTCAATGGAACGTCCTGCAGAAGGCAGTTCTATTTTCTTGGATCATTCACATAAAATAAAGAGCCCTACCAGCATAAAACAAAACACTTGAGCACACTTTAGCTTTTGCTTCCTGCCATTCGGGTTAAATGGTCTCAATGAGATGAGTTTTCTAGATTGGATTTCACTATATACATCCAACAATTTCAGTTCAAAACTTGGGTGGGACATTCGTATCCCTGCCTCTTTCCGAAAGGGATTTAAAGCTATTGGGAGAGTCCTCCAAATTTATCAGCTATCATTTACTGCACATTGAGAACAACCCTTTCAAACTTTTTTCTCAACATGAATTCCAATCTCTTTCCTGATGAATTCAGTAATATAAATCTAATCCGCCGTCTAAATTTTAATCAGTGAACTACACTTTAGGGTTCGCTAAGTTTCAACAATTTCTACTTCCCAGTTGTTCTTCTAAGTGTAACGATCGTGCACATCAGGAGAAAAGATTAACTTAAAAATCTGGGGACTGTTTCCATTTATATTTCTACTGCAAACCTAGTGCTCGATACTGACCAATGTGAAATGTTGACATTTCACAGGTATCTATTAGGAAGCTTATTAAAATTATTGTCACAGACCTATTTTACTATTAAGACGAAACTGTAATTCTAACACGGAGACCCGCTTTCAGGTCAATTGAGGCACTCCCTTAAAAAGCATCTCACAGATGTAAGGGCTGAAGTCAAACTCACTGCAGCCCCACTTAGGAAATAAAAGAGAAGTCAACACCTAGCAAATCTAGCATTTAAATTCCTCCTTAGGGCCTGGGAGGCTCAGTTGGTTAAGCCTCCAACTTCAGCTCCGTCAGCTCAGGTCATGATCTCATAGTTCATAAGTTCGAGCCCCATACGGGCTCTGCGCTGACAGCTGACAGGTCTGGAGCCTGCTTCAGATTCTGCGTCTCCCTCTCTTTCTGTTCCTCCCCTGCTTGTACTCTGTCTCTCTCTCTCGAAAATAAACAAACATTAAATTCTTCCTCAGGACGGAACACTATGACTTTATCGGTGACAAATAGAAAGGCAGAAAGCACGCTAAAGATTTATGTTCATAACTTTATAAGATACAACTATCCTCTCCATCCTCTCACAGTTTTGTCTAGTGGGGAAGAAAGATGAAATCACAAAAGTATTTTTTATGGCTAGATTGGAACAGCCAAAAGAGCAAAGAAAACCTAAGAAACAGACAGAATTTCCATCAAGAGTTTATGATACCCCACTGGCCTAAAGCCTCCAAAAAGGTTTTCTTAATCCCTAGGCAGACTTTTTCAAACATAATTGGATTCCTACTTAGAGCATCCCAGTGGTCCCCAACACACATGGAATGACCACCTCTCCTGCCACCCTCTCCCTCCCAGCTCACTCGGGCCAAAACAGGATCTCTGCATTACTCTTCTGTTTTCCAGGACACTGGGCTCCTAGATCTTTGCACGGCTGGCTTTTCCCTAATTAGGTTTCTTATCAAATGTCCCTTTTCTAACTATCTGCCCTAGAGTATTCTCCTCCCCCAGGGTCTACTTGTCTCTGTTAATCCACTTGTCCTTGTGGCATTTAGCACTCTGTGCAATTCTATTCTTTCATTTACTTGCGAGCTGTCACCCACTCTCGGATGTAACGTCTAGGTTGAGGGCAAGGACTGTGGCTCATCACCACACTTCCTGGAGAGTCGTGCCCTGAATATACAAGGTAGGCATGTGCTGAACAAATGATGAAGGACTCATGTGGGGTCAGGAGGAGTTGTTACAATTACAAAGGAATCCTCTACTCAAGGACTATGACCATGATTAAGAACTGAAATAAACCACTGGCAACGGATGATTATTATAAAACTGTAACAAGGAACCCTAGGAAGTTAATTTATTTATAAAGAATATTTTTTTATGTTTAGTGTTTACACTTGATCTTAGCCAAAAGGCCGAGAAGCAAGTATTAGGTTTAGTGTTTAATGTTAGCTGTTTTAATACAAAACTTTTTTCCCTAAAAAGCATAGTAATATCTGCCATTGATAAAATATACCCTTAGTCACGTGCCTCATTAAATTAAATGATGATTAAAATATCTCCAAAATGGTACTAACAGAGTTGAACATTCTCCAGTCCTGAACTTGCGAACTTAATGGTTATGGGAAACAAATATAAGTACTTATGAGTGCCTAGTTAGTCCACATTACTCCGTGCAGTAAGTCAATATTCTTTTCACTTTGCAGATGAGAGAACTGACACTCCGAAATTAAAATTAAAAGGTGGCTGTTGCCTCCTAAAATTAGCAATCATATGATATCTAAAATTCATATGCGTTATTTTATTTTTAAAGTCTGAGTACAATTTAAATGTTCTCTGGGATGTGCTTTTTTTTTTTAATGTTCATTTTTGAGGGAGAGGGAAAGAGAGAGAGCGAGAGCGAGAGCATGAGCAGGGAAGGGGCAGAGAGAGAGGGAGACACAGAATCCGAAGCAGGCTCCAGGCTCTGAGCCGTCAGCACAGAACCCGACGCGGGGCTCGAACCCACTAACCGTGAGATCATGACCTGGGCCAAAATCGGAGGCTTAAACCGACTGAGCCGCCCAGGCGCCCCTCGGATGTGCTTCAAGTCCGTGAATCAGGACTGTAGTTCTGCATCAGTTTTGTTCTTTCTAGAACCAGGACACACCTAATTCCCGCCGCGTTACCTTAGGATATGTTATGGTAGGCCCTCTTTTCATCAGTAATACATAGTCCTCCAACGCCGGCCTCCTCAGCATGAAGTGTTTACCAGAGGAACTCCTCAGTATCTGGCCGGGAAACTTCCCCACGATCTCGCTGAACCGGACCGTCCCCCAGCTACTATTTAAGTGGCCGGCGTTACTCAACCTAAATAATTTTTTAAATTGTGTCTCTCTCTTCCCAGTCTCAGCTAAGATCAGCTCCCCAGCGCGAAAGGGTCCTTCTCTGGAAGTTGACCAGGGAGAGGAGCTAGGGAGCCCTTCTGCCTCGGTCACGGACCGGGCCAGGGAGGGAGGCAAGGGACCCCCGGCTCCCCGGTGGGCGGGACCCGGCTGGCCCTGGTCTCCGCTCGAGTCTTCGCGCTCTTGAGGGGATGACTCCTCTCGTGGCGTCGGCAGTCGGAGGCTTTCCAGCGACGAAAGACATCGGGTCCCAGTGCCTCGGACATGCGGAGGGAGAGACGGAGGCGACTCTGGGCCGGGGGCTTTCCTCCGTGCCGCTTCGCGCCATCCCTCTCCATCTCGCGCGTCTCTAGGAGAGGATTCGCAACACAGTGACCCGGCTGTCTCCAAGGGCCCTCGCCCCAAGCCGCGCAGGAACGAGGGGGTCGCGAGCCCCGGACACCTCCGCAGGCGCCGAAGCCGTAGGAGAACCGGCCCTCGCCGGCCGGCGGACAGCATGGCGTCCGGCGCAGGCGCCGTCGCACACAGTGACGTAAGGCTCTGCGAGGCCCTCTCGCTACCACTCGTACTGACGCAGCCGCCTGGAGTAGCCGCAGTTTCTTCACAGGAAGAGCTCTGCAACTGCGCGTGCGTCCAGAGGGGCGGAGGAGGCCGAGCTGGTGGGTGGCGGGGCTGCCCGGTGTCGCTGAGTTAACCGTCCCAGGAGCGAGTCACACTCCCGCGCGAGGGCCCATTTTCCTCCTCGGAATGTGGACAGAGTAAGCAGTTGACCGCTGACGAATTCCACCAGTTTCACCCCGGGGACAGGAGGCTTAAGAGAGATAAAGCCTGTGACGCGCTGTGTAAAGTGAAGTCCTGCACCAGGTCGGCTCACTAGTCATCAGGAACCCTAACGTCACCTGGTCACCCCCAAGATGTCGGAGGGAAAGCCCAGAGATGCGTTTGGCTGTCGGCGTTTCGACAGGCCATCCGCTGACCCCGCGTTCCTTTCCCACCTGTCAGCGAAATTCTTTCCCTCCCCCCACCCCCAACCCTAGTAAGTCCCTTGGACTGGGCTCTGACCTTCTGCATGCCTGCTGCAGGGAGTCCCGAAGGGCCGATTAAAGTGATAGTACTCATTGTGTGCTTATTTAGCAGTATTTTTAATAATTACAATATAATAGTTAATTATTTTACCATCCCTAAAGCTAAGTAGGATCATCTTTAAGGGGGAAAAGGTCATTGCTGAAACAGGGTTGTAGAGTAGAACGGTATTACAGGCTGAATAGTGCAGTCCTAATCCCCAGTACCGCAGAATATGATTGTATTTGGAGATAAGGTTAAAGAAATAAACAAAGTAAAATGAAGTCATATGTGTGGGACCTAACTCACTATGAGCGGTGTCCTTACAAGAAAATATTAGAACACAGGCACTCAGGGAAGATCACCTAAGACAGGCAGCAGATGTCCACCTACAAGCCAAGGAGAGAGCCCTCCTTGGAAGAAACCAAACCTGCCCACAACTTGACCCACGTGTTCCAGAATTGTGAGGAAAAAAATTTCTGTTGTGTAAGGGAAAAAAAAGTCCACCATATTTTTGGATTCTTTTTATCGGCTCTCTTTAAAAATCATTTATTCCAGGTTTTGGCACCCTACTACAAAAGAATGAAATAAAAAGAAATTTATTTAATCCTAAAACCAAAACAAAAGCAGGAAAAGGTTATCTTTGGAGTCCAAAGTCTAATTTGACATTAAATGTCACTAACTTGTTTATTAATTCAGTTGGCAAAAGTTTTTTGAGGGTTTGACAATACCAAGCATGTTAGATGTTTACTTATTTAAGTTTAGAGCAACACTGTGTTAGAAATAAGTATTCCTGCTTTATGCATAAGAAAGCTGACCCAGGGAGATTATTCGGGTAAGGTCCCAAAGCTGACAAGCGACATGACGGGGTTTCTGATCTAGGTCAGTCTGCTTCAGCAGTCCGTGCTCTTTGTACTGTAACACCCCTTCTCAAAAACTGGTCAACAGCACAATCGAATTTAGAGTTCAAGTCAAAATGTGCTCAAAGGGCTATGAATTCAGTTTCAATTTGATAAAATAAGACTTTTTATTACTTTTGAAGACATAAAGCAATACTTTCTAAACTGTGCTTTCCAAAACATCAGCCACCACAAACTTCATTATCACGTTTCTCTGTTTCAGTCCTAAAAATGAATAAAGAAACTGCTGTCCATCCACCCCAACTGTATGTCTCACTTCTGTTTCTGATTTGTTTGTTTGTTTTTTGTTTGTTTTGATTTGTTTTTTAAGAAAGTTTTTTGTTTGTTGAGAGAGAGAGAGAGAGAAAGAGTGGGTAGGGGGCAAAGGATGGGGGGGAGAGAGAATCTTAAGCAGGCTCCACGCTCAGTGCAGAGCCCCACGCACGGCTTGGTTCCATGACCCTGGGATCATGACCTGAGCCAAAGAGTTGGATGTTCAACCAGCTGATAATCCAGGCGCCCACCTATGTGTTTTTAGGAAGTTTTTATGACCGATCTTTTTATTATTATTGCCGAATGAGGGCCTGAGTTGAAACTGTCCGAATCCTAAGCCCTACTAATGGTTTTAAAATTTATCATTCCTAGGGGTACCTGGGTGGCTCAGTCCGTTGGGTGGCCAACTTCGGCTCAGGTCTTGATCTCACGGTTCATGGGTTCGAGCCCCACATCGGGCTCTGTGCTGACAGCTCGGATCCTGGAGCCCGCTTCAGATTCTGTGTCTCCCTCTCTGCCCCTCCCCTGCTTGCACTCTGTCTCTCAAATATAAATAAATGTTTAAAAAATTTTTTTAATTTATCATTCCTACTTCATTATCTCTTAACAATGATTAAATTATATTTGGCTGTTATTTCAGAAGGAGTAGGACTAGGAAAGAAGAAGATGTATTGACAGAATATAGGAAATAAATTTACATATCTTTGATTTCTAAGACAAACTGTAAAAACCAAATGGCACCCCTTTTTACTATTTGAATAAGACACAATGTTATAAATCTTTTGTCCTCCACACATCGAATGAAATACATTAACGTATGTTGAAAAATACAATTAATCCTTATTTATTGATGATCGTTCAGAGCATTTAAGCTCTCAAAAAGTCACTCTGTGTGCCTTTCTATTTTTGGCTATCCTTTTCCTTTTCCTTCTGTCTTCCCTAGGAAACTGTCAGCCTGCGCTCTGAAACTATTCTCTGACCGTATGAGGCATCATCAACGCATCTGGCCATATTTATAAGGCCAGAAAGAGACTGTCTTCTAGTGGCATTTAGTCAAGCAATTACTTTAAAGTCCAAATAGCTTTCAAGAAGTACTGTGTCTGATAGCTGACATTTTAACACCTCAAGTCAAATTAGACCACTAGCTCTAATTCCACGAATGTTCTTCTATACCTTTTTGCATGTGCTTCTTTTCTCTCTTTTGTACAATTTTCCTTCATCCTTCAGGTCAGCCTTACCAGAATGGTGACTTATAATAACCCAAAACACTGGGAGAAGTGCCTCTCCTTTGTGCTCCTGGTATATACCCTGTGTTTAGACCAAACCCTCCATGGTGCATGTCAGATTAAATGAAATAACTGTTTATTTACCATTTCCAAAGGTAGAGGATTAAGATTGTGCAGAGGGCTGTGTCTAACTCGTCATTATAATTCCATTGCCTGTCATAGTGCCTGGAACACAATGTGCCCTCGATAAAATATTTGTTGAATAAACGAAGAAAGTAGGAAATGAGAAAACCAGCAGCCCTGATACCTCGGTTCCTGTACGAAAGATTTAGCATGTAAATATGGTCCAAATATATTTAATAGTTGTGTGTTTTATTCTATATCTTTACATGTACTTAGCTTTTATTAGAACTGCTGAAGTTCGTGATTTTTTTAAACCGACTTTTAGTGAAACATAAAGTATTTAAATGTGAGAATATAACTGCTTTTCTATTGCTTTTTCACTTGTTTCCCCAGTTGCTGCTGAACTTGAATCTGGATCCTGTAAAACTTCTTTAGGATTTATTGTTGTGTATTAGAAATTGAAGGAGTCAATTGAAGGAGGTCAAAAGATACAAACTTCTAGATATAAATAAATCCTGAGGGTGTAATGTACAACATGGTGAGGATAGTTAATAATGGTATGTTGCATATTTGAAAGTTGCTCAGAGAGTACCTCTTAGAAGTTCTTACACAGTCTTGATATTGTAGCTCTATTGTAAACTTTGAAATCAGATAGTAGAAGTACACCAATTTGTTCTTCTTTTAGATAATTGCTTCACTTTGTGTTTCCATATAAGGATTAATTTATCAATTTCTACAAAAAGTCCTGCTAAGGATGCCTGGACGGCTCAGTCAGTTAAGTGTCCAACTCTTGGTTTCAGCTCAAGTCATGGTCTCATGGATTGTGAGTTCAAGCCCTGTGTTAAGCTCTGCGCTGGCAGTGTGGAGCCTGCTTGGGATTCTCTCTCTCTCTCTCTCTCTCTCTCTTTCTCTCTTTCTCTTTCTCTCTCTGCTCCTTCCGAACACATTCTCTCTCAAATAAATAAAAATTAAATATTCCTGCTAAGATTTTTGTGGGGATTATTGAATTTATGGAGCAAATTGAATAGAATTACTGTTGGGACAATACTGAGTTTATCAATTCCTGAATGTGCAACGGCCTTCCATTTATTTATGTCTCCTTTAAGTTCTCTCAGCAACATTTTCTATTTTTTAGAATATAAGTCTTGAACTTCTTTTGTTAGTTTTTCCCCCAGGTATTTTATTCTTTCTGTTGCCATTGCAAATGGAGTCATTCTCAATTTAATTTTGATTGTCTACTGATGAAATGTAGAAATACCATTGATGGGGCGCCTGGGTGACTCGGTTGGTTAAGCAGCCGACTTCAGCTCAGGTCATGATCTCATAGTCTGTGAGTTCGAGCCCCGCATCAGGCTCTGTGCTGACAGCTCAGAGCTTGGAGCCTGCTTCAGATTCTGTGTCTCCCTCTCTCTCTGCCTTTCCCCTGCTCATGCTCTGTCTCTATGTCTTTCAAAAATAAATAAAAACTTAAAAAATACCATTGATTTTTATATAGGTCTTGAATCTTGAGAACTTGCTACACTGATTTATTAGTTTTAGAATTTTTTGAGATTTCACTAGCTGGAAACTTCAGTAAAATATTGAATAGAATTGGTGAGAATGGACAGCATTAATTTGTTTTCAATCTTAGGAGGAAAGCATCAATCTTTCACCACTAAGTATGAAGTAAGCTGTGGGTTTTTGGTAGATTCCCTTTATCAGATTGAGGATATTCCCTTCTGTCCCTACTTTGTTAAAAGTTTTTTTTTCTTTTATTATGAATGAGTATTGGATTTTGTTAAAATCTTTTTCTTTATCAAAAAAGGTTTTTCTTTATTTCTCAAGATTATCATGTATTTTTAATCCTTTATTCTGTTATCATGACTATTACAGTTATTGATTTTTGAATGTTAAACCAAGCTTGCATTCCTAGGATAAAGCCTATTCGGTCATGGTATTTAGTCTTTTTTATATATTGCTGATTTGACTTGCAAATATTCTCTTAAGGATTAGAGATTGATAGGATCTATCACTTAGTAGGATAAAAATAATTAGTTAAAAGTTGAATTGTTAGTAAATTTAGTGAAGGCCTGGAATTGAGGCAAAGAGAGGATTAGAAGAGCCTAAATTGTAGGCTCTTCTAATAAGGATAATAAGGGCAGGAAACCAGAAGCAGGTCAGGGTTTAGTGATGTTTGAGACCATCCATAGTGAGTGACGATGTTGGAGAGGGTGACAGGGACCAGATTACAGATTGTTTTGTACTCCATGTATATTAAACAGCATAGAGTTTCTTCTGTAGGTGCCAGCAAGCTTGTGGAGGGGTTTAAGTAGAGAAGTGGAATGGCCAGGTTAGCAATCTACAAAGATCAGACCACCGGACCAACGTGGAGAAAGGGAGTCCAGTACAAGCAGCAGTGGCAGTTCCAGTGAGAAATATAAGGCTCCGATAAGAACAGAAGTGGCAGAATTGGATGGAGGCGAGGAAATCGAATGGAGAATTATTTAAGAGATAAAACAGGATCTGATGATTGATCAGACATGTGTATGTGTTTGGGTAGAAGTGAGAGGTGGGACTGGGTAATAAGCAGGGCTGATTTCTGACTTTCTCCAGTGGCTAACTGGATAGGTGATGGTATCACCAGCTGAGACAAAGGATATAAAAGAAAGAACATAATTAGGTTCGGCCGCATATGACATAAGCCAATATACTGTAGTTTAAACAGCAGGATGGTTTAATTTTCTCGTGTATAAAAGAGATCCAGAGGAGGTGGCCCAGGGCATATATCATGCTTCAGGGTCTCTAGTTCCTTCTAGCTTGCTGCTCTGCTATTCTTAGCATGTTGTTTTCTCCTCAAACTCTGTCATGGGTGCTCTAGCTTTTGGCCATCACATTTGAGGTCCAGGAATTAAGAAGAAAAAAAAGCGATGAATAATAGCATACTCTGTTACTTTAAGGATGTTTTTGTACTGACCTATAGTCCTACGGTCTCACAGTTTGCAAAGAAAGCCGGAAAATGTAGTCTTTATTCTGGAAAGTCACAAGCCCAGGTAAAGAAGTGCCCCCAAGGCACCCTGTTAGAGAACGGGAGGTAAGGAAGATCCAGGAGAAAAGAGGAGCCAGAGAAGGAAGAGGAAGCCAGGAGGGTGTGATGGATGTCATGGAAGACAAGCATGCTACTGATAAGTCATATGAGATGCAGACTTAGAATAGACACACATTTAGCAATGTAGAGGTTACCGTGGCCTTACTGAGAATTTTGGTGTAGCGATGGGTTGGAATGAAAATCCCATTGGAGGAGGGAAATCAGAGGAGAGAGATTAAGAAAATTGGTACCTTTTTTGTTTTTGTTTTTTTAAGGAAAGAAAAGGTTGGGACAGCACCTATAGGGGGAAGTGAAGTAAAAGGAATTTTATTTTTTAGGAAGAAAGAAATAACAGCATATTTCTATGTCGATGAGAAGGATTAAGTTGAGAAGTAAGGCTGATGCTGGTAGAGAGAGGAAAGACTTTTTGGAATAATGCGATCTATAACTTCTGTGGAGGGGTGGCCTTTGCTACAAGCATGGACAGTTCATCCGTAGTGCCAGGAGTGATAGAGCACAGGTCAGTTAGAGTTTGTGGTATTGGCAGCTCGTGGAAGTTCTCTTGTGATTGCTTCTATTTTCTCAAGAAACAGAAACAAAGTCATCCACTGAGAGCTCTGTGCTGACAGCTTGGAGCCTGGAGCCTGCTTCAGATTCTGTGTCTCCTTCTCTCTCTGTCCCTACCCTGCTAACACACACACACTCTCTCTCTCAAAAATAAACATTTAAAATTTTTAAAAAAATTAAAAAAAAAAGGAGTGGCCATTAAGGAGCTAGAGGGAGCAAGCTGGGAAGACAGGAGTCAATGGTTAGAGAGTGGTGTGGGAAAATTGAGATTATGAAGGGGGTGCAGCTATTGTAATGATAAGGTCTGAGACATGACCTTGGGAGTAAGTAAGGTAGAGGCCAAGATCATTGAAAAGGAGGAGGTCAAGGAATGATATTTTGGGTATTGAAGGGTCATAGACATGAATTCTATCTAGTCTCATTGGGTCAAATTGTTTGCGCTCAAAGATGGCTTGGTTAGAAATCCAGCTCTTCCTTGACTGCTTGGCTCTATCCCTCAGTTTTGCTATCTGAAAAATAGAGATATTCCTAGTTTCTACCTCCTAGGGCTGGTGTGAGGCCTAAATGGATTAATGCAAAAAACACTTAGAATAGTACCTGACATATGGTGAGTGCACAATAAGCTTTTATTTTTATTTGTATATATTTTTTTAACGTTTATTTATTTTTGAGAGACAGAGCACGAGCAGGGGAAGGGCAGAGAGAGAGAGAGGCAGACACAGAATCTGACGCAGGCTCCAGGCTCCGAGCCGTCAGCACAGAGCCCGACGCGGGGCTTGAACTCACAGACCGTGAGATCATGACCTGAGCTGAAGTCGGCCGCCCAACCGACTGAGCCACCCAGGCGCCCCTATTTGTATATTTATGAATAATCCATAATTCTAGCTCAGACTTTTCTTCATACCGATTCATATGTGCTCCTTTATAACAAAAATCCTTGAAAACTTTTCTGAAAATCCCTTTTCTGCGCTTTCTCATCTCCCTTTTTCTTTTCCACTCTCTATAGTAAGTCTCCCACCCCAAATGCTTTTGTTTGTTTTGTTTTGTTTTTGAGAGAGTGAGGGGGCACAAGTGAGCGAGGGGCAGAGAGAGAGGGGGAGAGAGAATCCCACATGGGGCAGAGAGGGAGAGAGAGAGAAGTGGGGCTCACCCAAGTGGGGCTTATGCTTACCAGATGCAGGGCTCAAGCTTGCCTGAAGTGAGGCTCAAATTTACGAACCATAAGATATGACCTGAGCCCCTAAGTCTGATACTTAACTGACTGAGCCATCCAGGCGCCCCTGTTGGATTTTTTTTTTTTTTAAAGATTTTATTTTAAAGCAGTTTCCACACTCAACGTGGGGCTTGAACTTATAACCTGGAGATCAAGAGTTGCATGCTCTACCTTCTGGGCCAGGCACCCCTCAAATGGTTTTATTTTTTTTTTTATTTTTTTATTTTTTTAATTTAAAATAGTTTATTTTCAAATTGGTTTACATAAAACACCCAGTGTTCATCCCAACATGTGCCCTTTTTTAATGCCCATCACCCCCTCTCCCCCCCCCCATCTCCCTCACCCTCAGTTTGTTCTTAGTCTTTGAGAGTCTCTTATGTTTTATCTCCCTCCCTCTCTGTGTCTTTTTTTTCTTTCCCCTCTTCCCCTCCCCCTGGTTTTTGCTTAGTCTCACCAAGTCCACCTATTCGTGGAAACATATGGTATCTGTCTTTTTCTGACTGACTTATTTCACTTAACATAATACCCTCCAGTTCCATCCATGTTGCTACGCATGGCCAGATTTCATTTTTTCTCATTGCCACATAGTAGTCCATTGTATATATGTACCACTCAAATGGTTTTAAAAAGTCACTGACAACCTTATCTTGACAAATCCTGGTTTATTTTCAGTCTTCAGTTTACAGTATTTGACATGTCTTTGATCAAGTCTTGCTTCCTAAATCCTTATTAAGACTTGGTTTCCAGGGCATCTCATTCTCTCGGGCTTTCATCATACCTGCTATCTATTCTTCATCTTTGCTGGATCTTCCTCCTCTTCCTGCACTCTAAAGGTTAGCACAGTTTAGGGCTAAGTTTTCTTTTCTATCTGTACTTGTACCCAACATGCTCTGACTAGTCCCACAGTTTCAAAAAGCATTTGTATGCCAATGCATCCAAACGTCTGTCTCTGTGATCTTCTTCTCTTACGGCCAGCTCCTACTGATGACTCTATTTGGAGGTACAGTAGGCATCTCATACTTAACTGTCCAAAACAGAACTCTTGATTTCCACTCCAACCAAGCCCATTTCCCCAATCCAGCTGATGGAATCACCATTTGGTAGTTTGTTCTGGCCTTAGAATCATCTTTCAGTTGTCTTTTTCTCGCCCTTCACAATCATTTAGCAAGCCCTGTTGGCCTCTAATTTCAGATTATATGTGGAATTTGGTCATTTTCCCCTACCTTTATTGCTTTCATCTGAGTCCAACCCACTATTGTCCTTCTATATTGTGTGTCTGCTTTCATTCTCGCCCCTCTAACGTCTCCATCCAGAGGCCAGGAGGCCTTTTAAGAAACGTAGATCAGTTTGTTATTCCAAATAATCTAAAACACAAATGTTACCGTGGCACTCCCTGGCTGTAAAAGCTTCAGAGTTTCCCTGTATTCCTGAAGGTGGTGTTTTTTGTCTTTCCTGCTAGGCAATAAATAAGCTCTATGTGGGCTGAATAATATCTAGCATTTCTTGAATCAGAATGCATTGATTTGTTGAAATATTCCGGAGTTGGGGAACCTGGGTGGCTCAGTTGGTTAAGTGGCCGACTTCGGCTCAGGTCATGATCTCACGATCTGTGAGCTCGAGCCCCGCATCGGGCTCTGTGCTGACGTCTCAGAGCCTGGAGACTGCTTCAGATTCTGTGTCTCCCTCTCTCTGTGCCCTAACCCTGCTCATACTCTATGTCTCTCAAAAATAAATAAACATTAAAAAAAAAAGAAGAAGAAATATTCCGGAGTCATTACAAATTGTCTATTTGATGTAGTAACATGGGATTAATCCTGGCGAAATAAGCAGCTCCTACCATTGTTTTTACACTATGATGTCTGAATAAATTGTGTATGTTATGTGTGCGCATGATTATAGCCTGGAAGTGGATAAGAAAAAATGAAAACAAATGTCACAATCAAGGAGTTATAAATGATTATTTCTTTTAAACATTTAGTTCAATCATGTTATTAAAAAAAACCCAATAACAACAAACCTAAACCTTTTTCTTTCTTTCTTTTTTTTTTTTTTAAAGGAATTGTCGTGCTCTCCAGTTTGCAGCCACGTCCCTCCACACGTCCCCTCACCCCGCTCCCAGTATAAGTTAGCATTGGGCCCTCCCGGCCACCGTCCACAGGCTGGGCCCGCCCAACGCTTGCTCGAGACGCGAGGAGCCACTCCCACGGCTGTCTGCGCTCCCTCCGCCCGACTTCCTCCCTCCAGGCCCCGCCCCGCGCCGGTGCGCATGCGCACAGACGAACACGTGGCTGCCGCGGAGCCAGGGCAGCAATGGCGGCGGGCGGCGGTGGTGTTGCCGACCCCCTGTCCCCGGCAGGGGTTCCCTGCGCCTTCTCCCCTCTGAACCAGACCTACTTCGCTTTGGCGTCTGCCGACGGTCAATTGCGAGTGTGGGAGACAGCCAACAATAGGCTGCATCAAGAGTACGTGCCTTCCGCGCACCTCAGCGGTACCTGCACCTGCCTGGCCTGGGCGCCAGCGCGGCTGCAGGCCAAGGTAAAGCAGGCGGGATGGCGGGGGGCGGGCGTCCGCCCGGGCTCAACTTTAGCGCACCCCCAGCCCGACAGCGCGTGGCCCGGAATCTCGCGCGGCCCTGCGAGGCCCGGGGCGAGCAGGCACAGCGCGGCGGCGGGGCGCGGACTCCATCCACTTCGCCGGTCTCGTGTGCGGCCTGCCCGCAGGGTAGCGAAAGCGGGCGCGGCAGGATCCGATGAGCTGTAGACTGGCTCCATGCGGTCTGTGCCCCGCGCCCCGCTGTCGCCGGGGCCGCCATGTTCGCGTAGGCCCCCGTTTCCCCAGGGCGGCTTGCTCCTGCCAAGCCTCTTGCATCAACATGTGCTCTTCTGTGTCTTCGGTTTTGACAGAGCCCCTCCTTGGGACTGTACTACTCTTTTCCGATTCCACTAGCTCATCGGCTTTGCCTTAGGCTATTGGAAAGAATAAGTCTGTTTCCCTGCTTCTGGACACCCCCTCCTAGACCCCCCCACCAAGCCTTGGGTGCAGGCAGGCTCACCACGTGTTCTCTTCCACGTCCAGTGTGTGGGACTCACGGTCTTGAAACTCTTGACTTTTCTAGGCTTGTTTCCATTCTCAGTACTTTGAAACTGTATGCTTTTTTATTTTTTAACATCTCAGCTCCCTCTTTTACACGCCTTTTTAACCAAGTCTGAAGTTTGCTATAGGATGTGGAGGTAAAGTGAAGTGGCCGGTTTAATTTAATGAATGCGAATCCAGGTGAAGTTTTTCTTAGATGGGACACTGCCGAGTTAGGGAAGGGTTTTCACTCTTAGGGCCCCATCTCAGGTAAGATGCCACTCAGCGTTGAGTCACTAGACTACGTCTGCTCTAACTCACATGCACGTGGGTACTGCTGGTGTAGAGTAGTTCCTCCGAATCGTTATAATGTGATTTGGAAGCCTCAGGTATCGTGTTTAGCCGACACTGTGGGTAAAACTTCAAAAGCTAGTATTTAAGACGGATTTTTAACTCCCATCTGACTACTGTGGGGGGAACTTTCTGCTACATTTTTAGGTTGAAAGTAGGGGTACATCTAACTATGCTTTGGATGAGTATGTTTAGGTATTTTTCAGATCTTAGGATAGCTTCTCATAGTCTCTAGATGAAGTGACTTTAGTTGATTATTAAAAAAAATCTTTTTAGGGCTCTTACGGTGAACTCAGACTCTTCAAAAATCATAGTTGTCATTGTTAAAGTTACAGCAGTCTGCATAATTTTCCTTTCAGAATTATTTTGTTTCTATTTTAACGGTCCCGTAAAGAGATGATAAGTATTGATGCTGAGGGCAAATCTGGAGCAATGATTGGATGCATGGATGCAAGCTCTACTGCATACGTTTTAATCTAGGTTTGACTTCATAGTAATTCAGGAGAAATTATACCTCTGGTTCCTCATTGATAAAATAGGGGTGCTAGTACCCACCTCATAGAATGGTTACGAAGGTGAACATGTTTAATAACACATAAGCATTTAGAATAGTGTAAGTGCTGCAACTACTGATTATTATTAATATCTCATGTTTGTATGGTTAGCCCTGGCAGGTAAAGACTAACTTTTTGCCTTGTTTGTGAAGAAGAAACTGAGGCTCTGGAAAATGAAGCAACTTGCAAAAAACCAAAAAATAGAACTAGAACGCAGGTATTTAGAGCTTAATTCTCTGTTATCTACAACAAATAGTTAATATTAGGCTGGCAAAAATTTGTTGCCTGCCCCCCTTTGCTTTTCTGTTGGCTTAAGTCACAGTCTATGCCTCGGGAAGAAAACTATGGCCTAGTTGTAAGTTTCCTGTTGAAAGTCACAGTTTTAGATTATATATACCACTCTGAAGTAGAAAAATATCTGATTTGGTTTCATATCCAGGACTCAACTCAAACCTGGCTTTTGTCACATTGAGCAGGTCACTAATTTGGAAGGCTTCATTGAAAAGTGAGAGTTTGGCTACTTAAAAGTTTTTGTAGGTTTCAGTATCCTTTTATCTGTATGTTCTTGTTTTAGCCACACAACTTTATGAAATGTTTTGAAATAAAAATTTTAAAAACCGAATCAGAACTAAGAAAGTTCAGGTGACTTCATCAAAACTTTAATAACCAAAGAAGGGCTTGTGGCCACTAGAGTTGAGGGACTTGGACTCCTGGTCTGCTTTTCTTACTTGGTAATCCTAGACCTTGAGTCACAGAATTGAGAACTGGGAGCAATGTAGAGACATCCAGTCCTTGTCGTATTGGGGATGTATCCTTCTAGAACATCAATTTTACTTGAAGATTAGAGGGGAGAAGCAGTTTTCTTGAATGTGCGCGTATATTTTGGGATAAAATGATAAAGTCACATAATTTTTTAAAGCTAGAAAATGGAGAGTGATTTGTAGCAGCTGTTTCAGTCCCTGCTCCCAGGCCCCTGGGTTATGATCTATGTCACTTAAGTTTTAAGATACTCTTATCTTCTTAAACCCTTCTGTTTTACATCCTTGAGGATTAGAGTATGAGGCTTGAAATGGATGTTATTCTGAAGCCAGTGTTCCCAGCACCGTAACATTTTTGGTACTCAGACCTGAAGTGGAGATTATGCTCTGCATCTTTCAGAGTCTTCAGAGGAGTATATGACTGCTGTAGTAAGTGCTCAGTAAATGTTAATTGTTATTTTTGAATGATTCAGTTAGCATTCTCCATGGGCTCATTTTATTATTTACTGCTACCATTCCTCAGTGTAAATCATTTTGTAGGAGTATCCTCTACCTGGTTCAGTAATTGGCAGTTTGCCACCTGAAGACAAAGTTTGGTGACATTACTACTGTGAGTGGAGAAAAATGGGTTGGCGCTGGGTTGCTTGGGTAACAAGAGTTAAAGCAGTACTTTTTATGTGTTTAGAAAAATTAGATTGCTGTTTCTTGTTCTTGGACCCAGAATGATTCTAATACTTCACATTTATGCCACAGTAGATTTTGAAGCATTTTCATAAATGTTATATAGCTGAGCATTTCATGTGGTTGATGGAGCCTGGGGGAAGAGGACCTCTAATGATAAGAAAAGTGCAAGAAGACAGACTGAAGGACTGTAGATGGATGCTGTTTTTACAGCTCCTCAGGTGTATGTGTGTAAACTGACGCTGAGATATTATGCCAAAGCCACAGAGGAAGTGGCTGAGCAACTTAGTAACTGACCCTGCTATTTCATTGCCCCCTTAAATCTCTCAAACTTCTCTACTTTTCCTTCCCCATCTGGTGTAGGGTTCTGAAAAAATACCATAGGAAATGTATTTATGCTACTTTACTGTCACTGCAGTTAAAATGATCTCACTCAGCTTAGTGCTTGTGGAACGAAACACATGGATTTCAGCCATGAGACATGGCAAGCAGGTAGCAGTAAGAATGTTTCTGGCACAGAGTTCATTGCTGATTATCTGATGCAGGAATCCTCTCATTGAGTAGAAAACTACTGTCTACCAGAAACTATTTCATTTCTTCAGAACAAGGAACCTGGGCCTGGATCATCACAGAAGAGAAAAGTTCCTACAGAGAAAAAGAAACTCAAACGACCAAGAGTAAACTAATCGTGTTTACTCTTTAGTGACCAAACATGATTTTTTAAATTACAAAACCTGAATGTTACTGTCATGAATTTGCATAGTAATTTAAAGAGAAGTATCTGAAGAATTCAGGTTCAGCATATAATGATGCCCTTGCTTGGAATTAGTTTTTAAAACCTGAAGTTTTAATCACTGAAACATTAACTGACTTACTTGGAATAACAACAAAGTACAAATTCTCCTCTAGCATGTCATTAAACCACATCGAAGTGTGTAAGGGGCTTTTTATTTTCTTGTAAATATCTGAGGCTGTAGCTTCGTGGAAGTTTTAGCAAGGTGATGGATTTTACCTTAAAATGCCAGCATTAATTTACAAGGAAGTTGTCAATTAGGATTTATTCATGTTTCCCCTGATTCTCCTCCCAGCTTTCCTGCTTTTTAAACAGGAGCCTGAGCACAAGGTTTTATGAGGAACTGAAGCTTTAAACTTAAATGCGTGAGTGTATATATGTGTATATTCATGTTTGTACAAATCTCCATGATGTTTGCCAAGTTTGGGTGCTAAAATTTGGAAAATAAAGATAATAAGTAATAAAAGTAGTGACTCAAAAAAAAGAATGTTTCTAGCAAGAATCTGAGCTGAGTATTCCCATTCTCATCCCTTGGAGATGTAGTACAGTCTGGTTGTGTTCCTGTATGGTGCTCTATCTTAGGGTCTCTCCCGTATTTAAACTTGAAAACAAGGGAAAGTTTGCAGATTAGAACTTGTTGACAGGAATAGAAGTTCCTGTGTATTAGAATTTAAGTGTTTTTGATATAAAGACTGTGTGTAATTACATGTAAAATGCACACAGTTTGCTCACTGTTATCCATGAAACTTAAATATTTGCCTGAGAAATGATGGTAAGATAGGCCAAGGAGAGGCTTAGGAGACTAATTGCAGAATGAAACTTGAAATTTTGGCATAATTTTCAGTGTCTGGAGGTCAGAATTTTTCAAAAATAGTTTGGATCCATTTGTGGATTGTGAGACAGATTTAGTGGGTTGTGATAGTGTTAAAAGAAATAGAAGATCAGAGTGTATTTTGCATGGGAAAGGATAAGTTTTTTGTGGAACTTGTTTCACTGATTACATATGTATTTTTATGAGTGTGTACTGGCTGTCTGTGTAAACTTTTCTTACTCTGCGATCTCAGTCTAAAAAGTCATTGCTTAATTGATCAAATTCAGATAGCTCATCAATGGATGTTTCTTCCCTCTTTCACATATGACCTGTCTTGATTTTATAAATCATGCACATATGCTCTTGACACTCCCACCCAGTCTTTTTATTGCCTTTTGGATCAAATGCTGATAAACTTTTTCAGACTGGTGCTGCTGTTTATTGTTTAGCTCAGTCAGACTTCCACATTGAAAAAGACTTTATAAGAAATCACATATTTTGGGTCTTCACTCCAGGTACCTCCAGGAACTCCCAGTTTTCCACAAATATGAATTAAAGTTTTAGCCTACCCTTTTCATTACTTTACATAATTATAAGTATAATGAGTGTGCACATGACGTTGTGTTACTACTTTAGAGGAAGTAAAACAGTATGACTGAGACATCAAGGAAGAAAAGGATATTTCAGATACAGAGTGTCTGTAATGCAGAGCATAGTGTGATGTGTGCCTTAAGGGAGAGGGATTTTTGTGGAGAGATGAGAGTTGAGGTGGACCTTGAAGCATGGATAGATTTTTAACCAGGTGAAAATTGAGGTGAGCAGAAAAAGACCCCTCTAAGTTCAGGGAAAGCAGAAGCAAAATGGGAAAGTGTTAGTGATTAGTGTAATGTAAAGATGGAATTGGAAATAAGGTTGGAAAAGGCGGGTTAGAGGCAAATTGCAGATGCTTTTGAATGCCAGAGAGTTCTTTATATTGATTTCCTCTTTGGAGAGTCACTGAAGTTTTTGATCATAGGAGCAACAGGTTCAGAAAGAACATGTTGACAAAGGTCTATCATAATCTATAAATATTAGCTTTAAATTCTCGGTTTCAGAGATATTTGGTAATGGGGTAATATTTAAAATAGTAGATTTCACTAAAATGCACATTGCTTATATAAACTTATCTGGTTGACTTGTCCAGACATGCTCATCCTGCTAACTTGGAAGTGATTTTTAAAGATTGTCCAACTCAGAGAAAATATGCATGAGTCAGTAGTTCTTTGAGATGTGTTACTTGTGTTGTTATTTAGGTTTAGACCAGTAATCCTCAAAATCGGGCGTAGGTTCTGTGGATGCCCTTCCATTACCTCTGCTGGCTTCTCCCCCAAATACAGATTTTGTTGATAGGGAAATTAGGACTTTGAAGATGGTAATGTTTAATATCTAAAATTTCTTTGTGCTTTTTAGTGCAAATTCATATCTGCAAAAAAAAAAAAAAATACACATATTTGGACCAGCATGTGTTTTGCACATTAGAAATCTCTTGATAATTTTGATTTGATTTGGGAAAACGAAGAGGTGGAGAAATAAGTTCTACAATCTTTCAGAGAAGAGTTTTCTGATGAGGTGTGGTAGGAGTTTGGTAAACTTCCCCCCACTGCCCTTGCCTGAAATAGGTGTTTGTGTTCATAACCTTGTGCAGAAACCACATCTGCCTTATGGGATCATTCAGACTTGGCTTTAGACATTTATTTAACTGAAAGTGGGACCTAGGACCTTGCTTGTGCTAAGGCTTCAATGTTTTAAGCAAATTAAATGTTATTGATAAGACTATCGACTTTTTTATACTTTGGCTTTTAAATGTAACTTATTTTTTGGGTTTGTTAATGTAGGTACATTTCTCAGGACTTGTAAAATGTATATTTTTTCTATATATAAAAAATTTACTTTTCGTTAAATCTTTTTACTTTTTGTTGACCTAAGTGTTCAAATGAATAAAATTCTTCAAATGTAACATCCCCATAACTTTAAAAAAAAAAAAAGAAAATGCTTTATAAATCTACTCCTCGACATTTTTTATGTATTTGTAACATCATAGTTTACGTTGGTGGTTTTTGGGGCAAATTTTTATGTATCCTGAGCTGCTGCTCTTTGCTGTAGAGCAAAGATCTTTTACTATTGAGAAAATGTTCTTTCTCCAGTGGTAGTGGTATATTTTAAAACAACGTTTTATATTAAAAGAATGGCTCTCTCAGTCTTTTATGCTAAAGAACAGGCTGGCAAGCTATAATTTAAAAAACATGGAAGAGAAATTCTGAAATGATAAATTTTCAGCAGTATACATATACTTTGATGTGATGTGCTCATTGATTGTCTTTGGCAGACGGGAGCTGCTAGTACTATTTTTGAAGTAAATCAAAGATGTCTTGTGACGTTAGCATCATATTGAAACTTGTGCCTCTTAAGTCTTTAGGATCACCAAGACCGCATGGAACTTTCAGACTAACCCTAATTCTCACACGCTAGAGCAACTTGTAGTGTGAGCTGCTAGTTACAATGATTTTTTTGACTTTGACCGAAATAAATGTGTGTTTATAAAAACAGTAAGAGTCCCCTCCTGGGAATGAAGCTGGAACACAGGGAAGATGAGGGATTAAAGGGGAAGTGTTGGTGGTCGGGAATGGATCTGTAATCTCTGCTTGGGAGTGAGTGGAGGCTTCCCTTGGACCTGTCAGGAGTGGTTCATTTCTGAGCAGTGGAAGCAGCAGTGAGGCTGCGTGGACCTTTTCAGAGAATACCAAGAGCATACCAGGTTGTCTTATTTGCTCCCTTCCTTCCAGAAGTAGGAGGCAGGGACAGACAATTACAAACTCTTCTTTCCATTGGAGTAGTTTTTTTCCTAAATAGTGAGAAAGAATGCGTTTAAGAATGAATCTCCCCCACCCCTGTCTTTAAGTAAAGTGTCTCTTGGTAGCAATCATACTTCATTTGTGGGCTTCATACTTCATAGTGGGCATTTGCATTTATGCATTGATGATGTCTTGTTTTGAAATACAAAATTGTTTTTTCTTTTTTTTTTTCTCTCCAGGAAAGTCCCCAGAGGAAAAAAAGGAAATCAGAAGCTATAGGAACAAGTAACCAGATTGACTTGTTGGCTCTTGGTACAGCAGTTGGTAGTATTTTATTATACAGTACAGTAAAAGGAGAATTACACAGTAAATTGATAGTAAGTATAGATATATGTATGTACGCAGACATATATTGTATATAAAAGACGATGAGAAACTATTAGAGATTTATTAAAAACAAAACAATTCAGGATAATGCTATAGGATCTGTACTATAGGGACTTTTTTCTGCTCCCACATTTAAAATTGTGAACTGTGATATTCACTGATAACTGTAACAGGTAAATGTAATCTTCATTATATGTCAGAATACCAAGAACTGTTGACTAGTTTTAAAATAAAGGTAAAAAGTTCAAGGTATCACGGATAGTGACTGCAGAAAGTGCTCACCACTTCCAGGGCCAGAGAACAAAGGAGGCGGTGGGATTATTGCTGAAACTCAGAGGAGCAGGTATTATCTCTTTGCTGCCATCTCTTGAGGAGGAGTGGCCCTATGGGCTTGGGGTCCAGACCCCTGAGGACAGAGCTCTAGCTGACTGCTAGTGTCTCTGAAAGAAGGGGAGGAGACTAGTTTTCCAGGGGTTGGAAAAATTGCATATTGGGTTCAGCTGCTGCCAAAAGGATTGCCTTGTTGGGGTAAAGATACGCTGGGCTCATGTACACTAGGAGACAGGAAGGAATAGGTCCCTTGTTCTTCCTCCAGCCTTGTCTTCCTCTAGTACCCCTTATTGGTGGTGCCTACTGGCCATGCAGCTGGCAAAGCAAGAATGTGATGTGTGGAGTCCCAGCCCCAGTATCACAGAGCAAAATGAGAGTTTGGCACTACAGGACAGTGATTTAACTTAGCGTAATTTGTTTCAGACGTTATCTATTACATTATGTTTTTGGTATTCTCTGAACTTTTCTCTTTCTATAGGAATGCTTTCTGTATATGTGAATCAAACTGTTTTTTCTTTTTTTAATCTAATTTTATTTTTCTAAAATTTATTTTGAGAGAGAGAGAGAAAAAGTGTGAGATTGTGTGCACCAGTGGTGTAGGGGCAGAGACAGAGAGAGAAAGAATCCCAGGCAGTCTTCCTGCTGTCAGTCCAGAACCTGACTTGAGGTTCATGAACCGGAGCTGAAATCAAGAGTCGGATGCTTAACTAATTTAGCCATCCAGGCGCTCCTGTTTTCTCTTTTAATGTTTTCTTTTTTTTCCCTTCCGAGAGAAAGAGTATTTTAAGCAGCCTCCACGCTCAGCATGTGGAGCACAGTGAAGGGCTCGAACTCATGACCATGAGATCATGACCTGAGCTGAAATCAAGAGTTGGACACTTAACTGACTGAGCCACCCAGACACTCTCCTGTTTCTCTTTTAAGTAACAGGCTCCGTAGGTAATTTGGGACTACATTACGTTGAAAAGAGAAAAAAAAAATTATTCTTTATCTGTCACTGAGAGATGTTTAATAGATTGTGTATTTCTTCATGTATATGTTTAAGAAATACAGTTGAGTTCTTATTTATTTTGTATCCTGATATTTTCCATTAAATTGCAACACGAGCAGGGCGCCTGGGTGGCTTAGTCGTTAAGTGTCCAACTTCAGCTCAGGTTATGGTCTCGCAGTTCCTGAGTTTGAGTCCTGCATTGGGCTCTGCGCTGACAGCTCAGAGCTTGGTGCCTGCTTCAGATTCTGTGTCTCCCTCCCTCTCTCTCTGCCCCTCCCCTGCTTGTGCTTGCTCCCTCACTGGCTCTCAAAAAAATCAATAAACATTAAAAAAAATTAAAAAATTACAGAATGAGCAATTTTCATATTTGTCCAGAACTAGTTATAAACATTTTCAGTGACTGCCAAAAATCCCACTAAATTGGATAGTCCCTTGGTGATTTAGCTATTATTGACTGTTATGGTGGATTCTAATTTTTTGTTGTTATTACACATTTTTTTTTCTGTTTACATGAATTCCATTCCCAGAATTACCTGTAATTAGTCAAAGGGTTTTAATGTTAAGGCTTTTTATGCATAGTATACAAATACTTTCTAGAAGAGTTTTTCTAATTTTACTTGTATCAGCAATGAAAAGACTGTACCTATATTCCAACAGCATTATTTCCACCATTGAATATTCTCATTAAAACAGCAATAACATTGGAGCACCTGGGTGGCTCAGTTAAGTGTCTAACTCTTGGTTTCGACTTCGGTTATGATCTCATGGTTTTATGAGTTTAGACCCCACATCTGGGCTCTGCACTGGCAGCATGGAGCCTACTTGGGATTCTCTCTCACCTCTCTCTCTACCCCATCCCCACTTGTGCTGTGTCTGTCTCTCTCAAAATAAATAATCTTTATTTTTATTTTATTATTATTTTTTAACGTTTATTTTTGAGACAATAGAGACAGAGCGTGAGCAGGAGAAGGGCAGAGAGAGAGAGGGAGATACAGAATCTGAAGGAGGCTCCAGGCTCTGAGCCATCAGCACAGAGCCCGACACGGGGCTTGAACTCACAGACCGCGAGATCATGATCTGAGCCAAAGTCGGCCGCTTAACCGACTGAGCCACCCAAGCACCCCAAAATAAATAATCTTCAAAAAAATTTTTTGAAACCAGCAATAACATTTATTTAAAAGTATGTTACTTATTTTCATATTAATGATTATAAAAACAAAACTGTAAAACAAAGCATTTAGAGGTATAATTAGTAAGAAGGGAATATCTCTTATCTCCTCCCTCCTCTCCAAGTCAAGTGTGATCTTCGTGTAGGCTTTTACCCCCCTGTAGTTGGGAACCCATCCTTTGATTTGATCAGTCTTGTGCTCAGCAGGTACCTAGCCACCTGCGGAGTGTGATAGTTGCTTTACTCAGCTACGGTGGTTGTGGACATAATGCTGATGGAACCGAGAACTCCTTTTTAGATCCTCTTGGTATTTCGTGGGATTCTACATAAATATTTTTTTTAAAGTTTATTTATTTATCAGAAAGGGAGAGAGTGTGTGCCTTTTTAGTCGGGGGAGGTGCAGAGAGAGAGAGGGAGAGAGAGAATCCCAAGCAGGCTTGATGCTGTTAGTGCAGGGCCTGATGCGGGGCTCCATGCCATGAACTGTGAGATCATGACCTGAGCTGAAATCAAGAGTCAGAAGTTTAACCGACTGAGTCACCCAGGAGCCTCTACACATAATCTTTAATAGGGAACGAGTTTATGAAAAAGTAACCAAGTAGGTCAGAGTAAAGAATGTTGGGATGATACAGTGAAGTAGAAAGGGATCAGGCTTTGGACCTAGGCTGTCCTGAGGTTGAATCCTAGTTACCTGGTCATAGATAAGTAGTTTAACTTCTTATTTCTTAAATGGGTATTCTGTAACCTATTTTGCATGCTTTTATTGGAATTTAGATGTAATAGTATATTGTAAGTGCCTAGTGCAGTGCCTGGCATATAATTGGTATTGCGTAAATGTTTTTCGAATATGTTAAGTGAACGAACAAATGTACAGTTGCTTGATTGTTTTTCAGAAGGGTATACTAGCTCCTATCAGTGTATGATAGTGCCATTTTTTTCTGTAACCTTATCAGTATGGGTATTACAATGCTAAGCAAATTGCTAGGTGGACTGACTGAAAATATTACTTCGTTTTGCTTTATATCTCTTGGATTACTAACTTTGAAAATTTTATTTTCTTAAAAAATTTTTTTTGAATGTTTATTTTGAGAGAGAGAGAGAGAGAACAAGTGGGGGACGGGCAGAGAGAAGGAGAGACAGACTCTCAAGCAGACTCCATGTCATCAGCACAGAGCTTGCTGTGGGGCTCGAGCTCATGAACTGTGAGATCATGACCTGAGACAAGATCAAGAGTCGGACACGTAACCGATTGTGCCACCCAGCAGGCGCCCCTGAAAATTTTATTTTCTTACTAAATTCTTTCAGTGGAATTTATCTGTTCATATTTTTATTCAGTTCTTTGTGTATGTGTTTGTGACACAGGACTTAGTTCTTTGAGTGGATAGCTCATACTAGTGGAGGGAAGTATCTAAACTTAACATTTATTTATTTATTGTTTATTTTGAGAGAGACAGTGTATACGCATGAGCAGGGGAAGGGCAGAAAGAGAAGGAGAGAATCCCAAGCAGGCTCTGTGCTGTCAGGGTAGAGCCTGTGGAGCCTGATGTGGGGCTTGATCCCATGAACTGTGAGATCATGAGCTGAGCCAAAATCCAGAGGCAGCCACTTAACCAACTAGGCCACCCAGGTGCCCTTGAACTTAACATTTAAAACTATTTTTCTTTTGAGGTAGGAGCAATCTGTGTAATACAAGCAGTGATTTTGAGGGTTTTTTTTGTTTTTTTGTTTTTTAAATTTTTTAATGTTCATTTATTTTTGAGAGAGAGAGAGAGAGAGACAGTGTGAGTGAGGGAGGGGCAGAGAGAGGGAGACACAGAGTCCAAAGCAGGCTCCAGTCTCCGAGCTGTCAGCACAGAGCCTGACACGGGGCTTAACTCATGAACTGCGAGATCATGACCTGAGCTGAAGTCAGACGCTCAACCGACTGAGCCACCCAGGCGCCCCGTGATTTTGAGTTTTATCCTTAGCTTACATATGTACGTGATGGTGATTCATGTGTTTGTTTAATTGAAGTGGATTCAAGTAGAGTGAAAGTCATAATTGCTTACACTGTAGATGATTTAGCACCTTATTCTGCTGAGTGAGTTTGTCCTGGGATGTATGTGAGGTGGGCGGGAGAGTTGAACTTGCTCTTCCCTAGTCGATGTCTCCATTCCTGTGTGGCTCTAAGTGAATGGGCATCTCACTATGCTGAGTATGTTTAAAGTCTTGTTCGTACGGTATCTTCCTTAACACAAGGAGATATTTAGTGTTTACCTGAAGAAACAGTGATTTCTTTATTGAGAGATGGTTTTGATAGTTTTTTTAAAAAGGATTTTCTGGGGAGCCTGGGTGGCTCAGTCGGTTGGGCGACCGACTTCGGCTCAGGTCATGATCTCGCGGTCTGTGAGTTCGAGCCCCGCGTCGGGCTCTGTGCTGCCGGCTCAGAGCCTGGAGACTGCTTCGGATTCTGTGTCTTCCTCTCTCTCTCTGCCCTTCCTCCACTCACGCTCTGTCTCTATATTTCTCAAAAATAAATAAACTTTAAAAAAAAAAAAAAAGGATTTTCAAGGATAGTTTTGACTAGATGTGATTTTTACCAAAAGTATTGACTTTAAACTCCAAGATTTGACTTTACTAGTTCACTCAAGTGTCACAAACTTTTTGCTACTGTATGTGAGGTGTTTTATCTTGCCTTAGTGCTGGCATTCTTGTGAAAAGCAAGTGGCATTTAGGACTAGCATCCTTTGATTTACGATGCGGAAGTATGTTTTTTCATCAGAGAAGGGAAAGTTAACGTTTGATGAATTTATAGCTGATTTATCTCATTTTTGATGTTGGAAATGGATAGATGTAGGTTAGGGTGTTTTTAGTTAGGTTAACACCTATCTTTTTTGTTAACTGTTAGTGATGATTCCAGGATGTAATTATGTTCTATCAGGCAAGTTTTTTTTTCTTTTAATATTTTTTTCTTTTTGATCTGTAGAGTGGCGGACATGACAACAAGGTCAATTGCATACAGTGGCACCAAGACAATGGCTGTTTGTATAGTTGTTCAGATGACAAACATATTGTGGAATGGAATACACAGACATGCAAAGTAAAGTGGTGAGTAACATTGATGGTTCCATTGTATTGGAGGGGTAACTTGGTTACTGTTGGAAACATGTTAGAGTTTGATAAATCAACACAGTTCTTGGCTGTAGGTAAAGTCTGATATTGGACACAGGGAATGTAGATACTAATGAGGGTGTAGACTTTTCAAGGAACTTTAAATCAAATCAGGCATGCAAGATTTTAGTACGTAAACATTGAATAAATGATACAAGAGTCAAATAACTACACAAGAGAAAAAAAGGTAGCAAGTAATTACTGGTTAGATAAGGTGGATAGTGTTGGCAAGGCCTGGTGGAAGAGAAAGGATTTCAGTTGGGTCTTCTGAGATGGTTAAGATTTGGATAAAAGAGGGTGGGCGAAGGAAGGTAGGGAGATGGCAAGACCAAAGGCTGGGGGAAAGGGAAGTGAAAGATTGGAAGATTACATACTAGGGAATAATGACTGGTAGAGGATATGGGCCAGAATGTCTTAAGAGTTTGACCTTAACGGTCATAGATTAAATTCTCCGCCACTCTTTCAGTTCAAGCACCTAATCCTGTGATAGGCTTTATAGTAGGTGTTCAGTAAGTGTTGAATTAATTCAGCTTGTGCAGATGAGGACCCTAAGAAGGCTAATGATGCCCATGATCTTACAGCTAATAAGTGGCAAGGAAAGAGTTCTTATCTTGCTCTATCGAATTCTGGTACGGTGCTTTTCTACTGTATTAAAACTACTTTCTTGGAGTTTTGGATTCTGTGTAGGAAGCAGGAGAGAGCCACTGAAGGTTATGTCTTGGGAATCCCGTCACCAGGCTAATGCTGTAGGAAGTGGTGGTCTGCCAGCACTGTGTTGAGTATATGGAGAGGAGCAGGCTCAAAGGCAGAGAAGCCAGATTCTAGGTGGTTGTGGTAGTTCCAAGTGTAGGATGGGAAGGTTGGGAAGGTTGGGAAGTGACATTGAAGAAGATAGCAACTAAGAACATTTGGGGAGCCTACAAGAGGGTATTAAATGACAGAAAGGAGTTAAATGTAACCATTTTCAGTTTTGTGAATTTACTAGGCAAGTAGCGTGGTGCAGTTCATAGAAATTATAGCCAGAAGAGGGAAATGGTTTTTGAGTTTTTAAACAAGTTGAATTTGAAATAATACATGAAAGGCAAGACCCAGCAGATCGGGTGGTGAGTAGAGGCTTAGAATTTGCAGGCGGGTTTGGGGTGGGAGGTGCAGATGAATAGGTAAGCTGCCTAGAGGTTCAGTAAATGTTTGTCTCCATTTACCTGTGGCAGCAGTTTCCCCACCGATGACTGTCAGAAACACCTGTCGAGATTCTCACCGACTGGGTCTGGGGAGGGGCCAGGCAACTCTGTCTTTAAAATGCTGCCCGGATGACGATTCACAATGTCACGTGCTTCACGTAGGGACTACTAATGTTCAAGGCTCTGTTCAGCACATTCTGCACAGTATTGTATTTAATCATAGCACTGTGAGGTGGGCTCTGTTCTTGTTTTACAGTTGAGAAATGGGTTGGGTCAGAGCCTGAGCTCTTATGCACACTTCCTTCTACAATATTGTGTTCCCAGCTTCATTCTTGGCATTCCTATGCTGCTGTCAATGGATTCTGTGTTCCATTTTAGGTACAATGTGTTGAATTCTATGAAAGATGAGGATTTAGTTCTCGCCCTCTCCCCTTTCCCTTCTCCCCCCTTCTCCATTCTCCCAATATTATTACATCACAGGTTGTTTTTTTTTTAATGTTTATTTTTGAGAGAGCACGAACCAGGGAAGGGTAGAGAGAGAGAGAGAGAGATGCAGAGTCCGAATCAGGCTTCGGACTCTGTGCTGTCTGCACAGAGCCCAACGTGGGGCCCGAACTCACAAATTGTGAGATCATGACCTGAGCCGAGATAAAGAGTCGATGCTTAACCAACTGAGCCACCCAGGCACTCCTTCATTTTCTTTGTAGCATATATTTGATAATTTCATCTTCTCTGTTTATTTGATCTTTCTCTAGTACAGTCTGTTGTTACCTAGATGTTGCATCTCCTGGACTGATCTTTTACGTTTCTTTGTTCTCTTATTTTCCCTTTCGTCTTTTTCTTCTGTTACCAGGGAGATTGCCTCAGTTTTACCTTCCAAATCTTCTGTTGAAATCTTACATTTCTTTTAGCCATATCTTTAATTTCTGGGAGCTTTGTTTCTGTTCTCTTAATATTTCTTTTTGTTGCATCATGTTTCTTTGATGGATGTAATATTTTCTAACTCTCTGAAGATAATTACAGGATTTTAAAGTATTTTTTGTTCCTTATATCACCTCCCTCTTGAGGATGTGTTTTGATTTTTAGCTTCTGTCTTTTATGTTAGTTAAAGGCATTCTTCAAATGACTGGGGATCCTTGTCTGCCTGTTGCTATATGAGAATGAAACATGAAAAAGCTGATTGGAAGCCTTGTGTAGGTGGTGGCTTAATTGCTGGGCTTCATTTGTGGAGTGATGGGGAAGCCTTCAAATGTCAGTATGTGCGGGTTGTTACTCTGGCACCAGTCACATTTCGTAGGGAAGAATCTTCTCGTCTAGTACTTTTCAAGCTCTGATGTGCATGTGAATTACGTGTGCAGACAGAGCTGCTTTTAGGTCTAGGTTGGGTTTGGAGCCGAAGTCTTAGTAAGTTCCCAGGTGCTGCTGGTGTAGGAGATTACACTTCGGAGTTGGAAAGCTCTTAATGGAAGCTGGGGAGGGAGCTTGGCAGTGGTGGTAGTTCTTTGCTAGCCTCCAGTGCTGAGTGAGGAGGTAGATTCAGGGAAGCTTGTCAGGGTGGTGATCACATCTTGTTTTTATATGTATGTTAAGTGAATAGGTGTTGAATAATATAAAATGTTGAAGCTGTGGGAATTGTTGAGAAATCGTCAAAAATGTTAGGAGCTGAAAAGGGTAAGGGAAAAGTCCTGTATTATTGCTGCATTTCCTTGATTACTCGTGAGGGTGAGTGTTTTCATGTTTATTGACAATTTGTATTTCTTCTGTGAATTGCTTGTTTATATCTTTTGTGTGTTTTTATTTTGAGTTCTTTTTTTTCAAACCTGATCTATTTCTTGAATATAAAGAGCTGTTAATGTATTCTTAGTATTAATCTTTTTCCTGTAGTATATATTTTTGATACTTTCTAGATTTTTGGTTTTAAATTTATGACCTGTTTTGTGGTACAGAAGTTTTACTTATTTAAATCAGGTTCTTTTTCCCATTATGATTTCTGGTTTGTAATTGTTTTGGAAGGCCTTTCCTAAACCAGGATTACGAAAACACTCTCCTGTGTACTTTTTAATACTTATTTTTAATCTGTTAGTTTTAGTTTAATCAGTCAAATTTTTTGTGTGTGTAGGATAAGAGAGGAATCTACTTTCGTTTTTCCAAATGAGTAGTTTGACGTATTCCAATGTGACTGACAAAGCAGTGTTTTACTTTATAATTAATGTCTTTTGGTAAGAGGATTGCTACTGTTATCTCTTGATTTTATAAGTGAATAACCAAGCTCCTTGTTTATAAAAATATTAATGTGTGCAACAAAGTACAAAGACTCATGCTGTTAATCATATTTCAGGTATTAGAAGGGGATTATCTGTACTTGATTTATTTTACTCTATCAGATGAGGGTGCACCTATGTTGATCTGAGGTAGAAATAAGCTTTTTGGACTGTAGCTTCAGAAGTAATTTGTGTTGCCAAGTAAATTAAAGGCCAAGCTTCCCACACAGTGTGGGAACCGTGTGGGGATAGGATGGACTTGTGGAGATCCAGCCAGCCGGGTAGTTTCCTGGGCATTAAAAAAATCCACCTCATACACAGGGTACACAACTACCCATTTTACATTCTTAAATCTCTTACTCATCCACTTTCTGGTGCCTCTTGAAAAATCTCTGGGCAGGCTTTACCTCAGTGTTATGTCCAAAGTTAGTCACCTTACACAGGCTTTTAGGGAATAATTGCATAGAACTTTAAGTGATATTTTTAATGCCTGATTTGTTTTTTTGTGTGTTTTTTTTTTTTTTTTTTTTTGCTTTGAGTAAAGCTTTCTCTGCATTCATTGAGATATGTTTTGTTTCTCTTCACTATACAGCAAATGGAAAGGTGACAATAGCAGCGTCAGTTCCCTGTGTATTAGCCCAGATGGAAAGATGTTGCTTTCAGCTGGTCGAACAATCAAACTATGGGTTTTGGAGACCAAAGAAATCTACAGAGTGAGTGAATCAAATTAGTGTAAGCCTAACAGTCACCTAGAGTAAGTATGGAGAAGGGCAGAAAGTCTGAGCCATAGATTATTGTTTTAAGAGTACAGATTTGTTATTTTCAGGCATATCAAATAGTAGAATCAGTAGATGAAAGTTAGCTTCGATAATCTGGTGTGTTGATATTTAATACGTTAGATATATCCATTTTACATGCATTTGAGAAATGATTAGAACAAATAAGTGGAACTTGAATTAAAAATCTTTTACTCTGCTATGTAGTGATAGAGTAGGTTTGATTTCTCCCTTGCATCTCGTGTTTAGTACATTTGCAGTATTGGGCCATGGGGATATTAGTAGTGTATTTTTGAGTGTACGAGGGGGTGTACGTTTGGTGCTGTGATGATGCCTTAAAATTGTGGTTTCGACTCACTGAGAGTAAAATGAGGACCTACAATTCCTTGGCTGTGTCTGAGCACCCAGGCGCCCCTTTAAACATGGATAGAATTAAGAAGATCTTTAATGCGGAATGGGAAAAATAAAGATCTTGGGTAGGGCCATGGGAGTTATGAGTGCATGGTGAGTTTTCAGTATTTTCAGATGGAGCTTTTAGTTTTTATTTTTTTATTAAAATTTTTTTTAATGTTTATTTTTGAGAGAGAGAGAGAGAAAGAGAGAGAGAGAGAGAGAGACTAGGGGAGGGGCAGAGAGAGATTCAGACACAGAATCTGAAGTAGGTTCCAGGCTCTGAGCTGTCAGCGTAGAGCCCGACACAGGCTAGAACCCATGAACCACAGGATCGTGACCTGAGCTGAAGTCAGAGGCTTAACTGACTGAGCCACCCAGGTGCCCCTCAGGTGGAGTTTTAAAAGTGCATGGAATGTAGCACAGGTAATCTTAGCTGCATAGGATAAAATTTAGCTGTTACCTTTAGTCTGGACTTCTGATTTCAGACATGGATCATCTGTATTGTTTATGGTCCAAAAGGACTCTTCACTGTTGTCCCTGTTCTGTGTCCTCTCCTAAATGAGACTGAACTTTCTCTAGCACTTCACAGGACATGCGACGCCCGTTTCCTCACTCCTCTTCACTACTGTCAGACCTCCTAGTGAGAGCCAGCCCTTTGATGGGGTCACCGGCCTTTATTTCCTGTCGGGAGCAGTGCATGACCGGCTACTTAACGTCTGGTATGTAGTCTTGGGCCTGGGAGGTAGCGTTGCCTAGAAGGAATCTGTCATAGCTTGTATGGTTAATATAAATGATGAATGTGAGACTTGCTTTATTGTATTTAACGTTAGATTTGCCTTGACTTGTAATGAAGAATTGAGCCTGCTTAAAAAACAGACTGTATGAGAAAAATTTAAGAACATTATATAATAGTACCACATCTCTGCTTGCTTGGAAGTAGAGGGGTCTGAATATTTTTGTGACTGGGCAAGTTATAAATAGCCTTTTTAAAAAAAATTAGGATAATGTCTGATTTTCTTGAAAAAGGACTGTTGGGTTAGTGCAGTAATGTTTATTTACTGAGGTTTTACTGAGAACATTTAATTCCTTGGATACGTCTCAGAATGCCCAGTAGCTCCCCCCGCCCCTTTTCTTTCTTTTCCTCTTTTTTGCAGTAGTTGCTGTTCCTAATTTCCTTGGAATTGCTCTTTTTTTTTTAAAGATTGTATTTTTTATGTTAGAGCATGAGTGAAGGAGAGAGAATCTTAAGCAGCCTCCACGCTCAGTGCAGACCCTGACGTGGGGCTTGATTTCATAATTCTGGGATCATGACTGAGCTGAAAGCAAGAGTCAGATGCTTAACTGACTGAACCACCCAGGCACCCCTTTAAGATTGTATTTTTAAGTAGTCTCTACAACCAATTTGGGACTTGAACTTAGTAACCCTAAGATCAAGAGTTGCATGCTCTACCAACTGAGCCAGCCAGGCACCCCTGGAACTACTTTTCTTTTACTTTAAAAAAAATTTTTTTTTAACGTTTTTTTATTTATTTCTGAGAGATATAGAGATAGAGTGTGAGCAGGGGAAGGGCAGGGAGAGAGGGAGACACAGAATCTGAAGCAGCTTCAGGCTCTGTGCCGTAAGCACAGCACAGAGCCTGATACGGGGCTCGAACTCACAGACCACGAGATCATGACCCGAGCCGAAGTCGGCCGCTCAACCAACTGAGCCACCCAGGCGTCCCCCCGGAACTACTTTTAAAAGTAAAAATTAATTTGGTATTAAATGGCCATCAGAAAGTTTTTAAATTTAAGAAAATAAGAGTTGTCTTGGATTTTATGAGAGCTGATGGTGAAGCTAACTTTTTTTAAAACACCTGCTATTCAGATAAAATCTGGAGATTTAAACAAGTAGTTTCTCGTCCTAGTAACCAAAGTTGAGCATGTTCTTGACCATATAAAGTTACTATGAATTTATCCCAAACAATAGTCAGAAGTGTGGAAATCTCCAAACACGTAGTCCGTGAGGTAGTTGTGTAGGGAAGGTTCATGAGGCCCCATGTGGACCTCTGTTCACCTTCAAACCATCAACTGAGCCATAGTCCCTAATTATCTTTTCAGAATCACGTTGTGTTGGTTTTCTGTCCTGTGTCTGGTTTTTGAGGTGTGCCTACTGGGATAATTTAGTTCTGTAAGGTTTAACACTTGCATAAGAAATTAGCAATGCCAGAAAGCTAAAATCTGCCACCAAATCCTCCTGACGTTACTTGGATGTTTCAGACTTAAAAATTCTTTGCCTGTTTGGCTCCCTAGACCTAGGGGTCTTCGACTACAAAATTTCTTTCTTTTATTTTATTAAAAAATTTTTTTAATGTTTATTTTTGAGAGAGACCTGTGTGAAGGGGGGAGGGGCAGAGAGAGAGAAAGGGAGACATCAAATCTGAAGCAGGCTCCAGGCTCTGAGCCGTCAGCACACAGCCCGATGCAGGGCTCGAACCCACAAGATCATAACCTGAGCCAAAGTTGGATGCTCAACTGACTGAGCCACCCAGGTGCCCCTACAAAATTTCTTCTGTAAAAGAGAAACTGATTTCTGTTGTCTTAACATCCCCCAAATAGTATGCATATGCCTGTGGGCTTCCTAGTAACAGAGGAATAAACTTGAAAAATTAAAAACCCTATTAAAAGGCTGCCTCCAAAGGCCATTTATGGAAAACTTTGTGTTTTGGTAGGTAGAAGAAGCCTAAGGTTCCCTGGTAGTTACCTTTGAAAGACACATTTCTGTTAGGAAATAACATTTTGCTTAAAATTAAGCAAAAAAACAAAACAAAAAAACACTTTCATATTACATATTACTGTAAGGACAGTACTGTCTCCTATTGTTGAGCTAAGATACCAGTTTCTTTTGTATAAAGTAGTCTGATGGAAGTGATTTTGATTTCGAATAGTATAAATGCCTTCAAGTTAGAATTAGTGTTGTTTTATGAAGAATTCATAAATGGGAATACTTAGAAGTGATCAAATAAAATTCTCAGTTTTCTTCTAGACACAAAAATATTGAAAGATTGTTTACTGGTGAATGTGTGTGTATATATATATATATATATATACATACATACATACATAATATATATATATATTTTGTAATGTTTATTTTTTTCCCCAAGGGGAGAGCGTGTGCAGGTGTGTGAGTGGGGGAGGGGCAGAGTGAGGGGGAGACACAGAACCTGAAGCTGCACAGAGCCCGACGTGGGGCTTGAGCTCATAAGAACTCACAAGCCATGAGATTATGACCTGAGCCGAAGTCAACTGGACGCTTAACTGAGCCACCCAGGCGCCCTTGTTTATTAGTCCATGTATAGAGTCTCACTAGTTGATAAAAAGAAACTGATTTTGAATTGTGTTTGCAAATCATGTTTTTTACTGTTACTCAGTCTTTTTTTTTTTTAATTTGTGCCTTAGATTTTTATTGAGGTTTAATCGATATATAATAAACTGCACATGTTCTTCCTCTTTTATTTTTATTTGTTACCATTATCTTTATTTTTTTCAACTTTATTGTAGAAGAATTGACCTATAACATTGTGTAAGTTTAAGGTGTATGGTGTGATGATTTGATACACACTTTTATTGCAGAGTGATTATCAGAGTTTATTGCTATCTCCATCACCTCACATAATTACCATTTCCTTTTTGTGGCAAGGATAAGATCTGTTCTTTTAGTAACTTTGAAGTATATAATACAGTCTTGTTAACTATAATCACTGTTTTACACTAGATCTTCAGACCTCATTCATCTTATAGTTGAAAGTTTGTACCCATTCACCAACAACCTGTCTCCATTTCTCCTCTCTCCTATACCTGGCACCCACCATTCTCCTATTTCTATATGTTATGAATAACACATATTTAAAGTATACATTTCGATGAGGTTTGACATATGTATACATCCTTGAAATCATTAACGTGATTGACAGTGACCGTGTGCATTGCTCCTAAGAGTCTCTTGATATCCCTTTGTAATCCTCATCCCCATCTCAGTTGCCAGGCTTGTTGACATGTTTGGGACATTACAGATAAAGTTGTTATAGACATCTGTGTATAGATCTTTGTACGGACATAGGATTCATTTCTCTTGGGTAAATACCTCGAGTGCAATAGGTAGATCATATGATAGGTGCCTATTTAACTTTTCAAGAAATTGGCAAATTTGGGCACCTGGGTGGCTTAGTCAGTAGAGCATGCGACTCTTGATGTCAGGGTCATGAGTTCAAGCCCCACGTTGGAGCTACTGAAAAAAAAATTGTCAAGATTTTTCAAAGTGATTGTACGATTTTACATTCTGACCAGCTGTGTATAAGAGTGCAAATTCTTTCATATCCTCACCAATGCTTGGTTGATACAATCATTTAACTGTAGCCATTTTAATAGGTATGTAATGGTATCTCCCTGTGGTTTTGTATTTCCCTAATGTCTGCTCATGTTGAGAATCTTTGTCCTGTTTGCTATCTGGATATGTTTCTTCATTTTCTAAATGAAGTGTCTGTTCATATGTTTGGCCAATTTTTTATTGGGTTTTCTTACTGAGTTTTGAGTATTCTTTGTATGTTCTGAATATAAACCCCTTATCGAGTATATGCTTTGCAAATATTTTCTTCTAGTATGTACCTTGTCTTTTTGAAGAGAAGTTGTTTTTAATTTTGATGAAGTCCAGATCATGTTTAGGGATCTTTGCTTAATTAATCCAAGGTGACAAAGGTTTTCTCCTGAAAGATTCAGTTTTAAGGCTTGCATTTGGTTCTGTGGTCTGTTTTGAGTTACTTTATGTATATGGTACAAGGCAGATTTTTTAAAATTTGTACTTAAATTCCAGTTAACATACACTGGAATATTAATTTCAGGTGTACAATAGAGTGATTTAGCACTGCCGTACAACACCCAGTGCTCATCACAAGTGCGCTCCTTAATCTCCATCACCTGTTTAGTCCATTTCCCAGCCCCCAGCCACCAGTTCTCTGTAGTTAAGAGTCTGTTTCTGGTTTGCCCCTCTTTTTTTTCTCTTCATTTGTTTTGTTTCTTAAATTCCACATATGCGTGGAATCATATAGTATTTGTTTTTCACTGAATTATTTCACTCAGTATAATACTTTCTAGTTCCACTCCTGTCACTGCAAATGGCAAGATTTCATTTTTTATGGCTGAGTAATAATCCCATGTATGTGTGCGTGGGGGTATATATTACATCTTTATCCATTCATCAATGGGCTGTTTCCATAATTTGGCTATTGTAGATATTTGGTATTGTAGGAATATCAGGAAGCATGTATCCTTTGAATTAGTATTTTTATATTTGAATACATATCTAGTCAGGCTGTTGCTGGATTATAGGACAGTTCTGTTTGTTTGTTTGTTTATTTATTTATTTATAGCGAGCCAGTGAGAGAGAGGAGCAGAGAGAGAATTCCAAGCATGCTCCATGCTGCCACTGAAGAGCCTTATGTGGGGCTTGATCCCACGGACTGCAAGATCATACCTGAGTCAAAAGCAAGAGTCAGATGCCCAATGACTTAGCCACTTAGGCCACCCCTATTTTTAAATTAAAAAAAAAATGTCTATTTAGGAGAGAGAGAGAGGGTTACAGGGGATCCAAAGCAGGCTGTGCACTGACAGCAGCAAGCCCAAGTGTGACTCGCACTCACGAACTGGGAGATCATTGCCTGAACCCAAATCAGATGCTCAACTGACTGAGCCATCCAGGCACCCCCCTATTTTTAACTTTTTGAGGAAACTCGCTAACTTTGCCAGAGTGGCTGCACCAGTTTGCATTCCTGAATGGATGGAAATTTATGTTTTTGTGTTAGGAATATCCATACCCTTTGTTGAAAAGACTGTTTGCAGTGAACTGGTTTTGCATATATACATGGATATACAACTACAATTGGTTCTTCTTATTTGGAGTTGTTATGTTGTATAAAGTCCTCGAGCACTGAGTCAGTGATCACACTGAACTGTGATTCCTCTGGGAAATACAAGGTTAGGTTTTTGCAAGCCTCGTTGGTCACACTTTTGCCATCTAATCAATATATAGTCTTGTTTTATGTGTGCTTCTGTTTAAAAATACTTCATATATATAGTTGATTAGCTCCTGTCAGAACAGAGTGTACCTAACACAAATATTTATTCCCATAAGGCACATCATAGCTTTTTTTGCTCTTACATACATGAAACAGCACTTTAGCACTATACTTAGGGCGCTTTTTATTTTGATTTTTAATTTTTTTTTTTTGAGAGAGAGGGGGTGCAAGTGAGGGAAGGGCGGAGGGAGAGAGAGAGAAGTGGGGCTCACCCGAATTAGGGCTTGAACTCCCCTGAAGCAGGGTGTGGGGCTCGTGTTAACCTGATGGAGGGCTTGAATTCACCGTGCGATCATGACCTGAGCCAAAGTAAGGTGCTTAACCTACTGAGCCATCCGGGTGCCCTCTTGAAGGGACATTTTAAACCGTGAAATCACCAACAAAAAGCATGAAAGCAAAAAAAGTGGCACTAAAAAAGTACTTCTTAGTATTCTAAATAATACTACTGATATTAAATGATACTAATAATACTTCTGTAGTGTGTAGCTGAAGTAAGAAGTCAGAGCATAGCCTTATTTAACGTTGTGGGAAACTCTGTACTATTTTTCACTGCTCTGTTCAAGACCATGGAAGTTCCACAAATTCAGATTCAGAGGCTAACAAATTTTAGCAAGTAGGTAAATTCTCAAAGAAGGAATCCACAAATAATGAGGATCACTTGGGTTAAATATACATATGGGTCTATTTCTGGACGCTGTTTTCTTTGTATTGCTATTGTGTGAATTATCAGATTAATCTCTAGATTCTGTATAAACCCAGTCAAAATCCCAGCAGACTCTCTTGTAGGAATTGACCATCTGATTTTAAAATTCAAAGGGAAATGCAAAAGATGTAGAATAACCAAAGCAATGTTAAAAAAGCAGAATAAAGTTGGAGGACTCAGACTGCCGGATTCTGGACTCGTCAAGCTGCAGTAATCCAAACAGTGTGGTACTGGCATCAAGATAAGCAAATTAGTGGAAAAGAATAGAGAATGTTACTCATTGCTTAAATCTGCATAAGGGCATCAGTGCTTTCTCTTTTTCCCTGTATCTATGTTAAATCTCAGTGACATAAATGGGTCCAGGTTTGATCTGTAGTCACTTTATTTAGCTTCAGAAGATGCAAAAGCTATTGGGAATCTAACGCTGTTACTCCCTTTAGGTGCTCATCTTTTTTTTGTTGTTAAATTTCTTATTACCTAATCGTGGGTTTTGTTTTCTAGGCAGGTCCGGTCAGAAAACAAAGAAAAGAATGCAGTGATGTCTTTTACAGTTACAGACGAACCTGTCTATATTGACTTGACATTGTCAGAAAATAAAGAAGAGGTAAATGGCTCAATTTTTGAGAACTTGTTTTTGGATTTCACAAATTACAGTTTTTAAAGTTAGTGATTTGATGATTTAATGATTGGGAAAGAAGGGGACATGAAGGAAGAACAAAATATAACAGAAATCTTCGTAGACTGTCCGGAGTAACCTTTAAATAAATCATTATGGTATGCACTTACGAGCAGGGGGACTGTGCCCAGTGGCGTTTTCAGGGATCTTTTTTTTTTTCTTAATTTTTTTTAAACATTTATTTATTTTTGAGAGGGCATAAGTAGGGGAGGGGCAGAGAGAGAGGGAGACACAGAATCCGAAGCAGGCTCCAGGCTCCGAGCCGTCAGCCCAGAGCCCAACGCGGGGCTCGAACCCACAGACCGTGAGATCATGACCTGAGCTGAAGTCGGATGCTTAACCAACTGAGCCACCCAGGCGACCCCGTTTTCAGGGATCTGACTGCTCTGACACGTGGGGCCTGCCACTTTCTTTTGTCAGTGACTTTACACTTGATAGTGACTTTGCTCCTATAACTTCCAGGCTGCATTCTCCTTGTTACATTCTTGGCTTAAACTTATTTCTCTGCTTGACAACAACTCCAGTTGTTGTTTAGGTGATAGTAATTTTAAGTGCAAGAAGTTTCATAAGTATATTATGAAAGCCATTCTCCATTAGAGTAATCAGTTTAATTTTTCTTTTAGCCTGTCAAGTTAGCTGTTGTTTGCAAAGATGGTCAAGTTCATCTTTTTGAACACATATTAAATGGGTAAGTAAGAAATTTCTCAAGGCAAACTTACTTTCTTTTCCTGTTTTTTACTCCTACCTCAATATTCTTTGCCTTATATTAACTTTTCATTTAGATTGTTTTGAAAGCATTATTAATTCTTTATCCATATGACTATATACATTCCTAGTCAGGATTCAAGTTTTTGGAGTTGTAGACCATTTCTTTGTATTTGTGGGTAGTAAAGTGGTTTTATGATACATGCTTAGTAAATGTTGACAGTTCTAAGGATACGTTTTGTTTTCTTAAAAATTTATTTATGTTTATTTTGAGAGGGAGAGAGAGAATCCCAAGCATGCTCTGTGCTGTCAGCTTAGAGCCTGACGTGGGACTTGATTTCATGAACTGTGAGATCATGACCTGAGCCGAAATCAAGACTTGGGTGCTTAGCCAACCTAGCCACCTAGGTACCCCTCTAGTGATACATTAAAATTTTTTTAACATTTCTTTATTTTTGAGAGACCGAGACAGAGAACGAGCAGGGGAGGGGCAGAGAGAAAGGGAGACACAGAATCCTAAGCAGGCTCCAGGCTCCCAGCTGTCAGCACAGAGTCCAACGTGGGGCTCGAATCCACGAACGGACCGCAAGATCATGATTGAGCCAAAGTCGACACTTAACCGACTGAGCCACCCAGGAGCCCCTCTAGTGATATATTTTAAAAGAAAGTGGTTCAGTTGGAAAACTTTGCTTGTGAACTTGGTAAAACCTTAATTTTTAACTTTGGTAATAGTTTCCCTTTGCCATACATATGTGGATCAATGAAGCATGGCGATGCTATTGTTTTGGTGGACAGAGGGGGTGTTGCTGTTAGCATGTGTAGTAGTCATACCATGTGTAGTAGTCATAGACCAAGGATCAGTAAATTATGACCTGTGGGTCAAATCCAGTATTCCCATACATGGCTCCCCAAAACTAAACTATTTATTATCTGCTCTTTATAGAAAGCTTGGCAACCTTTGCCATGCTCTGTAAACATGGTCTGAGACTCAATCATGTAAACTTTAAGATGGTTTCAACTTTCTGTCAGTTGGTATTCTTTTACAATCCTAGTGTAGGAATTTATTTAAATATAAAATCGTTATGAAAGCAGAAAACATTTTAAAACATTTAGGATGTGTAGACCATAGATTATAAAGCCTAATCCTTCCTGCATTGAATTCTATTCCTTGAGTTCTATTCTGTTAACATTTTGGTGTGTAACACTCGAGACCTTTATTGATACAGTCATACACGTATGTGGAATATATATCTAAGGGCTCAGAGAGGGTGGGCTGTCATGAGAACTTGGGCATCCCTCTTTGGGCAATAGTAAGCCATTGCTTTAATGCAGAAGATTGACGAGGTTTGACCTCATATGTTAAGTGTTGACATTAAGCTTTGAGTCATTCTGTCGGATCTGTTTAGAATAGACTACAGAGGGGTAAAAGGCCAGAAATCATGGATGGAGATGGTTGTGGAGTCAGGATAACTAGGAGGCATGAGCTGGAAGGATGGTGTGGTGCACTTGTTGGGAATGAGATGTCTGCGGTGTGAGGAGTGAGAGGCTGAGACACAGTGAAGGGCAGGGCTCTTGGAGGTGGGAGGGTACTGAGCCGGGATGACCGTGTTGTCAGAAGCGTCATCAGCCTGTGTAGATATGGAGTCTGCTAAGAGAGGAATTCCTCAAGGGTAGTGTTAGAATGACAGCCACTAGAATCTTCAAGAAATATGGGGGAGTGACCCAGAAATCACTGGATGACAGCAGGAGAGGGAGGTAGCTGGTATTTGGTAACAACACTTTCCAAGGTTTTAGAAGGGAAAGAGGGAGAGACTGCTCATCTTGAAATGTCCGTGAAGAATAAGGAACACACTTAAATCCTGTCCAAGGCTTCTGACACAAAGGCTATGGAGAGAAAACCTGTAACTTGGGAGATCTGCCCTGATGAGCCAGCGTAGAGCAAGAAGGTGAAGAAAGCCCTTAGAGAAAAAAATAGATAATGGAATTTTGTTGATTATATTAGATGATGGGCTTTTGTCGATTATATTTTGCTGATAATTTTGCTCCTGGAACTGGATTGCAGAGGTCATGGTGCGGCTTTTGGGGGTTGGAAGCAGTTGGAGATGGGCTGGTTGGAACAGGGCATGTGCAGAGAGTCCTCTGGGGCTGATGCTCAAGGCAGTGAGAGAGCACCTGGGAGCTTGGGGCCTCTCGTGGGGCTTGACAATGGGATGGAAGAGCACATGGGTGTCCAGGCAGATTTAGTGGTGAGGTCTTCTTGGTAGATAAGGTCTTGACAGCAACACCAGTGCCCGTGGGGACCCTGGTCACTCTGGAGATAGCGTGGAGGCCACTGGAGGGCTACATTTCTTGACTTGACGCCAGCTTCAGAGCATTCACATGAGACGTTTCAAATTTTCTAATCTAATTTTTTTTCATTTTTAGATACTGCAAAAAGCCTTTGACTTCAAATTGCACAATTCAGATAGTGACACCGGGGAAAGGCAAGAAATCAACACCAAAACCCATTCCTATTCTAGCAGCTGGGTTTTGCTCAGACAAAATGTCATTGTTGCTTGTATATGGCAATTGGTTTCAGCCCACCATTGAGCGAGTGGTACGTAGATACTACTCTGGAGTAAAGCAATATAGCATCGACATGGATGTGAAAAAAATGATTTTGGAGTGATTCACTGCCCTGCTTATTTGAATTCTTAAAAACATGTTGTGTATTTTCCCCTATCTAAAGGACCTTTCACTGGGTAGTTTATTTTAGTTTGTGAGAGCCATATATATAATTTTACTTCACCTGGCATATCCAAAATATTTTAATCCTTAGTATGAAGAATTTGAGATATTTTATTCCCCTTCCTTTATCTGGTATTGTGTCTTTGAAATCTGCTATGTATTTTCCCTTATGAGCACACTTGAGTTTGGAATGGCCCCATTTCAAGTGCTCAGTAGCTCCACGTCCCCAGTGACTAACATTTTGGTCAGCACAGGTATGAATGAATTTTACCCAGTTACCCAAAAGATAAATCTTAATAAAAGAGCTCTTAGTAACAGTACTCCTTGAGTATTCTAAGTGGAAATGTAATGGGTGGTGCAATTACTTAACTTTTTTGAAAGTTTCTTTGGAGACTTTTGGTGAGTTATGAGCGTGTCCAGTAGGTGATTTCTTCAGCTTGCATTTATACTGCTTTGATTCAGTGAGGCCCTCTGGGAGATGATGAGTGGAATATTGCATGCCCATGCAAACTCTTGTGGAGTTTATTTTCCTTTTTGAGAATTTAATACATGGATATGGTTTAATAAAAAAAGGAGAAAGATGTTAATCTGTAAACCTAACTCTCCTTGCTGTACCTGGACCCCCTCACCGTCCTCTGCACGTGTAGCCATTGTTTCCTGCTTGTTTTGTGTCCTTCCAGATGCTGATGAATTATATGGGCACAGAGAATTAATAAAACCTTAAAGCCTTATGGGTAACACGTACTTTGCTGCATCCAGTTGTCCCCCTTGTAATGGCATATCAGGATGTAGAGATCCACCTTAGAGCAATTTGTTCATCAGCAGTGCTGTCTTTGACTTGCTTGTGGAAAGTCTAGCAGGGAGGAAAGTTTAGTAGGGGACCCTAAAAAGCCCAGATTATTCTTTACAAGGGTGACAAACTGGAATGTTTAAAGATCTGTTATAGTTTAAAAACCTGTTGATCTTTTAAAACTATGCATGTGAGAATTTTGAGCCGTTCATAACTGAAGAAAGTACATGTTATGCTTAATATCTTCAGAGTCGACCCACTTTTCTCTGCCGCCGTCAGTCTGAGTGGTGATCAATCTAAGTGGCTCAGTTTTGTGGAGAAGCTTTCTATACTTTTTTGGGTTTTTATGAAAATGCACAAGTAATAGGCATTAGCTTTTCATGTTGTTCTTATTCCCAATTGCTTTTTTTGACGTTTTTCCCCCTTCACTCCCCCCCCCCCCCTTAAAATTATGTTCCTAGGCTTTAAGTTCCAAAGAACCGCACATGTGTTTAGTAAGAGACATTTCAAACTGCTGGGCCCCCAAAGTAGAGACGGCTATAACAAAGGTGAGTGCATTTCGTATTAGAAGTTGAGAAAAAAGAGATTTGGTGAATTGGATTGTTATATAATACTATGTTTAGACTCCTCCTTATGATCTTAGCAGATTTGTGGGATGAAGTTTTAGGTAACAAGATTGTACAACTTCTTTCCTGTGCTTTTGATTTGCCGAATGAATGAGTGAATAGACAACTAAAAGTTAAAGACCTTCAGGAGTTAGTCTCTCACCCCATGTGTGATCATTAAATAAATACCACATTTACCAATAACTTGTTTTGCTGATTTCAGCATTTAAAGGAAGAATCCTATATTTAAGGATATAAAGCCCAAAATGATTGGTCTGGAATTTAATACCATATTTAAGCTTATCATCGTGATGCTTTATTTTGAATATAACATGACATCTACGTGTAGAAACATGTTTGGCAGTTTAACGAGACAAGAAAAGCCAAGACCTGCTATGATGACATCCATATATGGTTTCGCTTCTGGCTGAGTTTCAGAGATGACACCTTTCTCTTGGCTGTCTGAGCATTTCTGGCAAAGCTGGATTAGTGGAGGTGGTCGTAAAATGTACCATTTCACTCTCTAATGTTTTTAAGTAATCTGTAAATGTTGTTTTTCCTGGTTTTTACTCGTGTGCTATTGAATGCTTTAAAACTATAAACTTTCAAATTATAATTTAGAAATTAACATTTAATTAAAATTTATCTCTAATTCTTACCATATTAAGTTAATTATATTAAGATTTTCTAGTAGAAAACCTTTTAAAAGCTGTTTTCTCATTGGGGCTAACTCTTGCAAGGACTAAGGCATGATTCCCTCTGTCACATGCCGGCTATTCCTTTTTTAACAGGTGAGAACACCAGTGATGAATTCTGAAGCAAAAGTTCTGGTGCCTGGGGTACCAGGTCATCATGCAGCTATCAAGCCTGCTCCTCCACAAACTGAGGAAGTAGAGAACAAGAGGAAATTAGGGGAAAATGAGGTAATACAGTCACCGTGATCATTTTTGAAATATAAGATTACTCATGAGACTAACAAATCTATTGGATAGAGCCAAACTTGAAACTTTAGAAACTTAACTGAGATTGCTGCTGGTTCCCTCTCATCCCCAGCAGCACAGGTTCAGAAATTCCAGATTGTAACCTGAGACTTCTACTTGAGCCCTGTTAATGGAGAAGACAGACTTCTTACTAACTAAAGAGGGTGCTGTTTTGGCCATTGCTAGCAGTCAGCCGGGTCACATAATTGATCTAGTACCTTAAGCCAGGACTTGCTGTGATGATTTCCATTGGGTTTCGCATGTTGCTGAGTTCCAGTGATGCCTTTTCTCTTGGCTGTCTGAGCAGTCCTGGCTAGTTTAGTGAGTGTTGGCCTTTAAAAGTGGTCCTCCCTATAACCTCTTCAAGTGTTTTAAACTTCATTTTTCCTCAGCTCTCTAGACCTTCCTGAAGTGGTTACTGTACTTGTCTCTATAGACCTTTTTCTTATGTGTCACCCTAAGTGATCTAAAATTTTAATTCTTTTATCATTAGAGAAAGGTTATTAGGTTTCTTTACCTGATTTTTAAATGTCTTCTTTTATAGGGTGTGTGGGGAGATGGGGCCAAATAGCTGTTCATAAAAATTACTCCTTAGTAACATGGTATCTGTATTTAAAAATAACGTGCCAACATTCTTTAGCTTTGCCTAGCTCCAATTCTTTAATTTCCTTCTGCCTTTTGTGTTTTTTATGTTACGATAACCTAAATAGGAGGCTTTGCCAGAGTATATCTATTTGCCATGGTAGTCACAGAACATTTGTATTTTGATTTAGTTACTAAGAGGCTGGCAGAGCATGGTTGTTAGACTTGTTTTAATAAGAGATCAGTTCTCTACAATTGAGTTTTGGTGTGGCAAATTGCATCATGTTTATTTACTCTTAAATTTTAGATTCTTTTATGAAGGAAACTTAATTGTAGTTAATAATTAGTTAATTATTATTCTGATTTTATAGAAAATAAATTATCATTTGGAACTAATAAAAAGAAAAATAGGAAAAGACATTTTAAAAATTGTTTTGGGAACATAGTTGTCTTTATTTTTCATTTTCTTTTGATAATTCTTGTTCCTTTTACAGATCTGAGGCTGATAACCAGGGGTAGTTCTAGAGGGGAAAGTTCCTTTGATAATAGGTCCTTTCTTGTGCTTCAGTAATTAGATGCCAGATCTGTGTATTTTTTTAATCTTTACGGAGAGGTTTTTATGGATTATATTTTCAGATCATGACTTCTTGGGCACTTCCAGATCACAAGGATTTGGAAGATCGGGTTGTCTCCATCATTGGCTTTATGGTAGTGAGATTCTATTGGAATGAGAAAGAGTCTATTTGTGTTTTTCAGCGTGAACCAGTCTGTGCTTTTGTTTTTTGAGACCTAGGAACAAAGTAATTCGACCAAACTACCTGAGGCCTTGTCTCGATTAACACGAATGGGTCATTTCTGTCCCGCAGATTAGCATTGAAGAGCGCCTGGGAGCCCTGGATATAGATACAAAGAAAGAAAAGGATGACCTTCCACAGACAAATAGCTTTCCAGTTCTTCTCACACAGGGTTTAGAAAGTAATGATTTCGAAATGCTAAATGTAAGTATTATAGCAGTTTTTAAAATGAATTAGGACAGTTAATTTTTCTTAGAAAGTGATTGACATAGCACACTCAGACTGAATAGTCATGTGATAAAGCTGTTTTGAATTGTAATACTTTGTAGTTTAGTCAAATACATATCACTTGGTGGCACTATACAGACAGTCACCAACCTACAAAGGCATTGTATTAAATTATTTTGAACCTGGAATGCATTTTCTCATAGAAATATTGCTTTGAATTGTTATTAGGTCTTAGGCTTTAGTTCACAAAAGCCTTTATAAACATAGTTAGCTGAATTATAATACTCAGCATTCTAGATCACAATTTATATTTTTTTCTGTAGGAAAATGCGTTCCTGAGTTTTTACTCTGGATTCCAGAAACTTATTTCCCCCTGGCCGTGAGAGGGGGCGGTGAGGTGGAACCTTGGCAATGGGTAGGAGGTTTGGGGAAAAAAATTCAAGAGGGTTGGGGGTTATCTTGTGAAGTATTTAGAGGCAAAAGTACTAGAAATTTATATAAGAGAGGCATTTATTATTTGTGTGTTTGTAAGTTGGTGACTGCTTGTATGAAGTGACTTCATTAGGTCCTCTTAAATTTCAGAATGTAACAGTGGTCCGTACAGAAAATTTAAGTGTAAAAATTGGATTTAAGCACTGCCTAAATAGATTAAAGCAGTTTACATTTTAAGTGCATTTATTCTTAGTGACTCAACAATATTATGGTGCCACTTAGTATTGATATGCCTTGTAATAGGGGACCTGTGAATAGCATCTTTCTGATATATTTTGATCTAAATGGGAATATCTTATATTTGTATTTAAGGTGATTTTGCATAATTAGAGGGGAAACCTTTTACTATTGTAAAATAGTTTGGAAGTGTATGTAATTTGGAAGGTGGATTTTAGTTTAATATGACATAGAAATCTAGGTTTTTAAAATACAGTGTAACTTATCTGTCATTATTGCCTCCTTAATTGTGCTTTGAAACCTTCCTCAGTATAACTAAATCAGTTACCAATATTCTTTTTAAGCATTTCAAAACATTTAAAACATTATTACAGTAGACTGCCGTGGACTCATCACTCAGTTTCAGAAATGATCAACACTAGCCGGTCTGTCTATGATGGTTTCATTTGTGTGCCCACCTGCCTCCCTAAGTTATAGTGAAGCATGTCTTTTAGGGACAACTTTGTGTCCATAAATAAATCCCCATTCAACTGACAGTAACAAGTCCTTTTAAAAACAACCACAATCTGTGATCTCACCTAAAAAAGTAAACAGTAATTACTTAAAATCATCAAATATCCATCAGAGACCATCAAATATCCCTGATTGTCTCATAAACTTCTTTAGTTTTTATTTCTGCCCTCTTCAAAACAGAATCCCTTTGAAGTCCACGCAGTATTGGGTAGATATGTGCCTCTTCTGTCTCTTGCAGTTAATTTTTTTTTAGAGAAACTGAGTTATTTGCGTATAGAGATATCACATTCTGTACTTCGCCTCCTGCAAAACTCCATTTTATTGGGTCATTTAATCCAATAAATGATATCATTTAACATGTTCCTCTATCGAATTTTCTATACACTGGTAGTTAAATGTAGAAGCTTGTAGAGATTCAGGTTAGAGTCTTTCGGCACTTCAAAGGTGACAGTGTGTCCTTTTATTAGGTGTCACAGAGTTGTTGGGACAAATGAAATGATGTTTATGGAAGCCTTTCTTACATAGTTAAGTATCATACATAAAACTTTTTCATTATCGTATTACTTAAGTAGAAGTAACTGGAAACTAGAATCCTGAAAAATGGTGTGCTGGAAAAGACCTGTAAATGTTATAGGAAGGGTTTAAAATAACCCTTAAGAAAAAGGTAGAGAGATTTTCCCATACTGTATTACCTGGGAGATGATGCATTCACATATTCTGTACTTCACTCTAAAATAAAAAGCGAGATAAGTAAAAAAAAAAAAAATCATTTTTTCTCCTAAAAATAGTCTTCCCTATTTCTAAAAGTGACCTTATGAGGATACTTGAAATACAGTAGGAGACCTTTAAGAAAGAAAGAAGAGAGTGAGCAATGACAGGGATACATCATGTGACTAAAAGTGGGGCTAAGAATCCCTACCACAGAGTGGCACCTGGAGGGCTCAGTCGGTTAAACGCCAACTTTGGCTCAGGTCATGATCTCACGGTTCATGAGTTCAAGCCCCGTCCGTGTCGGGCTCTGTGCTCATAGCTCAGAGCCTGGAGCCTGCTTTGGATCCTGTGTCTCCCTACCATAGAAAACTTGACATTAAATTTGTGGCTTTAGGAAGGTGGAAATTTGACTCAAAAGAAAGTCTGTAGCTTATGAGGAGAAGAGAAGAGAAGCCAAGTTATTGGCACCCACAGAAGATAAAGATTTTTAGATTTTTAAAATTTATTTAAGTAATTTTTCAAAGTGCCATTTATAGTAGTACCAAAAAGTTAGGATAAATGTGTAAAAGATGACTCTTCCTCTACATTGAAAATTACAGAGATGGAGAGATATTAACAAAGATCTAAATATATAGATATCTAAACCATATTTGTGAGTTGAAAGATTTAATCTTGTTAAAATGAGGAATTTCTACCATATTTATCTGTGATTTCAGTGCATTCCCAATTAAATTTCCGCAATATCTCCCAAGTAAAATTGGAGAACTTAGCCTAGTTGATTTCATGATAAAGTTATAGTCATCAAGACAGTTTGGTATGGGTGAAAAACAAGTATAAATTAAGGAACCAAAATAGTCCAGAAAAAGACCACACATAATTGATTTTCAATAAAAGTACTAAGTTGAGTTAATTGAGAAAGTAAACTCTTTCCAACAGTTGGTTCTGATCCAACCAAATATCATGGGAAAACATGCATCTCAACTCTTCCTTCACAAAAGTCGACACAAAATAGATAAATGTAAAACTAATACCTGCAAAACTTCTAGAAGAAAACAGGATAAAATCTACACAAACGTTTGTGGAGAAAGTCTTCTTAGATGGCATCCCAGTAAGAATTACACACCACAGGTCAATTAGACGTAGTGAAAGTTGAAATCCTTTGCTCTTGAAATGACACTGTTAAGAGAGCTGGGAAGGCAAGCTGCAGACTGGGAAAAACGGCCGCAACTCTTACATCAGACAAAGGATTCCTATCCAGAATACACAAACACCTGAATCATGAGACTCAGTCAAAAAACCATTGGTAAAGGTGTGAATAGATAACTTCACAAAAGAATTCAAATGGCCAATCATTGCATGTATTCTAGTCATCACAGATGCAAACTAAGGTGACCTTGAGGTAACACTGAATACCCATTATGGACTGATTCCGATTGAAAAGACAGTTCCATCTGTTTGAAAAGACAGTTCCATCTGTTGGGGAGGATGTGGTGCAGCTGGAATCTCATATTGTGGTGGTGGGAATATAAAATGGTACAGCTACTTCGGAAAACAATTTGGCGACTTCTTGAAATTTAAGAACCAGTCTTTCTATCACTAGGTATTTACCTGGAGAACCAAAAGTATATTCATATAAAGACTTGTACATGAATGGTCATAGCAACTTTATCTTTGATTGGCTTAAAATCTTTTTTTTTAAATACAATTTGTCAAATTGGTTTCCATACAACCCCCAATGCTCATTCCAACAAGTGCCCTCCTCAATGCCCATCACCTACTTTCCCCTCTTAGCTACCTTCCATCAACGACCTCATTCAGTTTGTTCTCGATTGGCTAAAAGTCTTATCAAAAAGTTGACAATTTTAAAAGTTTTGTTGCTTTCTAAGTGTGATTTTAGTATGTTTTGCTCACTCTTATGTGGGTATAACTCTCATTTTTATATAATGAGGGTTTGACAACTTCTCTAAAATAGCATGTCTGTATAAAATATATAGAGTTGTTCAATATGAGATAAAAATTTGTTCCTAAAATTTAGAATTTGTAGAGAAGAAATCTGTTTATCAAATTCCCTGATTCCTAAAGATTATACTTGCCTGATAGCCATAGACAGTAACACAACATTTTCCAGTCAGTCCCTCCAGCAGCCTTCATTCACTGAAATTCAGTGGGTAGTTTATTGTTTGGTTTTTAAAATCATTTTTACTGATAGTTTTTGCTGTAGTGTCCTTAGCTTCTGAATATGCTTATCTTTATATTTCTTTTATTTTCTCACAGAAAGTACTTCAAACTAGGAATTTAAACTTAATTAAGAGGACTGTATTAAGGATGCCCCTGCATGCTGTTATTCCATTGTTGCAAGAGGTAACTGAGTATTCTTTTCATTTTAAGGTCCTTACACTATGAATTAAAGAGAGAATCTGTTAAGGAAATGGATTTGCATTATATAAACAAGCAGCGTATTTAGAGTAGACGATAGATCAGCTTAAACAAGATTTACCTAATCCATATTTTTTTCTGTGTATTCTGCGTATAATTCATGTACCATAAAATTCACCCCTTTGATGCGTACAGTTCAGTGTTTTTTAATATATTCACAGATTGTATAGTTCTCACCAAAAAAAAAAAAAATCCTATACCAGTTAGCCGCTCCTGATTCTCCCTTAACCTCAGTTTCTGGCAGCCACAGGTTATTTTCTCTCCCTGGATTTGTCAGTTCTGAACATTCATTCATATAATCCTAGCCTATATTTTTATCAGGTAATTACTCTTACTTTGGGAATGTATTCCTAGATTATATTGAACATTGAGGAATTAGGAAATTTAGGGATCGTTTAGGACTAGTGATTTCCTAATAGTCTTTTCTGTATTTTCTTTGTTCCTCTGGATGTCATGTACTGTGGGGATTGGTGCAGATTTGCCACTTCTGAAGTGCTGTTGCTAACACTGTTTTTCTCCCCTCAGCTCACGAAAAGATTGCAGGGACATCCTAATAGGTAAGATACTTGGGTGACTTAAATTGCTTTGATTTTATAAACATTTTAAAGATGATTGTTAAAAACAGCAATTTCTGACAGCATGAAATTACATAGTGGGTAGCCCCAAATTCTAAGTCAGAACACTCTTCAAGGGTCAGACATTGCTCTTCCTACTAACTTTAACTTGAAGGATTCTTATTCCTAAGATTTTAGAATAGTCTTCTCGTTTCTTTCAGAATATTCTTGTTTGGTGTTTTAAGTTTTATTATCAGGTCGTTTAATGAATTAGTCTTATTTTGCGATTTGTAGCATTCTCCCAACCTAAGACATTATAAGGAAGTATTTTATATGACTGAGTTTTGTGGGTCTTTCTTGTTAATAATTTGATGATTAAGTATATAAATAGGAAGTCGGTATGTCAAAGAGCCTAAGCTTTAAGTGTAGTATTTTCAGTGCTACAGAATACAGTTTTCCTTTTTTAAGTTTTTGCCCCTCATGGACTCCAGAAATGTTTGGAGCTCACAAAGAAAAGCCAAATAATTCTTTGATTAGGCCTAGCTTACACATTTTTTTTCAGTCTGTATTTGTCAATGTGGCATGGAAATCTTCTGCTATTTGTACCTGATGGTGAGTAGGTGTTGGGGGTAAAATGCAGTCAGTTGAGCCCAGTTTACTGAGCCCATAATTACTGTCAGTTAATTATGAAGTAAAGAATGGGCTTTATCCTCGAATTGTTTTAGAGGGAAGGGAGTTTTGTCTTCTTCCAGTCCATGTACCTCCCCCCTGCTCCCCCAAGAGGTGAGTATATTTCACAGATCTCTGATAGACGCGTGAAGGGATGAGAAGACCGTCAGAGTCAGTGGTTTATTTAGTAGTGTCGTTTTCACGGGACACAACTTATGGCTCTTCACTTGGCCTGAGTTTTCTAATACTACAACTCAGTTGTATTTAATTTCGAGTTTGTGACTATTTGTTTACTTGGATTTTTTTTTTTCTTTCTTTCAGTGCTGTTTTAATGGTTCAGTGGCTAAAATGTGTGTTAACGGTCCATGCATCCTACCTATCCACAGTAAGTCTTCAGCTATAGTTTGGCTTTGGTAAGGATTATAAACTGAGGGCTTAACGGAACCATCCTCTCTCCAACTGCCCTTCAGCCATCAGCTGCTGCTTTTAAAGATTTTATCTTTCCCCAGGTGTGGGATGTAATAATGTTACCGTCATTGCCTTTTGTAAATTGGCCTCTTTTTTTTTTGCCTTGGATTTTGAAAGTAATATATATTCTCTACAGAACTTTGAAAAAATACAGAAAGGAGTAAAGTAACATACTGACTTATTAGCCATTAGTTGTTTTTCTATGTATATAATGCATTTTGCAAAATTACTTTTACATTGTATCTCTCTGTATCTCTCATATGTATATACAATCTCTCATTCTATGTATCCCCTGTTCTACCTTGTCCCAGGACAATAACAGATAGCTTGTGGTAAAAATGAAATTAAATATTTAACACATGTTATTTTGTGGGGCGGCTGTAAACTCTTGATTATCAATGCAAATAGAAGGGAGAGAACATAAGATCTTAAAGCAACATCAGAAAAAAAATAATTTTATGTCATAATACGAATTGGGTTCTTTGCCACATCATCAAATCAGTTCTGTTTTAAGCTAGAAATAAAATTATCCAATTTACTTTTTTCTTTTATTATTTCACACCATGTAATAGGTTTTCTTAAAAGGTTATGATGGGTAGTTGAAGAAAATTCTTAATTTTACTCTTCCTTTAACATTTTTTAATGTTTATTTTTGTGAGAGAGAGCGAGCGCGTGTGTGAGTGGGGGAGGGGCAGAGCGAGAGACAGAATCTGAAGCAGGCTCCAGGCTCCAAGCTGTCAGCACAGAGCCCGACATGGGGCTTGAACTCATGAACTGTGACATCATGACCTGAGCCAAAGTCGGACGCTTAACCGACTGAACCACCTAGGCGCCCCTGTTCTTCTTTCTTAACACAGTTTCATCCAACTCCGCCTGGTCCCTGGTCCCTTGTTCTCAGGCTCCTCTTCCCCTCATTAGTTTGAAATAGGGGAAGCAATTGGATAACCAGCAGTTTGTTCCTTGTGTTCGGGGAGAATTCGCCAGGATGTTAGAATGAGGGGAGGGTTCGCTGTTGGGTTTCCCAGCTTGCAGAATCTTGAGAGGGCAGTTGAGGGCAGTCGTGAGTGAAGTGGCTGATTGGCATCCGATGGCAGGACCAGATCCCGCAAGCATCAAGACTTGGGACTCTGGCTGGTAAAGCGGGCAGCACTTACTTTGTGACTTCATTTACTTGTTTAGAAGTGAAAAGAGCCCTAGGAGGCCTCATAGTGAAATTCCTTTCAGAATCAACTCCTAAGGTTGAACTACTGGAGTAGTGGTAGTAGAATGTTCACAGTCATGACAAAACAGACCAAAGAAGCATGGTATAGAGAGGACTCGGCTGCTGAGAGTCCTCTAACCTCAGGAAACCGTGCTTTTCCTTCCTTCCCTCCTTCCTTATCAGGTGTCTTTATCTTCTCTGAGCTGAGGGCCTGTGCTAGGCATGGGGCTTAAGTAATGGACAAGACACTCTGATACTCCTGTTCCTGGAACTTACCTTCTGAATAGAGACAAATAAGAGACATTCATAATTGGAATATGATCACGTTAAACTTTGTCTTACTCTTTTCGTGTCTGTTCGCCATTTAACATTTGAATGAAACACTCATTTACGCTAACTCGTCAGTGATAAGAGAACAAGTAAAGGCTAATTAAAGGGCAGAGTGGGGTCCATTTTTTTGTCCCTATGGAGGGACAGAGTCCTTGCTTTAATTCGTGCTTTAATTCCTTAAGCATGGTTCATAGGATGCATTAATAGGGAGTATGTTTGAAATATGATGTGGTCAGCTTTGTACTCTCTTGCCCTGTTGTGCTGGTCTCTGGTCTCTGGAAGCTGTGAAGAGCTTCCTTCAGCTTGCCGGGGTTTATGGTAGAGGTGGATAATGTGATACCATCAGAGAGCAAGTGTCAGAGGAAAGCCCTCTTTAGCCCGGAGACACATGGTGGGGATATTTTTTATATACAGTGTCTCATTTATATTGACCTTCTTTACAGTCACATGATCAGCACCAAGACCGGCACCCTCCCCTGCTTTTTCTTGAACTGCCTTGCAGTTTCTTCTGACCCTGTACCATTACTTTAAAAAATCCCTTGTTTTTTGCCGTTAGGACATTGAAAGCCTACGGAAATCTGAGATGTTGTTAGCTGTGTCCCAAGCAGCCACCGCCACTGGATGTGCAAGCGGGTCCTTGCGGCTCGGTGGCTGAACACTCGGGTGTGTCTGAGCGTGATTTGTATGTCGTCTGTACTTTGTCATGATGGTATGACATCTTTTTTCCCTCCCTAGTTGCCTGATCTGGTACCCCAGCTGGGGACACTATACCAGTTAATGGAAAGCAGAGTAAAAACTTTTCAGAAACTCTCCCACCTTCATGGGAAACTTATTCTTCTGATCACTCAAGTGAGTAAATCAAATTGTTTTGTGCTAAACTTTGGATGTGATAGGAATACAGGGGGGAATAAGGATCTTTTACCTGGACATTGAAAGCCCTGTGTTTTAGCAAGAAATTGATAAATGTTAATAACTTGGGAATGTTACGTATTTGATCACAAACCAGTCGTGCCTGTTTCAGCTTTTCTGGAGGGGTTCTCACCATCCTATTTCAGTTGTTAATATGGTTAGGATGGTTGTGGTGCTATGAACAAGTTCCAGGAACAGAAAGAAATTCTCATCACCTTACAGGGGTTTTCAGCTTTTACAAAATAGTTCTTTATCGTATTTGGCAAATTTGCTCTTTGCTCTGTATTTGACCTGTATTGTATTAAGGTCATCCATCGTAGTGGTTGAGGGCGAGTTTACTGTGAGGAAGGTGGAGCGTGGTGGGGGTTGCGATACTTGAAATAACTCTGTACTCTGTTTTGTAATAAAACCGTATTATCTTTCAGGTCACAGCTTCGGAGAAATCAAAGGGAATGACTTGTCCCGAGCAAAAGGCAAAATTGGTATATGAGGAAGGTAAGGTTTGGGGGCAGTGTAGAGTTTAGAATTTCTAAACAAAAACGGGCATTAGGTATGGAGGAGGTGAACAGAGGTAGGAGAACACTGCGAACAAACTATAGGCCAGCACACGATGACCCTAGATGATAAGAGGTAATTTCTTAGGAAACATTAATTGACTTTAAAAAGAACTAGAAACCTTGAGTAAGCTGACGGCCCTAAATTGATTTAATCAAAACTTTGGCTCAAAGATGCCAGACAGAGTTTTTATAGGTGACTTTAATCTATCTTTCAAAGAACAAGTCATTTTTGTTATATATAAATAATTTTGGCATTTTATGAGTCAAAACCAGATAAGGATAGTTAAGAAAACAACATTTTAGACCATCTTCAAATATTCCGAGTAGCAAATTGATTATAGAAGTGCTTAACTAAAATATTATGTCGTTACCAAGTAGAATTAATTTAAAGATTGTAAGACAGTTTAGCATCAAGGATTTATTAATGTAGTGATCACATTAACCTATTAATAGAATATACATATGAATAGATCTAGAAAAAGAATTCCATAAAATTAAGTCTTTAGGTTATTATTGATAATCTAAGCAACCTACAAATTAAAAGGAATTCCCTTAATCTTTATCAAGACAGAGTTTAGAAGCATTCCCATAAAGTCAGGAACTAGACAATAATGTACTTTTTATTGGTTCTGGATATCCTGCCTAGTACTGTATGAAAGAAGTGAATTCTAGGACATTGGACTTAGCAGTTGGTAACCATCACAACTTAGAACATGCAGCAGAATCTACAGTTACACCATCATGGATGAGATCCGGATCAGTAAAAAGAAATCGGAATTAGTATCATTATTATATCTCAGTAACATATGTCTACTAACGTGTGTCCTGGTGAGAAAATTTATTGGGAAAAAGGTCTCATTCACAGCAGCAATCAAAACTATGAAGTACCTAGAAATATATCTGAAAAGTGAAACAAACCTTTATAGAGAAAGTTACAAAACATAACCGAAGGACATAAAAGCATACCTGAATTTACTAATAAATTAGACTTTATGTGCATTTTCCCAAGTTTTATTGAGATACAATTTATCCATGACATTGTAGTTTTTTAGGTGTGCAACATAGTGGTTTCATATATGTATATATTGCAAAATGATCACCATGATAAGTTTAATTAACATCCATCACCACATATCATGGCATTTTTTTCCCCCCTAATGATGAGAACTTTTTTTTTTAAGTGTTTTATTTTTTATTTTTGAGAGAGAGACAGATGGAGCATAAGCAGGGGAGGGGAGGGGCAGAGAGCGGGAGACACAGAATATGAAGCAGGCTCCAGGCTCTGAGCTGTCAGCACGGAGCCTGATGTGGGGCTTGAACTCACGAACCGTGAGATCATGACCTGAGCCAAAATCGGACGCTTAACCGACTGAGCCATCCAGGCGCCCCTAATGAGAAATTTTTTTACTCTCTTAGCAGCTTTCAAATATCCCATACAGTATCGTTGACTGTGGTCACCATGCTGTATATTATATCCGCAGGACTTCCTTATTTTATAACTGGAAGTTTGTACCTTTCGATTTTCACTCATTTCCCCCACCCTCTATTCCCCACATCTGGCAACCACCAGTCTCTTCTCTGTATCTGTAAGTTTGGTGGTGTTTAGATTGCACACATAAGTGAGGTCATACGGTAATTTATGTTTTTCCATCTGACTTATTACTCCTACCACTGTGCCCTCAAAGTTCATCCATGTTGTCATAAATGGGATGATTTCCTTCTTTAAATAGCTGAATGATATTTAATAGCTAGTTCAGTGGCTGAATATATACCGCGTTTTCTTTAGCCATGCATCCAGTCCATCAGTGGACTCTTAGGTTGCTTCCATGGCTTGACTGTTGTAAATAACGCTGCAGTGAACATGGGGGTGCAGGCGTCTCTGAGATCGTGATTTTGTTTCCTCCGACATCTACCCAGCAGCAGAATTGAGGGTCATCTGGAAGCTTTATTTTTTAATTTCTTGGAGAGCCTCCATACTGTTTCCAGTAATGTCTGCACCAGGTTACATTTCTACCAATAGTGCAGGAGGGTTCCCTTTTCTCCACATCCTTGACTTAAGTTTTTAAGGATGGATTTTGTTAAGGTTTTTGTAATTTGTGCTACTCAGTGATATCTTGGTGGAATAAAACAATAAATGGACTTATACACAAATAAGAATATTAACTTAATGTTAGTTTTTAGATGGATGGTAGCTGAATGTATTTGTAAAGGTGAATTCAGGAATCTGATTCTGTTTAGTTTTTAGGGCTCTGCCCTCTGCTTGTTGATTACAAACTTAAAGCTGGGTTTTCACCTCTTGCAGAATCTTCTGAAGAGGAGTCAGATGATGAAATAGCAGAGAAGGATTCTGATGTGAGTTGTTTCCTGTTACATCAATCTGCTTTTGTATCCTTATGCTCTGTAAGACTGAGGACTTAATGCATGCTTTCTTTATGTAATATATTTCTACCAGGATAATTGGGATGAAGATGAGGAAGATAAAGAAAGTGAAAAAGATGAGGATGTTGATGAAGAGTATGGAGAGGAAGAGGAAGATGCTGAAGAAAGAGACGAGGAAAATGGTGAGGACAGAGATGTGGCAAGTGAGAAGGAATTAAATGGAGATTCTGATTTAGATCCTGAAAATGAAAGTGAAGAAGAATGAAGACGGAAAAGAAGCCAATGGAACTATGTGGCCTCTGGCTCACCTTGCCCAGTGCTGCCGAGTTCTCCTGGGAGGGTTGTCTCTGGGACAGGTGCCAAGGACCGTTGCACATTTCCAAATTTCTCACGGTGGTTCCCGTGCCATCTTGCTGTCCTGAGCACCCCAGACTTAGCTGTGTAAATAAGAGTGTTTCATTCAAATGTTAATAAACTTTACACAGTAAATAGACACATTTTCTGCAATGTACTGACATGAGTGTCCAATATATGGTATATTTTTATAACATAATATCCTAGTATGGTTGGTTATACCAAGAATTGACAGGAGTGAAGATGAAGACCTTTCCCAGGTCGGGTTTCAAGAACTGGACTTTTGTGAAGAAGTCAGCTCTTATCTCAGGTCGGTATCTCTCGTCAAATCCAGATACGAAGCAGCACTAGTGAGAACAATTTTTAATTTGGTACATTTTCATAAAACATGAAGGGATAACTAAAGATTCCTAGTAAAAACGGTTGTGATTTTAAAAATTAAATATCAGTTTCCCTAACTTGTCTATGAATGGTGGTGATCTGATTTGAGTCAGGTTGGATATTTGGAGTGCTTCCCCTAAACAGCCATTTATTTTTTAAGCTGTCACGTGGAATATTTTTTTAAAACACACAAAAAATTATGGTAATTAAAAAACTAAAGAATTAGCCATATTAAGGATTTTTCTTGACTGCAAGTTGCTTGTAGAGAATCATCAGTGTATAGATTTAGAAGTACCCATTACCTGCAACTTTTTAAAAAATTCAGTTATAGCTGCTTTTGAACAGGTTTTCACTTTTATTTAAATTACTAATGGATCAAAGAACAATTGTTTATTTTTTTCTCTTTGGTTTTAGATATTAATGATAACCTTGTTGGAATTTTTTTCCAAAGAAAATATTTTTATAATTCAGTAATTTAATGTTTTCCTTCCTTTTCATTACCCACTCTTGGCAGTGTTAGGGTATCTGTTTACCTTTAAAATAATAAATCTGACTCAAGATTTTTTTATGTATGTATAAATAAGTATTTTGGTGTGCAACAAAAGCCTTTTCAAATTATCAGTACATTTTTTTTTTTTTTTCTTAAAGAATGAGCCAGTATTTGTTTAGTGCTCTCTAGGGAACATGCAGATGGAAGCTCAACTCTGAGGGAGGGCGGGGAGATGGGTTTGTTTTTACCACCTGTGAAGATGTGGAACACAAAACCACGGTCTCTGAGGGACTCTGTAACATCAGTGGCAGAACAGGTTTCTGTGCTTCACTGACGGAGCCGGAGCCGTGCAGGCACCCCGGGAAGCAGGTTTGAGCCGGCCGCTGGTGTAATGTACAGTTATATTTGTCTATAAATGGAACTGTTTATGGCAATTTAATACCATTCTCTTTGTAAAGTGAATAAATATTCATCTTTACCCAGTGCTTGTCTCGTGGTGTATGTAGAGGAACGCAGCTGCCAGCTTGAGCTTGTGTGAAGGTTTCCAGAAAGTGATCCTGCTCCACTGGCGTTAATAGGTGAACGCTCTCAGGGTTTGTTGGAAACCTTAGGATTTGTAACGAAGTGAAAGAACTGGGATCTTCGCCTGAATCGAGATGCAGCCCTGCTGGCCGACTCACCTTCCCGAGGCTGCGGTAGCGGTCGTGGCTTCCCTGCACCCGACTCTCCCGGAAGAAGGAAAGGACCACAGCGTATAGTGATTGCTTACTAATTATCATTTGGGCTAGACAAATCCAGGGCTTAGTTAGGCTTGTTTCAAAGACCTTTCTAGTTTCAGGGTATTTTTTTACCATGACGTTTCACTCCTAATCCAGGCAACAGTGTTTTGTGTGTGTGGTGTCTTATCTGAGATTAATTTTTCTGCCCAACCTTTTTTTTTGAGAAGTTAACCCTACATTCACGATCAAGGATTATTAACACATTGTATTTGGTTGTGTCACTGCTCTATTAATCCAGAATATTCCCCTTTGTGTGCCTCGTGATTGTGATGTTTAAACGATTCCACATAAATTAAGCTGTGATGGAGAAATGCTTTACCATCTGGATTAGTCTGAGTTTTTCCTTGTGATAGATTCTGGCTTAAATGTTTTTGGCAAGAATACTAAATAGGTAACAGTCTCAGATTTTTAAAAAATTCTTTGGGTATAGATGAATGTACAGAGCATATGTTTTGACATAAGTAGGTGTCAAGCTTTTAGGTTTGGGATCTTTGAAGTTGTAGTGCAGCAGGGTGTTTGGGGATCACAACTGGGATCTTGGTAGTGAGAACACTGGGTGTATTGATAACAAGGCTCTTCCTGTAGAAATTAACTCTCAGCATTGCACATTGATTCATTTGACAAATATTCATTGATTACGCCTACTCTGTGCCAGGGATTATGTAGTTGCTTGACATACCGCACTGAATTCTGTCCTGAGAAGCTGACCTCCTACCAGAGAGACAGGGAAAAACAATGTGTAAGAGCAAGTAAATTCTATGTAGTATGTTAGATGGTAACTTATGGGGGGAGTTGGGTTGGGAGAGTGTAGGTTGCAGAATTAAATACACAATCAGGGTAGGATTCGTTGAGAAGGTGAGATTTGAACATAGACTAGGAAGGTTAAGGGAGTTAGCAAGTAGGTATCTGGGGAAAAGTGTTGTAGGTGAGTAAACTGCCTGAGCAAAAGTCCTGTAGCCAGCACCTGCCTGTGATTGTGTTGTAGCAAGGTGGTCAATGAGAACGGGAGAGTGCGTCAAGGTTAGCAGAGGTAATGAGCACTCAGGTTGTATGAGGCCTTGCAGGCCATTGTCGGAACTGGTTATGCTCTCACTGAAGCAGTTGTGGCGTTTGAGCAGAGGAGTGCGTCTGGCATATGTGTTGAGAATTTTGTATCACTCTGGTGCTGTGTCGAGAAATTGAAGGACTGGATCCTAATAGGCAGAAGGCAGGAGGATGCTTTGGCAGTAATCCAAGTGAGAGCTGATGATGACTTAGACCACAACGGTAGTCATGGAGTTTGGCTGGCTTCTGGGATTGTTTTAAAATTAGAGCTAACTGGATTTCCTGTGAGGTAAGAGGTGTGAGAGAGGACGAGTTACAGAAGACTCCCAAGTGGTTTTTTGCTAGAGCACCTGGATGATGCTATGAGTGGAGCAAGTTTAGAAAAATCAGTCAGGAATTGAGTTTTGGACATGTTGGGTCCTAGGTACGTAATTAGGAATGCAAATACGTACGCAGTTGACTTGGGGGAAGGGGAGATGGAGGTTTGGTATTGACGTGTATGTGACAGGTAAGCCACAGGCTGGATGAGCTTCCCATAGAGTGACTACACAGAGCACCAAGGCTTGGGGCTTCAGCACTGGACTAAGAGAAGAGACCTCCAGGGACACATCCAAGGAAGTGTGACTGTGGAGTAGGAGGGACTGATGTTCATTTACTCTTCATTCTCTTGAAATCTGAGTTCATGACAACCTTCAGCTGTGATTTCTTTCAGCTGTAGGTGACATTGCGGTGCGTCCTCCCAGGCCACTGTTTTTTATGATGCCTTTCATATGACCATTTGTTTATCTCTCTCTGAAGGCAACATGTACAATTTTTTTTAATGAAGGAAATACATTTTATGTTGGTTTACTTTGAGAGAGAATTCCAAGCAGATTCCACAGAGCTCCACGATAGGGAGGGGGGGGTCTCAAACTCATGAACTGTGAGATCATGATTTGAGCCGAAATCAAATAAAAAATTGGACACTTAACCAACTGAGCTACCCAGGTGCCCCCTAAAATTTTTTTTTATTTTTATTTAAAAAATATTAAAAAAATTTTTTAATAGTTTATTTTCAAATTAGTTTATATATTACACCCAGTGTTCATCCCAACACGTGCCCTCTTTAATGCCCGTCACCCCCTCTCTCCCCTCCCTCACCCCCCTCACCCTCAGTTTGTTCTGTCTTTGAGAGTCTCTTATGTTTTATCTCCCTCCCTCTGTGTCTTTTTTTCTTTTCCCCTCCCCCTGATTTTTGCTTAGTCTCACAAAGTCCACCTATTCGTGGAAACAATGGTATCTGTCTTTTTCTGACTGACTTATTTCACTTAACATAGTACCCTCCAGTTCCATCCATGTTGCTACACATGGCCAGATTTCATTTTTTCTCATTGCCAGTAGTAGTCCATTGTGTATATGTACCACATCTTTATCCATTTGTCAGTTAATGGGCACTTGGTCTCTTTCCATGATTGTCGAAAGTGCTGCTATGAACATTGGGGTACACGTGCCCCTATGCTTTAGCACTCCTGTGTCTCTTGGGTAGATGCCTAGCAGTGCTATTGCTGGGTCATAGGGTAGCTCTATTTTCATTTTTTTGAGGAACCTCCACACCGTTTTCCAGAGTGGCTGCACCAGTTTGCATTCCCACCAGCAGTGTAGGAGGGTGCCTGCTTCTCCACATCCTCGCCAGCATCTATAGTTTCCTGATTTATTCATTTTAGCCACTCGAACCGGTGTAAGGTGGTATCTCAGTGTGGTTTTAATTTGTGTTTCCCTGATGATGAGTGACTTTGAGCATCGTTTCATGTGTCTGTTGGCCATCTGAATGTCCTCTTTGGAGAAGTGTCTATTCATATCTTCCGCCCATTTCTTCACTGGATTATTTGTTTTTCGGGTGTGGAGTTTGGTAAGTTCTTTATAGATTTTAGGTATTAGTCCTTTATCCGATATGTCATTTGCGATGATCTTTTCCCATTCCGTTGGTTGCCTATTCGTTTTGTTGGTTGTTTCTTAAAAAATTTTTTTTAATATTTACTTTTGAGAGAGTGTGAGCAGGGGAGAGGCAGAGAGAGAGGGAGACACAGAGTCTGAACCAGGCTCCAGGCTGTGAGCTGTCCGCATGGAACCCGATGTGGGGCTCGAACCCACAAACTGTGAGGTCATGACCTGAGCTGTAGTGGGACGCTTAACTGTGAGCCACCCAGGCGCCTCCCCTAAAACTTGTTTTTTTAATATAATGTTGTGGTCTTTGCCTTTGTGGCATCTCAGCACTGTCCCTCGTGCTGACCCATTATGTGTCTAATTTGTATAACGAATCCGAAAATGCAGAACAAGAGGCTGTAGCCGCGTAGACAGATTAGCAGACGCAGCCTGGCAGAAACTCTCTCTTCTGTACAGTGCTGGCTGACTTGCTGTGAGAAAACCAGATTGAGTGTCCTTGACAGTACTTTGTGGATAGTTTTTAATAGGAAGGCAGTTCTGAGAAAAACAAGGCAATTATAAACGCACGTGAGGAATGTCAAATGAAAAACCCCAAAGTTGAAAATCACTTTAAAAGTTGCCTGGCATATTCTTTGGGGTAATGCTGGCTCAAAGGGGGAGGAAGTTACTTACTGGCTGCCAAAGTGAATGGATTTCCTGATGGAAGTAAGTAGGTATGAAAGCATTTTGATGGCCACACTGTAGTGTGTTTTGTTCCAGTTAGAAAGAGAAGGGGCGTGATTGCCTGGCTGCGCAATCACTGAAGACTGAGGCCACTTGGCAGCTAGCTAGCTGCCTTAGCTGGCCCTTTGTGGTCATGATATTTGCAAAACTGGGCCACAGCTTTGCAGGTATTCAGAAACTAATTGTCTTTGTCCTTAGAGGTGATGCAATTTCAAATAGTGATGTAATTCACAAGGCTTCTAAGAAAAATTGGTATTGAAATGGTGTATTTACAATGAGAAGTAGATCTCTCGAGTGAAGCAGAGTATTCATGTTTGGTGGAGACCTGTCTTTCTGCACAGGGAAGCCACAGGGTAAACTGGCTTTATAACTGGAAGATTGTCTTCAAACCAGAGTGTGGAATTGGAATAAGACATGAATTGGATTGCCTTTTTAGCTGGTGTTACGGGCAGTGTGTGGTCTGCATTGTGAAGGGGTTGGAATTCTAGGGTTTCCTACATGTTGCTCGGGCCCTCTCACTTCGTGCTGATCCTGCTTTTAATGGGACAGTTCCTGCGGTTGGAATGCAGGTGTTCTGGGTCTCCTCAGGCCCCCACTTACGACAGCTGGGTAGGGTGCATTCTAATAATTGAGTGGACAGCTTCCTCCTGACCATGGGTACCATCACCATACGGTTACACCTAAGAAAGAAACTTGCTATTTTCAGCCAAACTTTGGCCTTTTTAAGTATTTTCAACCTAGCAAAGTCTGCCTCCCCTTTTTTATTGTGGTAAAATATACATAAAATGGACAATTTTAATAAATTTTTTTTCCTTTTCCTTTTTGTTTAGTTTGTGTTTTGAGAGAGAGAGAGAGCACGAATGGGAGAGGGGCAGAGGGAGAGAGAATTCCAAGCAGGCTCTACACTGTCAGTGCAAAGGGCTGTATCTCAGGAACCATGAGATCATGACCTGAGCTGAGATTAAGAGTCAGACGCTTAATGGACTGAGCCACCCAGGTACTCCCCCACCCCCCTTTCTTTAATGTATTTTTAAACTCTATTGTTTTAAAAGCAATGGCATCCATCGAGTAAAGTTTGGAAAGTACCACAAAGCATAAAGAAGGAAAATAAAATTATATTAACTGATAACTGTTTATACTGTTTTGGAGGATCTCCTTTAAATCTTTTTCTCTCTGCATGAGTGCACACACATTTTTCTTATGAAATTGGAATCCTAACATCTGTTCATTTTTTCCTTTGTCACATTAATATCATTAATTACCCTTTGAAATAATGCCGTCTGGTTTTTAGTGTTCCATTATGTTCTACTTTAAATTTGTTGTAAGTAATGCTACAGTGAATGTTTTACCCACGTTTTCTATTTTTTTTAAATGTATCCTTCTGAAGTATTCTTAGGAGTAGCGTTAGTTAATAAAATACATGAATATTCTCTTCAGACAAGAAATTTGTTAAATGCTTTTCCAGAAAGTTTGTATTGATTTTCCTTTAGAGTATTTCTTTCTTTAGAGTATTGCAAGTTCAGGTCCTTGCCTTTGCTTAAAGGGATTGTCTTATTTATCTGTAAAGGTTTTTTATTTATTAAAGATATTCATCTCTTTCCAAGCACGCCACAAATATTTTCCCCGGTTTGCCTTTTCATTTTTTACATACTATTTTCCTTTATAGTGTTCTTATTTTTAAAGCTTAAAAAACCTTTCCCCTAGGAAGATACTCCTTGTATTTTGTTTTAGCCCTCTTATATCTTTATCTTTTTTTCTCCCCACATTTACCTTTCTAGTAACTAGCTGTGATTTATCAGCCCATGTGAAATAAAGTTGGTTGCAACCACAGTTTTTCAAAGTAGGGAAAAATAATTACTATAAAACTCAACAGTGCGTTGCATGTAGACGAGAGCGGTTGTTTTAGAGGGGCAGATATATGTTAGGTTGCAACATAAAATGTGCTTCTGTGGGTAAGACACTTGAAAGCTGTTGCTGTAATCCATTTTGAGTTCTTTTCGGGTGAGACGAGGAAAAATCTAATTTAGTTTTCTCTCCACACGCACCAGTTTTCTCCACACTATTGAATACTGTTAGTGCTGGGCTGAATTTGTGTCTTCCCAAAATTCATCTCGAACCCCTAATCTCCGATGCGATGGTGTTTGGAGATACGACGTTTGGGAGGTGAACGAGTCCTTAGAGTGGAGTTCTCATGGCGGGCTGCGTGCCTTTCTACAGAAGACACAGAGCTTGCTTCCTCTCCCTGCTCTCCGTGGGAGTGCCCAACGGGAGGACGGCCGTCCGCCAATCAACCAGGAAGCAGGTTCTCACCTGCTGAGATCTGGCAGGTCTGGTGCCAGCACCTTGATCTTGGGCCACCCAGGCTTCAGAACTGTGAGAGAGAACTGTTTGCTGTCTAAGGCTCCCAGTCTGTGGTATTTGTTCAGCAGCCCGAGCGGACTGAGACATTCTTTCTCTGTCCTGTAGACGCTTGCTCATGTGGCAGGTCTGTTTCGGTGCCGGCCATTCTACTCACTGTTCTCTCTTGTGCCACTGCTTGTGTACTGGTGTCGCTTTACAATTAACTCATCTTTTTTGTTGGTATCTCTATACTTATACATATTCCCTAAATATTTTTTCATTCTTCCATACTGTTAAGTAAATCTTCTTTGGTTGTAAGAAACAAAAACTTGGCTGGAGTCAGTTTAAGCGAAACAAATGTATTACAATTTCAAAGACTCTCAGTGCACAGGCAGAATCAACTGGGCCTCAGGAAGGGATTACAGGGGAAAGGGGGAAGAACCGTCAGGGCCTTTGAGCGGTCCCTTATCTGCCGCCTCTGTCCCCAAGTTTATGATGTTATAATCCAGCCACTGCTGACTCTCAGGAGAACTGGGTATTCTCTGCCTCCCCAGAGCCGCGTGTCCCGCTCTGCTCCATGGCCTCGGAGGCTGGGTTTTATAAACTGAATCAGTCAGGCTCATGGGCTGGCAGCTGGTTGGGATCCGCCAGTTGGTGGGACCGGCAGGTGGGAGGCTGGGAGGGCATTGTTTATTGGCCTGGGGCTGGCGAGCTCTGCAGCTGGCTGTGGGGTGCCAGGGGCTTAGCTCCAGCTGGAGTCCAGAAACAATCCCCGCTTGGCTCTTCCGTGGCTGTAGTTTAAAGTTCGCTTTGCTTTCTTGCCCAGTTTTCTCAATGCCTCACCCTCCCCCGGCCAATTTCCCCTAACTGCCCACACCTTCACAAAATTCTTCAAACACCGTGTTACCTATTTTCCCCTGGGAGCTTGAGCCAGTCTGACTTGCCAGTTCCTGGGAGAGAATGGCTTCGTTTTTGTTCAAGTATCCCCACGTCCAATCACCCATGCCTGGGCAGTGCCATGTCACACTGGTGAAGGGGGCAGTCTCCTGCCTAAAGCCAGGTTCACTGTGAACTGAGCTGTTGTCTACCTCACAGAGCGCTTAAGCATTTAAAACACACATTTAAAAAATGTTTAGGTTGTGGTAAAATACACATGATATAAAATTTACCATTTTAACCAGTTCTGTGGCATTATGTATATTCACATTGTGCAACCATCACCACCATCCATCTCCAGAACCTTTCATCCTCTCAGATTGACCCTTCTTACCCTCTAAACACTAACTCCTCCTCTCCCATTCACCATAGCCCCTTGGCAACCACTGTTCTCCCTTCCGCCTCTGAATCTGATTACTCCAGGTACTTTATATAAAAAAAAATCTTAGACAGGTACAGAAATACATTCTTGTAAGAAAGGATGAAAACCTGTATAAGGCTGAACTAAATCTGCCCACCACCTCGGATCCCCTTCCTCACCACCCGCAATGGTTACACGCAGAGGTGGCCGTGGTTGTTTTAGAGTCTGGGTTCCTCCGAATCTTTTCCTGTGCCTTTGTGTTCATACATGTGCTCTTAGGACATAAGCCGTTTCTTCTTTTCTCACGTAAATGGTATACTGTATATAGATAGCTTCCTGCAACTAGAACTCACTTTTTATTACCCAGCATATGTTGGAAGCTTTCCAAGTTTAAAAGACAGAACCTCCTCATTCCTCCTCATTCTCCACTGCCTCAGAACCAGTCGGCGTGGCTCGGGGTAGACGAGAATTGATTCCATCGTGGAATGTTATAACATTAAAATTTATTTTTCCTGTTTGATAGGAATATCATATGATGACGATTTTTTTTTTTTTTTAATTGGAAAATGGTGGCTCTTGCTTCTGCCTCCTCAGGCTGGGGTAACTGCACTGGAAGAAATGATCTAATTGCCCCTTGAGTGTGTGTGGCTGAACATTCCAGTTTGGGCAAAGTAAATAAGATTCTTGCAGGTCATATTCATCAGGCTCTTACCTCATGATTGAATGATCTCGTGTGTTTATTTAGGACTCCAGTAGGGTAGGGGAGGCCCTGGGGTTCTGTATAGGAGAGAATCTTTTCATCGGTTAGGATTTCTTTTGCCTTTTATCACAGCTAGCCGCTCAGTGCTTTGCACACAGTTGATTGCACTTGACACGCAGCATTCGAATGTCCCTGGGATTGTGACTTACGGCGCTTATAACTTAGGGATGGGGATGAGTGGGGAGGTACAGTTGAACAACTACTTAGAAAACAAGGTAGAATGAAGTAAATGTCATTTATTTTTATAAGGCAGGTGCCGTGGAAGCCATGAGAGAGGGGAGACCAATCTACTCCCAACCAGGGATCAGAATGTCGAAGAACAAAAGTGAGGAGGCAATAGATGCTTAAGAGGTGCGTTCTAGAAACTTATGAACACCTTAGACCTGAGATCCTTGATTAGTGAAGTGTGGGAGACCGTCTAAGTTCAAGAAACCAAAATGAGTTTTGCTGAACGGGGAGAGCCTATGGCAAAGTTTTCTCAGGTTGTCCCAGACGGTCCTCTCCCCCTCACTGGACATTCAGTGTCTAGTTTAGAAGACACACGTGTGTTGCTTTTTGCCCTTGGCTTGAATCTTCTCAGGGCGTTGCATTTTCTCCCATCCTCCCCAGGTTGCCCTGGTTACTTTCTCAGGCTGGAAGGACAGCAGCCATATAAAAACAACCACTAGGTGCCATCCTTGCTTTGTCCAAATTTCTGCTTTCGGGCATCTTGAGGAAAAGCTGCTAGTTCTGACCTCTTCACGGGGCTGTGTCTTCTGCACATCCCACCTTCTGGGGTTGCCCTAGAGAAACTGTGAGGTGCTCCCAACTCTGTTTTCTGGTGTCCAGGTTCTAAGACAGAACCTGAGTATCTCAAGCCCAGCAACACGCATTGTGAGAAGGAGCCAGAAGTGAACCCTTAGTTAGAGGAGGCTGAGTCTCCTGGTGGTTGGCTCATTCGGACAGAGTGGGGCGCTGGTCTGTCTGCACCCTTTCGGACCGTTCGCCACCACCACCCCCTGCCCCCAGTGGAGGCCAAGCACCTACCTGGTGAAATGCCCAGTCAACAGGAGAAGCAGCTGTGAGTCACCCAGCACAGGAAGCTTGAATGGATGTTCCCCTGTCTGCATTTCCTTCAGAAGTGAATAATAATAAAGCCAAAATCAGAGAAAAATCACACATACCGTACATCAACTCCATCAGTTTCCCCTGTAGAGCCTTGTCTATGGAAGCCAATGATTTTATGCTATGGCAATAATGGGAGAAACATAGTATTTTTTTCCTACTTCTTTTCCCAGCTTATAAAAATTTCAAATATACAGAAAAGTTAGAAGAGTAGTGTAATTACCTGTATGCGTACACTTACATTAAACCACTGCTAGTATTTCATTTTGCTTCACGTCTATTTGTGCGCATGTTTTTTTTGCTGGTCTTTTAGAAAGTGCATTGGAGATGTCACCAAACTTTACTTCTAAACACTTCGTTGTGAAGTTCCTAAAAATTGTGATCTCTAACATAATCATAGTACCAATATTATGCTAAAAAAATCAAATAGTAATTCCTTAATGTCCGATGTCCAGTTCATGTTCAATTTTTCCAACCGTCCCCCAGATGTATTTTATTTTTTATAGCTGTCATTTTTTCATGCCAGGATCTAGTCAAGGTTCACTCGTTGGATTTGGCTAAGTCTCCTTTAGTTACTTTTGCTCTAAAACAGTCTCTCCCACTGCCCTTCCTCCGTTTTTTCTGTGACATTAACACATTGCAGAGACCATGCCAGTTGTCTTATAGAATGAGCCACATGCTGGATTTAATTCTTTCCCTGTTGTGGATATAACTCATTCTATCCCCTGTGTTTTCTATAATCTGGATGTTACATCTCAGTACTATCCAATAGAATTTTCTGTGACGATGGAAATGCTCTCTGAGGTGAGAACATTGGTAGTCACCAGCCACATGTGGTCACTGAGCACTTAGAATGTAGACAGCTGGCTGCATAACTGAATTTTAAATTTTATTTAATTTTCATTCATTAATTTACATTGAAATAGCTCCATGTGGCTAGTGGCTAGTGGCTATGGTACCGAACAGCATGGATCTTAAGGCTTAATTAGATCTAGGTTTAATGGTTTTGATAAGACATCAAAGATGACACTGTATACTTCATATTGTAACACCTCAGGAGGAGGTGAGATAATGACATATTGTCCCACTACTAGTGATGCTCGTTAAAAAAAAAATCTTTATTGATGTATAATTTACAATCAATAACAGCATACACTTTAAGTATATAGGTCAATGGGTTTCAACAAATATATATTTTTTAATATTTATTTATTTTTGAGAGAGAGAGAGAGAGTGCAAGTGGGGCAAGGGCAGAGAGACAGGAAGACACAGAATCTGAAGGAGACTCCAGGCTCTGAGCTGTCAGCACACAGCCCGAGTCGGGGCTCTAACTCACGAACTACGAGATCATGACCGGAGTTGAAGTCGGACGTATAACCGACTGAGCCACCCAGGTGCCCCTCAACAAATCTTTACACCTGTATTAACCATGGCAGGATCCAGATACAAGAAATTGCCATCAACACAAAAGTTTTGCTGGTGCATCTTCCTAGTTAATCCCAAATGTCCCTCCCCATAAGTCTGAGGCAACCACTGATAACGCTATCTGTCGCTATGGAATAGGCACCTTTCTTTTTTGTTCTTTTTTTGTTTTCTTTTTTATTCTTTTTTGTTCCAAGTTTCCAATGAAGGATGCTCAACATAATGTTTCTGAGATTCATTGATGTTGTTGCATGAATCTATAGCTTGTTCTTTTTATTGCCAAGCGATGTTCTATTGCATGGGTATGCCATAATTTGTTGATTCCTTCTGTTAATGGAGATGTAAAATTGTTTCCTGTTTAGCATTTATTTTTATTAAAAAAATTTTTTTAATGTTTATTTATTTTTGAGAGAGAAAGAGACAGAATGTAAGCAGGGGAGGGGTGGAGAGGGAGAGGGAGACACAGAATCGGAAGCAGGCTCCAGGCTCTGAACAGTTAGCACAGAGCCCAATGCGGGGCTTGAACTCACACTGTGAGATCATGACCTGAGCCAAAGTCATCAGACACTTAACCAACTGAGGCACCCAGGTGCCCTCTGATTTAGCATTTAAAGCCAAACTTTCCCTTTGCTGCAACCCACAAATTTCGATAGGCTATATTTTCATTTTTATTCAATACAAAAATTCACTAATTTTTCTTTTCTCTTGTGAATTCTCCTTCGTCTCATGGATTATTTAGAAGCGTGATTTTTCATTTCCAAGCATTTGGGGATTTCCTGAAGATCTTTCTGTTATTACTTTCCAATTTAATTCTGGTATGGTAAGAGAACACTCTCTGTATGACTTAATTCTTTACACTTACTGAGGCTTGTTTCACAGCCCAGTACATAGTCTAGCTCAGTGAATGTTTCTTATGCACTCAAAAAGAATGGGTGTTTGCTAGTGTCAGGTAGAATGTTCTATAAATATCAATTAAGTCAAGTTGTTTGATGGTGTTGTTCAGGTTTTCTACTTTTTGTGTCTACTTATCCTATTCATTATTGAAAGAAGTCTACTCAAGTATGCAACTATAAATGTGGGTTTGTCTGTTTTTCCTTGAGTTCTGCTAGTTCGTGATTCCTGTGTTTTAAGCTTCATTATCGGGCATGTCCACATTTAGGCTTTCTGTGTCTCCTTGATGAGTTGGCCTCTTTGTCACCTGGTAGTAGCTCTTGTTCTAATGCCTGCGTTGTCTGATAGTAACGTAGCTGCTCTACTTTCCTTATGCGTATTGTTTGGACAATATAAATCTCTTTCCATCCTTTTACTTTTTGCCTGTTTTTAAAGTGTATGTCTTGTAAGCAGCATGCAGTCGGGTCTTGTTTTTGCCCAGTCTGACTCTCTCTTCCTTGAATGTTTAGACCATGTCCATTTACTGCAGATATCAGTATGATTGGGATTAAGTGTACCATTAGTTTTCCATGTCTCCTCTGGTCTTTTTTCCTTCTTTCCCCTTATTTAAAAATAAACACTTGGAGACTTTTTTTTTTAAGCGTTTAATTATTTTCGAGAGAGAGAGAACGAGAGAGATTGAGTGCGTGCACAAGTTGGAGAGGGGCAGAGACAGAGAGGGAAACACAGAATCCAAAACAAGCCCCAGGCTCCGAGTTGTCAGCACAGAGCCCGACTTGGGGCTCAAACCCATGAACTGTGAGATCATGACCTGAGCCGATGTTGGACCCTTTAACCGACCGAGCCACCCAGGCACCCTTCCCCTTCTCTTTGTGACTTTTGGTTGAATAGTTTTAAAAATTCCACTTTAGGGGCACCTGGGTTAAACAAGTTAAACAAGTCTGACTCTTGATTTAGGCTCAAGTCATGATCTCATGGTGGGTTGTGAGATCGAAACCTGCTCTGGGCCCAGTGCTGGACGTGGAGGCTACTTAAGATTCTCTCTGTCCCCTTCTCTCTCTCCTTCTGCCCCGCCTCCGCTCACACTCTCCCTCTCAAAAAAATTCCAGTTTATCTTCACTATTATCTTATTTGCTCTACTTTTTTGTTTTATTTCTTTACTGACGTCTCTCAGTTTCCTTATGCATCACAAGACGCATGACCCTATGGGTCCCTAGTGAACGCCCTGAGTTCTCAGCAAGGACTGTCCCTTCTGGCTTGTTGGAATGCTAGTTAAATGCTCTGTGAGTTTCTGGGAACTGCTCTGCTCACTGTTTCTTGGTAGCTCTTTGTCTGACCTCTTGGAATTTCACTACACGTGAGCGTCTTGGTGTTCAGTAAAGACTCAATGGCAATGCCTAGGCAGAGGTTTTTGGAGCCATTTTTTCATCCACCCCCTCCTCTCCACCAGAACTCTGTCTTGTAACTTCCAGCTGCCTCAGCTCCCCAGAACCCATCTTTGTCTCCTCAACCCAGCCGCATTGGGGGCCCCTCTCCCTGCTCTGTGGTCTGGAATGCACCTCCAAGCAGAAAGCCAGGATTGCTTCGGGCCTCACTGTCTCCGTTTCCTCTCCCTCAGGAATCCCAGTGCTGCCTCTTGTCCGGTGTCTGAAAATAATGGTTTCATATATTTTGCCTGTTTTTCTAATTGTCTGTTGTGGGAGGGTAAATCCAGTCTATGTTATTCCATCATGTCAGAAGGAGACGTCTCATTTAACTTTTGATTATTGATCTTTTTTATGTGGCTACATAGTCTTTATTACAGTAATTTAAAAATGCATATAAATAATCTATGTTCATAGTAGAAAACCTTGAAATACCAATTGAAGTAAAAATCATCCATAATCCCCTCCATCACGAAGTAAACAGAAATAATGTTTTAGCATATATCCTTCCAGACTTTTCTATGAGCATATGTATCTATAAATATAAAAATAAGACCACGCCATCCCCACCACGACGATGGTTTATAACAGCTGCCTACTCCCCAAGAACGCAGGAGAAATGGCATCCATTTTTCCTCTGCATTATGACAGCTCACGAGTTTCTCAGGAGAGCCTACTGCATTTCAGAGACATTTGCAAGACTCTGAACTTGAGAACGTTCATGTGTACAAGAAAACCATATTTGTTTTTTTGTTTCTTAAAGTCTGCAAATTTGCAAATGTAAAACTTTACAAGGGGAAGATTTTTATTTAATGAGAGAGAGAGAGAGAGTGAGAGAGAGACGCAGTAGGTTTGACGTTGCATTCTTAGGCCCCCAAGGGGCTTGTCCTCAAATGTATGGTTTGAGGGGGCAAAGACAGAGAATACTTTTTTATGGATTGTCAGAGTTCAAGGAATTTGTCCAAGTCTGGACTGTTTATTAATTTGGATCTTTTAAGGTTAAAAAGAAAAGAAAAGAAAAGAAAAGAAAAACCCAAATAGGCCACTCTGCTTCAAAACTGTACAAGTGAAGTTCTCTAACTGTTCTCTTCCCTTAGGGCCTTCATGGGCCCTCTCAGAGGTGGCCAGCGGCTGGCCTGGTTGTACCTTTTCCTATGAAGAAATCGAGTATGGCCAAAGCTTAGGAGCAGAGTGCTGAGGGGCCAGCCTCTAGCACTTCCCCTGTGAGCTTCGGCAAGCCCTTACCTTGCCTGAGTACCGCCGTCCTCATCCACAAAATCAAAGTACGTAACATCTCCGAAGGTGGCTGAAAGATGCAATAAAATCAAGTCTCGAGTGTATCCAGTGGCCGGCAGCACACAAAGGTTCGGTAAAAAGCCCCAGAGATGGTACAAAACTGGCCGAAGACCACAGAGCAAGTGGAACGCCAAGTACAAACCCTCTTCTTCCAACCCTCAGTGTGTTCCTTCCCCCAATCTTCATCTATTCTCCAGTTCAGGCCTCTCTATTTTTAAACAGTTTAAATGGTTACTTTTCCCCCCTAGCACGGCAAATCCTCCATGTGATCACCTGGGCTTCTATACTCAGAGACGTGGCGGGCTGTCATAGGCGTTCTCTTTTTGGCTCTCTCTGTCCTCTCTGACACTGTGTCCCCGAAGCCCCACCCCACAGAGTCCGCCCTCTTTCTAAGTGTGTCTCTGGTGGAGATGAGGCTATCTTCATCCTTTATCCCTTTGCCCTCCTCCTCCTCCAACCTACACACCTCCTAAGGATGTGTTTCCGGGGAAGCACTCCCCCGTAACCCACAGGGTCCTTCGAGAGCCATTGCTTCTGCCGTGGTCATAGTACACACGTACTATGGTCATAGTATTTCAGAGGGTCCTCCGAGCAGGCTCACCATGCCTCTGGGATGGGGAGGCCATCTCTCTGCAGTCGTGTGAGCTCTGAGAAGACTCAGCAAGAGAGAAATGCAGGCTATTTGTTCTTCGGTCACACCGGGAGGATGTGCCGTTCCTGTTTGTAGCAACAATGACAAATGTCCATCTGTGTTTTATGGTAAAGTGTCAGGCTACTCTGTGCGCTGAGAGGTTTCAGGAGATTTCTAGCTGGGCTTTAGGAGTTTTGCAAGGTTTGCATTGTACTGCATGCTACCTCTAGGGGCTGAGAGTTGCCATGCAACCTTCAGTTGTGGTTTTAGCCCCATTGAAAGGTGAGTAGTTTGGGTCTGGAATTGCCTGGCAGGATGTGGGCCACAGCAGAGTGGGTGCTACAGACGACTCAGAAGCAGGGGGTCTCGGGCTAGGGTGGCCACCTTTTCCACCTGCAGAAGTTGGAGGCCACAGCCTTTCTGTGTCCAGTGAGGTAAGACACGCTCAGACTGGTGGGGCAAATGAGGATTCTAGAAGACTAGAGTCATAAGGGCACTTGGGTTATTAATGCTAGTGGGTTCTTTTTGTAACCATGTTGGTATACAAAAGCAAACCAGGGGCGCCTGGGCGGTTGAGTGTCCGACTTCAGCTCAGGTCATGATCTTGCGGATCACGAGTTCGAGCCCCGCTTCAGGCTCTGTGCTGACAGTTCAGAGCCTGAAGGCTGCTTCGGATTCTGTGTCTCCTCTCTCTCTCTGCCCCTCCCCTGTTCGTGCACTCTCTCTCTCTCAAGAATAGATAAACAAAAAAAAAATTAAATTTTTTTTCAAAAACAAGCCAACGGAAAACATAAAAAACAAAAGTTTTGGAACCAGATAGACCTCTTTTGAATTCAGACTCTTGGGCTTCCGGACTACAAGGTCATTGACACATGGCTTTCCTTACCTTTGTTGCAGAATTAGAGACAAGCCATTATGTAAGACCCAATGTAACTTCTCTGACACGTAGTAGGTGATTAGTGAATGCTAATTTCCTTTCTTTTTCTCTTCCCTAAATTTGGATTAGCTTTGACATGAGTCTTATAACAGTGCTAGGACGTAAGCAGGGAAAATATTTTTATTCCCATTTTAGAGTTGAGGAAATGGGGTACAGAGACATTTACTGATTTGCGCGAGGCCACAGGGATAAGCTGTGTCCCCCGAAGTCCTGACAGTACAGGAGAACTGCTAGGAAACTAGATAAGCTGGTTTTGATCCTGGCCCTACCGCTGCTGACCGGCTGCCTCAGTTTCCTCAATTTCGAAGGGGAGGGTAGTTAGAGTATGTACCCCCAAGGATTGTTGGGATAGATGAGCTACTGTCTATAAAATGCTTAGACTGGCAACTATGGGTGGCTATGATTATTAAATGCCCCATTACCAGGCCTACCCCCAGGGGCTTGTTTTTAGATATTCGGGTATTTCTGGAGGCTGTCCTTTAGAACACTGGTTTCCTGCATATTAATGAGGGGTAGAGGGAGTTAGTCAGTGTCCATCTACGTCACACTGCTTCTCCGTGTGCTGTGAGGGCCCTGTGTGCTCATGTGAGTGCCACGTTAGGACGGACGGTGGGCTCCCCGCTGGCGTCCACTCCATCAGCGGACCTGAGCTGCCTTCAGGCTGGCTGCCGGGTGCGTCCCTGCATGACTGTGGTTCTGGTCGAGCTTGCTTTTTATTTTCAATTGGTAACTGACAAGCACCCAAAATTGATTCATATCCATGGTAACTGTCACCCGGGGGAACAGAGAGAAACAAGAGTCTTTTCTTTCCATCCTCATCAAACAGAGCCGGTACCCAGAGACCATCGGGCCTAGTTAGTCTCTTTGGAGAGGATGTGGGTATCTCCTCCCCCTCTTCTCTCCCTCCAGGGAGGCCCTGGCCAACTGCTTGAGGCTGCTGGAGACCAGCAGGCCTGGACATTGTAGAACCGGGCCTGGGACTTCTCACCTTTGAAAATGCCCCTGAAGCCTGGCGCCTCAGGTAATGGGTGGGCGGCTTGGGGAAGTGTTTGTCAGTCGTAGTCTGGAGGGGGCCGAAATTACTCAGAATAGCTTGCATTTGTGGTAGCTGATAATTTTTAGAGAGACGATTGGTGGTGGTGATTGTCAGGGGGATCCTCAGACGACTGTATGATGGTGGGAAGACACGTTCTATCTCTCTTTTATATCTTTTTTGGGGTATTTTTTTCTCTGAAGGGTTTTTTCCCCTCTTCTGCTTCTGATGACTTTTCTGGAGGGAAGTAACGGTGTCCTGGTACCAGCCGGCGAGGGAGATACACACCTTGGCTCATCTGAACAACTTGCTTGAGATCTGATTTGTCTTGATGGTTCCAAGAGGTAAAATATGATTTGCATTGAATTATAAATTTGTTATTCAGTTGGGCTCAAGTTTTGGGCTAGTTGCCCTGCAAACTTTGAGACAGATCAGAACGTTGATTTGTAATATGTGTTCCTCAAAACTCTGGTCCTAAGACATATTTCATGAACCAATCTATGATCTATGGTCACGTGGATCTAGAAATTGCTTCCTATGGGTCTATAGTCATATGTATTTGGAAGTTACTTCATCTTCTACCCCTTATTAGAGCATTGCAAGGCATAAAACCCATTAAAGGCCCTGAGACATGGTCTAGTTAAGAAACTAGTCAACATTATTTGAGTTCTTGTTTCCCAAACTACCTTTACTGGAATTTTTTTTTTGTATTCATATTTGTTCCACAAAACACAACTGGAGGATAGCTGGGCTGACATTCCCTATATAGTCTAGATTCATTCTACATTCCAGAATGTAGCTAGAATGGAATGGAATTCACCTGAAATGCAGGGGACTGCATCTCTCATTTCCCCCACATTCCAGAGTCGTGGAGCTGTAAATGTGTTTATCGGGGCTGGGGCATGGAAGGCTGGGCGGGGGGATCCCTAGTAAGCATCCTGGACGGATGCTGTCTGGCTGCCATCTCCTCACGTATCCCTAGGGATAGAGAGTTCACTGCTTCCTGGGGAAGCCATTTGTTACCGTGTCAGGAAGCACAGTGTCCTGCACGCACATGAAGTGGTGTCCTGACCTGTGGAGCCGTGCCGCCAAGCCCAGCTCACTGTGATTTGTTCTCCCTTCAGTGACTCAATGGAGCCCTCACATTCCCCTCTGAGTCCATCTTTTCTATGTCTTCACAGTTCTTTATGTGATGTCATGACCTCATGGTCACGTTCTCGTTCTTCTGGATGGGCTTTGGTTTGCTGGTATCCTTCCCGCAGTGCCGTAAGGAGAAGCAGATCTGAACGTAGACAAAATGTTTCCTTTCAGTCCCTAGAGCAGTGCCCGCTGCCAGTCACTGGTGTAGAAGGGGGCAAGCTCTCACCTACTTGCCTTTCTCCTAGGGCAGCAACTTTTATGTGTAAGCTCTTCTATTGGACTGTCCATGCCACACTGGTCCACACCAAAGATATGATTTGTATTCACATGGGTTGAATTAGGAATCACATAGTGAGGAGGACTTGTCAAGACTTTCTATTTTAGTCATTCTGTTCTCAGCACAAGGGGCTTTGGATAGAAAGTCCCAGTACACAAATTGCCTTGTGATTTAGGGAACCGTCACCTTCAAGTAATAGAAAACCCTCCTCAAATGTCTTAAATAATAAAGGAACTTTACAAACACACTGGTTGGCATTTGGTAATAAGTCTAGTGGGTTGCTTGACCCAGTGTCTCAAAGTGCCTCAAACACACCTCTTCACTTTGTCCCTTGATTGTGTCCAATTGTACGAGCTGTGTGTGAAGGTTTTCAAGCCTTTGGGACACTCTCTTTCACTCTATGTGCCTGCCCTGCTCCAGGGAGAATGGCTTATTACATTTACCTATATTTTCACTCTTTCCTTGTTCTTTCTTTATTCCTGATGTCTCCAGTTTCCTTCTTTTGTTGTTTCCATTTTGTTTGAAGAACTTCCCTTAGCCATTATTTTAGGGTAGTTCTGATGGTGATGGATTCTCTTCGTTTCTTTTGTTTAAGGATGTCTTGATTTCAGTTTCATTCCTGAAGGATTTTTTTGCTGGGTATAGAATTATGGGTTAAGAGTTTTTTTTCTTTCAAGGTTTTTTTTGTTTTTGTTTTTGTTTTTTTCTCTTTGTCTTTAGTTTTCTGAACTTTGTGATATTTTCTAGAGTAGATTTTTTTAGGTTTATTCTATTTGGAATTTGCTCAATTCTTGAATCTGTAGATTAAAGTCTTTTATTATATTTGGGGAACTTTCAGGCATTATTTCTTTGAATACTTTTTTTAGCCCCACACTCTTTAGTCCCCATATTTACTACAATAGTACAAAGGTTAGGGCTTTGGTTATAGTCCCACAAGTCCCTGAGATTCTGTTCCTTTCTTGTAAGTCTGATTTCTCTCTATTATTCATATTGGGTAATTTCTATTGTTCTCTCTTCAGGTTAATTGATTCTGCCCTCTGTCATAGTCATATTCACATTGAGTTGTTTATCTCCATTGTATTTTTCAGTTCTAAAGTTTCTAATTGATTCTCCTTTATATCTTCTATTTCCTTGCTGAGACTTTCTACTTTTCTGTGTGTTTCAAGCATGTTCATCAAAACATTGTATGATGGGTGCTCTAACATCCTTGTTAGGCAATCTTAGCTATCTGTATCATTTTGGTGTTTCATCACTGATTGTCTTTTCTCATTTACGTTGATATTTTCCTTGTTCCTTGTATGATGAGTAATTTTCAGTTGCATCTTGAACATTTGAGTGTTATGTGGTGAAACTGGAGACCCTATTCAAGCTCCTTTTCTGTAGGAAGTCACGCTGCCTAGGTGTAGCCCACAGATCTGGTTGGGGATGTTCAGTTTCCCACTGGGCCCCACTGGCACCATCCCAGTAAAAGCAGGGCACTGCCTCACACTGTCATGCCTTGCCTCACCGCCAGTGGGTGGGGGTGGAAGCTCCATTCCCCACTGCACCCTGTTGTGTGGAGCCTAAAAAAGAAAAACAAACATACAGAAATGTATACATATCCTAAGAAGGTGATCATAAGCTTGATGAAGTTTCACAAACTGGAAATGTGGGGGCATTTTAAGAATTTTCTTATTTCCTTGAGTGTTTTCATAAAAATGTATCAAACTCTTTTTCTCTTTTAGCTCCCAGAATTATTTGCTCACTTCTTGATTCTTTCTCTCCTTCTACCCTTTATCTCTCTTTCTTTTAAAAAATTTTTAAATGTTTATTTATTTTGAGAGAGAGAGAGAGACAGAGGCAGAGACAGAGAGAATGAGAGAGTGAATCTCAAGCTGACAGTGTGAAGCCTGATGTGGGGTTCGATCCCATGAACCACAAGATCATGACGTAAGCTGAAATCAAGAGTTGAATGCTTAACTGACTGAGCCACCCAGGCACCCCATCTCTCTTTCTTTAAATTCATTCTTTCATTTAATTTATTTATTCATGTTTTCATATGTTAATTTTCCTTCCTCCCATCCCTTTTGCCTCCTATCCATCCATCCATCCATCCATCCATCCATCCATCCATCCATTACTGGAGGAACAAGTATCCTCCCTCATCTTCTTTCCCATGGCTCTGGGGCAGTGAGTTCTCTCCTCTAACACTCAGTGTTCTCTCTTCTGTGGGGGAAAGGCAGGAGGGGACATGGACCTTGTAGGGTAAGGGACTGGCTTATCTTGGGAGAAGTCCCCGAGGGGCTGGGCCAGAAGCAGCATAATCAGAAAGCCTCAGTCCATGCCCTGTCACTACCACTGATTTCCTTTGAGACCCTCTGGGCCTCAGTTTCCCTCATCTATAATATGAAGGGTTTGGCTTTGTCCTCTTTGACCCTGTGGCTCAGGTTGCCTATGTTATTTTGGAGTTTCCCAGGAACTTCTCAGGGAATGAGATAGTCTACAGGGGTTGAGTGGAGCTCGTTCTGTGCCCTTGGCAGTGTCTGAGCACCTGCACCCAGCCTGCACTGCAGTCAGCACCCCCCAGGCTCTCATAGCTTGGGCTCTGAGAGGTGGGCTGGGGAAAGAAGGAACATGAGTGATATTTTGGGAGGATGAGTCAGCCCAAGTGTCAGTCTAGAAACAGGGCCAGCTTGCCTCCATTGTTCTACTTCTCCGTGTGGGGGTATGTGGCATGTGGAAGGGAGGGAGAACTCCAGGCTTTCTCCTCAGCCTGGGGGGGGACCCAGGATACAGGGCCTCTGGCCTCCAAGGGGACCTGGAGGTCATCCAGTGCCAGATCCCCTTGTTTCACAATGAAGCCCATGGAGGATGGGGACTTGCCAGAAGTCACACAGTAAAGTTGATGACAGGATCAGAACTGGGACCAACCCCCTTTTCTCCTTGTCTTGAACCCTTGGCTGGTCACGTGCTAATCACCAGCAGACTGGAGTTGCTTTATCCTGAGAGGTGAGAACACAAGGCCCAGCCTGGGCCTTCACCCCCACAGGGTCTCCACCAGGAGGGCCTTGCTCTACCTGCTGCCTGGGAGCTAACCTCTCTTTGTGGCTAGGATGGTGCTGTTTTTTTAAAAAAAATTTTAATGTTTATTTATTTCTGAGAGAGAGAGACAGAGACAGAGTGCGAGCAGGGGAGGGGCAGAGAGAGGGAGACACGGAATCTGAAGTGGGCTTCAGGCTCTGAGCTGTCAGCACAGAGCCCAATGTGGGGCTCGAAATCATGAACCCCAAGATCATGACCTGAACCGAAGTCAGACTGAGGCACCCAGCTGCCTCGGTGCTGGTTTTTAATGGGGCAATACTGGCCAAGGGGTCGCCTCAGACTCCCCATCCCCTCTTCCATACAATGTATGGTGCTCAGACTCTGGTCTGTAGCCTGGAGATACCATTCTCAATGTCTGCTCCTAGGAAAAGCAGTGAATGTTGCAGGGAAAGGGGGCTCCATGCCTCTGTCCCCTGTCTTCCACATCGCCAGGGTTCATGTCGCTCCCATCACATGGCTGAGGGTCTACTACTGTGTACTCTGGCTGGGGGTAGTGTCTAGGGAGCTCTCGGCCTAGAGTGTGTGTGTGTGCAGCTGCCTGGGGGCAGGGTGAGTGGACGATCACAGCTCAGTGTGCTGAGTGGAGTTGTGACAGGGCCGTGCAGGGGCTGGAAAAGCAAGGGAGATCCTGGGGGGCCAGGAGGGCTCTTTGAAGGGGAGTGGGACTTGGCCAGGGGCAATATGTATGTGCGTAGGGGTAGGAGGACGTATGAGAGGCTTTTTCTCAGTTATGTATTTCAATGTTTATTTGCATATCTTAACCAGACATCCAGATATTTTGCAAAGGGAACTGTGTTCAGGGTATCTGACCTCTTACATTGCTGGAAATAGAAGCAGTTTAATTCATTAAGGGCCAAGAGGACCCTCAGTGACATTTTCATCGAGGGAACAGGGTCGAAACGTAATCGTTGTCCATTCACCGAATCATGTGTTGGAAGTTTCAGTATATCGGTTTTTGAGATCTTGAGCTGCTTGCTGGGTAGACAAGGGCTGTCCTCTGCGGCTGGGGAGGGGACTACTCATCTGCTCCGTACGAGAGCCCTTCTCCTGGCTTGCGATTCTGCACGGTCCGTCAGTCCATTTAATTCATTCATTTCAAGTATTTATTCAGTGCCTTCTGGGGCAGGCGGAGCCTCATGCCCCGTGTCAAGTGTGTAGAGATAATCACTCATGGTCCTTGTGTTCAGGGAACTCAAAGAAAGGTGGGAGACATCGATACGGAGTCATAAGCTCACCAGAGAGTCAGAGAGATGACAGGAAACATAGGGAGTGACTGGGGACAGCCTCTTGCTCAAACTGGGTAATCGGAGGGGTTCACACGGGTGTGGGCGGGATGCCGAGAAACGGCAGGGGAGCGCTGGGGCTGACTGGTAGCGCTGGGCGCTCGGACCACCCCTGGGCTTGCAGGGAGTAGTTACAGGATGTTAGAAACGTAGTGGGCTGCCTGTCAGGAGCTGTGACCTTCTGGTGAGGGGCACAGCCAGCCCGGCAAAGCAGGGGAAATAGGACCCTAGCCTCTCTCCCCTCTCTTCCTCTGGCCAAACCCAAGGGAACCAGAAGGCAGGGGCCTGGAGGCGGGCACAGAGCGAAGTGAAGGGGAAGAGAGGACCCCAGGGGAGTGGGAGATATCCTGCATTCAGACTTGCTGGGAGGAGGGGAAGCTTCTCCTGGGAAGGGTGCTGGAGCTCTTTAGCAGTTTCCTGGGCCTGCTGTAAAAAGTCCCACACAGTGGGCGGCTTAGGACAATGGTAATTTATCGGCTCATTGTGCTTGAGGCCAGAAGTCCAAAATCAAGCTGTTGGCAGGGCCAGGCCCCCTCTGAAGGTGCTAGGGAAGGATGTTCCAGGCCTTGCTCCCAGCTTCTGGTAGTTGCTTGGTTTTGGCAGCCTAACTCCAAACTTCACACAGCATTTCTCTCTGTGCATGTGTGTGCGCGCGCACATGTGCCCGTGTGTATGTATACATGTGTGCAGATTGGTGTGTATAGACATGTGTTTGTGTATGTATGCACCCTTGTATGTGCATGTTTGTGTGTGAGTGTGTCCATGCATGTGTGTGTGTACGTGTGCGTGTGTGCATACACACGTGTGTGTGTGCACGCACGTGTGGGCGTGGACATGGGCATGTGTGTGCCATGCAGGGGGAGCTATTAAGCAGAACCCAGAGGCCTGAGAGCCGTGTGTTTGGGGCTTTCAGGTGGCCTGGATGACGATGAGATCTGGTGTCTCCTCCCTCACCCCCTCCGCCTGGGCCCCGCAGGCTCCCACCCCCTGGAATTCCTCTGCCCGTGCCCTGGACACTTTTCCATCAGGAGTTGATCCAGGCTTTGTGGGGCTCAGCGCTTAAACAATCTGGGGCTTCATTAAGACAAAATTGGATTTGAAAGTATTTATTTAGGATGATAAAAGAAATCACAACGAATTACTGGGGCAGGAGATTCAAGTCCCTTTCTTCTGGGATCCCATCAGACGAGTGACCAGAAAGCTTCCAGAGGGCAGCCTGCCGCCACGCCTCCACTAACCCATCCGGTCAACTCTGCCGGCTCCTAGGGCCCCTGGCTTGGAGTTCAGCAGGCCCTGCTGGCGCCTGGCCAGCTCCTTACTCTTCAGGCTTCAGGTTGACACCACACCTCACAGCCCCCAGGCTCATTCCCGTCACGTGGTCATAGTAATGGTGAGCGTGTAGCTCACTGAGTGCCTGCTCCTTGCCAACAGGAGCGCGCCAGTGCTTTCCAAGGTCAAACACACCAGGAGGTGGGCAGACCTGTGCTCCTCCCTGCTCGGTCCGCGGGGACACTGGGGCTCCGAGAGCTCATTTCTTGTCCACGGTGAGGCGGTGGCTGGGACCAGATCCAGTCTGCCTCCAGGGCGCTGCTTCTCAAGGACTGACCCAAATGTACCTCCCTTATAGGTAACGCAGGAATGCAGTGGGGGTCTCTCTCCATGACTCGGCTCCTAAGGGCACACTGCAGTCTCTCCTGTTTCCAGCATCTGGCAGAGAGGGGGGCGAGGCAGTCCTCAGGAGATACTATGCTCGACAGTCAGCGGGGTCAGGGTGGAGAGCAAGGGGCGCAGGAGGAGACATGATGGAAGGAAGACAGGATGGGGGCCCAGGTTGGAGGAGCTTGTCGGACGTGATGCCAGGTGTGCCTTTCCCCAAGGGCTTCGGGAGCCACGAGGAGTGTCCAGCTGCGCAGTGACCATCGGATTTTGGAAAGTCTGACTCTCAGGCTGTGGTATGAGGGTGGGTTTGCCCTCTCCCAGCAGATCTCAGGGACATGGAGCCCAGCCTTGTTCTGTCCCCGCCCTGTCTGGCATTGCCACCGAGGGTTCACTCTTACTTACAAGCTGTAAAACTTGGGCCAGGGCTTACCTTGCTGGGCCGTGGTTTCCCCATCTCGGGTTTCTTCACGCCTCCCTCGCAGGGGGAATCCAGCGCAAAGCACCTGGAAGCCTCCTCCTGCTGCTGGCTGCCACTGGTCCTGGTTCGGAGGAAGAGCCTCCTTCCTGGGGCCTCTGCTATGGGGAGCTCAGCTCACCGTGCCAGCTTGCCCCCTGCAGGGCCGCGGAGGGGAGCAGCCTCCCCGGGGAGCCCAGTGGGCCTGTGGGGTTCTGGCACGGGGCCACCACCTGCCACGGGGGATCTCCTCAGTGCTTATGGGCTGGCCCTCACGGGCCCCTTGTGGAGCGTGGTTAATGAAAGCTGCTCCTTCCAGGGTCCAGGAGCGGCCCCCACAGGCCTGCCCTCACTGGTGTCTCAGAGAAGAGGAAGGAACCCAGGAAAGTGCTGGAAAGGCCGGGAGAGGGTGCAGTCACTAAGCCCTGGGCCGGGCCCAGGCTGGGCCTCCTGGATGTGCGACCAGCCTCCCACCAGCTCTCCCCGCTCTGTTCCGTATGCCTGTCTTCTCTGTGAAGACCCTCGGGGATCTGCCTAGGAAACTGTGAGTGGCTCTTTGCCAGGCTGCATGAAGTCAGTGAGGCCTCTGGCTCCCTCTGCCCCCACCCCGCGCCCCTTGGATGGTGAGCGTTAGAAGCGGGTAGGGTGAGGGATGGGAGCAGTTTTCATTCGAGGTAGGGCGATGTGAGCCCGGTGTTTCCGTCCCAAGGGCAAGGGCCCGGGGAGGAAGCACACGTGGGCTACTCAGGTTCACATTTTCCAAAAGCCGGGGCAGTGGACTTTGGCTGAGGAGGAGGCCACAGGCTTCCTGGGGAAGGGTGCCGAGGTGGGGGCCTCTGATGGGCCAGACATAATCATAGCCTGTCACGTGTCCTATTTAATCCCTGCAGCTCCTCTATCAAGTCGGTATTGTTACCCTCGTTTTACAGATGAGGAAACTGAAGCTGAGAAAGGTTAAGGGCTGGCCAGAGGTCACGCAGCTGGAAGAGGCAGGATCAGGGTTCAAAGCCAGCTCTGCCTTTTGCCAAGGCCTGGATGCTCACACGACCTGCCCTTCCGCGCCTAGAAATAGCTTGAGAGCTGAAATGGAGTTGGGCCCACAGGCCACTACAGCAACACCAGGGGTTCGCTGGCATCCCGGCCCCCAGCCTGCCGTGCGTCCCCCTCCTGTGGTCACTTCACGGTGGGGCCCGGCTCTCTCCCCGGCAGCCCCACAGGACAGGCTGGCCACTGGGGAGTGCCCAGGGCCCGGCTGGGCCCCAGGGGAAATGAGGCCAAGGGGAACTGTCTCCTGGCTCCCTCTCTCCCTGTTGCAGGAGCTGTGGGCTCCTTCAGAGCAGCGGTTGCTATGCAGCCTTGTTTATTCAAGGAGAGCGTGGCAGAGGCCGGCAGCGCACCAGCAGCAGGGCCAGGGGCCTGTCCTCCAGCCCCGGGCTGGCCAGGCGTGGGGCCGCCTCATCCTTGCCCCCCGGGCCCCTGGGCCGCATCATTCGTGAAGAGACCACAGAGCCCGGATTCCCCAGTGACAGGGCTGGCCTCTGCTCAGAAAGGTGAGGGGTGGGGGGTGTGCAGGGGAAGGGGTGGGGGCGGGTCAGCCCGCCTGGAGTCCTTGGAGGGGAGTCGAGGACCTGACCTGGAGCCAGGACCAGGGCCCTGATGGATAGAGGCTGTGGGGTTGCAGGGGCGGTCCCTTCCTCTCTCTGGAGCCTGCTGCTCTCTGAGCCTGTGAGCCAAGAAACAGGGCTGCCCTTCCCTGCTGGCCATGGCCGCCGGCAGAGCTCCTTGTTTGGGAGTAAGCCCCACTCCCTGGGGGTGCTGAGAACGATAGTGCCAGAGAGGTAAGGAAGGCTCTGTGTTAGGGGCCACCTCTCCAGGACAGAGGCCCACTTTGGCTGGGGACCTCGAAGAGCACTGGAAGGGATTGGACAGCCTGTGCTCTGTGGGTGCATTGCTAAGGTCACAGAGCATGGGGGCACCCAGCCTCGCCAGGAGGGATGTGTAGGCTGTAACTGGGCTGGTCCTTTGTGTTTTTTAAAGTTTATTTATTCTGAGAGAGAGAGAGAGAGAGAGAGAGAGAGAGAGGGAGAGAGAGGGCATGTACACAAGCAGGGGAAGGGCAGAGAGGGAAAAGGAGAGTGAGAGAAACTCAAGCAGGCTCTGCACTGTCAGCAAAGAGCCCGAAGCGGTCTTGATCTCATGAACCCTGAGTCAGAGGCGTGGGGTGCCTGGGTGGCTCACTTGGTTAAGCATCTGACTCTTGATTTCGGCTCAGGTCATGATCCCAGGGTCGTAGGATTCTCTCGCTTCCTCTGTCCTTCTCCCCTGCTTGTGCTCTCTCTCTCTCTAAAAAAAAAAAAAAAAGAAGAAGAAGCTATCTCAAGGTCGCCTGTTGTCCCCAGGGCCACCTCACAGGCACCTGACTCTGCTCACCGGCATGGATGCTTGGAAGTTTCTTACTTGTTTTATACTCAACCTTTTGCCAACAGAAAAATGTATAAAACTCATGAACTGTTTAAGGTAGAATTATAGGGGCGCCAGGGTGGCTCAGTCAGTTGAGTGTCCGACTCTTTATTATGGCCCAGGTCATGATCTCATGGTCAGGGGATGGAGCCCCACGTTGGGCTCCATGCTGAGTGTGGAGCCTGCTTAGGATTCTCTCTCTCCTTCTGTTCCTCCTCCACTCGTGCTCACCTTCTCTCTCTCTCTCAAAAAAAATAAAAAAGAAAAGAAAAAAAAATTTTTTTGAAGTAGAATTTGTGAATGTGTGGCCACTGCTGCCCAGGTCAGGAAATGGATGGCCGCTTAAGCAGCCTCCAGAAGCCTCCCTCACGGCCCCCTTTCTGTGGCAGCCGCCTCCCTTCCCCTTCCCCTGGCTTTTCCATAAAGTTTTACCATCATCATCGTGTGCATGTCCAAGGTGTTTCATTTGGTCCTTTGAACGTCACAGAAACAGAGTGGCACCCTACGGAGTCTTCTGTGCCTGGCTTCTTTCACTAAACATGACACCCATGAGCCACCCAGGGCACTGAGGGGAGCAGTTGTTTGTTTTCATTGCCGTGGAATATTCCATGGCATGAATACCCGTAACTTTTTTCTCCAGTTTCCTGTTGGGCGTTGGGATTATTTCCACACCTTGGCCATTGCCAAATCAGAGCTGCTACGAATGTTCTTGTACTTCTTTCTTGGCTCACACATGCAAGCTTTTCTGTAGGCTAGGCGCGGAGGAGCAGTCTTGCTGGGCATAGGGCTGCACATCTTTAGTAGGTAAGCCAGGCCACTCCCTGCTGTGGCCGTGGCCACGACCCCCTCGCTAGCTGTGCTTCGGAGCCCCGGCCGCTCTGGGTCTCACCAACACCTGGTGTCGTCCAGAATCTTAATTGTTGGCGATCTTGGCCGATTGGCGGAAATGTTCTAACTAACTTGTGTTTCCCTGATCAGCAGGAATTGCAACCTGCCTTGCCTCTTTCTTCCTCTCTACTTTCCTCTCTTTGGGGGAGGCCCCTTTCCCCTGGTCTCCTTGCTCAGCCTCCTCATCCCGCCCAGTTTCCTGATCTCCATTCTTCCCTCTGCCCTTCCGGGCCCGTCTGTCCCTAGACCCCAGACCGGGCTCCAGGGCAGCTGTCTGGAGGTCTGAGATTTCCACCGCGTCTGTGCTTCAGAACCTCTGGGTTTGGCCCAGCTTGCATCCCTTCTTGGGCCTTGGCTTTCCCTTCAGTAAAATAAGGACAGAAGAGCATGGCCTTCCACGGAAGCCACTTCGGTTTCCCAGGCAAAACCCGGCACACGTCCCGGAGAGGCACACGTAAGGTTCGAGCTCTTGGTCAAGCAGAGTCAGCTTTCTCCCTGACTCTTGGGAAGGTTGGGAAAGGACGGAGCTGGTGGTCTGAAGCCTGCTGAGCTTCGTACAGGGAGACCCTTGTCGAGAGCCACTTCCTGGAATATGACAGGCAAAGTTTGCCGAGATGCCGATCAAAGGAGGTGTTTATTTCTTCAGCCTTTCTGGTCCTCTTGTACCTGTAAGTGCTCACAGACTGTGGTTTGATGATTGGAACTCCAGTCACTGGGGCGAGGGGTCCCTGAGCCCGGAAACCATGCAGAGCGCCTTCCTGGGGGAGTGGACCAGGCCACTTCGCATAAGACTCCAGCACTAGGATCAGGCTCCTGGAAGACTCGCACCTCGATGGTGGAAATGCCAGGGCGGGTGGGCAGAATGTTCCGAGTCTCAGCCAGTGTAATTTCAGGCAGGATCGACACAGTGGCACCCAGCCCCACCAGGAAACATAGTCCTCCTCGGGAACCCCTTGGCCTGGCTCTGACCAGGCACTGCAGGCTGAGGCACTGCACTGACCGTTTGGGGGAAGGTGGGAAGGTGGAGGAGGAAACTGAGGACCTTGTCAGCTGGTGGCCAGTGTGATGCTTGCAGGGATATGGCCGGGAGGTAGGATTAGGCTCTTGCCAGCCCTGGGTGTGGCTTACAGCCAGGCTCCAGATTAACCCCTTATATACCAGCCGAGAGACTAGTTGACCTTCGAGGTCACTTACAGCTCACAGTTCAGTGACTGGAGAAGCAGATGAAGGCACCTTGTCCGGACAATGTGGAGCTTCATTGAATTACTAGCACATGTTCTGATCTCTAATGTATATTTGCATCAAGATGATATACAAAAGTGGGGCAGGCTCAGAAGATTTTGAATTTTATAAAATTTATGGATATATTACACACCTTTTTCACTACGGCCACCACTTGCGCATACAGTACCCTTGTGCGAATTAGAAAAAGACACCTCTTTATCAAGATACTTTACTTCTGTTCGTCAGAGAAAGGCAATAAATGTGCAAATCTGTAGTGACTGCAGTGTAAATGGTGTCTCCTTAATTACAATGCCTTGTTCAGTGCCTAACCTGAACAACCTCACAGGGCAGCCCTGTTTGTCACCTACTGTCATTATCTTTCAAACACAGCTTAAATAAAACTTTTTCTCACTCATAGGCTTTCCTGTGTCTTCTAGACCAATGATTCATATCAGAATTCCTGGGAGGTGGGGTCTGTTTTGAATGTCACAGCCCTAGATATAAATGCAGCTCTCCCCTTCCACTCTCTGTCTCTCCTCACCCCCAACACACACAGTGAGCTATTGCAAATGGAAGGCGACATTCCTCAGCTGCGCTGGGAATAGAAACGGTTGAGAAGTTTTGTTGACCATGAGATCCACACTATCCCGGAAAGTCATTAAGATCCGGCCACTAACTGCCTCCTTAACAGACTCTGTCTGTTCTGGTGAGAAGGGATCTCTTGGAGCACTTCCCAGCAAGGCGATACTTGCTGCTCTTCGAAGTGTTCTGCCCCAGCCTGCCCGCCGCCTCCCGCTTACCCCAGAAAACGTATGCGATGAAGGACATCCACCCAGTGGCACCTCCATTTCGCCTCCCAGCCTCAGCCAGGCCACCGTAGCTTCGTGCCCCAGAAACTTTCAAACAGGACATTTCCCCTCTTCTTGCACATTTTAACACACACACGAAAATAGTCCTTAAACAATAGTAACAATAGCCGCTGTTTGTTGAATACTTGCTTGGGGGCTGGACAGTATGAAACGCTTTTCATAGTTTATTGAATACACTCAGTAACCTCGTGAGATAGGTCTTACTATTTCCCTTTTGTGGTCAGACGGAAGCTCGGAGGGGTTTCGGAATGCGTCGTATAAAACGGTTTCGTAATGCGTCGTATAAGGTCTCACAACGTTAAACTGCAGGGGATGCAGTTTAACGCGGGGCCGCTGACTCCTGAGTGCACGCCGTGAAATACCATGTTCTTCCGTCTCCAGGAGCACAGAGTGTCAGCCCGGAGGCCTTCACTTGCCTCAGTCCAACTACTTAACCTCTCGAAGCCTCAGTCTTCTTATGTTTAAAACGAGGACAATAACCTCTGCTTTGTTGCTCTGTTTCGAAAGCTGACCGGCATGGTATTTGGCGGCAGCGAGCCCAGCGCCTGGCGCATCACGACGTGGAGCTAAGAAATGTTAGTCTCCTCCCCCTGTTTCTTCTCCGTGAGACCGTCTGTGAAGATGTGTTTTCATTGGGATTTCGCCATTTGTGCCTGCTGCCAACAGTTACGGAGCGCTTCCTCTGGGCCAGGCGCTGTGCTTGGCACTTGGTCTGCATTTCCTTACGTTCCTGTGGGCCTGCAGCTGACGCACCTGTCCGGAGACAGACGGTTGCAGGAGTACTGCTCCCCCTGCTCCCTTGTGGCAGGGAGGTGGCACCTGTGACCAGTGGGTGTAGGTTTAGAGCTGGCGAGGGGACCTAGGAGGGGGGGCTCTTAAGGTGGGAGGGGGCGGGCACGTCATCTGTGAGCTGCCTTCCTGCTGGCCCACGTGCCAGTCACTTCTGGAGGCGGGGCCTGAGTGGGGGCCCTTGGGCGCTCCTGGGGTGTCTGGTGGGTGCGGGGATCAGTCTCTGGGTTTTGGTGGTGGCGGCTCCTGGGACCGCCAGCCCCAGGAGTCAGGTATGTCATTTATCTCCTCAGAAAGTCTAGAGCTCCCTTTGCCTGCAGGGCGAGCCCCAACTCTGACAGAGCGCTGCAGGTGTCCCCGTATCGGCCCTCGTCTGCCTTCCCAGCCTCGGGCCCTCCTGCCAAGTCCCACACTCACAGTTGCCCATCCGTGCTTCGGCTCAGACTGCTTTCTTGGTCCGGGAGGCCTTTTCCCTCCGCGTCTGGACCCTGCCTCCTCCCAGGCCCGGCGAGGATGCTGGCCTCCAGGTGCCTAGTCAGACAGCACTGCTGGGCTCCGGTGTGCCCATCTCTGCCCAGGACGCACCCCTGGCGTCATGGTGGGTGTGGCTTCTTGGCATGGCGTCCCAGGTGAGAACCGCAGGAGGGCCCGGCCCAGCTAGTTGGAGCCACTGCCTCTACGGACACGTGTGTCTCCTCCACCTGAGAGGCATGTGTGTCATCTGGGTCTGCCTTGTAAGGACAGAGGGCTGGCCCATCATAATTTTATTTCAAAAAAAATTTTTTGAATGTTTATTTTTTTGAGAGAGACAGAGGGTGAGTGGGGGAGGGGCAGAGAGCAAGGAGACACAGAATCCGAAGCAGGCTCCAGGCTCTGAGCTGTCAGCATGGAGCCTGATGTGGGGCTCGAACTCACGAACTGCAAGATCATGACCAGAGCTGAAGTTGGATGCTCAACCGACTGAACCTCCCAGGCGCCCCCATCATGACTTTAAAGATGGCTTGTGGCGGGGGAGCAGGGGAGGGAAAGGAAGAATTCCCACTTGATGTTACTATCTACCAGCAACGGTACTGAATTACTTTTGCACATGACTTCACTTAATCCTGACAGAACCTTTTGGTAGGACATTGTTTCAGGTGAAGAAACCAAAGCTCAGAGGAATTCAGCAACTTTCCAAGTAAATACGAGAGGGGCATAGGCAGGGTTCCAACTCAGCTCTGTCTTGCCTCAAGGCCAAAGATCTAGGAGTCCCAAGGTGGGCATTCAGGAGCGTACTGGGGTGGGGCTGTGGGCTGGGAGGGGTGCCCGTCTGAGGCCTCTCTGCAGAGAGAATGTTTCAGTGGGGGACATTTTGAGGTTCAAAACCGAGGTTTGTTCTCTCTGCCATCTTTCCCCTCCTCCCCTCCTCTACCCACCTTGACCCACGGCACCACTGTTCCCGCCCAGCACGTCTGAGGAGGTGGGAACTCTGACTTATGGGAACCCATGTCTCTCAGAGGTCTCTAAAGGGAGGAGTGGGTAGTGTCACGGCCACACGACGGAAGCTGCACGTGCGGCAGCCCCTGGGGGTGTGGACGGGTGGGGCTGCCTCTGAGGATTGGGGGTCCATCCCTCTTCGGCCTCCCTGCTCTGACCCCTCCTCAGAGCCTCCCCCTTGCCCTCCTAAGTAAGGGCTGTTCTTCCAGGGACCAGGCTCCGCCCAGCTCCCTTGGGAGCAAAGCAGGCCGTGGAATGGGGCACCGGCTCCCTGCAGGCAGGCCGTGCAAAGCACAGGGGGGATTGGGATTTCGTCCCAGGGACTGACATTCTGTACTGGGCCAGGCCTTGCTTTGTTTCCTTTCCACTTGAAACCCGAGTCCCTTCTGCCACCTGTCTTCCTTCCTGCGGTGCTAGTCACCATGGAACCTCTGTAGCCATAGCTTTAGTGGAAAGAGCCACCATGTAGCCACGGTCAGTTACCTAGGGCCACTCCATTCCCCAGGCTGGAAAACTGAGGTGGAGGGTGGAGGAGTCAGCCTTCTTCAGCCATCCAGAGCCTCAGGGAGTGAGGACAGAATCCTGGTCCCCGGAACCCATTGGCTATTAGCCCTTTAGATCAGGGGTCGGCTGTCCCAATGAGGAATAGTCACTGCTTGGTGCCCAGAAGAGAGCAGTGCCGGGGGCAGACATGGGCTCAGTGAATTGTGTCTTGGTCAGGGGCTAAGTATGGCCCACGCTAAACCCCCAAGTTTTGTCTGCATTTGAGCTGGAGTTTCTGATGTTGGGTTTTATAGTTTGCACATGGATCTTTAAGTGCCCGCCAGGTCATGGGTCTACATGATTTTCCTGGAGAGGTGCCACCCATTGTTCTCACATAAGACAAAGACGTGGTTGTTTGTCCACGTGCAGCTGTGGCCACCTCCCCTTGGGCCGGAGATCCTGCATGTAGACCTCAGGGGTCGGATGTGTAGACACAGGCAGGGGCAGGCCTAAGAGGGGGGCTGCCTGCTGGGGTGCTGTGGCAAGCTGTGACGTGGACGCGGGTTTCCTTTCTGTGCCACGGGTGTCCCCCAGAGCACAGAGTAATGTCGGCTGTCTTGGCCAGTGGCTGTTCTGCCCACTGAGGGGGTTGTGGCAAGTGGGGAGGGGACTGTCTTGTTCAGAAGGCCTTTGCAGTAGAGCTGGCCGCTGGAATTTTTCTCATCTGTACTCTCAGGCAGCTCCAAATCTTGTCTTTAGCCTCTTAGGGATCACTTTGGGGAAACTGAGGCAGCAATAAGGTGAGAAACCGGGCTGAGATCCCATTAGACAGTGAATCTGGGGGCCCTGGGGTGGCTCAGTCGGTTGAGCCTCTGACTCTTGATTTCGGCTCAGGTCATGATCTCACAGTTTGTGAGTTTGAGCCCTGCATCGGGCTCTGCACTGACAGTGAGGAGCCTGCTTGAGATTCTCTCTCTCTCTCTCTCTCTCTCTCTCTGTCCCTCCTCTGCTCACATGTGCGCTCTCTCTCTCTCTCAAAATAATAAACTTAAAAACAAAAAAAAAGAAAGAAAGTGAATCCGAACTGTAGCCCCCTGGTTCTCAATCCCGTTTGAACATCAAAATCACTCGGGAGTTAAGAAAAAGAAACCAAACAGATCCCTGGGGGCTGCTGCCTAGAAGACTAATTCGGCAGGAGCCCGGAGGCGGAGGCTTGGAATCTGTCATTTTATCAGTTCCCAGGCGATTCTGATTTGCAGCCAAGGTCGAGAACAAGGGCTGCAGCTAAATACCACTGTTCTGCACAGAATTCACCTGGGAAGCCCCTGTTCTGGTTGGATACGGCAGCAGGAGCCTGTGGGGCCCGCGGCTTGCACTGTCCCCAAAACCTGGGCTCTAGCTTATTTGCTTTAATTTTGTTGTGGGATAGTCTGTCCCCGTCTGGAACATTCCTGCCGAGCTTTGTTGCCAATCTCTTGAGTGTGTCTCTTTGCCAGCTGACTGGGGCGGGGGGCGGGATGTTGAGACCAATGTCCACCACGTTGCTCCGGGGAAGTGCTGTGTCTCACGGACATTCCCAGCTGTGTGTCACTGCCTTGTAGCCAAATGCTTATCTTAGTAGCCAGCAGACAGGGAGTCGTGAAGAGAATTCTCCTCAGAGCTTGCGGTCATAAGCAGTGAGGCCAGGCAGAGGCTGGGCTGGCACCTCTGTTTGGGCCAGAAGTGTTGCTAGGAGCTGCTGTGCCTTCTGGGGCCCGGGTGGGGACGGTGGCAGGCTGGCTTCCAGAAGGAAGGCTGCTTTTCTCACTTCCTGAGTTGGGATTTGCTGCTTAGCAAAAGGAAGCTGGCGCTGCATCTTGCCCTGTCCCCAGATGATACCTCGAGGGAGCTACTCCAGGGCGGAGATGGGGACATGTGGCCTTTACCCTGATTTTATCACCGATCAGCCCTGGCCATCCGCCTCCCTGCCTGTCGGGGTGGAAATGGGTCGCTCATCTTTCGCTCAATGAAGACTATACATTTGTGTGAAGTGGCAGAGTCTGTGGTGAGCCCCTCGTCCCATGGAAAGAGAACGAAGTTAGGTCAGGAGCAAGAGCGCATGACTCACCCCAGAGCTTGAGGGAGCTCAGGAAGAGGCCTGAAGGGGTCAAGCCGTTGGCCACAGGACAATGAAATGACTCTCTGACAGAAGTTGGCTCGGTCAGGGAGGTGAGAATGAGGGCCAGGAACTTCATTCAGGTGGAGATTGGGACATCCTGAGAGAAAACTAGAGAGCTGGTCTCTGGGGAGACCCGGCCAGAGAGCTGAGGGGTAAGCAGACTCATAAAGCTGGACATTCCTCGTGAGCTTCCAGGCCGGCTGGCAGGCAGAATGAGTTTTTGAAGAAAATAGAAACTAATGGAGAAAGAAAGCATCAGACCCGCCTTAGTAAACTCCACCTTCCCCGGAGACCCCAAGGTATCCCTGTCAAAGCCCCAAGCGAATCCAGTTGCTTCGTAGCCAGCTTTGCTCACAGTCGTGTAGCCTTGGCACTTGGAACATTGCGAGCGTCTGGGAGAGTCAGAATGCCAGAAAAGAGGTGTCCGCTGGTCCAGCAGCAGGTTCCTCGGTACAAGAGTACTTCAGTACTTCATGGGCTTCCTGCGAAGCGGTTTAAAAAGTGTTTGTTATTTGGGGGCGCCTGGGTGGCTCAGTCAGTTAAGTGTCTGACCCTTGGCTTTGGCTCAGGTCATGATCTCACAGTTTGTGAGACCAAGCCCCACATCAGGCTCTGCACTGACACCATGGAGCCTCCGTGGAATTCTCTCTCTCCTTCTCTCTGCCTCTCTCACTTTCTCAACATAAATAAATAAACATTAAAACAATGTTCATGAAAACTTTGTTATTTGTACTGACTTCGCTTGGCCGCTCCCTACCATAGGTCTCTGGATGTTACATGCTGTGGACTTCTGGACCCCCAAGGACCGCGCTCACGGCCCCGCAAGTAGCGGCCGCCTCTGGACAACCTTCCAGGCACCTTTACCGATCAGGGCATGGGCACCCGTGATGCTGCCCCCCCAGGTAAGGGGCTACACTCTGCCTGGGAGATGTAGCCAGGCAGGCCGCCATGCCTTCCCGCCTGGGCCCAGGGTCTCTGCTGGCTACACTTGCCCTCCATGCTCAGCTTCTTGTCCGGGGCCTCCCTAGGCTGGGGAAGGGCTCGGAGTGTTCTAGAGACTTGTCCAAGCTTTGCCTCCACTCTGTGCTGGTGGGCTGGCTGAGTAGCTGACCTGGTTTGAGGATCAGCACAAGGATGGACAGAGGACAGGGTCTCAGGGAGGGCTGGGGGGTCTCTGTCTCCTCAGCTGGCAGACAGGATCATGGGAACAGTGTGGCCAGCTCAGCGTCAGGAGATGGGGTTCCAGGCCCACCGTGTGAGCCTCAGTTTCCTCTGGAGGGTGAGGGGATCCTCAGGTCCTGCCATGGATGGAAGGGGTGCTGCTGAGGTGGAGAGCTGCTTTTCCCTGGGGGGGCTGGAGCAGGGGCCCTGTGATGACTTGAGAGGAATGCAGAGGACCCCGGAATGTCAGAGTAGTTCAGGAAATAGGTCAGGACCTAGGGGCGGAGCACCTTGGGGCTTTGCCTTATCAATGTGAGAACAAATGCATAATTTAGTGCCACGTTCAGATCCTGTTGGACATTAGATTCTTGTAGGGAAGTGGGAAGTACTGAAACTTAAGAAAAGCCTAGAAATCTAGAAATAGAATGAAGATGTGACCATATGAACCCGTAGTCCAACTCCTTTGTTTTACCAATCTGGGAACTGAGACTCAGAGAGGCTACCTTATTTCCTCAAGGTCACACAGCAGACAGAAACAGGAAAGGAATAGATGCCTGTCTCCTGGTCTAGGGACCTTCCACCCTGGGGGTGGTGTGCTGGGTTGCACCTTAGTGGGGGCTTCTCCAGATGGTGGGTTAGGGCTCCACGGACGGTCCTGAGGTGTGCCTGGGAGGGGGAGTCACGGGGGTGTAGGACTAACCGACATTTAGGCACCTCCTGAGTGCAGGTCCTTGAAAGATGAATAGGATGTGGTCCCTGTGCCTGGGTGCAGCAGGGCTGGGAGGGGAGAGGCAACGAGAGAGGAGGGTAAGATAGGGGTGTGCCTGGGCTGCTGTGCCGGCACAGAGGAGAGGCAAGGCTTCTCAGCTGAGGCTCCGCCTCCTCGCTTCCTGCCTCTCAGCTCAGGGCCCCGCCCTCTGGGCTCCCGGCCCCACCCTGTGGCTGCTGGTTACTCCTTGTCTCCCCTGCCTGCCTTCCTGCCTTCGGGCCTTGCCCAGGACTGTATCACCAGGGACTGGGGACAGAGTCCTTGACAGACAGCGTTTGATGAATATCTGCAGTAGGGATCAACCAAATCAATTTGCTGAGCCGGGGAAGTTTAGGAGAAGATGAAGGGTCAGTGCAGGGCACAGCCGATGAGGTGCTGGAGCACTCCCAGGGGAGGGTTGTTGAGCAGGTAATTGGATGCTCTGCCCTGCCACTGTGGGGAGGGGTCAGGGCCAAAGCCACAGGTCAGGGGGTGACTGCATGAGGGTGACAATTAAAGGCACAGCGGTGAGGGGGGCCCATGAGAGCAGCTAGTGTGAGACGCGCAGTGGCCAGAGGCAGGGCGGAGGTGTGGAGGGAGGCTAAGAAGGTGTGGAGCGGTCGGTGGGGGTGGGGGGTCGGTGGGGGTGGGGGGCCGGAGCAAAGCTGGATGGAGAAGACAGGGGAGTGTGAGGAGAAGGGGGGATCCAGGGCTGGGAGGAGTGGGGTGATGGGCTTTGGTGGGGCTCGTGGTGCCCCAACTGGCTGGGTGTGGGGTGGCGGGCCCGTCTGCAGGCCAGGCTCTGGTTTGAGGGGATGGGCCACAGAGACCCCGAGGAGCAGAGTTCTCCAACAGTCTGTTCCCCAGCCCCAGGCTCAGTGCACTCTAAGATAACCCTCTTCCCGTGCTTCTGTCCCCAGCCAAGGTTCTGGCCCCGGTGGCCATGTACTGCGGAGTGTCCCTCCGACCTGTGCGGGGCCCCGCGCGCTCCCGGGCGGAAGCAGTGACTCGAGGCTTCGAACTTACGGAGAAGGTGAGGTTGGGGGACTTGGCCTGCTGACTCAGTCACACCAGATGGCCTTGCAGTGCCCTGGGTGGCCTCTCGGGGGACTCGGGGCAGAGAACTGGAGGTCCACCAGCAGCTGTCTGATGAGGACCAGTGACCAGGGAGCAGAGCGTGGGCCTCCAGCTGCTGGCAGAGGCTGTCTCTACTGTGATCCCTGCTGCACGTGCCGTGGTTGTAGGCGGATCCTTTCAATCCTGGGCTTCTGAGGATGGAGGGGCACAGAGGGGGCCCCACAGGAACAAGGAAGTGGGGGTCTCAGCATGCCCCTCACTCTCCTCTGGACCCGGGGAGAGCCCACGAACCCCGGGAAGACCGGCTCCGCTGCCCCCTGCCTCGGTTCGAGGCGGAGAGTTCACTTTCTCTTTCAGGCTAGTCCGCCCGCAGGCCTGTGGCTGGCACCGACTTCAGCTCTTGTTGGGTCTGGTGCTGTCTAGTATCTGTGGCTTCTTCTGTGGGTCTCGTGGCTTCTGTCAAGGCACTCCAAAAAAATGCTCTGTGTGTGGCAGAGATTCTAAAAGCCAGTCTCTTTGTTTGTTTTCTTTTCCCTTTCACTGTCTAGACTCCTTCAAGGCCCAGTTCAAACACTACTACTTCCTGAAGGTTTTCCAGATCCTTCTCCTCCTCCTCTGTATGCACAAAGCCTTTTGTTGATATCGCTCTTACCGCACATGTCACATTTTACCTTGTAATGAACCCGTTTAAGGACAGATCTTATTTCTCTACTAGATTGAATTCCCTTTAGTGATAAAGACCGTGCCTCACACCTCTCTGTGCCTCCACTGTCCCGACGGTGCTTGGCAAATACTAGACACTCCCTGAATGTTTGTCGAGTGAGTCATCGGATAACCTGGAGTCTGCACGGAAGCACGATCTGTTCCGAGTCGCTTCAACTTCTCTTTCCAATCTGCATTTGGTCTTGTCAGGTGTATCGAGTGCATGGGTTGGGGTCCTGGAGATTGCCAGATGGTGGTCCCTGGGTGGAGGGCCAACCCTAAGTATTTATGGCCTCACGTCCGTGCTGTGATAGGGCTGTGTGTCGAGTCCCCTTTTCTTCCCTCGAGTCGCCCAGGACACAGGTCTTCACAGACACTGTTGAATGAATGAGGTGACCCAAGGAGTGACGGTAACACTGAAGGATCGGGATCAGGGACAAGTCTGGCCTGTTCCAAGGAAGCAGCACCAAAGGGTTTGCTGGTGCCTGATGCCACCTTGGGCCTCTGTGTGCCAAGCCACTGCTGCTTCTGTCTCCCCCAGCCTCCCTCCAGCCAGCTCCCAGGGTCCTGCCAGAGAAGCCGTTGCAGCTCTTGAGTGGACAAGTGGACCCCGGCAGCCTCAAGCTGGGTGCGCCTCTGAAGGACTGGCAGGCCAGGAACGGCCACCCCGGGAACTTTGCCGCCTTATCTCTGGGGCCCAAACCCCCGGCACCCTTTCCTTCTCTGGAGTCGGAGGCCCACAGTGTGGCCCGGGACACCACCCAGATCAAAGACAAGCTCAAGAAAAGGAGGCTTTCAGAGGGCTTGGCATCATCTCTCCAAGGTGAGCCCTGGGCCCTGCCCGCCTGCCACCCGCCCACCCTGAGGCCAGGACACCAGGCTACCTGGCCGTGAGGATCAGTAGGTGTCCAGCTGGCAGCCGGGTTCTCCTCAAGCTGCCCAAGGTGAACCCACCAAGAGCCCTGTCAGCTGTCCGCCTGGCAATGCCTGGGCCCTGCAGCGGCCTCCCAACTAACCTCCCCACTCCCTCCCTGCCTCCTTCTAGTCTTCTCGCCAGAGGGATCCTATTAATTAGTTAATTAACTAATTTCCGGGGCGCCTGGGTGAAGTGTCCAACTTCAGCTCAGGTCATGATTTCATGGTTCGTGAGTTTGAGCCCCGTGGTGAGCTCTGTGCTGACGGCTTGCTCAGAGCCTGAAGCCTGCTTCAGATTTTGTGTCCCTTCTGTCTCTGCCCCTCCCCTGCTTGCACTCTGTCTCTCTCTGTCTCTCAAAAATAAATAAACATAAAAAAATTTTTTTTAATTAATTAATTTCCAAGTCATACGACTTCTGGAATCGCCAGACCAGTGACGCCCTGCCTGAGAGTTCTGAAGTCTTTTTCTAGACATGTCATCTCTTTTCACCAAGTTCTAGTAGAGGGGAAAAAGAACAGGAGCTGTGCCGTGTGCAGATGGGAAGTGATCTTGATTTATCAGGTCCCTCAGAGAGTGTGGCGGGACAGGGATCTCTGGTCCCCTGAGCAGGGCTGGGCCGTCCTCACCCCTCTGAGTCGGGGCTGTATTGGCCTCTCTGCGCTGCTGCCCAGGTGCGGCCCACGATAGGCATGCTGGTGGTGACGTCCCCACCTGGGTTGTGACCCCTCCTCACCGCCCTCCCTCCAATAAACTGATGATAGCGCAGGGCAGATCCAGGCTGGGCAGGGGAGCAGAGAAGCTATTTTGACTGAGTTGTTTTGATGCAGCCACTTTGAAGGCGCTGGGACAAGATGGTCCTCGAAAGTTCAATGCTGAGCGTTTTCACCACCACCAAAAAATTTGCAAAGACGATCCTGAGCTCTTTACTGTAGGGATGGCAGTGGGTAGGGTGAGGGGCAGGGATGATGTCTGCTGGGCACACGAGGTCCTAATAACAGAGCTGCTGACAGGGTGGTGGTCTGCTGTTGCGCTAGGTCAGGGCAGCCCCTGCGTCAGAACAGCTGCACCTCCACACCATTAGCTGAAAAGGAAGGAGGAACAGAAGTAATTCATCAGCGTCTGTCATGTGCCAGGTACTTTCTTGGCATTTTATGTAAATTATGTCATTGAATGTCTGGACAACCCCGTGATGTAACTACTTGCAGCCTACGGAAGAGCAAATGGGGAGTCAGAGACGTGCCCAAGGTGACACAGCTTCTAGCCAGGACTGGACCCGCTCTCCTCACTCCTAGTCAGTACTGGTATATTTCCCTTCCCGCCCAGCCTGCCTCTGAATTTTATTTTATTTTTTAAAACCGTTTATTTATTTATTTTGAGGGGAGGTGAAGAGAGAGAGAGAGAGCGAGTGAGTGGGCAAGGGAGGGGCAGAGAGAGAGAGAGAGAGAGAGAGAGAGAGAGAGAGAATCCTAAGCAGGCTCCTCGTTGTCAGCACAGAGCCCGAAGTTGGGCTCAAACTTACAAACTGTGAGATCAGGACCTGAGCTGAAATCAAGAGTCCGGACAGTTAGTGGACTGAGCCACCCAGGCGCCCCTGCCTTTGAAATTTAGATAGGTGACTTTGGCTCATTCTACCAAATTCTCTTTTTTTTAAAATTTTTACATTTATTTGTTTTTGAGAGTAAGAGCAACAAAGTGTGAGCGGTGGAGGGGCAGAGAGAGAGGGAGACACAGAATCCGAAACAGGCTCCAGGCTCTGAGGTGTCAGCACACAGCCCGACGTGGGGCCTGAACTCGTGAACTGTGAGATCATGACCTGAAGCCCAACTGACTGAGCCACCCAGGTGCCCCCCTTTCTACCAAATTCCTTAGGAGGGGGAGCAGACCCTCAGCACCAGCACCACCTGCTCGCTTGGCCTGGTGGCGGGGGTGGGGCCGGGGCAGATCTCCTTCTGTCCCCGGCCTGGCCTTCCATACCTGTTGCCAGTATCTGAACCGCCCCCCAGACCGTGCTCCCGGGACTAACTTATTCCTCATCCTCACCCCGCACAGTCTCTCTGGATCCTGTGGGAGGCCTCAGGGGAGTTCCTCTGAGGAGCGCCATCCCTCGGGCCACCTCTCAGAGGCTGCTGCGGGTGCCCAGGCCGATGCCTGCCATCCAGAGCATCCCCACCACCCCCGAGGCTGGCGGAGCCAAGGAGAAGGGCCTGGACCCGCCTGGGAGCAGCCAGGGTCCCCAGGAGCTGAGACCCGGAGCCCAGGAGGTAAGGTGGTTCGACCGCTCTGAGTTTTACCTCTCGGTCCTTCTGTCTTTCTCTCCATTCTTTACCACCCCTGGTTCCTCAGCCCCGAGCTTCTCAGACAGTGTCTGAGGGGCCGCCCTCAAGGATGAGGGTCAAGGTCCTCATTTTGTCTTCCCGGCAGCATCCCAAACCTTTGTGGCCGGGCTGTAAGCTCCAGCTGGCTGCCCCAAGGCTGTGCGACCATGAGTCTTACGCTTGGTGGCTCCTAGCCCTTCTCTGGTCTACATGTTCCAGAATTCCTCATGCTTCTGACCCTCCCCATTATAGACTGAGGGGTAAGAAGGCTGGGCTAAAACTCAGGAGACTGAGACAGCCCCTCACTGGCTGTGTGACCTCGGGCCAGTCACCCTCCTCTCTGGGCCTGGTTTGCACATCTATAAAAAGAAGGTTCTTGACCAGATGTTTTTGAAGACCCCTTTCAGCTCCGATGTTCTAGGAGTTCCTGAAATGACAAGAACAGAAAAACAAATAACAAAAAGGAAGTAGGGATGAGGGGGACCCCTGGCCAGGCTTCTGTCTTGTAGTGGTAAGGAAACACTGAGCTTTCTGGGGAGTTCTAGGGGTGTGTGGCTGCAAAGAGAAACGAGAGGACACTTCCCAGCACTGCCTGCCACCCCACTTGTCTCCTGACAAAAGGGACCACCCTGTGTGAGGTGCCTGGGATGTGAGCATCCAGAACCTTCCCCCAACCTCCACTCCCAGGTGCAGATCTCCAGGCAATACCTGCACTGCAATGATGACAAGATGCACAAGTCGCTGGGGGGTGTTGTGATCCCACCCATCCCGAAGGCCGGGGTGTCTGCTGGGACCTCCTCCTGCGCACCTGGCTCCCTTCCCAGGCTCCAGCCTCCAGGCCAGGATGTCCTCACGGGCCTGAGGGTCCCCCGCACGCGGTAAGCTGCCTTAAGTCCAAACTACCTTGTAGACCTCTCTCCTATCCCTCCAAGGTCCACTGAACCTCCACGCCAGCGCAGAGCTCTGGGGAACTGGGTGTGTGAAGGATCTGGCTCCCCCGTGAGCCACGGACCTGAGGAGGCTAAGATGGGCTGGGTGGTCTGGGCTTACTAGACAGTGTCTCAGCCTCCGTCTTCCACCAGTTTCTTGTCTGTGGCTGCTGCGGTGATGAATAAAATACAAGCTGTATTCACGGTAGCTCCTTGTTATTGTATATATTTTGAATTAACGAATACTAAAATTCCAAGCTTTATTGTGTATGTGTGTATAGAAGCAGGAGGGAGCGGTCCACAGAAGTTTTAGATTTTACAAGGGGTCTTCATACTCAAAAACGTTTGGGAACTGGTGGGGCAGAGGGTTGCTGTGTTGTAATGAGTCCAGATTTATGGCTTGTAAGTGGGACAGATGGACCTCTTCAGATGGTCTAGAACATTCCCGTGTTCAGGCCAGACTAATGTCGGAGCATGTGTGTGTGCATGTGAGAGAGACAGAGGCAGAGACAGAGACACGGTGAGAGGGAGAAAGGCCTCGCTTCCTGCACACCTTCGGGGCCTGCTATACTGAATTCTCCCATTTCTCTCGTGCCTCCTCACCTCTCCGTCTCCCATGCTGCCCTCTCTTCCGTCCGTATATGCGTCGGCCTCCTTCCCAACCCTGGGGGAGCGTGGGCCTGCTCCCGGATTGCAGCTCTCTGCTCAGTTGGTGGTCCGCGCCATCAACCTCTACTTCCTCACGTCCATCCCTTCCTCCTTTCTGCTCAGACATCTACCCCTTCCCCCGCTCAGAGCTGAGCCTGGTGGCTGGGAGGACTCTCCAGCCTCAGACCAGCGGCCTTTACTTCCATCTCATTGTTCTTGACTTCACACCACATGAGGTGCTGACATCCTTGGCGTCTTCTCCTTCCTTGTCTCCCTGACTTTGAAACCCACTTCTTGACCTTCTGTGACAAGACTTTCCAGTCAGTCTCCCCGGTGCTCTCCTTCATCCGTCTCTTTTTTTTTTTTTTTTAATTTTTTTTAACGTTTATTTACTTTTGAGAGACAGAGCGTGAGCAGGGGGAAGGGCAGAGAGAGAGAGAGTCAGATGCAGAATCTGAAGCAGGCTCCAGGCTCCGAGCCATCAGCATAGAGCCTGATGCGGGGCTCGAATTCACAGACCATGAGATCGTGACCTGAGCTGAAGTCGGCCGTTCAACCGACTGAGCCACCCAGGCGCCCTTGATCCATCTCTTAAATGTGGCCATTCCTGAAGTTTTTTCCCGGCCTTGTGTGCCCATCTCCTCGCTCTCCCCCGGGAGTCCTGTCTGTGCCGTCCGCTTCCAGGGATGGGTGTCTTCCTCATGCCCTGCTCTACCTTGAGGTCTCCCTTGAGTTGAGCTCTGCGTTCCCATCCTCCCGCTGGGCAACTCCAGTCTCGTCATGTCAGAGAGAGAGAGGCTGTGCTCCCATCCCGGCCACAGCGGTGGGGCGCCTCATGTTTCCCCAAACTGCCCCCCTCCCACGACCGCCTGATTTCCACCAAGGCACAGGCCTTCTCTCCCATCTTCTAGTTTTGGCTTCGGCTCTTGCTCCCCTTGCCTTCTTGTCCTAACAGATTGCCACGTCCCATCCGGTCTTCCGTAAACAAGAGAGAACGCAAAAGCTGCCACCCCTCTCTTGCCTCCGCCTTTCTTCTCAGTTTTCACCCACTGGCTCCTTCTTGAGCTCCCCGACCGCTCTTAGCCCGGCTCCTGGCCACCCAGGGCTCTGCATCCTAATCTACTCTCGTCCACTGCCCTGCGTGCCTTTCTTCCACGCGATTCACATTTTTTTGACTTCCTGTGCCAGCAGCCTAAAGACGAGTCTCCCTGGTCTCACGCTCAGACTCCGGCCCAGCCCAGCGCTCTGCAGGCCCCCTGTGCTGCTCTGCAGGATCCTTCCCACCCCCAGACCCTCCAGAGCCCCAGGCAGCACCTCCCCGACCCTAACACCAGCCTTTTACCAGCATTTGGAGCCTGCTGCCCTTCAGTCCCCAGCTCCATGCCTCCCCTTGTGCTAGGGTCTCCCCTGCCTTCTTCAGGGAGGCAACGGGGGAAGGGCCTTCTCTGCACTGTCCACACAACATCCAGCCCACTGACTGCCTGACCACATCCCCTCCACTGCTTTGTTCAACTTTTATTTAAACCACATACCTATTGCTTCACTGGGAGCACTAGAGGGCAGAGGCCATATCTAGAAATCTCTGTGGCTCCTACGGTGCCAAGCTTGGTCTCTGGCATGGATCCCTCACCCAATAAATATCTGCTCATTGGCTGTCCAGTTGTGGCATGGAATTTGCTCCATTAACTCTGTGGGAAGGAGGCTCCATGGCCATTTCTTTCATTCATTCGCATATTCGTCCATCCATCCATGCTTTCATTCACTTACTTAAGAGCTAGTAAGCACCTGCTATGTGCAAGATGCTGCGGAAGCAAAGCCGAACCAGACAGTCTCTGTGTTCGAGGAGCTCCCGAGGGAGATTTACTAGTAAACTACTGAATCAGAGGCTAGTGAGGTAAGTACTAAGGTAGAGGGCTGCCCATCATTCTGGGGAGCCCAGTGGAAAACGATCTCAATTAGGCCAGGACTTCTTGGAGGAGGTGAGGCCTGAGCTGACCTTTGAAGGTTGAGGGGGAGCTTGGGAGATGAAGAGGGAGAAATGGAGGCATTCACAGAACCGCAGGGGGTTTGCACGGTGGCACCGGTGTTTGTGTGACACAGGCCAGCCGGGTTAGCAGGGCGGCAGGGCGCCGTGTGCGAAACTGAGGACCGTGAGCTTTATCCTAAGGAACAAGGTGCCACTGAAGGCCTTTTGGCGTGGAAGTACCATGGGATCCGAGTTAGAATGGCCACTTTGGCGACCACAGAGGGCTGTGCACACTGGGGCAGAGGCCACTGCGGGACGCGCAGGGAGAAGCTGTGGTCGCCTGGCGGGGTAGAGGCAGTGGTCTGCGGTGTCTGGCCCCAGCCTGGCCTGTCTGGTCTCCCGGTCAGCCTGCCCTTGACTTTGCAGACGGAGCTACATCTTCCGCAGCTTTGAACTCCCAGCCAAGAGCCTCTTTACAGAGCAGCCCACCGCCCCTCCACAGGGCACCCCGTCGTGCCTGCTGCCCCATCCGGGGGCTACCCGGGCCCCTCACAGCAGGGGCTCCCGCTTGCCATCTCTCATGGTGCTTTTTTCTCCCCCATTTTTTAAGGTTGGTTCAGGAGACTGGTCCTCGGGAGAAGACCCCTAAATCTCTGGGTACGTACACCCCCTTTGCTCTCCCACTTGCTTTTTATTCAACTCCCTGCCTCCTGGACTGAGTGTGGGGTCAGAACTGGGGTTAGAATAGGCCTGAGCACCCTCGGACCCAAGCCCCTCATTTCATGGATGGAGAAGCTGAAGTCACCGGCGGTGCCACTTCGGGGGACAGCGGCACCTGCGTTGTGCCCGGTGTGTGGACCTACACCAGCTCGTGTAGCTTCATTATGAACCCAGGAGAGAGAGATGGCGCGGAGCCTGTGTGACAGAGGAACAGATGCACTGAGACTCCGCAAGCCGGCTTTTGTCCCCGGTCTCAGCATGGAGATCTCAGCCCCATCATATCTGCATGCGGTCCACATGGCTCCGAAGACAGAGCTTCCAACATATCGAGGGGCTGCCTCTGCATGGCTTTAAGCAAGTAGAGGAGAACACTCCAGGCTGAGTGAGAAATTAAACCACATCCCATGACCCCTTTAGTCAGCTGGTCCCAGAAGGTTTCAGTGTCAGGGGAATACATCCAACTGGGTGGCCAGCGGGAGGCCAAGGGGCAGAGAGGGTTCAGAAGAGGGAGCAGGAGGCTCTCCAGCCCGGTGACCTCACTGTATGGAGAGGAGGGAGGCTGAGCCCTGGGCAGGTTGGGTGAGGGGATCTGGACGGAGCACCCTGAGCCTGGGGGTGAGGGCTGGAAGCTGCTGTGCTGACCGGCAGGAGGGGGCAGACTCCTGGTCCAGCTTTCCGGCAGGCCACTCCGTACAGCTTAGTGGGTGGGCCAGTTGGTGAGGGGAAGGCTGTTGCCCAACAAGTCCCAGGGTCAGGACTCAAGCTGAGCCCAAGAGGCGGGCCTGGCATAGAAAGAAACCTCCATGGTGGCTGCTTCTCTTGCCGCTCTCTGGCTGGGCTGCAATGGGGTGACCTTGGGCAGTCTGGTGTGACAGCCATTGGCACTCACAGTGTCCCTCAACAGCTACCCCTGAGTGTGCTGTCAGGGGGCTTTGGGCCAGGAGACCCCAGTCTGTAACTACTCCTTTGTCTGTATCACGAGCTTGCTGCTTGAGAACCACGTCCTCAGGGGCTCGGTGGCAGGAGCCAGGCTGCTCAGACAAGGCTTTTTTTCAGGCGCCACCTGGAGGTGGCGGCGAGGAGAGGGGATGCTAAGTAGTAAAGTCTTAAAGGGCCTTCTGACCCTGCAGCTGTCAGCTGGGGATAACATTGCCCAATACGTGTAGCATGCCTACCACATAGAGGGAGCTCGCGTGGTATTGTCTGAAGCTGAGGGCTTCCCAAATCTTGTGGCATTCCTGCAGTCCTTGCGCCGGCTAGCTGGGACCTGGACATCTGTGTCCTTGCCCTGGACATCTGTGTCCTCTGGCCTGCCCTTTACTTTTGGGCAAATGGAGGCTTCATCCCTCCTCCACCTTGGCCCTTGGTCCTCCTGGGATGCAAGCAAAGGGGTCCTTGGTAGAGGGCACTGAGAGGTCCAGGGTAGCCTGGCAACCCTGTTGGAGGCCCCAGATTCAGGACACCCCCTCCAGCCTCAGGCAGCCCCAGATGGCGGTCCCCATTCCAGTGGACCCCACCCAAGGACAGTGAGCTCCAAACTGTGTGAACAGGAGAATCCAGTTCATATTTCTTTCATTAAAAGAAAACTATTCTGCCCCCGTCCTGCCTCCATCACAAGACAACATAGTTTTGAAATAGGAAGATCTGATTAACAAAGAGATACTAGTGGTTTGATGTCATTTGAAAATGAATTTGTACTGTATCAATCACAAGAGCATCTGAAGGCTGCTGGGTCTCAGCTTTCCTGTCTGTAAAATGAGGGGATTGGACCAGTAGTGGTTGGTTCTCTGGTCCCTTCATGGTGTGTGATGAGAGGGCTCATTTTATTTTCTCTCTTTCTGAGGTGCACACCTTCCAGGTAAGACAGACTTACATTCTCAGGAAATACCTTAAACTTCTTAGATAACAGACCTGCCCCCTTTCTCCTCCCCATGCCTCCTCCCTCCCTTCCCTGTATTACGATAAGGTGTGCAGTAATTATTGGATGGATGGATGGAGGAGAATGTATGCCTTCCAGTGCTATTCTGTACAGTAAATTTAACTTGGGTCTTTCGCCACCAAGGAAGCATTGGGCATAATGATGGAGAGAGGCAGTCTTAGGCAGTAATGTGTTACACCAACCACGGGGTCATAGGGCCCCAGGGACAGTCCAAAGGGATGAGTACTGCCTCAGTATGCTGGGTGTCCTCAGCTGCACTCTTGTTCTTGACTCCTCAGAGCCAAGACCTTCGGCTCCACCAGCCAGAGACAGGTCTGCCGCCCCCGAGAAGCCTGCCCTGCCTTCATCTCAGTCTGCTCCTATGCTGACAGCCTTCTCCTTCGGCCATGCCAAAGAAGCCCGCCCCTTGCTCAGAGAAGAGGTCCAGAAGGAGAATGGTACCAAGGTACCTGGAAAGCCGGGGGAGGAGAAAGTTGGGGTCAGAGCAGACCACTGGCTGTACACAAGCATGTTTCTGAAATATGTAAAAGTGGGGCCATCTTGAGGAGGGCAAGGAAGAGCCCCGAGGCCGCTACTCTGGTACTTAAGCAAGGTACCATATGGTTTGGGGATGAGGACCGAAGAAAGGGAGAGAAACAGGAGAGAGGAAGAGGAGGGTGGGGATGTGGCTAAGTGAAAGGCAGGGTACAGCGGGGATCTGAGGGGCAAGATGAGGGAGGAGGGGAGGGTAGAAGGAGGTCACACACGGTTTGGAAGGAAGCAGGATGTGGAGAGTACAGAGGGGCTTAGGTGAACCAAGCCGAGTAATTTGAACCAACACCCAATATAGCAACTGAGAGGCCACTGACTCAGAAGCAGATCAGCCAAAGGCTGTGCTTGACAGGCTGACAAATACCTTGCACTTCTAAGGTGACCTTGGTCCAGATGATTCTCTTCCCTGGTCTGGATGAATTTACTAAAACTTGGAGAGTCACTGTTATGGGAGATCCGTGCTCAGTCTTTGAAACAGAGATATAAAAGTACAAAAAAGGCCTGCTACGTGCATGCACTTTGTTAGGGTCCCGTGATGATGAGGATGATGAGGTCCTGGTGCCACAGCCCTCCCACGCCAGCCAGGGTGCTGGGACATGAAGTGAAGGCAGAATGATTCAGGGCCGTGAGATGGCCTCACCGCCGATCCCACCTTGCCCGCTCATACCCATAATCAGACCTTGGGTCTCATGATAACCTCACCCCCATGGGCACCTTGCTTTCCAGCATCCCCGTCTCCTGTTGTTCCGGCTTCATCCATCCACACCCCAGCCCCATCATTGCTCCCTGCCTTTGCGTCAACAACATTCTCCTTGAAATTGGACCACGCCGATCAGCATCTTAGCTCTCTGTTATTTCGATATTTTTCAGAAAACAAAACTACTCCCTTGCCCATACCCATTCTGTCCTGAGTCCCTGCAGTTGAGTCTGGGTCCCACCACCCCTACTGACACTGCCCCCGCCCAGGCCACCAGTGACCTCCACCTCCCACGTGCAGCACAGCCCAGTCCTCCTCTAACGTGACCCACCAATGGCTTTGGTGGCTTGTCCTTCTTGAAGTCTTCATCTTGGGAGGGAAGCAAGGGGACGGCTTCCTTCTGGGTTCTCTGCCTCCATCAGATTTCATTCCTTCCCAGTCCTTCTTGGCTGGCTCCTTCTCATCTGCCTGCCCCTTACACACTGGAGGCTCCAGAGCCCAGACCTCTGGCCTCTGGTCTGTTTATACTGGCCCCCTGTGACCTGATCCAGGCCAGGCATTAAGTGGCATCTATATGCTGAGGGCTCCCAAATTTCCCTGTCTGGCCCAGACTTTCCCCAGATCCAGTAGCAGTTAAATTATATAACTAAGTGTATATTCACTGAGACTCTGCATTTCCATGTAGATATCTAATTATATTTCAAACTTACCTTCTCCAAAACACAACTGTTGAATCTTTACCCCTCCAAAATCTCTTTTCCCAAGGTCCCCTCTCAGTGAATGGCAGCCTTCCAGCCACGCTGGCCCAAAATCTTGGGCCCACCCTTGCCTCGGCATTTTCTCTGTCACCCCACACCTCATATATCAGCAAAAGTGGTGGGCCCTACTCTGGGGACGTGTCCAGAATCAGGCCACTTTGTCATCGTCATTCTCACTATGCTAGTGCAAGCCCCACCATACGGAAAGTCTCGGTTCTGTTTTGCAACTTCTTGTGAGTCTTAAGTTGTTCTCAAATATAAAGTTAAAAAAAAAAAGTAACACTTAGGGGAACCCCCACACCCCCCATGGAAATTGGATCATGTCACCTTTTGTGCTCAGAACCTCTGTGGCTTGCTGTGTCCTTCAGAGGACAAGTCCAACTCCCCACCATGGACCATGCACTGTGCACTGTGGCTCTGCCCACCCCTGTCACCTTCCAGCCTGTGTGGATTGATTGGGGTGGTCCAGCCAGTATCCTCACAGCCCCCAGCCACGCTCAGCACACTCCAGCCTCAGGGCCTTTGCATTCTATTCCCTCTGCTTAGCACACCTATCCTAGAAATCTGCATGTCCCCTGCTCCCTTATTTCATTCACGTCTCTGCTTAAATTTCACCTCTTCAGGGAGTCCCTCTGGGCCTTTCTACTTAAAATGGAAGCCCCATCACCCTCTGTCCCTTACTCTCCTTCCAGTACGTATTACCTGACGTTTGAGATTGGTCTGTTCGCTGTCTCCCCACTCCATGGCAGCCCTTAGGGAGCAAGGTCTGGTGGTTTTGTTCTCTCCCGGTACAGTGATGGCACATAGAAGCCACTCACCTTCCTGACGATCGACTAGATGAAGGTACAGAAAACACGGTTGGGTCCTCAGGGTAATGGAGTTTGCCTTGACCTTGTGCCAGATCCAGGTCACCATCTCCAGGTCTGCCCAGGAGAAGATGCGGCTGAGGCAGATGAAGGAGTTGGACTTCCAGAGGGCAAAGGAGCCGGAGAGGGAGAGGGAGCTTGCTTCCCAGAGCCTGGGCTCCCGGAGAGCCCTGATGAAGGAAGGTACTGGGTGCCTAGGGTAGGATTCCCTCAGGCTGGGGAGACCTCTTGGCCAACCCCCGGGCAAGAGAGGGACTACCCACAGCTCCCCATGCTCCCCACCTTCACACCGGACAGGGAGCCACGGATGGGCCCATGTCCAAAGGAGGACACGCAGGACCAGCTCCATCCTAGGACTTTCTCTGCCTCCGCAGGCCTCCTTCCCCTCCGGGGCAGTGGGACCTTGTCTGTGCCCACTGGGCTGAGCATCCCTCGCAGAAACATGGGTGTCACCCTCAGGAAGCGGGCCAACCGGGCCTCACTGCCCAGCATCCCTGTCAGCAAGCAGGAGCCCAGCTTTGCCCGCCATGCTTCAGGTAGGGGCCAGACGGACTGGCTGGGGGCACACGTCCCTCTCACTGTGCTGCCTCGGGATGCTTGGGGGCACGGCAAAGGTGACCTGGACTGCTCTGCTTCTTCCTATTACCCATGTTAGAGTAGAGGGCAGCCTGAGGTGCGATCACCTTGCCAGGGAGAGAGGAATAGTGTGGGAGTCAAAAGCATCTACGGGCCAGATGGAGACCGAGGGAACTGCAACTGGAATTACTGGGAGAAGGGCAGGTGTGTCCAGGCTGCATGACTTGTCCTAGGGGGCTCACTGGTGCACCAGGACACAGATCCTGGGGAAAAGCATCCACAAGAGGAGCTGGGAACATCGGGAAGAGGAAGAGAGTGGTCCGGGAAGACCTTGGGTTCTTACAGTTTGCCTCATAAGGTGTCAGGGCTGGATTGGGCTGGTTACAGCCTGGGATCTCAGGATCCAAACGTTCTGTGGGACGCTGAGGAAGGTGCCAAGGGACAAAGGAGGCACTGACCCCATTCCACCCAAGCAGCATCTACTTTGCCTCACTTTTTTGTTTATTGCGTATCCACTGGAGAGTTCAAATTTGAAAGATTTTGCTACTAAAGAACATTTGAAAACAACCAGCCTGGTTCAGAGTTTCTTTAAGTGTGGGCTGTGGTGGGACCATGGTGGTAGGATAGAACACCTTTTTGGTGCCAGAAATAATATTGACTCGCCCTTCTTTTCCATTCCCCTCTAAACTTGGATTCTGTCAAGTAGAAAGTCTTCATTCGGTGCTGGTCTTTAGCATGCCTCTCAGATTTGGAATCTCCTTTAAAAAAATTTTTTTTAGCCTTTATTTATTTTTGAGAGACATAGAGACAGAGTATGAGCAGGGGAAGAGCACAGAGAGAGGGAGGTACAGAATCTGAAGCAGGCTCCAGGCCCTGAGCTGCCAGCACAGAGCCCGACGCGGGGCTCGAACTCATAGACCGTGAGATCATGACCTGAGCCAAAGTCGGCCGCTTAACCAACTGAGCCACCCAGGTGCCCCTGGAATCTCCTTTTTAAACAAAGAGATCTTCCTTCTGGCTTAAGCATCAGAAACTGGCAATAATTTGATAGCTGGAGTTTATAACGTCCTTTTTACTTTTCTTGCAAAAATCATATTCCGTGACAAAATATTTGTTTACCAATTATGACAGTGACATAAATTTCCCTTTAGAGTAAACTTATTTAAGATTCTAAAAGTGGGTTGGCTTGAAGAAAAATGCAATTTAAATAAAATCATAGGTGATTAAGAGATACGGCAAATAATCGTGAAAGTGGTCATTGAATGGTTGATACTCGGGAGATACTGATCTAGATAATCCACCCCATTGATTGTGTAGACAGCAGGACTGAGACCCAGAGACCCAAAATCCCCTAGGTTGGCTTAAGGTGATGGTGGCCCGTAGGGACTAAGGTTTTGGCTAATGACTCTCATCCAATGGCAAAGCTGAGAGCAGACTCCAGGAATGGGGTCTTTTGTCTTGGCTTTAAGTGAAGGATTGTCCTGTCAACTCAGATTTGCCTAGGACCTCCTGGATGTGCCATAGTGAAAATTACGCCTATGGCGGTGAGTCTCTGAGAAGAAGTAGCCAGGAAGTGAGGTGTGGCCGTGACAGCTCTGGGTTCAGAGCAGACCCTCTCGTCGTGGCTCCGTGGAGGGACTGTGGGGGGAGGGGCCCAACCTCTGAGGCCTCAGTGCTGAGATTCAGGATTGGGCCAGATGGATGGCTAAACTGCCTTCCTGTTCTGCTAGGATTGTATGATTCTAGCACGTATCCCCAAGGAAGGAGAGCCCAGAAAACATGACCTGATTTTTAAACAACATCCCTGCTTTTCGGTGCCCCTGCCAGCGTGGCCACATGCTGACCACGCGGGCCTCAGTTAGCTGCGTTGTCTCGTTCCCCTGCTCCCTCCTTTGGACCACTTCCCTGCCTGTGGGCAAGTTCAAAAAGGATGGAGAGTGGGGTGGGGGAAAGAGGACAGGCTGATAACGCAGGCTCCTGGGTGAGGACGAGGTTAGAACACAACCAGTGTAGGCGCGCCTGGGTGGCTCAGTTGGTTAAGCACCGACTTCGGCTCAGGTCATGATCTCATGGTTTGTGAGTTCGAGCCCCGCGTCAGGCTCTGTGCTGACAGCTCAGGGCCTGGAGCCTGCTTCAGATTCTGTGTCTCCCTCTTTCTCTGCCCCTCCCCTGCTCACCGTCTGTCTCCCTGTCAAAAGTAAATAAACATTAAAAAAAAAAAAAAAGAACACAACAACCAGTGTGAGTAGGGGCTCCCTCCTTGACAGACTTATGAGCCTCACCCGACCACAGATAGGGCGGATTGGGGGTGAGTCACTGGCACGGTGCGCTGTCACTTGACATCAACGGCATATCCCAGGCCAGCTTGTTTAGAACCATCAGGTTGGTAGGGGTGGAACGGTAAGGCCAATAAAAGGTAGAGTGTTGGGGGGGGTGTCCGTGGCTCCCCAGCAGTGAGTGTGGGCCCTGCCCTCTCGGCCCTCACCAGTCTCTTCTCTGAGCACACCTCCTGTGAGGGAGGCTCGGACACGGCCAGGCCTCTGTCCTCCTGCTGAAATGCTCCTTGTTCCTTCTCTTTGCTGTGAGTGCAGCCAACTCACTCCCTGCGGTGCTTACCTTGGGGTCTCCGGAATGGGAAGAAGAGGAGGAGGAGGCGGATCCTAGAGCCTTTAAGGAGCTGAGGCCTTTCTCGAACCCTGAGCTGGGGCTGATGGATGCCCTCCAGTGCCTCGAGAGCAGCGACTGGTGAGGAGACCCCTTCTCCCCCTGCTGCGGGGGAGGGGCGGTGGCAGGGGCGCCCCTGGTCTGCAGGGCTCCTCCCTCCCCACCTACCTGTGACGGGGCCTGGAACTCGCTTCTCAGGCAGATGAAGGAGAAGGGCCTGGTGAGCGTCCAGCGCCTGGCGGCCTGTCATTCAGATGTCCTTGCTGGGAGGCTGCACGACGTGTCCTTGGCTGTGACGGGGGAGGTGAGGCCACCTAGACAGCCTGGTACTGCTCTCTGTCCCCGCTCTGCAGCCACTCCCCCTTCCCTAGAGCCGCTGTTTAGTCAGGGTCACATGGCAGCCACAGAGGGGCCGTGGCCCCCTGGAATGTAGCCTCGCCTGCTTATTTCTTAGCCCTCAGCCATGGAGGTGGGAGGTAGCCGCCCATTTCACAGATCAGAAAACTGGGGTCTGGGGTTTCCTTTTTTCTCATCTCTGGGTCATGTAATAATCAGAACCCTTTATGCCCATTCGTCACAGCCCCCAGTGTTCTCTGTACTCAGACGCCCGAGCAGGGCTGGAGTGTTCTGGGCTAGACCTCCACCTTCAGGGAAGTTGTAACATTTCCCAAGGACTTTCTCCCCTGGGGCTGGGGCTGGGGCTGGGCTGGGCCCAGAGGGACAGTGGGGCCCCTTCCTGGGAATAGACTATTCCAGTGGTGGGGGTGGGGCAGCTTGTGAAGACCAAATTGAACATTATTTGTAAAAGTACTTTGCTGACTAAGTGTTGCCCAAATTTCAGACGTTCAAATTTCAAATTACAGATGGAATTAATAAGTATGACGATAACAATAATAGTGTTTTTTTGTTAAAAAAAAATAGGGCTGTTTTGTCCAGAGCTGCTGCAGGGTTTTCGTTTCCAGTCCGGCAAGGCCTCAGCCTGCAATGAGGGTGGAGGTGGCCGGAGAGGGTGGTGCTGTGCCCCGTTCTTCGGGTGTTCTGGAGCCCTGGGCAGGGTCCAGCGGTCCTGGAGGGTCCCTCTCCCGTCTCTCTCCTAGGTCACCAACCTCCGCTCCAAAGTGTCACGCCTGGCCATCGGCACCCTGGGGGACCTCTTCCGGGCCTTGAAGAAGAACATGGACCCGGAGGCGGAGGAGATTGCCCGCTGCCTGCTCCAGAAGATGGGGAATGCCAGCGAGTTCATCCAGAGAGCGGCCAACCGGTCCCTGGGGGCCATGGTGGAGCACGTGACCCCTGCCCGCTCCCTGGTGGCCCTCACCTCAGCGGGCATCTAGTACGTGCTGGCTCATTGTGGGAGGGGTGGGTTGGGACAGTAAGGTGAGGGGGAGGCCCGGGGATGGGAGAGGAGCAGGCAGAGGCAGCAGGTGCCTCACACATGTAGCTGGGTGGTGGGGGGTAGACCGTGCTTCCTGGGGGGCTTCTCTCCCACCTTTCCTGGGCCAGACTGGGGGTACTGAGGCGAGCTCAGGGCAGCCCTGGGCCTCAGCTGGAAGGCGAGAGCTGCTGTGTTCTGTTCAAGGCTGGGGAGATCATAGTGCCCGTGGTAACAGCCCCGGAGACAGGGCTGAGAGGCAGCCTGCGGCCTGTACCTCTCCCAGGGGAGGGGCATTCTTTCTGATGAAATCCGGGCCACGAGGAGAGCAAGGCACAAAATCTTACTCAAGCTCACACCTCTTGGCCTTTTCCTGGGGCGGAGGAAGGTGCTTGCCACTATCGGAGCCTTTCTGCAGCTGGATTTGCTTTCACCTTACGGAACCCAAACTAAAGCAAAACCAAAACCGTTTCTCTCAACCCCAGAGCCAGGCTCCTGCAGGAGGCTTCGCAGATAGACCCCAGGCCGTGTTGTAGCAGCCAGCAGGCCTTTGCTGGAAAAGAAGCAAGTGGCATCCTGGTGGGCTTCCCTTGTAAGATTTCAGGTTCCTCCTGCTATGGTTGCCAAGTCACCCGTTGATCCCCTGTCCCTCCCTCCTGTCTTAATTCATTTCAACAAACATGCCACAAGCTCCCACCAGGTGTGGGCACGTCTCAGGCACCAGCGGGGCACAGGATTCCACTGAGAGGAAGCTTGGTGCCAGCTCCCCGGGAGCTCCTACCCTGGCGGGAGAGCCCCAGGGGCGCACCTGTACTTCCCAGGGGACAAGGGAACATTCTGTCTAGGGAGCTGGGTGAGCAGAGAAGGAGACACTGATTGGGTAGGATCTTTCTAGGTGGAGAAAAGACGGGGAAGACAAACGTGGGTCAGGAAGGCACAGGAGTGGTGAGCCTTCAAAAGACACCCCAGTCCAGCTCTCCCCTCCCCTCTGCTAGCCTTAGCACCTCTGGCAGATATGAAACAGATTTTAGAGCCCATGACGGCATGAAGCACGGATGCACAAGTGTAGGTCCATGTGTGGCACTCTGGGGACCCCATGCCCCATTCCTTGTCTGAACCCTTGACTGTGATTTTATTTCCTTTCAGCCACCGAAACCCCTTAGTCCGGAAATGCACTGCCGAGCACCTCTCAGCCGTCCTGGAGCAGATAGGCGCCGAGAAGCTTCTCTCGGGCACCAGGGACAGCACAGATATGCTGGTGCACAACCTGGTGAGGCTGGCCCAGGACTCCAACCAGGACACCAGGTGATGCAGGGCCGGGGGCCTGGGGGCTGCTTACCTGGCCAGCCCAGGGCAGATCAGGCAAGCAGCCAGCCCTGAGGGCCTTGGCTCCCACAGCTCAACTTCCCTGGGGGGTCAACAGAGCAACCGCAGGGACCAAAGCTGTGTGTTTTCCTCAGGGCTGCTGTCAGTCTGTAGGAGTAACCAGGCCTGTAGGAGGCGCCCACAATCCCCATCTCTGCCTCCCGCTCTTCCTCTCCCCGCTGCCCTCCCTTCCCATCCTGACCCACTCCAGCTCCACCTTCTAGAAGACCACTCATTCATTCCTTTCAAGGATAGTGAACAGATCACTCTTCGTGATTAGGGATAGGGCAGCGAATAAGAAAAATTAGGCCTCTGCTGTTCTGGAGCTCACCCCTAGTCGGGGTAGGCAGATAATAAACAAATTATTATGAGCCTTTCAGGTACGGATAAGGGAGACAGAGAGAAAAACACCAAGATGTAATGGAGAATGGGGTGGCGGCTACTTTGACTGAAAGTCTGGGGAGATCTTTCTGAAGGGTGACATTTGAGTTGAGAGCGGATGGGCCCGCAGGAGCCAGCTCTTTGGGCGTCTGGGGTGTGAGTGTCTCAGGCAAAGGAAATGGTACAGAGGCCCCCTGGAGGGGACTACACCCCGTGTTCTCTGTTCGAGGAAGAGGAAGCCTGGGCTGAAGGGTGCCCAGTGAGTGACAGGCAATGGGCGGGCGAAGAGCTGGAAGGGGCAGGGCCAGGCCGGGCAGCGCCCCATGCATGGTGGTCAGGAGTTGGGATTTTGGCTGGCATGTGACCGGAAACCACCGGAGGATTTTTAGTAGGAGTGTGAGGAGGTAATTCGACGGCGTGAAACAGGAGAGTGACAGAACCGGATTCATTGTCATGAAGAGGTAAAGGTAGGGTCCAGTTAATCACACTCCTCGGTTCCCGGGACATCGTCACCAGATCTGAGACCACACCAGCTTGGGGACTGCTCCACAGCTGTGTTCTGTGGTGTGCACCAGCCGGTGCCTTCATGCCAGGGTCTCCGGGTGTGCTCTCGCCCCTGTGACAGGGCCCCGCGTCATAGCTGCACCGTGTTCCCTGATGGAGCAGAGAGCTGCTGGGAGTGTGCCCGGGGACAGGACTGTGGCCAGGGGCATGTGTCCCCTGACGCAGTCCGAGCGCTGCGGGACACCCTGGAGCACACTGTGCCCCTCCGCCCCACCCACAGTGCCAGTGCCAACGTCCTCGAGACCTTGCAATATCCGGATTCCTAATTTTCATTGATCTAATGGGTAAAAATAACAGCTCGTCATTGTGTCAGAGTGCTCCCCTTTCCTGATTACTAGAGTTTCTATTTTTTTATAGGCTCACTGCCCTTTTGATTTTTAAAATTAATCTTTCTGGTCCTAGAATCATTGGAGGATTGCTAGGAGGGAGGGGGCGGGCTGGACGCGGGGCATCGGACACAGGGCTGCTCCCCAGTCCCTGGGGGGGGCGGTGCTGGAGGCCAGCAGAGGGTGGGGAGAGCTGGGCTGGGGTGTCTTTTGAAGGCAGGGCCAACAGGATGCGGGTGGTGAGGCTTTCAGAGAGAAGTCAAAGATGATGCTTGGGTTTTTAAGCTGAACAGCTGGGTAAGCGAGAGTGCCAGTCACTGAAATGAGGCGTGCTGGTGGGGAACCAGCCAGAAGGTTTAGGTTGATTTGGTTGTGGTTGTGGGTGGGGAGATGGAAATACAGATCTAATATCTCTCCAGCTCGAACGTCCTCTCCTTTCTGACCTCCCTTCCATTGCAGGAGTTGACTACACTCCATTTTCCTTCTTGGCACCTATGCCTCCTGGTGTCTGTGGCCCTGCACTCCCTGGTTCCTCTCTGGCCCTCCTCCGTGGCCCCCTCTGCCTGCCTGTCACAGCACTGTCTTCGTTCTTGTCCCCCTCTTACAACTCTCCCTGAGCGCCGTCACCATTCCGTGGTTCCATCAGAGTTATGATGCTTCCTAGGGTCCCCCTTCTCCGAGTGTGAGTGCTTTACTTCTAATGCCTCCAGAGGACTCATCAGCAGACGTCCCACTGGTATCTGTGGGGCGAGTGTCCCTAAATGAACCCATTGCCTTCTCCTCAAGCCTGTTTCTCTGGCTGTGTTCCCTCTATTGTTAAAAGTCACTGTTATTTACTGAGTCATCGAAGATGCAAAATGGAGACCTTCCTACTTTATTGATTCTAAGACACACAATTGTCCCCCCATTTTAATATCTTACAATCAGAGGCGTCTCACTGTTGCTGCTGGCCAGGCAGCAGTTTTGATCTGGGTTTTGCTATCTGCATATTTGCAAACTTGGTCACTATTGCTCGTCGCATAAACCCTTGAATTACAGTTTGCATTGGAGGAAGTAAACTATGAGCCTTTCTCTGCTTGTTAGCCTTTTATATTTATTTTAAGAAGTCACTGTGGATGCTCCGTGGGGACTTGTTGCATCTAATTGCTCCCTAAAATGTCTTAGAAATATTACACTATTATTCGGCGTTGAAATGAAAAGTTATAGTGTATGAGAAAAGGCATGGAAATAGAGAGAGGGGACATAAATTAGATATTAATGCAAACAGTCATCATGGAAGGAATGACCAAAATTCCACCTTTTCTTACAAGGCCACCCCCAAGTAGTTTAACCAACCTAGGGAGGGAAGGGCACTCCCTAAAAGTAACATTAACCCTGTGTCTGAGACAATACAGAGAAGGGTTGCCTTCCCACATGGGGCAGTGTCGTAGGAGGCAGTGGAAATTGCCAGTGTTTTCTGTTTCTGTTTTTCCTTAGTGGAAAATAAGTCAAAGGTGCATTTTACAACCAGTGGAGTCTTAGGCTGAGTGAGGTATGAGAACGGAAGATGCTTCCTGCTCTACCTCCAGGCAGCTCCCACACCCTGAAGCTTCAACTTTCTCAGCAGGCCCCGAATCTGACCACCCCTTCTTACTCCCACTCTGCTGCCTTATTTCAGGACTTCATCATCTCTCACCTGGTCTATTATGGTGGCCTCTTAGCAGGTCACCTCCCCCTCCGCCACCTGCCTTGTTGACAGAGATGCCTCCTCCACACTGCTGCCAGAGACACTCTGACTTAAGTGCAATTCCGCTCATTCCTCCGCTTCTCACTGTCTGCAGGTTAAAGCCCATCTCCTTCACGTTTCCAGAAACAGGGTCGTATCTTCTCCATATTGTATCCTGTATCCAGATCCTGCCCGCTGTTTTCCAACCACATGGCTGTTGACATGTCAGACTGGATAACGGACCCAGGAATGACGCCCCACCACCGCCCTCTTACTCCCTAATCCATCTCACTTGTGAACTCCTACTCATGTTTTGTGTCCTGATCTAAGATTCACCTCTTATGTGAAGTCTTCCTTGATTCCCTCCCCCACCCACCACTGTTCACCAGGTAGAGCTGACCACTTCCACCCATACTGCCGCACAGCACCCTTCCTCAGACTTCTAGACCCCCCATACTAGAAAAAGTTAAGTACATTTCATAGTACTTAGTACTATATGTATATGACTATACATAGTATAGCCATCCGATGGAATATTATGAATGCACTAAAAAGGATGACATGGGAAGATGATTAACGATAAAGTGAAAAAAGCCGGAGGCAAGTTGATAGCAATGAAAATGCATATGCATCAAAAAGACTACAAAGAAATATGTAAAAATTTAATAGTAGTTTTCTCTTGGTAATGGGGCTTTGGGTGATGTTTATTCTTTTATGAATCTAGTTTTTAACGGTCTTAATTAGCAAAAGTATTAAAAACCCTGTGACGACAGTGAGAAAGCTTATGTAAATCTGCAAAGCAGATTTATGACGCATTTCGATGGCTGTTTCTTCATCCCTTTCTTTCTCCTGTGGCAGGTTTTATGGCCGGAAGATGGTGAATATCTTGATGTCGAACACGAAGTTCGATGCATTTCTGAAGCAGAGCCTCCCGTCCCACGACCTGCGGAAGGTCATGGCTGCCATTAAGCAGCGGGTGAGTGGGTGGCACGGGCAGGTTGGGGTGGAGATCAGAGCTGAGCCGGTCAGGGGAGTGAGCGCTCCAGAGCTTTCCATTTCACCCACAACTCCTGCCAGGTGGGATAAATGTGACTTCCTTCCTCTGTGCTCGGACCTGGTTCTGCCCCTCTCTGCCTGTGTCCCTTGAGCCATTGGGTGTCCACACTGTCTCCTGTTAAATGGGGATCTTGGCCCCTGCCCTGACTACTAGGGCTCCGGAAGCCTCAGCTGTGCCCTCCGAGGCTCTCCCAGGTGGAAGGGGTTATTCCTTTCATTATGGTCTAGGCTGGAGTGGCTGGTAGTTCTCCAGAGGGCCACCCGTTTGGCTCACATTCTGTGTGCATTTTTCAAGGGAATAGAAGATAGTGATGGACTTCCATCTGCCAAGGGCCGCAAAGTGTCAAGGAGTCTGGTGCTGTGTGAGAACGGGCTGCCCGGCGAGGATGGGTATGGCTGCCCCTCTGTCTCTAGGGCTCCACATCGAAGGCTGACAACACAGTTGTCCTGCTTGCCCTGGGCCAGGGGTGGCTCTGGGAGGCTGTGTGGGTCTGGGCTACGGTGGAGACCTAGCTGGGTCTGCAGCACTTATGGGTGAATTTATAGGAGGTGTTCCCCCACCCAAATCTCAGGGAGACCAAATCCTGGGATCCGAAGCACTTGCCAGTAGAAGTTTGTCCCTGCAGTCTTGCCGAGTGGGTGCAATTCCCCTTGTACAGGCGGGATGTGTTGCTGGCCAGGCCATCTGTGTGAGCCCAGCGTTTCTCCACCCGCTTAGGGCAGCACAGCCTTTTGCCCTCAGGGTGCCCAGCCAGGACAGATTTAGAGGCAGAACTGGGAGGAAGATCAATGAGAGGGAATGGGCAGAGAGGCTGGAAGGTGGGTCCTGGGAGGAGCCAGAAACCAAGCAGAAACCCCCCCGACCACTGATGTGCCTGAAACTCGAATGTCCGTGGTGGGGAGGGACCATATCCCAGGAAAGCCCCTGCCACCTCTTTGAGATTAGCTTCCTGCCCTCTCCCACACATGGCCTCTCAGCCAGACTAGAGTGGCTCATGTTTCCTGCCCCTCCCCCTCTGAATCTGTCTCCTACTGTGCCTTCCTTGGCTTATGCTGAACCATCTGCACATAGAATATGCCTATTTATTCTACAAGATTCCATAAGATTCACATCACTGTCACTGTCTCCCCGAGGGTCTCTCTGACACTCTGTGCCCTCTGTTCTTCAGTACTCTGTCAGCCGGTTGGCTTGGTCCCATTGGTCTGTGAGCTCCTCAAGGCAAAGAGTGTGTCCCTCACCTCCCTCTTCTCAGTGCCTAGTACAGCTCTTGGCACTCAGTGGGCAAACAGCAAGGAGTGTAGGACTGAATGACAGAATGCATGATGTTGGGCTCTGTCAGAGGGGACTGGGGTGTAGGGCATGAGCTCAAAGAGCCGGGTTCTGAGCTGGGGTGAGGGAGAGGAGTCCTGTTTGGAACTGCTCTCATACTGGTTGGATTGGGTCAGGGGATACGATAGGTTCCCCCTGCATAAGAGAACAGGGCATCTTAACATTTCCCTGGGCACTGGAGAAGGGCAGGGCCTAGGCAACCAGAGCTCAGGATACAGGCACCTGGCAAGACCTGCCCTCACTCTTATATTAAGTGTGCAATCATTCTTTCATGGACTCCCACTTCTCACTCTGGTACCCACCCCAATTCTTCACATGTTTTCTGAAAAGAGGAAAAAAGGCAGGAAGAGAGAGCCCTGTCCTCTGACGAAAGGATGGGGCTCTAGGCAACCCGATTGTTGTCCCCTGAGGAAAAGGGATTTCCAGAATTCCAAAGCCAGTGTCCTCAAGCAGCAGGTGGAAAGCTGGGGGTGGACTAAGCTGCAGGTGACACTCCGGTCTCAGTCCCACCTGTCCGTGGGAGGGGCATGGGACAGGAGGTGTGTCCATCCTCTGGGGCTTGCCCAGGTCAGAAGTTCCTTCCACGTAGGCTCAGCTCCAACGGCCCTCGGCTGGCAGGGCTGCGGCCCTCCATGCACGGTGGCCCGGAGGTGTCAGAGCGGCTTTGGGAGCTGACGCAGCTGCTGGAGGCCAAAGAATACCAGTCTCGGATGGAGGGCGTGGGGCGGCTCCTGGAGCACTGCAAGGCTGAGCCAGAGCTCATCACCGCCAACGTGGTCCAGGTGAGCTCTTGCCCCTTCCCTGCCCTCCCACCTGTCTCTCCCATGTGGGCACAAATTCAATTTGGAAAAGCCGGGACAGGGTTTGACATTGTGCCAGACCCCTCAGGGCAAGGAGAGCCTGAAAAGCACCTGCTATTCAGTTGCCTTGGTAACGCTGTGGGACTGCCTGGAAGTAACCAAGGGGGCAAGGGCGTCACCTCTTGCCAGGCCCCTTGGGACCACCCAGAGATGTCCTGGGCATCTCTCATCCCTCTAGCAGGTTTATGGGGGAGGGGAGGGGAGAGGTAGAGGATGCCACAGCTGAGGGCTGCTTCTAGTCTAGCCAGGCACATGATGTTTTGGGGACAGAGTATGTGGTTGGCCAGGGGCCTGACCAGGATGACCGGACAAGTGGGTTAGAAGCAAGCGCAGGCGTTCCACAGGCTGGAAATGGGGGCGGATGCTTGCTTCTTCCAGGACGGAGTCTGCTGCTGGTCAAGCCATGTAGCAGAGTAGTTAGGGCACGGGCTCGAAGTCAGCAGCCTCACTGTGTGATCCGAGGCAAGTCAGTGACCCTCTTTCTGCCTCAGTTTTTGTTTTGTTTTTCATGGTAAACAGAGGATGGGAACACAGGCTCATGGGTTCAGATCATTCCGTGAGGGTACAAGACACCCAGCGAGATGCTCTAGATGCTTTGATGCAATGAGTGCTCAATATATGGTTATTCTTCCCCTCTTCCCTGCTTCCCCTTTTGAGGAGGTGAGCTCCTCATCACTGAGAATGTTCTGGTGTAGTCTGGATGACCAGGAAGGCGGGAGGAATCCCTGCCAAGGGTAGTTGGTTGGGTTGTGGGCCTCCTGCCCAGCCTGGGTTCCCATGGGCTCTTGGTTTCTGTTCCCTCAATAGGTCTTTGATGCTTTCACCCCAAGGCTTCAGGACTCCAACAAGAAAGTGAACCAGTGGGCCCTGGAGTCCCTTGCCAAGATGATCCCCCTCCTCAAAGAAAGCTTACACCCTATGCTGCTCTCCATCATCATCGCTGTTGCAGACAACCTCAACTCCAAGAACTTGGGGATTTATACCGCTGCGGCAGCTGCACTGGACGCCATGATTGAGAGCCTGGGTGAGCCTCTTGCCACAACCCTGCTCGACTCCGGTAGGCAGCGGGCTCGCTGGGAATTCTTGCTGGGAATCAGCAGTGTTGACAGGCACTGGGGACCCTCAGGCCAAATGTTTCCCCGGAGGCTATATAGCACAAGGGTGGACAGCCCAGGACCTGGTTGGCAGGCTTTTCCTTATCACATTCACCTGAGTGTCCTAGATGGTAGCAGTGGAGGAGATGTGGAGGTGATCTAGGTTTGCCTCCTCATCGTACATGTGACAGAAATGACTCAGCCAGGGTCACACAGTACTGAAGTGATTGAGCCGACGAGGCATGGAAGGAAACATAGATCAGGATTGCCAGGAAGTAGCTGGAAACAGAGTAGAGATGGTAACAGTGGAGATGGTAACAGTGGGGGTGGCTTCTATGCAGACTAGTCAGGCTGGCATGAGAGAGCAGAGCAAGTCTGCAGGGGAGGACAAAATAGATGGGTGGGTGGGCCCAGGTGGGCCACCTTGATTGTCTGGTACAGGAGTCAGGCTGGGATCCTATTGGCTTTTGAGCATGGAATGGACAGGTGTTGCCTTTGAGGAAGACTGTTTGGGGCCAGGGCTCAGGGCAGGAGGAATTTAGGGGTGAGGGGTGGAGGGTGAAGGGGGAGTGGAGGTTGGGGGTGGAATGAAAAGGGAAAGGGGAGGGAGCAATGGGAGAGACATCAGGAAAGGCAAGAGCTCCTTAGTTCCTATGTGCTTCGCACTAACACATCTTGGTTCTCCAACATTAGGTGGAATTTTGGGCACGTCCACTTCTGTTCTCCATGCCTTTCATAGATGATTATAAGGTGATATTGGGTATGTGTAGGACACATACTGAAGCGCAGGTGCGTGTGCAGCGTAGCACATGAGTAGTGTTCTGTCTAGACCAGAGGAACCAAGGGTTTTCACAAACCACTCTTGCCTCGAAGTGAGGAAGCTGATACTCCGAGTACCACCTTTGTTGGCCTTATTGACGTATGTCCCGACGAGCGCAGAGCAATGTCCTGCCTTCAGGACCTGCAGAGCATCCCCGTGGTGAGGCTGCAAACACGGCGAGTCACTCCTCCCCTCCCGGTGCCCACAACCTGCGGTAGCCCAGCTCCCTGGGGCTGGACACCAGCTGTGTCCTTGGCTGGAGCTTCCAGAAGCAGTTTCAGTTACAAATCAAAGGCCTGGTCAGACCCTTCTCTGCCTCTTGAGTTCATAAATACTGTCAATTTCCTCTCTTCATCTCAAAGAGAATTTATGATTTGCTGAGTTTGTGGCTGTAGAACAAACAATATAAATCCAGCTTTAAATTACGGCTTGTTCGCAGCACTGCTCTGGGTAAGTGAGATTGCTGTTGCCAATAACCAAGGCTCTTGGTAAATCACTGCGGGCCCTGGATTTATTGGGAAAACCTGCACCAAGCAAAATAGGCTTTAGCTATTTGCAGAGGCTAAGCACCCTTGTCTGCGGAGAGGAGCTTTAACCCCTTCCTCTCCAGGCGTTATCGTCTCCACTGTCTGCCCTTGGCCCATCCTCCTGGAGCACGCCAGGACTTTGGAACTCCGGGCTGCAGAACCTGGTGCCTCACATTGTCACAACACTTAGGCCTTCTCTACGTGAGGCCCTCCTCTACCCACTTGGGCTGGACACCCTGGAAAGGAGGCCTGGAGACGGCCTGCTTTTGTGATCTGACCACACCTTGAGGCAGGTCACAGCTTCCAGGAAAGATGCCGATAGCTGTCCTTTCCTCCTGGGATAGGGTCTCCTTGGAAATGGCTGACGATACCCCCTCTGGCCCAGCAGTGAGGGGATCCCATGGGAGGAGAACGAGGCAGGCATGAAGGGCACAATTCGCCTCTCTAACCCTTAGGTCAGTGTTAGGCTGGAATGGAATGTCATTGGCTTCGCAGAGTTGGATGGAGCCCAGTAAACCCCTGGCAAAAGGCTCCTGTGGGGCCCAAAGGGTGAAGCACAGGGTCTTGGCTCCAGGTCATTTTGAGCAGGTGCAACAATGGCTCTGGGGGCCACGTGGCTTTGCTCTAAGCCATATTCACAGCCCAACGAGCAGCTTTGGTCTGGGAAGTGTTTTTAACTAACTGATTTCTATATCCAGAAAGGGCAGAAGTGGATGGCTTGAGATTGCCAGTAAGAATTTGTCCCTGCCAGGGAGGATCTCGGGTAGACCCAAGCTCTCTCTGGGAATGGTTCTCGTCTGCCTGGAATGGTCTGAGTCTGGCCTGCAGGGGGAAAAGTGGATGCAAATAATTAAATTTCCCCCTGTCCCAGGGGACTGGGTGGTAGAAGCAGAGACTGGGGCAGGAGCGGCAGAAGAGAAGGCGTGTAAATCTTCCTCCCCATGTCACCCAGGTGGAGCCTGGTGGCTCTGGTTGACCCTTAGCATCCCGAGGCCCCTTCTGGAAGTGGCTTGGAGTCCTTTGGGCAGAGGGAGCTTTCTCCCAAGCCTGGTGTCACCCCCCACAAGGGATTCTGAGCTCCAGGCTGGAGAAGAACAGCGAAATGCTATGAAGTACTTAAATGTGGAGAGTCACAAAGGAATGGCTCAGCATGTTATGGTTTGTTTTCCGCTCAACGGGGGCCAGGGGAACAAGAACACAGCGAGGATAGTCCATTTTCTGGCACAAAGTCCCGATGGCGCAGCCAAATTGGGAGATTGGCCTTCTTAGGCAACCTTTTAAGGTCCCTCTTGATTCTGGAATTCAATGATAAGTTGACAAAATAGCTACCACATCTCTTCCAGTTCCTTGGTTTCCCCTTGGGTGTACGAGGCAGGTGGTGCAGTGGTCGACAGAGCAGGTGGGGATTTCTGCCCACGTCCTTCCTCCTTTTGGGGGGAGGGGTGAGGAAGGAGACACGTGGGCACCTTCCTCTCTGACCGCTGCCCTTTGTTATTGGGGGAAGGAGCCTGGGGTCATTCTGGGGATCAAGGCAGTTCCTGAGCACACTGGCGGGTTCTGTCTTTGGGCCCTGTGACTGTGTTAGCTACAGAAGAAACTTCACTAATTAAAACATCAGGCTGCTGACAGCCACTCCCCTCCTGGTCAGATTGAGCATCCAAAGGAGTTCTCTTGATTAGTGTAGCCCCAGGCCAGTGCTGGAGAGAGCAGATAAGCTCAGAAATGGGCAGCTTCAGATCTACTTTTGCTATTTTGCTCTTCTGACTCTAAATTCTTTACCTTATATAGTCATATGACCAACGTGGTATTGTTAAGGGGAATTTAGAAACTCATCCACGGTGCCCTCTAATATACCAACTGCTTAAAAATCTACTTCTTGTCTACATGTTACAGATTGCCTTTGCTAGAGATTGTAATGTAAACACAATTTAGACTTTGCTTCTTTCATTTCACTATCCAGGTTTTCATGCTATCATGCAGTCTTTCCACTTAACTTAAAAATACGAAGTTACTTTCCATCACATGAAAGTCATACTTATTAATTATGGAGAAAATGGAAAATACAAAGCATTTGAAAGGAAAAAACCTTCACCGTTAGTCTCAATTTCTGGAAGAGGCAATTATTTTTTTTTAACTTTTTTTTAAATGTTTTCATTTCTTTTTGAGAGACAGAGACAGAGCATGAGTGGGGGAGGGGCAGAGAGAGAGGGAGACACAGAATCTGAAGCAGGCTTCAGGCTCTGAGCTGTCAGCACAGAGCCCGATGTGGGCTCAAACTCACAGACCGCGAGATCATGACCTGAGCCAAAGTCGACGCACAACCGACTGAGCCACCCAGGTGCCCCTGGGAGATACAATTATTAAAAAAAATTTTTTTTAAGTTTATTTATTTGGGGGGTGGGAGGGGCAGAGAGAGAGAGGAACAGAGAATCCCAAGCAGGCTCCACACTGTCAGCACAGAGCCTGACACAGGGCCTGACATGGGGCTCAATCTCATGGGTTGTGAGATCATGACCTGAGCTGAAATCAAGAGTTGGATGCTTAACTGACTGAGCCATCCAGGCAAAAGACCTGGAAGAGACCACTATTAACATTTGGCATTTTTCATTTTAGATTATTTTTCCTGTGCAGAGTCATGATCATATTACCCATTTAAATTTGCAACCATCTTTTAAAAAAAAGCAGAGCGTGAGCATTTGCGTATGATTACACACTGGAGTTGCTTTTAACAGGTCTGTCACACGCTGGACTGCAGCTTGCGTTTTTCTGTTTAAATGGATCATTCCCACTTTTCCTGCAGTGAATGCACCTAGCTTGGGTGACTGCGTGACATGTTGTGACTCATGGAGTCCTGTGCTTATTGTTGGGAGTCCAGTTTGACTCCAGTTCCTTTGCTGTTGCTGTCCATGCTACCATACTTTTTATGCCTTAAAAAAAGTTCTCTGGCTCCCCAGTAGCCTGAGGATGATGTGGCCTGGTGAGCTTAGGGTCTAGCTGCATGGGTCAGGTGCGAGGCCCCGTAGACCCCGCCCCCTTGCGGGGAGGGAAGGCCAGGTCCAGGGAGGACAGAGTATGTGGCCTGCCAGCCCGTAGCCGTTTTCTCTGCGCTGCGTGGCTCTGCTTGCTCACTTGTACAGGCAGCGCCAAGGCCAGTTGTGGCTTCCTTGCGGTGTAGAACAGGAGCCTGTGAAGAGCCCCGGCTAATGGAGCATGGATTGTTTTAAGGTTTCAGAAGTTAGATTCCAGCCTCTTAATAGTCTCTTCACCATTCGGGTTGCTGGGCTTTCGGAGCATTTTCAGGTAATAATAGTAACACTAGCAGCAATAGCTGATACTTACATAGTAATTATATGCTCAGGGCGCTATCCTAAGTATCATAACATGATGGCAGCCCTAAAAGGAAGATATTATCCTCCTTTTATAGATGAATAAACTGAAGCGTGGGAGGTTTGGTCCAGTGTTAACACAGAGAAACGTGGAGGAGCCAGGATTCAGTCCAGGCGACCTGGACCCAGAGCTCACACCCTTCACCATGTGTTTTCCTGGCTCTCAATAAACCTGGGTGTCACCTGGATGGTGAGCCTTCACTGCGGAAGCAGACAGAGGAGGAGAGGCCAGCTCCTCGGGGTGTGGTGCTCGGGGGTTTATGAACCAGTTCGGGCATGCATAATGTCTCTGTATTAACACTCCCTGTGGGTCTCGAGCATTTATTGAGCACCTGTTGTGTGCCAGGCACATGGCAGCACTGTCTGTCACAGATGTCTATTGGATGTGCACTTTCTGGTATCCCCCGAGTCCTTCACTTCTCTCCGGCTCTGGGAGGCCGTGTCAGCCACCAGGAGGGGGGAGGTCCGGCTGTGTCCAGAAGATGTCCTGGACTGAGTGTTTATGGGGGAGTGCGAGGAGGCAGAAGTCCTTGTCCGTGGAGGTGAGCTCATGGCTAAAGATGGGGTGGGACACACAGAAGCACCTGGAAACGACAACACAGATGACATTGCTATAAAAGCCTATGCTTCCACAGCTACCGATTGACCAAGTGGCCCCGAGGCCGCTTCTCGCTAACTGCAGTGTTCTAGGGCTTGGCATCTCTTTTGTTTCCCCGAACAAATGATTTTAAAGACTCTTGCCTTATGGGTGGAACGTTTGCAAGCAGCAGGGACCTGCTTGATGTTCACGTGCACATCTCATGCTCCGTACCCCTTCCAGCTCTCAGGAGGGGAGCAAGGCAAGCGGGAACGAGCTCTTAGCTGGAATTGGTGCCTGATGGGAAAAGCGAAGCTGTGCACATCCAGGGGGACGCCGAGGCGTTTAAGGGACTCAGGGAAGGCAGAGCTTGCCTGGAAAGACTTCCTCCGGTGGGTCTCTAATCGCTGTCCCCTGCTAAGAGGAATGTGGCCTTGATCGGGTCAGCGCCTGGGACCCCAGGACCTACTTTCTGGGGACACCTGTGGTAACACCCGCACAGGCCTCTGTGACAGGTGCAGGCAGGCCCCATGGCCACACCCTTGAAAAGCATGTTTTGTTGTTTGTCCTCCCTCCCACGGGTTATCCTGGGACTGCTGAGGTTGCGTACTGTTGGGAGCTGGGCATGTATTTCCTACGTTAGCATGCCTTTCTCAGGTAAAGGGCTACTTGCCTCTCCCTGTGTGTCTTTGTGAGGAATGCGGGACTTCAAGTGTAATAGTTTGAGAAACCGGGGGACGTCAGCCAGAGTGGGGAAGAATGAGCAGTTTCTAAATTCAGCACCTGTGGGATCCCACTGGGCGTTGGCTTTAGAAATACAATCAAAGAGTGCCAGAGGCCTTCTTTATCCCGAAACACCCCTCCCCCCGCCAGCTCCCCCCACCCCGCCCCGCCAACCCCCCACCCCGCCCCCCGCCAGCCACCTGTGGTTTCACCATTAGTGGTTCGTGCTAACAAACACTCCTTCAACAGCCGGATGGGGAGGTACCCAGTCCTCAGGCCCCACCATGAGAAAGGCTGGGTAGCAGTGAGAGCTGGTTCCCGGGGCTGGGCCTGGGGGTGCCAGGATGATTGGGGGTGGGGGAAAAAGGTTAAAAAATCCCTCTTTCTCCTAAACCTCCTGAAAAGTGGGTTGGGGCATATGGAGGATAAATTCTCCTGTTTTTACCAGTACGCCCTCTGGGCCCGGGTCTCAGACAGGGAGGTTATGGATAAACTATTGAGAGCTAATACATGTCCCCGCTCCTCGCACAGTCCCTCCTCTGGCCCAACTAGAGCCAGGCAGATGCTTCTGCTGCTGATGGGGTGACCAACCACCCTGGTTTGCCCGGGACTGGGGGCAAACCGTCTTTTGCCCCCAAACTCAATTTTAAGGAAGCACAGATAATAGGAACCGCATCTGTGGGAGTCCATGGAGCCTCTCTGGGAGCCAGTGTAACTATGCCAGCTCATACACTCTTCCCCGAACACCCCTCTGTGACTTGGAACTTTTAATTCAGCTCCCCAAAGGGCCTCTTTCCCTAGGTAGGTGTTGCAGGTACCTGGAACTGAACAGTTCTGAACCGGCCACAGTCACGGCCACTGGCTGTCTCCTTCTCTTCCAGACAACCTTTGCCTCCTACAAGCATTTGCTGGGCGGGTGCGCTTCCTGAGCGGCCGTGCAGTGCTCGATGTCACAGAACGCCTGTCAGGTGAGTGTCCCCAGAGCTCCTCACCCCAGCCTTCCAGTCCATCTCTGTCCTTCTCTCCTGGCATGTAAAACCACCCACTATTTAGACCCCCGAGTAATCAAATAATCCTCACGGATCTTTAAAAAAAATTGACAATCTGCTTTTTATAAATAATTCCCACATTATCCAAATAATCTTTGTTTTTGACCGCAATGGGGCAGGTTTGTACATAAACAAAATAGCTTTTAAGAAACTATTATGGGGGTGCTTGGGTGGCTCAGTCGGTTAAGCATCTGACTTCGGCTCAGGTCATGAACTCACAGCTTATGAGTTCGAGCCCTGCGTTGGGCTCTGTGCTGACAGCTCAGAGCCTGGAGCCTGCTTCAGATTCTGTGTCTCCCCCTCTCTGTGCCCTCCCCAGCTCTTACTCTGTCTCTCTCAAAAATAAGTAAACATTAAAGAAAAAAAAAAAAGAAAATATTATGCATTTCTTCTTTGTAAGCAGGACATCCACTAACCCATAGGGTACCTTTGTGTGAATCAGGAAAAAAACCCCACCTCTTCGGGGTAGACTTTGCCCCTGGGGTGCATGGTTTGGTCAGCGGCAGCACTGTCATGAGAATTAGCGATGTCTCTTCTTGGGCACGCACAGCCTGGGAAGCAGAGCACCGGCTGGCTTTCAACCCTCCTTGACACCTTCGCCAGGTGCCGGGACTGCATTGCCTGGGTGTCGGGGCCTTGGCCTGCGTCTGCTCTGCTGAGCTGAGGAGAGCTTTGCTCCCAGGCAACGTCTCCTTTGAGTCTGCAGTCTCCAGTGATTCCATTCCAGGTCTGAAACCTCCTGTGGGGCGTGAGGAGCAGCATGGGGAGGACCTAGGCTTTGTGGTTGCACAGATCCATTTGTCACGTGCCGATTGTGGTCTTGGGCAGGTGATTTGACTTGGTTTTATAATCTTTCGTGCTTGCCAGAAGCCTCCCCCACCTTCTTGGGAAGGAGGCTGAAGGGCTGTGTTCTCCAGATCTCTGAGCGTCCAACCTCTAAAATGCAGACAGGTTGTGCTACCCTCGTGCTTGCATCGTTTTGTGGGCTGTCTTCCTGATAGTGTCGAGGCTCCCCCGAGGGGCTTCCAGGCTCCGCCCTCCCCCTCCCCCAATTAGATGTGCAGGAGTATTGACTCCTCCTAACAACCTCGTAAGAAGGCTGTGGGTTCCATGATTATCCCTTTTGTAGAAGTAAGTAAAGTGGAACTCGGAAAGGTCAAGTGCCCAAGGTCCCTCGGTGAGTAATCTGGGCTTTGTCCCCAGCAGCCTGGCGGCCGAGCCCCCGTGCCGTGCCGCCTCTCCTTGAATGGCCCCCCACCTTTGCCTCCTGGGCACCAGCATGCCACCCGCCTTGCCGGGGCTGATCTCCCAACCTCTGCCCTGTCCTGCCCACATTCGGTTCCTGGCCTGTAGAGCCTTTCTCCACGCTTCTTCCACCACCCAGGTGGTGCTGGCCTGGCTGGCATCACTCTCTGGGTCCCCTTTCTCCTCAGCCCCCTACTGGAGTTTCAGGAGCCTCTCAGGAGTGTATCCCACCCCGTGCCAGCCTCAGTCTGCATTGGGGGGCTCAGCGCATGTTGCCTGCCTGAGGATGTCATTCAGCTCCTCCGCCGCCCTATGTTTGTTCTTGGCCTTGACTCCGTGCCCTGGTTCAGCCTTTCCAGTGTCCCTAGAGTGGACCCTTACCTTCCACCCAGGTGACAGGCCTTTTCCAAGCAAAGTAGGGCTGGGACTACAGTGCAGCCACAGCATCATGTTGTTGGTGCCCAGGAGCCCCCTAATTGAGACCACCTGGGTACCAGCCAAGGAACCCTGTTCTGTTGCTCAAAATCAACATTCTCTGGGTGAAACCCTTACCTGTCCTTGTGTAAGTGATATATGGGCCCCAGAGGTGGACGGCTACCTCACTTTAGATTCTCCATTTAACTGTAAATATTTTCCATCTGTCTCCAAGAGGCCTCAAAAGCAAGAGTTTCTCCATAGCTCTCTTGTAAGTCGAGCCCAGCCAGGAACAGAGAAGAAAGTTTCAATTGACACAAGGTGGGGACTAATAATAGCGCAGCTTAACGGGAGTAAATCTTTTGCTAATTACTTCAGCTGCCTTTTAAGCTCAAATTTAATGGGGTTTTCTTCCCCATGATGACTCCCGGAACGGCCATCGCCGCCCCTGCCAGCTTGAGAGGCCCGTCGCTGTCAGCCAGGTGACCTCCGCCTCCCGTGCCCGGGGAACGTGGGCCTACCTGCAGAAGCGAGCTTCCTGGGCCCGGGTGTGAAGGCCTCGCTGCCGGGAGGGAGAGAGGTCAGGTGTGAGTGCAGCGTGCCGGGGCCGTGGCCGGGTGATGCGGGGCAGGGTAGGGGCAGGCGAACCACCCCCCCCTTGGGTGGGCACAGGGGAGCCCTGTCTGGGCCTGGTTCTTGGGATAGCTCTCTCCTCGGTTTGCAGGTGAGATTCTGTGGAGGTTGAGGAAGACTGTTTTACTTGTTCAGTATAGGTGGCTAATCAGGATTACTGGTTTTCTTTTGTGCCCTCTGGCCGCCTCTCCCGTCTCTCCCTTGCCCCTCCTAACCTCCCCCCACCTTGGGGCTGCCCCAGTGGCTTTCCTGTTAACCGTGACCTCCTTCTCAGCCTGTCTCTAGCTTTGAAGGTTGTCTCCAGCTTCTACCTCTCTTTATGAGGCTTCTCACCCCCAATGTGGCTGGGTTGACTCACTGCGTGCAGTCCTGCCTTGCCCGGGAACGAGGACCATCTTTATTTCTGAGGGCTCTGTGACATTGGGGAGCCCCTGGGAGGTCCCACAGTGTGGGGTGCAGGAGCCCTGAGGGCGTGGCCTGAAAGTCAACGTACACATCCCATGGGAAATGGCGTGGCTCGAGTGTCGGGCCGAGCCGGGGAGGCCAGCTCGTTTTCTCTGGACCCTGTTGTCCGAGGCTCCCTCCAGAGTCAGAGGGGCCCTGTGGGAACTATCCGGGGGCCTGGATGATGTCAAGCTGGTGAAGGAAGGACAAACTGGAGGTTTCACTAAAAATGAAACAGAACGCACCAGCGTCTGAAATGTGGGACTCCAGGAGGACAGGGACAGTGAGGGGTGAAGAGCATGAGCTTTGGAGTCTAGGCAGGCGTGGCCTCTGCCCTCCGCCCTTGTTAGCCGTGTGGCCTTGGGCAGGTTCCTTGACCCCTGAGTATTGGCTTCCTCCTCTGCCAGATGGGTGGTGTCCTGCCTGTCGAGGCACCGTGAGAATAATGGAGTGGTGCTGCAAAGCTCTGAGCCCCAGACCCAGGACTCATGCAGTGTTAGGTTCCCGAGTGTGTCTCGGCCCAGGGAGCCTTCTAGTTTCTTTGCTCCATAAATAAGGAAAGCACTTCTCTCGGTGTCATTTGCCCTCACCAGCCCTTCTCCTTCGGCGGGACGACAGGCAGACTGCGCTGATTGTGTACAGCAAGCATTGTTAGCATGAATGCTCTCGGGGTGATGGTGGCCCTGGCTGACAGCCCGAGCAGTGGCTCCGAAGGGACTTGGAGTAGCTCTTGAGGTGGCTTCGACCCCGGCATTTACTTGGTGACAGAGGGATGCTGGCAGGGGTCGCCTGCTTCTGAGTTTTCTGGGGATTAAAAAAGGTAGGGAGCCTGGGAAAACCAGATTTCGGGGGTCCATCACTGAATCAAGGGTCTGTGCAGGGCTCGATGGTTGACAGAGCACGTTCAGGCCTCCCCGATCACTGCCGGTCTTATCGTCGTGAGGTTTGGTATCCAGACACTGGGGAGGCCACACGGGTCTTATCTCCTGCTGGCTGTTTTGTTTTTCAGAAGGCTTCAGTTGAGAGAGTCGGTTTTCCTCCCTGGTACGAGTTTTTGTGTGAAATGCCAGAGGTGGGAATGTGGACTGAAGTAATCCTAGTCCTGGCTACTGTTTGTCCCCTGCCTACCTACATGGGCGCCTCGCGTGCATTTATGATCCAAGCTCTAACAGTCTCAAGAGTTTGGCTCAGGATTATTATCCTCAGGTTAGGGAGCAGCTTCAAAGTGGTCGGGTGGTTTCTCAAGCTCACCCAGCTAGCAAATAGCAGAGGCAGGATTGCGGTCCAGCCGTGTCTGCCTCTTTCCCCTCTCCTGGGCTGCAGGGGCCAGTGCCGACTGGCAGGCACTCTGGGCACTTTGACTTTTGCATATTCATTCCTCCATTAAAAAAAAAAAAAAGTTAAAAATTGTATTTTACAACTGGTTGGTATAAACATGACTATAAATCAGGCTGGGTATCGTCATGGTTTTTTCTCTGGGTTTTCAAGAAACCAGAACATTTCCAGGGGCCCCTCAACGTGTCCTGAGCCCTAGGTCGTGTGTCTGATGGACTAGTTGGCCCTTCTGGGCTGCCTGCTCTTTGGGGGCATAGAACTGATGTCCCAAGAGAGCCCACCTTAAGTAACTCTCCCTGTTTTCTGTCCAACAGTGCTGGTGGCCTCCGTTTACCCCCAAAAGCCCCAGGCCGTGGAGCGCCAGGTCCTTCCGGTGCTCTGGTACTTCCTGAACAACATGATCGGGAACGGCGTCCTGCCGGGGCACGGCGGGAACGTCCGAGCCGCGGTGCGCCGGCTGTCCAGGAGCCTCCGGGAACAGATGGGCTCCCGGCTGCAGGCCCTGGCCGCTGGCCAGCCAGAGCGAGTCCGCAAAACACTCCAGGAACTCTTAGACACAGAGTCCCGGTGAGGCGGCCCCAACCAGTGGGTGTCACCGACTGAGGGATGGCATCTGTCAGTGAGACAGCTGGCCGCGCGTGCCCCTTTCGGCCGAGCTAAAGGCGGATCTGAAATGGGCAGTCAGAATTTTTTATCTTACTTTATTTTTACGATGGAACGATTTCCTGGTCAGCTTTCTCTTTAGAGTTCCAGATGCACATAGTATATTTTGAAGTAGGAATAAAGGAATTATTTATTTTTCTAAGGTTTTATTATCGTGTGCTTTTTTAACCTCAGAGGATTTGTCAATAACCAGGCTTGTGACAAAGAGAACAAGACGACTGCAAAAGCAGCTGCAGATGACATGGAAACGAAGAACTGGGGAGAAAAAGGGTTGCACAAACCCATGTGCTGCAGACCATTTTTGGGGACAGCCCCCTTTCTGTGACAGGCTGGACAAGCCCTCCCGAACCCAGAGACCCTGAGTTGGCCATTTAAAGCCAGTCCATTTGTTATAAGCCTGATCAGAGGTGAGTAGGGCAAACATCCCCAGGGTCATCCTGAACCACGAGACCGTGACCTGAGCCGAGATCAAGAGTGGGACGCCTACCTGCCTGAGGCTCCCAGGCGCTCCTCTGTGGGAATCTTCTAATGATCTGTCCCGCTTCTCAGAAGGCAGGGAGAGTTTGACGTTTGCATTACTAAAAGCCTTCTCAGCAAGATGGCATCCTGGCTAGTCCTGCAGAGGGTCAGGTGAGGTTTCACACTTGAAAGACCATAAATGAAAGCACTTGGTCAAGCATCAAGCCACTTGATGTGCAGATGTCGTGTGGGGGCTCTGAAATGACCTGGGCTCCTCCACAGGGGGGGCGGGGGGGGGGGAGGCTGGATGGGGAAGCTGGAGGGGTGTGTCAGATACAGGATGTGCCCGAACACGAGGAAGCGGAGAGGAAGTGTTGCCCCCGGATGGAGCCGCCCGAGAAATGGGGTTCTGCAGGGAGAGAGGGAGGTCTGGGGCCAGGGCTCTGACACAGTAAGAGTGGCTTTGCCTTGCCTGGGGCCACTGGCAGGTTGACGACAGTGTGGCCAGGAGGAATTCGAGCTCAGGGCGTGTCACCTCAAACACACGCCGAGGCAGTGGTCCCGTCCCGGCCCAGGACCCCAGCCAGACCCATGGCAACACTCTGGGCAGATCCAGACAACCGTGGTCCTGGGGCCCCAGCCTCCTGCCTGCAAGTTTTCTGGCAGGCCCCAGAGGTGGCCCCTGTCCAGTGTCACCCACCTCAAAGTATAGTATCAGTTTGGTGTCCCTGTTCTGAGCCTCTCCTGAGGCGTATGGCTCGGAGCAGGCTGGGAAGCCCCGAATCAACTCCCTTGCGTGTTTCCATGTTCACGAGTATCTCTGGCTGAGAAAGCCACTGATTCATTTTGCCTGTGTGACCAGATACATGCAGCAAGGGTGGCTCCTACCACCCGCCCCCCACCCCCGCCCTCCTGTGCTCTAGGGCGCGGCTGGGTACAGCGCAATCATCCTGAGACTCAGCTTTTAATAGGTGGCTTAAGTGTGACTTTGAGTAATTCCAGTCCCAGCAGGAGCTGCTTCTCACTAATTGTGACCCCAGCAGGGGCTTCCCAGCAGCCTCTTCCCCGGCCGATTCTGACTGAAGCAGGTTAAAGGCCTGCTAGGCAGGGAGTCATGAAAGATGCCCGAGAGGCTGATTTTTAAACATTTTAAAGTTTTACACAGTTTAATTAATTGTGTTTGCTTAGTCTCTGAGCAGTCTTTTTGGGTTTGGTCAGGAGACTGACCTTTTGTGTTTGCCAAGATCCTAGAACCTTAGGAACCCAAGGATGCCGGGGCTGGCAGGGATGTTGAAGGCAGAAAGTAAGCTCCAAGGCAGTGTCCAGACTTCCTGCTTCCAGGCCCTGTTTCCTGTCTTCGAAAGGGAAGCTTCCCATCCCCTGTGCTCTGTGCCCTCCCTCCCAGGTGGAGGTGTTGAAAGCAATTGAGAACAGCTGAAAAGCGACAAATAACTCTGCAAGGTTCTGTTTTCCTCCACTATTTTAAGTTTAGATCGAGTCTCCGGGCAGCTGGGCTCCGTGGGCAATGCCCCTGAGCCAACCCCATCGGGGAGGGACTGGGTGGTTCTTTCGAGGCCTTAGGAAATTTCAGGTTTCCCACATCATTACTTTTTTTTTATTTTTAAATTTTATTTAAAAAATTTTTTTTTTAAGTTTATCTGAGAGAAAGAGAGAGAGAGAGAATGGGGGAAGGGCAGAGAGAGAGGGAGACACAGAATCTGAAGCAGGCTCCAAGCTCTGAGCTGTCAGCCCCAAGTCTGACGCCGGGCTCAAACTCACAAACCACAAGATCATGACCTGAGCTGAAGTTAGATGCTCAACCAGCTTGGCCACCCAGGCGCCCCTCCACATCATGACTTTGAGAACAAAGGGAAGACAGCATATCAGCCTGGGTCTCTCGGGAGTGCATGCGGGAGGGAGGCCCTAATGGATGGTCAGTCGTGGGAAATGACTGAGAGCCAGGGTGGGTTTGAGCCCTGCCCACCCCATTCTTTGCTTGGCCGTGTGAGCAGACAGGAACCCTACCTCCTGAAGATGTGCTTGGGGTGAGAATACAGTTTCTAGCTACGCAAGGGCCCCTCTCCCTCCAGTGTCAGAATTAAGGACTAGACTTGTCTGAGAACGTGTATCTGCTTAGGACTTTCTGGGACTTTAGGAAAAGCTGTCTACAGGCCCTGCTTCTCATCTCGTTTTCTCTTCCCTGATTGATGTCAGGACCTCACTCCTAGGGATTTTGATTCAATTGGTATGGGGTGGGGCCCAAGGCACTGCCTTTTCTTTCTTTTTCTCCCCCTCAGCTTTATTAGGATATAATGGACATGTAACACTGTGTGAGTTTCAGGTGTACAATGTGTCGATTTGCTATATTTATATATTGCGAAGTGATTGCCACCATAGCCTTGGCTAACACTTCCATCCCATCCCATAACTACTGTTTCTTTTTTGTGTTGAGATTTATTCTCTTAGCAACATTCCAGTATATGATACAGAATAAGTAGCTATAATCACCATGCTGTTCATTAGGTCTGGAGAATTTGTTAATCTTATAACTAGAAGTTTGTATGCTTTGATTACCACCCCCGCCCCCCCATCTCCCCCTGTGGAGCAGCTGGGCTGGGGAAGCAGTGCCCTAAGTGCCTGCTCCCAGCCGGGCTCCTGCAGTCCCTCTGCTGAGGCCCGCATCGCTGTGGGTTTGCTCACCAGGTGAGTGTTTCTGAGTGTGGGACCAGTAGGGGATCCTGTTTGGTCCCGAACCATTACTGGGGCTTCTTCAGGGGAAATGTTCTGTCTTCTCTGTGTTTCGTCACCTGGTGATTCGGCGAAGAAGGCTGTAACATTTGAAGGTTTTGTGTTGTTTTAATCACGGCTTTATAATTACCTCTCTGTGGGTTGACAGCTGTTATTAGCGTCACCTTGGGCTCTCCTTGAGAATCTTTACATCCAGAAAGCGATCCAGCACCTCTGAGGCTCGTGTCAGAAGCCATTAACGAAACAATAGCTTTAAAAAGTCTCCAGGTTTTGTAAACACAGCCAGTCCTGTCTCCTTCCAAGGAGGGGGGAGAGGGGGAGGGGGGGAGCTAGATAAATAATTTTCATGGAGGCAATTTCTTTCCCAGGGTCTATGTTTCCTCCGTGTCATCCGTTGATTTTTACTACTTCGGGGCACTGGCAATAAAGTGGAAATGCTTTCTGTTAAAGCGCCTTCTGTTCCCTGCGGGGGGTTTCACCTGGAAGCCTACTTCGGGGAGTTCAGGGCAACAGGGAACAAAGATTTTTGTTTAATAGTTTCGAAAATGACTTTTTTTTTTTTTTTTCTTAATGCCGGGGCAGTGGTGGGGAGGGACAGGGAGCAGTTGAGGTCCATAGAAGGGACTATTATTTTTTAACATTATCTTGGAAATTTTGTTTTGAATTTCCACCTAAGCTGGTTTAAGAGGTATATGGCTAAAATTACAGCTGGCCTTTGGCTGGATATGAAAAATAATTTCCTCTTTGTAAATGCCAGAGAAAACTGAGAATTTCTGCCAGAGAAGGTTGTGGTATCTTTTAGAATAATCTAAAACTGCTGGCAGTGGGTATTAGAACCAAGGCTGAGCAGGGGCTGGGGAATGTGTCCCCAGCTGGCAACGTGTCTTCGGAACAAATATTTGACATCCCTCAGCCTTTTTTTTTTTTCCTTCATTTGTAAAAGGTGTTGGAAGAAAAGTCTGGCTTTGTTCATCTCACAGGATTTTGGAAAAAACAATGTAGATAATCACATGTCGAAAACGTAGCATGTTACACACAAAGAAAAGGTATAATTATTATCCACTCTGGCCTCAGCCCAGTGAAACCTGCTGCTCAGGAGGCAACGGAAGTCATTCCCGCCATCTGACTGACAGATCACCCGCCACTCAGCGTGGGCATAAATGGGAGATTGCGAAGCTTAATTTTTTTTCCCATTTGGAATATTTGACATATGTAGTCGTGTTTGCAAGCAAAATGTTTTAAAGTCTTTTCACTTTGAAAGACACTGAATACTACAGAGAAGGAAGTCCGTTCTAGCCGCGTTTGACTCCGCTGTTTTTAACTTTCTCCAAGAAACAAAGCACAGATCTGGAAGGAGGGGGACCCGTACTTTCTTTTCGTAATCAGAACTCCAGGTGCAGAGGTGCAGAGGTGAACATTACCGACACGAAGGGCGGGGGGACCGTCAGTTCAGTTCTTCCAGATGGCTCAAAAAGACGGTTTAGAAGAAGCAGGTTTGCCCATGTCTGGGAGATGGCAGGGTTAAGGTGTTGGCCATGTCATGGTGGCTTGACAGATGAAGAAACAGGTCCCTAGAAGCCGGGTTGCAGGGCGGTGGGAGGGAGGTGTTGAGTCTCAAGCTCAATTCCAACCATCAGGAGTAGGACGGGCCCTGGCTTCCCAGGGCAACCGTCGCATTCACCGCACCCCTCCTCTCTCCTCCGTCACCTTGTTTCCTTGATTCATCTCTGTCTCAGGCCCCAGGCCCAGCGGGTTTGCCTCGGGCATTCCCTGACTCTCCCTGTGCTGCCGTTTCAGCCAAGACAGAGTGGCGACTTGTGTGCAAGACTTAGAGGGTATCGGGAATTACACAGCATTCAGAACCCGGGCTACTAGATGGCTCGAGTTCTGTAGTCACAGGGCCCACAGACTACCCGTGAAGTTACTTTCTGAAGTCCACGAGAGTCCTCAAGCCAGCAGCGTCCAGGGTCCTCCATAAAATTGAATTAGAGGGCTGAGCGAATTAACCGTTTGCTCCTCTGCGTGTGCAACGCAGCAGCTTTAATTACGTTTCATAAAAATGTCGGGATGGATTGATGGGACTTTATTTAAACTTCAGGTGGGCACAGGGAGTAAACCACAGTGCCGTATAACTTATTCTGTTAATATAGGCCCGGAACACACTTACTTTATAGCAGTTCAACAGAGTCTTTGATGCGGGGCTACTTAAAATATATTACCTCTGCAAAGCTTTCCTTTGGAAGATACAGTGGGTGTTAGCAGCGTATAAGCTGTCAACCAAATGATCAATCGACAAACATGTTCACACTTATAAGTCACTGCACCTGCTCCCCTGATACAGGCAAAACACTGGTTTATTGGAGAAAAAAAGCATGCATTTCTCAAAATCCCTTTCATCCATGTTGCAGGGTTGATGAGACAAGTCTCGTCAAACAGAAGCTTTTCATACTGCAAGAAAAGTCTCTTTGGTCTGTCTGCCCTGCATTTTCTATCCACATGAGTACAGGCTGTGTGAGGAAAGAAATAGACGCTGCCTGAACAACCGCACAGATCCAGGCTGTGGAGGGCAGTCCTATTTCATCGTGAAGATTGTACTTATACTTGCAGAAAGCTATCACCGTTCTGCCAGAATATTATATCTGCCTTTTTTTTTCCCCTCTGTGAATCCTTTTGATGGAACTGGAAAATTGCGGTCCCCCCCCCCCCCAGGCAGAACTATATGCTATGTTACTAACGTGTTAGAGAAAGAGCTGAAGCATCTCCCTCTCTGCAGCTCTAGGGGGCTCCACGGGTGTAGCGGATGGTTGGACGCCGCTGGAGAAGAGTTGGTCCAGATAAGAACACGGGTATCATATGCGCCCTTAAACTGATATCCTTTTTTGTGGCAGGTGCCCTCGTCTTTACGTCCAAAATTTCTTCTTGGTTTCTAACTTTGGGAAGAAAAAGTGCAGACTCATGAGTCCTTAATGGTCGGGTCTATTGGCTTAATTATTTTAGAGACAAGACAAAACAGGAACCCTGCTCTCCCTTCTCCTTTGAGGACAAGAAGCAGATTGGGCTCAGCAAGGACGAGGTTCTTGGGTGGAGGGAAGGCGGGTGGGTGAGAGTGACCCATCCGAGAAGTTGTGGGATCAGGCCTGTCCCTCATGGCCACCAGCAGGGTGCTTTCTAAGGCAGAGCCGGAGACGTGGGTTTGAGTAAAGTTCTGGTCTTCAGGAGGATTGAAACTGAGCTGAAGCTACACAAGTTGCCTGTTGTGGGAGATTTAATTTCTTTTACACAATGTCTAATTTACCCATAAATTGGGCTAAGTCTGGTGGTCGGGATGGAAGCCGAAAAACCACATCTGTGACCCATCGGCTCCTTTGTCAGCTCACATTGCTTCACCTTTGACCTTTGTTGCCTCCCAGCCCCCTGGCCTTGGCAACTCCTCCCCTTGCCACAGGGGAAGCTGACTTGGGGTTCTTGAAGCTTTTGGGTCCTGGGTTAACACGATGGTCTATACCAACGCATTGTCTACACTACCTGGGCCTGGAGGCCTCTCACGACATCACGTATGGGGATATGTGGCAGGAGCCTGGCACTGTCCTGGTACAAGCAGGTGCTCAGTAAATGTGGAGGGATGAAGATGAGTCCTGAACCGCCGCCCCAGGGCTGACAGCAGGAATCCTAGAAGCCCCGAACTCCTCCCTTGCTGCCTCCAGCATAGGAAGAGTGGGTGTCAGCTGCTGCTTGGGGGAGGGGCAGTCTCTCCTCTCAGAGAGCCTCCTGCCAGGCACACTCATGGAGGTTCATTCCAGACCTTTCTGGGCTATTCTCTGTATGATGCTGACCCCCTCTGGGATGTAACAGGCTGCCTGGCTAGTAGCCGCCCACACCTAGCTTTCGTTGCTGCCGCTGGGAGCGCTAGGCTCCCACCTATGGACACGAACCTGTCCCAAACCTCTAAGAGGGGGTCCTTTGAAGGGGAGCTTGGCCTCACTTCCTCCTCCTGCGGATCTGACTCCACTTCCTATCCTGGTTCCAGGAACTAGACTTTTTATCTTCTCTGTGGTTACACTCCTACACTGTATCACAATTTCATTGATGGGGTCCCTGTCCAGCCTCCCTTCGTTTTGGTTTCTGCTTTGTTTCTTCAGCCCTCCGGAAGCCTGTCCCTCAATCCCAGCCCGGGGCAGGGTCTGCTTTCTGACAGTCGCTCCCTGAAGCTGTTTACCAGTGAGCTGTATCTCCCGCCCAGCTTGCTTCCCTTCTGCTCAGCCCCGTGCCCAGCCTACCCAGGGTCCACACCCTTGTCCCCCTGTGACTGGCCTGCCCTGGTAGGGAGACTGGCCAACTCTGTAGCAGGGAAGTTTCTTAAACCTGGCTGTTCTCACACACTTACACTCCCTCCCATTTCCTGTGGCCCACGCAGTTCCCCAGGTCCACCCACCCACTCGCCCTGTGTGTGGCCCTGCCCACAACCAGCCCTGCCCCTGCCTGAGCTCTGGCCTGACAGCGCAGATACCCAGCAGCCGTCAGCATCCAGCTGGGCCTGCACAAACATTTCCCAATAGAGGGGTGGGTTGTGGCCCCTCTTGGTGGTTTAATCAACTGTTCCTTGGGTGCCTTTGAAGAGATTATCCTGTCACCTCTATTTTAGTAACTGGACAAGTCAAGATGAATTCATTTACTTGGAGTCACGGCCTGTCCCTGGGGGAGGTACCTCTAGCCCCAGGACCCCGTTTAACGTGTTCTTGAGTCATGATCTATTTCAACAAGAAAGGACTCGAAGTCTATAATTTTCCCAAACTTAAAAAATCAGCTTTGCAGCAGATCTGGAGGCTTGCCCCTCAGCTGTACCCCGTGGGTGAGATTTCTTGTCTTTTGACAACCCACGGAGTCGGCATTGAATCACCCAATTACTGCAAATTCTTTTCTAAATAGAAAGCCCTCTACAGCCACCCATGGAAAAATTCCAGATCTGCAGCAAATACCGCGCGCATTGGCAGAGGCAGGGTTTTGGCATGAACAGTCGTTCTTCATTTCCATCTCAACTCCAGCAGAAGCTGTGCAGATGATTTGGGAAGAAAGTTGGCCGAAAATCCCCTGGGGGAGACTGGCGTGCGTGCGAGCGTGCGTGCGTGCGTGCGCGCACCCTCCGGGGCTTCCTTCCCCAAGGGGCGCAGAGAATAGGCTGCTTGTTTGCAAGGCTTGGTTGCACCGACTCAGCTTGCGAGGCGTGTGGACGCGTAGGGCAGAGCATGTGAGACACGCCTCTGAGACACAATCTGAGGCCGCTCTGCGGGAGTGGGCTGGGAACTTTGCGTTGAGGGCTTTGGGTCTGTGCTTGGGAGGGAGGAGAAAGAGGGTGGGTGTGTCTTAATTGCACCGTAGTCTTCCTAACTCTGGAGAAATCAGTTTCCAAACAAAGGTCTCAGTGGTGACTTGAATGCTGTGCCACTTAAAAAGAATTAAGATTCTTTTTAATCTTTAAAAGAAAAAAAAAAAACCCACCCAAACTTTCCAACCCTTTGTACAACTAGGTACGCTTTGGGCAGATGGAGTAATGGAATAGTCATGGGCAATGAAATGGAACGAAAAACGAGATTCTGGTGCCAGGCACACCTGTTTGATTTTTGCTATATTCTCTCCCTAGCTGTGTGACCTCAGGCAAGACACTGTTGGGGCGGGGCTGGAGGGGTGCTGTGGTTTTCTTTATCTGCAAACAGGGAGAATGCTATCTGCTTCCTTCTTTGTTGTGAGGGTTAATTGATTCCAGGGAACTAACTCAGGTAAGACCCCCAGCCCATCAAGCATGCGATAAATACATTTCCCTCCTAAATTAAGGCAGTATTTATTTGAAGGATTGAAGAGTGTCACTGCGGGGTCCAAAGTTTTAGTTAACATTGAGCCCCAAGGCAAACCAGAATCTGTGACTAAAAGTGACAAATGTTTAGAATTTAGCAGACCCTCTGGGCAGTGTATCTTCCAGATCTTTCTAGGACACCTCAATAGGAGTTTGGTTGGTCCACCGTTTACGGGACAGTCTGCTGCTAGGCTGTCACCCGTCTCCTTCTGGGGTGACTGGCATCAGTGTGACCCCATTGATTGGGTTGTCAGGCTACTTCCTTCTCTTGAGGCTTGTCCTGGGCGCGGCTGGCTCTGGCCTCCCGCTGCAGCCCGTGGCCCAACACGCAAAGCTCTGGGGGAGATGCATCCAAGCCAGCACCCTTTAGTTCCGGGGCACAGGGGCTGCTCCATGGCTCAGTGTCCTTCTTGGGGCTCTCCTCACTGCTGCTGCTGAGAGAAAGGATGGGTGTAGATCAGGAACTCCTCAGTTGTTCCTTCTGCAACCTGCCTCCCCGCCGCCCCCATTCTGCCTCTCTCTGTCCCTCCGTCTGTCTCTCCCACAGGGCTGTGGCCCCTTGTTGTCAGGCCTCCGCCCTCCTGCATCAGGTTTGCCTGGCTGGCGCTGTCCTTGTGCACGCCTGCTGTGCTCGGGCACCGTGGGAACCCAGCCCCTGGTGTCTCCGCTGACAGGTTGAGTCCTGTTCTTCCCCTGATGCCCAGGACCCTGCTGCTCTGAACAAAGCAGCTTCCTCAGGAACTCTGGGAGCTGGGCCTTTGTTTTTGTTTTTAAAGCACTTCTTGTTTAAGAAAGAGTTAGACTTAGCTTGTCGAATTGAAAACAATACCAACAATAAAAAAAAAAACCAAAACCCAAAAAAACTCACCACACCCTGCTTGGCTCAGCTGGCCCCCCCTTTTCCTAAATGGAGTAAAATGGGACGTGGTCGGCCCAGGCCTGGCATTTGGCTAGAACAGAGCTTTCCAGCCGCGGAGTGACATCGCGAGAGGGGCTTTGAGTGGAGAGGGACGGCCAGTGTGCCCTGGGAGTGCGGAACGGAGAGCGATCACAGCATGGAGCGAGCTTGGGCCGGAAAGGGGACTGGCTCAGCAAGTTGCACTGGCTGTGGGCTGGCGGGCTAGCCTCACAGTTACTGCCTGGAGGTTGGAGTCTGGTTGTCTGGGTTCGATTCTGGCACTTACTAGCTGTGTGTCCTGAAGCATATTAATTAATCTCTCTGATTCCCTGTTCTCTTCTTCGTAAAATGGGGATAATAATGGTACCTATCCTACAGCGCACTCAAAGGTATCAATATTGGATAAAGTGTGTTACACTCTTAGCATATTAACCAGCACATGGTAAGTGCTCAAAAAATGGCCAGCTGTCATTCTGGTGCCGCTTTGTAGCAGGAACGAGAAGTCACACCTGGAAAGGATACTAGGGACTGCCCTGTCATATGACAGGTAGGCACCTGAGGGTCAAAGTCTCTCAATCAGTCACCTTGGGTTCAGGACTGACCCAGCCCCCCACATGCACAGACCAGAAGGTCCTTCTCTCTGCCTGGGACAGCAGGTTCTTGACTCTTCCGGGAGCTTTACTACATAGTGTGCTTAGCTCTGTGTGTGTAGGCTTACACAAGACGTCAAACCAGAGGAGGGCAAGTTTGAGTTTGGACCCTAAAGGGATCAAGGTGGCAGGAATGCGGGGCGGGGTGGAGTGGGCACCAAGATCGGCATGAACATGAGTTTTAGGCAGTGAGAGTCTCACTGTGTTCCGGAGAGCTGGTCTCATCCGTGTTGGCCTCTGGCCCCTTACTGGTCTCTGCCTGACCAAGTGTGATTTTGTGCGTTGGATCCGTTCCCACCTTACCGACTTCTCCCAGTGCCCCTTTTGGAGCAGGGGAAGTCACATGCAGGATGCACTTCATCCATGACCCTTTGCTGCTCCCCGATGGAGTAGCTGGCAGGAATGGGAGGGGCATGCCTAGAGGTAGGCTGTGGCATGCAGCGTCGGTGGAGGTGACAGACGACTTTGTCCTAGAACTGCGTCTTCCCCAACTCCAACCAGGCTCCGCATCTGTGTGAGGCTCAGGCTAGGAGGCAGATTTTCCTGGTTGCCACAATGCGGCTGTGGTTCTGCCTGATCCCAGAACAGCTGGGGAGGCAGGCTGCCCAGCCACTGCCCTGCTGGTCTGTTCGTAGCCTGATCCAGGAAATAGGGTTGGGGAGTTTAAGCTGCAGACAGCCCCTGCCTGGGGTGGTCCAGTCCAAGCAGAGACGAAAAGCACTGCATTTAGAGGAGAGAGAGGCCGGACCCTACTTGAATGCTCACAATGCCCCAGCATGCTAAGACCTAGAGACGGTTCCCCCACCCGGGGACTCAAAACGTAAATAACAGTTGACACTCAGTAATGGAGCTTCCTGGTAAGCCTCCAAGGGCTGTTCCCAACCTCCTGGGCCCCAAGTTTGGGAGGATATAAACATCACCGTTTTTTCTATAAAAGGGGCGTGCGCCCAGCATGGGTGATGAGAAGCAGGTCAATGCCGGATGCAGGCCGGTTCGTCTTGCAGGCCTGCCTCTGCCGCAAGACACCTCGGGTGTGGTTCATGCCTGCCAGTCCCTGCTTGCGGAAACAGCCCGTCCTGGGTCTTTCAGGCTCTCTGGCGCTGGCTTGTTGGCTAGTTACGTGACCTTGGGCAAATCATGCCTAGTTCCTTGGTATGATTCCCCATATGCGGGAGGGCAGGAACAAAAGGCATCTGCAGAGGGCGAAACACTCAGCGCTTTTATAGCTGGCATCTCCTCCCAGATGCCAAGTTAACAGGGACAGAGGGGTGGAGGGACTGGGGATGAGCATTTTCCCATCACAGCCTCCACGTGCTCCCATGCTCACAGTGTGGAGGGGCTTAGGGGCGGGGTCTCACCAGGAGGCAGGGGAAGGAGTGCGGAACCGTTATTGTGACCTTCCACTCGACCTTGGGAAGGCGCCTGTCCATGGATCCTCCTTTCTTTCAAGCCGCAAGCACTTCTCTCCACCCCCCCCCCCACCCCATCTCTCCCAGTATGGAGATTCAGGACATAAAACAACCTTTTAGGCTGCCCTATTCCGAGGAGAAGCCTGAGAGAAGGGCATTATTTTCTTCTTGAACAATTTTATGTTACTTTATTATTGCTCCTGCTGTTTTAAAATGTTAGTGTTTTTAATTAATGCCATTTTATTGTCCCCCGTTCTCTCAAGCTCTTCTCCTGAAGGGCACGGTTTTAGAAATGTAATATCTGAATAAGTGGCTAGAGTGAGGAGTGATGCATTAACATTTATAGAGGTTCTTAGATGAAAAGCACCGTGCTGTAGGAAGCTCATTTTAGATTTAAGAAAAGAGCAGTATTACATTAAGATTCTTGCAAAAATAATCAATATTTCATTTCTTTCAAGTGGCTGGGGAAGTTTATATAACTATAATAATGCACAACTTTCCCTAGATAACATCTTTATTTAAAATTGACTGCCGAGTACTTGGTAAAAAATTACCATTTATGCCTCCACAGATTGTGAAGTCTGTAACGCGCATCACTCTGGCAGAAATACGCCGCCGATTGCCGCGGCGGTGGGCATTTTGAAGACAGAAAGGACCGCGCTGGTCGAGCTATGTATGATCTGATAGCAAGACACGCTGATAAGAGTTCTTCTCTAATAGGTCTCAGATACACAGATTTCTTCCCATGCCACATTCTGGAAAAGATGCATTTCCCCATGCGTTCCACCCACTAGGGCATAGGTGTCTTTCTTTCCGTGTGCAGGCAATGGCTCTACTGTGACTCACGGCCCGTTGCAGCCTCATGCCCAGGCCTGCCCGCGTGGCTGGGCCAATGACATGCAAGCCAGCTGCCCTCACCCAGAAGGCACACATGGACTCAGTCTGCCAAGGGGAGAGATGGCAGTCCTTCCAGACAGTTCTGGTACTCAGTGCCCATAAAAAGGCTTGCTCTTGCCCTACACACCTCTGAATGGGGAACTAGAGGGGAGGCAAGAATGCAGAAGAAGCGGAGGCAGGTCTTTGGGGATGTGGGGAAGCCAGACATTTCTATTGCACACATCCGGGACCAGCTGTCTCGAGGCATGGCCCCTGGGTGTCCCTGAGACAGTTTTGAGGGGGGATCTTTGAGGTCAAAACTATTTTCATAATAATATCAAGATGTTATTTGCTTTTTCCGCTCATTCTTCCGTGAAAGCAGAGTGGAATTTTCCAGTCTACGTGACATGTCATATCACACCAGATGGACTGCAGAAGCAGATTCGAGAACTCCACCATCTTTCCGTGAGGCCAGACGTGAAAGGGGTTTGCAAAAACATAAGACAATGCCACCCTTTTCACTCAAAAACATTTTTTTTTGTAGAAAATATACCTACTTTTTATGTCAACATATGACGGGGTCATTTAAAAATGGATTCATAAACATTTTTAACATTTCTCCATTTTAATTTATAATACAATAAAAAGTGATAGATAGAACCCACATACATGAAGAGACATTTTCGGGTCTCTCTGATTCTTAAGAATTTAAAGGGGTCCTGGGACCAGGAAGTTCGAGAGCCTCCCATGTAGATATTGGTGTATTTTAGTAAACCAGCAGCGACAGTACTGAGGATGCTGGTTCCAGATAGGGGGACAGTGTCTCAACGGGGGGTGGAGGGGGATGGGAAGTGACTTCATCTCCGTTTCTCTAAGTGTAAAATAAAGGGTGTGTGTGTGTATGCTTGGATTAATGCAATTATTTTATTTTATTTATTATTTAAAAAAATTTTTTTAATGTTTATTAATTTTTGAGAGAGGGAGAGAGACAGAGCATGAATGGGGGAGGGACAGAGAGAGAGGGAGGGAGACACAGAATCCGAAGCAGGCTCCAGGCTCTGAGCTGTCAGCACAGAGCCCGACGTGGGGCTCGAACCCTGAGATCATGACCTGAGCTGAAGTCGGATGCCAAACCAACTGAGCCACTCAGGCGCCCCTAATTATTTTAAACTTTATTTTTAACACAGCAGAACTTCTTTTAATTAAAATCTTTCTCGGGAACTTGAAATGAGTGACAGACGAAGGCACAGTTGCTCAAGGAAGGGGCAGGTGGCGGGAAGCTGGATGTCCCCCAGCCCCCTTTTCCAACTGCCTCTTCCCTTGGAGCACAGTTGGAAATCTACTGACCCCGATGATCCCAGGACCGAAGGCTCTACTCCGACTACCGCAGGGCCGTGGCCCACGACCTTCCTTACCTGCTCCTGCTGAGTAGGGACGCACAAGCGTCGCTGGTGGCACTGGGGACAGGCAGCAGAAGGCGGATACCTGGCCGGCGGTCAGAAGCTGTCCTCCTGATGAAAGGCTGAGGGTTGAGGGCGCACAGGGCTATGCCCCGCTGTGAGCCCGCCCTCGGCCGCGGCCCTGAGCTGCTCCTCCAGCATCCTGCGGGGGTCCCACGAGGGCCCCCGGTTTCGGGTGGCAGCGATGGCGGGGTGAGTGGGTGGGCTGTCGAAGGTGGCTGCGCAGCTTCAAACAGAGAGGAGGTGGCTGGGCAGAATATGGAACACGTGTTCCCAGACGCTTTGGCTGTGGCTGCCCGATTGTCCTCAGAGTCTCTTGTTTCCTGCCCCTGAGCAGGGGACACTGGGGGGGATGGGGAGATGCTAGAGGAAGGGGAACTTGCTTCTGTGTGCTGGGTAGAGGGGCTGGAGGCCTTGTGCTGTGTGGGTGGGCTTGCAGGAGGAGGGCTGGGTGGCTTGTGCTGCCGTGTTGCGGGGGAAGCTCCTTTCTTCACTGCCGGGGGGCTTAGCACCTTGGGGCTCACCGGAGGGCTGACAGGTGGGCTGGGAGAGCCATGCACAGAGGGACCACTTGGCTGGGCGGGTCTGTGAAGGGAGGGCTGCCTCCTGACCACTTGGGGTGTCCAGTATCCCCTTGAGGGAGAGGCCTTCCTGACCAGCAGAGTGTTTCTCTCCTGGCTCGGTCTTGGGGTGTCAGGAGAATGTGGCCCTCGTGTTGGCCTGGCCAGGCTGGGTTCCAAGGTCCTGTTCTGCCCAGATGTGTGGCTGGAGTAGTGCCAGGGGATGGCCTTCTGGGAATGCTTGGATAGGCTGGCAGCCTTGCCCGCAGGTGTCCGACTCGGAGCCCCACTGCCCTCTGCCTCTGGGTTTCCACTGGTTGCCGGCGGGTGGTTAAGGTCCAAGGTGAGCTTTCTGGTGCCACAGCCGCTCTTGCTGCCCCCTGGCCCTGTGCTCCTGCTGGGTAGCAGGTCAGCGGGGCTCATGGAGGCTCTGAGCTTTGGGGAAGCCCACGTTCTCCGGGCATGGTCAGCCCCTCCGAGCCCCGGCACATGGGTCTCTTTGGAGGAGGAGCTCCCTGCTGGCTGGCTGCTTTCTGGGGGCTCCAGAGAGGTGAAGGATTTGTCCATCAGGATTTCCAGCGGCGGGGGAGGGAGATGCTCCGGGTCCTCCTCTGTTTCACAGTTGGAATTGAGGTCCTCGCTCTTGGATGCTTCTGTCGTAAGCACGGGGGGGAGAATAGGAGCTAAAGGCCTCCAGTCCGGGCCCACCCTGAGGGGGTCTTTGCTTGCCGCTGGAGAAATCTGTGGCTTTGGATACAAAGGGGCAAGCCCCCTGTAAATGGGAAATCTGGGAGGCATGATGGGGACCCCCCACTTCCTGAGGCAGGGGTTCGGCCCAGAGTCCTTGGAATCCCCCAGTGTCCTCCGACTCTCCGTGGGACTGAACGTTTCAATGAGTTTCTTGACCGATGTTCTGGTGGGACATCCCTTGACATTCCAGTCTGTGGCCCCCGGAGCCTCACCGGCCTTCTCGCCCGATGGAATGGCCCCCGGAGGCCCCTCAGCTCCCCCCCGCCAGGGCGGCTCACTCTCGGGGCGGCCACTGCATTTCTGCCAGATGCTCTTGTCCTGACTTGGCAAAATGCTGAAGTTCTTGGTGAGGGAGGCCTTCAGCCTGCTGATGGTGTTGCTCGGGGCGACCCTGCAGTGGCCGGGCCTCAGAGACGCTGCTCTGGGCTGTGGAACCCGCCCTGTGCTCTGACCCTGCTGTCGCGTGCCCAGGGCGTAAAATGCCTCCAGCCTCTGACTGAGGTCTCTCTGGACCCTCCGCAGCTCCTGGAGGGTGGGGTCCTCGGCATGGCTCTTCAGACAGCCCTCCGACTGGGACCTCCTCTGCCTCACAGGGGCCCTTCTGCCGCCGCTGGCTGTGCTAGGTCTCGGTGGGACTGCTGTCCTTCTGTCTTCCTCCTCGGGCCAGTCTGGGGGCCTCGATGGGACAGGGACAAACTTAATCCTTTCACTGATTGCTTCCTTCATCTTCAGAATAATTTCCTGGGCTTGGGGGCTCCTAAGCCTCCTGGGGTGTGGCTGAAACAGGCTTTCCGGGCTACCAGGTGAAGACCGTGGCCTTGGATGGGAAGAATTTTCCCGCCATGCACAGGGACTCATGCCGCTCACGCCATCTTCCTCCTCCTCTGGGCTACTGTCCTCACCATCACTGAGGGAAGGCGTGCCCACCAACCTGGGGCCTTTAGAAAAATGTGCTTCCCTGGAGATCCCAGTCGCAAAGGAATCACACCGAGTGCTTTTGGCCATCCCCAGGGGGCTGGAGGTAGTGTTTCCTGGGTCTGTGCTGGAGGGGTGTGGGCCACCGGCTCCCCCTTGCGCCGCTGGCTGAACCTTCGCCGTGGGAGGCCTCGAGAGTGGGCAGTCCTGGGGTCGGTCTGAACCCATCTGGAAAGGACTTTGCTGCCCGGTGTGTCCCGATAGCCTGGCTTCCACTGTGGATGGAAACGCTGGTTTCCATTCTGTGGGCTCCGACACTGAGTCCCAGCTGGCTTGCTTGCCCAGCTTGTCGGCCAGCTGCACAGACTCATTGTCAGCGCCAATGCCACTGTCCTCTGAGCACAAGGGCAGACCCTGCGCCCCAGGGTCGCCGTGGCCACTTGCCAAGCTCTCCAGTTGTCCCAGAGCCCTCAGGAGACATTCGTCCACACCCCTCTTTGTGCTCAGCTTCTTTCCTACGTGGCTCGCGGTGGCCTGGAGGTAACTGCTGGAGCTCTCCAGGAAGCTGCCGGTGACTGAGGCCACCGCGCCCCTGAGCACCAGCAGCTTGTTGACTGTGTGCTGCAGAAGCTGTTGCAGGAGATCTGGCTGCTCCTGGGACTCTCCTTTCCTCAACGGCCAAGCCAGATCCTCCCTAACTTCTTGGAGGAGCACTTCTCCATCCTTGGAGATCTCCCCTAGGAGCCGGTTGACCTCATCAAAGCACAGCAGCAGGAAGCTGACCATAGGCTGCAGCAGCTCTTGGGTCTGGGTGGCCTGTTGGGTGATGCACAGAATTGCTTCATATTTGGAGAGGCAGGAGTGTAGGTAGGTATAGGCGTGCTGGTGGGCCTTCACCAAGGGCTCAGGGAAGTCCACTTTGCCTTCAGGCTCATGAGCAGGAATGCTCTTTTGGCAGCAGTGGTCCTGTTGGCCACACGTGTGGCAACTCAGCTTCCTTTCCTGGGTATTACTTTCTTCACTCTCTTCCCCAGAGAAGGCTGCCCCTTGTGACCCACGGGAGCTCTGTGTCTTGGACGGAATGTCCTTAGCCATGCGGCTTTGTGATTTGTCCAGGCGGGATTGGGAGGTTTTGGTTTTGGGGGGTAGTCCTTCCATATCTTTCCCTTTGCCTGCAGTGGGATCTCTCGTGAGCTGATAAAGACCTTCGGCTGGGCGTTGGGTCTGCCTGGGACTTGGCTGCTCCTCTGCCAGCCTCTGTCCCTGGGACAAGCCTCCCCCAGAGTCATAGCAGGTGGAGGTGGGAAGCAGCAGAGGGATAGAGCATTTTTCACCACCCCCCTGACGTCCCGGCAGAATTGCTTTGGGCTTTTTGAAGAACTGGATGCCACTCTTAGCGACACTATTAACAATGTCATTGTGGGAAGGTGTGCACCCCATGATTTCAGCTTGTAGTCGTCTCCCCGCCCCCCATCACAGTTTCCAGAGAATCATATGTGAAATAGGAACAAAAGTCAGCCTTACTAATCTGTCCGGGTGGTTTCCAGGCCGGAGTCTCTGAAGTCCATGGTGCCGGGTCCTCGGAACCAGTTTTCTTAATTCCCTTGGCCCCACCATGAAGAGGTGGTGGTGACTGTTGTCTTATTGTTCTAAGTCTTGAACCCTCTGCTGTTAGTGAGCAACAGAGCAATTCTGAAGGACCCCAGTCTCATGGATTATGGGCCTGCTTCAGCCCGTGTCCTGACAGATGCGGATGGCAAGTGGAAGTTTAAGCCTATTAGGTTAATCACGCCCCAGCCAGTCAGCACTCACAGTGTGTTCTAATATAGAACTTCTCAGCATTTGCTATCTTGGGAAGCGGATTATTTTTGCACGTGCTTATGCTTTTAATTCTGTTCAGACGCCTGCCATATGAAACCTAGAGAAATGAGCCATAATTGCAAAAAGCTCTGGAAGAGACACATTTGCGGAAGAGAAGGGAGGGCTTGGCGGCTACAGATCCTGGCAGAGAAGTGACCTTCACAGTTTAATAAGGGCAAACCAGCCGAGTGTGCTCCAGCCTGCTATTATCAAGGAGACCCCAAAACACACAATAGACACTAATTGAAGCAATACGTTGTTGTTCGTGCAGCTTATAAAAATACCACGGCTCTAGTGCTAGAGAACTTCTCTAAATAAGACAGCGAATAGGGAAGGCAAGGTGGCTTTCACTAGAAAAGTGAGTTTGATGGGAGGGTAGAGGTCTTCTTCTCCGATTTGGAGGGGAAAGCAGAGAAACCCACTGTCATGTAGAGCTCAAGGCTGGTCCCAGAAAGAAGGAAGGAAGGAAGGAAGCAAGAAAGGAAGAACGAAAGAAAAGAACAAGGATTCCTTATTCCTTTCCCTCTGGCATCTAAGCCACTTACAATAACAAAAATCATAAGAAAGTTCATTAATTTGTCCAGGACCAAGTCGCAATCCTTTTCTGAATTGTCTGGAAATAACTGCCTACTGGTGCGCATACGGCCCCCAGATCTGGGGTTTTGGCCCTTCTGTGTGTGCAGAATGGGCCTTTGCCCAGCACAGTGCCACCTCGGGATTTTTCCAAGGCCTCATTGTGTCATTTCCCTGCTCTTAAATACACAACAATTCCCCCCATCTGCAATAGGAAGAGGGTCTTTTATTTAACCATTTTTCATTTCTGGACATTTTGCTGGTTGCCAATTTTTAATTTTCCTAATAGAGAAAAAAAAAGATGCATCGAGCGTCTCCTACGGTTGCTGAGATTGGAGTTGATATTCTGGCTTTATGGTTTTCAGTTTTTCTTACAGAGCTCCACATAACTGATGAAAATACTACTGTGGGTGTCAGGATGGTTTCAGAACCAGAAAGCACATATAAACACCTCCAGCGCCTTGAGAGCGAGCTGGAGACTGGCTACTGGGGCTACGTGCAGAGCCTGAGCCTGTCACAGCCCTGTGCCCCAGGGTGCGTAATTAATAAAGTTATCTGATCTGTTTGTTTGCTGCCGAACTCAAGGGAAACACAAAGCTGACTCAGTGCCTGGGGGCGGGCTGTGTTAGGCATCAAGAAGTTGTTTCATTTGTCACAGCGCTGGGCTGGCTCAGTAAACAAGTGTGCCATGTGGGAAAATTCTTCTTTCTTCCATTTAACAGAGTGGAAAGCTCATCCGAAGGGTTCTTTGTGTACAAGAAAACCTTCTTCTCCTCTTGGGATTTGGGGCCCTGATCAAATCATCTTTATGAAAACCTTTGATCTAAGTGGCTAAAATTATTTCCAAACCAATGACCAAAATAAAAGTATTTGCCTGCAGGGTCAGCTGTCAGATAGCTCTGTACTTTGTAGAATGGTTTTCTTGACTATTCCAAATAATTGAAGAACCTCTTTATTCATTGCCACTCATTTTTCATTAAGACTAACTTTTGTTTTTCTTTCTTTTCAATTGAGTTTGCTTTAAATGAAAAAAAAATTACTTTGAGTAATGTTGAGTAATTTGAGTAGAAATGTAAGATGACTCTGGAAAATTGTTTGACAGTTAAACATACACCCGCTTTATGACCTATAAATTCCACTCCTAAGAATTTACCCAAGAGTATTGGATGCATAGGTCCTCAAAAGGGACTAGTACAAGAACATTCCTATTAGCTGTATTCATAATAACCTCAAGTTGGAAATAATCCAAATATCTGTCAATAGGGAAATAAATAAATTTAGCATAATTTTACAGTGGAGTACTTCCCAGCAATACAAGGAACAATCTATTGAAACATGTAACAATATAAATTTAAAAATTATTATGCTGAGTGAAAGAAGCCAGACATAAAAGAGTATATACAGAATGACTCCGTTTATATCAAGTTCAATAACATTCAAAACAAATCTATAATTCTAGAACTCAGAAAAGTTTCTACCTCCAGGAAGAATTATTAACTGGATATGGACATGAGGGGATTTCTTAGAGCAATGGAAATGTTCTATATCTTGACCTGGGTAGTAGTTATGTATATATGTACAAATTCCTTGAATTGTACACTTAAGTTGTGTACTTTATGTATGTTAACATGCACCTAAAATGCAGTACTGTATGGTTTACTTTGTGCCTAAGAGAATCCCAGCTACAAGGCTCTCAATCTTGGTAAAGGGCCCCTGTATTAGTTGCCGATTGTTGCACAATAAATTACCTCAAAATTTAGCAGCTTACCACAGTAAACATTGTTTCATTATGAAACACTCTGTTTTTGTGGGCGGGGAATTTGGGAGCAGATCAAGGGTTGGTGCTGACTAAGGATCTTTCATGAGATTGTAGTCAAGATATTAGCCAGGGTTGCAGTCATCTGAAGTCTTGACTGGGGCTGGTTGACTTGCCTCCAAGGTTCATTCATATGACTATTGACAGAAAGTATCAATTCTTTGCTTGATGTTTGCATGAGGCCTCAATTCCTCACCATGTGGACCTCTACATAAGCTTGCTTGAATGTATTCACAACATAGCAGTTGGATTTCCCTAGAAAGAGCTGTTCAAGAAAGAACAAGAATGAGGTCACTTTATCCTAGTCTCAGAAACCATATGCTTTCACTTTCTCCACATTTTTTTTCCTTGGAAGGCGGTCACTAAGTCCAGTTCACACTCAAGGAAAGAAAAATTAGGCTCCACATTCAAGAGGTCACATACACATAAAAATCTGGATATATCATTCATAGGTCAAACCATGACATCCAAAACATAACTAAATACAGTAAACATTAGTTTACCAAGTCTTATTCTTACTTTTCAGCATGCTAAATAAATTCTAACTCATTTTTAAAATCACATGGCTTTGAACCAATTGATCAGTAAAGGATGGTTCTAATGTGGCATCAATTTTGAGCCAATACTGTAGGTCATTTAAGCAATCTGATAAGATGTCTCATTTCTCAAGTTCTATCATAGTCACCAATGAGCTTGCCTAAACCTTAAAAGCTAAGAAAAATTTCCCACTACCCAAGACCTTGGGAAAAGTTGGTCCTTCATTTCTGAAGGGATGCTCTTTGCAAACAATTCTCTGATCCAGGTGTGGGATAAACAGGAAATATGCAACCATTGTAGTGAGCTTTCAGGAGAAAGGAACGAATGTTTGTGTTCCAGGAGCAGGTTAGGACCTTCACATATATCATTTCTCCTCCCCTGCTTTGCTGAGGAGAATCATTACCCATCATTAAAAAATTAATCTGGCTACTGTTATGTATGTTAGTGCAGGGGTGCCTGGGTGGCTCAGTCGGTTAAGCATCCGACTTTGGCTCAGGTCATGATCTCATGGTTCTTGAGTTTGAGCCCTGCATTAGGCTCTGTGCTGACAGCTCAGAGTCTGGAGCCTGCTTCAGATTCTGTCTTCTCTCTCTGCACCACTCACACACTCTCTCTCTCAGAAATAAACATCAAAAAAAATTTACATATGTTAGTGCAATCCATCCAGAGTTGCTCATGTGATAAACAATTCTATCAGAAATCACCATGTGACACTAAAGTGGCTTCTGATTTGGTGATCACATTAGAAACCCCGTTTTCACCAAATCTTCATACGATGGTTTATTGTCTTAATCAGTAGTTTCACAGATGTCTTATGGTAGCCCTGGAGGTAGATTGCTTAACTCTTTGAGATGTCTCTGAAGATCAACAAAAATAAATTTCATTTATACTATGTAGCCTATATTTGGAATCAAAGTATCCTAAATATACCCTCCAAATTTGGCAAAAAAATCATCCATTTTTTTTACATGAAAAGAGAAGGTGTTTTATTGCAATAGACTTAATTCTAACCTATAACAAATAACCTCCAATTCTCAGTGACAGCTTATGAAGTGTTATTACTGCCCACAGTAGAAGTTCTTAGTTGAGTTGCTGTTTTAAATAGCTCTCCTTCAGGTGGAGATCTGGGGCCTTTCCACAATGAAACATCAGTAGTTTCAATACATAACCTCCAAGGCAGAAGGGGAAGAGTATGGGGAAGGCATAGCACATACTCAACTGTCTTCGCTTGGAGTTGACACCCATCATTGCTGCTCACATTTTAATGTCTAGGACTTGTCACATGATCCCACTTAGATGCAGATAGGCTGGGAAATGTAATCAATCCCTGGGAGGACAACCACTTTTCAGCAATATCTCTTTACCATGGAAGAGGAGCCCCAACTTTTGGTAGCCAAGTAGTCTCTTCTGCCACACTTACGTTTCCAGATGAGGAAACAGAGACTGAAAAGTTTAGAAAATTTTTCAAGCCATATAACTAGCATATAGTTGATGTGGGATTTGGACTCTGGTCTCTCTGGTTCCAAAGCCAGTGTTATTCCTACTACATTTTAGGGGGATGAGATGTACATTTCAATGGGATTGGTGGTTCATCTCATGTTGGACTTATCAGTCACCTGCTCAGATTCTGGCCCTCAGATTCTGGAGGCTTGCAGGAGTCTATGAGAAGTAGATTCTGTGGCCCAAAGAAGTCTTCCAGGTTGCTCTTCCAAACCTTCTCTGACTAATCCCTTTGGATTGATGACTTGGCAGGATGATCATTGATTTTAATTTTGTCTCTGGGTGGGGACTTTCAGATAACCCCTAGCTCTAAATTCTAGATCCCACAGGAAGTCCCATGCTCCACCACCTCTGAACTCAGCCCAGACTTCAGTTCTCTGTCCCTCAGCTGGTTAACCTCCTAGGATGATAGCCAGAGTGCTGGCTGGGGCCAAGGAATTGAACATGTAAAATAACTTCATATCAACTACTGATTAAAGTTTCTACCAGAGGAAGACAGTATTGGACTTCTATTCTTAGAGATATTTTAAAGTAAGAGGTGTTGATTTCAGCAAAAATGTTCTCCTTTTATAAACATGCTTGCATTTCACAACCATTTTAATTTTTATTTTTGCTTATTACCTTCCACTCTTTTCTTCTACTTGTATATATATTTTGCACAGCTGCTAATCATATTGTACATGCCATTATATAAATCTTTGTTCGCTAAAACACATTATAAACATTTTCTACATTACTCTGTTTCAAAGTACTTAACGGGAAAAACCGTGTTGTATATAATCAAGTCAATAATATGTTACTTTAACAAAAAGATAAATAGCAGAGTTCCTAGGTATAAATCACAGCACAATTTATGAATTTGCTAACTCTTCTTCCTCCATGCGGATGTTTCTCAGAGAGAAGACCTTCACAGAATGCATATAGACATAACCACACACCTACTCTGTGGAGTAGATGGATGGAGAAGAGGGTGACCAAATGTACAGGGTGTGTCTTAGAAGCCCATGCCTAGCAAAGACAAACATGTTGAAAGTGATGAGATGGGGACTTACACCTCAGGTCTGGCTGACTCTTAGGCTGTAGTTCTTTGCATATTTAGGTTATTTCTATTTGAGAGACAGATGGAGAGAAAGAGCAGGGGAGAGGGGCAGAGGGGGAGAAAGAGAGAGAGAGAGAGAGAGAGAGAATCCCAAGCAGACTCCATGCTCAGTATGAAGCCTGATGTGGGGATCAGTTTCATGATACTGGGATCATGACCTGAGCTGAAATTAAGAGTCAGATGCTCAACTGACTGAGCCACCCAGGTGCCCCTGAAATATCTCTGTAGGTAAATCTTTGACCACATTTGTGATTATTTCCTAAGGATTGATTCTGGATGTGGAATTGCTTAGCCAAAGAACATAAACATTAAAATAATTTCATTGACTTAATTTTTCTAGAATAGTTTTAAGTTTCCAGAAAAATTGAGGTGAAAGTTCCCATATACTCCCCATTTACAGTTTCTCCTTTAATGACATCTTACATTAGTGTGGTATATTTATTACAATTATTGAATCAATCATAATTATTAGCTAAAGCCCACATTTTATTCAGAGTTCCTTAGTTTTTACCTAATGTCATTATCTGTTTCAGGATTCCATCCAGAACACAATTACATCTAGTAATCATGAGTTCTTAGACTCCTCTTGACTATGACAGTTTCTCAGGTTGCTTTGTTTTTGATGACCTTGATAGTTTTGAGAAGTTCCAGTCAAATTGTTGGATGTCCCTCAACTGGGATTTGTCTGACGTCTTTCTCATGATTAGACTGGAGTTATGGATTTTTGAGAGGAAGATCATAGAGGTACTGTGCCATTTTTATTACATCATATCAAGAGTACAGACTATCAACATGATTTACAACTGGCGATATTGACCTTGATCACTTGGCTGATGTGGTGTGTGTGTGAGACTGCTCAACTGTGAAGTTATTTCCCCATCCCATTTCTCTATTATACTCTTTGGAAGGATGATGGGCAGCCACACATAGGGAGTGGGGAGTTATGCTCCCTCTGAATGTAAACATTTTTAAGACTTTTGGTACAAATTGTGAAATTACTCTCCAGAAAGAAAGATTATACCAGTCTACATTCTCAGCAGGAGTGTGAATATGTATCTATATTATTGCAAACGTGCCAGCATTGGATATTGTCCTTCAAAAAAAAACTTGCTGATTTTAAAGAGGAAAAATGGCATCTCATTTCAATTTGCATTCATGAGTTTATTGGAGAGTTTGTATATTTTAAAAACTATATGCTCTGTTGGCCACTTGCGTATGTTCTTTCAAAGGTTACTTGTACATTCTTTGCTCATTTGTAGAAATTGGGGTGTATATCTTTGTTTTGTTAATTTTCAGAATATTCCTATTTTAATTGGTCACATATGTTGCCATGTTGCCAGTATTTTTTTTTTTAAGTTTTCCTTTTGCCTTTTAGTTTGATGATATTTTTTGGAAAGTACGAAAGTTTTCATTTCACAGAACCAACTCTTTGGTCTTTTTCTTTATAATTTTTATCTTTGTTGTCATGTTTAGAAAGGTTAAATTTATACTTTGTGAAATACCTGGACAAATTTATGGTTGGGAAGTTATCAGTATTATTATTTTTTTAGGAAGCTATTATTTTTAAATGTTGGTTTCCTGTGAAATGGGGGGATATGACTTAGATAGATCGAGATTTGACTCTGAAACAGTTAACACATTTCAAGGACACCTTTGAAATGGATGCATTTCAAGATGGATAATTGTAAACTATGGAGTGTCAAGAATTTCTGGGACTGTTTTCTTTTAATTTTTAAAAATATTTATTTTTGAGAGAGACAGAGAGACAGAGTGTGAGCGGGTGTGGGGAGGGGCAGAGAAAGACAGAGACACAGAATCAGAAGTAGGCTCCAGGCTATGAGCTGTCAACACAGAGCCTGATGCGGGGCTCGAACTCACAAGCTGTGAGATCATGACCTAAGCTGAAGTCAGATGCTCAACTGACTGAGCCACCCAGGTGCCCCTCTGGGACTGGTTTTAATGTTTTAAAGAATTATTAAAATGGAAGTGAACTGGCTGTCATGATACTAAGTTCTTTGGGGCCACAAAATGGCAAACTAATGGGGCGACTTGAAAATACGTAAGTGTCTACCTCAGTGAGAGATGAGATTTAAAGTATATAAGATAAGAAATGTGATTTTTAAGTAAAGAGGCAAGTTAATCATTGTCCCTTAGTAATTTACATACCAAATGAGTAGTCAGAAATGGGGAGTTGGGGGCTTGGAAGTGATGGAGTGGGGGTGGGGTGGCCATAAACATGTATTTCAACAAGTAGTTATTTCCCCCCAAAATGTTTAGAATAGTCTCATATAGAATTTTCTTCTGAGCCAACTTCAGTCATGAAATCAAATTAATCTAATTACAGTTAGTTGTGCCTCCCAAAGTAAAACAATACATGGAAATAAAGCAGACTGTGGTGTGGCAGACTGGGATGTGGAATGTAATGGAGGTACTGTTGTCTCTCCTCATACTCTTCAGATCTCTTCAGTGCATCTCCATCCCCTTTCCTCAAGGGCATGTTGGAGAAGCCCTTCCGTGAAGCACCAGAGAGCAAATCAGTGAATCACCAGCTTCAGAGTTCAAAGGCTCTGCTCAGGTATAAGACAGAAAAGATCTGCAAGGAGATTGGAGGAGACAGAACAGTCTCCTGCCCCCAATTCTTTCCATAGTTAAAGAATACCTCCTGGGTTAGGAATGGGAAAGAGTTGGGCGAGCAGCCACAGGGTTATGTGTGAGCGTAGCACTTCTGTGCCCACCTCTGATCCCAAGGTCTCATCGGGGGGGTGGTCCTGAGAGAAGAGATTCTCGAGCCCCTTTCCTGATAGGCTAAAGCTGGGAGACAGCAAACCAGCGAGCTTAGGGAGAAGTGTCTCATATCCCGTTGAAGAGGCAGAATAGAATGCTGGTGTGGCGTGTCTCCATATGAAAGGATGGGAGACTTGCCCACCCCGGTCTCCCACAGGTCAGACTGGCAGAAGAGGATCACCTACAACGTTCTGAAGGCTTCCATGTGGAACAAATCTACCAGAGAAAGAAAGCTATGGGTTCAGCCAGCCCAGGATGAGGCTGAGACTCAGGGCATGGAGCTGCCTGCCCTTTCAATGGAGAGAACTAATGGGAACACCCTGGCGTCCCATAGGTCGCTCAAGTCACCTCTCAAGGGAGTACAAGTCATCTACTGGACAGGACAGATGAAGACTGAGAAGTGGGCTCCTCAGATAAGCTTTTGAGAGCTGAGATCAGTTCCAGGGAAGAGAAGCAGAGGGGTGAAAAGAGAGAGTTTTAAACTTAATTCCGACTGAATTAAGTTGGACTAAGACTAAGAAATGACTGAATTTGAATGAGTTTATCTGAGAGTGACTAGATTAAATTTTCTCTGCTTTGAGGCAGAATGGAGGCTTAAGGCAGAAATTACACTCAATTATACAAGAATAGAGAAAATTACATTTTTGCACACTTGAGTCAGTGACTGTGAAATTTGTACTGGTTCCAATAATTATAGGCAGCCAGGTGTCAGCAAAATCTCAAGAATAGACCATGGAAGCTATAGGCTGCTTTTCCAAGTTATTACCTCAACTGTTGCTACAGCTCAAAAGGTCAATACAATGTTTTATCATCAGAAATCATGACAAAATCCATTCGAAGTTCTGTTCACCATGTTCTCTTTATATCAGAGAGCAGAACCAACACTTGTTGGTGAAAAAAACAACAACAACAACAGTTTTTTGGCATCCAGGTCATAATCCTATGCCCAAAAGGGGGAAGATAGGAAATTGCAGGTAATGCTGGATACCTTCTGTTTTCCCCCTCCAGATCCACTGTACACACTTTTTTTAATGTTTATTTTTGAGAGAGAGAGAGAGAGAGAGAGAGAGAGAGAGAGAGAGAGAGGGAGGGAGAGAGAGAACAAGCTGGGGAGAGGCAGAGAGAGAAGGGAACAGAGGATCTGAAGCAGGCTCCGTGCTGACAGCAGAGAGCCCGTGTGGGGTTCCAGCTTGTGAACCATGAAGTCATGACCTGAGCCAAAGTCTGACACTTAACCAAAGGAATCTCCCAGGTGCCCCACTCTACACACTTCTGCACCCTTGCCAGTACCCTGGGAGGTGGATCCCTAGTGCTCCAGCCCTAGAGAGGCACTGGCCATGACTTGGAGCGGGGGAGAAGTAAGTCCAGGCATCGACTCCTCAGTCTCCCTTTGCGAGAGTCTCCTTAGCTTCTAGGCTTCTTCCTTGCTATGACATGAAGGGCCAGGCCCTGTTAGCCATTCTTCTTCCTCCGCTATTGCTTCTATCAACCTAAGAGGTAGCTTAACAGTCCTAACTATGGTTTCTGGCCCTTTAAATCTTGTATCCATAGCACCATAGGCAATGTCATTATTATGTATTTGCTGCCTATAGGAAAGCAGTCTGTTGCACTCAAAGGAGGACTCCAACCACCGGGAGTCAAGTCAAAGCCAGCCACCACCACCCTGGCTTTCTGTAATTGGAATCTGCTTATGGACCCCAGGGAGCCCATTATGAAAACACCTATTTTCATAGACTCCCAACCAACACTCTAAGCAATTTGTGCTCTTGCTGAGGAAGACCCATGAGATACTGAAATTTTTTTTCTGGGTGACATTGAAAGGATAGTGTCATGATTGGGTAAGTTTCACTATAAAACGAATCTCATGCCCACCAACACCTCTGATGAAACTTCATTTCTGCTAAGGCAAAGGTGAGCATCCTGAACAAAGTATACTGTGATTTTAAACAAACTAACATATGTTTCAGTAGTTGGGCATGTGCTGTGAGGCAATTTAGACATATTTTACAGAACTGTATCCTTTCCTACATAATATCACCAAAAAGTCAAAAGTCTGTTCAGTGCTAAAACCCTAAATGGAGTATTAAAAATGCTTCACAATCCACTCCTTTTTTTTTTTTTTATAATTGATGGACCAATGTTGATACATTACTATTACTCGAAGTCAATAATGTACATGGCAGTTCACTCTCTGTATTGTATATTCTATGGGTTTTGACAGATGCATAACATCATATATCCACCATTACAGCATCATACAGAATGGTTTCACTGTCCTTAAAAATCCTTTGTGCTCTACCTATCAATCCTTCCCTTCTTCCTCGCCAGCCCCTGGTAACCACTGACCTTTTTACTGTAGCCTTTTTGGACTGGCTGCTTTCATTGAACAATACATATTTAAGGGTCCTCGAAGTCTTTTCATGCCTTGATGACTCATTTCTTTTTATCACTTTCAATATTCCATTGTATAGATGTACCACAATTTGTCCATTCCCTTATTGAAGGACATGTTGGTTATTTCCCATTTTTGGTAATTATGAATAGCTTTGCTGTAAACATTTATGTGCAAGGTTTTGGACACAAATTCTCCAATTACTTGGGTAAATCTCTAGGAGTGAGATTCCTGCATCATAAGGTAAGACTATACAGTACTTAGGTTTGTAAGAAACTGCCCAATTGTCTTTCAAGATGGTTGTGCCATTTTTCATTCCCACTGGCAATGAATGAGAGTTCCTTTTGCTCCACATTCTTGACAGAATTTCATATCGTCAGTGTTTAGGAATTTAGGCATTCTGATAGAATCATAGTGGTATCTTATTGTTTTAATTTTCATTTCCCTGATAGCATATGTTGAGCATTTTTTCATATGCTTACTGGCCATCTTGGGTGAGGTCTGTTCAGATCATTTTCCTAAGTTGTGTTGTTTTCTTATTATTGAGTTTTAGGAGTTATATATTTGGGATGCAAGTCCTTCATCAGATATGTAGTTTTGCAAAGATTGTCTCCGAGTTTATGGCTGTGTTTTCATTCTTTTAACAGGGTCTTCTGCAGAGCAGAAGTTCTAACTTCTAATGAAGTCCAATTTGTTTTCGGTGTTGTATCTCGTATTGGGTGTTGTATCTAAAAAGTCATTACCAAATGCAAGGTCACCTAGATTTTCTCCTATGTTATTTTCTAAAAGTTTTATAATTTTACATGTATACCTATGACCTATTTTGAGTTAGTTTTTGTGAAAGATGTAAGGACTGTGTCTAGATTCATTTTCCTGTATGTGAACGTCCAGTTGTTCCAGCACCATTAATGGAAAACACTATTCTTTTTCCATTGAATTCTCTTTGCTCCTTTGTGAAAAAGTGGTTGACTGATTTGTGTGGATATATTTTGTTCTGTATTCTATAGATTTTCTTTTGCCAATACCACACCATCTTGGATACTGTAGCTTTATCCTAAGTTTTTAAGTCAAGTCTCGTCAGCCATTTGACTTTGTTCTTCTTCAACATTGTGTTGGTCATTCTAGGCCTTTGGCTTTTCCATATAGACTTTAGAATCAGTTTCTCAATAGCCACAAAATAATACACTGGGATTTTGATTGAAATTGCATTGAATGCATAGATCAAGTTGGGAAGAACTGACATAATTATCTTGAGCCTTCTTATCCATAGACATGGAATAACTTTCTATTTATTTAGATCTTCTTTGATTTTTTCATGATAGGTTTCTAGTTTTCCTCATATAGATCTTGTACATATTTTTTTAGATTTATACCTAAGCATCCCTCCCTTTCTCTTTTATACTGTTTATAGAGTTGCTTCTAATTTCAAATTCCAATTGTTCATTGTTGGTATAAAGGAAAACAATTGACTTTTGTACATTGGTCCACGTTAAATATTTTTTAAAATGTTTATTTTGAGAGAGAGAGACAGAGCACAAGCAGGGAGGGGGCAGAGAGAGAGAGAGGGAGACACAGAATCTGAAGCAGGCTCCATGCTCTGAGCTGTCAGCAAAGAGCCCAATGCAGGGTTTGAACCCACAAGCCATGAGATCATGATCTGAGCCAAAGTTGGATGCTCAACTGACTGAGCCATCCAGGTGGCCCAATTGGTCCACATTTTAAATGTCTTCTTTGCCTTTTCTTACTTTGCTTCCTTCTGTCTTTTGAAAGAGAGGAAGGAACTCAGATTCTGGAGAAATATATTAAATTAAATATTTCTCTTTTATTTTTAAAGTTTATTCATTTACTTTGAGAGAGAGAGAGTGGGGGAGGGACAAAGAGAGGGGGAGAGAGAGAATCTCAAGCAGGCTCCTTACTGTTAGTGCAGAGCCTGATGTGAACTCACGAACCTCGAGATCATGACCTGAGCTGAAATCAAGAGTTGGATGCTCAATTGACTAAGACACGTGGGTGCCCCAATAGGCTTTATTTTTTTTTCATTATAATAGTTTATTTTCAAATTGGTTTACATATAACACCCAGTGTTCATCCCAACATGTGCCTTCTTTAATGCCCGTCACCCCCTCTCCCCCCTCCCTCACCCCCCTCACCCTCAGTTTGTTCTTAGTCTTTGAGAGTCTCTTATGTTTTATCTCCCTCCCTCTCTGTGTCTTTTTTTTCCTTTCCCCTCTTCCCCTCCCCCTGGTTTTTGCTTAGTCTCACAAAGTCCACCTATTCGTGGAAACATATGATATCTGTTTTTTTCTGACTTATTTCACTTAACGTAATACCCTCCAGTTCCATCCATGTTGCTACACATGGCCAGATTTCACTTTTTCTCATTGCCACGTAGTAGTCCATCATATATATGTGCCACAACTTCTTTATCCATTCGTCAGTTGATGGGCTCTTTCCATGATTTGGCTATTGTTGAAAGTGCTGCTATGAACATTGGGGTACACGTGCCCCTATGCATCAGCATTCCTGTGTCTCTTGGGTAAATTCCTAGCAGTGCTATTGCTGGGTCATAGGGTAGCTCTATTTTCATTTTTTTGAGGAACCTCCACACCGTTTTCCAGGGTGACTGCACGAGTTTGCATTCCCACCAACAGTGTAGGAGGGTTAGGCTTTATTTTTAAAGAGTAATTTTAGGTTTACAGAAAACTAAGCAGACAGTAAAGAGAATTCTTGTAAGCCCCCTCTGCCCCTTTAAAGTTTCCCCTACTATTAACATCTTGCATTAGTGTGATACATTTGTTACAACTTTCAATTTTAAATTTAGTATAGCAAGGAGGTATGGAGGGCTTTTAGGCATACAAAATAATGAAAAAAAAATTTTCCCTGCCTTCACGGAGTTTACAACCTCAACGGGAAGGCGGGACAAAATGCTTTCACATAAGTGACTAATATACAAAAGAGCATCTAACTGGATTTTAAAATGTGTCTTTTTTTCAGTGAAAGGGAGAAATTACAGAGCTAGCTCCCCACGGAAGAGGTGGAACGTAGGAAGGGTCTGGAAAGGTAGCTGGATTTGGATAGGAGGAGGTAGATTGGAGGTGAAGTCTAAGCAGAAGAATGGCATGTACAAGGATGCGGAGGTGGGAGTGAAGGGGGGGTAGGCTTTACCACATTGGGCAGAGGTGGGAGATGACTTTGAAGAATGTCAGTGTGAGTAATCGGAACTCGATAAAGTGCTCAGAGGTGAGTTTCTAAGCAGATCCTTTGGGTCTGGTTCTTTTAGGACCATTGGTCTTTGGTTTCACATATACCTCACGGCAGATATTCTGAACCATTTGCTTCTTTGATTCAGAATTACAGGCTTATGCCAGGAAGTGTTTCTAAAGAGAAGCACTGCCCTTCTGGGGAAAAACTACCAAATAGGATAGCAGGATTTTCATTTGCCCCAAGAGTAGAATTTCACATACGCACATCAGAAAAAAACAACCTACTTGAGAGGTCAAAAATAGTGATACAGATGCCAAGGGAAGTTTCTTTGAGTTCCCCAGACCCCTTGCTCCCTGGCTGCATTGAACTCACTCTCTTTGAAGAACTCTGTCATTACTGGGGGGGCAAGAGAACTCTGTGGGGTCTCTTAGGAGGGAGTAAAGCAATGAGGGAATTGTATGAATTCCAAAGCTTTAATCTCTCCTTACCACAAAGGGAAGAGCACACAGGGCATTAAATGCCCTAATTTTTATTTTCTTGGTCTGAGTTAACTTACCTCATGAGGCCTCTCTAGTGTTAGACGTAATTGCTTATTCAGGTCACCAAGAATGACACTGCAGGGATTCAAGGAAGTTTTCATCCTGAAAGGACACATCCATATTCAGAACTCCATACACTACCTCCTCCACAGACATTACCTTCCTTCATAAAACCTCTCTGAATCCAATTCTTCTTCCACCTCCACCCCCACCCCCAACCCCATCACCCGACTGTAAGGACAGCCACACACCCGATCTCCTTAACTATAGAGTCCTTCTTACAATGACCTGGGGTCAAAACCTAGATCCATTCTTTTCCTTCACAAAGTCGCATTCATTCTTTCCATGAAGCATCCCTGAAAACTTACAAGACCATCCCATCCATTGCTCTTGTCTTGAGTCCACTGCCACTCATGCTTATCCCTCTGCCTGCTGTTTTTCTCTTCTCTCTTGCCATTTTAAGCTAATACCCAGATATCCAGCTAAATTTGAACTTCAGATAAATAAGAACTAAAAAAATAATTTGATACATACTTGCACTAAAAAATTACTTGTTATCTGAAATTCAAATTTAATTGGGCAGCCTATATTTTATGTGTCAACCCTACCACTGTGGAACCTTTTCTTAATGATCCAATTTTTCCTTATCTGATTTTTTAGTTCCTAAAATACCTAATTCAGCCTTTCATTATATGCTATCTTGCAATTACATATAAAATATTAACACTTATTGAGCAATTATTCAGCATCAGGCCCTGTGCTTAGTTGTTTTTATACAGTAGCTCATTGACTTCTTACAATAAATATGTGATAAAGTAGGTCCCACTATGATACCAATTTTATAAATGAGGAGGCTGAGGCTTTGGGCAGTTATTTTGTGTGTTCAAGGTCCCAAAGCTACTTAAATTTGAACTTTAGTTTTTCTGTAGGGTGATCAACTTATTCTGATATCCCTGGCACTGTTCTGGTTTTAAAATTGAAAGTATTCACACCTTACAAACCCTTCAGTTCCAGGCAAATCTTATATGTCTGGCTTCAATGTCAGGGATTCTAGCTTACTTCCAATTTTTTTTTTTGAGATTTAATGTTTCTTCTCTCCGTTATGTTAGAAAGTCACCAAGGACAGGGTAATACCTAATGGTATTTACTGACACTAAGAATTATTTAGTAAGTGCTTGACAAATGAGGACCAGAACTCCCCTCAGAGGCCACACCTCTTTTCTTGAGCCTCTTCAGATTGTGGGAGCTGAGGACTGTGTGGCATGTGCTTAAGGGCAGCTAATCTTAGATGCAGCTGAGACCTGAGCATGCCCAGTGGCCTTTGCAATAGAGGCACAAAAGTGACTGTTATATCACTGGCCATTGTTTACAAAGATGCTAGGTTATTGTTACTAGCAACAGTGCCCCTAAGTTAGTGAAAATGTAGCTCCTCGGTAGGTGTGTGGTGCCTCACTTGACAAGTTGAACCTTGAGAGACTCCCTGCTTTGAATACTGAGTTAGGGCTTGGATGAGGCTGGAGAAACAGAAACCATGGTGCCAAGAAGAGTCGAGTGAAATGGAGTAGCAAGGCCATCAGCACCTGGATGGATGGACAGCACCCAAGGAAGTGGGGTGGCTGTTGTTTTCTCACTGGGAATGTGCTTTTGTGCAATGCACATATGTCCAAAAGATTATCGTGTTATTACATTATTATATAATAACCAAATGCTTAAAATGGTGATATGTAGGTGTTATTGTTATGCTGCAAAATGGTTAATGGGGTGCGAAGGGAAAGGCAGAAACAATAGATTTCCATCCCCCAGGGACATCTGTATAACTTGTCTCAACTTCATTTTGAATGCAGGTCATTACCGTGCATACTTACACTAAGTTAAATTAAGCTGTCTGTGGAGAAATCGTTTATAAAAATAATTTGCTATTTAAAAGAACTAGTTAAATTGAATTGATAAAGGCTAATGCTCTTAAGGCGACTTTATTTTTGGTTGCTAAATTTCACTTCAAAATGCTTGAATTTTTAAGTATGCTTTTGTTTCAGGCTTTTTATTAAGAGAGTGTAACAGATTTGGGGCATAAGGTTCAGGCAGGAGTTTCCATTTTGAACAGTGCTGACAGATTCCATGGTGGCTTTTCCTCATCCCCACGAGTGTCTCAGCCTCCTACTGTGATATTCAGGGGCATTCCTGATCTACCCTCAGCTTCCCTTTCTAGCTCGTCTTCTACCAGTCCATACCACAGGCTCTGTGTCACCCAGACTCTTTGCTATCCTCCAAACACACCGTTACCTTTTCTGCCTCCAAGCCTTTCTCTTGCAAAGTGTCGTGGTTAAGAGTTTAATCTTGTGAACTAGATTGCCTGGGTTCATATCCAGGTTCTGCCATTTACAGAGTGATCCTGAGCAGGTTGCCTAACTACCTTATGCCTTTATTTCTCCAACTGGAAGGTGAAACTAAAATGATATTTCTTCTTCAGAAGTAAAATAATTCATGGAAGTGCTTAGAACAATGCACAGCAATACTAAGCCCTCAGTAAATGTTAGCCCCTCATTCATGTAACTGGAGCTCGTTATCCTCCCCACTCAACTCAAAATATACCTCTTCTTGGGCACATGCACTCCAATGTTTATAGCAGCACTATCGACAAAAGACAAAGTATGGAAAGAGCCCAAATGTCTATCAATGGATGAATGGATAAAGAAGATGTGGTGTATATATACAATGGAGTATTACTCGGCAATCAAAAAGAATGAAATCTTGCCATTTGCAGCCACGTGGGTGGAACAAGAGGGTATTATGATAAGCGAAATTAGTTGGAGAAAGACAAATGTCATGTGACTTCACTCATATGAGGACTTTAAGATACAAAACAGGTGAACCTAAGGGAAGGAAAGCAAAAATAATATAAAAACAGGGAGGGGGACACCAATGGGTTACTGGAGAGGTTGTGGGAGAGGGGATGGGCTAAATGGGTAAAGGGCATTAAGGAATCTGCTCCTGAAATCTTGTTGCACTATATAGTAACTAACTTGGATGTAAATTAAAACATAAATACATTTAAAACAAGATTAAAAAAAAATATATATCTTCCTTGAAGCCTTTCCTGATCACCCCATCCTGCATTGTGTGCTCTCTCTTGGGAGATCCCTAATACTGACACTGTTTCTTTGGCAGGTTGTTGGCGTTCTTTTCTCACGCTCATGTCTCATGACCACACGTGATTGTTTTCCTCCAGCTATTTGCCGACCACCCACTTTGAGTCAGGCCTGTACTCATGACAACACCAGGAGGCAGGTATTCTTTATCTCATTTTACAAAAGAACAAACTAAGACCCAGAGAAGTTAAGTGATTTGCTAGGATTACAGAGCTAGGGAGAGGAGGCTCTGGGTTCCAGCTCAGTTTGCATGTGATTACGGCTTCAACACTCTTCCTCCTGTCCTAGAAAACAAGGAGCGAGTCTTCTGCTGTGGTAGGTTCCATACTTTCCTCCAGGAGGCATTCAGTTTATTCCTGGTGATTTGATGGGTTAATATGCAATTTGGTTACCTTGCTAACTGTCATTCGGTGCTTGTGGTTGTGATTATTTTGATGATGCTGAAGATATTGCATGGGATATTTTGATGGGCCTTAAAAGGATAGACTGTAACTTTCTCTTCTTGGGCTGAACCCTGTGTGGATCTGAAAACACAATTCACATTTATTTTTGTCTTAACTGTTCCCTGCTGTTGCAAATATGGTTAGATGAGGAATGTCAAAACCTATCTTATTATCAATGCTTTTTTTGTTACAAAGGAGACTTTCTCATGACTTGTACCAGCTAATTGGTCTGTCAATGGTTCTCTTTGTTAGGTGAGTCATTTGATTCATTGTTGACAAGGTGCAAACTGCTCTCTCCACACAGGGCAGGGCTGGGGATGGGGGAGGATGCTCCAGTGGGTCTGACAGTCTTTTAACCCCTAATCAAGGTGCTATTAAGCAGCTGATGGTTTGCAGTGAACAGGGATGAAACTGTACTGGTTTTGTAAGCAATTGTTGGAAAGACAACTTGGTAGAGCTTTAGTGAAGAATCAACGGTTCCCATTTTAGAGTCTATGCATGCATGTGATACAAAGGCAACTTCTGTGATTTCTCAACTCCCTGGACATGATAGTTATCTTTTCTGTGACTGAAGTCTTAAAGACCCAGGATCATTCTATCAACAAATATTTATTGAATTGGTATTACGTGCCAAGTACTAGGTTCTAGGTACTGAGGATGCAGCACTGACAAAAATAGACTAAAATTTCTGCCCTCTGGAATTTTTTCTTTTATAGCTTTTTATTAGGGAGAAAATGTCAAATGTATGCAAAAGAGGAAAGAATAATATACCCATCATTCAGCTTTAACAATGATCAATATTTTGTCATTCTTTTTTCATCCATTCCTTCTACCATATGCTTATTTTTTTCAATTGAATAAATTTGACGTGTAACCTTGTATTGGTTTAAGGTGTCTAGCATGTTATTTTGATACATTTGTATATTGTAATATGATTGCCAGTGTAGTGATATTTATCATATCACCTAATTATAGCACAATATCATTGTCTAGATTCATTACATTGTGCATTAGATCTCTAAGACTTATTTACTATTCATTACAAGTTTGTGTCTTTAAACACCATCATTCATACCCCCCCCCCACCAGCCCCTGGTAAGCACCATTTTACTAACCTTTACAGGTTTAACTTTTTTAGATTCCACATAAAAGTAATATCTTTATACTTGTCTTTCTCTGTTTGACTTACTTTGTGTGATTGCTCAAAGCCCATCTCTGTTGTCTCATATCCTGTCGGATATTTTTATTCTTCATGGCTGTATAATATTCCACTGAGTATATGTATCGCATCTTTTTAATCCATTCACTCATTAATGGCCATTTGGGTTGTTTCCATATCTTGGCAATTGTGAATAATGCTATGATAAACACGGGGAGTACTGATATGTCACTGAACTCCTGTTTTCATTTCCTTTGGGTTTAAATCCAGAAGTGGAATTGCTGGATTGTATGGCAAACCTATTTTAAATTTTTTGAGGAACTTCCATATTGATTTCCATAGTGGTTGAACAAATTTTCTCTCCCATCACACACTTATTTTTAATGGACCACTTTAAAGCAAATATCAGACATTAAACATTTTCTCATAAATACTTCAGTATGAATTTCTAACAGATAAGGGTTTTTTTATGTCTATTTTTGAGAAAAAGAGAGAGTGAGCGTGTGCTCACACGTGCAAACTCATGCACGATGGGGTAGGGGTGGGGTGAGAAGAGGGGTGGGAGAGGGTTGGGGGGTGGCGGGGGGGCAGAAGATCCAAAGTGGGCTCTGTGCTGACAGCAGAGAGCCCAATGCAGGGCTTAAACTCACAAACCAGGAGATCATGACCTGAGCCAAGGTCAAACAACTGACTGAGCCACCCAGGCAGCCCAGATAAGGACTTTTTTTCTTATATTTTTTAAAAACATTTATTCATTTTTGAGAGGCAGAGAGAGACAGAGCACAACAGGGAGGGGGGGCAGAGAGAGGGAGACACAGAATCTAAAGCAGAATCTGAGCTGTCAGCACAGACCCAGACATGGGGCTCGAACTCATGAAACTCAAGATTGTGACCTGAGTCAAAGTCAGATGCTTAACCAACTGAACCACCGAGGTGCCCCCAGATAAGGACTTTTTAATAAAAATATAATCACTGTTATTCTTATACCTAAAAAATTTAACAAAAATTTCTTGATAGAATTTAATATCCAATTAGTGTTAAATTTCCCTCAACTGCCACAAGAATTTTTTAAATTTCTCTGTTTGCATCCAGATCTAAATGCTCTGCACATTATAGGTTGTGGATAGAGTGCTTATGTCTCTTTTGATCTATGCTAGTTTCCCTTAGCTACTTTTTGATGGTAGGAATTGGGTTATTTGCCCTGTAGAAGTTCCCACATTTTGGATTTGGCCTATTGCATCCTCACAAAATTGTTTATGATATTCCTTTTTGCTTCACATTTTCTATAAAATGATATTTATATCTAGAGACTTGGTTAAAGTATGTTTCAATGAGGGGCAGGGGCATTGGAACTAACATCCTAGTGGAAACTCTCTTGATGCTGTTATTATGTGATGTAGATGTTTCTGGAAGTGTCTTGGTGGCCAAAACTTTGGGCAGCCAGTGTGAAAAACTTGTTCCTTGGAGTGGCAGTATTAATCCTGACTCCATGAAACATTCCCTGTGTTCCTTCTTCTTTTATGCTGGCCTGTAAAGAAGACTTTTTAAAAAATAGTTTATTTTATTTGCTTATTTTTGAAAGGGAGAGAGAGATAGAGGGTAAGCAGGGGAGAGGAAGAGAGACAGAGAGACCGAATCCTAAGCAGGCTCCATGCTGTCAATTCAGAACCGGACACAGGGCTTGAAGTCATGAACTATGAGATCATGAACTGAGCTGAAACCAATGGTCAGACATGTAACCAGAGCCACCCAGGGGCCTCGCCATAAAGAAGACTTTGAAAAGTGGTTGTATCACGTGGTGTTGGGGAGTGGCCCAACTGGAGGACGTGGGAAGCAATTCCCACAGAGGAACGAGTTGGGTCTGAAAACTTCATTTGTTTGTGTCTTTTTGGGAATTAGACTAATGAAAGAGAATAAACTTACAGAATAGCATGAATCTAAATTAGGCCAGTTGAGTTGGAATATTGGAGGAAGTCTCAGGTTTGTTTTGAGTTGGAATATTGGAGGAAGTCTCAGGTTTGTTTTGTGAAAGGTATTCAGGAGATTCAAATGCACAGCCAGGAATGAGAACCAAGGAATCAGATAATAAGGCTTGTGAGGTCTTCAGTTTGTAGTCTGCTTCGGCAGGCAGGTGTCCCCGCTTGAAGCTTTGAGAGAGAAAAGGAGATGGGTCAGAGGAAAGCAAGCCCAGTGACAGCAGTAGGAAGTTCCTGGGGTCTCTGGTGACTATTGATTTGAAAGGACGTCAGTGGTGTTGATGAATTTCTTCATCCCTAAATAATGTCATGAACTTTTTTTAAAAAAAATGGGGAATGGGGCTTCGGTTCTTCTGAACTACACAGGAAAGAATGACTCCAGTGAACAAACAGAAGAATCAAGCTGTCATTTACTGACATGGGAACGGTGTGGAAAGGGTTCTATTCTGAACATATTACATTTGAGGTGCTTATTATACACTATAGATTAGATGTTGAGTAGGCGTTTGGATAGATGTCTGAAGTTCAGGGCTAGAGATAGAAATTTTGGAATCCTGAAAATAGAGAGAGCATTTAAAGCCTTGAATTGGATGAGATCATGTAGTAAATGAGAGAATGGCTTCCTGGAAGCCACATGGAGAAGGTTACAGTTTCTCTGAGGCATATCTAGAAGGGTGATTGCTGAGTCATAAAGCATGCTGACAATTTTTTTCACTAGATACTGCCAAATTGCTCAATGAAATGTATTTACCAGTTTAAATTCCCATCAGTAGTGCATGAGGATCCCCATCTCCCCATATCTTTGACAATATTGGCGATTTTTCTAATTTTTGCTAAGCTGATGGGTGAAGCAGGGGTGCGTTGGTACTGGCTCATGAGAGCAGACTGAACACACTTCTTCCAAAATCCTTGTTCAATGACCTCCTGCTGGTAGCTTGAAATCGGCCGGGGTGAGAGTATTTTCACATGGAAAGTGACAGACACTAAAATTAGGACTGTCCCTACCCTTACCCTAAACCTCCAGAGCTGGTTTTTAAATATACCAGCATCCCAGTGGCTATCTGTAACACCATACTTTTTGTTGTGTTTCTAGAGGTTGTGAGCATCTCTTCTATGCTTGCATGCCATTCTGGTTTTTCCTTTGGCCTATTTCTATCCTTTTCTCATTTTTATATTGGATTTTCTGACCTCTTTTTGTTGACTTGCAAAGTTCCTTACATATTTTAGATATTAATCCCTAAATGCTTTTGAACATATCCTATATATTTTCCCAATTTGTCAGCTGCTGTTAACTTTTTCCATGGTGATCAGCCTTCATGGTGATATAAGTCAAACCTCCCAGCCTTTTGTTTTAAGGTTTGTACTTTTCTAGCCTTGTTTTATGAAGTAAATCCCTACCCTGTGTTCATAAAGATATTCTCCTACATTTTCTTTTCTACCTTTTAAATGTAGGTCTCTAATTCACCTGGAGTTCTCCTTTCTTTTTGTTTAAAGTTTTTTTTTTTTAAGTTTATTTATTGATAAGAGAGAGAGAGAGAGACAGCACAAGTTGGGGAGGGCAGAAAGAGAGGGAGACACAGAATCCAAAGCAGGCTCCAGGCTCTGAGCTGTCAGCACAGAGCCCGACATGGGGCTCGAACTCACAAACCACATCAGGACCTGAGCCAAAGTTGGACGCTTAACTGACTGAGCCCCCTAGACGCCCCGTGGGGTTCACCTTTGTGTATGCTGGACATGGAGCGTCCAACTTTATTTCTTCATAAACTAAGCCAGTTTCCCCAACAATGTCTTCTAAATGATGTATATTTTTTCTCACTGATTTGTGGTACCACCTTTATATATGTTGAGGTCTCATGGTATGCTTCTGAGTTCTCTATTCTGTTTCACTGTTCTCTTTGTTCCTGTGCTGGGACTACGCTGTTTTTATCACGATGTGGTAATAACAATATCTGGCAGGGCAGGCTTCCTCTCTTTGCTGTTGCTTTTCAAAACTGACTTAACTAAAGAAATTTTTACTTTTCCTCATATATTTATTGGAGTTCCTTAAACTTTGAGCTCCTGCTGGAATTTTGGTTGGTATAACATTGCATTTAGAAATTAGATGGATTTTTTACAATGTCAAGGCATCCCTATCCATGGCATATCTTCATTTATTTAATCTTCTTTTCTGAAAATTTTACAATTCACTCCATAAAGTTTTTATAAGTTGTTAGGTTAATTCCTGGATATTATACTTTAGAGTTTGACTGTTATTGTGACTCTTATTGTCTATGATATTTCCTGGTTGCTTACTGCTGATATAGAGAAAACTATTTTTAGCAATTGATCTTGTACTTGGCAACCTTACTGAACGCACTCATTACTTCTAATAGTTGATTCTGTTAGCTTTCTATGCTGATGATCATATCCTCTGCAGAGATAAAGATTTTAGGAGCTCTACCCAGTGCTCTGATATTTTGCATTTAACTACTTCTGCTAGTTGGGCTTCAATCTGGCACCCCAATTCTGACAGTGGGGTGTCTCTCGTGGTCTTGATGCCCCCTACACTCAGATACTGGAGACTGAGTCCTTGTCTTCTTCCCAGCGAATGATATGATATCTTGCCCAATATCTCAGTCCACACAAGATCAGTGACTTCGGTCTTCTTTTGCCTACGTCCCCAACCCTTTTATCATGGCTTTGGTGCTGTTAGCTGCTGAGAGACCTTTTTGATGCTGGCTTTATGGTTGTCTGCTTGAATTTCTGAATGGTCTCTGCTATTTGACACAGCATTTCTGTGTTTTGAATGCCCAAAAGGACACCCTGATTGGTAATATAAAATAGTGGATCAACAAAGACTTCATATCAGATAGATTTAGCTTGAATCTCTTCCTGCCTCAGGGTACATCAAGCTAGTTCCACAACCTCCTGGAATCTGTTTCTTCATTTGTAAAGTGAAGGCAAGTAAAATCCCGTAGGTAAAGGGCCCCATAGTGGTCAGTCGGTAATGCCTCTTCTCCATACTGATCACCAATGTTGATCACCTCCCGTGGTTTATGTTTCATTGTCCAGGAACCTTGCTGTGCCTTCAGATATACTTGCATCTTAGTAGGTACAGCTGGACCACATGCCCATGTGCCTTCCCACCCCAGGAGATGGTTTAAGTTCCAAGTTCTGGTCCAACTCTTGTTAACTGGGCAATACCTGGTCATACTTGTATGACCCATGGGGTTTTCTAGGGAGCATGGTTCCAATGACCACTTGTATTCTTGATGATGGTTTATGGAATAAATTCAGTTTTTTGGACAAAGGCAACCAGATGAGTAGGAGACTCTCTCCCTAAAATTGCTTGGCATCCTGGGAAATTGCCTATGTACTATATTGTGCTTGGGTGTAGCAGAAAAGGCCACTAGCCTGGCTGGTTCTAACAGAGACTTTTATTATAGTTAAAAACAACTCAGCTAGCCACACCCTTTCACCTACTAATAGTGGTATCTCAGAGGGATAATTTAAATCAACAATAAAAATGAACTGTATACTAATGGAAACTTCACCAATAGCACCTTCTGTTACACACAGATCTTTATGAGTTTTTGTGGCTCACTGACAACAGGACTCATTTGTAGTTGATTAAAGCCAATGAAAGTTGCCTCCTTCTTCTAACCAGTGAAAGAGGTGGGCAGGGCCAGACAAGAAGAGAGTATGATGGCAGCAGGGAGAAGGAGGTGGAACTCCCAAAGGGAGGAGGCATCTGTGTCACATTATCATCCCTGAGAGTACTTGAAGAGGCTGAACCTGCAGGGAAAGAGAAGCTGGCAGCTGGCCAGGGACTGTGGGATGGGCACGGCATTTAAATATTGCATAAGTTCTACAGGTTTTAGTTGACAGTGTGCTCCGCCCAATTCAACAATGTACTATGACAGTGACAAACAACAACTATTTCGATATCTTGAGCTATGCTGATAGAAGCATGGGACCTAGAAGGAGGTGAGAGTTTCTGTCCTCTCTGCGCTCAACAGAATGCTGTGTTCATTCGTGAGCTCTGGACAAGCTGGGGCACATCATAAAGATTCCTTTAACATGCTGGTGAGTGGAATCTTGGCCATGTTGTACAAGGAGTAGCCTAAGGGATAGAGAATGCTTGTTCTGGATATCTTGAATCGGAGTCAGACGTGATCTAGAAACCCCCAGGAGATGCAGAGAGCTGATTCATCAAGGTAGGAAGAGCTTGTCAGCAAGGCTGGTCTATGAAAAAATGGCTGCTTTTAAAGAAAGTGAGTTCCTGGTTACTGGAGGTATTCAATTTTGGCCATTTGGTGGAAGGAGGTTGTAAGGGAGACTCAGGCAACTGGAAGGGGGACTTTTCTAATCTCTAGAATCAATGACTCCAACAGGAAAAGATGCTCTGGGGTCCCCCCAGCACTTACCTCTGCTCTTGCAAGAGCCACAGATAGACATTCATTCATTATCTGTTATCGCCAGTCACTGTGCTTGGTGAACATGGAGGTACAGTGTAGTAACCTGTGTATCAGAGTCAGATTGAAAAGGCCTCAGAGAGAGTTGTGATGGTGTAACAGAGTGACTCAGTATTATAAACCTCAGTCATGGGGAAACAATGACTCATTAAGTTCCTTCATTAAGGAGACTCATTAAGTGTCAAGCAACACCTTTCTCTCTACTGGATGATGGAGAACCAGGATGTCAGCATTTATGTCTGTTAGTTGTTACAGTGAAACTTCTGGCTCTTGGGGAATGGAGACGGGGCCAAGGGAGAAGAAAGTGAGAAATGAGCAAAGCAGCAGGAGAAACAAAGTTCTGGGATGACTACTCACGTCTCCTCTTCTGCCTCTACAGACACCTTTGGGTGTATTCAGCCTGGGTATAGTATTGACTAGGCTTTTTACAGCAAGACCTGCAAACAGGTAATTGACTGATGGACCTATTCTGGGCCACGCACAAAGTTAGCCACAGGGGAGCCCAAAACAGATAAGATGCCATCCCTGCCCCGTGAACTTGGGTGGGGGGTCCTAGCCCTGGGGCCGAGGTGGGGGGTAGCTAAGAGTTTTAATGGAGGAGTACAGCGCGCCCAAGCTCAAGGGCTGCTTCCCCTACTCACTGCCCCGGGCCCTGTGGGGCTCCTCCTAGAACCTTCCTGCGACCTTGATGGAAATACCACGGCGCTACCACCTCCAAGCTGGTCTAACCCAAGAAGCCCCCAGAGAGTCCTAACCTGGAGGGCCAACCTTGCGTGGGCTGGGGGCCCGCGGGGGCGCAGGCAGGAGGCGCGTGAGCACCGGCGCGCGCTCCCCGCCTCCATCCCCCAGTCCCGGCGCGTGCGCGCGGCTGGGGCCGAGGCCTGCGCGCGGCCCGGGCGCCTGCACTGCGCGCGCGCCGACCCCGCGTGGGGCCCGGCTCGGCGCGCGCGGAGGCGGCAGGCGGGAGGGGCCCGACCAGGTCTGGGAGCGGCGCAGCGGGAGGCTCGGCGGCCGGCCACTGGAGACCGGCGCCGAGCGGAGGAGCGCACCTCTCGGCCTTGCCTCCGCGCCTCCGCGTTCACAGCCGGCCGCCCCGAGAGGACCGGAGGAGCAGGTGGAGCGGGAGCGCGCGGGGGCTGCGGGCCGGCTGGGCGGGGGAGCGCGGGCGCCCGAGGGGCGGTTGACCGCTCGGGGAGGGCCGCGCGTAGGCGCTGGGAGCCCCGCGTGCGCGTCCGGTGGCGCCGGGGTCGCGGGCTCCCGCAGGCCTCCCCCGGGCGGCGCCGGGGGCGGGGGCGGGGGCGGCGCGGCCCACCTTCGGGGAGGTGGGCTTCTCCTCTCCGCTCCTCGCGGGCTGTGTAACTTTGGGATGAGGAGCGGCGCGGTGGCTGGGTCGCGGCCCCCTGTCCGCCGCCGCAGCCGCGGCCACCCGGGCGCCCTGGGAGTGTCACCCGCGCGCAGATGTGCTGCGTGCGGTGCGCCGCCCTTCGTCTTTTTCCTGAGCGGGCCTCTTCTCATCTCCCGTGCCTCCCCTTGCTGATTAAATTAAGAAACCTTTCGCCGGCGGGAATGCAACGCTAAAGCAAATGGCTTTGCTTCCAGTCTTTGGCTATCCTGAGAGTCCTTAATTCGAAATCATGGGAATTGGGAAGGGAAGTTGGGGGGGCGGGGGCGGGCACTTGTTCTGAGCCCTGCCCTAAACAGAGATGTGGTTTAGACCTCATCCTTGTAGATTAGATTGATGGGTTTATAACGTCAGCTTTCTTTTAGATGTCAGGTTGTTCATTCATCTAGAGACTAAAAGAGGCAATTTGGATTTAAACTCTGAGACAATGTTTTGATATGTATCAAAGGATGATATTCTCATGGGATAGTAACTTGCTCTGTGTTCCCAGCTAGACTGTGGTTCACATTGTAGCAATTTCATAGTATAAATCGGTGCTTTTGAAGTATTTCAATATAGAAACACCCTCCTCATTAGAAACATCCCCCAAATACTTTTTTCAGATTGACATTTGTCATTTGTGAACCTTCTGCACAATTTAAAGTAAGTCGTCTAAATGGCAGAACATCAGGCTGTGTGGGTCATGGGCAACTGTGGACCGAAAGCAGAGAATTGAAAATAGCAGAAATCTAGCTTTCCACATTTTTATTATGCGAAACCATCCCGGTTCTATCTTATTTTGCTAGCAGTATGCATTTATTTTAATGCTGTCAATTGATAATGGACTACCTGGGCTATAAGATTAGATCTTGAAATATAATGAATATTTTTATTTGTTTTATAGAAGATTTAGCAAATGGTATATTATTTGTAGTACTTATTTCCAGACATTTCAGATTCACCAGATACAGTTTTCACTAGCAGGGCCTTTTAAAAAAGTGATATTTATATGGTGTCTTTTTATTGTTCATAACAACTCCAGTTTTGAAACATGTACTAGTGATCTTTTTGTTATAGAATCAACTTAACTCTTTCTCCTTGTTTAAACCTACTGGTTTACTATGGTTACTTTTAGGCTTACTGTTCCCTTGTTCATTATGTATAATTAACCGTGCTGCTATTGGCTTGCTTGGTTTTGTTAGCCTTTGTTTCTTGTTGATTCTTATTATTTTCGCATCTGGAATTCGAGCAGCACTGTTTTCCTTCAGTGATGTTCAATAGAACTTTCTGCAGTGAGGGAAGTGTGTTTGCATGTTTAAGCATTGTGACTGCTACTTTTGGGTACTTTCATGGGGCTAGAGCAATGGAGGAACTGAACATTTAATTTAATGTAAGAAGCCATGTGTGGCTAGTAGCTACCTGGTTGGACACTGCAGCTTTCAATTTTTAGTCCTTTAGGGAGGCCCGCCGCCTTCCTAAAGTCCTTTCCGCTGGCCCTCTTGAACCCAGCGCTTATTACAACTACACAGTAATTATAGCTTTCTTATGGGAATCCTATACTAGGCTCTAACTTATATGAGGACAAGAGCATACCTATTTTCTTTCCCTATCCTATGCCTAGCCTAGGACTTAGAAACACTAAATATTTGTTGAGTGACTAATGAACTTCTGGAGGGCAGGTGTCTTTTTATTCTCTCTAGCGCCCAGAGGCAACTAAGTATCAAATACTGTAAATACCTGTTTAGTGATTGAACAGATTCATGTATGTAACAAATACATGGATAACTGGAGATGTTAGATTACATTTTTTTGTTATTAACTTTTATTGAAGTATAATTAACATACAATGTTGTATTAGTTTCAGGTGTACAATATAATGACTCATCAATCTATTAGTAGTGCTCATCATGATAAGTCTACTCTTAATATTCTATCCTCTTCACTCACCCCCTACCCACCTCCCTTCTAGCAGCCACTGGTTTGTTCTCTATATTTAAGAATCTGTTTTTTCTTTGTTCCTTTGTTTTGTTTTGTAAATTCCACATATGAGTGAAATCATATGGTACTTTTCTTTCTCTAACTTATTTCACTTAGCATTATAACCTCTAGGCCCATCCATATTGTTGCACATGGCAAGTTCTCACTCTTTTTTTATGGGTGAGTAATATCCCCCCCCACCCCCCGCCTTCTTTATTCATTCTTCTATGGATGGATGCTTGGGTTGTTCTCATATCTTCAATATTGAATATAGTGCTGCTGTAAATGTAGGACGCATATGTCTTTTGACTTAGTGTTTTTGTTTTCTTTGAGTAAATACCTAGTAGTGGAATCACTGGACCAGTTAGTAATTCTATTTAAAAATTTTATTTAATTAATTTTTGAAATGTTTATTTTTGAGAGAGAGAGAGAGTGTACAAGTGAGGGAGGGGCAGAGAGAGAGCGGCAAAGGATCTGAAGTAGGCTCTGCGCTGACAGCAGTGAACCCGATATGGGACTTGAACTCACGAACTGTGACATCATGATCTGAGCCGAAGTCAGACCCTCAACCGACGAGCCACCCAGGCACCCCTCTATTTTTAACTTTTTTTAATTAAAAAATATTTTTAAATGTTTATGTATTTTTGAGAGAGAGAGAGAGAAAGAGACAGAACATGAGCAGGGGAGGAGGGGCAGAGAGAGAGGGAGACACGAAATCTGAAGCAGGCTCCAGGCTCTGAACTGTCAGCACAGAGCCCGATGCGGGGCTCAACCTCATGAACTGCAGGATCATGACCTGAGCCATTGTCGGATGCTTAGCCGACTGAGCCACCCAGGTGTCCCTATTTTTAATTTTTAATGGAACCTTGGAGATATGATTTAAATCCTTATTTTAGTTATAGTAATTTTTTTGGGAATCTAATGAAAATAAAGCCTCATGGCAAAATATAATATGAAATTGAATGAAAGGGCCTCATGAATGTTACTCATGTGGACACAGCTTAGATTTCCTGTTAGTTGAGTAGCTCAAAGATGCTGCCCTTGAACCATATTCGAAATCAAGCTGAGGGAGTCTCTTGGCCATGGAGACTCCTAGCCCTGAACCACTTTGAAGAAGTTAGCGGCCATCTCTCTTCACCACCATTCTGTGTTAGGGAATAGACCAGGAATCCTTGAAAAATCACAAGATATTAGAGCCATGTTACAAGTTGCATTTTCTCAGAGCTGTTTTGGGGTGATATTGTAGGATGGAATTCGTATATAAATAAAAGTTTGGGGAATTTGATCCTAGTTTGACTGAGTTTGAAGAAGATCCCAGGTGTCATAGATCTTCGGATCCGAAGACTGCTTTTCAGGAAGGATTCTAAAACTTTACTACGTTTTTAGAGGTGTGCAGCTTTCTTAAGTGGGGCAAAAGGTAGACTGTTGAGTTTTTCATGAAGGAAAGGAAATGGAACTAGGGAAAAATGCAACGAAGACACAAAATACAAAGAATGTTCAGCACATTGGTCAGGTAATATTGTAGCTTCTCTGGGCTCGAAGTATCTAGCATGTGAAATGACAGTATTTATTACTTCTTGCTGAGTGAATCATCTTTCCACACTGAATCTAAATTAAATATGTGTAAAACACTAACCTAGCTCTTGCGGCAAGTGATAGTTGTGCAGGATACAGTTTTGCGAGGATCTTCACAGTCCACAAGGAAGTGAAAGGTTGTCTGAGGATCACTTTCAAAAAACATTTTAAAGGTGGCTTCCTTTTAACCAGCTCAGAAGGATAGCCACTTAATCACTTGGCTGAAGAATTAGGAGTATAAAAACATGAGTGAGTTCCAAAGTGTGCTTGTAGTCAGATTAATCTTCCTAAAACACAGCTTGAATCAGAACGCTCTCCTTTTAAGAAATCAGGAGTTTCCCAGTGCTTATGGAATTAAGTGGTTTGGTCTTTGATCAGGTGTATGAAATACTCCCATGTGCAGTCCTAAAAAACATTACAGCCTTAGTCTTACCTCAGACAATGTACTTAGATGTGCCCGAGTTCCGGCCTAGGCCCTTTAACATGCTCTTCTTTTAAATTTCCGCCCACTCATCTTTCAAGACCCATCTCGGGGATGCTTTCTTCGCTGCCCCATTTCTGACTGTTGGGAGCACCCAACACAGATGTTCTTTGTACTCATGTTACAGAGCATATCCCATTCTGCCTCATCATCTGTAGTTATTAGTGCTATTTTATTCACCCTAGTAGATGGTAAGCTGCCTAATAAGCCTGGACTATCTTACTGACTTTTGTATTCTCTGAAACATCTAGAATAGTGTGGTGCCTTGTACATGGTGGTTGCTTAATAGTTATTAAGCCTTGTTTATGCCCCTTGATTTCAAAGGAAGCTTCATACCCTGCATAGAATGTTTTGCTCAAATTTACTGCCAAAAGTAGAGGCCAACGAATAGAAATCCTGAGTTACTTTCGTCACTGAGAAGCCACAGTATTGAAGGAGGTCTGTCTTTGGGGATGTGTGTCACTTTTGGGAACTGAAATATCTGAGGAAGATCACCTTGCTGTCTGGCACCGATTCCTTGTTATTTCCCGATTTACGTGGCAGGGTTACTATCATAGTGATTCAGAGTACTGGACGGCAGCTAACTTTAGCATCTAAGAAAGCTTGAATACCTTTAACATAGTAACAGTGTATTAGGTTATTTAATGTAGAATATCCATGTCCACATAAGCCTGTACCTTATGACGAAAAGTCACCTTACTCTTCACCAGTTCCTGACAGGGTTCAGAAGAGGTGAGTGTTTCCTTGGAGCAGGGTGGTGATGGTGGAGTGAAGATGGTTAACTTAGATATAGCACTGGTTAACTACGTGTAATAGAACACACATTGAGTAATATCTAGCATGGTATTATCTGCTTGGGTAAGCCACCAGGTAATTATCTTCATTTTTTCTACTGAAATGGTCTAAAATCATTTTTATTTAGTTTTGTAATATAGTTTTTGCTTATATTTAACACCAATAAGGAGATTCATAAGGCTCTAAAGGCTTGATGCAAAAGAAACTGGTTGCTTTCCTTTACCGTTCAGTTGTGCTAACATTCGCTCTGCTTTCTCTGCCATTTCCATATGAGCTAGGGTGCCGCAGCCGTCCGCTTCAGAGCAAACTTATTCTAAGCTCTCATGTTTTCTGGGAAAAAGAACCAATATAAGTGATGTGGTTTAGAAGGCATGGCCTTCCGTCTTCTGCTAGGATAGACTAAATAGATCTTGTATGTTGGTGAAAAGTAAATGATGCCAGGAAGCTCTTAGATCCGTATTTGTACAAGAGATATGATTGGTTTTCAGGGAAGTTTTCTAAGATGTCAGAGAAGAACGAGAACACTCTAAACTAGATTATTTTCATGTGATGAGCACATGGCACGAACTATTAGAAGACAGATAATATATCCTGTGTCAGATCCTATGATAGAGATACATCCACAAGGGGTATTTTATCCCTTTGCTACTCCAAGTAAAGAGAACATCACCCATTTAGATTAACTCAGCGTTTAAAAAACTTTTCACCTAGGAGCACTTGGGTGACTCAGTCAGTTGAACGACTGACTTTTAGAAAAAAATTTTTTTTAATGTTTATTTATATTTGGGGGGGGGTGATAGACAAAGCATGAGCAGGGGAGGGGCAGAGAGAGAGGTAGACACAGAATCTGAAGCAGGCTCAAGGCTCTGAGCTGTCAGCACAGAGCCTGACATGGAGCTCAAACCCATGGACCACAAGATCGTGACCTGAGCTGAAGTTGGACACTTAACTGACTGAGCCACCCAGGCGCTCCAAAGCTTCTGACTCTTGATTTTGACTCAGGTCATGATCCCAGGGTCTTGGGATTGAGCCCCTCATTGCTCTGTGTTTCAAGCATGGAGCCTGCTTGGGATTCTCATTCTCTCTCTCTCTCCCTCCCTCTCTCTCTCTCTCTCTCTCTCTCTCTCTGCCTCTCCCCCATTCACTCATGCAAACACTTATTCTCTCTAAAATAAAAAAATAAAAATAAAAAACAAAAACAATATTTATAAAAAAAGGTTTTCACCTGTTATGGGGAAATAGCTTTTTATTTCTTCTGAGCTTTGTCTAAAAAGATTGCCTGTCTGTAGGAGACAGTGTGAAGCAACATATATTCTTTAATAGCAGTTTGCTAAAAGGAAGTTCTTTTCCCTTCCTCTCTAAAAAAATTTCTTGAAGGTTGAAGTTAAAAATGTCAGTAGGTTGGGGTACCTGGCTGGCTCAGTCTGGGAAGAATGCAACTCTTGATCTCGGGGTTGTAAGTTCAAGTCCCATGTTGAGCATAGAGATTACAAAATCTTTAAAAAAATGTCAGTAGGTTATATATTAAAAGAAAACAGGCTTTTTGTGATTCAAGGCAATCATTCTAAGTTGCATACAAATATAACAGATATGCTTTTTTTCTCCCTCTCATTACAGGTGGCTTTCTAGAAGATGACCATAGAGGACCTTCCAGATTTTCCAGTAGAAGGAAATTCTTTGATTGGAAGATACCCGTTTTTATTTCCAGGTTCTGATACACCAGTTGTCTTTTCCATTTCTGCAGCACCAATGCCTTCGGACTGTGGTATGTTAAGTAGCCATATGTATTTTCTGTAGACTGGAGACATGACTTCTATCTTATGCCCTTTTTGCATTCATAATTCTTCCTAAAACCATTTGCCATGGCTTTCATAAAATTGCTAGTTTTCCCTTTTCAAAAATACAATTGCCTTTTTCTGCCTCTTAAGCTAAATGCTTTATTTCTGCTGTCAGCTTTTTTATTATGTAAAAATGTTCATTTTAAGCACCACGATGGATTTAGAGGATCTTATTTTTAGAATCAGTGGTGCTTAGACATCTAGCATTCTTTAGCTATTGATATATTTATTTTGGTTAAATATACTGACTTGCTTAAAAAGCCATGTATTAAGACAAAACAAAATACTGTGAGCTAGCCATCTCTAAGGGCCCTGTTGTCTCTGAAATGCTAGGATCTAATTTACCAAATAATCACTGTTGAAATGATCCAAATTTGGGTGACAGTGTAATAAGTTATGTGTTTCAGTACATAAGCAAGCTGAATTTGGATCCTGTCCCAGCTGTCTTCTGTCGTAATTATAAGGTATACACAAATACAGTAAAACTTAAAAAAAATAGCCATATACTTAGGCAGGGAGAGTCAGACCTTTCCCTGGAATGTGGACTGGAATTGGCTCATATTTAAGTCGGCTCACTTAAATCTCCTTTGTAAAATGGTAAATTTAAAGCTATTCTAGTTTTTACCTATTTAGGCTTAATTTTCCCAGACGTATAATTTATCAGATAGTGGATAAAGGAATAAAAGAAAACAAGGAGATAAATTTGATAGATTTGTTACATTTCTAATTTAGTTAGAATTTTTCAAGTAAAATGTTGGGTCGTCATTTCATTGTCTTTGGAGGTAAAGATCATGCAATTCGTATTATTGTTTTTTATTTTTTTTGTTTAGAAATGCAACTTTTAAATTTTAGATATAAAATTATTAGATTGGGAATTTATCTAACTCAGTCATATTGATTTTAGTAACTGCTCATCTGCAAGTTCATATTCTATAGCAGCTTGCTTTGTTATCACCAAAAGTATTACATAAAACCTGTGCCTATATCCTGGAAGATATGCGCAACTTCTACAAAACACGGGCTGGGTTTATCTTCAGATATAACAAAATCAGTTTTGCGGGAAAAACCTTAAGTAAAGCACTTTGTACCTTGCTTATGGCACTTATTTCATTCTATCCTGAGTCATAATTGTGTGATCTCCTTTCCTAGACCATAGCTCTTTGGGATGGGGTAGCAATCAAGCTTTGTTTTAGCTTGTCTTAGGGCTAGTATAGTCATTTGTTGATTAGTTGCTCAGTCAGTGTTTGTCGAATAAATACATTGAATGTAAGGTGATAACGGATTTTGACCCTTTTGGATAACTGAAATTGAATATTGCCCATATGCTTAGAATATACATTCTTAGATTCCGAATGGACCTGTAGGTCAACTTTCCCTACTCACTTCTTAGGATAGAAATTGTATTTTCAGGATCTCTAATAATTAACCACTCAGCCACTTGGGTATCTTCAAGAGTAGGAGACTAATGAAATAGTCCATTTCATGGTTGAAAAGTTTTAGGTGTGATAAAATTGTTTTTGTATTTACACTCAAAATATGTCTCCTTGAAACTTTTGCCAACCAATACTAGTTTTTGTTATGTGAAACATACTTCTTTATATGAGAGCCTTCAACTATTTAGAGACAATTTGAATATTTTTACTTAGCCTGTACTTCCATAGGCTACATGTTTCTGGTTCCTTCATCAGTCCCTCAGTGTCCAGATTTCTAGACCCTTTTCATTCTGGTTGTTTCCTTCTTAGTACACTGTTGTCAGTGTCCCCTTTAAGAGTGGCATCCTGAATGTATTTATTAAGTATTTATTGAGGATCTGTTATGTGCTAGGTACTGTTCTAGATGCTGAGGATAGCACAGTGACCAAGACAGACATTCTAGCAGGAAAAGATAGTAAATAAATTAATAAACAAAACATAAATACCCCAGTCCATTTTGTGGAGAAAAGAAACAGGGTGCTGTGATAGAGGATAATGGAGCAAGCGTCTATTAGAGATGAGGTGGTCGTCTGGAGTCAGAGGAAGCTAGTCACAAAAAGATCTTGGAGAGAAGTGTTCCAGGCAGAAGAATAGGAAGTTAAAGGCACAGAGTTGGGGTAAAAGCCTTTGGTATATCCTGTGAACTAATGGAAGGCCATTGTGGCTGAGAAGCAAAGTGATTGAGGGGCAGAATGACAGGAGAGGAAGTTGGAGAGGAAGGCAGGGGGCAGATCATGCAGGGTTATATAGGCCTCGGCAAGGAATTTATATTTTATGCTAAGTGTAACTGAGAGCCATTGAATGTGAGGCTGAGAATGAGATTAAAACAAGAAGCAAAGAAAAACCAACCTGTACAAGCCAGAGCTTAGGCATATAGTTCAGTGTTGATTCTCAAGATGGTTACTCTGGGAGACAATATAAGGACTTTTGGAATCTTTTGCTTTGAATACCTTCAGAGCCAGTTTACACAGAACACATATCATGTATGTTATAAACCCCACAATGCAGTGTTATTACTTTTGTTTAAACAGTGAATTACCTCTTAAAGGGATTTAAGTAATAATAACAAATCTTATTTGCCCATGTAGTTACCATTTCTTCCAGTTTTCTTTATTGTGCAGATCTAGATTTCCAGTCAATGCCATTTTTTTTCTGCCCAGAGGGCTTCCTTTAACATTTCGTGTAGTGCCAGTCTGCTGGTGAGGAACGCTTGAAGCTTGTATATGTCTAAGGACATGTTTATATTACCTTCTCTTTTGAAAAATGTTTGCTGAGTATAGAATTCTAGGTTGATAGTTTTTTTTTTCTTTCAGTGCTTAAAGATGTTGCTCCATTGTCATTTTACTTGCATTGCTTCTGATAGGAAATCTGCTATCATTTTTGTTTCTCTGAATGTAATGTGTCTTTTTCCCTCCAGTTGCTTTTAAGATTTTCTACTTATTGGTTTTGAGCAATTTTTCTATGAGGTGTCTTGGTGTAATTTTTTTTTTTTTTAATGTTCTTGTGCTTGGGGTCTGTTAAGCTTCTTAGACCCATTGGTTTCACTTTTCATCAAGTTTGGGTAATCATTATTCCTTCAAATATTTTTCCTGCCCCTGAACCCTTTCAGACACTCCAGTTACATGAATATGAGACCACTTGAAGTTGTCCCACAGCTCACTGATGCGTTTTTCATGTTTTAAAAATTCTGTTTCGTTTTAGATAGTTTCTGTTGCTTTGTCTTCAAGTTCATTAACATTTTCTTCTGCAGTGTCTGATCAAACTGATGGTCTCACCCAGTGTAGTTTTCATCTCAGATGTTGTTTTCATCTCTAAAGTTCAATTTGTGTCTTTTTCATATCATTCATGTCTCTACTTAACTTTTTGAACATTTGGAATACAGTTACAATGGCTGGTTTAATATTATTTTCTGTTCATTATAATTTTTTAATGTTTATTTTTGAGAGAGAGAGAGAGAGAGAGCGAGCACATGTGAGAGCAGGGGAGGGACAGAGAGAGAGGGAGACAGAGGATCTGAAGTGGGCTCTGTGCTGACAGCGGACAGCCTGATGCAGGGCTCGAACTCACTATCCGTGAGATTGTGACCTGAGTGAAGTTGGACACTTAACTGACTGAGCTACCCAGACGCCCCACTGTTAATTATAATTTTTGTGTCTGTTTAAAAAAAATTTTTTTAAACATTTTTATTAATTTTTTTAATGTTTATTTACTTTTGAGAGAGAGAGAGAGAGAGAGAGAGAAGAGAGAGACAAAGTGCAAGCAGGCGAGGAATGGAGAGAGAGGGAGACATAGAATTCAAAGTCAGCTCCAGGCTCTGAGCTGTCAGCACAGAGCATGATGTGGGGCTCGAACTCTTGAACTGTGAGATTATGACCTGAACTGAAGTTGGACGCTAAACTGACTGAGCCACCCAGGTGCCCTTCTAGGTCTGTTTCAGTTGATTATCCTTGATTATGGGTCATGTTTTCCCCTTTCTTTGCATGCCTGGCAATCTTTGATTGGGTGCCAGTCATTGTGAGTTTACCTGTTCGATGCTGCATATTTTTCTATTCCTATAAATATTCTTAAAGTTTGTTCTGGGATGTAGTTAAGTTACTTGGAAATAGTTTGGCCCTTTCAGATGTCGTTTTATGATTTATTAGGTACTTCTGGAACAGTGCTAATCTCAGGAAGATTATTTTTTCCTATTTAGTGCTCTACCCAGTGCCCTGTGAATTTCTTTCCCAGTCTTTTTGGTAGGAATAGGCACGGTTTTAGGCCTTTTATGAGCACTGGGCTCTAATCCTTTTAATCCTTTTCTCTGGTTCTTTCTCTTACTTCGGGTTTTACTTGCAAATGTGTATTAAATACTCAGGAGGACCCTCCATAGGTCTTTGGGGTTCTTTTGCTGTGTGTCTCTCTCTCCTGATGCTCTTCTCTGTGAGCTTGAGCTTCCTTGATTTCCTTGGGTTCTCAGTGCTGTCCTCTCAACTTAGGGCGTCTTCTGGACTTCTCTTGGTTTCCCTCTCTCTGCACCGTAGTTGAGAAACCTGCGACAACTGTAAGGCTCACCTTATTTATATCTGTCTCTTGGGAGTCACTGTCTTTCATTGTCTTGATGTCCAGTGCTCCTGAAAACTGCATTTTATCTATTTCCTTTGTGTTTTTTTTTTTTTTGTTGTTGTTGTTGTTTAAGATGTAAGGGTAAATCTGGTCCCCATCACTCCATCTTGACATGATGTGGGTAAATGGGACACCCCTCTACCTTTCTTTTGATTAAAGCTTTTTTTTCCCCTGTATGGGCTTAAACGTTGGATTTAGTTAGATTTGTTAATTTGCAGTATAGCATAGAGGTTAAGATTACAAAGCAGTCTGTCTTTAATCCTGACTCAACCACCAACCAGTTGTGTGTTCTCAGGCAAATTACTTATTTTTTCTGCCCCTTCTTTGTTCCCTTTATTTCCCCTTTGATAAAATGAGAACAATAATAGTGCCTACCTCATATGGTCATTATGAGGATTAAATTAGGTGATATATATGAAGTGCATAGAACAGTCTCTGGCATCTATTAAGTACTTAACAAGTGTATCATTATTATTATTATTTAAATGAGCTACCTGCTTTTTGCCATCACCTCCGTATATAATTACTGAAGCATTGTTATATACTTTATTGTTTATTGGGCGACTGCTCCCTCTCCCTACTCAGGCCATTATTATTTTTAGTTCAGATGTTATTGCTTATTTATCTTACATTTACTTTCTAGATTTTTGCTACTCAAAGTGTGATCTTTAGTCTGGTAGCATAGGCATCACTGGGAGTCTGTTAGAAAGGCAATCCCAGGCCCCACTTGAGATTTACTGTGTCAGAATCTACATTGTAACAAGGTCCCTAGGTGATTCCTATCTACATTAATGTTTGAGAAGCTCTGCTACAGGTGAGCAGTAGAGTAATTTTGTATCTCCTCTCACAAATAAGTCTTGGTGAGATTTTGATTAGACCTGAAATTATTTTAAGTAATTGTTTTTGGTAAAATCGACAGTTTTAAATATTTTATTATTTAGTTCAGCAACATGATATGTCTTACTCCATTTAAATCCCTCTCCTCTTCCAATTTTCTATAAATAAGCCTCACACATTCATTGGTATGTTTGTTACCTTGATTGAAATTGTGTGCAGGATTCTTTTCCTGTTGCTTTTCATTTTTTAAAATAGGAAATCATATAAAAATGCACAAAATATAATAATAGGAAGCATGTAAGTCATATATATCTACCATCAGAAAGAATAGATATTATATTTTGTCATTTTTCCTTTAGCTCTTGTTTTTTAGTTTACAAGAAAACCTTGAAGTTGAAATTCCTTCTGTTTTCCTTTGGTCCTATTCCCCTTGCTCTCCAGACGTAACCACTATCTTAAATTTAGTGTGACTATTCCAGACCATATTATTATATATTTATTACATATATGAGCATCCATAAACAATGTATAGTATTATTTTGTGTATTTGTAATTCTATGTAAATGATAGATTTGCATATTATTCTATAGCTTATCGTTGAGTATGTTTTTTTGAGACCTGTGCTTATCAGTTAATGACTTAGTTATCTTAATTCATTTATTTAGTTGTCAAAAAGCAAAAGATAGAATATGCCACTCCTATCCATTCCTTTATGGAGAGATGTTTCAGCCCAAACATTTCGCCATTATAATTAATACCAGAAGAAGAATTCTTGAACAGACACATGCAGACACGTGCAGAAGAGTCTCTTTAGGTATATATTTAGAAGTCTCTCTACTAGAAATGCCCAATACCTAGGAAAGGGACTCATCCATAAATACTTATTGGAATAGATAAATCAATTAGACACCCCCTCCCCAGTCTAGTCAACTGCTGATTATGAGAAACGTGCCCAAATCTGTGTTTAAGAAACCATGCAAGGTGCTTCTCCATGTTGGGTACCAGTTCTTTTCCGGGTCTTCCCTTCTGAAGCCAGAGGACCATTCTGTTGTCTGAGATTTTGGGTGGTATCTTACTCTAGTTTTAGTCTTTCTGATTCTCTTCTAATGGACTGCGGCTCCCCTTTATACACATCCTCGGTTGTGTGCTTTTCTACTCACCTTTTAGTTATCCCGATTCTAAAAGTATGAATTATGTGTACGTAAGTATAATTTTGGAAAATATATAAAAAAATAAAGAACATAAAAAAGATGAATCCTGCTACTCATTTATGTCATTAGGAGCTGAGTTCAATAGTGAATTCTCAGGGTGCCTGGGTGGCTCAGTCGGTTGAGCATCTGACTATGGCTCAGGTCAGGATCTCGTGGTTCATGGGTTCGAGCCCCGCATTGAGCTCTGTGCTGACAGCTCAGAGCCTGCAGCCTGCTTCAGATTCTGTGTCTCCCTGTCTCTCTGCCCCTCCCCTACTCATGCCCTGTCTCTCTCTCTCTCAAAAATAAACAAACATTAAAAAATTAAAAAAAATAGCAAATTCTCTTTGGGAGGCAGTACAGTAGAGGAAGGAAGATAGACTTTGGATATAGGACTGGCTTTCTATTCCAGATTTGCCACTTACTACCTGTGCGACTTTGAGCAAGTATGATTTAGTCCGAGCTTTGGTTTCTTTATCTGCAAAATGAGAACGATAATCCTTCCTAGGTAAGGTGTTTGTGAGGACTTGTAAGGTGTTTGGTAAATTGTAAGCCCTCAGCAAATATTGGTTCACTAATGCTTTCCTTCTTTAAATGCTTCTGGTTTTTTAGATTCTTTGCCCTCCCTTTTTTAGATTCTTCAAGATGTTAAAATCTGATTTTCTTCCATTCTCTTTTATCCTCTAGCCATAGGATGACCAAAGTTTTCTATGAATCTTAGAAAAATTTTAAGAGATATTTAGATTGCGTTGTTTTGCTAATATTCTACATTTCTACTAATACACATTCCTAAGTAACCCAGTCACTCTGTCCCAAGGTGTCACTTCTGTGTCGCCAGATATTGTTGCCTAATTGGTTGGCATGGCAGTTCTCCTTGTGCCTTTTCAGTGCATAAAAATAACGCCTGTTTCTTATGGAAAATTAGGCAAATACAGAGAAATAAAAAGAATATTTAAAATTACAGACTCATTGATATTTTGGTATTTTTCTCCTTTTATGTGTGTTGATGTGAGTCTACTGTTCATGATATATTTATGTTGTAAGAGCTGAAAATATTGATAAAATTTGACAGAGTTTCTGTGCCTTAGAAGTAATTCTTGGAAAGTTCAGTGTTTGAGATAGGTGCACTCACATTTTGTTCCATCTGTAAAAAATGTAGTGTGATGAGCAGAAGTCTCGTTCTCCCAGCTGTTTAGGAATGCTCCATACTTTTTTGGCTCTCTTGACGTTGGTTTTGAAAATTGCTTGAGGTAAACTTACTTTTGCTAGGATCTAAAAATATTTGTATCATTTGAGCCTTGGTCTTATTGTTTATTATTTTCAATATACTTATTTGGAACTTTTAATAAGTTTAATTCACACTTTTTTTTTTTAATTTCAGAGTTTTCTTTCTTTGATCCTAATGATACAGCGTGCCAGGAAATTCTCTTCGATCCTAAAACTTCTGTATCAGAATTATTTGCCATTTTAAGACAGTGGGTTCCTCAGGTCCAGCAAAACATTGACATTATTGGAAATGAGGTAAGGAATTCCTACGTTTTACATTTTGCATCATTGGGATTGTTAATTGTATAGATGCCCCCCTCCAAACCCCGCCATCTGAATGAAAAGGTGGTGATAGCCGGGAAACCTTTGAAAGATTCTGATGTTTATTCTTCGTATCTCCAGGCTTCGCTCAGAGCAGCCGAGTTTGTATTGTACGTTCTTTCCGTTGCTCCCTCATGCTGCTCATTTGCTTACGCCTGGAGCTCTGGCGTTATAGACTCTTGGTGGCCGCTGGCATTTTCCATATTTCCTTTCTTTGTACAAATTGATTTTGTTAACTTTAAAAATTACACTGCATGAGGAGATTTGATTACCGACATGTTTTATCTTTACTTTTAGGTGGTTTGGTAAAGATCTAGCTTAAGTATAGTCTTAAAAAATATTTGATTTTTTGAAGGAGGGAAGAAAAGAGTAACTGGGTTCCTTGATCTGAACATTGTCATGCTGTAAGGAGAGAGAGCTTATCTATATTTTTTCAAATACCATTAAGCCCATTAGAAAGAAAATTGTGCTGATCCTTGAGAGGTTAAGTAAGGTACATATTGGGAGTGCCAGGTTACCCTGGAATAGTCTTTAACAATTTCCTTCAGTCTACTGACAAGTTCGGTTTTCATCGTTGTTATTGGATTTAGACTTTAAAGCTTATCCTTAAGATAAGCCCGTTCTACATACTCATTTATTGAGAACTAATTCCGATAAGATGGACTAACCTGGTTCTCAGCGTGGGTTTGAAATCTGTTTTAAGTAGTCACGTTGTTATCATATCATCCTTGGTTTCCTCAGATCCTTAAGAGAGGTTGCAATGTGAATGACAGAGATGGATTGACAGATATGACTCTTTTACATTACACTTGCAAATCTGGAGCCCATGGTATTGGTAAGTGTGTGGCAAACTACTAGTGGCTTAAGACATCTGTATTTGTGTTTGTATAAGCTGTGTTTATGCCATCCAGAGTCCCTGGGAGGGTGCCTAGCTGATGATGATAATATCCCCTGAATAGGCAAGCATTCAGTGGGGTCTTCCCCCAAAATCTTGTTCCCATCCCTCCCTTTTTTCAGCGGGGTCTTTATAGTCTCCTGGTACATCCCAACTTTTCTAGAGCAGACTTCATTGCTACATGCTTGCTAGGTGAGAGTACCCAGTAACACCCTGAACCTTACTGAGAGTTTACAGCAAGGTTAGACAATCCAAGCTGTTTTCCCTATAGACCCCAGTCTTTAGGCCTGTCTGAGGGGTATTTCTGTATACATAACATATACGCATATTTTTCTCAGATTGGTGTTCTGTGCTTTACCATTGTGTAAACCCGTCTCTATTACTTAATGATATATTGTGAATCTCTCTCCCTGTTTCAGTAGTCTGATATAGGCTTCTTAAGCTGTTGATGAAAGACTTTTTTTCCTACAATCCATCATGGACTGATTCTTTTTGTAAAATAAAGTAAAAATGAAATTATAATAGAAAAATGAAATAAAGATATAAAATACAAGCTCACTTGTTTTTCAAAATGCATAAAATTACATTTTGATTAATATATTCTGAAGAAATGATTGTATAGGGAAAAAGAAAAGGGTTATCAAAAGAACAGAGTAATTACAGTTTGGGGCTGGTAGTGGTCCACAGAGCACACTCTGAGTAGCACTAATCTAGTGCACTGCTTTTATTTTTTTAAAGTAGACTTCACGTCCAGCACAAAGTCCAATGTGGGGGTTGAACTCATGACCCTGAGATCATGGCCTGAGCAGAGATCAAGAGTCAGACACCTAACCACCCAGGCACCCCTAGTACATTGCTTTTAAGGGCTTTATATAAGTATTTCATTATGTGGATGACTTATAATTTATTTAACCAGTTTCATATTCTTGTGCTTTTAGAATTTTTAGAATAAAATTTATTATTTATTTATAAAGTAGTTTCAGAATTTTATTCATTATAAAAAGTGCTGTAATGAGCATCTTTATAGCTAAGTGTTTATCCGTATCTCTGAGTATGATTATTTTCTTAGAATAAATTGCTTGTAAGTGAAATTTTTGAGGTGTATGTGTATATTCGGTATGCTGTTTACTTTGGCTTTTTAAGTGAGGTGGTAGATTGGAACTTCAGTTTGTACCGAAGAAGAATAACTTAGAAAACTTTCTTTAGGTGATGTTGATACAGCTGTAAAATTTGCAACTCAACTTATTGATCTGGGAGCAGATGTTAGTTTGCGGAGTCGCTGGACAAATATGAATGCTTTGCATTATGCTGCTTATTTTGATGTACCTGAGCTTATAAAAGTGATTTTGAAGACATCTAAACCAAAAGGCAAGTTCTGTAAGATCACCATTGGCTGTTATCAGTTGAACACTTTATTAGTGGCATAAAAATTAAAATTCAAAGAGATTTTTACTTCTAATCCATCTTGTTCCATATGACCTCTAATCCCACTTTTTTTTTTCAGGAATAGTTTAATATTTCTCTGTTGAGGGTTAATTACTGTCATTAAACAAAAGGCTTGGTACAAAGAGATACAAATTAAAAATACAAAATAGTGTTCTCTGGGTCCTTATATCTGCAAATTCCACAGTATAACATGGATTTTATAAGTGTAATTGAATCTGTGTGCTATATAATTCTTCCGTCTTGAGTAGCCAGAAATAGAAAAATAAAGCTTTCAGAGCCAAGCATTGAAATCATAAAGAGTGTTTTAGGTGGCATTCGGTTCTGAAATTCTGTGATTCCACTGAAGGACACAATTTCAAGGTGTTTTGTTTTTTCCCCCCATTCCTATCTTGATGGTGATACCCTAAATTGAACATCAGAATGTCTAAATTACAGTCCTGGCATTTTAACTTTTTCTCTGGTCTTCTCAAGTGGGTCAGTTTTCTACTGAGAAAAAAAATGAGAGCAAGTGCAGTAGCAATAGTTTAAGTTGAAGGTGGACAGGATACGGTGTTCTCCCCATTTGTAGAAGACTTGTTTTATGGATTCAGTAGCTAAATTTCCCAGAATGTTTGTTTCTTATCTGCTTTGTATAATCATCCATTTTATCTTTAACTTTTACCTTTTACTTTTTGATTGATGTTAGGAAGAAAGGCTCTTTTGATCATACAGCGTCTTGAATCTCAGGAAGGTTTGTCCTGAGCATGTCTTGGTTGTTTGCAGTTGTTGGTGTAGGGCATGTGGGCTGGTGTGGTTTAGAGTAAGATAGGGTTAGCGGAACCAAGTATTTAAAACCCTTGTTTTAGAAAACATTGAAAATGGGATTCCCAAATCTGGCAGATTTCTTGTGTCTAAATACAGCGTCATGATGATTTATTGAAAGGTTATTAAAATGTCCTTAGAATTGCAAGATTCTTTTTTTCCTACTATGAAGTTCAAGTTCATTTGTTTGATAAAGTTTATTATGAATTAATATGATTTGCAAGGATTTGTATGTTTAATTAGTCTTTAACTTATCCCTGATTTGAAAATTCTGCATTGTTTTACCTACTACTTTTTATGTAAAGGGCCAGATAGGAAATACTATAGGCTTGTGGATCACTGGAACTTCTTGATTCTGCACTTATGGCACGCATCTAGCCAGAGAATATGTACAAATGTATGTGGCCATGTTCCAATAAAACTTTATTTATAAAAACAGATGATGAGTTGTGCTTGGCCCCTGGGCCATAGTTGGCTGGTTCCTGACCTAAACCCTACTACCTCATTGCAGTTGTCATGGCACATATGCAAGAGGTTGGTGAGAGATTGTGTTCAGATAGTTACCTTTACAAATGTGGATTATTACCGTTAATTTCTTTTAAATATAGTTTGTGATATTGGAAAAGCTATGATAATGTCAGTTCTTGTTGTAATGATATTTTATTGTACTATGAAAATAATTGGTTAGCCAGGTTGTAATATGGATATTATATGTGTGAATGGTGATGACATATGCGATTACATATGTGACAAATATGTGAAAGGGTGGTTCTAGTGAGTTGGTTTAAGTCTCATAAGTGGCTTAGTAAGGTTCTACTCCAACCAAGACAAACAAACAGACAGACAAACCCAACCCATCTCCTTATATAGTGTAATAGCTAAATGTAAATTTTTAGTTCATATACTTGTGGTGTTTAATTGCAGATGTAGATGCCACTTGCAGTGACTTTAATTTTGGAACAGCTCTGCATATTGCTGCGTATAACTTGTGCGCAAGTACCGTGAGATGCTTGTTGGAGCATGGCGCAAATCCCGCATTTAGGGTAAGAGGCTAAATTAAAAATGAAAAATATTAGAAGAGTGAAAATGTCTAATTACTTCCCAGTAAGGAGTTGTATCTGGATGTTGTTATAGAATCTGTATGAGGAAAGAATTTATGTTTTTGTGCTGGATATAAAGACTAATGGTGATCAACTTTATCTCAAATAATTATAAGGCATAGCAGTGAATTTCAGTCCCTTTACAGCGATGAGTTCTACAAAATTTCCTTTCATTCAGTGAAGTAAAATGTTCCTTCAAGTGTTACCATCTTTGAGTTTAAGTATCTTTCATTTAGTTTTTTGATGTAGTTAGCCATCAAAAATACTTACGTTAAAGTTATATTTCTATGTTAAATCATATTTTAAATTCTTTTGGAAAAACATTCTAGAAAAAATTTTTAAAATGCGCACTTAAGAGTGGACTAAACATTTAAAAATTAAGTTAAAGGAAAAATTAATTTTTTCATGGTAATTGTGTTACTAATTTACAAAGTTAACACACAGGATTGAATTTCATAGTCTTTAAATCTTTGGCATTTTATCGTCTTCACAGAGTGGCTCGCAATGTTCTTTTTCTTAATATTAACAGCAGTGACTTGCTCTGGTGGGGATTCTTAATGGGGTCTGCGCCTTCCCTTGAAGGGACAGGAGTGGGCAGTGTTTGAAAAAGCCTCTTCCCACCCCCTTTTCCTCTCCCCCTCCCTGCTTTCTGGTTTCCCTTCTCCTTACTTCTTTCTACCACACTTTCTGTTTAATCCCATCATTAGTTAATTAACTCTTCTCTTTCCGTCTCCCCTCCCCCCCACTCTCCCTCCCTCTTTTTCTGTTGTTTATTGGGCACTGGGAGAATACAACAATAAATAAAAGTTTTTGTCTCCAAAGAGAATATAGTCCAGAGGGGAGGATGGACAAGTAATTTTACTGTAGTGTGTTGCATTCAGTGGGTTACGATGTGGGAGTGGGCACAGAGTGCCATGGGGTCACATACCAGGGGTGTCTCTCTAAGCCCTGGGAAGGCTTTCTGGCAAAGGTGACATTGAGCACTTAATCATAGGAACTAACCGGTTAGAGGAGTGAGGTGCGAAGGGCGGTTTAGGCAGAGAGGAGAGCAGCATGCACGAAACCTAGGAGATGATCGTGCGGGTTGGTTGGAATGTGAAGGTCATACGTGTGCTTTTCCTAGTACGACTGTTGACAAGACCTCATTAGTGGGGAGAACATTTTGAATTTAGGAAGAGGCATGCCATTGAGGTAGATTACCAGTTCAAGCCAGAAATAATACTAGATTATTGTATTTTGAAGGTTAATACTTTCAAAAAAAAGAAACAGCCCACACGTGGGTCAGCAGCAGTCCCTGGCTCATAAATGTGATAACCACAATTTTAGAAGAAAATGGAATTCTGTAATTAATCATGAACAAGCTTTCTTATGTTAGCATGACATCATCGCTGTATTTTATTATTCTTTAGTATTTTTTTAAACAAGTTTTAGTTGCCTAATTTTCTAGGAATTGACGTAAGTGTGTGACTTGCTCTAGAAAAGTGAGGACTTAAAAACCTAAAGTAAAATAGTCATTGTAAATATAGCTTATAGCTTATCAGTACAAGGTTAAAAAAAATTCCCCCCCTTCTTTTTTTATCAAGAGTAATTGTGCTATACACGCCTTTATTATATTTTGTATATATTTTTTGAAATCTGGGATTAAAATCGGCCCACCACCATCTCAGCAATTTGATAACAAGTCTTCCTACCATATGTTTACTTAGGACCAAACTGACTTAAATTTTAAAACAAAGAATGTGAGGCACTTGCACACCGAGTGTGTTCTAAGAGCCTCATACTTTCTTCCGTATGGAGCATTTGAAGATAATCAGTAGAGAAGACAAGGAAAAGAAGTTTCTCAGCAAAAGAATCTTGATTCATCTTATTAAACCAAGATTACAGTCTGGAAACACTTTTACTGAGTCCAAGTTTTTTGGTTAGGGAACACGTAAGACAGATACCACGTTTGAGGGAAGGAGAGCCCTGAGTAGGAGAAATTGTGGCTGGGTCTAGCAGGTCCTAGACATGGATTCAAATGTCACCTCTGCCAGGAATCACGTAAATGACTTTGAGTGAGTCATTAATCTTTTCTGGCTGAATTTTCCTAATTGACAAACCGGAAATATTAGTAATATTTTACTTGTTTAGTTGGTTATTGTCTCTCCTCACATCAAGAAAAAGCGTGGATATTTTTATCTGTTTTATTCATAAGCTTTTCTCGATGTGAGAATCAAATGAGACAATTTGTGTGACAGGATTTGGTTATAGAAGCACCGTGCAAATGCTAGTGGGCTCGTAACTGACCATTTTATCTTGTCGCAGGATAAATCCAAGGATGCAGTCTCTCCTTTGTAGGGAGACGAGCTGTCTTCTTGATTATAGCCCAAATTTAGAAGTATCGAAGCTGTAGTTTCTATTCCTGAAATCTGAGTCACTCCACGAGTGGGCAGGACGGGTCAGGTCACAGAGCCGAGGCGGCGGCTGTGGAATAGTGGACAGAATCTCGGATCTGGGGTTGGGAAGCCAGCCGGTGCTGTGACCTGTCTTTCAGCCTGCCTTCTCTAGACCTGCGCAGCCAGGCATGCTGTCCGCTCATGACCTCAGCATTCGCTCTTGCCCGAGCCTGGGCCGCCTCTCCCCACCAGCTCCCCTGCATGGTGCTCCCGCATCTCCCCCGGCCTCTGCGTCAGTGCGTCTCAGCGCCGCATCCTTCCCTGACCACTGTGCACACACGGACACCACCCCCCGGGTGTCCTCCACCTCCTTCCCTGAATTGTTTTTCTCTCTCTGCCGCTTTTTACCATTTAAGATACCCTATTCTTGGCTCGTTTGATTGTTTGTAGTCTGTTTTTCCCACCAGAAGGTGTGCTTTTTGAGGGCAGGGTTTTTTCTCCTCACTGTGGCGTCAGGAGCATTCAGAATAGTGTCTGGCATGTAGTAGATGTTCAGTAAATAGTCTGAATAAATACATGAGGAATGAGTTTAACTTAAATTTTTAAAAACTTTTTTTTTTTTTTAACGATCGTGTATGACTGCGTAGAGCTTTGGAGTAGACACGAATTGAAGTTGTTCCCTTCTGTTTGTAGAACGACAAAGGACAGATCCCTGCTGATGTTGTTCCAGACCCGGTTGAAATGCCACTAGAAATGGCCGATGCCGCAGCCACCGCTAAAGAAATCAAGCAGATGCTGTTAGACGCGGTGCCTCTGTCGTGCGACATTTCGAAGCCCATGCTCCCCAACTATGATCGTGTTACTAGCAAGGCGATGCTTGCGTCTCTCGGTCTGAAGTTGGGGGATCGTGTTGTTATTGCAGGACAGAAGGTATAGTAAGTAACTGCGGTCTCTAAAGCTGTGTCTGAGGTCATAGTGTTTGTGGCCTGGGTGCCAAGGGTGTATACAGTGTGGCCAGAGTTTGGAGTTTTTTTTTTTTTTTTTTTAAAGTGCAATGTGTAAGTAGAAGCATACTTAACGGAAACTGTGACACTTAGATGCACATTTACTATGAAGTATGATCTAAGAATATAAATGACTTGGACTTAGTCATGAAGAAGTCTTTGCAGGAGAGCGAAGGGTGGAGTACCGGAGAACCATTGAGGGAATTTAGAGGCGTGAGCTGAGACACTGCTGAGCCTGAACTGTCTCCTTGCAGCCAGCCCCCTGCCGTCCTCAGCGGGTGTTCCCACTAGGACTACCTGGCAGCGAAGGAGCAAAGGAGACCTTGCCATTCATGGGTGTTTGGCTCTGAGATCCCATTACCAGAGAGCCTGATAATAAAAGTGTATGTGGAAAGAAGCTCCCCCCCCCCCCCCGCCACAGATACTCTAGATGCCTCTTTTTCTCCAAAGCCCCAGTTTCCTTTTGGCACTTACTTGTTGCCATTCTCTCTTTTCTAATACCTCATAAGGAAGGGCTGTTGCTTTTTCTTTTTCTTTTCCTTAGCTTTGAAGTTAATGGGGAGCTTGGTGTCAAGAATGGAACAGGGCACTCCTGCCTGCCTATGGAATTTCCTAACACAGTTATGTCTAAATACTTGGGTGGGCTTGTGGGAAGGGTGATGCGGGCTCCTCAGAAAACATGAAAATTGGGAAGTTGGATTTACTGAGAAAATTGCTTCAAAAAGGAAGGTAAACTACAAACAATTATGTTGAGAATGACGTTTGCCAACTTCCAAAAGAATATATCCATAGGACTTTTATAGCTTTTATTATTTTTATTTCTTAACTTGGGATTATATTCAGCCTCCTTAGTCTTCCTGTCTTATGCCTGAGAATGGGTGTTTAGAGAGTTATTCTATCTATCTTATCTTTTATTTTGGATAATTTAAAGCTATACAAAAGTAGAAGCATATAATGAGTGCGCACCTACCAGTCGGCTGGTTTAACGTGATCACCTCATGGCTGTCCTGCTTCCTTTATTCTTTCTCTCAGCTCGCTGCTTGTCTTTTCATCCTTTTAGGGATGTCTTTTAAGGAGCAGAAGTTCATTTATTTTGAGAGAGAGAGAGAGTGAAGGGGGTTGGAGCAGAGAGAGAGAGAGAGAGAAGCCCAAGCAGGCTTTGAGCTGACAGGCTCTGATGTGGGGTTCCATCCCTTGAACTGAACCATGAGATCATGACCTGAGCCGGAACCAAGAGTCAGATGCTCCGCCAACTGAGCCACCCAGGTGCCCCTCAAAGAGCAGAAGTTTTAAATTTTGATGAAGTCCATTTTATCAACTTTTCCTTATATGGATTGTGTGTTTAGCATAGCTAAGAAATTTGCCATTCTGTCATAGTACAGAAGAAGATAGAGTACATACACTTTCTCCCAGAAGTTTATAGTTTTAGGTTTTACAATTAGTTTTATATTTAATTTTGAGTTCAGTTTTGTACAGAGTGCTAGGTCTAGAGTTTCTTTCTCTTTTTTTGCATCTGATTATCTATTCCTGCACCATATTTTGACAAGACTGTTCTTTCTCTCTTGAATTGCCCTTGCCCCTTTGCCAACTGACCTTATGTGTATGGGTGTATTTCTGGGTTTTATTCTGCTCCGTCGTGCAGTGATTATCCTTTCTTCAGTACTACTCTGTCTCGAGTGCTGGAGCTTTAGAGTGAGTCTTGCAGTCAGATGTTGTTAGGCCTTCGGTTTTGTTTTGTTTTTGTTTCTTTGTCTTTCCATGTACATTATAGAATCAGCTTGTGGATTTAAAATCCTACAAAAAGTCCCGTTGGGATTTCGGATAGAGTTGTGTTGACATAGATCAGTTGAGGGGAACGAATGTCTTAGAGATACGGAGTCTTTCAAACACAAGCACAATATATCTGTATTTAATAGGTGTTTGATTTATTTCATCAGTTTTGTGGTTTTAGGCATTTAAATATTGCATATACCTTGTTAGATTTATACCTAAATTTTTCGTGATCTTTGGTGCTATTGTAAATGGTGGTGTTTTGGAAATTTCTTATAGATATACAGTTGATTTTTGTATATGGACCATATACCCTGTAACCTTGGCCAATTTATGAATTCTCATAAATTTGCGGATTCTTTGGGACATCCTGTGGAAACAGTCATGTTGTCTGTGAATAGAGACGGTTTTCTTTCTTTCCAATCTGTATGCCTTTCATTTGTTTTTCTTGCCTAGTTTCATTGCCTAGGCCCTCCAGTACAGTGATGAGTAGAAGCAGTAAGAACTGATCAATTGTCCTGCTCCCCATCTGGAGGAGAAAGCACTCAGCCTTTCATCATTAAGTGTCGTAATCGTTAACTGTAGACTTTGTGGGCATCTTTTACTAAGTTGTGGAAGTTCCCATCTAATCCTGGCTTGCTGGGAGTTGTTTTTTTTTAAATTCTTTTTATCATGAAAGGATGTTTGAAATTTGCTAAAGGCGTTTTCTGCATTTGTTGAGAGAATAAGTTCTTTCAACCTCCTTTAGTCTGTGGTTACGATGAATGATATTGATTAATTCTCAAATGTTGAACTAACCTTGCTTTCTCATGATAAGCCTTACTTGGTCATGACACTGGATTTGATTTGCTCTGTATCCCTGGGTTCTATATATTGCTGGATTTGATTCACTCTCATTTTGTTGAGGATCCTTGTGTCTGGTTTTGGTATCAAGGGTAATGCTGGGAATGAGTTGAGAATTAGTCCTTCCACTTTTATATTCTATCTAGGTTTGTGTAGAATTGATTATTTTTTCCTTAGATTCTTTGGTAGAATTGGCCAGTGAGTCTGTCAGATTCTGCAGGGTTTTTTTGTTTTGTTTCATTTTGTTTTTGTAGAAGGTTTTAAAGTATAATTTCAATTCAGGTGTGGGCTTTGACACTTTGTATCTTTTAAGGAATTGGAACATTTTATCTTATCTCATTCATTTAGTTTACAGGCATAGAGTTGTTCATAGTATTTTCTTACTATTATTATTTTTTAATGTTTATTTATTCTTGAGAGAGAGAGAGAGAGAGAGAGAGAGAGAGCATGCACACCAGTGGGGGAGGGGCAGAGAGAGAGAGAGAACAGACTCTGTGCTGACAGCACAGAGTCTGATATGGCCCTTGAACCCATGAACCCTGGGAGATCATGACCTGAGCCGAAGTCGGCTGCTTAACTGACTGAGCCACCCAGGTGCCCCCTTTCTTACTATTCTTTAAATGGCTGAGGGAATGTAACACTGTCCTGCTTTCATTCATGATGTTTGCAGTTTGTGTCCTCTCTTATTTTTCTCTTGGTCTCTAGCTAGAAGTTTATTAATCTTATTTATCCTTACAAATAACCACTTTTGGTTTCGTTGATATTCTTCATTATTTTTCTTTCTTAATTTCTAATCTTTATTGTTTCTTTCCTTTGGGTTGCTTTGCGTCTTCACTTTCTAGTGTTTTAAAACGGAAGTTTAGATCATTGATTTGAGGTCTTTCTAATACCAGTGTTTAATGCTATAGATTTCCCTCTAAGCACTGCTTTTGTTGCATCCCACAAACTTTCACATATTGTGTTACCATTTTCATTCAGTTCAAAGTGTTTTCAAATTTCCTTGTGATTTTCTCTTTCACCATGGGTTATTTGGGAGTATACTGTTTCATTTCCAAATATTTGGAGATTTTTCAAAATCAGTTGTTGGGTACATACAGATTTAGAATTCTTATGTCTTTTTGGTGAATTGACCATTATCATTATATAATATTTCCTTTTGTCTCTGGTAATATTACTGTTCTGAAGTCTACTTTGAGAGAATGATTTTTAAAAACTTCCATAAAGTCGGCAAGAGTAGCACATTTAGAGTTACTAGTAATCCTCAAAATTTATTCTGATTTATGTTTTCTTTAGGTTGGAACATTAAGATTTTGTGGAACAACTGAATTTGCAAGTGGGCAGTGGGCTGGTATTGAGTTGGATGAACCAGAAGGAAAAAACAATGGAAGTGTTGGGAAAATCCAGTATTTTAAATGTGCCCCCAAATATGGTAAGGGAGAATGGTCTAACTTAATGAGAATTAGTTTAAGATAATCATATGAACTCTTTTATTGTTTTTAAATAAAACTTTCCTCCTGGTTACCTGTGTAATAAATGCAGGGGCTGCCCTGTTCTTGCTATGAGCAGTACAGTGATTGGGAGATGGTGTCTCACCAGGAGTACACCCGGCTCTGTGGAACTCCCATCAGTCCTGCCCAGGGAGCTCCCATGACTGAGGAAGGGACTTCGTTATCAAGGAAGCGCAAGAGCTCTGGAGGTGGAAAAACTTGAAAACTTCAAATAGCAAATGAGGCCAATTTTATAACGTTCTCCTGAGATGGGATGATTCTTTCTTTTTCTGACAGATGTTTGTTTAAATTCATATTCTCTGTCTCTCTCTCTCTCTCTCTCTTTCTCTCTCTCTCATACACACACACACACACACACACACACAACGCACGCACCTCTTGGCATATTGAATTAAATTTGTCACTTACGATTTTGTGAATATTTTTCCTTGCCATGAAATATTCTTCTAGAACATTAATTTCTCTGGTTGTTCAGTATTTCCTATTATAGCACCACAAGGAGGCACTATGACTTAATGCTGAAGTCCTTGCTTGGAGTCTGACTGCATGGGTATGAAATCAGCTTCCCTACCTTCCAGCTATGTGACCTTAATTCTCTTCTTGTGCCTCAGTTTGTCTTCAGTAAAGTGGGGCTAACAATACCTCAAGAGTTTGTGCGATAAATGTATAAAGCACCTTGAATAGTGCGGAATTCCCTCTTAGCACTCAACAAATGGTGGCTATTTGCTAGCTGTTATGCGTTTACCAAAGTTACTAGTTTCCTTTTGTCATACGCTTAAAATGGAGCATCGTTTTTTGGTCTATTTTTAATTTTTTATTTATGAAAATCTTTTTTGTATAAAATTTGAAAAACACAAAAAAGGTTAAAAGAAGATAAAATCGCCTGTATATTTCTTCTATTCAGTTCTTTTCATGAAATGTGGATGATATAGTTATATATATTTTGCATTTTTACTTGACATGCTATTATAATTTACCCAAATAATTAAATATTGTTTCAAAATGTGATTTTTAATGGCTGCATTTTCTTTAATTTTTCCAATTTGATGACTGAAACTTTCTATGTTTGAACTCATATTTCTTTGATTGTGGTAAAATAAAACATTTAAAATGTTTTACTGTGATATAGATATTTTTTGTGTTATCCTGGCAATTGTCCAGAAATAATTGTTCGTATTACTTGCTTACTAAATGATTGTGAGATTAGTGGGTTTTTAAAAACTTCAGAAACACAAATACATATTTAAGATATTAAACTGTAACAGTTATTACAGATGTTTTGCCCAGTTTGTCATTTGCCTTTGAACTTCATTTGCAGTGTTTTGGCACAAAGTTTTATGTAGTTAAGACTTTTTCTTTATAACTTCTTACATTGCTTTTATGCTTAGATAGTTCTTCCTAATCCATAGATTAATTTAAAATTATATATTTTATTCTTTTGAATGTTTTAATTTTTTACACTGAGTTATTTAACCCATTTGGAATGTATTTGGTTACTTGTGTGGAATTAATTTAATTTTAATTTTCTTCTGTTAGCTAATCTTAGTAGCTGTCAAGCAGATTAAGGGCAAGAGCAAAACTACTAGCAACACACAGGGCAGATGTCAGTCAGATTCGTGGGAAATGCTTAGATTGTAACAGAATGCATGTTGCCCCCCAAATCTCATCATCCCAAGGAGAGGCATGCTTGATGAGGACAAAGCCAGATACCCCAAGGACCTGGTTCTGTCCCTTTTACAGCTTCAAGGCGAGTTTTGGGGGGCCAAGCATCATGTGTTGGATTGAAAAACGGGAGTTGCCCTAAGCAGAAGCCAAAAAATTTGTCTCTTCTTAACAACGGTTATAATTTTTCCTCCCTCTCTCTAACTCTGTCAGTTTTCCTCTGGCTCGTGCTTCCTTCTTTATAAATTAAGTTCTTATAAATGCTATCGTCTGTTTCAGGATTGTTTTGTTCAACTGATCTGTTCATTCTATAGCACATACTAGATTTTTTAAACTGTAGAAATTTTATAATTTTAAGACTTTTTTCTTAGAGCAATTTAGGTTCAAAACAAAACTGAGATGAAGGTGCAGAAATTTCCTGTGTATCCCCTGTTCCCGTGGACTTGTGGCCACCCCATTATCAACGTCCCTTCACCAGAGGCTGCGTTTCTTAAAATAGACGAACCAACACTGACTTCTCATCATCACTCAAAGCTCGTAGTTTCCACTGGGGTTCACTCTTCGTGTGTTACATTCTATGAGTTTGGACAAATGTTTAGTGACATGTCTCTATCATTACAGTATCACACAGAGCGTTTTCACCTCCCTAAAAATCCTCTGTGCTCCACCTGGTCATCCCTTCCCTGCTCGGCGCCTAGTAACCCCTGGTCTCTTACTGTCTTCTTAGTTTTGTCTTTTCCACAATGTCATATCGTTGGGATTATATAGTATGAACGTAGCCTCTTCAGAATGGCTTCTTTCACTTAGTAACTTGCGTTTAAGTTTCCTCCATGTCTTTTCCTTGCTAGTTTATGTCTTTTTAGCATTGAATAGTATCACATTGTCTGGATGTATTACAATTTATTTACCCATTCATCTAGTAAAGGATATCTTGGTTGCTTCTAAGTTTTGGCAGTTATGAACATTTTATAATAAATTTTAATACTTGGTAGAACTGGGGTACTTGGGTGGCTCAGCTGGTTGAGTGTCTGACTCTTGATTTCAGTTCAGGTCATGATCTCATGGTTTGTGAGGTTGAGTCCCACATGGGCTCTGTGCTGACAGCATGGAGCCTGCTTGGGATTCTCTCTCTCCCTCTCTATCTGCTTCTCTCTCTGTCTCTCAAAAATAAATAAATAAACATTAAAAAATACTTGGTAATACCATTTTTACGTATTTTAATAATTTTAATAATCATCACAGTGAATACATGTACCTAGTTCAGTAAGTCAAATTGTATCATAAGGTTTATTAAAAAGATTAGTTAAATCCTTCCCTGTCTTGCCCTTCTGTGACCCTGAGTCTTTAGTCTCTTTAGAGGCAAGAACTATTTTACTTCTTTAGTTGTATCTTCTGATATTTATATCTATAAATAATATATTTATATGAACTCTTTTAATTTTTCCAATTGTATTTATTTATTTATTCCTCAAGATTTTATTGTTAAATAATCTCCATGCCTAACATAGGGCTTGAACTCACAACCCCAAGAATAAGAGTCACATGCTATACTGACGAGGCCAGCCAGGCACCCTTCATTTTTCCAGTTTTAGACATCTATTGACTTCATACTATGAGGAGAAAGTCGGTTTTTTTCTTTATTATTCTAAGTCATTTTTTTTCTTAGTTTACTTATTTGTTTTGGTGGAACACATCCTCCAGTAGCTTTTTGACAAAGGTTGCATGATTTTTGAAACCTTCCATTCTAAAAATACGTTTATTTCTACCCTCACACTTTATATGATTGTTTGATGGTTGGAACTCATATTCTCTTAGTATTTAGAAGGTGATACTCTATTGTCAGATAAAGTTTGGCAAACTTTTTCTGTAAAAGGCCAGAGTAAATATTTTAGGCTTTGAGGGCCACACAGTGTTTTATTGCCAGCATTCAGCTGCCCCGTTGTAGTGAAGAAGCAGCCGTGGACAGGATGTGAACACACGAGCGTGGTTGTGTCCAAACAGAACTTTACAAAAATAGGTGGCAGGCGGGACGTGGCTCCCGGGCCATTGGTTTGTCAGCTATTATCTTGAGCTTTCAGTGTTGTTGTGGAGAAGTTTCAAAATCTTTCTTCTGTTTTTGATTTTTTTCCCTCTCTTTGGAAACTTGTTTGGAAGCTTTTGGTATTTTTTCTCCTTTTTATCATTTCTTTTTTCTGTAGAGTTTGTATTGTTTTTATTCCTTGCTACTATTTCAGTGGAGTTTTGGCAGCAGTTGTGGTAAAACAAAATGGGCCATGTTGATCTAGAAACCTATTACTCTTCTATTTAAAAATAATTCTTCCTATGTGTTTAGTTAAGTTTTACAATTATATGTTGAGATCTGGGAAAAGTCCCACTGGTACTTTGATTAGCGTGAGTTACTGAATATGACGTCAGCCCATGTTCTGTGTGCACTGTGGGCTTTGGTTGTAGCCAGGCATGGCTTTAAATTTATTTTGGTTCTCCCAAATGATTTATTCAATTGAAAAAACAGGAAGAATGAGAACTATATGGGTGAGGTTTTATATGGTATAGAAATCGATTAAAGCAATGGAATTAAATTTTTTTTAAAGTATTATGTGGAATAACAGGATGTGGAAATTTTCTTAAGACCTTGGAAGAAAAACCATATAACTTTCCTCAGGTTGAGAAAAAACCATCCATTAAGCAACATTTTTATGGTGCTAATCAGCAACATTATTATGGTATTAATGACAAATTTGAAAGATAACTCATAGTCTGAGTGCTCTCATAAATATGTTTCAGTTTTTATTTTTTACAGTCTTTCTTATATCCATACATAAACTTTTTTTCAGATACAATTATAATGTAATCAAACACATAACTTCATTTTTATTTCCTTGATTTAATTTTCATACTTTTCTATATTTCTTTACAATTTGTATTATTTCACTTCTTGATGGTGATATAATAGTTCGTTGCCAAATAATCATTTTCCCCTACTTATGAGTAGAGTCACAATGATGACACACTCAGGTGTACAGTCTTTTCCTCCCATTTGGATTATTTTTTGTGATTAATTTCCAAAAGTGTAACTGGGTTATAGCAGTAAACTAGTAATTGTTTGGCTCTGGAAATCTCTTTTCCTCAGACAAATGTAACTTTGTAACCTTTGTGAACATCTTTAAGTATAAATATTTCTTTATAATTAATGCCACAAAGTGGATTAGGTCAGAATTTTTGTCTTCCAGTAAGATTGTACAAATTTACATTTCTGGAGTATAAAATAATTTCCTGTTCCAACTCTTGGCAATTGGATGTAGGTTTCACACTGTAGTGTGTGTGTGTGTGTGTGTGTGTGTGTGTGTGTGTGTGTGTGTGTGTATTTGGCAAGGAAAAGAACTTAGAGAAAAGAAGAGAGACTCCAAAAAAAAAAAAAAAGGAAACCAATTTGACCATAAATTGTGTCAAAAAAAAGAATAGAAACTCAAAGAAAATGCTAGGTGGGAGACAGAAGAGAGAACATTGCAGATAAGTCAGAAGAGAGGAAAAGCAGGATAAAGTAATATAGAATCCCAAGGAGGAAAGCATTTCATGATTAGCAGAAAAAGTCATATAATTAGCACTTTTTAATTATTAACAAAGCACTCACTTTTTGTAGTCTTGAGTGTTTCTATAGACCCATTTTAAAACAAGTTGTTTTTAATGTACACATTACATTTTAGTCATCGTGTGTCTTTGTTGGATTGTAAACACCCAATGGAAGAGTGTGATACACATATTATGACTTTCTTTTTATCATTTAAAATGTCTTAGCCAGATAATCTTTGTCTTTATGGTCTGTATTCACTGTCTCTAATGTGTATGCATACTTATTTCATTGCCTGGATAAATTCCTCTTTTTTATTTTTTATTTACTTATTAAAAAAATTTTTTTAATGTTTATTTCTGAGAGAGAGAGAGAGAGAGAGAGAGAGAGAACACATGAGCAGGGGAGGAGCAGAGTGAAAGCGAGACACAGAATCCAAAGCAGGCTCCAGGCTCCGAGCTGTCAGCACAGAGCCCAACGTGGGGCTCGAACCCATGAACTGCAAGATCATGACCTGAGCTGAAGTCGGACCCCCAACCGACTCAGCCACCCAGGCGCCCCTAAACTCCTCTTTTTTTAGATGGAATTGTATACTCTGAGCCGCTGTAGATCGGCAGCCCCTTCCCCTGTCCCATCTGCCTCCCCTCCCCAGCACGCACTGTGCTGTGTCTGATTGTCAGGAGCTGAGGGCTAGGCCTTTGGGGAAGATTATATTTTATACTCGAGAGTATTTTTTATATCCCTACTATGTGTAAGGCACTGAAATTAGGTATAGTGGGGAAATGCAAAAATGAATTATGTTTGAATAAGGTGTACAGTCTGGAAGAGAGATTAAAACAAGGGCATAAAAAGCTGTCATGTGGGGAAAATATGTCTTAAGGGAGATACAAAGTGACACAGATGAATAGTGTTTATGCTCTAAAGTGCACTATTATTTGCCAGTAGCCAAGTCAGAAATCACTATGACGGAATGATGGACAATTAGTACCTTCACTCATTTCTCTTTTCTGTGAATTTCACTTAATACCCAATTACGCATCTGGTTTTTAAATTACCGTGTATGTTGTTCATTTGACAACTAGATTGTAAGCTCTCTGAAGGCAAGTGCTGTGTCTTACTTTTTTCTGTCTCTCCCTACAGGATTCCTGCTAGGCACTAAAAAAGAACTTAAAGATTTGTATTATCAAATGGTTTTACTTGCCCCTTTATTGGAAATGCTTTTAATTGTTTAGCACTAACTCAAGCTCTACGTTCCTCCTTTAGGTATTTTTGCACCTCTTTCAAAGATAAGTAAAGCAAAAGATCGAAGGAAGAATATAGTACACACTTCCGCAAAAGCCGTGCCTCTTATCAGGTCCCAGAAAATTGATGTAGCTCATGTAACGTCAAAAGTAAACACTGGTAGGTCAAGCCAGAAAGTTAAATCTCTTATTCAGCCTGTTTATTTCTTTTGTGGAATGCCTTATATTCAGGTTGCCTTACCCTTTTTTGTTAGATAACTGTGGAACCTGAATTTAATAAAACCCGCATCTTACGTGTTTTTAAACATCAGTCGTGGTTTATGACTTTGATTCCTGACAAGAATACTGTACGTTTGTTCCTTTCTTTTCTTTCCTACCACCTGCCAACTTTCATCACCCCCTAATGTAACCTCCAAGTTAGATTTTATACCTCTAGTGGATCCTTATAAACACAACTAGCTTTATGTTTCTCACCTATTCAAGAATTTTAGTGACTTCTCTTTTAATCAGAAAATATTCCGACTCTGAGTCCTTCCCGTATCTGATGGGATCTCTGGGTGCGTCCATAGTTAAACTGTGGTTTTATGTCTCACTGTCTTGTGAAAACGTTGTCCTCCCACTTCCCTCCATGCTTTGTCTTGTGCTGTTTCTCTGGGTGCAGTAATTTGATTCATGCCTTTTGAGGTCCTGGCCGTGCTTTACCTCCTTATTCGGATTCTGTTTCTCCAAGAAAACTTCGCTGATGAGATCCCTTTGATGTCTCCATTGTCTCTAATTCTGTGTACAGTTGCTTCCATACCACACAGTTCTTTGTTATCTTGGGTCTTGTCCTCTAGTTGCTTTATTTGTGCAGATCTTTTATTATTTCAGCAAAATTTTAAACTTTAAATGGATGACGAGAGTGTTTTATACTTTCATATTCACTGTAGTGGCACATAGCACAAAATAGACCCTCGGTAAGTATTTGCTAACTTACCAGTGGCTGAAGCAGAAAGGCTTTCTACTGTGATTAAAGCATTTTGTATAAGAATTTGGTTGCCCTTTCCCCTCTCTTCCATTGAGCTGTTTAAATATCTGTGTCAGTACTGTACTTCATAACTACTATAGTTTTTTTAAAAAATAAATCTTGATATCTAGCAAAGGGAAGCTTCCTACCTTATTCTTGAACAGTGTCTTACCTATTTGGATCCTTATAAATCATACTTCCATATAAATTTTAGAATAAGCTGTTAAGTTTCTTTTAAAAAGATATCTGTTGAAGTTTCATTAGTTTTTCGTTTTAAACCATAAGTCAATTTAGGAAGAACTGACATCTTTACAATATTCAGTCTTTTAATTATAAGCTTGGAATATTGCTTTATTTAATTGGGTCCTTTAAAAATATCTCAGTAATATTTTAAAATTTTCTCTCTAGCTATCTTGTACCAGTTTTGTTAGGTCTGTTCCTGGATACTTCATCCTTTTTGATGCACTTGTAAATGGTATCCTTTTAGCCTGAAACCCAGAAGTTCATAGCCATTACAAGAAGAAAGCCCGAAGAGAAGCCCTAGGGGTCCCCTACTAGACAGAAAATGGAGGAAATCCCCCTTTTTAAAGATACCTTTTTTTTAAAAATATCCCTTTGGTTCTGTCCCACCCCAGCCTAGGCAGTCCTGCATGGTGCCATGGCAGCTGTGGGTGGCCAGGCACCGGAAACCCCTGGGGAGGAGGACCCTTCTCTCTGACCAGAGAAACTGTGGTCCCAGGAACAGGGATGGAATCTCTTTTTTCTCACTGCCTGTCCCCAGAGGCAGAGTCAGTCCCAGGAGACTGTATGACAGAGCAAGGGGACTAAAGCCTAGGCACCCTGCCCCGATAGCAGGAAGGGGTGCCTCCAGGAGCAGGAAAGTTCAGGGAGACTGTGGAGAGGAGGGAGTTCAAGAAAGTGGTCTCAAAATGTTGGGTGTGAACTCCTGGGCTCACTCTCAACTTGTGCACATGTGGATTGACCATAGGCTTTGGTCTCCAGGGTAGACCACTATCCAGGTACCAGACACTACCGATGGCACAACCTATGAGAAAGATCCCAGACGGCTTTGGAAACTGAACTGGCATTGGAAGCACAGCATCCAGGAGGTGGGAGGGATGTCCAGCCTAAACCTAACTGGGTTGACTCCTTGCTAAAACAAAACAATAAACATTTTCCATAGGATTTAAACAAGATCCAGAGTCCCACAACATAATATTTAAAATGTACAGAATGCAATCCAGAATTGCTCAAAATATGAAAAACCTGGAAAATCTCAACATTTCTCAAGGAAAAAGATAATCAAAGGTTGCCAACCCTGACATGACACAGACATGACACTGACAAAGACTTTAAATAATATGACCATTCTCTAAGAACTAAGGTCAATACTTTTGAAACAAGTGGAAAGAAAGTTTAGAGGAATGAGGATATAATAACTAATGTGTGAGCATGAGCACACACACGCGCACTAATGAGAATGGTTAAAACTGGGGTGACCCAAGATTCGTGGATGTATCAATGTTGGTATCCTGGTTGTGATATTATAGTTATGTAAACAGCTACATTGGGGAAATTGGGCAAAGTATGCAAGAGATCGGCCTGTGTTACTTATACAGAGAATCTCCAGAGATCTCAGTTAAAAAATTCAAGTAAGAGGGGCCCCTGGGTGGCTCAGTTTTTTAAGTGTCCAGCTTTGGCTCGGGTCATGATCTCATGGTTCGTGAGTTCAAGCCCTGTGTCAGGCTCTGTGCTGACAGCTCAGAGCCTGGAGCCTGCTTCAGATTCTGTGCCTCCCTCTCTCTCTCTGCCCCTGCTCCACTTGCCCTCTCTTTCTCAAAAAAGAAATAAACATTAAAAATAATTCAAATAAGAAAGAGCCAAATGGATATTTTAAAACTGAAAGATACAACTGAAAAATAAGAAATGAACTCTCAGTAGGGTGCCTGCACAAAGTCTCTCTTACCCTCTGCTCCATTCCTTTCCCGCTGTTATTGTTCTGGTCCTCATTCTGCCTCTTGTAATAACTCCTTACGGGTCTGTGCTGCCTGCCTCTGCCCGTCTAGTTTCCTTCTAAATTTTGCTGCCAGGGTGACATTATTCCCTTGTCTGTTCATGCCAGCCTTCTTTCACACGAAGTCCATCAGAGACTCATTCATCCACAAGAGGATGGTTCCTTATCTGGCACTGTCGCCCCCTGAGATTTCACTCTGATCTCTCTCTCTGCTCTTGCTTCTTCCACATCCCAAAGTGCTCTTTATTCCAGCCAAGCTACTCATCCTTCTCTGACTCCGTCTTGAAGATTTTTTTCTTTTTGTCCATCTAGAATGCCTATCTTCAGTTCTTTCTGACCATATCTCCACTGTGCTCTGGAAGAAGTCTTACCTGTCCTTCAAGACCTATCTCAGAATGTCATGTTCTCGAGGCATTAATTTATCTTGGTAGCCACAGTTATTGTCTCCCTTTTCTATGTTAGCGCTTATCAATAAATACCCTCATATTTTAGTGATTTAGTTATCCATGCCCCATCTGTCTACCATACTGGATTGAAAAAGATGCTTCTTTCAGGCTGAGACCATGTCTTGCTCATGTTTGTGATGCTCAAAGTATAGTTCTTCACTCCAGTGCTTCCTAAGTGAGAAGAATTGAAATGGATGCTTGATGGAATTTAAAACTGGGTGCAGTCCATTAGGTTTCCTATTTAAATAGTTTGGTTCTGGAGAATGGAAATAGAAGTCTGAATAAGACAAAATATTATTTATGGCCTTTTCTTTTCTAAAGTGAGTTTGTTTGTGAGACTTGGGCATGGCGATAGTTATCTTCAGAACACCCATGGCAGAGAGTGTGGGGTTTCTTACTGTCTGACATACACTTTGATGAACAGTGGCTATCATGATTTGCAACAACTTTTACCCAGAATTCACTATCTAAATAGAAAACCTTTCGTGATGGATTTGCATGCATACGAGTCTGCAAGTCCTAGTGGGTGGATGGCAGAAGTTGTTCAGCTGTGAGGTTCACTCTACCTGCTGGCATCGTGCAGACACACTACTGAGTGTGTAAAGTGTCATAGGTAACTGGGCTTTAAATGTTTTACAGTATTTAGAATTCCTTAGTGGATTGTTAAATAGGTGTAAAAGAGACTTTAGTGGTATTTGAGGAAATTGGCATTTTCAGATGGGCTAAGAATGCATTTTTTCCTTCTTTATGCAATGAAATACTGGTTCCTGCTGTCTGTGAATTGATTATCCAACATGTTTTTGAAAGTGGATAAGAGTTAGATAATGAGGGATGTCTGCACATTAAAAAGCAAATACATTTTTATGTTTAATGTTAAAGTTCTTGCTGAAAGTGTTTGTTTCTCTGTGGTAGGATTAATGTCCTCAAAAAAAAATAGTGCTTCTGAATCAACACTTTCATTGCCTCCTGGTGAAGAGTCAAAACCTGTAACAGACAAAGATGGTAAGATAATTTTATAACTTTGAAAAATTTAGTTTACTGATGGAACTTTAAAATAATATAGTGATAAGGCTTATACGGGGGATAAATTTTAAAGTTTCTAAGGAAAAAATCATTATAGTAGAAAATCCTCCTTGATAATACCTTAAGCAGCTGGACATAAAGTATATATGTGGTTTGGTGTAAAATCCTACGCTGTGCATCGCGTACACTTAAATTAGAGAACAACTGGATTAGGTTAAGAGGGAGACTGAAAGGAAATTCCACAGTATGGACGGTTTCATAAGAATGTTTCGAAGTTGGCTTCAGCTCTCAAATCATTGGGTGAATGGAGCATGGAGGGAAAATTCAAGAGTATTCCTGCTTGCCTTCATTCACTCAAAACATTTTAATCCTACCTTTTTGTTATCTTAAATTAATAACATTTTAAAAATATGAACAAGATGGATTCTACTAAACCATCTAACGTGGGAGGTGAGAGAGTGTGGTGGGGAGAATAGGTAGGTAGTCAGCTTCCGTTACTGATGTAACGGTACCCTCCTGTGAGAGAGTGTCCTCATACAGCGCGAATCCTTCAAATACAGTTGCTTGGGTTATAAAGTCTAGTCTGTAAGAACTACAGTATATTTGGATGAAACCAGGCATTTAATTCAACACTAGATAATCCACAGAGGAAGCTAAATGATGGAGGGTTTCAGAGGGATTTACCTGGGAAAGCATCTTACTGGTTCATTTCTTATTTTCCACCCTTCTGTACGTTCTTTTCCTTTACCCGTCTTAGTTACCCTGCTTGGATCCATCAGCAGCTCCTCCTCTACATCGTCTTTGGAACACAAAGCAAGCCACCCCAAGAAACCGAATGCACGTGGCAATAACAAGAAGGCAATGAGCCAAAGCCCGTCTGTCTCCTCTAGAGCCAGTGCTGGTATCTATGGCTTTTTCAACCAGGCTTTCTTGGTGTTTTTTATCTTGGTTTGTTTGTAAGTAGATTTGCTCTTTTTAAATGTGTAGAAGGAAACTTTTACTTCAGTCAGATTGAACTGCTTGTACTCTGCTGTCTTTCCCGAGGCCCCCGTCCCCGTCCCTTTCGTGTGCACCCTCCGTCTCCCTCCCTTTCTCCCGGTGCCTCTGCCATTTCCCTTCTCTGGATTGACTTCTTCCCTTTCCCACAATCTAACGCCTTTGGCCCCTTGAGGGGTATTTTAGAACTTTATGAAAGCTCCTCAGATACGTGGAGACCATACGGCTATTATCTTTCTTATTTCTTTTCTAATCTAGATGTAAATAATAATAACTAACATGGATTGTATACTTATTATTTCAGGTTCTAGTCTAAGCATTTTACACACCTTATTTCACTTAATTCTCAAAACAAACCGCTGGGTAGGTACTATTATCATCATCCTCATTTTATGAATGAGGAAACTGAGGCTTAGGGAGGTAAGTCATCGGTGACTGATGGTGGTTTCTAAGTGGGACACCTGGGCTTTATTCTGAGGTCCTTCTGATGCTTTCTCTGCTGCTGTTATGGTTGGCCTCCCTCCCAGCTCTTCCTCACGCGTCCGGGTCTCCAGACCCCTCATAGGCAGCCCGTAGAGAGTGGACTGCCGCCTGGCAGCACACGTACAGTGTAAGGCCGCTTCTCAGTTTGCTGACCACACTGGGTCATTGGCTCCGACGGGGCCTTTTGCTGGGGCCTCTTCATTTGGCTGCTCTGTATAGGGCTGTACATGTATTTTCAATTAATTTAATGTTAGAGGTTTTATCCCTCTGAATTCTGTTTCCTACATTTTGTTTCCTACAGCTAATTTTGAAATATTAGCTTTTTCCCATACTTTTGTGTCATCTGCTATATGAAGTTCAAGTCCTTGTTTAAAACTAAGTAGGAGAGGGCCAAAGGCTCTCCTGACAGGTTGACAATGGTAACCTGTTCTGATGGGACTTTTTCACTCACCCTGAGTCCTGCCCAACCTTGTGCGGCCCATATTTCTCCAGCTGCGTATAAGCGTACAGAAAACACTTCAGAGCAGACTTCTTGCCCAAACCAACATACATAGAGTGTGTTGCACCTCAGTTACTTACCTACGTAGCAGCCTTGTCCAGAAAGGAAATGAAACCATTTTGGTGTAAATTGTTTTTAGTGAACCTCATAATAATGACCAGGTTCTCTTTCAAATACTTGTAACAGTTGTATGGAACCCATATTTTATTACAGAAAATGTTCATGACAGGATTTTTTTCTCTTGAAGATACTGTGTGTGGTGGGGAGGGGCCCTCAGCAGTAGCACTGGCATAACAAACCTGCAGGTTGGGACTGTAAAAGCAGAGAACCCAGGAGTTTTGCCTGAAATTGTCTACTTGGAACCTGTCTGTATTTTCTGAGCAGATGCTCTTTCCCTTGCAAGCTGCTCCTGTCCAGCCCCCGAGGAACGGCGATGAGAGGAGAGGCATGACGCAATCCCGCTTGCCCTCATTTTATTCGCCTTCATATAAGGGCTTCTTCGCTTGGAATTTGGGCTTTGAATTACCCTTTTTACCCGTTATAAGAAGGAGTTCTAGTATGCCTACATATTTACTGTTTTTTTTCCCTTTATATAAATTTGAGTAGTACATAGGCTTAGATAATAGCAGATGAAGAGAGTTGTCAATTAGAGTGAGAAGCAGGACCTTCTAGAAGGGAAGGGAGAGGAATAGGAGGTCCATGAGAGAAAGTCCACGTTGGGAACCCCAGAGCCATTTCCCAGGACACTTTCCTAGAGTGAGCAGATATTTCACTTTTTTTCTGTAGGTTTGCATTTGAGGGATGCGGACATACGGGGAAGTTAGGATACAGAGGAGCAGAAGGCACGGATTAGGGGAGTGGCAGAGGTAGGGGAGGAGGTCTGTGTTCTCAGCATCATTGTATCCCATTGTTGAATGTGCCGTCTTTGGTCCATGAGATAGGCCGGGGCCCAGCCGAGGACCTGGGCCCACCGTTGGACTGGGCCTTAATCCTGGCATGCCTTCGACTGCTTGTGAGTGCTGTGTCTTAGTTAATTCCTGAGTTTGTATCTTACCTATAATTATAATTCTATGAAAAGCACTTTGTAAACTGTGAAGTGTCGTGGAAAAATATTTATTATGCGGGCCTAAGGCTTTTTAGCATAGCGCTTTATCCAGACTGTCCTTCTCTCTGGGTTTACGTTCCTCCTTCGTTGCCACGTCTTTAGTTTCTCCCACTTTGGCAGTGTCACTAACCCTCTGTCCCCTGCCTGCCCAGATTACAGCTATTCAGGTCGGTTTATGGACTGAGGGAGAAGCCTCAAGGGCCCACTTTTTCTCTATCAGAACAGCTTTCTAAACAGTCTTTCTCTAGGACTTCCGATGTTTCACAGTGGACACTTCAGGGATTAGGTTTGAACCAAGGGAGGGGGAGTGGTTTTGTTTCTAATAAGGAAATCAGTTCGAGGTGATGGGAAACTTACAGCAGTTTTCACTCTGAAATCACATTCCTGTATGCATATTATACACTGAGTCCCGGTGAATTAGTCTCTAAATCTAGCATTTTAGTAGAAGAGGGATGGGTACAACACAGCCTGTGGGCCAAATCCAAACCACCACTTGTTTCTGTGAAGTTGTGTTGGAGCACACGTGTCTGCGTGTGTTTGTGCCGCAGCAGCAGAGCTGGGTCGTTGTGACAGAGATGGTATCGTCTACACAGACTAAAATTCTCACTCTCTGGCCCTTTACAGAAAAAGCGTATTGGCCTCTGTTCTAGTAGAGCGTGCCCCAGGCAATCTGGATAGGGTGGACACTGTACCAAGAACCATGTGTATTAAATTCCTACGGCAATAATTTTTTCAGGAAACCCTTCAAAAATGTTTTGAATATACTGACCTCACACGTGAGAGCCGTGGTCGTAGATGATGAGTATAATGAAAGGTGTCACGGGCACCTGGGGGGCTCAGTCAGTTGAGCCTTTGACTTCGGCTCAGGTCATGATCTTCTGTCTTGTGAGTCTGAACCTCGCATTGGGCTCTGCGCTGAGATCCTGGAACCTGCTTCAGATTCTGTTTCCCTCTCTCTCTGCCCCTCTGCTGCTCAATCTCTCTCTCTCTCGCTCTCTCAAATATAAATAAACATTAAAAAAATAAAAAAAATAATGAAAGGCATCATATGTTGAAATCTCCACCTAGCTAGACTGGTTAGAATACATAGTGATTTTTCAGCTAATACAGTTTTTGAGTTTGTTTTTCTTTCTCCCCCCTTTGGTTTTTCTCCGACTCTTTTCTTGCCCTTTCCCCTTCCTCCACCAACCAATTAAACAGGTTTGAATTCCTCAGCAGCATCTGTAGCAAATAACAGCCGCTGTTCCGGAGAGCTCCAGCTGGGAGATCGCGTGCTGGTGGTGGGTCAGAGAATTGGCGTCATTAAGTTCTTTGGGACAACAAACTTTGCTCCAGGTAACTCGTCTGTGCGTTCTTTGCTCAGTTTGCATGCTTTAGAATACAAAAGGTTTAAAATTTTACATGTGAATAAAACTTAACTGCAGAGAATTCTTGATTAACAGTTGTCGAGGATGTTAGCTCTGGCACCAACAAAAGCGATACAGCGATAAAACCACGGACTGCTTGTGCTCAGGTTGACGGTCATCCGTAAATTTCCTTGCCAGCTGTGTTTTAAATTGTCTGGTGTTAAAATTAGTTGTTATTCCCCAACTTCACTCTCACTGATTGCCAAACGTGCTAAATAACAGAGAGAAAATATTAGGATTAGATATTTGCTAAGGATAATCTTAAAATGAGTTCATGACACAGAGCATTTGTCAGAGCGGCTTGGAGAGAAAAGCCAACAACAGGGTTCAAGGGAAAATGAATAAGCTTTTGTGCACCCTGGGACCTTAAAAACACACATTTGTGTATTTGTATATTCTTTCCAACCTAGACTTAATATTGTGTTTCCAAAAGTAAAGATTAGCTTTCTCTTGCATTTTCAGTGATTTTAATTTCAAGTGTAGAAGCCAGTTGAATGAAACCATGTTTGTATGTTTTAAATGGCAATATGCTATTTTGACACATGGTGGCATTGCAGCATTTGAGGAAAAGGTTAGCTAGACCATTGATTTTAAGTTTGTAGCGTTCTGTCAAGAACTGTGAAGGATCTGAGATTTTACCCGAACTATGTAGTTGACACGTTAGCTGCCACGGTTTCATAGGTGGCTGATGGAAGACGTTAGGCCTCTGATGCAGACACAGGCCTTTCATACTCACAGCAGGGGCAGAAACCAGTGGGTCAGCCTCTTCTTGCACTTGCTCCCTGATCCCCCGGTCCCAGGGGCGACACCTGTACACACAGTGGTTTATGCTGCAGGAGAAGGGCCCTGAGCGGAAGGGATCAGAACCTCTGTATGAGACAACAAACATGGCTGTGTTTTGTGCGGGCCGGCCGCCCACACTCTGTCTTGTCCTCCAAGGCTGTCCTCTGTGCAGACATCCATGGAGAGACAGTCAGCGCCTCTGTTCATAAAACATGCAGAAACATGAGCGAGCCACGGAGAATTGTCTCCCCGCACAGGTTTTTTCATTATACCGCTTCTAATTGCAATCCAGTTAATTGATTTGAGATGGGCTACGTGTTGTATAATTCATGTCTCTCCTAGGTCTCCAGGTAGTAATTGAGATTAGTTAGGATGGTCTTAATACAGTTCTCAAATAAAAACTTAAGAATCCCAGAAGTAGGGTAGTTTTTCATAATCTCCGTGTCTTTGGAGTTCCCTTTCTCTCTCTTAAACAAGGTTAGAATGGTTTGGTTCACTGGCTACAAGTCATTGTTTTACATTGACTTTTGATTTTTAAATTCCTGATATCAACCATTGAGAAATTTGGGAAGTCATAAGAAAACATAGAAGTTGAAAACTTTTCTGTTAATATCATCCTGTCTTTTTAGAAAGTAGTGGCATGTGTTTCTTGTGGCGTCAAAATTGAAATCAGTTGGTTCTAGCGAACAGTGCTAGTATTGAGGCTTTTTACAGAGTATAAGATCTAGACCCAAGGGAGGCCATTTTTGGCCTCTTTACCCTTTTTTATTGGAAAGAAAATTACCATTTGAATAGGAAGCTATACATACCACTGCCAGTGTATACTCACAAATGTTGGCACTTGTCATAACATCTTTCTGTGGTATGTTACCCATTTTCATGAGTCATGTGGTAAGCATGTAGCCGAAATGTGGTATATTAAAGTGGGAACACTGTAATGGTGGCGCTCAGAGAAATAAAAATGGCAACCAGACAACCCTGGTTAATGACATTTAGAAGCCTGATGCCCTATTCCCAGAGTATGACTATGGCTAAGCAGGTTGGTGTACAGTACTCTGTACTCGCATGCTGTTTAAGTGTAGAAGACAGTGGTCATGCATGAGTCTTTTCAACACTAAAGTTAATCTAGAAATGGGCTCAAGTATCATCTTTTTGAACATAAGAGGAAAAGACTGAAGAACTTCTAGGTTGTCATTTTTAAGGCTATATTGGCTCTTTGAATTTGTAATCTGACAGAAACAATATTTTTGTGTTTTGCAGTAAATTTTACTGTAATTTGCAGTAAATTTCTCAGTGTCTGTGTTTTTTAAGAGACCAAAGGCAATTACTACCGTATTCTCCTTTTAAATAAAAACAAATAGGCCATTAGACACTTAAAATTTTTTTAATGTTTGTTTCTTTTTGTGAGGGAGGGGAGAGAGAGAAAGAGAGAGAGAGAGAGAGAGAGAGAGAGAGAGAATGAGCGGGGGAGGGGCAGAGAGAGAGAGGGAGACAGAATCCAAAGCAGGTCCAGGCTCTGAACTGTCAGCACAGAGCCCTACGCGGGGCTCGAACCCACAAACCATGACATCACAACCCGAGCAGAAGTCGGGCACTTAACCAACTGAGGCACCCAGATGCCTCTAGACCATTAGACACTTTTAATTGGTCTTGAGACACCCTCAACTTGAGAATCCTTATTCTGGGAATATATATGTCTATACTTAGCCTAGAAGAATATGTCCATTTACGTAATTCTTACTACACTAAAAGCAACCTTACTGCTTTAACTTTAGACTCTCTAGAAAAGGAAGTCCTATAATTTTCCTCAGAGCAGGCCCTTTTACATACTTAAAAGCCTTTTAGAGAATTCTTCCTACTAGGTAATCTAAATCTTTTTGCTAAGGTTAAATAGGGTTTTTCTTTTTACCCCGGCTGGGGAGAAAAAGAAAAAGAGCAGTCACCATGAAGTCTAGTTGTATTTTCCATATTACTTTTGACCTTCTTTAATTATTTAAGAACTGTTTGTGGTGTTGCAATGTTGGGAGGATGAAATGAAAAGATTGTACGTTCATTTTATGATTTATACAGCTCAGTATTTTTCTGTGCTGTACTTCTCTTAAACACACCATATTCCTAAGTCAAGGACGGTTTCTTTTTCATTATAGCTTTTAGATATATTTTGGTCGTACACTACTTGCGTAATAGCTAATTCGTGCCAAATTTGTATTTTTGCTCTCTCCTTTAACGTACAGCTCTGTAATTTGGCTCGTAAAATGTTTTTCCTGTTTATTTTTTCAAATTTTCAAATTTTATCCTTTGAAAGCTCAATGATCATGATGCTTTTCCATCATTTTGGTCATATGTGAGAATGTCAAGCCATCCAGGCTTGGGTTTGTATAATAGCATAACAATTTTGGACAAAGTGCAGATGCTTTTAAAATTCAATATTCTTGTTCTAGGATATTGGTACGGCATAGAGCTTGAGAAACCCCATGGCAAGAATGACGGTTCAGTTGGAGGTGTGCAGTATTTTAGTTGTTCTCCAAGATATGGAATATTTGCTCCCCCATCCAGGGTACAAAGGTGAGAAGGATGGCATTTATATTTATTCACAAGGCCTTTTTGTAATTTGCAGTGGTTTATGGTGAGAGTTCCTCGTTGTGTATTAAAGATATGCACTGCACCGACTACAGTTCATGTCTTCTTTCAAGGGGTTAACCAACCACCTTCTTCAGAGAGAAGGCTCATGGAAAGCTAAATTTGCTTTGCTGAGGATTTGCAATTTTAAAACCCTCCTTTATTCCTCATTTGCAAACCCTATGAGTATGTGTAGGCTATTAGAAGTGGCGCTTGCTGCTAAGAACAGTGAGAGCAGCAAGCTTAATCTGTCATGCAAACAAAAGTAAAAATGCTCTCTGATTGCTTCAGTCACATCCTAACCACATTAGATTTCCTGCCAGCAGGCACCCCATTCATTCTCCTGCAAACCTAATGGAACCAAAATGGCTTTTTCCTCTGATTTCTTTAGTTTTCAAAAATAGATAGGCAGTAGATCTTTGGGGGAAGCGGAGCTTTAAGGATTTATATATAATATACCTCCTCAGTGTTCCTCCTTAGGATGGCACCCTTTTGTAGCAGCTCACTCTGGCTTTAAAAAAATAAGTTGAGCAGAAACGAGTCCTTGTGAAATTCCAGGTGCCATTATGGGGAATGACTTATGTGCTGAAAGAAGCTGGCTTGGCGTGCTTTCCGGTAGATGGGAAGTGGGATACTAATCTTTAAATAGGAAATAACATATATGGTGCAATCACGTTCATGAGAATGGATCGGCCGCCACATCCCTGGAGTCCCATCCAGTTCCCTCCTAGCCGCACTGCGTGCCTGCCTCCTGGCACACTGTCTGGTTTTTATGTCTGTTTTCCTCCTCACTTTGTTTCTCTTAATAATTACATATAATTTTTATATTAATTTCCTTCTTTGATGTACTTGATATAATTTTTTCTTATTATTTATGACAGTGGAGTATTGAACATATATAATGCTTTGCAGTTTACAAACTACGTTCAATTAAATGTTGTTTCATTTGACCCTAATAAGTATTTGGTCAAGGAAGCTGGAAAATAAAGTCACTGTGACAAAAATTTATTGAGCATTTAGTAAATGGTGGGCTCTGTACAGTGTATTTTAGATGCATATTTCAAACCCAGTGAGTTGTAAGGTATTATGATTATTTTATTTTGCCAATGAAGAGACGTTTCAACAGATAAAGTGACTCAGCTAAAGTCATATAGTTAGTGTAGGGAAGCAGAAATTTTCCTCTATCCTCTTAGGGTCAGTAGCTGAGAGGGGGTGGGATGGGGTGTCTATGAATTAGATTGGCAACAGATAGATTAATGGGAGAAAAGGCATACACATTTATTACATTTAAATTTGCAAGCACGTGGGCACCACAGAGAGAAGTGAACAGCCACAGGAGTGGTGAGATCAGAGACCCTACAGAGCATCTTACTAGGAGAAAGGCCACTGAAGGGAGGGCAGTGGTGTTTAGGAAAGATAATGGAGCCCTTAGGAAAATGGGTGGGAGGTAAGACAGTTTGTGACAGTGTCTATCCATCCGGGTGTGGTGTCGGCTTCCCATATCCCCCACTGTGATGCGAGTCCTCTTCCCTGCTTGATGTAGCTTGGGGAGGGCATACCTGACATTCGAATCCTTCTCTTTGGAGCACCTGTTTTAGGCAGATAAGGAGAGTCCAGAGAAAGCCTCTTCCTGCACTTGTTGATTCTCAAATGTCTTTAGTTCAAAATAATCCTTGTGGCAGAGCGGCGTGTTTGGGAGTGGCCTATTTGCTCTCCCCCACACGAGTTAGTGTTGGAGCCGCACTCAGCCTGGGTTTGTTATTTTGCTGTTGTTTTTCCTACGCCCTTGCTTTTAGACGGTTTGCTGTTTTTTGGTGGGTGCTTTAGAAATCAAGAAAAGGAGATACTAGCCAGGGAACAGTACTGCTGTCACCGGGTCAGCACCGTTTAGAGCTCTGCATGTATTGTTCACTCCTTCGCAGCTCCCGGTGGGTCAGGTGGTGTAATACGCCTGTCTCACGGGTGGGGAAATAAAGGCACAGGGATGTAGGCAGGTGTGCACAGCTTCCAAGTGGGAATTTGAACCCAGGTAGTTTAATATCAGAATGTGTGTTCTTAACCAGTACCCTGTAACGAGGAAAAGAGGGTTGGTACCTTTCTTTAGGACCGATGTCTTATTTATGATTCATTTAGGGTAAAACCCATGCTAAGTCCCCAGTCTTCTGGGTTCTCGTATTACTTTGGACAAATCTCCATTAACACATTGCTACAGTCCTTTACAAGTTTGTCTCCTAGTCATGAGGACCGGGGTTCTTCATTTTATGTTTGATTGCCCAGAGGACATAGTTGGGCATGTTTTAGGCACAGTAGGTCCTGACCAAACTAGTACAGTGGTTTTTTTTTTAAATGCTGTAACAGTTTTTTCCCCTTTTATATTGTGAAGCCACTTTCTTTCTCATGGTTTCATGTTCTTTTCCTTGCTTTGTTTATGAAACATGCGGTTTTTACCTTTTTTTTTTTTTTCTCGCCTTCTATTTGGTCTTCTGTAAGGTGATTCATTTAAAAACACCCCCCCTCTTTTTAGAAGATACAGGGCTCTCTCTCTAAATGAACTGCTGTCTCGATCCAGCTGTCTTCCTGTCATCTTCTGATTGTCTCATTCATCATCATCAAATACTATTAAGTGTCTTTTAGCGCTTTGTGCTGTGCTAGGCATTCTATAAGCAAATAAAACAGACATGGTCCCTGATTTTGAGGAATTTCTAATTTAAAACCAGCTTTGGAGCTCTTTAAAGACACCACTGATCTTCGAGAAGAAAGAAATTTAAACTAGGGACTGCTTGAGGACAGTCTTAATAAAGTAGTGACCAATCACAATTTCACTCCTCCCAGATTATAACTGGTTCCCCCTGCCCCCCTCCCCGCTTTCCGTAAAAAAGAATGTGCCTCCTGTCTGCGAATCTTTGCATACGTTACTTCCTGTGCTTCGATAGCTTTCTACTATCAGTCACCTTTCATTTAGTTAATACCTTTTCTTCCATTAACATAGAAATCAACCTATTTCTTTGCAGAAACTCTAAGAAAACTTACTGACCAGATCTAATCTCATTTTACCTACCTCCCTGATTTTTGTCCCAGTGGTTTTCATCATTTCCTGGTTCTCACCATTAGGTACTTACTATTAGTGAACTGATCGCTTTTAGAATTAAGTTCGTCTCAACTACCCGTCACCACCTAATTATCCGTCCTCTTCATCAAGTGATATTCTTTGCGTTCAGCAGCTCTCACTGATTGTCGTAGTGTGTATGTCATGTAAAAACGATGCACGTGAATTGCAAGGTGGAATTGCAGATATTGCAAGAATTGCAGAATTTCTCGATGGTGACCAAGTGTCCTGGAAGAAGTGATTGACAGAAAGAAGGCTTTGTGGGTTAGGTCAGTAAACAACTGGAAGAAAACAAAACTGTTAGGATTGGCTTTTTAAAAAATAAAGAATGATTTGAATATCAAAAATACAATGCTGTCAGGAAAGTCACCTTTATGGTTGGATTGTGCTTGGGGTCAAATAGAAAGTAAAAGATGTTGAATCGTATTTGGTCGTGTAATTTTATCAGAAAATCACATACATACACAGAGTGAGTCAGTATTTGATTTTCAATTTAAAAATGTGATGTTTTTACAACTCTAATTGAATATTTGTTAAATTTAATATAAAACAAATTTATTTTCATATCAGTTAGTTTCATCTTTGAAGATAAAGTTTCAGAGAAATAAAGTCAGGTTTCTATTTTAAGTGAATTCACTTTAAGTAGACTTTTTCTTCCTTTACCATCCTTAAAGAACAGGGGCCTCTTCTATTTTATTACTGCCTGTATCCGATGCTAGCTTGAAGTTCATTTCTGACTTCTAATAGATGCTTAAGGCATGTTTGCTGAATAGTGCAATAAGAAATAACTGTTGGTGTGAAAACCTTACTTGCGAGCCAGTCTTCAGTCTGAAGACCTGCTCCTTCTTCTAACGAGGTTTGCAGTACTCGTTTTATTCACAGGGTAACAGACTCACTGGATACTCTTTCAGAAATTTCCTCGAATAAACAGAGCCATTCTTATCCTGGTAAGTTTACACAATTTTATGTTCCTAATAATTGTTCCTTTGCTTTTATTTATTGAAAATATCGAAAGTTTTTTATTGTGAAGTATTTGTATACACAAAAGGGCATATAAATGTGTTCATACAGTTAATATAATAATAAAGCAAACATCTTTTGCCCATCTGCTAGCTGAAGATGACCGTACTGTAGGAGCCTCTGAGTGTCCCCCGGTCTCCTCTGCCTCCCTTTTCATATACTTTGTCCTCAGGTTATGAGTCTTGAACTTTATGTTAATTATTCCCTTGAGTTGCTTTATATCTTTATCACTGACCTATAGATATAATAATAAATAATATATATTAGGAAATATGTATGTATTTGATTGTCATTGGCTATTTTATTAGCATTCCATTAAAATATTTATATTTGATGGATATTTGTGTTATATCTTTTTTTTTTAAACTGTTACAAACCAGACTATTGTACACATGTGCAAAAGTTTCTCTAGAATCGCCAGGTGTGGGCTATCCGTATCTTCCACCTTCCCGGGCAGTGGCGGACTGTTGGCCGTGCGCGTGCTCATGAGCGGGGACGAGAGCCTCTGCTGCCCCTTACCTCCCAGCACTAGTCCTTCTTGATGTAGAAATCTTCATCCATCGATGGATTCAGACTGTATCTCGAGGCTTTAACTTGCATTTTCCAGATTACAGATGAGGTCGAGCCTCGTTGCTTTCATGTTTACCAGCCATTTGCATTTCCTCTTTTATGACGTAACTGTTCAAGTCTCTTGCCCATTTTTTTTTTTTTTTTGGTTGGCTTATTTTCTTCATTTGTAGGTTTCTTTATATTCCTCGGACACTAATATTTTGCTAGTTTTGTGTGTTGCGAATATCTTACTTGCCTGTCCGGTATCTTTTGATAAACAGAAATGTCTAAATTTTAAGTAGTCAAAATAGCAAGCCATTATGTTTTCCGTGTTCTGTCTTAAGAAATCTTTTCCTGAAACAGACCTCACACAGATACTTTCCTATACTCTTTCTAAAAGTTTTGCATTTCTGCTTTTCATATTTTTCAATTCACCTGGAATTTTGTGTATGGTAAGGATTTAATTTCATTTTTTTCCATAGGATAACCATCTGTGAAAGAATGATTTGTATAATACCAGTCCTTAAATATTTATTGAGATTAATTTGATGGCTTATGGATTTTCACCATTCTAATAGGTGTGTACTAGTACCTCGTCGTTTCCATCTGAAATTTCCTGATGGTGTATGATGTCATATTCGTTTGCTAGGACTAGGATAACAAAGTACCACAGACAGCGTGACTTGAACAACAGAAATTTGTTTTCTCAAAATTCTGGATGCAAAATCAAGGTGTTGGCAGAGTTAGTTTCTTCTAAGGCTCTTACCTTGCATTGTGGATGGTGGTCTTCCTCCCATATCTTAACATAGTCTTTTCCTCTCTTTCTGTCTGTGGTCTTAATCTCTTTTTATAAGGACACCAGTCATGGATTAGTGCTGACCTATATGACCTGATTTTAACTTAATTGACAACTTAAAGGCCTGGTTTCTAAATACAGTCACATTCTGAGGCTCTGGGGAGTAGGATTTCAACATACGAAGTTGGAGATGGGGGCACAGTTCAGCTCACAGTTCAGGATATTTGCATATATTTGTCATCCGTATATTTTCTTTGGTGAATTGTTCATTCTGGTCTTCTGCTCATTTTTAAATTGTGTTCATTGTTTTCTTATTGTTGAATTTTAAGAGTTCTTTGTATATTTCGAATGCCAGACCTTTATCAGAATGTGTTTTGCATATCTTTTCTCTAGTCTGTGGCTTGTCTTTTCATTGTCTTAACAGTCTCTCCCAATGTAGAAGTTTTCAGTTTTAGTGAAGTCCAAGTTATTATTTTTTTTTCATGGATTATGCTTTTGCTGTTGTATCTAAAATGTCATTGTTAAACTCAAGGTCATCCTGATTTTTCTCCTGTGTTATCTTTTTAGGAGTTTTATAGTTTCATGGTTCCCATGTAGATCCATAGAGTTAGTTTTTGTGAAAGGTGTTAAGTTTGTCAGGATTTTTTTTTTTTTTGCTTATTCTAGGACTATTTGTTAAACAGTCTATCCTTTCTGCCTCTGCTCTTTTGTCAAAGATCAGTTGACTATATTTGCGTGGGTCTATTTCTGAGCTCTCTGTTCTGTTCCACTGATCTATTATCTTTCACCAATACCACAATGTCTTAATTAATGTAGCTTTATAGTAATTCTTCAAATTTAGTAGTGTCAGTCTTCATGATCTTCTCCCTCAATATTATGCCAGTTATTCTGGGCATTTTGCTTCTCCACATAGACTTTCCAATTAATTAATATCTACAAAATAATTTGATGGGATTTTGATTGGGATTGCATTAATTATATAGATCAAATTGAGAACTAACATCTTAATAATACTGAGTCTTCCTGTCCATGAACATTGAATCCATTTATTTAGATCTTATTTGATTTTTTCATTATAGTTTTATAATTTTGCTCATATAGATTTTGTAAATGTTTTATTTTATTTATACTTATATATTTTGTTTGGTTTTAATGTAAATGATATTGCTTTTTAAATAATTCTTTTTACCTTATATCAACTTTTTTTTGGTCAAATATTGCTTAGTATATCTTTTTCCATTAGTTGTCTTGTAACTGTTCTGTATCCTATGCCTTTGGAATACTTTTTCTAGATAGAATATGGTTGAATTTAACTTGTTAAAAAATATGACAATATTTTCCTTTTAACCTGGGAGTTTCACCAAATTACTTTTATTGTAAGTACTCATATATTTGGATTTATTTATGCTGTTTTCAATTTTTATACTTACTTGTTTTTCTTTCTTGACTTACTCTAGTCATATTTCTACCCCCTCTTTTTTTCATTCCATTCTCTATTTGAATGCAAGTTATACTCTATGAACATATCTTAGTAATTGCTATAGGTGCTTTGACATAAATACTTAGCAAAGCCTAAAGTTAATCATTATGTGTACTCTTTCCCAAATGATAGAAAATCCTTAGAAACTGAGTTATTCATCTATTTCCCCCACAAATTTTGCATTATTATAACAGTTTTTTTTGAGTTTATTTATTTGTTTTGAGAGAGAGAGAGAGCAAATGGGGGAGTGACAGAGAGAAGGGAGAGAGAATCCTAAGCAGCCTCCATGCTCAGTGTGGAACCCTATGCAGGGTTCCATCTCAAAACTGTGAGATCATGGTCTGAGCCAAAATCAAGAGTCAGACACTTAACCGACTGAGCCACCCAGGGGCCCCTATTATAATAGTTTTTTTTTAATATAATTAATAACCATATTTAATTTGGTCACATATTTACCAGTGTCATTAATCTTCAGAACCTTTAACTTGGGATATTCCACTCCTACCACATGTGTATTTTTTGAAATTTCTTTTAGAAAGTGTCTCTCATGTTTTTGTCTTTTCTAATAATAGTTTCATTGGGTAAAACTAAAAATTGGTGAAAATTTGAGTTTGAGAGATATTTTCTCCCTGCACAGTGACAATATAATTTTACTATATTTTCTATCTTCTGTCACTCTTTTGAGAAGTCTGTGAGCCTATCTAAACTAGACTGTTGTAGGTAATTTGTCTTTCTTTTGACTGCTGTTAAAGATCTTCTCTCTTTCCTTCGTATTGTACAGTTTCACTGTGATGGGTCTAGATGAGACTTCTTTTGATCCTGTTTGCTATCATGGGTCTTCCTGAATCTGGGAATTCCTATCTTTAACACATTCTGTAGAACTCTCGTCTGTATACTTAAAACATATTTTCTCCTTCTACCTCTTTTTTTAATCTCCTTTGGAAGCTCCGATGAGTCGTGTGGTAGACTTTCCCATGCCTCTTTCATATTTTTCACATTTTGGTCTCCCTGGACTGCATCTGGACCTCTTCAGCTCTGTCTTCATGTTTCCCGGTTCTTTCTTTGGCCATGTTTATTATGCTGTTTAATCCAGCCACAGAGGTTTTAGTTACAAAATTTTCATCTCTTGTTTCCTTTTCACAAATCTGTTTTGTTGTCACTTATTTTCACTTGTTATTTCCCCATATTTTTTCTTTTGTCTCTTTAAGCATTTGAAATAATTTCATATCTGAAGTTTTGTGTCTCTGATTCTGCCACCTGTTTTTGTGAGTCTAACTTACGGTATTTTCTTTACTTGCGAGCTTTGTAATTTATTGTGAGATGCTTATTTTACTCAGAATTTAATGTACAGGAATTCTTTGAGGCCTGGGTTGATGCCTCCAGAGAAGATTGTGTTTACTTCTGCCATTTACTCCTGGAGGCACTGACAACCAAGGACTACTTTAATTTATAGTCCTTGCAATTTTTCTTTTTATTACATAGATAAGATTTGGCTTATGATAGATTTTGAAGGGAGAAAGTTTCACTGCCTTCTGAGCATTAAGCTACTTTGTTTTATCTTTGTCAGAATGGTATTTTTTTCTCATTTAACCTTACACTGAGAGTGAGCTGGTTGGGATTCATGTTTTTAACTAAGAGTCTCGCATTAGAATCCCCGTCTTCTTAGGCCCCAGGCTTTATGCCCTTTCCCTTCTCTGCTGCAGCCAGTAAGGCAGAAGCCAAAATTCTCTAGAATTTAGTGGCAATCCTGTGGCACAAGGTGATAAATTGCTTTGGTGTGTGGTTACTTCTCATGGTCTTTTTGGTTGTTAGTCTCTTTGAAATTTGCCTTTGTTTTCAGCTCAGTAGTATTTTTTTTTTTAAGTATAGTTGTTTAAAATTATACTTGCTTCAATTGAGAGATTCATTCAGCACATCTGGTCTGCCATAGCTTCCCAGAACTGGAAATCTTACTCTTTTTTTAAAACATCTTTTTAAAAATGTATCTTTCATGAAATCTGTTTCTTTTCTTTTCTTTTCTTTTTTTTAATAATTCTGTCATTGGGACTGCCAAGAAACATAAACTCTGAAATTTATTGTTCAGTATTTTGTAAATGGAATATATTTAGTGATAGTGTTTTTAAACTGTTTTGTCCTTTCATGTCATTTATCAAGATGATACTATTTGAGAATAAAAAGATTCAGCTTTATTATTATGCAGTTTTATTTGGTTTTCAAGAAATTTTATAATAAAAACCTCCAAATGTAGTGTCATGATCTTAACTTATTTATACAAATGAACATAGTTTGATGAGAAAGGTAAGATAAAAATTCGTCAAAAAAATCTAAACCGCTGTTATATTCTGTACGTACTTTCTTTGCTTTCTGTTTCCAGAGAAACATTGGGTAGACTAGAACATCTATAGAAGAAATGATAAAAGATGACTTTTAATGAGGACTGCAAATTTGTGATTTATCTTTCCTCTTTGACCTTAACTTTGACATTTAGGTTTTAGGAGAAGTTTCAGTACGACTTCTGCTTCTTCCCAAAAAGAGATTAACAGAAGAAATGCTTTTGCCAAGTAAGTATTAAGAAGATTTAGAAAAACACTTTTCAAGATGAACATGACAGGAGTCCGTGAAGAAAGAAAATAGATTTTGTATCTTTTACATTGCTCAGTAGAATTTCAGCACGTAGGAGAAAAAGGTGTGATGAGTGTATTGAGAAGAGTCCTCCCTCCCACCCTCACAAGCTCGATTAAAAACGTCACTGGTGACTGAGAGTGGTGTACTGCATTTACTTTCAGAGGGGCTTAGTGCCGCCAATAAGAGTTGGAGGAATTTACATTTTGTGTTATCATTGAATAGGGTGGATTGATTTTAAACTGTTTACTTAATTAGCCAGAGGTTTGGTTTAATATTTTCGGCAACACGTGGAAAGAAATGTCAGGTCTATCTGCATAAAGTGATCTTATTGCTGTTTAAAAAAAACACTCCTGCTTCCTTTAGTAGAGTGTACTGCTCGAAATGCTTTTGTTGTTGTTGTCTCTTTTTTGGAATCTTTTTTTTTTTTCATTTTCATTTATATTTATTTCCTTCAGACCCACTTTACTCCCATGAATATTTTTCTGACACTTTTGGAAACTTTTTTACTTTTAGAGGAATATGAGCCTCTTCTAGATCAAATAGATTAAGAAGTTTTATTTTTTTGGTTTTATTTGTTTGTTTTTTCACTTTTAAATTCTTCCAGTTAATCTAAAGCTGAATGCCCAGGGCTGTGCGAGGGGGGCAGGGGGCGGGGGTCAGGAACGAAAATGGGCGGGCTGAGTAGGGAAGTGCACAGCCTTGCTTAAGGGTGGTGCTCTGGAAGGCACTAGAAACAGAGCCCAGGCACCGGAGCATGGCAGTCAGCTGAGCACCAGGCAGGCGGTTTATGTAATAATCTGGGCAAGAAGTTACTGGGGGGGGGGGGTGTCACAAGGATCTGAAATTTGACTTGCCAACCTTCATTGTCCCAAGACACTGCTAGGTATTGTTTAGCAGAAGCGGTCAGGGTTTCTGGTTTTTCTCATTCCACAAAACCTTCCCCAATTTTGAGAATGTTGAAATTGGTCTCCTCACTTGAGTAGCTGAGACAGTTAAGGGCTGTGACTCTCTGCTCCAGTTTCTGGAAGACATCCACGCGTTCTTAGGCAGAAGGGAAGAAATACCAGGAAGAGGCCACCTGGATATAAAGGACTCTTGGGAGTGGGGCGAGGAGTGTCAGAGGCCGTGTGTGATGCTGGGGATGGGAGAGCACGATGTCCAGGGAAGCAAGGGAAGGAGGAGAAACCTGAACCCGCAGGTGTGGTTGCGCACCAGATGGTGTCTGACACGAGGGGAGAACATGAGCACTTCTCTTCGTTTTCTATAAAAATAAAAAGGAATGAAGCTTTACTGATACTTGTACCAATTGAGACTAGTGCCTGTTTAAAAAAAAGAGAAAGAAATACACTTTAATCAAGGATATAAAGCCAATTTTTAGAATAATTTATTTTTGCTTATAGAGTACGTGATTAAATATTTGGTAGTCGCTGTTCTAAGGAACAAAAGAAAGACTTTGGGTGTTGACAGGTACTAGGAGCCCTGTCTCTGATCTTGGAGTGGGGGGACATTAGAGTGACAGATGACCTTCTGTGGGCACAGAGTTGCTTGGGTGCCGTGCGTTATTAGGTTGGAAGCACGATGTATTCTGAAGACTGGGTGGAAAAATGAGTTTATTGGCTTCCCCACACACTACCATTTTCTTGTTTATTCATATGGAAACAAATGATACTTCAGAAGAGACCTGGAAAATATAGAGGGGATGAAAATTCTTGGGGAGGAAACTTGAAGGATTTGGGTAAAGGACATGCCTGCCCCACGTGAGAGAGGAAGTGAGGAAAAGGAAACAGGATCTGTTTTCCTGCGTCGTTCATTGTGATGACAGTGATGAGTGCCTTTCACTCAGGGGACATATGATGGAGAGGGGGTTGAAGAAATTCTGGCTTCAGAATTCTCTACCCCAAGAATGGGGGTAGAGGGAAAGGGGGCTTGGGATTTGAATGGGGCACCACAGCGACCTGCTAGTCATGACACGTCCCGCCTGCATCTGTCTCTCTCCTGTCACTCATCCTGTCCTCGCCAGCTTCTCTCAGCTCCTCTCCATGTCATCACAGCGCGTCCCATCTGTGGAATCCAGCCTATTGACACGGTCTCTGCGTGCAGCCAGCTCAAATGTGTGCAAGAAAGAATGTCTTTAGGCAGAACCCCTGTAATCCAGTTTGCCTCATGTTCCATTATTTCACAACATCTGTTTGCACTTTCTGCCCGCCCCTTGAAGCTTCTCAATCCCCAAACCCAGAGTGAAGCCCACGTTCACTGGCACAGCATGTAAAGTCCTGCCAACAGGCCCGGCTCCTGTTTCTCCTGACTTAGCTCTCCTGGTGGCTTCCCCGTAAGTGAGACAACGTGTCACTTCCTCCCTGAAGTATCGTCCCTGGCCCTTAAGGGAGCATCGATTCTCCTTCGTGCTGCTTCTGCACCGCACATGGTCTCTCTTGCAGTATTTCTAACATCTTACTGATTCTTATGCACAAATCACAGAACCCAGCCCCCGGGCCTGCCATTTCATTCGTGGTCAATTGATGTTTTTGAATGAGTAAACAGAGTTCTGAAAGGGACCGTAGTTCCACGCTTCTCACTTCCCAGAGCTTTTAGAACTTTGACAGAAGCTGAATCAAATCATTCTTCTTAGAATGTTAAGTCTTTACCCAAACCCTGAATTTTTGGTTTAGATCTTGCATTCGTGTATTCCTTCTTTCTTTTAAAACCTTTTTGATTATGAAAGTTGATTGTACAACATTTGAAAAATTGTAAAAAGCTAATTTTTTTTCTAAAGCGTGTATCCGAATTTTAAACAAAGTTGGACAAATCGTACTCTACATATCCTTTGAAAGCTTTTTCCCTTAATAAATCCCCCATTCTTTAACAGATTTCCTTAGTGTGGCTTTTGTAAGGTCTTAAAGACGGTCCTGTGATATGGAAACATTTTTATGGCATAAAAATAAATTAAAAAATCATAATTTAACTAATAGTAGATGCCAAACTTTATATACATGTATCTGGTTCCTCCCTTTCCCACCTATGTGTCTGTGTGGGTTCAGGTAAATATCCAGTTTTATTTTCTTCTAGTTCTTTTCTATTTTCTAATTCATGCATTTAGCTCTTTAATTTATTAGAAATTTATTTTAACATATAGTGAGTAGTAAGAATCATATTCTCTCCCCCCAGACCCCTTTTACAACACCCTGAGTTGAATGTTCACTCCCGTCCTACTGATTTGAAGTTTTCCTTTCAATCACATAAGAAAAAAATTACGTGTGTTTTTTAAGGTTTCTCTTCTGTGTCCTATAAAAAGTACATTCTTGTGCCAGAGCCACATTGCTTTAATTATTGTAACTTTAGAATTCGACATGATGGCATGGTAAATCTTTGCTGTGTTAGTTTCCAATTTTGTCTTAATTACCAATACCCATTTGTGGTTGTAAGGGCCTGGCCTTGGTGCCTGGGCCACCTTGCGTGTGAGCCCCATCCCTCCTCTTCACCATTGTTAATTAGGCAAATATCTTAATTTTTTTGAGCTTCAGATTTCTTTTCCGTTTGAAGGGGGATAATCTCTAGGTCAGTGGTTTGAGTGAGGTTGGATGAGCTCACGAATGGGAAGTGTCTGGCACACAGTGGGCGCTCAGGGAAGTGATAGCGACATTTCTGTGTGAACTTTGGAGTGACCGTGTGCCGTCGCAGACAGTGTCCCTCTGGGGGTGAATTTGGGAAGAACAGACACATACATGTTTCTCTCCAGGAACAAAGCTCTTGTGTTTGTCTTTTGTGTGTTCTTCAGTAAAGGATTATACTTTTTCTAACAGGTACTGTATTCTTTGTTAACTTTATCATTGTTATTCGTGCAGTTGGCATGCTACAGGACACTTCTATCCATTGTATTTTCTAGTTAGAATGCTATCACGTAGTGGCAAGTGTGGTTTGGAACAAGTCTTTGGACTTGAGTTTTTTTACCCACAAAACCTGAGCGCTCTTCCTTTCTTACAGGGCGGTGAATGGCATCTACTATTAGTTAAATTATGAAATGAGACGTTGTGTGTGATAGTATGGTAGAGACTATAGACCGTGAAATACAACAGAACAGGTCGGGCCTGGCCTCTGTTCACAATCAGGCACCGGGCGGTTTCAGTAGCGGGTACTGCATGGTCTCTCGTGTGGAGGCGGGGGAAGGGTTTGCTTTGGAGGAGAGGTGGTAGCGGCCTGAGCATGCAAGGCTCTGCTGGTGCTGGTTTCAGGAAGACTCAGGTCACTGGGAACGAGAGCTTGGTGGCGTTTGCACTGTGCATTTCAGGGACAGTGGAGGCCCCTCTGGGGCGGCTCGGCCCGAGGCCTGGCTGGGTTCCCTGTGTGGGTGCTCAGTGGTTTTGTTATCAGGGCAGCTTGGGGCGGGTGCTGTGCGCACAGTGTAAATCATGTTTTATAGAGAAAAGGAAAAGAGTCCTCCTCCCGGAAGCTAAGATCCTCCTTACCGTTAGTGGCAGGGTGGGTGGTAAACCCTTCGGTGTGACTGGAGTTCATTCACAGAAGATACATATATATTTATCTTATAAAGTTATAGAACAGTTTTTAAACATCGTTTTCAGGTAAATAAATGTTTAAAAAGTGAATAAGAGGTCATTTTAATTTACCACAGTGGTAATGCTAGGTTTTTTTTTTTTTTTGCTTTGATAATTGATAGCAGTTAAATAGGTTATAAGTGTATTTTTCTGTTTGCTATTTTACAGAAAGTATGTGTGTGTATTAGAAATTGCTAGTGAAATCTTCTTTTATTAAAATTATTTTTAATGTTTATTTATTTTTGAGAGAGAGAGAGAGAGACAGAGATGAGTGGGAGAAGGGCAGAGAGAAGGGAGACACAGAATCCGAAGCAGGCTCCAGGCTCTGAGCTGTCAGCACAGAGCCCCACGCTGGCCTCGAACCCACGAACCTGAGAACCCACGAACCCACGAACCTGAGATCAGGACCTGAGCGGAAGTCGGATGCTTGACCGACTGAGCCACCCAGACGCCCCACCTAGTGAAATCTTAAATCCAGTTTAGGGTAGAATTAAAATAGCCAAGAGAGAAAACCATTTTAAATATTGAACAAAATTATATCCTTGCATTGCTACTTAGAATAAATGCAGCTTGTGAGTGGACTGGGACCCCGGGGGGGGGGGGGAACGAATACGACAGAGTGTGACAGAGTGCGCGCGCCGCCTGCCTACTGACCTCTCCCCTGCTCTCCCCTCCGCGCAGGTGGAAACCCGCGCTGCGCCGCAGCTGGAGCGGGGCGCCCGCCGCGGGCGGCGTGGAAGGGGGCGTGAAGCTGCACGAGGGCTCCCAGGTCCTTCTCACGAGCTCCAATGAGATGGGGACCGTTAGGTACGTGGGCCCCACGGACTTTGCTTCAGGGATCTGGCTGGGACTGGAGCTGCGAAGTGCCAAGGGGAAGAACGACGGAGCGGTGGGAGACAAGCGCTATTTCACCTGTAAGCCAAACCACGGAGTGTTAGTGAGGCCCAGCAGAGTCACCTACCGGGGAATAAACGGGTCAAAGCTTGTGGATGAGAGCGGTTGAGTTAAACCTCTGCGAAGCATTAAATGAGCTCACGCACGTCCACAGGAGAAAGAGTCCAGGCAAATGGTTCGTTTCTCTAGCCATCGTTCTAGATTTGAAAATAGAGCTATCTTCCTAGGAACCATTCTAACGATTCAGAGAGACCCCTTTAAAAAGCTGTCTGAAACGTGGGCATCACGATTCTCTTAAAACAAGTTCAAAATTAACATTTTTAAAAGCTTTTGAAACCTTAGACCCAAGAACATTCTGAGACTTAGGTGAAGAAAGTGTGCCGGTAGGTAAGCAGCTGGCGTTCACTCCTGTTGCATTTGTGCACACAATCCTGGGCTTTCCAGCTGCCGCAATCGGGAGGGTTTCCACGGGCTTCGCGTAACACTTGACATTCACATGGCTTTTCTCTGTCAAGTGTTTTTGGAGTTTTTCTTTCCGCGCCAAGAAGGACAATGAGAGAACAGTAGCTCTGAGGCTAGTGCAGTTTTCATACTCTTTGGTGAGATGAGTTGCCTGGAAGGCCACATCCAGCCATCTGCTAAAGCCCTGGAGGTGGCGGGCCTTTGAGGCTCTTGCGCTGAGAGCTTCTCACCCTTTGCCAGATAAAGAGATGGAAGTTTCAGAGTAGTTTTTGCCTCCCCTGGGGTCTCCAGCTAGCTGATGAGCAGGGGTCTCCTTTCTGACCTTTCTTCTGTACAAAATGTGTGATCACAGATTTGCCTTCTGTATTGGCAACGGCCTCATCTGGATGAACTACAAAAACCCATCATTAGGTTTATGAATTCAACTCGAAATTGGATTTTTTTGCACATACTTGTCTAATTCCTTATTGGACACGTCTATAAAACACACACACGAAGCACTTTTAAAATGCAATGCACTTTCATCTTTGTGGAGAATTTGCCATTATTCCTTCCTGGGATATGAAAAACATTTAGAAAAAAATATATTTAAGAGAAGAGAGTAAGTTAAGATGTGTTAGGAAGCATATAATAGTTACTCATTTAAATGTTTATGATTTCTCGATGTTTTTTGGTTCTGTTCATAAAACTGGTATTGTGTTTGCTATCACTGCTGTTTTTATATTTTCAGTCGTGGCAGAATTCAGCCCGTTAACAAAACTACAGCACTGTATCAGGTTTTTGTATTTCTTTTTGAGCACATGTTAACAAACTAGCCTTCAAAAATAGAGTGAGCTAATGCAAAACGTTTGTGTTGTGGATATGTATTGCTGCTTATGTCCTATGTGTGTAAAGATTTATCTTTTATTGTAGATATTTAGCCTTTAAACTACACAGAAATATTGGAACAGTTTATAAGATTAAAAGTATCCTTTAGAATGGAGCTCGCTTTGTGGTTAGAAATAATACATTGAACTATTTTGCAATATACTGTTTAAGTCTAAATTCTTTTGCTTTGATGCCTTTTTTTAAAAAAGTGTGGTATTTCAAATATTGCCAGAGCTATTTTCCTGATATACATTTGCAAAGTATGGCTGCTTTATAATCAAGGAATATTTTTATTGATTGAAGAAAATGCCTGTATTGCAATTCAAAAGTAAACTTATTTTACTATACAGCTTATTTCTTTAAAACTCTATTTATACCTTACTATGAAATTCATGACTACTCTGAACTTGGGTGTCCATAGCGCTTCCTGTTAAACATGAAACACTTTAAGTTAGAAACAGTAATGCCAACCCTGAGTCAGGGAACCAGTCGTTCTCATATTTGGATTAGGATTATTAAGTCCACAATGTATAGGTTTACATATACTATACGTACAGATTAGGTGTTTTCATTTGTGTTTTGCTTATTCAGTGTCATTCACAGTTCAACTCTCGAGCATTAATAAAAAGGGAAGCTGTTTTGGTTTTGGAATGTCATCTTGTCATTTACCCGTCCCACGCGGCCCCTTCTCTCGGGCACTCAGAGTACATGGACTTTGTCCTCCACTCGTTTCCTTACCACAGAGACTTGGGTTTGTCCCATCCCCTAGTGTCTTAAAAAGTATCATGCTTTTGGGGGACGCCTGGGTGGCTCAGTCGGTTGAGCATCTGACTTCGGCTCAGGTCATGATCTCGTGGTTTGTGAGTTCAAGCCCCACATTGGGCTCTGGGCTGACAGCTGAGAGCCCGGAGCCTGCTTCGGATTCTGGGTCTCTCTCTCTCTCTCTCTCTCTCTCTCTGCCCCTCCCCCACTCACATTCCGTCTCTGTCTCTCTCTCAAAATAAACACAATAAAAAAATTTTTTTCTTAAGTATCTATCATGCTTTCTACTCAACAAGCGAAGTTATGTTTTTAGCCACCCTCCTACTGTATTATTTTGAAGGACAGAGAGACATTTAAGGGAAGAAAAGTTTTTCTATAGTTTTCTGAAATTGCTTAACTTTCTTTTATACCGGTGGGGTTTTATTTGTTTAGGGTAGGATAGAATATTTTGAATTTAGATTTAAAAAACGTCTAAATAATTACCTACATTCTACTAAAAAGTTTTCTTTTTCATTTTAGGGTACTTGGTGGGAATATTTTTAAGTGCTTAAAAGTGTTCAGAGGCAGCTGTTTGCTGGCTCTGAACTGGGAGACGTTGCAGTCTTGTTCTGAGTGCCCTGTGCCCTTCTCTCCAAAACTGCGCATGCCTCTCTCGTGTTTTATTTTTCTCCTTAGTATTTGCTGTCCTTGGTCGTGCTAAACTTTTTGCTTAGCATTATTTCTCTCTTCCCTGACTATAGATGGAGGGGTGGACTTTGACTGGTTCACCACTTTGTCCCTGACACCTGGAGTCATGCTTGGCGCCTAGCAGATGCTCGGCGAATGTTTGTTGAATGAACAGAGGCAATGAAGGCCAGCGATGGTTCAAAGTAGAGAGATTAGCTAGCTGGCTTCAGACAGGTGGCCTCAAAAGACCAGGCCACGGAACAGATACTCGTGCTGGGGAAGGAAGGAAAAGAGGACAAGAAAGGTTAGATTCACGGTAGTCCAACTTTCCCCCAAAACCGTGATGGGCAGGAGACAGAAAGATGCCAGGTGCTGAGTAGGAGAAGGGGAGGAAAGGACAACAGGGTCCCCTGAGGCACCAGCCCGGGGCTGGCTTTGAATTTCCGGTTTGACAGGATGGTAACTCAGAGGACGTGGTAACATACATGGCCTGATACCGCATGCGCATAATGTTGGTCTCTGGTGCCAAACGCTTTTATTTCAGACTTTAATTTCGGACCTATCCATTCAGAATATGTGATAATACTATTTAAGCCGCACTGACCTATGGCTAGAGACCCAATGGGTTAAAAATCACCATTGTTAATTAAGAAATAGATCTAATAATTGTAACTACTCACGGGAAAATTTTTTATCTAAGTGATTGACTCAGAGACATAATATGTATCACCACATTGCAAGCCAGGAGGAGAATTTTTTATTTTTCTTCATGCCCTTTTTTTTCACTATACTTATAATACAAATACAGTAGTTAATACAAAACTCACATCGTCACATATGTTTTTAGTAATTATCTAATAATATCCCTTGACACATAGGCCCTTATTTACAAACGTCACACAAAAAGCTGCTTGAACATACGACGGACGTTCCTAATGACGCTTGTGTGGAGGCTGAACGAGTTAAAACGGGACACGTTAAGATTTTATTATAAGCAGAATATGGTGCTTTTGCATAGGTAAAAAGAGTTTCCTCTACCAGAGATTTTGCTAACGCTCCTGTTCGCAGGAGGGAAAAAGAATTAGGGTTGATGGGCACGTGTTACTCACGAGCCTGTATTTTCATTGTGCTCAGTAGAAATGAAGCTGATTTTCTGCTGACGGCCTCTCCCTCGAGGAGAAGGGCACCGAGAGGCGTGAACCTTTCTCCTCTCGCTCCTTTAGAATGGCCGGCAGTGAGGGAGCCTTCCTGCTAAGGCAGCAGCCAGCTTCAACATTTTCACCATGTGCTGTACAGTTCAGACAGGGCGGTGGGGCGCTCGTGGTGGTGCTGAGGGGGCCAGGAAATTCTGAATTAGGTTAGTAAAAAATTAGGTGTTAGCTTAAAATAGAATCCGTGCCTAAAGATCCCTAGTGTCGTTTAAAACGTGCTCACGAGTCTGGCTTCAGTTCAGCTCTAAAATCCTAAACAGACAGACAGGTGTACTGCTTCTGTAGATACCGAGGAATTTGGTCCCAGGATTGGGTATTTTGTCAGACTTTGAATTGGATAGGTGAAATTGAATAGTCTCAGAAACCTACTTGGACTGCACTGAATTGGAATTGTACGCATTTCTAGAGCGTAGGAAGTGGAAACACCCAGATGCCGTGTGCTCGATGGCCCGAGCCAGTCTCCTGGAGCTTAAGTTCCTTCAGCTCCAGCCCAGTAGAGCTCAGGCTGGCTTTCCTCGGACTAGACTTACTTTCTTCGGGACTGAACTAATTATTCTTCACATAACAGATCAAATCAGACTGACAAAGAAATGAATCATGTTAAAATGATACACAAAGCTTCAAGCATTCTTTTTATTCTCTTTCTAAATACGACATCTGAGATTCAGCTTAAATCTCGGTCCACAGGATCACTGATATTGGCCACCCCTGACAGTTCTCGTTATGAAGGAGAGGTGTTACTCTCCAGTATCTTTGGAAAACATATCCTAAGATGGATCTTCAAATGAATGTTAATAGCCACAAAAAGTCCCATATCGCCGGCAGGGAAAGTGGATTTTGCATTGGAGACAGTAGAGAAGAAGAGTAAACTGAAAAACTCCAGTCTCCTTTATTGAGCCTACTAATGAAAGTGAATTTCTCATAAGAATTACAATAGATTATGCGTATTGGTTCAAAGGATTGTGATTTTCTTAAATGCTCCTGTCCCTTTCTTGAAGGGAATAGAGTTTAGGGAATAAAGAAATCACATGGAGTTTCGGGAAGCCTCAGTTCACACTGCCTGGTGTGTGAGCAGGGAGAGTCCGGTGTGATACTGTGCACTAGGCTCCCGTCTTGTAGGAAACTTTCCCAGCTGCTCCTGCTGCATACGTGTGCAAAAAGAATCCGCCTTTAATATTATTCGATTTCTTCTGAGAGCTGTGAAATACTGTATAAATATTGTTTGAAATAATGCAAATGGGTTAAAAAATTTTTTTTCTCAAGGATTAAAGGTCCTAAAATGTAGACAATTTGCCGCAGTCTTCACAGTTTCATCTTTTGGTGGGACATTTGAATTGGCGCTCTTTGGAGATTCCCTATTTCTAGATGCACTCTAAAGCTAGATTATTTACAACAGGCTTCAAAGACTTGCCATCCAGTAACAGTAGGTGTGTCTATAAACCTGAAAAGAGGGAGTCTATCCAATCCTCTGTAGTTGGGAGAGGAACTCCTGTTATCAATGAATTCCTTATCATACTTGTTTAGGCCTGCCTGACTCCACAGACACCTCCTGGTCCCAAACTTGTGGCTTATTCTGGGCTTTGTTCTGTGGCTCTGGGAGTGGAGAGTGCGAGGTGCAAATTGACAACGGACAGGAAGTGCATCAGACCTATCGTGAAATATACTTTGCCAGTAAGTCCGCAGTTGTAGCAGATGTAAGAGAAATGACTGGTATGGCCCCGAAGATGTGAAGGTCATTAAATGGACATGATTCTCATAGTCGTGCAGCTTCATTTCTTTCGGGAAACCACCCGATTAACTTTCTTTGCTAATTTTATGATTTGCTAAAGAGATCTTTGAATAGAAAGAATAAACAGAACTGAGACTAAACTTCTTTCTGGTCTACTTCTGTATAAAGACTACACATAATTTGGCTCACTGGGATGGCACACCGAATTAATTGACCTTGGCTCTCAATGTATTAGGTATCAAGGTGCCAAGGTTAAGGAGAAGCCCACACATGCGCCCACACACTGGTCCTGTCCTACAAATTTTGGGCCGGCTGTTGGGATTTGTCTTACACAGAGACGAAGTCTCACTGTTAAATGAAACGGTGAGGGTTCACGTAACTTGCTTGAGTCACAGGGTAGGTGATTGCACCGGGGGCTCTTAGCTGCTGCCCGGTCTGCCTGTTGTCTCTCAAGGAGATGCTGAGAGCTAAACCAGCCAAAGTATTATAGTCATCTGAAGTTGTGTCAATCTGATATTCATCTATATTGGCAAATATTAAAAAGTAAATATTCTAGTACCTAGCAACATACACTGGTTGCTGAGGCTTAGTGGGAGTTCGTTTCATACGACTGTCTTTCAACTAATACCAGCTGACCTGTGCCTATGAGTGAGTATTGGAGTGATGACAGGATAAATAATTGTAATTGCTTTCAAGGAGGCAGTAGCCTTGGTAGATAGATAGAGTAAGGGAGATAGCTAGAGAGTGTGCAACAGAGGCAGCCGAGAAGTGGACATTGGGCCAGCTCTACATACAGACTTTGGTGCTTGCGGTCTTTCTGAGGTTAGCCCGGTAGTGCATCTTTACATGGAAGGCTAACACTTGTTTTACGTTTACTGAATATTGCTTTCGTTTTGTGGTTATAGTTCATGTTCCTTCCTGGCACCCCCGACACCCCCCCCCCCTTGGAGGTAATAATTACTGTTCTTACACTGAACTTTTCCAATGTTTCAAAGTTAAGTTAGAGCTAAAAATAGCTTTGTGCTTGAGTCGCGCATTAAAAGTTAAATACACCTACTCAGGATACCAAAGGAAAACAGAATCTTAATAGAAGCTTTACTGTTTGTTCTCAATAATTCTCTTTTATTTTAGGGCATCCTGTAGAGGATTACGGGAATGCTGGGTTTTGTTTTGCATGTTCGCACAACATGGGCAACCATCTGTGCAATGAACTTAGCAAAGTCAAATTATATGTTCTTCGGGGACCCATTTAAAGAGTCATTAGCTAAAGACAGATTGACAACACACTTCGTACAGTTTTATGAATCTTGTCATGGGGAGTCCGTTATCAAGGGTAGTCTGAATTTATATGCATCTTGTTTTTAGGTCTACAAAGTCATGTGAATGTTAATATTGGAGAGAATCTATTAAAGTAGCCTGATCACTTAGAATTTCTTAGTGGAGTAAAGTTAATCTGCAGTTATATAATCTCTTAGAGCTATAGAGCTTGCCAAGGATTACATGAAGAAGCCATAAAAATTTTTTAAAAATTATTCAAACTGATGAAATATCTGTCATTCTATGGTGCTTATTTTTAATATTTAAGTGCGGTAGAGTCTTGATACTCTTTTGAGTTGAAAACGACTGGGCTCTAATAGGTTCTTGCTACTGTTACTAAGTAAGTGACAGACGAAACCAAACATGGTACAAACAGGAGAACCAGGAGGCCCAGAGGGATGGGTACAAGGGCAGGGACAGAGAGGGACAGGGACATTCTGACTTTAGAAATTCTCCCCACGCCCAGCCCAAATCACTTGGGAATTGGGGAGGCATGCGAGCGAGTGCTTGTACTTGTATACACTTTGTAATCTCCCTGAAGGGCAGCGAGGAAGGGAAGCCATTCTTCCCACTGGACGCGGAGGCCCTGAGGTTCAGGCAGATCCGTGACCCCAAGGAGAGCCGAGACTCACACCCTAACTAGTGGGTGAGAATCCAGTCTTGTGACTACTAAGTAGATTATACTCTTCACGAAAAATTAAGTTTATTCCCGCTCTTTGGATTTGCTACACTTTTGAGATGCCACATATTAAACTGGTCATTCCCTTACAGATCGCCAATTTCCCAATGGTACCGTTGTGAACTTTTGGTGAGTTTCCTTGGAGGTATGGAATATAAATAAGTTATTCTAGCTTAGGGTTTAGCTAACATGGCTTCTCTAAACTCTAATCACGCCTGTTCATGCTCTAGGTAGGACTCTTCTCTCATAGCCAATAAATCAGAGCACCCATGGCATCTGCATGAATTGCTCACTGTAGCCGTATGGCTGGGGCAATTCTGCGTGGACAGTAGGTATTGTGGTGCTACCTAGGGCTTGCGGTGAGTTCAATGAAACATCTCGAGGTCATCATATCTCAGTGTGGAGGTGTTTATTTACTTATCCATGTATACAGGCTTTTAAGACTTGACTATCATTTACATGAAAATTGATACCAATGAAGACAATTAGAATCAGCAAATCAAACTCAGTGGTAGTAAGGCACAACCCGAAAATGTAATGGACTTAGAGTTTTTAAGAAGAGACAGGGATACAGTTTCCGCCCCCCTCCCTCCCCCTCCCCCCCGCCCATTAATGACAATAAAGTGTTTGCTGTTTAGCCGTGTAGCATGCTCCCTGTTTAACTGGTTACTGGTGGTACAGATCTAAAATGAAATCATTCTGCTCAGATTTTGTCAGCTCCCCCGTCAGTATCCTTTAGGAGACTGTTTCTCAAAGTATCATTCTTGGGCCCCTTTAGGTGGTTTATGAGTTAGATTAATGTTTCTATAATTAGACTGTTTACTCTTGCACCTGGCACGGGCCAGAACTGTAGATATTTTTGGCAGTTAAGATAAAGGAAAGTGGTGTTCACGGTATCAGATGTGCAGGAACACTGACTGGGGCATGGCATTGGCCATAGAAAGAATGGATACTCGTCTAGAATTGGCCTAGAACAGAATGGCTTTCCCACAGGCAAAGTGATTATTTGTGATGTAGGCGAAAGTGGGAGGTGGGGGAAAAGGCGGATTTACACATACAGTCCTTTTGCTCAGGAATGCTCAGAGCCTAGCAAGTAATGGGAAATACTCTCCTCTCAAAGCAATGTTTTGGCACAGCCACCATCGGGGAAGAGGCTCAGCAAAGGGATGGAGGAGCAGCAGAAAGGAAGAATGACATGAAAAGTCACTGATAAAGTAAAGCCTTGTTGCGTAAGTATGTGTGTCAAATTCAACAGGTCCCCAATTCATTTTCGTGGAAATAACCAAGTTCAGAAGCCCTGCGATAACATGCCCATGTCAGTCTCTGCACGCCACTGCCCTGCAGCCCCTCTCCTCTGCCCCCCAGAAGAATAATTCTGTGTTTCAGTCTGCATTCGGTAGCTATACAAACATGCTATGGATGTTTGAGCGAATCTGTGTCCCCTTGTCCCCTGGGATCACAGGATGCAGGGGGATGAATGTACATGAACACTGGATGGGAGGACAGTGCACTCCTCCTCAGGACCGCCCAGGGCCTGTGATTCCAGTGACCCGCCTGTCACTTGCAGGTGAACACGTCAGCGTGGTAACCTTCATGATGGAAACTGTTGGAAAGTTTTGGCCGGGGAGGTATTGATACTTAGGCCCATGAAGGGGTGGGTTTCTATGCTTCAATGTATCACTGCTGCTTAAGATTTTTGCTTTTAAATGGTCAGTTTATTTTAATTAGTGGAAAGTTTTAAATTAAGTAAGAATGCAAATCTTGAGTTTTCAATCCAGTAGGAATCCTCACACTCAGTCGTTTCCTTTTTAGGAGGGTTTTCTTAAGGCATGAGGTATATTAGCAGGATGTTTGAATCTCTGGATCTGTACATACGGTGTTTTGTATCAGACTCAAAGTATGCTGAATGTCTGCTTTCCATTCACATGAGAATATTCACATTTTCTGTATAGTACCGTAACCATTCACGCTTTTACAATCGTTGAATTCGCGCAATCAAAAGCATCTGGACCTCATCTAAAGGGACATTTCGGTTAGTCGTCTCTGCTTTTCCCTTGCCCAGTAAAGAATGAATGTCTTACCCCGTGCCAGCCCATTGCGAGTAACTCCTTTATTTCTGTTCCCTCCCCCCTTTCAAGTGGTCCCGGTCCACATCAACGAGGTAAGGAGACACCCGTGACTCCAACCATGAGACACAGAAGCAGTGGATTCTGACTGCATTGAGGCAGAGCACACACGGTTTGAGAGAAGCAGGAGGAAGTGTACATCAAACGCCACCAAATCGGGGCCTTGTGTTTATCACTTGTCTTTATGATATTTTCTTCTGAAAGAATGAGATGAACCCATGCTCGAAACCTTTTCCTAAAGTGTTTTGAAAATATAGCTGTTTCGGTGGCACTTCAAAACAAGTTGGCACAAAATGAAAAGTGACATTTGGTCTCTGGTTGTGGGGGAGCCATTACCTGTCCCTCCTCCACGGGCTCAGGGTTCCCAAGGAAGATACATGAGTGCCAGTGGGCTCAGGGCCCAGGCTGGTTTTTCAGAATGGTGTCCTCGTAATGACTGGTTCCCGGGGCAGTGGTGGCCTCTAAAGGTAAGCCCTGTTGCTGGTAGCCATAGTTGACATTTCCACACGGGAAGTGACGTAGCCTGAACAGAGGCACTTCCTTCATGTTGGCAGTCAGTGAGGATGGTTCTAGAAGCAGGGAGGCGCCCGGAAGTCTGCCGGTTGCAACGTTCGGTGGAACGGTACAGCTTCCCTCACGCCCCAGATTTCCCCTCTCGTGCTGCTGCTCCTTTGCCGGAGGATTGTTCTTTTTGGTGGGTTTCTCTGTAAACCATGAGCCGTAAGTTGGGTTCCATAGGCTGGTGGGTTTGTTTCTGGATCCCTGGACTTTGTGCAGCTCCGATGGCGGGTTGGACTGAGAGAATGCCATATTAACATGTCCCCCTTCCACGGCGGGCCCTCTGGTGACGCGGACAGAGAGCTCTGCAGCCGCGGGTTTCTTGGAGGCTTTGCCAGAGGAAGTGGAAGGCGGAGGGGGCGGGGCAGCGGGATCCTGCCCTTCCTCCCGCTTAGCTTGCGGAGGAGAGACCAGCAGGGGAGGAATACCTTCCGGGTCTTGGGGCCTCATGGGCACCTTCTCTTCCTCTTCCACGAGTGGGCCATACTCTATGGGCAAAGCGGTGTTGATCACGTCTGGGTCCTACAGGTGGGAGAAACAAACTGATTACGATGCCGAATCGCAGACCAAAATTGCTGGATCTGGAAGATCCCTTCGCGATGGTCTCGTCCAAACCTAGTTTACAGATGAGGAAACCGTTCAGTGTTTATTGGGAATACATTAATTCGTAGAGCGCGGGGAATAGGAGGTGAAAGGGAAGTCGTCATCATCCTCCAAGAGCTCACAGGGGAAGCCCTAGTATTGAAGTGCGGGTACTGGGAAGCCGGCAGCGGCCTGGGGCGGAGGAGGGGATCAGGACACGCCATGCGGACACCACCTTTGGGCAAATCATGCAGATTCATGGATTTAAAAAATATATAAATCAGTTTAAACCAGTCTATTCCCAATAAAATCCTTCAACTAAAAAAAAAAAAGTCTGTGTGTTTAAGTGTGTGTGTATGTGTGTGTGTGTGTGTGTGGACAGGACAAGAGGGAAGGGAACGGAGGAGAGGAGACGCAGGCATACTGTGTTGGCTTACAGGAGTTATCTCTTCTCTTCCTAGCTACCTTCCATTTTCATCATATTTGGCTGGGCTACACTCGATTGTAACTTTCCCCCTGTTACATCTTCATATGTGCAGAAAACACAGTGGCTGCCTGGCCAGGTTACGCTCAGGCCCTTTGTGAAACCCATGAAATGCTGCAGTGCTGTGAGGAAATCCGCTCACCAGCCTGGCTTTGTGCTAGATCATTTCTACGGCGATGGACTGTGATATAGAAAGGCAGAGGCAGTTGCCAGAGATTTGAAGAAAATTTGCGAAAGGAAGCTTCAACTTGGGGGAATCTAATTCTTTAATATTTAATGCAAATTGGGAAAGCCATGGCTTCAGTTTCGCAGAAGAGCACATTGGTCCAGTATTCCTCAACAAGGAGCGTGAGAATAAAAATAACTACCTTCTGGCTCTCTTATTCTTTAGCTCTTTCCCCGTTAATTAGTCATCTCTATGGGGAGTCATTCAAAATATGCTCGTACAGAATTACCTGCTTTTGAAAGGGACATTATATACTTTGGAGAAAAATTACTCCGAAGTATGCGTATATATATTTACGTAGGGATATTCCATCAGTATTACAGTGTAATAACCTAAAGTGCTATTTGTGGAACACCGAGTTTTCTGAAAGAACCCCAAGTAACTTGATAAATGAAGTCCACAGAGATCAATGCCAGTGCCCTCACTTTTTGGGCCGAAGATGCTGGAAGGGTGAGACTCTGGTGCTGGGAAGCAAGGGTGTGGCTTGAACACGTATGTGTCTCCTGTCACAACTAAGGTGATGTAGAGAGGTAGTGGCTCATTGTCAGACTTCTGAAATACTCTCCAGAGTTAGATATCCTGGCAGAATGAGAGCCGAGAGAGGGAAAGGTGTGTGGAGAGGGGACAATGCCACAGGAAGGGAGCATCCCTGAAGGGCCAGCTGGTGGTGCAGGTGGAGGGGCTCCTGGGGGGGGGGCTCCACGCAGCTGGTGGGGCAGGTGGAGGGACTCCCTGGGGGGGGTTGGGGGCTCCATGCTGCTGGTGGTGCAGGTGGAGGGGCTCCTGGGGGGGCTCCACACAGCTGGTGGTGTAGGTGGAGGGGCTCCTGGGGGGTCTCCACACAGCTGGTGGTGTAGGTGGAGGGGCTCCTGGGGGGAAGGGGGTCTCCACGCAGCTGGTGGTGCAGGTGGAGGGGTCCTGGGGGGGCTTCACCTCCACTGACACGTGGGGAAGGGGGTGAGACTGGGTGTAGATGCCCAGACAGGAGGGAAATGAATTCTCAGCCTCTCCTCTCTTGAGGTAGGAGGCATAGTCTGCTAGAATGAGGTAGAAAAGGGAGAATTTAGAGTCCTCTCTGAAGGAAATGGGAGAAGGATCCGCGTAGAGACCAGGGGTACTGCTAGGAAGCGAGAGAAACCTCTCCAAGCCTCCGCTCATCTGGAAAGTGGGGTATTTTATGTACCTCACTGAGGATAAAATGAAATACATGAAAAGTGATTGTGTCTTGCAGATGCTGTACTAATGCTATTGATGATGTTAAAATTTCTCCAGATTACCTTGTTCCTCCCTTGAAGCCCTCTAATCCAGGTCATTGGGCGCACAATTTAATCATTCTATCCTGGTAATTGTTTCACACGAGCATTTCTCTAGCCACACCATAAACTGTCAGAGAGCAGGTGTTTCCCACACTTCTCTGAAGCTCCAGTTTTGTCTAAAAAGCCATTAGTTACCCAGGAGGGATTTAGTGTTAACGCTTGTGAGTCCCGATTCCCTGATATTATTGAGTGTCTGCAGCTGCGCCATGTGTTGGGGAGGGCAGAGCCGGGAACTAGCATTTATTTACAAAATGGGCAAACTGAGGCACTAGTCATTTTACTTCATAGATAACCATTTGGCGATTGCGACTCCTGTTTCCTGGCTGGGTTAACTTTTGTTTCGCGTTCGGTATTTGCCATGTTTTCCATACAAATGTTGGTCAAAGGGAGAAGTGTTTATACCTGGGTGCAGTATTCAATCCTCTCCAAAATTATGGCAAAGTTGGGCCTATCTTCAGGCTGATGTTGCCAGCACTGGGTCATTATCCGGTATCTAAAAGAAGAGAAAACACACGAATTCAAAACAAGAGAAACAAGGATGAAAAAGAGTTTCCCCAGCACTTTTCTAAGGGGGACCAGAGGTGGCTTGGTCTTGGAGAGTGACAACTCATTTATGTCCCCTGTGGTTGGCATATGCTGCCCTCTGCCGATGGGCCAAGGAATCGTGCCCAGGTGTAAGGGTATCAGAACACCAAAGCTCATTAACAGACGACCTGGTGTTTACATGAAATATGGCTCCTCTCATTCCATTTCAGAACTAAAGTCACCTCGGGGGAAAAATATTCTAATATTTCCCATCTGCCTTGCTTGTGGGAAGGAGGTGAGGGATGCCCGACAAGACAGCAGAAAATGCAGGGAATGGAAATATTTAAAGGAGACTTAAAACAGATGGTACGGGGCAGCCGGGGTGGAGTCCCGGACACAGATTCCTGAGAGGTATCTCAGGGAGTGTGAGCCTGGTGAGTCCACGGCCTCCCGACAGTAGGTAACTTTTCAGCCATGACCTTACTGCTTTCAAGGTTCCAGAGGACCAACCCTCCTCCCGGAAGTCACGGACACACTCCCATCCCGGGGCACATTGAATGGGGTCGGCATCTGCCCCTTCATCTTTAAACAAGAAAGCATATGCGGCTGCAATATATTTTGAAAAGGAAAATGGTCCTTAGCAACTTGTAGAAATGTTCCTAACAGAGTCGTACACGGGCCCCGGGCAGTTCTTAGGTGGGTCCATGCGTCCTCCGCTGGTGACGAACTCCAGAACTTCCTGGTTGCTTTTGCTAGGGTATGGCATGTATCCAAGAGAAAATATTTCCCACAGCAGCACTCCAAAGGACCTGCGCACAGGACAGAAGATATGATATGGGCACGCAGACACGCACGCGCATGCATGCAGATACACACACATACACACAGGGACACACGCATACACATACAGATATAAAATTTGACTCTCTTGTTACATATTTTCCTACAGTTGGGAATTCTTAATATGGAGAACGACAACAAAAAGAGTGAGAAAGCAGCCACATGCGATGCTCCGTAAAAAGATACCATTGTTAGCGTGTTCTTGTTTTGTTCCAGTCAAGTTCCTGTACTTAGATTTTTTTTACATAATTGCAGTTATATTCAATAGGCAATTTTGAACCTTGATTGTTTTTGCAGTTTCCATTATAGCGTCAACATTTTCTATGCTAATAGAAACGTTCGAAATGGCCACAAAATGTTCCCTTGAGTAGTTGTGCCACAATTTGCCTTATCATTTCCATATTGTTCTCAATTTTTAGCATATTTAAAAGACTGTGATGAACATCTTTGTGCATTTTTTAAAAGGACTGTTTCCTTAGGACAAATTCTTCAAATTTAGGATGAGGATAATCTAGTAAAATCTAGGATAATTCTAATAGAATTATTAGATCAAAAGAATATGGACACTGAAAGTTCTTGGCACACACTGTCCACTTCCACTCTTCCAAACGTGTCATTCCAATCATTGAGCAGCTCTGTGTGAGAAAACATCACTCGCCCCAACGTAGAGTATTCTTATCAAAAATGAGAATTATTACTGATTTTCAGGTAAAAAATGGTAGCATCTTTTAAGTTGCACTTATTGACTTGATAATGAACATGGTTGAGTGTTTCCTCAAGATTCATTAATTTGCTTTCTTTTTCCCATGAGTTGTTCGTATTTTTTGCCCATTTGTATCTGCATATTGTTTTGATATGTATTAATTTTCTTTTTTATTTGTAGACATACTTTATCAGAGATGTTTACCTTTATCCAAAATTGAAATAATTCTACCGGTTGCTTTCTAATTCTACTTTTTAGCATTCTGAAGATTTTTATTTTTAGGTAGTCAAATCTATATTTAAAAATTTTGTGATTTCCTCCATCTGTTTTAGAGATGATACGAGTCTCCCTTCACCAAAAATTAGATGAGTATTTGCTGTTTTCTTCTAAGTTGTATTTGTTCTTCCCCTCCAGATGGATTTGAGAACTTAGTTTGGTGTATGGTGTGAGGTAAGGGTCTATCTACATTGAATCATTTGCAAACAACTGATCTTCTTATACTATTCATAGAATAATTCCCCCCTTACTATTGACTTGTGAGTAAAAACACGTCTGTTTCTGGGCTCTCTGTTCCCTTTATCTCTTTGTCTGCTTCTTGCATGATACCATTCTGTGTTACGTTTTGTGTATTTATGTTGCAATATCTCTTAGGGCACTTTTTTCCTTAAGAAATGTAGTTGAATTCTCATTTGTTAATTTGTTTTAAATGAACTATTTTTTTATTTTTATTTTTTTTAATGTTTATATTCATTTTGGAGAGAGAAAGCGCATGAGCACAAGTCAGGAAAAGAAAGAGAGAGAGAGAGGGAGAGAGAGAGAGAATCCCAAGCAGGATCTGCGCTGTCAGCCCAGAGCCTGATGTGGGGCTTGAACTTATGAACCCTGAGATCATGACCTGAGCTGAAACCAACAGTTGGGTGCTTAATAGGTGCCCATGTTTTAAATAAACTTTAAAAAACTATCATGTTCCAGAATCATCGTCTTTCATATTTTGACTAAAATTTTTATTTTAACCTTTAATTTCTTAATTAGCTTTTTAGCAAAAAAAAAAAAAAAAAAAAAAAAAAAAGGCCTATCCTTGTTTTTGTATCTGGGTATAGTTTTCAGATGTTAATAAATATTCTATCAAAAATTGTAGAGAACTTTAGCTCCTCCATCTCCTAAGGAAAAAAAAAAAAAGTACATCATCTTGGTGAAATTTCAAAGACTCTTGTGAGGAGCATTGGGCAAAGATATTTTCCATATTTTTCAGGTGAGAAGTCTAAAGCAGAGGTTATTATGCAATTAATCTGAGACAAGCTGGAATACATTATTAGATCTCTCGATTCTGCTAACTACAAATTGCCTGGTGCATATATTATTCTTCTTGGTTTAGTGGTCTGTCGTCCCCCGAGGCAAAACAAAATAAGCAAAATCATGCAAAAATCCTGGAAGCAAGGCATAATGAATTCCAGCTATCTTTTTTCTGCCTGTCTAGGTAGCTAGAGAAATAGACTGTAGTACCCTTTGAGAGAAGCAGCATAGTAGACGGCAAATAGATGTTTATTTTCTTGGTTTGGAGTTCAAAGGAGCAAGAAGCAGTGTTGTTTGTAGAACTTTGATAATTTTAGGTAAGGAGAGTTGTCGGATTTAGCAAATAACCATACAGGATTTAACCATATCCAGTTAAATTTGTTCCAGACAAACAAGAAATGCTTTTCAAATATAAGTCTATCCCAAATATTGCCTGGGATATATTTATACTAAAAATTAGTCACTATTCATCTGAAATTCAATTTTAACTGGTCATGTTTTACTTTATCTGGAAACCCTACAGATAAAGTAAATATATATTTTGTGCCCCAGAAAGTTCTTGAATCACGTTGATATGTGTCCTAAGTAGGAGCAATAAGGCCCATGGCTTTCACCAAAGCATTCAAAGTCAAATAAAAACAAGTATTAAAAAAAAAAACAACAATCTTTCTTCCCTTGGTATTAAACGTGCTCTGCCTGAAATTATAGAAACAGCTTAAGTAACTGCTGATTAAATTATTTTAAGAATTTAAATCAATGAAGACAATCTGGTGACAAAGTTTTAAAATCGTGAATTGTGCTGTGCTTATCAGTCTTTTAAAGTTATATTTTATTTTCCTCTATTCATATCTGGAGCACGATTTCTGGAAAAATGGGAACCAAAAGTGCTTTTGGAATGGGTAAGCCAAGGGGATTTTCATCGAGAATAGAAAGAGCACAGGGTATACAGTCAGGATTAGGCCAGCACTGTGTGGTGACAGGTGGTGAGCACGGCAGAATGTGTACACCCATCCCATCCCTATTTGTACATTAGTGTCAACTATACTCCAACAACAGCAAAAGGTTCCTGTATTGTATTTAAATATCCAGTCAGCTGATCCCACTGTTTCCTGCAAATCTCCTGGGAGCTTGAGACCCTACAGACCAGAAGCCCACTCAGCGTCTCCACTGGCCTGTCTTATAGGCATCTCAGACTGAACTTGTCCAAAAGCTTTTTCTGCGCCTAGCCCATCTCCTCTATTCTCTCCGGTGGGGCCATCCTAGGAATTGCCCTTGACCTCACTCTTTCCTCACCTCCCACTGTACAGCTGATTTTCAGCAACCCTGTCCACCCTCAAGACACAGCTGAATCCCACCATGGCTAATGGCTGCCCCTGCCACCACAAAGCCTGGCCTCTTTGTTCTCTTACTGAGAAATAGGCAGGGTTTCCCATCTTCACCTGCCCCACTCCAATCTCGCTTCATTGGCAGCCAGAGTGATTTTTCTTTTTTTAAAGATCCTGTGAAGCTCTGGATTCCAACCCTTCAGGGGAATCCCATTGTGTGCTGAATAGAACCCACATCCCCTAACCTGGTTCCTAGGGCACTCCATGTCCAGTCCCTGCCGGTCCTTCTTTCTCAACCGCCACTGCCCTCCCCGCCCAGGCTCACTAGCTCCAGCTGTGAAGACTTGTTTTCATTCCTCAGATAAACTCATCTTGCTCCTGCCACTGCCTTTTACACTTGACTTTCCCCTCAGCCTGGAAAGTCTTCCTCGCAGATCTTTTCATCTTTCTGCTGACAAGGCATTGGGCCGTCACCTCCTCCAGTTTCCCTCCTCAGGCCCCTCCACCCCCACACTCTTTAGCCTCTCTTTTTTGTCTCCATGGCACTTATCAATATCGGAGGTTATGGAATGTATCTGTGTCTTTAAGCATTTTAATTAGGAAATAATGTAAGTTTTAACAAAGAAAGGTAATATAATAGTTAATTTTGTACCTAGATGTTAAATTTTTGTCTTATTTGTATCCAGTCTCCTTTTCTTTTTGAAGAAAAAAAATAGATCCAGTTAAGTCCCACCGTTCCTTCCTCTCCTTCTCCCCTCCCTCCCCTTCCCCCACTGAAGTTGGAAAGTAGCCTTCCCATTTATGTTCTCACAGTTCCTGCAATGTGTGAAAGCATAAACAATAAAGAGTCTGTGTTATACACTTGATTTTTGCATTGTAAAATTATGCATAATGATGTACCACTCTTTTCTGGAACTTGTCTGTCTTTCTTTCAATAAAAGTTGCGTCGAGATTTATCCATGTTGATACATGCAGGTTTAGTGTGTTCTTTTATATTGCTAAAGAGTTTTCCATGATATCAGTAAACCACCATTTATTTTCCATCCCCCATTTGAGGGAGACTGAGGTTGTTTTTGCTTTTTCTCTATTATAAACAATGTTGCAAATGAACATCCTTGCCCAAGTCCATTTTTTGTCAACCTCTAATGTAGACACTTGGAAGTAGAATTGCTGGGCCACAGGATAGACATGTGTTCAGAATGGTTACCTAATTACCTAACTTACTATCTGCATCTGGCTAGGGTAGTTGGTGATGCTCTAACTTTGGTGCACATGGAATCACCCAGAGGCTCCTTAAAACACAGATTGCTGAGCTTCCGTTCCATTAGGACCGAGGTGGAGGCTAAGCACCTGCATTTCTAACAAGTCTCAGGTGATGCTGGTGCTGCCAATCCGAGGACCACGCTGAGATCCACTGGGTTTGGGTAAGTCAGATCTCAGTGACTTAAAACTACAAAGGCTCCTGGTCACAGCGTCAAAATATGGGCCAGAAAGGGGACTCTGATCATCGTGGCTCCTCCATCTTGTGACGTGTTTCACAATTTGGAGAACGTTTGTCCATTGTCTTCTTGGTTTCCTGTGTTGCTGTTGAGAAATTCGATACCATTTGGATTCCCTATTTTTTAAATCTCTGATCAATTTTTACTATTATTTTATTTTTCTCCTTGGAAGTTTGCAAAATCTTGATCACCACTGGTCTGAAACTTCATGATGATGTGCTTTTGTGTGGCTCTTTTTATCCACCGTGTTGGCACTTGGTAGAAACTTTCATTCTGGAAATGTATGCCTTTCTGTTCTGGAAAATATTCTTGAATTATTTCTTTGATATGTTTATTACCTTCACTTCTTCTGTTCATTCTTTCTGGGACTCCCATTTGTCAGATAATTGGATCTAATGGTCTAATCCTCTTAATTTTCTTTTCCTTTCTTTCCTGTATATCCTCTTGGTTCATAGTTGTTTTATTTTCTAGAAGATTTATTCAACTCTGACTTCCACCCTGTTACTTTACATACCTATTATCATATTAAAATATAAACTATTTTCTTAACGATAATTTTAGATTGTAAATAAATGATGACGATAAGAGAGTTCCCACCTACTTCGCATTCAATTACCCCTCTTTTTAGCATCTTACATTAGGATGGTATATTTGTTACAATTAATGAGCCAATATTTTTTTTACGTTTATACCAATATTTATTACCCAGTGGGTGTTAAACCATATGTGTTCAATCATCAGAAATGAGTAGTAACAATTAATGATCAAAAGAAATATATAAGCTGACCTGACTGAGGCCAGACTGACATGTAGTCTATTCCAGTCTTTTAATGAGCCAATATTAAAGCATCATTATTAACTAAAACCTATAGCTTATTCAAATTTTCTTAGCTTTTGCTGAATTTACTTTTTCTGTTCCAGGGCCCCATTAGAATATCACATTATATGTAACTGTCATATTTCCTTAGGCTACTCTGGACTTTGGCAACTTCTCAGGCTTTCCTTGACTTCAATGACCTTGATAGTTTTGAGGAGTATTGGTCAGGGCTTTAGTAGAATGTCCATTTGGGATTTGTCTGCTTTCTTATGATTAGACTAGAGTTGTTGGGTGTGGGGAAGTTAAATGTCATTTTCATCACGTCATATCCAGGGCACATGCTATCAACATGATCTATCACTATTGATAATTGACCTTGATCGCCTGACCTAACGTTGCTGTGTGCTGCTCACACGGTTTCCAGAAACTAATGCTCCATCTCCTCGAGGGCTCTCTCATATTTCTATTTCTAAGGATTTTTTTTCTCTAAAAACCTTGTTTTAAACAATCTGTTGTCTTTAGATTATGGTTGCAACAATTCATCTTTGTGAGGATATTATAGTTTTTAGAAGTTTTCCTCAGCTTTCTGCATTTTTCTTCCTCCAAGTTCCTCTTTATATATTTATTTCCTTCAGATTAGAATCTTTTCTCAAGTAATTGTTGATTCTTAGCTGGCTGTTCATATTTTATTACTGGGACAATACAAAGCTGATGAGAAGCTCTATGGAGATCTTACCCATTGGAGGAGCAACTGGCTTGCATGTTTCACTGGGTATCAGTGCCTGTCACTGCTGTCACAAACTGCCACAAACTTGGTGGCTTAAAACAACAGAAGTGTATTTTCTCACAGCTTTGAGGGCCAGATGTTCGAAATCAGTGCCACATCAGGGACTGAAATCAAGGTGTTGGCAGAGCCACACTCCCTCCAGAAGTTCTGTGGGGAGAGAATCTGTTCCTTGCCTATTCTGGCTTCTGGAGGCTATCAGAATTCCTTGACTTGTGGTCACATATCTTCAAGCTCTGTGTTCACAGTGCCTCCTCCTCTCTGTAGTGGCTCCCTCCACCTGCCTCTTACGAGGACCCTTGTGATAGCATTTAGGGCCCACCCAGAGAATCTGGGATGATGGTCCCACCACAAGATCCTCAATCAATCACATTTGCAAAGGCTCTTTTTTCCTTATAAGGGTAACAATTATAGGTTTCTGGGATCAGGGACTTTGGATTGCCATTATTTAGCCTATTGCCACTTGGAACATCTGAAATTTCTCTCTTCATTAGTCAGCTCCAACGAGGAACTCTTTGGTCGACTCCTGCCTTCTGCCATGTTCCTGGCACTGAGGGAGAAGAAGGGTGCATCCATTTATCTTATTTTATTTTAAAAATGTTTAATATTTATTTATTTTTGAGAGAGAGAGAGAGAGAGAGAGAGAGAGAGAGAGAGAGAGAGACATAGAATCCAAAACAGGCTCCAGGCTCTGAGCTGTCAGCACAAAGCCTGATACAGGACTTGAACTCACAAACCATGAGATCATGACCTGAACCAAAGTCAGATGCTCAACTGACAGAGCCAACCAGGTGCCCCATATTTTTTTTTATTTTAGAGATAAAAAGAGAGAGCACAAGTCAGGGAGAGGGGCAGAGAGAGAGAGAGAGAGAGAGAGAGAAAATCTTAAGCAGATTCCATGCTTAGCGCAGAGCCCAATGTGGGACTTGATCTCATGACACCAGGATCATGACCTGAGCTGAAATCAAGAGTCAGACGCTTAACTGACTGAGCCACCCAGGCACCCCTAGGGGGCATACATTTTTAAGTAGGTAGACTTAAAAAATATATATCTCCCTGTTTTTAGTAGAGAATTCATCCTCAGTAATGTCCAATGTCCCTAAGATCGGAAAGACTTCAATTCAATCTCTCTATGGAGGAACCCCTGGTCTTGTGTGCGGTAGGGAGAGACAGGGAGTGAGGGAATGGGCCAAGGGTCTGGTTACTTTTTAAATATGTCTGTAACTGATTTTCCTGTCTGCCACACCTGTACTTCCAGGGGCGCCTGGCACCTTTACTTTCTGGGTCTTTCTTGGGCTCTTGGGCAGAGCGAATCATGTTCTTCTGGACCTACATATCAACTTTCCAGTGTCCTAAGTAAGGCACCACTTGTCCATAAACTTCCCAGTTTCCAAAATACTGTCTTTGTTGTCATGTTTGTCCTTGGGGATTTTTATACAACTAAAAAGACTCCCTCTAATGTTGCGCATGTGTGTGTGTGTGTGTGTGTGTGTGTGTGTATTGGCAGAGAGCACAGGTTTAATCCCTCATTTAAAATTATATGTTGCTCTATAAACCTTATGTAAAAAAGTATGGAGATTTCCTGAAGAATTAAAAACAGAACTACCTTAATATCCAGCTATCCCGGTTCAGTTGGTTAAGTGTCTGACTCTTGATTTTGACTCAGGTCATGATCTCACCGTTCCTGAGATCAAGCCCCATGTCAGGCTCTGCACTGAAAGCCCAGAGTCTTCTTGGAATTCTCTCTCTCCTTCTTTCTCTGTCTCTCCCTCTATCCTCCCCCCCCCCCCCCCGCAAAATAAATAAATAAAGTTTAAAAGAAAAAAGACAAAGAAAGATCCAACTATCCCACTTCTGGGAATATAGCCAGTGGAAATAAAATCAGTGTATCAAAGATATATCTGCACTCTCAAGTTCACTGCAGCATTATTCATAACAGCCAAGGTGTGGAAATAACCTAAATATCCCTTGACCCATGAATGGTAAGGAAAATGTGGCATGTATATATACGATGGAATATTATGCAGCCTTACAAAAGAAGAAAGTCCTGCCATTTGTGACAACATAGATGAACCTGTAGAGTGTGATGTTAAGTGAACTAAGCTGGACACAGAAAGACACATCCTGCGTGTTCTCACCTAAAAGTGAGAGGGAAATAGAGGTAGAGGGTACAATGGGGGTTGCCAGAGGCAGAAGGAAGGAGGAAATGGGGAGATGTTGGTCAGGAGCACAAAGTTTCAGTTATGCCGGATGGATAAGTCCTGGAGATCTAATGTACAGTGTTTTCCAAACTTATTTTTAACTGTACGGTGAGTCTCAACACCACTATAACCTGCAGCACTTCCGTGCTGATAATTAGTTTCTTTTATCCTTTCTTCTGTTAATGGGGAGGATTTCACTGATCAGTTTCTCTAATGTTGACTCAATGTTGCATTCCTGCAATAAACCCAGGACAGTGGGTTATGTGGACAAAAAAAATCACGTGGGCCTCTCACTGTGTAGTCCCCAGCCAGCGGCATCAGCGTTCCCTACAAACCTGGTAGGAAAGCATATTCTCAATGATTCATAAGCTCTCAGGGTGGGGAGAGGAATCTGTGCTCTGCTAGCCTCCCCGACGATTCTGACACATGCTGATGTTTGACAGCCCCTGTTGTAGAGGTGTGTTGACTCGTCTCCTCTGACCCTTCCCTGTGAGAGTGTGGGATCCTGTGGCCCAAGAGCGCTACCCTAAGACCCACAGTGAGACCCTCAGGAGGGCGGCAGAAAGACTCACCACGTGTCTGTTTTAGAAGTAAATATTCCTTCCATGAAGGCTTCTGGGGGCATCCATTTGACCGGCAGCATGGCGCAGCCTCCCTTTCGGTAGTAGCTTGCTCTGTGGGGGAGAAGAGGAAACCCGAACTTGGTTCTGGAGGTGGCCCGCGCAGAGGCTCTGTCGGGCCACTTGAGAAGGTGGCGACAACAAGCCGTAGCCATTACAGGATTGAAATTAACGAGGGCTTCTTGCGGTTCAGGAGGAGAGCAGGGGAACACAGATCATTTGCTAAGAACTTTGGTGTCATTTAATAGGAGGCAGCCCGCTGGAGGCAAGGAAGCGAAGATCTATGCAACGACTAAAATATCCAGTAGCAGATGGTTAGATTTCCCTGATGGGTTTTGTGGATTATAACTCACAATGAATCACAGTTCTCCAGCCTTGTAAGTACAGCTGCTTCCTGAGGATGCACAGTGACGGGAGATCTAGCCTGGGGGAGCAGGGCCTGTGTCTTGTTCACTCTGGATCCTCCGTGGCACCATGCAGCATTTAGTTCAATATAGGTGCTCAACAGAGAATCTAGGCAGCTGGAGGGAAGCTGGCTTCTACAGCAGGGCTAGGGGCGGAGCTGGCTTCAAAGGTGTGAGTTAATTGATTAGTTTTTATCATGAGCTGCGTTAATGACATCACTGACAAAAACTAATCAATTAACTCATACCTTTGAAGCCAGCTCCACCCCTAAGCCTGTGACCTTGTGTTGGGGTGTGCAGTTGGAGGCGGCTCCCCACCAGCTGCTTAGATTAATTACTTCACTAAACATGGACAATGGTCCCCCCTCCCTTATCCATGGGGGATATACTCCAAGACCCCAGTGGATGCCGGAAACCACAGATAGTACTGACCTTACATATACTATATTTTATCTTATATATGCAGACCTATGAGGAAATTTAATTTATAAATCAGGCAGAGTGAGAGATTAACAACAATAACTAATAATAAAGTAGAATAATGATAACAACATGCTGTAACAAAAGTTAGGAGAATGTGGTCTCTCTGTCTCTCTCAAAACATCTTATTGTAGTGGACTCACCCCACTTCTTGTGATGGTGTGAGATGATAAAATGCCTAAGTGGTGAGATGAAGGGAGGTGAGTGACCCAGGCATTGTGACCTAAAGTTAGGCTACTCTTAACCTTCTGATGGTATGTCAGGAGGAGGTTCATTTGCCTCTAGACCACACAGTAACTGAAACTGGGGAAAGAGAAACAGCAGAGAAGTGGGAGGGAGTCCTGTACTGAGTATTTACTCTGCCATGTGCTGAAGACAGAAGTCATCGTCTCTCTCGTCCAAGGGTACGGTTTAGTGGAAGAAATAGACACACAGACAACTGCAGTGTAGACAATGCATATGATGATGTAGGTATGCGTGCAGCTCAAGGCCACAGAGGCAGGAGTAAGGCACAGGAAGCTTCGTGGCCGGGGCTGACGCAGCTGAGCGGTGAAGGCGCTCTCCCGGAAGACCACTCTTGACACATGGAGTTGTGGGGCGTATGGGAACAGCGGGACTTTGGGAAGTTGGGTGGTGAAGCCTGGGGCCAGGGAGCTGTCAGAGCTGGGGATGGAGAGGAAGAGCCCATCACTGATGGGGCCGTTAAGCCATGCTGCAACACTTGTATCTTAAAGCAAGGGCAATCTGGGGATCCCGAGAAAGGAGGCAGAGCGACGCTGAGACTCTGAGAGCTAGGGAAGAGAGAGTGGAGCACTCAATCCTCCTGCACTGTTCTCCTGAAGGAAGGGGGTGGCATCAGCATTCCCACCCGTGTCGGTGGGTATCAGTTCTACAGGGGCCTTCGGGGGGTCCCCCTTACTCTCCAAAGAGTGCAAGCTCTAAGTGACCATCTCTCCTCACTCTACCCCCTGGATCAGGGAGGGGCGTCATTAGTGACTGTGCAAAGGAATGGCTTCCTCAGCTTATGGAGCAAGTCACGGTTACAAATAATTAGAAGAAAATGAAACTGGGGGTTGGGAAGAGACGAGTAAGGTAAAGTACAATTGAAGATTTTTTTTAATTACAGAAATTATTTTATTTTTTGAATGTGCCCTTGAGAATATGACAGGGATAAAGAGATGAAGCCGAACTAAGCACGCTCCCGTGGCTCCCAGTGCGGGTAGAGAAGACCAGTGAGCTTGCCCACTATGTTGTCAGTTCTGGGGTGATCCTGCCTGGGGTGATGGAAGCCAAGTCCATTTGGAAATCCCTGTTATTAAGGAAAGGGGTTGAGTAAAAGTGTCCTGAGAATGTTTCTCATATCAAGTATCTAGGTTATTCTGTGTCTGAGAACATTCTGGGATTAAAGACAGTTGGAACCGGAAAGAATGTGGTGTCAGTGACTGCAGTCAGCGAGCCTAGAATTAGACCACCAGGTATGGGGACTAATTAGGATTGTGTATGTCCTGGACAGGGACTTGAGGAAACATGAGGTGGCAAGTTGACAGGGTACCAGAGATGACTTAGGGCACAAGCAGCGACGTCCTATTCTCTTGAGGGGATGGGGCTTCGATGGGTGACGACAATCTTTGCTCACCTGTAGATGTCTCGAGCCATTCCAAAGTCTCCAATCTTGGCTACTCTGCCAGGGCCTGGACAGGTCAAGAGGCAGTTCCTGGCAGCAATGTCCCTGGGAAGAAAAAGAAGGAGAAAATGCACTTCCGAATTGTATTTTTGCAAAGATAAACGTGATATTCATCATAAGGATTTTCACCTCCAATCTGAAGTTCAGATAGTTCCCTCTCTGCCCTATATTTCCTTTGCTACATTCTACCTCAGTATGAAAGAAATCGCTGTATCAATTCTAGCCCTCAGAACTAACAGGGAAATGGAAACAGAATAGGGGAGATGATTGAAAATGTTTAATGGGAGAATAATAATGAAAGTAATGATAATAGGAACTAGAATTTATTGGCCTCTTGCTCTGTACTAAGCATTGTTCTAAGTGCTTCATGGGTAATTATCACAACAACCCGATAAGATACAGGGTGCTATTATTGTTCTCATTTTGGTAAAAAATGTAAGCTAAAAGAAAATAATAGAGGGACATAAGAACTGCCATTTGGCCTTAGGCTATTGTTTTGTACAGATTGCTGTTGGTGTCTGCCAGTTGTCTCAAGGATTGTGCTGGGACAGCAGGACTTCCATGATACCAAATTCAAGCAGGTCAAGGTATTGCCAAATAATTCTAGTTTTCTTTCTTTGTTTTTAGAAGAAGCCACTAGTCTCACATCCATGATTTTCACTAAAGCCTTTGCTAAGCTGTGTGCAACGCAGCTCTGCGGCTGAAGAATCCTTTCTTTCAAGTTATAAAGTTATCGGGTCTTCTTTGCTGTGGTATACCAGATGGCCTGTTTTCCTGAGGCATGCCTATAAGGCAGGATCAAAGCTTTCCAAGGCTCATAAGCATCTACTCACTGACTGCTTCCCCATTTTTTAAATGTATGTGGGAATGAAGGATGCATCCAAAAGAAGTCTGGAATGGGTCTCTAATAATACTAGAGTCCCGGACAGAAAAAAAGAACACTTCTCAGACAGTACAGGTGATGCTTTCATATTTTCAACTGGTTTCCCAAAGGTCCTGATCTTTGGTTGAGAAATAAGGACATGGAAAATAAACAGGACCAGGACTGGGGGTTATTAGAATGCTTAAGATACCAGAACAATGGGTCGGAGTGGGAGATGGATGTTGTTCATGCCACTGACCTGATGCCGAAGGTTTAAGTTGAATTTTGAGGAGCAATAGTGCATAAAATGCCCTAATAAAACTATAAAAGCATAACATAGATGACATCAAAAAGAAGAAAAATAGTAGGATATATAGCCATTGCTTCTCAAGAAAAATATACTAAAGTAGAACAGGAACAATATTTATATCTCCGGGAAGGTCTTTATGCTGATGCGCGTGAAATGGTTGCTTAAAAAAGTGATCTTGAATTTAACGGCAAGAAAGGGAATGTGATATCATAGAACATGCCACGAATTGGTAGAATGACCCATAATTCTTGAAACGGCAATAAACCATGTCCAATGGAAACAGATCTAATAGAAAAATGGGAGCATGTGGATCCGGGGAAAGGAGTTCCTCTCTGAATTCTGGAGGCGTGCATGCATGGGAGCCTGTGAATCTCGAGGCAGATATCGGTGGAGGAGAGAGGATTAGAGGTCACACGGCTGTAGGAGTGTGCCGCAGAGCCCGTAGCCAGGGAGGAAGTGCAAGAGATGCCTTCCTAATGCCAGTTACCCCAGAAGAAAATCTCCGATTGAGATGGACAATTCCCGTTAGCAGCTGCCTTTTGCTTATCAAGCAGACCACCTGATACATTCCTGATTTGATCTTTGACAATCCCGTTTCTCAAAAAAGACAAAAGTAGCAACACACTATTACCCCGGGATCTAATTCTGACCTTTGGTAACTATTCACAGATGTGAAGTGACAGGAATCTTGAGAGAATGTGATATTGGTATCTTATTATCTATAAAAACAGAGCCCTGGGTATAGTTGAAATAGATCACGGCTCTAGGAAACGAGATTTCAAAACGTCAGAGGAAAGAAGGATGTGGTCTCTCAGTCAGAGAATCTGGATGCTGGATGAATGACACGGGGCAGAGAACAAAAAGCAGAAATGATCTCAGTGAGAAGGGAAGGAAGGTATCCGGAGTTACCAAGGTGACCGCACGGCTTGCTCTCCGATGAGTCCGGACTCAGAGAACACAGACAACAGGTGGAAAGGTGGCTCTAGCTAGGGCTGAATTCCAAAAAGAGCACGGCCTTGTCCTGTCTGAACAGCAATAAAGCCCAGAGCTGAGATTTATGGAAAGTTCTGGACACAGCTTTGGAGGGAACACGAAGGACTGGTCCCAGCCTCTTTTTCACTCCTGTTATTTTTATCAAGCACAAATCCTGCAAGTTGGACAGAGTTAGAATCAAGATGAAGATCTAAAGACCAAAATGATGGAGGGACAGTAAAAGGATGAGCCAGCGTGAGCATTTCCTGCCTTGTTTTAGGAATGACTTTGGGAGCCTAGACGAGCACACTTCTTGATCTTTAATGTCTCCATTTTTACTAGGGCAGAAAGCAGGGCTTGCTCCCTGCTTCCTTACTTTTCCATTTCTGAACTCATACAGCTTCTCGCAATTCCTGCTTTGTCCTTATGTATACTATTATGAACGTGTCTTATACTCTTTGAAGACATGGGTTAAAAAGTGATTGTCCATTCACCAGGTTGATATTTACCAGTTGAGAAGGGTATCATTAGGGGGAGCTTTGCAAAGAGCCTAACAATATATCTGACTTTTCAGAGTTCAGGATCAAGGTGCCAGCTGAGAAAGTCATCAATATCCACACATGGGAAGAAATCTGTAGACTCTACCAGGTGTATAGCACTACTTGTGGATTTGATGTCCCAACCAAACACCATTTAAATGTAAGGATCCTAGAGAGTAGATGAAATGAACTATGGAAGCAAAGAAAATAAACATTATGCTTCATATCAGAGTAAGTATCTTAGAAAAAGTTAATATATCCAACAGACATTAATTGTGCCCCATGATATACCAGGGATATGAAGATGAATAAAGCAAGGTCCTTGCCTTTGAATTACCCATAGTCAAATGTGGGAAACTATGAACTCCTTTAACTTCCCTTAAAGAGCCAGGTGTTCTGGATGGGAAACACTAACGTGATAGAGGGCTGCAAGACACAGACAGGAGTCCTCGCGGGAGGTCAAGGACCACTCAGCTTGGTCTCCAGCGCTGGTGTGGCTATTTTATGATACCACTTTACAGACGGGACAAATGAAGCCCTGAGAGAGTAAGTAATTGTCTTAAAGACAAGTGAGGTTGGGGCACCTGGGTGGCTCAGTAGGTTGAGTGTCCGACTCTTGATTCCTGCTGTGGTCATGATCTCACAGTTCGTGGGTTCAATGCGTACGGCTGTGTGCTGACAGCAAGGAGCCTGCTTGGGATTCTCTCCCTCTCTCTGCCCCCTCACACGCTCTTTCTCTCTTTCTCTCAAATTCAATAAATAAACTTTAAAAAAAAATGTTTAAAAAAAGATAGGCGACGCTGACTCATCTCAACAAATCTGGAGAGACACCCACTATTCTACTCTGAAGTGGGGGATCTGGGCCCTTGAGACGCATAGGGAAGTGTACAGAAGGCAGAGGGAAGACCAAGGTCACCATGACTCACCGGTGGATGAAGTGATTTTCCTCCAAATACTGACAGCCACAGGCGATGTCCCGAGCCACGTGCAGAAGGTCCAGCATGGCCAGGGAGGAGGGCTGGTTCTGTGGGGAGAGAGAAGCGAGCCGCTATCAGGAGAGTCGTGGGGAGAGAAGATCTGAAACACGGGCTCCAGGTGCTGGCAAGGAGCAAACACGGACACGCTGCCCAGCTGGGTCTCAGCCTGGCCGCACATCAGAAATCACCTGGTGGCTTTAAACCAACACAGATGCTGGGGCCTCAACCCAGACCAGTGAATCAGCATCCCTGGGAGGGTGTAGCGTTTGCAGCCTTTCCAGCCTTGTGGGTCAGTGCAGCGTGCTGCCAGGCCTGAAAGCCCTAAGCTACAGAAGCCAGGATAGGACAGGTGTCTGTTCCCCTGTTCATGCATTCTACACACTCTTCCACCTCAATCTTCACCAAACTTCGAGCCCCCTGAACTTATAAACAAACCCGTGATGGAATCAGGAGAGATAATGTTTTCAAAATGCTCTATTGAAATGTTTAAAAATATTTAAAAAATTAGTCTTCTTCAAGAAGATCTGGACCTAACGTGGATTGAAATCGACAAGCTTTCAGGAAATGCTGGGCAGCTGAAGGGCGATCTCAAGTTCTTCTATGTGAAGTCTCTTGTGCAGAAAGAGACGTCATCCCTCCCCCGGGGTGAGCTCGTCTCCATTTCCCGGACAGCCTTGCCGAGCGCCCAGAAGTCTTTTCCGAAGGTCGAATTCTCATCTTCATGTCTCTTTTAATTCCTAAACTCACGAAGTCTGCAGCAGCATGTTATCATGCAGGGTCGCATTCACTCTGCTGTTCTGTTTACTCGACCACGTCCCCAAGTAAACTTTGAGGTCCCCAAGACAGGGATTTCAGCGTCCACTTCCGTGGTATGCAGCACGATGCTGAGGACACCGCAGTGGCTCAATGAATATTGGGGGGTAGGTTGGGTGATCACAGCTGGTCTATGATTTACCCAGATGCTGGCTGGGAGTTTTCTTTGCTACAGATCAGGGACTCCTCAGGACTCCTTGGAGCAATAGTACGGGTCTAGGGGGGCAGAGAGGAGTCGTGCTTCTCTAGGGCATGCTTCGATTCTGGAGGAGACCGCTTACAGAGGGGAATACCCTCTGCCCTTGGCACATTGGGCAATGCCTTATATGCAATACAGCGAGTCCATGCCCGTGACGCCCTTTGATGCAACATCCTGTGTGGTCGTAGGCAAAAGGGGGTATCTCCGTATTAAAGAGGAGAAGGTTGAGGGCTCAGAGAGGCTAAGTGACTTACTCCAGGTCACGCGGCCAATAGGAAGGAGCCAAAACTGCCCTGAGCTGGGCTTTAAGGATCTGGGTTGGGGGAGGCAGGATTCCAGGAGAATGTGTCAGAGAAGAGATGGAGAATACATGGACACAGTGCATATACCCAACGGAATCAGAATACAGCACACAAATGCAGTGAGCAACCTGTTTCAGTTCAGTGGAACTGGGCTTCATCCCTGCTTGAGCTCTACTGGCTGCGTGACCTGGGACTAATTGCTTTGCCTGTCGCCAAGCCAGTTGTTCTTGCCTGAGAAAGAGGTATGACACTATTGCCCTCACTAGACTGTAATAAGGACCCAAGCAAGAGGCACAGAGAGAATCCCTCATAAAGGGATCTGCAGTTATGGTGGGGTTACTACACGGAGAGGCCTGGGGGTCTCGGGAAATGGTCCTTGTGTTTGGCTTCTCTTAGGGACCTTGTCAGGGTCAGAACTACTGGGCACTGTGAGAGAGACAGTCCCCATTTCCTGGGGGGAAAAAGTAATATTTTCCAAGGGAAATATTAATCCATTTTGCTACAGTATTTAGAAATATCTTCTCTCTCTTCAGGAAAATGTTCTGTTCCTATAAAAGAGGACCAGTCATAGCTTCCCCAGAGTCTCTTTGTGTCTTAGCCCCCATCACTCAGGATGCAAGGACCATTGATGGCTTAAATGCCTGGCATGCTGCAGGGACTAAATCTTCCCAGGCTTTAACCCATGGGCCAAGTTTATCTGAACTCCCTGTCTTTGGCTTCTCAGAGCAAATTAACTGCTCCACTAATCAGTCCGCACAGAAGCAGATAGTTGGCAACCTCTGTGTGTGTGTGTGTGTGTGTGTGTGTGTGTGTGTGTGTGTGTGTGTGTGTGTCTGGGGAGATTTAGATGTTGTGTCAAAACTGATAATTAAACTAGCAACGCAAAGCATAGCCGGTGTGTCCAATGACATTTGTATCTATCCTGGGTAAAGAAGGAGTTGGAATCAGGTTTTTTGGTTTTGTTTTTGTTTTTTCATGGATTCACTGATGTGAACAACTTTTCACTGGCACCTGATGCCCCTTCAAGCGCTTTGGAGCCAGCATTGGCAGGGCAACATCAGAGCCAAAGATTTACACCTGGGCCTTAGCCCAAAGCAGAGGTTCTCACCTGTGTTCTGTCACCTCTGGGTCCAAGGAGCCTCCTGTGTACTGAGCATATTCGCTAGAGCCATTACCACAGGCCCCTCCGTGGTCCATGCAGGCACAACACTATTGTGGTTAGTGACCGCCACCTTTAATCGAGATATTACTGACTCCTTAATGGCTTCTCTTGTTATATATTAAATCAATGGATACCAAAGGACAGCTATTAGCCCATATCTGGCATATATTAAACCCTCGATAAATATTTCTTGAATAAAGATTGGTCCTGTGAAATTATTTTGACGTTAAAAAGGGTCTTTCCTTCTTGAGAAGATGCGATGCTGGGACCAAATGAGGTTTTCATCTGCACCATGTGTTTTGTTTCCATGACAGACGTGGGTATTTCCAGGGCATCCTTTCTGTCCCACTGTGTCTGTGCATCTGTTCTGTCACTGCATGTCCATCTGAAGCCAGAGCCTCTTGGGCCACCTCTGAGGTGCTCTGATCCTGAGAGTCTATGGAACTGCCGAACCCCAGGGATGGCAGGAAGACAGGACCAAGACCTTGTCTGATTCTGAATGCTCAGCCAAGCGCCGGCAAATGGCAGGTCATCGGGTAAGCCCCGAGAGTCTCCGGAGGTTCAAACAAACGAATCAGGTGGAATTCAGACCTTTGAATCCAGTGAGTGTCACAACTCAACCCACCGTCTTTCGGTGAGTGTATTTTTCCAGCTGTGATGCCCACTAGCCAGTCCCTCCTTTCTTCGTCACATACAGGGTTTACTGATATAAGCCCCCTCTGTCTACTACAATGCATGTTCCTTTTTCACAGTCAACCTGATCCTAAGTTGAATCAGTTGGCTCTGGGAATCCATGCACAATGGCCCAGCAAATCTCCCAAATCCCCAGGGAGCTGCTGCCACAAACACATTTGCATGGGTTCATCCTGGAGGGCTCTAACCCAACATTTTAAGTCATCTCTCATGGGCAGGCATCTCAGGAAGGACAAGGTCATCTGGGATGGGTGAGTGTGTATGAAGGTGAGGAGTAGGATGATTGGGGTGCTACAAAGACTTAGGGTCCTTGTTGGTAAGGAGAGACACGTGAAGGAAGAGTGGGGTCAAGGGGTAAAAGAGTAGATTTGGTGAGTGGGACCCTAAGAAGCAGCTCTCCCAAAGAGAGTCTACCATCTTCTGGCTGTGGGCATCCCCTGGGCAGTGCCTGCTGTTAGAGGTCACAACTTGGCATCAGGTTCCTTGCTCTGAGCTTCCTTGGGAGCAGTAAGCAGTGGGAGGTGTCAATGAACTGCCTTTCCTTGCTGGTACTTTGCTCTTTGGGACGAGATTCAAATCATCATTACCATCAAAAGAGAGAGATGCCTTTGCCTGCAAGAGACAGAGAAGCTCCCCATCCCCGATGTCCTTGGGCTTGTCAGGTGATGGGGTCCCAGATCCTCTTTACAAGGACATCTGTCCTTTGCAAGCACAATACTTACTTCTCCTCAAGTGTCAGGAAGGTCCAGTAGGAAAATCAGAACTAGGCCTCTTTCCAGAGCGTGATGCTATGTGGCCCCATTTGACCTCTGCCTGGAGCACTGCCGAGTATCTCAGAGCACAGGACTTGGAGGCTCTGGCTTCCTGAGTGGTGGTGGAAAGCCTTTGAGGCTGGTGTCCTGACCCTGGTACAGATGTCTGCATAGCTGGGGGTATTGCCTCTCAACGACCTGAGCTCATCTTGGTGCTCCATGGCTTCTCAAAGAGGACCATTGGGATAAATGGCATAGTAGGCTGAAGAGAGCACTGAATTGGGGGTCACAAGTCCTGAGTTCTAGTCTCAGCTCTTCCACTTCCTGTGTGGCCTCAGCAAGTCACATAGCCTCTCTGAGTCAGTTTTCTCATCTGTAAAATTAAGGTAAGTCTATGCCATCTACCTCATGGGGGGAGGGGGTAGAAACGTGGCAACTATGAAGAAGATGAAGACAGTGCGGAGTATTAGGAGACGGGGTTGGTCTTCCTCTCCCTCCCCTCTGTCTCCTGCCACATGTGCTCAGGTGCACACACTCATCTTTTCAGGGAGTTAGACCCGATTCTTCTTAGATGCTGAGACAGGTCACCCAGAGACTTGCAGGAACTGTGTGGAGGCTCCCAGGACGAAGGTTTTCTAGGTGCAGCCTGACTGTCAGTGGGGGTGAGAGCAGGGGTGACCCTGCAAGGTTTCCACCTCCAGTTTGAGTCCCTGAGTTCTGGGCTTTCTACAGCAAGGTGGCTGTTGTCTTTTTCTGTTTCTCTGGGAGTGGGGAGGGTGCAAGTCTTCCCTGTGGTCTTCGTGGTCCAGCAGCAACCTGAGGAAGCTGGGTCCTAACTCAGAGGTCCAGTTTCCAGTGCTCAGGGCTTCCTGAAGGCCCCGGCAGGGACAGGAGTGGGCAGCTGGATTCTGAGTGTGCCCAGTGTGCTATATCTTCTCATTTAGAACCCACCTGTGCGGATGGGTTCCAGTGCGGATACTGAGGTTAGGGAGCTCCTAAGCCACATGGCTGTCTAGTGGCCAAGCTGGGCTGGGATATGGCATTCTTGGGGTCCATCTAGGTGGGGTCCATCTAGGTTTCTTCGTCTCCCCAAGCTCCAGCCCCTTGATCATGACACACATGCAGAATCTTCATAAATATTTCATAATATACTCTGTAATTATTTTAACAGTAATAACTACAAGGTCAGGATGTCCCCACTTAAGAGATGAGGATAGTGGGATTCAGAATGAGTAGGTGTAGAATGACTTGTCCCAAATCAGTTGAGTTAATGACATGCCTGACATGAAAGTCCCCCTCTGTGCTTGTCCCTAGTTTGGTTTTCCAGACTCAGCAGGCCACGAAAATGGATTCAGGCTAGAGGACCCATTGCACAAGCCTTGCACAAACTCCCCAGGGTGGCCTCAGCCACTGTCTACCTTCTGTCCAATCTCTCCTGGCCATTCCCCCAGATCCAAGCCCAGGGGCTGACTCCCTCGGTCCCACCGAGTATGTCGCTTCTCAGGCTGCCCACTCTTGCTGTTTCCACCCTCTGCTCCATTCCCTGGCACGACCACGAGGGAAAAACCAGTTCTCACTCACCGGGCGAGGACGGGTCTCCCGGAGGAAGGACTTGAGGTCTCCTCCCGCCATGAGCTCCAGCAGGATAAATCGGGGCAGGGCTTGCAGACTCACCCCAATACAGCGCACGATGTTCTGGTGGTTGAATTTGCTGCAGAGCAGAGGGGAGTAACCAGATTTAATGGAGCAGAGTCTGGGAAAATCTTAAGTGGGAAAAGCAGGATACAAAGTTATGTTTTCAGCAACTGCATTATGTCAATGCATTCTGTAAACATGGGTAGCAGGGCTCCCATGCTGAGCCCAGGCGGGGGAGAATCTCACTGCTGAGCAGGTGGGAGAATCAGGGAGCAGGCGGGGCAGGAGTTCTGTCTGCATGAGAGTGTTGGGTTGGAGGCTGGAGGCTGCTGCACAGGTACTCGGGGAGGAAGTAGGGTGGGCGGGGGAACAAGGGAGCAGCCAGTGTCTGGGATGTTGGTGCAGGGACTGCTCGCTAGGATTCATGTGTGAGTTCTTCGAGGAAGCCCTAGGCAGAGAAGCGGAAGAAACTGCTTCTTCCAGGGACTGAGCGAGCCCTGCCAGGTGACCACATGTGGAGGAGAGTGGGGAGGGAGGCCATGTGCACCCCCCCTTGGGTGCTCATGGGAAGGGTATTTTTTTAATGTTTTATTCATTTTTGAGAGAGAGACAGAGTGCAAGCAGGGGAGAGGCAGAGAGAGAGGGAAACAGAATCTGAGCTGTCAGCACAGAGGCTGATGCAGGGCTCAGTCCCACAAACTGTGAGATCATGACCTGAACTGAAGTCGGATGCTTAACCAATTGAGCCACCCAGGCGGCGCCCCTGGGTTTGCTTGTTAATGTGATCCTACTAGGACACATGGGGCCGTGGGGCTGGTGATCGCCGTGTGGGGATCTGCACGCAGAGCTGAAGGGCTACACGGCTGTACACGGAAATCTGGCAGCGATGGCTTATCAGCAATAGTGAGATGGAATGGTCTGGGTCTCCTTGCATATAACCCTACACTCTCCAAGCTTTGTTCAGTCATCATGGATTACGTGTGTAATCAGAATGTATGCTAGTTGCCGAGCAAGGTGCTGAGCCTGCTCATGGCGTCCTCCTGTGGCTCCGGACACTCCCCGGGCACATCGCATACCGCCCTGGCCTTGTTCCCCTGCCACTTTTGCCCAGGGAAGACCCCAGGTCACCCCAATGTGTCAGGATGTTTGAGGCTCTCCAGCATAACAGGAGGCCATGAGTGTGGCCAGATCTCAAGGACAAACACCGGCGTCCTTGTAAAGGTGAACTTCTGTCAGAGCACACGCCCTCTGGAGCTCTGGGCACCGAGATTCCCAGTGAGGGGCCCAGGAGCCACATGCTGAGGGGTGCAAGCCTGGTGTGCAACTCGGCGTGGTGGCCTCCATCACGTTAGGGGCACACTTCCTTTACACAACATCTAAGAGCTGGGAGTAGTGAAGGGCCTTTTGGACAGCTTACCTGGAGGGAAAAAATGTATCTTCCACTGTCAAAAACTAGCATGTTCTATTAAGAAAAAGGGGGAAAACCCATTGGATGACACAGAGGTGCTAGCTGAAGGCAGAGGGATATCTGTTGAATTATTTGGCCACAGAGATTTTTTTCCTCTCAGACAACCGCCTGGGGCTATTTCGCTCTGGTAGGATGTGCTAAGAATTTTAGGGAGTCCCCAGGTGGAGAGGAAGGGGAGGCTGGAGGACAGCGCTGTTTCCCTTGGAGACAGTTAGACAGTTAGAAACGTCTAACAGGGATGGGGGTGTCTCTCTGCGGCTTTACCTGATAATCAAGGCTTCCATGAGGAAATCCAGTTCATCCTGTTCAGAACACACCTCGGGCAGCGTCTGGACACAGAAGGGGAGGGTGGAAAGGGGGAGAAGGCTGTGAGCAGCAGGGGTGAGAGGCTGTCAGGCGAGAGCTGAGGCCCACAGAGACTGCCGGTCAAGGTCAGGCCTGTGATGGAGCCCACCTCTTACCTTTACAGCTACTTGCAGGGGGCTTGGGTCGCTGGGCACTCCAGACACCTGACCTTCATACACCTCTCCAAACGCACCGTGGCCCAGACCCCTGTGCAAAGGGAAAGGCACGATGAGGCAGAGGGGGAGGGCCACAAGTCAGAGGCATACGGGAGGCAGGGGTCACGTACACACTCAAGAGTAACACCCTTAATCTGGCTTTGCCGTACAGTCCCAGGCCTCCTCCTGCTTCATCTGAAAACTGGTAAGAAAGGCTCCCAGTTGGGATTCAGGACACTGGTTGAATGTCCATTCACTCAACGAAGACTGAGGTTTTGATATTTTCTAGAGTCATAAAGGTGACTGAGACACACCCTGTCTGGGGAGAGGCTCCCGGTGTCTGGGGAGGGACAGGTCACGGGCAGACACTCCTGTACCGTGATCTCAGTGAATGATGGAGGAAGGCATGGGGTGCCATGGAAGCTCAGAGGAGGGGCACGGTGCTCCCCTGGAGGAGGGAGGGACCCAGAAGGCTCAGGGAAGGAGCACTTCGGGGGACTTTGAGGAATGCCCTGATTCCCTCCCATCTTGTCTTCTTCTCACTGTACAAATTCCATGAGAGTATGGGACGCTAAACAATTAAATACCTCCCCAAATGGCCCTCAACATTAACCCTTCTCCTTCTGGGAGGGCTGGAAATGCCCTGAGGGGTCGCTCTGCTGCCCTCTTGTGCCCAGAAAGATCCATGGTGCAGGGAGGACACCCAGCCCCGCTAGAACTCCCCCACCCCACCATCCCTGAGGACAGCGGTGGGGCGCTTACCGGATGAGAGTGATGTTCTTCCGAGGCACCTCCTTCAGGTCGCTGATGGAGGAGGTCTTGCCGGCAAAGCAGTAGTTGGGGTTGTAGTCGGTCATGATGGTCGAGGTGCAAAGCTTGCTTAGCTTGTACTCAGGGCTCTGAAGCTCCATTTGCATGGCTCGCAGCTCCTGGTGCTTCCGGCGGTACACTACAGACAGACGAAGGTCAGCTGCAATGTGGCCTGACCCAGGCAGCATTGGCCTTTGAAGCCTAGCTCAGGGCCACCTTCTCCAGGAAGCTTTCCTGGATCTCCATCTCCTCCTCTGGGGTCTAAACATTTCCATTGCACTTAGTAACACTAACAAAATGGTTATAGATATGAAAGCGTCCCTTAACTGAAAGATCATTTAAAGTTAGTGTAAAGTTTAAAGTCACATAAAGGGGAAAGATTTTAAGGTATCATGCAGGGGTTGAAACCCATCAGTTGGGGGTCCTCTGAGAAGCAGACCCAACACGCAGGGATTTCGTTAGGGGAAATGGCTGAGAGGAAGAGGGGAGGGAAGGCTGGGAGAGCCATCGGGCACTGACCCCAAGTGTGGGAGCTTGAGGGAAGGGTGAGTAAAGACCTAGATGGCTACGCAGTCTAAAGAAGTTTCAGCAAGACCGCTGATAGGTCTGGAGCCGAAGTCAGCCATCAGAGGGGTCTCGTGTCTCCCAGGAATGGGCCTGCCTCAGAATCTCTGCTAAGCCCTGTCGTTGGGTGGGACAAACATGGCGGTGGGCTCGGGAGTGCATCTGGGTCTCTTGATCACTTCTGCTTCCCGTAGCTGGAAACCGCCCAGCCGCAGGGAGAACTGCCATGGAGGGGTGGGGGGAAGGGCACTGGCGCCCAAGGACCTGCATTCTAATTCCACCTTTATCACTTACAAGCGGAGCAACAGTGTGAGGTCATGTCACCTCTGGACCTCAGCCTCCTTAGTCAGCAGGAACGGTCACTCCTGGCTTGTCCCCTACGCTCCCCACCCCCCCGCCCCCTTGGAATGTCATAATGAAGGGAATCCGCCAAGAGAAAATGGTTTCGAAAAATTTTAAAGAGCTCCACCAGTGCATGTGATCATCATCCCTGCTATTACCACATGTGAGGACATCCTGTAGGGCAGAGCCACGGGAGGCAGAACGAAACTGAGACGCACAGGGATGGCGTGCCCCACCAGTTATGGGTCAGGGCAAGCGAGTCGGCTGCTATGTGCTCGGTTCCCTCCTCTGTGAAATGTACCAACCGTATCACAGGGTTAAGTAAGGATTGGATGCACTAAAGTGTGCAAATCACCTGGCATGTAGTACGTGTGCAACGAGTCTTAGGTCTCCTTATCCTGTCCCTTTGAAGGATGGCATCATTTGGGAATAACACACATTGCCATCTCCCTGACCACCCCCAACCCCCACCGCCCGCCTGGAAGGGTCTAAAAGTGCTGCCCCTGCAGATCTTTCCCCTCCGCCTTCCTTCATGTCCGTGCCCACCTGCCCTGGGCATTGCCAGAGTAAGAAGCTGGCTGCACCTGGCTGAGCCCTCTGAGACCTGCCTATCAGCTCACTTTGGCTCACAGGCATTAACAGAAACACTTAGAAACCAACTTTGCATTGTCTGCTTGAAGTGGGGAATGGTGGCGCTGGAGGTGTTCCCTGGGGAGTAGCCGAGCCATGTGTCCACTGAAGCCCATGTCTGATGACAGCTGAAAATGAACTCTGGGGGTGGGGCTGAGTTGGCTACTGTGCCCGCTCTGCCGAGGAACTGGGGGCCTGGGGGAGGGGGCTTTCTGTTTTTGGCCTGGCTGGGGCTGCTCTAATCACCATCCACCCAGAGAGACACCTTGGCATCCATGGCAAAGCCTGAAATGCTATTCCGTTCTGCCAGATCCACCTTCCTGTCACCCCCCACTCCCTTGGAAGTCCCGGGACTCTGGCACACTCACCAATCATGATGCCGGAGAAAGCCAGGACCAGGGCCGCCACAAGGGCTGAGGTCACGACGGAGAGGACCAGCGAGAGCGGCAGGTGGGGCTCAGGTGTGGGGGACACTGCAAGACAGGATCCCATGGGGCACCAATGACAATGTTGATGGTCCTCTGAGCTACTCCAAGAGAGAAATACCCTCCACAGCCAGGACAAACGCCACCGGCTCCTCCCAGACCCTGGAGGCCTTTGCAGACAGCGGGGGCAGGAAGTGGGCTCGATCTGGTTTACTTTCAACAGTAGCTTTTGCGTGGAAGGAACACGTGACAGGGACAAATATCAAACTCTGGACATCGATCCTAAACATCAACTGCACAATGACAGGATGAGGGTGGGAAGGCGAGCCCATAGTGGCTGTAGAGGAGATTCAGAGGCCTTAGGGGACCACAGACTCAGTATGACCCAGGAACCGAGGTGACCGTCAGTAACACTTGGAGGCTCAATCACTGCCTGTGGCCCCGAGTGCAGAAGGGGGGGTCCGGGTGCACACTGGCACAGACAACTCTGGGACATCCTGCCTGGTTCTGGGCACTACATCTCAAAAGGACATTGGTCACTGGAACACCTGCAGACACGGGACACAGGATGGGGAGGAGACCAAACTGTTCTGTGTGAACCAACAGAAACAATCAGGCTGTTTCACCTGGAAGCTTGCAGGAGGAGGACACAGCCCTGTCTTCAAACACCTGCAGCACCTGAAAGGCTTTGCGAGTAGCAAACCTCAGGGTGGAAATTGAAAGGAAAAGAGTAGAGTCTGACTTTGGAACTCTGGAGGGACAGCGTGACCCAGGGGTGTCGACATCCCGGGCACTGAGGGTGCTCCATTGGAGACGGGATGGCCCCTTGGTGAGGACGTGAGGGACCACACCTTGGGATAGGGGTGTCACTAGATGTGTTGGGGCTCCTTCATTAGCCGCGACCTGCCTTTCACACACAGGTCCCTTTGCCCAGTCCTTAGAACACCCGTGTTGGGGCAGGCAAGTGGGAGTCAGAAAGCTTACAAGACTATATCTGAGGTGTTCCAGAATCATGGAAACCAGCTGTAGCCACCATGGGCTCACAGTCTGGGCCCCTTCTCTATCACCTCCCTCACCTCCCTCTTACCAATGCAGGAGACGCCATCTTCGGCCAGCACTGTCCCATGGTCACAGAAGCAGATGACCTTGTGGCTCTCGGGGTCCATGTGGCACTCATCTACCTCACAGTGGCTGCAGTTTAGGTAATGTTTAATATTCACTTCCCCATGGCCCTCCATCACTGGTGACGAGAAGGGAGGATCAGCCTCGGTTGAGGCAGCAAAGAGCACCCTGCACCCCGTTCCCGGCCTCGCTGTTTTATCTCCAGCTAGTCAATGTGGGTTCTCTGGTCCCTGTTCCTATGTCCCACGGATGCCACTGAAGCGCCACTGTGTGTAGGGAAGTCCCTGATGCATCTGATGGAGCTCAGAGGACACGTGGCTGCATTGCTGTAGGCAGATGGGAAGGTCCAAGTGCATGACCCTCAGGTTGGCTGGCACAGGTAAGGGGACTCCAAATGCAAACAGACCACACATCCTGACTTCCAGAAAACTTGCTGAGATGAGCGTTAGGAAGACTTGCCTGTAAGGGACCCATAATCATGCCTTCATACATTGGACTCACGTCAGTAGCCCTGAGGGTTTATCTGGGTGGAAGAACTAGCCCAAGGAGGTCAGTTCTGCCTCCTTGCAGAGGGGATACCTTTCAAAGCTGGGGTGTACAGGATGCCCAGTGGACTGATGAAGGAAACCCCATCCTCCCCGTCCATCTCGGGGTCATTGTTTGAGGCCGCGTTGCCGCCTGTGCCAAACCAGAGAAGAGTTTAACGCAGAGAGGCGTGGGCCCAAGTCTCAACACATCTGCGCATCAGCGGGGCATGCAGGGGCCTCAGGGCGGTGAGGGGCCTCAGGGCGGGGTGGTGGGGAGGGAAGGGAGGCCTGGGGCACAGGGGCTACACTTGGGTTTGGCTCAGGTAGATGCTGGGTGTGAGGACCACTTTCCCTCCAGGTCCAGGCCAGGTCCCACTGGGGAGTCCCCACCATTGCACGGGGCTGCTAGGAAGCAGTGCATGTGAACAAGAGTCAGAAGAGGTCTAGTGTCCCCAGGCTGGATTAGTCCCTTGGCATCTCTTCCAGGACTGGCCAGGGCAGTGGCACTGAGGTGTTGTTCTCCAGTCCCATTGCATAAGGGTTGGACATGGGGGATGGGCCCCTGTGCCGTTAGGCTCCTGTCCCTCCTTTCATCTGGGTTGGGATATCTTTGGGCTCCCCCCTCAGGCTCCTCCCACCCACCCAGAGTTTGGGAAAGAAGAGCATTTGGTTAACAAAAGCATCTTACACACAGCATAAAGCAAAAACAGACAGAACATCACAGTGCATGCATGCATTGTGTCCTAATCTGTGGGGAGGGTGGAGCTGCCATCTCCCAGCCTCTCGGCTTCAGAAGGCTATTCTGCTCTGCTCTGAAGCTCAGAGGAGATCTGGGGCCAGGGGCCGGCTGCCAGCTGAAGGGCTGGGCTGGGGCTGCCCATCAGCATGGAGAGGGGTTCTGGAAACTGGTGGGCTGGGGCAGGGAAGGGAAGACTCAGGCCAGGCCATCCAAAGGGAGGCACGGGGCTGGGGAGTCTGGCCTCCAAGGTTCTCATGCCAGCACGGCCTGGGGGTGGCTCAGAGAACAGTGCAGGAAATCAAAGCCCCTTTATCATTGGCTTTGGGCGAGGCGGGCATCAAGAACACATAAGATCTTGAAGCTGTTGCTATTGAAGCCTCAAGGCAGGATGCTGGCTCGAAAGCCAACACCCTGCCTCTGGCTAGTCCTGTGGGGCTGAGAGGAGGGCGTGCACAGTGACATCACAGTCCACACATGGGGTGGGCTGGGGGAGGGGCAGGTGAGGGCCAGGGAGAGGACGGGGAGTACCTAGGACTAAGAGGGGAGGGAGTGACACCTTGAACACGAATCATCTTTACCTATATATCCTCCGCCTCCTCCACCTGAGGAGCACCCCCCTCCACCCCCTCCGAAACCCCCTCTTGTCTCCCACCCCCACTTCTTCATGGCCTGGGGGCAGGAATGTCCTCCGGTGGCACCCTCCAGCAAAGATTTTCCAGACCAGAGCAAGGAAGTGTTATCATTCCAGCCACCTCCACCACCTGCAAGAGAGACGGAGAAATACCCAGGTGAGGACGCTGGCCAGGTGAGGTCAGCCAGGTGAGGTTTCTGCTGGATCTGGCAGAGGAAGCAGGACTCGGTATGCTCTGAGGATGCCTGCTCCCGCTCCAGTGCCCGGCGGGGACTGGAGGCTTCAGAATCCACAGCTGGAAAAACAGGAGCCGTGCCCTTTGCCCTAGTGAGACCTGCTTTGGCCACAGCTGTGCATATCCAGATGGGACCACGCTTCATACCCCTGCTTCCCATCAGGCTTTTGGATTAAAAGTTGGGGAGTGTGCTTTGTTAGGGATGGGGGAGGAGGGGGACAGGCAGCATGACAACTAAACTCACTCCTCTGCCTTTTTTTCCATGCCCCCAACCTCTGAAGTGCTGGGACTTTGTTTCATTAGTGCTTCCCAACCAACAAGAACCAGAACCCACCAGTCCTTGGGCAGCCAACTGTCAGAGCCCTGCTGGGGTCACTGCGGTGAAGCTCCTTTGCAGGAACCCTGGATTAGGCCAGACAAACCAATGGGCTTTATTGTTTCCTGGGCAAGAACTTCTCCATTCCGAGCCTCAGTTTCCTCACCTGTGACTTGGGGATAGTAAGACTTGTCTCATTGGGCTGAAGTTTGGAGCAAAGGAGACAACAGATGTGCAAAATGCTTCAGAAACCTAGGGATTGTTGGGCATGAGGTGAACACCTGTGTGCACAGGGCCTCACGCTCTGAAGCTTAGGCAGTGTCTTGCTTGATTCTTTCTAAGCAGCTGCTCCATGGTCAGGGGCAGGAAAGGTGAGGAGGGAAGGAGTGAGGGGAAGGGATAGGCAGTACCCTTGTGAAGACAGCCGCTGCTGGAGCTGGGCTTCCCGATGCCTGGGGTTACTTTGAACTCTTGCGAAGGAAATGCTATTGACAGAACTGAGGTTGAATGCGATTTCATCTTTAGGCCCTAGGCTGATGACAGTCAGTCTCTTCTGCTGGCCCCTGAGATTCCAGGACCCCCGGTGTCTCCCCCTATATTGTTTTGTATGATATTTCGACAGGCACTCTACTCTGAAAGACCCCAAAGTCCTTGCTGTTCCAGCAGATGATGGGAGGTGAGGACCTGGAGAAACAGCAGTGCGCGGGTCTGTGGAACCATGAAGGTTAACTGGGTGGGAAGGGCCGTCTGGAAGAATGAGAGTGGAAGAGGTCCTTCTGGACCCCGAGGGGGCAGCAGAGGCGTGTCTATGTGGGCGAGCTGCAGCTGGAGATCACTACTGTGCTAGAGAGAGGGAGCTGGGGGTTTTAGGAAAGGAGGCCAAGGTCAGGAACAAGCTCAGTCTAGAACAGAGACAATCAGAGCTGACTCGAGGCCCCCGGGCAAGTCAGCTCTGAAAGCTGCAGGATGTAGCATCTTGCTAGGATTTTAGGCGCTGGCTTCCTTTCCTCCGGCTGGAGGGCAGAATGTGGGCCTTTCAGGGCCATTGACATCTCTCGGCAAAGGGAAGGCCCTCCAGCTCCATTAGGGACCTGAAGGGGGGTCATGAGCATAGTAGCAAATACCTTAGGATGACCTGGCGCCATGTCTGCCCGCCCTCCCCTGTGCCTGCCACTCTACCCTTGTGCCCTGCAGGGTCTCCGGCTGAGATGGTTTCTAACCTCTCACTCTATCTTATAGCTTTTAAGCAAATGTGCGGGAAAGAAAACAATCGGCATAAAGAGAAAAACAAATCAACCACAGCAATGTTTTAAAAAATGGACTGAGTATGAAACAGTTTGGCCATTTGGAGAAAAAAAATCCACCAACTCTGAGCTTATGGAGTCTTCTGTAAACCGGAAATAATAGTACAACTGGAAAGCCCTGTGGTGGTTCTGAGAAGCACATGTATAACAGATGTGGAAGTGCTTGGAGAGTTATTGACTGCTGCTCTGGCTCAGGGGGGTGTGAACACCACTGGATGGACCCCACCGAGGACCCAAGCCCTATTTCCACTCTTCCTCCTCTTCTAGCCACCTCTCGCTTGCAGGGAAAGTTTGAGCACTTGTTTTCATCAATCTCAAATCTTAAATGCCTTCTGAGATCCTCAGTCTGATTGTGGAGAAAAGAAAATACAAAAACGAACTGCATTTTCTCTTCAGACACGGCGTCAGTGTCTGTCTCCTATTTCTCTGTGGCTGGCTCTCACTAACGAGCATGCATTGCCAAACTGTCGAGATTCCAGAAAGAGATTTCCCAGCGGGATGTGTGATCTGGTAGCCCAGGGCCCGGAGGCATCGACCAGAGGGCCTGGGTGGGGGAGGGGGGCCCTGACTCTGCCCATACTTCTGTCCAGTTGCATCTGATGAAACTCAAGGAGGCTGGGCTGACAGTACTAATGCTGCGGCCTGTCTCCTTTTCTCGGTGGCCTGCAATCCAAACCCCACGTCAGCAAAGACGACTCCAGGTCCCCGAGCCGTGGCCTGCCCTTCCTCCCTGGATATGGATACCAATATCCAGAGCTCCCAGCTCCTCAAAAACCACAACCAAGATGCAGGTGCCATGGCGACCGGCCGAGCCGAAGCTCTTGCGGTTCTGGGGGCACGTCCTGGAAAGGGCGGGCTTGTGGTGCCTTACCTGCGGCTCCGGAATTGCCATTCAGCCCCAGAACCGAGGAGTTATTCTCCAGTCTCTCTGGATGGAATGTGTCTGTCTTGGCCCCGTAGGCCCTGCCGCCACCGCCGGCCGCAATGATCAGGGGCACCGGAACGCCATCCTTCATCTGCCCGGGGAGACGTTCAGAGACTGAGAAACAGAGCTGAGCTTCCGCTATGGGGACCCCTGAGCCTCTTCAGTGTTTAAAGTGTCTGAGCGTTTGCTGGGCCGTGGATGACATCTCGGTGGTCTGAGGGCTCTGACTTCATGTCACCGCCACCCATTAGTTCTCACCCACCCCCCTGCCCCTCAGCTCCTGAATCAGTCAGGGTTCAATCAGAGAAGCCAAAGTACTGGGAGATATAAATACATCAGCACCAGGAGGTGGGGATGGAGCTTCTCCTGAAGCTTCTCACCCTAGCTTCAGAGGGCGGGGTGCTGGTGCTCAGAGCAGGTCTCTCTGCTCCCACTTTCCTCTCCACTCCCCAGGGTTTCTGGCTTTGACTCCTACAACTTCAAGATTAAGCCCTCGGCATCACTGTCCTGGTGGGAGGAACGAGCAAGAAGCCTTGGCCTGGATTTCATCATGTCAGAAAAACCCGCCTTAGGACAGAGGAGGACACTGGGAGACCCTCTGGAACTCTGAGGCAGGACCTGCCTGGTGACCTCAGTGAGAGAAGCACCTGCTCTCTCTTGGACAGACGGGGACCCCTATGTCCCTCTGGGCCTCAGTTTGCTCATCTTTAAATGGGGCTGAGGACTCCTGAGGTGTTTCATCCCCGGGGCTGTCATGGGGACCCATCATGGTGGGTCCATGATGCACGGACGTCACCGCCCATGGGGAGCTGGCACAGCCGACCTTACCTTAAATACGTAGGTGGCTCCGCCCCCTCCTCCGCCCCCTCCTGCCCACTCATGCACACTCCTGTTCACACGGATTTCTTCTTCTATCACGTTGTTCTCTCCAATGCAGACTTTCTGGATTAATCGGTTTGTCTGTGGGAAAGAAAACACCTCAGGTTTGTGTCCGAGATTTTCTACTTCCCAGCAGATAGACCTTCTGTGCTTAATGACAGGCTCTGAAGGCCTCTCAAATAGCTTACAGTTGAGTTGAAGAGTGAAAAAAATCTATACACAGATAACTGTCACTAGAGAGTAGAGAAGGACTACAGGATAGCTTCACTGGAAAATGCATGGGGAAGTTGAGGGAGGGAGAGTGACTTTGTTGTTGACTGGTGATCAAGGAGGACTGCCTGTAGGAGGTGGTGTTTAGTTGCGCCTTGAAGCATAGGGGGATTTAAAACCGAGAATGCGGAAAGTTAGGGCATTCCAGGGAAAGAGCAGCATGAGCCCAGATAGAAGGAGTTGGGGGCAGGGGGAGAATTTGAGGAAAAGCACAAGGAGTCTCTGGCTCAGAAAAGTCCACCTTAGGATCCTCTGGACTCTGAAGAGGGGATGGCAAAAGCCCTAGCTGGGGAGATAGCACGGAGGAAGCGTAAATGCGAGCGGGTAAGGGAATTCAACTGGGCAGTCAGATAATGGCCAGAAGCCTTGAATCCAACCAGACTTCATTCTCTAGGCAGCGGTGAGCCATTGAAGTTATTTTTTGAGGAGCTGCCGTTTTGAAGCATCATGGGAAGAGAACACAGCGGTGTGAGGCCAGGCTCAGGTTTTATTCCCAGTCCATCTGCGGGAAAACGTTTCTCCAGTTTGGACATCTCTTTGCTCCCATCTGATGTCCCCCTTCTTGCCACCAGAAATCCTCTGGCACAGCTCTAAATGGAGCCCTGTGTGTCCCTCCTGGAGAACAGGGTGTGACCCCGGGACTCAGCACACACGCCCGGGTGACTGGGAAGGAGGCGCACCTCTCCGACTTCCTGGTGCGGGATGGAAGTACGGACACTGCAGGCTGTCTTTACATAGGATGGGACAGACCAGGGTCTCACAAGTCAGGGACTGAATAAACGGCTGCATAGATTCGCTCTGGGCCCGCACGCGGTCGTGGGGTGGGCCCAGGCATCTGGGAGTCGCCGGGGAGGTGCGGGAAATCCCTGTGGCCCAGAATCCTGGAATCCCTAAATAAAGAGGGTAGTGCTTCAGGAACAGCCAGCCTGCTCATTGGGCACAGCGGCTAAGAAGAACGCTCCAAACATCCACCCAACTTGGGAGGAAAATGGCTTTCCTTTCACTTATTAGGAACAAGGCCAATAAAACATCACATTTCCATTGAATGCTGCTGTGTAACCAGCCAGTGGACGTGGCAATTCATCTTGAGCCACTCCTTGTGCTAAAGCACTCAGGGGTGCCGGCAATGAGTACTAGAGAAATTTCCAGATAAATAGTCAAGATGCAATTTGTTTTATGGCATTTTGGATTTAATGATGGAAATAATTTGATATTTTTAAAAGTGGATTTAGTGTGGGTGGAAGCTTCTGAATTGCTGTTGTCGAGAGCTGACATTTCTCCTGTGTGTGTCCAATTCTGTCCAGGTGGGGGATGGGGGGGAGGGCTGTGAGGAAACCCATAACTGCTGCCCGAGGTGGGCATGAGATGTCAGGGGCACGCCGTGAAGGCTGAGCTCAGGGGCAGGGGACCTAAATGTGGGCTGTCTGCTGGGCAGAGCAGAGCACAAAATACGGGGTCCGATCCGGCTTCCTGACTGGCTCTGCTGGAGATTTGCTGAGCCATGTTGGGTGAAGCATCTCACCTCCCTGGCGCTGCTTTGTCCTATGTAAATCGAGGGGCTGCCCAGTGGTGCCAAGAAGGTCCATGCCCATAGACCCTGTTTTCTTCCTCCTCTCTGCCCAGCAGCAGTGGGGCCTCCAGTCCTTGGGAGTGCCCTCTTCCTGTGAACAGAATCTGCATATGGCTGGAGACTGCAGGAGTGGGAAAGACAGAACCGTTGGGCTAGGGGATGGCCTTTCGTCTAAGCCCAGACTCACGCCCATCCCCCATTGCCCCTGGGCATCTCCTTTAAACTGGGTGGGCTGCGAAGAAGGATGGATTCTCAGTCTGCCTCTGCTGGACCCAGCAGCAGCATCTGGCGGACTTGCTCGCTCGTGTCTCCATGATAGACTTTCTCCACCTGACTTCCAGGAGACCACACCCTCTGGAATCTCCTCTGACCTCCATGGCTCCTTCCCCTTAGCCTCTTTTGCTCTTCTTTTCTTTAACCTCTTAACGTTGGGAGTCCCCAGGACTCAGTCCTGGGTCTTCGTCTTAATCAGTACTGCTCCCTAGTCAGTCTCACCCTGGCTCAATTTTATGCTGACTTCTCCCAAATTTCTATCTTCACTCTAGACCTCCCTCTTTGAGTCCAGTGGCCCATCTCCATGGCTACTGGAAGTCTCCACCTGGCTGCCACCAGACCTCTCCTAACCTTTCCCCCAAGCTCCTTTCGGCTCAGGTGCAATTTTTGGAGTCCTCCTTGATCCTTTCTCTGTCTCAGTTCTTCATCTAGTTGGGCAGGAAGTCCCTTTTGATTTTGCATACCAAATATGCCCAGAATTCAGCTACTGTTGCCATCTTTGTCCAAGCCACCATCATCTCTTGCCCAGACTAATGCAGTAACCACTGAATTAATCGCACTGACTCTTCCCTTGGGCCCAAGTGGGCTATTCACTCTCTGGTCAGGGTGAATCTTACAATATGCAAATCACGGCAGTGGGCTATTCACTCTGTGGTCAGGGTGAGTCTTACAATATGCAAATCACGGCAGTGGGCTATTCACTCTGTGGTCAGGGTGAGTCTTACAATATGCAAATCACGGCAGCTCCTCATCCCGCCTTATTCCCACCCATTGGCTCAAAACCCTCCCGTAGCTTAAAAATGTCCTTATGGTGGCCTGAGCATCTCTTGCCTTCTCCCCCTCTTGCTCCCCCCACTCACCCTGGTTATTTTGGGAGCACACCAGGCACTCACTCTCCCACCTCAAGGACCTGGCTTCTGCTTGGCTGGTGTCCCCAGATATTTTCCTGGTTCCATCCTTTTCAGGACTCTGCTCAGCTGTCATTTGTTCAATAGGCTTCCCTCGACCACCCTATGTATAGTTGCAACCTGTCCTCCACCCCTGACTCTTTCCCCTCCTTCTGTTCACTGGAACACTTTCACTTCTGGGTGTTCCAACTGACTGCTGTTTGCCAGCCTTGGTTTAACCCTCCTCCCCCAACTGGAATGTTAGCTCCTTCAGGGCAAAGATCTTTCTTTTGTTTATGGATCTATCTCAAGTTGCTAGAGCAGTGACTGGCACAGAGAAGGTACTCGATAGATACTCGCTGAATACATGAATGAACTGGGGGCTCTCTGGGTGTGAGCTGACCCCTCCCAGTATTTGCCTTGTGAGTGATGGTAGTTGTGACATCTAAAATTTAGACCAGTGGTTTTGCTGACTTGGGGACATCTGGCGATGTCTGGACACATTTCTGATTGTCAGTACTGGGGGATGCTGCTGGCATCAGGTGGGTAGAGGCCACAGTGGTGCTCAAGAGCCCACAGTGCCCACAATAGCCCCCCCCAACAAAGACCCATCTCCTCCAAAAGGTCAATAGTGCTGATGTTGAGAGACCCATGCCACCAGATTTGGTGGTCATGCCACCAGATGAGGCTTGTGAGGAACTGGAGAAGCAGGAACGGAGGGGGTTCCCAGCAGCTGGAGCCCCTCCCGAGCTCAGGTGTGGCCACGCACAAAGGAAGTGCGACTCCACACAGGTGTGCTCTTGCACCAGGAAAGCTGCCAAAGCCTGCAGTTTAATTCTTCGAGTGCACTCCATTCTTTAGAGGGTCCTCTCTAGGCACGCTCCTGCCTGGAGAGGACTGGAGACTGAAGTAGTGCTGTGAATGGTCTTTCTTTCTCACTCTCCCAGTGACTCCTGTGATGTGGAGCCATAGGGAAGCCCCAGGAGGAACGCCATCCCTCGCCCATGCAATTCCCGGCCCCACCAGCAGAGGGGGCTGCCCTCCGTCCCTGGCTGAGCATGGGCTTCAGAGCTCTCCCTGTGGTTTCACAAAGTTCGAGAGCAAGTAGGTTGATTAACACAATGATAAAGTACAGCAACCCTGAGGAGCAAGTAGATTACAATTGAATTAAAAAAAAAAAAAGGACTTGGTCCTGTAAAAAGACATAACTGATTACAATCCAATCAAGTAAAAGTCCCTTGCAGAAGTCAATGCAATCTTTCTGCTTAGATGAAAGAATTACATTAGCACTCAATACATTCCTGTGGAAATTACAGCAGCCTGTAATTTAATGACTTAATATATTGTATCAGGTTGGAAAGTCCTGATTATAGTTGCTAAATAAAAGCTGGGGTCCAGACATTTCTCATGCACAAGATTGCACCTGCTAAGCCTCCTCTTGTTGCTTTGTTTTAACCCTGTAAGGTGGGGGCAGGGGTGGGTGCTGTGCTTTACTCCTCGCTCCCAGCCTGGGGCCCAGCTTTTAGGAGTCTTGTGCTTATTTGTGGAATTGTACTGTTTTCTGTTTAGTCCCTGGTCCCACATCTGTCCCCCAAGGCTACTCTTGCATAAGTTCTTGGAGAAGGGGCCCTGGGTCCTGGGCACTAGAACCCTGCTTCCTGCCTTGGCCCCACCCTGGGAGGAAGCTTCAGGTGAGCGCCTAAGGTCAGCACCTAATGGTGCTGAGTTCCTGCCAGGAGAGGAAGCACCACCAGGGGTGCTGGGAGTCTGCAAGTTTGCTGCTTTGTTGTCCTGGGAATTTTAGACCACTACTGGCTTTCTTAAGTTCTGCCGTTGGGACACTCCCCATTTGACAGGTGGATACGCCAATGGGGTCAGAAACCAGAGTGACAGGCTGTCTCTGGGACTGCAGAGGATGGCATCTGGCTTGTAAGATAATGGGCTCTAAGTGGGGAAGGGGAAAAATAAAGGGCAAAGAAACCGAGTCCCATGCAAGCCCAGCGCACAGCACAAGCAAGAGCCAGAGTCTCTACTCTCTGCTGCATTAGGAGTGGCTTTGGAAAAGTCCCTTCGCCTCTGTGGTCTCTATTTTCTCATCTGTCAGATGGGGAAAGTGGACTGCACGGTGTTCTAGCTCTGAGTCTAGGCTTTAAATTTTTTTTAGTTTTAATCACCCAAATAATAAACACTATATGAATACCTTCCTTTGGTAATATCGGACATCACTGATAAAGCAACCCCAACTCTCGTCCCCTCCCCAGAAGCAACCACTGTTATCTCTATCTTTCAGAACTTTCCCTATGCATTTATATACAATTACGTGCTACGAATCTGTTATTTAGAGCTGAGCAGAAAATGTTTAAACTGGCATTTTCCTGGGGCACCTGGGTGGCTCAGTTAGTTAAGCATCCGACTCTTGGTTACGGCTCAGGTCATGATCTCATGGTTTGTGAGTTCGAACCCCATTTCCGGCTCCATGATGATGGTGCAGAGCCTGCTTGGGATTCTCTCCCTCTCTCTGCCCCTTGTCTGCTTGCTCTCTCTCTCTCTCTCTCTCTCTCACTCAATACATAAATAAACAATTTAAACTGATATTTTCCTGTTTATAATCATGGGCTAAAGAGTGTCCTAGCAAGAAAGTTTAGGTAATGGGCTTCAGCTTGTCGTCTGCTGAGAAGAACAACCATTTATTTGCCCATTCAAGTTGGATCCAGTTCTGTAGTTTTAAGGGTTCCTCTTGAAACCCATGCCTCAGCCTTGGTCCCTATGGGGAGGGGAAACCCCAACAGCCATACTGCTTACTTTCTCATGCACCCAAATGGGGTGAGAACGAGGCAGAACGAGGCAGAACAAGGGGTGAGTCCTGCCATCTTTGAATATGAGCCCCCAGAAGGGCAGTGTCCAGATGTCCTGCGAGGGCCTGCCCGGGTCACGGTGAGTGAAGGGGAGGTCCCCCTCTGGGCACTTACGCTGGGGCAGGCATCTTCCCCCTGCTGCCCGACCAGGATATACAGTGTGTCGCCCTTCTCCAGGTTGAAGATGCCCAGCACAGACACGCCGTGGGACCGCATCATGGTGTTCTTCCCGCCTTTCCCGCCAGCTGCTCCGTAGCCCGAGATGCTGCAACAGAACAGAGCACATGAAGACCGACTCCCTTCCTTCCAACCCAGCAGCTTCCAGTGGGCTCAGTGCACCAGCACCGCGGTTCTGATGGTTCTCTCCCACATCAGGCCTGGAGGTCAGCAGGGGGTTCCTCTCCCCACGGTCAGGAGAGGACAGTCAAGGTTAGACAGGGATAGGGAATTGTCTCATTCACAGAGTTAGGAAGGTAAAGAACTAATAAGAGATGCAAGAGAGACAGAGAGAAGGAGAGAGGGAAGACAGGAAGAGTCTGTTCTAATGTGGGGTGTTGGGATGATTTCCTGAATGCTTGGTATTTCCCGTTATGGTTTCTCTCTGTGTCCAAGATCGAAGGACTCATGTGACCTTAGACAGGTGACTTAAATGTCCTGTTCCACATCGGTAAAATGGGGCTAGTAAGAGGACCTACCTTTTAGCCCATGTGTGTGTGAGAAGTAAAGGAATTAAGACAAATAGCCATAGAATTGTGGCTGATATGTAATAAGCATTTATTATAATAGTAGTTATCACACATTATATTATACAATATATATGATTATAGCTTATATTATATATTATTATTATTAATGGTGGAGGTAGCAGTAATTCACTTGGTCCAGTTTTAAAGTTGCCTCACCGGGTCTAGACACAAATAAGTCCCACGTGATATGAGTGAGGTGAGCAGTGTTTCTGAGCACAGACTGTTTATTCCCATCCCACTAGTAACTCTTTCTAGAGCAATGTGTGGGCAGAAAACAAACAACCAATCATGATAAATAAAAACAGAGCTGGGGCGAGGCGCGGCGGGATTATTTCTGCTGCCTCTTAGGTTGTTGAGATGAAGTCAAACAAGGATGGGAGAAGAAGAACTCAGTTGGCGAACCTTACCAGGAAAGCAGAGTGTCTGGAAGACAGCTACACACCAGCTACAAATGCCTCCCCAGAGAGCAACTGCCAGGCAAAGGGACGTGGGAGGTTTTCATTTCCCCGTGCATTCGGATCCCAGGTCCTTTATGAAAAGTGTTCAGGAAGAGATGCAAGGCAGTTTTGTACATGTGCACGCTCGGTGCCTTCTCCACCTGTAATTCTAGGAAATGTTCCATGTTCCAAGCATGTGAAAGGTCTCCTGGGGGCTCTCCGAAGGCTGAGCTAAGCCCCATCCCGCAGAGAGAAGCCGGGAGGGCTGGCTGATCGCTAATGTGGCGCGTGAAGAACCGAGGTCTCCGTGGAATGCCAGCGAAAGTCTGATGTCTCTCACCCTGTGGGTGGCCAGGCACTGACAGCAGCTCACTGAAAGCTGACATGGCTTAGGGCTGTGTGCATAAGGGGAGACGGGAGATGGGCTCCAGGCCCTCATGGGGCTTAACAAAGAAACTGGAGATAGTCCTAGTTATGAAAAGAGAAGTCTCACCATAAAGGTGGCTATATTAGGGAGGCAAAGTGGAGTGACCAGAAGGCTCTGAGTTCTATGACCAGAGTGGACTATTTCCTAGCTGTGTGTCCTCTTAGAGACCTAGCCTCTTCTGTGGTCAAACAAGAACCGTGTCTTCTTTTCTGAACTCACACGACAGTGGAGAGGTTAACATCAAAAAGAGATAATGGGCAAAAGCCCTGAGAAAGTGGCAAATCTCTGCACGAAGTCAGGGCAATCAGGTATTCTGAGCCTGGGAAGGGGGTAGGACTGTGACAGGCAATGGAGCAGTGGCATGCTCTGGTGGCATTGGGGGTGACCGAGATGACGGATGGGTAGGACTCTCAGACAAGCAGAAAGAGGAGGAGGATAGGAGTCAGGCGGAAGCGAAGTGAATGGAAGTGAAGAGGCACGAAAGCCTGTGGTATGCGTGACTGCCGGGTGGCTGGGGTGGGGACGGAAGAGGACGTAGGGCTGCAGAGGGAGGTAGGGGTTAATTCCTGAACATCCCACAAGGTGGCAGGCATGAAAGCACATGACATCCCTCTGCCTGCCCCCCCCCCACCCCCATAGACATAAATAGTAGCTGTTAGTAATTCATTCGACGGATGCGGACACTGAGGTTCAGAGGGATTAAGTAACTCATCTGAGGCAGACCCTGGTCCAAACCCCTACATTTCCCCTCCAAGAGGCCATTTCCTCTCTGATATGCTGCTGCAAGGCCTGTGTGGATACACAGGGACAGCGGCCTGAGAAGCTACTGGCCTATCCTTGCTCCTGACTCATTAGAAATGGAGAAGGTGGCAAGGACAATTAAAAGGCTGAGGGAAAAGGAGGATTATTGGTAAGAGGAAAGCAGCAGAAAATTCTCTAGCCTAGAGAAGGGAAGCTTGGGGCAGGGCTGGGTGGCAGTGGGGTTCCAGAGACAGTCTGTGTAGGATGTAGGGATAGTACGTGGTAGGGCTCCCCTCCTCAGTCCTGCTCGCTACTCCGTGTTTCGGGGCTTCGTCAAGTTGCAGGAGAAAATCCTGTCAACCTGAAGGTGTGGTTTGCTTGGAAAACCGCTGCCAGAGACCTCGTCCTGCCCACTTGTGCTGTGGCTGAGAGGTAAGTGGTACCCTGTGCATCCCATCCTGCCTCATTTGCATACCAATTTGCATAGATTGGCATGCATTATAAATCATTCTGAACTCTTGCACATGTATAAATTTAGCCAAATTATTATATTTTAGAAGTTGTTTGTTCTTGACTCACTTTCCCTCCCTAGCCCTTCTTCCCTATTTCTCCTGCCCTACCCCCCCCCCCCCCCAATTATGAACTCTAGTCCCTTGACCTTGACCATCAGGTGGGATGCAAAGAGACTGTGTGACTCAGGGCAAGCTGGTTAACCTCCCAGAGCCTCAGCTTCCCCGCCAGGGAATAAAATGAGGACAAGGACCCCTGCGCTCGTGAGGAGGAGTGGTGGGTTTGAAGAGACTGCACATTGATGCAAAGTGCAACGTAGGACTCGGGGCTGGCGTCAGCTCTCCAGAGTAGACAGTAGAGCTTGGCAATGGCAACCAGCTGTCAGCAGCTGGACTTCCCTTTCCTGTGTGCTGGCCTCAGGCCCACATTTCCACCCTGGACTAGGGACTGGCTTAAAGCCAGGGGAGCAGGCGACTGCCTGCCTGCACCTCTCTCGTCAGCCCTCTGAGGCCTGAAGTCCCACCATGGAGCTGCCCTCCTTTGGAAGCTTCGAGTTGCTGTTACAATGCTGATCTCCTCTGGAGTGGGCTGTGAGAAAAGCATGGGCTTGAATGCAGTCAGACCCGGATCCAAATCCAAGGAGTTACTCAATGCCAGGAGTGGGTGAGGCGCCCCTTCCCAGGTGCTGACCCTGTACTTGGTTGACTCTTATATTTTGTGTCTGAGGCACCTTGCTTACCTCTCCTGGCCCTGGCCCCTGTCCTCCCAGTGTTACTCATTGGCTGTGTGACTTTTGGGTAGGCTATTTACCTTTTTTGAGCTCCACTTTCCTTATCCACCAAAGGGAGATAATAATATCTACCTTGTAACGTTGTTGTTTGAACTGAATGAGATAATGCCTATAAGGGACCTAATTCAGCACCCCGGGGGGTAGTCGGCGAGCACCAAATAGCAGCTGCTGTTCTGATGCATCCCCATGGATGAGCCTGTCTACTCTTCTGGGGGTGACTTCTGGGAGGTAGAAGCAAGTGAATGAATGAGGCCCCGATTTCTAGAGAACAGGGCAATGGGTGCAGCAGGGCGTGGCTGTAGGCTGTCCAGTTTCACCCAGGACCTGCCTTGTAGGGAACCAGTGGGGGCACAGGCAGGCTTGGCAATTCTAAAGACCCCTGAGTCATTCGAATCGTGTCACACAAACTCGTGCCAGAATAATAACCTCAGCCTGACTCTCCGAAGCTTGTCCCCACTCCGATCTCTTGTAAACAATTTATTTTTGATGGTTGACAAATGGCAACAAATTAATATACCTGCCACTCAAGTGGGGAAAATGACTTTCAGTGATTCCAATTTACTGGAAATTACAAGATACTCTTCTTGACGAGCTGATGCTGTAATTTTTTTTTTGTTTTTCCTCATCTAAATCCATGCCCCCTGGTCAGAATGGATGTTTATTGGGTTTGTGCTTTGTATTATTGACTGTGAGCCATTGTTACCTGATGTAATTGAGTTGTGAATCTTTTTAAAATAAAGAATTAGCAGCAAATCAAAGTGGTTGCCTGCCGGATCCCAAAATGAGAGCGCGGCTAGCGTGCGGCATGATGGTCTGTCAGCCACCACGCATCTGTGGGGACACTGGAAGGTGACCGACGGGAGTGAGTGAACCCCTTTTGGAGATACATGAAGTACCTCATTCCTCTCCTGAATCCCACCCTGTGCTCTGGCTCTTATTCCTAGCGGGACCTTGGATGAGTCCCTCTCTCCTTTGAGTCTTGAAATCAGGGTAGTAAGATCTACCTTGCCCATCCTGGCCCATAGGGTTATTGTGAGGGCACAGGAGAGTCTTGAAATCAGGGTAGTAAGATCTACCTTGCCCATCCTGGCCCATAGGGTTATTGTGAGGGCACAGGAGGAGGGCACATGGGAGTGTGTACAGGGCTTGGTCAGTGGGAAATTTCTTTTTACATGTATAGCTGCATTATCTAGATGGGTCATTGGAGCCATCAGGAGACACGGCTGGGGGTCAGCAGTAAGGGCTGAGTTGTGGAGGCACGCACTTCTTGCAGCCCCAGTTTTGTTCTGGATTGCGCTAGTGAGCAAGGATCATGGTTCACCTCTTTAGGAGGTACTGACCAGAGCAGGCCTAAGCGCCTGGGAATATCAGAGCTGGAGGGGAGCTCAGTGACCTCTCTCTACAACCTCTCCCTCTACAGACAGAGCCACCGCAGAGACGGGAAAGCACACTTTCAAGGTCACATGGTGTCGGTGGCAGGATTTGGACCCAAACACCATTCTGCCTGCAGCCCATCGATCTCCGTGCAATCTCCCTGCCTCTGAGTTTCCCTGCTCTGCGCTCTCCATGGCGGTGGCTATCTGCGCAATTACTCTGGTAATTGATCACGCCCGCGACTCTCTCCTACGATTGTCTAGAACTTTACTGGCATTGTGGGCTGTTAATTTCACTTTTGTGCCCTGCAGTCTTTGCAACGATGGTGAGGCTCCAGCGTCTCAGTCCTCCCTGCAAGTCCTACAGCGCCTATTCCGTGACCGACACACAGTGGGGGCCCCGAGGTTCCGTGCCTGGCATGCAGTAGGAGTTCCTCGGCTGTTTGTGGATTGGGTTGAACGACAGTGTCACCCAGCTGCACACACTGGTCCCTGGAGCCAGGTGAGGAAATGAGCGTCAGTGACGGAGACCATGAGGAACAGCTGTGGCCCAGGTCAGCTGGCAAGATTTGCTGGCTCCAGCTGGGGTCCGGGACCTCTTGTACATTATGTCTGAGGAACAAGTGAACCGTGAGAGAACTGCCTTCGGGAGCTGTGGGCCATGCTTGACAAATGTTTTTATAAATGATCTGCGTGTGGGGGTGGGGTGGGGCAGGGGGAGGGCTGAGGGCTGGGGAGGAGGCTGAACCCTAGAGAAGCAGGGAGGCGGGCAGATGGGGAGAAAAGGAGGGACAGACAGGAGAGGAAGGCAGGGAGAGTGAGAGGTGGCCGCTGACATCTACTGAGTGTGCACTGTGGGGTATGTCCCACACAAGATCGCACAAAGTCCCAGCCGCCTGTCTCCACTCCATGGTGAGGCTGAGGTTCTCCCCACCCCAGCATTCATGATCTTTTTGTGCCTCATTTTGGCTACCACCCCCACAGGCACACTCTAGACATTATCACTCAGAGCTGTGACCCAGAAATCTCCCTTAATCAGGTGTCACTCTCCCTATTCCTTGCCTGTCCTTCTCAGTCAAGCTCCTCGAGATGGCAGCTTGGTGGATGGTCACTCTTTGTCCTGCCTCCTCAGCCCCCAGACATGGCTGTCATCCCAGGTCCCACCTCCTCCCTGAGTCCTGCAGTCATGCTGAGTCCACCTCCCAAACACTCGTTGGCCCTGTGGGGCCCCTCCATGTGTGTCTCCTTGCCCCAGCCTAGCTCTTCAGGACTCAACCCCAGCTGCCTTCCATCTGCTCTCACCGCCTCCAGGCTTGCTTCTCTCTCAAGCTGGCGCCAGAGGGAGCTAACGGTATTTGGGATTTGAGGCTCCAGCCTAGGGGCTCCTTCCTCTCCTCTTCTTTGTGGACAGCTCTACCACCTTCAAGGCTCCCCTCAAGCCATTCTTGAACTCAGGTCCTTCCCAGGTCTCTGATAGCAGTGCCTGATGTAAACCTCCATGCAGTTCTTTCTACATCACACGGAAATGCTTTGTGTCTAGGTCCAACATCCCCATTAGCTGGGAGCTCCTCTTAGGCAGAAAGTGCGTTTTGTGTACCTTTATATTCTTCGTGTCAGCACAGTCCTAATATGTGCTGAATGCGGTCCATTGAGATTTGCAAATTACAAGGGGACCAGGTCTGGACACAAGGACATATGTCCTTGGGGGAAGTGAGGCCATCTCTATTTTGACAGAGGAAATGGCAAATCCAGGGAAAGGGGAAGCCCAAGGCAGGAAGGCAGCGGGGTGAGGGGAGATGAGGATTTAGGTGTTGTCCCTGAAAAACTCTCCCTGCCAAGCCTGCTCCTTCCTTCTCCCCAGCCTCTTCTTCCTCTCCCTCTTTGTCATGGTGGGCAAAGGAGCAGAGGGTGGGAGATGGGCCCAGAATAACTGAGGGGGGCACGTTCACCTGTGTGCATCCCTGAGGAAGCCCCAGGCAATGATGGCCCCACGTTGGTGTAACAGTAGGTGCATATAGTTCTCTTTCCTTCACCTCTCTGATCAGTAGTAAAGAAGCCAGCTGGAATGATGATAGTGGTGGGTCTCGGGCAGCAGCCATTTGGCACTCGCTGAGCACTCACACTCTTCCGGGAATAGGGGGAGATCGTAAGAAACGCTCCCACCCTTCCTCACCTTTTTCTCATCTCTCTTGATGTGTTTTTCTCACTCGAGGAACTGTACTTACTAAACAAGAATTAGTTAATATGGAGAAAATGTCCTCCAGAAAGAGGGTACTTGACTTTTCCACATGGATATTCTGACTTGGGGACATTTTGATGTGGTCTAAAAAGCAAATCATTAAATGGTCTGCTCCTTGGATACTCAGTTATATGATCAATATACATTACCGTCCAAGTCTTGAGCCTCATCCAGGGTCAAGGTCAGAAATATCTGTTATAGCCTTTAAAGGATTAAAAAAAACCCCAAGGAGTCAACAACAGCAACAAAAACCCCAAGTTTCCCGGTTTTGATTTTTCCCTTTTTGATGTGGTGCTATCTCAGGCCAGTTTTAAAAAGTTCTACAGATCAAAATGTCCCCTTTGCCAATTTGGACACTTTGAAGTGTCCTGCTTCAAAAGCAAGGTGGCTCCTTGTACATGTTTGCAGTGAGTGTTCCCCAGGCAATGCTGGGGGCTGCGGGCGAGTCTCAATATTCCAGAGAAGAATGGGAAGAGTTGCCGGATTTGGGTTGGGGTTATATCCAGTGCAGTGTGGCAATACTGTGGCAATTCATGCAGATCAGAAACCTGGCTAGACTTAGACGTGTCTGTGATTGATTAAAAAAAAAAAAAAAGGAAAAAAAATAAGTACAATTTCTCTGCCAGGCAAAAGCTTTCAAAACATGGGGCCCATCTGAAGAAGTCAAAAAGAAGTCTTTGGAAACAGAGAGGTTAGGAAGTACTCTCTGTGGGACTAATCTGTTGCTAGAAATACTTTCATGCCACTGCCTGCTGCCTGACACTGTCCCCGCTCCAGCCGGTTTCTCTGCCGACAGGCCAGGGAGCACCTAGCCCGAGAAGGTATTGTGTGAGGCACTTGTATATAATCTTTGCAACCAGCTAGACAGGTGTTAGCAAATCCCAGCCCCTTCCTTTTACGGATGGGGAAACGGAGTCTCAAGAGATTAAATAACTTGCCCACGTTTGGAGGTGGGTCTGATTCGCACTGTCTCAGGGGAAATGCAAGAGTAACGCCTTATGTGGTACCTCCTATTTGTAGATCTTTGTGGGAGGGGCAGCAAGGGACCTTTAGCCAGTCTGGCTTGGGAGCTGCCCTGAACAGTGAGGGGACAGTGGGTCTCGGTGGGGTTTACTGTTGAGGTCTCTGTCTGCCTCACAGATCCTGCGTTTTCCTCTTCACATTGCTTTTTATACAGGGTGATCTGCACCGAGGGCTGGGCTGGCCAATACCCCTCCAGGCAGTGGGGCCTCCCCACCCAGGCTTTCGTTTCCAGAGGCTTCCTGGAAGTGGGTGGTGCATGACTGTCATGCCTACTTCCCTTTCTTGTTCCTCCTGTCCCCCTGCATGCCTCTCAGAGTCCCGGTGTGACTTTTAGTGGAAAGAACACACTAACTTTGAGCCCGAGGGCCTTGGGTTTAAATTCCTGTTCTGTCACTGATTGTGTGGCCTGAGATCTGCTGCCAAGTGCTGACTCCGGGTTCCTCCTATGGAAACAAGGGAATATCAATAATAATAATAATAATGACATCTGCCTCACTGCTAAAAGGAGGAGAAATACCCGGTAGGTCCTAAGCAAACATTCGTCTCCGTCTCTCGGGGGCAGGGTGTGACCCATGGAACCTCAGCCGGACAGGAAGGGGAGGCCTGGCCTGCTCCGTGAGACCAGTCCAGGGGCGGTTGAGTGTCTTCGACCATTTACTGGGGATGTGCGGGACCTAGAACAGCTAATCTGATTGTAGCCAAACCTTGTTATTGCATTCCTGCCCAGAATGTCATTTAAAAAGCACTTAGGGCTCTCCCCGAAATGCACTTACACTGAGATCCCAGGGGTGGGGCCACACAGAAAACAGGGCAACTTGAGAAGCCCCTTTCCTTCCCAGGGGGCTGAGGACGTGCTGGGGGGTGGGGGCTGAGGAAGGGGAAAGAGACCTTACTTCCCATTGTGTTCGGTCTCTGGGGGCATTTGCACCAACAATGTCATGATCATGATGCTTCCTGTTTAAGCCTGCCGTTGGCTGTGGAAGGAGCCTCAGCAAGTCTCTGCCCCAGAAGACTGGGGTTGCCTCACAGTCAGGTGATATCCGGACTGTGTGTCTGCAGGGAGGCTCCTGACTCCCTGAGCCTCAGTTTCTTCATTTGTAAAATGAAGACTGCAGGAGTGGCCTTGTCCACAGAGCTGTGTGAGGACTACTACACTCAAGGGTTCAGCCTAACTTAGTCATTCCCAGGGCCTGTATCGGCATCACCTGGGAATGTGTTTGGAATTCATATTCTCACTGGATGAACGAATGAACACGATGAGTACGATGACTACTGTTTATGTCTCCCTTCCCAACCTTCGTCAATAAGTGTCAATATCTTGTCACGTTTGCTTCATTAACATAAAAATGTTTAGCATAAAATTTTTTTTTTTAAGTTTATATTCTCGTACCGCACCCCAGACCTACAGAATCAGACCTTCTCCAGGTGGGGCTAGTTATCTGCATCGACCAGCCAGCCAGCCATGTCAGTGGTTGAGAACTACTGGTCTGAGCCTTGCCGCACATCAGCTTCACCTATTGGCCAAGTGGCCCACTGGAGTCAGGCCTCCCCCCAGCCTGGCCTCGCTCTAGTGGAATACCATGTAGTTGGGGTGGGCGTGGGACAAGAGTTTGAGAACCGCTGTTTTACTTGCAAACCGTGAGGGCCCAGGAAAGGAGGCTCAAGGATAAGAGCATCATTTTTCATGTACATGGTATGTTTGTTTCCCAGACATTTTACATGCACCGCCTCATGTGAACAGCATCCAGTAATAGTCAAAGAACCCACTACAATTTCAATTATTGGTAATAAAGATAACGAATGTTCTGAAGTTAGCTCATGCATGTATATCATCTCCACAAATAGTCCGTGGGCTCTTTGAGGACAGAGGACACATCTTTGTTGCCATATCCCATTATCCCCAATCTCCCCATCTCCAGTCCTTATATTCCTCTATGGACCAGAGTCTGTGGCCTTGGAGCCTTGTGTGCCCAGGAACCCCAAGGGCATGCACCCACAAGCAGGACCCCCATCATTTTCAGGAAGGTAGATCTGCCCCTTGGCTTCCCCCACCCTTCCCCCATACGCACCTGTAGGTGTCGGTGGCTGGCACCTTCCAGGTCTGGATGCCCTTCAGGGGGCCCTCGCTCCCCACTACCACGCTCAGGTTGGAATTCCGGTAGGCGTTGTTACACTGGGCCTGTGTGGGGCCATGGGGCCCACTGGCCCCGCATGTGGTGAACAGCCAGTGAACTACGGCACAAGAGGAAAGGCAATCACTCACTTGGCCTGGCCCTCCCTCCTCCATGGGCTTCCCTGGGCTGCCTCTGAGCTGTCCTCTCCATTGCTCCAAACCCATGTTCCAAGTGGCACCAAGGTCAAGGCAAGAAACACCGATCAATCATTCAAACTGGAAACTTCTCTTGAGGATCTACTATGTGCCAGGCCCTGGGTCAGATATGAGGGGAGAGACACAGATGGAACTGACTGATCCGGACTTAAGAAGCTTACAACCTAAGGGCGTCTGGGTGGCTCAGTTGGTTAAGCGTCCAACTCTTGATCTCAGCTCAGGTCATGGTTTCACGGTTCGTAGGATAGAGCCCCACATGTGGCTCTGCACTGGCATCCTCTCTCTTCCTCTCTCTCTGATCCTCCTCCACTTGCCCTCTATCTCTTGAAACAAATAAACTTGATAAAAAAAAAAGAAACTTATAGCCTACTAAGGGGCACTAAAAGGGATGCAACTATCTACGACACAGGACAGTAAGAAAAGAAAAAAAAACCTCTGAGGGTTTGGCTAACTGCACTGTGAGAGTTCTGAGGAGGGAGAGAAGACCCCTTTAAGGTGAGTCAGGTATGGGCAGTGGCTGGGCCCTTCCTGGTTTCTCACCAAGTCTGGCACAGCATTGGGCAAATTACTGGTGCTCAATCTATGCTATCGTAACTGCATCTAACCTGCTCCCAAGGGTTCGGCATATGCATATAGAATCCCCTTAGCTTGGAGAAGCTCAAAAGAGTAAACTGGACATAGAGTCAGCTCCACGGTTCCCTCTTCCCCATTGGCCCAGGGACCCAGGAAAGTGACTTTGTCCATCTGTCAGGCCCCCAATGGGGCTCAGCCTCATCATTCACAACCAAGTTAGGTTTGTAAATGCAGTGAAAGTGACTTCCAGGCTCTCTATGTAACAGTATAAAAAATGGGAAACAGGTCACATTTGTCTCTGGTGCATGTTCTCCTTTTCTGAGCCTCTCACCACCACTTCCAGGTGCTCTATCTCCACCCAGAGCATCCAGTGTCCTTAGGTGGCCTTCTAGCGGTGGCTCAGGATCACTTAGCACACCCCACCCCTCCTTTGAAACTTTATATCTTTGAGCCAGGCTGGATCCTGAGGAATTATAAGATTTCATGTTGGCTAGAATTCTAACATTTGTACAACCTACAAAAACTTCTTAAAAATGTGTTCTTGATAAATTACTTTTACTTAAAATATAAAAATGTCATTATAAGACCAAAGAAATTATTTCCCTCTAAAGTGATTAAGTCAAATTCTACCTATAGAGAATGATGGAAAAATTAATTTGGTTTACATAGTTTTGTTAAAGTGAAAAATTTTTTTGAAGATTTTCAACTGATTTAATGAAACGAAAGCAGAAACAAAAGTTTAATTTGGGTTGCTAATTACAAGCAATCAGATTGAGATTGCACTGGGGAGTCTTGATAATCTGAAAACTGGGCCAGTGTGGTGGGCTTTTGTGACACTGCCCTAGCCACAAGTTCAGGAAACCGAAGTTCTAGTTGAGGTTCAAATGCAGCAATGAGAAAGAATGAAATCTGGCCATGTGTGGCAACATGGATGGAACTGGAGGATATTATGCTGAGTGAAATAAGTCAGGCAGAGAAAGACAGATGCCATATGTTCTCACGCATAGGTAGGCTTTGGAAGACCTAGCAGAGAACCAGGGGGGAGGGGAAGAAGGGAAGGGGGAAAAAAAAAGCCACAGAGAGGAAGGAAGACATGACATGAGAGACTCTCAAAGAATAAGAAAGAACTGAGGGGAGAGATGGGTGTGGGAGGGGGGAGAGTGGGTGAAGGGCACAGAGGAGGGCACCCGTTGGATTGAGCACTGGGTGTTGTATAGAAACCAATTAGACAATAAATTATTAAAAAAAATAAACAAACGTAAAAACCAAACACCTTTTACATGAAGTTTCAGAAAAGGGAGCGCAACCTCAATATTATTAATGTGGGGACTGGTATATAAACGATTGTATATGCAATTAAAAAAAAACAAATGCATACAGCTACTCAACAGTGGGTAACAACACTTTCTTGGCTTTACTTTTTTCAAATGAAGGTGCTGATTTCTATTTGGTTTTTGAAGATCTATTTGGTTTCAAAGGCAAGAAGGTGATGAATCCATTCATGTTTGGTGTGAATCGTTAATTGTTCATTTTCTGATCTTTTTTATATTCTAAAGGGGTAACCTGTTAATTCAAAGAGCTAACTCTTTACTAAGGGCATTTTAAGAGAGCTCCCTTGGTCAATTGCCCTTTTACCCTACCCAGCACCCAAATCCTAAGTGTGGGCTATGTCCAAGGAGTGAAAGGAAAAGGACATGGATTTTGGGGCAGCCTTATAAGTTATTGGTTGTGGGACCTTGACAGAACTCCTTAGTCTGTAAAAGGGGCTGGATGGGCATGAGGATTAAAGGGAGCAAGGGATATGAAAGATCTTTGTAAAGTGCCAAACTCTAAAAATATGAATTGTGTTAATGACTCCTGCCTATGCCCAAGGCAGGGATTGTTCTTGACAATGGGAAATGTGGCCAGGGGAGTTTCTGTGAATATTCTGGATGAATCCTCCACCAGCAGCACCTAGGAATTTAAATCCAGTGAGCTAAAGATGAGAATGTGAACAGGGAGGAAAAAGACAATCCTGGAAGGGGAGTCACAAAATCCACTTGTCCCATGATCTCCAGCTCCTTGAAGCCTGTTCACAAACCCAGTCTGTGTCTGAAGCAAACAGCCTGGATTTAGGGGCAGCCTCCTCAATCTAGGGCAGAAGCATGACAGTTCATGCAGCTAATTCGTCTTGGAAATGAAATGTCTGTATGTGTTTTATTTCTTTCTTCTGTTCTTTTCCCCCCCAAGTTTATTTCTTTATTTTGAGAGACAGATAGAGCACACAGGCAGGGGAGGGGTAGAGAGAGGGGGAGAATTCCAAGCAGGCTCCATGCTGACAGCCTGTCTTGGGGCTTGATCTCACCAACCTTGAGATTATGACCTGAGCCTAAATCAAGAGTTGGATGCTTAAATGACTGAGCCACTCAGGCACCCCTCTTTTTTCTGTTCTTAAGGGGGCGCCTGGGTGGCTCTGTTGGTTGAGCGGCCGACTTTGGCTCAGGTCATGATCTGACGGTCTGTGAGTTCGAGCCCCGTGTCGGGTTCTGTGCTGACGGCTCAGAGCCTGGAGGCTGCTACAGATTCTGTGTCTCCCTCTCTCTGTGCCCTTCCCCTGCTCATACTCTGTCTCTATGTCTCTCAGAAATAAATAAACATTAAAATAAAATAAAATAAAAAAAAAGAATGTACTAAGGAAGACAGCTAAACATATGGGCTTGGCACCCTACCTGAGCATCTCCCCTTTATTGGTACCCATTTCTAACTTCCGTCCAGGTTAACTCTGTTCTAAATGTTCTGAGACATTCCCAGAGATGCTGGGCTTCTACTTTCTGACCAGTTGGGGCATTTGATGAGGTAGGAAGAGAAGCAAGGGCTTTGGATCCAGATGGGCTAACTTTTCCTATCCTAGACTTTGCCCCTGACCAGCTATGATACCCAGGGTAAATCATATACCTCTATGAGCTTCACTTTCTTCATCTGATTGCATGGAGATTAGACTTAGTGTGAATATTAAATGATGGCCTAAGCAAAGTGCTTAGAATAACATTTGGTATTGGAGATGCATAATGAACACAGTTTAAAATTGTGTAAGTTCCTGTTCAATTTCTGACTGTGGGAAGCAGAGACACCCAATCTCAAGATTTATGTTCCCCATTCCATAAAGGAGGGACATTAGGGCCACTTCTCAATAAAGGGATCAGTATTTTCCCCAACTTGGTGGACATATATTAGTCTCAGGTGGTTTCTATACACAAATTTTTTTTTTTCATTTTCAGCGATTTCTGATGGAGAGGTCCAGAGAGAAAATTCTTTCTAGAGTGAATTCCATGGGAACAGGATTTGCCATCCCAGGTCAGACTCATGATTTATCCACCTAGAATTCACTTGCTTTCAGCTGACTTCTAGGCATGATGATCTTCTCTGCTCCCTTGAATGGCCCTGACCCTCATAAATCTTCCCAGAGTTGCTTGGAATCAATTTACGTTTTCCACCAGCTTTATCTCTTAGGGATATGAAGTTTCTGACTTCATTTCCCATTGTCCAAGGGCTTTCCTGCTTCTTATGTGTATGGGCCTGTCTTGCTCAAGCTTCACCTGTTGGTTCCCTTTGCTCATTCTTTCTCGAATCTGACATCATAGAATGCCACAGCAAGATGGGACCTTGGCGATCACTGAATTCAGTGGTTTCCAAACCACCTGAGGACCTTTAAAAATACAAATTTCAGAACCCTGGAGATTCATATTACTAGATACTAGGTCGGGCAATGGTTGGGGGAGGACAATACTTGGACTTTGTAAAAACTTGCCCAGGAGAATCAACCAGATTTGTGAACCAAATCCTATCTACTTCATTGTTCAAATGGAGAAAGAACATCCTAGACAAGGGAACAGACTTCTCTAAGTAAGTCAGCCTTAGAGAAGGAACTGAAAAACTGGGAGTTCTTTCTCTGTCCAAAGATCCTTTGGTGGTGATAAGGCCTTCCCAGCTTTCTGCACTGAAGACTTCTAGCCTTTTCAGATTGTTCCTACATGAGTCCCTGATCCTGTGTCCTTCTTAGGATTTTAATGTTAGAATCTATTTTTCAAGATAAATTTACCAGAACTGTGAGTTTCTGTGGTTTTGTATAAGGGGACAGGGAAAACCACTTCTCAGCTTTATTTCTAGTGTCCCTCTAAAGTGCCTAACACAATATTGGCTCCTTTCAGCTGAGCACTGGGTTAAGGCTTGTTGGGAGCAAACTATATTAATTTCCAGATCCTTGCTTGAGAAGTGGGTTCATGGATTTAAAAGGAAATTACTATTGCTCTGGGCCTGGTAGTATTAACTGCCATGGGCCTAGAAGGGCCCCAGAAGAGGCATCTGGAACAAGGGAATCTTGGAGTAGGAAGGGCTGGCAGGTACTTCAGGCAAGGTAGGCCTGAGATCAGTTCTAAGCTAAGGCAGATAGTTAGAACCATGAGATGGTAGGCAAATGCTAGGTTGATCTTCGGCAGTGCCTCTGGGGTGGAAAGTATTGGATACAACCTTATAGATCAAAGCAGGTAGGTCCAGAACCTGAGAGGCAAGAGAGTTAATGACAGTGGTTCCAGGGGGAAGGAGTAGTCAAAGTAAGCATTGGTTCCCAGGTAGAAGCTGTTTATTTCCTGACTTGTTTTATGCTTCCTTCTCTCTCTCTCTCTCTCTCTCTCTCTCTCTCTCTCTCTCTCTCTGTGTGTGTGTTTCCAGGGGGGAAGGGATGTACCTCAGATACCTGAAAAGTAAATTCTTCCCATGAAGGGGACAAAAACTTCTCAATATAGAATGTGCAAGTAATGAGCTAGGTATTGTGCTTTTAAATATGTATTAAATTTAAAAATCAGGAAATTCAAGCTCAGAAAAGCTGAGTGACTAGCTTGTGGTACACAGAGTGAATAATCAGTCAAGCCAGGCATTAAGCATGGATCTTCTGAGTTCAAGTTCAAGACCTGAAAAGGTGCTAGACTCACCAGGAAACCCTCATGGGACCTGTCTGAGAATCTTTCTTTTTTATTTATTTATTTTTCATGTTTTTTTTTTAATTTTTATAATAGTTTATTTTCAAATTGGTTTATTTTTTTATTATAATAGTTTATTTTCAAATTGGTTTACATATAACACCCAGTGTTCATCCCAACACGTGCCCTCTTTAGTGTCCGTCACCCCCTCTCCCCCCTCCCTCACCTCCCTCACCTCCCTCACCTCCCTCACCCTCAGATTGTTCTTAGTCTTTGAGAGTTCTTATGTTTTATCTCCCTCCCTCTCTGTGTCTTTTAAATCCTAAGACTTGGGCTCAGTTAAAGCCAGAACAGACCGTATCAAGCTTGCTAAGGCCCAGAGAGTAGGCAAGCCACTATGAAGGGACAGGTGAGAGTCTGGTCAGGATATCATGCGGGTGGACCCTCAGCCCCAGAACATCCTACCCTGGCCCTATAGTATCATAGCCTCACATAGTGTAGGCTTTAGGGGGTCATAGGCACGAGCCAGGGAAAGCATGTGCTCAGCATCAGGACTCTGGTCCTCAGAGAGGCCATGGGGAGTCAGGAGGTGTCAAAAGGGAAATCCAGTAACTGGAAGGTTTACAAGGGCAGGAAGCAGAGATATAACAGAAAGGGACTAGGTCATAAGCAATAAGGCAAAACCTTGGTTTTTGCGAGAAGATCAAGGTCACAGTTAGACCAGCATTGACATGGGCTTGGTGCTGAGCTGCTAATCTGGGAGTACAAAGGTCCTCATATTCCCTAGATGAGAGTCTACATTGGACCGCGAGGTTCTATGGAGCTATAGGAGGATTAAGTGGACCCCAAGGAGCAGCCTGGATTAGGGGTAGGTGAAGGAGGAAGCCTGGCTCTTTTCCCTTCATCTGGAAAAAAAAAAACTATTGTATTAAAGCTCATTTAGAAAAGAAAAAAAAATGAACTGCTTTATCTCGTTCTTACTTATACCACACTTTGGAAACCTAGTTTAATACTCATTCACATCTAAACTGTATAAAGAACCCACAAACATCAAAATACTGATTTGTTATAGACAGCTGAGTAAAGAAAAATCCATTAAGCACTGGGTTTTATTTTAAGTATATTGCAGCACCCTTCAAGAAGAAACAAATCAATTAGTAATATACCTCACAATGCTAAAAAAATAGGCTAGACAGTGATTGTACTAGTTTTATTACTGTTGCTAAGCCATCTCATCTGCTCAATTGAATGCAAAGAAATAAAGCGTGATACCAAGGAAAATAAGTTTTCAACTATTATTATTAATCACAATAATAAGGAATTTGCCTCATATTGAAGGCCTATGCAGCTGTACCACATAACAGCACTCAATGGCATAGGTGAATCTTTTGTACCATTTTGATTCTGATCCATGGAGTTGAATTCTATCTATATCTGTTGACTGAGCTGAACCTCACGGAAGCAGTGGCATATTGAACCATTTTGATGGCCATTGTAGATGCCATTAAATAATATCATGACTAAAATCCAAGTAAATATAATCACTCACCATCCATAAACATATATGATACCATTCTTTATTATAAATTGAAAAAAGTAACCCTTTTTTTGGGTACATGATGAGAATTAATAAATTGTTCTCCTTATTAGGGCAAAGTAAAAATAATACACACATTGTAGCCATTGTGAGGTTAAAACATTTCTATCATCTGTCTCAACTCTTTAAACAATAGAGCAGTGTCTCCTTCTAGATGTATGACCAGTGTCTGATTATTGTTTTGTTGTTTTTGTTTGTTTGTTTGCTTGGTTGTTTCGGATGTTAGCAGTTGTTGAAACTTAATGCTTAGGTCCGTTTATTTATTGGGAGTTGTAAAATGATATTCAAATGGTATCTTTTTTCTTATTTATTAGTTGGAATATATAAAGAGATCCTTACTCTGATCTACTACTTGGTTACCACGTGGTACAGTTTGTATAGAAAAGACAGAATAAATGCTCAATTCTTTCTCCTTATTTACAGTTTTGAAAATGATGAATTCATTTTCTACTATCCTCCAAAGTTGACCAATTAGTCATTTATATATCATTATTAATCCATGAATTTAAACATATTTTTGGGCTTTAATTAATCACAATTACTATCTTTTAGAAGATCATGTTGTCACATTTGTGCTCAGTGGTGGCCTCCTGAGTTATTTGGCTTCCTTGCTATCTGGTACGATGAAGTGTTCCTTTCCCAGACCTGGGCTCAGCCATTTTCTCAAAAGCTTTGATTTCTTTTAGTGGAAAAATGTTCCCTAAGTACACAATCTAGGTGCTATAGACACTTATTGCTACTGAACTGGTGATTGTTTCTAGGTTTCTAGAGGACAGAACTAAGAAACATGTTTGAATATCAGTAAAAACATACATACCAATGAAGTAGACACATAAGTACATGACAAAATACCTCATGAGCCCAGAATGATACTTTCAGTTCAAATTCAGAACTACAGGGTTTTAAATTTAATCTCTTCTATATTGCATCTGCATTTCTTTTTTCTTGAGAATCTTGGTTCTCAAGAACACAGGTGATAACAGGTGTAGAATATTCTGTAACTACTCAGTTACTTTATCCTCCATTATACTCACAATAGTATCGGAGTTACAACCCTATTATTTAACCGTCATCAATATAAAAGCAGAGATCAGTTAAATTTTTGTGTGTAGGGGTATATGTGCTCTCCATTCTCCTATAGTTTCCTAAAGTTGTACACAGCTACACTGTTTGGGGGTATCACCATTACATATGACACTCTTTCCTCTTAACTTTCAGTTAGTATTTCTCTAAGTACTGTATGTTTAATGTGCATATCAATTGTGTTGATATCTCGCTAGTCAGTTTGGTTGTCATAAGCTTGTTTCCAAGTAGATTCATTAGGAAGGGTCATAGGAGTAATATTCTTTGAGTTCTTGGCTATCGAGAATATTTTTTCCCTTGAAACAATACATTACTCTATTTTTTTCTGGCATAAAGTAGTACTATCAAAAACTCTGATGATAATTTAAATTGCATTCTCTGAGAAATCACTTGATGTTTTGCTTAGGTGACCCCAATCCTTCTTTTTTTCTTTTTCTTTAATTTCCAACAATTTTACTAGAATACTCTTTGGTATTGCTCATTCTGGGTCAGTATTCTCAACAACACAGTATGGTCTTTTAATAAGTAATTTCAATAAGAAAATTTTCCTTGAATCCTAACTTTAAACATTTATTTTGCTCCCTTTCTCTGATTTTCTTCTTCAGGCACTCCTGTTATCTGCATGTTAGATCTTCTCTGCCTATCCTGATGTATGTCATCTTTTTGATTTAAAACTTTTTTCTCTTTTCACCTTCTATTTCTTCTAAGGCATTAACTGGTGTGTTTATTTGCTCTTGCATGCCTTCCAATCTGGTCTTCATTTTTGAAGTTATTATTTTCCTTTTATCTCAAATGCTTTTCTGAGTTCTACCACTTTGTTTTTCATCTCTTGTGGTACTGATTTATGTTATTTTTCATGTCTTGTATCATTGTTTAAATGTCTGTTAGCTCAGTTGGAAATAAAAGATTACAATTTTGATCTCTTCTGTGGACGTATCTTTCTGGTATGCTTTCATTTTTCCATGGAGGTGTTGTTTTGTAATACAATGGAGTATTACTTGGCAATCAAAAAGAATGAAACCTTGCCATTTGCAACTACATGAATGGAACTAGAGGGTATTATGCTAAGCGAAATTAATCAGAGAAAGACAAATATCATATAACTTCACTCATATGAGGAATTTAAGATACAAAACAGATAAACATAAGGGAAGGGAAGCAAAATAATATAAAAACAAGGAGGACAAAACATAAGAGACTCTTAAATACAGAGAACACACTGAGGGTTGCTGGAGGTGTTGGGGGTGGGGAGATGGGCAAAATGGGTAAGGGGGCATTAAGGAAGACACTTGTTGTGATGAGTACTGGATGTTATACATAGAGGATGAATCACTGGAATCTACTCCTTGAAACCATTATTCCACTATATGCTAACTAACTTGGATGTGAATTAAAACAAATAAAAAAGGAATATATTATTAAAACATTACAATTTAGTAGTGCCTGGCTGGCCCAGTCAGTAGAGCATGTGATTCATGACCTTGGGGTCATGAAGTTGAGCCCCAAATTGGGGATAGAGTTTACTTTAATAATAATAATAATAATAATAATAATAATAATAATAAACATTACAATTTGGACATCTTTTCAACTATACTTAAAGAAGAGAGATATTCAATGGGGGGTGGGGGAGAGGGGAAAATGGGTGATGGGTATTGAGGAAGGCACTTTTTGGGATGAGCACTGGGTGTTGTATGTAAGCAATGAATCATGGGATTTACTCCTGAAACCAAGAGCACACCATGTACACTGTATGTTAGCTAACTTGAGAATAAATTATATTAAAAAATAAAAATAAAATTCTCATTGTAACATTGATAGGATTTGGTTTTGATACCTACACATTTTTACATGAAATTAATTTTCTAGGGCTTTAAGGGTTCAGGAGCTTTTCTAACTTCACCGAGCTTCCTTAACTCTTTTTTTCATGTTGTGTTGAAAAATCTGGTGGTTTGCTTTCAAAAGTTTCTGGCTCTGTCTCATTCTTTCATATTTATCTAGACATCCTTTTATTTATTTATTATGTTTCTATTATTCCTATCCTATTCAATATTGATTTGACATCTAGAAATTTCTTCTCAGTGTGGGCCCTTTCCTGGAAACGAGGCTTGGTGGCTGGGGTGGTCTGGCACCTTTGAACATCACTGGGGGCCCCTTGCACTCACACACCCCTGGATTGGATAAAGCCTCTCCCAAGTTCAGCAATGGTTCTCAGATTGGCTGTTGGTCATTTCCAGCAAATATCTGTCAGCCATTTTCTCCCGTTCTCAGGTTTATAAAACAGCTTGTCGCTTTCCTCTTCTTTCTTTTATTCAGATGCTGATATTTCAGGTCTTATCATTGTTGTACTTTGTCCTCACCTATTTGTATTTTGGGTATTTTTAAATCAAACATTTTTGTTGTAAATGTCTATGGGTTTTCAGTTTTGATGTATGGTTGCTCTGCTTTTGGATTCAGAGAGTTAGACAACTAAACTGTTACCACCATCACTGCTATGGTCCCAGAATCCTTGAAAACAATTATAATGCAGGAATCACTTGAGGTCACTTGCTATGATTAGCCCTTTTATATTATCTATCTGGTCAGGTCTCTAACCTGCATCTCTACTCCTGGGCTGCAGGGTTTTTCAGATTGCATATCAGGGATGTCTCCAATGATCAGGGCCTAGAACTTGCTGTCATATCATGTTCTGCCTTTTTTTGGGATACAGCCCACTAAGTATAATTTAACTTTTTCCTGATAGTGCTGCCCACACCGAACCAGTTGTTAGGGCTATTTGTCCCTTCATTAAATAGCACTGGAGATAAATGTTTTATACTAATTTACTTTCTTCTCTCTCACTGTCAGGTATGTTTTCCTAGTACTTCAGCGTGTCCTCCTATGCTTAACTTAAGTTTATACCCAAGGTTGGGTGAGGGCATGAGAGTGGTCCTGTAACTTCATGTATCAGGCTGAGGGCCAGCTAGGTATAAGAAGCCTTGATTTCACAGTTTGGGAATGTGTTTATATTTGGCACTTACATTTGGTAGATGGTGGAAGGTCCTGTAAGTCTAACCTCAGGAAAAAGATGTCACTATGTCTTTGAGTGAACAGGGCTAGGAATCTTTAGGCCTCTAATCTCAATGTATTTAATTATAGCACATTTATGTAGCACCTCCATTCTCCAGCAAGTTTAGTTCCTGAAAACCATGTTCGGTCAGTAGCAGGGAAAGAGAAAGAATCCCTTTTATCTTACCAGATAGGCAATCATGTAGAAAAGTTAAGTCTCGGGCTAAGTGAGGAGAGGCAGGTCACACTGACTCTACAATACAGTTTTCAGTGGGTGAATTCTCCTTGTTCTAGCTTGTTTCTCAGACTGAGTTTGTTTGCATGATTGCACGGCACAGGCACAAACAGGCACCTTTTCACGTGCACATCCACACCCCCTACACAAACTCTCACACTCACACCCACACACAGACCACACACTCACGCACACACCACACATGCTCACACTCACACCCACCACACAAACTCTCACGTGCTCACGACTCATACACACCACACACACTTTCATGTGCTCATACTCATTCACATGCTTCACACGCACTTCCACTCACACACACCACACACCACACCCACAGTCTCATACACTCACCCGCCACATACACCACGCACAACACACACAACACACACTTGCACACTCATACTATGCACACCATCACATATACCTAATACAACTTCTCACACTCACACATCACACTCACACATGGTTACACTCACACACACTCTTGTGTATACACATTCACACACCCCATGTTCATCTGTGCAAAACTTACTGGTCATTTCTCTCTTGTTCTTTTTTGATGATGAGAAATTAGGAGGTGGTAAGAATAATTATAACACCAGCCATGCCTTTTGTCCTAGATAGGCTCACATATGGTCTGTTTTTACTTTTACACCATCATTTCCTTTGCCCCTCCCCTCACACAGTTCCACTAGACAGGCAGGATGCCTAAAAATGCCGAGGTCTCCCACAGAACAAAGACCAGAGGCCCACTTCCCTCTCTGCTGGGAGGCAGACATCCCTTCATGGAAGGGAACCTCTGAGCAAGCCATCAACAGGGCGGCAAGTCAGGGCTGTTGAGATAAAAGCTGCTTTCAGGACTGAATTACCCTAAACAGTTCTGACACCCGGCAATCTGAGGGAGTTTTTAATGGTTCCTGTGATGGCTCCCGTGTTGTGTTCTCAGCTACCCCCTGCTCCCCAAGGGAAAGTGAGTAACACATGAGGGAAGAGAAAGGTCACAGGAAAAACACTATCCTGAAAGCATAGCTGTAAAAATTAAGTTAAGGGAGTCCTCAGGCTAATTTGGTTATTCCCAAGTTGGCCTCACGCTGGAGTTGTGTTAATAAAGTATTTGATAGGGAGACGGGTATTGTGGACTCACCCATCTGGGGGTTACACTTTACACTTAATGGATTTGGTTTTGAGTTTCAAGTGGGAAGTGGTGGTGGTTCAGACACCAGCCTTGTCACATGCAGGCCTGAAGAGTCATTGATTTCTGCCCTTATCTGCTCTTGTTCGTGGACTGAGGGGAGAGAACACCTTCGTCTGGTGTTTGGCCATAGTGGTTATGTTAGTAGGGCTTGCTGCTTCCTGAGAGACAGCAATGGTGCCGGAGGCCAGAACCCCTCCCTCGTTGCTTTATTCTTAGTAGTTCTTGCTTATTGTCTGGTTCTAAGTCACGAAGGGTGAAATCCTTACAAGGCCCTTGTGACTGGAACACCTCTGACAGATGGACAGATGGAGTACAGGCAGCCCAAGTGGCCAAGTGATTTGGAACTAGAAAGAATAAATGTACTGACTCTGGGTCTGGGTCTTGGATCCTCTAAGATGAATTGGGAAACAAGGACACCTGAGAGGGTGGGAAATACAGATGTCAAGGACAGAAGGGAAAGCAGTGGTGGAAGAAAAAGGACCAAATGGTGGACCAAAAAGAGAAGGCAATGTATCTGAGATGAGGGGACTAGAGAAAAGGAGAGAAGAGATACTTCTCTCTTATTCCTACCTATGTTGCTGCCATGGTAGTTAGAGGTGAGCGCCACGATCAACAAGCATGAGAGAAAGGCCAAGAAGATCACAGAGATGTGTGTCTTGATATCACCATGTGCTGAATTAATGACACTAGTCATGTATAGGGCCGCTGGACTAATGCAGCAGTCATCTATAAAGAACTTTTTGTTATAGGACTGGACACTTCTTTGGGCTTCCAGCTATTGTCTGGGTCCTACTTCAATCTGAATGAAGCCTCCTAGAATCAAGATCTCCCACCTGCTAGTAGTAGAAACACAAATGACCAGAGACTCCTGCTGCTATCCCCCAAACAGCAATGCTGGCTTAGATAGGGAGTAGGTTTCCAAAGGTTCTTTAGACACTGTACATGGCTTTTGGCTTGTCATCCCCCTGATGAGGTGCCAGGCATCTGAGTCACTCCCACCCTGCCAGACTTGCTCATTCCATGCGTGTTCCCCCTTTTCTACCCATCTTCTGCTGTGTCTCTGCATACTTCATAGTCAAGGCCCTTAGAGTATAGGAGAGTTATAGCTGTGTCTCGAGGGCCTTGGAGGCTTCCCCAGGCCATGCCAGCCTAAAAGTAAAACAAAGGACCTTAATGGTGGTGATAAATAGTATTATCTGGTTCTGCTCTGACATAAACTTGAAGGAACCTGAAGTTTTCTGTTAACTCCCCCATTGTTATACCACATATTCTATGCCACTGTCATTTCTGTCCCCTTAACTTGCTTTGATTTCTTCACAAAACATCACTATCTGAAACTATGTCACCTGTACACTTGTTTGTTGTCTGTCATTCTTACCAGCATGTAAACTCGATATAAGCCTAAGTGAGGCTTAGTTGATTTTGTTCACTGCTTTGCCTCCAGTCACATATTGCCAGTCACATAGAAGGAGGATATCAAACCTTTTGTTGAGTGAAGAACAAAACAATATAGAAAGAAGAGAGTAGACCAAATACCAGCCCCCAAACCCACTTGAGTGGTCAGAAGGAGGAGATCATGCATGGTGAGGGTACCGGGTATGGTTTGGTGGGAGCATCATTGACCCTTTGTGTTCCTGTATTAGAATTAGAGCAATGCAGGATGGAAGGATCTGGGTTAGTCCTGGTTATATCAGTGGATGTTTGTTGAAAGGTATTTTGTCTCTTACTCATAACTGCACAACAGAAATGGGTAGTGTCCCAAGGGACCAACAACCATTTTCACAGTCATCCACATGCACAACCACCACACACTAATATACATACAACCACACCCACAGTCATCCACATACACAACCACCACATGCTCATATATGTACAACCACACCCACAGTCATCCACATACACAACCAGCACACGCTCATATACGTACAACCACACCCACAGCCATCCACATATACACAACCAGCACACACACATATATGTACAACCACACCCATGTTACTGAAATGTAGGGAGTCCTGCAATCTTCACAAGAATGCTTAAGTCCTACTGCTTAGCAGTGTGGACACTCCATTGACCTGAAGGTTGATGGAACCTACCAATTGATAGGCTGAATGGACTAGTTAGTAGATGAAAGTCATAAAGCCAGTTGAGGAAAGGAAATAGTCCTCTTTTTCAGGGAGCTATTCTGAGGCCTGGGGAGTTTTCCTGATTCTGTTAGGTTGGGGGACAAGTGAAAACCATGCCTTAATTTCCTCACTTGTTAACATTAATTCTGGAATAGGATTAATCTGTCGATCACTTAAAAATAATAATTACATTAGTAAAATATGCTCACATTATGAAGATATCAAACTCTATAAAACTAAATCAAACCTCTCAGATCCAATTTCCTGGTATATGTTTAAAAAACTGTTCCTGGGGAAAGTTCTGGAGTCCCCATTAAGACTGAGATCTTGACAAGGCTTAAAAGACTAAAAATACTCTTTCAATTTATATTAACGAGTGGGTCTTTTTGGAGCAATCCTCTATGGGCCCACATAAGTCACTCACTTTCCCCAAATGGAGTTTGAGGGTTTCATTTACAAATTGACAATGAGCTGTGTCGGGGGAATTGCTTGGACAAAAAGACCCAAAATGCAAACTACTATCCCCCTCCCCCTTTTTAGTTTTAAGGACGCAAAGCTGGGATTTGCTTGAAACTTTTGCAAAAAAATTCAAGGAAAAATATACCTAGAACACACACTTATGTATAAACAAAGGTGCACAGCTCATAGTTCGGGGAGGAGGAGGAGGATTATAAATACACTGAAAATTTATAAAGGGCAACATATGGAGGGATGAGTAAACCGGCCCAATCTTTTCCATTATGTATTTTAATAATAATGTTAATAACGATACCACAGGATTTTATATTAGTATATTCTTTTGTACCCTTCAAAGGCTGTTAGAAGTGATCTCATTTGCTCACTACAATAGCCTGCTCTGAGAAAGAACTGTGGCAGTTCACTGTTATCCCTGCTATACACATGAAGGGAAACCTGGGGCCCGGAACGTTCGATTCTTAAATTGCAGAGCTTTTGAGACCTTGGTCTCCAGGAATCTTTGTCAACCCACTTACCATCTTGCTGTGGACCTGCACTCAGTAGGTGTTTTGTGAATATTTAAGTGTCTGATAGGTTTCAGATCACTTCCAGGAATTCTGCCCATCAGACTCCACAATGAGGTCTCAAAGCTTCCTGGTGATTGAGTGATCTCTGGCACACAAAAGACTACTGCAGGTAGGCTCTAAGGTAGTCCCCAGTGATCTCTGCCTCCTGGTAGTCACTCCTTGTTTAATTCCCTCCCTTTGAGTGTGGATGAAACCTGTGCATTGCTTCAAAGCAATAAAATATGATAAAGGTGATGGGATGTCATTTTCATGATTACATAAGATTGTAACTTCCATCTTGCTTGCAGACTCTCTCTTTCTCTTTCTCCCTTTCCCTCCTCCCCTCCTCTTCCTAGGCTTCTCCGAGAACTGCCAACAATTGTGTGAACTTGGAATAGCACCTTCCCTGATTGAGCTTTCAGATGAGACTCAGCCTCAGCTAATACCTTGATTGCAACCTTGTGAGAAACTATGGAAGCAGAGGACCCAGTTGATCTGTGCTTGGTTTCCTGACCTACAGAAACAGATATGACAAATGTGTGTTGTTATAAGCTACTGCATTTATGATAATGTGTTATAAAGCAATAAATCACTATCTAGCCACCCCCAAACCCCACACCAGCAATTTCATTGGCTTCCTTTTGTGTAAGCACCCAGCATGGAAGGCACTAGCTAGACTCTGTTCTTCCTGGTACCTTCTCTCTCCTTCCTCTTTGACTCAGTGATGGCCAGGGTGATTCCACCTCTTGTTCCTTTTCCTCTTGTCAGTGGAGGAGGAAGTGGGGAGGCTTCCCTTATGTGATCTAGAGTTAGTATTTCAGCCTTTCTCCTCTTAGTTCCTCTGCCCAGCTCTGGGCCCAGATGAATTAAAATAAATCTCTCTGTCCAGGACTACTGAAGTTTTGCTGCAATAAGCAGAAAGCTGAATAAGCTCCAAGGGGATGTAGGGTTGTTTTGCAGGCTGACCCAGCAAGTCTGGGAGTAGGGGGATAATTAAAAGTGGTCTTCCCCCAAAACAAGTGTTTAATGTATTTGTACTGATGGAGGGATCTTTTGGGTTCTGCTGGTCTTGGAGCTAAATGATCTTAATCAAGGTGTGCTGAGACCAGAGTTCCTGGATCATTTGCTGTCTCCCACCATGCAAACTTGCACTGAAACATATAGGAAAGAAGGAATCCAGGAGAGAGAAAGGCAGTGAATCTTCTCTTCTGCTAGAAGGAGTCATGGCCTGGTGTTATAGCATTTTGTCTGTAGCCTTGCCATACTTCCAAACATCACATAGCATTAGACTGGGCATTTGTGAGGTGTTTTTGAGCAGGTCAGAGCTGGATGATGCTGTTCTAGTTCTCTAGGGGGGCCCAGGATTGGGAAGTTCTGAAGTAACAGTATCGATTTTCTCCTTTCTCAAAGGACACTAGATTTCTTTTCAAAAATGATGATCAGTTCGGTATAATTTGCAATGCACCAATCTTGGACGAAGACCTCCTCGCCATTCAGCACAGGGTGAAGCCAGAATCATGGAGCTGGTGGCAGGAGAGGGGTGCACGGAACCCGTCCTAATTCCAGATACCATCAGAATTGGAAATTGGAAATGGAACCAGAAATTCCCTTGTGCTAAGAGAGCAGTGGTTTCATATCAGGCTTATGTGGACCCAGCTCTGGGTGGTGCATTTTTCAGGAGTGGCGCTTTGGCTCACTCCCAGCTGCAGCCCCACAGCAGCCAGCACAGGACTTGGCACGCAGCAGGCATACAGCACATGTTTGTTAAGCTTGTTGAATTGAACTCAGCCCTATGTGATTTTTTTTTTCTTTTAGGATTGGGATTTGGGGAATTACAAAAGCACACTGACTAGAAAGCAATGATGTTTTCTGTGTTGAATGCTGAGTTGAATCTCCTGAGTGGAAAGAGAAAACCGGTCGATCTGGATATAGCAAGAGCTTTTCCCTTGCCGCGGTCAGCAGCTGGGTGGTTTTTGGGATTGCTTCCAGTGGGCATGGGGTTAGAGCGGGAAGACTTGAGTGAGCCAGCTGGAGTCTGGATCCTGGCTCTGTATGTGATGGGTGGGACAAGTCACACAACCTTTCCTTACATCTGAAATGAGAAAACAGCGACAGCTTATACAGCTCACTTTGTGTCCTGCTCCCTTTCAGCCTGTGACATGCATTCACTCACGTAATCCTTCCATCGAGCTTATGAAATGTAAGCACTAATAGTGTAAGCGTCATTTTTCTTTTTTTGGATGCAGGGAAACAGGCATGGAAAGGAGAAGGGAGTAGCTTAAAGTAAGCGGCATAGCTGGGACTTGAACACAGGCAGTCGGTGCTCTTGAAGAGTATGCCAGACTCAAATTGGGTGACGTGACGGGGGAGTTACAGGCTTCTAGTCATGGAATGAATGAGTCGTGGGGATGGGATGTACAGCATAGGGAATGTAGTCAGTGGTGTTGTAACAGTGTTGTATGCTGCCAGATGGCAGATACACTTGTGGCAAGCACAGCATAACATATGCATGTGCTGAATCACGGTGTTGTATGCCTGAAACTTATGTAACATTGGGTGTCAAGTATACTTCAATAAAAAACAAACAAATAAACAAAAACCTATGGCATACTGCTTCCTGATAGTGATGTCTATCCTCTGGGAGCCTGGGGGTCTGTAAAGACCAATGAAAGATGCTGAGTGTGCTTAGTAACTGTGGACAGATCAAAGGAGGCAGCCCACCCAGAAGCTGTTGCTGGAGGGGCCTCTGTAGGGGAGCAAGCCTCCTACTCAGCCTTCCGCTCCACCCTGTACTGTCACCAGGTCCCTGTGCAAGCAACTTTCTCTCCCTTGGCAACCACACAGCCACCTCTTGGGGATGCTGACTGAGTCTCCAAAATACAAAACCTCTCGTACTGGAAAAGACTCTTTAACGTCAGTAACAGGATTGTGAATCACGAATTAGTTCCACGCCACGTCTCTTCCTGGAGCACAGCCGTGTTAGCTCCCAGGGAAGGCAAACGGGCTTAGATGAAGAGTGACACTGTAACTGGGAGGGCACTGAACCTGCTGCAGTGACTGGGGCCCCCCCGCAAGCCTTGTTAAGGCTGGTGCTTCCTGCGTCATCGCTAGTTGCCTCGCTATAAATAGGTGATAATCTAAATTTAGCAAAATAAGAAGAAACACACAGCACTTGGTTAAAAAGCAGGCCAGCTGAACAGGAACATGGATTGTATCCCATGGCCCCACGCCTGCCCAAGTCTTAAGGAATTGCTCCTTCCAATTGAATGGGTGCACTGACTGAGGAGAGGCGGGAGGAGGTTTGCACAGAGGGACGCCAATTAGCTGCAATTATCGGCTTTCTTACGTGTCTGTGGGTACATTGTGTGCCTAGTGTGCTGTTTGGAGTATCAGTGAAGATGCAGATGTGCTCTGTCTAAGCAAAAGCGCTAGAAACCGAGTTTTTCAGAGAAGAGATTCCTCTAGAAGACTAGTCAACGGTAGGATTCCTTTAGGATTTATTACAACTTGCCCTTCCAAATGTTACCTGGCTTAGAAAATTTAATTTTTCTATATGATTAAAAAAAAAAAAAGACCATGTTCTTTAGCCTCTTACACAAGTTGTGTAACTTAAGGCAAGTTACTTACCCTCTGTGGGCCAATTTCCTCATCTGTAAAAGGGCGATTATATTACAGTTCCAACCAATGAGACAACTGCGTACCAAAGAGCCCAGTACAGTTCCTGACACTCAGCACTGCCCCGTGACTGATGGTTTGTAGGTGTGTAAAGAGGTGAAGACAAAATGCAAGGCCTTTTCTGTCTGAGAGATAAAAACTTAAAAGTATGCCATGTGACTCTGAGCCAGTCTCTCCCCTTCTCCAGGCCTGGGCTCCTCGACTGTTTAAAAGAGGCTGCTCTTTTAAAATAGGGTTGTTACGCTTTGTTTCGGATCAGGATTTTCTTGAGAGTTTTGCTACACATGCAGAGTGTGAGCTCTCCTTTCCTAGACATTCAGATTCCATAGGGCCGTGGGGGGCCAAGAAGTGTCATTTTCAATGAGCAGCACTCCTGGGTCCTCCCTCCCCTGGCGAGGTGATCGGAAGCAGATGGTGTGAGGATGCACTTGGAACAACCCTGGCGTGGATCTGCCGGGAAGTCCCAGATTCTGTCATTGCGCATATCTGGGGAAAGCCGTTAAGGAGGCAATGAATCTGAGAGTCCAATCTGAGTCCCCCCGGGTGGGGGGCTCCCTGGCTCTTCTACCCTGACTTGTTTCCTGTCCTCCCAGTGCCTTGGGACCCCCTGCCTCCTAAACTGGCACACGGTAAAGAGCTAAGGCGAAAGCAGGGACCCCAGCTTCCTCCATACCCCCAAACTGGCAGGTGCCGACAAGTGACAGGATGATAGGATTTGTTTGGAATTGGATTAGGATACTTTTAATGGTTCAGGAGCCAGGTGAGTCCTGACTATTTGGGTGTGCCACTTAAGGGAGCCTGGCGGCGTCTGCAGCACCTGAGCACAGACGGCTCTGGTAGACATGAGAAGACAGGTTGTGAGCAAGAGGGCCGGGCCCTGGGAAGCCTGCCTTGCCACAATGCCGTCATCCCCAGAAGAGCGTGCTTGGATCATAATGGCTCTAGCTACAAATTCTATTAACTCTAATAGTTGTTCTGTGGTGAATGGATAATGCATTTAGCAGAAATAGACTCAATCAATTTATATGAAACACATAAAACTTTCTCATTGAAATTGGCATCTGTTCTTGAATCATAGGAGCGTGTGTGGAAATGGACGGTCTGTTACCCTTTCTTCTGGGCACATTAGTAGTGCTGCGGGTTAATTGCAGAGATGGGCCAAGAAAGCTCTGGCTGCCTTCTGGCCTTAGAACCATGGGGCTGGTGATGGGGAGGGATCTGAAGACTGTCTACTTCAAACCTTGAGGTTTTTTTTTTTAATGTTTATTTATTTTTGAGAGAGAGGGAGAGACAGAGTGCAAGCAGAGGAGGGGCAGAGAGAGAGGGAGATAGAATCTGAAGCAGGCTTCAGGCTCTGAACTGTCAGCACAGAGCCAGATGTGGGGCTCAAACTCATGAACTGTGAGATCATAACCTGAACCAAAGTCAGATGCTTAACTGACTGAGCCACCCGGCTGCCCCCAAACCTTGAGTTTTGAAAGAAGCAGTTTTTGGGGCACCTGGGTGGCTGAGTTAGTTAAACGTCCGACATCAGCTCAGGTCATGGTCTCACAGTTCATGAGTTCGAGCCCCACACCTGTGCTGACAGCAGACAGCCCACTTTGGATCCTCTGTCCCCCTCTCTCTCTGCCCCTCCCCTACTAGAGCTCTCTTTCTGTTTCTCAAAAATAAACACTAAAAAAATTTTTTAAAAAAAGAAGCATTTTCTTGCCTTTGCCTATGTTGACATTAGCCCCTCTCCTCTGAGCTCTGCTACTTGTGGGTTTGCTGACATGCCCCAGTTGTTAGATGAGGAGACAGAAGGCCCTGCAGAGATGGGACATAACCCTGGACCGCAGCTTGCTAGCGCAGACCTGCCGAGGCTGCGCACAGAGGTTCTGACTCTTGGTCCAGTGCTCTTTTCATGATCCTACACAGTTCTAATTGTCCCCCCACCCCTTCACCCTTTGGCAAGAGATGTCTCTTGAGAAAACAGTAAGCCAACTGTCATTAAACAACTCACAGGCAAGACCGTGATTTGATGCTAGGGCTCCATGAGTTACAGATACTTGTGGGTTGGGCCTAAGGTTTGGGCAGATTCTTACATAAACTGAGCTGTTCCCTCTTGTCCTGCCTATACAACATGTGAGCTCAAGGGAGAATGAGAGAGGCGTAAGGAAGCTGAGGTAGGGGCAGTGGGCCTTGGGGGTCCTGCCTGTCCTTATCTGGGCTTTGCGGGTGGGTGGCAGAGCCTGCTTGCATACTCATTACTGCCAAGAGAGAGAGAGAGAGAAACCCTGCAGCCCCATGATTGCATTATCCCAACCATTTGGTTAGTGTAATTGTATGTGCAAAGCTGACAAATGTAATTTTCCAGACTTAATACTCGCCCCATTTTCTCTCTGAGTTTCTTCATCTGATTAGCTAAAGTGACTCAGGCTTCCGAGAAAACTTCGAGAAGCACCTGGACAGGCTTTTCCCTGCCTAGGTGCTCCAGTGGCTCAGTTCTGCCCCATGGGCTTGGGGGTGATGCCACCCCCAAACCCGGAGGTCAGGCCCTCATCATGGGGCTGACTTAGGGGACGTGCAGAGTGTTTAGGGAAACCTGGATGTTTTGTGAGTACCTGTTTTCAAAAGACCAGATGTGACCTTTGTGTTTCTAGGAGGTGCTCTAACACCTGCCAGGAGGAGAGCCGAAATGCCATCAGCAGCCCTTGTTCCGGCCCAGCGAAAACCGACAGCGCTGAACTTTGGGAAGACAACCTTGTTATTTTGTCTCCTCTGTCCTTTGTTGGAAGGCTGGGGGCTGATTTGTTTACTGGACATGCAGGCAGGACTTTCATCTGGGGTGCTCTCCTGCGCTCTTTCATTTTTAGTGTTTATCTCTGGATGTGGACACCTGAAGTAGCTTAGTAGGCAGAAAGAACGTAGACTTCAGGGTCACATCTTGGCTTCATTCCTTATCAGCTGTGGAGCTCATTCCTCTAGAGTATCTTCTTATCCCACAGTGGTAATGACCGCAGAGTGGCCAGAGTGGGCACTGGATGGACTGGTGTGTGAAACAGTCCAGCCCAGGGTCAGGCAGGCTTCTTGATCGCTCCTTCCCTTCCTTCCCTTCCCCACTGCACCCCTCCCTCCTTCTCCAGATGCCCTCCCAGGCAGAAGCTCTGAGTTGGGTTAAGCTTCACCTTGCGGGCCATGACCTGCTGGTTCACAGGCCACCCCTTCCTTTCCACCTGTGCTCTCCTCTTCTAGACTGGGAGTTCTTTGAGTGCTCAACCTGGGTCTTGTTCTGCTCAGCATCTCTGAGCACAGAGGAAGTGTGCAAGGGCTGTGGTTGGGTCTAGATTAAAGCGGTGAGGGAGGCCCTCGGCATGGACTTGGGTGCCCATTCTCCCTGACCATGAGGCTGAGTCCTGGCCAAGTGCCCCCTCAGGGGGCATGGTGGACATTGTCCTGTGGGTGGCGGGGAAGGGCCACACTGCTCACCCTTCTCCTGACGAATCAGAGACATCCCCACCGCGCCCCGCTAGGGGTGGGCAACAGGGTGGGACCTCGGCATCTGCCAGCAGGGGTAGGGGCTGGGAGCCCGCCTCAGCTTCTCCCTCCCTTCTTGCCCCCCAGTATGAGAGCAGGTTCCTGGGAAAGCACCGCCTCCGTGGCCAGTTCTCTAAAGCCCTTCTAAGGAGCCTACTCAGGCTGCTTGGGGGATGTATTTGCCTCAGTGTCCTCTTCCCTTGCAGTTGGGGTCATTCTGGCAGAGGGGCCGGAGACAGAACGCTGGCCCACAGCTGTCCTTCCTGCTCTGAGGCTGGGCCGGGCAGTGGAGGAAGCTCCAACCTCTCAGGCAACCACTCGCTTCAGATTTTAGTCGGAGGTGGCGGGGTAGCATTGCCGCTTTCTAGTCACCATGTGATTTCATTAGTCTGAGTGGCCACTGGGCAGACCCTCATTGATGAGCCTTTTAGGGACAGTGGGAATTATATGGCAATAAACTGGGGAGTCAGGCAGGGTGGATGGCTGCTCCTAAGTGCAGGCTGCAGGGGAGCTGGCTGCCAACATCCGAGATCCGAGAACTGAGCTCAAGTCTCGAGTGCCCCCGGGGTCAATCAATATGTGTTTCCAGAACCCCTGACGTGTAATCAGTGCTGGTGGTTAGACAGGGCCGGGGCTTGCCACGATGTCTGCTGAACGTGTCCTCAATTTATGGTCGGGAGGCAGTGACTGACCAGGGGCCAGGGTGTACTGGAGGTCAGCCCCTGGGGTGGGACCATGGGGAGAGGCTCTTCATCGAACGATGAATAGGAGGCTGCCTCCCTCATGTTAGCCTGTTTCATGAATGACGATGAGGCAGAGTTGGGAAATAGAGAGAGGTGGCAGGTTCTCTTTCATTTGGGACAATGAAAAGGTATGTCGAGGTTTTAGTTAAAAGTGAAGCGAGGAAAGGGGAGAGATGAGGGGAAGAGTCCAGGTCTGTCTGGCCCCTAGATTAGATCAGGCAGGGCTCGGGCACAGGGGGAGCTCTACTTATGGCAGCTTTTCAGGGCAGAGAAAGGAAGGGATTTCTTTCTTCAGAGATAAAGCCAAGCTGATATTTATGTAATAAGTTGAGAGTCAGTGAAGTTCGTGTGTAGGTATAAGCCCCACTTTTTTTTTTGTACTTTGTGCTAAACAAGGATTTCACGTTATAAGTAGAAATTAAACATTTATAACTCATCTGCCGTTATTTTAATAAAGCGACCTTTTATAGGAAAAAGAGTGTGGCAGACAGTGCTGTATACCTGCTTCTCCAGGTTACTCTTGCTACTCCCATACCCAGACATGTTCACCACCCCCGCCCTGGGGGGACCCCTTGACCAGCCGGTGTGGGGCTGGGGGCTTCACAGCTTCTCTGGGGCATGGTTCATAGGTCTGACAGCTGCCAAGGAACATCATGCCGGGTTTGGAGACTGATTCTAAGAGATTTCCTCCTGATACAAAGAGTAGCTGAGAAGTCCCATCATGGTTTAGGGCCAGAGGCTGAAGAGGCCTGGGCTCGAAGCAGTAAGAGTCTTCATGAGAAGTCTTTTGGCCCAGAAGATGCTGAATCAAACAGCTTTGGAGGGGAGCCACGCTTTGGGAAAATGTGTTGAACCTGAAGCTTTTGAGCCTTTACCTACGATGGGCTAGCCTGTCTTTGTGCAACAAATAACGTTGGCTTTGGGCCCAACCAACTCTTTTTATGAGGAGAAGAAATCTGACGCAGGGTTTGCTTTGTTCAGTAAATGGGGAGTGGTTTCAAGGGACCGACCGGAGGCGAGGACACCAGCTTGGTTCTCCTGTGTTGGTGCCTGGGGTTACCCAGTTGCTCCTTTGTACAACTTCCAGATGCTCCATTGGGCCAGGCAATAAGAGACCCAAACAGCATCCTCTTGGAGCCTATAGCCAGGATGTAGGTTCTGTTCCTTTTAAAGGTTGACTATTTTATTCTTTAAACACCACTCCCCACCACAATCAACACACGTATCTCTCTTCTGCCTTTTGTGACAAAAAAATTATTCACATTTGTAAGTTGAACTCTTACCTGTAGGGTCAAAGGTGGGGGTCTCTCTTGGTGTATTTTCCCAGGGCTTCGGCTCCTTGTGTGGGTTTCTCTCAAACAGATTTCTTGATTTGGGTGCTGTATCCTGTGGCACCTTGTCCTCCCCACTGACTAGAATAGAGAAGACCCCACGGGCTGAGTTAAGTGAGGCTCTGTTTAAGATAGATGAGTATGCCCCAGGGAAGCCGGGAGAGGCAGGTGGGCTTAGGTTAAGGAGGGATAGTGAGGCACGGGGTAGTCTGGGTTGGGGACAAGTGCAAGGGAGAGGGTGAACTCACTGGTGAGATAGCAGTCCAGGCTGATGGAGATATTGTCAAAAGCCACGGTGGCTCTGGATCCTTGCCCCCACCACGCAACAATCTGCAGCCAGAACCTGTATGTGTGTCAAGAGGAGTGTGTGTGAGGAACAACTCGGGTTGGTCATTTCTCAGAATCGACATCTGGTGAATGTGTGCCAATACCTGGCTCGTTACTGTAGTTTTTATCAGCGTTACCTAATCTCAGAGCAGTTGAGAGAGGCGAGCAGTCCACAGCTCCCCCTACTTATCCAGCACAGAGTACTTCCCTTTCTGAGGGATCGTTCCATAAATTAATCCAATTTAGAGTCTGGGGCTTGGGTCCAGGACCCTCTCCCTGAAAGGAGAACTGTTTCACTTTTTGGGCATGGAGGGTTGGACAGAAATGAGTGGGCTTGACATCCAGTGGGTACTCCCTGGTAGAGCTGAAGTCATTATTAAAATACTAAAATGCTTCTGTACCAAGTGATAAAGAGCCATTGTCCCCCAAGTGTCCTATGCTTATTGCCTCAGGCAGCCTGGCTCCTTCCCTGGTACCCTAGTTTTTCACATTATACAGCAGCCAAAAGTTTAACCCAGCCAGGGTCTCAAGGATCTGGTGTCTCATCCAGCATCAGTCTCCCCTGGGGTTGGTCTTTGCAGTGCCTGACACATTGTTGGATATTAAATAAGTTGACTATGATCCCTGGGAGGCTGTAACCTATCAGAGTGGGCCGTAAGTATTAACAGGAAACCACTGATGTTTCTTCACAGAGAAGGTAGCATTTAAGTTGGTTTTGAAAGAAGGTGAAGACTTGGAGATGTGGATGGGGGACGGGGACGGTGAGGAGAGGGCATCTGTGGCAGAGGAAGTGGAGCGAGGGATGTGTCAGAGCAGGGCAGAGCTCCTGTGGCTCATGTGTGAGGGGTGTGGAAGGACACAAAGACAGTGAGAGGCACGTGTGTATCACACACCCGCCTCAGGCTTCTCCACGAGCCTTAGCAAGGTCACAGTTGGCTTAGGTTTCCCCAGGGGACACGGTCTGCGGATGAGCTCCCAGCTCAAGACTGTGTAATGTGGGACACAGCCAGGCCTGGATTCCCAGGTGGCCAGCAGGGGCCTTAACACTGTCATCTGTTCTGTTTACAGCAGTTGCCAGGGTTAGAGAGATGCTGCTCACAGGCAGCAAGAGAACAGGTGCAAAGAGCCACTTGGGGATGGTGACTGGAAAGATTCACGTTCCCGGGTGGAAAAGCAGCAGGTAAGGGCCCCAGAGCCCAGCTTTCTGATTCTCTCTCTGGGTCACCATCTCCGAATCTGTCATCCACAGGCCGAGGAGCCAGGCCAGGTGCTGAGCACCACGGGGGTAGCTTGCAGGAGGCCGTGGGTACCTGAGCAAGTAAATTACATGTGTGCACCCACTGAGTGTGGGGGAGAGGGACAAAATCCCTGTTTTTCCCTAACTGGGCCCTTCCAGGGAGTCTGCACAGACCCCCTCCCCTCTCTGCTCTCCCACCTCTCTCTCTGCCGTCCTTCCTCATTACTGAGAGATTAGGGCTGCAAGGTTCTCAACCAGCCACTGGGCCTCTTAGCATGGAAGGCATGATGCACGCTGGGGCTGGAATGGTTTCTAAATAGAAGAGTTTCTAAAGTGCTCTGCAAGGCAACGGCAGTGGCAGCTGCTGTTTAAAAGAGTTTGATTGACACCGGGAATTGCACATATTTTGAGTCAGGAACACTCCTAACAATCAGGGAAGACTCAATCAGATGTCGAATCAGATGTAAACATGCAATGCTGCCTCTGTCCACCCAAAAGGCCACACTGCCAACCCCTCCCCAAATGCTCCAGACTCCTGAGGCTGCAGGGAAGGGACAAGGAGAAAAAAGGTGGCTCATTCTGGGGTGTGGGGAGGGCAGTGGTGAAGCAGAGGCAGTTTGGGAATGGGGCCAGGGGATGGTAGGTGTTGGGTCAAGAAGGGGACAGCAGAACCAATCTAGGAGTGCTTTTCTGTGGGGGGCATTTGCCAAGAGGCCAGATGTCCATTGGGGCCACCCAGATCCAGGATTCTCTGGTTGGATGGTACCTGGTTGTGTGTCTTTAGCTGAACTTCCCGTGAAGAAGAGATTGCTCCTGGCTCTGCTCCCCCCTCCCTGCTGAAGGTGGGTAAGAACTTCTCAAGGCTCCCAGTCTTTCTGGTGCAACCAGTCTTTCCTGTTCTGCTTCCCCTGAAAGTACAGATACCAAGTCGCTCTCCAGGGTCGGCTGTGGCCTCAGGTCTGGAGTTCTAGCATATACCAGACGGACTGCTTTGGGAATGAGGGAAAGTTCTAGCATGTACCAGGTGGACTGCTCTGGATCTAAGGGAAGGCGAGGTCCATGCCTCATGATTGAGAGAATTACAGGGACCAGGTGGTTCTAACAAACATAGGTATTCCACTGCCCTTATCCCAAAGCCTTAGCTCTGTATGGAGAAAGAAAGCCAAGCTGCTATGGCTAGAAGAGTTTAGCTCTCCCTCTTCATGAGCAGCCCAGTCAAGGAGAAGAGAAGAGCCAGCTCTTTGGGGTCCTCCAGCTCCCTCACTGATCTGTGCTATTTAAGAACATGGCAGCTGAGTTCTTTCTAGCCCTAGCATGGATTTCTCTCCCTGCCCCTCAATAGTTCACACCTGCTCAGCTCTTTCGGTTTCTCCAAAGATGACATTTTCGATTGCATGGGTTATTGTTGTTTTCTCTCTCTCTTTTTTTTTTTTTTTCCGGCTGGTGGGGTTTGGAGCTTGTTGACACAACAGACTTGGCTAGAGATCTTGGTTGGAGCCTGTCTTTGCCTAGAGAAGGCACCCTTTGACTCTGTCATGCTCAGCTTCACAGAGAGGCCTGTTGAAAATTGGCCTCGGGGGATCCTGGGAGGTGGTCACTGGGGCAGTGGGCCAGGTTTAGAGGGGACGGCCTTGAAATTGAGTGTCTCCCAGATTCACGGGGAGGATCTTTGCATAGGAAATGCTGAAGCTGCTCACGTACAGCTCAGAAAACGCGCAGTCTTGTTCAGACAACAGACTGTTAATGGACAGTGAATATAGTGCCTTATTTGCCACCCTGCCAGCCTTAGGGATTGACAAACCTAATTAAGTTCACTTAATGATTTTAAGTAGCTGACAAAAAGGTGTGTGTCTGAATGTGGACTGAGGGAATAGCAATGCTTTAGAGAGAGAGCAAGAAAGAATGGGTGGCTTGGGTAAAAAGCATTTATTTAACGGATGGGCACCGCGTCTCAGATTCCTCTGGACCATTTAGTGGGCTCGGAAGAGGGGGAGCGTTCTGCATCCCTTTCTGCAGCTGGGGCTTGTCTGGGCTCTGGCTGCTTAGGAGAGAGCTGGCAGATACTGCTGAGGAAAAATGCTTTCTTCAATTTCTCACTGCGCACTTGATTTGCTCGGCAAAAGTCTTCTAAAATGGACTGTCACAAAGCTCGGGTCGCGGTATGCATTTCTATTAGAATAATGTATGTGATGAAAAAGCCCTGCCGCATCCATCCTATTATCTGCATAATTGACTTCAGTTACTAGTTGAAGAGGAGGGGCCGATGGCCAGCTTTGGGTTCCTGGGACCAGCCTGGCTGGGATCAACATGGCTAGGGCTGGACGTGTGTGCTCTGCCTGACTCTAGCACAGTAAAGTGGGCCTGGACATTAAAGGCCAGGCTCAGTAGTTGGGAGCACCCCCTCTTCCTGTTCAGCCCCAACTCTCAGAAGTAATTTACCATCTTCTGATTTGGTTTCCCCTCTGGGCATAGTGACACCAAGAACAGTGAGGAAAAGTCTATGCAGAGTGATTCCAAGGTTGCCAAGGGCCAGAGAGATCTTTCACAATGGATTGGCTCCTGTGAGGGAGCCCTTTGCAGTAGAATAGGGGAGAAAACGAGTTTTCAGCCACACTGAGCAAGCACAGAGAATCACTCACACTCTTCAACAATCTCAGTCCCAGCCTTCCAGGCACTGGCTGTCTGTGACTAATGGTTCTGGTTCCCACATTTGCCCTGGCATGCCACCAATCCCAAAGGCTGCCTGCCACAAGGGTGTTCCACCAGACTTCAGGGCGGGGAGAAGCCCTTTTCTGGCAAGTTCTCATTTTGCTCTTTCGTTTTCTCATTCTGGGTCATGTATATAAAGCTCTCCCTGGGCCCCAGGAGCAACTGGGCCCCTAGAGGACTGTCCAGAGTTAGAAGGAAACTGCACACATTCTTCTCAAGAGACTGGGAAGACCACTCCACCTTCCTCAGGACACAAGACATTTCTAACACTGGCCTCTTCCTTTTTTTGCTGCTGTGTTGGGTTATGGCTTTGAGAGCTGAGGTAGTGCCAGAGTTGGAGGTGCCCTCTGTGGTGAGAAGACACAGGAAAAGGGTGGTTGTTGGTTTTCTTCTATCCTGACAGAAATATCTTTATGAGGCTGAATGAGCAGCTTTCTCTGCTTGGTGAGGGCTAAGTTTCAAAAGGTAGAGTGGAGTGAAGTCTGGGCTACATACTTGGTAGGACTCTGGGCAAGTCACTGAAATTTGTTAGGCACCATCTTTATTTTATTTTATTCTTATTTTTTCAAGTTTGTTTGTTTGTTTATTTATTTATTTATTTAGAGAGAGGATCCTAAGCAGGCTCCGAGCTGTCAGCACAGAGCCCGACATGAGGCTCGATCCCACAAACTATAAGATTATGACCTGAGCCTAGATTGAACTGCACTTAACCAACTAAACCACCCAGGCACCCTGGAAACATCTTTTTTTTTTTTTAATCTATGTAATGTGGGTATTTTCACAGTGGAAGCTTTTCTTTAGTATGGGAGATTCAAATTCATTTTTCCTATTTTATATATATTTTTAGAAATCTGTGCTTCCTCGAGCAATGTTATAAATTCCATATCTCCCCCTCTGGCTTTGAGCAAAGATTATTTGAGCTCCTACTATGAGTTCAGGCACTGTGTCTGCAGCTGGGAATATAGAGATGCACAAGACATTGACCTTGACCTGGAGGAATTCAGATGACTTGCGATTCATATTATTCAGTGACAAGGAGATTTCTAAACACCTTTTTAGTACTGCCTTCATAGAGCTAGAATGTACAACCTGGGGAAACATTGAATCTGGGTAGTGAAAGAGAAGTCAAGAAAGACTTTGAAGAACTGAATGCCTAGGATAATTGTAGGGACATGAGAATCACACAAAAGTGGGGCGTGGTGCAAGGGCATATTGAAGATGTGGGCAGGATGCCAATCAGGCAGCTGAAAACCCAGAAATGGGACTCAGGTGAGATAAAGACTATGCGTCACCTGCGCAGAGGTGAGAGTAGAAGTGGTGAAGGCCCGTGAGGTCCTAGAGAAAAGCATGTACGGAACTGGATTCTGCTTTGCTTCAAATATCAGCAGCCCAGTTATCTCCTAAATTCCAAACTTTGTGCTTGGGGAGAGAAGGGCCTAGAACATAGGTTTACATTTTCAGAGGCACTAAGAGTTATGGAAAACATGTGCATCTGTTGACTTGTAAATTGAGCTGTGGATATTACCAAGAAAATCTTGAGCCGATACAAACATCCCGCTATTCTAAAGGGGTTCACTTATTGCCATTTTGAGCAACTACTTCTTAAAACCAGGCTCACAGGCAGGATCTGTCTCACTGCTTTGCACTCTTGATTGTGAAAACTTAGCAATCAAAAGCAACAACTTGTCCCAAACGTCACAGTAAATCAGTGTTAGAAATAGGATTTAAAGCTCAGAATTGCTAATCTACTCTTTGCTCCAGTGATCTGGGATATTTTCTGAGAAAGAAACAGGGCCAGATCCTTTCAGAGTTATGAATGTTTGATTTGTATATATCTATGCCTGGCTGCACATTGCATTGCTGAGCCACCAGCCACATTTCTTCTGCTCTTCTCAGAGGGCCAGCTCAAGGCTGTCCTGGACCAATGGTGCCCTTTGGAAGGTGGCAACAGAAGAGGTCTCCTCTCCTCCAGCCCTTCTTCTCCCTTTCCGAGCCCCACTTCCAGGCTCAGAGCATTTCACATTTGGTCCCTCACAGAGCCCTCAATAGTCTCCTTGCTCTGATTTCCCATATCTGTGCTCAAATGCTTTTACCTACATTGCAAAGTCCAAAATATGTGGCCTAATATCTGTGCTCACCTTCTTCCAAGGAGATTGCTCAGGCTTCTCTGGTATGACCTAGTTGGTTAGTCTTGAACCCACATAAACATTCTTGACTATAAGCTTCCACTCTTCCTGATGGCCTTCTTGGGAATGCTTCTATTCCTTTCCTACTTCAGGAAGATCTAAATGTTCCTCAGGGTCCACCATCTTATAATAATTCATGTTTTCCATTTCATCCGCACCCGCCCCCCCCCCCCCCGACATGGAGGTCATCATGCCATCTGAACACAGGCCATGCTGTCAGACTCTGCACAATACTTCATGTGTTGCCGTTTGCCTCTCAGTGCATATGCTCTGTGTCTCCCCCAATCTCCTAGCATGCGGGCCCTGTGACTGGAAAGAGGCTGGGTAATATATCCCTTTCCATCCTCTGTGCTTGACTGGGGCTTAAAATACGTTTGCTGACGATGTGACCATGACACTTTCCTAGTCACTCAATTCCCTGTCTTGCCCACAAGATACCTGAATCTGACATTTTGTGTTAGTGACTTCCAAATGTGGTCAAATATCAAAATTCCTTTCAGAAAGGAGAAATTCAGTGAGAGAAATTCTGGGGTGATTTATGCCAAAAAGTAAGGTCTTGCTACATCATAAGATTTGGGGAATGAAACATTCATACTTTAGAATAGATCCTGGAATCGATTTCTGTCTTGAATTATGAAGGTTCTAGGAGAAGACTAATCAATGGTCAGAGTAGCTAAATAAGGAATTGGTATTCTCAAGTGACACTCTTGATAGATGCCCTGAGATAGGGGCTGTATTCCTTGGCTTATTCCATGACACATCATTTTCCCCCCATCAAATTCATTTTCCCTTCTTCTGGGCACACAGCTAGACTACATTCCTCAGCATCCCTTGTGACTGAGTTCTAGACAATGGAAAGTGAGCTGAAGCAATGACTCACAAAAATCTTCCTATATGAGATCCCCTCCCATGCCCTTTCTCCAATGGCTGTCTTAACGCAAAGGACTCCAAAACTGGATAAAATGATTGAGCCACAAGGAGAAGGAGGCTAGGCCCCTGAATGACCAGATGAAAAGCCACTCTTCAATTAGCACACTAATTTTAGATTTCACATGAGCAAGAAATAAATTTCTTTTTGTACATCCCTGAGGATTGGAGGTTTAATGTTACTTTGGGTAGTGTTACCCAACTAACATACCATGTAACACAAACTATTTGCTCAGGTGTTCTCCATGTATCTGACATGGTTGGGTTGATGACTAACTCACTCCTCTGAGTAGGATGATGGGTAAAGTTAGTCCTTGTCTAGCTGCAGGACTTGGAAGTACCCTTCCCTCACAACTAGCCATCCCGCAGTGCACACTCCACTCCAACACTAGGGACATGCCTGAGTAAGGTAAGGTGGATTTAAGGAGTGTGGTCTAGTGCTCTGGGATGCCAGTTTTCTTATCTCTCTGGGGAAGGCAATGAGAGCAAAGTCAAGTTGTCCATGAAGAACTCTGAGCTTGCTGGGTTTACTCAGTGCTCTGCACCCTGCTTTGCCTAAATTTACCCTGGAGTCTACCATTTTCTCCCAGTGCAGAGAACTGACTCGGGCCGATGTGAATAAGCATGCTGAGATCTCCAGCCCCTGTAGCTTCAGGAAGGGACTCTTGCACCGCCACAGCTGGTTAGGGGCAGAAACTTTTTTTTTTCTTTACCCACTATGAAGAGGGCCCTAGAAGTGCTGGGTTTTGCCTGTGTACATGGACTCAGGGCAGTCAGACTCATTCAGGAGGGGTAGGCACCACCTGAAAAAGCAGAGCCTTGAGATTTTCCCTTCTCTCTGCCCCCAAGTCTGACTTTGAAGCCTATGGAGCCACTCCTGAGTGAGTGCCTGATGTGCAATCTGTTGATAGCGAATGAATGAACAAATGCAGGCTGCCGAAGGTGACAGTCACTGCTCTTTGCTTCTGTCAGCATGTCTGGCATGTCAGCATGCTTCTATCAGCATATCTGGCAGAGAGAGAACCCCAAACTGGCCACCAGAAAGGAATCTGTTTGGAAGTGAGGAGCCCCAAAAGCTGTGGCTTTATAGAGCCTCATACTGTTCTCTCTGTCTGTACTTCCCTCCTCTCTGGCTCTTAATGCCCTGTGATACAAAGGTCTTGTTTTCCTACCAGGCTCCCCGTATAGATGACATTCCTAGAGGGCTAATATACATTATGTGTCCAGGTAACTCATTACCTGGAACCAGTTGTGTTGGCAGTAAGTGTTGGCTGCATAAATACATAAAGCTGGATGACTTTGGAGGTTAATACCATTTTATACTGGAACATCCACAGGTGTTCTCTGGTGGACTGAAAGGAGGTAGGAAGAGCCTCTATGTTTAAGTACCCATAGGACCTTGATTTAACCCCTCTGTGCCTTTGTATTCTCACTTGAAAATCGGGGATGACATCTGCCCCAGCTACCCAGAAGTGTGGGACAGAGTGGGCGCCTTGAGTTATGAGGGGGTAAAGCACTCTGGGGGGGCAGGTGTATGGGTGTGGTGGGTGCAAGGAACATGGGGCAGAGTGTAGCATGGTCTAGGAGCTGCTGTGACCATGGATAGAACCTGTCCAGCAGAGAGGTAGCAGACACTGGTGTGTGGAGTTTGCAGGGGTGACATCCACTTCTTTCATATGGAAACTTTTGCAGAAGAGAAGGCAGGCAGAAGGTGAAGAATCCAGGGAGGGCCTGACCTTTCACTGGATTCTCTTGGGGACCATGTAGGCATTATATGACCTGGAATTTCTGTGGCAGTCCTTATGGAAGTGAACTTTATTCTCTACTAGAGGGTGGTTTGTTAAATGTATAACTAAATGTATTTTATTTTTATGCTTTTGTTAGACATAGTGCATTAATACATTTGCAAACGAAAAATGCCTATGAAGACTTATGCTCTAACTCTGAAGTGGAAATAGTCAAAGGCATGCTAGAGTGGTGACTTGAAAAGCATTGTGGGGAAGGGGCCATTGTGTTCAAGAAAAAGAAGAGAATCTCCCTGTGCTAGCTCCAGTCATTATCACTTACAACTCTTCTCATGGCTCTATGAGGAAGCTTTGGTTCAATTTACAAAAATCTGAATTAAAGACAACTTTTTAGGAGTGTGTTTAGACCTGCAAACTGAGATTCACTGGAAATTTCTGGATTTCCTCTCTCTGGAAGTTAATTGCTTCTCTACTCAGGTAAGAATAAGTGATGAAAATGCCCCTCTAATGCCTTTCTCATCACAGAAAGATGCCACACAAAGGGGCAGTATTGTTACTGATAGCACCCCATATGAAGTGGAGATTCTGTGGATGAGAAGCAAGAATGGGATATGAGAAAAATCTTGGTTCTGTGGAATTTGGCGTAAGTACATAAAGACATAACTCTCAGTATAAGTGATCCCCTTTGAAAGATGCATTTGTCAAAGACACTACTTGTAGTTTAGGACAAAGGATACAAAAGGAACAGAAATCTAAATTTCTCCAGAGGGAACATTTTTTCTTGTTAGACTATGTATATAGGGTACGGCTAAAAGCCTTTATAATGATAATGCTGGGGAATAGAGCCTCCACATGCACGTTAAGTTATGTACTTTCTATCTGGCTGCATGACTGCAGTGATTTGTGGGACAAGGGTTGATCCATGGTGTTTCCAAATCTATCTTGTAACGAGTCAAACTTAGCACCTGCTTCTGCTCTGTGAGCATGTCAGAGCTTAAGATGGCGTGGGAACATTGTGTTTAATTTACTAGGATAAATTATTATAAAGAGGAAAACGAGGGGTATGTCCTTATAAGAGACTGACAGATTAAGGGGAGAGAACTTGCTTTTCTTCCATTTGAGTAAATGCAGAATTAATTCCAACAGAAAGAACGACAATTGAATGCAGGAGAGAATGAAGAAAACTAGTTATATGAGGTGGCTGTAAAGTAATGAGATAACTTTTAAGTACACATCAAGCCAATATTTGAATTGGTGCTGTCCTTCAAAATTACCTTGAAAGCACATATCTGTATTCCAGGGATGTTGCCACTGCTCAAAACATCATGGGCACAACTCATGGAGATTTTTCTTGTTACTCTTTATAGTATGGTTTTATGGTTAATATCACTTCATAATGATGACAGACTATAGATTACTACAGACTATAGATTATTTCTATTCCTTTTCCTGTTTGTAAATGGACAGAAGAAATACCTTCCCATGGATCAATGTCTCTCCATCATCCGCCTTTATATACTGATGGCATACTCTTTGAGCTTTCACAGAAAGACTAGTATGTGATGGCAGCAATGTGAATATAGCTCTTTGCTCTCAAGTGCTTAGCTCTAGATCTCTCTACTCAAAAGGATTAGGGCACACAATTAGGATCAAAGTCTTTCTTATAAAGTGATTCTGACAGAACAGTGACCAGAGATAAAGGAAGTCCAGGTACCAGACAAGTCTCTAAAGAAAATTCCTTGCCATAAGAGTAACAAATTCTGTTTGGGTTTATCCGACGGGACACAGGTGTTTCTATGATATACAGAACACTTTGCAGCAGTATTTATTGTAATATTATTTTATCTGTTTTGTTAGATTGAACACAGGAAGAATGTTAGATGGATTCCAGAAGTGAAATTATTAGTTAATTCAGCTGGAATTTGTAAATGTATGCAATTTCTCTCAACACATCATTCTGTAAACACATATTTGTTGGACATATATTGTGTTTGTTAGGCATGGTTCTATATGTTCAAGACAAAGTGATATATAAGACAGATCTGATCTCCACCTTGTTAATGTGTATATTTAGGTATTAAAAAAAAACAGATAGTAAAGAGTGACAAATTTTTACAGGGATATTTCAGGAGCCATGAGAATATATTGTAGGTGTACTACATATCTAGAGGTCTTTAAAAAGTGAAAGAAGAGTGGCAGTTAGGGAGAAGGAAGGTAGAGAAAGAACATTTCATGTGAAGAGAAAGGAAGGTACAAAAACCTGTAAGTAAGAATCAGCACGGTATAACTGAACTGAAAGAAGTATCTAAAACCTGGGAGCTCTTCAGAGCTAACCTGTAAACCCTAATAAAAGTTACTTCAAAAAATTTTGTAATGCATGCAATGTAATGTAATGTTGGGGAATCTAGGTGTGGAGGAGATTTGGGACAGCATTGGGAATAAAGTTCCTGCTCCTTCAGGGGCCGCGGTTGGGGAGCTGTCCAGGACATGAGTGCTGAATAACTAAAGCCAGAACCTGCCTAAGGAAGCAGGTGGTACAGGAGCTAATGCCTACCTAAGGGTGGGGAGAAGAGAGTTCATCTTTGTCTTTTATCCATTTTCCCTCTCCTTTACCTTATATATTTCCTTCCTCTACCTCTCCCTCCTGCCATTTTCATTTTCTGGCAATCTGGCAGCTATAGCCCACTCTCCCGGGGAGAAAAGGAAGAATGTGTTTCTTGCTCCTTCCCCTTAGAAGGAATCTACACAACATTGATGACAGAAAATTCAGAAGAGCACCCACCTCTATCATCCTAGAGTTGCATGACTTGTTATTATTACTAAATGGGTCATCCCAGACTCTTCTGAGGCATCAGGTGGGGAGATACTATTATTATTATTATTATTACTATTATTATTATTGTATTATAGTTATTATTAGTAGTTATCACTGACTGAGCACTTACGGTGGGCCAGGAAGTTTACCAAGCACTTTACTTCTCTAAGTCTAAGAGAAAAACTTTATTATTTCTGTTTTATATAACATGGCTTGACTTGGAAGATCAGTGGTTGTGACTTGTGCTATTTTTTTTCAATAAGTTATCTGAAGCTACATAACTGAGGGATGAGGATAGAGGATGTGGGAAATAAAATTCATTGATACTTACTAAATATAGATGCTTGTGACAGTCATTTTATTTAGTCTCATAACAACCCTGTGAAGTTGTACTGTGATTATACTTACTTTACAGATGTGGTCAGCAAGGCTTAGAGACATTCAGTAATTGGTTGGGGTCACACAACTAGTGACTGCCTGAAACAGTTTTAAACTTGGGACTATCTGATCTGTCTATGCTCTTTCGTCTACAGTGCTTTTTTAGTTTTATGGGCCAGTCACCTCTACTGGTAAGCAATTTTAGCAACTGAAAACTGCCGTGCCTCCTTCTTCTGCAGTTCCATTTACCTCTGGGTCTTGATGCCTTCTCTATCATCTTTAGCTCTGGGTGGGGGGAGTAGTTTCCTATATCAGAGCATGTCAGTGGTGTGCAGGCTCCTGGTGAATGGAGGCACTTGTGTGTTCTGTAATTGCATGCTTATTAGGTCACAAGCATCATCAAACCAAGCTAGCCTTTGTCTGAATCCCCACTGGACAGCTTGGTTTCAGTACCAACATTGGAAATGTCAGTCTGGTAAACAGTCTTTAACAGGGAGGAGGGAGGCTGAGAACAAAGTCTCCTTCAAACGAAACTCTTGTAGATGGAAGTGAAGAGAGTCAACATCTTACTTGCTTTAAGTCCCCTGGAGTGGTTATGAAAGAGAGAGGACTTTCTGGATTGAGGAGAAAAAAACCCTTTGATTCATCTGAATTAATTTAGCAGCTCCCAGGAGGAAGGGCTCTGGCATCACCTTCCTGTTCTCCATCTCCTGCATACAACTCTCACAATCCCGGAGGACAAAAGACCAGTGTGTGGTAGAGAGTGCCCACACTGCCCCTTCCTCCACTTTAATTAAATCCATTTGTCCTTGGGGTAGCACTGTGCCTCAGAATGTCCAAGGGCTTTGATCTTTAACCCACACACTTCTGAAGGGATGGGAAATTGGTGCTCAGAGTGAGGACAATCGCTTCTTCTTATGACAGCACAGCTGAAGTTATGAGCTCTTGGAAATAGCAGACTCTGAAGTTTGGGTGAAGAATTTGAGACCCAGCTTCATCCTACAAAGATGCATGCCAACTGGCATCACCCTCACCTTGCCTTAAGCCCTTTGGCTTCGTTTTTCAGAGGTGAATCCATCAGGATGGTAATTTGGATGGGTTTTAAGAGTCTAATGCAGAGGTGCTAGGGTTGCTGGGTTTGATATTTAGCCTATTAAAATTGGCTCTCCCCTTCCAGATCCACTTATCTGCCCCCCTTTATAGAAATAACTCCCACCCTCTGCCCTCTGCCTATTTTGGTCTGGAACAGATTAGTGCAGCAACCATTGAAGGTTCAGTATGATTCATCGGGGAGTCATGTGAGCTTCTGTGCTAGGCTAGGCATGCTTGCTCCAGGCTGGCTGCAGGTGGCAGACTGGTACCATCCCAGAGAGACAAGTGGCAGCTGATCTCAGTGGTTACGACTCCATTTCAGAACGATGCAAGGTCAATGATCTTCTAGTCCAACCCTCTCAACGTAAAGATGAAGAAACTGAGACTCAGAGAGGTTCAAGGTCACAAAAACACTAGTGACAGAAATCAAATAGGAGTCAGGGCCTCTGGTAGAATCACTCCTCTCTTTACTGAAGAATTTATCATCTCTTTCATCTACTTGCTTCAGGGACCTGACTCCACAAAGCCCTGGACTTGGACTGACCTGAGCACCAGTCTTCACTCTGATGCCAACTTGCTGGTGCTGTAACTCTTTGGTTCTTGATGAGAATCTTGTGAAAGGGCAGGAATGGGCAACATGATGAGGTCTACACTACCTATGTCACAGATTTTGTTGTTAATAAGGGATAAATAAAATGTCAAACAGGAAAGTAAGGCAAATGCATTAATTAAGAGAAAATATGATATGCATATAAAGACTATTATTTGGCAGTAATATGAGTTGTTCAAACTCATGAGTATGAGTTTTATTTCATCCTACTACAGACACTGGAGGCAGCCAATCAGGCCAGGCTGGAGACGCAAGAGATGAGTGATCATTAGCATGGAAATCTCACAGAGAAACTCAGTGCTCCCTATAAGTCTGCAGAAAGTGGTGTGTGTGTGTGTGTGTGTGTGTGTGTGTGTGTGTGTACATATTTGTGTGCATGCACATTTATGTGCTCATCTGGATGCGTGTCTTGGGTAGAGGGAATGGGGGGAGGGAAGACATGACCCCTTTCTGTATTTTGGCTGCTAGAAGAAAAGAGAGTGACAGAAATGGGTGGAGGCTCACCTGTCAGCCACATCGAGAAGAGGCAGCACCGTCCACTGCCACAGACTCAAGCCTTCATTGGTGGCAACATGCCAGACCATTCTGCTTTGTTCCTTCCCAGTTTTGTTCTCTACCAGCACCAAGGAGACGTTTCCCTGCAAGACTCCACGGATAAGCCAGGACATTCGGAGCTGCAAGGGAGAGCAGAGCCAGAAGGACAGGTGTTAATGTTAAAAGGAATCCTTAGGTCTCCTTCCTGGAATTCTCACCTGAAGCCTCAAGAATGTTGTGGGAGATGCAGCCAAGGTATGCCCAGTGAGGAAAGGTGGTGATTATTCGATCTTGCTCATTTTCTTCACAAATGGCTTTCATTAAGATTCAAGGAGCTGAGCAGGGGCAACTATGGACAATTTTGGAATTTTGTTCAGGTTGACCCTAAGTTTCACAAGATTCTGCAGCTGAGGTGATATTAAGATCAATAGGATATTAAATGAACTTCTTAAAGGGGATCCAAAGATTCTTGTCTGTGGCCCCAATTCACTTCGTGACCTTGGATAAGTGATTTTGTGACTCAATTTCCTTAATGCCTTAGGTTATCATAGATTTTTCTTCCTCTCCCAGACTCTATTACTCTTATTTGAATGATACCATGCCATTCGGTAGCTAACCAGAGACTCTGTGTCTTGATGCTTATGGCCACTGGTGGGCAAAGGCAGGACAAAAAATCTACTTATTGAGATACTTTATGATGGTTGCCTTTCAGAATTAGGATGTCAACTTTGACAAAAGGAAGCTATAATCATATATTTTCATTGTGTCTTTAGGAAAGTTTCCTAAATGTTCCCTAGATGTATGAAAAGGGACTATAGTGAATATTTCTAAAGGAGTTTAAGTGTAGTCATGCCCAAAATAAATTTATACTATAAACAAGGTCTCTGATATTTTTGATAGAAACAATCTGTAAACAACATTTAAAACTTAGGACAACTATAGCGTATAATTGCCCCCAAATATTCCTGTTTAGGCTGTGTAATAAAAAATAGCTATTATGGAATGGAAGATAAAATATGTCCTATGGCATCTGGAGTTTTCATCTGCTATGTGCCCCCTTTTCTTTGATTCTTATTGTTTGAAGACATTCTTTTCTGTAAGTCACCATTCCTTTGTCTCCCAGTCCCTAAGCTCATGGTTTCATTACAATTTGATCAAAGAGGTCACATACCATAAACCTTCCACTTTGTCGCACATGACTTCTTCACCAGCAAGGCCACACCTGGCACTGGGGTGTCTAGGTGCTGTTCTACTTCTGAGAGGCTGAGTCAGGCAAGCCTTGTCTATAGCCATAACCTCTTCACTTTACCTTTCCCATTTCCCAAATCTGGTGTAGCAAATACTTGTCTTCAATGAATACTCCCAGGATAATTGAACAAACCTGTTAATTGTTTTTTCTGACCTCACTTTGCTTCCTTGTGCAATTTGAATGCCACAACTAGAAATTTTAATCCTACCATTGCTAAGTAAGCCCTCTCAGCCTTTAGTCCATGCCCAGTGCTCTGTTTGAAATATTGCTTGCTACACCCTTTCTCTCCTTTTGCTCCTTGGTCACAGAATATTTGCTGATTTGGACTTCTGTGAAATCAGACTCTTGAACCTCAATGCTCTGGATGATTGTTGGTACTTATTCATCTATTGTTGATTTCCATTGTTGATTTCTGAACACACATAGCACAATGGGGGTTTCAAATTCTTCCTCAAACACTAATGCTGTTACCTCTTGGTCCGTAACTCATGATACCTTATTTTGATTCTTATTTTACTGATAAAGATATACTGTATTAGGTACAATCTCCTTCAGCTTCTCTGCCTCCCTCCCTGCTTCCCTCCTCCTCCTCCTCCTCTTCCTCTTCCTTCTTCTACTTCTCAGTGTAGGTGTTTATTTATCTACATTTATCTACCTTTTCTCTTCTTTTCCTGTCCTAGAGGAATATGTATCTTTCATTTTCTTCTATGTTAATCTTTTATATTTTACTCCCTCTCCTAGTCTTTGCTCTCTCAATAACTGCTTCCAGCACCTTCAGACTCTTTCTACCTTTTGGCTTTTCCGTCTACTAAAATGATCAGCTTTCACCCATCCCAGAAAAATATCCTTTCTTTGATCCTGCAAGCTCCTCTGACATGCAACCTATTTCTTTACCTCCATTCGGATGTTCACATCTTGGATAACTGGCATGTAACTGTTTTTATTTCCTTGTTGCCCATGCTTTCTTTAAATTCTTTGAGCCTAGCTTTTGTTCTCATTACGCTATCAAAGTAGCACTCACAATGTCCTTTATAGCTTACTCTTTCAGCTCTTTCTATGGCCTCCTAAAATGCCTCTCCCTCTCTACTTTCTCCCTTCTAACTTCGTTTGTAAATCTCTATCATATTTTTCTGTTTACCACTACCATCTGTGACTGATTCTTCAGTGGTTTCTCCTTATCAACTAATATCAAGGCATTCATGTTCCTTTATAATATAAGAAAATCAACTTGTTAGGCATTCAATGAGTATTTATTGAGTACTTTATGCTAAGCCACATGTATTCTCCACCCTAGAATGGTCTAAGAGCTTGAGTTAGAGATATCTGGATTCAAAAACTATTGTCACTTTGGTTCTTTTGAAGTATAATTCTGTATTCTCTAAGGTGGGAATAGGTTTAGGATTATAGTGTGACAACTTAACGAGATAACAAATAGTGTGACAAATGTTAAAAAGGATTTTTGGCTGAAGCACTGAGGCAATAGATACTACATTTTAAAGGGAAGTCTGAGAACACAATGATAAAGGACTTTCAAGAGGGGTGGATGAAACAGATTACACAATTCTTAATCTCTCATCTATACTTTGGATTTTTTAAAAAAAGTTGGTAGTTGACTACTAGGAGAGAGTTTTTAGAATGTGCTTTTTGTATATCCTGAGTTCCACCTCACTTTACCTTTCTGCAAAGAAGTTTCCCTCTTCATCCCAAGTCAAGAGAGAAGTTTTAATGATACCACCTTGAGCACTTGCAGTTTGGGGATCTCAGTAGAATGCTGTGTAACTCCTACCTGGAAAATCTGAAGTATGAACCAGGGGCTGGGTAGCTGCTCTGATGGCAGAACAAGGGCAAGGTGGAACGATTGAATGACTTATACTCTCAGAGTTTGGTGCTGCACACATGCATGAGCGTCACACATAGACTAGAGAGAGCTGTGTAAAAGAGGGCCTATGTGCGTCTTTTGGATCTTGTCTAAGAGGGCTTATTGAAGAGGTAAACAGAACTCAGAAGAAAGAAGCTGCAGGCATCTTGAGATGCCCAAGGGCAGAGGAAAGAGCAAGTGACTTCCTGGAATAGAGATACATATGCCCTAGTGAAGGCGAAAGATTCCTGGCCATAGTGGAGGGGGTGAGGAGGAACGTAGATCTCCAAAGAAAGCACAAACCTACCCCCTGTAAAAAATAGTAAGCCTTAAACATTTGTCACATCCAGAGAATACCAATGCCAGATCACCACAACAGTTCTGGTCAAGTAAGAGCTTTCTTGCTTCCCTTACCTCTTTTCCTTTCCCTGCACTAAAGGTCACAAGTTAGCCAGAAGACTGAAGAGGAAAGCTGAGTCAAGGGGAGAGAACAGTGACCACCTTTTCCCTAATTTCAGGGTTTTCATCTATAGTAGGGTCAAGTGTGGCAATGGGAGGGGAGGGAAGAAGCCCTAACTTTAAAGCAAGATTGAAGTTCTGGTTAGATGGGGATTTTTATTTCTAAATAAGCCCGTGTTTTGTGTTTTGAAGTGACTAAAAATGGTATGTATTACCTTAGAGCAACCAGGTAAGTAGTTTTCATCCAGTAGTTCACACATGGGGACCAAGAGGATGTTAGTTCCTAGACTCCCCCACATTAGTCTGCATGCCAGCTTTGCACTTGACATGCATTTTTCTGCTTCTGTAGTTTTGATCTTTCCATTTCCTCTAACTATTCTTTCTTTTTCACCACTTAAAAAATTAAATATTTAACTTTCATGGAACTTTTCTTATCCTCTATCTCACAAACAACCTCTCCTTCATCTGAAATCTTACAATTGAGGCTCTTGGGACCACCATGGGACACAGCTCCGGTGGCTTGTCTTCCCTCCATCACCCTTGGGCAAGTTCCTTCAAGGCAGGGACATCTTATCTTGTATTCATAGCAGTGATAGTGTCCTACCAAGTGAGGACACATGGTAGAAGCTAATCAATATCAGGATAAATAAAGAAGGATACATTTCCAGGAAAATACTTCTGTCTTTACCAGGTCCTCTCTCAGGGGCAGAAACTAACTTTCTACTTCTGAAGCTCATTAGCACTTTCCTGCACTGTAGGGGTGGGGTACCATGGAAGGGAAGAGAATCCACCCATTTTTCAGCTGACTAGCTGTGGTTGAAATGGCATGATTCTCAGCCGTTCTGAAACTTTCAGTCTGAAGTAGAGTCTGCTAGTGGGCCGAGCATGTTGGTGAGTTGCAGCCCTGTCATATTGACACTGGGGCCATTGACTAGCTTACTGCTGAGCTTTCTCCATCTTCCTGCACTATATTTTATAGGCCTGGAAAGTGAGAACACTACTGGCTGCCAAGGGATGGCATCCCTAGATCCTGAGGAGATCTACCAGGATCCCTCTTGGTATCAATCCTTGAGGTGATTATCCATTCATTCAACTCATATTTACTGCATACCTACTCTGTGCTGCATGATTATATATACCTTCCCTGCCCTCATGAAGCTTATCAACTTGCCAGTAAGTCTGAATTTAAATGAATAACTGCAATTTTTCTGGGTGTAGCGAAAGGGAAGTAATCGGAGCCACTTGACAATGAAGACCTAAAACATGAGACAATCAAGCCAAGACACTTGACATGAGACAATCAGGACTTGGGTCAAGATGGCCACTTGATCCAACTGTTCGGAACTACACACAAATAGCAGAATTAAAAATTTGACTTTTCTTTCATCTTATAATACCACCACCCACGTTTATAGCAGAAAACATTTATCTACAGCTACAGGCATGCGCTGTCTCAGTTTCCACAAAGTCTAGCTTTAGAAACAGATGCAAAAGTCTTGGAATGAGATTGCAAACTGGAAGCTAGTGAATGGCTAGCAAAGTATGTTTTTCTGCCATTTATTTCTTTCATCCACTGAGTGTTTAGTAAGGTGGTGTATCCAGGTGATGTATTCTCCCTCAGATATAAGCAGTCTATAACATCTGGTCTTTCACGTGGCCTACTTTTCACCTGTAGTTATCCCTAGTGATTCCAGATTCTGCCTCTAAAAAGTCAGTCAGTGCTTTGCTACTCAGAGTGTGATGTTCGGGTTGGTATCATTGGTGTTACCTAGGAACTTGTCGCAGATGCAGAATCTTTTGCCTGATCCCAGACTAACTGAATCAGAATCTGTAGAGAAGCAAATTCTGGGGCCTTGTCCCCATGCTCCTATGACTCATCCACTTCCTTTCCAGAAACCACTGAAAGCAATTGCTTTTGCATCAACATTTATTCCTGAGTGGCTTATCAAACTATCCTTATTTCCTTGCCTGTTGATGATAGGACAACTTGGGGTTTGTGCTCTAATATTGAAGTGAATGAATTGTGTGACTTGAAACCAACCACTTACCTCTCTGAGCCTCTATTTTCTTAAGACAAATTTGTGATAATAACCATACCTTTCTGCCCACCTTAAAAGGTGGTCATAAAGACTGAGGTAAAGAATGCGGAAGCAGAGCCCACATGTTGTGAATGAAATGGTTAAGCCAGTGGTTTTCAACCTGGGCTGCAAATTGGAATCACCTGGGGAGTTTTCACAACTACTTATGTCTGAGTTCCACTCCAGAGATTCTGATTTAATTGGTCTTGGGTAGGTCCTGGGCATCAGCAGTTTTTCAAATCTCTCCAGATGATCTTAAAGTACATCATAGGCTGAGACCACTGAAGAGATGGGGCTACTTATTGCAGGAAGTAGCCTTGTCTTCTTGGTCAGGGGTCCAGTCTCATCTTGGACTTTGAGTAAGAGGCATTTCTTAATAACTAATAAATGGCTTAAAAGGTGCCCACCATCACCAAGGTGTACTAGGAGTGTTTTTCTGCAAGGGGGAGGATGCAGACCTCAGCAGGGGGCCTTCACGTGCCTGCCACATCGCCCCTTGGCCAGGATGGAGGATAGCCTTGAGAGTGAGAGATTCAGGACTGAGGGGGAGCAGTGATGACCTAAGAATGCAAATGGGACCAGAACTATCCTGTTGAGCCTACTTACCAATTTCTTAATTAGACCTGGAGGACTGATATCAATTGCCTCTGAATATCCCTTATTCATTATTTGTATCTAAGTGTATAGAGTAACTTTTGTGGTTCCCAGGGCAGACTGCAGGTTCAAGGCCCTCTCAAAGACTTCCATTTTCTTCTTAAATACAGTTCCAGATAAAAGAAGCCCTTTGATACAATTATATGTAGATATCCATGCCAGGTAGACCTGGCTTGATATTGACAGTTAAGGTTCAGGTGCTCAGAGTGGACAAAAAACAATTTTGGAATTTGATTTTAATAAGACCAATTTCTATTGGGGTAACCTATAGAATAAAGTATTTTGTTAAATGACTATTGAATGCTAGAGAGTTGTGCTAGGCACTTGTACATATGCTATCTCATTTTGTACTCACAACATTCCTTCCTGCGGATATTATCATACCCATTTTTCTTATGTGGAATTTGAAGCTTAGATAGGTTGTCACCAATGGTTGTTGGGCCCATATGCTATGGAGCTGGTTTCCATATACAGTCTGTGCTGTTTCTACCATATCTATAGTGCTGCATAAATGTAATATGTTATAGTAATACCTAAATCTTTTGTGGGTGTATTGTGAAGGTTTTCGAGATCCTTTTTCTGAAAGCGTGGTCTGTAAACCAGCAGTATAGGCATGACCTGGGAACTGAATAAAAATTCACCCACCCCTGGCCTGCTGAGTCCAAATTTATATTTTAACAAGATCTTAGCTCAGACATACCTTCAGAATAGAGGAATTAGGGAGATGGTGGGTTTTAAACCTCCGTCTCTGCCAGGCGATTAGTATCATGTGTATACACACACACACACACACACACACACGACAAATGTTTTCACGCAAATATGAGAAATCTTATATAATCCTAAATAATATTTATGAGAAATAACACTTGTTGGAGCCTATGACAATAAAACTGTTGATCCTTCTAGATACATCCTAATAGATATAGGTTATAAATGCTAGCTTTTGACTAATAACCTGTTTTATATGCAGACAGAAAATAGGACAAGTGAAAAGAGACAATGCCAGGAGCACGCCACCAGCAATTATATTTTCTGGCTCCAGCAGGCCCTTTCACAAGGGCCTTTTCCCCCTCCCTCTCGATGGGGTCCAATAGACTTTCCAATTACGTGCTACCAGTGTTTGTCATGTTATTAATTAAAGTTCTGTATGTAAAGCAAGAGCAGCATTGTGGCTAGGCCTAATGCTATTATTTCTCTCATGGCCCTTTCCTCCTCCAGAGGTAATTACTGCAATTTTATGTCTAGAATATGCCCCGTGTTTGCTATGCATATCTCGTGGCAACTTCACGACAATCTCTTAAATCCATTAAAAAAATATCAGCATGGAACTTAGGCTGAAATTAGACAAAAGAGACTCAATGGTATCAAATAATGTCCATGCTGCATGCACCACCCCCAAACGTAGGTAATGGTATGAGGCGGAAGGTGCTATCTTTCTTCGTCTTTCTGAAGGGCTGCACGAATTCCCATAGCAGAGACCAAACCAGGCTGCATATTCCAGTGTGTATTTCACTTCAACAGAAGGAAATGCTTTCTAACAGAGAGAGATATGCTCAAGATGAGCTTGCTTGGGAGGGTGGATATTCCCCACTCTGGGGGTCATCCAGTAGTGACTGAGAAACCAGGATTGAAGCTGTTGGTCAGGGACATCCAAGCTTTGAATAAAGGTTAAGGCTCCTTCCCAACCTAAGATGCCACAGGGCTGTGGTACAGGTGTGAACTGGTAATTTGAAGAGTTCCTTGGTTTCTTATTAATAAGAGTTCCATGGTCTCTTATTAACCTTAATTGAGAGTATTGACTCACTGTAAAACCCAGTGTTTTTGTATGCCATCTCCTAATTCACCTGGAAAAAATAAATACCAACGCTCCAGCTATAAATAGCCTAATGAAAAATCAACTGTACACAGCAAGAAGCAGGCCAGATGCAGATTTTTGATAACAAGCAAATAAAATGTGCTGGCAAATACTTGCAATTATGAAAGCTTAAGAAATGCTGGATTCCTGACCATGTAGGAGACTTAAAAGATTGATATTCTGTCTGAAAATAGCACCCCATGTCTCCTTCTTTCCAAGGCATCACATCGAAGCCAGAAACAGCCAGCCATGGAAACGTACATGGTCCCTTTGTAAAAACACAGCAAGAAAACATGAAGTTTATACATAAAAATAATAACTGTGGGATCCCTGGCTGGTGAAGTTATGGAGTTACAGGTATTTTTTCCTTCTTTGGTCTCTTCGAATTTATTTTTACAATGAATATCCATTACTTTTTGATAACTAGAACAAAAATGATAAAATAAATGTAGTGTATGCGGCTATTAAAAGCATGTTTATGAAGAATAACACTGATGTAAGAAAATATAATATTAAATAAAGAAAGAAGACATAAAATACTTATATGGTGTGATGCCAAATTTGTATAAGCCCTTTTCACTCTGCTCAAATCTACATCTATGTGTCTGGAAGGAAATGCACCAGTGTGGTAAGAAGGATTACCTTTGGGGGGTAAGACTGTGGGCAATTTCAATTCTCTTCATTCTTTCCTGTATTTTCCTAATGTTCTACAATGATCATAGAGCACTTTTATAATCAGAAAAAACAATAAACACTATATTAAAAATGGCAGCAAGGGAGGGTTCTGATGTCATTTGAAAGTGGGGAAGAAAGAGTGATTTCTTTTCACCCCCTTCTGGGAGGATCAGTTTCTCTTGCCTGCAATGTGTGGGCTTTTTGAGGAAGACCCAGGGAAGGTGGGAGCCTCTGGGAAATGAGCATGAGCTTTGAAATCAAACAGATGTTCTATCTTTATTTGTGGCATAATCAGTGCCTCGGTCTTCGTCTGTAAAATGGAACCAACTGTACTCTGCTCAGAGAGTCACTGGGGAACTTCAATAAGATTACAAAGCCCAGTGTTCGGCTTATCAAATACATTCTATCAATGTTAGTTTTCTCCTCTTGTATGGGAAAGGGTAAGCAGGCAACACCATGTTAGAGATATACAGCTCACAAAAGATAGAAAGGGACAAGGCAAAAGATGCTGTGTTTAAAATTTTCAGTTCAGTGTTCTGTCTTCCAGTTTCCCCAGAGAGTTATCTTTCCTGTCTTATGGGAAGAAAAAGGGTGATATTTTCTTTTGAGTTACATTGTGATGGTATGATCTTGAGCAAACAGCCTCCTCTGCACCTCTGTCTCTGTGTGTGATGGGGACGATGCTGTGAAATAGCTCTGTAATCACCTGGCTGGGGAACAGGATCCACTCTGTGCAATCAAAGTCCTACAACCTTTACGGACAACCAGTGGAAGGAGAATGGGCCCCAGGACGTGAGTGTTTGCAGGGGCTCAGAGCCACTTGGAGAGTATTTATTCTGACATCTGGGGGGAGGCTGTGCTTGCAACAGAATGTGTTATAAGGATCTCCAGTAGGAGCCACAAGGGTCCATGATTAGCAGGTGGAATCTGAATGGGATCCAAATCTCTGCCAAGTGCCCGGGAGGATTTCATTCACACCCATGAGCCTTGACAGTAATTCTTCTTATGCATCAGTTTCTTCATGTAATAGCAGAGGTATTAATTTTGAATAGGTATTAAATTAATTATGTCCGACTGCAATTACAATTGCTGTTGATTACTTTAGCCCATTAGCCTGTGGCCTGGCAGTGTCAACCACATCATAGTAAGTGGTGATAGAATGCCCGGTTCTAGTGGCTTCTCAGCTCTAGGTACTTAGGGGAGAGTTATTTTGGCTCAGAAATCTCAGCGGGGCTGCATTTGTCAGCATCTTGAGAATCCAAGGAGAGTCTCCTTGTGAGCTCCTATCCTGGACCAGGGTTATGCTCATAATTGAGGGGCTGTGTAATTGATTGATTAATTAATGAATGAATTAATGATTCAACGAATTCATTGGGCACGTCCTCCTGATGCTAACCCTAGGCACTATGCAAAATAATGCATGTTGCTACTGACCGAGAAGAGAAACAAGAACACACCCAATGTCTGAATTCGTGTTGGAGTACTTCTTCCTGCCCATGCAAAGTGAGAAGAAATAATAATAAGAATTGCTTCAATTACAAAGAGTTTTTACATTTCATTCAGTTTTTGTAACAACCTTAGGCAGCAAGTAAAACAGGTTTTATCCCTAGTTAGTGGGGAGTGACTTGCTTGAGGTCACTCACTGCACCCTTGTAAGGCGCAGAGCTGGGATTCAAACTCAGGTGACTTAAGTCAAGTCTAGTGACTTAACTAGTGTTTGCAGATTTGGCTTTGGAGGTGGACAGATGCTGGTTTAAATACTGGGTCCTCCTCTTAGTAGCAGGGTGACCCTTGGGCAAGTCACTTAAGGAGTCAATGCCCCAGGGTCTCTATCCATGAATGGGGATCACGGTTCCTCACAAGTCTGTTTTGGTAATGAAATAAAACAGGTGACATTCTTACCATAGTCCTAGCTGCACAATAAGGGATTGATATTTTTAAAATGCTCCTTCAGCTAGCTTACCAGCTATGAAGGGTCCCTTCCTCAGACCCAGACTAAGGAAGGCTTCTTTTTACCAAGAGTGCAAAGAGTTAGGGTGTTTGAGGGCTATACTTATACTTTGGCTTGCTTTTTCAGCCGAGTGATCCATGAGTAACCTGGAGACCAGGACCTGTCGTGCTGAAGCCAAGTATTTTTAACTTTTCTGCTGAAAACACCCCAAAGAGATTCCAGATTCTTGCGGTCTATCTCCAGCATTGCTGGCCACATGGTGGGTTTGAAATGAGTACTTGTTGCTTCGCTGCCTGACCGAGAGCCCTCTGTGACCTTCCCTCCCTCACTCCTCCTGCCAGGCATCTGCGTGTCCATCCAACCCAGACAAGTTCCAAGCCACTTCTCCGATCCTGTCCCTGCAACTGCCCACCCTTCGCATCCTGAGGGGACAATCCCCTGACTATCTCGGGGGAGTGACTGAGCAGATACCTTTGAAGTTAGGAGACTACTGTTTGAGTCCTGGTCTCTGGGTGGATTAGCCTGTGACTGTGGGGGTGTCTCCAAACCATCTGAGGCTCTTCCTCTGTAGAATGGGGAAGATTTCATTCACCTCAGAGTGACTGGGGAGGTGGGCAGGCTCTGCGGTCTTTGACATTACAGAGGATTCTTAATACAGCGCATGGGTGTAATATTATTACACCTGTCTGGGTTCGTCATTCGAGACTGACATTGGGGTCCAAATCTCTCAGTCACCCAGTGGGTCTGTGGAAAAGCCATTTGGAAAATTCTTCTGGAACCACTTCCAATCTCCACCTCCTTACCCTCTGACACGAAGTGGCGCATGCTTAGGCCCCAGATTAAGACTCTAAGAGCACTGTCTTCATCACAGGGGGTGTGAGGAGATGCCAGATCTAAGGTCTTCCTGGAGTTTCGGACGTAAGATTGGAGTTAGGGTGACTTGTGGGGTGGAGGGTGGGGGACAGGCCCAGTTGAGATGGAGTTTAGAGGTGACCAAAGCAGGGCAGATACTCTTCGAAATGCACCATTTATGGGCCTAATGGTGACCACGAAGGATGAAGTGAGATCACGCAGGGTGAGGAAGCCTTTGGGCTTCAGGGAAAGGCAGTGGGGGCTGGAGCTCTTCCTCTGGGCTTCTTAAACTGGGGAACATATGCCTTCCAGGTATTTCTATGGGGACCCAAAGCCACAGGATAAACAGGGGTATCTTTCTGAAGTCTTGGCCATTCGATAGTAAGTAGTGAGTCCTGTTTTTGAGTGCAAAGAAATAGGCATATTTGAGAATAAATAAGATGTAGAACTGGTATCCATTTTCAGGTCATAAAAAGAGATGTTGAAAGAAAAGATGTGACGTTCTTCTCTGGGTCACTTGGCCAGACTTCCTTCTTGCCTTCGTGACTTCCTCTCTTTTCTCAGGCCATGCCCTATACACTGCAGCTGTCCCTTTCATGGGAAACCGCTCCCCCCCCAAGGGAAAAGTGTAGATGCTCTTGCGTCTTAAGGACATGTGGCCACACCGCTGGCCAGCTGTGCATGATTGCAGGCTCCCTCCTCATTTGTGAAAGTGTGACAATATCATCTCTTTAGGTGTGTGCTGCCAGGGTGGGAGTGGGGTGGACATGGGCTGTGGAGAAAAGGAACTTCTGCTAGATTGGAAGAGGGTGTTCCCCATGCCCTTGTCGGTGGGCAGAGGAGCTGGTGGGGATGGAGGAGGGGGTGAGGGACCTGTCTGCTGTTGGGAGAGCATTAGCTTCCCTGGACCCTAGTCACTAAGCTGGGCAACATCCCCCTTCCCCTCTATTGCCAGGTCATCCAGGACAGAACAGAGGCCAACTTCTCCAGACTCAGGACCCTCAGATAGGGCAGACTCAGCCTTTGATCTTGGAATCACCAAAAAAGTCAGGTAATAATAGGAACAGAGGCAGCAGAGGAGCAGAAGCCACATGTGCCATTTATTAAGCATCTCTATGTGTCCGGACCCAGGCAGGGCACTTATTATGCCCCTCTGCTGGTTTCTCCTGACTGTCCTGCAGAGGAATCTGAAGCTGAGACCGGTAAGGTGATTTGCACAAGCTCCCCCTGCTACAAAGCACAGGACCCTGCCAAGGTCTAAGTGGCCTCAAGGCTCTGCTCTCCCCACCATACTACACTGCCTTGGAGGTGTTCCTTTTGTCCTGGCCCTGCGTGACCAGCTGGGTTCCTTTGCACATGGGTGCCATGGGGCAGGAGGAAGCCCGAGGGCACTATGCTTCCTGTGGGGGACCATTACTATGTCCTTGTGGACGGAGAGTAGATAGCCCAGCTGGAGGTTATATAGCTAGCCTGGAGTCCTGCCTCTGTTCTTTGAAAGTTTCAAAGCAGGAAGAGGATGAGTGGAGGGAACACAGAGTGGAAAACAATCCCCGGCAAATCCATTTGGCAAGCTCTGAAGCCTGGAGCTGTCCAAACGTGAGCTGGCCTTCTTCGTGAGCATTCTGTCACTGCACTGCTGTTACAGCCTTAGGTGAGATGGGGGTTGGAATCCAGTTCCCAAACACCTGACCCAAGGAGCTCAGGCTTGCAGGAGGGGAGCTAGGGATGAGGTTACCCTGGAATGCCCCCTAGCTCAGCTCTGGTCCCTATTTACAAAGAAGGTGTCTATAGCCACCACAAAGTGTCTGTGCAGCATTGCTTGGCCATACGAGGGCAGAGGCTGCTCCCAGGTGGAGGCGGGTAAGGACCACCTTGTTCTTTTTCCTTCTCCCCAGATGGACACATGTTCTACAGAAGGTGGAACAGATCCAGGAAATGACGACCTTCTTTAGGATCAAGACCATGAGGCCTCTTGCAAACAGCTTTTCCTTCCTCATTTTCTAAAACAAATGAGACCATGTGGGGCTAAGGATAAGGCATACACGAGGCACACATAACATTTGAATTTCCTTGGTGAGTAACAATGTCCCCTTGACAACTCAGGAATTAGGTCTATCGACTGGTCTCTGCCAGGGGAGACACTGAGTGAGTAACTGGGGCTGCAAAATGGGGTGGTGTTTCCTTCCTGTCTCCAGAGAGGAAGAGTTTGTGGTGGGGTGCCCACGGCAGCTCCTCCCACACCGAGAAGTTACCATTTGCCCTTGGCAGGGGCAAGGCAGTGTGACAGAAAGAGCATGAGGCTCAGGCTACAAGGTCTGGGTTTGAGCTTGATTTTGTATTTCCTGGCTATGCATCTCTGGGCTCATTTCTTTCCTGCTTTGCTGAGGCGGGCTGCTCCTGTCCCCTGGGCAGCCCTGCACATGCCCCCACCCTGATCTGCTCCATAAGTGAGCTGAATAGAATACCCTTGTCGAGGATTCAGTGGGGGCTGCTAACGGAAGAGCCCCGTGCTTCTGTATTCTCCTCTACCTCAAGCCATCCTGTAATAATTATTATTGCTCACCCTTGCCTTTTGCCTTTCCATGGAGGATTCTGCTGTTGAGTTTCATAAACTCTTAAAACATAGCAGTTGGAAAAGATCTTCTGTTCATCTTATGTGAAAGTTTTATTTGTCTTCCTCCTGCCCCAGGGGAGGGAGTAGGGTCAGCTTAAATAAACCCGAACGACACCAGCCATGACTCACCGACCTTATCTTGCTTTTGAGTTACAGTGAGGTGCTGGAGAACACCCCGCCAGCCACATCCCTGGAAGGATGGGCCCTGTGTTCAGGAATGATCCCCATCAGCCTGAAAAGTCTCATGGAATCAACCAGAGAACAATTTGCTGACAAGTTCCCTGGCCTCCAGCCTTCAGGGCTCTGCTTGCCCTAGAGGGTTCCTTCTCAGTGGGGCTCTGAGCAGGGCTTCACAGATGGCAGGGGGCAAGTTCGGATGGATGCCAGGCTGCTCTCTCACGTCCCTCTGGGCCACATTTCCTGGTTTTAATGACACCGAATGGAGGTCTTCTTCCTTGCAGGCCAGATAGCTCGTGCAGACCTGAGGAGGCCTGCTTGGTGGCGTTCTGTCCTGATCTCAGCAGCCCCCAGGCCCATTGAAGCCGAGGCCTTTATCACTACAGGGCTGACATCAGGGGCAGGAAGGCCCCAGGTGTGTTCCAGGATCCCAGTGTCTGTGTGCATGCACCAGTATGTGGGGGGAGGGCAGAGGTGGCTGCAGCTCCTGCAGGGTCAGAAAAACCAGCAGCTGGGAACTCACTTGCCCTTGGGTGCGACCACCAATCAAGTGGGTCACATCCCATTTCCTGGGCCCTTTTCCTTCCCACAGCTCATAGAAGGAAAACCGCTTCCATGTTTTGAAGCGGGAAAGAGAGTGAGGGAAGCCCACTTTTTCTCCCCCGACGCCTTGTTCTGTCCTGAGAACATGGTTTAAAATATTCTAGTCACAGGCAGCCTATTCAAATAAAATAGCATTTCAAACCGCACGGGGCTTGTTGAGACATTCAGGCTTCTGGGATGTGTGAAAGGCAGGGGGCGGGGCGGAGACGGCCCCTGCCACTCTCCTGTCCCCTTCATTACCAGCGGCTGCGATGCTAGACACATCCGAGTGTGTCTCCCAGCCAAGGCGGACAGAGCAGGTCTGACAGCAAGCAAGCACATGAAAGCCACCACAAGGCTCCCCTCCTCAGTGGCAACTTTAATTATTTGAACTGGAGCTCCACAAAATAAAACTAAAAATAAAATAAAATCTGAATATTGTAAGTGGATCTCCCAGTTTCCCACAGAGAATAGCTTGGGGGAGGCAAAAAGTAAATAAATAAATAAATAAAACACTCTCTCTTGTTTGTGGCTGGGCTAGGCAGAGGTCTTTAAATATTCATGCCCCATATGCAACTGTGCAGAGCCATGGAGAAGGAGACAGTGCCTGCACGAGGCCAGCCAGTGAAAGGTGCGGGGCCAGTAGTGGTGACTGCAGGTACCTGGAGGGAGGAGGCTGGAGGAGGCATGCTTCTGGAATACCCTAGAAGCTGATTGGCACAAAGGCACCTTCTGGGTATGTCTCCACCATCAGTGGGCATCTGACCTGATTTCAAATGGGCTCTGAAGGGGACTCTCCCAGGGGCGCCTGGGTGGCTCAGTCGGTTAAGCGGCCGACTTCAGCTCAGGTCATGATCTCACGCTCTGTGAGTTCGAGCCCCGCGTCGGGCTCTGTGCTGTCCGTCTCAGAGCCTGGAGCCTGCTTCGGATTCTGTGTCTCCCTCTCTCTCTACCCTTCCCCTGCTCACGCTCTGTCTCTATGTCTCTCAAAGATAAAATAAAAATGTTAAAAAAATTAAAAAAAATTCATGAAGGGGACTCTCCCAGCCACTTCTGTCTCTACCGCCTATGTACCCCACCCTTTCATTGCTCACCACTTTGACTCATCTTTCTAAAAGCCAAGTTACATCACACTATTTGGTACCATGGGTGATGGAGGAAAAACTCTCTGCATGGACTTAGAATGAATTTCTGTCACAACTGGCAGGTGCATCTATGGTCAGTTACTTTCAAGTATCAGTGTGCCTCCGCCTCACGGAGGGCAGGGTTTGAAACCCCAGATTCCCAGGTCCAGTCCGGGGTGTCATCCAGGTGGCCTGGGATGGAGCCTAAGAATCTGTCCTGATTACATTTCCCAAGTGACTGCAACTGGAGAGACACAGACCTACTTAGGCAGGTTGTAACTAAAATTTTCAAGGAAATGCACAGAAGGCGATACCAGTTCCCTTTTGGGAATTCTCCAATGACTGTAGGGACTGTAGGGTCTCTTGGGGGAGCATTTTGAGATGTTATGCAATTACTTCAACTCCCAGGAGGTGGAGGGACTCTAGGGATCCGAGGACCAGTCTGCTTTTAGAGAAGACACTCAGTGGTGGGTGTCAGCCCTGGAGCTTAGCCAGCCCCTTGGTCTCTGTGGGCTTGACCTTCACCAGAGACTTTCACCTGCCTCTGCCTAGTGTCCCCTTCCCTGCACCTGTGCCGCACAGCCATCCCCCTTGAGAGCTGATGGGGTTTGAAGACCCTGAGTTAACTGCACACAGTTCACACAGCGACACAGCATCCTCTGTCACTGACGCTCGCCAACCTGGGAGGAAGAAATCAACTTCCTGCCTTCTGCATTTAGGATCTGAATCAAATAAATGGCAAGGCTTACAGACCTGGAAATGCATATTTCTATTTTGGTTATTTATTTTTCTGATGAAAGCATTTCCCCCCAACACTGGGAATCCGAGACCCATCAGCAGTAGATGAATGGTCTGAAAATCTGAATGTGAACTAGCTGTGAGCTGAGAACGGAATGGACTCACTGCCTTCCCTTCATTACTCCTGCTGAGTCGAGTTATGGAAAAGGGCAGGAAATAGCAGAAATAGCTCAGAGCAAATTTGACTGGAGGGAAAATAAAACAGACCAGTAAAACAAGACACCTGTTTAAGCTATCGATCAACCAAAGGTTATCAGGGAAATGATGAAGTATTAGAAAAATATCATTTTTAGCCTTGACATTTCTTATTCTAGAATTAGGCTCGTGTTAAATACAGCAAAGAGTATATTTAAAAATCAAACGCTTTTAAGGATCCCCCTGACCTCTCAGGTAGGTCAATCAACTTTCCTCATTTAGATTTCCTCATAAGAAGCCTTTCTTTCTAGGTGTCTGCTCAGGGTGGGGAGGGGGGGCACCTGAGAGATATCAGTGATGACTGCATAATCCACCATCTGCATCAGACAGAGTGATTTCTCATATACAATTTAATATACTGAATCTATTTATTTGTGCCCTGGCTTCTTCCCAAAAGGACTTAAGGTGGCTCCTAGAGATACATAACATCTAGTACGGTAACAGAAACTAACTAGAAAAGGGTGAGAAATTGGGTAAATGTTGAGTTAGAAAATCGAACCAGGAGTAAGGCTGATTACAGACTACATATACATCACGAGCCCCTATTTGCTTTCTAAAAGGGGAGCTTCAGATTTAATGTGACCATTCTTCTGATTAAAAAAAAAAAAACAACTCACTGATACTTCTTTTCCATTCTTATCTCTTTTATGCCGGCGAGTTTTTATTTCACAAAATGCCTGGAGGGCTTGAGTGTAGCTGTGTCCCTTAGCAGCGGAAGCCTATTTCTCAGACCTCCCCGGGGCTTTGACCAGCCAGCGGAGGGGAAGCAAGTCTGGTCAGTCTCACAACGTCCACAGCTTGAAGGGAAACAAATTGCTCAGAGGGCACATTGAAACAAAACCAGGATGGGATTTCTCCTGTGAGTTTCCAGAAAGAGAGAACCGGCCAAATCTCAACTATGTGTTGGCTTTCTACAAAGTACAAGATGCCGATGCGGTGCCGTGTGGTGGTGCAAAGAAGCGCAGGCACGCAGGGCTCCCTGAGAACTTATAATCTGGATTTTGGTTCCCCCATCCTCCTTATCTATGTTTACTTAGGGTGCCAGGCACTGCTGGCTAACTACTGTTGTGCTTACTTTGTGCCAGGTGCCGTGATAAGCCCTGTATACATATTAACCTATTTAATCCTCTCCTCTTTGGGGTAGGCACTCCTATTGTCTCACTTTCCAGGTGGGGAAACAGAGGCCCTGAGAGATTATTAACTGCTCAAACAAATGGTGCAGCCGGTCAGTGGTGGAACCCAGCTGGGACGCAGGCAATTGATTCCAGAGTCCATGAGCTGAATCACTGCATCGTGTTTGGGGTCTAAGTGCATTTCGTGTTCTCTAGAGATCATGACCTTAGGCTAAGAAACTTGGCATGCGTCCCCTCAGTCCACACACACTAAAATGGTAACAGCGATAGGAACCATCTGGGCAAGTGGCTTTGGAGGGGACCTTACTGAATGCCACTGATGTCTTAGTGAAATTTATGTAGATCAAATTTTTGATGCTCTATAAAATTTGAAATGTATTATTATAAGAGCTTGATATTGTAGAAAGTCTTCTGTAGATCCCTGTTACCCTCCCCTGTAATGTTTTGGAATTATTTTCTGGGTTTGTTTAGATCGAGGCCCTGCTGCAAAGAGCTCAGTGCGGCTGGGCAGGGGTGTTTGAGATAAGATTCTCTGCAGATGAGACTCCACTGTGTTGGTGCATGCTCTCTGCAAAGATGACGAAGCTGTCATTTTATCCTCCCCCCAGGGGCACAAGCAGCCCAACCATCCAGGCTACTTTGCTCATGTTTGGGTTCGTCTGGAAGCGCCCAAGGTGAGGGATAGGAGGAGAAGTCCGGGAGGTAGGGGAGCACTTTTACTTGCCTCACAAGGAGAGTTCTTCATTGGGGCGGGAAATGTAGCGCTGGTCACCGTAGCACTTTCAGAAGTAGGGACATCAGTGGTGCTGAGCAACAGGGCATGGCCTGGGGCAGAGAGGAAAAGAGTCAGAAATGCGCCATCTTCATGCACTGAAGGGCCTTGGGGTGCCGTGTTAATGGGCCCTGCACATTCTTCTCTAGGCTTGATACACTTTGAGGACACAGCTTTCTGCTGCCTCTGGTGGATAAGACAGCCTACTTGTCACCATCAACTAAACTTGGCTCGTGCAAAGGTCTTCATTCCAAACACCCGGCAATATCCCAGCACAAGACATCTGGGCTACTGTATCTCTGGTCTCCCAAGGTCACCAGCTTCAGCCCATAGCCCAGGAGCAGCCTGAAGCACGCTGACCTCCCCCAGTCCCCCAGCCCCTCCATTTACAGTCCTGCTGGCCCTTTGCCCTCCAGTGGTCTCCGTGACCTTCACTCTTTTCCACCAGGTCATCCTGTGCCCCAAGACCTGACCAGGAAGTCATATTTCTTGTTTTCTAAGCATGGATCTGCTTGAAAACCTGGGAGAACATGAGCTCCCAACAATCCCACATGGCGGGGAAGAAGCAACTGTAAATCTCCAGGAACCACAGAGCGTTGTGTAGGTGGTCAGTGCTATGGAGATGAGTGCCAGAGAGCTCCTCCCAGCCTTTCGGGTGCATCACAGAACCCCACACAGGACTTTACTCATTCAGTTCTGCTGTTCTCTCTTAGCAAAGTCTGTTATTGGTTTACTACCAAGTAACAAATTTGAGTGGATCCACAGCAGAGTAACCAAGACCGGCATATGGTCCGTCCTTTAGGAAGAATCTGTGACTAGGGAGAGAAAGAACCTCCTGCGGTTGGTGGGTCGCAACTATTGCTTTCAAATATCTGAAGAGCTGCTTTGGCGACACAGAGAGTAGTTGAGTTCTGTGGGGCTCCAGGAGAAAGTATGATCCACGAGCAGAATTTACAGGATGGTAGAGCTTCTCTCTGGGAAAGGAACCCTGGGCTTTGACTCGTGGCAATCAACGAAAGGGAATGCTTTAGGAGGCAGTGAAAGCCTGATCACTACAGCTATTGAGTCAGGGTTGGAAGCTTATTTGCTGTGAGTGCTGTTGGAAGCTCCCAAACACAGCAGAGACATGACAATCACAACTTGCTTTGAGCTCTGTGTCTGTTCTCTGTTCCTCAGTAAGGTGCTGAGGATGATACAGTACGGGGCTGGGAGGAGAAGCAGAAGCTCTGGGGCCTCCTCTCTGCTGAGGGACCTGCAGAACTCTTCTGGGGCTGTGGTCATTCAGCGTGCTTCCTCACGGCCAAAGCCAACTCGTTCAGGAGCAGTTAGCCAGGATAGCACTGCACAGGCTCTGGGATCCCCAGTGGTTGATCAGGACATGGTCGTCTCTCATACCTTGATCATCATTATCATCATCATTAATTCTTAAAGGAATCCATAGGATGTATGATCTTTGCTTGAAGAGAGGGATTTGGTACAAGGGACTCTAGCTCCACAAAGAGCAGACAAATGCAGGGGAGGGAAGGGGAGAGAGAGCCTTTGCCTCTAAGCCCAGCTCTATCCTGCAGAGAGGTGGGCCACAGTGCTTGCCCATGCCTAGCCACTGGGTAGAGCCCGAGGCTGGGCCCATGGCTGGGTGGTCTGGCTTCTCCAGCAGCCTGAATTTGGGAGCCGTGCTGGCCTCACAGGCCCTCCCTTGTTCCATGCTCCAGCTGTGTCTCTGGGTGTGGGGTCAGCTTACCCAGGGGTGGGCAGCCATCTTTTGGCTGTGTGGAGGCCCCTGCCCTTCTGGCAGCCAAACAGGGGCAGGGAGAGGAGGGGCTCTGGAACTAGGAGTGTGGGAGTTGCCAGCTTGAGCTGGGCAGGGATGGGGGGGTATGGCTGAGGAAGCTGGGCTCCAGGGAATGGACCAGATGTGGGGCAAGAGTCTCAGGACACAACCTGGGCCAAAGACACAAGGCCTCCCTGTGCCTCAGCCTCCCCATAGAGAGCTGTGGTTTTCCTTACCTCTCAGGGAGTAATGCACTGGACACATAGTAGGTCCTCAACAAATACTTGTTGAATGAATGGATTATTACTATTGTTGCCACTATTCTTATCTCTTAGCTAATCCTCCTTTCAGATTCTCATTTTAAGAAACAAAAGGGGAGATATCTACCTTGGCATTATTTAATCATTCTGAAGCCCGGGAGATCTGAAGAGGAAACTGTGCATGAGCACCCCAGGGCTAGCTTTGGGCAGTCACCTGGGCTTGCCCTGCAGGGGTGGGGAGGTCCAGCTGCTCTGGGGTGGTGCCCTAAAACTCTTGTCTGGCCAGACGGACACCAAGGGGAAGGGAAAAAAGCAGTAGTACCTTGGTGGTCCTGGACCCAGGCATCCTTCAGGGTCCTGACCTGCCACCGGGGGGCGCGGGGTGCGAGTGTGCCCTGAGTCCAGCCACAGAAGCCGTTCTCGAAGTTGCAGTAAAAACCAGCAGGGAGTTTACCTGCAACAAGAGCACAGGGACATGGTCATTTCCAGGACTGCAAAAAGCAAAATATGCCAATGTCAAGTAAAATTAGCCAGGCATGACCAAAGTATCCTCATCAACAACAGCTCCCCAGCTAGACCCTTGATTGTCTAACGATACTGATGATAATGAAAAGAAGTCCCAGACCTCAACTTGTACATGTGAAGGTTTACAATTTTCTGATCTTCAGAAAAGAAAATAGTAGGAGCGCCTGGCTGGCTCAGTCAGTTAAGTGGCTGACTTCGGCTCAGGTCACAATCTCACAGTTCATGAGTTTGAGCCCCGCATCAGGCTCTGTGCTGACACCTCAGAGCCTGGACCTGCTTCAGATTCTGTCTCTCTCTCTCTAACCCTCCCCTGCTCACGTGCACTCTCTCTCTCTCTCTCTCTCTCTCTCAAAAATAAACATTAAAAAATTAAAAAGAAGAAAAGAAAATAGTAATAGTAACAATAATAACAGTGTGCAGCATGGGAATAACCCAGTTTTATATGTGAGAGAAGAAAGTTCAGGAATGTTAAGCAATCTGACCATGGTCGCAGAGCCAGCAGGTAACACAGCTGGGCCTGAACCCAGATCTTCTGCTTCTGAATCTGTGCTCCTTATTCTGATCCAGCACAAATGTGACCCCAGGAAAAGGCACAGGATAGATTTCTGATGGTTGACACAATGATAAGAATGTGACGGTGGCAGTGGCAGAGTTGGTGGGAGTTGATTATGTCCCTCAAGTCACCCCTGTCTGCAGAGACACATATTGATCAAACTTTCTATTTGCTACCCCTTATTCCCAACCTCCCCTGTAGTTGAGAGAAGCCACAGGAGTAGCTCCGGCCCATGAAATGTGAGCGGAAGTGATGTGTGTCTCTTCCGGATTGAGGCTGCAGAGTCCCGTGCAATTCTTTCTCTACCTGCTGAGGCAGCCAACGGGCATTCCCGTTTCTGAGACTGCTGCCATCAGACGGTGGGACCTGGGGCCCCGAGAGATCCTGTGGAGCCCCGCCCCCTTGGTGCGTAGGTACTGTTAATGTTATGTTAGCCCCTGAAATTTAGGAATAGTTTATTACTGCTCTAACATACTTTATCCTGACCACGCAATGCCAGCCATGGGGCCTCTTTATATCATCTGGTGGCTCAGCATAAAGGGCCCTGTTACCCTTTTCTCTACATCAGGCTGACCTCAGGTCCCGCTGAAAAGGCCACAGTCAGCTTTATGACCATATATTTCCCAAGTGCCCTCAGAAGGAGGAGGAAAGGAGAAGAGGGTCAGAGAGAGCTCACTTTCCTCAGCTTGCTTAAAGAATGGCTGCAGGGAAGGCACCCAGCCCTGAGGAGCTGGTGGGCCATCCGAGGCTCTTCTGATAGCACCAACAGCCCCCGGCCAGGCTGGGGAGAAGCAGCAGGGCTAAGTCTCCGAGTAGGAGGAAAGGCGCTCTAGCTGGACCCACCAGTCTCTGTGCCCTTCCTCTGTCTCAGCCTTCCCGGCAATGGCAGGCTGACAAAGAGGGCCCTAACGCTTCCTGGCTGTGACAGCACCTTAGTGAATTATTACTCATTTCCCCCTGATTCTCTGTGCATTTCACACAGAGGCAGAATTATAAATTAACACCGGCTGTCACTGACTTTGAGCATCTCTTCCCATTTATACCCCCCTGAAGAAATAATTTTCCCCCCAAGCCCCGTGTGTTCCTCTGATTAAAAATCCAAAAGCTAAGGAGATCTTTCTGTTTTATTTTTTATGCCCCCTCAAGGGACCCCACATCCACTTCTTTTGCAAAAACTAAGTGGTAGCTGGAAGTGACCTTCCGCAAAGCGTCCTTTACAAGCACACTTTAAACCAGAAACCATGATAGAAGATTCTAGCAGGCAATGGCTCCTGGTAGAAAGAGGAGCTGGGTTGAAGCCTTCATAGCTTATCACTCCCTCCTTTCCCTTTTAGGAGGCAGACACAGAGAACTCAGCTCGACTATGGATGTCGATACCTCAACGGTCCAGGGATCTGGATCCCTGGTTCTAGCCCTAACCTGCTGCTTTCTGCTGGCGACTCTGGGCAGGTGACTTCTTTTCCTCAAACACTTAGCTCCCTCATCTGTAAAATAGGGTAATAGGAGTGTCTATTTCACAGGGCTATTTTGAGGGTAAAATAAGGCAGAGTGTGTGGGATTTTGCAAACAGCGTTGAGCAAATACAGAGTGGTGGTGGCATTACTAGTCATTGTTCACTCCTGGCTCGGGGGACCTTGTCAGAGGATGAACTGACATAGCCAACACTGCCCTGGGAGCAGACAGGTCCCTCAGCTGCCTCTCTGGAAATGCCCAGGGTAGCTCTGCCCACGCCTTCCACCTGGACAGGAATGAGGAAAGCCATTGGCTTCTGGAATCCCACCATTGTCCTAGCTTTGCATATGATTCAGGGTAAGCTGGGCTTGGACGCTCCTTTCTTTTTGGCTGATTGAATAACGAGGAGTTAGACAAAATAGTTGGGTCGATGGACAATAAATATATGTGATCCTGAAAACCTAGCAGGGTGGGAGGGGGTGCAGGAGGAGAGGGTTACTGCCACTGCCAGCACAGCGGGTGGGTGCTCAGGGAGGAGAGACTCCTGAGGAAGCCAGTGGGGTGGGGGGACATCAGAATCCTTGATGGATTAGGCCGGGTTCGGGACACTGCTGTCAGGGCCAATGGCGGAGCCCAACTTGGGTGCGGAGTTGAGTCCAATGGTTTCAACTCCTTCTTTGATCATACTTTCTCCTCTTATTCACCCCAACCAAGCACCTACTCAGTGCTTGCCATGTTGTAGGACTGGAATACTTATTTGCTGAATAAAATGGGAGTGGGTTCAGTCATCTAACCCTTTCCTACTCAAAATGTGGCTGAGGGGCCAGCTACACCAGCATCATTGGTGAAACTGTTACAAGTGTGGAATCTCAGGTCCTCCACCCCCATCACCACCTACTGAGTCAAAATCTGCATTTCTAATGTTTTCCAGGTGGTTCCTAGGCACCTTGGTGGCTGACAAGCACTGCTCTATCTGACCCTCTTACTTCATTGGCCGAATGGACAAATCAGGCTATGTGGGGGTCAATCAATCAATCCTGCAACATTTGGCAATTATGACACCTGATTCCACTGTAAGAGAGACAAATTGGTAGGGTCACAAAGATGTGACCTCAGCAGAAGCTACGGGAAGCTGCCAAGTGTAAACTCCAGGCCAAATGACACTACTTATTTTCCTTCCTGCGTGACAGCTCTGTTAACATTTTTGATAAATATGTGTTATACATTTCCTTGAAAATATAGCGTCATGGGAAAAAATGCTAGAAGAAATACATCATCATATTATGGTTATCTCTGAATGTCTGAGAGGGTGGATTACAGGCAGTAGTTATTTTCTCCTGTGTACTTTTCTAGTTTTTCCAAATATTTTACAACCAACATGTTTTATTTTACAATAAAGAAATCAGCTTTGAAAAACTGTTTTTGGCTGTCAGGAAGAGAATCCCCACCAAACAGATGAGATTATTGAGTACGTGAAGGGGGAGTGAGTCAATGACCAATCAAGGGACGAAGTGGGGACACCCGACCCTTTTCTGGGGCATCCCGCGCCATTGAAGCCATTGCTTGACACACAGGGAACCCTCAGAACACCCTTCTATGGGTTCCAGCATTCTGGGATATCTCACTTGGATCAGCAATGCTTCTAGAAAGCAGGAAGGAGGATGGCATGTGGTGTGTGGTTTGGAGGATGTAGTGTGAATGGACACATTCATGATTGGATGCAGAAGGGCAAGGGTGTTGCCACCTCTGTTTCAGGTCCCCCACTTATCCTGGCTTGAAATGTTGCTCAAGGTTAAGTCTAATAATCTGAATGAAGCTGTGTGTGGACTTCCTTCTGGAGCTAGTGTGCGGAGTTAAGACTGGGGTTGATGGGATTCAACCTACTTTCCCCCTCAAATTCCAGCCATGACAGGGCGTAGTTGACTACATTGGCTAGAGATTCGTGATGCTCATGGGGTTCCTTAGAATTGGACATTCTTAGCAAGGCTTGGGGGACCAACTTCTCAGATAAGACATTCGAACAGGTTCCAGACTACTTGGTAAGGACCAGGTGATGTCAAGACCATTGTCCTAAATGCATCACAAACATCAACACATCAGCGGGCGTCATGTTCCAAGTCATATTACAGGTGAGGAAGTAGGCCCAGAGGGTGGAGGCAAATGATCTGAGTCCCCCTTGTCCCCACTGAGAAACGTGGTGGCAGAGCCCTGGACCTTCCCTGACTTTTCTCTTCCTCCTCTTCTTCCTGGGTAGATACGTAGCTAGTGTTGTGTTGCATAATCAACCACTGGAAACTCAGATAACAAACGAGTCTGGCTTGCAGTGGTTCACACTGGTTAACAGTTTCATGGGTTTTAGCTTCCTCATCTCTAAAATGGGTATAACAGCATCTCATAGGATTGTTCTGAGGATGAAATAAGTTCATACATGAAAAGTATCTGGCACCTAGTAAATGCTCAATAAATGTTGAGCATATCATCATCATCATCATCATCATCACCGCCATCATTGTCTTCTTTATGGGGATGTTTTCTAGAATCAACATTGGTCTGTGTGATGGGGAAAACTGCAAAAATGTCAGACAGAATGAGACGCACTAGAAAGAAGAAGAGTACTTGCTAAGAGTACTGCCAAGATCAGAGTGGCAAAAAGATCGAAATAACCCTCCTTCTGAATTTGAACTTCTTCTCCTAGCAACTGATTTCTGTAGCAAGGAACTCGGTAGGGGCCTTCTCCAGGGTGGAACTGTCATTCTGAGAGCTGGTGAGGGCAGCTTTTCAAGTGCGGCTGAAAAGGTCTCTGGGCCTCAGGAACCTGCCCTCCATACTGGAGCCAGGCTGTCCTCAAGCTTGGAGTTGGCCTTGGAAATCCATTAGCAGCAGCCCGAGAATGGTAAGAGAATGCCCTGAGCCCACAGTAGTGGGCTGGATCCCACAGGCTCATCGCTCTAATCATGGCTCTGTTCCTGACATGCTGTGTGACCCCGAACAAATCAATTACCTTCTCTGTGCTTTCATTTTCCCAATTGTAAACCAGGGCATGGCCGGCCTGACCTGTGTCCCAGCTGGGAAGTGGGTATCAAAAAACTTTAAAAAGGCAAAAGCAAAATCACACAGCTCAGATGAACTGCTGGAAACACAGCAGAGACCAATAACTAGAGAGACACACACAGACCCCTGCCCCGGGGGCCTCATTTGTGGGGTGGCTTCATTTTGGTCCATGTGTCGAGCGAGAACTTTGTGAAGAAAGGCCAGGAACAGTGTGGGATAAACAAAGGGCTTACCTGTAAGTCTTTACTGAGTTTTATCTAAACAATGACAATCCCATCGTTATTGGAAAACTTCACCGGGAAGTTTTATCTAAAAAGGAAGTTCTTCAAATTGAAAAATGGCTTTTCTTTATTGCTTCATTTAAAAGAGAATAAATAAAACCTTTTCTCCCCTAAGGGAAAATCTGTCCTGCAGATGATGTGGGGGGTACTGCTAACTTTTTAAAGCTATTTTGCAGGCTGCAATGTCTTAGGGCCAGTGCATCTGAGGGCCGAGGCATCTGCTCCTGTGTCTGGGCCCCAGAGAACCGCAGACACACATCTGCCCTATCCTTTTCCTACTACGACTCTGTGGCTTCGCTCCCTGCCTTCCCCTGTGCTGGATTTGCAGCAGTCTGAAGACAGGTGCCTGCTATTCATCCCTGCTGTGGGCTCTAGGACATTTTCCAGCTCACAATATATGTGTTTTATAAGTGTTTGTGCTTTCCCTGGCATAAATGCAAAAACCTCTCGAGTGTATACTCGTAACCAGGCAGCTGCCGAGAATACTGGATTCAGGTGGAGCGAGCACTGGGCTGGGGGTCTAATTCTGGCCCCAGCTATCAGTGAATCTCAGCAATTTGTTATTGTCCATGGAGACCAAGTTTCCTGACTCATTTAGTCATCTGAATCAACAAAGAGTGACCACCTATGCTGTCCAGGAGATACTAGCATGGGGAAGAGAAACAGACCCAATCTGCCTATGGTGAGGGAGAGAGACGTGGAAACCACCTCCGTGAAAGGGAATGGATGTGCACCCACTAGCATGGCAGAAATATAAAGACAGATCATAAGAAGTGTTGATGAGGACGTAGAGAAGTTAGATACTTCAAACATTACTGGTGGAATGTCACATAGTGTGGCTACTTTGGAAAACAGCCTGGAAGTTCTTTAAAATGTTAAATACAGGGGTGCCCCGAGTGGCTCAGTCAGCTAAGCGTCTGTGGCTCGGGTCATGATCTCATGATTCGTTGAGTTCGAGCCCTACCTTGGGCTCTGCGCTGACCGTGCGGAGCTTGCTTGTGGTATTTTCCCTCTCTCTCCCTCTCTCTCTGCCCCTCCTCTGCTCTCTCTCTCTCTCTCTCTCTCAAAATAAATAAATAAACTTAAAAAAAAGTTAAATACAGAGTTGATCCAGCAATTTACTCCTAGGCATGTACCCAAGAGAAAAGAAAACATCTGTCTATACAAACACTTGTACAGGAATGTTCAAAGCAGCACAATTCATAATAGCCAGAAAGTGGAAACAACCAAAATGCCCATCGACTGATGAACAGATATACAAAATGTGCTAATAGCGATACAATGAAATAGTACTTGGCAGTAAAAAGGAATGAGATCCTTATACATGACACAACACGGATGGGCCTTGAAAACATTATGCCGAGTGAAAGAAGCTAATCACAAAAGAATACATATTGTATGATTCCATTTATGTGAAATGCCCAGAATAGGCAAATCTATGGAAACAGAAAGTAGATTAGGGGCTGCTTAGGGCTAGCAGCCCCTGGGAGGGAGTAGGGGAAGGGAGGTTGGAGGGAAATGAGAAAGATTGCTAGGGGTTATCTTTGAAGTGATAAACATGTTCTAAAATTAGATTGTGGTGATGGTTGCACAGCCTCGTGACTATACTAAAAACCAAAATGTACACTTTAAGTGGGTGAGTTGTATGGTATATGAATTGTATTTCTAAAAAGCTGTCAACAAAAAAGAATGGACATGTGGTAGATGGATGGATACACCAATGGGGGTGTCGAGAGGAAAAGCCAGCTGTATTTGTTGGGGTGGTACTTGTGGGAGGCATCAGAGGGGGCTTCCCAGAAGGACTGACTCTGGAGGTGACCTGAGAAGGAACGGGCACTCTGGGCCTGGGGTACCACACGAGCAAAGCCACGGAGGTGTGCTGGAACAGGGAAGGGGTCTGATACAGCAGGCGCTGGGGCACATGGAAGGCCAGGAGGATCGGAGGGCTAGGTGGGTGGTAGAAGGTAAGGCCTGAAAAAGGAGGGGAGTCTGGGGACAGGGGGCATCTGCTGTCATGTTCCTGAGTTAGGCTCTACCCTGCATGTCTTCTCTGTGCCATGAAGATGCTGACAGCATGAGCTACAAGCTCTTGCTTGGCTCTTCTATGCTGCTGTTTCCAGATGCAGATCTCAGCCTTGTCTCCTGGAGACTGTATAGCTTTTGGAAGCTGTCCCTGAGAGCATACAGGCCATAAGGGAGGGTGTCTAAGTTCGCGTGCCTGGGGTACGGGGGCAGGGGGGTGTAGGCGTGGGCTGGGCTGGGGTTGGGGGCAGCCCCATCTACTCACTGCATAGCTGGCCCTCGTCTTCTCCCTGGGCGCAGTCCCGGTGGAAGTCGCAGGCCTGCCCGAGCTGGAGGACTGTTCCGTTCCAGCAGGTGAAGGAACTCTGCAAGGCCATCTTGGAGCCCGGGGATGTTCCTGGAGAGCACACAGAGACACACGCCCCTGGTCAATTCAGGTGGCTCCGTGGGAAGGCTCTGGGACAGCATCACTCTGCCGTGCCCTTCACATCCCAAGGTCTGACTGGCACGCCTGATCTGGCTACATGCAGGGCCAACACCAGGAGGCCGAGAGGAAGACAAAGTCCTAACACCCCGCCCCCCAGGCCCCTGGGAAGGGGGGAGTGGTCCTCACTTCTAGTGATGGTGAGTAGCAGAGTGGGCCTGGGTTTGGTCCACATCTCCCCAGCACTCTGGGGTCCCCAACCCTGGCTTCAATGTGCCAGGTGGAGAGTCTATAATCTCATCTGCACACAGACAGCCGTATCTGCAAGGTCAGGTTTGGGGCATATCTGGTCCAGTGTGTCTCCCACACGTTCTTGACTCCAATGCACCACTGGAGTGGTTCTAGAAACATACAGCATGTTCTGGTGTTGGACCAGGCGTGTGATGCTGAACCTATCCCTCTCGTGTCTGGCCCTCTGTCTCCCCATCTATAAAAGGAGGGATTTTGATGTTTTTAAGGTCTATTTTGAGATTTTTATATAAATCAAGAACAATGGGTTATGATAATGAATTAACCTGTGACCTCAGAGAACCAGGCTTAAGTTGGCCTGGACCAGCCTGCCCTACTAAATGGGGAACTTTGCCTGGGGACCACCTAGCAAAGGCCTGGCTTGTGTTTCTGAGTGTGCCTCCTGCCAGGCAGCTCTTGGTTTGGGGGGATGGGGGAAGCCTTTGGCTCCTGTGGAGATGAGCAGGCAAGGCCCACCTGGGTCGACCTCCCAAGCCCAGTGCCCCTGTACTCTGTCCTTTTTCCTAGCTCCTTCCCCATGGCAGCTGGTGCCTCAGCAGTCTCCCTACTCCTGTCCCACCCACCTCAATGCTCAGCTGGGTCGAGGTGAGGGTGACCAGGACTCCCACTTGCCTGGGGCACACAGCCTCTCTGAGCTTCATATACGGGGAGGGGATGCTTCTCCAACCCTGGTGTGAGATTAGACTCCCCTTTATTAAATTTCATTTCCGTGCAACCTCCCAGCTGATTGTGATGTGGGACTCTCCAGGTTGGCTCATCTTTAATATCTAAAATTCCATGATTTTCTGGTTCATTTCAGTTCCCACTGAAACTAACTTCTTCAAGTCCAGCCTGTTTATTTCTAGAATCCTCTGTGTATTGACTCAGCACACCTGGCTCTGTGAAGAAGCTAGGCAAGTCTTAACAGTGCCCATTTCCTAAGTGGGGAAACTGAGTCAGGACAGCTGAGTGACTTCCCTAAAGCTGGTAAGTGGGGTGAGGATCCAGCCTGTCAGACTGCAAAGCTGCTCTCTCCATCTCGCAGAAGGGGGTGCTGGAAGTGGCCTTGGGCGCCCCTTTCACAGGCCAAGCCAGATAAGGCTCAGTTTGTTAGTAGTTGGCACACGGCCACCAACATTCTCAGATGGGCCTCCAGCCTGGCTTGGTGTCCTGTGGAACTGCTAGGCATGGAAAACACAGGTCCTTCTTCCTTCAGGGAATCACATCCAAACTATTTCCCCTGCTCTGCAAGATCCTCTGTGCTCTGGGCCCCAATTTCCTTTCCTGTCTCACTTCTCACCGTCTCTCCATAAAAACCTGTGCTCGAGCCTCATTTGATGTTCGTTCCCTGCAAGCTGGCTCTAGAACATGTGTGTGTGGTCTCATCTTCACCAAGTTGTTTGACTCTCCGCGTGCTGTCCCCTCAGCCCTAGCCAGTGCCTGGCCTCTACGAGGATTCATGAAAAGTGTGCACATTAGGTTACCCTGCCTGCAGTAGGCTGAAAAATGACCCCTCCCCCAAATAGGCATATCCTAATCCCCCAAACCTGGAATATGTTCCTTTCTGTGGTAAAATTAAGGGTCTCTAGATGGGGAAATTATCCGGATTATCCAGGTATGATCACAAGGGGTCTTAAGAGAAAGGGGCAAGAACGTCAAAGAAACAAGCAAGAGATGTGATCAGGAAAGCGAGTCTGGAGAAATGTGAGGAAAGGGTCACGGGCCAGGGAAGGCAGGAGGCTTCTAGAAGCAGGAAAAGGCGAGACAACCGATCTCGGCTTCTTGGAGCCTCCAGAGGGAGCTGGCCCTGCCACTAAGATGAATTCGGCCCAGTGATACTGCTGTCAGACTTCTGCCCATAGAGCGTAAGTGGGGGTGTCTTAATGTGGTGGTTTACGAGAGCAGCCACAGGAAGGGAATATGCCAGCTGAAGTCGCTGGCCTTAATACTCCCCTTAACCGGCTGAGCCGCCCAAGCCGGCCTTAATACTCCAGCTCCAGTCACTGGCTAAGTCAGCCGAGGCCCAGCGTGCATGGCTTTAGATCAACCCTTCTGTTCCGTAGCTTGTTCTGTGACCCGTGGTTCCCTAGACTAGACTTTCTCTGCCTTTCTTCCCCACATGGGAGGGAGAAACATCTCCCTATCTCTCCCTGTGCCTCAAGACAGCCTAAGACAGTGTGCCCTCCAAATCCCTTACTAATTCCAACTGTAGGGGGCTACGTGATGGAAAGTTCCCCCACCCCTCCCAGTTCCCAATACTCAACACCTGGGATCAAAATACAAAGGGAATGGCAGCAGACACAATGATCGTTTTCAAAGGTAAGGTGCCGAATTCACTTTATAGCTTTAATTTTGCGTATGAATTTTCCACTGGTCAGGCATGTCGTCTTGGAAGCTGGGAAATATAGTGCTTCTAAGGAACTGGTGCTGGTCCCCAGAAAGTGCAGTCTCTCCCATGGTAGAGCTGGAGGAGGGGTGTCCTCTCTAAGGTTTGACTGGGGGATTTTGCTGGGGGTGGCTGTGGACTTTGTTCCAGGAAGCAAGAGCACATAGCAAGGGCATCCGTCATCATATGCAGCATGCCTGCTTCCTGCTAAGCACAGCGCCGGGCACTGTATCTGCCTGTGCACTAAACCTTATAGCTGCCAGGACAGGGCAGCTCTGTCGTTTCCATTTAATAGGGGGTAGTTCCCAGTTAAGTGAAGGTGAGGCGTGGTGGCCAGCAAGTGGCCTCCAGCTGGGTGCTGCTGCTGAAAGCAGACCAGTGTGTCCACCGCAGCTGGTGGGCCCTGCCTGCTAGCGACACTGCCTGTCCTCTCTGCCCCTCCTTCAGGGCAAAGACATTTTAGGATGATAAGAAATATTCTCCGTTGTCTTTGCTTGGCGATTTCTAGTTTCCCAAACATTTTCTTCTTAAGCCCTAGATGTGACCATTAAATAATTAGGACCTTATTACCCTCACTCCTAGCACTACCAACGGAAACATAAGTAAAAAAACAAAACAAAACAAAACAAAACAAACCTACAGAGCAAATTAAGATTGTGTCATGTTTTATTCACAGCTTATGATTAGGCCTTGCTTTTCATTGTGTGTGTTCATGAATACATGCGTGTGTCACAAGCCAGTTGTCATTCCCTGAATAGGTCTCATACATTCTTTTACATTCCTTCATTCAAAAAACATATGCCTATTGTCTAAAGTTTGAAACCAGGGTAAAAATAAACAAACACCATGCCCAGAATTCCACTACCCAGATGGAATCAGTTTTAACATCTTGTTTTTGGCCTATGCTTTCGAGGTATGTATAGTTGTATCATACGTATACATGCCTTAAAATAATTAGAGTTATATCACAAGCTTTTCCCAGGGTTTGAAAATTCCCCATAAGACCACTTTTTAATGGCTACAGTCCTGCGTGATATGTACCGTCATTTATTTAAACACAATTCAATGACTGGATTGTTAGACTGTTTATAATAACACTTTGAAGAATATCTTTGAGCATAAACCTTTGCCCGCGTTTCAGATTATTTTCATAGGATAGATTCCCAGAAGTGGAATTACTGAATCAAAGAGTATAAACATTTTAAAGGCCCTTGATACATATTGCCAAATTGCTTTCTAGAAGTTAATCCAATTTACACTCTCACCAGCTGTGTTTCATACACGCACGCCCCTCTTACTACATCCTGGCCAACCCTGACTATTAGCATGGTTTTTATTTTTAACTCAAAGTATTTCCCTGCTGTTTTATTTGTATTTCTTTGATAGTTAGTGAGCTGGATATCTTCCCACATGTTACTAGCTTTATTTTACTCTTTTAAGGACTTGCTCACTTCCTTTTGCCAATTTATCTGTTAGGTTCTTCATGTTTTCCTGTTGAAGCGTAGGAGATTTTTTTTTTAAGTTTATTTATTATGAGAGGCAGAGAGCATGAGCAAAGGAGGGGCAGAGAGAGAGGGAGAGAGAGAGAGAGAGAGAGAGAGGGAGAGAATCCCAAACAGGTTCTGCACTATCAGCGCAGAGCCTGATGTGGGGCTTGAACTCACAAACTGTGAGATCATGACCTGAGCAAAACCAAGAGTCAGATGCTTAACTGACTGAGCCACCCAGGCAGCCCAATGTGTATGAGATGTGAAACAATTTATTATACATTTGACAATTTCCCCCCAGTATTCTATGTGTATTTTTGCTCCGTTTATAATGCATCTTGATACGCAGGAGTTCTAAACTTGGACATAATCCAGAACTATCCATATCTTCCTTGGTGACTGCTTCTTTATCTCTTAGCTTCCAGAGTTTCTTCCACATGGTAGGCAGTGAGTGGGTTGGTCTTGGTAGTCTTTGGGTTGTCCTGCCATTGCTAGGTCTTCCCTGGCATTTGGGAATATCTTCTGCCAACTCATCATCTTTCAGCAATGGGGATCTAGATCTTCCTGGCTCATGAGTGACACTTTCATGGATTGTCCCATTCTTCCCATTCCATGAACTGTCCTTTCACTTGGGCTTCTATGGCACATCACTTCTTGCTTGAACATGGAGGACATTCTTTTCTTTTTTTTAAAGTTTGTTTATTTATTTATTTACTTACTTACTTACTTATTTATTTTGAGAATGAGAGAGAGAGAGAGAGCGAACAGAGAGGAAGAGAAAGAGAGAATCCCAAGTAGGCTCTGCACCATCAGCACAGAGCCAGATATGGAGCTTGAATCCACGAACTGTGAGATCATGACCTGAACTGAAATCAAGAATTGGATGGATGCTTAACTGACTGAGCCACCCAGGCAGCCCTGAATGTGGCTGGCATACTGCCTGATGTGATAACTAGCTGTTTGTATGCCTATCTTTTTCAGCAAATTGCAAGTGACCTGAAGGGAAGTATCAAGTCTTATCTGCATGAGTCCCCAACAGTGCCCTCTACAGAGATGTCCCCGTCCCAGTATTTGGAAGTTGAACTGAAACTAAGTATTATCTGTTGCCAGTATTATTGTGTTCATTTTATGGTTGAGACTATGAAGATTCTGAGCGCTTACATGGCTTGCTGAGGGATTGGATATCTTGTTCTCTATCCTTTGTACTGTGAGGTTCCCCCTGGGTGATGGGCGTCATCAGGAACAGTGACAGGGAGTATGGAAGGGCAGGAAGTCAATATCCCTTCCCTTTGACCATAAGCTTCCACAAAGGAGGGGACCAGCAGGTGGAAAGGAGTTCTGCTTTCACCCTCTGGATGTCCCAGAGTTTATCCCCGGGAACTCTCTGCTGCACAGCCGCAGCCCAGAGAAGCTGTCCCCTTCAGACCTCTTCTATCAACTCCTCCCATCTCCCTCCCATGGCTGGAGACTTTCAGGCTCCCTGATAGCTTCTTCCTCTGTACCACGGGGAATTTTATGCCTGTGAGAGATTCAATTAGATGGACGCCCGTTACTCTGATCTCTACTGCCAGCCCAAACTCAAAACTAATGAGGCGCAACAGGAAACAACCGCTCTGTCTTCCCAAGTTCTTTTCTTTATGGGGCCCATAAATTCCAAGGAGGAAAGTACCCTTGGTGAATGGTTTTAATCAAGGGCCTGAGTTTCCTAACAGCACCCCCTCTGTGGCTGTGAAATGGCTGTTCCAGCTTGTGGAGTAGGTAGCCCGAGGGCCTGCATGGTCGTGGCCTGCCCTAGAGCAGTAAGCAAGGCGCTTCCTGCTGGTGCTTCCTGACCACTTCCAGCCACGGTGCCAGTGATTCCTGGTAACCACTGAAATACCAAATGTCCTCATCACAGAAAGATTATGGAGAGCTGAGATCAAGCCACTCTGGGGAGAGTTTGTGCCTAAGAATCTTTGGTTAATAAGGGTCTTCTTTTCCAGGAATTTATTTATTACCTTTGGAAAGGCAGTTCTTCCCAGAATGACATCGAAGGCACTGGGGGTAGTAAATTGTCCTCATTCCTTACCCTTGTATAGCATTTTAACACCTTGCCATGTGCTTTCCTAATCCTTCTTTGTTTGAACCTCGTAAACAACTAGCAGAACATTTATTATTATCCCCATCTGGTTAATCAAAAGAATGAGGATTTGAGAGATTAAATAATGTAGAGAGAAATGCTTTTTAAATAGCAAGGCACAACAAAATGCAACTGGTTACTTGCTAGGTGCACTGCCTGAGGTCTCACAGCTAGTAAATCACGGGGGAAGGGCCCAGAACTGGGTCACACGATCCCAGGTGGAATCACTCTCCGAGGACTCAGATTACGTTGCCTTCTGGAGCAGCTCCCTAATTGCCCATGGGAGTCACTTGGAAAGTTAGAAATACTGTTGATGTTGAGACCCACCTGGATCAGTGAAATCAGTCTCTCTGGAGGAGGGGCCCTTGGCCCTGGTGATTTTAGAAGCTTCCTGGGTGATTCGCGTGGGCATAGGGTTGAGAACCACTTCTTTGGAGGGCTGGAGGACCTGCCTGAGCATCTGCGTGTCTCAGGTGGATCCTTTACCTCCATGGTTCTCCAGTGCTCCCTTGGTACAGTGAGAGTGGAACTTCAAATCTAACCTCCAAGACCCCTTCCATACTCGATGTCCTGATTCTGGGGTTCCAGCAATGTTGTTGGCGGCTCTCTGGCAAAGGTTGATTTGATATAGCTGTTGCCATCTTTATTAATGTTCACCACTTAATGCCTCTCCCATGAAACCTGATACCCTGCTAGGTAGGCATCTTTACTGAGCCACGCACTTGCCCAGCAAGCTTCCCTTGGCTTTTCCTGTCTGGGTCATCTGTCATCTGCACCCAGGAACATCTCTCCTGAAAGAGCAAACAGAATGCCACGTTCGTTTGCCCATTTATCTCCTCTGTGGATGTAGTAGAAATGAGTTCAGATTTGCACTAGAGACATGTGTGCCCCAGGTCAGGTACATTAGTCAATCTTCTGCACCCTAGGGGACTAGTGGGTTCGCTCCCTGGGAATGACTCCTTTTCCCTAATTGTGCATTCAAAACAGACATCCACACATGCTCGCCTCCTTCAATCGCATCTTGGAGATTTGATGCTGTGGACACAACTCTCTTAACTCAAATTTCTTTTTTAAATGAATGTCAAATTTTAGGGCGCTTAATTAATTTTTAATTAAGGTGATTTATGTGGCATAAAAAAAGGCGCATTTGTATCAGCTTTCGGGCCGTCTCCCACCTGCTTGCTCTTGCCTAACCGATGTCACTCATTAAAGGGGGAAAAATTGAGTGCTGTGTCAGCGAGAAGGGGGTCTTGCTTTTAAATTAAAGAGAAGGGGAGATGGTGTGAGGGAGGAGGCTGGCTCCCAGAGGGCTGGGAGGTCAGGAGCGGAGCTGGAGCTGGAGCTGGAGCCCAGGGGCGGAATGAAGCTCCCACCTCCTGGCGGAGACTTCACGTCTTCTAGGACGAGGAGAATCTAGTGCTCAAGGGTAAACAAGCCCAGAGTGTGAAAATGGATGGTGACATGATGGGGATGTAGTCAAATAGCGTGCACAGACTAATAACTGCTGCTACCATGCTGACATTAATGGGGGTGTTGGAAGGCCTGTGGACTGTGTAAATTAAGCCTGGCAGAGACCAGTCCTGCTGAGGGCTTTGGGCCTCATAAATTGTAGTTGGACAACCTCATTAAAGAACTGGCATCTCGGGCTCCTACTCAAAAGGTGAACTGGCGAGGAGATGGCCTGGGTATCGAGGGCCCCAGTGGGCTAGGTAAGAAAGCACCATGCTGGGAGTCAAGAGAGCTGGTTGGAGGCCTGACTCTGCTACTAGGCCTCAGAGGTCATGAGCAAATCACCTCTTTTGGTCTCAGTTTCCTTGTTGGTAGACCTTCTATAGACAGCCATTTGCATTCACCATGGGCTTAGGCTACCGCATTGATGGTGTGTCCACAGAGCCTCTGAATCAACATCACATAGGAGGCTGGTAACCATGCTGCTTCCTGGGCCTCACTGCAGATCTACAGAGTCAAAATATCTGGGGGTGAGACTCTGGAACCAGCATTTTCCACAAGCTCCCTGGGTGACAAATGGTACACCAAAGTCTGAGAACCTCTAGTGTTGGAGGAATAAATGGATCTTTAGTTCCTTGTCCCCTTGGAGAAATCCGGAGCCTCCCAGCACCACCCTCTCTCACCATGACAAATTCCTCCTTGGTCCAGGGCTCTTAGTGTCCCATTCACACCCAGATTCTGTTTCTGTTATCTCTCCAGTAGGCCCGAGGTATCACTACCTACTGGTGTAAACTCTGACACAGTTTATAGGGCCTCTCCCTTTTGTAAGTTGCAGATGCTATCTAATTTATAGTTTTTTTGTGAGGACCAAGTGAAATTGTACACGTAAAACATTATGTGGGGCTTTTATGAGCTAATTTCAGAGAATAACCCAGGGAGTTGGGGAGAATTGGCCATGGAGGGTGGGTGGGAAGGGGTCAATGATGAGGTTGAACAGGCCAAATCTTGGTGTCAGACAGCACCTTTGGGGATCCCTCATATACCACAGTAGAGCTTAACATCTACAGGGCCAGACCCTTTCAACAAAGCAATGATAGAGACAAACCCGATAGTAACCTACAATACAAATAATAGCTATGAAAAATAATTGCGATGATGAATTTTCAAGATTATTTGTCTCTGGAGTCACCCCACCACTGGAGTTAGCTTTCTGAGCCCAGTTCCCTTTAGGTCCTAATCCTAAATTTTTGCTGGTTTCCATGGCATTCAAACCAGCCATGGAACAAACAAACAAATTGAGGCTTTGCACTCCTGCCACAGCCCACGTTCCCAGTTCCACCGTGTTTCTTTGCATCTTTAGCCAAGCACCACAACTTGCAGTTTCTTGAACATGCAGCCATGGCTGCACCCTTTGTATAACTCCATTCTGGTATCTGGAATCATCTTCTCTACCTGAGCAATACCTCCTAGCTCAGATGTCACTTTCCCCAATTGCTTTTTCATCTTCCTTTAAGAAAGACACGTACCTCCCGCTGGGGCATGCTGGTAATCGCTCCCTACCTTTAACTGTGCACTCACACCCCCTATTGGGCGATTATGTCTACGTTGTTAGTTTCTCTTGCTAAATTATAAATTCTTTGAGGCAGGGGGCCTGTCTTACTGATTTTTATCTCCTGGAGAGTGCCTGGCACATAGCAAGCACTAATGAATGTATGTTGAAGGAGTGCAGAATAGATCACCAAGTGTAAGTAAAAGAATGGAGTGAGGTGGAATTGTCTTGCATTCTGGAAATTGCTAATTCCTTTAGGTTACACTGTAGACATCTCCCCTACCCTCCCCCCCATTCAATTTTTGGTTTGTTGAACCAATATGTTCAGGGCTTCTACTAAGAGCCTGGCATTGGGGTTAGGAATAGTGAACAAAGGGTAACATGGGTGACCTAGTTTAACAGGTGGGCTGCATGAGTCCTCTCTGGGGAGGTGATATTTGAGCTGACACTGAAGGGTATGGGAGAGTCAGCCATGTAAAAAAGGCTGAGGCAGAACAGGAATGGCAATGCCCAGGGGTGGGAGAAGATGCTTGTGACTAGAAATAGAGCAAAGGCCAGTGTGGCTTGAAGGGTCAAAGAGGGCAGGAGGGCCATAGGGAGGAAAGCAGAAGCCCAGTCAGGCAGGACCTTGCAGGCTGAAGCTGTGCGGATTTTGCTTAGGGAGTTTAGACAAATCGCAAATTGTTTTCAAACAATCTGATCAGTTTTTAAAAAGATCATTCTGAGCAATTTGGAGAGAATGGCTTAGAGAGGTGACAGAAGTGAGAAAACCAGTTTGTAGGCCATGGAAACCACCCAAGCAAGTGATGAAGGCGACCTGTGTGAGCCCGGTGATGGTCCTGGAGCTGGAAAGAATGGAGTGATGTGAGTTTCACATTGGAGGTGACCCTGACAGGGCTGCCCAATCACCTGGAGATGGGGGGGAGACAGGGACACCAGGGACAGCACTAGGATGGAAACATGGCTGCCAGCTGACATGACAGAGTCACTGAGGGTTTGTTTCAAAATCCCAATTCCTCAGACAAAGTCAGTCTCTGTATAAACTTAGGGAGAAGCACCAAGATTTGTGTAGGCCAGCAGTAGGAAAGCAGACTGTGTTTTGTTTTCATGGCTGAGCTCTCTTAAGAAATTAAAAAATTTCTCATCCCTTTGTACCCTCAACAGGCCCTTGATTTTGTTGCCTGGCCCTTTCCCCAAGGTTTCTCTATGCGACATTTATCTTCATTGCTTTGCTGAAAAGACCCAGCAATAATTTTATTTTTAATATTATAAATGACCTCTGTGCACATTTACCATTAATCTCCCTGAAAAGCAGTGATATTTAACCATTCTGCACCACAGTACCCCATATAATATGTCATTTTCTCCTCTTGTTTGTTCGGTAAGCAGTGAACAATTCCGGTAGCGCCTTGGAGAATTAGTACTAATCACAAACAAATTATAGCTACAACTGAGACCACAGGAGGGACTGCAGTAGAGAAGGCTGTTTGGAATGGAGAGCAGAGGTGAGTAGGGACAATTCGCATTGTGGGGTGTGGATAGGAGGACTGATCAGGGAGAAAGGTCTCCTGAGGCAACAACTCCACTGAAGGGGATTGGGTGGATTCAGCCCCTTGAAGATGGGAGGTCGCCTTGCTTCCATTCCATCCATGGAAGCTGTGGTAGAAGGGATGGCTGCTGATGAAGAGACAAGAGAGCCACTGGGTGCCGATACAGATATAGATCATGTTAATAACAACTACCACTCTCACCATATATTGAGTACCTGTCATCTCCTAGGTACTGTCTTAACAGCTTTATATGCATTATTTTATTTAGATCTACAGCAATGTATGAAGTAGTTTTTATCTCCATTTTACCAAGAAGGAAACTGGGACCCAAGGATTTGTAAAAACATTCCCAAGGTCACAGAGGCAGGATTGTATGTCTACCTGACTCCAAAGCCCATGCTTTTAATCAGTATGCTAGTCCTGCCAGGTGGAAAGGCCATGTTAGAGGGTCCTGGAATAAATACGAGGATCATGGACTGCAAGCAAGTGGGCCACCAGAGAGAGAATGTGTGCAACAGGCTGGAGACCGAGGCCAGGCAAGCAAGCTGGCAGTCTCAGAGAACCATGGAGGGGGTAGACAGAGAGGCTAACTGGGATTCTGGACCGGATTCTAGTCCTTAAAGGGCTGGTAACATGTTTTTTAGGGAAATGATGAACCCGGGTAGGTGCTAAGTCAGGGTCTAGGCATGGAGGAAGAAGATGGGACCCGAATATCCAGACTCGTGGCTTGTCCTTGTGGGTCAGGAAAACATCTCTATCAGGAATGGTTGGGGTCAAATACTTAAGGAAAAGTACTTTGTAAACCACTGAGTGCTGGAAAATTGTTAAGATTTTATTTTTATTATTAAAACACTTGACATTTATACAGAATCTCACCAAAACCCTAAGAGGTTCACTCCCTTACCTCCCTATCTTTACTGAAATGTTAGCTTCTCAGTGAAGATTTCCCTGGTGAACTTATATAAAATCTCTCCCCTGCACTCACCCTAGACACTTTCTATGTCCCTTCTCTGCTGTATCGTTTCTCCTTCTACTTACAACTGGGCAATATACACTTCCCTTATTCATTCCATTGCTTGTCTCTCTCCCACTAGCATTGGAGGGATGGAATCCCCAGTTCCTAGAACAGTGCCTAGCATATAGTGGGTGCTCAGTAAATGTTTGTTGAAAGAACAGGTGAATGCACGTTTTGAATAAGTAACTTTGGACAATGGATTCAAATGCAGGATTTATGTTTTATTCACAATTTACATTTGGTATTTCAGAGAAAAGGGCTTTCACTGAAGAGACACTTCATGTATCCCCAACCCCCATGGCTACACGTGTACAAAGTTGGGATTTGTCCATATAAAAAGTAAATCATTTAGAAGCTCATTGCAGTGGCTGTGGCCTTTCCTGTTTCTAAAGACCTCGCTCAAGTGCTGCCAACCTGTTCAGGATGATGGCTGCACACTCATAAGCACAATGGAGTACTAACTGGGGAGCTAACAAAGCTGGAGCAGGCAGAGGCTGCTGGGAGTACCACATACAGAGGAGAGAAGTGATGGCCAATTCACAGTAAGGAGTGAGACTGTCAGAAAGTACTTCCCTTTTGAGGCTGGGATCAGCCCCCAAGCTCTCAGTGTTCAGTGGATGGGTTACTTCCAGCAAGAGTCAAGAGGAAGATCTGTTTCCTTGGAGGAAATGTGAAGAGCTTCTGGGTTATTCAGTTTGATAAGCAAAGACATCTTGAAGGGGGATAGAGTCTCCTATGAAAAGATCAAGGTCACTTGCTCTGGCTAGGAGTCAACAACAATGACTTTGCATTTTTTTAGCTTTTAGTTCTTTTCTAAGATTCTCATCTTAGAGTCTGATCTTCTCAGAACCACAAAATTGAGAGAAACCGGTGAAGGAGGAAATCTGGGTAACAGGCAGGGAGGAAAGATGAGAAATAATTATAAGATAAAATAATATGCAGTGAGTACCTGTGTATCAGCCTTTTTTGGGGTATATTATCTCTCACCCAATTCCTTACATGTACACCACTGAAATACACAAAAAGTGAGTGATTTAAAATGGTTATGATATATACAAAAAAAAAGGAAAATAACAAACTTTGGAAAGATATGGAGAAGAAATAGAAACTTCTGCGCACTGTTGGGAGGAGTGAAAAATGGCTCGGCCAGTATGGAAAACAGTATGGTGTTTCCTCAAAAAATTAAAATAAAATCACTACATGATATATACCATAGTATATATACATAATACAATATTATTCATCCTTAAATAGGAAGGAAATCCTGACACATGCTACAACATGGGTGAACCCTGAGGGCACTATGCTAAGTGAAATAAACTGGCCACAAAAAAGACAAATACTCTATGATTCCACTTATATGAGCTAACTAGCATAGTCGAATTCATAGACAGAGGGTGGAATGCTGGTTTCCAGGGACTGGGGAGAGGGGAAAATGGGGAATTGTTTCATGAGTATAGAGTTTCAATTTGCAAGATAAAAAAGTTCTGGAAATGGGTTGCACAATGTGAATATTTTTAACACTACTGAACTGTACACTTAAAAATGGTTAAGATGGTGAATTTTATGTTTTATGTTATGCATGTTTTATAATGATTAAAAAACAAGATGACTGATTATGCTGGCCTTCAGAATGGGCCCTAATCAAAATGGCAGGGCAAGAAGACATTAGTGTAGTCTAAAGAGAAACCTTGTTGCTGTGGCCTCTCAAAGAGTTCAGGTTCTTCTTTTTCTTCTTTTAAATACCCTTTCTCTTTGGCTTCCAGGGAAATAAGCTGGTATGTGAGTTAGTGGACACAACTAGAATGCACTAGCTTGGTAGTGAGGGGGCCTCAGTTCTTCCCGGACAGTGCCAGGTGCTAGCTGAGTGATGCTGGAATAGACATGTGCCTTCTCCCGGCCTTAATATGGTTATCTGTGAAATTATGGCTTAGACCAGGTGAACTCTAAGGGGCCTTTATTCTCCCAACCTGAGGGTTGGGGTCTCAGCTAACAACAGGGAGCAGGGGAGAAGAGTTCCATACGTTGTACGAAGGAGCATGGTGGGTTCCTGTGGAGGAGGGCAGTCTGGTGATGGTGATAAATGTGGATGAGAATTTGGAAAGCTTATGGGGACACTACTAGCTCAGCTAGAATCCTCTCAGCACCCCACTTTGGTATTAAATGTGGGGCATGTCACACAGAGGACTGCTTCAGGCCCAGCTGGTCCCTGGGGCACACAGGGCTCCACTTCCACTTTTATGAGTATTTCCTGAACACTCAAGGCGGTTTCTGCCAGGTACTGTATGCTCGAGAGTGAAGTGCTACTGGAGTTTACAGTTTCATTTAGAGAAAATAGGTGAGGAAGAGACAGGACTTGATGGGCCAGGTCTGTGAAGAAACCTACAGGATTGTTCATGCCCATGGGTCTCGGGCAGGCCTGCCCAGGCACAGTGTCACAGACACACATGTCCTCTCAGCTCAGGATGGGTCCAGAGAGGAAAACAGTTCTTCCGTGGAACTCCTGGGAATACCAGGATAAATGGACCCAGGGGAAAGTTTTTTAATTGTGTGAACGCCCTGAATCCTCGCTGGTCTTTGTAATTTGCTGAGCATGTACAGAAGCTAAGAAAATAGGGTTGGTTTTGGAGACAGAGAAACCAATTTGAATTCTTACTCCACTATTTGGTCTTGAGCTTCAGTATTTACCTTACAGGGTTCTTTCCAGGCTTAGAATGACTGCAGGTAAGCATGAGTGTCCAGTACATAGTAGGTATTCAAAAATGGAACATGATGGCAAAAACATAGTCTCCACTCTTGAGGCCATCTTGTATGTTGGGGCGTATGTGGGCAAATAAAAAATTATTATTATTAATATGATAAGTGCTAAAATAGGTGTTGTGATAGTTTTACAATGTATCTACAATTTCTTTAATAATCCTCTTGAGAGACTTGCTGAGGAGCGGGAAATCTCTGTCTCCTCCCCTTGAATCTAGGCAGGCTTATGACTGCTCATACTAATAACACATGATAGAAACCACCGTGTGACTTTTGAGACTAAATCATAGAAAGCTAAGCACCTCCCACCTTGCCCATGGACATTTGGCCTTGGAGCCTAGGGCTTCCATGCAAGGAGTTTGACTCTCCCAAGGCTATCATGCTGGAGAAGTCAAAGGCAAGTACTCAAGAGACAGTCCCAGCTGAACCCAGCCTCCCTACCAACTTTGCAAATACAGCATATATGTAAGCAAAGTCATCCTAGACCCTGCACACCAGTTGGTCTGCCAGCTGAATGCTCCTACACGACGTCCATCAATACCACACGGTACAAAAAAGTTACCTAGCAAAGCCTTGCCTGAATTATTGTCCCACAAAATATAATAGTTGTTGTTTTAAGCAGCTACACTCAGGAAAACGTGTTATTCAGAAATAGATTACTGAAATGTATGAATGATAGGCACACAGAGGAGAAGTGTCTAACTGTGGAGCAAAGGACGGCCCAAGAAAAGGGCTGATGCTTGAATTGTGCTCAAAGAATGGATAGGAGTTAATCAAACATGGAAGAAGGACCAGGAAGAGGATGACATGCTCAGAAAACAGTAGGATGTCTGGGTAAGCCCCAGTATGAGCTGGCCATGGGGCAATCAGGAAAAACAAGCAGGAAGAAATTCATGAAAGTCTTGAATGACATACTAAAGAGGTCAGACTTTAGGCTTTATATGCATTACCTTTATTAGACCATTCAGCAATTACATGAAGTGGCTGTTGTTATCTCCATTTTACTGAGAAAGAAACTGGGATCCAAGGATTTGTAAAGTCATTCCTAAGGTCACAGAGTATTGGTAGAGGTAGGATTTGAACAGGTCTGCTCAACTCTGAAGCCCATGCTATTAATCAATATGCTAGACCTACCAGGGTATAAGAAGTCATTTTAGCAGCCTCAGGAATAAATCAAGAGGGAAGATTGTGGACTGCAAGCCCATAGATGAAAAAGAATATCTAAAATATTTTAGAGATAGGACCAGAGCAGAAGACAGGACTAGGGCCATGTCCTAGAGGGGTTTGAAGAAAGGTCTGGGGTGGAGAGGGGAGGTGACTGAAGATGCTGATGGTCAGAGGGCCATCACAGGAGTCCAGGGAGGCCTGAGTTGGAACAGGGCTGTGGGTGGAAAGGAGGGGGTTGGTAAGAACTATTTCAAAGACAGAATTGGGACTATATGGAGTCTACGATGGTGGAGGAAGAACCAGATGGCACCGAGGCTTAAGCATCTGGGCAATGGTGGACCTTCATCTGTAGAGTCAGATGAGAGAAGCAGGTGGCTGCCAGCTAGGATTGCACCAAAGGGCAGTGACACAGACCACTCCTATTCCATCCTCTGGCAGGGCCTCCTTGCAGGAGGCCCAGGAGGCAGGACTACACTGGGGAACTTGGGGAGTGCTGAGAGGACTCTGATTGGGGCTTAGGGTAGCATGTTCTGGTCTTGAGGTCAGGTGGCATTCTGGGAAGGCATGCTAGCTGCAGAAGGGTGAGCTGCGGAGAAAGAGCCTTGGAGACCCAGACAGCTCTGGTCCTTGTTAACTTGCCCCCCCACTTTAAGCTCCTCCCTGTTGCCCTCTAGTCCTTGAGGCTCTGAGAACAGATGACTCTGTAGACCCTCCCTACCCTGCAGTCACCACAAAGGTTTATGTGTTGTAGAGTCTTAGTGAAGCCAGGACTGGGTTGAAGACAGAGGGATGCCTTCTTCCTTCCTCTCCTCTTATCCAAGGGTCTGTCTCTTCCTCCACACCGCCTGCACCGCATGCCAACAGTTCTTAATGCTAGCCATCCCTAGCATGGCTGTGTCATGGAGCTTCCTCTTCCGTAAAATGGAGACAATGTCTTTTTCTTTTGCAGGGTAATTATAAGAATTGAGCAGAGTTTAGGAAAGCAGTCAGAGAGGCTGGCCCATAACATTTTCCTCTCCAGTCCTTCCACCTGGGACTCTGTCTCACCAATGAAGAAACTGGGCAGAAAGCTCTGTTTTGAGCTCTGATTGGCAGCCTGTCTTGTCAGCCGAACTCTCTGGGCAGATGAGAGCCGCCTCCTCGGCTGGTCACACACCTGCCTCTTGGTGGACAAATACAGGCCGTGGCTCCAGACAAGTCTGCTCTGTGTTGTCTTTCCCTTGTGGTTTTCTCTTGAAGTGTTTGGCACAGCGGAGGGGAGAAGGCAGGTGCCAGTGGGGATGGGAGGATGCTGGCTCAAATGCAGGGGTTTGGGCATCTCTGCAGTCTGAGCCTGGAATGTGAAGCAGCAGCAGAGCCACTTCTGGACCTCCCTGGAACATTGCCGACGTGCTGGCAGGGCAGCCTTCTTGCCTATTGCAGACTCCAGGCCAAGGACCAGCATCACCAGTGTTGATGACTGGAACTCATCCAAGTCATTAACAGAGCCAGATCTGCTGTGCTGGGATGTCTTATGCCAAAAGTAGGCTCAGCAAAAAAGATTCTTAGGAAGATGCTTGAGCACTGAACTTCTTTGAGCTAAGCGGCCAGCCTACTTCCTGCAATGGTCGTGTCAAACCTCTGAGGCCTTGTGCCAGTGGAGGGGAGGAGGAGGGAGAGAATGGGAACGGGTAGCCATGGCAGGGTGGTGAACTGGTTCAGCACATTCAAATATTACCCAGACTTTGGTGTTGGAGAGCTCAGCATGCATCCCTTTGAAGTGTCAGAAAGGAAATGGAAGGGTACCTGGGTGGCTCAGTCGGTTGAGCGTCCGACTTCGGCTCAGGTCATGATCTCACCGTTCCTGAGTTCGAGCCCCTTGTCGGGCTCTGTACTGACAGCTCAGAGCCTGGAGCTTGTTTTGGATTCTGTGTCTCCCTCTCTGTTTGTGCCCCTCCCCCGCTCATGCTCTGTCTGTCTGTTTCTCTCTCTCAAAAACAAACATTTAAAAAAATAATTAAAAAAATAAAATACCAATTCACGAATAGGTGGACTTTGTGAGACTAAGCAAAAACCAGGGGGAGGGGAAGAGGGGAAAGAAAAAAAAGACACAGAGAGGGAGGGAGATAAAACATAAGAGACTCTCAAAGACTAAGAACAAACTGAGGGTGAGGGGGATGAGGCGGGGGGGAGAGGGGGTGATGGGCATTAAAAAGGGCACATGTTGGGATGAACACTGGGTGTTTTATGTAAACCAATTTGAAAATAAACTATTATAAATTAAAAAAAATAAAAATAAATAAATAAACATTAAAAAAATAAAATAAAATAAAAAAAAGGAAATGGAGGTGAAGGTGAAGACCACTCATCAGAACTTCTCATAAAGTCCATTTTACTGGTGGTAAAGTTACTCTCTTCAATGAGAATAAATGAACTCAGTTCTTTGCAAATAATAGATGAAAAGCTGATATTATTTCTGCATTGTTCAAAAAAGGATTTGAGGTGACCCATAATGACATATAATAAAACCATATGAATAAATGAATCAGGCTTATTAAGGGTGGATTTTAGTGCAAAGGTACCATCAGATTTCTACATGATAACCAAAAGTTAGCTAAAGTACCCTTCTGTGCTTCCTAGCAGCCAAAGCCAAAAGACAAGGAGGATCAATTATAAGATTCAAACTGTTCATAGGAAGATGCATGTGATTCCTAACATAAAGCTCTAAGAGAAATTGTTTTGTGGGTCTTCATAAGTGTTACATCCTCACCTACATGTGTCAAGAAATACAATAGCATGTTCATTTTATTTTGTATAGGGCCATGAAGCACTTAAGTGAACTGAGAGTTAGATTTAAAAGTCTGGGGCCCCATTAGATCAGCCAAGTTTTAAAAATAATATTCAGTACTAGCAACCATGTAGTGAGTTAGGGACTTTCACAGGCTGCTGATGAGAAGGTAAGCTGATAGAATTTCCCTAGAAATATTTGGCAATATGTTTCAAGAACTTGAAAAATTTTGTTCAGACTTTTAGACCCCAAAGTTCCACCTGCAGGAAATGCTCTTGGGGAAAGAGAGTGTTATAAAATAGTTAGACCCAAAGGTATTCATGGCAGATTATAACACCATAAAAGTAAAAAGCAAGAAAGAAGTCTAATGATAGGGGAATGAAGCCAGCACACCTGAAACATGCAAAAAGATGTTTTCAAAGAACTTTTACTGAGAAAATTTTCATGATAAATTCACAAAAATAAATAAATAAATAAATAAATAAATAAAATAAATAAATAAACAAACAAGACCCACCTATAGCTAAGACTGTTGAAACAGCATGGCAAAATCCATTTATATACACAGAAAGGAAAAGTGGAAAGAATATATCAAATTGCTAACCAAAGTTTGTTCTGAGCTAAAGATTATGAATGCTTTGAGTTTTCTTTTCTATGCCTTTCTGAATTTATATGATCTATAATGGACATACATAACTATGATAATTAGAATAAAGGAAGTAAAGTTACTCTACAAGAAGCATGGGTTTGTCAATCCTCTCTCTCTTCCTTCCATTCTAAGGACACCGATTCACCTGAGTTTCTATTCATGAAACTCTTCAAAGCACTTTCCTGTCCATTATCTCATTAGTTCCTCACTATCACTCCAGAAGGCAGGCAGAGCAGTGATTCTCTTCATTTTAGAGGGGAGAAAATGATCCATACCATTTGAATGGAATCTCTGCTGTATTTTGGGGGAATACACACCTCATCTACACCTCCAACCCACGCCTGAGAACCTCTCACCAGTACAGGATGACAGTGGTATAGACAGGATGATGGACCCTACCCAGGGCTGGACTGCCAAGCTGTTGACACTTCTCAGGGCATCCCCGAGACATCCATGGTGCTCTGGCAAGGCTTCTAAATCACGATTTAGACCCGTACTTCTGACAGAGGCACAAATTGCTACTTTGCACTGCAGTGAATCTTGACATCTGATTTCCATTGACAGGTAAATTAACACATCAACTAAACTCTGATATACTTTATGTCTCATCTTGTGCCAGATGTAATGTGTTCCAGGCACAATACAGTACAGAGGAGTTTAGATTTACCGGCTCAGGGGCAAACTGTAAACTATTCACTGCGTCCATTTCACTCACTGAACTAGGAAGCAATTCCTGTGTCCATCTGTCAGAAATCTGAATGGGGAGAAGAGGAGTGAATTAGAGACAGCCGACCCGGCCGGGCAGTTCCCAGGAGCTGGTTATTCACTTGCCAGCATACTTCCTGGGGCTCCAGTAAAATCAGTGGGATAATTTTGCTCACAAATTCTTGACCTGGTCAGACTTAGTCTACATTTGCTCCCCTGATCTCACTGGTCTCCCTTGAAGATCAGTGGCTCAGAACAATAAAGACCTTCATATGCACAGCATCCTCCAGTTTTTGAAGTTCAACAACACGATTTCATTTGATCATGACAATAACTCTGTGACAGGTTACTGTCACTTCCATTTTATAGATGAGGAAGTTGGTTCAAGGTCAGACAGGTGGTAAGGGTACAGAGGGACTAGAATTGTGGTCTCCTGGTTGCCAGTCATGACATCTTTTAGAACATTTGAAGGATGGAGTCTCTGGCTTTGCTTAAGAAGAAGGACTCTGACCACTTCTCCAGAGCTTGGGTACCCTCCCTCTGCTAGAACCTGGTTTTCCAACCAGGCTTCTGTGCTGGCGAAGGACACACTGACAGGGCAAAGTGACTCCCAGCCAGCTGGCAGGTGACCCCTCCCTTTTTTATATTAAAAATAAAACACTTGGAGTGCCTGGGTGGCTCAGCTGGTTAAGCGTCTGACTTCGGCTTAAGTCGTAATCTCACGTTGGGCTCTGTGCTGACAGCTCGGAGCCTGGAGCCTGCTTTGGATTCTGTATCTCCCTCTCTCTCTGCCCCTCCCCCACTCACACTCGCTCTCTTTCTAAAAAATAAACATTAAAAAAATTAAAAACCCCTTAAGATTGTGGTAAAATACACATAATGAAAAATTGACCATCTCAACCATTTTTGAGTACGCAGTTGAGTGGCATTAAGTACAATCCCCAGTGTACTGGATACCACCCGTTATCACCATCTATCCACAGAACTCTTGTCATCTTGTAAAACTGAAATGCTATACCCATCAGATGCTAACTTCCCATTTCCTTTTCCCTGAAACCCCTGGAAACTACCCTCCTACTTTCTGTCTCTAGGATTTGACTACAGTATCTATGAATTTAACTAGGTACCTCATATCAGTGGACTCGCAAAATCTGTCCTTTGTGTCTGGCTTTCTTAGCATAATGTCTTCAGGGTTCATCTATGTTGTACCATATTTCAGAATTTCTTCCCCTTTTAATGCCTTCATCCTTACTATTCAAATGATCCATTGTATGCACAGACCACATTTTGTTTATCTACTGGTGGACACTTGGGTGGCTTCCACCTTTTGGCTGTTGTGAATAATGCTGCTATGAACATGCACAAATATCTGGGGCCTGCCTCTTTATAAGATTGGCAGAATAAGCTTCTAGTCTTTATTTACTGAACCAGCCTCACAATTTGGGGGACTCGAGGCCTCTCCCCTTTTCTTTTTTTATCAGCTTTATCAGGGAATATTTTATGTACAGTAAACGACATCCATTTAAAGTGTACAAGTCAAAGTGTGGCAGCGCTATATACCTGTGAAACCATCACCTCAATAAAAAATTCAGAACATTTCCATCACCCCCAGAAAGTCATCATGTCCCCTTGCTGTCTATCCTTTCCCTCTATCCCGGGCCCAGGAGGCTGCTAGTCTGCATTTTGTCACTCTAGATTAGTCTGCATTTTAGATAAATGGAATCATATGGTATGGACTCTTCTGTGTTTCCTTCTCCATTTTTGACCTTGCTCCCCATTGAGCTCAGAGCCCAGACCCTGGAGGGTTGGGAGGGAACAGCAATGGGGAGGTGTCTGTTTGAAGTTAGTGTCTGCATGTGAAGGAACTCATGCCAAACTTCTGACAAGGCACTCCAATTAGCTAGTGGCCACCACCAGCTTTGGGATGCAAACCTAACTCCACAGATTGTTGTGGCTATATCATTCTGTTTTTTAACTCACGCTGCAAGCCCTTATGCAATTAATTAGGAACCTATTTTCCTCAAATTTCAGGACTCAAAATTTTTGTGCTCTTGCCTCAAAGTACTGAGTCCTAAGAAGGACTGGAGAGAAGAGAAAGTCACCTGTGTGATAAGGTGCTTCGGATACGTTCCCTCATTTGATTCTCACAGCAATCCTAAAACTCAGGTTTTGCTCTCTCAATATTCTAGATGAGAAACACTTTTCAAAGTGTAACATGCCAAAGATCACCTAACTGTTTATTTCTAGAGCTGTCTTTCAGTCTACAGAACCCAAGAACCTTCCCTTGGCCCTGTCTCCTAATGGGCACAGGGCTCCTTGATGATGAAGACAGTGGGGTGGCAATGAGTAACTCACCATAGCTGATGCCAACATTTCCTTGGCAGCAATTCCTTCTTACCCTAGGTCAGTCTCAAGCTCTTCCTGACCTGGGCCATGAGTCAGACCCACATCTTAGCAGGCACTGATGCCACCTAACGCCAACACTTGCCAGGCTTGCTGTCTGCCAGTCTCAGGGTCGCAGCTGGCCACTACACTCTGCATTCCTTCAAATCAGGCTTTGCTGGGAACACTCTGTGAACCCAGGACAGATTCCCTACCCAAGTCAAAACTACTACAGAGCACCCCTCACATATCATATGGGACTGCAGAGATAAATGAGACTCTTTATGGTCCTTGCCCCTGAGGTTGCCAAGTCAGATATGCCAATATACTGGGGAATGTCAGACTAAACAGAAAGTGCGCTTGCTTGCTTCTGATCACATCCTGATTATTAATTAACCTGGAGCTACCTGTCAGAGCAGAGTTCCCTGCTTAGCAACGAGAGGTGGAAGCAGCTCCCTTAGCGCTTGAGAGAAATACTAAGCAGAACCACTACAGGTAATTGTTTGGTTTGGATGAGGTGGGGAAGAAGGGACAGGTGGATGCTCTGAGCTGCTGAGGTCTGCCTGCAGCTGAAATCTTGGGGTCTTTCTCAGAGGACAGAGAGCCCCCAAGTGGGAAGGCTCTCTCTTCTTGCATCTTATTAATTATAAAAGAACTGGAATATGGTCCTATCCACTCCTAAAATGCAGCAGATGCTTGAGCAGTAAGGGAGATGAAAGGGGTGGTAATTGTGGTAGTGGTGGGGGGGAGGCGCTTGAACCTCCATGGCCTTTCAGTCTCCAGCTCTATGAATAATGATGGCTCTGTTGCTAACCCTGTATATCTGCAGAGAGTGCTTTCCATGAGCCGCAAATCAACCACCTGGAACTGGGATTTACTCCAAGAAAGCAGTTCTCAGACTTTAGCATGCATCAAAATCATGCTTCTTAAAACTCCAAATTTCTCATTCAGTAAGTCTAAGGTAGAGCCTGATAACTTATATGTATTTCTAATTATGCAAATTCTGATGGTGCTGGCCCCGGAATGCACCTTGAGAACCTCTAAGGGTTTGGTCTGCAAAAGACTGCTGTAAGGGTTTGCTGTGTCACCTTGAAAACCTTCCCATGAACTTGATGTGGGCTGGTGAACTGGTCCCTAAGGACAAGGGGAAATTTGGGAGTGAAGAAGTCTACTCCTTTCTCTCAGAGGCAAGCACACAGTCCATGCCAGGAGGAGCAGGGGTTGAAAGCATGAGTTACAGGATTCCACCCCCACCCCAGTGAGCTGGAGTCTCCCCATCTGTCCGAGGCTGACTTGGCACATCTACCCAGCCAGATGGTCCCTCAGGGTGGTCCATCTGGGTCTGCTTATAAGAATGAATGAACTGCGTTGGTTCAGTGTTGGCAGCTCTCTGGAGAGGGCATCTTGGTGCAATCACCGTCATAATAAATGCTTTCCCTTCATATGGTGGCTGTGCATCCTTAGGTCGACCATGGGCCACAGCTCACTGGGGCTTTTACAACTTGGACAATTAGGTCGGTAGGAAGCAAGGTGAGAAGGTGGCTGTGTGTCAGTGGCATCATTCTGTGGTTGGAAAGCTCCACCTCAGTTGTACCATTCACACAGCCAGTTGAGCCACTGCAGTTAGCCAGTCAGGAGCAGAGTTCCTCATATACTGGCTCTTCATACAACAGGAAGATCTAATGGCTTATATGCTCAATGTCATGGGTTCTGAAGCACTTTGACACACATTATGAGATTAAATCTTTGTCATAATTGTGTGAGGTAGTTATAAAGTTCTAAGAGGTCTGGTTCTTGCCTGGATCATGTAGAAGGAACAAGGCAGAGCTGAAAGCAGCCTTCCTTCTCGTATTTAGAACTCCCTCTGTCAGGGAGACTCCCAATTTAATGCCCTTTTCATGAAAACAGTATCAACCAAGATGCTCCATAGGAAGGTCCCCAATTCAATCAGAACGCTTCATTGGGTCCTGAACTGGGCTGCCTGAGTCTGACCCTGGCTGTAACACATATTTTCTCTGTAAGATTGGGCATGTAGCTTGTACTTCCTAAGAGTCACTTTCTTAAGTGTATAATGGGGATGATAAAAGTACCTTCCTCAGTAGGTCTTTGTGAAGAGCAGATCAGTCAGTGTCCATAAAGCTTTCAGGGGTGTTTGATCTGGAGCAAAGGTTGGATGCTGGCCACATTACTATCACTTCCCCTGATGCAATGGGTTACAGGGCCTCCTCTCTGCCAGCTTGGAGAAGGCAGTGGGGTGCGCCTTCTTCTATGAGGATTGCTGGGTCCTAATTACCAGGAAGCAATGGTTTTCTTGGCCTGCAGCACAGCCTACACCTTTGTTATTGACCCCACTCTGACTGGTGTCTTGACAATAGGACTGAGCCTGAGTTTTGGCTTCTGTTTGGGGTCTAATCCAGGGAAAGCCATTTCAAACTGCTTGCTTGTGATTGCTGCCTCATAGTCTAAGATTCATGGGGCAACATTGGTTTAATAGTCCATTACAAGTCACTGTGGGGAAATCAGAGTGCATTATGTAGAGACAACTGGCATGTCAGAGCCCACCAGGGCAGGGGCAGTGGCTGAAGAGAGAGGTTTATTTAGACGCAAAACAACTCCATATCCAGGAGGCAGGGTTCTACCACCACATTGAGGCTGTTTTCAACTTTCAAATGAAAAAATAGGCTGAAGTCTGTGCCCTGGGATGTGGCCTCTCCTTTCCTTATTTCCAGCTCTTGAGGAACATTTTGCAGGTGCCATGAAGTATAGGTAGAAGTTGGCTAGGTGACAGCTCACGGAAAGGCATCATGTGAGCAGGGAGAAGGATGGAGTCATGGTTTATACATTCAACACCTGGAATATGCCATGCCTAGTGAAGAGAAGCCTGGGATATATGGTGAGGTCTATGGAGAAGGCTCCAAGATGGACAAATAGAACCAGTGCCCACAGGGTCCCTATCACCATGGCTACCAGATAGGACTGGTCAGGGGAGCAATTTGGCCTAGACGAGGGAGGAATCACTGAGACAGGAATATCACATGCTCAGAGTGGAAGAAGGCAGGCTCCAGAGCTCTGGAGGGTGATTGAGAATCAGTAAGAGCATGTCCAGTAGGTAAGGCTGATGAATCACTGATCTTAGGGCAAAGTCTTGGGTGACTGGCTTACTGTTTCCAAGTCTTTCTTTTTTATAAGCATAAATATTCCATGTCTTATCTATTCTACACTGTCACTAGGAGCATAATTGTCCTGTTGCACAACTCCAGGGCATTCTATATGAAGTCTGTTGGACCTGGTTGAGGTGATGCGACAGAAGTCATAAAGGAAAGCTCTTTGTGAACTTGCAAATATAAGTAACTTTACTATTTTATTCAGTGTGTTGGATGAGAGTGGCCTAGAACCAGAGGGCATTTGTTGTGGCCAGAAAGAAGTTAGGAGTCCAGCAGTGATCTCTTGTTCTGGTGAGGGGATGGGTAGAGGTGGAGATCCTGGGAATACTCCTGTACTGAGCTGAGTGTGTGAGTCCCCAAAAGGAAGACTGCAGCTGGATTTGGCCTCACTAGGTTTATGTTGGCTATCAGGACTATTCTAGATTTATCTATGGTGCTATGGCTCTGAATGGGCACCTCCTGAGTGCCTGCCCTAGAGTAAAGGCAGCAGTGGAGGAGTACCAAGAAACCAACAGTGACCATGTGTTAAGCACCTGTTCAGTGCCAGTTACCGTGCAAGTCACTTTGCATACACTATATGTCACTTCATCCTTCCACCAACCCTATGAATAGGTATTATTATCTCCAAATAGATGAAGAAACCCAGGCCTAGAAAAGTTAAGTGACTTGTTTGAGGTCACAGAACCAAATTTGAACTATGACTTGTCCATACCTGAGTCTAAGCAACTTCTGCTACATTGGCATCTCCCAAACCATTTTCTGCAGAAAATACTGATTCTGGGAGCTGTTTTGGTGCTTCTTGATAAGGTAATTTCATGGCAGTAAGTAAAGGACAGTTGCATATTTTATTTCCCATTGAAATTTACAATGCACATTAGCAAATTAAAGGCTCTGAGACATCCCATATAGAGAAATTTGGGCAACATCTTAAAACTCATTCAATATTTGTTACATGTATTTGAAGATGGGGCACTTTTTACCCCAACAGTGCTGGGAAAAAGTAAGTTACATCATGACTAAAAAAGTAATATATAGAATTGCTAAAGATAGATGAAAAATAATTTGGTTCTTTTGGAATCTTATATTCTTGTAGGGTTAAGACGTGTGAAATTGAGTAAAGATGTATGGAAATTTAGAGGGAGGGCTGAAATTCTCATTGAAGGCTTCACAAAGAAAGTAACACTTGGGCTGGGCCATGATGAATCAGTAGGGACCACATGATAATGACAAAAGGGAAGGTGTCCTAGGCAAAGGTCAGGGCATGAATAACATCTCTGCATTGGATGTGCTGGTCTTGCTGCCTTCACTGTCCCCAGTTCCTGCATCCTGGAGGGCCACCTGTGATCCATATAGCACTGGCTTGAGCCACATCTGACTGAGCCAGGGGCAACCAATTCTTAGGTTGGCCATAAGTGACTTATGTGGCTTATGTGGTCTGACTCAAAGAAATAAGCTAGAGCAATCAAATTCTCTACTGGAGAAGTCTGACCAAACTCATGGAAAGATCTGATGATTTATCATAACAGTTGCAGCTGTAAGTCTTGGAGGGGAGTCGGACTGGAGAGGCCAGGGTGGGTCAGGTGCAATTCAGTTACTTCCATGGGAAGTAGGCATGGGGTAGAGGATGTAGAAACTTATTCCTTAAGTAGAGAGCTCTAATTGGAAGAAAAAGAGCCAAAGAGAGGACTGACACTGAATTGGGGCTGATCCACTTGAAGAGCAGATATTGGCTTTAAAAGCCAAGAACATTCCTGTTGGGGTCCCTGCAGCCCTGGGTATTCAGAACCTCCTGATCCCTGGCTACAGTGAAGCTAACTCTATCATCACCCCTGACATTGGCAGTCACCATCTCTTCTTCCAGTTTCCCTCAGCATAAGGAGTTGGAAATGGTGACTATCTTTGAGCAGGAGGTGCAGTATTGTGGAGATAGCCCCAGGTTAGGGGTTAGTACTCTGGGTTCTGGTTCCAGTTGTGCTGTTGGCCACCCACTTCATTTCTATGCTATACCCTCACCTCCCCCACTGATAACCTGGAGACAGTAGCGATTGAAGGGAAGAGAAAAGGAAATACCATGTATGAAAACCCTTGGAAAACTGTCACAAGCGGCAAAGATTTACTACTGTTATCAGTGGTGGAAATGTAGGTAGAAAGGAAAGGAGGAGATGCCTTTAAAGGCCATGTGGGGGCTGCCAATGCTCAGGGGAGCCACATATGACAGTCTCCAGTTGAGATGGACTATGTAGTTCTGAATAAAGACCACTGCTACAGGCCCATCCAAACCTCAGTCTCCCATATATCACCCAAATGTCACATGCCTGCATGGTGGCAGTATCGAATATGCTAAAATGAAGGGATGGAGGACAGTATGTCAGATGGGACAACTAAGGCCTGGAGAAGCTATGAGATATGGTGATATTGACTAATTAATCAGCAATTAGCAAGGAACTTCCAGATCTATCTATAGAGTAGTGATGACCTGAAGGTGCATAGACTGTGATGGGTAAGAGGAAGAAGAGAGGCCGGAGGGTGGTGGCTGGAAGGTGGGTGGTAAGGAATAGGAGGGATGTGGGAATGGCGCAGAGCCCAAGAGCACCCCACTGGGAGGGGTGTCTGGGAAGGCACAGAATGAGAAGGAGTTAAGTGTGTGTGGGTGAATGGGCAGGGGCCACTCATTCGCAGTTGATGCAGGACTCACCCTGGATGCCCCTCTCATTCCAAATTATCTGACTATGTGCACTCTTGCTTCAGAGATTGTTGCTGCTGAATTGGAGTGAGGGTACACCTAACTGAGAGTTCATTTTTCAGGCAAGGAACCTGAGCTCCAGCAAGGAAAAGGAGCTAGTCCTGAGTCCCCTGTTGTTAACAGCTGACTTGCTTCCTAGGCTGGGATCCTTCAGGTTCTGCCCCAGATACTCCCTGAGTCCCTCAGGCCCCACCTCCTCCAGCAGACCCTGGCTGTGCAAGAGCTGCTCCAAGCAAGTGCTGCTCCAAAGGAAGATAATGAGTTGGATGCATTGTTTTTCCCTATCAACCATCAATTTTTCACTTTCTGTGTATTTACATTTGCAATTGCCCCAATTTCCAGGGAAAACAGAAAAAAAAAAAACCAACGTAATTGAACAGAAGAATCATCTCTGAGGTTTTCCAACCTGAGAACACAGAGCTTTTGTTGTATTGCCAAGTCTAGGTCTGGCACCATGCACAGCCCCCATCTCTAGAGGGCAGACGGCAGAGGTTTACATGGTGCTGTCTGAGTTAAAGCCCCCACTTGTCTATACACTGGGGAGAGGTGTTTTGTCCATTACACATTGGTGTTGAGCTGTAAATGACCTGAAGGCAGTGTGTGGCCTTTCAATATTTTGTGGTGGAAGAGGTCATGTTGAAGTGAGGGGCTGAAGGGAAAGTATGTATTGAAACTTTCAGGTTGAAATTGCTGTCCCACAGACATGGCAATTTCATAAGATTCAACCTAATAAATACATATGCCGCTAAATTCTTCATAAACACCCCACAAGGAAAACATCTTACTTTTTTATTTTTCCTGATTAGGACGATGAAACCCAAAAATAGAGAAATGGGTGGATACTGAACCTGCCAACATAGGGCTGCCATTTTGGCCCCTATTCACAGGAGAGCCTTAACTCTGAGACAGAGGGGCTTCTTTCAGTACAGCTAAAATGTCCCAAAGCATCTTCCCAATACTTGCACCTTTGGTATGACCTTCAGGGTAGTTTCATGTGTCAGTTGCTAAGGCTTTCAGAATTTTATTTCTGAGTGTGTAAAGGGTCATTAAGAGGCTGGAAACACGTCCAAAATAGCAAGATGTTCCAGAGAGGCCAACTGTGGTCTGCTCTCTGCACTGGCTCCCAAAGGAATCTGCCCTGTCTTGAGTGGCCGGGTTCTCTCTGTGCTATGTAACCCCTTCCCAGCTGCGATTTAAGGGCAGTCCTTCCACAGGCTGGCTGACCACCCATGGTTTCTATGGCTTTTCTTGAAAGGTCAGTCTGGGCCAGTTTGGATGCCTTTCTTCAGAACTAGAAACTGAGGTCATGTTAGGTGCCTATGGTGGCTTAGGTGAAATGTCTTTGGGTGGATTTGGGGGCCGAGGCAGCCCTTCTGGGCCATTCTCCAGCTGAGGTTAAGAACAAGTTCGTTAGCAGAGCAAAGAAAGCATAACAGGACCCAAAAGAAGCAGAAACAATGCAAAGTACATCATGATAACTCTTCATCTTACTTTGCTTGCTTTCTCCTCATTATCCCAATCTTAGACACAGAAGAGCTAAAAACCAGAGGTTTCAATGATTCCTAACACATAGGAGCAGAGATGAGATGCTCTCACTTCTCCCTTCAAGAGTAAAATGAAGAATCATTTTTTGGGTGCCTGTAGCTTTCTGGTTCCAGTCCTAGACCACGAATACATTTACAATGTTCCCCCTCTTCTTGGTGGTGACACGAGAGGGTATCTGATACCTACCCTAGCAAATGACTGGTTTGAGAGGCTGTTGGCCAACCCAGGGGTGTTTTGCCACTTCTCCGATGAGTAGGGTTTAATCTTGACTATTGTATAGAGCTATCACAAATATTATTTCACTTGACCCTCCAATACTCATGTATTGGAAAAGACATGGTGGGCATCATAATTCTCATATTTCAGAAGGTAAAACAATGTCATACATTGCCATACCTAAAATCCAGGCTTCTTGACCAGGATTTTCTATGTGATCTCTCTAGTTCTTGGGTCATCTTCTAGTAAGATAACTCCTGAATTTATAAGCCCAACACTCTCAGCTCATGCTGGCCTGTGCTTACACACACACACACACACACACACACACACACACACACACACATCGTCCTTGAAGGTCTCTGCAATGTGCGTCATTATTCCACGCTCCCATCCCTCAGCTGAGGCTTGTTGCCCAATGGGCCCTAACAGTAATTGAATGGCTGCACTCAAAGGGAAAGCCTTTTAGCCATAGGAAGCAGTTTTGCTGATTCAATCTCATCATAATTAAGAGTCACTGAACTGTCAGACACATTGCCTTTTGGATTAGGCATAAAACAAAGACCCTGAACTCTCCAGACTCTTCTTGCTCCATAATCTGTCCATTCCATTATGTTTGTCCACCATTGGGGGAGGCTTGATCCTGAAGTCTGGGTTATCCTAAGGTAGAATATACGAAGCCCAAGCTAGGAGGGAACTCCAAAATTCTCTGGCCTCTACACAAGATTTCCAGAGTCTGAGGGCCAGTAGTATCCTAGAGCCAGATGTATGAGTGCCTCCTTTCCCATGTCTGTGTTCAGTGAACCCATAATGGTATCTTAAAATCAGCCACTATTGGGAGTATATACCCAGCAGAAATTGGCAAATGTCAAAATCAGAGGTTCTTCTCTCCTATCCCTCTGGAGAGCCGGTTGTTAAACATCTGTTCACTCACCACTGCCCGGGGCCCCCAGAGGCAGCATGAGAGCCTGCATGGTGAGTATGCATGGCAGCTGAAGGGACTGGACCACAGATCTCTCAGTCCTGATGTAACCTAGGATCTCTGCTTTTGTCTGCTCCACAGAACAACAATAGCTGACCTTGACTTAGCGCTTAAACGTGCACCAGTTCTGTGCTGAGGCTTTACAAATATTAACTCACTTAATCTCTTTAAGATCCTAAAAGTAGATAGAATTAGTGATTGCCTTTTTTTAAATTTTTTTTTAAGGTTTATTTATTTTTGAGACATAGAGACAGAGCGTGAGTAGGAGAAGGGCAGAGAGAGAGGGAGACACAGAATCCGAAGCAGGCTCCAGGCTCTGAGCTGTCAGCACAGAGCCCGACGCAGGGCTCGAACTCACAGACCGAGAGATCATGACCCGAGCCGAAGTCGGCCACCTAACCGACTGAGCCACCCAGGTACCCCAGTAATTGCCTTTTTGCAGATGAGGAAATTGAGACTCAGAGAGGCTAAGTAATTCACCTCAGATCACTCAGCTAGCGAGAGTGGTACCAGGATTTATATTTAGACAGTCTGACTCTTAACCCCACACTCTTAACCTCTATGCCCTATTTCTTCCCCATATCAGCTTTACCATGGGAAAAAAATTCCCAGTTAAAAAAAATGTTAAGAGGGGCGCCTGGGTGGCTTAGTTGGTTGATCGTCCGACTTCGGCTCAGGTCATGATCTCACGGTCTGTGAGTTCGAGCCCCGCGTCGGGCTCTGTGCTGACGGCTCAGAGCCTGGAACCTGCCTTGGATTCTGTGTCTCCCTCTCTCTCTCTGCCCTTCCCCTGCTCATGCTCTGTCTCTCTGTCTCAAAAATAAATAAACATTAAAAAAATTAAAAAAAATGTTAGAAAGTCAAGTTAACATTTTCACTAAAGTATTAGTTGAGGGAATGAGTATTCCCTTCTATCCTCCTGCAAACTGCTGCTTCTGGTTCTGAAATTTAGTGAAAGTTGCTTGCTCAGACTTGGTTCAATCAGTAAGTACACTTTGGAAACCTCAACATTGTTCCACTCCTCCCACCTGAGTTTCGGATGGGAGACTGAGCAGATCCCACTTGAGTGATGGAATCACTCAATCACACTGAAAATGACATCTAAATAAATAAAGAAAGTCAAGCACACCATCTGGGCCCTGCACACAGCTTGGGCTCACACAGCTGCTGGGTGCTGTTTATTCCAGGCTGTCTTGGATAGAGGAGAAACTTGAGTTCAGCTTAGGGTAGAGAATTTTCCAGGTGTCTGGGTATGAGCTGAAACCTATTAGTGCCAGGGAGTAACCTGCCCTGGAGTGCCCCAGGTCTACATTTTTTCAAAACTCCCAATCCCACCTCTGGACCTTCAGCCACGCCATGCTACTCATGGTTACCTAAGCAAGCCCCAGGCTTTTCCCCACTGAATTGAATGAAAAGATCCAGTCAGGCCATGGCTGTCACCTTTGTTCTGACACATTAGCTCTAGTTGCAGCCTCTGTGTCATAGGTTCTTTGTATCTAAAATTAGAATAATGAGCTACCATGTGGGTTATGGTGGGGGGTACAAGATGACCCATGTGCGATGCTTAGCACAGTGTGGCACGTGGCCAGGACTACATATGAGTCAATAGTGACTAATCGGAATGATGTTGATGTTAGTGCTTTACCATCGTTCTCTCCTTGCCCCCATTCTCACTGTCCCCTGCATCTGGATCTCTCAGTCCAAGCTCTCCCTATGGCAAGGCCCAGCTCATAGGATTCTTTAAAGACTCCTGTGGCTCTTCCAGGGAGAGGCGTCCTCTCTACCCTCACAGAATATGTTACAACACTGCTTCTGGCTTCTAGAAAGACCAGTTATATTTGTCCTGAGATCTCAGCAGTCTTGGCAAGTTTTCATGGCAAATATCTTTGCTATTTAGGGTCATATCAAGGCCAGACTCAACTCCCATTCTGTCCTCATAGGTGAGTGCCATGGCACACCCCTTGGCCTCTCTGGTCTTTGGGCTATCTAAGGTCTCCAAATCAAGTACCAAGCTCCAGTTGGGATTTAACCTGGTATGTTTTTCATGTCAGCATGGCCCTTGCAGAATCTGTAGACTGACTTAGCAGGCTCTTCGTGGGGGCTGGGGTGGGTGGTAGGAGTTCTCTTCTTGTATATGATGGTCATGGGTATATTTCAGAAAATACACCTTCAATTTCTGAGATGCTTAATGATATCTCATTGGCTTAGCTCTTTCCCGGGGCCATTAAAATAATAATTTCTAGTTATCAAAGCTCCCTATGTACTGATCACTGTGATAAAGAGAATATGCAATATTTTATTTACTCTCCTCAGCATCTCTACGAGATAGGCACCCTTATTATCATCACTATTTTTAACAGATGAATAAGTTGAGGCTAAGAGAAGCAAAGGAACTGACCCAGTTCACAATGCTGAGAAACAGCAGAATGGAGACTGGAGCCCAGAACATCAGACTCCAGACCCAGAGTTCTTAATCAATATCATGTTGAGTTTGCCAGGGTGCCTCTGAAGTTTTGCCTCTGTGTGTGTGTGTGTGTGTGTGTGTGTGTGTGTGTGTGTGTGAGAGAGAGAGAGAGAGAGAGAGAGAGAAGCAAATTATGTAAGGAAACCTACAAATGTAGCCAAAGAGAACAATGGCTACGCTGAGATAAGTGTTGTTCTTTGAAATAAGCAAGGCTGTCCTCAGAAGATATTTTATCTTATTTAGAAATTTAAGTCTCTGAATGATGATTGATAGACTGACTAAATTCTAAAATTTTAAATAAACATTCTGGTCTTAGATGAAAGATAAAGATGGAGAAACCACTTACTCAGATAAATATTTAGCCTCACACAGAATGTTGGGGATTCAGCCTGCTTTTGTTTAGGACTCTCAGTGTTGTTTGTCTCCAAATAAGAACAAAAGACTCCAGCATATGGCCCCCAGGAAGCAGTCTGGTTGACAGCAAATCCTTCCAAGGGCTCCAGAGGAACCGTTTAGATCTTAAGTTTGCTCAAGTGTTGAGAAAGTCAATTGTTCACCAATTCTACTCACATATGGATTTACTCTGCCCATGGGTTCCCACTTTTTGGTACAGTCTCTCCTCTGCATCTCCATAAAATAAACTGTGTGTGGTCTCAGTGAGAGGCAGGCACCAATGTCCTCTCTCCCATTTGGAATCATCTGCTCATTTCCCTGTTTCCATAGCTTTCCCCCTGGTGATACTTCACTACATTATAATTAGTTGTCATATATCCTTCTCTTTTACTACCCTATGAGCTCTGGGAGGATCAGCAATTCCCTACTATGTAGATGATTAATAAAGATTTGGAATTAATATATAAGTGGTTCTAGCATAGGACTTTTTCAACAGAGGGATGAACAATTAAGACTATCGAGGTATATCTAGAAGGATGAGCCATACTAGAATTTAAAAGGAGCCTTTCAAAGCGTGCACTATAGTATCCACACACATGCCAACTGGTTCTATTGTCTTTCTTGGATCATCCAATCAGAGTTTATACTGCAGCCAGCTCCCCAGCCCCTAAAGAGGGGATTATTTGGGTTGGCCCAGCATCCTTCTGCACCCTAATTCCAGACTTCCATCTTCTTCAAGCACCACTGAATCTGTGCCTTTCAGCTTTCAGATTGTCCCCCATACACAGCAGGGTTCCGGCAAGATTGGTGTCCAGGTGTTCTCAGTGAGGAGCTTAGTCAGTTAGCCCAGAAATCTCATTCCCTTTTCACTGGATGCTTTCTTGTGGTTGGGCCAAGTCATGGTATTTCATTAGGATAATAAAAGGGAGAAAGTCAAACTCTTAGAATGTGAAAGTCTCTCACATAATAAAAGCTGACTGGTAATTTATGGCTGTTCCACCTGAGGGTGACTTTGGGATCAATACACTTTCTAGTTGGACTTTCAGAGACTCAATTCAGCATATCATTAGTGGACTACATCAGCCAGCTCACCTCCCAGAAGGCAGCCAGCACCATCCAGCTCATCCTTAGACTGGAAATCTGAGTGGGTAGGCTGGTTGAGTGGTCTCACCAGCTTCTCATCATCTCCCTCCACCTTGGAGACAATTCTACCTAACACAGAGCTTAAGCAGCTTGGCTCTGTAGTGGTACCTGAATCTTTTCAGACTGCATCTTTGCAGACTTTGCCTCCTCATCACTTGTGGGGGAAAAGATGTGCATTTCAACTCCCTTTGTACATCCAAGGCAGTGAGTGTCCACCATCTCAAAGCCCGACCAGATTCACAAGTCAGGAGTCATAGCTACCACTCCACTGACTCTTCCTTCCTTCCTGCCTTCCATGGCAGTCTTCACAGCCATGAGGGAACTTCCGGGTCCCAGGCTCATTTTTGCCTGAGCAGGCTCTCTTTCCTTCTTTTCTGATTAATGAGCTGCTATGGAGTTGGCACACTGTTCTGAATGTGGCCAGCCAACCCTTCCCGTGTCACAGATCTAGTCTCTGTGTGACCTACTGGTCTTTGCAGAGCAGGGAGTAGAAAGGGTGCACATTACCCAGAGCTTCCTACACAAGGCTCACCCTTGCACATGTGAATACTCCTCTCTAACGCCATGCATTAAACACGTTTTTGTCAGCAGCTGCATGTAAGGCTTTATTCATCGGGCGTCTTTCCTGTGGTAGGTGTCAGGTGCCATGGAAATACAGACATGATTCATTGACTCTTATCCTCCAAGAGTAGCAATCTTAGGACAGATGTGACAGGAGCGTGAGTAACTAGGAATTGTGGTAAAACATAAGTACCATAATGGTGGTAAAAATAAAAGCCTGCAGACATTTAGAGGAGAAGTTATTTCTAGGTTGATGAGATGAATTAATTATGCTTAATTTATGTGCTTTATAGTCAAGATGGTTGTATATGAGGTTTGCTTAAAGAGGGGTGGTAGGAAGCCCACTCCTTCTGGATTCTTCTAAGAATAGATTGTTTCTCTAAATCCCCACTCCCTGTGCACCCCCTGGTACTGAGGCCTAGAACCAGAAAGGCTGCCAGGTGCTGGGTGGGAGATAAAGAGGCATGAAGAAAAACAGCCTTATCTGAGGGGTCCCCCCCAGAGGCCACGCTGTCTGATGCTGAGTAGCAGCCTCTCTGGATCTTCCTCATTGGAGAGACTCTCAGGGCCCCTCAGGAAAAGGATGAACCCACGTGCTGATCTCTGAGGCAGTCTCGAATTGATACCTCTTATTGGCAAAACAGGTCCCTGTGCTATTAGGAGTGGTGACAGCTTTCAGACGGGGCATAAACCAATTGTTAAAGACCCCTCGGCATTATTCACCAGGCGGGAGAATTAGTTTTGGTATCCGGGAAAAACAGCCGTTTGGGTAATTACATTCTGTTTCCCTGCATCTCCTCTAACGCATTAGCAGGAGATAATATTCCACACTCTAAGTCCAGAACCATCCCACAGAGCTGCTATTAAACAGCTGTCACCTTCCTCCCCATAACTGGATGTATTTCTCGGCAGGAAGAATGAGTCCCTGTGTATGCGTGCGTGTCAGCCGCATCGATCCTGGCATGCAGGAAACGTACTGCCAGAGCGAGGGGCAATGCGCGCAGTGGAAAATCCCCACGCTACTTGCTGGGAAATGAGGTTCTGGGTGTGGCTCTTGCTGTGTGACCTTGGGTAAGTCACTTAATTTCTCTGGTGCCTGGGTTCCTAAGCTGTAGCACCGGGAGGCTGGGATAGGTGGGATCTGTAGTTTGGGGTCACTCTGTGGGCTCTTTATCAGCACAGCAAGGGCTTTCCATGACTCTGGCTTTGGGTTGAAAACTCAAAACAGATGGACCACGTGATCCTTGGATAATGTGGCCTATCCACTGCCACCAACCGCTGAAAGTAAGGGCTGTGGAGGCCCTGGACCCAGTTCTTTGTTCCTCATTGACCTAAGGTCTAAGAAGACTGGCCGCCTTTGAAACAAATTATATTTGCCTCATCCTTTCTTTCACTTCATTTTTTCTCATGATCCGTATCAGGCCTCTGACCTCACTAAAGTAATGGGAAGTTAGGGAGGAAAGGATGGAGGAAGGACACACAGATTCAGGGGTAAGATAGCCAGTGGGAAAGGGGCAGGAAATGGACAAGAAAGAGAGGAAGGGGGACTAAGGAAGGGGATGAGGAAAGGCCCAGGCAGGGATTGGGGAGGAGGAAGAATTAGAAGAGAATAGGAGGAAAGAGGGACAGAGTTGGAGCAGTAGTTATTGGAAGAAGGCCAAATACAGGAGGATGACAGGAGGTTATAGAAATTAGCCCTGGAAGTTTAAGAAATTCATTTCCTCTCTTCCTCTCTTCCTTCCCTCCCTCCCTTCTTCCTCCCTCCTTTCTTTCTCCCTGCCCCCCCTCCCTCTTTCTTTCCCTGTCTCTTTCCTACCCTCCCTTCTTTCCCTTCCCCCTTCCCTCCTACCCTCCTTCCTTCCCACAAACACTAATTAGCAACCCACAATGTGACACACAATATTCTACATCAATATGCTAGGTGCTAAAGATGCAAACATGAATAAAACATGGTCTTTGCATGTGAGGAGTATACAGTATGTTCGAAGGAGGCAGAGTGTTTAATGTGTGACAAGGTGTGGAAGGAGGAGCATAGGAGGGGTGTGTACACAGCAAGGAATGTTGATAGATTCTACTGTGGGGAGGGAAGTAGGGTCAGGGAGGTTTCATGGAACTGGACGGGCCTTGTGTGATGAGAAGAATTTCTATGCTGTTCTGTTATGCAGCTCCCTCTCTTTAGCTTTGTTGAATTATCTTCCTCCACACAGACCCTGAGTTAGTCGCTCTGTCCCCCATATTTCTGTCTCTCTGTGCAAATCTGCATTCACCTCACTGGGTTGTAATCACTTCGTAACATGTCTGTCTTACTAGACTGAGCTCTTTAAGGCCAGAAAACTTGGTTGAATTGCTTTTATATTTATATTGTCCAGGACTTAGCACATTACCAGCAAATAGCAGATTCAAAAAAAACCCAAAACCCAAACCAAAGCCCATTGAATGGAAATGTTAGGCACATGTTACAACTCTTCTTCTGGTTTCCATTTCCAGGGGTTGCCATGACAACTAACTCCCAGTCTAGTATTTCCATCACATCACCACCATTTTGGAGAAAGATGTTTCTCTGAATGCTTTTATCAACATTCATGCCTTCCCTTCCCCTTTTCCCCCATTTCTTCTTCCTTCCATCCTCTTTCTTTTGCACCTCTCTCTTCCTCTCCCCAGAGGTCCTGAGTAGAAGTGGGTTAGCCTCAGTTTTCCTTTCATACTGGCCATCTAGAACCTTTATCTCAGGGTACAGGGTTTCAAGGATCTCTTCTCAGTCAGAGCCTGGGGTATGCATTAACATAGATCAGTGGGAATGTCTCTTTCCTGGAAGCAGGGATCTCACTTTGGCTTCCTTCTTCCTGGGGGGCCTGCATCCATCACTGCTGGGGTATTTCTTGGAAAGCAGCATATCCAGAAAACTGGAGGCATGGCCTTTTACACAGAGTGGTGCCTCTATGAGCTCATACCACTCAGCTCCAAAAATGTTAGTGTCATGACTTTAAAGCATAGGTGGAAGTCGCCCGGCCTTATCTCTCACACCCTCATGAAACTTTCACTTCTACTAGGACATGTCTCACTGGACCACCACCACCACCTCTAGATTGCATGGTTTTCTAGACTGTAGTTGGCTTGGCATACACGTAGGCTGCTCAGTCTATTTTTTGGAGGGAATTGTGTTTTGTGATCTTTGCACATAAGCCCAGAGACCTCAGTAATGGACATATTCAAAAACTCAAAATAAATAACTCTTCAATTCATCATTCCCTCCTCCAAAGGCAGGATTCTTAGAAAGCTGGCAGGATTTAAGTCAACAATTCAGACTCAGTCATCTCTTCAGAAAAGTTATTAAGAAATGTATGGAGGAAACTAGATTGCAATCTGTTTGTGAACAGCATTGGAAGAATATAATACCTTGGCTGGAAACCGGAGTAACACTGGAGTGAATTGGCATCCCCTCCCCTAAGAGACCTCCTTCTTCCTCTCATTTTGGGAGTGAGATTATGAAACTCTCTCATGGTCTCACTGAAATAAATCTAAATCTTTCAGCCCTTAAAAATGTCACCCAAACTCACAGTCCCTCATTATTATGAACTATAAACACAGATTCAAAATGGGGAAAATCTAAATATTACTGAGTTAATGCTCTACATTGCACTGGAGTCTTTCATGATTACAGATTAATTACAGGGAGGATTTCTATACAGATTCAGCTACCCCACCTCCATGGCAGATACCTGGCATTTTCGGACTAGGAAAAGAAATGCCCAGCTTAGGTAATGATAATAGCTGGCATGGCTGACAGGCTCTGATTTCAGTTACATCTCCTTGGCCACTCTGGAAAGGAAACTGTACGAGGAGTTGTGATGACTTCTCTGAAATGCAGGGCAGTAGTTAAACTGAGGAAAGGCCAGCTAATGAGGCTGTCTTGACATGGGCTTCGTGCCACTGCTTAGAAAAGCTGGAAGCCCCTAGCGCACTTGCACTAAGAGGGAATCCAGTTCTGATAGAAATTCTGCCAGTTCTTTCTGAAGGACACACTGTCCTTGAGGAAAAAGCCAGCTATCATTCCTTACACGTGCCCTGTTTTTCACTCTTAAGGAAACTGAAGCCCCACTCATGGATCCTTGCCAGGTTCTCCCTTAAAATGGATAAAGGAGAGCTAGGGCTTGGCGCAGGGGTCAGGGGCCTCCCAGAAGCTGGGTAAAGCTGCTGGTGAAGATGGAATGTGGAATAGAGAGCAAGTGTGGGTAATGGAGTAATCCTAACATGTTCCTTCTCATTAATTTATTCATCCATTTATCTTTCATCCATCTAGCACATCCTTACTGAGGACTTCTTAAGCTTCAGGTGTCAGGCCATCATGTGAGTTGGTAGGACCAATTTTGGTGATTGGGGGTGGGAAGGGGAAGGAAAGGTAAAACTCTAAGGAGAAAGAGAGAAGAAAATCAACTTTAAAAAAAGATTTCCCATGGCAATTTTTACACAGCTTGTCTGACTGAGTCTAATCTCATCGTTTTTGAGTTGTCATTATAATGGCTCTAATTCTATGAGAAAAAATAACTAGGACTTAGAGGGGTTGAGTTAGGTGAGTGCCATATGTGGTTCCAAAATCTTTTTACTGTAGTGCACTGACCTCAGAGAGCTTACCACCTAGATAAACAAGAATACATTTTTGTGTGCTGGATGAACCAAGAGTTGGAAGGCTCTATATACAACACAGACCAGTACTAAGAATGAAATCACTCTCTATAAGAAGTCATGAGTTGTGAATGTCTTAAGGCTAGTTAGTTCCAAATAAGTGGTTTAAATGATGATGCCATAAAAAGTGTTCATGGATACCACTGGGGGATGAAATGAGCATTATGATGGCCTTTGATGAGTAGATGGGATTGGGACAGGTGGAATGACCATTCCTGGCCTGTTCCAAGAACAGATTATTGATCTGGTGGGCTAGAGTGTGGGATTTAGTTAGAGGACAAAATGGAGAAGGGTAGGCAAGAAGGTTGGGCTCAGAGAAAGAAAGCTTCAAGTCTTTGAATGTTACAAATGATAGTGATCTTGACCAGGAAAAAGATGTAAGAGATGCTTACAAAAAATGCATTTGCCTGTCAAAGAACATGGGTGGGATTTTGCCTTACATCATCGTCTTTTGCCAGGAGAGAATATAGGGTAAACCAAAGAGATTAACATATAGTTTGTGGGGCTCTGAGCCTGACTTAGAACTGAAGTCTATACCTAGAAGGACTGAGTATTTGCTGGAACATCTTAGAACTTTAAAATATTTTGTCTTCTCACAGTGAAGGAAACAATCAGCAAAACTAAAAGGCAACTGATGGAATGGGAGAAGATATTTGCAAATGACATATCAGATAAAGGGTTAGTGTCCAAAATCTATAAAGAACTTATCAAACTCAATAGCCAAAAACCAAATAATCCAGTGAAGAAATGGGCAAAAGACATGAATAGACACTTCTCCAAAGAAGACATCCAGATGGCCAACTGACACATGATAAAATACTCAACATCACACATCATCAGGGAAATACAAACCAAAACCACAATGAGACACCACCTCACACCTGCCAGAATGGCTAACATTAACAACTCAGGCAACAACAGATGTTGGCGAGGATGCGGAGAAAGAGGATCTCTTTTGCCCTGCTGGTGGGAATGACAACTGTTGCAAAACAGTATGGAGGTTCCTCGAAAAATTAAAAATAGAACTACCTTATGACCCAGAAATTATACTACTAAGTATTTATCCAGATACGGGTATGCTGTTTCGAAGGGACACCTGCACCCCAATGTTTATAGCAGCACTATCAACAGTAGCCAAAGTATGGATAGAGCCCAAGTGTCCATCGATGGATGAAGGGATAAAGAAGATGTGGTAATATATATATGTACACACACACACACACACACACACACACACACACACACACGAGTCACTTGAGTACTACTTGGCAATCAAAAAGAATGAAATCTTGCCATTTGCAACTACATGGATAGAACTAGAGGGTATTATGCTAAACGAAATTAGTCAGAGAAAGGCAAATATCATATGACTTCAATCATATGAGGACTTTAAGATACAAAACAGATGAACGTAAGGGAAAGGAAGCAAAAATAATATAAAAACAGGGAGGGGGACAAAACATAAGAGACTCTTGAATATGGAAAACAAACAGAGGGTTACTGAGGGGGGGGGTTGTGGGAGGGGAGATGGGCTAAATGGGTAAGGAGCATTAAGGAATCTACTCCTGAAATCATTGTTGCACTATATGCTAACTAACTTGTATGTAAATTTAAAAAATAAGTTAAAAAAATAAAATATTTTGTCTTCTTTGTGTCCCATCAAAATTGTTATGGAAACTCTTTCCATGAAGTCATTGAAAAGGGGCTCTCTCTGGTGATTGTTTAGCTGGAGGCACAGTTGGACAACTGGAGTTGGGGGTGTGGTCATGCAATATTATCATGACTATGATAATTATGATTCACAATATGATAGTCATCTGAAGTTTCTTTTTTCTGAACTTTGTAGACCCACTCCCTCTACCTTCCATTCAGAGTTGCTCTCACTCTTTCCTCGCACTGCCTTGAATTAGGGAGGGAGAATATAGATTTTCACAGTAGGATCTGGACTTTTTGAGAGTGAAATAGATCTTAGAGTCAAAGAAATTGAGTCTTGAGTATCTGTAGAATCAACAGGTCTCCAAATAGGCCTATAAGTAAAAGACACAGAGTGAGGCAGAATGTAAAAGGGTGTGGAAGAGACCCTTTAGATTGGAAACAAAGAGAAAATTAGAAAAGGTGAACATTTGAGTGGTCCTGTTAGGGCAACAAGGTCTGTGCATTTCCTGTACTTGGTGGGATTTATCCTGGCAGGGGCATAGGAAGGAGATGAAGTCCAGAAGGTTTGAAAGGACTTGTAAGCAAGAAGGCACATGAGCCCTGGGTTAGCTCTAGGCTGCTTTAGTAGAGTGGAGGGGGTCACCTGGGAGATAGTGGGTAGAAAGGACCTGAACCAGAGCAGTATGGGAGAGCATGGAAAGTCTCAGTGTCTCTCCAAGAAGAGCCTGGACGTGGCTAAGAGATTGTGGGTAGACCTGTGGAGGTCTTATAGATGGAGCTGAGGTGATCTAGGTGGACCAGATGACCTGCAAGAGGGACTCGTTCAGTCATACTTATGGGGCTGACCCGATGACTGAAGACCAACAGGAGTGAACCTCTCAGGGGAAGTCAGAGTAGATGGATCTTTCATTACCAGATGGCACAGAAGTCTTCCTATTTTTACTTGCTCCCCAGAGCAATCAGAAGGAAAATGGAAAATAGGAGAAATCAGAACTATCTGATTATCTATCCAAGAGAAAAAAAAATTCCCATTCAGAGTTTACTTTAACTCTTAGCTCTAGATTAAGCTGTTTGCCATCAATGGAAATGAAGGGTTCTCCTAAGAGCCAAGTCAAGTTTCGTTTTTGCATATGGACTGTAAAGTTTACATCCTCTATATGATGTTTAAAATCATTTTCAATGGGCCGATTCTCTTATATGAAAATGGATCTGGCTTTTCTTGCCTTACTATAGCTCTCTTAAGCATGCCCCTTTCCTGGTTGAGCATGGGCTGGTCCTCTCTCTGAAAATACAAACTGAGATACAAAGTTACAATATGCTTATCATTCACTTAACACTTTATCAGGATGCCATGTATTCCATTTATTTCTATTAAGAACATTAAGAACACTGACTGAACATTTGGCTGTGCCAGGCTTTATGGCTAAATGGTGAGGATCTGGGACAAGTCTGCCCATAGAGTGGGGAACAGAAATGCATAGGTGTTAAAGTCACTTTCTAATCTTTCCAAGGCTGAGAAATAGCAGGGAGAGGTTGAAGGAAAAATAGAATAAGAGGTAAAAAGTCACAACTTGGTCATTTGATAATTATAGAACCTTAACTTCTTTGGTCTCAGTCTGTAAAATTAGGGAGAAAAGAAAAAAATTCCTTTAGGACTTTTCCAGATGCTAAATTATATGAAATCTGTGATTTTTAAAAGTGAAGAATTGTATAGTTAACAGAAGCCCCAGAAGGCAATAGAGTTGGTACAATACAGCAAATACAAGTTCATCTGCTATTCAATTCTGTTGTACCATTTTCAGAGCAGTGGCCAAGTCCTAACTCAAACAAATCACATGGGTGTGAGTATATCACTGATCACTAATTTGGGTCATCTTGGCAGTGTTCAGGATCTAGGCAAGGAGTTTCCCATATGGTGTGTACTAGAGGTCCTACTCTTGCAATTATTATTATTAATGTTAATAATTATTATTTTGGCAGGGGAGAATATGGAATCTAAGCTTCTGCTACTGGGTGCGTTTTTCTTTGCCTATACTTACAAAGTAGAATGCCCACCTAAAATGGTTAAGTGGATAACTGAAACCACCTGAAATATTGATATATTTGCCTTGTTTACAGTTTCTTCCTGATGATGTCAATTTTCCACTCTGCTTTGCATTCATAGACACTTTCTCACACTGCTCCCTCTTGACTCATTTATTCATTCACTCATTCAACACTCCACAAAAATTCATGGTACCCCTATCATGTGCCAGGCTTTAAGCCAAGCGCTAGGGATGCAGATTTGAGGTGGAAAGCGCACAACTTAGCAGAGGGGGCGGGGAATAACAGAAGCAAAAGTCAAACAGGCCATAGTACTTGGATAATCCGCCCAAGTCATATGAAGCCTTGCCGGAGTTATGTGGATTGAGCACTGGGCTACCCCTTGTACCACACTTAATGAGGTCTGTGGCCAGAACCAAGGGTTGGGGTAAGGGCATGTTGGGAGTAGTCCTACATCTGACAAAAGAGCCCATCAAATGGTGACTGTGACTCCTTTTCTATTTTTTGTCTGAAAAGCAACAACCAATGATGAGAAATAGTGGCGCCTCATATACTAGTGGGGCTTCTGATGAAGTTGCACCATATAATATCATAGCATAGAAATGCAAATATGATTTTTAAAAGTTCCAAGGAGTTTGAGTTGTTTAGTAAATCCTCCAGCCTTGGTTCTGGAAGCATAGAGTCCAGTTACAAGGTGGTGAGGAAATAGGAAGCCAGTTTATGCACTGGGACAGATTCCAGGTCAGTAGGTAGGAAGATTCCACCCTTCTTAATCAATGCAAGCTCAGAACCTCCTAGTTTGCACAAGAGGTGAACTTTATGGTGGGTCGAGTGGCCAGACCTCATAGCCTTTCCTAACTTTCTCTTTTTTCTCCTCTTTCCTCCCTCTTTTTCTGAGATTTGTTATTTCCTTGGAGAATCCAATGGATCACAACTGTGATGTTTAAACCCTTTAAAACCCTGGGTCAAGGCCCAGATAAAACTCTTAGGGTACAACCAAAGTAAACTGGAATGTTCAATATGACTTTGCTAAAGACTGGGAAAAGCAAGGAGGAAAACAAACTCTAGTGCATGCCATAAGCTTAAGCTCTATTCTTTGTTGACCCTGAAGAGAAAAGAAAAGAGTTTTCCCAAGACTCTCCTTCCTAGCTTCTAGTGCCTTCTCTTGTAGTGACTGCAACCTTAGGTCTCATTACCCAAGAGCTCACTCCAATTTAATTTCTTGACCCCTAGAGGAAAATATTGGACCCTGTGTCTAAGTCTTCGCCTTTACCATGTGATCGACACCAGAAAGCCTTCAGTCTCAACTAAAGACTGTGGTCTTGACCCTGAAGCCTTCCTTAGGATCACCATGTGCAAATGCCCCACAAAACCCCTCACTATTCATGTGCATGTATATACCTGTGTGCAACATGTGTATGCATGTGGAGTGAGGTCTCCTAATGAGAAAATGACAGGTACATGAAGGGAAAGGAGGAAAAATTGGGTTATGGAAAAAAGGAGGAGAGGAGAAAATCTATGCTTAGAATACAGAAGAAAAGAGAGGAAGACTTTACGTGTGCACACCCCAGATCTGGCTCCTGAGCAGCCAATCTGGCCATTTCAGTTGTTGTCCATCTGCCTGGAGTAAAAGTGGACCAGGCTTCGCTGATTACTGGGGTGTCTCAGCAATCAGACGGCCAGTTCCAAGGCCCAGGTTTTTTCCACTCACCAAAAGAGAGGAAGAAAGTGGAGAAGTGAAAGTGAATTCACAGGCAAGCAAAAAGACAAAGACATCCAGAGTTTGGGAGAGACAGAGGGAAGGGAGGCTCAGGGTGAGGAGATGTAGACTGTCCACAGGATGCCAAAACAAACACCACTAAGGGTAATGATCTGTCCGCCTTCCTGTATTGATCATCAGACAGAGTAAACAAACGCTATGATTCTGAATCGGGTAGATGCTTTGGCGTTACAAATAACCACAGGAAAGGAGTGAGGGAAGGGCCATGCCAGGGGAAGAACGCCAGAGAATGGACAGATCCTTTAACATTAGTATGCATGCATGCCCAGTGGATATGTGAGAGAGTGTGGAAGATGCAGCAAGCAAGGGCTTGTGTTTGCACGCTGACAAGAAAGATATCAGTCCTGAAATGATAAGGAAAACAGAGAACATCTTTCCTTGTAATTTTCTGCTTTATGTTTTAATCCATATAATGTAATTCTGGGAATTTCTCACCTCAGCTTTACATACTCATAAGCTCAAGTCCACAGGACAGAGGCTTTGGGCTACTCACAGGATCTCCTTGACCTCCAGAGAGAGGAGTGCAGGGAGACTGTCCATGCCTAGCACTTCCAGAGACCAAAGTGACTTTCTGCAAAGGTCTGTTCCACTGCTGTCCCGGCTGTGTTCTCCTTTACCTGTGTTCCTGAACCATAAACCTATAGACAGGCTACCTCCTGACCCTAGACATGAGTTGCCTGTCTCTGTAGCATGAGGAAGCTAATCAGTGCCAATGTTTTAATTATATTTACATTTCACTAGTGATTGAAAGGACCAGCTTATAAAAGCAAAAGAAAGTTGAGGCATTCAACCTCTCTGGACCTTTTAAGGCAATAGAGTTATTATGTCCATGTGAATTTCCAGGAAGAAGCTTCTAATTAAAGCTTATTGCTTCTCAGCTGCCATTGGCCAGCAATGTGGCTCATCCTTCCTGTTCATTAGAGCAGAACAGGGGTTGTAGCCTCACAGAGCCTGTGCCCACCTTCCGGCCCACTCCCCCAGTGAGCTCGGGAGGATCCCAAGGCTGCCATGATGCCCTCTCACCCCCACTGTGTATGACTTGGGAACCAGACAGGATATTGCACCTGTGTTGTGGAAGGAAATGATAAGACCCTAGTCTATCAGTTGCATGAATGATTAATGAGTGGTAATTAGTCAATGTTGTTAAGCATTTTATAGACACAAAATGCTGGCTAAGAGCTAAATAAAGAAGCAAAAGAAGCAAAACCCAAAGGATTTTACATTCATCCAAATACTGTTTATGGAATCTCAGAATATTGGAGCTGAGGGAAGGAGGGTTTGGAGAGACCATTTGCCCTGTGATTTGCAGACTGAATTGTAGGGCCTCTGGGCACCTATCAAGCAAATGTTTCCCTGTGTTTCTTTTTTTTTTTTTTTTTTTATTATAATAGTTTATTTTCAAATTGGTTTACATATAACACCCAGTGTTCATCCCAACATGTGCCCTTTTTAATGCCCATCACCCCCTCTCCCCCCTCCCTCATCCCCCTCACCCTCAGTTTTTTCTTAGTCTTTGAGAGTCTCTTATGTTTTATCTCCCTCCCTCTCTGTGTCTTTTTTTTCTTTCCCCTCTTCCCCTCCCCCTGGTTTTTGCTTAGTTTCACAAAGTCCACCTATTCGTGGAAACATATGGTATCTGTCTTTTTCTGACTGACTTATTTCACTTAACATAATACCCTCCAATTCCATCCATGTTGCTACACATGGCCAGATTTCATTTTTTCTCATTGCCACGTAGTAGTCCATTGTATATAAGTACCATAACTTCTTTATCCATTCGTCAGTTGATGGGCACTTGGTCTCTTTCCATGATTTGGCTATTGTCGAAAGTGCTGCTATGAACATTGGGGTACACGTGCTCCTATGCATCAGCATTCCTGTGTCTCTTGGGTAGATTCCTAGCAGGGCTATTGCTGGGTCATAGGGTAGCTCTATTTTCATTTTTTTGAGGAACCTCCACACCGTTTTCCAGAGTGGCTGCACCAGTTTGCATTCCCACCAACAGTGTAGGAGGGTGCCTACTTCTCCACATCCTCGCCAGCATCTATAGTTTCCTGATTTGTTCATTTTAGCCACTCTGACTGGTGTGAGGTGGTATCTCAGTGTAGTTTTGATTTGTATTTCCCTGATGATGAGTGACTTTGAGCATCGTTTCATGTGTCTGTTGGCCATCTGAATGTCCCCTTTGGAGAAGTGTCTATTCATATCTTCCGCCCATTTCTTCACTGGGTTGTTTGTTTTTCGGGTTTGGAGTTTGGTAAGTTCTTTATAAATTTTAGATATTAGTCCTTTATCCGATATGTCATTTGCGATGATCTTTTCCCATTCCGTTGGTTGCCTATTCGTTTTGTTGGTTGTTTCTTTTGCCGTGCAGAAGCTTTTTATCTTGATGAGGTCCCAATAGTTCATCTTTGCTTTTAATTCTCTTGCCTTTGGAGACGTGTCGAGTAAGAAATTTGTGCATCTTAGGTCAAAGAGGCTTTTTCCTGTTTTCTCCTCTAGGATTTTGACGGTTTCCTGCCTCACATTCAGATCTTTTATCCATTTAGAATTTATTTTTGTGAGTGGTGTAAGAAAGTGGTCTAGTTTCATTCTTTTGCATGTTGCTGTCCAATTCTCCCAGCACCATTTGTTAAAAAGGCTGTCTTTTTTCCATTGGATACATTTTCCCGCTTTGTCAAAGATTAGTTGGCCATATACTTGCGGGTCCATTTCTGAATTTTCTATTCTATTCCATTGGTCTATGTGTCTGTTTTTGTGCCAATACCATACAGTCTTGATGACCACCGCTTTGTAGTAGAGGTTAAAGTCTGGGATTGTGATGCCTCCCACCTTGGTTTTATTCTTCAGTATTACTTTGGCTATTCGAGGTCTTTTGTGGTTCCATACAAATTTTAGGATTGTTTGCTCTAGCTTTGAGAAGAATGCTGGTGCAATTTTGATTGGGATTGCATTGAATGTGTAGATTGCCTGTGTTTCTTCCCCAAACAAATCACAACAAAAAAGGCAAACTAAGGTTCCACACTCACAGCATAACTTGAAGACAGAGAATGACAAAAACTTCAAAATAACCGTGAGTAAAAACAGAAAAAACACCACATCCTTGGGCTCTACTCAGGAAGACTTGGCCATTTGGTTCCCATTGCCCCTGCTGTGAGGAGCTCTGTCCAGGGGTCTGGGCAGAAAGGAGGTAAAATGTCTCCCAACTCTTGAGATAGAGAGTTAGTAATCCCTTCTGTATCTCCTTTCAAAACAAAGCCAATTCTGAGATCATTCTGTCTTTGGGGAAATTTAATAAACTTTAGGTCAATGCACAGGGGACTTTAAAATCTAATATTTGGTTAGTTTGGCCCTTATTTGGTACATAAATTTTAGGAACTGAATCCTTCTCTGACTGATTTGGTAGGTTAGGGCCCCCCTGTCAGTCTCTCATGTCACCATGGGATTTGGCCTGCCATCTCACCCACCAATGGCTTGCAACTGAAAGAATACCTTCAATCTCGTCTAGCTTTCCAGACTGCCATACCTCCTTGCTTTAACTCAAGTCCCTCTGTCCCCTTAAAGTTGTGCTTCACCAACATCCCCTCTGATGTGCCCCAAGTGGCAGAGAAAAGTGATATAATCTCCCAGAATCTGGGGTATCACTTCCAGCAAAAAGGTCTTAAACCTCATGTTTTTAACATGGGAGACTCTCAAAGACTAAGAACAAACTGAGGGGAGAGGGGAGTGTGAGAGGGGGGAGAGTAGGTGATGGGCACAGAGGAGGGTACTTGTTGGGATTATCATGGGGTGTTGTATGGAAACCAAATTGACAATAAATTATTCAAAAAAATTAAAACAAAAAACCCCTCATGTTTTATTTTAAGATTTGTGTGTAGTTTGCATTGAAGCCCAGTGTATAGCCATGTTGGTTTAAATATAAAAATAGCCCTCTGTTTCATTATTTTGGTAAAATGTACCATGTGAATTCTGTGGGTTTGCATGTGTCCAGAGCACCACTACATATCCTCAAGGGACAAGGGTCCAAGTGTGAGAAACACCTGTCCCTTTATCCCAACCCACTTGTTAGATCCTGGCCCCTCCCAATTTTCTCACAGCCAAATGCCTTTAGCCACTTCCTGTGTGGATGGGGCTTGGGAGGTAAGGGAGTGAACCTGACCTCAGACCTGTGACAGGGCACTGAGAGTGGAGCCATCCCATTCTTCCTATAGGGGATGCCCTTAGACTTCACCAAGCAATTGAAGTTGAACAATTCACTGTTGGTTCAGTTTATCTTGATGACTCATACCAATTTTTTGTACCATTCTTAATTAAGAGTTGTCAAGGCCATTGGATCAACATCAGTCTTCGGAATTAGGGAAGGGGAGAAATAACCCTGTTTGATTTCCCACTAGGGTGCAGGCATGGTGTCATATAAGGCGCATACACTATCATATTTAGTCCCCACATGAATTAAGTCCTCACATGGAGTAGATGCCAACGTCTTCATTTTACACATTAATTATCTAGCACTGCAGGGTGTGATGGACACACAGCACCCAAACACTCAGTTAGCATTCAAATCCACGTTTTTCTTATCTGAATCCTATCTTCTTTCCACTCTTCATGATGCAGTGTCCCTTGCTTTTCTCTCTGTTGCATCTTTTGCCCATTTCCCTTCTTATGGCCTCTATCAAAGAATGAAAGAAACCGAGAGGAGGTGAGGTCAGAATGTACGAATTTGGCTGTCAGCTGTTTCAGGAAGATGGAGAGGATGTGGGAGAGGTGGTGGATTGAAACCAATGTCTAAACTGACATTTCTCCTATCTCTGGAATTTATTTATTTGGGTCCACCTCACAGGCACAGATAGAGACCTGGAGGGGGAACATAGCTTCACAAAGCCCCTCATTCATCACTAGCTGGAGCATCGGTCTCATTAATAACTGGGGCTTAATCCTCCACATTCAAATAGACTCCCATTACCCAAAACAATAATTTTTTTAATTATCCAGGCAGAATGGCAATCGCATATTGAATACTAAGGATGATTTAAAACTAATAAATACTTTTGGAAATTCCTTGAACATTTTAATGAATTAAAAGTTATGAAATATTTATAAGGAGTAACAACGCCATTTAGTACCATTAATAAAATAAATACATTAGTCAGAGAATGAAATTCATTACTATTTTACTACTAGACATTTATGTCAATGACTGAATATTGCTCCAAATTACTTGTAAAATAGACCAATTATTTTAGTGTGATTAATCTTTTCAATTATTTCTTTTATGTAGTTGTAATTTGAAAGTAATTTTCTTCTGGGAGGACAATGACCTCAGCACACCCGCTCCTTATTTATTTATATTTAAAAATCTTTTGTCTCGGCCTCCATTTCTGGGTTATTTCCAACGGTCAAATATTTAAAAGAGTCAACCTAGCAATCATTGTTCCTATGTACTTTGTGGGGCATTTTTAATTGGCTTTATTAGCAGTTATGAATAAGCCATTCCAACGTAAGGAAGTCTCTGCCAACAGCAGCTGTACATCCACAGGGAAAGGAGGGGCAGGCAAAATGCTTTCCTGGTTCTACCAGCTGGGGGCCTGGCTGATTTAGACCCCATCCTCAGCAGGGTGATAAGCACATCACAGGATGTTTTGGCTCTTCCTTGGCCACTAAGTTTCCCCACAGGATTAAACAGTCTTACTCCTTTGCAGGGCACATTGGATTCTGGGCACCCGGTCACAAAGGGAAATAAATGACTTTATCAGAGATACAAGCATAGATTGTGGGTGGGAAGAGAAGCGACTGCCTTCAAAATCAGAAAATAGATCGGGGTTTTGAAAGTTTCTGCTGGCAGGAGGGTGAACTTGCCCTTGGCCCAATGGCTCAGAAAAGGCACAGATGGAAAGGGAAAGGTGGGCCTGAGCCTGCAAACATACCCTGGGCTCATTGTGATGAATTATTCCTGGTTCCAGAATGAGGACATTCAGCTTTGTCAGGGGGTGCGGAAGGGGGAAGGCAATGGTATATTTATTGTGCCAAGCGCCGTGCCAAGGGCTGTAGCACAATATCAGTTTTTCATTTCTCAACAAATCTATAATTATGTGTCATTAGTCCCATTTACTGTTGAGAAAACCAAAACTCGAAGATTTTTAAAAACTCTTCTGAAGAGCTCAGAAGGGTGGTAAGTGATAGACCTGGAGTTCTACACTCATTCTGTCTGTTTCCAAAGCCTGTAATCTTTGTCCTCCATTGTAACCAGAAAGCCTTTATTCAGTGCTTACCATGAGTGAAGCACTGTTAGTTGCTAATTGGGGTACAGAGATTAAAAAGAAAAAGACACAGTCTTTGATTCTAGGAATTTAGCATCTATTGAGCAAGATACATAAATAACTCTGGAAAGAAGTAGACTGTTCTAAAAAGGAAATATATGGAGACATAATTCTGAGCTGAGACTTCTTGGAGAAGATAGCATTGGAGCTGAAATTTGAAAGAAGTACAGGGCTTGGGGAGACAGACATTGGGGATGGGAGGGGGAGAGCACTCTATAGGCGGCATCGGTGAAAAAAAAGCTTGAGGCAGGAGGTGTTTGGGGAAATGTGAGATCTCAGTGGTTAGAGGAAATCAAAATTTAAATGCTTATCTTGTAAACAGTACAATCCACAGGTAAGTTATGGGTGGGAAACGTTAGAAATAGGAGAATGTTTTGTAAATAGGCCTCACCCTTCATGTGGAGGGTATAATGAGAACTAAGGGACATGGCTGCGGCTGCTATTTCTCCATGGCTTTCACTTCCAAGCATTACATCTCACCACTGCACGGGTGACTCAGTCCCCTGAAGTGACCAAGTTGGGTGGTAACCACCTTGGTGCCAGTGTCAGGTTGGCAGTGCTGTGGCTCTTAACACCTGCTTGGCATTTGGTTATTGTTAGCATCACATAATTTTGCAGGAAGCATCAGAAGAGCCAATTTGCTTCTGTGACTAGCACTCTCTCCCTAATAAACTGAGCAGCAATGAGGGAGCACCTTTGTTTTTAGAGGCTTCAAGCAGGGGAGTTGCAGAGAGGTCAAGTAGCTCAGGGTATCATCTACAATGGGTCTCCACAGCCATCTTCTCATTTGACCCCCATGATTAAGCTCAGTTTTGGGTTAACCACTGACATATTGTTATTCCTATTTTAAATAAAAAAATAACCAATGTGCCAATTCTGATAGAGACCTTTAATATCCCTTCTGACCTGAAGAGTTGGCTCAGGTATGGCAAATATGAGGTGGAAAGGGGACTTTAATCCCAATTGCTGGTTCAGTGCTCATTCTGTGGTATTCCTGAACAAGACACATGGGAACCAGTGTAGAGGAAGACACCTCTACAAATGGAACATTTATTCAATACCTCTGGTGCGAATTAATGTAAGTTAGGAATGACCCTGGGGGAGCAGTTTTGTGCAAAGCAGAAGGAAGATTTTTAAGGCCGCCACACCAAAACTCAGTCCTAAGACAGAAGCAAGTTTCTATCTGTGTCACCAAGCATTCAGTCTAGTATGTGCTCCATAAATGTTGAAGGAATGGGCAAGTCTGTGGATGGAGAGATGGATGATTCTGAAATATAGAGAGTTTTCTACTGGCAGCCCAAGGACGGCACCACAGTAATCACCAATTCACAAGCATGGACTGAGGTTCCTACTGGGGTGTTGCTTGCTGTTGGAACAGAAAATGCCCCGTTTGGGCCAGGCTGCCAGGAGCCCACGAGGTTATCCCTCATTTTACCCAGCTGGATTTTGGAGCCTACTCCAGAGACTGATTGGTTCCACACGGCTGGCCAAGATTAGAATCCATTTGCTCAGCTTTTTTCATTTCCTCCTGTCCCCTTTTGACCTAAGAAGGACATCCTTGCCTGGCCATCGTTGTCTTTGGTGGAGTAGGAGGAGAGAGAAGGGACAAGGCTGGGACATGCCACTTTTTACTGGAAACATGAATTCTAGCTCCATACTTAACATCTCAAAGCCAGGACTCGGTGGGATGAGAACTTGCCTTGTGTAAATTGGCAATTGCCCGAAGTATAGCAGCCTTGTGCTTAGTCTTAATTGTTTAAGGAAAGTACAGTTAATGTAACAACTTTTGGTGATCACATTTTATGTAAGCACAGAATCATAAGATCAAAAATCCGGAATTAATAGACGAGTTGAAAATCAGAATGCTCAGTGGTTCTCAAAAGGTGTTTTATGAGATCCCATAGTGGTGGTGGGGGAGTGAGTGTCAAGGTCTGTCGAGTAGGCAGGTTCTGGGTCCCCCAACCATCACTTTTCCTAGGGAAGCTTTGCTTATGTAATTTTATACACTGGATATCTATATAAAACTTTATTTAAGTTAAGGGTCCAGCTTCTAAAAAATGTTTGAAGACCATAGATCCAGTTTAAATGCCATTGTTTTAGGCCCATAGAGGTTAAGATATCTGTGCATCCGCAACTCTTTTGGTACACGTGTTTTAAGGTATCCATGGTGGTGGGACAGCTTTTGACACTGTGGATTCCTCCTTCTTCCTGCACTACAAAAGTTAGTGAAATAATCCCTCATTGGTAATATGAGGACTATGACATCCTCTCTACTGAGCAGATCAGAGAAAGTACTGTGTATGAAAGTGTCTCAGTAGGATAAGGAACAGAGAGTGCTTCTTGTTGAGAACTCTGTTAGTGAGCTGAATGTGGTTCTGACCCAAGAAACCTCAGATGTGATTCTTGTAGGTTCATGAAAGAGAACAGGAATAACGGGGACTGGCAGTAAAATGTATTTAGGCTCACACAGGTGCCATCTGCAGCTCCTTGATGATCATGGATATGGGGTGTCCACTGTTGGCCAATGGGCAGTGGCACACCTAAACTACCTCTGATTAACCTAGGAAGGGAGAGGCAAGTTCTAAATTAGATTCTTAGAAAAACTGAGAACTTGAGAACCATGAGGTGCAGGTAGAACTCACATTGGTCAATAATTTAGTGTGTCAAAGTTCAAGGTAAATCTTTGGGTGGTTTGTTCATTTAATTTCCAATGGTGAGGGCGGCAGAATAGATGTTTTCTGGGGTGATTTCCAGGAGATAGCAACAACACAGAGCAGCTAAGAGCATGGATACTGGAGTAGATCAGCTCTGTTCCAATATCAGCTGTGAGACTTGGGGTATATTACTTAAGTCTCTGTGCCTCGATTTCACCATCTGTATAACGGAAATGCTGACAATGATAATACATACCTCATAGTATTATTGGAAGACTTAAATAAGTTAATAAATGCCAAAAAATTAGAATAGGGCCTGGCACATAGAAGGTGTGAGATGGGTGTTTGCAACAATATATATTCTTTTGAGTGGCTAAGAGGCACAGTGTTTTTTCAAATCATTTTCAAGAAGCTAGTCCTGCCCCTTCTGATGTTTTTCTGTAGACTCCTCTGAACATGAGGGGTCCCGATGAGCATCCTGCACAATTCTATCACTTTGGCCTGTCTGCTGAAGAAAGGTCTTTGTGAATGGGTGAAGGGTTTCCTGGGAGCCCAGGCATGGGTGTCTCTGGAGGCTGATATCTTTCCCATCACTGCTGAATTTACCAACTATTTTTTTTAATATCAGGGAAAAACCTCTTCTAACAAATTTCCACCCACTGCTACCTTCTTTTAGAAGTAATAGGGTAATAGCCCAAAGCTATAAAAGCAGGAGCAGCATTTATCAATGATTAACTAACAATCAGTCAACAAATATTTACGTAGTGTTTTCTATGTGTTTAACACTATGCTACATACTCCCTGGAGAAATAAGTGAAATATGAGACAAGATCCTAAACCTCAGGTTACGGTCTCAAAAATGACTAACTGGGAAATAATTGTAAAACAGCTGCTAAATTTAGATGTAGAGAGCAAAGCCTTCTGAGAAAGATTTCTAGAGCTATGAATGATGTTCTGGAGGGTTTGGGCCCTAAACTGGATCCTAAATGATGAGTCTGTATTAAAAATGGAAGGCCTGGGACCAAGCCAGCTATTCCTGGTATAGTGGACAGAAAACCAGTCTGACTAGAGGGCAGGAGGTGTGGGAAAACAGAAGGAATAACGGACAGGTACTGAGGCCAGATTGTAAAGAAGCTTGGCAATCAGGCAGAGACACTCAGGCTTTCCAGGCAGGACTAAACAGTAGTGAAAGTACTGAGGCTGGAGTCAAGAAGGCTCTGATGTCACTCCCAGCTCTACCACCAACCAGCTGGGTGATCTACCCATCACTTTCCTAGACCCAGGAATTAGTGAGGTGGCGCAGTCTAGCATCCCCCCCCCCCATATTTCTGATATGGGAGCCAATAAGAAGTTACTGAGACATCATGAAAGTGCACAAAGAAAGGGAAATTTGGGCAGATTGGTGGGGCAATGTGTTAGGATGGGTAATGGTATCAGGAAGACTAGCTGGTTATTGCCAAAACCCAGGAATGTGTAATAAAGTCTCAGATAAGGTATGTTGCTGTGGAAATGAAGTCAGAAGAGTGAATTCAAGAGACAACAACAGGAGCATCTAGATAGCAACAGGATGTAAGGCAGCCACGAGTCTAGAGCCCAGGGCTTGGACATTTGGACGTAGGGATAGAAGGATGAGTCAAAGATAAATCTAAATCTTCTGCTAATAAATAAAACCTCCTCCTCTACACAGTCCATAAAGGTGGTAGAATGTGGTGGATAGAAACACTGGCTTGGTGATCAGACTGACTTGGGATTGAGTTTGGCTCTATCTTTCCCTAACTGAATGACCTGGGCAAGTTTTGAGATTTCTGTGAGCTTCAGTTTCCCCATCTGTAAAATAAGAAAATAGAAGCTGCCTTATAGCACTACTGTAAAGTTCATATGAGATAACACACTTGAAAGGATCAGCACCTCCCTTAATGCATGGTAAGTGTTCTGTTGATGTTAACTTTTATTGATTATTAACTGAGCACCTAGTAAGTGTTATACACTGTGATAGCTGTCAGGATTCAGAGACGAAAGAGGTATCCCACAAATACCCACAAATAAGTATCATCTCCTGTATAGGGAAAATTGTTCCAACATCCCCTTTAAGGCTTCTCCAGACTAACTAAAATGGCACCTCTCCTCATGTAGGCCAAGGAAGAGCTGTAGAGTTCTACAGATGTTTCTCCTTTCATTTTCTGTCTGTGCCTCATAAGGAGGGGACCAAGTTACTATCGGAAAATAGACCAGGCATCCTGTAGACCTATCTAAATCCTGGCCAATATGGCACCAGCCCTGTTCACTCTCTCGAAGATAATACTTGTCTCTCCTTATCTCCTTCCTTTCATGACCTAAACCAAAGCAACGACATCAGAAAACACAGACATTTGTCTATATCAAATAGGCATTGAGTCTATCTCGGAAATAACTCCTTCCATTTAAAAACATTAATGTAGTTTTGGGATGCTTCTTATGTCTGCAACTTGTCCACACCAACTGATGTGCACCTGAAATTGGTCTACCATGGGAGGGAAAGTTAAAAGTTCCCAGGAAGCACAGGAATTACTTTGTCTTTCTCTGCTCTGTGCTTTACACATCCACACTTATCCCTTCATACCCCTTGGTAGCCATAGGAGTCCAAGTCAGAGAACGAGTGCAGAAAACATGTGCTTCTCAATGGAGACCATCTGTTCTTACACATAGAGCCTCCGAAGGAAGGTAGATGGGACATGAGAACCTTCCTAGGTCTCTTGGCCAATCTGCCTTCTCTAGGGAATTAGAAGCAGACTTCTTTCCTTCCTCCTCTAAGAAAGTGTCCTGCCAGAAGACATGCTTTTTTGGATCGATAAGGGTCAACTCTCTTGGTTTAATAAGGGTAGAGAGGCAGACGAGAAACAGGTCTTTTAAAACCTGCAACTAACGCACTGCAAATGCAACATAAGATATAGAGGAAGAATTTTGTAGGTGAAAGGGAGTCATAGGGGTAAGGGAGGAAAAATTTGGTTGAGATCCTTGACTCACAGGTACAAAGAATTATTGCAGAAGTATTTGGGCTGGGCTAGATATCTGGAGTTTTTTGCCTCTTATTCCCTTCTCTTGACATTACTCAAATGAGATTAGGCCAGTTCTGGGAACTGATACCTTTTCCCTGTCACATTCCTGTTAACTGGCTCAGTTTCAACAGATGGCCTCTTTTGGACGGTACATAGACCCTTGACATCTGTGAGGACTGATGGTGTCCAGAGTCATTCACAAATCCCCAAGTTTGTGAATGTGGAAACATTTGTACAAGCTCCTGGCTTTCTTCCAAACCACATGTTTCTTACACATTGCCTCACATCACAGGTTAACCACCTTTTCAACTCAAACTGAAGTTCAATCTATCACATTATGATGATTTTTCTTTTTCTCACACATAAACCAGTTTTCATTAAAGGAAAAAGAAAACCGCTTTGTTAAAGTTCTTACGAGATCAGCAATGAATAAGAGCCCTAACAGCATAAGAAACTGGGTGGTCAGTAGTCTCTTAAGGGAGTTCCCTTTGCAAACCACCTCTAAGAGGCCCATGATTTAAAGCTGGGCTTTTATGCATGAAACAGATTGCTGAGTGTTATGGGCCTTCATGGTTGTTCATGAATAGACTAAATTGAGAATTTAGGTCTGGAAGGGCCACAGGGTTCCTTCCTCTCCATACTTCATCTTGGGCCTCTTAGACCACAGATTCCATGGCACAACTGAGATCTCCTTTCCCAGTGAACTTTTGGTCAGAGGCAGGCACAGCAGAAGAGCAGTATGAAAGCAACTTCTTCCTGAAGATTTTATGAATCAAGCCCATCTCCTATACCTTCTACATGAGGGAAACAATAAAGGATGTTTATAGTTATGACACTAGGTCTTCTAAACAGTCAAGGAAAGATCAAGCTCATGTATCTATTGATGATTCATTTCCTCCTGCTTACTAATCAGACTTGAAGCAATATCTAATGAAAGATACGTATGCGATATGATCTTGAAAATATGAGTAGAAGGTCAAAAACTCTGTAGAGGGTGGGGAAATAAGCTTATCAAAAACACATACAGCTATAATTACTGGGACTGAGTATTACATGGAGTTCATAGTTTCCTGGCAACAAAGGCAAAAACAAAAAAAACAACAAAGCACTCTTTAGGAGAGAGATGCTCTTTCTTGGGAATAAATCTCGAAATAAATACACAATGTGGGACTTACATGAAAGGAATTCAATGACAGAGTGGACCATACCCTAACAGTATTTACAAAATAAGCAAAAGAGTTCATATAAAACCATTTTCCAATTTTACCCTAAATAACTACAGAAGTCAAATCATTAAAAATACTCAGTCATAAATTTTGCCTTGGGAAAAAAAGGAAAATAATAATCACTATCAAGTTGGTAGGGTGAGGAGTGAGTAGAGATACAGGTGAAATAAAAATGGCGGCATGTTGATAACTGTTGAAATTGGGTTGAGGGTATATGAGGATCATTGTACTATTCTATTTATTTGTACACATTTGAAATATTCCACAATAAAACAAAAAAACAAAAACAAAAACAAACAACCAAAACAAAACAAAACAAAAAAACAAAGCAAAACAACATAGCTGAAAGCATTTGGCAGCCAGGGAAGCTAAGCTGATATGTTCTCTAACAAAGACTATACTCTGTTTGACAAAGTTTTAAGGTAAGCAGATATAATGTTAGATTCAGTGAAAATTGATCAGCAGAGCACTTGATAATATTCAAAACCAGCTCCAAGGTACCATAACTTTACCATATAAGCAAGAACATTCCCAGCTAATCGTGGTGGCAGGCTATCAACACACTTAAGACAGCAAGCTACCAAGGAGTGGAGGGGAAAGTCAGATTCAGATACCTTCACTGCAGTTCTTCAAGGCAAAGAAGTCCACTGCAGATAAGCTTCGGTTTCCACTTGAGATGTATTCCAGGGCCACTCGGAACGGGTTCTCTGGGCGCCCAATTCTTCCCTGAAGCACTGTCCAACTGGTTGCATTGGAAAACAGAGGAGAAGAGCATAGAGAAACAGTGATGAGAAGCAGGCCTAACCTGCCCAGAGCTCCTGCACCTGCAGGGGTCTCAAGGCTCACGCTCTTTATGGGCACCAACAGATGCAACCCCAGGGGCTCTGAGAACCATGACTCTAACATTGACGCACACACATTTGTTTCCTTCTTGTCCTGCCAACTCAGAGACCCACTTCTCAAACACACTGTGGCCACTGGCCACTGCTGTTCCTTTTGTCATATTCTTTCAGGCAATCGCAGACTTTTTGGGCCATTTTAGTAGGTTAGTCTTACAGGAAAAAAATGTATGTTCTTAAGAAAACCCGTCGGCAGAGTGAAGGTTTATTGGTGTATTCATAATTTTCTCTGGGAAGAATGTTTTTCAGAATATTTTCTGATTCCAAAGTCTCAGAGCCCTTGAGTTTGCTATATGATTGCTTAAGGGAAGCTAGCAAGGGTTATTTATTTACTGCAGGAAAATTAAAGTGCACCGAAGCATGTATTTTGGGGTAAAAGGCGCCTAAGATTGGCATGAACTCTACAAAAAGGTGCAAACAGAAGAAGATAGAAGTAGGTCAAATGGTGAGCTCTGCAGCCATCTCTGATCAAGGACACTGACACCACTGGAGACTAGAGAATAGCTGAATGAACATTTTTTACACCTCACTCATGCTATTAACCTCTTGGAATAGCCTCCTGTCACTGACTGGAACATCAAATTTACTTTCCACCATTGATTAAGGTTTTTGCTTTTTTTAAATATACAGATATGTTGACAATTTTGCATGGTGAATGGAAATTACCTGGACTATTTCATATTTTTTTCCTTTAAAAAACAGTTTTATTGAGGTATATTTGACATACAATAAATTGCATATTCCTTTAAAAAGCAGTTTTATTGAGGTGTATTTAACATACAATAAATTGCATTTCCTGAAAATATATAGTTTAGTGAATTGAAGTGTGTGAATTGATGAGTTTTGACATATGTATACACCCATGAACTCCTCACAATGTTTCATATTGTCTCCACTATGTAAGTTGGGCAGTACAAGTGTGAAGGAATTTAGAGAAAGATTAGCATTCTGTTAAAAAAAAATTTAAAGTACCCCTTCTCCTGCAAGCCAAAGTGATGCTCACAATAAAAAACATAAGAGGTGTGCCTGGATGGCTCAGTTGGTTGAGCTTCCAACTCTTGATTTTGGCTCAGGTCATGATCTCAGTTTGTAAAGTCAAGCCTCGCATCAGGCTCTGTGCTGACATTGCAGAGCCTGCTGGGGATTCTCTCTCTCCCTCTCTCTCTTTCCTTTTCTCTCTTCCCCCCCTTGCTCTCTCTCAAAATAAAAAGAAATTAAAAATAAAATAAAAATTTATCCATTCAGCAAAGGTGACAAAGGAAAGCAAAAGTCACCAAGAATATCATTATCCAGAGATAACTGTGGTCAACACTTCTGTAGTCTTTTAGCTATACTTTTATATAAACAAGACTATGTTGCTGTATGTAAATGATGAATCCCTGAATTCAATTCTTGACACCAGTATTGCACTGTATGTTAACTAACAAGGATTTAAGTAAAAATTTAAACAGAAAAAGAATAAACAAGACCATCCTACATGTGCTCTCTGTGACTGGACTTTGCCACTCAATGGTATGTCAGGAGACAATGAATATAGACTACATAATTAGTTCAATGATTGCATTTTTAATGATTTGTGCCTTGCTTCTGAGTTTTCCTCTTCATTATCATGCTGAGGCTAACACCGCGTACTTCTGTCAAACTGCCTTAAGACAAATTCTTAGAATCCGAGTCAAAGTGCGTGTACATTGAAAACTCTGAGCATATTGTCAGTCTTCCAACAGTGAGTCAGAAAGCCCGTTTCTCCATCTGCTTGTTAACACTGGATCCCATCAAATATTTTCTGTCTTTGCTACCTTTTGGAGATGAAGTCATTGCCTAAGGCAATCGGTGGTTTTTCAGTGGGCTGCTCTTGGATGGCAGTTTTGAGTTTCCAGTCCTGCCATGTTGCTGGGCATGCAGTGGGAATCTGCTGAGTGAAGAAGGTAGCTTTGTCCTCAAACTATGCTCTTCTGTAGTTAATTCAGATCACTGGAGCCAAAGCCTCAGTCATTTAATACAAGTGTATTAAGTTTCCCCACAATAGATACTGTAGAAGGGATTATTGCTGTTGTAAAGTTTGTTCCCTGTTACTGTACCCAGCAGGATTTCTATCCAAAATAAAACCAGTGCAATTGAATAAGGTAAAGGAGGCCTTTCGGTTTAAATGTGGAACTGTCAAAGAAAGAAATATTTGAAAAGAAAATGTAAACATGGGGTTCTTAAGAAAAAAAATGAGACAAAGAAAGCAGAATTTTTCTTGTTCTTCTGAAAAAAGAAAAGAACCTTATTTTTTGAGGAAAGCTGGTGGAGAAATGCATGACTATTCATATTCTGCCAAAATCGTAGCTCTCTGCTGCGAGGAATGATGGATTTTAATTCCAGGTACACTGTGGCCCTTGACAATGATTTCCATTTCTATATTGGCACTAGCCCTCTGGATAAATGTGTCAAGAGTTTTAGGAATTAGTTTCTGAGTTACTGATGCAATAACTTTTGTCTGAAATTCTCTGGCCTCCCATAGTTTACTGCTGGAGCTTTAATAACTTTCAGGGCAGTTGCCAAACATGTATTTTATAACCAGGGAAGTTGGGACAAGAAAAGGGCAAACTTGTACCTAGGGTCATCTTTGTTTAAGAGACAGCGGAAACCCCAGGAAAAGAAAACGCAAGCTTTCTTTTCGGTCTGCCTCCATTTTCTCTGCTTATATTCCAGCAGTCATGAAACTCCCTTATTGGGGTTCTGTTTTCCTCATTGGCTGTGGCAACTGTACTTGGGCTTGCAGGAGGGAAGGTTATGTTCTGACCTAGATCCTCCTGGAGGCGAACGTGCAGCTGTGTCCATGTGTTGGGGATTTGTGGCTATCTGAGTACTGGTGCTTCAATCAATCAACTCGACAGTGTGGGGAATCCATCTGGATTCTGGGAAGCCAGAAAGACTGTATGGTCAGCCTGTCACCATCCATTATCTTCCAGTTTTCTCTCCAGAGCTCTCCACTTCCACTTTTGGCTCTGCCCCTTGTGTTTCTGATGACTTTGAACAAGGCATTTTACTCTGAATGCCTGAAATTTTTCATGTTTTCTCATCAATGTATTTTCAACAAGAGAAAGTGTCTCTGATTTTGTGTAAATTTGCTGAGAAGAAAAAAAACTGACCACATATTTTTGCTGAGTGGCTATATTATACTGAATAAATTAGAATCCATCCAAAAAAAAAAAAAAAAAGGCAGAAGAGTTGGTTTGTGAATATTAAGGTCCGTTTCTGACCCAGAGACTGGAAACAGTATGTGCAGAGGCCACTCAGTGAGAGCTGAGTGCTGGATTCTGGGTTTGGATTTGCATGGGCTAGGGCAAGTTCCTATACCTCCTTGGGTTTTTGTTTTTGTTAATGGAAAGCAAGGATTGGATCAAAAGTTCTCCAAGGTCCCTTATTGATCTGATGCTTATACTTCTCTAGCAATTTGCAGGAGTCCTAGTGACAAAACACTTTTTGAAAGCCCCGAAGGCTGCAATACACAAATAATATTCTACAGAAGGTGGAAGAAGTGATTAGGCAAAGAATTACAGATTTATATCTGCAAAGAGACTAAGTTCCATCCCCTCAGAGAAATGGAGAGACTTGCCCAAGGTCACATTTTTGGTTACTGCAGACTTAAGATTAAAATCAAGTATATTATTGCTCCCAGACTGCAAGAACAGGAGTCAAAGTAACCTATGGATCAGTCTATATATTCAGTTGCCATTTCATATCACTGGCATCCCAAAAGTAGGAAAGGAGGTGTACGCTTCACATGATTAGAATCACCAGTCTGGGCTTTAAGGGTAAATAGGCCAGCCAGATAGTAAAATGCATTGTGAGAAAATGCACACACAAAACAAAAGATCCTAAGAAGCTCTCAGATGGAAACAAGAATCTCCAAAGCTCCCACCACTCCATACCAGAAGAATCTGGTACTTGTTTAAAGGAAACTGTCAGCATATCTGATGTGAGGCAGCTGCTGACGAGATTGAAGTGTTGGCAGCCATGACTCCAGAGGATGAAGACACGGAGTTATTTTAAGCCCAGAACGAAGGGGCACTTTTTGATAGCCTGTGAGGACTATGGATGGCAGTTGACAAGACAGAGGAATGTGTATGAGTTTGCTACTGTATGATATTCTAAAAGATATGATGTTGACATAGGGCTGGCTCACAAAAGCAAGCCCTCAAACTACATACTATTTACTGGAATGCCTTTCTGAGATGGTTTTAGCTGTTGCAGTATTGCAAGGCCTAGACTCAGCTCTCAGCTCCACCCTCAAATTAGCTAAGGGATCTTAGGCAAATAATTTAACTTCTCTGATCTTCAGTTTCCTTATTTTTTAACATGGAAATCATGACTACCTCACTGGATTGTTGTGAGGATTTGTTAGAAGGACGTATGTGAAGGAACATACTTTTGGGGCTCTCAATAGTGGGAGATATTTTTATAGAAGACCACAGCTTTCTTCATGGAATGGCACTGGTCCATGAAACTATTAGCATCTCAACTCATTGGAGAGATTCAAGAGGGAAAGGAAAGTAAGTAAAAGGAAGACAAGCATTTGCAATTTTTCAATAGCAGACACCTTATTTGTATAAACCAGAAAAAAAAATCTTCATTTTAAATGGATTCTTTACATGTTAAGCACAGCCCAAAGAAATCTTGTTGAAATACCCATACAAGAAAATACAGTAGTAACTCTGACAGGAGGTCAACACTCTCAGAGCTCTCCAAAGGGCTCTCATCTCACTTTAGAGTAAAAACCTCTTATTTACCTTTGTATCTTCCTGTAGCATGTAGAAAGATGTCTTGTGTTTAGATCTTGGTTAGAAATTGTTGAATTGAGTTATATTTCTCAGGTATTTTTTGTGCACTATTGTACACTAAATAAAGTATCATATGCTCTGGGGAACCTAAAGGTTTAGGAATTAGCTTTGTACTCAAGGAACTTACAGACTAGTGAGAAATAGTAAAAGTAAACACCAAAATTTATAGTGAATAGCAGTATAGAAAAGCTAAGTGAGTGGCATAGGCATTATGTACTATTAAAGTTTAGAGAGCAAAGTGATGTCTCAGGTTGGGTGATCAAGTTAAAACTTGAGGATGGGTTGTGAAGATGGGGCCGGGAATGAGAAAAGGGAAATGCAGAGAGGTGGGTGTGAACACATAAGCAAAGGCAATATAGACCGTGTGTTCTGAGAACAGGATGTCTAGGCTGGTTGAAGTCAATGTTTTTCATTTTTCTTTATAGGAGGGAGGTCCCTTGTGTCTTACACACCCATCCTTAAAGCTAGGGCAGCAGATCATTCATCACTGTGTCTCCAGACACAGTATTTGTTGAACGAGAGAACAAATGCATGACCACAATTCTGTTAAATCAGATAAGGTTATGACATTCTTGGATAAAATTTATATTGTAGTGAAGCTGAGGTTATCTAAAAGTTCACATCATTTCATTATCATTAGCTATCATCCATTCAGTCTTCCATATTAGGAAGAACCTAAGGACTGGGAAAGTTTGGAGGTTGAGGGATGTTTGCAGGTTGGTTCATCACATATCTCTTGGTTCTCCATTTGCCCACAGGTCTGTTCTTTAACTGAACAGGGTCACGGGAAGCAGCCATCAAATTACCTCTTGTCCAAGTACCTAGAACCCAAGGAAGGAATCAGAATATTGTAGTAATTGAGACATGGAGGGATCTGAGTGCTCAACCAGGAGAGGTCCCATCTGATGCATGAATGTCCTCTACAGAGCAGGTCGACCTTGAACCAAGTCAATATGGATATTAACAAGAGCAACAACCACAGTTAACATTATTGAAGGCCTACAGTATACACTACTTCCAACTGAGTTTTAAACTCAGGTTAATGTGACTCCATAGTCTTTAGGAACACAATCTTAAATTGCCCTTTTAAGCTTCTTAAGGTTAAAAACCATATTCTTGAGGCTTTTTCCAACTTCTGGCCCTGGTGAACACGGCTGTGGGCCAGAAGATAAAGGATGTAGTCATCCACATGTTCTGGAGTGGTCATGAGGGCAAAGTCATTTAGACTGTGACTAGGTCCCTTGCCAAGAAAGCCAAACTCATGGGTTAAGCAGAGGATGATGGAAACCACATATATTAGCCAACCAATGTGTCCCTTTCTGGTAGAACTCAGTCACATGACTATTAATGTTAGTAAGCATAACATTGTGAATGCTCAGGCCTTGCTGCTGACATTCCTTCACATGTCTCTTTGCTAAGACTCTTCCTTGACAAGTGTCCAGACATGGATGTGAAGGTGGGAAGATTTATTAAAAACAAGAAACTAAGCCTGTGGGAGTTCATCTAGATCAATACAGAAAAAAACCCAAACAAACAAAAAAAGCCAATTGCACTTCTCCCCTTAATCTTATCCTAAAGGAAAAACACACATAACTTTCAAATTTTTCTTAAAATATACCTTATAGTAATTCTGCAGCAAATATAAACCATTCAGCACTATTTTTATCGTTTCCATTAAATCAGCCCACATTTAAAGCATTTTTATGGGAGATAGCAAGGGGAAAAAATGCCAGATCAATGTAAATTTTAGTGTGAAGTCCTTTGTTGCTTGTTAATTTTCTGTAATAATACTAACACATATGTGCATGAGGTTTTTTTTTAATCCAGGTGTCCTTGCATACTCTTTCTTGTTCCCTAGCCCTTTACAATTTCCCAAAAGCTAGACGATGTGCCCTGGAGAGGATCAGATCAGAAATGAGATTATGACATTTCAGGTTGATTCTGGATATGGCTCCCACTGGCCCATGGTAGCAAAAAGCTCCTTGGAGGCTGAGAGTGGCTTCTGGCTCTGCTGGAGCAAAGGGCGTGCTTGCTGTGGCCATAGATAGATTCGGCTGAGACTTTAGCATTGGTAGCTAGAAAGCAGTTTTGGTTTACATCAGACATGATGTATAGGTGACAGGGATCTGGAAATTTGCACCTGGTTTTAGTGGGGGCTAAGAAAATGTTCCCAAACTATGTTTCTCCAAATTTTGCTCTCATGCTTTTGAACAAAGAAAAAGTGAATGGGCTCCTTTTCCCGGCTTCTCTTTAGCTTCTTCTGATTTTCCTTCTTTCTGTCCTCCCTCCCTTCCTTCCTTTCCTTTATCCCTCCCTCCTTTCCTTCTTCTCTTTTCCCTCCCTTCAAGGAAATATATTAAGACCACAAACTCCAAGCCAGGTTTCCTGTTTTATAATCCAAAATCTGTCTCTTTTTGGCTGTGACCTTCAGTCATCTATCCAACCTAATCTGTCTGTGCCCGAGTTCTGTCATTAAGAAGTGGGAATAATAATAGAATCTTACAAGGGTGTTGTGAAGATTGGGTGAGTTAAGACATGTAGGGCACTTAACTAACACTCAATAAGCCTTAGGTGATACTGCTCTTATCATGTTAGTGTTTCTTTTCTCTCCTAAACCCAGTATGACAGATGACCTTTCAAGGAGCAACTTTAGAAGAAGGTGGAATAGGAAACTGACCATGTGGTGGGATTTTGGGATTTTGGGGGACTCTTTCCACACCATAATACTAAGATTCGTAAGGCCCCTTTCATTTCCTCCAGTGGAGATGAAGAGACAAAATGTACAAATGCAGATATCCCAGGGAACATTGTGCCAAGCACTTTATTGGTCTGCGTGCGTGTTTATTTATTTTCTGCCTCTTTCCAGAAGGGATTTAAGGCAGAACTAAATAAAGCTATTTTACTTTATCTTGTTTAATATTCACAATAAATGCATGAGACAGATATTATCACCCCCATTTTATAAGCAAGAAAATTGAGGCTCAGGGAGGCTTACACAACTTGCCCATGTAGTAAATGATAAGAGGTGATATGAACCTGACTTTTTATCTCAAAACTGTCGCACTTTCTACGACATTGCACATAGGTTTGCCTTTATGCTAAATGCAAAAGATTAGATTTTTAGAAGAGCTTTTTGGTGGGTTGAGAGTGGTTAGTATTTGAAGAACAGGAGTGTGCAGAAAAGGAGGCATTCAAGAAACATTTTGACTTCTTCCCAGTGTTGCCCCAGGCTACCCTATTCCTTCCCTCCTCAGGGTCCACACCATCCTAATCCAGGTTGGGATATGCAGGCTTGTGGAAGGCAGGCATCCACCCAGCCCCTGGTTGAGATGTTTTTGTTCATTCTGTATTTCAGGTCAGGAAGAGGAGACTGAATTTATCTCTACTGACTTAGCTTCTATATAATTATGAGTGAGGTAAACATAAGTAAACTGATCATAGCCACAGTTGTAAGGAAAATAAGAGTTGAAGAAGTGCTCTTAACTGGTCTCATGTGACCAGTCAGCTTGCTGAGTTAGCATAATCTCTGCATCGCACATTCATTGGAACCCTTTGTGCCTCCTGGATGTTCAAGCTTACCCTCCAGGATACCTATACCTTCTGCTCCCATCATCTGAGTTAGACACCTACTGAGAATCTATTATATTTGTTACCAGTCCTGTTTATGCCAGTTGTATTCATTCAGTTGATGTGACACTGAAAAATTTTAATTACTTTGTAAAGATTAGTAGTGATAAACCACGACAAATAATTGCTGTTTAATTCGGTACATATGGGGCAATAGAAAAGATCAGGGGGGAAAAAAAACTTTCAAATCTAGAAGTTCTCAGACTACTTCCCAAGTGTTTTAAAGAAACTGAAACTGAAAATCACGAATGTGGTTTACATAGAAAGACAAAGCAGAACTCCAGTCAATGGGCCTATAGTGGAAGCGAAGGCTTTGGCCCTACATCAAGAGACTGGTGGATTAGCATGAGTTTAGATGCTGCAAGTAAAGACAAAATGTTTACGGATGTTAGTTGATTCCCAAGCAACTACGATTCCCAAGCTTATCGTCTAAGAGGTCTTCTTCTTTGCTCTAGGTTGTATAAAGAAATACCTACAGGATTACCAGTGGTTGATTATTATTATTATTATTATTATTATTATTATTATTATTATTATTTTAAAAGGAGGTAACAATGATGAGCAGGCAAAAAATCAAGTGAGAGAAAACCTCAAATTAAGAGGAAGGAGCCTGAGAATCCTGAAGCTCCTCTTTCAGTTTCTCTACATTTTGAATTAGGTCCCACACAAGCCACTACCTCCTGCAGCATCTGCTGAACATCTCTCATCAGAGAGGGACTCAGCTGGATTCTGGGAAAGGGATGGGAAAGGAGAGGGGTTCAGTGGGTGCCACATTCCAGAATCATTTAAAGTTACAGAAGTGAGTACAAGAGAAGATCCCAGTAGGGTCCCCTGCTCTATGTGCTTGTCAAACAATCTCTCTGGTGGGGTGGGCTGTGGGTATTCTCAACTTAGAGCCCCAGGTGATCATTTTGCCTTTCAAACTCCTTTCGTAAGGAGATGTGGGCACATCACCCACCAGCAGACAGTAAGAATCTGGAATTTCCTAACTTTGTTTCTTCCAATAACTTTTTAGCACCATCTGTTTTCTTTTCAAATACAACTTTTTTTTTTTCAAGCTAACTCAATGCAGGCAATCCTTTTTTTTTTTTTTTTTTTTTTAAATACATCCTCCCCAGGGGAAAGAATAAAGACAACACTGACACCTGAAATGTGGCCTTTCTGTAGGATCCTTCCTTCAGCGCGGTCTGCCTTTAACCGGAGCTCTGAGTCCTGAGTGAGGCTGGGGTTGGGGCTTTTGTCCTGTGTCCCCACCTTGACACCCATGATTTCCCAGGCCTGAAAGCAGTCCTCCTTGCCTATGCTCACATATTATCCAGTCACCCATCTTGATCCCTTGAGAGCCAGCCTAAATGCCATTTAATGCATTAATATATTGATTGGTTCAATACGAATGCAAGCCTCTGCACCAAGCAAAACGCTGACGCCCAGGCTCAGAGGCTCCATTTCAGTCATGAATCTCCGGCCAAGTCAAGCCACTCTGTGCTGAAACTCCATATTGTAGGGTAGACCTGGCCATAAACTGCAGCCCTGTAAGCAAATTCTAGGGCTGGGATAATAGTCAGCTGGAAAAGGCTGGATGGGCCTGGACAAGCCCACAGACTTGTCCCCACCAGTGATGACTCCCTGTTCCACATGCTGCACCCTGCAAAGGGGTGGCCATCCAGGGATGCAGAAGTAATTGCCAGAGGCACTGATACACCGTGTTCTGAGTTCCTTGGCCCAGGGGATCCCACTGGCGCTGCTACAGTGGTTATACAGTATCATAGCAAGTATCATGGATGATGATGTATGACTGGCATGACTCTTGGAAATCACCATGTGTCTTCCTTTTGTGTGGTAGAGAAAGACCGAGGCCTGAACTATGCACCTCCATTCCACGGATGGGGGAAGAGTTCCAGTCTATACTTTGTGTCCTGAATCATCTCTTTAAAAGTGAAACATGACCATGCTCTCCAATGCCTTCAGGACCTGCCTCTGGTTCCCAGAGCATGCCAGGGTACTGTCCTGCCCCTGTGCATGTTCTCATTACCTAGAATCCCTTTTCTACTTTTTCTCTGCTGAGCCGTTCTTCATTGATCAAGACTCAACTTGGTATCCCTTAGTCATCTGACTCCCAGATTGAGTGGGGTTATTGGTATAGGGGAATAAGGGTGAGACATGCCTAACTCTGCCCAGGAGGTTTTTAGAAGAGTTTCTTGGAGGATGTGACATCTTTTATTCCTGGCTGGTCTACTCTGGTCCAAGAAGGGATGACAGAAAGGGTGGTGTTATATATTTAATTGTGTCTGCCCAAAAAGATATGTTAAAGTCCTAACTCCCAGTGTTTCAGAATGTGACCTTATTTGGAAACAGTGTCTTTATAAGGGTGATCAAATTAAAATGAGATTATTAGGGTGGGCCATAATCTGCTTATAATAAGGGGGAAATTGGCCTAAAGACAGAAACATACAAGAACATCACTGAAGAGCAAGGCAGAGAATGGGGTGATGCATCTATAAGCCAAGGAATTTCAAAGATTGCCAATAAGCCACCAGAAGCTTGGAGAGGCATGGAACAGATTCTTCCTCATAGCTCTCAGAAGGAAACAGCCCAGCTAACTGCCTGAGTTTAAGATGTGCAGCTTCCAGAACTATGAGACAAGAAAGTTCTATTGTTTAAGTACCCCCAGCTTGTGGTACTTTGTTATGGTCACCATAGAAAATGAATATAGATGGATAGTTCAAAACCATCCCAACTAAGTGGAGAAATAAACTCTAAAATGTTTTTACCAACTCCGTGTGAATGGTTATCTGGTGACGACACGGGCTACTGATAAAACAACTCATTTCTCACAAAGAAGCCCATTTTCCTTGGGGCAGGAAAGAATGTAGAATGTTTTCCTACATACTTACCTCTGCCTCCCAGGTGAATAATATCACCTTCGTCTTCAGGGAGACCCACTATAGAATGATTTTAGGAAGGGCTTGCTAATAACCCAGGAATCATGGGCCCATTAGCTTCGCCTGGGTAATGCTCATACCTTGAAGCCATGCTTGAGGAAACTAATGGAATTTGGACTTCAGGATTTTACCATGTCAGCCATGTGGGAGCTTTCTAGAACCTAACAGCCAGAACCACTTGAGAGGCCATGAGATCGTGTCAGTGGTATGTTCATCTGGGAGTTAATTTCTGGGCTGAAACTGCCAACACCAATTTTCACATGACATCAGAGGGTCAGTTCAAAGAGTGACCTGGAAATTTTAAGGCATGCTGAGCTTGCATTAGAAGCAGAGACACATGGGGGAGTCAGAAAGATCTGGACTGGGGTTGAAGTGGGCAGGAATCCCCAGGCATGGAGCCAACCTTTTCTCCCCTCTCCTGATTCATCCTGGACTTTGAATATTCACAGTTAGAAAGCTCTGAACACTCAGAATCTTTTAACACTGTCCCTGGCCCTATACACTGGAAGCTGCAATTTTCTGGAATGAGCAGGCTCCCAGTTTTGGGCTGGTTCAGCCCTTAAGTGATATATTTAATCAATAAGGGCTTGGGGAACAGTCACCTACAAGACAGGAATAGCCCATCTTCTTTTACCTGCCTCCCAAGAGATATAGGCAAAGTGTCTTAGAAAGAGTTGCCTGCATATCCACTCTATTATAAATGTCACCGTGGCCACTGGTAAGCCTTCAATGCAGTTTTGTTAAAACCAAACCAAGCAGAAACCTCCAAAGAGTCAATAAAAACTGACTCCTGGAGATGAGGTTGTAAAACTCATCTCTTTGCTCAGGCCTTGTACTCATAGATCATGGAAGCTGGAGCCTATTCAGTTGTTTGGCATGTTTCTCATGGAGCCAAGAGGGACAGCAGAAGCCCTCTTTTCCTCTTCAGTCTATGGCATCCTCAAAGGACGGAGGACTGCAAGAATGGACTGTGACAAAGGCTGGGAAGACAAAGTCCAGCACATGAGCTAGCTCTGTGGGTTGGCTCTGCCAACAGCTCATAACAGGCTCAGAGACATCACTCAAAACAGTTCTGAATTTCCAGTTCAAGGGTCTGATGGCCTCTGCACCAAGCAGGTGGTAGACTTCTGGCTCTTCATGCTCATAGAGCAGGGGTTGTGTGGCGGTGCTGCTGTGAGTGGATCCTGAAAGATGTAGAAGGAATTGGTGGTCTGCTAGCATCTCTGGCTTTGGAAACCTGCCAGTGATGTCATCCAAGCAATGATGGTAATAATTGTTATATTGCTATTAGATTACTATAAGTATCATAATGCCTCCTACTCCTTGGACACAAATGCTTCACCAGACACTGAAGGAATTTGTCATAGCTATTTCATTTGATCTTCTCAAACGTTGTGAGGGGAAGGTGTTTTGCCCCACTGTACAGATGATGAAACTGAGATTCCAGCAGGTGAATTATCTTGTTCTCAACTTAGTAAGTGACAGAGCTGAGATTAAAACCCAGGCCTGTCAAACTCTAAGCCTATGGATGTCTCTGTGTGCCTCAGCTTCTCATAGAAGTAGGACACAACCTGGGCTGCTTTAGGAAATAGGGGAAGATGGCCTCAGACACTCTGAGATCCTACAACTTCAGAGCTGAGAGGTATCCCAGAGGAGACTGAGAAACAGTAGTTTCTTGAGGCTGGTGTTCTCCTATCCATCCGCTGAAAGACTACTGGGAGCAGGAAGGGACTCAGAGTAGGAGAGTAGCTGCTACGTTGTCTGCTTGGCATTGGTACATGTGGAGCCTGACTTATAATGTTCTCCTGTTTCTAGAGCCGTCCTTTGGCAGGGGATGAGGGGCATGTGTGAGGGGTGGGAGTGGAGGCTGAAATAGGAGTCAGGAGTCTCCTCTTTTACTGGCATTTTCACATGAATGAAAATAAACATCAGTTCTTGTAGGATGGGGGTAAGACATGACTTTTCCCATTTTACAGATGAAAAAACTGAGTCATGGAAAGCAGAAGGAAATGGAACCCATTTTTTAGGTAGGAAAAGCCCACATTAGGATCCTAGGGCTAGCATCTGGTGCCTAATCCTTGTACTGTCTTTCTGAACTGAGTGAAGGTAATTGGGGCCCTTTAATCTTCATCTATGATTTGGCCCTGTGTTTGCTTAGGGGCATGTGACGAGGGGTGGGCCAGGGGTGGAGCCCATGTTGAATTAAATCAGACGTTACTGAGTCTTTTAATATCAAGTAACTTAAAAGTATCACCTACATCACTCATCATCAGGGAAATACAAATCAAAACCATAACGAGATATCACCTCACACCTGTCAGAATGGCTAAAATTAACAACTCAGGAAACAACAGATGTTGGCAAGGATTCAGAGAAAGGAGAGCCCTTTGGCATTGTTGGTAAGAATGAAAACTGGTGCAGCCACTCTGGAAAACAGTATGGAGGTTCCATAAAAATTAAAACTGGAACTACCCTACAACCCAGCAATTGCACTACTAGGTATTTATCCAAAGGACACAAAAATGCTGATTTGAAGGGGCACGTGCATCCTATCTTTATGGCAGCACTATCAACAATAGCCAAATTATGGAAAAGGCCCAAATGTCCATCGACTGATGAATGGATAAAGAAGTGTGATACACACACACACACACACACACACACACACACACACACTGGAATACTACTTGGCAATGAAAAGTATGAAATCTTGCCATTTACAACAAAGTGGATGGAACTAGAGAATGCTATGCTAAGTGAAATAAGTTAGTTAGAGAAAGACAGAAATCATATTATTTCACTCATACGTGGAATTTGAGAAACTCAACAGATGAACATAGCAGAAGGGAAAGAAAAATAAGATAAAAACAGAGAGGGAGGCAAACCATAAGAGACTCTTAAATAGTGAGAACAAACTGAGGGTTGCTGGAGTGGTGAGGAGTAGTGGGATTGGTTAAATGGGTGATAGGGAGTACACTTCTTGGGATGAGCACTGGGTGTCAAATGTAAGAGATGAATCACTGGGTTCTACTCCTGAAGCCAAGACTACACCGTATGTTAACTAACTTGAATTTAAATTTTAAAAAAAGAAAGAAAAAAGTATCATCTAACTTAAAAGATTTTATTACTTATTTTCCTCTATTTTAAAAATCTTTTGAGAATGTACATGTACTCTCATCTGATATTAAATAACAGTAAAATTTAATATCTTATTTTTAAATGAGTAACACATATAAGTAGATATGTTTATAGTACCTCCACGGAACCATTTTGCATGCTGTGGAGTGACTGCCCTCCATTTGGAGATCCACTGGTTTAGTCTAGTGTCATGTTAGAAGATCAACCCTCTTGAGTAAGGAAGGTTTTTCTTGCGTTGGTCCCATCTGCTAACCATCTAATAGAACATGCCTCCCAGTACAGGCGACCCCTATGTAACCTGGGAAAGGTTGCTGATGGAGAGCCTGGGGGCACCTCCTCACCAACGCTGGGGGTCTCATTCCCTCTTGGCTACCTCTACCCAAGGACAGGACTTAGAACATCAGTGTATGTGGCCAAGCCTTTTTGGTGAATTACCCTTTTCTCAGCCTGAGCTGACTCTGGCTCCCACTCAGCCCACTGTCTCCCAACAGAAGTAGATGTTTTTAGCCCATAAATAAACCTTCTTTCAGCAGCTGGTAACTCTGGATACAGATTTATGCATTGCTCTCATACGAATTGCCATTACCAGATATAAAACACTACATGACACCTCAGAGGTGGCTCCTTTACCTACTGCCAACCCCAGCATTCCGTCTTAGTATCCTTCACTACACCCTGTCCTGTTGGGTCTTTGGAGCAGGGTAAGAGCTTGCCAGATCCTGAAGGGTGTGGCTCAAAGCAGTGGATTGTTCTGAACATGAGTGCAGAACCATGACATTTCCTGCAGCAAATTTTAACTGGCATGGTTTCCAGAATAAGCAGGCAGTTGCTGCTCCAGTGTCCTCATTCTGTCCTTAGTGGTGGTGGTGGTGTGTTTGGGGGAGTCCCTTTCCAATACTGCTCAACCCCTCAGATAGCATCTGCTTTTACTTTTCCAAAAGCATCTCAGAGCTCTCTGGGGCTCCGCTGAAAGATCCCTCCCTCCTTGATCCTTCCAGCGACTTCTTGAATCATACTGCTTTAAGCCATTTTCCATGGAAGGGTTCCCACACTGCACTTGTATTTTCTCAGGATTGTATACCTTTTACAACTAGCATGGTGAACATGCATATCCCAATGCATTGATTTCTTGCTTCCTACTGGGGATTGGGAGTGTGGGGTGGTGGATGAGGGTGTGGTTCCTAAACTAACTCAGCTCCTTGTGAGGTGAGATGCCTTTCCTAAGAACCCCAGGCTTCTTGGTGGGACAGCTTGTTAGACCCGGTATCTTCACCCATGAGTCATGGGTAATGTCTTACATGCAGGCCTCCAAAAAGAGGTGACACAAGCTGACTATTCAGATCGGCCAAATCCTGGGGGCCATTGTGTGGAAATAATTGAAGTCTTTTAACAGAGGTGTCTAAGAGAGCGATTAAAAGCGAATTGCAATTATCGAGCCCAGAGGTAAAATTTCAGAACTGGCCCATAAATTCTGGTCTGACATGAAATTTAAAACTCCCCAATGGTCTCCAATGCCATATTAAAAGGGTTTTAATACTAAGAAGTAGAAATAATGAATGATAATCAGAGTATTGTTTCTGGGAGCAGGGGCAGCTCTCAGGGACCGGCTGGCAGGAAACCACAGGTTTGCGTTGGGTTGTGTTTTACATCCCTCACTTTACAAGAGATCAGTGATGGAAGGAAGGCCAGGCTTGGCAGAGGGGTGTTGAGTGAAAACCTGGCAGAGACATTCCCCAGTGAGCTCCAGCTCAAGCTCCACTGAAAGCCAGAGGTGCAAGTGGCCCTTGCCTGCTGTGTAGCTGCTCCAGGCCAGACCATGCAGACAGCAGTTAACAGGTGAGCGGCAGGCCAGGGAGCTGACCCAGAGAGGTGGCATGGCACTGGGGAAGAGCATTGGATTGAGCGTCCCAAGATCCTGGCTTCTTCCCTGGCTGGCGATCTTTGGCAAGTCACTTCACCTCTCTGTTCATTGTTCCTCTCTTTTATTGACTCCTTCACAGGATCCTTGGAAGGCTAGATGGTAGAATGAATAAGAGAATGTTTTGAAAATATGTATTTTAACAGATTTTCTATTGTTTTGGTTTATGATGTTCACCTTGAGGTGGTCATTCTCCTCAGGACTTAGGTTAAGATTGTTCCTTTGAAATTTGTCAACAAAAATACAGCTAGATGGCTCCTGAGTTTCCTTTCAGCTCCTGGATCCTAGGATGGTGGCAGTATCTTGCACTAGTTTGGCCAATGCAGGGAACTCCAGGATCATACCGCTCTGGGATTTGGGCTCTGCGCCTGCAACCTCTTGGAGCATTGTCTTCTCAGGCAGCTGTAGCACACCACAGCTTTATGTTAATGTGCAATCAACTGGAATCCAACCCCACCCCTGGTAACCCCTAATACTTTCCCGAAAAATGATTTCCAAACCAGATTTGCCAGATCCTATAGTTTCTGGCTCAAAGCAGTGGATTGCTTTGAACCCTGAGCACGGAACCATGACAGTTCTTGTAGCAAATTTTAACTGGCTTGGTATCCAGACTTTAGAATTTGTCATCTGTGGTATTAGCTCCCTACCAAGCATGGTGTCATCAGCAGACCAGGCCTCCTCTGAAATGCGATAATGAACACATAGCTTCTAGCACTGTGGAAGTCATGTAGTAGGTCTGAACAAACATTTCTGCCACCATCTTGGTCATGTATCAAAAACACACAAAAGCCAAAGGTCAAGGTAGAATCCTTTACTGTTTTTATTGGCGATACCTTCCAGATGGATAAGCCTCACTCACTATGCCTCTTTGGAGACAAGTGTTCGATTGCTGCAGACCTACATATCAGAATAACAATGGAAACAGTGCCCAATGCATTGCTTAAATTAAGAGATTCTGTGTCTGTCAATCCCCTCATCCTACTAATCACACGACTCTTTTGAAGAAGGTGTTTTCCAGAACCCATTTTAGGTGAGCCTGTGTTGGCTCTTGGAAACATCGCAAACTACTTTTTCAGCAACTTGTTCAGAATTTGACTAGGGTTAATATTTTTAAATAAAAAAATATTTGATTGACTCCTGAAGTAAACAGAATCCTAAAAATATAGCATTGAGATCTTTGCGTTTAAATCTAAAAATAAAATTAAAAACAATTTAAAAATAAAATTGGCTATAAAAGGAAATATACTCAGACCAACCTAGTTTCATCTTATATAGAGAGCATATAACAATTTATTCCAACAGGACATTTTATAGTTCATGCTGGGTTGGTATAAAAAACAGACTTTAAATAGCAATCAACATGGCCATCCAACATGTGAAGAAATTATTACATAAATCTGTCACAAGTGTTCTAGTGGCACGGCAAAAGAAGAATAAGACAAGAATCTTACCCTCAAGGAATTTTTAGTTGTGAAGACTAAAGAGGTAGTATGGAATAAGAAACAAATAAGCCCAATGCACTCATAAGCAAGTTCACTGAATTCAACGAAGGCTTATGGAGCATAGTATATACGAGGCACACAGTAGGTCCCGTACATGGGTGATGGGACATACTTCCTGACCTAAGGGAAGTTATATTCAATAATTTACATGTTGAGACTGCTTAAGAGCTGAGAAGATTCAAAGTAATTGGAGACAGAGAAATTTGAAGGAAGTAGTGGCCAGGAAAGACATTCCAGGTAGGCATCATGACCTGAGCAAAAACAGCACCAAAGTCCTTGCATCCAGCTCCTGTGAGCAGGGATGAGAATTCCCTTTGGGCGATGGGGGCACAAACTTGGGTTTCCATCACTGGATTGCTCTAGACTCTTAAAGTTCAAATCCCCTCGATAGAGACAATAGTAAAAATGTTGAGAGAGAAGCAACATTCCAACTTAACAAGAAACAGGTTATGTTCCAGGTCAGGGAATCCGTTTTGAAGTAAGACTTCCTTTTTTTGACAGTGTCCCTTTAAATGATGTGACTCTGGGGACTTTTCCTCGCTCAGCATCTGCCACCCTACACAATAATTAGCCAGCAACGCATTTTCTTTGTTGTTCATTAAAGATTAATGAGAGGCAGAGCTTAAAGGCCTGGTTAGATGGAGAAACCCTGAAGGGTTCATTTGAACCTTTCATATCTGTTCCTTTTGGAAACTCTGATGAACAGGTTTTCAATACAACAGCAGCCGTCTGCCTTCTAACCTACAATATGTCTTTGGTGGAAACTCAGACGTTTCTGGCAGGCTGTCTCCCACCATCAGCTTAAAAGCACATGCACAAAAAGAGGCAGAACAGATGTTTGCAGCTCTGCAGCGGGTTGAGCACGTTTCATGACGGGGTGATGGGCATTCTCAGCAAAGTGTATCTCCTCACTTTGTGCTGAGTTCCTAAGGTACCATCAAGTAGAAACGCCAGGTGGCAAGGTGCCACCGTGCAAACACAGCAAGGTCTGGCCAATTTGGAGGCAACGCCTCCTTTACTTATTTATTTTGTTCTAACTGTTAGATTTCTGCTTATTTCTCCCCTTGCAGACAGTGATGTTGGGAAAGGCTGATAGGTGACAAAGAGAAAGTTTATTTAACTAAAAGGATAAAAGGAAAACTAATAGAAGTTTAAATACTTCTGGCTAAAAGTAGGCTGCTGAAAATAATGAAAACAGGAATGATAAAGAAGACCCTGGAAAAATGAATGTCCTTCTTGAATTTAGGAACCCTGGCCCTTTAAGATTAGCTCACGCCAGCGGATTCAGGCTAATTTAGATCTTGCTACTCAGAAAGATGGCTGTTTGGGTCCACTTTGTGCTGTCTTCCATCTTTTATGTTCTCAATCTGTACTTGGCACTACTTAGCATCTTGTACAATGCCATGTACCCAGAGGACTTCAAAAACCATTAATAGATGATGTTGATGATGCCAATAATCAGAGCTGGGAGCTGTGATTGTATTATAAGCAAAGCATTTGAATAATTTCAGAGCCAACAAGGCCCAGAGTGACATTTCTCTACCCTTATCACTGATGAGCATGACCTTGAGACAAGTCAACCCTTACTGTTCACCAGTATGCAATGCGGGGGGGCGGGGTGCGGCATCCTCTACAGAAAAGACCAAAGGAATGAAGGCATCATGCCACCAAATCTGCCATCCTGTGTCTGCCTCCATCTTTCCTAGGAACTCTGACCCCCTGAGCCCCCATACTCACACTACTCCATTCCTGCCACCCAGAACCCCTTTGTATCAAGACTCCTTAGGATTTGAGGTGGAATGAAAATCTATGAGGCTATTAGCTGAATTATTCTACCCTGTCCTCAGGTTTGCCTTGGGTAAACCTCAGAGGCCTCAGCTTGGGAGATGACTGGGACCTCTGAAGTCTAGTCCACTGATCACTAATTGTACCTCTACTCATTTGCAGAACCTGGATGGAACTGAGAGGGGTGCCCAATTCATGGACCTTCTGTGTGATAAAGTTAAAACAGAATTTTCAGGAAAGAACTGGCCTGAGTAAAGATTGGGAGGCAGGACTTTCTGTTCCCCCATGCCATGGCACACTGACTTTATCCATTTGTCAGCAGTCCCCTACTAGCAGCACATCTTATTTTGTGCATTGAGTCCACAGGCATCACTGCATGCTCCATGCTCTATCCTGGGCAGCAGGACTGTTCCTCAGCTCTGCAGCTAACCCTTCTAACTGCTTAGAATTTATAACTTTATGATATGAGAAAGTTCTTTATCTTCATAGCAGAGCACATTTTTCATGAGGCGCAACCGTAAAGGAACCTGTGAATCAGCTTGGTCTCCTGTGGGTGAAATGTGCAACGTCCCAGCTGAGGGATTCAGAACTGCGCTGCTAATTCCACCTTTGTTGCTACTCACAGTCAACATTTATTGAGTTATTATTAGGTGATGGACATTGTGGTAAGCATTTCATATCCATGATTTCATTCAACCTTCACCACAACTTTATGAGGTAGGACTATCATGATGAGACAAGGGAAATTGAGAAAAGTTAGGTGACTTATTCAAGATCACACAGCTAGTAACAGGTGTGGAGTTGGGACTGAGGATGCAGGTCTACCTCAGTTCAAAACCACTGTTCTTTAACCACTACCTGTACTGCCTCCCAAACCATGTTGAATGAGGCAAGCCCCTTTGGGTCTCTGGGACTTGGTTTCTTCTTCGTTTGAAAAATAAGGGGGTTTAGGACTTCCTATGTTGCTCTAGTTCCTAAATATTATGGATCAAGTTTCCACACATCCTCTTTGACTCTGCGGCCTTTTCTACACACATTCCATTCAGAGCTGCCCAAGGTTGTGCCCTCTTCCTCCTGGGTCACTGATATTCTTTCCCCATGTGCCATATTATGGTGGCTCAGCCATAACATCACCTGACAAACTCTATCTTCTTCAGCCTCACCTTCTGCATGAGTGTGGATTTGAGAGAGGAAGGGAACCAAATAAAGGCCAAATCCTACTAGTGTTGTCTGGAAAGCCAAAAAGCCACAAAGACCCTTACAACTGGAGGCGGAAAAAGATATACAATCAGGGTCAGAGGGGAAAGAGGGTGCAGACTACAGGGTGGGGTCTGGGAAGATTTCTGGAAGCAAAAATATTCAGGAAATACCTTTTTATAGAACCTGCTAGGAGCTCAGGATGGGAGTAGTTCATGAAGGGCAGCAAGCCAGCTGTAGTTCAGGGTGTGTGCTAGTGGGAGAGGTATATGCAACACCTCTTAGCCAGGTTCTTCAGGAGACAAGTCTCTATCACCATTCACCTTGAACCAGATTTTAGACACTTAACCTGGACTGGGGTCCCCTGGAAGAATAGGCATGCATATCCCTCCAGGACCCATAAAATATTCTTGTCTTCTATTTTAAAAGGAGCTCATACAATACTCTGATTTGACAATTACTATCTAAACCATTATATGCACTAATGATCTTGGACAAGACATTTCATCTCTTTTAGACTGGTTCTTCATGTTTTTTTTTTCTTTTTTAAAGGGAGGGTGATGAGAGATGAGATAATTTTGAGTTCTATGAATTTTAAGCTAAGATGAGAGAGAGGGAGACCTTTTTGAGATTGCTGCCATCGTTGACCACCTCAAGGTCACCAGTTTTGAGCATGATGGTGCCGTTAGAAAAAAGCAGGACTTGCTGATTTTTTCTCTGGAATGAAATTGCCCAAGGAGAAGGAAACATGCAAACATCCACATGGAAGGGCTGATTTATTTCTGTGGCTTCCACATTTCAACCCACACTCTCTGAAGGAAAAGAAAACCGGGGACTTGTTTTGTCATTGTTTGCATTCTGGAGACAATGGAGATGCCATCTCATCAGCGAACAATAATATAAGTGAAGGAGAGGCACAGACAGGTGGATCTGATAATATGCAACTTAGGGAGGAAAGCCCATATTTATTCCTGTGTCCTCTAAAATGTCCCTTGTCCTTTCTCCCACTTGTCCCCAATATATTCTTCACTATTAGCCTCTAGTAAGGTAAAAGCATAGGTCACTTTTTAATTTGTTTGTCCAGCCCAAATGGGGGTATTCTCTAAGATTATTTTTGATCTTTCTATTTCTCTCTTTGCTCTCTGCAGAGAGCTTGTCCTTTCTCACAGGTTCAGTGCTGCTTTCTGTGGGGATGACTTTTAGGCCTTCAGCTCCAGCTCCAATCTGATGGCTCACCTGTGCCATGAGCGCTGCATCTCCTGCTGCTCTGAACCATTTCTACCTGAATGCTCTCTACCACACGGAGCCCTCTTCAATCAATCAGCCAGTCATTCCATCCATTAATCTACATGTGTCCAGAGGGTAGGAAACAATTTACAAACCCAGGACTTCAGAGAAGAGAAGAAGCCTTTAGACCTCCAGTCTTGTAATTACTACTATTAGCAGGGGCAATGACTCCCTGTCAAGCCTCATTCTCTTCTTTGATGGCCCAATATTTTTGCTTTTCTTTGTTAAGACTCTTACCTGGGACCTTGATTTCTAGGGGGCTTTCCACCTGCCTCCTCTGTTGGTGACCCCAGACCTATGCTGCTCCTTGAGCTCCAGATTCTCCCACCCACTTCTCCACTCCATTGCTCATTTCTGGCTTTCCTGGTTGTCCATTCTCTGTGTGTCCTGTTTGGACCCTGACATGGGTCAAGTTCTTCCAGTCCCATCCTCATGCCTGAGTCTTTATCTCAATAATATACACCATTATACGTATGTTCAAGCTTCATAATTTGTAGCTCAGGTACCCTCACAGGAGTGTAGTATGGTAAGAACCCTTTCTTATCTTCACATGTAAATCAAGAGTTGAATCAGATAATCTCTAGGATTTCTTACAGCTCTGAAATGATATGATTTAAAAGCACTGAGAGACCACTCAGCTAAACTCTTTCATTTGAGAGATAAGAAACTGAGAGTCAGAGAGATAAAGTAATGTGACAGTCTAGGGACCATTCTGGGATTAGAATTTAGGTCTCTGAGTCCTGACTCTTGCTAAAGCTCTCAGCTTTGCCATTGTTGCCTCCCTGTCTCCCTGCAAGTAGGCCCTAGTTCAACCCCCTGACCATCTGCTAGATTGTTGTTTACTTGGAAATAAGAGGAAAATAAAGGACCCTTGATCCCAGGTCACTTCTTGCCTTAGCAGCTTCAAGATGACAGTGGGAATGTGCAACCCACTTACGAGAACAAACTGTTTTTAAGGACTTGAGCACATTGATTGTTTGTGTGTGAGTGGCACCACTAATTACAAATAAGTCCTGTCTATTTATTAAAGCAGGCCCCTTTCAGACATTTCCCGCATGCAAATGATCGTTCCCCACAATTAGGGTAAATTAGTAAGGTTTTACTGAACTAATGAGACAATGTTTGTGAGGCTTGTCTTTATGTTTTCCAGGCTGTTTTGAGACAAGAGTCTATAATTGGGATTCTTAAACTGCCACATTCGAGACAGGCTGCGTGAGAAGGGAGGTTACCGAAATCTCCAGTCACTTCAGGAAATGCCACATGGAGGTATGGCTCCACGTCCAGGGGAATGCACATGCATGCACATGTACACAGGACGTGTGCACACTTACACACGCACATACATGCAGACCTCCCCATGTATACACACACATAAAACAAAATCACATGTTTCTTTTCAGAGTTAAGCTTCCTCTTCTCTTACTAACAAGTGACCATCCAGAATGCTTCAGTGCTGACAGGCTGGGTCTGAAATCTTGACTGATTCAAAAGGGATAAAATAAATAAAGCAAAAATAATAGCAGGTACCTTTAACTGCAAACTAGACTTTTGTTCTCTGTTAGCAATTACCTTCATGGCCTTCCAATGGAACTGTTATTATCCTTATTCAGCAGGTGAACACATGATGCCTGGTGACCCAAGGTACATGGTTGGTATGCTGAGCTGGCATTGAAACCCACTATCTTTCCATTATGCCCCCATAGTATGTTTTTTAATCCCTGGCCTCATCTTCTACCAAAGCTCTATTTGCTCCCCTCAAGAACTCTTTTTCCCTTTTAGCATAAAATGGAGTCTAAACTCAGGCTGTTAGCCTTCTTCCAGCCTCTACCTTGATCCCTTCGAACCCCCAAGTCTCTGCATTGCCACCCTACAGGAGTCAGTGAGCAAGGAGTTACCTCAGGATGGTGCATCACTGTTTTACTCTGTTAGGTTTGGAAAGAGCAAGGTCCCCAGTTAACTACTGTGTTAAGGAGACAGGCCTGAAAGCTGCAGGTCAGAGGTGGGAGGGTGGGATAGGTAAAGGAACAACTCCGTGAGTCTTCACAATGTCTACAAATGCCTGAATGCTCACGTGCAAATCCAACAAGAAGCCAGGGGCTTTGGGGCTGGAGATTAGGGAATGAAATTCCAACACACAGGAGAGCCCTCTTTTAGCTAATTCTTCAAGTACCTGATCTGTGATCCGAAAAGGGACAAAGTCCCCTTTGGCTTCTAGAAATATCAAATATGGCACCCAAGGCTAGGCTTCAGAGGCTTAGTTTTGAGTTCTCCAGAAGCAATTTTCCAAGGGATTAGCATGATTTACAGAAAATGATTCTGCAAAACTTATTAAGGAAAGGGAGGGATTTTCAGAGACCAGCAGACCTTGGGGATGGTGCCAGGAAGCATAAAAAACTGCGGTGGCTCCATTGGAAAGAAAAGGAACGATGTCAGATCCAGTCTGAGGCTCCAGATCCTACTCCTTTTGGTCCTTTTGTCTCAGTTTCCAGGATGAAATATGATGTACTATGCAGTCAGAGCAGTCCACCCACCAGTAGCTATGTGACCTTTTGCTAAGCACTTAATGTCTCTAAAGATCAGCTTTTCTATGTGTAAAGTTAAATTAGACTGTAAGCTCCATCTCTAGTACCTGGTTCAATATCTACCATACAGTATGCAGTCAATAAATATTTGCTCATAACACAAGAATTACTCCTGTCTTATTACTCCTGTTTGATGTATTTTATGCATTCTAGCAAATCAATCAATGAGAGCATCCTTTCTTTGCTTTGCTGATCAACTTTTGAAACACTTTCTCCTTCCTTTCCTAAAACTAAACCCATTTTTGGAATATCTCAAGAGGCAAACTTATACTGCAAAGTGATCATTCTGAAGATGCTATGAATAAAGATTCAGATGGTCTTAAAATTTCATTCACAAGAGGGAGCCCTAGGGTTGAAAGGCTATCTAGAGACCCTCCTTTCTAATCCCTCAGTTCACCAGCTAGAGACAGATGGAGAGGGAAGTGAATTGCTCAAGATCATACGGCTAGACAGAGTACGTTCATCCCAAAGCAAGGCTGTTACTGCAGATTAAACAGCCTCTAGCATACATCCTGGGTTCACCAACTAGATAATTTCTAACCCAAATAAAAAACCCAGATGTGACACCAAGAAGAGAGACTCTTCTCTAAAGCTGTCCCTCTCGGTGCTTTAAGTGCATAAGGATCAGAACTACTGTGCTCTATTCTTGTAGTTGCTAAGGATGATGGTCTCATGTCCTTGAATATATTTGAAGGCCATGCTTAAGACCAAGAGTGCACTTACCTTGGTGACTGGGCTTATGAACTATATGCTTCAGGACATATTTATTTTATATATTTTTCACAAGTATGGTTGGAATTCTATTTGTGAAATCAATAGAAGAGACCTCAAAGCTTCATAACCCAGGGGTATGGCACCCCTCTAAGTTCATGCTTCCTGGCTTCCTTTTCTTACCCTATACTTATAACCCACAAGAAGTGGTTTGCTTTTAATGGCTGGATTCAATTAGTCTTTTAATTTAAGTAAAACCACAGAGAGCTAGATTTCCTAGTTCTTGACCTTTGAGAGAGCTGAATCAACTCTACAATTGAAAAATATTCACCCAGACCAGAAAGCAGTCAATCTCTTGTGTGCTCGGGCTGGTCTCATTCCTGATGTTTTCCAATCTCTACACCTCAGCACTCCATGGAGATTCCTGAGACCAGAAAACCCAGCCCTTAGTTCCAAGTTTTTATGCTCTACTCTCTTTAGTATTTTTTGCAACCAAGCGTTTCAGAGAAAAAACATACTTAGTAACAGATATTTTACAGTCTTGTTTTTCAAATCACATTACTAAGAAGTGAGTTTCTTTGCTTTGGGTAGCCTAGGAAAATATACAGTAGAGGGTAAGGGAAGGTATGTTCACTATTAATTAATTAACAAGTTAATTTGTTGATCACTGATTCACTTATATATTCATCCATCATTAAAAGATTACTTAAGTGTATGTGACATGCAAAGCAGTAGATACTAAAGGCTAGGGAGCTGGATAGAAATACTAAAAAAAAATACATAATCCCTATGCTCAATAACCCTATATTCGGGGGCAGGGGGAAGAGGAGCTATCTTTTCATGCTTATAATATAAGAAGTTCAGTAAAGATTTCCTGACCCTAGGGCATGCGTTGGAATGTGATAGGCAAAGATGGGGGGGGAGGGCCTCCCAGGTGGAGAAACGATCATAAGTAAAACTTGCCGAGTGAAAAGGTATGAAGGTGGATTATAAATGGGGAGTGAACCTGCTTGGCTGGAGTGGAGAATGTAGGGGATTATTAATACGATGCAAGGCAAAAAACCTTACCTGATCTATGAAGGAGTTTAATTTTTGTTGGAGAGTCAGTGGGGAGCTTATGAAAGTTTACCATCACCAGGGAAATGATCCACAAGAAAAAAGTTTTGACCCTAGCAATAATGAAGATAATGAAAAGTCAGGGGTTAGGGCTGGGGAGAGTGGAGACATCCAATGATGGGCACCTCATCCTAGCACCAAGGTTTGAGGGGGTAAGTCTTGAATCTGGGTGGTGATAGTAGGACTAGAGAGATCTGAGCTACACCAGGGAGGTCTCCAAGGCATCATACTAACATACCTGAGACTGCATTTCTAAAGGACAGTGATTACGTTCAGATCTGCCTCAACCTCTGTAGTATTGGGACCAAAGGTAGTCAGTAGACCAAAGTGAATGGACATGAATAAAACAAACTTTTACAAATGCTTGAAGGTTTTAGATGCTGCTTAGAATTGGTCAGAAAAACACCTGAACGCCCAGCGGCATCAATTTCATCTTGATGGAGCTGCTCCCAGGTTCATTACCATATTTATTCCGTGGTTATTCTCATTTGAGGAATGCATTCCCTCAGAGGGCTGATTTTTCCTTCTAGTCTCTCACTCCTGGCCTGTGAAACCATAGCATCCTAACACAGCTGGTTCAAAGGAGGGAAAAATCCTTTCCTGCTTAACATTCTGCAAAAGACACGGGCAAATCTCCGAAGTCAATCATCATGAATGAAGCCATTTAAGAGTGAGGCCCGTGACTCCTCTGTGCGGATGAATAACCAGGCGGAGTGAATCGCCAGCAGAGGAGACTGCGGGCGACTTTCTTTCTGCTTTGTCACCCTTTATGACCCGCCTTACGGTCCCAGCGCCCTTCACGGGAATGTCTTGCTTTGCAAAAAGAAACAGATAATAACCGCAGAGAGGAGAAATGCTAGCCCCACAGCCTGTTATTTAAAAAGTCTGGAGAAATGGAATCCTGGTCAGATTGTACTTTTTACACTGACAAACCTGCCCTCTCTGCTGCAGCAGAAACAGCAGAAGGCTGCATGTCCTCCCCCAACAGGGAACTCCTCCCGGAGAGCAACGGCCCAGGGTGCTGCTGGTGGCTCAGGACCCCTCCTGTTTCCACACTGTTGGTCCCTGTCCAGCCAGGCTGGCTCTGGCTGAACTGCACTGTTGTCGCTCCACCCTGCTCTCCAAACAGGAGGACACTGGCTCCTATCCATTCCTTAGGTCAATGGATATCCTCCGAGGGAACTGCAAGCTCAGCCCCCTGCATCCAGATGTAGGCTGAGCAAGGAGAGGAGAAGCTGTCCAGACTGAGTGTAGGCTGGAGGCCACATTTTGTGACTCTGTTTGGCGCCAAGTGACGGTGCTTGAACGTGCTGATTAAGTAGTGCTGAGAGCTGCCCTGATGACTGATAGGATAGAAAAGAGAGTCTTGTGTGCTCATTGAGCCCTACCACTGAGTCCCCAGCACAGGGTACACTCATTCATTCCATATTTGTCCAGCACCCAAAATGCGGCAGGAAGCATGCTGGTAAGCTGAGAACTTTAAGATGCATGAGACTCCTGCCGGAGAGGAGGCACTTGGAAAGCCATTTGATCCCTCTGAGCCTGTTTCCTTTAAAAGCAAAGGGGTTAGCGTTACTTCTAAGGGACCTTCCCACTCTAACAGTCTGTGAGTGGGTAACTGGGCTCTCTAACCCTACCAGAGACCAAAGAACAGAGACCAGAGAACCAGAGGATGAGAGATGTGGGTCCTCACTCCCAGGGCTCAACCTGGTTCCCTCCCATGTCTCAGAAAGCCAGAGCACTGACAGGCAGGAGAGCAGTGGTCAGGCATCTCAAGTAACCCTTGTTCAGATCACAGCCATGGTGTGGGTAGGCAAGAGCCCTTATATTTGAACCTTCCTGCAAAGGTTTGTCCCATTTGGCAAATTAGACTCTACAGAATATGCCCCTATAATGTCTTGAGGAAGAGCCTTTGTTTTCTAAAAATTCTTTCCTAACTTCTGAGAATGTTTAGGATTAGTTTTTAGGTAAACTCCATTCTAGAATTTTCCCAGAAAACCTCATTATGATCAGCCCTATATATTGAGGCTCCTTGGATTTTGTCCATGAGAAGAGGCTAAGGAAAGTCAGGAGAGTAAAATCAGGGTGGGCTACTAGGGAGCCCGAAGGTAAGGTAAGAGAGACGTAGAGCCTCTAGGCCAGGGTCATAGAAGGAAAAGTCTGACTAATGATAGGCAAATCCTTTCAGAAGAAGCTAAAGGCCCCCAGCAAAACCAAGTAAGATTCAGGAGGGTTAGTGGGGTCTCCCGACTTTCTTACTAGTGGAAAGCCCAGTCCTCCTGGGCACAGGGACAGCCTAATGACTGACTGCAGGCTGCAAATTGTCGGGATGTACTTACTCAGAGAAAACCTCATCTCTAATTCTATAGGAGCCTCTTGAGTCCCAGGCTTCTTACCACAAATGATGAGTATCACCAGACATTAGTAAGTTTGGGTGTTGCCCAAGGTGCCAGTTGAATGTGACACTCATTCTTCCTTTTCCAGATTCACTAATACTTGCTTTCTGAGGAAATGCTTGAAGAAAGCAACCTCATGCTCAAGAAGTTTTTATGTTGTTTTTTTCCCCTCTTTTTGGGACTTGCTAGATATCCTTCACACCAAGCTTATCACATGGAAATAAGATATGCCCATGACATCTGCGGCCAGCTGCTGTTTCTGCACAACAGCCCCCATCTAAAGGATGTGAGCATTTGGCGTGGCCTGGGGGTCATTTCTCCAGGGCCCAAGCCATACTTCTATAGATATTGGAAATCTTTCATCTTAGAAGCTTCTTCAGGAACTGCTTCCAAAGTGGTGTCTGGGTCTGTGACAACTCCAAACCTCCATCAGAACCACAGTTGGTGCTTTGTTTTTTTTCTGTTCAGTCTAAGGGATCTCATCTGTCGACATCACCAACAATGCCAGGGGGGATGGGCATGGGTGAGGACTGCTCCCATAGTTTTAGAAGGAGAAATAGAGGATACATTAATTCCAGAAAAAATGAGAAAGAATGTTTTTCTGTTTTAGCAGAGGGAAAGGAAAGCGGCAGTCAATCACAGAACACCTTCGTGTACCCCAGCATTCATGGAACTAGGTTCTTTCATGTGTCATTTAACTCTGGAGGAAGGAGGAGGGGGGAGGGGGAAGGGAAAGATGGAGTGGGGAAGGAGAAGTCGGGGGTGGGGTGGAGAGGGGGAGGCAGAAACCTAAACAGACTTGAAAGAGACTTAGACTTGCCTATGAACCCATCAGCCAGAGATCAAACTAGAATTTGTATCAGGATCAAACCCCCAGAGTCCTTGCTCTCTACCACATAGCACTGACTTAGCTAACGATCTGCATTCTTTTGTGACTATGTGGGAGCAATTAGTGTCAAAGGAGGAGATAGTGCAATGCATGCCTGGACTTTGCCACACCCAGCTGTCTTCCCCAGGCTGCGCCAGCTCAATCTCCAAGCAAGGATGCGACTAGCGATTGGGAACAGAATATGCCTTTAGAAGTACCTCTTCAATTCTCTCTGCTCCTTCATGATTAAGCTGGTGTTTACTGGCAAATAATCTAAGCAATAAAACTGCCATAAACCACAGCAGACCAAGCTAATAGAAAATGTACATTGTAGATGAAAAAGTCACAGGCAAGAAGAATGATACTCCATTTCTCTTACTCAAGAGACAACATTTAGGAAGGAGTGAGTGATTTCTCTGGACATTGGGGGACCCATTAGGAGGTTTTGGCTGAATTTATTTCATATACATGTGGGGATATACACCTTCTCACATGTTTGCACTAAGATGACAGTGAGCAATGGAAACAAAGAGGAGGAAGGCACATTCTCCTTGTAAAATAGTAAAACATTACAGATAAGCCTAGTATTTTCTTCGACCAGCAGGCCCCCTTCCTCCCCTTCCTGTTTGCACCCCTAGAGATAATCACTATGTTAAGTTTGGAATAAATATTTTCAGGCCTCTTTTTGTGTGTCTCTCTCACACACAAATATGTATCCACAGAAATTTTCACAAGGAGAATAAATTCATGTGTTACTTGGGTAATGAAAATTTAATTCTGAAAAAGGAAGAAGAAGAAAGAAAGAAAAAGTGGAACTTAGAAAGTAAAGCTTGCTTTTGGAATGAAGCCACTGATTCAACATTTTGTGCAATACAGGTAGTTGTCAGAAATAGGCTGAGGTATGAGAATACTGTGAATGATGCAGCTGGATGAATTTCTTAACAATACAGCATGGAAGGTGACCGACCTAACAATAGCTAAAGTGGCGAATTGTGCAAAAATCTAATAGCTCAGAAGACTACTACTATAATGTGTCATTGAAATAAACTCGAAGGGAAGACCTTTTGCAAATTCCAGAGAGCTTAGTATTATACTTCTGAACATTGTGGCTATACAGTACCCAGTGATCTAATTTAATGAATTTAGGATTAAGGTCATTACGTATTATGATGGTCATTAAGGCAGAGGAACGAATTAGCGAAATCAGAGAGGGTGCTGTGAAGGTGCAACAATAATCCCGAAAGCAAAATGCAAAGGGGCAGGGGTGGCCGTGCGCTGATACACATTCTTAGGTTTCTGTGCCTAAAAGTTCAATTATTGATTCACTCACTTAAAATTTTTTTCATTCATTTTACCAACACCTGTATCCTAAGCACGACGCTGAGTGCTACAGACACAAGAGCAGCATGGTGAGAGTCTCAGGGCGGGAGACTTGGTTTGGTCTCTTGGTTCTAACACTTGCTAAAGGTGAGATCTCAGACAAGTCGCTGAACCTCTTAAGCCTCAGTTTCCTCACCTGTGGAGTGGTGATAATCAACTTGTTGTTGAGGGGACTAGAAATAATAATCACACACAGAGTAGTGGGTGCATCATTCCCATGTATTCTGATGGTAGATTCCTCACAAATCTCCCAATGCCCTGGGTTTCAGAGCACCTCTGTTCAGAGTTTCAGTTGGAAAACAGCCCGGCCAGGGCAGTGCTGGCATGTTCTGTCAGCTTTCCAGATGGAATGTGGCTGGCCTGAGGACAAGGAGGCTATACTGCAAAGGGAAAGTGTTTTTCTATGATTAGGGGGTAAAAATTAGAGTTCTTAGAAATATAATAGCTTCCACAAAAGACATATTTGGAGACGCCAGACACAAGAGAATCATTATACACTGTGAGCCAGAAAGGACAATAGTAAGCTAGCTGAAAGCAAAGGAAAATTGATTTAGGGTGATTCGATCAAATGATTTCTGATATAAGACACAAAGGGACTTAGGAGGTTGGAAATCAAACCAAATGATAAAAATGGGAAGATAACATGCTTTCAGATTGTATCCCACAAAAGTCATTAATATGCATTTAAGACTATGTCTATAAGAGAAAACAGCAATGTGAAAAGCAGAACATTCAGGCTAATGGATTAAGTAGGAGGTAGGAGTCAATTCTCTTGACTCCTGTAACCAACTGACTTTGAATTTTAGCCCAAACTAAATCATGAATAAAAATCACTGAAGTGATTTATTTCTTCCATCCATTATGATCTATTCTAGGTATAAGGACTGACAAATCAATTTGGTGAAACCTTTCTTCTTGTTCAGGATTCTGTGCAAACTGCCTGCTTGTCTCCTGATTCAGCTGACTGACAAGTGTGTGTACCATGCCAATTTCAAACAAGAACATCAACAGGGACTTTGGAGATGTTCAAGGAGGTGTGTAAACCTGGTGATGGCTGCCAGTAGAAGCTGAAGTTCCCACAGTCAGTCATTCTTATGAGGGAGGCTGAGTCTATCTGTGAATTATGAAATAGCCCACTTACTTAAGAATTACACCAGGCAAATAGGGACCGAAGGCCTACTAGGTACTAGGTGCCTTGGGGACCCAAATATAAATCAGATGTGTACTATGTCTTTTAGGAGTTCCCAGGCCAGTAGAGGAAAGAGTGCTCCATTCCATTCCATTCCATTCCATTCCATTCCATTCTTATTCTCATTCCCATCCATTAAGTGGAGGATACAGCATTTTAGCTGGCCCTTGAAGGATGGGGCTTGGAGGAAGGCATCCCAACACAAAAGGAACTTTGAGGTGACCCTCTCGACCCCTGAAGCCTAGGTTAAAATTAGGTCTTTCTCTGACACACTTACCTTCTGGGATTATCAAGGGACAAATAATCTTAGATTGTATGATAAATAGGTCATTTATTTGATGATTAAACTTGGACAGTCTGCATGCCATCCCTGACTCATACCATGGCACTAGATATGGTACAAAACGGCTGAGTTCCTACGGTTCTATGTTCTCCCCTTGAGAATATGACACTAAACAATGGATCACCCAACGGTGAATTAGATGTAGTTGTTTTTTACTGACTGATCTGATCCATTGTGCAGCGATTGATTTGTAAGCGATTCATCCAGACATGCCCCGCAGTGGAAGGGGAACAGAGTGGAGTGCAGGTGAATAAGCACTGGATAATAAGTTCAGAGACCTCAGTTCTAGCCCCAGCTCTCCTACTGACTAGCCATTAGCTGTCGATCACTTCCCTCTCTGGGTTTCCTTATTTCTATCAGGAGAAAATAGGTGGTAAGATCTTTCCCAGCTGCACCATCTATGATTTCACATAATCAACAAAAATTTCCCCTTTATCAGACCCGTAGAGAAAATATCTTATTATTTCCCAAGTGACCAGAAAATGTTTAATGACCATAAGAGCCTGTTATGACAATATTGGATGCATGATAGGGACTTCAGGATGCCCCCTGTGAGAACCCTTTGATTGGCTAAGTGGTTGTTTCTCAGGCTCCTCTGGTCTGCAGCAGTGCTTCTTAAACTTTAATGTGCATGTGAGTGACAGGAGGATTTTGTTAAAATGCAGATTCTGATTCAGTAGGTCTACAGTGGGGCTGGACGGTTTGTATTTCTAACAAGTTCCCAGGCAGTGCTGATGTTGACCTCATTTTTAGCAGCAAGCTTCTATAGGGTTTTGAGGAGGAGACATGAAACTGGTATCAGGAGGCTTCTATATCTGAAAGAATACCAAATTTCAACTAGCTTGTATTTCCCCAAGTTGCTTACCCCCAGGCCTTGCTCAGAGCAAGTACCTAGTAAGTGGTTGTTCACCGATTGATGGATTTTACTCTTATTAAAAGTTAGAAGAAAAGGTACCTTCCTACCTAAGGCAATAATAGCCCAAATGGCTTCCCCTACCTGGAGTATTGCATGCCATCCTGCTGGTAATTCCTATTAAGGCTTTCTACATCTGTTTAATGGAATATCTGCAACAGGATATTTTAAACCTCAGAGCTTCTTTGACCCTAACCTCCCAACGGTTGGAACGAGTCGATGTGTTTTCGTAAAGTGTAGAGAAGCAGTGCATGCTTTTGTCTGCAGGTTTATGAACTTTATTTTCCATCACTTTAGCATTTGAACCTGTACAGTAATCCCTCGTGTGTTATCCTTGGTTAGAAAGGGAATGCATAAAGTCTTTTATTTTCAAAAATTTCTAATCTTAAATATCTCCATGACATACTCCAAGTGAAAAGAGGATGGAAGAACATAATGGATTGATGGAAATGGGATTGGGGCTTCAGTGGGATGCCAGGGATAGCTTCTTCCTTTTCTGAATGTCGAGAAAGCAGAATCAGTCCCAAAGTCCACTTCTATCCATCCCTGCTGTGTCTCCTAGGAATACCAAATTCATATCGATTGCTCTCTGATGAATGATTTGCATGGCTAAAATGGAAACATGTTCATCAGTTTAAGCCCTTGCTTGCCGTAACGTGTTTCTTCCTGAATATGGTGCGCATTCCTTGGAAGCAACATCAGTTGCATCATAAATATTTTGGCTGCCAATGTTTGGGACTTGTTTCTTTGACCTGGCTCTAAATCAGTCAATAAGTAATAACAATAGTTTGGTCTTTAGAGTTTGAGGAGGGCTGACAATCCACATTATTAAAATTCATAAGATAGGCATTTATCAAACTAACACTTCACCCACAAAGGAAAAACATTGATCAGTCCCCAACATGTCTAATATCCATTTATAATGGAGACACATCTTCCACCTCTAAGGGACATTGCTGGGCTTATGGCTGACTGACACAGAAATTGTACCTTTTCCCATTAGATCAGTGAGGAATCCATTTGTAAGGGAGCAGTCAAATTTGGATCACAGATCATTAGAATTGGGAAAGAATAATAGAAATAGTCCAGTCCAAAGCTGCCATTTCACAGATAAGAACACTAAGACCTAGAGAACGGAACTTATTTGCCCAAGGTTGTACAACTATTTTAAGCACCCAGATCTCCTTGGCCGTTAGGCTAGTAGAGTTCAAGAAAGCATCCGCCTTGTGTCAAGCAATGTCCTTGGAAGCCCCCAATTTAGTGAGCCATTCCTCTTTCTACCAATAGATTTTTTATGACTTTGACCCAAAACAGAGTGAAAATTAACTGATCAATTAAAGAAAACAAATAGATACCACTTGATATCCATTTGTTTTACAAAGTATGCATTGAGTCTAGTATGTGTCAGGCACTCAAATGATAAAATCCCAAGGAATCACTGAACTCTCTCACCTGAAACTTTAAAGCTCATTTCTCAACAGAAAGACTCATAGGAGTGTGGAGCTCCACCAAAACCATCCTGCTGAATCTACCTCAAGAGTAATACCGTTATGCACTTGTCAGAACTGATCCTGTTAGGTGCTATAAAAACAAGAGGATAACAGAACAACAGAACATAAACAAGTGTTTGAGCCTCCAAGTGCCATGTCAGATGCTTTCAGACCCATGTTCTCACCTAGTTCTGGCAGTAACACGATGAAGGATTGCTCCCCTCCCCTATATTAAAAAAAAAGCAATAAGGATACAGAAGTTTGGGAAAAGATTTTATGAAGACAATCCAAGGTCAAGAGGTAAGAAAAGCTGGAGCTAAGATTTGAATACAGGTAAAGTCGAACCCAAAGGCAATTTAAGCTTTGCCCTACATTTGTCAATTTTATTGAGGAATTGTGTCATGAGCAGTCAGCTAGACAGATCTTCATCTTTAGCCTTAAAGTAGTGTTAAAGACAATGTTTGTGTCCTTCACAGATTCATATATTGAAGCCTAAATTCCCAATGCGGTGGTATTTGGAGGCAGGGACTTTGGGACATGATTAGGTCATAAGGGTGGAGCCATTGTGATGGTATTGGTCACCATACAAGGAGTTGAAGAGACTAGAGCTTCCTCTCTCACCTGAGTGAGGATATAGCAAGAAAATGGCTGTCTACATACGAGGAAGTGGGTCCTCACCAGACACCACATCTGCGGGTCCCTTGATCTTAGATTTCTCAGTCTCTAGAACCATGAGAAGATATCTGCTGTTTAAGAATACCACCTCGTCTGTGGTGTTCTTGTTAGAGCAGCTCAAACACATTGAAACAAGTAGCAAAGGCAGGATCCATTTGACCATTAAGATTTTTCCTCCTACTTGTTAACCACTTAATTTTCCACCTTTGTCTTAGGGACTTGTTTTCTGTATAATGTATTCTGGCCTGAATAATGCTAAGATTTGACTCTGAGTGTAACTTTGGCCCCCCAAAAATGATAGAAAGAGACCAAGAAGGCACAGCAAGTACAACCAGAGGACATTCCTAATCCATATATTATAAAACCATCAGTAAGACTTGAAGCCCTTAGAAATCTGACAGTCATATACAATTTTTTACTGATAAATGTCAACAAGTTTTGCTACATCTTCCTACCTGAGTGAAGTGTGGTGACTGACAGAAAGGAGGCAGGAACCCCCTGCTTTCTTCTCACTTCCCAGTACCCACTGCCTATTCCCCAGGGGACTGGTTTCATAATCCCATCATCTTTTAGCTGATATCTTCACATCAAATTATCACCTCCAAACTCATCTCCTACATCATTTTCATTAGCCCCTTTAAATTAATCTAATTCAACTGAGGCTATTAACGGAGATGCAGCAGGTCTCAAGAGTTCATCGTCTACCGGGATCATAAGGTCTTTCAGAAGAGCCCCTTCCAACAGAGGCCAATTTTGTTGCTCTCATACTGATGCTCGCTCATCAGCTGATAACTCTCTATTAGCTCATCGAGTTCAGCTTTTAACGGCCAAGCCATATCTGTGACCGCAATTCAATTTTCACTCTGTACTTGTGGTTCCTTGATACCTTGGAATTCTTTAAACCTGCTTGATTAGCCACCTGAGGTAAATGGCTTAGTCATTTTTAAGTTTTATGAAACATCTGTGCACTTGGATCATAGACCAGCCAGAGGAGAAAATAGCTCTGGAATTCCCCTCAAACCATTCAAGAAGCACCGACCCCAAGATGTATGTGACCAAATTCAGGGAAAGTGAGAGAGGTAGTTAGGACCAAATCTGTAGCCAATCCCGGAATTTGATGAAATTGGCGTCCGTTTTAAGGGACTTGAGTGGTGTCGTGCTTTCTAGGCTGGCCTTTCAATGGTGGCTTATTATGAAGTGGAATCCACTCAATCCATTGGAGTTCTTCCTCTGCTCCCAGAGTTTCGGTGGATACGCACACTACAGCCTCAAAACTTCTTGTCCCCATTAAGTTTCTCCTTCCTTTCTCCTTGTTTTTTCTCTCTTCTTTCTTCCTTCTCTCTCTTACCCACCCTGAGTGCATCTATTTTTTAAAACTCCAGCTCGGCTCACGGTTCTACAGAGAATCTGCAGGTTTGAACACGTGTACTGTGAGAAAGAAGAAAAGAGCAGCCCCTGACATTCAGCAGCCAGCCTGGCACTCATAGCTCAGCCATGTTATTCTCTTATCAGACATGAACACAGAATACGGAGCTCAGACAAGGTTACTCTGAGATCGTGATAAAAAGAGACAAAGCAATGCCACTTCTAAGCACAGACAAAAATAAGATCACGGTGCTGCATACAAAATACCAAACACCCCATCTCTCGACCAACAGGAGTTACTCCTGCTTCCTTACCAACTACAATTACAGCTTTATCCTCATTCCGGTCTTCTTTCCCAACAGAGAAGATTTACTGAGATTCCCGATCATAGCATTGCCCCCACTTTTTGATGGCATCCAGTTTAGAGCAAACCCCTGCTTCTCTAGGCCCTCTCTCAAATCATCCAGCCAAAGCTCAAATCCTATGATAAGTTCTAAGACTCTCTTACCAAGACATCCCATGGCTCTCTATGGTGTTTATTCTTCTGCAACTGGTAGTAGACCCAACTAATTTAACTACAGGTATGTTCTTGGTCTGCGCCTGAAGAGTATTGACATGTGGCAAAAATAATTCACACTGAAACAGTAACTTACATTTTAAAAAGCTTTCACACCCATTATTATATTTAATCTTCATGACAATTAGGAAGACAGGTAGGTATTATTATTATACCCATTTTCCAGATTAAGAAATTGAGGCTCAGTATTGTTAAATGGGGGAATGTAAGCTCAAACATCTATTAAATATTGTAACCAGTTTTTTTTAAGTATAGTTGACACACAATATTATATTAGTTTCAGGTGTATAGCATAGTGCTTCAACATTTATATACAGTATGAAGTGATCACCATGATAGATCTAGCTACCATCTGTCACCATACAAAGTTGTTAACCATTATTAACTATTTCCTATGCCATACATTGTATTATTTGTATTATTGTATACACTGCCTTATTTATTTTATAACTGCCAAGTTTTGTACCTTTTAATCTCCCCCACCTCTGGTAATGACCAGGCTATTCTCTGAATCTGTGAGACTGTTTCTGTTTTATTTTGTTCATTTTTTTTTGTTTTTTGGGTCCCACATATAAGTAGAATCATACAGTGTTTGTCTTTCCCTGTGTGACTTATTTCACTCAGCACAGCACCCCCGAGGTCCATCCATGTCATCACGAATGGCACAATTGCACTGCTTTTCCTGACCGGGTGATGTGAACCTGGGTTTGAGCCAGCTGTTCTTGCTCCCCATTCAGCGTCTTTTCCCCTTGGCCAGTTGTAGAAGAAAAATGTCCGTCAACTGTTTGTTACTTAGTGCAACTGGAGATTGCAGGTGAGAGGGGGATGAGGTTGGAATACTTTTCAGAAGCATCCATTTTGATCAAGGATTTTCGAGGAAACAAGTTTAATATTTTTAAAAAGAATGAGGTTTAAACATTTTGTAGTGAAACACAACTCAAGAAACATGTAAAGTTAAAAAGAAAGCAAAGACAGTCATTATTTGCTACAAGTGGCTTAAGGCTACTCTCCCAGATTCTCATGCCAACCCCCCTGGGGTCCACATTTAGGATCAGATACTTAAGTGCAGCTGAGAATTCCATCTGATGTCCACCCCTCTGTCTCTGGATCACAGAGCATGAAACAAACACCTCGGACTGACGTTCAGGCTCTCTTGTTGTAGCACGAAGGGCAAACCTGTCCTCAGGGCCATGAGGATCAATGGAGTAGGGTACAATGTTCCCTGGGGCTCCTGCTGATTCTGGGAGAGGGTTGCTGTGTACTTGTCTGACGTGACACTTATTCTCCAGGATTCCAAGGATGACCCAACTTTCTGGAGCTTGGCTTTCCCCAGATCAGCTCTCCCTGTGGGACTCAAGCCACAATGTGGCCCCTCTCTGGCCCAGATACTACTGCTGAGAGGCGTGGGGGAAAGATAAACTCCCTGACACAACCTTCCTTGACTCTACCCTACATTAAATCCCAACAATGGCCTCAGGGGCATATGCTGGTCAAAGAGGTACACAGACCTTCAGGGAATTTGAAATCTGGACCATATGCCTAACTAAGCTCCTTTTAGCGGCTCTAGTAACACACACAAGCTTTGGAAAGGCACCATCTCCTGTCACATCTGGAATTCATTTAGACCCCAGGGGCTCTTGTACTGAAACAACATGCAGCTACTTTAAATAGAACAAAAGAAAATTGTCAAGGACTACCTGAGCTGACAAATTATTTGTATTATAATGTTATTTAAAAACGTACAACATAAAAGTGGCTATAATCTCCTTATGCTTACAGCTCTTGTATGACTATTAAAACCAAACAAAATAATCTCATAATTATTTACAAAGCAAATACAAACAAATGTACAAAACCATGCAATTCAAATGCGCACATCAGTTCGATGTGATAGTAGGTGCTGTTTGCCGAAGCAACAGCACTGCTCACAGGACAACTGGGGCACAGACTATTCCTACTCAGCCTCTGTTATGAGTTGTATCCTCCAAAAAGATATGTTGAAGTTCGAACCCCTGGTACCTGTGAATGTGACCTTATATAGGGTCTCTGCAGATTCAGTTAAGTTAAGATGAGGTCATTAGCGTGGGCCCTAGTCCAATGTGAATTGGAGAAAAAAAGGAAAGGAAAAAGAGAAGGTCATATGATTGGAGATGGGAGGGCTGCAGCTGCAAGCCAAGAAAGGCCAAGGATCAATAGCCACCATCAAAAGCTAGGAAGAGGCAAGGAAGGATTCTACCCAGAGTCTCAGAGGGAGCATGGCCAGCTGACACCTTGATTTCTGATTTGTTGCCACCAATACCATGAGGGAATAAACCATCCAGTTTGTGGTACTTCCTTACAACGGCCCTAGAAACAAATACAGATCCTTTTAGCTTGATGTGCCCATGCTAATGGGTTGTATGATGAATCAATTCTTCCAAGAGGTTTTGCTATGCCAACTACAGCAAACCCTTCTCTTATCAGTCAGTGTCTCCCATGGCAGACTGACCATCAAGGGCATGAACTCTTACCAAGGCTCCCTTGCTTCCTTTTTCATGTGTCATGACAATTAAAGCACCACTCTTTGGTGTCAAAGAGATTAAAAACATAAGCCCAAAGGTAGAGGCAAAAATGTCTTTCTTTTAGATTATCATCAAAATGAAAACAGATCATTTAAATGATCAGAGGGAACTCACAGACCATCGTATGACTATGGACTCTAATTGAGGAGCAGAAACATCTAAATCTCATTCATTTCTCATTCCCTCTAGTCTCCCTTGGTTCTCTGATTCTTGTTTGGCTTTCGTCCCTGGCTGGTAACTCCTGGATCAAGAGCCTCTGGCTTTAATAGTCACGTCAGACTGCTGCTTGTCACCATACTTGACTCCAGCTTGGCTTTGCAGTCAGGGTCTGGGCAAGCAGCCTCTAGCATCAAGCGCCTGACCACTATGAGAGGTGGGGCTTGGCATGCCCTGTTCCAGGTCTTGCCATGTCAACCTCACAGCCAACAAGTGGGCCCCATACCTGCAGAGTTCCCTATGAAGAACACTGTTCTCCTTGCACACAGAAGCCCTGGGGGCCTAACTGACAGATTGGTGGGTGTCTGGGGGCCAGGGAAGCTCCTTATTAGTGTTCATCTGGGCTTCCTGAGTCCTGGGCAGCTGGGAAAGTAATGGGGCACCTGCATGGCCCAGAGAAGTGGCTATTTTCCAGTTGATCTGGAAAACATCAGTGTTTTAATAAACAACACAGCCAAAGTGGTATATGTCACCTGAATATCCATCCTGCTTTAACAATTACAGAAGAGCCAATTATGTGCTGTCACAAAGTGCTTTGGAAGGGCCTAGACATTTCTTGAGACCTTGATTTGGGTGTTATGAACGTACTGAGATTACGGAGTAACGGCAACTTCTCAAACACTGGCAAAAATGGGATATCCACCATTCTGCAGCAGCCCAGTAAGACCCCTCTGATGCGTCCATCTGGCCCATTGTGAGACGAGTAAAAAGTTATGGTCATAGGAAAGAAAACAACTTTCAGTTATCTGTCTCGTAGAGACACAAATCATTTCTAAACAAGCTAAATTAGCACTAATTGAGAAGCAGATGTCCAACTCCTTGTGTGGAACTCACTGGTTTCATCATTCAAATCTTTGCAGGAAGCAGGCTCATAGGTACACCAAAGTGTACCTAAGATCACTAATGCCAAACCCAAATCATGCCTATCCTCCAGTCTGCTCTGGCAGGTGTCTTTCCCCCTCCATTGTAATCCTCATGAAAATGACACTTGACCAGTAAAAGAGCATCTGTCGGGAGAATGAACTGAATCAAAAAACCTTATAGTACTAGTAACTTTGGGTGTTAATTACACAAATTGCCCATCAACTCCATTGTTACTCTCTTTCCTTTCATAAATTAAAAAATGTTGAGACTTCTAAGCATGAAATGCAGTTGAGCCAGAAGTTTTTCCTATAAATATGGATGGGAATCCTGGCTCTTTCATGAGAGCCACAGCCAAAAGCTCTGGACAGGTGGTTCCAAGGCAGTGTGGCATTGTGGGAAGTCCACTGGCTGGGAGTCAGGAGACTGAGTTTTATACCACATTTGCTATGATAACTTGGGTAAACTTGAGTATTTGCCCTTCCCCATTTTGGGCTTTAGCTTCTTCATTGGTAAAAATGGGGATATATTATTTGTTTTCTAGGCCTGGTTACTATAAGGATGCATAAAATAATGAAAGCACACCTAGACTCCCAAGCATGTGGAAATGTGTATGTGGGTGTGTGTTTCTGTGGGTGTGTGTACTGCACACACATGCACATACCTAAAAACTTTATGCGCCACAATGAAACGGACACTGGATTGGATATCAGAACACCCAGGTTTGGGTCCGTATCTATTTGCTGTGTGAACTTGGACAAGTCCCTTAAGTTTCTGGGCTTCAATTTCCTCATCTGTAAAAAGGCAATGTTGGACAAATGACTTCCGACGTCCTTTCCAGGTCAAAGACCTCTGATTCTGAGAATCTGAAAGGGACAAAGCCATAACTCTGCCACTGGGTAGGGTTAGGTGCCAGATGGGGGGTGCAATGTGACAAGGGTGCTGGGGGCTCGGTAGCACTTCCTGAGTGTTCTGCTCGAAGAGAATACAGGGACAGACCTGGAGTAACACCCCAGCATTTAAGGGTGTCTTTTCTCTTCCCTATGTATGACACCTTTACCTTCCTTTTCTCCTTTTGATTTTCCCTTCTTGCTCCCATATCCTCACCTCTTGGATTTCAGGCCTGCGAGGAGGCTGACCAAGGATTTCCAAGGTGGTTGGGAAGGAGCCTTGCTAAGTCTGCAATCTGAACATTCAGTGTGGCTCACTCAGCCTTTCCCAGGTCGTGGGTGTGAACTGCGAGTGGGTGTGAACCAAAAATCAGGGCCCTTTCAGTAGACATGAAATTAATGGATAGTAATTCAGGAAGGAAGTGGAGGAGGACAGTTAGCCCTATAAACACAGGAAGTCCTTATGCCCTGGGCACTTTGAGAGGCTTGAGCTCACTGATAATCAAGCTAATAATAGCTCCTAGTTCAGCTAGAATGTTTCTTCTCAAGGAACCTGCACCTTCCCAGCTGTAATTTCATTCCCCTTCCCGTTGTTCCTACAAGACTGCTCTTATTACCCTCAATTTGCACAGGGAGAAACTGAGGCACAGAAAGAAGAAAGTCACATCACGAATTGGCATTGGTTCCGTTTTCTCAATGGTTATGTCAGATAAACTACAGCAAAGAACAATGTGATTACTGTTGAAATATTTATTTACACTGTTCAAATTCTGAATGAAAGGGCAGGGGGAAGATGGTGTACCATTTTCCCAGTTAGCCAAGCACCTTCTCTTTTTTCTGTCCTGATGCTTGGCCTTGGCAGTCAGGTGGTTGTGGGCAGCAACATGAGGACAATGGGAAATGCAGAATGACATTGGTTGAAGCAAGATACAGGGCAAACAAGTAGATGAGTCTGGAGAAGTCAGCTGTCATTCTGAAATAAATGACCTCCTCAGAAACGTGGAGTTCTCACATCATCTTGAGATGTTGGGGGCTGGGTCAACTGAGGTGCCAAATGTGAATCCTCTTTTGTAAATGAACAGATGAAAACTGAACAGACTGGGTGCCCAGGGGACAACAGAGGGCTAGACAGGAGCAACTAAGTTATGGCTTTCAGGGCCTCAGGCACTTTTGCCTTCATGGGACCCTTCCTTCAGAAAAAGAAACCTAAAAACTTATTTTACGATTGCATTGGTATACAGATAAATATATTAAAATTACATATTAAAACACTTTATTCAACCTAAAATCTCATTTCTCCCCTTCTCATTTTAAAAGACATTAAAATGTTTTCAGCAGGCCCTAAAAGCATTGTGGCCCTAGGCATTGTGCCTGCAGTGCCTTGGAGACAGGTCGGCCCTGGGGGCATTTGCTGCCTCCTAGAGCTGTTGCCTGCAGTCGCTGGCCCCTCAGGTCTGCCCAAGCTTGTCCAGGCTAGGCTTACCCAGATTTACAGGATCAGCCTCAAAGCATTGGTATGAGCTTCCAGGAGGGGAAGATGCACCTTTGCCTTTACAGATGAAGGAATTGAAGCTGAAAGAGGCCAAACTCAAGTTATCAAAGATGGAGGAGTCAGGATTCGAACTTAGCTCTGCCTGGCTCTAAAATCCGAGATTTGATTTCTACCTCCTGCTGCGGAACACCACTCCCCCACACCAGAGGCCTTCCGGGACTTGCATCAGACATAATATGAAACTTAGAAAATATGGAGATTAGTAATTAGGTAAGGGTGGATCGGTGATGGTGGATCATAGGGAGAAAAGTCTAAAAATAAATTCTACATAATGCAATGAACAAGGTCCTACAGAGAGGCTCAGAGGGAAAAAGAAATCATCCCCAGAGGATTAATGTTCTAGTAAACTGTAAGCTGCTTATATTTTCACCCTATTACCGTAACTTTCAAGTATCTGTCTCAAACGATAAAAAGGCAATTACTTAGGGCCAGATGCATCATGGGCTAAGCGACGCGGTCCCTGAGCCATAAGGGGGTTCCTTTGCGCAGTTTCCCAGAGGCAGTGTGGTGGCTGAAGAGGGGTTGGTGGATTAGCAGTAAGTGGGGACATTTCACCTCTTCTGGAGTGAACTTGATCAATTCTCAGAGCATCAAGCTTCCGGAGGACGAAGAGGCCTAGTTCTGGGAGAGTCTGAAGTTTATGTTGAGGTGTGACCATTCCTGGTGTGTCATGAACAAGTCACTTCACTTCTTTTGTCCATGACAATCCCACCTGTAACGCACGTAGGTTTCTGTAGGCTTAAATGATATAAGTGGGATATAAGTGGGGTTTGGGAACTGCCAAGTGCTGTCCAGCTGCTCGAGACTTTACCCTGCCCCCAAAGAGTTTCCTGTCCTCAGACATTATTATGTCCATTTGTCCCTGAAAACACGGACCCAGGGGTGGTCACAGCTTCCTCAAAGCTGCCTCTTTGCTCTCCCAGCCGCTGGCCCCCAACACCACCACCATCGCCTGGCTGGGCTGATATACAATGGCAGTAGATTACACTAATTTGTTTTATTTTATTTGACATACTTAGAATTAAGGCTTTTTGAAAGCACCATGCAAATATATGTAAATGACTATATTTCATGCAAAATAACATGCAAATAGTGTCCCTGTGTTGGCTTAGAAAAATCTGGTGGCCAAAGGCTGTTTATATCGTCACAAACATCGGGAAGAATATTTTAAACTTCAGTTACCCTTCCAGATGTTTAAAAAATAAAGATGTTAGGGAGCCTAGAGTTTAGTGTGGCTTTTAGCTGTCTGGTTATTTAGAGTTTAGTGGCTTTTCAGCTGTCTGGTTATTATACTTTTTTAGTCTTCATCAGGAGATCTCATAGCAGTTAAGCAAAGTCTTTTGTTGATTAATTATTCCACAATGATGGTACCAGGAACTAAGTTACTAGAAGAGGAGTAAGGTACCAGCTCTCCCTTACGGACCTCCCTGGCAGTGTGGATGCCAGAGCTGCCTGTTAAAACACAGCTGGGGCATCAGTTTCCTGGCACTCATTCATGGGTGGTGCCCAGTGCCATCCTGAAGAAAGTCCAATTTCCGGGTCAGGGCTCTCAAGACTATACAACCTAGCCCCAACCTAGCCCCTTCTCTCTTTTCGTGAGACCTCTACTTTTCCCAAGTGTGTTCAGTCTGTGATATTTTTATTCTTCCAAACATGTTTACCCCTCCCCCTGCTCTGTGCCTCTGATATTGCTTATCTCCCAAATACCAAAGAGCATCATATCATCGTTCCTGGCCTGGGTTTCCTTTTAGTAGACAAACAGAAATGGTTTGTTAACTTAGGCTGCTAAAGCCAGGGAAAGTTAAAGCAGGTGAATCTTTAGCGATCAATTACATAATCCAACACCCTTGCTCTACAAATGAGTAAACCAAGGTCAAGAGATGAGAAGGAACTTGATCAAGGTGATAGAATTAGGACAAGAGGGGCGCCTGGGTGGCTCAGTCGGTTGAGTGATCTCGCGGTTCGTGAGCTCGAGCCCCATGTCGGGCTCTGTGCTGACAGCTCAGAGCCTGGAGACAGCTTCAGATTCTGTTTCTCCCTCTCTCTCTGACCCTCCTCTGCTTGTACTCTGTCTCTCTCTCTATCTCTCACAAAAATAAATAAACATTAAAAAAATTAAAAAAAAAGTATTAGGACAAGAACCCAAGTGCCACCTCCAGGACTCTTTATTTTATTTATTTATTTATTTACTTACTTATTTATTATTTTTTAACTATCTTTTTAATGCTTATTTATTTTTGAGAAAGAGAGACAGAGCATGAGAGGGGGAGGGGAAGAGAGAGAGGGAGACACAGAAGCTGAGGCAGGCTCTGAGCTGTCAGCACAGAGTCCAACACGGGGTTTGAACTCACGGATCACAAGATCATGACTTGAAAGTCTGATGCTTAACCGACTGAGCCCCCAGGTGCCCCTCCAGAACTCTTTATAATAAATGGATGGTCATGGCTCACAGCCATGAGTACAGGAAAATTACAAGTTGATCAGCTTCATAGGGGTCATCTAAACAAATCAGGCTATGTTTATTGAACACCCATCCTGTGTGGAAAGTAGTGAGGGGACAGTAAAGTTCTGGGACAAGTCCCTCCCCTGCTGAGGATTACAATTTAGATGCTACATAGATGTGCAACCAGCCTTTGTATTGATGATGATGATGATGATGATGATAATAATAACATAATGAGAGCAGCTCACACGTACCATCCATGAACTCTGGGTCAGGAACTGTGCAACCCTCTTCCACTTCCCCAGAGTATGGACATGAGCTTCTCAACTCCGCCTACACAGGAACATCACATGGGGAAATGTGAATCCTGTCAGTGCTCTAGTCCCCACCAATCAAATGGGATCTTGAGGGTGAGGACCGGGCATCAGTACTTCCAGTGGAGGAGCGAGGCTGCAGGGAGGTGAGGTGAGACCACTCCCTCACTCTGCCCAGGGACCCTCTCTGCTCTCCCTGACTCTGCCACCAAGATGCCCCTATTGGGTTCATTCCTTGTGGTGATAGCATGGCCACAACACTGACTGGCCATCTGGCTACCTCCTGCCTCTTGCCTTGGGCTGAGGGAACAAGCAGGGCACAGACCTTGCTTAACCCGATGCTCTAGGGGAAAGCCTTACTACTTAGTCAGGGGACATTTGCTGTTGTTCATTAGTGTGGCCCATTATGATTTCTTGCAGAAATCTCTGGTAGGTGCACCAGCGCCTGAGCTGGGAGCATTCAGATTAAGGCACCACAGCATCTGGGTAGGACAGGGGCAGAGAGTGTACACAAAATAGGTCTGCTGGCATGCGGGGCTTTTTGTCAGACTGCGAAATTATTTTGAGCAGCACAGAAAGCAGTGGCTTGTGGGTGGGTAATCCTACGTGCTCATCATAATGCAGCCCGAGATGATTGACCCGAATGAACAAAATACAATAGAATTGTTCCTGGTTTGTTGGGCACACAGAAAAGAAAAGGAAATGGAGTCACACTCTGTCCTTCCCTCCACAGTCTGCTTCTATTAGCTGATGACACGATTCAGTGGTACCTTTGGTAAAAAGAGGGTGCCTGGGGGAGAAGGGCAGGGATTTTACCTTGAACACGGATGGACACTTTGAGTCTCAGTTTCAATAGCACAGGTAAGCTTCCTCCAGGAAATCTCCTGGCTTCGTTTTCCAGCTGGAAACCCACCCACATATCTTGTCTTTGGGGCGGAGGGCCTCACCACTCTCAACTCTTCCTGACCTCCTTGCTACTTGAATTGGTGTGAACTTTTCAGTGCAAGAGTACTGGCTAATGGAAGATGGGGAGAAACCGATGTTGCTTTTCATGCAGTTTCACAACTGCAGTGAAGTAAAAGGTGAGGAAAAAGCAATGAAGAGTTGAAATGTGTGTGTGTGTGTGTTTTTAATATTTATTTCTTTTGAGAGAAAGAGAGAGAGAGAGTGTGTATGTGGGGTGTGAGATGGCAGAGAGAGAGCGAGAGAGCGAATCCCAAGCAGGCTCTGCACTGCCAGCGCAGAGCCCAATTGCGGCTCGAACCCAGGAACCAGGAGATGGTGACTTGAGCTGAAATGGAGTGGGATGTTTAACAGCCTGAGCCACCCAGGCACCCCCCTCCCCCGAAATGTTTTTCTTTAATGACACAGGAGGGGTAACATTTTTGGTTCTTGCAGTATTGTTTTCTTTATAAATTTAAGGCCAGATGCAGCAATTTATGGTTTATTATTCTTTCCTGTGGCACTTGCTAAAAATTTCAAAGTTGTACCACACTGACTTTCTTTCCCTTTGTATTTCATTGCTAGCGGACACAGTTTGAATCAAATCTCTAACAAAGAGAGAAGGCTCAGAGACTGCTTGTTTGCTGAAACTGCTGGAAACCTTTTTGATTTCCTAGGAAGCCACAGAAGATGCAGGGGCTTCTGTAGTCCACAGACTTAATATATGAAGTAATTTAGGAGGGAGGCTGGTTTGGTTGTGCTGGTAATGTGAGTTCATTTGCAATTCTCTTCTCTTCTTCGCAGGCTTGGAAATGAGTGTTGAAATTCAGAGGAGGGTGTGTGTGCCTCACGGGCGTGTTAAGCCAGAGGGTGTGTGCTCCCTGTCTATACTCTGGGGAAGGGACGGCTGGCCATGCGTCATTTTTTACAGCTGTATTTGCACAGGTGGGAAATAACAGTGTCATCCTCGAACAGCAGACACAATGATATACGTGTTTGGGGGCAGCCATAGAGCACAGTGAATCATGCAACATGCAAGGCAGCCCCACTATAAGTCAATCCACGCTGCCCACCAAAAGCTCCTCAGGTAAGTGGAGAGGCCGCCTTCAGATTACTTTGGAAGATGAAAAATAACCCCATATATATTCAGGCCAATAAAGCAGCTATGCAGGTGAATAAAAACAAACCCTGAAATCAGAGTCTCAAGGTTGGAAGAAACCATAAAGGTGTCTAGACCAGCCACCCATCCAAGCACCCGTGCTTGAATCCTCTTAACATCTTTGCATATTTCCCTCCAGTTTCCTGTTTGAACCCCTTCCATGATGGGGATCTCACTGCCTCTAAGCAATTAACCCATTCAACTTCTCAGTGTCCAGACAATTTGAAAACACAAAACAAATTCTCTATGTTGTTAAAATCATAGCACCTACTGTTGCATGCTAGCTCTATCCACTACTGCAAAAAGGGTAAAAATGATTACAATCTTCCAATAGTTGCAGATAGCTGTCATGCTGTTATGCTATATAATTTGTTTCTTTGCTCATTCACTAACTGAACATATACTGAGCACCTACCATGTGTCAGAAACCAGGGTCTAGGGATATGAGGTGGATAAGACATAGAACCTGCTCTTACAATATAATAGAGGATCAGACATCCACTCAACAAATCTGAATTTATTGTGGTGAGTAAGGGTCTAAACTATGTTCTCTGGGGGCCTACGGGAAAACAGTTATTTGCCTAGTGGGTGGGTAGGCGCGTGGAGGCACAGACGGCCTCCCAAGGTGGTAGCTTTGGTCATGGATTCTGAGGTCTGCAGACTTCCTACCTGCTCTCTAAGCTTCTTGGTTAATTTCTCATTAGATTTGTATGTTTTTTCTGTCCGGCCACTGTGTCAAGGTCTTCATTAATGTAGGCCCTGGCAGTTACTGCTGTTTGGTACTTTTCTGCTTACAGTCCAGACCCAACTCTCTTCACCTGGGCATGCAACCCAGAGGCACTTCATCTGGAGCAGAGAAGCCCTTGAGAGAGGACAAGGCCCCCAGGGGTCTGGCTGCAGGACCTGAGGGCTCATGGATGTCAGTCCCCCACCTCCACCCTAGTCACTTCCCTATTGGAGCTGTCTGTGCAGATAAGGCTCTTGTGTCAAAACCCTCATCTGTTTTGCAGAGGCATAGATTGCCAAAGGAAATCCTGAGGTTCCTTTTGCAAGCATTTTGTCTGCAATGTGACCTATTTAGGAGAAAGGGGCCATGTTAAATTATGAAAGCTCCTTCCTTGTGTGGAATTGGAGGAAAGGTCCTTAATTATCACCCTCTGGACTCCCCAGGCACCTGTGAATTGGGAACACTCCGCTTGAAGATGGGCTAATGGAACGGCTGCCTGTTAGTACAGAGTACACCTGGCATCGGAGAAATAGGAAGAGAAAGTGCCAGAGCTGGAAGTGAATGATACCAAGCAAAGGGCGAGATGCTCCTTCCACATCCTGCTCACTTTCCTGCTCCCCCGTTGACCCCAGGACATTAGCATTACCACCTGTCTTTTATGGAGCCACGGACTGAAGAGCAAAACCTATAGTGTGCTGAGTTCAGAGGCCTAGATTCAAAATAACTCAGATATTTACTGCATGCCCTTGAAGATGCCACTCAAACCCCCTGAGATTCAAGAACCTCATTTGTGAAATGGCTTTGGTAATGAGTCTAGTTTGGCAGGATTACTAGAACACTAGTGGTACCAGGCAGGCTACAGCTCTGAGGAGGCCCCTACAAGCGCCAGCAGCAGTGATCCTGGGGCACCTGCCCAGCCCTGCTGGCTTCGTGAAAGTGACTCCAACAAGGCCCCTCTCCTCACAGGACTTGGGGTTTGCAGGGCAGACAGGGCAAAGCAAGACACAAGTCAATATCAAGGATATGTGGGAGGAGGGCAGACAGAAGAGCCTCTGAAAAACAGCACTTGGAGGAAAGAAAGGGCAATGAAAAGGTAATTCTTTTTTTTTTTTAAGTAATGTTTTTTTAATATATTTTTTTAATTTTTAGATTTTTTTAGAAGGGGTACTTCTTTAAGCCTATTTTATTATTTTTATTTTTTACTTTTTTTTTAAGGAAACTTTACCCCCAACGTGGAGCTCAAACTCATGACCCCAGGATCAAGAGTTGCATGCTCTACCAACTGGGCTAGCCAGGCACCCTTTAGACCTATGTTAAGTAGGTAAAATAAAAAGAAATCATGAGTAGAAAAATATGTTATAGTTCTGTTAAATCTACTGCTCCAAGGAGCGAGGAGAAAAAGGCATGATGGGAGAGGAACAGTTTTTTGTATTTGCCGGGCTACAGCCTATAAATAATGAGAAGCGGAATCTGTTAACTGGAAGAAAGAAAGCTTATAAGTATTTCTCACGCGACCTTCCTCGAATTATTGCTTTTGCTAAAATACAGATTCCTAGGCCCCATCCCATACCTGATAAATAAGAATCTCTGGGACGGGGCCCAGGACTCTGCATCGCAGCAAGCTACCCAGGTGAGTTTTATGAATACTAACATTTAAAAAACTCTGATTTGGGTAAATACACATGCATGAAGAGCAGCTGTTTATCAAATATTCACACCAAATCTTATGGGATTTATATGTTAATATTAACTTCATAGTTTCACTATTTATACTACAGTTCTGTAATACACTTGCTTGCTACAAAGAGTAAGTGGCGTGTTTTAAAATCTCAAAGTTTGTTTCTGAATGTTGTATTTCAGTGGCCTGTCTTTATGTGCTTGAGAATGCTTTGGGGCTTTAGAAAAATATATGCTGAAATAGGACCAAGTTCACATTTGCTCAACCGCAAATGGATTTCCGGCACGCCCCTTGCAGTCTGTCTCTCCCAAGCACAGTCCACCTCATACAGCACAGACCCGGGGATCTTTCTGGGGCACGCCTTCGTGTGTGATAAGGTTACTCTTTGGTAAAAACTGTGAATGGTTCCCACTGTCTGTGGGATGAAGGTGAAACTCCTGAACATGCTCCGACGCCTTTCACACCATGTTGCCCACCTGCCTGCTCCTCTTTCCTCCACATTCTTCCGCCCACACCTAGGCCCTAGCCAATGTAGAGTACTTATCAGTCTCGTCTTATACTTTACGTCTCCCAAACCTCAGCTCATACCAAGCCTTTCCTCAGGAACGACGTCCTCATCTCAATCCATCAGGATCGTACTAGCCTAGACATCTCAGGGCTGCTTCTCCACGAAGCCTTTTCTGGTTTTCCACTTGTCACAGGTGTCGTCCAAATCCTACAGCATTTTTTTTCCTGTGCCATGCCTGTGGTCTTATTACATGGTACTGGCATCGTGTTTATTTGCACCTTTGTCTACTACCCTTGATGTTACTGGAGAGCAGGGCTCTTAACTCAGTCAGCTGTGTATTGCCCACAGGAATGAACATCATGACTGAGCTCCAGAAGGCATACACAAGAGTGCTGTCCAATAGAACTTTCCTGCCATGATGGACATATTGGCTCTGTGTCCTCCAATAGGGTAGTCACTAGCCGCAATAGTAACTATGCAACACTTTAAAATGTGGCTGGTGTGACTGAAGAACTGAATTCTTTTTAAACTTTATTTCAACCAGTCAGAATTTGAGTAGAAGTAGCAGATGTGGCCAGTAAATACCCCAGGGACAAAACAGATAGAGGCGTATTTAGTGAAGGAAGTTGCACTGCACGTAGGAAACCTTCGCGCTCTCTAGGCGGCTCCTGGGGTCCACCTGAGTTGGTCCTCCCCACTTCAGTATCCTTACTTCCACCACTTTGCCCTTTATTCACTCCACTCTAGCTGTGCCTGGCTCATTTCCTTTTCTCAAACAGGTCTTCCTTGTTCTGGCTTCTGGGCTCTTGCTCTTGCTGTGTACTTTACCTGGAGTGCTTTTCTCTCAGATCTCATTCTGCTGGCTTTTTATCATTCAGGTCTCACAGCTCCAATATCCTCTCCTCAGAGAGGTCTTCACTGACTTGCCATCTGAAGTAGACCACTCTGTCACTCTGCCTTCTTATATTTTCTTTACGACACTTTCACTACCAAAAATCTAATTTAGGTCAGTCCTTCTTTGTTACTTCTAATAAAAAAGGGGGAACTTCTTGAGTAAGAAAGTGCACAAAATACAATGTGTAATAAAATCAGTGGGTGAAAGCATGATGAGAAAGAGGGTATTTCCATAGTCTCAAGCTATCTCCCAGCAAGACTCTAATTAATTACAAAGGAGAACATGGTACCTTTGTTACAGAGGAGAAAGAAAACTATCAGACACTGTACCCTCATTAAGTGTTAACTTCTCCAAGTGTAGCCCATCACAAGTGACAAGACGTTTTGACATCATGCACCTCCTTGATATGATGCACCGAGGATACGTCACTACTCTGGCATCCTCCCAATGCTGTAGAGCCTCAGTCTAAACATGAGACAGTGTTAGATGATCCCAAGTTGAGAGACATCCTACAGGATGTCATACGGTTCTATGCAAAAGTGTCAAGGTGACGAAGACTGTAGGATTGTCATAGATTGGTGAAAAGTAAGGAGATGTGATAACTAAACATGACACAGGAATCTGTGTTGGATCTTGGATCAGAAAAAAGGAATAGGGAAACTGGAAAAACATCCTGGCAGTATCTGTAGGATTGCTATTATAAGTGTATCAATGTTAATTTCCTGGTTTCAGTATTTATACAATGGTTATATAAGATGTTGGCAAAAGGGGAGGTTAGGTGAAGGATATATAGGAACTCTCTTACCATTTTTACAACTTTTATCCAAGTCTAAAGTTATCTCAAAGTAAAAACTTTTTCTAAAAAAATATAAGCTGCTCAAGAGCGGAGGCTTATCTGTCTTGTTCTACAATAGTAGTAGCTATTACATAATAATTATTTGTGAATGGGAGGAAGGATGAGAAGGAAGAAAGAAGGATAGGTTAGAGGAAAGCAGGAACTGGTGAAGGCACAGAGGAGGGAAGGGAGGGAGAAGAGACGGAAGAAGTGTGGGAAGAAGGGAGGGTGTGGCTTTGGGAAGAGTTGAGGTGTCCCTTGAAGAATATGTGAAATACGTAACCGACCACAAGGTCCTCAAGGAAAAGGCTCACTCATAGCATCTGTTACATGCCATGGACACACAAAGGCTTGAGGATATTCCTCAGGCAGGGGCTGTGGTTATTTGTCTTTGTGTCCCCAGAACCTAGAACGATGCCACATTCTAGGTGTTCAATACACATTTATTGAATTTGATTTAATTAGAGTAGTTAATGACTTGTGTTCAATGCAGTGGTTGGATTAACATATGCAATGCCCTCCCAAAAGAATTCTCTAGCTTTTGGTGGGCAGGTTAACAATGCTGGCTGCTAAACGGAACTGGCACAGTCTAAAGTCTGGGTTCTAAGAGCTTCGGTAAGTGAGTCTCTATAGACTATTGGAAATTGGAGCTGAATTAATTCAGTGAAACACAGCCCATACTGGGGTGACCTACAGAACTGAATCTATTTTCAAATAAAGGATATATAAAATTACATGTTTCACTGCCCCCCAAATCTAAGAATGTAAGAAGGGCTCAAAATTTGGATTGTTTTTCTAGTAGAAGGAATGAAATTTCATCAATGAGTGTTATTTTCATACTATATATCAACAATTAATTGTGTTCCTTAGCTTCTAGTTATATATTTCCTTTGTTGTTCACACTAAAAAAACACCTTGGGAATAAGTTAATATTTCTGCCTCATGGATGAGGAAAATGAAGCTCAGACAGGTGAATGACTGAATCTAATTTATACAGCACTGAAGTCATGGAGCCAGAGTTCTCTTTCATCTAAAGCTGTTGAAAAAGGTTTTAGACATCATCTAAACTCGACATTGCTTTGCCCCATCTTTCACACTGATAATAATAGATATTAGCAGGTGAGACAGACTAGACTTGGAGGGAAAGAGGCCACTGGCCACTGTCTCTTTCACAAAGTCCTAAAGCAGGAGGTCGGTGGAAACCATGTGCAGAAAGCCCAGGGGAACTGTCAGCAGACAGGAGTCCCTTCTTGCCACTCATGTTATTTTATCTGTGGGATCTCGGTCAAGGCATTTACTCTGTCTGAGCTTTAGCTCTGGCATCAGTCAGATGATGAAGATATGGAAGCTCGTTCCTAACCCAGGAGAGTGGCAATGTGGGGCTTTGCATCTGTTCCCTATTGGAGACTTTGCTATCCCATGTGCCAGGGACAGATACAGAGATTGTTTAACTGGCTGAAATTCTATGCAATGCTAAATGCATCAGTCTCACAATGCTCTGTTTTCTCTCCTTCATTGCTTCTATTTTGCTGCCTTTCTCTGTGTGTGTGTGTGTTTCTCTCTCTCTCTCTCCTGGAGTTTTCAAAAACAGTATGTTAACTGCATAATCAAAATGATGTAATTTATTGCAGAAAGGCACATGCACAGTGTCTCCAAGGGGGAATGTTAGTCCAGATGCAAGAAAGAAAAGGTTAGAAACCACTTGACTGACCAAGAGAAGTAAGAGAAACGGGGATTCAAAAGCCTCTATTTATACCTGGGGAAACTGAAATTCTGAGTTCTCCTCTTGAGCAGGATGAAACAGCCTGACCATCCTTGCATGGCTCTTGGGAATGAAAACAGACTCAACCAGGCTCTTATCTTAAATGGACACCCTCCTCTGTGATCTTCCTGAGGGCTTGGCATTCCCAGTATCCTGCTGGTACAAGGAATATAGGGAAAAGTTTGAGGTCTGAGAGTTCTGGATTAGAATCGATAATGGACAGCAAATACTGGTAAGGATGTGGAGAAACTGGAACCCCTCATTGCTGGTGGGAATACAAATTGGTACAGTTGCTGTGGAAAACAGTTTGGCAGTTACACACAGAATCACGATAGGATCCAGGAATCCCACTCCTTGGTACGTAGCCGACAGGACCCAAAGCAGGGACTCCAACAGATACTGTTTGCCAATGTCCATAGCAACATTTTCACAATAACCAAAAAGTGGAAAGAACCCGAGTGCTCTTCAACCGATGGATGGATAAACAAAATGTGGTCTACACATACACTATAATATTATTCAACTTTAAAAAGCAAGGAAATCCTGACACATGCTACATTATAAATGAACTCTGAAGATATGGTACACGAAACCCACCAGACTTAAGAGGACAAACACTGTATGATTTCACTTATATGGGGCACTAAAAGTAGTCAGATTCATTGAGGCAGAAAGTAGGATGGTAGTTGCCAGGGGCTAGGAGGAGTGGGGAATGGGGAGTGAGCGTTTAAGGGCACAGAGTTTCAGCTTGGGAAGATAAAAATCATTATGAATGGCAGTGATGGTTGCACAAAAATGTGAATGCTGTAATTTTATAGAAAAATGGTAAAAATGGTAAATTTTATGTTTGTCTTACCACAATTAAAAAATGGGAATAATGCATTTTGAAGGCAAGGTTATTTTGAAGATTAAAGTGGATATACGTGAAATAGGAAGAGCAGTCCCTGTCACGCAGTAGTTGTATAACAAACACCCATCTCCTTCTCCACCCAGCATATACAGTTTTATGAAGCCTCTCCTCGCCTTCCGTGAAATGGCCACACAGATGGAGATGGTATAGAATAACATTTCTACATATAGATAGATGATCACACTGAAAGAAAGAAGACATTAATTATAGGTCATTCTGGAGACCCTGCTTCCTTCCATTTTATGTCCTAAGGAAAACCTGCTCCCCGAAGCAAACTGAATGCAGAAAAGAGCACCTGAGGAACTATTGTAAATTTCTCTGGAGTTTAAGATAGGAATGGAGGACTACCTTTCTAAGTCTCAAAAGTGAAGGAAAGCATCCTTACCTGCCTTGTTCACTGAGCCAACAAGCATTTCACCTTGTTCACTGAGCCAACAAGCATTTCAGCACTAGCTTGATTTGGGTGTAGAAACCAGATTCTCACCTACCTTGCTGAGTGGAATTTCTGGGTGGGAAGTAATCATACTTGCACAGCTACGCTCAGATGGCCATCAGAAACAGGACGGGGTGGTAAGTTAGATGTCAGTCCCTGTCTGGGGAGGGGTTCCGCAGCTGGCAGGGTGATATCAAAGAGTGCCTCTTCCAAATACAACTTTTGTGCATTTGTGGCCTCCATGCTGGAGAACAGATTACAGCTGCAGGTCAAGGAGAACTCTCCTGTCAGGAGGCCACGCCAGGCCCTAAGACCTATAGTACACCGGCCAGCTTGGGCTGGGGCTCTGTGCCTCCTTTTCAGATGGTGCCTTTGGACACCATGACTCAGGGAGCTTGGGTTCAAATCATTTCTTCAGGGGGGCCTGGGCGGCTCAGTTGGTTGGGTGGCCGACTTCGGCTCAGGTCATGATCTCACTGTCTGTGAGTTCGAGCCCCGCATTGGGCTCTGTGCTGATGGCTCGGAGCCTGGAGCCTGCTTCAGATTCTGTATCTCCCTCTCTCTGCCCTTCCCCTGCTCATACTCTGTCTCTATGTCTCTCAAAAATAAATAAACATTAAAAAAATTTATAAAAAAAATAAAAAAAAACAAAAAAAACCAAATCACTTCTTCAAACCTGTCACATCCAAGTATAGAGGGGAGTAAAAGTAAAACAAACAGTGGTTTATCAAGAGACTGTACTAGGTGCTTTATATACATTATTCCATGTGATCTCAGTAACAGTCTTCTGATGTTGGTATTAGTATTCTAATCTCATGAATGAGGAAACTAAAGTTGAGAGAGGTTAGGTGTCTTGTCCCAGGTAAAAAAAAGTCCTTACTTCTATACCTTTAGCTCCTGCCCTTTGCTGTTTGTCATCTTGAAGGTACTATTGTTAGGAAATTTAGGAAGGTCTCAGATGTAATGCTTACAAATAGCCTTTTTGCAAGCCCTCGAGGTGTGCTTAGCTTATAGGAAAAAAGTTCAAAGAATGACAAATGGAGATATGCAATCTACTTTTTAAATCAATAGCCATGTTGACCATGTGGCTCCTACAGTTTTTTTACAATGGGTGTGTGTGTGCGTGTGTGTGTGTGTGTGTGTGTGTGTGTATGCTTTCCTGGTTGATTTCAAAAGAATTAATCAAGTTATAGATGATCATTCAAACTGCATAACTGGACCTGAAATGATCGTTAAATGTAAACACATACACACACACACATATATGTTTAATATTTAATACATGTGTGTGTTTATAAGATTAAATATATATGTATATGTGTATATATGTGTTTACATTTAATGATCATTCTTGGGACCCACAGCCTAGAAAGATCATCTATAACTTGATTAATTTCTTTCAAAATCAACCAGGAAAGCATCTGCTCAATCACGCCCAGATACTTTCCCTCAGACATGCTATGTTGTTATATTATGTATAACTTTTCATCATTCTGCCAAGGGTTTCATAGTAATTTATCATCTGCCCTTTCCAACACTCTGGGCTAAAAAGATGCCACTAATGATTACAGCTTGAATTTGTTTTAGGCTGTCTTTCTTTTGAGGGACTATTTCCCCTTTAAAGATGCTACATCGGTCTTACAAATACCTTCAAAACAATCTGGAAGATCGAAAATTTTTAATGACCTAGAGAATGCATTGGAAACTTCCTGTTGTTCCTGTGGATTGAATTAGAAGTCACCTCAATGGTGCCTACCACGTACAGTCTTGGGTGATAGTGAACTCATTTCACAGACAGTGACTGGACAACTGAACCATATCTGAGGCATCCATTAAGATCTAGGTCTCCTGGTGCTGGACAGAATTTCAATAATAATAAATGTTGCCAACATTATTGAGCGCTTATGTGTTTGGAGCTGTGCTGAAGAGAAGGTATTGTTGCTGTTCAGCAATCTGCTCCTTTGACATTCCTCTATTTCATGTACCCAACAATATCTGGTTCTGCCTTGTTGGGTCATCCCGTCAAGCAGGGCCATGGTTCTCCATTTTAAAGGTCATAAGAATTATTTGGGAAATGCTTTAAAATATAGATTACTAGAACCTACCTAAAAGTTCATCTCTAGTAGGTCTGAATTTATAGTTTTAACTATCAGTCCTTCTGATGCCTTCTAAAGTAGGCATCACACAAGTCTACTTTGATAATCACTGACTTGGGACTTCTGATGCCATTATTATTCTTTACTGAGATTTTCTTCTTCGTTTACTTCTCAAAGATTTACAAAAAATTTAACATAATGAAGAATCTCATTTAATTGTGCTATTACAGTTGGGAAATCACTTCCACATACATCCTAGTTGAAGCTCATATCAGTCATCTAAACTCCATCAGGCAGTAATGGAGGCAGACATAGTAGACACCAGTGAGTGTTCCTCTCCTGCTGCTTCTCCTCCATCAGCAGGACACTGATGCATTCATGTATTGGGTGGGAGATTCCATGAAACCTAAGAACAGGTGTCTCCTGTCCCATCCTCGAAGGAAAATTTTTGATTGGCCCAAACTCATTAGTTTTGGCAACTGATTGGCAAAGAATGAGCAAGTTCTAGCTAATGAGATATAAAAATAAGTATGCTGGGAAGAACTTTCCTTCCTAAATTAAAAAACAAACAACCTCCTGAGGTGGATTCCTGCCCCTTCTTTCTTTCTGGAACTCATAAATGATTAGCCATCCTGTAACTTTGAAGCAATAAGCATAAGGGTGAAAGCCAAAATGTTAAATATGGTGAAGCCGAAAGATAAAAAGAGAAACAAACAAACAAACAAACAAACAAAAAACAACTCTCAGCAACTACATATATCGGAACTTGTTTATATGTAAGAAAAATAAACCTGGGTTTTAGGTTATCATAAATTAGATTTTCTCTGTAACTTTCAGCTAAAATCATTCCTAACTGATACAGAGGTATTATAATTATTAAAATCCTTTTTTTTGTTGTTATTTTAGAAAACGGCTTCCGAGAGGTTAAGTAACTTGCTCAAAATCTCTTAGCAAATTAACGACGGGTCCTCTGGACCTCAGTCCATAGACTGACTCTAAATCCTGAACCATCTTCTCTGGATCCTCCCTCTTCAATGACGCGGTTCCATGACTACCTTGCAATAGGTGTGGAAGGCACCCAGTGAGCTGGGGGTCTAGGTTATTTTTTCCACTTCAACCAGAAGAATTCTTATTAATTCATTTTATAAATTGGACTTTATTTGAAGACATAATTTGAAGAAAGGCTTCTGCTGATCAAAAGCAATAGTTTAAAATAAAATGGCATTATGCCATACTGCTTTCCTTTTATAGGAAATTGCAGATAAAATAACTACCATACTTGATTTTTGCTTTCAGCACATTTTTCACCCAGCTGAGGCGTTAAGACACATAAACATAACATGCTGAGGAGAAATGCAAGAGTTAAACCAAAGCCATTTAGAGCAAAGGCTACTTTTTGCTACAATATGTCCCTGAGAACAGTGTTATAAAGCAAATCATTATAAAATGATTCCTATTTCTCCCATAGGAATTATGTTATAAAAAGGGTTATATTCCTAACCAAAGACAGAGGATCCAATTAATTATAAATATAACCAATAACAAGGCACAAGAGCAAAATGTAACATCATTTGAAATAATAAAATGATGATCCAAGTCCTATAAAATGGGAATAAATATATTGAACATATTATAGCACATTTGGGCTTATGTATAATCAAAGTAGTCATATAACATATAAACATAAAAATCTACACCATAAATCTGACCTAAAACTAACACACTAACAGCAATAAACCAAAAACATGTAACGAGTGATAATTTTGCTTGCTTCTTTGACACTTCAGATGGAGTTTTACAGGACAATTTAGGTGCTCAGTTCTCTGGTAAGTGAGAAATATACAAGGAAATTGGTATTTATGCACTCCCTTGTTTTGGATTGACTCCTGAAGTAAGCAGAAGTATTCCAAATATTCTATTCACTTGAAATACCATGGAAAATGATGACTGTTGTTCAGAGATTCACAATGGCAGGTGTGGTATTTTTCATATAGAAAAAAATGTTTTAAATGGAAAAGTCCACTGTTGCTTTGCTTTATTCAAAGCTTTCCATGGAGGCTTCCACTTCTGCCCATGAGAATTAAAGGCTACAGGGACTGGCCTCCTGTCATAAACAACTAGCCAGCTAAAAGTCTATATAAATATACATAAAATAGTGGGTTTGAGACATTAAACAAAAGATAGAAAAGACTTCGATCCAGGAAGGAAGGAAAATAAGTGAGATGGACCTTATAATTTGCCCAGATTATTGAGTGGAAGCAGCTTCCAGGCTGTAATTCAGAGATAGTAGACCCAAGCAGAGCACGGTGACTTTGACAAGCTGAAGAGGCAGAGATGGGAGGTTGAGGAGGACAAATTAGCTACAATATTCAGGTAAAATACCAGAGGACAGTCTGGAAAAACTATAGGGAGGAGATGTGTGGTGAGTAAAGCATAAGCATGCTGGAAATCTGCAGGGGTCCCCTTGAATCTTTGGCAGAGTACTAACTCAGGCATGCATGAAAAGAAACCACCATATGACAAGGAAAGAAGCACCAGGAACCAATAGGCTAAAGAATTCCTGGAGCCAAAACTATGAGTAGTCTGTGTTCTAACCAGCCAGAGTAGAAAAATCTAGTAATACCTTTCAGTAGAGTCCTCAGAAGAATCATACTTTAGTAGTAATTGGGTTAAATTAGTCTCAAAATAAGAACTACTCTGAACCTTACACAGCAAAATTTAAAAGCAATCCTTGAAAGAATCAACCATTACCTAACTGCATACTAGAACAAAATTCGAAACTCTTTAAGAGAATATAGCAAATATTCAGCCCCTACAATGTAAATCACAATGTCCAGCATCACCAGGCAATCAAAGAAGAAGAAAATATAACCCAAAATCAGAAGAAAAATCAGTCAATGGAAACAGACCAGAAGTAAAAGAAATAATAGAATTAGTAGACAATGACCTTAAAATAGCTGTCATAAATCTTACAAATATGCTCAAGGATGTAAAAGCAGGGTGAAAGTATTCAAAATGAACCTCAGAGAGAAAAAGACTAGGAAAAAAGGAACAGAGTGTCAGTGAACTGTGAGATAGTTATCAAACGGGGTGATGGGCATTAAAAAGGGCACATGTTGGGATGAACACTGGGTGTTATATGTAAACCAATTTGAAAATAAACTATTATAATAAAAAAAAAATAAATGCCATGACGTAAAAAAGTCAAATTAAAAAAAAAATAAATAAAATAAAATAAACAAAAACAAAAGATAACAAAAAAAAAAAAAAAGAAAATAAACTATTATAAAATTAAAAAAAAAAGTGTAATCTAACAAGTATAACTGGAGTCCCAGAAAAGGGGATAACTATTTGAAGAAATAATAACAGAAATATTTGCAAACTTGTTGAAAAGTATAAATTCACGGATCCAAGTTTCTCAGTCAACTCCAACCTGAACAAACATAAAGAAAATCACACTAAGATCTATAATAATCAAGAGCACCTGGGTGGCTCAGTCGGTTAAGTGTCCAACTTTGGCTCAGGTCATGATCTCACAGTTCGTGAGTTTGAGCCCCACATCAGGCTCTGTGCTGACACCTCAGAGCCTGAAGCCTGATTCAGATTCTGTCTCTCTCTCTCTCTCTCTTCCTCTCTCTCTCTCTGTTCCTCCCCTGCTCTCTCTCTCAAAAATAAATAAACATTAAAAAAATCTATTAAAATCAAATTTCTTAAAGCCAGTGGTAAAAAAAAATCTTTAAAGCATCCAGAGAAGAAGGATACCTTATGTATAGGGGAGCAAACATAATAATGGCAGCCAACTCATTGTTAGAAGTCATGCAGTTCAGGAGACAATAGAGCAACATCTTTAAAGTGTTGAAGGAAAAAATGTTAACTTAGAATTCTATATTCAGCAAAAACATCTTTTAAAAATCAAGGCAAGAGACAGTCACTATAATACATGTTAAAGGAAGTCATTCAGGCAGAGGGAAAATAATACCAGATGGAAATTTGGATCTACACAAAGGAATGAAGAATGCCGGAAATGGTAGATCTGTAGGTAAAGGTAAGAGATGTTTGTCTCATTTTTCAATTCCTTTAAAGGACTTGACTGTTTAAAGCAAAAATAATAACAATGTATTGTGGGTTTTTTTTTTTAGCATATACAGAAATAAAAGTATAACAACAATAGCACAAAAGTTGGAAGATGAGAATTAGATTTATACTAATATAACAATCTTATACTGCACATAAAGTAATATTATTTGAGGGTAGATTTTGATAACTTTAAGATGAATAATAAAATCCTATGACACTCACTAAGATATAAAACAAGGAGGTTTAGCTAATAAGCCATAAGTGAAGCTAAAGTGAATTAAAAAAATATTCCAGTAATTTGAAGCTCTTTATGGTCCCACAGCTTCTTTCTTCCTTATTTTTTAGAAAGTCATGAAAACATTAGTATAGATCTTAGAAAAGGATTTCTAAACGTCTCTAACAGTGTTGATATCTTAGTTCTCAGTATCTGTTATCACCCTATGTCCAATAAGTCATGGAAACCACACACACATGCCCCAAACTTTATTTGGACTCTGACTGTCAAACATGCCTCACAATATATATATAATAATGTTCAATACATGTGGTGTAAATTTATTTTAGTGTTATTAAATTCATAGGATTTGCTCTCATTATGTGGGGTTTTTTTTTGATCGATTAATGTTTATGACTAAAGAATTAACTTCTACTACATGGCAGTCATTAAAAGGGCTCTTCAATTTTATAAAAACTGGGAACCATGGAACCACTATGATGGACTGAAGGGCTTGGCTTTGAGAGTTTGGGGCTCTTACTTATAGATAACAAGCAATCACTGCTGGTTTCTGAATGGTGTACCATATGAAAGCAGTGCTCTCACACATTTTACGCTTAGTGGAGTGAGGTAGAAAAAAGTTGAATAGTTTTATTCTGAAGTTCAGTGCCTAAGACTAAACTGAATAATCACAAATCAATCACTTAATTATAATTTGGCCGGCCTACAGTTCTCTGTCTGGATCAATGAAGTGACCAGGCCTGATATTATACATCTGATAATCTGAGTTTACACTTGATTAGTAAGCCAGTCATTTGTTGATAGGTTACTATGATATATTCATTGGTCACTTATAATTTTGTGTGATGTGTGCTCAGTATTCCTTATTTTGGGGAATTGCTATATTTTCACTTAATTTGATTCTGGTAGGGTTGTTAATAATTTTCCCACTCTTTCCCTTCTGAGCTAGCAATACCCATTCCCCTCATATACAGTAATTAATTCAGGAAGGACACATGGCCCAAGAAGGGCCAACAACTTTCCCTTCTGGGGAATAATATGATGCTATGGGAAGAAAGGGATGACTTTTTCTCAGGGATTACGAGCACCAAGAACCATGTTTTACCAGAGCTGCTAGGGGCCATCTTGCCAGGGAGTCTTACTGCTAACAGAAAAAAATAAGAGGCAAACAAAGTTGAGGAATGGAAACAAAGTCCTGCTAATAGCAATTCATCTACTGTATAATTAATTAGAAAATATATATTGAGTACTTGCTGTGTTCATCATTGTTCCTGGCCTTAGGGATATGGCAGTGAAAAAGTCCTGTATATTCTTACGTTCTAAAGAACTCTTGAGCCCCTTAATATGGTGGAATCTGAAGCCCGGTCCCATTATTTTAGACTTTCCAGTTATATGAGCCAATTAATCTTCCTTTCTCACTTAAATTAAATTAAGTTTAAACTTAAACTTAAATTAGTTTACCTTCAATTTTGTCATTTGAAAGAATTAAAATACATTATCAATTCTGATTTAAAAGGCTGAGAGGATCACAGGCCAGTCTCTTTCATGAACATAGATGCAAAAGTTCTAAAAGTTCTAACGAAAATATTGGTGTATCAATATCAGTTACATATAAAATGGATAATCCATTACAACAAGTTGGGCTTATTCCAGGATATAAGTTTGGTTTAATTAGCAAAATCTAATCAGTGTAATCCAGTGCATTAATTTAAAAAGCAAATAAACATCACATAAACAGCTTGATAGATGCGGAAAGAGCACTTGATACAATTCATCCTCCATTCATGATTAAAACTCTCCACTAGGGACAATGGTTGTGTTAAACTCTTTCCCAAAAACAGCCACAATATTTCTGTTCCCACATGCTCTTCTAAAACTTACAGAACTCTGTTGAATAGCATGTAGTAGAAAGGATGCTATGAGACTTTTGAGGCTGGTCATAAAAGGTAATTCAGCTTCCACTCTACCTTCTTGCAGGATACACAATTATTCATTCAATAAACTATGTATGAGAAAGCTCAAATTAGCTCAGATGAAGAGACTATAGGGAAAGGTCCAACTGGAGAGGTTGTAGGCCAATGCTTAGCATCAACCACCAGATGTATGAATGAACAAGCTTTCAAACGATTCTATCTCCTCAAATTCAAGTCTTCTAGGTGAGACTGCAGATATTGTCAAACAGGAACAAACCTTCCCTACTATTCTGTCTAAATTACTGATCCACAGAATCTTTGGGGATAATAAATAGTTATTTTTTGCCACTAAATTTTAGTATGCATCATAGAACTAGAACAGAAGAAAATGTCCTTAATTTGACAAATTTGACATTGTTGAAAATCCTACAGATAACACCACACTTAGTGATGAGATATCGAAAGTTCTCCTCTGAGTTAAGGAATGAAACCACTTCTAAAATACATTTTACTGGCTCTCTTAGCCAATACAATAAGGCAAGAAAAAGAAATAAAAGGCATACTATTTAGAAAAGGCAAAATAAACCTCAGCTTTGGCAGATACCAGGACAGCAAATTCAAAATAATCTACAAACTTTTAGAATCAATAAGTAAATTTAGCATGGTCTTTGGACACAGAGTAAATATACAACAAAAATTATAGTTGAAAATACCAGCCACAAGAGAAAAATAAATTAAAAAAAAAATTTTAACGTTTATTTATTTTTGAGAGACATAGAGACAGAGCATGAGCAGGGGAAGGGCAGAGAGAGAGGGAGACAAAGAAACCGAAGCAGGCTCCAGGCTCTGATGAGCCGTCAGCACAGAGCCAGATGTGGGGCTCAAACTCACAGACCATGAGATCATGACCTGAGCTGAAGTCAGCCGCTTAACCAACTGAGCCACCTAGGCACCCCAAAAAATAAATTTTTAAAAACAACTTTTACAAAAGCACTTAAAATTTACATAGGACTAAATGTAAAGAAATATTGGCAAGAACATAAAATATTACTGGAAGAAATTAAGGAAAACCTAAATAAATGGAAAGCTCTATTATGCTAATGGACTAGAAGTCTCAAAATTGTAAGAATGTCAGTTTTCCTCAAGGTAATCTATAGATGCAATGCAATCCCAATCAAAATCTCAGCAGGTTTTATTTATTTTTTGATGTGAGATGATTCTACAATGTACATGGAAAAGAAGGGGTTAAGCATGTCCAAGACCATATTGAAGAATAAGATGCAAACACAGACACACAGAAACCATCTGAATAAAGTCCAGAAATAAACCCACACTTATAATTTCTTGATTTATAACAAAGTTGCCATCGTAATGCAGTGAGGAAAGGATAACCTTTTCAACAAACAGTGTTGAACCGATGGGGTATCTATATGAAAGAGTGAGTATGCATCTGTACTTCATGACATACATGAAAATCCACTTTAAATGAATTATAGTCTAGGGGCACCTGGGTGGCTCATTCAGTTAAGCATTTGACTTTAGCTCAGGTCATGATCTCGTGGTTCGTGAGTTTGAGCCCCACATCAGGCTCTGTGCTAACAGCTCAGAGCCTGGAGCCTGCTTCAGATTCTGTGTCTACCTCTCTCTCTGCCCCATCCCCACTCACATTCTGTCTCTCTCTCTCTCTTAAAAATAAATAAAACATTATAAAATAAAAAATAAATGAATTATAGTCCTAAATATGAAAAGTGAAACAACATAGTTTCTAGAAGCTAATGCAGGAGAATATGTTTATGATGTGGCAATAGGTAAAGATTTCTTAAACAGGAAACAAATCACACTAATAAAAGAATCAGCAAGTGGGATGTCATAAAAATTAAAAACTTCTTATTAGAAAATTCTATTAAGTAAATGGAAAGGCAAGCCACAGACTGGGGAAACTATCTGAAATATTCACAATGCATAATATTATTAAGCACTTTTGTTCAGAATATTTACAGAACTCCTAAAATCAAGTAAGAAATATATAGATAATACAATAACAACAACAAAAGAGCAAAAGATTTGCATAGTACAATAAGCATATGAAAAGATGTTCAACATCATTATTCTTCAGAGAAATGCAAATTAAAATCAGTGAAATACTACTTCATAACCACCAGAATGGCTAAAGACAAACACAACAGAAAAACAACAACAAAAAATTAATCCCCACCCCCCACTGACTCTACCAAGTTGCTGAAAATATGGAGCAGCTGGAAGTCTGATATATTGCTATAAATTGGTACAACCACTTTGGCAAACTGTTTAGCAATATCTTCTAGAGCTGAATGGACACACACTTTTGATCCATCCAAGGGTAAATATATGAAAGAAATGTATATATATGTACACCAAAAGATATGTACAGAAACAACCTAATTCATTGTATAAATTGTAGTACATTTATACAATGGAATACAGTAATGAAAATTAAATGGAAATATCTCAGACACAAAATAGTTAATATTCACACACTTATTATATAAAATTGTATACATTTTAAAAGCAGGAAAATTGATTTATAGGGAAAGAAGTCCAAATAACGTTGATCTTTAAGGAAGCGGGCATAGGAAGCCTTCTCATATGTTAGTAACATTACATATCTTGGTTTGCATGGTAGTTATATGAATGATTTCATTTTGAATAATTTCATCCACTGATGTGTAGTTTTTAGTGAATGCACATTTCATAAGAAGACTTTAAAAAATAAAAAGAAGAAAACACATGAGTGATGGCTGGGGCGTGCTGATGGCAATAGCCATGACTTCTTGATCATAGGCAGACATGTATCTTTGTCCAAACTCTAAAGAGTGGGCTCCATGTAAATATCATGTACGGAGTTCTGGTTACCATGGTGTAGATAACTTGACAGCAGCAATATCTCCATTGTCTCTGGGAACAAACTGTGAATTCAGGGTTATGCCAAAGTGGCACTGCAACACAGAAACTTACTCCTGAATTCATTCCTTATTCTGTTGGATTTAGGGAAGTTTAATTCAGGTCGGTTTTGTGGAGGAATAAAAGTGGGGATGGGGAGAAAGATGGGTGTGGGGAGGGGTGATCCATCAGACCAAGTTGAAAGGCAAAGACAGAACAGTACAAAAGCCTGAACTAATGATCTGCTCAAAATGCTTTCTCAGTAGGGGCCCGTCCACCACTCCTGCCACTTGTGAGGCCCCAGGCTTGGCATCACTTTGAAGGCAGACCTTAGGGGACCCTTGAAGTTCCTGCAGAAGTAGCCGCTGCGGCTCCCCTGTCTAATCTGAAGTCCCCTCCCATCCCCTCCTACTCAGCCTCTGATTCCTTCAGCTCGCCTCCTGAAGCAGCAGTGTCCAATCTCAACCGAGGAGGAGGGGAGTGGGGAAGAAATGAGGAAAGCATTGGCAAGGTCAGAGGCCCAGCAGCCAGTCTGGGAGAAATCCTCTCCTTGCTGAACTAGAGGCATGTCTCTGGGAAAACACAGGCCTCCAGGAGCCTGAAGGCAGCACTTTACCGAGTATCTATTACTGTACTCCACATGATCTCCATTATTTCCATTTGCCTGACGAGGAAATAGGCTCAGAAAGGTAAAGCCCCCTGCCCAAGGCCACAGTGTGTAGCCGGCAGAACTCCCCTCTCCAGTCTTCTCCCAGAGTTCCTCCCTACTCTGCCGGGGTCCTCCATTCTTCGGGTTCCCACACCAGTGAACATGCGGGGCCTCCCCGGGTTAGCCACAGGAGACTACATCTCTGGGCCCTTGTAGCCAGCAGGAGAGCGAGGCAGCTTTTTCCATTCTTAGTGAGTGGCTGACTCCCTGCTGACACTCTGGGCATATCTCTGAACCCCCTGGGCCAGTCTGGCTTTGGCCCTGGCCTCTCAGTCAAAGCTTTGGAAAATCTGGCTGGAAATTTAAGACAGCAGAGAGCACAGCTGGCTCCCACTGAGTAAAGAGCAGCGAGTCCCCGATAAAAGCTCATTCATCTCTAGGAGCTTCATGCTTGAAAGGCTCTGGAGCGCCTGAAGAGAAATTGTGCAAACTGACATCACAATAAACAGAGAGAGCATGTCTATAATATCCCAGACAAGCGGCAAACGCCACTGGTGACATCAAGGTCCATAACTGCCGTGAAAAGAAAGTGTCAGTTGTGCCATGTAGACTGCCTCAGACAGATATGGTGGGGACAGTGGGTCACAGACGCCAGCCAGGGAGCTGTGTGACCCACCAGCACTTGCTATGGGAGACAATGGTCACAAGAATCCCTAGGAACAATTTAGTAGTCTAGGATGCTGGGACCAATAGGATTTGTTACTCACTTTCCAGATGATGAACTGAGGCTCAGAGCCATGTCTTTAGTTGCCAACTCTTCATTCATTCATTCATTCATTCACCAGACATACAACTAGCACACAATAGGTTCTGAGCTTTGAAGATAAAACAAAAAAGACCTGGTTTCTGACTCTGACAATGCCATGGTATAGTGGGAGTGACAGATATAAAATAATTACAGTCTCCTTGTTTAACTCTGGAATTTTTTTTTTTGCCATTTATGAAGATAATTGTAGGAAAGATACATTGTAGAAAAAAATTGAAAATATTAAGAAAATAAAAGGCACACACAATCCTGCTATCCAGAGACAACCACTGTCCACGTTTAGGTATATAGATCTAACTCATATATTCAGTGACCAGTGCCATGGAAGAGGTAGAAAGTGGGTAGGAGCTCAGAGAGGGGTCTAGGCAGTGGGAAGATCTTTCCAGGTGGAGAAGGAGGGCAGTGCTTTCCTGGGAGAGAGCGAGGAAGAGGCAGGAAAGTATGGTGTGTATGCTGGGATTGGTGGTGTGTGAGGACAGGGGGGAGGCATGGGAGAAAAGATTGAAAACAGGGATCAGGCCAATTGCAAGGGAGTCCCTGGGTCCCATAAACAATTTGGATCCCATCCTGTAGACTTTGTCACTGTGGTGTCACTCTGCAGAAATTAGGTGTGAGATGGGTTGCTGGTAATTTGTTACTAATGACTCTTCAGGTATTGATTGACTTGGCATTTTATACTTAATTTATAATAGAGCAGATTCAAAGCGGTCACTAAGAACCTTATCTCATTCCCACATTGGCCACAACAGTGGATCAGAAAGGGGCAGAGCAGCGCGAGGGTGGTGCCTCTCCCGGGAGTGAGCGTCAACATGTCCTTCCCACCCCATGATAGCTATTGACTTTGTCATCCCTTCCTGCCTTGAGAGGGCAGAGTCCGTACCTGTCTTTTTTTTTTTTTAAGTTTATTTATTTATTTTTCAGAGAGAGAGACAGAAAGAGAGAGAGAGAATCCTAAGCAGTCTCCATGCCATCAGTGCAGAGCCTCACAAGGGGCTCGATTCCATGAACCGTGAGATCATGACCTGAGCCAAAACCAAGAGTTGGACTTAATCCACTGAACTACCCGGCGCCCTGAATCCAGACCTGTCTTAATGTTTGCTACATTCCCAGCTTCTAGCACGTTTCATTCATTCATTCATTCATTCATTCATTCATTCATTCATTCATTCTTATTGAATGCCTACTATGTGTTGGACCATTGACATACTTCACTACGGTGAAAAACATCCCTGCCTCATGAAGTACACAGTGTAATCAGAGTGGGACTTTAAACAAGTAAGCACACTGATCAATGTTTCGTTATAAATGGTAAAAATACTGTGAAAGAACAGTACAGGGGTTCTGCATGGGGAAGGATAATTAAGCTAGGAGCAATGAAGAAATTGCCAAGAAAATTACATTTCACTTGGTTCCTAAAGGGACTGGAACAGAACAGTCACTAAAAGATTATGTATTGAATAGAAGAATAGTCAAAATCTGCATATGCCGATGGATGTGGGTCACGCATGAGAGCGAAGCCTGTTGACATCAAAGCTCGGCTGCCATGGCCGATGGCGAGGCAGATCTTGCAGTGTAGCAGTGGTGCAGTCATATCTGTGGTTTAAAAAGATGACAGCTGCCTCTTTAGGACCTTTTCTATAATTTCTGGGAACAGACCAAGTGATTCTTAAGAATTCTTCCACTTCTGTCCTGGAGTCCTTGACCAGTTAACAACCACCAGGCCCTCAGGCAAACTTGGTAAGAGGGTGAGGGTGACCTTGGCCTCTGTCCCACTCAAACTCTTTCTCCCTCAATTGCTATTCTTCTTTTCAGTGTCCTTGAGCAACTCTGACCTCACACTGATTCTTCCTCTCCTTTATCAAAATTGCTTTCAAAAAGTGAATGATGCAAATGCCTGATAAGGCTCGTTATGCATTATTCCTTCCTGCTACCAGTGATAGACTCTTGAGCCAAATAAATGAATGCTAATAACAAAATTCGAGCCAAAGCCAGGGCCACAGGTGGCTGTCATCAGACCCAGGCTTTACAGTTCCTCTGGGGCTCTGCACTCTGCCTGCAGCGTTTGACCAAAGTGATGGGAAGGTGGGGTTTCCATTTACCACTCGGTGGGCAGGGGTGATGCAGGAGGGTCTAGGTTGGAGGTTGACTGGACTGGAAAGGCTGTGGGGGCCACAGGAGGGGGCAGTCAAGGAAGGAGGGTTGAGTTGAGCAGTGCAGACTAGGTAAGGTTTGGGTCAGTGAAGAGGAGCAGGGAGATGGTTCAGGATGTGGAAGACCTGAGCTGGAATGAGCCGGGAGACGTGGACATTATTATATAGCTGTCATTCACGTGCCTAAGTGCCACCTTATCCCATTAGCTGGAGGCAGCAGCCTGCCACAGAGAAAGCTGCTCTGTTACTTACCAGCCATGTGGTCTGGGGCACATTTCTAACATTTCTGAGATTCCACATCGTAAGATAAATCACAATACTTACCTCTCTGATCGTGGTGAGGGTTTAGGAAGATGGAAACCAGGAAATTGCCCAGGAGAGTGCCTGTCACGCAATATGTATTCAATCGATGTTGATTTTCCTTCCTTGCCAGGTAAGTGAGTCTGTAAGTTTCCACCCTCAGGATCAGGCTGTTTCACTGGAGGCATCCTATGATTCTTAATAACCAGAGTGCTTCCCAGGTTTTGAAGGTCACTGACTAAAAGGGTGATCTTTCAAAGGTCCCAGCTTTTTCTGCTCTGGGACACAGCCGTTCTGAGGGTGATAGATGCTAACTGGCTTACCGGTTTTAGAGGCGCAGTGATGGCAGATGAGGGGAGTGTGGAGGGCTCTGTGTGGTGAGGGGCAACGATAGATGTGGGGACTTCGGATGTGGCTGGATGACTTAGGGCAAATTGCTTACCCAGCTTGTGGTCGGTGGTTGGCATGTGAGCTGAATTTGAATGCGATTTAGTAGCTTGGGTTCTGGTGGGAAGTGCTGTGCTGGAGCACATAGGCAAGACAAGTGAAGGTCTTTTTCCGGGATATAAAACATTGATTTTAAACAGAAAAGAAAAAAAAAGACTATTTTCTCGAGTCTGAGTTCAATATTGATAAGCTGTGGAAAGTGCTTGATGTATGTTTCTCCATCCATAAGAAATGAAGAGATGGTGTCACTTTTAGCTTCTCAGAGATCCCCAGGCTCCTTGCTATTGGCTCCAGACCGAATAGATAGAAATATGAATATTAACAAAATCACAAATATGAATAAAACACACATATGAACATAAATATGTTCATACCTATAAAACATAAACATATATATGAATAGGGTACCTGCCTTCTTCCTCTAATTTCTGGGGAAAGGCAATTCTCACACCATATTCCTTATTTAGAGTCAAATTGTACCGCACACAAGCCTAGAATGATCCTTATTTTGCGTGAAGTGTGTTGTAGCCTGAAGACAGATCTCACATCCTTTGTCTGCTGTGTGTCAAACAAGCTCCTCCCAGGAAAGGCAGGGCAGGTGCTGTCATCCAGGTGTGCGTGTGGGAATAGCCATGGACAGGTAGGTTACTTGCCTCCCTTGTGGTCACTGAATTCTTTCCACTGCCCTCTTACTCCGTGCTGACCTTTATTTTGTGTTCTCAAGGCTCCCACAGACCAATTAGGAATGAGTCATTTGCATATGCAAATCAACTTACAGTACCAGGTTTTTTAGAGGCAAGGTTCCACCCTGAGCACCCCAGGCTCAAGCACTCCTGTGATTGTCAGATGTGACCCCTTAAGCCCAGCCTCAGTCTTTCTCAGTGCACAGCTCTGTTACCAAGACCAAGACCTAGGAGAGAACGAATAAGCAGGCCCAGGGGATGCTTAAACACGCAGGTCTGAAACTCACTCTTTACCCGCTTGGTGATTTTGGAATTAATTAAATATCCTATTTTACCAAAGCTTTAGGGTGTTTTTGCTCTAGAAAGCTCCTTTTCTCTTAACTAAATTGAGGCCCATAAATGAGAAATACAGTGTATGAAATCTCGGAATGTCACACCATAAATCTCAGGCATGCGGCTTTGCAAATCTCCTTTAGGATAAATTGTAGCAATAAAGTGTTTGCATTCTCTCCATCTATTGTTTGGTGCTGGGGAATTGAGCCCTATTCAGTTATTGGCATTTTGATTGCAGACCATGGGGCATGACAGGGGGATGTCAGGCAGTTTGGCTGTGGGCCCTGGGAGTTGCCAATTCTCTGTCTTTCTGCCACCACCCAGAGGCACGTGTGTTTCTGTTGACCATGACCCTGGGAGGTGTTAAAAAGGTGTGTAGAAAGTCTTCTCAGGGGCAGAAGGCATAGGTTTGGTTTAGACCAGGAGAAGACTCATGGGATTCTTGCAACTTAGTATAAAAAAATCTTTGACCTAAAACACACTAGACACGTAACTAAAAAAAATTTTTTTCTAAACAGACTTTCTCATTCTTTTCAACCTGACTTTTCCTCAGTGTTTCATTCCTTCAGTTAAATATTAAACAGCACTTTAAAAAGAATGAGTGAACTCTATACATTTCAACACAGAAAAATCCCCGGAAACAGTGTGGAGTAAAGAAACACAAGTTCCAAAAGATATATACAATGTGATCGAAACAAGAATATAGTTTAGGCATGGGCACATTAATATATAGGAAAAATATAAAGTCTCATGTGGAATAACACTCAGCAACTTCAGGAAAATAACAGAGGGGTGGGTAGGGTGAAGGGGAAATGGACCTTATTTTAAAAAGTGGGAAGAGAACCTTTATTTAGAAAAAGGGGGATGGAACCAAAGCGAATAGGGCAAAATGTTAATATCTATTAACTTTAAGTGGTAGGTACATAGGTATTTGTTATACTTGGCATATTATTTTCTGTATGTCTGCAATATTTCACAAATATAAGAAACATTATTTTAAAAAGAATAAAAATCATATGAAGAGGTGTGAAATGGTATTTTTTCCTTCAATTTCAATTTCCTGAAGTTGAGCATCTTTTCACAAATTTCTTGACCATTCTACCTTCTCTTTTGTGATTTGCCTGTTCATATTCTTATTTTTCTCTTGTCTTTTCTGCTTTTTATTCTTGAGCTAGAAAAACTCACATAACAACTCCTTAAATAGACATAACTTAACCCCTTTCTTGTAAGTATGTTCAGAGTTGGCTGAGTTGTATGTAACTGTTTATCTCTAACAGGTCCCAGGTTGTCTGTTTATATTTCTTGCCTCTGCTTTTTACTATTCCCTTGCCCCAGGGACATGTTGACATTTCTTGCTGTTGTCAGTCAACCTACCTACTTCCTTTACTCATCCAGCCAAGAAGAGAGACTGGGCAGTCACAGGAAGGAAGGCAGAACTGGGGCTGGCTGGGTCAGGCAAGAGCTCTATGGCCACACACAGGTGGACGCAAAAGTGGGCAGTGCAGAAGCCCCACAAAAGCCCAGAAATTGGAGATGTCCTAAGCTAATCACTTCTCAAACTTAAGCGTGTGTATGAATCTCCTAATGACCATGTTATAAGGCAGATTCTGATTTGGCAGGTCTGAGCAAGGCCTGAGAATCTGTATTTCTAATGAGCTCCCAGGGGCTGCACTGCTGGACAGGGACCACACTTTGAGCACCAAGGTTCTGAAGAAGGAAAAAGAGATTCAGGGTCGTCCTTTAGGTGACCCCACATGGCACTTCGGTGTACCCCCAACACGAGCTTGTGCTCCTATGTCTGAGGTTCAGCTCCATATTTAGTGAAGGGAAAGCCTTAGAGATTATTCCAGAATAGCTGGTGAGGAAACAGTGACTCATCCACGACCACACAGATGGTTAATGAAAGATCTAGACCGGAACTTGGGTTCCTGATCTGTAGTTCAGTGTCTTAACTTTTACTATTTCATCGTTTTCCTCTTATAAAGAAAAAAAAAAACTCAACAGTAAGAATTCACTGAATTGCCAATATAGGAGGTTTAAAGCAACTCCCCTGTAGATTAACCCAGATTTAAAATAAAAAAGCAACGGGGAAGGGAAAAAATTGTTTGTTTCAGTCTCTCTCGTAGGATTCCTACAAACTGTAAGCTCCCATAATAGACTTCACATATAATGTTATTTTACCAAAAAATCAATTTATACGTACTATTTTATCAGCACACATTGTACAAATAAAGGCCCACTTCGATTATTCTGTCCCTGCCAGACCCTAAGTCCTTGTCTTTCTTTAGTTTTCTAGAATCTCTGACTTTGGCAAAGCTACTTCTTTCAGCTTCAATCTCTTCACCTCAAAAGGTATTGGACCCACTGCCTCTAAGGTTTTTTCAGTTTTAATAGTTTTAGAGTCTAAAGCTTTTTTCTTTGTATACCTTAAATATGGTTTTCTGGGACTCTTCTCCAGATGTCATTTTTCTCTTTACATGGTTCACAGCTTTCCTGCCCAGAAAAGTGATAAGTGAAAGGAAGGACTATTGATACAGTAGTTACTTTATATTCAGGAAAGAGGGTCAGGGTACTATTTAAAACCCAGCAACAGAATGACTTGTAGATTGATTTTCAAAGGCTCTTAAGCCTCAGTTCTTTCCACAAAGAAATAAATTAATTGCCCCACCTCCTACCTGCCTTAGAAGAAAGAATATGGTCAGGGCAGTGCATTGTTAGAAAACCTAATCAAGCTTTCCTGCCTGTGACCACAGATCTCAAACAGACAAAGTATAAATTTTTAGAATAAGCGCTGGGTAAATTCTGATGAGCCACTGCCTCTTTCCCCCGAGACAGTCCTCATTTGAGACCAGTATTGGGAATGAAAACCCCAGTAGTGTTAGAACATAAATGCTTTTCTCTGGGCTTGGAAAGGTAACTGCTTAGTGGCAGGAGATATAGCACTGGACATGAATGGGGAAAGTTGCCCTATGACCAGAGCCTTGGTTTCACAAAAGGCAAGTGTTGGTCTGCAAGATTTTCTAGTCTCTTAACTCTAACAGTATATAGTTCAGAAATTTTGTATCTGAAGGCAGACTTGGAGTGCAAGCATAAATCCTATTTATTGAAGGTCAAGAAGAACTAAGGGATAAAGATCAAACCAGAGACGATTAGCAAGGAAGAGCAGAGGTCAAAACTAGACGACAACAATGAAAACCAGGGACACTTGGGAAAGTTTTACTTAATGTTTTAAACTCGTGCCAAGCTATTGATGGGACATGAGGTCATGTGCTAGGGCTTTCTTTGACATGAGATCCATGGCATGGATCTCCTGGGTCCTTTACATACAAATTAGTGTTGTAGGTGCAAAGGAACAACTATAGAGTCTTACGCTTCAGTGGATGAGAGAGCAGGACAGGGCTGTTGAAGGGAAAGCAAGGCAAAAAAAATACCAAACCAAAAAACTCTGTGAGACCTGGTCTTTGGAGAAGGAAATTATTCCTCCATGATGTCATTTATTCAAATCTATGGCAAGAAGTACCCCAAGAATGTTTCCCTTTGTATGTGGAAGGACAATGAATGGGGTGGGTGGCAGGCAGAGAGACTAATGGCAGACTGCCTTAATTTACAACCAGGCCTTGGACCTGCCCAGTTCTATTTTACTTGAGTAGGACTAGACGGTTGTTGGGTTAAGAGGGGTGAATGAGCAACGTGCTTCCTACAGTAGGAAACCCAAGGGTAGAAACTTGAAAGACTGAAGTGGAAATTGGCACCTGGAAAAAGAACTGGAATAAGAATTGCATGAATAAGTTCAAGGGCCCAGTAAGCTGTACATCCTGGATAATGGTCTGCCTCTCCTAGAGTCTTAGTTTCCTTAACTATAAAATGGGGTCCATCCAATGGTTTTAAACCATGTCTGCACACCAATATCCCTTGAGGAGCTTTGAAAAAGGACCAATATCTAGGCACCAACTCAGACCAATTGATCCAGAATCTCGGGGGCTAGAGCACAGGCATCAGGCTCTTTTGAAAGCTCCCCAGCTAATTCTAATGTATGTCTAAGTGCACCAGTAGCATCGGTGTCAAATGGGAACTTTCCAAAAATGCAGAATTTCAGACCCCAGCCCCGAGACCTACTGAACGGGAATCTGCATTTTAACAAGATTCTCAGATGATTCATGTGCACATCCAGGCTTGAGACTCCCCAAGACAGATGACCTCCAAATAACATTTTATTTTTAATTGTGAAATATTTCTAACATATTGAAACACTTAGAGAAGAATTTAACTTCATGTATCCAAGCAGCTTTATCAAATCATTAGTTGTTACCATTTTTGCTTTAGATTTTAGATTTTGCTTTAGATGTATTTTAAGTTGAAGTCCCTCTAGGTATTTCTCCTGAATTCTATTTTTTTTCCTCTCTTCATAGATGTAGTCACTATCCTGACTTCAGTATTTCTCTATTTAATGAATCTTTTTTATATTATTATTAAGGGGTAAATAATCAGATAGGTAAGCAGATAGATATGGCTTTGCCAACGTCATAAGTTTTCTGTTGTCAATCCATCTTTGTATTCCTGGGACAAATCATAATGGGTCATGACATATCAATATCTATCCCTATATACTTTTTAAATACACTGCTGGATTTAGTTGCTTGTATATTTTATTTAGGATTTATGGTATTAAATGAGATTGGTTTACAGTGTTCCTTTATTGTCAATTTTGTTATCGAGAGTATGCTGGCCATATTAAATGAGAAATAGTCAGTAAAAGAGAGGATTATTTTTGTTTCTTGGAGGAAAAAATAAACTTACTTAATAAAACCATCTGAATCTTGTGCAGAATGTTGGAGGGGTTGATTATTGTTCTTTTTCATTAATGCGTATCAATTTATTTAGAGTTTCTATTTCTTCTTGAGTCAATATTGCTAATTTATCTCTTTCAAGACAACTGTGCATTTCATCTAAGTTTTAAAATTTATTGACATAAAATTGTTTATTGAACTCATTCATTAATAAATTTTTACTGTTTCTGTAGTTATTGCCTTATTTTCCCTTTTCTCTTTTGTCTTAAATATTTAAGTTTTTTTATTTTCAAAGAATCAGCTTTGTTAACTACTCTGTTACTTTTTTCTTATCTGTTCTCTGAGTTAGGTTTTATATTTGTAGCCTGTTGAGTTGTGTCTTATAACTTTTTTTTCAAAGTGTTCACAAGGTTATAAATTTGACCTCAAAGTTCACTGTAGCTGCTTTCGAGTTTTGATGAGTACTTTTAATGTTTCTTGATTGTAAATATCTAGTAATTTCTGTTGTGATTATCTGTTTAACCCATGAGTTATTTAGGAAGACATTTTTATGTTTCTAAATATATGTTTGTATTCTTTTAAACTATATTTTAGTATCATTACCTTTAATTTAATTGCACTATCGTCATAGAACATGGCATCAGTCTTAATATATATTCCTCTGGATATAGAATGTGGTATCTTCTTATAACTGGGTTCTTATAGACATGTTATATGTTAATCTGTTGTTCAAATCTATATTCTTACTGATTATTTTTTTGTTTGACTTCCAGATTTCTGATAGAGTGGCTTTGTCAGTTATTTTTTGTTTTTGGTCATCTTTCTTTTACTTTATACCAAACAAGGCCATATCATTAACTACATGAAACCTTACTGCTCCCAGGTCTTCTTGCCAGAGTCTTCCTTTACTATTTTGTTGGGTCCCTTAGCAATATTACGAAATTTTGTTAGTTCTATTTTAACTGAATTTAATTTCTTTTGGTAATATAGCAAATCTTTTTCCATCTCCTTATTTTCAATTTCTCTTTGTGGTTTTGTTTTAGGAATGCTTCCTGAAAGGAGTAGGTAGCTAGCTGTTACTTCTCTTTTTAATTCAATATGAAAATCTGTCTTTCAAATAGGTGAATTTAGTCAATTTACCTTTTTTGTGTGATTACTGATATATCTGTCTTATTTCTACCAATTACCATCCTTATCTTTTTGAAAATTTTTATATGTTCTTTCTTTTATTTTTTCCCCTTGCCTACCATTAGATCAATACTATACAATACTATATTACTATATACTACATTAACATTTTTAAAAGTTTATTTCTTTATTTTGAGAGAGAGAGAGAGAAAGAAAGAGCAAGAGGGAGCACGCATGAGCCGGGGAAGGACAGAGAGAGACAGACAGAGAGAGAGAGAGAGATTAAGAGAGAGAGAATCCCAAGCAGGCTCCATATTCTACACTGAGCCCTATGTGAGGGTTGATATCATTATTGTAAGATCATGACCTGAGTGCAAATCAAGAGTCAGATGCTTAACTGACTGAGCCGCCCAGGCGCTCCTGTATACTTCATTAACCTTATATGTTACATACTATATTGACAATATATAGTCAATATATATATATATATATTGACTATATATATTATGTTAACTTTTCTTCAGCTGATTTATATCCGAAGTTATAGATTTTCTTTCTCTTCTTTGAAAAGATCTTAAACTTTTATATGCATACTTAACTATAATTTGTTTTGTAGAAAAACTAAATTGAATTTTTTTCAAAGTTTCCAGCCCTCTCCCAAAACAACATAGAACTTAGCATGCCTTCTAAGTACCTGTTGAACACCACTTCCCATTTTGTTTTGCTTCCTTGAGAGTTTAAGTTTCACCTCTTAAAGTATCCTGAATTATTTCCTGTAATTAATGATTAAATGTAACTTTATAAAATTTACCAACATGGTTTAATCATTTTTATGCTATCTATTATTTCTTGTGTGCCATACTTTCCCTCTAGATTTATTTTCCTTTTTGATGAAATATATCCTTTAATGTTCTTTTCATGAGAGTCTATGAATTGTAAACCCTCTTAGTCCTCATAATTCTGCAAATGTCTTCATCCTGACCTTATTTCTTAATGATACTTTAGATAGCTTTAAAATTCTAGGTTGACAACTCCTTGTCCTCAGCACTTCAAAGATAATATGTCTACTGTTTCCTGGTATCTTTTGTTGCTAATGAGAAGTTTGATGTTGTGCTGATCTTATGTAATCCACTTAAAAATGTGCTATCAGCTTTTTAACTTTTCTCTTTATTATTCTTGATCCTCTCTACTTTCTTCTGACATCCTGCTAGACTATGTAAGACCCTCTCTATTTTCCTGGTCTCTAAACTGCTTCTTTAAAAATGTAGAAAATCTCTTTGTCTTGCTCTGCTGCATGCCGGGTGGATCCTTGAGGGTAACCACCTAATGCTTTAATTCTCCATTTGAACAAGACTATACCAGAGTATATGGAGCTGTTAAATTTGATTTAAAATTTAATTTTTACTTTATTCCTAATGGCTATCTTTTTATTCCCGATATTTATAAATCACTTCCTTTCTATATTCCCATCTCATTTAATGTCAGCCAGCCTCTGTTTTATTACTTTTGTTTCCTGACTTTTTAAACAGAAGCTTTTCTTCATGTATATATTTGAGTAGACCCTAAATGCACTCATTTTAAAGCCCACTCAGACTGGTACAAAAAAGCTTCCTTTAATTTGAGGAACATTCCTATCCTGATCATTGATTGTAGGGACTTTTTTTCTTAGCATATTTTTACATTTTAGGATTTTGTATTTGAAGGCTAGCCTCAGTCTGAGTGATCTGTGTTTGTTTATATGCCCCACCCCCTGCTAAACCAGGCTTGTCTCTTCCTTTTCTAGAATTTGCATTGACGCTGCTTGCTGTTCTCTCAAGGCCAGAACCAGATCCAGTGACTGGGCAGTTTGGTTCAGTCCTAGGTCACAAGACATTGTCCATAGGACTGCAGATTGCTAAAAAACAATGGCCTCAGTGGTCCTTTTTAGTCTCCTTTCATGATCAGAAGAGCTTATCCCATGTCAACCCTGGCTGCAAGCACTGAGCACTGAGTTCTTATCTTGGATGGTTACCCTGAGAACTACTCACCTCTGAGGGGCCCAGTTCCTAGCTGCACAGACTGCTTCCTTTCCCAGAACTCTTTGCGCCTGCAGTGTTATCTACTGGTTTCCATTTCTGTTCTGGGTTTGAGATATGGTGTCTGCATTTTTGAGCTCAGTTACATCACTACATACCTATCTCTGTGATATATTTAGAAAAAGGGAATGCACAATACACACTCTTTCTCAAAGTCTAGATTTGCAGAGAATGGCCCAGGCACTGTCAGCAGGTTAATGGGGAATCCTGTTTTCTCAGACAGTTGGAGCTACTATATATTATGTTATCACCTACCCTTTAGAATACAAGTACCAGAAGGACAAGGTCTGAGGTTCTCTATCATTCCATGCATTTCCAGGACTCAGGAGATTATATGGCATGAAATGAGTGCTTCACAAATGTTATAGAAAAAACAAAATAAGCTTCTATGGACATTTTTCTGAGACTTTCTGATAACGTTCTTAGACTTAAATTCAAACATCTACCCCCTGGCCCATAACTTCAGTGTTGCACATAAAGTCAGCACATTTTTAAGATCAATGATGTCTTGAAGTCAGCCATTAACTGCAAAAGTCAGAGCTGCATAAGAGAGATATGGACATGCCCTGTTTTATCACAAAGGAGCAACATGGAAAATACTCCCTGATAAATATCCTTACCAGTAAATTAAAAACAATAAGCAAATACCTTCAAATTGCTTTCACAGTGTGTTTTGTATGTCTTTCTCTTTGAATATTATTTATGAAGGATAATTTACTGATATTGTTGTTACCCCAAATTGTATACCAAAGAAAATTAAAAGCACTACACAGGAGGAAATAATGAATAGTAGCATTTAATTAAAACCAAAGTGAGTACAATCAATGCCTGTCTAATACAATAATGAGCTTAATTTAATTTTCATTTAATGGAAAAAAAATGACGCTTAAATCAACTGCCTATGGAATTATATGACAGCAATTTTAAAAATGCAGGTTTTTCTAAAGCAGAGTCCTAAGAGAATAACAATGACTAAAAACATTGCCAACTAACAGGTCTATATCTGTTTTCCAGTAGAGTTGGAGGGGATAGTTATTAGTAGGACTATGTATTTTAAGCTTCTGAATGGTAGAATTAGTTAAAAAGCAATACTCTAACTTTCTGAACTTTGGAGTCATCAAAAAAGTAGACAAAAATTGAATTTCTAAGGATTGCCAGTTTGGGATCATGGCCCAAAAGGGGCTGAAATAAATAGATTGCCACATGGGGGAGCATGAATGGAGGCCTCCATCCAGATCTCTGTGGTATGTAGGGCAGCAAGTGAGCCAGAGGTGGGAGAGCAGTATAGGAGGGAACTGTTGCACCCCCAACAGCTGTCTGTGGCTATGACAGAATCTGCAGCTGCGGGAACAGGACTCAGGTTAGATAAGGAGGTGTGGCTGTTTTTCCAAGTACCAGCTTGGACTTTGAGGAAAGGCAGTCACCCTCTATTAAGACTGTGTTATTTATGAACTCCAGCTTCAGCTAAAGAAAGTACTCTGCTTGAGATGGTTAATCCATGAAAATGTGAAATGGGAGGCAAAGTGGCATAGTGTTCAGAGTCCCAGATTCGAGATCGAAAGTCTCATCTCTGTGACTTAACATTCTGTGACCTTGGGCAACTCAATCTCTTTGAGGTCCAGTTCCCTAATCTGTAAAATGGGGCTAATGGTAGATGACTCAGGGGACAGAGAGACATTTATTCAATGCCTGCTATGTACCAGTCACTTTACTAAGGTATTAGACATTATTTCCTGCCCATTTACCAATCTAATTGTCATTTTACTGAGGTAGAATCGGTATGGAAGGGTCATAGTGTGTGTCTGCCCCCATCCCCACAGGCTGCATGCTATATTGCGCATGTTTCTGGAGCTCAGCGCATAGTCAAAGCCAAGAGGGGCCTTTTGTAACTGAAGTTATTTTGGTCTTTTCTGCTTAGCTCATTTTCTTGCATTGTTTTTTTTTTTTTCTGTTGGATGCTTCCACAACAGTTATACACACATACACACATATGCAGACACACACCGACAGCCCTCCACATTCTGTTTGTCCTACTTAGACTCAACTTTATAGCAGCAAGGATCATCCCATATGCAGTTCTAGGTAATCCCAGGACAGTTCTCTGGACAAAGCAGGTGTTATTAATAAATGCCTATGTAATGGTTCAACTACTTGCATTCTCTTAGTTTTGCAGGCTGCTTTTCAGGCACCTGACAACTTCCTGTTCTTTACTTCTTGATAATCTGTCACCATACTTTACCAGGTTCCTGGTTCCTATTATGTAAATTGTGTTTCATCCCACTGTCCTTTTCAACAGAATGCTGGGGTCACTCCCTAACCCAAATTGATACTCAAACACGGTGACTCACCAGCTCTCCTAAACATCTAATTAATCACAGCAGCACTGGAGCAGAGCAACACTACTTCAGGGTATGTCAAGCAGTTCCCTCAACATGACTGATCACATCAGAGCTGTAGGTTGGCTTGGGCCAAATAATTCTGGTGAGAATCCAAATAGCCTTCATGGTCAAATTTCACAAATTACACAGAGGTTGGATGAAAAAGCAAAGAACGGAAAAATTACATCTAACATTATTTTCTTTTCTTCTTGATTTACGCATTGTCTGCACCTCCTATTTAGTAATGATGGTCTATGGGGAGAACTTCAAACTTTTCAGACTCATGGAGCCCCATAACTCCATGGAATGTGTTCAAAGGGAGATGAGGACAATGGAAGTGGGAGAACCAGGTGGGCTTAGTGGGAAAGTGAAGTTAGTTGGCTGCTTTTGATCACAACCTGGTTCTTTTCCATCTGGGATGGCTCTTGTCTTTGTCTAGGTTCATCATTTTGGTTTCAGGGAGCAAAGGAGAGGGGTTTCACATCATTAGCCGATTGAACCCAAATGATCACTGGAATCACTGGGGTAGGAAATGGAACTGCAGTCTCTGAGAAGAAAACCAGAAGACAAAAACTTGTCAAAGGGGAACTCATAAGTGGTCATCTTCAGGATTTAAGAAAATGTCCACTTAAATAAGATTTAGAAATGAAGTATTAACTAGAGCAGAACTATGCAAATCAATTGCAAAGGAGGTAAAAAAAAAAGCATAATTATTTATTTATATTCATATCTCATATTAGTCTGTGAGTTTCTTAAAACAAGGTCTGTATCTTACTTAGTTTTTTCCTTTTTTATCCCCAAGTCTTAGCATGATGGCTAGTACTTAATAGATATTTAATAAATGATTAATGAGCTAAATATTCTACATGTATAACCACTTCCAAAGATGTTGTGTTAATACAATGATTGATCCAGCACAAAATAACAAAGCATGACAAATGTGTTTTTTGGGGCATGATGGACTCACATGATGTATATCACAGTGGACTTGAGAAGGACGGGGTAACTGAAGCAGGTGGACCCAGACCCCAGAAGCTTATTACAGGGGAGCTGTCTCAGGTGCTGAACCTGGGAAAGCCCTAGAGTCTGGTGTCTGAAGGACATGCGGATAGAGAACTGGTTATGCAGATATTCTGAAAAGAACATGGCCCCACAGAAGAGAGAAACATGTTAGAAAGAAGAGAATTCTACTGAAATACAGTTATCAAAATCAATAAAAAAGTCATGATATAGTAATATGTGTGCTTCTCTGTTAAGGCTTTTAATAACAATATCTCATGGCGGATCTAATAACATCTGTAAATTTAAAGTAGCGATGATGGGGCGCCTGGGTGGCTCAGTCGGTTGAGCGTCCGACTTCGGCTCAGGTCATGATCTCACCGTTCCCGAGTTCAAGCCCCGTGTCGGGCTCTGTGCTGACAGCTCAGAGCCTGGATGGAGCCTGTTTCGGATTCTGTGTCTCCCTCTCTGTCTGTGGCCCTCCCCTGCTCATGTTCTGTCTGTCTCTCTCTCAAAGATAAATAAACATTAAAAAAAATTAAAAAAAAATAAAGTAGCGATGAGCTTAAACAGTATGGGGCATCTGGGTGGCTCAGTCGGTTAAGTGCCCAACTTCAGCTCAGGTCATAATTTCACGGTTCACTAGTTTGAGCCCCATGTCGGGCTCTGTGCTGATAGCTCAGAGACTCTGTGTCTCCCTCTCTCTTTCTGCCCCTCCCCTACTTGTACTCTGCCTCTGTCTCTCTCTTTCAAAAATAAATTTGTTTAAAAAAAAAAACGGTATCTCACGATGTCTGCATCAACTGTAATTATATTTGTGTTGTTTATGACAAAATCACAACTACTATTATTACTGCTACAGTAGATTTATTACCTACATTCACAATTAAGGAAAAGCTAAATTTCCATTACAAGTAGTAAAAATAAATATGTGATTTTTTCCATCCAAATTCATAGACCTTTTGATTCTATCCACAGTCCTTTAAGGATCCATAGACATAGGATTAAGACCTCTGATATAAGTATTTGAGAAATACCATCTTATGTTATTCTTTTAACAATAATATTTTTAATATTCCCATTTTGTGGATGGGGAAATTAAGGCTCAGAGAATTGAAGAAATATAACCAATACCTTACACAGCTAGTCAGATATGTAGTGCTGATCCAAAGCCCCACTGGAGCCAGGCTTTTCTGAGTAATGAGTTAGTTTTCCTCCAATGCCCAGAATAGAGCCAGGTGTATAGTATGTGCTCATTAAATATTTGCTGAATGAATGAATGAACTTCTCTGGACTGAATGAAAGCCAAACCTACCTACCTCAAAAGTCCATGCTCTTCCATCCACTCTATGCTATTAAAAAATGGGAAATTTCTTCTTATTTACCCAGGAGGCAGGAACAAATAAGATTAGTTCCCTCATCTGCTAGACCTGATAGTTGAGCTTGGATTCTAACATTCATATTTAATACACATGCAATGAGCAACATTATTCTATCAAAATTGGAAAACAATTTGACAAATGGAGGAGAGCAGCATCTCAGCAAGGAACATGGGTCCCTCTGGTTTCTCATGAAAGCAGAAGAGCTTGTTTATGGATCAAGTTGTTACCTTAACTCAACATGTGTCCTTCCCTAACTGATAAATTAGTGTCAGCAGGGGAGGAGAGAGGCAGAGGCTACTAGGTGTGTGGATGTGGAGGGACCCAGGCACTGGGAGAAGCACAGTGTGAAAAAAAAAAAAAAAAAAAAAGAGACACAGAAGGCCACCTTCTCATCTGAACAAACCAAATTTTTCTCAGGGGCTTTTCATAGATGTCTAATGTTCTTAACTAACCACACTTAATTTAATTACCTTAAAGGTGAATTGGATGCTGGAACTCCATTTACATAACAGCAATTCTAATGCTTATAAATTGTACAAGCAATTAAACCCTTAAGAACAAATGTATAGGCTGTAAATGAAATATCTATCTAATAGGATTAATCAAAAACTAATCATGAAAAATATCACCCCTGGCCTGACTGGAAGAATATGCCACAGTTTCTCTTCCAAATTATAGTGTTGCAGGGTCTGTTTTAATACTCAATCATATTAATTGGCAACACTATGCTTAACGCGTTTCCATATCCCCTTCCTTCTGATTCAGAAATCCATTTTTCTTTGGGCTGTGTCTTCTTGCCTCAACTCATTGTCAGCACTGTTACTTATTACTCCAAGTGTGTGTCAACTGTGTTTTCCATGGAAGGCATGGGGCTCACCACTGGGGATGCTTAGAGAAACAAAACACAATCCCTGCCCTTGAGGACAGAAGAGACAACAGCATAAAGCAGAGTTGCTTTGAAGGAGTGGGAGAGAGGCATTAGGAATAGGAAGAAAGAATGAGGACCGTAGGGTGAGATTTTGCTTTGGCTTGATCTGGACTACTCAGATCCAGATCCGGGTTTTCTCAGTTCCTGACTCAGTGTGTGGCACATAGAAGGTTCTTAGCAGAAGTTTTATGACTTTACGTTGGTCCAGTGGTTCTGACTAATAAGAATGACACCAAGAAAATGGATGGGGACCTGCCTTCTGTTCATGGAATTTCTTAAAGGTGATTTTTGAGGCCAGATGTAACATCAAGAATGTGCTTGATCAAGCTAGGGAGGTGGCCTAAGGCTGTCTGGTTATGCAGATGCCTGTTGCAGATGAGGTAGAGTAAGGGTTCTGATTTTAAAAATCAACTTTGTAGTGGTAATACTGGAATAAATCCTTGGCCAAATTTTAAAAACAGATTTATAACCAGATGGTTTTGAAGCATTTAGAAAAGAATGCAGGGATCACTGAAAAGACAGAGTGGGTAAACTCAGAATGAGGCATGTAAATCAATCTTGTTTCTCTTCTGATAGGCTTGGCACATGGCAGGCTGGGGAATAAGGCAGTAGAGAACACACATCTCATTTCAGCTTTTGTTGTAGTCTCTCCCACTAACCATTTGAATAGTAAGATAGATGTGGATTAGTTGATAACAGTATTAAGTGGATTTATAGCTACTTGAGCATCAACAGTAAAGGAGTGTGGATTAATGTCTCTCTGTCCACGGCTATGTCCTGCTGAAGGTTTTTATCCAACAATGGGATTAAGATGGGAAGGCTTGCCAATCAGATTTTCAGATGGCTCCCCTCCCTGGGTAGCTCACTCCTGAGATTCTGGCAACTCCCGCTGTCTTGAGAACTCTTTTGGTCCAGGCTCTGGGGTTCTCTCATTTCAAAACTCTGTCCCAGCCAAGGCCAAAGCCATATTATATTGGAGAGTGAGTGTTTTCTCCAATTTTCCCATAACCCAATGAGCTGCCGTGGAAGGGTAGTGTGAATCCATTTTCTAGGAGGTCCTGTATCATTGACACATTGACTAAGATGTTCTCTGAAGCTTTCTGGCTTGCCCTTTTTTGTTTCATTATCTGAACGAGTAGTGTATGCACAAAGAAGATTACTTTTCAAAACAGAACTGACTTCACTCTTTACTCTTTTGACAAGTCTGTTTCCTCATCTGTACAATGGGAATAATAATTCCTACTTCACAAAATCATGGAAGGCCTATCATGGAATATGATGTGGCCTATCTGAAGCACAAAGCGCAGAGTAGGCCCATGATAAATGTTTGTTCCCTTCTATCTTCCAGCAACTAGGTGTATATTAAAGAAGCTGAACAAGGCTCCCTGCTGAGCCCTTGCGACTTGGTTAGAGTTCCTCTTTGAGAGCCCATTACTGGCAAGAAAAAAGGGCCACATGGTGAAGTAGCAGGTTATTTCTAACCTTGAGGGTTTTTGACTCTAGCAGAACAGAGGAGAGGCAGTGGGTTGAGTGCAGAAAGATAAGCAGGGTCTTCTACTAACTTGTCATGGAATTTAAGGCAGGTTTCTCAGTGTCCTCATATGAGTAATAAGAAGCAGAATCTCAACCTGATGGATTTGGGGAGGATTAGCTGAGATAAGGTATGTGAGATTGTCTGGATCAGAGCCTGGCACCTAGGAGATGCTGAATAAGTGGCAAGTTTTAAAAATAACTTCTACTACTAATAATATAAAGAACAGGCTAAGCCTTTAGGTCTTCAGACCTGGTATGAGTCTTCAGGGTCTCTGTTAATGTGCAAAAGAGTACAGCTAAAATATCTTGGTCAGCCACTATAGGAGAAATACATGATGAGAGGTGAAGGCTCATGCTGTGGACAGCTTGCAAAACAGAGGGCGTTTAGAAGGCCCACAAAGTTTGGAGCTCTGAGATCTGAAAAACCAGCAACCTTTCCCACATTCACTGTGAGCTGTGACTCTGGAGTGAGGAGGTAAGTCCTAAAGGGGGTGGAAGGGAAGGAGGGGACTGATAATGGCTGCACAACAGGTTTGCTAAGGTTACTGGCCTACTCTAGAGCATGAAGGGGAGGGTTGGACTAGCTGTTCCTTCAGGTCCTTCCCAGGCCTAAAATCTTGGGATTTTAGGTCTGCCTGGTCTTGTGACATGGCATTCCAGTGACCCCTTTGGGGGCCTCGATAATTTTATCTCAAGGCTGGAATCTCAGGATTGACTCACGACCTAGTAAATTCCATGCTATTTTGAGAAGCTCAAAGCTCTTTAGCGTGTGTGTATGTGTGCGTGTGTGTGTTCTTTGCTGTTCGACCTTAGTTGGAGCTATTTTTTCTTTCATGTATTTATTCATTATGGTAAATATATTTTGCTTATCTACTATATGGCAGACTCCATGCTTTACAACATATTCCCCTCTCTTTTTCATGTTTGATTTAATATACATCAAATAAGTTCATATTGCTGAGATGGACGTAGGGAGTGCGGTGGGTATCTCATGCCTACCCCCAGATCTGCCCTCTGCCCTTCTCCTTCCTGCTGCAGGTGGAGCTGCATGGAATGCATCCCCAGCTCCCTTGCTTTTTGGCTTCTGGTTGGGTTTGGCCAATAGAGAGCCTCACAGGAGACTGGAGGGAGGGAGCAGGAAGTGTGGCATTGGGAAATTTATTTTTCTACTCCCCTTGCTCTGGCATTGCTAGTCTGTACCTCAGCAAAGCTCACTGACCCTCTCAAGGCTGACTTCTCTTTATGACTCTCTCTCTGGATGCTAGTAACAATGCCTCCACTTCCCCTTCAGAACTGGGGTAGCCTTGGCCTGTGGTTACTGATCCTGGGCTACTGATCTATTCCTGGTAGTTTCCTTACCCTTCCCACACCTTTGTAAAGAATCTCTTTTCCTAAACTCACCTCAAATTATCCAGTTTGAATCTTCCATCTCTTTCCTCCTATGCCCCTGAATGATAAAAATCATCTATTCCAAACTCTTCATTTTGACTGAGCGGGAAACTTAGGAAGTGACTTGCCTAAGGCCACTCAACTACAGAAAGCCAGGGCTCGAACTGAAGAATCCCATGATGGATATAGAAACGAACCCAGATTTTCCTGTCTTCTTATGTTTAGTCTTTTTTTTTTCAGAGTCCCTGGAAAATGCTGTCAGGGGTATCACAGTGTAATTAATTATGCTGGCACAGCCAATGAGTAGGGTTATGATTTAGCAAGTCTACTACAGATGCCGATAAATTAAATAATAAAACACACATCCCAGTTTAAAGTAAGAGAATCCAAACCTAGTTGAAGAAAAGAGCACCTCACAAGCACCTTTTAAAAGAGAAATTTTATATAACTCCTGCTATGAGATCCCCTCTCCTGCCCACATTCTTGCCAGCATTCCCTCAGCACCAACGGATGCCAGTTTTTTGCTCAGGAGCCTACTGTCCTCCACATATAGATCAAATGAAGTAACTTATCTGAAATATTTAAAAAGCATTAACATGCTTCACAAAATGCAAAGCATTATAGTTACTAAGCCTACAAATAGGAGATTGGGTTTAAGGAGAGTATATGTATAAACAGCCCTTTTGCTCACTTACATATTACATCAGATCCAAACTCTTTAGGTAAAATTTTAAGCCCTCTAAACATTTACTACCTTTCCTCTACAACCCCCTCACTTTCTCATGAAGGCAGTGTGGGGTGGAACTCATACAGCCCATCTCCATTCAATCCTGGTTCGGGGTCATTGTGCACAACTGTGCCCTGCACCAGGATGCCGTATCTGAGGCATTCATGTCACAGATGCTGTATGTCTTCATGTTTTTTATGACAATATTCCAGAAGATGGTAGTGGTGTGCTCTGTTAAACTTGGTATACTATGATGATTTTACAGCAGATGAAAGTAAAATATCTTGGGGAAGGGATGCCTTTTCCTAATATGACCCTCTCCTCGCTTCATGAAAAGCAACTATGAATTATGAAGGCTCTGCACTTACCCTGGTTTCCTAATCTAATCCACTGGCATCCCTTAGAATAGAGATGGCAAATATTTGCCATGGATATCACAACACTCTATGCCCACGGCAGACCCCCGTAACCCATCATGACTCCCTTTCTCGCCAAACCTAGATGTGACCCTAGACAAACACCAATGACCAATAGGTTTGCCCTGTAGGCTGATGCACATTTGCCATCACTGTGTTACAGCCCCTTCCAAAGGGTTGTAGGGATCTCAAGATGATGAATATACAGTGCCTGGAATGCGGTGATGATTGTTGTTATATGAGGACACAAAACTGCCACCAGAGCTCTGGGAATGTTCTCCACATCTTGGCACACCATTCCCTCTATCGGAAACACCTGGCTCCTGCTGCTCCATTAGCCTGTGCTTTGCCTCCTCGCACATTGATCAAATATGAACAAAGCCTTGGTCTGCACCAGACATTGGGCTTATGACCTGGAGTGACCACGGCTCTCTGCTTTACTCACATCTTCACTAACTCCAGCTCCCCTCTATAAGCTCTGCACAGATCCACGCTCTGTTGCTCCCTACTAATCAGCACTTGGTGGTGATTTGTAAGTTTTCGTAAAACTAATTATAACTCTTTTCATGTGTTAATGTGTCTAAGGCCGGTGGATTCGCATCAAGTAGGCAAATCCCCTGAAGAAGAATCTTGTCTTCCATTTAGTTAGGTTCAATACTCAGCTCCCATGGGAACTCCACAAACCATATTGCTTTGGTCATGTAAGGGGCCTTGACAAAAAAAGCGCCATCATTTGTTATAACTAGTCCCTGGTCACCTTTTTCATCTGAGGCTAAGAAAATGAATATAGTCATAAAATGATTATTACTCTCCTGGTCTGGAAAGTAAATTTAAATTTTTTTCCTCTCTTCTCAAGTCCAAAAAACACAAAACTAATTGAGGGCTCCTGATATCTTTATAATACCATCACTTATGATAAGTAATAATAGGATAAGTCAAAATACAATTTCTTATGCTATTACTATTAACTTCTTTAAGATTCCTTTCTCTTTCCCCCCTTCTCATTTAGCCAAATGCATTTCAGTAAGTGCATATGGGAGCTGAGAGGATGATAAAGAATTATGGGTTTCAGTATTTATTCTATGCTCTCCTAATATTGCAGCTATATTCCTTCCAGATGAGATGGCATTTTGACTGTGGGTAATATGATTAATGTCCAAATATGGTTTGAAAAGTGGGATGGGAGGCACGGTGACCGGGTTGTTTGGGGGAAGAAGGAGATACCCTCCATTAAGTATAAAGCTGTTTAGGCAAGGATATACTCATTGATATAAAATATGCAAAAAACAGTTCCGAAATGAGACCTTTTGAGGAATTCCAAGCATATAGGGGTGGAGTGTGTGCCTGGAGGGCCACTAGATGAAAGGGGCATTACTGAAGCTTTCTGCCTGCTGATTTCTTTATCCATAAAATGGGAGTGCCAACCCACTGTCAGTGACAATTTTGTTGTCACGAGGATGGAAATCAGGGCTGCAGCTGTGAATGCTGGGGCCTGCACTACAGCACCTTGCTAAAAGGAGGAGGGGACTCAGTCCAGCTTGGTTCCACTTGCCAAGCCACAGCCTTTTGCTCATTTGTCTGCCAGGAGCTGTTTCTTTCTTTGTTTTTTGTTTTTTCTTTTCTTCTACTTTGCAAGAAGGAGTTGTTTGTGCTAGCAGCCACTCTGATTAAGTATGTAATGACATTATTATTCAGCCAAGGGCTTCCACTTTTTCCTCATGAGCGTCTGCCCCTCCTACCAGTGGAGAGAATGTGGAGTTGGGTCATCACTGTAACTGAACAGTCAGAAGGGGTGTCATGAAGAGACCAAGGACACAGATTCATAAGATCACAGCATTTTAAAGCTGGAAGACCACCTATTCCAAACACTCCCATTTTGCAGAAAAGAAGCCTAAGACTCAGAGTAACTCCCCTCACCTTCAAAAAAGGGCTTATTACCATGCTTATAAAGTTGGCTGACGGCAGCTGGAATGAGAACACTGGTGGGCATGCACATTTAGAAGCAGGAGCCCCTTGTTCCCGAGACAGATGCCTGTCACCCTGGTTTTCTGGCACTTGAAAACCCAACATCCGATTACTGCTCCAGACTTCCTTCCTGGGATTTCTCATTAGGTTGGAGGTTGACTAGTTTTACAGATCCCTGGAGTTTGGATTCTTTCCCCACCACACATCTCCCTGACTCTGCCCCTCCCCCTAGAATGACTCTTTGTCTAGCTTATTCACGATTTTTGCTCAAGCTATAAATTCCAAATCCAGCTTTCTCCTTCTAGCCCTGTTCCTTCACGGGTAGCCTGGATCATTTTCATAGTGGACCCTCTTCAGCAGAAGTTGGTTCTCCCGCCCCGGCTCATTTCTTCCTAATGACTGATAGGGTCTTCTGAGCTCCTCAGGTCCCATGACAGCATGGTTCTCTTTCAAAAAGATCATTTTCTTTTTATGCTTGCTAGCCAAGGAAACCTTTCCCTTCAGATCATCTTCCCTCTCCAGTGACTGATTTTCTTATCTCTTCTCCACCTTATGACTCCCTAACCATTCATGGGGGTAATTTGACATTCTAAAAATCCTTGGACCTCACAGTTCCTGGACTTCACACTTGGTTGGTGTTCACTCCTGGTCAGCACCGCTCTCCTGGACCCTGTATTCCAACACAGCTGCTCCTTGATCATAATTTCAGATTCAAAATTCCTTTGTGGTCTAGCTTCTCTTTCCTTCAGGACCATCTCCTCACCTTCATCATGAACTCGAGTCCCTGACTTCTCATCCTCCTAGTTCCCTTGGATTCTGATTTCCCTACCATGCAGCCTGGACTTCATGGACATCGGTTTTCTCCACATACTTGCCCTCCTAAAGAAGTGGTTCCCTCTGGCCTGCTGCTGACACATCTTACCTGTCCCCACTGCACAAATAAGCCATTTGCTCTTTTGCTTCAGGCCACCAGGATCCCCAGGGCTGGTCCACTGGTCTTATACACACAGGGGCTCTGATTCCAGGGGGGTCCAGTGCTTCACCATTCTCCATTGTGTGCCCACCCACATTCCCCATGACACCATCTCCGAACTCTCTAACTCTTCTGTGGTATAGCCTCAGCCTCTCACTGTTAGCACTTGATCTGGCTTCCCACCTCACTCAGGAAACAGCAGCCCTTCAGCTCCCTCTTCTCCACCTATTTCTTCCTGATACTTCTTCCACCTTCTTATCCTTCTCTCTTGTCTCAAAAGGAGGAGTCCTCAACTCATTGCCCCCAGCCATTCTAGATCCTTCCAGAACATTATTTCCTTCTCTTTCAATCCCTCTGTTCCTTGCTGTCTTTCTTCTCTTTCCTCTACTGATTATTTCCAGTTTCTGCCATCATTCTCCTTATTTTACTATCAAACTTCAATGTCTTATTCTTCATTCACTTGGTATTCAACCCCTTGCAGCCTCACTCCCATGCTCACAATGCTCTGAAGAACCTTGCTCTACCAGGAGTTACCCCCTTATCTCCCACCTCTCAAAACCAAAGGCATTGATCAACCACTGTCATCCTCTGAAAGGTCTTTCTTGGAACTCTATGACCCTTCTTTTCCATGTTCTTAGTTGGCTTGCTGCTCCTGCAGGTTCTGACCACATTTCCCTTGGCTTCCTTTCCATGACACCCCTGGAGGGCATCCTCAGCAGAATTCTATGCCCTCTTTTTCCTTGGTGCTTGGGAAAGCACATGTACTTCCAATGACACCTTCTCTGCAGGACATTCTTCCATTACAACACCTGCCTCAAGCTGTCTCTAGAATTCTCGCTAGCCCTTTAAAGATTTTTATTATTGTTGTTATAGTAAAATATGTATAGCATAAAGTTTAGCATCCTAACTAATTTTTAGTGTACAGTTCACTGGTATTAAGTACATTCACCCTGGTCTACAACCATCACCACCATCCATCTCCAGAACATTTTTCATCTTGCAAAACTGAAGCTAAATACCCATTAAACAACTCTCCATGTCCTCATACCTCAGCCCCTGGCAACCCACTATTCCACTTTCTGTCTCTATGAATTCGACCTCTCACATAAGTGAGTTCATACAGTATTTGTACTTCTATGACTGGCTTATTTCATTTAGCGAAATGTCTTTAAAGTTTATCTAGGTTGTAGCATATGTTAGAATTGCCTTGCTTTTGAAGGCTGAGTAATGTTCCATTGCATGTATGTACCACATTTTGTTTATCCATTCATCCATTGATGGGCACTTGTAACATAATGAATTTTTAAAGAGCTTCTCTGGGCCAGAGAAGTCCATGTGGCACCCTAATTATTTGGTATAAGTCGCATCTCCCCAGTGAGGGTCCCTTGAAAGTATAGACGATAAATGGCTCTAATCCTCTGACGGAGACTTTTGCAAGAACTGATGCCCAGTAAAAATTTGTTGAATGAGTAAATGAATGAACACAGTAAGAACTTGTAACTAAAATCAGTTTTATCAATACACACCTTGAAATATTTCTCTTGAAGTTTTGTCCCCAGAGAGTGTTTGCAGTAGAACTACTTCCAAACACAGCATGGATCACTCAAGTTTTTATTACTGAGAGATTCTTGTTACTCCATAAATCTTGTGCTCCCCAATGTAAATTGCCATTGAACAAGCAGAACGACGACATGGGCATTCTTTTTATCAAGGGCCTAGTATTAAGACAGATTAACTTGGAGGGAACAGCACCAGCCTGGGTATCTGCCCCATCCCTCATTCTTATTGTGATTAATGAGATGGGGCACATATTTTTTTTCTATTCTCCCTGAAAACATATTGAGTTTATGCCTCGTCCCACATTGTTAAATATTGTCTTAGAATTACATTATCTCTTACACAGATGGATGGGCTTGGTGCTGTGTGTATGGCTGACAGTTTTCCTGAAGTGGAACCAGGATTGGTAGAGAATCATTCAGCTGTGATTATAGTTGGAAAGCATGCAGAGACCTCTAGTAAAACTAGAATATACAGGTATGCAGTGATTCCAAAAGCAAAGGATTAATGCAACTGACCACAGACCAAGAATCACAACAATAAAAAGTAGACCAAGAATCACAACCATCTTTCTGCTGGGCGGCTAACAACAACAACACCATCCTGAAGAAGAAGGACCTTTAAGGGATCATGTATTCATATTTTTAACTTGGGTGCCTTAGCACTGAATAATGACTCAATATTTATTTTTGAAATGAATGAATTTATATTTTTGGACTATTTTATTTTATAAAAACATTTATTTATTTTTTTGGGGGGAAGAGGTGCAGAGGTGGGTGGGGGGAACAGATGATCTGAAGTGGATTCTATGCTGACAACAGAGAGCCTGATGAAGGATTTGCACTCATGAACCATGAGACCATAACCTGAGCCAAAGTCAGATGCTTAACCGACTAAGCGACCCAGGCAACGTAATTTTTAGCCTATTTTCATATTTGCTATTTTATTCTTTAATCATCTGTGATAGCTAGGTACTTAATTAATATTCCTAATTTACAGGTGAAGAAACTGAAACACAAAGTGGCACGAGTCCTCAGATTACCTACCAGGGAGCTGGGATTAGTAATGTAGCCTACTGGCGAAAAAAAAAGTAATCTGGCCTATTGAATTTATATCCAGGAACTGCCCTTCCACTTAACTCATTTATCTTTTTAACAAATGTTTGTTGACCACTAATATGTTCTAGCTTCTTCTGTACCTGACTGTGGGTGAAGATTAGAGAGATGGAGAAGACATGATCTCTTTCCTTAGGGTTATCACAGTTTATAGAGGATACCATTATGAAAATAAATCATTACAAGCAAATTGCCAACAGCAAGAACAGAAGCATGGGTACCACACTGTGGCACAGAGAAGTCTGGGGGACCAACTGGTTGGTGAGGCTGGAAAAGGCTTTGGAGAAGAGAGGTTATATCAGTTAGAGGAGTTTCCCAGATAGACACAGTGGTTTAAGAGTCCCAGCCTAGGGGTAGCTTCAAAGGCACAGAAATGTGAAGCAGCCTACATCTTCAGGGAACTCCAGTTAGTGTGGCTGGAATATAGGTGTAGGGGTGAGGGGTATCAGAGAACAAAGACTGGATAACTAGTGGTGGCTAGATTCATTTAGTGTTCTATTGACAAAATTTATGGAGTACCTACCGAGTGTTATGAAAGGCTTTTAGTGCCATTGGTCCTGTAGATTTAATGAGATAAAAAAGGTCCTTGTCCTCTGGGAGCTTTATTTCTAGTGAGAGGGTTAGACAATAAACAAAGAACCAAATATATTAATTACAGATTGAAAGTAGTGCTAAAAGGAACTAAAAAAAAGTCCTGTGATAGAGAAAATAGGTGGCAGCAAGCATTCCTGACAGGGTCATGTTTCAGCTGAGACCTAAAAGATGAGCAGGAGTTGATGGTATAGAGCCAAGGAAAGGGTGTTCCATGCTAGGGGAGCAGTAAATGTAAAGGACCAGTGGTTGGGAGAGACAAATAAATGGGGACTTAGGGGAGAATGGAATGAGAGAGGGTCAGATATGTGGGCAAAGCCAGATGATACAGGGCTTTTGGCCAAGATTTCATTCTAAGACCAGTGGGAAGCCATTCTAATGTTTTACAGTGAAATGACATAGTTTGATTTGTATTTTTAAAGCCTACTCCAGCTGCTATGTAGGGAGGGAATTAGAAAGGAGCAAAGGTGGAAGCAAGAATCCTGTTGTGATTCAGGTGAGAGATGGTGATGGCTTGGACCAGCATGGTGGGAAAAAGGGGTAAGTGGGTATGTATATACATATTTCTGCACTGGAGGCAGAAGTGATGGAGCTTAATCTCTAAGTGGATGTGGGGTAAGGGGTGAAGTAGATGATGAGGAAGAACTGCAGCCTTGGGTAATGCTCAGATGATGGGCCACCTCCTGAGATGGGGTTGGGGAGGCAGCCAGAGGTGAATTAACATGGAGACACTGGAAGGACTTCAAGGCTTGGCAGCAAGATTGGGTTTGATCCCATAGGAGATGGGAAACCATGGAATGATGCTGAGCAGAATAACATGGTTGGGCTGGTACTTTAGGAGGTCATTTTGACAGCTTGGTGGACAGCAGAGGCAAGGAGCCTAGAAGCATACAGATGAGTCAAGGCGACTGACTGTAATGGTCAAGACAGGAGGTGATGAGGACCTGAAGCAGGGCAGAGACCCTAGGCTGCTTATGGTCTGCTGACACCCTAGGTGTCCATTTCTCTAAGGATTATGAAGCAAAATGTGGTTCCCATCTGGAAGAGGCTAGTAATTGCATCAGGGTAAGGGAAGCCAACTGGGCTAAGAGTGACTCTAAAACCTTTGGGGCCTCTTGATGGGGGCATAACTTGGGAGCTGCTGGGCTGCTCTGCAGTTCTCAGAGCAGGAAGGCTGATGAATTCCCTACTGGGTGGGATATGCTGATGGCAGTTTTCAGAGTGCCCAGACCTCACCTCTAGAACAAATGTGCTGTCTAGAGACGATTGGACTCAAGGGCAGTGAAGTCCTTGTCATAAAAGTTCAAATAGACTGACAACCACTTGGCAGTGGCTTCAAATACCAGCTGGAAGTTGTATAAATATGCTAAGGGTCTCCTTACTGCCAGAGCTTCCAGTTCCTCTTTGGTTCTGATGAGCTTGGGGTGAGCTCTGTATTTCTCTGAGATGTAGAAGGCACTCCTGATATAACTGAATGCCATCCTGAATGGAAGAACTTGAAAGGACATTGGAATGGGGTCCTCTGTTGCCTGCTCCCTGTTTGTGTTGGCTGAGGTCTTTGGGGAGTTACTTCATAAAGACAAATGGGTGCAGGCAAGCCAGGGATAACAGTAGGCATGTCAGAGCATTCAAGTGATGGCAGAGAAATCATCATTGTAAGACGTCAGTTCCAACACTGTTCAGTCCCTTCTATAACATAAGGCAGCCAAGGGGTACTATAGTCTCCCTAAAGAGAACACAATGAGAGGTCAAGATTTCAAACTCATAAGAGAGCAGATTAATTGGGGAAAAGAATAACATTTGTTTGGTTCAGCAGCCAGCAGCAGCCCCACTGGGACTGTTTACTGACATCCACCATGAAGTGAATAGATATGGAAGAAAACTCAGCCCTTGTGTAATGTAAGTGGTTGCAGACGTTGTAATAAAACCCACATGAACTCCCACAGAAATCCCTTGGACTAATGAATTCTGGTTTGCTACAATCTTGTGGTTAGCCTTTCCAGAGCCAGTTCTTCCCCTAGAAGCATCTCTCCTCACCTGATGATCTTTGGGGTCGGTATCTCCAAGGTGACAGAGGCCTTGGAAGATGACATCCTAGGGGAAGGATGTTTGACTAGGTGGGTGAAAAGGCTTTTAGTAAGTCTCCACCAGAGACAATGTTCTGGGGCAACAAGACTCAGTTTCTTTTCTTCATGTACAGAGTTCTCAGAATGGAAATCAAGCTTTGGGCATTTGACCCCTTTTTCAGACTTTCTTTATGCTTTTCTTTCATGCTTTTCTTTATGTTATTATATCAAACAAGCTACAATAAATAGCAATTACTTCTACTGCTAGGTAAAACAAAAAAGCATAGAACATGACCTCTAATTGGAGTAACAGGAGACAGTAACAGGTGCAGACAAGGAGGGTTCATCAAGGACTAATATCATCAGACTTTTTAGAAAGCATGTGACTTGACTTGGCTTTAGAGGTTGAGCAGGATTTGGAGGGGGCAGAAAAGAACAAGAGTGTTTCAGGTGGGACACTAGGGCAATGGCCCAACTGACAGCTGAGGAATTTGCATAAAGCAAGAGACAGCTGTAGGGACAAGGATACAGAGAAACTGGAACCCTTGTGCCCTGTTGATGGGAATATAAAATGGTATAACCACTATGGAAACAGTACGGTGGTTCCTTGAAACTTAAAAACTGAATTGCCATATGACCTAGCAATTCCAGACCACTGCAATAAAGCAAATATTGCAATAAAGCAAGTCAAAGAAACTTTTGGTTTCCTACTGTAATAAAACTTATGTTTATACTCTAGTCTAGTAAGTGCACAATAGCATTGTGTCTAAAAAAATGTATGTACCTTAATTAAAAAACACTTTATTGCTAAAAATGCTACCCATCATCTGAGCTTTCATCAAGTCCTAATCACTGATAGCAGATCACCATAACAACTATAACAATTATGAAAAAGTTTGAATGTTGTGAAAATTACCACAGTGTGACACAAAGGGACAAAGTGAGCAAATGGTGTCAGAAAAATGGTGCCAATAGATTTGCTTGATGCAGAGTTGCTGCAAATCTTCCATTTTCAAACAAATGCAATGTATCTGGGAGGCGCAATGAAACAAGGTATGCCTATATCCAAAAAAATTGAAAGCAAGTCCCAAGAGATATTTGCAGACCCATGGTCATAGCGGCATGATTCACAATAGCCAAAAAGTAGAAGCAACTTAAATGTCCATCAACAGAAGAATGGATAAACAAAGTGTGGTATGTATCCATAAAGTAGAATATTAGGCTTAAAAAAGAAGGAAATTCTGACACATGATACATGGATGTCCTTGAGGAATTTCTTAATGAATATAGAGTTTCAGTTTTGGATAATGAAAAACTTCTGGAGGTGGATAGTAGTGACGTTTGTACCATAATGTAAATGCACTTCATGCAACTAAACTGTACACTTAAAAATAGTTAATGGGGCGCCTGGGTGGTTCAGTGGGTTAAGCATCTGACTTCAGCTCAGATCGTGATCTCAGGGTTTGTGAGGTTGGGCTCTGCACGGACAGTGTCGAGCCTGTTTGGGATTCTCTCCCCCTCTCCCTCTGCTCCTCCTGCACTCACTCTCTCTGTCTCTCTTTCTCTCTCTCAAAAAAAAATAAACTTTAAAAAATAGTTAAGATGGTAAATTATACATGTATTTCACTGCTATTAAAAATTTCTAAAAGGAAAAGTTATATATATATATGTATATATATATATATGTGTGTGTATATATATATATATATATGTATATAAAGTAAAAGACAGAAGGGCTTTCAGACACAAAATAGGGTTCAATTTTTACTAGCATTTCTGTGACGACAGTGCCTTGCACAGAACCTGGGACTTAGGAGGGTTTCATGTTTGAGAGATGAAGGAATGATCTGAACCCAAACACTTCAAGAGAAGAAAGGACTTCTTAGAATAGGAGCAAGAAAGGTGGGCCAAGCTGCTTGCCAAGCCACCTGCTGACTTAAATCTGATATTTTGGCTGCCTGTTTGGATCTGCTTGCAGGCAGAGAACACACTGGCTCGCCAAAGATTAGGATTCTCACCAATCATTATATGTTTTACTGGACATGTGAAAATTAGCATATATGACTGATATATGTCTTCTGGGAGTGTGGTTAGGAGGAGTCCTGAGCATGTCTAGGACTGCAGAACCAAAGGTCTGAACTAGAACTTGGTGAGTGCACTGAGCAAGTGTGGCCCCAGAGGGCCATGCTGGCTTTCTCAAAAATTGTTTCTGCCATCACACGTCAGATGAGTCGGGAAAGCAGAATGGGCACAGGTCCTTCTCTAATTGTTCCCACCTCTAGCCCCAAGTAATATCTGTGTGAGGACATTGGTTGCACTGCCTTTAGACCTTTGCTACACAGAATGGTTGGAGCAGCACCAGCATCACCTGGGACCTTTTTACAAATGCAGATTTTAAACCCAATCCTGACCTACTGAAAAAGCATCTGCATTTTAACTAGATGCCCCTGTGATTCATATGTATAAAAAAAACCTGAGGAGATCTGCTTCGGATCCTCTAATTCCTGTTTCCCAAGTCTTCTCAGTCATAGGAATCATCTGAGGTATATTAGTAGATTCCCAAGATCCTCCCGTGGTGATTCTGATTCAGTAGGGTTAATTACTTTACTTACGTATTTTTCATATGTTTATTTATTTTTGAGAGGGAGACAGAGCATGAATGGGGGAAGGGCAGAGAGAGAGGGAGACACAGAATCCAAAGCAGACTCCAGGCTCTGAGCAGTCAGCACAGAGCCTGACATGCAGCTCGAACCCACAGACTGTGAGATCATGTCCTGAGCCAAAGTTGAACACTGAACTGACTGAGCCACCTAGGCACCCCGGTACATTTACTTTAATGGGAAGGAAAAAAGGTAAGAAATGGGATGTGAGTAGTATGTGCAGGTACCCCTCCCCTCCATCTGAACAGTCAGGGAAGGAGGATTCTCAAGCCATGCTATAAAAAAACACTTGTTTCTCTCTCTCTCTCTCTCTCTCTCTCCCTCTCTCTCTCTCTCTCTCTCTCTCTCTCACACACACACACACACACACACACACACACTGAGCACAGTGCTGATGTTCTTGTGCAGGAGGCTTCCTCGTAATGAAAACTTCTACAGAAAAAGGACTTTGACTTTTGTGAATGTTGATAAGCAACTTACAGCAAATTTTGGGTATTCAACATTTAAATAATTCTAGCTTTGACCTTTTCCAGCACTACCAATTTAAGCTTCATCTCTCACTGAAACATCTTCAACACATTCCTGGTTTCCTCTGATACATTAAAAGAAGCTTATTTTTTAAAAAATGTATCCAAGATAGAAAAGCTTAAGGAGAACAGGGATTCCTTCAACCATGGAGAAGGCTGTTTTAAGAGTGAATTAGATTAGCAAAAGCTTTCTGTACTTGCTTGTACAATCCTTTTCAGTACCTCCTACTCTTATGCTTTTTGTTGAATATAAATCTGAAATCTGTAAGAGAAAAGCGTTTCTACCTTCTAGGCAAGTATCTCATCTGGGTCCCCATGGATCTTTGGAAACCACTATTCATGAATGAATTCTTACTTACACTACACTATGCAAAAATAAAGGACACACAATTGGAGTCTAGTTCCAATATGCTTTTAATAGAATGCTTTTTGCATTTGAAAGAACCTTTTAGGTAAGCAATTATAATACTGGCTTTCTGGGACATTAGTGAGGTGGAAAGAAAGAAGGTAGGGTTGAAGAGAGACATTTTAAAAAGGAGAGAGAGAAAGAGGGAGAACTAGAGAAGGGCCTTTATGTGCAAGGCAACTGAAAGTTAGTTTTTATGTTTAGCAATTGGTACCTGTTTGTATTTAAAATTTAGGCACTGTCACTTTGCAAACAGAGGAAAGACCAACCAAGCAGTGGCTTCAACTACCACCCCCTGTCCAGGATTCTCTATAGGGTCATGGCTATAATGGAAACTTTTAAATTGGATCTAGGCCAAGGCGACCAATGGAAGTGGCACATTGACTCAACATTCCTGGGGCTCCTCCTGAGGGGAAGGGGGTGAAAAGATAGCTGGAATGAGCAGATAGAAGGAAGCTGACCCACCTTTCTCTTCTCCCACTTGGCAGTGACAAAAAATCTGGGGACCTTTTAATTAATTTCTTAATCTGATCCAGCAAGGCTGAAAAAATGTACTTTTAGGAATTGACATTCTTAAAGCTCCTTTAAGAGACCCGGGTGGCACGAGGCTGCTATTTTAAAGAAGCATTAAAATATTAGTCAAGGGAATTAATGAATAAATTAATATTTGTTTAGCATCTGCAATATGCTTAACACCATACTGGTTGCAAAGGTATGCAAACTTAAGAATAAAACATGGCCCCAGTTGGAAGGAGGCCATATCTACAGTGCTTATGAATAGACTTAGCACTCAGAAAGTACTGAGAACTCAGAACTCACAAAGACGTAAGTTCAAATTCCATTTCTAGTTGCTTAATTTCCCTGAGCCTTAGTTGTTTTCTTCCCTGCAAGCTGAAGTTAATAACACTTACTTCATAAGTTGTTACAAGTACTTAATATGTACAATATTTTTAAAGCTTCTAGCTTATGGAAAAAATTCAATAATTAGTAGCTGAAGAACAGTCTCTGGGGAAACCAGAAACACATGAAACAATTTGTAAACAAAAATAGTACTGGATATTGATAGACTGAGGAAACAAAGAATTGAATATAGCAACCTACCGGCATTATATGATCAGATGTGCCCCTGGAGTATTATTCTATAGTCTAGACAGTTTTACAGAGTTGAGAAAATAAGATAACAGAATGGTTGAGGTCTCCTGGGAAGCCTTCATGAGGTAGGTAATTCATGGATCAGGGGTTCCATCTTGACTAGAGGTATCTGAGCCATGAAAGTCACGCCAAAGGACAAGTAGGGCATGGATAAATGGCCTTGATTCCTCCAGCTGCCACCTCTCACCGACCCCTCACAGTTAAGCTCCTCAACCTGTCTACACATGTATATCCATGTCACGGCCTCCCTTCCCCTATCTTTATTCTCAGGTCTTTTGCCTTCCCACTCCATTCCCTCTTGAGGTATTTTTTTTTATAGTCAACTTTTTGAGGTATAATTTATGTGCAATAAATGGCATCTATTTAAAGGGTACAATTTAGGGGCACCTGGGTGGCTTAGTCAGTTGAGCATCTGACTCTTGATATTGGCTCATGGGATCAAGCCCCACGTGGGGCTCCACACTGAGCACAGAGCCTGCTTGGGATTCTCTCTCTCCCTCCTTCTTTGCCCCTCCCCGACACTCTCTCTCAAAATAAATAAATAAATAAACATTAAAAAAATAAACTGTAAAGTTTAAAGTGTTTTAACAGTTGTTACACCAGGGAACCATAACCACATTCAAAACCAATTGCCCCACCACACCCTAAAGGTTCTCTGGCCCTTTGCAGTCAGGCCTGTTACCCTTCCCACAAAATCACTGTCCTGCCACTGTCACTGTAGATTAGTAGATTGGATTGCATTTTCTAAAATTATACATGTATAGGAGCACATACTCTGTGGTGTCTGTGGTTGGCTTCTTTCTCTTGGCATAATGATTTTGAGATCTGTCCATGTTGTTGTCACAATCAGTAATTTATTTCTTTTTGTTGCTGGATGGTGTTCCATTGTATACACAAATCACAATTTGTTTATCCCCTCTCCTGTTAGTAGACAACTGGGTCATTTACAGTTTGGGAGTATTGTGAATAAAACTGCTATAAATTTTATCTTTTAATTTTTTTTAATGTATTTATTTTGAGAGAGAGAGTGTAAGTGGGGCAGGGGCAGAGAGAGAGAGAGAATACCAAGCAGGTTCTGCACTGTCAGCACAGAGCCCAACACAGGGCTTAAACCCATGAACCATGAGATCATGATCTGAGCTGAAACTAAGAGTCAGACGCTTAACTGACTGAGCCACCCAGGTGCCTCAAGCTGCTATAAATTTTAATGCACAAGTCTTTGTGTAAACCTACATTTCCATTCTCTTGGGTCAATATCCAGGAGTGAAATAGCTGAGTTGTATGGTAGGTCTATAATCTAATTTTCAGAGAAACTTCTAAACTATTTTCCAAAGTGGTTATACCATCTTACATTTTCATTAACAGTATATGAAAGTTCTAGTTCCTTCCCATCCTTATTAACTCTTGGTATGTCAGTCTTTCTAATTTTAGCCATTCTAATTTTCCTGATGACTAGTGATGTTGAGCATCTTTTTACACAATTAATGGCCATTTTATATCTTTTGCATAGTGTCTATTAAAATATTTTGCCCACTTCTTAATTGGGTGGGTATAAGACCTTTGAGATGTATATGTATAATCTCAAAAATTTTCTCCAATTTTGTGATTTTGTTTCATATATTTTAAAAAAAATATTTATTTATTTTTGAGAGAGAGACAGACAGAGCATGAGTGGGGAAGGGGCAGAGAGAGAGGGAGAAACAAAATCTCAAGCAAGCTCCAAGCTGTCAGCACAGAGCCTGACGTGGGGCTTGAACTCACAAGTCTTGAGATCATGACCTGAGCCGACGTCAGATGCTTAGCCAACTGAGCCACCCAGGCACCCCTGTTTCATATGTTTTAAACGGAATCCTTTGAAGAGCAAGTTTTTAATTTTGATAAATTTCAATACAACTGATCAATATTTTATTTTATACTTTATGCTTTTTGGGTGCTATCTACAAAATCTTTGCTTACTCAAGTTTACAGAGATTTTCTCTTGTGTTTTTTTCTAGAAATTTTTATGGTTTTGGATTTTACATTTAGGTCTATGACTCATTACCAGTTAATTCCCTAGGCATTTAATATGCTCCCGTTGCTGCCAAAGTCCTGTCAACATACCAAAACTCCTCAATTTTTTTCTCCAGCCCAGGTATTTTCTCTGATCTCCAGATCCCTATGTCTACCTGCATTTTCACTTAGATGTTTGTTACTAAAGACCCAACATCTCTAAACTACACTTTCTACTTTCCTCTCCATACATGTGCTTCCTTCATTTTTGACTTAGTGAATGGCTCCATCCACCCAATTGGTCAAGGGAATTCATCACTAAACCTGCCTATTGAACCTTGCACATAGATATGTACAAGCCTGTTCCTTTCTATCTGTACTCTCTGGTCAGGACCATTTTCCTGTTCCTTGGGGTGCTGCAAAGCTCTGGGATCTCCATACCCACAACTGCCCTACCTCCAATTCACTCACAGTCCTATCCTTAAAATTGTACATCAGCTTTCCTTAACTTTTAAGACAAAGGTTGTATTCCTGAATGTGTCTGATCCCTCCTCTGTCTTTCTCCTTTTCTTCAGCCAGGCCTCTCTTCACCTTCAGGCCCACATGCATGAGTCTGCCTTATTTCTTCATAAATGTCTCACATCTTTCTCTTTAAGGCATTCATAGGCCATTCCCACTCCCAGAAAGAGTATTGCCACTTTGTCATACTACCACTCTTCCTTCAGACTTCAGTTCAAATGGCACTTGCTCAGGAAGGCTTCTCTCATCCCTCAGCCTAGGTCAGGCGCTTCTCTTATAAGGGCTCACAGAGGCTGTACTCCTCCATCATGTATCACTATGGTAAATGCATGACTGTACATGTCGCTAGTAATGTAGCATTCATTTCCCCCTCTAGAATGTAAGCTTCATGAGGACAGCGGTGGTTTCTGCTTGTTCCCAGCTCAATTCTCACGATTTAGCTCACTTCCCTGAATGTAGTAGAGGTATACTTAATTGAACATTTACTAAATGAAAGAAGGAAGGAGGGAGGGAGGGAGGGAGGGAAGGAAGGAAGGAAGGAAGGAAGGAAGGAAGGAAGGAAGGAAGGAAGGAAGGAAGGAACAAGGACAAAGAGAAGGCCAACCGTGGATAGGAAGAGGGGAAGGAGTGGGCCGTGGGGCATAATCTCAGCAAGACAGAAGGGTCAGAAGGGAATCATGTGGTTGTGGGAAACACATTTGTTGATTTTCTTTTTGAATCAGGAATCAATAAATAATTTTCCTTCCCCAATCATGTAAGCAGACAACCAATTATAGCAAGACTGGTGGGACCTACATTCCTCTTATCAAAATCAACCTATAAGCATCTTTAGAAGCAGATGGTAAAACAGTTTCAGCACAAAAGATGCATATGTAACTCTCAAGTCTCTGATCACAGCAGCTTTCTGTTTAAAGGCAATTAAATGCAGGCATCAAAAGGCATAAACAAGAGGGGAAAGTTCAATTAGAAGAAGATATTTTCATAAGCCAATTGGAAAAGAGAGAGATGTTTTTCACTTTTCCTCTAAAGCTTTTGAAAATCCTTTTCACGTTGATGTGAAAGGCCAGTTCAAGCCTGACTGAGCAGGGTGGAGGAGAGGGCAGGGTCCAGGGATTTGCGTAGGGGCTCCAGCAGTGAGAGAGCAGAATGCATGCAGACTATGTTATTTCCATCTTGCCTCAGTTTATCCAATAATACATTATGTATGTGTCCATCTGCTTAGTTGTTTGTTATTCAATTTTACCTATGAATAGAAGGACTAAGGGCTCTACAGGGGGTTCAGATGGAGTGCAGATCTTACATGCCTCTTTTTCCTTCTCTCCCCTCCTGTCCTCAGGACACTAGGCTATGCAGAGAACTTCTCTCCTATTTGCACTGAAAGCCTGCAAAGGTTCTGATCTCATTTTCCCCAAACCAGCACCATACCTGAGGCTTTGCATAGCATCCTCCTCCCAGGGCTAAGGGTAGATGAAATAAGGGGCCCACTTCTCTGTCCTGCATGATATGTTCCTGGGCAGGTGGTAGAGATGCCATTTCAGGTGAAACACAGAGAAGACAGTCTCTTCTCATTGGTGTCTGCCCCTGTCTATTTGACATTCCACCTGACAAGGCCACCTGTGAACTACCTGTGGGAGGCCTGGGGGGAGCCCTTCTCACATCTCCTTTGGAGAGGTTACATCATATAGTATGGTGGTTATGGGCACTGGAGCAAGACCCTGTGAGTTCAGATTCCAGCTCTAGTCATTTCTAGCTGTAGGACTGTCAACAGGTTCAGTGTCTTCATCCATAAAATGGGGATAAAAATGGTATGTCACCTCATAGAACTACTGTGAAGATCAAGGGATAAATACAGGTTAGGGCACTTACAATAATGCCCATCATATATTAAGTGCTATACAAGTGGTAGCTATTGTTATTTCAAGGCAATACACTGGTTGGCAGCAGTCTTTATGCATTGTTTTCTATCTCTGGTCGGGGATCCTAATTCTTTAGGCCTGCCCAGCAGAAAGGTGTGAGATATCCTTATCCACTTCAACTTTGAAGCAGCATGACAATATTTTTGAGTTCTACTTGTTCAGTCAACAAACATTTATTGAATGCCAGTTCTGTGTCAGACGCTGTTTTGGACCTTGAGGACACCAAAATGAAAGCACTGCATATGCTTCCTGAAGTTCAGACTCTCGTGGGGAAAATGGGCAGAAATGCACAAGCTGGTGAGTTTCCATGGGATTGGAGCTGTTACTTACAAAGGGCCTTAGAGGTTAAAAGAGAAGAGATGCCCAGGGACAGAGGTGTTTGGGAAGAGCTTCTTGAGAAAGTGCTACCCTTACAATCCTCATAGTTGTGCTTCTCAGTGCTTCAGAATCTTAATTATGGCATTAAACAATTGATGTTTTATTTCTCTTGTGTATCTGATGCACCATCATATCTCTAAACATAAAATAGACGGAAGAGAGTCAACCACGTTTTACTGAGGCACTGTGCTAAGCACTTTCACACGCATTATATCATTTGGCCAATTCTCTATGAGGATGTCCAGATTTCTTTAGAAACCAGAATGCCAGATGGAATAATTTTTTGATGGATGGAGTCCATTACCAGTTTAGGCTATAAGCCCAGGTGACTGAAAAAGCATAAATCAGGCAATTGTCCTGGTGTTGCCACTCTCTCCAATTTTTAAACCTTCTGCTACTAATGGAGGATATTACCTGACTCTCTTGATGATAAAAGAATTAGCTCATTGAATTACTGCATGATCATCTGGATTGCAGCTTTTTGTATTCACTGGCTTTCAGAACATTGTTTAAGTTTTATACTAGAGAAGGTTGGCTGGTGTCTTTGTGTGTGTGTGTATGTGTGTGTGTGTGTGTGTGTGTGTGTGTGTGTGTGTGTGTGCTTTGTTTTACTGCCAAAGACTTCTGGCCATCTGATTTGTACTTAAACCTACATGTCATGTGCGTGCCTGATGTGTGATGAGAGAGAAGGAGGATCTCTCCTCTCTATTGTCTACTATGCTTGGCTGTGTTTCGCTCTGAGATCACCAAGTCAAACTCAGTTTGTCAATCAGATTCCCAAATCCAAGCTCTTAAAAGATCTCACCTAGTTCAAGCCCTCCCTAGAGGGATAGAGGGCTGGGATGGGTTTCAGGGTTCCTCGGTTCCATTCTGTGGAGTCTGGCTGCAGAGAATGAATCAGAATAGTCATGAAGCTATCTCCCTGGCACTAACCCCAGACCTGTTTTAAATAACGCATCTAAATGTTAATGCACACTTAAGACAACAGTGTAGCTCATACTCTTCCCAAATTGATTCATTTTGCAGTGAGCCTGATGCAATTTACTCAGTATAAAAATGTCTCTGGCAATTAGGAGAACAAAGGGGCAAAGCTGGCAGACCACAAGGATGACAAACAAAGCAAGATGATGTGAAAGCTGGGGACAAAATTAAATTTCTTTTTGAATCAGATATTTTTGGGAATGTCAGTAGCAAACAAGAAAGACCTCCTTTGCCTGCAAGAGAAACTTGAGGATTCTCCATTGGGAAGAAAAGATGCAAATCGTCTAGAAAATGTTTTTGATGAAATGCTCCAGCAGTTTCGCTGGTTGCTAACTTTAGGGTGCCTGGGGTTCAAACAGCAGGATGAAGCTAGGGGAAGAGTGAGCCAAGCTTATGCTACACTGGTGGGTTGAGGTTTCCAGATCATTGAAGAAAAGGCTCCCCCTGACCTCTTCACATGGGAAGAACGTGGCTCTGGAAAATATGCTGTAGAAGAAATTAAAATTGTTTAGCCTGGAGGGGGGAAAAGTTAAGAAGAGACATGAAAACTATCCTCAAAGAAATGAAAAACTGCCTTGTTAGGAGAAAGTAGGCTTGTTCTATGTGATTCCAGAGGACAAATAGAAGATTAACCAGATAATGGTGAAATACGAGAAGGAACTAACATATACTATCTGCTCAAATTATTCCAGATGCCTTGTATGCATAATCATAGTACTACTTCACAGGAAAATTGTGGTGTTAAATTCAATTATATACCTCAGTGCAAGAAGACGGTAAACACTCAGTGCATATTAGCTATCATTGTTGAAAGCTTCTACAAGATAGGTATTACTATTCTCATTTTATGGATGAGATATAGGAGGCCTGAAGAAGTTGAACAACTTTTTAGAGATATTCAACATCTTTTCAAGATTACAAAGGGAGTGGACTATTAGCAAGTTCTTCCTAGTAGCAAAAGCTGCCTTGCAGGGGGCAGTCTGCTTTTCGAGGTGAGCATCCTATTGGTTGGAACCAGGTAAGCTGGAGTCAGATGACCTTTGGAAGAGGCTCTTGCTTTGGTTTGGAGTGAGGGTAAAGGGATTGCATTCAATGACTTTTAAGGTTATTTTCTGCTTGATGAGTCTATGACTAAAATATTTTTCTAGTTCTGCCGGCTAGTCTATGCCTTTAACCCAAATTAGCATAAATAGTCATGTGAGAATGTGCAATTGGAGAGGCAGCCACAGAAGAAGACTAAGGACTCAAGGACCATGGAGAGACAGTGCAATACAGAATTTTTTATTTCTATCTGGACTCTCGCTTTGCCAATCATTAAATTTCTTGGCTCAATTCCATACACAATGAACCTGATGCCACTGGAACCTCAAACCCCAGAGACCAGCCTTAAGTTAGACAGGGAAGCAGAGAGTCAATCAAGAAAGTTGATAGACATGTGAGGATTTTTATAAATGAAAATCATCCGTGTCTATTGAGAAGATGACCCAATGGGGACCAAGAAGCTTCTTAGGGAAAGTGACTAGGAGAAGAAAGTCCAGACAGAGGAGTCACTCTGAGGCTTGCAAGTAAACATCCAATAGAATAATGATTAGAATATCATGTAGTTAGTGAGGAATTTTCATCCTGGGAGGGGGAAAAAAAAACAATGGAGGGCATATTTAAGGAATAGCTGGAGAGGACACAATTGGAATTCATCCTTGTCTGAAAAGATTTATATATATATATATATATATACTCAACAGGAGTTGGCAGGCTTAAATGGGAATGTAAAGATCAGCAAACTAAGAAGAGGGAGACATAGGATGGGGGGAATACCAAGAAGAAGATTCTTGTGGAAGATAAGAAAACACACAGGAAATATATGGGAGATTGTCTGGAAAATCGGAGGGGCTAAGATGATCCCAGAGTGGGTGATCAGGAAGCATGGGAACCATCTTATTTCCAAGGCTGATATATGCCAGCATTTGCTAGTGGTGTGGGATGGAGAGGATGCAGGCTGAGAAACAGTCTTTATACCTGGGGCTCAATAGAAGGAAGTGAGATGGTATGGAGGATGGAGATGGAATTTTGGTCAAGAGCTTTCCAGATGCATCTCTTTCTTAAGACCATATCTCAAATTCCCAGAGTTCCTGGTCCAATTAATTTCGGGGTTTGTTCATTTAAAAAGCATTTCTTGAACATATACTGTAGGTCAGGCTCTGTGCGAGGCAGCGGAAACACAGTGATAAATAATGCCCATCCCTATTCTTAGGGTGCCTAATAGGTGAGAAAGACTTGTAAGAACAAATGCGCCTCACGGCTGAGAACAGTAATGGAAATGTGAAACAGGCCACGGACGTGGGTGCAAAGGATGATATAATCAACCTGATTGAACTGAGTCTGGAGTCCCAGGAAAGGCTTGAGAGCTAAGAGATTCTTTTTTGAAGGAGGAGAAAGATTGTACTAGGTGGCTGGAGAGGTGGGGGAAAGAGGGCTTGAAACTGATTGCTTAAGTTAGGGCAATTGTGCAAAGCTTATTATAAATGACGTATGGGTCCAAAGGAATGGGGTAAGCTCAAGATGGGGAGGGCCAGACTGGGGTCATGTGCATGCTGAAAAGGAGCTCAGACTTGATCCTGGGATCCACAGGGGTTTACTGAAGGATCTGAAGCAGGAGATTAGCAACCTGCAATGTTCACCAGCTAGTTCTCTTATCAAGTTCTTGACTTGCTCTATTTTGGGACTTCCTAATACCCAGGAGGAGTCACTGAGGTTATTGTTCTCAAAGACTTCAAGGAACATCCCACCGAATAATACAACAGAGAAGAACAAAATCTGAGTCTAGAAGTGGGGCCGGGAGGGAAGCAACACGGCACATGGCCCTCTCCTGATTCCCACTGTGTGCCAGTCATTTGTCCTAAGTTGCCCTGAGAGGTGTGGGGAGGCCCCAGCCCCTCAGGTAACCTGAAGTCCTCGGGTGAATAGTTTTGAAGGCAGTTCCTACGCCCTGGGCTCAGCCTGCTCCCCCTTGAAAAGCGGTGGCCTTCACTGCATGCCCTCCCCTTTCTCATAACCATAAGATGTATCCATTGACGGAGGGAAAGTGATCAGTATTTTGAAAACCGTGGGAACATGCCTTCTTGGAGCTTAGTGATGTAAGACCATCTCAGGAATAGACATTGCACCGAATCCCTGTGTAGATTTTGTAAAGCCTTTTAAATGCAAAGTCCCATGGTTGATACGGCTCTTAACTAAGGCTCTGAACCATAAGAAAATGCATTTCTGTTATAAAAACAAGGAGTTTATCTCGACATGTGAGTGTGGTACCATAAACAAAACAAAGGGGGAAAAAGAAAACTCAGAAGCAGGCCAGGTAATGAAACACAGAGACATCTGCTTTGAGGCCTGGAGTGAATGCAAAGTAGAGCTGGGCTATTGTGCAGCTCACGGTGTTTCTTTCCTCAGCCGCCATCGACACTGGTGGCCTAGACTCTTTACATTACAACTAAAAGGGCAGATAATTCCATCACCTGGTTCTGCCTCCTTCACCACAGACAGAGACCAGGCCTCCCCAGGCAAAGGGGCCTCGATTGGCCTAGAGCTTCAGGAAACAGGGAAGCCAGGACCATGTTGGACTTTCTATAATCTTCTGCATGGCCAGGCTTTCTAGTTCCTATTCTTAAGGCTGGCTACTTTCCAAAATGTTCTTCCTTGGGACAAAAGCCTTAGAATGTTGCCCTTTATTTTTGGATGGGAAGGATTACATATGTCCCACAGAAAATATGCAGCTAGGTATTTATGAACACTAAACAGTGATTACATATTAGATATGTATCATCATACATAGATAATAATATATGCTTAATTACTGGTTGGTGATAGGGAGGCCTGGAGCATAGTGACTAGGAGTGTGGACTGTGGAGCTAGACTATCTGGCTTCAAATGTAGTCTGCTTCTTACTAGCTGTGTGACCCTGGGCAAGTTACTTAACCTCACTGAGCTTCAGTTTCCTCACTGTAAAATGCAGCTAATAAATAAAATTGCCTCCCTCAATGAGTGGCGGTGAGCATATTAAGTGAGATGACACATGGGGGACACTTAGAACAATTATCCCTCTCTCCTTGTTATGGTCTGAATGTTCCTCTCCCCCACCCAAATTCTTATGCTGAAACCTAACCCCCAATGTGATGGCAGTGGGAGGTAAGGCCACTGGAGGTGATTAGGTCATGAGGGTGAAGGCCTCATGGATGGGATTAGCACTCTTATAAATGGGGCTCCAGAGAGCTCCCTGGCACCTCTAAACATGTGAGGACACAGTGAGAAAGTGACGACTGTGAATCAGGAAGAGGGCCCTCAGCAGAGCACGACCTTGCTGGCACTCCATCTTGGACTTCTAGCCTCCGGAGCTGTGAGGAATAGATTTCTATCTTTTCTAAGCCACCTAGTAAGTGGTATTTTGTTATAGCAGCTTGAATGAACTAAGTTTCTCTTCTTCCTCTCCATTGTTATAATTACCCAAATTAAGGGGAGCAGAGGAAGGGGGATGAGCTCCTGCTCATCCTGGTCAGCAGCTTCACCCTTTCCCCATCTTTTGCATGCTGGCACTTGGGGGCCAGCAGTGAAAGGAGGGGGCTGGATCCCTGTCAACTAGTAGGGGAGAGAGGCTTGTAGCTGGGTCATCACAAGGCCATCCATGGAAACTGAATCAGAAGGAGACACTGAACTGGATGCTACAGAATGAGTAAGGGTCTCTGTGGTGGAGACGGGGGTAGAGGCCAATCCATGAGGAATAACTGCCTTAGCTATTCTTTCTGTAAAGGAGGAGGAGGGGAGGGGTGACAGGAAAGTCCTAGAGTCTGAGCCAACGATAGCCAAAAAGTGTAAACAGCTTGTGTCCTGAGTCCACTGGGGCAGAAATTCTGCTGGGGTAGAAATTGGCTATTTACATGGATTGTCTATAGGAATCTGGAAGCCTCACTAGGGAGGAAGATACTAACATAGAGAGAGAGAAAGTCAAAAAAGAGCCTAGATCCAGCGTGAAATCTTTTGAACATTCGTAGCAGGACATTTGCTACAAAAAGAGGTGGGGGAAGGGATCCAGGAATGAGACTTCTGTTTGGAGATTACCTCAATGAGGAGGGTAAGGGTACGTTGCTACGCACGCCAGAGGCACATTCGTACAAAGTGTGAGAACTCTGAAAGACTGGATGAGGACAGACTGCCTAAGTGATTGTGTAGCCCCAGCACCAACTACTTCTCAAGCTGCTGGGCCTTGGCACATGGTCCCTCCATGTGTGGCATGCCTTTGGCTTATTTCCCCCTGACCAGTGCCCCCTGCCCTTCAGAGTCAGCCCAAGCTGTTTTCTCTGGGCCAGCTTGCCTACCAGTCACAGGCACACTCAGGCATACATTCCTCCACACCCTTCTCCACACATCCTGTGCATAAACTCATTATAGCCCTTTCCCCACTGCATCACAAGCTGTCCCTTGTCGTCCAACACCAAACCTCACTATGAGCCCCTCGAAGGCAGAATGAGCCATCAGAGCCCAACCAGTGCTTAGGAAAGACTCATAAACATTTGTTGACAAAATACCTGATGGGATGAATGAGTGAATTCTTTGACATTAGTGGTCTATTGCCTAAATTCCTCCAACTATTTTAATATCTCCTTCCCCACTGGGAAAAGATGAGGCTCAACAAACACTTTTCAGATGAGACCTGATTGCTTTTATGCATTTTGCCTTCTTTTTGCAAACAACATACATTTATCATTATGGGATTTTCCAAGAAGCCATTCTGACAAGCCAAGGGGTTACTGTTATTCACCATTCTCTCAACTTCCTAGTGTTTAATCTATCAAATATCCAGGGAAGAGTGGGAAAAGGAAAGCAACCAGCTCAAAAGAGCCCTACTACAAGCCCTGGGCTGTCAAATCTTGAAGGTCAAAACTGGCAGAAGCCGATGGTCTTTTCATTTATTTTTCTTGACGCCCATCAATGAAAGCAATTGTGAGTAAAAGTTGTACCTGCCAGGAAAGGAATTGTCCTTTGTACTTAGTGGCAACCTTCACAGTTGAGGTGCACTCTGACAGCTGATTCCTGAGCCCCAGGGAGGATTATACATGTATCCCTGGGTCTGGGCAAAGGGTGGGAAGAAAATACTTTTCATCTTCTCATTGATTGGAGACTCTTCTATGATCTCGGACTGGACTTTAAGTCAGAGCTCAGATTTAAGAAGAGTTGCATCATAGATTACCATAAACTGATCTGGTGTCCATTCACCTAACAAAGAATGCCTACTATGTGCCAGGTGCTGTGCCAGGCACTGTGAGGAATAAGAAGATACACAAGCCTGAGGTCTCTACCTTCAGGGCTTCTGGCTCAGAATTAGATGACCAAATATGAGATGGGTGTTCTTGAGAAGAGCTTTTCTTGATGGGATAAGAAAAGATGCCAGTTTCCTCAGAGTCAGGCATATCAGGGTTTGACTACAAGGCCTCTTTGTGGAAACAACAGGAGTAAAAAAAAAAAAAAAAGTGCTCAGAGAAATGTGTTTCTGTATGTATTACTGATGACAAAGGGAAAATCATTGACCCTCTCTGAGATTCAGTTTACTCATCTATAAAAAGAGGATAATGACATACATGACACGCAGGGCGCCTGGGCGGCTCAGTCAGTTGAGCGTCTGACTTCAGCTCAGGTCATGATCTTGCTCAGAGCCTGGAGCCTGCTTTGGATTCTATGTCTCCCTCTCTTTCTGCCTCTCCCCTGCTTATGCTCTGTCTCTCTGCTCTGTCAAAAATAAATAAACATTAAGAAAATTTAAAAAATAACATATGACACAAAGTGAAGATGAAATGAGTTGATGGATTGATGGTAGCTGGGGCACCTGGTAACCTGAACATGCCCTGTACAGAGTTGCTATGGATGCTAACAGCATAGTATCTACCTTCTGAGTACAAACAGGAGTGCCACGCTCCAATATTAACTTAAGACCTACATTAGAGTCAACACATGACATTCTTAAGACTAAAAATGGATGGTAGGTGGGTGGATGGATGGATGGTTGGATGGATGGATGGATGGATGGATGGATGGATGGATGGATAGATGGATGGATGTGGATGGATGTGGGTGGATGGATGAAGAATCTCTCTGACTCTGAAAAGTCCAGTTTTCTCTAGTCTGCCCTGTATTATTCTCAGTCCCCTGTGGCCTTAAAAGTCACAGTAATTCTGGAGACAAAATGATAAATGTGTCTTGAGTAGACCCACTGGTGGAGACCAGTCCCTTAAATGGCCTTAGATTCACCCAGTTGTTCCAGATGAGGGCTGCACAGGCAGGATCAGGCCAGATGGTAAACCTTGTCACCCGTATGTCTACCTGTGAGGGGGACTCTACACCCTGCACACAAGTGTATCTTAATTCTACTAACTTTGTTTTTAACTTTTGTTTTTAGTATCTAGTAAACGATTGTAGAAAGTTACCGGCTTATGTGATCAACCAATTCAAGCTGAGGTGTTTGCCATGATCCCTAATTTTTGATGCACATCAGCATCCCTGTGTCCCTTTCTAGAAATACTCATGCTCACGCCCCTTCCCAAGATGAATAAAATAACAATCACTCTGCATAGGACTAAGCTATACGAATTTTATAAAATGGGTGGTTCTGATTTGTACCCCCAAAGCTTGAGACCTATCATATTAATGGCTTCAAATCCAAGTGTTCTAGAGAGGACTAGCATTTCAGTAGTTGCCTCAATAATACTATTCACAGGGATTATAAATATAGTGAACCCAGGCACAGCCAGTGGGACTGGTACTTTGGGACCCAACTTAGGGAACAGAAGCAGTCACTCTGAATATAGGGGATATGAAATTGGTAACCTTGGCTGTCCTAATACCCATTTCTGCACAGCCTTGAGATGCCTGGTGGAAGGCCAGCCCTGCTCCCCTGCCCGTTCGAAGGGCAGCCAGCAACGGGGACAAAGCACTATTAGTACCTGTTCTGCATGTCATCTAATTTAATCCTCACGACAACCTCATGAGGCATGTCAATTATTACCATTTTACAGACAGGAAAGCTGAGGTTCATAGAGAGCCAAAGACTTGCCTAAACTCACACTGTGTGTGAGAGCCAAGCACACTAAAGACCCAAGTCTCATGCTCAGAGAATCCCAACCTGTGTGACTGTTCCCGTGACCAGGTATCCTGGAAATATGCCCCTGACAAGCCTGGGTGTGAGTTTTAAGGCTTTTAAAAATTGTCTTTAAAGCCTCTGAATGGCTCTCTCTTTTTAGTGTAAATCATCCAGACATTAAAGCCCTTATTGTATATTTATTAGTGTGTTATTCAGACCAAGGGGAAAAAGAGAAAAGCCGACACTCTGAATGACTTTGAAAGGGAGAAAATGCTGCGTCTGAAATTAAATCATTGTGACACTGCCACTCGAGGGCATCAATTTCAATAAATGATCACCTTTTTTATCCTCGATCCCGTTTATCACGCAGGCAGGATGTGAGGAGGACTTTGGCTGGAGGGTGCTGAATGCCACAGGCCCCTGATCTCCCTGTTCAGGCCAGACCTGCCACACCGCCCTGGGCCAACTGAAGTTAAATCCGGCAGAGCGTGGCAGTCAGGCATCCTTTCAGAAGCAAATGCCTAGTGGCATCTTTCCATGTTGCCCTGCCTGAAGCCTATCTCTCACTCAGCCTGCTGAGACCATCCGGTCTATTTACAGGAGAATTCAGGGTTCTGTACATTTGCAGCAGAAGGTCTCTGCATCAAGAGGGGGTAACTGTCCTATGAGCCAGACTGGGGACAAAGAGCAGGACTGTCAGGTGGGGAAATTCATTTCCTGCTACCCCAGTCCTGAGTGGCCACCTGAGGTGAGGCGGCTGGCCTTGCAGGATGAGGAAGCGGACAGCATGCAGCTGGAATCTCCCCTTTGGAAGTTAAGAAACTAGGCTGGGAGGAGCTGCAGATTAGCAGGGGAGCCAGGACTGACATGGCACCTCCATACACACAAGTCAATATTGCTTTGAATTAAATGACTTTAGCAGGTCTCCCATTAGGATTGTTCTGACTTTAAAGCTGGTATCTTTGGCCGGAACTGATTGGTCTAAATAAATGTGGCAGCTGTGTGGGTACCCAGCACGAACATAGGTTTTTCTTCACCAGGGGTGGGTGGCTGCAGATTTTTTTTTAATGTTTATTTAGTTTTGAGAAAGAGAGAGAGAGGGCAGGCAGGAGAGGGGCATAGAGAGAGGGAGACACAGAAGTGAAGCAGGCTCCAGGCTCTGAGTTGCCAGCACAGAGCTCAATGCAGGGCTTGAACCCATGAACTGTGAGATAATGACCTGAGCTGAAGTCCGGCGCTTAATCGACTGAGCCACCTAGGCATCCCGGTTGCAGATTTTAAGCTAAAGGAAGTGAGTTTGAGGATTTCCTGACGCAGCCGTTCAGCCAGGAGGTAGAAGAGATTACGAGACGGTGGGGCTCCAGAGGGCCAACAGCTCACACTTTCTCCTTCATGTCTCATCACGTCATGTCTCAGGGCCTTGGCTTCCCCAGTGGATAGGAGAGAAGGAACTCAGGCCTCCTCTGAAGGTAGGGGTTAAGATCCTGTAGAAAGGCGGCCGAGGGGACCACCTCCCCTTTGTGCTGAGCGGAGCCATATTTCTCTGCCACCTTCTGGAATGAACCTTATTTGTGCAATGGAATGGCCCTGACAGCTTATCCTGGCTCAAGCCTGAATATCACCAAATCCTTTAGTTTTAAAACATCTTTTCAAGTATTAGTAATTCAAATATGATTGGCAATGATTGGCAACTTCTATCCCCTCAGGGCCCAATTCTTCTCTATACACTGTGTAGTTCCGGTCATATATAATAAAAGTCCCCGGATACCCAAGGCTGTGGGAGAAAGCTTTGTGCTAGGGTGTCGGAGAAGGAACCAAGGAGGTGCTCCTACAGCCCCAAACACCCCCACCTCCTGAGCTTGGGGTCCTGAGTCCAGGAGGGCACTGATTTCACACTGCCAACTGCTGCCCCTTAATCTCTCTGGGCCCCCATTTAAAGCCATCTGCACAAGCATGTGCTGAGTGTTCCTCACTGGACAGGATGCTCCTTGAATGCTGTGCCCGTGTCATTTTCAGCTGTGTATTCCCAACACCTACCACACGGGAGGCGCTCCATCCATGGTTGTTAGAGGGACGGATGCCCTGGAAAGTGTCTAGCATGTGTTAAGTACCTAATACAGTTGGCACAGCATGCAGCATTTTCTTTATGTCATTTCGCAGCTCACCATTCTAAGTAGGGATTATCATATTCATTCAAAGCATGGCGACTTTGTAACCTGTGACTTCTAGTTAAGATGTCCTATGCCTGCTGGATTCTGGGGCCAGCAGGTCTGGGCTGTTTGACAGAGCATTTCTCTGCTTCCATGTTCTTGTGGCCATTCTGGCAGGGCAGATGAGCAGATGAGCAGGCCGGGCACTCATTACTATGCATCCCCTGGGAGACCCGGGCCAAAGCCAGGCGTCTTTGGCAGAGGTGGGCGCTCGTGCTCTGTGATTCACTAGACTTCATGTACATGGCTGCTTTCCAGGAGGCAAAGAAGGGAGAAGCTGCTGGGGCTCCCCCACTGCCTGGCCTTGCCTCCGGTGTCTCTAGGCAGGCTTCTGTATGTTGCACTTCGTGGTCACAACTTGGTGTCTAGGGGACTCAATCGCCTTAGGCTTGTCCTTCCTCAGCCCACTCCTATGAGTCAAGCTCCCCCCAGTTGACTGTGTTATGACATTTCCTTCCCTTGCTATTACAAATGCCGAATGTTGCTTTGCAAATAGCAGTCCCCAAACCACCCATGTTCTGTCCTGAGAGGAAACCAGCCCCATTTGTAATTATCACTGTCATCACCACCAGGATTTCACTGTGTCCCCCTCACCACTCAGAAAACCATGTCGCTGGGTCATCTCTGACATTAAAGGGATTGAATTTCAGTGAGGCAAACTGCCAAGGATCTCAGAACCAAAAGATTCTTGAGATTGCCACTAACCCCACAATCAGAGACCAGATGAGTCTTAGTCCTTTGTGATCCCCAATTCTGAGCAGAACAGAGCAGATTAGGGTATTAAATAATGGCCTCTTACATGTGCATCCTGCTTAGCTTGAAAAACCCTTTATGTCTTTTATTACTTTAACTCCACAGCACCCCATGAGTGGGGCTAGCATCATCATCCTCACTTCACAGATGGGGAAACTGAGGTTTTGTAGGGATGGGATTCACCTTGAAGTCATAGAGCTTATGCACGGAAAATCCTTTCATAGACATTATAGGCTAGTCTTTTGTATCTTGAGCACCTGTATGGTCCTAACAAATAGAAAGTACCCAATGAGTAATGGTTCTCCAAACTGGGGAATGGTGAACTAGGACTTAAATTGAGGGCTTTGATTCATAGAATACTGATTTTCTTGCTGTAGCACCATGGCCTAATTGAGCTCTTCCAGCAATGGGCAAAAGTAGTCTGAAGTCAGGCTGCTTAGGTTCAGACCTGCTCCCTTTCTAGCTAGTGACCTTGGGAGGCTGCTTGATCTCACTGAATTTGCTCATCTGTGAAATGGAAGATAGTAACAGTAACTTCTTCACTGTATTGTTGAGTATTAAATGCATGTAAAGTGTACAGCATTGACTGGCTAGCACATCTGGGAAGTGTTAATAAGTGTTGGCAGTGGCTATTATTACTCAGGGTAGAGACTGGGCTCTATGTAACATATCTATGTAACCTAGGACTTAGTACAGTGGCTGCCACACAGACTGGAGTGTAGGGCTTAAGACACTTGTCTACCAACACTGACATTCATCATATGACATGGAATAAGTCCCTTCCCCATTCTGGGCCTTAGTTCCCACTCCTGAGAATTGATGAAGTTAAATCTCGAGGTAAATCTCAGGGTTCCTCCCAGCTCTAAAATTCTCTAGCTGTTTCAGTAGTTCTCAATGGGGGCAATTTTGCCCCCCAGGGGACATATGGCAATGTATGGAGACATTTTTGTTGCCATGACCAGGAGAATTGCTACTGGTATTCAGTGGGTAGAGGCCTGGGAAGCTGGGGAGCCATGCACAGGACAGTGACCACAGAGAGAATTGTCTGGTCTCAGATGTCAATAGTGCTGAGGCTGAGAAACCCGGATCCAACTCTACGCAAATACCTAGAGCTCTGTGAAGTATTGGATGAGTGCCCGTGCCCTGCAGCTTGCCAAGGTGCCTGGGGCAGCACAGCCCTCCATGCAGCAGGACGGTCTGTGGACTGCCCCTTCAGCTGCCACCTTCCACCCTCACCATATCGATTTTGTTAGGAGTGGGGAGGCTGGCTCAGGCATCTTTCGTTTCAATTTGGAATCACTCCTGCTCATCCCCAAACTCCAAGATGGCTCTGTCAGGGCTAAGGGAGACCAGCTCAGACAAAGATGCCTGGAGATACCTGGAGCCCAGCCTCAGACAAAGCCCCTGTAGATGTAGGGCAGCCTCAAGCAAAGCCATCAAGTAAGTGGGCTTGCCCCAGCACTTGCTTCCTTTCTCCTGCCTCAACTCCCACTCTCTGGGGGGCAGGCCAACTCCTGCAGTGGGAGAGTCGCTCTGGGAAAAAATGCAATGGCTAGCAGGATGGACCTTGAGACTGGAGAGAATCACGGCCTGCCCACACTGTGCTGCCATCCTTTCCCTATTCTCACTGTCTGTGAAGGGAAGGTTGCCATAATATGCCCCCTGTGCTCATCTGTCTCAAGACACCAAAGAATCTAGATGATCTCTTTTTGCAAGGTTCCTTCACCTTCTATTTCCTTTTTCCTGACCCCACGCTTTCCCTCTGTTGAGAGGCTATGGGTTTCCTGGAAAGTGCATTAATGAGAGAAGGGGAGATCTGGAGTCCACTTTGGGCCTATCACTTCCTATTTCCTCTCTCTGTCTCAGTTTTCTCATCTGTTAAGTGGAAACTCACCAGGAAGTTGCATGCATAGGAAGATAAAGATGGGAAACGTCTTTGCAAGCCCCCATGGCTGGTTATAGGGAGGAGCTGTGCCAACCATGCTATCCAGGGGACTAGGCTCTGCTACTCAGGAAGCACTGAAATTCATCTGGCACTCTTCCTTCACATGCATGGACCTTCTCAGCCTGCACTTCAGGGAGACTCTGAACTCCACTTCCTCTTGTGACATCAATGAATCCCAGCCCCCAACCACACACTTTAACAGAGTGATAGCCTGAGTTCTTGAGCAGCCTGGAGCAACACTGTCTTCTCTCTGCCAGGATTGGTGTGGCAAGAATTCTAAGTGCAGAAGTCAGAATAAACAGCTCACGAGGCTGGCAGAGGCCTACAGGATGGCAGGGCAGCAGAGGCCAGCACCTGCCCTGCCCATGGATGGGAGGTCTTACCATCTGGGTTTCTCCCAAGAAAGCGAGGCCATGCTGGAGAAAAGCTTGGCCCAGAGGACAGCTCATCTAAAATAGTGGCCAGCCTGGACACCCAACATTCTTAACTTCTGGTGAACAGAGGAAGAGGCTCTTGGTGCTGGGACCCTCCCATCCAGCCCAATGAGGCATTTCAGAGGCAAGAAGATGGATATGAGTTTAGGTATGGGGAAAGCATCCTTCTTGAAGCTAAGATTTCATTCCTGCTGGGACTGTAGCAGCTTGTAGTGCTTTGAAGCACAACTAAATACAGATGAGTCTGTAGTACGAGGGTACAATGGAGACTTTCAAGAAATTACTAAGTAGGCCATAGACCTTTTTGGAAAAGCTGTAGACAGGCTATCCCCTCCTGACCCAGCACACCATGGAGGTAAGCAATGGGTAACATCACTGTTCAGATGGGACTCTTCTAAAAGACATTTTCTTAGAAAGAAGCTAAGTCGAAGCTTAGATAGAAATCTGAGGTCTTTCTTCTGTAAACATGTCACAAAGCAAGATCTTTCACTCTTGTTGATTATAAACTATTCAGAGCCGGGGACCCTCAAAAGTGGGGTTTTATGATGGCATTTATTCTTATAGAATAAGAAAAAAAATGTATGCACAGAGATATCCTGGTTCAAATTTGCTTTCCAATGTCACTACTTCTAGAGGCCCAATGGATCACTGAGTAAGCAGTGAGTATCTTCTGGAAGCTTGAGGATATCACTGACATGGGTATCTGGTATGATTTCAGTAATGTGTAAGCCTTAGAGGTTCTGGAACAAAGCTTCTTCTAATTTCTACTGAATTGATACCACTGTGGTATCCCTGACCAATTCTGCTCTGGGGTCTCACACTCCTGCAGGACCTGCTTAGGTGACTACAATAGTTTGCTGTTTCTCCACTTGCCCAAGTCTTGCCGGTAAAACCTCATTTCTAGCATATTAAATTACTTTCATTTTGGCCTTTTAACACTCCCCTTGGCTGTTTTCTTCTTGGCTCCATCTGTACTTTGGGAAATAAATATCTTTAACACCCACTCATTAAATGCCCACTTTGCCAGATGGTCTTCTGGCCTCTGGAAGGACCACCAGCCTGGGCAGCCAGAGGGCCCCACAGATCAGTGCCCGAGACACTACCTTGGGAATATTAGCAGTAATGACTCAATCTGGACCCTACCCATTAAAGGATGACTGTGAGTTTTAAGTAGATGTTACAGACTCTGGAAATTTGCAGCCAAAAGCCAAATGGCCTTTTAGATAATAAATTTTGGACATGGGGAGGGACTTACCCATGCTTTCCCGGAGTGGGTACCAGAAGGATCTCTCTTCCAGCCTCGTTGTGGGGCAGCAGCTGGGCGACATACCTCCCAGAAGGCTGCAGATGCCTATGCACAGAGACGGCCAGCCTGCAGTGCTCACTGCTGCTCCTCATCCATGGACTCAGGATGGTGTGCTTGGAGTTTGCTGAGGTGTTAAGGAGGAGGAAGGAGCCTGGCAAGAGACAGAGAAGGTGACTCTGCAGGGGTGTACAGACAGGAGCACCAGAAGCATCTCCATGGCAGGATATAGAGACCAATGGCACCAAAGTCAGCAATGGTGGAGACCTTTCTCACCTCCTTCACATACACCCAACCTTCTTCCCCTTTTCTTAGATCATCTTTGTGAAAAGCAAAGTCTGAAGCAAGATAATGGTAATTCTGGACTTACTAAGGCTCTCACCTTAGTTCCCTGACTTACTAGCTCTATGTCCTGGAGTTCCAGGCTCTTCATCTGTAAAATGGCAATGAAAACACCTATATCAAAGGGTGATTGTAAGGATGATGTGAGATAAGCATGGAGAGTACTTTACCCAGTTTTGGGTGGAGAGGAAGGACCCTATTAAATCATCGATTACTTGATTTCAACTGTCTTCTAAGTTAAAGTAGAGATGATAGCTTACAGATTCTTTGCCAGCCAATAGGCACAATTAACAAAGTCTCCCAGGCAACTGGAGGAAAAATAGGGGGTATTACCTAATCCCCATAGAATAACTAGCAGGAGAAACCCAACGTAGGTGCTGAGATGTTCTGATGGATTTACAGCCTGGTCTAGAGGGACAGCCTAAGCAGTCACTGCCTCCATAAACATGCCAAGAATGGAGCCAGGACATTAGTGCCATCTTGTAAACATCCATGTAGGGTGTTTCCAAACCCCACAAACCAAAGCACACTCTGGGACATCTCAGGCCACCCTAGAGGTCACAGTTGAAATAAAAGCTGAGTTCTCCATATCACATTCAGGTCAACTTAGCACTCAACTTATGGCCAATTCAGAGTGTCTCAGGAATGTATGGATTGGCCCTACAATCTCCAATAGCTCTGACCAGTTCAAGGTTTTCCCTGAGAGGTGGGTGGCTTGGAGAGGCAGCATTTGGGTCACTTATTATGTAGTAGTCAAGTTCACGACTCATGCTCCTTTGGTTACTAGCTGAGTGATCTTGGGCAAAGCATTAACTTTCTCAGGTTTCAGTTTCCTCGTTTATAAAACAGGGTGAGAAGGGTTGACTGAACTCAATAATCTCTTAAGATCCATTTCAGCTCTTGAGTCTATGCGTCATGTGGATTTGTAACTAGTCTCCACAAAGAAAGCCCTACAAATCCCCTCTGGTGCCGTGCCCATGGCAGAGTATGCCTCTGGGGCAAGCCAACACTAATTCCAGTAGTACAGGCCAAGTGATCTACAAGAAACCTGTATTCATGGGGATTACTGTCAGCATAAAAACACAGTGCCATTTTATTGTTCCAGGCATTCCTTCTGATGCATTAATTTCACTTATCACACTTCTGCACTGAAGTTTTGGATCATTTGATGCTGCTTCTTTTGCAGTGGAAGCCTAATCCAATATCCCTGACTTCTCCAGTGGGAACCAGCTAATGAGTGCTCAGCCTTCTCAAACCACTCCCGAGCACTTCAAGCTGGTCTCCTTCTGCAGACAACCCAATTTACCAAGTAGGTAAATGAACTAGCAGTCAGCAGTAGAGAATGATACAGATGAAAGAAGGGATCCCTACCAGAAGCATTCTTTAAGGAGAAGGTATTGTGTCAAGAATTGGAGATTTGCAATATAATGGAAGTAGATAAATGTGACTTCCAGTTAAAATCAGGATGAGGTCAACACAAGACTGTTTCTGAGCTGGACTGGGGACCTGGGGTCAGCACTGGAAACTGAACCCTTTGTAATTGTTGGGAAGTTTCAGCATGGCAGATGGGTCAGTGAAAAGTGCTCTACAACCCTCAGTAAATAATCTATATTATTACTCTGTTTTACAATGGGAGAGGTATTCTCGTCATGGGTACATAGGTAGAAAAAAGGGAATAGAATCAAGTATCAGAACTAGAGAGGACCTAAAGATCATGTAATATGATGCCCTAGCTTTCCTAGAGAAGCAGACTAGAGGTCAAAATGGGGAAATGACTTGTCCAACATCTTAATTTGAAACTCCAAATCTGACTCCAGGTGTTTGGATTCCTAACCAGTGCTCTTTCCCTTATATCTTTCTCATTATACCACTGTATCCCTTATCCTAAAATATGATCAGGGTTCCAAGCTGTACGGCTCAGGAACTCAGAGGGGGAGGAAGAGAAAAAGACAGGCAGTGGGGTACTGGACCAGATCCATTTGTTCACTGTCTCCCTTGTTCACTCTTTCTTGCCTTCAAATTTCATTTACTGGATTCCAATGTTGAGCAAACATCCAAGCACTGGCTTTGCCCTGGGGATATAGACATAAACCAGACACAGTTCTGGCTTTTAAGGAACTCCAGGTCCAGTAAGGATGATGAGATCACTGTAATAACTACAATCAAAAGCAGAGGTTATAAAGTCATAAGACATATACAGGTAAAGCACTTTGGGAGGCTCCAGGAAGGAGACATTAGGTTCAGTTGAGAAGATTCATAAAGAAGATGACCTTTGAGCTAGGTGTTAAAGGGAGAGAAAAACAAAGATACTGGCAGAACCGGCTGCGCGGGGCTTGAGGGAAGAGGAGCGAAGGCATAAATGTAGAAAATGTGTAGTGGCACTTGGCTGCAGAGGGGTATTACCTGAAGGCAAGGCTGGAGCATAAGGAGAAATAGGGCAGTGGGTGTGAGGCAAGACCATACAGGACATTTCATTCCTGGCGGCAGGTATTCAATTTTATGTTTGGAAAAGGTTTTTGAGCAGGTTAGTGACATCATCAGAGTGGTGCTTCAGGAAGGTTAATCTGGTATGGTGTGGGGGGGGGCGGGAATGGTGGGGATCAATACTGACCTGACCTCATCCTATAGTACCAGTCACACAAAGCAAAGATGTGACTAAACGCCAAGGTGATGTGTTTAGATCGTTACTATTGTAAGCAAAGCTGCCATGTTGGGGATGGACTCCAGAATCGACTGGAGTATCCAATACCAGATTAATGTGTGTCTATCCATAGTAGGTGAGAGTCCTGGAGGCATGTCTGGGGGCAGAGTCTTGCTCCAGACACTTTGGGGCATGGTCTGGGGTTAGGATGAAGGCAGCACGTCACACATAAGGAAGCAACAACTGTGTCCTGATCTGAGACCATACTCTGATGTTTTCAAGTTGGCGGAAAGTCATACTGAAAGCAGGTTGGTTGAGCTATTGAGGGAAAGAATGTGGACGAGATGAAGGAGATGGTCTTCTCTTCTTAGAAAGATAATGTGCATGTGCATGCACATTCCACCCTGGGAAACTCAAGTTCCCAGCGGGAGAAAATCACACTGCAGATGCTGGGCTTGGGGCTCTCCTGCACCGGTGTTCCTCCCTCCTGGGTGTGGAAACACATGTAAATTCTGTCCTTGTAATTCAGTAGCTCAATAACGGGACTCTTTCAAAGTTGACTGGAAGATGGATTATTTTTCCAGTTCTAATATGTGAGATGATGTTTATATGAATTTTATTTTGTGCAACCGGACTATCAATAAGAGCCTGAGCTTAAAGTATTTTCACTGTCAATGAAACTCTAGTTGAGAGCTATCTCTTCATCAGCAGCTTTCCTCTCTCAAGAAAGAAAAAAAAAAAAGGAAAAAATACATTTCATAAGCTCCTTGGGATATTGTCAGTATAAATCTTTTAAAGTCAGTGAGCATTTCTGTCTCCCCTCCCTCTTTTCTATTTCCTGTTTATTTTGCTCAGAATAGCTTGGGGCTACTCAAAGGCTCCTGGGGTCCCTCCTAATTAAGAAGGATGGCTGGGCAGCTCACAGACCCTTCCCCAGGGTGGGCCATGGGGGAGTGGAGACGCCGATCAAAGAGCCTCAGTTAGGGCCGGGATTGTGCTTCCCTTATTAGTGGATCATGTTGATTTGCTCAATCATGAAATATGAAATGGTCATTATTTTTACCTCTGGTCACCAATCTAGGGATGTGTAGCTCTTATCTCAGTCAGCACGGTACCAAACTATGGGCCAGAAAACAAAGGGCATGAACCTTGAAGTCAGACAGACTCTCATGTCCAAGCTCTGTGTCTAATTCTAAACCAGACAAATTAGTTAAAATCTTTAAACCTCAGTTTGCTCACATTTCATATGGGTATAGCCTACCTCATATGGCTGTTGTGGAGAAGAAGTTAAATAACATGCATGAAGTGGTCAGTACAGTGCGTAGCCCTTAGCAGATATGTGAATGATGTTGATATTTGTGCTTTGAAAGGTGTCTTAATGTGGAGCTCCTTTTATCTGTTACTAAACTTGCGATCAGAAGGATTGAATTGGAAGGACTAGCTGTGCTACAACCAAGCCTCCTTTGTTTGTAAAATGAAAGGGTTGGATAGAGTCTCTCTAAGGACGCTTATAGCTCCAAACTGTCAGTAACTCTATCTGCCTGCCTAGAATACTATCAATCTAAAGGAACCGTGTCAAGTCTCCAAGCTCCCAAGTCCTAAAGGCTTGTCCTAATTCACCTTTGCGGCGGTTCTATACCAACAGTTTTAATCGGTTGGCCAAATATGCTCTGAACTGTGATTCCCTGCCCTGCTTCCTCTCTTCCAATTTACACAAACACATAGCTGGGAAGGGCTCCTAAACCAGCATCATTTGTTTCTGTAGATTCTTCTGCTATAAGGCTGGCATCATCTCTAAATACCTGGTATTTAATACAATGCTTGCCACATGGCAGGTACTCAATGGCTTTAAAAATCAAAGTAATATATGCTTGTGGCTGGAAGTCAAAGGGTTCTGAATTGTTCATAATAATAAGAATTCATTTATTTATTAAAAATTTTTTAGTTTTATTTTATATTTGAGAGAGAGAGAGGGAGAGACAGAGAGAGAGAGGCAGAGCATGAGCAGGGGAGGGGCAGAGAGACAGAGACAGAATCTGAAGCAGGCTTCAGGCTCCAAGCTGTCAGCACAGAGCCTGATGCAGGGCTTGAACTCATGGACCGTGAGATCATGACCTGAGCCAAAGCCGGAGGCCTAACCAACTGAGTCACCCAGGTGTCCCTATAATAATAATTTTCTAAAGTTATCCCCAAATCATGCTCCTCTCTCCAAATCCCAGAGACATCTTTAAAGATTTCTAATTTCTTTTGGTGGCTGCCTTCACAATTCTAACTGTGGTGATGTTGTGTTATTTGTTGGTACGACAAACGTAGGCTCCTTACATTGATGGGACAGTTAGAAAAATGGCACTCTTCCCCTTCTAATTCCTGATCTTTTTAAATCCCTTTTTACTTTTTTATCGCTTACCTTTTTAACTTTCCATGGCAAATGTATTACTTGTTCCATTATCTTTAGACACTGCCACCTGGCTCTCCTCAGAAGATGAAGCTGTTGGTCTTTCCACCCTTCTCTGCACCTTCCTCACCCACATCCACCTCCCAGGTCAGCTGGGCTTTACTTTCATGTTGTCAACATTGCATATGAGTGATTAAGTCTTATGTTTTGCTTATAGATTGATGCTAAATCTTGCCAATCAGTAAATAGAGATTTTCTACTGATGACTGTATATTTTCCTAGGGCAATGAAGAAGGGTTATGTTTGCCGTTTTCTCTATAGGTTGAAATAACACATCTTACATCATGAAGAATGTTTCCAGGATCAAGATCAAGTGAATATTCGATCTCTCTTTCTCTGTCTTACATTGTCACTTGTCAAAACTGTGGCATATTTTAATTTGCCTTCTATTTGAATTCAGACTTTCTTGTGCAGTTTGTGTTTCCAGAAATTTCTAGTTGCTTTTCTCTTTCATTTTGTATGTCTTCTTTCTTTCTTTTTTCTATTTATTTTCTATCGGCATTTTACAGCAGATCACTAATTCCTTTATATATTCCTTAAAAAATCTCTCCCTTCTTATCAAAGACACTGATTTCCTATTTTAATTTGTGCCAGTCGCTTTCTGGGCCTCTTGCACAGCCAATATTTTGGAATTTATTTTCACTGGGATCCTTCCATTAGTCTTACCGTCCTCAGGAAACTTCCTTTGGGCAAAACTTCTTCATGAATATTTGAATATCTGAAATATTTTTACTTTGTCTTTACACTTGCTCAGTAGCTTTTCTGGCTATAGTTTCTAGATTCGAAATTTTGCTTCAGAAATTTGAAGGCCTCATTTCAGTGTTGTGTAGCATCTGTGTGACTGAGGAGAAGTCTGAGGCTAGTTTTATTGTCAATTTCTTTGTCATCAATATGTTTTTTTCTCTTCTAGCACTTTTAGGATCTTTAACACTAAGTTGCTGAAATTTCAGGACAATATGTCTAGATATGGATCTTTATAAAAATTCCTCTTGGCATTTGGTGGTTCTTTCAATCAACAAACACACACCTCTTTAATCTCCTGTAAATTTGTTTTATTATTTCTTTGATGTCTTTATTCTCCTGTCTTCTCAGTCTTGAATCTTTCTGAAGAGATTTATCTCTCCAATTAACCTCTGGTACTTAATGTATCTTTGTTTTCTCTGGGATAAATTTTTTTGTGTTGATATTTCTTTTTCATGCTGCTAGGCTGTTTGTATGCTGAGTCATGATCCTGGATCAGCACCTTATACATTAACAGGATAGACTAGCAAAGCTGGTAGGAACTTCAGTGGACATAGATGGTGCTTATTCTGTCAGGATTGGCCCAATAGCAGGTGTCAGGCAGGGTCCAGCCACTTTGCTGGTGCCCACTCTCCAGTGCCAGCATGATGGACACACCACTCTGGGTATGAACACTCCTGCCAGCAGTCTTAGTTCTTTCGGTCCACCTGAACTTTTTCTTTTAATTTTTTAAAAAATGTTTATTTATTTATTTATTTTTTCATTTATAATAGTTTATTTTCAAATTGGTTTACATAAAATGTTTATTTATTTTTGAGAGCGAGAGAGAGCATGTGACAGTCGGGGTGGGGGGGCAGAGGGAGGGACAGAGGATTGGAAGCGGGCTCTGTGCTGACAGCAATGAGACCGATGTGGGCTGAAACTCACAAACTTTGAGATCATGATCTAAGCCAAATTGGATGCTTAACCAGTTGAGCCACCCAGGTGGCCCCCAGTCCACCTGAACTTAAACTCACAAACTTTGAGATCATGATCTAAGCCAAATTGGATGCTTAACCAGCTGAGCCACCCAGGCGGCCCCCAGTCCACCTGAACTTTTAGAGATGAGCTCCTTCTTTTCCCTGCAGTTAAGTATCCTGCCACCTTTTAGTCTGGAACACTGGAGTTGAGAAGGGATGGAGACCATTCTCCCTCTCCTTACTCTCCTCCACCCTTCTGGAGGATCCCTCATCAGTACTCACTGGGGTGTCTCCCAGCAGATAGGCTCCCTCCTCTGCTCTAAACCCTTATTGCATCTTTTCAGCTGTGGCCGCTGTAGTTCCTCCATCGAGAGCTTCGTGCTCTTAAAACTGCTTATGGTTTCCTCTCCTGTTCTGTTTGTTAGTTAGAATTTATTCCTCTGTTGAATTGTTTATTATCACTTGAGTGGTATTGCAGGAGAGGAGACAAGTCCGTGCTTAACCTGCCATCCTGAACCAGAAGCTTCTTAATCATGTTCTTTGAGTGAGAACACTGGTAAACAAATGCATGGATGGACAGATTTCCATCTCAATAAATCACACAGGATTCTACCACCATTGGCTAATTGTCCATCTTGCAATTAAACTACGAAATCATTACTATAAGCTATTATTCATTCAGTGGATCATGATGCTGTTCATATTAGGGGAGACCTAAGGACAGCAGAAGTTTAATGGGCTGGAATATGGACAGAAGAAGTACAATGTGACACACACGGGCCTCATACAGATGCATGCTACTAGATGTAGTGTCAGGGAATAACACTGTGCTGTTTCCCACAGTACGTTCCATAGAACACCAGCCCCACAGGGTGCTGACAGGTCTCAGGAGAAAGCTCTGGGATCAAGTATGTTGGAGGATTATTGGGTCAAACAAAAGTAAATAGGCTCTTTCACTGCAGGGTTTCTTAGAACCTTAGTACACCAAAGAGTTGTGACTCTTTAAGAGTAGACTATAAACTTAACATTACCCAAATTCCTTTGAGTATAGAACTCTTTTGTTATGTATGGTGTACCATGGAATATGCTTTGGAAACCTGCCTCTAATGTATTTCTACTCTAGAGACCATTTGAACAGAGTTGAGAAAGGAAAAAAAAATCATGAAGAAAAGGTAGTATAGAAGGTGAATAATATATCTGTATCTATAGCATCCCTTAAACCTTAAATCTTCTGTGTTTGTCTCACTTTAAACTGTCCTCTCAACAAGAATCGAGCTCCTTATGGCAGCATCCTGCTTCCGGAGAGGCTCCTCTAAGTTATTGTGTGGTTTCTCTCCCTGATGAGACTTAAAAGCACCACATCCCATATCTGGCTTTCAGAATGTCAGAACTAGAGACAAACATGGTGGTCACAAGGCTTAATCCCTTGCTGTACTGGAGAGAAAAACCAAGAAGCAAAAAAGCTAAGGATTGCCAAGTTGAAAATTGGTGGTGGATATGGAATTCAAAGCAAGGTTTTCAGACTCCTTGTCCAGTGGAACCCTGGTCCCCACCTGTCTATGATGGAAACCTGTGATGATGTTTCTGGCGAGACACCTGTTGCCCCAGACCTCACTTTTCTTTCTCTGCACCCTCATAGATCCGAAGACTAGGCTCAGAAGATGGTCTTAAGCCCATCCACCTGACTATCTGCAAAGGTCACAGACTAAGGCTAGGCTGGTGAGATGACAGGTGAGTTCTCCTTTGCAAATTACTTGTGAGGGCAGTATGTGAAGGTCTCCTCTGTGTATGTGGTCTTACAAAGTGGCCAAGCACATTGGTGCCACACTGAATGCCCTTATTGTTTATTTTTCAAATTTGAATTTCACTATCCTACCCTCAACTCTGGTTTTAGGTTTTAGTGCAGAATTTTGAAATTTAAAGTAAGGAATAGGTAGGATTATTCTCACTGGCACGCTTTGCCCAATAGTGGGTTAATTTACAAATTTAGAACTTCAAAGACCTAGAGCTCTTGGGGGGTCATTTGGTGTAACCTTTCACTTCTCTGGGGAGGACACTTAATCAGTAGGGTGAAGGGATAGGCTGGGCTCCTGAGTGGGCAGCTGAGCTGTGTGGTAGGACCCAGCACCTCCAGTTCCCGATCTGTGCACTTTTACCATCTCACTCCATTGTGATATCAAATATTTGGAATTAACTCTTTCACCCTCTACCACCAGGACTTAAATGTATTGCTTTACTGCCCCTTCATTGTGAAGCACTCTGAAGAGAAATGATACCAGTTTTTGAGATCAAATGATTAGAAAAACCAAGTGTGCTCATTAAGGGAGGGAAGGAAGGTAGGGGGAGTTGATTTTCCTTGACAGTATTATTAATTTTAACACTAAGAGTTCAGTTGTAGCCCAGAGTAGTAGTACATTTGCATGTTTGGTGGAGTTCTATAAACTGTCTCTCAGATCCAAGTTAACTGAGGTGAAAATATATTTATGTTTGTGTGTGTATAGTATGTGTCTATTTCTGTGTGCATGCATATAAATAGCTATATAAGTGCATATATCTGTGTGTATGTTTATACAGATGCTTATTAGATCTCTGACCCTCTTAAAAAGAATAAATCAATAAATATTTCTGGGGGCACATTTTTTTTTTTAACCAACAGGTTTCCTTTAGGAAAAAGGGAAAAAGCCATAATCTCTATATACCGCATGTGTGTCCTGGGGTGTCAGCAAAAACCAGATAATAAAAGGCAAAGCAAATAAATAGAAGGAACAGAAGCTAAAGTGCTGAGAAACCTTTTTTTCCCTAAGAGCTCATTTTGGTAATCCTCAAGGAAAATAGAAAAGCACTTGATCTGATGAGAGGGAGAAAGGAGAAGCCAAATGAAAACTAAACAATTGATTTAACTCCATGAGAAGCAGGAGGAAGGAGAGAGAAAATTATCTGCTGCAGGCGGGGCAGGAAAGGGAGGTGGTTAGGGGGCCAGAGTGCCTTTGTTGTAACAAAATCCACTTTGGAGGGAGAGAAGCATGAAATCAGGTTTTCCCTTATCCACATAAGTTCTTAGCTCTGGAATCAGATTATTCAATTTTTGCTTTAAGTCCCAGATGTCAGGGTATAAAAATTGTCCATGTTACTTTTTAAATTTTGCTAAGATGGAGCTGATTTTATTTGCTTGTGCATTTCATTGATTTTTTTTTTAATTAAAATTTTAAAAAGCAATTTTTTACTCATTTCTTTATAGGAGTCTCACAGGGTCTTAGCTTCCTAATAGTAAGTTCTGATGTTCCATGAACTGTGGCTCTCTGTTAAAGAAGGAGCACAAAACATGGTCCAACACTGACAAGCAATCTGGTCAAAAAGTAAGAGGAGGCCATGTCACTGCATGCCACTCTGGGCACGCTGCATGGAGCACCAAGAGACCATCCCACCTGAATCTTTTCGTTTTTTAGAAGAGGGAACACATGCAGGATGGGGAGGGGCCTGCCTGAGGCAGGCCTGAGGCTATGCTGAGTTCTCTGGGTTTTTTCCAACCTGGTCTTCTCACTTGCTTACCCTCCCCACCTTACATTCCACACACAGCAGCCAGAGCCATATTCTTAAATATAATTTAGTTAGTCACTCCCTTGTTTTAATCTCTCCAATAGCTTTCCATTGACCATGAATTAAAACCAAAATTTTTACTATTGATGCACAAGGGACCTGTAGCAGATACTGTAGGCTGGCTCACTCAACCCCCTGACCAATTTCCTTCTCTCTTGCCTTTCCTTTTTATTGAGACTGCAAGTTAACAAATGACTTGATTTCACTAGTTTTTTTTTTTTTTTTATAGATAGGAGTGGCTATTTGAAATGGCCAATGAAATGTAAGCAGAATTGTGCTCATAGAGTTGCCAGAGTTAGCAAATAAAAGTACAGGACACCTCTGGGGTACGTAAGTGGCTCTGTTGGCTAAGCAACCGACTCTCGATTTTGGCTTAGGTCATGATTTCTCGACTTGTGAAATTGAGCCCCATATCAGGCTCTCCACTATCAGCACAATAAACATTAAAAAATATATATAGGACACCTAGTTAAATGTGAATTTCATTAATAGAGAATAATTTTTTCAGCACAAATATGTCTCAAATATTGCATGGGCATGTTTAGACTAAAAACATTATTTGTTGTTTTTCTGAAACTCACATTTAACTGGACATCCTGTTTTATGTGGGAACCCTATGTGCTAAAGAATTTGGGGACAACTTCCCCTCTCTGCTTATTTCTTTTTCTTGCCTGGAACATGGACAGAATGCCTTGAGGGGAGGCAGCTGTCTTCTGACTATAAAGTGACAAGCGAGAGCATGTGGAATAGAAAGGTAACTGGACTCGGTCACTACTGGTGTTGCTGGATATCTGCACCATTACTTGTCTCTGGTCTTCTCATGGGAAAAATAAAACAAAACACCCAAGATCTTTATTTGGCTAAGCTACTGTAGCAAGGGCTTCGGTTGTTTTGTAGCTGACTCTGTGAGCAGGGATCTCGTCTGTCTTGGGCCAGCTGTTAGTGCCTAACACAGTGACAGGGACAGTGCTTCCTCAATGAATATTTGCTGAATGGATATAAAGAAATGATATTTAACAAAAGAGCAGATAATTCACTTGTTTCCTTGTATCTTATCTAGAATAGTGTCGTTCTTCTCATTTATATTGGGGAGAACATTGTTCCCTTTGAACTGATTGGTGGCTATGGAAGGTTTATTATTTACAACACAAAACAAATCAATTTTTAATATGCCTGGAAGTGTGGACTCTTCAGATCAGTGTTTCTCAAACTGTGGTTTATAACCCATTAGTGAGCCATGAAATCAATTTAGTGAGTCATGACCAACATTTAATAAAGAAAAGGAGAAGGAGAAAGAGGAGGAAACTAGGAGGAGGGAAAAAGTAGAATGGAATTTAAAAATATCCACATTGTAATTTTCCTTTGGGGAATAATGGCTGTTGATCTGTATGTACACACACACACACACACACACACACACACAGGTGCACATGTGTTTTTGTGTGTCATGTTGTTATGTAAAGTATATTTCCTACTATGGATCACAGTTAAAAAAATGGAAAGGCTCAAGATGAATATTTTTCAAATTTCAAATATCCATATATGGACATTATATTAGCTGGATTCTGGTCCCTGAGCTACATCTCATTAGCTCAGTGACTTTGGGAGAAGTAATCTCTTTGGACAGCATTTTATGATGTATAAAACTCTCTCATATAACACTCTTATAATAATTTGGTGAAATACAGGCTATCTCCAATTGTAGCTGTGTCTAATATGGCAGCCACTAGCTAAACAGGTCTACCAGTACTCAAAGTGTGGCTCACACACTAAGGAAATGAATTCTTCATTTTATTTAACTTTAATTAATTCAAACTTAAAAACTGACAGTTGATTCAGGTATTGGGAAAGTGTATTTGAATAACTTGGGTATGACAATCTAATTTTTCAAGTATAAATTTTACGAAATACAGATAAAATATTTCAGATGAATATGTAGCTTCCAAGTTGAAGTGTACTGTCATTATAAAATGCATATTGGCTTTCAAAGATTAAGTTACAGAAAAAGGAATATACAATATTTCATCAATAATTTTATATTGATTACACGTTGGATAATATTGGATATACTGGTTAAAATAATATATGTTATTAAAATTAAGTTCACCTGATTCTTTTTACTTTTTGTAATGTGCTTTCTAGAAAATCCAAAATTACTTTTTTGGCTTATATTATATTTCTTTTGGACCGCGCTGCTCTAAGGATTAAGTGTCTCGGCCCTACGCCACAAAATGGCTAAGTGCTTCAACCACTATTACAATCCAGGTCATTTGACTCCAAATCCGTGGCTCTTCACATGAAACTACAATAAGCCACATCTCCCTTGGTTAACTGTTATCTTTAAAAACAGTGAGTGAGGTATAGAATGTAGGATGATAATAGGATAAGGATGGCTAACATTCCATGAGTACCTAACATGTCTTGGGCACTGGGTTAACATTTTACAGGTTTACTGCACTTGATTTCATAACAACCTATTATGCAGGTTATATGTATGCATATAACCTAGTAGGTATATGATGATTATATGCACTTTATAGATGAGGAAACTGAGGCTCAGAGAGATCAATTAACCTGCCTATCAGCTCAATGTGGTGCAGACTGAGGGGCCCAGAGCCGAGGAGATGCATGCAGATGACTGAATTTAGGGCCCTTCCCGGGACTATAGCTCTCAGAAAAGCAGCTGGGCTCTGTTTGGGTGACATATAAGCAGCTATATCTCCTGGAGTCCTTTAGATTCATTTCCTTTGGGAAATAATGTCTGCTGATCTTGCAGCTGATTCCAATAGCAAGCAGTAGAAATCTCCAAGCTCCACAGGCTTTGAATATAAGGATAAGGTCAAGAAGGTGACTTTGTATCTGAAAAATTTTCAGCCAGAAAATTGAAATATTGCCTTCATTACTATGGGTGCTTATTTAAAGATCTACCTGCAATGTGAAACTAAATTTCAATAATGGCCTTCAAAGATAGGGACAAGTCATACTTTCCCAGTGAAATTATCTTTTTTTGCTATAAACATTGTGTATGCTTGTTAAATGCAACTTAGAAAAATAAAATATTAAGAGAAAACAATTTATCTAGTGTCTTACTATTCAAACTTTCTATTTTACTTGTTTTTTGTTCCTCCACATGCATATGATTTTTAAAATTTGTACTTCTATTAAATATATTTTTTCTTGCTCTTTCATTTAACATTATGTCATAAGCATTTTCTAGGCTCTTATGTAGGCTTTGTAAATATATTTATTGATACTCGTACAATGTTCCAATACACGAACATCACATTTAAACTATTTTTTTAGTTTAGACAGGTTGTTTCCAACTTTTTGCTTTTATAGGTAAAGTTGTTCCACTCCTCTGCATAACACAGTCTTTCTGGAGGGGTAGATTGTCAACATGAATCAAAACTCTTAAATTGTACATGTTCTTTGACCCAACAATTGTCTTTCTAGGGGTCTGCCTTAAAAAACAGTTATCTATAAAGGCTTCTTTGCAAAGTTGCTTAGCACTATTTATGTGAGCAAATATTTAGAAATGGTAAATGTTGGACATAGGAGATTAGTTCAGTAATGTATGGTATATCCATGTGATAAAGTACTTCATGAAGCCACTAAAAAGATTGTCTTGAATAACAGGTGAGGATTATTAACTAACACTGACAACAATAATGATAGCTTTCTTTTATTTAGTGGCAGGCACTGTGCTTATACATATTTAGGAACTAATTTAATCCTTAACAACCTATGTGCTTGGTGCTATTATCATCTCCTTTGTATAGATGAGGAAACAAGCTTAGAGGTTAGATGATCTCTCAGGGCCCCTCAGTTGCCCACTAAGTAAACAATGGAACCACGACACAAACCCGGTGGTCTCGTCTCCAAGGCTTACCTCCTTAATGACCGTGCTGTATAAACACCTAGGATGTTCACAGTCTATCTCTAGATGAAAAATGCAATTACATGACAGCAAGGATAGTATGACCTTGCTATAGTAAAATATAATAAATATGTGAATATGTATATGAGAAAAGAAAATACTTAAGGGTATTCACCAAAAGGTTAAGTGGATAACTCTGGGTGGTAGAAATGTTTTTCCTTATCCATTTTTTTTCCGAAGCACCTATTACTTTTTTCTTATGAAGGTAAAAATATGTAACACGGAACTCACCATTTAAACCATTTAAAAATTTTTTTAACTAAAAAAATTTTTTTAATGTATATTTATTCTTTGAGAGAGAAAGAGAGAGTACGAGCAGGGGAGGGGCAGATAGAGGAAGACACAGAATCTGAAGCAGGCTCCAGGATCTGAGCTGTCAGCACAGAGCCCAACATGGGGCTCAAACCCATGAACCATGAGATCATGATCTGAGTTGAAGTCGGACACCTAACCAACTGAGCCACCCAGGTGCCCATCACCATTTTAACCACTTTTAAGTGTACAATTCAGCTGTATTATGTATACTCACAATGTGCAACTATCATCACCATCCAATCAAGAACTTTCTCATCATCCCAAAGAGAAGTTCCTGGTTACCCCTTTGCCCCAGTCCCTGGTAACTTCTATTCTTTCTGTCTTTATAAACTTGACTACTCTAAGTACCTCACCTAAGTGGAATCATACATGTGTCCTTTTGTGATTGACTTGTTTCATTGAATACAATTTCTTTAAGGTTCACATATTTTGTAGCATGTGTTAGAATTTCATCCCTTTTTAAGGCTAAATAGGATTCTATTGTATGTATATACTGCATTTTGTTTATCCATTCATCTGTTGATGGGCATTTGGGTTGTTTCTACCTTTTAGCTATTGGGAATAATTTTGCTATGAACATGGGTGTACTAGTACCTGTTGGAGTCCCTGCTTTGAATTCTTTTGGGAATATATCAAAGAGTGGAATTGCTGGGTCGTATGGTAATTATATGTTTAACCTTCTGCAGAATTGCCTAATTGTTTTCTAACCATGGCCATACCAGTTTTCATTCCCACCAGCATTGTTCAGCAATTCCAATTTCTCTACATCCTTACCAGTATTTGTTATTTTCTTTTTTTTTAAAAAAAGTAATAGCCATCCTAATTGGTATAAAGTGGTATTCCATTGTGGTTTTGATTTGCATTTCCCTAATGACTGGCAATGTTGAGCATCTCTTCATGTGCCTATTGGCCATTTATATATCTTCTTTGGAGAAATGTCTATTCAAGTCTCTTGTCCAAGTTTTAATTAGGCTATTTGTTTTCATCTGTTCCTATCTAAATGAGAAAAATAAACCACAGTGACTTTTATGTAGGATTAAAAAAATACATATCTGATTATGTCTTTTCTTGCCTCTCTACCTTGTGCTGCTTCTTGGGTGAAATTCATGCTACCAAAGCATGGGCAGGCCGGGCTCTCTCTGCAGCCTCCTATCTGGCATCTTTGCCACCCACTCAATGGTGCAAGAGTTCCAACCTTCTTGCAGACACTATGCTTTTGCCCATTCTCTACCTTTTGCAGAGATCTCCTTCCCTGCTCTTCTCCACTCTCATCACCCTTCTTCATCCAGCCCAATTCTCATCATCCTTTAAGATTCATCTCTGGATCATTTGTTCAAATAATCCTTCAAAACCCCCCAGGCTGGGCTATCATCTTAATCCTGCATTTGCTATGTGCTCTGGATGCCTCTGCCATTTATCTCCTAATGATGGAGTTATCTGTGTCTGTCTCCCACATAGGACAGCCTCCCACACTGAGAGTAAGGATGGGCCCTTGTCATCTGTATACACCAAGTCCTAGCACAGAAAACGAGCTCAATATTTGCTTAACAGAACTGAACTCTTGATTTCTGTTAACTAACTGCTTACCAACAAGGCTTTCTACTGTGTCTATCAGCAAACGCATAGAAGTACCTGTTTCATTGCACTCTTGGCTGCACTGGGAATGATAATATTTGTTGTTTCAATTTGCATTTCTTTAATTACTAGTGAGGTTGAGTCATTTCCCCATATGTTCTTCAATTAGTTATTTCTTCTCCTTTGTGAATTGTCTGTTCATTTCTTTTGTTCAGCTATCTATAACAGAGTTAGTTTTCCTCACTGATTTGTAAGAACTCTTTGAAAAACAAGGCTATTAACCCTTTGTCTATTATATTTGTGAAAAGAAATTACTCCCATTTGTTCTTTGTCATTTAATTTTGTTTTTAATGTAAAAATACTTGAATAATTTTATGTTATCAAATCTTATATATAAAGTTTACCAATTTGCCTATTAATATTGATGAACTCGAATGTTCTCTAATGGCTTTCCATTGTATCACCTTCAATAATATTTCCTAAAAATAATCATTTTATTTAAACATATACTAAATGCTTTCTGATTCTTTAGATAGAACTTTTAAGCATAATTATATTCTTAGAAATCATTAAGTTAAAAAAAGGAAACCTAAGTGAAATCACTGAATTTATAGTATAAATTGAGCTTTCCTTAGCTCTCCTTTAGCTATTCCTAAAAAAGCCTTAAATATCAACTGAGATCTAAATTGCAAAACAAGAGTCAGATCTGGGGAAGAAGGCATATGAATAAGCATGCTCACTCATCATCAGCCCTCAGAGGCCCTGTCCAGAGGCGGGCTTTCCTTTGGCCCAAGTCTTGGTCAGCACTGGCTTTTAGATCTGGGTTAGTAGTCAATGTTTAAAAGCCAGTAAACCTCAATGGCATGAACATCTGCATAGCATATTTAGCTGCTCTGGAAAATAAAAAAAGGAAGATCTAGCAACAATGGACCTGGATTTTGTTGACAATTAACTGGAGTCGAGTATCTTCTAACCCCTCAGATGGCTGTGTGCTCTCTTTCCCCACAGTCCCCACCATGCCCTCATGTGATATCACTGAGGATGAGGGTCAGGGACCATTTATCATCTTACTCTTGGCCCACTTCACTCATTTGCTTTGTCTGCTAAGCTGCTGTGGGAATTTGTTTTGGTTTGGGATATCAAATCTACTTGGTAATCTCATCAAACAGAAAGCTATGAGGATTCAGTGTAAATCCAGTGCTTCTGAACTGGGATCAGTCAGGCTGTGAGTATTGGATCTGTCCATTTCTATAAGTATAAATGGCTACGTGCTTCTCACTCCCACCCACCATCCCTTTCTCCTCCTCCTTCCCTTGGTTTGGATCTAACGAATATGATTTATATTGACTTCAATTCAGAAATTCTGTAACTAAAGCCCACCTAAAGAATACTGACATAACCCCCATCGCGACTGTCTGAAGACGCCGCTGGCATCTTATATCTTATATCCTAATGGCCATAGGTAGTGATGGTAAATACATAGGGGCAGGCTCTCAATTTCTTTGGAAAATAAGAATGCTTTGAGTTTCAAAAATAAGGAGGGGGGAAAAAAGACCAAAGACCAGTCAGTTGTCTAGGACTAAAGAAAAAGAAAAGGATAACCGTTATATATTTATAAATACAATTTAGGAAAAAAAAACATTTGGTTGTGGAAGAAAACAATAAATAGCTTTTCAGGCTGTTAAAGGTTTAAGCTTGTACGGAAAGAAACTTTAAGGGCCAGGTCAAAAGATCCTGACACAAGAGAGGGGGATTGGAATCCTGGCAGCTACATCCTCACTGAATGACAAGATAGTCAAAACTGGTCCCAAACGGGATGTGGCACCAGAGCTGTATACCTACAATGGCCCAATTGGTACCTGGGAGCTTACCTGAGACATGCTGCAGCTCAGATATGGCCCCAGCACTTGGAGCTCTGATCACCTGGGCCAAATCTTGGCTCTGCATGACGTGCTATGTGATCTTACTATAGAATGAGGTAAATAGCCTCTCTAAGGCATTTGTAAAATAGAACAGTGATAGGACCCTCTTACAGATGTGTGGTGAAGATTCATAGAGGAAAACCATGTAAAAGCACTTAGCAGACACTCTGGTATTCAGCAAGGGCTCAATAACTGTTCACTCTCATTATTACTGTCATCACGATCATTACTACTGCAAACGAGACTGTCCTAAGCACTTGCGTTGCTGTCAAGACAACTTTCAATGATGAAGGAGACAGGAAATGCAGCAGGGACAGAATCTCAAGGTCACGGTCACCATATAAGGACTTGAATGGGGGTGGGCCAGGCTAGGGGAGGTGGAAAGGCAGTGCTGTGATTTTATAGGGTGACGCTTCTTAAATACAAAAGCTATTATCAAGAAGTCTTAGGTTCTGCTAGTGAGTTTAGTGTAGCCTATGTGAACTATCCAAGTTTCATTTTAAACCTGGAAGTGACATTCAGCTTAGGGTTTTCTGATCAATATTCTACTGGCACAGGTTTATACTGATGACATTTCCCCAGTTTCTCGAGGCTTGTTACTAAGCCTCAAGGGACCTGAGCTAGCCTTCATTTGGAATTTATAATCTTACACTATTTAGCCTATGCTATAAGTTGTAAATATCTCTCATCCAGACAACTTGTAGTAAATTACACTTTCAATTTTGATTTCTTCCTTCTTTTAATACGAACTGGTGAAATCAGAAATATTTTTACAAGTGTTTCAGTTTTATTATCTGGCTTTCTTCTACAATATTTCATACAGCATGTGGTCTATTCCAAGGATGGGAACATGTATCACTCAAATGTATAATAAAACCACATATGCTTTGTTCTCTAAGTATTGTGTAGGTCCTAGACAGGTAGATGGTCACTGAGTGATTGATAGCTGAAAAAAAGCAAATGCAACCATTTTTTTAATGGAAAAAAGAAAAGAATGAGGGAACTAAGCATAACCCTGAAATTGAGACATATCCTCTAAATTCTGCTTGTAAGTAGCCTAGAGCAGATCTTCAAATAGCCTATTTGGAAACACTAAGACATATTGAAAGTGCTTGATTTTCAGGAACCAAATGGTCATGAGTAATGTAGGTATTTCCTATCTAGCCAAGGATGCTGACACTATCTTAGGGAACTATTTTAAAAATAATTCCAGTCAGGTTCTCAGGGCTCAGAGCTCACTTGTCTCAGATCCTGGGACATTTGGCAGGTTGACAGGCTGGGGGAATAGGAGTCGAGGCAAGCCAGCAGCATGCTTCACTTTGACCTTTTAACTAACAGCTGGGCACGAGACAAAACCGATGAAGGACTTCCAAAAGGAAGCATTCTCCTTCATCTGAAATAGCCACTAGTAGGTTACAAGTTAGATTTTAAGCACTTACTGTATGTAGCACTATACTGAGTGGGGTAGGGATGTCTCTAAAGGATTATACACACCTTCCTGTCATCATGGAACATATAGTACGGTGGAAAGAAAAGGAAGAACAAAACCAAAGTCAAGATAAGCCATAGGTGCCAAAGAACTGTAAAATAACACATGCTGGGATTTTAGGCTGTGAGTGAAGCCTGAACATTTGCATATGTTAGTTATCTCTCAGCCCTATCCTCCAAGGTGACTCGAGAAGTCTGAGCTTATGTGTGTGTGCCTTTTTGAAGTCCTGGAAAAGTGGTCATCTAGGTCAACGGTCCATATGTGCCTTTTAAGAGATAAAAAGCCTGTTTCTTTCCTCTTTCCATGTCTGGCCAATGATGTCTACGCTGCATTCCACATTTGAATCCTTTTGTTTCAAAAACTCTCTGGTTGCTGGAAAAGAGGGATGCCAACTAAAAAGTTCTTCCTTGTTTATGGCATCTGTAAACACTACATGATCATCTTTAATCACCTCTTCTTCATTTTCAGTTTTGTCTGTTTATGACATGTGTTAGAACATTTCAGATCCTTCACAAAATCAGGGAACTTTAGACTGCAAGGACTCTTAGAATTAGAGATTTCTGATTCTGTGCTGACATATTCTTACCCATCTCGTGTTAGTCCTTGGCTAATAGCTCTGGCTCAGCTTTTCCCAAGAATCCTTCCTACTCTTAGCTTTGCCTACAGAATGAAGCCCAACCTCTCTAGCCTGCCCACATCCTCTTGACACCTTTCTCTCTTCAGGCCCTTCAGGTCGCCTCATGACCCAGCCTCCAATCCACAGAGATGGTCATTGCTTCTCAAAGTAATGGTCTCCTCCGTGCCACTAAGCCTTTGCATGGACCATCCCTTCTGCCTTTCTTCCTCTTCACCACCTAGAAATCTCCTACTCACCCTTCAAGGCCCATTCACAAAGATTACTTCCTCTGGTGTGCCCATTTCAATTTCCTCCAGCAAAATTAGTCTCGTTTTTCTTTCCTACATTCATAACTTTTTATATTGTATTTTCCAAAGCTTAGTATTCTTAAGACTGTGTACCCATATTTCCAGTTAGTCTATGTTGTCCCCCAAGGGTACAAATCACAATCCATTCATTCAGCATTCATTCATTCAGCATTCATTCATGCATTCAATCAGTCACTTATTCTCCCAGTCCTGACACACAGTAGATACCCATCTATAAGTGACTCCTGAACTAAAATGATAGGGAATTTAGGTTTAGAAATATGAATTCATCTACTAATTGCTATAATAGATCAAATTTGAAGATTTTAAGCAGATATCCTGTAATTTTCTGTCCATAAACACTACCATATACAAGCACAGGTGAGAAAGCTTTCTAGTCAAGTATTCAGTATCTGATGTACTCTGAAGGATTCAGACAAGTATAACCAGATCTTAAAGCAAAGTATTCCTGAACAGTGGATAGACTTTAGCTTAGCTGCATGAAGTGGTAGAGATAACCCAGACTGAACTTCAACTGCCTTTCCAAGAATCTGTGTATTGAAGGGGGACCTATCTGATGGCCTTGGGATTCTTACTCTGTAGACTTTAGGGAACTCCGAATTGCATCCAAAGCTGTTTGATAGCGATTCAGAGAGCCAAGGGACCAAACATCTCGAATCTTCAATAACTAGGTAGAAGTGATGGAGTACATAAGAGAAGTGGCCCCAAACTCCTGCCAATAGAAGCTCACTGGCTGAACGCTTGTCATCACTGGCAAGTAATAGAGATCTCCAGAATTATGACACAATTTTTAATATGTTCAGCTTTCTAATCTTCGTTGTCTCTTCACATTCTTAATATTTGCCATCAACCCTTAATGAGGTTCTATATCTTCATTTTGGGGGATACACTTCTGTTAATTTATCACCTTCGGTCCCACGAGAAATGTGTTTCAGCAAGCCATGGATAAATTATTGTAAAGCATATTTATTTAGCACAATCTAATTATTACAACGTTCAGTAAAGGCAAATGAATAAATCATAGACCAAAAGTAATGAGGGTGGAGGTGTTATGTATGTGTTTATGGTGAGTGTATAAATGTGTATGGGGAGATGCAGGTACACGTGTGTGTGTATTAGTCTGCAAAACACATTCTCCTGACCTAGCTTGGGATTAGAACAGGATGTCTGGGTAGAAATATTTCTGATCTATACTGTCCAATATAGCAGCCCCACACCCCATGTGGCTGTTGAGATTTGAAACGTGGCTTGTCCAAATTGAAATGTGGTATAAGTGTAAAATACACACCACATTTCAAGGCTATGTTTTAAAAATGTAAAATGTCTCAATATTTGGAAAGCAGTTTCGAAGTTTCTTAAAATGTTAAACATTGAGTCAACCTATACCTTGCAATTTCATTCTTAGATACCTACCCAAGAGAAATGGAAACCTATGTCTACACAAAGATTTGGATGTGAGTGTTCACAGCAGTTTTGCCCATACGTAATAGCCAATAACTAGAAATAAGTCAAATATGTATGAACTGGTGAATAGATAAACAAAATGTGTCATATCCTTACAATGGAATATTACTCAGCAATAGAAAGGAACAAAGTACTGATGCACGCTACAGCATGAGTGAATGTCAAAAACATTATGTTCAGTGAAAGAAGTCAAACCCAAAGAACCAGATAAAATTACCTTTAAAGCTATAACAACAGAAAATAGATCAGTGGCTGCCTAGAGCTGGGTATAAGAACTAAGAGTGACTGCAAATGGGCTGAACACTTCTTTTTGGGGTGATGGAACTATTTTACTTTATTATTTAAAAGTGAACTCTACCCCTTATGTGGGGCTTGACCTCACAACCACAAGATCAAAAGTTGCGTGCTCTACTGACTGAGCCAGCCAGGTGCCCTGTGAAGGAACTGTTTTAAAATTAGATTCTGATGACAGTTGCATAACTCAATAAAGTTACTGTAAATCACTGAATCTTATGATGGAATGAGGAAATGAGGACATCTTATAATATGTAAATTATACTCAATACCATTAATATGTAATATGTCCAATGTAATTTTTAATGTAATAACTTTTATATTGTTTACATGTTAAAATTATAATATTTTGGATATATTGGGTTAAAAAAGGCATTATTATGATTAATTTCACTTATTTACTTTGTAATGTGGCTGCTAGAAAATGTCAAATTCCATATGTTGCTTGCATTATATTTCTATTGGACAGCACAACTTTAGAAGGTCCCATGGTGTCAACTAAGCAATCCCCATACTTGCATTCAATTCCAGAGAACACACTTCCACTCTTCCTGGCTCACAACCAGTTCCATAGGAGAACAGAGTGCTTGCATCCTTAAAAGACTCTAAAATACAGGGGAATTACTTGGATCACAGCTGTTTAGGCCACTGACTGAACAACAGTACCCTGGTAGTTGGAAGAGGGCTGGGGCAGGGCACAGACAAAGGTGTGGCCCTTTGCCAGCTGAGGTACAAGCATAAGGGGAAACCACGTTCATTGTCAGTAGAGCATCTGTCAAGTCTGAAAATGGATCATGCTCATCACACATCTACATCTTCATATACCCTACATATCTCTCAATGCCAGTGTTAACTGCTAAAATAATATAAGAATACAAGCTACTAAAACCATCTGGGAGGATATAAGCTTAAGAGACAAAACTAAATTTTATTTAAAAAAATAGTATCAGGGAAGCCTGGGTGGCTCAGTACATGAAGTATCCAACTCTTGATCTCAGCTCAGGTCTTGATCTCAGGATCATGAGTTCAAGTCCTGAGCTGTGCATGGAGCCTACTTTAAATAAATAAATTAATTAATTAATAAGATAGTATCCTACAGCATGGTGACAGGGTAGGTGTTAATAGCCTGGGGTGGGAGTGGGGGTGGGAGAAAGCACGGTTATCATATTCTGTCCTTTTCTGGGCCAGTGGTTCCTAGCTCAGACTTCCCATTAAAATTACCTAGGGGACTTAAAAAATATGTGGATACCTGGGCCCCATCCCTAGATATGTTTTTTTTTTTTTTTTTAGAAGCCTAGGGTTGGGTCTTGGTAATGATATCTTGAAAGGTTTTCAAAGTGACTCTAAGATAGGCCAGACTGAAAGTCACCAGTTCAGGGCCTTGATCAGCAAGCACTTAATAATAGAGTTTGGATTCATTGAAAGGGGAGGAAGAAGAGATGGACAAGGAGGAGCCACATACTCCCACATGCCCCTCAAACTTCCCAATCCTCCTCCCTGCCAGGCAGGAATCACCCTCTGCTCTCTCCAGTGGCCGTGCAGCTTCTGCTGGACAGCCCTTGAGTAGGACACTGCCTGGAGCTTATGAGACAGCTCCTTCTGTGTGGGCCAAGCTTTAATTGTGAGCTGTGTCTTTCCTAGTCCAACCTCAAATCTGCTGCTCTCTACTGCCCACTTACAGTCTTATCCTGCTGCTTGGACAAGACCGATGAAGCCTACCCTTTCCCTACACAGCAGTCTTTCTACTATTTGAAAACAATTATCAGGACTGCTAAGCTCTCTCTCTTCTATATCATACAATCCCCATTCCTTGATCTGTTCCCAGCATGGCCCCCTCTCCAGGCCTGTAACCATTTCTCAGCACAAGTTTGTCAATTTCCCCTTTAAAATGTGGAGACTCCGGATGCTCATCCTCCAGATGGTGTCTGCCCAGGGCTGAGTACAGTCGGACAATTACATTCCTTGATAAGGCCATTAAACTCCTGGTAATGCAACCACCACACCACCCTGGCTAAACAGCAGAACAATTGTACAGAAAAAAGAGAAGGAAAAAAAAAAGCAAAGCAAAATTCCTACAATTTTTCACCCATAGAATTTTAACATTTGAGTATAGCATGTCACAAAATACTCATCTGAGTGAACACCAATCCAGTTTATGAGAATGGGGGGGTTATAGGAGAGAAAGATATTCTCATTGTTTCAACTTATTTCTTTTAACTATTAATCTTCCAACAAGTACTCCAGCCACTAAAGTTTGGGGACATAGGCAAAGTGACAATATTCAGCAAAAGGCTTAGAAGATCTGAAAGGGCTGGGTCCATCCTGGATAGGGTGTATTCTATTTGGGAAAACGACTTCATTCCCAAAGATAAGCCCAGATCAAATGCAAATCACATCCCCTGCCTGGAGAGGCCATTTACATTCCATGCTAGACCTTACATGGCTTTGCTCACAAAAACATAGCCTCTCAAAAAGCAGTAGCCACATTGTGCTGTCACAAGGCCCAGAACATGGTAGAAGGTATCTGCTTCTTAGCTAGCTTAATTACCCACATCTGTCTCCAAAGACAATTCATTTCAAATTCAATTTATGTATATCAAACACTCACTCAGTGCTAGATACCTAAGTAGGTTGTTTTTACATACGGTTTATTATATAAACGTTTTCAATTTTTTTGCAGTGGGGGTAACTTGGAGTACAAAATTGAAGAGAGACACTGAATGCAATTCAGAAAAGAACACTGGACTCTAGGGGGAAGGAGGGTTGATGTTGGAGTTGAGAGAAGACCCAGAGAAGTATCAAAAAAAATCAGGAATATCTCGTCTTTTACCCTGATCTTGAGACTATTCATAGAATAGGACCATTTCTCAAACTTAACACACCTCCTTTCCATAATGACATGAAATTAAGAAAATTCTGGAGACAGGCATGGCAGAGGCTGAAAGGGAAGCAAGGGGTGGTAAGGTAATGGATGATTTTGTCACATACAAGCCAATATCCCCTTTTGAATATGGGGTGACTGTCTTTCCTATCCTCTGAGGTTATAAACCTTCCCAGGGGAAATTTCTTCTGAACCCTAGGATAGACCATTCCAACTTGAACTCTAAAAGGCCAATCTCAAGGGGGTGACAGGTACTTCCTCTTATCTATCTTATTTATTTAACTATCAAAATCAAAGTCAAACCAACAGAGGAACAGACACTGTCGAATAGGTGTTCCAGCAAAAACGAGTGAGCAAAGAACACCTGCCCTGTGCCTGGAGCAAAGGATCTCTACCACCATCTCCCATCCCTAGTCAAGGGGGACAGACTGCTGCTTCCTAGCTCTCTTAAGACCATGTGACAAAGTGCTCATCTCCTCCAAGGTTTCCTGTCACTACTAGGGCCATCTTGAGGGGGTACCTGACATGGGGCTGGTCACCCAATTCTCCCATCCACTTCTCTTCTTTCTTCGATTTCCTCCTAAGGAAATGAAAATAATAAAAAGCCCTCCATATCTGCAGAATCCTGGAATGGCAGGGCTGTTCACTGAGATCCTCATGAGGGAGGAATCAGAAGCTCCAAAAGGGAGGTTGCACCTCAACTCTAGTCTGAGCCAGAGACAGGTTGAGCCATTCCTGTCACCTTTGGGTTGCTGATTATATGTATGTGTGTGTGTGTGTGTGTGTGCGCGCGCGTGCACGTGCGCACGCGCTGCTATAACTTGATTTTTTCAAGGTTTGATCTGAGAGGACCTCTTTGCCTCCTTGCTTATTCCAGACAGACCAGGGGAGGGACTTTTGTCTGCTGAGGGGAGTGATTGAAAACTTTTACTCTGGTTTACTTCCTTTTAAGACTCTGACTATGGTATTTGCAAAGCATCATCTGAGCTATTCCAAGGAAAATACAGATAAGATGTTATGCCCATGATGCATGTGGCAAGATGGCTTTAGAAAAAGACATAATGGTATCACAATCAATGGAATGAAACAAACCCCACAACAAATTTCCTAGCAACTGCACTCAGGAGAGGGAGTGCTAAGGTAGACCAGCTAAAAGCAGGGAGGGACAATGCAGGGCTCTGAGCCGCTGCCCAGCTTTGATCTTTTTGTCATCTTAAGCTAAACCACAGTGCTTTCCAAATTGGTCTGCCATGGGAATCACTTGGTAGCTTAAAAAAAAAAACAAAAACACTGGCATCTGTGTCCTACCCCCCAAATTGTGACAAATTGGCCTTGGAAGAATCTGGGCTTTGACAATTTTTTAAAATGTTCCAGGCGATTCTAATGTGCAGGTAAATTTGGGAACCACTGGGATGAATTGTTGGAAAGCATTGTTTCTAGAAGACATTTAGCATGGCAGTTTGATAGATCAGTTCCAAATTCTGACCTTAACAGCAGACTGAAGAGTTCCAGGTGCACCTTGGTGACTCGCTTATGGGGATTTAGGGCAGCTCAGGCTAGGAAACCAGTTTTACTGTCACAGGTATAAGCAACATTTCTGTAATACTGCTCTGCCTAAGCAATGGACAGGTGACGAGCCAGCCCTCAAAGGTACTTTGCTTCCCTTAGGAAGGAGAAGGCTTTCTCTGCCTTCAGGTCTACCAATCATGGATCTTTCCAGAGGTAGAATGCCTAACCTCTCACTGGAACCCCAGGCTTGTAGGCTACATATACCCAGGGACATTCGCCAAAACATTAGGGGTTAATATTCCAGCCTAATGACTTGAGGCTGTTTTCAGAAAATGATACCCACAGTTCCTGTTTACTGATCACCTGTGATGTGCCTGTGCCCAGCAGGGAACTGGGGGAGGGACAGCTGCACAGCACAACTCTAGCTGACAGTGTGAATGGTGCCCTCTGGGGGCATGTGTGGCTGTGGCCCTGCATGGCAGGATGACCTAACACATTCTCATTTAATCCTTACATAAATCCCTGGGAGAGATTAGTAGACCTATTCTTGCAGATGACAAAACTGAGGCAAAAGAGGTTCAAGTCTAAGGATAAGAAGAACCTTAATGTTGGAACCAAGACTTAAACCTAGGTCTTAACTAGCACGTAGTTCCCTAACGGTGAGCATGAAGGGCATCAAGGTGCGGGAAAATAGGTAGCTAGGTAAGTAGATGGATATGGATGTAGATGTATAGATACAGATATCCCAAGACCCTGTTTAGCTGCTTAGCAAGCCTAAAGGAAGCCTATAGTCAGTCAGGGGAAGATAAGAAGAGCAAAAGGAAGCAAGAAAAATAATGCAGTGTTAGAAACCAGGCATCAAGCTACTGAACTATGGAAAAATAATATTTGATAGTTACTGAATAAACAACAAGAGAGCCAAAACAAATGAGAGGAGCCTGGGGAATCTACTTCTCAGCGAGATTATTCAGTGGAGAATCCCAAAGGCAGTGGCCCCGCTCTTGTAATCACCAGCAGGCACCTTTCCCCAGGCTTGGCTTCTCACACGGAAAAGCAGAGCGGCAAGACAAAGGCAGCCAGCCTCACCTCGCCCAGGCCCAGCCACTATCTCATGGCGGCAACTTCATAGCACCTTGCAAAGCCGGCAGATTGTTATTCCGAACATAAACTCTGTTTACTCCTAAAAGAGTTTTAATTGCCTTTCGCATTTGAGTTCAACACTCGGTGAGATTGAATTAAAGCAGTTTAAAAAAAGAAAAAGAAGAAGAAAGGAAGAAAGGAAAAGAAAGAGAAAAACCTATCGGCAGGTATGGGGACCACTATTGCACAAAAGTCAAAACTTTGTGCATTAGTATCATATCAGCTTTCACTGTCTTGACGGATTCTTCCAGTGTGGCTAGTTACAGAGGGTATATTGGAGCTGCCCTTTAGGGCAAGCTGAACCTGGTGTCTCTTGCTTGAGCTAGAAATTTGCAGGAAAGAAAGGAAGGCTAGGAAAATAGGTGAAGGCTGAAGCCAGAGCCACTTTGCCTGGATCACTTTATGATCATTTATTCTGGCCTGTTGATGGTGGCCACTCATCATGGCTGAATCCTAGCCAGTCATCAGAGTCTAAGTGACTTGTGGCCACATCATGCTTGGTCCGGACATCTTGGGTTTTTATAGAACTCACTAGAGCATAAAGGAAGCACTGCTAGCTTGCCTCGTTATATTTAAAAAATCACAGGACCAAGGCCCAGAAACTCTGGCCTTGCTGAGAGTCAAGGAGTGAGACCCACTGACGTTTTCCATCTCAGTACAGTCGCTCATGAATGGAAAGGAGTCAAGCCCATGTTCTTCTCCACTTGCCTAGCACCTGTCCTATGCCAGGCACATAGTAGGTACCTGAGTATCCTCCTTTGATCTGCTCTCTGTTTCTAGCAGGAGTGACATGTCAAAGACTCTCAGCCAAAAAAGATATCTTCGGACAGAAGTTTCACAATAACGCAACATCATCAACTTACTGCTACACTGGAAATCAAGTTCTGAAAACTTCGCACGCCTCTTCTTTGGCAAGTACCACTGCACAGACTCCCTGAAACAAGTCACTCGCTGTCCCCTAGGCAAGTCTAGCCAGGTTTCTACTTTCCGAGTGAAGTGGAAAAGATGAAGCAATTATCTGGGGAGTTCAGGTAAAATGTCAGCTTTCTTCTCTATCCCCTTTCTTGTCTAAATCTCATTCCATTTCCAGGAAAGCATTTTCCTGATTCATTCTGCTACATTTTCTCAATTCCTAGTTTAGTTTCAGAGAGAAAGCTCAGCCTATTAGCGTTAAATACTAGGCGCAGAGACGTGTGCACCTCATGCCATCTCTTGATGGAATATTTTACCATGAAAAATGGGCTTTAATAACAGAATGTTGAGAAAGATGACACGGAGATGATTTACCCACGTATATATTGTGACATATTAAATTGCAGACGGTTTGGGTGAGATTTGGAGTCTTAAATGAAACATCCAATATCTGCACCAGCACACAGCCAAAGAAACTGCAGAAAAACAAAAACACAAAAACATCCATATGTCACTGGGAGTAGCAGGGCCAAAGCCAAGTCCCCCTCCTCCCCTCCCCCCTCCTCCAAAAGGGCTCTGCCGTGAGTTTATGCCTAGCTGCGGAGCACTGAACTGAAAAAGTGGTTAATTAATGAAAAACTTAAAATTCAGCAATGAAATTACCTTTCCCAGTGACTGACAACGGCGGTATAAATAATTCAGTCTCTCCCACAGTTGATTGAACAGAGTGACTTTCCTCTTTTGTCAACAGCATAGAGACATTTTTTTTCCCCCACTGCCACATTTTGTAGTGACGACAAGTGTTACTGCCTGAGTCTAGCCAGGGGAATGAGAAAGGGCAGAGAAAATCAAATTGAGAACTGGTTTCGGTCAGTAATTCTGAATGTGTGGTATGCTTTTCAGACAGGTGACTCAACGCGTAGGGCAGATGTTTCAAGAGAAGGCTCCCAGTGTTTCCTGGGCACAGCATAGCCCCGCATACCTGGGTGCTAAGTGGTCTCCCCACCTCCCCTGGTCTACCAGCTCACTGAAGAAAGGAAGATGCAGGCTGGACTCCTGGTCGGCAAGGATGGTAGGGACAAGTGAGAACTAACTTGAACTGGAGGGAAGTTCTTCCCTTCTGGGTCCTAAAACTGGTGTGTGTTGCCAATGTTTTTTTTTTTTTTTCCAGCGGGCCTGGGTGGGATGAGGAATTGCTTAGCACTGGTGCGGCTGGGGGCAGTGACATGTCATCCACCTGGCTCTTGTGTGCAGTCTGCACGAGGGGCCGACAGCACTTTCCAGTTATGTTGGGTCTCTTCACTTCTTGCCATGCTGGGGGCGGGGGGGAGTGAAGAGGATGAGTCTTTTTAGAGAGACTGTAGCCTGGGCCCTTGGAAGGCAGTACCCTTCTTTCCATAAGGGAAGATCCAGAGGCTGAGCACTCAGAGGACTTCCATCCATGCACCCCTTGGCCAGCCCTATGGACACTGAGTATTCAATGCACCTGTGTATGGCCGAAACCACTTGAATTTCATCCAAGGTGTAAAGCTCCTCATCCTAGCTCAATAAATTTCTCATGTTTCTCTCATTCATCCTTAAAGCCTGAGCTTGGAAGTCAAATAGCCTGGCTTTGTAATCACAGCAGTGGCTCAACAGCCATTATGGCCCACTGAGCCCTTACCACCTGCCATGCCAGGTCCTCGTCCTGAGTAAGTCACTTAATCTTATATCATCACTTAATAACGGCATTGGGGGAATCACTTCGCCTCATTACTGAGTCTCAGTTTCCTTGTCTATAAAATGGGATGGATACTAAAATGTATTTTGTAGAGATTAGGGGTAATAACAGATGGGAAAGTACTTAACACAGGATGTCCCTCATGCTCAATAAATGTGACTTCCTTTCCCTTTCCTTTTCCCCAAGTGAGGTCAAGAGACAGTGTCTCCTTTTACAGAGGAGGACGTAGAAACAACAAGAAACTGACAGTTCCTTAGCCGTTGCTTATTTAATCAAGGAAGCACAGAAGGGCTCCTGTAGGCAGCGCAGAATCCTGGAATCCTTCCTCTGCCCCAGGGCGGAGGACTTAACGGAGTACCCACGGAGGATAAAACATGATTTGGGCTCTGAAGGAAGCTCCTCCTTAATTGGGGAGTAGCCGATCACTGTTGGAACAATTAACAAATCTCCTGAATGAGAGCCTCTGGGTAAAGAGTTTATCCTTCATCCCTAAGGGAGTCTATTTAGGATTATTTATTTCTCATTAGATTCCCCAGGGCATGCTAAGAGCTGCACAATTAAACCCCTTATATCAAGGAAGCAACTAGTAAGACGTAGGATTCTAACTGATTTCTGGAAAGAAAGAGGAGATAAATGATGAAGATCGATTCTCAAGCTATTGTGGAGAGCCTAGGCCCAGAAGGTGACGTTCCAAGAAAAGAGCTGATGTGCGCATGTGCAGCTGTCCATGCACGGTCACCGGTTTATTCCTTAGGACCTCTTCGCCGAGGGAGCGTGGTGAGTTTGCTCTGGGTGCTCAAGGATGTGAACATTCGGGGAGTGTTGTGTGCCAAGAGGGAAACATCTGAACTGAAAGTGTCTGTGTTTGGGCAAGTGCTCTGGGCTGAAAGGTCCTGGAGAGTCACCCAATGCAGACCGCAGGGTCTCCCAGGAGACGGAAACGGTCTCAGCCAGGCAGTCTCTGAGGCCAGGTCCTTGCAGAGAGTGCTTGGTTAGAAGCTGGTCACTCCAACTGCAGAGTGCGGATCCTCAGAGCCTGTGACAAGCTTATCTCTTCTCTCTTCTGGACTTTTCACTCTCTCAACAGGAAAGCTGGCTGCTTGGGAGTGACTTTGATGAGAACAGAGTTCCCTGGCACACGGCATCCTTGTGCAGGGAGCGGATGGCAAACATTTCATCTGATGGGGGATCATCAACAAGGGAAAACTTGCATTTACCTGTTTCTGACAGAGGACGTATGTATGTATATATGTGTGTATCTACGTATATATGGATGTGTGTGTATATATATATATATTACTGTCTCTCGTCAGCCTTTTATTTATTTAAAAAAAATTTTTTATGTTTTTATTTATTTTTGAGAGCAGGAGAGACAAAGCATGATTGGGGGAGGGTCAGAGAGAGAGAGGGAGACACAGAATCTGAAGCAGGCTCCAGGCTCTAAGCTGTCAGCACAGAGCCCGATGCGGGGCTCAAACTCACAGACTGTGAGATCATGACCTGAGCTGAAGTCGGACACTTAACCGACTGAGCCACCTAGGCGCCCCTCGTCAGCCTCTTAAACTAGAAGCAGGAAACATAAAATCTTTTCAAAGGATGATAACAAAATAATAAAATCTTCTGTTTATAATATGGATAAATATGGAGCAGAGACTCAGGGAGAAGGGAAGGAGAAAAACAGAGGGGAAAGAGACAGTTGGAGGAGAGAAAAATAGAAAAGAGGAAACCAGAGGGGTGCCTGGGTGGGTGGCTCAGTCAGTTAAGCATCTGACTCTTGGTTTTGACTCAAGCCATGATCTTATGGTTTGTGAGATGGAGCTCCACATCCGGCTCTGCGCTGACAGCATGGGACCCGCTTGGGATTCTCTCTTTCCCTCTCTCTCTCAAAATAAATAAATAAACCTAAACAGAGGAACACAGAGAGTCGATGGGCCCAGCAGGAGTGCAGGAGGCAGCATCACATGTTCTTCTTCCCTGCTTAGGGGGACTGAAGGGGTCCTACGTGGTGCCACACAGAGTCACACACTTGGAGACTCAGCCATGCACAAAGGTGGTTTATAAACTAGAACACTGGCAAACACAGAGAAATTCCAGCTTTAGAATGTGCTGGACCTTACCAAAATGAGTGATAAAAGATTAAGAACTAACGTGAGGGAGAAGATCTCATCCTTACTTCCACTGGAGAAAACTCTGAATTTTTCATCCTGCAAAGTGGTTAGAGTTGCATCCCATTTGAAAGAAAAACAGGCCTGTGTTCAGAGCACCATTTTCAAAATTATGGTACTTTGTTTAGACTATCTCAGATGGAAAAAAAAAAAAAAGAATATCTCAGATGGTGTCACTTAAAGCCATGTGGGGTTTGTTAAGCCCTGAGTATAGATGTGGATTTTTCTTGGAAATTATTTGGTGAGGTGGGTTTGATGAGAGGTCTTGAGTTCTTGATGGAAAAGAAGATGGAAGTCAAGACCATCCAGAGAGGTGATTGGCTACCATTCAAATGGAAAGTTTCAGACCTCAGAATGAAATCCAAATACCTTGGCCCAGCACTCAAGGCCTAGGGTCATTGGGCACTCCCTCATGGGAAGGTCTCTACCCTACTCCCCAGCATACATCTCACAGTTCAGCCATGCTGATGGCTCCTTCATGCCAGTGGGCCTTTGGCCTTTGCACATGCTCTGTATGCCTGGCATGCAACCCTCCACCTTATCTGCCAGACAAACACAAAAACCTGGCCTGGGTGCCTATTATATTCTCATAGCATCTTCTACTTCTTCTCCATAACACCTGCCAACAATTTAATAAGATAATAGTGAAGGTCTATTAACCCCCTGCAACTGTGAATTCTTCAAAGGCAAAGGATGTCTTTATCTTCAGCTCCCATCCCTGTGTCTCTCAACACATGGCAGTTGAATGTATGAATGAAGGATTTTCTCAAATATTTCCTGCTGAGGAAGCACCCCTGATCCACCCTGCTTCCCTAGGCTGTAGGAGGGGCTTCCTCCCCCCTTTCCCACAGTGTCCAGGACATTCCTTCACCGAGTCCCAGACAATGCAGCACCGTGACTGTGTATGTGCCTCTGGGGACAAGTGTTCTATAGTTCGTCTCTCTGAAAAAGTAGGCCCCGCCTCCTGGGCTCATCAGCCTGTCTCTATGTAGGTCCAAAGAGGTTTTTACTAAGGGGACCCAATCTCTAGGTAAGTTTTGGGGAAGAGGAAATGACTTCCTGCCTTCCTCTTGTTCTGAAGAAGAGTTTCTACAGCTTCCTCCTTGCCCTCCCTCCCCTTCCATGAACACAGGACTCTCTGCATCTGACCCCTAGTATACCTGAACTGCTTCATAAACACCTGATGGCCAATCACAGCTGCTTGATGCCACTGTGTGATATAGTTGAGTTACATATTTGTCCAGTCACCCATTCAACAATGACTTCCTACCTACTTCCTCTGGGCCAGCCAGTGCTCTAGACCAGAGGTCAGCAAACTATGGCCCAAAGGCTAAATCCAGCCTAACACCTGATTTGTATGGCCCACAGGTAGTAATGTTTTTCACATTATTAAATAGTTGGGGAAAAGAGAAAGAAGAATATTTCATGATCTAAAAATTATATCAAATTCAGACTTCAGTATCCACAAATAAAATTTTCTTTAAACACAGCCATCCCCATTCATATATACGTTGTCTGTGGCAGCTTTCGCACTACAGTGGCAGAGTTGAGTAGCTGCAACAGAGAATGTATGGCCCCCAAAGCCTAAACTATTCATGATCTGCCCCTTACAGTAGCAGCCAACTCCTAATCTAGACACTGGGAGGGAGCAAGAAGCATGGCAAAGTCTCACAGCTGGACTCAGAGGAAGGAGGCAGGCCAATGACAAATAAAAAGTGAGAGATGTTATGGAGAAAACTTTAAAAGAATGAGGATAAATATGATGGGCATGGATGGGTGGCAAGAAAAGACTTCACTGGTGCTGGCATTCGAGCAAAGACTAGAAGAATATGCAGGAGGAGACCTGGATGTGGAGGGGAGAGGAATTTACAGCAGTTGGGAGAACCAAGGGCAGAGACCTCAAGGGAGGAGAGTCCTTGTCCAGAACCTTCTATTTGAAACTGTTCCTGGCAGCAGCCATTGCAGCTGGAGCAGAGAGAGCAAGTCCCATTGTTTCTGTCCCTGTTTGGAGAGGGAGTGTGGTGCATTGGCTGGACCATGGCTACAGCATCAGGAGGCCTGTGACTGGATCCAGCCATGCTCAGAGATTTGCTCTGGGCCACTCCATCTCCCTGAGCCTCAGCCTCCTTACCCATGAAACGGGGCATGATGTCTCTCCCTATCCACCTCAGCATGTTTGGTAAGATTGTGAAGGCTCTTTCTAGACTGAGCTGTGCATGAGGGGGTTAAGCCTCATTGCAACAGGCTTCTACCTGCCTGCCTTCGTGGGTGTTCTCTGCTGTTGTTTGTAGGCCCCCGTGGGTTGGCTACCATTTATCTTGAATTCTCTGGGACAGCTTTGATTTCATATGGTTGGTCCTGCTGGCCCTATAAACCATTGAACTGTCCCAGAAAGTCTCATATTTCAGCCTCCAAACTACATCTCCTGACTGCTTCTCATTTGAAGTGCCCCTTAGCAGACCCTCGTTAATGACGATTTGGTGAGAAAAGCCTGAACCCTGGGCACATGGGCGGGAAAAGGTAAAAGTTCTCTAGAATTGCTTTGAGGCTGGTGCTTCCTGAAGGGGCCGGTACTCCTACCGTTTCACTGGCGAGGAGAGGGGCTGGCGCTGGATTCCTCTGTCAGCGACAGCCGAGGTCCTTAGGAGCTCTTTATGGGCCTGTGTCTTCTGCTCTGAAAAATGGGATGGGCGTGGACCTGCACACCCCTTTCCAAAAAGGACACCTTTGGGACAAAAGTGAACTTGCTGCAGTGCCCTTTCTGTTAGTAACATCCGTTCTGTGACCACTTCAGAGAATCCAGGTGGGCATGGCCGGTGGCAGTTCAGCTGCAAACACAATTCAGTTTCCTGCTGCAATCTCCTTCGAGAGCGTCCGGAAATCAAACTCCGTTTCTGGTCTTGTGACCTTTGCTGGCTGATGAACTCTGATTCATGAAATGGCCACTCTAGGTGAAAATTTTCATAGAACTCAATTAAGTCAAATTGATTGTGGTTGGTTATAAGAGTAAAAATCCGTGAGAGGATACCAGTCATGTAAAAATAACTCTTTAGAATAAAACCGCCAAAATAATGGCTTTTTGCCTCTTGCAACATTCCACTGACAGTGCCTTCTATAGACCCTGATTTTATGGCACATTGTGAGTGTTTCAACCAGGTTGTCATTGGTTTTCATTCTCCTTAGTTACCTAAGTGGCAGGTGAGGTGAGAAATCAAATGATAGCCTCCCCACCCCCACTGTGCCACCCCCATGTGACCGGGTCTCCTCCAGGATCGCTATCGCTCTGTGACATTTTAATTTGCTAGAATGAGACAGAATGTAAGCAGGAAGGCTCAGGTCGGTGCATTTATCTTGCTTGGGGGAAATTAGTGCTGGCTCTAGAGCACACCCACCGTATACACCAATGAGAAAATACAATTCAATTTGTGTTGGCAGCTTTAGGAGAGCAGGGCAACCATTTGTTAAGTGAGGGGTAATTCGACGCCTGTTTTTGCAGAGAAGCAGCGCTGAATCCCCAAGTTGGCAATTTTGCCAGCAGATAAGTGAGTTCCCAGCCTTCTGGAAAGTTTCTGGGCAGAAGATTGCTCTTCTGCAGTGCTGTGGCCGCTGGATGGTGTTTCTGTTGGCCAAGTCTGCCTAGCACCAGGCTTGCCAAACACACGACCCAGATGGGTCCTGGGGGGCTTTGTGTCAGGGACGTGGTTGATGTTCTCCTGAAAGGCATACCCTGACAACCAGAGGGTGTCACAGGGGAAATGCTTTTACTTGAGAACACAGTGTGCACCTTTCCGGCCTCCCGGAAAGTCTGCCTCTAGGCTCCTGCCTGCCTCACTGCTGAGATGGAATAAGGAGAAATTCCAGGCAAGAGCAGGTATTGGAGGGCCCACGATGTCCCCCTTTTCTATTCAGTGGTAGATTCGCAGATGTGTAGGGTCAGGGACTGAGTGACTAGCTTGCTGCTTAAAACAGAAGTACATTTAACAGACTCAGAAGTGAATGAAACAGAGAAATAGGATGTATTGGAAAAAAGTAAAGGTTGCTTATAGATCCCCAAATAATAACAGTACACTCAGAAATGGCCCAGTTTACAAGTGTGCTTTGCCCCTAAATTCACCTGCCCTTTCAAGTCTCAGACCAGGAGAAAAGCTCTTCTTTTCTGCCTCTTCCAGGGCCAGGGCTACAGGCCCCAGTCTGGGTAATGCTCTTCATTTTCCTACCTCAGCTTCCCTGCGCAGTACCCTCTGACTACAGGCTAGCTTGGCAGTTCCCCCTCTCAATTCAATACCAACTTGGTGAGGGAGGGCCAACCATCCTCAGCAGGTGCTTGGCTCTGTCAGCGTTTGCCCAGGAAACGGACTCAGCTCTTGCTCCCTCCTGGTTCAGATCCTTTCTCCGCCTGCCGCATGTCTTTCGGGGAAGCTCGCTGCTGATTGCAGATGCCCCTGACGGCCCCTACTCAGAGTCGTTAGAAAGATTTCCTAGGTGCTTGTCATCCCCCCTCACACCCTTCAGGAGCCCAAGACCTTGTCCGTGTTCTTGCATACCATGGTATTGAAAGTTCATAAAATAAATTGTGATGTGCTTGGGTTCAAGTCTGGGGCCCACCTTTTGTTCCCTTGGAGCTGTTTTACCCCTCTGTGCCTCAGTTTCCTCATTTGGAGATAAAGATATCCCTCTAAGGGATCTTAAAGCAGATGACATTTGTAGCAGCCCCCACATGCCCTGTGTTGGTACCCGGCAGTCACTGAATAAATCACATTTCCTTTCCTGAGGTGTGAAAAAAGGCAAGAAGGGATTTGGTGAGCAGTCCAGGGTTGGAAGTGTGTCTAATTGCCTTACATAATATAGATAATAATACATAGGTGCAAAGGAGGGTTGGTAAGTCCACCAGAGCATATTTGGGGCTCAGACGGTGAAGCATTAGCACAGGCTGAGAAAGGAGTCAAGGGCCCAGTCTCTGGGGAGGCTGCAGCCTTGTGCATCGATGCCTATCACAGGCCTGTCGTCCTGGCCCTCTCCCCAACTCTGCGAACACAGGTGGGCTCTTCACAACCTCCCTGTCTCCCAGATGACACTAAAACACTCATCTGAGAGCAAACCATGTGCTTGGGGAACCTCTGCCCCAGTTCTCACGTGAATGAGCATGTGATGAATCTTTTCCAACAATGTAAATGAACACTCTAACCTAATTCTCAAGACATCCTAGACCTCTCTTCTTGCAGGATAGGGTCTTCAATCCTGGAAGCCACGCTGCTCCCTGGATCGGGAGAGAGCTGGGAGGAGGCTCTGGGTAGCAGGCACGTGGGCAAGCCAGGATGGCACCCCTTTGGCTGCATGGGCTTTTTCCTGGGGGCCAGGGGGGGAAAAGACGAGCAAAAGAAGATCTCGATCTGCAACAGCTCAGGGAGGGGTCACGGGGAGTAGTGCCCTGGATTAATACGGTCTCTGTTCAGACACCTGAGTCCAGGCTATTAATAGAATCATAAAACGCTGCAGCTGAAAGGGCCTTTGAGACAGCGCCTGCCGGTGTTCCTCTAACCATGCTCTGTGGAGTGCGGAGCCTGCGAAGGGGCATCGGGCCCTGCAAGGAGGTGCAGAGAGACACAGAAGACTCGCATTCCTCCCCACCTTTGACCAGAGCCACTCCTCTTCATCTGTTTCCTAAGACTGGGGTATGTGGCCAATGAAGGGTTCACATGGAATAAGAGTCTCATCTCCACCAAGCAAAACCTGCCACAAAAGCTCCACAGACAGTTTATTCCATGTTCAGGTTTTAGAGTCAAAGGAGCTAAAGTCCAGAAAAATGGAGGAAACTTAGCCAAGGTCACCCAGCTGGTTAGTACAGACCCTGGCTGGTTAGTCGAGCTCTTCCCCCTGACCTGGCCTTCAAGCAGTCTTTGTGCTGTCTCTGTGCTTTCTTGGCTGGTAATGCCAGGAAGGGTGCCCTGGCCAGCTGAAGGCAGAAAGTGGAGGCAGTATAAGCCATGCTGACTACACAGGTTTGGGGAAGGAGCAGCTGTCTGCAGGGAGACGTTGAGGGAATTCCTCGGCATCTGTGGGTCGCCCTGCTGAATGGGTCCACAGGACTGAGGCAGCACCAGAGAGCCCAGAGTACAGGGGTCCAGACTTGCCTCTGCAGCCAATTTGCCGTGTGACCCGGGGCGAGTAATTTTTCCTTTGTGTCTCCTTGTCTACAGATGGATTATTTCCAAGACCCTTCCAGCTTGAGAATTCTAGGCTCTCTCTAATCTTTACTGATGACCTCAACCTTACACCAGTGTCTGTGTTTTCAATCAATTTGCTGTAAAAAATAGGTCTCTGTTCTTTGTTTCTGTCCTCACTTGCTTTAAGTAGGTGCCTTAAAGATTCCCATGGCTTATTTAATCTGACCTTCAAAAAGGTGACATTCTGGTCCATGTGGGAGTGACATGATAGAAAATGTTCACCCCAGCTTTGATGATCACGTGTACTGCTATATGCAAAAGAAGCTCCAACAGCCCCCCAGTCCCTGCATCCTCGGCAATGACCTCTGTGCTCTTTGCTGATGTTTTGCTCGTTTCCTCTACACCCTACAAACTAACTCAGCATATATGAGCCATCCCGAGGCTTGTCCAAGAGCACCTGCTACATGCCAGACTTGAAAAACTGTGCATGTAGCCAGCTAGTCAGACTAAGAAACAGCTGCTCCGAGGGATGGGTGCGCCCCTACGGAGCTTCCTCGGGGTGTGGAAATAGTGCGGAATCCAGACTGAAGGCAGTTCCATGTGCTGTGGATACTGGCTATGCAGAGGAAAGGTTAATAGACCCCTCAGAAAAGTCTTCAGTCTTGGCTAAGCTAGGCACATGGATATATTGCCCCCAAAGAGGGTATAATTCTAGGAGTCAACAGTTTCAAGTTCTTCACCCCCCAGAACCCAGACTCATTGTAGGAAAAAGCAATGATTCACTCTGAGGCTTCAGAACGGTATTAAATTACTTGTCCATTATTATGTGATTTATGCCAGGATCGGGCTGGAGGTCCCCGCATTGCTTTCTCCTCCTCACCCCACCCACCTCTCCGTTCCAACCGCTGCCCAAACATCCACAGAATTTATAACACAGAAATTGGCTCTGAGACCCAGCGCTGTGGCATTTTCTTTTTGCCAGGGGTTTTTGCTACTGTGTGGGTTTTATGCATATGTCCAGATGATTCTCATATTAAGCCACAGGAAAAAAAAATTCAATTTGTTTTTTATTAAAGTCCAAGCGCTGCCCTGCCAGTCAAACCCATTTATCTCACTGAGCATGGATTGCTCATGTCAACCTGTGATTACCGTGCGCTACCTCGATAACAGCCTGCTGATTATCCCAACATCTGAAAAGCTGCCTTTTGTAAATTACATTGCAACTAATGAAGCCCAGATGCACTCGCTTCGGTGTCCTCTCTCGCTCTCCCTCTCTCTGTCACGCACAGGAGCCAAACCAAGGCCAGCGCTAGCATCTGAACGTCATTATAAGCAAAGCTTGGGATTTCAGGCCCAGCCACACTGGGGCCTCCTTTGCTGCGGCCACGTGGAGATCAGGTTTACATAATTCCCCTCTGATTCCATACGCTTTCTCCCAAAGTTTGATTGGGAGTCAGATTAGAGCTCCATTATTACAGTCAATGCAGAAAATCCAGACACCAGGCAACACTTTAATTTGGGATAATAAGGAAGATGAACAACATGTGGTGCCGATCGCGGAGGTGCAAGGGCTGTGATTTTCAAATTATGCTAAACAGACGTGGAGGGGAAAGTTGCCATCCGTATGACAGTTTGGTTCAGCTTGAACAAAGACAGGCCTTGACGTGGTTTGGGGCTATTTATGCCGTCCTGCTGCCCGGTGGCACCGAATCAAAGAGGCTGAATGGCAGGCCCGAGCCACCGGCTCAGCAGTGGTCAGCTCTGCCGCGTTCTGCTCAGTGACAGCATGAATGCTCTTTCAATCTTAGTTTCCTTATGTCTCAGGCAGGGAGAAAGAAGTGTCAAGACCAGGGTTAAGAGATGAATCGGTACTGAGGAGCATATGGTGCCTCTTTTCCCAAGGTCAAGGTCTTCCGTACAGCTCTAACGCCTTACCCTTCGGTTCCATCAAGAATGGCATGGAGCAGAGTCTGTGCACAGGAGCAACTCAGATGAAGGGTCTTACCTGGTGGGATTCATCCACAGCCCCAGAGCCAAGAGAACACCAGCAAGGACTACATTCCTGTACCCACTTCCCAGCAGGCTCTGCTCACCATTTTCTGCTGTCAGAGCACTAGAATAGGAAAGAGGGACTGGGAAGGTCAAATGTGACCTGGGGACCTCTCAAGGTCTAGAGGTTGCAGGCCACGGGGTGGGAGTCATCTGGACCAAGAGCCAGAGCTTTGGGAAATGATGATCATCAAAGATGACCAGGGCAGTGAGGGACAGGCAGGGACGCTAGCCCCTGGACTCCCAAATCAAGGAGTCTCTTTTCTTCTGTCTTCCTACTTCTTTCTTTCCAAATTGGAACAAATTCTGAGAAGACTGGCATTAGGGTCTGCCAAATTTTTGCCTATGATAGCTTAAATGCCTATCCCGCCTCGTTTCCTTGCCTCTTAGGCAGAGAGAAGGGTGTGAACAGGGTACAGAAGTGTGGGCCTGGGTGAATATGGGTGTCTCTGCTGAGTGGGCTGCAGGGTAACGGTCATTGTGCAGTTCTTCCCCTCCCCCATCTCGAGTGCAGACTCAAGTCCAACATTCACTCAACAAGCATTTATCAGGCCCGGTCTGTTTGGAAGGCACTGGGCCAGTGCGGCAAAGACACAGCAATACTTCCCAATCAGTCCCTGACCTTGTGTTGTCTGCACTTTTCAGCGATGACAGGAACTGTATCTGGAGGAAAGGACAGGATGCATGCCTAAGCGTGCTGGAAACAAAACAGCCCACAGGTACAGCAGAGAAGTGTGGTCTTGCTGAAGCAAGGGCTCATGGGTGAGGGAGAGGATGGAGTAGACTCTAGAAACTCCATCCCAAATCCTGGGAGAATGGGAATCTTGCTTTCCTTCTATGGGTCATTGTTGTTTTTAAATGCAAAATGGATTTTCCTGTATTTTAATAACAAGGCCTGGAGAGGGAGTTTGAGGCAGGAGCCCAACGGACCATCCAGTCTGATAACTAGGACCTAAAATCGGGCCCTTGAGTTTGGGTGAGTGTCAGCTTGTTCAGAAACCCTGTCCTGGGTGTTTTCACCTGTCCTGTCTTTGTCAGGCTGCTGTGGGGCTACAAGGCTTACAAATTAAATGGACACTGTGATGCGATCTCATCTTGTTCGCTTCTGTGTGGATGATCTAAAGAACCTCACTGTAATTTTGGGGAACAGGATTCTCAAAGTCTGGCATCAAGATTCCCTTCCAAGGAGTGGTCAAATTTGTTTCATAGACAGAAATAGAGACAGAGTACAAGACATGGATACAGAGAAAGACAGCCAGACTGCATCAGAGAGAGGCAGGATTTTTTCCAATGTCATCTTCACATACGGTGAAGAACAAAAAGTCAGAATTCAAGCCCTGCTCCTTTCTTAGTTCAGAGAAACTGTTCTTTCCCTTACACTTTGCTTCCTGCCATCATTTACATAATATTATAATAAAATGAAACATTTGCATCACGCTTTACAATTTGCAAAGCGTTCCAAGTCTTAAAATCACTTGGTGAGCCTTTCACCAGTCTCAGTCTCTATTTAGAAGAAATTAAGTCACACAGACATGGGATGATTTGCTTAAGGCCATGCCACTGGCCGGCGGGAAATCCCACAGCATGCTTCTCTCTTAATTCAAGAAAGTGTCCGCCCTGCAACCAAATGTCCTGCTCTCTGCTAGCTCTCCAGTCACAGCAGAGCCCTACGCGGAGAGCATGAGTCACACACTTCATTCTAATTCCAAGTCCTCGTGACCTCCGTTTCTTGATTTTTAACGCCGAGATAAAAATGCTCCATCTGTCCTTTTTCCTGTTCCAATTACCACAAGAAATCTGCTTCCTTCTTCCCTAAAACCTTTCTTAGGTGTTATTCTCTGACTTCTTCTATGGCAATAAGTGGAAGGACAGACCACCATGTGTGGCAGGGACGTCCTTTCCTTGCTGTTTGGCATGCATCCCTTCTCTTGCAGACACTACAACCCGATGAGCCAGATCAACCCGTCTACAGCAAATGTGGAATGTTAACAGGGCGATAGCTGGCATATGCCTCTGGGGCACTGTACGGCCTCCAGTGGAAATCTCATTATCTGCTTAAATTTGTTTACTAAATAAATGAGACAACCTATTTATTTATCATGTAAATCTAATTAGGGGCCTGATTTATTTACTATGTGTCTATCAAGGTCTCATCACCTCTTCCAGCTCTGCATCCCAGGCAGCTCTAGCCAGGGTATATAACAACATAAATTAGCTACCATTCTTGAATCGTGGCCCTAAAGTAGCAGGGAGCAGAGTGCTAAAGGTAAAACCAAGATGAGGTAGGGTGAGAGGCATGGACGTTCAAAAGACGAAGCCAGAACCCCCACATTTGCCAAACAAAATAAAAAACTCCAAGGAATCACTAAATCTGAGTGGGGTTTCTACAAGAATGAGTCCCTAGGAACCACCTAGCTCCCTAGCAGTCAAATCTAGAAGGATTTAGTGCAAGGCCAAGGATGCAGTGAAACCATAAGAAACCGCATGTACAGTCACTTCATGATACAGGGAGCTTCTTCCTTTACTATTTGTTGATGTCCTCTGCCTTTAAAAGTGGTAAATGTTCCTGGAGCGTGGCTCAGTCGGTTAAGCATCCGACTTTGGCTCAGGTCATGATCTCTCGGGTTTGTGAGTTCAAGTCCAATGTCGGGCTCTGTGCTGACAGCTCAGAGCCTGGAGCCTGCTTCAGATTCTATGTCTCCCTCTCTCTCTGCCCCTCCTCTGCTCATGCTCATGCTCTGTCTCAAAAATAAATAAACACTAAAAATGTTTTGTTTTTTGTTTTTTTTTAAAAAGCAGTAAATGTTCTTTGGAAAAATTTCCCAGAGTAATATCTGAGAAAGACCAATGGCTGGTTCATCTGGATCTTAACAGGAATTTTGGCAAAAAAACAAAAAAAAAGATCAAATACATTTGGGGAAAACTGAATAAAGTTTGATTTGATACTCATGTACTGGCACTCTCAGAGAGGCACATGGAGTCCACAGGTGTTCTCGCACCCCTTATGACCACAGAAATGCTTCCTTTTCTCATTGGAGAAACTCGGCGGCCAGGGATCTACAGAACTCAATCCTAGAGTCTACTCCTGGATGGAGCCAAAGGATCAGAATTGCTTTTCGGATTTATACCTTGATATGGTGAATTCAGTCATATTTAAAGGTCATTGTAAGCAATACTGCATACAGTGCATTGCTATGATTATTATTCAGAGGATGTTGACTACTGGACTTTAAGAATCCGTATGAAACATTTCTCTCTGGTCAGTTTCAGACCATACATATTTTTACCAAGCAATTAAAGGTTTGATTTCACTTTAGACACACTATGATCTTGTAACTGAAAGTATTTCATACTTTCTGTGGACTGGTAGGAAGCCTGCAGCTAAATCTGTGGCTTCCTCTGTGAGTACAACACACTGCATGCTTTTTTGTACCGGGGGCATTCTGAGATCTATTAAAACCTTCTTATCCACTTTTTCTCCTTCATCTTCACTTCTTAATTATTTTTAGTGTATTTTATTTGGCTTAATTGTCCCTTTTCTTTTTTTCTTTTTTTTTTTAAATTTTGTTTTAACGTTTATTTATTTTTGAGAGAGAGAGAGAGAGAGAGACAGAACGCAAGCAGAGGGAGGGGCAGAGAGAGAGGGAGACACAGAATCCCAAGCAGGCTCCAGGCTCCGAGCTGTCAGCACAGAGCCCAATGCGGGGCTCAAACTCACGAACTGTGAGATTGACTGAGCCACCCAGGTGCCCCTAATTGTTCCTATTCTTAAAGTCTAAGTTCTTTTTGGAATTAGGCAAGATATAAATGCATAATTAAAACTTTCTACATGCTCATTTTAAGTGCTCATGCACAGGAGGAAGTGAAATTCAGGTGTAATGACAACAGCTAGAGAAAGTTATGGACTGCTAATATTTTCATGTATTTTTCTTTGAGTTATCACTTCATATCAGTTTCCTATTTTTCTTCTCGGGGTATTAATGCTTTTCTTTCTTGTTTATATGAGGCTTTTGATGTATATTAAATAGATGAAAAGTTTTCTTATGAATTTTTGGAACATGCTTGTGTTTTCATTATGTTTATAATTTTTGGTTGTAGGATTTTAATTATCTAATCATCTCAACAGATTCGTTCAATTTATTGTGATTCTTATCTACATTTAAAGATGAAATAACTGTCCATATATATTTTCTTTAAAGTTTCCAAAAATGCTTTGATCTTTTAAGTTTAGCTACATTTAGCTAAAATCCAAAATTTATTTTGGCATATTTTGGGGCTTCTGTGCCCATGGGATATATCAACCCTCTCCAATATCCTTAGGGTTAGTCATTCTGCTCTTTAACCTGGGAAATAGGAACCAAGCATTTACTTACGATGGCAGGTAACAGTTTATGTGGTATGATTTTAGAATAAAATCAGGAAGATATAGCCCCCCATTGCTACAGACCAAAAATATACAGTACCTTAGCATGTAGGGACAGCTCCCAAATTTCACCATTATACATGAATCCTTTTGCTTTCTACTAGGTTACAACAAACAAACAAAAAGCAAAAGCCAGGAAAGTAAAATCTCTGAGTTGGTTCCCAGAACTAGGGGTGATTATTTTCCATTGAAAATAAGAGTCCAGACTCTGGGAAAAAATCAAGGATGGAGGAGCAATGGGTGAGGAATCCCTGAGGCTGAGGTGGGCACAGCCTTGCCAGCCCGTGAGGGTGGGGCCTGGATCACAGCTTTGCATCTGCGTCTTCCTCCCCCTCCTACCCTAGTCTGAGAGTTAGCTTAGCTCCCCAGAGGGCCTTCTCCAAGGATGGTGAGTTAGGCAATATCCAGGGCCCACTGAAGCGTTGGTGATATATTTCTTTTCTAAGTGGAAGGAGGGGCAGGATGTTCCTGGGTTTCAGTCCAGGACACAGACACCAAGTCCCTGTCTCATGGTCCAGCAGACCTGTGACCCCTGGCTGCTGTTTGATGTGATACATCTGTTTTGTTTTGCTTTGCTTTGTTTTATAAGTGGCTTAGGCTGTGAGCTTATTTTTAAGCAAAACTCAAAGCAATGAATTCATAATGAAGTATACAGCCCAAGGTGATATGGCCCTGACTTTTCTGAGAGATCACTTCTCCTTCTGCCCCTACCAGAGTCAATTGGTTTGATTTTATTTTTTTTCTGACATGAACTGGTCAGAGGATCCAAAGCTCCCAGCCTCTGAAAACCACTCCCCTTTTCAGTTCCACCACATGCTAATGTGTCAATTCGCTGGCCTGGGGCAAAAAATACTTCGCATTTCGCTTTTGGTTTTCCTGAAAACACATACCTGTCAGAAGCATCACGCTTCTTTCTTTGACTCCTCTCAATCCCCATCTCCCATACAAATAACTAGAGACTGGGTGATGGACCTATTTTTAGTATATTTCAAAAACAAAGGTGAGAGACTGTGTTTATGTTGTGTTCATTATTCTCCTATATGCTAAAAATAAAAAAATAAAAAAATTAAGTAGCTTATCCCTCCAAAAGCAAGAATGTATAGAAATATCGAAATACTGCCTAAACAATGAGGGCAGGGGACAGATGGATGAGGGACGAGGTGGGGCAGCTGATTGAGGAACACTGTAGTAGGTGGGGAGTCAACACTTCCCGGATCCAGCCTTTCTCTCCATTCTCCTGTAGAGATGCCATTTCTGGTTCAGGAAGCCAGAGACTGAATCTCTTAGAGCTCAGAACAACAAAACTTCCCTCCTCAGAACAGAACAAGAAAACTTGTCCTGTCCCCACCCTGGACAAACTTGCTTTAGCTTGCTCACACCGAGGAATGTAACTAGGGTGACATGTGTTCCAGCTTTCCTGATCTGTCCCAGCTCATGCTCACTGTCCTTTTCACTCTCAGCTATGGTCTGAATGTTTGTGTCCCTCCAAAATTCATCAGCCCGATGTGATGGTGCTAGAAGGTGGGCCTTTGGGAGGCGCTAACTCGTGAGGCGGGAGCCCTCGTGAACAGGATCAGTGCCCTTGTAAAAGAGACCCCCACAGAGCTTCTCAGCCCCTTCTAGCTTGTGAGGACACAGCGAGAAGTCCAGGACAGGAAGACAGTCCTGTCCCTGAGAACCTGATCATGCTGATACCCTGATCTTGGACTTCTAGAACTGTGAGAAATAAATTTCTGTTTTTCCATAAGCTACCCTGTCTGTGGTATTTTGTTACAGCAGCCTGAATGAACGAAGGCACTTTCAAAAAAGTCTCAGTTTGGACAATTAATTAGTTACCTTGTTTGTGGATAAAGAGATAAAACAGAAATTCAAACTTTCTTTTTTACCTCTAGATTTTGGGGATTGCAGTAAGGTGAGTCACAAGCTATTCCTAAAGCTGGGAAATATTTTCTAAAGATGATTAGATAGTGAATATTTTAGGTCTTATGGGCCAGATAGTCTCTGTTACAACTCATCACAAACGTGGGGAAGTGGCCATAGACAATACATAAGCAAATGAGCTTGACTATGTTCTAATAAAATTTTATTTATGGACCCAGAAATCTGAATTCCATGTAATTTTCATGTCATAAAATAGTTTTCTTTTGATTTTTTCAACCATTTGCAAAAGGCACTATTAACTCTCGCGCCAGGTTTGGCCTGCAGTCGCAGTCGATCCCTGTTCTCTTCTATGACCCGTGTGAACACACGTAGGGGCTTGTGGACAGACTGACCCCTCACTCTCTTCTTGGAGGAGCTCTGTTGGATGTGTTCTCTCTCTACACACTTGGTATGATCATCGCCTACATTTATATTTATATGGCCTGAACACATGCATTAGGTTTGTGATCTTTGGAGGTGGAAGAAATCTTACCATCTCTGCAGTTTTCAACCATGAGTGGCAATAGGTGAGGTGTATCCTAATTAATTTGCTACTGATAATAAACTACCAGAACTTGCAAGTGATTTATGCTTATTCATAAAGTAGAACAGATCTGACGTTTTTATTACAAGAATGCTGTTCTCTCTCACTTGCATTCTGATCTGCCTTCTTAGGATAGTGAGAGAAGGAATCTGCTGTGACACAAATGATAGGTGAAGTTAGAGTGCAGGACATATTGTCCCAGGTGTCCCAGAGCCATGGGATGGGAGGAGGCGAACTTCTGACCTTGTCCAACCTCATTATTTCTCACACGAGAAAAGTTCTTCACAATAGCCCTGAACAAGGAAGGGTTCAGGAAAGATGTGGTGGGCCTGACCTTGCACATTGAGCAAACTGAGGGGCAGGGACGAACAACCACCTGCTCAAGGTCGCACAGTGTATAAACAGTGGAGCTGGAACTCTAACACCGGATCTTTGGAGTCCTGGAGTTTGTTGGGTGTTGCTACAGTATACAGCTTTTATCACAGGTGGCAGAGAACCTCAAAAATCTTTTAGCCCACAGTCTTCAGGACATGACAACAATATCTCAAAGCACTGGGTAACTCCACCATTGTTATAGAGGAGGGGCCTTCTTATCCATGATACTAGCATGGGAAATTGCACTATCTCTGCTGTATGGAAGAGTACACTATTTTCAGGACATGACCTAGATCAAAAGAATCCAATCAATACCCAGAGAACTGGCATAAGAACTTCTATAAAGATAAAACTGGTGGCCAGGGAGAGGTTATCTCCATTGCAGATGGTGGCTCTTTGGCAGAAGAGAAAGTAAATAGCAGACTACCCTGTAGCATGCTTGTCAAGTTGCCAGTGTGGAAGGACTACGGGGGTCATCCAGTCAAACTCTCTCTATGATAGGGAATGAGACATTATTGAACACATTAGAGAAGAGTCACCCCTGGGATGCCATCCAGCCACAGTCAAAGCTAGCCTTTCTGACTTATCATTGAAAGGGCTTCATCAGCCAGCACTTGCCTATATCTACAGGGCAATGAGGACACATGTGCTTAATTATGACTAGCGGCACTCTTTAGAAGAACGCATATGTTCTTAATCACAAAACCATTTAACTATTCTAAACATAATGTTATTGGTAGCTTATTATATTTTTTTTTTGTTATAATAGTTTATTTTCAAATTGGTTTACATATAACACCCAGTGTTCATCCCAACATGTGCCCTTTTTAATGCCCATCACCCCCTCTCCCCCCTCCCTCATCCCCCTTACCCTCAGTTTTTTCTTAGTCTTTGAGAGTCTCTTATGTTTTATCTCCCTCCCTCTCTGTGTCTTTTTTTTCTTTCCCCTCTTCCCCTCCCCCTGGTTTTTGCTTAGTTTCACAAAGTCCACCTATTCGTGGAAACATATGGTATCTGTCTTTTTCTGACTGACTTATTTCACTTAACATAATACCCTCCAGTTCCATCCATCTTGCTACACATGGCCAGATTTCATTTTTTCTCATTGCCACGTAGTAGTCCATTGTATATAAGTACCATAACTTCTTTATCCATTCGTCAGTTGATGGGCACTTGGTCTCTTTCCATGATTTGGCTATTGTCGAAAGTGCTGCTATGAACATTGGGGTACACGTGCTCCTATGCATCAGCATTCCTGTGTCTCTTGGGTAGATTCCTAGCAGGGCTATTGCTGGGTCATAGGGTAGCTCTATTTTCATTTTTTTGAGGAACCTCCACACCGTTTTCCAGAGTGGCTGCACCAGTTTGCATTCCCACCAACAGTGTAGGAGGGTGCCTACTTCTCCACATCCTCGCCAGCATCTATAGTTTCCTGATTTGTTCATTTTAGCCACTCTGACTGGTGTGAGGTGGTATCTCAGTGTAGTTTTGATTTGTATTTCCCTGATGCTGAGTGACATTGAGCATCGTTTCATGTGTCTGTTGGCCATCTGAATGTCCCCTTTGGAGAAGTGTCTATTCATATCTTCCGCCCATTTCTTCACTGGGTTGTTTGTTTTTCGGGTGTGGAGTTTGGTAAGTTCTTTATAGATTTTAGATATTAGTCCTTTATCCGATATGTCATTTGCGATGATCTTTTCCCATTCCGTTGGTTGCCTATTCGTTTTGTTGGTTGTTTCTTTTGCCGTGCAGAAGCTTTTTATCTTGATGAGGTCCCAATAGTTCATCTTTGCTTTTAATTCTCTTGCCTTTGGAGACGTGTCGAGTAAGAAATTGGTGCGTCTTAGGTCAAAGAGGCTTTTTCCTGTTTTCTCCTCTAGGATTTTGACGGTTTCCTGCCTCACATTCAGATCTTTTATCCATTTAGAATTTATTTTTGTGAGTGGTGTAAGAAAGTGGTCTAGTTTCATTCTTTTGCATGTTGCTGTCCAATTCTCCCAGCACCATTTGTTAAAAAGGCTGTCTTTTTTCCATTGGATACATTTTCCCGCTTTGTCAAAGATTAGTTGGCCATATACTTGCGGGTCCATTTCTGAGTTTTCTATTCTATTCCATTGGTCTATGCGTCTGTTTTTGTGCCAATACCATACAGTCTTGATGACCACCGCTTTGTAGTAGAGGTTAAAGTCTGGGATTGTGATGCCTCCCGCCTTGGTTTTATTCTTCAGTATTATTTTGGCTATTCGAGGTCTTTTGTGGTTCCATACAAATTTTAGGATTGTTTGCTCTAGCTTTGAGAAGAATGCTGGTGCAATTTTGATTGGGATTGCATTGAATGTGTAGATTGCTTTGGGTAGTATTGCCATTTTGACGATATTTATTCTTCCAATCCATGAGCATGGGATGTTTTTCCATTTCCTTGTGTCTTCCTCAATTTCCTTCATAAGTTTTTTATAGTTTTCAGTGTAGAGGTCTTTCACATCTTTGGTTAGGTTTATTCCTAGGTATTTTATGGTTTTTGGTGCAATTGTGAAAGGGATTAGCTTCTTTATTTCTCTTTCTGCTGCTTCATTGTTGGTGTATAGAAATGCCACCGATTTCTGTACATTGATTTTGTATCCTGCAACTTTGCTGAAATCATGAATCAGTTCTAGTAGGCTTTTGGTGGATTCTGTCGGGTTTTCCATGTAAAGTATCATGTCATCTGCAAAAAGTGAAAGTTTGACTTCCTCCTTGCCAATCTTGATGCCTTTTATTTTGTTTTGTTGTCTGATTGCTGATGCTAAGACTTCCAGCACTATGTTAAATAGCAGTGGCGAGAGTGGACACCCCTGTCGTGTTCCTGATCTCAGGGGGAAGGCTTTCAATTTTTCCCCATTGAGGATGATATTAGCTGTGGGTTTTTCATATATGGCTTTTATGATGTTTAAGTATGTTCCTTCTATCCCGACTTTCTCGAGAGTTTTTATTAAGAAAGGATGCTGTATTTTGTCAAATGCTTTTTCTGCATCTATTGACAGGATCATATGGTTCTTATCTTTTCTTTTGTTGATGTGATGTATCACGTTGATTGATTTGCGAATATTGAACCAGCCCTGCAACCCAGGGATGAATCCTACTTGATCATGGTGGATAATTCTCTTTATATGCTGTTGGATTCGATTTGCTAGTATCTTGTTGAGAATTTTTGCATCCATATTCATCAGGGATATTGGCCTGTAATTTTCTTTCTTTGCTGGGTCTCTATCTGGTTTGGGAATCAAAGTGATGCTGGCTTCATAGAATGAGTCGGGGAGTTTTCCTTCCGTTTCAATTTTTTGGAACAGCTTGAGGAGGATAGGAATTAACTCTGTTTTAAATGTCTGGTAAAATTCCGCAGGAAAGCCATCTGGTCCAGGGCTTTTATTTGCTGGGAGGTTTTTAATAACTGATTCTATTTCTTCACTAGTTATGGGTCTGTTCAAATTTTCTATTTCTTCCCGTTTGAGTTTTGGTAGCGTGTGGCTATTTAGGAAGCTGTCCATTTCTTCCAGATTGCCAAGTTTGGTGGCATATAATTTTTCATAGTATTCTCTGATGATTGCTTGTATCTCTGAGGGATTGGTTGTAATTTCTCCCTTTTCATTCACGATTTTATTTATTTGAGTTCTCTCTCTTTTCTTTTTGAGAAGCCTGGCTAGAGGTTTGTCTATTTTGTTTATTTTTTCAAAGAACCAGCTTTTGGTTTCATTGATCTGTTCCACTACCTTTTCTGTCTCCATATGGTTAATTTGAGCTCTGATCTTTGTTATTTCTCTCTTTCTGCTGGGCTTGGGTTGTTTTAGTTGATCTGCTTCTAGTTCCTTTAGGCGTGCTGTTAGAATTTGTGTTATTGATTTTTCTTGTTTCTTGAGATGGGCCTGGATTGCAATATATTTCCCTCTCAGGACTGCCTTTGCTGCATCCCAGAGCGTTTGGATTGTTGTATTTTCATTTTCATTTGTTTCCATGTATTTTTTAATTTCTTCTCTGATGGCTTGGTTGACCCAGTCATCTTTTAGTAGGTTATTTCTTAGCCGCCATGTTCTTGGATATTTTCCAGGCTTTCTCCTGTGGTTGATTTCAAGTTTCAAAGCATTGTGGTCTGACACTGTACACGGTATGATCTCAATTCTTTTATATTTATTCAGAGCTTCCCTGTGCCCCAGAATGTGGTCTATCTTGGAAAATGTACCGTGTGCAGATGAGAAGAATGTAAATTCCTTTGCTTCTGGATGAAGGACCCTAAAGATGTCTGTGAGGCCCATCTGTCCTAATGTGTCATTCAGGGCTATTGTTTCTGCGGAGATTTTCTGTTTTGTTGATCTATCCAATGCTGAGAGTGGAGTGTTGAGATCCCCTACTATTAGGACATTTTTATCGATGAGGTTGCTAATGTTTGTAATTAGTTGTTTTACAAATTTGGGTGCCCCTGAATTCGGTGCGTAGATATTTACAATTGTTAGCTCTTCCTGCTGGATGGTCCCTGAGACTATTATATAATGTCCTTCCTCATCTCTTATTACATCGTTCATTTTAAAGTCTAATTTGTCTGATATAAGTGTGGCTACTCCGGCTTTCTTCTGACTTCCAGTAGCATGGTAGATAGTTCTCCATCCCCTCACTTTCAATCTGAAGGTACCATAACTTCTTTATCCATTCGTCAGTTGATGGGCACTTGGTCTCTTTCCATGATTTGACATATCGGATAAAGGACTAATATCTAAAATTTATAAAGAACTTACCAAACTCCAAACCCGAAAAACAAACAACCCAGTGAAGAAATGGGCGGAAGATATGAATAGACACTTCTCCAAAGGGGACATTCAGATGGCCAACAGACACATGAAACGATGCTCAATGTCACTCAGCATCAGGGAAATACAAATCAAAACTACACTGAGATACCACCTCACACCAGTCAGAGTGGCTAAAATGAACAAATCAGGAAACTATAGATGCTGGCGAGGATGTGGAGAAGTAGGCACCCTCCTACACTGTTGGTGGGAATGCAAACTGGTGCAGCCACTCTGGAAAACGGTGTGGAGGTTCCTCAAAAAAATGAAAATAGAGCTACCCTATGACCCAGCAATAGCCCTGCTAGGAATCTACCCAAGAGACACAGGAATGCTGATGCATAGGAGCACGTGTACCCCAATGTTCATAGCAGCACTTTCGACAGTAGCTTATTATATTTTAACTCCTTGAAAATCAGTCGCTAATTTGTTTTGCATTCATTAGTCCACAGAGGTGGACCCAAATCATGCACAACTCCAGAGTTTGTTTTCAGTTGGTCATTTTTAAAGGGTGATTTTTTTTACATTCAAACTCATGTTCATGTTCAGAAACTCCCTTATTAAAACAAAACACCAATGCCCTCTAAACTAATTTCATCTATCAGACCCTTTGGAGTTCCTCTTTATGATAAGCTAAATTCTTCCCTTGGTTCTTACTAGTCACTAGAAAGAAGTTCAAAGATTTAAAGCTCCTCTTAAATTTGGAATCTCAAAGAATATTTGGCTTACCAGCCACAGCCAGTAGAGTAAACAGAGGGAAGCACAGAAAGCAAGACAGAGAAGCATGTAGGAGGGCTGGAGTTGGGCAAGTGGGAATGGCCGCCTCCTCAATTATACCACAAAGCTGTGAAACATTAATGTTGATGGCTAGAAAGACAGGAGAATATAAAACACCAGAGGAGCACAGGCGAAGGCTGGATTCTGCCAGAATTTAAAAAGATGGAAATAAACAGAGAGTTCCAAAGCAACTCCTTGGAGACTGTGTTTTGGATTTTTCTTACTAAAGGTCAGAGAGAAGAGGGAGGCAAAGAAGGAGAGGAGCAAAGACAGGAAGAAAGAGGGAGAGACAGAGAAGGAGGTGACAGGGAGAGAGAGGAGGTGAGAGAAGAGATGGAGGGAGGGGGAGGGAGAGATGCAGGGAGATGCAGGGAGAGAGGGAGGGTGAGGTGAAGAGAGGGGGAAAGGGAGATGGAGGGAGGGAGAGATGGAGGGAGAGGGAGGGGGAGGGAGAGATGGAGGGAGAGATGAAGGGAGGGAGAAGGAGAGATAGAGGGAGGGGGAAAGAGATGGAGGGAGAAGAGAGAGATGAAGTGAGGGGGAGGGAGAGAGGAAGGGAGGGATGAAGGGAGGGAGAAGGAGAGATAGAGGGAGGGGAAAGAGATGGAGGGAGGAGAAGAGAGAGATGAAGTGAGGGGGAGGGAGAGAGGAAGGGAGGGATGAAGGGAGGGGGAAGGAGAGATAGAGGGAGGGGGAAAGAGATGGAGGGAGGAGAAGAGACAGATGAAGTGAGGGGGAGGGAGAGAGGAAGGGAGAGATGAAGGGAGGAGGAAGGAGAGATGGAGGGGGAAAGAGATGGAGGGAGGGGGAGAGAGATGGAGGGAGGAGGAGATGGAGGGAGGGGGGCAGAGAGAGAGGGAGAGGAAGATGGAGAGGGAGAGAGAGATGGAGGGAGGGGGAGAGAAAGAAATAAAAGGAGATGAAGGAGGGGGCCTGGTAGGAGAAAGAAGAAAAAAATGATTTTTTTTTTCAGAAATATTCAATCTCCAGAAGCTTAGTTATGTATATTCCATTGTCCTCCCTCCTCCCCCTCCCTTCCTGGGCCCTCTCATTTTCACTGTCATCAGAGTTAAAACTAACCTTTTGGGCTGTGGTTAGCATTTTTCAGGACCCGAATTCATTCTGGACTTTATTCTTTCTGTTGTTTTTCTCATGCATCCATCTTTTTCCTTTTTGGCTTAATCCCTTTTTGGCAATCTTTTTAAGATCCTTGTATATCTCAGATACAAATTCAGGGCTACCAACATTTAAAGCTAGAGAAACCATCACTGGAGATCCAGCCCCAAGCAAAGTCAGATGACAAGTCCTGGGAATGGGCCTGAGGCAGTAGAATGAGCTGGGGGAAGAATGAGAGAGGGGAAGGAACCAAAGCCCAGGGAGTCACCAACAGCTGATGGCCCCGAGGGTACTGGGAGGGATCCCAGGAGATCCCCTAATCCCCATCCTTTACTCCTAAGATACCAGAGGCCCAACCAGCTGGGCCTCAGTCACAGCACCCTGTCTCCTGCTGCTCTGGGCACTTAGTTATGAAGCGCTGTGTACCTTGGGATCCAGTCCCTGTCTCTCCCAGATCAGGCTGGGGGCCAACACTATGAACCCTCTCTACTCCTTAACCTGCCCTGCTTGGAGTTGGAAATGGTCTCTTCCACGGAGATGTCTGGTCTATCTCCCCAATGTGAAGCTGAGAGGAGAGGGAGGAAGTGTAAGCATGGTTAATCTCTCTCTACACCTGGAGAGAGGGAGAGTCCAAGGCCCCAAAGGCCCGTTCTCCTCACCCTCCTGGCTAGTTTTTAGTGTAGGATGCCCTGACAACTTGAGTAATCTGTGGAGCAAGAGAGATAACCTTCACTCCTAATCCCCCTGTGATGAATTGAATAGTGTCTCTCAAAACGACATGTCTTCATCCTAAAGCTCCAATACCTGTGATGGTGAACTTACTTATAAATAGGGTCTTTGCAGATGTAATTAAGTTTAGATAAACCCCAAATCCAATGATTGGTGTTTTCACAGGAGACAAGAGAGGAGAATTTGAAACACAGGAAAAAAAGACATGTGAAGACAGAGGCAGAGATTGGAGTTGCACTGACATAAGCCACCAGAAGCTGTAAGAGACACAGAAGGGTTCTCTCCTAAAGCTTCTGAAGGGAACATGGCCCTGTTGACACTTTGATTTCAGACTTCTGGCCTACAGACCTATGAGAGAATAAATTTCTATTGTTTCAAGCCATCCAGTTTGCGGTAATTTGTTGCAGCATCCCTAGGAAGCTAATATATCCCCCTAGGCAAATTCTCCCAAGAATGGAATAAATTCTGTTGACACGATAGAGTTGTGGAGTTATAAATTGGCCCTCACGAGTTGGGATGAATTAGTCCATGGGTCACATTACCCCTGTGCCTGGTTGGTATGTGCCATGGGAGCTGTGGATGAAGCCAAAGGTAACTTCAGTCAGAGAAGGGCCATTGGGCACTTGGTGGGAGCAAAGGGTGAAGGGATCAGGAGGTCAGGAAAGACCCATAAAGGGAAATCACTGGATGATCTCAAATCTGCAAAGGCTAATAACCTCATTTGTCTATAGATAAGACAGGAAGTGCCCCCAGCCTCCATCCTTATGGCTTGGCAGGGCTCTCAATTCATACCTTTCACATTCTAGCTCCCCTTCTGGAGAGAGAGATGGGGACAGCTAGAATTTCCTGTTCCAAGGACATGATCTCTCTAGGGAATGGGAGAGTCTTCTCAGATCTCTGCCTAATGCTGCCTTAGAGGCCCCTTCCCCCTCATCTCCCACTCCAAAGCCCGTTTCCATGACAGTACATGAGGACCTAGGGGAAGTTCCTAAGTTTGGCTGAGCAGAAAATCACACTCACCTTTGAGGGAATTCCACTTTGGAAGAAAATAAGGCAGTCAGCCAAGACACTTTTAATTCAAAGAAAACCAAAAGCACAATGAAAGAAAGATGTTGCTTTATGTATAGGGATGGGACAAATCCAGTGATTAAATGTACAAACCAAACAAAATCAGAAAGTGTGGCTGAGCTCTCTTCTATTTCCTCTCATTAATTATGTAGCCGTGGCAAATCATTATATTCTCAGGGCAAGCTTCTCTATCAGAGATGTAGTAGTGAGTGAGGAAGACCTGACTATTAAATTTTCAGGAATTTTGAGAGAAGGTTGTTAAATATATATAAAGTATGCAAACTTACAATTAAGTCAGTGCTTCTTACTAGGGGTGATTTTGTTTCCCAGGAGACAGGTGGCAACGTTTGGAGAGGTTTTTGCTCATCATAACTGGTCAACAGTACCAAGGTTGACAAATCATGAACTGAAGAGATGAAATTAAAAATAAGGGTAACCAATCCATCAAAACTCACCACTTCCTAATTATTTACCGGTATTTATGTTTTTGAGGTTATATATTTATATACATATTGTATCTGCATGCTGGAAATACTATATAATGATGTGAACTATGTATTTCTTCCCAACTCCCCACTCGGTAAAATCACGTCAGTGGCTTAAAACTGGCGTGGTGAAAGAGATTTACACCATGAAATTAGGCAAACACTACAAATGAAGTCTCCCCTCACTTTTGGAGAGACAGTTATTAAGCATCCACTAGCACATCACTGCAGGTATAGATACAGTGTGTGTGAATTGGGGTGGTATTTTCTCATTCTTTTTTTACTTTTCACAGAAGAATATAGTGAAGTAGAGATCTCTAATTTTTTCTAAACAAAAACAGGGAGGGGGCCAAAGAAGATTGGAAAAATGAAGTCCTTGATAAAAATGCAAAAGAAAGGAAGTGAAGAAATAGGGTGTTTACAAGATATAATTTTAAATGGAAAGAAAGTCATGCTTCTAAATCTATCTTTTTACACTATCAAAACATCTGGATGAAAAATGAAAAATCAATCCATTACCCAGATGTCTCTTCTTTATGATGTCAAGTAGATGAATATTAGAATATTTAGATTATGTGAAGCATAATAACTCAATATTAGCAAATATTAAGATGATTTCCCCCCCTTTTTTTTCTTGATGTTCAGGTATTTAAAAACAATTTCACTTTTGCTGAAGTAGAACTTGGTTTCAGAGTGAGCCAAGTTGGAAGCCAGGATGCCAGATGGTAGCTACCACAGTCAGATTTACTTATTTTTTTGTGTGTTGAATTAGAGATTACTCTGTGATGTGGTAACAGCCTTAAAGAGTTTCTCTCAACAAGGAAACATGATGGAAGGGCGGGAAAAGAAGAGAAAGAAAACAAAACATTATGTAGTAAAAGAAGAATTTTATAAATTTTAATACTGAATACATGAATGAAACAAGTTTGATGAGACAAAGTGGTGGCATAGAGACTGAAGCAGAGTAGAAAGGCTCTCTGAAGCTGAGAGAATTCTGGACCTGAGCAGGGGACACAGGAGAGACTTGGGCACTGACAGGAGTGAACTATGGTCTGAGATAAGGCATCTTGCGCTCCAGGAGATGAGAGCTAGATGGATAATGAGCAAAGAGGCTAACTATATTTGAGGAGGTGGAAGTAAAAGAAACTGTCCACTTATATGCTGGGACCCAGAAAACTGAGCCCAGTCCTTGTTCTCCAAAAGGTAGAGGCAGGTATGGTGCATTTACCCGTTATTACCAGGCTTCCCAGTTGCCAGTCTATGGCTATTGGCCAAGTCAGCCTCAGTCTGCAGGTCTACAGAAAACATTAGTATACTAGAAAAAAGACTGGAAGAAGCATTCCAAAAGAGTAAAATAGGACATTGCTACTAGCTAGGGTTATGAGAACTTCTATTTTATTCTTTCCACATTTATGTATTTTCAAAAAAGGGGTTCCTTCTAAAAAGCAAATGTCCAGAAGTAAATATATATGAGTGGTCTGTATCTTTCCAGGTGACAGAAGAATCCAAAGTGGTTGCCCCAAAGCACAGCACTGCATGTCCTCATTGCAGATTGGGTTTCTTTTCCCAACTGCAACAACACCTTATCTTATTTCAGATATTTAGCAGATTGATTTACATCTTTCTGATTTTGACTCCTCAAAGGCAGAACAATTTAAACCAGTGACCCCATGCTTTTCTGCCCCATTCCTCAATATCAACTCGAGTTTCCTACTATTTTATAACTAGAATGAAGCTATATCTGAGTATTCACTTTTAGAGTTTCAGTATTTTTTATCCGTTATTTCTGAAGTTTGATTTTAATACACTGTGGCAAACTCTCTGACTTCCCAGTATGACAATGATCATAGTTTTTCTTTAGATTAATTCAAAATGACCTGCATTTATTTAACAGATATAAATTTAGTGTCTACTATGTTCCAGGTACTGTTCAAAGTTTTGTGGACACAAGAGTGAACACGACAGGTGATGCTTCTGTCTCACATAGCAGTATGTCAGGTACACACATTGCTGGTAAAATTCAACGAAGTTAGGATTATGGATTCCAGTAAGAGCTGAAGGACCAAATCCTTTAATATCAAATTCTTTAATAACATACCTCATTCCATGATTGTAGAAACTGAGATCAAAGGCATTAGTGACTTATCTAGTCAATGAAAGCTTTAAGAATAGAACCTATGTATTTCTAACCTAGTCCTTCTTCTACTATATCCCAAAGATGATAAATATAAACAAAAACTAGACCTCATTTCAACAGTCTCATCTGTTGATAATTATCAGTGATTTCCTTAGCTAGATTTAATAACGGTTCTCAATCCTCATCTTATTAGTTTTTCAGTAATATTTGGCACTGGAATCATCTCCAGGGTCATATGTTGGAGAGAACATAAGCTTTAGGTTTGAATTTCAGCTACGTGTATACAAATAGCTTAATACAGTGTTGGCTCTTACTAGACCCTCAACAAATCTTAGCTCCTCTCTCTTACTTCCAATCACACACTATTGTGATTTTCTTCTTACTTCTGATCTCCTTCAGATAGGCATGTTTCTACCGCACCCTTTTGCTAGACATGTCTTTCTCCAAAGTCTACTAGAGGCTATGTTCAGGGCTCTATGCACTTCTCCTTATATTCTAATTGGTGGCTTCAATTGTTCTCTCTCTCTGAAAATGACAGTTAGGTGCACAGTTTAAGTCTCAATTTTGCATTCCCCATGTCTGATATTTTTAGTAGCCTATAGAGATCTTGAATGTTTTGCTGTTATCTTTACTCACGGTGTCCAAAAAACCCCACTGTCTCTTTCTACAAACCATTTTTCTTTACCTAAAAGTGCTTTGGGCAGAGGAAGCAATATGTCTGAAGACCCAAGGCAAGAGGAGAGAGCATGGACATCTAAAAAAATGACAGAAATTCAGAATGGCTGGGAAGTGCAAAGGGGAGAGGGGAGCCTGAAATGGTGATCGGGCCCAGATTCTTAAAGCCTTGAGCCACATTAAGGATTTATGACTTGATCATGAAACCCAGTGGGTAACTTTAGCAATAAGGGACTAGCTGTAGATGAAAGAGACTAAGAAAATAAACTCTAGAAGAATATTAACATGGTGGCAAGAACCCTGTCCACTTGAGAATTTCCCAGGCACACTAGGGCAGGTCTTGACTTTTAATGAGAAGCACCAAGAGCAGGTGGGGAACATCCCATGAATACTTCTGGAGTGCATACTGACCACTATGTCTTGAATGAGGTCAGACCTCATAAAGTGGTTCATGAGGTCTCTCATCATTACTTTCTGTGGTGGGGCCCAAAGGCCCCTTGCCTGGTGCTGAATTCCTCCCCAGAGGGAACATTCCAGTATAGGCTATTGGATCTTGAATTTGTGTAACTCTGGGCCAGTCAGTACCTATATCTCTCACTCTTCTTAACTTCCAAGAGTGACATGAAAATACCACTCACTCTGAGACTGCAAATGAGACTAAATCAGTGAAACTCTTTAAAGCCATAGCCATGTTCCTTGGAAACACAAGATAATTATTATGAGTTTAGGTGAAGGAAACCTGAAGGAAAGGGACAGTCTTTTGGAAATCCAATCCTTGACTGGCCTTGACTAAGGTAGTGGACAGCAAGCCCGGCCAGCCTCACAAATCAGACTCTACTTAAGTAGCTACTGTGAACAGGGTGGTGAGGGAAAGGAGATTTAGTGCTCATTCTCAAAGCCATCATGTCTGTGGTGCTTCAGAGCATGTGAAAGATGATAAATCAAATAATAATATGAATCGACACTGCTAATTTGGTGTGGAGTCATTCCATTTGCCATGCAGTCCTCAGAAATTCCTCAACAAAGCCATGTGCCTTTTTCTCTTAAAATTACACAACCAATCAAATAATAATAAATTTATTAATTCCTAACATGAGAGTGACTCATACAGATTTTGCATTAGGGGGAAAAAAATCTGACAGCCTAGAGGTCTCAACTGGTTCTAATGATCTAATGAGTAATTCTGTCCATTAAGGGAAGATGGGGCTTCCTGATTAACGTGGAACCTTAGCAGTGTTTTTAATAAAAGTTTTAATATATACTGCTGCTCGACTGGAGTCATGTTTAATTAATACCTTGAAAGCTCCGGGACAGCCCTCTCTTCTGTTCAGCAGAAGAGGAGATGCAGACCACATCCGGGGGAGTAAGGGGACTGCGGGGCAGGTAGTGACACAGGGCTGAGGAGAGCTGGTGGGAGAGGAAACGACCACCAATTGTGTGAGAAGAGTTCTGTGTCAGTGCCAGTGTCCACCCAAGGGTCTGGTCCAAAGTTTTACCACATATCCTATCTCCTCACTTTATAGAGGAGAAAACTAAGGTTCAGAGAGTACTTTTAAAAGAACATGCATGGGGTGCCTGAGTGGCTCAGTTGGTTAAACGTCTGACTTCGGCTCAGGTCATGATCTCATGGTTCGTGGGTTTGAGCCCTGCATTGGGCTCTATACTGACAGCTCAGAGCCTGGAGCCTGCTTTGGATTCTGTGTCTCTCTCTTTCTCTGCCCCTCCCTGCTCATTCTCTGTCTCTGTCTCTCAAAATGAATTAATATTAAAAAATTTTTAAAAGAAAACCCATACGGTTCTTCAGTTGTTCAGTTGGTTATGCCTCTGGCTTTTGATTTTGGCTCAGGTCATGATCTCACAGTCATGAGATCAAGCCCCACAACAGGCTCCGTGCTGAGTGTGGAGACTGTTTGGGATTCTTTCTCTCTTTTTCACTCTCCCTCTCCCCTGCTCACGCGTGTGCACTCTCCCTTTCGCTCTCAAAATAAATAAATAAACATTTAAAACAAATAACACTCTTTTTTGTTTTTGGTTTTTTGCACATGGACTAGTGTCCTAGGACTCAGTATAGACTACTAGCATGACACTAAGGCACTGCATGATCCTAAAGAAAATTATTCTCATCCTAATAACTCTTATTATGGACCCCACGAGAGCTCATGGCTTCCCCTTATAAAGAAGGAAGGAAGCTGCAAGGTATCTAAAGAGCAAAGAACATCTGGCTCTGGATTTAAAATTGCAAGACATGAAGTGAAAATAGTGAGCTATAAAAACCACACACACACATACACACACTGATTCCAGTCATGGAATATATAATATATATGAGCACTTACATACATTGAAAGAAGACTGGGAGAAAATGCTCTAAGATATTAATAGTAATTAATAGCCTCTGCTTGAAGGGGTTATGAATGATTTTTATTTTCTTATTTTATATATTTAGGTCTCTATACTTGGCATGAATTGCTCTTATAACAAAAATACATATAATTATATTATACAAATTAATACTACGTCTTAAATTATAAGGTACCTTAAGCCATGTCTTCTATTCCCTATTAGAAAGTATATGGACACCTAAAACTACATGTAAAAGAACACATAGAAAATCAAAGACAAAAAGAAAAAATTCCCTACTTTAAAATAACGAGGTCCAGGCACTTAAGCTGTATGGCATGGAACACTGTAAAACGATATAGCTGTGTCGTCAATAGATAAGTTACCCTCAGAGGTAGCTTAAGAACAGTGGCTGGCTTTAAAACGACTACAAAGAAAACCTGATAATAAAATTCACTTAAATATCTGAGTCTGCAAAAAAAAAAAAAAATATATTAACGCTCCGTCCTAGAGGAGTGCTATGTAATTGAAAAGCCTGTGTGTAGCAGGAACATCCTTAGTATGAGGGACAATCCCGGATTTGATGAAATATAAATGTGAGCTCTTAAGTACTTCTTAATGTTTCAAAGGCAATGAGGGACTGACTGCCAGGAGTCGGACAGTGACTGTCTCACTAGATAAGACATTTTTAAGCTGAAAAACCCCTTAGCAGGGAATGAGTAATTGTCATTGTTAAGGAAGCTGGAGGCTAGAATTGTGGAGTACCAAGGGGACTTCCAGGTGAAGCTGTTGAATGAATCTGCTCTTGGGATACAAGAGTGTGGCCAGGACTTTGTCTGTAGGGCCTGCTGGCAAACGCAGGTTCTCAGGGACCTGCCTGGACTTGAAGGGTAGAATTTGAACTTGGACTTGAACTTTCTGTTCAAGATGGCAAATTGAGCATAAACTGACTCCTCATTTTCCACACCAAACAGGAAAAGATAGAAAACTATTTGAGGGATGTGAATTAACAAATATATATCTATACTCAGATGTAGGAAAGACACTTCTCACCAGACCAAACCAGGAATCCCTTAAACTCCTAAAAGAAAGAGAAAAAAGGAAACCCATCATGGTCAATAGGTCCAATGTCGTTTGCCTATGCTGAGTATAAGACCATTCTCATGAGGCTGGCGACTAGGTTGTGGTGCTCATCCGTGTCTCAGGGCTAAGTGGTGTCATCTCTCACCCTTTCCATCCTCTCAAGGTTGGGTGGGGGTGATGCGGAACTGCTCACCTGTATCTAATCACAGACGACATGAGACCAGGACCAAGAGCTGCATTGTACCAGTGAGAACAGGGCTCAGAACCACACCATCCATCCAGGAGAGGGTCAAACCAGTGGCCGGCACAGGTCTGGCCGGGAGCCACTTCTCCTCAAGCCTGGGGCTGAGGCTCTGCAGGCCTGGTTTCCTGAGATATCATCCAGGATATTCTGAGGTGAAACCTGTGATGGAAGATGAGCTCCCAAAACCAAACTCCTCAGGCCTGTGTGGGAGAGGAGCACCATGAAAGGCAGACAACAAACAGAAGAACTTACATGAGGATTTAGAGATAGTAGAATGACCTTAAGTAAGCTTTCTAACTTAATATCTTTAATTTTTTTAATGTTTATTTTTGAGAGAGAGAGACCAAGCACAAGCAGGAGAGAGGCAGAGAGAGAGAGAAACACAGAATCTGAAGCAGGCTCCAGGCTCTGAGCTGTTAGCACAGAGCGCAATGCGGGGCTTGAACCCATGAACCGTGAGATCATGACCTGAGATGATGTCAGACGTTTACCGACTCAGCCACCCAGGTATCCCCTAACTAAATATCTTTAAGAAGCTCAAAGAGATAAAGGGAACAGTAGCATCCATACAGGAGACTAGAAGATATGAAATAAGAAGAGGTGGTTCCAAAAAAGAAGACCTATAGAAATTTTGGAAATGAAGGTTGTACATGCAGAAGAAGAAATTAAATCATCAATTATGTGGGAAACAAAATGCTGAAGCTGAAGACGTAGCTCCTAGCATTAGAGGAGAAGCAAACAGAAGACAGGAACAAGGGCAGGAAGCCGAGTCTGAAATGTGGGAGATGGATAGTTGGGCCATCCACACTGAGCCAGTAGAGCTACCCATGACCAGGTGTTGCTTGTGAGTGGTGTTGGTTCCACAGTGGGCCCTGAGAGCTCAGAGATCCAGAGCTGATCCTGGTGATAGAGGGAGTTGAAGGAGATGATTCAAAGGGAGGGCTGGGGGCACTTTAAGAGCTTGGGTAATAAAGAAACTATAACATAGAAATTAATAGAGCGGAGAAGTATGGTGGCAGGTGGGGGGGTGGGTAGGAAGGAACCCAGATTATATACCTGGAAATACGCAGCTTAGCTTGGAGAACTAGAATGGGCTAAGTGTCTCTACTGAAGCTTAATGGCAAATTCCTTAACAGGTGAGCCCAGAGGGACACCTATCTGGGTGGAAAGGGAGAGGGCTGCTTGGGTCACTGGCTATCATTGGCTAATGGCTTAAGAATTGGGTTTGTAACCTATTTTTATAATTCGTTGGCAATCACTCATTTCTGGAGCTCAAATTCACTGTAAAATAGTTCAAAATAACCAGAATTCCAGGCAACAATTGTTGCCTGTGTGCAAATGCAGAAAAATTTGCTCTGTCTGATGCCCCTTCTAAAAGTAGTTTCAAAGTAGCCAATTCAGACTGGGGCAAATGGCCTCCTGAGCAATACAGAAATATTAGGTAGGGGAAACAGTGGAGCCCGGTGTTGCAACAAGTCCGCACTCTGGTTCTAAGCACTTTATGAATATTAATTTCAAACTCAATCAAGACCTTGGGCACCAGCTGTAGCTCCATCCCTACTTAGTAATTTGATCCTGGTGCCTCAGTTTCCCCATGTATTACAGGGGATAGTCATGCCTTCTCTGGCAACCTTTCTGGGTTCTCTTGAGTGTCCTAGGGGCAGGAGGTGTATCCCGAGACCTGGTTTTGAATGACTCATTGATCTCGCTGGCAGGGTCAAGAGTACCAGTGAGTTTCTCCTCACTGTGGAGAGGACCGGACAGCGTTATGGTGCTCACTCAGCTGGCCCAAGTGCTCTGTGAGTAAAGGAAGCTGTGGGAAGTTAGCGCCTGAAGGAAAAAGGTGGGCAGAAAAGTCAGAAAATTGTGTGGCAGAGCACGTCCAGCGGAGCAGTGCTGAGTTGGGAGACTCAGAACACGGTTTGGGCAGATTTCAGCCAACAGGGTCTGGAACCTTGTCCTGGCCTTCGCTGCCTGATGCCCCTTCCCAGTCTCAGAGCCAAGGCGTACTGGCCCATCATCATGGACTGGGAGACAGGAGCTCTGATGGAAGCATGTCCAGATGGGGACGTGGGGCCCAGAAGGAAGCTGGACAGAGGTGGACAGAGACCCAACACTGCCTCCCATGACATCTGATGGTGTGAGGGGACAGGAGCCCAGCCTGGCTCAGCATTCTCTGGGATGGAAACCTCTCATGGTCAGAGGCTGCTTGACCAGGAAGTTAAAGGCCTGACGCCTAGTACATGTCACCAATTGCCTGAGGTGCCACTGAGGTAAGAAAGCTGGACAACATTGATATAAACTGCATTCTTTTTCCTGATAGTTTGCCAGCAGAATGGGATTTATCTTTTTTTTTTTTTTTTTTTTAAGAAAATGGCTTGAGTGTCCCTGATTCTCATTGCGGAGAGCTTGGGCGGGCACTCCCATGGTCCGTTTGCCCACGGAGTCCCCAGACCTGAGTCCCCTCTTTACTTGGGATCTAACACGATCAAGCTTGGAAAAGAGACCTTTACCACAAACTCATGGAGGGCAGGCCTGGAGAGGGTCCAGCAGCCACTGGGTCCAGTGAACTCGTAATAAAACTCTATGTCCGTATGTAAAACAGATACAAATGGGCCGCCCTGATGGCCCACCACTCAGTCATTCTTAGGCCTGGAGCCCTTTATTTTTCAGATGAGGAAAGGTTAGGTGATGTGTCTAGGACCATAGGGCAAGGCAGTGGCAGAAATGAATCCAGAACCCAGGTGCCCTATTCCCAGTTGTACAGAGTTCCTGTTCTGCTTCATAATGTCACTGCCCCTCTCACCTGCCTCCCAGGGGAGGAATAGCAGTGATAAAGATCAGGATAGAGGCTGACACACAATGACAATAAGGAAGATACACACAATGAAAACACACAATGACAATAAGGAAGATACAGGGAGCGTCCTTTCCTGTGTCACTTTTGGAGACAAGGTCGTTCCCTCACACTGGGGCACCGCATCCTCTCTAAACTTCCCGGAGTATTTACTTACCTGATAAGACTGCAAAGGAGAAAAACCACTGCTTAGTTTATCAGTCTGAGCTGTGATTCCTCTCTGCCTGGAACACTTCCTTTTTTACCACTCTTTCATGGCTAAGTCTCTCTCATCCTTAGGTTCTCTGTTCTCACTTCAGGTGCTGATTCCCCAATTTAATATATTTCCCTGTTATAATTCCTAATTACATCCTTTATTTTCCTTCCTATGCAATCAGTAATTCCATAAAAACAATTTGAATTATTTGTTTTATATCCATCTCTCCCATCAACAGTAAGTGACATGAGGCTAGGACCACACCCATCATTATCACCTCTGTATATCCAAACTCAATCCCAGGAGCTGCCAAACTACAGCCTATGGGCCAATCTGGCCCACTATCTGTTTTTGTGTGACCTGTGAGCTGAGAATAGTGTTTGCATTTTTTAATGATTGAAAAAAAATAAAAAGAGGAATAATATTTCACGACATGTGAAAATTATATAAAATTCAAGTTTTGGTGTCCATAAATAAAGTTTTAATGGAACCTGGTCACATTCATTCATTTATGTATTGACTGTTTTCACATTATAATGGCTGAGTTGAGTAGTTATAACAGAGAAAGAAAAAAAAAAGCAGAGAAGGGCCATGCTGAAGTTCAGACATGTGTCAGGGATTAAACTCAAACCTTTCAAACTCCTGCAGGGTTTCCTCTTACTGAATTTATCCAAACTGGCAATAAGGACTGCAAAAACCATGGCCCAGAATCTAACCTGGCCCCCCTCAGCAGGTTTTCTAGATATCTGTGATAGGTAAATATCCCCCAGGACCTGGGATAAAAAGTGTTTTGTTAAAAGCCACTTTGAACACCTCCCTGAGAAAAGACACTTAAAGGGATAAAAGCATTTCTGGTGAAAAGATGCCTGATGGGTTCTGTTTGGGCTGAAGCTGAGGTTGGTTTCCATTCTATTACAAAATGCAACAACCCTAGGAGTTTCATGTTCTGACGCCACATTGTTCTACTTTCAGCTCTTGCTTTTGTTCCTTCTCCCATCTCTGACATCGGAACAAAGACACAGTCCTGTGCAGACAAATGTCCCTGGATTACAGTGCCTTACTTGAGCTCACTCCTCTCAAACAAGAGCTATGTTACGGTGGCGACACTGGTATTAATTCAAGTCTCCTGAAAGTTTGTGAATCCTCCCAACGATCATTGCTGTTGGGATATTCTGGCATATTTCATTCCAACTAATAAATATAAATGATATTTAATGACAATGGGGGCCAGGGTAGTAGTGAAGGAAGCTATGGGGAAGACAATAATCTAAGTCCAGAGAAAACAATGTCTGAGCTGATGCCTTTGATCTTATAAATGCTCAGGATTGGAAGGGGACTTAAAAGGTTGTCTAGTAATTATGAATTGAACATTTGTGTCCTCCTAAATCCCCATGTTGAAGTCTTAGTCCCCAGTGCAATGGTGTCAGGAGGTGGGGCCTCTGAGAGGTGATTAGGTTTATATGGGGTCATAAGGGTGGGGCCCCCATGATGGGACCAGTATCCTTGTAAGAAAAGCAAGAGAGACTAGAGCCCTTTCTCTTCCTCTTTGTCTCTGTGTCGGAATGTTGCTGTAGAGGAAGAAGCTGTCTGCAGGTCAGAAAGAAGACTCACCCGGACCTAAATCTGCCAATACCTTGACCTTCTAAGCCTCCACACTTGAGAAAGAAATGTTCACTGTTAAAGCCCCCAAGGCTACAAGATTTTGTCATAGCAGTCCAAGCTAACACGCCAGCCAGTCTACACACCCTAATTTTGAGTGTCCTCTCCACCACCTCTGCATGAATGCTCATGTGATGCTACGTCCCCACCCCTCTGATAAGATCACAATGACTTCTGATCATGGGTTGAAATATACTCTCTGTTAAGTCCAACGGTCTTGGCTCCATATTTGGTTCTCTGACAGTCTTGGTTCCATCCTTTGGATTTCATAGGAAGAGCTTAATTTCTCTTCCATGAAACAGCTCCACAACTATTCAACCCACCTCCCACCCCTACTGCCACCTCCCTATAATCTTAGCAGTCCTCTCTTTCCAGACACAACAGCTGTATTTTCTAACCATTCCTCATACGGTTTTGAGTTTCTTTTCTCAAAGCTTTCAACAGAGACAATAAATAGCCAATGTGCTGGGTGCTCACTTAATTTCCCTTCCATATCTCCCTCACAGGACTGAAGAAATGAGAGATACAAGTAAGTAAAAGTGCTATTGGATAAGCCACAATCTGGACCATTAAGAGTCGCAATGTGGACTCGAACATTCTTTGTGGAAATGGCAGAAAGAGTGGATGTTCCTGATCAATCATAGGGAACAGGTGGAGGACTCCAGAAAGGAAATGGAAATCTAAGTGACCCTTTCTAGGTCTTGTACCTTTGTGCTGCACTTCAAAGAACTTAACTGGTTTTGAGAGCACTCCTAAGTGTAAGATAGAGAAACAGTAGCTCCTGCCACATAGAGGGAGCTAGAAACTGGGTATCCCTGTGGGCATTTGGACTGAAGGAGAATGAGTTCATCCCTGATGCAGATTATCTGATTTAATGGTTGGCAACCCTGCCTGTTGCCTGGTTTCATAAATAAAGTTGTATTGAAACAAAGATACATTCATCCATTTACCTATTTTCTGTGGTTAGTTTTTTTGCTACAACAGCAGAGTTAGGTACTTGGGATACAGACTGTGGCCCATGAAACCTAAAATATTTACTATTTAGCCCTTTCCAAAAAAAGTCTGCCAGCCTCTCATCTAGTTTGCTCTTTCCTATATCATGTGACATGCAACACTAGTCCTGTGTGATACTCCCCTCAAATATATTGGGAGAAATGCTTCACACAAGATGCCCCTCTTGGAAATTTCATGGTATCATTAGCCTTTTAGAGGCTCCAAGAAGTCCCATCACACACACCTATTTATCTTTGTTTAACTCAGCATTCCTCAGACTCACTTGACCCTATCAACATTCCACGCAGCACAAGGAGCGCACTCGGCAAAACACCAATCTTGCTGCTTATTACTGCTCTTTGAATTGATTTTCTTTCAGTTTTTTTTCTCAGCCTGTAGACGAGCCATGCTTAGATTTTCCAGTATAGTGTCAGTTACGCTGATGAGAACTGAGCGAAGGGTGGTGGTGCTCTCCTTAGGTCAGAGTGGTACAGGCATGCAGTGCCGTCTCTCCGAGGAGGTGGCTATATCAGGAATTGAGAAAATCTCCAGTGGACTGGAGGATTCCTCCTCTAATGTCATCATACTTTCCTTCTTTATTGGGTCATTTCTCTGAGTGAAGAACATAGTACCTTTCATATTCAAACAAACAAACAAAACAAAACCATCTCTGGAACCCCATTCCCATGCAGTTACCACCCATTTCTCTGCTGGCATTTACAATAAAGTTCCTCCGAAGCATCGTCTATACGTATCTCCTTCAATTGACTCTTCATATACTGTCTTGAACCCACTATGGCTGGGCTTTCTCCCCCAGCCCTTCCTCTGAAATGGCTCTTGTCAAGGTCACCATGACCTCCATGTGGCTAAACCCAATGGTCAAAATTTCATTCCACACAGAGAATGACTCTCCTCTCCCAAACACATCCTTCTCTTGAATTCCAGGATCCCACTCCCCTTTGGCGCTCCTCCTACCTCACTGGCCCCTTCCTTCTCACTGACTCCACGGTCACCCTCATCTTCCCGACCTCTACTTGCTGGAGTGCTTTGAGACCTCTTGCTGGAATGCTTCTTTCTATCTATATTTTCTCTAGGTGATCTCATTCTGTCTCATGGCTTTAAATGCCAATGGCCCCTACATTTCTATCTCCATCCTCAGACCAGAATATTCTTTCCCCAGAGATTTGCTTGGCTTACTTTCATCTTTCTGCTAAAATATCTTTTATCAGTACAGTCCTCCCTGACCACCCTCTATAAATATATGTATAAATAATGCCCCTTACCCCTGCCTGCCAGTTCTCCCTTACCATGCTTCCCCTCCTTCCCTTCTTAGCGCTTATTACCATCAGATATCATCTGTATCTGCTTAGTTATTTGTTAGTTGTTTGTCTCCTCTCACTAGAACATAAGCATCATGAAAGCAGACACTGTTTTGTTCTCTGCCATAATCCCAGAGCCTAGAGCCCTAGAAGGCACATAGTAGGTGCTTAGTAAATATGATATGTGAATAGAGGTGTGAGTTGCCTGCATCGGGGTTTTAGAGTTCAATATAATTTCATAGCGGAGGGAGCTAAGTTTAGGTCTTTATGCCTCAAATCATACCTGTTAGTGACAGAACTAATATCAGGAATCTAATCATTTATTGAGTTTCTACTAAGTATCAGTCACTGTGGTGGACCATAGGGACACAGGTTCCATTTCTGCTCTGACAGAGTTCCTCAGTGAAGATTGACTTTGAACAGACAATGGCGACTTGCCCCTTGCCCTCCAGGCTAGGTTCTTTCCATGGCTCCTAGTTTAACCATCATGATGACACTTTGAGACCAAGGAGATTTTTGTCCTTATAGTAACAGCTATTGCTCCTTCTTGTAGCATAAATCTTTGAGGATTCTGCAGCAGGAAATGAATTTACAACTCACATTTAAGGCAATTTCCTTGGCTCTTACACTGTAACACTGAACAAGTGGTGGGTATCTTGTGTGGTGTGTGAAGTGTCCCCATATCTACTGGCTAGTCTCTCATATTTGCATTTCCAGTTTTTAATGCCCATACCTTATCTGGGTGAATGGTTTTAATTTCATTCACCCTTACTGGTATCTAGCCCAAAGTGTTACAAGTCTGCCCTTCCATTCTGAGAAGATTCTATTACACAGCAGCAAGCAGGGTAGGGCAGGGGTTCTATGACATCTTTACCTTATCCTGGTGGTCCACAGGAGGAAAATGATAAGAACTTTGTGTCAGAAGTCTTCCCACTCATCTGTATGTTCAAAGTGAATAACATCTTAGAACACAGTATCTTAGAATTGGACAGGATCCTGAATGTCATATTGTCCAACCGTTTTGTACCAGTGCAGTGTCCCCTGAAACATCTGTGACACGTGGTAACCTTCCTTTGAGCCCCTTTATCAACAAAATATATTCGCTCTCAAACAACTTTCCTTAGGTTGAGTCAAAACCAGCTTGGTTTTGTCTTTGAGACCGAGTTCCACATAAATCTCACTTTTCACTTATTTGCTAGGTCTTCAAACAGGTCTGTGAGCATAGAAAAAAAGGCATTCATTCCATTCATGTTGGATCTAGACACCAGTATAATTCTCTTGGCTATTAAAGCAAATATAGACTAGTAAATCTTACTGTTTGCCCACAGGCTGCAACAGGAGGAGAGTGTGGTGCTGCCATTGCCATGGTGTGGATGGGCAACCGAGGCATACGGATGGCAGATATCTCACAGTGGACAAATGATTCAGGCTGCTCGTCCTTTCCTCTGACTTGGATCCCCTAATGTACTGCACATTCTAGAGAAAGCTATTATAATAACGACTCCAAGAACATTAGAATTCCTATTATTGAGAAAGATGCACTTTCATTTAGAGAGTTTCATTCTTCTTAGATGAGTTCTACTTTCTGCTTTCCCTTCATTCGAATCCCATGTTTATTATTTCCACTCCATTGCTGGCCTGATAAAGCTAAAATTCCACTCACACCAGCCAGTAAACTCAACTCCAGGCACCGGCAGACAGGAGCACTTGGTCTGCTGGAGACAAAGGTTTCTCTCCAGTTTGGTCAGCAAGCCGAATTTAAACTGACAAGATCATAGCTCTACAAAAATAATATCAATTAATTGTCCTGTGGAAGTAAAAGGTCATTGGGCAAATGTTACCCTGTATCTCATTTTACAGCTAGAGTCTGGGCATCAGCATCAAATCATTTCTCTGTAACTAGATTCTGCCTCTCAACAATAATTTAAAAAATGACTAGATAAAATCACTCCAGATCTGCTTGTGAATTTTGTTACTTGAATACATTTCACTTATACCGAAATCAGTTTGGAGTTGCTGACACGGTACTTTCTCCCAGACCCCACTAAAAAATTTATTCGAGGTGTCTGGGACCATTAATTGATTCTTCCAGATCTCTCCCAGAGCCCATTTCTCAGGCTTCAGCTCCTAAGAAAGAACAAAAGTTTCCTTCATGTGACCTGGGAGAGGGGCAGGTGGGGCAATGTTACCTATCAGTCCAAACACGCTTCCCTGACAGCCCGCAGGGTAGATGAACAGCAGGGGAATGGAAGCAAAGGGCACCACCATCAGACTTTTAGGCCTTGAGGGGCTTGACGGTATGGGACTATGCGTCATGCATAGGGAAATGAAGCTGCCGCAGAAGAAATTTTCTCCAGCTCTCCTTGGGGTGTTGTGGGAAGAAGCCACCCTGGTTCACCTAATTGGGCTGGCAGGAGCACGTTTTCAGATTTGACAAACATTTGCTGAGTATGTACTATGTGCCCATCCAAAGAATAAAGACTCATAAGCAGTACTTTGTTTTGAAGAACAGTACTCCCTCACTATAACTCCAGACAGGTAGATTTTGGGTGTCCCGTTTTTGTTCGTTTGTTTGCTGTTAGCAGTTTGACTAGCTGCTTATGTGAGCCATCTTAAATCTAACCAGGAAGAAGGTAGCATTTGGATAAATAAAAAAATGACAGACGATGACTCTATAGTGTCAATGCCAGTGCCTCTTGGTGGGAGCAGATCCGGGCAGGGCAACTTGCCCCAGGTCACACAGTGGGAAGTGGAGAATTGGAACTGGACCCCAGAGTGGCACTGGAAGCTACGTGTCCTCCCCCTTCTTACCCCTATGCTGCCTTCCATGTGGATGAACTGTTTAATGCCTTGGTGCTTAGAAGATGCTTTTACGGTCACAATCTCAGTGGTGTTCTAACAATTTCTTCGACTTTAAATGTAAAAAATAAAAATTAAGCCTTTACAAATGTAATTTGCATCTACCCCCTTCATTTTAGCTGCAAGTCTGTTTGTTTGTTTGTTTGTTGTTTTTTCTGGTGCTTACCTGGTGATCGTTAATAAGCCCCTGATAAGCTTCATTTCACTCTGCTGTCTTGGTCTCACTCATTCCTGCCAGTCATGTCCACATTTTAGGGTTCCACGTTGGCACAAAATGTAGGAATTCTATTTATAACATGGACAGTTTCTCTCTGGTCCTAAAGTTATCATGAGATCCAGCAGCTCTGGGCCAGCTGAGGAGGGATATCCCTTGTCCAGAGAGAGTTCTCCTTGGTGACCATTCTCTTCTCAGCCACTGCTCTCCTGCCTTGTCTTTCTTTGTGTCTGGCCCCAAGCCCTGAAGGCTCATCCTGCTATGGAGGAGTCCATAGGAAGCTCTCCAGGTGGCTTATATATTTTTTTTAAACTTATTTACTTATTTTGAGAGAGAGAGAGAGAGAGACAGAGAGAGAGCACGCACATGAGTGGAAGAAGGACAGAGAGAGAAGGAGGGAGAGAATTCCAAGCAGGCTCTGCATTGTCAGCACAGAGCCCAATGTGGGGCTCCATCTTACCAACTGTAAGATCATGACCTGAGCCAAGATCAAGAGTCAGATGCTTAACTGACTGAGGGTTACCTCGGGAAAGGTACGTTGGGAAAGGTACCTCTCTCCAGGTGGTTTAACTCACGATGGGTGGTGGCCAATACTTGCTGAGAGGGTGAACCTGGAAACAGGAAGTTTTGCTGTCTTCTGACAAAGATTCCCTCCTTGACCTAACTCTGATCAGGCTCCACTAAGCTCTCTGGGCTTTGACTTTCAGAGTGTATCCTCATCAGTCCTGAACAGCTCAATTTTAGTAAGAATCCCATTAAGTTGGGTTAGCCAGAGAATCCCCACCCCAGACATCTGGCCAATTCCTCAACCCCTACTCTCCTCCAGGGAGTGTCTGATTACTCCAGCCTGCCTTCAGCAAGACTCCTGTTATGTCAGTATAACCAGACTTACCCTACTCTCTTTGTAATTTTCCATCCAACAACTGCTCTTTGGCAATAGATCCCTACTTTACCTTTTCATATTCATTTTTTAAAATTTTTTTAAAACATTTTTATTTATTTTTGAGAGACATAGAGACAGAGCGTGAGCAGGGGAAGGGCAGAGAGAGAGACACACACAGAATCCAAAGCAGCCTCCAGGCTCTGAGCTGTCAGCACAGAGCCCAACGCCGGGCCCGAACCCACAGACCGTGAGGTCATGAGCTCAGCCGAAGTTGGCTGCTTAACCGACTGAGCCACCCAGGTGCCCCACCTTTTCATATTCAAAGATGAGCCTAGTTCTATACTGAGGTCCCTTTTCTCCTAATTTTTTTTTAGTTTATTTATTTTGAGAGAGAGAGAGACAGAGAGAGAGAGAGACAGAGAGAGAGAGAGAGAGAGAGAGAGAGAGAGAGAGAGAGAGGGAGAGGAAGGGAGAGGGAGGGAAAGAGCAGAGAAGAGGCAGAGAGAGAGAGAGAGAGAGAGAGAGAGAGAGTCCCAAACTGGGTCTGTGCTGTCAGCACAGAGCCCGATGCAGATACAGGACTCGATCACATCAATTGTGTGATCATGACCTGAATTGAAATCAAGAGTCAGATGCTTAACCGACTGACTGAGCCACCCAGATGCCCCTCTTTTTTCCTACTACAATTGTTCCTGAGTAAAATCTCTTGTTACTCCTGTAGCTGTCCAGCTCTGATTTTGTCACTTCCAAAATACTTTTGGAATTTTATAGTTCCATACAACATGGTCACCCTCAGCACAACTCCGAGCCAGTATGGGAAGGAAGGAATCAAAACAAATACAACACTTAAGGAGCACAACCTCCTCCCACGCAAGGGGTGCTCAGACTCTACATGTCAAGGTACAACATCAATCCTGAGCTTCAACAGAAAGGAAAAACAGTAAGAGCAAATTCATGAATTCTAGTCCTATGTATATTTCAATCCCCAAGCTAATTGTTCAGTCATAAGTATTCGGCCATGATTGTGATCACTGGTAACTTTCTGTAAATGAACTTAAAAAACTTTATTAACCCAAATTATTTTTTAAATGTCTGTGCCAAAAGGAAGCCCAGAGCTAAATTTAGTGCTCAACTGCAATCATAAATTTATCCCAGATGCCTGGCATTTCTCATTCTCTTCTCCTTTTAATTACTTTTGGCTCCCCTTCCATTTTTAATTGTCGAGGGTTATTTGAGATTTAACATAATAAGCCACTTCTATCCCTTTTGTATTTCTCCTTAGGAAGTAAAATTACCTAATATTTTCAGATGTTGACACTTCCTTTCAAGGAATAAGCCCTTCCTGTAAAAAAAAAAATCTTTGCAGAAAGAAACGTAAATGGGAACAGAGAACAGAGTCCACTGGCTTAGACACTGTTCTTCCCTGCTGTGGACATCAGCTGACATCTTTACCCAGGGCAAGTATCACATAGTTACACAAGCACCTTACACTGTATCTCCTCCACTAAGAAAATAATACCCTGTTCTCCATGGATAGAAGATTTTGAACCCAGGTAGTAGGCCTGAGTTCAGTGTTTTCCCACAACAAACAAACAACATTTTATATCATAAAATGAATTTGCGCCATCCAAGCAGAATGGCTTCGAATACTGCCAAATGTGATTGCCAAGACTGATCTACTCCTGTCCTGTGATAACCTGGTTTCTTAACTTGGTACAGATTCATCGGGACTGGCTTTTCCCTATGGCTAAGTAGAGACAGATCCACTTTTGGCAAGTCAGGGGAAAGGTGAGCTCTGTAGAACAGGGACTAATGGGCACTAATTAGTGTTAGCTGCTTAACCATCAAATTGCATGCAACCAGTGTTAATCCAGCCCTGACTGTAGAAGACTCACTAGGAGTGTCAGGGCTCAAGAAAAATGAGTAAGAGCCAGGAGCAGAGTTACTTTCCCTCCAGCCTACCTAGGGTTCCTCCCTAAACCAATATCCTGCTTTTCTTGGTCCCCTAGGTCCTCAGCTACCTGCTGACCAGGGCACCTGGCTCCCTAAGCCCTTCCCTTGATAGCAACCCCTGCAGCAGGTTCCAGGGGTGTTGGCATCAGTGGGACCTGGTGTCCAATCTCAACTCTACTACTTGCCATCTCTGTTATTATTTGACCTCTCAGAAGTTCATTTTGGGGGTGCCTGGGTGGCTCAGTCAGTTGAGCGGCTGACATCGGCTCAGGTCATGATCACACGGTCTGTGAGTTCAAGCCCCACATCGGGCTCTGTGCTGGCAGGTCAGAGCCTGGAGCCTGCTTTGGATTCTGTGTCTCCATCTCTCTCTGCCCCTCCTAACTCTCTCTCTCTCTCTGTCTCTCTCAAAAATAAATAAACATTAAAAAAAAATTAAAAAAAAGAAAAAGAAGTTCATTTTGTTCAAAAGGGATAATAATCCCCGCCCCACAATTAAATGTTAACCTATTTCAAAATGAAAACAGGATATTGAAAAAATATCTACACTCTTGTGTTTACTGCAGCATTATTCGTAATAGCCAAGATATAAAAGCAACCTAAGTGTCCACTGATTGATGAATGGATAAAGAAGATGTGGTACATATATACAATGGAATACTACGTGGCGATGAGAAAAAATGAAATCTGGCCATGCGTAGCAACATGGATGGAACTGGAGGGTATTATGTTAAGTGAAATAAGTCAGTCAGAAAAAAACAGATACCATATGTTTCCACGAATAGGTGGACTTTGTGAGACTAAGCAAAAACCGGAGGGAGGGGAAGAGGGGAAAGGAAAAAAAGACACAGAGGGAGGGAGATAAAACATAAGAGACTCTCAAAGACTAAGAACAATCTGAGGGTGAGGGAGGTGAGGGAGGTGAGGGAGGGGGGAAAGGGGGTGACGGACATTAAAGAGGGCACGTGTTGGGATGAACACTGGGTGTTATATGTAAACCAATTTGAAAATAAACTATTAAAAAAAAGATGTGAAATATACACATACATATATATATATCCACACACACGTGTGCACACACATAGAATGGAATATTACTCAGCAATGAGAAGGAAGGACATCCTGCCATTTGCAACCACATGGATAGATCTTGAAGGCATTATGCTAAGTGAAATAAATCAGACAGAGAAAGACAAATACTATATTATTTCATGTATATGGAATCTAAAAAAGACAAACTCAGAAAAACAAGGAGTAGAGTGATGGTTGCCAGAGGTTGGGGGATGGTAGGAAGGGGGACATGTTGCTCGAAGGGTACAGAGTTCCTATTATAAGATGAGTAAGTTCTGGGGAGTTACTGAATAGCATGCTGATTATAATTAACAATACTGTGTCATATATCTAAATGTTGCTAAGAGAGAGATCTCACACGTTCTCATGGCAAAAGAGAAATGGCAACTATTTGACAGGATGGATGTGGTAACTAATACTATGGTGGTAATTGTTTTGTAATTTATAAACCTATAACATCGACAAGTTACTCTTTCCTAGGAAATAATTCAATAGGAAAAATAATTAAAGACTATTTTTTTTTAAGTTTAGCCTGTTTCGTGTGCCTGGCATGATGGTAGGCCACCAGCAAAGGCTCAGGTATGGTTAATTCCCTTCTTTCTCTATTCTCTAGCCTCTAGCGCTTTCCAGACTTATCTAGTTTGTCTGCTTTCTTCAAGGTTCCCCCTCTGCAGATTGACAGCATATTCTATTCACTCCAAATGATTCAGAGACTGAAAAATGTTCTTTCCTTTACCCAGCTTTTGTCAGGCTCTTCTGAGACCACTGGGCCTCAACCTTGGCCCCCTGTGCTGTCTCTGACTTGCCTAGCCACGTTTTAGCAACAATCCTGCTAAGACAGTTTAGCAAGAATCCTCCTCCCCTTGCAGATTTTACCTCTACTCTTGGTGATTTTCCATCCACTGACCCTCTCAACCAGCTTCTTGGCTATAAATCCTCATATGTCCTTGTATTTGGAGTTGAGCTCCATCATTCTCCCCTATAGCAAAAGTCTTGAATAAAGTCTTTGTTACCATTTTTAATAGGCATTAGAATCATTTCTCTTTAACAGCATGTGCCAACCATTGTTGCCATCATCTTTTCTCTTTTCAGAGATTAAGAGATATGGGATTTGTCTACCTAGTTCTTGAGTGAAAGGCAGCCTATCCACAGTCACGTGATAAATCTTCCTTCCTGGCATCACAGTTAGGTTGGGAAACCCTACCCTTATATGGTGACTACGGGTAGGTTCTTTGGGGTCAAATGGGTGGGGGTTACAGAGTCTGCCCCAGTATATTCCTTAATCCTCTTCCTCAGGTCAACATGGTGAACTGCTGAGGAGGGTGTGGGCTAGTCCTTTACAAGCTGCTCTTCATTTTTGACCCATATTCAGCCCAGTTCAGAGCAATCACACCAGCCCTTATTCAGGCAGCAGCCTCATCTTAGGAAACCACGTTTCTGATCAAAGGTCAACCTCAAAATCCAATCCAGAAGCAATTATAGTAGTGTTTTAAGAACCACAATTGAGGTTCAAAGTCCACCTTTTTTCCTCTGAAACAACTTGCTTGTGCCCTTTGACAAACAAGATTAAGTCTCAGGGGGACTATAGTACAATTCTGATTTAAAATCCAAAGCTCAATGCTCCTTCCAAGTTGTCATCAGTTTGTCATACTGCTTTGTTAAAAAAGAAATCAAGGTCAGTGGACATGCACTCTGTCATCTTCTTTCCCCTCCATGTCAAAGTTGCTGTGTCCCTAAACCCATTTGCCCTCAATTTGGGGGAAGAAGGTCCCTCCTCCTCTCCAGAGCCAAACCCTTCCTCTGTGCTCCCAACCTGTCCACTCCCTCTCCCTCCACGATGCTCCCCAGGCCCTTGTTCTCTTCCTACATCACATGCCATCCCGGGTGCAGAGTTGCCCAACTATGAAACAGGTGGTTACTACCGGTAATATAAAAGATGGAATAAAACATTCTAAAAATAGTTTTGCACTCATTTGAGTACGTATTTTAAGAATTACATAACTAGCATGTCAAAGCCATAATTTTGCAGATATTATCACTTTAGATGATGTTAAACATCTTCAATTTCTTTAAAAAAAAGCTAATTGACTTATAACAATACCAAGTAAATGAAAATAGGAGTAATATGTGGCTTTGGAAACAACTGACTGAAGTTTGGACAATCTTTGCACAGTAGAGAGCCCTGGGTTGGCAGCCAGGAGGCCCTGCTCAGCCGCTCACTTGCCATGTGGCCTCAGGCCAATGCCGTAACCTCTCTAGGTCTCCTCTGGGATCATTTGTGATCTCATGGGGCTGGCTCCTTTCCTAATTTACAAATAAGCTTGGGCTTTCCTAGTGTAGTAAAAAATAACTTCCAAAAACTGTTCCTTCGGTGTGCTGACCCCTCAAGTTCTAGTTCTCCTGGTGTCCTCCCTCTGTTTTGAGGGTGTGAATTCGGAGGTTCTGCATTTTTACCCCCTCCCTTGAAAGCCCCCCAATATGCCTGTCAGCTTGTCAACCCCACTGGAAGAGTCCTTTTCAATGTTGTCATGACTTCCTAAACAGCAAGTAGCACTGCTAGTGTGCAGCTTCTAGGACGATACCACTCACATGGCCTTTGTGGAGGGGCTTGGGAACCTACCCTGATGTACGGTGGGCTTTGTCCCAGAAAAATGGATTCTAAGATCCTAGCATCTCATTTACAAGAAGACTTTTAGAATCTGTTTCCATTCATTCATAGTTGAAAACACCTTCTGGATGGACAAACAACCTGCAGTGAGGGTCCCTGGGATGCTGCCCTCACTCAACTCTGCTGCTTCCCTTCTGGTGATGGGAAGGATGTTAGAGGAATGCCAGGAAGCAGGCTGTAAGCATGAGTGTATCATTATGGGTTGTGCAGGTGCCTACACCCACAGTGAGGGCCTCCAAGTGGCACTAAGCTCGGCCACCACCTGCAGCATCCCCAAGAGGAGTTATGGGATGAATGAAGATAAGAGCTGGGTTTCCCAGTTCATTACTTGGCTTTCCAGCCTTGGACCAAATGGCTCCCTTTCTTCTTGCCTCAATCACTTACTGTGCTAAATGGCAAGAATTAGGACTAAGGATAGGAAAGATTTTGTTAGTTTTCTAGGGCTACTGTAAAGAAGTACCATAAACCAGGTGGCTTAACCAATAGAAATGTATCGTCTTGCAGTTCTGGAGGCTAGTGGTCCCAAACTGAGGCATTGGCAGGATTTGCCCTTCTGAGAGTTGTGAGGGAAGGATCCCTTCCAGGCTTCTCTCTTGGCTTGTAGATGATGTCTTCACGCTCACATCGTGTTCTCCCTCTATGTGTGCCTGTGCCCAAATCTCCCCCCTTTACAAGATCACCAGGGGCCCACCCTCCTGTAGTACGATCTCATCTTAATTAATTACAGCTGCACCAATCCCATTTCCAAATCAGGTCACATTCCAAGGTACTAGGGGTTGAGGGGCACGGTTCAATGCTTCAGACTTGAAGAATTGAACAAGGAGTCAGGGCGGTGGATCCTAGACCCAGCTCCACCACTAAACAGCTCTGCAGTTCTGGGGATGGAGTCATTTCTCCAGGCCTCAGGCTTCTTGCCTCTGCAGTCTGAAGGCAAGGCTAGATCGTCTCAAAGGTCCCTCCAGTTTGAACAGCCAATAGCTTCATCATCTAATTGAAACGAGTCCAAATGTTTGCAAAGCATTTAAAACTTCTTATACAGAAGATACAGTATAAACACTAAGAAATAATAACCCCCAAGCTTCCACAGAAAGAGTGCATACAAATTGAAAATGGTTTTCAAACATTATTTCATTAATCCTTACAAATCCCCTGTGAAGTAGTATTATTAAAGAGCAAACTGACAATTGTGCTATAATCTGGTCAAGTAAAAGAACAGTATCTTAGACAAGATAATAGCAGACTTATCTGCCATGAGGGAGGGCTGAGTATGCAAAGACCAAGAAAGTTGGAAACAAATAGGAAATTTCATCTCAGGTGGCTTCAAAATAGGGGTTGGAAATGAGGCTTTGGCTGCCATCCTGAGACTTTCCAAAGGAAGGAGGGGAGATTTACAAGCAGACTTTCCAGAACACATGCATCATTCATGGCCTCTAATTTTTCATGCATAAATGTCTGAGCTGATATTTAAGATCTAGGAAATCTTCTGGGAGGGAATTATAATGTTTTCCTGAGGTGAGAAAAAAACACACTGTCCTAGATAATTTTTTTCTTTTTTTTTTTTTTTGGATACCTAGAAGGTGGAAAAAGATATCAATTTTTTTTTCTACCAGGCAAAAATGTAGGTGACATTGAAATTATGGAAATATGGTTATTTCACAGAAGCCCTCCCCTCTCAGCCAGCCACAGGCCATTGTTCTGATTCTCACCAGAGACAGCTGATCACAAGGTACATTCTATCCCAGGACACCGATCCCATACTTTATCTAGAAGGCAAGATGAAGGAGACAGTCCGAGGTGGTAGCCTACCCTAGGCATGGGGGCAAAAGTTTCCATCTCTGTCTGGACATTCACAAATGAAAGGGGCCCACAAGGCACTGCTTGCCTACCCCTAGATTTAAAGAGCTCCCTCCCTCACCGTCCAGCCTTCTGGCCTGAAATTCAACCATCGAAGATTTTGGGGGCTGCAAATGATCCCATTTAAAATCCAAATACTCCTGGGGTTCCTGGGTGGCTCAGTTGGTTAAGTGTCCAACTCTTGATTTTGGCTCAGATCATGATCTCATGATTCATGGGTTTGAGTCCCATGTCAAGCACTGAGCAGACAGTGTGGAGCCTACTTGGGATTCTTTCTCCCTCTCTCTCTCTCTCTCTCTCTCTCTCTCTGCCCCTTCTCTGCTCTTGCTCTCTCTCGCTATCAAAAATAAATGAATTTTATAACAATAAATAAAATAAAATCCAAATACTCCTGGAGAGGTAAGGGCTAGACCTCTTAACTGATCACCAGTATCTAGTATGAGGGGGCTTGTTGAACAATCCTCTATGGATTGCAAGATTACTTAGAGGTGGCCTGGGCAGGGCAGATCCTCAAACCTGTGAAGGGAACTAGGAAGGAGAAAAACAAAACAAGGGGTGTAGTGGAGATAGCAGGAAGACTTTGAAGATCATCTCTGCCCACCTCATTGTTCTACCACCTGGGCTACAATACAGGTTAACCTCACTTAGCGAAGCAACAATATTAATAGTATACAGGTTAACTTTATTTAGTGATGCATTATCATGGCAGAATTCTTTTCATACTTAATAATGTGACCCAATTGGTAAATCTTATCATAGGCCATCAGAAACACTCTTGCAAGGTACTACTGAGGCTGCTTATATGATCAAAAACAAATAACCTTTAAAGACTAACTTTAAAAGAACCCAGCTTCTCTGCTGACCTAGCCTATTTCATCTCTCAACATTCCTTCAATAATATGCCCAACTTCTTGCAGTTCCCCAAGTGTGCCAGCCCCTTGCACCTCCTTCGCACATGTTGTTCCTTGGTATGGAACCACGTTACACAACCTTCTATGGCTAAGCACTATTCTTCATTCAAGACTGACTCAAGCCCACCACTTCCAGGAAGTCTTCCCTGACTTCCGAGCTAGCTGAGGGTCCCTCCCCTGCACTCTGCAGCACTCATCCTTCTGGTTGTAATTATTAGCTTGGTTTCCAATTTCCTCCTTTGGAGTACAGGCAGAACCAATGATCTCCATGTTGGCATCCCTAGTGTGAGACCTCATTCCTGGCACTAGGGAATGCTGAACAATATTTATTGTGAATGAAAAAAATTTTAACTATCCTCCTTTGGAGTACAGGCAGAACCAATGATCTCCATGTTGGCATCCCTAGTGTGAGACCTCATTCCTGGCACTAGGGAATGCTGAACAATATTTATTGTGAATGAAAAAAATTTTAACTATTAAATTTGCTGATTAAAAACCCATAGGACTCATTTTGGTGAGGGTGAGTTGAAATACTTATCTTCCACTTTGTAGTGGAAATATAAATTGATCCAAAGTCCTTGGAAAGCCATTTGGCAAGATACATTGCGAGTAATCGTAACTTTATAGCCTTTGACCCTGCTACTCCTCTTCTGGGAATCTGTTCGCCAAATAAGATAAACTATGAAAAAGTGATCTCCAAGAAGATATTCAGGACAGTGTTATATGAAATAAAAAATACCTGGAATGAACTTAAATGTCCAATAATAGAAGAACAGTTAAGTTGCAATCTGATGCAACATTTTGCAGCCATTAAAAAATCATGGTTCTTAGGGGCGCCCGGGTGGCTCAGTCGGTTAAGCAGCTGACTCTTGATTTCGGCTCAGAGTATGATCTCACAGTTCGTGAGTTCGAGCCCCACATTGGTCTCTGTGCTGACAGTGCACAGCCTGCTTTGGATTCTCTCTCCCTCTCTCTCTGCCCCTATCCCACTGGTGCATGCTCTCTCTCCCTCTCTCAAAATAAATAAACTTAAAAAAAATCATGGTTATGAAAAACTATGTCCAATGTGGAAGAAAAATTAGGATAAAACATTAAATGAAAAAGATATAAAATGCATGTAGGATGATTAAAATGTAAAATAATAATAGCTAACACATATATGGTGGCTCACTTTAACACTTTCCTTGTATTAACTCTAAATTCTTACAAAGACTATGTGTGGTGGGTGCTGATGAAAATTCTCCCCTTGATCAAAGTCTAGGCAGGCTCTTCTGAGCTCTCATTTGACTAGGCCTGATCTGAGGCTCCTATATCCTTCTTTACAGAGTCCAGTCCTAGCAAGAATCTTGCTAAGCCAGTTTTGCCAAAACGCCTCAAAATCTGTTCTGGGTTCTCATCCTTCCCCATCCCCCATGTGATGTCTCCCTCTGACCTGCCCTCAGAAAGAATCCTGTTAGGTCAGTTTATCCAGAATCTTCCCTCACCCATGGTGTTTCCTCCATCCACCGGACCCCATTCTGCCCCTTGGCTATAAATTCTCCCTTTTCCTTGTTGCTTTCAAAGTTGGGCCTGAATCTACTACAGACTCATTGTAGTAGACCACTCCTTGAATAAAATCTTTCTTAATATTCTCTAACAAATGTCAGAAATGATTTTTTAACAGTGCTATTAATATCTCCACTTTATAGATGATGGGGGCAGGAGCACAGAGAGGTTAAGTAACTCACTCTAAATCATACAGCTAGTAAGCGACAGAGTGTGTATTTGAACTCAGTCTGTGTCCAGAGGCTATGCTCTCCACCCCTACAATATAAATTTCATGCAGGGTTGGAAGGAAATAAACAAAATGTTATTGCTCTAAGGTTATGAAAATATAAATGTATTTCTTTTTTCCTCCTCTATTTAAGATGATCTATAATGTGTTTATGCTATCTTTACAGAAGAACAATATATTTAATAAAATTTTTAAAAAATTAATCATGATATATAAATCTTCAGATGTCTGCTTGCAAAGCATGTTTACAACAGTTAGTTCAGTTGTTGGGTTAAATATTCTGGAGCTATCTTGAATTAAAATGTTTAAATACTAAATTACCTGATGCATACACATAAAGCTAAAATTGTATTTCTGCTCATGTATTTTTTTCCTTTTCAATAAAGTGTATTCACTGCAATGTGTAACATATGGGACTAGATGTTTATATTCTAGCAAGACTCTTCATAGAAAGAAATCAATTCACTAGTCAGGAAAAAATCCTTTATCAAACCATGTGTCCTGTTTCAGTTTGCAAAATATACTCACTGCAGTTTTGGGGAGGTGTGGGGGGTGGTGTGTGAGGGAAAAAGGGCTCTCCATCTGCTCAAACCCTAGTCTTGCTCTAGGAGGGAGTAGGAATCCCAAACCAAGTCCTGGGGTGACTGCTCAGGTGGGACTGTGTAGCAGAGACCAGGGTTATGCCTGATTCTTAAATTTCTTCCCAGTTCATCTCCCTTGGGGTCTCCTATCAAAGCAGAATGAACTCTCTGTAATTCCTTGAGCTCTTCCACAGAAATGTATCTGTGTTACGAAGGGAGGTTTAATGTCTATAGATGAATGCAAGAAATTCTAAGGGCGGGGGAAGGCAGAGAAGAGAAAGGAGATGCCAGGGGAAGGGCAACCCTTCCTCTTTGGTCTCATGCCTGCAGAAAAGAAGGGCAAGCTTTGGTTTGGAGGAACAATTCCTGCAGAGCAGAGTCAGGGGGAACATCTAGGATACCATCATGATTACTCGGTGTCTAAGATTCATTGCTCCTGTGTTCTGCTCAGGCCCTGCTCCAAGGCACTGTAAGTAAAGACATTCATTCATCTGGTATTTATGGGGTGGGTGTTCACTGTGGGAAGACCCTGGTGCTGGGTGAGGTGGGGGTGCCTCATCTCCAGAAGATACATACTCACTGGGGTGATGAGATTAACACCAGGGAAAAGCTACCTCAGAGTCTATACCACGTAGGATTCATGGTGGCCAACATGAGTGGTGTGGACAGAAGGAGAGCTGGGTCCATGTAGCTTGGGGTCGTGTGTAAGGATATAAGGGCAAGCATCGTAGATTCCATGTAGGCTCTATGAGAAGCAACTTCACCAACATCCTCTATTTACTTTCTTGATTTCACAAATGAGAGAGTTAATCATTAAAAATTACATCGCTAGATGAGGCTGGAGCTGGACTTCAATATTAGCTGTTTGACTTCAAAATCCATAGGTAGAAGGAAGGAAGAATACCACACATGCACGTGTGTATGTGTGTATGTATATATGTATTCCTAGAAGATTTTCCAAACAGTTTGAATCAAACGATACTTTATCATTTACAAAGCTCTTCTCCTCCAGGTATTTAATTTGATTCTCTCAATAGCCCAGCAAAGTAGCAATTACAATTACCACAATTTAACAGATTAGAAAACTGATAACCAGAGAGTATGAGAGATAAGTGAACTGGCGAAAGGCACGGTAAGCATGTAAACCCACTTTTCCTGTCAATCTCATGCTTACTACACTCACTCATTCACCCAGCAAAGCTTTTCTGACTGCTACTGGCAGGCCAGGCCAGGGACAGTCCCTGCAGACACAGAAAAGAATCCAATTCTGCCTCCACCTGGTGCAGAGAAGGCCCCTGAGTTTTGCGGGCAAAGGGAGAAAAGTGCATGCATGGGACCTTTATGTTCCACCTGGCAAGTGAAGCTAAGGATGGGGTGGGGCTTCAAGGACCCCTCAATCGGTATCTTAAAACATGAGCTTGTTACAAGACCAAGATAGATGAAGGCACCTCCGTCAGAGTAAATAACTCTTACAAAAGCAAAGAAGTGAGAAACAACACAGGGCTCTGGAGAACTGCTGATGGTATGTGTTATGGATTAAATGTTTGTCCTCATCAGATTCACGTGTTGAAGCCTGAAGCCCCAGGGTGATGGAGGAAAGGCCCTTGGGAGGCAATTAGGTTTAGATGAAGTCATGAGGATGGGGCTCCCATGATGGGATTAGTGTCCTTACAAGAAGAGGAAGAGACCAACGCGGCTCTATCTCTTTCAACCACGTGAAGACACAGCAAGAAGGCAAACATCTGTAAGCCAGGAATAGGGCCCTCACCAAAAACCTGATCATGCTGGCATCCTGACCTTGGACTTCCCAGACTCCAGAACTGTAAGAAAGAAATGACTGTGAGCCACTGCGACTATTTTGTGGTATTTTGCGATAGCAGCCCAAGAAGACTAAGACAGTACACATTTTCCAATCTACTTTTCTGCTTCGGATATGGCTGCTTTTGGCAAAACAGGCCTCCACCTCTGCAGAGATCATGGTGGAAATCCAAAGGAGTATAAGAGACTAGTCATGAAAAGGAAGTCCCTCCTATCCCTTCCCCAGCTGTCAAACATCCCTGCACCCAGGAGCTCCTTCAAAGCACCCGCAGTCTACCCACTGCAGTTATTAGACCTGCTTCTAGGAGCCTGGCTGTAGCTTCCAAAAGAGAAAGACATCAGTGTCAGGTAATCATACCCATTATCCCTAATGATGCTTAATGCCAGGCGTCGCTGTGGCTCTGAGGCCTGGCTGATGTGGGGAGGCTCTGCTGGGCGAGACGCTCTCTGGAAGGCAAACAGCAGCTTTTTCCAGACCAACACAGCTCTGTTTTATAAAGAGATTTCTCTCTAGCCCAATTATATTGGAAAACTCTCCCCCATTCTCTCGTGTTCTCTAGCCCCAGCTGCCCTTTGCACAGTACCTAGAGGACAACACATTCATTCTAAAGGCAGGGCTGTTTGCGAGGAAGGACGTTTGCTTGTTCTTCAGTTCCTCTCCCCCAAAACACCACTCACTGTTGATGCTGCAAATTTCTGCAGTGGATGGCAGATAGCCTATTTCGACTTCCTAACTTAGCAAATGAAGATGATTATCGTATCTCCATTGTATGAGCTGCTGTGGGCCAGGGAATTGCGAAGCATTTGATCCACCCAACTTCAACCTCATTTCACGCACACGTGTCTCTGGCTGGTTTACCACTAAGACCCTCGCAGGAGAGACAACAGGAAAGCATGAGTCACAACTTGTTTGTTAAAACAGGAAGATGTCCCAGGACCTTTCGAAGGGGGACAGGGGGTGGAATGATGAATATTTCAAGTTCTATGAATCAAATATGAATTGAACCGTAATCAGGGTTTAAAGTAGATGGCCGCATAATAAGTGCTAAACAATTCATCTTTCTGTCAGGCGGCAGAAAGTAATTTATTCATTACCATTTAAGCAAGAAAAGATCTTGTGTGTTTAAAGACAGAAAAGTTTAGTGTGTTCCATTTTACAGGGCACTGCAAAGGGCCCGAGTTGAAAGAAAGTGCTGAAAAGGGAAAAGCAGTGAAATAATCTTCAGAGCATCAAAACCTTGATTTGGCTTGGGAAATATCATTAATTCTCTTTCAGCATCCAGTGGAGAAATCAACAGGGCTTAGTTTAAGAATTCTTCTGATGAAGAACTGGCAAATTCAGTAAAGCTTGATCTTACTTTATGCATCTCAGGCAGTCCCTAAGTAGCTATGTGTAAAGTTAAAAGGTATGTATTAAGTTACATTCTTTTCCCTTTGACTTCCATTATGATTTCAGAGATATGCTTCCTTGAGACCCCAAAATACAATAAAAGCACCATTTAGGCCTCTTATGATTCACTGCAGTGTTCTACCTTTGTCAACATGCAATCGACGAGCATTAAATTGTCCCACAATACCATAAGAAAAATTTACACGTTTCTATATAATCTTAGCACATTCAGGATAAATCACATGTATTCTCCATTAAAACATGTTATGGAGCTAATTTTCATTTTACTGCAATTTTTCGTGACTCCATGGGGCTTAAGTGTATCAGCAGCCATAGTTACCAGGAGAATGCTTAAGGATTTCAGCCAAACTTATGAGTTGGATGAACCATATGGTGGAGATTTCTTGGACGGAATTTAGTTGTGCCACTTTACAAGTATCATACTGTATTCATTTGTTATTGTGTAGCAAACACTATGTTGTACTATAAAGAAACTGGTGTACAGTTCTGTTTTAAAACTTAGTGGAATTCTGGTGTACAGTTCTGTTTTAAAACTTAGTGGAATTCTGTTTAAAATGTTTAAGTCAAAAAAAAAATATCTGGCCACCTTAATAACTAAAACCAAGTCTTTGGCAAAGACCAGACTGCAAAAGCTGTTTTCTAAAATGGTTCATATATAATACCAAGCAACTCAATGCAAATAACTTTTAAGTTAATGAAGCTTTAAAGGAGAAGCTATTCAAATAAAGAAAAATACATAAAAAATAACATAATAAAAGAATTACATGATCCAAATTTAGTATATTCAAGACTCTGTGATTTGTCTTTCCTCAGAAACTGGAGTACCACCCCCACAAGCAGACAATGATCTCATGAGGGTGGACAAAGTCATTCTTTCTAATGTAGACAGGATGTAAGGAACCAAAGAAAAGTTGAGCCTAAGATTGCCATGGAAGTGTTTAGAAGGCAAAGTTATACACTTCTCATAAGCTGCAAGTTGTCATTGAGAGGGCACATGGGGTTCTATCTAGTTACATGTGCGCTAAAGCAATGGCGTTAGACCTAATGTGGATTCCTTGGAGAATTTCCCCTTCACACATGCTTCTGGGTCTTTAAGACAGCTCACACTTGAAGCCAATCTACAGGACTACTGCCTATTAACTATGATGAAAATAATCTGTCAAATCAAATATTTAAACCTTTATTGTATTTTTCAAAGTAACTCTGTATACAAGTATTGGAAACTTCAAGAGCCTAAGGAAAGAATGGAACAAGGGGGAAATTGTTTTCCAACCATGGGTGTGTTTTCAGATATCTGTGATGGTGAACAGATAAACAATGGCTTACAAGAGGAATTTCATTTGTTTTCATCTTTCTTGGAATGGAATATTGAATTTCCCCACATAGTAGTCAGAGTTTTCTTTTAGGATTTTTAAAGCTAAGCTTTATAGGAGAATCTTAAATTGAATAATCTTAAATTGCTCTCATAATTCTTTCTGTTATAGCAAGCACAGATTCCAAGGAACCACAATCCAAGGCACTGCTGTCCACTTAGCGAACACTATCTATCTTTCATCAACAACAACATCTAACCTTATTGAGTTGCCAGATACTATGCTAAGTCCTTTACATACATGATCTCAGTTATTCCTGGTAACAACCCTCTCAGGTGAATACTGTTACTATTCCCACTTGCAGGTAGAAGCTTAGAGCAATACACCATGCTGTGGCAGGTCATGGGTCAGGACGTGAACGCAGGTCAGCCTGACTTCATGCTCACGGGATTAACCATCAAGCTAAGTGGAAACAAGCTGACCCCAGAAAGGTTCCTCATATTCCTAGACCTAGAAAATGGTGGCTGGACCCTAGGGGGCAGTTGAGTACCCAACAAACACAGTTCTGTTCTACTCCCCATCTCTGCCCATAAAAGTGCTTTAATGATAAAGAGTAAAACATTTTTTAGGTAGTTCATGTCAGTTATATTAACAAGGCACCACAAAAAAATCACAGAAACCTGATTGAATGTTAATGGCCACATGTACCATAAAATACTGGCAATCGACATGGAATAGGGTGAGGTGGATGGACAGTTGCTTGGAGAATGAGAGTTGCGGATGCACGGGAAGGTACCCGAGGTGGACTGTGGATATTTCCCTCTTCTGACTTCCTCCAAAGCCACTAAGGAGAATATAAAAGCCTTCCTCCTCGCAAAGAAGTAGGGAAGTGAAACAATAGCTGAAAGGTGACCTTCGGGATTTTCTGGTATTAATAGAGTCATCATAAATGAACAGTTTTATTTCATTTTTTTGCAGGCGATATTAAGCCTAACTACAGGGTTTCTAATTCTAAGCACCAGAGAGTTATAGGGTAACTTAGGGACTCTGACACCCAAGCGACTATAAATGAGAAGAAAATGTTAAGGCTTTATTGAAAGCAGAGAAGGAAAAAAGAGACAGAATCAAATATGAAGTACCTGAGCATATCCAGTATTTTAATTTGAATAAATTGGATTGAATAAATTCCAATTTTAATATAATATTTCAAATGTTGTTCTTAAGGGTATCACAAAAAATGTTATGCAAAACATCATGTATTAGCGATCCTCCTAGAAATACTTTGCTATAAAGGTATATATTCTTATATGTATATAAGATATATATATAAAAGTATGCACATTTATACAGATTTATCATAGGATATATTTTGAAATTTGTTACCTATGTCTATGAGGAGCTTTGGCATTCACACTGTGTGATTTGTAGTCTCATTATCTATTGATACCTATTCTTTTTCTTTGAACTAAGTTTATAAGCCCCAGAGTCACACTAGCCATTATTAATCAAGGACCCATTACTATTCTTACCTCCACAGATAGATGTATTTAGGTATGATTTGTGTATTACATGATACTTCAGGTTCTTTGTGAAAAATGAGGATATTGAAATGTACATTTTCAATATATTCAAATAAGAAAGCCATTTCACAGCTCTATAGATAAAATGACCAGACTGAAACTGCACTAAACGAACACAAACCAAATAAAAATGTAAGTGAATAACAAGGTCTTACAGTTATATACAGAGTTTCCAGATTTAGAAAGCATTTACGTACTCTCTACATCATAAATGTTGCTCATTAAGATTCATTGAAGAATATTTCTCATTAATAGATGTCATTGAATAAGTGACGAAGAGGGTGATTCAGGTTAAGTTTCAAACTTTGATGAACAAAGGAAACTAGCCTTTAACATCATTCCACATAGGAGCTATAGCTGTTCCTAATTTTCAAAGAGTTTAGATCAATCAGGAAAATCCTGCTGACGTAAAGGAACCCCTACTTCAGGCTCTGCTAATATGTGTGAACATGTGAGCATGAAAATAGACTTTCATTCTAGATCCCATCAGGGACAGGTTGTACGTCCCTACAGCAACTGGGTGGGGCAGTGGAGAAAGGACTAGAAGTTAGAAATCCCAGCTCTACCAGTTACTGCCTCCCTGACTTTGGCAAATTAATTAACCTTTCTGAGCTTGATATTTTCTTAATCTCTAAAACTGAAAATATAGTATCTACCCTGAGCAATTCAAAGGACTGCATCGTGTACCCCAATGTTCATAGCAGCACTTTCGACAATAGCCAAATCATGGAAAGAGACCAAGTGCCCATCAACTGACGAATGGATAAAGAAGTTATGGTACTTATATACAATGGACTACTACGTGGCAATGAGAAAAAATGAAATCTGGCCATGTGTAGCAACATGGATGGAACTGGAGGGTATTATGTTAAGTGAAATAAGTCAGTCAGAAAAAGACAGATACCATATGTTTCCACGAATAGGTGGACTTTGTGAGACTAAGCAAAAACCAGGGGGAGGGGAAGAGGGGAAAGGAAAAAAAGACACAGAGAGGAAGGGAGATAAAACATAAGAGACTCTCAAAGACTAAGAACAAACTGAGGGTGAGGGGGATGAGGGAGGGGGGAGAGGGGGTGATGGGCATTAAAAAGGGCACATGTTGGGATGAACACTGGGTGTTATATGTAAACCAATTTGAAAATAAACTATTATAAAATTAAAAAAAAAAAAAAAAGAAATCCAAAGGACTGTGCATCAAATGAAAATGGATGCCAAGGTTTTCTGAAAGCTGTAAAACAGATATGTACTGAACTTCACAGTTAACTTGTCTCAAGAACAAAGATTAGATTGCAGTGCAGCCTTCAACATCCTATACTATCTAGCCCCATCCCATGGACGCTGCCTCAGTCTCCTCTCCATTGATCCACACACCCTCTGCTCCAGCAGCATGAATCAAATAAATTACTGTTTTCTCCCATATTTTGCATATACTTTATTGATCTTCACATGGGTATTTCATGTATGTCTCATTTGATCATGTTACTCCCTTAAGGCAGACAGAATAAGAACTGTCTCTAATTAGTAGATAAGGTTGCAAATAAATAAACTGCACGGGTCCCATATAGTCAATAAGTGGTAGCGCCAGGTGGTGAGTCCAAGTCTGTCTCTTAGTGCTGCGTCCTGTAGAGCTTCTGAATGTCTCTTCCTGGACTAGGTAGTAAAATTTACTTTTACCTTTATAGAGGGGTGAGACTTCTCCCTCTCCACCTCTATGCTGTCCAATGCAAAACTCTGCATAGAATATGAAGCCAGTTAAGACTAGTGATCCTGAACTGATGTGTGAGAGCTGAGAGGGACCAGGTTCTCCTCTGGGTGGGGGGTAGGACTGGTCAGAGTGTAGGGGCTATGGCCTGAATCAATGTGGCACTCCTCAAATTCATATGTTTAAGTCCTAACTCTCCTTTGTGACTGTATCTGGAGATACAGCTTTATGGAGGCAATTCAGGTTAAATGTAAGTAATTTAGGAGGTAAATAAGGTTACATTTCAGAGGTAATTAAGGTTAAATTTACTGAGAAGGCAATTAATTAAAAAAAATTAAGGTTAAGTTAAAGTTAAATAAGGTTAAGATAAATAGGGTTAAATGAAGTTTAAATAAGGTTAAAAAAAGTAATTAAGGGTGGGGCCCTAACTCAATAGGATCGGTGGCCTTATGAGAGAAAGAGATCCTTCTCTCCCTCCCCCCCTTTCCCTCTCCCTCCCTCAATCCCTCCCTCTCTATCTCCCCCCCCCACTTGGGAACACAATGGAAAGGTGGCCATTGGCAAGCCAGAAAGAAATCTCTTACCAGAAACCAGACATGCTGGCATCCTACCCTTGGACTTCGAGCCTTTAGAAGTATGATAAAATTAATTTCTGTTGTTTAAACCTCCTATCCGTGGTCTTTTTTATGGCAAGCTTGGGCTGAAGGTGAAGTCCATAATGACCCACCTCACGTGATTAATGGGTTTCACTTCTCACTTCTTCCTCTGGTGGAATCTGTTTAATTGTAGTATTAATGATGACCATGTCAAAAATCATTTTCAGGCCAGGAAGAGACTCCACTTTGTTTATGGACTCAGAAAGTGTGGGATAGCTTTACTCATGTCAAATATTACCTGTGTGTCAAAGAGGTATTTTTAAAGGACATTTAAAAATACTTTGAACTGAATGAAAATGAAAAATGAAAATCTAAATTTGTGGAACACAGTTAAAGCAGAGCTGAAAGGGAATTTTATAGCACTAAATGTTGACACTAGAAAAGAATGAAATTCTCAAATAATAATCTATGCTCCCAAACCAGAAAAAGAGGGGAACCTAGGTGGCTCATTCAGGTAAACGCCCGACTTTGGCTCAGGTCATGATCTCACAGTTCATGGATTTGAGCCCTGCATATGGCTCTGTGCTGACAACTCAGAGCTTGGAGCCCAATTCAGATTTTGTCTCTCTCTCTCTCTCCCTGCCCCTCCCCTACTCACGCTCTGTCCCTTTCAAAATAAACATTAAAAAAATTTAAAAATGAAATCAGAAAAAGAACAAAATAAACCCAAATAAACCTAAAATAAGCAGAAGGAATGACCTAATAAATATAAGAGCATAAATCAATAAAATTGAAAACAGAAGAATAGAATAATCCCTACACAAAGCTAATTTTTTTGAAAAGATCAATAAAATTGACAAATATCTAGCAAGAATAACAAAAGGAGATGGCAAGACACAGATGACCAATATCAGGACTAAAATAAGGGATCCCACAAATTCTGTAGTCAGCAAGAGGATAACCAGAGAATACACGAACAAATCTACACATATACATTTAATGATTTAGATAAAATGGGCCAATTTTCAAAAACACAAACTATCACAATTTACCCAATAGGAAACAGATAATTTGAATACCCTATAGCTGATAAGGAAGTTGAATTTGCCATTTAAAAACTCTCCAAAGAGAAATCTCCAAGTCCAGTTGGTTTCATTGGAGAATTCTACCACATATTTAAAGAATTAATGCCAATTCTACACAATCTCTTCAAGAAAACTAAAAAGGAGGTATGCTCTCCAATTCATTTTATAAAGCTCAAATTACCTGATGCCTAAACAAAACAGAGACAGTGCAACAACAAAAAAAGAGAAACTACCGACCAATTATTTCTCCTGTGCATAGATGCAAAAATCCTTAACAAAATAGTGGCAAATAAAATTCAGTAAAATATAGAAATAATTATGCAGCATGACCAGGTGGGATTTTTGCAAGTGATGCAAGTGAGTATTTTGATTCAATACTCAAAAATCAACCAATATAACCCATCACATTGACCGGAGAAAGAAAAATCATATAATCATATCAATTGAAGCAGAAAAATCAATAGACAAACTCAACACCCATTCATTGATAAAGTAAGTCTTCGAAAAAACCCTATGGTTAACATCGTACTTAATGGTAAAAGAGTCAATGCTTTCCTACAAAGATTGAGAATAAGGCGAGATGTCTACTCTAACCAATTCTATTCAGAAAGGAAGAAATAAACTTGTCCTTAGTTTCAGATGACATGATTGTCTATATAGAAAATCCCAATAAAAAAATGTGTAGCTAATAAATGAATTCAGCAAAGTTGGAGGATATATGATCAACATATAAAAATCAATTGTATTTCTATGGGGTGCCTGGGTGGCTCAATCGGCTAAGTGTAGGACTTTGGCTCAGGTCATGATATCACGGTTCATGAGTTCAAGCCCTACGTTGGACTCTGTGCTGACAGCTCAAAGCCTGGACCCTGTTTCAGATTCTGTGTCTCTCTCCCTCTGTCCCTTCCCTGCTTATGCTCTGTCTCTTTCTCAGAAATAAGTAAACATTAAAAAAATAAAAAATAAATAAAAATAAAAAATAAATTGTATTTCTATATACCAACAATGAACACATGGGCATCAAAATAAAAAAATCTAATATTAATCAATACTTAGGTATAAATCTAATAAAACTTTCATAGAACTTGTGTACTGAAAACTACAAAATGCTGACAAAAGAAATCAAAGATCCAAATAAAAGGAGAGACATACCAAGTTCATGTTAAAAGTAATGATATCACTTCCCAAATTGAATCATAGGTTTATAGTAGGAATGAATAATGACCACCCAAAATTATCTGGTCCTAATCCCTGGAACCTATAAAGTAAATATTACCTTATATGGAAAAGGGTCTTTGCAGATATGATTAAGTTAAGAATCTTGGCATGGAGAGATTATTCTGGATAGGTAGGTGATTGGACCAATCCAATCACAAGTGTTCTTATAAAACAGTAGCAGAGAGTAATTATATGCACAGAGAAGACAAGGTGATCTAATAACAAGGATAGAGGATGGAGTGATGTGGCCAAAAAATGCTGGAAGTCACCAGAAGCTGGAAGAGGCAAGGAAAGGATTCTCCTTGTAGAGCCTTATGAGAGACAGTTGACCTACTTACACCTTGATTTTGGATATCTGGCCTCCAGAAATATGAGAGAACACCTTTCTGTTATTTTAAGCCACAAGTTTATGGTAATTTGTCAGAGCAGCCACATAAAACTAATACAAGGTTTAACACAATTCCTATAAAAATCCTAGAAGATTTTTATAGATATAAACAAGATAATTCTAAAAATTACATAGAAAGAAAAAGAAACTAGAGTAGCTAAAACATTTCTGGAAAATAAGAACAAAATGCAAAGAATTGGGGCGCCTGGGTGGCTCAATTGGTTAAGTGTCCAACTCTTGATTTGGGCTCAGGTCATGATCTCACGGCTCATGAGACTGATCCCCATGTCCCCATGTCCAGCTCTGTGCTGTCTACTTGGGATTCTCTCTCCCTCTCTCTCTGCCCCTCTCTCCCCCAAAATAAAAAGAAAATTAAAAAAAAAAAATGAAAAGAATTACTCTACCTGATTTCAAGATATCATACAGTTATAGTAACGAAGACTGTGAGGTGCCAGTGGAGTAGTATTATATACTATATACAATATTATTTTATACAGTATATATTATATTATACAGTATTATATAATATATACAATAATGCAGTGGGGACACATAGATCAACAGGCCAGAATGAGAACACAGAAAGAGGCCCACACACAAGCATGCCCATATTCTTGAAAAAAGTACAAAAGTAAATCAATGGAGCAAGGTTAGACTTTGCAAATGGTCCTGGAGCAATTGGATATCTATTAACTCAAATCATATCATAGACTTAATTAAGTAGAAAATGTAAAACTATAACGTTTTTAGAGAAAAATTAGAAAATTTGGGAGATATAGGACAAGTCAAAGTGTTCTTAGACTTGATACCAAGAGGACTAAAATAAAAGTGGAGAAATTATATCTCATCACGATTAACAGTTTTCATTCAGCAAAGGACCCTGTTCAAAAGACAAAGGGAGAAAAATTTTGCAAATCTGAGAAAAGACTAGTATCTGGAATACATGAAGAACCTCAAAACTCAAATGGGCAGAAGACACGAAAAGACATTTCACCAAAGAGGATATATAGAAAGCAAAGAAGCACATCATAGATGCTACATATCATTAATTATTAGGGAAATGCAAATTAAAACCACAATGAGACATCACTACATACCTATCAGAATGGCTAAAATTTTTTAAAGTGACAATACCAAATACAAGAAAGGATACAGAGAAACTACATCACTTCTACATTACTGGTGGAAAGGTAAAATAGCATAGCTACTCTGAAAAACAGTTTGGCAACTCCATATAAAAGTAAACATGCAATAACCACAGGATCTAGCTATTGCACTCCTGGAACATTATCCCAGAGAAATGAAGACATTTCATACACAAAAAAATTGTACTTGAAATTTTAGCGCAGCTTTATTCATCACAGCCCCAAATGTTTTTCAATGGGTGAATAGTTAAATGAATTATAGGACATCTATACCATGGAATACTACTCAGCAAAAAAAAAAAAATTAAACACATGAACAAACAAAAAACGAGCCACCAATGCATGCAATGTATCCGTGTTTGCAAGGGTTAAGGAAGGGATGGCAATGGAAGAGGTGTGGCTATAAAAGGCAAGATGAGACATCCTTGTGGTATTGGAACTGTTCTGTATCTTAATTCTATCAATGTCAATCTCCTGGCTGTGATATTATATTTAAGTTTTACAAGATGTTACTACTAGCAGAAACTGGGTAAAGAGTAAACAGAATCTTCTATATTACTTTTTAGAACTGCATGTGAATCTATAATTATCTCAAAATAACAAGTTTAATTAAAAAATATAAAGTTGCTATTAAAACTTCAGCTGGGAATTAAACCCAACACAGAATTTTGAAGTAAACTTGAAAACAAATCAATATGTCAATGAAGTGAGTGAACAGAACCAGCGTTCAAACCAGAAGTTTATGGAAGTCTATAAAGTACATTGCCCTTTATTGACTCCATTCTCCCTCAGGAGGCACCTCAAATTTAATACTTAAAGAACTCTCTTAAACCATGATTGGCATCTCAGCAATGATGGGAAATGGAGTCAGGAAACTGGGGCACCGGTACTTGCTAACAGCATGACCACGGGCAACCACTGTAAGCCTCGCTTTCTCACCTGCAACTCAGAGGTAATTGTCTACCATGCTAGTCTTTTGTGAAGTTTAAATGAAATAATACCTCTAAAGGGTCCGGTACATGACAGTTACTTCAGTACATAACAACTTTTGCCAATATCAATATTCAGTAATTAGTATTCACTCTCAAGAAGTACCTACCACCTAGAAGGATGCTGCAGATATGTCTATATTTCTGTATCTATATCTAGCTACATCTTGTTTCTAAGATGCACAAACAATATCTCCATGGGAACCTACGCTGTCAGGGAACTTGTTGGTGGCAATAACAGAATACCAAAGATGACAGGATTGGGGATGTTGGAGCAGGGCAACAGGGTCTGGGTTCTTACAAGGGTCTCTTCCTTTCTCTTCTTTCTGCTTCTGAATCTTCTCTGAGCTTCCTGCGTGACTGCTTTGTGCCCCACCCACTTATTGAGCAGCCCGAGTTTTGCCCTATCAGTTCCCCCTGCTCTCATACGATCTTCTCAGTGAACTGCAGAAGATCAACCTCACTGGGGTCCAGAAGATCTGGAGATAACCCTGGCACCACCTCTCATTAGCCAGATGGCCTTGGGTAAATCTCTCTACCTGATCCTTGTTTTACCCACATATAAAAAAGCAGATAATGAACCTGCTTTGCAGAATGGGTACAGGAGTTAAAACAGCCCATGTGAGGTAAGTACATGGCATCCAGCACACAATACATGTGGAACACATGCTCATTCCTGCTCCTCTTAGAGACAGAGATGATGCCAGCCTCTTAAAGTAAATAGGATTTCCACTGCAATATTGGCCACTTAAAAAGAGTCGGAAAGTAGCTACAATTAGTCTTGTCTACAAAATCACTCTGCCTCTGACTTTATAATACAGACCTTATTGCAATGAAAATCTAGCTTTCACATAGAATTTAAGGACAGATTACAAGTCTCACTCTATTTCACTGCTCCTCAGAAAAATTGTCAGACCCCAAAGAAAGGACAGAGTCACTCACACTTCTAGGTTGCTTGAAGATAGCTTTGGCAAGAGATCAGAAACAAAAGCACCTCAATAAGCCATTCCAAAAGGCTTCTCTTTCCTAGAGGCTCTGCCATGTCATTGCATGGCTAAGGAACACCTGGCCAGCAGGGCTCTCTGTTCCTCGCTCCTGCCAGGATCAGCCCCAGAAAGGAACCCTCTGCACATTAAAGGGAATGTATCTCAGAGTCTCATGAATTTCTTTCTTTCATGTATCTCCCTGCCTCATTCCACTATGGATCTGAAGAAGCTTACAAGATTTCATACTCCAAAATAGAAAGCTATAAATAATTTAATAAATCAAGAGCAGAGAGACACATTTAGAATAGAAAATCAAGACCAAGGCAATGTTATGTTGCAACTCTGTGGGCCATACGCCTCCACAGGTAACAACGTTGTGCTGAGAATGTGGTTCTGAGCTTCCTGGCAGCAAAAGCTAAAAGAGAAAAATTTGATAAACAAATTCCTGCTTTAAGGAAAACACTCAACAGTTTCCAAATGAAGTGACACTTTTCCTGACATTTGAATCTAAAAGAGCCATTTCTTGGCGCACCTGGGTGGCTCAGTCAGTTAAGCATCCAGCCTCGGCTGGGGTCATGATCTCAGGGTTTGTGAGTTTGAGCCCCATATTGGGCTCTGTGATGACAGCCTGGAGCTTGGAGCCTGTTTCTGTTTCTGTGTCTCCCTCTTTCTCTGCCCCTCTCTCCTACTTGTGCGCACGCGCGCTCTCTCTCTCTCTCTCTCTCAAAAATAAATAAAACATTAAAATATTAAAAAAAAATAAAAATAAACAAAAGAGCCATTTCCTGGGTGTGCCTTTCTATAGGAGACACAGACTGGCAAACAGCATCCTCACAGCATGTCCACAAAGGTACAGTTCTGGGTTCTATGTTGCTTCACCCATGTACCCTTCTAGGGTAAACTGTAGCAGCAGTTCTGGGAAACATAGATCTAACATGCTGGGTTTTGATGTCCAATTTATGGATAAAATTTAATAAATGTAACTTTAATTATTTAAGGTTTCTAAAAACATGTTTGGGGGAAGAGGATCGGGAGACGTAGATGCTGGGAAATGGAAGGCAGCACCCAACTCAGGGAATTAGACAGTGGGGGAGGTCCAGTGCTTTGTGCCTTGTTCCTCTCAGATCTTTATGATTCTGTGTGGTCAGCTCAGGTACCTGGTGGATTCTCACACTCACTCCCCCATCATATAACTATTAAGCCAGGTATGTGTTGGACAATGAGGAATTAGCTTCAAAATGACAGCCATGTCTTTATCGGCTCATCATAAGTGAGGGAAGAAAGACATTGAGCAAGTAATTACTGGTGTAGTCACTGTTACCAATGGAGAAACACTGGTGTTATGGAAGGGACTGACTGTAGGTCAATGTTAGTCTAGTGGGCAGAGGAGTCTCCTTGAGAAACCTAAATATAAGCTTAGAGCTGAAGGATGAGGAGGACATAGTTGTGGAAAGAAGCTTATAAACTGGGAGAAGAACATGTACAAATTCTCTAAGAACATTCCAGAAATTGGAGATGTGAGAACATTGTAGAAGCCCAAAACAGTATGGCAAGAGGGAGAGAAAGAATGGCTGACAGCAAGGCTGATGACAGGAAGTGGTACAGTGAACTAAGGGTCTCAGAAGCCTTGCCAAACTAAGATTTTAATTTTATCCTAAAAGAAACAGGCAGCCATTAGCAGGTTGTAAGCAAGGGAATTATGCCAGTTCACAATTCTGTTCATCATTAGCTGCTGTGTGAAAAAAACGATGAGAGAACAAGAGTGGAGGCAGGGAGACCATAGTCTTCCTAAGATTAGGTTATTTGGGTTGGGGTGGGGGAAGGGTGAGAGTCTTGAGAGAACAATAGATCGGTATGCACTGGAAAAGAAAAGATGACCGCATTAGACTCTGAAAGCCAATGCAGTGGCTTGCAAGTTTAGCACTGTAAGTACATGCATTGTGAATCATGTCTGCTGACGCAACAGCCCCTGGGAAAGGCAGGGGCCCTGAGACAGACACTAATAACAATGCAAAGTCATTCATGCTTTTATTGTTCAATTATAATGAGTCCACTCATCACGGTAATAATAATAATGATGTGTTTGAATAACATAATTGCTTAATAGCCATTCCTTACCACCACCACCACCCCCTACCATTAGGATGAAACTAAAATCATCTAGAGTATTTATCATTCTAAAAGAGGCCAAAAAATTGGTTTTCTGTGTTAGTGGCTTTTAAGAATTAAATTATATACAGGATCCAGTTATTTCTGCAGCTTTAAAGGGGAGTTTTCACCGAAGGTAGCAAAATGCATACGGATTATTTTTTCAGGAAAATCCCTTCCATATTAACAAAATCTTCTTCATGGAATTCAAGTAGTCTCTGGACCTTGGTTTTGCCATTCCTAGCGGGCAATCAGATGATATTTGCGGTTCTCAAATCCAGTCTTGGGGCCCCTTCCAAGACTCTGGGAGTGGATCCTGGGTATCTGGATTCTAAGGTGCTCCTTGAGTGATTCCAATGATCACTTGAGGCTGTGAACCACTGGCTTGGCTGAACTCTAAGGTTCCTTCTATCTCCAAAAGTCTAGGACTCTGCTATTCAGTGTGGTCAACATGGGAGCCTGTTAAACACACAGAGTGTCAGGTCTCACCCAGACTCGTTGAAACAGAATCTACTTTTTCAATGTGAGTCCCAGGAGATTGAACACAGATTAAAATTGAGAAGCTCTAGTCTGGGAGTCTACCTTTCACAGGTGGTCCTTATTTCCTAGAGTTCAGTAAAACCTGGCAGCTGGGGAAGCCAACTTTCTAGGAGTTGTACAACAACTCGGCAGCTGAGCCTAAAATATAGCTTTGTGTCCTTTATCAGCAAGGACACAATGCCTCTCTCACAGCCATAAATAAGCTCTGAGAAAAGAAGCTGAATCAGCAAAGGTAAATCAAGTCCTGGATTGTGCTGGCTCATGCATATATTGGGAGACAAGTAAAAAAAAAATGAAGCACTAAAATCCTGTGCATATTTCTTTAAAATATATAAATAGTAGATAATCAGAGGTTGACTTCAAATCTGGGTCTGCATAAATTTCCCCTCAGGGATACTGTATATCCTCCTTCCTTTCAATTTCTTTTTCCACTGGGTCCTTCTAATTCTGTGTTCTGTTTTGCAGTTTCCCTCGTCTTAGACCTGGATCTCACCTTTTCAGCTCTTCTTAAAAAAATCCAAACTTCATAAGCTACAATAGCAACAAAAATCTGCTATAATTTCTTCCATCTAAAGTAGGTGGATAATTTCCAAATCTTTTTTCCATCCTCACCTCTCCACATGCATTCAAACCCAATCTGCCTACTGTCTTCAGGAATTTATTCATTAACATTTATTGTCATTCATTTGACTAACATGCATTGAGCATCAGGTATCATAGTAGGTGAGAATAAATTAAACCTGTCTCTACTCTTTGGGACCCTATAGTTTATCAGGATTTAAACTTCAGGAATAATAATACCTAACAGAAAGTGAAAAGTGAAGATTTAGAGAGAAAAAATAGTTTGGGAGAAAGCCAAAGGAGAATCCTTTTAGTTGGTGAAAAATAAATGTTCCTTGAACACCATGATGGGTTTTAAATATGCACTGAAAAGTTAAAATATAGGTAGGTGTTTAATTTTCCAGGGCCAGCACTGGAAAGAAAGAAAACCAGGAAAGAAAACAGCATATGCACATGCAAAGACAATGTGGTTACCACATAGAGGGTTAGCAGACAATTCAATCTAGCAAAATTGACTTGAATGGCCCTGTATGAAGAGAAGTAATGGAAAAATATGTTGAGAGATGAGGGGGAGATTTCAATTTTAGGGTAAGAAATTTGAGCTTTATTCTATAAGCAATAGGAGCCACAGAAGGCTTTTCAATAGAACAGTGACATAGCCAAGTCTGAGATTTTGGAGGAAATTACTGATAAAAGAGTATTGAGCCCTGAAAACCCAGAGGAAGGGCATCATAAAAAGTTTGGTACAGAGCAATGAGGGCCTAAGCTAAGAGCTGGCAGAGAAGAGGGCACAGGGGCAAGAGATGTAATGGTGATAAAGGAGACTACATTTGGTGTCCAAATAGGTTGAAATTTGTTAGTGATTTGCAAGGAAGAGAAAGAAGTAAAAGCAATGGCAAAAGTCTAGATCTGGATGTCTGGGAAGATGATGGTACTAATTCGGGAACCAATACGGTTATTTTGAAGTAAAGGCAGTAAATTCAGTTTGAGCATCTTCGGTCTGTCATGCCAGCAAGAATCGAGGAGGCAATTGTAAATATTTAACTGAAGATGGGAAGAAACTGAAAGCACTGATCTGGGGATCATCTTTCTAGAAATGAGAGGCGAGGCTGTGAGATTGAGTACTATAGGAGAAAGAAAAGGAAGAGGAAGGCACCAAGGGTGTTTCGTTGGATGTTCTAAAATCAATACGGCAATTCATTCTTTCTTATCTATCTACCCTCCCCTGACCAGCACATCCTTCACAGCAGCTTTCTCTGACTTTGTCTATCAAAGCTCTTCATTCAGATATGCCTGTTAAGTCTTAAACTTGACAGAAGGCATAAAGATGCTATTGAGGCATTGGGAAGAATGCTAGCCTGAGAGACATAGATTCTAGTTCCAGGTCTGCACTAATTCCCTTGAGATTTGGCATAGCTAATCCTCTTTCTCTAGTCTTGAGTTTGTATCTGAAGTGGTAAGGAGTAGGCTAGAAGATCCACAGGGTAACTCTTGAGTCTTTCTACTCTAACATGAAAGAGATTATGAAGACCAGCTCTTTCTCTCTCTATGACATCACTCAAATATGCCACATTTCTCCTTTCCAATGCCAAATCACTGATTGTTTGACACCTCTATTACTAAATTTATTTGGCCAGCTGGATGCTTCAGCCAAGATCATTTCAGGTTTCTAATGACTTATTTCATACTGTATAAAAAATTGAGGTCTCAATCATTACTTGGGTCCTACCTGTTTCTTCTCATTTTCTGCCATGATTAGTAAAACGGCCACCCCAACATTAAGTAGTACAATTTTAAACCATTATACATTTATACAGAACTATTTCAAGAAATAAACATCCAGGTAGAGTTATTCTTTAAAGTGATCCTTATTCATGTGATATTTAATCACCTCCTTTATTAAGAGAAATGCCAATATCTATCACACTTATTTGACCTGGTGTTGAATCCTATCACTGTTCAGGGCAACAATATAGACTTATTTGGGGGAAAATCCCTCTTCTCCTTGATGTCATTCATAACTCTGGCTCTCTCTGTCTTATATAATCAGACCCTCTTCTCTGAGCTGGCTGAGAAAAATCAGGGGAGGAGAGGTGATGGGGTGCTATAATGATAGAAATCTGGTATTTTCTTTCTGTCTTTTATTATTCCTTGCTTAGAGCTGCTTCCAGCTTTCCCTGTGGTTTCAGAAACACAAAGAAAGTATAGTCATGTTGGCACGTCTTTGCATCAGAATAAATCCCAGTAACTATTTTTTTTAAATTAAAGGTTTTTTTTTCTTTTTTTTAGTTTTGCTTTGTTTTTTACTCTCCAGGGATAACAGAATCTTCTCTATTCATGTAGGAATCCAGTTGTTAGCTATTGTGTTTGCTGATAATTTAAAAAAGTTTACATCCCTTAGCAACCAGATATGCTCACAGTTTGTCTCTGACACAGACAGAAGACCTTAAAAATACAAAAACCCAACCTCTACTAAAAACAGTTTTCTAAAAGTATGTCTTCAAAAAGGTAATTTTACAACAACGCTTGCATAGATAATTTCTTAAACAGAGAGTTAAAGTGGTTTCAGAAAATCAGGCTTAATTTTAATGGTCCTCACTTACTTGGCTCATTCCCTTAGGAATATTTGGTAAATAGTCGAAGTGTCTGGATTTCATTGGCTCTGGATATAGGGACCCCATGCCAAGCCCCAGATGTCAGATCTCCATGGAGTTGGGCACATCTCACAGCCTCAGTGGCCTTGGTGACTTCGCAAAGTCAATATCACCAGGACCAATCCTTGGGAGCAACAAACCAAGAAAGGCTCCTTCTTTGCTTTTCCTCTTTTGCTCGATTTTGTAATATTTTTGTTACCACCAGGTGGTAGTAGGTAGGTGCATCCATGGGACAGGTAGAGTTACCAAAGTGTAAAGGCTCACTTTCAGGAAATTACCAAAATAAACTGTTTAATGAGAGTATGGAAATCTTAATTAAATAGGATCAATATTACACACCGAACAAAAACAAAAATACGAATATAATTGAAGTGTTTTTCCTTGTAGGAAAAGTCACCCTGTGTGTGTGTGTGTGTGTGTGTGTGTGTGTGTGTGTGTGTGTGTGTCTGTGTCTGTGTGTCTGTGTCTGTGTGTTAATCTTAGAACAATTAACTAACTTGGCTTCCTGCACATAAGACCCAATAGTCAACTTGATGAATGTCTTATACTTCCACCCACATTCTCCTCATCCGGGGAAAAGAGAAGTCTCACATTCAAATTTCAGATTCAAAATACTTCTGTGTATCAATTTCATGAAAAAAGAAAAAAAAAAAACCTTGCTCCATTAAAGTAATCATAAGATCTTATAATTTTATGGCTAGAGGAGCTACAGAGATATTCTAATTCAAATACCCTCACTTTACAGATGGGGAAGTGGATTCCAGAGAAGTTGTGTGATTTATCTCGTCACCCAGAGTGTTAGTAGCATGGACAGGAGCTCAGTGATTATAACTTCAATCAGGCTTTTGTCTCCTCTTCCACCAAGCTGCTCCTGTTAAGGTCATCAGTCACCTCGATGTTGTCAAATCCAGTGGTTAGTCCTCAGCCCTAAGATGCTCCTCCTGGACCATCCTTAGCATTTGTCCACAACTGATCACTCTCACTCCCACATTTTCTTCACTTGACTTCCAGGATACAGACACTTGTGGTTCTCTTCTCTCCTCGTTGGCCTGTCTTTAACCTCTTTTGCTGGTTGCTCTTCATATCCCCAACTTGCTAATGCTGGTGTTCCCCAGAGCTCAGCCTTTGGACCTCTGCTCCTTTTCAGCTCCACTCATTCCCATAAGAAATCTCATCCAGTCTCCTGGATTTCAATGGCATCTCCATAGTGAAGAGCCCCCCAAGTTGCATCTTCATCCCAGTTCACTCTCCTGAATTCTAGGCCCATTTATCTCTCTGCTTTTTTAAGATCTCCTCTTTGACATCTAATAGATGTCTAAATTTTCCATGTCAAAAATTAAATTCATGACCCACCCACACAAACTTGGTCCACGAAAAATCATTTGTAACCCTGATTTTGCAATTCTATCCTAGTAGTCCAAACCATTGCAATTACTCTTGTTTCCTTTCTTCCTTTCACATTCCACATCCAAATCTTTGGCTCTACCTCCAAAATATACCTCAAATCTGGCCAATTGCTACCTTCTTTCCTGCTAGTATCTGTTTACCATTTTTTTTCTTGCCAGGATTCATTTCTTGCAAATGTCTTCCACATATTTATCTGCTTCAGCCCCCTACTGCACTATAGTCTCAACACACCAGCTAAAGTGATCTTTTTAAAACTTAAGTTAGAGCATGTCACCCCCTTGCTCCAAACCTTCCAAAGGCCTTCCATATCTCTAAGAGTAAAAGCCCAAGTTCTTACAAGACCCTATGCAGCCTGTCCCTAAACCCTCTCTGACTTCATCGCCTGTTACACTTCCCTGGGCTTACTCTGCTCCAGCCACAGGACCTCCTAACTATTCCTAACATTCCAGGCATTCTCCTATTTCAGAGTCTTTCTGTTTGCTCTTCCCTCCGTCTGGATGCTCTCCCCCAAGATGTCTACATGGCTCATTATCTTTTTTCCTTCAGATCTTTGCTAAAATGTCAACATTCACACAGGGCTTTAACTGACTGCACTTAAAAAAATTATACTCCACTAATTCCCACATTCCCAGCCTTATTATTCTTTATAGTATCTATTCTCTTCCAACACACTGTATGTTCTATTTATTTATTTTTTTTCTGTCTGTTTCTATGAGAACATAAGCACCAGGAAAGCAGGAATTTATGTCAGTTCCTTTCATTGATGGATCTCCAGTGTTTAGAACAGTTCCTTACACATATGTGTTTTGTGTTGAATAAATAGTTGTGGTATGAATGAATGAATGAGTGAATGAATGAATGCCTCCAAGTCCAATCTCCTTCTACTATAATATATGAATTGTTTTCTAGTTTCATACTCTTCTGGCCTTGCAAAAATCAGTCTCTAATACTGCTGCTCCTAATAATGTAACTAATGTTGGAGAATTCAATATGGCAATGAACTTCTGCCGCCACTTCTTTATTTGGGCATATAAGGCTTTTTCTCTAGGATCTCTTTATTTCTTCATTAAGCACTCTACTTGCAGTTTGGATGCACTGTCACCAGTAAATCACTCAGAAGCTCTATACCTCTAACCTGTATCCTCCTCCCCCTACACACTGTCCCAGGCCAGTGTCCTGTTGGGTCACTTACAGAAGTTTCTCTATTGGTCTCCTTGTTCTCAGCCTTTTCCCTCTAATTTCTCCTCCCCCCTGCAAACCAGAATGATCTATCTAAGTGGTCTTAATCTTTTAGGTTTTAGTGACCACTTATTTTTACTTGTCAGCAGACTCATAGACCAGAGGATCTCCATTTAAAGTTCCATCTCTCACCTTAAGCCAGGCTCTGAAGATGTCTCCAGGTCTCAGGGAGCTGTAGAAGGCAATTCATATTCCCTGACCAATATGGTACTCAAACCTGGCCTGAACACTCAGCCTTACATGAACCATCAAAGGCTCTCTTTCACTTGGAAAAGTGTTTTCTTTACCTTGGTCATCCATGGACCTGCTTCATGATTTTTTCCATAATTGTGTGCTTCTCATATTATGGACTTCATCTTCTTCTTAAAATCAACTCACATTTATGAACTTAAATCTAGCTTAAAGAGTCTATGTCACTATTATTACTTCCATGAACTGAAAGGTGCTGTCATTTGTTATGAATAGGAGGTAACCTTAAAATTAAATATAAACTCTTCAAATGGCAAAGAGCATTGGGTAATCTGTAAATGCACATCATAGTGTGGGAGACCCAGGCAGAGAGAATAGAACCCTGGTTCCTGCCCATGGCCTGTTCAGTGCCCTCCAGGAACACAGACCTTGTTAATGTTTTTCCCATGCTTGTCTTTCATGACTCTCTGATTTTGTTTGCCTTTGCCTGAAAAGGCTATCCCAACTAAAATTTAGTTTGACTTTTTGTTTGTTTGTTTGTTATTATCATTAAAGTGTTACACACACAGAGTTTAGAAAGTCAATTAGTGTTCCAGGCTTACAATACAAAGCAGTTGCCTCACCATCCTAATTCTCATCCCCAGAGCAAACACTTTCAATCTTTTTCCCTTTTTTGGATTGTGATAAAATATATATAACATAAAATTTATCACTGTAACCATTTTTAAGTGTAGGGTTCTGTGGCATTAAATATATTCATATTGTTATGCAACCATCACTGCCATCATTCATCTCCAGAACTTCCTCTTTTTCCCAAACTGAAGTTTCACATCTATTATCAATAATTCCCATTTCCCCCTCCTCCCAGGCCATGGCGGGCACCATTATACTTCTGTTTCTATGAGTTTGACTAATCTAGATCCCTCCTATAAGTGGAATCATGGAGTATTTATTCTTTTGTTACTGGATTATTTCACTCAGCACAATGACTTCAAGGTTTATCCATGTTATAGTACATCACACTTTCAATTCATCCCAGGACTTCCTTTCACCTTTATGCTGGGAATTCTCTTTTCATTTCTTCTGGATAGATCTCCTGTTTCCAGATTCCTATGTTTTCTTATTTCTTATTTTTATTCCTTAATTTAGATACAGAACATCCTCCAGTATATTTTTAAGAAGAAAGGGTACATACAAAGTAAACTATTTTAGACTTTACACTTGTAAAAGTATCTTTATTTTAACTTCACATTTAATAATAGTTTGTCTGGGTATGGAATTATAGGTTGGAAATTATTTTCCTTTGGGATTTTGAAGGCATTTATCAATTAACTTCTATATCCCCAAATTGCAGATATTATTCTGATTACTCATTATTTGTATGTGATGTCTATATTTTTCATCTAAAAGACGTCCAATCTTTCCTTGTTTTCTAGTCTTCTCAAATTTCACAATTATGTGTTGTTGTGCATGCCTTTTATATTGTGGAATTAATTGTATTGTACACCTTCTGAAGTTATTGCGTGTGTGTATGAGAGAGAGAGAGACAGAGAGAGAGAGAGAGAGAGAGAGAGAGAGAGAGAGAGTTTAAAATTTATTCATGTTCCCTGCATTTATATGGGAACCCTTTCCCCCTCTTTGCTTTGATTTGCTTCTTGGTTTTGGTTTCATACTGTTTTTTTTTTTCCTGTTAAAACTCTACAGTTTTTTTAGAACTATGATCAATGTCTGGTGGTCTTTCTCCTTTCTTATTTAAGATTGGGAGAAACTGAAAGTCAACTGGGACCTCTGTGTGCATGGATCAGGGCTGTTGCCTTGTACACTTCATAGGAGGGTGACTGGGCCAGGACCTAACCATTGTATAAAGGATCCCCCATGTCAATATGAGTATAATTTTCTCTTGGGTTTGCCAGTTTCCTCAGAGAGGAACCTTCTGCTTTCCTTCCTGGCTGGGAGGGTATAAGCGTGGCTGCCATTCTTCTGAAGCCTGGAGTGGAGAGGAACAAGCTAGGGAATGTTTAGGATAGAGACTCCCTTAATCCCCCAGTAGGCAGTATGATCTCACCTTTGCCTGTGTCCTAGACTCTATCCTTAGATTCTATTTGGGGGCTCCTCTATTCTTTCCCTCAGCTGGCCTACTTTCATCCTTCAGCCTTTATATATGGCTTCCCCTGGCCTTCTTTGTTCCCTTGCCAGCCTTAAGTTCAGATATAATATCCCTGTTATTTTTTTTTTTTTTTTGCATTTATTTTTTTTTCTTTTTTTTTTTTTTTTTTATTATAATAGTTTATTTTCAAATTGGTTTACATATAACACCCAGTGTTCATCCCAACATGTGCCCTTTTTAATGCCCATCACCCCCTCTCCCCCCTCCCTCATCCCCCTCACCCTCAGTTTTTTCTTAGTCTTTGAGAGTCTCTTATGTTTTATCTCCCTCCCTCTCTGTGTCTTTTTTTTCTTTCCTCTCTTCCCCTCCCCCTGGTTTTTGCTTAGTTTCACAAAGTCCACCTATTCGTGGAAACATATGGTATCTGTCTTTTTCTGACTGACTTATTTCACTTAACATAATACCCTCCAGTTCCATCCATGTTGCTACACATGGCCAGATTTCATTTTTTCTCATTGCCACGTAGTAGTCCATTGTATATAAGTACCATAACTTCTTTATCCATTCGTCAGTTGATGGGCACTTGGTCTCTTTCCATGATTTGGCTATTGTCGAAAGTGCTGCTATGAACATTGGGGTACACGTGCTCCTATGCATCAGCATTCCTGTGTCTCTTGGGTAGATTCCTAGCAGGGCTATTGCTGGCTCATAGGGTAGCTCTATTTTCATTTTTTTGAGGAACCTCCACACCGTTTTCCAGAGTGGCTGCACCAGTTTGCATTCCCACCAACAGAGAATTATCCACCATGATCAAGTAGGATTCATCCCTAGGTTGCAGGGATGGTTCAATATTCGCAAATCAATCAACGTGATACATCACATCAACAAAAGAAAAGATAAGAACCATATGATCCTGTCAATAGATGCAGAAAAAGCATTTGACAAAATACAGCATCCTTTCTTAATAAAAACTCTCGAGAAAGTCGGGATAGAAGGAACATACTTAAACATCATAAAAGCCATATATGAAAAGCCCACAGCTCATATCATCCTCAATGGGGAAAAACTGAAAGACTTCCCCCTGAGATCAGGAACACGACAGGGGTGTCCACTCTCGCCACTGCTATTTAACATAGTGCTGGAAGTCTTAGCATCAGCAATCAGACAACAAAACAAAATAAAAGGCATCAAGATTGGCAAGGAGGAAGTCAAACTTTCACTTTTTGCAGATGACATGATACTTTACATGGAAAACCCGACAGAATCCACCAAAAGCCTACTAGAACTGATTCATGATTTCAGCAAAGTTGCAGGATACAAAATCAATGTACAGAAATCGGTGGCATTTCTATACACCAACAATGAAGCAGCAGAAAGAGAAATAAAGAAGCTAATCCCTTTCACAATTGCTCCCTGTTATTTTTAATGAACTCACAATTTTCATCTTTCACATAATAAATAGAGTCTACGTGTAGATTCCTAATTTTAGGCAGAGGACTTAGGCCTTTGGGACTCAAACTCCACACTTTTAGAACCATAAAGGAAGGAAGGAAAGAAGGAAAATGCCCAATCCATGTCTTTCAGTTTCAGATTCCTGATTTTGAGACACCAAATAACAATAGGTTAAAGATGAACATCAGTAAATATTTTAGACTACAACAAGCCTTCACATGAGTAAGCACATAGTAGATGCTCTATGGAAACATGAAGGTAAATTTAACATATGGGTAGGGTGGCAGGTATATGGTTGCTTCTAAGCAGAACTAAGATTTGGGGATCTTTGTCTTTATGCCTCATCAACAATTGGCTTCCCAGTACTTTTTGATGATGTACTGCCTCTTCATTAACTGGGCCTTTAGTTTCTAACCTAATCTTATTTATCATGGTTCTCTGAGATATGCCAAATAGAGCTTTCAGGTCTCTGTGTATTTTGGTATCTGGATATGTCTGCCTCACTTAGGGGCTTTCATCCAGTGACAATAACCATACCCCATGAGGTCTCCATGTTAACAGGGTTTAAATGTTTTCTACCCCCTCAGGCTCTTTGGGTGATGATTCAACCAAAGAGAAAATGGGAAGTGAAAGTTTGCACCCCCTCCCCTTTTTATTCTAGTGCATTGCAATAGGGCTACTTTTAATGTGCTTAGTAACAATTAGCTCTTGAAGCTGCAACAGCTGCACAATGCTGATGCTCTCCAGATGCAGCCAACGAATTAAATCATGCGATAATTCAATTGGAAAATTGGGTGTAATTATGGAGAATGCAGAGTCTGCTAGTCGCCTCAGAGTGACTTGGAGCTCTTGAAACAACAGTGGTGTGGGTTGTTCAGAAAGTGTGTGGCATACACAGAAACTGATATGGGTGTTTGCAGGAATCTCGGTCCCCTCTCTGACAACGACAGTATTACCTAGCCCTATATTTAGTTAAGAGCTAGCTGAGTGCCACCAAAACAAATCTCCTTTGTAACCTCAAAACTTTTTACAGACCAACTTTAATAACATGATGGTGGCTGTACTTTGAGTATCTGCTGGTTAAGAACATGTAAAACAAGCAAAGTCCCCAGAGACTAGCAGTTGTGTGTTAATCAATAAAACCAGTTAGGTCAGAGAACCATAAGATAGAATACTTTGAACATTCTATTTTAACTCGAAAACACACACACACACACACACACACACACACACACACACACACACACACACACACATTCATACCTAACATTTTGTGTAAGGCCAAAGTTAAGGACTTGGGTCTTCTGTTTGTGAATTATCTTTATTAGATTCGCCATACCCTTAATGTATTCTTTATAATTTCCCATTTGGGTTTATGTAAAGGAGAGTAATAACCTAAAAAGATTTGTGGAGCATTTTTAATAGAGACTTCTTAATGATATTAATGCTTTTCTTTCTAAACTTTTATAATCATCTTACTTCCAATGCGGAGGCTCTGTGTATGGCTTGCTATTGTGCCCTATACAACTTGAGGTGGCATCATCCACAGAGCGCTCCTTCAAGCCATGTAGCTACAACCTGAAGAGCCTTCCTCAGGAGCCCTGTCTCATTCAGCACTAACTTCTTTTTTAGTGGCTTGACTTTATTGAATCTTTCCAAAGCATTCAACTGAATTTTCATAGAAACAATAGCTCTCTTCTTGCATTGTAATTGAATTTTGTAATTACCATAAATATTATTGAGAATGAATATAACAATGGACTCTTGGGAAGCTAACATCTTAAATGATGGCAGCAGAAGTGTGCAGGTATACTAGAGAATAGCCTGTTGACCTCGAGTGTTCAGGCTGCTGTGGGCATTAATCAGGATGCTTTACAGAGGGAGCAGTTACTACAGTGAGTTGGTAAAGTGGAGGTTAATTAAGAGCTTCTACTGTCCTACAATTTAGTGATGTTCTTAAATGAATTTGTATTTTGCTCTTCACTGTTGCTTCTATATATTTTTGACATTGTAATACAGAGAAATGAGACATTTTTATCTTTATAATCCATAGACAGATTTTGGGATTCCTCATTCTAGCTCTCTAGATATATTAGTTTTTATTTTGGGAACCCCTGACTTAGGGTTTCCTGCCCTTAGTAGAGTAAAACATATTGAGGTTGGTTAATAAAGTGGTTAATAAAATTCTCTTTATATAGCAGTGATTTAAAATTGAAGGGGAGAATGATGAAGGTGTTCTATAGAGAGCCTCTCTTCCATAATAAATGCTTTCTGAACAGTTCGAAGGCTGCAAGAAACATTGATGTTAAAGAGGAAGAAAGACACCAATTTGCCCGGCGGAACTTTCTCCAATTCTTGTTCCTTTGGCTATGTCTTTGAGTGCATCACACCTTGTCTTTTAATTAGACCAAGCCAAGTAATAGCAACCTCTTTAGACTTGAGAAGCACACTATTGAAGAATGTGCCTCTGAAGCTGATGGTTTTTATTTCAAATCATGGGTCTGCCACTTGCTTATCTAAGTTAGCCTAATTCAAATATCAGTCTCTTGTCTGTAAAAGGTCACGTCAATAAGTACTCCACAGATTTATTATGAGAAATAAATGCTTCAAGATATCCCAAAGGACCAGTCACGTGTAGGCACTCAGTAAACATTAGGTAGGAGCAAAGGTTTACTGGAAGGTAAAGGAATTGGGGAAAAATGTAAGGTAGGAGGACAGACGATGCAAAATAGGGACAGAACGAATATAAGGAGGAATATTTAAAATAACATAGAGAATTTTATAGTTACAAATTAAACTTATACACATTGTATCATTGTCAAATCCTAACAACCCTGTGAGATAAGATAGGCATTAGTATTCATTTTACAGATGAGGAAGCTAAAGCCCCAAATATTAAAAGCTGGTCAAGATGATGGAACAGAGTTGAATCTAGACCCAATGTCTCCTATTCTTAGCCTAGTACTTTTACATGAGGCCATATGAGCTTCAAATTTCTGTCATTACCACAGCATATCAGGGACTCTGTGATGAATCCCATCCTCCAGATGACCTACTTTTGGTCTACAGAGAACTTCTACAAGCAGACTAAGTGTTCTAGGAAGCTGCTTTGGGTCTTCCAAATCTAGCATGCCTTCTAACAATTATTTCAAGAGAAATAAGAATGGAGAGAATCTATGAAAACAAACAGTTTGGCCATAAGGTTGTGCACAGGGGAACACTGAATATGAAAATTGCAACTGGAGATTACCCACTGAAATTAAGAGCCAGAGAAAAGTGATATTATGAGTCCTGAGTTGTTTCATTAGTGCATAGAGAATTACAGGAAGTGATATGTTTTGAGGACAAAAAATTTAAAGGTCTAATGTAACTCTTCAGGCATATTAAAAGACATTATTTCCATATTCTTCTTGGATAATCAATCATGCCATAGCAAATTAAGAGTTCTTATTTTTAGCCCTATTAGCTACACAATGATAATGAAAATTGATTACAGTCACATTCTACTCCTTAAGATACTGTCAGCAAATGAACTGAAATGCCCCAGAATCAATCCATTTAAAAAATATACCAAAGGTTGAAAAAAAAGCCCTCATCAATTACGCTGACATCTGTTAATAAAGAATAGATGATAAACTGGCTGTTTCTGTCATTGCTAGCTTACCGTAGGACAATAAAACAAGTTCTTTTGTTCCACGAACTAGAGACATCTACAAGAAGCTTAATGTATCTGGGCTGCTAAAGACCATATATTGGTTTCCAGAAGTAGAATTCACAGAAATATTAAAAAATAGCAACAGAAATGGACAAAAACTAAAGAGAACAGCCATATTTGTCTCTGATTTATCAACCTTCAAAGTCTAAGCGGGTTCTCCATTTCTAGAGAATAAAAAGCAATCTCAGGATGCTTCTGCAGGTGAAAAAGTGGCAACTTTGGAATGCTGTAGAAATGTTGATAGGTGCTCAGTAGGGTGGCATTAATGAACTAGAGATTTGGAGAAAGTAGGAGGGCACATTTTGTGGGCCTAATTGAATGGTTTTGAGCTTCATGGTTTTAGAAAGGTATCAAGATACCCAATGGAATAGTGAGTGATAATATATCAGCTCCCCATGGTGTTTCTACAAGCTGATTTCCTGAGTTCTTGAAATGATACTGAACATAATATCTCAGGGGATCCACACTAACACTAAAATCTTACTAATAACAGATTCCAAGAAGAACTCATCTAGTCTTTCTTCTGTTATTCTGAGCTGTGTCCAGGGAGGCCTAGAAGGGCTCAGTAATGATCACATAGGGCAAGAAGACAGTTCTCTGAGTTCTAAGCCTATGTATCGCCTTTACCCTGTGTTGTAAAGTCTCAACTACTTTCAGAGATCAGGGTCATTAAAAATCAACCTCACAAACATGCATTGCTTTTGAAGAAATATAAACTAGTCTAGCTACTCTTTACTTAAAAAAATGAAAATATAAAGATTCATTTCCATAAACTATTAAAAAAAAAGATTCTTTTCTCTTTTCTGAGGGATTGAATTTACCTAACTTGGAAAAATGCCAGATTAAATCTCAAGTTTCTCAATACTTCTTGCATTTTTCAACTGATTGGCCTATGATCATACAATAACTGGAGACTGGATCAAATGAGTTGACTCTCCATTCTGTTAAATGCCTACACCTATATACCTATGTACCTCTATATATCTATATCTATATCTGTATCTATATCTATATCTATCTATCTACATATATGTCCACAGACTTCTTCATCTGAGAATATATAGTTCTGTCTGAGAGTCAAAAGCATATGTATATGTACAAATTCAAATGCACAGAATAGGTATGACAGAAAATTTTGAGGTGACAGAAAGTTTTTTCATCATTGTGGTGGTGGTTTCATGGCTGTGTGTGTTTATGAAAAACTATGAGACTGCACACTACAAAGAGTGAGTTTCACAAATGTAAGTTTGTACATTAAACTCTTTAATAAACCTTGGTAGGACTGTGAAGACCAAAGATGTCTTTGAAATCGATATGTACCTCCTAGAGCACACTGCAAATAGAAACTAAAATGGCAGAGCACCAGCCAAAGAAGCCTGGACAAAGAGGCCAGGGAGGTAGGAAAGATGAACATGAACAATCAGAATTACTCTCTTTCCAACCAATACCCAGGTCAACAAACTATCTTTGTTGTCAAGAAAAAAAACAAAACAAATGAAAAAACACTGTAAATAGGTATGTTTGAAAGTCACTTCTGAAAGAGACCTTGAAGAACGGATGGAGATAGTTGGGGGGTGGAGAGAAACTCCTCCCAGCAAGACAATGAAAGATGACAAGTCAGGTCACGGTGGCTGAAGAGGAGACAATGATTTGTTGTCTAACTCTCCAGCCACGATGGGGCTGTAACTAATGAGGTTATTCTGGTTACAAAGGAAGCATTCAGCCCCCTAATGAAAAACTCTTTGGTGACTGGTGTTAGGGAAAGAAAAAACAAACCAGCGGCTTATTATTAGTTCCGCAGCAAGTTAATTAATTTTTGCCAGTCACTTCAGGTCACTTGCCGGCCAGAGCATCTGTCTCACTCAACTGAACAACTGGAGGGATGGCGGGTGTGTCTTCAGGCCACCTGTATGTCCAGTTTTGGGGAGCATAAGGTGGGGCCAAATACCATGCAGAAAAATTATGAACTTCTGGTGCTCTTTCTGCTCCTTTCGCCCCGTGATCCACTCAAGCCAGGCCAAAGAATTGCAATTACAATGAGATACAAAGCAAACATAAATGCTTAGAAGAGGGTCTTTCTGCCTCTGTACATCATTCGCATGAGCATCAGAGTGCGGTGCCACAAAGAACACAGTGAATCCTGCAGCAGCCTGCAGAAGTTCTGGTCTAAACTACAGCCCCACCTCTCCTACTGAAGAGCTCTGGTGCCATGATAAGGTTGTTTAACTTCTCCAGGCTTCTTGTAGCTCACTTGAACCACCTATCTTCATGGAAAGACACTTATTTGGCATCCCTGCTATCATTAGGAAGTTTGAGTTAATAAATGTACACCCTTTCTCTGAGAAATATCACACATTTGCCAGATACTACTGAATACCCTTTCAGTAAAACATCAGTATAAGGCCTGGAACAGCCCTTCTTCAGAGATGGGCATTACCAGGGCTAAGAAAGTACTCAAATAAAACACCTATGTATTTGTACAGAGGTTGCCTTGGCCTCAAAATATACTAGTGTTCCTTTAAAGATGTGTAATATGCAAGCACAATGAATGTCATTTTGTTTACCATGCATATTTACACTGGAATATTTATTTTCTAGGGTAGATTAAGTGATACAAATTTTCTTAATTATGTGTGTTGTATAATATATACTACACATATATAATATTTATTACATACTCACCTCCAGATAAAGAGGCTCATAAACTACACTGAAGCAGGGACCATAAGTTTAATCCCCTCTTTGAGCTGGTTTAAGCTACTGTTCAGCTGCTATGGTTTTGAAATCATATTTTATTCAAAATTATAAAGTTTTCAGCAAAAAAAAAAAACTGAGGAGGGGCTCATTATCTCTCGCCCCCACATACATCTTACTGGGTTTTCAGAATTTTCTTCCCTCCACCTCCTCCTGAATAAGAGACTATGAAGTTGAAGCTCTAGTTTTAATGCCTAGCCAGACACTCAAGAACTGTGGTTTCCTCTCCTCCTGCCACTCCCAGCATGCACATTCACCACCAAGCCCACTGCAGGTAGTTAACAAGAATCACTGGGATCCTCTAATCCTATTCAAACAAAGAATTAGAGGCTGATAGGGAGACTCTCCCACCAGGAACAATGCTACTTAATGAAATAAGCAGTGCATTTATATACATTTATAGATAAGTACATCATGTCTTTTGACAAGTCAGTCAGTCCCAGGTAGGCAAGTATGTGTGACTAACATTACTGAATCCCGGAGTGGGCTACTCTGCTGAGGAGAGGGGATTGGGTCCCCACTGGGAGCTGTTGGCTACTGTGACTTAGCAGTGCATAAGATCTGTACTGCTCACAAAAGCTTGCCACACACTTTATGTGAGCAGCTCCTTGAGGAAAATGAGATATTCTATATATAGAATGGGATATAGCAGGAGACTGAAAGTTCAGAGAGATGAGGGGAGATACCTAGTCTCTCAGGGGTAGACCCAAGATGTTACAAAAATCAAGCAAACTGCCAGCCTACCAGGCGAACAGACGCCCAAGTAAAAACCAACCCATCTTTGCATTTATAATATCTGTCCTCAGGGACTAGGCATTCCTGACAATCCACTCTGACTCAACATCCTTTGGAAGTAAATGTGAATGTTAGTTTTCAAAAATTTAATTTATGTATGTATGTATGAATGAATGTATGTACGTATCTATTTTTGGAGGAGTCTTGATCTTTAAAAAATATTTAACACATTGGTCTCTTAGAACATTCTTCCTTTTCCTATCTGCACTCTTTACATTCTTTTTCACCTTCTCATTTTGTCTCATCTCTTCTCTTTTCTTCTGTGCTGTCTGCCTTTTCCTTGCCCTAATATAGCCCTTTCTTACATACCCTCATTTTTGTATATTATTAACTAGAACTTATCTTTTGAAAAGATCAACACTCCTATCCAAAGGCATCATAAAATACACAGCCCTTAAATATATATGATTTTGGAAGGAAGCCTGGACCTTAGCAAGCAAGTCCCTGATGTGCCATAGAAAATGGAGGCATTGAGAGTCAGCCCAGAATGGTCCCTTTGGGATCCAGGACCCAGCCAGGGCTCCACACCCCCAGACCCCCAGACATGTTTGCTGACTGGTTGTGCAATTAAACTCTGGTCTCGGAGATGCTGTACCAGATGAATAAGGAAAGTACATGGACTGACTCTGAACACAGACCAAAGAATATTTTAAAGCCTGAGTCATCTTTGCTCAAATTGTTGGAGTTGGAAACAAACAGCCCAAGAAGAGTGGCCAAGACAGGCCTCAGCTGTCCCCTTTAGAGGCCACTCTCACTAGAAGTCACCTGTGGGGGCCAGATCACTCCCTGGATGCTGGCCATCCAGCTCTGCCAACCCTCAGACCAATACTTAATGCTGTCCCCCTCTGTCCTTTCCAAGGGATGAAGTGTGATGAGGAAGAAAAGAAGGAAACATAGGAGGAAGAGAGGGTGAAAGGGGAAAGAAGGATGTCAGTTGAAGACTAGGGAGAAGAAAAAGAAGGGAAATAAATAGGGCCAAGGGAGAGGGAAGAAGGAAGGAAAAAAGAGGTGGTAAGAAGAGTGAGCAGAGGCAGCAGGCAGCAAGTAAGGGAAGGCTGGAGCTTTCCTTTTGGTCAAGAGAGTATCCAGCTATACCAAAGTACACTGATTTCTTCTCTTCGGGATCTTCTTCATTTCCATTATTTTCTGTATTTCTTGTTTTCTTCTGAATGTGATTTACACAGCCCTCCCTTGCCCCCACCTTGAAGTACTGTTTTAGCTATAAAGATATAGAGCAATGAGACTACACATTGCCCTAACAGAAAGTGGTGCTTGCCCTACTTCTCACCTGGTTGACTTTTCCCAGGAAGTGCTTATGTCGGACGTCTTCCTGTGCAGCCAAAAGCACTAACTGCCCCTCCACTCCTCTAGGCTTCTTGCGACGCAGTTACGGAAAGCAAGGGAAGATACCAACATTTACTGAGTATTAAGCACTGTTCTAAGGATTTTATATACACATTGAATCATTTAAAATCTCATCATAGGGGCGCCTGGGTGGCTCAGTCGGTTGAGCGCCGACTTCGGCTCAGGTCATGATCTTGCGGTCTGTGAGTTCGAGCCCCGCGTCGGGCTCTGTGCTGATGGCTCAGAGCCTGGAGCCTGCTTCTGATTCTGTGTCTCCCTCTCTCTCTGCTCCTCCCCCACTCATGCTCTGTCTCTCTCTGTCTCAAACATAAAAAATAAACATTAAAAAAATTTTTTTAAATCTCATCATAGCTCTATAAAAGGATTATTATTCCTACTTTATAGATGATAAAGTAATTTTGCACTGATGCTGTGATTTGGTGTATATTCCCAGGACCCACCACATGGGCTAGCTCATTTTCATTAAACGAATAAATAAACATTTTCAATTTTACAATTAAGATAAGAATGGTTGATGGCAATGTTGTGAGGACACATACATGTGAAATACCTTTGAACTCTAAGAAGAGGAAGAACAATGATTGTTTAGGTGTAATAGGTGCTGTTCTAAGGCCTTGCCATATATTAACCATTTAGTCCTCACAAAAATCCTACAAGGTAGGACTCTTTATTTGCATTGCACAGATGAGAATAAAGGAACTTTTCCAAGGTCATACTGCTAATACGTATGGACCCAAGATCTGAACTCAAGCCTTCTGACTCTGTGGTCCTGGTAACCCGCATATTCCACTAACAACCTACTGAAATGGCTGGTCTGCATGATTTAGAATCTACATTGCAGAAAACTGCAACTTGACAGAGGCCAATGTAAGAAATGCTTCATCTGCTGAGCTCCACACATTTACCAAATTTCACAGTCTTTTTTTTTTTTTTTTAAGTAATCTCTATGCTCAACATGGGGCTCAAACTCATGACCCTGACATCAAGAGTCCCATGCTCCACTCATAAAGCCAACCAGGTTCCCCCACGCTGTGTCTTCTATTGATATCTTTTTCATGCATATGCAACCCTAAAGTCTACTAGGGACTGCTTTCCTGTGCTTTGAAGTCTAGAGAAGTTGAGCTTGAACTTCTAATTCCATACCTTGTGGAAGTCTAAAATCCTTATTAAGATTTCCAAAATTCCCAGGTACTCAAGGCCATTTCTGGCTCCAAACTCATAGACTTGTCTCATTTGTGCCAATGTCATGTCTGTTTCATCAGAAGTTGGCCCTGAAGAGAAACTTGACCTCTGCCTGGAATTCCACAGAAGAGATCACTTATACAAGGCAATTTATGTGTTTACTACAAGATTTGTGGGAGGGGGAACAGCAATAAATACAGAAAGAGAATTTACATTGGAGGAATGCAAACAGCCTCAAAATGAACATAGACTTGCCAGCTCCTACAGTTCTTCAAACACTAGTAAGATTCACTAGACCTCTCATTATTTTCATGCAGAACACGTGGGCATTTATAACTTCAGGTCTGTTACCTACCCCTAAGCACTTCATATGAAAATATTTTTCTAAATAAAGACAGTCTCTTCCCAAGAGGAATTTGCATGCCAGCTTTCATTATATAATTTTTAACCCTTGCCACATATTTGTGACTTATCACTTTGACAAAAGTTTTAGCTCCTTAGGACAAGTACCATATCTTACACAGCTGTGTATTTCCCAATGGGCCTAAAAAAGTGCCTGGTAGACAGTAGGTGCTTGAGGGCTGTTTGATGATTAACACGAAACCGCAGCTTTGTACATTCATACATCAACTCATAGGAAGTTTGACTATTAGATTAATACTCTCTCCACTGAACACATTCTCTGAACAACACTGACTTTCCATAAACCCATGTACAACTACCACTATATTTCCTTAAAGGGCAATTCATAAATCAGAGCAGACTAAACCATGAGCCTAATTTCCCCATTGAAACTCATAATATTCATCTTCCTGAGGAACTGTAAAACATGATTCCAAAATGACCTAGTGATTATGTCTTTGGGACACTGAAAAAAGTTAAAGTAAAAGTGTCCTGATTACACTGGCAGAGAATTCTTTCATGAAGCCACGCTCTTATTAATCACTTCAGGTGAATCAAAGTAAACATAATCAGTCAAAGCTTTAAAGAAGAGGTTGAAAGAAAATTCTTGGTCCAAAATGATTGCTCTCTCTCCCTTTCTCCTTTCCATCGTCCTCCTCCTCCACTCCCTCCCCCATTCTTTCAGCAACTTTTAACCCAGAAAGAACATGAGCAGTGATGACATCCGTGCAATCCTAGAGCAACTTTCCTTTATTGAATGTAACCTCGTGAGGACCACATCAGGAGGACTGGATTGTATTTGGGGTGACTCACAGCTGTGTCAGGTATCTAGGACATACTGAATATCTTCTCACAACAGGTTTCGATGAATCAGACAATATCTTCAATTAGTTTTCATTTTCTTTTGTTTAATGTTTAAAGGAAAGCATGGGACAAAAATCTAACTTTGGACATGAGGGGTTATGAAAGTTTAGATTTGGTTGCACGTTGTGGCAGGAAAATCACAGCAAACAGGTCTGGTCTATAACCTGGTATGTTTCAGGTCAGGGTATTTATAATGCTTCTCTCTAGTGTTTGCCTATACTCCAGTTAGAAAAATAATGAAATGTTTCGCTCCATACTGGAAACATCCTGAGAAGGGTTTTTGAAAATGTTTTTTATTACACTGAAACAGTAAAATGAGAGAAGAGGGTACTATCATTGGGAATGGTCTTGTTTTCTTGGTTCCTCACTTACTTCCTTCTGATTAGTACAGGTTTCCCTATTCTCCCCCAGGTGAAACCTCCAGAAATATTTCTCCTACAAACATTGCTCCTATTGCCAATGTTTCTGATTGCTGGGAGAGAAAGCTCAGTGTTGGCCTCGCAGGCAAAGACAATGAGGAGAATGGCATTCCTGCCATAGTTCAGATCCTTGATTTGCAGAAGTCCAGAGAAACTTTCTGTAGCATGATAAAAAACTAAATTTATTGTCTGCTATTTCTGTTTCTGAGCTGCATTTCTTAGATAGTGGCATTACTAAATATCCAGTTTCCTAAACTATACAATTAAGTCAATACTGATTTTCTTTTCTTTAGCCGCCAAGACAGGTTTCATATTCACAGCCTAATTTCTACTCCCGATGCAATTGCCCTGGTTTGAGGCATCTGAATAATCTCTTTCTTGGCCTTGTTTTGGCCACTCTTTCCTCATATTCTTCCTCCATCACTATCAGAATGGTCTCGGCAAAACAAGACCTGGCCAAGTCTTGTTTATAAGCCCATTAATTATTTAAATTGTATTTAAATCTGTCTTTCCATCCTCATGTCCCACCACAACCCCGCCCACCTTGCCCCTTGTTCCCACCCTTTGGCAGGCACGGCGTAATGGCTTTCAGCTCTTGACCTCCACTCTGTGCTCTACATAGGGATTTGTTCTATACAGACAATGCTGCCTCCTTGCAATACCACAGAGGGCTGACATGGTGACTGTTACAGTTCCATAGGTCATCTACAGAGGTTCAGTAATGTGTCCAAGGTTGTCCACTACTGCCCATCCTCTGGCTGGATTGACATTTGCTTCCCCATCCTATACAGAAACTGTTCCCTTCCTTTAAGCCCCTGGTCAAATATCACCCCCTCCTTGGCTCAGTCGGTTAAGGGTCCAACTTTGGCTCAGGTCATGATCTCACTGTTCCTGAGTTCGAGCCCCGCATCAGTCTCTGTGCTGACAGCTGGGAGCCTGGAGCCTGCTTCAAATTTTCTGTCTTCCTCTCTCCCTGCCCCTCCCCTGCTCACACTGTCTCTCTCTCTCTCTCTCAAAAATAATAAAAAAAAAAGAATTTAAAAAAAAGAAAAGAAACTTGTTCAAATATCACCCCCTCTTTAAAGCTGGCCTCAGAAACCCCTGGCTCTCCCAAATTCACCTTCTCTCTAACCTGATGTTACTCTCAGCCTCCTTTGGTTTTCCATAGAATGTTGTTTAAGCTTGATTACAGCAATGATCACTCCCAGTTTACTGTGCCTGTTACCTGCCCTGAACCATGAACTATATGTCTTATGTATTTATGACATCATTTGTCTTTCATGTCTACTATGAGCCTGGCACATAGTAGGTACTAAGTAGTTAATTTGGAGTTGAGTGCTGGACTGAAAAGTATTGGAAGGCTCCCAGGTATTAGAGGTTGAGAGGTGGCCTATGTTGGCTAAGGGCATGATGACAAGAATATTTGGGACTCTGACTAAGGCAATTACATCCACTTCATCATTCAGAATTAGAGTTGAAGTTCATTATGGGACCATAATATTGTTTGCATCCACAGAGCTTCTCTTAGGACCCAGAATGAGGCTATACCTGGGAATAGAAACCAGGTAGACTTGCTGGCTTTTCAAGGATTTTTTTTTTCATTAAAGCACACAGATAAGATATACTATGAATTTCACTCACGTAAGAGCAGCCTCCTCTTCTTCCTGAGAAGTAATGAAATAATTAAATAGAACTGACCCCTGACCTGAACCTCCCTGCCCCACATCTCCCCACTATGATACATCGCCGTTTCTCATTCCCTTCTGCTGTCTTGCCGCCATGCTGAAGTTCACGCAACAGTGCTCATCTCTAGGCCATTTTCAATTAATTTCCTGAGTAAAATTTCATGAGACACTATCAAACCTTTTGCTAAAATAAAGATATATTACATCTAGTCTATTCCCTTAGTCTACTAATCAAAAAAGCAATCAACTTTGTCTGGCATGATTTGTTCTTTTAAAACCCATAATGCTTATTGCTCATAATTCCATTATCTGAGATAGTATTTTTTTCCTCTTAATATTTGTTCCACTATTTTAACAGGAATTGAATTACTAGATGGTCGTTTCTAGGATCCCTTTTACCACAACTGCTTTAAAAGTTTGCTGCCTAATTTGATACTATCAATAGAACAGAATTTCCTTATTCTGTTGAATCACGGAATAAGAAAGGGGCTGCCAGGATTACTTGGTCAGTGCCCCTGCTTCTTCTCAAGCCTCTGTCACCTTCCTGAACCATTTCAGACCATTATCAATTATTCAAAGTCTCCCCTAACAGGAAAGTCTGAGACTTCTTTTGATAGCTAGCTCAATGATTCACAATTTATGCTCAGGAAGCACTTCCTAATTTCTCATCTGAAGGATGGATGGTGTGATGGAGAAGGCACAGATCTGAGTTCCGATCCTAACCATGCCATTTACTAGCTGTATGACTTTAAGTAATTCACCCTATTTCTTCTTTTAATGGAAAGCAAATACAAATTCTTAAATAAAAACATTTTAAAATGTTATATTTATTTTCTTTAGTTTTTAATTACAAAAGAAATATGTGAAAAAAATTCTACTGATAAAAAAAGTATATTCTCCCCTTGGCTCTCCAGCAAAACTACCACTCTCCAGAAGTAACTTGGTGATAATGGTTTGACATACTTCCTTCCACAATATTTTTCATATCTAAATAAACACATACAAACCAAAGCGAGGCCATAACATGCATATTGTCTTATAATCTACATTTTTCATTTAACTATGTATCAGTAGCTTTCCATGTCAGTACACAGATCTATAAATCTACCTAAAATTTTTTCACACTAAGTATACACTGCTTTTATAATTAAATTTGTTATGGATAAATCCTAGTTAATTTGGCCAGTCCCTGTTAATGGACATTCAAAGTAATTTGCATTTTTTTCTCTATTCCAAACAATGCCAACAGTAGTCATGTTTAAACATTAACGAAAATCAAGAGAGGGAAGGAGTGGGGACTTCAAGACCATGAAAGTTGCCCCCTAAAGGCAGGCCACTTTTGCCTCTTCCTCTCCCCCAGCTTCCCGTACCAGCAGAACTGATGGGACAGGAACACAGTGAAAGCCCCCCACCCTTTGAATGAAGAGAAGGCCCAAAGGAGCACCTTTCACTCACCCAGCATGAAGTTCACTGTGAAATTTTCTAAATCCTCCTTGGACACTGCAAGCTGCAGCCTGAGTGTCAGGGTGAAAGTTCTTCACCTTCTCCAGAGCTCGGCTTGTTTATTTATGAAATAGTAATAACATTTTTTAAATTTTTATTTAAATTCCCACTAGTTAACATATGGTGTAATCTTAGTTTCAAGTGTACAATATAGTGATTCAACACTTCCATATATCACCCAGTGCTCCTCACAACAAGTGCATTCCTTGATCCCCATCACCTGTTTCACCCATCCACCCACCCACCTCCCCTCTGGTGACCATTAGTTTGTTCTCAATAGCTAAAATCCTGTTTCTTGGTTGGCCTCTCTCTCTCTCCCTTTTTCCCCCTTGCATGTTTGTTTTGTTTCTGAACTTCCACATATGAGTGAAATCATATGGTATTTGTCTTGCTATGACTTATCATACTTAGAATAATACAAGTTAGCTCCATCCAAATCATTGCAAATGGCAAGATTTCATTCCTTTTTATGGCTGAGTAATATTCCTATATATATATTACGTACATCCTATATATATTATATATGGTAATATTCCTATATGTTATATATATCCTATATATTATATACGTAATATGTAATATTCCTATATATACATATATAACATATATACACCACATCTTTTTTATCCATTCATCTGTTGATGGACAGTCTGGTTATTTCCATAGTTTCACTCTTGTAGACAGTGCTGCTATAAATATAGGAGTGCATGTATACCTTTGAATTAGTATTTTTTATCACACCTATCATGCCATTTACTTAATGCTGCATGCCAAACATTGTGGCAAAGAGAGTTTTAGCGCATTACCTTAATTCTCACTAAGTCCCTTTGAAATAGATGCTATGACTCTCATTTTAATTGGGATGTTCGTCATTATTGAATTATGTTATTTATATATTCTTGATACAAGTCCTTTATATAGTATGTGATTACATATATCTTCTACCAGTCTGTGGCTTGTTCTTTCATTTTCTTTATGATGTATTTTAGCAGAAAAGTTTAGAATTTTAATGAGATACAATTTATCAATTCCTCTTTTATTGATTGTGATTTTAGTATCATCATATCTAAGAACTATGTTCCCAAAAAAGTTACAAAGATTTTCTATTTTTTTCTAGAAATTGTATAGTTTTAGCTCTTATAGTCATCTCTATGACTCATTCTGAGTCAATTTTTGTGTAAAGTGTGAAGTATGAGTCTAAATTTAGTTTTTTGTATATGGAAATCCAATTATCCCAGCACTGTTTGCTTAAATACTATCTTTTCCCCCATTAAATTATCTAGGCACCTTTGTTAAAAACCAACTGACCATACATGTAAGGATTTATTTCTGTACTCTCAATTTTGTTCCATTGATATATATGCCTTTACTTGCCCCTATATTATACCATCTTTATTAACTTGGCTTTATATTCAATTCTGAAATCAGGTAGCATTAAATCCTCCAAAATTTCCCATTTTTTTCCTCCTTTAAAAATTTATCTTATCTATTTTAGGTCCTTTGCATTTTTATATAGATTTTAGGCTACCAAAAAAAAATAGTGTACTGGGACATTGATAGTGATTGCATTGACTTTACAGATCAATTTGGTGAGAAATTCCATCTCAACACTATTGAGTTTTTCAATCCATGAAAATCTTGTGTCTCTCTTTTTGTTTATATTATCCTCTATTTCTTTCAACACTATTCTGTAATTTTTAGTGTGCAAGGTTTATACTCCCTTTGTTAAATTTATTCCTATGTATTTTCTTCTTCCTGATGCTCTTGTCATTGGAATTGATTTCTTAATTCTCTTCTGAGAGTTTTATTTTTGTTTGCTGTTATATATATAATTGATTTATTATATTGATTTTTTATCTTGTAATCTTGCTAAATTCATTTATTTGTTCTGTTATTTTTTGGGTTTTTTTGTGAATTCTTTTGGATGTTCTAAATAAAAGTTTATGTTACCTGCTAATAAAGAAAATGACACTTTTTCCTTTTCAATCTGTACATCTTTCATTCCTCCCTCCATTCCTTCCTTCTATCATCTTTCTCTTTTTATTTTCTTTATTGTACTGGCTAGGTGCAATGTTGAACAGAAGTAATGAAAGCAGACATCCTTACCTTGTTACCAGTCTTAGGGGAAAACTTTCAGTCTTTCATCACCTATGTTGTTAGGTATGGATTTTTCATAGATCTGTTTATCAAGTTTAGGAAATTTCCTTCTATTGCTTGCTTCAAGAGAGATATTATCATGAATGAATGTTGGATTTTATCAAATGCCTTTTCCGTGTCTACTAAGATGATCATATGACTTATGTCCTTTATCCTATTCATATGATATATGTATTATACTGATTGCTTTGTGGATGTTAAACCAATCTTGCATTCCTGGATAAATTCCAGTTGATCGCAGTGTTATCTTTTTCATATGTTGCTGTATTTTTTGGTTGATATTTTATTAAAAGACTTCTGTACCTATGTTCATGAGGGATATTGGTAAATGGCTATCTTTCCTTGTGATGTCTTATTCGAGCTTTAGTTTCAGGGAAAAGTGAGTGGCCTCATATAATAGTTGGAGTGTACATTCCTCTATATTTTTACAGAGTATATGAAGAATTAGTATTATTCGTTCTTTAAATATCTGATAGAATTCTCCAGTGAAGACACTGGGTTTGGGCTTTTCTTTGTGGGTAGATTTTAAATTACAAATTCAAGCTATGTACTTGTTATAGGTCTGTTCAAATGTTTCAATTTCTTCTTGAATTAGTTCTGGTAATTTGTGTCTTTCTAAGAATTTGTCCATTTTTTCTAAGTTGTCTGATTTATTGGCAAAAACATACCTATAATATTTCCTTATAATCATTTAATTTCTTTGGGGTCAGTAATGATGTTCCCTTTTTCATTACTGATTTTGGTGATTTCTTGTGTCTTCTCTCTTTTTCTCCCCTTGATTCCTCTAGTTAAAGGTTTGTCAATTATGCTGATCTTTTCCAAGAACCAACTTTCGTTTTCATTGATTCTCGCTATTGTTTTCTGTTTTCCATTCCACTGATTTTTGCTCTAATCTTTACTCCTTTTCTTTTGTATGCTGTAAGTTTTCATGGCATTTTTTAAAAGTTTCTTGAAATAGAATCTTATGTTATGACTTTGAGATTTTTCTTCTTTTCGACTATAGGCATTTAAAGCTTTACATTTCTATCTAAGCATTTAGTTTTAGTCTTATCCCATAAGTTTTAACATGCTTCACTTTAATTTTCATTTAGTTAAACTATTTCTAATTTTTCTTGTGATTTCTTCTTTAACAGAAGAAATTATTTTTTTAATTTCCAAATATTTATGGATTCCCCAGATTTCTTTTCATTGTTAACTTCTAATGTATTCCATTGTGGTCAGAAAACATATTTTCTATGGATTTCAATCCATGTAAACTTACAGAGACTTATTCTATGGCCTAGCGTATAGTCTTCTTAGAGAAAGTTCTCTATTCACTTGAAAGGAATATGTATTCTATAGACCTTGGGTAGAGTGTCTGTTATATCAGTGAGTCAAGATTGAATTGGTTGATAGTATTGTTCAAGTCTTCCATATCCTTTTCTGTTTAATGCCCTATTCATTATTGGGAGTAGGTTATTGAAATATCCAACTATAATTATTAAATGATCTGTTTCTTCTTTCAGTTGGGACAGTTTTGCTTCATGTGTTTTGAGGTTCCATTGTTAGATGAATATATATTTGTAATTGTTATATATTCCTGGTAAATTGACCCTTTTATCTTTATAAAATATCCATATTTTCCTTGGTAATATTTATTATCTTAATGTCCATTTGTCTGATATTAACATAGCTATTCTCTTACGGTTACTATCTGCATGGTATCTCTTTTTCTCTCCTTTTACTTTCAACCTATTTGTGACTTTGAATCTAAGGTGTACATCTTATAAAAAACATAAGGTTAGATCTTGCTTTATAGTTAATCTGACAATCTCTGTCTTTCGATTGATCGTTTAGACTATTTACATTTAATATAACTAGTGATTTGGTTGAATATACATATTTGTCCTTTGATATTTGTTTTTTATATGTCTCCTACTTTTTTGTTTCCTCTATTCCTTCCTGACTGCATATTTCAAGGGTCATTTTAAAACTTCTGTTAATTTTTTTTTTCATTTTTGGAGTTATTTGCTTAGTGGTTGCTATGTTATATGCATCTGAATTTATCACAGTCTTCAGATTAACACTAACATAATTCCAGTAAAATATAGAAACTTTGCTCTATTTTCTACCCTTCGTGTTATTATTATCACATATATTATATCTGTATTTGTGTCAACCCAAAATAAAGTTTTGTAATTGTGCATTTATATACCATGTCTTTCAAAGACATTAACAAAAGAAATAAGAAAAAACATATTTATTGAGTATTTTACATTAATGCCCATACTTATTATTTCTACTATTCTTCATTTCTTCCTGTGGATTAAAGTTATCTCCTGATATGATTTCATTTCAGCTGAAGGACTTACTTTAATATTTACTGTAAGGTAGGCTTGCTGGCAACTTTGGGTTATAATTTTCTCCCCTGAATATTTTTATTGGTTCTTTTGTTGTTGCTATTTTGTTTTGTTTTTCTTAAGTTAGTTTGTTTCTTTATTTAATACCTTGGCTGAGCTATATCTGTGAAATCTGTCTTTCTCACAGTGTATGACTGCTGATGTCTCTGTTCAGCTTTGTTGTTGCTGTTGTTGTTATTGTTGTTGTTTTAGTGTTCTTTTTTTTAATTTTTTTAACGTTTTTATTTATTTTTGAGAGACATAGAGACAGAGTATGAGCAGGGGCAGAGAGAGAGGGAGATACAGAATCCGAAGCAAGCTCCAGGCTCTGAGCCGTCAGTACAGAGCCTGATGCGGGGCTCGAACCCACAGACCGTGAGATCACGACCCGAGCCAAAGTCGGCCGCTTAACCAACTGAGCCACCCAGGCGCTCCGTTATTTTAGTGTTCTTGCTTTTAATTTTAAGCCTGGCTTCCTACGCTTCACCCATGTATATCTTAATTGTCTGCAAATATTTGGACAGAGGACATGCTTAAACACCTTGAGCCATTAAAAATTCTGTCCTTTGTCAATAAATCTGTGTGTGGGTAAGGTAGTATATACAATGCTCAGGATACTGATGTCTCTTATGCATGTATGTATAGTTTTAGGGTTAACTAGAAGGTTATGGCCAAGTAAGACCTTTTCCCATCCCCACTGAGAATATAAATAGTCTCAACCATTAATATTCCTACCCGGGCCTCTGGTAAGCTGCATCATAGATTATCATTTTCACCAACAATAGTGATAGGCATGTATTTTGCCCCCTCCTCCAAATCAAGTGAACCACCTTCAACTGCAGATGTTGGTCTTCATGGTGTACCCTACTTTGTAATGATCTCTGTGTAGACAGAGTTGGGTAGACAGGAGAAGTACCAGGTCAGAATGCCACAGATTCCCACAGTTCTTACCTGGGTCTTATCTGTAACCATACTCTGCAGGGAAGACAGAAGTTCATCAGTTTCTTAAGCACAAATACTTCTCAGATCATTATATTCATTTGGTCAATTTTTCAGAGAATCCAAATTGTTGTTTTTGTTAATTGTGTCCAGTTTTTTTTTTAATTTTTTTAATGTTTATTTATTTTTGAGACAGAGAGAGACAGAACATGAATGGGGGAGAGGCAGAGAGAGAGGCAGTCACAGAATTCGAAGCAGGCTCCAGGCTCTGAGCTGTCAGCACAGAGCCTGACGCGGGGCTCGAACTCACAGACCGTGAGATCATGATCTGAGCCGAAGTTGGACGCTCAACCGACTGAGCCACCTAGGTGCCCCTGTGTCTAGTTTTACAGTTGCTTTTGGGGGAAAGAATTTGCCAGTCTCTTCCTTCAGCATGGCTGGAAGTTCTGACTTACCTTACTTCTTTGAATCTAATTTTATTCATCTGAAACATGGATATTCATATTTCTGAAACTATTTTATGGGGTTATTATGAGAATCATATAAAGCAGTGCATAATAAGTGCTTGACATAAAGTAAGCCCTTGATAAACATGAACAGGGTCAATACACACAGTTGAGTGATTTGTGCCCTGCACACATGTGTTGAGTGAGGGGATGAATGGGGTTGAAATTCAGCTCATGCTCTGCTTGTCAAGCTATGAGTTCTAGCACTGACTGCATCTATCCAGAGGAGGCATGTTTTCCCAATTCCTTTACCCAGAGAAGGCAAGATTTTTCTAATTCACACAAAATGTCATAGAGTCTAGATGGTCCCAGAACATCGATTCCCATTGCCTTCCTTCCCTCACTTCTAGACTTTCTTAGTGAATGCCAAGTCCTTTATCTTGAGCTGGCCTAGTGAATATGCTCACACAATACCCCCTTATTACACTCATGACCTTTGTTTCTCCTCTGTTTTCATGTTCTTTTTTTTCTTTCCCTTTTTCAGAGTAAATGGACTCAATGATTTTGCTCATGCATTTATGGAAACATGAATTAAAAATAAGTTGTGGCCTGCTGCCGTAGCTAGTGTGGATGTTGGGAAGAGTACTGCTAATTAGATTTCCTGCAGAAACTCAATTTGTAAATCCCTCTTAAGGACTTAGGACACCTTCAGGATCCTCCTTTCACTCCATTTAAGCATCTAGTTCCCTTCTGCAGGACACTGAATTTCTGTCTTGCCTTCAAACCCAGGGATAAAGAAGCCAATTGACTCAGCTTATTTTTCTAGTATGTGGGGTTTTAATTTTATTTATTTCCTCATGGAGCAGAGGACTTCAAGAATTTGTCTAACTTTCTTGTTTCTCTAGCAAGCAATGTTTCTCAAATTTGTCCTTATATGTGTGTCACACAAAAGCGCAACATGTCTGAATGTGTCTTTATTGTTAGGCGAAGCCTGCTTCCAGCCCATGTGCCAGCCAATCTTGCTGATCCTGCCTATTTTGCTTCCAGAGTTGTGGACAATGTGAAGGATGCATTCATCTTTTAAGGAGAAAGAGAGGTTGAAAACAGAAGAGGATCAGAAGGCACAGGAATAGAAGAGAGAGGGGAAAAGCTAGAGACAAAAAATAAGAGAAAGGAATGAAGCATTCCTGTGAGGACTGGACAACTGTGGGTTATCTCTGGAGGGTTGACAAGTCAGAAGAATTGAGATTCTTACCTTCTCCAAAATCCTCATTTTGAAAGCATTAATTATTTTGATTGCTCTGTCTTTTAAAAAATATTCTCAATGTTCTTTTTTTTTCTTTTAGAAAGAGAGAGAGTATGTGGAGAGAGAGAAAGAGAAAGGGGGGAGAGGGCCCGAGGGGAGGGGAGGAAGGAGAGGGAGAGGGAGAGGTAGAGGGAGAGAGAGAGAGAGAGAGGGAAAGAATCTAAAGCAGGCTCTATGCTCAGCATGAAGTCTGACACAGAGCTTGATCCCATGACCCTGGAATCATGACCTGAGCTGAAATCAAGAGTTGGACACTAAGCCAACTGATCCACCCAGGTGCTTCAAAATATTCTCAATGTTCATGGTCTAACTTATAGTTAGACTCTAAATAGGATATAATCTGTGTTAAGAGTTTGAACATTGGAAGGCTAGCAGTGACTGCATTGAGCTCAGGTCCCTGAGTACACATCACTATGGAATGGATACTTTTTGGGCATAAACACATCTTGTTAATAAATGAAGAAATATGAATTCTTAGGAGAGGGGGAGTATATAATCAAATGAATTATATCTTAATATAATTGTCTAGCCCAAGCAATACTGGAGATGAGAGTATTAAAAAGGAGCCTCTCATGCCATTGTTGCAGAAGTGAATTTAATGTCTATCTACTTTATGAGAAGACCATTCTCATTTTAGCCACTCTTCTTTTTGAACATTCTCATTTTATTTATAAGAAACAAATCATTACTTATTGCCAGCATAGTACTTCAAATGCCCCTTCCATTGCTTCTAGTATACAGAATGCTGATCACATCAGAAAGAAGACATTTGCCAAAAGAGAACACAATTGCAGGCCAGGGTGCTCCATAACAAAGACACAGGGAGTTGCCACACTATGTGTGCAACCCGTGTCATTAACAAATAAATGCATCAAGCATATTTCCAAATAATAACAGCTTCCATGAAAATCAATTAAGAAAGACCCAAGAGACACAGGATTGCTGATGCATAGGAGCACGTGTACCCCAATGTTCATAGCAGCACTTTCGACAATAGCCAAATCATGGAAAGAGACTAAGTGCCCATCAACAGACGAGTGGATAAAGAAGATGTGGTACATATATACAATGGACTACTATGTGGCAATGAGAAAAAATGAAATCTGGCCATGTGTAGCAACATGGATGGAACTGGAGGGTATTATGTTAAGTGAAATAAGTCAGTCAGAAAAAGACAGATAACATATGTTTCCACGAATAGGTGGACTTGGTGAGACTAAGCAAAAACCAGGGGGAGGGGAAGAGGGGAAAGGAAAAAAAAGACACAGAGAGGGAGGGAGATAAAACATAAGAGACTCTCAAAGACTAAGAACAAACTGAGGGTGAGGGAGATGGGGGGGGAGAGGGGGTGATGGGCATCAAAAAAGGGCACATGTTGGGATGCAACCCGTGTCATTAACAAATAAATGCATCAAGCATATTTCCAAATAATAACAGCTTCCATGAAAATCAATTAAGAAAGACCTAATACCCAAGAGTGTTTTGATCAAGCATTGACTAGCAATCAGAACCCTAAAGCAAGAAGTGGAATGAATCAAAATAGATTCATTATTATCTAATGCTTTAGAGGAGAATAATTTGAACTATTGTTGTAGCCACTCACATTAAAGGTTCTTAATAATCCTTTAGTGGGGAGAATTGGACTCTAAAATCTGAACCCCCATGTATTCTATAGAATCTACTGCAATTTCATTTGCAAATGTGCATGATTACCATTGCTGGAGAGGGGTTCAGTCGTACTCAGCAAATTCTTTTGTCATGTCCCCAAAGTCCTAAGTTTAGAAATACCCCTAGAGATGTTATACTTGGATACCTGGGATGAATAAGCTTCTTGTGTTTCAGGGTCAAGATTCATAAATCAAGAGTGAGTAGAACCCATTGTTTTAAGCTGCATGGCCAAGATAACCATGGTCAGACTGGGCTATGTATTACTTTACTATGTCATTTTGCTGGTTACAGAGTGGTCTCTCATGCATTATTTCCATTGATTTTTATAACAAGTCAGGAAAGACTTGTAAACACAGAGGTAAAATTACCCCCAGATCTCTCTTCATCTCACATTGAACCAGTCTTTCTCCATCTTGAATGGGTAAAGATTACCTTTCTAGTCTAAGTAGAATTACACTGTAGTTATTCCCATTCAAGAGAATTTTATTTTATTCCTCTTTGCAAGCTCCTGGCTTTCCTTCAATACTCCTCAAGTATAAATTCAAAGTGGTTCATGACTTTTCTTAAGCAGAGCCCATATTTCTTTAAGATGTGTCTTATCTGAACCATTTGATATATAGAAATCAGTGAGGCTAAAAACTCCACTAATAAAACGTTCTTAATAAGAGGAAATAAGGAAGTCAGAAAGACAGCTTCACATACTCTTAGAGATTATCTAGTCCTACCCACTCAATTTACCAATTGAAAAACTGAGGCCTGAGCTCACATGTTAGCTAAGGGCAGACGCATTCCTCCTGACTCCCAGAACAGTGTTCCTTCTGTTTCTAAAGGGCAGTGCTGCTTGCAATAACCTGACTGCACCTTCTCACACTAATTGCATCACCGTGTAACCTGGACAGCAAGCTTTCTGCTATACCTGCCTCAGGCAGTACTCCTCCCTCTGGCCATCTGCAAAGAAGATAGAGCAGAGAGTTGGCTTCCCAGGACCCTTCTGAAGACACTGACTTTCCCAGACACAACAGTGTCTGCAACCTGGTTGTAGCAGAGAACTGAGCGAGTCTCCCCAGTGTCACTAGCAGGCGGTCAATGCCATGAGCTGAATGTACCACCAGACACTTAATGAGGGTGAGTCCCACATAGGAATAAGCCCTGGGACACATTGTGTTTTAGGAGGAGTTTGGTATAATGGGAAGGATATGAAGCTGGAATTCAAGATTTGGCTCTGATACATACTACCATTGTAAGCCTGAGCAATTTACTTCATTTCTCTAAGCTTCTGTCTGTGGGTCAAGAAATACTTGATGAATGTCTATTTTATACTGGACTTTGGGCCAGGCTCTTAGGACATCACAATGAATGAGAAAGACCTACTTTCCTGTCTTTGATGCTTACCATTTAGCCTCAGTTTATCAATCTGTTCATTTAGTCACACTAACAATACCATCTCGCCATGTTGTGAGAATCAAATGGGATCGTGGACAAAAAAGCACTTTGCAGACTGTAGCTCTTGTCATTTTAATTTAGGAAAGAACCAAGGGCCAGTCCCTGAGCTGTCAGTAACCCACCATAGGCCTTGCATGTGTGGCTTCACTGATTCCTCCAGCCGCCTCACACAGAGGCTTCACAGAAACTGCCCTGGGAAACATCTCAGCTGTCTTATTGGTGAAGTAGCCTCACCCCAGATCCTCCATTTTGGAACGTGAGCCCCTCCAGCTCCTGCCCAGGGTGTCTTCAGTCCTTCTTAACCACAGGAGCCATATTCCTAGAACTCTTGCTACTTCTAGCTTCAGGTCCTGCTGCTATAACAAATTACCAGAAACTTAGTACCTTGAAATAATACAAATTTATTATCCTACAGTTCTGGAGGTCAGAAGTCTAACACGGATTAGTTTTTCAGGTGTGGAGTTTGGTAAGTTCTTTATAGATTTTAGATATTAGTCCTTTATCCGATATGTCATTTGCGATGATCTTTTCCCATTCCGTTGGTTGCCTATTCGTTTTGTTGGTTGTTTCTTTTGCTGTGCAGAAGCTTTTTATCTTGATGAGGTCCCAGTAGTTCATCTTTGCTTTTAATTCCCTTGCCTTTGGAGACGTGTCAAGTATGAAATTGGTGCGTCTTAGGTCAAAGAGGCTTTTTTCTGCTTTCTCCTCTAGGATTTTGACGGTTTCCTGTCTCATATTCAGATATTTTATCCATTTAGAATTTATTTTTGTGAATGGTGTAAGGAAGTGGTCTAGTTTCATTCTTTTGCATGTTTCTGCCCAGTTCTCCCAGCACCATTTATTAAAGAGGCTGTCTTTTTTCCATTGGATACATTTTCCCGCCTCGTCAAAGATTAGTTGGCCATATACTTGCGGGTCTATTTCTGAGTTTTCTATTCTATTCCATTGGTCTATGTGTCTATTTTTGTGCCAATACCATACAGTCTTGATGACTACCGCTTTGTAGTAGAGGTTAAAGTCTGGGATCGTGATGCCTCCCGCCTTGGTTTTATTCTTCAGTATTACTTTGGCTATTGGAGGTCTTTTGTGGTTCCATACAAATTTTAGGATTGTTTGCTCTAGCTTTGAGAAGAACCCAAAAAACAAATAATCCAGGGAAGAAATGGGCAGAAGATATGAATAGACACTTCTCCAAAGAGGACATTCAGATGGCCAACGGACACATGAAACGATGCTCAAAGTCACTCATCATCAGGGAAACACAAATCAAAACCACACTGAGATACCACCTTATACTGGTTCGAGTGGCTAAAATGAATAAATCAGGAAACTACAGATGCTGGCGGGGATGTGGAGAAGCAGGCACCCTCCTACACCGTTGGTGGGAATGCAAACTGGTGCAGCCACTCTGGAAAATGGTGTGGAGGTTCCTAAAAAAAAAATGAAAATAGAGCTACCCTATGACCCAGAAATAGCACTGCTAGGAATCTACCCAAGAGACACTGGAATACTGATGCATAGAGGCACGTGTACCCCAATGTTCATAGCAGCACTTTCAACAATAGCCAAATCATGGAAAGAGACCAAGTGCCCATCAACTGACGAAAGGATAAAGAAGATGTGGTACATATATGCAATGGACTACTACGTGGCAATGAGAAAAAAAATGAAATCTGGCCATGTGTAGCAACATGGATGGAACTGGAGGGTATTATGTTAAGTGAAATAAGTCAGTCAGAAAAAGACAGATACCATATGTTTCCACGAATAGGTGGACTTTGTGAGACTAAGCAAAAACCAGGGGGAGGGGAAGAGGAGAAAGGAAAAAAAAGACACAGAGAGGGAGGGAGATAAAACATAAGAGACTCTCAAAGTCTACGAACAAACTGAGGGTAAGGGGGGTAAGGGAGGGGGGAGAGGGGGTGACAGGCATTAAAAAGGGCACGTGTTGGGATGAACACTGGGTGTTATATGTAAACCAATTTGAATATAAACTATTATAAAATAAAAAACATAAAAAAAAGAAGTCTAACATGGATTAGTGAGCTGCATTCCTTTCAGATGAGACTCAAGGGAGGAAGAACTGTCTTGCCTTCTCCAGCTTGCATTCATTCTCTCCTGGCCTCTTTCTCCATCTTCAATGCCAGCAGCTGCTATGCTACTACTTTCCATGGCATTGTGCCCTCCTTGATTTTAGACATCCCCCTGACTTAGACCTTAACCTGCAGTGCCCTGCATTCAGTAGGGGCTTACCAATTGTTGGTTTAAGAAAAGAAGAAATACATGATTCAAAAAATAAATAAAATTGAAAAATTGATGTACGTTAGCATGTAATGATCTTCACATCTCTGTCTGTCTCTCTGACGTCTGCTTCCACATCATATCTGCTCTGACTCTAGCTAACCTGCTTCTCTTTTTCATGTATTAGGGCCTCTGTGACTTCACTGGGCCCATGTGAATAATCCAGAACAATCTCATTTGCAAAGTCCCTCTTGCCTTGTAAACTAACATATTCCCAGATTCTGGGAATTAGGGCTTCTTTGGGTGGTCATAATTTTATCTGTCACACTAGCCCACAGTCCCATGCTGTGGACACTACTCAGGATCACCAGCGTTGGGGAGCTAACCTGACAAATTCATCTATGCTAATGGGTGTAGGAGTTCCTCTTTCTTCCCCCCATGGTGTCACACAAGTTTTTGAGGCAATGCTCGCTTATCCCCAGTCTTATACCAGGGCAAGAAATAGCCTTAGTAACAATCTAGTCCAAGACCTTTACCTTACAGATTAGATACCCAAGGGCCATTACAGGTAAAGTGACATCCCTTATAGCAGAGCTGGGATGAGAGCCCAAACCCCTTCTCCCTCCAATGCCTGTCCTTCTTTCCTTACGTCACATGCCCTTGGGCAGGGTTATTAAGCTCAGGTAAGGAGGGGCATAATCATCACCAGATAACCACGATCCATACCCTCCCAGTGAAGGCCTCCTTCAGAAGGCAGAGGCAATACCCTGGGAGAGGCCTGTCCTGATGGAGAGGCAGGAAATACTTTACAGACACCCTGCAAGTATTCTGGCTCATTAAGGCAAGTCCCTCACTGGAGCTCAAGTGCTGCCAGGTTGGCACCAGAATCTCATTAAAATGAAAGAATCACAAGTCACAGCTTGTTGAAGGGTTTGCTCAAGGGTCAGGATTTAAAGCCAGTGACCTCATTGCTCAGGAGATGAGGGACACATTTCTGCAAGCAGCACCAGAAAACTAAAATGGTCTCTCATGGTGAGTTCCAGAGGAGGGGCAGGGATAAGAGGCTACAAATCCCCCCAGTGACCTTACTCTGAAAGGCATGGCCACTAAGGACCCTTCTGAAATGTCTGAAGGGGCAAAAATTCTATTGAAATAGAGCATGCCACTGCTGCTTACATGCTGTACATGGTACCTGGGTACATTCTTGAACATCTGGTTCTCAGAACAACCCTTTCACACCTTTCAAGGACAAGTCGAGCAGAAAGAGGGTGGGGTGGGGGTGCTCTGGATTCATAGGCCAATATGAATGTACCCTACTGTGGCAGGCAGAAAAGCAACCAATTGTCCATCCACCTGTCTATCCCACCATTGCCAGTAGTGCCAGCTATTTTTGGTTGTTGTTGTGGCAGAAAACAGTTAACATGCTTCCCCCCCCAACAAAAATCTAAAATAATTCAATAGAACATAGCCTCAAATGAGAATTTTTGATCCCCTTGTCTTAAAAAAAATAACATATCCTATTTTATTATAAAAGCAACGCATGTTCACAGATTCACGTTTGAAAAATACTAAAGCATGCAGACAAAAATATAAATCACTGATAATTCAGTCATCTGGAAATAACTTCCACCACTAAGTTGGCAGATAATGACTTTTTTCCATATGTATATACCTCATTCTCTCTTTTATAAAAGAAGTTATGTCACACACATTGTTTGATCTGTTTTTTAAAAGTCTGGAATACTTTCCATATTATTAAATTGTTTACATAGCATAAATGTAATGGCAGCATAATATTTAGGTATACTATATTTTATTTAATGAATCCCTATTGTTTGAGCATTTAAAGGATTTTTAGTCTTTTACCATCATAAACAACACCACCAAGATAGATTTTTAGATAAGCCAGAAGGAAATATTTGGTTGTGACCCTGTTCCTTAAGTCTGTCAAGTAGTATATGGAGAAAGGTAACATTTGATTCTTGAGGGTTAAGTTTGTATTATTAGTAGCACTCAGCCCAGAAGTGATATCTTTCCCCTCTAAACCCTTAGAGTCTGAGAAAAGAGACAAAATGATCTTTGAAATTTATGAGTCAGAGAGACCACAAGAGCTAGACCTGTCTGAGAGGCCTTCTTGGTGGAGGAGTGTCCGGTCAGTGCATCCTAGAAGATGGGAGGTGAGTGCTCAGGGAGAAATCTGCTGAGGCAGCTTCTTAAAGAATCTGGCAGACACATAAGTGACCCTGGGGCTAGGTGACATGCTTTAATGAACCCAGAAGTCTGATCCCATTTATAGAGGACAGATGCCCTGCTGTGGTCTCCAAAGTGTACCCACCATGAATATATTTATTTTTATGTAAAGAAAAAAGAAAATAAGCTTTTCCAATAATATTATACAGTTAGGAACAAATGCATGCATATAATTTATAAATATTTACATAGAAGGGTTACATGCTCAGAAATATTCTACTGATGAGGCATATAATAAATAAATAAAATTTAGAGACTGTTTCCTTAAAACAGAAACTTCATAGTACACAGAGCAAGCAGCATAGGAAGGGAGCTCTTGGGGGCTGAAGCCCAAGAATACTTTGCATAGACGGTGCCAGTTTGGATCATCCCATTTGAAACAAGTGAAAAGAAAAAACAAAACAAAACAAACAAACAAATAAACAAAAACACTGTTCTGTCCTAGAGTGTGTGTGTGTGTGTGTGTGTGTGTGTGTGTGTGTGTGTGTCATATCTGTCATTCCAATTGTATTTTTCTTCCATTCCAGTTTGCCTATCTCTGCTAACCACTCTCCTAGCTTCTATACCCTAAAACCAGAGGTCCGTGCTAAAGGCTGCTTATACAAAGTGAGGTGAGCATTATTGACTCTCCCATGAGCCAGGTTACCTTAACAGTGATCACTAAACCCTGTGGGCAGGAAGCACCTGACTTTAAGCATGCATTAGCATGTTTCACCTCTGTGACAGTGTGCGGTGGGGACAAGAGGGGTGTGTCCAGGGTGTGCTGTCAAGCTTTAGAGCTCCTCCAGCTCTAGAGCTCCTCTCAGTTCTATCTCACCAACAGCCTGTCTTGCCATCTCTATCCTGTCTCCACCCATGGAATTGGCTCTCTGGAGACAGCTGTAAACCTACTCACATGCACGTATGAATGACAGAAAAGGCTAATTTATGAGGTCCCACTTAGTCAGTCAATAAAGCCCAAGAGCAGAAATGGGTGGCTAATGATAAGTTTTACTGGATGAAGGAGGAAATGCTGAGCAGACTTTCATCACTCTATTGTCCTGTCAACACTGCAAAGGGTTAAGGTCAGAGCAGGAGACTTAGAGCGAGCTCAGTCCACCAGTTGCAGCCCCCAGTGACAGCGGGTGCAAGAGGGGGGTGAAGCCTGAGAGAAACTGCCCATCAAGGCTATGCCTGCAGCTCAAAATGTGGCCCCGTTTCCAGGTTCCAGCTACTCTCGGGATGGATTCAATCTGAGAAGTGTTCATAGACTCTTTTAAGAAGACTGCAAATCTTAGGGCAGAGGAAGGAATTAAAGGAAGGAGGAAACATGCAGGTATTAATCTGGGCTCCACTGAAATCACCTAACCTAACTTCCTAAAGCGTCTAAGAGCCTCCAAGTGCAGGGAGAGGCACACAGGATCCACATGCCAGTCCAACACGAGGGGGGAAAAATCAATGTGTAATAGGTTGAATCATGATCCCCAAAAGATATGTCCAAGTTCTAATTCCTGGTACTTATGAAAGTGATCTTATTTGGAAACAAGGTCTTTGAAAATGAAAATCTCATCTGGAGATGAGACCACGCTGCATTTAAGGTGGGCCCCAAATCCAGTGACATATGTCCCTATAACAGGTAGATCTGAGATACGAGGAGAACGCCATGCGAACATGGAGGCAAAGACTGGACTGATGCACCTACAAGCAAAGGAGCATGGAGATTACCAGCAGCCACCAGAGGCTAGGCAACAGGCATGGAATCATTCTCCAGCAGAGCCTCCAGAAGGTACCAACTCTGATATCACCTTGATTTCGGACTGTTGGCTTCTGGAACTGGGATAAAATATATTTATGTTGTTTTAGCCACCTAGTTTGTGTCTATTTGTTACAGCAGATATAAGAAATTATTGCACAAGGGTACAACAGGAGTAGACCGAAAGGCTCAATGACCCCACTCTGGCATTGCAGTCCCCTTATCATCTGTGGCAGCAACATTAGCTATTCCAGAATTCTAGGACAATGCTTCTTAGCCTTCTGAACCCAAGACATTTTTTTTAATTCCAATATAGTTAACATATAGTGTTGCATTAGTTTCAGGTATACAGTACAGTGATTCAACAATTCTATATATCACCCGATGCCCCTCAAGACAAGTGCACTCCTTTATCCTCATCATCTATTTCACCTATCCCCCGTCCATCTCCCCTCTGGTAGCCACCAGTTTATTCTCTATAGTTAAAAATGTTTCTTAGTTTCTCTCTCTCTCTCTCTCTCTCTTTTCCTTTGCATGTTTGTTTTGTTTCTTAAATTCCACATATGGGTGAAATCATATGGTTAGAGAATGTGCTAAGCAAAATAAGTCAGTCAGAGAAAGACAAAAGTCAGACCAAAACAGAGACTTGAGAATCAGTTTTCTGGAAGAGAGTTGAGTTGATATAGGAAGGATGTCAGCCCCTGTCAGCTGAGTCCAGGCCCCTTATTCTTGGGTATACACATGACTGAGGGGTTATGGAGGGGTTCTGGGGAGAAGCTGCTAATCTGTTTTCCATTTTAAAGCTAGGGCCGATGCTGGAGACTAAGATCTTGTCTTGCTGGAGAAGAAAAATGTGACTACATTCCAAAACACGGGAAGTAGTAGATGTCAAACATGCTCCTGGCACTTCTTAAAAAGTCATAGAATGTCTCAACCTGATGATTCCTCAAGATTTTATTAATTTATAATATTGTGTTCCATCAAGATCATCAATTTTTATTATCTTGCTGCTCTGAATTGTATCTTCCTTATTATTCTCAGCTATAGCTGTTATAAATTAAAATCATTCAGAATTTATACTCTTACAGTTCATTATCTATGATTGGTATTATCTCACTGCCTTTTTCTGATCTTTCTATATCCCCTGACAAGAAATATTGCAATAGAGTCTAAATACCATCCAACCAATAAATGTTGAGTTTTAAAAAATCTCTATTGACTGCACTACCCTAAAGGGCACCCCATTACTCCTTCTTATCTCCACAACTGGCATCCCTTCTGCCAAAATGACAGAGAAAGGGAGATTCTAAAGAGTTGGCAATTATGACTAGGATATAGGTCCTTGCTTTGGTGCTTTGCAAATTGGGCACGTCATTTTCTCTCCTTCACCTTCACCTCTTTCCCTGACAGTCAAGAGATATTGAGATACATCGGCTTGCTTCATGAGGATCAACCCTACTTCAGTGACCAGGTAGTGATATAATTAGTTGAATCGAAAAGCAATGAGCGGCCCATTACTGGAAGTTCTGAACACCTCTCAATGACAGTCCAGAAGTGTGCTACAAAGGGTAAGAGGCTAGTCTCTTGTTTCTAAGACTGATCAAGTCTGGGTGAGTATATAGATCTCTCCATTAGACCTGAGGAAAAAGAAATACCAGTTTCTTGCAGTGTTGAGATTCCCTCAAGTTATGTTTGGATATGTTTGCTCACTAAAGAACTTGATCGAGTGGACTGATGTATCTACAGTGGCTTTTATCCCGGCTATTCACATGATTGTCCTTAGTGTTAGTAAGAGTATTTTTCAGATAAATGGAAGTTGGCAATACTCACTAAAACATGAATATTCCAATCCTGATGGATTTAACTAATTGGAAAAGGTTTGTATTCAGTGCACGTACTGGCCTTTTATAAAAACGTAAAGGCACGGATATATTTCCACACTCAGGCACACTTATTTCTTTCTTCTCTCTTCTTCTTCCTTTTGTTTTTCTCCTATAGCTCAGGGTAACATGCAGATGCCAGAGATCACAAGCAAGCTGATAAAGGAGGAGGAACAGGTCAGAGAGTGGCAATGCGCAGTCTGTTGGCACTCTTCTAAAACTTGTTTAAAAATTTAAAAAGCACCAATGCTGAAATTGATAAAGTCTGACTCCACAAAGTCTGTGGACAATTGCTATTTGTCCCTATCTCATGATCTCACTGAACTGTGGTCACAATTCAACAGTCATCAAATAAAAACATACAATGACCAAAAGTGGATGTACTACCAGGACTGCTGGGGATTAGGCTCTGGAGCCACCCCTATGGATGCATGAGAGAGGATCCACATCAAGAGAATAACAAATCTAGCTATGCATCAGAGTCACTTGAGAAACATCTAAAAACATAACACACACACACACACACACACACACACACACACACACACACACACAAGAGGGAGAGAGTCCCGAGAAAATTGAGGCTCTCATGAAATACTGTATTGCACCCACCAGATGGAAAAAAATTACAAAGTCTGACGATATCAGGTACTGGCGAGGATGTAAAGTCCTGGGGAGGAATGCTAACACCTCATCATGGAGGTACAACTTCATACAAGCACTTTGGGAAAGAGCTCGGCACTCTCTATTGAAACGGAAGCTGCACCCCATGACCCAGCAATTCCACTCCTACTCTCTGCTCTAGGGAAATTCTTGGACATGCACATGTACCAAGAGGCATGTACAAAATGCTTACAGTAATGCTGTTGGTAATAGCCAAACCAGGGAAATGATCCAAGTATCTAAGGACAGTGGCAGAGATCAATTGTGGTATTTTCATGCAGTGATTTAAAACCAAATGAACCACAGCCACATACAAGCCACAAACTAACAATATTATCTCATTTGTATGATAGGTTACAAACCTAATTGATATGCTGTTTGGGGCTATATAAGTGGTAAGGTCATAAGGAAAAGCAAATGAGTGATGGACACAAAAGAGAATAGTGGTTACCTCTGAGGGAAAGGAAAGACTTTGGATCTGGGTGGGTGACAGAAGAGGTTGTAAATGGACTGGCAAAGATTCGAATTCATATGCTTGGTGTTGAGAACACATATGTTGATTTTACTGTAATTGTTAATCCATGCATACATGTTCTATTTTGTTGCACATGCTAGATTTTATACTAAAATTTTAAAATATACAGATTTCCAGGTTCTGTCTCAGATCTGTTGAATCAGTATCTCAGGCTGTGTAAACCAGGGAGTACTTTGTGTAAGTTCTCCAGAGGAGTCAGATGCAGTACAGGTTAAAAGCCACTCACCAACATACAACACTGCCCCCTCCCCCTGCCAATACACATCAGTATCCAGGTGAAAGCAGCTTAAAATATAAATCAAGGTCAAGCAATTTCAAAAGAGTCATAAAAACAGAAAAAAAGGTCAGCCTGGGAGAGTGTGAAGAAAGGAAAATTCTCCCACAGTTCAGGGTCTGAGGCTGCTATAGAAGACTGAGGGCATCAGGCTTATTTCTGTGCCATCTCTAACTTCCTCCAGAAACTTAATTGAGCCCATTAGATTCACAGTACCATGAGCCTGAGATAATTGTCCCCTAGACCTGGGCCCAGGGCAGGCTTTCACTATAGGTTTTGCTGCAAAGCCAGAAATACAATGTGGTAGAAAGTGTCCTTGTTTGGCACTCAGCACAGCAGATATCTAGACCTGGACCGGCATATACAAGCTATGTGATCTTTAGCAAGTCACTTTCCCTCTCTATGCCCTCGCTTTATCATCTGCCCGACCTCGCTCACAAAATTGGAATCCCATGAGACTGTACATGGAAGGGCTTTGCAAAATGAAAGTACTACTCTGAATGGTTCAGTAATTCCATTACCACATCAGTGGCTACTTTTTCCTACAAGTCAGAAACATAGGCTGTCAATTCTGAATAAGTAGAGTTTTCTGGGTCCAAGGAACGTGGAGCTCTAAGATTTGCCACCGTGAGATGTGAAAGCAGGACTAGGGCTTAGTGCCTCTGCATCTATCTCTAAACACTCAGCAAATATTTAACAAACATCCACAACTTATCCAGAACCTACCTTCTCTGGTCCTTGGCAATGCAGAAGGGGATGTTCTTTAATAGCTCAGGACTACTGGAAACACCTTGCAAAGCTACAACGCAGCCAGAATATTCATCAATGGCTTTGAAACTAACATTTAACCCAGTTATACAATACCTTCCAAATTAAAAATGACAGATTTAGCAAGTAAAAATGCAGGACACTCAATTACATTTGAATTTTTTTCTTTTTTTTTTTTTAAAGTTCATTTATTTATTTTGAGAGAGAGAGAGAGCACAGGAGGGGCAGAGAAAGGAGAGAGAATTCCACTGACAGTACAGAGCCTGATGTAGGGCTTAAACTCATGAACGATGAGATCATGACCTGAGCCAAAATCAAGAGTCAGATGCTTAACAGACTGAGCCAACAAGTGCTCCTGAATTTTTTAAAATATAATTGGAAATTGGAATAATTTTAATGTATAAGTATATCCCAACTATTGCATGAGATATACTTATAGTAAGAAATTATTTATTGTTCACCAGAAAACTCAAATTTAAGTGGGTGTCCTGTATTGTACCTGGCAACTCTATTCCCAATGGACAAACAGATCAGCACTTTCTCCTACATCAGTGTGAGAGTTATAAAATCCTATTTCTTTTACTTGGTAAGAGTGTGAAGAGTCGGCTTGGTCCTGAAATTGAACTTGCATACTATGGAAGGCACACACATTCAAAGCAGGCTTCAAAACCTGCCTCAAAACTGCAGAAAGATTAGACATTCAAGCCCTGTCCTGGCCCATCTGGGACACTTTGTGGTGGCTTCTACCCTTACCTCTGGGCATCTCCTTGGAGTGCTCTGTCTCAGGGCCATCCAACAGGTCCATCTGGGAAGCCTCCTCAGAGGGGACGCGGCGCCAGGACCAGCTCTGGTTCCCGAGGTCATGGAGTGGTGGGGAGTACTCCAGCTCACAGGGGAAGTCAAAGCTGCACTCCAGACCTGCAATGACAGCCAAAGGTCAGTGGAGCAAACTATCTCCCTAAAGAAACCTTCTAGCCCCACCCCTCTACTCCAGGAAGGTGGCCTTCATCTCATCCACAACCCTCATTCTCTCTGGGGTGGTGAACCGCCAGTTTCACAGCTGGTTTGGCTGTAAAGGGGACTAAGAGAGAAAAAAGAGTGTTCTTTAATTCAGATTAAAGGAGGTATCTTCAGAGAACGCAGGTGAAAAAAGACCCAACAGGTGGGACCCAAAGAAGCTCTACATCCTGTGAGGTTACCTGGTGACATGAAAGGGCCTGAGGCCAAGTGGCTGGAGCCTAGCTTTGCAGCCAGGTAGGTCTGAATCTAAGTCTGGCTCTGCCACTTAGCAGCTGGGTTAACTCCAGGCAAGAAAATCAGCCTCTGTGGCCTCACATTTCCTCACCTGTACATTGGGAATGATAAATCTACCTCTAGAGTTTGCTGTAAGAGCTGGCAGGATCATGCACTTTCTTTTCTTGTGAGCTTGTCTACAGTAGATCCTCAGGAAAAATCCTCACCAGGTTCCACCCTATTTGAGAAGAGAAGGCCAAAGGGAACTCAGGCCTTTACTCACAGCCCTGTCTTCCACCTCAGATCTACCCTTCGACCCCCTCCAGACCAGAGGGCCAAGGCTATGACAGCTAGTCTGGGCTCATTCTCTCTTGGGGAGGGGTGGGGAAGGTCACTGGGTAAGGACAGAGAGAGAAGGGAGGCAGGAAGAGGCTGTGCCCTGGGACTTTTGGTGACCTTTTATAAGGTTTCTTGTGCCCAAACCATTCCATGTTTGCCTTTCATTTTTTTTTATTCTTTAATGTTTATTTATTTTGAGAGAGTGAGAGACAGATTGTAAGTGGGGGAGGACAGAGAGTGAGTGAGGCACAGAATCTGAAGCGAGCACCAGGATCCCTCTGAGCTGTCAGCACAGAGCCTGATGTGGGGCTTGAACTCACAAACTGTGAGATCATGACCTGAGCCAAAGTCAGATGCTTAACCAACTGAGCTACCAAAGCGCCCCATTGTTTACCCTACTTTTAAGATACACTCACTTTCTCCTTCCCCTTCCTAACTCAGAACGCATTACCCAAAGTGGCTGAAGTACTTTGTACCCAACGGGTTCTTAATGCTCACTGATGGGTAAATGGAATGTGCACCAAAGTGCAAATTATTCATCCACCTTTGACTTCGTTGTCTGCCCTCAGCCATGCGGATGTGAAGAAAGGGAGAATATGATATGAAAAATAGAACAATGGACTTGGTGTCTGGGCTTGGACAGTCTCTTCTCACGTGTGGCACTTGGTGCCCTCATCTGAAAAACATGGGTTTAGACCAGATGACTGGGGAAACAAATGCCCAGTGAGACCTGGCCTCCAACTCCAGCTCTGCCACCAATTTTGCCAGTAACCTTGAACAAGGCATTACACCTCTCTGGGCCTGAAGTTCCTCAAATACAAAATGAGACTTAGACGAGATGTTTTCTAAAGCTCTTCTTGATTTGGCTTTTTAAAGATTACTAAGTTCTTGTTCTCAGAGGGTTATAGGGAATTTGATAAATCAAATTGTGTGGTGGTTTTAATGGGTGCTAACTTCCAATTATCATTGTGCATTTTAATAGCTGCTTCTGCAGCTACTGCTACCTTGACCTCCAAGATGAGTCTGATGTTAAAAATTTCAGAATTCAGAGGAGAAGGGGGTCAATTCTAGAGCAGGCAGCCAGTTATCACTGGATTGTCCCTTAGTCACACACACAGGCAGCTAAGCCCTGCCCCAGAGAGGGAGTAAAATAATTCCTGTTGACTTTACCCAAACTAAGCGTAGGTAGAGGTTGGTGGTGGGGGGTGGGGAGAAAATCCTTCAATTACACTTCTATTAAGTATGTTTCTGCCTCTCAGCCAGTAGAGATTTATGTACCAGATGCTCTCCAGGAACCGCCATCTTTCTGGTCCTAAGGTTAATACTACTCGACCTTTCACAATACAGACAATTCACCTTTATAATGCTGAGCTGAAATGGGCAGGACTATAGCCTTGTTTGAGCTGACATGCCACCTGCTGCCTCCATATTTATCACCTTTGAAGACTTTCTACCTGCGTCTGGGGGCTGAGCTGCTGCTACGTCCATGAATTGCTGCCCATGAATTGTAGGCTGCCTTAATCCTCAAGACTTACTTGCCAGCCACCTAGTTTTTATTGCAGAATGCATGGAGAAAGCTGATCTAACATGGTGTATTTTGTAGTACAAAAATTATTCTTATAATGAAAAGTGTAGCCACTAATATTGGCTTTTCTGAAGAGGGTCAAAAAGATCCACCCATATTAACAAATGACCAAGTCAAAAGATGAAAGAGAAAGGTACTGGCCCTCCCAAACAGACAACTATTGGTGACTCTCCCAAAGCTTCCTCTTCTGTGGCCCATCCTCTATCTTGATTTTTCTTTTCCAGTTAAAGTCGTCCTATTTCTATTTGGAACAGAGGGGTGACATGCAAGATCAGATACTGCCTGGTGCATATTAAACAAACAGAAAACAGATTATACAATCCTAGCATCAAGCATCGTCCATCCTGGGATCTTCAACCCTGAAGAGTCGGAGAACCAGCTGTGTTTGGACCAAACCCTGCCTAGTGAAACAAGTTCGGCACATGCTCCAATTATCAAATGGGTTCATTTTGAAATTCTTGCTCCAAGGCAGTCTCCCTTTAGCTGTCAAAGCTGCACTCTTTGGCTTGAAACAAAAAGGAAGTTAACATAACTGCTCATTTTGGGTGAAACTGAATTGGGCTTTTTTATATTCCAATTTAATTTCTCATAAAATATCAAGACAGGGTTCTTTCTCCTGCACTAGCCTCAGTGACTTTCAAGAAACAACACCTGCGACTCATTTCTAAAAACACCAGGATAAGGAACATTTTCCTTGGGTCTTTTCTAAAGTTTTAGACCTAGGGTGCTTCGTGTATCTTTCTTCCTAACCCTCCTCTGACCGAGTCCGAGTAGGATAGGGACTGTAGAGTATGTTTACAGATAGGATTCAGAGGGATCAAGGTTTCAGTGAAGAGATCAGCCTTAAGCAATCCAATGGCAGAGGCAGGAGAGTGCCCAAGGGAAGGCATGGGAAATAACATTCATCGAGTCCCAGCTATCTGCCAGAGACTGTGTGAAGTCTTTTTTTTTTAATGTCACTTTTTTTCTGATGTCACTATATTTAATCTACAGAAAAGCACTGAGAAGTAGATGGTATCTTCTCTCTACAGGTGAGGAAACAGAGGCTTAGAAATTTTGCTCTACTTGCCTAAAGATCAAAGGATCACCCTAAGGCAGAACCGGAATGTGACCAAGGGCTGGATGATGATGAAGAGTGAGACATTTTTCATCATCCCTCCACAGTTTCAAAATCTAAATCCAGGACAAACAGAGAAAATTAAATAATATATGAGAAACTTGGGAAGTGTTATATTTTGGTTATTATTAGACCCAAAGTCTGCAACCTCTTCATATCTGCAAAGGCTTGTCCTCTCTCTTAAGGGAACAGATTTATATTTCCTCTGTGTCAGGCCTATTTTGCAAAGTGACTATGACCTTCAAAATATTCCAGAGATCTCGGGGACCCTGAGTGGCTCAGTCAATTAGGCATCTGACTTTAGCTCAGGTCATGATCTTATGGTCCGTGAGCTCAAATCCCGTGTCGGGCTCTGTACTGACAGCTCAGAGCCTGGAGCCTGCTTCGGATTCTGTGTCTTCCTCTCTCTCTCTCTCTCTGCCCCTCCCCCTCTTTCTCAAAAATAAATAAACATTAAAAAAATTCAAAACAATCCAGAGATCTCAAACTCAATTTACCTATCAAGACCCAGGAGAATCTAACCATTGAAAAATGGCAATGAGAAAAAGACATACTTTCCAGAACCTGCTGATCATTGCTTTCTAGTTACTTCCATTATATATATATATTAAAAAAAAAACCCACTTTCTAGTTACTTCCATTATATATAAAGAAAAGATAAAGTAATGGAATCTTCTGGAAACAGTTCTCCTGCTGAGAGGGGTGTCAAGTGCTGTGAAGGGAAAGATCTTGGTAGAGCAGTGAGGATGGTTCCAGCTTGGTCCTGCATGGAGCAGCTGAGAGACCTCAGCAGGTTCACTCACCTCTATATGCCTAGTTTTCTACCTTTGAAAAATGAAACGAATGGAGCATATATCTTCTACAGCGCCCTACATCTCTGAAGGTTGGTGATTCTGTAAGGCCGACACAACTAAACCTACAGACCGTCAGTCACTTTCACTCTCCCTACCTCTAAATGAGGGCTTGTTGTCATGCCTGGAAGCATATTCCCCACGAGATGAGGCTGATAGTGCATCTCACTCAGAGGGGATTTGGTTTACCTCAAGACCCTCAGAGAATTAAGAAAAAAATCTCAGATTTTACAGTGGCCGTTCTTGGGTGAGTAAGTGTGAATGTGAGTGTATGTGCATGTGTATGTTCATACGTTTTTATCAGATTGTACCTATGTTCCGAAACCTTCCAGGGTATGAGTCACATTTCAAAAACTGAATTCATTAACAGTTAGCTTTAAGGCACTGTTCTAGTATAAAAGGCAGCCATTCAGAAGAATGTTACAGAAGCTGATCAGAAACTCTGTGGTTGCCCTGCCCAGAGAGAAGTCCAGTTCCCTTTTCAAATGTCCTTGGCTGTAGAGGAGTTGGCAATGACCACATGCTGAGTCTGAGGGGGGAAATCTAGCCATTAGACGTGTATGAGCCTACCGAAGCCGCCATGCCAAGGCCCATGCCTAGGAGGCCACCTTGGTTAATCAGTAGAAATGGGGGTCCTCCCAGGCTGAGCTGCATAAGGAGATTCCATGAAAGTTACAGGCACCATCTACAACACCACATAAAGGTAATAGGGATATACAGTGTCCTTTGGACACTCAGGTGTCCTCTTGGTTGAGCTTAGAAAATCTAACAGTCCTCCTTTGTAGACTGACCCAAGGCTCAAAAAAACTCTTTTGAATCAGGCCTTTACTGCCTCCTTGATCCTAACCCTGGAAACCCAGAGACCTCAGTCACCTTGAGTCAATTTCAAGTGAGGGGACCAGCAGCCTCTAGTCTTTTTAAACTTTCTTTCTAAGACTGACTGGCTTCCAGAATCTTTCAGAGCAGCTGTCCTGGGGCAGGTCCACAGGAACCCACTGCCTGATATCTCTCAGGGTCAGCCCACCACGAGGTTTAGAAACAAATATTATAGAGTGAAAAGTGAAAACAGTAATAAAAAAGAGAAGAACACCATGTTTATCAATCCCGTGACACTTCACGCTTTACTTTTTTTTTTCTCTTATTAGGAGTCATAAATCAAGCTTAGGGTCAGACTTATGTTCTTGGCTCTGGGAGCACTGGCTCTATGTGTTTATAGAGAAGGCCTGAAGGGAGAACCTCTGTGAAGGCCTGCAGGAAGTATTCATAATTGACTACATTTACTGAGGGCTTACTGCATTCGGACACAGTAAGATGCCAGGCACCTTACATCATTATCTTATTTGATACCTATGAAGTAGGCAGGATTCTTACCCCCATTTTAGCAGATAAAGACACTGGGCTTAGAGAAATGAAGTTATATCTGAGTTAGATATGAAGTGATTGAGTGGGCTGTGGGCTTTCACTGACCTGCTTCTTTCCTGGGACCCTGGGGCCTTGAGGTCAGTATCTCACAAACAGGGAATTGTGAATTGAACAGGCAGCAGCAACAGAGCTGCCCTCCTTCAGAGGCATAGACACCAATAAGAGTCAAGACCTATACTGAGGCAGGTCCAGAACTGGACCCATGAGAAACAGGTAGGGCCCAACTAGAGGCAGGACAGGAGCTGGAGCATCTGAGCTGCCCTTGAAGGAGACAAAACTGGGAGCCCTAGGTGAGGATTGAGTCAGATTACACATTTCTAAGATCCAAGTCTTAACCCCCATGGGTGTGTTGACTCAGGAAGCCAAGAGTACACTTGCAGTAAGGCCCAGGGCTCAAAGTGCCCCATTTAGGTTTCCTAACATGTTCTGGGATATCCGAAGTGTTTCTTGCATAGGGCTAGGGGTCATGTTTGAAGGAACTGAGGGTGATATGGCAAGGTTTCTAGAGCTATTAGGGGTCCATGAGAGAATTCACCCAACTGGATACTCAGCCATGGAATCTGCATCTGAAAACAGAGAATTATCAGGTTTGGGGGACACCTGAATGGCTCAGTTGGTTAACCTTCCAATTTTACCTCAGGTCATGATCTCGAAGTTATGAGTTCAAGCCCTGGACCAGGCTTTGTGCTGACAGCTCAGAGCCTGGAGCCTGCTTCAGATCCTGTGTCTCCCTCTCACTTCTCTTCCTCTCTCTCTCTCTCTCTCTCTCTCTCTCTCTCTCTCTCTCTGTCTCTCTCAAAAATAAGTAAACTTTAACAAAATTACCAGGTTATCTGCTAGTTTAAAAAAGAGCAGCATGATTGTGATTTTGTCTTGGGATTCCTGTTTGACTGCCAGGATGCAGATGGCCTTGAGGTTGGGCCTGACATTCCTCTCTTATTGAATGGGGTCTCTGTGGTCTCATCCAGCCCTATAATCTTCTATGTATCTATGCACATATGTCTTATTCATTAAGTGACCTTAATATCATCAGGTTTGTTTCTCAGGGAAAGAGCACAAGACCTGAGATTTGATTCCAATGACACCACCTGCCAGATGGGTAATACTAGGCACTCTCTCCCTCTCTCTGAGCATCAGTCATTCCAGTGATCAGACTAACTTCCCAGAATTGCTAGAAGGATTCAATGAAATGATGCTTCTGCTTGGAATGGAGAAATTCCCAATGTACATTAGCTGATTCAGAATTTGCACACCTATGGCCTTTGTTTACCATGAGAAGTAGTATTTACATGAGCCATTTTAACTGATGGTATTATGTTGTCCCATGTGAAGGTTGGAATGTCTACCTTTAGGTAATATTCGCAGAGTTCAAGGCTATCAGAACTTGAAATGACATTTGAGGTCAACTGCTTCTCCCATCGGACAGGTGATAAAAACCAAGACCCAAGCAAGGGAAAAGACTACCCCAGGATCATGCAGCTGGTCACACGGTGTGGAGGGCATTTTTCCTGACTGTTCAGGCCTTTTCAAATGCCATCCTCTCTGGGTAGCTCCAGGCTGAACATCAGTTACTGAATCACCAGCTCTCAGGCTTGGCTTACTGGTACATTCAAGCTGAGGTTAGAGTGCTTCAGGGATGGCATATACAAATGCCAGTGTACCCCTAACAAGCCTAATTTGTGCATTCAACAAAGACTCATATGAAGCATCATGCACATGTGGCAGTTCTCTTGTAGGTGGCCTTTAGAGGTCAGATAATAGAGCTTCATGTTTGAGGCTGCAGTGCATTTGTATATAGTTCCAGAGACCAGCATTCTCAAAACACTGGCAGTCCTTAAGGATTGTACCCAGCTTGAGGGAGCTCCCTTGGCTGCCAGCAATCCTGAGGCACAAGGCAGAGTCGTCTCCTTATCTCAAGGTATTCTCCAGAACTTCTCAATCATTGAGCTTCTGGGTGATGAGGGACTTTGGGACAATCCGATATGAAGAAACTGAAGTCTAGAGATATTATGGATGTAAATGGGTGGGTTGCAAAATTGGTACTAAAGTCTGTTTCCTGGCCTTGTGATTTTTATTATTATTCTAAGCTATAACAAAATAATAATAATAATAATAATAATAATAATAATAATACCTTAAACAATTAAGATAATTCTCAAAACTCTAGACTCAGTTTTTCTGGAACAAGCTAGCAAAAACACAAATGGCTAGGTTTCAAATATCTCCCAGTGAGTCGATGGCTCAAATCACTTCAAATAAGGCTTTCTAGCTTCTCTCATCCTCGATGTACTCTTCTGCCAACGAGCTGTTTTTTGATGGTTGCTGGAAACTCCCTGCTAGAGAGTAGGTCTGTGCATAGGCCAGAAGCTATGATAAGAACAAAGGGAGGAAAGGCAGTGGGAGTGAAAGAGAAAGATCACTAGAGACTTTTTGGAAATTTCCAAGTTCTGGGCTAATCAACCTTGAGCTTTTGGGCAATTGATTTAACCACCTGAGTCTTGGTTTCCTCAGGTATGAATGTGAGAGATTTATCACAATAATGATGCTGATAAAAATAATAATACCTACAGTGATGATCACATAAAGTGATGAATGTGGCCATGCTTTATAATTATAAAGTACTATATATACATATATTATCACCTTTGTCTCCTGCGCCTCAGATTTACCACCAGGAGCCTAGAAGTGAGCTGGATTGACTTGACCTCAGAGGACCCAAGGAGACACTGACTAAAACAGGTGTCTTCCTATCTTGCTCTGTTTTATATCAAAACTTCAGGGGACACTAGGGTGTCTGGGGAATATTTAGGAACTAGTTGCTGCATGGGATCAGACTGTACAAGATGAAAGCTTGGCTCAGTAATTTCACTAGCTGCATGTCTGGGGGAAAATTATTTAATCTCTCTGTACCTCAATTCTTTCATCTGTAAAATGGGGATTAAAGCAGGGATCACCTCAGGGGATTATGAAGAGGATTAAATGCAACATACATACCAAGCACTGAGCATGGCAGTGACTTGCACACTGTTTATTATTAAACTTGGCAGTCACTGCTATTGCTCTTCAGATGTCTCCAGGGGGTCGGCCACAGCAGAGGGGAGTTGAACAGGCCCATGTCCAACATCAAGGCAGAAAGCTTTGACTGTGTCAAACTTTGTGGAAACTCCTTACTCAAGCTTTGCTTTTGCGCACACTGATCTAGCTTCCCTTTTGTAAGTGAAGTCACACTAGACCTTGAATAAGAGGAGCTGCATTCTAGCCCCGGCTCTGCGGTGTGACTTCAGGCAAATCATTTAACCTCTCCAGGCCTCAGTGTTTTCATCTGAAAACTGAAGCGGTGGAATAAAATGATTCTCAGGTCTCTTCCATCTCTACCATTTTAAGGCCAATTTCCCTTTTTGGGCAGATGCCAAGATAAGCTCTCTAACTTGGCTCTAACAGCTGGTCAGCAGAATCCCAAGAGTCCTGACTTCCAGCCCCAGCTTGGATGATTTGGGGCTTCTACTCCTTCTTGCTGGGTTATCTCCTAAAGGGGCACTTGGCCCACCAGTTACCTTTGGTATTAATCTACCAGCTGCCACCAACATCTGGTCACTTACTTCATAAGACTAAGTAGCAAACCTAGCCCCTTGCCCACCCCCGCCCACAACCACTATTCATTTGTCATGGGGCCCCAGAACTGAAATCATTCACTTCCTTCCCACCAGTTTGCTCCCTAGAATGCATCTGGGAACCAATCACCCAATTCAAGACATCTGTTTAGCTCACTTATAATCAAGCTGCAGCAAAGAAGGGCCAAGTCTCCTTCAATCAATCAATTATATAAACAGAGCCTCAAAAGACAGTCTCAAGGAGGGTGTGTGTGCAAGCATGCTTAGGATGGTGGGAGATATACATAGAAAGCTTAATTCTCATTTCTCTTATCTGTGGCCAATGCAATGTTACGGATAGAAGAAATAGGACTCTGCTTTTCATCTCAGAATAGAAAATTGAAAATAATTAAAATCCCAGGCATTCCGAAATTAACGAGCCCAGCCTCCTCATTTTACAAATGGGAAAACCAAGGCTCAGGAGGGTCATATGACTTGGCCAAAGTGGCAGAGCCTAGGGTCTGGAGAAGTAAAAGAACTGAGACCAGAACCCAGATTGGACTTCTAGTCCAGTTCTTTCCTGTGATTTCCAGGAAGCATCTCTAACAAAATGAAGCAGACCCCCCCACCCCAAGCATGGTGAAAACTTTAATATTTTGTACATTTCTCAGCATGACACCCATAAGTTGGGATCATCCCTAAAATCAGAAGAGCTCTGAGCAATATGGTATCCATGATAACCAGAGGAAGCTGATGGTCATCGGAAGTCTCAACTTCAGAACGTGCAAAACAACCCTCCCCATTTTTTCTGATCTCTAATGATGAGGATTTACTAGATGTTGCAGGTTACCATGGGGGTCCCCCCTGATGCCAATCTCAAAACACAGATACCAGGGTGCCCTAACACAGACCCTATGGCCTTCAGGGACTCCCAGTCCAGGGCGGGGGAGATGGACTTCTCACACTTAACTCTCACAGTTAGCAGACATGGGAAAGTCATGGGGACACAGAACAAGAGAGATTTTCTTCCTAGGAAGACCAGAGGCTCATGGAGGAGGCAATTTTGGGGCTGCATCTTGAAGAATGAAAAGATTTTGTCATGGTATAGGTTTAAGCTAGGAAGTTTTTTACGAACAGATGAAGGAATAAAGTTACTTCAGGCAGGTGGGGAACTAGTATTGCTTATTTTTGTGTAGTTGTATGAATTTTGAAGCTACTACATAGAGTTAAATTCCAGCATAGAGAGTATCATGGTTAAATATAAAGTGTTTTCAGGTTCCAGAGAGCAAAACCAGGGACTTTGAGAGTTTTAAGGGACAACTTTCTAGCAAAGTAGAGCAAGGCCACCAAAATACAGGCTATTGGCCTCTCACTGGAATGGCTTCATTCCTCTTCTGAAGGTGAAACACCTGTGCTCCAGGGTCTGGAAATCTGTCCTCACAGAACTTAAAGCGATGCTATCAATTAGGTATCATGACCATTCCCATTTTTCAGATGGCAAACAGAATCAGGGAGTGGTTTACTGACTAAGGTAATAAAACTCACAGAATCTGAGCTGGAAATGAATTTCACATCTCAGATCCCAACTTGAGTTTCTTCCCCACCATTCTGTGCTTTGCTTTCAGACAAAGAGGCTGGTAGATGGCTTGCTTGGATGTTACAGAGGACATGGACATAGGCAACAAGGAGGTGAATGGAGGACCTGTGGTTCCCAAACCTACTCCTACTGTTCCTGCACTACAGATCTTGTCTTTAAGAAGCTCTCCACATGATGGTGAGGTAACCAGACTGGGCCTGGGCCAAGGGTCCTTCCAGGATGGTATTGACCCTACACTGATGCAACCCTTAGGACATCATGAGCCCATTGGACTGATGGAGACTCAAGGAATTAAACTGATGAGATGGATAAAGCAACAGATGGAAGTGATGTGTGAAGAAATGCTTTGCAGCCCAAGTACTGAGAAGATATGAACCATCATCCATGCGTCTGCTGCTCTGCAAGGGTTAGAGGTGGGCTCTTCCAAACAGATGACCTTGATTTGAATCTCAGCTTTGTCACTAGCTCTGGGCAGTTTGCTGACTTCTCTCTGGACCTGTTGTACTCCTCTGTAAGATGAGGCTATTTGACTAGACCACTATGGACCCTGACAGCTAACAATTTCTAACAAACCAAATTATTCTAGGCATCTACTCAAGTGGACTGGGTAAAGTCCTGTTAATCTGAGGTCTCTTCTTGCATAAATGTTTGCACCTGAGGTTGCTCTTGACATAACATTTCATTTTAAGAGGATTTCCTCTCATTTTTCTCATTCTTGATCAGTCATTTTCCTGCATATGTTTTGGACACACAACTTTCTGAGCTGGTTAGGAATGCTCTGTATACAATATCTCAGATGTCCCAAAGCTGTCAAAACAAAAATTCCTCAGCTCACTCATGTCTGCTGAATATGCTTTTTTAGATTGAGTAGAGAAAAAATAAGCCTGCCCAAAGTAGTTAATGTCATAGCTTTTAATTCTAAACCAAAGGAACTGCTCTCCCTTTAGACACATGTCTTTCCTAAAACCAGTTAATATGACTTTAGGAATAAGAGGCCTGTGGGAACATCCCTACCCTTTACAGAGATCCTCAGGGACTGAAAGACTCTGAGTTGGGAATGGAGAGACCCAAGAAAATTCCTGGTTTTCCCCTGGATTGTTCAGCAAATGTTGCTATTTCATCTAGTATATATTTATCAAGAGCGAAACTGAATACAAAACAGTGGATTAATCACTGGAAATGCAAAAGGGAAAAAAATATAGATTCCTTGACCTCTAAGAGCTTACAGTCTTGGGATCATGATGAGTCAGGGCCGCAAATAATTAAGATATGTCGTACTGAAAAGTGTAACATCAGAAATACGAAGTACTGCAGAAGGACATTATACAACTTTCCTTGGTGAGAAAACAGAGTGAGGTCTACAACCTCACAGGATGTTCTAATTTGGGGTTAATGTGATCACCAGCTGCTGGGTGATAATCCTTACTATATGGTTTCAAAAAAGAAGCTCTTTTTATCTAACAGACATACTAAGTCTTTGCTAAAATTGAAAAGTCTTATTTTCCATGCAAACCTTCCTATTGGGTTTGATCGATCATCAGACTCAGGGGTACTGTACACATATACAAAACAATCATATGACAAGTACTTAAGAAGTACCTTTTAGATGGATATTTGGGACTATCTTGGACCTATGATAAAAGTGAACTAGGGCAGAATCTCTATGAGGGGCAGGGGCAAAGAGCTTGCCAAATTGTAGACACTTACTGGATGAGTAAATATATGATTGGATGGATGGATGGACAGATACATACATACGTACATACATACATACATACATATGTATACACATACACACATACCTGGATAATAAACTTTTATCATCTTTTTTGACTTCCAGTTGGGTAAATTAGATTCATCCATGATTGCTTTATCAGCTGACTTGGTTTACATGGGCCATAAAAGGGATGAAATACAATGCTTGTTGGAAAGTTACTTGATTGAAAAGAAGCATTAGGGAAGCCCCAAGTTATGTGATGATGAGCATCTTCCAATGGAGCTTCTTGGAGAATTTGGGATGTTCAAGAAATAATTATTCCCTGTATAAGTCAGAATCTTCTCAGATTTCAAGAGGGAGGATTACGCCAACCCAAGGTTATCAGAAAGTTCCATCAATTTTTCCATAAAAAGAATTCCAAGGAGAAAGAGACATCAGTGTAGTCTGGGAGCTCAGTGAAAGTGCTGAGGTGAAAGAAGGGACTGAGCTGGGCCTTATACGCTGGAGCAAGCAGGCTCTAGGGAGATAGGTTCAAGGGAAGGAAAAACAAAGTAGCTGGGGACAAAATGGAATGAGAAAATAGGAAACATGAGAGAGGAAGAATGTAAAACATAAGGAGAATTTACTAGGGTGAGAAAAGGTTCTTATAGTCCTTTAGGTGGCTTCAACACTCCTGATTATTCCTGTGTCTAAAATTCTTTACTGCCTTGGATTCTCTGACTATACCATTTCTTATTTCTCCATTTCTGTGTGTCAAGCTTGTCTTTTTCTGCTTACTTCTTAAGTGCAACATTCTTCATCTTCATTCTCCAATCACTCACCTCAACTACAGCCTCTATGCTAATGACTCCTATCTCACCTCTCCCCAAAGCCAAGTCCTAGATTTACAACTCTCTACCTGTTGTCTTCACCTGGATGTCCCTGAAGCCATTCAAATATAACTTGCTTGCCTCCACCAAGTTGTCTCCACCTTCTCCTCTCTGAATGTCTTGGTCACCATTTCTCCTTGCCAACTGTTTCTCCTCCACCCTGTGTCAGTTAACACAATGTCCATCTACTCAATTACCCAAGCTGGACTCTCCTGGATGGACAACCAAGTCATGCTCAATTTGTAGCCAGAATCTTTCCCAGACTCCCATCCTGCCATTCCTTTTCCGACCTATGCTTCACCTGTAGGATCATGTCTAAATCTGGAATACATCCAGAAGTCACTGTTTCTCCAGGCACATCACTCCTGCTTCCTTCAAGGTCCTCCACATTCTGTGTTATTGAGCTTGACCTGTTCCTGAACATGCCTCTGAATATTCCTTCCCTCTGCCTAGAATGCCCTTCTCATTGGTCTCAGGATCCAAGGCCCAACTGAACTCTCTCCATCTCCAGAAGATCTAACTTCCTAAGTCCTCCACAGAACTGGCCATCTCTCCCTACATTTCAGGGAGCTTTGAACATGTCTCTGTTTCTGCACCTGTCATAGCACAGGCATGCCTGCCTCTTCCTTGAATGTTCTTGAGGAAAGGGAGTGTGTCCTATATATCTTTATCAGTGCTATGCCTAGAGCAGAAACAGACTTAGAGTTGGTATTCCAAGTGTGTTTATATCCATTCTCCCATTCTCTGTGGCATCAGAGACATGCTGGGAGGCGGGGGGAATGATGCAGGCAAGTAGGGATACAGAAACAACGCTCAGTGAGGAGGCCACGATTAGACTGTGTATTAGGGAACCATCTACCCAGGTAGGACTGCTAAGACCACATTAGCAGGAGAAACACACTGACAGGAGACCAGACAGGCCTGAGTGATCCTTTCCAAATTTGTCTGTCTGTTTTTCTCTCTGTACATCTCTATCTCTGTCCCCCATCTATTTCTTTCTTTCCCTTTTGTCAATACCTTTCCCCATGTCCGTGACAATTGCTTTAAATGGCTCTATTTTAACTTACTTTTCTTGCCTTTGTGTCAGTTGGTCAATCTTTTATCTTTTAATCTGCCTTGTTTCTTTTCTGCTTTTCTTTACTCAATCGGTCATTAATGTAGAGATAAATTGTTAGTATTTATTGAGTGGATCTATGTATCTTCATTTTGAAGGTAGGGAATATGATCAAGTGGGCTGTTTTAAACAAGTCTTTCCTTGAAACACCTAAGCCGTCCGCTTTTTATTTAATTTCCATGGGTAGGATTCATGACCTAGCAGGTCAGCAGTCCTCAGGGTGAGAGACATACTCTGTTCTTGGTTTTATATAATCACCAGAATTGCTGTATCCCGTGGGGCTCAGTCTTTTTGGTGAATGCATTCACAGGCCTTGTACTTACCATGTTATAGATTAAAATACAAGAGCATGGACTAGAAAAGAACTTGACTTCTCAGTTCAATGGAGCAGGGTGGAAAGAGAACACAAAAAGTCCTGGCCTGTCAGGGCAAAGGAACTGGTAAGAAAGCTTCCAGCCCTGACAGTGGTCCCCAAGGGAACTGGGAGCTACTTTTCACTGACACCAGGCACTTGAGGGTGGAATTGCTGATCACGTTCAGCCATATTAAATATATAATTTCAGAAATGCGATCAAACTGACTTCCTGCCAGAGCTATGAAGCAAATCCCGTAAGGAGTTTGCCAGTCTTTTTGTTTTCCATTTTCAATTCTGTGGTAGGTTGTTTTCTTTTTCTTTCTTTTTTTTTTTTGAGAGAGAGATATGTTTAATTTACCCAGTCTTTTCAATCAAAGAAATTGATACATTAACAGGACCAGTGATGATGGTAGTGGCAGCAGGGAAAGTAATTAAAAAGTCTAATTTTTCTTTCTTTCCAATAGCACCAGACCTTAAATTGGATGGGTCCCCATGGGCTTCAAAGCACACAAAGTTTTAATAGAACTTTTATTTAAAGTCTAACAATGGCTTTGTTGTACCCTGATGTTGGGTATTAGGAGGAATCTTTCTTTTCCAGGAGCCAACATTCTAGATATTGGAGGAGTGGAGGGACTTTGTCCTGGAATTGCTGTGTTACTTTATTAGGGCTGTCATAACAAAGTACAGCAAACTGAGTGGCTTAAAATAACAGTAATTTATTCTCTCACAGTTCTGGAGACCAGGAGTCCAAAATCAAGGCATAGTCAGGGCTATTCTCTCTCTGACAGCTCTAAGGGAGAATCTGCCCTATGCCTTTTCCCCAGCTTTTGATGTTGGTGCCAATCCTTGGCATTCCTTGGCATGTAGATACATCACTGTAATCTCTGCCTCCCTCATTACACGGTGTCCATCCTGTGTGTCTGTGTCTGTGTCTCTGTTTTCTTGAAAGGACATTGGTTATATTGGATTAAGGCCTGCTCTAATGCAGTATGGACCCAAGTTGATTATATCTGCAAAAACCCTATTTCCAAATACGGTCAAATTCACAGGCACTAGAGGTTAGTACTTCAATATTTCTTTTGGGGAAACACAATTCAGCCCATAACAGGAACCACAGTCTATGGTGGGGCACATAAGACTGCCCACAGTGCCCATGTTTGGGAAGATATGACTTAGCTGGCTTGCCTGAAATAGTCTCAATATGGGGACATCAAGTCTTAGTTCTGTAGTCGCCTAGGTCTTGGATATCAGACTAGCCATTCGGTCCAAACACCAGTAAGTGAGAGCCCTCTCAATGGAGGGAAGACTTCATCCTGGAATTCACTTTGTGTTGTAGTAGAAAGAGCACTCAACTTGGAGTCAGACAATCTGGGTTCAATCTTTTCTAATTGGTTCTGCTCCATAATGGGAGCATGTTAATAAACTTCTTTGGCCCTCAACTTACATGGGATATAAAAAAAATTTGATAATAGGCTTATGTGGGGAAAAGGGTGTGAAAGAGTTTTGCAAAACATTTTTGTTTTTCAATAAGAATTCTCTTTCTCCTCCTCATCTGGGGAAGAACCTTTGATTATACATTTTACATGTTGATCTGATTCTTCCCACACCCTGAGTAGGCATACACGTTGAGTCCAACGTGGGCAGAGCACCATCTGCTTCTGTGGCTCTAGAACTCAAGGTGATGATAGTCCCCTGTGATCTCTATCTCTTAGCACCTGGAGCTCCTGGTTGGAACAGATTTTTATCTGGGTGGGTAGTGAGAGCCCCATCCTCTAGCCAAACCTATAAATAATCTTAAGGCATCAGAGCTGATGATAAAAGGGGGAAAAAGGTATTTCTTTAGATGCCTCCCCCCTTCAAAGCCTTGGGGGAAGAATGTGCAGTTCTCTGCTTGTCAGTGATGAAATCAGTGGGCTGCCATCCTTCAAGACAAGAAGCAAGAAAGAGCTGGAATCAGATACCAAATGCCACTGAAGAAAATATATTTTACATGACATAAAAGGCCCCAACGTAAATTAGAAGAAATATGGGAAGACTTCAAAAAGGTAGGTCAAACTTTCTCCTCAAGCAGATAATTACAGGCTGGGGGTGAGTAAATCTTGTTAGCCTCTCTCCACCTCGTCTCTTCTCATAAAACACCTTTGAAAAGAAAGCCACATTCAATTCAGGACTGGAGCGCCTGCCTGAGAGGGCCGGCCTGCTGCTGTCCATCATGATGCCTGTGGGCAGGTTGTTGCTGGCCCCTCTTGTTGCCCCCTTGTGCATCTCCACTCCAGAATACCCCACCCACCTCATCCCCAGAACTCAGACGCGAGGCTCCACCACTCAAATGCCTGCGTTGACTTGCTGAGACTTGGTTACTTCTCACTGTCTGAAGAACTATCCCTTCAGGCGGCAATTTTCCAGTCAAATTTCTCTGCCCAAGTTTGAGGCCTTAAAATTAATGAAGTTGTTAACATTTCTTAAAATGTCTTTCACGGCAGTTGAAAGATATGGATTTATCACCAATGAGCCTGCTGGCCTCTCTGGTACAGACATGTGGGCTGGGCCCCTACAAATGTCCTTAAGGGGACAGGAGTCTTGGCCTTCAGTTTTCTCTGTAATGGGTTTTGGATGAGTCTTCAACATCTGTGCTCCGGGATCAGCCCCCACGAGGCACACGTTGTGGCAATGAGCCTAGCTGCCTATGGAATTATTCCTCTGGCCTATGAGCCCTGAGAGAACAGGAACAAGTCTTACTTATTTTTGTATTTATATCCCCTCTGCCCATCTGGCACTGGACCAGGCACATAGAGGTGATGGTGGAGGCAGGTGGGTCTCAGTTGAATTAAATACAGTAAGGTAAAAGGCTCTGAAATTACCACTGCACTCAGTCAAAGAGCCACCAATCAAGAATCAGTTCTTCCCACCCTGTAATCAATAGCAACAATGGCACTGCCTTTGGCATCTTTATCCAGCATTTGGGCAATGTCTGGCCAATGGTTTGGATCCTCTCTTCTGCCTAGAAGAAGGCAATTCTTGAGGATACTAGGCCACAATGAGAGTTTGAAAAGTCTCTTAAGAATACTCCTGATCTATTCTTTTGCCCCAAGGCAGCATGTCATTCTACCTCATTTTATAGATAAGAAGGGTGAGGCCTGGAGGAAGTAGGTGTATCAGGTCCAAGCAGTGGTAGTGAGCAGCTTAATAAACTCTAGCAGCTTTCTCCTTTCAACCTGCAACCTCTTTCTTGATGCTCTATAGAGAACAAATGTGATGCCCTCTGTGTCATGCAGGAAGTAGACCTGCCTTTTTTGGACATTCTGCATTTTATAAAAGTTGTCATCCTGAAGGGATACTGAGTGACTTTGAGAGCAAATTCAAAATGTTATCCAAAGACCGGTTGTATCACAAATCTGGTTACAAAGCAATAACAATACAAAGGACCGGATTTCAATTATTTATAGACACTTGCCCTTATCACAAAATGACACTCAATGTCTGGCTTAAATAAAATCAAGAAGTAATTCTTATCTGGAATCTTCTGACAACTACTGATCTTCCTCTCCCACTAGGGAGGCTTAGAAGCAGCAGGAAACATCCCAGTAGAGTATAATCCTAAACTGCCCTAGGGTTTTTGATACATTTATTTTTTTAAGTTTGAAATGAAAGGTACAGTTAATATGAACCAAGACTGGCAGCGTTTATGCATGAGGGATAGCAGTGAGTAGAAGATCTCTGTTAGGTGCATTTTTAAAAGCTCAGGTCCAATGGCAGAGACTGAGTATCAGGATGGGTAAATATGCCCAGAAGGGAATCTAGAACTCACTGCTATACCAGGTTCATAAATACTTAATTGAATCAGACCTCATGAGTAAGTTCCATCCCCAGAAGCCTTTTGTATTCATTCATCATGCACAAGCCTTTATGAGTATCTTCTATGTGATACAATAAAGTAGGGAGCAAATACAGCTTAGTGCCTGCCCTGATGGGTTTCACTCCAGAGAAGTTCAAGAGAAGAAGAAATGTCCACCTGAAATGCATCAGCTCTTTTCCAAATCTGCTCTTTCCTCTGCAGAGGCTCAGTTCTATGAGCTGTTAGAATGTTAGCTGTTAGCACAGAGAATGAGGAATCCTATACCATATATATGGCCGTCTTAGACAGGATGTAGCAGGCTGAGTAGCTGGCCCCCCTGGGAGGAAAAGTGAAGTTAGGGAAGAATTCTGGTTTTGTAGTTAGAGAGTCTACCTCTGTGTGATCTTATTAAGCTGAGTTTCTACATCTGTGAAAATGGAACAGGACCTGGCCTCCTTAATTCTGAAGTGGGTGCAGAGTCACATGAGCTGAGCTAGTATCTAGAAGCATGTCTGGGAAACTTTAAGGAGCTATCCAAATGTCAGGGAGTCACCTGAGGGGCCCCAGAAGACCTGTGACCTTCATAACAACAATCCTTTCTCAACAGATCACCATCGCTAGAAACGCTCATGAGTTAGAGCCCTATGTCTAGAAACCATACTCAAAACGCAAATAAGTGTGACATCTAATGATTGGTCGGGGGAGTCAAGAAGAACACTATACACCATAAAGGCTGGGGGGTTGGAATACAGCAGCAACAAAGTCATGGGCTTTATCTAGGATAAAGAATGCAGCTGTTGGTCTGGAGAGGCCAAGCCTGGCTGGGAATGTGTGCTAGTGGATACTAAAACTCACAGCTTCCTTAATTATGAGATGGTGACAGTACATCACAAATGACTATAAAAAATATACTTACCATATCGACTGCGATGAGACAAGAAAGGGAAGGAATCTTTCATTATCCAGGTCAGATTCCATACAAAAGGATCAGGAGGAGGAGAAGGCAGGTTTGTCGGTGACTCCGAGGAGCTGTGACCTGAACATAAAAAACAGAGAGAAGACTGATCCATGTGCTTAAGGTGTGTCTTCTAGCTGTCACTCATATGGCTTATTGGAGAAGTGTTTAAGGGGCTTTCATGTCACCCACTGGAATAGCAGGGAAAAAAGACTGAGTCACTAGTAGATTGAATTGACCTCAAGCACATCAGTGCACATTTTCTACCAAGGCAGTCAAATCTAAGAAGTCTGAATCTTGTGACCAAACATCTCTGGGAGACTAACTTGAAGCCAGGATACTTAATGGCTTGGTCTAATAGCTCTATTCAAAGTCTATTCTGCCTCTAAGAATTTGTACAACTTTGTAGAGAACTTCAATACATCTCATCTAGATAATGTCTCCACTCTATGTTCAGGCTTGTTAGTTCATCTAACATTGTTTGTTTGGGTTATTATTGCCTTATCAATGAGAGGGTTGAAACTGTGCTCAGAAGTTATGAGATTTTGACAATTATGTTATTTTCAGGTACAAAAAAGCTAGATGATGGGTTTTCCCACAGTCAACAGTCCAGGGAGCCACAAAGGATTACTGTTCTTATTTGCATGAGAGAAAGAAGAGTTGAAAGAAAATGAGCAAAAGCAGCATTATTCCTTTGCTTAACAGTACCTCAAGTGGGTTTTATGTGGTGAAAAGTAATTATAATATATCTACAAATCAAATGAACACACAGTACATGCCCTTATACAGTTCTTCCCAGAAAATCCCCAACTCAATCCCTGTTTGCTAATGTTTTATGGCAGGCAAAGCTTCCTCTGTTAAAAGTTTTCTGCTCAAGTAGAGAATCAGCTCTGTTTCATAGAATGATTGAACAAGACTGAGTGAGGGGAAGAGGGAAGGAAGGAGACCATGATTTCTTCTGCAGCTTCCATGAGTCAGGCACTTATGCTGGACTCTTAAACTCCATAATCCTACACAATATTCACAGTTGACTCTCTGAGATAAGCAGTATCACCCCCATTTTACAGATCCAACAACTGAGGCTCAGAGGGGCAAATGATGGAATCAGGAACTGAATCCAAGTTTGCCTAGTATCAAAAGGCCATGCTTCATCGTGAGTGAGCTGGTTTGCTACTCAAACATAATTCTTAAGCCACCTGGAGAGACTTGGTGAAGAGAAAGAGGATGAAGAAGAGAAAGAGGAACAGGAAGCAGCAACTGAAGGCTTTTTCCAGTCTGTCTGCTTTATTGTTTCTTCCAGATCACCTCCAGAAGCTCTTCCACTGGACCGTATTCTCCTGCCTCCAACCTCTTGTTAGTATCAACCACTCTTCACATGCTTTAAGGAAATGACCATCCTAGGTGAATATGGCAGCCTTTTGTTTCCAGGCCCCTCCGTTGTTTTATCTGCTTGTGCTGTACTTAGGTAAAGCTGACCACGGGACCATGTGCCCTCGTAGGTAGAACAGGATGGGTATTCTACAGTCACCTTCCTGAAAGAAACACCCTTATCTCTGCCTTCCAAAGATTTGAGTTGGAGGTCACCTGGGTGGCTCAGTTGGCTAAGTGTCTGACTCTTGGTCTCAGCTCAGGTCTTGATCTGAGTCATCAGTTCAAGCCCCGCATTAGGCTCCATGCTGCCTCCTGAGTACCCAAAAAGGGTTTTTGACTTTTCTCCTATGTCTGATATAAAGAAATCAGAATTGAATTGGTTGGTTCCCAGATAAATCTTTCTGGTAACATTTCTACAAATGGCTCAGGGAATGTGCACTGAAAGGGGTCAGGAGATCTATTAATAAGTTTCAGAAGGAAAGCATCTCATGTCATGCTCATGTCAGCTCTGTTTTAGGCCTGTTTCCATAGTGGTGATCATGTTCGTCTAACATGTCAGCTCTGTTTTATAGATGGGCAATGAGGCTAAGAGACATCATGCCCCAAGCCACAGATCTACTTGGTCGCAGGACTGAGGTTTATTAGAGTTTTTTTTTTTAAACGTTTATTTATTTTTGAGAGACATAGAGACAGAGTATGAGCAGGGGAAGGGCAGAGAGAGAGGGAAACACAGAATCCGAAGCAGGCTCCAGGCTCTGAGCCGTCAGCACAGAGCCCGACGCGGGGCTCGAACTCACAGACCGTGAGATCATGACCTGAGCCGAAGTCGGCCGCTTAACCAACTGAGTCACCCAGGCGCCCCTAGAGTTTTTTTTTTTTTAAATTAATAATAAGAATTGAGAACATATGGACTAGACACTATGCTAATGACTTCAAATGAGTGATTATATTCACTTCTCACAACAATCTTGTGAATAGTGCTATCATTGGTCCTCATTTTATAGCCAGAGAAATTGAGGTTGAAAGAAATTAGACCTCTGGACTGTGGCTACATAGCCAGTAGGCAGAATACCACAGTCAACAGACCACGTTAGCCTGATGCTACAGCCCAGGCTCCTTCCACCATCTTTATGGATCCCCACAAACAAGTGCAGGGGGTTCTACAGACCTCTGTTGGGCTCCAAGCCCCCAGAGGGCAATGGCTAAGAGCAGGGGTCACCACAGAGTATGCTCCAGAGCAGGGAAACTGTGTGATAGGTCTAAGAAGACTGAGAGCCAAATCCTTGTAATGACTTCCACGTGAATAAAAATTTGCATCTCTATGTCTATCAACACAGCTCAAATTTTAAGTAGTTTTGGAGCAGTAGGAAGATAAAGTCTAGGCAATACTTCCCAGCTTCCAAGTGAGGTCATTTTTCTTAACCACATAGTTTAGGGATAGTACTAACTTCTTCCTGGATGAGAAGCACCAAGTAGATGGTGGCAGACTTTAGGAAACAGTTACGAATCTGTGCATGGACAGTGAATGGCAGATGGCTTTTAATATGGATAAGGGTCAGGTTAAGTATTGATGGATAAAAAAAATCTGAAATAACTCAAAAGATAGGGCCCTGAGGGCTGAGTCATGACCCAGTAAGTAGTCATGGGCGTCACTGTGGATCATCTCCCAAAAAAGCTTAAAGTGTTTTCTATCAAAAATGCCAATAAATTGTTGGGCATCTTCAAAGATGGATACTGGAGAAAAAGCAGAAATATGTATCCTGCCCTTACAGGAATTCCCAGAATTTCTGCAGGAGGTTAGGTCCATATGTTCCCCAGAAGGAGACAGGTATTGAATGATTTGCTGCATATGGGGTCAATCAAAAGGATGGGCCTCCTCACCTGAAAAAGTAAAGACCAAGAAAAACACAGCCCACCTAAACCAAGCTGTTTGCCAAAATCTGAAGCACTGAGATAGACGTGAATTCTAGTCAAAGTTCACAGAATATGCACCAACTTAGAATATACAGAAGAAAGTACTCTGCATCTAACAAGTGCGGGGAAGAGGTTCTCTTTCTTTCAAACCCCTATTCTCCCCATCCTCAACCTTGGTTGGGAAGGGGAGTTCCAGCATGGAGAAGCACAGATGCCATAAGGAGCAATCCATTTAAGCAAGAGAATGGCTTCATTTTTTGGTGTTTCCCTCTGAAGATATAAGGATCCAGAGTGAAATGGGTCTCACCAGCACATATGTATGGGGGAAGGTGTGAAATAAGACCTGATGGCTCAAGAAGAGTGTATCTTGGACCCTGGGAAGAGGGGTGGAAAGGAAAGGAGAGGGGAAAGCAGGAGCAAGAAGCTGCCAGGTGCCCAAGTGAGGCTGGCCACTGATGATCGAGACCACCTGGGGAGCAAAAAGCACACAAATGCACTCTGGAATGAGGGCATTATTGGTTGGCTACAGATAGGATTGTTTTAGGGTTTGTTTGTTTGTTTGTTTTTTCTGATGGTATCCTGAGCCCTTTCCGGTCACCGCAAGGTGTCTGGGCAGAGAGAAACCCCCAGCCTGTAGAGGCTACTCTGTCCACTATAGATTCCAGGTACATCGCTATAATAACTCCATTACAAACAACCACAACCCCTCTGCCTCTTTCCTCCTTCACAATCATCATGAGCAGCTGAGTGTGCTGGTGGGCAAGGAGGGGAGAACAAGGAGGGGAGGAACACACCATGATGCTGACAAGCCTCACTTTGAGTTCAGGACAGCAAACCTCAAGAAGACCTTCAGTTCTCCCCAGGAATCCTAGTGCATTCTCTGACAGGCTCAATGTACCCTCCCCCTCTCCAATACTACTGCCCCCAGCTTCCTCGTACACCTCAAACCGCCAATTCCCCCACTCTGCCACATTCTCAGTGAGTGGTCTTGTTTCTTACTTTGCTGAGAAAAGAGAGCAAACCTACCAATTTACAGGTATAAGTTCTTGTATGCACTACCTTGCCTCCCGTTATATTGGATATATCACCTACACTCATAAGTCATGGCAACTTCCCCACTTAGGTGCTCATCTTTTCTCCAGCAATCTTCTGCTGTGATGGTCCCCCTTTCTCTTGCCTTCAACGATTTCCCTCTCTAGCAAGTCAATCTCATCCATAGCAAACATACAGCATCTTTAAAGAAAAAAAGAAAAACTTTCTTGACCACCACACTCTTCTTCAGCCACTGTCCCCCTACTTTGTTCTCCTTTATAGCCAAATCTCTTAAAAGATTTGTCTGTGCTCCTGTCTCCACTTTCTCCTTCCCCTTTTCTCTTTAACATAATAAAATTGAAATTGTCTTCACTGTCCCAGGTCAAGGTCACTGGTGACCCAAGTTGCTGATACAATGGACAGTCTTGTCCCTCTCTTACTATGCCTCTCAGCAGCATGTGAGCCTGACTACCTCTCCCTACTTCTTGGATTCCTCATGTCCTGGTGACCACATGGTTCTTGGCTGCCACAGTCCTCACCTCCTACTCCAGTGGTAGATCCTCTTTACTGTTCTTTGCCAGATATTCCCCCATTCTCCAGGCTACACAAAACAAAACAAAACACCCCCACACAACCATACTCAAAGTTCCAATAGCAAATGTCTAGGAGATTTCATAGCTGAATATTGAATTTCATCACAGTGGTTTTAACCAGCTGACAGTGATCAATGATCATGAATTTCAAGTGACCCCAAGATACTAGACCTTGCTGGACCTCATTGAAGACTCCTGACAAATGAACAAGAAATCTGTTTTAACCAACCACATAAAGACTTATAAACTCATTCTCTCCTAACCAAAGTGCCGATTTTCAATTCTGACTTAGCATCACCACCATGGAACCCTGTTCCTCAAGCTTTTTTTTTTTTTTAATTTATTTATTTATTTTTAATAGTTTATTGTCAAATTGGTTTCTATACAACACCCAGTGCTCAATCCAAAGAACGCCCTCCTCTGTGCCCACCACCCACTCTCCCCCCTCCCACACCCATCTCTCCCCTCAGTTCTTTCTTATTCTTTGAGAGTCTCTCATGTCATATCTTCCTTCCTCTCTGTGGCTTTTTTTCCCCCTTCCCCTCTTCCCCTCCTCCCTGGTTCTCTGCTAGGTCTTCCAAAGCCTACCTATGTGTGGGAATATATGGCATCTGTCTTTCTCTGCCTGACTTATTTCACTCAGCATAATATCCTCCAGTTCCATCCATGTTGCCACACATGGCCAGATTTCATTCTTTCTCATTGCTACATAGTATTCCATTGTATATATATACCACATCTTCTTTATCCATTCATCAGTTGATGGACACTTAGTCTCTTTCCATGATTTGGCTATTGTCGAAAGTGCTGCTATGAACATTGGGGTACACGAAACTGTGACTTTATTTCCTTAGAGAACTACTCGGTGAATTTCTCCTTGCCTGACATGTAAATATGCTCAGCCTTTTTTTTTTTTTTTTTAATTTTTAAACTCTGGTGGTCAGGGGATAGGGGTATCTTTGTTTTATTATTTGATAGTTGTTGAAAGTTGGGGAGCTTGGGCCTCTCCTCTTCTCCATCTAAATTCACTTCCAAAGCGATCTCACTCAGTTTCGTGCCTTTAAATACCACCTATATACTAATGCTACTAAGTTTGTATCTCTTCACCCAACTTCTCTAAAGAGCAGAATATATATCGAACTGACAGTTTGAAATCTCCACTTTATTGCCTGAAAGGTATCTTGAACTTAACATGTACAAAACTAGGGGTATCTGGGTAACTCAGTTGGTTAAGCATCTGACTTTTGGTTTGGACTCGGGTCACAATGTCATGGTTCGTGGGATTGAGCCCCGCTGTGCTGACAGCATGGAGCCTGCTTGGGATTCTGTCTCTCTCCTTCTCTCTCTGCCCTCCACTGCGTGTGCATGCTCTCTCTCTCTCTCTCTCTCTCTCTCTCTCTCTCTCTCTCACACACACACACACACACACACACACCCAAAAATATATAAACATAAAAAAAACCCACAAAAATCTAAACACTTGATGGCCTTCCACTTAAACCTAGGTGTTCCCAATTTCAGAAAGTGATGACAAAAGTCTTCTGGTTGGTTGGGCCAAAACCAGGAGGAATCCTTGACTTCTTCCTTTCCCCACCCCTGCACAGCAATTCGTCAACAAATCTTGCTGGCTTTACCTGAATTTTACCCCTTCCGTTTCTCTTCCATTGCCTCTCACCTGGATTACTGCTATACACTCCAAGCAGGCCTCCTGCTTCTACTACTATTCACTTTCGGGCTATTTTCACACAGCAGTTTGTCCCTTCATCCCCGAAATGACTTCCACATTTCTTGCCACACCTAGCCCTTGATGGCCCCATGTGATCTAGCGCCTGGTTCTCTCTCAGACTCATTTCCAGCCATTTTTCCCTTGCCTGTGGAGCTACAGTTCTACAGGCTTCCTTGCTATCTGTCAAACTCACCAAGCAAACTCATACCACAGGTGGTTCCCTCAGCCTGGAAAGCTCCTCTTTCCCAAAGGCACACGACCATTCCCTCACTCCATCCAGATCTCTGCCTAAATGTCACCTCCTCAGAAAGATCTTCGTGATCATCCTGCCAGAAATGGCACTCCCTGTAAACCACTCGCTATCCCTCTCATGTGCATTTATTATTTCCTACATTTACATTCACTTGTTTATTGTATATCTCCTACACTAGTCACTGATACATCCCCATGCCTGCCACATAGTAAGCATTCAGTAAATATCTGTCAAATGAATGAAACTAGAGCCCTTGAGGAAATTATTAACTCTGGCACTTATTAGCTGTTGGACTTCATGCTAATCACATACTCTGTGAAATCTCAACGCTCCAAAAATGATAAGATCAAGAATAATGTATGTTCTACCAACCCTCAGGGTTTTGTAAGGGCCAGATGAGCTAATGTGTGCATGATCTACTCTTTAAATATCGGTTATACCACTCTGGAAGTTTTATGCTTCTATCTCTGCTTCGGAATCCAAAATGAAGGGGAGTCTCGGTTCCTTTCATATGTCCAGGGACTTCTGATTCAATGTCTAGAAATTAAAAGTGCTCCCAGAGAGGTGTTTCTGTACTATTCACCAGTTAATTATTAACTCTGCCAACTGTCCATAATCTCTAATACCCCAGTTTCAGTCAATTGCCAATATCTTCATTTCCAGTCTTTATTTTACACTGTGTCACTGTGTGTCCACTTACTCCTGAGCCAATATACATTATATAGTAAACATATCCTACTTGCCTCAGTGTAAATAACGAAGAACTATTTGTGTGTGATGGTTATTTACATAAATGCCCTGGGTTCACTCGCAAGCATGTTTTACAAACCTACATCAATAAAATGTAGAAACGCTTCTATTCTGAACACTGCTTGGAACTGTTCCTGCCTTGCCTCATACACGTTTTACTCATTTATTTTCCTTCCGACAATAAAACAATCAGTGACAGCCTGCTAGTTTTCCTCCCTTATTTGAAAACACACTTAATAATGCATTCTTTTACAATGATTTTGTGTCACACAAAACAAAGCTTAATGTGGTCAAATAAATAGTAGTCCTAATGTCAAACGGTGATGGTGAGCAGGCAGAGCCGGCCGGGCCAGGCCTCTCTGACTGACCCTGGCAGCCCGAGGGGACGGTTTTCATATTCAGCGGGCTGAGCCCACACCTGCTCAGCCAAAGAAGCCTTCCCAGTGAATGTACACAGTTCTTAGAGTCAGTGGCGAGGCTGGAGTTGTAACAGGCAGTACTGAAAAACAGAGATGCAATTTTTAGAGAAAAGAGAGAGATGTGCAGATGTGTCCTTTGTCCTAAACACGCAGACCTCCCACACCTTCACTAGGCCTGGAAAACGAGGGGGTTGAATCAGCTGTTTAGTAAGGTCCCCTCCAGTTCACACAGTTGATTCTCCATACTTTGCTTTCACATCTCCTTCCAGCTGGCTCATTCAGAGAGGGGCTATTAGTGTCAGGGGTGGAATGTGAATGGAGCTAACCGGCCCCCACTTCACCTCGCCTTTCTCCAAGCCCACTCCCACTCTGCCAGCTTCCTTTGCGCTCTTTCTTCACAGCTCAACTCCTGAAGCAAAAATTATCTCCCATAATATTCTCTTGTACTATTGAAAGTCATAGTTTCAACACATGTGTTTTGTCTCTTCCCAGCCCCAAAAGGATTTGTGTATAGCTGCTGAGTTCATTCATCGGTGAACCACATCTGTCAGTCAGGAGAAGCAGGCATTAAGGAATATTGAGGGAATCCAAAGGAAATCATCAGCCCAGTTCCTGCCCTTGAGGAGATGGTTACCTGCAGGGTATACAAGACCCACACCAGAAAAGGCATCAGGAAGAGGTTTCTGCAAAAATGGCCAAAACGTGTAAAGTTTTTAGCTTTATATCCCACTCAGAATCCTTTTGCATTCTTTGCTTTTTAGTACACATGTCTTCAAACTTTTTCCTAAACTAATCTCTGCCTCGTACATCCTTCCTCAACCATGGCTTTCCTACACCCCATCTTTCCTTTAAGGTCCTAACCAAATCCCTCCGCATCTCCTAGGTCCCCTATTTTCCCTGAGCTTGAGGCCCATCAAAGAAGTTGAGCTGAGATTCAGAATGGACCAACACAAAACTCAACTGGGCTCTCCTTCCTCCTTGACCACCAAAACTTACTGCTACTTAGGATGGTGGTGTTTAGATCACTTATCAAATGTTGTTCAAAATATCTTGGTTGTTCGTGACAACAGAGGATAATAGTATGTTAATTTCACTCACAGATCTCAAACTCACAGATTTAGAAGAAATTAGGGAAAACTTCTCATAAGGGCTGTTGTTTCATCTCATGTAGGACATTCTTCCTAGGGTCAAGGTCAGGGAGAAATCAGGAGCATAGACCCCAGGGAGCTCCCAATCAGCTGGGAATGCCATGTTTGCATAGGCCACCAGTGACTCATAATTTATGGCCAAAGCCAGATAATGAAGGCATTGTGACATTTGATGCTGCCCTTTCAGAATTTGTGTTCTAAGTTACTACATTTTTTAAATTTTTTTGAATAATTTATCAATTTGGTTTCCATACAATACCCCGTGATAATCCCAACAAGTGCTCTCCTCTGTGCCCATCACCCACTCTCCCCCCTCCCACACCTCCCTCTCCCCTCAGTTAGTTCTTAGTCTTTGAGAGTCTCTCATGTTATACTACATTTTGACCTATCTAGAGATGACCTCGGTGTCCCAAGCAAGTGCTTGTAACTGGACTGTGAGATCTGTGATGCCTTCTCTTGTCCTGCAATCCCTGTTCCAGGTATACTTACTCTCTCATCCTACCTACCTATCCAGGGTGGACTCACTGGCTTTCAGAAGCAGAGGAAGACTAACTAGCATTTATACCAATCCACAAGATCAACGGATAGGGTATCATTCTCCAGGTGGCCTGATTCTTCACATACACACACACACAACCTGACAGGGCAACATGACTCTCTGTTCCGGGTCCATTTCTGTGGCTTTATTGCACTCTACTCTTTATGAAATTTACTGCCTTGTGATCTCAAGCCTATTTCCTCCCCCCAGAATACCTTGAGTAGAATAATAATCAAAAGGAAGACACTGCCACTAGGACTTTCACCTTGTGATCTCAGAGAGCTTTACCAGATACTAAATAATCAATGTACTGCAAGTGACACAAAGACCAGGCAGCCTGGAAAACCAAGTCCATCAATAAAAGACCTTGTAGCATGAGGGAATGCCTGTAGGGACAATCATCCACCAGTGGGCCCAGTAGTTTCTGGCTAAGTTGAACAAGAATCTACAAACTATCCAGGAACAACTGGCTTTTCTCTTGACCTAATGTTTCAAGATAGGAAGGGATAGTTTCCAGAGAAACCTCTGGAAAGAGCATGGCCCAATTTCACAAGAAGAGGTAAGCTCCAGCCCAGAAGAATGGATATTACTTACACAATCACCATGATTTCTGACTCACTGATGACTTTGGGAGCCATTTATCTCCTAATCCTGACAACAGTCCTGTTAGTTAACTCTTTTACATATGAGAAGATTCAGGCCCAGAAAACACAACTGTCCTGTTCGAGGTCACATAGCTAGTATCAGGACAGAACACATGACTGAACACCCCGAATATATGCGCTAACCAGCAATGCCACTCTCCAACACAGACCTCCCAGAGATGATGCTGACTTCCCCGGAGAACAGCAACATCAATTTAAACATGGCAGAAAGACAGATCAGATCACAGATGTCTGCAGCATTCTGAGGATGACAGATTCCCTTCAGGTCAACCAGGAAGCTGACCTAGAAACACACACCTTCAGTGAGGGCAGCCAGCTCTCCAGGGCCTCAAGCTGAACCTGCACTGTTTCCATGACAACCACCACCAGGTCTGATGCTCCGCCCTTGAGATGGGCCTTGGCTGGTCCCGAGAAAGGATGCTTGAGATGGGAGGAGAGGGGCAGAGCACTTTCTACTAACTTCTAGTTCTTTCAATCTCTCTTTATCTACCTGTCACCGTCTTATTTCAGGAAAGAGTCTATCCTTCAGGAAACCACACTTCAAATACCATTTCTCAGAGCAAAGACCTCTCACCCATGGCTGGACTCATTTCCAGAGAATGGAAGCAGAAAGCCTGAATAGCCTGGTGTGCTAAATAGAGACCCAGGTTCCTGGGAACAGTAATGTTACTGTGCGACCTTGGGTAAGCTACTTAACCTTTTTGAAGCTTTGTTTCTCTGCATATAAAACAGAACTCATCATGCTTTTCCATCCAACTTTAGGGATGCTCTGAGAATTAATGAGACAGTATATACAAAGCCCTCAGGCTCTTTTGAAGAAAGATACACTAGAAATCCTTGGGCTGTTACCAAGGGGCATTGTCATGATGATGCATTTTAAAGCATTCTTCACCTGCATTACTAAAATAAACTCAGCTTGTATTAAAATAGATAGGCCAATAGCCTAATTTCCTTCTCCGTCTTCTGAGCCTGCTCTTCTTCCTTTTTGCTTTCATTCATCTTACACTGCGAACAGCTATGGTCAGTGTTACCCTTGACCCCTATGCAGAAACCCAGGGTGAGAGTTGGGAAGGGCTCTAAAGACCGTTTGTCTACATCTTTCCATAATTTATACGGGGAAGCTGAAACAGAGGAAGAGCCAATGCATTACCTAGGGTCATCTCACTAGTGAAAAATCAAGAATCTGATCTTTTTTTTTTTTTTTTTTTTTTTTTTTTTTTTTTAATTTTTTTTTTTTTTTTTTTACGTTTATTTATTTTTGAGAGACATAGAGATAGAGCATGAGCAGGGGAAGGGTAGAGAGAGAGGGAGACACAGAATCCGAAGCAGGCTCCAGGCTCTGATGAGCCATCAGCACAGAGCCCGATGTGGGGCTCGAACTCACAGACTGTGAGATCGTGACCTGAGCCGAAGTCGGCCGCTTAACCGACTGAGCCACCCAGGTGCCCCAAGAATCTGATCTTTTGATCCTTCATTCTGTGCCTCATCCAACCACAGAAGAAGGTAATAAAGAAAGAAGGAGGGGAAAGGAAATAGGGAAATATGTATTTTTGCTCTTTAAACCTTTAAACTACTGTTCTGTACAGTACTATAGGATGAAAAAAAAAACTAAGAAAAAAACCAATACTTCACATATGTGCCTATTACGCATGCTAGCCCCATTCTGGGTGCTTTACAACCACTGTCGCATGTAAATTGTACAATTTTCTGAATGGTGGATTATTATCCCTATTTCCAATGAGGGACAGGACACTCACAGAAGTTAAATAACTTGCCCAAGGTCCTACAGTGAAAAAGAATGGAACTAAGATTAATTCAATAAATGAATATCTATTGAGCATTTCCTATGTGCCAAACTCTGCCCTTGGCAGATAGGATGCTTTAGTGAGCAGAATTAGACATTACCCTCTTTGAGCTCACAGGCTGAGGAGCTTAGAGTGTGGTAGGGAAGCAGACAGCAGTCTCCAACCACCTCACAAATCCTTGAAATGTCTCAACATGGATATGTGTTATGAAGGAGAGACACATGACCCTACGAAAAAGTATAAGAGAGAGACTAGATTTCAGCCTTAAGGCAGGGAAGGATTGCCTGAGAAATTGATGCCTCAGCTAGGGCCCTAAAGTGGATGAACAGAGTTAACCAGTCAAAGGGAGTGGGACAAGGATGGAGGGCACACAGGGAAGGGGTCCATTGGAGCCGAAGTCTGTCTCAGTCCAGAGTACTTGATCCTTATTCGCCACTAAGAGGGGTGAGGTGTTACTGAGGACCCCTGCCGCGGGGACCAATAAGCAATGTCCCAGTGCAACTCAGAACCTCTTGACGATGATGTCGATTGCCCTGGAGAACAGGGACACTGAGTTACACACAGAAGAGAGATTTATCAGATCACAGATACCTGCAGCCTTCCTAACTGAAGGCGAGGCTTACTTCAGGTCGACCAGAGAGGTCACCTAGAAACATATACTTTCAGTCAGGGCAGCTGGCTCCACGGCGTGAAGCTCAGCCAGCACTGTTTCCATGGAGACCACTACGAGGCCTGATGCCTTCCCCATAGATGGGGCCTTGGCCTGACCAGGGGAAGGATGCACAGGGTACAATCTATCAGAGTCCTGGCAATCTGAGGGAGGACATGCTGAGGAGAAAACCCCAGGGGAACAGACCTGCAGAATTTAAGCATGCAGTCATACACCAAAGGGAAGGGCTGGGCCCTGATGTCTGGATTCCAAGCCTTTTAACTCCAAGAAGCTTGGCTCATGGGCTGAGTATCATAGAAAAGGCAAAAGGATGACCAATAGGGCAGGGTAGTCCTACCAATGGGGTAGAGTCTTTCTGTGGCAGTTCAGATGACTTTCCTGGTCAACCTGAAGGAAGCTTTGCCTTCGGTTAGGAGAATGCTGCAGGTATCTGTGACCTGATAAATCTCTCTTGTGTGTAACTCAATGTCCCTGTTCTCCAGGGCAATCGACATCATCGTCAAGAGGTTCTGAGTTGCACTGGGACATTGCTTATTGGTCCCCGCGGCAGGGGTCCTCAGTAACACCTCACCCCTCTTGGTGGCAAATAAGGATCAAGTACTCTGGACTGAGACAGACTTTGGCTCCAATGGACCCCTTCCCTGTGTGCCCTCCCTCTTTGCCCCACTCCCTTTGACTGGCTAACTCTGCTCATCCACTTTAGGGCCCCAGTTAAAGCACCAATTTCTCAGGCAATTTTACTCTGACCTTAAGGATGAAGTCAGATGAAGGCACATCAGGTTGTTATGGGTCTGAAAACTAAATTACCTTCTGGAAAAGTGAAGGGATGAAACTGCCCCTGGAACACTCTTGCCGCCATCTAGTTCCTGATGATAAACCCATATTTGCTTTCCCCTCACCAAGGCCCAGGCCAACACAACCAAAGCCTTTCTTTCTCACCACCATATTTTGTTTTGCTTTAAATATTAGGTGAAGAGAGACAGGAGGGGGGCAGCAGGAAGAGAAAGAAAAGAAGAGGGAAGAAGGTGAGGGAAGAGATGGTAAAGAGACTAACAATGAGGAGTGAGCAGAATCAAAGAGAAGAAGAGTGCAGAGGGAGAAGGGAAATCATCTGATATTTTTCACCATTTGGAAGTTACTGAGAGAAAGTTATTCAAAGTACCACTGTAAAAAGGCCATAAAACACCTTGGGGAAAACATGAAAGTCATGCCGCCACCATACAGATGAGCACCCTGGAATTAGCTGCCAGAGAAATGTCTGAAAAGAGGAAATTCAATGGCCCACACGGCTGCTGCTACCCCCTCCCTCCTGGTTTCCACCCCCTCCAAACCGCCTGGCTCTGAAAGCAGAGGCAGTAATTTGGAGCCAGCAAGTGTGAAGGAATGTCGGAGCAGCTATTTGCCTTCATGAAGCACATCTTGAGTGCATCTATTAGAAACATATTTTAAAATACACTTTCATTTTCACGATAGAAAATCTGAAAAAGTCGGGAACTTCTAAAGAAGGAAATAAGTACAACTCCTAACTCTGGCACCCAGAAAACCAGTGTTGACGTTTTATGGTGTGTGGTTCTGTGACTTGGTTTTCACACTTATAGCATTTGGCTTAAAGTCTGTTTAGAAGGGCAGGAGAGATTTTCTCTCCATCCATGAGATCTCTGCAAGGCTGAGGAAAGTCATTCTCCGGAACCACCTGGAAGAGGGGGGTGGAACACCAGGCAGCTAACACCTTGGAGCACAAATGCTAAAACCATGGAAACTTGAGATGTTCTAGGCCCACAGCAAAGTCAACACAGGCTCGCGGGGAGTAAAGGCTAGTCTTTATCAGGAAGCAGAGGCCTTGGCCTGGGCAAACTTGAGAGCAGCTGGGATGTAAATGCAGAGAGACCAGGGGAGTCAGATACACTGCTGTGTGCCCTCAGCATCACTGGGCAGAGGGGTGAAGAACTTCTGCTCTGGCAGATGCTTTAAAGAAGTCACAAGAACCAAAGACTATAGAAAATGTGTTATGTCAGGGACACCTTGGGCAGCTCAATTGGTGAAGTGTCTGACTTCGGCTCAGGTCATGATCTCACAGTGAGTTTGAGCCCCGTGTTGGGCTCTGCGCTGAACACTTCAAGTTCTGTGTCTCCCTCTCTGCCCCTCCCCACCCTGCTCCCTCTCTCTCTCCCTCCCTCTCTCTCTTTCTCTTTATCAAAAGTAAATAAACATTAAATATTTTTTTATAAAATGTGTTTTTTCAATGCTTGAACCCAAATAATAGATGTGGTACATTGATTTCATGACTTGGGGGAGATTTAAAAATATGTGGAACTTAAAAAAATAAGTGGAATTCTATCTTAATCTCAAAGGGATAGCCAATGAGGGTAAACTGGAGACAGAGTCCTATCTCTCTGTGGCCAGTGATGCACTCAACAAACATAAGGTAGCTCTTAAAGTCTTTTTTTTTAATCAAAAAAATTTTTTTAATGTTTTTATTTATTATTGAGAGACAGAGAGAGACGGAGCATGAACATGGGAAGGACAGAAAGAGGCAGAGACACAGAATCTGATGGAGGCTCCAGGCTCTGAGCTGTCAGCACAGAGCCCAACGCAGAGCTCACAAACTTCGAGATCATGACCTGAGCCAAAGTCGGATGCTTAACTGACTGAGCCACCTAGGTGCCCCTTAAAGTCCTTTTATATGCATTCGAGCCTTTGATCTTCACAATGGTCTTGTAAGATAATAATAATAAAAAAAAAAATCCCAATTCACAGAGGAGGAAGATGAAAATCCAAATGGTTGAGTCAATGCTTCCTAACCTTTTTACACATCATGACACACAGAGAAAATGGTATTTATATGGCCCATTAGAATACACAGGACACAGGATACCCATAGTTGAGGCAAGTGGTCCAAGGGCTTCAGCCACTCTTACTCTGACTCAGCCTCCCTGAGTGCTAAGGGGTCAACAGTTTGGTATCTCTACACAACTGTTGGTTATTTGTAGTATACTCATGACCTTGGCACTGCTGGAGAAGGAAGCTCTGGGCTAAGAGATGTGGCCAGAGCCACATTGTGAGAAGCAACAGAGAATTCCAGCACTCTGAATCTTGCTCCAAGGACATCTCAAAGCAGCAACAGAGATGTTAGCCACAGGAGAATCCTGAGGCTTACTCTGTGGGCAGTCAGGAAAAGGGCAGGTATGTTCAACACTGTGTCATCACCACACAAAGCAGGTGACTCAAATGAATAAGGGTGTTGAAGTGGGATCTGATGGAGCCATAGAAAGTTCCACTCAAGCATTTATAGCTGCTGAGATGCTTCAAAAAAAAAATTGGAGGTAAACTCAGCTCCTTTCTCCACCCTGGGAAATTCAGAAAATAATTTCACAGGATGGTTATTGAATGGCCCAAAAGTAATGATTACAAATGACTGAGTTAACTGCTGTACGTGGCCTCATCTGTCATCATTGCAGAGTCTTATCAGGAACCTCATCAGAATTAGTGGTTCATCATGACTGATGGTATTTGCCAACCAAGATGGCTGGGCTCCATCCCTTGCCCCTTCAATCATAGTGGCAGGAGAAGCTTTCTAAGGTTTGAGTATAAACTCTGAGAAATTGCTTTCGGCAATGACTCCAGGAGTGCCTTCCAAGATAATGGACTCTTTTTTTCTGCAAGTGATAGTCTATCTCTCCCAAACCTCCCAGGTCTTGCTGTCACTAGGGAGCTTGAGCAATATCAGGACACGATGGCTGCTAGGATCAAGTATATGAGAAACTAAACCTTCTAGCCTGCTGACTAAAAGGGTACTCAGTACAAGTAGTTTGCACTTAGGCAGTGTCTATACAATATTAAACCCCTGGATGGAAAATGAAAACATTTCCTTACCTCCCTGAATATCTCAAAATGCTAACCAAAGGTTTCCATTCTTGTCAGGATAATGTGCATGCCCTGTATCAGTCTAGCCAAAGAGAAGCAGTTAGGACTGAGCATTAGAAATATTTGGAGCACGTCAATGAAACATGAGCTAATTGGATAATATATTTTTTACTGCTTATAACTGTGTATAGAGTGAGCCTGACTTCTAGAGAGGTTCTTGCAATGACCAAAAAAGGTGTCATAAGAAGGTGAACTCAATTCCCTGCTAATTGTTCATTCTCACCAACAGATTATCAGTGGGTGGGGAGGAGGAACATCACTCCCACTGCCCTCCCCCCCCCAAGCCTTGCACCCAAGATAAACATTTCTCTTTCTCTTGCCTCTTTTTTTTTTTTTTTTTAACAGAACGCATCCAGAGACTTCTGGAGAACCCACATCCATGAATACTGCTGAAGCATATTATTAGTTCTATAAAATACATTGCCACAATACACAGAAAACAACAAATCATTCGCTAAGTGACTTAGGACCACACCCAGCCTAATAGTGTGAGACTTTAAAATTCCTATCTCAGCAAAACGACCATTTATTACATATCGTGGAATTTGGAATCACCTGCAAATAGTGAAAACTGTAACTATTAAATCTGCCACTACTGAGAAGTTGCTGAAGTCAGAATATGAAACTTAGAGGAATACAATCAGATACAAAAGTTACTTTTCCAGGTCCAGTGGGGTTCTCTGGGGTGGGATAGTCAGGTTCCAGACTCTGAAATGGGTAGAGGGGAGGAAAGAACTGTTATCACACACACCGGAAGATCCATCCGTGGCTTCCCCACTTCCCACATTTGTAGATCTATGCCAATTTTCCTGTCCAAGGTAAGTAGCAATTATATCCACGACAATTATATCCACAATAGGTTTGACTCACCCTTGAGATGAAAAGACCTGAGGAAGGCATGTTTGTAAGTTCCTAATTGTTAAGGATACCCCAAAGAGTAAAAACATTGAGATCCTTCCTCTCTGGAGTGAATATAAGTGGAGCAGTTATAAGACCAACAGAAAGAAGCTCTAGAATGTGATGCAGCCTGCTGGCAAGAGCAAGAAGGAAGCTAGAAGTGAGTTGAAGGTAATCTACTCCCAAACAGGAGAGTGTGACGCCAAAGAGAAAAACACATTTGGTTCATGAGGCCCCAGTCTGCCAGGGCAGCGCTGAGGAAGAGTAACCCAGCCGGGCTCCCTGGAAGTCATGCAGGAATTACAAACATGATCAGGGAAGAGAAAATGCGACATCACTCCAGCAGAATGAAATGCACCCAGAGCTTCCTCCTGTTTGAGTTATCCTTGCTATAGAGATATGTATGTGGTAGGAGATGAGGGTTTATAAAAGGGGTGGTAAACTAGACTAGAGGCCAGATGGGGAATCCCAGAATGTGCCCTATCATCTTGGAGTTTAGATCCTGGGCTTAGACATCAGGCTGACCTGAAATCAATTCACAGCTCCAACACCTACTACTACCAGGGTGACCTCAGCCATGCTACTCAGCTTCCCTAAGCTCTGCTTTCCTTGTCTATGATGTGAGAACAGTAATAGAATCGATGTTATGCACTTGCCTTGAAGGTGCCATGAGAGAAAGCTTCTGAACCACTTGGCACAATGCCTTGCATATGGGATGTGTTCAGTAAATGTTATTTATATCACCACAAATAATAATGTATTATCATAATAAATACAGGAAATGCTCGACAAAATTTGGGCCCAGGAATGAAGAAGTCTGGTTTTGAAATTTCAGGGAAGTCTGTACGATCTCTATGAGGAAGGACAAGAGTTTTGTGGGCAGCAGAAAAGATCTGGAATCCAGACACAGCCACTGGGGTGGTTGTTTTCAGGGCTGGGTAGGCAACGACAAGAGGGGGTGAAGCAGCTGCCTTGGGGGAAAAAGTGGTAGCGGGAGCTTGGGCATGCGGACCCTGGCAGACCATTGGCTAATATCAGAGAGGCCGGCAATAGAGGCCTGAACTCTGAGTCTTTACGCTTACAAAGGTGGAGAGTGCCAGATACATTGTCAGTCTGGGAGCCAGTAAAGCATAAATTAGATTACCAAGACAAGAACTCAGGAACGGAAAGACAAGGAACAAGCAGAGGAACAGGGCCCAGACATGATGCTGGGCCAGGTGTCAGCCTCCTTCTGACCCTGTCCTGGACTCACTGACTGAACGAGTAATCGCTTTCTATTTAATGCTGTTCGTATTCACTCCCCTCATCCACATTCAAGCCCAGACAGAAGGTGCTGCAGACAATCTCTACCACCTCCTGGAAGCTCTGAGCAAATCATGGAGATTTCACGTTGTGCCAGAGAGAGGAGATTGGGAAATGTTTTCAGATTACTTTTAATAGGAAAAAGGAATGGAGTTCAGGTACATTATTAGACTTGTAAGTTTAACAATGCTCTCTGGCATGATTCTAAAATGGATAATTAACCAGATGGCTTGGAAATCTTTAGAAATATATACTGATCATAGGGAGACGAAACTAAAAGTTCAACAGGAATAAGATATGATCATACTAAAAGTAATATACTTACTATAAAAAAAGCAACATAGTCCCCTCCCTCCATCAAAAAGGAAAATAAGTACAAACCAAAGGCCCCTGTAAAATAAAGAGATCCTGATCTCACTCCTCCCTCGCTATACCCTCCCACACACACTCACATGCAGAAATACAAATGGCTAATAAATATTTGACCGAAGTTCAGCTCTAATGGTTTTCAAAGGGAAGCAAATTAAAATATCAAAATACTACTTTTCACTTATTGAACTAGAAATTATTTTAAAATAATTTTTAGTAATGTAGATAGTTTAAATTCATTTAAATTAATTTAAAATAAATGTTCTATGTAAATGATGAATTACTAAATTCTACCCCTGAAACCAATATTACACTATATATTAACTAGCTAGAATTTAAATGAAAATTTGAAGGGGCGCCTGGGTGGCTCAGTCGTTTAAGTGTCCGACTTCGGCTCAGGTCATGATCTAATGGTTCATGAGTTCAAGCCCCGTGTCAGGCTCTATGCTGACACCTCGGAGCCTGGAACCTGCTTTGGATTCTGTGTCTCCCTCTCTCTCTGCTCCTCCCCCACTCATGCTCATCTCTCAAAAATAAATAAACACTTTTAAAAAATTAAAATATATAAAATAAATAAATAAAACTTTGAAGTAAAAAAAAATAAATAAATGTTAAAATGATCATGCTTAACAATGATGAGGGGCAATGAGATAGATAATTTCATACATCCCTGGTAGGAGTATAAATTATAAATTTAATTGTTATTTGTAACAATAATGTTATAAAGGCTAACAATGAGATCTTAATATGTATAAAGCCCTATAAACATGCATCGTCTTATTTATCACAACAATCCTATGAAAAAGGTATTGATATCCTCATTTTGCATATGAAGAAATGAAGAGGATTAGCATTTGAAATGCCCCAGAAATTCTGATTCTCACATGTCACCTGGTAGAGGGAGGATGAGTACGGAGAGGATGAGGAGAGACAAAAGTGTCCTATAGGTGATTCCAGCTTGGGCATAACTATGTCTCTGCTGAGAATAACAACATTGCACTATACCGTAGATGTAGATAAGCAATTGTGGTAATATTTAGAATCTTAAAAATGTGCATACCGCTGACTTTGATTCTATTTTAAGAAAATATTCTGTTACAAAAAATGTTTGTTGGGGTGTATAGGTGGCTCAATCAATTAAGTGTCTGACTCTTGATTTTAACTCAGGTCACAATCTCACGAATCTCATGATCTCATGGGTTCGTGAGATTGAGTCCCCTGCGTTGGGCTCTGTGCTGAAGCATAGAGCTTGCTTGGGATTCCAACTCTGCCCCTCCCCACTCGTGCTCACTTTCTCTCTCTTCCGAAATAAATAAACATTTTAAAAAAAGGGAAAAATATGAACAACTACATTCTACAGTAATTTTATAACAGTAAAGTCTATCTCAATTAGAAACAGATTATCGAATGATTTAGAAAATAGTTGGGTTCTGTGGGTGGCTCAGGCGATTAAGTGTCCAACTCTTGGTTTCGGCTCAGGTCATAATCTCCCAGTTGGTGGGATGAGCCCAGTGTCAGGTTCAACACTAACAGTGTGGAGCCTGGTTGGGATTCTCTGTTGCCCTCTCTCTCTCTCTCTGTGTGTCTCTCCAGCTCTCTCTCTCTCTCTCTCTCTCTCTCTCTCTCTCTCAAAAATAAATAAAATAAACATCTTTTTAAAAAAGAAAGAAAATAGTAATAGTAGTCATGGTAATAATAGTAACTTTTATTGCTTGCTCACTATGTGGTCAAGTACAAGTTTAAGCTTTACTTGAATGCCCATGTATTCCTTATAGAAATCCTAATATTTATTTATTTTTGAGAGCGAGCAAGAGAGAGAGGGAGAGAGAAAGAGAGTGGGGGAGGAGAAGAGGGAGAGAAGGAGACACAGAATCCAAAGTAGGTTTCAGGCTCTGAGCTGTCAGAGCAGAGACCCACGCGGGGCTCCACCCCACAAGCCATGAAATCATGATCTGAGCCAAAGTCAAACATTCAACCGAATGAGCCACCCAGATGTCACTCCTTATAGAAATCTTAAAAGCTGGTGATTATAGGGGCGCCTGGGTGGCTCAGTTGGTTAAGCGTCCAACTTCAGCTCAGGTCATGATCACTGGGTCTGTGAGTTCAAGTCCCGCATCAGGCTCTGTGCTGACAGCTCAGAGCCTGGTACCTGCTTTTGATTCTGTGTCTCCCTCTCTCCCTGCATCTCCCCCACTCACACTCTGTCTCTCTCAAAAATAAATAAAAACATTAAAAAATTAAAAAAAAAAGACAGTGATTATAATTATCCTGTTTTTCAAGTAAGGAAATGGAGCCACAGGAAAGTTAAGTAACTTGCCAGAAATCACAAACTAACCCATTGGAACATCAGGACTAGAACCCATTCAGTCTTACTCCAGAGTATTTACTATTAATCATAAAGTCTATACATTTAATTTATTTCCATGATAGAATATTGTGGAGCCATTAGAGGTAATGTTTTCAAAGAGTTTTTCATAACATGAGGAAATATTTATATTATATGCTTGAAAAATTGCATACATAGTATGATTTCAGCTATGTAAAAAAATATACAAAGAAAATGCCTGGAAGGAAAACACCAATTAACAGTAATTGTCTTTGAATGGTCCAGTCATGAGTCATTTATTTTCTTCTTTACACTTTTCTGAATTTTTCTAATTTACTAAAACAAACATGTGCCTTTCTCTTTTAATTCAGGGTAGAAAAAAAGGGAAATCATACTCAATCCAAATTACTTTTATTAAAAATATTTTCCTTTTGACAACGTATTTTAAAATTTGACAAAGTACATTAAGAAAGGCAACACTTCACATAAAATGTCTAGAATTGTTTATTAATGGAACAATGCTTCCTGTTTTAAGTAAATAAAAGAGAAACAAGATTAAGGCTTACACGTTGTTGAATTTCTACTCCCTTTACCCCAATATCTAACACAGTGTTTTATGGAGTGTTAGCTTCTAGCAAATTGTTGCAAAGTGAATGACCTTATCTTATTTAACTTTTTTTAAAAAAATCAGTAAGACTTGGAAGAATACCTTATCAAATTTGTAGTGATAATTGATGCAACAGAAAACAGAATCAAAATTTGAAATGATCTAAGCCAAATTCAGATGAAATATAATATTCACTAAGCTTTGAAAAGTATCAATTGTTTATGTATCAAAAGCCTTAAAATAATTTATCCATTAACTTGCTGATGGGATTCTAAAAACATCTGAAGGAAAAATCTAAGAATATGGACAAAGATAGTCCCAACAATATTCCTGGTAACACCTAAAGATGAGACACAATTAGATCTGTAACAGTACATGATAAGTTGAATATATTGCGGGCATACTTAAAATAGAATATTACCCAGTAAAAGGATTTGTAGGAATTTATTTATTGATGTAGATATTTTCATAATATCTCAAGTAAAAAAAGGCAGGTAAAACAGTGTGATCCTAATTTGGTTAAAATACATAACTGGTAAACAGCTAGAGATAAATGCATGGAATATAGATTGGAAGGCTATACAGTAAAATGTCAGCAACAGAGATCTTTGCATAGTGTAATTATGGGTGCTTTGTGTGTTCGTATTTTTTCATTATGCCCCATCAAATTCTTTAAAAAAATACCTTCTAACAACTATAGAGTGTGTTTTGGGGTGTTAGAGTTGGTGCCAATTTACATTTCACATAAAAAAGTGGGGACAGGGGTTCTGGATGTACGATTGCCCTAAGCTCTTACATAGCTAGCAATGCAGTGTGGCAGCAAAAAGACATTAAGTCCAAACTTAAGTGACATTACTAGCAGCAAATCCTCCAGTCTATAGGCAACAGTAGCTCCCTTGGGCTCTGCAGTGGCCAAAGCACAGTGATAATACTGGATTCACTTCTTGTATTATTCTAGGGAAAGAATTGACAAGCTAGGGAGTCCAGAGCAAAACCAGCAGGTGCCAGGGACATCTGCCATGAGCAAGGTTTGCCTGGAAAAGAAGAGTCTACCGGGAGACCCCCTCTACCATCCTTCCTAACTTGGTGTCCATTTTCTTTCACATAATCCTTCCTGTGTATCTACCACCAGGAAACATCCTAGGCTAGTTCCTTAGAATAACACATTATATCCTCATGGAGAGTGAGAAATGGCTGGAGCTGGATGTGGAGCTGGAGTGAGGTCTGGGAGGAACAGAAAGGTCATGACAAGAGTAAATGAGCTAAAGTAAGAAGGAGAAAGACAAGCATGATAAGGGGAAAGGGTAAACTTACTAGCCTGGTGGGCTTACTGAGAGCTTTGAAACCCTGCTCCTGGCATGGAAGGAGTTGAGAAGTGGAGAGATGGCTGGCAAGAGCAAGGAAGTTTCTACAGTAGGTTTTATGGGGGACTTTTATGTCCCACTTACATCAATGGACAGACCAGTCAAACAGATAATCAACAAGGAAACAGTGGCTTTGAATGACACATTGGACCAGATGGGTCTAACATATATATTCAGAACATTCCATCCTAAAACAGCAGAATACATATTTGAGAGCACATGGAACATTTTCCAGAATAGATCACATACTAGGTAACAAAACAAGTTGTAACAAATTCAAAAGTATCAAAGTTCCCATGCACTGTTCCCAACCACAACACTATGGAAGTAGAAATCAAGCACAAGAAAAAATCTGGAAATAACACAAATACATGGAGGTTAAAAACATGCTACTGAACAATGAATGGGTAAACTAATAAATCAAAAAGGAAATAAAAAAGCACAAGGAGACAAATGACAATGAAAACACAATGGTCCAAAGTCTTTGGGAGGTGGCAAAAACTGTTCTAAAAGGGAAGTTTGCAACAATACAGGTCTACCTCAAGAAGCATGAAAAATCTCAAATAAATAACCTAACCTTACACCTAAGGACCTAGTAAAAGAAGAACAAAACCAATATAAGGAAGGAAATAATAAAGATTAAAGCAGAGATAAAGCAAATAGAAACTAAAAACAACAGAACAGGTCAATGAAACTAGGAGCTGGTTCTTTGAAAACATCAATAAAACTGACAAACTTTTAGCCAGACTCATTCAAAAGGAAAGAGAGAGAAAGAAGGAAAGAGGACTCAAATAAACAAAATCAGAAATCAAAGAGGAGAAATAATAACCAACACCACAGAAATACAAAATAGTATAACAGATTATGAAAAATTGTATGCCAACAAATTGGACAACCTAGAAGAAATGGATAAACTCCTAGAAACATATAACCTACCAAATCTGATTCAGGAAGAGATAAAAACTTTGAAAAGACTGATTACCAGCAATGAAATTGAATCAGTATTCAAAATACTTCCAACACACAAAAGTGTAGGACTAGACGGCTTCACAGGTAATTTCTTACCAAACATTTAAAAAAGAGTTAGTATCTATTCTTCTCAAACTATTCCAAAAAGTAGAAGAGGAAGGAAAGCTTCCAAATTCATTCAATGAGATTAGCATTACTCTGATACCAAAACTAGATAAAGACACCACGAAGAGAGTGAGCGAGAGTGAGAGAGTGAGAGTGAGAGTGAGAGAGAGAGAGAGAGAGAGAACTACAGGCCAATATCACTGATGGACAAAGATGCAAAACTCTTCAACAAAATATTAGCAAACCAAATTTGACAATACATTAAAAATATCATTCACAATGATCAAGTAGAATTTATTCCCAGGATGCATGAGTGGTTCATTATTTGCAAATCAGTCAATGGGATACATCACATCAACAAGAGAAGGGATAAAAACCATATGATCATTTCAATAAATGCATAATAAGCATCTGACAAAGCACAACATCCTTTCATGATAAAAACCTCCAACAAAGTAGGTTTAGGGAGAACATACCTCTATATAATAAAGGCCATATATGAAAAACCCACAGTTAACATCATAATCAATGGTGAAAAACTGAGAGCTTTCCCCCTAAAGTTAGGAACAAGACAAGGATGTCTACTCTCACTACATTTATTCAACATAGTACTGGAAGTCCTAGCCACAGTAATCAGAAAAGAAAAAGAAATAAAAGGCATCCAAATTGGTAAGGAAGAAGTAAAACTCTCCTTATTTGCAGATGACATGATACTATACATGGAAAACCCTGAAGACTCCACCAAAAAAACCACTAGCACTAATAAATGTACAGAAATCTGTTGCATTCCTATATCGTAATAATGGAGCAACAGAAAGTGAAATTAAGAAAAAATCATCTTATTTACAACTGCATCAAAAACAATAAAATATCTAAAGTTAACCAAAGAGGTGGAAGACTATCAAACACCTCTGCAGTACTCTGTAGTACTCTGAAAACTATAAAACACTGAGGAAAGAAATTTGGGATGATGCAAATAAATAGAAAGACATTCCATGCTCCTGAGTTGAAAGAACAAATATTGTTAAAATGGCTATACAACCCAAAGCAATCAACACATTTCATGCAATCTCTATCAAAATACCAACAGCATTTTTCACAGAACTAGAACAAGCAATCCTAAAATCTGTATGCAACTACAAAAGACCTCAAATAGTGAAAGCAATCTTGAAAAATAAAAACAAAATTGAAAGTATCACAAATCCAAACTTCAAGTTATATTTCAAAGAGGTAGTAATTAAAAGAGTATGGTACTGACATTAAAAATAGACATACAGATTAGTGGGATAAAATAGAAAACCCAAGCATAAACTCACAATAATATACTTAGTCTTCCACAAATGAGGAATGAAGATACAATGGGAAAAAAACAGTAACTTCAACAAATAGTGACACTTCAAGCAAAAGAATGAAACTGGATCGTTTTCTTACACTATACACAAAAATGAACTTAGATTAAGGACATAAATGTGAGACATGAAATCAAAAAAATCCTAGAAGAGAGCATAGGCAGTAATTTCTCTGACATTGGATATAGCAACATTTTCCTAGGTACGTTTCCCAAGGTGAGGGAAACAAAAGCAAAAATAAACTATTGAGACTGCAATAAAATAAAAAGCTTCTGTACAGCTAAAGAAACTATCAATAAAACTAAAAAACAACCTCTAAATGGGAGAAGATATTTGCAAATGACATATCCAATAAAGGATTAGTATCAAAATATACACAGAATTTCTACAACTCAACACCAAAAAAATAAAATAATGCAATTAAAATGGGCAGAAGACATGAACAGACATTTCTCCAGAGACATACAGATGGCCAACAGACACAGGAGAAGATGCTCGACATCACTCATCATCAGAAAAATGCAAATCAAAACCACAATGAGATATCATCTCACACCTGTCAGAATGGCTAAAATAAAAAACACAAGTAAACAACACATGTTGGTGAGAACGCGGAGAAAAAGGATCCTTCTTGCACTGTTGGTGGGAATGCAAACCGGTTCAACCACTGTGGGAAACAGTATATAGGTTCCTCAAAAAATTAAAAAATACACTTTCATATGATCCAGTTATTCCACTACTGGGTATTTACCCAAAGAATATGAAAATTCTAATTCAAAAGGATATGAGCACTCCTATGTTTATTGCATCATTATTTATAATAACCAAATTATCGAAATAGCCCAAGTATCCACTGATAGGCAAATGGATAAAAAAGATGTGGTATATATACAATGGGATATTATTCAGCCATAACAAAGAATGAAATCTTGTCATTGCAACAGCATGGATGGATCTAGAAAGTATAATACTAAGTGAAATAAGTCAGTTGGAGAAAGACAAATATCATATGATTTCACTCATACGTGGAATTTAAGAAATAAAACACAAACATAGAAAACACAGAGACAAACAATAAAAGAGATTCATAACTATGGAGTACAAACTGATGGTTATCAGGGGGGAGGTGGGAGGATGGATGGGTGAAATAGGTTAAGGGGATCAAGAATACACTCACCACGATGAGCACTGAGTAATACATAGAATTGCTGAATCACTATATTGTACACCAGAAATGAACATAACACTGTATGTTAACTATACTAGAATTGAAAAAAAAATTTTTTTAAAGAAAAGAAAAGAACCACCAAATGGAGGTTGTTGAAAAGTATGTGACGCATTATAAATGTTCATATTTTTTCTGCAGATGAATTCAAATTAAATGTATCATTATTTTTTATTATAAAATAAGGTTTTTGTCTTGAAAGCATAATTTGGCTTATGAGCACGTTAAGTGAATTTTTTAACTTGTGCAGTCATCTACTATTTTGTTGTCACCCTAGAATTACAGGGTGATGATGACAAAACTCATGTATCAAGCTCTGCTCATATTTAGAGGAATATGCCCAGGTTCTTAAGACCAAGAAAAAATTTTAAAAATGTTTGTCTATTTATTTTGAGAGAGACAGGGAGAGCACACACACATGAGTGGGGGAGGGGCAGAGAGAAAGGAGAGAGATAATCCCAAGCAGGCTCTGCACTGTCAGCACAGAGCCCAATGTGGGGCTTGATCCCACGAACTATGAACTCATCACCTGAGCCAAAACCAAGAGTCAGATGCTTAACTGACTGAGCCAACCACCTGCCCCAAGATCAAGAAAAATTTGAGGCATGTTTTGAGTATTTAGATCTTAGGACTTTCCAACATGGGCATCAAATGAAAGACCAAAATGATAAAACAGAGACTATTGAAAGGAAAATAATTTATCCTCTATTGGTACTGAATTCATTAAAGAGTAGCCTGAATGTAGAGTTAAAACATGGTAAGAACACAATGAGCCATTGACAATTTGAAGCTTTATGCTTAAAGTTTCATGAGACTCGAAATGAAATATTGCTAAGTTAGAGCACAGAAGGATACTTGCTATTGATTACCTAAATCCAAAAATAGCAAAATATAATTTATGTGACATGATTTCAAGGGTGCTCAAGAAAAGGTAGGAAGAACATGGTTACGTATTTTGTAAGGTTTGATAACTCTGGATTTACGTTTCTATCCTACACTTATTAGGTATGTGATTGAGGCAGATTAATGCCCATATCTGAGTCTCAATTTTCTCATACGCTAAAAATTTAATGGGGCTAGAAATTCTACCTTATGTGATTATTAAAATATTTTATGAGATGTATATTGTGACTGCCAAGCACATGCCAATGCCTGTAACGTGAGTCTCCTCCACCCCATCACACTCAAAGTATTGGAGGCCAGTTTGGGTTTGAACTCTGCAACCAGTGATTCACAACGTGGTAGTATAAGGAACTCTATCATTATATGTACCAGGGACTAGGAATGTAACTAGGAATGTAGATAAGATGTCAAAAACATCGTTCAGTACATGTACTGAAGTTTTAAAAAATGCATTTGTAATGTGTCTTTTATCATTTTTACTGCATTCAATTCAGCAAACATATATTGAATGCCTACACCATCCATATTCATTCTCTAGTTTAGCAGAACTTCAGAGAGCCATTGCATTTTGATGTCAGGTCAGACACTGGTATTTCAAGTCTGTCATTCTGACATTGAGGAGTCTTCTGTCCTCAACTCTGCAGGGCCGGTTTACCACCAAGCGCCATGCTGGTACGAAGGAATTCTATCAGCTTCATGAATTAATAAAACATAATGCTTTCCACATAGTAGGAGATCAAATATTTATTCAATAAAAAACATGAGAAAAATAGGAAGGGATGGAAAAAGGGAAGATAGAAAAAGGAGGGAAAAGAGAGGAACAGTCAGTCACACAGGGGAGAATCAGAAATATAGACAAAGGAATAGTCAGACAGACAGAGGGACAGTCAGACTGACCAAAAGACTTTGTCTTCTTACCTACTTAATGAACTATTAAAACAAACATCTTAGACTAAGCAAAAACCAGGGGGAGGGGAAGAGGGGAAAGGAAAAAAAGACACAGAGAGGGAGGGAGATAAAACATAAGAGACTCTCAAAGACTAAGAAAAAACTGAGGGTAAGGGGGATGAGGGAGGGGGGAGAGGGGGTGATGGGCATTAAAAAAGGCACATGTTGGGATGAACACTGGGTGTTGTATGTAAACCAATTTGAAAATAAACTATTATCAAATTAAAAAAAAAAAACAAGAGAAAGCATTAGGTTCTAAATGGTAATGGAGAGTGTCAACGGTAAGTGTCAAATAAAACAAATAAATCATACTAACATAAGTATATTTGATTTTTTAAAATTCCTACAATCTGCATAGTGAAACCCAATCAATCTTCACACACACAAAAAAAATCTGAAAAAATAGGTCAGATCCAATCTGAGCTTTTAAGTGGGCTGCTTGGTTATTAAAGCCAATCAGTCCCTATCTTCCCCAATGGCATTCATGTAGTCATTGGGAAGCTCACAGGAACCAAACTGTGTAGCAACATGGATGGAACTGGAAGGTATTATGTTAAGTGAAATAAGTCAGTCAGAAAAAGACAGATACCATATGTTTCCACGAATAGGTGGACTTTGTGAGACTAAGCAAAAACCAGGGGGAGAGGAAGAAGGGAAAGAAAAAAAAGACACAGAGGGAGGGAGATAAAACATAAGAGACTCTCAAAGACTAAGAACAAACTGAGGGTGAGGGGGATGGGGGGGGAGAGGGGGTGATGGGCATTAAAAAGGGCACATGTTGGGATGAACACTGGGTGTTATATGTAAACCAATTTGAAAATAAACTATTATAAAATTAAAAAAAAAAAAGAAAGAAACAGAGGATTGGTGATTCTTCCAAGACAAAAGCCTCTTTGGCCTCCATTTTCTTAGAAAAGTCTCCAAGACAAGCTGAAGGCACTGTCCAGATAGACTGAATCAGACCAAGTAGCATGGCTCCTACATAGCTACAGAGAGACTCCAATCAGCAAGTCCTGGCAGTTACATGACTGGGGCCAAAGGGAGTTAGGAGGAGAAGCTGTGGTGGTGAGGAGAACCACTCACCCAAAGTGCTGGGACTCAGAAGGTCTCAGTCACCTGCAGAAAAAAAAAATCCAAATATTTTTGCAACATAACCTGAACTCTGCCTCCCATACCAATGAGCATATTGGCTTCCTTCACACCAACAACTTCACTGTCACAGGGCTCCCCTGGGAGTTGGACACGGTTTCTACCACATGACAGGGCCTGTGTTTCCACTCAGCCTCACCACAGGCAGGACGTGCATGACTATGGATGAACTGGGCAGGGAGGTTACTTTGCCCAGGGCCCTCTTGCTGACGGAGACTATAGGGCCAGTTTCATTATGTAAGGTATCATCTTTAACCTTAAGGTGCCACTGTTGACATACCCGTAGGCAAACACTAAATTGCCTTTCTCATAGCAGGTATGGGCTAATGGTGCTAACCCCTCTGTGGGTCACTCCTGTGATCATGGGCCGGCATTTGCAGGCTGCCTGCCCTGGACTGAGATCTGAGCTGGGGCTGATAGAAGAGAAAGGAGGCCTTGCCTCTGTTACAGACTGTGGGCAAATCACTCCTTGCCTTTAGATCTCCATCTCTGTATTTGTAAGATAAAGGAGCTAGATTAATTGACTTTAGAGGTCCCTCCTGTCTTTGATTTTACCTATAGCCTTTAAATCAGTATCTTAGATCCTTCATCTGGCTAGAGATCCAACACTGGATGTTGACCCTTTAGGGCTCCAACCAACAGAAGCCAACTACCACACCTCAGGGTCAGGGACTCCCAGGCAGGACACCTCTGGTGTGCCAAACCTGACCTACTCTCTCATCCTAGCCAGGTGAGCTAAAATCTATCAATTAAAATTCCAATCCCAAACTGCTTATTCTCTTTCCTTTGCTCTAAGACAGAGCATCCCAGAGCAAGAGCCAACACTATACACAGCTTCAGCCACCACTAGGATGACAACTACAAAGCCCAGCTGATGAACAGGACCCTTTATGTGCTGGCCAGCCTTTAGTTAAGGACTTAAAACACCAAGCATCTCTTGCACTTTGACAACATGTCTCCAATATCAGAATAATGGCCAAGCTCCAGGCGGTAGAAGGAGAGAAAACCCAATATCCCAGGGATATAATCCAATCTCAGCAGCTTTAAGCAGACCAAGGAAAACAAGTTTTATTCTTGCTGGGCTCTTAGTATTAACTTTTTCTGACATTGAGTTTCATGATCTGCCTATTTATGGATGGGGGCAGGGAATAAAAACCAAACAAATCAGCTTTTCCATATTGATATTCCATAAGCTAGAAGAGATCTCTAAAGCCTCTACAATCTTTTATTTTTTTTCTCTCTCTCCAAAGCTCACCCAGAAGTGTCCTTTAATTAGAAGAGTTTCTTCTGTTTCATTTAGAGATGTGATGTTCAACATGGGACCTGGTTTTCAAAGCAACCTCTTTCAGGCTAGCTTTTGTTCATCAGAGAAGCCTAGCTCATGACAGGAGTTACAGACACAAGACTAAGCAGACTCACCTCAGTGGTATGAAATTAAAGAATAAATGAAGAAGGCGACAGACTTCAAAAGAAAAGCCAGCCCCTCGGCAAAGGAAGGGGATGAGAACAAGGATACTAGGAACAGCCCAGATCACTTTCCCTTTGTCATTAGAGAGCCCCTGAGGACCGATTCCTGTTTGACTTGGAGCCTGTAGTTTTGACAAAGTCCCCGAACATGACCCCTAAATTGATTTTAAATCCTTCAGAAGAAGAAACTGAAATGATAAAACACACAGCACCCTTTAGAGACCATCTGCCAGAAACCACTCAACAGATGGGGGCTTAAAACTCTGTTAGCCTGCAGCCTGATGGTCTTTGTTTAAACTTTAAGAGAATATGCAGGTGTTAAGTAGGCCTCCAGGACTGCAGACCTCTTCGGGGCACAGGTTCTAATGAGGACTCCATGAGAATTACTACACAACTGGATTGGAATAGGCATCCAAGTCTCCAGCCAAGCCTATTTCATGGTTCATGTGGAGGTCTTGAGACCTGCAAAATCTCCTTCTTAAATCACAGGTGCTTAGACTATGTTTTCTTTAGTTGAAAATTCACAGAGAAAGCTCTCAGAGAATACTGAACAACAGCATGCAAAACTTAGGTTTACAATTCAAAATACCTAAAACTTGCAACTTTTCCTATTTCCATACTGGTTTCCTACATGACCTTGGGAATAGCAAATGCCAAAGATGGATCCTATTCCCAAACCACCACACCAAAGGGAACTGAAGCCCACCGAGGAAAATCTACTTCCACAAAACTTTGTGGGGTGTTGGTGGAAGAAACAGGATCCCACCATAAGACAGTGTCCTTCCTGATCGGATATCTCTGCTTCTCTGGGTCCAGTGAGACAGGAAAGACACTGGGTAGAGGGCAGGATGGACCAAGATAGGAAACTGTGCTATTCTACTTATCTGTTGCTATGTAACAAATCACTCCAATACTTAGGGCTTAAAACAATGACAACAAGTTTGCAGTGTGAGCAGGGCTTGACAGGGTAGCTCATCCTTGTTCCACTTAGGGTTCAGTTGGGCATTTGAAGGGTGGGGCCTGGAATCATCCAAAAGCTCATTCACTCACATGTTTGGTGGTTGATGCTGGCTCTTGCCTGGGACTTCATCCAGGGCAGTGGCTAGAACACCTATAAGTGGCCTTTCCATGTGGCCACTTGGCTTCTTCACAGCATGGTGGCTGGGTTCCAAGGTCAGGGGTGGAGGGCATCTCAAGAAATAGAGAGAGCCAGATGGAAGCTATTTCCTTTTCCAATGTAGCCTCAAAAGTCACACAGTTTCACTTCTGCTGTGTTCTATGAGGTGTGAGTCAGTCATACAAGCCCACTTTTGAGAGGAAGGGAGAAGTGTCAAAGAATCTGCAGGCGTGTTTTGAACAGATCCTATAGCCAAAGACTTCTTTTTCTACCACATGGGGTAGAAAATAGGGGTGGGTTTCCACTATTTTAAACAATCCCACAGGAAAACTTGCTTCACTCTGTGCCTACTCTATACAAGCACTATAATAAACATTTTCTATGTATTATCTTATTTCAATTTCAGTGCTAACAACAGAAGCTACACTCACATTTTACAGATAAAGATATGGACTCAGATTAGGTAACTTGCCTATGTTCACTCAACTAGGAAATGGCAGATAAAGGTCGTATCAGAAAGGTCTGGATCTAAAGTCAATTTTCTTCTGACAAGTTACACTTTTGCAGCACTGGACAGGAACTGGATCCTGGTGATGTGTGATGGTTAATTTTATGTGTCAACTTGAATGAGCCAAGAGATGCCCAGATATCTGGTTAAACATTATTTCTGGGTTGTCTCTACAGGTGTTTCCAGAAGAGATTAGCACCTGAATTGGTGGACTGAAATGAAGCAAATGGCCTTCTCCAATGTGGGTGGGCACCATGCAATCCACTGAGGGTCTGAAAATAACAAGCGGAGAGTAGAAGATTGGATTTTCTCTCTCCTCCTGACTGCTTGAACTGAGACATCAGTCTTCTCCTGCCCTTGGACTGGTACTTACACCATCGGTGGTGCTGCAGGTTCTCAGGCCTTTCAGACTCTAACTGGAATTTACACCACTGGCTTTCCTGAATCTCCAGCCTGCAGAATGCAGACCATGGAGATTCTCAGCTTCCATAAATGCATGAGCCAATTCCTTATTATGAATCAAATATACAGATGATTCTATAGGTTTTGTTTTTCTGGAGAATCCTTATGGTACATGGCGCAACATCCTAAAACTGCTGAGCCCTAGAGACTGTGTTGTGATTGAACCCTCTTCATATGCAATAAAATGAACAAAATTCTCTCTCCTAGTTGCTGGCAAAGTCTACCCATACAGATGGGAAGATGGCTGGGACTCTCACCTTGGATGGAGTACTCCTGTTGCTACTGGGTCTACATGGTGTGCTAATGGAGGAATCACAGGTTCTTTGCCTAGCTGCATCTTTCACATCCTTCAGGCTCAGCTTCAATGTCACCTCTTCCAAATGTCCTTTCCTGACCACTATCAGAAGAGGTTCCCATACACCAGTATGTTCCATCACTGCCCATTGTTTGTTTCCTTCACATTGTTCACCCCAATCTGTAATTACATATCTGTTTAGGTACTTGCTTATTGTCTCCCGCCCTAGATTGGAAGGCCCCTAAGTGCAGAGAAACCTCTATTTCATTCACTGACACCAAGTGCTTAACATATTGCCTAGCAGAGAGTAGGTACTAAATAAACATTTGTTGCCTGAATACACAAATTAATGGAAGAATGACCTTAGACTGTGAAAACACTGAGATCAATTCTTGACCCTTTGATGCTAGGACCACAGTCCATACCCTCAAGCTCCACCACAGGAAAATCAGGCATAGTAGCAGTGATCTTAACAAAGCACTTACTTTGAGTCAGGTACTCTGCTAGTATGTTATGCACTTCAATATCATTTAATCCTTACAACAACCTGTGGTACAGGCATGGAACTATTCCCATTTTATAGATGAAATAGGAGGTTTCTAGAGAAGATATGTAACTTTGCCTAAGTTAACACTGCTAGAAAGAATCAAGGCTGAAATTCCCACTGAGGTCTGTTTGATTCCACAGCCTTATCTGCCTGCTATTAGGCAATACTGCCAACTATGGGTTTTTTTAAGGTCTAATAAAAAAGCAACTGGAGAATAACTTTGAACCATCAATTTTTGTGAAAAATGAAAATTGCATGGCAGAATCTCTAGCAATGCATTCCTAATGTAAAGCTAGTATTTGGAGCAGGTCCCTGCTTACTGGTGACAGGTACCCAAATTTTAGGAGCCATATTCATGATCCCTTTGAAGCCTGGATCCTCAGAGGACACATAATGGGTGGTATGACAAGGGTTGGCTTTGCTTGAAACCTTTAACTAAGAGGATGACTTGCTGTAAATTATGCTAAACTCTCAATTTTCTACCCAGGCCTAGGGTTTGATATGGGACTTGACCCCCATGCCACCTCCAGCATCTCCTCTAGCTCTGTCTTGTGATGCACTTATGTAACTCAGAGACGTTTGATGAGAGAGGCCTGATGTTTTCTGGGATCCTCCACAACTTTAGGACTTTAGGCTGGTTTAGGAGGAGTTTCTGTAACTGTTCCTAGTTACTAGCTTTGAGATATTTATTGTGCTCTAAGCTGTTTATGTTTGCCACTCTGTCTACTACGTTTGAGCCATATTCCCAGTGTCTTCTCACCTGAGATAGAGGAATAGAATCTAGCTTGCATTTGCCAGACCTTCTATTCATCATGCAGAAACATAATGGAATAAACCGCGTAGATGTTGTTATGCTAAAAGATGTTGTTATGCTCAGTCGCTGAGATGAATTTCATGCATTCCTATTCTTCTCACAGAATCTCAGGATTGGAAGGTTGCCAAGTCCATGTCCCATCTCAAAGCCTTTGGCAATGACAGCTGATTCTTCTGCCTGTCTTCCACCAGTTCCAAGCATGCGTGAGTGTGTGTGTGTGTGTGTGTGTGAGTGAGTGTGCTGGGGGAGGGATATCACTCTAATCCATGAGTGGCCAATACTGACTAATAGAAAGGTCTTCCTTACTTAGAACTTCAACTTCACCTTCCTCAAATTGCCTTTGGGAAATTGGGGGTGGGGAGGGAAGAACCATTTCTTCTCCTCTAATCAGTACACTATTCATGATATGTTCCAACTGCTATGAAAATTTAAAAACATTGGTAAAAGGTGCTCTTAAGACAGATTGCTTTCATAATCAAACTTAAAAAACAAATCTCAGGAACAATTATCTACAGGTAGTAGACATACAAAAATTGTTAAACAAATGAATGAAGGAAGGAACAAGTTTCTTCACACCAATAAAAGTGGAGGTTTCCATTACATTCTTGAAGTGAGAAGAAGAAAATGTCTCATAGACCTCAGAGACAGGGCAGATGTTTCTATCCTTCTCCCTGACCCCAGACTGGGAAAACATAAGAATCATTATCTTAAATTTCCCATCCCCTCAGTGTCCAGCACAGGGGCTAGCACAGACTGAATGCTCAGTAAATTTTCAAAGAATTTCCAGAAACGGAAAGAGACCCAGAGACTGTACAACCCAACCATTGTCCTCCCAGGAATACAAAACAGAAACAAACCAATAACATTCAGAGGTTAGGTCCAGATATACTGAACATGACCTCAGGAGCTCCTAGAAGGCTCATGACTTGAATATCATCTTCCCTAAACACCTTTGCATCTGCTATGTTGCCTAAAGTTCCTTTAATGAAATATTAGAGTTGATAACAACACATATTGCTAACCTTTCCCTTCTAAAGTATCAAGTCCCAAAGAAAAGATAAATTAACATCAATTCACACTAAGGTATAAAGGATTGTCGTAGGCCTTTTCTGGAAACCAACTACAAGCAAAAGAATGAATCAAGTGTGTCCTAAATCTCTGCTTCTCCGGACTAGGTGTTAAGAATAAACTGAGATTGTTTGTCTAACCTTTGGGGGGTGCAGAAAGGTAGTCTGGAAGGACATTTCAATGGACTTCCCTTCTTAAAAGATGCAAGACCCAGAACAAGGGATCCACATGGTGCTCTTTGACCCTATACTCATTAGGTGTTGGCCAGCTCTCCAGTGCTTTGCAAGGACATCTAGTTTCCTATTATTTACACATTGGAGCAAGATCCAAGATGTCTGAATCAGTACCCACAGAACACTGGTACTTTTTAAGCATCCCCAGTCTACTCTGGAATGATACTTACTACTCAACAGCTGTATGAATCAGTTGCCTACATATAGCAGGTGCTCCAAGCACGTGGTCTAAAGTAATGCTTCTCAATATTAGTATGTATACAAATCACCTGGGGATCATGTCAGAAATGCAGATTCTTATTCAGTAAGTCTGGCTAGACCTGAGATTTTGCACTTCTAATAAGCTCCCAGGCAATGTCCATGAACCATACTTTGAGCAAAGAAGGTCTATTCAATGAGGTAAATCCTAAAATTTACTGAGTGTAAGGAGCCTCTTGGGATCATGTTAAACACATACTATCCCCAGGCCCTCAACCTCAAAGGCTTTGATTCAGCAAATATGAAGTAGGGCCCAGGAATCTGCATATTTAATAGACCCACCCAAGTGATTCATAGAAGGCATTTAGTCACAGTCCTTTAAAAGATACTGACATAGAAGATTTTGTGAAGGATGTGTCCCCTGGTCTATCCAGAGCAGAAACAACACACCGGCATCCACTCCTAACCAAGGAGCGGCTCTCAAACTTCAGAGGGCATCAAAATTACCTAGAGCACCGGTCACAGCACTAATTGCAGGGCCACCCCCAGAGTCTCCGATTCAATAGGTTTGGAGTGGGGTCTGAGAATTAACATTGCTAACAAGTTTCCAGGTGATGTTGATGTGGTCTTCCTGCCACACTTTGAAAACCAGTCTGGGTGAAAGGTAATCTTATCAAAATCACCACAGCAGCTTTTCAATCCACCTCTATGTTCCCACCCTCATTATAACATACCTTGAGGTGTGGGGCCAGTGGTGTGTCTACACTTGATCTTAGCCAAAAGGCCAAGAAGCGATTGCCAGTAGTGTGTCTTTTAAAAGAGCTCCTCAGCTGCTGCGTACCCTTCAGGGAACAAGTTCTCCAAAGGAAGGGCCTCTAATCCTGAATAGATGATAAAGTTAAATGCATGCCCTTAGGGTCCCAGAAGGACCTGTGGGTCTTGCTTGCTAATTGGCTTGAGGTCTCAGATGGGGCTGTGTCTTCTATCCCTGAAAGAAGTCCTTAGGCCCAAGTCCAAGGAAAGACTCAGCCACACTTAGCAGAAGGCAAGCCCCTACATGGGGTCGTGGGACCCCATTCTCTCAGTCCACAAAGAAAAGGAGGTTGTGGCTTCCTCCATGGCCTAAACCAACCTCCAACCTGACAAACTCAATAATTTATTAGCCCACATGATGGGAGCTTTGGTTTAGATCAACAGCTTGTTCATACGGAAACCAGGGTGCTACTTTTTAATTCATTAAGTCCTTTCTCAGATTCCAACAAGACAGGAAGAGAAGAAATGAGTCCTCTTGTATCATGAGATGGGAATGCATTCTCCCCAGGACCTGTGGTAACTAGAGCTTGGCCCCCACCCCCAAATCAGCCCCAGACTCTGGGAAGCAGGTTCATGTCGACTCATCAAGGGCAGCTTTAGCCTGAAGAAATGAAGGCTTCTCACAAGGAAAGAACAGCATTGAGAACTATTTCAGGGAAGAGATGACAGCCAGAAAACAGCCATCCCAGACAAAGAGGACCTCAGCTGAGTATGTGTACATGGAGCTGGGACATGAAAAGAAGTTTCCTTGGGGTTTGGCCTGACCTGTGGTCTCAGCATGGGTGAAGGTGGTTGGGTCTTACACTTACTGAGTATGAGCATCACAGCTTCTTTTTTTATTTCTAGGTAATGACTCCACTCCCTTTGCCCTCTTGCCACTCTGCCACTCTGAGTTAGTGGATTACACCAGACAACAAGTTTCTGAGGCAGCAGCACGGGATCCCACATAGCAGGACCCTCCTTGGACCAGGCTCCAACTTGCCAAAGTTTAGGGACAGTTTTGCAGCAGGCACCACCTTCCGTGAGGTGATGTGTAGCCAGGTAAGGTTGAGGGAGAGGAAGTGCTCAGCATGTTCCCACGTTCTAGGCTTTTTTGGGACAGTTTATGGTTCAAATAGTTTGTCTTCTTGTTGTACCATAAGTCCTAATCTTTGATGATGAAAATATACATAACCCCATAAATACTATTAATAAGAGCTATAAAATAATGATGACAACTATAACTAACATTTTTGAGATTCAGGTGGTAAAAGTAATGTTGTCCCCATTTTAAAGAGAAGGACACAGAGACTCAGAAAGCCAAGGGAATTCCACAAAGCCACCATTAGCTAACCTGGATCCGTGTGTCACCAAAGACCTTACCTGTCCTCTATACCCTGCTGCTTCTCCCCTCACATATGACCCCAACACTGTACAATGACCCTAGAAGGCAGGAAGAATGAAAACATAATCTTGCCATCGGAGTCACCTATTCCATCCTCACTCCCCAATAAGTCGAGGGACATACTCAAGGCTGAGCAAGGGGAGTCGGAACAGGAACAGGGATGAGAGCATGGCTGGATGGATGCCCACATCCAGCAGCAGCGGTATCGGTGCCTGCCAGGGCCTGTGAGTGGAGTCAAGGGGGATATCCCCTGGGCCACACATGTCCAGCCATCACTGGGTTCTGGCTGGAGGGAGGAGGTCTGTGTGCATTGCAACCCTCACAATCATACCAAGACCAGGAGAAAGTGCTGGTCTCCTCCACTAGGCTCTTTAAAGCTTATTTCTCTTCTCGCAGACACCCGCTAAGGGTCTGCCAACTCAGGAAAGGTCTTTGAAGCTAACATAGCTCTGCCCATGGCAGAGACGCACAAAGTAGGAAAAATAGAGTGAGATTTCAGAATGTGCAATAAAAGGGAAGCCCCACCACCAATGTTCCCAGAACCAAAGCATTAAAATAAAATCATTTGACAATTATTTGCCTGGATCGAGAAAGTAAAGTCATTTTCGAAGTGGCCACTAATCTTCAAAAATAATGAGTGTGATTTGATCCGTGGAAGGAACCAGAGTGCTTGAAGGTTTCACTGCCTGAGGCTCTGCACTTTCATGAGGTATCGACAAAACCTGGAGGGTGAGTTATGGGGGGGTGCACGACCACTGTGAGCATTTGCAGAAGTGGTAGGCGTCAACTAAGTTAAGATCAATGATTTCCTTGATTACCTTGTTTCCCCCTTTTTCAAGCCTGGTCTCCGTCTCAATTTCTATTCCTATCGGCCAGAAAAATAAAGATTGTTTACAGAGCCGAAATAATACCTGCTTGGTTTATCTTATTTTAGAAACAATAAAAGCTAGGGAGTTGCAGGGATTAAGGAGGAAAAAATCAATTGTGTTCTTTCATGTTGGAAACATTAAAAAATAAGTCACCCAGCTACCTGCTCTAAGGCCCAATTTGGCTCTCCATTACCCAGGGCGATTTCCAATTTCATCCTGCAGCTTCCCAAGATTTAAACTTGACTGAACTATAACAGGATGCCCTTGACGAACTCCAAGAAACTTTTTCTGGTAAATTTTTGACAATTCCAGGCTGTGAATCTGATGTTACAAATGTCAAAAGAAACACAGATGTTTGCTTTTGGCATTAACACCTAAACACAGCCAGTAATCTCAGTTTGGCTGAATTACTTTAAATGTTTTCAAAGTGTTTCATATCTTGTTACTTCATAGTGTCCTATCAAGAAAGGCACCAAGTTGGTGGCCCACAACACTGTCTGTGGGCTGTTGGTTTCTGGCCCCTTCTCTTCTCAGGGGACCAGCTGCTCACTCCAAAATACCTCAGCCCTGCACTCACAGACCTTGAGTGCCTCCATAGTTGAGTGGCCCTCTAAGATTTCATCAGAAAGCTCCAGATGAACACCCAGACATCCTCAGGTCTGTGCTAAGACAAATTCATTGGCTGGTGCTTTGAGAAGGAACCCTGAGGCTTGGGGGAAGGAATTCCCTGGGGACCTATTTTACCACAACACCTGTTTCTGCAGACTATCTCAGGGGACCAGGATTTGAAGAGCACATGATGAGGAATGCCTCCTTCACCTTGGAGCAGATCCCACCAAGTAGAAGGTGGCTGGGTTTGAGAACGTGGGCATGGGAGATGGGTGCTCTACCTGTGTCAGGCAGTTAAGCTAGGCACATTACATCTTTTCTTTTCTAATTCTCAATTGATTAACTTTATAGGGCACATATAAATAGCCACCTCCCCATTTTGTACATGGGAAACTGAGGCTCTGGAAGGGCCTGGCTTGCCCAAGGTCAAAGCCAGTCGGCAGAAGAACACACAGGGCTGGCTGGAAGCCCTTATCTTCTTATTTGCTATCCCCACTGAAAAGGAATGGTGAAGGAGGGGGTGTGGCCCCTTGTGGTATCTACACCACATTGTTGATCTATGGATCAGTCTTCAGGCCTGTTGTTTCATCCCTTTCCACCAGTGCTAAAATGACTTGGTAATAATAATAAGCACAAGTTTTGGAAAGTGTATACAAGCAGGCTGCAGTGAACTCAGAGCCATCTCGGTAGTGCTGACGTAAGCATCAAGCCAGAACACAAAAATATCTGAACACTGCACACAGGATGGATAGGCTGCCAAATGTGGTGACAGTGCACCCCCATCCTTAGGTGTCCTAGACTCCTCTGAGCTCCGTGGGCATGCTGGGGCTGCCCATCCTCCAAGCCCCTGCACATGTGGCTCCCTCGGCCTCCGGTGCTCTCCTTACCCTTTACGTCTGGTCTTGCTTCGTGGCCAGCTGCAAGGTCCCCTTCAGAGAGAAGCCTTCCCTGACCTCCCTGTCAAATGCTCTCAAGGCCCCCAGGACTTTTCATTGATGGCCCTCTTCTATTTCATCATTCCTAAGTTCCTGTGCAATACCTGCCTTCCCAGCAAGGCTGCTAGGCTATAAACTCAAAAGGGGGCCAGGACCCCATCCGTTTACTTACCATGCTACCGCTGGCTTGTCGTATACCCTCATAAACACATGCTGACTGCTTTACAATTGCCTCGGGACTCTGAACTAAGCCCCTTACAGAAGTATAGTCCATCATTTATTTATTCATTTACTCTTTAAGTAAGTGCCAGACACTGTGTTAGGGACTAAGAGCATAATAGGGAACAAGACCAAGAACAAAGAACACAGATGTACAATGTCAGGGAGAGGTAAAAGCTAGCTACAATGACAAAGTAAAGCAAAATAGGGGACTGGAGACTGACAGTGTGGCCAGGGATGGCCGGTGGAGGAGACAGCAGAAGAGGAGAATCCTGTATGTGTGGAAGGGGATACTGAGAAGCAGAGAGTTCTGGGCAGAGGACTCCTTGAATCCAAAGACTTTAAGGCAGGTGCCCATGTGGCAGGGTCCAGGCAAGGCCAGATGGCCACTGTGTCTGGAGTGAAGTCTTGGAGGGGAGAGTAACAGGAGGTGAAGTCAGAGGAGTAGCCTGGAGCAAGATGATATAGTAACAACAGCTGGTACCAAGAACTGGTCCAGGTGCCCTCTGAGACCTCAGCATCCCTATTTGACAAGGCTAGGCAAAGAAAGGTCAACTGTCTGCTTGGTAATATAAGTGGCAGAGCCGGGGTTTGAACCCAGGCATTCTGATTCTAGCCCATGCTGAAACCCCTTTATGCCCTGTACATAAAGTTGCCAGAGAAAATATAGCATACTTGTCACATTTTAACTTCAGATAAACAGGAAGTCATTTTTTTACTTTAAGTATATACCAAATACCATGTGGGTATCATGTTTTTGTTGTAGGTTTGTCAGGGTTTTGTTTTGTTTTGTTTTGTTTGTTCTTTTTTGTTCTTTGTTTTGTTTTTGTTTTTGGTCAGATAGTCGCCGCTATCTGTAAGCCATAATAAACTCTGGGTTTTTCCCAAACGTGCTGGAATCCTTTAGAGCAGAAGTCAGCAGACTTGTTCTACAAAGGATCAGATAGCAAATATTTTGGGCTTTGAAAGCCACATTCAGTCCTTGTCCCATATTCTTCTTTGTTTGTTTTTGGTGGCTGTTGTTTACAACAAACCTTTGACATGTAAAAACCAATCTTAGGTTGCAGGGCATGCCAGCCACAGTTTCTGATCCTTAATCTAGAAGGTTCTGAGTAATGGACAGACATGTTCTGACTTAGGTCTTGATGCTTGGCATTTGAGAAAACTCTCATACATTCCTAAGTGACAACATTCACACCTTACCCACAATACTCTTATTTAGACAACATGAAGGAGTTGGTTGACTTTTGGTTTAACATGGGCTAGAAGAATAGCTCCCTGCTGGTCTCAGAGTTGGCATTCACTTTGGCATTACATTCACCCATGGTTACCGATTGACAAGATACTGGATAAACCTTTTCTGAGAATCACACGTGTGCTACTTGTGTCTGGGACGGTGATTTGGTCCCAGGGCTCCCGTGCCTATAAAATGTATCGGAAATGAGCAGGAATTGCATTATGTGTTCTGTGTCTCCTCAGGGCTTCTTTCTGCTCCCTTTCCTTCTGTGTGTTTGCATCAGAGCCCCTAGCACTCACCTTGGCTTCTTCCTCTCCCCTCAGGCTCTACTCCTGCCTTATTAATCACCCATCCTCATGGGTGACCAACTCTTGCCCTCTACAGCTTCTCGTTCTTTCTTCTCCTAATTAAAGACACTTCAGCAAAAATGCATTCCCTCTTCCACCAGACCTTCAAGTTTCCCATTTTCTGGACATTTCATATTTGCCTGGAAGAGTCTTAGAGGCAAACCTTGTTTTCCTTTTGTTTTTACGATGCCCTACGAGGCCCCTTCATGGGCGTGGAGACCACTGCCTCCTTATGCACATGGTGCACATTATCCTATGATTTGACTTTGCAATGCACACTCCACTTTGCACATAATGAAGGCACTAGAATATCTGCCAAGTGGAACCCTTTCACGTCCCATCTCCTCCTCTAAGCTGTCCCCTCACTGCTCACTGGCCTCCTCTCTTCTCTGAAGTTAACCAATTTGCATGCAAGTCTACAGGATCCTCACATAAGACTTCTTTCTTCATATTTGTGTCCTCCTGCTCCTTGAAAATATCCATCATCCTACACATAACTTAGGTTTTCTGTTTGCCTTTCCATTTAGAAAATTTAGTGTGTGATTTAGCTAACTATATGGTACCTGGTATACAAGAATAGGTAATAAAACAGCCAAGAAATAGTATTGACTAAATCCTCTACCAGGTACTTAGGAAGTTCTAGAGAAATAAAAGATCCCTGGATATGCATGCATGTGCATATGTGTGCATGTGCATGTGTGTGCACATGTGTGGGGAGAAGGAGAGAAACGTCATTTTGATTTAGTCTTCTAGGGACAGACACAGTGCAGGAGTCTTTCCTTGGACATCCTCTCCAGGGAGTTTCCAATGTCTGGCTTTGACCCATCTGACTGTTTTAAATCAGAAACACTCCGGCTTTTGGACTGGATTCAAAATAATAATAAGAGAGATGTCCGTAATTTCTCTCTCTCTTTTCTATAATCTGGCCCTTTGGGTTCCACAATCTTGTGGAATTTGTAGCTGGAGAAAACCATTAGTGATAGGTACCATGATCTGAGTATTTATTTAACAACACTGCAGATGAAAGTATTAATAAGTCATCGCTTCCAAAGTCAAAAGCCATTGTCACATTAATTCATTTGTGCACACAAGATGTCCACTGCTTCTAAGAGAGAAAATAATAGCTCTGCCAATATGAAAGCAAAACATAATTACTCAACAATAAACACACTGTACACTGGTAAAGCTGTTATCAATAGCATGTCTGATGCCAAAACAAAGGAAGTATTACAGGATTTTTTAAACCCCTGCCTATCATTCTCATGGAGGTAAAGTCATTTTTTTTTCCTGCCACAGGAAGGGTGACTGAGCTAGAAGGGTTTTACTCAGTCACCATTCTACTCCTATGTTCAGACCAGGCAAGATGTTTGGCCTCATTTTGTCTGGCCAGAAAATGGGAAGAGGAATTCTGAAGGAGAATTACTTAAGGTCTTCAGAATAGGTCTGTTCATTAAACATGTATGAAGTTTATTATTTTTCTTCCTTGATATTGGAAAACTATCTTTATAGTTGCTTTATTCTGGCTGTGAATATTATACCAGCCTTCTAGATAAACAGAAGCCTGCACAGTGATGGCCAATTACCATTAACACTGAGAATCTTGCCTGATAGCCTTAACGCTTAACCATGGGGATAAAAGAATGGTAAATACAGTCCATTTTGGGTATATATACATATTGGGAATACACACACACACACACACATACACACACACACACACTCACACACACACACACACACACTCACACACACACAGTATAATCTTTTTCCATATTGTCACAAGAATGCCAGCACAACTCAAGACAAATGTATAACTGGCAAAAACTCTCCTTTCATTCCCCCTCCACCCCCATCTTGCCACACACACTTTTCCATTTGCTCAGCCTGTCTCTGGAGTCTGAGTGACTAACTGGGTGATTTGACTTTGCAATGCACACTCCACTTGTGCATTTGTTATCTGGGTGACCAAGCTCCTCCAGTGCAGAACCTCACCAAGGCCCAGTCTCCTCGGGGATGTCCCAGGTGCTGGACTTCAACAGCAAAATGGACCTATCAGATTCCATAAAGTCTTCCCCCTTGATCGTTGTGAACTAGTCTGACCTATAACCTGGTTCAAGTGAGAGTCAGTGGATTCCTGGGTTACCCTATTTGGCTGACATTTACCTCTCTGCAACAGACATTACAGACACTAATGCTGGGAACACTGCCCATTTTCTTTAGGGTGCATGGAGTGTTTGGAACCCTGTCATCCAACCATGGAGAGAACTTTGCAGAAAACTCACTAACCTACAGTAAGATCAGGCAAGCTGTCCTCAACACACTTCAACACACCCTGCCTCCTTCCCTGGATTCAGAAGGAGCCTACGACTGTTTTCATACCTACTCCCTTCCAAAGCCTCATGGTGCCCCCTCTTTCCCTTCTGCTCTAAAGGAAAAAAAAATGCCTGTGGCTGTAGGCTTTCTAGACAGCTCTGATGAATTATCTCTGCAGTTCTGATCACACCTGCCAAGGGACACAGGGCCCACCTGCCCAGAGAGAACACTTCTCCTCTCTTGAGAACTTTGTTGTTACACTGCAGAATCTGGCAACTGCTGGGCCTTAATGATCCCTTATCCACTAACAGAGGATGAACTTAGGGAGCAGACATTGGCTTTCATTGCTGAAACATCAAGATATTAGGCCCTGTTGATAAATGTGGGAGGTAGCACAGTAGACACAAAGGGTGAACAGGCTTTAAGTGGGGCATGTTTCTTAACCCTTGAAGCCTCAGACCTCCTGTGCCAAATGGGTGCAATAATAAGGATGTCAATGCTTTGTCCAGAGAAGCAGGCACTGTGAGAATCAGCTCTTTGCTTCTCAGCTGAACCTGGAAGGCACCGTTACCCGTGGACTGTATAGTTACACTTTTTCTGGAGAAGTAAATCTTTGAAAGCAAGAGCCAGCACTGTCAAGCAAAGCAAAGTAGATTGGAAATGATTTCTAGTGGAATTTAAGTAAAGAATACAGAGCAGAGCTTTTCCCTTCTGCTGTATGCTGGAGAGTCTCTTGGTGCCCCCATTAAAGAAACCAGAGCTCGTCCCTGGGCTCCCCACACCCGCAGGCAGAGGGTCACATTTGTGAAACTGCTTGTCTTCTATAGATGAGAGCCACCCTCCCAGACAAAGTCAGACTTCTGCATGGGGTGAGCGATCTCTCCCATTGGGTTCCAGTAATGAGTCCAGAAGTTGAGAAGGACTTTAAGTAGGAGACAAGGAGAATACAATGTATATTTAGTATCTAATTTAGACGGTTCATTTAAAAATCAGAAAGCATTCACCTCTACTCAAAAATGGCCCATTCTAGGTTAAATTCTTAATTATTCTGGAAAATGCAAATGAGAAGCTATAAATACAGAGTCGGGGAATAATCACGGTCTGCACAGTGTAAATTCAAGTCAATCGGTAAAGGGGGAAAGAAAATCATTTGCCTTTGACATTAAATCCAGCTGTTCTTTAAAGTCAGTTTTCCCCAGCCAAGGATTTTGCATTTGCTATGACCAAACCATCTCCAAAACCTTCTGGGTTTAGACAATACTTAATCTGAACGTCTAATAGTTCATTCTTCTCTAACATCATTGAACACTTCCATTAAGCCAAAGTTATTATTACCAACATTATGAGGCCTGTCAGAAGCAAGCCCATTGTTCAAACGAATTGACCTCCACTACAATTGACCTTAACATTGCTCAACTCTTTGACAGTCAATTATCTCATGATCTCCCTTCAAATGGGCCTCATTGCTGAAATAACTAATCCATTATGGAGGGAAGGTTGTCTTAATAGCTGAGCAGAGGGTTGCTTTTTGCAGTTGCCCAGTGAGTATATGTTGTAGAGTAACTTGTAGTCCTCGATCCAACTGACAAGGGAAAAGCTTGTGCCAGATCCATGTTTCAGGAGAGAGAGAGAGAAAGAGACAAAGGAAGGACTGGCCAGGACTCAGGTATGGCTGAAAGTATGTTAGTCCTTAAAATATAGCAGCTCTTGCTATAGATGTATCCTACCATGCCTCCAAACTATGAAACGGAATAGGAAATGGGAAGAGAGGGGGGTTAAATGATCCACCGAAGGTTCCCAGTCACACAAGGAGGCTTGGGAGAGAGCAAGTGGCCTTTTCCCAGCTCCAAGAGTCTATGGCAGGGCCCAATGATGGGCTCTGGAGTCATTCGATCTGGATATGGATCTCGCACCACCACTTTCTATATGTGTGACACTGGACAAGTAGCAAAGCTTGTCAAAACTTGACTTCCTAATCTGTGTAATGGAGTAATGGTATCTATTACATACGGTTGCTTTGAGACTTAGATGACATATAAGACACCAGTTCAGGACCAGGTCCATAGCAGGCAGCAAAATCGCATATTACAATTGTTATGAATGTCATCTTCCTTCTAGGCACTCTGAGGGTGAGCTTTTCTCTGAGAAATACGACCCCCAAAATGATGTGATGCCTCGGCTTGGATGGAGGTCTTAGCATTGAGAACCACAAGAATAGAGATTTTCCCAGGTCATGAATGAGGACTAATAAAATAGGACAGTTAATAAAATTGAGTGCTTCATAAATCAGGAAATTAAGTGTTTCCTCATCAAACCAGGCTCAGCCTCCATGTTTATCAGCCATTGGAGACCCAGCTGCCCCTGGAGGAGTTCACAGCACCTCTGCTGCAGGGAAACGGTTTGGCCCTGCCTGACAGGCCAGAGGCTGTGGCAGAAGGGGTAAGGGCATTTTCCTCATACCCCTTTCATATCAGTTTTGAGGGCTGTGCTCTACAACTTATTTATGATTTGTCTCAGCCCCCTGAGATCCCTGAAACCTTAACCCCAAACCCTATGACACTAAAAGGTAGTCTTTGCTCTTATTCCTATATAAAAAGGCTTAGGCCAATCCAAGGAGGTTGGTGCAGTGAGAGAAGAGAAAGAAAGGAGGAGAGAAGAGGGTTCTTCCGGTTTCCATGCCTACTTTCAAGGGTTCTTAAAACTCCCCCCGTAACAACTTATTTGTCTTGCCCTCTCAGCCACCTTGGGAGGTAGAACACACTAATCTACAGAAGCCAGGCAAGGGGACAGACACCAGAAACATCCTGTGAACTCCTCGTAGTCAGCCATGAATACACCACAGATCTCCCTCAACCCTAATCCAACGTTTCCAATAACTTACCTATTTGAGGTCAGTCCCCTGACTTCTGAACACAGCATTCATCGCAAGAGTCCACGAGGTCAGAGAGGCATTGGAATGACTCCAGGACTGGGCCAAGGAGAAGGGGGAGGGTAGGCCCAGCCAGAGAGGTACCCGGTGGTGGTCCTAGATGCCTGAATACCAAATGGGCCAGTGGTGTGCTGGAGCCTGTCCTATAAACTCTGAAGAACCTAATAGCGCTTATGTCTTCCCAACCCCTAGTTCAGTGACCTCACATTTGTAGCCTGAAATTGGACACGATAAGAGTATTTAAACCACAAATTTCAGCAAATGCCATCAATTAGGAAGTTTTTTCTTCAGAAAGTTGGTTGTTCGGTATTTACCAGCACAGTTTAGGGAAAGCCCCAGCTTTTATTCATGCATTCATCAAACATTTTTCAGGCATTCACTCTGGGCCAGGCATGGTGTAAGGCACCATAGATACATAAAAATAAATAATGGATCTTGTCTGCTATGTCTTTTGTTCTGTCCCTGGCTTGATCTATCCCCTTAGGAACCGTAGGGACTCACATGAGCAAAGACATTCAAGTCCAGCCGTTTTGCTTTTTGTCATCAGCTTCAATCATAATGATGTTGGTAAAGAATTTGAAATTCTGACTTAGAATAAAGACTGGCAATCATGTTCAAACCCATGGTACTTCATTTCCATGACATTTGTTTCTGGTTTTCCTTGGGCTGGTTGTATAAAAGTACTGCTTGGATATTTGTTCTCTATGTATTTATCACCTGAAAATGACTGACAGTTTTTGAAGTTATTTGGCGGCCACTTTCAGAAATATTATGACGATGCCCTCCTCTCCCTGCTTCAGGGATGCCCAATCCCAGGGTCTCATGTGTGCTCACAAATCAGTCAGAAAAACCTCGAAATTGGTCTCTCTGTTCCCATCCCTTATCATGACAATGCTGCCAGAGCGAGCCCTCCCTTTACTGAAATTAAAACAAAAATTACCCAAGTAATGCATGTTAATTTTAAAAAACTTAGAAAATACAGATAAGCAAAGAAATCACTAATCTCACCACCCAGTGATGACCAGGCTTTTCTGTGCATATTTAAATACACACAGTGGAGCGCTGGTAAATGTTTAACAAGTGCGTCTCTGTTGATAAAAACAAAAAGCCCTGATTTGTAGTATTTGCCAATTTCCATTATAAATACTTCCACTTGGCTGATTTCAAGCTATCAGCAAGACGTCACTGTATGTGAACTTGTGAAGAGATACTAACAATTGGTTCTTTTGAACTTCTATGACTTGGCTCTAGCGCACTAGCACACCACCATAAAATACACACATAATTTTTAATGAAATGTAGAAATACTACATCCTTTGTTGTAACCTCTTCATTAAAGTCTTTCCATGCTGATGAACATCCATCACCGATACGATTTTAAACAGGTGCACGGTATTCTGTTGTATCAATACATAATTGACTCAACAAAATCCGTAAGAACTTTTTCTAATTTTTGATGGTATAAACAATGTTATGGGGAACATAACTGAAGATAAATCTGTGTAGACAAACCAAATGCAAATTCAGAAATCTGATCTTCTACATCTCCTCTACCTCCTCTTTAAACATCTAAGATGGATCTTCTTGGACCACCCACAAAGCCCGACTCTTTTGCAGGATGTTCAGTGCCCTTCAGGCTGCTCCAGATCTCCCAGACCGCAAGGTAGCAGTTTAAGCTTACACAACACAGACCGCTCTTTTCTCCAGCCACCATGAATCACTCCATGTTCTCCATACAGGTTATGCCTCGTATGCGTGGTCATTGTCTCTAATTCTCTGAAACTTCCTCTCCTCTCTATCATCCCCCACTCATTCTTCAAGATGGATCCTGAACAATTAGTGCTTTCCCTGGTCTTCTCAGAATTGCACAAACACATCTCTGTCATGGCATCCAAAGAAATGTCTATGATTTAAAGCTATGTAGATCTGTTTACTCAACAGGACCATGACCCCTTAAGATCTGAAAGGAACAGAGTTTTCCTCATCTTTGTGCGCACAGCAACTTGTAGCAGGCCTGGAGCAGAGATGGATCTTAATAAATGAATGGTAAATAAAATCCTTTATATAGTTTTTCACCTCCCCTACAGCATTTAGTTTCTAATAAGGAACATGGAATTGTCTTTGACAGAATTGGAACACATGTCCAGGAGAAAAGGAGGATGTTTTTACCATTAGCTTCTGAGTATGGCTCCTAACTTGTCCATGGCCCAGCTTCCAGAAAGTTCTTCTAGAAGCCACTATACACACTGGCTTTTTGGTTCCTGGATGAAGGCAATCCAACCCAAAAAGGGCAGAACTGACTTTTCTAAATCCAAGGATTCTTCCAGTAATAATGACATTAGTGTAGGCTACTTTTGACAATGTTCTACTACACTGCTAATGAGAGTCATAGCTAACATTTCTTAGGGGGTGCTATGTGCCAGGTACTGTCATCAGGAATTTAAACTGAATTTTCACTTTCCATTTGCTTCTCACAGTAATCTGATAAGGTGTTCAGAAGTATTACCCCACTGTAAAGACCAGAAAGTAAGATCAAGCTAAAAGAGGCTAAGAAACTTGATCAAGGTCACACAACTCATAAACCATTCTGCCTCCCAATACCTTGGTGATCTTTACTCAACTTTTTAAGGGCAGAGCAGGGGTAGATGTCAGGAGACAGGGGCTCAGCAAGATAAATGACATGGCCAAAGCCACATAGCCAGATAAGGAGACCAACCATCTCTTGGCCCAGGACTGCTACAGTTTTGAAATGAAATGTCCAGAGTCCTGGGTAACCCATTAGTCCCAGGAAAACCAGGACCTACCCTATGAGGGAATAGAACCCAGGGCTTCCTAGCACAGTGATCTTTCCACCACAAACTATACTTTCTTCATAATGGAAGATGAAGTCATTCAAATGCACATGTTCACTTTTCCTGGCCCTTCGTAAAACAGGCATTTCAGAATCTGTTTAGAACATTAATCACTTAGGCTCTCAAAAAGAGACAGACCCCAGCTGGAACTGTTCTTTCTAGTATACTCCAGTGATGAAGTGCCCAGCTTCTCTTGCCTCCTCCCCCCAAACGGCACACCTGGACTCCTGCCACTCATCTGTGTAATGCGGCTAGCGCCATCTGGCCCGGCATCTCGTGTCCTGTCAACAGGGATGTCAAACAGGCAAGATGAAAGGACATAACTCCAAGGAACACTGCTCATCTTCTAGCACCAGTCTGGGGGAAGTCATGACAAATACTCATTAGGTAGCTACAAGGAAAGGAAAAATGACTCGTTCCTGTCTGGCTGTCGGTTGGTGCCTGGAGCAGTCTTTGCAACGTCTTGTTTCAGCAAGTCTTCTGGGGAGGATCCTAGGACTTTCAAATAAAGGTGGATATAGGCTGGGGTATCACAAGGAGCTACCAGAGAATTTTCATGGTTTGGAGATGTGATGACGGCTTTGGCAGGGCCTTTGGTTCTGTCAGCAGCCAGCACGTTCTCTGTGTGAAAGTGGCAGAGGGAAGAATGGAGAGGTTTAGCAAGGGGGGCCAGAGCTCCAAAAGGCTTAATCTTCCCATCAAGTATCCAAGCCAGCCTCCAAACTCCAAGTAAATGGAATGGGCCTAATAAATGATAATTGAGCAATTGGTGAAAAAGCTCATGGCGTTTTCAGAAATAACCTACTCGTGTCCTGTTCAGAAAATCTACTTAATGCACTTTCTTAATATAAAGCAAGAAGAAATTGCAAAGGAAGGCTAGCCTTGATTACATAAATATCTACAATCTATGTCAGAAGATGTCAAAACAAAAATAAAAAGAGAAATAATAAACAGAAGGAAAGACACAACAAAAGCTTGATTACATTGATATACACAGTTCTTGATAATCAAATAAAAATAATAAACTTCCAAATATTAAGTTGGGCCAATTTAACAAAACAGGAAAATTTTAAAGTTACTTAATATCTAAAATTTAGAAGGAAGGTAATTTAACCAAATACGGAAATGGAAATGTAAAAAATGAAATTTGCTTGTGAAACACACACACACACACACACACACACACACACTGTTAAGGGACTAGAGAAATAGTCTCTTATCTTCTACTGGTGATAAGATAGTATCAACTATCTTGGTGGTGCAACATTTTTGTTTGGCAATTTGATAATACATATTAAGATCTTTAGAGATGTCTATTTTCTATAAGCCATTAAATTCATTTCTATAAATTCTAAAGAAACAATAAAAATGGGTTAAAATGGTACTGCATTTAATAGGTTATTAATTAAACCATTATTTATAATAACAAAAAATTAAAAAACACCAAAATAGTTTAAAATACAAAATACATCTACATAGGAGAACCTTGCAGTCATGCTTTCAAAGGAAATTTAATGATGTAAGAAAAGCTCACAATGTAATACTGAATATAAAGGGAGTATATTATACTGTATTCTTTATGATTCCAATGTCATTAAATTATATGCGTATAAATGTGTACATATACACGCAATTATAACAGAATACTTAAAGGTGATAGGATTATCAGCTTAGTTTTTTTCTTTAATTTCTCTTTACTTCTCAAATTTCCACGTTGCGCTTGTATTACTTTATAGTCAGGTAGCAATCTTTCATATAAAAAAGGGCAAAGAGGAATATGGAAGGGGATTGGATACTCTTGACTTTTAACCTCACTCCAGTCCTTCCTTTTCTTCCCATCTATAGGACATTGTGTCTGTTTGTTTCTAGCCCATCTTTCACCTCTCTCCATGTCTCTGTTCTGATAAAGAGGGCAAAGATAGCTTGTGATTATAGCCATCACTTCTTTCTTTAGCCACTGAGATGCCAACAGTCAGAACCAGACTCCCTATGGTCAGAGAGAGGAAAACAGCAACCCACCACAAGCTCCCTGAGGGCAGACTGTGCCCACTAGTGTCTGAGCCTCAGCACCCAGCCCCACACTGGCTGGGCCTCAGGCCTGACCTCAGGGGAGGTACACTTTAGCACATGGCCATCTCTCACTGCTAGGTACTAAGGGCTATTAAATGTGCACGATGTGTCTCTTCCTTCAGAGGACAGAGTAGACAGATTTACAGTGAACTATAATACACAAAAAGAGGTGCCATGAAATAAACGTGCACTGAAATGCCATGGGAGAAAAGGAGGGTATAAACACACGAGCAAGGACAAAGAGAATGCGAAAGCAGACAGGACAGCAACATTTCAGAAACTGGGCAGCAAGCAGATGACTAGACTAATAGCCAACTGATTTAACAGAGCTGAGAAAGCTGTGTTCTCAACTGACAGGGGGCCTAGAAGCAGCTCTATGTTCCCAATGAAACCCCCCAAAAGTGTGAGGAATTGACTCTACTACCTATAGGAGTGTGGGAGGGAAGAGGAGTTATGGAAAGAAGCTTGATCAAAACCCACAAACCCCTTCCAAGCCCCAGCAGGAATGATAGTGTGTTTGTTCTCTGAACTGGAGGAAATGGGGACCCCCCTGGTGCAGGGGACACCAAGAAAAACTCAAGGACAAGGGCAAGGAGGAAAAGAGAGGACATTTGCATCCTAAGTGCCAATATCTCCAACTTTATTCCTATTTGGCTCCTATAAACGTGGCCACCAGGCTTTTACCTAAAAGCAGAAGACCAGCGGAGTTTTCTCAGGGGGGATTTGAACAGCACAAGAGGAAAGACCTAAAGACAATGGCATCAAGATTCTCCAACAAAATAGGCTAGCCACAGCCTCCAGTGAAGCCCACAGGCAACAAGCCCCAATGACGAGCTCAGAGTTGCAGACAATATTTGAGCCCTCTGCTCTTAATAAGAGCAGAAACGAGAATCCATAGACATCTGATGAAAATCTGTAACGTGAGAGATGGAAATCAAACCAAACAAACAGGATAAAAGCAACCTAACAAGAATTATGCAAGGAAAACATTTTATATTCAGAATATATTTAATATCCTGAGGGATAAAAGGAAGATAAATTGCATTTATGAAACACAAGAACTGGATAATACAAAAAAAGAACACTAAGAGAGCAAAACGGAACTGGGGAAATTAAAAATATTATAATAGAAATGGAAAAAGTCAACAGAGGGTTATAAGATAAAGATATAGAAAACAGGACAGGAGGGCGCCTGGGTGGCTCAGTCGATTGAGCGTCCTACTTCGGCTCAGGTCATGATCTCACGGTCCGTGAGTTCGAGCCCCGCGTCGGGCTCTGTGCTGACAGCTCAGAGCCTGGAGCCTGCTTTGGATTCTGTGTCTCCCTCTCTCTCTCCCCCTCCCCCACTCATGCTCTGTCTCTGTCTCAAAAATAAATAAACATTAAAAAGAAAGAAAGAAAGAAAGAAAGAAAACAGGACAGGAAAGATAAGAAAAGTAAATGACAAGTCCAGGGTGCTCAACATGCAAATAATAAGAGTTCCAGAAACAGGAAACAAAATACACACACACACACACACACACACACACACACACACACACACACAAGGGAAAGAAATTAACCACAGAGTAATTCAAGGAAATATCCTTCAATTGAAAGACGTGAGTTTCCAGATTAAGGGGGTCCATAGAATAGTGTTATGATAAACTCAAAAGTCAGTGTCATGAAATCTTAAATCACAGAGGAAAAAGATACAATCAAGTAAATTTCCAGAGAGGGAAAAATTAAATAAAACAGATCCCATTCCAAAGATTATGAATCTGAATGACTTTGAACTTCTCAACCGCAATGCCAGAAGCTAGAAAGAAATGGAGCAATGCCTTCAAAACTCTGAAGAAAAATGACTCCCAACCTAGAATTGTATATTCGGAGAAACTACCAATCAAATACAAATGTAAAATCATGGTTTTGTCAGATATACAAGGTTGCAAACGTTTGATCTCCTTGTACTCATTCTCAGGAAACTGCCTGTACGTGTCCTCCGCCTGGAAGAGAGATGTCTAACACAGGGGAGGCAAAGGAATGGCCCAGGATGCCGGAGAGTATCCCATCCAGGTCAGAGCAGGGCAGAGGACTCCAGGAGAGATTCTTCAAAGAAGGGGCAATTGGCAGCCGAGTAGAAGCATCCGCTATGTGGAGACAACATTTAGACAACTGACTGGGAGTTTGAGGTTGAAACAGTGACAAATTCAGAGGAAACTAAGCTAATGTAAAAGGATATAATGTAATCTAAATGTAAATATAAAACCAAACCAAACCAAAACAAAACCTCTAGGGAAAATAAAAGATTGCACGTGAGAGGATAAGTAAAGGCTTGGCCATGAATATCATTTGCATTACTTTATGACATAAACACTGAATATTGATTCGAACAAAATCAAAATGTAACACTATTAGAAGAGTGGAGGGACAGAAAGGCATGTCTTGGCATGTATAGTAGCTGCACAGTAGATGACAGAGCCTGCAAGAGCCCATTCCTCACCTACCAGAGGGCGAAGTCAATAGTGTTTAAAACCCCAAATCAAGAAAAAAAGATTTTATGCCTATTATTCAGAGGTATGGAGCCATATGCCCCCTAAATGAGCTAGGTGGGTTGAAGGTGGTCTCTGGGGAGAGAGGAAATGGACAATTAAGAGCCAGAGGACCGCTGTGTTGCATGACGAGTCTTACACGCATTTGCCTTTTTTTTTTTTTTTTAAACTATGGGCATGTATAAAATTTGACAAATCTCAATTCTACAACTGCTCTTTCCTCACCCAGGTCATAATGGTGTTTTCTCATCTGTTCTCAATGTTCAAAGCAGCCTACCGGCTGAACATGCATCTGGAGGATTTTGGGACTCACATGACCCGTGCTGGAGTTTCAACACAGATCTTTGTTGTTTTATGTTTGTCTTACTTGTGACTGTAAATAAAAAATACCAACCGACACTGACGCTGGAACTGCACTCATTTGTTAATTACAACCATATGTTGGCTACAAATAAAAATTTTGGCAACAAGCAACAAATGCACACTGGGAGAATCAATTTGAATTTACAAAGAAAAAGAATATTAATTATTATTTGGTAAATTGTACACTACACATCTTTTATATCAGTAAAATATGCAGTAAGCATGTGTGTGCGTGCACACACACACACACACACACACACACACACAGAGTTTTCTTTTCAGAGAGTCAGTTGTGAAACATTTACCAGCATATCACTGGACTTACAGCTATTGTTCAGGAATGAGTAAGGAATGAGGAATCCTGACTAGAAAATAATCCCTGAGGGGCCTATGTTCTTAGAAGCAGCTTCTATCCTCTCTTCTTTATTATCTACTACTTGGAGAGAGGATGCCTCTGCCTTTTGGGAGGGTCTCAGCTCTGTTTTCACCAATTAGCAACTTGGTGAGTTTCCCCAAAGGGCGCTGGTATTGATGACCACAGAGGGAAAAACTCACTACATAATAAGGGATTTCTTTCCAAAGTTTAGATTTATCGATAACAGGAAGACTGTATTCTTCAAAGAAATACAAGTAAAACATTCATCCATTGCATTATTTAAGCACTATCCGCAATTTTGGCTGAATTTTGTTTCATGAATTTCCTAGGAAATTCTATTCTTTTCAAAAAACATCATAAAGAATAGGATTTCAAAGGAAGAATAAATTAGTTTAGAGTCTTGAAGGGAACAAAGAGAAGGAAGAGGATCTGTGAAGACTTTAAAGAGAAGGTCTTAGAACAAGAATGGTACCAGCTTTATAAAAATCTTAGGAAAAACGTAATTTGGTAGGATTATTATTCAACTGAGAGCTGGTCCTATTGAGGAAAAATGTCTAAAAACACAAATAAAGGGCATTTGGCAGAGCCATTGGAGGTGATGCACAGTAGTGGCTCAAGTGACACACCTCTGATTGATGCCGCCTAAAATGGCCCAGATACAGTTTATGTTATACTATCTTTGGTGCTATTTACAAACTGGATGCTTAATTAGTGTTCATAAATTTGTACAAATGACTGTCAGCTCATTTTCTTCCCCCTGTTGCTTTGAAACTCCCTGACTGACGCATTTCTGAGTGACAGGAATGCTCAGCTCTGAGGCAACTTAATCTCTACCCCTTCCAGACATATGCAGACACACGTACTCTAGAGAGACAAGAATTAGCTGTCAGTTTGAGAGTTTGGGTTTCTCTTGCTCTCTGCCTCCGCAGCTTCATATTCACCCACTTCATAACCATTCTGGGGACCCAGGGTTTGGCCTTACATTTGCCATCCTGTATTACAGTCTACTAAGTGCTTTTACGTACATTTCCTATGTGAGCTTCTCTGCAATCCGATAACATGGACAGAGCTGGCAGAATGCCCATTTTCCTGAGGATGAAACCAGGATTCCCAAAGGTTAATGCCTTGACTAAGGTCCCAGGGCAGAATCCAACCTAGGACTCACTCAGTTGTTTGGCTTCTAGCCCAGTACTCCTTCCATAAAATGCTGACACTTCGACTCTGAGGTGGGCCTATGAGATAAAAATAGAATGCTACACATCTGAGAAATTTCTTCCAATAGGACGCAAAAGACACCATTCTGTGGTCCGTAAAAGCATAAAAATCAAGACAGCAATTAAACAGCTCTGGTTGTGTATAAATGTCCTCTCTTTGAAAATGGATGACATAATGGTACTCCCAAGAAAAATCAGTAGATGAAATGACATTCACCTAAGAGTTGCTGAAAAAGATGATTTCAAAATTCTAACTTGGGGATGGGTTAATTTAAATTTACATAGGTAATCATTCTATAATTGAAACAAGGGATTTCTTTCTGGATGCAATTAACCTGGGTGTTCGTATCAAGCAGACAAACAGGTTGTAAGAAAAGAAAAGATAGAGACAAGAAAAGAAAGCCAGTTTGAAGATTCAGAACAAGGCAAAAAAAAAAAAAAAAGATTTCTTATTTTAATCATCGGAAGTGTCAAGAAGCACAGGGCCACCTTTGACTGATTAAAAGATAAACCAAAATACAACATGATGCTTGGTAGGAGGTTAGAAAAGAGAGCCATAAATTAGATGGGGATTTGGACAAAAGGGCTGTTAAAATCCCTTCTAACCCTCGGGTTTTGATTAACTTTGAGCAAAACCATTCTCTAACTTGGAAGTCAGGATAATGTTTCACTGAGGCTGACTATTTCTGTTACCAAAACACATTGACCTAAAGGAAAATGACAGTCTCATTATTTTGCTAACCAAAGGAACTAGAGATAGTCATGCCACTGGAGTGAAGGAAACTCCTCCTAAACAACTGAATACCACCTGGAAGGAATAAAGGGAGGACTGGATGTTATACCCCAAACCTCTTCCTTATGCTTGGAAACCTGTTCTGCCATGTAGGATGTGTAGGACATGAGGAGTACGTTGCAAAAAAAAAAAAAAAAAAAAGAAAAGAAAAAAGAAAACTAAAGAGGGGAAGAAGGGTGTGGAGGGGCTCCATATACCTTTAGCAGATAGCACAGTGGTTAATAGCTTGGCTCTTCTAGACAGACTTCTTTAGGTTCAAATCCCTGCTCTCCACTTACTTGCTGGGTGACTTTAACACAGTTATTTAAACTGTAAAATGAGGATAACAATAGTATCCTAGTAACAATTAATTAAATAGGATTAAATTAATTCATTAAAGTAGAACTGATTAGCATAGCTAACATAGTTATGTCTCCTCGCTGGAATATAGTAACCACTCAATGAATAGTAGAATGAGAAATTGCTTTAGTTCAAAGTTTTAGTGAGAAAGCATCGGCCTTGAATGAGAACCATGAAGGTTATGGCAAGAGAGGCTTGTAATTGTAGAGTGTTGCACACATTTTTGGTCATTTTGAAAGAGTCACATGACTTAAAAGATCAGGGAGCTCCTAGGTCTACTTGAGTAGTATCTGTAAGGCAGTGGACAGGAAGATTTTCTAATTTCCACTTTTGAAAGCAGGGAACCTTGTGACTGATGACATCACAAATCTTTCACTAAATAGATATATGTTGATCTGACCATCTTCTTGCCAGGCATGGGATGAGACATAGCACGAAGCATGGTTACACTCTTATATCCATTTCCTGTATGTATGTATATATACATATACATCCACAGACAGACACACACACATACTTTAGCTATAATTAAACTAAAAACAAATAGACAAACAAACAAAAAAAAAAAACAAGGAAATTTGGGAAAAGAGAGCATACTTCCAACAAGACTTTGTGATAATTCAGCTGGCCCTTTAAGCATGGGCAAGAAGGATGTTTATCGAAAATTAATTGACAAGTCAAAAGCAGCCATGATTATTATCTCCCTCCTCAGTCCTTCCAATCCCAACCTCGACTCAGTGCTGAGGAAGAAGTAGTGGTGGAGCAAGGTTGAGGACTGCCTTTGAGAGGGCAGCCTCTCTCTGTCCTTCCTGTCTCCGTTGACCTTCTGAACGGGTCTGTCAGAGACCCATTCCTGGAGTAGGCCGCCTGTGGTGTGTCAAGGAGACAATCTGTCACTCTGACTTGTGGCAAGGACCAGTGCAAAGCTGGCAGCTGAAATGACTAGCTGGTTTTTTTTCAAGTCTGAATCAGGTCTGCTTTTTATCAGCATCCAGACACTGAGATGTGGATAAACTCCAAACAGGTCCTAGTTTGTGTCAAGCCCTGGAAGCAGACATTATTTCCACAATTCCCTCAGGGTACCAGCTGTGCCAAGACAGGCCTAGGATTACTTGAGACCTGAGGAGAAGTGCCTCAACAGGTGGAACCCCAGAAACCAGGTTCTGGACCCCAATCTACTGGTAAATGACTCTGTCACCAAGAGGGTGTCACAGAGCTGGGAACTTAGTCTCCTTATCCAGTGTCCTCTTGAATTGCAATGAGGGTAGGACAAGGGTGCTTTGGGCAGGATCTGATGCCCCTACTGATACACTTGGGATGCCACTAAAGCTGAGCCTCGCACATGAAAACCACATTTGTTATTTTAAAGCAAGAATTAAAGTATTCATCAAGGGGAGAATTAAAATTTTATTATACTCTTTATACTTATTTTATAGCTTACTATTATTTTATTTTTAATTCCATGGCAGGAACATGAAAATGGGCATACCATAAACTTCTTAGGGACCCAGGGCCTCTTAAAATCATTACCTGGCTCAGAAGTGGGCACCTGTGAGGTCTGTGGCAGCTGGTTTGTGGGAAAGGAAAAGGGGGTGGAAGGGATGTCAAGGAAGTGTGTGTCCACTCAGACCTTCTGTCTGTCCCCACTCATGCCACTGTCTGTCCCACTGCCTACCACTGGGTTCCTTGGTCCTCCTGCCACCTAGAGATTCCAGAATCAGAAAGCTATACTGCAAATTGCTTCTATCTTGCTTCTTTTCCATTCCCCAAGTGGACATTTTCTCAGGACGATTTATCCCAGAGGGAGAGTTATTAGAAGAATAGCCTTTAAGGTAAGGATGCTGACTGGCTGTTTTCTCTTACAGAGCTACAGATGGCCTAGGCCCTTGTTAGAATACAGATTTTGACTCGGCGTGTCAAGGCTGTGGTTAGGTATTCTGCATGCTACCAAGCTCCTGGATGATGGTGATGTCTCTGGCTCAGGCCACACTTTGAGTAGCATGGTACCAGGGATCCTTCCAATCTGACTGCCCCTAACCTGTGAGCTCACCCCAGAGTCATTTAAGCCAGAAGTTCCCAGAACAATGGAGTCTCAAGGGTCATTCCCAAAGGTCTCTCACTTTCCATGTTGTACCCATATGCCAGCCCAGTCTTACACCTGGTGAAGACAGTCAATCTCAGATGGGCAAGGTCTCCAACAGCAGGACACCTCCAGACACCTGGACCTGCACCTCCAGGTCTCCTACACCTCCAGGGCAGTGTGGCTGAGAAAGCTTACAGACTTGCCAGAATGATTATAGTGTGTCTTCAATAGCTCCAGTTATCCTCCCAGGGGAGTCCTCAGGAAAAGAGAAAAAGTCTGGAAGAAAACCCCCTAAATCATTTGCATTCACAGTACAGGAAATACAAACACATTAGGATGCGTCCCACAGTCCTTAGTGTCAGGTGGCAGAGCTAATCACCTCACAGTGAATCAGATCAGGTTGGTGGCAGTAATTTAGCCTCCCTTAAGCATCACTCTGGACTCATATGCGAGGATAAAAGACTGAAAATGAAAATACTCTCAAACAAATAAAGAACGCCTTACATGTTTGGATCAGGTTCCCTGGAAGGGCCTCTGTCACTAAGTAAACATGGGCTCAAATGCCAGACTCAGAGAAGACAGTGTCTCCCTACCAGGATGAGAATGGACTAGATGCTAGCATCATGTCCATTCTTAGCCATCTCAGATGGGTCAGATTCATTGGCTTTGCAGATGTAAGGCTGTGTGTGTGCATGTGTGTGCATGTGTATGCATGTGTGTGCTTGTGTACATGTGTTCATGTTTCTGTGTTGGGAGGGCAGCAGGAGGAGGGCAGGGAGGAAGAGGTAAACATACTAATCCTTTCTCTGTAAAATGACTGCCATCTCCTTGACACTCTCTTTTCTATTGTAGTATAATATACCTTAGCCACCTGTTCTCTATTTCCCCTGAAATGTCAATGCTAAATCTGTCCTTCAAGAACCTAGCAAACCTGAATGAGAAACAGAGTCCACTCTTACAAGGTAAGAGTAAGAGGTCATGCTTATGACCTTCACATTCCCTCCAGTCCCTGCGTGTTCTGCCACAGGTTTTCCTGTCTGTTAAGACATATAATAAAGAAAAACCTTGTGGTGCTTCAACTAGACTCTCAAGAAGGACCAAGTGGAGATGAATGGCTCCCCGTGTCTTAACAAGTCCGACTGAGAAGCTCTGTGTGTCCCAAGATCCTCCAGCATCCTGCCCATGATCAAGAACTCTGTAAACCAGCACATGCCTAGGCTGACAGGGCTAAGAGTCTACTGTGATGGTGGGGGCGGGCCAGCTTTTCCACCAGCATCAGCCACACTTCTCTGGCTTGACCAAAAACAGGGATAAAGAGCACCTTCAAAGAGCTTGAGGGAGCCTTAGAAGAATGGCACCTTTAGGGATTAAATTAAGTCTCCTGATTCCCAGTTCAAGCCAAGGTTCTCCTCACACCAGCTCTAGGGACTTCTGAGTTTAATCCATACAATTCTATCCGCAGATTCCTTGGTGGGTGTCCAGAGCAGCCATCCAGACATGAAATTCTTCAAGAGAAGCTCTCCAAGGAAGCCGGCTCTTGGTTCTGCAGATAATACATCATGTGCTAAATCACTCAGGAAAGCGCTACCCAGTTGTTAGAATAAAGAAGGTTTAATTGCCAAATATTGGGCTTTAAAAACCAATCAAGTATAAAAGGTAACTTTAATTAGACAGAAGAATCAGATGAACAGAGTGTAAAGCTTAGTGTTTGAACAGGATGTATCTCACTGTGCCTTTATTCTCCAAGGACACAGAATTAAAACAGAGAACAGGTCTCTGCCATCCACTTCGGGACAATAATAGTAAAGGGGACAAGGGTATTACTTCATTCACATCCAGGAAATAGTCTTTTATTTATGGATTTTGATCTCAAGAATGCTAAGAACCAAATAACCAGCCTCAATGGTGCATCAAGCATCCAAGCCCTGGAAACAATGAGTATCGACTCCTGATCTCCACGTGAACACTCAAAAACACAGACTGAAGATCATCAATCGACTTGGAATCGATACTGTCTACACACTACATCAATCCTGAACACAAAACAAACAAACAAAAAAATTTAAGACATGTCACAGCCATTTCAACTCAGGGGTCTCAGCAACTTTCAGGGGCATGATGTCCTCCTGCCTTCCATGGAGTTGAGACTGCCAGGTGACAGAATGCTCACTTTCCTAGTCTGTGTGGGTAAATCTCACTCCCTGAAGGTGTGAAGGTGCTAAATTCACTCCAGTGAGCTACTCCAAGCCCTGGAGACCCTCACCTACAAGAACAGCTTGGAACTGCACAGCCTGGGTCTCCCACTCATGTAGGTATTTTTAGACCTGAGTACAGACCAAAACTGAACTTGCCAACATAAAAGAAATGCAAAGTGCTTAAGGCAGGTTTTCAAAGGGCAAATCTTATTTAAAAAGACTATTGATTGGGCCCTAATGCAATATGACAGGGTCACGTGGGGTCCAGAACACGTAGGAGGAAGGCAGGTGGGGAAAACTAATCCATGGACAGCCAAGGGTGTTCTGGGCAGCATCCTCTGCTGAAGTTGATGGGCCTCATTAACACAGCCCAGGACTGTAGAGGGTCACACCCAGGACTGTAGAGGGTAACACCCAGGGCTATAGAAGGTAACACCCAGGAGTATAGAAGGTAACAAAGGCCACAAGGAAGAGCTCAGGTTGCTTGAGAAAGGTGATGTGGGTGGAAAGTTCTCCAGATATATCCAACATCCTTCCAATTGACTAAGCTTTGGCCTCATCATCACATGGAAGCCTAAGTTCCAATGTTTTGTTTGGTTTTGATTTTGGTGCCTGAACAGGGACATGAACCCTGGACCCTCAGATCTAAGTTCCAGTTTTTAAGAACTGTTTCTTACTGACTCGGAAAAATGTTCTTCTTCTTTTTTTTAATGTTTATTTATTTATTTATTTTGAGAGAGAAAGAGACAGAATCCCCAGCAGTTTCCACGTTCAGCACAGAGTCGATGTGAGGTTCAAACTCAAAGACAATGAGGCCATGACCTGAGCCAACATCAAGAGTCGGACAGTTGACCAACTGAACCACCCAGGTGCCCCTCAGGAAAATATTCTTTGATGACTTTCTGGATGCTTCAGTGTAATTTGAAGAGCAGATTAGGTAGTATGCCATGGCAGCCAAGTATCATCTTCAGAAAAGGTAAAATTACCAAAGCTCTGTTCTCCTTGTTTACTCCTCACAAGTATTTTCTGTGCACCTACCACATGTCTGGCAGCTGGTAGGAATGAAGGGAAGAGAAATGATTCAGACACTACCCCTAGGGAGTTAAAGTTGCAGTGAGGGGGAAACTTACACACAAATATTGAAAACACACCTACCTCCTTCTAAGACCGTGCAAATACAACAGCTGGTTCCCAAGAACACCACCTTTGTTTTCCATCCCACCTTCTGCCTCAGAAAGACCATTCTCTCATTAACCAGCATTAAAGCTTTTGCACAAATCCTGTGTTTCAAAGACAAAAGGAAACCACTCTCTGGGCTCCTACGAAGCTTAATGAAAGCTCTAGCCTACCAGCTTCCCCACCTTCCTATGGGCCTTCCAAGTCAAAAACCAGGCTCTCTACCTCTGGGAGGAGAAAGAACATGCCTGCAGCCATACAATCGACATGCTAGGTAAACTTTCTAGAAACATCATTTGCAAAGTGACATAAAAATCATTACAATATGCAAACAAATAAATTATCTCGCCTACATAAAAGTGACATTGACTACCTGTTATGATGGGTGATGAGCTATATTGAGTTTTTCTCTCACATCTCCCATTCTGTGACCAAAAGATTGTATGCCATAAATTATTAGATCCTGCCAGATTTCCCACAGGTTCCAACCTCTGTCTGTTCCTCTGTCCCCTGTTTCACTCTACAAAATAGATCTTCACAGGGTTTTTGGATTTGTGAATTGCCCACAGGAAGGATTTCTTCTTGACAAGAAGTGGATGGACCCATTGGCAGATCCACTGGCTTAACTGGGCAGAGGCTTCAAAAGCCCAAGAAAAGAGTAAGTGTTAAAGGAAACACATGAAATTAAATGGAGCAGGGTGACAGCTGGACACAATAACTGATGGGCTTTTCATCCTGTATATTTCCTCTTAACTAGTGACACATCACCCCCTTCCCCATTCACTGTGTCAGAAGAGGGATGATAATAGTAGAAAAACCAAGAAAAGTGGTTGAACTCTAAGAGCCAATGCTTTCACTTGGCAAGAGCCTGAGTTTTGCAACAAACTACGAGCTGAAGGGCCGGAGGCTTAAACAGGGAATAAGGAAACTGCCTCACAGATCATGCTCCCTTGCCCAGAAACTGGATCAGGACTCAGGAGTTCGAGGGAGGGAGCTAGAGGCAAAGAGGCTGGTGGGTCAGATGTAAGTTTCTTCATGAGACTCAATCCAACTCTCTGTCCAATGTCCCTGCCTAAAGGCTGACCTGAAGATCCCTGTAACCCTCACAAGTTCAGAGTCTAGAGGAGTCAAGCATTTTCCTCCCTCTTCTGAATGGCCTTTCCTTTCAATGCCTCCCTAGCATTTATCCCCCTCCAACCCCAACAGAATCCCCTCTTGGACACCAAACAGTTCTGTACCTATTACCCTTCCCAGACTTTAGCAGCCTTCCAGGAAGTGAGGCCAATTACAGCGAATATGTTTAGGAAGCCAACTAAAGGCAGGGACCTAATTTCCCATCAGCCATCAAGCCGTAACAATTTCCTGCAGTCAGAGTTTGAACTGAACCAGTGACCTGCACAGAAGTGAAAGGCTTCAAACACCATTATCACTCCCCAGGGCCAGGCTTCAGTGTGCCTTTGCCTCTCACCTCCCCTTTCTGAAAGCACAAATGTGCCTTCATGGGTGTTTACGTCAGTTCTGCTCCCCCAGTCCTTATTCTCAGGACTTTTAGGAAGTGCCCTCTGACCACATTCCAGATGCATGTCCTGATGTGTGAGCGATTCTGCCCAACATTAATATTACTCAAAACAGTATTCTTTAACATCACTCCTGCTGCCTTTGATGGTAGAGGTGTTGGGCTCCATTTCCTGGCTGATTCAAAGAAATCTGAGCCAGTGCAAGACATTTGTCATTACTCAAAGGCAGTGACTTAAAGACAGCTGCTGTATTATAAGCTCCTCATTTTCTCCTACCTTTTTTCTCCAGGATGTGTTTTTCTCTTTTCAGCCTCGTAATCAATAGTTCTTCTCTCCTTTGTGATGGATCATATCAGGCACCACTATGCTAAACTGTCATCTGACATTTAGTTTGGATGCTATTCTCCCAAACGGAAAATACACAATTTTCTCTCTCTTCAATGCCTGGAACATTGAAAGGGCCTAAGCAACAATGTCCAATTATGTGTCAAGTCACAGTTTTGCTGTAGGACTAAGAAAGAGAACACATTCTCAGCTGCTCCCAACTCGCCACGGACCAATGAAAAGCTAACTCAGTAAGTGTCAACCTGTCTCATAACAAAAGCTCATTTTTTATTAAGAAAGAAGACACACATGAAAATTAGATCAAAGGCCCAGTACTGTTCATTCATGATGTACTATCCATGCTGAGCAACTGTAGATTTTCTTTCAACTTAAAGAAACTTAAATATCCCCAGTCCGACAGCAAGAGAATTTCAGGAAACGTCTTAGCTGAGTTTCGCTGCCCCAGGAGACGAGCTAGTTTAGCTGTTTTATCAAAGAACTTTGAAATGCAAAATGTTTTTGAGAGGTTAGAAGGAGGAAAAACACTATTCGTTAGATAGCCCGAGAACTATAATCTATCCCTGTCCTTGCCAAGTTCCATCGGGATAAACATCCTTCATATGGTCACCCCTAGGGACAGAGAGTCATAAAGGAGCAGGTAGGCTAAGTATCCACCTCAAGTTCTCTAGGATTCCACCACCTGGTGACCTTGTGTAGATGTCCATTTCTTTGGGATTTGGTTGTGTCATGTGATACACAGGAGTTGGATATAAGAATCTCCAAGGGCCATTTTAGCTTTGAAATTTTATGATTCTTAGATGGGACTAGGAATGGGACTATCTTCTCAGATGGGACTAAGAGAGAATGGGACTACCATAACATTAGTTGTGAGAGAAAGTAAGAGAGAGAGAAAGGGGAAGAAATTAGGGAGCTAGGAGAAATAAAATAGAAAATGTCTTTAGGCAACCACAAGAGAAGACTTACAGAAAATGGAAGGGTAGACAAAGTGGGGCGGTGAGGATAAAACAAAAATAAGTTCAAGAACCACTTTCATGCTAATGAAATGATTAATCAACTGATAACAATTTGTTCCTATTCATTCAGTACCTACCTTACTGCATATACATTTTTCTTTAACATCCACAGCTTTCTGAGGTTGATATGAATATATCCACCTTACAGATGAAGAAACTGAGGTTCAGAGAGGTTAAGAAACTGGTCCAAGTTCACACTGTTAATAACTAATTATACCAGGATTGAACCTAAGAACTCAAACTAGCCTTGCCATTATGTTTTACTGCCTCCTAAGCCATTATTCCAGTTGGTTAGCAAGAGATCCGGTGCTCACTTCCACTTTAGTTTGTCAAATACAATTCAAGTACAGGATTTCTGAAAAATCCATGAAGGGAGCAACTTCAACCATCAGCAGTTGTGAATGTGCCCTTAATATGGAAGGGGAGGATCAAGGTGAACATGCCCTATATCACTGACGACAAGTATCACATTTCAGGATGAATCCCACGACGGGGAGATGGTGTGGCAAAGAGAGGGACAGGCACTCACTTAGACATCTGGAGAGCAGGGTCTAGACTCTTGCCACAAGTTTCTCCCATGGTTCTGCACCGGGCCTTACCTGTACTACCTATCTCCAACTACCGCAGAAAACCTGTGTGTGCATGTGCCAGTAGGTGTAAGGTGTTAGATATAAGCAAGGGGCAGTTCTGTCCCAGGAACTTGTGGTAGTAAGTGAGGGGAATGGAAAGGTCAGAGCTGTTTCATTGGAGCACCCCAACGTCCTGCAGGCTGCAGTCACCGAGTCATTGCTTTAGAAAAGTCAGGTTCAGCTTTAAGAAAATAGGTGATTAAAAAAAACTCCCTTTCGACAAAGACAAACTGGTATATGGTATTGCTAAAGTCTTTTTCATTTTGTGCAAGACTCAAGCCTGGCTTCTGTTAAATACAAAGCTCCCGAGTACATTTGAAAGATGATTAGATTTACAAAAGTTACATTTGTCCACAACCTTTCACACAGTCTTGCATTAACAAAGGAGAGTTACAAGGGTCTGAGTCCATGTGATTTGGGGAAACATGTAAAGCAAGAAGCAAAGCATGCAAATTTGTGCAGGCCACAAGGCTAAGACCCAGAAAGAAAGCAGGTGGGACTGAAAAGGAATCTTGCAGAGGGAAAAAGGCTTTAGTATGAACCGCAGCCGTGAGCCACCACTGGCCCCACCCTGGTTCCCCATCGACACATCCCTACAGGTTCTGACTACTCCTCAGCTTCCATTCCCTTGATATTAGGAAGCACAAGAAATGTTCAGAGGAATTTCATCCACCTGGGGGACAATGCTTTACAGTTGATAGATTTTTTTTTTCTTTTTACCCCATCTGAAAGGTTGGAACTAAACATCTTTCTTATTCACTGTTCCTGGATAAAGTGGCTTTTAAAAGTTATTCACCATTGTCATTTCCACCTGCGCTTTCAATCACACATACAATGAAAATAAAGTAATACTGAGAATGACTGATTCTCCTCTTTTTAATGATGAATTCCACCGATTTTTGTGTCCTTTGGAGAAGATTTTTCATATTCATTTTCTTTGACTCGCTGAGTTTTTTCCCCCGTCTTCCATCCAATCTTTTTCTTTCTTTCCCTCCCATTATCTGAAACTTCTATAGAGCCCCAGAAGGACAAGGCCGCTCCCCCAGCTCTAAACACTACCCATAAACCAACACAAGTGCTAGTTTCCAACAATATGAAAATGGAAACACCTCATTCCATCTAACTAAAGCATCAGCATGACCATCAGGGATTCTTTATCAGAAACAATCCAAAGGCAGGTAACTTGTACTTGAACAAATAACTTTGCCTAAAGAAGAAATGGCATCCATAATGATTGATGTTAAACCAAAATGTGCTGGGGAGATGGTGTTGGAGGGCTGCTTGAATCATGTAATAATGTAGAGGTCAACACATGGTCACTTTTTCAGTAAACATTTTAAAGCACTGACTGTATGCGAGGCACTGGGCTAGGAAATTAGAGCTCGAGGGAAATAACACCAGCCCCTCGACTAGAGGAGGTCATAGCCTTAGTAGTGGGAGCCTAAAGTCCAGGTGAAAACTAGATGCAAATGAAGTTTCTCTTTCTTGCCTCTGCTTCTTGAGTTTACACAGACAAATGCACTGTTTTCCAGAAGGAATGGAAACCCACTTAAGAGAAAGAAAAGTCTCCTCAAATTCAACTTCATGTACCATGTCAGGATCAATCTAACCCAAGCAAATATCACCATAGGTAGGGCACGCAGGCACCACAGTAACCTACCTGGCAATGGTTCATTCATTTAGGAAACATGTATTAGCACCTACTATGTACTAGAAACAGTGCTAGGTGCTGGGTGAAGGATGCAAAGATGAATCAATGAGGGCTTCGTTCCTTAAGGCACTTAACGTTCCATAAATGAGCCAGAAGAAAACATGGCAATCCAAAGCCCTGTGTTTGTTACTTTTCACTTAAATTTATTCATTTTGTTCACCAAAACACTTATTTTGTTCACATTGTGCACATGATGTGTGTGAAACTAAATCATGCCCAGGCTTCTCCTCAAAGACCTCAAAGAAATATGGTAAGTGGTCCATGGGACCGCTTATGCACACAAAAGGTACTAAGCATGCAGGACATCTCAGGGAAGGTTACAAGGGAGTGGACATGTGAGTCGAGTTTTGAAAGATGAGTTAGGATTAGCCAGGAAGAGGACCCTAGGGAGAGGGAGCCACGAGTATAAAAACAGAGCTGTAAGAGAGGAGGGTGGGCTCCATTAGGGAGAACATTTTAGGGATTCTCTGAAGGAGAGGCAGGGGAATGGTGCTGAAACGGTGGGGGGACTAGATGACCAGCCACACCCCACACCAAAGAAAACTGGGACCCAAGTGACCAGTGATCCTCTTTAGTGTTCATGGGTAAACATTAATCCCGTGAAAGAGAAGTGAGTGAGAATCTATGCCTTTATTCAAAGTGTTGGTATGTGAAAACACTGGTTAGGTGCGACATGTGAACATAGTTGTGGAAATAGAAACACCATCCTCATTTGCTGCAGACATTAAGGATTTCTAAGCAGGCAAGAGAGGGTTTCTGGAAAGCAAGCAGTGATTACAACTGACGAGAGATCTGCTTCGTAGCCTGTGCCTGGTGTTCGGGCTGTGACCCGTCTTTAGGGACAAGAAATAGAGTTGTCTTAGCTCATCCAGCTGTCTGGTGGTAGAACAGCTGTTTAGATTAAGGAGCCTGGTGATAACTTGCCAAGTGCCTCAATGACGTGGTTCATGACCTGGCCACATAGCCACAGCACCTGTCATGACAGGCTTTGAGACAAAAAGGGCTCAAGTGTCAAGGGAAGCAGGCCGTGAGGAGATGTTGCAGGGGGCAAATTAGCATAACATTGTGCACCAGAGATGTAAAAGGTCTAGTTGCTGAAACCGGACAGATCCCCAACAGCCTGCCTGGGGATTGGGAGCGTTGGTTATATTGTCTCCATTTTTATTGCTCGTGTGATGCAAAAACGGGATTCCTGGGTCTGGAAGAAGTCACGGGCTGTCCCAGGACTCAGGGCCTCATAAGAAAGGAAAATACACAAAGGCCCTGAATAAGAGACAGGCGATGGTTAACAGACAACCAAGTGAGACTGGACACTGGAAACAGAGCACGGGTCCAGGCACGACCTCAATGAGACTTACTATCACAAATAAACTGAAAGGGACATGCGAAGATTCCAGGGTCCCAGATTCCAGAGTCAAGGAGATTTAGCTTTGGGAGCCAGAAGGTTAAGCAGCAAAAGCTGAGAGGTGCACTGTAGTTGCACTTATGTAAAGCTAAGAAGAGTAACCATGCTTTCTTCTTCAGATACAGCTTTATATTTTTGTGTTTCTAGTTACCCACCAATGCCACTTTCTGTCCTGCTGGATTTTTTTTCTGGAGGTAAAGAAGTTAATGGACTGGTTGTTTCTTCCTCCAAATCTCAACTTTTGTCAAGTTTTGCAAATAGCTGAGTCTAAAAACATAGTCCATTCTGGCACACTGTGTGTGTGTGTGTGTGTGTGTGTGTGTGTGTGTGTGTGTGTATGCTGAATGGGTCTAGGTCACTGTAATATCCCAAAGCAATGTGAACACAATAATTGCTACCATTTGCTGAGCACCCACTATGGGCATTGTGATGAACACTTGAATCTCAAATCCTCATAGTTTCAGAGGATAGGATTTCATTTCTTCTTTCACAGGGCTAATGCTGAGACTTTCCAGTGCTCCCAAGAATGGAGCTTATGAGAGCAACTAATGTAATATATGAAAAATATATCATCACACCTCCCTGTAAAGAGCAATGTCTAGAAAAGTAATGCCCACACTTAGACAACTAGACAGAGCACTCTATCTAAAATGGCTAAGTCAGCCAAGCAACTGATCTGACTGATTTTGTCCAGTGAACTGACTACTTGATTGACTGGTGTAGCAGAATAACACAGCTACTTCGGCATCACGTTGCTACTGTTTTGCAATGTGCCTCTCCTGGTGAAATGAAGTGAAAAGCTAAGAAGTTACTATAAATATTTCCTGTTTCAAAGATGCCAGCCTAGATTGTTAAAACCTCAAAAACTGCCATAAGCCAAGCTGTATGACTTGGACTGACGAAAGGAAGCCATGGACAGATTCCTATACTAGGCATTAGTCAGAGTCTTTCCTCTGGTTTGCCTTTGTCCAACTAAATATTAACTCATGCTACCTGTTAGAATCATCTACGAATCTTTTTTTTTTTAATGTTTATTTTTGAGAGAGAGAAAGAGACAGAATGTGAGCAGAATGGGGGGGGGCAGAGAGGGAGACACAGAACTCGAATTGGGATCCAGGGTCTGCATTGTCAGCACAGAACCCGATGTGGGTCTCGAACTCATGAACTGTGAGATCATGATCTGAGCTGAAGTCAGTCACTCAACTGACTGAGCCACATAGGGGCCCCCATCTATGAAGCTTTTAAAATTTATGGAGGGAGGCCCCAGAGATGCTGAATAAACTGGTCTGGGGTGGATCCTGGACAATAGTACACATTTTTAAAGCTTTCCAGGTGATAATAACAATTAGCCCTTATTAAGAACCCTGGATTTCAATGATATGACCCCATTTGGGCCTCAGTTTCCTATTTATCTAATAAAGATGTCGGACCAGGTGATATTTGGACCTTGTATAGTTTTCAGTTCTCTGTTAATCTTGGTCCCATCCCCTGCTGGCAGGCAGATCTGAAAAGACCACTTTTTCTTTGCATAATTCAATTCTCGAATGCCGCCAAGACGGCTGACCTACCACAAAGGGTTGGCATGTGGGTTAATGAGATCATATTTGCAAAGTGTTTGGGGCTCTTGGGAAGGAATCTCTAATATATGCAGCTAAAGAATGATTACAGCAACATTAATGTCATTTTTTTTAAGGAAGAGTAAACCACAGTTCACAACCCTGCATCTGCCATAATTAGACTATCTTGCCGGGATGGAGAGCGGCAGAGTGGAAAGTAGATTAAAGCAGGTCTGCTCTTGTTAAGACAGGATGCCAGGTCAAGTCTCCATGAGATATGTCTATGCAATCACAATTGAAATGGACTGGTCTTTAATGTATGCAGAATCTTCTGGTGCTCAAGCACATATCAGTAGACTCCTTTGTGCCCCAAGTCTTTTTAGACCTATTTCCATATAATAGGGACAAAAGATGAATCTTTTGGGTCTTTTCCGAGAAAATAATCATCAGCAGGACTCAGTTTTAAGATGTTCCCATCTGTGCTATTTCTGATACACTAAAATTGGAACCTATGAAATAATCTTCTTTCTTTAAGAACCTACATGTTAGACCCACCCAAACATAGGCTATAGGAACTGGAATGGATTGCAAAGACCCTAAAGACCAAAAAATGTGAATGTGTACCTGGCTCTACTGCTTACAACCTCCATAACCGCTGGGTAAGTCTTTTCCTTTCTTCTACCGTATTTTCTTCTATTAGATAACACACAAAAAGCACCTAGCAAAAGGCCTAGTATAGCTCAATAAATAAATATTTAGTTTCCAATCTCTGTACTGCATTGGGGAACCATTTTGTTGGTACCATTAGACTTGATATCAGTAATTTACAAGTAATAGTCACTCTGCCCAGATGGCACTGAAGGCCTCCAGTAAGCCAGATCTTTTGTTTGTGATGGCCCATCTGTAATCTCATCATTCATTCATTGACTTACATTCAACTAGTTTTTATGTTTTGTCCAATGTAGACCCAAAGACAGACTCTGTCATTAAGATCAATCAATAATTGAAATTCTAAGGAATTTCAGAATTCTCTCCAAACAATCAGGGTGATTCAGAGGCACCGAATGACGTGAAAACCAGTATTTAGTGTTTTGTGTTTAAGAATCACCAATTCTGATCATAACATGAGCTGATGAAATAAAAATTAACTTGGGATCTTAAGGAAGGTTAGGTTCAAATATAGGTTTTAAAATGCCACCTAAAATACCAACAGGGTTTCTCTGGAATTTGGAAAAAAATGATTCTAAGATCTTATGTTAAATAGTTTAAAATGGTTTTAAACCTTTTCTAAAAAAGAAAAGCAATGGAGAGATGGGAGATTCTCTTAACATACATTAAGGTATTTTATCAAATTTTAATTTTTAAAAAGTGTGGGGTTGACACCAAAAGAGATTAGTGGAACTGAATGGAGACTCCAGGAACAGACTCAGGTCTACATGAGAATTGAATGCATGATAAATGGAGCATCTCAGTTGAGTTGGAAGGGTAGGATTAGCCAATAAATACTGCTGGAGCCACTGGTTAGCTATCTGGGGAAAGGTTCACTTAGAGCCTCAATTCAAATCATCCACCTCAATAAAAGGCAGATGGAATAAAGTAAAATAACTATTAAAAAAATGCTAGTTCATAATAATAAAACTCAATGGAAACACAAAGTAGTATTCCATACATCTCTAAATAAAGAACACTTTTTAAGATTAAAAGTACTAAAAAAAATTAAAAGAAAAGGGAAGAAGATTTGACTACACGAAATTTTAAGACTGCATAAAAATTATTTAAAAGTCTTTTAAACTGGGAAAAATGTCTAATGCACATGGGTTGCTGTTCCTGATATCATCCAAATAATTTAGAAAAACACTATTAGTAGGTAAAAAGGGCTGTGGACATTAACTGAAATTTCACACACATACACACTGCTAACAAACATGAAAAATTGTTCAAACTCACCAGGAAGCTAAAAGTTGAAATTTAAAAGAAGATAGCATTTTTCTTCACCTATTAGATTAAAATATATTTTTTAAAACTAACATTCAGTTCTGACGAGTGTTTAGTGAGATAAGTATGCTTATGCCCTGCTAGTGGGAGGATAGATTGTTCTAGCAGAGCATTTTTTAAAACTCTCTGAAGGCAAATATAGATAGTCTTTACAATTTGCCTGCCTTTTGACCCATTAATTTAACTTACTGAAACCTATCCCAAGAAAATGATCTGATATACATGTAAAAGCTTTTTGCATAAGGATAGTCATTGCCCCAATCTTTATAGGAAAAACAAAACAAGTAAGAACAACTAGGAGCCAAACCAAGTACCTAAAATAAGTAATGGTAAAGTAAATCATGGGTATCCATAAGACACATTATTATGTCACCTCTAAAAAAGATGCTTATTAAGAGATTATGTAATGTTTATGTAATGAAATATCTTCAAAATATTACATGTAATATTTCCACTCTGTTTAAAACTCACAAAGTAAAGACTGGCAGGAAATATTAAATTGTTAAAAGTACAATTGATCTCTGAACAACATCGATTTGAACTGTGTGGATCCCCTTGTATGCAGATTTTTCAAAATATATATTGGAATAATATATTTTCATTAAACATATTTTTTAGAGATTTACAACCATTTGAAGAAACTCACAAATGAACTGCATAGCATAGAAATGCCGAAAAAGTTAAGAGAAAGTTAGAGATGATTATAAGAATACAGTATATAATACACATAAAATGTGAAATATATATTAATCACTGTTTATGTTACCAGTAAAGCTTATGGTCATCAGTAGGCTTTTGGTAGTTAGTTTTGGGGGACACAAAAGTTATACATGGATTTTTCAACAAAGCAGGGGGCAGGCAGTGGCCCTGTCCCCACATTATTCAAGGGTCAACTGAAGTTAATTTTGTTAAGGAGAATTATGGACATTTATTTGATTCTGTATTATTTTGATTAATAAACATTAATTTATTATTTTATAATTAAAATTTTAATAAATATTTTATATAGTAAGATACAATTGAAATAATAATTGCATAAACAGAACAGATGTATGTTCCAATTATTACTTTGCAACATAAGAAAAATTAAATTGGGTATTTAAGCTTAGTTCGCCTTTTTTTCTACCCTTCTCTTCCTTCCTAGGCTCTGTGAAGCCCACACATGGCCTTAAAGGAGGAATAAATGAATCACTTGTTGCATGTTTGATTATTCTCTTTTATCCTGGCAGCCAAATGGGAAGACTTCCTCTAAACAGGAGACCTAAGGTACTATGCACAAGAAAAATAGATAAATGCTTGACAAAGGCTCTTTCTGCTGGGGAAGAGCTCCTGGAATGACCAGCAATTTTGTGATAAAGCATCCAGTCTCCACAACTGTCTTCCTAATAAGCCAGAAGTGCATTTACTGTAGCCTGGCGGGTGATGATCAGGAAAACTTACGAAAAAATACAGCACGAATTTCCTCCAAATGTTAGCAACCAATTTCACTCTGGGAGGTAAAATTACTGGAACTGATAAGCCAATATTAAGGGACTAAAAAAGCTCCTTAAATATTCCAAAGACCAATTCGAGCCATCGTACCCACATCTGAACAAACGGGAAGATGGCAATCTGAAAATTATAATAAGAATGAATTGATTTTGTACCTCTTCCCCAGTTTCATTATGATCTCTGACAGCCAGAATGGATTCATTTTATGTCATTTTCTCCTAAGCTTCATAGAATATTTTCTTTCAGGCCCTGAGAGATGAGCAGAAAGCACAGATGGCCCCGTCTGCTAAACCCAGCAGAGACTGCGAACGACTTTGGAGTTGTTTAAAGTTGTTCCTTTTCTCCAAGCAACCTGGATCTTCGGCAGCTGTTCACTGCAAGGCTCTGAAAGATGCAGGTGGAGATGGAACTACCTTAAAGGAAATTTCGGGCTGGTGAGGGGCAGTGTGGAAACAGACCACTATGAATGTCAAAGGGGAGGAAAGGGTGATTGAGCTGACTTTCAATAAGGTTTTTTTAATGTAAAAGAAAAAATATAAAGAATTTAAAACAAAATCTTATTTGTTTGATTTTAGGAGATATACATGGGGTCATGATGTTTATAACTTACTATCAAATGGTTCAATGACAACAATAACAAAACTATGTATATATAGATATATACACATCTATGAATATATGTACATAATTGAAAAATATAACAAGTGTATGTGGAGATTTAGAATACCATCCTAGCAAATTTCTTTAGATTTGAATCATTTTTAAAAGACTTTTAAAATAAAATTTAAAAATGATTTGTTCAGTAATATCTTTTAATAATCCTGTCTCCCCAGTTGGGCATATACTCCATATTCTAACCAGTCCAGATAACCCTGTATTTCTTGAGCACTTTTTCTCCTTTCCCACCTCCTTGCCTTTGTTCATGCTACTTCCTCTGCCAAAAATGCTCTCCTCCTGCCGCTATTCGCTACCTTTCAGATATTTTTTTTTCAAATGCTTATCTTTGAAGCATCCTCTGATCTCTGCCCCTCCATCCTCAATAATATTTGATTTCCTGCCTTTGAATCTCTCTTAAGACTCATTTGATTAGTCACCCAGGCTATGAGATCCCAGAGCACCGTCTCCTTCCCCCGTCAAATCACTAATTCTCCTTACTATCATTGCTTGTGTAACTGTCTCTCTCCCTTTCTGGACTGTCTCTCCCTCTGGACGTCCTCACCTGAAGGCAGGGGTCATATCTGTCTCATTCATCAGTGTAGTCCAAATGCCTGGACAGCACTTGGCAGAGAAGTACTCACCAAATATTCATTGAATGAAAGAACAGCCTGTGTACTGACTAATTATTTGTCTACTCTTAGATTTTTTTTGTTTATTATATGCTACTTGCTTTCCATGATTTCCTCTCATTTTAATATCAACCCTCCTTTCAAGAACAATGTAGAAAAGGCTATTTGGAATAAATGGGAAAGCTAACATGCCGTATAGCATATATTGCCTCAAAATAACTCTCACAGAAATCCTGCATTTCCCCAATCTTGTGTGTATCTGCCCCGCTATCTATTGCCGCATAACAAACTATTCCAAAACTAACTGCATTACAACAATGACCATTTTATTCTGTCTCATCACTTTGTGGTCATGAATTCAGGCAGGCTGATTCTTCTATTCCACAAGTTATTAACAGATGTCACTAGTGGTTTTCAACTGGGAGAGGGGCTGGTCTGGAGGACCTAAGACAGTTGGCCTCATGTATTCTGTGCCTCAAGAGGCAAATCTGGTAGGCTGGGCTCAACTGGAACTGTTGATCAGAGTACTTATGAGAAGCCTCACCAGTAATGTAGTCAAAATTCTGACATGAAAGCACAGAGATCCCTAAGAAAGTGAGAGCTGGCTGGAAGCTGGAGAGATTCCTTTTCTTAAAAAATAAATTATTTATTTAAACTAAACAACAATAACAACATAAAAAAAGTTCATCCATTTCTCCAACTCTCCACCTTCTGCCTCTGCCAACCACCAATCTATTCTCTCTAGTTAGAGATTAAATCTTAAGATCAGGGACTGTTTCCTACTCATGTCCATATCCATGCACAAAGTAGGTGCCCGATTTATTGAATTAACTTTGAACAGAGCCAATGAAGAAGTATTTCACTTTTACAGAAGGACCAGACTTACTTACTCATGCAGTCACTGGCCGAGAGTTTGGATGAAGTGAGGTTTTAGCCCTGGCCATCTAGGGGTTGGAGGGAAAGGCAAAAATGAGTGGTAGGACAATCTGCAGAAGACAGTGGCATGATGAGCTTCAAATCTCTCTGGCGAGCAAGTAAGTCTTACAGCTATGGAAAGCCGCCTGAGGGTTAACAACCAGCTATCTTAAGGGTACACACTGCATGGGTACTGCCATCAGATACTGATCAGGAAAGGTGAGGGTGAGCAGACAGGTTTCCCACACCCACCGGTATCCTTTACTATATTAGTTAATCAAGATTCAAGCTCAGAAGTTTAAACCCAAAAGGAGACTAATGGCCGCCACTTTGGTAATTACAAAATGGCCAAATCTCCCCTTTCTGTGTGCACGTATAAAATTATTTTGGGTGCTTTATTATTAAATCAGCACCTTCACCAGCTTCTCTTCATTTTGGGACAGCCAAGTGCTCTTAGCCATAGGTTCACTCACAGGGGCAAGATTATCCACATAAGCACCATTGAAAGGAAATCTAAGGAATTAGAATTTGCACAGAAAGCTTGGTTCTAGAGACAGAAGGACATTGACCTTTCTGCAGAATATTCCTGGAAAAAAGAAAAAGAAGGAGAACATGGGGAGGCCATTTGGTGTAGTGGCTAGAACACTGTATTCAGTCAGTAGCCCTGATTCTAGTCCTTTCATACTGCCTTTGAGCTCAGTATCCAGGAGAACTTGGAGTAAGTCATTGAGCCTTTCTGAGTTTCAGTTTTACCACCTTCAAAATGGGACTGTAAAGACTTGCTTCACCTACCTCACAGAGCTATTGTAAGGAACCAGTGAGATGAGAGGATGTTAAAATGTCTGAAATGTCTGTTAAAATGTCTGAAATCTGAACTGATGGCTGATTATTTTTGATGTGGCTTTTCTCATAAGCCACATTACAACAAAACCAACAAAGTTGCCATAGCATCTTCTCTATACAATTTGTTTCTCTTCACTTCTCTTTCAACTAAAGACTAAACATGCTCAGCAACTTATTTTCTAATTAAAAACATTTTTCAAAAAATTTTGGGAGAGGTGGGGGAGAAAGAGAACACACACAAGTGGGGAAGCGGCAGAGAGAGGGGGAGAGAGAACCCAAAGCAGTCTCTATGCTCAGTGCGGAGTCTGATGTGGGACTTGATCCACGACCATGAGATAATGAGTTGAGCCAAAATCAAGAGTCAGACACTTAATGGACTGAGCCACCCAGGTGCCCCTAAATTAAAAACATTTTTTAAATCTCCTAAATGATCCACTGAGATCCAGCCAAGGCAATAAGTAGGATATTTGAGTGGTTCTCAGTGGATAGGAATATAGGGAAGACAAGGGTTGGGAAGAATGACCATGCATCGCTTTAAGAATCTTAGTATTTTTCTGAAAAGATGGAGAATAGTTTGCCAAAATGCAAAGAAAGAGAGAGAGAGAGAGAGAAAGAGAGAGAGAGAGAAAAATTCGTTATAAAAGAAGACCTCAAAATGAGAAAGATACGTACTGTTGTACTATCATTAACAAATTCCATTTGACTGAACAAGAAATGCAAAAGTGGCCCCCAAAAAGGCATGATGCAACAGTTCTGGCTAGGGCCAGCCAGTACGTCATATATTCATCTATTCCTCAGTGCACCTGTGCTCACCATGTCCTCTGCACCAGGAACCATGCATCATTAGGGTGCAGAAGAGGATAAAGGCCTTGCCTCCAAATAGGGGAAGTGAATATGCAAAGTAACAACTGTATTTCCTGTGGTGGGTTCAACACTTTGAGAATGCTGGCAGCCCAAAATGGGGAAACCCACAGGGCTCAGAAGTGAGGGATGGGGAGAAACATGGAAGGGGCAGATCCCTCAGAGGAAGAGATGCCTGAACGGGGTCTAAAAAGATGAGAGGGTTTTCATGACTAAGAGACACCAGAATCAACTTCTCAGAAAAGAAAGACTCAGGTTCAGCTACTACCATGCTAGCCAAAAGAAAGTCCCCAATTCTCACTGCCCTTAGCCTCCATCTGGGCAGATCAATAAACCTTGTGTGTATCTTCACCATTCCCAGCATTTTCTGAGGCTCGGGAAGGGAAGTCGAACAAATCATTCACTTAATTTATTTGTTATTTATACCTGCCTTCTTTTAAAAGCAATCTAACATAGTTTCATAAGTGAGAGAAGGACTACACAGAGAATAAGTTGCTATAGAACTGGATTCCTATTAGGAGTAGCTAGCCAATGAGGACAGACTAGTTACAACACCCTACAACCACACTCCCCCCCAAAATAACACTTCCAGTGTGAAGTGCTGGCAACTGGAGTTCTTTCAGATGGACTGGGGGCCCCGAGGAGATTCAGATTCCCTTCACATTGGACTTAACAGCAGATTTTTCTCTTTGAGACCCAAGATGAGTCCTTTTGGCTCAAAACTACCCTACCACCAAAGAATGCAGGCAGAAGAAAAGAACCACAGTTTCCCAGAGCTTGGGTCTCCAGGTCCTGAACAAAGCAATTTGGGGAGTTAACTCACAGCATAGTCGTTTTGTAACTCTGATATATGGTACAGAGTACTGCCTTACAGATGGGAATGTCCATGCTGTTGGCTCCCATATATACTGGCCCTCTTCCCCTAGATTCAGAAGGGTCCTACTCACAGAGAGGAGCAGAACAGCTCTGAGGGCATACACAGCCTCTCCTGCCCCAGGAAGGGACAGGTACTAAAGCAGCTCCCCCAAATTCCCCTAAACCCACAGATGGCAAGACAGGTGCAATCTTTAACCCAGAGAATAGTACAGAGCCCAGGAAGACCCTTCCCCCAGCTAGTGGATGGTGGAAAAAGAACAAGATATATAATAACTAGCAGATGATGTGAGAAATGTCTCCCACCTGGAGTATGAGGGGAAAAAACAAGGAACGTGGGAAACAATAACCCATTTGCTTTCCCAATTTGTAGTTCCCCTTCATTGCACCTAATTTGAAAAACACATAGAATTTTTTTAAACTCAATGACTAGTCATCTATCGCTTGGTCCCAGAGACTGGTTTGTTTAAAAAAGAGAGAGAGCGAGAGAGCGCGCTAGCAAAACTGGAATGTCGCTACCTATACTCAGCAGCAATTCTGCTTTCTCATTTACTTTTAACGACTGTGAATTCAGCTCCAGGACGTATAGGCTTTGCCGGTATCGTGCATTGTGCATGCTGTTGCTGTGCAGCCTTCAGGAGGTCAGGGGAGCCGTCCGGCCACTCCAGTAGAAAGTGGCCTCCGTTCCTTGTTTCTGCCTGCTTTTCTTCATTTAACTTTTTCATTTTGTGTTTTCTTTCTTCCTGCCTGACTTCTTTCTTTTTTCCAGGAGGAAAGAAATACATCTCTCCATTTGCTGGGAGTGTATAGACCATTAAGGTTAAAAGAGTCTCTAGAAAGCTTCCAGTAACTCATCATCTCATATTGAGAAAATTAAGACCAATAAATCACAGCCTAGAATAGTAGTTGTTTACTGAGTCAGCTCTGGGACCTCAGGTCACTTATCCCCGATGTTAGTATTCTTTCTACTCCGGCATCACAATACAGGTGCAGGGCAGGGCAGTTTGGGACATGACATAGTTAACAACTTCCTAACCCCGAGGTCTAGAATGGCATTAATAATAATAATAATAATAATGATAATGATAATGATAAAGATAGATTTCAAAAGAAAACCTGCTTCTAGTTCTGTAAGATAAACTATGCTATAAAAGAGAATAGTTCGCCTTCAAATGTTGACTTGGTTTAAATGTCAAAACAAAACAAAATAAAATCTCCCAAACCTAATTAAGATCAAATATGTTTTGCTCAGTCACATAAGAAACCCACGCATGTCTCCCAAAATAATCAGCCACTTAAGCTCAGTCAAGTATGGAGATTAAATGAGAGAAGAAAGCTTAGCAGTTGATCGTAGTCGGCAACTCCATGGTCTTGCTTATCACTGAGGGTGGGGAGACCCTCTGTAGCTGATTCATGGACTGATTATCAAGTTGGTAGATTATTCAGTATTTTTGTCTTCCCCCCACGCCCCGCCCCGCTGCCAACATGGTTTTTAGGTCATTGCTCTATTCCCTGTGCCTATACTGGAAAAAGGAAAAGGAAATTTGAAACTAATTTATTGGGTTAGCAGTTATGGTTTATAACAATAACAAAAGAGGAAAATGTTAAAAACCAAAAAGGAAGCCTGAGACATATTTTAGACAAGTGTAACTATCTCTTCTACGCTGACCCCCAACCACACACGCTGGTTTAAATCCAGCCCCTCTGTTTCCCCTTGAAGGCACAAATACCCTAAAGAGGGTTTTTAAAAAAATAACAGAATTTTAAAAAATACTGAAGATGTATTCAAAGGAATGCTTTCTTAATTATTTACATGGCTTGAACTGTAATGCAAGCGAGGAATTGCTTTTATTAAATGCCAAATCTTTGTTTAGAGCAACCTTAGGGAGATACTCACTCTCAATGAGCTGTGTCCACGCCAGCAAAACAAAGTGGCGACTTGGGCAACTATCCACATAATTCAGACAAAATAAATCCATCACTGCCACAACTCCACTAACATGAAGTTCTGAACAACTAAAGCCATCAGGCAGCAGGCTTGGATGGGGAATGGACCAGAAGAGGTGGAGCTCCCATGAGCTATTACTGAAATGCTGAATACAGTCAAGAAAAGCAAGGTGTTTGCTTGAATTCAACTGGTTGTTTAATAATAATTAAATGACAAGCAACTGGTTATTAACTTCTTAAATCAGGAATTGGTTGTTTGCACATGTTTGGGGTATTCTAACATGTTTGGGGTATTCTTCATGATCAAGATGTGGAAAATTGAAGACAGAGATTTAAATGTCTTTGTTCTGTTTAAAGAGAAAAATAACAGTGGGCTGTCAGGGTGCTGGTCTTCACCTTCTTAGCCATTAATTCAGATTGCTGTAGGTTTGATTAGATCTATCATGTGGAAATTGTCTTTTTATCCTACTAAGAGAAATAAATTGACTGCACCAGGGTTGATTTATTCATGTAGAATAAACATTGTCTCAGGTTGTCTACATAGTGAAATGTAGATTTCAGACAGTTAATGCAGATAGGTAATGGCATCCCAAGCCTGGAGGTCGAGGGTTGGGAGATGGAGTCTGATACGTCCGGTGGATCTGTGCCTCAGTAAACCACACAGCTCTTCATTTTCCTACACATGCATATGGCTAAGCCTCAGTGTCCCTTCATGGGAGCATTTTTAGGGGACAAACGACTTAGACGGAGAGAAAATTAACCTTCCCCAAGCAACAGTGGTAAATAGATAAGCAAGCTGGCAGACATAATATATGTATGCTTAGTATTAGAACCCGAGGAAGAAACACCAAGTCAATTGTTTTTCAAGACACTCAGGAAATACTGAGAGGCAAACCAGGAAAACTAAATCTCTCTTTTTATTCCTCATTACTGCATTACAAAATGTAAACGACTACCTATTGGTGAGGTCAGCAGTTAGAATATTTTCAGAACAGAAATCTCATGCTCCAGGAGCTAACTACTATATTTACAGACAAATTTCCAAATGAACATTAAAGATACCTGTCTATTGCCCCAGGTTCTACAGACAGGTGAGTGTGGGTTACAGGCGGGGTTCAAGGCAGGGCAGCCAGTGCTCTGCCCCTTTGGTGCCATTTCATTCCATTTGGAACTGATGAGTTCTCTGAGAACTGGGCAAGCCTGGATACAGGGTATGAATTAGTCCCTGAAGCCTTATATATAAATAGCATTCTTTTGGTCACAAAGAATTTTCATACCTTCACCTCATATGAAGCTTATGACCATGACCATGACCGTGTGAGGTTAGTAAGGCCAGGAAGGTTATCCACATTCAGCAGATAAGGCAACAGAAGTTCAGAGAGGTTACTAAACTAATAACTTCCTTACCCAGAGGTAGGGCCCATGGCACCCACCATACCTCTGCTGCTTTCCACTTTCTGGACACATACCAGCATTGGGTTTGAGGTCCTGACCGAGGGTGGGGATGCTGGCCCATTGGTCCTACTCCTGACCTCTCAGAATATTCCCACTCTTTCTGTTTCTTAGATCTATTACTTAGAAAATGGGAACAACTTCCCAATCTCACAGACTGATTGAGGGGAGCAGCTGAGAGAACAGACAAGAAGGCCTCACACATGTCAAGGGCTGTAAGACAGGCACTATATATACATAGACATAAGCCCCAGGGAGCACTTTTTCTCATTATCACCACCCTTTTCTGCCATTGTTTATGTGTACCAGGCTGCAAGTTTCTCCCACCCTTCTGAATGTGTTGGCATTCCCTCTCTTTATCTCTCTCTCTCTCTCTCTCTTTCTCCAAATAAATAAATAAATAAATAAATAAATAAATAAACTTTAAAATAAAATAAAAAAATTCCCGATGGACTGTTATATTTTTCCATGTTCTTCTAGCTGTGGTATCTAATGGAAAGACCTGAGTGCTTCAGGGAGGTTTTAAGGGTGAGGACAAGGGTCAGAGAGAGTTGAATGAAAAGCTCTGAAGCTTTGTGTTTGTTGTGGTTGTTGTCAGGGGAAGGGGTGTGGAATGACAAAGGCCTGAGACTAGCTTCTTAATAGCATGTGAGAAAGACTAACAATGTTTTATTTTGGAAGCAAAGGGACCCATGGAGTAGAAGAAGAAGAAAGGACTAGGTCAGAAAAAGATGAGTTAGAAAGGTAGAGACACCACAGAAAAAATGATAGGAGAGCTGTAGACCCTACTGTTACCCAGTTGGAACTTGAGAGAAAGAGCTACAAGTCCATGTGGGCAACTGCAAATCCACCTGAAAACTGCACAGTGGCTGCAAATCTGGGCAGGACCGAGGGCCAGCTGATGCCAGCCTTCCCATGCCTATGTATTCACTCGGCAAGATTTTCTACCTGAGCAATGTGAATGCTTCCAAAATTCTGGGACTGGGAGAAAGAAAGAGGTGAAGACTTCAAGCTTCCCAGGGGCATGGTGAGAAACTGGTGACATCACAAGGTCACATGGGGAAATGACTAATTCATGAAAGCTCTCCCCACCACACAGGGAGTATCCCAGACATGGACAGACACCAATCTCTACATGACTAAGAGACAGAACACTAAAAGAGAAAGTCAAGGAGGAAGGTCCTGAGTTAAATGGTGGTAAGAAGAACAAACAGGGGTGTTGAAAGAAAAGACCATGATTCTGTGTTAGACAGCTGTCAGGGAAAACATAGATACACATGTACACTCACACACATGTTCATTAAAGGGATCTCAAACAACCCAACCACCTACTTTCAAACTTCACTCGGGAGCTATCCTCAGCAAAGATTACAATCTGTGCAGATTGAAATGACAATTAAAACGTTAATTTTCTTAAAATCCACAAACGGCACTTTGGGTCTTTATAGGGAGTTGTCAGGTGCTACAAAGAGCTCATCTCTTCTATCCCTCCCTTGACAACCCAGAAATATCCATCACTCTCGTCCCTGTGGCTACAACACTGATATAATAAGAAACAAGGGAGAAGATGAATCTCTCCCTAGACTCTCATCCAGGGAAGCCAAGGGAGGCTGAATGAAAAAGAATGGAAGATAACCAGAGCAGTGTGCCTCTAGTGCTATCGATTTTGCATCTGTCTCAAACATTACTCATTGGAATGGCGGCAGCCCTGAGGAGGGGAGCGCGGAGCCTTCCTTCCGCTAGGGAGGGCTCTGTGCTTAAGGGCCTGATGTGTGCCAGAAACAGTGGGCAGAGGGATTCTCAGGGGCTTGTTCCTTGGCCTGCTTCCAGGCTCCAGAAATTTGCTGAGTTTAGGTGTCAATGGTTTTTAATTAGCACCTGGAAGTTTTTTGAAAGTGCAAAGTGCGAGGTGGGCAGTTCAAATAAATACCAGTTTAATACCACCCAGTAAGCTAGCAGTAGATATGTAAGTGGAAATAGAAATAGTCAATTAGTTAATCATTAGGGCTAACAGATGGAAGTAATAAAAATTTGGAGTTGAAAGGAACTAAAGATTCCTAGTATGGTTTTCCCTGAAGTATAGGATTCATACCATTGTTAGGATGACGTAGGATATTAAATACTCCAGAAAATGCTACAGATGACCTAAGGACTATCTATTAAACAATATTAAATTACACTGTGAGAAAGTTACTCCTGTTTCAATCACTCTTTTTAACTCTTCTGAGTACCTCAAAGAAAAAGTCTCAGTTGGGTGCTACTACGTCTTCAGCATTTCTCTAACACTTGCCAAGCTCCCTTTCTAACAAAAAGAGAACACACTTCAGGTGGAGCAACAATGATTTGGCCAAAGCATCTAGCAAGAAATTCATCTCATTGTTTGGTTTTCATTTTATCTATTATTTCATCTATTTTTAAATTTTTAAAATATATTTTGAGAGAGAGAGAGAGAGTGAGCATGAGCAGGGGAGGGGTGGAGAGACAGGGAGAGAGAGAATCCCAAGCAAGTTCCATGCTGTCAGTGCAGAGCCTGATGTGGGACTTGATCCCACGAACCATGAGATCATGACCTGAACTGAAACCAAGAATCAGACACTTAACTGACTGAGCCACCCAGGCGCCACTATTTTTTCACCTAGTTTTTATATCCATTTGTTATAATGATCTAAAGCTTCTTTAAAAATAAATTCATTGAAATAAAAACTTAGCCCACTGGACATAGCTCAGCCCAGAGAGGACATAGCTTGTGAAGGTGTCATGAAGGTGACTGGAATCTGGAGAATAAAGACAGAATAGTAAATGACTTGCCCACAGTGGCACATGTGGTTGGTGTCTTCCACTCATGCTGCTGGCCCCCTGTGAAGGAGAGGAGAGGAGACAGCCTCATGTAAAAAGCATACAGAGCTCAGAGAAACCCTATGACTCCTCTAAAGTTCTGCATCCCAAGATTCTCAGTAGGAGCCGGTCCCTTCTTCTCAGGCCAGGAAATGTACAACCAACAGTCAGTTGACCCCCCCACTGGGGTGCATCACATGCCAGCCACAGAATTAGTTACATTGCTTTCATTTCCTTTTCCATCAATTTCCTAGATCCCTGGGAAATAATAAGCAAGCTCGATCCAGGATAGCTCTCAGATGGAAAAACAAATGCCATTACCCTACATTCACTGGTCCATTCTCCAAACCCCTGGTGTCCTAAATGTTCCACCATAGGAGGTGGTGTCTGTGAAGAACAGTTGTAAGTATGGGATTTGGGACCTCCAGAGAGCTAATCACCACCTTTCCACATGCCAGTCGTGCATGACCAGAATGCAGAGTGGAAAGTAAAAGTCCACCCTCATGCTGCCTGCCATGCATCGCATCCATATACAACTGCATCTTGATGGATGCAGCAAACACAACCTTATATGTCTGCCACAGCCCCAGTGACCTTTCAGATCCCTGAGTTAAAGGGACCATTATTCATCTTTATGTACAGCCTCCTTTGACAGGTCTGCATGATAAAGCCAGAGACACTTTGATGAAGTAAATAATTTAGCTCCATCCATAATCACCTGCCATTCCCAAATCCTAATGCCTTTCCAGGGATTGCTGGAAACCAATGAAATAATGAGTCCCTTACTGAAGATGCCAGGGCAGCACAAACTTTATGCGGAACCTAAACTGCATCCAAGAGCACATGAGTTTTAAAGAAGGATGTGAATGAGGGACATTTTCTTCTACAAGGCTTTGCAAACACAAGCCTATCACACATTTCCATTTTTCAAATAATGGATATTGTTCTTTGGCCACCTACTATGTGCCACAGGTACCTGGAATTCATATACACTGTTTTGTTTAATCCTCCAAACAGTCTTGCAAGATGGCTGTCAGTATCTCCATTATACTGAGAGTCAGAAATCAGTTAAGTGGCTTGCTGAATGTCACCTCAATAGCAAGTAGAAGGCAGCAAGCCATTTAAAATTTTTGCTGGAACCACGGAGTAAGAACAAGAGAAAGAAACAATTAATGACCATGTGGCAGAGTTGGGGTGTGAACTACAGCTGGTCTTACTCCATCCATGCACCTTCTACTAGCCCTAACTACTACTCTCTTAGTGAGTAAACCTGGTTTAAAAGGGGGAGCTGCCGCTTTTTAATGTATTTGCCTGGCATCTTGCTTTCTCATAGCCCTTTTCTTAACATTGGAGGGGCGGGACATTTGTAAGAGTATGTAAAATTCCAAGGACACCCACTTTCCATCTTGAAATACGGTCAGATGTGGGCTTCATGAGAGTCTCAATATGTCTTCCATTGCTGGGTCTTGAATTCAGATGATTACTTCCCAGAAATATTAGATAAGGGCAGGAAATTCCAGAAAGCAACTAGTGTTGGCCCTTTTGCAAAGAGAGAAAACTGGACAGTCCAGTCTCTCTGAGACTAATCTGAGAACAGTTTTTACCTGATGGGTTTATATCTGACCATGGCTTTGGAATCTCCCAAGCCATCAATTTGAAAAGCTTCACAAGCTCATGAATTTCCTGAGCCAACTTATTCAGTACAATGGAGTCTAATGAACACATATTGATAAAATTTTAAAGATAACACACACAGACAAAAAGAACAGCAATGGTGTCAAGATGGTGGTGGTTTAGGTAAGATTTTCTCCTTTACAATTGAGTTGAGATATCATCATTAAAAAATTAATGGTTATGTGGTCATATTGTTAAATGTTGACAAAGAGATCAGAACTTAGAAGAGACAGCTGTTATTTTTCAATTGGGGATGACTTGTCTTGGAGACATAGGAGAACAGGTGAAGAGGTCAGGGGCACAATCAGAAAACTCAAATTCTCTCCTAGGCTTCCACAATAACCAGCCTGGCAAGTTGTTTGATTCTACTATCAATTTTTTGAGCCTCACATCCTATGCTGATAAAATGGCAATCACAATGCTTTTCTTGACTCTCTCCTGGACTTATATTAAGGATCTGTTAAGGACTGAATTGTGTTTCCCCAGAATTCAGAGGTTAAAGTACTAATTCCCAAGGTAACTGTGTCTGGACTTAGGGCCTTTAGGGAAGTAATTTAAGGTTAAGGGAGGTCACAAGGGTGAGGCCCTAGCCTCATAGGACTTATGTCCTTGTAAAATGAGGAAGAGATACCACAGAGATCCCCCTCCATGCATGCACAGAGGGAAGGCCATGTGAGAACACAGTGAGAAGGTGGCCATCCACAAACCAGAAAGAAAGGCCTCACCAGAAACCGATGCTGATAGCACCTTGATCTTGGACTTCTAGTTTCCAGAACTGTAAGAAAACACATTTCTTTTGTTTAAACCATCCAGTCAGTGGTACACATTATGGCAATTCAGGCAGACTAATATAGGGTCCAAAGAGATAAGCTATGACAAGAAATGTACCGTGACACACAAATGAAGAACATTCATGTGGTGTTGATGGTCTGGGTCTACGGCCAGGTTGTAAGGGAACGAAGGGGAGGTGAAGAAGTGGAGAGGGCACATTTTGACTCCTCCTTTGGAATGTGAAAACATAAGACAGAATAGCTTGAGGATTTAGTACAGTGGAGAGATATTTGACAGGATGGGGTCAAGATCCTTCCCATAAGTACCTGTAAGAGATATGGAGATCACCAACCCTGAGAAATGTACAAATAGTATTTACACTGGCACACCATGAGGTTGGGCCATTTCTCAAGAGAAGGGGATTAGGCGATATTTAATAGTCCTTCTAAATTGGGTGTTCCCTGAATTCAAAGGCTATGCAAGCATGGACCTTTTAAGTCTTCTGGCTTGTGACTCACTGACAGAGCGTGAGATTGATTTAATTATTTGCTTTGCACAGGAAATATCTTATTCTTCTCTTAACACAAACTGATTTCACACGAGGAGGTAAATCTGAAGCACAGAGGCAGTAAGACCAAGCAGAGGATGGTAGATTGAGTTGTAAGATCTGTAACCTCTCTGTTTCTCCAATTTCCAGTTCTGATCTGGATTTAATATTCATGGTATTGGTATTGGTGATTCTGTTCTCCTCCCTCAAGGCTACACGTCTACATAAATGAGGTCCCAGAGTAAGTAGTGGGGAAAGACTGGGTTTGAATCCCAGCTTAGCCACTCACAAAATGTGTAACCCCAGCAAGTCACTTAACTTTTTGAATCTCAGTCTTCTTACCTATTTCATGAGGTGGATTGAGCCAGGGTCTGCAGGTAGAGTGTATATGCAAAGCCAGCCTGGCTTCCCATGCACACACCTGGAGGAAAAATAATCAGTCCTACCCCTCATTTCCACTGAGCTCAGATATAGACAGCACAGGGAAGCCTCAATCAGTGGATTCAGTCGGCACAAGAAATAAAATCTATTTAACTTCCTGGGTACCAGATGATGTCTAAGTCCCATCCAGTTCAAATGTTTCCAGATTCTGTGATGCCAATGTGGCAAAGTTCTAACACAAACAGAGTAAAGGGTTGGGAAAAAATAAGTTGAGGATATAAGAAAAAGAAAAATGAAGGGTGTGGGCCGGGGGGGCGGGGGAGAGGTGCAGGAAGACACAGTCAAATACGAAAGATGAGAAGGCAACTCTCTGGTTTTAAATGGCAATAATTCAGGTCCTCCATGCCTCCTGGTGTTAGCTAGGCTGGGTGCAGGTGCATGAAGGAGGGAGAAGGTGTGAGACCCAGGAGGTTACCACAGTCCCCATTCACCCCATTCTCCTCCACAGATCTCACTGCTCTGGGCCCATCGCAGCTACATGGTCAGGGGTGTGCTGGTAAATGTTTAGCAACTGACTTTCAGGGAAAGAGAGGAGATAAGCTCTGATTTGTAGCATTTGCCAATTTCTGTGGCATAACCATTCCCATCACTGTCAATTTCTAGCTACAAACAAAAAGTCACTGAACAGAGGTTGGAAAAGATGCACACAATTGGCTTTCAGGGGCATGTGTGAGCTGAACTCCAGCACTGCACTAGGTGGGGAGGTGGGTGAAAGACCACTAACACCTGCTGAGTATCACCCTCAGAATTTTACATTATTATTCCATATATATATATATAGAGAGAGAGAGAGAGACAGAGAGACAGAGAGAGACAGAGAGAGACAGAAATGAGATGTTTTTATGGGGTTTCAGATTAAATTCCATTTGCTTTTTACCAAATGTAAGTGTAATGGTATAACCAGAATGATGCTTGGCTCTGGGAAGCAGAAGCCCAGTGAGGCACAAAGAAATGATGGCTTATCTGGTTCAGCCAATTCCAGCTGATGGTGCCACATGAAGGGGAGACAGACCATCTGTTGGGAGCCCTCTACCCCTGAGGTCTTTCAGAGTCCACCACCCCTCCCACTACCCCTGGCTGTTTTTCCTCCCATAACATCTCCTGCCTGGGTTTCATGTATTCAGCACGTGTGTGTGGATCATTTACCACATGCTAGGCCCTGCGCCTAGCACACACACATATAAACACACACATATGCAAGCTAGGAAAGGAGAGAGACATAAATATGACAGTGGAATACGTGCACAGTAGAGTCTGGTCTCCTTCTCATGTTCCATCATCTACTCAGCAGATATTTATAAAGTGTCAGTCCTGTTATTTATCCAACAGTCTCTCTGCCCAGCCACGACGCACCAGGTTCTCCATTAGGTAGAGTGGCAGCACACATAAAGGAGAAATCAGCTCTTCTTCAGTGGATGTTCTTCAGGTGGCAGTTGAGCAGGGTCTTGAAAGACAAATAGAATGAGCATGCCTGGCAAAGAGATTACAAGTGCAGTTGCATACGGGAACTACAAACATGGTTGCATGAGGGGCGTGTGGTTCTGCTGTGTGCTAAGGAAGCAAAGATACAATCCCTGTTCTGGAGAAGCCCACGATCCTTTGGGAGAGACAGACTTTCAATTATAATGGCAGACCACCCCCATAGAGAAAATGCTTTCAAGTTCACACATACATACACACACGAACACACACACATGCTTCTCACTAATGGGCTTATGCTAGATACTGAACAGAGAATAAATATGGGGTCCACTTGGTCCTGATTTGAATCCTTCCAGGAATTACAGGCAACACAATAAAGAGTAAACTCTCTTAAGAGGTAGAGACAAACTTCATGGGACTTCAGATCAGAAGACATTGTTTCTGGAGGAAGACATAATCAGGGAAAAACTTCATCAGGAGGTGATGAAGGACTGAGCAGGATCTCGGGAAAGATAGCTGATTCTGAGCACAGCACGTGCATGCCTTCCCCCGCCCAGCATTTGCCGGGCACCTTCTAGGAGTCCACGCTGTGCCAGATGTCGAAGGAGACAGCATGCTCTTTCATGTCAGCGTGCTCTCTCTTGTACTTAGGTGAAGGTGCCAATCATCCCTTTCAGTCTGGCCAGCGAGCTCCAAAGAGCCACAGCAGAGATGTCACAAGCTAGAATCTCTGGGCACTGAGGATGGGGGTGGAAGAGGAATTAGGGAGTGGACAGAGGAAGAAGGGCAGCAGGCCAAAGGAGTAACCCCTTTGAGGGTTCAAGGTTGAATAGATATTCTTATTATACCAGAGGCAGGGGCGGGGGGCAATGTCTCTCTTAAGACATTCTACTGAATTCATTACTTAGGTGAAAAAAACGAAGGTAAAAATAAACCTCCTAGGGGCACCTGGCTGGCTCAGTCAGTAGAACAATGTGGCTCTTGATCTCAGGGTCGTGAGTTCAAGCCCCACATTGGGCATGGAGCCTACTTAAAAAATCATCACCATAACAACAAAATAAAGAAATAAATAAAATGTCTTCCTTAAAAATAAATACATAAATAAACCTCCTAGAACTGGCAGGAATATGTGTTCTCAAAAAACAGGAGGGCCCTGGCCTCCGTGCAGATAATGCTACACTATAATAAGATTGACTTGTGACACAGACTGGACCCTGAGATCTGCAGCACAGCCTCACCCTTGTGGCACCCACACCTGCCCGCCCCACCTCTCCCGTCTGAACTGGCTGAGCGTGTTCTCCTCGTGGAACCTTTAATCCATAATGGTGTGGCAAATAGCTGCTGTACCGCCGGTCCCATAAGCAGCTGCCTGGGAAAGCTCCTTCTATAACTCATATCCAGAACTAATAGAACTTTAGTGAATTGAATTCTATTAAGTCCAAGGCTTTCATGGTTGAAAGAAACTTAAGGAGAGAAAGAAAGGATAAGTTAATGTTTCTGTAACATCAGAGAGTTGCCTCTCTAAGCCTCTCTCCAGAAGTCTGGGGCCGAGTCGCTGCCACCACAGTGCAAGGGAGGTACAAACGTGGGACTGATGCCCTTCTCAGGGCGAGAGCACAGGCTCGGGGCTGTGAGAAGAGAAAAGAAAGACAACAGCTCCCACTTCAACAAGTGTCAGGCATGACTCCAAGCTCAATAACAACCCTAGAAGGGAGGTGTATGACTATTATCCCATTTACAGATGAGGCACTGAGGCTCAGCGAGGCTAAGTGCCTTGCTCATGTTGCACTGTACTTACTGTAATGAAGGGGCTGAAATTCCAACCCAGGTACCTCTGCTTAGGGGTTAAGAGTCAGACGTGCCGGAGCTTCAATCCTAGGTCTGCCTTATTAGCTGCAGGAACTTGAGCAAGCTATTCTCTGAGTCAGTTTCCTCCTCTGTGAAATGGGACTAATCCTATGCCACACAATTCATATGAGAATCCCACGCAATTAAATGCATGTAACAGTACCTGGCATCTAGTGAGCTGTCCATGCAGGGAAACGTTCATGACAGTAGGGGGCACTAGTTGTGTCTCAGAATCACAGAATGTCATACCCTAGACACCCTCTAATCCAATCTGGAATGACTGAAAGGATAAATAATAGATGAGGAGGTCCAACCTTCTCATAGCTCCTGGTGTGTTGCAGGCTATTAGCGCAGAACGATCAAAATCTATAGTGCTTTCTTTTTTTTTTTTCTTAATTTTTTTTAATGTTTATTTATTTTTGAGAGACATAGAGGCACAGAGTGAACAGGGGAAGGGCAGAGAGAGAGGGAGACACAGAATTGGAAGCAGGCTCCAGGCTCTGAGCCATCAGCACAGAGCCTGACGCGGGGCTGGAACTCACAGACCACGAGATCATGACCTGACCTGAAGTCGGCCGCCCAACCGACTGAGCCACCCAGGCGCCCCCTAGAGTGCTTTCTGAGTTGCGTCTAGAACCTCGGATATTCCTAATGTGGTCATCTCAAGTTTAGTCACTTAAAAACTGTGGGACCTGGGATATGTTACTTAGGCTTCTTCTCTGTCAATGGGGACAACGATAGCCAACTTCCAGGTCTGTGAGGATAAAAGTCAAAGTTTGTACTTGACACAGCATCTGGCATTTCTGTACAAAGACACTACTACCTCCTCTTAGGTACATACTTTAAAAGGAAACAATGCCTAGTGAAAGCTTTCTGGCCTCCCAAACACCTTCAAAAGCTCTCTCCCCCCAAAGGCTAAGGCGTTGAGCACCAGTCACCTGCATCTGATGTCCCACTGGATCTCCCTGAGTGGTAAGCCTGGTTGCAGCCTGCCTCCCAACCAGTCTTGTTTATCTCACAGGGCTTCGTGTGTGTGTGTGTGTGTGTGTGTGTGTGTGTGTGTGGTTGTTGTTGTTGTTGTTTTATTTTGTTTTGATTTAAATCAGCTGCCAACACTTAAAAACAGAGAGCTTTCATGTACATTCCAGATTCCCACAGGGCGAGAGTCAGCCTCTGCTTCCCTTCTTTCCCTGAAGCCAGCTTGTCCCACTTATCCCACTGGGTTTTTTTCATTCTTTCTACTTCATTGCATAAATTGCCTGCACCTATAGGCAGTTAAATTCATGACCTCTTTGGATTAAATTAAAAATTTCTAGGGGCACCTGGGTGGTTCAGTCAGTTAAACGTCTGACTTCAGATCAGGTCATGATCTTGTGGTTCATGGGTTCAAACCCTGCTTTGGACTCTGTGCTGACAGTTCAGAGCCTGGAGCCTGCTTCATATTCTGTGTTTCCCTCTCTCTCTGCCCCTCACCTGCTCATGCTTATGCTCTCTCTCTCTCTCTCAAAAATAAATGAATATTAAATTATTTTTTAATTTTCTGTTTCTACAGATTTTTTGAATGTAAAACAAAAACAAAAGGGAGGAGGCAAGGGCCTCCCATCAAAGTCTTTGAGTGACCCCAGTATTCCTGGTCCACCATCTGTTTAATTCAAATAGTTCTCTTTGTTCCTGACCCAGAAGGCGCAGGAGGCACCTGGACCCTGCACCAGCCCCTCTTGTTCTGGTCCCTCTCTGAGAGAGATTTCCTCCTGGAAGCCTTCTGCTGCTAGATTGTAAAGAGATCTCTCTTGTGAGACTCATGGAGGAGCCCACGCAGAGTTGCAGGGAATCAACTGCTTTAATGAATAATATTAAGTCGGTAGTGCCATCATTAATTTATGAAATAAGGATGAAATTAAAGATTGAGGAAATAGGGGAAAGCAGTGAGTTGGCCTGATGCCTCCCACCCACCTCCTGTCCATGTCCCCTCCAAACTTTTTCTCCCTGATGTAATTCTGAAACACTGTCCCCGGACTGAGCCTCTGAAGTACCGATAGGCTCTCCTTCTCCTGGCTTTGTGTGGAGAAAGCCCGAGCAGTCCACAAATGTTTAGTTGCCAGCCTGCTTTCAAAGCATCACCAAGAATTTGAAAGGAAGTCAATTGCTTTAACCACACTGTTCAGAGGAAGAAAGAGAAACACCGTCTGGGAAGTAGGTGGATTAAGGCCATACAGCCAATAATATTTGTGTCTGGACAGACCCCATCTCTTCAGGGTTGGAGGCAACAGTGAAAAACTGTTACTAATTTCGTCAACAAATACATATTGCAAGCCTGCTGTGATTACTGGAGATTCTTTGAGAATATAAAGAATTCTTAACACATGGCCCCAGCCTTCCAGTGAAGAAAACAAGACAAATTCACATGAAACATTAAGTCACAGATTCATTCTTTTAGGCAAGCAGGAATAGCAGGGCTATTTGCAGGAGGACAGATTCCCTTCCATGTGGCTAGGTGGCCCTGGGCAATTCCCTTCCTTTCTCTAAACCTATTTCCCCCTCTCTAGCAGAGGTAAAAATAATCCTTGCCTCTTAGCATTGTTGCATTAATGAGATAGTAATATATCTGAAAGTACTTTGTAAATAATGACCTATTAATTCAATGTAGCTCAACAGTAGTAGTAGCAGCAGCAGGAGCAGCAGCAGCAGCAGTAGTAGTAGTAGTAGTAAGTGAATACCTACTGTGGACAAAAGAACATGGTCAGCATGTGGCAAACTTAAGGTTAATCAAGAAAGATTCTTCTAAAAGTGATTACTAACCACATCCTAGTAAAAAGGTTTTACAAGAGACTAATCAGCAAAGGAAATATGCTGAAAGAAGAGATCTGAGTTCCAGAGAGGGAAGCCACTCAACGTTGGAAGGAACACCCTGGCTGCAAGGTCGGTCCCCCTGGGTTCTTGGCCTGTGCAACACCCCCTGGCTCTGCGACCTTGAGCAACTGGCTGTGCCTCTCTGTGCCTCTGACTTCTCATCTGTAAAATGAGGGGGTTGGATTCAATTATCTGTAGGGCTCCTCCCAGCTTGACAGGCTGTGATGTATGGTCTATGAGGGGCTGGGCCTTGAAAGCTGAATCAGATTTCAGTAGAGGAGTGGGAGCTCATAAATAAAGGCACAAGGGCAGAGACAGGAATATACAAGAGAAAGGGAGTAATAAAAAGGGTTGACATTTATTGAGTGCCTACTTTGGGCCCTGTTTTAAGTGCTATGTGTATTAACTCATTAAATCCTCACAACAACCCTACAAGGTAGAAAAATTACCATCTCTCTTTCACAGGGGACAAGATGCAGGTATAGGGAGGGAAGCAGTAACTTGCTCAAGGTCACACAGCTTGGTGAGAGCAGGCCTGGGATTTGAGCCAGGCAGTAAGATTCCTGCATAGTCTACATATACAACACCCAAACACTAGAACAAATTACACAGCATGGAATGGGATAGGTGGACAAAGTATAAAAGGGATACGCAATGTGACTTCAAGACAGTATCTTTTCTAGTGGTCCTTTCTGTTCCCCTGAGCAACAAGTCTGAGGCCATGTCTTCTGCCACTGGTCTACCTCGCCAAGTGCTCTGTCCCCACAAAGTAGACTGCTAGGCCAGAAAAACCAAGCCCTTCATAACGAAAAGCCAGACAGGAAAGGGTGATTTGAGATCATCTGCCCAAATTCTTTTCCACCAACATTTTGCTGATTTGGACACAGAAGAATGCAAGCGACTTTCCCAGGGATTGATTGATTGATTGATTGATTCATTCATTCATTCATTCATTCATACTAAGTATCTCCTAAGTGTCTTTATGGTAGAAGGCCATGGAGTTAGGGCTGAGCTAAACACAGATTAAACAAAGGTAATAAAGAGAAACAAGTCACCTGATGGGGAAACAGAAAGGATGCTGGGAACTTGGAGCTGGTGGATTTAACTTAAGGCCAGGGGACTCGAGGATGCCTTGCTTTCTACAGGAAGTTGTGTTTTTTTCCCCAACATTTTTATTTATTTTTGAGAGACAGAGAGAGACAGAACACGAGCAAGGGAGGGGCAGAGAGAGAAGGAGACACAGAATCCTAAGCAGGCTCCAGGCTCCAAGTTGTCAGCACAGAGCCCGACCCAGGGCTCAAACCCACCAACTATGAGATCATGACCTGAGCTGAAGTCAGTCGCTCAACCAACTGAGTCATCCAGGCGCGTTAAGTTTAAGCCGAGCCCTTAAGGGTAGATTATTTAATTATAGAGAAAGCAAGGAATAAAACCAAACAACAAGCGCCCAATGCCAGTCTACCTCAGGCTCTGTGTTAGAATGTGAACAAACTGTTTCCTCTCACTATCCAGCGTTTTTCTGCAGAGAACGAAGTGCATCACAGAGACTCTCTTGGCTCACCAAACTCCACTGTGAGAGAGGGAGGGGGTAAGACTTATTATTTCTCCTATTATCTCCTATTACTGTTTGCTTCCATTTTTCCCAGGGTTCTGAATTTGTAAAACAGACTGGAGTTTTGATGTGACCTGGATTATACAAACACCTGCGTGGATGTCACTGCTGTTTTCTCTCTCCAAGAGAAATGACTGCAAGTGTGTGTGTTTGAACCACTTGGTCATTATACCATTTGAGTTTTCTCTTTTCCATGGCTTATTTTTAGATTTCTTCTCCCATTTCCCAAGCTCTATTAGAATAAGGTTTTCATTTTAATCACGCTCTCTGGGCAGGCCAAATTTAGGCATAATGAAAACAAAAAGTGTTATGCAAAATGAGACGGTAGAGGAAGCCCGGCCAGACGCGTGCGCTGCATCTCCAACACATGCTGGCCCGAAACAGCGTGCAGGTTTTCCAGGCTGGCTGAGCTCGGGAGCCGACGCTGTGCCTGCTGTTCTCCCCCAGAGCAAGACAGCCCATTAGCACTCCAAGAACATTCTGTTGCATAAGTAATGCAGCTTTGAGCTGCTCTGTCCCCAGTCTCTTCAGCAGCCCTGCAGCAGATAAAGGGTTTGGTAGCACCTAGCCCAGTGTGGGGTGGCCCTTGCTGTAGTGTCTCAGTGCCGCAGCTTCTGCAAAGGGAAATGAGGCAGGTCTGGTCTTGGACTAGGTAGGGCCTCTGAATGTTCCCTGCAACCTGCAGATTTACTCCCTGGCGTTTTGGGTCTATATCCCGGCTGCACCTGAGAATTGCTGGGAGGGCTTGTAAAGTTACTGCTTCCCCAAGAAGACCCCCCAGATCAAGTGAATCAGAATATCTGAGGGTGGAAGGTTTTGTTTCTGTTTTTGTCTTCTTTCACAGCTCCATCCTCTGCTCCAGCCCCACCACAGGGTACTAAAGTCCAGCTAAAGTGCAGAACCTCTGTTCTAGGACAGGAAGAATGGGGAAATGGGAGGGACATATTGTCACTCCAAATGTAGTCCTTGCCCCCTCCTCTATCCTATCAGTGCCACCTGGTAGCCTATTAAAAATGCAGAATCGCAGCCCCCGACCAGAGCCTACCAAATCAGCACCTGCATTTTAACAGGTTCCCAGGAACTCCAGGAAATTCATATTTGCCTTATGAACTGAAAACATTGCCTCATTCACCTGTATTTTCATCCAAGGTTATGTGTAAAGCCACCAGGACTTACATCTGGGAGCCTAGATTCAGCAGTCAGACACCGCGAAGATCAAAACCACTGTGCTGCTTATTTGACGTAGCATATGCTGTACAACCTTTTCATGTTTCAGTCTCCTCATCTATAAAATGAATTACAGTGCTTACTTCACAATTCTGTGTGAAAAAAATTAGTTAACACTGTTTGAAACAGTGCCTGGCTCACTGTGAGTATTCTCGGAGTGTTATTAATTATTGTCACCAGGGCGGTGATTGGGTGAAGACTGAGACTCCCACTCACCCAGGTGTTTTCATATCCCCCTATTGTGGAGAAAAATTATGCACAATACAGAAAAATTCATTGTCATAGTAAATTGATGTCACCCATTGGATGGCAGCATTTATGTCAGGGGATTAGGAAAGGGTTAAAACATGTAGTTGCATCATGAGGTTTGTGTGCCTTTGCTCCCTTTTGCTCAAGTGACTTCATTCTGAGAGCTACCGTCTCCACAGTCAGCACTGATAGATGTTACCAGAAGTGACAGCTTGCCTTATACCATTCACATTCCTTGTGATGCTACCCTTAGTGGACCAGAATGCAACATGTCTTCCTTGGGGTTGGGTTGAGTTACAGACGAGGAACAGGCAATTCCAGTGCCCACATTCACCTAGCAAGAGTGTGGGAAACATCTGTCCCTGTAATTAGAATCCCTTGGGTAGCAGGCTGTGGTGGTTTTTAATACATCCACAAATTCTTAGATACTCCTTTCTTTAAGAGATGGAACTTAATTCCTCTCTCCTTGAAAGTAAGCAAGAATTAGTAACTCACTTCTAATGAAACAATGGGGTAGAAGTGACAGTATTTGACTCCTAAGATTAGATTGAAGAAGGCATTTCAGGTTCCTCCTTGCTGTCTCCTAGACTACTTGTTCTGGGCAAAGACAGCTACCATGCCATAATCCCAGTCAAGCAGCCTTGTGAAGAGGTCCACATAGCAAGGAACTAAGGCCAAGTGCATAGGCCATCATGCAAGGAGGTTCTCCAACTCCAGTCAAGCCTCCAGGAGACCGCAGGCCTGACCAACAACTTGACTGCAATCTCAGGAAAGACCCTGAGCCTGAAGCATAAAACTAAACTGTTCCTAGAGGTCTGACCTGCCAAAGCTATGTGGTATGGTAAACGTTGTGGCACCACATGGAACCATGTGGAACCTAGCTATGTGCCAGAGGAGGATGAGGAAGGTTGTGACAGTAAGAGAGGGCATGCTCTTCTACCTCGCCTTCCACCTTTTCCCACCCTGCCTGGTATTCCTTTCCTTTGTATTCTCTGTTACCATCCCCACCTCAAGAATCTATCTCTTGGGAAAACTGGAATGAAATAGCAGTAATATCTTTTTTTTTAATGTTTATTTATTTTTGACAAAGAGAGAGAGAGCACGAGTGATAGAGGGGCCGAAAGAGAGGGAGACACAGAATTGGAAGCAGGTTCCAGGCTCTGAGTGGTAAGCACAGAGCCTGACGCAGGGCTGGAACCCACGACCAAAGCCAAAGTCGAACATTCAACTGATTGAGCCACCCGGGCGCCCTGAAATAGCACTAATCTTGACAAGTTTCTCTTACACAGGAGATAAAGTGAAGGGAGCCTGACCTGAACTTCTGGACCAAGGGGGCCTCTTGGTATGAAGTTTTAATCCCTGAGACTCAATCCTCCTTCCCTGACAGGGCCAAGACCAACCACCACAAATGTGAATGAAATGGAGGCCAGCACCCTCCCCAGCCCCGACCACCCACACTGATTAAGTTCATCTGGAGGGGTACTGGTGTGCTCAATTACTCCAGACCACTCGGCTTCTTACATCTTCCCAGCACTAATTGGAAGACCTCTGGAATACATTTCACAAACTGGATTGTCCTGGCCTCTCTGTTGTTCCCATTCCTCAAACCTGAGGAAAGAGAAGGAAACTCAATCTCCTTCTGCCGGCCCTGATTAAGTCTCAGCTAAGGGAAATCAATCTTGCCTGAACTGCACTTCCCCACAGTCACCCTCCTAAAGATGAGCACAGACAAGGGATTTGGGGACTGAGGGTCCACTCCAAGGTGGCTATTCCACACATTCTCCTGACATTCCTCATGGCCTGCTGGGAAGTAAAAGGGTCTCGGGAAACTTTCTCATTCCCCACTTACCTAGCTTCTAAGCCTCAAATCAGGCCTTCTTCTGAAAGAAGAAATAAAGATAATGTCTGGAATTTACATTGTCTTTATCCCCCAAGGAGTCCACAGGATTTTATGCACATTTTCCCAGTAATCCAGTAAAGTCAGCTTCCAAAATACTTTCTCATTCAACCAAGAGAGGAACAACTGCGCAGAAAGGTGAGTAGTTCTGTGTGTCCCCAGTGCCCAAGGAGGAGATCAGGAATTTTACCTGGTTGGTCTTGGACCACTACTTAGAATCTGCTGATGGCTTATGGGACCAACTGAGACAGCTAAAGTGCCAGAGCAATTAGGGCAAAGAGAAAACAAAGGCAGAACCAGCTCCCAGCTGGGAGAAGGCAGAGGAACTATGAAACTGGCATGGCTGAATCTAAATTCTGACCATTTGATACGAGCACCATCCTGGCCTCATGAGTAGTCAAAGTCATTGTCTATTAGTCATGGGTTGCCTCACTTCAGCTTGGCAGTGGCTATGACTGAGTGGCTGATGCCCATCTTGTTCTCTAGGACGTTGGCAATTTGCAAAAATTGACTAGAGCAAGTCCCTCTACCTCTCTGAGCCTCAAAGAGGTTCCTCACTCATACAATCCCCACCTCTAATGTTCTAGAAGTTGACAAATATGAAATCTTTGGAGATGTAGCAATGGATACAGGATAGGCATTGGAAGACTTAGATTCTAGTCTCAGTATATTAGCTGGATGTGTGCTGTGTGATGTTAGGTGAATCATTTGACTGGTAACAGCCTTGGTTTCTTTGCCTACAAAATGAGGCAGTTAGTTGGTTATACTGTCCCTAAGGCTCCTCTCAGTCTTAGTCTCCTTCTCTAAATTCAAGGACTGTATACGGAAGGAGCTATAGTAGAGTCTTTTCCAGATACTGACTCTTTTCTATGTTTCATCTCTTTACCTATTCATCCATTCATTTGTCATATTATTTGTTGAGCGCCTATTAAGTGGCCAGATCTTCCGCTAGGCCCTGGAGTATAACGATAAGAAAGATGGGCAAGGTTCAATCCATGACTTAATTATAGTTAAGTAGGAGAGTCACGGAGTTAAATAAATACCACAAAGTGTGTGTGAAGTGTTAGAGGAGCGAGAAACCTTGGTACTTCAAAGAATGTAAGGAAAGTGGATAGGGCTAGACTATGAAGTACAAGGTAGGGAATGGTGGCCATGGAATCTGGAGAATAGACAGGAGGCAGATCTGAAGGGCCTGATATTCTGGTTAAAGAATGATGTTTCTATCTAAAAGAATCTTAGAATAAATCATTGAGTGATTTTAATCATATTTGTAATATAACTAGGTTTCTGTCTTGAGAAGATAATTTTGTACACAAACAAACAAACAAACCAACCCACTATAGTGCAGCAGTGACTAGATAAATGAAGACATAGGAAACGAGCGCAGAGGCCAGTGCAGTGATCCAGGCAGGAGATGACTTGGACTTGGAGCAGGATGGAGATGAAGAAACATGGAAACATCTGAGAAGTGTTTAGAAGCTAAAATCAAAACATCAGAAAAAGCAATTAGACACAGAGAGGGAGGGAGATAAAACATAAGAGACTCTCAAAGACTAAGAAAAAACTGAGGGTGAGGGGGATGAGGGAGGGGGGAGAGGGGGTGATGGGCATTAAAAAGGGCACATGTTGGGATGAACACTGGGTGTTATATGTAAACTAATTTGAAAATAAACTACTATAAAATTAAAAAAATAAATTTATCTACAGTTAAAAAAAAAGAAAAAGCAATTAGATGTGGAGATGGTGGGGTTTGGAAGAAAGTGAACATAAGAAAGATGTTCTGGAGGCAGGGGCATCAAGAGTAAGATGCCACGTAACCCGCAGCTTGGTCTTGTGACTTACGGAATGCTAAAACCCAACAAACTACGCTTTCCCTACACAAATGCTCTCCCTGGGACCCCTGGGACTGGACTGTCCTGTGCTGACCTACGGCCCTCTCCCCAGCAGCTCTGTCGTGGCCCTATAGTTCTGTAGGAATGACAAACAGACCCTAGTTCTGAAATCAACAGAAAGCCTACCTATCAATCTAGGGTACTAGAAATCCAATTGCAAAACCCCAAACTTAGGGAAAAAGGAAGACAGAGTGGCTGTGATTTTTAATTTTTGTGTGTGAAAAATCAAGATAAAACAGGAAATACCCTGTGTTTTTTTGGCATCTGGGCTTGATTTACCATGGGCTTTGATATATCACCATGACAAAATTCTACAATGAGAATCATCAAAACATTCTGAGTTACTACAGATAGTTTTTTTTAGTTGGTAAAAAATAAAAAATAAACACCACAATCTTAGGTCTTTACCAGGATCTCTCCTTTGTTTCTTTTCCTTTCTCTCTCTGTCTCTTTATGTGTCACCGTTTACCATTCACATACTCAGTCAGTCTTATACAAGCCTCATGCAATATTAAAATGTTTACGCAACCCTTTCTGTGCTTGAAGCAGCAGCAAATGTTCCTTGTGTGCAAGGAATGAGGAGAATAATGTTCTCACACTCTCTCAAGAGAAAGTCCGACACCAGCCTGTCTTGCTCTCCATGATTAATCAGAGCAATAAATCAGATCTTGTTCTCCCCGGCTATCTGCCACCTCCTTGGGACCACCAAGCATTGACTGAACACTGAAGGGGGGATATCACCTAGTTTCTTTGCTCTAAGGAACAGAGAACTGGACTGGCACTCACAATGCTTTTATCTGAGCTCATGGCTGCAATTCTACAAGCACATGTTATGCTGGTATTAGTCAGATGTCAAACTTTAAACCCATTTAAGGGAGTTTGTTAATAGTGTGACATTTCAAAAGGTTTCCTTTCAGCTGCTGTACTCTTATAGGAGATTGATTTCCAAATATATGAAGTGAAATCCAAGTTTTGGAGACTTATAGTAAAATCAGTCTCAATTCAGTATTTTTAAACCAATGATCATATGATATTTGATGGCACAAATATTGCTAGAAGGAAAAGAGAGGCTTAGAGAGATCAAGTAATGGTCTCAGAACAGCACACACTTCAGAAGCAGCTCTGGATGCATAGTTTTTGCCAAGCCCAGGAAAATTAGAGTATCAGAGCTGGAAGGGAAGGCCGCCAAGGTCATTTTATATGTTAGGAGTCAAGGTCCAAAGAGGCTAAAGAATCTGTTCAAAATCCCTAATTTGTGGTTCACTGTCAAATGCAAAACCCCCCTGACCTTCTAAGAAGAAGAGGCAATCCAAACATTTCTAAAAAGAAACACACATGCTCCCTGTGGTTTGCTATAATGATGTGATGTTCTCTGATCCACAGGTCTTCTCTTCTTATGAGCTGCTCTCCAATGATGAGTTATTTATAGAGTTTACATATTAGAGATGCTTTCTGGGTTGTTTTTCCCCCCTAGTACTTAGTCTAATCTGTTCAGTGAGCTCTGTTGGCTGAGGGCAGGGTCAGGGACTTAACTGGCAGGCTCCCGCCCCATCTCAGGTGATTTAGTGTCCTCACTAAGACACTAGTTCCACAGCTTGAAAAAAATTTCTACCACTGACTTTGCAAAGGGCCCTGGGATGAAGGATAAATATGACTAAACTAAACCAGCTCTACTCTGAGAGCTGGCTGGAGGTGAGCCTGTAGATTCTGGGATCCCTCCCAAAATCAAGGAGCTAGGTGGGAACCAGTCCACGTTGTTGTTATAAGGAAAGAGAACAAGGACATCCCTTACTCTCAGTCCTACTGCATGGAGCCTAAGATCATTATCAAGCAAGTTTGCACCTGCTTTAGGCTTGTTACTATTGTTTTGAGGACAGTTGACTTAAATATAATCAGATTACAGGTCTGAACTTACATGAGTGAGGTGGGTCCACAACTAAGATCATTTTTACCTACAAAGGGAAGTATATTCTTCATTAAATTAATTCTCAGTGAATAATAAACCTATCCTAACACCACTGAGTTCTGGTGTTAGAAAAATCTGGTGTTACCAGTGCAAGACCAGTGCTTCTCTGAAGCCTGATGCCCCAACCTATGGATGTATGCATCGACATCTCAGCCTGATATGACCTTGGTCTGTGAGGCTCTCTCCTCCTCTTAGACTTTGATCTCTCTTCTCAGTACATACAAGTCTCAGCAAACACACTGGCTGATGGAAACACAGGAGCTGTCAGCCTTTTGGTTAAGAATTGAGATTTCCATTAAGTTGATGCCATAATTTGCCGTCTCTCCTGAGGTTTTGCTTTCCAATCTGGGCACCCTTCATTACTCCCTTGGCAAACTCAAGTGGCATGGAGTCGCTGGCTCTAGAGAAGTTTAACATTGACTTGGCTCCAACTTGCTGAAGACAGAGTGTTTGTATAGCCTATCACCCCTCTGTTCAATGTGGAACGGATGTTTTAGTGAGGTTCTTGGCTATAAATACCTTCAGGAAAACTTATTTTCAATCATTTCTTACAATTTTGTGAATAAATACATGCTTTGTCCTTCAAAAAGACACCAACAGCAAAGAGACCTCTCTCCTTTCAACTAAGTTAATCATTACAAAGGGAAAACAATTTCCAATCTTCAAAAAGTATGTCACTGGTAATGTCACTTTTCAAGATGTAGGCATAGCCCAGTATGCTCCATTGACAGTCATTACATCTCCAACCATGGGATGGAAGAAGACTCCACCAGGGAAACAGATGTAGGGCTTTCAAAAGAGATGTCAGCTAAAAATAGCCCTATTGATACAGGTTTTGTGTCCCAGTCAAGGGCTCTTATGACCCTGGTTATTCAAAGTGATCCAGTGACCAATAACCTCAACATTGCCTTGAAGCTTATTAGAAATGAGAGTCTCGGGCCTGCCCCTGACCTCCTGTATCAGAATCTTCATTTTATCAAGATCCTCAGGGTTCCTGTATGTATATTAAACTTTGAGAAGCACACTTTAGATCTTCCTTTCCCTGTGCTGTTAGATATGATGACTCCACCACAGGCTGAACTCCTAGTTCCTAATCAGCACCTCTCATGTTTTTGCTGTTTGCACTGTGGCCCATGTTGACCCAGTCCCAACACTGCTGACCCAAGTCAGTTTATATTTTTGGTTTCTCATCTTACCCTTACTCTAATTCACAACTTTTGTGGCAGTAGTGAGTCACCCAAATGCAATGCCTTCCTAAGGTCTGACACCTAGTAGTCAGCCTTAGTTGTTGATAAAAATCATTTAACCTGTCTAGGCTATAGTTTCCCCAGATGCTAAATAGCCATATACATATGTGTCACTCTCTATGGGACACACATGCCAGAAGGACAAATGAGGTCATTCATAGTTAATAGTGCTCATTATTATACAGCAAGTGCAGGGCATTATTTGTGAGCATCTGTCTGGGTTAATGGCCACTATCTCTTGAATAGGTTAACCATTTTCATTGCATGCTTAATTCTGAGACTGTTAGAAAAAATTGGGGTTTCACAGTGTTCTCTAACTTAGTAGGGTCTTATCACTGAAAGATCTCAGTGTACTTCACAAGCTTTATGTAAAACCTCTAGCAACAGGAAAGGAATCTTAAATAAGGGTGAATTTTCACTGCAAGTGAGGTCCTTTGTCTGCATTGTCATCTCCATGAAAATGAACAAGCAAGGGATTGTAATGTGGGATATCTTAACATCCCAGATGTTCAAAAGCCATTTCCATAGGACTCCTGACTAGTGACAGGAAGAGAGAGGGTGGAGGACCCAGAAAGCAGAATATCTGGCAAATTCAAGTAGCAATTTCAGAAATCTGGGAGTGGGGACTATTCTAAGGGAGGAGGTCTCACAAGCAGGAGTATGTCCAAGAGGCAGAAAGAGCCAAAATGTGTCAGAACTGGGAAACCTAGATGAAGTAAAGAGTAAGGGGTGGATCTCTCAAAGGAGTAAACCAAAGAACAACAACAAAGAAACTCAAAATAGATCGTCTTTGGAGGAATGTAATATGTCGAATGCATATTAGAGTGAAAGCATGTGCACACTAGAGTCTACACAAATGCCCTGGCTTTCCTAGGCATGTCTCATTGCACTACATATGTAGGTGTTTTGCCTGGAGATCTTCAAGTTTCTGAACTCAGCAAGAAATTAAAACCCTTGCTTCTTCAGCACATTGGGCCAGCCATTGACCATTGTGCCTGCTTCCTAATATTCACCTGTCTACTCATTTATCCACCCAGACTACACATATTTATGGAGTACCTACTATGTGGCAGGTTCTGGGTAAGGCAGTGCCTACCCTCATGGATCTCAAAGACTAGTGAGACTAGTGTCTCAAAGACATAGATTCAATAAGCCCAGAAATGAATGCAAAATTGTCACTCCACTACAAGACCATGTAAGGGAAGTTAGGAGGTTAGGAGAGGCTTCTCTGAGGAAGTGGCAGTAAGCTGAACCCTGAAGAATGTGTACAATTTTACTTGGCAAAGGGTAGGAAAAGTGTGTTCAGTAGAGGCAGAAAGAGGGCCAAAGGAGGGACAAGAGAAGACCAAAGTGCGTGGGGTGGAAAGCCCGGGTGGCACTCGGTGTAGGGAGGTGGTGTCATACTGCACAGGACAGAGGTCTGTTAGAGGACAGGACCTCCTGGGTAGCCCAGAGTCTGATCTCTTAAAAGTCCTCGTGCCCAGAAGGTCAGTGAGCACAAGACCTCTGTTCTCTCCTCTGTCAGAATCTCTGAAGTGTATCTGATGAAAAGGCAGTTCTGCCCTGTACCCCTGAATCCCTGTAAGAATGGTTTGTCCCTGAATCTGGAAGAAACTGGATAAAATAAGAAATCTAGCTGCCTTCACATTGTTATCAGGTCGGTCTTTGGACAAAGTGGCCGCCCATCCTCTAAAGTCTGAATTTTCACTAATTGAGTTGAAGAAGTGAGTCACTTATTTTCCATATTCTGATCTGTCTAAGAGACTAAAGTTAAACATAATGAAGGACGATTCAGTACATAGAATAATAGTTGCCTTTTACTAAGCACTACTCTTCAGGACTGTACATGTGCTTAACATACATTGTTTGATTTAATCTTCACAACACTACTACATAGTGAAGGCATTTTTAACTGTCATTTTACAACTGAGGAAACAGATTCAAAGATGTAGAATTTACCTAAGTAACACTGTTAGTAAGTGGTGGATTCAGGACTGCAGCCCATGTCTATTGGATTCTAATCTTACCTACAGGGAAGGGGCATACAGCCTCTCCTTTCCTGAAATATTACAAACACAACTCAAAACCTCCAGCTCTAGACAGTTTTGGTACCATTGTCCTTAGAAGCCTAATCACATGGTTTCTGGAGACCCCATATAGATTTTGTCATTAGCAATATGAACTATACTCCACAGCCTAGCCCAGACCTCATTTTCTCAAGCCTAGGAACATGGTTTTATCATATAAAGCCAACAAAACACAGCTGGGAGATAAAATGGAGAAAGGTATACAAAAGCACTTTGCAAACTGCAGAGGGCCACACTAATGCCTGATAGATTATTAAAATTATCCTAAAATATACATCAGGAATGTGAGACTCAAAAAGCCAGTGAAATCAGATAATATATCTAATAAGGTCACACATCTGGTAAGGTCAAAATCACTCCACGTCGCAGCCAAATGCTGTTTGGGGACCATGGGAGAAGAGTGCTTCTTTATGACTGGGAGCTCCAACCACATGGAATGTTTTTTGTCCACACAACACCCACCAAATTAGTAAAAATGTGAAAAATCTAGCTGAGTTAGTCAGATCTTGTGGGCCTGACACAATGCTAAATAGCCCATCTCATCAATTACCTCAACTGATTTGACAGGTTATTTTTGTAAATGGTTGACAGAGCTGGAGGCAGAAAATTCTAGAGAAAGGATCAACTCCAAACAACTAGAGCAAGGTCAACATGTATAAACTATATAGAGTGGGAAGGCACAGTAAAAGTTTTCAAAAACTATGGACAAACTTTGTTTAGACATCAGCTATAATGCCAATATAACAGACATTCTATCAGGTTAAAAATCCAGAAGAAGAACTGAGATTTAAATGAGGAATACTTTGTCCAGAAATGTCAACAAATAAAAGAGGGGAGTGTGGGGAGAAGAGATGAGGGGGGTAAAGAAGAGGGAAAGATAAAGAGGGATATGATTCTATATTCTCAAAGTATCAATTGGTCCCAAACCACTTTACTGCACCTAATTCAGAAGTCTTTCCACATCACTCACACCAAAACACACAAAGATCATAGATCCTTGATCTGCCTTCAGTGGTAACTGCAGCATTAACTGCAGTAAAAGCAGCATGCACATTCAATTCAAATGGTGGCACGCAAAATTCATTTGCACCACCTTTCAAAAGAGCACAAAGGCAGCGTAACTCATTCAGCTCTATTAGTAAAGACAATCTCCCCATTAGACAAGTTCCCATAAACTCTTGTGATCTAAGCCAAATAAAGAGGCAGACATCACTCAGGCCAGGCTGATGATGATAAATCAAGTAGTGACAAGAAAACAAGCAATTGTAACCCATGTCATTTTGTAGATCAAATGGTCTGAGTACCTTGATCGCAGCCAAAAAATAGGCAATAACAAGAGTTGAAGGCGAATTTCGAAGCTCTTGTTTACTCTAAGTTCATTCAGAGGCGGAAGAAATAAGAAAAAAATACTAGTAGGAGATTTACACGAAAATTCAGTGGCTATCCTATGGAGTGTTTACTTGCAGTCCAGACATACTGACATGACAGAGAAAAGGTCTTTCCATATGAAACTTCTGCAACCATCAGAATTCTATCTTCAAAATATATTACAGTGCATTTATTCCATGCCATTTTTATGAGATAAGAAATTATGAGTCTTCCTGTTGTACAGAACTAAAAATGAAGGTATAGAGCTTTTTTTCCTTCTCTTATAATCGCAGTAGTGGGCCATGCTGTTGTTTCACCTAGATCTCCTTGTACTGCCTCCTACTCATTTTGTGTGCACCAGCCTTCCCTCCCTAACCACGGTAGTATATGATCATAAGAAAGCCCAACTCCCTTGCATTGAGTTGAAACAATACCAAGACAAAACTTAAGTTCCATAATTCCTCTGCAAAATCAGGCCGCAGCATACCATCTGATGATGGTCAGGGAATGGGTGAAACAAGTGAAGGGGATTAAGAGTATACGTATCTTGATGAACACTGAGTAATATTTGAAACTGTTGAATCACTATATTGTACACCTGAAACTAGTACAACAGTCTGTGTTAAGGATACCATAATTTTAAAAAAGTCACTTGAATACTAATTTCCAACTCAAGGTATGCTTCTGGGAAACAAAACTGAGATAAAAAAGTTTTATTAAAATGCTATCACTCAGGATAGGCTACATTACACCATGAAAACACAGAATACCCAAAATCAATGGCTTAAAAAATAAAGGAATACTTCTTATTCATGCTACTTGTCCACTGAGAGTTAGGAAGTAGTCACTCTCTGCTCACCTTAGCCACTCGAAAACCCAGACTGATAGAGCCATTATCTTAAACAATGCCAATTACCATGACATAATGAAAAGACAGACCGAAAGTCTCAGCCAGCAATAAGTGTTCACTCTGAATTAACACATATCACTTCTCTTAAAACTTACTGTCTTCAACTAGTTTTATAGTCTCACCCAACTAAAGCAGGCAGAGACAAACTTCATTAACAACTACTACAGTAAATCAGAGCTTAGAATGTTGAGATCTGTTGCTTCTCTATGAAATATGACTTGGTTTCAATGCATATCAATCTCTCCCCACAATCTGCTTATAGACATTTTTTTTTACATGAGACTATACTGTTGGTTAGAGAACTCAAGAACTTAAAACTTGCTACTCTTCCAGTTTTACCATGGGGTTGGTAATATCATGGTCCTAGATATGTCTATGGTGAATGCCTTGTTTTCTCCATATGCTAAATGAGTTTACAGGACTACTTAATGTGGTCTTTCACTTTAGTCAAGATAGAATAACTGGTACAGAGTTTATGTCCTAATGAAAATACTTATACAATCAGAAAAATACATATGAAATCCCTGTTTTTTGACATTGGACATCAAGCAGAAAAAGACTGTGATTCTTGAGAAACAGGAAACAGATAATATGAGCCATGCAATTGACTCAGTTTTCCATCTGGAGGCACTTGATGGACTGTAGCACAATAAGATAGATCACAAACACGGTCTTGCTGAACCCAGGAGACAAATATTGGGGCTCAGGGATACTGAGATGGCTGAAATTCATGGCATATGGTACCAAATATAAGAGAATGGTGTAAAGAAGGAGATCCACAAATATGCACAGATGTCCTCTTGAGTCTTTGGCTAAACACTATACTGCATATGTAGAGGGCATGACTTCAAAGGGCTAGGAAAATAACACATACCAAACAAAAATAAATTATCAGAGGATAATTGTTTCTTTTTCTACTAGAGACTGTATCCCAATCTACTGGAGATACTGCAAGACATTATAATTCTCACCAATCATAGTGGAAAATCGTAATTAATTCAGTAGAAACACCAAAGTCCATGCCTTAAGAGTAGGCCTAAGTTAGCCCTAGGTTAAAGGCTGCTCTAGGTCATTCCTAAGAAAGTTTAAAAATAAATCTCAATAGGATTAAACTGACTCACAAGTAAATACACTGCCTGCCAGACAAAGTCAATTATTAAGAAAGACAACAAAATCTAAGCAGTCAACACTGTAGCATGAATAATGTCCACCATACAATAAAAAATCTCTAGATAGGTCAAAAAAAAATGTAATCCATTACCAGGAGAAATGTCATTTAGTAGAAAAAGACTGGAAATGATAGAAGAGATATTATAAATATGTTCAAAGACTTAAAAGAAAATATGAACTTAATGAAGAAACAAAGAAGCAATCATGGTAGAGTAAGGGTAAGTAAAAAAGAATCAAATAGCAATTCTAGAATAAAGAAATACAATATCTGAAATGAAAACTTCACTGCTTAGGCTTAGCAATACAAAACACTACAGAAGAAAAGATCAGTGAACTTGAAAACCAGGCAATAGGAACCATCCAAACTAAAAAGGAATAGAGAATCAGAGAGAAAAGAATGACAAGAAAAAATGAACAGAGTCTCAGTGATTTATGGGATTATCTATAACAGCTCCAAACTGAAAATAACCTAAATATTGATCAATAGGAGAATGTATAGTTTATAATTTAATATACAATAGAATACTATTCATCAAAAGAAAAAAAAAACCTTGATGCACAATACGTGTGAATATCACATATATTATGGTAAATAAAAGAAGCCAAACACAAAAGAACACATGTTGTATCATCCCATTTATATGAAATTGTAGCAAAATGAATCTATGTTGAAAGATACAAGAGTGACGCTTTCTTTAAGGGGTAGATTACTGGCAAGGGGCATAATGGGTCTTTCTGTGATGATGAAAATGTACATCTTTGGGGTGCCTGGGTGGCTCAGTCGGTTGAGCGTCCGACTTCGGCTCAGGTCATGATCTCGCGGTCTGTGAGTTCGAGCCCCGCGTCGGGCTCTGTGCTGACAGCTCGGAGCCTGGAGCCTGTTTCGGATTCTGTGTCTCCCTCTCTCTCTGCCCCTCCCCCACTCATGCTCTCTGTCTCTCTGTCTCAAAAATAAACATTTAAAAAAAAAAAAGAAAGAAAAAAAAGAGAAAATGTACATCCTTGATAGCGATGATGGTATGTAAATGCATTCAATTGTCAAAACTTCCAACCGCACGCTAAAGATACATGCATCTCATGGTATACATATATATGTATGTCCCTATAAAAGTCATTAAATAGTAAAAAAAAAAAAAAAAAAAGCAACGTCTATGTATAAGCGGTCAACAACATATTTTTATTTTGTAAGTACACACTGGTATCACCTTTACCACCCCAAATGACTTCCCTGTGTGCCTGAAGATGCCTAAAATTCCAATTCATTTAACCTTGAAGCCCTATGCCTGTTCATAAAGCAAAAGGCCCTTAAATGGGGTAACACTGAAAAACATTTATACCTTTATAGTGTATCAGCTCCTTTTCTAAGAATGTGTTTTTGGGGGATGACTGGGTCAATACCATAAGGGTAACAAGAGGTAGTTTTATTCTATGTTCTAATTTCTCCTCAATAAACATACATTACATATGTATTAAGAAAAATAAATGAAGTTTTTTTAAGTACATGGAGATCCTGGATGACTGGGCAGGGTGAAAGACCCTAGTAAGATGGAAAACTGGCAGAGGGAAAAGCAGCCAAGAATTCCAGAAGACAAGATTCTACATAAGTGTATTCCAATTCAGACCAGCAGAGCATTAGGATAATTGAGGCAATTTCCTACACAGAGAGACATGGCAAGATATCTTTATGGAAATTTCAAAATCAAAATGAATGCATTAAGTAGATCATGGCATGAGCTTCTTGTTATGGCAAAATAAACATCTTGTCATTCTCACCCCATGCCGCACTCTCTCCTGCTTCCCTCTTTTGCTTATATCCCTCCCTCTGTGTCTCTCTGGCATGACCTTTTCCTTACATCTAACAATGGAAAATCCCCGCATCCTTTAAGTGGCCTGAGGATCATTCCTGACAAGGCCTTGCTGAGTGCTCTCTCCTCTGAACTTCTGTGATGCTCAGTATGTCTTGTGAAATACAGCATGGCTTGGTAGTGTGGCTGTCTATAATAATGATGATGATACCAATAATAACCACCATGTATAGTTGTTTTATTATGTGCTACTCACTGTGCTTATACACATCAGCTCATTTAATCTCTATAGCCACTCTTTAAGGTAGGCAACACTAACCCAATTTAAAGGAGATGAGACCAGAGTTTAGACAAGCCAAATAACTTGCTCAAGGACACAGATCTAGGATTAGACACAAGGCTGTCTGACTCTAAAGCTTTTGTTCTTGACCACTGTACTACCTCCTTGACATCTGGGTCTCATTTGTCCTAAAACAAAAACAAAAGTTGATCTCTATCTCCATCTCAGTGTACTTACTATGTGACAGACAGAGTATTCTGTGTTCCTTAAAGGAAGGAATTATATTCTGTACATCTTTGTATTGCCTTCTCCATCAACATAGTGTCTGGAAAATAGATATATCTCAACATATCCTTGGAGGGATGAATAGATACACAACCCCATTGCAAGACCCTACTTCTTTCCTCAATTCCAAAATTTGCATTCTTAAAACCTCAAACAACTGAAATGAATACATAAATGAATACAAACAAATATTAGTTCCTACTTCAAACACAGTCTCAATGTTGGCTACCAATCACCGGGTTTTGCTCAGTCTCTTGAATTCCCTTCCAGACTTAAGTTCTACAAATCTAGTTCCTATTCTTCTGCACTTCAGAAATATCTCTTTCCTAATTTATTTTCTGTTGAAAGAAGATTACAAAGATAACAAACTACTATAATGCAGCTTGTATGAGATCTTAAGTTCAGGAAAGAAAACACTCAAGGCATTAACACATTCTATGTCACTAAATTTGGACCATGTAAGTTAGTGCTATCAATAGCTGGACACTCGTGTGACACATTGCAGTAGCCCAAGTACTTTCATTGGATTATCTTATCTGACTTTTGCACTTTGAAGTAGGCAAGGAAAGTTGAATTATCCCATTTTTACAGATGAAGAAACTGAGACTCAGAGAGGTGAAGGGATTGGCTAGTAAATAAATTCAAGATCTCAATCTAAGTCTTTAGGTTCTAGTTAGTGTTACCTTTCACTCACATCACAGTGTCTCTAGCTCACTGGTCATTCAAGACTGCTCCCCCTATTCTAACTATCAGTCCAAGTATATAATACAATCATTTTGTTAGTCCTGTGTTGGAGGGCAGAATCAACCCTCTTTCAGTTGAGTAAGCCATGATTTGTCAGACTGTTCCTGAATATGATTCCTATAAGTTGTAGTAATAGAAGGTTAAACCTTAAAAGGTCTTAGAAAGCCAAACTCTCACTATCTCAGTATCACATTTTTTCAAGTAGGGCCAACTGAGACCTAGAGAAATTAAGTGATTTTTCCCTCAAGATAACAGTGCACAGAATTAAGGCTTTAACATATCCAGCATACTATATACACACTAATCTGAGATTCCTCCAATGCAGCAACTTCTATTGCATCCATGACAGTTGCTCCTGTGTTTCTGCCTTTACCATCTGAATCCAGTTCTAACCCTCTGCATGTTAGGTAACCACAATAACCACTGCCATTATAGTTGAACCCCTCCCTGGAGACGGCCACCCAATTTTGCTCGGTGTTCTTGGGAGCCCTCTATTGGCCTTCTTGGTAATAGCAGGAAGCCTCTGCTGGGGGCTGTGGTTGCTGAGTCCTGGGAGCTAGAGGAACCACCAATTGGCAGAGTCAGTACAGCCCAGCCAGTACTGCGCATTTCAGTGCCATCTGACACACAAAATGGAGTGAAGAAATCTGTGTTTGCCAAATTGAAACAGGCAGACTTGGCAGTGAACTTCAGCTCCCAAAAATATCCATCGAAAATAATTTCTCCAGAAACAAAACTCTACTCTGAATCAAGGGCTTCTCCAGCCTTTCTTCATGAAAACTTCACCTTCATCCTCATCCTAAGTTCATCCATCTTTGCAGTGATAACATGCAAGTTGTACACATCACATATCTCCTAAAAACTAACTTTCCCCTGTCCTTCCTCCCTGCACCCTTCTCTTTCCCTCTCCGTCCTTCTTACTCTTCCTCCTTCTTTACCTCGTTCACTCCTTCCCTCCTCCCTCCGTCTTTTCCTTCTCATCTCCCTCCTTCCTTTCTTTTCTCTTTTTATTCTAACGATTTTTATCAGAAATGAACAGAGTGACCAAATTGGAACCTATCTCAAGGAATTTATAATCTGATAAGGAAAACATGACAGATATATTTATGACTTAAAAAGGAAAAAATATTAAGGACCCTAGGAGAAGTTTTAGCTAGATAGACCCTCATGGTTACAGTGAGTTACTTCAGGTAACAAGTGATTGATTGGAAAGACACCTAAGCACAGGAACTCAAGAAAAGCCTCATCATCAAACCTCAGAACAAGCAAGAACTGGAGGGTGAATCTGGACCTAGGGTTATTTCAGAAACTCACTGACCATCATTCAAATGCTCCACCAGGGCACACAGCTACATTCCATGTGCCTGGGTTTTTATGCTGCTGCTGCTGTTGTTGTTGTTGTAATCACTTAAGAATAGACTTTCTAACCACGCAGTTACTCAGCTCTTTGGGGAAGACCCTCATGCCTCTGGGTTAAGGGCAGTTATGGTTAAGAGGTAGTAAGAACTCTGGACATATCCAATGGCAATAAGGTAGCAGATGATGACCACTATCTTCCAGGCCTCCACTGCATGGACCAAAGCTGGGACTGAACCGTGTGGGAGGGAAGAAAGTAAGGAGGTATTAAGTAGGCAGGGCTCATTTCCAATACAGCAGCTTTGCCAGGTGCTATATTTGACTGTGTAATCTTGACAACAAAAGCAGTATGCTTTGAGCACCTGGAGCTATGCATACATCACTTTCACACCTAGTTCCATCCAAAATCTTCTCTTGCAAGCAGGGAGGTAACTGCATCTAGGGAACAATAGGCTCAAAGGACATAGATATTTGAGTAGCAGGATGCTGAGGCAAAGGGGAAGTTTTAGCAAATGCTCCAGCATTAAGGGCAGAGAAAATGAGAAAGGAGAAGGCCTCTGGCTTCTCATCTCTTATCAGGCTACGCTCCTGATTTCTCCTCCCTACTGTGAAGCCACCAACACATAGCTTGACCAAGTAGCAAGGGCAGGGTGAGTAGGTAAGGGTGGTTGAGTGAGAAAGATATTAGGGCTTGAGATTTGAATAATACTGACAATATGAGCCTGTGTTGATGGAGAGGAAGGGGAGGAGAAAGGGGGGAAAGGTGCTCATCAGCTAGAAAGGGTCTTTTAGTGCCCTACACCATGCAGAGATGGTCTCAATTATAAATTGGAATTATTGGTAGTGAAGTTTTGCCTTACTTTGTACCCACTCTCACCTACCAGGTACACACATACACACACACACACACACACACACACACACACACACACAGAATTTCCTCCAGTACACACGCACCATCCATCCTAAAGAAAGGCCCCTCACAAGCTATAGATATAACCCTTTCAGAAGACTGGGATTCATAGGGCTACTGTCTAAAACCCAAGAGTGTTTTCATTATCAGCTCAGTCATAGCAGCCAAGTCTGGGCACTTATGAATGCAGGTCTACTCACTTCCTCTCTCCAGGCCCTCCCTTGTCCTGCTAGCAAAGTGAAAATAAAACAAGTGGATCAGAGCCAACAAAGGCATAGTTGACACTCAATGATTTGAGTCACTGGAGGGGATCCTCAGCATGAACAATCTGTGCACAAGTAGTGAATCATTCACCCTGAGATCCCGGAGCTGAAGTTACTAATCCCTCAGGCACACAAATCCTAGATTTTTCTTTAGCAGTGATTCCCAAAGGGTGTCCATTGGTATCTTAATTCTAAGTAATATTAATATGAGTTCTGGAAGTAAATAAGATTCCATGGTCAAGTGAACTTGAGATCCTTTGGATTACAAAAGGTAAAACAGGTAACTTTGCTTCAAGACCTCCCCAATTCTTTCTGGTAGTTTTTAACCTTGAAGAAGGAAGTCCAGTTTACAAATTCCCCAAACTTCTTAAAGATTTCCCCAGAGGCTTTGGTTGAAGAACATCTCTCAACATCCATGATCCAAGGAATGTTTGGAGAAATGTGCCTCTCCAAAGTGCTCTTAAAGGGCCTCTATGCTCTCAATCATGCACAACATAAAGCCCTCATTTCCCATTCAAGGTTCATATTAAATCCTTCCTTGTGAAGGAAGCTTTCTCCAGTGGTCAAGTCTACATTTTGGCTCATGATTATAAGAAATTTAATTTAGGACTTGGGAACATAATGTGTTATATTTTTTAGGCTCTCCAGAGTCTGGCCTTGAAAACACTCTAAATGGTCCTCTCCTAGGCCAGTCATCCTGGCCTCCATCTGTTTCTTGTCACATTCCTTCTTGCCTCCATGTACTTGTCCACTGCCCTGCCCCACAGCCAGTTCATGCTGGTGCCTCTTTCTCATCAGCCACTGGAACTCCAAATCACCTATGATTCCATTGCTATGTTTTATTTTCTTCACAATACTTATCACCAAGTAAAACTGCCTTATTCACTTATTTATATGCTCATTTATAATTTGTCTTCCTCTCTAGAATATAAGTTCCGAGAGAACAATAACTTATCTCTTGTATTTATCCATCACTCAGAACATGGCCCATAGTAGGGATGTAAATATTTGTTGAATGAATGAGAACTTTGAATGATTTGTTGCTAATAACTTTTGTCCCATAACAAGTATCCCCTTGAAGGCAGAGACCACTGTCAGCACAGTTCAGCAGAAAGGGAGCTAGGGTAAGTCGGAGTAAGCCTAGGGTCAATAACAGTCCTTCCTTAGGGAAGCCTTTTGACCTCTGTGTGCTTCATTTCCTCCTTCACCAGAGAGGCTCAACTGATTCCTCATTCTACCTCCAACTCAGAGTAGGCACACGAAAGGTAACTGAATGATGAAAAAACATTTGCCACATCTGCACGATATTCAGTGAGTACCCAATAAATTCCTATTGAAATAAAAGTAATACACTGGGTTCTTTTGTTTATATAGGTGAGGGGGATATAATTCTTTGTCAAAAAGAAATAGGCATTTAAGTATTATTAAATTTTACTGGCACACATGTTGGTGTTCAAAGATCAATATTGCTCCTTAAATTTTCTGTTTCTACAGCCTGTTTGGTATATCCTGGTGAAAGTCTTCCTTTCTCCATCCATAGTCTTCTGAATGGGTCCAAGACCCACCCCCTTTTCCTGGCATTGAAGGCCATTTAACACTGTAAGAGAAGGAGGCTATCTTCCTCCGGAGGCCATCTAAGGTCAGGCCCCCTCCTTAATGGGTAGTGGTACGGAAGTGCTACTACTTCTACTCTTGCTGGTGGTAGTAGCAGTAGTAGTAAGAGGAAGAGGAGGAAGAGGTGGAGTGACAGTAATCACTGACACCACTTATTGAGAGTTTATCACAGAGAAACTATGTGAAACTTTTTGCATATATCATTTAATCTTCAAAGATAGGATCTATTGTTATTTCCATTTTATAGATGAAAAAAAAACAAGCTCAGAACAATCATATACCTTGGGATTTATAAACACAAAGACTAGACTCTTGCTGAGCTGTATAATCTATAAATAGACATGAAAGGAATAGGAGAAACACCTCTGCCACACTTGCCAACTCCCCTGTGAGGATACATGGGAAGAGAGGCTGGTGGCCCCACCGTCCACAGCACAGGGAAGCATCTCACTGCAGGTTGGATGTGCTTTAGGAATCACCCAGAGAAGCTCTGGTTCCAGGGGCTCCTTCTCCTCTCTGTAGGGTATAAGCATTCCCCTGTCCCTGGACAGGTAGCATGTCCCCTTCCCGAGGCAAACACAGTGAGCTGCTCACCACATGGTGGAAATAATACTGGGGAAGCTGGAGGAATGAGCATCTGGTGGGGCAGAAATGTTGACCCAGAACCTCTGGATCTGCTCTTATCCCCCTGGAGCTAAAACTCTGCCAGCAGCCCAAGGAGTTGAACAAATACTCCAGGAGCCCTGAGGTGCTAGGAAACCAACAGGGGATTTTAATTAAAAGCAACTTGCTGATCAGGTACATACTTAATGTTATAATTACCCAGTGATGACAGCACCATGAAGTACAGGCGAGCAGGAAGTACTGACCAAGCAATTTTGAAAGGTTGGTCTAATGCTCTTCATTTTTCACTAAAGCCTAAATTGAGTTTGTGCTTTCAGGGAATAATGAAAAAGACAGAAAGGGGAACATGACAATCCAGTTCCAAGGACCTGAAACTTAAAAGAAAAAGAAAATGGAAAAAAAAAAAAAAAGAAAAATTTCCTCAGAAGCCAAATAATGGCATTCATTCACTCATTTATCAAACTTTATAGAATAGTCCGTCTGTGCCAGGCACTGTGCTCAATGGCAGAAACTTGGAGGTGAGAGGGTGGAAGGGGGAGGAGGAGAAAAGGAGGGAGGAGGAAGAGAGACGAGAGAGGGGAAGGGTGAAGAAAAGTGGATAAGAGGAAAGCCTTGTCTTTGATGATCTTACTGTCTCGTGAGGGAGACAGACTCTTGGCTCCAAAAATACAGGCTCAGCTTAGGAGCCAACTGGACTTAAATCTCTCCACAAGTGGCAGGGATTTTCAAGTCTCCATGAAGTGTCCTCTTGGCTGCTAGCAAGGCTGGGTACGCAGCTGCCAGGGTCCATGGGGCCTTGAGGGCAGTGGGCCTTGAGTGTGCCCTAGTCCTCCCAGGAAGGAGCAGGAGGAAGGCTTTTCTTCCCAACCAACTTATCAGTATCGTGGGACTTCAATTCTCAAATCAGTACAGGAGGAAAAACTCACACAGAGTCAAACTATGCTTGAAAGTCCCTTAAATTGCCTGTAAAGTGCAGCAAACGTGCTTCGCCTACCACCCGGTTCAGAAAGGCTTTTTCACAAGCAAGTTTGAGAACCACTGAGCTAGACTGAAGAGGAGGAAGGAAAGGAATGTCTCTGCTGTCTTCAAGATAATTATCAAATTGCTGGTGGGGAGAGGGGGAGGAGTAGAGAACTCTAAAGAGTTTCCGCTGGGCTGCAGAGCTTTCTGCATTGTGTCGTAATACCTTGCCTCTAAAACCTTCATAAATGTTAATGGATTTGTTTGTTGTCTGGAGGGTTCCCTAGGATGGGGAAAGCAGGTGTGTGGGAAGGGAGAGACCCAGGCAAGTGTCAGTTCTGAGGTCCCTGTGGCTGTATCCTACTATCAGGTGCAGGACAAGGTGGGGGCAGCCTCACTCTGAGGGACTAGGTGAAAGCCCCAAGCAACGCCGTGCCTTGAGGGCAGTGGGCAACAGCCAACTTAGGAGACTAGGTAGAGATGCAAGCTAAGTTCACGTGACATGTAACGTGACATGAAGTCAGGGTCATGGAGATCCGGCAGCCAGAGAGCCAAACAGTGGACATGCCGCAGAGACCCTGGAGCGGGAAATACTAACTGAGGCAGCATTTGTGGATGGACATACCACAACATCCTCTGAGCATTTGTATTCTGAATCCAACCAGGCTATGCCCCTTCTCTCCCCATATTCCCCACCCCCTTGCAGCCTCCCCAGGGCGGCCTCCCAGCATCTACCCCTGCTGGTCCACCATCTCACAGGACCCACCTGGTCTTCTCCATCTCTGTAAGCCTCACCGCTTCTTCAAGGTCCCACTTAAACACCACCTCCCCCTGAGAATCTAGGCCTCCTACAGGAGGGAATGGCTCCCTGTGTGCCCTTCCTCCCACAGGCTAATTGCTGGCTGTGCTCACTTGACACCAGTCATTAGGTGGGGAATAACATGGACGTGAGCTGACTGGCTGACTCTGAATGTTACCTGTGACTCTCTGAGTATGGGCTGTACCTCAGCTTTCCTGTCTGCAGATTGGGATAAGAAAAGTAACTATCCCATGTTGCTGTGTAAGACTTAAAGGAGGTGACAGGTGTAAAGGCCCTAGAAGGTGCCCTGCAAGGGGCAAAGTGTTTGACAAACATTTTTCAAAAGATCCTCATGAGAAACATTTCATACCTCGCTGTATTCTCAGGGCCCCTGTGGCATATCATAGATTCACAGTGACTTGTGTGCTTTGTTTTATTAGAAGCTCATTCATTCAAGAAACATTTACCAAGCGCCTACACCAAGCCATTTATAAAAATGAACAAGATACATTTCCACTCCTCCACAGGCTCCCGAGAGCAAACCGCTGGCCCCGTGGTGCAGGTACCTGGCTGGGAGCACCGCTGAGCTGACTGCAGCAGCCTCCCCGCACCCAGGTTCCCTGAAGAAGAGGGGGAGGGGCAGGAGGCTGGGGCGGGGAAGCAGTTTTCTCCAACCACTCATTTCGCACTGTGCACTTTTTATTTCATATTATTTTCTATTTATTTCCCGCCAAACACATATACAACAGAGCATTCAGTTTTAGAGGACATGAATTTAGTGACAATAGGGGAAATCTGAGCAAAACTGAAGAGGAAGACCCAAATCAAAGGCTAAAACACAATTAAAAAATAGCCCCAAACTGGAAATTACCTAAATGCCCATTAACGGTGGAATGGATAAGTAAATGGTCACGTATTCATGCATCCTTTGGCTTGGAATATCCTTTGGCAATGAGAAGAAATTGTCGACAGCTACAGGCAACAACACAGATAGATCTCACAAATGTAATGTTCAGAAGCCAGAAACAGAGAGGCCGTAAGGTACAAAAAGAAGTGAGCAGTCAGAACAGAGACTCTCCAGGGAAGGAATGCAAGTGGAGGAGGAATGGTTGGGGGAAGAGGGGGCTTCAGGGCACTGAAATGTTGCATTTGCTGATCACCCAACCCAACATGTAGGGTTGATGAAGGTGTGTTCACTTGCGGAAATTCTGTATGCTGTTAACTTAAGATCTGTGAACTTTTCTATGATTAGCATATTTTAATACAATGATTTAAAAACAAGTGCAAAGCAGTCAACTATCAGGGATGCCCAAGAAAAGCCTGGGAAAGAGACGGAGAAGAAATTCTCAGTGGTGATGGCACAAAATGGCCCGTTTCCCTGCGTGATGCCTCCCAGCAGCACCCTGGCCAAAGACCCCAAGGATAGCTTCATTTGGGGTCAGGATCATCTGGCAGCCTTTGCAACCAGCTCCAGGGGCCTCCTCTCCTTAAGCCTGGCTGCCCAATCTGGTCCCAGACACTCCTCCTGGTGTGTGTCCCAGCACTTCCCAATGTGTTCTGTGAACTGTCAAGACTTCCCCAGGAGACAGAGAAATCCCTTGCTCATCTCTGCATGTATGCTTTCCTCTACCAAGCCAAACTTGTGCCCGGCCTCCTCCAGGACGCGTGGCCTGACTACCCCAGCACTTTACCCAGTTTTGGGAATCCTGCTTGGCCAGCCCACGTGATTGGAATTTAATGGGGATTTGTCTGGAATCCTTCACTGTGAGTTGTGTGTATACTTTCATCTCATCTCCTCACCTAGGTACTCAATCCTCGTTGAGAGAAGGAGTCACTTCTTTCTCTGCATCCTTTACTGTGCCTTGTACAGTGCCAAACACTCAATTAGGGGTGATCAGATATTCATAGATTGGCCCACCGGTTATATTGGGCCTTTTCCTCAATTAGAGTATAAGCTCTAATTAAGACAATTAACTGTCTTTATTGGATTGTAAGGAAATGTTTTAAAATTACAATGGCATGATATTGACCAGAAAAAGTCCTTCCCTGCTCAAAACCCTTTAATGGCTTCCCATTGACCTGAGCATAAACTGCAAAATCTTTCCCAGGATTTACAAGGCCCCTTTCACTGGGCCGCTTCGATCCATTCCCTCCTACATTTCCTCTGTCCTTCCTACCACACTGGGCTCATGTCACTATCTCAAAAGGACTAAGTTCTCTCTTGTGCAAACCCTTCTTCTGGAATAGTATTCTTAACCCCACTCTCCTCTCTGCTTTGACTAAAACCTAATTATTTCTCCTTATTTCATTAAAGTCATTTTCCCAGGAAGGCCTTCCTGAATGCCTAGACCACTGGTTCTCAATTTGGGGCATGAATCAAAATCTCCTGGAGGGCTTATTAAAATGCAAGCTCTCAGCCTTTCTGATTCTGTAGGTTTGGAATGGGGCCTGAAAATGTACATGTTTAACCAGTTCCCAGATAAGGCTGCTGCTTGTCTGTGGACCACACTTTGAGAACCACTGGTCAAAACTAAGCAGTCTCCAAAGACACTTTGGAGCACACTTTCTTGGGCACACTTGTCAGTGCTCCGTGTTTATCCTCCTCAGCAGACTAACTTCCACAAGGGCAGGGGCATGGCTGAACACATGAAAACAGGTATCTCACACTTTTATGGCACTTTAATGTTACTAAAGCACCTTCACCCCTAGCGTCTCCTTCGAGCTTTAAAACAACTCTGGGAGAAAAGCAGAGCACTGGAGATTGCTCCTGTTCCTCAAATGGACCTGCTGAGATTTGGGGTGCTCAGGGGACTTAGAACAAGAGTCAGACAGGCAGGAAACAGCAGAATGGGAGCTAGAGAACTTTTTCATAGTTTCGCTCTGCTCTAATCACATCAGCCTGTGAGGGAAGACAGAGAACAGAACAGAAACTGTTATCCGCTTTTCTCTTCCGTTCCCTTAGGTGCCTCCACAGGAATCAGAACTCCAGCCTGTTATGCCACAGTGGTCTTATGACCTGTGGCACCAAGTTTGATTCCTTGGAAGGCAATATGCTAAGGTAGCAAAGATAGTAATGGATCGAGAATCCCATACAACATCTTACCTTTCCACAGACATCACACCTTCCACCTGGGTGATAATCAGACAGGCAGAGGGTGTACAGCCCAGACACCATGAGCTTGCTCTGTGGTGACATCTACGTGACTCTCCCTGGCCCCTTCAGACTCAAAAACCAGGCCAGCTGCCTCACCCTCCATCATCCAGGCTCCCCAAAAAGGGCCACCCCAGGGAGGCCTTGGAGTATGACAACTATTGCTGCTGCATTTCGAAATGGCAACAAGGCCTCATGCCATGGGACAGACTTCTCAAATCCTGGTGGTAGAAGTTGGAATTGGAGGAGGGCCTGCCCAGCAGAGAAGTCCAACAGTTCTGAAATCTCCCTCCACAAATCTTCCCTTTGCCCTTAGTCATTCAGTTACAACTCCTGAAAACACAACCTAATGGGTGTGCTTGACAGCTGTGAGTGAAGAACATGGAGAAAACTTATAAACTGCAAGTTGCTATTATTATTTAAAAATATGATGACTTCCAAATTTATAGGTCCAATCCCAAATTCTCCACAGCCTGTTTGATCTCTCCATTTGGATATTCCGCAGACACCTCAAATCCAACATGTCCCAGAGCTGAGCTCTTTATTTCTCCTCACAAACCAGTCTCCCTGTCATAGTGGATGACACCTTGGTCCTTCCTAACACTTAAACCAAAAATCCAGACTTTGTCCTTAATTCTTCATCTTCTCTCTCCTGGATATCCAATCTCTCATCCAATCCTATTGTTTCTGATGTCACACAATCTCCCAGTGCCACCCATATTGCTCCCACACTTTGATCACACCAGTCCAGCTGCCATCATCTCCCCCTGGCTGTGCCCAGCAGCCTCTCAACCTGCCCCCCAGCTTCTACCTCCACCTTCCTCTAGGCTGTCCTCCAGGCAGCCACCTGAGTGGTTTTCTTAATCTATCAACCGGACCATGAGATCCTCCCATGTAAACCTCCTCAAAGGCTTCCCATCACACATGGAATGAAATCCATACTCATTCCCATGCCCTGGGAGACCCAGTAGCACCAGACACTGCCCCACTTCCCAGCCTCTCTGAAACTTCTTCCTCCTTCATTCACTCCTCCCTTAGAGCTCATCTTTCAGACTTGACGAGTCCCTCCCCACTACCAGCCTTTGTATTTACTGATCTGTCCACAGGGAATGTTATTCTCTAACCCTATGTCCCCCTATCCCACGCAGGATGGGTCTTTTTCATCCTTCATTGGTCAGTTCACCACCTCCTCAAAGAGGCTTTCCCTGCCCACACTATTGATATTAACATGCCCTGGGTTCTCTTTTATTTATTTATTCTCTATGGATTAATATCATTTGCTTAGTCAATAGCCCACTGTTACACATTTAGGTTGTTTCTAACTTCAGATTAACAATTCTGGGGTGAAACATTCTCACAATTAAATCTTTGTGTATCCCACAATTATTTTCTTAGAATAAAGCCCTAACATTTGAACTTACTTATTTCAGTCAACATATACATGTGTGACACTTCATTTGTATCAGGCAATATTCCAAATGCTTTACTAGTATCAAGTCAATGAAGTGTGTGCACAGCTTTTGTTTGTAGTTTTATAGTTTATAGTTAAATACACTGGTTTGTGTATTAATTTTATTGTGCCAAAATGTTTAACCCGCGATTCACCCTCTTAACAAATGTTTAAGTGCACAACATAGTCGTATGAACCACAGGCACAATGCTGTACAGTGGATCTCCACAGCTTACCCATCTTGCAGAACTGAAACCTCATGCCCGTTGAACAGTAACTTCCCAGGCCCCTCACCCCCAGCCCCTGACATATCCTCTCTTACATCTGGGTTCTTTTCCACGTCCTTTAGCACATTTTGTACCTTTTATCTCTGACTTTTTGTTATTGTTCTCTCTTCTCCTTTAGGCTGTGAGCTCCTTGAGGACAGGAACGACCTGACTTATTTTTCACTGTAAACGATGTAATCCATTGTAATCCTGGTGCATGGCACAGGCCTGGAGTCCAGGAAAGCTCAATAAGTATTTATTGAATGAACCGATGAAGGAGCAGGCACCGCAACCTTTAACATACGATATCTCATTTAATCTTCCCAACTCCCCTATAATAGCATTATTATCATTTCATTTCTAGACTTGAACACATCAAGGTTCATAGGTTAAGAGACTGACACCCATGTCAGTTTAAATGTTGGATTCATACTGCACAGTGCTGCTGCCTAGATGCACAAAGTGACCATCTCTTCATGCAGCACCATCCTCGTTTCTTGGGAACGACACAGGAAGAGTCATCCCCTTCTCCCTTCTACCAAGAAATTGCTGCCTCACACTCCTGAGGAAATGTAAATGTAAAGATGAGAACCTTGATTAATTGGCCCATACATAACCTTTAATTAATTGGTCAATATTCAAGGACTACACCCTTGAACTTTAGGAAAAATTAACAGAAGAGCTCCTAAAAATTAATTAGTAGAAATCAACACGCTGACTAAAGTCTCCATGCCTCTCTTAAATAAGTGGTTACAGGAATTGATGAGTCCTGGTTCTTTCTTTAGAACCATCAGGTCAGAGAGGATTGGACAGAGGCCCTATTCACTTTGTCTTAGAACAGCCATGGCTTTGCAGTTCCTAGCACAATCCTAATCAAAATCATGATCAATCCTGTCCAGTATTCCCAATTCTTCAATTATTTAGTTGTTTATTTTCCTATGATTCACTATGTGTATAGAATCATCAAATTTTAAAACCAAAAAGCACCCTAAAGATCATGTTTTGTTTCTTTAATGTGTGACCCCATTAATTCAGACAACATTAATTTGAAATTCATGATAATTATACAAACACTGAGTGAGAGGTATTGTAGTTCCTTCCAGTTAAAATATGCATCTTCTCTTTACTGATACTCCATCTCTTCCCAAGAAAGATGTGAGGTGACTACCTGATTAATGCATTGAGGTTCTTAGAGGGAAGAAGAGGAAAAAAGATGACATGGAATTGTGGGTTAGGACTCTTTTCTCTAGTGTCAGAAAAATCTGAGGTTGAATTTTGGCTCTGCCATTTTCCAGTTATATGGCCTTGGGCAAGTGACTCAACCTGGCCCCAGCTCTCTCATCTGTAAAGCGGGAAATGATCGTAGCACCTTTATTGTAGGGCTGTTGTGTGGAGTAAAGATAAATACTACATGTGAAGTGCTCAACGAAGTAACTAGAAATTACTGCAGCTATGACTAACAATGTAAGTCATCATACTGAAAGCACTTACTACATTTCAGGGATTTTACATCCAGGACCTTACTTACTTCTCACCTCAACCTTTTGAGACAGGTTTTACATGTCAAGAGACAGTCTGAGAGGGAGTTAGCAGTTCGCTCAAAGTTACCCATTTAGTAGTTACGAGAGCAGATATTTGAACCCAGATCAGCGTAACTCCACCATCAGATTGGTTTTGCCAAATAACACCTCCATGGAAAGATTCACACATAAATGGGTAAAGAAGGCCTGGTGGTGTCTTCTCTTTACCTGTGATGTGCACAAAATGGCTGAAAGAGTGAGTGTGTGCAATGCGGAGGAGATGGGGTTTCAATTTGCAAAAAAGCACAACCAATGGAGGGACTTGTGTCCCTCCTGGAAATAAACAAATGTGGACCTACTGTAAGAAAGAATGTCTAACTAGTGAAGCTCTTAGGTTAGGTAGAGTGCTGAATCCTAAATAAGATGTGCTCACAGTATTTTCTGCCTCTAGGCTTCTTTAGTAAATTGGGCCACAATTCTTAGGTTTACTTTTTAGCCAGGTCATCTTAGTTGACCTTGTGTAACCATATGTGCTGGTCGGGGGAGGGGGGGATTGTGGGGATGGGATTTGGGGGAAAAAAAAAAGAACATTACTTAGTGTTTGAAAAGATCCAGAAGGTGTGGATGCCCATCTCTAGGGAATTAGAACTGGACTCAACTTTATTTACCCTATTTAGAGCATGGAATGTACAGTACACTTTCAGATTTTGCAGGTGATGTTAAGTGTTTTTGGAGATTGAACTGGCGAATTGATGGAAAGAAGCCACAAGCTCCTATGAAACTATGTGAATAGGAGGGGAAAGCCTGCAGAGGCATTTTTCTCCAACTTAATAGGATTCAAAGCTCTGAATTCTCAGGATCTGGGGAATTCACCTAGAAGTCTTTCCTAGACTGGACTCTGTAAGCTTCCATTTAAGGTACTTCCGTGGTCAAACATGCTGGAAAGGGTTAAAAAAAAAAAAAAGAGGAAGAAGAAAAATAAAAACCAAACAGAAGATCCCATTGTAACTGTGCTAAACTAGCGTGCAAGCATGGCTGGGCTGGGGTTGAGTACGGTTCTGGCCTTTAGAAAAGCAAAAACTGCCCAGAAGAAGCATGTAAACAATCAAAGGGACACTGAGGTTGCACTACAATCACTAGGGTTCTTCAGTCCACAGGCAAGAGCACCAAAGAGGTGTGAGTGATGTCTATAAAACTGTGAATATAAGAATAAAGAGAATGCTGGAGAAGTTAAAGCTAGAGGTACATTTTGGAAAGTGGAAACATTCTCTCATTAAGTGAACAAAAAATCCCATGAAATCTATTACTACCAAGAGGCAGAACTGGTTGAAAGAATAAATGGTTCAGTTCAACAAATACCACTGAGTATTATATCTAGGCATGTTAACCTTTTTTTTTAATTAACTTTTTATCTTGGGGTAAGTATAGATTCATATGCAGTTATAAGAAATAATATGGTGAGATCCTGGGGTGCGCCTTTTACCCAATTTCCCCCAAAAGTGACATCTTGCATGACCATAGTATAATAGCACAACGAGGATACTCACAATACAATCCGACAATCTTAATCAGATTTCCCCATTTTTACGTGTGCACACCCCCACGTGCATGGTTAGTTCTATGCAATTTTATCCCATGTGTTAGTGCCTATATCCAGCAGCACAGTCAAGGTACAGAACATTTTTATCATAAGGATCTCTCATGTTGCCCTTTTATAACCACACCCACCTCCCACCCGCCCACATTCCCCAGCACCCGGGAACCACTAATCTGTTCACAGCTCTATAGTTTTGTCATTTCAATAATGTTATATAAGTGGAATCATATAAGCTTTAACATTTATGGATAACAGCACATAATTAAGGATGAGGAACATCCCTTGAGGTAATAATTCAGATGCAAAAGTTGAACTACCCTTTCACAAAGTATCTCTGATGCTCTAACAGTGGGCTACACAGACAATGGATCAGCTGAACTTTCTGACATTCTCAGGAAATAGCCATAGTGTCTTATTTAACAGCCTGAGTGGATGGGGCAGGATGCAGAGGAGGGGCTGGATTTGTCCCCCTAGAGGGATTATGCAACAGGCACAAGACCCCCTGCAGATGATAGGGGGAGGATGAGAGGATGCAACGTGTGAAAGGTCAAGTACAAACCACAGTGGTTCAGCAAGTGGTCAGGTCTGGGATGGAGGCAAGAAAGGCCTTGAAGTTGAAGTTGGCCTCTGTTCTCTCTCAAAAGCCAGACCTATGCACAAGTGACATGTGCAGAGAAGGTTTTAAGCAGCTGAAGTTGTTGAAAATAAACCACTTTCAAGAACTTTAAAAACACTCTGATTCACCCATGTGTATTAAATAAGCAACAGATGGTTCTGAATAGAGGGATCAAGGACAGACAGCAGAAAGACCAGTGAAGAGGCCACGGCAAAACTACAGGTGGCAGGAGAGAACCTGAATTAAGATAATGGTAGAGAAGCTAAAAAGAAGAAAGTGATCACCTGAAAAAATATAAACAGAAGACTCAGGAATGACTGGAAGTGGAGGGGAAGGAGAGGAAAACATCACATACGTACCTCAGATTCCCAAACTGAGTGATTGGGAAAACCAGAGGTGGGAAAAAGCAGAGGTGGAGAAGTTGGTTTGGCCATGATGAGACTGAGTTACTGGGAGGGCTTTCAGGTGAAACGACCACAGGAAAGTTGAGAGATGCCATAGGAAGACTGGAAGAGCTACAAGTCAGACAGGCTGACTTGACAGGCAGGCTTCTGGTTGCAATCATAGTAGATTTCTGAGGGAAAGAGTGTTAAGAGAGCCTTAGGGCTCCCAAAGGATGGAAAGAAGAAGAAAGTCAGCAAAGAATATAGACATGGACCAAAGGAAGAGGATAGGTAGGGGTTGGAATAATTAATGTAGCAGGGACCCATGAAGGAGAAGAGGAGAATTTTAAGGAGAAGTTAAGCAATGTTGAGTGCTTCCAAATGGTTGAAGAGAACAAAGATAAAAATCTACAAAGAGTCTTTGAAATCTTTCCTTTGGGAGCTGTGGTTTGAGGATTATCCCAAAGGAAGAAATTCTTAATGATAGAACTTCTAGTAGTATGACAGGTTTCTTTTTAAGAGAGAATGATTTTACTGGTATCTCTCCAATCGCATTGTGTGGCAACTGCCTCCTCTCTCTTGCTAGTAACTCCCTTACTCAACTGCAAGGACGGGTAATGTCCAGAGGTTCTAGCAGCTGGCTAGGGAACAGACAAGTCAGGGGAGAAAAAAAAACCAATTAAGAAAACAAGGATAAGATCACAAAAGTAATTATTAAGAGTGCCTTGGTAATAATAAAAGCTGCACTTGAATTTTAACACCTATTATATACCAGAGGGTCAGCTAAGCAAATGCTGTTGGCACCCATGAACATGCACTGCTCAGACCTCCTGCTGCAGGAGCACAATTTACTGGCAGCCCCAGCAGCCATCCCTCTGGCTCTGTGGAGCCCACAGCAAGGCCACACCTGTTCCTGGGCACCACGGGCATATTCCTGTGAGTTGTGAGACTCCTCCAACAAGCAGCTTTGGCTCAAGGGCTCCTCTCATGCCTGGCCAAATCTTTCTTGGAATGCCTTCCTTTCCCTCTGCATTGAGGTCTGAAGACCATCTCACCTTTTCTGGCATCCTCCCCATTCCTCCTCAAAATGTTTTCCCAGTACATCTATTGCATGGATCCTGTCTTGGCATCTGCTTCTCAGAAGACGTGAATGAACGCAGCACTCTACCTCATGACCTTTGTCCTTATTTTCCAGATGAGGCACAGAGTGGTTAAGTGCTTGTGCAAGATCACTGCAGTCACACTGGCCATATTCCATGTCCTGAACACATCTAGTTCTCCCTGACTGGGGCCTTCCCCCCGCCCCACAGTTTCTTCTATCTAGAATGTTCTTCCCTTGGAAAGTTGACTCCTTCTCTTGTGGGTCTTGGAAGAGGAGTACCAAGTATCATCAACTCCCTGGCCTCCCTGACTAAGTAGATCCTTTGCCCCTACCTCTGGCCCTGATTTATTTCCTTCACAGCATTCACTTCAATATAAGGTTATTTCCTTTACTCTTCTACTTAGTGTTTTGGTCTGCTTCTGCCTCTCATATCTTATAACACCGAGAATCATGTCTTTCTCTTTCTACTGTATTTATAAACCCTGGTACAGTGCCTGATACACAGTCAATACACATTTGTAGAAGAAATTAATGGGTGAATAAATAAATGTATTGCATGGTATTTTCTCATGTATATTAATTTATTTAATGATGGGGGAAAAGAACACAAAGGAGGGAAAGGGGGAAGTTAAAGCCACTGGATGAGAGAAAAAGATCACTTCTCACTGCCCCAAATATTTCTTTTTTTTTTAATGCTTATTTATTTTTTGAGAGACAGAGTGAGTGAGAGAGTGAGCAGGGAAGGGGCAGAGAGAGAGGGAGACACAGAATCTGAAGCTGGCTCCAGGTTCAAGGTATTTCTAACAATGGGAAAGTCTGCAGCCTGCAAGCATACATCCCATCTTTGAAGAAAAGACAATGTTTTTGCCAGAAGAGATGTACATAGGAGCTAGCAGTTCGACATGCAAGTCACATCATGATGACAAACACCTCCTGTCCTCTCCCCTGAAGGACACTGGAGATCAAGCAGGGCTGATATCCATCAAAGGTGTCAGAGATGTCAGCCAAGTCCTCTCAACCACACTCTGGCCTGATGCTACTGAGCTCAACGGGTTTGCCCCTGTCAGCCCAAGACAGAACTCTGCTGCTGACAATTAAATTAATAGAGCTGGTGGCTGGGGTGATCTGTCTTGATCCCAACATAGCCATGACTTCCTCATCACCCTAAAGTGACTTGCTCAGGGCATGTGAACTCCTTGGGATTGCGATTTACCCACCTCCTCCTGAGAAGGGTGTCAGAGCTAGTTCAAGATAGTGGGGTTAGAGTTAGGGTGAAGGGTTGTGAGAAATAGGAGAAGGAAAAAGATCTTTTTTTTTGAGGGAGGGAGACCCTGTCCAGCAAATCTAAGGCAATAGTTCTTGGGGCTCTTTTAAGATGGAACTCAGCTGCTCCCCTGGCCCAAGCTCCATACTCACTGAGCTCACACTTCTATACCAACTCCCAAGTCACCATGGAAGCCACTGGGCCCAGCATCAAATCCATATATATGCCACATGATACCAGGTAATACCACCATCAATTGAGCTCAACTGAAAAAATCTCATCTCACATCTTAAAGACAGCTTAACTTGTCCACTGTTTTATAATATAATATTCTTCGTCATCATCATCATCATCATTATTGTCATCATTGTCAGCCAATAATCTCCTTCATTTTAAATAAATCCTTACAGCTCATAGAACATTTTCAGACATGTGGTCTCATTTAATTCTGACAATTCCCCTTTGCACATAAGAATATATTATTTAGGACTTTTTGTTAAAACGGTTAGAAAGCCAATTCATACCAGCTCCAGTCAAGAAGGGAAGAGCTCATGGCCAGGACTCATGACATCTCACAGAGACCAAGAATAGACCAAGAGCTGGACATCCAGAGCACACTGCTACCTGGGCCGGGAGAGTCCCTCGGGCCCCTCTCACCTTCTTCCATCTCCACCTTTCTGCTAATCTGCTTTATTTGTCTCTCAGATGTGGAATGACCTCCTCAGCTTGTCTTGCGTTTGACGTGTAACAATCCACATACCCAGAGACTCACAGATTCACCTTCTTCCGCTCACTCTCCCCACTGACCCAACTCACTCAGGTCCCAAATTCTGGGATAAAGATTGTTGGCCCTCGCTGCTCAGATATCCATGCCTAGATCACATGAGCATGGCCATGGGTCCTGAGGGAGGGAACTATAGCGGAGGAAGAGCTGGGCTGACAAAAAGCCTATCTAGTACAAAGAAATTGGAGGTAGAACATACAAATTTACTTAAATAGATAATGTGTGTGAAATCACCTAACATTCTGCCTGGCACATAGTTAGTCCCCCAAAATAGAAGTTACTAACATTATTATTGCCCAAAGTCATATTGCTAGCAAGAGGGAGGACTCAGAAACTTCTACGGGATCTCTGGATACCCAAAGTCTTTCTCTCAGGGCCCAACGGTCTTTGGGGGCAGGAACCAGTCTATTTGGCATTGTATCCTCAGAATCTAGCCTGGTACCTGGCAGAGAGTGGATTCTTTAATTTTTTTTAAACTATGCTAATGGTTGTTTCCACTGTTTCTAGAACCACAGCAACATCGGTGTCTTTCTCTAAAGGGCAGAGAAAGAAAGGGCATAAGGGAAAACAAGGGGAAACTTCCGACTGACCCTGACGAGCCCAGAGACAGCAGAGGGGCTCCTCCGACCCCGCAGGAAGCAGAATGAGGCCAGCTCGCTCTTCGGGGGATGTGTCTTCCTCCTCCCCCACATCATCTCTCATATCCAGCTCAGCTCCAAGAACTGAACTCACTCCCACTGACTCTCTGGTAACTGGAATGAAAGGAAGGGCAGGGAAACCCATTCATGTTCACAGAGCAGCATCTGACAGTGCAATACACAATACACTGAGCAGTGAGGCTGGCAGCATCCGTTGCCTTCCCAAGGAAGGTGCCAGCTCAGTGGGTGGCAAGTACAAGGCTTCCGGAGCCCACCAGGAGTTGGCAGGTTTAGCAGACCCTGTCTAAGGACCAAACCTACAGGTGAGCAGAAGAATTTTTAATTTCTATGGTAATAAGGAGCTTAAACTCCAGTTCTATTTACAGGCTCAATTTATGAGCTACCTCCCTACGCCCCAGGCCGATTACGATGATATGCAGATTTACCAGGGACTAGCAACAACTGAAGAGAACCTACATGAGGAGGAATTCAAGTTAGCAGATGAAAAGAACTACATGATTAAAGGGGTTGAGAGAGATTGAAACAGAGAAGGGAAAAAGTCCTTAAAGACCTATTGAAAATGTGCCACATGCAGTACAAGTCAATTGTCTGAACTCCAAAACTCTTGCCACAGCCATGTGGGCAAGACAAGTGCCCCAATATGCCCGAGCGAGCTTCCTGCTCCTGTTCGCTCTGATCTGTGATTCTTAGATGATGATGCGCTCTGGAATCCTAGGGCACCTGTCAAAAATGTACATTCCTAGGCCTTTCTGCCACTTACAAACAAGCCGATTTCTACCTTTTAGCTGAAATATATACACTGGCTCAATATTTGAAGGGCAAAATTCTTTATCTGGCTTGCACTGCATGGCAGCTTCCAGGGCAGTGGAAGGATTAATATATTTACATAAAGTAAGCCTCCAGCCCACTCCACATTCCGCAGGACACCACTACATAACAGCAAAATGACAGTTTGAAGGGGAACCTTCTAGAAAATAGTCCTCATTTATCGAGGCCCAGATCTCAAATGAGTGTGTCAAAGAAGGTGAAATAAAGTTATTTTCTTATGTCCTCACGTCCCTTCAAGGAAATTTAGTTCTTAAAGAGAGAAAGAGAGAGGGAGAGATTGTCGAAATGTTCTCTAGACTGAAGGTAGCGGGAGGGGAAGCACCATAACCAAAATAGTCATTTGCTCAGTATGTGACTTCTGTATTAAAAATAGTCAAAATGGTATTTCTGGAAGGTGATTGATCAAATTACAAGGTTCACTAAAGAGATATCCTAAAGAGATATTCAACCATTTTCTTGCCATGTTCACGCTATTCAACTGATTCATGAATTGCAACAAGGCTGTTTTGTCCCTGACAACTTGAGGGCTTACAATTGCCTTACAACTTGGGATGTTTTTAAATTCTCTTTTGGGGAAACTGAAACACAAAAAGACTGAGAAAGTGGTCCAGAGTCACAAATTGAGACAGTCAACACATCAGAAAGAATTGAAGCATATAAATGGAGATTCATGTACTCCAAGTCAGGGTCATCGTAGCTCCAGATCCTGTTCTTTATAATTTCAGGCAAGCTCTTTTACTATGTGGCCCTTCCGTTTCCTCATCAGCAAATGGATACCTCCATACTTGGCCATCCTGCCTCCCAGGGTTGTCCTGAGGACCCAAGTTTCCTTGTCCTGCTTGAGTGAGGAGAGTGGTAAAGGGAGATGATAGTAATGAGTTGGTGAGGAAACAGTGCCCTTGCTTCCCACTAGTGGGTGAGGACAGAAGGACACAGGCCCTGCAGAGAACAAGGTGGCTGGAGCAGGTGTGAGCAACCTGGGAGGCTCAGAGTCAGGAGAGTACTCCCCACACTTCAGGTGGGACAGAGTGAGAATCAGCCATTTAAGAGGGAGTAGGGAGCATAAAGACTATAACATTGGAGCAGAAAAGTAAGAAGGAATTCCAGGAGCCAGGAAACGAAAAAGGAAGGAAAGCAAATGAACTAGTTGTCTCTTTTGGCTTCCAAAGGGATCCCAAGAAGGAAGATGGCCAGGAGAAAGAAGGGAGTGAGGGGCACGTGCCCTTCAATCATCTATTTGCTCATTCAATAATTTTGTGCACCTAATGACTACCAGTCACTGTTCCAGACACTTGGGAGACATCCATGAGCTTTAACAGACAAAAGTTGTGCTTTTGTAGAGACTATATTCTACAGAGGACAGATATAAATAATAACATAATAAATAAGTCGATGAGATTGCATGTTTGATGATGGTAAGTGTTAATGAGGAAAAAGTAAAGCAAAGACAGATAATAGAGAGTTCAGGGGTGTGGATGAGGTCAAATTTGAATAGAATAAGCAGGGGAGACCTCACTAAGAAGGTGACTTTGAGCAAATATTTGAAGTTAGTGAGGCAGTGAACCATGTGGGTATTTGGGGGAAGCACTATCAAGCTGAAGAAATAGTCTAAGCCTCATGCTGTAGCCCAGCTTGTCCAAGTTCCCTGCTCTAGCAATTGTACCTCATCCCAAGATGGCCACAATAGTATCTCCCATCCCACTTGCTCTCCTTATAATGTGACTTTGACACTCTTTCCATCACCTCGAATCTGGATAGGTTTGAGGCTCTGGCAGAAGTGATCCTACATAACTTCTGAGGCTGAGCCATAAAAGGTAGTAAGATTTCTGCTTGGTTCTCTTGGAACACTAACTCTTGGAACTCAGCCACCACCCCATAAGGAAGCACATGCAGTTACATGGAGGGACCACAAGTAAGTATGCAGGCTGACAGCCCCAGCTGAGGTCCCAGCTGACAGCCATCATCAGTCAGTAGACAGGTGAGTGAACAAATTCATATGATTCCAGCCTCCAGCCATCAAGTTACTCCCAATTGAAGTCCCAGACATTGTGGAGTAGAAGCAAGACATCCTTGCTGTGCCCTTGCCAATTCCTGACCCGTATAATCCATGGGCATAACAAAATGGTTGTTTGAGCCTCTAAGTTTGAGTGGTTTGCTATGCTGCCAGAGATAACCAGAGAAGCCATAATAAAGGATAGAGCCCTACTCCAGCTAATAATAAATGGTATATTTATTAGCTTGTCCTTTGTGAATATAACTTCTTTAAGCATCTCCAAAGGAGTAGAGGTGGTTATACTAAGTTAAGATTAACCTTTTGTTTGTCCTTTGACCTAACAGCTACCTAACAGTCTCAATATTGCCCTAACAGAGATAAGCAAAAAAGAACAAATAGTCCAGAAACAAACCTTAATAAAAGTTAAAGGATGTATCACAAATCAGTAAAGAAGGGAAGGTTATTTAAAAATTGATACTGGAATACTTGGGTAACTACTTGAAAGAAAATCCATTTAGATCCACACTGAAATAAATTCAGTATAAATCAAAGGGCTTAATGAAAAAAATCAAATAATAAAAAATATGGATAAATGTATATTTTATTTCTTAAGGGGAAACAATTTTCTAAATTGAAAAGCTAAGGAATTACAAAGGAAAATACCAATAGATTGGATCGTACACCAAAAAACCGGAAGGAGTATTAAAAGACAATAAATAAGGAACAATACCTGCAACAAAGAAGCAAATAACACATATCAAAAAACAAGCAAACAAAACGAAAGCACTAAGTCCTAATTGACTAATAGACAAAGGACACAAACACAAAAATTCTAAATGAGAAAATCTGAATGGTAAATATTCAACCTGATGCACTATCAAATAATTTCAAATTAGAATAATAATGAGGTAATAATGATCTTCACTTACAATAATAGCAAATAATAATAATAGTGCATTGTGAGTTTAGTATTCTCATATACTGCTGGTGGAATCATACTTTATATAACCTTTGGTGAAGTAAGTTGGCAAGATGCATAATGCTAAGCAAAATAAAAGAAAAAAAAACCTTGAAAACAATGTAGGGTAAATTTCCACCATTAGGAAAATAGCTAAGCAAATTATGATATATCTGTTTTAGAAAATATTATGTATTTGTTAACTCATGTTCACAAAGAGTTTTTAAAGATGTGGAAAATGTAATCTCAATTTAAATTTTAAAATATGCAAATACATGTATGTTTCTGCAAAGAAAAAAGTCTAAGATATACCTCAAATTAATAGTGCTGGTTATCTTTAGGGGTTACTGGTGAATTTCCTTATCTACTTTATGCATTTCTGTTTTGTTGGAATATTTTAGGGGAAAAAAAAATCAGGGCAAGACTGATCAAGGTTTGGGTCATGATTTCCCTGTAAGAGAAGTTAAGGGCCCTATGCCTCTGTTGAAAAATGATTCTCTTGTCCACAGAAACCACAGGGTCATCAGAGCATAGTTCAAATAACTACCTTTGGAGGAAAGGGGACCAGATGTGATGACTTGCACATTAACCCTCATTTTGTAGATGGATATATTTCATATTCCTTTTTCAGTCCCTTGTGGGAACAGAGAAGTCTGACTGGTCAACGTACATGAACCTTGGTACATGAACCTCCACTGGCTTTAGGAAAAAGTTGGTAGAAGCCAAGTGTTGAGGGATAAGATGCCTGACTCCAGAGAAGAGATCCATGTAAGATCCATGTAAGATCCAACTACCAGCATAGTCATCTCCTGGCCTAGTAGAAATTTGTATCTAGACTGATCCAGGCACCTCTGAGTTATTTCCAACTAATACTAAGGACATTGTACATCTATACAACTATCCTTCACTAATCCCTGAAATCCTACTGAATGGAATGTCCTGGAAAGGCTTCATGGGATCAGCTACTATGGTGGTCCTCCTGAGGACCAATATGGCATGAGTGATGGGATAAAGGACCCCTAAAAGTCTTAGGTATCAGCAACTCTTCTTGTTTTACAGAGTCAAAAAGCTGAAGTCCAGAGAAGATGACTGGCCCAAGGTCACACAGTTGGTTCACAGCATATCCTGGACCAATTCTGACAGAAGCATTAGCTTTGAAGGAGCAATAACAAATTGAGAGAAATGATAGTACCTGCTTCATTGGGTTGAAGAGAAACCACCCAAATTTGGTAAAGTGGCCTTCTAACCTACCTTCCTGGCCAAAAATACCATGCAGCCTGTTGCCCTTCAAACCCTAGACTGGGTGTCATTAAGTCTCAGGCTAATAATGATGTCACTGGCTTATTAGACACAGGGACCCTCAGACTCACAATATATGAAACCTCACACCCTCTACCTTCCTCTCTTTCTGATTAAGCAGTTCAGGCTTTCAGAAAAGAGATTCCAGAATATTTAATGACAGGGAGTTGACTGAACTAGTCTCTGAAACATTCTTCATCCAGAGAAATGAGAGTCTTGTAAGTCTAAGAAATTTAAGAACAAAACCAAACAGGAGAAGCAATTGACTGGTGGAGAAGAGTATGGTATTCAGAACATCCTGTGATCTTCCCGGGTCTCAGTTTCCTCCTCTGGTGAGGAGACAAAACTGGCAGACAAACTAGGTAGTCACTAAGGTCTCTTACAGCCATATATTTTTTAAATTTCTTCTTCTTCAGCTCTGCTACAGATTTGTTTATAGATTTGTTTGTTTAAAAGCAGCTCTCTTCATAGGGACACCTGGGTGCCTCAGTTGGCTAAACATCAGACTTCCGTTCAGGTCATCATTTTGCGGTATGTGAGTTTGAGCCCTGTGCTCTCCACTGTCAGCACAGAGCCTGAAGCCTCTCTCTCTGCCAATCCCCCACCCCTTGCTCTCCTTCTCTCTCAAAAATAAACTTTAAATAAAATAAAATAAAATAAAATAAAATAAAATAAAATAAAATAAAATAAAATAAAATAAAATAAAATAAAATAAAAATAAAAGCAGCTCTCCTCAGTTTCAAGTCAGCAGGCACATTTACCCAGCAAAAAGTAAGCAGCATCTCTCCTTGAAAGAACTCCAGGGAACTCGCAAAGGCTTCCTTGGAAGTGACTGAGACTGAGTGGGCTCCTTAGCATACTGTGTACCCATCCATGCTCCCTCCAGGAAGCAAGGGCACTGGTGGTGTCTACCCCAGGCTGTGACTTCGGCCACTGACTCTGACTATTTATTACATTGATAGCTCAGTTCTATGGGCTCCCAATGCAAACAGGCATGAGATCCAAGTATTATTTCTCACAATTAGGGAGAAAAAGTCAAGAATTCGATGGCTGGATTTCAGATGCCTCTTCTCCACAATACTCCCAAAGATCCTATCCAGAGCCAGAAGGACACTTGAGGGGGGTGGAGGGAGCAGACAGGAAAGGTGGGCACTGGGATGCAGAGAACCCTTGAAGCCAGGTCAGCACAGCCCAAGCGAACAACAGGAACGAGAGGGGACCAGAACACCAGCATTTGGGACTGGGAGTCAAAAATAATGACTTTTTAATGCTCATAAATTGGTTCCGGGTCAGACAGAGGGTAGGAGACCAACAAAAATCAGTGCAGCAAAACAAGATGCTAAAAATCTGCCCCAAGACAGATTTCAGAAGGGTGTCTAGAACCAAGTTCTAGGGAGAGAATTCAGCAGCAGGAGTTCAGAGTGGAGTTTTTTTTTTTTTTATGTTTTCAATATATATATTTTTTTAATTTTATAATAATTTATTTTCAAATTGGTTTACATATAACACCCAGTGTTCATCCCAACATGTGCCCTTTTTAATGCCCATCACCCCCTCTCCCCCCTCCCTCACCCCCCTTACCCTCAGTTTTTTTCTTAGTCTTTGAGAGTCTCTTATGTTTTATCTCCCTCCCTCTCTGTGTCTTTTTTTCCTTTCCCCTCTTCCCCGCCCCCTAAGTTTTAAAGGAAGCAGACAGGAAGAAGCAGATTCCTCTCAGGAAGAGCAGAGACCTCTTCCCTGCAAAGCAGAGAAAGTGGAGCTGGGGTCACCCCCCCGCCCCCGCTCCCTGTGATAGGGAAATGCCACCAGAACAATCAGAAATCCTGTTAATTCCTCATGACCCAGACATAGTTGCCCGAGAAACACTTCCACTCTGTAGTTGGGCCTCAACAGCCTGATCCTTTTAATGTACCTGATAAAGCAATGACCTGTGGCCAATAAAGAAGGTATTTCCCCATGTGTACATGAAAATAGTTTGTTCTGAAAGCTCTCTCTTTCAGCATGGCCCAAATTTACCAGTGGAGAAATACAGATTCCATAAAGGCCCATTCTTACAATGATCTCCCCAACTGTGAATAGAAATGGCTCTGCTGTCGAAGCATCCACTAACTACTGACCAAATCTACTGATGCAAAGAAATGTATGAACAAATCCTCTTGTCCCACTGCACCAGGATTTGTGTTCCCCAAAGCATGTGTCAGTATGACTGCTTCTGTGGCTTTTAAAAGATTGTAAGGTTATTTCCTTATCTATGGCTTCCTTCACTGGTCTTCACCCCACCCCCACCACTCAGAACCAAGCAACACTTGACATCTGTCTACAGAAACCCAATACAAAAAAAGCTCTGTTGGAGTGACAAAGGCTGACATACTTGTAAGAAACCTTGGCAATGACAAGCTGAATCCAAAGGGACTAAGTGAAATATCAGCTACATCAGATCAGACATTTTCCTCCCTCTTGAGATGAACTCAGAAATCAATGAGAAAATTCAAGTGTTTCAAGTAAGGGACATTGCTAAACATTTGCGATATCAAGACCTCTCAGTCCACATGCATTCAGAGAAAATTCTGTTTACACTGCCCAAGCATACTTCAGATATACCATCTCCACGCGACCAGTGTCGTTTCTCAACATGCCAAGGGAGCAGGCATAAATGTGGTTTTCACGTGGGGAAACTGAGATATATACGGGGAAATCATTTTCAGAAACTCCTACAGGAAGCCAACAGGGAGGTCAATGTATGCATTCTGGACTTGAGTATAGTTTACTCCCCATTTCAGAGGGGCCTCCATAAAAAATGTCAGAGGTAAGTTTACACAGATACACACCCCTGGGACTTAACTGCCATGTGCCTTGACAACTAGCTGCCTCCTTTCTCACCCATCAGATGACTCTCCTTAACAGCCCTCACCTACAGTCAATGCTTCTCACCTTGGCAGCACATCTGAATACCTAAGGAGCTATTTAAAACAGACCTGTATGAGCAGCTCCTCAGAAAGTTAAACATGGAATTACGATATGATACAGCAATTTCACTTCTGGATTTATATCCTCCCAAGTTAAAAGCATGACTCAAACAGATACTTGTACACTTATGTTCACAGCAGCATGTTCACAATAACCAAAAGGTCAAAACAACCCAAATCTGTTCACCAGCAGATGAATGGATAAGCCAAATGTGGTATATACACACAATAGAATATTATTCAGCCTTAAAAAGGAGTGAAATTCTGGCACATGCTACAATGGGAATGAATCTTGAAAACATTATGCTAAGTGAAATGAGCCAGATACAAAAGGACAGTTATTATGATTCCATTTACAGGAAGCACCCCCATAAAGCAAGTTCATAGAAACAGAAAGCAGAATAGACGGTACCAGGGGTTACAGGGATAGGAGAATGGGGAGTTATTGTTTAATGGGTATAGAGTTTCTGTTTGGGGTAACGAACAAGTTTTACAGATAATGGTGACAGGCACATAACATTGTGAATGTACTTAATGCCAATGTACACTTAAAACTAGTAAAATGTTAAATTTTCTGTTATGTATATTTTACCACAATAAGAAATAAATAAAAACATTAGTTTTGGGGCACCTGGGTGGCTCAGTCGGTTAAGTGTCTGACTTCGGCTCAGGTCATGATCTCACAGTCCGTGAGTTTGAGCCCCACGTGGGGCTCTGTGCTGACAGCTCAGAGCCTGGAGCCTGCTTCAGATTCTGTATCCCCCTCTCTCTCTCTGCCCCTCCCCCACCCATGCTTTGTCTCTCCTGTTCTCAAAAATAAATAAAAACATAAAAAAAAAAAACAAAAACAAAAACAAAACATTAGGTTTTTTTTCAATTTTTTTAATGTTTATTTATTTTTGAGAAAGAGAGAGAGAGAGAGAGAGAGGGTGAGCAGGGTAGGGGCAGAGAGAGAGGGAGACACAGAAGTTAAGCAGGCTCCAGGCTCTGAGCTGCCAGCACAGAGCCTAATGCAGGGCTTGAACACACAAACTGTGAGATCATGACCTGAACTGAAGTCCAGCGCTTAACCAACTGAGTCACCCAGGCACCCCCCAACATTGTTTTAAATAAGCAAAAAAAAAAAAAAATTTTTTTTAATCATGCCTATGCTAAAATCTTACCTAAGACCAAGTGAATAAGAATCTCTTGGGTGCAGCCCATGTGTTTTATAATATCTGACCACCCTCTCTGTCTTTTGTTCACCTGTTCTTGCCTCCTCTCCTAGATAAATGAATAAACATTAAACTGAATGCTTTGCAATTTGAAGCAGTATGCAAAGAGCGCCTGAGGATTAGAAGTTAATGACTTGATGAGGTTCCCTCGGCTAAAAAAGTAGACACACTGATTTTTAAAAGTCTACAAAGTCTTTCATACTCTTTTCCTCAAGAGGTGGGACCTAAGTCACCTCCTCTACAGTATGAGCTGGACCTAAGAGCTAGCTTCCAATGCATGGAAAATAGCCCTGCTCCTTCTAGTTTGCCCTGTCCCTCTAGCCTGCTCTATATGGGAGGCTGGCTGCCATACTCTAAGGAACAGAGCCAGAACCTGCCTCACCCTAGACCTTGGGTCCTGAGCCCATGAGGACACTCCAGGAGCCCTGCAGAGAGGCCCTTGTGATGAGAAACCGAGACCTCTTGCCTACAGCTGTGTGAGTGGGCCATCTTAGAAGCAATCCTCCAGCCATGGTCCAGCTTTGGGGTGCCTGCAGCCCTGGCCAGCAGTTGACTTCAACCTCAGAAAACACCCTGAGCCCCAGTTAAGCCATTCCTGGAATCCCGACCCTTAGAAACTCTGTGAGATAATGTTTTTTTGTGTGGTTTTCAACTGCTGCTAAATTTGGGGGTAATTGGATATGCAGCAAAACCTGTGTTCAAATACTGGCACTGAATTAGATTCTCAGGACCAAAAATGACCTTAAAGGTCACCAAATCTAACAAACAAGTCCCTTCACTCCCAAGTGCCCTCTCCGTTCCTGACTTTAGCTTTTCCTCCTGGCCCTCATCTGTCTGACTGACTTCTAGGTCATTCATTCAGCAAGCACTTAAGTACCACTTTTCCAGGTGTGAATGCTAAAGGGCTGAAATATACAAAGACACTGAATTACTGGGTAAAATGCATTGGCTTCTCCCTGCATCCATGGCCCACTGGTACCCAGGTTAAAAATCAACCTCCAAGCTCTATCCTACAGAAGGGAGCTCAGAGCAAATCTCATACCACACATTTAGATTCATATATTACCCCCATGGGGTCACACTTGCATATCAGAATTAAGCATGTAACTTTTTAATTTTAATTTTTGCCTATTTATAAGCTTGGAGGCTGATGTGGGTTAACATATGCTCTCACCATAGACCCCTCATGCTTGCTGTACCCTCTGCCTGGAGACCTTCCCCCCAGGTCTCCCCATGGCTCCACCTCTCATATTATTCCTGCTCTAACATCAGCCTGTAGCAGACACTTCCCTGACCCTCCCATGTCAATGAGCACCTCATCACTGCCCATCTCCTTCCCCGGCTCCATTTCCTCTCCAACCCTTGTGACCCCCTGATATGCTATGTATTTCTTGGCTCATTATCTTCTCTCTCTTCTAGAATATGAAGGGATTGGGAACTTTTATCCCATTCTGCTCACTGCTGTATTAGTGGCACCTGGAATGGCATCTGCCACAGAGTAGGCACTAAATGATCAGTCATTTGTTCATTCATTCATTCGGCGAGTTAGCCAGTCAGTCATTTACCAAACTCCAGAGGCCCCAGTCTATCATTGATTTTATTGATCCAAAATTTCACAGAATGCAGAGGCAAAATATGAGCAAGCCTCCCACTTCCCTACTACCACACAGAGGCTTTGCCCTTCTGTAGTTTGGGAACCAAGACAGGAGAGCTTTAGGGCTCTCCTTGTGGCTGCCCCTAGTTTCATGGTGGGAGAACACTGCAGACTGTCTAGGGGACTGCTGTTCTGGGAGGACAGAAGACATGAGATCAGCTGCCATGCGGCTCCCTGTAAAACAGAGGCAAGTAAGCCCCTCTTCCCTCAGCCCAGCACCAGGACACTGGCCTCTGAGACCCAGAGGAGAGACATGACAACCAGATCAGAGCAGGGGGAGGGTCCACCTGCTTACTGCAGCCTGTAGGGGCCATTATCCCATCCATCCCAACTTGGGAGACAAATTGAGGAGGGTATTGTTTGGTAAGAATGGGTTTTCTGCTATTGTACAGAATAAAAAGCAGTCTCTTTCATTTCGCCGGATTGCAGGATAAATCAAGTGCACAGATTTTTGTTTACAAAGAAACCACCTGTTTACCATTTGTAAAAGAACTTGATTGCCTCTGAGAAATATTGGTGGAGCTGCAGTATTCTACCCACTGAGGAGTACAAGAGGTGTAGAAATAGGAGAGAAAAGACAAAGAAGAAAGTTATGGGTCTTTAGGGAAATTCAGTCTCCAGGAGGCTGAGTGATAATAACAGGAACTATGATAAGCCAAACCTTGTGGTAAGTGCATGTCCACTGCATCTACTGTCCCCACACATTCCTGTAATTATCCATATTTTACAAACTGAGAAATCGAGGCTCCATGGTCATGTGACTTGCCTGAACTCCACCAGCTGGTAAACCATCAACCATAGATTTAATCCCAAGCTTCAGTTTTCCTCTCTGACCATTATTCCTAGGCAAATATGCTGCACTGTCCTGTTGGGGCCTTTCTAACACAACTTCAGCCAACTCAGATCTGGATGTTATTGCAGGCCCCGGTCACTACGGGGGCCCTTGGAATTTCCAGTCCACCCTGGAGAATGACCACCTGCTGCTGCTATGTGATTAGGGAGCAAAGGGAAGTACAGAGCTGGGCTGAGGGACTGGAGCACATTAGCGCTGACAAGTGTCTGGCACAGGGTCATTATGAGGACAGTGGCATCAGGAGATGACTTTGTTCAGGAATCCAGTGTCAGGAAAGCTAGGCTGGTAGATGGGGCAGGGAGAGAGGTGAGGGCGTGGGGCTGCTCAGCAGGCCGGCTGGGCAAAGTAAGCAGAAAGGGTGAGCCGTGAGCAGGCAAGAAATAGGACTGATGCTGGGGACATTGCTGTGGTGGGCCCTGGTGGCTCAGGGAACACAATTCTGCCAACAGTAATCCAGAACCATGAGGTCCTTTGAAATCAGTTATCATTTCAAACAGAAATCATTACGGCACTAAGCCCCGCCATGCATGGTCCTAAAGGGCTGCAATCCACAGGTAGCCCAAGCCTGCATGGCAACAGCCAGGACACACTGACCTGACCCAGCAAACAAGAATCCCTCCTTAGGAGGGATTCTCCTAAATTCTGAGAGCATCAGGCCTGGAAAACTTCCAACATTTAGACAAAGCAACTTAAGGAAATACTTTCATTTTCAATCAGTGCTTCTCAACATGGTGGCCCATGCTGAAATAAGGATGCAGCAATGCACTGCGTCCTCCTTTGAGGTCTCTCAATGAAAACAATGTCAACTGAACTAACCCGTGAGCTTAGTAACTCTGGTGCAAGATTCATATCTCATCAATGACCAGTAATGGTGGATGAAGCAGGATGTGCTATTTCAAACCATTCTGCTCCAGCTCCTTGGCCTAATGTCTTCTCTCTCCCAAACCAATGCTGCAACTCCATGTGTGTCCCAGGAGACTGACAATATGGGAAGTTGGGGCCTTGAAGACTGGCCTTCTAGACAATGATCTCTTTATTTTGACTCAAAAGATGGGGTGGCTGTAATGTACCAGCTTATTCTGTCCCTTTATTCTCAAAAGAAACAGTCATTGTTCCTTGGAAACAAAGATAGCGTTCCCACTTATGAATTAGAAAAGGAAGAAAGATCGCCAGGCCAAAATCTTTTAGGGAGAAATTTCTCTTCCCTTCGGTAAGAAGCAGCCGGCAAGTTTCCTGTAAATCTGATAACTAACAAGGCTGAAACTTCATGGGCTGAATCTGTCAGAGAGAAGAAAGGCTGCCTGAATTATTTCAAAGGGACAAATTATTACTTCATAGTCATCTGATGCTAATCCCACTCTTTATCACCTGAGATGATGCTTTCCGACTGCCAGTGTCCCATGGCAGATTTACAGCAGATCCAAGAAACCCCATCCGACAGATTTCTTCTACATCCATTAAAGGCTGCATCTTGTCAGAAAAAGGATTGGGAAAATGCCATCTTTTCTTCTGACCCATCCTTGGAGAGATGTCTGCCTCATTAATGACAAGGCCACTTTGTCATCTCTCAGAGCAAACCTCCCCCTGGCTGCCTTGGGGAAGAACCTGCTTCTCTCCTTTCTGTTTCACACCTTTGCTGCCTGTCAGGTTTCATCTTGATTGGGTTGGTGGTCACTTGGAATTAGCTGTGAAGTAGGAAGAGCCAGCTGGGAAGGCTGATGTGCCCCATGGCAAAAGGGTGTACCAATCTGATTTGGAAAGGAAGTAGAAGCTTGGTGCTTATCAGAGCCCTTCACTGATTTTCTGAGTAACCTTTGGCAATGGTTCTTAAATACTGGGGGTCATGAATCCTCCCAAAATCTCTGCCACTTTCTTCTCAACAACAACAACAAAAGAGCTCATACATGCTACACACACACACACACACACACACACACACACACACACACACACACAAACCATTTATAGACCACAGCTGAAAAGTCACTGACTTAGGGGTTGTCTCTGACCCCAAGACCTCCCTATGCTCCTCTTTTCCTCTGTTAAAGGTCCTTTGGGATGTATGGTTAGATGGATTTGGATTTTCAGCATGGAAACGATAACCTAAGTGGATTTATTGTAATGGCATATATGTGGAAGGGAGGAGGTCTGGGTTTTAATTCTTCCAGTCTCTAATTGCTTGGGGGTAGGAGAGCTGTATTTCCTCTGGTCACCCAATCTTCAAGAAAGAGGGTGATGAACAACTTCTCCAAGGAGTCTTAACGATTCCTTAAGGAACTACCAGGTGGTTCAAGCCAGGGCCAAGGTGGAGGCTGCGTGAGCAGAGGTTTGTGGGCATTCTCTCACCCTCCCCTTCAGTAAGAGCAGCTCTTCTGGCCTTAAAGAGTTTGAGCATCTGGACCATTGGATCTCTAGGGCCCTTTCCTGGACTGACTTTCTAAGATTCTAAGTCGGACCAGGATAGAGAGATGAACCAAGGAAGGACAGCCTCACTGGATCCACATATGCCCAGACTTTGCCTCTGCCCCAACTGACTGTAGGTCTATCTTCAACCTCGCAGCCTCAGAGGTCAGTGACTCAAGCCAGATGCACCTGGCATGAGATGCAACATGTATGGAAGAAAGCAAGGAAGAAAGACCTTGCTGGGGAAGGGGAAGATGCACACTGCTAGCTCTCACTTACAACCCCTCCAGTGACAGAGTGCTGAACCTTGCAAAGTTCCAGGGGCACCAAGTGAATGCTGAGAGAAACAGCAGGCTGCTTTCGACCCATTCAGTGAGGAGCTGTGTTACTGGTATTGTTCTGCTAACTTGCTAAATAGCTATAATTAAAACAGGGCTATTATCATTAATTATGATCTTCCCTCTTCTGATTGGCAGGTTGGTGCTTTTACCAAGTTTCAAAGGAAGCAAGAGAGATAGATGGGGCTGAACTGTTCTGACTCTGGAGCAGAGGGCACAGCAGCATTGCGGGCACAGCAAACCTTTGTGCCTGCGGGGCGGGCCCCCCGCCAGCTCCTCCAGACACAGCAGCCTGCTGGCTGTCTCCCTGACTCCTCCACACACTGTCACAAGTTGAGCCCTTGTACTCTTCACCAAGTAACGTGATGAGACTGGGGGAAGTGGGGGAGATTTCACAGGCAAGAACAGGGCAAAAATTCTACTCAACTTTTTAAGGCTCAGCTGAAATGTCACCTCTTCCATGAAACTTTTCCCAATTCCCCACCCTCCCACAGCCCCTTCACCCTCTCTAGGTCACAATGAATCACTGTTTCATCATCCTCTTCACTGCACATATGCCTCCCTTTTCTTTAGTCTTTGATGATGTCTACTGCCATCAAATTGGAGAGACACTCACTAAACGGTTCCCAATCCAGTGAATCCTAGGAGTGAGGCCCACCCCATTGCATGATGCTCTCCTTTCCTGAGCCTCGGTTCTTCAGTAGCCTGGTGAAGAACCCCACCACACCAGCGCCCCCACCCATCTGCAAACAGGGATACCATTTGAGCTTGTCTAAACAAACATAATCATTTCCAAGTCTTCTATGAAATGGAAAAGATTGTGAAGGATTGTAAGTATGAGACCCTTGGTGTCTCCTCACAGTAAACCTTTGCTTGACCTAGAACACCTTCTAGAACAATGGTTGTCAGACTTGAAAGTATTGAAGTCAGGAGAATAAAGGCACACAGGAAGAAGCCAAGTGAAAATTACATACAGGTCATTTAAAAACAGAAAAAATAATGTATAAGCATAATATGATTTTTTGACATAAATTACACTGGATTCCACTGAAACTTCACTTATTTATAAAACCTAGATAATACCAAGTATGTTTCACTTCATCTGTGGAGTAGACATGAGGAGTCAAAGGAGCTGCTTATGTTTTCATAATACTAGAGATGCCTGATAAAATACAGGACACCAGATTAAATTTGAATTGCAGATAAAGAGCAAATACATTTGGCATAGCACATGACTATACCAAATATTGTATGGAACATGTTTATCTGAAATTCAAGTTTAACTGGGAAGTCTGAATTGTTACTTGCTAAATCTAGCAACTCTACCTAATACCCAAACATTTTTACTTGGTCATGAATGGAAAAACAAGTAAGCAAGCATACCCTTGATATTGACAAAGACATTTTTCTTTAAAAAAAAAATTCTCTTGATTTCCCTTTTAAGAAGGTCAACAGGATGGGGGGAGAGGGTCCCGCCAAAAACTCACTCCTTCCACACACACAATACAAAGCCTGGACTGACTCCAGCCACCAAGGTCTGTTTGGAGATCCCCAGTCGCTCGGTCTTTTCCTTTCAGTATCCTTTGTTTTCAGTATTCTCTTGCCTGAGTGTTCTTAACCCCATCTCTGTCTGTGAAATCCTCAAGACCCACCTTATCTAGAAAATATTTCCTGCCACGCTTATACTGTCTAGGCCTCTGCCCAGTGATATTATTTATCGCACATGATGATGAAGTCCTGACCCCCATGCCCCAACAGTGCTAGCATTGCTCCAGACACACAATGACATTCAGTAAAAAATGCTGAAATGAAATGCATTTCTCTTTCATGAGATAAATACAGGGCTGAGGAACTTAAACTCAATGGGGTAAAAACTAGGCTCAAATCTATTCATTCCTTGAAGAATGAGAGCATTTTCTTATAGGCCAATTAATTACATTTGACCCTTCTGCCTAAGAAAAATCTATCGCATGTGTGTGCAGTATATGTGCACCTGGTCCTATACCTCTTTTGTCACCTGCATCTTATCTGTTAACTCTCCATCAGAGACTGGATGTAAAAAAAAAAAAAAAAATGAACTCAAAACTCAAGCCAGGGGCACCTGGGTGGCTCAGTCGGTTGAGTGTCCGACTTCGGCTCAGGTCACGATCTCGCGGTTCGTGGGTTTGAGCCCCACATCGGGCTCTGTGCTGACAGCTCAGAGCCTGGAGCCTGCTTCGGATTCTGTGTCTCCCTCTCTCTCTCTGCCCCTCTCCTGCTCGCTCGCTCTCTCTCTCAAAAAAAAAAAAAAAAAAAAAGTTAAAAAAAAAACCAAACTCAGGCCAGTGATACCAACCATGTCTGGTTTTTTCCCAGGAGGGAAGAGAAGGAAGGAAAAGTGCCTTTAGCTGACAGTAATTTGTCTGTCCTAAGGGCAAATGAATCTCAACCTTGTGCCATCAAAATATGGTATAATGAAGGAAAAGGGGCCTTCAAATCAGAGAACTACATTTAACTTCTAGGCGGTTCACCTTGGGAGGTCCTCTTTCACTTCAGTCCCATCATTTATAACATAGGCATAATTACACCTAACTCATGAAGTTGTTATGAAGAGTAGCAGATATAATACAGTGAAGCACTTAGCTCAATGCTTGGCAGACTAGACACTCAATAGATGTCGGTTTTCAAATTCTGGTCATAAGACTTGCCATGGTTTACACAGTAAAGATGAGAAGAGAAAGACTTGAAAGAGGAACACTCCCAACTGAAATTGGGAACATCTTAATCTACCCCAGCATTTTGATGACTTCTGCACATTTCTCTTAATGCCTCCTTGAGTGAGTGATTATTGTTATTTTGTCTAGTGCTTCTACATTTTTATTGGGCATAAGGTTCACCTGGTACAGAAACATTTCAGGTCTCTTGCTGCCTAACAAAGTACCATCAAAATGGAGTGGCTTAAAACAACACCACTTTATTATACCTCATGAATTTTATGGTTCACAAATTCAAGCAGGACTTGCGTTAGGCAATTATGCTCCATGTGGCATCAACTGGGGTCATTTGGTGGTATTCAGCTGGTGGCTGGGCTGGTATCTAGCAAGCACCCCCAGTGGCTTCGTTCATACATCTGCACTTTGGCAAGGATGTCTGGAAGTCGAGGCTTAGAAGCAACAGATTATCACAGCGCCTTCCTGGCTCTGAGAGGATGCTAGACTTAGCACATTGCAGCTGGTGCCCCCACAGTGAGCATCTCAAGAGAATTGGAAGAAAACTACTTGGCCATTTCTGACCCATGCTCAGAAGGTCATGCAGACTCACTCATGCCATATGCTATTGGTCAAAACAGTCACAAGCTTAACTAGATTCAAGGGGAGGGGACACAGACTCCCCACTTCTCACTGACAGGAATATCAAGGAATTTGGACCCTATTTTTAAACTGTCACCCTGGGAGTCTTGTTAAAATTCAGTTTCTGGTTCAGCAGGTCTGGGGTTGGACCTGGGATTCTGCATTTTTAAAAAGTTCTCAAATGATACTTCTACTGCTGTTCCATAAGTTACACTGAGTAAGAAAGGTTTCGACAGCCCATTACACTGCATCTTCCACCGAACCAAAATCCTGTCTGCTCCTGTTTCTGTTGCCTCATTTCCTGGTAGCTTCATTTAATTTAGAACTCAGCCAGCCAATCTTTTCTTGGGCTCACTGGAAAGACTGCTATGCTCGGAGACCTTTATTTCAAAAGAAAGAAACGTCCCTGTGTTTAGATTTTACAGGGGAGCTTATCATGACTAAAGGTGGGAATCTTTGCAAAAATGAGGATGTCAGGTTAGGTAATTATCTATTTTCATATTTTCATCTTTTTCTCTACCATCTATTTGAGGAGAGACACATCTAAGAAGATACGTGTAGGAAGAGGACTCACTGGCTGTTTATCACCTCTGGACACTCAGACAAGATCGTGACTCAGCTAGTTGCTGACCAGTAAATACTGATGCCATGGGTTTTGGTCATATGTGTTAATGACCCAATTACCACGGATGTTCCTGGGTGTGGAGGGCTGGGCGTGCTGGCACTGAGCGTATAGTTCAATCAAGTATCTTTTCTATTAAAAAGGAGTATATTGGGGCGCCTGGGTGGCTCAGTCGGTTAAGCGGCCAACTTCAGCTCAGGTCATGATCTCACCGTCTGTGAGTTCGAGCCCCGAGTCGGGCTCTGTGCTGATGGCTCAGAGCCTGGATCCTCCTTCGGGTTCTGTGTCCCCCTCTCTCTCTACCTTTCCCTTGCTCACACTCTGTCTCTATGTCTCTCAAAAAAAACCAAAAAATAAATAAATAAAACAAAAAAAAAACGCTAAAAAGGAGTATATACTAGCTAATGATTAAGGTTAACACAACTTCATTTGCTAACATTTACTTGCTTATTTAAGGAATGATACAATTCAAAGCAGGATTCAAAGAAATATAAACCTCTAGATATAATAGGGTGATTTCTGGATTAATTCTCAACTGCTACAAATTACTATTTCCACAGCACCTATTTTCTTTTTTTTTTTTTAATTTTTTAAATGTTTATTTACTTTTGACAGAGAGAGTATGAGCAGGGGAGGGGAAGAGAAAGAGGGAGACACAGAATCTGAAGCAGGCTCCAGGCTCTGAGCTGTCAGCACAGAACCTGACATGGGGCTCGAACTCACGAACTGTGAGAACATGACCCGAGCTGAAGTCGGTGCTTAACCCACTGAGCCACCCAGGTGCCCCACCTATTTTCTTTAAAGGGGCTTTTCCCCTTGTTCAACCAAAACAAGTACAGGTTTTTGGTTGTTTTTTTTTTCCTGTATAGAACTTCCAAGAGCTGTGCTGCTCCAGTGACTGAACCTAGTTCAGAACTCAGAGACACATGGGCGCCACTGGCTTTGAAACATAACATGTAATTCTCCCACCACCAAAAAAACCTCACGAATGCTTCTTTTCAATATACCATGTTAGCTCTGGAGTACTCTAAGTTCACAGAAGTCAAGTTCAAGATATGTATGTGAGTTCCTAACAATTTCTCAAAAACAATTTCCTCTTAGTATACCCACAGTCTACATTTTCCCCACCTTCATTCAAAACCATATGGAAAAAATACCAAGTTACATGAAAATTTCTTTTTTTTTTAAGTTTATTTATTTTGAGAGAGAAAGAGAAAGAGCACACAAATGGAGAGAGGGGCAGAGAGAGAGAAGGAGAGAAAGAGAATCCCAAGGAGCCTCACACTGTAAGTCTGGAGCTCAGACTCACGAACCACAGGACTATGACCTGAGCCAAAACTTGATGCTTAACTGACTGAGCCACCCAGGCACCCCACATGCCAATTTCTAAAACCATTTCTTTACTATTAGAAAAACGTTACTCTTACATCCAGGATGCCATTTCCTCTGGCTCTTGGGAAATTCACTGTTAGTATGAAAGAGGAATTTGCATTCTGTTTATTTGTATCAGAACATTTCATCAGGTGAAGTCCTAAGAGGATCCCAATGTATAAAATTAATGGAGCTACTATAGAATCAAAAGTGCGACATCTCCATCTCTGGACACAGTCTGAAAACCACTGGGTAGAAGTTATTAAACCAAAAAATGACTTTGAATAGAAAACTAGTGTGGCAGCTTCCTCTTTAATAGTTGTGTCTTTTGGGGTGCCTGGGGGGCTCAGTCAGTTAAGCATCTGACTCTTGATTTCACAATTCATGATCTCACAGGTCATGATCTCACAATTCATGAGTTTGAGCCCATCATCAGGCTCTGCGCTGGCAGCATGGACCCTGCTTAGGATTCATTCTCTCTCTCTGCCTCTCCTCCATTTCCTCTTTTCTCTTTTTCAAAATAAATAAACATTTAAGAGTTGCATCTTTTTGCTTTATTAACATTTAAGCACTGGGTGTTGTGTGTAAGAGATGAATCACTAAATCCTACTCTTGAAATCATCATTACACTACATGTCAACTAACTTGAATTTAAATAAAATTTAAAAACTTTTAAAAAGAAAGAACATTTAAATGGAACGAAATGTATCTAGAGCTGTACAATGGTTTCTATACAGAAGGGAGAGAGAGAAAAGAAGGAAGGAGATCTGGATGGATGGATGGATCTATTTCTAGAGAGAGAAGGATAAATGAATGAAACTGGGTTGGCGGAGGTGGATGGTCAGGTAAGGTGGCTAAAGACTGATGGAGATGATCTCAAGTAATCCTAGTCTTGGATGACTGACAGAGAAGTCACTCCATTTATGATGCAGCTTGTTACATAAAAAGGACAACTAGCTAATCAGCTATTTCAGGATTCTATTGGAAATAAGCTGAAAAAACAAGACAAAAGTGTGCTTCGCAAATACATCATAGAGAAATGCTTCAAAAAGTGCATACATCCTGAGGGTTTAAGGCCCCTACGTGAGTATTTCCAGGCCATTTCCATTTTCAGTTGAACACAGAGCACTTAAAGTAGGAGAGAAGCAAGCTCTGCCCTCTGTCTTAACCAGGCACTCACTGGGCAATAGACCCCTATGTTCCATGCCACTTGCACCAGGATTTAGCTGTTCTGTGGAACTTTCTTTTCCCCATGCCAATCAGACTGTACATCAGGAAAGTAAAGAGACTATGTCTTATATTTGGTAAATTTTGTTAGTACCTAACCTAACTTTCATCTGTTTTAGGATGAAAAAGTGGGAGTTTCCAAGGTCAAACAAGCCTGAGTCTGAATCCCTGAATGCCTTTGATGGAAATCTGGATTTCTGTGCACTGGGATTTCTAAAAGTGAGTTTGAAACTCTATCTTTTGTTCTCTCTGCTACAAAGAAGCTACAGACTTAATAGTCCTTCTCCAGTCTCCTGGAACCCTAAAAACAAATATTTGAGGGAGTAGGACTTCCTTTTCAGGCAGAACCTGTCTTTAAGAGGGGAAGCGTCAGTTAGCTCTTTTATCCTCCTACATAGGACCACCAACAATGCATATATTTGAATAATATTAAACATTTTACAAAGTATTCTCACATTTATTTTTTCTTTGTGTTCAGAGTCTCTGGGAAGTGGGCAGGGTAGATATCATAAGTCCTGCATCATATATGAGTTTAACCCAAAGTCATTGAATTAATATGCTGTAAACCTGAATCTAAAAACAAAAACTCCTAGCAGCTAAATGTCCCCTTGTCTCAATTCCACAGTCAGAGGCTTGCCTCAGGCCACATGGAACAGAAGCAGGCTCAAGTCTTGGACGGAGGCCCTCAGCTCTTAGCTTAATGCATATTTCATCAAAATGTAATAAAAGGAATATGGAAATTACAGTGAAAGAGACCTAAGTTTGCTTCTTAGATCTGCCATTCCTGACTGTATAACTTTGGGTAAGTTAATTCCTTTGGAACTCAGTTTCTTTATCTATAAAATGGGGATGGTAACACTTCCTTCAAGGGAGTTTGTGAGGATTAAGTGGACAAACATAAATGAAAGCCCAGGGCTTGGTGAGAAACATAATGGGTGCTCTATAAAAATTTATCAAATTGGAATAAAGGAAGAAGAGGGGCCTTCTTGCCCTAAAATGTTTTCTTCTATATAACTGTCACATCACGATATTTGAAAATCATTACTTTGGGGGTAAAGATTCATCTCTTTCAAAAATGGAAATAATGACCAGTCACACACACCTTGCAGCAGATATTTTTGAAAGAGGTGGGTTTAGGAAAACAAGCACCCCAGGATAATAGGAGACCTGGAGAGGAGGCTGGGTGATAATCGCCCTTTTATACCAACAATGGGTAATGGAGTGCAACTTTAATGAGCATACGTTGCAATTAACTCTTATCTACATTAGGAAGTTTCAGATCAAGTATTTCATTCATGCCTCCCAAACACTTGTCAAATCATCATGGTCATAGACCATAGAAACTAGAAACGGCCTTAGAGATCACTCCACCACATCTCATTTAAAAATGACAATTCTGAGGCCCATAAAGAAGAACATTTTATGATTCTGGGGAGAACCATAAGAAACTACTAAATTCTGATACTGCCTGGGAACAAGCGTTAACATTCGCATCCAAATGCTTAGGGAGACACTGACTCACCATTGACTCACACAGCCCTGGAACTGCCACCCAAGCACTGACAGCTAAGGGACAGGGAGGTCATTGCCAGTCACAGGTAGAGGCACAGATGAGGCAAGGCCTGAGTGCAACAGTAGTGGGAAGAACAGGCACAGCCCTCTGCACATTCAGCCTCCCCACAAAGTGCCAGAGCTAAGAGGAAGATTCAGCAGAAGCCCATTCTCTGTGTGTCCATTACTTGGGTAAACAGTGGCTTGACTGAGTTCCACCACTCTCTTCCTGACCTGGTCAAATGACTTTGTACAAAACCATGGTCTCAAGCATGAGGTGGACTCCATTACTGTCCTCCAAATACTGTCTTTCCTTCCCACCCTCCATGGGAGGATATACTTCCCTGTCCCACTGACAGTGGCCATGGCCTCAGAATTTCTTTTGGCAGTTGGGATGTAAGTAGATGTGGTAAGGTATCAGCTCCAAGTAGAGTCTCTCTTGTACTAGTTCCCTCTGCCATGAGAATATTGACACTCGGGGAAAGGTGCCCCCTCTTCATCCTGAATCCCAGGACGCAAAGGTACATGGAGCAGATCTGAACTTACCAACAGCTCTGGAGCAGAGCAACAGTAGCCGTCTCGTGACACCAATAAGAAGCATGAATGAGAGATGTATAAGTGGTGTAAATTAATAAGAGTCTGAAGTTATTTAAAATTTTTCAACTACATTCTTCACCTGCTGGACTGTGATTTCTGGGCAAAGAGATATACCTAATTTCCCCTTCTAATAATTGCTTCTGACCAGTTACTCTGCACTCGACCCTATGCTAAATGCTTTACAATCATTGGCTCACTTGATCCTCACAACGAGCTTTAATCAAGATATTACTGTCCCCATTTTACAGACAATAAAACTGAAGCTGAGAAAGTCTGATGGCTGACCGTTGAAGGGATTGATCCATGACTGGTGGTTGACCCGGGACCTGAAACCAAGACCATCCATGCTAGGACCTGGCTCTCATCAGCACCACCCCAGACTTCTATGGGCATTGATGGAATTGGGAAACAGAGAGACCAGGACACCCAGAACCTCTTCCCTGCTCCAGCACACATACTCTTTCCCAACAGAATATTATCTTTTTTTTTTTTTTTCATTTTAAATAGGTTCTTGGGAAAGGGGAGAAAATGACTTGTGGATCTTCAGAATAATCTAAGTACCCCACAAGCCCATTTTTAGAAGCAAGTTGAATTCTGAGCCTTCCCAAGGTTGACACGGTCAATTCCATCATGCCCAGAGCCCGGGAGACCCAGCTTTATAAAGCCATCCAGCCCACTCTCCATTAGGGCACAGCGGTGCCTTGCAATGGCCATAATGCTTCTCTCTTTGATTTACAGCCCCATCTATTCTGGGCCACTCCTGATGGGCTGTTGTCATCTCTTGCTGCCTGACAGTTTTAGGGATTCTTCTCAGGTCATAATTTCTGAATATTTCCACCCCTCCCCTTCCCTAGCCCTGGAATTTCAGCTACTTTCCATTCAGAAAAAGATTGCTCCATTTATTCTCAGCTTCATGGTCCTTTTTACATTTATCTACTGCTCAGCCGCCTTCCTGATCAGGTATTTAAAGATAAGCCAGTCTACTTCTGATGAGTGACCCTGCTCCTTTTTCTCATTGCTCTGAGTTTCTCTCTGGCAGACTCCATATCATTTTATATATTTGCAGGCTTCCAACTTTTTCCATTATTCTTCTCCTCTTATCAAATGAGATAATGGATGTGGAAGGACCTAAGAAACTAAAAAGAGGTACATAAATATTAGTTTCTTGTGGTTGTTGTTGTTGTTTCTAGAACTAACAACATCCTAAGTTCAGTTCGTCATGGTGAAACATTAATTCTCACTGCCGAGATGGTTCCCAGATTCGCTCTCACCTTCCAACAAACCTAACACCAGGGCTGAGGCCATCAGGGTCTGAACTCTCTGGTGTACAGAGCTGCCTATAATAAACATGCTGCTGCCCAGCCTCAAGACTGTGCAGGTACCTAGATTCCTGTTTCCATGATATCTATAGTTACAGTAATTAGCTTATTTAAATGAATGGAGCCTATTAAATTTCGAGGGCAGTGGCTCAAGAAGTTGTTTGCATGGGGAAAGCATGGGGTTGACAGAGCTGGGTTCAATTCCTACTCTGCCATTCATAAACTGAATGACCTTGGCCAAGGTAACCTCTCTGGGCCTCCATTTCTTCATTTGCAGTCTCTCCCTAGACTGGCATGAAAGCTAAATTCAATAGTCCTATAAAAACCCTTAGCAGAGCCTGGCACATGACAGTCATCCAATAAAAGTGTGTGACTAATATTAATAAAGAAATGGAAGACTAGAAGTCATTGCAAATAATTTAAATGCTCATAAGCTTTCAAGTCGAAAGGGATGCCAAGGACCTGAAATCTTTTCTTATACTAGAAAAAGATCAAGAAACCCAAGGAGAACTTGGTTGTCCTGCTTTGCAAGCTCTTAGGGCAGGGGCCATACCTGTCTCCATCCTGTCCCCAGTGTAGGGACTCACAGTAGGCACCTAGTGGGTATCTGCTGCTGTTGTGGAATGTGTTGTTAGACTCAAGACAGGCAGTATAACAAGGTGGCTACTGGCAGGTGTTAGCAGTCTGTAAGCTCTGAGCAAGAGCCCAGCTCTCCCACTTGGACAGGTGACTTAACCACCCTAAGCCCTTGTAAAATGGAAAAGGCAATCATACTTCCTTTGTAGGGCTGCTAGGACAGTTATAAAAGTGGAGACAAAACCCAATTCAAAAAATGCCCATCCAAACAAATAAAGTGTTAGCTCTTAAATTCACAAAAACTTGGGGCATCTGGGGGCTCAGTCAGGTAAGCCTCTAACTCTTGATTTTGACTCAGGTCATGATCCCAGAGTCTGGCATGGAGCCTCAAGTTGGGCTCTGTGCTGAGAATGGAGCCTGCTTGAGATTTCTCTCTCTCTCTCTCTCTCTCTCTCTCTCAATCTCTCTCTCTCCCTCCCTTTCTCTCTGCCCTTCCCCCACTTGCACGCACATGCATGATCATTCACTCTTTCTCTCAAAAAAACAACAACAACAACAAACAAACCCAAAAAACAAAATAAAACAAACAAAAAAAAAAACCCTCACAATAACTTATCTAAGATCACTTAGCTAATGAGAGCGAGAGCAGTGAGAACCCAAACAGCATGATTTCTAGACAAGATATTTTCTTCTACAGTAGAAAAATGAAACTTTAAAACATCAGGGTGGTATCATGTTACCTGATATTTCATTCTTGCTCTGAAGCACTTTTTTTAATGTCGTATTATATTCTTTGATTCTGGATTCTTTTCAAATTCTCAAGTATTTTGCTTTTCCATTAGGAAGAAGACAATAGAAAATCCCTGAGAACGGTGATGCTTTAAACACACCCACACACACACACCCCCCCCCCACACACACACACCCCACTTAAACATAGTCCTCTTAAAACGCACTTTTTGGGTCAACATTTCCTGTAGAAAAATGTAGTATTTGCTTAACAAGGAACGGAAACCATAAAAACCCTAACGATTCTATCAGCGGTAAAACCTCAATATGTCAAGTCAAATGCCCAGGCTCCTTTCTGAAGAATTCGTATCAAGGTGTCATCATTATCCATAATGCATTTTTGAATCAGGTCTTAAAACTTAATGTGGCTTTTATGCCTGGAAATAAGGCAGGATTTGGGGTTGACAAGTTACAGTGGCACACAAGAGGGCTGCCAGTTGTTCCTAATTCTCCAGGATGATTTAAACCATAATTAGCCCTGAAAGTTGTTATTTCTCCTCCTCCTCACCATTTTGCACTGTGAATGGGTGACAACCTGGGAAGCCAGGGCCACACTGAAGTGAATGGAGATTCCACTAGAAAACCTTCTTCACTCTGAAAGACACTGAAAGTGAACAAGGGTTAAAAGACACAGCTTTTCTCTAAAAGGGAATGGGCTGTGAGTTGAAAGTTATACGTCCGAAAATCTTGGCAGAGAGACAAATGCTCTGAGAATGGATACAGGAAGCTGCATCTCCGACAATCCCCATGCTTGTGGCTGTCAGCCTGGCCAAACCGCAGTCCTGTACCTCTACCCCTCCTTCAGAAACCTATGGGGTAACCACTTAAATAATGTGGAAAAGAATTCATGGTCTTCACAAATGAGTGTTGCATGATTAACCATAGTTTCTTATTTTATTCCTTCTAGATAATATTTGCATTTTAACAGTCCTTTTAGTGGCTTCATTCGGGAGCTCCCTTACCATCAAATTTCAACAGTTAATTATAGGCTTCAATCCGGTCAATTGCTAGCCAGATGATTGGCTCCCAGAACTCTCTCTGGGGCTGATGGGCATTTGAAAGGAACACCACAGGAGTGAGCTCATGGCTCTCCAGCATGTTCAATGGCCCAGGGTAAAGAACAAGGGCCAGCTCAAGTTATGGGTCTTCTCTTTCCCTGGCCTTCTACACATTCCCCAGGCATTGTGTTTGGTGCCAGAAGATTCAGGCACAGGTCTCTTCAACCTGACATATGAAACATGTACCAAATGTCCTCATGGGGTCCACGACTGTTCTCTGAAATGGGAGGGTGGGAGAGGGAATGGGGGTGCAAGAAGACTCAGAAATAGGCCACAGAAATGGCAAGAAAATGCATGCAGTCACAAGCTCGTAGGGAACACAAAGGAAGGAGTGGGTCTTTCTTGCAGAGGCAGGGAGGGGGCTATGGAGGCTATGTACCGTGGGGGAGTTAACATCTGAGTGGAGACAGGAGGTATGAAGAGCATTTCCCAGGATGGAAAGGAACAGAAAGGGCACCCTGGAAGAGGGAACCACCTGACAAAAGCACAGAGCTGTGCAGGTAAATCAGGTGTTGCTATGGACCAAATCTGTATTTGGGCACCTTACCCAACCACCCCCCAATGTGAAAAGAAAGAAAAGAAGAAAGGAGGAGAGAGAAGGGAAAGGCCAGCAGAGACCCAGTTCCCAGGTCACCAACTCCCAGCAACACCGCCTCAGAGGACCTTTCTCCCGCTCCAGACCAGACACACCCACCTCTGGCTGTCACCAGTAAGTAGAGCAAGTGTGTTTTTTTCAGTGAACCCATTTTGACTCCCTCTTCCAGATTCTAGGTTTAAAAGCACAAGTATGGGTACCTGGGTGGCTCAGTCAGTTATGCATCCAACTCGATTTCAGCTCAGGTCATAATCTCATGGGTCATGAGATTGAGCCCCATGTTGGACTCTGCGCTAACAGAACAGAGCCTGCTTGGAATTCTTTCTCTTCTTCTCCCTATACCCCTACCCCACTCCTTCTCTCTCTTCCTCTCTCTTCCTCTCTCTCCCTCTCTCTCCCTTCTCTTCCTCTCTCTTCCTCTCTCTCCCTCTCTCTCTCTCTCTCTCTCTCTCTCTCAATCTCTCGGCAAATAAACATTTTTTAAAATTTGAATAAAAGTACATAGTAAGGCGACATTCCTAAGCAAAAATGGAAAAAAAAAAAGGTTTCTTTGAAACTGATCAAATGCAATTAAGGCAGAATATCCAACTCATCTACCTTTGATTAACCTTTATCTGGAGAGAAATGATTGGTGATTAAGAATTAGATGAGGTGACTAATTATATCAGGAATCTGCCTTCGAAGAAATCTCTTTCAGCACCAGAGAAAAAGCTGATAAAAAACAATCATGGCTGTAATGGTGCCTTTTAAGGAGAATAATTAACCTGTAATAACAATTTTGGCCTCAACTTAAGCCCTGTAAAATAATCCTTTTTCATTAACTTCAAGTTCAATTAGCATCAATAATGAACGTTCATTAGAAATAACCGCAGCGTCAAGCTCCCTGATGGCTGCTTCTGCACTCCTCAGCCTCCAGCTGAAAGGCCCTATGGCCCTTTTCTGCCACAGGAGTTGCGTGTCTGAGTGTACTCATTGCAGGACAGGGAAGAATTTAGTCTTGTAAAAGTAGAAGTTTCATCTGATACTGAAGATTGTAAGGAGGAAGAGGAAGAAGAGAAGGAGGAGGAAAGAGGGGGGGAGAAGATGCTGCCATCACCATCCACCACCATCCACCAAGATCCACCACCAACCACCACCATTCACCACCATCCACCACTGTCCACCACCAACCACCACCATCCACCACTTCATCCACCACCATCCACCATCCACCACCATCTCCAGTGGCCTGTTAATCTAAATGTTTGATATCCACAAGCCTATATACCACAATGATAGTGAAATTTCTCCTCGAGTTAGGCATGGCCACGTGAGGCTGCCCTAGCAAATGGGACAGAGGGGGAATCCACTAGGGGCCTTTGGAAAAGTTTTTCTTCTTCTTATGAACAAAACACAAACATTTGCCCTTTCTGGCTGTGTGTGAAGAAACTTCTGCAGCACCAACCTTGAAGAAGGCAGAGTAGAAAGATAAGAAGGGCCTGGGTTCTTGAATTTGTCATGTGCCACAAATTAATCAACCCTGGAACCACACCAAACCTCAACCTCTTATTATGTAAGACTGTTTAGCTCCTTTTAGTTGGGTCTTTATTACTTGTAGCCAAAAGCATTTTAACTGACCTCTATGAGAATAAACATAATCACAGTACAAATAATGTCCGTGAGGCACTTACCACGTGCCAAGTGCTGTGGTGACTATCTCGTGTGCAATCATCTGCATCGTCTTCACACATTGCTCTTAAATATGTAAAACTAAGCACATTTTTTCTTCATTTTAAGGAAATTCCAATTTAGTCACTTCAAAGTAATTTTTTCTAGTACCCACTGCAGTGCCTTGTATACGATAGGTACTTCTCTCAATGTTCGTTCATCGTCAAAAAGAAAATCAGAAGTTGGGGTGCCTGGGTGGCTCGGTAGTTTAAGTGTCCAATTTTTTATTTTGGCTCAGGTCATGATCTCACGGTTCGTGAGACTGAGCCCCTAGTTGGACTCTGCACTGTCAGTAGGAAGGCCACTTGGGGTCCTCTCTCTCCCCCTCTCTCCCTGTCCTTCACCATGCTCGCTCGCTCTCTCTCGCTCTCTCTCTCAAAATAAATAAATAAACATTAAAAAAAAAAAAAGAAAATCAGATAATGCAACCAAACTTTAGTATTCACCTGCCCTTGACCAGGCTCCACAGAAGGCCAATGGAAGTGCAAGGACATCTTGAAAAATGAAAGACTTGATGCTGTACTGCCTCCCCACTCTGCCTCACCCCTTTAGCCTGCACACCCCAAGAGAAAAATGTGAGAAGATAAGGGGGCATCCCACGATGAATGAAAGTTAGTGAAAAAATAGAAGAGAGGGTGGGAAGGAAAAAGGGACAAGGAACATGAATGACACAGCTGAGGAGCTCCACGGCTTCTGGAAAATTATAATCAAGTGTCTTTTTTAAGAATAATTTTTCCTTAAAATAGGGATGGGAAGGAAGCACAAGCTTAGAACAACGAGGGAGTCTTCAGGCTTAGAAACCTAATCCCAGTTAGAGGAACCAAATCCCAGTTCAGCCACTTACTTGTCTTATGATCTGGGCTGGTCACACAAACCCCAAAAGTCTCATTTGTGAAACAGGTTAAAATACTCCTCTTTTGTGGCTGTAAAGGTTAAATGAGAGAATGTCCCCACAAAGTGCCTGGCATATAATAAATGTTCAATAAATGTTAGCACCTGCATCTTATTTCTCCAACTGCTCCATCTCCATCATTACTTCATCGAAAGTCAAGTCTGATACACTGTGCCAGGTAACCCTTGAGAACATCTAAGTAAATTTCTGGGAAATTTTTCCCTTTGAAGGGGAGGAAGAAGAGGATTAGACTAAAGAAAATTCACCTTTTGAGAGCTGCACCTGCTATTTGTGCTAACTTAGTTCAAACTACAAACGAAAGGTTGGTGCCAGGAAAGGAGTCTCGGCTTCAAGCCCATCCACCAGCTCTGAAAGCCCTACTTCATCTGATCACATTATCTGCCAAGCAGCTCGTCTCTTGTTGAGAATCAGTGCTTTACTTAAGAAAAGCTGCAAATCAAACAACAGAGCTGTCCAGGGAGCTGAGAATTTAGCTCTTTAAACATTTCCTCCTATAAATATAAATGGTTGCTTTCCTCTAGAGAAACCTTCTATCCCTCTGATCTCTGAAGGATTGGAGAGGGTGCCAAGAGGATCACTATATCTTCTGGTGAACATTCCCGATCACCTTAATCTCTTCGCTGACAATCTTCTGATCTGACAGAAATAGAGGTTATCGTGTCCCTCAGTTTATAAAGTATTAGGGGAAGGAGGAATGGATCAGAGGGAAGAACAGAACACCAAAATCACCAGGGAGGCAGACGGGAGGGGGAAAGGGAGAATTACTTTTAATACAGTTGCATAATCCATAATTCAGCAAGCTTTTCATTTCTCTTATCTTCTGAAAAACATGAAATTAAGTTCTAAGCAAAGTGCATAATTTATGAGAAGTCTCTGTGCTGATGATTCCCAAATCCCCATGCCTGGCCCTGACTTCTTACAGGAGTTCTGGTCCCACATTTCCAAATACCTACAGGATGTTGCCGCCTGGAGTCGGCTATTATCTCAGTTCCCCCGTGTGCAAATGGAACTCAACTCTCTTTCCTCAAATCTTTTCTTTCCCAATTCTTTTCTATCAAAGATACTCTAATCTTGCTGCCAGAAAGTTCCAGAATAACTTGGATTTCTCCCTCTTCTGCCTCTGACAATAGGGTCTGGGAAGTTTTTCTGGAGTCATCCTTCTCTCTGCCATCTCACTTTCCAAACCATCCCCCCTCTGCACCCCAGATTACCAACTCCAGTCCCCACTTTCTAATCTGAACTGCATACCACTCACTACCAGTTTCATTGTCCTAAAATTCTATTCTGATCAGACATATTGACAGCTGCCTGATTTTTCCTGAGAAGATTAAATACTCTTGGGCACTCTCCAAAGCACTTCTATCATTTCCGGAGCCCATCCTGCCCATTTAACTATACTTTCCAACACAAAATCTCTTCTCCAGAGAAGTCCCAGCAGAGCATGAGGTTCATATTAGGAATTCCAGGAATAGCAGTCGATTTAATCAAGCCGAGCTTGGCACCTCTCACTCCATGCTCCATGCTCCCTGTCTGGAATGCTCTCCTTTTATCCTGATTGTCCAATCCCTACCCATCCTCCAGCCAGGACCCATCAAGACTGAGCTCCATCAGGAAGTCTTTACTCATCACCACGACTCACTGTTCCCAATACACGTAGACTTTAAGCCCCGCACCCTCTTGTTTTATTTCTAATAGCTGATGTAAAGCTTATAGTGTTTTCAATTTTAGAGAGGACTATTCTCCATATATAATCCCATTTGATACTCTCAATCCTGTGAGGTTGGAATCATCTCCAGCATGTCAGTAAAACTCCAGACCATTTAAATGAAGATCCTGAGGCTAACTGATGCGGTGCCATCTTGAATCCCCAAATTTTTTAAGTTTATTTACTTATTTTGAGAGAGAGAGGGAGAGAGAGACAGCAGAGGAAGAAGAGAGAGAAAGAATCCCAAGCAGGCTCTGCACTGACAGTGCAGAGGCCAACATGGAGCTCAAATTCATGACCACAAGATGATGACCTTAGCTAAAACCAAGAGTCAGACACCCAACCAACTGAGCCACCCAGGCACCCCTTAAATCCCCAAATTTTGACTCCAAATCCCAAATTTCTGGTCTTCCTTATTTGACTATAAATTCTTTAAAGTAAGGAATCATACCTTGTAATTATTGTCTTTATAATTTTACAAAGTTCTGAACACACAAGAGGTATCCATGATTATTTGTTGAATGGAGAATTAAAGTTAAAAAGAGAATCAATGAGCCATTAAGAAGTGAGCAAGTGCACTTATAAGACACACACTGTGTTCACTGCAGCATGGGGTTATTAAAGATGGAAAGGGCTTGTTCAGTAGCCATATTAATATACCATATTAATTTCTGTCCCTCATTCATTCTTCATTGATTCAGCAGATATTTATTGAATATCCCCTATGTCCCTAATACTGAGATAGCTGAGTCAAATCCACCCATCTCCCAAGATCCTGGCTCTAACCTAAACCCTACCCAAGTAAGGAAGAGAAAGTATAGTTTTCATGTATGTAGGTAAGTAGGTAGATAAGAATTTATCTATATATCTATTCCCTATGTCCACACAATTGGTCCCTGACTAGCTGTAATGATTAGAACAGAAAACCAGGACAGAGTATCTTGAGTTCAGTATATATCCAGAAAAGAACCAAAATAACTTGCTTGGGTTTTCCTTTTGAGTGGAAATGAACATAAATTTCTTTAATCTTATCAGTCTCAAAGGCGTATTAGTTAGAGGTAAACAGCTCTTATCGTTATCTGCTGGTTTCCAAAGGTATAAGAATCAGAGACGGTTATCATTTCTTATTATTGCTCTGTGAAATTCTAAGTGACCCTCCAATTGTTTATAGAAATAGCATCTTCCCAGTAATGCCTCAGCACCAGCCAAGGAATTAGGTTAGAATCACAGAATTTTAATATGAAAAGGAGAGCAGAGATTAAAACTCCCTTGTTTCACATAACAGAAACTAAGAGTCAGAAAGCTTAGGTGATTTTCTCAGGTTCAAGCACAGCAACTCGACATATCCTAAAATGAAAACCTAATTCCATGATTCCTAGTCCAGAAGTCTCTTCCCTCCTTCCATGCCTCAACTAAACATTTTAGTTTTTCAAACTTCATAGTTAATTATTGATATAAGGTTTTTTCTGCTATGAAAGTAAAAGATCATATAATGAATATCTTAAGGGTTTAGAAATCATCTTTATGACTTAATTAAAATTCTTTGACATTAAAAAATAAACAAATAAAAGATTTGTTGGTTCCATATGGAATTCATAGGCAATGCACATTGGGATGGTGCTGACAGTTTGATGACTTTAGCTCTGAGTAAACAGCCTGCTTTAGTCCCTAATATTTAAAGATTTCTTTTGGGCCTTCATTTATTTAATTGTATTTTCTACAAGATGAACTCTAATTTTGAGTATAGTTAGATTTCAGCAAAGATGATATGGAAAGGAAGCCACAAAAATATAACCAGGGGAAGCCCTTTTATTAATAAAACAACAATAGAATTGGAGATAATAGATAATATTTTCAGTGCTCTAATCATGGGCCAGGTGCTATACTAAACTCTTTTTTTTAATTATCTCATTACTCCTCCTAAGAACTCTATAAAGCAAGTACTATAATACTCTCTATCTTATAGAGGAAGATGCCAGGAGCAGGAAAATTAAGTTATTGTCTTACTACCTTGAGAATTTCTAACTAGTGTAGTAAGTCCTGGAGCTGAGCACCAAACCCAGAACAAAATTCACATTCTATTTTCTTAACATGCAATATTGTCTCCTGTCAGAAGTAAATGGGTTAACTAATGCTCACAGTTCTTTAAAAAACAAACAAACCAAAAAAACCCACAAAATGACAACAAAACAAAAAAATGAAAACAACAAACCTTTCAGAACCTCCACTCTGAAAAGGATACTGCTGCTTCTGATGATAATTGAGTATGAGACTGAATACAGAATTACACTCTAGGTTGGAGGATTATACTTCTATCAGGATTTACACAGCTGGAGCAAGATAATTCTCTCTCCTTCTGTTTTAACAATAAAATGTCTTCAGTAAAATAGGGTAAGTCATACAGGTAAACCTGCATATATAAGATATTTTGTATTTCATCAAAGGAGAGGACATGTGGATTGTGGATCTTTCTCTGAAATGCCACCACACCACATGAAAAATCCAAACACAATTTTGTGTTGCAAAATACTTTCTCGATGTTATCAAACGTTCTCATTATCTATCACGGATCATTTATCACTTCGTTCTATTCCAATTTTTCACATTTTCTGCTTTCTGAAATCTAAACATCACTGCTTATGCTGGTTCCTTAAAAGTACTTAGGATTCTCATAGGTTAGAGTCCTCACATAAATTACATGTAAGTCTGAACTACATTTCTTCTCTAAATATTTAAGCACATAAATAATCTCTAGCCATCTTGACTATCATTTAAAAAAATCTGACATTTATTGTTTTGAAGAGAAGAAAGGTCAGATGTATCAAATCTGCATTTGTACTTCTTGAAATTTTTCTCCAACTAGATTCTTCCTAATTATGGTGTTGACACTAATACGAAGAGGAAGGAAGGAAGGAAGGAAGGAAGGAAGGAAGGGAGGGAGGGAGGGAGGGAGGGAGGGAGGGAGGGAGGGAGGAAGGAAGGAAGGAAGGAAAGAAGGAAGGGAGGGAGGGAGGAAGCAAGGAAGGAAGGAAGGAAATAAAAAAGGAAAGAAGAAATGAAAGGGAGAAAGGAGGGAGGGGAAGAGGAGAGAAGAGGAAGGAGGGAAGGTGTGGGTACAGAGGGGCTGGAGCATGAAAGGAAAAGCAGGATTTGTGGACCGGAAGGGAATGCCTGGCTTCCTGAATCTATTTAGCATGACCTCTGGTCACACTTCACAGAACTGACTGAGACCATCTGGCCCTACTCCTGGACTCTCCATCCTTTGTCTCTGCATGGCCCTCTGCACATTTGTCTTCTTGTCTCACAGAAGGGAGTTGTTTTCTTTCTCTCTAGTCACTCTGTCTGTGGTTCTGTCCATTCCGAGCTTGAAGCTGCAATAACACAAGTTTTCTCAGTTAAGAGCTGTGCTCACTGTGCTCCAAGATGGTCACAGTGGTGGAAACTTGGCCTCGTTTGAAGTCTACCCCTTAAAAGGAAAGGTGTCTATAGGAAAGATGCAAGTAGGGTGAGCACTCTGAAACCCAGAGTGCCAATGGCGCCTAGAGATGCTCCTTTCCTTCGCAGCATTCCTCGTTGTTTCTTATTATACAGTTAAGTGTTAATTTGCACATTTAATATGCCTTCCTCATCAGTCCATAAACCCTGTGAGGGCAAAGCACTGGTCTATTTTGTTCACTGCTGTCAGTGCAGCACCTAGCACAGTGACTGACATGCTGAAGCTACTCAGTAATTATCTGTTGAATTAACAATTAAAAAAAAAAAAAGAAGAAAGATGAGGGAAAAGAAGACAAAGGATATTATGCAGTGTACATGGGATAACTGACTTCAAATATTTAAAGGGCCCTCGTGTTGGAGAATGGCTGAATGATAACCACAAGTAGGAGCAAGAAGACACAGAGATAATATATGTACAGTTAAACAAGCTGGGACTCAAATGCTAGATTCTATGCTATGTGACCATGGCCAGTTACTTAACCTCTCTGAGCCTCATTTTATCTGGAAAATGGGAGTAATGATAAAGTCAGCCTTACCATGGTACAGTGAGGATTAAATAATCTGTGTAAAACTGTTCAGTGGTAGTTGTTAATAGTATTAAGTTACAGAGAAGTAGAATTCAGCCTGTGTTAAATATTTTCCCAAAAGTTCTGTCCAATAAGCACTGGGCAGCCTCATAAAATAGTGATCCACATCTCTCAGAAATATTTAAAAGGATAAAATAGCAAAAACTCTATTTTAAGCAGCAGACAGGGCCTGGATGGAATGCATCTAAGGCTTGTATATGAGGTCCACACTGACTAGACCGAGTGGTCTTGCTACGCAATTATCCCCTCCCTTGCTGATACCCGAAAACATCTTTCTCTTCAGTGTTTTCTCTTCTGATTTTATTAAGAAAGTTCATCCTTAACACATCTTTTCTTCATTCTGCTAAACCTTCTAAGATCATTGACATTTCACTCTCTTTGTCTTCTCTTCTTCCTTTCACAGACTAAACAACTACTTAAGCACATTTTGCTTCAATTTCTTCAGCACTCTCCCTAAACTTCCTTTTGCCTATGCCTGCTTTCCAGAAGGCTCTGGGCCAAACACAAGGCCTTTTCCACTCCATCTTTGGAATATCTGTCTCCCTTAGCTTCCATGACACCACAATCCAGTGGCCTCTCTTCCTTCTTGTAAGTTCCTTCTGGTGATGTCATTGACTCCATTCCATTGTCAAATTATGAACTTTCCCAAATCCAAGGTGTGACCTTACTTCCTCTTTCTTCTTTCTCAGGAAAATGCATCTGTTCTCAAAAAATAAACCACCAGGTCCATGTAAACAGCTCCCACATCGATATCTTCCACCCGGACCTCTCACTCGTTCCTGCTTCTGTTCCCTATCTTCATGTGCGTACCAGACAACCTGATCTTCAGATAAAGGCCCATAAAACTGTCATCATGTCAGGCACTCTCCTCCCAAACCAGATGCTCTTCTCACCTGTCTTCTTTATCAGTAATGCCACCAAGTGTGCACAGTCCCAGGCCAAAACCGTAGGCATCTGACTCATTTCATTTTGTTCCCCTTTTATCTGGGCATCTCCTTGACCCAGCTCTGAGTCCCTCAACTCCCGAGCCAGTGCAACCACTTCCCAAGGCTCTAATCTAACAGTCTAGGACTGAGACCCACAACGAAACACCATTTCCTGAAGAATTTGCAGTCAACATGCATTCTTCTACTCAAAACCTAAATACTTTCTGATTTCTCCAGCATCAAATGTAAATTCCTGATTCAATAAGCAAGCCCTACCTCTAACTCTGAGTATCTGAGTCAGCACTGAGCCTCTCAACCCCCAGAATTCCTTAGACTTCTCTGCCCTGGCTAGTCCTGCTTTGTTTTACACACACACACACACACACACAGTGTCTGTCTGTCTATCTCTGTCTCTCTCTCACCAACAATTGTCCCTCCTCTGGGCATTATTCTGTGCAATTATTTTGTGGACCCTAATTTATAAGGTCCTTTGCCTTTCTCTTTTCTCTAATTCTATACTCCCTCCAAGAATTTCTGAAATCACCTCCTGAAGTTTTTTCTAACTCACTTCTATCAGAGTCCCAAAAGAAAACTATCATTTTCAGTAGATATCCTTTGACCTGACCTCCTGCCAAAAGGCAATAAGCTTATTCTTTCTAAAATTCGAGAGCTATAATTTCCTGTCTGAGAGGAACTTCACCCCTCCCACTGTGCACTGAGCAAATAGAATTCATCAGCCTTTAAGGGAATGGTTTCTGAGATCTGGAGGTACAGAACGAAACTATCTCTAATCGCCCCCACAGGAGTTGACCTCTCCAAGTCTCCACTGAACCACTATAACCATCAGCACCCTTTCTTCAGCATCAAGTGCTACCTTTCACTGGAGTTATTTATTAGCATGCCTTGTCTGCCTGTTCTCCCTGACTTATTTGTGAACTCCGGGGAGAAAGAAACTAAATTTCATTCAACTTGGTAAATGCTCAGTAGGGGGGGGTGGGAAAAAAAGGCGAACCAATAAATAAGCATTTCTTCAGCCAAAAGTCCAAATTTATAGATACCCATGCAGAAGACTGTCTAATTTCTGTTTGGTGAACACCTCTCACACAGATCTAGATGGTGTATCTAGAGATAAACCAACATGGCTGTGATCACAAAGTTCATTTTCTAGGTTCCCAGCCATGATAAAGTAACAAGCACTGGACTAAGCTCTTTTGTAATAAACAGCTATAAAACTGGACAAAATATATGAAAAACTGTTTTAATGGGATAATGAAAAGCACAGGAGGAAGGGAAAATAAATGTGGTGGACCCTAGCATTATTTCCTGCCTGGCAGCATTTGCCACACCCTGAGATGGGAAGGAGGGAATGAAAGAGAAATATTGTTGATGGAAATTCTGATTCCAAAAAAGAATAAGGGACTTCCAGTGCAGGAAGATGGAGTAAGCCCATAAATCTTTTTATCCTCCTGCTCACAACTGAGAACTCTGCACAAAATACAAAACAAAAACAAACAAATGAATAAAAAAACCCAAAAAACCAAAAACAAAAAAAATAAACCCCACGCAACTACTAAGGGACTCTGAAAAATAAATAAAACCAGGAATATTGAGGAAGAGAGTCAAAACTTGGAAAAGCAATCCATATAGAGGTGAGTTTCTTATTTTTTCTTCTTTCCTCTTACACCTGTGAACCAAATGTGGGCACCCAATAGAGCTGTGGTCATGGTACCATGGACAGGTAAAATAGCCACAGAAATCTTTTCCTTGCAGCCAAAAGGTGGGGAAAAGGAGACCTGTGATCCAGAGAGTAAGGAGGGAAATCTCTACTTCTTTGTTGTTTCTTTTTTTTTTTTCCCTCTCATCTCATGATATTGAATTCTCACCACAGATAGCATGGCTCATGATGTCAGTAGCCAAAACTCCAATAGAGACCCTAATAGAAATCACATCTTTCAGACCAGAGGAATGGAAAAAAGGAGGTACTTCAGGCCAGAGTATGGAGAGAACCCCTGATTTGTTTTTCTTTATTATCTATTTTGCCCTAGGGTGGTCCCAGTTACACAAACTGTGCAGAAGAAGTACAAATAGTTAAAACTGAATTTAAGGAAAAGTCTAAAGAGGAGACACAGAAATATGCTAATTCTGTGAAGAAACTGGCCTAGTGTCCCGGCTCACCGGTGAGCAGCACATGTGTGGACAGACACAAAGCAGCATAATAAAGGCTTAAAGAAAAGAAAAAAGATTTAAGTCATACCCAGGTTTCAGACCAAACAACACGATATTTAATATTTCCAGGATATGATATAAAGTTACTCAATATACAAAACAAAACAAAACGAATGACCAATTCTTAAAGGTAAAGATAATCAATAAATGTCAGTAACAAAATGATCCAGATGTTGAAATTATCAAAGACTTTAAAGAAGCTAACTGGGGGCACCTGGGTGGCTCAGTCGTTTGGGCGTCCGACTTCAGCTTAGGTCATGATCTCATGGACAGTGAGTTCGAGCCCCGCATCGGGCTCTGTGCTGACAGCTCAGAACCTGGAGCCCACTTTGGATTCTGTGTCTCCCTCTCTCTGCCCCTCCCTTGCTCACGGTCTGTCTCTGTCTCTCAAAAATGAATAAACATTAAAAAAAATTTTTTTAAAAATAAAAAAATTAAAAAAAATAAAGAAGCTAACTAACTGTTATAATTGTGTTCCATGCAGGAAAAGTAAACATTCTGGAAAATGGGTGGAAAGGTAGGTCTAAGTAGGGAAATAAAAATTATTTTTAAAAATAGAAAATTTAAACTGAAAAATATAAAATCTATTATTAAAAATTTAGCAAAATGGAAACAGAGGAGTCAGTAAACTTGAAGATAGACCTCAGAAGTTTCAATCTGCAGTTCCAATCTGCAAAGCAGAGAGAAAAAAGTTGAAAAAAAGAAATAGCAGATTCTAGAAAGAATGTGAGACAATATCAAAAGACCAAAAAGTTGTATAATTAGAGTCCCGGAGGAGGGGAGAAAAGTATTGGTGCAAAAAAAAATTAGGAAATAGTGGCTGAAAACTCACCAGATTTCATAAAAGATATAAACTTATAGAATAAGAATCTCAACAAACTTCAAACAGGATAAAATCAAATAAAACCATGCACAGATTCATCATAATCAAACAATCAAACTTCTGAAAACTAAAGACAAAGAAAAAAATCTGAAAACAGCTACAGATAGGGAAGAACAATTTAATGGCAGAATGCTTATCAGAAACTATGGAGGACAGAGGAACAGCAGTTTTGAAGTATAAAAAGAAAAGACTATCAACACACAATTCAGAAACAAAGGTGACATAAGGACATTCTCAGATAAAGGAAAACTAAGCGAATTTGTTGCCAGCAGAACCACTCTAAAAGAAATGAAGAAGGAAGTTTTATAGGTTGAAGGAGAAAAATAAAATAGGGAAATTAAAACTTCAGAAAAGAAGGAAGGGCAAGAAAAATGGTATGTATCTGGGTAAATATAAAGGACTACTTTTCTCTTTTAAGTTATTTAAGATATGTATAACTGCTAAAAGCTATATATATAGCTTTAATATATATGTGTGTATGTATATATATATATAAACATACATAAACATTTATATACATATAGTTATGCATACATGTGTCTATATATACATATGTATGTTTATATATTCATGTATATGTTTACTTATACATGTATCTATACATACATACATAAACATATATACATACATATACATTTAATATACATATACACAAATATATTTAATACATATATATAATCTAGCAGAGTTTTTAATTATGTACATATAACACATATGACAACTATAACAAAGGGAGGGTTAAAGGGATCTATATAGTTGCAATATATTTTATATGAAGTACCAAAATTTCAACTCAACAGTATAGACATCCCTCAAAAAGTTAAAAATAGAACTACCCTATAACCCAGCAATTTCAGCACTAGGTATTTACCTAAAGGATAAAAAAATACAGATTGGAAGAGTTACATGTATCCCAAAGTTCACAGCAGCATTATCAATAATAACCAAACTATGGAAAGAGCCGAAGTGTCCATCGACTGATGAATGGATAAAAAAGATGTTGTATGTATATATGTATGTATGAGGAAATAGTGGAAATGTATACATACTCACACACACACAGTGAAATATCAGCTATCAAAAAGAATGAAATCTTGCCATTTGCAATGACCTGCATGGAGCTACAGTGCATTATGCCATGCAAAATGTATCAGTCAGAGAAAGATAAATACCCTATGATTTCACTCATATGTAGAATTTAAGGAACAAAATAAATGAACATATGGGAAGCAGGAGAAGAGAGAGGGAAGCAAACCATAAGAGACTCTAAACAATAAAGAACACACTAAGGGTTGATGGAGGGAGGAGGGTGGAGGATAGGCTAAATGGGTGATGGATATTAAGGAGGGCACTTGTTGGGATAAGTACTGGGTGTTACATGTAAATGATGAATCACTAAATTCTACTCCTGAAATCATTATTACACTGTATGTTAACTAAACTAAAATTCAAACAAACATTTGAAAAAAATAAAATGTAAACTCTAAGTAGACTTTGAAAGTTTATATATACATATATATGATATATAGGTGTATATATATGTACATGTATATAAATGTAACATACATAGGTATATATACATAACATATGTATGCAATCTCTAGAGCAACCACTGAAGTTATAATACAAAGAGATACGGCCAAAAAAACAACAGATAAATTAGAACTGAAATACTAAAAATAATTCAAATACTAAAAAATAATTTGAATACTAAACAAATATTCAAAATTCATTTCTTAACATCCCCCAAAAGATGTTGAGAAAGGAAAAAGAGAAAAACAAAAACAGACAAAGACAAAACTAAAATAGTAGACTTAAATTCAACCATACCAGTTAAAGCATTAAATACAAGTAGCCTAATAGACCAAGTAAAAAATAAAACTCATCAGATTAAATTTTTAAAAATCACACAATATCAGGGGCACCTGGCTAGCTCAGTTGGTAAAGCATGTGACTCTCAAAATCAGGATCAGAGTCCAAGCCCCATGTTGGGCATGAAGCCTACTTCAAAACAAAAAGAAAAATAAACAAGGGGCGCCTGGGTGGCTCAGTCGGTTGGGCGGCCGACGTCAGCTCAGGTCATGATCTCACGGTCTGTGGGTTCGAGCCCCACGTCGGGCTCTGTGCTGACGGCTCATCAGAGCCTGGAGCCTGCTTCGTATTCTGTGTCTCCCTCTCTCTCTGCCCTTCTCCTGCTCACGCTCTGTCTCTGTGTCTCTTAAGAATAAATAAACGTTAAAAAATTAAAAAAAAAAAAAAGAAAGAAAAATAAACAAAACAGAATATCCAACCATATATTTTCTATAAGAAATTCACAGTAAATATAAAGATATAGATTAAAAGTGAAAGGGTAGCACAGCTGTATCACATAAGCACTAATCGAAAGAAACATGGAGAGGCTACATTAATATCAATCAAAATAAATTTCCAAATATGAGTATCACCACGAATAAAAAGACATATTATACAACGATAAAGAAGTCAAATCATCAAGAAAAGAGTCAATCCTAAATGTGTAGTCATCTCATCATAGAGCTTCAAAATACATGAAGTAAAAAATAATAGAACTGAAAGGAAAAATAGACAAAACAAAACTTGGAGACTTTAGGAGTCCTCTATTGGTAATGCAAATAGCGAACAAACAAGAAATAAGTGAGACACAAAAGACCTGAATAACTCTATTAACCAAATTGACCTAATTGACATTGATTGAACACTCCACCAAACAACAGCAGAACACATGTTCTTCTGAAGTGTGGAACACGGAACATTCAGTGAGATAAACCATATTCTGAGGCATAAAACAAACCTTAAAAAAATTTAAATAATAAAAAGCAAGCCAAGTATGTTCTCAGACTGTATTGGAATTAAACTAGAAATCAATAAGAGAAAGATATCTGTAAAGTCCCCAAATATTCAGAAATAAAAGACACATATATATCCATGGGTCAAAAAAACAAACACCAAATGGAAAATTTTTAGTATTTTAATTGAATATAAAGTAAATTTCATTATAGCATCATGAAACTTGTATGGTGTTGCTAAGCCAGGTATTAGAGAGAATTTTTGCATTACATGCTTATATTAGAAAAATAAGAAAGGTCTCAAATCAATGATCTAAGCTTTTACCATAAGAAACTAGAAATAGGAAGAACGATTTAAATCCAAGGCAAACAAAATGAAGGAAAGATAATAAAATAAGACCAGAAATCAATGAAAATGAAATGAAGATAACAGAAAAAAATCAATATTACAAAAAAATGTTTTTTTGAAAGAAAATCAATAAAATGGGTAAGTCTCTAGCAAGAATGATCACAAAGAAAAGAGAGATGATGTAAATTACCAATATTACGTATGAAAGAGAGGACATCACTACTGACCCTACAGACATAAAAAATAATAAGGGGATATTATGAACAATTTAACATGCATTAATTCAGTAATTTAGATGAAATGAACCAATTTTCTGAAGGATACAGATTGCTAAAGTCGTTCAAAAAGAAACAGACAATCTGAATAACCCTACGATTATTATTAAGTAAATATAATTAGTAATTTAAACCTTTCCAACAATGACTATACCAGGCCAAGATGTCCTCAGTGGCAAATTCTACTAAACAAAAATTCAAGAAAGAAAAAAATTACAGTTCTCTTCCAGGAAAAATAGAAGCAGATTAAGCACTTTCCGGCTCATGTTTATGAGCCTGGCATTACCCAGACCCTAAAGTCTATCAAAGATAAGAAAACTACAGGCCAACAACCTTCACGAACACAGACGCAGAAATTATCAATGAGATATTAGTGAGTGGATCCAGCAATACATAAAAAGGTTAATACATTATGACCATGGGCAGTTTATCCTGAAAATGTAAAGATAATTCAACATTTGAAAATCAAATACTGTGATTCAGAATATCCACTCCAAAAAAAGAAGATCATACGATCTCAATAGATGCTCAGTCTCAGGGAAGCCAGGCACCAGGTTACAAGGATGGTCCAGCAGCACTACAGACAGAAGTACCTGGAGAAGAAATGAGACCTCCCACCACTAGCCAGCACCAGCTTGCCAGTCTTGTGAACAAGGCACCATGTAAGTAGATCCTACAGCCCTAGTCAAGATTTAAGATGACAGCATCCTTGGCTGACATCTGACTACTATCTCATGAGAGATTCCAAGCAAAAAACACCTAGTCAAGCTATTCCCAAATTCCTAACTCATAGGAACTATAAAAAAATAAGTTATTATTTTGAGCCACTAATTTTTGAGCTAATATCCTACACAGTATTAGATAACCAACACACAAAAAGTATACATTAAAACCACAAAAAGATAGCACCACAAGTTGACAATATCAAGAATTCTGAAGGATGTGGAGCAAGTAGAATTCTCATATATTACTGGTGGGACTATAAAGTAGTATAACTATTTGTACAAATAGTTTTTCAATTTCTTATAAAGTTAAACATACATTTACCATATAATCCATTAATTCCAAAATCAATTTAAGAGAACTGACAACATACACCCACACAATGGCTTATATATACAATGTTCATAACAATTTATTCATGAGAGCCCCTAACTGGAAACAACCTAAATATCCATCAACAGATGAATGGATTAAAAAAAAATTGTGATATATTTACATGATAGAATACTATTCATTAATAAAAAGAAAACCCAAACTACTAACACATGTAATAACCCAAATAAATCATAAAAGTGTTACTCCAAGTGACAAAGCCAAACACAAAAGAGAATATACTTATATGGTTCCATTTATACCAACTTCCAAAACAGACAAAACTAATCTATTATGATAGAAATCAAACCAGAAGTGGTCTAGAATAGGAAGTGGAGGGTGTCACTGCAAAAGGTCAAGAAGGCTCTTTTGAGAGCTGACAGAAATGTTTGATGTCCCAATTAAGGTGGCAATTCACACAGGTGATACATATATCAAAAAAATAAAACTGTATTTAAAATAGGTATATTTTATTGTATATGAATTATATGTCAATAAAATTAAAAATAATCATCATATAATGTTGGCCATAGATTCACAGTGAAGATTTTGGTACCAGGACAGAATTCTTCCAGGCCAAAAAAAATAAAGTGTTCCTTCCCTCTTTTTCTTCCCTACACCACCCCCTGCCTTCTGATTCTCTTTCTGTCCCTCTTCTGGTCTCTTATCTACATCCATGCTTCTCTGTGTCCAAGAAATAATTCCTGCCTTCTGTTTCCCTGGGCTACCTCTCCTTATATATTCCTCTCTGTGTCACCACTCCTATCTCTGTCATTCTCAGTCATTCTGTCTTCCTTAAATGTGGTTGTTTCTGTCCATCTTCTTCCATCCCTTCTACACCTTTTCCTCTCTTCTTTAATTGATCTGAATACAAGACCAAAGAGTTTTTTATTCGATTTTTTATTTATTTATTGAGTTTGCTTTCTTTATTAATTTTAAAATAGACTGTAACAAATATTTATGTTTTATTAAAATGATGTTGTTTATTTATGCAGTATTTACTAAAAATTATTACATGTAACTTAAATGGTCCTTAGTTGCTACTCTTCCCTCATTTGTGAAAAGGCTCCCCTTCCCCACTTCAGAAAGTTTTTGAAGGATCCATTCTGGCCACCAAGGGAAAACATGTAATCAAGAGCTGAAGGAAAACACTAACTCTTGTTAAATACCATCCGTGTGTCAGGGCCTGTTACATGCCTTATCCTATTTAATTCTCACAACAACCCTAAGAGATGGGTATTATTATTATTATTATTATTATTATTATTATTACAAATAAGAACACTGTAGTTCAGAGAGAAGAAAATAAATAGCCTTGGGCCAGGAAATGATAGAGCAAGATTTCAACCCCAGATCTATGACTTACTCTGCCCATTATTTAGAATAGTCTCTTCTACTTTTGATTTCCCACAAATCCAATTCTTGATAGAAAAATGGATAAACAAATGGTGTTATATTCATATAAAGGAGCACAACAAGGTGATAAAAAGATAAAAAGAAACAATGCCAGTAAACAAAACCACATTGACAAATCGCATAGAAATCATGTTGAGTAAAAGAAGCCAGATACGGAAAAGTACATGATTCCAACTACACGAAATTCAAAGATAGGCAAAGCTAACTGATGACATGGAAATCAGAAGGATAGTTGGGCTGGGATGGATACAGACTGAAAAAGGGCAGGAAGGAACTTCCTGAGATGCTGGAAAGGATCTGAATCTTTATCTGGGTGGTAATTATATGGATGTTGCAGATGTGGGTTATAACAGGCTGTACAAAAGATTAATACATTCAATGTACTTCACTGTATCATCACTCAATTTAAAAAATAATGATTTTCTGATGTTAAAATGTAAGTTCTTATGTCCCACAACCAGAGATTCATTTCCAGAAAAGTCTGAAATTAGGGAAAATTACTTCAATGAAAGGACCTCATTTTAAGAAACCATGGGAAGGGGTCACATAACCCCTTTTCAGGGCTGCTGAGCTGTTAAATGAAGCCCAACACCTGCTCAAAATCTGGGACCTGGTACTGCTGCTCCTAATGCCAAAGGTAGGTTAAAATTATGAATCAATGAAACAGAATCTCAGCACTTTTTATGATCTTGTACTTTCATTTTTCTATTGCCTTATGTATTTATTTTTGAATAATCCAGAAGAGAATCTTCTACATCGGTTATTTTACAAAATGTTCACAGAGACTCCATGAGGTAGCCAAGATAAGTTCTGTATTTTCTCCTTTAGGAAAAAATACCAGAGGCTCAACAAGTTTAAGGAAGTTGCAGAAGATGTCAATACTAATAAAAGGCATAATAGAATCTAAGTCTTCTAGCTCCTGATCTAGCATTCTCTCCACCACAAAACACTGACTTTGATTACTCGGGCTGAGAATGAGGAAAGGATCTATAAAGGAAACCTTCCCATGCCCACCCTCAGAAACCAAATTCCAATGGAAACTGAATAAAAGATAAATAAGTGGAAAAGAAAAACATAGTAGATGGTTTAAATTTCCCTCGTGATTTTCTCTGGGTAGTTGCCTGATTGCTTACAAACTTGCCTAGATTTTCTTTGTTTTTATTTTTGTTTTCAGATCTTCCCGTTAGTCTCTTCTTTACTCCAGGGAATTCTGACTGCCTACCTCCCCATACACCTGTTGTTACACAACCACAAAAGTAAGGTTCAGGAATCAAAGATCGTTAATTAACCAAGTGGTTGGGTGAATCTGCTCCAATGGAGCTCTCCTGCCCAGTTCTGGGACTTCCCACATTCTAGAATGTCTATGCTCACCAAGCGAATCTGAGACAATTTTCCTGGGACAGGACCCAAGCTCATCTGAAGAAACGAAAGTTGTTCTGAGAAATCTGGCTCACCAAGAAAGGTACTAAGGTGTCCCACCTCCTCCCCACCACGCAAATACTCACTTTTCAACTGCTCCTTCCTCACACCTTGACATGTGTGAAAAAGCCCAAGTCATCACTAGGTTAAGAAACACTGACCACATCCTAGACTGGAAGACAACACAATGGTTCTAAGAAAGAAGACACCCCTAGGGCTCCTTGGTAACTTTATTCACAGCTGTTGTCACATAACCCGTGGACCTATTCTCTCCCAAGCAGAAATAACATCCATGCACATCTTTTGAAAGCAATGGCTCAGCCATGGCTCATAAAAAACACTACCTGTAAAATGCTGTGTGGATGCTTAACAGCCTCTTGTAGGTTGAGGCACTTTCTGAGGTGGCCTCCTCCCTGGGCCATGTGTCTCCATGGAATCTCAAAGGTTTAACTGCTCTTAATAGGTTCATGTCCATCAACGAGTTGGTACCCTCCAATTTTCTGCTGCCTTCCACTTAACAAGGAAAAGGCAAGCTCCAGCTAATTACAACAAAGAAATTACCAGAGGCCAGTAGCCTGGCACCTCTGTGGGCATGGAGAGGCCTGGACTGCACATATCGCCATCAGTTAAGATAGATCCACCATCTGAAAACTACTGCTCTGTAATGCCTCTATCTTGTTATTCTCCATTATTAGATTTCATACTTTCATATAGTTAAGGATTGTGTTCTTTGTGTAGGAGAAAAAATAACTGGATTGTGAATACTCTGCTTGAATCTTTGGACTGTATCCAAAGTCAAAAGACCTTGGAGGACACTATTTGATAGAAATGAAATAAATACCACACCTCAATTCTCCTCTTTCACATTTCTGGGGAAGACAATATAAACTATCACCTTGGTCACTCTTTCCATTTCCACTAGATCTCACTTCTTAGCTCAGGAATTAGAAGCTAGTTGCATGGGAACCCATAGTGTTACAACTACTGCTGCCAGGGTCACCGGATGTGACCACACATCAGGACCGCACAACTCCAGGAGGCACCATTCAAATAAATTAAAATGTATATGCAATTCTTGGAGTTATAAAGTGCACAACTTGCACAACCAGATGCTGGGGTGTTGCTGCTGCTAGTAAAAACCATATGCTTCATAAAGATGAAACACTTTATTATGTTAGGCATTGGGTTACAGATTTACACATATCTTCTAACTTAATCTCCATGGCAGAATTTTGAGATAGGAACAATTCACTATCTGTATTTTACTAATGACGAAACTGGACCTTAATGATTGTAAGGAACTTTTCCAAGTCATGGCTATTGAACACCACATATCTGTTGCATGGTCTTCTGACAAGGATAATGAAAAGTTTTTCATCTATTTACATGATTATTTATAATCTGCATCTTGGGATGATTCCTTTAGTATAAAGAGCCCTAATTTAAAAGCAAAAAGATCTATAGTCCTAGTCAGTACCTACCACAGCATCTAGAATCTCATAACCTCTCAATGCATAAGTGAAAGTTTCTAGGTCTTCCACATTTTACCTTGAAAAAGTGTTATCAAATAGCTGGATTCTAGTTACTCCATTTATAAAATAAAACAAATACTTGCCCTTCCTACTGTAAGATTGAAAAAAAATATTAAATTTGAAAGTTCTTTATAAATTATAAAGTCCCATACAACTGCAACAGGACATTAATAATATTATAAAGAAAGGGCTGGACAAATTCCCACAAAATGAGGTTATCATGTAGTAATCCTAATAGTGGTAGGGGGCTACAACTTCTGCTGACACAACTACCCCTCTCCCCCTCTCCCATTCACAGTCCAGCCACCTTTGTCCTTCAGAAGGCACGCTTCCTTATAAAAGCTTTCATTTTTATTAATGATACCACTGTCCTCTCACACCATGCACACAAATCCCTCATGAGCTTTCCTTCTTTTTCTTTTGTAAATTTGTGAAAAGATCAAATGGATTTAGATAAAGTTTATCTTTCTAAAAGCCACGTATATATATTCTCAGCATTGCAAAGGGGTTTCAAGTAGCCAGTAGGAGTCCACCAAATCTAGACGTGATCTCATCTTCTCAAGACCCAGGTACCTTCTCCCTGCCCAATGGCTTGATGACACACACACACACACACACACACACACACACTAGAGATGCATCCTAGATGCATAATGCTCTATGGGTGTGCTCTTCCCTAATGGATAGACAGACAACACCCCAGAGAAATACTCTGGGTCAATCTGGGGCAGAGAAAAACAAACCCAGTACTTTCACAATATTTTTTTTCTCTAACAGTCTTCCTGTAAGCACATCCCAACCAATTTCAAAGATGCACATGTAATTCTTGTCTTTTCCTCCTGGAAACATCAATACCCAAAGTCTCTCAGGAGTTGAATCCTGAAAAATCCTGATTCCTGCTGTTGTTCTCCATCCCAGCTCTCCTGCCTGTCGTGGCTTCTCAACATTTCCAAACATAAAACTGATTAATTATGAATGCTGTGGCTTATCTGACCCACATCTCGCCTTACCTTTTGTTCCTTTGGAATTCCATTCCATAGTCAAAGGAATATCAAGTTCAGAAAATAAGGTTTCCCTGATATCCACCCTGAAGTTTCCTTCTGCAAGTCTCATCCTATCACTTCTATTGGCCATACTATATAACTCCTCTCCTTCACTGCCTCTCCCTCTTCAGAGATTCGTAGATTGTTACCAGGGCTTTCTCTTCATTGCCACTTTGCTCAGCCATATATATTTAATTATTTTCATCTTTCACCATAAATTGGTCCCCTCAACTCTTAAATCAACTCTCTGCTCTTCTCTGGTCTAGTTCCAGCTCTCCAAATTCACCTCAAATAACTGATATTCCTTCTGGGAGCTCCAATTTCCTCTCTATCTTCCTTGGCTCTCTTTTCCCTCTCCAGAAATGAAATTGGAAGGCACTGACAGATATGTGAGGTCAAGGGTCAGATGTATTGCATTGCATACATCTACTTTAAATTTCTCAGGCCTCTCCATTGCACATGTAAAATTCCCAGTTGTATATCCCCTTTCCTGGAGTGAGAAGGGGGTACTCATAGGGAAACAGGCCCTCCTATCCCACAAGTCAACATCCTCTAGGCCTCTGCCTGGGGGATGGCAGAAACAAGATGTCAAAACATCCAGAAAACAGGTTACAAAGCAGGGCTCTAAGCAATGCAGCTGCCTCCATGCAGACATCTTTTCTGAGGTTTGAACTGTCCCAAAATGGCACACCAAAATTCATACAGTCCCAGAAATGGCCTTTCTACTCTCTTCTCCATGAATGAGTGCTGTGGGGAGCTGCTTTGGACTTTGAAATACTGATCCCATTTGTGAATTCAAAGCAACCCAGGAAGAAAACACATTTGCATGTCATGCATTATGAGGCCTCTCGGCTATCCTTTTGTCCTCTCAGACATCCCAAACCACAAGCAACAGAGTTTTTGCTTTGTGCTGACTGGGTGCCTTTCCATTTCTATCATATCCCTGATCAAGGTCCTGTTCAGATTCAGGAAGCTATCTTCAGTCTGAGACCAATGGGTTGCTTCAGGTCACCCACCATTCTTCCTTCCTCACGGTTAGCCCCATCAGCATGCTTGCAGCCCTCTAGACCAGACCACCAGGCATTTGGGAAGAAGCAGGGAGAAATAAGCTGAGTTGTGCCTATTTTTTTCCCTTCGTATACTTGAAAATCTTATGTCACAGAAGAGTTAAATGCCTTTTCTACAAAACGGAGCCTATATAAAAGGAATGAACCCATTTCCTCAAACATAATAAATAGTAAAATTAATCCAAGTGTGAGAACCTAAGCTTGAATTTTCATACAAGAAAATGAATGGAACCACCATGATATATGTTGCCTCAAACATGAAACATGATAGAACAGGGTGTGTCCATCCCCTCCATGGGTAAGTCTGTATTGGAAACTGTATCTGAATGAGGCTGGGGAGGCAGTGGTAAGGCAAAAGGCTAGTCCGACATGGCCAGCTGCCTAAGTGAAAACAGCATATGCCTCAGAGCAGGAGAGCCCAGCCTGTTCCAAGTGTGATCACCACAAGGCCTGAAGTGCTTTTCAATAAGCTGTCTGTCTCTCTGGAGGTCATGGGGAGCTCATCCAGTTACACTTAGTGTCTTATTTGATCCCATCAATAATCATTTGATCCCAATGCTGCTGAAAAATGCTTGGCCAAAATTTCTAGCCTTTTAATGACAGAATCCTGGCTCTTTCTGAAAACAGCATTGCTAGATGTGTCAAATGATGCATAAGGCCTTGGTCCAACTGCCAAAAGGACTATGATGCTAGAGGAGGACTTGGGATGCTCACAGAGCTTCCCTGCTGTCAGTAGCAAAGCAGTTCTTGAAGCACACTCCTCTCTGCATGAAACTCCCCTACTCAGCAGCTTCAACCCCTTACCTGAGGCTTGACTGGAATATATGTTCCACATGCATTAAGCATGTGACTCTTCAGAGATACCCACTGATAACTTCATGCCACCTGCCTGTTAATAGTAGGCAAGGTCAGGGCTGCAGAAAGGACCCCTGTTGTCTGTCACCAACATCTCGCAATAGCTGATCTAAACTTCTGGGCCTATGGTCATTAAACAAGAGGTGACAGGAAAGTTCCAAAGATGCTCATAGACATGAAAATAGAAGAAAATCCACATTCCCAGACAAGTCATTTGTAGATCCATTACAAATACACTAGGCGCTAAAAGAGAACGTTGCATGTATAAACCACAGAAGCCATGATGACATTAAAGCACACCTGTTCTTCACAAAAGCCTCTGTGGAGAGACAGCAGTATTGGTCTCCTATCTCAGTTCATAGGAGGCTCTATCAAACTCATCAGACCCTGCTTCTTACTATGAATTCTGCCTGTTAATGTGAATTCTGGCATTGAACACAAAGGAGTCATTTTAGGTGCCAAGGCCACCAATGCTAAGCTGAAATATGCATCCAGACTCTGTTTTCCTTGGGAACCACATACCAGTATGTTTTTTTGTGCAATGAGTGAAGAACCTCAGCTTCTAAATATCCCTGCTGTGTGATAGTACTGGGTGTGTGTGGGAGTATATGTGTGTGCTGGGACAAGCATGGTAGATACTTGTAGCTCTACAGTGGGCTCTTTTCAGTGCTTTCCATCCAATTAATACTAGTCATTAGTAATCAGTGGAGCATAAAAATTTCATTTATTTCTGATGATGAGAATGATAGAAAAGATGCTGGGTTTGCTCAATGGAATTAGTGTAGGCTTTTAAAAAGGCATAATTTCTTTTCTGTGTATTCTCATTCATTTACATTGTATATTTTATTCACTGAGTCTTTCCCCAGTGGTATTACGAGAGAAACATCCATTCAAAACCACCTGGTTTTCCAGTCAAAGAATACTATGGGAAGAGTTAGAAGTAAGTGCCTGCACACACACCCCTAACACAGTGAATGAGAAGAAAATGAGAGTAAATGAAACAGAAACCTCATTTGAGTAATCTCTAGCAGAGAGATCTGCAGTGAAACAGGCCTGCCAGAGACTGTCATCCAGAGCTGCTGCTGTGGACATTTAAGCTAAAAATTAGAGGGAAGGTTGGGGGGCAATAGAAGAACTATTGTCTCTTCTGGCTTCACATGACTCTCCCAGAGGGAGAGAATCTTGACAACTCTACTCCCTCTCTTCACACCTCCCACCTGTCCCATGGTCCTTAGTTCCTTTGGGGCTCTCCCAACAACATCTGCGAGGAAAAAAACAAGAGGATAGCAGACTGAAGTTGGAGAAGGGGCAGAATAAATTAATGAAGAAGAGCCAATTCCTACGTAAGTCAACATTTGATGGGAATAGCTAGGGAAGATTTGACCATATGAAGAAGACTTCTACATTCTCTGAGAAAGTGTACCACATTCCCCACATCTATGGAGACCAGGAAGAGGAACAAGGGGGAAGGGAAGATGGGCAACAGTCTTTAGATCTAGAGCTACGGTTGGAAAATATAAGTAATAGGGACATTTTAATTGTCCCAGGGGACCCCTGTTAAAAGGGCATCCAATTTTGGCTGGGACCCCATGTAAGTGGGTAGAAAGAGTCATTCTGCCAAGAGCAGAAAACTTTTCTCCCAACTTGGTTTCTGGAGAGGAAAGAAAACGCTTGGGGAGTGACTCTGTTCAGCAAGAAAAAAAGAAAATATGGTCTAACTGTGGGAGGAGGTTTGCAGGAGGAAAGAGCTAAGAACCAGAGGTTGGGGTTTTGGAAATGGGGATTAGTTGATAGTGGTTGCAAAGTGATGTGTCTAAAAATACAAATCCCGACACGTTCAGGTGGGAGCTGCTCACCGGTCCCCAAGATCTGGAAGAGAAGGCGGGGCTGGGAGGCACGGATCGCCGTGGAGAGCCTTCCCTCTCTGCCCACTTCAGAAGCCTTCTTCTCCGGCATCAGGCGGATCCTCAACCGCCCTTCGCCGTGGCGAATCCACCAGCTGAACAGCTCGGTGAGGTCGAACTGGAGCAGTCCCGCAGTCACCTCCTCTGGGGGCCCGACGCAGCCCTCAAGGATCGCCTCCTCTCCCAGCTCCAGCACCAGCTGCTTGGCGCGCCGGAGCTTACGAACCGAGCCGCCCTTCAGCACCCTGGTCAGCGTCCGTGCCTGGGCAGGGGCTGGAGAGCTGGCGTCTTCCGTCCAGGAGACACCGGGAGGTGGCCCCACCAGCCTAAGTAGTGGGGCGCAGTCGAGAGCCAAGGAGCCGCGCGCCTCAGGCCGACCGGCCCTTGACTCCAAGGAGGACGAAGGAGGCAGCAGCAGGTCCCGGGCATAGACGCGGAAGAGCGAGGGCACCACAAAGTCCACTGCCAGGCTCTTCCTCTGCAGACGTGAGTAGCTGAGCGGCTCCCGAGGCTGCAGAGCCGGCCCCATGGCGGGTGAGCCCACGATCTGGCCGGTCCCGGTCCAGGTCCCGGTCTCGGTTCCGGTCCCAGAGCCCAAGGGTACCACTGAAAGCAGCAGTAGCTGCAGCCCTAGGAGCCCTAAGGCTCCCATCCCGCCAGAGAAGGGTTGTTTATACTAGTCTCCCGACTCTCGGGGATCCAGCCTCGCCCTTCACTTCCCCTCAAACGAGAAGGGGCTCGAAATAGTCCTTGGTCCAGAACCGCTCCTTCCACCTGATCTGTGGGGGATTATGCGTGCACTCAATTCTCTAGCTTTCCTCCAACTGCAAGGAAGCAAGCAGGAGTCTCAATAAAATAGGGCTGGAAGCTCAGGGACGTGTCGAGAGACCCTGAGCTCCTAGGGCTCAGCAGCTGGGACCCCGTGCCTCTGGCGCGCCAGAATGAGTGCCGCGCCCCCGTCTGTAGCTTGCTGCGCTCCGGAACAAGAGAAACTACTATGGTTGAAGGGAGGTGGCGACGGGGTGCTGTCCTCTCCTGCCCGGCCCCCCGCAGCTTGTGCTGTGGTCTGTCCGCCCTCTCCAGCAGTCTCCGATCCTCCGCGACTTTCCAGCTGAGAACGATGGTTCCGAGTGTTCTGTTGTTCTAGTCCCTTCCTCAGCGCTTCTTTCGCCTTCTGAGGTCCTCTTCCTTAGTGTGGAGGAAAACCGGGGGCAGGAGTTGCTTTCTTGAGCACCCTTCTGCAAACCTCCGCAGAAGGAAGTCTTCGGATTGCACTGCCCGCTTAACTTCTGGGCTTGAATCGAGCCCCTGCGCTGTGAAACGGAGGCTCAGGCCGCCGCTGCGCAAGTTTGCAGCGTCCTTCTTCTCCTCCCGCGTTTCGTCTGCTCAGAGCAGAGTTCTCATGCACCGAAGCGGCCCCGGCGGCAGCAGCCAAGTGAAAGCATTCTGGGCAAAAGAGCCCGAAATCTTGCTGCCCCCTCCTCACCCATCGGCAGCCCCCGTGGCTTCGGTTGGCTGGACAGAGAGCAGCCGGAAGGCACCTCGGTGCTGAGCGACCCTCCGGACAGCGGCGACAGGATGTGCCAGCTGCTACCTCCGCTACCGCCCCCGGAGCCGCTGGATCGCATCTGCCTGGGCGCCCGCCACTTGCAGCTGGTTGAGCAGCTAGCTCGCGCCGGGAGGGGGCGGGGCCGCGGCGGGGGCGGAGCTCGAACACCAACTCCCGGCTGCTGCCGGCTCACGCAGGCCCGCCCCGCCCCACTCGCACCCGCCAACCAATGGCGCGGCGAGATAAGCTCCTATGCAAATCTGCAGAGGCCTCGGCATTCATTGAGAAAAGCACAGGGCCCGCCCCGCCCTCCCTTCATCCTCTCCCTTCTCTCCTTCCTTCCCTTCCTCCAGATTCCCTGCCCTATTTCTCTGTTATGTGAACAAGAGCGTGTTTTGGATAAATGGGAGGTCTGGAAGAGGCCTTTGCAATCAAGCACTCTCCCTAATTATGCATTTAAGAGATTAAAACGGGTCCGACTTCAGAAAAGCTCGTTCTGGAATAAAACTGGAGGCGAGGGGGAAAGGAGGAGTGGAAAGAGGGGCAGCACGACATTGCCAAATCCGAGAACAGCTTGGAATAAGGCCCTGAGACAGAATCTTCTCTGACCCTTCCATTATTTAAACGCATGCCTGGGAACCTGACGGTTCTGCCATCGACACGAGAAAAGTTAGCAGCGTGGGGGTAGTGTCGGTGATCTCTAAGAGTTCTTCAGCTACAGCAAATACGTTTCAGACCTGTCATTCACCCTATGTTTTCTCAGAACGGTGCTTGAACATGTGTCACCTCTTTTTGTCTCTTCAAGGTAAATATTTTAAATTTCAGCTTTAGAGATGAGAAAACTGAGTCGCAGAGATGGTAACTGATTTTCCTTCAGTCACATAGTCATACGTGACTCCCAGGCCCTCACTCTTCTGCTCTTATTCACACTGCTTTACTATCCCTCCATGAGTAACAGGCCAAGAGATCTGGGGGTGACTTAGCTGGAAGAAATAATGACCGAATACTTGCTCACAGCCTTGGGAGTGAGAGTTCAGAACCAAAGATCATTTTTTTTAGTCATCTGTGAAGCAAGGACTGTACCTCTGGTCTCACTTTCCCTTTATCTCTCTGAAACTGCCAACACAGAACTCAGAGAATAGCTGTATTTATAACAAGTGTTTCACTAGAACCAGAGACAAAACTGTAGTCCTCAGTTCACACGAATCTCTCCTTTCCTTCTTCTCAAAGGCGGATTGTCAGGGCTTGTGCTGTCGGGACAAAACATAAGGCAAGATCCTCTCTTGAGGAGCTCACAGCCTGACAGATAGCAGAGAAGCTTCCTCACAGAATCAGAGCCCAGAGTGGAGCTGAATCTCCCTCGCTGAGCTCCAGAATGAGTGCTGCAATAACGTGTCCATTAACTTACAGGAGGCCATAGCCAAGTAGGGCCTCTGCTCTCACAGGCTGGGCGCCTTAGAGCATGTGGCATTGCCTTTGGCAACTGGAAGTTCTAATAACAAAAGAAAATTGATTCTTGGAATGATTTGCTTCCTGCTCTATACCTGGCAACTTGCTTAATTTAACAAAGTAACTGGCTTCTCCCTGGAACTCAAACTGGGTGCATCCACTTTAAAATTTTAAGGCAAAGAATGATCTGGCCCAAGGACTAGAATGGATGCTCTTACCCTGTAGAGGAAGGGAGGGAGGGAGAAAGAGAAATAGAAGAGGAAGGAAAGGGCATGGAAGCAAATACTTGGAAAAGATATGTTGGTTAATACTTTCCTAGTATGTGAACATACATGACTTCATTTTCATTAGTTTCACTGGTGTGCACATTGACAGAAGAATAATTTTCCATTTGAAATGTTTAAAAGACTCAAATGTAGGTCCTTTCACTCCCCCGCTCCATTCCTTATTCTCTACATAATTCTTGTCCAAAGTCAAATTGACTGGAGTAATTTGTTAAGAACCATGAATCTTCTGCTACAGTCAGTGGCCACTAGGGGGCTGCAGAGACTTGAAACTTCAGATAAGCAACCAGGGTTTAACCTCCCAGATAACATCTATCTCAGTCCAGAACCACTGCCTTTGCACCCAAAGAACGCAGGGCTCAATTAACTCTCACGCTTTTATAAATTCTCTCAAATTTCTCCTGAAGAAGAAAAAATGCTTCTCTCTGTACATGAAATCACACCGAATCTCAAAAATGTTATTCCCTTTTTGTTAATTTTAAAAAGGAGGCAGGAATGAATATTGATAGTCCATTAGTCATTAAATGCATACACCTGTAGGAGTGTGTGTGTGTGTGTGTGTGTGTGTGTGTGTGTGTGTGTACATATGTGTGTGTCACATCACACAGTGGCCTTTTGGAGAAGGGTATATATTATTGTTTCCATTACAGAGACAAAACGGTTAAGGATCAGAGAGGCAAAATAATTGCCCAAGGTCAAATAGCAAGTAAATAACAGCAATGGAATTCCAACCAATAATTCTTTTTTCTCCAAAATTTACACATCCCTCTGGAACAAATTAGGCCTTTTCCTCATGCCTACCTCTATATCCTATGTCATTGCCATGTAGGGGAAATACAGACAGGGATAAAAAAACGTGAACAAGAGTGATAGCTAACATGTCTCGCACACTTATTTTCGACCAGCATATTTCAAAATAATTCCCATGCTTTGTCTCATTTAAGATTCACAGTAAACTATGAGGGGAGGCAATAATATCTCTTTTTTACAGATTACAAATGGAAGCTAAGAGAGAGTGACTTCCCAAGAAGACTACACAGGGAACAAGATTTGTTAAAGGATTTGAACCTTGATATCTGACAAAGAAGTCCATGACTTGAAATCCTGGGGAATCTTAAGAGAGAAAAAGAGAGTGGGATGGAATAGACTGAGGTGGGCAGAGGTGAACAGAGAAAGAAAAAAGCCCAGCTGAAAAAGGGAGAAGTGGGGAGTGGAGTAGTGAGGAGGGGGGCAGATAGGGGATACTGGAAGCCCTGAAGACACACTTAATGAGGTGAGCTGCTATGAGTCACTTTGCCATTGACTTGATCACGGAAGTTGGAGAGAGAGGAAAGTGTGTAGTTCATGTAGCAAGAGAAGAAAGGCCTAAGTTGCACAGTGAGAGCACTGAGACTCTCTTCAGGAAACTCCCAATTTCTGAAAACAGAGAAGTAGACACCTCAGGGAAGGGTTTGAATTCTCTATAAGAGAAGCAGTAATAAAAACTCATCTCAAATCCAGGCAATGTGACTTAAAGCAAAACACATCTCGCAATTGCAAAACTCGACTGAGACCTACATGGTTGATTAAGTCAGGCATCCAGTTGGTCAAGCAGGAGGAGGAGGAGGAGGAGAAGGAGAAGGAGGAGGGGGAGGAGGAGGAGGAGGAGGAGAAGGAGGAGTGGGAGGAGGAGGAGGAGGAGGAGGAGGAGGAGGAGGAGGAGGAGGAGGAGGGGGAAGGAGCAAAAGGAAAACTGGAAGAGGAGCAGGAGAAATTTATAAGAAGGGGAAAAAAGCCAAAAGAAAAATCAGGAGGTCAAGCTGAAACTAGGCCTTACTAGATACTCAGAGCTAAGATATTTGGGAACTCACAATTGGAAGAGCTTACCATGGACCAAGATTAGGAATCAGAATCCAGAAGAAACATTCAAATGAACTGTGGATTTGTGTTCAGGAAACTGGCTTTCAATCAAAGCCTTGCTTAAGAGGCTCTATGACCTTAGGAAAATCCTTGCTTTCTCTGGGCTCAAGTTTCAAATTTGAAGAAGGACCAGGTATCGTCTTTAAGACACACATCTGTTATGAAATTCTGTGTAAGATTCTCCAAGTGGCCAAAAGGTCTCACCCAAGACTGGGACCAGAGTTAACAGGTACTAGAAGGAGATTACGAACTTGCAGGGAAGCTTGGAGCCAATGCTAGCCAGAGAAAAGTGAAAATAAAAAAAAAAAACTTCTTTTTAAAAAAATGTCTCTGCCACTAGAAAAACTGAGCTTTGAATCTATAACCTGCGATTGCTGACCAGTCATATATAAGGTATCTTCTAATGATCATCATGCTAAGAGGAAATTAATTTAACTATTATTTATCAGGTACCTGCTGTGTGCTTGGTTTTGCATGAGATGCTAAGGAGAGAGACTGTGGTAAATAAAACAGTCAGGGCTCCTACCATCACGAAGCCACGATAAAATTAAATTAGAAGAAACTCAACGTACGAAATTGAATTTATGGCTATGCTTAACATCTAAGCAAAAGTTACAAAAAAAAAAAAAACCTAGAGGAAAACATTGAAAAATAGACTTATGGGGTGGAAGAATTGTGAATGATTTTTTTCTTTTTACAAATGACTTTTAATAATTTTGTAAAACAAATAATAACATTGGCTTCCATAAAAAAGGTATGTCAGTCAGGATGCCCAGGTTATGTTATAACAACAATCACAACTCTCAGTAACTTAAAAATGATGAAATCTATTTCTCTCATATTCTATGTTCATTTCAGGTGAGCAGAGGGCTCTGATCATCATAATCATTTAGGGATCCAGGCTGATGTTGCCATCACTAGTGTGAGCTTGTAGGGTCCTGCACCAACAACTAAAATATTCCAAACTGGAAACGGCACTCACACGTGTGGGCTGGAAACATCCGTATGGTTCTACCCTATCATGAGAGATTCCACCAGACAGAAAGTCAGAAATATCTAGCAAACAGGTTTTACTGGCTCCCAAGGAAGGAGAAAACCTGCAAGTGCTGCATTATTTGACTTAAACCAGGACGCGTCTAGAGGACTGGGGTTACCCAGAGGAAAATGACTTAATTCCCTGGAGATCCACAGTCGACTGGGTAGCCCCGCTGCCATTCAGAGCATGGCCTCTCAGTCTGTACATATGTCACTGCAGAAACAATGAAAGAGCTCAACCTGGTATTATCCATCCCATGGCATGATACGCGAGGCCACAGAAAAAGCCCTTCTCAACCACCAGAAAGTAACAGCTCTTTCCTGGAAACAATAAACAATCTCACATTTACTGAAGAGAGGAGTGAGAACAAGAGAGATTAAAGCAAATAGTTCACTACTATGTACTTCATTCCCCATGTTTGCTGAAGCACGATACATTAGGGAGGTAGGGTGTGAGCTATTACTGTAACTAACATGCGTTGGTCTGATCACCTGCTGCTATCCTAGTATTTTCTCTTCTTTAAATACCCTTTTTGTCCAAGGAAGATGAAAATAAAGTTTGGAGGGTAATTTGGTTTATTAATATGGTCTTCTTGAAAAGCCTTTGAAAGAGCTCCAAACCAATGCAGTTAGTTCTTTCTGATTTTCAGCCAAAACAGGTTAGTGTCCTGGTCAGTAACTTTTGGTGGCATCAAGAAGGCCTTGGTATCTTAGAGCTTAGTCACATCTATTTGATAGATCAAATGGACCATAGGCAGGCCAATCTCTGAGCAACGAGTTACATCTAGCCAAATAATCACAATGAAAGTTCCCATTGGATGCTCTGATCCCCCATGTCACATTTACATGGTCTTCCCTGGGCCCGTATGCCTGCCTTCTTTTCTTATCCAGACCCAAGGCGGACTGAATCCCTTTGACTAAGCCCTACCCAGTTCAGTGATCTTGGTTCTACCTAGGAAGAATTAAGATCAGAAGGCTCAGCATCAATTGACATTTATGCTAATCCCCCTCTCACTTTGAATCCTATTTCAAATAAATGCTTTCTTTTCCCTTGTTCCTATGATCAAGCCACACCATACCCCTAATTTCTTAAAGGGCTGGACTTAGTCCTATTCTTGCAGAACCCTCCTTCCAGGCAATACCCTTTCTCTGAAGTCTGCTTTCTGTTGTTTGCCTTCCCCAGTGCCAGTCCTGTGCCAACCCGGCTATGTCCCAATCTTCTCTCTCTCAGGGATATGAAAGGTGGGATATGCCTACCTTTCCCCCCTTTTCCTGATTGAGCCCACAGCCCAAATGAAGCATCATTGACTATCATGGTTTGCAAGCCATCTGACTCTAGAGAGGTCAATCCCCAGGCTAGGTTAAGCCAGTTTCCTTCTCCAAACTCTGAACTAGGATGCAGAGCCTGTGTGAAACTGACATTTGAGTCATCTTATTAATGGGGCACTGGAATGGCCCCTTTCTTGAAGACTAATTGTTTCCATCAGATCTGTGGCCTTACAATAAACACCTCACTTTTTCGAGCAAATTTGGAATGGGCCTTGCTACTGGCAAACCAAACTAAAACAAGGTGGGATCCTTGCCCTTTCCCTGTCACTTGTCCTTCCTGGCACTGACTTCCTGCCCAGGTTCTATGTAGACACTGTTCTCTAAGCTGCCCAGGAGTACTGACCACCAACACTGCTCACCCCGCTATTCAGGACTGGTCTGGTTTATCCCATTAAGACTAAGCTCCAGAGTCCTCTGTTTTCACTTCTGTGCTGACTGTGAACTGAGTATCCAGGTGGGTTTGGCCAGCATTGGAAGTACCTAAGATCATATTTTCAAAGCCAGAAATCTAAACGTGTGGTCTGACCTCTATCTACAGCAGATTTCCACATGCAGCAGGCAATGTGGATATTGCAATGTTCATATTCTTCAGATATTTTAAGACTCTATAGAAAATAAAGTTACTTCTTGCTGATCTAAAGCATCCAGGATGCAAGTTTATAACACCAGTAACCAATACCTAGGCCCCCATAACTTGACAGCAATCCTGTAAGCAGGGAAAGCTATCGAATTGCATGAGGAGAGAGCCTTGTTTGAACCTCCTTTCTCTTTCCAAGTTCCAAACCTTGCCTTAAGGTACCTGGAGACTTGGCAGCCTCAGTATGTCCCAGCTAATCAGTTCCTATTCTGCAAAACAGACCCTCAAACCTCCCACCAATACAAGATAGTTGGCCATGGGAAGTTAGCCAAGACCTGGGGCTTTGCTCATTACTTTGAACAGCACGTGTCCACCAGAGGTAACCAGGCTCAAAGACAGTCCCATCTCCTTATATTTGCACCCTTGTGCATTGCCCCCCCCCCAGACTAAATAGGGCTGACCAGTGTCACCAATAGGATATGCAAAACTGATACTGTGTGACTTCTAAGTTTGGTCATAAGAGACATCGTGGCTTTCTTGGATCACTCACTCTGGAGGAAGCCAGATTCCATGTTGTACAGATATTCAAGAGCCATATGGAGAGGTCCATGTGCAAGGGACAAAGAATTCCTTCCAAAAGCCAGCCCTTACGTGCCAGGCATGTGAAGAAGTCACCTTGGAAGTGGATCCTGCAGCCTCAGTCAAGCCTTCAGATTCCTGTGGCCTCAGCTGCTATCTTGCCTGTAACCTCATAAGAGACTCTGAGCCAGAACCACTTAGCTAAGTCAAACCTTGACTCACATTAAGCCATGAGATGATAATATTTATTATTTTGGGTTGCTAAGTTTTGGACTAATTTGTTGTGCAAGTTACAAATATGCCACCCTTTCAATTCATTAGGTTCTTCTGTCTCCTCTTTTACCTGCTTCCCCAGCCAAGTCATGCCCTTGAAGGTCAGTCCTCCAGAGCTGGTGCTGAATGTGCCCAAACACCCACCAAAATGGGGTGCATCCACTAAGGCAGAATTCATCTAGCAGCCAGAAGCAAGATACCCCTCAAAAATACTTCACCATCCTATCGGCACTGCAAGAGAAGTTATACATCCCTCCACAGTCCTGGGAATGAATCCCTTCTAGTTCTTTCCTTCTTTTATAGCATTTTCTTTCTGTCTGTAAAAGTGATTCATATTAATTATAAGAAATTTGGAAAATTCAGAAGTTTAAATAACTCATAATCTCACCACCCAAAAATAATGACTCAAAATTTAGGTATATTTCCTCCCAGTATTGTTTTAAATTACAACAATTTGGCTCAAGCAAAGCTATATCCTGCACTACTTTTTTTAACTTAACATTATATTGTAAGCATTTTCCCATATCACAGAACATTCTAGGGATTTATGATTTTTAATGACTGCATAGAATTACAATGTGTAGATGTACCATGATTTGTTTAACCAATCTCTATCTTTGAACTTGTGGGGTTTTTCCAAGTCTCTACAGTTATAAATAATGCTGTGACAAATATTCATGTACATCCATCTCAGCCCATGGCCCTGATTAATTCTATAGCTCATAAATCTCTGTTTGCATTTCAATTCATTTCTTTAGATCCTTTAAGTTTCTTTGTAAGAAAAAAATGTAACCATTAACACATGCATAGGATTTAAAAGTTATAAAAAGTTATAAAGTGAAAGTACATCTTTCTCCAACCAGGGTTCCCTGGTCCTCCCAATGTCCTTTCTCCAGAGGGGACAGTTTTTACCCATTCTGGGTATTCATGTAGAATTCCTTTACATATAAACAATCATGTATGTATAGACCAGTGGTTCTCAAAGTGTGGTCCATGGACCCCTAGGGGTCATCAAGACCCTCTCAGGAAGCCCATATGATCAAAACCATTCTCATAATAATACCAACGTATTATTCACCTGCCTCACTTGTATTCTTTCACAAGTATACAGTGGAGTTTTCCAAAGGCTGCATGACATGTGATGACATCATCACTTTGCTAATGAAATGTGTGCTTGTGTATTCTTGGGTTTTCTAGGATTTTCTAAGACAACTGAGAATGCTTGGTTAGGGTCCTTGATAATTTTTAAGAGCATAGAGGCCTCTGGAGACCAAAATGTTTACAGAGTTCAAACCACACACACACACACACGCACACACACACACACAACTAGTAGCATACAGTATATATATATATATATATATATATACTGTAGCTCTTAAAAATATGATAATATATATATATACTAGCAGCATACAGTATATATATATATATATATATACTGTAGCTCTTTTAAAAATATGATAATATATATATATACTAGTAGCATACAGTATATATATATATATATACATATATATATATATATATATATATACTGTAGCTCTTTTAAAAATATGATAATATATCTTCAAAATTATTTCATCTTAGTACCTATAAAACAACCTTAGTGTTTTTAACTGACTGTATTTCATTCTATTTTATGGTTGTTCCATATGTATTCAACCAGTTCTTATTGATGGAATTTGGGTGTTTTTTTTCAAGTCTTTGCTTTCATAATTACTATTATATAACAATAAATATTGCACAGAATAACCCTCTATGCCCCTCATTTTATACAAATGTAAGTATATCTCTATAGTAAATGCACAGTGGTGGAATTACTGGTTCAGAGGATATACACTTTTAAAATAGGTACTGCCAAATTGCCTTCCACAAAGAATATATCAATTTTTATAACCAAAATAGTTGAGAGTGATTGTTTCCTCACAGCTTCAGCATCACAGTGTGTTATCAAACTTTTGATCACTAAAATCAGATCATTACAAACATGGTATCTCACTGTACTTTTAGATTCTATCCCTCCAATTCTGAGTAGATCAAGTATCTTTTCCTATTTTGAAAAATCTTCCGTATCATCTTTTCTGGAAAGCCTCTGCTTATGTAGTTTGTTCATTTGTCTTTTGATTTATTAGTTCTTTCTTATTGATTAGTGGGATGTCTTTACATATTAAGGAAATTAGCACATTTGTGTCTTTTGACCCTTTGATTATTTTATCTTATGAAAAATTTTGCAACTATCAAATTAACAATGTTTTTCATACCTTCTGGGTTATAAGTTCTCCTCACCCAACATACACATATTTATTATTTTTTGAGAGAGAAAGAAAGTACACATGCATGTGCCGGTGGGTGTGCATAAGTGGGGAACAGGCAGAAGGAGAGGGAGAGCATATGAAGCTCCACACTCAGCACAGAGCTCACAACCATGAGATCATGACCTGAATTGAAATCAAGAGTCTAGCACTTAACCAACTGAGCCACCCAGGAGACACACACACATGTATTTTAAAAATTTATCCTATATTTTATCATAGTATTTTTATGAGTTTTATGGTTTTATCTTTTAAAACCATTTGTATTTTTTTAGTAAATAATTAAAGTCCAACTTTATTTTTTTAATTTTCTTCCAACATGGGACCCATTGAATTAGTTCAATATTTATTCCATAAGAAGAAGGTGGAGCAGCAGCATAGAGACCCTGAGCTTCTCTCATCCCTGAAACGCAGCTATATCAGCACCAAACCATTTTGCACACCTAGGAAAATGATCTGAGGATTAACACAACAACCTGCATAACTTGAGCCACAGAATTCAGCAGATATGTGGTGCAGAGAGGTGAAGTGGGTGAGAAAAAGCCATAGAGGGTAGGGAGCCATTTTCACAGAAAGAGGACAGAGAGAGAGAGAGAAAGAGAGAGAGAGAGAGAGAGAAGGAGAGTTCAGTTCAAGATCAATCAAGAAAAGCACTCCCCTCAAAAGTAGCTAGAGAGAAAGAGAGAGAGAGTAAATAGACTTGGAGGCAACTGAACAAGAAATATGTTCCCCAAAACCCCTGACAGGAAGAAAGCAGTGGGTTTCAATACCATAAGGATTCTATAAACAATGGAACACAGAGTCTGAAGTTCTGGAGCTCAGTGCCTGGTGGTGCTCTGGTGAGGAAGTAGGGTGAACCCCCAGGAGCAGGCAGCAGGGTCTGAGGGGGTCTGTGTGCCACACAGGGAGAAGCAGTTCCCCTGCTTGGAGTGCATTTGATAGAGGCCATAGGACTTTCCCACAGGCAAAGATCCCAGGGGATTCCAGAGAACAGCCGCGTTTGCTGGTGTTGGGACAAAGACACCAGAGTGTGACAAAACCTGGTGCTAGCTGTGTGCTGTGATTTGCCATAATCTCTGAACCTCTGCCACTGCATGATCACATGAGTGTTTTTTGGGGAAAGTCAGCACCTGGCCCCAGTGAGACCCTCCCCCAGAGAGTAGGAGTGGTCTTAAGCCACCTGGGTCTCTGAAGTGTGGGGTTTTGAGACACAACCCCATCTGAGATAAAACTGTGGAGGGAGGTGCCTCCTGGCAGGTGGACAGCTTGGACATGAACAGGGTAGAGGAATGGAGTGGACAGACGCCTGAGACAAAGGAGAGGTGCTTGAATGCAAGTCAGTGAGAGCAAGAAGTTCCTGCACCAGAGACTATGGAGCTAGGAGAAACCATTTCAACCTCTCCTGGCCTGAACATGGGAATGCTCACAGGTCCATCCCAGTAAGCTAAGCAGTGCCACCTGGTGTTGTCCGATGCACCCTCCAAGTGCATCCCCCAGAAGACCAGCACAAGTCACTCCACCTGCTTAGTGTACTGACTATAGAAGGCTTCATAGTTTCAATTCTAGGGAAAACTGGATGTAACTTCATTTGGGTTTCATTCTGTTTACTGGTTCATTTATCTGTTTGTTTTATTTCCTTCTGTCTTTGCTTAAATTGTTTTCTTTTTTCTTTCTTTTCTTTCTCTTTCTTGGATACAGAAAGAGAAAATTTTATTTTCATTTTTTACTTTATTTTTTATTTTTAAAAATTTTTTTATTATATTTCATTTTATTTTATTCTATTTTATTATATATATTTTTTTAATTTTTAAATTTTTCTTACCTTTTATTTTTCTTTCCTTTCCTTTCTTTCTCTATTATATCAAGAGTCTTTCAACAAGCAGACAGAAACCCACCTAGGATCTAGCTTCCTTTATTTGATTTTTTGTTTTGTTTCTAATTTTTTATTTTATTAATTTTTTTCTTCCTCCAAAATGACAAAACAGGGGAATTCATCCCAAAAGAATGAACAGGAAGAAATGACAGTCAGGGATTTAATCAACACAGATATAAGTAAGATGTCTGAACTAGAATTTGAACCACGATAATAAGAATACTAGCTGGAGTTGAAAAAAGCATAGAACACACCAGAGAATCCCTTTCTGTGAAGATAAAAGAAATAAAATGTAGTTAGGCCAAAATCTAAAATGCTATAACCAAGATACAATCTCAAATGGATGCCTCAATGGCAAGGATGGACAAAGCAGAGCAGCGAATCAGTGATATAGAAGATAAAATTATAGAGAATAATGAAGCAGAAATAAAGAGGGAATCAAAGGCAAAAGATGACAATACAAGACTTAGGGAACTCAGTGACTTATTAAAAAGAAAACAAACATCCTGAAGTGCTTGGGTGGCTCAGCTGGTTGAAAGTCCAACTTCAGCTCAGGTCATGATCTCACACTTCGTGATTTCTAGCCCCATATCAGGCTCACTGCTGTTAGCCTGTCAGCACAGAGCCTGCCATTGGATCTTCTGTCCCCCTTTCTCTGCCCCTCCCTTGCTTGTGCTCCCTTTATCAAAAAATGAACATTTAAAAAAATAACAATAAATGAAAGAATAAAGGAATAACATCCGAATTATAGAAGATCTAGAAGATGAAGAGAAAGAAAAAGGAGCAGATGGTTTACGTGAGCAAATTGTAACAGAAAACTTTCCTAATCTGGGGAAGGACACAGACATCAAAATCCAAGAAGCACAGAGAACTCCCTTTAGATTCAACAAAAACCGCCCATCACCAAGGCATTTCATAGTCAAATTCACAAAATACAGTCAGGGAAAGAATTATGAAAACAACAAGGGAAATAAGTCCTTAATCCATAAGGGAAGACAGATAGGGTTTACAGCAGACCTACCCACGGAAACTTGGCAGGCCAGAAAGGAGTGTCAGAATATATTCCACCTGTTGAATTGGGAAAATATGAAGCCAAGAATTCTTTATCCAGCAAGGCTGTCATTCAAAATAGAAGGAGAGATAAAGAGTTTCCCAGATTAAAAAAAAAAAAAAAAAAAAAAAAAAAAAACTAAAGGAGTTTGTGAAAACTAAACCAGCCCTGCAAGAAATTTTAAGGGGGACTCTGAGTGGCGAAAAGACAAAACAAAACAAAACGAAAAAAAAAAAAAAGAAACAAAGGATCAGAGAACATCACCAGAAACACCAACTCTACAGGCAACACAATGGCATTAAATTCATATCTTTCAGTACTCACTCTAAATGTAAATGTACTACATGCTTCAATGAAAAGACATAGGGTATCAGAATGGATAAGAAAACAAGACCCATCTATATGCAGCTTACAAGAGACTCCTTTTAGACATAAAGACACCTACAGATGGAAAGTAAGGGAATGGAGAACCATTTATCATGCTAATGATCATCATAAGAAAGCCAGAGTAGGGGCGCCTGGGTGGCTCAGTCGGTTAGGCGGCCAACTTCGGCTCAGGTCATGATCTCGCGGTCTGTGAGTTTGAGCCCCGCGTCGGGCTCTGTGCTGACGGCTCAGAGCCTGGAGCCTGCTCCGATTCTGTGTCTCCTTCTCTCTCTGCCCTTCCCCTGCTCATGCTGTGCCTCTGTGTCTCTCGGAAATAAATAAAACATTAAAAAAAAAGAAAAAAAAAGAAAGCCAGAGTAGCCATACTTATAGTAGACAAACTTGGTTTTAAAATAAAGCCGGTAACAAGAGATGAAGAAGGGCATTATATCATCATTAATGGGTCTATCCACCAAGAAGGTCTAGCAATTGTAAATATTTATGCCCCCAACAAAGAGGCACCCAAATATATGAATCAGTTAATTACAAACATAAAGAAAATCATTGATAACAATACCATAACAGTAGGAGACTTAAACATCTCACTTACAGGAAGGGACAGATCATATAAACAGAAAATTAACAAGGAAACAATGACTTAGAATGATCCACTGGACCAGATGACCTTAACAGATATATTCAGAACATTTTATCCTAAAACAACAGAATATACATTCTTCTCAGTACACATGGAACATTCTCCAGAATAGATCGATCACATACTGGGTCACAAATCAGTCCTCAACAAGTAGAAAAAGATAGAGATCATATCTTGCATATTTTCAGACCACAATGCTATGAAACTCAAAATCAACCACAAGAAAAAATTTGGAAAGACAATGAATACTTGGAGACTAAAGAACATCCTACTAAAGAATGAATGGGTTAACCAAGAAATTAAAGAAAAAAATTAAAAAGCAAATGGAAGCCAATGAAAATAAAAACATGACAGCCCAAAACCTCTGGGATGCAGCAAGGGCAGTCATAAGAAGGAAGTACAGAGCAATCCTGGCCTTCCTAAAAAAGGAAGAAAGGTCTCAAATACACAACCTACCCTTATACCCAAAAGAGCTAGAAAAAAACAACAAATAAAGTCCAAAACAGCAGAAGAGAAATAATAAATATTAGAGCAATGATACTGAAATTTTAACAAAACAGTAGAATAGATCAATGTAACCAGGAGATGGTTCCTTGAAAGAATTAATAAAATTGATGAATCCTAGCCAGATTGATCAAAAAGAAAAAGGAAAAGGAAAAGGACTCAAATAAATAAAAACACAATGAAGGAGAAGCGATCACAACCCACACCAAAGAAATACAAACAATAAGAGAATATTATGAGCGACTATATGCCAACAAATTGGGCAATCTGGAAGTAATGAACAAATTCCTAGAAACACAAAAACTACCAAAACTGAAACAGGAAGACATAGAAAAAATTTGTAAGTTTGTTTATTTATTTTGAGAGAGAGAGAGAGAGTGTGTGTGTGTGTGTGTGTGTGAGTGAGTGAGGGAAGAGAAAAGACAGGGATGGAGAGAAGGAATCCCAAGAGGGTTCTTCAATATCAGCTCAGAGCCCAATGTGGGGCTCGAACCCACAAGCTGTGAGATCATGACCTGAGCCAAAATCAGATGCCCAACAATTGCGCCACCCAGGCACCCCGTGGAAGAGAGAGAAAATTTGAAAAGACCCATAACCAGCAAAGAAATTGAATCGGTAATCAAATATCTCCCAACAAACAAGAGTCTCAGGCCAATGGCTTTCCAGGGAAATTCTATCTAACATTTAAAGAAGACTTAACCATTATTCTAGGCACTGGGGATTATAACGACGTAAACACAGGCAAAATTTCTAGAGCCTATATTCTTAGGGTTTATATTCTAGAGATGAACACAAGCAATAAGCATAAAATACAATATAATACCAAGTAGTAATTAGTGCTATGAAGAAAAAGTAAAGCAGAATGTACTCTAATTGTGTGTGTGTCCACAAAATAGAAAGTGTGCATCTTCTTAAGAAACTATTTGTCATATGGTCCAAATGTAATTAATAAATACTGCTTAGTCAGATAAAAAAATAATAATAAAAAATAAAGAAGACTTAACCCTATTCTTTTGAAGCTGTTCCCTAAAAATAGGAATGAAAGGAAAACTTCCAAACTCATTCTATGAGACCAGTATTACCTTCATTTCAAAACTAGACAAAAAACCTACTAAAAAGGAGAACTACAGACCAATTTCCCTGATGAACATGGATGCAAAAATTCTCAACAAGAAACTAGCAAACCAGATCCAACAATACGTAAAAAGAATTATTCACCACGATTAGGTAGGATTTATTTCTGAGATGCAGGGCTGGTTCAATATCTGTAAATCAATCAACATGATATATCACATTAATAAAAGAAGGATAAGAACCACATGATCCTGCCAATAGATGTAGGAAAAGCATTTAGCAATATATGGCATCTTTATTGATAAAAACCCTCAAGAAAGTAGGAATAGAAGGAACATACCACAATATCATAAAGGCCATATACCAAGGACCCACAGCTAATATTGTCCTCCATGGGGAAAAGCTGCGAGCTTTCCCCCTAAGGTCAGGAACATGACAAGGATGTCCACTCTCACCACTGCTATTCATCATAATGTTGAAAGTCCTAGCTTCAGCAATCAGACAACGAAAAGAAATAAAAACTATCCAAATTGGCAAGGAGGAAGTCAAACTTTCACTCTTTGCAGACAACATGACACTGTATATAGAAAACCCAAAAAACTCCATCAAAAACAGCAAGAACTGGGGCGCCTGGTGGCTCAGTTGGTTAAGTGTCTGACTGGCTCAGGTCATGATCTCACAGTTTATGAGTTTGAGCCCCACATCAGGCTATGTGCTAACAGCTCAGAGCCTAGCCTGCTTCAGATTCTGTGTCTCCTCCTCTCTTTGCACCTCCCCACTCACACTCTGTCTCTCTGTGAAAAATAAATACACATTAAAAAAAAAATACCTTAAAAAAAAACAACCAGCAAGAACTAATGCCTGAATTCAGCAAAGTTGCAGAATATAAAATCAATGTCCAGAAATCAGTTGCATATCTATACACCAATAATGAAGCAACAGAAAGAGAAATCAAGGAATTAATCCCATTTATAACTGCACCAAAAACCATGAAATACTTAAGAATAAAGTTAACCAAAGAGGTGAAAAATATCTATACATTGAAAACTATAGAAAGCTCATGAGAGAAATTGAACAAGACACAAAGAAATGGAAAAACACTCTATGCTCATGGATTGAAAGAACAAATATTGTTAAAATGTTGATACTACCCACAGCAATCTACATATTCAATGCAATCCCTATCAAAATAGCACCAGCATTGTTCACAGAGCTAAAACAAACAATTCTAAAATGGGTATGGAACATAAAAAAAAAAAAACCCAAATAGCCAAAGTAATGTTGAAAAAGAAAACCAAAGCTGGAGACATCAAGACATCACAATTCCGGACTTCAAGCTGTATTACAAAGCTGTAATCATCAAGACAGTATGGTACTGATACAAAAACAGACACACAAATCAATGGAACAGAATAGAGAACCCAGAAATGGACCCACAAAGATATGGCCAACTAATCTTTGACAGAGCAGGAAAGAATATCCAATGGAAAAAGACAGTCTCTTCAGCAAATGGTGTTGGGAAAACTGGATAGCAACATGCACCACTTTCTGACACCATACACAAAAATAAACTCAAAATGAATGAAAGACCTAAATGTAAGACAGGAAACATCAAAATCCTAGAGGTGAAAATAGGCAACAACCTCTCTGACCTTGGCCACAGCAACTCCTTACTTGACATGTCTGTGGAGGCAAGGAAAACAAAAGCAAAAATGAACTACTGGTATCTCATCAAGATTAAAAGCTTCCAGGCAGTAAAGGAAACAATCAACAAAACTAAAAGGGCAACTGATGGAATAGGAGAAGATATTTGCAAATGACATATAAAATAAAGAATTAGTATCCAAAATCTATAGAGAACTTATCAAACTCAACACCCAAAACACAAATAATCTCATGAAAAAATGGGCAAAAGACATGAATAGACAATTTTCCAAAGAAGACATCCAGACAGCTAACAGACACATGAAAAGATGCTCAACATCACTCTTCATCAGGAAAATACAAATTAAAACCACATTGAGAGACCACCTCACACCTGTCAGAATGGCTAAAATTAACATTCCAGACAACAACAGATGTTGGTGAGGATGTGGAGAAAGAGGATCTCTTTTCCACTGCTGGTGTGAATGCAAACTGGGCAGCCACCGTGGAAAACAGTATGGAGATTCCTCAAAGAATTAAAAATATAACTACCCTATGACCCAGCAATTGCACTACTAGGTATTTATCCAAAGGATACAAGAGTGCTGATTCAAAGGGGCACATGCACCCCAATGTTTATAGCTGCACTATGGACAATAGATAAAGTATGGAAAGAGCCCAAATGTCCAGTGACTGATGAGTAGATAGAGAAGATGTGGTGTGTATATATATATATATATATAAATATACACACACACAAAAAAGAAAGAAATCTTTTTCATCAGCCATTTGCAGTAATGTGGATGGAACTAGAGTGTATTATGCTAAGCAAAATAAGTCAGTCATAGATAGACAAATATCATATGATTTCACTCATATGAGGAATTAAGAAACAAAATAGATGAAATAGGTGAAAGGAAGCAAAAATAAGATAAAAACAGAGAAGGAGAAAAACCATAAGAGATGCTTAAATACTGAAAACAAACTGAGGGTTGCTGGTGGGGTATTGGATGAGAGGATGGGCTAAATGAACAATGGGCATTAAGGAGGGCACTTGTTAGGATGAGCACAAGGTGATATAGGCAAGGGATGAATCACGAAATTTTATTCTTGAAATAATTATTACACTATATATTAATTAACTTGGATTTAAATTTAAAACATACATACATTTATTTCATGGACAATATTTTCTTCCGCTGATAAGAAATGCCAACTTTGTTATAAAATATTTTTTTGCCTTAATTTGCGTCTCTTTCTGATACCCCATTCTGTTCATGAATCCATTTGTCTATCCTTCCCTGAAAGTATAATAGGTAGACAGCTATATCCTCCTTGCAATTATTCTTTCTTTATAGAATTTACCCATCCTCACTCCTTTATTTTGCCATACGAATTTTAGAACTGACTCAACTAGTTTTTAAAATTCTTGTTTTTTACTTATTGAGATCACTTAAAATTTACAGATTAACATAGGGAGATTATGTGTCTTTATAATGTTGAGTCTTTCTATCTAGAACACAGGAGCTCTTTCTTTTTTTTACCATATTCTTAACATTTAATAATGTCTTCACACAGTTCTTACATATTCCTTGTAATATTTATTCTTATCACTTCTTTTGTTATTACAAATGGAGATTTTTTTTCTTTCAGATATAATTCTAACTGGTTATTGTGACATATGTTGGGATGCTAATGATTTTGCTATATTAATTTCGTATCTACACTTCTTAGCAGATACACTTATTGCTTATAACAGGTTTTCAGTTGATCTTTGTGGATTTTCCAAGGATACAACTATATCACCTGCAAACAAGGATAATTTTGTTTCCTTCTCTCCAATTTTTATACCATCTTCCCTTCCTTCATCAAATTTTATTGGCAAGCTCCTCCAAAAACAAAATTAAATCATCATAAGGTTGGTGTAGAGCTATGTGTCTATTGTTTCTGACTATATGAGAAGGGTTCTAATATCGCACCATTACGGCTGATGCTGGGATTTGCCTTGAAAAATTCATATATTATTGGATTATAATTCTTATATTTCCAAAATTTTCATGGTCCCATGAAAATTTCAGATCCCGCCAATCAATCATTGTGGGCCCCATCCTGCACCTGCCAGACAATGTGTGTGTACATCTCAAGCTGGAAGAATGAGTTTGTAGTCTAGAATCCGGTGGTAAACCCTCCCTTGAGGACCACGATTAGATATTTTTAAACATTTTTTTCTAAAAGGGATTACAAAAAGGAGACACTACACAAATTTCAATTTAGAGTGCTGAGTGAGAAGTTACTACTGGGGCCTTACTGGTTTTCAAGGAACATTTAAGGAAAGGAGACTGTGCTACAAATCTCAAACCCAAACCTATTCATACACTATTGACCTTTCTGAACCCTCTCTCCTGAGCCTCCTAAGTACTTGCCTGTCTCTAACATTTTATTTATTTATTTTTTTGAGAGACAGAGTACAAGTAGGAGAAGGGCAGAGAGAGAGAGGGAGACACAGAATCTGAAGCAGGTTCCAGGCTCTGAACTGTCAGCACAGAGGCAGACCTGGGGTTCAAACTCACAAACCATGAGATTATGACCTCAGCTGAAGTCGGACGCTTAATTGACTGAGCCACCCAGGCACCCCAATCCTTGCCTGTTTTTGACTCACAAAGCATACCCCAGCCCTAGCCTCAGAGTCATTTCAGACATACTCTCTATCCTGACCCCAAGCCAGTTAATGTCACCCTTGTACAGGCTATAAAACCAAATTGCACATGAGTGTTTCCCAATGAGCATGAGAATAGCCCACGATGCTTGATTAAAACTTTAGAATCCTGGGGAGGGCCTGGGTAGCTCAGTCAGTTAAGCATCCAACTCTTGATTCCAGCTAAGGTCATGATCTCATGGTTTGTGAGTTTGAGCCCGTGACAAGCTCTGTGCTGACAGCGTAGAGCCTGGTTGGGTTTCTGTCTCCTTCTTTCTATGTCCCTCCCTTTTGCTCTCTATCTCTCTCCCGAAATAAAAAAATTAAAAATTAAAAAAAAGACTTTAGAATCTGAGTTCCACTCAAGACCTGTTGGCATTTATGCAAACCAAAATCTGAGAAGAAATAATGCCTTACAGTTCCATTGCTATTACAAGAGCTGAAAAAATTCCAATGGCCCAGAAGGTCCAGCTCTTTTTCTTCAACTCTTCCAGGTCCAGGTTAGTCATTGAGCTGTGCCTAGAATTATCTAAGTATGTTCCAACCACCCTAGAGGGAACAAATGCTATTTCTGAATTATCTCAACCCAGAGTTTCCAAGGGTTCTCTGAATTGATGGGAAGACAGAAACCCATGCAAATCATTCCTGGGTAGATTCTAATGGACATTCTGAAAGAAGAAAGTAAGGCATGTTGGTTAAACCAGAACTGGATGAGGTAACTTGGAACATTCTTTAGAGAAATCAGCCCTTACTGGGATGGGCCATGAGAGCCTATGACAATGAGATCTTTCTAGCCATAGTGAGCATGTGCCCAGGACTGGCTCTGTAACCCCATATCCACAGAGCAAGCTTGTGTCTAACTCCCCCGTGTCTCATAACACATGCTTGCTCCTGAGTTGCCTCAGGTATTAAGGCAAGCAAGATCCAAGATGGTATGTGCAGCACCCTATGGTTGCCACATCACTGATCTGCTGGCTTCCATTTTTGTGGGAGAGGGTTGACTGCCCTGTACACATCTCTGCCCTTTTCCTGCCTCCTCCTTTTCCCCACAGCCTGCTAATGCTGTACAGGTCTTAGCGCAGTCCACTTGAATTATGGCCACAGGAAAGTACAAGAATTCCTGGAGATGACCAGCCATATTTACAAAGTATCTACTGCTCACAAGCAAAGAGTCAAGGCCGCTTTGGAAAGTAGCCTTAGAACACTGAGGAGACCCATAGTCAGCTCCTGTGGTGGTGAGAAATGGTAGAACTGCTGCTTTTAAATTGGCCTTTAAGCAAAAAAAGTAAATTGGTCTTTCAACAAAAGAGTAAAGCAGGTCAGCCCATTAAGGAACCCTTACTCAGAACTGTCCCACTGACATGCCTCCCAGGGCCTTCGAGGACTCTGCTAATGAACCTCCAGCATCACCGGCAGTTACTTCCCTGAAAGTCACACCACATCAAGGCGAGTTTGCAGGGACATGAATGCACACCTGGTCCATCGAAGGAGCCCATCTGGTGAGTTTAGCTTCTGTCTCCAGCAGCATGACATAATGAGGGAAGCTCCTTTGAGGGAAGCAAAGCATTTTTCCATCTTCTCTCTCTTCCTTTACCGCAGCAATTTTCAAAGCCTGCTGAATACAAGAGGTGTCCCTTTCTTCCAGGGAATGATAAGCTGTTCTCTAGGCTTTCATCAGAACATGGGACCATGGGCTACTTAGTAACAACTTAAATTGAGTTATCGAGGTCATTAAATGTTGGCATTCATAAGCTAAAAGTAGCAGCACTGTTAGCATTTGCAGAAGAGTTTAGTTCAGTATCCACTAAAACATGAGGATGCCTCAATAAAACCTGGCCACGTTTCCCAACCCTTACTTCCTGTTCATGCAATGTCTTAGAGATAGTTGTACTCCAACAATCTTGAGGAAGTTGATTTTCTGTATCCTGAGTCCTCACTGCTATTGTGACTTGCACGCACAAGGTGAGTAATTCCATATGATTTCTTACTAGCAACAAGATTACCACAGCTGTTGTGAGTTGGGGAGGTCTTTAAGAGCTGCTACTTTTGATTTTTTTTAAGTATAGGGGTGCCTGAGTGGCTTAGTCAGCTAGGCATCCAACTTCAGCTCAGGTCATGATCTCATGGTTCATGGGTTGGTGGCCCGCATTGCCTCTATGCTGACAACTCAGAGCTGACAACTCAGAGCCTGGAACCTGCTTCAGATCCTGTGTCTCCCTCTCTCTTCCCCTTCCCTGCTCATGCTCTCTCTCCCTCTCTCTCTAATAAAGAGATCCCTGATTGTGCATAAAAAATTTTTTAAGTATAAATTGCTGTTCATCTAGCTTTATTATTATCAATTTAGAGTATTATCAATTATTTGGTTAACCCCAAGGTGTGTCGTGAAATACAGTTGCATTAACAGTATTTCAGGCCTATAGTTTTTTCAATAATTACAGTTTAATATTAATCATCTATATCCCTGTGCTTTTATAAGGACACTTAACTTGTAATGTGCTGCCTGTGAATTTGTGCCATTGGAATAACTTGAGCCTTCTACCAAAGAAAGCATAATTAAATCACTGGGTTGTTTTAAGACCACGAGGTGCTGCTTTAGCATATATACAGTTGCCTATGCTCACTTTCTTCTTTTACAATGTGAAAAGTATGCAGTATTTATTTCTTACTAGCAGCACGTTTTATCACAATTTGTTGATTTTGTTTTTATTCAATTCTTTTTTATCCTCACCAATCCTAGTCACTCAAAGAGGGAATGGGTGGGTCATGCAAGCGGATTCTGGTTAAAAACATGTACAAGGACTATGAAGGGAGGGTGCTCTGCAGGGGGAGGCCCATGACCAGGACTCAGGACCCCTACTACCACTTCATCAAAGCTCAGATTTGAGCACACGCTGAGTTTCTATGTTTGCAGAAAGAATCCTGCTGCCAAAAAAATGTTTGAAATCTCTGCACTACGTTTTTTTCTATTTATTCAAATACCGCAGTCATTTAAAACAATGCTAGGAAAATCCAGAAAGAAAACACTACCTCGGTAGTTATGGGAGCTGCTTTATTTTAAGAAAAGGAACATGGAAGTGAATAGTCAAAGCAGTGAAAAACAAAGGTAGAACCAGATATAGAAGGTTTAATTCCATTCAGTTTAACCTAGCAAAGCACCTGGCTGCGTGTTGGGAGGGAATGATGCCAAAATGAATGAGATAAGATCCTAGGCGTTTTGGTCCAAGAGAACAGTGAGAGGAGTTCAGAACTGGTGATGAGGTACAGAAGAGAGATGCAAAGGGCACTGAGGGGGTCAGGGCTTGTCAGAAGGGAGTCACTTGTGAGGGACTAAGGAGGATACCTCTCCCCATCTCCTGGGCTGGCACAACTTATTCAGTCATCCAGCAGAAATTTACCACTGATAAGATACTGGGCAAGACCAAGGAAAGGATATCAAGAGTCAGAGATTCCCTTGTTCATCTTGATGCACAATCAAAGAAAGTGATTAAAGACAAGGCTTCTCAAACTTGATTGTGCATACAAATTACCTGATTGGGGGGAGGGGGGTGGTTGTTAAAAAAAATTCTGATTCAACAGGTGTGGGGTTGGCCTGAGAACCTGGATTTCTAACAAGTTCCCAGATGATGCCAATGCTGCTAGTCAGTACTCTGAGTAGCATGGATCTAATAAGCCCATGCCACACTCGGCTATTAGCAATACTTATATAGCAACAACTCTTGTGAGAAATACTTCTCCTTGCCTAATCCAGTATTCATTCTTCTTTTACTTAACAATAAAGGCCCCAGTTTTGCTTGGCAGGGTAATAAGATCAGCTAAAAGTGTTCAGTTCCCCAATATCTATTGTAATGGGAGTGTGGGGTGACATAATTCTAACAAAAGAGGTGTAGGCAGAACACTACAGAGAAGGCATCCCTTCTTGTTTAAAATAATAAAACCTCTGATGGAAAACGTTTTGGTCTCTGTCTTGGCTTTTGGTTTTTTCTCCTTTTTCCTGCCTGAAACATAGACCCAGTGCCTTCAGGGGCTGTTACCATGACATTGAAAATCACAGACTGCAGATGTGGAAGTGGAAGAAGCAACCTGGGTCCTTCATGCCTCATGGATTGTGCCTACCTGCTGTTACCCAGAAGTGGCCCTCAGACAAAATTTCAACTGTAGTTTATTGGGGAAGTAATCCCAGGAAACACCAATAGGGAGATGGAAAGTAACACAGAGAAGGGAAGGAAGTTAAAAATAGTGTGTCATCTAGCCAATTACAACAGTGGGAAACTGGAGCTTAGTCCCACTGGGAAAATCTGAGAGACAGGGTAAAACACATATAAGAATTATGCCACTAAGTGTTGAGGAGCTGGAGTTTGCATCCGTGAAATCCCAAACAACCTTGGGAGAGGCTAGCTTCTGTAGAGCATTAATTCTCCAACACACTGGGCCACCCTGTGCACAAGCCAAACATGCTCCCATGGCCTAAAAACAAAACAAAACAAAACAAAACAAAACCAAAAAACCACCCAGGACTGAGAATGGGGGTCTTTGCAAAATCAGTGAGAACCTTATAGACAGGTATGTGTGGGATACTAAGATCATCTGCCTGTACCTGGTAAAACTCAACCCAGACTCTGTTACCAGAGGCAAACACAATTCTCGCTGAAAACCACCTTAGGAGTATTCTGATTTTAAAAGAGGTTCTCACCCCCATCTCACAAACATAGAGGACAATATTTCATGCTAAGCTATATCTGTAATGGCAGAATCCAAGGCAGTATGTTTAGAGGCAGGAAGCTTTCTCTAGCAAACTTTAAAACATACTATATAGGCAATCACTTACTCTGCCAATGGGACCAGCCAGCAGGCCTCTCCACAATGTGGGGATTTTGATATAACACCCAGAGCTTATAAATATGTTATTCACACAGAATATTTTCCCACTTAGTCTAGATTCTATTTTCTTAGTTCTTGGGCAAATCAAAGAGACTTTCAATGAGTTCAGGAAAAAGCATTCTCCAGGTAGGGGAAGCTCCCATCCTTCTAAATGATTAACATCCTTATGAATGACCTAGAAGATGAAATAAGAAGAAAGTTACTCAAAGGACACATGGTACCAAGCTGAGACAAGACAGAAATGTTAAGAAAGATTAAAATAATGAGTTCATAAAGTTCTTGAATGTAGAAACTGGAAGAAAGCATACTGAGATCATCTTTATTCTGGTCTGGGCCCTCTGGCTGACCTTGGAGAAAATGAAGGGCCCCAGTCTTGGACTCCATTCCACTGCCCACAGCCCCACTCTGCACAGTGCCTGGGTTAAGAGTTGGCTGCAGCCAAGGCAACACAGACTGGAGATTAAGCAAGCCTAGAATTTCAAAGGTCAATGATTTCAAAGAAAAAATTGGCAGAAAAAGCAGCCTCACTGAGGAGCACAGAGGACCCAAGAAAGAGCTCTACCACCAGGACAGAAAAACAGTAAGCTCAGCGTCATGGAAAAGAAGGGGAACCACTTTGTTTTTAAAGAACTTTGGGACGTTTTCACATGGCAAATATTTCCAAATCAGTTTTCAACATAGGCAAGGACAAAAATGAGTGAGTAAATGCTTTATACACTAAGAGTAAACTATCTTCTTTGTGCTGCAGAAGTCACAGTGATAGAACTGCCTTCGAATCCCCAGTGCAGGCTCCCTGAAGTGACCTCCATCAGTTCTTTCTTAGGTGCCCTGCTATTTAACCTTTGTGGGTCTCTACTTCCTTATCAGAACGTAGGACATAGCCAGGCTTCCCATGTGGTAGGACTGTTGCCAAAGTCAAAACAGAAAAAGTATCACAGATGAGCAGTGGCTTCTGGACTGGGAGAAACAGAAAATGGCATTATTACTAACATTACTGTTGTCTCCTGAGCAGGTATGAGTTTGTCGTTATTATGATATCATTGTTTATACATCCCTGTGACTTAAGTTAATACAATGTGGCTCTGAAGATTAAATGAAATGGTATCTATAGAGACTTTACACCAGCACTAACACATAATATGTATATCTGTATGTGCTGGCTGTTGTCATCATCGTTACCACCCTCCCTCAATCACCATCACCACCAAAAGAACCACCACCACCACCACCACCACCAGCACCACGCTCCTTACCACCACCCTCCTACTACCACCACCATAAGCACCCTCCCACCACCACCACTGTCCTCTTTGTAATTACCATGTGCTGTTCATTTTAAATTACAAATGTCCGTAAGTGGTGAACATTCTCTTCCCTTGATTTATGAGTTTTAGGCTCCTTTTGTTTTCTTTTTGAGTCAATGTCTGAGCCATCAAGCAGCATTAGAAAAGTGAGCTGTAAGGCTTTCCCTGACACCCTGAGAGGTGTTTCTCCTCTAAGGGAAGAGTACTGACTGATGTGAGTTGACTCAGACAACCCATGGACCCTCCATCTTGTTTTTGCTTTTGCCCCATCTTCATTCTTGTCAGCAGCACTCACAAAGGTGCTGTCACCACCAAGCCTACAGATCTATAGACTGAAATCTTTTAATAGTCACAGAACAGATTTTCATTAGCTATTCAAAGGTGGTTTATCCACCTGTGGACAAATGAGATGCATTCCCCCATCTCCCTTCCAAGGATTCATAGCATCTGAGAATGTGAATGCTGAAAAAGTCCTCTACAATATACATGCCCTGCATTGTATACATTGGGGAACTGGGACACAGAAAAATAAAGGACTCATACAAGAATACCCAGATAATGAGAGGTGGGCACAGGAGCCGAACACACGTCTGCTTTGCTCTCAACCCAGTGTTCTTTCACCAATTGGTCCTCCCTCTTCCTGGAGTCAGATGGCACTGTCAGAGCCTTGGCAGGAGGGGTGGCAGGAAGGCAGTTCATGCAGGTGGAAGAAGCCAGGAGCAGCTGGAAATTAGCTGGCTGGAGTCAAGATGAAACAAACACAGAAACAAGCCCCTGGACCAGAGAGATGCAGGCATGAGATAAGGCAGAGACAGAGTGGGCATGTGCAAGGGGTAGGAAGAACAGATGGGAGCCCAAACTCAGCTGGCAGTGACATCCAGCCAAGCTGCTCAGAGGTAGGTACCTGGGAACCAGACTCCTGGGACTCACTGCATTACTGGTTCCATATCTCCAGGAAGCCCAGCCCTGCCCTGGAATGACCAAGGATGGGGGAGGAACTATCATTCCAAAACATAAAGGGTCGCCTTTGATTTCGGATGTTATTTTGGTGATTGCTGTTCCAATCTTACCATCCTGAAAGGTCTCATGTGATGAAAGCTTAGGTCAGATGTGGAAACCACAGGCTGGGAGTGAGGGTTCCCCAAATCTTGAGCATAAAAGTCTGGAAAAATAAAGCAGGAATTTCACCCCAAGCCCTGATCCTGGGAGCATTCATCAGGGACTGAGTTCCTGCAAGAGCTGATGATAGGAGAATCAGAAGAAAGTGGTCTTTAATGAAAAGATATCTTCATGTGTTTCATGTGTGCCTTAAAAAATAAATCTTAGAAGCCAAACCTTTTTATTTTGAGCCAAATATACAGATTATGTGGAAGACCAGATTTCCTACCTACTGGCATCCCTTGAGCTCAATAATAGTTATCTTTGTGCAAAAAAAGAGGGTGTTCTAGGCAGAAAATAGTATTTGCAATGGCATAGAAGCAAGAAACAGCATTTCTTTTGCTGACCAAAGAACAGCAAGGATAGTGCGAAAACGGGGAGTGTGTCAGGCGGCAGCCACAGAAAGATTTGGAAAGCAGGAATGGGATAGATCTTAGAGGGCTCTGTGCACTAGATGTGGTCCCTTGGACTTTATCACAACAGACCCTCATGATGACCCGCACATACAGTTGATCCTCATTATTCACACATTTGATACATGCAAATTCTCCTAGCCACCAAAATTTACTTGTAACCCCAAAATTAATTCTTACAGTGCTGTTGTGGTCATCCACACACATGTGCAGAGCAGCAAAACTTTTTGTGCATGATTCTAGCTGAGGTCAGACAAGACGATGCTCTTTCTGTTACAGTTCTTGTACTATAAACAAGTGCCTTTTTTATTTAATGCCACATGTTACACATTTTGTGCTTTGTGTTGGTGATTTCACTGTTTAAAGTAGTCCCCAGGCATAGCACTGGATGCTGCAGAGCAAGTAGGTAGAGGAAATTCGTGTGTTAAATAGGCTTCATTCAGGCACAGGTTACAGTGTTATTGGCCATGAGTTCAGTGTTAACAAATTAACGATATATGTAAAATAAGATGTCTTTAAACACAAACACACATACAACAGGGTTACATACTGGCATATTAATTAAACTGTTGTGACCAGAGACTCACAGGAGCCTAACTCTGCATTTCCTCAGGAGCAATGGTTCAGTGTTTGCTAATGCAGCGTTCTCAGCAACTTTATAGAACATGACAACCACAAATAAAAAAAATCCACTGTACTTAGATGGCTTTGTTTTATTTCACTTTTAAGTTTCCTTCTCACAAATGAGGAACCTAAGTCTCACAAAGATAAGTCTTTCCAAAGACGCCATTACCTACTAAGTGATGGAACCAGGATTTGAACCCAAATGAACTGATGCCTGCTCCCTTCATATTTCTACGCTGAAATGCTGCAGATGCAAAACTAGCAGAAATGTCAGTGTCCTGGAGGCCTTAGAAGTCTACAGGCAGCCAGGCCATCAGGCTGAAAGATAATTCAGTGCCTCTGCGAAGATTCCTAGTTGGCTCTTGGCTGGATGGAATGACCAGGTAAAGAGGTAGAATCCTGCCTGCCTCTACTTGAGCTGGGCTTCATAAGGAGTCGACTTATCAGTGGCTGTTACAGGATCCACAGGGAGCTGCCAGCAGCTGCTGGAGGAGCCCAGGGTCTTAACATTCCACACGCAGCAGTGCCTGGCAGCCTGGAGTCACATAATAGCAGTCTGATGGGTGTATGCTTAACATTCCCTCCGGCGACCCCAAAGCCCTCCTTTCACTTCCAAGTCCTGCCATATTTTTGAGGGAGACTGAGCAGATTACAAAGGAAATGCAAAAAGGAGATGATGTTCTGGGGAGCAAACCATGAAGAGGAAGGAAGATGTGGGGGTGAGACAGAGCTGCAGTTTCCTACTTACGCTGTGCTTCTTTTGAGTTCTTAGATGACTGTTCTATATTCAGCTGGTCTGCATGAAAATATAAACACCACTAGTGGGCAGTGAAGTGTGTGTGTGTGTGTGGGTGTGTGTGTGTGTGTGTTGGGCAAACAGCATGTAGGGAGTTGGGGGGGGGACCAAAATAACAGAAAAAGAAAGAAAATTTTCCCCATCTTATATATTAGTAACTGACCATCTCCATGAGATCCCCCTTCAAATCTGCCAAAACTGTGAGAGCAGAAAGTCCCTCCCAGACTATGTTCCTCTGCAGAGAATGGAACAAAGCTGAAAAGTGCCAGACTAGACTGTAGAAGCCTCAGCTTACTTGTGGAGTTTGTCTTATGATCCCAATTCTCTTCAAAGGGCTTCTGCCCCCGCACAGACACTCAGAGCCCCATGTCTTACCCTTTAAGAAGTATGGGATTTAGGGCTAAAAGGAACCTCACAGGCCAATGAATCGGAAGCCCTACCTGAGACAGAGACATACATCCTGATGATAGTAAGAGGGTCTTCCAAACTCCACTGCAACACTGTTCCTCCTGAGGTGCTGGGAGTTAGTATTTACTACTTACTTCCAACAGTCACTCAATTCTATACTTGCTCTTCTCAGGCCAAGGTCAGCAAACTATGGCCCTCGGGCCAAATCTGGCCTGCTACTTGCTTTTGTAAATAATTTTTTACTATCACACAGCCATGCTTACTATGTATTTTCTGTGGCTGCCTTCACACTACATGGAAGAGCTGAGTAACTATGACAAAGACTGTATGGCCCACGAAGCCTAGAATATCTGCTACCTTTACAGAAAAGGTTTGTGAATGCCTGCTTTCAATAAAATGGATGAGTGTCTTCTTACATCATACTGAAATGTGCAGTCTGACCTGTTGGTCATCATTCTCCCCTGGAGTGAGTGCCCTGGGAGGTTACGCCCTCCTCCATCAGGCAAGTTTGCAGTTTCATATAATGGATCATTGTGGTCTTGCTCTTGGTTCTCCCTTTGCTGAGATGGAAACCCCTGCCTTAGTCACTGCTTGTATTTCAGAGGAGGACCTGTATGCACCCAAGCCTGATCATGCTCTGCATTCAGAGGAAGCTTTGTATTTCCCATGCTGTTCTCACCCTCCCCAGCCCCGCCTGCCCCCCCAGAAATCTTTGGGTTCTTCAACATATAGTGCTAGATATAACTTGTTTTTATTCAGGCATCCATTCCCTTTACAAAGACCCTGTCTGGTGAGGTTTGCTTCACCTATTAATCAGTCTACAGCCCAGCCAAGTAGGTAGGGTAGCAACCAACTGTAGACAAGCAGGGAAAAAAAATCTTTTAATTCATTTTGGTTGGATATTAAAATCAGTGATTGTTTAGACAAAAAAAAAAAAGAGAGAGAGAACTTACAGACCAATTCCTTTATTTGACAGATGAGTGAGCAGAGGCCCAGGGAGCTTACAGAACTTGCTCCAGGTCACAAAACTGAGCAGTGGTGGGATTTAGACCAGCGCTTGGGCATCCTGACTCCAGGATCATTCTTTCCACTATTGTTTTTATTTTTCTCTCTCATATTAATAATTCCCTTAAAGCCACAGTAAAAATGTTTTGAGTATCTCAGTGAACAAAAACTAGGAGAGGAGGAGGTCTTTACTAGGCCACATTATCCTATTTCCAAGGATTCCCCCTCATCCCACATTCCCCCAGCTCTCCGAGACTCTGGAATCAGAGCCAGGACATTCAGAAACAAAAAATCATTAACATTTATATAATTGATAAAATTTACTGAGCACTATGTTCCAGGCACTTTGATAACTGCTTCTACACTGATCACCTTATTTAATCCTTACGACGGCAAAATAGATACTGTTGTCCATATTGTATGACTTTAAAGAATCAGCTCAAGGCCATTTGGTGCCACTGGGATCCCAAAGAGACAGTCTAACTCCAGAGCTGGAGTCCATGGCTCCCACACTCGCCTTCTCCTGCTGTTGAAACCTCACAGAAGCTTATCTACTGCGTGGCCCAGAGCCAAGCCTTCCCACAGAGGCAGCAGGTATGGGTCTATGAGGCATTACTTGCTTGTCCTCTCCCTAATACTTTTCTCTTTCTCTTCTGGTATTTTCATGCTTAAACAATTATTTTTTTGCTCAATCATCGAAGATCTAGAATGGACCCTTTACACATCTTTGTTTCCTCTTCCTGTTTGTTTTTCTCTTCTCTCAGTTTTCCTCTTCCCTTTAGTGGCTTAGATCTGTCTAAAGTCCCCAGAGTATTCCCAGCTCAGACAAGGAAGGCAGGAATAAGAATTTGCTCCCCTGTGGATCCTGTTCTATTCAAGGCATGATCAATGCTATCAACCCTACCTCCTCCAGCAAGCACCTGGCTTTGACCTGTAGAAAGGGATAACCTTGGAATTCAGTGCTTCTCATGTTGGACCTTTCTACACCACATACTATGAGTGATGCTGGAATACAAAAAAGAAAATATAGTCCCTGCCCTCCTGGAGTTTACTGCCTAAAGGGACAGAGAAACACATACACAGATCATTCCCAAACAATATGGGATAGGAGGCAAATTATGAAGCCCAAAGAAAGAGTATTTGACTCGGCCTAGTGGGGATCAGGGAAAGTTCAAGATAGAGAGAAACACTTAAGCTGAGTATTTTTGTATCAGGAAAACCCATCCAAACCCAGGAAGGGGAAGAAAGTGTGGGTTCAAGCAAAGGGCTTAACATACATGGACCCTCAGTCTGGGGCCCACTGAGGATGGAGGACCAAGGGTCCTTTACTCATGTGACAGCCTCCACTCAGTGAGCACTTGCACCGTATCCATATCTTGTGCCCTTTAAATGTTATCTCGTTAAACCTTCCTACAAATTAGGTAGGCAGCACTAGTCCCATTGCATAGATCACTGGGGCTTAGAGACTCCAAGTCCCTTGCCCAGGCTCATGCAAATAAGAAGTGACAGGGGTGGAGGTGGAAAAGTGCGTGTTCCCATTTTCAGGCCCATGCTCCTAACCTCTACATACAGATGTGCCTTCTCTGGAGCCATGTGACCTTTTCTCTTCCAGTGAAACATACTCATGGTTGTTTACTCAGAGCATTCATATGAAGTGAAGGAAGGGACTGAATGTGCTCAAGAAGGTTCCATGACTCCTGAGGGCAAACACTCGGGAAGGGCGTGAGCAGCTGCCCTCTCCCGGCAGCATCCCTGCCCCAGGGGAGCTGGCAGCACAGCAAGGAAGGCAAGGGGTGCTAAGGACAGTGCAATGTGTTCGTGCCCTCCCTCTCAGCCACACTATGCTACGGCTGCCATCTGAGCAGGTCCCCTTAGAATGGCACTTGGGGCCTGTGTCTCTCTCCCCACCACTGCTAGACCCTAGCCTTATCCTTGAGTATCTCTATGTCTGCTGACCAGCAGCAACAGGTGGCTGTGCAGTCCCTCAGAGTATAGTCCCTCAGGACCCTCTCCTCCTACATGTGTCTCCATCTTCCTCTGTCCGGGAGCCAGGCTGACTCCAGATCGGCTCCGGCACAACCTTGGCCTGGAAACTGCCAACTACTTTTGGTAATGACATCACCAATGATAGATAAATGTTTCACTCCTTCTTCCAGGCCCCTTGCTGAACTTAGCACTTGAGACAAAATCAAAAACAAAGCAATAATGACAACAACCACTAAGTCCATAGGTTTATGACAATTAAAGGAAGCCCCACAGCCGGACTGCTGCCAAGCCCAGGGCCAGAGCAGCTGGTAAAGCTGCAGCTTGGAGCCTGTGTCTGCACCTCCCTTTGGGCCCAGCAGCTGGGGCCCGGCCACACTGGCCTGAGGGCCAGGTGTGAGACAGCAACACCAGGTCTCCTTGGACCAGAAGCCAGCTGCTGAGGCTGAAAGAGTCTTCCGAGGCCAATAAACAGTGGATTTGTTTTTGCCTAAAGGCCTCAAAGGTGTTAGTTATAGTCAGAACAATCTTCTTAAATCAGACCCTGTGTTTCCTGGCCACTGATCCTGGGTCTGAGCAGTCTGTAACTCTGTGGCACTTACCTGTGGCAGGTACCCAATGCTCCAGAGAGCAGCAGCTTTTAAGTCACAAGAGCCGGGTGAAGTGCTGCCTCAGTCACTTGCTGGCTGTGGGACCCAGGGCTCTGTCTGAATCTCCCTGGGCCTGTTTCCTCACCTATAAGATGAACAAAGGATTTATTATACAGAGCACGAAAGCCTTACTCCGAGAATCTCCTGAGTGAATCTATGCAGAGGACAGACACATAGTAGGAGCTTAATCTCTCCTCCTTTTTGGTGAAGACTTCCTCGTTTCTATATCGGATTCTCTTTTACTTTCATAAAACTATCAGAACACAACATTTCCTGTGTTATGACAATTACTTTATAAATGCCCTCTTTCCCATCTGAGAATGCCTTAAGCAGAAAGGTTCTATCTTCTCTTTCTTTGTATATCTAACACTTAATACACAGCAAATGTGCCAAAAAAAATCTTGTTAAATGAATTCATGCGTTCAGGTGCTTAGCAGAATAAATAATAACTAGAAAGAAATTCCCATGTGTATTTATTAAAATCTTTTTCTCCACTGCTCTCTCCTTTTCTTGCCCTTCCATCTTTTCATTCACAGATTCAGCAAATATTTGGTGACCAGTCTTTATGTATCATTTCCACTCCAGGCACATGGGAGGACATAATGGTGCACAAGGCATGGTCCCCAAACTCTTCTAACCCTGTAGGAATAATAGCACAGGTCTAAAAGCCAAGACATGGGGCATGAGCTACATCCTGTAAGGAATATCTATAGTGTTCAAAGTGCTCTGTGAGTTTAGAGGAAGGAGCAACTCCTGGGTGGCAGTGGTAGCTTCATGAAGCATATGGCCTTTGAACAGCACCTCTGGGTTTGTTTCACTCTGGCCCCAGTTCTGAAACTTTCTTACAGCACTCCCAAGCAAAAAGAGGCTAATGATTTGAATGACAAGATGAAGGAAAAAAGACTCCTAGCCATTGGCCAGACCTCAGGAAAAGGTTTCCAGCCAGACTTCATATGAAGAACAGCTCCATGGCTTAACCCTGCTAATAGAGTCTGAGCCCAGATGAAGGCCATCTGGGGCCCAAGATAGTGCCAGTGACTGTTTTGTCACTTATCAATGCCCAACCATTAATGTGACTCAGCATGCTTCTGTATTTGCTTCACTCCATGTGTTTCAGACTCTGCACACCCTCAGCATCACCGAACAGCTAATACAGAGTCTTAGATCCAATTTAGACTCCATCACCCTGATGAGGTAAAACAAGACAAAATCACCCGACAGGCTGCTGGCGTTGTCTACAGATTGGTTTTCCTTGAGTCATGGCAAAGGCTTATATAACCACCTGTGATAGGGAAGGAAGAGGGGTCCCATGGTACAACAACCTCCAAGAACCACCTCCATCAGCAGGACTCTGGGCAGACTCTGTTAGAAGAAGGATATTGACAGGGCAGGTGCTCTGAATGGCATGCCCAAACTAGCCCTGAAGTTTGGGTGGGATTTACATGGGAAAAGAGAACAGGTGGGGTACAGGAAAAAGAAGGGAACATGCCAATGGGGAAAAAACAAAACAAAACAAGCAAAAGCTTGGGGACAGCAATGCTCAAGACAAAGCTATCACTCTAGATTTTGTGATCCTGGCTTGGACTTTGGAAACTCGGATTTGAAGAAGTTGCAGAAAACCAAGATTATTTATCACATGGTAAATACTGATCCTTGGTGAAAGAAGAAACTCTAATTCAGGAATGAGTAGGTTCATACCTGGGAAAGTTGAAAAAACAGAATGCATTGATAGTGTTGCTAAAAACATTTTTGGAAGCACCATGTCTAAGGTTAAAATAAAATTTAGTCCAAACTGCGTAGGACAATACAAGGGTGGTGCTGCCTGGAGGTAGACAGGTGGGCAAGGACCGCTGTTAACAAAACTGTTGGTAACTAAAATTTATTCCCAAAGATAGTGGACAGAACACATGTTTTATTCCTCCCAAGACTTCGTTAAAGATCAAACAGGGCAGGAGGGGCTCATCAGCAGACCAGAGTGCTCGACAAAGGGGAAAGGAAATCATTGGATGCACGCTGACTAATACATGAAATTGCAGGCTAGCATAACACCGACTTGGCCAGAAACAAGCAAGGAGTGAAGTTGTTGGGCAGCCTCCAGAGGAGGCAAGTACACTGGGACCTGGAGTCAGAATGGAGACAAGTACAGAGAGTTTCCAGTCAGCCTTCTCCCAGCCTCAGTGGAAAACTCAGTGGACAAAACCTGCAGTACAATGAAGAAACACCAAGCTTTAAAAACAAATGTCCCCAGTGGAATTCAAGAAAATGCTGCACTAACAAAACAAGACCAGAGTGCCGTATTTTTAAATATCTGAGGATAGGGAACTCTGGGTGGCTAGGTCGGTTATGTGTCTGACTCTTGATTTTGGCTCAGGTCATGATGCCATGGTTCATGAGTTCGAGCCCCGCATTAAGCTCTGCACTGACAGTGCAGAGTCTGTGTAGGATTCTCTCTCTCTCCCTCTCTTTCTCCCCCTCCTTGCCCACCCCTTTCTCAAAATAAATAAATAAACTTAAAAAATTGTTTTTAAACATCAGAAGATAATAAAGATCTCTTGGAAATCAAAAATATAATTTTCTCCAAAGCAAAAAACAAATAAATAGAATCATTAAAAGATAAATTCTGGACTACTTCCGGAATGTAGAACAACAACAACAAAAAAGCCAAAGTGATGCAAAATAGAATAGAAAGGAGACATAGTAGGCACATCAGGTCTAGATTCAATTGATTCCTAAAAGAGAAAATACAGTGTCAAGGAGGGTGAAAAAAACTGTCACACATCCGGACACATGAGCACCAAGCCTAAATACAAGCTCATAATACTATTGGGGTAGGGGTGAGGAGGGGGAGGGTACATTTACTTACAAAAGGAAAAAAAGTTCAGGTTTCCACTGTATTTCTCATCAGGAACATGGCTGCTAGACTATAAAAGAAGAGTATCTTAGGGCTGAGGAAAAAAATATTTTAATCTAGAATCCTATAATCAGGAACTTGGTGAATCAAATGTGAAAGAAGAATAAAAGCATTTCATACCCCTAAGACCTCAGAAAGTTAATATGCCATGATTCTCTCTTAAAAGTTACTTGTGGATGTACCTCAACAATTAGGGATAGAAAAAAGCAAAGAGGCAGCTAAGGGATCCAAGAAATAATGGATACAACAAGAATGGCAATACAAAAAATGCCTTGGTGTGAGAGCCCAGTGAAGAATGCATCAGGGAGACTTAGCCCTCTCAAAAGGAAGTTCTAATTGAAGGAAAAAACAACAACAAGCAAGCAAACAAGCAAACAAATAAACAGGAGTGGGAGGAGGAAAGGAGAAAGGAATCAACAGAATTGAATGTGAAATCACATTTGGGATGATCAAAGCCCAGAAAAATCTGGGAGTAAATAAAGGCAGGCACTTAGATACTCCAAGAAAAATGAAAAGCTTTCAAGAAAGATATGGTCGAAACATGCAGCAGCTGACTCAACACAGGACAGAACAGGAGGTCATTAGCCTTGAAGAAGAAATGAAATAGATTCTGAACAACAGAGAGACTGAGTAGTAAAAGGAATGAGGTAAAAAGTGATACATTTCTCTCCTTAACAATTAAAGTGTAAAGTAATCTGTAATTTCAGGATGAAGGTTGAAAAGGGGTAAGTATAAGAAACGCAAAGTCCAAATATGAAATAAGCTTAAATATGGCCTGATTCTGACCAATTGGAGGAGTGCAAGAAAGAATATCCGTTTGAGGCTTTCTCCTTTGAGCGGCACAGGAGTGAAGACACTGCAGCCACAGAGGAAGAAATGTAATCAGAACACAGTACTTGGCTATGCAATCAACAGCACCTCTTTATAACAACCTGAAAGTTTTGTGTTGGTTTCCACTTTTAGAATCAATTAAAGACAAAGAAAACTTAATTATAATTCCAAAATGTAATGTAGATATGCTCAACTTTAGCACTCTAAAGGTTTAGTTCACAGAAATTGAAAAGTGAAAGAAGTAAAGGGAAGGGTAGGGTCTGAATGCTTTCATTTTACAAAGTGGAAGTCAAGAGGTATGGTCTTTACTTGCTATCATGAGATACACCGGTTTAAGTATAATATTTAAAATTCTAAAGCGAGGAATTGAAAGTAGGATGGTTGCCAGGGTGTGGGGGTGGGGTTAGGCAGGGAGGGTGGAATGGGGAGATTCTGGTCAAAATATACAAACTTCCACTTATAAGAAGAACATGTTCTAGCGATCTAATGTACAGCATGGTAACTAGAGTTAACAACTGTATTATAACTCAAATGTTGCTAAGGGAGCAGATCTTAAATGTCCTCACCATACACACACACATACAAAAGTAATTATGTGATGTGATGGATGTACTAACTAACCTTATTGTGGCAATCATTTCACACATGTATCAAATCATCATGTTGTACAATTTAAATTTACATGATGTTCTATGTCAGTTATATCCTAATAGAGCAGGTGGGAAAAAAAGCCAAAGGAACTGAAAATGGTGACATCACTCTTTGACAAGAACAGAAAGGGGAGAATGAGAGTATTAATAAGCTACATCCTCCTTCACTGTAGGAGGAAGTCAATTGACACTCTCTCAAGTTGGGAGTGAGATCAGTGCACCACATAACACATATAGTGGGAGCCAGACTCAATCCAGGAAGAGTTCAAAGATAATGCTTCCGAGAAACAGCTGAGGTTGTGGATGGGAAGGGCAAGGAGTGGGTTGGGGGGAGCTGGTTTTATTATAAATCATATATTAGTTTTGCTGCTGCTTAATTTAAAAGAAAAATGATTATTTACAAAGGGGTTATAAAAATCGTAAAATACACAACCCACAAAAAATGTGGTATATCTCTGATTTTGTTTTTTACTAAATGGCAATCTAATTATCTAATTTATATATAATACAACAGGTCGTACAGGGCTTTGGATATTATTTTTAGCCACATTAATTTTGTCCTTAAGTTTGTATTTACAAACGATTTCAAGCTTACAGAAATCTTGCTTCTGCAAGAACAGCACAAAACCTTTTTATACAATCTTTACCCATATTTTTAACAACATCCCATATTGTTTTGTCATCTTCTCTTTCTCTATATACAAATTTTTATAATACATGTATTAAAGTATTATAATTAATGCCTTATAAATATATAACTATTACACATTTCATATATTTAATAATTTTTCTGAACCATTTGAGAATGGGTTATATATATATCACATTCCATTACCCTTAATATTTCAATGTATTTTTCCTAAGAACAGAGATATCCTCTTATAAAACCATAGCACAGTTATCAAGTCCAGGAAATTTAAATGATATGTTTTTGTTGTTGTTGTCTTTCTGTAGGCTTCATGCCCAGTGCAGAGCCTCAACTTAGGACCCTGAGATTAAGACATGAGCTGAGACCAAGAGCCAGATGGTTAACTGACTGAGCCACCAAGGTTCCCCCAACATTAGTATGTTTTTATCTAACTACAGATTCTCTAATCTCATCAATTGTCCCAATAATACCCTTTCCACTAGTTTTTTTTTCCACCCCTCACCCCGAAAAGGATTCAGTCCAGGATTACATTGCAGTAACTTGTCATGTTTCTTTAGAATTCTTTAACCTGAAACAGTTCCTCAGTTTTTCTTTGTCATTCACTACATTGAAATGTTTGAAGATTACAGGTTGGTTATTTTACAAAATTTATCTCAACTTGGGTTTGTTTGATGTTTCTTCATTATTAGACTGTTATGTATACACATGAAGTTTTGTTAGATATTCCCAAAATCCCTCTACAGGGATTATACCACTTCACATTCCTACCAGCAATAAACGGCAGTTCTTCCTATTTCTGAAGATGAGAAACAGTATTTCAGTACAATTTTAATTTCTTATTATGAGTAAAACTCAGTGTGTTTTTTTTTCTTTATGATGGAAAACTTTCTTTTTATGTTGAGGTAGTCAAATTTATCAATCTTTTCTTTTAGTACATTTGAATTTTACAGTCAAAGTTCAAAGCAGAATTAATAAAGATATACTAAATTCAATCATGTTTTATTCCAGCACTTGTGTGGTTTTACTGTTCACACTCAAGTCTCTGATCCATTTGGATTCCTGGGATAGTCCTGTGTGGTCACTGCGAATAATCCTTTTTAAATGTTACTGGATTCAGTTTAGGGATGTTTGCCTTTATTTTCATGAGGCATAATGCTCTTGCTTTGTGATATCATTTTAAGCAAAAGTTGTCAGGGTAATAGTGGCCTCAAAGAATGAGTTGGGAAATGTTCCCTTCTCCTTTATTTTCTGAAAGAGTTTGTGTAAGATTGGCATATATTTGACTGAATATATTCAGCCAGGCCTGGGTTTTTCTTTGTGGGAGGATTTATAATTATGAATTCAACTTTTTTTACTCTTCACATACCTATTCAAATTTTCTACTTATTCTTGAGTTAGTCTGGGTAATTTGTATCTCTCTAGAAATTTGCTTATCTCATCTAATTGTCAAATTTGTGAATTTGTTGACATGAAGGCTATAATATTCCTTTATAAATCCTTTAATTTCTTAATGTTTGGTAATTTATCTTTCCTTTTTCTTTCTCAGTCTAACTAAAAGTTAATCTTTATTTAAAAATATTTTCAAGAAAAGAACTTTTGGTTTCATTGATTTTTCTCTATTGTTTTTCTGTTTTCTATTTCATTGAAAATGTATTATTTCTTTCTTTATACTTACTTTGAGCTGATTTGTTCTATTTCTAACTTCTTGAAATGGAGACTTAGATTGTTGATTTGGGATCTTTCTTTCTTTCTCATATATGCATTTTAAAGCTATAAATTTTCCTCTAAGCATTGCTTTGGCTGCCACTTAAAACTTTTGATATGTTGTATTTTATTTTCATTCTCTTCAAGGTACTTTCTAATTTATACTGTGATTTTTACTTCAATCTATGAATTATTCAGAAATGTGTTTAATTTTCAAACTGAAGGATTTAAATTTTTTCTTTCTGTTATAGATTTCAAATTTCTGCTGTGACTGAAGAACATATTTTGTATGATTTAAGTCCTTGTAAATTTATCGAGACTTGTTTTGTGGCCTGGCATAAATTCTATCCTAGAGAATACTCTATGTGCACTTGAAAATAATATGTATTCTGCTGCTACTGGGTAGCTAAGTCTTCTATATAATTATTAATATTCTTTCTAGTTCTATTTATTATTGATATGAGGTATTGAAATCTGCAACTATTATTATTGAATTATGTGTGTTTCCATTCATTTCTGCCACCTTTGCTTTATGTATTTTGGGGCTCCATTGTTAGGTGTTCATAACTGTACTATCCTCTTGATATATTCACTCATATCATTATGAAATTTCCATCATTATCTCACTTATAGTTCTTGTTTTCAAATCTACTTTGTGTGATATTATTTATAGCCACTCCAGTTCTCTTACTGTTTGCATGGTATATCCTTTCCTTATTATTTGTTTGAGTCTAACATAGCTCTCTTGTAAATTGCATAAAGTTGAACTATAATCGAGCCCAAGTTCATTCTGCATGCTGGAAGCTCATTCTGCATGCAATTAAATTGAGAAAAAATATATTGGGGTAAGGAAGGTGACTTTATTTGGAAAGCCATGAAACTGAAGAGATGGAAGACTATTGTCCCAAACAACCATCTCCCCCAGCACAATACTTGAGCTTCTTTTATGTTAGAAAGAGGGGAATATGAGAGAGGGTTGGAGTCAAAAGGTGACTAACATCTGTAGATATCTGAGGAAGGTTGTGTAACTTCTTTTGTCCTTGGGTAGTTGGCCTTTACATACAGAAATCTGGTCATGTTTCTTCTGTATATCTTAAACATAATAGCGCAGTCATTTCTGTACATTCTTTTTAACTCCTTGAGTGAGGCAGGTTTTGGTTTGTAAAAAAAAAAAAAAAAAAAGGCAGTTTTTTGCAAATCTCAGCTTTAACATGCCTACATGCAGACCTAAGCAGAAGTTTCCCTAAGCAGCAAGGGAATAACAAGCAATATGGAGTCAGACATGCTAAGTTTCTCCCTGTTACAGAATCTTGCTTTTCAATTTTGCTTTTCGCTGTACCTTTTATCTTATTTTTATTTTTTTAATATTTTTAAGTGTTTATTTAATTTTGCGAGAAAGAGAGAGGGAGAGAGTGGGAGAGAAGGAGAGATAAGCAGGGGCAGAGAGAGAAAGAGGGAGATAATCTGAAGCAGGCTCCGCACTGTCAGTGCAAAGCCCAATGCAGGGCTCAAACTCACAAACCGTGAGATCATGATCTGAACTGAAATCAAGAGTCAGATGCCTAACCGACTGAGCCACCCAGGTACCCCCTAGCCTGCCTTTTAACTTCTGCCTTTTAAGTGGAGTGTTTTATCCACTTATATTTAATGTAATTATTAATACAACTGGATTTATGTCTGGAATTTTGTTACTTATTTTCCACACAATCTCCCATTTCTATTTGTCTGTTCCACCTTTAGTGGCTCTTGTATTAAACAAATAATTTTAGGGGTGCCCGGGTGGCTCAGTTGGTTAAGCGGCCAACTTCGGCTCAGGTCTTGATCTCACGGCCTCTGAGTTCGAGCCCCGTGTTGGGCTCTGTGCTAACGGCTCAGAGCCTGGGGCCTGCCTCCGATTCTGTATCTCCCTCTCTCTCCGCCCTTCCCCTGCTCATGCTCTGACTCTATGTCTCTCAAAAATAAATAAACATTAAAAAAATAATAATAATTTTAGTGTACCATTTTAGTTGCTCAATTTATTTTTCACTATATATTTTTTACTTTCTTAGTGATCACTATAAGACTGCATTATATTTCTTTAATTTATCATAATCCAATTCAAATATATATTGTCTTAATCCCAATAAAATATAACAAGTTTACACCAACAAAGCTCAATTTCTCCCATTCTTTTTTATATTTGCCCACACATTCAACATTTCTGGTATTAATCATTTCCTCCTATGTGTTCAATTAACATCTAGTACTATTTTCTTTCATTCTGAAGATCTTTCTTCAAAATTTCTTATAGAATAGGTCTGCTAGCAATGAATTCTCTCAGTTTTTGTTTATCTGGGAAAACTTTACTTTTGTCTTCATATTTGAGGGATAGTACTGCTGGATATAGAATTCCTGGTTGACATTTCTTTTTTCTCTTCGCATTTTTGCAATATGTCATTACACTGTAGTCTAACCTTCATTTTCTCTGAAGAGAAGTAAACCAATTAGATTATTGTTCCCTTGTACATGACAAATCATTTTTCTCTTGCTACTTAAAAGAAGTTACTTGTCTTTGGATTTTATCATTGACTATGATTTGTTTAGGTATGGTTCTCTTTGTGTTTATTCTAGTTCTGGTTGTTATGTCTCTTGGATCTGTATATTTATCTTTAAATTTTGATATGGGAAGTTTTCAATTGTTTTTTCTTTAAATGTTTTTTTTTCTGATATTTTCTCTCTTCTCATTTTGGGACTCCCTTTACAGATATGTTGGTATTTTTGATATTGCCCCAGCAGTCTTTGAGGCTCTGGTTAAGTTCTCTTCAATAATTTTTGTTTCTGTTCTTTAACTTTATTGAACTATTTTTTTTATTTCATTGATTCTTCTGCTATATCCCATCTTCTAATAGTACATGTAGTGTTTTAATTATTGTATTTTTCAATTCTAAAAATTATATTTGGTTCTTTTTACAGTTTTTCTTCTTTATTGAAATTTCCTACTTGTCAAGTCATCAACATATTTCCCTCATTTCTTTGGAAACAGGTTTCTTTAATTATTTGAACACAGTTGCAATTGTTCTTTAAAGTTTTGTTTGCTAAATCTAATATTCTGGGTCCACTTAGAATCTATTTCTATCGACTGTTTTTCCTTGAATATGAATCACACTTTCCTGTTTCTTTTCATGTCTCATTTTTGTTGGAAACATCTCAGATAATATTTTATAACAATTCTGGATTCTGTTTTGATTTGTTTTTCCTGAGTTCTTGTGGGTGTTTTTGTTTTTGTTTTTGTTTTCATCAGGTGGCAGGGAGTAACTTGCCAGACATTAGCTGCAGAATCTCTCTACTGTTGTGAGCAAACACTAATGTCTCTCAACAATTTTTTTTAATTCTTACTTTCATTTTTAAACCAGGTTTTCTAAGATTATATAGCTTAGTAGACAATGAATAGACATTTTTCTCAAACACCTTGATCCTTTAAGACTTTCATCCACCCCTCTGCTGACCTATCTATGTATAGGTTAGGAAGAGCTCAAAGTTCAGCCAGCTCTCAAGTCTGTATTGACTTTCACTTCCTACTGGGCTCTCTTGAGCCTCTTCTAAGCATGTGCCAGTTTTCATAGTCAGTCAAGGGTAGGTGAGGAGCTTATGTAGCCCTTCTATACTGTCACTTCCAGACTCTCCCTCTTAAGTAGATGACTGATCCACCACTTGCCCTGACTTTCCCTGGAAACACAGCCTCAGGTAGGCAGAGTTGTAGGTTTTCCCTAACCATTTTATACTGAATTCTGTACTTCTCCTGACAACACTCTTGACTTTTTGCCCTCTGCCCCTTGTAGGGTCCAAACATCTTTGCAGCAAAGCTGCTGTTTTTCCTGGCCAATTCTGCAACAGTGAAACTATAATCTTGCCAACATATCTGTGTGTAGAGAGGGGGAAGATGGTTGAAGAGTGATCACAGCCCCAGTAAGTTGGCTGTAGACTCTGGTGTTCTCACCTGAAGCTTTAGTAGTTTTTTATGAATGGATGCTTATCAACTTTCTGTCATCTTTGTTCAGTTTCTAGATCCCTTAAATGCCAACTTCTTGATGTCACCATAGCCAGAAGTCCCGCTCTCCCTCCGACCCATTTCAACTTTAGTCATGTATATTGTATGGTTCTAGTTTTATCTTTTGCTATATGGCTGTCCTATTGTCTCATGCCACTTACTAAAGATCTATTTTTTCCCAGTGATTTTTAGATGCCTCATTTATTATATGCACTGAATTCGTAAATATATTTAGTCTGTTTCTATTTGGGACTTTTTGTTTTATCCCACTGGCCTATCAAGCTATATTCCAATACTATGCTATTTTAATTATAGAGATTTATAGTATGTTTTCATATCTGGTAGGTCTGACCCCTCTTCCTACCCACCCCAACTCACCCACCTCTCACACATATATAGCTATTCTTTCATGTTTATTTCCCCAAGTGAACTTTTAGTATCATCTTATCTAACTACAGGGCAAAAAGCATGTTAGCATTTTTATTGTGATTACATCAAAGTTATAAATTTACTTAAAGTATACCAACATAGCGATGATATTGAGATATCCTTTCCAAAAACAAGGGATGTGTTTCTACTTGTGCAAATCTACTTTTGTGTCAGAAGTGTTTTATAGTTTTCCTCATACAGAATTTGCACATCTTTTGTTAAATTTATTTCAAAATGTTTTATCTATTTAGTTGTCTTAAACACACTTGAAAGCCTAATAGCATTGACCTTTAGCCTCATATCAAAACTCTCATCCATAATGAGATAAAAAGAACACAGACCTCAGAATCAGTTACATCTGGATTCAAATCCTGACCCTTCCTGACCATGTGATCTTAAATAAGGTCTACCTTCTCTGCGTCTCAGTTTCTTCACCTGCACCATGAAGATGATGATACCCACATCTAAAGGATACTGTGAGGATCAAAAAGAGTAGCATATTTAAAATTCACACAGGTTGTTCCTACCTCCCCCCTTTCTATGATATGATTGCTGATTCTTGGACTCTGAGCTTTCGCTTTTATATATTTCAGATTTGGTGCTTTATCCTCACAGGTATATCTGCTGGGTATTTTGCTGATGCCTTATCAATAAATTATGGGGTTAGAATTGGTGCCTAAACAATGAAGCACAGCATGTTTTTTATTCTTTTATTTCAGGACCTATTCAAAGGATGGAATGCACCTTCTTTTCAGGTTTCTTAATAATAATCTAAGCCCTACTTTAGGATTATTTCATTGGCAATATTTTGAGGAATGAAAAATGAAATTTGGATCCAAATGCACATAATCGCCCTTCTTTTAGTTCCAGGCTCCACAAGAAGGAGGGGAGAGAGGGGGAAATAAATCCTATCGAATTTCCAACAGCATTTTAAGGATTTATTCGCAATTTACCATCCCCTCAATATCTCATCCTGCAGGCTCTGTTCTTTCTCCTGTCTCTGTTTTTTCTCTACAGAGCCGAAGTAATCATCCTTAATGCCAGGTAAGGTGCTTTGAGATCGTAAGATGAAAGGATTTGGGCCCATAAACATGGAGTTTGGGACTGCTTGATGCTATATGTCTCTGAACCTTCCATTCAGCCCTGAACATCTCTGTAATCTTGCTCCCTTTCAAAGTGAATGCACCACGTGGGGATCTGGGAGTTTACTGCCTTTAAAGACACCAAATGTCCTATTTTCAGAAAACAGCCTGTTCCTTTCTGAGGCAGTCCTTGGCTGCTGCTCCAGATTCCCAGAGCCAGACAGAACCTCCCAGAGCAGCTGGGAAAGGCAGGTGCTTCCCGGCTCCTCCAGATTCACACCTGGAACGAGAACACGTGTAGTCCCATTCTTTCCAGGCCTCCCTCCCTGCCTTTGTGTGGAAACAGCAACTGCCCCGCCCTTGGTTAACCACCCTCGACCTCCATAACCCCGGCCTGACAATCCTAGGGGGATGGTTTCCTCTCAGTGGTATGCTCATATTCTTTTTTTTTGGCAGTGGAATCCTCTTTTCAAATTAATTTCTTTTCTCTGAAATCCATTCTTTATGACAAATAGTGGAGCCGTTCTGAAGAAGGGAGACTGAAGACGAAGGACCCTGCTGATCCACTACCACTTTCCACCCTAGTCCTTTCTACCACCACACACTCATATGTTCTGGGAGGAAGTCACATTTGCAGAACGCTGGGTCTCCTTACAACATAATCTGAAACTAATGGGAGGGGAAAACATATTGAGCTCTATAAATGAGACTTAAGAAGTTTTTTTTTTTAAAGGAGACTATAGCATCAGATGACATCCCTGACAAAAACTACTAGTGAATAAAAGCATTTAAACATTATAGACCAATGCACAAGCTTAGAAATCAGGGCACTTGAGCTACACAAACCCCTATGTTGATTGACAGCGTGACCTTGGGTGAGTTACTTAAGCTCTCCAGGCTTCAGTTCATCATTCATGCAAGGGTTAATGGTGCTAACCTATTCCCTTAGGTCCTTCCAGTCACTGGCAAAGCTCTTTCTTCCTCCAAAAATATTCTATGAGGAATAATGGGAAGTGATGACAAAACATCTACTGCATAAAAGTCATGGTTTACAGTATTCTGTGTGAGCCAAGAGGTAATCCCAATTATATCTATATTTAAAATAATTACTCACTCACATATAATTATTCTCCTTTATTGAAGTCTAAACTTACTCACAGTTGATTAAGGTTTCTATATTTTACAGATTTCTATATGATGCATTTATTCCCTCTGCTTTGCCATATATCCCCACTAAGACTTGTTCAAGGTAAGTCTGACATTTTCGGGACGTGATTTTTAAGTGTTATCTATGTGCAAATTACATTAGCACATCGAATTAAATTGTTTTTCTTTTAATGCATCGTGTCAAACAGAAGAATATCTAATTTGTATTCCTGGGAGTAGAGAGAGTGGTATTTGAAATATCAATATAATAGCATGCTTAAAATCTAAAATGCAAGGCAAGTTAAAAATATACATTGGGGTTTTGCTTCATAAAGTCATTTTCATCTTAAAGAAGGTCCTGGGTTTCTGGGTCAAATCAAACATGTCGGTACCTCCCACATGGATACAGCAGACAGCTTGCAGGTGGAAGATGGAAGGAGACGAGCAAAGAAAAACAGCCCTATTCTAACACTCTCCTCTCGTCTAACTTGTTTTCCTCTGTGAGTTTTCCCAACCTTGCTCCTTGCCTCTGGGTTACTTATACTACTCATTTCATGACTGTTTACCATTTATAAAACACTTTCCCCCTCATCATTCAGTTTATTCTCACAGTGCTCCCAGGATATCTGGGGGCCAGCCCTCTTCAAAGGATAAAGCGGACTCTGTGGAATACCTGACCGGCCCAGCTGGCCGGCTTTTAGCTCCCCCATGCAGCAGGCCTAGCGCTCACATCACAGGTGCTGACATCTGGGCCCAGCTGCTTTTTAGGACCTCTCTGAGGACCCTTCCCAGGAGCAGAGGACCTCTCGTGGACCTTCCTAGAGTAGCTGGCTCCCTTACAAAGAGCACTGACCCAAGTCAGAAGACCTCAAAATTCTGGTTCTAGTGTTAGCCCTGCCTGTTTCACTTGGTAGCCATTCATCTTGTCTAGGCCTCAATTCCCCCATCCATAAACTGGGGATGGAGATGTGCCCTGCTGACCTCACAGGTATACCGTGTAAGTCAACATAATACATATATAACACATAAAACATGGTCTCCAAGGCAGTGGTTTCACCTCACCGTGTCCTTTAGGCCCATGGAGAGGCCCTCTTTTAAAGTCACCCCAAGATCCCAGGGGTCTAGCCAGGCATAAGACCTAATTCTCTGGGACTGGATGGGCCAAGGGAGTGGCTCTTGCAGGAGCCCTTCCTGCCCTTGGCTCAGCTCTGCCAGTGGCTCTCTAATCATATCATCCTTTGGGGCCCAACCACACACCCCTGCCTCAGGGGGAGATCTGACTGCTGAGGTTGGGGGAACCAGCCCAGTAGAGTGGCCCCTAGGGGGCCTGCTGGAATGGCCAAGTCTGAGGGGAGGAAAGGGTAGAGGGTAGTGTACAACATGGGGAAGGACTCTCCTCTCCCTCATGAGCTCCTCAGGACACAATTCACTGCTCTCTATGCTCATTAAACGTTTATCTGAGTAAAGAATCAAACCTTGGGTTAGGCAGGTCCTGGCTAGGAGACTCTGTAATCAGATCAGGGGTTGGGGTGAAGGGCAGAGGGCAGTCCTGGACCCAGAGCTATAGCAGCAGTCCTGGTGCGGGAGGTCTAACATTGGGGGATGGGGAGGAAGGAGGCCCCCTGCGTTTGGTTTAACCACTGTGGTACTGTTACATCTGTGACAACTGTGATACACAGTTTTCAGACATGCTTCGAAGCTATTTGCAGTCCTGGGACTGGCCACATCCAGGAAGAGACAGCTGCCACAAGGCCTTTCCATTTTCATAATAGCCGGAGGGTCAAGCCCAGAGGCAGGAGGTGTCTGCAGGGTTTAGCAGGCCTGGCTGGAGAGCTGGATCCAAGGGGGAGTTGCTAGTCAGCTGCAGGGAGTTCCAGCCTTTGGGTGATTCTCATTGACATCTGTCTGCAGTGTTTTAATGGGTAATAATACTGCCAGTAATGGCCAGCATTGATTGGTACTAAGCACTGAGCTACTAAAGTGTTTCCATGCAGTATTTAATTTGATCTTCACAATGATTCTATAAAAGAGGGACAATGTAGAAACTGAAGCTGACCTAGGCAAGCCTAGGTCACACACACACAGCCTGTAAATGGCAGCAAAATTCTGAAGTAGGACTGGTGTCAACTTCAGAGTCCGTACCCCTAAGCCTGCTGTTCTGAACTCCTCTCAGGCAGGAAAAGGCTCTAGTAAATGGCACCTGAGGGCTCCTTTAAGGAAAAAGGCAAAAAAAAAATGTGTCTAGTGAACACCTACTTTGTGCTAGGCATTTTGAATTCACAATCTCTTGTATTCCTTGTGATGGTCCTGTGAGGTAAGTAATCTCAGCTTGAATTTACAGGTCAGAAAACTGGGATTCAGGAATGGTAACTGATTCACTCTAGCTGTAAAACCCAGGTCTGTCCTCTTTCTACCAGGCTGATTTGAATGTGTTTCTTTGTGATTCTCACTCAACTCTAGGGCTTCCTATAGCCCCCTAGCAAAATCATTTTAAAAAGGAGAGAGAGAGAGAGAGGCCTCTTGGGAATGCCATGGGACCAAGGGGGAAAGGGTCATAAGTTCAGGTTGGGCAGTGACACTCGAGAGAAAGTTCTACAAATCCCCAAATCCTGGGAGTTACTGGCCCACATTTAGAGAATCTTGCTTTCAGAGCCATTAGCCCCCAGTGCTCTGAGATATAAAGCCACATGTTTTGAAAATCCTGCAGGGGAAAACATCACACCAAAAGTCAAGAAAAGTGTGCCTCAAGTCTCCCCTGAGTTCTCTGGGTAACTTCTGTAAGTGCATTATCCACTCTGGGCCTCAGTTTCCTAACAAAATGTCTTCATGACACTTCCAACTCTACTCCCTGATCCTGCAGTCAAATCTAACCTGGCCTATGAAAGTGGCTCCTATTAGAAATGTGCTTATCAACAGTTTGTTACTAATATTAGGTGTGCCAAATTTGAGACTGAATCAAGTAACATCACTCTTACTCATGATAATGAATGAGCAGGAGAGAAAGGAAGGAATTTCAACCAGCACCAGGAATGGCACCACAGATACAAATTATTGGTGCTCCAAGGTGGACGTAGGTGAAGAGTCTGAGATTTGCAAAACTGAGGCATAAGTGCCATTTGTGCTAGGTATTTTTTTTTTAATTTTTAACCTTTATTTATCTTTGAGACATAGAGACAGAGCATGAGCAGGAGAAGGGTAGAGAGAGAGGGAGACACAGAATCTGAAGCAGGCTCCAGGCTCTGAGCTGCCAGCACAGAGCCCGACGCGGGGCTCGAACTCACAGACCGCGAGATCATGACCTGAGCCGAAGTCGGCCGCTCAACCGACTGAGCCACCCAGGCGCCCCTGTGCTAGGTACTGAAGACCAAAAGTTTTCCAGGAAAAAGGGCCTTCCAGGCAGAGAACACATTAGATCACAGTGATCTTTGCCAACCAGGAAGGCGCTACTCTGTTCGGTGGATGATAATTGAGCCAGTATCCTCAGAGGAGGCCTCTTGAATCTATGCTACCCTTGCCTGGGTTCACAGTCCACAATGAAAACAGGGCAGGCAGGCTCCTGATTTGCAGAGAGGATGAGTTCTGGGATTGCCGTTTCTAAGGACTGCTGGGAACTGAGAACATTCTCTTTCCTTCAGCAACTCCTTTCAGAGTTCAAGACCCTCTCTGGCTATACTTTGTTCCCCGCCCAGACCTGCCCAGTCTTGTCCAGCCCTAGGAGCCCTGCCCAGTCCTGTTGAGCCCTGCCCAGTTCTGATGACTTCTGCCCTGTCCAGACCTTGCCCAGACCGGTTCAGCACAGCACAGCCATACTTTCCTCTGCCCAGTTCTGTCTGTTCCTGCCCAATTCTGCCTTGCCAAGCTAAGCCTTGCTCAATCAAGTTTATGGTCTGCTCAACCCTACCCACCAGCCCTGCCTGGCCTAGCCCTACCCTGCCCCCACCATGACCCACCCAGCCCTATCAGCCCTACCTTGATCTAGTTCAGGACTATCCCATCCACCGCCCAGGCTTGAAGGAAGCCTCTTTTCTCCAAATTGTCCTACTCGCTAAGGCTTTATTTGGGGACCTTGTAAGAGACAGCCTTAAGACACCCTCTATTGTGTCTATTGTAAAAACATTGTTGAGGACACTGTTTACTATAGAGATTATTTATGGAACTCTTTGGGAGAAGTTCTCTCTGGACTCAATAATAGGAATTGTGCTTCTCTCAGTTGATGGCATGTTTTAAACTCAAGGTACTGTGACTCTAGGGTAGTTCTAATTAAAGGATATTACGAGCCAGCCAGGAGCAAATACACACCCACCTTTACAAGTGTAGAGGTTTCATGGTACACATTTATTCATAACTTTTTTGCATCTTGTACGGTTGAACTGTTTTTTCCTCTTTGCCTTTTATATATATATATATATATATATACACATATATATATATATATATATTTAATTTCTTTTTCTTTCTAAGCTACTCAGAATTCTTCTTAGAAAGAAGCTGGGCACCAATAATAAAGATCTGTATTACACTCCCACTCCACAGTGCCACATGGATGGGAGCCTTCTGGTCTTTCACACACCTGGATGAGGCATGTGGAAAAGCGCCCCTGATGCATGTGGCATGTGCACAGTCCCTCCAGTCAGAAGGAACTCGGCAGGGAGTGATTACTCTCATTCGGGAGAACAACCTTGTAAATGCTTATAAAGAGGTTCTACTTGCTTTAGGGACTTTATGAAAATCAGGTTTGGAAAACAGATCTGCAAAAGATAAATGATTGACAGCTTTAGGCTCCTAGAACCTAAAGAGTTCACAAAGTGAGTAATCATTGTCAGATAATTATCTTAAGGCAGACGTAGGGAGAAGCTATGTGGACACAGGAAGAAAAAACAAACAAAACCAAGTAAGCATCAATTTGCATGCAGTAGGCAAAATGTACACTTCAATGTCATATTCTCCATCAATGAAAAGAACCAGAATTCATGGGGGTCCCACAATGGAAAGAGTCTGTCATGATACAAAGGGTAGAAGAAGTGATATTTACCCTCGAAGACCTCACATTCTCGGTGGGAGGTAAAGTCAGAGAGATAAAAAAAATTACAAAGTTTTCTGTGCTGAGTGTCCACTTGGCAATGGAGAAACATATGGAAGGCTTTAAATCAAGAAAGTTTTAGGAGCTTCATGACTCTAGTGCCAAGAATGGATGGAGGCATGCAGAAACCAGAGTAGCTGGCTAACTATCCAGAACTTTAACAGCTATCCAGGAGCCCAAAGCAGGGTTGTGACAGTGGTGGCATAAAGGAAGTGATAAATGCCAACATGACCAGGGACAGAAGAGAAGGGAGTCTGGTACATGCCTTTCATCTATACAGACTCATCTATGGGGGTGTGTATGTAAATGTGAGAGGGAAGAGAAATTGAAATGCGTAGACTTGAAGGAGTTAAGATAACAGAGTAGTATGGGGTCCCTGAGCTTGTCTCATCTCCGAACACAGCTAGATCAACATCACACCATTTTGAACATCTAGGAAATCCATCTGAGGATTAACAGAACAATACGCATAATTTGAGGGAGAGAATGCAGAAGGTACATGGTGCGGAGAGGTGAACTGGGAAAGAGAAGAGACAGTGCTGCAGAGGTGTAGGAGCTGTCTTTGTGAAGAAGAGAAAGATAGACGGGGAGAGAGAGCAGGGTATCGGGTTTGAACAAAAGAGTGTTCCCCCTGAAAGCAGCTCGTGAGAAAGAGTGAAAACACACACAGGGGGACTACACAAGAAAATGCTTCCCCGGAATCACTGACAGGAAAATGGAGAGGGTTTCAATACAGCCAGTTATTTTTATAAACAGTGGAGCAGAGTCTGACAGCAGAGGTCAGCACCTGGTGGTGCTCTGGCAAGGAAGCACGGTGAGCCCTGGGAGCAGAAAGTGCAGTCTGAAGATCCCCTGGGTCACATGAGGAGAATAGATTCTCCTGCTTAGAGTGCATTTGGTAGAGGTGATATGGCCTCTCCAGGCAAAGGACCCAGTGGGCACCATCAAGCCACAATCACCCATACGGAAACAAAGATGCCGGCTGAGGGCAGCATACCCCAGTGCCAGCTGTGTGTTGCAAATTACCATAAACTCTGAGTCGCTGCTACTCTGCAGTGGGGCGAATGTTTCCTGGAACAAGCCGACTCTGGCCACAGCACAGCAACACCCTCCCTCAGCAATCACTTTGGGTCCAAGCCACAAAGGTCTCTGAAGTGTGGGGTTTTGAAACACAGCTGTGCCTGAGATAAAACTCTAGAGGGAGGTGCTGCCTGACAGGTGAGCAGCTCAGATACAGATGGGGGAATGCAGGAACTGACAGAAGCAGGGTAAACAGGAGGGGTGATGTCTTTGAGGCTGAGAACTTCCTGCTTGGGAGACTAGAGAGCAGAGTAAGCCATTTTCACCATTAGCCTGCCAGCACCAGTGAGCTAAACAGCACCACCAAGTGGAGAATGGAGCCATTACACCAAGTTCTGCCCGCTTGTGCCCTCCAGACAAATCTCCACTAGGGCAAGTCAGTTTGAGAAACAGAGCAGCAGGCCCCTCTCCCAGAACACCAGCACAATTCCCTTTCAGAGCTTAGTCTACTGACCATAGATTGCTGCAAAGTTTCAGCTCTAAGGAAAACTGGACCTAGCTTCATTTGGGTTTTTTTTTTTGTTTCTTTGTTTATTCACTTTTTTATTTTGTTGTTTTTCTTTTGTTTCTTAGATACAGAAAGAAGAAAGGTTTTTATGTTATTTTATATTTTTAATTTAATTATTTTTTAATTTTTAATTCTTTTCTCTCTTCTTTTCTCTTTTCTCTTTTTTCTCTCAAGCTTCTCTTAACAAGCAGGCCAAAACACACCTAGGATCTAGCTTCCGTTATTGATTTTTTTAATTTTTATTTTATTGTATTATTATTTTATTTTTCTTCCTCCAAAATGACAAGCAGAGAAATTCACCTCAAAAGAAAGAACAGGAAGAAATGATGGCCAGGGATTTAATCATTGTAGATATAAATATGATGTCTGAGCTAGAATTTAAAACAATGATTATAAAGATACTAGCTGGGCTTGAAAAAAGCATAGAAGATACCAGTGATTCCCTTTCTACAGACATTAAAGAACTAAAATCTTGTCAAACTGAAATTTAAAATGTTATAACTGAGATGCAAACCCAAATGGAGGCCGTAAAAACGAGGATGGATGAGACAGAGGAGAGAATTAGCAATTAGAAGTTAAAATTATTGAAAATAATGAAAAGAAGAGGAAAACAAAGGTTAGGGATCATGAAGGCAAACTTAGAGAACTCAGCAATTTATTAAAACATACTAACATTTGTATCATAGGAGTCCCAGAAGATGGAGAGAGAGAAAAAGGGCAGAAGATTTATGTGAGCAAATTATAGCAAAAAACTTCCTTAATTTGGGGAAGGACACAGACATCAAAATTCAAGAGGTACAGAGAACACCCATTAAATTCAACAAAATCCACCCATCACCAAACATATCATAGTCAAATTCATAAAATACACAGACAAGAAAAGAATCATGAAAGCAGCAAGGGAAAAAAATGCCCTTAACCTACAAGGGAAGACAGATCAGGTTCACAGCAGATCTCTCCACAGAAACTTGGCAGGCCAGAAAGGAGTGGCAAGATGTATTCAAAGTGCTCAATAGGAAAAACACACAGCCAAGAATACTCTATCCAATAAGGCTGTCATTCAAAATAGAAAGAGAAATAAAGAGTTTCCCAGACAAACAACAACTAAAGGAGTTCATGACCATTAACCCAGCCCAACAGGAAATTTTAAGGGGGACTCTTCAGTGGAGAAAAAAAAGGAAAAAAAAAAAAAAAGACCAAAAGCAACAAAGACCAGAAAGGACCAGAGAGCATTACAAGAAACATCTACTCTATAGGAAACACAATGGCACTAATCATCTTTCAATAATCACTCAATGTAAATGGACTAAATGCTCCAACCAAAAGACATGGGGTATCAAAATGGATGAGGAAAATAAATCCATTTATATGCTGCTACAAGAGACTCATTTTAGACCTAAAGACACCTACCTATTGAAACTGAGGTGATAGAGAACCATCTATCATGCTAATAATGAACGTCAAAGGAAAGCCAGAGTAGCCATAATTATATTAACTAGATTTTAAAACAAAGATTATAACAAGAGATGAATAAGGGCATTATACCATAATTAAGGCATCTTCCACCAAGAAGATCTAACAAATGTAAATATTTATGCCTCAACTTGGAAGACTGAATTACATAAACATTAATAACAACATAAAGAAACTAATTAATAATACAATAACATTAACACACCACTTTCAGCAATGGATACATCATCCAGCAGAAAATCAACAATGAAACAATGGTTTTGAATGAGACACTGGACCAGATGGACTTACAGATATGTTTAGAACATTTCATCCTAAGTAGCACAATATATATTCTTCTCAAGTGCACATGGAACATTCCCCAGAATAGATCACATACTGGGTCACACATAAGCCCTCAACAGGTACAAAATGATCAAGACTATACCTTGCATATTATCAGACCACAATGCTATGAAACTTGAAATCAGCGACAAAAAAAATTTGGAAAGACCACAAATACTTGGAGGTTAAAGAATATTCCACTAAAGAATGTATGGGTTAACCAAGAAATTAAAGAGGAAATAGAAAAGTACATGAAAACCAAAGAAAATAAAAATACAACAGTCCAAAATCAAAATCTTTGACATCCAGCAAAGGCAGTCATAAGAGGGAGGTATAAAGCAATCCAGGCCTTCCTAAAGAAGGATGTAATGTCTAAACTACACGACCTAAGCTAACACCTAAAACAGCTGGAAAAAGAACAGCAAATAAAGCCCAAAACCAGAAGAAGAAGGGAAATAAAAAGAGATTGGAGCAGAAATCAATTATATAGATAAATAAAAAAAAACACACAAAAACCCAGACCAGATCAACAAAACTAGGAAGTGGTTCTTTGAAAGAATTAACAAAATTGATAAACCCTTAGAAAGACTTACCAAAAAGGAAAAGGAAATTATGTAAATAAATAAAATCGTAAATAAATAAAATCACAAATAAAAGAGGAGAGATCCACAACCAACACTGCAGAAATACCAACATAATAAGAGAATATTATGAGTAATTATATGCCAACAAATGGAGCAATCTATAAATTTCTAGAAATATATAAACTACCAAAACTGAAACAAGAAGAAACAGAAAATTTGAACAGATCCATAACCAGCAAAGAAACTGAATCAGTAATCAAAAATCTCCCAACAGACAAGAGAACAGGGCCAGATGGCTTCCAGGTTAATTCTATCAAAATTTAAAGAAGATTTAATACTTATTCTTTTGAAGCTGTTCCAAAAAAAAAAAGAAATGGAAGGAAAACTTCCAAACTCATTCTGAGACCAGTATCACCTTGATTCCAACACCAAAGACCCCACTAAAAAGGAGAATTACAGACCAATGTCCCTGAGGGATATGGATGCAAAAATTCTCAACAAGACATTAGCAAATAGAATCCAACATTACATTAAAAGAATCATTCACCACGACCAAGTGGGATTTATTCCTGGGCTGCAGGGGTAGCTCAATATCCACAAATCGATCAACATGATACATCACATTAATAAAAGAAAGGATAAGAACTACCTCTCAACAGATCCAGAAAAAGCACTTGACAAAATACAGCATTCTTTCTTGATAAAAACCCTCATTAAAGTAGGGACAGCCTGAACATCATGAAGGCCAAATACAAAAGACACAGATAATATCATCCTCACTGAGGAAAAAACTGAGAGCTTTCCCCCTAAGGTCCAGAACACGACAAGGATGTCCACTCTGGCCACTGTTGTTCAACATATTTCTGGAAGTCCTAGCCTCATCAATCAGACAACAAAAAGGAATCAGAGGCATATGAATTAGTAAGGAAGAAGCCAAACTTTCACTCTTCACAGATGACATGATACTCTATGTGGAAAACCTGGAACCCTCCACCAAAAATCTGCAAGAACTGATGCATTAATTCAGCAAACTTGCATTTCTATATACTGATAATGAAACAGTAGAAAGAGAAATCAAGAACTCAATCCCATTTGCAACTGCACCAAAAACTATGAGATTACTAGAAATAAACCTAACCAAAGAGGTAAAAGATCTGTACACTGAAACCCATAGAAAGCTTATGAAAAAAAATTGAAGAACACACAAAGAATGGAAAAATATTCCATGCTCATGGATTAGAAGACAAATATTGTTAAAATGTCAATACTACCCAAAGCAATCCATGTATTCAATGCAATTCCTATCAAAATATCACCAGCATTATTCACATAGCTAGAAGAAACAATTCTAAAGCTTGATTGGACCCAGAAAAGACCCTGAATAGCCAAGGTAATGTTGAAAAAACACAAAAACAAAAACAAGGAGCGCCTGGGTGGCTCAGTCAGTTAAGTGTCCAACTATCAGTTTGGGCTCAGATCATGATCTCATGGTTTCTTGAGTTCAAGCCCCGTGTTAGGCCATGTCCTGACAATACAGAGCCTGCTTGGGATTCTCTCTCTGTTTCCCTCTTCCTCTGCCCCTCCCCCACTCACACTGTCTCTCTCAAAATAAATAAACTTAAAAAAATTATTTAAAAAAAGAAAAAGAAGCAAAAAAAAAAAAAAAAAGCTGGAGGCACCACAATGCCAGATTTGAAGCTGTATTACAAAGCTATATGCATCAAGACAGTATGGTACTGGCACAAAACACATAGATCATTGGAACAGAATACAGAACCCAGAAATGGACCCACTTATGTATGGCCAACTAATCTTTGACAAAGCAGGAAAGAATATCAAATGGAAAAAAGACAATTTCTTCAGCAAATGGTGCTGAGAAAACTGGACAGTGACATGTAGAAGAATGGAACTGGATCACTTCCTTACACCATACACAAAAATAAACTCAAAATGGATGAAAGACCTAAACGTAAGACAAGAAACCATCAAAATTCTAGAGGAGAAAACAGCAACCTCATTGACCTCAGCTGCAGCAACTTCTCACTAGACGTGCCTCCGGAGGCAAGGGAAATAAAAGCAAAAATGAACTACTGGGACCTCATTAAGATAAAATCTTCTTCACAGCAAAGAAAACCATCAACAAAACTAAAAGGCAAATGATGAAATGGAAGAAGATCTTTTTGAACGACATAACAAATAAAGGGTTAGTGTCCAAAAATATGTAAAGAACTTATCAAACTCAACACCCAAAAGACAAATACTCCAGTGAAGAAATGGGCAGAAGACATGAACAGACAATTTTCCATATATATTGTACTTTATGGGTACTCTAAGGAATTTTTGGAGGTAACTGTGACTCCATGCAATTTTTTACCTTCCCATATTAGACTTTTGAGCCCCACCCATGAGTAAGATGCAACTCTCCAAAAATGTCTAATAGGTACTTGATACAAAGTTGATGAATGAATGAATGAATGGCTAAAAAGGAGAAGGCAGAAATAAGAATAAGGCTCATTTTGTGATCTGGGGTGAATGAAGGGGACACTGAGATAATCCTAGAAGCCCAGAGTTGCAGCTGGTTTTGAAGAAATGTCAGCAGGTTTTACTCTGTGGGCTTCGTGTCATTAACTTATTTCCTTAGCTTAAAGCTCCTCTTCTCTTTTTCCCACCTGAACTACTGCTACTATTCTTGGAGACTCAGCCTAAACATTCTCACGTAAGTCTTTTCTGAACCCAACGTAAGGATTTAGTGACTGCACTCCCTTAGCATGTAGTATGTACTTCTATCACAAGATCTATTGATGATTAAGTGCTATATGACCATTTATTGCAGTGTGTCTAGCCTGTAGTGATCTGTAAACATGTCAGAAGCAAAATCTTATTCAGTATTTATTACTGATATCCCCAAAGTCTAGAAAATGTAAATTTTAATGTAAATTAAGTGAGTGAGTTTGGCTAGAGACAAGCTGAGGATGAGAAGACACCCATCATGGTAGGTTGAATTATTGGTCTTAATTCATCACCCTTTTGCAGTAGCACCCTTACAGTATGGCCTCAAGGAGTGCAAAGGTCCTTCCTTGACACTTGATGTTGACCCTGGATAGCAGTTTTCAAAGTGTGGGAGGCAAGCATCTGGAAAGTATAGTCCCTGAGATACTTTTGGTGGGGCTATGAGGTCAAAACAATGTTCGTGATAATACTAAAATACATTAATATTTACTTTTTACACTGAGTTGCTATTTTCCCTGATGGTGCAAAGGCAACACTGGGAAAAACTGCTAGTGCCTAAACCTGAATCTAGCCCAAACTGGACCAGTAGTCATTGTGTTGTTCATAGCCATGCACTCGTGGCAAAAGAAAATGCCCGTTTCTCTACAAATTTCCTTGATGAAGCAATAAACAGGTTAACTTTATTAAATCTTGATGTCTGAGTCAATGCCTTTGTAATAGTCTGCCTGAGGAAACGGGAAGTAAGCATAAAGCACTTGTGCCACATACTCAAGTAGTGTAGGCACGTCAAGGAAAAGCACTTGTGCGGCTGAGTTGCAAGCTGCACCTGCTACTTTTTCAATAGAACTTCATTCTTACTTGAAAGAATGACTAACAAACTATAGTTATTCAGACTACACTTTGTCAAAAGCAAACAAAATGAGACTGCCACGTCTTGGAAAACACCTGACAACACTCAGCTCCCAATGATACAATTTGAGCTTTTAAGCCAAATTTAAAATTTTGTTAAACATTTTATCTCAGTGTACTAAAGACTCTGACTCCATTTTTTATATTTGACAGGCCCCACTCCTCCCTCTTTCCCTCTTGTCCCACATTTGGGCAAGCTGATAAGAAAACCCCAGTGCTCTCGCCCTGGATGCCAGCAGAGAATTTCAAACCACACAAGCCCTGCTATGTCCAGAAATACTCACTCTGCTCCCGCCCGCTGCTAACCACAATAAAAACCAATGCCACCATCCTCTCGTTTCACTCAAGCCATTTCAGACCAGCTTGGTGCATGCCCTGCTCATTCTAGAAAGCCTCAAACCAAGAGTAATGAATTATTTTCATATTCTCTCAGTCCAGGTGTGGCATCATCAGTTTTGACATCCAATCAAATTTTTGGTGAAGAATTGACCTCACCCTTCATGAACCGTAAGACAACAGACACTATAAGCAGGATGGTCTAGGCAATGACCACCACCGCCACCTGGGAATCTTTCTCTTGGTATTGGCTTGCTAACCAGCTCAGCTGCCTCTTGGTGAGTGTGCACTTGCAGCTGCTTCCTGCTGGCCAGCGTGCTCTTTGAGCTGTGCTATGGCCTGCTGGTGAGCTTGCACTCTCAGCTGTGAGTCCTACTGAGGCTGTTCTACATTTAGCTGATGTAAGTCAGAAGCTTCAATATTTGACACTTAGAAACAAGGGTTCCTAAATAGGACTACTGCCCTCTTTAAAGTCACGCGGGGTGGTGTGTTAGGGCCCACATCTACCTGTCTGTCTCAGATTGAATTACATGTCTTGATTTCACCATAAGCCAGGACTGACAGACTCAAGCTCAGGTAAGGACTCTTGCCCAGTGACTGCTCGTTGTGGGTACCATCCCAGTTCTATGGAACACTCAGATAACCTGATATAACAAACTGATAACCTGCGCAATGTATGTGCCATCGGAAGATCACTTATATGAGGAAGAACAACTTTACATGAGGTACAAGCTTCATAGGACACCTGGTTCACCAGAACTCAGTGAGACTGAAAGTGCCACTGCTGTTGTCGCCACTTTGTTTATATTACACACACACACACACACACACACACACACACACACACACACATTCTGATTCTCAGCATTATATGCCTGATGCCTCAAGGCAAAGACCCTAATGAAAGTGGACCAGAATGTTTGACCCAAGTTTCCCCAAAGGGGCCAGAGGAAACTGTACTTTACAGGAAAATTGAAAAAGTGATCACCAAAGACCCTGGTTGCTACTACCTATCACAATGCTAAGTGGCCATTCCAACCCCACTAGGCTACAAAAGATGGTATTGTGGGATGAGGTTATGGTGGGGTGGGGGGAAATTCCTGACCCTGATGACACTGACTGGGATTCCCTGGATGGAGAAGCTTAAATAAGATAGGGCAAGACCTCCCCTGAGGTGTTCCTCATCACTACTCAAAAAAAATTTTTTTTCAGGATGAAACAGAAACTGAAAGAAATATCCATGATTTGACCTGTTTGGAAACCCAAAATTTACTAAAATAACTTATTCAATGGGAATATGAAAGGAGAATCAATTGGCTTTTGCACCTCTGGAAGACTAGTTCAGAATTAATTTTAAGATTTATTGAGATGTGCCAATTGGCAGTCATATCTTAAGATCCAGAAATTAATAACTTATCAAGAAACCCATTTAATTATCAAAATGTACCCATAATAATGCAACTCCCTGTCTTTCCTCTCATCCACTGAGTGTTCATGACATGGAAAACAGACCATACCACTTGCCGTCACTGCAAACGATCATGCCTTCCACTGTTGGAAAACCTTGGAGGAAGGACAAGAGCTATTGAGGAAAGTTGGCATGGTGCAATGGATTTATTGTTATTGAACATCCCAATGCACCAGAGGACCAAAGTAGTCCCATACAGAACCTTTTGATGTTGACACAAGTCAATTATTCTTAAGAAGGGCACCTCCAAATTATCAAACAGCCTTACTTCCGCTTATTAGCCAGGCTGCCACTATTAAGAAAAGCATTAGATGGCCTAGAGTTATTAGTTGCTACTGAAGAACAAAATGAAACCTAAACAAATGTTTGCCTATCAGGAAAATAATTGAGAGAATAAGAATTATAAAGGAAGCAATGGTCCTCAGAAAGGATGTCTAGGCAACCAACCTCCTCCAAATGAAGATCCCATCAAAAGGCCTGATATAGGAGACTCGAAACTCTGGGTTTCCCAAATCATTTAATTTGGAACAAAATCCCTGAAGAGTTAGAAGTTTAATTATAGGCAGACTATGGGAAAGCTACAAGGTCCCAGTGCCAGGCCACACCAGGTGTATAGCAACTTGCCTCCAGACCTCTGTGACTCTCATGCCACTGCTAGCAACTTAGCATCTCCCAGGGACAATGGGCGCTATCTGGGAACAGTTGCCCCTATACATCTCTGGTGGTTCTTTGGTCTCCCCACAACTGGCAAATATCCATGGTCTTAATACTGGACTAAGTTACAAAAATTTTAAAAAGATGACCCTATTATATATGTGTGTGTGTGTGTATATATATATACATATATATATATATATATATAGCCCTATTATAACCCTATTATATATATACACTTATATATATATATACCTATATATACACACCTATATATACACATCCATATATATATATATATGTATATGTGTACATATATATATATATGTATATGTGTATATATATATATATATATCACATCTTCTTTATCCATTCATCAGTCAAGAGACATTTGTGGTCTTTCCAAAATTTGGTTATTGTTGGTAGTGCTGCTATAAACATTGGGTTGTATGTGCCCCTTTGAGCCAGCATTTTTGTATCCTTTAGATAAATACCTAGTAGTACAATTGCTGGGTCACAGGGTAGTTCTATTTTTAATTTTTTTGAGGAACCCCCATACAGTTTTCCATAGTTGCTGTACCAGTTTGCACTCCCACCAGCAGTGGAAAAGCATTCCCCTTTCTCCACTTCCCTGCCAATGTCTGTTGTTTTCTGAATTGTTAATTTTAATCATTCTGATAGATGTGAGATGGTAAGATACTCCTATATTCTTAGGAAAGTTATGAGACATAAATATAGGGCAAACAGGTATGCTTCACCTTAATCATAAGCACTATTACCTTACCTAAATTCCCCATGGTCATAGCTTTCATTGCCCTAAAATATCCCATAGTGGGCATAGACACCCCAACACAAGCAGAAAATGTGAATGAAATGAACTATTTGGTACCTATAGTTGGTTTCACAAAATGGGATCCCATAGACCTTTTCCACACCTCCTTTCCACCTGGTTAAAATACTTCAGCTAGTCCAATATATTTTGAAACAAGGTATACATGAATAAGAGTCATTACACAAGACTTACTGAAAGAAGGGATCATTGTTCCTACTGTCTTCCTCTTTAATAACCCAATTTGGGCAGTGCTCACTCAAACCTGATGAAAATAAATGATATCTAACAGTGATTTACCAATAACCTTAGTGCCATGATACCCTCAGTAAAATCCTATATCAAATACTGACCTTACTCATTCCATCCAATCAGCAATTGAAAAATAATTTTCTGTTATAAATTTGGCTAGTATGTTCTCTTCCATACCTATTTTGACAGAATATCAGTTGAAACTAACCTTCACCTTTGAATGAACACAATAATTGCCTTCCCATGGGGTATTTCAACAGCCTTGCCATCGCACTCAGTCTTTGCAGGCAAGATGTTAACTGCATTCAATTTTCTTCAGGAACACAAGTATGACAAGTATGACATCACACTGATTATATCTCCCTCTTAGGAGATTCAAAGGAAACACTCACACAGAATATATAAACATTTGTCAGAGCACTTTTCCAGTTAGGGCTGAGCCACTGTTCCCCATCAGATTCAAGGCTCTACCACTTCAATGACATTTCTGGGCACTGTTTGATCAAGGAACCAACTCCTCACCTTACTGGTACCACTGCTCTAAGGAAAGCCTAACAACTTACTGGATCAACTTAGATGTGGAGGCAACATATTCCTCACTTATAAATTTTACTTAGGTCTACTTTTGTTCTTACTCGTTAATCAATCCACTTTAAAATGCCCCATCAATAAAACTCTCTAAAATCTATTCAAACTGCAAGGCAACAGATTATCCGATTAGTGTTCCCTAACAATGCCTTCACTATAGAGCATTAGCAGCCTCCTCTCATGCCTCTGGAGTCTCTGGACCACCTATGACAGCCATAAATTGCTCATAGGCTTCCAGTGTATATAGTACATACTACTAAAACAGCAACTTCTGGCCACATATTGAGCCCCTCTGAAGATGGATGGAAGCTTTCACAGTCCCTGAGCCCAACTCTTGTCCAGTTTTCCCAATCCAGTCTTTACCCAGCTGCCCATAATGCCTTGGGCCATGGAGGCAACAACCCATAGGCTCAACATGGCCACAGAAGCTTCCTTACTAAAATGGAATAGTTAAAGCCAAACCTGAGCGCTCTGGAATACCCTGCCCATAGGAGGAGATAGCTTCCCCTGTCCTCAATCTCTTGCTAGAATCAATGGTGCCAGAGGTGGTCACCCCTCTCTCAGACCCATAGACCACCTGGAGAGTCCCAAGTCAACTGAGTTGACCAGAAAAAGGAGTTTATATATAATATGGATGGTAGTGACACCATCACGCATGATAGAGCCCACTGGAGAGCTTATGTTTTCCATTCCCTAAACAGAACATCCCAGGCCAAGGAAGGGACCCAAGGTGAGCACAAACGGCCAAATGTGAAGTGGTCTTCTCAGCAATAGATTATGCCCTAGCTAACAATCGGTCTCATCTGCACATTTTTACAGAGTCTTGGACCACTGTCAATAGTATGGTCATCTGGTTCAACTAATGGCAACAATTCTTTATCCAAGTTATACTTTTTGTGATAAAAAAAATAGGAAATTTCTTTCCTCACAGACATCCAAAATATAAATCAAGATCACAGGTGTCCCTGTACATATTAGAGATATAATTCAGGTCCCTGGCAAAACACTCCTCCTCATCTTCAAAGTTCCAGACATTACACATAATTACCAAGCCACTAATTTCACTTTTTAAAGTACATAGTTCTGGGTTCATATCCATGCTCCATAGACTGCTAATTCATTTATTCTTCAGTTATTCACTGAATATTTTCTATGAGCCAGATACTAGGTTAGGTTCTGGAAATACAATGAATAATGCAGATGTGACCTTTGCCTGCTATGAACTCCTAATTCCAAAGTGAAGTGATTAAGTCAACAATAAACAAGTTACGGATAAAAGTGAGCATGGAGTGCTAAGGGAGCTCAGAGGGGAGATACCTACACTGAGAACTGAAGAATGAATAGAAGTTAGTCACATCTAGGAGGGAAGAGAGAAAATTGTTTCAGACCTACAAGAGATAACATGGCTTATTCCAAGAAGTGAAAGATATTCACTTTGGTTGAGAGTAGAATGCTAGATAGATTCTAGTAGAATGCTAGATAGAATGCTAGTCAGGAAAACAGAAACTTTTCAAGGTATTTCAAGTTGAGAAAATTTAACAGAGAGAAATTTTTACAAGTGTTATAGAATAGTTGAGAGGACAAACAGGATGAGGAAGCAACTCAACCATAAGTGACCCCAGGAAGCCAGAGGAGGACTGGGGTTACCAGAGCCCAGAGCTGGAGTCATCTGGCAGGGCAACAACTTGGTGGTTGCTGCCAGGCAAGAGTAGACCTACAGAGGACACAGCAGCCTAACAGAGGCTATAGCCACAGGAGACCTAGAAAACACAGCCATTCCTGGGACACCATCTGAGACAGAGTGGTGGGAGAGGAAAAAAATACCCTCCCACCCTTCATCTCCCACCAGTGCTTTTATTGGGTCAACCTAAGTGAAATTCATCCAATACGGGAGCCCTGGAATGCATTCTTTCTGTCCCATTTTGATGCAGAGCAGAGGAATGGATCAGAGGGAAAACAGACAAATGACTAACACAGAGCTGTTTGGGAAAGATAAAACTGGTAAAGTAGGCTATAGTTGAATCACTTAGGGTCTTAGAAGCACTTTATCCTAAACGCAGTGAGGAGTTATTTAAGAATTTCAAGCAGAAAGTGTTAAGATTGGAGTTGTCTTTCAGTATTTTTTCTGTATTTTTTCTTTTTCTTTTTTTTTTTTGTTATAATAGTTTATTTTCAAATTGGTTTACATATAACACCCAGTGTTCATCCCAACATGTGCCCTTTTTAATGCCCATCACCCCCTCTCCCCCCTCCCTCATCCCCCTTACCCTCAGTTTTTTCTTAGTCTTTGAGAGTCTCTTATGTTTTATCTCCCTCCCTCTCTGTGTCTTTTTTTTCTTTCCCCTCTTCCCCTCCCCCTGGTTTTTGCTTAGTTTCACAAAGTCCATCTATTCGTGGAAACATATGGTATCTGTCTTTTTCTGACTGACTTATTTCACTTAACATAATACCCTCCAGTTCCATCCATGTTGCTACACATGGCCAGATTTCATTTTTTCTCATTGCCACGTAGTAGTCCATTGTATATAAGTACCATAACTTCTTTATCCATTCGTCAGTTGATGGGCACTTGGTCTCTTTCCATGATTTGGCTATTGTCGAAAGTGCTGCTATGAACATTGGGGTACACGTGCTCCTATGCATCAGCATTCCTGTGTCTCTTGGGTAGATTCCTAGCAGGGCTATTGCTGGGTCATAGGGTAGCTCTATTTTCATTTTTTTGAGGAACCTCCACACCGTTTTCCAGAGTGGCTGCACCAGTTTGCATTCCCACCAACAGTGTAGGAGGGTGCCTACTTCTCCACATCCTCGCCAGCATCTATAGTTTCCTGATTTGTTCATTTTAGCCACTCTGACTGGTGTGAGGTGGTATCTCAGTGTAGTTTTGATTTGTATTTCCCTGATGATGAGTGACATTGAGCATCGTTTCATGTGTCTGTTGGCCATCTGAATGTCCCCTTTGGAGAAGTGTCTATTCATATCTTCCGCCCATTTCTTCACTGGGTTGTTTGTTTTTCGGGTTTGGAGTTTGGTAAGTTCTTTATAAATTTTAGATATTAGTCCTTTATCCGATATGTCATTTGCGATGATCTTTTCCCATTCCGTTGGTTGCCTATTCGTTTTGTTGGTTGTTTCTTTTGCCGTGCAGAAGCTTTTTATCTTGATGAGGTCCCAATAGTTCATCTTTGCTTTTAATTCTCTTGCCTTTGGAGACGTGTCGAGTAAGAAATTTGTGCATCTTAGGTCAAAGAGGCTTTTTCCTGTTTTCTCCTCTAGGATTTTGACGGTTTCCTGTCTCACATTCAGATCTTTTATCCATTTAGAATTTATTTTTGTGAGTGGTGTAAGAAAGTGGTCTAGTTTCATTCTTTTGCATGTTGCTGTCCAATTCTCCCAGCACCATTTGTTAAAAAGGCTGTCTTTTTTCCATTGGATACATTTTCCCGCTTTGTCAAAGATTAGTTGGCCATATACTTGCGGGTCCATTTCTGAGTTTTCTATTCTATTCCATTGGTCTATGCGTCTGTTTTTGTGCCAATACCATACAGTCTTGATGACCACCGCTTTGTAGTAGAGGTTAAAGTCTGGGATTGTGATGCCTCCCGCCTTGGTTTTATTCTTCAGTATTATTTTGGCTATTCGAGGTCTTTTGTGGTTCCATACAAATTTTAGGATTGTTTGCTCTAGCTTTGAGAAGAATGCTGGTGCAATTTTGATTGGGATTGCATTGAATGTGTAGATTGCTTTGGGTAGTATTGCCATTTTGACGATATTTATTCTTCCAATCCATGAGCATGGGATGTTTTTCCATTTCCTTGTGTCTTCCTCAATTTCCTTCATAAGTTTTTTATAGTTTTCAGTGTAGAGGTCTTTCACATCTTTGGTTAGGTTTATTCCTAAGTATTTTATGGTTTTTGGTGCAATTGTGAAAGGGATTAGCTTCTTTATCTCTCTTTCTGCTGCTTCATTGTTGGTGTATAGAAATGCCACCGATTTCTGTACATTGATTTTGTATCCTGCAACTTTGCTGAAATCATGAATCAGTTCTAGTAGGCTTTTGGTGGATTCTGTCGGGTTTTCCATGTAAAGTATTATGTCATCTGCAAAAAGTGAAAGTTTGACTTCCTCCTTGCCAATCTTGATGCCTTTTATTTTGTTTTGTTGTCTGATTGCTGATGCTAAGACTTCCAGCACTATGTTAAATAGCAGTGGCGAGAGTGGACACCCCTGTCGTGTTCCTGATCTCAGGGGGAAGGCTTTCAATTTTTCCCCATTGAGGATGATATTAGCTGTGGGCTTTTCATATATGGCTTTTATGATGTTTAAGTATGTTCCTTCTATCCCGACTTTCTCGAGAGTTTTTATTAAGAAAGGATGCTGTATTTTGTCAAATGCTTTTTCTGCATCTATTCACAGGATCATATGGTTCTTTTCTTTTGTTGATGTGATGTATCACGTTGATTGATTTGCGAATATTGAACCAGCCCTGCAACCCAGGGATGAATCCTACTTGATCATGGTGGATAATTCTCTTTATATGCTGTTGGATTCGATTTGCTAGTATCTTGTTGAGAATTTTTGCATCCATATTCATCAGGGATATTGGCCTGTAATTTTCTTTCTTTGCTGGGTCTCTATCTGGTTTGGGAATCAAAGTGATGCTGGCTTCATAGAATGAGTCCGGGAGTTTTCCTTCCGTTTCAATTTTTTGGAACAGCTTGAGGAGGATAGGAATTAACTCTGTTTTAAATGTCTGGTAAAATTCCGCAGGAAAGCCATCTGGTCCAGGGCTTTTATTTGCTGGGAGGTTTTTAATAACGGATTCTATTTCTTCACTAGTTATGGGTCTGTTCAAATTTTCTATTTCTTCCCGTTTGAGTTTTGGTAGCGTGTGGCTATTTAGGAAGCTGTCCATTTCTTCCAGATTGCCAAGTTTGGTGGCATATAATTTTTCATAGTATTCTCTGATGATTGCTTGTATCTCTGAGGGATTGGTTGTAATTTCTCCCTTTTCATTCACGATTTTATTATTTGAGTTCTCTCTCTTTTCTTTTTGAGAAGCCTGGCTAGAGGTTTGTCTATTTTGTTTATTTTTTCAAAGAACCAGCTTTTGGTTTCATTGATCTGTTCCACTACCTTTTCTGTCTCCATATGGTTAATTTGAGCTCTGATCTTTGTTATTTCTCTCTTTCTGCTGGGCTTGGGTTGTTTTAGTTGATCTGCTTCTAGTTCTGAAAGAAGTTCTACAGGTTGAAGGAATAAAATAAACAGGAAATAATTACTAAAAAAAAAAAAAAAAAAGATTGGAGTTGTCTTAAGAGATTACTATATCTTTACATATGTATATATATTTTTTAGTTTTAAATACTTGAACATTAAAAAAATAGAGGCTTCATTATAGGAGAGGTGGTCATAAAACATCTGAAATAATATAAAAACATAAAGGGAGGCAAACCATTAGAGACTCTTAAACTACAAGAGAACAAACTGAGGGTTGATGGAGGGGAGGGGAGTTGGGGGATGGGTTCAATGGATGATGGGCATTAAGGAGGGCACTTGTTGGGATGAGCATTGGGCGTCATATGTTAGAGATGGGTTCTACTCCTGAAACCAAGACTACACTGTATGTTAACTAACTTGAAATGAAATTTTAAAAAAAGAAAAAAATTAAACATCTGAAACCATGATTTCCCCATATAAAAGCTACATTGGTAGTTAGGGCATATCTAGAGACTGAAAACAAGAATAATGAGACATCTGGGAACCATGTCATCAAAGAATCAGTTTGAGGGTATCAGTCACATTCCTCCTGGAGAAGAGAGCTCTGAGGGGAGACATGACAGCTGTCATATTATATGAAGAGCAGCCATGTAGAAGGAGATGTAAGTGTCTCCCTTGATAGTCCGGAGGGAAGAGTGAGGAGTCAGGAGTGATGGAAAAGCAGATTTTATTTCAATTTTGAAGGAAGAACTTTCCAACAATTAGAACTTCCTAAGCAAGGGGGTGGATTCCTCTGAGATGCAAAGTTCCTCCACAAGATATTAAGCTCCCGGTCAGAAAAAGTGATCAGACAAAACCTTGTATTCGTTGGGGTCCATTTATAAAGCAGTTATAATACCATAAAATTCAGTGGCTTCATGGGGCAAAAGTTTAATTTCTTAAGCACACCATACATCCAATGTGGGACAGGAGGGGTCTTTGCTCACTGTGGGTCCTCAGTGAGCTGGTGACAGGAACATGAGCATCCATCATCACCACAAAAGTGGGAAAAACAATGACATTGGTGACATGATCCATCCCCTCCTATTTCACTGGCCAGGCATATCCACATGGCACAACTACCTAAAAGGATTGTGCTCAGAAAGCAGAAAGTCAGAAATATGTAGAGAATAGTGCTAATGACAATCATACGTTTCAATGCCTTGATTATACTTGTCCTGCCAAGACTACAGGATGGTTGAAAGGATAAAATCACGTGCACAAAAGTTCTTCCTAACAGTGAGGTGCTATGGAAATTAACAGTGTGCTGCTGATATTCTGCACCTTCTTCCTTGCTCTCTCCCCAGGGCCTTGCGCATGCCTAGCATATAGCAGAGGCTCCATAAATGTCTACTGAAAAACTATGTGGATTAACAAACATTTTGAGTCTATTTGACTCCCTCCTGGGGCGACAAAGTTGAGTGTAGATGTATTCAGGAAAAGGTGACTAGTCCACTATCATTTATTGGGTTGTTCAAAAATAGTTCAGTGTTTGGATGGAAGATGAATTAAATGATCTCAAAAAATCCTTTTTAACAAAAACAGAAAAAGAAAAAAAAAAAAACTAACTGCGCAGTTTCTCCTGGAGACACAAAAATACAATGGTTATCCTGAAATAAGTGCCTGGGTTTCATGACTTGTGAAAGCGATTTTATTCTCTCTAATAAACCCCTTCTCCACCTCCTCTTTACTTTGTGGCTTGCCTTTATTACCTTCATAGCATGAAACACTTTCTGAACTTTATTTGCTGTGTCCCCATCTACTGTAGTAGCAACATGAAGCAGGCACATTGTTTTGCTCTTTCTGGGAACCCCAGTGTCAAAACGGTGCTGGCCACATAGTAGACACCCAGTATTTGTTGAATGGATGCTGTTGGGCCCAGTAAGACAAGATAAATTTTATGCTTAGAAAGCCGAATCAAAAGTCAGGGCTTCTGACTAAGAGGAGCATATAGCCTAAGAGTTTCTCTGAGCCTCCTGGACTGTGAGACAGAGCCTCCAACCTCTGAACACCAAAAAGTGTCATAGACAAGGCAGCTTCACTCTCAAACCCAGCCATTTCACTCACCCAAGAAGGGGAATCTCACTGGTAAACACAGCCCCTGTGGGGAAGGATCCTTGGCCCTCACAATAGCAGTTTTCTGCCAAGGTGGCATTTTTCCCACACATTATGCAAAAGCCAGTTGGAGAAGATGCTGAGGACTGTTATTTCCTAATTTGATTCTGCCATTTCCAGTAATGGAAAGCTGCACTCCAGCCATCCATCTTAATAAGTGACAGATGCATTTCATTAAAACTTCCTTAAATAATTTCTTGTGGTTTTAGAAGGAGGGAAAAACAAGAAAGAGTGCTGTTCTGTGCTCCCATGCATGTCAACGTTTTGAAAGCCGTTAAACAAAACAAGAGCTCATCTTAGGTTGAGAATTAAGTGGTCAACTGATGCCAACCCAAGTATGTTTCTCAAATGCAGCTGCTCATTGGACAAAGGCATCCAAGGTTGTTTGACTTTGTTGGTGAATGAGTAATAATAGTAATTATACATGATTTGACAATTTGTATTACACTGTCTGTCCCTAAACACACTGCAGAATAGCGATAGGTAATTCGGTAAATGGGCTCTTCTCAACTTTGTAGCTCTCTGCAGGTAAATAGGTATATAAAAATCCAGTAGAGTGAAAATAGCATTACATTGCATTCAGACAATTTCAGTTATCTGGTTTCTGCTTAGGAGCTCTGTGACCTTGGTCAAGTCAACAAATTAATCTCTCTGTGTCTCTGACTCCTCTTTTGTACGGTAAAGATATGTCAAAACCTTACAGGATTATTATGAGGATTAAGTAAGAGACCAAAGAGGAACAACTTGCTAAATTATGAAAAAATCTTCACAAAAAAACAATTCCTTAGAAAAAAATAACCTCTTGACATATACACATAAATATAGAGAGATATAGCTAGGTATCTAGATATTTATATCTATATCCTATTGGTTCTGTTTCTCAAGAGAACCCTGACTAAAATATGGGGAGCAAAGCACAAATACAATGGACTGTGTTAATCAGCCATTTAAGTTGATTTGACCTTCTAAAAAATACACACAAAGAACTTAAGGTGAGCAAGCCTAAGAAAGAGAATTTTAACAAGAAAGCTCAATTATGACTCAGGACATGTCATTTTATATTGAAATCCCAGGCAGGACCCTTCAAGGTTGTTTATGTCAGCACTGCAGTGCAACCCTCTTCTGAGCTCTCATTGAGTGCTTAGCAGTGTATATGCATTATCTCATTTAATCCTCGAAAGTCTATTATCCTTACTCTACTCTATAGATGAGAAACACCAACTCTCAGAAAATGCAAACAACTCACCCAGTGTCAGAACTGGTTAGGTAGCAGTAGAGCCAGACCCCATGCCACTGACTCTCAGTTTCCAACTTTAATGGCACAGTTACAGCTACATCACCTAACATGCACTGTGCTGTGAATATTAATAAAATCCAAATCAGATTGGCCTAAACATGGAGAGAATGTACCGGTTCACACAGAAATGAACAACATAGAGCTGTCTTCTGTGCAGTTTGATTCAGGCTCGTGTTCCATTTCTCTGGTTCTGCCTTTATCCATATGCTTGCTTCATCTCTGACTGAAGCAAAGTGGTTACAGTGATTCTGATACAATATTCATGCTCTACATCATCCAGAGGAAAGAAAGAGACAGGAACCTTCTCTTCTCCAAAACTTGGAGCAGACCAATAAGCTTCACTCTGATTTAAATCAACCTGAAAGAACCAGAGTAACCAAGGTATATCCATGCACTGATTAGCTTAGACTGACTAAGAGTTATCACTTGGTCCTAGACCAGCATGCAAGCAAGGAAGATGAGATTACACTGAGTGGCTGAGGGTGAGGTAATATCCACCTCAGTCATGGAAAGGAAACTGTGTACTATTAGAGAAGAAGGCAGCAGTGGATGCTAGATGAACAACCAGCAGATGTCCACCACAACATCCAAACAGCTATCTTTCCAACTAATGTGTCAAGACACTTTTTTGACTTGTGACAAATAGCCTCCACTTTCTCATTCCTCTGAGCCAGCTGTGACCTGCTCATTTCACATCCATCCTGCCTCACAGTCACTCAGCCGTCCCATAAACATGCCGTGAGTGAGCACTTTGCTTTGTACAAACACTAGCGGACTGACATTCAAAGACAAATAAGTTACGATTCTTGTCCTCAGAGGACTCGCAGTCTGATGAAACTAGAAACAGATCACAAAGAGTGGGAAGGGAAGAAGAACAAATAGCTGAGAGCAGGATGGATGGATGTGTGTGCAATGGACAGTTGGAGCCTCATAAACTTGATTTTGCAGAGGAATAAAACCAAAGTATTTAACCATCCTTCAGAGTTCATTTTGTAATTTTTGCTGTTTTCTTTTGGGCCAGTTACCCATCTCTCTTCTCAGACTTTAAGCTCCATGGCATATGTAGTGCTCAGGGAGTTTATGATGAGTCTAATCCCTCCCCCTTTCCCCCCTACTACCTCTCTTCTTCTATTCACACTTGCCTTGTTTTTTATCTCCTTTAATTGTAGACATTGGGAGGGACTACGTTTAAATACTCTTATTGGGGCGCCTGGGTGGCTCAGCCGACTTCGGCTCAGGTCATGATTCGCGGTCTGTGAGTTCGAGCCCCGCGTCGGGCTCTGTGCTGACAGCTCGGAGCCTGGAGCCTGCTTCGGATTCTGTGTCTCCCTCTCTCTCTGCCCCTTCCCCACTCATGCTCTGTCTCTCTCTGTCTCAAAAATAAATAAACATTAAAAAAATTAAATACTCTTATTTATAGCTTGTCTAGAGCATAGTTGTTGTTCAATACGTGTCTATGAACAACAGTGGCTCTGCTGAGAAAAAATTTCAATCCCTGGAGCTAGTAATCAAATGCTTTTTGACCAATTCTATATCCATTTCATCCTGAAATCTTTACAGTTTTCAATTGTTGGCAAGTTATTCTGGTTGCTTACTTTCTACTCACTTGTAGAGTAACATTAGAGGCTGAGCTTCTGTTTTCTCGCTGTTCTATATATTTGAAATCTGTTTTTCTACAAATGTATAGACCTACTGTTATATAGATTTTTCAGTCCTAGAAGCTGAGTACATTCAACAAGTCTCATGAAGTTATGAGGGGTAGGCCTGAGGATCCACATTTTTATGGATGTAAAAAAGCAACTTACAGAATTAGGCTGCATCTCATCCAGGGCAACAGCAGAACCAAGACTATAATTTTAGTTACCAGGTACGCCTTACCTCCCTTTGGTGTCTTCTTCAGGGACACCACTGAGGAGTGACTAAATGCACGGCAGACAGGAAGAAGGATAGGAGTGGGTATTTACTGAGCACTTGCTGTGGGTCACATACTTGGTTATATGTTTTCATATGAACCATAATATTTATCTTTCCAAGTCTTAGAAAGACAGTATTATTATTCTCATTATACAAGAAAGATGGTAACGTTCAAAAATATTTATTTGCACAGAACTTCGTTTAACTTCTAGAGCTGGGATTCAAACCCTAATCTCACTCCCAACTCTCCCCCTGCCCCTGTTCCCTGAGGTCTCCCAGTCAACAAACCTCTGAATTTGAAAATGCTCAGAACGTGGCCATCTATGGACTGATGGAGACAAGCAGCCCTCATGGCCTGACCATGCCATCTTGCCATGATGTTGTCTGTTAATAGGTTGATAATGTAATGAGTACAGCTGAGGAAGTAGACTAGGTTCTAATCTCATCTCTGCTACTAACTGACTGAGAAATCTTGAACAATTCCATTTATTCAAATATGGTCATAAATATTTTTAAATAGCTAGGTGGGTGGTCAAATTTGTGAACTTTCAACTGAGGAAGATGTTGGTGACTTTGGCTCTCTCTGCCCCTGACAACCCTAAAAGATCCTTGGAAGTTTGATTATGACTCTAAAGTGAGTTCAGACTTCATCAGTTGTGGCCAGTCTGAACATGCTGGTGCAAAAGCATGGAATTTAGTGCTTCTGCATGCAGTGGAGGACATGAAGATAAAAATCTTATGTAGCTGCTCTTGCTGGCATTCCTTGACTGGTCTCTGAGAATGTCTCAAAACATCAAGCTTCATATGAAGAACATACTGCAAACGAAATCATAGGACAAAGTGGGGAAACCAGAAATCTCCTAGGTCAGGAAAGAAAGAAAAGGGGAAGACAGAAGCAAACATAAGATTTTGACACAAGCAGGAAATTCACCCTCTCAGGGAGAGGCTAAGGTGATGCTGGGGTGTCAGAGTGGATAAGAGAAAAGTACTGGATTTGAAAACATGAGACAGACCTCAAGGCTGACTCTATAGTGACCCATGGGTGACTTCAGAGAGGTCATATACCCTCCCTGAGATTTCCTTTCCCATCTATAAAATATGGGTAACAGACCCATTCCACCTCCTTCACAGGGTTATGCTAAGAGTTCTGAGATAAACCAGAACAAGAGCAAGTTAGTTCATCCCAGGTGGGTTTCAGATTGCTCCTTATCATCTTTATTACTCTTTCTCCATAGAACAATGTAATTGGTATGTGAATATACTTACTTTCTCTACTTGTACTTTTTAATTTTTTTTTGAGGAGGCAGTCAACAAACATTTACTGAGAATCTATTATGTACAAAGTTTGCAGAGAGATACAAAAGTATGCTTCAACATACTCCCAATTAGTTTAGGGAATGGAAGTACTTACCAAAACTCCTATCCCAAACTGGTAATAAAGCTAGTTTGGAACTTTTTTAGGCAGAATAATGGCCCCCAAAGATGCCTGTAATGTCCTAAACTCCAGAACCTGTGAATATGTAAAGTAATATAGCAAAGGAGAATTAAGATTGCATATGGAATTAAGATTACTAAGCAGCAGACCTTGAGATGGGAAGATTATCCTGAATTTCATGGGTGGGTGCCGAATGTAATCACAAAGGTCCTTTATAAGTGAAAGAGAGGCAAAAGAGGGAGAACCAAAGAGAAGGTAGCATGAATAGACGGCCTGATGTTGCTGGATTTGAAGATGGAAGAATGAGGCCATGATCCAAGAAATATGGGCAGCCGTGAGAAGCTAAAAAAAATACAAGAAAACAGAATCTACCCTAGAGCCTCCAGAAGGAATTCAGCCTTCCTGATACCTTGGTTTTAGCCTAGTGAGACCTATTTCAGACTTCATACCTCCAGAACTCAAGAAAATAAATTGGTGCTATTTTAAGCCCCTGAGTTTTTGGTAATTTGTTACAGCAGCCATAGGAAACTAATAAGGAATTTACTTCATTTGTTTTTTGTAATTTGGAGAGCCAGTGTTTCTATCTTTCACTTCTTTACAAGTAAACCTCATTTTCTGTTTTTGTCTCTGAGTCTTCCTAGACAGGTAAGAATAAATTGTCTACCAATAAAATGGTAGCCAGAATACAAGATATATGAGTCAGTTGTCTACTGTTATTAAGATATATGGCCCAGTTATTTATTGCAAATAATCCCTTCATTTAGAGGTACAACGTATTTATTATGCTCATGAACTCTGAGTCAAGAGTTCAGACAGAGCACATTGGGGATGGTTTGCCTTTGCTCATATCTGGGTCCTCAGCTAGAAGACCAGAAGGCTGAGGGTATCTTGACAGCTAAGAGATAGAATTATCTTAAGGTTCATGTATTCATAAGCCTAGTACTTGATGCTGTCAGCTAGGACATTAGCTGACACTGTTGGCAAGAACACCATCATTGACATCTCCAAGTAGCTGGGACTTCTGTAGAATATGGTGACTTTTCCGGAATGTCATAGAGTTAGAATCATACAGTATGTAGCCTTTTCAGACTAGCTTCTTTCACTTGGTGATATGCATTTAAGTTTCCTCCATTATTTTGTTTTGTTTTGTTTTGTTTTGTTGTTGTTTTGTGTTTTTTTGTTTGTTTGTTTGTTTTGTGGCTTGACAGGTCATTTATTTTTATCGCCAAATAACATTTCATTGTACAGATGAACCACAATTTGTTTCCATTCACCTTTTGAAGGACATCTTGGTTGCTTCGAGTTTGGAGCAATTATAAATAAGTCTGCTGCAAACATTCATATGCAGGATTTCATGTGGACATAAGATTTCAATTTGGGTAAATTCCTAGGAGCATAACTGCTGGATCATATGGCAAGACTACGTTTAGCTGTGTAAGAAATTGCCAGACTGTCTTCTAAGTGACTGTGCCATTTTGCATTCCCACAGCAATGAATGAGAGTTCCTGCTGTTCCACATCCTTGTCAGCATTTGATGTTGTCAGTTTTTCAATGTTAGCCGCTCTAATAGGTATACAGTGAGATCTCATTATTGTTTTAATTTGTAATCCCCTAATGATACATGATGTTGAAAACTTTTCACATACGCCAGGTACATACCATGTGCTCCCACTGGAAAGACTGTCACTAAAATCATGTCTGTTCTCTACCTGCCATGACCCTTGGGAAATAGAGAGTTCTCTTACCTGAGACTTTGGTGATATCAGTCTATGATGTTACTCTATTCTGGAAAAGGGTTAAATTTTGCTTGTTTTAAAAAATAAAATCAGAGATAGGGCCTTAAATTTCTCTGTGAGTCGAAAATGTTATTGTATTCTCTTGGAGATTTCAGAAAAATTAATATTGTCAGTGTAATCTAACAAAGCTACACTTGTGTTTTCTTCCTTCCAAATATTGTATAAGCCACCTGTATCAACATGGAAGTTTAAAGCATTCTATAGTACTCTTTCAAATTCAGTTTCATCACAAGCTCATACTGTTCCCCAAATCAGCTGTGACTTCTGAGAATTCACACTCATCTCTGCCCACCAGTTTTCCAATAGAGAAACAATCATTTCCTCAAAACCAATTGGTCCCACCACTAGGGTGGTAATAAACCGGTGGACAGATATGTTCTGCACTAGATTCTTAGCACTCCTAGATAAGGTCCCCACATGTAGCAGATATGAATTTTAGTCTATAACGTTTAACATAATAAATTTCACATTATTTTTCTCTCCTGAAATAGAATTTAATCTTTTCTGAGCTCCCACTCTATTGGGTTGGTAACAAATTTAACTTTAGTCACAATTGGAGTGCACTTTCCTCACTTGGAATTGGCAAAGTAGGCTGGGACCTGGACTAATATGCACCACTCAGGAATGACTTTCTGGTCTATAGTCCATCAGTAGTATTAGGGTATTGTCCAAGCCCGTGAAATCCCACAACGGTGAGCATCTCCTCTTCCTCTGTCCTGGATTCACAGTCAACGCTGAGTGTACAGGGTGCCAAGTTCAGCCTTCTTGGGGCACCCAAGGAGCCATTTTCTCCTGAGAGCCTGCCACCTCCTTGCAGTATCTTTAGGGGCCAGACACTGGTGCCTACTACCCTATGAACTTGAAAACTTTTCCTTCCCTCCAAGTCAGGGAATGTTCTAAAATCCTCCTTCTCCTATAATAGCCTCAATATCTTGAACCTCTTGGATGTCAAGCACTTGCCTTCTCCTTCTCTTCTCTTGCAGCTCAGCACATGCCCTAGAGCACAGACTTTGGCAAAACAAAAGACAGGACAGTCACTGTCTTCTGGGGGTGTTGGGAACTTCTGCTTCCTGCAGAATCTTCTGGGGTGAGGGAACAGAGGCCTCAGTGGAGTATGGAAAATGCCAACTCCGTTTCATTAACAACAAAACCCCAATTGCTCTTTCAGTAAATCACACTGCCACAGTTAAATTAGTGTAATTATAGGAAGGAACCTTTTCTCTAAGGATACTTATCACCTGTACATCCCAAAGTACATTTAAAAAGGCCCTCTACAAATGGCATGATTCCATTCTTTCTCATTGGGATGAGCACTAGGTATTGTATATAAGCGATGAGCCACAGGAATCTACCCCCAAAACCAAGAGCACACTGTACATACTGTATGTTAGCCAATTTGGCAATAAATTATATTTTTAAAAATTAAATCTATTATATAATAGATATATAATGTATAATTATATAACATATACAATTTTATATATATATAATAAATAAATATAATTTTAAAAGGGCCCTCTAGCTCCTGTAATTTCAACCATCACACCTCCCTCTGTCCACCGACATGTTCCCTTCAGCCTGCCTCTGACTAAGAGACCAAAAGTGGTTTTGTCTGGAACTATCTCTCCTGTTAGACTGTGAGTTTCTTAAGGGCAGGACCTGAGTCATTCTGTAACGGTCAGGTCCCAACAGGAAACAGATGGCACACTGAAACTGGTCAAGAGGATTTATTTACAAAGGGACTAACTTACAAAGCTGTGGGAAAGACACAGGGAACATCAAAGCACAATGTGGGAATCTAGAGCTACTAAAAACCAAAATTGATGAGAGAGGGTCAGGTAAATGGATCCCAAAAGGAAAGAGTCGGGTAGTCAGTAGCCAGGCTGAGGTGACCACAGTGAGGGGGGCATGGAATGCCAATATCTCACCCTTGCTCTCCTCTGACAGGGTTCTCCACTGGTCAAACCCAACCAGAAAGCAGAAAGCACCAGCACCATTAGGTAATTCATACAGCTCAGCCTTGGGGCTGAAAATGAGGTAGCTTCTATAGGCTCTAAGTACTGTAACTAGCTCTTCTGTCAGGCTGAATCAATTCTAGTCTGTGCCCTTGAAAATCTTAGTGACAGAGAAAGGACTCAAACCCAGGTCTCTTCAACCCTAAGTTCACGGCTTGTTCCATTCCCCTTACTGTACTGAATCTGCCTGGTGATTCTGAATGCTACAAGTACTTAGCCTGAGAAAATCAATCCATCACTTGATTATAGCTGTTTTGCAATTCACATGAGTTATTCATCTGTAAGCTCTGTGAGGACAAAACTTTCACCTTGAAGCTTTTTTCTTTTTTTTTAAGTAGGCTTCATGCCCAGTGCAGGGCCCAAGGCAGAGCTCGAATTCATGACCCTGAGATCAAGACCTGAACTGAGATCACTGAGCCACCCAGGTGCCCTTTCTTCCATTTCTTGTAGCTCTGAACATAGTGCACTGCCCATAGCGGGTGCCTGATACTCATCAAATGAATGAGCCATTGAAAGGATCTTAAAGTGTCCACACAGAGGTAAGCTCTGAGAATTGGGAGGGGATATCCTTTGAATGATTGCCATACCCTGTTCCTATAGAGATTTTTGGTCCAAGAACTACCCAGAATCAGGAATAGTTCCCAACCTTCCTCTTCTCTCTTTCCTCCCAGTAACTAAAGCTCCAGAGGCAGTCCCAGACATGGCAGTCCCAGTCCCCTCAAAATAGAAAGGTGATGCAGGGGACACTGAATCATCTAGTCAGTCAGGCATTCAACTAACAAATAATTATTGAGGATCTCCTAGGTTTCAGGCACTGAGCTAGATACTGGGTGTACAGTAATAAATAAGACAGGCATTCTATTGTCTTACTTTTGGTTCCCCCAAAAGAAAACCCTGAGAAGTTTGGGGGGCAGTTCAGGAAGGGCCAGTAAGAGGGTGAGGAAGTGACAGAGGAAAGGGAACAAAGCTAGCTAAGTGTGGGTTAATGAGAAAGTTATTGTTATGGAGATTTGGAGCTCAAATTAAATTAAAATTGAAAAGTATAAGGACGGAAACATTTTTTTTTTCAAAGGGTGGCTTAAGAGACTAGCAGAGACATGACCAAGGTGGTTATGTGCCCTGCCCACACCCCCAGCTTGCCCTGAAGGTCATTGCACATAATTCCATCATGTAGGTGGCTTTTTGCACTCTCTGCTTCAGGGCATTTTCTACCCTCTAGTCTATTCTGGGGAAACCAGAGAGTCAGTGCCTCAGGAGCAAATGTTGTCTAGTGAGAGATGGATATCCTAACTTCCTCACTCTTCAAGGACAGTTCTGAGGCCTGTTGTACACAGGCTCTCTCAGTCAAGGAATATAGAGTTACTGCCCACAGCAGTAACTTCTCAATTAACCCACATGTGGCTGGTTTTGTTCTCTTTTTTCTGTCATTTCCTCACCCCCTCTACTGGTCCTTCCTGGACTGCCCCTCAAACTTGTCTCAGGGTTTCCTTTTGGGGAAACAAAAGTAAGACAATAGAAAACTCACTCACACTAAGGTCAGTGCCCAGTTATACGAAGACCCTTCCAAACTCAGGAGTCTGTGACATCAGTCAAATGTACTCCAAGAAGACTAGTCATTGAAATTTTGGAAAACAGGTGAGTCAAAGGCTGATTGTACATCTTTATTGGGGAAGGAGGGATAGAAGAAGAGATGCTGGAAGGAGAGTCAGATGGGGGGAGGGAGGGACACAGGGTGTGACTGCATGGCAGGACCAGCTGGCAGCCACAGGAAAGAGGAAAACAACTGTCCCATTCTCTCCATAGAAAGGCAGAACTCAGTTCCTTTTCACCACCTCATGGTGACTTGGATTATACAAAGCCAAGATGAAAGCATTACTATAGCAAGGGATGCCACATGGATTTTCTTCTAGACTCAAAGGACAGAAAAAGGCACTTTGTGACTTAAGTGCCTGTGTCACTTAGAATTCATGTTTAATAATCCCTCCTGTTCCCATGTTAAACTTCAGAGAAAATACTATTCATTACTAAGGTATTGCTTCTGTGATAGCCAAGCTATCTTTGAATCCTCGTCACCTAGCAGAGAGAAAGAGAAAGTGCTCAAAAACATGTGTGATGGACACATGAATGAATATGGAAGGTGAGTCTGGAGATGTGCTTCTTCCATTCTCCTGTGTCTCCTCCTTGTGAAGGGAGCTCATTAACATCACCTCTGGCCTTACCCCTCCTCCAGCTCACTGTGGCCTTACTTGCTTGCTGCATGTGGAAGACAAGGCTGGAGAAGGTAGACCAGCCCTTTCCTTTCCTCTTTCTCTTTGAAGTGAGCTGTCCACAGGTACAAGAGTTCTCTCGGCTCTAGCACCACTGAGACAGGCCCAACAGGTCTGGCTTATCTTGGGGTTCAGCCTTCACCTAAGATCATAGCCATATTCTCCAGGATCAGTTATATGATTAGTAACAGCAACATTTTGGTCCTCATCAGCTCTTTATCTATATCTTAAAGTTCAATTCATTCAACACCCAACATTATGAAAAGAGAATTACATAGCTTTAGTGAGACAGAATGATAGGCTAAACTAAAGAGGCCTGAGTTCAGCTGGTCTTTCACTTACCAGGTATGTAAACTTGGGATTTTACTTTACTTCTATGGGACTCAGTTTCTTCATTGTTGTAAATAGTAGATGAGATGAATTCTAAGGTCCCTTCCATGATTCTGAGAAGTAGGATTCACAGGGTTTTGTGAGGTTTCCCTGTGCCACCTGATCTGGGTGCAATGTCCCTTCTCTGTGAAGTCCTAGCACCCTGCCTTTTCCTTCATGACGACATTTAGCACATGTTTATAGTTCCCCATATCCAGCATGACAGTGTTTCATCTAACCACGTCTCTTATACCACATAACTGAAGGAATCTACCAGGAAAGAAGAACAAATGCAAGGGAGCGAGCCTGGATTTTTCATCTATTTCTGAAAAGGAAAAGGTCTTCCTATATTGTTTTGCAGACAGATTTGCTAACACCGGGGAAACAGCAAGCCAAGTCACCATTAGGGGAGAGGCAACCACCTCTCCCATTGATATATCCATATTTACGGGCATCTGGGTTGGGGCTATTGCTGTGTGTGTTCTCAGACTGTCAGTGAAGCTTTTAGCCTTTGGAAACCACAATAAACTCCTCTCTGTTCCCATCTGCACAAGCCCATGCTGCAGTCATTCCCCTCTGCAAGCCCCACCTGCTGTCATGAGACTTCTCCTCCCTGGGATTGGAGGAAATGAGCAAATCAACCCTTGGCACGCTTCAGGTGGCTCCGTGACCTTGCATTCCTCCCCTGTGACCTTTCTCATGTTGCTCTTTGCATGGGCAACTCCAGCCATTACATTAGCAACACACAATTACACCTTCAAGGTAGATTCAAGTTCAGGCTCTACCAGGACATAAATACCTTAATGAGGTGACAGCCATGCAAAACTTCTGAGTGGCATAAATCAGGGCTCTGATAGACTGCAGAGAGACATTGGCAAGGTTCGTGCCCCAGCAGAAAAAGAAAGAAAGAAAGAAAGAAAGAAAGAAAGAAAGAAAGAAAGAAAGAAAGAAAGAAAGGAAGGAAGGAAGGAAGGAAGGAAGGAAGGAAGGAAGGAAGGAAGGAAGGAAGGAAGACAGTGAGAGGGAGGGAGGGAGGGAGGGAGGAAAGAGGGGAGGGAAGGGAGAAATACAGAAAGAATTCTACTGGTAGTATGCAGTACAGTATTTTTCAAAGTGATTTCTAATGTTTCCATCTAACACTTGCACCCTTGTTCCTACTGCTTTGATTCCTCTTCTGGTTAAAATCCCTACTGGCACAGCCAGGATTCAGCACTAATGCTCAGCAAAGTACTCCCAGTCAACAGAGCGTACTTTGGCTCTAGGTGTTCCTTGCCTCTGCTGGTCTCCTCCAGATACCCCTTGACCCATGTGGTGGGAGGGGTGGGTTCTCTAGTTCACAGATTGCTGAATTTCTGTCAGGAGTCTAAGGGGATATAAATCTCTCATCCAAAAGCAGAGTGGCTGGGGTGCCACTATCCAGTCTGCAAGACCATCCAGGAATGGGGACCCTATTGCTGATGGTCCAGCCATGAGGTGACAGAAGGGCCTCTTATCCCTGAACCTGCTCACCCATGCTCAAACAGCCTTCCACTCAGTTTGGTGCTAACTGCAGAACACAAGAGCTGCTACTCAAAATGGCCACTTCCTCAAGTCCAGACACATGGGGTTAGGACTAATGCCAGATCTGAGAGAGTAAAGAGGTAAAATCCAGGGTCAGAGGTCAAAATGGAAGGAAATAACAAGTAGACTTGTGGAGATGCACTCAGCCTATACTCGTCCCCATAGATTGCCGTTTCCTTTAAGTATTCAGTGGCCACTCTGTGAGCATTGCTAGGTCTGATTACCCCTCACAACAGTCTCATCGCTTCCCAAGAGTTTCAGAGTGGTTGTTCCTGCAATGATGAGAACAGAATAAGCAATCATCTTTTCCCAATTTACCCTCAGAATGGGGGGGCCTACTACAGCGATGTCCAATGGAAATACAAAGTTACTTACACGTATAATTTTTAATTTTCTAGTAGCTACATTTAAGAAAATGTAAAAACAAACAGATAAGTTCATTTTAATGATATATTTTATTTAAGTTGATCCATCCAAAACGACATCTCAACATGTACGTGATAAAACTATCATTGAGATATTCTACATTCTTTTTTTCATACCGAGGACTTTGAAATCTTGTATATATTATACATTTATGGCTCCCCTCAGTTTGGGCTAGCCACATTTCAATTGCTCAATATTCACAAGCACCCAGTGGCTACCATTTGAATAGCATAGTTCTGGTTAGGATTCCCATAGAGTCACATTCTTTTACGTTCCCCAGTCATTCTAGAGACACCTGCTTCAGATGTACAGGTGAGTAAGGAAGAAGGGGCTCTGGAAGATGCCAGAGCATAAAGCATGGCACGCAGCAGGAGTTAGGAGTATCAAGTCAGAGCATGTCTGTCTGACCTCAGATAGGAGGAATGACTACCACTCCCACCCAGATGCTCCTCTGCTGCCTAAGGGGTGAAAGTATCCTAGATTCCTACAGGCTTTGAAAGCTAGCTCCCCAAGGCCAAAAATGTCTGGATCTTGGTTGCAAAGTCTGATGAGAGTTGCAACTAGTAGCAGGTAGATTTATTATGTTTGGCCTGCAGACCAATAGCCCACTGCTCTTAAAAAAAATTTTTTTTTTACTTGAGTGCACACACTTAGTAATTTAGTGATTTCACTTAAAAATTAGCTTCCCAGCTTCTCTTGAAAAATCAGATTTGGGAAAACTGGGCCCATATTCCTACATGACAGGACACTGACTGAGCCAATACACCTGTCAACCTCAGGTAGGGCACCTGCTCTCCCATCACTACAGACCCCACCTTATCCTATTATCTTCCCAACAACAGGAGCCAGGAGTCAGTTGTCATTTATCATTGAATCTGATTCATTATTTATTTAGAAAAAAAAAGAGAATAAAATATTTATTACCCCCATGTGTATAACCAGAAGTGGGAAAACCAAGATTGATCAAGTGGACCACAGGCTTTCTGTATATTGCTTGCGTTTCTCATTGTGACCTGCCCTGGAAGTTTGGATTTTGTGACCTGTGATGGCTCTGTGCCCACCATCCATCATGGGGAAGACAAACCAAGCAGGTCCTTTTGCTACCTTAGTTCCTCCACACTTTTGAAACTCTGAAAGTCTCTCTATTTTTGCCTAAATGCACCAGCCTTTCCGTCCAGCCATGAAACTCTGCAGTGCTCTATGTCGAGCCCCTGGAAAAGACACAGAGACCAAACAGAGTCCAAATTATTCTTCCATTTTTTAAAACCAAAAAAAAAAAAAAAAAAAGAAGGAGCTATAGCCCTCGCAGACAAGAGAAGGGAGTGTTCACATCAAAATCACAGAGCCACAATAACCGCTCAGCCACTCTGGCATATCTATTTTCCTGGTAAAACTCAGATCCTAGTGACGGCACCTAACAGTAGAGTGAATCTCCTCCTTTTTCCAAACTCTGCACTCCAACTGTCCCAGGACAGGTATCTAGGTCTAAACACGTACTACCCTCTCTCAGTTATTTGCATGTCTCTTCCCTTATCTAATGTGTTAGCTTCTTGAGACCAGAGTCCAGGAATTATTTATCTTATTTATCTTTGCACTTTTTACATCCATGGCACCCGACATAGACTCACTCTCTGAAAACAGAGAGTGATAAAAAGGATAAGAACTAGTAAATCAGCCCTAGAATTACAATCTTGTTATATTTTTTTAATTCACTATATGACTTTGGGCAAATAAAAATCTTTCTAAGTCTGAGTTACCTCACCCATAAAGTGAGAACAAGGATTCCTATCTCTTAGGATTAATGTGAAGATTTTGTGGGGAACACAGAGCACCTTAGCCCAATACCTGACATATAGCAGGGGTTCAGAAAAAGTGAGTTCACCTTTCCCTTGAGCTGAGGCAGAGAGGGAAACAAGAGGTGACAAGAACAGGGCTGATTTCAACATCAGCCCTCATTCGACTACCTGTCAGCAAGAAAATAAGTCTCCAGTCAGCCCCTTTTATCCAGGCTTCTCTGACCCTGATCTTATCCTGGCCAAAGGAACAAGTAGAAAGAGATGTCCTCCCAATCTGTGCCTTGATTCAGGAAAGACCCACGGTTGAAAACATGAACAGCAATGTACTCAAGGGTACAGATAAACTATTTCCTTGGTTTCATTTCTTAATGCATGTTAATTAACTTGTTTATCTATTGTTTCATTTCATTAAAAAAGTCAGACATCTCTCTTTCTTCAGGTGGTTTGTCTTCTGAATTAGGCCAGCTGGTCCTCTAAGGATCCTTCTCAGTCCTACCCCTTTCACTCCATGTCCAGAGCCCAGATCCACAATTTCTACTGGAACCACCCAATACTTGGATGACTTTCAAGGACTTCTCTTCTCTAGCCCCTCTGGACAGAAGCGGAAGCCAATGTGGAGCGGGTTGAAGATGACATATAGTGCAAAAGACACTATCACTCTTTCCAGTATTATACATGAGAGACGAGAAAGATGGAATAGTAACTGAAAGGGGATATGGTATCATGGAAGCTTTTCTTTTAAGGATGGGAACATATTTTCAAGATGACAAGTTTAGCCATCATTCTATAGACAACACTCCCCACTTTAGGAGCCTAGGAGCCTAGGAGCCTGACTGACTCTTGAATCACATGGAAATTCCCTTCCCTTTTCTACCTAGACATAAGCCTTCCCTCTTCAAACTTGTTTAAGGCAACCCACACACTATCCCCCCTTCTTAGCTATAACCATTTCTTCCTTGTGGTGGACTCCTTGGAACTTATCATCACTCTACTTACTATCACCTTATGAAAGAAAAACCATCTGGTGACGTCAGTAAATTCGGTGGAGTAAGGACCTCTAAAAATCCTCCCCTCCATAAAATTAATTAGAACACTGGGAAAACTTGTCAGAATTAACTTCCTCGGAACTCTGAAAATTAACCAAAGTCTTGAAACATTCCAGGGAGCATTTATTCAAGGAAAAAAAATAAATCTCAGGAAGAACAGTTAGCATTATGACATTTTAACTTGCCCTATTCCCAGTCTCTACCCTTGCCCTATTCCCAGTCTCTACCCTATCCCAGCTTGGTAGTAGCCTCGACATCCCCTGCCCTCAGATTCAACAGCCTATAATCATGATGAAAATCAGCATCCCGGCAGCCACTGGAGGTGGCAGAGCAAGGAGGAGTACCTTCAAAGCTTAATTTCTAGAGAACTGCAAATATTTGACCTGTCTTGTAATTCCCTGGAAGATCCCATTCACAAGTCCTGTTATTATTTGACCTGACTTGGAGCTTGCCCAAGTGCTGTAATGGGATTGAAAATCCACAAATAAGCCCTTACATTTATAGTCAATTGATTTTTTTAAGTTTATTTATTTACTGAGAGAGAGAGGGAGAGAGTAAGCGAGCATAGGAAGGGGAGAGAGAGAGAGAGAGAGAGAAAGAGAGAGAGAGAATCCCAAGCAGATTCTGCACTGTCAACCTAGAGCCCAACATGTGACTCGAACCCACAAACTGCAAGATCATGACCTGAGCCAAAACCAAGAGTCAGATGTTCAACCAACAGAGCCACCCATGTGCCCCTACAGTCAATTTATTTTTGACAAGGGGGTCAAGACAATTCAACAGGGGAAAGAATAGTCTTTTCAACAAATGGTGTTGGGGCAACTGGATGGTAATAGAAAAAAGAATGAAGTTTCACCTCAGTCCCAAATCATATCTAAAAGTGAACTTAAAATGAATCAAAACCTAAATGTAAGAACCAAAACTACAAAACTCTTAGAGGAAAACAAGGTCTTCCTGACCTTGGACTAGGTAAAAAAAAAAAAGAGAGAAACTGAACTACGTCAAAATTTAAAACTTATACTTCTAATGACATTTCTCCAGAAATGAAAAGAAAACCCACAAAATTGGAGAAAATATTTGCGAATCATTTCTGATGAAGATCTAATTTTACATGCATATAACAACTCAACGGTATGAAAACAAATAATTTAAATTAAAAATGGACAAAAATTTGCACACATATTGCTACAAAGAAAATATACGAATGCCGATAAGCACATAAAAAGACATTCAAAATCGTTAGACATCAGAGAAATGTAAATAAAATCTATAATGAGATACCACTTCACAGCCACTAAGATAGTTATTTTAAAAAAAAGCAGTAACAGGGGCAAGTGTGGTGATGATATAGAGAAATTGGAACCCATATTGATGATGAAAATATAAAATTGTGCAGCTGCTTTGGTAAAGAGTTTGGGTGTTCCTCCACAGGTCAAACATAAGTATCATGTGACCCAGTAATTCCACTCCTAGGTATATACCCAAAAGAATCTAAAACATGTCCACACAAAACATGTATATAAATAATTGTTCATAGGAACATTATTCATAATGCCTAAAACTGAATCAAATCAAACATCACTGATTTACATATAAATGAAATGTGGTATATCCATTCAATGGACGATTTGCTCAGCAAAAATGAGGAATAAAGTACTAATGCATCCTACAATATGAATTATCTTGAAAACATTATACAAAGTGAAAGAAGTTAGTACCAAAGAGGACCACATACAGAATGATTCCAATTAACACAGAATGTCCCGAAGAGGCAAATCTATAGAGACAAAAAATAGATTAATCTTGCCAGGGACTGGAAGAAGTGGGAAATGGGTAATGTGACTGCTCATGGGATATATTTGGGGAATGATTAATATGTTCTGGAATTAGGTAGTGGCAGTGATTGCACAACTTTGTGAATATACTAAAAACCACTTTTAAAAGGTGAACTTTATGGTATATAAATTATATCTCGGAGGAGGGGCAACATGGCGGATGAGTAGGGGGCTCCAGTATTTTGCTTGCCCTTTAAACGGGGACGACTCAAACCATAGTCTCTCTCAACTCCAAAAATCGGGGGGAAAGGGTGCTACAGCTGACAAGAAACGTAGGCGAAAACAGACAAGGCCCAACTAAACTGTGAGTTTAATCTGGGTCGGATAAAACGAACTCGAACTCGGGAAGTTGAGCTGAGGGGAGGGTGAGCATCTTCGGAGATAGCTGGGAAAGTGCCGATGGGACAACATCTGAACCAGAGGGCCAGAGCCGGTGAGACCGATTTATCACAAATAAGCCAGCACTGCAAGAGATCCTGAGGGGCATTCTATGAAGACAAGGTTGCAAAGAACACAAACTGCCAGGGTCAGCCTTACAAACATGAAACTTACAGATAATACAATGACTGTAAGCCCATATTTTTCAATATTAACACTGAATGCAAATGGACTAAATGCGCCAATCAAAAGACACAGGATAACAGAATGGATTAAAAAACAAGACCCATCTATTTGCTGTCTTCAAGAAACTCATCTTAAACCTGAAGATACCTTCAGATTGAAAGTGAGGGGATGGAGAACTATCTACCATGCTACTGGAAGTCAGAAGAAAGCCGGAGTGGCCACACTTATATCAGACAAATTAGACTTTAAAATGAACGATGTAATAAGAGATGAAGAAGGACATTATATAATAGTCTCAGGGACCATCCAGCAGGAAGAGCTAACAATTGTAAATATCTACGCACCGAATTCGGGGGCACCCAAATTTGTAAAACAACTAATTACAAACATTAGCAACCTCATCGATAAAAATATCCTAATAGTAGGGGATCTCAACACTCCACTCTCAGCATTGGATAGATCCACAAATCAGAAAATCTCCGCAGAAACAATAGCCCTGAATGACACATTAGGACAGATGGGCCTCACAGACATCTTTAGGGTCCTTCATCCAGAAGCAAAGGAATTTACGTTCTTCTCATCTGCACACGGTACATTTTCCAAGACAGACCATATTCTGGGGCACAGGGAAGCTCTGAATAAATATAAAAGAATTGAGATCATACCATGTACACTGTCAGACCACAATGCTTTGAAACTTGAAATCAACCACAGGAGAAAGCCTGGAAAATATCCAAGAACGTGGCGGCTAAGAAATAACCTACTAAAAGATGACTGGGTCAACCAAGCCATCAGAGAAGAAATTAAAAAATACATGGAAACAAATGAAAATGAAAATACAACAATCCAAACGCTCTGGGATGCAGCAAAGGCAGTCTTGAGAGGGAAATATATTGCAATCCAGGCCCATCTCAAGAAACAAGAAAAATCAATAACACAAATTCTAACAGCACGCCTAAAGGAACTAGAAGCAGATCAACTAAAAAAACCCAAGCCCAGCAGAAAGAGAGAAATAACAAAGATCAAAGCACAAATTAACCATATGGAGACAGAAAAGGTAGTGGAACAGATCAATGAAACCAAAAGCTGGTTCTTTGAAAAAATAAACAAAATAGACAAACCTCTAGCCAGGTTTCTCAAAAAGAAAAGAGAGAGAACTCAAATAGATAAAATCGTGAATGAAAAGGGAGAAATTACAACCAATCCCTCAGAGATACAAGCAATCATCAGAGAATACTATGAAAAATTATATGCCACCAAACTTGGCAATCTGGAAGAAATGGACAGCTTCCTAAATAGCCACACGCTACCAAAACTCAAACGGGAAGAAATAGAAAATTTGAACAGACCCAGAAATAGAATCAGTTATTAAAAACCTCCCAGCAAATAAAAGCCCTGGACCAGATGGCTTTCCTGCGGAATTTTACCAGACATTTAAAACAGAGTTAATTCCTATCCTCCTCAAGCTGTTCCAAAAAATTGAAACGGAAGGAAAACTCCCGGACTCATTCTATGAAGCCAGCATCACTTTGATTCCCAAACCAGATAGAGACCCAGCAAAGAAAGAAAATTACAGGCCAATATCCCTGATGAATATGGATGCAAAAATTCTCAACAAGATACTAGCAAATCGAATCCAACAGCATATAAAGAGAATTATCCACCATGATCAAGTAGGATTCATCCTTGGGTTGCAGGGCTGGTTCAATATTCTCAAATCAATCAACGTGATACATCACATCAACAAAAGAAAAGATAAGAACCATATGATCCTGTCAATAGATGCAGAAAAAGCATTTGACAAAATACAGCATCCTTTCTTAATAAAAACTCTCGAGAAAATCGGGATAGAAGGAACATACTTAAACATCATAAAAGCCATATATGAAAAGCACACAGCTAATATCATCCTCAATGGGGTAAAATTGAAAGCCTTCCCCCTGAGATCAGGAACACGACAGGGATGTCCACTCTCGCCACTGCTATTTAACATAGTGCTGGAAGTCTTAGCATCAGTAATCAGACAACAAAACAAAATAAAAGGCATCAAGATTGGCAAGGAGGAAGTCAAACTTTCACTTTTTGCAGATGACATGATACTTTACATGGAAAACCCAACGGAATCCACCAAAAGCCTACTAGAACTGATTCATGATTTCAGCAAAGTTGCAGGATACAAAATCAATGTACAGAAATCGGTGGCATTTCTATACACCAACAATGAAGCAGCAGAAAGAGAAATAAAGAAGCTAATCCCTTTCACAATTGCACCAAAAACCATAAAATACTTAGGAATAAACCTAACCAAAGAGGTGAAAGACCTCTACACTGAAAACTATAAAAAAACTTATGAAGGAAATTGAGGAAGACACAAGGAAATGGAAAAACATCCCATGCTCATGGATTGGAAGAATAAATATCGTCAAAATGGCAATACTACCCAAAGCAATCTACACATTCAATGCAATCCCAATCAAAATTGCACCAGCATTCTTCTCAAAGCTAGAGCAAACAATCCTAAAACTTGTATGGAACCACAAAAGACCTCGAATAGCCAAAATAATACTGAAGAATAAAACCAAGGCGGGAGGCATCACAATCCCAGACTTTAACCTCTACTACAAAGCAGTGGTCATCAAGACTGTATGGTATTGGCACAAAAACAGACACATAGACCAATGGAATAGAATAGAAAACTCAGAAATGGACCCGCAAGTATATGGCCAATTAATCTTTGACAAAGCGGGAAAATGTATCCAATGGAAAAAAGACAGCCTCTTTAACAAATGGTGCTGGGAGAATTGGACAGCAACATGCAAAAGAATGAAACTAGACCACTTTCTTACACCACTCACAAAAATAAATTCTAAATGGATAAAAGATCTGAATGTGAGACAGGAAACCGTCAAAATCCTAGAGGAGAAAACAGGAAAAAGCCTTTTTGACCTAAGACGCACCAATTTCTTACTCGACACGTCTCCAAAGGCAAGAGAATTAAAAGCAAAGATGAACTATTGGGACCTCATCAAGATAAAAAGCTTCTGCACGGCAAAAGAAACAACCAACAAAACGAATAGGCAACCAACGGAATGGGAAAAGATCATCGCAAATGACATATCGGATAAAGGACTAATATCTAAAATTTATAAAGAACTTACCAACCTCCAAACCCGAAAAACAAACAACCCAGTGAAGAAGTGGGCGGAAGATATGAATAGACACTTCTCCAAAGAGGACATTCAGATGGCCAACAGACACATGAAACAATGCTCAATGTCACTCATCATCAGGGAAATACAAATCAAAACCACACTGAGATACCACCTCACACCAGTCAGAGTGGCTAAAATGAACAAATCAGGAAACTATAGATGCTGGCGAGGATGTGGAGAAGTAGGCACCCTCCTACACTGTTGGTGGGAATGCAAACTGGTGCAGCCACTCTGGAAAACGGTGTGGAGGTTCCTCAAAAAAATGAAAATAGAGCTACCCTATGATCCAGCAATAGCCCTGCTAGGAATCTACCCAAGAGACACAGGAATGCTGATGCATAGGAGCACGTGTACCCCAATGTTCATAGCAGCACTTTCGACAATAGCCAAATCATGGAAAGAGACCAAGTGCCCATCAACTGACGAATGGATAAAGAAGTTATGGTACTTATATACAATGGACTACTACGTGGCAATGAGAAGAAATGAAATCTGGCCATGTGTAGCCAGATGGATGGAACTGGAGGGTATTATGTTAAGTGAAATAAGTTAGTCAGAAAAAGACAGATACCATATGTTTCCACGAATAGGTGGACTTTGTGAGACTAAGCAAAAACCAGGGGGAGGGGAAGAGGGGAAAGGAAAAAAAGACACAGAGAGGGAGGGAGATAAAACATAAGAGACTCTCAAAGACTAAGAAAAAAACTGAGGATAAGGGGGATGAGGGAGGGGGGAGAGGGGGTGATGGGCATTAAAAAGGGCACATGTTGGGATGAACACTGGGTGTTATATGTAAACCAATTTGAAAATAAACTATTATAAAATTTAAAAAAAAAAGAAAGCTAAAAAAAATTATATCTCAATTTTAAAAAGGAAAAAAGGCTACCTGTCTTTGGGCCATGTGCTTTTCAGCAATCTATGTTTTTTTTTTTTTAATGTTCATTTATTTTTGAGAGACAGAGTGCAAGTGGGGGAAGGGCAGAGAGAGAGGGAGACACAGAATCCAAAGTAGGCTCCAGGCTCCCAGCTGTCAGCACGGAGCCCAACACGGGGCTTGAGCTCACAGACCGCGAGGTCATGACCTGAGCCGAAGTCGGACGCTCAACCGACTGAGCCGCCCAGGCACCCCAGCAATCCACACTTTCTTCTCCTTTTATACTCCCAGCCAACTGGATGGTGTCCACAGGAAAAAAGTTACCTGGTTTATCTCCTCAATGTTCCAACCTTGCCTTTCTCCCACCATTCTTACCTCCCACTTCTGTGAAATTGAGATATAATGTGTGTTCTTCCTGAAGATTCCACCCACCCAATTATTAAAACTCACACTCATCCTAAAAACCTTCCTCCCATTTTTGGAGCATGATATACTCCTCTCCTTTCCAAAGCCAATCTGCCCCTTGGTGCCCTTGACCACACTCTCTCCAGGCACTACGGTCTTGCTGCATCTCTAAACTTTCTCATTTTAAATCTTCAATTTCCCCTTTCTGGTAATCTGTCTTAACTATTACTCTAAAAATATGCTCACATGGCTCCCATCCTTAAGAGAAAACCTTCCTTAGTACTGGGTCCATTTCCATTTACTATTCTGTCTTTTCTCCTCTTTTTTCAGGTAAATTTCTCAAAGAGGGGTCACAGTTATTCTGTCAACTTCGCTTCACTCCATTTTGGTTCCCCATCCTATTCTTCCTCTACAGAAGCCACTCTCTGATCACTAGATGACTTCCTATCTCTGAAAATAGATAGTTTTGGGTACCATTTTCCCCCCTGTACTGTCCTGCGTGTGATACTGATGATCACTCCCTACCTCCTGAAGCTTTATTCCCTTGACTTTTAGGACTCCACACACTCCTGGTTCTTCTCCTGGTTTTCAAACCATCCTTTAAGACTTCTCTTAAGGGTTCTTTATACACCAGAACAAGGCTTAAGTATTAGTATACCCAAGGCTTTTCCTGAATACTCGGCTCTTTATATTCTACTTTTCTCCTTAGATGATATCATGATCTTAACTGTACATTGGTGATTCCTAAATTTCTCTCTCCAACTTAGACTTCTCTATCGAGCCACAGATTCATATACCCAACTGCCTTCTGTAGGTGTCTAGTTGTTCCTCATGTACCTTAAATTCAGTAGATCCAAAATAAACTCATCACTTCAATTGGCCATCTATCTTCATTAGTCACACAAGCCAAAAATCTTGACTCTTCTCTTTGACTCTTTCTAATCTGCACATTTAGACACCAATACTATAAATTTCACGTGCAAAATGGTTTTTTTTCCAATATGTATTTCTTTCTTCATATTTTATTAGGCTTTCCATCAAGGTTAGGGCAAGAACCCTAAAATTCTCTTCACTGGTTTACTTCCTTCTATGCATGTCTTTCTCAAATTGCTGGTATGACCTTTCAAAACATTCTCCTGCTTTATACATTTCAAGGCTGACCGACAAGATGAAATCAAAACTTGAGAGAAGTCCACGGCTAAAAGGACTCCTCCTACCATCCTGATTTCTTCCATTATAATTCCATCACTTTCACTGTCTTTTACTTTCACTGTTCAGTCAATGAGATTTTGTATTTTCATTCTGGAATCTTGGACCTGCTCATTTCCCTGTAGTCCCCAGCCATTAATACACACACACACACACACGCGCACACACACACACACACACCATTCTCTATGTCTCAGAGGTAAGAACAAACATGTATCTGCTTTAATCTCCATCACTTCCTGGATTATTCCTACCCATCCCTTACGTAGCCTCTCAAGGTTTACTTTCTCAAGTTAGAAGACCTGCCCAGATCCTCTATACTTGATCTACTCTTAGACAAGTTAAGAAGTTCATGTTATTTAATACCTCAAACACATATCACTCATTATATTTGTTACATTGTATTTTTATAATCTCTGTCTGTTATACTAATCTGTAAGCTCCATGAGGGGACAGTCCAGGTCTTAATCAACAAAACTCATTTCACAGGTCCTGACACAAGGAGGCACCCAATAAGTGGTATGTAGACTGAAGGAATGAACCCAGCCATAAGTAGTCATATGGCTATGCACAGCCTTGACTAGAGCAAACAAATGACCAAGCAAACAAAAGAAATTCAATGGTTGGCATAAGCTTCAAAGTCCAAGGTAAGCTTCAAAGTCCAATGTATGCTTCAGACCTAGCTATACCCAGATGCTCAGAAATATGGCCAGGAAGCTATTTATGGTTACGTTGAATCTTAGGAGAACTTTTGTCTCAATATCTTAGCAAGAGATCTGGACCTGACATTCAATGGCCCATCCCAGAACCAGCTGCCAAGGTGCTCTCTGGTGAGAAAGCCTGGATTGTGTACCAGCTTCTATGAACAGGAGACTGAAGTCAGCCTCACCCAAATACCATACATACTGGCAAGAGTTAGGTAAGGTAGTTAACTAAAAGAAAACTGAGGTTTTCCTACCAGAAGAAGGAAAATGATGACTGGCCAGGCAGAAACAACAGTCATCCTCAGCAGGATCTCTTAGCTTATAAGCTCTTTAGGACAATGTTTATTCTTCCTCTACAGTTGCCTAGAGATCCTGCAACTTGCTCCGTGCACAGTGGCCACATACTCCAGGCTGCTGACGGGTGAGTTATTATAGACAGCATCAGCAGTGAATGAGTCTACCAGCATGTGTGCAAGGCAAGCATTACAGAGCAGGTGGAGGCTCTTGCTGGGAAACATTTTGCCTTGCAGAGTGCTGAGTATTTATTTGGATTAATGGCTTTCAAAGTTGCCAGATTTCAAATGTAAACCAAATATTTATTGATGATAGATGGTAAAGAGAAAAAGTATACTTTGGGGGTGATCATTCATGTATTCCCACTCATCTGTCACTGGGGCAGCTGAATTTCAATCCCATAAACTAGGGACCCAAGCAATAATAATCATATTTATAATTCTTCACACTTATACAGTGCTTTAACATTTGCAAAGTTTTCCCATATGTTATTCATTTTGGCTTTAAATCACACACCTGTGCAAGTGGGATTTGTTATCCCCATTTTATGGATGAGGAATATGAGACTCTTGGAGTTAGGTAATTTATCTATGGGTGATAGAGCAGGGGTTATTACCCATGCTTCCTGATGCCAAAACCACAGCTTTCACCAAGATACCATACTGTGCCTTCACCCCATTTCCTTGTCAGTCCCCCTAAAATACACCAATAACATTAGCTTTTAAAGTTGCCATGCCTTTTCATGCACATAATCTCATTTTGACAACAATCTTTAAATGGATATTACCCCCCCCCCTTTTTTTTGTGATGAGTGCTTCCAGAACAAGAATTGTGACTATGAGTAAAACTAGAGAGGTGAGCCAGAGACAGAAAGTATTGCGTGACCAGTTACTTTTTTCCTCAAAAATCCTTCCCTGTGCCCAGCTCCCCTTGAGAGATGCAGATGAATGCCAAGTCCTGGCTGTTTCTGATCATTAAGCAAATGCAAGGCACGATCATCACAGAAACTTTCCTCCTCAAGTGTTCTCTCAAAATAAATCTGTTCTTTCATCTCAGTTTAAGTCCTTAACCATCATTCTCAAAGATAATTGTCTATTTGTACAAACCAAATTTCTGACCTTTTCAAATTTTCATCGGTCTTGCAGATGATGGATTCCCACCTCATGCATGTATCTGACCTTCATGAATCCTTAAGTTGTCAGCGGAAGCTCTTTTTCTTGACCCACTTAAGCTTCCTTTTACATGTCAAGTGTCTCATTTTAAAATTTGTTTAACCTCACAGAGGATTTGATATGAGCTCTTTGCTTTTGATGGTGGTCAATCATCTTCCACAATCATGAAATCAAGCACTTCTCTTCAATGGGACTGGGTAACTCAATGTCCTTGGATGCACTATAGTTATAAGATCAGCCACACTGCTGCATGACTCTACTATGACCATTCCTGAATCACGGAATGTTTGTAGTAGACAAGGGAAGACATTCTCCTTACTTTATAGCATGTATTATACTAGCTTTTTATATCAGAGAGTGGTGGGGGTGAGAAAGGATTGATCATAACCCAACATTCCCTAACTTTAGATGAAAAACCTAAGATCCTCTTGAAGTATCTGATAGAAAATTTAGCTGAAGAATGAAAACCAGGTCTCCTGTAACAAGATTACAGACAGGATCCCTCTTCCTTAAGTTCTCTTGGAAAATAAAATTTAGTGATAATTTGTTCTATTTTGAGCTCTGGGTCCCGGTCTTGCACATTCTCACACTAGTTTCTCTTTTACCAGTGCAGCAATCTGTTTTAATGAGAAACATCAGTGAAGTTCTCTTCCATTTTAATGGCACAGAAAGAGCTCAAGGCCTGGGCTCATCAGATCTGAGTTCTAGTCCTGACTCAGCCACACTTGACCCTAGGGAAACCAGAAAGCCCCTATGGGTCTCCACTTCCTGATTTCTAAAACAGAGAATATAATAATATTGTCATGGCACCAGATGAGTTCATGTATGGAGGTGAAAGACCCCACTGCCACCACTATACCACCATTTCTGGAGGACTGTTATACACTGGGGGAGAAAGACACCATGCCTGACAATTTGTTTGTGTCAAAGGTAAAGAAAAGTGATTATTGTTTTTAAATGCCCAGAGTCTTTGGATATCTTTCTTTTTAGAACAACGAGTCTGGGGCATATGGAAGAATGAATAAAGAACAAATGTGGGGTGCCTGGGTGTCTCAGTCAGTTAAGTGTCCAACTTCGGCTCAGGTCATGATCTCGTTCGTGGTTCATGAGTTCAAGCCCCATATTGGGCTCTGTACTGACAGTTCAGAGCCTGGAGCCTGCTTCAGATTCTCTGTCTCCCTCTCTCTCTGCCCCTGCCTCTCTCTTAAAAATAAATAAACATTTAAAAATTTAAAAAACAAAAGAACAAATGCCACTGCATTCTCTCTGCTCCAGGCAGCACAACCTATGCAGATGATATTCAGAAAACATCATGTTTTTCTCCTCTATACCAGTGTTTCAGAAAAATATAGCTGATCCTTGAACACAGGTTTGAACTGTGTGGGTTTCTACTTATACGTGGACTTTTTTCAATAAATACAGTACAGTATTTTAAATGTATCTTCTCTTCCTTATGATTTTCTTAACATTTTTTTCTCTAAAGCTTATTGTAAGCATACAGTACATAATCCATACAACATACAAAATACATACTGATCAACTATGTTACCAGTAAAGCTTCCGGTCACCAATAGCCTATGAGTAGGTAAGTTTTTGAGAAACCAAAAGTTATACATAATTTTCTTTATTTAACATTTTTAATGCTTATTTATTTTTGAGAGAGAGAGAGAAAGAGACAGAACGTAAGTGGGGGAAGGGCAGAGCGAGAGGCAGACACAGAATCTGAAGCAGGCTCTAGGCTCTGATCTGTCAGCGCAGAGCCTGACTTGCAGGCTCGAACTCACAAACCTGAGCCAAAGTCAGATACTTAACCAACTAAGCCACCCAGGGCGCCCCTTTTAAAAATTATTTTAAATATATATTTATTTTTGAGTGAGAGCCTGCATGAGCATGAGTAGGGGAGGGGCAGAGAGGGATGGGGACAAAGGATCTGAAGTGGGCTGTGTACTGACAGCAGAGAGCCAGTGCAGGGCTTGAACTCACAAGCCAGGAGATCATGACCTGAGCTGAAGTCGGAAGTGTAACTGACTTAGCCACCCAGGTGCCCCTGAAAGTTTTACACAAATTTTGACTACACAGTGGGTTGATGCCCTTCACACCAGTATTGTTCAAGGGTCAACTTTACTGTGTCTTTTTGTGTGTGTGTGAGATAGCTGTGTGTGTGTGTGTGTGTGTGTGTGTGTGCATGTGTGTGTGCAAGTAGTGTTGAGGACCGGGAATAAAGAAGGGACCTAACTTCCCACTGATAGAGAGGTACCCAAAGAGCAGGCCTTGGAGTGTCAAAGCTCACCATGGACTACCCCATCTAAGTACCCTTATTCCTCCCCTTGATGCTGTTAGGGATACAGTCTTAGTTTGAGGTGTGGTGAAAAGAGTAGATTCTGGGGTGAGATCAACCACTATGATAGCAGTGTGAGGAGTTTTCAGTTTTTAAAAGGTGGAGGTTTTCCACATTCGATAACTGACAAAGTCTCTCAGAAAAGAGATGAAGAAGAGACTTCACACCTTCACACAGGGAGGTTAGGTATCAGTGTGTACCCAATGGGGGATCCCTGTGGAGAATTTATTTATTCTCTTGCACTATAGAAAAAGTAAGGCACACATTAATTAACCTTTTTTCCTCCAACTCAAATTTCCTCCTGTTACTGCCCTCAGCTGTTGAGCCTTCTACAGAGGTGGGATGGGGGAGGTGCAGGACAGTATAGGGATGTGTGGCTTTCACCAAGTGGTCCCTCTACAGAGGCTTATGGGCTGCCCCAACATCATTCTGTGTGTGATGGCAGTCTCCGAGTTTGAAGCAATGACAGCAGTGACGTGAGGGGAATCCCTGAAGGAGCTGGGAGAGGGGGGCACTCACATCATGGAGAAATGAATGCCAATGGGCATTTGTTAGCAGCTATTACTCAAACCCCCCTTTCCCCAAAGATACTGGGAAAGTGAACCTTGAAAGGTAGAGGTTGATGCTAGTGACAGGCATGTGACACAGTTCTCTGTGAACTAGTGGGCCCACCTGGTAAGAAAGATGATCAGAGTTTCAAGGCTGTCCTCTGTATGGCTCTTGCTCCTCCTCAGGCCTCCAGTGTTTCAACCTAATTATCAGAGAGCAGCCGCCTCCTCCCAGCCCCCATCCATAGTCCCCACCCCCCAAAGGTTCCAAATGATGCTCTCTTGGTCCCCAGCAGGATGGAGGAAACCTGGCCTGCTGTGATGCTGTGAAGACACTGGTGGCTTCCCAAATCTCCTATGCCATTCACTGGGCATGGCCAGAGGACTTCTGGGAGCGCAGCTATTCCTATCTCAGGTGACCTTACTATTTCCCACTGCCTGGAACAACAGCAGACATCAATTATAGTAAAATAGCTCTGGTTCCTTGTCTCCCCAATGCCACAGGGCCCTCTTGGGAGCAATAAACTATGTGCTGATCTGGGACAATCACTGTACTCCCTCTTCATTAACCTCTTTAAAAACCAAGCTACTGTTTCCAGAGTAAAAAGGTCCTCCTCAGAGTCCAGTCATGGGCTGTCTCTAGTGCTTCCCCATGCTCCCATCCTCAGCTCCACAGACCTGGAGAAAGCTCTCACAACACTAGAGGAGACATACAAGGGCAATTTCCCATCTTGCAGGGGCACTGCCTCTGGGACTGAGCTGAGACCACAATGCTGGGGCAAGTGCTTGCACACCTAGATGATAATAATGGTCTATCTCCTCACTCTTCAAATCAGGGCCCAACGGGTGATGTCTGGAGCCCATAAATCAAGGACTGGCAATACATCCATTATTTAGAGATATGTAAATAACCTCCAATAGAACTAAAACCAGAGAGAACCATGAGCAGTTGTCTTCAGGGAGTAATATTTGGGAAGAGAAGGAGGTGGAAAAGAGAACGCTGTTTTTCATTTTGAGCACTTGTGTATTATTCAATGTTTTAACCATGTGTTATTAATTTCAGTATTTCAGATGAACTCAAAACAAAAGGAAGTAAAAGGGATACAAACAAGTCAAAATATAGGAAATAAAATGAGGAAAATATAATCATGTGTGGATTAGAGATTCTGAGAATCCAGAGAGCTAGAAAAGAAAATAATCTAAAGATTACCTCCTCCAGTTCACCTTCAGCCCTCTATTTGTTTAAAGGTGGGAAAAGCAGGCTCAGAGGAAAAGACATTACTTACCTAAAATCTCACAGGGAATTGATTCCTACAATGATCTTATTTTAACAACAGTCCTGAAGGAAGAGTGGTTGAAGTAGGGAGACAGAACAGAGAAGAACAAGGTCCAAAATGCAATCTGCCATTGTGCCTGAAGGGTCACATGGATTGTATTAGCAGATTAATGGACACTTTTGTGTTCCCAGCCTCTTTGGTTTCAGGCCTTCATTTGAGTGGTAGGATGCTGCCCTGGGGAGTCAGAGTTGCAGAATCTGGACCCACTGGCTGAAGAACGGAAGTTTTATACCTGATTTAAAGGACCATGGTTCAGCAATACTCTGGGTCTGTGATCTTAGAGAAGCCACTTAATATCTCCACACCTCATTCTCCTGATCTAAAAAATGAAGATAAGGAATGGTACCTCCTACCTAACAGTAATGTTGTAAGGAATAAATACGTTAATATATGTTAAGCACTTAGAACAGTGCATAGCATATGTTAAGAGTCATATCCTACCTGTCCTTCCAACCCACACTTCTAAAACTTTACTTTTTTTTTAGAATATTTTTTAAGTATTTATTTATTTTTAAGAGAGAGAGAGAGAGAGAGAGAGGGCATGCAAGCTGGGGAGGGGAAGAGAGAGACAGAGACAGAGAATCTGAGGCAGGCTTCAGGCTCTGAGCTGTCAGCACAGAGCCTAATACGGGGCTTGAACTCATGAACCATGAGATCATGACTTGAGCCAAAGTCAGATGCTTAACAGACTGGGCCACTCAGGTGCCCCTAAACTTTACTTTAATAAATATATATAAACAGAAAAAACTTGGTGTATCTGGGGTTGTGAACACACTGAAAATAAAAGTAGATAGGAAGGCTTATTATAACCTAAGAGTCCATAAGTGTCTTTTGACACTTCATGGGAAGAAATCATAAGTCCTACATTGGAAACTGATGGGTCACCATTCCAGGAAGCACAAGAGGTTGTCTCACCTACCAGGCCAAGAAATAATTAATGATACCAGCTAAGAAGACATTCAGCCATCTGGAAAGAAATCAGCATGTCCCAGGGTCACTGGGGAGGATGCTGTCACTGAAAATGAATGCAGAACCAAGAATAAATGTCAGATGAAAGTGAATTAAGAGATAACTCTCCAACAAAGCAAAGAACTTCTATGTGGGGGAAATAGTAATAAACATAATTTTAAGGGACTTTTAAAGGCATAGTTGAAATCCTCTGAAAAATGAGTATAAAATTTAATCTACGAGAAATTTTTAATTGGGTAACTTCTTCAAAGAACCAATTAAAGACTTTAAAATTAAAAATATAATTGATGTGTTTAGTAGCAGAGTAGACATAACTAGAGAGAAAATTAGAGAACTGGAAGGCTAATCTGCAGCAATTATTCAGAATTCAGAACAGAGAGATAAAAAGCAGAAAATATGAAACGAGTAAGGTAGGTTACAATGTGTGATTAGAAATAGGAGCATATCTCCCCACAAGAATTTATTAATCACAAATAAATACATTAATTCTTATCAATTATAGGTAAAATTATGGATAATTATTAATTATAGGTAAAATTGGAAAACCAGGAAGGCACCATCCTAATCATGTGGTCAAAGTTAATATTACCATTAATAAAACAAATCAATACTATGTTCTCCAGATATGCACTAAGAAGGGCAAAACACTACTCCTGTGGTAATCTTGACAAAGATGCTTAACTTCTACCTACTCAAGAGAAAACACCAGATAAACCTAAATTGAAAGACTCTTTACAAAATAATTGGCATGGATTCTTCCAAACTGTCAAGAACATGAAAGGCAAAGAAAGTCCAAGAAACTGTCAGATTGAAGGAGTCAGGGAGATGTGCCAATTCAATAAGGAATCTTGTAATTCCTATAATTAGATCCTGGATCAGAAAATGGACAGAGCCTATTTGGGATCTCTCTCTGCTCTCTCTCTCTCTCTCTCTCTCTCTCTGACCCTCCCCCACACACCCAATCTCTCTCTCAAAAAATCTTTTTTTTTAAAAAAAAGAGCCATCTATATACTGCCTACAATATACTCATTTTAGACCTAAAGACATCTGCAAATTGAAAGTGAGGGGACAGAGAACCATGCTTATGACATCTTTCATCTTTCATGCTGATATACATCATAAGAAAGCCAGGGTAACCATACTTATATTAGACAAACTATAAAATGAAGAACATAACTAGAGATAAAGGAGGGCATTATATCATAATTAAAGGGTCTATCCACCAAGCAGATCTAACAAATGTAAGTATTTATGCCCCCATCATGAGAGCACCCAAATATATAAATCAATAACAAATAAAGAAACTCATTGGTAATAAGACCATAATAGCAGGAATTTTACCACTCTGCTTATAACAATAGGCATATCATCTAAGCAAAAAATCAACAAAGTAACCATAGCATTGAATGAAACACTGAACCAGATGGACTTAACAGATATATTCAGAATGCTTCATCCTGAAGTAACAGAATACACATTCTTTTCAAGTGCACATGGAAAATTCTCCAGAATAGACCACATAATGAGTCATAAATAAGCCCTCAGCAAGTACAAGATCAATATCATACCATCTATATCTCAGATCATGATGCTATGATCACACCATGTGTATTTCAGATCATGACGCTATGATACTTGAAATCAACCATACGGAAAGACCACAAATACTTGGAGGTTAAACAACATCCGATTAAAGAATGGATAGGTTAACCTAGAAATTAAAGAGGAAATACAAAAGTAGAGAGAAGCCAATGAAAATGAAAACATGACAATCAAAAACATGTGGTATGCAGCAAAGGTAGTCATAAGAAGGAAGTATACAACCTAACATTACACCTAAAGGAGGTTATCAGAGTGGCTGCACCAGTTTCCATTCCCACCAACAGTGCAAAAGGGTTCTCCTTTCTTCCCATCTTTGCCAACATCTCTTGTTGCCTGCGTTGTTAATTTTAGCCACTCTCACTGGTGTGAGGTGGTATGATATTGTGATTTTTTTCAAAGGAATTTTTTTTTAACGTTTTTATTTTTGAGAGACATAGAAACAGAGTGTGAGCAGGGGAAGGGCAGAGAGAGAGGGAGATACAGAATCCGAAGCAGGCTCCAGGCTCTGATGAACCATCAGCACAGAGCCCAACGTGGGGCTCGAACTCATAGACCGTGAGATCATGACCTGAGCCAAAGTCGGCCGCTCAACCGACTGAGCCACCCAGGCGCCCCTGATATTGTGATTTTGATTTATATTTCCCTGATGGTGAGTGATGTGAGCATCTTTCCCTGTGTCTGTTAGCCATCTGGATGTCTTCTTTGGAAAAGTGTCTATTCATGTCTTCTGCCTATTTCCTCACTGGATTATTTAGTTTTTGGGTGTTGAGTTTGAGAAACTCTATAGATTTTGGATACTAACTCTTTATCTGATATCACTTGCAAATATCTTCTCCCATCCTGTTTGTTTCCTTCACTGTGCAGAAGATTTTTATCTTGACAAGATCCCAATAGTTCCTTCGTGCTTTTCCATGCCTTGCCTCCAGAGACATGTCAAGTAAGAAATTGTCACAGCCATGGTAAAAGAGGTTGCTGCCTGTTTTCTCCTCTAGGATTTTGATGGTTTCCTGTCTTACATTTAGGTATTTCATCTATTTTGAATATATTTTATTGTATGGTATAAGAAAGTGGTCCAGTTTCATTCTTCTGCATGTTGCTGTCCAGTTTTCCCAGCACCATTTCCTGAAGAGACAGTCTTTTTTCCATTGGATACTCTCTCCTGCTTTGTCAAAGATTAGTTGTCGATATATGGGTGGGTCCATTTCTGGGTTATCTATTCTATGTCATTGATCTATGTGTATAAACAGACATTTTAAGACAAATAAAAGATGAGAGTTTGCATAATGCACCATCACTAAGTGAAATTCAAAAGGATAAACTCCAAATGAAGGAAAGTGATCTGAAATTTAAGAATGAACTAAAAGCACAGATATGGTAAGTGTGAGATAAATCTAAAAAAAATATATGGTCTATATGAAACAATAATAGCATCTTGTGGTATTCAAAATAAACAAGAAAAAATTTGTAACGAAACAAGTAAGTCAGGGCACACATGAGCAAAGTTAAACTGCTCTAATGTCCTCTTATTGTTCTAAATAAGATTAAAGATGTTGATATGCTTTAGATGTAATAAGTTAGGGATGTATGTTAACACTTTTAGGGAAACTAGTAAAAATAAAAAGAGAAGAAAAAAGTGGAATAATAAATTTCATTTAATCAAAAAGAATGCAAAGAGAAAAATAACAAAGGCAAGGCAAGTAATATGACAGCAGCAAATGAGATGGTAGAAATATATGCAAATAAACTGATGTTTACAATAAATGCAAATGGACTAAAATAATACAGCTGAAGACAAAAAATCTCTAACTCAATAAGATAACTTATTTATAATACTGTATTATCAGTAGAAAAGTGTTGAACTTTTCAATTAATACTGCTGAAACAATTGGTCATCTATATGGGAAAAAAATGAAATTAAACCTCAAACCTTCCACCACATAGAAATTCAATTCTAGATGGGTTAAAGGTATAAGGGTGAAAAGCAAAGTTTTCATAGAGAATATAGGATGTTATTTCTATGTTCTTAGGGTGAGGAAAGGATTCTTAAAAATGACACAAAAACAAAACACTAAAAGACAAAATTTATAAATAAACTACACAAAACTGAATAATTTTTGATCATGAAAACACACTATAAAGGAAGTAAAAAGATAAGCCTGAAATTTATAACATATATAAATTGACAAAACATTAGGATGACATATATATTTTTTAAACTTCTAAACAGCAATAAGAGAAAAGAATAGAGTAGAAAAATGGGGAAACTGTTGAATAAATACTGCATAAAAGAAAGAAAATTGCAATGGCCAATAAAGGAAAGGACAGTCAACTGCACTAGTAACCAGGAAGACACAAAATAAATCATAACAAGATACCATTTCACAGCCACTCTGTTTGAAAGCATTTAAAAATTTCTTAATTCCAAGTATAATAAATACGTGGAACAAACAGAATGCTTACACGGTGCAAGTGGAGGTGTAAATTATTACAACCACCAGAGAAAACAATTTGGCATTATATAATTAAAGATGTTCATACCCTATGATTTATAGTACATGCATGTGGTCCAGGGTACATGTGCTCAGATATCCATAGAAGCACTGCTTGAGATAGTAAGAAATGTCCATAGCCATTAAATAATCAAGTATAGTATATTTTTAAAACAACAGTAGTTAATGCTACTATTTATAATAGTTTACATAATGTTTATAATTATGGGGGACTGTTCTAAACACTATTAGATTTGTTAACTCATTCACAATACCCGTGAGGCAGGTGTTATTATGCTCATGTTACAGAGAAGGAAACTGAGGTACAAAGAGTTTAAATCATTTCCCCACTGTCACACAATTAATAAATAGTAAGCCCAGGACTTAAACAAAGAAAGGACTCTAGCAGCTGGGTGTTCTTTTCTTTACACTGGATTTGGGGTACTTATGTGTCATTGTATTTTTATTTTATATCTCATACACACTTTACAAATATAATTTTTTACATACTCAATATCTAATAAAAACAATTTTAAATATGTTTATAAATAAGATACAGGGAGACAAAAAATCAGAAAAGCTTACTGTTAAGTCTAAGTACTGACTGCAAAAGAAAAAACTTTTTTTTTTAATGTTTATTTTTGAGACAGAGAGAGACAGAGCATGAGTGGGGGAGGGGCAGAGAGAGAGGGAGACACAGAATCTGAAGCAGGCTCCAGGCTCTGAGCCATCAGCACAGAGCCCGACGCAGGGCTCGAACTCACGGATAGCGAGATCATGACCTGAGCCGAAGTCGGACACTCAACCAACTGAGCCACCCAGGTGCCCCAAGAAAAAATTTTTAACAAAAATATGAACCCAAAATTCTGGTCAATAGCAAAATGGGGTTTAGATAAAGAGGAGACAAATAAAGAACTGCTTTTTATTCATATTCAAAGAAAAACTATAAATACTAGTTAACTCTACAGTCCATGACATGTATCATGTGAGAATGGAAGAAAAGACCTAGAAAACTCAAGATAAAGTGCATAACTTGCTTCCAATCAGTGGAGGAAATTTTTCAAAAATAAAAAGTATCAACATAATCACGTAATTAAGAACTGAGGTAAAACAATCAGAAAATGGTTGATGCAGTGAAGAAGGAAATAAGAAAAATAAGCTTTAAAAAAGATACTATTAGACGCTTATAGACAGGCTATCTTCCTTTTTAACATATATAACTTCAATAAAAATTAAAATTAAAGAATATGATTATTTCCAAAAGTGTTGAAAAGGCACTTGATACAATTCAACACCTATTTGTTATTGTTAAAACTTTTAGCAAATGAGAAATAGATGCTTAGGTCCTTAACTTGGTGGAAACATCTATCGATATCATCCAAGACAAGAATGTTCATCACTAATATTATTCAACATAGTGCCAAAAAAGAAAAACTACAAGAAAGAAATAGAAGTTATGGAAAAATTGTAAACGAAATAAAACTGTCATTACGCACAGTTGAGATTACATACCTAGAAAACTGAAGAAAATCAAGTGAGAAGCAAGTGGAACTCATTAGAGAGTTCAGCAAAATATCTGGATGCAAAACCACTACATAAAAATCAAAGCCTTTTCAAAAATGAGGATTTATCAATTAAAAATACTTTAGAAAAGAGGTCCTCTTCATGATATAAACTAAAGTACCTTTTAATAAATCTAACAAAAATATGCAGTCCTTTCTTGAAAAAAATCATAAAACTTTATTGAAAGACATTTTTAAAAAATGAAAGATATTTTTTAAAAGACATAATATAGAGAGACTAATACTGTTTATGGATGAGAAATTTAATATTGTATTTTATTTCTCCCCAAAACTATCCCAATCAGAATCTCGATGTGACTGTATCATTCAGGGACCCAGCAGGAAATAAATGACATACTTCAGATTATGATGATTTCAGAAGGTTTTAATAAAAGAGCTATTTACACACGATATAGACGGAGTCTAAGGAAATCATAAGTAAAAGTGCCATCCACACACTAAAGCAAGCAATAATCAGGCTATTACCACCCCTAGGCCCAAAGAGGCAAAGAGAGATGGCAATTCCTAAAATCGAGAAGATGGAAAAAGGAAAAGAATCTAGAACCCAAAATCCAGAAGGAAGGAGTTGGGAAAAGAGGAATTTATATGCAAATTTATGAGAAAAAATAGATTACTCAAAATTACTCAAAAGAGAGTGCAGCAGTAGGCTCTCTCTTTAGGTAGGAAGAATAGTCAAATATCTATGTCATACTGTAATGAAAATAACTTCTAAATGGAATAAATATCTAAAAGTAAAATAGAAAGCTATAAAAAGAAGTAGATAGAAATATGATATTTATTATCATTGGAGGTACAGATGCTAAAAGTAAACCCAATTTTTCCAAATGCTATATATTAAAATATAGCATTAAATACGACAGAGATAAAAAAATTTTAATTTTTTAAAATATTTATTTATTTTTGAGAGAGAGAGAGCTCAAACAAGGGAGGGAGGGCAGAGAGAGAGAGAGGGAGACACAGAATCTGAAACAGGTTCCAGGCTCTGTGCTGTCAGCACAGAGCCCCAATGTGGGGCTCAAACTCACAGTGAGATCATGACCTGACCTGAAGTTGGATGCTTAACCAACTGAGCCACCCAGGTGCCCCGATAAAATTTTTTACAAATACGAACAAAGCACTAGTATCTGGAATATACAAAGAATATCTAGAAATCAATAAGAAAAGGACCAACTAAAAGAAAAGTAGTCTAGAATATAAATAGCTCACAGAAAAATTTACAAATGAGGAATAAATAAAATTCTCAATCTTGCTAATTGGCAGGAAAATATAAAATTAAACGATGCTATTTTTCACTCATCAAATAATGCATATGTTAAGTATTATAATATCTAGTGATAGCAAAACTGTAGAAAACAGGTACCCTTTTGCACTGCCGGTGGAAGTAAAAATCATTATAACCACATTAGTGGCCAATTCACACCATCCATTAAATCAAAACAGGCCTATCTCCTGACCCTTCTTATTCCATTACAGTCAAACCTTGGACTGCGAGTAACTTGTTCTGTGAGTGTTCCACAAGATGAATAAATATTTCTAATAGATTTTAACTTGATAAATGAGTCTTGTCATAGTAGTACGTGAAGCCGAACATCACATGATCACAACTGAACGAATGGTTCTTGAAATTTGCTGCAATATCCAAGTGCTTTGGATTACAAGCATGTTTCCAGAATGAATTATGCTTGCAAACCAAAGTTTTACTGTATCTGTCTTAGACATCATTTATGAGATTTGTTATTTAAGAAAGATTTATGAAACACAAAAAAAAGAAGCAAATACAAAGAGGTCCCTTATGGCATTGTCGAAAAAGCAAAACCTTGAAAACAAACAAACCTAACTCTGTATATATCTGTCAATGGGAGAATGATTAGATAACCAAACAGTAATACGTTCATATTGGAATACCACACAGCAGTTAAAAAGTATGCTCTAGGTCTATATACAACAACATGGACAGATTCTAAGATATGTGGTTGAGTTTTTTTTTAAGCAATTTACAGGGAAAAAAAACACTATCATAAAGTATGTACATATAGGAAATGTTCATGGGAAATAAAAACCAAACTTAAAACGACATCTGACAGTGTTCTGGCCAATGAGAGACAAATTGAAGTCTACTGGGGAATTCAGGAATAGTATTTATTGTTGTATTATTGATATCACTTCCTCCGGACTCTTCCCCATTCCTTAGCTGCAAGGGAATACAGGCAATGGAGTTTTTAGCTGGACACATAGCTGTTGTTAGGAGGAATGTCACAGTGTTTCCCAAGTACCTGCAACCCCAACTGGCCGAAACAGACTCCTCATCTGCCTCCCTTACACCACTCCTCTCCTGTGCTCTCCATCAACACCACCCACCTAATTCACATGTCTCGGCCTCATCATTGGCTTCTTCTCAACTCACACAGGAAGTCCCCACGTCTTTCCAAACACATTTCACACTTTTCCACTTCTCTGTGCCACCAGGCCCATAATCCTGGCCCCCCCAATCTAGTCTCTGTAAGCAGCCAGAGTGATCGTTCTAAAAGGCAAAACAGATCATGAAATGGCCCTCCATTGTCTTTAGGATAAAGAGCAAATTTCTCATCATGGCTTATAAGACCCTTCATGATGTGGCCCTAACTCCCTCTGCAGCTTCACTTACTATCACTATCCCCTTCTCATTCCGCAGCCATTCTGAACTTCTCTTCCATTCCTTCTCATACATTCATGAATTTTTATAGATTTTTTTTTTCTCTTTACCTGAAATACTCTCATCCACATCTCCTGTGTCTAAATACTATTTAGACCATCTTCAGGGCACAACCTAGAAATACTTTCCTCCAAAGAGTCTCCCCTATATCTTCTCTCCTTTGAAAGGATGATAATGTTATTAGTCAGATAGTGATGATACCTATTCTTTTATTGTGTGTTTACTATGTGCTGACTTCATGCTAAATGCATTAATATAAATTTGCCATATATCATCACAACAACAGTAGACATCATCATTGCCCCCATTGAGTAGATAAGAAAAATGAAATAAAGGGATTTTGGTTAACTTCCTCATGGTCACAGAATGAGTAGTGAAATCCTGAATTTAAAACCAATTCCAATGCTGTCTGATCAGAATCCATGCTTTAAAATCACTCTGTATGCTTCTCCCACAGCTCCCTGCCCACCCTCAAGCTCAGCCCCTACCATAAAATTGTAATTTCCTAAGTAACCTCCAAAAGAAGAAGACAAACAACTAGCACAGTGCCCAGACTAGAGCAGGGCTCAGCCAGCGTTCGTAGAGTGAATACATCAATGTCTGCACCTCCTTCCCCTACTCTACATTTACTTCCGCTCAAAGGTTCAGTTTCAGTTTAGATGTTAACTCCTTCCAGAAGCTTCCTCTGATTACACAGGTTGGCCCAGAACTCTTCTGTGCTCCCACAGGGACTTACGCATAGAACTATTCTTGTCTCATCATAATGAACTGTAATGATTTTAGTAACTCTTGAGAGGAGGAACTGTATCCCATTCACCTTTGTGTCCGTAGTGCCTACAGATGTAACAATCTCAATGGTTCAGTAAATATTTGATGAATGAATACATGAATGTAAAAACGATGAGAAGACACTGAGATCACCTTCTGAGGCTTATACCCAGGTTCAGGCCTAGCTAAGAAGCTAACACATCATTCTGTAAGGGGTAACTTTTTGTATCCACTATCCTCTCATATCTCCTCACACTCAGAACCAACTGTTTTCTGTTGGTCCTCAAATACACAACAGTACCTTCCACACCTCCTGCCCTTTCCAGTTGTTGGGACAGGGTGCTTTTGCTTGGGTGAGTATTCCAGGCATAAGGGTTGGGGACTGGTAGAGGAGAGATGGGAACTTCTCAGTGTCTCCCAACTTCACATAAGCATGTCTCCACCACAAGGAAGATCTTCCTTCTCCCAAATACATCCCAAAAGGCACAGATCTGAGTATGGACTTAGTTACTGCCACCCCCATGCAGGACTCCATGAGAAACCACTGAGATGCTCAGAGGAGAGCAAAGAACATAAGGAGTAGCTCTGTGATACACTCCAGGCAGGTCCATGCTCACAACTAAGACACAGACCTTATGCTCCATAAAGTTTGGGAATCCTCAGCCAGGCTGGTCTAAAACAGAATTGTGAGCCCAGCACTGTTTGTTGCCAATGCCCATGGCTCCCCATATCTGAAACCTTTCTCTTCCTCTGTTCCTCCCCTTCCTTCTTGCCCATAGTTGGTAGCTCTAAGCAGGGTTACTATACTTTCCAGATGGTAATTAACACATTTACTCACTTTCTTAAAGGTCTGCTCTACACACCAGGCACTGAAGTCAGCCTCTTTCCTATCATCAACATCCTGTCCTTGTAGAGCCCACAGCCCAATGTGGGAGTGAGACAAGACACAAGTAATCAGACTGGAAACAGAAAATAAGTACAGATTGTAAGGCCAAAAACAGATACCAACAGGATGCTGGACAGAAAATCATAAGCTATAAAGCACCTACTTCCAATAGGACAGTCAGAGGAGGATATTTTAAGGCTGGGATGTTTAAGCTAAAACCTGAAGTCTGAAAAGAAACCAGCCACACCAACACAGAAAGAACACACATTCCAAGCTGAGGGAACAGCACATACAAACGTCTCACAATTTCTGCTGTTCTCCAGAAACCAAAAGAAAGCATGTGGCTGGAGGAGGCGGGCTGCGGGGAAACATGGCACAAGATGAAGTTATAAGGGATAGGCGGAGCCAGATCCCGGAGAGCTCTGTGGGCCATGGTGAGGAATGTGGACTGGTTTTTCGATATGGTACAAAGTGTCCACTTTTCATTTCAAGACCATCATCCGGTCACTGTGGAATAAACTAGGAGGAGACCAGTGTATTGTCAAAAAGATAAATGATGGTGGTAGCCAAGACTAGGGAAGGGGCCGTCAGATGGAAAAAAGGATAGATTTCATATGTAGTATGGCTTTAGATATGTTTCATGTGTGGTATCTGCAGACATATATATGAGACTAAACTTTTACATCAAAACAATTATTTTCCATTTGTGGGATTTTAAATATTAGCCTACACACAGGCACACTTAGGGGGAGGAGGAAGAGTGATGAGTAAAGTACATTATTTATAAAGCCATTTCTACTTGGTTTATAAGTAAAATTTTTGTTGCTAGGAGAGTCCTTAGAAATTACCTAGTGCTCTGCTTAGGCCAGCCTGACGACATCAATAACGAGTGTCGCATGACAAAGTCACTCAGGCGCTCACAATGCACCACTCTATGGTTGTTCTGGGGATGGGGCCAGCCATCTGAACTGCCACAAGCCCTCCAAGTGAGTCTGCTGCGTGCTCCAGTATGAGAACCACTATATTACAAGAATCTTCTGGCCTAGTACTCCATTCCTCAAAAATTAGTACTGCAATGGGCACCCAGGTATAAATAAATCAAACCTGATGTTGATAATCAGGCATAGCCAGGCAAGTCTTGGCAGCCAAAGGCAACGGACACAAAGGGAACCATGCTAGGATTTATTCCAGGGCCTCGGGGGAGATCTTGGAGGTAGCAGAGCAGCCCAGGATCCTGACTCAGTTGAACCACTGCCCCTGGGTTGTAATCTCTTCTCCAAGTCTTCTCTGTCTCAGTGATGCTGTTATGACGAAATGGAAATGCATTAAATTATAAATCGCTTCCCCCACCTGGGCCAAGAGAAGCCCTGAAAGAATTCATGAAAGTCTGATGATACCTGTATTGTCACTGGTGTACACCTCACTTAGGTGAGACCACAGAACACAGATCATTCACCCCAGATATGACCATTCCATAATGAGCTCCTAATAGAGAGTAGGAAAGAGCAAGGCAGCTATTTACAGCTTGTATTTCCAAGAATAGCAAGGATGCAGGGCTAGAAGCCTTCTCCTGTCTCTGCACGTCCATGAGCAAACTGCTTCCATCCTGGCCCCCAGAATGAACTGACTGAGCTGCTTCCAGTGCCTCTCACGTTTTAGCAAGTATAAAATCGCCTCAAAAAAAGAACCAATTCATCCTGGTGTTTCCAAGACTGAAGGAGGCCCTAGGACACTGGAGTTTCAGGACAAAAACCAGGAAAGTTCCAGGCCAACCAAGATGAGTTGGTCACCCAAACATCTGGAGGGCTTGTTAAAACAGAGTACTGGACTCTACCCCAGAGATGTGCACTACCAGTAGACTTCCTGAATGCACTGTTACAGACTAGCTGTACTAGGAGCATTAGGGTGCTCCTAAATGTCTGTCTGCAAACCAGCTACATTAGACATACCTGAGGCGCTTGTTACAGACACAGATTTCCGGATTCCAGCACCACAGATTCTTATTCGATAGTGCAGGAGCTGAGCCCAGGACACGTATTTTAACAAGCTTCCTGGTGATGCCCCTACAGGGTTCAGGAATAACTGAACTATATCATCTTACAAATTCCTTGCAATTCAAACACTCTATTGCATTTTAAGTGTCAATGTCCATCCCCATTTAGTAAAAGCTCTTCATAAGACGGACAACCCCCAAGTCATCTACTGATGCTTGAATCAGTCATGCCAGTCATTTCCATTTTTGCTCAGAGCAAATGCAGCTGTTAGAAACAGCACAGGGGTCCCTGGGAGACCGGAGTGCACATTCAGAGTGGGAGAACACAGGCGCTTACTCACGGATGCAGCTCTCTCTTGCCCTAGGGGAGACCCAAGCCTGCGTCATGGAGCTCCAACAAGGGAGCTCCAGAAAGCTGCCCGGATATGAGCCGGTCACTGGGGCCTCATCAGGGATGAGTGTGCCCTGGTCTGCATGTGTCATGCCAGGTGAAGTCAGATGCGGAACAGGGGGAGCAGTAAGCTTCCAGTACGCAGGGCCTGGCAGTCATGACCCAGCAGATTACAAACGACCTGCAATGGTACATAACGAAAAAGCCCAAATGGGAGTGCAGCGTGATGTCCACCCCAGCCCTACAGCAGTGGCAGCTGAGGCTGTGGGCTCCGAACAGGGCAGATGCTGCCACCTCCTGGCCCCTGGCTCAGGCTGAGCAACAGCAGTCTTTTCAGATCCCAGAGATCATTCAACCCCTTCCCCCACTGTGCAGAAGAGGAAACTGCGCCCCTTAGACGATGGTAGGTCCCCCTTCACACGCTGGGGTGGCAGAGCCTGATCAAGTCCAACCTGGTGCTCTCTCCCTAGAGCCTTGCTTATTTCCTGCTTTTTAAAGCCAAACTACTGTGTCCAGAAATCTTGACTACAGAGGAAGATGCAGTTTGTAGAGGAATCTTAGCAAGAAAAAAGATTTGGCTGCTATTCAGTGCTGTGCTCACCTGCCTCCTCCACTCTTAAACCCTCCACTGGAGATAAGCAGAGACACTGGCCAGGAAAGAGTGCTTGTCGCTTCCCAGAGGGGAGAAAGGAATGCTCCATGAATGCCTAATTTCACATGGTAATCCACAAAGCAAGTTAACATCATATGGAAAAAGGCTCCTATTTCCCTGATACTAGATCATGTTGAGTTTGCAGCTTCTGTGTTGTTCTTCTTTAAAAGCTGCTTGGGACCACGGCAAACTCCCCCTGTGGCAGGAATCAGTGCCTAGGGAGATGGGGTATGCCCAGCAGAACTATTTGGAGACCAAGGCTTGGGGACAAGTGAAATGAAAAAGAGGAAAAGAAGAAGGTTAAAAAAAGCAGAGGGAAAATAAAAGGGGGGAAATAGAGCAGGAAGGAAAGGCTGGACAGATGCAACACTGAGCACCAACCTGGGCCACAGACTGCTAACCCTTAGCTCCATAAACCTCTCGCTCATTCATTCATCAAACATTTGTGGATGCTTACTCTGCCAGAGGCATCAGCCTGACTCCTGAGTAGACAAAATAAAGAATCACTTACTCCTGTTTTCAAAAACATAAGAGGGAAGGTATGCAGAAAAGAAACCCTACCAAGCAATTCGAACATTCAAAGTAGATGATGGGTTTTATGATGAACAAGACACAAAACTGTGGCCACCCAGAGGGGGGTGGGGTATCTAGTTGAGGGAGAGGAATCAAAGAAGGAGGTGTCACTTCGCCAGAGCTCTAAAACCATGGGAAGGATGGGGGCATGCAAAGATGGGATTTAGGGCATGTGGAGAAGAAAGACAAAGCATGAACAGTAACAGGAGGGAAAGTGGGTGTGGGAAACATGGTGGTTCCATCTGGCTGAAATGCACGGTGCAAAAAGGGATGCACGGGCAGCAGATGAAAGGGCAGAAGATGCCCCTGAAAAGAGGGGCAGAATGGTAGAGCAAACTTGGATGCTGAGTCTACTACTCAGTAGACAAGAGGGAGTCCCTACAGGCTCGAAGACAGGAGAGGGACATGTGCCTGAGGAAAATTACCTCAGTCACAGGGTAAAAGAGAGCCCTTGTGCACGCTGCAGTATGAGGAAGAAGGCATGAGTTCATGGGAAGAGAGGTTCCCCCGTCCACCGAGATTTCATTTTGCAATTCAACTGAAAGCACTGAACAATATGTCCCAGTGTTCATATTGCCAGGATGATATCCGCCAGTTACTACTTCCTGTGCGCTCACTGCCAGCTTTTCTCCTCTACGAGCTGCCCTGGAGAACAATAATAATATCCTCTGCTTCCTCCTCTCCTCCATTCTGTCCTGCTGTCTAAACGATGTGTTTGCCTTTGCTCCTGACTGGGGAAGGGTTACAGTGCTGACTGATATTCACGTCAAAGTCAAAAGTAACTGTGCTGGACCGGGTGATGGATGGAAGTGCTGGGTCACTATAGTGTACACCTGAAATTAATAGTGCACTGTATGCTAACTACACGGGAAATAATATAAAAACTTAATTTAAAAAGAAAAAAAAAGTAACTGTGCTAGAGTATTCTGGGTGCTGTGAGGAGGGTGGTGTTGAAGTCAATCCTGTGGATAGAAACCCAGGGCTCCCTTGCTCGGATGAAAAGCCTTGTTCGAATGTAGTAGTACAAGGAGCAATGAATTTGGAGGTAGAAGGCCTGGATCTGAGGCCTGGGCCTGCTCTTAACTGATGGTGGGACTTCAGCCAAGTCATGGCCCTCTCTGAACTTTGGCTTCCTCTTCTTTAAAAAGAGGTTATTCACAGGTGAGGGGTTATTCGCAGGCTTTAATAACGAAGTGGGCAAAAGCACTCTACAGTACCAATATGGTATGAGGGCTGAGAAAGTGCACCATCTTCCTACCTAACCAACGGAGAGGTCATGTAGGTAAAGGGCTTCGAAATCCTTACAAGGGGCCCTTAAAAGGAGCATGGGAGTGGCAGAAACAGCATGGGACTTGGGGTCTAGCAACCTCATTTAGGATACTAGCCCTGTTTTGTTAACTTAAGCAACTCGCTTATTCTTTCTGGGCCTCAGTCTCCTCACGTGTAAAATGGGAGTAATGATGCCCACTTCAAAGTGTTCAAAAGGAGCTGATACCAGATCTCTTAGGGAGAGACTCCTTTGTAGGAAAACTCCCTGAGAAGCTCATCTGAGACATGTACAACCTGTAAGGCATGGGTATAGCTGGTACCAAGGGCTCAGAGAGGGGGCTGAAACTTCTCTGCATGAGACAAAAAGACAGGCTCCGAAAATAAAAAGCAGAGAAGAGCAGGAGGGAAAGAGGGGAGGGAGAGCCAGGAAGATAACCAGAGGCTGTAATAGGCAGATACGATGGCCCAGTCCACTCTTCCCAACCCACCACATCCCACCTCATGTAGCAAAATCACTAATAAAACACGTAGCTATAAGCAGAATGCACATGTGATGAAGCTGCGTGTTACATCTGGCCATTCCAGTGGTGCAGCTCAGAACCATGAGAGAGCGAGAATCTACTTGTCTGCAGACATTGTGAGGACAAGCTTAGGCCTTCTGCAGGCTCCAAAGGCTCTAGCTGACATCGATGTGGTATTATAATCGTTGCAGTAAAAAATCAGGATGGGCAAATTAGGAATGTTGCATTCAAATACTCATACTTTCAAAGAAGGGGCTTCAACCAGGCAGGATTTAAATACAGCGTATCCATTCTACACCATTTCCTGGTGAACACAGGATGGCTGGGAGACCTGACCCGGATATGGAGGAATAAGGAGCCTCCTTTCCATTTTCAGAGGAAACCCATTTCAAGAAGAAACAAACAATCTCCCTGGAAGCTTAGTTTTATGTTGCACCTGTTCTACAGGCCTCCTTACTTCTGCCTCGGTGGCATTTTGCATATTTTACCCACAGTGCCTTACAATAGTTTAGCTTTCAATAGGTTGCTTCTTGGCATTTCTCCTAACCTAATTCGGTATCTGACTAAGCCAAGGGGGTGACACTTTTTCTGGCTGAAGCTGCCTTTCCAGGATCATGAGTGCACCTAGGACACACAAGTCCAGTGCTTCCGGTGGACATCACTGATGCAGCTTGAGAAGGAAGGCCCTCATCTTTCCTCCTTGCCTAATGTCTATAGTCTATTCGACTTCATTTGGAGAACAGTATCCATGGAATTGCCTGGCAAATTATTTATCCATTGGGTTATTGTAGTAAACTTGTGAGCAGATGGGGTTTTAGATTTTCCATCCTGTCTCAAAGAAAAATGAACCAGGACTGCAAAATACCTAAAACCCCTCATCCATCATCGCCCACTAGCAGGGATCTGCGTTAGCTATCCGTGCTGTACACACCTCCTGCATTTCCCTCTTCTAGTCTGCTACGAGGGAGAGATGTGAATCCACAGCAACCGTGATGTCAGCAGTACCCAGATGTGGGGCCCATTCTCTCCCCATGTAGGCCATGTGTTCTGGCCTCTCCTGGCTTCCTCGACAGAGCCTCCGCACTGACATTTATTTATAAATCCTAGCTCTCACTTCCGTTTGCCTTTCGTCTCACGTCCCCAATCCTGGCCTCACCTTCAAAGCTTCTTAGCACTCTCCTCTGACAGACCAAAATTCCCTTATTTCCATCAGGGTCTGTCTATACTGGGTCGCTAATTAACTTCTGGCTCTCCAAGTTACAGAGCTCATTTGCTGACTCACAAGAGACAACCAAAGGAAGCCCTTCATTAGCATTCCTGAGCTGCTCATTAGCCACTGGGAGAATCACACCATCCAAACTGTCAAACCCACCTGACTGCAGGAAGGAAAAATGACTCTACCTAGATTAATAGCACTTTGCCTCCATAAGAATTCACTGGGCATGTTCCAAATCTGTTCAAAGCAAGCCCCTGTCCTCAAGGTGATGGGGGCAAGACCCATGTGCATGAAATAACTAAAATACAGTGTACACATGGAATGTAAAACATCAAGACAAAGGTAGTTTTATTCCAAAAAAGAAAGATTGGTTTAATATTTTGAAAATCTATCTGCGTAATTTTCCAATTTAATAGAAAAATAATGGGAAAAAAAGCAGTTTAATAAATGAGGAAAAATTATCTGATAAACGTCGACTCGTGATTTAAAAGAAAAAACTAGTTTATTAGCCCATAAGGAGCAGAAGGGGACTTTCTTCATCTGATCTAGGATACCTACCAAAAATCTTACAGCAAACATTTCATTTAACTTTGTTTTTTTAAGTTTTGAATTGTTGTGAGTTTTTCGCTCTGAGACTGGGAGTAAATGTACATCATCACTTCACAGTTACTGGGTAAACTGGACATGCATGCACATGCAAGAAGAAATAAAATCAACACCTATCTCACACGATTCATGAAAACCAGTTCTAGTGGATTACAGATCTAAATACAAAAAGCAAAATAATACAGCTTCTAGACAATAAACATGAGAGAATTAACCTTAGTGGTAGACAGAGATTTCTTACACGAGACACAAATAGCACTAACCATAAAGCATTAATAGTCTACAATAAAATTAAAACCTGCTGTTTCAAAACACAACACTGATAGAAGAAAAGATATTATATATAACGGGGGTGGGGGGGGGAGGGCTTATCCAGGCTATATAAATAACTTTTGCAAATCGGTTATACAGACAACTCAATTAAAAACGGAAGGAAAGACTTAATAGGCATTTCACAAAAAAGGTATCCAAATGGCCAATAAACATATAAAAGTTTCTTAAACCCATTAAGGACCAAGGAAATGCACATTAAAGCCACAATATGCTACAAATGCTTGAATTAATAAACGGAGAGAAGGGACAAATCTCCCTTGCATAAGAACTCCAGATGATTTAGGTAGGTATTCTGCCCTTAAAGAGAGGAAGAGTAACTCACTATTCCTTTAAGTATAGTCTGCTTGTAGAGACTTCCTTTCCAAGAGGCTGCAAGGGGATGTGGGGCAAGACTAACTTTACAGTTAAGAAACCTGACAAACACGACTTCAGCTGGATGACCAAGGTTAATACCAGTGACAAATTACACCATCATTATGTAACCTTGATATGATGGCATGAAAATGACACTTTGCCTCTGTAGTCTTCCTCCCAAAGCCTTTCATCCCCACTTCTAATCATGAGAAAAATATTAGATGGATTCTGAGAGCAGAGCATCCCACAAAATACTCCTCAAAACTATCCAAGTCATCAAAAACAAGGAAAGTCTGAAAAACAATCAGAGATAAGAGGAGCCTAAGGAGACCTAATGTTATAACTAAATGTAATATGGCATTCTGGATGGGATCCCCAAAAAGAAAAGTAAAAAGGATAAGAGGAAAAAAAGTAAGGAAATCTGAATAAAGTATGGAATTTAGTTAATAATAATATGTCAATATTTGTCTCTTAAGTGTGGCAATTAAATACCATACTAATGTAAGATATTAACAAGGGAACCTAAAACAGAATATATTGGAACTCTGCATGTTATTTTCTCAATTTTTTCTGTCAATCTAAAATTATTCTAAATATTATATCTATTTTTTAAAAAAACACACACACACAATACATCACTACATGTCTTCCAGAATGGTTACAATTTCAGGAGTGGAGTCAAGGAGACATTACTGAAGGTTGGCAAAGACCCTTCTCTATTTCACTTCTGCAGCACCACCCACCCGTCACACGGAACCCTTGCCCTTGAGTTGTCCTGACTTCAGCATCGATTATTGTACCAACGTCCTAAGGAATCCATAGGCACTTTCCACGGCTCCAGCCCATAGGGTGTTTTTGCCTCCTGCATGGGCTCAGACCCTGCTGGACAGAAGCAGCAGGCACTAGTCCCTGCTCACCACATTCATGTGCCCTGACCCTAGAGACTCTGATGGAGGAGGAAAGAACAAGACACCACGGGCATTTGTCATTGACTCTCTTTTCTTATATGTTTTTGGATAAAACCTTTTCTTTGGCAAACACTAAAACATCATGCAATACAAGCACCAAGAAAAGGTTTCATCCAAAAACCTTCAGTAATGTCTCCTTGAGCATTGGGGACCCAAGAGTCAAGGGCCTGGCAGAGCAAAGGACACCCGCTGAACCACGTCATTTCAAACCCACAGGGTAAATAAACCACAGTAATCCTCATGGTACTCTGTGGTCCTCAAAGTGCATTCGAATGTAACCTTTTGTTTATTTCCTGAGCCACTTTGTTGAACTGACAGAGACTTTTTTTTCTCATAATAAAAACAATAAACATTCATGAAATACGGAAAATAGAGGAAGAAAAAAACTGTAGACTTTCATGCTTAACATTTTTAAATAGTGTATCACATTCTATAAGATAGTTCTACTGAGTTTTTTGTCTTCACTAAGTTATAATCATGCTACATAATCAAATTTGCATAGCAGGGATTATTAGATCCCTTTTTTTTTAATTTTATAATAGTTTATTTTCAAATTGGTTTACATATAACACCCAGTGTTCATCCCAACATGTGCCCTTTTTAATGCCCATCACCCCCTCTACCTCCTCCCTCATCCCCCTTACCCTCAGTTTTTTTCTTAGTCTTTGAGAGTCTCTTATGTTTTATCTCCCTCCCTCTCTGTGTCTTTTTTTCCTTTCCCCTCTTCCCCTCCCCCTGGTTTTTGCTTAGATCCCTTTTTTAACAAAAGCTTATTTATTTTGAGAGACAGAGTGAGCGGGGGAGGGGCTGAGAGAGAGGGAGAGAGAAAGAATCCCAAGCAGACAGCGCAGAGCCCAACATGGGGCTCAAACTCACAAACTGTGAGATCATGACCTGAGCCAAAATCAAGAATCAGATGCTCAACCAACTGAGCTGCTCAGGCATCCCTAGACCCGTTTTAAAGGTAAGTGATCTGAGGCTCAAAGAAGTTAAATAACTAGTCCAAAGACACAGGGTTATTGAGTGAAAAGGCTGAATCTAGAACCAAAAAGTTCTGATACTCTGTTCCAGTTTTTATGAATTTGAGAAATAAATAGAATCTCTCACTCTATCAACCTACCACCTCAGGCAAATCACTTCCTCTTTTATCTGTGCTTCCTGGCAGGAAAAGAAGAGAAAACATGAAGTCTCAACCAAAAGCTGTTGCAGGAGAGTTAGGATCATTGGCAGCAGTAGATGGGGAGTGAGGGAGGTCCCACTTGGCTTCCACTACACACTGCTTTCCTGGACACTACAGGAGTCAGGGGCCTGGCAGAAAACAGATGGCCCCTTCTCAAATGGGCAAGAAAAGCAAGTTTAATGAAGGCACTGTTTATAAAAGTGTGAAAAGAGGTATAAAAGAACACACACACAGAGAAAATGATAAAGTGTCATGGGTCTAGAAACAGTAGGATTGGAAACTGCAAAGAACTGAGCTATGGGAAAGGAATACGGTCTCCCCAAAGCACTGCCAGCAGGGAGGGAGCTGGGGAATAAGCCCCCCGACCTTCTCTCCTCTCATGTCCCGAATTCTGGCCAGTGCCTCCAAGACAACGAAATCAACCAGAAGCCAAAGGGCAAAGGGATTGGACAAGCCATCCAGGGTCAGCCTCCTAGGACAGAGGCAGTGTGCAGAAGCAAGGAGGGTGCATCAGGGGCAAAGAGAGGCTATCCACAATGGGTCTCCCTCTCTCCTCACCACAGGAGGCCAAACGGGGGCTGTTCCTGAATTAGTGACTTACAGGAATGACACCTCAGAATTCAGAACCACTAAAAGCATCTACAGCAGGGATGGGCAAACTAAAGCCTGTGGACCAATCCAGCTCAAGCGCTGTTTTTTTTCTTGTTTTTCTCTTGTTTTTTTTTTAAATGAAACTTTATAGAAATATAGCCAGAGCCATATGTTTATGTATTGTCTATGGGGCTGCTTTCACACCACACAGCCAAATTGAGTGATTCTGACAGAAACTGTATGGCCTACAAAGCTTAAAATATTTACTATCCGGCCCTTTACAGAAAAAGTCTGATGACTTTTTCTTCTCTACAAAAATCACATTCATTTAACATTCATTTTATAAGTATTTATGGAATGCTTATGTTTGAGGCATTAGGGATACAGCAGTGAACAAAACAAACAAAAAACTATCCTCATGGCACTTGTGAGCTAGATTCTAAACAAAATAAGTAGATGACACAGAATCTAAAAATTGATGAATACTGTGGGAAAAAAAACAAAGGTAAGTAAGGGGGACAGAACGTGCTAGGGAGTGGAGCACGGGTCGCAATACAATGCATATCACACTTTATCTAAATCGCCTCATTGAATCCCAACATAATGCATTGATGCAATGTTCTCCCTATGTCTCAGATAAAAAGGAAAATGAGACTCACAACCTGGCCTAAGAACACACAGCTAATCAACACTGTTGTTGGGATTTGAATGCATGTCTGTCTGTTCCAAAGCCCATGTTTACATGATAACCATGCCAACTCCTGAAAATGAGGGCACTGCATCAGAAAAAGTGACTTCCAATTAAGTCTTCTCTTTTGATGCCAAGAGATAGCCATGGCTAAGTATCTTCATCTTCCTGAGGATGACTTGCCCAAGCTCATATGGAGTTACCAGCCAAGCAAGTCTTAGAATCCAGATCTTCTGAAACCAAACTCAGACATTTAATCTACAGTAACCAAACTGAATTCTTAGCAAGAAATGTTTTTGAGGAGTTGATTCGAATTGAGAAAATTTAAGACAAATGTGAAACAGAGAAAGCAAAAGAACACTTCTGAGACCATAAACTGGGTTGCTTAGGGATACACATAGAATGACAAAGCTACTGAACACATACTTCCCCAAGGACAGAGTGAGGAATCTAACATCATAGCTATTAGGTTGGCAGAGTTAGACTTTCCTAAATATCTGTAATCAATTGTCCTCCCATCTTCCAAAGGCCAGGTTACAATTACCTCAACATTACCAAAGATGTAGGTCTGGGTTGTAGAGAAGAGGAATAAATGTCTAGGGATGTATAACAATAAAAAGAAATGTTTCTCTCTCAAATGTCCATTCCAAGATCGTACAGCTCTTATTCTCGGATAGCATGGCCTATGGAGCTCTAAATAGGAAGCCCTCGGTCATAAAGAGACTGTCATTGATTCTCCCTCTGGTTAATTAAGTCCCCAGGCTATGAGAGCTACTAAATTTCAGTGCCAAGTATTAGTGCCTCTTCCTGATTGTAGTGATTCAACAGCCCCCAGTGAGGGTGAATCACAGGAAAAGTTAGAGAGCTGAACGTGGCCCTGGAGCCCAGGCAGTTGTCATGCTCATGGACATCACCCGGCATTTACATCAGCCAAGCAGCTGGGCCCTTGGAATAAATATCACCAGCATCACCCTCTCTGGTCACCATCATTCCAGCCATGGCTATTCAGTCCTTGCCCTCAAAGCCAGGACACACCAAGTCTGGGACTGCTCTTTGAACAGATTAAGAAAGAGAAGTTTCCAGGAATCATGCGGAATCATGAAATATATGTTTCTAAAGCCCCACCCCTCCACCCCTACCCTTGGATATTCTAATCCAAAGAGGAGAGACAAAAGCATCAATGAGAAAGCACTGAAAGGTGGAAGAGCCAAATTAAAGATTCAGTGACAAAGGAAAGGACATAGATGGTCTCTGGATAACAGAATTCACAAAGAATAGGAGGGAAAAGTATGGGATCTTTACAGTACAGTATATCTTGTCTCGGCAGAGGCGGTTTCTTAAAAGAGCTGCACCTTCTTTCTAGTTTTACAAACTACGAACTAGTTGTACAAAGATGGAAGGAAGGAAGGAAGGAAGGAAGGAAGGAAGGAAGGAAGGAAGGAAGGAAGGAAGGAAGGGAGGGAGGGAGGGAGGGAGGGAGGGAAGGAGGGAGGGAGGACAGACAAGTCAGTGGGTCTGAGTTCTTCAACAAGTGCTGAACTATTCCAAGGTGTGACTTCAGGTAAATCATAACCCCTCTTGTGGTGTTGGTTTCCTCATCAGTAAAAGGAGCAATGGTTCTGAGTCCAAAGTCTGTGAACTCATCCTAGAGGTCCTTGCAGGTAATAACAGGGTTTCACAATATCACATATCACCAACATTCTAGTAGAACACATACACGTTTCCACCAAACGGATGCAGAGGACACCCTTCCTTCTGGTGCACAGCTCTTATGGCACCCCACAAGCACCAGCTCTGTGCACCTGGCTGTTTCTTCCCCTCGTCAGACTGGTGAGCTCTCTGAATCCATGTCATATGAGTAATGAAAACACTCTGCCAGGTAAGTTCCCAGGAGAGGGAGAGCTTGATGTTAAAAAAAAACTATTGCACCTTGAAGTTGGAAGTGGCGAAGTGGCCTCAGAGACCCTCTAAGATATTTGCATTAGGCAAACCACAGCTTCACTTCCTTCATAGGTCAAATGAGAGGCATAGTGGCTTTCTAGTTCTGGATTTTAGTTCTCTATTGCTTTGTAACAGATTGGCACAAACTTAGCGCCTTAAAACAAGACCCACAGTGCTGCAGGTCATAAGACCAGGCCAGCATGGTCATGTTCTCAGCTCAGGATATCACAGGCTGATATCAAGGGGTTAGCCAGAGAAAACTCTGCCTTTAAAAGGGCTAATGTGATGGGGGAGGCCCCCCAAAATAATCTCCTTAGCTTAAGGTAAACTGGCTAGTTTATGTTAATTACACCTACAAAATTCTGTTCACAGGGATAAAATTAGGAGTGAAGATCCTGGCTGTCACACTCCATTATAATTATTATTTCAATAGTTTCTTCTTCTTCCACCATTTTCTCATGTATTACATGTGAATGAGGATATCTCTCAATTCGTTTGGCCTTAACGTCATCATGGGGTAATGTCAGCGTGTTTTAAGCACCAGGGGAGTTAGTTGTCAAATAAGTATAAAGCCTCATTACTTAAAGGTAAAGGAGAGAAGAAATAAATATCTCTAAATTCCTACACTACTGAGCTCCTGAACAACAATAAGAACAATGAGAAACCCTCTCACTCTTAAGATTTTAGAGTTACAGGGGCGCCTGGGTGGCTCAGTCGGTTTGGTGTCCGACTTCGGCTCAGGTCATGATCTCACGGTTCGTGGGTTCGAGCCCCGCATCAGGCTCTATGCTGACGGCTCAGATCCTGCAGCCTGCTTTAGATTCTGTATCTCTCTCTCTCTCTCTCTCTCTCTCTCTGCCCCTCCCCACTAGAAAAAAAAAAGATTTTAGAGTTACATTTGTCAAAGTATTTTCTGCAGACCACAAATCCTACCAAGATCCCCTTAATAAAAAGGCTCCATGTCAAATAGGTTTTGAAAAAAAACTGAATCGCATATGTTCAACCTCTGCCCATCCCACCCCCTCCACCCCCGTGGTAACTTATAAAGTCCGATAATATATTAAAGCACGTGAGAAACTCTGCAGTTAATAAATATATTTGGCCAGAAATCCCTCTTACATCTTATTTTTTAAATCTGTTCATACCTTTAACAACTAGATGCATAAGCCCCATGAGAGCACAGATTTTGCTTAGCTCTCTGCTGTGACCCGTGCCTAGAATAGAGCTGGGTACACAGTCATGATTTAATAAAGTTATTGAGAAAATTAATGAACCAGTATTCCAGTGGATGCATTTTAGGAACTGCCGATCTAGAATCATACATATGAGCTAGTCTAGACAGCAAAGCTGGTCTCTTTCAAAGATGGAAGAAAACAGTGTCTTGAACTCCATTAATGTTGTTTTCCCTGAAATTGACTTCGAAACCAGCAAATCAAGCAGTGCAATTATTCCCAAAACAAGGGCACACGCGAATGAGTACAGCTCTCCATAGGTACTGTGCAGCCCTTACACTATCAGGTTATAGAAAGCCTTCTTTGACTTTAGTCCGTAAGAACCACAAGGGACTCTCATTAAAATGCAGATTGTGATTCAGTAGGTCTGGGGTGGGGACTGAGATTCGGCCTGTGTAACAAGCCTCAGGTTACACATAGGATGCTATTGGTCCACGGATCCCACTAGAGAAGCAAGTGATAGAGAATTGATGGCCTTGGGAGTTGGCTCATGTGCTCATGCTAAACTATGTAAGAAAATTCTTTGCTGCATCACAGCAAAAGATTCTTTGCTGCTTCAGTCTTCTGTTTCTTAGAAGGTTATTGGTCCCACAGTAGACCTGTCAAGAAACCACCATAGTCGTGGAAACAAACTCAACCTGTGCTTAGCAGAGTAACATTTATCTGTGTAGTATAAATAGTTATGGTTTTTTAATGGCTGCATACTATTCCATTGTATAAAATCAAATGAAATCTTGCCATTTGCAACAAGGTAGACGGAACTAGAGTAGATTATGCAAAGAGAAATGAGTCAGTCAGAGAAAGACAAGTATCATATGATTTCACTCGGGTGGAATTTAAGAAACACAACAGATGAACATAGAGGAAGGGAAGGAAAATAAGATAAAAACAGAGAGGGACTTTTAAATACAGAGAACTTTTAAATACAGAGAACTGAGGGTTGCTGAAAGGGAGGTAGGGGGAGGGAATGGACTAAATGGGTGATGGGCATTAAGGAAGACACTTGTTAGGATGAGCACTGGGTATTATATGTCAGTGATAAATCTACTCCTGAAACCAGTACTACACTGTATGTTAACTAACTTGAATTTAAATAAATATCTTAAAAATTACTATATATATACACATATATATGTATATACATACACATACATATATGGTTGAGTTAAACATGGAAGAGTTATTATAAAGATCTTAGTTGCTTACAAAGTTGGAAAAAATGAATATTAAAAGCATATATCTGAATATTCAATAAGTTAGACCTTGAAAAAAATTCACAGTAGTTTATTAAATAAAATCCTCCTGTGACATTTAGAGTGTCACAGTTTTCTATTATTATATGCAAAAGTGAGATGGAAAAAAAAACCTTACAGCTTAAACTTTCTTCACGATAAAATCCTGGAAGTGGAAACACTTCATTTAAAGTCATGCCTTTGATGTTTGTGGTTTTGATTTGGGTTTTTACTTCTACTTGCTTTCTTCATTTCCTGGCTCCAAATGTCACAATTTGTTATGAATGAGTGTGTGTAGAAGGGAGACAGGAAGGGAGAGAAAGAAAAAAAGAAACGCTCAAAGAAATCAAGACAAAAATTATTATTTCTCATAAGCATTAACCCAATATAATAACCCAATATATATATATTATTAATATATATTATATATTAATAATATATTAATATTATATATTATATTATTATATATTATATATAATAATATAATATATTATTATATTATATATTTTATTATATATTAATAATATATATTATTATTATATAATAACCCATTATATTATTTCAGCTCTTCTTTGCCAAAAACACAAAAAGTTTACTATTGTTTCTCACTGTTCAGCCCTCGACCTCTAGAATATTCTCTAAACAAAATCACCAACCAGAGAGTAGCCAAAATATTGGCATTCAATAAAGAACATTTATATTCTCATCATTTATTCTCCAGAAGCTTAAAATGGGGCCGTTCATAGAAACAGATGGGAATCATTCTCTTCACCAACACATTAAACAAGGGCAGGAGGGGAGCAGGGCATTACAGAATCTATAAAGATGCAAACAAACAAGCATGTAACGTTTTGCTGGAAAGAACCCCAGCCAAAAATTTCAGACATATTTTTTGTGACGTAAACTAGAGTATTTCTTAAAATACTTCTTTAAAAAATCAAGTCTGGTCTGGATTTAAGTTTTTAATCCCCATTTTACCCGAATACCACCAGGACAGTTATTCTCAACTCCATCTAAGAGTTCACATGCACAAATACTGAAAGTTCTGTAAATTAGCTATGAGAATTCATACCATCACATACAGCCACCATGAAGCAAGAAGAACTATTCGAGCTAAAACACTTTTTAAGAGTCCTGGGAAAAAAAAGCTATTTGTGTAAATAATATAATAATATTTTTCTCCATTTTATGGGAGCACAAATTACTTAGAATCCATCTATTTTAGAATGCGCAGTTCAAAAATTTCCCTTGGGGGAGGGGCCAAGATGGTGGAACAGCATGGAAGGTTTTTTTTGCCTCTCTCCTCCCTGCAATGTAGCTAGATCAACACCAAACCATTATTCACACCCAGAAAACTGATTTGAGGATTAACACAACAATCTGCACAAACTGAACCACAGAACTCCGCAGGTACACTGCGTGGAGAGGTGAACTAGGGGAGAGAGAAGCTGCAGAGGGCAGGGAACTGTGTTTCCTTGCAGAGAGAGGATGGAGATGGGGGAGAATGCAGGAAAAGCACCCCTCCCCAAAAGCCTCTGGAGAGAAAGAGTGGAAACAGCCACAAGGGACTGAACAAAAAAAAAAAGGATAAAGGGGTATTAAATTCCATTAAGACGCTATAAACAGGGGAACACAGAGTCTGAAACCCCCCAGCCTGTGTACCTGGTGGAGCTCTGGTGGGAAGGGCAAATTCCCAGGAGCAGACAGCAAGGTCAAAAGGGTCCTCAGGTCACACAGGGAGAGGTGGTTCCCCTGCTGGGAGGACACTGGTAGAAGCTGTGTGTCCTCCCCACAGGCAAAGTTCTCAGCGGACCCCGGAGAACAAGCACATTCACTGACACTGGAACAAGGACGTTAAGGGTGAAGCTTGGTGCCAGATGTGTTGTAATCCCTGAAACACTGCTGCTACACGACTGCAGGAATTTTTCTGGGGCAGGCTGGCACCTGGCCGCAGTCTCTGGGAATCGGCAGCAGTATGGTGGCACGAACATTCCAGGGGGTTGGCCGGCACCGCGTCAGTGCTCGGCGAGACCCTCCCCCAGGGGATCGGAGCAGGTCAAAGCTGCAGGGCTTTGTGAGAGGTTTGGAAACACAGCCGCATCTGAGATAAAACTCGGGAGGGAGGTGCCACATAGCAGGCTGACGAATGAAAGCGGAGACAAAGGAGGGGTGCTTGACTGCGGGTGAAGGAAAGCACAGAGTTCTTATACTAGACGCTGGGCAACTGGGCGACGCCATTTTCACGGGCTCCCGCGCATGCGTAGGCACACGTACACGTGCCACAATGACCCACCCCAGTAAATTAAGCAGCGCCATCTAGTGGAGAATGGAGCCATTACACCAAGCCTGCCCAGCTGGGCCAACCGCGCTCTTGAGGTACGCCACAAATCTCTCCACCTGCTTAATTTACGGACTATAAAGTGCTTCATAAGGGAAACTGGATGTAATTTCAATCGTATTTCATTCTGTTCGCTTGTCCATCTATTCAATTTTTTTTCTTTTCTTATCCTTGAATACAGAAAGAAAATTTTATTTTTATTTTCTGTTTTTATAAAAAAGATCTTTAATTTTTTCTTCTACATTCTTTTGTAAATATTTTATTTTTTTATTTTTTTTAACATTTATTTATTTTTGAGAGACAGAGAGACAGAGCATGAGCAGGGAAGGGCAGAGAAGAGGCAGACACAGAATCTGAAGCAGGCTCCAGGCTGTGAGCCATCAGCACAGAGCCCGATGCAGGGCTCGAACTCACAGACTGCAAGATCATGACCTGAGCCGAAGTTGGCCACTTAACCGACTGAGCCACCCAGGCGCCCCTCTTTTGTAAATATTTTAAATTCTATTTTAATTTCATCATTTCATTTTATTCTGTTTTATTGTATTCATTTCTTTAAATTTTCAAACGTTTTCCTTTTCTCTCTTTTTTTTCCTTTTCTTTTCCTTTTTTCTCTACTCTATCAAGCTTCTTTCAACAACCAGACCAAAACACATCTAGGATCTAACATCCGTTATTTGACTTTTTGTGTAGTTTTTAATTTTTTAATTTTAATTTTTTATTTTATTAATTCTTTTTCCTCCTTCAAAATGATGATATGAAGGAATTCATCACAAAAGAAAGAATAGAAAGAAATGACAGCCAGGGATTTAATCAACACAGATACAAGCAAGATATCTGAACAAGAATTTAGAATCTTGATAATAAGATTACTAGCTGGGGTTGGAAAAAAAGGCATAGAATCCATTTCTGCATAGATAAAGAAAAATATAGTCAGAATGAAATTTAAAATGCTGTAACTGAGATGCAATTTCAAATGCATGCCATGGCAGCAAGGCTGGATAAACACGATATGAGAATTAGAGAACTCAGTGACTCATTAAAAAGGAATAATATCAGAAGTATAGGGGTCCTAGAAGATGAAGAGAGAGAAAAAGGGGTAGAAGGTTTATGTGAGCAAATCATAGCAGAAAACTTTCCTAACCTGGGGAAAGACACAGACATCAAAATCCGAAAAGCATAGAGAACTCCCATTAGATTCAACAAAAACTGACCATCAAGAAGGCATATCATAGTCAAATTCACAAAAGGAAAGAATCATGAAAGCAGCAAGGGAAAAAAAGTCTTTAACCTACATGGGAAGACAGATCAGGTTCTCAGCAGACCTATCCACAGAAACTTAGCAGGCCAGACATGAGTGGCAGGATATATTCAATGTGCTGAATTGGAAAAAATACAGCCAAGAATGCTTTTCCAGCAAAGCTGTCATTCAAAATAGAAGGAGAGATAAAATGTTTCCCAAACAAAAACTAAAGGAGTTCGTGACCACTAAACCAGCCCTGCGAATGTTAAGAGGGACTCTCTGAGAGGAGAGAAGATGAAACAAAACAAAAAAGACCAAAAGCAACAAACTCTAGAAAGGATGAAAGAACTAACTCTACAGGCAACATAATGGCACTAAATTCATATCTTTCAGTACTCACTCTAAATGCCAATGGACTAAATGCAAAGACATAGGGTAACAGAATGGATAAGAAAATGAGATCCGTCTATATGCTGTTTATAAGAGACCCATTTTAGACCTAAAGACACCTTCAGATTGAAAGTAAGGGGATGGAGAACCATCTATCATGTTAATGGTTACCAAAAGAAAGCCAGAGTACCCATACTTCTATCAGACAACTCGATTTTAAAATAAAGCCTGTAACAAGAGATGAAGAAGGGCATTGTATCATAATTAAGGGGCTATCCAGCAAGAAGATCTAACAATTATAAACATTTATGCTCCAAACATGAAAGCACCCAAATATATAAATCGATTAATCACAACCATACAGAAACTCATTGATAATAATTCCATAGTAGTAGAGGACTTCAACACTCCACTTACAGCAATGCACAGACCATCCAAACAGAAAATCAACAAGGAACCAAAGGCTTTGAATGACACACTGGAGCAGATGGAATTAACAGATATATTCAGAACATTTCATCTTAAAGCAGCAGAATTCGCATTCTTCTCAAGCGCAACATTCTCAATGGAATATCCCAGAATAGATCACATACTGGGACACAAATCAGTCCTCAACAAAAAAGATCAAGATCACACCATGCATATTTTCAGACCACAACGCTATGAAACTCGAAATCAACCACAAGAAAAAAATTGTAAAGATAACGAGTACTTGGAGACTAAAAAAATCCTACTAAAGAATGAATGGGCTAACCAAGAAGTTAAAAGAGTAAATTAAAAAGTACATTGAAGTCAATGAAAATGATAACACAGCCCAAAACATCTGGGATGCAGCAAAGGTGGTCATAAGAGGGAAGTATATAATAATCCAGACCTTCCTAAAGAAGGAAGAAAGTTTTCAGATACATAACTTAACCTTACACCTTAAGGAGCTGGAAAAAGAACAGCAAATAAACCCCTAAACCAGAAGAAGATGGGAAATAATAAAGATTAAACAGAAATAAATGGTATCAAAACCAAAAACAAACAAAACAAAACAAAATACATTTGAACCGATCAATGAAACCAGGAGCTGGTTCTTTGAAAGAATTAACAAAATTGATAATCCCCCTAGCCCGTTTGATCAAAAAGAAAAAGGAAAGGACCCAAATAAATAAAATCAAGAATGAAAGAGGAGAGATCAAAACCAACACTACAGAAATACAAACAACAATTAGAGAATATTATGAGAAATTATACACCAATAAATTGGGCAGTCTGGAAGAAACGGAAAAATTTCTAGAAACATATAAACTATCAAATATGAAATAAGAAGAAATATAAAATTTGAATAGACCCATAATCAGTAAAGAAATCGAATTAGTAATCAAAAACCTCCCAAAACCACAGGAGTCCAAGGCTGGATGGCTTTCCAGGAGAATTATACCAAACATTTAAAGAAGACTTAATACCCATTCTTTTAAAGCTATTCCAAAAATTAGAAAGAAAACTTCCAAACTCATTCTATGAAGCCAGCATTACCTTGATTCCAAAACCAGACAAAGACCCCACTAAAAAGGAGAACTACAAACCAATTTCCCTGATGAACAGGATGCAAAAATCCTCAACAAGATACTAGCCAACCAGATCCAATAATACATTAAAAGAATTATTCACCATGACCAAGTGGGATTCATATCTGGGATGCAGGATTGGTTCAATATCCACAACACAATCGATGTGATACATCACATTAATAAAAGAAAGGACAAGAACCACATGATCCTCTCAATAGATGCAGATAAACATTTGACAAAATACAGCATCCTTTTTTTATAAAAACCCTCAAGAAAGCAAGGATAGAAGGAGCATACCTCAAGATCATAAAAGCCATACATGAAAGATCCACCACTAATATCATCCTCAATAGGGAAAAACTGAGAGCTTTTGCCCTAACGTCAGGAAAAGGAAAGGATGTCCACTCTTGCTGCTGTTATTCAATGTAGCATTGGAATTCCTGGGCTCAGCAATCAGACAAAACAAATGAATAAAAGGTATCGAAACTGGCCAAGGAGAAGTCAACTTTTCACTCTTCACAGATGACATGATATTCTATGTGGAAAATCCAAATGATTCCACCAAAAAACTGCTAGAACTGATCTATGAATTCAGCACAGTCACAGGATATAAAATCAATGAACAGAAATCAGTTGCATTCCTATACACCAATAATGAAGCAACAGAAAGAGAAATCAAGGAATCAATCCCATTTACAATTGCACCAAAAACCATAAAATACCTCGGAATAAACCTAACCAAAGAGGTGGAAAATATATACACTGAAAATAACAGAAAGCTTATGAAAAAAATTGAGGAAGACACCAAAAAATGGAAAAATATTCCATGCTCATGGATTGAAAGAATAAACATTGTTAAAATGTTGATATTACCCAAAGCAATCTACATATTCAATGCAATTCCTATCAAAATAACACCAGCATTCTTCACAGAACTAGAACAAACAATCCTAAAACTTGTATGGAACCAGAAAAGACCCCAAATAGCCAAAGCAATCCTGAAAAAGAATACAAAAGCTGGAGGCATCACAATCCCAGACTTCAAGCTGTATTACATAGCTGTAATCATCAAGACAGTATACTACTGGCACAAAAACAGACACTCAGATCAATGGAACAGAATAGAGAACCAAAAAATGGACCCACAAATGTATGACCAACTAATCTTTGACAAAGCAGAAAAGAATATCTAATGGAATAAGGACAGTCTCTTCAGTAAATGGTACGGAAAACTGGAAAGCAACATGCAGAAAAATGAACCTGGACCACTTTATTACACCATACACAATAATAAATTCTAAATGATGAGAGACCTAAATGTAAGACAGGAAGCCATCAAAATCCTAGAAGAGAAAGCAGGCAAAAACCTCTTTGACCTCAGCTGTAGCAACTTCTTAATCAGTATGTCTCCAGAGGCAAGGGAAATAAAAGCAAAAATGAAATATTGGGACCTCATCAAAACAAAAAGCTTCTGCACAGCAAAGGAAACAATCAACAAAACTAAAAGATAACCGATGGAATGGGAGAAATATTTACAAACGACATATCAGATAAAGGGTTAGTATCAAAAATCTATAGAGCACTTATCAAACTCAACACCCAAAAACAAGTAATCCAGTGAAGAAATGAGCAAAAGACATGAATAGACACTTATCCAAAGACATCCAGATGGCGAACAGACACATGAAAAGATGCTCAACATCAGTCTTTATCAGGGAAATACGAATTAAAACCACATTGAGAGACCACCTCACACCTGTCAGAATGGCTAAAATTAACAACTCAGACAACAACAGATGTTGGTGAGGATGCACAGAAAGAGGATCTCTTTTGCACTGCTGGTGTGAATGCAAACTGGGCAGCCACTCTAGAAAACGGTATGGAGGTTCCTCAAAAAATTAAAAATAGAACTATGCTACCACCCAGCAATAGCAGTACTAGTATTTATCCAAGAGATACAGGTGTGCGGTTTCGAAAGGGAACATGCAACCCATTATTTATAGCAGTGCTATTGACAATAGCCAAAGTATGGAAAGAGCCCAAATGTCCACCGATTGATGAATGGATAAAAAAAGATGTGGTATATATATATACAATGGAGTACTACTCAGCAATCACAGAGAATGAAATCTTGCCATTTGCAACTACATGGTTGGAACTAGAGGGTATTATGCTAAGAGAAATTAGTCAGAGAAAGACAACTATCATATGACTTCATTCATATGAGGAATTTAAGATACAAAACAGATGAAGGGAAGCAAAAATACAAAAACAAGAAGAGGTACAAAACATAAGAGACTCTTAAATACAGAGAACAAACTGAGGGTTGGTGGAGAGATTGTGGGTAAGGGGATGGGCTAAATGGGTAAAGGGCATTAAGGAAGACACTTGTTGGGATGAGCACTGGGTGTTATACATAGGGGATGAATCATTGGAATCTACTCCTGAAATCATTATTGCACTATATGTTAACTACCTTTGATGTAAATTTAAAAATAAATTAATTTTTAAAAAGTTCTCTTGTACCTATTTGCAGTCAATCCCTGGCACTGGAGTACTAGGCAACCAACCAAAAGTCTACTTTCAGCAACCACAGTTTTGCCATTTCTAGAATCTCATCTAAATAGAATTATCCATGATGGAGTCTTTGGTCTGACAACGTTCATTTGCATGATCTTAAGATTCATCCATGTTGTTGTCTATGTCGGTAGTTCTTTCCTTTTTATTGCTGAGTATCAGTCCATTGCATGGATATTCCATATCTTGTTTCTCCATGCACCAGTTGGTTGACATTGTATTATTTCTAATTTTAGGCTATTATGAATAATGCCTCCATACGAGGTCATGTGTTTTGTTTCTTGAATTGACAGCAAACAGCAGAATTGCTGGGTCATATGGTAAGTGTATGCTCAGCTTGATTTTTTAAAAAAAGCAACTATTGAACTTTTTTGAAGAAATGAACTACTAGTCATTAGAAATGAACTATTTTTCATTTCTAATAACAACATGAGAATTTCAGTTGATCCACATTATTTTCAACACTTTATTACTGTCAATCTTTTCACCTACTCTTGGGAATAATAAATGTTATCTCATAATGGTCTTATTTGCATTTCCCTAATAACTAATGATCTTTTCATTTGCTTTCTAGTACTTTCTATATGTTCTTCTGGGAAATGTCTGAATCTTTTGCTCATTTTTAAAACTGTCTTATCCAGTTGTAAGAGTTCCTTGTGCTTTTGTACATAAGTCCTTTCCCAAACACATATTTTGCAAATATGTTTCCCAAACTGTGGCTTTTTGTCATCTTCTTGTCTTTCTATGAGCAAAAGTATTTAACTTTGATGAAATCCAATTTATAGTTTCTTACTTTTATGCTTTATGCTTATTTTGTGTCCTAAGAAATATTTGCCTAACCCAAGTTGTGATTTTTGTGTTTGTTCATAAAAATGTTATGATTTTAAGACCTAATTTATTTTCGATTAATTTCTGTGAATGGCATGAAGTAAGGGTCAAAGTTAATTTTTTCCATATAAATAACCAGTGGTTCCAGCACCTCATATTGAAAAGGTTATCCTTTCATCATTGAACTACCTTGACACCTTTACTGAAAATCAATTGCCCACGTAAGAGTGACCTGTTCCAGGGTTCTCAATTCTGTGCCAAGATCTGGAAGTCTGTCCTTATGCCAAAACCATACTGACTTGATCACTGCAACTTCACAGGAATTTTTTTTTTTTTTAGTAAACTCTACGCCCAAAGTGGGGCTCGAACTCATGAACCCAAGATCAAGAGTCACATGGTCTATTGACTGAGCCAGCCAGGGACCCCTTAGAGTAATTCTTGAGATTAGAAAATAAAAGTCCCTCCATTCATTTTTAATTGTTTGATTTTTCTGGGTCCTCCTTTGTATTTCCATGTAAATTTTAGAATGAGCTTGTCTATATCTTAAAAAAATAAGAAGAAGAAATTTAAAAAAGAGCTTAGTGGGATTTTGAATGGGATTGTGCTGAAATTACAAGTCAATTTTGGGAGTAACAATACCAAATATTCCAAAAAGATGAACCTGGTGTAACTCTCCATTCATTTAGATATTGTCTTGGCAAGATTTTATATATTTCAGTATAGAGGGCTTGCAAATCTTTTGTTAAACTTCTGGGGATTCTGTGCTACTATTGTGAATGGTATTTCTATGATTTTATTACCTATTGTTATTTGCCAATATATAGAAATACAGCTAATTTTGGTTTATGGATCTCAGATCATCCAATTGCACTAAATTAGCTTAATAGTTTTAGCAATTTTTCTTTTTTTTCTGGAGATTCTTTAGAACATTCTACATACATGCTAATACTGCTTACAAATAAAGTTTTATTTCCTCTTTTCAAATCTCTATGCCCTTTGTTTCTTCTTCTTGCCTTACTACACTGGCTAGATCTCCATTTCAGTGTGGAGTAATAGTCATGAGCACAGAGTCCTTCTCTTACTCCTGATCCATGGTGGAACACATTCACCATTAAGTATGATTTTAGCTGTGGGTTCTTCATAGATGCCCTTTCTCCAGCTAAGGAGGCTCTCTTCTATACCCAGTTTGCTGAGAGTTCTTGTCATAAACATGTGTCAACTTTGCTCAAAAGGCATTTCTGCATCTATTTAGATGATTAAATGGATTTTATCTTTTATTAACTTGGTGCACACATTGATATAATAATGTTAAACGAACTTTGAATTCTTAGGATAAACCCCACTTGTCATGATGTACTACAATTTTTACACATGTTGGATTCAGTTTATAAATACTTCAAGATTTTTAAATCTATATTCAGGAGGAATATCAGTCTGTGGTTTTCTAGTCTTATGTTGTCTCGTCTAAGTTTGGTGTCAAGGTAATATTGGCCTCATAAAATGAGTTGGGTAGTGATCCTTCCTCCTCAATTTTCTGAAAGAGTTTGTGTGTAGGATTGGTATTATTTATTCATTAAACATTTGATGAAATTCACCAATAAAACTATCTGGACTTGGAGGTTTTATGGCTTATAATTAAGAATTCAATGTATTCAATAGATATGGGAAAATTCAGTTTATTTCTTCATGAGTGAACTTTGGTAATTTGTGTCTTTCAAGAAATATATCTATTTTATCTAAGCTGTTGAGTTTGTTGACACCGAACTTTTCATACTGTTACTTCATTATCTTTTCAATGTTTACAAAATCTATAGTGATGTCCCTGTTTCATTTCTTTTTTTTTTTTTTAATTCTTATTTATTTTTGAGAGAGAAAGAGAGAGAGCACGAGCAGGGGAGGGTCAGAAAGAGAGCGACAGAGGATCCAAAGTCGCTCCCCGCTGACAGAAGCGAGCCTGATGTGGGGCTCAAACTTGAACTCAGGATAAGATCATGACCTGAGCTGAAGTCGGGACTCAACTGGCTAAGCCACCCAGGCTCTCCCCTGTTTCATTTCTGATACTGGTAATCTGACTCACTTGTGCTCTCTCTCTCTTTCAATCTCTCTCTCTTTCTGTCTCTGAAGTTTTATTGACTTTACTCATCTTTTCACAGAACAAGCTTTTGATTGCAATGATTTTCACCATTACTTGACTTTTATATTTCATTGATTTCTTTTCTGATCTTTTTTCTTCCTTCTACTTTTCTCTGGGTTTAACTGGCCCTTTATTTCTTAAGGTGGAAGCTTAGCTCACTAATTTTGGACCTTTCTGTTTTTCTAATGGAAGCATTTAAGGATATTAACTTTTCTGTAATCATGCCTTAGCTGCATTTTATAAATTTTGATACATTGCATTTTTATTTTTCATTCAGTTCAAAATACTCTCTAATTTCCCATGTGACTTTTTTCTTTGATTCATACATTATTTAGAAGTGTGTTATTTATATTTGCACATATTTGGGAGTTTTTCAAATTTCTTCTGTGTTGATTTCTAATTTAATTCCATTGTGGTCCCATAATTTTAAGTTCCTCAGTCATGAGTCATTTCTTTTATGGAAATCAAGAATAGCTTTATTACAAACAATGAGAAAAAGAAACACTACTAGAAGAATAACTGATTGTTCAAGCACCACATATTGAAAAGGCTACCCTTTTCCCATTGAACTGCCTTGACATCTTTACTAAAAATCAATTGACCATCTAAGAATGATCTGTTACGGGCCTCTCAATTCTGTGCCAGGGCTCTACCAATCTATTCGTATTCCAATTCCATGCTGACTTGGTCACTGTAACTATAGTACCCTGATTGTAAATTTCTAAGTAGACAGTCATTCCTGGAATGGAAATCAAGAATATCTTTATTTACGATGAAGAACAGAAAGAGTGCCAGCACATCCTCTATGTCCTACAAATACACATTCCTTCTAAAACACAGAGGCCTGTGAATAGCCCTCAGTAAACCCTGCCCCTGTAAGCAGTGAACTGTTACCGAGCCTCGATGTCCCTTTTGGATAAAGCTTTCCCCAGACATCCCAGGCTGATGGCACCCTGGGATCTCTCAGCGTTGATCCAAGGTTCCTTGGTTCCTGTGTTTAGTGTGCCAGCTAAACCAAGATGGACCTATGGGGGTCCCAATCCTGGCTCCGGCTCTCACCTGCTCTGGGTTTTTTTAGTGAGTTATTATGTCTGATATCACTGTCTTTATGCCTTCCACTCTTGGACTTAAGATATTTGCAAACTGCTTGTCTGTCATGCCCTGCTGAAAACTTCAACTTTACTTTCTTCCATACTTCTAGAATATCTATTCAGTCATTCTGTAGTTAGAACGTAGTTAGAATCTTGAAGATAGCATCCTACAAAATATTTTCATTTCAAGGGCCCGATCAGTTTCTATTCAAATTGAGTAAAAAATCTCATTTAATATCCTATACCCATTTAAGCTGGCACAAAATAACCTAAAAAAATTCTTCCTCAGAACACCGATGAAATCAAAATAGGAACAAAATAAGCAGTATTTCAATCCTAACCACAACCTTAGCCTCTAGCATAAGTGTAATTTTTTGAGCAACAACTACTGCAAATGACTAAATTATTTGAAATGGCCTTGTTTTTGTCATGAGTGGTTTGATTAAATACACACTTTTATATATGCGTGTATATACTTAAAAGCAGCATGTAACTAGGAAGCAAAAGCCTCTCGCCTCACTCCTACCTGAATTCCTATTTCCCAGAGGAAACCACTGATTAAAGTTTGATAGCTATTGGTTACTTTTTTAAATTGTTACTTTGTAGCCTTTCAAGGCTATTGACAAGTTATGGATGGGATTTTCCAGGGAGATGGAATCCTGTCATTTATTTCTGATTCTATCTCAAACCACACTAAAGTGACAGTAAAGGAATTAAAAGGATACAGGCCCACACAGACAAAGAAACAGCATCCACCAAATCTTCTAAAGATGAGAAGCAAGTCAACAAGTACCCTTCATGGGTGTTGTATGGAAACAAATTCGCCAATAAATTATATTTTTAAAAAACATTAGACATTTAAATTTTTAAAAAAATTTAAAAATGGAATTACACAAGACAAACAAACAAAAAAAAAAAACAAGTACTTTTCAATGCTGATCTGGACTTCAGATGTATCTATTTTTTCTGCTTGGGAGGTAAATCCAACCTACTCTCTATAGCCTCACTCAATGCAAATGACTGGTCAAGAATCACCAGATGTTTGAGGAAATGAAAGGCCCCAGAGACTATGTGAAACTGAAAACTCACCCACAGCAGACTACTGTATGTTACCAGAAGTAGGAGATAAATATAACCATATCAGTACAGAGCTTAAAGTCCTTCCCTATGGTGAGTAGAACTCTAACATGAATGGGGTGGATGGGGACAAACAGTTTCTCAACATTAACTTAGTAGTACTACTGACTTTTTGAATTATACATATCTATTAACTTGACAAAAATTAAAATTATGTTTCTAAGAAGCCACTAAGTTGTTTCTTGGTTAACAGAACTTCTTATTTCTACTTCGCCCTTGGCCGTGTTTTCACTCTGACTTTAGCAAGACAGCTTCAAGTTGTTGACTCGTAGTTTTCCATGTTTGTAATATTCTCTGTGCATCTGTACATCATTTGGAGAGTTCCCCAACTTCATGGTGTCATAAAGAACCACATTTAAACCAGGATATGAACGCCTTGCTGCAGTCATACATGAGTATTTACCTATTATAAGCCCCCATCTGGCTACACAAAGATGGCGCTTATTTTATTAGTTGGAAAAGCAAATGCTCTAGCCTCACTGTCTTCGGATCTTCAGGAAGACCTGATTCATATTTGTCACATGCTTACAACACATCATGCCCTGAGCCAAAGCTCTTTGAGGCATTATTACACTTAATCGTTATAACAAACTCCATGAGATAGGTACCATTACTATCCTCCATTTCACAGCTAAGAAAACTCTGGTGTAGCAAAATTACATGCCACACCCCAAATCATCTTACTAGGAAACAGCAGCAGAGCCAGTTTTGTCCAAATCTATGCTGCTATCCACTACATAATTTTACTTCTCTGTGTGTTTTATAGAAAAATTGGGCTACAGTATTTCTGGCCCATTTTAGTGCTGCTATATGACACCGGGTGAGGTGCCGTCACCAAGGCAATGACTCCTTTAGCCCCCACGCCGTCTGCCTATCTGTGAGTGCCATGAGAGGAAAGCATCACTGTTCTCTCTCTGCTCCAATGCCATTTGCCACTCAGTAAAATCGCTCAAAGAGGGCCTGTGAGGAAAATGAGATGGTCTTTAGAATTCAAACATTCCCTCTTTTAAAGTATTCAATAGGCCATCCACGAGTATACAGCTCTTGGGAGAGCTTGGCTAAGGCACTTCCTGATATCCAGGTGTCTTCCTATCTCCATATGATGAGAGACAGAGATGTAGGGATTCTCTTTCGGGAAATACTTGATTTCATCTCCCGGATATTTGAGGATTTCAAGGTGGTGATGCTGGGCTCCTAAGAGCATCACAGCAAAACCTCTGGGCAGAGCACAGGGACAGGTACCTGGCACGCTCGTGACCACAGCCCTCTCATTCACAGCCACGAACAGCCACCAGACGATCCTCACACACCGCTACATGCTTGGCTCGACTTGCAGCCTTTGGAAAGAAACATTTCCTTGACAGCATTTGCAAATCATGTTTTGTTTTTCTCCTCCAGAATAATTTGCGCCACAGAAATTCTTCCATATGTCAAAGTTGGTCTCATCATTTTGCTTGGAGGAGGGAGGCAGGAAAGAAGACTATAGTTAGGGAGCTAGTTTAAACCAGAGCATGTATTAAATATTGTAATGGCATCCTCTTGGCATAATGCTCAAGAACTTTCATTCCTCCAGGCTTTACCTCATTTCGGAAGTGGAGGTGATTTTGCATTAAACATCAGGTTCTGACATGAAAAATATGGCAATACAGCTGAAATATAGCTTAATAGCCTGAATTTTGATAATACTAACACCTTAACTGTTATTGCACATTATACTTATGTTAGCTAACTGATTCTCATAACAACACGGTGAGAATACAGGCAGAAGTATTACCTGGCTTTACAGATTCGCACTGTCCTATAGATGGCTGTGAACATTATCCACTTCACGTGGTCGTGGGCTCCTTGAGGGGAAGGACTGTTAAGGGAGTCTATTAAGGGCCACCCCACTGAGCTATGGTAATGTGGTGATGAGAGATGGGGCCATGTCAAGAAATGATAATAGGGCTTGCCTTACTCTCTCTGGGCCTCTCAGACCTAGAAGTTTCCAAACACAGCAAGTGCTAGAATGGTCAGTCTCCATCTGTACACCCAACAGGCCCAACAACATCTCTGCTCTCCATTCCAGCTCTTTTGTCTGTGACTTCTTGACCAAGCCAGGATTCCACAAGATGACGGGTCTCGGTTCAGGGATGGAGACTTTTTTTTTTCTCCTCCTGTTTTCCCACTAGAAGCCTTGGAACTTCAGCCTCCTCTTGGGCTTAAATTCTGGGCTAGTTATAATGCACTGTTACTCTCGTAGCAGAGTGAGAAAGTAGGATGGGGCTGCGAAGACCACATAAACATTTTGTATGCCACACCCTTTGTAATGTCTTCACTTTGCTATCACTGCTTGCACGTGCATGGTTTCGAAAGTTCCTAAGAGATGCTTTTCTAAGTAAAGTACTTCATGAACATCAAAAGGCAGCATTCGATAGGGATTCTGGTAGGACAGAAATCTTTATGCCTGGTTGAAGTTCCTGGAAACCATGAGACTTGGGCTTCCTGCTCCTTCCTAGCATCATGTCCACTGCTCCTACTGTGAGGCTGCTGCCACTGCCCTTTGTTGTCTCCAAGGCCCAAGATCTTGCTCAATGAGGCTGCCGGAGTTCCAAGACCTACCCCGATGTGCCTGCACTCTTGTGTCCCCAAACCTTCACACCGTACCGCCACCAATGCTATGGCCACCTGACTCCATCCCCTACAGTCTCACCAGTTATTCCAGCAGAGTTCAACACCGCTGCAGCACTCTCTACCAGACAGTCACTTTCTCCCTCATTCTCTACCCTTCCCTTGCTTCCACAAAGCTAGCACTGTGGGCAACCCCACTGCTGCCACCAAGACCTCTTCCCGGCTGGTCGATTGACTTGCATACTAATTCTCAAGCTCCCACATGTATCATAGTTTACTTAGGACACGGTTTATTAGCACAGTTTCACAGTCGACTTAGTTTTTATCCAGTGATTCTCAAACCTGGATACATTAGAATCACCTAGAGAGCTTTGAAAACACATTGATGCTTGGACCTCACGCCCAGAGATGGTGATTTAATTGGTCTGGGGTAGGGCCCAGGCATTGCTTTGCTTTACAAGTGATTCTAATGTGTGTCAAGGGTTGATAACTACTTTATTACCTTTCTGTCTCTACCTAAATGTGAGACACGGGCGGTGCTTATCCACTTAACAGGCCGCATCAAACACATACAAGCTAATAGGATACTGATTCGACTTAATGGAGTACATCTGTAACACCTTAACATTTTTGTAGCATCGAAGAACTGCTCTTTGGTCTAAGCACCTAGGGGATGCAAAACAGGGAACTTCTTTCAACACCAGTTCTTGAACTTTCTGCCACTCCTAGAACTCTGAGTTCTAAGCAGCTACAACTAAAAATCTACTAACATAGTTTTGGTCAACATGAGGCAACAGGTAATCCACAAGTCCAATAAGGTAATAAATCATCTTCCTTGTCATGACAATGAAGTGCTCTTTGCAAGTCAACGTGCATCTTTATCTCTTACATCTAAGAATAGTCTTCTACCACAGGTCCTCAGTCAAAGGAGCATGTCCAATGGGATAGTATAAAGGTTAGAAATGAACTTGCTGCATGTCTGTGAGATTCCCTGGCTCTGGCAGCCTATTCTGATCCCCACGGTGGCCTTCCCATAAGGCCTTGGCTGGGGTGAGCGATACCACTGTACCATGAAGCCAGGTCCCCACAGAAGGCTCACTACTTAGGTATGTCTTCACTCTTGGAGAGCTGGGAGGTAACGTAACTTCGTGGTGAAGAACGCTGGACCCTAAAGTCCTAGGCAATATGCCTCTGTGTGAATTCAAGTTTCAACACTCCCCAGCTGTGTCAATATGAGGTAATTATGATAACCTAATTCATAGAGTGCTTTTGAGGGCTAAGCGAAGTAACGCATGCAGAGCTGCTTAGCACAGTGCCATGCTAGGGCATTACTGTTTGCCAATAGTGCACATAAAAGTTTTCACTTTGCATAACTTAAAAAATCCTGTAGGGGAACAAAAACCAAAGAGGGCCATGCGAAGACAGCCTAAGTATGATGTTTCACTGTTAATTTTTAAACAATTTGGAAATGGAAATTGGGAGAGTCCCTGAGGAAGAAAAACCTGAGGGGAAAGAAAAAGAAAATGATTTCCTGTTTCTTATCTAATATTCCCTTCTTGTGAGTGGTGAGGAAAAAGCTCTCTTTCTCCTAGACCCGACAGAAATCAACTCTTGTCATTCTCCCTCCTAATGAAAGCCTGGGGATCTGGGAGGAAAGGAAGATTCAAAGTCAGACAATTCCCAAAGAGCCTGAGCCAAGACAGGGGCCTTTGCAGTCCCGCATCATGATTTCAGGGGTGTCCGTGAGGCTCTGGGGCCTCCACTGGACGTTGGTTACACAGACTGAGGAGATTTCCCAGTGACCACTACAGCCAGGCCCATAGAGTCAACTCTGCCCTTCAGACAGCAGAGTGATGTCACTCTTGCTCCACAAGGCAGCTTCCCAAGTGTTTATGGGCCGAGGCAAGGAAGTCAGGCTGTGATGGTTCCAGATCGACTCTCCCCAAACCTCCTAACGTCCTTAGCTTCACTCACAGCTGAACGACACTCAGGGAAGAGAAATTCACTCTCACCTTTGGTAAAGAAAAAAGGAAAAAAAATCGATAAAATAATTTCCAATCTGTTCCTTACAACTCGATGCCCCACTGATCAGAATGAGTCAGGAACAAACATATTAGCTCCGAAAGAAAACAGCTTTTAGAAATAAGATTTGAGCTAGTTGGCTGAGCAATCATTATGCTTGAAATTCTCCGTGCCGTATTTGCCAGTCAATAGAGCACGCGGGGGTGCAGACGGCAGGGACATAGCTCCTTTCATCTGGCACCAGCTTCCAGACCGCATCTATAATTGCTATGAAGATCATCAAGCCATTCAGCGCCTTCAGGGAAAAGCTTAATTCTCACCAAAATGAAGCAACAACTAGCTTGTAACAGAATAATACAGACCCCTTTGGGACCCAGCTCTTCATCTGAGCTTCTCAAATTGGAAACACTATCTTTTACTAAAGATTTGAAACAAAGGTTAGTAGTTTTTTGCCTTCGCCAGTACTGTACAACAAAGGCTTTGAGGACTGGTCTCACACAGTCACTGAGCCAACTGCAACCAGGACAAGAGCATATCAGAAGTGCCATCATGCTCAGGGGCTAGGGTCTAGTCAGGTTGTTTTAACACAGGTCCAGAGTTTAGACTCTTTGTGGTCTCTTTCGGAATTACTCTATTATCCACCTGACTATAAGAATGCCATTTCATAGAGACCCCATTGTTACATCCAACTCACTGGATTAGAGTCTTTCAGACATTGATAGACGACCCTCCTCAGGAGTCTGTGTTATAACTAGTCAGTTCCAGTTGGGCAAATCCAGTCCAGATTTGGAGTGTCTGGCCACCAAGCCTGTCTGAATTAGAAAAAAATATCTGCAGTTTTGTTTTTTTTCTCTTGCTCCACCCCAAAAAAACTTAATCGCAGATTAAGCATTAGGGCCTTCGGCGAAGCACCAAATACCACATAAGCTAGGCTAAAGGCTGTATCAGCAAAGCACTAGATGTGTGCCCCTAAGCAAGTCAATTTACCAGCTGTCTGCATCAAATGTGCATGCCAGGTTTATCTGGTGTAATATGCACAGCTGGTGTCCAGCCCAGATCATGTTTTCTCGCATGGCACCCACGCCCCAGTGTCGTGAGTATTGGGTGCTAAAGCTCACAGCTGCCCCCTAACTTTAAGAATCACCCTTACCCCCTCTCCATCAGCATGGGAGACTACAACCAATGACTGGTTAGCACGGAGTACTAAGGGTTGGCCCCTCTGCCCCAAGCTGGGAACATCCATTGTGGTGCCATTCCCACACCAGAGCATCTCATGGGATTATGCTGAAGATGGGCTCTAGCTGTTACCTCATCCTTCCATTCCGCCCCCTCCCACTATGTCCTGCTTCCCTCATTCCTCTTCCCTCAAGAGCACTCTCTACATAAATCTTTTTTACCAGCATCCCCAAACCCAGCTCAGCCTCCGCTTCAAGGGAATCCAACAGAAGGCAACTATGATCCTCGTGGAAAATGAACTGAAGCAGGCGAAGACTGACAGCGGGGAACAAGGCAGGAGGCTGCTGCAACAGTCCAGTGGAGTCATATTGTTCTTTTCTGTTCTCCTCTGAAATTCCATGACTCCCTGGATAGGTTCCTGCTAGGAGTCCCAACAAGCTCATTAAATCTGCTCCATATGTTAGAACAGACACAGGTCAAGCTGGCACACTGAGCTCTTTAATCCACTGGGGCTGGTGGTCAGAGAATTAACAAACAGAGCAAAAACCGAAGCATTCATTTGATTTACCCGGCGACCAGATGGGAAAAAAAGATCATCTTCCAGATCGTCGATGGGAATGTAAAATAAACTTCCCCTGGGGATCCCAAGCAGGTCTCTTGACTCAGGATGCTATTGATTATTCAAAGATTCTCCAGGAACAAAGTGCATCCCTGAGTTATCCACCTTCTGCCCCTCAGCACAGTTGCGTTCGGAGTGACAGGTGTTACAAGAATGTAATGTCAACCTAACTGGAAGGGAGATCTCCTTGAAGATCTCAAAATGCATCTAAAAGCAGACTGGTCATGGGTTTATCTATAATTCAAATCAACATGGAAATGTGTGCCTTTCCTTTGACAAACTACATCACTGTTCTTTTTTTTTTTTTCTTTTTTTTTTAATGTTTACTTAATTTTGAGAGAGGCAGAGTGCAAGCATGGGAGGGGAAGAAACAGAGCGAGATACAGAATCTGAAGCAGGCTCCAGTCTCTGAGCTCTCAGCACAGAGCCCTACGCGGGGCTTGAACTCACAAACCATGAGATCATCCCCTGAACCGAAGTCGGACGCTCAACCGACTGAGCCATCCAGGTGCCCCCATCACTGTTTCTTAAACTGGGGTCTATGGAGATCTATGTCCTCAGGAATTCAAAGCTCTCTGTAAGAGTTTTTTTTCTACTTTCATTTTGTATGATAACCTTTAAAAAAATTGATCTAACTTTATTCTGGAGCTCACAGATGGCTCCTGATGACAGAATACTGCCATTAGATTTCAATGTTAGTGCTGTAGGTCGGTGTTGGTCATATGGAGGTCAAGTGATTACCCAGACTACAAGCGCTAAGCTTTTAATAAAATCTCGCAAGCTGGAAACAAGCAGATGTACTCTTAGGAGCCTATAAATTTTCAAGTTTGAGAAACACTGAACAAGAAATTTATTTCTGAATGTGAACAACACCTACAAACTTCAAGTGCAAACATGATAGCAAGTAGTCAAAATGAGGAGGAGCTGGTGTTCTGGTTACCCTGCTATCTGTCACATAACAGCGAAGGACAATCTAGCTAGAAGGGGTGAAGGCACACCCTCGAAAGAGTCAGATGACATCAAATATTTGCGTGCCGAGGCCATTGAGGGTCGCTATTGCTGGCAGTGTTGTTTATGTCTAATTTAAAAATCATACAAATTGTTAAATCAGGGACCATAAAGTTGTTCCAACTTGAAAACAGGCCTGTTTTTCTTTCTGGCTCTTTAGAAACTAGCTGCTAGGCTCCTGGGAGACGACGGTCACTAAACATTTAACAAGAGAATAATTGTGCATTAAGCCACAAAAGTGGTTCCTCGAGAAACTTTCAGGCTAATAGAAAAATGCCTGTGTTATAAATGATTACTTGCTTGATCAAAAATCAAGTCTGCATTTCACTGGTGCAACAATTAGAAAGAAACATAACGAGCTAATGACCATATGAGTCAGGATGATGTTACCCCTGGAGGGAGGAAGGTGTTGAGACCCGAGTGGGAAACATAGGGACTTCCTGCAATCACTGGTAGCATTTCTACGGCTTAACCTAGGTGACAGTTACTTGGGTGTTTATTTTTAAACTATACAGCTTAACTAAGAATTTGTTTCTGCAAGAGTAAAACTACTATGCTCTCCCAAGTTCTAGTAAGAATCCCAGGTTTGCAACTTATTAGCTGAGTAATACGAGTAAATCCCACAACCTCTCTGAGCCTCAGTTTCCTTTCCTATAAAATAGGGATATCACCAACTGCACAAGGTATTGCAATTCTTAAATGAGATAATACATGTGAAAGTGTTCCAATGCTTTGTACAGTGGAAAGCATTATAAAAATGTAAACTTGATGATGGTATTTAGGATTGGTATTACAATGGAGACATTATGACTAAGAAAATGTGGGTCTGGGCCTACGTGCCACTGAAATGAATTCATCACTTTTGGGTCCCCTGAAGCCCATCTTCCACATTCTCACTGGTCCCTGGCCTGCCTCCTCTCTGTTCTCCAGTCTCTGACACAGACCCTCTCTGCTATACTGTGACATGACACTTCCCCCCAGTGCATGTCATATGCTCTCTGAACCCTGGACTTTCCCATACTCTGTTTCTTCTGCCTGGAATTCATTACTCCTTGGCCCACCCTTCTAGTTTATCACTCATTCATTCACTCAGCAAATGTTTACTGAGCACCTATTACGTGGCAAACACTGTTCTAGGCACTGGGGATAAATTCCTGCCCTCATACTACGTACATTCTGGTGATGGTTGACTCATTCTGGTGATGGCTGACGATCTCCACCTGCTCTAGAATAACTTCCCAATGTCCCCTCCCAACCGCCAGGCACCAACCCCCACTGACTTAATGACTGTCCTTCCACTAAAATACAAATCTGTCTTCATACAGAGGGCAGGTTCTTGACTTTCAACTCCATTTGTAAAGACAAGCACATAATAATAATAATAATAATAATAGCTAATGTGCATTAAGTGCTTAATATGTGGCTGGCACAGCTCTAAGTATGTTTACACACTAATACATTTAATTATCACGAAAATCATATGAGGTGGGCATTACTATTGCCCCAGTTTGAAGATGGGGAAACTGAGGCACAGGGAAGTTAGGTAACTTGCCCACGGTCACAGAGCTGGTAAGGGGTGGAGGCATAATTTAAAGGCAAGCATTCCCAAACATGATCCCTGCACTCCTCGGCAGGGATCCAGAGACACTCGAGATGTTTGCATGCAGAAGAAAGGCAAGAAGAGGGTAGGAAGGAGAGCCATTCACTCTGCAGATTATAGAATAAGGAGACCTTTTTCATCATCAGGTGCTTGCAGTTAGGATGAGCTTGAAAGAAGAAAAAAGAGTTTTCTATCTAGATTTCTGCGTCTATTCCCATTTCCTTTATCCCTTCCCTTCCTAAACTTCAACCGCCTAGGGATTATCCAATCAATTAGAATATGCTTTAATTAATGGCATTGTTCAAGCTGGTCTGTGTTTTCCAGCCCCAAAAGACAAGCTCATGAATGAAGTGGGGGGACTGGGGACTCGGGATTGCAGTCTCCTTCCTGTCAGTCAACCCAGAATCCTCAAGGCGTGGAACACCACTGGGAAGCAACGTGAAGACAGGCTATCAAGGCTGCCACCCCAGAGATCACCTGGTCTAGCAGCAGCAAACTCAAATGCCCATGTGGGACAGCAGCTAAGACAGCTGTGGAAGCAGGCAGGGCGTTAGGTGTTAAGTGGCTTGTAAAGGAATAAACAACAAACACTGCCTCGTGACTTTGCTTTTTTATGACTTTGTATATAACTTCCTGCAGATTAAACCCACGCATTTATCTCTACTTCCTCCTCCAACCCCACTAAAATGACAGGACAAGAATTTTTTAGGTGTGAATCCGTAAGAACAAAATGGAGAGAGAGGATGATGATAGGACACAAAAGACACCGATAAGACTCCAGAAAATGGAAGTGATAGCTGACTTAGGAACACAGAGAAAGCTGAGAGCTAAGCACAAAGAGGGGGAAGTCATCAAGAAGCAAACCAAAAATTTTCACCTCAGAACCACAAAAAAATCTCTGAATTTGGAGGAACCAAAAACCAATGGCTGGAGTAAGGGATGAAAGAGGACTGGAAGCAGCTAAGGACCCCACTCCTCAAGTGGCCAAATGACAGAGCCTCCTCCTCTGGGAGGAGACGAGACGGCGGCCACTGGTGTAACAGAATGAGTGAGGCTCTCTTGAGCACATCAGACTGATCAGAAAACAAGAGCAAAATACTTCAGTGAAAACAATGGTTAAAAACGATATTGTACGCATTGAAGAGAGAGACCCAATGTAGCGGTTTTGCATATCTTTCTTTACATGTATCCCTCATATTTGATGGTTTTGACATTAGTTCAAATGTTATGTTTTTAAATTTTCATTTTCTAACTGTTTGTTGCTACTGCCCACTGACCTGGTAACCAGTGACCTTACCAATCTCATCTAATAATCTGAATCTTACACTTGTGGAATCTTCTGGACTTTCTGTGGACATGATCATGTCATCTGCAAATAATAGTTTTATGTCTTCCTTACTACTCATCTTGCTGTTTCTCCCCCCTGATTTATTTCTCTAGCTAGGACTTCTAGTACAATGTTGAAGTGAAGTGGTGTTGCAGACATCACTGTCTCCTTTCTGATCTTCTCATGAAAACTTTCAAAATTTCACCATTAATTATGTTTACTATAGATTTTTATTATTTTTTCATAAGTTCCTGTTATAAGAATAAGGAAGATTATTTTTACTCCTGGCTAGCTTAGAGTTTTTGTCATAAATTAGTACTGAACTTTATGAAATATTATACTTCATCTATGAAAGCGATCATATGACTTTCACCTATTAAACTAATCATTTGACTTTCATTATTGTGCTAATTAGGTCAATTGAATTGGCTAATTTTTGAATGTTAAACCAACCTTGACTTCCTATATAGACTCAATTTGGTTGTGATATACAGTAAAACCTTTATTTGAGAGCATAATTCATTCCAGAAACATGCTTGTAATCCAAAGTATTTGTATATCAAAGTGAATTTCCCCATTAGAAATATTGGAAACTCAGATGATTCATTCCACAACCCAAAAATATTCATATAAAAAATGATTACAATACTGTAATATAATACAAAATAAGAAAGAAAATACAAAATATAAAGAAAAATAAGCAAATTAACCTGCACTTACCTTTGAAAACCTTCGCGGCTGGTATGAGAGAGACAAGAAAGAGGAGGGTCATTATGCAGGACAACTTTCACTCTCACTAATGGAATTGCTGCTATCTATTGGCTCAATGGAATCTTTTTCTTTGAGCACAATTTTATCGAGGAATCTATCCAATGACACTTTCTTTTGCCTCCTTTTGAGGATTTCAATGAAATGTGATGTTGCATTGTCGTTTAACAGATTTATTGCTCACACTGCTACATCCTTATTCGGGTGGTGCTTGTCTACAGAATTTTGCACTGTTTCCCACATTTTACACATCTTCCTAATCTCATTTGAAGTGAGGGATTCCTCCACCTTTTTCTCCTCCTCTTCTGCAGATGAGATACGGACATAGGCTTCTTATAAAATCTTGTAATTTCGGCCACTCACATACCTTGTTCGTGCTTCTCAGTGATTTCCTTCTTAACTTTCACCATAATCAGAACATTCACAGAACAAGTTACTCGCAATCCAAGGTCCTACTGTTTTCTCTTTTTTTATATTGCTGGATCAGTTTGCTAGTATTTTGTTGGAAATTTTGTATCATTTTCCCAAAGAAAGATTCACCTGTAATTTTCCTTTCTTGTAATGTCCTTAATAGGTTTTGGTGCATTCCTCAACATCTCTGACCCTCTATTTCCTTTTCTATAAAATAGAGACAATTTACCATAATGTGCAGGGTTGCTATGGGGATTAAATATGTGAAATGTGAAATCACTTAGCCCATTTCCTGGCACACAGTATGTACCCAAGAAATACTTATTGAGAGACTGGAATGGACTCTGGCTCTAATCAGTTTAAACTTGAGAATAAGATGAATACAAAATAATCCCAAGAATAAATCAATGAAAATAACAAAGGCTTCATTTCTAAAATCAGTCAGTAGGATTTGACACACAACAATCTAACTATTATAGAGCCTCAGCTGATGTCCAGACTCTTACTTAAGATCTAAATGAAAGTAAATTCCTGATAAGTAAGAGTGGGTTAAGCCCCCACCAAACTCACTCTTCTGCTCTCCCACAATAATTTCCAGTCCCACCATCTCCGTAAAAAGTGGACTGGTAAGAGCCGTCCAAACTGGCATTCAGGAGACTGTCCCTCATGCTTTATCTATGACCTTTCACAATCACCTAACCTTTCTGGGCTGTAGTTTCCTCATGTGTCAAGAAAACAATAATCACCAACCAGCCTCTTCAATGGTGGTTTATAAGAATGAAATGGAAGGGCTTTTAAAAAGTTAAAACCAGCTACATGCAAATATGAGGCATTACTACTGTATTATTATTTCCAATAATGTGCTCAATGATTTCTATGGAACATATCAATTAACACTTAAGTAAACCTATAAGTTAGGAACAGAATGGCACAAGCAAATAAATAAGCAAATTGCCCAAGATCCTACAGTTGTAAGTGGTGCAGCCAGGATTTGAATTAAGACAGTCTCAGGCCTGAACCTGTGCTCTTAACCTCTACACTGTATCAACTAAGAAAAATGCCATTCTTCCACTCAAAACAAAAACTTCCAAGTTCCATGTTGTGATAAGACTGATAATAGGGTGGGGTGTCTCGTGGCTCAGCCTGTTAAGTGTCTAACCCTTAATTTCAGCTCAGGTCATGATCTCATGGTTCATGGGATCTCACCCCACATGGAATTCTCTCTCTCTCTCTCTCTCTCTCTCTGCCCCTCCCCTCCTCATGCTGTCTCTCTCTCTCTCTCAAAATAAACATTAAAAAAAAGATTGATAATATGGTATTAAGACTCAACATCATTTAACACAAGAACATCTAATAAAAGGAAATATAAAAGTGCTTCCTTTTATAACTATAACTATCCCGTTTCCCTTTTGAGAATCATTTCTTTTCTCTTTCATTGGAAAAAAACAAAACAAACAAACAAAAAAACAACACTGCCATAGGAAATGTTTCATCCCATAAAGCTCTAGCTAATCAAAAGTTTCCTTGGCCAATTGTCCCAGCTGTGCAACTGGAAGACATTAAGACTTTGGGAAACTCACAGTTCTCCTGTTAATCTAATATTAAATTGTTCTAACATTTCATTGACTCAAAGATTGCTCTCCAACCTACAGTAGCTTCCTCCTCTGGATGTTCTTTGTCAGGTCTCTCTCGTCTCATTATAAGATTTGCAAATAGCCACAGGCCTTCTCAAACACATCATCTCTAAACATACCTGATATTGGCAATTCAGCCCAAGGGCTCACCTTAGAGACAAGCTGTAAGAGGAAGAGTGCCAGCCCTGTGGCATGAGTAAGTCGGCCAGTCTCCCCAAGCCTCCCATTCCTGGTTGGTTCCGTGGGATTCACCATGGGTTCCATGGGATTCACCATACCAACTCCACCGACTTCCGGGTTTGGTGTGCAGATACTATCAGGCGAGGCTTGGAAAAGTAATGTAACAACTGCAGGACATTGTTCACAGAAACTGTGGTTTCTGGTTTGTGACCAGCCCAGTTGAACAATGTTATAGAAAGAGCATTGTCTGGGACTCGATAGTCCTGCTCTCTCATACAGAAATCTAAGAATATATACTTCTCTAATTTTAATTGTTTCTGCTGCAGTTCAGGCTCTCTTTCCCTCTTGACTTTCCCTCCCTTAAAATCTTTTTTAACTCTTTGCTTAAAAACAAAGAAGCTGCCTCTCTCCACAGTCAGACACTTTTACTACTAGAACCAGAGATCCAGATCTTCCCATGTGCCTCCTTCCCGTACTTCCTTTGTGAAGTCTCCCCAGTGACTCCCCCACTTATGCTTCTCCTCCTGCCATGACAGGTAGACCTACCTGTGATTGAGATATTTGTTTTCCACACCAGGTCTTTCTGACCCTAGCCCCTGCTTCTGCAAAAAGTTCTAGATCTCTTTCCATTCTACTGTAATCATTCAGGAAACATCCATTGGATACCAGCCATGTGCCTGGTCCTGTTCTAGGAACAGAGGATACAAACTCAAACAGAACACAAACTCCTCAGGAACTTAAAAGTCTGGCGGGAAAGACTCTTACTAGCTCGACAATAAACTGATACAGCATCATATATGACTGATGATAAACGCGATGACAGAGCAACACCTAACCCAGTCTGGTGCGGGTAGCTAGGGAATCCCCTGCAGAAGAAGAGTCACATGGGTTGGCTCATAAAGAGTGAGTTGGAGTCAGCCAGATGAAGGAGAAGGAAAAGGGCATCCCAGGTCAAGTGAACAGCATGCACAAAGGCACAGAGGCGTGAGTGAGCATGGCCCTTGCAAGAAAATCCTAAGTAATAGCTGAGCATAGTCTGCATTTGAGGAAGTTCTAGAAAATAAAATATAGAGATTTAGGTAGAAATAAATCAAATCATGAAGATGGCATTTGCTAAGCTAAGAAGCCATGGAGAACCACTGAAGTTAGGGAATGGTAAGATAAGATTTGTGTTTTAGAAGTTCACACTGGTGACTGTGAGAAGGGCAGACTGAAGAGGTCCTGGCTGTGGGCACGGAGACCAGGGAGAGGAGCAAGGAGTAAATGGAACCTCAATTAAGTCAGTGACCTTGAGAATGAAGAGAAGGGTAGGCTCAGAAATAGAAGAGAAAGAAGCTCTAGGACTTCCTGGCGAATGCGTGTGGCAGGGTACTGGTGGAGAATGGCAAATGAGAGGAAGGGACCTCGGTAATATGACACCCAGGTTTCTGACCTTGACATAGGGTGAATAGAAGCACCATCACAAGAGAAGCTTGGAAAAAGAGATGTGCTTGTTTTTTGCGCATGTCAAAAGTGATGATTAGGGGAACACCTGGGTGGCTCCGTCGATTAAGCATCCTCTTGACTTCAGCTCAGGTCATGATCTCATGGTTCTTGATACTAAGCCCTGTGTATTCTCGTTCTCCTTCTCCCTCTGCCCCTCCCCTGCTTGTGCACACTTGCACTCTCTCTCTCTCAAAAAAAAAAAAAAAAAGTAATGATTCAGTTAAGTGAAAGAAGTCAAACACAAAAAAACTGTATGCTGTTTGATTCTATTTTCATGAACTTCTCGAGAAGGAAAACAACATAATGACAGGAAGATCAGTGGTTGCCAGGGCCTAAGGATCAGGGCAGGGGACCAACTGCAAGGGACCACGGGAAAGCTTTTCAGAGTGAGCGAATACTGAGAACCAAGGCTGAAATGTGAAAAAGAAATTTTACGGAATGGGAACAGTACATTTTTCTAAGGCCCATATCTTCACCAAGGTAGTAGTTACTGACATTCATGAAACTATATCCCCAAAATGAATGAATTTTATTGTGCAGAAATACCCCAATAAAGCTACTTTTTATTTTTTTAATTTTATTTTTTTTAATAAAGCTACCTTTCTTAAGCTTATTTATTTACTTAAAGAGAGAGAGAATGAATGGGGGAGGTGCAGAGAGAGGGAGAGAGGGAGGATCTCAAGCAGGCTCCCCACTGTCAGTACAGATGCAGGGCTCAAACTCATCAACCATGAGATTGTGACCGGAGCTGAAATCCAGAGTTGGACATTTAACTAACTGAGCCACGCTGGTGCCCCCAATAAAGCTACTTTTTAAATTAAAATTTTTTTTTTTTTTTTTTTTTTAGCATTTATTTGTTTTTGAGAGAGAGAATAGAGCATGAGCAGGGGAGGGGCAGAGAGAGAGAGGGAGACAGAATCCAAAGCAGGCTCCAGGCTCTGAGCTATCAGCACAGAGCCTGACCTGGGGCTCGAACTCCCTGACTGTGAGATCATGACCTGAGCTGAAGTCGGATGCTCAACCAACTGAGCCACCCAGGTGCCCCTAAAGCTACTTTTTAAAGCAATGTCTTTGGGTACAGCCAGGGGAGACGGCAGTGAGCAGAGATCTGGATATACAATATGGATTGGGAACGGCAGGTGAGGGGTTGGTATGAAGGAGGACAAAGGCCAAGGACAGTGCACGCAGGAAACGGTGAGAACACGGCTGCGGAGGAGCCCAAAAGACAGCTCAGAAGAAATGACTAGAGACCTGGAAAGCACACCAGGAGAAAACAGAACAAAAGTTGAAATAAACTTTTTATTCATTTTTATTTTTTTTAAAGTCTGTTTATTTTGAGAGAGAAAGCACGCATGAGTAGGGAAGGGGCAGAGAGAGAGGGAGAGTCAGAATCCCAAACAGGCTCCTCACTGTCAGCTCAGAGCCCAACTTGGGGCTCAAACTCCCAAACCGTGAGATCATGACCAGTGCTGAAAACAGGAGTTGGACACTTAACCGACTGAGCCACACAGGCTCCCCGAGATAGACTTTTTAAAAGAGGAGAATAATCAACTGAGTAGCACCCCGAGAGAGTTCCAGAAACTTAAAAGCTAAACTAGAGCATCACGGACTTTGTCCAACTGGAAGTCTTCGGTGGAGGTAAAGTCGGAACTATCCCTCTGTTGTCCTCCTACTAGAATAACTAGGTCATCCTGAGGCAGCAATTTTAAAACATTTTTTTTAACAGCAAAATAGCTGAGGAAGATGCAAGGTACTGTGACCAATCCCAAATGTGCTGACTTTCAAAAATTTTCTGATTTTGGTCCTGAAATCCAATTTACTAACACTTTGGCCATGGACTTACATTTCCGGTCACATGTCAGTGAGGTGAAAATTAAAATAAATTAGACCTGCACAAGCACCCTCTACCTGAAAGCGAAGGCCTAAATAGGCTCCAAGGGTTGCTGCCAGGAATTGAAAAGCTGTAAGGGTCACTTACTGGAAATACAGGGAACATATGAGCCCTGCCACGCTCAACACCCAGAACCAAGGCGGACAGAAAGAGGAAAATTTACAGGGCAGAGGATTAGACATATTTTAAGGCCAAGAGTGACACCCAGTGTTCACAGAGATCACTCCAGGCTCTCAATAACTTCCTTTTTTGTTCAGGACACAGAAGACGACCTGGCTGCTAGGCATGACCCAGACAGAGTTGCCCTCTGGCTTCCCAGGTCAGGAGGACAAGCCAGGCTGAGGGGCAGTAGGAGTCAGGTGACCGTGGGTGAGTTAACTAGACTCTGGGGAACAATTCCGTCTCATGAAGACAACTGCGGCTCGTGAAGACAGCAGTGAAGAAAGAGCCTGACAGTTTCCAAAGCACTTTCACCTTTACTGCCTCTATGGATCCTCACTACAACCTTCGTACGCACGCAGAGTAAGCTGCCACAGCCCCATTTTATGAGAAGAAGACTTTGCTACAGAGAAGTTAGCAGATTTTTCTATAAACCTAGGTCTCCTGGTCCTAAGCGCTCATTCCTTAATACCGCATCATCAGGACGTAGCCAGGGAGATGCTTTAGATGTGTGTGGGGGTGGGGGGGGTGGGGGGGTTATCTAGGGTCCCACATCTGGAGCCCCAAACCCAAACCCTACACAAGACTCAACCTCCAAGTAATACCAAGGTCATTCAGTAAACAGACACTTCTGGAGCACTCTCATGTGCCAGGCACTCACTATCTGTCAGACAACAAAAGACAGTTCTTTCTTTTCCTGAGGAAGTTTTTAATCTACCCCGGGAAGCCGGGAAGCACGATGGGAGGGGAGGGGATAGAACTGTGACAGGCAGGCCCAAGCACAGGCGGAGCACGGCCTTCCAGAGGAGTAGGAAGAACTGTACAGAGTCACTTGTTTTTTGTTTTTTGTTTTTTGTTTTTTTAATGTTTATTTAATTTGCAGGGGCAAGGGGCAGAGAGAGAGAGAGGGAGACACAGAACCTGAAGCAGACTCCAGGCTCTGAGCTGTCAGCACAGAGCGAGACGCAGGGCTTGGACTCACAAACATCGAGATCATGACCTGAACTGAAGTTGGACACCCCACCAACTGAGCCACCCAGGGGCCCCTGGAGTCACTTCTGCTCCAGACACAAGGCGTGAAACTCCGGCCTAGGCAGCTCACCAAGAGCTCTCATCTGTGCACCAGACCCCTCTCCACACCACTCTCTCTCCAAAAAGGATAGAAAATGGGGAAGAAAGTTCACCTTCAGTGAAACTAGGAATCAGCCCAAGGTCCAAAGCCCAGTGAATGGACGGTAACTGCAGTCTGGGCCAAGTCAAGGGAGAGGTGGAATATGGCCCTGGGAGGTGCACGGTTCTAGAAGTTCTAGAGAAGTCTGCACACACCACGAAAGGCCAAACAAGCAACCACCAAGTTGAGCAAAGTCAGGGGCATCCTGGAACTCTCTTGGCACCACCAAAGGACAGGGGAAATAGGAAGCCGAATGAGAAATCTTTATAAAGAAGCTAGCCCTCAGCGAGGCCAGGTAGCAAATAGCTCTGCCACTTCAGGTTGAAGAAAGCTGAAGAGAAATAAATGCTAAAACGCTAACCCAAAACCCTGTGACAATGCCGGATTTTATGATGCATAAGCAGACTTGCCGCTCACTCCGAAAATAGGAATATGGAGAATGGAAAACATGAAGTAGTGATCTACCCTCCGCAGCACGCAGAGCAGAGTCTGTGTAAAAGTATTTCAAGGACTTGTATTTTGGGCAAACAGGTGACCAGATATTACTGGGGGAGACAGCGGAGGAGAGGAACTAGTGCTATAAATATCTAAAAGTATGAGATGGATATAAAAACATCTTTTAAATGCACAGCCAAGCTCACAGGAAAATAAGAGAAATCCACAAGGTCTCAAAATGAAGTGGGAACGGAAAGGAGACTGAGGAGAGAGCCTTGGGCTATCCTGGAATTCTCTGCCCAGAACCTAGGAGCCCTGTTTTAACAGTCCCATGGAAGATCCAAGACCACATGCTGAGAGACCCAAGAAGGAGGCTGGAGGTAGGACCTCGCATGCATCTAGGATCTCGGAAGAGCTACACCCTTGGAGGGGGGTGAGCTGGGGGGAAATGTCAACATGGGAGCAGAAAGGGAAGTCTGTTTGTCTCAGGCCACAGCTCAGGGTTGAGGAAAAGGCTCACTGGGAATTCATAAGCACAACGCTTCCCTCCTGTAGGAGGGGTTTGAAAATACACTATCTATACACAGGGTACTCCGAAGGGAAAATTAATTTTAAGTGCTTCTCGTCAAAATCACCCTAGGTACCCAGCAGACGCAAAGGTAAAATCGCTCAAACCCCTCAGGATTCCCACAGTCAGCAAAATATGACTAAATCAAAATTACCCAAAATGGGGACTCCTGGGTGGCTCTGTCAGTTGAGCATTTGACTCTTGATTTCTTCTCAGTTCATGATCTCACAGTAAGTGAGACTGTACTGATGTGTGGAACCTGCTTGGGATTCTCTCACTCCTTCTCTCTCTCTGCCCTTCCCACTCTCTCTCTCTCACCCACAATAAATACATAAAAATTTTTTTAAAAACTTACCAAAAACAGGGACGCCTGGGTGGCTCAGGTGGTTGAGCATCCGAGTTCAGCTCAGGTCATGTTCTCATGGTTCATGAGTTCATACCCCACACTGGGCTCTGCACTGACAGTGCGGAGCCTGCCTGGGATTCTCTCTCTCCCCCTCTTTCTCTGCCCCTCCTCCCTCTTTCAAACTAAACAAACACTTAAAATAATTACCAGAAACATAAAAAACAAACTACCAGGGAAGGACCAACAACAACAACAAAGCTAAGATTTGGAACCCCAAATACTCAGATATTAAAACTATCAGATACAAAATATAAAATAAGTAAAAATAGAAGATAACACATGTCAACAAAAACACTTGTCCAAGGATGATCACGGCAGTTTTATTTATAATGGCCAATATCTGGAAACAGCCCAAATGTTCATCCATAAAAATGGATAAACGATTGCCGTATAACTCACTCAAAGAAATACTACTCAAGAATAAAACGGAAATGAATTAAAGAATGAACTACGACATTGATAAATCTCAAGAACGTGATGCTGAAAAAAAGAAAGCACATTCAGAAGCCACACATACATACTGTATGATTCTGTTTATATAAAGTTCAAAAACAGGTAAAACTAATCTATGGGTGATAAATACCAGAACATCTCGGGGCGGGGGGGGTGGTGAGAGGAAAATTGACTGGAAAGATAGATGGTGGAGCTTTGTGGAATTAAGGGAATATCCAGATGCTGACTGGGATAGTGGTTTCACAGGACATACAACCGTCAAAATTCATCAAACTGTACTGTTAAGATTTGTGCATTTTATTGTATATTAGTTACATCTTTATAAAATACAAACACAGACACATTTAATGAAAGAAGGAATGGAAATCATGTTCCAGCCCATTAAAAAGTGATCAAGTATATCTGCAAAAGATTCAGAAAGAACTTCTAGAAATAAAAATACATAATCACTGAATTCAAAAACTAAACACGTTCTGCTTCAAGCTATGACTTATATCAGACCAAGTCATCTATCAAGAATGTTTTAAAAAAGCAGAAGAACATAGTTGGGCTTTTTTTTTTTTTTTAATTGTTGCTGCTGTTGTTTTTAAGTAGGCTTCCCCTGCAGCGTGGAGCCCAATGCAGGGCTTGAACTTACAACCCTGAGATCAAGACCTGAGCTGAGATCAAGAGTCAGACGTTCGACCAACTGAGCCACGAGAAGATAGTTGTTATTTAAAAAGATGTTTTTAAATGCTGGAGAGCTACCAAAACAGTGAGAACTTGAACTTAAGACTTCCAAGAGAAGAGACAAGGAGAGAGACGAGAGACATATATTTGCTGTGCTTTTTCCTCTTAGAGTATGTGCTGAAGGTGACCAAATGAGAATATGGGAGGTTGGGAAGAATATGGTGACAAAGAAGTTAAAAAGCTAAGCCAATCTCTTGGTAGTCTTTTTTTTTTATTTTTTTATTTTTGAGAGACATAGAGACAGAGTGTGAGCAAGGGAAGAGCAGAGAGAGAGGGAGATACAGAATCTGAAGCAGGCTCCAGGCTCTGAGCCATCAGCACAGAGCCCAACGCGGGGCTCGAACTCACAGACGGTGAGATCATGACCTGAGCTGAAGTCAGCCGCTTAACTGACTGAGCCACTCAGGCGCCCCAAAACTTTTGGTAGTCTTAAGAGCTGGGGAGATAAACAGTAGAGTTCAGAACCCTGTACTGTATTCCCCAAGGTTTCAGGTGGGAGCTAGCCGACTTACACCCTAGTTATAAGAGTGACGGCCCCCAAAGAGACCAAAACCAGTATCAAATCAACTGAATGTCAAAATGAATTAAGTCTTCACTTAGCCCACTGACCAACTGAGGCAAAAGTCAATCATTTTTGGAGGGAGATACCAACCACAGCCTCAAATTACTTCTACAATTCTTTAAGCACCATGTCTCTCACTCGACGAAAAACCAGGTAAGGGCCCCAGAGAGCATCCAAAACCAAGGAAGTAGGGTTGTAACCCTACAATGCCTGCTTTGGCTCTTGGAGCATCGTCACCAAGCTCAAGGAGGTTACGATTGCCTGAAAGACGCTCTGTCACGAAGGAAAAAGTTAAAGAAATGGTCACATTTCTTTACTCAGGCAGCAGCCGACCTCGGTTCACAGTTTCTCGGCTCTAGCAGAGCATGCCTCCCTGCACACCCTCAGAGGCACCAGCATCCACCAGCTGGGCCCCCTCCTCTGGGGTCTGGATCTCAGACCCAGGAGGCCCTTCCCCTGAGCTCATGGACACCAGCACCAGATAAGCCATAAGTACCCTCTCCCCAAAGGTTGACATTTCAGCATCACGAGGCCCCTCCTCCAAGCGTTTGAGTTTTAGTAATTCTAGCCTCTTACTTTCAGTTCCCCAGGCAACTGCACTTGCTACCTCTCTAACACTGAGACTCCTGATCCATATCACATACCATATACATTTTCAGATAAATAAATACAAGGGGTTTTTATCACTAGTGGGTTTTTTTATGTTTATTTATTTTGAGAGAGAGAGAAAGCATGAGAGGGGCAGAAGGAGAGAGGGAGAGAGAGAGAAAGAGGAGAGAATCCCAAGCAGGCTGTGCGCTGTCAGCACACAGCCCAATGTGGGGCTCAGTCTCACAACAGTGAGATCATGACATGAGACAAAATCAAGAGTCCAATGCTTAACCGACTGAGCCAGCCAGGCGTCCCAAAACCATTACAATTGTTTAAAAACATAGGATACAACTTCCAAAACAGTATAGACAAAGGGAAGTAAACAAAATGTAAATGAATCCTAATACTGTTTAAAAAGGAGAAGGAAAAGCACTGAAAATGTGGGTAAATATGTGTGCCTGGGTGGCTCAGTGGTTAAGCATCTGACTCTTAATCTCAGCTCAGGTCCTGATCTCAGGGTCATGAGTTCAAGCCCTGTATTGGACTCTGTGTGGAGCCTACTGAAAAAAAAAAAAGAAAGAAAGAAAGAAAAAGAAAAAGTAGGTAAAATGAAAGCCCAAAAAATGATACATAAATATAATACATAATAGAGATCATAAAGAAGAAAACTTCATGAACACTCAGCAGTTAAAATAAAGAGATCATCATTTTGGCTGGCAAACAGAATATAACTATATGCTACTTATAAAAGATACACCTAAAATAGGACACGGAATACTTCAAAGTAAAAAACTGAGAAACTACCATAACTGAGGTATACCACGTATACATTAACTGACACAGTAACTGATGCAGTAACGCCCAACAAAACACAATTCAACAGAAAATACTATTACAGATAAAGAAGGTCACTAGTGATAAAAATCTCGATTCTCAGGAAGATACAATAATTCTTCACCCGTATGCAACTAACAACCTACCTTCAAGATTATGTCAAGCAAAAATTGACTGAATTAATAAAGGCAACATCGTAGTGACGTCTTTTAATGCACCTTTGTCAGTTACTGAAAAGATCAAACAGTCAAATATTAGTAAAGCTACAGATGTGAACGGTGCATTAACCAGCTAGATCTAAGGGACAGTTACAGGACTTTCCTCCCAATAATTTAAGAATATGCAATTCTTCTCAATTCCATGTTCAACTATTACAAAAATAGACTAGGTATTGGGGAGGCCATAGAGCAGGTCTCTATAAAGTTCAAAGAACATATATATATATAAAACAGTTCACATTTTCTGAAAGCAATGCAATTAATTCAAAAATACCAAAAACAAACAAACAAAAACTCTTTAAAAATACACATTACCAAACAGAGCAGCTGATATCCCCAGTGGAGCTTGAGCTCAGAGGCAAAAATAACTAGACTCCTGAGAGTTAGAACAACCACAGACGAAAGTCAACAAACTGAAGAAACACAGAACCATCTGAGAAAGAAATATTAAAACAGATGAACTAAGATTGCTTTTTTAAATAAGTAGGAAAAGTATAAGTAAAGATGTTAGTAATGCAACAAAAAATTTGAAACGATTTTCTAAAAACAAAAAAGTATTAGATTCGATGATTATAATGGTTGAAATAAAAATCAAAATAGAATATATAAAAGGATGGGTTCCACTGAAAAAAGCAATTGGTTACTTTAAAAATTAGATTGAGAAACTGTTCTAAAATCAAGCAGGAAAAATTAAGGAGCTATGGTTTAAATTAAAAAAAAAAACACAACTATCTACTAAGTAAATAATAATTGTAGGCCAGGGGCATCTGGGTGGCTCAGTCAAAGCAAAAAACAAAACAAAACAAAACAAAACAAAAACCTATCATCTACTAAGTAAATAATAATTGTAGGCCAGGGGTGCCTGGGTGGCTTAGTCAGTGAAGCATCCAACTCTTGATTTCAGCTCAGGTCATGATCTCACAGTTCATGAGTTCGAGCCCCATGCCAGGCTCTGTACTGACAGTGCTGAGCCTGCTTGGGGTTTTCTCTCTCTCTTTCTCTCTCTCTCTGCCCTTCCCCCACTTGCACATACTGTCTCTCTCACTCTCTCTGTATCAAAATAAATATTAAAAAATAACAATTGTAGGCCAACATCTGAAAAACAAGGTATCCAGAAAGAGAAAAAAGACAAAGAAATATTTGAACAATAGAGATAACTTTCCTATAATGAAAGAAAAAGAGCAAGTTTGAAAGGGTTCAAAAAGCACCAAACACTGCAGTGTAGTAAAAGAACATCAAAATAGGGAGAAATAAGTTAACATTCGCCATTGGAGATTTTAGTACACCCCCCTCGGAAGCTGAGAAATCAAGCAGATAGAAACAAGCACACATACTGAAGATTAGAACAATACAATTAATAAGTATGAGCTATCAGTGGAACGACTCTATGCCCTCGTTTGCTCAGACAGTACTAGTTAACGTCTGGCTAATTTTTAATAGTGGTCCCTTTTACTCTCAAGTGTGTCACGGTTTGGATAACAAAGTATATGGTCACACCGGTTATTGGATGTATTTAGAACTTTACACTTAGCAGAGAATATCATTTTTTAGCAGATATGCAACATTTACAAAAACAGACCCTGTGTTAGGCTATATAAAAAACAAAAAGCTCAATAAATCCATTCATTTAGTCATTCTTTCATTCGACAAATATTTTTGGGCACCTACCTTATGATTTGGCATTTTTCTAGCCTTGGGAATGCAGCCGAGATGCTACGTGGCACAAGTTCTATGGCAACTGTTCACACTGTGTTCTAAACCTATTATAGCCAAGAAAGCCCCATTGTCCCACACAACAGCTTGGTAGTCTATCATAATGATAGGGAAAAATCTGTTATAAGATGGCCGACAGGACTGATAGGGAAATTCCAGTCCCCAACCGAAGACTCCCCTTCCAGGTTCTTCTTCTTCCCAACCCGCTTGCCTCCACCACCAAATTACTACTAATGCGGAATGCGGAAGTAACAGACTATAATCGTTCCCTCTGCTTATGCCTGTTGGCTTGCTCGAGGCTCAGACCTCTGGAGAGTGATCTCCTTTGAGCCCTCCGGTGTAAAATAAACCTCATGCCTTCCAAGATTTCTGAGTGCCGCTTGGTTCTTCCGCCAGGTGATCCAGACTAGGTTCTGTAACAACAACAGCTACCCGAAAGTCTTACCTTACGTGTCATAGCAACAGTCTTGGGTACATTAGTGAATAAAACAGTCAAAACTCTTGCCCTCCTAGAGCTTATATTCTTCTAAGAGACAGAAGATGAACAAAATAAATACGAGATGCGTTTAGTAACACAGAAGGTGGTAAGTGGCATGAATAAAATTAAAGCAGACAATGGAGACAGGATACCAGGAATCAAGATTGAGGAAGGAGTAGTAATTTTAAATAGAATGGTCAGTAGGATAAGCCTACTGAGAAGATGACATTTGAGCAAAGGTTTAAATAAGGAAAGGTTTAAATAAGGAAAGGGTTAAATAAGGAAAGGATACCCACATGGATATCTGTGGGAAGGTATGCCGTGGAGTGAGAACGGTCATTGCAAAGGCTGACATGCAAGCTTACCTAGTGTATTTAAGTAAAAGCAAAAAGTTCAGTTTGGCTAAATTCAGAAAAAATGAGGAAACCAGTAAGGGAGAGGTTGGGAAGGTAAAATTAGCCAGAGGGTGTTGACGCTCAGGAGCCATTGTAGGGACATTGGCTTTTACCCTGAAGGAGATGGAGCCTCTAGCAAATTTTGAACAAAGGAGTGACATCATCTACTCAAGTTTTAAAGGATCATTTAGGCTGCTGTATTCAGAATAAGTTGTAGGGTCATAAAGTCACCCAAATAGAAACCTGTTAGGAGCCTGTACAAATAATCCAGGTAAGAGATGAAGGAGGTTTAGATGGGAGTGGTTGCAGTATAGATGGTAAGAATGGTCAAATTCTGGATCTATTTTGAAGGTGGAGCCAATATAACTTCCCGACATTGAATATGGAATGTCAGAGAAAGAAATCAAAGATGACCCCCAAGGATTTTTATCCAGGGACTAAAAGATTAAAGTTGTCATTAACTAAGATGCAGAAGACTGAAAGTAAAGTGTGATTTAGGGCAGGAAAATCGTTTGGAGCATGTTAAACTTAAAATATCTACTGGACATCCAAGCAGAGATATTTATTCAGCAGTTGGTATACCCATATGTAGCTCATGGGAGGGGTGTGGGCTAGAGGTGAAAATTTGTAAGTCACCAGCATACAGATAGCACTTTAATACACGGGATTGGAAAAATCATTTAGAGAGTAGTATGGAAAGCTCTGAGGCAGTCCAACATTGAGAGGCTGACGAGAAAAGACACTGAAGAAATGAGGTTGGAAGCACGTCAGAGCATGGGGGTCTGGAAACCAAATGAGGAAAAAAATATTTCAAGGGGGACGCTGATAATAAAGTAAGATAAAACTGAAAATTGATCATAGGATTCACAAAGTGGTACTTTCGTTTACTCCCTTTTTGGTAATTAGGAAAGAACAGGAAGAGAGAAACGGAGAAAATGAGTACACAAAAATTCTGTCAAGGAGTTCTGCTGTTAAGGGAATCAGAAATGGGGCAGTATTAAAGGGAGAACTACCGCCAAAAGCAGGTTTTAAAAAAACAGGAAGGGGGGGAGGGAGGAACAGCATGCCTCAATGCTAATGAGAATGATCCAGTGGAGAGAACAAAGAGGATGTAGGGACGGGATGAGAAATGAAGGAGAACAAAAGGAATGCCCTTGAGGACCTGAGGAGACAGGACAGAATGCCAAAGGTGGCCAAACTTAGGAGCCTGAGAATTAAACTGAAAGTATGAGGGAGGATGACGCAGCATAAGGGGACAGAGAAGGGGTCGATGGGGTGGTGGGTGCTGGTGGAAGTTTCCTTCTGAGTTCTTCAACTGTCCACAGAAATAGGAGGCAAGATCTTTCGGTGTAAGAAGGTGGTGTTGCATGTTATAGTAAGGAGTTAAAATAGAAAACGTTGCTGGGCGGAGGGGAGTAAAGCAGTCACCGGTACACGGTCCCCAGGTTCCAGCTCCTAGGCCCCAGCCCACAGACCCAGGCCCAGGAAGAGGGGCGTGGCCCCGCCCCGCGTGGCATGGTGGGGGCCAGGGAGGCTGAAGCTCCAGACGCCTGACAATGAGGTAGGCAGCTCTCCCTGCTGGGGCAGGCTAGAGACACGCAGCTGTGAACCTTGTTGCAGAAAAAAAAAACCCAAATCTGTAAACTGGTCAAATGGGGAACGGGGAGACTAACGAAAAGAAAACCTCCAAATTTAAATTAGATGCAAAAGGAGTCTGGATCTACAACAGCAGGAAAATGAGAAACCGGGGACAGCTTAAGTTTCTGTGAAGGCCTCAGAGGGAACCGGGGGAGTTCTGTGTTTGGACTCCGTGTAGCAAATGGCCTAAGTCTCAGGGGAAGTGCACTCTGTGCCTGCGACACCGCGGCCCCTTCCCCACCCCCACGGTCTCCATCCGCAGCCGGCTGTGAAGTGGGTACAGTAGCATTCTGGTTCCTGATGTGCAGGTCCCCAGATGTCGGTGTGCTTCTCACAGCGGCCACGTTTGTACCGTTTCGTTTTGAAACAGTTTCCTTTGTCTTTTACCAAAATCATGTGACGTTTTCTTTCCAATGTACCAGATTAAAACTGTAGAAAACAAACAAAAACACCCAAGGATCTCAAATCTAAGACATTAATGTATATTTTGATACTTGTAAGTAGCAGATCAAATTTTGTTCAGGCCTTTTAGCGCCTTAGGCATATGGAAAAAAGAAGTATGATCCACACGAAGCAGGCCTTATGGGTTACATCCATTTTTTTAATTTGAGATATTACTCTATATATTTTTTTAAAAAATTAAGGGGGCGCCTGGGTGGCTCAGTCGGTTGAGCGTCTGACTTCGGCTGGGGTCATGATCTCATGGTCTGTGAGTTCCAGCCCCGCGTGGGGCTCTGTGATGAAAGCTCAGAGCCTGGAGCCTGCTTCACATTCTGTGTCTCCCTCTCTCTCTGCCCCTCCCCCACTCATGCTCTGTCTCTCTCTGTCTCAAAAATAAACATTAAAAAAAAAATTAAGAGCTTAGTTAAGGTGTAATTGACATATAACTGCCCATATATAAAGTGTACAATTGTGTAAGTTTTAAGAGATGGGACTCGCGTAAATCCATCCCTACCATCAAGATAGTGAATATATCCAACACTCTGAAAGGTTGCCTCTGTCCCTCTGTAATGGCTCCCTTCTGCCCTTCCCATCTTCCCCCTACCCTTCAGGCAGCCCCTGAATTACTTGCTAACACTACAGATTAGTTTGCATTTTCTAGAATTTTTTAGAAATAGAATCATCCAGTGTTTGCTCTTAGGGTCTGGCTTCTGCCACTCTGCCTAATTATTTTGAGATTTATTCTGTTCCTGCAGGTACCAATGTTTCGTTCCCCTTATTGGTAAGTAAGTATATTTCATTGTGTGAATGCACCACATTTTATTTACCTAATGATGGATAGTTCGGCTGTTTCCAGTTTGAGCTGTTACAAATAAAGCTGCTATGAATATTCTTTAATAATAATGATCATAGAAAATATTAAAAAATATTGCCTATAAAAGTGGGAGACACTGAACGAGTTATGAAGCATTATGAAAACATGATAGGACTACAGTACTGAATTTAGAGGAAGGCCGATCAGCGTGGTTCTGTGTATTTTTCCAGCTGTCTTTGACTGCAGGAGTACACGCAGTCAGAGAAACCAGAGAATTACATTCGACGAAGTTCGAATTTTGCTCTGAGAATACTACAAAACAAAACAGGGGCAAGATACTTGAGAGTGTATGCAAGAGAGGATGCCGATCGGCCACGAAGTTTGGAGAAAGGTGTGAGTCAGCTAAGGTTGTTTACATTTGTGTTTGAGTGTATATATAAATATACAGGTAATTTTGCAATGACAATATCAGTAAGTATAGTTGATGGATTTGTTATTTTCCTCTTATGATTTCCACCCTTTTCTGTACTAAACTGCCAGCTTAAGAAACTCCCAGCTCATTCACTGAAAGAGAGAAATGAAAAAGAGAGAATAGGTGGTTTATTTGCAGAACTTTGGGGTGCTTCAGAAAAGCTTTTCAAACATAGTTGAAGGGAATAAAAATAGAAAATGAACAGTGAAGGGGTGCCCGGGTGGCTCTGTCGGTTAAGCGGCCGACTTCAGCTCAAGTCATGATCTTACGGTCTGTGAATTTGAGCCCTGCATCGGGCTCTGTGCTGATGGCTCAGAGCCTGAAGCCTGTTTTGGATTTTTTGTCGGCCCTTCCCCTGCTCATGCTCTGTCTCTGCCTCTCAAAAATAAATAAATGTTAAAAAAAAAATTTTTTTTAAACAAAAAAAAAAAAAAAGAAAAGAAAATCAACAGTGAAGACATTCGAATGCAGGCCCACATTCGAAACACTCAGATGACAGTACAGTCTGCATGGAGCACTAGAAGGAGCATTGGTCCCCAGAGCAAGGAAACCGAGGCTCATGTCCCAGTTCACCATACACTAGCAAGCACCAACGCTGTTTTTCCCACCTGCAAAATGGTATCGTACTTGATGTGCCCACCTCACAGGGTTGTGATGATGACGGGGTGTGTCTATCTCATTCCTTATGTGAAACCTTGTTCACAATAGTTGCACAGTTCACTGTTGCACACTGCTGGGCTCGGAGTAAACCCAACACACATTGTTGGCTAAATGGTGGCTCAAGTGACTGTGTGAAAGGACTTTTTTAAGCTGGCAAGTAGTACACAAATGCTAAAGACTAATGTTCCCTCCCTTCCCCACACTGTTATTGCTCTGGCAATGACCCTGAAACAAGCCCACCCTCAACCTAAAAGTTTTCCCCAGGCCTCCTCTGCCAGTGTGATATCCCGGGTGTATAGTCAACCAACCCACAGTCAAGGACAACAGGGGTTCCAACGTCCTCCAGCCCAGTTAAGATCTCCTAGACCATCTAAGTCACTCCCAACAGTTTTCATCTACCAGTATCTCCCAGGGCCACTCCTGGAATGGAAACAGGTCTCGGGAATATCTAAAAGTCCTAATCTTACTCCCTGTCTCACCTTCCCTGGCATCTCCAGTTCAGCCCAGCTCCTCAGCCCAGAGCTTCCTTCCCACTCCTTCCTACTCCAGCCTGGGACTTAGATCCCATTAGGGAACCCCAGTGTCGCCCCGCCTAGCAGATGCTGGAGGGAGAAGTAGAACCTGGTGGGGGGAGGGGTCGCAGAGTTGAGTTAACCCCCTGCCCCCCATATACACAAACTTGCTTTATCACCTATGAAGTAAGTGCTTTCTGCTCAGGGTTGTTGGAGGACTAAAGGAACTTATCTAAGTACATAGACTAGTACCTGGCACTTTGTACCTCAGAAAATGTCAGTCCCCTCCACCTCCGACCCAGTGCATTCAGTTGCAGCCACGATCCCCAGAAACACAGAACCACACGAAAAAGCCTTTCTCTTAATGCTCTTTCATCACTGCATGAAGGAAATTAACATTTCCTGGGCATTTCCCCCTTCCCTGAATCGTCTTAGAATCACTCTGGGATGACTCCCTCTTTCACAGAGGCTCAGGGATGTCAGGTGACTCTCTCAAGGTCACATAGCTCCCACAAAGCCTTCAAACCTCATTCTCTGGAACCTCCAAAGTCTACATTTTATGCTTCCCACAGCACTCTCCTTGAAAAGGATGTGTGTGAGTCAGAATCACAAACGGGTTGAAATGATTATCTAACTTCAAGGAAAGAAAGTCATCGGGCGGGAAGGGCAATTTTCTCAGGGGACATCTTTATCACACTGGAATATGCTTCTCTCCTGCAATCTCCTTCTCTCGCCTGACTTTCCCTCTCCCTCCACCAGGTGGCAATAGTCAACAAAGTTAGAGGTACGGCCGCTCTATTTAGCTGGCATCCAAGGGTCTCAAGGCCTCACCCTCCTGTGAGTACCTGCTAGGAAGGACACTTGCTGGTAAGTACCCTAAAACACACTGGACGGAACAAACATGAGTATCACACCAGAAAAACCTCCTTCCACTCTGCTCACCCCCAGAAGAGAAAAAGGTGTGCTCTCTCAGGGGCTTGCCTGACACTTTGTTTCTACATTATAGGTCAAGTCAGAAAAACAAGAAGAATGAAAAGGGGGTAAGAAGACAAGAGGAGAAGGAAAAGACAAAAGAGAAGGGCTAATGATAAGGAACAGGGCCAGGGTTCATGGTGAAGGAAAGCAAGAAGGAAAGAGAATAGAATGCTCTGAATTCGAGAACCCTGTCTTTCTAGCAACCCAGGTTAGGACATGAAGGAAATCTGGATCAGAGATCCAGTCACTTGACTAGGGTCACACAGCAGTCAGGGCACAGTCACCATTTGGGTTGAACTACCTTTCAGCCCCTGGGCACCCCTGGCTCACCAAATCCATAAGAAATTCCATGGGGCTCCAGGATTGCAGGCTGCTAGCTAAAACTGACCCTAAGGCTACCACTTACAGAAAGATGGAGTAGACATATTTGTCCCTTTTCCCTGCTAAGTGCAGATAAAAACTCCTGACATTAAAATAAACTTAAGAAGACTCTAAAAGTTAGACAAAAGAGGAAAGACACACTAGGGACCTCAGGACCCAAGAAACTACACAGTAGTGAGTTCTCTGAATATTCTTTTTTGTCTCCAGTCTGAGTGCTGGAGAAGTTGACGACCTAGAAATGCCAATAAACATAGACCACAATAAATTAAGGAAAAAAGAAAAAAGAAAAAGCTCCAAGAAAAGCCTGTTCCCTCCCAAGAAAAGGACAGCCTAGCAAAACAGAAAACTTTTAGGCAAAAACTACTCAGCTCCAGGCAAATATCACCCAAAAAGTTGCAACTCCATTCCCACCTTTACCAGTAAAGGTCAAATGGAAAGCCTAGATTTTTACTTTTGCAGACCGTGATAATGCACCCTCAACTCCCTTCCTCCCCCCTCCCCTGACTGATGTGGTGCCAAGTGAGAAACTGAGCTTTTCCTTCTCGCCATCAATAACAAGCACCCCGACCATGTGGAGGAATCAGTGGAGACCACACGGGGCACCTGGACTTCTACCTCCACCGGGTGGTAGCAAGGCGCCCCTCCTTTTTGCTGCTGGCATGCTGCTGAAGGATCAGACAGGGCCCAGTGGAGAGTTGGGACTTGCACCACCACTCAGCTGTAATGAGACTCCCACCCAAACCCCTGCCCCAAGATTTCAGTGGAACCCGTGTGGGGAGCCTAACTCCCACCCGCCGCTGTCCAGCAGTAACAAGGAGTCTCTCTCCCCCAGGAGTATCTACTGAGGCCAGGAAGGGAGACCCGTACTTCCATTCCCACCTGGCAGGAATGGGCCATGGCCCTCTCTCCTACACCAAAGCAGCATCAGCAAAGACCTGCTAAAATACAAAATTTAAATGAGATCCAAGTCTCAGAATAGAATACTCCAGATGTCCTACTTTCAACTTAAAAAAACCTACTTGGAACACGTGGGTGGCTCAGTCGGTTAAGTGTCCGACTTTGGCTCAAGTCATGATCCCAAGTTCAAGCCCTGCATCAGGCTCTATGCTGACAGCTCAGAGCCTGGAGCCTGCTTCAGATTCTGTGTCTCCCTCGCTCTCTGCCCCTCCTCCGCTCACTCTCTGTTTCTCAAATATAAATAACCGTTATAAAAATTTAAAAAAAAAACCAACAACTACTCAACATCAAAGATCTCAACTTGATTGAGAAAAGACAGTTGAGAGAAAACAACCCCAAGATGACACAGATGTCCAACAAGGATTTTAAAGCAGCCAGTGTAAAAACCCAGTTAGTGTTGGAGCTGAATTAAAACTTAACTTCTGCTACCTTTTCCTGAATAAGGGAACAAAACCAAGGAAGAGCTTTCACACTGGGCAAAAAAGCTGACTTACCAAAAAGGCTACCGCTCTATTCTTTTACTCTACTTTTTACGATAATAGAAGGAGGTGGAGAAGGAAGTAGTGTTTGTCATCCACAAGCTAATTTTACAAATATCTCTACAAGCTAAATTGGCACCCGGGGTAATAAATGCCTTAATCTGAAGGACTTTGAATTGATTTGGAGTTTGAAAAATAAAATAGGCAACCTATGTAGAAACGTTTCCCTTCTGGAAAAAAATGTTAAGTATCTTTGGCCTAATCCAATCTCAACTTTCTCCTGAATCACTTGTCTGTGAAACAGCTATGATTAAAACATTGTTTCCTCAATCTGCTTTACCACCTGAACGGTAGCAGTCCCTTTTCCGTAAAAAAAAGGGAAAATAGTATCCAAAAGCCCAAAATTTAATACTTATTTTAATGTGGTTTTGTTTTCCCATAGGTATACGCTTGTAGCTTAAGACGAGTAAAAATAACAAGTATATACAAACGTTCTTTTTAAACACAACAATTACCTGATTTTTATTTTATACAACTAAAAATATGACGGCCACCTGGGTGGCTCAGTTGGTTAAGTGTCCGACTCTGGCACAGGTCATGATCTCGTGGTCCCTGAGTTTCAGCCCTGCATCCGGCTCTGTGCTGACAGCTCAGAGCCTGGAGCCTGCTTCAGATTGTATGTCTCCCTCTCTCTCTGCCCTTTCTCCACTCACGCTCTGTCTCTCTCTCTCTCTCAAAAATGAATAAACATTTAAAAAATCTTTAAACAATTAAAAATATGACAATTTAAGGGGCACCAAAGCATAAAATTACATTACAAATTGGAAGACTCTGGTTTACCAATTTCCATTTCCAATCAGGTTGGCCCCTTAGAAAATCTTTCTATGTTTCTGTCTCCTCATCTATAAAACGCAGCTAAAAATGTCCCCTGATTGGCATGAGAAAACCTCCAGGAATAATGTATATGTTCATTGTCCTGATCATGGTAGTGGTTGTGTATGTGTATATACATATGGTGTATATATATATATATATATATATATACACCATATACATAATTCCATTATATATACATGTATATGTCAAAACATTGGATTGTATGCTTCAAATATGTGCAATCTATTGTCCATCAATTATACTTCAATGAAGCTGGTTTGTTTTTTTATTAAATACTCTCTATTCATTGCCACAGTTTGCCCAACACTGATCCAAGCAGAGAATGCTGGACTGGATGGTGGGGTTGAGCGGGGCGGGGGGGAGTGGATGTTTGTCTGTTTGTCAAAATGCAGGACAAATGTGCACAGGTTAAAAAAGAGATCTTCAGCATTTTGTGATGCATGCTAAAAGGAACAAACCTCCTTGGGAAAATGACTGATCAAAAATGCAATCAAAATAAACCTGGAACCTTTTATATGGGATTAAAGGCCCTGAAAAGCACAGTGCCATCCTCCCACAGAACGGACCGAAAATGACATGGCACGCAGCAGAGCCTTAAGACCTGCCAGGGTCTCCTCTAGCCCATCCTGCATGCTGTGGCTAGAATCAGCTTTCTCAGCGATCATTTTCAGGCAGGCTCTTGCTCTCCCATTTCCTGTCACCTTCCATGACTTACGTGCACAAATACAATACCCACCTCTTCTTCTCTCCAACTTTCTTCTCTATAGTCTGACCTAACAGCCCCACTGGCTGTTCTCCCAGCACTTCCTCAGCCCTCCTCACCCACTGTCACATGGTTCCTTTTCCACCCCCTAGGCTGCCCCTCCCCCTTCTCCTCTAGACTACAAGCCCTGCCCATCCCGTTACACCCAGCTTAATTTTACATCCTCTGCAAATCCTTTCTTGGCTTCACCACTAGATGATAATTTATCTTTCCTTTCATTAAAAACCTATCTATAGAGACTATATTTCTGAACCCAAAATTGGGGCATGTGGATATAGAGTTTTGTGCAGTTGACAGATGTGAGAGACAGTCTGGGAAGCACAGCTCGAATGCTCAAAAATTGGACTTTGGAGAATGGCTTGATAGTGTTTGGGGCCAGGGAACAAAATACTTGAAATGGTGAATCTATAGGGTGTCCAGGATGCGTGATTGTATCTATCATTTGGCTTTTGGCATGAGCTACATACAGTGCATTATTAAATTCTTTTATTCAGATCATTCTTCCAAAGCTAAGCTTTAATTACCCCGGGGACAAGAACTGTGTCAATACCTAGATGTGTGCTCCCAACATCTAGGCAGAGCCTGGCAAATTCTGTGCAGCAAATGAATGGTTATGAATAAACAATTTCAAATGCATAGTCTCTATGGGAAAATTATTTTCATGCAGTGTCACCATCAGCCACACTTCCTGATCCATTCCCCGGGGAGGCAGCTCTGGAGTGATACAATGGAGAGACAGAGTCGGGAGTTGACTTTTAGGCTCTTGGGTCATTTACATCATCCCCTAACCACTGCTTTAGGGAGAGTAGGAAAAACAGTGGAGCACTGCTAGAATGTAGACTGAGTCTCTGAAACTTTAACAGCATAAGAATTCCCTGGAGAGCTTGTTAAAAATAATTCCAGGGCCCCACCCCCACAGACAGGTGGGATGTTGCCTAGAAATCTGTATATCTCCCAATCTCCCAATTGAGACTGATGCTGTTTGGTCTTCACACCACACCCTAAGTAGCATTCTGAAGGAAAGAGGCATTATTAAGGCCTCTCTCTTCATGAAAGTCATGGTAGAACTTTAAGCCAAACTATCTTAAGCAAGAAAATGGATGTGTTGGAAGGAAGCTAAAGTAGGTAGCTCAACAGTGTGAGTGGAAAAGGAGTAGAAGCAGATGAACATCTGAGAACCTAAGGGACTGAATTTGGGGACTCGATCATCATTGGAACTCTCTCTCTTTTTTCACTTTTACCTCTACTTGGCATCGTTCTCCCCTACTGCCAGTAAATTGTCTTCCTTTAGTGGACATGGCTGCTGGATATTCCAAATTCTTATTATCGGGTTACATATTTCAACTATTTATTGCTGTATTATAAACCATCCCAAACTTGGTGGCTCAATACAACAAACACCACTTATTTTGCTGACAAATATTTAATAATAATTACCATTATAATCTATAATTTGGGCGAGGCTCTCATCGTTAGTCTTTGTGGCATCAGCTGGGTCTCAAAGGCTAGGGGTGATGACAGCTGGAATCTGGAATCATCTGAGATTACCCACTTGTCTGATGATTGATGTTAGCAGTTGATTGAAACCTTATCTGGGGCTAGCAGCCAGAACATATATTCATAACCTCTCCACATGGCTGCTTGGGCCTCCTCACAGTATGATGGCTGGATTCCAAGAGCAAATACTCCAAGAGAACCAGGTGGAAAGTGCATTATCTGTAATTACATACCCTCAGATATCACAAAGGATTATTTCCACCATAATCTCAAACTTACCCAGATTCAAGGAGAGGGAACATAAACCCCCATAGGAGAAGTGAAAAAGTCACATTGTAAGAAGAGCTGTAGTCTGGGAGACATTGTTGTGAACATCTCTGAAAATACAATCTACCAAAAGCCATAACCTGAGATACCAGATTTTCTTAATTACATATGAAAAATCCCAGGGAATAATATTGACCGACCTGGCCTTTGTCAATGCTTATTCCACTGACCAATTATTGTGGCCAAGAGAATAAACTACAATGACAAGTCTAGCCTGGCTCAGTCCTCACTCTGTGGCTGGCTAGAGAGAAAGCCGAATGACATATATTCACTATAAAATAGAACTTTCCAGGTTTGGGTCATTCTGGACACCATTCTTAACTATGATAATCAAGAAGGGTTCACAGAGTTCAGATACCTATATGTGAAAACATCTGGAGGACTGTTCTCAGAAATGCATAGGTGTTACAGACTGAAGGTTTGTGCCCCGACCCCAAATTCGTATGTTGAAATCTAATCCCCAAAGGACAAGATGTTGGGTTCACCCCTGATTTACCTTACATCGTTGCTCTGAGAGTGACAAAATATCAACTATCTGGACATATAATCTGGCTTTGCAAAAAATCATCCTGCCCCCACCTTGAAGTTTCTCCTCTCCTTACTCTAAATTCCTTAAAATATATAAAGGTTGGATCACTTACTTGTTATCTTTTTTGTCAACTGTTTTATATTTTAGTGATCTGCCTACGTTTACATCTTACCTCCCAGTTAGATCATAAACACTTCAAAGCAGGTGCAGGCACGATGCCCTATTAATGCTAATGTACCCCTAGTGACTAGGATAGGAGCTCTACAGAAGCTCACATAAAAACATCCTTTGTAAGCTGATGTTTGCAAGCACTTGATAAGCGTTTTGCTAAGTGTATTATATGCATTATCTCATTTGATCTGTACACCTTCAATCCTATACACCAGGAATTACCTTGAGGAAACTGAAACTCAGAGGTGTTAAGTAAACCCTTCAGCATCATCCATAGTTGGGAATTGTTGGAGGCAGGACCAAACCCAGGCCTGTGTGATGCCAAGGTTCCTGCTCTTAGCCGGCACAGTGTTGGACTCCCATGTCCTTTGTGGTAAGGTGTCATTGTTTCTTACGGGTCCTTCGGTGAGAACTGGCCGTGGAAGCACTATGCTGAACATAGTGCCCAAAAGCTGTCAGCTACTTTTATTATTCGACTTTGTATTTGAAGATACTTACCACAATTATCATTTTACTTGTTTCTCAAAATGACCCTGTGATCATATATTAGAAGTACCTCTAATATAACTCCTAACGTTACAGGTGAAGACCCTGAGACTCAGAGGTGTTAAGACATGTCCCCTGTTCAGGGCTCCTTCACCATTTAGTCACATTTCCCTCCAGCTGGGGATTTTTCCGTCAGTCAGGCAGTTCAGGGCTGTCCTCAACTCTTGTCCTGTCAGACTCCCATGCGGATACAAGCATAAAAATATTCCTCCGATCCCTAAAAGCAAAGGTGAATATAACTTCTTAAGAAGCCATCAAATGCCTTCTGAAGGACTGGGAGCACCTCCCACGTCTGAGTGGAAGCACCTTCCATGATGCCTCTTGGCTTTCTCCTCAAAAACTCCCTATCGCCTACCAGTGATGCCACTCCAGACTCCCAGCCTCGGAGCCCTCTTTGGACTTGCTCCTTGGGATCTAGGGCAGGAAAAGTGTGTCTTCTGACTGGGCTCTGCCAGGACCGGCCTAGACAAGGCCATTGTTCCACTCCCCCACTCGGGGCCTAAAAAAATGGATCTGCGGGCTTCAAACTTCTGTTTTTAATAAGGGATTTTTTTTTCAGACCAAATTTTTTCAGAGCCCATAATAAGAGAGAAAAGCGGTAACTGCTTTCTTCAGACATTTTTAAATTATTCTATGCACAGAGTCACAGTCATCACTGTTTAAGGAAGCCCTGCAGTAACCCCGGATAGCTAGCACTCTCCAACAGTTTGAAAAGCTCCTGGACCACTGAGGTCATGGAGGCCCGTCCAGCTCCACCATCGTTTGGGTTAACGAGTATGGCTTATGAAGGGCAATGTATTCATCTTGAATTCAAATAAGGTCTTGAAAGGTGGGGAGGAGAGGTCAGTGGCATACTTTGTGTGCCTCATACATTCAGTGTTTGTTAGCACTTACTGAAATTTAAGGGGGAAGATGCTTACAGAGGAAACTAGATTTGCTCATACACTACTTGTTCCATGAAAAATCCCTCGGGCTCACTCCCAAAGCCTTTATGATATGAATCCATTTAAAGCCAACAAAGACCCAACCCAAGGGGGTGCCACTCTCCCTTCCCACCTCCTCCCCGTTCTCTCCTGCCGGCTCCAGCACCACAATGTTCTTTTCTCAGAATATAAATTTAGCTCCTCGAGGACTATGAGCAAGACTCATGGCAACTGTGCTCTCTGCAGGAGGTCTGAGTCATGCAGCCTCCGGAGGGGCCTCTCTCCCCAAGCTTGCTGGCCTGGCTTCAGCAGGTCAGCGGGGTCCGGCTAAACATACCTGAAGGGACGGCTCCTGTGTTGTGCTGTTCATTCTCCCAGAAAACCAAAGCTGTGATTAAAACAGCCCAAAAGATGGTGTATCTCCTGCATTTGGCTTCTCTCGCTCCAGTTGGCTTTGCTTTCCTCTTTTATGCAGTTTGCTCACAGGGACATGTTATTTGGATCAGATGGTGAGAGCAGATCTACTCCGCAGTGAAACAGCATGCCTTTCTTCCCACCCTAAATTCTAAACGCTTGAAAGATTTTATGCTGAATCTGATTATTTTTGCTTTTCACTACTTGCCATTTCACACTAATCTGCTCATTCCAGTCTGTCCCATAAGCATATATATTTCACTTCTCTCTCTCTCTCTTAATCCTCTGGCCCCGCGGTTTTCCCAGATGGCTAGCATTTCCAAGAGGCCTGGTAAGTGGTATTTGCAGTCTTTTCTTTAAACAAGGGGGGGATGAGGCTGCCATCTAGTGTCCGAAAGGCGACATGCAGTCATGAAAGAAGTCCGCTATGTTGGCACAAGTGTTTTGTTTCTAACCTGCCAATCTCTGGGAACAGGGACGAAAGTTCGTCGCACAATCAGACAAGTTGTACATATTAGGGGCTGAGGAAATGGTGTGTGGATGACAAAACACATTCCTCTGCCCTATCTTGGTGTAAAGTTACCATCCATCCCAATTTACTTAGGACTGAAAGGAGACATAAGGAAGAATGTAAGTGCTAAATAAAACTGGTGAAGTCCCCAGCAAACAGAGATGAGTTAGTCAACCTATATGGAGAGATGAAATGGCTCTGGAAGCAGAAGCTATAAGACAGAAGGGACCTTGAGCATCTGGTTCAGGGCAGAAGACTCAGCTTGAGAAGAAATTTTGCTTTTATAGGAGAGATTGGGCTTTGTGGGTATCAGATGGAGGAAGCTCAGCCAAGGAACAGAGAAAGTACTTGGAGCGCCAGCCCAAAATATCTTGGATCAAGATACCAGACTGAGCTTAGATTCTCTGGGGGCCTCCGGACTAAGGGATCTCAGTTAAAATCATCTGACTTCTACTGGGGCAAAAGTGAGTTCTGCATCTGCCCTTGCAAACTTGGACTTGCTGACCTGGGCAGTATATTGTTTGTATAAATCCCTAATACAGCTTAAATGCTCCAAGGAAACACATTCAGCTACACTCGAGAAGTGAACCAGAACATGGCACTTCATTGTGCATCTGGGAATCTCCCAGTGAGCAAGAGGACCTCAGGGTTGCTATGCACTGAATGTTTGTGTCCTGCCCCCAGATTCAAATGTGGAAGATCCAGTCCTGGCGGTGTGATTGGATTTGGAGGTGTGGGCTTTGGGAGATGATTAGGTTTGGATAAGGTCACAAGAATGGAGCCCCTTAATGGGATTATTGCCCTTATAAGAGGAAGAGAGGAAGAGACCAGCACTCACTCCTGCATATTCTCTCTCTCTCTCTCTCTCTCTCTCTCTCTCTCTGCCATGGGAGGACACGACAAAGAGGCAGGTGCCTGCAAGCTAGGAAAGGGGCTCTCAACAAAACCTCACCATGCTGGCTCCTGATCTCAATCTTCTCAGCTTCCAGAACTGTGAAAAATAAATGTCTGTTATTTAAGCCACCCAACCTACGGTTTTTTGTTATAGCTGTCCTAGCTGACGGGCTCTGCCACCAACCAGCTGTGTGACACTAAGCAGGTGACCCAACTTTCTGAAGTTCCTTTTCTTCAGTGGGCTGTTGGGCACATTGGATGAAGCTTGCATAGAAAGCACTCCTAGCCTGGTGCCTAGCAATTGGCGAGGTCCCTGTCTATGATTGACCAGGCCACCCAGGGCCAGTTCCCAGCCCTAAAGCCAGAGTCCTAAGCCTTCTTCCCCATCTTGAAGCCAACCTCAGATTGAGCCTACCTTTCTTTCTATTTAAAGTTGCCCACCTAGTACATATTGGCCACCTCCCCACCCTCCCCACCAGGACTAACTGCAGAGTAGAGATAATAACAGCTATTGTGGGGTTTAAATGAGTTAATTCATGTAAAGAGCCTAGAGCAGAGCCTGACATAAGGAAAGAGCATAAAAATGCTCTTGTCATTATTACAATTCTCCCACCTTCCCCTTTCTAACCTCTGTTCATCTCAACAATTGCCAGAGTCAAAGAAATAAAAGTTCAAGAAATCCCCCAAATTTCACCTTAAAATCTAAGCAATGCTGAAAATTTTCAATGAAGACCTTCCTGGTCCATTTGTTTATCTATTCAACAAAGATTTGTGGCCTCTATGCCAGACATTGGGTGTGGCAGGAAGGCAATGTTGTGAGTAAGACAGCACAGCCTTTGCCCTCTGGGAGGCTGGACATTAAAGATGAATTAGAAGGAGGTCCAACAGATAGGGCCCTGGAGGGCTGTGGGATGAGGACTATGTCCCCGCAGTCATATTTGACATGAAAAGGATGAGGATAGGAATGAATTCACCTGCCAATGAGAGGTGCCAAAGGGAAGGTGGAGAGAGTTCCCATCCATGGGAGGAGGTCAGGATGGCCAATCCCAGGGACTAAAAGAAGACAGAGAAAAGTAGAATTGGTGTGGGGTAAGGCTGGGAGGGGAAGTAAGAGCTATAACTCTTCTGTGGGAAGACAGAGAAAAGTAGAATTGGTGTGGGGTAAGGCTGGGAGGGGAAGTAAGAGCTATAACTTGTGGGACCTTAAAAGTCTCATAAGGATATTGGACTTCCTTCTATGGGTGATGGGGAACCCTGGGAGAGCTGGGAGTAAATGATCAGTTTTGAATTTGGAAGGCTCACCCTTTTATTCCTAAGGTTGAAGCTGAGCAAACGTCTTCTATCCCTTTCTTTACTAATGTCTTCAAAGAAGGTACAGTTGGGATGGAGACATAGGTATGAAACATGAACTGTTCGGGTAGGTAAATCTCATTCCCAGAAGACTTTCAGACTAGCAGGCTTGACTTCCAAAGAGCCTACCAGGCAAGATGGCACATTTCTTCCCAGCAAGGCACCCATGAGTGAGGGAGAGGATTGGGGTGTGGAGCTCTACCCTAAGGTCCCAGATGGTAAGGGCTGCTGGGAGCTAGCAGCAAACCAGCTGCAAGTGCCTACACATGCCTCCTTATTCTACAAATAACAAATCCAGCTTATTCTAACCCCTGGATATTTCTTAAATCTCTACCTTCTGTAACAGTTGATCTGTCATGATTTAACAAAAATGGCCTCAATGCTTCTGGGTGTGGGTGGACGGATGAGTTGGGGTGTGAAGAAGCTAGATATAAAACAGAGACCTCATTCCAGTCTTCGCAGAGCCTATAATCTTGTGAGGAAGGGGGCAGGGGGAATGAATTCAGTAGGAGACAAGGACAGTGACAACCCCTGTACTTCATGGGTAGGGAAACTGAGATTGGGAATTCAAGGAGCCATTTGCCCAAGAATGGGATGGAGTCAGTGCCAGGGCCAGGCCTGGAACCCACTGGACCACACTGGCCATTGCTCGCACAACAGCCTCAAGGAAGAGGTGGGCCCTGTCCCTGCTGATCAAAAGTCACGTGCCAAATTCTTAGCTATAGTCCACGAGCCTTAAAGGGCCCCCACTCTTTTTTTTTTTTAAGTTTTATTTTTATTTATTTTGAGAGAGAGAGTGAGACAACAAGCAGGGGAGGGGCAGAGAGAGAGGGAGACAGAGTCACAAGCAGGCTCCAAGCTAAGAGTGCAGAGCCTAATGCGGGGGCTCAAATTCACAAACTGTGAGATCATGACCTAAGCCAAAGTCAACAGTCAGATGCTTAACTGACTGAGCCACCCAGGTGCTCCAAGCCCCCACTTCAGTCCTGCAGACCATCCTCTGGTCCTGCAAACAAACCAAGTCTATCCCTACCACCTCGGGCTATTTACTTTACGATTCCCTCTTGCCAGAATGCTCTAATCCCCTGAATCATCTGGTTTCCTCCTCCTCCTCCGAAAGGGCCCCCAGAAGACCCTTCCTGAAGAGATCCCCACACCCACACACACCTTGAGTCTCTCTGCCCTACTGTCACACCTGTCAACCTCATCATACTCAGACACCACCTGGCATGGTCCTGTTCAGTTCTTTCTCCCACACCCCTAAGCCCCATCCCCAGACTCTAAAGTCTATGAGACTAGGATAGTATCTGTTTCGTACACGGCTGTGTCCCCAGTCAAGGGAAGAGGACTGGCATATGAAAGGCACTCAATAGCTTCAGAAAGAGTTAATGAAAGAAAGGCTTTATAAACAAATTCACATCAAGTAGACATGGAAATCAGTGTTTGTGTAAGTAACTGAATTCAAGGCTGATGTAGCGGAAAGAAGGCCAGATTGAGCATCGTAAGATACGAATTTAAGTCCTAGATGGAATTTTTTCTAGCTCTGATTGACAATGTACTGAAAATTCTGAGTCTCAGACACGTTTGGGCCTGCAAAAGAAAAAAGGCAGTGCCCTAGGGGCACCTAGATGGCTCAAGCCAGTTAAGCGTCCAGCTCTTGGTTTTGGCTCAGGTCATAATCTTGGGGTTTCGTAAGTTTGAGCCCCATGTTGGGCTCTGTGGTGGCAGCCTGAAGCTTGTTTGGTATTCTCACTCTCTCTCTCGCTCTCTGCCCCTCCCCCACTTGTGGTGTCTGTGCCTCTCTCAAAATAAATAAATAAACTTTTTCAAAAATTAAAAAAAAAAAAGCAGTGCTCCACACATGGGTGTTGGCAGGGTGAAACCAGACAATGTATATTAAGATGCTTTGTAAACAGGAAAGTGCAATTAAATGTATTATTGTAACTATACAAAGGGAATTACTACAATATTTACTTATATAAGCACTTTCTGAATCCTATCTAAAGTAGGCTTCAACTTAGAAAAACCGATTTAGAGTCAACATTTCAGAAACTCATCTAGTACATAAATGGAATCATTTCTACAAATGAGGGCAGAGTATATAGATGTGTCTATTCTAGGACTGTTTTGTTTTTTTCACACTTTGCCCACTGACAGCTGGCTTCACTTTTGAACCGTCTTTTCTATCTGACTGTTTATTTTCTTTTTTCAAAGGCTTTTTTCTACTTATGATGTAATACATATTCTTATAAACATTTTAGAAGACACTGAAAAGTATAGAAGAAAACAAAATCACCTGTAACCCTAATGATCTGGAGATAACCAAAGTAAATATTTTGAGATATTTTCTTCCAAATTATTTTTATTTAAAAAAATTATTTTTTATGTTTATTTAGTTTTGAGAGAGATAGACACAGAGTGCTAGTGGGAGAAGGACAGAGAGAGAGGAAGATATAGAATCCAAAGCAGGCTCCAGGCTCTGAGCCGTCAGCGCAGAGCAAAGATGCAGGGCTTGAACTCACAGACCGTGAGATCATGACCTGAGCCGAAGTCAGATGCTTAACTGACTGAGCCATCCAGGCGCCCCATTCCAAATTATTTTTAAAATTGAAGGTGCATATGACAGTTTTATATTGTAGAGAGCATGGGGTGCACAGCCTATGGAATAATGGCTCTGTTAAGCTGCCTGAGACCCTCGCAAAAGAGGCAGACAGAATGGTATAGTGGGAAAAGCACAGGAAAATGAGGAAGAATTCCTACCACCCAGAGTGGTAGGGAGCACTCAAAATAAAATATGTGAATTGACAGAAACACTGTGATGCACAATAAAGTACGGTCATATTAGTAGTACTGTTCACAGTAGTGTTTAGAGGTGGCACCTCAGTCTTAAAGAGAGTTTCACAAGCAAGGTTGGCTACAGCCAGGTGCGATGGGGTAGGACAGGGTAAGAAGTCTGCTCTCTGCTCTCCTTGCTAGCATCTAGCTTTGTGTAGCCGGAGAAAGTTTCCTTATCCGAGGCTTACCCTTTCCTTGAAAACAGTCATCAAAACTACAAAAACCCAATGGAAATCGACAACCTCCAGGTCAAGCCACAACTTAAGGTTAGTGATTGGAGCTCTCTGTCACCAGCAGATTGCAGAACGTCACGTGTGGCAAAAGCTGTGATGTAGCACCCGGAGCGCCCTTCAGGGGGACAGACTTCATGCCCCAGCGGCTGGGAGCATTGCTGGCAGCCCCCTCCAGAGATGACCTCAGTGAAGAAAACTGCCTTGCCAAAGGTCACATCCCTTTCCGGTGACCCACATCCTGTGACTGATGATGTGGGAGCCTAAAGGCCTGACCTTGTCTGCCCAACTTGGGACATCTTCAGAATGCCCTGCAAGGTCAGCTGAAGCTTCCATGGAGATGGAGACTTGACATCTTCCCTCTAGGAAATCCTGCCTCCTTCCCTTCCCTCCGTTTCCAGGGGCGTTGATCCCACAGTGCTCCCTACTGAACATCCAGCTCAGAGTCTGCTTCCCAGAAAAGCCAGCCCGTGACGGGGCCTCGCCTGCTCGCCTCCTCCCTTCTTTCTGCACAGCCACTGCTGCAGAGCCTGGAGGTCTTCTTGAGGAAATGAAGGATGAAGCTGACTCCAGATTTTATTCTCACATTTTTAAAAAAATGTCACAAGGGGCACCTGGGTGGCTCAGTGGGTTATGCATCCGACTTCAACTCAGGTCGAGAGCTCATGGTTTGTGAGTTCAAGCCCCATGTCCGGCTCTGACAGCTCAGAGCCTGCAGCCTGCTTTGGATTCTGAATCTCCCTTGCTCTCTGCCCCTCCCCCACTCGTGCTCGCTCGCACGCTCTCTCTCTCTCAAATTTAAAAATTAAAAAAAAAAGAATTTAAAAATGTCACAAAAGGACTTAGGCCTCCAGAAGGATGGAATAGGTGTACTTTTCCCTATCTGTCCTGCTAAATACAACTAAACGCTGGACACAATATATACCACAAACAAAAGAAGACTCTGAAGGTAGAGAGAGGAAGGAAGACAGACTAGGGACCTCGAAACACAAGGAATAACACAGTGCTGAGCAACTTGGGTTCTTCTTTTTCCATCATAGATCCCAGACTTGGAGCTGAAGAGTCGGGAACTCAGAAATGACAACTAGCACGCATGAAAAACCAGCCACAAAAGCCTGCTTCCTCCAGCCACAGAACCAAGAAAAGTGCAGTCTAGTAAAAGAAAAGCTTTTACTAGAAGCTACCACTTTTACTAGAATAACCACTCAACTCCGGCCAGATAACAGAGAAAAAAAACTCTGCCCCATGTGCCCACTCAGCAGAGGCAGCCAAGTGGGGAGCCTAGACCTCTACCCTCATCTGCAAATGGGAGAGAAGGGCAGAAGCTCCAGTCCCAACTCCATAGTGCCACAGACTACTACGGGAATTCATTAAGATTTTGAATTTGTGGAGGTGGCCTCTACCATCAAAGAGAAAGATGGATTGTCTTTATTCACTGATAAAATTACGCACAGGATGAGTCTTCTCATGAATGGCGCAGTTCTTAATCCTAGGCAGACAAGAGCAGGAACAAAATGGATATGGTGCCTCTGGCTCCTGCTGGAAGGAGAGGTGGTGCAGAGATCAAACCTGCCTTTACTGTCATGGACTTCTCTTTGAAACTACAAAAGTCCATAGGTTCTTAATTTAATTAAAACGATCTAATCAATATGTAAGTCTAGGGGCATGTGGGTGGCTCAACCGGTTAAGCATCTGACTTCAGCTCAGGTCATGATCTTGCAGTTCCTGGGTTTGATCCCTGCATCGGGGTCTGTGCTGGCAGCTCAGAGCCTGGAGCCTGCTGCAGACCCTATGTCTCCCTTTCTCTCTCTGCCCGTCCCCCACTTGTGCTCTCTCTCTCTCTCAAAATTATTTTTAAAAAAAATTTTTTAATACATAAGTGTAAAAGGTAAACTGTGTGGGGCTCCTGGGTGGCTCAGTTAGTTGAGTATCCGATTCTTGATTTTAGCTCAGGTCATGATCTCACTGTTGTGAGTTAGAGTCCCATGTCGGGCTCTGCACTGACAGCATGGAGCCTGTTTGAGATTCTCTCTCTCTCCCTCTCTCTCTCTCTCTCTGCCTCTTCCCCCCTCAAAGTAAAGAAATAAACTTCAAAACAAAAAAACTCTTTAAAAGATTAGCAGCTTAAGAGTTATCATTGTTGACCATGATGTGTTTCTTTCCAGACTTTTCTCTCTTTTACACAAGCACTTATCTTTGTGCTTATATACATTTTCTCTTTTGCATTTTGGAAATTATCAAAAAAACCCAGAAAGCTTAATGCAAATATACATATATATATGTATGTATATATATATATATATATATATACATACATATATATATGTATATATATGTATTAGAAGATTCAAAGGTTACAAAGAAAGTTCTGCTTCACTAAAGCAGGTCAACTCCTGCACATGAATGTACAACAACCTACTTGATATTTTGATTTGTATTCCAAATAAGCAGCTCAAATATAATAAATCCAAGTTTGACCACTTAACTATTGGCCCAGTATCATGCTCCAGAGTTTCCCTGGCACTACAGAGCCCCAGATTTCATCTCATTGTCCGGGCTAAAATCGGGGAATCAGCCTTGGTTTCTCTCTTTCTCTTGCACCCCATATCCAATGTATCAGGAAGTTCTACTGACTCTGCTTTCAAAATACACCCCAAATTCTGCCATATCTCATGGTGTCTCTTGCCATGGCCCTAGTGCAAGCCACCCTCTACTCTCACCTAGATGACTGCATTTGCCTTCTGACTGATCTCCATGCTTCCATGGAGGTGCACTTTCGGGGCGCCTGGGTGGCTCAGTCAGTTGAGCATCTGACTCTTGATTTCGGCTCAGGTCATGATCCCATGGTTTGTGGGACTGAGCCCCACATTGGGCTCCACGCTGAGAGTGGAGCCTACTTGGGGTTCTCTCTCTCTCCCTCTAAAACAAAATTTTTAAAAAAGAGCTTTATTTTTATTAATTTATTTATTTTGAGAGAGAGAGAGAGAGAGAGAGAGAGAGAGATATCAGGGGAGGGGCAGAGAGAGAGAATCTCAAGCTGGCTACAAGCTGTCAGCACAGAGCCCTACTTGGGGATGCAATTCAGGAACCATGAGATCATGACCTGAGCCAAGATTCAAATGCTCAACTGACTGAGCCACCCAGGTGTCCCCCAAAAAGAGCTTTAAATGACTGCTCTGACTTTCCATTATACCTGGGATAAAATCCAACCCCTTTGGCCCTGCGTGACCAGCCCACCTTCCTTTCTCTCCCTATGCCCCTTGCTCACTAGGCTACGCAGAACTCCTTCCCCACAGGGACCTTCAATTTTATGTCTCCTCTGTCTGGGACATTCTTCTGTGGAATCTTCACATGGCACTTCATTCTCAAATATCCCTTCTTACACAGCCTCTAAAAGCTTTCCTACCCCTCCCCTAGATGGTGCTTAGTTTTCTTTGAGGCAGTAGAAATAAGCTGCAAGTATTTAGTTATATACTTGTTCCATGACTCTCTGACTAGAGCTCATCCGCATGAGGGGCATGGATTTATTCTGAGCTGGCACTGCATCCCTAGTTTCTAAAGCAGTTCGTCGTACGTGGTAAGACCTTAGTAAATAGCTACTGAAGAAAGAACACAAACGTATGTATCTATGATTTTTAAAATAATATAGCATGGTTTCATGCTATATCTACTCTTTTCAACTTGTTCTTTTCACTTAAAATATATTATGCAAACCCCGTGCCATGCCCATGTGTAGAAAGCCTTCTCCTAATGCAAGCTATGATACTATATTTGAACAATGATTTATCAAACCATTTCTCTCAGACACTCCGATCGCTTCCAGGTTTTTGTTTACGTGTATAAGCATCTTCTAGGATGCAAAGTTCTGCACAAGTGGGAAAATGATGAATCAGGTAGTGTAGCACAGCCATTAGGAGCGTGGGCTCTGGAGGCATCCTGCCCGAGTGCCGATGGAGACTGCTGACAGGTCATTGCATCTCATGCAGCAGAGAGCGAGCCTGCTCTCTGACCTCTTCCTGTAAGGGCACCAATGCCATTCACCAGGATAATGTAGCCACCACTTCCCCCCTGTTTCCTGTGTTCTATGGGCAGGTGGTTCAACCTTCCATGCCTAGTATTGCCGTCTTTTTAGAAGATGGGGATAATAACTGTCTCTCTCCCATAGAGTTGTTGTGAGGATTACATAAATCAAAATATGCATAAAATACCTAGAATACTGAGTGCCACATAGTAAACACTAAGTATTGTCATTCCTGTCATTGTTGTGATTTATTTGGGAGCATATAAAACATTACTTTATGAAGAACAGAGCTACCTAAAGACATCTTGATACTTTTTTTTGGTTTACAAAGAAGGCATCACATTCTCATAAATTATAAAAATTTCTCTCACTATTTTATTCCTTTTACCTCCACCTTCTCACCCTTTATTAAATTTGTCATCCTCTTCATTTGGTGCACGTGTCACACAGTATAATACATGCAGTCTATTCTATATTCTATGCATGGCACTCAAAAACTGGACAAAAAAAACGAAAACCCTAATATCTCTCAATTTTTAGAAAATAAACACATACTGTTGCTCTGGGGGTGGGGGTGGGGGGAGGCTGCCAGTGTATTGAATCGCCATGTTCCATCATCAAAAGGCACTGGCTAATATTCATGGTGTGTTGTCTGGAAATTCAGACTGCACATCCCTGAAAGACGACTCAGCCCCACTTCATATCCTTCTGCAGAATTCTCACTGGGCTAAGATGCATGAGTGAAACAGAGCTGCTACAGCAGGTACAGCTCACCCTCTTTGCCTGGTGTGTGCTAAATGACATGAGTCTTCCCAGGACGCAACAGAACACAATGGCCATGGCAATGGGGAAGGGAAGGCTCTTTACAATCTGATAAACAAGCATTGAGCTACCTATTATATGGTCATTATCTTCGTATTTTTGAAATTCCGTATCTCTCTCTCTCTCTCTCTCTCTTTCTTCCAAGAAGTGATTAATTTGCCCATTTTGGAGCCAGAGAACAGAATGTATCTGCAGAGGTAAAAAATCTGCTAGCCTTGAACCACCTCCCAGATTACTGATATAATTACAACCTTTGTCAAAACAAAGGGCTTTCTATAAACTCCATAAGATGACATCTCTTCAGAGCAAATCTTATTCAGTTGACTCTGAATAATCTTTAAAATTCAGATAAGCATATAAAATAAGCATAAAATTCAGAATTATGGTTATATATATATATATTATATAAAGGTATGTGATAGTTACTACCAGTGTGTCAACTTGACTGGATCATGGGATTCCCAGAGATCTGGTTGACCTTATTTCTGGGTGTGTCTGTGGGAGTGTTTCTGGAAAAGATTAGCATTTGATCATCAGAAGACTGAGTAAATCAGATTGCCCTTCCCCAGTGTGAGTGGGCATCATGCAATTCATTGGGGCCTGAATAGAACAAAAAGACAAGGGGAAGGCTGGATTCGATCTCTCTCCACCAGACTGAGCTGAGACACAGATCTTCCCTTGCCTTTGGTGTTCCTTGTTCTCAGTCTTTCAGACTCATGCTGGAATCTGCATCACCTGCTCTCTGGCTCTCAGGCCCTTGCATTACACCACAAGCTTTCCTGGGTCTCCAGCTTGCACACAGCAAGTATGGAGTTTCTCAGTCTCCAGAATCACATGAGCCAATACCTTGTAATAAATCTTTCTATAACTATCTATCAATCTATCCATGTCCTATTGGTTAGCAAACCCTAACACAGGTTATCTTTATAGAACTCCTAAATCCATCATTCCTATCACCTCTGTGTTTAACAGACTCATTTAATTGACATTTAATAAAACTTTGCATATAGTATTCCTTGTTCAATAGGGAGGCTTCTGTTCCTGAAAATATAGGTTTTGAAAAACTTGAAGTTGGGGATCTTAAGACCTTTAAATCTTTGAGATTAAAAATAAATTTACCCATAAAAAATTAAAATAAATGTATTGGTCTGCCAAATTTCTCAGACTGGCACTGATGGTCTATCTACTTTCTATTCTCAACCTGGGTTTCCAATATTGTCTCTGGACACTGCCCTGAACAGATACTTCTCTGTTAAACAGAGTCTCTCAGTCGTCCTTTCTTCCCCCAGCACGCTGACACTTCTGATCTCTGAGCCTTTGTTTAAGGGCAGATTAGTCGCAGATACACTTTTACAACAGATGCTGGAATGTATGTTGGCTATGTCTCCAGCAACAGAAACATATAGCTGTCTGCCCAAAATGGAACCACTCTTCTTTTGGGGAATGACTTTGTTATGGACTGAATGCTTGTCCAAAATTCATATGTTGAAGCCCTAATCCCCAGTGTAAGGGTAGTTGGATGTAGGGCCTTTGGTAGGTAATTAGGTCATGATGATGGAACCTGTATGAACAGGATTAGTGTTTTTATGAGAAGAGGCCAGAGAGCTAGCTTGCTCTCTTTCTGCCATGTGAGGTACAATGAGATGTCAGCAGCCTGCAACCCAGGCCTGGGACCTCACCAGAACCGGACTGTGCTGGTACCTTGATCTTGGACTTCCAACGTCCAGAACTATGAGAAACACATTTCTGTTGTTTGTAAGTTGCCAGTCGATAGGACTTTGTTATAGTGGCCTGTTCTAAAATAGCCATCATCCCAACTCCAACTCCATGGTACTAGGGAGGGATGGGGTCACAAGACCCCAAACATGTGGCCACAGTGACAGGTCCCTGATCCACCCAGGCTGTCAGAATCCTTCTCTGGGACTTTTCTAACTGGAGCTTTCTTTCCTTTTTGGTCAGGAATGATGCAAACACAGAGTTGCTTGGGGCCATGATAGGGAAGTACAAACAGTCAATTTGGAAAGAGACACAGAAGTAGAGACTGAATCAGCCAGTCTTGGCTGCATCCAAGTTCCCTAAGGTTGGATCAAACCACCCTTCCTGTTCTTTGGTGATGTGGGCCAGTATGTTTCCTTCTTATGCTTCAACTGCTTCAAGTTGGATTTCTGCTACTCACAACCTACCAGAGTTGACTGATTGCTAGTTTAGCAGAAGATGCAAATTTTCATGTGATCATTTTTTTGTGTCAATCACCAATAAAAGTTGAGTGCAAACTAAACTTAAAAATGCTTTTGACAATAAAATTTATCAGTTTTCTGATTGCTCAAGTTAAACACAGGCATTATAAGATAGGTTTATGAAAATGACGACAGTGTATAAGGTGATTTTTATCTGTACGTATATAAATACATGGAGTTATCTTATTATTTTACAAAAATTGGATAAGACTATGCATGTAATCCCACAGCTTGCATTTTCCACATAATAATGTATTTTGGACACTGTATCAGTTTATAGAGGTATGCTCGGTATTTGGTGGCATTTTCAATGTTTGTTTTGTGTTCAAAGTGTGTCCTCCTCAATGACTATCATTAGTAATGGTGGTCATTAAGAGTGCATGTTATCTCATTGATGGAATTCTAGCTTAGAACCCAGAGACACCTCTGCTACTGACTTTTTGTGGGCAGGTAGGTTTTAAAATAAGTTGAATGGCTCATTTTTCATCTCCATGATATGAAGCATGTCAGACTGTTGGCAGTACTTCAAGTACTCTCTCGATTCAGGGTTGAACCACACAGGAGAGCCAGCAGGCATTTGCCTGGCAATCTGCCAGGTAACCTTACCATTCTGCAATGTGGACAGTACAGGGGAAACAGAGCACAGCCTGCTCGCTCTGGACTTCTAGACTCAGCTTCATAATCAAGAGTCATGAAAGTGATAAGAACTCTCGCAACAGAAACGCTCACTGAGCACTTGATAGGTGTCAGGGACACTGGCTAACCACTTGACATTAGTTATATTCTTTAACGTTCACAATACCCCTAAGATTATCTCTATGTTTAGTAATTAAATTGAAGTTCTCACCCACGGTCAGGTGGCTAGCAGGTGGCAGTGCTGGGGTTTGACCTCAAGCTAAATAACCCGAAAACCCATGCTCTTCACCACCATTTATTCTCCTTTCCAATTTGCCCCCACCTGTCTTGGGACACGTACCTGTCCTTACCCCAGGACTCAAGTTTTGAGGTGTAAAAGTTTTTAGTGTTGGGAAAGCTTGTGGGAATTTTACGAACATCGTTGTTGTTGGTTTACATGAAATTTAGGGGAGGATATTACAAGATCCTCTTGGCTGGTGCAATTCGTTGCAAAAAAAGACTTAGGGGTTCGTGGGCTGAGGTTCTGTTCCCTGACACCTCCAACATTTGCTGAGTCAGACTTCTGAAAATAACATACATTAGTAAGAATATAGTTATGTGCGGTAACAAAATTAATCCTAATTATACACAGTACCAAGTCATTAGTAAGAAAACTCAATATAAAATATGGCTTTAGGAAAATCAGGTGATGTATTAACTTTCCTTGGCTGCTGTAACAAATCATCACGGACCTAGTGGCTTAACACAATACAAATTTATTAACTTACAGTTCTGGAGGTCACGAATCCAAAATGGGTCTCCTGAGGCTGAAATCCAGGTGTCGGCAGAGCTGTGTTCCTCACGGAGGCTCTAGGGAGGATCCATTTCCTTGCCTTTTCTAACCTCCTGAGGTGCCTGCATTCCTGGCTGGAGGTCTTGCTTGCTCCGACCCCTACTTCTATCATCTCATCTCCTTCTCCGACTCTGACTCTCCTACCTCCCTTTTGCAGTTTATTATTGCTATTATTTTTGTTAGAAAACCTAGTTTATTCATTAATTGTGGTAAAATACACAAAACATAAAGTTTATCGTCTTAACCATTTCTGAGGGTACAGTTCGGTATTAGTGAGCTTATTTATACCCTATGCCCATTAAACAACAATTTCTCCTCCTAATCCCCGGCAAGCAGAATTCTGCTTTGTCTTTCTCTAAACTTGGACTACTCTAGACTTTGCATATAACTGGAATTATACATCCTTGTCCCTTTTATCTGGCTTATTTTATTTAGCATAATGTCTTGAAAGATTATGTCATAGCATGTGTCTGAATTTCTTTCCTTCTTAAGGCTCGATAATACTCTATTGTGTGTATGTACCATGTTTCATTTATCCATTCAACCACTGAAGTCTACTCAGGTTGCTTCTAGATTTTGGCTATTTGTTTTAGTTTCCCAGATGTAATTCCCCCCACACACCACCGAGCAATTCTTGGACACCAGCAGGCTGAATGACCACATACGTATTTCTTAGAAAGCATCGTATTGCACTATTGTGGATAATGCTGCTATGAACATGGGTGAACAGATATCTCTTTGAGACCCTGCTTTCCATTCTTTCGGTGTGTGTGCCAAGAGGTGGAACTGTTGTAGCATATGGTAATTCTATTTTTAATTTTGTAGTAACTGCCATACTGTTTACCATAGCAGCTGTACCATTTTACATTTCTACCAGCAGTGCACCGGACTCCGATTTGTCCAAGTACTTGCCAACATCTTTTGTTTTTTGTTTTGTTTTGTTTTGTTAGATGGTAACAATCCTGAAGGGTATGAAATGATACCTCACTATGCCTTTGCTTTACACTTCTCTAATGGTTAGTGATGTTGAACATCTTCATATGCTTACTGGCCATCCTACTTCTCTATTATGAAGACCCTTGTGATGGCATTGGTTCACCTGGATGGTCCAGAATAATCTCCCCATTTAAGGATCTTTAAACTAATCCCACCAGCAAAACTCCTTTTGTCATATAAGGTAACACATTCACCGGTTCTGGAGATCAGGACGTAGCCATTGCGGGGGATGGTAGGGCAGGGAGGGGGGCAGCCATCATTCTGTCTACCACAAGTGACTACTATACTGCCAAAGCCAAGAGAATAAAAAGTTGAAATACTGAAGGTTTGGTTGATGATTTCAAACCGCACAGAATCTGTGCAGTCCAAAAAGCCTTAGCTGAATTTTATGATCAATGACTTTTGAGACAGCTTTTGGTAAAATGGCAGGGCTGCAACTCAGGAGAAGTTATTAATATTTTAATTAACATTGATATTTTAACTACTTAGTTGTGATTGGACTTACATATATGTTTCTCCCAGAAGGAGCTAGTTTGTTTAAATTACCCAAAGTTCTCATAAATTTAGGTTAAAGTAAAAAGCATGCAGTGTCCCTACTCCCCCACCACCCAAAAAAAATCCCAAATCATGTAGTCCCAGGCTAGTATGGCAGCTCTACTCTATGCAGTGTTGGGGGTCCACGTTCCTTCCAGCTGTCTGATCCTCCATCCCTAGGGCAAAGTCCTGGTCCTGTGGTCCAGGCACATTCAGGTTCCAGGCAACAGGAATGAGGAGTGGGGGGAAAATGAATGTGATTTTAATATAAAGCAAGGGAAATGATAGACAAGTTATCATTAGAGGTTATTTGGGTCTAAACTAACGTGTTGGATGTGAGGGCAGATCACTTGTATGCAGAGTGCAAACAAGAGAGAGATGGTAAGTACTTGCAGCAGTTGAAGGAGCCACGGGGATTGTGGTCTATTAACAGACCCAAGAGGGGAATGACAACCCGAGGCCTAATGAAGTATGTGTTGTGGGTACCTGGGTGGCTCAGTCAGTTAGGCATCCGACTCTTGATTTCGGCTCAGGTCATGATCTCACAGTTTGTGGGTTTGAGCCCTGAATCAGGCTCTGCACTGACAATGCAGAGCCTACTTGGGATTCTCTCTCTTTCCCTCTCTCTGCCCCTCCCCTGCTCATGCTTGCTCACTCTCTCTCTCAAAATAAACAAACTTAAAAAAAAAAAGAAAAAAGGAAATGGGTTGTTTGTGCTGTTAAGACAAAATGTGAATTCTCTTAAAGACTGACTGAGTTTCAAGACCCAGAGTTGCTCTCTAGGTATAGGTGTCCATCGGGCTTTGGAAAGGAAAAGAGATTGTCTTTCTTCTAACTGGAGAAAGTGCCAAGAAAATAGGGAACAGAGGAGGAAATATTGAGATTGAGAAACTTTGAGGTAGCTCATCTCCAGCAGTCTTAATCTGACTCTCAATTATCTGCATGGTTACCTGCAGAGAGTAACGGAGGTGGGTGGTGGTCCAAGTGTTTCAGGGCTTATTGAGCAAAGAAATTTACAAGGCCTTGGGAAGTGTGAGGAGGCAAGGAGAGACTTAGAGCTGGACATGAAGCGTTCACTTGAAAGGTGGTCTTATCTCCCAGGGCCCAGCTTCAGTGTAAGAGTCCTTCAAGGCACAAGAAGGAAAATCAGGGCAAAGGAGAGTGCCATGCAAGCACCTACAGAAGGGCATTCTGAAAGTCAGACCCCGGGTTGGTAGTTACGATACCGAATTACCTATTTCAGGCATATCAGCTGCAACCAGAATAATGCACCAGGGTATGTTGGTGTCTGTTGATATGCTCGTGTTCCTGATTTTATGTACTGGAAGAATGTCAGAGTTAGCACATATCAAGTGATAAAGAAGCTTTTATCCCCAAATGCAAAGCTGGTTTGATGTTAGAGATGGGTTACTATAATATATCATATAATGAAATAGGATAAGAGAAAAACATGATTATCTTAATAGACACTGAGAAGGTATTTGATAAAATTTCACACCCATTTTTTATTTTTAAAAATGGAACCTTACAAACTAGCAATAAAGGATTTTTTTAAGTTTATTTACTGTGTGTGTGTGAAAGAGAGAGAGAGTGAGAGAGAGAGAGAGAAAGAGAGAGTAAGAGAGAGAGAGGGCTCTGTCGGCACAGAGCCCAACACAAGGCTTGAACTCACGAACCACGAGATCATGACCTGAGCTGAAACCAAGAGTCAGATGCTTAACCAACTGAGCCACCCAGGCACCCCTAAAGGAAGTTTTGACCAAAATATTCACACCCGTACTCAAAGATACTTAAACAGAAATAAAAGGCAAATGACTAGAAAGAAGTAGACAAAATTATAGATCATTTGAAGACAGAATAATCTATCTAGAAAATTCAGGAAAATAAACTGCAAAATCATTATTTTTCCTACAAAATAAATAACAAAGAAGAGTTATATAATAGAAGTTCCATTCATAGCAACCCCCTCTGTTAAGGTTCCTATGGCAGATGCGACAAAATACCACAGACCGGGTGGCTCGAACAACAGAAATTTATCTGTCACAGTTCTGGATCCTGGAAGTCCAAGGTCAAGGTGCCAGCAGGTTTGGTTTCTACGGAGGCCTTGCTTCTTGGCTTGCAGGTGGCCTTCTCTCTGTGTCTGCACGTGATCTTTTCTATATGTACGCACATCCCTGGGGTCCCTTTTTATGCAGTAATCTCTGCCTCTCTTTTTTAAGAAAGGCAAACGGCCACCTGCTATGCCTCCTTTGGAAGTGTCTGGAGTCATGGAGGCTTGACTATCTCATGTTCTCTGACAAAGGGACCTGGAGAACTTGTTTGGAGGTTCTAGCAGAGGAGTGCAGCTACTTGTATACCGTTGACCGAAGAATGGTCCTTTTCTATCAGGGAAGGTCGTCTTCTTCCACTAAGCATGCAGCTTCAGAGAGGGACACAGGTTCATGGAGTGGTAAGGGAGGAAGGGGACACCTCCCTAGCCAGCCAGATTAGCCAAATCAACGCTGGCAGTCAAAGGGGTGACAAATGTCACAGCCAGACTGCGCTCACATCCCTAATCTCCTTTTATAAGGACACCGGTCAGATTGTTTTAGAGCTTACTCTAACAACCTCATTTTAACTCAATCACCTTTTTTTTTTTAAATTTTTTAACGTTTATTTATTTGTGAGAGACATAGAGACAGAGCGTGAGCAGGGGAAGGGCAGAGAGAGAGGGAGACACAGAATCCAAAGCAGGCTCCAGGCTCCAAAGCCATCAGCACAGAGTCTGACGCGAGGCTCGAACCCACAGACCGTGAGATCAAGACCTGAGCCAAAGTCGGCCGCTTAACCAACTGAGCCACCCAGGCGCCCCTCAATCACCTCTTTAAAGGCTGGATTTCAAAATACAGATACATTCTGAGATACTTGGGGGTCAGGACTTCAACATATGAATGGGAAGGTGTAATTCAGCCCATAATATCCTCAGAAAATATACAATACCTAAATGAAGCCCTATGAAGACATATGAACAACCAAATGGATGGTAGCTGTACCATGAAATTATACAGAAAGACATAAAAGAATGGATAAATGGATAAACATACCATGTTCTTGGTGGGAAAGTCTCAGTATTATAAAGTACTAATTTATCCCAAATTTAGTTAAACTAAAAGGTATAACACAACTGAACCAAAGGCCCAACAAGACCATCTTTAAATCTCTTACCCTTTATCATTTCTCTTCCACATTTGTTACATTTTCTTCAACTGCATATTCTTTATTTCTAATGGGTGCGCCACCATCAGGGGGATCCATGGTCTTCCACCCCAAAGTGGCCTTCCCAACAGCCCTATACCCGGCAATGGGAGGTCATCAGTCACATAGGAAAAACCTCTAGCTTATCTTGAAAATTCTTCTTAGTTTGCCTATAAATAATCAACCAGTCCTGTGCAGCCATTTCTGTTAAAGTTAAACCTACAATGTCCGTTCCTTTCCTGCCTGCCCTCCTTACCTCACATTTGGGTTTTAACTCTGCATATTGCTATCATTTAATCTTTCTAAAATACGATTTTCATCGTTCTCTCCAAGTTTACAAATATTGTTTTTAATATTTGTAATTTATATCTACCAGGCTATGGTGGACATGTTTGTCAATCAACTGTGCTTCAGTCTACTCATCTGTAAAATGGGGATAACAGTACCAAACTCAGAGTTTTCACGAAAATTAACTGCATTAATTTGAGGGCACCTAGAACAGTTAGCACTTTCTATGTATTTGTTACGTAAATAAATAAATATCTTCCCTATTGTTTTACCTGGCACTTAAAAGTGCTCGCTTTGAGAAAAACTCATTCCTGTGAGCTTAGACACTATAGGCCCTTTTCAAACGATTATATTCAGAAATACTTGACAAATTGATTATCAGTGAACACAGATGTTCCTTATAGCAGTAAATTTAATAGAAAAAGACTGAAGGATGTCTGTAGAAAAAATGCTTAACAAAAGATGATTAAGTCATACCATGGAAAACTTGATATAGACAAAGGTAAAGTTGTTGATAGAAGTTGCCTTGGCTTTCAGTTGCATTGAGTAAGAGGTGCAATATGCTTTCATACACATTCCTTTCAGGAAGAATAGGCTGTACATGAAATTGTAAGAAGAGGACAGAGGTTTCTGTTATGAAGTGAGGCTGTATGACCTTCCTACAATGAACATGTGTTACTTTTAATTAAAGTTAAGTAAAAATAAAACAATGAGGAAAAAAACCAAAAAAACGTTTAAAACTTCCTTTATCTCCGGGGCACCTGGGTGGTTCAGTTGGTTAAGTGTCTGACCCTTGTTTTCGGTTCAGGTCATGATCTCACATTTTCATGGCTCGGGGCTGGCAGTGCAGAACATGCCACGGATTCTCTCTCTCCTCCTCTCTCTGCCCCTTCCCCACTGGCACTGTCTCTCTCAAAACAAATAAATAAAACTTAAAAAAAACCCGAAAACTTCCTATCTGTACTTGTTTTGCCTTTGATGATCAGGTTTTTATCTGAACTGCATGAATATACTGATGATTTTGAGGTTGATGAGAAGTCAAATTGCTAGTATTTACTTCAAAACCTCTATCCTACTAATGATGGCTTTAAACACCTTGCAGATTAACTAAATGTTAGCCTTTATTTTTTGTCTGAGAAATAGGTATCATCAAATATTTATACTTCATCCTGAAAGTCAGGAAAGATCATTAATGCAATTACCTGGGAAATGCTAGGGAAAGGAGATGCAAAGACTTCTATCTTAAGCGTTTTCATGATGGTTAGAGGAACAGCTACCCTTTTCAACAAACAAACCTCAGACTTCAGAGGCAGACAATCTCCATGTAGAAGACTCTGAATTTTCTCATCTTCTTGATAATCACTTCCACTACCAAGAGAAAACTCAGTTGTAAATTAAGTCAGGCGCACTTGGAAAATACCGTTTTCCATAGATGTTCTTCAGAATTCCTTATATGCTGAGATTCAAAGGGTTTGGTGTTTGTAAGTAAAAGGTGACTAGAGTAAGTAGTTTCAAGGAAATTAATTACACGGTACGTTTTAATTATCTAGGTACCTGCTTTGCCTAGAAAAACAGCCTGTTGTTTTCATTTGCCAACACTGGGCCTCAAAAAGCTAGGCCTTAGCCACCACCTGGTGACGCTGATGACGCGCGATGTCCTACAGCTGCCGCAATTAGAAAGGCTGAGTCTTCTCCTTTAAGAAACTGACTCACGTGGATGCTGTGTTGTGTGCTCTCAGCTGGGTAGGAGGTGGATCCTAAGTCTCTTCACATTGGCCGCTTCCCGAGAAGGGGCAGAGTTAGCCTCTTTGATTGGCTGCATGAGTACGAGGAGTAGAGCCAGGGGCGGGGCGAGCTGCGGGAGCTGGCTCAGGGTCTGCGGCTTCTGGGAGGGGTGGGCAGCGCCGCGAAGGGGAGAGGGAGTGGGGGAGGGTGAACCAGAGAAGGGGCGGGGCCCAGCGGAAGGGGCAGGGTGCCGGGAATGAGGGCGGGGCCTATAAATGAAAGGCGTTCTGGGCCAACCGGGAGAGCCCACTGTTCGAGGGGCGGAGCTACGCCGAGTGATTGACGCTGAGGCCCAACCAGGGAGAGGCGGGGCCAAGGCCAGGGCCTGACTAAACCTGGAGACTCGGGTGGCCGAGGGGCTTCATCCCATTTGAGGAGCGAAGAATCGCCGGCGGCCGCGGATCTCACAGCCGCTCGGGGTAAGTGCGGTTGGCGGGGGCTGGGCTCGGAGCCCGGTGGAGGCTGAGGAGCCCTCCGGGTCGACGGCTTCGAAGCACTCGGGAATCGGCCCAGAGTGGAGGACTCAGGCAGGAAGTGCCTCTTCCTCGCCGTGCTCCCTCTGGGGTCCCAGCGCGGCCGCCTTCGACCCCTCTGGGCGGGTCCTGGCGCGGGGGGCTGCGGGTAGACGGGCTGGGCCGTTTCCTCTTTGTGAGGCCCAGGCGCGGCGGCCGCCGTCGGCCCGCCCCCGCCTCGCAGCCGGGGCGACCGGCGCGCCCGCAACAGCCGCGACCCCTCCGCTCGGCGCCCGCGCTCTCCTGCCGCAGCGCCTCGCCCGCCAGTCCCCACGGCGCCGCCTGAGAGGGCCTTCCGCGGGCAGTTTGGCCGACGACCTCCCCCGCCCCGGCTGCCCCGCCCCCACGGGCCGCGTCCTCGCCGCAGTGTCGGGGGCGCGCCGGGGTTCCGCGCCGCCGCGGTCGTCCGGAGGCCTTCTCCTGTGCAGCTTCGCCGTGCCCCCGGCCTCGAAGTGAAGTTAGAGCTCGGTTGGGCGCTGGGCGGGGGTCGTCTTTAAAAAGGGCCGTTGTCCCGGGCGCCTGGTACTAGCCACGAGCGGGGGGCCGTATTGGCTTTGTGTCTGCCCCATCGGGTGACTGCCGGCCACCCTGCCCTGCAGCTCGCCGCCTGGCCCCAGGAGTGAGCTTGCGGCCCCGCCGGCCTGGCGGAGGGAAGGGTGGGACTGTGGGGCGGCCGTCGGGCGTCTCGGGCTGCAGCGGACCGGTCGGGACCCCGCGCCTCCGCCCGCTCAGCTGTTTCCGGCCCGTGTTTGTGGTGCGGGGGAGGAGGCCGCGCCGTGCTCGGTCGGCCCCTCCCGATTGGCCCGCAGCGTCACGTGCCCGCAATCAGCTGGGGCCAGCTGGGGCCGCGGGCGGCTGGCGGGGCCCGGGTGGCTGCGGGTCGCGCGGTCGCGGGCTGCCAGGCCGGGGGCCGCGCCCTTCCTCCCCGCCCCCCACCCTCGCCGGCAGGAGGGTGGGCGTGCTCTCGCAGCCCCTTTATTTAAGACAGCTAGGTAGGACAATGAGTATTATGAACAGCGGGAGTTGGAAAACGGAACTGCTACAAAGATCTGTTTAATCCTGCCTCTTATTTAATCCCCCCTTCAAGGGAGAGGCTGGAAAGGTGTACAGCTCATTTATTTTTAAACTTTTTCTGTTTACAGGGCCTCGTTGGTAATCTGAGGATTTTTATTCCAGCTCTCCCTGACAGATGGAAAACCTGAAGTAACCTCAGGCTAGCTAACCTTGTGTTTTTGGACAATTAGCTTTGCTGGTGAAGTAACTGGGGGTAATAGGATATTAGCTCACTTTGTGTAGCCGCCCATACAGTGTTGCAGCCGAATTCGCACACAGGTGAACCAGAATACACGAAGTGTCTCCAGGGTAAATATTTGTGCCAGATGCAAAGTGTCTAGGTGGATTCTTTTCCTAAAAGTTTATGACATATGTGTAGTGTGTTAGATAAGACGGAAATTACCAAGAACTCATGATCTTTTTCTCTAGAAGCATGTAATTTAGTAAAAAGCCTTAAACAAATGAAATTGAGTAACAGTACAAACTTAAGTGTTAGTCACATATGAAATGAGTGTTACAGAAGTTGAAAAACTGGGGCAGTGAAAAAAATGGGAAAGAATGAAGTAGGAAGCATCCTGAAGTGGATGGGATTGCTCTGACCTAGAAAATGGGAGTCTTTGGGGGGCAGACAGGCCTAGAAGGAAAAACAGGCCTGGAGCATTTACAAAGAGTGAGAAGGTGGAGCTTGTGGAATTTGGCACCCAGTGTATTTTCCATATCCCATTATCTTTCTGGGTATGTACCGGATCGCCAGGTAGAATGTACCTCTTTGTAAAGGACTGATGTCTACCTTTATCATACCCTCACCCAGCTCAGTGCCCAGTTCAGGCCTACTGGTTGACTTGTTTTTGAAGTTTATCTGTAACAACTATCTTCTTTATGGGAGAGGGAGATGATAAAATGTGCTCAAGTAAATTATTTAAGTCTATACAGGGGAACTAAGGGGATTGGATTTTTAGAGTAATAAGGTTGGTAACATACATGAGGCTTCTAAACATAATCTCTGGTTGGATCATCAAGGACTTTTTCTTAGACTTATTTGCCTTTTGCTCTACTTAAGTGGTAGGAGAGAGAAAAAGGTTTAGAAATCCTTAAAAGTGAAGGGAAATAAAACCAAAATTAAGTCTTAAAAAAAAGATATTAAATTAATACCCTCCAGCATAGGCCTAACATAGTCCTAAATATGTTGATGAGATGTGAAAGTTAGTTCTAAATATATTCATGAGATGCGAAGATAGTCCTGTGTACATTTGCACCAAGGATACCACGTTAGGTTTTACAGAGCCTAAATGGCTATAGAAATCATCTGTTTCTCTGCTAATCCTGTGTAATAATGGCTGGGTAATGTAGGAACTGAACCTTAGCTATGACGTGAACTTGCTACTTGACACCTGAATGAAGAAACCAGACAGTTAATTTATACTCCAATCTATCCAATAAGAGGCTCTTTTGACTTATGGTATTGCATCACAGCAAATGAGAGATCTTGAACTTGTCTTGTTAGTGGGTGTTTTGGGGAGATTACCAACTCAGATTGTTTAGCTGACTCACTGAGTTACATGACTACTCTTATTTTCTAGTGATGACTAAACAGTAAGTATTATAGAAATATAGTAAACTTGGAAAACATTCAGCAACAACAAAGGCATTATTTGAAGGACACGAACAAAAATAGTCAAGTTACTGTCAGTTGAAGACCTGATTCCACAACTAAAACATCGTATGACAGTAAAGAAAAGTGATCGGGTATTGCAACAGAATTAACAAGAGGAAAACACAGCTTGCTTTTGTCCCTGAAACCTTGGCTTGGTAAATATTTTCTACAAAAATTGGTAAATTGATTTTTGGATTGAATTTCATGTATTTTCTCCCTTGTATGTTTTAAGTAGAATTGAGTCACAAATCAGTATGAAAATAGTTGATGAGATAACAGCAGCATTAAATGTTAACTGTAGTAATCAACTATAAAAGTCCTTAGGTTTTGTTCCTTTGTTTCGGAGAGGTGAGAGACTGAAAACCTGACAGGCTCCAGCACGTTTTCATTTTACCAGAACTGTTGCAAAACACAATCTTCTCTAGAAAGGCAGATTTCTTGAGCCCTTTGTGCATTGGTCTCCTACACACTCCATTCCCTGCTGGAGAGAGTCTTTTTACCATGCATTTGCCAACCATCTTCTGGCGTTCGAAAAGCCCCTCTTACTGGCCCAGCAGTCCGTGGAGTTCCAGTATTGGGTGTTCTGTGGTCTGTGGAAATGCCCTAAGGAAATTAGTTGCCTTACTGAGGAAAAGTCTTATCTGTGAATGGGGGTTTTTCCCATCAGTGGATCCTTAGAGACTCAGACCAATACCTACTGTTCTGTCTGGTATTTTTAGGGTTGGGCAGTATGTTGCTTTCTTTGCTGAATTCTGCCTGCCAGAGTTGGATCCCAACTGGATTATTAACCATAGGGAGGGCGTGAACCTATTTTAAGACCTGGAACTGTGACACTGAGAATTTGAGATGCTTCACAAGGTTTCTAACTTCTGCTTGTAATTTCTGTCACCTCATCACTTAGCTTTGCGGTAATGAACAGGAGATGAAGCCAGTTATTTGTTGCCTATTCTGTGTTTTGATTTCTTCCTCTTTAATAGGAGGAGGAAGTTGGGGTGGGGAATGTGGAAGAAGGAAATGTAGTTTTGCTGCATTTACCTTTTTTAACATTTATGTCGTGCCATGCACTGTTCTTGAAATGTATTCTCTCCATTAATTCTCACAACTCAGAGATGGATACTGCAGTTTCACAGCTGAAGAAGCAGAAGATACCTTATCCAAAGTTTACACAGCTTTTAAAAGGGGCAGAGCTGAGATGTGAACCCAGGCTGTCTGACTCCAGAATTCAAATATCTGGGCCACATGATTTAAATACTGGAGATGGGAGAGAAGAAGGCAGCAGCTAGGAATATATTATTTATTTTTATAGTCTTTTTAGAGCTGATCTGATTATAGAAAGTTAAAGATTTTAGCTAGAAAAAATCTGAAGAAAAGGGGAGCAGGAGAAAATTGATCTTGTCTAGTACTCCTGTTGATCTTTAACTCTGAGTGCCAACTAAGTTTACTTTTTTTTTTTTAATTTTTTTTTAATGTTTATTTATTTTTGAGAGACATAGAGGCACAGCATGAACAGGGGAAGGGCAGAGAGAGATGGAGACACAGAATCCGAAGCAGGCTCCAGGCTCTGAGCCGTCAGCACAGAGCCCGACGCGGGGCTCGAACTCACAGACCGTGAGATCGTGACCTGAGCCGAAGTCGGCCACCCAACCGACTGAGCCACCCGGGCGCCCCTACCTTTTTTTTTAATCGAAAAAGACTATCTGTTTTCTAAATGAAAAGTGCTGTTTGCCATCTGAAGGAGTTCTTAACAGGGGTCAGCACACTTTCTGTCAGGGGCCAGATAGTGAATATTGTGAATCTTACAAGCCATAAGGTTTCAGCCATTACTATTTAAACTCTGCCATTCTGGTGAGACAGCTATCATGTGTAAGCAATTACGTGTGGCTGTGTCCCAATAAAACTTTATTTATGGACATTAAAGTTTGAATTTTGCATAGTTCTCGTGTGTCACAAAGTAATCTTTTGATGTTTTTTCTTACCATTTAAGAGTGTAAAAACCGTCTTTAGCTTGTGGATGGTACAAAAACAAGTGGCAGCTGAATTTTGCCCACGGGCCTTAGTTGCCTGACCCCTGTTTTTGTTTTGTTTTACATTTTATTTTTTATTATTTTTTATTATTTTTTTAATACAACTTACTGTCAACTTAGCTAACATACATTGTGTATAGTGCGCTCTTGGTTTCCGGGTAGATTCCTATGATTCATCTCTTACATACAACACCCAGTGCTTATCCCAACAAGTGCCCACCTTAATACCCATCACCCATTTTCCCCTCCCCCACCTCCCCCCACCCTACATCAACCCTCAGTTTCTTCTCTGTATGTAAGAGTCTCTTATGGGTTTGCCTCCCTCTCTGAAACTATTTTTTCCCCTTCCTTTCCTCATGGTCTTCTGTTAAGTTTCTCAAGTTCCACATATGGGTGAAATCATATGATATCTATCTTTTTCTGACTGACTTATTTCACTTAGCATAATACCCTCCAGTTCCATCCACGTTGTTGCAAATGGCAGAATTTCATTCTTACTGTTAAGTAGTATTGCATTGTATATATAAACCTCATCTTCTTTATCCATTCATCAGTTGATGGACATTTGGGCTCTTTCCATGATTTGGCTGTTCTTGAAGGTGCTCCTATAAACATTGGGGGTACATGTGTCCCTATGAATCAGCACTCCTGTATCTTTTGTATAAATTCCTAGTAGTGTTATTGCTGGGTCGTAGCGTAGTTCTATTTTTTAATTTTTTGAGGAACCTCCACACTGTTTTTTCCAGAGTGGCTGCACTAGTTTGCATTCCCACCAACAATGCAAGAGGGTTCCTGTTTCTCTGCATCCTCGCCAACATCTGTTGTTTCCTGAGTTGTTAATTTTAGTCACTCTGACCTGTGTGAGGTGGTATCTCAATGTGGTTTTGATTCATATTTCCCTGATGATGAGTGATGTTGAGCATCTTTTCATGTGTCTGTTGGCCATCTGGATGTCGTCTTTAGAAAAGTGTCTATTCATGTCTTCTGCCCATTTCTCTACTGGATTATGTTTTTCAAGTGTTGAGTTTGGTAAGTTCTTTATAGATTTTTGATACTAACCTTTTATCTGATAAGTCATTTGCAAATATCTTCTCCCATTTAGTCGGTTGCCTTTTAGTTTTGTTGATGGTTTCCTTTGCATTGTAGAAGCTTTTTATCTTGATGAGGTCCCAATAGTTCATTTTTGCATTTATTTCCTTTGCCTTCAGAGACTCGTCGAGTAAGAAGTTGCTGCAGCTGGGGCCTGACCCCTGTTTTTAGGAAAATATGTAACAATGAGTCAGACTAACCAACAAGACCCCGTATTTGTTGTTGATTTACATATGTGTATATATATATAAATGTGCTGTAAAACAAGTGGAATTTGAAATTTAAAAAATGTAGTATTTAGCACACCAATATAAATACTTAGATATAAATCTGACAAAATGTTACAAGATCTATATGAGGAAAAATACAAAACTCTGATGCATGAAATCAAGAATTAAATAAATGGAGAGACTCCATGTTGTCAAGGTGCCAGTTCTTCCCAACTTTAGAGTCCATGCAATCCCAATCAAAATCCCAAGAAGTTCCTTTGTGAATATCCACAAATGGATTCTAAAGTTTCTACAGGAGGCAAAAGACTAGCCAAGACAATATTGAAGAAGAATAAAGTCAGAACACGGACACTACTTGACTTTAAGACTTAGTATGAAGCTACGGTAATCAAGAGAGTATGGTATTGACCAAAGAATAGACAGGTAGATCAGTGGGACAGAATAGAGAGCCCAGAAATAGGTCCACATAAATACCATCAGCTGATATTTGACAGAGCAGCAAAGGCAATATAGCAGAGCAAAGATAGTATTTTCAATAAATGGTGCTAGAACAACTGGACCACCATGTGCAAAAAAAGATCCAGACCTTAAACCTCATTCACAAAAATTAACTCAAAATCAGTCACAGACCTAAATGTAAAGGGGAAAACTATAAAACTCATAGAAGATAACATAGGAGAAAGTCTAGATGGCATTGCATATGGCAGTGTCTTTTTATATACAGCACCAAAGGCATGATCCATGAAAGAAATAATTGATGAACTGGAACTCATTAAAATTAAAAACTGTACAAAAGAGGTCAAGACAGCAAGAGGATAAGCCACAGACTGGGAGAAAATATTTGCAAAAGACCTCTGATAAAGGACTTCTCCCAAAACATATCAAAAACTCTCAAAAACTGAACAAAAAGAAAACAACCTGATTACAAAATGGCAAATAGCATCTGAAGAGATGCTCCATATCATATGTCTTTAGGGGAATGCAAATTAAAGCAACAATGAGATATCAATACACACCTATTACAATAGCCAAAATCCTGTACGCTGACAATACCAAATGCTGACAAGGATGTACAGAGCAATAGGAACTTTGATTCCTTGCCGGTATGAATATAAAACGGAAGACAGTGGTTTCTTACAAAACCAAACCTACCATATGAGGCAGCAATTGCACTCCTTGGTGTTTATCCAGAGGAGCTGAAAACTTCTATCCATACAAAAACCTGCTTTTCACACATTTCTGAAAGACAGAAATCTTGCCTTATTTTAAGCTGTGAACCTAAAACTGCTAAAAAGAAACAAAACTTAAATCTGATCTAAAACTAGTCATTTTTAGAAAATTGTTTTATTGACTTGGACTCAAACTAGGAAATTACATAGTTCATATTGTCTAAGTCTTTAAGTTTGTTTATTTTAGAGTATGTGTGAGCAGGGGGAGAGAGAATCCCAGGCAGGCTCCATGCTTGGAGCTGTGAGGACATGACCTGAGCCAAAATCCAGAGTAGGGCACTTAAGTGACTGACCCACCCAGGCGCCCCCATATTGTCTAATGTTTAAAATAGTTGACCTTGAACAACACAGGTTTAAATTAATGAGCCTGCTTATACATGCATTTTTTTCAATAAATACAGAACTGATGATATATTTTTTCATAGTTTCCTTAATGTTTTGTTCTCTATCTTTATTCCAAGAATACAATATGTAGTTCATCTAACATAGAAAAGGTGCTATTTGCTGCTTATGTTATTGGCTGTGGTTTGTGTTGTCTGTAGGCTTCCAGTCAACAATAGGCTATTAAGTTTTGGGGGGAGTTAGTGGTTATATGCAGATACTCAACTGTGTAAGGTGGGGGGTGGCATCCCTAACCACCCCCCCCATATTGTTCAAGAGTCACTTATAATCCATTCCTCGAGATGTTGTCTTTAATGGATTTTTCAAAGAGAAAAACCTTAGTTTTTCTCTTACAAGTTCTATAAATCCTGTAAATTAAAAAAAATTCTGTTAAAAAGATATAGTTTCTAAAAATGTGATTGCTTCACCAGGGTCTCTTATTAAAATAGAAAATGGAAATTCTAAGTAGCTAAATGTGCTATTGAAGGGGGAAGGAAATTGAAGCAATTACTAAAATGTGATCTACAGATCATCTCTGAATTTCACGTATATTTTCTACTTGGCCCCTCAGTTTCCAGTAACTTCAGATAAACTGATAATAGACTCCCAGTAATTATACAACCATGTTTGGTAGTTATTTCAAGCTTTTAAGGATTTTAATAGCCTGGAACTAAGAAAAGCTAGTACCAAAGAGGCCTTATTTATTAAATTATCTGGGGAATAGTACTTATTAAAATTAAATGTTAAAAAGAATATATCTTAAAGCTTTAGCTGTGATGAGTTTGGCCTTAGTTTTTGGTTATGAGCTTGAAGTTCAACACTAACAGAGACCAAAGCATGCATTTTATTACTTAGGAACAGAGTAAGGTGTCAGAGTCAACACAGAAAACATTAGTCATCTATGAAAGCAGCTCAATTTTAAGATGTTTTTTTAATACATGGCTGAAGAGATTTGGGACTCTTCTGAGTCTAAGCAAGGGACTTAGCATATCTGAGAAGTATTTTGGATGTAAAACCAGAAAATAGATCAGTGGTTGCCTGTGATTGGGAACTTGGGGGAGGTGATGGAAATACTCTAAAACTGGCTTGTGGTGATAATCCAGTGGTGGCACAACTTGATAAATTTACTAAAAATCATTAAGTTGTAAACTTACAGTGGCTAGATTTTGTAGTATGTAATTTATTCCTTGAAAAATCTGGGGGTTTTTTGTTAAAAGAATTAGTTATATTCTATTTGGTCAGACAAAAAGTGTCCAAGTTTGTGAGGAAGTGGTCTGTATGAGCTCTTAGAGATGGCTAAAGCACATGCCTTTGACCTTATTTTTGTAGTGCTATCAAGTTTAGCACAATTGTAGTGGCACCTGTGAATGTATGCTGCATTTGATAATACACACTCCCTGGCCACAAGAGTTTTATCTAGAAGGGATAAGAATTTAAGACATTGATGGGGAAGGAGAAAGACCTCAGAAGTGATTTAGGAAATATTGTTGGTTTTGCGATTTCTCTAATAAGTTGCCAGGGTTCCTCATTTAGGAGAGTGTGTACTTTGAATTGGCCACCAACCAAAAAAGGAAATCTAGGAGAGATCAGCATGGAGGCAGGAAGGGTACATGATAAACCTGAATCTGGCAGCCCTGTGGTCACTAGAGAATGAATAGAGTCAAGAGAACTGGAGCAAGGTTTCGTTCAGGCCCCAGCTTGGCCAGTGTCAGGACTTAATTTCTTCTTCTACCTAGGAAAGTGACAAATTCCTAATTAAGAAAACTGTCAAGATTAAATGTGGTATGTAAAGTACCAAGTGCAGTGTCCATACAGTGTAGATGCTAAATAATTATTAGGTATAAGGCAGAATTTAATATAGCTTCCAGAGCCCAAAGAAGCCTGATTCAGGTGTTACATCTTAGCTTTTTAATGACCTTCCTCCTTAAATAGTAAAGAGGCATTCTGATTGATACCAGCCTCTTGAGAATTTGGATAGTGTGAGTCAGAAGTAGGTTGTTCCTAGCCCTGCAAAGCTAAGGTTTAACACCTAGAACCTAATGACCCCACCCTGCACAGAAAGGGATGTTTTGCTCGTTTTTGCTAGATTCCATGGCATTTTAACATCTTTTTTGGCAAATAAGAACTACATTTTACAGTTTTATGTACATATATAGTGCTCTATAAATGGAAACCACAACCAGGAATAGTGATTCTGCACAGATATTTTTGGTCTTGGTAATGAATCGTATAATTAAATTCAGTAAAAATACTTGGGTAAAAGTAAAAAATAGACTGAATTTGAAGCAGGAAAGAGAAAGCATATTAAATCTCTTTACCCCATTTAGGACAAAGGGCCAGTAGCAAATGGTCACAGCTATATTGTAATGTTGAACCAAAGATGGAGTGATGTGGACAGAGAGCGTAGGGAGGGTTCATTTTGAAGCCCAGTACATTTCCACAGTAGCATTGTTGTCTGCCATGGCCAGTTCAAAAACATCTAGCTACTCCTGTATTATGGTTGAAATAAGTTACACTATGAATATTATATTTAAAAGTTGGAAGGAAAATTGGCTTGAAAGTAATGAATGAGTCCCAGAAGCCCACGCAGGGGGCTGAATCACTGCACAAATACTAGTTTTCAGAGAAATACAGAATCCCAGCCTTGTGTCTAAGGACATGGGACGGTAAAGCTTGCTGTTGATTACTTTCTGTAGATGACCAGTATTAAGAAACATTACCCAGATCACCTGCTCACAAGCCGTTGCATGCTTGGGTTATATGAAGAGTCATAAACCTCGATGTGTTACAGGGGAGGTAATTCTGTGATGCAAAGTGGTGACCAAGCAGACAGAGTGACCTCAAGGGAGTGGCAGCTACCAGTCAACTCTAGTCATTGTTGCCATATGAGAACACGTGCCGTGTGCCATATCTTCCCATTGTTTAAAAAAACAAACAGGCTCTGTCATGAGAAATCTGTCAAGGCTTAAATGGAGACCCAGCTGTTTTTTATTAATAATAAAACTGCGTGGGCCACATTGAACATGTCCACATATGTTTTGTAAGGGAAGGGTTGTCTGTTTTGTTCATTGCTCTATCCCTAGGCCACCAGAAGAGTTCAGGCTACAGGCTTCAAATCTGCAGCCTCTGATTTTTATGTAACAAATACTGTGTTCTTAAGCATCTAGAAAAAGGAATGCTATCATTTTAAAGGCTGAAACAATAGTCTTCTGTTGTCATTTTGCACAAATGTAATCAAAAGCTAAATACTATTTCCTAAGTTGTGTCATTTTCACTCAGCATGTTTGCTTCAGGTGCAGTGGCTTTCCTTTCACCAGCCACAGATTTAATTGTATTTACCATTTGTTTTTAATTCTTCTTAAACTTCCATATCAAAATATTTAATAGAAGTCATAATGGTCTTTGTGATAATGACTTTTCTGATGACCTTAGAACTGCCTAATCACTAAGGAAGTTCACAAGTGTAAGAAGAAATGGAATTTTTAATTTGTAATGAAATTTCCCCCAATTTAAAATGACAGTGGATTCTTACTACAAACATAGATTGTAGATTTTTTCATAGTGACAGCTACAGCAACCTACTTGCCATTTTAAATACACGGTAATACAAATATTTAAAACACAGGAGCTGAAAATGACACCGGAAATAAATTCTTTTTTTAATGAGAGCTGTTGCATATTCTTGACTGTATCTAGATCTTTAAAAAGTAGTGTTTAAGGGGATTAATTGCTGTGAATTGAAGGAGTTGTGCATATTCACTCTAACTTTTGATTATCCTTGTTTCAGAATTTGGATTCAAAGCTTTTTGTTTTGTCTCGTTTTTTGTTTTTTTCAATGTTTCAGCACTTCTGTGATTTATTGAATCAGTGTGATTTCTTAAACATAAGTTATGTAATAATGGCTTCTCTATCTTCTTCTCTGTTCTCGTTTTCCTAGCCGGAAGAATTTTGGCTTTAGGTTGGGTTAACTGCACTCCAGTCATGGTTTTCTGTACTTGAAAGCTGTGTAACCTTTGATCGCTTAATAACCTTGGATAATTTATGAAGTGGGGGGCGATAACCTCACAGAGTTATTGTGATGACTTTGAGATAAATAAAGCACCTAGTGCCCCACAGACTTAAACCTACTAGTGTTAGTGCCATCACCCTTCCATGGTTGTAGAGGTAGCTGATGACCACAGCCACCTCCTGCTCTTGACCATGACTCCTCTCTTCTCATTTTCTGATCGCCCCTTTTTCTTCTCTTGGAATCATCCCACTCATGCCCCACAAGTCTTTCCTCAAATTGTACATACTCAGAATATACACTTAATACTTAGGCTAAGCCTTTCTTACGTCTCTGCCTGTGCTTCTCATTAGTCAGTTTCTGATACTTCACTTTCTTCCTGTGTTTTTCATGCCAACCAAAAGAGGAGTGATGTTATTGTTCTGGCCTTGCCTAAGCATGTTTGCTTCCTTGGCTCACTGTTTCTAAACGGTTCTAGCTTGGTTTGCCTGTTTATTTGTTCAGTGCATGAACCTTGGATCCTTTAGTACAGAGTGAACTATTTCCCATAATGGGTACTACAAATGAGTACTACTACAGAGCAGAGGTCACATATATGTTATTTATAGATATATCTCTATACGTATGCATAAATGGTTCTCTATGACCTCCCCCAAGTAGATACCAACAACTTTTTTTAATCTTAATGCTTTCTTGTGCTTTTCCATTTGCTCCTAGGTTTTTAGAACTTAAGCTATAAAAATGGGCAGAATTTTCCTTGATCATATTGGTGGTACCCGTCTGTTTTCTTGTGCGAACTGCGATACAATCCTGACCAACCGCTCGGAACTCATCTCTACTCGGTTCACAGGCGCCACGGGCAGAGCATTTCTTTTTAACAAGGTTGGTTGGAAACCAGTTCCATTTCCTAAGTGGGTTCAGTGGAAATATTTGATAGCAGTACCAGAATACCCCTCAGAGTTTGGAGATACCAGAAAGGAGAGCTATAATCTGCATGTTCAAATGAGTGCCCACCAGCTTACCTTTGGGACCTTGGGAAGGCATCACTAGAATGTGATTTTTTAACCATGAAAGTTTGAAGACTATGTTACAATAAGAAGGGTAGTCTCTATGGCTTTAGAAAATACTCAGTGTAGGAATTTAGTAGTGACTTCATGGACTGGGGAAGAAAGGGTAGAAATGCCACTAGACCCATGTCACCAATTTGTCCTTATGGGGGGATAGCTGTATTAAGCTTTCATAGCTTGATAGGGCAACTGAATGAAGATCATCTAACCAACTTCCCTTGCTCTAATTTATGCTCACCAGTCATCCTTCTGATTATGTTGTGGCTTATGGCATGCCAACGGGGAAGCGCGTTTCCTGATTTACAAATTAATGACTAGTCAGCCTGCTTCTCTAATTTCAGCCTGGCTTTAAAATTGGTTGAGTGATTCTGCCTCCTGGAATCTAATGTGTACTAGCAGAGTTGAATTTCCAAATCTTTTAGGCTAAGGGACAGAACTAGTCTAAGGCACTGCTCTTAAAAGGTCAGCTAAACTTCCCCAGTGGATCCCCTCTGTTCCACTTAGAAATAAGCTTTTCTCTCACAGAATTGATAGCGCATACCCCTTGATCTTTCTTTAGGTATAGAGCAGGAGTTGGTACACTATGGCAGGCCAGCTACCTGTTTTTATAAATAATGAAACACAGGTATGCTCATTCATTTACGTATTGCCTGTGGCTGCTCTCGTGCTGCAACAGCAGAGCTAATAAATAGTTAGAACAAAGATCATATAGCCTTCAAAGCCAGGAATATTTCCTATCTGGCCATTTACGAAAGAGTAAAGCGTAGAGGATGGTTGGATGTTCAGAATGACTGGAAATTGTTCACAGATTATTTGAATCCACTTGAAAACTATATCGCAGTATATGATCTGTAGTTGGCTTGGTGTGCCTCTTGGTTTGTATATAAAAATGTATTTCGAGAAACAGATTTGGCAAAAATTTTTTATGGAATACCTGTTGCATACTAGGTTCTTTTACATTGGTACCCTTATTTGATCTCCTCACTGAATGGTGAATGATAACAGCTGGACCCAAACCAACATTTTATGGCTCCAAGTTGAGGACTCTTCATCGCAACACAGAAATGTAACTAGTGTGTATGAATAGTGTGGCTGGGACTAGTGTTAGTACAGTAATTCAGGATTGCATTAGATGTCCAGTGCAATTTCCAGATATTTGCCCTTCAACTGCAGCTTCTAAAAATACTCCTTGGGAAAGGGTACTGTAGGTTTGACTGACATAACCACTGCCGTTTGCTTTCCTGAAGTTGCTCTTACTGCATCAGCCAAAATAATGTGTGCTTTTTTGGCCAGTAACTCACATGACTCTGCAATTTCGTGTTCCCTGTGTCTTAGGTAGTCAACCTGCAGTACAGTGAAGTTCAGGACCGGGTCATGCTCACTGGCCGCCACATGGTTCGAGACGTGAGCTGCAAGAACTGCAATAGCAAACTGGGATGGATCTATGAGTTTGCCACTGAAGACAGCCAGCGCTATAAGGAAGGCCGAGTGATCCTGGAGCGCGCTCTGGTGCGGGAGAGCGAGGGCTTTGAGGAGCACGTACCATCTGATAACTCTTGAAGAAAAAGAGCTAACTCCATCTCTTCCCAGGTCTCCTTCACTGAAAACAAAAATCTACTTACATACACTGTCACCTTAGCATCAGGGTCGGATTCATGAACTGCGGAACAAGAGGTTGTGAGAATCTAAGATGGAACCTTTCTTTCTTTCTTTGTTTTTTTTTTTTTTTTTAAATTTTCAGTTTTCCATCCAGCAGCAGTGTGTAGAGAGAATATTATACAGATGCCGTTAATTTTTTTTTCCCCTGTGTTTACATCTTGAGGCAGAATAGTCTATCTGCAGCTACGTGATGGGCTATGTGAGGAAAAAAATCTGGGCTATTAGAGTGAAAAAGTGTGTTGTATGTAAACTTTTGAAAGGAAAATGTGTCAAGAGCATGGTTTTTAAACTTATTTGGGCTTCATTTAAAAAAAGTTTTTTTAAAACCCAGTTATTTCACTTGATTTGCTAGCTTCAGGGAAGAGATCCGAATTTGTGACCAGCGCTAAAGGTTCAGTGTTAGTATGGCTTGTGCTGGCCATTGTGCCATATTCTTGTTGGAGATGAACCGTAGCACCAGAGCCCATCCTTTCTTGTCAGTCTTGACTCAAAGATGTCACCAGTCCTAGTTACTTGTCACCACGTAATTGGTGTTGATTGGAAACTTTTCCTGAAATGGGGCAGAACTGCTTGGTTGTCTTTTCCATGTAACTTAAGCATAGTAATATAAATAAAGTGATAGTTGGATGTTTTTGGTCTTGTGTTGCTTTTAAAAACACCTTTTAAAAGAGCAGAGTATTTGATAAGTAAGTTTCCTGGTAGTGTTTCTTTTTATCTCTTAAGCTAAATTGACTGTGTAGAGATTACTTTGTTCAAAGCATACTGTTTAAACTCCTAGTACTGCATTTAGAAAGTTGAATGGAATGTCAGTGTGCATCCATGCAGAAAGCATTTCATCTGCATTTGTTTAAAAGAAGAGGAGAAATGAAGGAGCCTATCTAAAATTACTGCTTTGCGAAGTGTTTTCAGCCTGTCCTCATTTTCGTGTTGATTTTGACAAGTCTGTAGAACCTAATAGTTCCATCAAAGCACTAGATCTGTCATTAGCATTATTTTCTCAGATCTACCCTCAGAAGTTCAGCTATTGAAATTTAAACTGTACTTGGTCCCTTCAAGCAGAAAGGGATCAAACGTGACTCAGGGTGTTATTTTAGCCCCAAATTTACAACATTATGAAGTATTAAAATATAAATGTTTCTTTATCCAAACTATTTCTAGATATTCTAGTATTTGTTTCTGGTGGAATAAATGACATTAAAATTGGCTAATTATTTAAATGTGTGAATGGATGTTTGCTTGCTCAATCTCTAGGTCTTTGTCTAGAAAGTATATTTGCCTCAATTAGCAAAATCTTTCTGTCATCGATATTAGAAGTGACTTCTGAGTACAGTTAAGATTAAGTTTCTCTTTGCCTTCGGGCTCTTGGTTAGAGGCATAGGTCTCTGATGAAGTAGGTGTATAATACTGCATTTGAGAGAAGTGGGCACAAATGATCTTTCCTTCACCGTGGAATAAATCTTCAAGCTTTAAGAACCAGCTTTCATTCTCATCCATTTCCATACTGGCCTTGGATTATATGCACATCCCCACTAGCCTGCCTTACCTGCAGCACTATGTGCATTTGCTGTCACAATAAAGTATATTTTGTCTTGCATTGGTGCAATACTACTTATTTTCCCCTGAGTCTAGTAATCATCTTAGTTTAAAAAAAATTCTTAAGTTTATTTAGAGAAAGAGAGAGTGTGAACTGGGGAGGGGCAGAGAGAGGGAAACACAGAATCCGAAGCAGGCTCCAGGCTCTGAGCTGTCAGCACAGAGCCTGACACGGGGCTCAAGCTCACAAACTGCAAGATCATGACCTGACGTTTAACCAGCTGAGATACCCAGGTGCCCCTCATTTTGACATAGTTTTAACATGACCATATGTTGTACCTTTGAGTAGCTATGGCCTTCTTCAATTAGCAGTGATAAGGTGACATTCTGGCTTAACTTTACCTAATTTACACCAAGAGATACTGAATTTACCGGTACTAACTTCTGTGAGATGACTTTGCCTCAGGCACTGGCGAACTATAGTGTATACGAACAAATAAAATGACCTATTGCTAGATTAACTTAGGCAACTGGCAGGTACCACAACGAGCAACGAGTTCTCTGTCTTCCTTTTAAAATCTTATATTTGCAAAAATGAAAAAGCAACACGGAAGATCCATTCAGATTGGATTGTTTACAGAAAAGCAAATACACTGTTCCACTGGAGAACACTAGTGTGTTCGTACACTAGTAGGAACGATTTTGCTTGGGATGAGGAGGTTGACCAAATATTGGGGAGTATACCGCATAATCAGGTCACTGAGGGATGGACAGAGTCAGCTTTAATGTTTGAAGACTTTAGAACCTTCATCTTAATTTTAGGCGACAGTGGCCATGAGTTACTTTAATTTTAAACACTATGAGTGCTTTTTATTTAAAGAGGACCTAAAGTGACTATTTTTGGGGTTAAGCATTTGTTAGTGATTATTGCAGTGATTTATGTTAACCTTGTGAGTGGCTACTTTGGAGTTGGGGGAGAAAAATAGTAGTACCATATCTGTTTTCTAAATTCACCTATTCGTAAAAGTCACATGGGATGTCTCAGTACTCAGGTGGCCCCAGCCCAGGCTGAAATCAGTCCACAGGCAATATTGATCTGGCAGGATTGGAAACGACCAGTTGTAAGATATTCAAAGACGTGTTTATGATGGTTCATTTCCATGCTGGTTATAAAAATATCTCGCTGTTTAAATAGATATCCACTATCACACGCCTGTTTTAACACCAGCTTCCCACCAGGAGCCATATAAAACCGACTAGGGAAGGTGTGAATTGGGAGCAGAGCAAGATTAAACTGAAAAACTGTTAAAGGCTAGCACTTTGCACTGATATGAAAATTATAGAAATAAAGCAGAACTAAAAGGAAAAATTAGGATGGATACCCATCTAAAATTGAGTGTGAACTCTATGGCTTCTTTGTTTTAAAATAGTGGGACTTAACAAATTGAAGCTTGTATATTATGCTATGTATGTAAAATACAGGTTCCAAACACCATTAAAGATTTTGTGATCCTGGACAACACTCTGCATATTTAGGGTTGTGATGTCATCTGTAATCTGGCCACCTGGGAGGCTTGCTAAACTGAATTATGCCCCCATTCCCCCTCCCAATACTGGACTGGTCTCTGAGGGGGAGCCAAGAAATCCAGAGTATTTACTCAACTGCAAACATAACCTGTCTGAATACATGACAGTCAGTATTCAAAGGGTTATTCAAACTCAAAATACAGTAGTCTCCCATTATCTGTGGTCTCACTTTCTGAGCTGTCAGTCACCACCTGTGGTCAACTGTGGTCAGGAAGCAGATGATCCTTCTGACACTGTGACCTCCATCACGATGCCCTTGTCATGCACCTCTCTCCTCTCCTCATGTTGGCATTTTACCCTCTTACATCCCAAGAGGAAAGGTGAGCACAGTACAATACATTTTGAGAGAAACCATGTTTGCATAACTTATTACAGTATTGTTAAAATTGTTCTATTGTTAATCTCTTACTGTGCCTAATTTATAAATTAAATTTTATCTTTTGTATATATAGAAGAAAACACACTATGTATAGGGTTTGGTACTATCTCAGTTTCAGGCGTTGACTGGGGTCTTGGGTGTATTCCCTGCAGATTAGGTGGGGAGAGGCTACCGTGATGTATGGTTATGGTATGTTACCACCTGGTACAAACAGGGAATTCTCACAAGAGGCCCACAGAGAAGTAGGAGCAAGAGAAAAGATTAATATAATTTCCACCTGCTTAAAAACCATGATCCTTAAAATGAATACTATAACAGATAAACTTTTAAGGAGGGGAAAAGTCTTCTGGGAAAAAGTTTCTAAAAGATCACTAAACTTTAAAGACTCAATGCTGAGTGTCATTTACTAGCTATGTGACTTTGGGAAGTATGTGACTTAACCTCTTTTAGAGAGACAGAGTACAAGCAAGAGAAGAGCAGAGAGAGACGGAGAATCCCAAGCAGGCTCCATGGTGTCAGCGCTGTCATGTGCAGGGCTCAATCTCACAAACCAAGAGAGCCTGACCTGAGGCGAAATCAAGAGTCAGACCCTTAACTGACTGAGCCACCCAAGGGCCCCCGTGACTTAACCTTCATTTTCTCAAGTGTAAATTATAAATACAAGTTCTATCTTAAATGGTTCTTGTTAAAACATAGTGAAATGTAAGGCTTAAAAAACTGTTAAGTATTATGTAAGTGTATGGAATAACTATGCTTTATTTCATTAATCCTTCACAATATTTCACAGTTTACTCCAATTTTGCTCTAAATTAAAGAATGTCCAGAATGCTTTCAAAGTTCTTGAAATCCTTCCTGGTCTCGATATGCCTTTATAACAAATTAGGGCAAGAAATCTGCTGTTTATCAAATGTTACCATCTTGACCTTTTGCCATTCGTGAGCAAGAATAGACATTTTACTTTGCTTTCAAAAATTGTCAAAGCTCCTATTTTTCTCCTACCATGGAACAAAAGAAGGAAAAGGTAAATGGGTCATTGAATATAACCTCAATGATAAAGTAAAGAAAGAAAAAATAAAACCTCCATTTTCTCCCCAGCCAGACAAGGTAACTTTTGAGAAGAATTCTGTAAGAATGTTCACTAATAGGTATTGACTACTTTCCAAACCTAATTTTCTTTCTCCTGTGTTGTATTAGCCTATTTCACACTACTGCTATAATAGCATCGATCCAATTTTTAGAGTCCTAAGATTATGACAAAAAAGGTGTATGTACCGAATCATCTCATTTTGATCCTCCTTTGTGGATTTGCCCCAAAGATAATGAACAAGTCACCTTTTGTCCCGGATTTAAGGCAAAGTACAAAGACCAGTTCCATCTAATAATTTAGAAAACATACCCAGAGCAAAGCCCAGTTTTGAAAAAGGAATTTATGCTCCTGAGGATTGGCCAGAGGCTTTCAGGGTCTGGTGCAGTTGGAGAAACCCCACTCAGTGTGCCCCTGGGTCGGGAGGTTGGCTTCAGCTGTTCCCCAGAATCTCACTCCCCTTCCACGAACTGTTGAGGTACCATGGGGTGAGCTGTCAGCATCTGGCCACCGACCTTCTCAGCTGACCAACACTACCTGTAGCTTCCCCAGAGAAAACTGGGCAAAGTGGAGGCACGAGTGTGAACGCAAGATTCTCTGAGTGCTCTCCTTCCCTAGCTAAGCCATCTCCCTTCTCCCACGGGTTCCAAGCCAACTGGAGCGTGTTCAGATGCATTTCTACAACCTGCCCACATATGCCAAGAGGAATCAGAAGCTTTTCAGACCCTTTCCTGAGTAAACCTTAGGCCCTGTGTTAAAGGAAGCTCCTTAGAAAACAAGTTTCAAAGATTGAGGGGAGGCAGTATTTTCAAGGACTTGAGTAATAAGGAGTAAAACAGTTGAGTGGCCCCTGCTGAAGTTTACAGTGAAGAAAAAATATTTTTTAATAGAATGTCAGCTGGGACTCATGATACCAGGAAAGTACCAGTAGATGGCATGAGTATGCAAGAAATTCAGCCCTTAACTGCCAGTCTGACCTGTCTTTTGGAAAAGAACAGTCTTACGGTGAGCTCGCCTGAATGCGAGAGGACTTCAACAAGGTAGAGTCGTTGTGGGGGTCAAAGGAAGTCAGATGTGAGAACGTGCTGGGAAGCTACAAAGATCATGAAAATAGTCTGGTTTCCAGTTTGGGGGATAAGTGATTTTTTTCTGCCATGTTTTAGTATCTAAAGTTTTAGCTTCTGCAGTTTTAAGCAATATTTTTTCAACAACTATTTTTTAATATTCGCTTTTGTTTTGAAAAGGACAAAGTGAGTCATAGAAAACTGAATGCCACAGTGTGACTTCGAGGTCAGTTAACCTGAAGCCTCGTTTCCTCAACGTTAAAATATGGAAAAAAAAATTTATGGGGAATGTGTGTGAAAATTCTTTAGAAGCCATAAAGTAGTCTAAAAATAAAATACTATAAATTGAGTGAGATTCAATGAGTTATTTAGCATAGGCTCCAGTTGCTAGAAAGAATTTCACTCATTCCTTTATCCATTCAGCAATGTTTGAGTGCCCGTTCCCCGTGTAAGACAATATGCTAATAGTTAGCACCTGGCACCCGCTTCCCAGCACCCAGATGAACAACACTTGCAAAGCCCAGTAAAAATGCTCCAAGCTACTTTGTCAATACTGACTGTATCCCTGCTGTGGGAAATGAAAAACATCCACCATAGGGGTGCAAAAGCTTATGAAGTGCCTTCATTCTTCCAGGAATTCATTCATTCATTCTTAAATTTGAAAAGAGGGGAACCTTCCAGATTAAATGAAAATAACAGCGATCATCTCTGCAAGTGCAACGGATTCTGAAATTGGATTGGCCTCCCATGCTAAAACAAGCTTCATCTGTCTCCCTTCCAGGAGCAACTATAAATCAGTATTTCCAGGGCACATGGCCATAAGAAAGGACATGGCTCACATCTGACAGCCATTCCAAGTAGCGGATGTCCTTGGGAGCCAAGCCTCAGGGCCTTCTTTGCACAGGTAAAATGTTCTTTGAGTTGGAGGAGTCAGGGGGTGGGGAAGTGGGGGGGGTGAGCTGGGGCCAGTTGTAAATTCAGAGGCCCTCAGATTGAGGTATTTTTCTGATGAGTGATCTCAAACTCAAGTGCCTTTGGATGCCGGACAGTTCATTAGGGTGAGGCCCATGGGCCCGTGTAAGGCCACGGACGGTGGAGCTGCAGAGTAGAGAGCAAGAACATATACTACTTCAAGACCATCAACTCAGATCAAGAGAGTTGGCCAAACACAGCTTATTCTTTGAGGCCTTGGGGCTCTATCTTACGTCCCTAATCTGGCCCAAACGCACATTTTAAACATTTGGGAATTAAGGGCAGGAGAAATGAAATGACTAAGGTAAGTTCTCATTGTAAGTAGCAGAAAGACTATGTTCAGGGTGAGGCATTTTAACACAACAGAGAACCTAACGGGAATAGTAAAGCCTGGACACTAACATTTTCACGGCAGCCTTGGGAGAGACCAGTTAAGAACATGGACCCTGCAGTAGCATCCCTGTGCCTAAATCTCAGCTCTAACACTTAATAACTGTGTGCCCTTAGGCAAGTTACCTAAGCTTTCTGTGCCTTGACTCCCTCATCTCTCAAATGGTGCTGATAATAGCATTAACTTCATAGGGCTGTTGTGAGGATAAAATGAGTTAATATGTGGACAGTGCTTAGACCAATGACTAGCCTGTAAGCATTACCACTCCCACGTACAAACACATGCAGGTTTAGAGGTCAAGGTCATACAGCTTTACTTAGAGGTCAAAAATCTGCATGCACAAATGCACACGCAGCTGGCATGGCACTCCCTCTCAGACACACTAATTTCCTGGCCTCCTTAGCCTCGCATCCTCAGTGACCAACTTGAGAAGAATTGCAAAGGGACGAGCTGGGACAGAGGCCATAGCCGCTGTCTGGGGAGGTGGGAGAGGGAGATTCTGCTTTTCAGGAGTAGTGTAGGCTTCCAGAAAAGCAAGCCCGGGATGAAGCAGTTTACGCACAGCAGTGTTTCTCAAACTTTAGCACGCGTTGGAATCACCTGGAGGGTGTGCTCGAACACAGAATGCTGGCTGCACTCCCATACTTTCAGATTCAGCAGGTCTTGGGCGAAGCCTGAGAATTTGCATTTCTAACAGATTCCCAGGTGATGCTGAAGCTGCTGTTGGGGCGCCTACACAATAAAAACCACTGATAGACATTTTTTGTTCTAATTCTCCAAATAATCTTATGAGTTTGGCATTTTCTCCTTGTTATAGTGGAGAAAACCAAGTCCAGAGAATGCGGCCAACCTCCTCAGCATCACACCATTTGTAAGGAGTGAAACAGGGTCTTGAATCAAGTGGGCCTGATGCCGAAGCCTGTGGTATTTCTACCTCCCCATGTGGCATGTGGCATCATTTACTCTCCACCAGGCACCTGGCCATGGGAGGGAGGCATGAAGACGGGGTGTCTGTGATGGGCTGGAGTGTGCAGGTGGAGAAGACAGAAGGGAGACCTATCTGAAAAAGGGAAGGCCTTCCTACTGGTTCCTATGTGTCCCCTCCTCATTCACCAACTGCCCTCTCTCCTGGGCATTCACAGCCACTAAGTCTGACCAGGTCACATCCCTGACACCTCCTTTGTTGACTCTCCATTCCCTGCTCCCTCCAAGACCCCGTCTGACACTGCAGGGTCATGACCCTCAAAGCTATAGTCATACTGAGTTTTCGTCCACCTCTGAAGGTGACCTGCTCTCTCTGGCTCACTGTGCTATGCTCAGTTTTCCCTCTGACTAGGGTATCCACTCCCGTCTTTGCCTGGAACACCCCTCCTTGTCCTAGAAGACTCAGCAGCTCCAGCCACCCACCCCTCGATCCCACCAGTGCGGACTGTGGGTACTTCCTCTACCTTCCTGAGAGCACCATGGCTTACCTCTGTCATAACACTTGTGTGTGTTGTTGGATAATTATGTATTTATTGATCTATTTCTCCTATACTAAATATCTAGCTTAAACCAACTTTTACCTCTAAGTCCTGAGGGGCTATTACAGTATTTGGTATAGTGTGAGGTGGTGGTCCTGAAACTCATCTGCACGTTAGAATCATCTGGGCATTGGGCCCCTGGGTGGCTCTGTCGGTTAAGTGTCTGACTTCGGCTCAGGTCATGATCTCACAGTTCATGAGTTCGAGCCCCACATCGGGCTCTGTGCTGACAGCTCTGAGCCTGCAGCCTGCTTCAGATTCTGTGTCTCCTTCTCTCTATCCCTTCCTGCTTGTGCTCTCTCTGTCTGCTTCTCTGAAAGAATAAATAAACATTTTTTAAAAAGTTTTAAAAAGAATCACCTGGCCATCGTTGAAAAATTCATGCCCAGATCGCACTCCAGATGAATTAAGTCACAGTCGCTGAAGGTGGGACACAGGGCATGGTTTTCAAATCTCCCCAGGTGAACCAACATGCAGACAAGCCTGGGAGACATTGAAGTCGAATTTCAGGATGCAGGATGATAGGATGGTTGGATAATCAGGTTGAAGCCTGAAAAGGAGTACACCATGCAGAGAGAGGGAGAAGACCTTTCAATAAAAAGTGGCGGCATGAACAAAAGCCCAGAGGTAACAAGGAACACAGGAGCTGAAGATAAAAAGGTAGCGAGCAGGCTGACTAGGAAGGACCCAACTTGCTGTGCCCAGGAATTTAAACTTCGCACTGCAAGTGGATGGAAAGCATCAGAAGAGTATAAGCAGAAGGATGAAATAAACATTTTTTGGAAAACCAGCTGGCAACCGTGAGATCTTATTGGAGTGGGGAGAGGCCGGAGACAGGAAAAAAGTGTTTTTTCGCATCGGTCTCCTGCCAGAGACTGGCCTCCAGGAGGCTGCTGACTTCTAGGAGAGGCAGCCCCAGTGAAGCCCGATTGTGGGAGCCCTTGAGGCTACTGGGGTGAGGGATCCCGCATCTGCGGCTGCTGCTAAAACTAGGACTCAAAGCCATGACTTTCTGCCTCCAAGTCTCATAACCTTCATGCTTCAAATCATCAGCAGCTCCGGCTGGGTTCTGACTCCATGTCTGGTGTGAAAGTTGTACTTGACAAATTCAAACACAAAGGCAAGCAGACATTAATTTTTTTTACATTTTTATTTATTATTGAGAGAGTAGGAGCATGGGAGGGGCAGAGAGAGGGGAAGACACAGAATCTGAAGCAGGCTCCAGGCTCTGAGCTTTCGGCACAGAGCCCAACGGGGGGCTCAAACTCACAAACCACGAGATCATGACCTGAGCCGAAATCAGACACTTAACCGAATGAGCCATCCAGGCGCCCCAAGCAGACATTAATTATGCAGTGGCCACTAACAAAGCTGAGCCCGCCAATTAAACCATTAGTTTTGGGGATCAAACTACAGAGAGAAACAAAACACGATAGTGAAGCCACCAGTTATACCTTCAGTTTTATCTCTAGTTAATCTGTCAATCAGCTCTCTGATGCTGTAGCCATTATCATCTGGATTGGTCTCCCTGGCTCTCCCGGGAGTCACCCCATTTTACCTGAAACTAGCTTTTCCTCTAGCCAGCTACATCCTGGAGTGACTTTTTTATGCCCTGTTCCTCCAACTAGTGATGGAGGTGGGGAAGGAGATGAGGAGGAGCTTGCGAACTCGAGTCCGAGGGCCCCATGCACTTGATCTTCTGCTTCCCCAGCTGGCCATGCTGGGGCTCCCAGCCACTGATCGAGAAGGTTCCAAGCACCTGCCAAGAAAGACTAATCAGACACCATGTACTTCGTCTGGTTTTCTTTGGTCATTTCTTTTCCACTCTTGCTTCATCTCATAATCTCTCTCTCTCTCTCCCTCACCCCCCCTTCTTTTCTCTATTTTTTTCTCCCCTCTTTTCTAGCCCCTACAACCACCCTACACTCTAACCACATCTCTCTTGTTTGTCTATCTGTCACCTTCCTGCCCCAGGGTGGCCACACTCAGATTTTGCCCTGACCAGGAGGAAAGTGGGGACACAGCCTGCCAAGCCCAGAAGCATCTGCAGAGCTACAGCCGCCCGGAAGGGAGCATCCTTTCTGATAGGCACGGAGGCACTGGCGGGGCTGGTTACCCTGTTCTTTGTACTCTCTCCTTTCTGCGTCTCTCACCTGGAGCGATGCAACAGGCTGGACAGAGCATGGGCTCTGGAATCAGGCCTCTCTTCCGACCCTGGCTCTGCCATTTACCGATTTGGTAAACTTGACCATGTTGTTTGGCCTCTGAGTTTCAGTTTCCTCATCTGTGCCCACGTCCTTGGTTGTTAGTTCTAAATGCTTATGGGGGCATTCCAGCACAGTGAACACAGACCGAAGTCTTAAATGCTCAATCAACCACTTACTGGTTGTGTGACCTCGGTACCCAACCTCCCCGAGCCCTAATTTCCTCATCTCTCCAATAGGTAATAGAAGGACCAAATTGGTCAGGTGGTTGCGAGGATAAATGAGCTAACTCAGGGAAAGCACTTAACATGAAATAATTGCCAACTGTATGCTCTGGCTGTTGTTATATATTATTTATATACCACGTAGCACATGGTAGATGCTTACTGTAGCCAGCCTCCAAGGTGGTCCCCAGGGAGCCTCGCCTTCTAGAATTCATACTCTCGTAGTCTCTTCCTCCACCGAATCACAGCCAGTGTGAATTAGTGTGAATACAGTGGACGTGCGTGGCTTGCAAGACCAAGTTAGAAGAGCCATTGCCGCTTCCAACTTCAGCTTCTTGAATCATTTGCTCTGGGGGGAGTCAGCCTTCATGTATCGAGATTGTGCAAACAGCCCGTGGAAAGGCCCCCGTGGAGGGGTGCTGAGGCCTCCGCCAACAGCCAGCGCCAACTTGGCGAACACAAGTCTCCCACCTGGGAAGTGGATCTCCCAGCATCTGTCAAAGCGTGAGAAGGCTGCAGGCCTGGCTGACTTCTGATGGCAGCCCTGTGGGAGAACTGGAGCCAGAGCTGCCCAGCCAAATTTCTGACCCGTAGAAACAGCAGGAGATAGGATAAATTATTTATTTTAAGCCACTCATTTGTTATACAGCAACAGTTAACTAACATAGTGCTTTAAGAACAAAAAGTCTCTTCCTAGTGAGAAACAACACATTGACATTTCCATTACAAATCCATGCAGTCTAGCAGGCGAACAGCAGGGAGCGCCATTGGACCATCTTCTGGTCAGGCCGTGCCAGCCTTTTTCTCCCTCAAGCAGGGGGCACATCCGGGCTGGGTCAAACGATATGCCAGACTGGGCAGGAAACAGCCCAGCCACCTCAGGCCCCTGCTCCTCGTGGGCAGAGCTGATGGTGGTCCCAGGGGAATAACCCAAGGATCCGCTCAGAGCAGGCCCCTTGCTCCTGTAGCCAGGAAGCCCAGGAAGTGTGGCTCAGAGTCCTGCTTCACAGCTTTCTTATTTTTTTAATAATATTTTTTAAGTTTTCTAAAAAATTTATTTGAGAGAGAAAGTATTCCAAGTAGGTCCACACTGTCAGTGCAGAGCCCGATGTGGGACTTGAACTCACAAACTATGAGATCATGACCTGAGCCAAAATCGAGAGTCAGACACGTAACCGACTGAGCCACCCAGGCGCCCCGTGCTTCACTACTTTGAAGCAAGTTTCCAGGCAGGCATGGATCCCACTCCTCAGTGGCTCTCCTGTTCTTGGGCTTACGCAGAGACCCTGGTGAGGGTGCCGTGGTTGTGAGGCACCATTTGCTAAAGGTTTCTATGTCTCTTCCAAATGACCTATTTGCCACTGAGAAGTTGGCTTGCTCTGTCTGCTGTCCTGGTGACCCCAGCCCATCCTGTCAGCAAGCACCCTTGTGATTGCCCCCTGGTCAGCAGGTGAGGGGCTTGCTGCAGGAGGGCCATTGACCTTTCCCATCTCATGCCTGAGGTCTTGGGGCCCCTCAGCACATACCTGTAGACCCAGGTCCAGCCTCCAGAAATGAGGACCTGTCAACTGGGTCTGCCTAACTGCAGGAGAGCTGTGGGACCAGGGAGCATACCTAAGGCCCAGATAGCCAGCCCTAAAGAGGGCCACACAGTAAGCTGGAGACAGCTGGAGTCAGAGTGTAGGGCCATGGTTCCCACTGGGAGGTGAGCAGAGTGGCGGAGAATACCTCCCTGCTCTCCTTCAGTGTTCTCCAGAAAAAATGGAGAGTTCTGGTGGCCCTCATCGCCTCTGAGCCAGAGAGGTTATCAAAGGCCTTCTGAGTCCTGCTATGTCTTCCTGGCCCAGGAAAAGCCAGGCTTTCGGGGACAGAGAAAAGGGATAGAACACATCCTGAACATGTCACGTCTTTCCTTGTTGGGGTATGAGGCCTGGGTAAGGGCTGGGGGGAGAGTCCTCCGATGGGGTGAGAAGGTAAAGCTCGATGCCTTGCGAGTTGGCTGACTCCTGGCCCCAGGAATGATCCTTGATACTTGCTTCCTTTGCCAGTAGAACTGGAGAGGAGGCAGGACCAGAAATGTAGGGAAGGTGTATTTTCTCTCCGATGTGGTGAGAGAGAAATTCCAAGCAGGATTCACCATCACATCCACCAGAACCTTGATCTTGGACTTCATAGCTTCCAGAACTGTGAGGAATAAGCCCCCTAGTCTATGGTATTGTTGTCATAGCAGCCTGAATGGATGAGACACAAGCTTATGGCTTGTTTGGGGAAGCCCCCATTTGACAAGTCTGATTCTGTAGTTACTGTCATAAAGTATCCCACAGCTGACCTTCTCTAACCTGTGCATTGCACTGAGACCCTCGCTTTCCCCAGATTCCAGTCCTCACAGATCAGCTCCAGTCCCTGGGAGGATCTATTGTTGGACGACCGCACCTGCACTTGCCTGCCGAGCAGGTCACTTTCCCTCTGCAGGCCCACCATATTGTTATTGTGTATGTTAGCATTTGATAGGGTTAATGGTGTTCATTCCTGTTGTTTTCGAAATTTTCCTGTCATGTGACAGGCACTCGATAAACAGTTCTATAAACGAATGCTTCAAGAAGCCTTTGGTCTACATGGCATGATAAAACTGTATTGATGAAAGAAATGGTGTCATAGGAATATATTCATTCAAAAACTAATGATTCAGCACCTACTGCATCTAAGGCTCTGGGTGCAGGTTGTAGAGAATTCTAAAGTAAAGGAGGGGCTCCTGGGTGGCTCAGTCGGTCAAGTGTCTGCCTTTGGCTCCGGTCACAACCTCACCATTTGTGAGTTCAAGCCCCGCATGGGGCTCACTGCTGTCAGCCTGGAGCCCACTTCGGATCCTCTGTCCCACTCTCTCTCTGTCCCTTCCTCACTTGTGCTCTCTCGAAAAAAGAATAAATACTGAAAATAAATAAAATTTTAAAAAATAAAGTAAAGGAGGGAGGGCCCCTGGGTGGTGGTTCAGTGGGTTGAGCTCAAGTCTTCATCTCAAGTCATGATCTTACCATTCAAGGGTTCAAGACCCACATCAGGCTCTGCGCTGCAGCGCAGCCTGCTTTGGATTCTCTCTCCCTCTCTCTCTGCACCACCCCTACTTGTACTCTTTCACTCTCAAAATAAATAAACTTAAAAAAAAAATAAACTAAAAGAGGGACCGTCTCCATAGGCTACCACAAGTACGTGTACTTTAGAAAACACCCTCTGTAGTTGTCTCCCATTTTCAAGGCACACAGAATGAAGCAGAGGCCTGATCTACCAGCTGGATGACGTGTGTCAGAACTGTGAAGTTCAATACCTTTCTAAGTTGTTGGTGAGGTAGAAATATTCTACCTAAGTAGTGCACTGAAACCAATGAGAAGTTGGGGTGGTCCTGTGTGGCCTACGTAAGAAAATGGGGAGCTGTAAAGATCAAAGGCGGCCTTGAGGAGAAGCTGGGTGCTGATACATTTAAAAAAAAATTCAAAGAGGAACTCTCTGGAAGATCTAGGTGAGATGGATGAAAGTCTCTACCCAGTGACACTCACCTTTCCAATCTATAGCCTAGTCGGTGTGTTTTCACCTGCAGGAGGTAAGAACTAAGAGAATCAGCAGAGGCTACATCAGTCCATGGTGAAGAGGATGCCCAAAGAGAGATGTGTAGAAAACCATATGGCTCCCCTCTGCATGAAAAGTTTCTGCCAGAAATGTCTTCACCTCCTCACGAAGAAACACGCTGCTCCCAACAGGTTGGAATAGCTCTAGCTGTTTCTCCGCAGTCAGGAAATTGATTTTCTGTTCTCTCTTGACTTCCTCTGGACAGTGGAACTCAGTTATCAAGCTTTACTTCCTGTTCTCCCGGTAACCCTATTTGGTGAAATTAGAATTAGGACTTTAATTCAATGTAGAGCAAAACCCAATGAGATTAGCTTTATGGTTTCAAGACCTCTGCTAGGAAACAGAATCTCGTGTTCTCTATTCCTCTTCCAAAAATTGACAGACATCTAAGGCGGGTGGGGGGTGGCACCCCCGCCTGGGGGTTGGTGTCACTCTCGTGGGTTCTGTGCCCCATTTCACCTAGATTGTTGTGACTTTGAACCCTTTCAGTGCTTGATATCTACCAACCTATTCTGTGAATCTCTGCTGGTACCCATCTTCAAAACAAAAGTGACTATTAGATTTCTTTCCCATGCTGCATAAAAATAAGGTGGCAAATAGCCAAAACACAAGTAGCTGACACTCTTCAGCTGTCACCTCCCAAGTAGGACACAGTTTACATGTAGCACTTCATGTGATCCTTACCTGTGACTGGCTCCGTGGGTGAACGGCCGACCCATGCAGTTCAGAGGGCCCCACTCTCAGAAGGGGCCCCACACTTGACTTACTGCTCTGTTGTTGTTGTCCTTGAAATTTTTAACAACTTTACAAGCAAGGGACCCTGCATTTTCATTTTGCACTGTACTCTGAAATTTTTACCCAGTTCTACCCTCACTACAACTCCATTGTGTGGTCAGTATTGTTGATCCCATTTTTAGAATGGGAAACGGGTGTTCCTATTGGGTTCAGTAACTCACCCCAGATCATACAGGTAGAAAATGACAGATCTGGGATTTGAAGTCAGAACCCAGCTACCAACCCCAAATCTGCGTTCTGTGATGGCTTATTTCTATCTATCTCATGTCAGGTCACCTCTCCGAATTAGGATATTAATTCTGGACACTGTAGAGGCCACTTTTAGGCCAAACCAAGGGTCCACAGCGACCACCTGTGGCCTGAATACAGACAGGCATATCAGGTGACCCACCTCAAAATATCCATAGGCCCTACGGACCAATGAGCTACTTACAACAAGGCACAGTTACCAAAGAAAGGGAAGATTCCGTACTTGGCCATAACTCCTTATCTTCCCCTTTTAAAAACGGGCCCCACCACAGCCTCTCCATTGTTTTCCTGCCCGCTGCTCTCTTGCAGTGTATTCAATAAACTTCTATCTCCTTTGTTCCGCCTCTGGGGAAGTCTCCAGCTTCCAAATCCCCCCAGATGGGAGAGGCCCCCATCCGATTGAGAGACACCCCATTTAGACACCACAGACATTACAGGTTAGAGTGCATTAGTGGGTGGGTTTTGTCCCTTTATCCTCACGATAATTGCTTTAGATCTCCAAATAGTTCTCCATTGTAGTATTTATTTTCTGACAAAATAGTTTCCAGCAAAATGCAACGAATTTTGTCTTTGAAGCCTAAGCAATCTTTTCAGCCTTATACACTCTTAAAACGGCATGACAGACGTGGACATGAAGAACATTTGCCCTGTAACAAAATTACATTTCTTTCTAAGATGTAGTGATTTAATAATTAAAACAATATCCATGAAATATAAATACAAGGTATTCATAAATAAATTAGATTGTGGCTGCTAAGAGCCAATTATCACGTAAGATATCTTCGATGGCTGAAATAATAAGAGGGCCGAATATTAATTTTGACATTCTCTATAGGCCATGATTATAAATTTAGCTAAAACGGTTTAATAGGTTACAGAATTTTATTGAGATTTCAGACAGCCCTTAAAATATTCATTGTGTGTTAGAAATTACTTGTCTTGATTGATTTTAGTTATAATTCTGTTATATGTTTACAAGATGGGAACAGGAGGGGGGCTATCGAACTGAAAAGAAAAGTCTACTCTCCTTATGAAATAATAATGGTGACTAGGATGGTGGCACCATGATTGAGAGGTTCATACAGACCTAGATTTGAATCCCAGTTTCACCACGTTCTGGCTGTGTGACCTTGAGCAATTTACTCCTCAAATGTCCTCACTGTCAGAGAAGGCTTGAGAGGAGGAATCAATTAGATAAAGCATAAAGCCCATAGCAGAGGGGCGCCTGGGTGGCTCGGTTGGTTAAACATCTCACTCTTGATTTTGGCTCAGGTCATGAACTCATGGTTCATGAGTTTGAGCCCCACTTCAGGCACCGTGCTGACAGCATGGAGCCCGCTTGGGATTCTCTCTCTCTCTCCCTCTCTCTGTCCCTCCCCTGCTCATGCCCTCTCTCTCAAAATAAATAAATAAAAATTAAAAAAATAATAATAAAGCCCAGAGCACAGAGCCTGGCACTTAGCAAGCACAAGATTTCTGCCACAAAGGGGGAACCTGACTGATTTGGAAAGACGGATTTCCTGCCTCAGTTATTATGCTTTAACTACTATCTCACGTTTTCTATCTATCTAATGTTTCTATCTAATGTTTTCTTTAGCACCAACCTGAAAAATGATGGGGGTATTCTCAGTGGTATGTAAGTGTCGAACAATCAGTTCTAGGGGGCAGGGAGAGTAGGGGCATCCGGAACTTGTTGGCCTGATTTCCATGGTGTAAATACTCTCACCATGACTGGTTTCAAGGAAGTGGAGCTGGGGGGAGACGCACACTCTCACCTCTAGAGCTGACGCGATGCAGCTTCCGTACACCACTCACCCCTGGGAAACCATGGCTTCTCCTGGCTCAGCTGCCCTCTAGGCAAGCCCTACTTTCCCCAGGCCTCAGCTTCTTCATCTGTAAAATGAGACAGTAGTACCTATCTGGCACGCCTCATAGGGTTGATGTGACAAATAAATAGAGGACATGAAAAACCATTGAAAACTGTGAAACACAATGGAAATTAACTGGGCAGTAGTGTTGATACACAGAGGACTGTAGTTACAGAGGTGGCTTTGTCTGATTTAAAGGTCCCACGACTTGCAATTCCTTTGTCTTTGGATCTGCCATTCAGCTGGGCTCTGGAGCTCCCTGGTTTATTTACCCTAATCTTTTTTCTTCTCTCCAACCGCTTAGCTCAAAATGATTATCTGCACAATTAACATAACAAAGCAAGTCAGTTAGGCCCTTTCAGGCCCTAGGAAACAAAGACCAGGCTGCTATTACTTGAGGCCTGGGCAGCAATGGGGACTGAGCTCTGAAAACCCTCAATGTTAGACCCCACCCACCCCTGGAGCACAGAACAAGGGCTCCTTGTCCTTCAGGGCCCAGTGCTGTCCTGGTGACCTGGTCCTCTTGTTTTCCCCTCCCAAGTGGGTGCCCCTGGTTTCTGACTCTAGCCCCACTGACAGTCACAAAACTGTTTCTCTGTCTACTTTGGACTGCTTCCGCTCCCACTACCTGGAAAACAGCCAGTGTCAGGTAGGAACAGGAGTCAAATTACAGGAGGCCACCGAGGGCTTATTTTGGGCTGTTATGTGACATTCCCGTGCTTCCTTCTCATCTGTGGGATGGGGACACGGGCATTTGCCTCAGAGGGCTGCTCTGAGGTAAACAGAATGAGAGCAGGTAGTCTTCAGAAGAGTGTCTGGAACGTAGCTGACAGCTTTCCCAGCTTCCACGCCTTCTCTCTGTGCTCTCTCTCTCCAGCCCCGGCTTTGATTACATCTCCTTGTCACTGTCCAGCACAGTGTCTCCCCCCCCACCCGCCCTGCCATTGATGGACAGTTCCCATAGGCCTCTGGTTTCCCTTCATGGCTGCCTTTGGCTCCAAGGCACTGTCACATGACACAAAGGAGGGCACATTACGGTGAGGAGCTGACCTTCAAGAGAGGGCTGTGGTGTGCAGACCCTGGATCTCTCGGCTTCTCTCCTTCGTAGGAAGTGGTCCTTTCTGAACCCCGAAGAGGAGGTGACATCGGCCACAAGCATCTCCAGGAAGATACATTCCATGGCTGGGTAAAGAAGGGTTCTGAGGATTACGATCAGAAGAAAATACAGGAAGTTTGGGTACTTTTCCCATTAGTGGATGTTTTAGAAGTTTGCCTGTACTCTCCTTGATTTGCAAATTCATTCCTCAGAGGCTGTGCTGGTTGTCAACCCTTTCCCACCTCAGCACCCTTGAGTGGCCCGCTTCCCATCAGTGACAACTTCTGAGGATGCCGGGGAACCTCGGGCTGGGGTGTAATTATCTCCAAGGGCATGGTTAGCTTGGTAAGGAAGAGCTTCTTCATTTTCCTCAGAGGGAAAGCGTTTAAGAGTGTCTTTCCAAGGTTCAGCTGCTCCCCTAATAACAATAATAATTACCTTAATGCTCTTCAATAGGGGATTAGTTAAACAAATTATGGTACATCCATGGTACATGATGCAGCCATTAAATTAAATGAAGTAGAACAATACACTGTACCTGCTCACCCCTGCTCTTCGCTCTCCGAAAGTAGACCTTTCCTATGAAACCTGAAACGAGGACATTCAGTGAAGAAGCAATTACCATTCATTTGCACAAACATTTTTTAAGCATTCCCAGACCCCCAAAATAAACTTTCAAAGGCTGTTCTGGTACCTTGGGACGCATCTTGCTCACGGATGCGCAAATAAATGAAAGCCACAGAGGCTTGAGGCGGAAACACTGAATGTAGTTTCCAGAGATGGCGCTTGGTGGCGCCACTCACTGCTGGGGCTGCACTGCCTCCAGGACGGCTGGGCAATCCAACCCTGGAGACCTTTCGCTCATCTCCTATTTTCCTTTAAAGTGAAAATCCTCTTCGGATTTCTTTTGGTTAGAAAAAACCGGCACTAGTGTAGGTCTTTCCTAAAAGTGAAGTGGCAGAAGGCAAACTTTCAAAAAGTGAGGGATACCTGCCTTTCGCTGTTACGTCGCTCTAAACCTGTACCAGGCGGGTAGTTTTGTGAGTGTTCCAGCTTGGGGGTGGGGGTGGTTGCTGTTCTGGACTCTGGAACCGAAGGGCAGTGCCCAGCTGCACCTTAACTTAAAATCATGCCGCTGGGTGTGAGCCGAAAGTGCGTTTTCATACTGGCCACCTCCCTCTGGGGAGAGAGAAAGGCCCAGCCGGAGCACGTTTCTTGCAACACCATTGGAAAGCCAAAGGGATATCTTAGACATGAGGCTGAGGCTGGAATTACAATTTCTGGGAGACGGCACGGTTCGGAACTGCATGTTCCAAGTGAAGAACGATTATGTGAGTCACTAAATTGAGGAAGTCTCTAAGACTCCCTTGCGGAATCAGAGTAGGCTGGTTCAGAGCCAGCGAGCTGCTGACCCACGGGCGCTGCCTTGGGGACTGAACATCTGGGAAACACCGGAACAGACTACTTTCCCCTGGAAAGATTTGCAGGAAGCTCTGTACTGGGGAACCGAGAAAAGGTTAGGGAAGGGGGTTTGAACATGCTACAGAGACACACAAGGGTGAATAGGGAGGTATGCCTGCGTGAGCATTTTCAAGGCCCCCACCCAAAGGGGACTTTGCAGAAGGGCATTTCTGGGCTCGTTGCCCTCACTGCTCTGAAATGAGCATATGGCAGAGTAGATAGCAACCGGGCTGGATATGTTGAATTTGTAACCTTACAGCAGGGACTTGGGGGATGTTCACATCTCCCGAGATTATTGCAGTGTGCTTTCTGCCAGCGACCCCAAGAACAAGGCGTGGGGATCCATGCACGCTGTCACTGAGTTCCTGCTGTAGTGACATGCGGCTAAAAAATTAGTAAACCATGGGTATTAGCCCTTATCGTTACTCTGGGTTACCATGTAATGTGAGCGTCAGTGGGCTGGGGAAGAAAGAGAAGCAATTCTAGCAGCCAGCAAGAAGCAGGACTGATCCACGGAGCTCCCATCTGAGATGTGCTTTCTGCAGGCCTCAAGTCAGCTGGGTAGGTGCGGCCCCACCCTTCCAGGACAGATCCCTGACATTCCAGATCTCGGTGGAGACGAGCAGGTTCCCAGGCCCAGGACTCTCTAGCAACAGGTAGGAGTCTCTAATTTGCTCTCCAAATGGCAGGATGGTCAATAAATGATGACATTGTATTCTAGTCATTCATCCTCTGAGATCTCACTGTGTGAATGAGATAACCCTGAAAACCGAGGGGGTCGGAAATGGTTTTGTATTAGCTGTCCATTGCTAAGTAACAAATTAGCCCAATAAGTAGCTTAAGACAATAATAATTTATTATCTCTCACTGTTTCTGTGGCTCAGAAATTCAGACTGAGCACCATGGGTCTGGCCCGTGTCTGCTCCACTGTGTCTGGGACCTTAGCTGGAAATCAGAAAGCTCATCCCCTCACGTGGTTAACTTTTGATGCTGACCATAGGTTGAAGGCTTAGCTGGGCTATTGGCCAGAAAACTGACACGTGGCCTCTTCATGTGGCCTGGGCTTCCTCAGACTATGGTGGCTAGGTACCAAGGACAAGGGTCCTAGTAGAGAAAACCAAGCAGACACTGTATCCTTTTAATGTCCTACCTTCAGAAATCACATAGTGTCACTTCACCATACTGTACCCCTTCGAAGTGAGTCACTAGGTCCAACCCATATTTAAAGGAAATATTAGGTTCCATTTTCCTGTGGACCTATTTTAAAAATACCATGGGCCTCCTAGTTACATGGATGATAACAAATAGAAACATTTAAAAGCTGTTGCTCCCCACATTCCCTTTTCCTCACTGTAACTATGATGTGGAAACTCAAAGAGGGTAGAGGATTGAAAGATATCATTGAGTTTTACTGTCATGGAGCCATTCCATCCCCAGCCTAGAAAGTGAGAAGGAGCTAAGAAGGACTCACTCGGGCTCCTGGGGGTAATGCCCACAGAATTCCTGGAGAGGAATTAAATATGGCCCTAAGGATATTAAGATGTAAGGAAGGGAAGTTCTAGTCTATAAATGGGGACACTGCATTGAAGGCATCTTTATTTTTTTTTTTTTTTTTTTTTTTTTTTTGTTATAATAGTTTATTTTCAAATTGGTTTACATATAACACCCAGTGTTCATCCCAACATGTGCCCTTTTTAATGCCCATCACCCCCTCTCCCCCCTCCCTCATCCCCCTTACCCTCAGTTTTTTCTTAGTCTTTGAGAGTCTCTTATGTTTTATCTCCCTCCACTGGACATCTCTTTGAGAAGTTTCCCAAAAGTCAACAAAGGGAAAGGGGGACTGGACAAAACCATTAGCATTTGACCCTGGCCTCTGGCATAAGCTATTTAAATTGCTAGTACCATAACATAGCTACTTGGCTTGTTTGAATTTTAGTTTCCTCATCCTTAAATTGTGGAGAAGACAACACTCATCGGGTAGGGTTTGCATAAGAATTAGATAATACAGGTAATGTACAGCGCTTGGCCCTCGGCACAAGAGAAAAGGAAGCGACTCATGCTAAAAGAGTTTTTTTAGGGAATTTTGAAGAACAAAATGCCGAATAGCTCAGGCATGTGAGCCAAGTGGATGGGAGAGAAAAGGAGATTTTCTAGGACAAACTCTTCATCTGGTAACAATGCAATTATGAACTTGAGTTTATTTTTAACTTTTGCCGTGGAGGATTGTTTTGGTCAGGACACTGCTCAGAGTGTGGACCATGTGGAAACAGTCATATATGTGTTACATATCTTATATATGTTACAGTTTTTAAACTAAAACTAAGGCTGTTGGTATAGCATTCTTACATCCGTGCATGTTTTTACATAGAAATTTCTAGAAGAAATATGAGCAACCATTAACAGTAGTTTTCTCTGGGCTGAGAGAGAGACTAGTTTTCATTTTATATTCTTTGGCTCTACTAAATTTTTTTTTCAACCTGGGTATATACCACTTTCTCAACTTAGCATAAATTAGGTGGTTTATGTTTTAAATAGTTATGTATTAAATAGGCATTAAATATCTGTGTTAGGAATTTTATATGCATTGTATCTGATCTTTCCAACAACTTTTCAAGATTGGTTTCATTATACCCTATTTTATAGAAAAGCAAACTCTATATATAGAGATTTTAAGAGAGAACGATATTTTAGGGAATTGGCTTATGTGATTGTGGAAACTAGCAAATCCAAAATCCATATGGCAGGCCAGCAGGTTGGAAGTTGAGGTTAGAGCTGATGTTGCAGTCTTGAGTCTGACTTCAGCCTGGCAGCAGGCCGGAAACTCAGTCAGGGTTTCTGTGTTGCAGTCCTGAGGAGAATTTCTTCTGGAAACCTCAGTCTTTCCTCTTAAGACCATCAACTGACTAGATGATGCCCATCGACATTACGGAGCACAATCTGCTTTACTTAAAGTCTACTGATTGTAAATGTTAATCACATCTAAAAGACATCTCCCAACAACATCTAGAACATCTAGAATAGTGCTGACCAAACAACTGGACATCATAGCCTCCCCAAGTTGATAGAAAATTAACCATCCCTGTGGGTTGACCAAAATTTCACAGCTAATAAATGATAAGCCAGGAATCTATATATCTCTGGGGCCAGAGGCCAGAAATGGGTGAGCAAACCATAGAGAGTACACAGATGGCTGGCTGTCTTGGATAGGGGTGGGTCAAGGAGAGGGTAAAGTAGCTCACCATAGAGATAATCTCTGGACCAGATTGAACTCTTCTAAGCTTCTAGATTGTTCTGATGCCAGCTAACTATGGGATATTAAGCAAGTCATACCTCTTTGGGTCTGTTTTGTTTATTATTTCTCTTCTGGAGAGAGGGACAGGAGTAGATGGTCTTTTAGGTTCTTTCAAGCCATACATGCTAATATTCAATGTCCCTATGAGAAAACACAGATTTAAACTATAACGATGCATCGCTACATACCCACCAGAATGACTAAACAAGACTGAAAATACCAGGCATTGGAGAGGAAGTGGAACAACTAGAACTCTCATACATTAGCAGTAGGAGTGTACATTGATACAACTACTTGGACATTCATCTGGATGTACTACAAGAGCTAAATATATTCCTACTCTATTACTCAGCAATTACATTCCTGGGTACAGCCTACTCAAAAGAAACAAGTATATTAGTCCCCAAAAGACATGCATAAGGATGTGCATAAAAATTTAAAAAAAAAAGTAGCTAGGTGGGGGCATCTGGGAGGCTCACTTGGCTAAGTGTCTGACTTCAGACTTTAGCTCAGGTCATAATCTCACAGTTCATGAGTTTGAGCCCTGAGCTGGGCTCTGTGCTCACAGCTCAGAGTGCTGGAGCCTGCTTCAGATTCTGGGTTTCTCTCTCTCTCTCTCTCTCTCTCTCTCTCTCTCTTCTCTCTCTCTGCTCCTCTCTGTTTCATGCTCTCTTTCTGTGTCTCAAAAATGAATAAATGTTAAAAAAAAGTTTTTTTAAGTGGCGGGGTGGGTTGGAGGTAATTAAGGTTAAATGAAGTCACAAAGGCGGGCCCTAATTCAATAGGACTACTGTTCTTTTTTTTTTTTAATTTTTTTTAATGTTTATTTATTTTTGAGACAGAGAGAGATAGAGTGGGTGAGGGGCAGAGAGAGAGGGAGACACAGAATGTGAAGCAGGCTCCAGGCTCTGAGCTGTCAGCACAGAGCCCTACGCGGAGCTTGAACTCACAGACCGCGAGATCATGACCTAAGCTGAAGTTGGACGCTCAACCGACTGCGCCACCTAGGCACCCCAGGACTACTATTCTTATAAGAAGAGGAAGAGACACCACACACACAGAGGAAAGGCCATGTGAGGACTTAGTGAAAAGGCAAACAACCGTCCGCAAACCAAGAAGAGAATCTTCACCAGAAACCAAACCTTGATCTTGAACTTCTAGCATCCAGAACTGTGAGAAAATAACTTTCTGTTATTTAAGCTAAAAAAAGATGAAGAAAAAGAAGAAGAAGAAGAAGAAGAAGAAGAACAACAACAACAACAACAACAACAACAACAACAGGAGGAGGAGGGGGAAGAAGGAGAAGAGAGAAAGGAAGAGGAAGAAGGGGGAGGAGGAGAGAAAGAGGAATGTGCATAGAAGGTTTTTACTCATTATTTATAATATCTAAAACTGGAAAAGACCCAGTGTTTATCAAAAGAATGGATAAGTATTGGGGGGTATATTTATACAATGAAATATTACACTACAATAAAAAAGAACCAATTACTGTTACATGCAACAACATGAATGAATCTCAGGTATTAAAGAACAGACTCCAAATACAAGCTTCCATTTATGCTAAGTTTAAAAACAGGCAAACATGGTTGGAACTGGAAGGTATTATGCTGAGTGAAATAGGTCAGGCAGAGAAAGACAGATGCCATATGTTCCCACGCATAGGTAGGCTTTGGGAGACCTAACAGAAAACCAGGGAGGAGGGGAAGAGGGGAAGGAAGGGGAAAAAAGCCACAGAGAGGAAGGAAGACATAACATAAGAGACTCTCAAAGACTAAGAACAAACTGAGGGGAGAGGGGAGCGTAGGAGGTGGGAGAGTGGGTGATGGGCACAGAGGAGGGCACTTGTTGGGATGAGCACTGGGTATTGTATGGAAACCAATCTAACAATAAATTATTAAAAAACAAATAAATAAAAACATGCAAAACTTATCTGGGGTGATAGAGGTCAGAACGGTGGTTATCCTTGGGGAGTATTGGCTGAGAATGGGCACAAAAGAGTCTGCTGGGGTGCTGGAAATGTTCTATATCTTGAGTTGCATAGTGATTACACTCGTTAATTCATATGCAAAAAATCAGCAAGAATTATGCATTTTACCATATGTATTTTATAACTCCGTAAGAAAGGGCTAAAAATTTTTAAAAACTTATTATTGAGCAAAAGGTTATTATTATTATTGTTATTATTATTATTATTATTATTATTATTATTATTTTAATGCAAGGATGTGATGCTCATAAGTCAAGACACTGCTGCCTCTGGGGAGGAGGGAAGGGGTTGTACTCAGGGAAGGGCAGGAAGAGGCTCCTAGAATGCAGGTAATACTCTGTTTCTTGTCCTGGAAGTAGACACACAGCTGATCACTTATAGTAATTTATTAAGCTTGTTATAACATTTATGTTTTATACACTTTTATGTATATGGCTATGTTTTGCAATTAAAAATTTTTTTTCTTTTTTTGTATTTTATTTTTTTAATGTTTATTTTTTTAATAGTTTATTTTCAAATGGTTAACATATAACACCCAGTGTTCATCCCAACACGTGCCCTCTTTAATGCCCGTCACCCCCTCTCCCCCCTCCCTCACCCTCCTTACCCTCAGTTTGTTCTTAGTCTTTGAGAGTCTCTTATGTTAAATTTTTTTTTTCAACAATCAAACAAGCTACTTGATTGTTACTCTCTTGAGGCAGCTGAAGATTGGAGGCTCTGGGCAGGACCCCCAGGCAGAGTGGCTTCAGCTCAGAAGGCCAGCTCCCAGGTCAGGTTCTGCTGCCCTTCCCTTATTTCAGGGCACCTGATCGACAGGAGGTGTGTTTATTGTAGACAGCTCATTCCATTTTCCTCAAGAAACAACATTTTCTTCTTTTGTCTGATGTGTTGATTAAATTTCAGACGGGATTAGTGGGGTTGATGCCATTAAGTAAAAAGTCATCTCTTTTGGAAACAGCCCAGAAAGTCTGGATTCCATTTTTAAAAGCCTCAGATCCCATTATGATGAAATAGTGAGAACCATGTGGATTCAGATTCAATGGGAGAAGACAGAACTCCAAGTGCCCGCCGGCCCATGTGGGCACCTGGGGGGTGGGAGGAGGAAGGTGGTAAACAAGGACAATATGATTTGGCAATAATATCAGTGAATTCTCAGCAGCTCTCTTTCTCAAGAACAAGTGATCAGAAAATCAAATAATGTCCATCTGCCATGGAATAGCTAAATAAATTGCTGTATACCTACACCATGAAAGTATGTGCATCCATTGAAAAGTACAAATTACAGTTAAACCAATGAACTTGGATGGATTTCCACCAGTTATAATTATTAAGTGAGAAGATAATTTAGCTTTTTAAGTATCTAAAATACGACGCTATTATATAAAACAATGACAGACCATCTCCTCATTTATGTACGTGTACCTGTATATGAGTCTACATGTATGAAGCAAAATACAGAAAGAAACATACCCCAGAAGGATTTTGGGTAGTGGGTACTTGAAGAGGGTGGAGGAGAAAGGAAACCACAACAAAAACCAGCCAATGAGTATAATGTGATATGTTTACGTGTTTATGTAAAAACGAATAAGGAGGCAAAGAATTAAACCATGTATTGCATCTCTAGTCGCTAGCCCTGATCCCAGCATTACAAAGAACAGAGGAAGACTCTCCCCCTCAGAAGCTTCTACTCCTCTGAGGAAAACAATGCAGAAACCTATATAGCACTTGGTGAGTATGTCAACCTAATTCAACATTCTAATTCTCTGTCTCCTGCATTCCTAACACTCTATTATTCCCAACACTTTTTATTGAACAAGCATTTCCTGAGCCCACACTAGGTTCTAGGCACAATCACTGCTCAAAGGAGCGTTTCTAGTTGCGGAAAATACAATATAATTAGAGATGGGTGCATAGAGAGTCTAAGTAAATATTTATTGAATTGGGTTACAATAGCTCTAATTTGGACACAGAGAGGGGTTATATAAGATTTTGCCATTATTGTCTTTGTAGCCTATCACGTCAGGCTCTAAGGAGACCTTACTACTTGTTAAGTCTAACTTCCATCTTCTACATATGTGGAAGCCGGGGACCAGGGGATGGCAGAGTTGTGATCCCAACCCATAGCTCAAGAATCAGTCTTTTTTTTTTTTTTTTAACTTTTTTTTTAACGTTTATTTATTTTGAGAGACATAGAGACAGAGTATGAGCAGGGGAAGGGCAGAGAGAGAGGGAGACACAGAATCCGAAGCAGGCTCCAGGCTCTGAGCTGTCAGCACAGAGCCCGATGCGGGGCTCGAACTCCCAGACAGTGAGATCATGACCTGAGCCGAAGTCGGCCGCCTAACCGACTGAGCCACCCAGGCGCCCCAAGAATCAGTCTTGTTTCCACCATACTGTGAAGTCCTCAAGCAGAGCAGAGAGCAAATGATGCCTGAGTGTAAAGCATTTGCCATTTTAATCATCTTTCATATGAGGCAGCTGATATAATGGGGGAAAACATGGTGCTACGGGTTGAATTGTGTTCCCCAAAAAGATACGTCCAAATCTTAGCCTCTGGAACCTGTGAATGTAACCTTAATTAGAAAGTCTTTGCAGATGCAATCAAGTTAAGATGAGGTCACACAGGATGAGGGTGGTCTCTGAATCCCATATGACTTGTGTTCTTATAAGAAGAGGGAAATCTGGAAACACAGACACAGGGGAGAAGGCCAAATGAAGACAGAGGCAAAGACTGGGGTGATGTATCTGTAAACCAAGGAGCACCGAGGGTTGTTGGCAGCTACCAGAATCTAGAAGAGGTAAGAAAGGATTCGCCCCTAGACCCCCAGAGGGAGATGGCCCTGCTAACACCTTGATTTTAGACTTTTATACCTTTGAGAAGTGCAGAAGACTATATTCCTATTTTTTAAGCCGCCCAGTTGGTGGTACTTTGTTATTGCAGCCACAGGAAAGTAACACACATGGGTTGGGATTTGTTAGATCTGGAGTAAAATCTGGTTTTTGTTATTTGCAAGTCGGATTATCTTGGACAAGTCAACAGACTAGATCCTTGGATTTTTTATCTGTAAAACAGGATAATAGCAGCATCTCACCTGCTGTGAGGATTAAACTAGGTAATTCGGGTATGGCACCCAGCTTCTAATCTTTTGGCTGAACTCTCAGAAAGGGAACGGACCAGGCTGGGCTCAGAGAGCATCTTCCCTCTTTGCCTGCAGTGCCGTGTGCAGTGAGCCTGGCCACTCCTGCATCCTTTCAGCTGCAATTAACCTAGAGTAGTGGCTGGCATATTGTAGAATAATGATCCCGTTGGCTGAAGTTTGTCCTTTTCTGACATCAATAACAAATTTACTCTCTGTCTAAAGAGTGACTGCTCCAGAAAGATTGGGCTCAAGCCGATGAGAGACGAGATTGGTTTGGGGCAGAAAACCCTGGTTCTATTCCTGGCTTGGAGACTTGCTCTGTGACTTTGGAATTTACATCCCAGTGGAAAAACAATACCACCTTCTGCCTAGCAAGGCACTAATAAAAATGGACAAGTTTTTTAAAAGCCCTTTGAAGAATGGGGCAGAATTCATAAAACACAAACGGATTTAGCTATAGATACAGATGGAAATTTGGATTCAGCTTCTAGAATAGAAGGACAGAATTCCCTCCTTTCTGTATGCATCTGTGAAATATTTTTTGAATAATGGCTAGGATCCAAGGACACAAAGATGAGTAAGACACCGTTCCCTGTGCTCAAGTCCTCACAATCTGGAGTGGAAGATAGAATGTTGTAAGTTCATGGGCTCATGAGAGCTTTCAGAAAACGTGATCCTGCTGCAAAAGAGCTGTAGGTTTCTGGAACTGAAGATAGCAGGAAGAAAGTTCGGAGAAAACCTTTTAGAGGAGGAAATCTTATGTCATCTTTCCGTTGCTGGTTGTAAAAAGCCATTCAGATCACAAGGTTTCAAAAAAAGGTATCACAAGTTATGAAATCACCTCCAATTCACCCACAATACACTAAAAAGCTCTTTATCTCCCTTTGCCTTATACCTTCTTAAAAATGAGGTGCCTAGGAAACTTGTGGCCACAGATAACCCTGCACATGGATGTGTGAGATAATAGAAAATAGGTATAGTGGTCTCTGACTCCCCTCCTGCATTTCTGACATAGGGCTTCTGAAGCCCTTCAAATTCTCTGGGTGATAAGGGCACTAGAGCATCTTTTGTTCAATCTAACTTTTGGTCTTTTATCCTGGTTCCTGACACAGCGCTTCTGAAAACCTGGCAAATTCCTTGATGATAGGAGTGGTTTTGTTCTCACCAGACTCCCAGGATGGCTCCTGGAGAGGGCCGGTCCCAGAAATACCAAGCTGTGATTAGAAGCTTGGAATTTTCAGCCTTGTCCCCCTCTCCCCTGCATTGTCTCTAGAGGGAAGAAGGGCTGAAAATGGAGAATTGATTGATCATGCCTACGTAAAATCCCAGTATGTTTTAGGGTTTGAGGAACTTCCAGGTTGGTGAACACATCCACCTTGGGAGGGTGACTCACCCCAGCTCCACAAGGACAGAAGTCCCTGTGCTCAGGACCCTCCCAGACCTCACCCTCTGTGTCTTTCCATTTGGCTGTTTATCTCTATCCTTTAACATATCTTTGGATAAACTGGTAAATATTAAGTGTTTCTCTGGGTTCTGTAGCCACTCTAGCAAATTAATTAAACCTGAGGAAGGAATCATGGAAACCTCTGATTTGTTGTCAAATTGGACAGAAGTTGTGAGTAACCTGGGGACCTACTCTTGTGATTAGCATCTGAAGTGGCATGGAGGCCATCTTGTGGGACTGAGACCTTAGTCTGTGGGACTTGACACTATCTCCAGGTAGATAGTGTTAGAAATGAGCTAAATTGTAGGACACCCACATGGTATGGTGGATAATTGCTTCATGTGGGGAAAAATCTCCACACATTTGGTGACCTGAAGTGTCAGAAGTGAAGTGTTTTCTGTGAATGTAAAAAAGACACACAAGATAAAGACACAGCAAGGGGTAGGGGGAAAGGAGAGAAAAGAGTTGAGTTTTTCCTGTTACAGGATGTGTATAGCAGCTTTGTCCATAATTGCCAAAATGATGTCCTTCAGTAGGTAAATGCATCAGTAAACTGTGGTCCATCCAGACAAGGGAATATTTTTCAGAGCTAAAAAGAAATGGGCTATCAAGCCATGAAAAGGCATGGAGGAAACTTAAATTCATATTCCTAAGTGAAAGAAGCTAATTTGAAAAATCCACATATTGTATGATTCCAACTGCATGACATTCTGGAAAATGCAAAACTATAGAGACAGTAAAAAGATCCGAGGTGGTCAGGGACTGGAGGGGAGGGGAAAACGAATAGGCAGAGCACAGAGAATTTTTAGGGTCGTGAAAATATTCTCTGTGATACCATAATGCTGAAGACATGTCATTACACATTTGTCGAAACCCACAGAGTATTCAACGTCAAGAGTGAACCCTAATGTAAACTATGGACTCTATCTGATTATGATGTCTCAAGTAGCCTCATTGATTTTAACCTATGTACCACTTTCGAGGGGGTGTTAATATGGGAGAAGTTGTTTGTGAGTGGAGGTAGGGATATATGGGAACTCTCTGTACTTTCTGCCCAATTTTGCTGCAAACCTAAAACTGCAAACTTATCGTCTATTTTATTTTATTTTTTCTTTTAAAATATTTGATTGTCGAGTTAGCTAACATACAGTGTATACCGCATAGTCTTGACTTCAGGAGTAGATTCCTGTGATTTATTTCTTACATACAACACCCAGGGCTCATCCCAACAAGAGCCTTCCTCAATGCCCATCACCCATTTTCCCTAACTCCCCAACTGCTCACTCCCATCAACCTTCAGTTTGTTCTCTGTATTTAAGAGTCCCTTATTGTTTGCCTCCCTGTCTGTTTGTAACTTATTTTTCCTTCCCTTCCCCTATGGTCTTCTGCTAAGTTTCTCAGATTCCACATATGAATGAAAACATATGATACTGTCTTTTTCCGACTGACTTATTTCACTTAACATAATACCTTCCAGTTCCATCCATGTTGTTGCAAATAGCAAGATTTCATTCTTTTTCATTGTCAAGTAGTATTCCTGTGTGTGTGTGTGTGTGTGTGTGTGTGTATGGTCTTTCATCCATATATATATATATATATATATATATATATATATATATACACACACACACACATATATACACACACACACACACACACACACACACACAACATCTTCTTTATCCATTCATCAGTTGATGGACACTTGGGCTCCTTCCGTAATTTGGCTATTGTTGAAAGTGCTGCTATGAACATTGAGGTACATGTGCCCCTATGAATCAGCACTCCTGTATCCTTTGGATAAATTCCTACTAGTGCTATTCATAGGGTAATTCTATTTTTAATTTTTTTAATGTTTTTATTTATTTTTGAGAGCAGGAGAGACAACACATGAGTGGGGGAGGGTCAGAGAGAGAGAGGGAGACACAGTCTGAAGCAGGCTCCAGGCTCTGAGCTGTCAGCACAGAGCCCAATGTGGGGCTCGAACTCACAGACCGTGAGATCATGACCTGAGCCAAAGTCGGATGCTTAACCGACTGAGCCACCCAGGCACCCCTATTTTTAATTTTTTGAGGAACCTCCACACTGTTTTACAGAGTGACTGTACCAGTTTGCATTCCCACCAACAGTGCAAGATTCCTGTTTCTCCACATCCTCGCCAACATCTGTTGTTTCCTGAGTTGTTAATTTTAGCCACTCTGACCTGTGTGAGGTGGTATCTCAATGTGGTTTTGATTTGTATTTCCCTGATAATGAGTGATGTTGAGCATCTTTTCATGTGTCTGTTAGCCATCTGGATGTCTTCTTTGGAAAAGCATCTATTCATGTCTTCACTAGACATCTGCCCATCATCTGCCCATTTTTTCACAGGATTATTTGATTTTTGGGTGTTGAGTTTGAGAAGTTCTTTATGGATTTTGGATACTAATTCTTTATCTAATATGTCATTTGCAAATATCTTCTCCCATTTGGTTGGTTGCCTTTTAGTTTTGTTGATTGTTTTCTTGGCTGTGCAGAAGCTTTTTATCTTGATGAGGTCCCAATAGTTCATTTTTGCTTTTCTTTCCCTTGCTTTCAGGGACATGTTGAGTAAGAAGTTATTGTGGCTGAGATCAAGGAGGTTGTTGTTTGTTTTTTCCTCTAGGATTTTGAGGGTTTCCTGTCTCACATTTAGGTCTCTCATCCATTTTGAATTTATTTTTGTGTATGGTGCAAGAAAGTGGTCCAGGTTCATTCTTCTGCATATTGCTGTCCAGTTATCCCAGCACCATTTGCTAAAGATACTGTCTTTTTTTCCATTAGATACTCTAAAATTAGTTGGCCATACATTTGTGGGTCCATTTCTGGGTTTTCTATTCTATTCCATTGGTCTATGTGTCTGTTTTTATGCCAATACCATACTGTCTTGATGATAACAAATTTGTAATACAGCTTAAAGTCCAGAATTGTGATGCCTCCAGCCTTGGTTTTCTTTTTCAACATTACTTTGGCTACTCAGGGTCTTTTGCAGTTCCATACAAATTTTAGAATTGTCCTAGCTCTGATAGGGATTGCATTAAATGTGTAGATTGCTCTGAGTAGTATCGACATTTTAACAACATTTGTTCTTCCAATCCATGAGCATGGAATGTATTTCCATTTTTGTGTGTCTTCTTCAATTTCTTTCATAAGCTTTCTCTAGTTTTTGGTGTATAGATTTTTCACCTCTTTGGTTAGGTTTATTTCTAGGTGTTTTATGATACTTGGTGCAATTGTAAATAAGATCAGTTCCTTGCTATCTCTTTCTGTTGCTTCAGTATTGATGTAGAGAAATGCAACCGATTTCTCTATGTTGATTTTATAACCTGTGACTTTGCTGAATTCATGTATCAGTTCTAGCAGTTTTTTGGTGGAGTCTTTTGAGTTTTCCATGTAGAGTATCATGTCACCTGTGAAAAGTGAATGTTTGACTTCTTTGCCAGTTTGGTTGCCTTTTATTTCATTTTGTTGTCCGATTGCTGAGGCCAGGACTTCCAACACTATGTTAAACCACAGTGGCAAGAGTGGACACCCCTGTCATGTTCCTGATCGCAGGGGGAAAGCTCTCAGATCTATTTTTAAAAATGAGATGCCATAGCTCATCTCTTGATAAATTGAAGAATGCCTTTCCCAGCTCTTCCTTCTTTGGACACCAAACTGTCTCCTGTGAACAGTGGCCATTAGGTGGAATTACCCTGAGTGCCAAGTGTAGGGAAAGTGATGTTAATATGAAAACGAAGAAGAAATGCTGGCAGCAATCCGGAGCTTGTTAGTTTGAAAACACAAAGATGCTCTTCATGAATCTTGCTTGAGGAGGCGTCAGCAGGGGGCGCCCTCTGTAGCCCCAGCACCTATGCTGTATGCTTCTGCTGAAATAGGGGCATGAACTTATTTTTAGCAGATCCGTTTGTCAATATCACTCTGGAATGAAAGTGCCTGGTTGGTGGCTGGTGGCAGAACACCCTGGTGAGGTAAAAGGGTCAGTAATTCCAGGGCTGTGGGCTAGACGGAAAAGAGTGGCCCAGAGATAAGGAGGGGGGCAGTGTCACAGTGGCCCTGAACAAATCCCTGTGTCTTGAAGGGGATGAAACCAGTGGGAGGAGGGAAGGAGTCAGCTGTGGTGGAGAGGTGGGTTGTCACCTCTGTTCCCCCCCATCTTCCCCGCTTCCTTATCATTCATGGAGCTGCGCCGGGTGCTTCACATGCGTTTCTTAATCTTCGACTTAGCGTCTGAAGATGAACACATTCTTATGAACTGTGGGACCCTGAACCTGTCCATTTCCTATTTGAAATGGGCCATTAGCACCTGCTCCAGACCACCTTCCTTCCTTTTTAATTTGATTTTATTATTTTATTTTATATTACATAGAAAACACAAAAATAGTGTATTCCAAAGAATGGCAGAGATAAGAACTTCATCCTGAAAAAAACTGGTTTGGTTTAACTCTGTTGGGACAGACCTTCCCTCTGAACACCCCCTCCTGTTGACTGCCCCCCCCCCGAGTCTTATTGTCTTGTGACAGTTTTTAAACACTTTCCTGATGTTGGAAGTAGTCAGGAGCCACCTTCAAATGCACAGATTTCAAGGCGAGAGTAATGTTATTTCTCAGAAGAATAACACCTTCTATCTGGGAGTTGGCAGAGTTTAAGTTACAAAAGCACATCATTCATCAAAGTGTTAAAAAGGTGACTGGAAAAAAAATGCCACACTGTGGACTAAGGTATTCAAATGTGGCATGAAGGTTTAAGGTAGCTGCTGGCCAAAATTTAAGGCACGTCGAGGAAGGATGGCCAAGTGCAGACAGCGTCGCTCCAAGTGGGGCAGCCGGGTGTGACTCCTGATACTTGTACTTACCTGTTTCCTTTGTTCCCTCCAGGTAGCACATGGGTGATCATACCTCTTGCCTGGGGTTTGGGGGAGAATTTAAAGAACTTCGTGAGAACTTAAAGACCCGCCATTTGAACATCTGCTCTGTGCCAGCCTTTACGCTAGAGCTCTAACACACCATCTCATTTAACACACAACACCCGAAGACTACATATGAGAGATTAAATCTTCCCATTTCACAGATAAGGAAACTGAGGATCGGAGAGGTTAGGTCCCAGAACTAGGACTCGAAGCCAGGCTGTGGGTGCACTTTTAGGATAACTGGCCACAGGGTAACAGGCACTCAAGATGGTTGGTCCCCTGCCCCTCAGCTCACAGGGCTGCTGTAAGAACCAATGATGGGCATTTCTAAACAGAATGAAAATAGTACTTTGTCGATGTAGGCAGCTTAAAAAGAAAAGTATCTCTATTTTAAGTCGATGTTTAAAACTAAGAAAATGTCACAAGTTTTATATTCTTGTGTATAGGCTTGTTCAGACTAGGATTTCAAAAAATGCTCACCTACCAAAAATATTATTACAGCTCCCCCAAATCATTCGTTTATAAGCATCCTCAAATTCGTTTTTATGGTATTGATGTAGTTTTGAATGTCAAATGACAGTCTGCAGAAAATCAAAATAGAACTTTGTTGGGAAAAAACCCGATAGCAATAGGACGTCACTTCACTTGTGAGAAAGGTATTCAATAGAAAATACAATAAAAACCACTCTTTTTTTTCCTGGTGACTGTTGCCTATAGTCTGTTTCCTCTGTCTCCTCCCCTTGCCTCCACTGTGCACATCTGACCTGGTTTCCGGCTGCATTTCTTCAGTTCCTTCTTCCGTGGGCATTGATGCCATTAACTTCTTCCAGAAGTTGGGGGTGAAGGTCCTTTAGGATGGAGGAGAGGGCTGCAGGCGAGGTCCTGTGGGCAGGGCCAGCCAGCTTTGTGCACACATGACCAGTGTAGTTGTGCAGGACTCTGTGGCTTATAAGGGGGCCCTTGCTCTGGGATTTATTGCGCCGTTGTTGCTGTCTTGAAATTCTTAATAATTTTGTCTTTTGTAAGTGAAGTCTCACAGGACAGTGGAGCCCTGTCTCATTCCTGGTTCTCTCCTTGCCACTCTGGGGCACCTTCTTCTCTGAGCCCCGGGGCTCTACTCCCTACGTGGCCTGCTCCTCCCACCGCTGTCCAGCAACGATTGCTGTTCTCTGCCCAAGGTGGCAGCTAGGTCACTTGGGGACAGACTCGGGGTCCTAAGTACAGGCATGGAGAGAGTCAGGATGGGGCCCACATCTCATCACATCTTAGGATGGGGGTCAGCACCTGTCCGCCTTCACGGCTGGTCTAGGCAGCTTGGCCAGAACCTCCTGCCCACCCTTGCTGGAGGTGCAAGTGCTCTCTGGGGCAGAGACCATGATCCCTCAGCTCACCCGGCCTCTGACTTGAGGTGGGAGCCAGCAGACCGTGGGAAGGGGAGCCTGGTCTCCCTGACCCAACAGGCACCTGCAGTTTTATTTTGCAAGGAGCCCACAGATTATATAGTGGGCCCTTCCCCTGACTTCTCTCTTCCTGTCCTTCAGTGGGCACCAGAGTCCCAAATTTCGTGTCATTCTTTCCCTGCCCCCCGGACGCCCCCTCCCCACTGTCTTCTTTCACCACTTCCTGTCTCATCAGAGTTCTATTTAGATGCCATCTGCCCTCGTTGGTTTTCCCTTCCTTTCTCTGCCTTCAGCACTTAATGCAACTCTGCTGCCACCTCTTGCTTTTGAGCTTATATTCTTCACCTCCTCGGACCTCAGTTTCCTCTTTATAATGGGGACAGTGAGCTCTTGGAGGGTCCTTCCGGCTCCGCCTTCCAGTCTGTGGTTGCACACGTCTGGGACACCTCCCCCCGAGGGTGTGAGCAGCTTGGAGGCTGGGGCCTGGACTTCTGCTCATCCAGGCGGCCGCTCCTACCCCGTGCTTGCACACCACAAGCATCTGATAAATGTGTATGGAATTGGATCGTGGAAGTCTGCAAAACCCTCGCTTCCTTAGCCCTTTCAGACTCTCCTGCAGAGGGGTCCCTTCAGGTGTGTGGCCCCCTGCAGCTTCAGGCTTGCACATCCATCATGTGTCTCCCAGTTCTTCCCACTGTTTCCAGTGGACTGAGCCCATCACAGTGGAAAGCCTGGTTCACCCCAGAGGTGGCCTTTCCTGGTTGTGCGTCTAGTGGAGGCCATTGCGGCCCCAACGCGGGGGCCCTGTGTCATCTCCCCATGCACCACCAACGCAGGGACCCCATGTAGCACCAGGCAAGTGGAGCCTCCTTCCTGGCTGGAGAGATTGTGGGTAATGGGAGTCACGCAGGTCTGCAAGATACTGGGAGTCTCTCTTCAGTGCGGAGCTGACTCTCTGTATGTTCGGTTTTCTTCAAAGAAAGCAGATTCCAGCCCTAGGTCTAACAATTCCAAGCTTTGTGACAGGGCTAGTCGGGGGTTGCAGTTGCAAATGCAGCTGAACCTTGAACAACACAGTTTGAACCGCACCCATCCACTTAGAGGAGGATTGTTCTCGATAAATGCAGTACCGGACTGTAAAATGTATTTTCTCTCCTTGTGATTTTCTTAGTAACATTTTCTTTTCTCCAGCTTACTTTCCTGTAAGAATACAGTATATCGTATACAAAACATGTGTAAATCGACTATGTTATCAGTAAGGCTTCTGGTCAACAGGAGGCTATTAGTTAAGTTTTTAGGGAATCCAAAGTTATCTGTGGATTTTCAATGGTGCGGGAAGTCAGCACCCCTAACCCCATGTTGTTCAAAGGTCCCCTACAATTGAGAGTTCTTGATTTTCTGTACCCGGTAAGAATTTATTAGAGGGCACATTCAGCCAAATAATGGCACTTGGAAGATGTCCAGGTCCAATTTCGTGGACCCTGTGAATATGTCAATTTACGTGGCAAAACAGGCTTTGCAGATGTGTGTAAGTGAAGGATCCTGAGCTGGATAGGTAAACGGTGGGTCCTGGGTTATCTGGGTGAGTCCTAATAGGAAGAGGCAGGAAGGTCAGAGGCAGAGAAGGAGATGTGACCTTGGAAGAGAGGTCAGAAACAGATCCACAGGTGTTCTGCTGCTGGCTTTGAAGACAGGTGAAGGGGCCATGAGTCAAGGAGTGCAGGAGAAGACCTTGCCTAGGAGCTGGGAAGGACAAGGGAGTGGATTTTCCCCAGAGCCTCCAGGAAGAACCAGTCCTGCTGACATTCCGATTTTATTCTTGTTAGACCTGCTTCAGATGTCTGACCTCCAGTCATAAGATAATAAGTTTATGTTGTTTTAAGTCACTACACTTGTGGTAACTTGTTACAGCAGCAGTAGATAACTAATGCAGCAAGGAAGGGGCGCCTGGGTGGCTCAGTTGGCTGAGCATCTGACTTCAGCTCACAGTTTGTGGGCTCAAGCCCTGCATCAGGCTCTGTGCTGACACCGCAGAACCTACTTTGGATCCTCTGTCTCCCTCTCTCACTGCACTTCCCCTGCTTTCTCTCTCTCTCTCAAAAATAAATAAAAACTAAAAAAAAAAAAACCACCCAAAACAAAAAACTAATACAGCAAGTAAGAAGGCAGCTCAGGGAACTTAAGGGCAGGGCAGCCTGGAGAACCTGGTCCCAGTGGGCGAGGCACAGGTGCGACCTTGCCCCGGGAATGGCCTGCTGCCCCTACTGGTCACTTGCCACTAGCTTTGTGGGCACCACTGCTGGTGACACATGCTGCTGATGTCCCCTCCCGCCTCGTCTCTCACCTTTATCTTACCCCCTAGGATTTAGGCAGCAGCATTGATCCAGGAGGAGTGACCTCCCAGGGCTCATGAAATTATTCCTCACCTGCCAGGGCTGAGATACAGAGCACCTGACCTCCCTCAACTTCCAGTTTCCAAGATGCAGGCATCCCTGCCCCCTAGCTATCTCAGGAATCCCCCCTTCCCAGGAAAGTATTCAGATTGTAGCTGGCCATAACAACAAATTCCCAACAGAGCAGCTTTGGGCAGGTCAGCGTTCTTCTCTGGACCTTAGGTTTTTACACCTTTAAGGTGGAGAGTTACCATTTTATATAAGTCACTTCCAGCCCTTGCATTCAATAAATATTTGTTAATTGGTGAGGCAGGGCATGGCCAGGGGTGGAATGGAACCTTCTGTTTATTGTCCTGAGATTCTACGGAAAGAGCCCCGCACAGTCCTGTACAGGACGCCCACTCATTGCACTGGCCCTAACCACAGCGGGCATAGACTGCATAGGCTCTTGGTCTGCAGAAACATGGGTCTTTACCCACGTAAACCCAAACAAAGTTGAATTTGTACATCATGACTTGGAGTGGCTGCTTCTGGGATGGAGGAAATGGAGGCTGCTGCTCTCTGTGGACCGCAGAAGGTCCTGGACACTAGTCCCCTCCAGCTCAGCTGGGAGCAGCACATTCTGTTTCCTCTTCGTGGGGCCACACAGTCAATAGAGGCCGCAGGGCAAGGTTCACACCATAACCTCACTGCTCTGACCTGTGAGCTTTGGGAAACATTTGGGAGAAGGGCACATGGAGCAACCACTGGGGGACCGCCATCCTGAGCGTCAAGAGTTGAGTTCAGCTCCCCGCTCTCTTCCCAGGCAGGGAATCAACTGGAGAGATTTAAAGACTTATGCCAAACCCCACTGTGTGCCAGACGGAACACGGCTGATTTAGACATATCCAAACAATAGAGATAATGGTAGAAAGAACCTCCGTTATCCATCACCCGAATTCAACAACCATCTGAAATCTCCCACACTTGCTTTATTTATCCCTTTTTCCTTTTTTGTTTCTTTGCCAAAATATCTTAATACAAATCACCAGGACTGTATCATTTCAGAACGTATCTCAAAAGGGAGAAATTTTCCTACAGAACTCCAATGTCACCGTCACACCTGCCAAAATAAGCTATGATTCCTTGATATTTACCATCTAGCGTCTAACCAGATTTAGATTTATCTAAACAATATCTCTTTAAATATGGTTTATTCTCATCAGGATTGAGCCACACCTTACATTGGATATTCTGTCTCTCAGTTCTCTCATAACCTAGCAGTCCAATCTCCCCCATTCTTCACTGCTATTTTTATTCCACGCTATTGACTTGCCAATTGTCCCATAGAACAGATTACCCTGGGTATCGAAGATGAAAAGAAGAGGGACATGCTGTCGTAGAAGAAGTTTGGCCTTTGTAGTGTGTCTTGGGATCAAAGCCTGGCTCTGGGGTGTTTGTCTGTATGTCCCTGGACTCCTCTGTGAATCCATTGGGTTTGATCAGAGAGGCAGAACCTTTATGAGTGACATAAAATAAAGCCATTTTGGGGGATTAGACCTCATGCAGTTGTGGGTGCCAGTTGAGCAGTCTACATACTGTGGCTCTTCCTGCATCCAATGTTGGGCCTGAAGTCCCTAGGATGGACATTGGGAAGGGAGGATGGACATGGAGTGGGGAAGAAAGGGACAAACCAGAACCCACGAAGATGGGTGGCGACCCTGGGAAAGAAACTGGAGCTTGGATTTGTCTCGCTTCCTTTCCATAATGCAGGTGACATGCAGGATTGGCTGGTGGCCCGCAGAGCCGCACATGCAGCTGGCTCAGATTTGGAGAAGCAGAAGACTGCTTGACAGGAGGGCAGTGGACTCAGCCACCGCCCCACCCGGAGGAGGTGAGCCCAGGCCCCAGACAGCCTGCACGGTGGGCACTGATTGCAGAGGGAATAAGGAGGGCCCTTTATACAAATTTCCCTCCCCTGGAATACGTATTTTAACTCCAACAAGAAAACATGAAAATATTAAATAAGGAAACAAGTAAACAAATAAGACCAGACTTAAATAATCCACAGATACGTACTATTAATATTTAGGGTTTGGCCTTTTTTCTATTACATATTATATATATATATATATATATATATATATATATATATATATATATATATATATATATATATACACACATGTACACATCTATATTATATACCATTTCACAATTCTAATTAATTTTTATACAGGTCTGAATCCCACTTTTTTCTATTAACCTGATTCTTGTAGGTTCCCAGTCATTAAAGTTCTTGGAAAATATTACTTTTAATGGGTATCATTGTCCACCCTAAAGCTGTATAATAACTGATTTAGCCATTTCCTTGGTGTTGAACATTTACGATATTTTCTTGGAACGTTTATGCTACTCTGTTGAACATTATGCTACCTTTGCTACCTCAAAGTCATGAACATCTGTGGAGCCCTTTGTTCATATCCATGAATACATCCTCAGGAAGACGGAATTACTGGTTAAGGACCACCAACATTTAAACTTTTATCCCCAGATAAACCATAACTTGAACATCTAGAAAAAAAATACCGAAAGAAAGCAAGCAATTTTTTTTTCCACACTCTCAACCCTCAAGCCAGGAATGCACCCAATTTTGCGTGTTTGGCTGGTACTGGGTCAGAAATGAATGGTGGCTCAGTAATACCCAGCTCTGCTTCTTAAATAATTAAGGCACAAACCCAGGCAGCAATGAGCTCCCAGCTCAGGGCCCCTCAGTGCTGAACCGCTCCCAGTCTCTTCTGCCTTCATGGAGAGGAGATCCAGGGTAGAGAGGACACCTCATGGCACAGCACAGTGCCCATTCTAGACCTGGCTGCCCAACGCCCTCCCTACTCTCAATTCTGGGAGGAATTGATGTCCCTGAGGCCAGGGCCTCTGAGGCTTGCCCTTGGCCAGAATCCAGAGCAAGGAAAGGGAAACTGCATCTGAGCCAAGATGAGCCTGTTTGTAGGTCCCTGGCTCTGTGAAGGTAGACCTTGCAAAGCTGCAGGCCAAGCGTGCTGGTGAAGGAGTACAGGTAAGCAGCACTTTGTCCAATAGCGCAGATTAGCCTGACTGTCAAAGATGAAAAGAAGGGGGGGACACACTGGGAGAGTGTGGGGGAGCCCTGATGGGAACGTCCATCCACGTCCATCCCTGGATCACAGGGACTTCTGGGAGACCAAGTCTCTGGAACTAATCCCCTTATTCCTCCCATGTTTGTCCCCAGCCCAGAATGCTGGCTGCTCCGTTATTCTGTAACACTCTGGCTTTTCTTTCAGAGAAACAACTTGACAAGAACTCCAGAAAGACAGAAAGAAGGCTTAAGACTCTATCTCACTTTCTAGGTTGACCTGGTCCCGGGACAGAGGAAGGACAAGGCGCCGGCTCAGAGCTGGGGATGAGGAGAGGAGGTAAGTGGACTGTTACCTGTTTAGAGCGTCTTATATCCGGGGATATTTCACCCTACTCCTTCTTGAAGTTCTCCAGTGAGCAGAAGAGCTGCCGGTGACACATCCTGCTGGTGCCCTGGCCTTGGCAGATCTGCCTCAAGGTTCCCCAGGAGTCTGGCTAAGCCTTCCCACTTCCCTGTGATGGGAAGCCCTGGGGTTCTCTTAAAAGGCTCTGGATGGAGCCCAGTCACCTCAGATGGGACCACAGAGGACCAGCTAAGCACCAGAGAGCTCCTTCCCAGCCCGCCTGGGAAACATTTCATTTTCTATTTGCAGAATCACAGATGTTGACTTCTGATCTCCTCCTTTCTCCCTCTGGGCCTCAGATCAGTGATGACAGCTATTTCATTTCTTTCTTCTTTTCCCTATAAAGAGAAAAAAAATCAGGAGGGCTCAGAAAGGTTGTTCAAATATTGGAAGAGTTACATACCGGCTACTAGGGTGAATAAGAAAAGATCAAGCCTCTACATGTGAGGCCAGGGGCAAGTTTCAGAAGGAGCTGAGCGGGGCACCCTTCAAGGCAGTGTTTCTTAGTCTTTCATGTTTATAAATCAATCACCCAGGAATCTTGTTAGGATTCAGATTCAGATCAGTAGTTCTAGGGAACGAGCAAAAGAGGTTCATGCTGCTGGTTTAGGAGCACGCTTAGAGAAACAGGTGGCAAGGTACTTCCTGTCCCTATCCTGCTCAAGTCCAGAAGTGCTGATATCAGTAGATCCTCTCTGGCATCTTCCTGCAGCTGGGTCTGTGCAGGCAAGGTGCTGGCCACACAAGCTTCTCTTAACAGACACGTTAATATAACTAAAACCCACGCTTAGGTTTGTATCCCTTCTACCCCATTTAAACATAAGGACACTCGAAGATACACAGATTTCGAAAGAAGGTGTCTGTGGGCCAGCATCTGCCCCAACCGGTCACACAAAGACTGTTACTGAAGGGTGGAGTCTTCTTTCTCTCACTCTATTCCATCCCTTTGACTTATTGGTCTTCTTTTTTTAAAAAAATGAAATTCAGGGGCACCTGGGTGGCTCAGTCAGTTGAGTGGCGACTCTTGATTTCAGCTCAGATCATGATCCCAGGGTCGTGGGGTCCCTGAGTTGGGTTCCGTGTTGAGTGTAGAGCCTGCTTAGGATTCTCTCACACGTGCACACACAGGTGCACTGTCTCTCTCTCTCTCAAATAAAAACAAAATATTTTTAAATGAAATTCAGCTCAAGCATTATGATATTAGGCTGAATCCTTTGCCATGCCATGAATGGGCAAGTCTCTGAATATCCAGGAAAAATTACCTTTTCCCCTTATATGGTTCCTAGTTCCTTTTTAAAAATTTCAAGTTCTATATATTTTGTACACGCAGGGCCAACTCTAAGAAAATGCATTACAAGATAACTCAAACATAATACAGTGGATAATTATTATGCATTAGAAAGCGTTTCTCAGTTTTATAAGAGGATTCACTATTTCATGCCTTCAGGTAGTGAGCTCTTTCTGGGCATTTAAACTATGAAAATCTTGCCATCAAGATTCTGATTTAATTGGTCTGAGTTAGAGACTAGGGCACTAATTTATTTTTTTAAAGCTCGCAGGTAATTCTAATGTACATCCAGGTTTGAGAACTACTAGGCTAAATGATGTCAAGTTCCCATGTTTAAATTACTCAGATGACTTACTGGCCATTTAAACTCAACAGGCATTTTTGTGCACCTGCTGTATTCCAGGCACTCTGCGAGGCTCCAGAGACATGAGTAAATCAGTCCCAGTCCTATCTTGAAGGCATCCACCTTCTAGCGGGAGATAAAACTTGCAGAACTAATTTTATCTAGAGGCCCCACAAGCAGTGAAATGGGGAGATGTTGCTGTAACATACAAATAAAAGGAGAGGCAGGGTTGGGGGAACCTGGTCCTCTGTGGTTATTCCTATCTTTCCAGCTTCCTCCCAGAAGGTACATAAGTAAGTTTCAGTAAGAACACAAGGAGTTATGTAGCCTTCCAGACTGGGTGATTTCTTTAAAATTCATTTCTTCATTTTGAGAGAGAGAAAGGCAGAGAGAGGGAGACAGAGAGAATCCCAAGCAGCCTCTGCACTGTCAGCGCAGAGCCTGACACAGGGCTCAAGTTAGTGAACCGTGAGATCATGACCTGAGCCGAAACCCAGAGTTGGACGCTTAACCAACTCAGCCACCCAGCACCCCGAACTGGATGATTTCTTAATGGTTCCCACAAGTGGCCAAGGCTGAATTTGAGATGATTTTCAGCAGCTCCTCTGCCAAACTGTCAACTAACTGTAACCACCTTCTCTACTGCCCTCTTACTTCTTTTCTGAACACTTCTCCAACCTCCAGCTTTGGGAACCCTTCTTCCCAGATGGCCTCAACTTGACCCCCCACTGCTGTACCTCGCTCACTCCATCCAGGTCAGTGAAGGCAGCCCTGACTCTTGTGCTGCAGGTGTCAAGGTAGGGACTCCATACCGAGCTATGAATGGCCAAGAGACCCATGCAAGAACTCTTGCTTGTAAGACAGGAGTCTATTACTCTGAAAGCCACTCCACAGAGGGGAAATTTATGAATGAGATATTTTAATAAAGGCAGAACCAGGTGGCCCCAACTTAAATTAAGCCACTGCAGAGTAAAGCAATGGATTTTGGAAGAAAATAGGTTCCAAGCCCGCCCTTTGACCTCACTTCTGGTCCCCAGCAAGTGTAATCAAGTGGAGTTCTTACCCACAAAGAAGAGAGCACCTGTTCCCAGGCAGAACTGGCAAGAGAGGGAATGGACTGCTTCTCAAGATGGTGACTTTTGCTCTGGAAACCTTTCCCTAATGGCAATGAGGTGAGGTATTGGGACAGGAGTATTTGAGCAATGCTTGGGATGTTAACTACTCTTAAGGAGCCTTACAAGGAACTTTTGAAAGCCACTTTTTGGCCTGCCTTTCACTCCCTTCCAATTCTACAGTTCTTTGAAATACTTGAATTGAGTTCAGGAGGTCTCCTGCAAGTGCAGGGCCAGTGACAATCCAGCAAAGCAATGAATATGAGCAAATAATAATTGGGAGTTTCCTTGAACCCTGCTCTGTGACACGGATACATCCCATGGCTCAACCCTCCCAATCCCTCCAAGAAGTAGATAGTATTCCCACTTTACAAATAATGAAACTGAGGCTCCAGGATTTGCCCAGTATCCCACAAAAGACAAGTGGTTTGAGTCCAGGTTTCCTGACTTCCTCTGAGGCTCACAGTATGATATCTTACTTTGTAATCTGTTTAGGCACAGTAAAAACTGAAACATTCCCCAGAGTATGTATCTTCAAGAAAGAAAATGATCTTAAAGAGGAAAAGATATTTGGTGGAATTCGGCAATGGGCTATGCTCACGAGTCACCAGGAGGCGGCAAAAGCCTGGCATCCTCTGTGCTTACGTCCTTTAAAACCCAGGTGGGCCTGTATGTCCACACGGTCAGACCTTTTCGCTGAGACAGAGTCCAAAGAAAGAGCAGGAACGCACCAGTGTGGACTGTCGGAAAGGCCAGTCTCAGGCAGTGTGCATCAGAGAGCCGGGGGCATGGAAAGAAGAGCCCTCCCATCTGTCAGGAGGATGCCCCCAGGAGACGTGCAGCAGCACAAGACTCTAGAACACGCACAGGATTTGAAGACGAACGATCCAAACCTCGGGCCATCAGCCTGCCGTTTTCTAGCTCGAGTTATCCTTCCTCTCGGTGCCTGCTTCTGCATCCACGACAAGGAGATCATAACTGCCTCATAGGACGGGGGGAATAATCAGGGCAATAGCACTTTGCAGACTATAAAGTGTACTTGCAGGTTGCATACAGGTTAGTTCTCGTGAGTTCACAGGCTGCTCCCCTGACACTGTGTCTCACTGGCACGTGAGCTGCTGACAAGGTGGCCATGTGGACACTGGGCTGGAGGGCTGGGGGAGGGGTGCTGGCTGGCCTCGAGGTGATAGGCAGGCAGGGGGAGATGGGGATGCCCCTGTCCCCATTCTCTGGCAGGGGTTGCCCTGACCTCAGGACACTCCATTCCAGTGTGGTGTGCTCCAAATAGGCTGTCGGTCCCCTGGGGTCCTATGTCCCCAGAGGAAAGCCCTAAGCCTCCCAGGGGAAACAGCTGAGAAGAATTGGAGGTTCGCATTGTGATCCAGCTCCCTCTGCCCCAGGCCGGATAGCTCAGAACTGAAACACCAGAGAGAGACCACACGCCCAGAAGCCCTCTGACTGTTCACAACTCTTTATGCTTCTGTCGTATGTCTTATGGCCTAAAGACCCCACCTTGCACTAATGTTACTGCCAACAGAGATCTCCCATCCGTCTCCATCTGATCTTTCTCTTTTTTTAAATTTCTGCTATAGAAATCTAAGCGCATCATTCTCAACTTACTATCACCACTATCAAGCTGTGCCCGAAGACCCTCTCTTGTTCGGTTTAATTTCATTGTATTCCACTCCTCCACACCCCTTCTTGGCCCCCAAACTGGCAGTCCCTTCAATTAGGTTGATTGGATGGCTAGTTCATTTGTTCGTTCATTCATTCATTCATTCATTCATTCATTCATTCATGTGGAGGCTTGAGCCAGGTACGTTTCTGACCACCACTGTGCTTGTGATGCTTTTAATAAGTGGGTTTTTTTTGTTGTTTTTGTTTTCATTTTTGTTTTTTTTGGCATTATTGTTTTCAACTCATGGGCCCTAACCTCTGGTCCTTCCTCTGCTATATTCCTGGTGATTCCTCATTCTCCACTCCTGCCATCCCAAAATATATAACTTGCTACTTGTACCTATTTCATTTGTTTTATTCTTATTGGCTTCTGATTTGTTTTATATTACTCTGGCCTTGAATTCTCAGCTTGGAGGTGTTTCCCTGCTCATTTTGAATTATTTGCTTATTTGCTGTATATACATGCTTTTGACTCTTCCATCCGAGGCAGTGACAGTGATGTTCAGAATCGGTTGCTTTAGGTCAGTCCTCAACTATCACCTAAAGGTCCAAGTTAACTCATTGTAAGGCTGACAGGAAATCATTGATACTCTTGCCTTGATCTTGATCCTCTGTACAAGTTTCACATATTCTAATCATTGATAGAGCAGTGATGTTCAATGGAACATTCCATGGTAATAGAAATGTTCTATATTTTTGTGCTGTTCAATATGGTAGTCACTAGTGACAAGTGGCTATTGAGCAGTTGCAATGTGGCTTATGTGACGGAGGAGCTAAATTTTAGTTTTAATTAATTTGAATGAAAATATAAATAGCCTCATGTGGCTAGTGGTTGCCCATTGGACAGTGTAGATCTACTGTATTGCTGCCCACAGTGTGGTCCCCAGACCAACAGGGTTGCCATCCCCGGGGAGCACGTTAGAAGTACAGAATATTAGGTACATCTAGTTCTACCAAATTAGATCTGCATTTTAATAAGATCTCCAGGTGATTTTTATGCACACTCGAGTTTGTTCCCCCAGATGTATTGAGATATAATTGACATAATAACATGGTGCAAGTTTAAGGTGTACAGGGGTGTTGATTATAATAAATTATATATTTATATACTTATATATTGCAAAATGATTACCACCATTGGGTTAGCTAACAGCTCCATCACATTACGTAATGACCATCTCTTATTTGTGGCAAAAACATTAAGTTTTCCTCTCTCAGCAATTTTCAAGTATATAATACAGTATTATTAACTATAATCACTAGGCTGTACATTATACCCCCTAGAACTTACTCATCTTATAACTGGAAGTTTGTACTCTTTGACCAACATTTACCCATTTCCCCCACCCTCCAGCCCCCAGTAGACACCATTCTAGTCTATTTTCATGAGTTTAGCTTTTTTAGATTTCACATGTAAGTGATCTCATACAGTGTTTGTCCTCTCTCTGAGTTGTTTCACTTAGCATAATGTGCCCAAAGTCCATCCATGTTGTCACAAATGGCAGGATGTCTTTCTCATGGCCAAATAATATTTCTGTGTGTGTGTGTGTGTACATATATATACACCACATCTTCTTTATCTGTTGATGGACATTTAGGTTGTTTCCAATTTGGGCTATATATATATTTGTGAATAATGCTGCAGTGAACATGGGATATAGATTTCTTTTCAAGATCCTATTTTCATTTATTTTAGGTATACACCCAGAGTAGGATTTCAAGATCCTATGGTAGTTCTATTTTTTTAAGTTTGTTTATTTATTTTTGAGAGCGAGAGAGAAAGAGAGCATGCATGAGCAGGGGAGGGGCAGAGAGAGAGAGGGAGACAGAATCCCAAGCAGGCTCCATGCTGTCAGCACCAAGCCGAACCTGGGGCTCAAACTCACGAACCATGAGATCATGACCTGAACTGAAATCAAGAGTTGGATGCTTAACTGACTGAGCCACCCAGGCTCCCCTACGTTCAGTTTTCAATGTGATCGGTCATATTTCTCCCTCCTTCCTATAGCTCTTATGTGTTGTTTTGATTGTATTGTTTGGCCAAGCCTCTAGTACTCTGCTCATCCACGGGAGGGATAGCAGATACCTGTGCTGGCAGGGACGCATCTAAACTTTCTCCATGTACTGTATTTGCTGTAAATAGTCTTCATCAAGTTGAGAAAAGATACATTTTAAAATTCCAAGGTTTTTATCAAATGACTTAATGCACGAAATGCATGAAATCTTTCTTTAATGGTAAAAATTATCTTAATAGTTTCTCTTCTTCACATTAAAGTTTCCTATAGTCTAAAATAAATCTTGCTTGGTCATAACTCTTTAAATATATTGTGGGATACAGTTAGCTAATATTTTAATTATAACTTTCATATCTATATTCAAATATGGACTAGTCTGATAGTTTGTTGTTTTTACAATCCTTATCTGACTTTGTAATAAAGCTTACACCAGTCTTATAACAAGGGAGAAACCAAATTTCTAGTTTCTGGAACAATTTATGTATCTCATGTGATTATCTCCCCCTTAGAGGTGAGTGGAACTTTTCTGTAAAAGCATCTGAGCCTAGGGCTTTTCAGGAAGGGGGAGGTCTTTGATTGTATTGTAATTCTTAATTGATACTTATAACTCAATGTGCTATTTATTCTTGTTCTAATTTTGAATTTCACATTTTGCCAAAATTATATCAATTTTATTGTCTCCTAATTGCAAGTCTTCATAATATTGTTAGTCTAAAACTTTCTGCTGTGTTTGTTGTTTCTTTCAGTATTTGTTACAGGTTTGTATCTTCTCTTGCTTTCCTCCACTAGTTTTGTCATGTATTTGTATATTTTATAATCTTTTCACAACACCAGCTTGTTTAATGTCCCATTGTTGCTATGTTCTATTTCTCTGATTTTTGAACTCAGGTATATGTTTTCTTTCTTTCCTTTCTCCATCCCTTCCTTTCTCCCTCCCTCCTTCCTTTCCTTCCTTCCTTCCTCCCCTCCTCTTCCTCCTCCTCCTTCTTCTTCTTCTTATTCTGGAGTTGTGGTTTTTTTTCTAGCTTCCTTCCTGCACTAAAAAATTAGCTCCAAGAATGTTTCAAAAAGGTGTTTGGGGATAAGCTATCTGAAGCCTTATATACCTGATACTATTTTTATTTTACTTATATTTAAATGCTATTTTAGCTGGATATAAAATTACAGGTTTTAATTCTTTTTCCATTAACACTTTAAAATATTACTTCATTGTCTTGTGTCCAGTTCTGTTATTGAGGGTTCAGGTCATTCTTTTTTCTTTTTAGTTGATCTGTTTCTTCTTTATAGATGTTCTAAGAATTTTTTTTTCAATCATTAATGTTCTTAAATCTCACTACAATATATCTCACCTCTTTTTTTTATTCTACCTTGTTTAACACTGTGTCCTTTCAATCTGAAGTTATCTATTTTCATTATTTCTAAGAAATTCTCAGTCATGATACCTTTAAATATATCTCTCTCCATAGTTTATTTTCCTATTCTGGCTCCAACGTCTGTGATCTAAATCACTACACGATCCTCCCTCTCTGAAAAGAGAGTCAACATTTTGTTGCCCTTGTCTGTTTAGGTACTGCCTTGCTCCACCACTCTGTGAAAGGCAGTGATAGGGTCTGATTTTCCATCCTAGTGCATCAGTGCCTACTGTGTGTTAAATGAGTGAATGAATGAATGAATGAAGAGAATGGAGGAGTACTAGAGGCCATAGGGTTGGAGCAGGAGGGACTATGGTGTCAGGGCAGCAACCAAGCTTCATGCACCCATAACCTCTATGAGGGTGGCAGGCCCTTTAGCACATCCCTTCCTGTGGGAATAAGCACCTGGGCCAGCCTAGCCCAGCCATGCTGTGAGATAATGACCGTCATATCTCCACCAATTCTGGCCTCAAGCTCTACTCTGACAGTAGTGGGGATCCTGAGTGACACTCATCTTTTCCTGTCCAGCTGTGCGACTTATGGCAAGTTGTTCTGCTTTTTGATCCTCAGTTTCCTTTTCTATAATGTGAGGATAATGACACTGCCCTGTCCAGCTTGTGAGGGTATAAAGAGCAGCAAAAGAAATGTTTAAGTGCTTTATAAGTCTTAAGAGCTGCACATAACGAGGTGCTGCTATCATCAGGGGCATATCACAATGCATGTAAGAGCTTCTAGCCCTCAGGTCTGAGTTCTGAAGGGAGATCCCCCGTGGTAATGTCAAATCCTGGATTTAAGCCTGCTTCTTTAGAGGAAGTCAAGTCTCCCCACAGGTCTGTGGCTTTCCAGATCATTGGGAAGAAACTTCTGGGAGTCAGAGCCACTTTCCATCCAGATGAAGCAGCAACTCCAGACTGGTGATTATTCCTGCTCATCACTCTTCCTTACTACATGCTCAGCCCCAATGTTCTTCTGCATTTCTTCATCCCATCCCCCACCTCTCATCCTCCTCTCCTCCGGTCTCATTGAGTCCCCAGTCTGGCCTCTGCTGCTTGTAAGAAGACCCCACACTGAACATTTTCCTTCTCCTCTGCTCAGCAAAACTTCCTTTACTATATCTACATCTTATGACCCTGCTCTCAGTGAGGCCTGTGCTGAGGAATTCAGTCTAAGGGTCTCCTGGATGATCTAGGTTTACTTCTCATGAGTTATTTATATAGACACCCAAAGTCCTAACCCAAAGAGGGCACCAGTGGTGGAAATGTCAGGTCCCTTGGCAGCCTGGTGGTCATGAGGGAGAGGGACATATTCCAAACCCCTTAAATAACCCACATACACAGTAATGTAGAATCTTGACAAACACTCCCTTGGTTTCCAAAGTACAGACATTTTTCTGGATAGACTCTGTCTCCTGGACCTAGGCTATCAGCTCTTAGAAACACCCTCTCATCTTGGCTTCTCTTAATGGCCATTCCCAGCAACTTTGAAACTTTATCAAGCCATGTGATTTCCTACCATCTCCTTTTTATTTTTTAAATAATTTGATGTCCTTCAATATTCATGACTTTCTGATCTTCTTTCATAACAGTCTTCCTTTTGTATACTTTATTTTAAGAGGCTTTAAGTATGGGTGGGAAATTGGATTGGATTATCGTGAGTATCATCCAACCCTGAACTCATCGATTCTGTAAAATTTACAACATAGTTAACATTAAACTAGCACCACTGAGGATGACTAATGATTAAACCTTCAATTATGTGGATGATACCCTTCTGCTTACTAAGAAGATACAGTGCTAACCAGCAACTTCTTTGCTCAGCGTTAAGCTTAGTGAGTTACTCTGACATTGTCTAGTTTGAAAATTCAACTAGCCATATTCCCAACGTGCTTTGGAAAGCCTATCTTAGTAATGACAATAATAAATAACAGCACTATACCAGGCACTGTCCCAAGTACTTTAAATATGTTACCTTGTTTATTTCTCATAGTAATATTTTGAGATAATTAATATTTTTACTTATACATTACAGAAGGGAGAACTAAGGCACAGAGATACTAAGTAATTTGCCCAAGATCAGAGTCAGTAAATGATAGAGCTGGGATTCAAACTTAGCAGTCTGGCCTCTTAAATACTACCCATGGTACCTCATAAAACTGAGAAAAGATTATTGTGCACTTCCTCATATGTAATTATGCTGTCATATCTCCTCCCAGGAGACTATAAGAACCCTCTCTTTTACCCCCTTATCATTATAATGTGTGTCTGGGGTTTACCTGTTACACATTGAAAATTGAATCAGGAAACCTTTGAAAGAGGTGAATACTAGAAATAAAGATACTGAAGCTACGGTGAGAAACAGAAAGTAAGCAATGTTTCAGTCAAGGTCAGAAGGGATGGAGGGGGGAGCAGAGTAGGAAATGAGGGTTTTATCAAGGGCTGTGAAATCATAAGTGGGTGTCATACAAAAGAAGATGAATAGGAACACTCAAAATCATAAAGGTGTCAAATTCATCAGTAGAATTTTATTTGAAGTCTAACAGGGTGTTTTGTTTTGTTTTGTTTTGTTTTGTTTGGAACTAGACAATCTGATTTGGAAGAAATTGATTTCTCAAAATGGATCTGGAAGAGCAAAAGGGCCAAGAATAACTGAGAAGCAATTTTGAAAAAGTAGAACGTGGAACAACTTGCTCTACCAGGTATCAAGATTTATTATCAAAATATTTCGTAATGAAGACAACAGAGTTTGGGCAAAAGGATAAACCAATGGAATAGAACAGAAAACCTAGTCGCTGGCCCACCCATGTTTGAAAACAATACCAGTCAGAGATGGTGTTACAAATCCATGTGGAAGGAGTGGTCTATATAATATATGAATCCTAAGAACAGCTTTTGTCCATATGGAAAATACAAAATTAGATTTCTACCTTAAATCAACTCTATGTGGATTAAAGAACTAAAAACAAAAAGCAAAATTTTAAAGCATAAGATGAAAATATAGAAAAATTCTTTATGACCTTAAGATAAGGAACCTTAAAAAAATAGAAAACATAAAATTTGATAATTTTGACTACATTAACTTCTGCATAACAAAAGGCCACTATAACAAAGTGAAAAACAAGCTATAGCTTGGGAGAAGGTACTTGCAATGAGTGTAACATATAAAGAAACCTCTCAAATTAATTAGAAAAAGATATATAGCATTGGGAAGAAATAGGAAAAGAATATAAACTATTGATTTGTAGAGGAACCCCAAAAGGTCAATAGAAATACAAGAAGATGCTTACTTCCACTATTAAGCAAAGAAATACAAATCAAAACAATGATAAAATACCATTTACACCTACCAGATCAGCAAAAATTTATGTCGGCCAATGCCAAGTGTTGGCAGACCTGTTAAATCATGGAAACTCATTCCCTTCTAGTGGGATTGTAAGTTGGTACAGGTAAGTACTTTGGAGAGTAATTTGGCAACAACTAGTAAAGTTGTAGGTGGTCACGTCCAAAAATTCTGCTCCTAGGCATCTAGTCCTGTATGTGAGCACAAAGAGACATGTATTGAGATGTTTGCTGTAGCATGGAAGCAACCTAAATCTCCATCAACAAGAGAATGGATAACTAAATCATATTACAGTTATATAATGCAATATAGTCCATCCCGTGTCAGCATTGCAGTTGGAATGCTAAGGGAGAAATGAACACTGCAGAAGATTATGGTATTGTATATATGTGCGTATATAGTTTAAAAGCTGGCAGGGCATAATAATACTTTATAATGTGTATGGACACATAAAAATGCAATAAAATAGTAAAAAACATAAAAACACACATGAGGATGATTAACACTGAATTCAAACAGTTCTTAGGGGCACCTGGGTGGCTCAGTCAGTTGAGCATCTTACTCTTGATTTCAACTCAGGTCATGATTGCATGGTCTTGAGATCGAGCCCCGTCTTGGGATTTTCCCTCTCCCACTTTCTCTGTCCCTCCCCTGCTCACACAAGCTCTCTCTTGCTCCCTCTCTCTCTCAAAATAAATAAACTTAAAAAACAAAACAGTGCTTACGTCTGGGAAATGAGGGAGGAGATGGGCTGGGGAGGAGTCCAGAGGGGATCTCCATTGTATCTCTAATATTTGCTGTCTTTGAAGTAGAAAGACCTGAAGCAAATAAGGCAATACGCTAATATTTGCTAAAGCTGATGTGGCCATCATTAGCTCTGCCCACCAAATATTTCTGGCTTTCTGCCTTCCAGGCCGATGATAGGATTGCATTTCCCATCCACTCTGAGGTTAGGGATGACCTGGAGACTTCCTTTGGCCAATCAGCTGGAGTGGAAGTGACTCAGGAGACAGTGCATAAAAGTTTTGGCTAAAACGGCAGCACAGAGTCAAAGCTTCCCTCTTCCCCAGTCCCTGAGCAGACATGATATCCTCAGGCAAACCCATGGAGGACAGGTGGATGAGTAAGAAATGAATCCTTATTGCTCTCAGCCACTGAGATTTGGGGATGTTTGGTGGGACAGCACAACCAAGTCTGTCTTGGTATAGCTGGGAAGTTTATCCACAGGGGTTAGCTGTATTGGTCTCTGATTTTATCTACATGTTGAAAAATTACAAATAAAAATTTTGAAGTTCTTAAGTTGGACTGAATTAATCATAGTTCTCAGTCCATAGCACACTATCTTTATTGATCTGTGCAAGGCCCCTCTCTTATTTTCTTAATAAGTGCCTCAGACTCCGGCTGGAAGCAACGTGGACCTACAGGAGATGTTGATAAGGGGGACGAGTGATGGCCTCACTCACAGCCCAAGTCCAGGTTCCCTCCAGTGCTGTGTGCTAGCCTGGGATCTCTCAGCAGCTAGCAGGAACCAGAAACTCAATTAGAAAATCTTAGGGGTGCCTGGGTGGCTCAGTCGGTTGAGCGTCCGACTTCGGCTGAGGTCACGATCTCACCATTCCCGAGTTCGAACCCCACGTTGGACTCTGTGCTGACAGCTCAGAGCCTGGAGCCTGTTTCAGATTCTGTGTCTTCCTCTCTGTCTGTGCCCCTCCCCCACTAATGCTCTGTCTTTCTCTCTCTCAAAAACAAATAAACATTAAAAAGATATTAAAAAAAAAAAAAAAAGAAAGAAAAGAAAATCTTAGCTCTTCTCCAGAGAAGTGTAAACAAGAATGGTGATGAATGCAGTGGCCCCCAACTGGTACTGACTCTTTGTATAGCTTTTGGAAAAATTGTTTTGCTCTTGATTCCCAGTTCTCTGAAAGGGGCAAAGGGGCAAAGACTTGCCCCCAGAGAGTCCCCTTTCCTGCCCCTTCAAGCCAGCACCTGCCCTGCATGCCCACGAACCAGTCGCTGTGTCCTCAGATACAGGTCACCTCGGCAAGAAATGCTAGGAAAACTTTCTCACCCACATCTTGGCTTTCAGGTTCCTTTTGAGGGCCGCCTGCAAAACCCACAGGGAGTAAAAACCCCAGAAAGAGGTGGGGAGGAGGGAGCAGAGTGCTGTGGAGAAGGAAGAGAAACTCTTGCTCCTGGCCAGTTCTGTTCCGTACTATGCAGCGAAACACAAGCGGCCTGGAAGTCACTGTGAAATGCAATGCCTTTGAGAAGTTCCGTGGAAAGAATGATATCATGGCCAACCACTCCCTGCACCCCCCCCCAACCTTTTTTCCAGTGGGAGTGAGAAATAAATAGACTGACACATTTTCCAGTCAGGGAGCAATTCTGGAGAGCAAGTTTACCTTGGCACAGGCGCTCAGGTGGGGCTGTGAGAAACCTTATCTGTGCTTGCCCAGAATATGAGGAGCCCTTGTCTCCCCAGAGCCTTGGCCACCGCACAGGTGACCGCAGGAGGGAGGTGAGCGTGGTGAGCAGCAGGCTAGCCAGAGCCACTGCAGAGTCAGACTGGCACAGGAATAGGCTGTTAGGTAAATATTGCCTGCATTTGATTGACGGGCTCATCACTGACTCTCTGTTGGTTGCCAAGGGAAATGCCATCAAATCCACCAGATTCAACGGTAAAATTGACATCCCTTAACTCAGTGATTCTCAGACTATAATGTGCATATGGTCACCTGGAGATCTCGTTAAACTGTGGCTTCTGATTCAGCAGGTTGGGGCAGAGCTGAGGAATCACGTTTCTAACAAGCTGCTGGGCTGGTCTACTGGCCACACTGAGAGCTAACCGTCTCAGGGTTCAGATGACTGTGTGCATCTTACACGGTCGGAATAGTTACCATTTAAGGAGCAAAGCTCCTGCTCCTAAGGGGCAGATCTTGACTCTGTGACAGGTGCTGGACTAGGTGGTTTCTGGCATCTAGCTCTTTTCCTCTTTATGCCAGCTCCGTGAGGGAGGTGTTGTTATCTCCACCCCTCCTTGACAGGCGAGGAAATAGAGTCTAAGAGAGGTTAATTCGTGCTATATACGTGTCATTTCCAAGAGGTTTCATTACTACCTTCCCTCCCCTTCCCAGTGATCTGAAATAACCCAAAGACAAAGGATAATAAACACCCTGTAGTCGGGCTGGGTGATTCTGCCTGTGGTGATTTGTCCTCTTGATACCCGAGAATGAGTAATTCCTTTTGTACAGAATTGTGAGGGCCAAGCACAGGAGTTCAGGAACCTTAGAATTGATATCTGGCCTAGTAAGTCCTGGCCTCGACAGAGACGGCAAGTCAGAAAGGTGGACGAGCCTTGTTTTAAATCCCTCTGGTGCTCATGCGTTCACCCCTACGACATGCGGTTTAAGATTCTTAATACCTGGAGAAGATGCTTTGATGCGTCAGCTTGGAAAGAATGCCTCTTTGCCTCCTAGGACCATTCAGGATTGCGAGAGGAAAAAAAATGCCCCAGCCTGTGGGAACACCAAAGTGAAGGCATAAACTTTAACTGGACCGACTGACCTGGAGATATTTAAATTTCTCGAAGAACTGTGATGTGTGCTTGCAAAACCCAGACAGCCTCCAGGTATGAACTTGCATCATGTCCGGATCTTAAGGAGCAAGGCAGCCCTACTGGCTGGTCCCGGCCAGGCACGACGCATAGCAAAGCGGGGACAATGAGAGACTCCCCTGCAGAGTGTTGGGAGACCTGATTTTCGGTGGCCACCCAACAAGTCGCACTCCCCCAGGACGCCACTAGCATTTGAACCTCACCCACAGCAGTTTGGAGATGTGACCATGATTTGCACTGCAGGGTGGGGAAGGCCAAGTTCAGGCCCTCCCGGAGATCCATCACAACTCCATCCTGGAAGTTGTCACACAGACGAAAACACTCAGAAAACGCATTGGAAACCTCCAAAGAAGTCAGACATACTACTGTTGTTTACATATTACATCATTCTAGAGAGCTTTTGAGGGAGTTTACAGACACCACGTAAAATAGAGCAAAGATAAAAAAAAATCAGAGAGAATATAGGGGAAAAAAGAGATAACAGGGGATAAAGCCTGATGTAGTTAATACCTCCTCAAATACTGTGAGGTCTCATGTACTTGGACTAAGGCTTCTTCACATCAAGCTCTGACTCCCTAACCTAAAGAGTAAGAAAGTGCGAAGAAAAGCACACACAGCACCCACGACGTCCAAAGAAGAAACAGGACCATCAAAGAGGCCCATCCATTCCTGGCGCTGAGGGTCCCCGGGGGAGGATCGGAAGACACAGTGGAATGTCATGAAGTGTGGCTCAATACTAGCTCTGTGGGAAACCCCACAGGTCGTTTCATGGGGCTGTTTCCTAGAACACCCCAGTGCAGGCTAATGGACATGACGGTGCCTTGTCCACAAAGAGCAGTTATGGAAGGATCCAGAACTGCCCCTGTTCCGCTGGCTTAACTCCACGATAAAAAAATGAATGGCTGACCTCTAAGGCCCCCTGGGCCCTTCCCCTCTGGAAATCTAAAGGCAGTCTTTTCTCCAGGTCTGATGTCGCCTTCGCTCAGTGCTTTGGAGAGTGAGCCCCTCGAGCTCCCAGCAAACCTGCAGACCCTGATGGGCAAGTCGTGGGGCACCACAGCCCCAGCCCCGGGGCTGGGAGCAGTGGTCTCCCCAGCACAAGCTGCTGGGCATAGAGCAGTCTCCTTTCTGAGGACAAGCACAGGCCAAGGAGCCAGAGGCCCAGACCCAGCGCTGGTCCTGAGTTCACCACTCACTGACTGTCACGGCTGAGGCAAGGCAACCCCTCTCTCTGGGCCTTAGTTCTGTCACCTGCAAACTACAGACGGTCTAGCATTTCATCTGTCCCTCCCTGAGAACCCCCCGAGCTGCAGGCCTCTGCGATGCATGGCAAACTGAAGTGAGGCCGTAAAGTAGAGTTGCAAGCTTTGGGATCTGTGATAGGAATAGAAACGTGCCACCCGGATCCCCAGTCAGAGGAGGGCTGAGGGGCCAGCTGTGGTGAGTGGGGTCAGCATACGGCCTCCAGCTGTCAGCTCCTTTAAGGTTGGCACCAGCCAAAGAGAACCACTACCTCTCTCAAGATCATGCCCTTCCCCAGGACAGCCCACACTGTGGATGGAGCAAGGCAGGGGAAAGAAGGCACTGGAATTTCGTCCCAGTGCAGGACATTCTGACAGGTAATATTTGCTCCAAAGCTCCCCGTAGGATTGGCCGAGATTTGCGGAGTCTGCCTCTCCTTTAGACTTCCCTCTGGGCCCCAGCCTGCTTCTTCCCCTGCCTTTCTCAGGTGTTGGGCCCAAACGCTGGCTCCACATCTGCCTCTGAAGAACCCACTCGCAACAGCGTCCAAGCACCCACGGCCTCCAGACCGGCCAGGCACCTGGCCTTCAGAACAGAAGCCTAGGCTGCCGTGGACCCAAGGGTGAGAGAAACAGTTGGTGTGGACGGTGTGGCAGCACGTGCAGCCATAGCTACAGCTCAGGGGCGGTCATCACGTGGATCCCCCACGCACCTAAAAGGCCCTTCTCCCCAGACCAGCCCCTTCCATACTTGGCTTTTTCAGCAAGTGCTGCCAGTTTTGCAACGGCTCAAGTTCAAGAAACCCCAGTCTTCTCCAGTTCCCTTTCTCTTCTGCTCCCACATCCAAACAAGTATTTGCATTGCCTTCACCATCACCTGCCCCTTCCGTGAGTACCACCTCCCCCTGGGGCCATCACAGCAGCCTCCTGCAGAACACCGTCTCCAGCTCACCCCTCCTTTCTGTCCGATGGCTATCCCCCCAGTGCGGGCTCCTATCACTCTGAGGCCTCCTCTGCTCCCAGCGGCGTTGCTCCGTAGGAGGGAGAGAGTGACGGGTGTGTTGGAATCACCCCAGTCCCTCACACCTGTTTCCCCCGAAGTCACTGGGAAGTGTTCGTTGCTGTTTGTAACAAATACCCACACACAAACAAAGGTGGTAAAACAATGTGAGGTGGATGAGACGGCTCTGTTTCTATTTGGATTCAGGTCAGTGTGATTTCCCTACCTCAGACCCAGAAGACAGAGCCCTTGTCAGCCGCTGAGGTGTCGCTGGCACACAAGTGCATGTGCTTGTGTGGACGTGTGGAGTCCCAACGACAAAAGGAGAGCCGGGTGATTTGCTGGCATTTGATACCAGGGTATTGAGAAATACTCTGTAATACAAATGGCTTTAAAATGCCCACATCCTCGCGTGTAGACGGGCAGGCTGTGCATGTGGGAGACCGCGTACCTGCCAGTGAGGGCTAGTATAGCGTCCCTGGACTGCCACAGGGGCTCACACACCTGTGTGCTTCTAGCCAGGGTGTCGGCAAGTACGAGAGCCAGTGCAAATACTCCAAGAGAGTGCCGGAAGAGGGAGAGATGGGATATCAACCATTAGACCTGGCAGCCTTCTCTTCTAAGAGAACTGGCTCGGCCTCACTTTCTCAGAAACCCAGAGAGGCTTGCTGCTCTTGTTTTCCTGTTAACAAGCAACACAATAAAGTAATTAACGTGAGTTCCACTTTCCCTTCTTTTTCCTCTTCATTTTTGAGCAGATCGAAAGGATAATTTGGAGGCTAATTTGATATCACACCTTCCTGCCGAGGAAGCTGAGCGCTTGCCACTAGTACATCCTTGCTGCACAGTGAGCCGAGGACAGGCCCGTTTTACAGAGAGTAGACTGAGGCCAGGCCTGTTCGTTCTCTTGTTGAGAATGTCAGACAACATCATCATCTGGAATAATTCATGAGCCGTTATACTTTCTTCTTTTTAAGCTGAGGAATTACTAAGCATTGTGGAAGGTTAGGGTCCTGCAGACGAGGCAATAAAGTACGTGTGTGGAGTACGTGTGTAGGGAACCCTCTAGGGCGGAACCGGAAGCAAAGTGAGTCAAAGCTCTCATCGGTGCACTCTCCAAGCACTCTGCGATTCAGATGAGCAGGTGGCTATGTGAGGAACGCCCCCCAACCTCCAGAGAGATCCAAGCACACATAATGCTCTAGCATTTTCAATAGTAACATCAGGGCCATTAAAGCAAGCATCTAGCTAGAAAACAGTCTGGGGAGAATCTCCTTCCATCTTTCTCATTTTCGTTTCCTAAGAGAAGGCCTGGATGAAAAGGAACAAGATAGACAGAGGGCAGGTGGGGAGTGCAAGGCTAGTTTGCTGCAGTGATGCAGGCTTCAGATGTGGGGGCCGGGGGCGCCCAGCTGCCCCACTGTCCCCAGTAGCTGACGATGCTCCTGCCTGAATCCATATTGTATAGGTGCATCTGCTCATGAGGCTTAGAAGCCCTATGTGGGAGCCTCTGCTGCCCCGAGGGCCTCATTAAGCATGTGAAAAGGCATATGGCCTTTCTCACTGTCACAGCTTGTCATCAGCTTTGCTCAGGCTGGTGCAGGACTTCTCTCCTGATGCACACCTGGGCTGCTTGGACTGGTCTGGGCCTGGGCAGGTGCACTGGGTGCCTGGGGCCCGCTCAGAGGAGTCCCCATGAGTCCGAAGCTCTGTACCTTCTTAGTCAAAAGGGAGGAGGAAAAGAATCTGTAGAGACCCTTTCTCTCCTCTCATCGATCACTGGGTTTAAACCACTAGAGTGCTGTTGCCAGAGTACCTCTGGGGGCGAGGATTCCAGATCCCTCCAGAAGAAAAGCCCGCTGGCCACACCCATGCCAGCCCTTTGAGCGGTTCACTTCTTGCTCTGCCTTCCCATGGCATGGGGTCCCCCAGACTTCTGCCATCAACCATCATCAGTCTCTGTGACCACAGAGCTCCTTCCTCTCACCCATTTACCTTGCCGGAAAATGCCATTGTTCCACGGACGCCCTGGAGGCATTGCGGGCATGTCTCTCTCACCATCGTGTGAATTTATGTGTCAGGTCAAGTGTGCTTGCTTTGCAGCCGCCTGGGATTAGGGAGTTGAAAGACAGATACTTGCGTGGGAAAGAAAAGCAGGGTTTTGGAGCTTGCAAGGCTGTTACGCAGGGAGCATGGGTTTCTGGAGATCAGTGAGGCAGGTCAGAGAGAGGTGTGAAATGAGAGGCAGTGGAAAGGGGAAGTCTCAGAAGACATGGTTCACATAAACTCAATTTGACCTACTTAACACTTCTGCCTGGGCGCCACCTAACTGGAAAAGAAACGCCAATATTAATTCAATGTAGAGATGAGGGAAACTGGATGGGTTTGGCCAATAGTAGTGACTTTTTCCTGCTAGAAATTCTGTGCACAGTCCATTCTGCAGAGTGCAAGGATCTTTACTGGCCAATAGCTTTTCCATTCAGTGTGCACACTCGGAGCGGTGGGGGGCTCCGGTGCCTCCTCCCAAGATTAAGATTCTTCTGCTCAGTCCTAGCTCCCAGCACACTCCTGGCACTTTTTCACCCCTGGGCCTTTGCTTTTGCTGTTCTTGTAGATAAGATTGCCCTTCTCTGGCTTCTACCCAGCTCGATGGCATCCTTCTTCTTTAGCTTTTCCCGATATCATTCATTCATTCATTCATTCAACAAACATGTCTTGAGTACCTATTATGTGCAAGGCACTCTTCCAGGTGATGAAGTCCAGCAGTTAACGTAACAGATTCAACCCTTAACCCTTACAGAGCTCATATTCGGTGGTCAGCACCCCTCTTCCCAAGACGAGAGGAATCACACACCCCCAGCATGGCCGTTTGTGTCTACTGCGGTGGTTATCTTACGGTGTTAGAGGGGGCTGGCATCTGGTGCTCCCAGTCTCCCCAGTGATGGACCTCATGGCAGGCATCAGAGGCAGTCTTTGATTTCTTTGTATTATATAAGGAACTCAAGGGCAACAAATCTGATAGGATAGGCAGAGGCGAGGGGGCTTATATGCAAATTCATATGTGAAACTTCTATGCATGTGTGCCATTTTTACTCAGCCTTATTATTGTGTCAGGGATTACTAAAGCAATTTAGGGAATTTGTCCTAAAGCTGTGTTGGCCTGGCAGACACACTGTTCTCACTTAGAGTGTGTTTATTTCGGATGGGGTGATGGCTTTATTTGAGGGGCGATGGCTTTAGGAGAGCTAAAGTTCCCCTTAACGATTCCTCGGAGCCACCACCAGCGGGCACACAGTAGGTGCCTAAGACCTGGTCGAATTGCTGCAGAAAGGTCAGGGAAGTGTAATAGGGACCCAGCCATCTGATCCCAAGGCTGGGCAGTATGTGGGTGTGAAGCACACCTGCGGCTCCAGCGAGCTGGTGTGAGCTCCGGTTACAGTGAAGCACACCTGCGGCTCCAGCGAGCTGGTGTGAGCTCCGGTTACAGTGAAGCACGCCTGCGGCTCCAGCGAGCTGGTGTGAGCTCCGGTTACAGTGAAGCACGCCTGCGGCTCCAGCGAGCTGGTGTGAGCTCCGGTTACAGTGAAGCACGCCTGCGGCTCCAGCGAGCTGGTGTGAGCTCCGGTTACAGTGAAGCACGCCTGCGGCTCCAGCGAGCTGGTGTGAGCTCCGGTTACAGTGAAGCACACCTGCGGCTCCAGCGAGCTGGTGTGAGCTCCGGTTACAGTTGGCACAGGCGGTCTGAAGGACTTGCTCCCCGGTGCATAATTCACTGCTCTCTCCTCCACAGAGGAGCTGCTCGGGTGTGAAGCCGGGAGGGACGTCGCCGCCCCTGGAGGAAGCAGGGCGACATCCTGTATACTAGAAAAGAAAACCGAAAGTCCTTTTCTTCACAAGAAACTATTGTGTTTTCCTAACCCACAGGTATGCCAGAGTTTCTCTGGTCCAGAGTCGTGGGTGAGAGAGGGGGGCCTGGCGGGAGGGGCAGACAGAGGGGCATGAAGGGAATTTGGATTGTTCCGTGGTCTGTGCTCTTTGTCTAATTCAGGGAAGGTGGCAGCCTGCTGGGGCCCACCCTGAGGAGCCCTGTGCTATATGATACATGTCCTGGTGAGAGGAACCTCTTTTCTGGCCGCTAAACCGCATTCCTGTGTAGATGTGGAGAGAGAGAAAGCACGCTCGAGCCAGAGCTAGGATAGGAATGTGAGCATTTCCTTAATTGGACACAAGTGCCTTGAACTGGTTCCAGTTTTAGTGTTTTCTTTCAAGAGCCTGGACCCTAAAGATTCCATAGAGTTTTCTTTCTCTAAAAATCCCCTTGGTTCAAAGGCCCCTTGATAGAAATAAAGAAAAGGCCAGGGCCGAGTCTCTTTGATATGTGGGAAGGCAAGAGTTTGTGGGCTGGCAGATCGCAGGCTTCTTTTGCAGGGGGTGGGGGGTGGGCGAGAGGGTTCTGGGTGGAAAGAAGGAGGCCCCTCCTAAGATGGCCCGTGCAGGAGCACCCACACACTTTACGTTGGGCCCCAGAGCCCTGATGATAGGAGGCAAAGGCCTTTCCCCTGGAGCATTTATAGGAGCAATTTCTCTTAGCCTTATTAGTGTCCTGAGAGCTAAAAAGATGCCTGTTGCCTGCTTTATTACCTTAGGAGTCTGGGACTCCTAACAGAGCAGTCAGGCAACGTGCCTGAGGAAGTACAGCAAAGTGAGTCAAAGGCTAGAGGATTTCGTCTGGTGGGCCAGTGCGTGGACTGATTCCCTGACGGCTGAGGTGGGGAGCATGCCCCCACGCAGCCCTCGCTCATTCATTGTGCGTCCAGAACCCAGCTGGACATTTGCTGCGAAGCACCAAAGACTGGGGGAACTCACGGGAGGTGAGGGGTGACGTGGGGACACCCCGGCCACCGCAGCACCCACCAGCCGGAGCTTCACTACTTGCTTCTACTGTCTGTCCCACCCGGAGCTGGAAACTTCAGTCGAGGGACTCCAGGGGAAAAATGGGGCAGTCCGTGGTTGAACTGAGTGAAAATCCAAATGCAATCAACTCTGCTGAACCCCGTCTTTTCCCCCGAAAATCTTAAAAACAAGCCCTGTGCTGCTCAGTGCTTTCCAGCTTACCGAGTGTTTTCATAACACTACCTCATTTCATCCTCACATCAACCCACACACATTCTTGCCTTTCAGATTTCTTACGTACTCAAACGAGTTTCGCTGAAAAACTTGGCTAGAAACTCCCCTTCTCCTACTCAGTTGTTTTTTTTTTTTAAACCCCAAGCCTTTGACTGATATCTTTAAGAAGCTCCCAGATTCCCAGGGTGGGAAATGTATTTCTTCTGCCAGCCCTTCCCCAATGGATGGACTCCAGTAGTCCTGGTCTTTGCTATTGGAACCAACATTTTCATAGTCAGTCTGTAGTTTCTCTGTTAAAACAAATAAACAAAGCCACAACGGCCAGGATAAGTGTAGTATTGTGGGGAAAATGTAGGCTTTAGAACCAACAAGGCCCAGAGTCAAATTTTGGTTCCGCCGTTTGTGTTAATCTCTCAGAGCCTCTCTTCCTTCATCTGACAAATGGGACGATAGTGCCTATGTCTTAAAGCCATTACAAGGCACAAATGTGTGTAGCAAACAGCTGAGGCACCGCGGCTAGGCAAATTACATACAATACTATATTTTTGCAAGGCAGAGGGGAGATAAAGCATGGAAATAGATTGCTAAATGAATTTAGATGGAGACTTTTTAACTCAATGAATAATTAGCTATGTGGCCTGCATACCTGGCCCAGTGGTGCCAAAGGGAACTCTAATAAGATATACAGTAAGTCTTATTTTAGGTGTGAGAGAGAAGGAGCTGGGAAATTGGATGTAGACGCTGTTGGAAAGCAAGGCCGCGCTGATCACATGTGGATTTTTATTGAAGCAGATCTGCAAGGGGACCTTTGAGTTCCTGGGGACAAAGGTGGAAGAAGGAGGCAGTACAGAGGGCTGTTTAGTTCACTGGGCTGCACACATAATAGAAGCTCAGTAAATGTCAGTGGTGGGCTGATGTGGTTTGGAGAGCTCAGGTCCTGCGTTTCACTTCTGCTGCTGACTTCTTGGCCAAGGCAGTGCAAGGCATAGGGTGGCGGTGGAAAAAACATCGGCCCAGCGGTCTGCAGGCCTGCGTTCAGGTTCCAGCTACACCATATAATAGCCTGGTGACCTTGGACAGGCCATTTAATCTCTTAGGTGTCTTCTCACCTGTAAAATGAGGAGACTGGACTCGGTGATTTGGAAGGTCTCTTAGCTCTAAGGTTCTGGAGCTCTATGTTAACTTCATTCACCGGTGTTTCCGTTTATTTCTTTGAAGGCAGCAGGGGCGGTAGGAAGATATCCCATCCCACAGGATATTGGGAAGCATGTTCAAATACCCTGTGTCTTTACAGAGGTGGTCTAGAGCAATGTAGCGGAGTGGCTGTGTGGTCTTTGGCAAGTGCCCTAATTTATTCCGGCCTCCGTTTGCACACTGTAAGCTAGGGACTGTACGTTGTGCTGTGGTAATCTTCTTACATTCTTCTGAGAGCCAAGATCATGAAAATGCTTTGAAAAACTGCAAGGCACTACATAAAGTATGATGATCAAGAAATGGCATAGTTGTTACACCGAAGTTTAGCCCCTGCCTCCCGTATTTTCGTGTGAGTGAATGCATCACCATGGTTCCAACGGGGAAACAGCATAGATTTGGGGCTCTAACCCAAGGCTTGCTTTGCACTCCAACTTACTGACAAGAGATTAGGTTTTAGTTAAAATGGCATTAATACAAAGTCTCCTCAAGAGCGGGCATCAGTAGTTAGTTGCCTCAAGGGTGCTGGCGGAGGCCTTACTTCCCAACCTCTTCAAAATGAGGCCATTTTGACACTTTAAGGGTATGCGGGTGTTGCAGGGGGTCCGGGGATAGCTTTCTGAGTAAACAAAACTTCACAAGCAATAATCACAAATATGTAACATAGGACCATTAGTATGTAGAAGTGGTGAGTCAGTCTTTCATCCCAGGTCTTGCCAGGGATTCCTTCTGGGGAGAAATGGCAGAGGGGACCAGTTCTACTCTCCCGGGGCTTACCTTAGGCCTTGTCGGGTTCCAGTCTGGAAACCGGCTCTCCAAGCATTGGCTTCTCCTTTGGCTGCATAGATGACAACTTGTCACACCCAGCCTTTGAGAGGCTTCTCCACCTTATGCAAAAGGCCCAAAGACCCAACTCTGTTAGCAGTAACCCCATACTGGAGGACCTCCCCTTAGCACCTGTTCGTAGAAGCATCAGCCTCCATCAAGACACCACCTGGAGAGGAGCAGCAGGAAGGTAGTAATTGGCAGCATAAATCAATTTCTGATGGGGTGGAGTCAGGGTGGGGAGAAGCTCCTGAATTTCTCTGGTTGAAAGGAACAGCTTGTGGGGAGGGTCATGAAGCTGTTTTCATAGGAAGTGCACTGTGTGTAACTTAGGTTGTATATATGAGTGACTAAAAATAGCAAAGTTATTTTTATTTAATTCTTAGGTTATTTTTATTTGGGTTAGCTTGGGAGGGCTGATGGAAATTATGAGGGCTTCCTCAGGGTCCTGCCACTGTTAATCCTATCATCCTTGACCTGAGATAAGCTTGTGTATTTCCACTTCTAACCGTATATCTATGGATTTAATACATTCACTACCTTTCAAAGAGCTGACTTCAAAAGCGCATTTAATTTTGCCAAGTTTTTGATAGCTCCCCCTTCCTCTCCTGCACACACACACACTTCCTTGATCCCCTATACACATATAGATCTGGGTTATAAAGCCATTTTACAGGAGTTTTTGAAGCAGAGGTGTGAAGCAACGCGCTTCAGCCACAGAGGGGCAGACTCCCCTCCTGGCTGTGGGGGCAGCGAAGCCTGACCACCTGGACAGACCCCTGGAGTTGTAATTCCTGCGCAGTGTGGGAGGGGTTTGGCTTGAAGCCCTTTGTTTCTTCCCCTTGAAACAGATCTGGGAGCCAAGAATGATGGGGTGGGCTTGCGCGGTGCCCACCTGCACCCTGTGCCCCACGCCCCGGTGTGTGTGTAGGTGTCCAGTGGAAAAACCCTACGACGACACCACATCCTTTCTCACACAAATAAAACCCTCCACGGATCTGCAGGCTGCAAATCAGCCCCTCGCAAGCTAACTTGTCTCCCCAGCTTTGCGTCCCCTCCCACCTTCCTACCGCCTCTTTTTTAGCGCTGCTCTCATTTCCACGCAGCTAGCCAGAGATGGAAGGGACGCGCCTCCCGCGCAGGGATCGAGGTGTCACAGATTAGGCCTAGTTTGGGGGCTGAACGCTGAAGAGGAGTCCCGAATTATGGGTTGGGGACGAGGAGAGGGTGCAAAGGAGGGCGCTGGAGCCAGGCATCCAGGGTCGAAGGATGGCGCCCTCCTACCGCGCAGCGCAGCCGCTGAGCGGTCACGTCCGGAACGGGCCCAGCGCCGCCCTCTAACCCACAGTCCTCCGCCCGGAGCGCCCAGAGGACTGTGCAAGGAGTGGGGCGCAGAGGGGGGCGCGGACGCCGGCGGGTTTGTCGGCTGGAAGCGGCGTTGACATTGAACTCCCACCCCGGTGCGTGCGTGTGTCCACGCGCGTGTCTGCGTGTGTGAGTCGTGGGAAGGGAGGCCGGCTAGAAGCAAACCACGGCCTTCGGGGAGCTAAGCCTGAGCGCGCCCCCGAGCCGCCGCCCGCGGGAGCTGCGAGCGCTGAAGCCATTCATGATTTTGGTGACGTTATTCCAGGAGTGGGTGAGAGGGGGCGGGGCCTCCCGGGGCCGAGCCCCGCCCCCCGCCCCTATAAATACGGCTTCCCGGGCTCTTTGTGGGGCCGCGAGCTCGGTGGAGAACCGAGAGCTCCGTGTGCTCTGCGGACGCCGCTGGCAGCGGGGCTGTCTCCGGAAGGCGGACCCGCGAACGCCTAGTGCTTGCGCTCGGCCGCCGGCCGCGCCTGTCTGCGCCCCTGACATCCTTACTCGGGACGCAGTGACCGTTTTTAAGTCACAAGGGCGTGGGTCAGCCTCCCCTAGGACTTCATGTCTGTATATTTCCCCATTCACTGGTGAGTATCCTGCGCCCTCGGCGGGCATCCTTCTCGCGGCCATGGCTGCGGGGCCCGGGCGCCTGCTCCTGCGGGCTCGGGTGCGAGGGCAGCAGGCGGCGCGGGCGCCGGCACTCGCCGGCTGCCCAGCCCGTGCAGGAGTCAACGTCAAGGTTGCAAAGGTGGGGGTGGGGGGAGGTGGTGCCGAGAGCATCCAGACAAAGGGAGTGAACTCGAAGCCGTCACTTAAGTGACGGCTGGGAGGGTGTGTATTTGCTGGTGGCGGGGTGGGGGGAAAATCAGGAATCAAGCTTGAACCCCGCTAAGGAAACCCCACTGCGGAGTGCTGCAGGAGGCACGCGCCCGGGTTGGCGCAGGGGGCTCCAGCTCTCCCCGGGCCCCTCCCCTTTTTCTTTTTGTTTGCATGCAAGTCTCGGCGTCGAGGCCGGCGGCCGCGGGGCCGAGCTGGTGCAGCGCGGCGGCTTTTGCAGAGCTTCGAGGGGTGGGGAAAAATGCTCTCCCCCCACGGAACCCGATGAGAGCCACAAGCAGCAGTACAAGTACAGGCTGCACCCTCTCGATCTCATTCCTCTCCATAACTCGTAAAACCCCATGCGCCTTTGTGGGGGTCCGGACTGGGGCCGGGGGAGTCCCCTCGCCGGACGGGCTGGAAGAATCCGGGGCCCGGCGAGGGGCGGAGGAGGTTCGCACGGACCGGGGATCTGGGCCGGGAGGGGATGCGCCGCGGGCGCAGCGCTGGTAGCGGAGCGAGGCCCCCGGCCGCGCCGGCTGCCGCTTCCTTCCTGCCTCGGGGAAGAGGAGGAGCGGCCAGGGTCAAGCACTGGCGGCGCCGGAGCGCGCCTTCAGGTGCCGGCGCCGAAAGCCAGCACCGCCGGCTCCCGCTCCGCGGGGTCCTGCTCAGCCCAGAAACCGGAAAGTTCATGCTTCTCGCTTCAACTTTTCGGGCCCGCGCCACAGCCCGGAGCGAGGAGCGAGCGCCCCTACACCAGGCGAGGAGCCGGGTGGGCGCTCTTCTGGCCCGTTTCTTTGGGGGGTCAGCGGCAGCCTTTCCACGACTCCGGAAGAATCTGCCTTTGCCGTCCCCACTCCTGACTCTAACCCTTGCCCAGAAGGAAGCCCAGCATCTTCTGTCTCTCCTCCCCCACTCTGCCTATGTTTAGAGAAATGAACTCTCTGAACAAAGGAAAAATTCCCCCACCCGTAAGGCTTGCGTACCCCCCTCCTTATGGGCGCCCCTTCCCTCCCACCTCTGTGGTGTTCGAGCAGCCGGGTGCCATGTGAGTGAGACTTCGAAGGCAATTGGAGGCTTTGTGCCCCTGACCACTCAAAACTTGTCAAGGTGGGTGTTAGGGCCCATCAGGGTTATTATCCCCTGAGAAATGAAGGGAAATAAAATAATCGGGAATTACTTTATAGTAATTAGCTCTTCATAGTTTGCAATGGTTTTTCTCCCCCCGGAGATTAGCCATTTAGCATAACTGTGGGATATGCATTATTAGCATCATGGTAAGAAACAGCACCTGTGGCTCAGAGAGGTTATATTACTTGTTCAAGATCACACAGCTCCTGGGTGACAGAGCTTGGACCAGACCTCCTGCTTCTGTTGACGAATCCAGTGCTATTTCTACTCTATGCAATAATCAAAAAATGAAGAAGAATCTAAGGAAACAGGGGTTTCCTTAGACGCAGTCGGTCTAAAGCCTTGCCTGCTTCTTTTTTTTTTCTAACGATGTGTAAAGACACGATGGTGAAAATATTGGGTGTTGTGTAGGGAGTACACTGACTTTGGTATGTACTCTTTGGCACCGTGCATTCGGGACCCTGTGTGTGCCCATGGCTTGTGTGAGGATAATGGAACATTTGTATCCTGCTTACAGAGTACAAAGCACTTTCACATGTCAGCCATTGGTGGGCCAGCTTGGCCCCTCTGGAAATTTCCTTTGCAATCAGAGTCCGGGCATCCTTAAGGCTTTTAATCCAGGGGATGTTTTTCAAGCTGTGAGCTTGCAGCTGCTGTGGCTGGGCTAGAGAAGGGGGTTGGATGGCAGATGTGATGCTTGCGGAAAGCTGACCCCTTGGGGCTTTAAGTGGGGCATTTTGCAAAAAGGAACACCAGAGAGAGAGAGAGAGAGAGAGAGAAATTTAGGAAGGCAGCATTATTGGACTTGGTTTCCCTATTATCATTATGTAATAATAATATGCCGTTCCCCTAGACACCGGTTGAATTGGTTTTAATATAGACAGATGGACTCAGATACCTACTGGTATGTTTTTTCTGTTCTGTCACTTAAAAGAAAATCCAGAGTTGTTCTGTGTCAGTGGGGACTTGTACAGGAGAGGAGGGGAGAGAGGTTTGCCAGAGAGGTTTCCAGGCAGTTTCGGGGCTTTGTTGGTTGAGACCGAGAGCCGTGCTGCCCTGGGCTTATACGGCACTTCCTCGGGGTGTGAGCTTGTTTTTCTGTGAGGTCTGTTTTGATCACCTCTCATCCTGCCTCCAGACAGTCCCCTGATCTAACAACAGAACGCACCAAGGATAGGAACATGAAAGTACGTGTGTTTGTTGACTTTTGGTCTGGGTTTCTTGGCAGCCCTGACTATCTGAGATCTGCCGAGATGACTGAGGTGATGATGAACACCCCATCCATGGAGGAGATTGGCCTCAACCCCCGAAAGGATGGCCTTTCCTATCAGGTGAGTTCAGTACTGGGTTCATTCTGGCTCTCCAGAGCCTGGTGACTTTTGCTTGGGCTGGAGCAGACTTGGGTCTGCATCCCAGTGCCACTTGGAACCGCCGTGTGACCTTGGGAAAGTCCCCTAATGCCAGTCAGCCTCAGTTTCTTCATCTGTGAAATGGGGCAACAATAGTCCTTACTGCGGAGGATTGTAGTAAAGATTCAACTCGATGAGATGGTGTGGAGAAGGCATTCTTAGTGTCTGGGACACAGTAAGGGTTCAACAAGCATGAGCTGATGTCATTAGTCATGCTGGCTGCCGTGGACCCTCGCATTCACAGCAGCAAAGGGGAGACATGGTTTGTGCTGTCAGTTCAGACCAGAACTTCCCTTCCCAGCCATGACTTGGGCAGTAGAAACATGACCAGGAAGGGTAGCTTATGGGGAAAGGTGATCTGGTGGAGGAATATCTGTGTCAGATGCTGCTTTCTTCCTCAGGTTGATGGTTGACCCACTGATGCTAACAGAGTTAATGTTCAAAGTACTTAGTATTAAGGAGAACTTTCCCCAATGGCAAGCTATCTTGGATGTGATTGCTGGCATCTAGATTTGAGATCATACTGCGTAATGGATCCAAAATACATAAGGACTCAGAAAATGGCCTAAGTAACACCTTCAGATTCTTAACACAGTGCTCTTCCTCACCTGCCATGCACTTGCCCGGCTGTCCCTGGCTGGCTACACGGCGTCTTCAGATACCTCTGGGACAGTGGACTGTTTCCATATTTCCAAGGAGAGTTCCTAGGTTATTACATGTGGGAGAGGAAGGAGTCTGTTTTTAAGGGAAGACCTTGGAGCTGGGAACGCTGGCGCGGGGCAGATGAACGAGAGGTGATGGGCCCATCCAGCAAATACGAACAATGTTTGCTGCGAGCTACGCACTTTACAAATGTTACTCGTTTAGTCTTGACCAGAGGTCTGAGGTGGGAATTCTTGCTCTGTCTAACAGACGAAGAGACAGGCTCGGACTGAGTAGACCCAAACTCCAAAGCCTTGCTCTTCTGATATATCATGTATCTGTACCTGGAGCTGGTCTTGGTTAGAATCTGGACTTGCTCTGGCTAGTCACTCTTGTTTTGTAAAGGAAAAAACAAACAGAAAGCTGGGGGCACGTGATGGTGGGGGGAGGGGATTGTTGATCGAAGAGCTGAGATGAAAACTAAGTCTGGGTAAGGTAACTTGGTAGGTGACAGCAGTTTCCTTTCAGACACACTGGGAGGTTCAAGAAGGCCCCTTTGTTTTGTGTCAGTCTAGTCAAGCCCCTTTTGTTGCCTGGAAATAAGTATTCATGTGGCCTGAGATGAGGGAAGTGAGGGGGAATACCCTTTCCTGGTTGATTTTATATACCTTCCACCCCCAGAGTTGGTCTGAAAGAGACAATCAAAGGCCCCACAGCCTGTGGGAGGGTAGAAGTTTCCTGGCCCACCAGCCAGGGTGTTTTTGGATACCAGTTTCCAAGTCACTGAATCAGACTGAATCTCTCTGTGGTTACAGGTGAGATTTTCTTTCAGTTCTGAGTTCTAGATTTCCATCACAGAACGTTTCCAAACACAGTCAGGATGTCTTGTGTGTGCCTTTTATATTCTTCTTCTGAGCATGTCCCAGGCTAAAGGGCCACGTCCTAGAGGGCTGTCGTCTCCACCAGCAGGCCATTCTGCTGGATCAGGGGAACAGGTAGAGATGGCAGGATGGGCCGAGCGCTGGGTGAGGAAGGCAGAGCTGGGATTGCAATAGCAGGGGGAAAATAACAAAATTGCCCCTGGGCTCTGGAGAGGTCATGATGCTGCCTGAGGTAAGGGTCTGAAGTCTTTTCTTGTGGTGCTGGCCTGAGGGCCCAGTCCTCATGGCTGCTCGGGAAATCTTTTCCTGCTACCTGGGTGGGGGCTGCTGTCCACTTCCAAAATATCTTACCTGGAACTTCAAAGCACTCTTCTCACAAGATTTCCGAAAGGTCCTCTGGTTGCCCGATGAAGAGAAAGGGGAGAGGGTGTAATCTTTAGCCAAGCAGCATTTACTGGGCATTTGCTGTGTGCAGTGTGCAATGGGCGGGCGCTGCGCAGAGGGTCCCGGGCTCCTATGGGAAACCAGCAGGTGCACAATAACTGGAACATGGGCACTCTGGTGAAGCAACGCAAAGCCATGGTCAATCTGGGTGTGGATGGCAACAGGAAGGCTTGGAAGGTCAGAGTGGGGCTGGGCCTTGAAAGAAAATGGGGACTGGAAGAGAACACCCCCACCTCTAACCTAATTTTGTTGCGTGTCCAGATACCCCTATGGCTCGTCCCTGTTTATGCCAGGTGCAGGGCTCTGCAGCGAGCTGATCTGGTGATTGTCGTATGACCGATATCCTCTGGGCCCACTCAAAGCCAGTGTCATCCAATGAAACACATTCCCACCAGAGCTCTGGGGATTGGCCGGGACTGCACTGGCCAGAGAGCTCGTCCTCCTTGCACGCTCAGGCTGGGCTCGGATCTGGGGCGGGACATCTCAGAACTCTGTTCTTGGCATTCTTCCTGAGGGTAATAATAGTACATGGCTTTTACCAAGACCTGCTTTTCCAAGGAACTGAAAGTGGGAAGGAGACATCAATCCCGACTTGGCAGATGAAATAGAATCTCAGGCTTGTGATTCGACCTTGAAACAAGGTCGGAAAATAAATAGGCACACTGGACTTTGTCAGTCATTCCCCCACCTTCCAGACCTTCCCAGAACGAAGCTTTCCTAATCTCTCTGCCCCAGATGGGACCGCTTTCTTCTTTCAACACCTCTAGCCTGTGGGGTTTGAAACGATGCTTCCCTGGGCTTTGAGGACACAGGTCCTGCCTGACCTTCTCCCTGCCCAGGTCTCTGAGGGGAAGGGATGCCTTATTTCCCTCTCTGTGCCCATCAGCCATCACCTCCCCAACCCAAGGTGCCTGTTGGCTCCAGGCTTTCAAAGAGAAGGTGCCAAGCAGCCGGTGGTTGTTCTGGTGAGGTTGAGTCTCCTGATCCTAAGGCTAGCCATCTTCACCTCTACTTTAGGGCTTTTAAAAGGGCCGCCTCAGCTCATGCCCATCAAGGCTTCAGATAAATGCCTTTTTATCCCCTGAAAAGTTCAGGTAAAGCCCTACCTCTTGTGCTTAGGATGCTAGTGTCATTTTGTGAGCCTGCATACAAATCAACAGAGCCAGTGCCAGAGCCAGTTAGGTGCCTCCTAACATTTATTTAGAGGATCGGTTCCATGTGTGAAGTCCATGTCTGCGTACCCGCTTGGCCTGAGTCAGGACACCTGGCTGAGTGGGTGAGTAAATGGTTACTCGAAAGTCTGAGTACACGTTGGGCAGGCTGCGGGTAGCAGCCAGTTCGCTGGGGCTGAGTGGGAGGGTCCCTGTGAGGACATTTAGGTCCCCAATTGCTGCAGCTCCCTCCCCACACTGCATCTGTGGGCCCCCTGTTCTCTGACCCACCCGTGGGACAGGAATGTCTGCTGCCTACACCTTCGTACTTTCCCCGATTCAAGGAAGCAGGCCAGTGGCTGCCCGGTGGGGCCCTCCCTGGGCTCTAGGGGCTCTATGTATGTAGCATTTTGGAATGCCTCTCTGGGCCTCATTTCATGCTGCACCTGAATCGGCCTGGGTCCTGTGTGGGGAAGGGTCCTGAGAGTTTGCCTATAGACACTGCCACGGCCACGACCCAAGGGCCGCGGGCATTCTGGCCTTGCTGCCTGACTCGCCCCCAGCGCAGTGCTGAGGCTTGCCCTCACTGAGATCTAGACAGAAGTATGGCTCCTTGATTTTCTCTTAAAACTGCCCCTTCTGAAGCCTCTGGACCAAGATCCGATACCTTTGTCCTTCCCTAAGCTCTTTAAATTCCTCTGTGATCAGCGTGCGTGTCTCTCACTGGCTGTCCTTTGTGTCCCTGTTGCTGTTCCTGGTCACGTACTCCTACCATTTGACATCCATCCACCAGGCCGACAGGCAGCGGGCTCTCCTCAGGGAAGCCGGGAGGATGCGCCGTAAATCAGAAGGAGCCAGCTCTTCACACAGCACAGCGTTCCGTGTCCCGTGCTTCCCCTTTGATCCCCAGGGCTCAGGGCTTCCCTGCGTCTTCCCTTTTGCTTCCTAAGACGGGAGGGAGGGATATCCTGCGTTTTGCAGCATAGCGAGGAGGGAGAGTGGGGGGCTGACCTCTTGCCACACTTCTGTCATCTGCTTCTTGCAGTCTGAGAGCCTGAGAGCCTGCGTTTTAGCTCTGCATTAAGGACAGGGTAGAGCACGCCGCTGGCTGAGAGCTTGCCTCTCCCTGGACCAGATCTCTCCATCTCTTCTATCTGCAAGGCCCAATGACAGCCGACTCCCCCTGCCCACGCACCCCTCCCCCCTCCCCCCGCCCCCGCCCCGTACCCACCGCTTCCCTTTATTAGAACCAGCAGCTCCTGTGTCAGCCAACAGGCTTGGGTTAATCTCTAAACTCAGGCAGCAGTTCAGAAACGCCTTCTGTGCAGTCTTTCTTAATGAAGACCCCTGAGCCTGGCTCTCTCCATGTGTCCCCACTCGTGCAAACGCACCCGTTGAAATAAGTGACCGCCTGAGCTTCCTGCCCAGGTTCAGCCCTCAGAAAGGTTGGAGCTCTGAGTTCCTGCCTCCGTTTCCCACAAGCCCCTGCTCAGGAGCCCATGCCAGGTGACTCCCTCACCAGCTCTCTCTCTTCCTCCTCACACCGCCGTGTCACTTCCCAGTTGTGGTACCCCACCATGTTCTCAAAGGTTTTGGAAGCCCTGCTGAGTGCCCTCACGGAAGTCCCATGGTCACTAGGAAATCATCTTAAAAAGCCCTCGCTTGTCCCTGGAGAGAAATAAAGCTAAAATTGCAAAACATTTGGCAGGAGACATCCAGCCATGGACACGCCATGTTACTGGAATCGCAGCAAGTTTTCCTTCTCCTATCCCTACCCCCTCCACTTCGCGGCCTCCTTGGTACAAATCTTAATAATGTGATACAAAACAGCCAGTTAGGGCTACAGGGCATAGCAGGAAGGCTTCGTTTCCTAGTGGGTTTGTGTCTGCCTCTCTTCGAGTCAGTGCCCCCCGTTCAGATCACCTCTAGGTTGTAATGAGGGATCCAGCACCTTCCTTTTTATGCCCAAAGCCTTGACACACACGTCGTGTTCAGGGTTTGGAATGTCCCCCCGGTTGGGGCCTGCAGAAGGCTGGAATTGGTCTGCTGGGGGTTTCCCCCACCCCCACCCCCCAACACACACGATGTGGTCACAACAGTGAGTCTGTAGCATGGCCAGGGAGAGAACAGGCTTTCTTCACTTTCCTGGCCGACGTGTTACATGCTAGAACCAAGCAACCCAGCCTTCTCTCAAAGGGCCTGTGTCAGGCCTGACGCCTCTCAGGTGGTGGTGTGTTCATTGCTGTGCGGAGCCAGGGGCTGTGTCTTAGACTGCTTTGTTCCCGCAGTGCCGGCCACAGGGTCCTGCAAAGAGCCGCATGGTGAGTGCTGAAGGACCGATTGGACCCTTCCCCTCTCCCTCTCCCTCTCCCTCGGCTGTCCCATGGCATAGATTTTTATAGGATCAGCACCTTCCTGACATCGGCCCAGTCTTCCAAGTTGAATAGAAAGGAGGATTGTCCCCTTAGGGAAAGGGGTGAGTTTGGGTGGCGAATCTTGTCACTGGAGCCAAGAGCTATTCCTGGGTGTCTAGTGAATGTCCTGAAATGATCTTTCAGGCCCGAGTCCTGAAATAATCCTCAGAGGATATGAAAACAGGCCCTCATTCACATGGGGCTCGGAGTTGTCAGGGTCTTACTTCTTTCCAGTCTCCCAGGTGCTGGACCCCCTCTGCTACCTCTCACCTCCCCGCTTGCCCGTCCTTGTCCCCGAGCCCACCCTGAGAGGATTCTTTATCGGCAAATCAAATCCTGCTTCTGCTGCTTCACTCCTCGGCTGGGGGAGGGCTCCTTCCTGTGCAGACATGGGGTAGAAAAAAATCAAAAGTTGCCAGAAATTTCTCCAGATTGTTGTTCAGCTAGCATTTTGAATTTAAGGGAAGTTTGGGGCTCCTTTGGCCCCCCACCCACTAGAATTAGTTGCCTTGCAGGCACTGTCTGAAGCTCCTTTCTTAGGTAAGCTGTAGGGAAGAGGTACCTAAGCATTTAGCCGGAGCAGCACTGACTGCTTGCTTCTCAGCCACCAATTTTATTGGAGCCAATGGGAAGGAAGGTTCTGGATCTCTCACCCAGACTAGAAATTGCGTGAGCCAGGAGGGCATTCACAAATCTCAGTTCCGAGGTGGTTGATTTCTAGGTCTGACTTTATCCTAACTTGAATCTGAAGGTGCTTCCCAGACAGAGTTAATAGTGTGCCTTGAATTCACTTTCTGCCTTTGCTTTGTAGAACACTCATCTACCCTGGATTTGAGAGGCGTCCTTACTTTCCCAAATTCCTAAATGTTTTCTCCGGACACAGCCCTGTGGACAAGCTCTAATTTAATAGGTCACCATTAGCCCAAGGTGTGTGGGCAGCAGTGAGTCCACTGGGGACAGACCCCGAGGTGCCTGCTGAGATTCGTATACTCACACATACGTGCGCGTGCGCACACGCACTCACACACAGACACTCACGTGAACAGGCATGCGCGCACACACACACTCACATGCAGACACTCACGTGAACAGGCATGCGCGCACACACACACACACACTCACATGCACTCCCTCATGACCAAAAGGGCAGACTGTGGAATGTTAACAGTGGTTGTTTTTAGATTGGAGTGTTGAGATTATAAGAAAATTTTCTCTTCCTTTTCCCCCTTCCCAGTTATTTTATGTTTTCACCGATAAGGTATGCATTTTATTGTTCTTACGCTAACTCCTCAAATTTTAAAAGTAACCTCCACCCATCATGGGACTTTAATTTTCTCTAACCTTTTTGTTTTCTAAATCACCAAAATCTCACCAAGCCTAAGTCACACCCGTTCCCATTGTAGCATCTTTTCCCTTCTTTTCCAGCGCACTTAGATTTTCATGTAGCCAAAATCGCCATTGTGTTGTGCTTTTTTTACTTAACGGTCTGTAAGTCATCAGCATCTTATCATTACAACTTACCTTAAAAAGGCTTTCAAGCCAGCAGTTTTACTAACTGGACGATGTCACGTCCCACAGTGACGACATGATTCTTTTTACTATCCTGCAGTTGTTGAAAACTTTTAGATTGTATTCGTTTTTTCTTTTATAAATAATGTGATAATTTATATATAACTTTATGTATAAATCTTTATCCGTAGTAGATACTTGTTTCCTCAGAGTCTTAGACAAAGTTTCAAAGTCAAAAGCTGATAAGTGTGTGTATGAGAACGCCACTCTGAACATTGTTTTACGTAAATCTCTGCACAGGCCTGGTTTCTTTCCTTGGAATAATTCTTGGAAGTACAACTACTGATTCAAAGAGATTCAACATCATTAAGCCTCTTGATTATAGATGATCTTAAAAACAAAACAAATAGAAGTGTTTATCAAAATATAAGCTTCTGGCATGGAAAATTCTAGCACACAGAATTTCAGGGGTGTAAAATCTGTAGAGATGGGATCGTGGTAGGGCTTTGTGGACAGAGTCAGAAAGGTGTTTGGTTATTTCAGAGTGTTTAAGAGATGTTGTATGTCTTCTTCTAGTTCATTAATTGCTTATTTTGAGCAGAGATGATCACAATTAATGATGCTTAGGCTGTATTTAGCCAGCATTGCAAATCATATTTTTGTCCCGTTGTGGGTAGATTGACACCCTCTGGATTACAGATGTAAATGGGTCAGCGATTGGTCTCCTGGTCTCCTTTATTCTGTTAATGACATTGGAGCACCACGTGACCTTGAGGAAGGCCAGTGAAGTCGCCTCCACCGGGAGACCCACAAAATTTGGACGGACATTCAGGCGGTCCGCTAGGCCATCTTGGTTTCCTGGGGCTCCGGGTCTGGCTCATAGAATGGTCATGGTTTAGAAATATTGCTTCCCTGGACTCAAGAATGGGCTTAGAAGTAGATCTGAACATAAAGGAAGTTTTGGGCGCAGTGCTCAGTGCTCAGTGTTGTTTTTACCCAACAACTGCAAGCCACAGCTTCTGGGCAACAAGTAAACAGCCTAAGCCAATGTTCCAGTAGGATTCACAGAGTCCTGATGGTTTACAAAGTCAACTTGGGTATTACCTAGACACAAACTTTACAAATGTTAGTATATTTTTATGGTTACTATCTATGACAAGCAATACTAGTTTTCCATCTGTGTGGTGATACAAAGTTTCATTTTTTTAAATTTTTTTAACGTTTATTTATTTCTGAGAGACATAGAGACAGAGTATGAGCAGGGGAAGGGCACAGAGAGAGGGAGACACAGAATCTGAAGCAGGCTCCAGGCTCTGAGCCGTCAGCACAGAGCCTGACGCGGGGCTCGAACTCACAGACAGTGAGATCATGACCTGAGCTGAAGTCGGCCGTCCAACCAACTGAGCCACTCAGGCGCCCCTCGGTTTTTAAAATAATTTGTTTTAAACACATGAGTAAAGAAAAAATATAATTGAGCCGCAATGTGTACGTGGACATGGAGGGGTAATTACAGTGGTGTCCAACTTCCCGAGGCTGGCATCACTATTGTTATCATGACGGAATTTCTTTTCTTCAACTCTTGTATCCTCTTAGATGAAAGCATTCTTAAAGATCAGCTCACACTCCATTATGGTTTCCGTATTTCTTTGGTCATTTGCCCCCTCAGATGTGACAGTTGGAGCATTAAGATCCTTCCTGGCTGTTTTCCTTGGCACCCTAATATTAGAGGTTTTCATGCCAAATTACTTCTTAATAACGTTCTATGTATATACTACTTGATGTTTTCACAAAGTGTTAAAACCAGAGGACAGCTGCCCTGGGGTTCACAGGAACTTTCCAAGGGCTGTGACAGCAGAGAGCATTTTCAGGAAACCTATTTCCACATGAATCTTCAGCTTCCTTCTGTTGCTTTTCTAAAATTGCATTTCCTGAAGACAGGCTTCGCCAGTTTTCTTTCCCTACCTTTTCTATCAGGATTGCCTTCCTCCCCTTTTATTTTTTTATTATTTTTTTAAATGTTTATTTACTTTTGAGAGAGACAGAACACAAGCAGGGGAGGGGCAGAGAGAGAGGGAGACACAGAATCTGAAGCAGGCTCTAGGCTCTGAGCCGTCAGCACAGAGCCCGACACGGGACTTGAACTCACAGACTGCGAGATTGTGACCCAAGCCGAAGTCTGACGAACCTTCTGAGCCACCCAGGTGCTCCTTTCCTCCCCTTTTATAAGAGAAGGACCTACGTCTTGCCCTCCTGACTCTTTTAAGGTGACTTTCCCCAGGGTGTTGAAGCCTTAGGCATATCAAACAAATGGGCCATTCAAAATGTTACTGACTGGGAAGCTCCATTAATCCCGCCTATCCATCACATTAAGAAACCAATAAAAAAGATTACTTTTGTGTGTAACAATTGTTTGTGGTATTTTATTGATCAGTTATATACTAATACTACAGTGAGCCAATCCAGATTTTTTTTTTTTTTTTTTTTTTTTTTTTTTGCTAACAGGCCTTAGGGTCATTTCATATAAAAACATTAACTGTCAGTTTATATCCATAAATACATCTCTTCACTGCAGAGAAGTATGAGAAAACCTCATGACTGAAAACTTCTATTAAGTTAAAATTCTATAGAACAGTAGAATGGGGAGACAGCTTCAAGCAGAGAAAAGGATAAGATTTAAGAGCTTTTTTATGAGTTTTTTAAGGGTGATGGTTGCTACTAAGTTGCTTTGGTGTTTATAAGGCATTGGGTACATTTAAAAGAGTGGTATAAACGTTTTATTTTAAAATGTTGATGTTTATGATACATCCGTAGTTTTAGGTGTCGATTTAAAAATGCATGGAAGGACAGAGAATTTCTCACCATTCTTTTAGAGAATATACAAACAAAAGGTGGAATTAAACCGTGGAATTCTAACCTCTCAGACGTGGGAGCGCACGTGACAGCCACATGGCATTGGGTTACTCGGGGGCTCTCTTTGGACACAGCCAGTGACGTGGATTTCAGAACCACTCGGCGCGGTGGGATTATGGACTACAAATCTGGATAACTGGTTTCTAATCTTGGCTTTGCTTCTGTCTCTGTCACCTGAGGAAACTCACATCTCTTTTGGGCTTGGTTTCCCCACCTCTGGGGGAGAGGACCGATTCTGTCACTTTTTGTTAGACTGTTGTATAATGAGGTGGAATCCTCCATCCTGATACTACATAGATCTGACCACTGGAATGAAAAAATCTGCTCACGTTCCTTCATGTCTGTCTTCCAGCTGTTGGAAGGCAACTTTATGTTGCTCTCAAATCCTTTCAGTCTTAAAACATACTGTGCTTCAACCTCGACTTTATGAGGTCATCTTCCTGAGGGTGCTTTTTCTCTAGGTCAGCAGTTCTCAAATGTTTTAATTTCAGCCCCTTATCCATTCTTAACAATTATTTAGGACCCCCGGAGATATTTGTTTATGTGGATTCTATCTTTCGATGTTAAAGTTTAAAGTTTTTGTGTATTAACTCCTTTATAACAACAGTAAAACCTAGGCGCCTGGGGGCTCAGTTGGTTGGGTGTCAGACTCTCTTGATTTTGGTTCAGGTCACGATCTCATGGTTCATGAGTTCAAGCCCTGTGTCAGGCTCTGTGTTGGCAGTGCATATCCTGCTTGGGATTCTCTGTCTCTCACTCTCTCTCTCTCTCTGCCCTTCCCCCACTCGCTTTTGCCCGCACACTGTCTCTAAATAAATAAATAAATGGAATAGTTTAAAATAACAGTAAAACTAGGGCGCCTGGGTGGCTCAGTAGGTCGAGCATCCAACTTCGGCACAGGTCATGATCTCCTGGCTAGTGAGTTCAAGCCCTGCGTAGGGCTCTGTGCTCACAGCTCAGAGGCTGGAGCCTGCTTGTGATTGTGTCTCTCTCTGCCCCTCCCCTGCGCGCGTGCACACACACACTCTTTCTCTCTCTCTCTTTCAAATATGAATAAAAAAAATTTTAAATAAGAGTAAAATCATTTCATGTTAATATAAGTAGCAGTTCTTAATAAGACAAATATGTTTTCAAAGCCAAACCAACATTAAAAAAAAAGTTTCGTGAGAAGAAAGGCGTTGTTTTACATTTTTGCAAACCTGTTTAATATCTCACTTAACAGAAAATAGCTAGACTCTCCTATCTGCTTCTGCATTCAATTTGCTGCACTAAGTGTTGGTGGAAGTAAATGGAGAAAATTGGGCCTATGCAGATATGTTAGAAAAGTTAAGGAAAGGAAGAAATACCTTAATAGCCTTATTCAGATATTTCTCTTTGCTGTTTCACCAAAACTCAGCAAGTGGTAGTTTCTTAAAGGTTAGTAGCAACGTGGAATCTGAAATCTCATCAGTGAAGTTGTACTCTTATGTTAAAATCCGTAGTCTGTTTTAAACTTTGCATGAGTCTTTTACCCACGTTGGGTTTTGTGACGTGGTGCGCTGATCATTTGGAAAACACACGTTTGCTGAACCAGACAGATCTTCCAAATGTGGACGCATTTCATTATAAAATATCAGAAAGTCACATTCGTTCGTGTCTTTACCAGTCTCATCAGAAAGTCTTCGTGTATTAGGCAGCTGACAAGGTTATGGTGGCTGATACGATTTATGCTTGAAAGTTTGATTTTTATCATTGGTAACAAATATTAGTCATTTTCCGTGAAGTGACATGCTTGTTTTTTTCACTTTTGAGGACATGTCCCCCAAATACCCAAGTCAAAATAACCGTGGTTTGTTGGGCGGTCATTTTTCTCAAGTACAAATGGCGTTCCGTGGAAAAAGTGGCTAGTTCAGCTGGCAACTCCTTCGCACGCGTGCTCTTCCTCGAGATGTGCTCTAAGATGCAACAGCAGCACGCTGTATGCCGGTTTTCCATTCCATCACATAGAATACTAAAGCAACGTGTGCTTAAGAGTCAATAGTCAGGGGCATCTGGGTGACTCAGTCAGCTGAGCGACTGACTTCGGCTCAGGTCATGATCTCGAGGTTCATGAGTTTGAGCCCCACATCAGGCTTTGCACTGCGGAGCCTGCTTCGGATCCTCCGTCTCCCTCTCTCTTCTCTCTCTGTCCCTCCCCCACTCTCTCTCTCTCAAAAATAAACATTAAAAAAAATTAAGAGTCAATATTTAACAAGTTTTACTGCTTTGTCAGGGATATTAAGTCTTTTTTTTTTTCGTGAGTTGGTAAAGAATATAATACCTAAAAGTACAGTTTGCTGCTACATCTTTTATTCTTGCCAAGGTGCCAACAATTTCACCCACCAGTGCTCCTTAGGTCATTAGGGCAAGTGTCAACACAGAGAGAAAGGCAAATAACATTATAGTATTCTTAAGAAAATATTTTAACCCCATGGACACTCCTTCCATGAAAGGACCTTGGGATGTGAGCTTTGAGAAAAGCTGCTGTAGACTAAACAGAAAGAATATGTCTGATCAGAGGGCCATCACCTCCCTGTTAGTGTAGACACCCTCTAGGAATACAGCCCTGTTGGAATCCATGTTGTGGCATCAATACTGCAGTTCTGATCATCTCCAGGCCTTTTTTATTGGACCTGCTATCAAGCAAGGCTTCCTGTTTGGGAAGAAAAAAATGTTTTTAACTCAAAGAAATCTAGGTATATTAGCTGATGACCCAACGTTGGAACAAGGTGAGTTGGAGATGATGGTGTCATCCAGGTGGAGATGTTTCACAGAAGGTGGGAAAGTGGAGATGTAGCTGTAGATTGGAGAATCCTCCACCTCTGATGGACAGGAGAAGCCAGGAAGCTGAGTCTGAAGAAAGCCTAGGACGATACCTAGCACAGGGGCATAAGAATCAGGAGACACTGAATTCAAAGCCAAGTGGCCTGGTAGTGTGCCGCAGAGGAGGTGGTTTTGCATGAAGGCCGAGCTAAGGCCATGGGGCAGGGCTGTAACGGAGCCCTCAGAGACTTGAGAGATTTGTTTCCATGCAGATGTGTTTGGAAGCCATGCGGTTGGGGTTGGGAAGGGGACTCCACACAAGGGTGGGAAGGCTGTGGGATGAAGCCAAATATTCAAGATATTTGTCTCCAAAATGGAGAAGGAGGGAATGGTTGGCCATGTCAGTCTGGGCTTTCTGAGAGAGAGGAGGTGTGGCTCTGGGACATTAGGCTAGTACCAGTGGAGGGGGATGATCGAAAGGGATCTGTCATCCCTAGACGCCCAGAGGTGACCAGGAGGGAAGTCTTCTTTCTAAAGGGCAATGCCAACAGAGTCAATAGGATGCTAGGATGTGGGGATTTGAAATCAACTACGCCAGATAACTGTAGTCTCTTTCTCACTGCCCTGAAGAACGTTGAGAAATGTTCTTTAACATTCCAAAAGCTCTGTCAGCTCACTGAGCCCAGAGTTATCAGCAGCAATTAGTGCTAATTAATTGGAATTCGGAACTTTTGACCTGCAGGATGGGTGTGTGTTTGAGAGATGTTTATGAAGGATGGTGTTTATCTAGAGGATTTCCTCTTCTTTTAAGTTTCGGGGCTGGTGGCTTAAGCATCTTTAATCCAAAGGAAGGAGATCCAACAGTTGTTACAAAGCCTTAAATCTCTCCTCAAGTCTCCCCTAGGATTAGAGACACCCGAGAAGGGTAGGGGAGGGTGAGGTGGATATTCCATAGCCCCAGGCCAGGGGATTTGAGCAGAGTGAGAGTGTCAAGGATGGAGAAGGAGGTGACTACCATCCCAGTGGAGATGAGACTGTTCTTCCTCCCTGAATCCAGTTAGGAACCACTTGCCCCTTTGCTAGAATTCTTTCTGTTCTTACCAACCACATTTCACTTTGAAAAGTCATTAAAATGCAAATAACAATGATGATGATGGTGGTGGTGGTGGTACAATAACAGGAGGCAAGTGTTTCAAAGAACAAATATATTTCTTGCCCTTGCATATTGTTAGGGGTCAAAAAGCTGGGTGACTTTTCATTTGGAGTAGCTGCTGCTCATTCGTTCAGCCCTTGGCAGAGCAGGATGCTGGTAGAGATCTGCCCATTGTTATAAACCAGCCCCTCCTAGGAAGGAATAAACACACAAGGCCAACCCATTGTTGTTCTCCAGGAAAAAGAAGAAACCCAGACTTAGGGAAGCTGAGAGGCAGCAGGCCCCTAGAATGGGCTTTGGGGGTGGGGTGGTGCATGATGGGAAGATCACTAGCTACGGGGGATCTACTGAAGACCAGGTCCTGGACAAGGCAATGGCTTTCGTTCCAGCTGGCCCAACCCAAGCCGTGGGAAAACCGAGGCACCAGGAGGGAAGGGATAAAGTCAAAATCCTTTCTCCAAAGAACCTGGCCTAGAATTTTAAGTGCACGCCCAGGAATGCTGCTCGCTCATGCCCGTCCCGAGCAATTGGGACTATTGACTTTTCAGTCGCTCACTCTAAGTGCTCCTAGGGGACCGCAGTTTTACCTGATAAGAACCATTATTAGGAACTCAAAGTTTACAGAATATATTCACACATAGTGTTACTTGATTCCCTCCAAAGCCTTATAAGATGGGAATGAATATTAATCCCAATCTGTAGATGAAGAGAAGAGTTCGGAAATGGGCCACCAACAGCTTTGAGCCCCTTGGGTGCCATGCTGGTACTCAACATGGAGCAGCATATAATCATTCCAGCGATTCTATAAAGCAGAAATTCCTTCCTCATTTCACTCCGGCAGCTGAAGCTCAGAGAAGTTAAAATGACTTGAGCAAGGTCGCAGAGATAATAAGACATGGGAGACAAAGTAAAAACCAAATCTTTCAGACTTCTGGTCTACCACCTGTGGGAATGGCAGGTTTTCCATTGCAGGTTTGAGGTTGATTATTCCCCCTCTGGAACCAGAGAAGGGAGAGGCTTGCTGCTTGGTTTTGTGTGCAGAGGCAGATCCTTCCCAGTGCCTTGGGGACCACCTGGTTATTCACCTCGGGGCCTCTTCCCTACCTCTCCTCTCCACCCCACCCCCAGCACACCTCATCCCTCTGCTACAGCCCAGCAAAGAGGAACAGGATGCCCAGGCCCCTGAGGTCTCAGCTTGCAGAGCTGGTAATTAGCCCTTTGTGTCCAGTTAACCACCTTTCATCTCCTGCGTTGACTGGTGTCCGCTTTCCTTATTAGCATCTCTCAGCTCTTTGCCGAGCCCTCCGCCCTCTTTGTGGCCAGCTCCAGTGAGTCGTTTGTCAGGAATGATGGCTGAGGGACGCATGCACTCAGGGGAGGGGCTGTTCCCACCAGAATTGCTCACATTTTCCATCCCAGGTGCCAGACATCTCTCTTCTCTCCCCACTGCAGAGGCAGCCAGGTTTAGGTCACCTGGCTTAGAGGCAGACAGTTGATACCTAGGCCCCCAAATTTCAGGCCTTTGGAGATCTGATATTACCTTTCAGTTCCCCTCCATGGGTGAAATGGAAGCTGCTGACCAGCAACTCTTGCACTCAAGCAAAAAGCCTTGTGACTAATTCCTCACCCCCAACCCCAGACTTCTCTGCTGTGAGGCTGCTCATGTTGGTCCATCAACCAAACATCCTGACAGTTCTGGGCAAGTCTGTTTTCATGGTCCTCGTATTTATGTTTGCGCTGTCCAGTGCAGTGGCCACTAGCCACATGGAGCTATTTAAATGTAAATATATGTTATATTTACATAGATCAAATAAGTTTATATTGATAAAAAGCTAAAGAAAATTGAACAATTTAGCCTCATTTCCAGTGCTCAATAGCCAATGTGGCTCCGGGCTACTGTTAAGTGCAGAGAGAGAACATTTCCATTATCACGGAAAGTCCTAATGGGCAGCTCTAGTCCGTACGGCCAGGAATTCCAGAATATTGGCCTCCAAACTACATCTCACAGACCATTTCTTCCTCATAGAGGGTCCTAAAGCTCCCTTGACCTTTCAAGTGAACCCATTTGAGTTCCCAAAATGTCAGGGCTTGTTGGGATTAGAGGCCACCTGGCAAGAGGATGCCTCTGGAGAAGCGTCCTCTATAGCATTCACCCGTGCCAAGTTTGCACACCTGCTGTTCCCACACCGCGGGACACGCAGGGTCCAGCTGGGATGGTGTGTGTGTGCTTCAACACTTCATTCCGTTTGCAGAGGAAGGAACTTGGTGTCTGCTGGTTTCATCCAAGCCGTCAGCCCCAGCAGCCAAGTGTGACAGCGGGACAGCTGGATGTGGAGTCCAGTGTTGGCAGAGGGAGGGAGGGACAGGGCTGGGAGACTCACAGCTGCGGATGGATACTTCTCGATCTGCCCTGCCCTGCGCAGGCGGGTTATGGTGGGAAATGCTCCTCAGAGCCTCCCGTCTTCCTTTCTGCACCTCTTAGAGATGAGTCTTTGCTGCAGAGGGAAGAGAAAGGGATTTCTTTTCCCCCTTCCCCAGTCCAGAGAGAAGGGGCACATTGGGGTAAGAGGTTGAACCAGAAGCAGTTTCTTTTTGGAACAGGGGCCGTTCTTTATTCCCTGCCAGTTCCTGCAGGCAAACAGCATGCCAGGCTGGCCTGCCGCCCCGGCCTTACCTGTCATGTGCTTGGCAAGTCCGACTTAAGTCCTTTTTTCCACTGCCTTCCCTACCCCGTCAAATTGCAGTTGCAACCTCTCATTTTTCTGCTGCCTAGATGATTAAAAAGCATGACTTAGTGGAAAAATCTCGACCTCCTTAGGGTCAGCCTCTTAAGCAGCTGCCGGAGATAAGATTGTGCTGGCAAAATACTCAGCCACACTTTGCAAGGCTTTCTGTCTGCATGCGAGGAAATGAGAAGCTGTTTGGTTCTGGGTGCGTGTTGTTTGTCTTTGGAGAGAGCTACAATTTTCAGAGGCATAAATTGACATTATTTGATAATAAAATAAAAGCTTTGATGGAAAGGTGCGATTATTATAGTGATTTTTTTAATGCAATTAACAGGCTTTGGAAAGGAAAAAAAAATTTTTTTAATGGCGCCTGCCTTGAGCAATTCAGGGAGCAAAGTTCTCTGGCATCTGAGCAGTATCAGAAGTTCAATGCTCAGACTTCCCCCCAAGGACTTAAAAGACTTAATTGTGCAGCTCTTGGTATGAAAGGCATTGTTTGGAGTTATTTTAATTACCATGTGAGTATTGCCGCCTCTTGCTTGGAGATTGAATACTTACTGTAGTCTTGTTGAAACGGCTCCAAAGAGGACATTCCAGTTTGAATCCAACATATGTCCTCAAAGCATTTTATCATCTGTGCGCTTGCCAAGAAGTTGTACCCATCTAGTGAGACACGAAGGTCGCTTCGCTTCTCAAAAGGAGAAATGGAGTCACAGGCAGCCGAGAGGACCTGTTTGGGGTTATAGAAGTGATGTCACGGACGTAGGGAGAATCTGGGGTCTGCGGCTCTACACGATGTGATATCAAATTTGAAGTCCTACAGGTCTGAGTTCAGGTCCCCATTCAGCCACTTCCTGGCTGTGTGGCCTTGAGTAAGTCGCTTGCCTTCTCTGGGCTTCAGTTTCCTCATCTATAAAATAGGGATCCCTGTACGCTTCATAGGATTATTGTAAACGTTGAGATTCTGCCCAGCAAATGTGCCTGGCTTATCTTCTATCATCATGATTTTAACATTCTCCCCCCTGACTTTAAAGACCTAGTCCCATCCTGAAATGAAACGACATGCTCTTCCATTCTCACTGTCCTCCTCCTTCAGCTGGCTTTGCTTCGTCTTGTCCCTTTCACTCCTCCTTGGCTTGGGTGATCATAATTAGAATCCAGTTGCTGGGACGTCACAGGTGGGCCCAGCCCTGGGCTTGAGGTCAGAGGGAAGAGGCAGCGGCCCAGGTCTGTGCCGAGCCATAAGTCCATCTCCTTTTGATATGTCACAGCTCTGTCTCAGGTCCTGAAGATTTAGACCAACTGTCCAGACCGGGACCCTCATCTTCTAGACAGAGCTGCTCAGGGGTCATCCTGGCACCTACACTGGGGTGTCTAGCTGCTGAAGGAGCAGTTAAGGCCTGGAGTCCTGCCCCACTCTCCCTGGTCAGTTGTCTCTCTGTGAAATGGGCATCTGTTCACTTTTCAAAAGGCACAGGCACTGAAAACAGCAGATCTCGGTTTGAATCCTGGCCTTTCCATGGGTCTCGCAGAGCCCAGGGTCTCCCTGAGGGGATGTCTGAAAGAGCTTTGCAAACTAGTGTGCGTTCCACTCGCTGGGCTTCCCCTTGCTCACTCCCAAAGTCGTGCATGCGCTTCACCCCCATGGACAGACTCCAGCTTTGCGTGCGGAGAAGTGGGGAGGGGCCCGGCTAGGCCCCTCGACCCTCTCCCTGCTCAGCACGTCAGCTCTGCACACACAGCACAGCCCAAGGGCGGAACTGCAGGGCTGGCCCCATCAGGAAGAGAAGATCTAGAGGGAGGGTCCACTGTCCCCATGCCTCCTTTCGCCCCAACTGGTCTAACCCCGCCTCTGGCTTGTTTTCCTCCTGGCCGCCATTACGATACTTTTTATGAGCCTGTTAAGTCTTTAATGATGCCTGGTTGTGCAGCTGGCTTAAGGCTTAATCCCCAGCAATAGGGCTTTATTGGATAAATGGTTAATAATCACTTGTCTGCAGGGATTGGGGAGGTTTTGTCGAGGCCCGTGATTCTCCGAAGCCTCACGTGGCCTCTGACGTGGCCTGTGATGTGGTCTGTGACTGAGACGGCACTGCCCGGGGCTGGGGTGCTGTACGGTTGGGCACCACAGAATCTGGGCAGGCCTGAGTTTATAGGAGAACATTTCCACTACCTCCCGAGAAGAGAGGACCCTTGTTGGCTGCTGTGGGCCTGTCTTAATCTGCGCCTGGCTCCGGCAGCCTCCAGACTCTCTTCAAATGTGTGTCTCCACCCACTCCGGTTTTGCTTTCCTTTCTCTTGCCATTAACAAGCTGTGTGACCTTGAGCAAGTCTCGGACCCCCGCGAGCCTTGGTTTCCTCGCCTACCAAATGGAGAGATCGGAAGAGATGGCCTTGAAGGCACCATGTGACCCTCAACGTCGGTGTTCTGTAAGCCTCAGTGTCCCAGACAGAGGCTCCTCTCCCCGGCTCTTGGGTGTGTCACCAAAGGCTGTGGATGGCGAGGGACCAGCAGCCCGTCGGATTAAGTGCTTAAGCTGCTGGGCAGGGAATTGGGTCACCTGTGGTCACAGGGCAGTGAGTACAGAGGGAATCCGCAGAGCCCCTCGTGGCCCTCGCTTTTTTCCCCTGGTTTGAGACTTCTCCCAGCTCTGGGCCGGACACACAGTAGGCCTATGAAAAAGAAGCCTCATTGGTGGGACTCTGAAAAGACTCTTCCGGGAGTAGACCCATCAAGGAGCCAGGAGTTACTCACAGGTGAAAACAGTGAGAACAGAAGCCTTCCTGACTTGCTTGTGACCGGGGACCCTGCCCTTGCCCCTGATTTGGCCTTGACTCGATAGTTGCAGCGAGAGCAGGACCCATCTGTTTGAGGGGCTGGGTGTTATTGGGGCCTGGGCACGTGGGTCAAACCACCTGCGTTGGAGTTTCATTCCACGACCACTCATTTCCAGGCTGTATGATTAGGGCAGCCTCCTTCTTCAAACCCGAGATTCTTTAAGGTAGTGTCAGAAACACCTCTTTTTTCAGCACAACTATATTGGTTCTAAACTGTAAGGCACCTGGGAGCTGGCTCCAACTAGGTGCCGATCGTTACTCTGGGAGGAATTCACTGTCAAGGTACCTGTGATGTGCTTTAGACTTGCGGGGGTAATGTCCTGACTGCAGGCAGGTGTGGCTTACGATGGGGGACAGAATTTTGAATTACTGTATCTGAAGAGAAAAGGCACGGGCAGAGCGGCCCCACAAATTTGGTGGCACTGCCCTGAACACTTGCAGCTTCAGGATTAACATCTACTGAGACACAGTTTTCTGTGTTGCCCCAGAATTCGCTCCCTCCTAGGATCCTGAGAGTCTGACATGGTGGCGGGCAGTCAGCAGGGGCTCAGTTCTCCACGTGTATGTGAAATGAAGGAACGGGATTGGTCTTTTCCAGAACTGTGCGTGACCGGACACTCGCTCTGCTTCTTTTCCAGATCTTCCCCGACCCGTCGGACTTTGACCGCTCCTGCAAAGTGAAGGACCGCCTGCCCTCCATCGTGGTGGAGCCCACGGAGGGCGAGGTGGAAAGTGGGGAGCTCCGGTGGCCCCCCGAGGAGTTCGTGGTCCAGGAGGATGGGCAGGACAACTGTGAAGAGACAGAGAAAGACAACAAGGAGCAATAGAGTCCCCACCGACTCCCTCGGGGCCACACCAGAGGGCATCTGTCCCGGAACTGTGTTCTTTCCCGTTGTGATGGAAGAAGGGAGTGAGCCACAGTAGTTCTGAAAATGTCAAACGGTGGCTTCCGTTTTGCACCTGCAAATCACCGAGTTGGTTTTCTTTTCTTTCCTTTTCTTTTTTTGAGATGCTGGGCAGCGGAGCCCTCTGCGACAACGTGCAAGGCCTTCTGAGAAAGGAAGCTGCTTAGAGCAGGGGTGGGGGGGGTGCGGGGAAGTGGTGCATCTTCGAGATCGGTATCTGAACCTGAGCAGGCTAGAGGCAGCAGTGGGATTCCAGTGGGCTCTGGGGGAGAGGGGGTGCGGGGGGGGGGGACGGGGTATGTGCACTGCGAGCGAGGAACATTTGGGGTAAGAGAACAAACAGGAGACGGAAGAGAAAATACACGTTCGAAAGAAAGCATCGAGCAGAGGACTGCAGCCAGGAAGTTCCCCTCCAGCAGCGGCTGGGACATCAGAAAGCAGCGTGTTCCTCTCTCTCTCTCTCTCTCTCTCTCTCTCTCTCTCTCTCTTCAGTTCTGCCCACCACCAGCCTTTTGCTTTTATTTTGGCTGTGTTGGTCTCTTAATGGGAGGCAGAAAAGAAGAGCAGTAGAAACCAGCTGCTTGCAAAGCCGGCTGGAGGTGAGGCGTGGGCAGGAAGGACTCCCTGCTCCTCCTCCCCTCTAGCTCCAGCCGTGGCCTGGCCGGTTCATATACCCGCTGTGATCTGGAAGTTTCTTAACAGGCAGCGCTCTTGAGCTTCTCTCTCCTGATTTATCCTTTGGCGCACCACCCCCTCGCCGCCGGCCCGGCCCTTTGGGAATAGTGGGAGCAAGTCCCACCCTTGTGGAAGGACCGGGTGGACTCTTGGACGCGGAGACACTTGACCCCCCTGCTCTCTCAGGCTTGCTCTGTTCTGAGGGAAGGCACAGAGCTACGGCTCTACCAGGCCCGCCGGCCGGCCTTCCTTCTCCTTGGCACCCACCCCTCCCCAGCCCCTGGGCGTAGCAGTCAGGCAGAGGTGGTTCCCAACCCTGCTGTGGGTCCCAGCCAGCCTGACCAGTGGAGGTACCCACTCCCACGTGGGCTCCTGGCCTGTTCTTTCGGTGGGAGCTGAGTGGAGAGCAGAGGAGGCTCCTTCTGTTTCTCGTTGGGGAGGTGAGCTTTAATGGAGATCCCAAGTTTGAGACTTAGCCGATGGGGCAACAGGGTTCTCATGCAGCAGTTTGAAACTGAAGGTGTCATGAGACCCCTGGCTTCTCCTTGTGATGCTCCGAATGCAGGTGGGGGGATGGCATGGCGATGAGGAGGAGGGAGCACTCAGCTTCGGCCCTCATCCCTCCCACCTCTCCCCTGTCCCCTGCAAGGGCACAGTTGCATGAGAAAGCTAGCCTTGGACTTAGAGCTTCTTACAGTTAACCATCTGGAGCAGCAGGTTGCCCGGCACACTCTTCAAACCTCCTATAGCTCACAGCATAAATGTGCAGCTGAGAGGTGAGCTGGAGATCCTTCTGGAGGCTGAACTGAGCCAGCAGAGGCCTCCCCCTGCGGCTCTCCAGTGGGGCTGGGTGACCCCAGTTTGGGACTTGCGTATAGAGCTATATTTAATACCTCAAGGCTAGTGTGGTTCCGGGGAGCTGGGGCGATGGGATGAGGGGGTGTGGTTGACACCTCAGCAGGATTTGATTCTGGGAAGCCCACGCCCAGCCCCCAGCCCCCCTGCCCCCTGTGTTGTCTGCTTGTGTTACACACACCGATGGCAATAACTTCTTCCAGCTCCTCGGGAACGGGTGAGGCCTGCAGCCCGCACCGCCAGGGCGTCCCTCTCATGCTCCCGCTGGTCCTGCTCTGGCTGCAGAGAGTCCTCCCTCCTTCCTCGTCCTGCACCCACCTCCCTTTGTGGATGGGGCCTTGCCTTTTAAAATCCCGTGTTTCTGTGTCCCTCTCATCTGCTCCTTTCTCTCATCTGTCCTGGTCTTGCCGTGTGATAGGAACGTGCTTGTAAACTGCATAACAAATCTACTTTGTGTATATGTGTGTTTATGGGGGTGTCTTGTTATTTCGCTGGTTGCTGGACGCCTTTGTACGACCATTCGGAGTCTGAGCAGGCCAGGGGCTGACAACTAAAGTCAGGACCTGCCGCAGCGAGCCTGTTGGAGGGACCCAGCCACTCTCAGATGAGTGGCAGAGCTCCTATCTGGCCTCCTGTTGTTTTGTTTTTTGTTTTTTGTTTCTTTTTTTTAAGTAACTTGTGTGTATTTCTAACTGATCGTATTAAAAAAAACCCTAGTATTTCAGTAAAAATGCCTGTTGTAAGATGAACCTCCTGTAACTTCTATCTGTTCTTTTTTGAGGCTCAGGGAGAAACTAGCATTTTTTTTTTCCAAACTACTTTTTGTCACTGTGACAGTTGTAAATAAAGTTTGAAAATGCTTTCCACTCTGGTCTGGTTTCCTTCTTTCTTCCTTTGGAGCTGGCAGAGCACGGCACCAAGATGCCACTCTCGTGGGGGGCTGAGTTAGGAGGAGCTCCAGGTGAGGGTCCTTCCGCATCTTGCCTGCTGGCCCTTCCAGGGTGAGCCTGTCCATGGTTCTTGTCACCTGGCTGAATGAAAGCAGTCTTGTCTTCTGCACCAGTGGTCCTCAACTCCAGATGCATGTCAGCATCATCCGGAAAGCTTTTTAAAAGTACAACTACCTGGGTTCTACCCCTAGGGACTTGGATTTCAGTGGGCTAGGACGAGGTCTGAGAATTAGTTTTGCTTAGAATCATGGGGAGCTTTTAACACATGGCCCCAGTTTTATGCCACATTTCTAAGGGGAGAGAAACACCCAAGATCTCTCGTAAGGTCATTCACAAAGACTGGGGGTGAGGGACGGACGTATATGCAGCAAAAAGCGCTGGTAGTCGTTCAAAACATGTATTGAGTGCCTATGGTTGGTCAGGCATCGTTCGGAGGTTGGGGTAAACACAAGAGCAGTTTTCCCAGCCCTGAGGGCTCTGCTTTAGTGTAAAATGAGAAGCGTGGGGAGTTCAAGGCAGGGGAAACAGGATGCCCTGAGGATCTGTTGGGAGGGCCAAGGTGGACACCTGAAGAAGCGGGTGAGGAGCACGGAGAGAGTACTTCCAGCAGAGAGGAGGCTGGGAATGAGTGTAACTAGTGGGGGCAGGGAAATAGTGCCGGGAAGGCTGCTCGTGCCTGAAAGAGGTTGGATTTCTATGTGCAGGGCATAGAGCGGTATCATTTACATTTTTACACCATCTGGCCTATGGAGATGGGATTGGAGGGGACAGGATGGAAGACCCGGAGATCAGGAAGGAGGCTCTGTGGAGGCGGGAGTGCGAGGAGGCAGTGCTTTGTGGAAAAGGTGTTCTGACACTTTTCCAACATAAAGCTGGATGTTTTTGCCTTCACTCAACCAGCATCTGGGCTCATAACCACAGGGAGTAGAGATAATCAAGGGAATCTATGCTGAGAGTGTCCCCCAGTATTGATAGAATATGAATCCATTTTAACATTAGCCTAAACAAAACCATTAGCTTTATGCATCTGCTGTCCTGAGAATAACCTCAGCCCTCCATCATCTTCATCTTGGATTGTCCCTCTATTTCCTTCCAATGCCTGAGGATGAAATTTATTAGGACACAGCCACCTTGGAGATACCCCCTCCTAAAATGGTTTAATTCACAGATAACATCATTTACATAGAAAAATCCTATTAAATCTACCCCCCCCAAAAAAAAAAAAACCTACTAGAACTGACATGTGAGTTCATCAGGGTCGCAGGATCTGAGATGGATCTACACAACTCAACTGTATTTCTGTCTACTAGCCACGAACAATTAGAAGTTGACATTTAAAGTACACTTACAGTAGCATCAAAAATATAAAGTATAGGAATAAATTTGGCAAAGATGTGCAAAAGCTTTTCGAAGAAAACTACAAAACACTGCTGAGAAGGATTAAATTAGACCTACATCAACAGAGAGGTATACCGTGTTCCATGGATCTGAAGATTCGATGTTAAGATAGCAGTTGTCTCCAAATTGTTCTATAAATTCAACACAGTCAAAATACATCAGGCTTTTCTGCATAAATACACAATTCAATTCTGAAATTCATACGGAAACGCGAAGGATCTAAAATGACCAGAACAACTTTTATTTTTAATGTTTATTTATTCTTGAGAGAGAGAGAGAGAGAGACAGAGTGCAAGCGGGGGAGGGGCAGAGAGAGAGGGAGACACAGAATCCGAAGCAGGCTCCAGGCTCTGAGCCATCAGCACAGAGCCCGATGCGGGGCTCAAACTCACAGACCATGAGATCATGACCTGAGCCGAAGTTGGACGCTCAACCGACTGAGCCACCCAGGCGCCCCCAAAACAACTTTGATAGAGAACAAAGATGATACAAATCTCGACTTCAAACCTTACTTACTACAAAGCTACAGTAATCTAAACAGTGTAATATTGGCATCGAGACAGACAAATAGATCCATAGAGCAGACTAGGGAGCCCAGAAACAGACACAAGTATAGTCCATTAGTTCTTGACAGAGGTGCCAAGACAACTCAGTGGAGAAGGGAGTCTTTTCTCCATGTGGTGCTGAAACAATTGCATGGCCATATGCAAATATCCCCTAAGGACAGAAACAAAGTCTTCACTTCTGTTTCCCATCGTCTCCATGTGAGTTTCTAAATAGAATAATTACTCATTCAGGAAAAAAAATTGTTTTTCTATGGTTGGCCAGTTGCTTCAAGATTGTCCCCGCTTTATCCCAGTTCACCTCCTCTCTCCCTAAAGGAAGAGCAGCGTCCCTGTGTTATTCAGGTGGGCTCTGCTCAGCCCTCCATATGTAATTTTGGGCCAATTTCTTAATATCCAGGATCCACGGTGTTCTTTTCTGGTACGGCTTGCGCAGGGATGGGAAGACTGAGTACTCATTAGGTGCCCTCTAAGTCAAGAATTTTTATCTCTCTTTCCCTTAAAGATCTGGAAGTTAAGAAGCTAGCCCCTGACTTCTGTCCCCTGCCTTTTGCTCTGGGTTGTATGTACACAACTGAGTCAAGGGGAACCTCAAGGTGAAGACACCTCCCTAGCTACAAACACAACTCCCTTAGTCTGCCCCTTTTCTTCACCACCATGAAGGGGAAAAGCAGGAAAAAGAAGAGAATTTTAATGTCTTCTTTACCAAAATATTGGAGAGAAAAGGGGGAGATACCTCCCACAAAAGTGGGCCTGATGTCTGGCTCCTTTTTGATCCTTGGTCAGAGACCTGTTTGAAGTGATGGTTGAGTTTTGTATAGACTGGGGAGAGATTCCAGGTGGGATGCCAGCAAGTGCAAAGGCCCTGTGGTAGACACTGACTTGATTTTTCTTTCTTTCTTTCTTTCTTTCTTTCTTTCTTTCTTTCTTTCTTTCTTTCTTTCTTTCTCTCTTTCTTTCTCTCTCTCTCTCTCTCTCTCTCTCTCTCTCTTCCTTCCTTCCTTCCTTCCTTTCTTTTGGGAATGTCTGTGAAGCTACAATGGTTGAAGTGGAGAGAAAGAGAAGTAGCCGAGGTCAGATACCACAGAGCAGAGTTTAGAATCACATATGCCCATTGTGAGAAGCCCACTGGGTAAGGAAGCAGACTTATAAGACATCTTAGCCCCTGGAAATCCGCTGGCAAAATACAGTCAGTATTAATTGACCTGAGGCACTATCACATCCTGTAAGGGCACCTGTGTCACCAAACGAGGCTTAAATTAAATAGAATTTAATTTGTACATCTGTCCTTCAATTACTAAAAGGTGGTTATAGCTTAAGAAAATGGGCTCTGTGACCAGACTCCTGAATCTGTAGCTCAGCCCTGCCTCTTACTAGCTGTATGACCGTGGGCAATTTACTTTCCCTCTCTGTGCCTCACTTTCCTCATCTATGAAATGGATACCTTCTTAGAGTTATGGCAAGATTTAAGTGTATTTTTACAAGTAACATGCTTAGAACTGTACCCGGTACATAGTAAGTGCTCAAAATGTGAACCGTTGTGGTGGGCAGAACAAAGGTGATCACATCCTAATTCAGGAACCTGTGAATATGGTAGGTTCCCTGAAAAAACTGGCAATTAGCGTCGTGGGTGGAATTGAGGTTGCTCATCAGCTGACTGGCCTGGGAGGCCCTGGATGATCCAGGTGAGCCCAGTCTAATCACAGGGGTCCTTATAACGAAATAGGAAAGCAGAAGAGTGAGTGTCAGAGTCAGAGAGAAGTCGAGAGGTGAAATGCTTCCGGCTTTGAGGATGGAGGAAGGGTCTACTAACCAAGAAAGGCAGGTACCCCTAGAAAATGGAAAAGGCCAGGAAACACTGCTCCTCGAAACCTCCAGGAGGGACATGGCCCAGCCAGCATCTCGATTTTAGTCCAGCGACACCTATTTCAGACTTCTAACTGCTAAAGCGGTAAGATAATCCATTTGTGTTAAGTCCTACAATGCGTGGTAATTTGTGACAGCCACAATGGGAAACTAATAGAGCCGTCATTATTATAAATATGATGAGGATGATGACACAGACTGGAGAGCAGGGTGGTCACCAATGGGAGAGGGTTCCAGGCAGGCTAAGGCCTCTGTCTGGCACTGGAACCCACATAGTCCTAGGCTCGGAGTCTGCCTGTCACCAGGTGGAGACATCTGTCAGATGGAGGGGGCATCACTGGACTGAATAGATTTGAGGCTGTGAGTCCTTATTCTAGAATTTGGAAAATGAGTGATTAATGTATGATCTGCATGTTGCTATAGTCTATGAATCAGAATATTTATTAATTCTGCATAGAAGGTCCTACTTGGAAATGCAATCCTTTTGCAATACTTCCTTTGCTGTTTCCAACGAGAAAAACGTGAATTCCCTCTTGTCGAACGTTGGCTGCCGTTTTCTGAGCACTGGGCTACAGATTCACCTTTGTTTCTTCTAATTCTCAACGGCTTTGCAAAGCGTGGGTTTTTAGAGAGCGTTTCTTTTCTGTACAAACTCCATTTAGCAGCAATGGAAATTACACAAGACGGTAGAGTTGGGACCTCCCTTCAAACCCATCACAGAGGCAAATAATTATTTGCATTTTTACTTCCTTCCAGTCATTGTCCCTCTTACCAGAATGTACTCAGGGAATATCATTTTTCCCATGAAGGGGGCATTTTTAACGTTATTTACAGATGAGGAAGCTGAGGTCAGAAGGCTTTGAAATATACCAACTGTGGAATCAGAAAGAACAGGGTTGGAATCCATGGGGCAGCTGGCTTTCTGTGGGGTGGGGGAAGTCCTGTCTGTAGCATTTGCCATGTTCCCCCGTGGCTGATTCGTGGACAGGCTACTCAGGCTGGTGGAGTCTCGGCTTCCTTTTCTGCAAAACGGATAGAACTCCACACCAGGGCAGTGCCTAGTTCAGAAGCCCTCTCTACACTCCGGGGCCTCCCCTTCGTTCAGAAAAGAACGCTGGCTTCAGAAAGAGGGATCTCGTACAGTCTTTTTCACACTGAATCACGAATCCTTATTGGGTTGTGAAATCGATTTATTTATGGATTGCAACCAGAATCCTAACTAGGAAAAACTAGAATAGAACAGGAGGAAAAAAAATCAGAGTGCAGCAGGCATGGGAAGATTGTTATTCCCTGAGACCTTTCGTTCCTACGTCGCTATGGATGTGTGCACCAGGTCATGAAAAATCTTTTTCTTGCTGTTAAGTCACAGTTAAAGTGTTCTGAGAGCCACTGACTCGGTGAACCTGGCTGGCTAGAAAGCAGTGCCTTTACCTTACAGAGCTTCGGAACGTGAGAGAGGCAACTGAAGACACAGCCTGACCGCCTTCTCTGCAGTGGCCGTGGGGCTGGGGGGACGAGCCTGGGCAGGCCACAGTGCCCTTGGCGGCCTCCAAGGCCAGGGGTAGGCTCCAGGAGCCCTCAGGTTGCCGGAGAGCTTTGGCGGAGGGAGGGAACCTCGCACAAGAGAGAGGAGGAGGAAGCTGCACAGGAAACCCTCACTGCAAGCTCAGGGCTGCTGGAACCCACCACAGCAGCTACTCCACAACCAACAATAGCACCGTTAGATAAAAATAACGCATGGGGTCTGCAGCCCCGCCATGCAGGGCAGGGCCATGCTGTCTACAGGGTGGAAGTGTGGCCGGGGTCATGCTGCTTGGCGCCGTGCTTTGCCTTGATTTCCTGGTTGCTAATTAGAAGGCAGTTGTCCAGCCAGAGGTCACTTGGGCTGGTGCCAGGAGTGGGGCTGCCTGCCCCCGGGGTCTCTGGCCCCCTGCACTCTGGCAAAGGATGATATATATTTAAAAAAATCACTCCTGCTAAGACCTTGAGGCCTAAATGTACCACCTCTCTGAGGCGGACTTTCGCCTTAAAAGAGAAGGGCTTACCTGAAGCTTGTCTTCCTCAGGGGGGTGATCAGGGAGCTGTAAGGGATGGACGAGGCCTCCCCACCAGCCCTCAAAGCCTCTGCCTTGGCCAGGCAGTGGTCTGACACGGAGCTGACCCCAAATCACCTCCCGCTGTTCCCCAAAGGTCTCTCTCTCCAGGCTTCAGAGACAGGCTCCCCGGCTCCCCTCGGGGCGCCAGCTCAGCCAGTCCTGTGTCCTCCCACACCCTGGGGAATGGGGGGAGGCGGCCAGTGTCTCACCAAATGTTATTGTACTCCCACAACGCTCATTGAGAACTGGCAGCCACCTCTGAGCTGCAGAGACTAGGCTCCCCCGTTTGCTTTTGGCCTCAAAGCTTGCCAGCTAAGAAGCTGGTTTAGCCTGCTTCTCCACCTCCCCTACCCATCCCAGAAGCACCCACATCCTTCAAGGACTAACAACATCCACAGGGCCCTGTACCCTACAGTTTACATCTGACTTTCCTTCACTCACCCAGTACTTTTTCACCTGAAGTCTGTGGGTAGAATTCAGGGGCACGTGTGGATTTGGATGGGACAAAAATATACCCCCATATGGTCTCTAACTACTAAGTGAAACTGGGATTCCCACTAGTAGGAATGCAGGCGGCAACCCGCTGCAGGGCCAGCGGGCACCAGTGGAAATCCCACGCCCTCTCCCCTCCAGGGCCCGGTGGCGGCAGGAATCCACATCACCGTCCATAGTCATGGCTACTCAACATCACACCTGCCGCTGGCTTTCGGTAGAGCACACCGAAGGAGGATGGTTATGGCTTGAGCACAAACGCGCTAAAAGAAATCCGTTGATGGCAGTATCTCCGCATAATAGATTTCTTTGTGACCCTCCCCGTCTTTTTCCACGCATTGGAAGCATTCTTCTGAGAAGAGGATTAAAACTTCTTCCAAGCTGCGGGAAGGATCTGTGGCACGGAAAGATTAAGCACCCCCGAGGCCCTGGTGCAGGCGCCCTGAGCACAGCTAGAATACAGCGTGCAAAGGCAAGGAAGCCTCACCCATACCCCCCAGGGGCTCAGAGCCAAGAAAAATACCAATAAGCAAATAAACAATTGCAAAGTACCCTGACGGGCCCTGTGAGGGTGGAGACTGCTGGGACAGAAGGCAGATGGGGGAACTCGGGAGGGCCTTGAAGGAGGCGGCTGCTGCCTCCTCTCGGACTCAGTGGAGTCACAGCCACCTCTGGAAGGAGAGAAGAGAGCCCATCTCCCTAACCCGTAGCGGACTCCTCCTGAATGACTCGGGGGGCTCTGGGTGCAGGGGGCTTCTTCCTGGGCCTGCTCCGTCGCACTGCCAGCCCAGAGCCAGGCCTGTCCCCCTTGCCTTGGCCTGAGACGTTTCCCAGAATACAGAACTTCCAGCGCTAAAACTAGGAGTCATGGGCAAACCGGTCACCCTCCTTGGAAGCCAAACCCCACCCTTTTCTCCTAGGACTAATTCAACTGCCTGGAATTCGTCTCAGCTTATTCCCAGAAGCACCTTCTCTGTTTGTCCACCTCTATCCAGGTCTCTGGCTCCTGTTCTCTCCCCTCTCCCCATTTCCTGCTTTAGCTCCCAAGCTGGCCGATGTCCTCAGCTCCTGATGGTCAAGTGATTTGAACTTCTGACTCCCCTGGGGCCTGCCGCGAGCACTACTTGCGCTTGGTTTTTAATTGGGGCATAATTTACATAAAGTGCTCGATTCCCAGGTGAATAGCTCAGTGAAGGTTTCTACACCCACTAAACCACCAGCCGGGGCCAGATCTCGAATGCTATCACACCCCAGGAGGCTTCCGAGTGCCCCCTTCGCTGCCCATTACCCCTCCGAAGGGTCACCGCTCTTCTGACTCCTGCTGCCTTCACGTTGACAGAGTCACGCACTCCGTACCTGTTAGGGGCACACACACCTGCCCTGTTGAAGTTGCTTGTGACACCAGCGCTGCCAGCCCGGCTGGGAGAGGCCCCTTCAGCAGACCTTCCGGCTAGAGGGAATAAGTAGCCTCATTTTCCAGTAAGGGCACCAGGAATCTAGAGGGGCTGGTTCACTTGGTCCTACATTTGACTGGTGGTTACTGGGCTCAGGGACACAGCCTGTGGAGGGCAGGCAGAAGTGGGGATAGAACCCAGAAACCCAGGGCGACTTCCTTCCTCTAAGCCATGTGGCCTCCTTCGGGGAAAACCCAGGACAGACTCCCTCTGGCTGGGAGGCTTTGCCTGGGAAACGCCGAGTGTGTGTCCCTTGTTTCCTCTGCTTCTCCCCCGCCCAGGTGCCCCTCACACCTGAATATGCCTCAGTGTTTGCTGTACATTAGAATTACTGGGGGAGCTTAAAAACAAAACAAAACAAAAAAACAACTCTCAGTGTCCAGGCCTCACCCTAGACCAGTGAAATCAGGGTCGCTGGGCGTGAGACCCAGGCACCAGTAGTTTTAGAAATTCCTCAGGCAATTCTAATATCCTCAGCCAAGTTTGCGAGGAGGAAGCTCTTGCCAAACTTCACAGTGTATATGAATTTTCTGGGGCTCTTGTTAAAATGCGGATTCTGATTCAGGAGGTTTGGGGTGACCTGAGATTTGGTCGGTCTTTCTTTCTTTCTTTCTTTCTTTCTTTCTTTCTTTCTTTCTTTCTTTCTTTCTTTCTATGTTTGTTTATTTTTGAGAGAGAGAGACAGAGCACAAGTGGAGGAAGGCGCAGAGAGAGAGAGGGAGACACAGAATCCGAAGCAGACTCCGAGCTGTCAGCACAGAACCCAACACAGTGCTCGAACTCATGAGCCGTGAGATCATGACCTGAGCTGAAGTCAGACATTTAACTGACTAAGCCACTCAGGTGCCCCGAGATTCTGCATTTCTAACAAGCTGTTGAGTAAGGCCAATGCTACCAGTACAGGAAAACCGCCTTAAGCAGCAAAGATCTAGAGGACCATTCAGCATCCCCATTCTTCTTCATATAAATATATTTTGCAATGATTCATGTTTCTTTTTTTTCCCTCCAGTTTGTCTTTTCAAAAGAAGGCTCACCCACCTGCCCAAATAATTATGTTTACCCACCTTTACCAGGAAAGGGTGTGATGATTTATCATTTGCTTTCTAGGTGCCAAACATGGTCCTCAACAACTTTGAGGATAAAGAGGTGAAAAAACATGAAAACATTGGGTAGAGACAGAGCAGAGCTAGAGTATCTGGTCTCCATCCAGGTGGGGCTTCAGAAGCAGATGAGAAAAAATGAAAGGGTTACAATATCCAGCAAGGAAATGGATGAGAATTTGTCACAAATGATTAACTACAACATCCCACAAATTTGAGAAGGCTGCTAGATCCCCCTGCTCAAAAGCTGAAGAGAAATATATACCTAGATACAACAAATAAAATATAGAACAACTGATGGGCGCCTGGGTGGCTCAATCGGTTGAGTGTCCAACTTGATTTCGGTTCAGGTCTTGATCCCAGGGTCGTGGGATTGAGCCCCGCGTCTGATTCTGGGCTGGATACGGAGCCTGCTTGAGATTCTCTCTCTTCTTTCCTTCCTCTCTCTCTCTGCCCCTCTCCTCTGCTCATGCTCTCTCTAAAATAATAAGATATGATAAATAAAATATAGAACAACTGAGACAAAAAGAAAACCCTAAAAGCAGTCAGAAAAAAACTGGATTTTAACTCCAGTGGATTTAATATTGAAGTGACTCCTGAACTGCCCCCCCCCACACCCAAAACAAAGCCCACTTTGAGGAGTGCTGGCCTCAATTTAGTGATGAGGTAGCTCAGAGTCCACAGTATTAGTGGCAGTTTTAACTTCAAAGTACCAAGGTTTTTTGGGGTAAAGCATCTATCCCTCCCTCTCTACCTGCCTTTAAAATTGTGACTATGAAGCTTTTGGGTCTAAATAAAACTTACCTTGGAGTGTGCAAACCTTACCCAGTCTTTAGTACAAACTGAACTAGAAAAAAGTCCATTTCATTATTTTTCAAAAAAAATTTTTTTAACGTTTATTTATTTTTGAGAGACAGAGAGACAGAGCGTGAGCAGGGGAAGGGCAGAGAGAGAGGCAGACACAGAATCTGAAGCAGGCTCCAGGCTCTGAGCCATCAACACAGAGCCTGATGCGGGGCTCGAACCCACAGACCCTGAGATCATGACCTGAGCCGAAGTCGGCCACTTAACCGACTGAGCCACCCAAGAGCCCCTATTTTTTTTTTAATGTTTATTTTTGAGAGAGACAGTATGAGCGGGAGGGTCAGAGGAACCCTGAGATCGTGACCTGAGCCTAAGTCAGATGCTTAATCAACTAAACCACCAAGGTGCCCCCCAAGGTCCATTTAAAAAATCTCTGCCTCCTATCTCTTGTTCTCTGATTCCTTTTCCTGCCCAGTCAGACCTTCAGCAGAACTTCCTTCCCAAACAGCCCTTCCATCTCTCACCGCTGTTCCAACCCCACCCCAGGCTGGCTGCACCACCACAGCCCGGGACTACGGTGTGGCTTCTCACCAGAAGCGAGAAGTGCAGGCCAGCTAGAATGTCTTTAAACAGCCCGCAGAAGAACCTCCCCAGTCCTGGCTCACTTCTCCAACCTTTACCCAACGCCACCAGCCAGGTTTAGGCTCTGGGGTCCTGGCCCAGGGGGGCCAGGGGTGTCCCCCAACAGTCCTGCCACCAAAGACAATTTCCCCCCAGAGGTGAGGGCTTTGCCCCTGGAGGATCAGTGCCGATCTGAGGGTCCGATCCTCCTGTTCCTTCATCTCGTCTGGGGGAAGACAGACTGTATGGCAGGCTCAATGACACCCAACAGGACTCCCCAGATCCTCTTGCCCATTGTCATTCCCCAGCAGGTCTGTTAATTAGGAACCAGTTGATGAGTACAGCAGGTTCTCTTCGGAAGCCTGTGTCTCTTTGGAAGGAGGAAACCAGGAGCCGCTACATTGCGTGAAATCTCTGGAAGGCTCAATTCCATTGCCCCAGCTGGACGTGTGGGCCGTTGTGGGCCAGCAAGACCAGCTCTTGATGGGAGGCGGCCTTGTGTGAGGGCAAAAGGATGCATTTTGGAGTTAGACCTGGTTCGAGACCCTTACTCTCCTGTCGCTCACCTGCTGACCCTGTGACTCAATTTTCTGTGTTTCAGTTTGCTTATCGGTAAACTGGAGGGAGACCATAGCCAATTGGGGTACTTACTACAAAGATCGGGTATGTATAGCATCTGGCATTTGGGTATGCATTCAGGTCCAAGTCATCCTCTATCATCATGAGGATTACATGAAATGACACACATGGAGGGAAGGGGACAGCTAGTCAGCTCCTGGTCCACAGAAAGTGCTCGCCAAATGTTGTAGGTTTTTCCCTTTCTTTCCTTTCTTTTTTTTTTTTTTTTTTACATTTATTTATTTTTGAGAGACAGAGCATGAGCAGGGGAAGGGCAGAGAGAGTGAGGAAGACACTGAATCTGAAGCAGGCTCCAGGCTCTGAGCTATCAGCACAGAGCCCGACGTGGGGCTCGAACCCACAGACCGTGAGATCATGACCTGAGCTGAAGTCGGCCGCTTAACCGACTAAGCCACCCAGGCACCCCTCTTTCTTGATGACCTCCTCTCTGGTGCCCAACAGGCCATTTGTCTGCTCTTCCTTCATGCCAGGTGACAGAGGAGTAGGGGCAGGACGGGGGGTGGTCAGGCCTGAGCTCACAAGCTTGCAACCCCTCCATGGCACCACTCTTTCCAGACAACCTCCTGTGACCACTTGCAGTCTGCACCTTTGTTACAATTCCTAGGACCAAGATCCCTCTGACCTTAGCCCCGCGTACTTATCTTCGGTGTTGGGGGCGGGAGAGAGAAAAAATGTTGGCGTGTGGAGTTGTTCGCGATGGCCCGGGCTCACAAGCTGCCACAGATAATCGCCGTTTATCAACTCATTGGAAAAAGTGACTGCAATTGCATTTCACACATCAACAAAGAGGAAAAAGAAAAGCCCCATTGGAATGTCTGAGTCACTCTTCAGAGCCTTTAAATTACCCATTTGTTATGACCCTTCTCCTTTCTGCCTGCCATGCAGGGACCAGCAGGGTCACACGAGCCGGGCTGGCGTTTGCCTGATGCTTGCCAGCCTGGCTCAAAGTCCATACAGATCGCCTAGGACTCTGTTTGGGGCTTAAAATAGACCAGGATCAGTGGGGCTTGGGGAGTCATTCTTTAACGGCTCAGTGCTCTGGGCTGACTGGCGACTTGGGCATGTATTTACACACACACAGAAGCTAGGAGGAAGGAGGAGAAGACCGCAGTCAACAAGGAGACATGCTGTCACTTGGGGCCAGCCTTCGTGCACCGATGTAAAGTTTGCTTGTTTAAAAACCCATTGCTTTACTTAAAAAAAGGTAGAAAGGTTGAGCAGTGACCCTTCCTACAGCATCATCTCTCTCCTGCCTGGTGCGTGCAGCCCAACATCCCATTTGCAGCAATCCATATACCCCCTGGAAACTGGGTATAAGTCCATTACTGGTGTCTAAGAACAGATCCTAAATTCGCAGAAACGGTGGTTTTAAAAGTATTTTTTGGGTCATGGACTCCTTTGGGAATCCGATGGGATCTATAAGATTTTTCCCCACAAATACCAACAAATTGGTTGACAGTTCCGGAGAATTCACAGGCTCCCCTGAGAGGCACGGTGTCCCTGGAACCAAAATTGGCCCAGAAAGACTTGTTTTCTGAAGAAACCCTGTGGTGAATTTGTCTATGAAGTGTCCTTCCATCCCAGGACTACCCCGTCCCACCTCACCCCTTTAGGTGTGTTTCATAAGATTCATCTTGGCAAACAGGGTTTTTCCTCATGGGAGGAGTAGCTCCCACACTGAGACCTGTGGGCTCCCATCCCAGGTCTTCATGCCCCCAGACCCTTCCTTTCTGCTCAGTCAGATACCAAGACCTCCTTCCCAAACCAGGAAGCCAGATCAGGCCAAGTTCAGTACAAAGTGCCCACGATCAGGGCCTGGTGGGGAACCTGACCTCTCACAGGTCACCCCTCATGCCACCAACACCAAGGCTGTCTTAGATCTCTCAGCCAAATACCCCTGGTCCTTCAAAGGAAATGCTATTGGAGGGCAGGGAATGGCGGGTCTCCCAGGTGAAAGTGCGCGCTCTCAGATACCCAGGGCTTCTAGAATCTTGGCCACCATCCACGCATTCTTGGACTCGGTCACTAACTCAGTGGCTACAGTGGGTGGTGAGCAACAGGTCCAGGCTGGAGAAGGCTGGGTTTACAAAGCCGTGTTCTGCCCGCCTGTCTGTCTGTGAACTTTGGAACGCTCATCTACCACAGCCATACAGCAATTATCAATAATGATAACAATGATTTCTTACTTTTGTATGACATTTTACCCTCTGCAAAGTGCTTATGTATACATTCTTTTCATGCAGTAAAATTAGACATAGAATGTCCCATTTTAGCCATTTTTAAGTGTCTGATTCAGTGGCGCAAGGTATATTCACTGTATTGTATTACTGTCTGTTTCCAGAACTTTTTCATCACCCCCAACAGAAACTATAAACTGCTTTCTGTCTCTACAAATTTGTCTCTTCTGGGCACTTCATATAAGTGGACTCATACAATATTTGTCCTTTTGTGTCTGGCTTATTTCACTTAGCGTAATGTTTTCAGATTCATCCGTGTTGCCTGTTTCAGAATTTCCCTCCATTTTACAGCTGAATAATATTCCATGGTATTGGATATATTGCATTTTGTCTATCCATCTCTCGCTGGAGGTTAGCATTGTTTCCACCTTTTGACTATCGTGAATAATGACGCTTGGTGTGCGAGTGTCTGTTTGGGTCCCTGCTTTCAGTTCTTTGGGCTATCACCTAGGAGTGGAGTTGCTGGATCACATAGCGATTTTATTATATTCTCCCTTTCACGTTGTAATAAACAACTCTCACTTGATTGTAACTGTTTTCAACATGTGGATACCAAAGCTCAGAGAAGAGAAGGAAATAAAATCACTCGACAGAGGTTTCAATGTAGGAATTGTGAATACTCCCGTGCCCAGGGCTGAGTCTAGGGTGAGGCAAGCGAGGCTTCTAAGGTGCAGAATTCAGGAGTGCTCGCTCTCCGGTTTGCACGACGCCTTGCCGTGGACAGCTTTGCTGCTAAGCACAAAGCCTATGGCCCAGTATAGTTTTAGGGGCCATTAAAATGTTTTATTTTAAAATCATAGGGAAAATGTGAATATAATCCAGCTTGGGTTATATTAGTCTTTTTACTAACATGGTTTAAAAATATAATTTTTAATGTATGTATTTCTAAGAAGGAAGGGGTCCACAAAAGCAAAAGTGCCCAGGGCCCTGTAGTCTATCACGGCCCCTGTCCTGAGAGTGAGCATCCTATCAAGAGCATGGGATTGAAGGAGGCTCTCATCTTTAGGTTCCTGCAAGGACAAACCTGCACTGTCACTAAACCCCAGAGTGTTGCCTCCTTAAATTCTGTGCCCTACGCACCTGGGTTGCCTCACTGAGGTCTTGTCCTGCCTGGGGTTTGACCAAGCTGGGTGGTTCCTCCTGGCACTCTGGAAAATGAGGTCTCAGGCGAGGGCTTCTCACTTGATAGCACATTTTGTGTTACTAAGGGCAGGAGTCAGGCCAAGGGAAGCCAGGTTTAGGCATTAGAAGGCTAGATGTTTCCCGATGGGGCGTCACTAGAGGGATCGTGATGAACCCCGCACCGAGGCAACTTCACAAAGAACATTTACAACCCTTACTCCATTTGCCACATCTGTAATTTTTAAAAATTTATTTATTTTGAGAGAGAGAGAGAGCAGGGATGGGGCAGAGAGAGAGGAAGAGAGAGAGAATCCCCAACAGGCTCCACACTCTCAGTGCAGGGCTCAAACTCACAAACTACGAGATCATGACCTGAGCCCAAATCAAGAGTTGGATGTTTAACTGACTGAGGCACCCCAGCAGCCCTATGGTTATTTTACCTAGAAAGTCTCTATTTGTATTCATTTCCAAACCATGAGCTCCTTCTGCCAACCCTTAAGGACCAGAGAAGGAAAGATTTCCTTTCTAATGGTCTACCTCTGGGTTCATAATCTTTCTTATTTTCTTGCCCATTCAAGGGACCCCACTCACCCCCACTTCACAAGACTTGTTCACATTCACTGCTTCGGGCAGAGGGCAATTGGGACGACAAGATACATCTCACTTATGAATGAGTTCATTTGGCAAATCTTTAACAAGCACCCACTCTAGGCTTAAGGGCTGGGACTACGAAAGCAAACAGAACAGTAAAAACTCCCCGCTTTTGTGGACCTTACATTGTAGAAGGAGGACATAGACAACAAAAAATAAATATCAAACCTACAGTGGGCCTGATAGTGATATGTAATGGAGGAAAATGAAGCAGGGAGTAAGGAATGTGGGAGGGAGCCGGGGGGAGGTTTTAGAACCAGTGGTCAGGAGAGGTCTCCTGGAGAAGTTCCATTTTAGCAAAGACCTGGGCAGCGTGAGGGACCCAGCCACATAGAATCTGGGAAGTGCATTCCAGGGAGAGGAAACTGCTAGTGCAAGGGCCCTGAGGCTGGAGCGTGCCCGGCTGAGGACAGTCACTGCTGTGTCCCTAGGGGTTGTTTCTTCTGTATAGAATCAAATGAGAGTCCCTGCTGACGACCCCAGTTCTCAGGTCCCAGGTCATAGTGACCCTCTTTTCTAAGAGTCACAGACCTGGCTGCATCAGATCCTGTGTTCCAGGAGGTTCTATCAGTGGTCTGGTCTGTTCCCAAGTGGAGCTGTGACACGGCCTCAGGAGCCTTGGGGTGGGCCCAGTTGCCCCCACCTACCTCGGCACCACACGCACACACAGATGCAGAGAAAACGGTTGGGGACAAGACGGTGAAGCAGATGTGTGGGTAGGAGGAAACAGGTAAAGCCCAGGGATGGGTCCACACGGGCAGAGGGAGAGACCAGTGAGACGGCCGCCAAGATGGAAAGTGGGAAGCTGAGACATCACCCTGGGTTCGCCCTCCAGCCCGGCCATGTACTAGCTGCATAACTTTGAGCAAATCATCCCAGAGTCCCAAGGCTCTCTCTCTTCACCTCTAACCTGGAGACTATCATCTCCACCCTACCTGCCTCTCCACACTGTTGTGAAACTACAGGGGAACCTACGTGGAAATGTCCTGCTGGCTGTCAGATGCCATGTACATGCATGTGGTTATGACCCTGCCTCAGCCGGGGCTGCCTCAGCCACAAGCCATGACTTAGCCGGCTTCCTTGGCCTGGTGCCTTGTCACTCAGCTCTGTGGCTGAGCCCCCACCTCTGTCCGCCCAACATGGGTTCCACCCAGCAGCTCTCCTTCCTGTTTCCTCCTTCTCTCACCCTGTAAGTTTTCCTATTGAGTTGGTTACTCTGAATCAGCCCATCTTCCATTGGCTTCTCAAAAATCTGCATTTTCCCTAAAGCTCCTTTGCTCTATGAAAGTCCCCACCTTCCCTCAATGACTTGGCTCATCTACAGCCTCCCCTGTTGGAGGCTACCCCAACTGTGCATGCTGATGAAAACAGCTACCACTCCATGTTGGGGAGATTCTACGCTGTCCTTCCTCCCAATGTTTAAAGACCCCGGCTTGATTCTTCATCAGGGGTGACCTCTTGGGCCACAACCAGTTGGCTTGGCTGAGAACTGTGTAACATTGCTCAGCTGTCCCTTGAATCCATCCTTTCCCTCTCCATAACCAATCTTGGTCCCTAATTTAAGTCCCCATCCTCTCAGGAGATTATTGCCAACGTCTCCTGACTCTTCTTCCTAAACTTCTTCTATCTCCCTAACCAAGCCATCACCCCCCCCCCACCCCGTCCTCAGAGTAAGCCTTTAAAAAACTGATCTAACTCCCTTCTGCCTCAAAATTGTTCATGCCCCCAAATAGTCTATGGGATGAAACTAATCTCTTAGTCTGGCATCCATGGCCCTGCACAACTTGACCAAAGCCCTTCCCCAGCTCGCATGCTCCATGCAATGTGGCGGGCAGCCTCTGAGATGGCCCCAGTCATCTCAGTCTCCTGGTATTTGCAGACTCATGTGGATTTCCTCCTCTCGAGAGTTTCTGGCTGAGGTGATTTGCTTCTACCACAGGAGTAAGGCAGAAACAGTGGGATACCAATTCTGAGATTAGGTCACAAGACACTATGGCTTCCATCCTGCACACTCCCCTCCCTCTCACTTGCCCTAAGAGAGTGCAACTGCCATCTTGTGAGGTGCTCTGCAGAGAAACCCACAAGGTTGGGAACTGAAGGAGGCTGCGGGCCAAGTGCCAGTGAGAAGCTAAGGGCCTTTGGCCCAAGAGCCCATGAGAAATTAAATCCCATCAACAGCTACATGAGTGAACTTGAGAGCAGATCTTTTCCTAGTGGAGCCTTCGGAAGAGCCCCCAGCCCTGGGCTGCCCTCCGACTGCAGCCATGTGAGAGGCTTCGAACCAGAGTCACCCAGCCAAGCTGTACTCAAATTCCTAACCCCAAACTGAGGCAATAAGTGTTGGTTGTTTTAACAAGTTTTGAGATCATTTGTTAAACAGCAATACATAATTAATGTGATACAGTCTTGCTAAGTCTCCAAAAACCACTCCAGAACTTAATACTACTATAAATTCTATTTTTTAATTATTTATATTTTATTGTTCATTTTTGAGAGAGTGAGGGAATGCATGCACATGAGCAAGGGAGGGACAGAGAGAGAGAGAAAGAGAGAGAGAGACTCTCAAACAGGCTCCATGCCCAGCACAGAGTCCAAGGCAGGGCTTGAACCCACAAACCATGAGATCATGACCTGAGCTGAAATCAAGAGTTGAATGCTTAACCAACAGGCACCCCAATACTACTATAAATTCTTGACCAGCATTTTCCACAAATCTGTCCTACAGCCTCACATCTTACTGTTTCTCTGGGCACCTCAACCATCATCTCTCCACAATAAATACTGCTAATCATCCCAACTCTCTTCAGATTTCTAGGCCTCTTACCACCGAACCTTTGAAGACTCCTTCCCAATATGCATACCCCTTGCTCCCAGTAGATGGTCTCATGGAGAATATGAAAGCTATCAGATGGGAAGTCTCTTACTTTACCACCCTAAAGTGACAAACTTATCTGCTTCAGCACCCACCCAACCATTCATTCCTCTATCTTCTTACAATAGAGGGTAGCTTCTTACAATGGGTCCCAATCCCTCTTCCAGGGGTCTAGATGCCATCCCACCCCCCTACATTTGCAATTATCCCATCTTTCTCCTGTATCTGCAATCCCTCCCTCTCCTTCCCAATAACATTTCAGGTCACTCAGTTCTTTCTCATCTGAGCAAACATGTCCTTGATCCCACAACCCCCTCCAGCAACCACCACCCTCTCCCTCTTCCTTCTACAACCAAATTCTTGTCATGTCTTCTACATTTCCTTCCTTCCCATTCACTCCAGTCTGGCTTTTGTCCTAACCACTCCACCAAAATATGTCTCTCCAAAACCAACGGTGACCTAGAGGTTGCTACATCCAACCAACATTTTTCAGACCTCATTGTTTTTGGCCTTCAGGAACATTGAAATGTTGACTTCTCTGGGCTTCAAGTCTCCCTCCAGCTTCTTATTAATAGATTCTGTTGCTGCTTCTCAACCTCCAATGGAGGAATGCCTCAGCCTTGGTCCCAGGCCCTCTCCTCTCCTCCCACCCTACACAATTTCCTGTTCCCAGGCAATCCCAGCCACATCTTGAATAATGTCTCTGCATCTATGACTCTCAAATTTGCACCCCAGCCCAGACTTCTCTGAGCCCCAGGTCTATATCCCCAGCCGCCTGCCATCCACTCAGATGGCTCACAGGCACCTTATATTCAACATGTCCAAACTTGAATTCATGTCATAAACCCCACAATTGGCATTTCTCCAGTGTTTTAGTTCTCAGTGAATTGCCCAAACCAAAAATCTGGTAATACTTCTTGGTTACCGTTCTCTATTCTGCCTCCTAAAAGTACCCATCATTTGCTTTCCATCACCAGGAGGCCAAGCCACCATCTTCTGTCACCTGTGGTGGAACGATAGTCTCCTTCTCCTCCTCTTCAAAGAAATACCCTCATACTCCAGGGTTCTCACCCCTAGATGTGCCTGCAGTACTTTAAAAATGCACTGATACCAAAATCTCATCCCAGACCAAGTTTTTTTTTATAATAGTTTATTTTCAAATTGGTTTACATATAACACCCAGTGTTCATCCCAACATGTGCCCTTTTTAATGCCCGTCACCCCTCTCCCCCCTCCCGTATCCCCCTTACCCTCAGTTTGTTCTTAGTCTTTGAGAGTCTCTTATGTTTTATCTCCCTTCCTCTCTGTGTCTTTTTTTCCTTTCCCCTTTTCCCCTCCCCTGGTTTTTGCTTAGTCTCACAAAGTCCACCTATTCGTGTAAACATATGGTATCTGTCTTTTTCTGACTGACTTATTTCATGTAACATAATACCCTCCAGTTCCATCCATGTTGCTACACATGGCCAGATTTCATTTTTTCTCATTGCCACATAGTAGTCCATTGTATATATGTACCACATCTTCTTTATCCATTCGTCAGTTGATGGGCACTTGGTCTCTTTCCATGATTTGGCTATTGTCGAAAGTGCTGCTATGAACATTGGGGTACACGTGCCCCTATGCATCAGCACTCCTGTGTCTCTTGGGTAGATTCCTAGCAGTGCTGTTGCTGGGTCATAGGGTAACTCTATTTTCATTTTTTTGAGGAACCTCCACACCGTTTTCCAGAGTGGCGGCACCAGTTTGCATTCCCACCAACAGTGTAGGAGAGTGCCTGCTTCTCCACATCCCCGCCAGCATCTATAGTTTCCTGATTTATTCATTTTAGCCACTCGAACCGGTGTAAGGTGTTATCTCAGTGTGGTTTTGATTTGTGTTTCCCTGATGATGAGTGACTTTGAGCATCGTTTCATGTGTCTGTTGGCCATCTGAATGTCCTCTTTGGAGAAGTGTCTATTCATATCTTCCGCCCATTTCTTCACTGGATTATTTGTTTTTCAGGTGTGGAGTTTGGTAAGTTCTTTATAGATTTTAGATACTAGTCCTTTATCCGATATGTCATTTGCAATTATCCTTTCCCATTCCGTCGGTTGTCTATTAGTTTTGTTGGTTGTTTCCTTTGCCGTGCAGAAGTTTTTTATCTTGATGAGGTCCCAATAGTTCATTTTTGCTTTAAATTCCCTCACCTTTGGAGATGTGTCACTTAGGAAATTGCTGCGGCTCAGGTCAAAGAGGTTTTTTCCTGCTTTCTCCTCTAGGATTTTGATGGTTTCCTGTCTCACATTCAGATCCTTCATCCATTTAGAGTTTATTTTTGTGAGTGGTGTAAGGAAGTGGTCTAGTTTCATTCTTCTGCAAGTTGCTGTCCAGTTCTCCCAGCACCATTTGTTAAAGAGGCTGTCTTTTTTCCATTGGATACTCTTTCCTTCTTTGTCAAAGATTAGATGGCCATATGCTTGCGGGTCCATTTCTGGGTTCTCTATTCTATTCCATCGCCAGACTAAGTTTTTAAAACAATCTCTGGTAATGGGCTCAAACTAAATCATCTTTATTAAAAATTTCCCAGCTAATTCTAACGTACAGACTCCCTGGTCTAACTGGTCTCCCCACATCCATCACTACTCCACTCCATTTTCCACTGGGCCGTCAGGAGCAGACAAATCTCATTATGTCACCCTCCCCCATTGCTCTTAGGATAAAGAGTGAAGCCTTCTGGTCCTGTGCCATCGCACTCTGTCTGCACCGCGTAAGCCAGGGTGCTCTATTGTGTACTACTTTCAGATATGCTGGACCCTATGCTTTTTCTACTTCAGCACTGCCATGTATGCTGTTCCCTCTTCCTGGAATGTTTTACCTGCCTACTCAGCTCATCCATGTCTTCCCTGGGGAGGCCTTTCCGATTCCCAGATCAAGTAGGCCTCTGTCACCTCATTCATGCCCCCGTAAGCTCTTCTTCCCCTTCACAGACTTGGCACAATTGTATAGTTCTTTGTGGGAAGTTTGTTTAATTCACGTTTTTCCACTAGAAGGAGAGAAGGATCATTTCTGCTTTGCTACTTTCTGCACTCCTAACACTGAACCCAATTACCTGGAACCAAGTAAGTTTTAAGGAAAAATTCACAGGATGATAATAAATACATGTTCCTTCATACCCCCATAGTTTCGTATATTTTTCTGTCTGTCTGGTATGCACCAATCCTGTCCACAGCCTCCTCATTTTTCCTCCTGGCAGACTCCTACTTTTCCTTCCTGACCCAGTTTAAAAAGTCCTTCTCAACAATTCCTTCCTAGTTCCTTAAGGAAGAGTGAGTTTCCCCTTCTCTGTGAGCTAATAGATTTTTCCCGTGTCATAATTTAATTAACTTGCTTATGGACCTTCTTCCTGCTGCAGCTGGACTTCATGATCATGTCCCTTCTTCTCAGGTTAATAACTCATTTGCTGGATGAATAAACAAATAAGCTCATGAGATCACATCACTTAACTGTAACTTTAAGGTGAGGAACTTACATATGAATTGCCTCCCACCATATGTGCTAAGCTCTTGGGTCACATGTAATGTTCTTATGCTGCATCCCTTTGGAAGAGCTTTCTGGATTTTCTTCTTGTGCCTCTCCAGCCAGGTCCAGAGTAGTTCTTTGATGCAGGCTACTGGTTGGGTTTCTATAATGGGAAAGGGTTTCTGGGGATGGGGAGGGGAGATAAGTTCCAGTTCTGTCCCCTCTTCCCATTCCTGATGAGCTGTTTTCCTGGGGGAGCCTGACTCTGCTTTTTGGTGCCACTTTGAACCACCCCATTGTTTAAAGCCAGCAGGCCAGGCCTTAGTTCCAGACTAAGAATCATAAGTAGGGGCGCCTGGGTGGCTCAGTTGGTTGAGTAGCTGACTTCGGCTCAGGTCATGATCTCACAGTATGTGGGTTCGAGCCCTGCGTCGGGCTCTGTGCTGATGGCTCGGAGCCTGGAGCCTGCTTCGGATTCCGTGTCTCCCTCGCTCTCTGCCCCTCCCCTGCCAGTGCTCTGTCTCTGTCTCTCAAAAAATAAATAAATGTTTAAAAAAAATTAAAAAAAAAAGAATCATAAGTAGAGGGATGCCTAGGTGGTTCAGTTGGTTAAGCATTCAACTTCAGCTCAGGTCATGATCTCACAGTTCATGGGTTCGAACCCTGTGTCGGGCTCTGTGCTGACAGCTCATAGCCTGGAGCCTGCTTCGGATTCTTGTGTCTCCCTCTCTCTCTGCCCCTCCCCTGCTCATGCTCTGTCTCTCAAAAGTAAATAAGTGTTAAAAAAATATTTTTAAAAAGAATGAAAAGTCAACACCAAGCCCAGGATGGACTGAAGAGAGTGTCTGCATCAAGGTGAGGAAACGAGGGAGAGACGCTTCATGGCCAGGATCCAACCGCCTTAAAATGGGAGTTCCTCGTATTTTCCTTCAGCTGCTCCCTCCTTACCAAGGCACTCAGCCTAGGAAAGAGCCTCTTCTCAGCACTGCCCTGGTACATCTGTGGTAGGAGGCCTGCTGTGTTGGTTCATGTCTGCTGACCAAGTGGAGAGAAGCAGAAGCAGGGCTGGGCAGGGCCAGGGGAAGTCATCCGGGGAAGTGCAGCTGAGGGCCCCCTCCCAGTACAGCCCCACCCTGCCTGACCTCAGGCCCACTTTCTCTTCTCTTGACCAACTCCATCACCTGAATTACATACGTGATGTGGAGGAAAGGCCTTTGGAGGAGGACCACCTGCCGTGTGTTAGGAACAGTGCCGAGGGAGTGGGCAAGACACACCTTTTCCAGGTCAGAGAGATGGAACAGGGTTGATATTATGGATGATGATAGTAATAATAGTAACTAATATTTACTGAAGATTTCCAAAGTACCAGGCTAAGCAAGTACTTTATACAAATTATTATAGTTGTTATATGTAAGCACCTACTCCTCTTCAAATGTTCTCTGAGAACCCTCTGCATGTGGTGGACACAGGACTAGTGTGTACATGAGACACTCTTCTAAATCACCTTGACCCTCTGGGCCTCACTGTTTCTGGGGCTCCTGGCTACTGCTTGTGCTCCAGCTGCTTCTGTGCAACCAGCTCAGCATCACCTACCTCCAGCTTCCAGGGGCACCATCTTGGAAGCCCTTCACCTCATTGCTGCCCTGTGTATCTCTCCTTCCTACCTTGGGGCTTCCATGTTGCCTCTGAGGTGTGAGGTGCCACTAAAGAGCCTCATACATGCAACCCCAAAGCATGAAGTTGGGCAGATCTTTGACCAATGGAGACAGTGGACACATTCTTCCCCATTCCTCCCCACTGGATGGGCTGTCCTGAGACTCAGAGTTTCATATAACCTCTTGGAAGATGGCCCCATGATATCGAACAATTGGTTTATATAACGTAAGTGGTGGCCAGCTCAGTAGCACACTGCATGTTGGCTCTCCTGGCTTCCTGCCTCACCCTCTTTTCATTTGTTCTTGTTTCCCAAGAACTACACACCCTAATAAAGCAGTAGTATATCTGCTTATGCCTCAAGCTCTGCTAAGGCAAGTGAGTGATGAAACAGATATGAATGCACATCATTTATGCTAAGGAAGAAATAAAGATTGGTGGAGAATTCCAGGCTGGAATATGTGGAATTTGTTCTGTGATAAGAGGGAGCTGTGATTTGCAGGAAGATAACTCTCACAGCTAGATGGAGGGGGAAATTGAAAAAATGAAGGCTCAGACATAGTCTGGGTGGTGGCTGAGGCACAGGTCTGGGGAGATGCTTGGCTGAACTCAGGCAACTTTTGTGCGCTTACTTGTCTGGTGGCCTGTGGGTGACCACTTTTTCTTTGGAAGAAACAGTGGGCAAGGGAAAGGGATGAGGCCCCTGCTGTGGAGCCTCACTTATCCTTTCAGAGAGTGTCTCTGATTCTCTTGAGCCCCATTATCCATTGTCTGGTGGAGATTTCCATGCTTTTTCTAGTGCAGAGTGTTATAGACAGGTGTCTCTGAGTTTTGACCTTGAAATCTAATTCTGGGGAACCATTGTCTAAAGTGCCCCACACATCAGAAGTGCTGCTCTGAGACCTGAGCTCTTTGCTCCCAGGACAGAACATTCTTTGCCCTTCACTCCTCCACAAAGGAAGGACTTTTCCATGAGACCACCTATTAGTCTGAGATTGGTAGAGCTTCCTTGGTTCAGCCCTGTACCGTTAACCTTGACTTCATCCCTCAGGTATTTGGCTCTCCTGCTTTCCCATGTGTCTGACTCTACTCAAGTACTCTTCGACAGGCACCTTTAATGATCCCCTTACAATCATGGTGGTTTCTACCGACACGAAGATAATCAACAGTAGCTGTGGCAGGAAGCTAGATTTGGGCTTTGTATAGCCAAAGTTGTGTTGGAGGAAGGGCTAACTCAGTTTGAATGAAGTAGGCAGAATTGCACTCCACTGGGGCTGAGCTCACACCAGGACCTGAGGCTGCCCCAGCACTCCCAACTTGCTAGCATCCTTCACCCAACAGTATAAAAAATTTTTGATAAATAAAAAATAACACCACACCCTAGTCACTTAAGGGGGCCCTGTACTCAGCTCCCACATCTTCTCTTGGCTTGGGAGCCATGATGACCTGGCACCTTTCCAGTTGTTTCACCCACAGTTCTTTCTGTGGCCACTTTCCTAGCAGCCCGTCTCACCCAGATGCCTCTCTCTTCCACTTTCCCTGTTGTCTGTCCTCCCAAGGCTGGGTCACAGTGACCACTGGGGACTCCTGAAGCACACTTGACTGCATTTCATAGAGGAGGAGATTCAGCTTCTCCAGCAAGGGAAAATGTGGGAGGAACACGGCTGACATCTTTCTCTGTTCATCTCCTTCCCAACCCTCAGGATTCTTACCCCCATGGTTAGAGGAGAGGCTTTTCTGATTAATGCAACCACAACATGTCTTTTTGCATCATTTCCTTTTAATCTATGTGTGGCTTCACATTTCAGTTTGTTTTCTGATAGACAAAAATGTTGAATAGAACTTATCTTTTTAAAATATATTCTGACAACCTCTGCCTTCTAAGTGGTACTATAGATATAATTTACATTTAATGTCATTATTGCTAGGATTAGTTTTACATTTATACCATCTTTCCCTGTTTGCCTTTTGCCCCATCTGCTTTTGTTTCCTACCTTGTCTATTTTCATTTTTAGGTTAGATTATTTTTAATAATTCTATTTCACTTCTCATATTGACTTATTACTGATACCTTTTTGGTTTGGCTTGGTTTTGATGGTTTCCTTAGAACTTATAATATATATCTTTAATTCATCACAGTTTACCTTCAAGTAATATTATGCCAATTCATACATAACTTAAGAACCTTACAATATACTTCCATTTTCATCCCTCTCCCCAAATTTTCTTGTCAAATATTTTACTTGTACATATAGACACCACAATACATTGTTATTGTTTTTACTTTCAACAATCAAGGATCTTTGAAAGATATCTATAATATCTTTAAATATCTTAAAGTTGGGGCACCTGAGTGGCTCAGTTGTTTAAGCATTCGACTTCGGCTGGGGTCATGTTCTCATGGTTCATGAGTTCCAGCCCCACATCAGACTCTGCGCTGGCAGCTCAGAGCCTGGAGCCTGCTTCAGAATCTGTGCCTCCCTCTCTCTCTGCCCCTCCCCCACTCATGCTCTGTCTCTCTCTCTCTCTCTCTCTCTGAAAAATGAATAAATATCTTAAAAAATTAAAAAATAAATATCTTAAAGTCAAAATCTTAAATATCTTAAATTCAAAAAATTGTTTTAAATATATATTTACCCACATATTTACCACTTACCAACTCTTCATTCCTTCGTGTGGAATCAGATTTCTATTTTATTTCATTTTCCTTCTGCACAAAGGTCCTCCTTTAACTTTCTTGTAGGATTGGATTTCTGAAATGATCTTTATTTCACTTCAGTTTTGTAAGAATTTTTGCTATGGATAGCATTCTAGGTTCGCAGTGCTTTCAGCTCTTAAAATAGGTGCTCAGGGGTGCCTGGCTGGTTCAGCCAGTTGAGTTTATGACTTTGGCTGAGGTCATGATCTCATGGTTTATGAGTTCAAGCCCCACATTGGGCTTGCTGCTATCAGTGCAGAACTTGCTTCAGATCCTCTTCCCCCTCTCTCTGTGCCCCTCCCCTGCTTGTTCTCTCTCTCTCTCTCTTTCTCTCAAAAATAAATAAACATTAACAAATAAAACTTGCTCAACTGTCCTTTGGGTCGTGTTGTCTCCAACAATAGGTCTGCTGTCATTCTTCTGTTTGCTCTTCACCGCCGCTTTCAAGATTTTCCTCTTTATCACTTTTTAAGTAATTCGATTATGTGTATTGGTGTCATTTTCTTGATGTTTCTTATGCTTGAGGTCCATTAAGCTTCCTGATTCCTTTTATCAAATTAGGAAAAAAAATTCAGCTATTTCTTCTCTTTATTCCTTTACTCTACCTTTGAGGCTGCAATTATTCCTATATTACATTGCTTGAAGTTGTCCTATAGCTCACTGATGCTCTGTTTCTATCCTTCAGTCACAGTGTCTAATCTATGTTTATCCCTATCCAGTATTTTTTTCCTTTTTTTAAAGTTTATTTATTTACTTTGAGAGTGAGAGAAAGAGAAAGAGTACAAGTTGGGGAGGGGCAGAGAGACAGAGAGAGAGAATCCCAGGCAGACTCTGCACTGTCAGTGAGCAGCCCAATGTGGGGGGGTCCAACCCATGAGCCTTGCAATCATGACCTGAACCAAAGTCAGGTGCTTAACTGACTGAGCCACCCAGGTGCCCCTAGTATGTTTTTCATCTTAGACATTTAATTTTTTTAGCCCTAGAAATTTGACTTGGGTCTTTTTTAAAAATATCTTTCACATTTCTCCTAACATGCTCATTCTTTCCTCTATCTTCTTGAACATGTGGAGTAAATTTATAACAACTTTTTAAAAAATGTTCTTGTCTATTTCTATCATCTGTTCATTTCTGTATCTCTTTCTATCAATTTATTTTTCCCATTATGGGTTATATTCTTCTTTGATGCCTGATAATTTTTAATTGAATGCCAGATAATGTGAATTTTACATCATTGAATGCTGGATTTTTTTTTTACTTAAATATTTCTGAGCTTTATTCTGAGACTCCATTATGTAACCTGAAAGCAGTTTGATCTTTTGAGACTTGCTTTCAAGTTATTAGGTGTGACCAAAATGACCTTTAGTTAAGGGCCAACTTTTCCTATTACTGGTGTAGGCAGTGATCTGTAAGCAAGAGAGGGTCGCAGTAGGATTTGCAATTAAGGTAACCACTCTGGCAGCATGATGATTATAGAAGGGAAAGAATGGGAGGGCAGAGAGAGACCCAGCATGGAGCCTACTGCTTATCCGGACAAAGGAATGAAGAAGATCGTTGTTCAGACAGCAGCCAATGCAAGGGCTGGGCATAGGGTTAGACTCAGTGGTGCTACGTGTGGGCAGAAGAAGAGTGAGTCTGAAAGGATCCAAGCTTCTCATTTGGGCTTCTGGTAGACTGGGAGGAAATGAGATCCATGTAAAGCCATTAGTGGGGTTTCAAGAGGCCAAGAATTTCCAATCGCTCTTTCTCGAATTGCTTTGTCACGACCAGAGAGCCAATTCCAAAAAGGAGGCAGAGTCAGGACCCAAACAACCTAGCACCTTCTCTGGGTATCTGCTGGGGTTTTTCCTCTGGTGGCTCAAAAAAACATCAGTATCTAAATCAGGATCCTAAGCATCCACAACTTCTCTGCCTATAACATCACAGACTTTCTCCTGTTTAAAGAAAAGATTTCTCTGTGTGTATGTCCCATCTGGTGCCCAGTAGAGCTTGGCAAATTAGAAGCTTTTATAGCACTGCATTTTTATAATGTGATATTAGCATTACTTTAATATCTCTGGTGTTGCAATTATATTAGTCTAAGATTAAGTCTGCCTCTCTCTAATGAAAAAATGGTAATGAAGAATTTCATTCATAAAATGTTGAAATGGCCTCCCTGGTTCTCACTGTATTATTCAGAGAAATTTCCTCAAGGACCAGTCTGTGTTTAGTCCCAATCTGTGATCCATTCTCTATCCCTATTTTCAGAAAATATTCCTCCATAAGCTACATACCACACATAGAATTTCCCCCTTTCTTAGATGAATCAACAGATTTTCTGGCAGGACATCTGAGAACACTAATACAATGACTTTAGGGGTTTCAAATGTCTTTGTCCACATCAGGGTAAAGAAAGGGTTAAGTTTTTTTGTTTTTTTTTTTTAAGTTAAGAAGTGAGACCCATTCACTTCCTCTCTCCCCTTCCTCCCCTGGTTGTAAATTTGACTGAGAGTAAAAGAAATGTCTCTAATTACCTTGTCCAAGTAACAAAGTACCTCCAACCCTGCTAGGGGGCTAGGAAAGCCATGAACTTGGGTGGCCTGTAAAGGCTCCTGTTTCCCTCAGAATAATCATTGTTTGGGGCCCAAACCTGACAGCTGAAGAAAACGGAAATTATAAATGTAAGCATCACAGTTCATACACTTTGCAAATTGTTGGGGCATTCTCTCATTTCCTCTATCTCTTGTGTTTCACACATATGTGCACACCCAAAAAAGCCAGCTAAATATATTGGCAAAGTCACATCAGGGTTTGTTGTAGTTCTTAATTAAAGCCATTGAAAAAATAAAAAACCTCCCAAATGTTAACTGAAGCCATTAAAGAAACAAAAAAACAAAAACATCAACTGAAGGTAGCAGAAGTCACCCTCAATACTAAACCCCTTCTATTGTAAAGTGGGAAAAAAAATCTGAAAGGAAGGGTTAAATTATTTGCATAGTTAATGTCATACAAATGATCTGAAAAGGCGCAGGCCCCAACTCTGCCTTCCAAAGCTAGGAAAATACTATGGTCTCTGTCTCCTGGCATCAAATACGCAGCTCTTAAAATGATCCCAAATACCAAAGCATGCCCAGGCTGTGTCTCTAAAGCACTGAAGTTGGAATTTCCAACATAACAAAACCCCAAAACATTTGGTTTCCAGCAGCGCCTGGATATGTTCAAGCCTGATTCTGCACAAGTCCAGGGTAAAACAACAGAAGAATTTAGAAGGAGGAACACATGAGGTGGTGGGAGAGGGAGGAGGTGAGGGGGTAATTGGTGAGAATAGGAGAGCCCTGAAGTGAAACCAAATTCAAATAATAGGCTAAAAATAGAAACAGTCTCCTAAAATGTTAGGAAGAGATAATGTATTATTAAAATATAATTTTCTCAAGGTAAAATCATGACTTATGCACAGATATAAAAACGTACACATTCAGGAATTTATTTTCCTCATGATATGAGGGAACCAGACAGATATTCACAGGACAAATCAGAAACACATAAATGTAGATCTAGTAAAGAATGTTGAAATGAATTGGAGGGGCACCTGCGTGGCTCAGTCGGTTAAGCATCCAACTTCAGCTCAGGTCATGATCTCGGGGTCCGTGAGTTTGAGCCCCGTGTCGGGCTCTGAGCTAACAGCTCAGAGCCTGGAGCCTGCTTCGGATTCTGTGTCTCCCTCTCTCTCTGCCCCTTCTCTGCTCATGTTCTGTCTCTCTCTCTCTCAAAAATAAATAAACATCAAAAAAATTAAAAAAAGAAAAAAAAGAAATGAATTGGAAAAAAGTGGAGATAAAACTGGGTTTAGAGGGGTGCTTGGGTGGCTTAGTTGGTTAAGTGTCCGATTTGGGCTCAGGTCAAGATCTCACAGTTCGTGAGTTCGAGCCCTGCGTTAGACTCTGTACTGACAACTTAGAGCCTGGAGCCTGCCTCGGATTCTCTCTCCCTTTCTCTGCCACTCCCCTGCTCCTCCTCTATTTCTCTCTCTCAAAAATAAATACACATTTTAAAATGTTTTTAAAAACTGGGTTTAGAAAGTCAATTAAATCTCTGGCAGGCATAATTTACATATCTACCAGATAGCTGCAATTTACAAGGCATTATAAAATAGCTCAAAGACAGTAGAACAGTAGAATCTGATAACCAGGAAGGGTGTGTTATAGATATGCATAGTTTTCCACTGAAACAAAAAATTGTTTCTACAATATTCATAAAAGTTTGTTAAGGGGAAGTTGGTTTCTTTGGTGGGGAGGACCCGTTCCCAGAGAGGATCATGTCACAGAGTGGTTAGACCCAGAAAGAGGCGGGGCAGGGTGTTGGTAAGATTTAAACAAGGGTTGAGTCAGACAACAATAGACACAGCCTAGTAATTTTATTATTTATTGAAATTGGTCACTTCCCATGGGTGCAGGCACCCACCTCCCCCCCTCTCCCACACTAGCACTAGTGTGGAATCAGAATATGAAGGCTAGCCTAGATAATAGATCAAGAAGGTGGATCTTGTTATCTAGGCTTCATGTTTCACAGATGAGAAACCTGAGACCCTAGGCTGGGATTTGCTCCAAGGTCACACAGCTTCTCAGTGGCCATGAGCTTGGTTCTTAAAGTTTGTGAGCCTAGTGACCCTGACTAGGTGGCTGTGGGAGGTCCAACTCTTGCCCCCGCCCCCCACCATGTATGCAGAGTTTATATGTGTAATCAAAGTGCATTTTTCTGGGGATGAGTCTAGAATGTTCATCCCTGGCATTACATTATGCCCAGCAGTATACCAAATAGACATCTAAATCTAGTGATAATAAAAATAATCGAAATGTGGTTACCTTCATAGAACTTTCAAAAGGCTTTTTATTTTGGAGGAAACATTTTAATAGCCCACTCTCTTAAAAAAAAAAAAAGGCTAAGAAATGTGAACAATGCATTCCTTTTCCCTGTAATAAGTGGAAACATTCCAAATCACTCCGTTGTTCTTTCTGAAGTTAACTGTTTCAGCATCTGAGAGTTGCAAGGCTGACAGGAGTCTTCAGTGGTGAGAATGTGAAGAGCAGGAGATGGCTTACCTCTTCAGTTTCTTGTGTGCTTTCTCTTTTTATCTCCTCCCCACTCTCCCAGCAGAAACAGCACTGGGGGCCTTTACAGTAGTAGGAAGGAGAAGGGGAGGGGCATGAGAAGAAAGCTCCCCTTCCCCTTAGTACGCCAGAAAGAGACTTCAACACGGTCAAATGGACACCAGGCTGAAGGCTGTTGTTTAGGATTCCAGCTGTCCCCAGTCCCCTCTGCTCACTTTTTGTTCCCTCCTGAATCCAAGGCTGGTGATGGAGACCCTACTGTTGAAACTAAGTCCATGAGTAGAAGAAATTGACAAGGGACAAAATGAGAATGAATTGCAGGCACTGTGGTCAAGAAGAAGGACTTGTAGTATAATCTAATATGTCTCTTCTGCATCTCAGATCATCCCAAAACTTGTGCAAGGTGATTCTTCTAGCTTGGCATTTAAGATAAGGGTTAATCTACAAACTACATGCAGCTCCCCTCAGAAAGATGGGGGTCAGGACTGCTCTGAGTGGGGAGTGGACATTCTTGGGACAACCAAGGCAAGGCAGCTGCTGAGGAGGTCCTGAGAGCTTTTCTTCTGAGTATCCCCCACGTTAGGGCCACTGGCAGCTTTCAGAGTGAACTTTGCATTAGAATATGCGTGTTAGGACTTCTCTGAGCCTCTGGCTTGTGTGCTTGGTAGATGTTATCACCAACTGAGACAGTAAAGACAAGAGAAAGAGCAAACTTACGGGGAAAGAGGATATTGAGCAGAGGTTTCGATATGGTGAATCTGGGGAGTATGGGAGATTCCCAAATAGATACATCTCCTAGACCAGGGGTCCGTAATATCTGGAATTCATGGGAGCAATCAGGCTGCCAATTTGAAGTGGGAGTCAGCCATTTATAAACCCATCGACTGCCACGCATGGGTCAAAGTTTCCTTTCCAGCAAACGAGTAGTTGGGCTGACTCTATACCCTGCCCCCACCATTGTGCATAAGTATTTAATGCGGGACAACTGGCTGCAATTAGGACTGGGGGATACCAAGACCCCCTCCTGCTCACCGCAGAAGGGCTTGTTGCTGTTGATCCTTACTTCTCGTGGAACATTGTGCTCAATGTGCGTGAGTGGGATGCTCTGATTCATCCTGTGAAGGGTTGCAGTGTGTGCTGATGCTGTAGGCCAGTAGCTGGATATTCTGTCCATATTAGGCTAGGAGTAGGGGTGTCCTCAATGCCGTGTACACCATCAGTGGGTGACCCATTTGCACCTGCCACCTCGTTCACTGATGACTTCAGTCAGTTACAGCAGCCAAGAGAAAAGAGGGAATGTGTGGGCAAGACATTGAGTCACCCTATATATCTGCTCTCTGAAGACACAAATGCCCACTCCAGGCATCCTGAGTAATCCCATGCCATGTTCCCAGACAAACATCCTCCCGAAGCCTTCTGTTCCCTCTTCCTCTCTCCGGCACTCAGCCACACCCACTCTTAACTAATTATGTGTACACTCAGCCTTAAGTGTCCAAGCATCCACTTCCAGGACTTGGAGTTTAAAGAAAAGGGAACAGGCTCCAGGAAGCAGTGAGACCTAATTTGTCACAAGCACTAACTATGAGCCAGAAAACTTGGGTTCAGATTCTAGCTTGGGTGGCGATGAGTCAAATGGTGTCCCTCATCTTTCTGACCCCATTTGTTTTCTCCATTTGTAAAATGAAAATGTTGGAAATGATGCTATTACCTTCTAAAGATCTTTTGACAGCTAACTGAGAGGATGTATTTTAGAAGAGTCTAGCACATACTGAGAGCTGACATTTTTGGGTGTTTACATTTTATCAGGCAGTCTTTTACACACTTCAATCTTTACAGCACCCTCCAACAATCCTAAGGTATGGTTCTGCTTATTTTATAGATGAAGAATTGAGATACAGTTAACCGTTCGAAGTCCTAGAGCTAGAAAGTGGTGAGACCAGGGGCTCCTGGGTGGCTGAGTCAGTTGAATTATCTCACAGTTCATCAGTTCAAGCCCTGTGTTGGGCTTTGTGCTGACAGTTCAGGGCCTGGAGCCTGCTTCAGATTTTGTGTCTCCCTCTCCCTCTGCCCCTCCTCAACTCATGTGCGTGCACTTTCTCTCTCTCAAAAATAAATTTAAAAATTTTAAAATTAAAAAAAAAAGAAAGTGGTGAAATCAGAATTTCCCACCCCTCAAAAGTGTGTGGTTCCAGAGCCCACAAGCATAGTGTTTATAATAAATGATTCTCAAAGTGTGATTCCCCAGGCCAACAGCCCCACCAACATCTGGGAACTTGTTAGAAATGCAAACTCTCAGAACCCACCCCAGAGCTATAGACTCAGAAACTCCAGGGCAGTTCGGGTTGGGTGGGGGGAACATCAAACTGGTTTGACAAGCCCCCCAGGTGATTCTCTGATGCTCAGACAAGTTTGAGAACCATTGGTTGACAATATGTTTTCTATCAGGGCACAGGCTGTGGAATCCCAAAGAGGAGTTAGAAGCCTGGTTCTCTGGTTTCCTAGCTGTGGGACTCAGGCAAGTCACTTGATATTCCCAGGATTCATTTCTGTCACTTCTACATAGGTGAGAGATACCTGCTTTATAAGATTGTGGAAGATGCAAAGAATTACACATGAACAGTGACTAGAGTAGCACCTGGCATGGCTTACTGTTACTTTCCCACCCACTGCTCTTGCTCACTCACCTACTCTCTCTTGCTCTTAAATTACTCCTCCTCAACTTACCTCTACCCATATTTGGCTTGATTTTAATCATGAGAGAAAAGGGGGAATTCACAGCAGAAGTGGCGTGAACCAGAGAATGTGAGTTCTGCCACATGGGGGAGGGGTCTCTTTTCTCTGTTGGAAAAGTTTGGCCAAATGCTGTCCCTGGGGTGGATGGGCTGGGCCATCTGAGTACCAGATACATGGAAATGCTCCTTTTGTCAGGCTTTCTGCTGCCTGGTGCAGTACCCCGGGGCGCAGGGCTTGCCCTCAGAGACCCATAGCACTTGCCCCAGAAGAGGTGACTCTGCCCCAGGGAAAGCAGAGTTGAGATGGAAGTTTATAGGTACACAGGAAAAGCCCTCTTCAGAGTTGCCTACTGGAATGAGGGCTCTCTGAGGTCAAGACTTTGCCTAGAACCTAGAACAATGCCCACAGCAATGGCCCATAAATGTTTCTTAAATAATCTATTCCCAGTAATGGATCCACTACTGGGTTGTTAAGAGACTCAGATGAGTTAATGGTACAGAAATGCCTTGTCACATTTGCTTTTTGTATTTTTTAGCTTACATGTAGTAGAAGCCTCTTTGAGGTACACAGTTGTCTGAGTTTTAACACACGCACATTCTTGTAACCGTCACCACTGATAGGATAAAGACCTTTTTCAACACTATAAAGAATTCCTTTCTGCTACCCCTTTGCACTCAGACCCTTCCTTCACCCCAAGCCCCTGGCAACCTCTGATATATTCTCTGTCCGTGTAGTTTTCCGGAATGTCATATGATGGAAACATACAATATGTAATGAAGTGTATGCCACCCCAAAATATGCCTCTTTGGTATGAGAATCATTTTAAGCTGATTATTTTAGGAAACAGCAGACACAGGAGAAGCTCTAAAAACAGAGTAGAACTTACCCTTTTGTAAGGGATATTTACATTTATAAAAGTAGTCTCCATTTGCAAAGATGTCTCCTTCCTTGTACCAGAAAGAGAAAGGAGACTCTAAATCTCCAGAAACAGTTTTCAGTGGAGAAGGCACAGACTTAAGTCTGCATAAAAAATCTTATCGTGTTTACTATGATTTTCCTGGTAATTTCCCACAGCTGGATTTCCCTCATCCCCCAAGTTTCTTTCATCTTTAGCTGAAGATGGTATTTAAGGTGGTGTCTTGGACCAGCTCAGAGAGTTACTCAGTTCTTCTAGCCATCTCATATATATATATACACATATACATATACATATATATACATATTCATATATATAATGTATATATACATATTAATGTATACCTCATATACACACGTGTATATACACATATGTATATGTGTGTATATGAGGTATACATTAATATAGTTCTGTTCATTTTCTTTCTCGTTAATCTGTCTTTTGTTACAGTGAGTCTCAGGAAAGAACTCAGAACAGTGGAGGGAAAATTATTTCTCCTCCCCACCAGTAACCTTTGAGACTGGTTTCTCAAAGCATTTGAGATTCAGCAAGTTGTATGTATTGGTGTTTGTTGTTCTTTATCACCCAGGAGTATCATATCCCATTGCACGGATGTACCACAGTCTGTTTCCATTCGCCCAGTGAGGGACATTTGAGTTGTTTGTAGATTTTGGCAATTGTAAATAATGCACATTTGTGTACAGGTTTTTATGTGAACATAAGTTTTCATTTCTCTAGCATAAGTGCTTAGTGGGGTTGCCAGATCATATGGTAAATATATGTTTAGTTTTATAAGAAATAGCCAAACTGTTTTCCAGAGTGGTTGTGCATTCCCATCAGCAGCATGTAAGAGTTCTGGTCCTTTTATATCCTTACCAGCATTTGGTGTTGTCGGTATTTTTAGTGATTCTAATAGGTATATGATGGTATGTCACTCTGGTTTTAATTTGCCTTACCTAATGACTAATGATGCTGGACATCTTTTCATGTATTTATCTGTCATCTGTCTTATTTGGTGAAGCACCTTTTTCAATCTTTGCCCACTCCAAAAACTTGGTTGTGTCTTCTGGACTTTCAGTTGTTTTTGTATATTCTAGATATAAGTCTGCTGTCTGGTGTGTGATTTGCAAATGTTTTCTCCCAATCTGCGGAGTTTTTTCCCCATTTTCTTTAAAATGTCTTTCACAAGTGTAAAAGTGTTTCATTTTGATCAACTCTAATTGATTTTTTTGCCTCTACGGATCATACATTTGTTATCATATCTAAGAACTCTGCCTAGCCTGAGATCACAAAGATTTGCTCCTATGTTTTTGCCTGAGACTTTTATAGTTATACATTTTTACACTTAGGCCTGTGATCTATTTTTTAGTTCATTTTGGTATAAGGTATAAGGTATAAAGATGTATTGACAATATAAGGTGTATTGTCTAATTGTTGAGGTACCATTTGTTGAAAGGAATGCCTTTCCATCTTTTTCAGAAATTAAGTGCCCATACTTGTCTGGAACTATTTCTGGGCTCTTCATTCTGTCATCCTCTTTCCAAAACCACACTGCCTTGATTACTGTTGCTTTATAGTATGTCTTAATGCCAGGTGGTGAGTCTCCAACTTTGTTTTTTCTCAAAATTGCCTTGGCTTACCTCCCATAAATATTTTAGAATCCACTTGCTCATATCTCCAAACAGTCATGCTGTGGTTTTGATTGGGAAGGTATTAAGTCTATAAGTCAATTTGTAGAGAATTGACATACTAACTATGGTGAGTATCCCAAGCCATAGACATGTTCCAGTGGGACGGCTGGAGGATGCTAATGCCCAGCCTATTTATGAGGAACCTCCGGCCTCTGACCCAGACAAGTCTGCCCATAACAGTTGAGTGATCTTGGGAAAGTCACTGCCCCTCTCTGGCCCTAAATCTCCCCAGGCATAAAATGGAAAGGTTGAAATCCATAAACTGAAAGTCCCCTTTTCAGCTCAGACATTCTGTGATTCCCAGCATAACCCTGAACTGGCAGGAAAATAAGCATTGTGTTAAGGGATCTCTCCTCAGGGCCTGTCTGATGAGACCATCCAACAGCCCCTGTGTCCAAAAGGGCAGCTCTGAAGCCAAGAGTTCAATGTGGGAGACCTGCTGATTCAAGAGCCCAGAGCTGAGCACCCCTTCTCATTCCTAGAACGCCACAGGCCAAGTAAGAAAGCCCGCAATAACAGCCTGAACCCCTGGGCTGTGTCAGACAGAGCAGCAGATGTAGGGTGAAGAGTAGGCTTTTCCAGAAATGCACAAGAGAAGAGGTTCCCACCCCAATGCTACCCCTCCTCACATCCAGGCGATGGGGAGAAAAGCCAGGTGACTTACAGCACTATTTATAGTGTTCAGACATTGGAGGCAAACCAATTGCCCAGCCATCAGGGAATGCTTAAAGTATGGGACGTCAGGACCCTGGAATCCAGTGTAGCCGTTAACAATGACAAGTATGTGGATTATGCACATTGAAGTGCACAATAGATAAAATAATGTCAAATGAAAAATGTTGAGAATCAAATAGCACTTGCATACCGCCACAATAATGCTAACATGTTTAGAAATTACATTGACAAGATTTGGAAAGAAATTACCGCTAATGCAAACAGTCTGTGATTGATAACATGAGTATAATTGAGCAGCTGTTCAGCTGAGGCACTGTGGTAAGTGCTTTGGGAGGTTCGGAGAGGCCAGCAGCTTGAAGAGGCTTGCCCCAAGAGGAACTCACAGCATAGTTGGGAATTCATCACCAAACACAAGAGTATATGAGTGAATTTTGACTGGAATTGGCTTCCACAGTTATTCCACCTCAAGATTCCAAGTTGGAGTTCGAAGGGTCTGGTATGACAGGGCTTTTTACCAAACAGCTCTCCCAGGCATCCCATGAACTTTAGAGGCACATGAAGAAACAAAGCTGTGGGTTAGCTGGAACCCCACTGTGCTCAGGCCCCTGCCTAGGTTCAATGGCCTTGAACTTCTGAGTCTCCTGGGGCCACACCATAGACCTCAAGACCAGGGAGGGATCCCTGAATGAACCACCTTCACGTGTGCCTTCTGGAGTTCCTCCAGTCTCCTGTGGGGACTCTTGGACCTCTGGAGCTGGGGTAGACTGAGCAGAGATTCACACCCCTCAGGTGGGTCAGCTTCCCTGAGAGCTTCAGCAACCAGAGGCTCCCTCCTCAGTGAGCTGCTGTGGGCAAGGCTGGCTGGGTGCAGGGTCCTGGATTCTGACCCAGCTGGCCCTTGCCTACTACTGGTTGTATGCAAGAGACTTAATACCCCGGGGCCTCAGTTTGCCCAACAAAGAGGGGTTGCATAGTGTACTTTTACATTCACTAAAATAAAAGCTTCTGTTATGTCTATTTACTCATGAGGGACGCAAGCTCAGGGAGCCTGGGGACAAACCCTGGGCCACAGCAGTGAGCACTTCCTCAGAGCACACAGTTGGTAACTAAGCAGTTGCTCCAGAGTCCAGTGTTCACTACCAGCCCCAGCCCCAGCCTGGCCTCTGGAACCAAGGAAGGGAGTGGCCTTGAACTCTGCCTGGGTGACCAATGCTAGGGCCTGAGGACATGCTGTTTAACTCAGGCCACCCCCTCTTGATTCTCAAGGGCACAGAGGGTTCTCTGGGTGAGAAGCCGAGGAGTTTGGCTTTCTGTGTCATAACCCCATCACCCCTTGTTGATAGTTAATTAGTTAATTACTATGCAGAGGCAGAGCCAGAGCAGAAATGCCAACTCTAGGTCGGAAACAGCACTTAAACTGTGAGTAACTCTCATTAACTCTGATAACAGGCCTACTCAGCTGGGAACAGTGCAGGAGGGAGCTGGGCTTCTAGGAGGCCTTTTGTTCAGGGCAACTGAGAACTGGCCAGTCATCAGGGTGAGGCGGCAGGAGAATAAGCCTGAGTGTTCCCCCAGAGCCAGCCCCCACACCCCAAGAACTGGAGACTGGGGTTTGGGTGGTGCCTAACTAGGTTGGATGGTTTTCAACACCAATCTTTCCCCAACCTGAGCTGAAGGAAGACCCTGCCTGCTTCCTACTTCTCTCTTGAAGGAAGTGCTGCTCTGTTCTCCTCTCCTGGCACTAGGGTGCCTCCTCACTGACCGGAGAGGCAAACTAGTCCATCCTCAAACTTCCTTGGGTGATCAATAGAACTACTGGTGGTCACAAAGAATCTGTAAGACTGAATGAGAACTCAATCGTTTCTTTTGGTATTTGAGAAATAGTCACCTTAAAGGTGGAAATGTTCCCATTAATTCTTTGAGACCTGTCAGTCTGTGCCCACATTATCTTGGAAAGAAGCTGAATGTCTTTTCTCCCCACACCTTCCCAGTCACTGCCTCCTGCTATGTTCTCACTGCCCTAAGGATAGGTCATTTATCATCCAGCCCAGGCAGCTTTGAAGAGAGAAAGGAAATGGTGCTATTCATTATTCCCCTGAGGCAACAGGCATAAGCCATGACTGCCCCTGGCAAAGCTGGTCAGTTTCCTAAGAACAGAGTCCAAAGTGTTTTCCATGGTGCATGGGAATCCTTCATGACAGGCCCCTGCTGTCACTGCAAGTTTATCTCTGGACACATCACCCCTGCCCTCTACCCTCCTGGCCCCACATTTCTTTTCTGCCCACTCTCTCTGCGCTACACCTTCACATACACTGTTCCCTCTGCCAGGAACCTCTCCAGCTCACCCCTTCACAGCTTATTCTGACTCCTTCTCTATTTGACAACACCCCCAAAGTGTTTCCCAGCTGCCACCCCCACCCCCAAGTCTGGTTGAGATGCACCTGTTGGTGCATCCATGTTCCCCTGTCCACCCCTGTCACTGCACTTTATTGCTAGTTCCACATCTCAGGTCTTCACTGGACAGTGCTCTGTGAGCACAGGGCACATGCCTGTCTTGACCACCATTGTCTTCTCAGGTAAAGTATCTCTTCCCAACACAGAGTAGATCCTTGTTGAATGAATCACTTTATCAGAATTTGTACCGAAGATTATAAACTCATTCTCACTGAGGTAGAGAATTTTCATTCAACACATGACAAAACCCCATCTAGCTTAAGCTAAAGTGGTAACATTCTGATTATGGATTTCAAATACCAGTAGCCATCTGGGAAATCAAATCAACCCCATATAAGTTGTGGCAAATTTCACTTAAAAGTGACCCTGGTTTTGTTGAAGGTCCTGGCTAGAAAATCACTCCAATATTTTTGACATGGATGCACTTGAGTGCACTTGTTACTATATGAAAACTCTAGGGGCACTTAGGTGGCTCAGTCGGTTAAGTGTCCCACTTCAGCTCAGGTCATGATTTCATGGTTCATGGGTTTGAGCCCCACATTGGGCTCTGTGCTGATAACTCAGAGCCTGGAGCCTGCTTTGGATTCTATGTCTCCCTCTCTCTCTCTCTCTGCCCCTTCCCCCCCAAAATAAATAAACATTAAAAGATAAAAAATAAAAAAAAGTAAAACTCTAGTCCTTGGGAATCCTAAGAGAATTAATATCACACTTGGAACATATTACTTTTTAAACTACTGACCTTTTATCTCAGAAATAATAACCATAAGAGACTCTTAAACACAGAGAACAAATTGACAGTTGCTGTAGGGGAAGTAGGTAGGGGGATGGGTTAAATGGGTGATGGGCATTAAGAAGGGCACTTTTTGGGAAGAGAAGTGGGTGTCATATGTAAAGGTTGAATCACTGGATTCTACTCCTGAAGCCAAGACTACACTGTATGTTAACTAACTTGAATTAAAAAAAAATAATAAGTGAGAGAAGGATGGCTTGAGGTGATGAAGCAAAGATAGCAGTGAAACAGTAATGGTAGAATCTAGGTGGTAGGTATATAGGTATTTGCTGTAAAATTTTTTCAACTTTTCTATAGGCTTGAAATACTTTTTAAATAAAATTTTGAGAAAGAAAAAAATAACAATACTTTGGTGCTATTTTGTTTGCAAAGTTTTAGTTTGCAAAATCTTTCATATATATTAACTTATTTGTCTCAAAACAACCAGCAAGAAAGCAAGGCAAAAGCCCTTTTGCAGACGAAGACCCCCAAGACCCGGAAAGGTTAAGGCACTGGCCTGAAGCTTCAAAATCAGCACATGGCCGAGTGTGGAACCCATCTGGGTGGGCTGAGTCCAAACCCACAGCCCTCTCCACCACACATCCTTATCAGCACAGATGATGGAAACAGAAGCCACATTCTTCCCAACAGCAAAGCGTTGACTGGATGGATATTGACAATGGCTTTTAGATAAATATTGCTGACTGATCACCATGTTTTATTTTCTGTGCTTGATTATGACTCCTTAAGGGTAGGTACTCATTCTTTTCATGTTTATGTATTTCATATCCTGATAGTTCCACATGCTGCTAGAATGTAAGCCAGAAAAGGTCAAGGACTTGCCTCTCGTTCAGTCACATTCTCTGCACACGGTAAGTGTATTATAAATATTTATCGAAGTAAACTATTTTTATGCTGCGGGGAACCTGCTACAGAGCTTTGGGCATAGCAAGTGCTCAGTAAATGCTTAAGAATCATACAGAGGTAAACACTGATTCCTTCTTTAGAAGGGTGATTCAGTGAAGCAGATGTCCTGGGAAGAAGTTTGGCTACTGAGACCAATTAAAGAGGCTAGATATTTGGGAGACAGCTGTGCCCTTATCTATATGTCCTTTCTATTGCAAGCAAAGGTATTTATAACAGCAAATGGCAGGAACACTAAGGAAGCAAAGCCCAGAGCTCAGGCTCAGAAGCATTTAAGAAGCCATTTTCCAGAGAACAATTCATTTCATACCAAGATTTCAGCCCAAAATCCTCCTGTTATGAACATCTGCTATGGAAGGAATGGCAGGTCTTTTTGTATTTGGAATTGGGGATGAGAGGAAAAATCAAGACTGTGAATCAGGGATAAAAGGCATGTGTGCTGACTAGAGAGTGTGAAGGCAGGGGTGTCTTATCTGGCCCAGGCCCACTACTAGCTAAATTATCTGAGATACGATACTTCTCCTCTGTAAGTCTTGGTCTTCTATGGTTATGTCATCTCGGCTCCATCAGGAGCTAGTGGATTAACATGGACATTAGTTTCCTACCCATGGCTGGTTTGGATAAGGAGGGAAGAAAGAATAACCCACGCCACAAACACACCTGAATTGTTTTTCTATAGAGAAAGTGCCCACAGCACCTATTCCTCAGGGAGGGGGGGTGCTACTCTTAAATAATAGACTCTGGGCCTAGGACAGAGAGAAAGCATGTTTACGGTGGCAGGCAGCAAGCCTCCCTCCTGTGACCTGTGATCATCTATTGGCAAGGAAGGAAGTCTTGGCCCTCAAGACAGGGAAGCGGCCAGCTCACTTAAGTGGATCTGAAACTGGGCCAGGCACTGGGAATCCTGGATTTCCTCTGCTTCCACAGGTGACGCATGGCCGGATCTGTCGTTTGGACCCTAGATGTGGGTGAATTAGACCTTGAAAACCATTCAGGGTGAGAAGTCAGTAGATTATGACCCAGGATGGAACCAGGGGCCTGAGCACACCTAGTGAGGGGAGGACTGATAGAAAAGAGTGGCATGCCTGTGGAGTAAGGTGGGCCTACCAGGTGTGAGGCCTAAGATAGGGGAAAAACGAGAAGGTGAGATTACTGGAAAGTTCAGGGCAATGCTACAACTCACCCCTTCCCCTTATACCCTGACACCATGCTGGAAAGTTGGACTCAATTCATACAGTACCTAAAGTTAAATGGACCTCTAAGAGCATCTAATCCTACCCTTTCTTCTACCGAAGATAGAAAATTAGGTCTCCCAGCATTAAGTGACTTGTCCAAGGACTTGCTTCCAGGCATGTGAGGAGAACTGGCTCCCCAGACTGGTCTCAGGCCCCTTCCTTTACCCACTCGCACCTGACAGGATGTTGGGTAGCCAGTGCTGAATGGAGCTGGAGGACAGCCAAGTCTAGAAGGACAAGAAAAAGCATGTCAGAGGGTATCAGATGAAGTCACAAACACAGACGTCAACATCTTGGAGGATAACAAAAGATGTGGAAAGAGACAGGGTTAGGCAAGGAAGGACAAACTCTCAGGAGTTTGTTACGTATCAAGGGCAAGATGAACTACTTGCTCAGACTCTTATTGTAGTACTCCCAGAGATAAAGTATGAATATTTGCTTATGTATCCATTTCACTAGCTGATGAGTTCTTTGGGGGCAGGAGTTATGTATTATTTATCTCTAGATGCCTGGTACAATCCCTAACTCCATAAATGTCTGGTAAAGGAACAGATGAATGAATGAATGAATTTCAGCTGGGCATACAGTACCTTTAGAGTTCCATGCTCAGCTCTGCCACTTACCAGCTATAAACCTCGAGCAAGGAACTGAAAAACAGGAGTACTGACAGTACTCATTTCATAGGATTGTGTGAGGATTAAATGAGATCAGGCATATGAAGTGCTCAATAAATATTAGCTATTTTTATGATGACTGTTTTCAGGAAGCAGAACCAAGGGGGAAGTTAAATTCAATAAGCCTGGAGAATGGCACACAGCTCAGTGAGACGTTTAGGTTTCAATACATTGTGTGTCCCCCTTTCTCTCATCATCCCCACTTTCCTCTCCCCTCACCACTGTAATATCTCGAATCTACCTGCTCTTTGTTTGAGAATATATTGATTTGAATTTACCTGATGGTATTTAGGAAGATCTTTGTTTGAGGCTCAGGGAAACTTTGCCTGTCTCTAGCCTATGCAGTGATACAAATCCTTGCTTTAGAGGACAACATAGACACTAGGTAACCCTGCTTTTATGATCGTGCAAATGGCAGCATTCCAGACTCCATGGCACCTGGAAGGAGCAGGTCATTTGGGACCTTGGCCTTGTTGAATCAAATCACACAATGGTGGTGGGCAGACGTGCCACGCACCTGATCCTAAAGCCTATCTTGAACAGGATAACAGAATCGGCCAGTGAGGTTCCCCCTTCTGACCAACTCTTCTCCTAAGCTCTGGAGAATCCAGCTAATTCACAGGGGAAGTATATATTCCCTTTTGGTCAGGCTGAGTGATATGAAAGCAATTCACCAGGCAGGAAAGAAGAAAAATACATTATAGCTAATCCTGGAGGGTCTTAAATGCCAGGCTATAGCCTTTTAGGATTTCATCAGCATCGATGGGGAGCTGTTGAACATTTCAGAGAAGGGATATAACCTGTTCAAAACTCTGTTTCTGAGATGTGATCTCGAAGGTGTGCTTGTCTGTAGGGATAGCAGCATGTAGTGATAGCGTGAGAGGGAATTAAGAACAGCAAGAAGAGCCACTAGTGTCAGAGGACGTCTGGCAAGAGGGAGGAAACTCATTTCAGAAAATCTTCCCTGGTATCTCATTGGCCAAAACCAGGTCCCATGGCCATGCCTGGCTGCAAAGGAGGCTGGAAAAAGTAAGCAGCTAGATTTTCTGTCTCTATCATGGTAAGTGGGGTCTGCTGGCAGGGAGGGGTACTGGGGAAGGGCTGGAGACAAGGCAACCAGCAGTGAGTACTGCTTGGTTACAAACAGACCAAGTACAGACTTCCAAAGATGAAGGCCAGGGCCATAGAGGGGAAGAGGGAAAAGAGGAAGAGAATGAAAGAGGCACTGTGGAGGTAGAATGGGAAGACTTGGTAACTAACGAGATAAGGGCCTAGGGAAAGGCGAGGGGTTGCAGATCGTCCTGGGGCATTGAGCTGGGGCCACGAAGAGAGTGTGATGTGTGAGCAGAAATAGGCAAGTCAAGGGAGAAATGGGTCATGGGGCACACAGGTGATGAACTCTGGCGTCATGTGGAGTTTGAGGTGGCCTGTTTCAGATGGAGACTTTCAGGTTGGAAACATGGAGCTTGGAGGGGCTCAGGAAAAAGTCCCTATGTCACAATCTGCCTGCTTAAGTGCTAAGGGCTCCAAAGACTGGGTGGGCCATATGAAGGGGCTCCCTGCAAGGGGTGAACTGGAAAGAGAGCTTTTAAAAAGGAAATGCCATGGAGAGAAACAGGGAAAGTGATGTGGAAGGGAAATGTATGTGCAAATCCCAGAGAGAGACAGAGGACAGACTTGTGGCCGCCGGGGAGAACTAACCCATTACGGAGATGAAGATGAGTCTTGGCCAAGGTCAGGGCTGAAATGATGCCGGTAGAGGGCTTTAGACATGGACTGACGAGCTCAGATTGCATATAAAATAAGAAAGAGAGAGCCAGTGACTTTTCTTGACCTGGAGAGGATAGCAAAGTGATATCTGAGAAAAACCAACCTTGTGAGTGCTTCCAGAACCTATTGCCTAATACAAGAAGCTCCTCACTTTGGAGAAATAGAATCTTCTTACATCGTGTTAATCTTCAGAATTAAAAAAAAAATAAAACTTTCGCATCTCTGCTAAGATCGCCATTTTGAGGAAGGTGAGAAAGGTTCCTCCCCATTGCAGACAAGGAAACTGAGATCCAAAGAAGTTAAAAATAACCTCCTTGATGTGTGAACAACCAAATAAGCACAAGACATCCGACATCATTAATCTTTATGGAAATACAGCAGGTAACTACAATGAGCTACCATAACACCCCACCAAAATGGCTAAAATTCCAAAGACTGACAACACCAAGGATGTTCAGCAACTGGCACACTCATGTCATAATGGCAAAGTGTGAAATGGTCCAGTCACTTTCACTTTCAAGAAGTTGGGCAAGTTTTTGTTGTTCGGGATTTCTTTCTTTTTTTTTTTTAATTTTTTTTAATGTTTATTTATTTTTGAGAGAGGGAGAGATGGAGTGGGAGCAGGGGAGGGGCAGAGAGAGAGGGAGACACAGAATCTGAAGCAGGCTCCAGGTTCCAAACTGTCAGCACGGAGCCTGATGCGGGGCTCGAACCCACAAACTGTGAGATCATGACCTGAGCCGAAGTTGGTTGCTTAACCAACTGAGCCATCCAGGCACCCCCAGGATTTCTTTTTTAATATAAAGTTAAACAGACTCTTACCAAGTGAGTCAGGAATTCTACTCCTAGATATTTACCTAGGAGAAATGAAAACACATGTCTATACAAAAACAAATACTCATCACAGCTGTATTTATAATAGCTCTAAAGTAGAAAAAGAAACAAATGTCCATCAAACGGTGAGTAGATAAAAATTCTGTGGCACATCCATACAATGAGATACTACTCAGCAGTTAAAAGGAATGAGCTACTAAGATATGCAATGACATAGATAAATCTCAAAAACATGCAGAGAGAAAGAAGCCAAACACTAAAAAGAACATCCTGTTGGACTCCTTTTATATGAAATTCTAGAACGGATAATTTATTGCAAGAGAAAGCAGACCAGTGGTTTCCTGGGAGTTGGTGGGGGAAGGGACTCGGGGGATAGGAATGCTCTATTGAGGGGGTGGTATCTGCATGGGTGCATACACATTCGTGGAAACTCGTTGAACTGAACACTTAAAATAGTACATTTTTTTTGGTATATAAATTCTATCACAATGAAATTGATTTAAAAAGAGAAGGAAATGTTCGTCCTCTGGGTGGCTCAGTCAGTTAAGCATCCAACTCTTGATTTTGACTCAGGTCATGGTCTCACGGTTTGTGAGTTAGAGCCCTACGTCGGGCTCTGCGCTGACAGTCCAGAGCCTGTTTGGGATTCTCTCTCCTTCTCTATCTCTGCCCCTCCCCTATTCTCTCTCTCTCTCAAAATAAATAAATAAACATTTAAAATAAAAATAAAAAGCAAAAAGAGAAGGAAATGTGACTTGTTCTGATTTTCAGCATGATTTTCACCCAGGGAGGTGGGGTGAGCCAGAGGTGCCCCCTTTCTGGTACAGGCAGGCTTGCTTGATTTCCTTGGGTTCTGGCAGGGCAGCTGGTATTGTCTTCATATGCCACCCTCTTCCCCCCAAAAAGGGACCTATACTTGAGGGCATGATCCTGAAAGCTAAACTGATTCAGTTTTGTAAAAAAAAAAAGTAAAACTATGCAACTTTACACTAGTTTGTGTTTCCCAGTGTCATAATCATTACAGAGAAATCAACGGTGCCCCTCCTTAGTTAAAACACAGATCTTCAATGGACTTCAATAATCTTGACCTTGTTAACTTCTCTGCATGACTATCGATGGATTCTAGGAATGAAAGAGTGCCAGACGTCTTTGGGCCCCCGTATTTTTCACATTGCTTGGAGTTAGCCAACTGTCCAAAACAAATTGGTTCCTTTGATTTTTTTTCACTGATTTTTTCACTGTGATTTTTTGCAGAGAAGAGAAAGAATCCCAAGAAGTCTGGGTTCATTGGAGTAGAATGCTAACAATCTAGAGGCACAGACTTTACGTTGTTGGAACCATAACAGATCATTTAACACAATCATTTAACACAATCTCTCACGATAGAGCCAAACTTCATAAAAAGCTCCTTTAAATGTCTCTGTTCTTTCCCTCACAGTCTTTGGCTTATTCTCATTATTGTCCCCAGAAATTCAGCTCTGGCCCTCAGCTTACAAACCCAACTCAGCCAAGGAGTTAGCCAGCCCTGCACCTCTTTGCAAGCAGGTAAGTGATGAGACACCATAGTCGGCATGCCCTTGAAGCTTCACACCTACACAAACCCACAAAGTATTCACCCCACAAAGTATGTTTCTTTCTAGGCAGGATGTGGCAAACATTGTTGGTGCCTATTTGGCCATCATTCCCCAGACTTCCTGGCCAAAAGAAATATCTCCAGGGCCTGGCAATGAATTGTAATTGATTCAGGTCAGTGGTTCTTTATTTTATTTTTTTTTTTAAGACTATAGTTTTAGAGCAGTATTAGATTCAAAGAAACATGGAGGTGAAGATACAGAGATTTCCCCTAATTCCCCTGCCCCCACACATGTATGATCCCCACCCCCATTATCTACATCCCGTGCCAGAATGGCACACATGTTACCAAGCATAAACCTGCGTTGACACATCCTTATCACCCAGAGTGACAGTCTACATCAGGGTTCACTCTTGGTGTTGTACATTCTACCGGTTTGGACGTGTAATGTGTAACGACATGTTTCCAGCACTCTAATATCATATAAAATCTTATATATCATATAATGTCATATATAATCTCACTGCTCTAAAAATCTCTGTGCTCTGACTATTCATCCCTCCCTCCTCCCTAACTTCCGGCAACCACTGATCTTTTTACTTATAGTTTTACCTTTCCCAGAATGTCATACATTTGCAATCACACAGTCTGCAACTTTTCAGATTGGCTTCTTTCACTTCATAATATGCATTTAAGTTCCTCTAAGTCTTTTCATGGTTTGATGGCTCATTTCTTTTTAACACCGAATAAAATCCCGCTGTCTGAATGCACCACAGTTTATCTGTCCGTTCACCTGCTAAAGGACATTATGGCTACTTTCAAGTTTTGGCAATTATGAATAAAACTGCCATAAGCATCCCTGTGTGGGCATTTGGGCTGATCAGCCTTTTTTTAATTATTATTTTTATCACCCTAAGGAAGCTTTTTAGACTTTTCCCCCCTAATTGCCACCCGTGAAATTTTACTACCATAGATATATTGCATATGTTTATATACTGTATGTATATTTGTGCTTTATACATAAAAAGAATAAGATTTTTTTGTCCTCAAAAACCAATTTTCAGTCCCTTGAGGGTGATATCACTCCCTTTGAAAATGCATGGTCTTAGTCAATGAAGAATTATTAGAGTGAACATGTGATCCAGTGTTGGCCAGTGAAATATGAAGGAACCCTGCTTAGGAAAGACTTTCCTCCTTGATCAAAGAGACATGTGAAGAGAAATGGCCTTTAGCCACCAGTTATGGTCTCTCACGTGAGGATTTGCCACTTGGAACTACGGCTGCCATCTTGTAACTATGAGAGTGGTAGAGAGAAAGGCCAGAAAACGCCTAAGCCCTGCTGAAATCGTTGAGCCATTTAACAGTCATAACCTCTGCCTGCTTCCAGACATCTTATTAAATGCAGTTGTAAATGTCTGTAGGCTTTAAGCCACTATTAGCAGGATATTCTGGGACTTGCAGCCTAAAACTTCCTAACTGATAAATAGGGTTTCCATTGCTAAGAAAGAAGCTATTTCTCCCACTAGCACATTTTATGGAGGCAGGCTTGGGCTAGAAGAGTAGAAGGGAGGTTAGTTTGGTGCGCTTGTGAGCATTTGGACATGAATAAGGGATGTGGCCCAGGCATCTGAGGAGAAAGGCACCAGAGGAAGGTGTGCTGAAATGTCAGTCAGCCACTATAGCCACATGCAAGGTCTCCTTCAGTCCAATGGTCCACAGTAAAGTGCTAGAATTTGTCTGAATCCTTGTTTCATATAAAACAAATGAGGGATGATGATGACTGTTTTCAATTTGTGAGTGTTCTTCTGAGAGTACATTCCCCCAAAAGAAAGTGCTTTCCTTCTCATTCTCTGCATATCTTACACAGTGAATCAGGCCCTCATGGAGCTCCCCTGACCCTGCTTCTCCCTGTCCTGTCAGATGTTCGGTATGGGGTGGGGGCCACACCTCCTAGGAATGAGGGCGAGGTGCGGTCACAGGCCATCCTGCGTGTCTCCCACCAAGAGACTAGTGCAGTCCCAAACTTATGTAGCAGGTATTTCAAGACCCACAGAACAGGAAGACAAAGCCATCCTAGAGAGAATGAGCACCAAGTCCCTCCGTATTTATCGAATGAGGACACCAGAGCCTGGAGGGGTAAACACAGGAAGTTAGGGGTCCAGGCCAACCACTTACTTCCCAAGAGGTCGAAGATTACTCAGGTAACACCAAGATGTTGGGAGTCCTAGGAGCAGAGCTCTCATCTCTGTCTCCTCACCCCCACCCAGTGGCCTTTCCTAGCACCTGGGGCTGTAGTTTATTGCTCCTCACCCGGAGCTGGGTTGGGCTGTCTTGAACTGTCATTTGCATCTGCTGTCATTGAACTATTCACCTCTTCATAGCTTATCTTCTCATCTAAATTGCAAGCTTCTCAAAAGCTGGGATCCTGACATACCTGTGTTGAATCCCTCATGGTGCATGTAGCACCCCACGCTATGCCCACAAGACACCTAACAACCAGTCAACTTGATTTCTAAGCAGCTGACGTAGTGAAGAGACCAGAAAGAATGTCATGGGCTGGTGAGGTGTTTGGGGAACTTTTACACTCTGTTCTGTATTCTTTTATGTAATGGTCAGTCAGGTGCGGCCACAAGAGGAGACAAGGGATAGGCTCAGGATAAAACAAAATGTATTATGCCTACAGATGCTAAAGACAGAAGGCATGGCACTCGATGCAGAGTCACATGGGAAAGACACCAGAAAGGTCAGGAGGCAAAAGACAGGAGCAACGAGAAGGTTTAGACCACAGTCTTTATTGGGTTTCTGAGGGAAAGGCAAGGCAGAACAGGGTCAATGGCTCAGCATTGACTAGTTTGAATAATTACAGTGCACTTTGGGCTGTAGGGATGGTCTCTAGTGCCTAATACCTGGCCCTGGGTGATGAAAGCAAAGGGATATTGCCTTCTGGAGTGGATAGGCCAGATAGAGGACATGTGGTTCTAGATTGGTTAGTTTATACAGCAAAAGCATGCACCTGGTTGAGTCCTCTGCTACCCCTAATAATTGGCTAGCCCTTGGAGGAGTATTCTCTCTCCAGCCAGAAAGATTTTTTAAAATGTCAAAACATAATAATATACATAAAAAACTATATAGTGTGTGTGTCTGTGTATATGTACACACACACACACACACACATACATCTCCTCTGGAAAGGCTACTCCTAAATCACCCAGATTAGTAAATGAGAATGTTCATGGGACACCTGAGTGGCTTTGTTGGCTAGTGTCCAACTTCAGCTCAGTTCATGATCTCAGGGATCATGAGTTCGAACCCCACATCGGGCTCTGCTGTCAGCATGGATCTCACTTCAGTTCCTCTGATTCCCTCTCTTTCTGCCCTTCCCCAGCTCCTGCTTTCTCTCTGTCCCAGAAATAAATTAAAACATCAAAAAAAAATTTTTTTTAAATGGGAATGTTCACAATACCCCCAGAACCTGGATTCCTTACCTCTTTTTCACTGGTTGGAAATGATACTGTGTATTCATATAAATAAGAATCAGAATCATTGATTCCAGAGCTAAAAAGTGCTCTATATATTCCACTTATTCAAATCTCCTCTTAGAAATACCTCCTTTGAAGTAATCTCCCATTTAGCCAAAGGAGAAGTTGAGGAAGAGGGAGTGTCTCAAGGTGTTGCCTTGAATCTATGTTGGGAGCATGGTTGCACTGCTCTGCGACTGCCCCCATGCCACCCCTCCCCTGGAGTCTCTCTTCCTAGCAGCTTCTCCTTGGGCTTCTGTCTGCATGGCTACTGTGATGGGCACTGAGCCAAGTGAGTTACACATATGACTTCTGTTCTCCGGACATGTGCAGACAAGACAGGCCCTGACAATGACATGGAGTTAAGGGACACATTTGTAAACAATGATAATATGAAATGTTTTTGTGGGCTGAGGAGAGAGGAGAGGGTGACCCAAGCAGTGGCAGTGTAGAGAAGGCATGGAACCCATGTTCTGGCTCTGCCCCTAACTGGGCAACTTCAGGAAAGTTTCCACTTTCATTTTCTCATTTTCAAATTATGTGATGGGATAAGAAGACCGCAGAGTCTATTTTTTAGTTCTTATATTCTACGACTGTCTAAATTTGGGGAAAGGAATGGAGCACAATGAGGCAATAGCAATACTAGAAATGGTAACAATAATAATGGGCAACATATATTGAGTTCTGTGAATGTAGGCACTGTTCTATATGCTTTACATGTTCATGTAATCTCATAGCGATACTGAGGCATAGGTAATGTTATCTATCCCCATCTTACAGATGAAGAAGCTGAGACCCAGAAAAAAATAAAGCACTTAAAGTTATACATCTAGTAAGTGGTGCAGCCAGATTTGGAGCCCAGACAGTCTGAATGTGCCATTGGGAAAGCCAGTGCTGGTGTCCCAGCCTCTATGGAGGAGCTGGGGTGCTGTTCCATCCAACAGTGTCCCTGGAGAGTGGAGGCCCAGCTTCTGGGTTCCCAAGGCTAGGGGACAGTTCCAGTGCCAGCAGCAGCAGAAAGAGGTGGGGAGAAAAAGGAGGGGGAGGAGGCTGGCTGTCTACTCTTGTGTTTGGGGCATACACATACCTTGCTGATTAGCAACGATGGGAAAGGAAACACACACTGAGGGCCCTTGACAGCTTAATGGGGTTTTAGAAAAATACACATCTATATTTTTAAACTTTTTTTTTTCCATTCGAACATTTTTAGCTTCAAGTTCTGGACTGAAATAGCAACTGTCTTAGATAACTCTTCATCCTTAGGCTCCCACGTTTGGAAAAGGTCTTGGCCCAGCCTGGGGAAAAGAGATAGAGATGAAAAAGGAGATACTGAGAGAGCAGCAAGGGGAAAACAAGCTTAGCACAGCATCTGGCACATAGATGGTAAATGCTTCATTGATGATAGATGGATGCATGGATGGATGGATGGGTGGGAGAAAGAAGGAATTTGATGGGAAAAAGAAACCATGTTTATCCATGAGATTCTCCTGAGAATTAAGAGTAGATCCTTTTGAGGGGAGCCTGGGTGGTTCAGTCAGTTAATCATCCAACTCTTGATCTCAGCTCAAGTCTTGATCTCAGGGTTGTGAGTTCAAGCCCTGTATTGGGCTCCACACTGGGCATGAAGCCTACTAAAAAAAAAAAAAAAAAAGAGTAGACCTTTCGGAAAGATATACTCACCTGCTTGCCAATGACCAAACCCAGGGTCACAAACTAAAGGATTGATAGTCCACCGGAGTCTTGCCTCTTCCAAGTAGTTTAAACCAAGCCTGGAGAAAGAAAGAGACTCATAATTCAGTTCCATCCACCAACCCTCTCTCCAGCTACTTCTTCTGACTAATCGGACCACTCACAATTTTGCTAAATACACTGTGGCATATTCCGTAGTTTGGCCTGATCAACATCCATTCCAACACCCTTCTGCCTGGCCTTCCTATCATACAAGGGGTAGAAAGAAAAATACCCAAATCCCACCCTGCTGTGGAAATAAGGTACTAGGTTGGTTATACCATTCTAGATGTTCCAAGGTAGGCCGAAGTCCTAGAAAATGGCTTCTTATCAACATAAATGAGAAAAGCTTTGTTCATCATTTCCCCCTTCCTCTTTCTTGGAACTCTGACACAATGCTTGGAGGTGCAGCAACCATTTTATGAGGATCAGGATAAAATGTTTGAGTTGAGGATGTCAGAGCAGGAAGACAGAAGAAGTTGGGTCCCCAGGGGCCTCACTAAACTGCCACACCAGCCCTAGGCTGTCTACCTCCAGTATTCCAGTTATACGAGAAAGATGAACGAACCACTTACTTGTTGAAGCTAACAAGTTAGCTTGTTAGGTTAGGTTTTCTGCTCCTCTCTGATGCCAAACACAATCTTAACTGATATACACAGTTCATGCACTTTAGGTCTCCACATTTGTCCATTTGGCTTCTCCTGCCTTAAATGCTCTTCTCTGTCTTTTCTTCTAGTGAATTTTTTTTTCCATTCATTTCTAATTCCTGCAGACTTCCCTGAACCTCTCCGTTTCCCTCTTTGTATGTCTACATTACCCATAGAGGCCATTTCTCTTAAATGCCACTCCCCACCCCACCACTTCCCACCCAGAATCTTTCATTTCTTCCACTCCTGGTGTTCCATACACTTTATCTAAAGAGATGCTCAGATCTCCCCACTCTTGAACAAACTTTGGCTTGCTCTTGCTTCCCCTTTGAGCTACCAATTCTCTCTATCCTTGAACTCTGACCAATGGTATTTGGTTTTCCTCCTGTAGGAAATATGGTGAAAGGTAAGGGGGGGGGGAGTCAAACAGGCTGGGATCACATCTGATCTCTACTATATACTACCTGTGGGCCTTCGGGTACCTGCCTCTGAACTACTGAACCTTCATCTGTAACATGGAAATAATTGAATAATTGAAGGTGGTGATGATTTCAAAGTATACGACACAGACAAAGTACTAGATAAGTATTAGTTTCCTTGCCATTCTGATGGCCTGTCTTCCCCCTCCCTCTTTCTTTCCTTAAGCACATTGTAAGCATGAGAATGATTTAAGAAACACAAAGTTAGTGTAAGCATGATTTTTCCCTCCTTTCTTCACTCCCCAAGGTGACCTACCCCAGGCTTTTATCCTTATTCACATTTTCACTTTCAATACTTTGTTTTTCAGAGATCTCATCCACATTCACAACTTCAAGATTCAGCTAATAGGAATCATTCACTCCCAAATTTGCAAATATAGGGTAGACTTTTCTCCTAAATGTCCATGCCCTCACCCCAAGTCCCTGGAGACATCTCCTCCCCGGGGTCCTACTGCCGGTTGCACTGCTCTTTCTTCCAAAATATGTTGTTAAACATAGTTATCTGTCCAATACCCCTGGAGGATGGTAAGGAATAGGTGTAATGTATATAACTATGGGCATCAAATAATGACAGCTTTTATGCCTCAAGATGCTCTCTCTTTCTTAACAAAATTGACCTAAATTGGGAAGACGCTGGATTGCAATGCTGAGCATGAATGCATGAACCAGTGCAATGGGGTCTCTTGTCAATATTGCAAACCTTGGCTCCAGCAAGGAGGAAGGTAGAAACTAGGAGTTTAGCCTGTATTTGTGGCCTTAGCATCTATTCAAGGAATTCTTGGCTGCAAATTTGGATATCTCCATCCTTTACACAGAGGGAACACATTTATCCCTTCCGTTAGGGGTGAGCCTTAGGCCTTGGTAGTCCGAGAAGCACCTCCCCCACATCTCCACTTGGATTTGTTTTCTAAATTCCTAGTTTGCTCCAATCAGTAGCAGTTCTCTGCAGCAGTAACCCTGGAGTCCCCACAAAGCCCTTGGTGGAGGCTTTCTATGGAAGGCCCCCCCCACCCCCATAGCCTTTCTTCTTGGAAGACTGGACCTGGTGCCACCAGTCAGGCCCCTTGCTCAGTTGTTCCAGCTGACCCACCACAGAAAGGCAGAGGGCAGAGGGCAGAGGACAGAAAATAACTCATGAGAACCAAAAACAAAACCCCATTGGAACCACAAATGGAACTGGCTTAGGGAAAAATGAGCCTGGGATGCTGGGGCTATTAATAAAGCCATGTGTGCCTCGTCCCTCTTATCCCAGGAAGCAGGACAGGCCAGCTCATGGCCAAGCATGTTTATTCTTGGGAAAGCCCCAATTTACCAGATAAAAAAATGCCCCAGCCCCTATCCATTTTGCAAGCTCCTCCTAACACACACATGGTCACTCACAGTTGCACATGCACAACTTTTTTGTCTGTCAAGTCTTGGAGGCACTGCCTTATCTCTAACTCCTTGTTGGCCCCTGGAAGGGAAGAAGGCACAAGAACACATGGTAATGTACACGGCCTTGAAGACTCCTGAGGACTCAGTTGGGGTAACTATATCTTTGCATTTATTCTGTGTGACACTGCAGAGGTTAAACCCCCAGGACATGTGTGTGATCCCATCAGGGACAAACAAACAGATACATAAACTTGCTTACAGATTGGTGGGGAAAATCCCTAGAACCTTCCGTCTTTGAAGTCATCTGCTCTTCTTCAGCCTGTATAGTTTTGGTAGCCCATGGATTTATAATTTTTACTCCTGTATTGAATTTTCCACCACTTCTTTCCTCTTCACTGCCCCTCCCCTATGTCCTGCCCCAGGATCATGGAGAGTCCTAGGGAATACTCTGGAATGGGCTGTGCCAAAAGAGCTAGCCCTTCCCAGATCACATCTTGGAAAACAGCATGTGAACCAATTAGCACCTCTCAGCTGTGAAAAAGCTCTGAGTCACAGTCTCATAATTGAGGCTGAGAGAATGAGATGGGACCGCAAGGACCTTCCCACCCAACCCCCTGCCTTCAGGCAAAGAAGGCATCAAGCCTGTTACATCGATGAGCCTACTAATACAGCAGAAGCCTCCATCTGGGGCAAAGCTAAGTTCGTCTGCACATCTGCTAGATCCACTTGCTTCCCAGAGTGTCATAGCCTTGGGCTTTGTCCTGGCCCCTCACCTTCTGACATCCACTGAACCAGCCTAGTGAGGGGAAGAGAGGCACATCATCCTAACTATTCCAAAAAGATTTAGCTTGGTCAGGCACCCTAGAGTAGGTTACTGTCTGTTTGATTTAGGAATAGCATGTTTTTATTAGCATAGGCAAGAGAGATCTTCCATCCAAATCACCGCATACAGTGTAGAGAGGCAGTACAGGATAGCTCTACTGACCTGGGTGGAAATTTCTGCTCTGCTCCTTGAAAGTGGGATGGTTGACCTTGGGACATACATACAACCTCTTGGAGCCTCAATTTTCTGATCTATATAATGGGAGTGATAATGGCTCCTCACAGGTTTGTTGTACCAATTTCTTGAAAACTCCTAAGTGCCAGGCAGATATTATTGTTAAGCTCCGTATGCCTCTGATGGAAAATTGCCTTCAACATAGCTCCTTTGCATTTTAAAGCTGATGATTTATCTTAGTGTTGGTTGAGCTTCTGTGGCCTGGAGCATAAGAAGGTTTTATCTTTGGCTCAAGTCTGACTCTTTAAATCAGCAATATCAGACTAGGCTGTTTGGTATAGAGTGAGTTCAAGCCACCTGCGATGTGGCACCACCATGCATCAGTGTGGCACCTCTCACGCCCCATCATAGTAGGACATCAGAAGACAACAGAAGCATCTCGGCCAGGTAAGCTGTGATCCCCTGGTAGTGGGTAGGGTCACGGTAGCAATGCATATTTAATAGGTGCTAAGATCACTGAGTCCCTTGTCTTATTTGATGTTCACAGATTATTGGCTACACAGGGCCTACGACCCAGGCTCCTGACTTCAAAGCGTACTCTTTCCACAGCCCTCCTAGCCCTTCTCCATTCCCAATGCCTATAGCTAGGTTGCCACCATTCACCATTTCCTCCAGCCAAAGGTCCTTCCCAAGGCAAGAAAAGTAATTTAGAAGGGACTGAAATTCAACATGGTCCTGAGCAAACCATCATTTCTGCTGGAGACAGAACAGATGATTCACTCATACCACAGGGACTTCTTGCAACATCAATAATTTAATAAATGGGTTGCCGTGGAGGATAGTAAAAACTCTCAATCTTGAGAACTTTAAGATTTTGATAGGTTCGCATCCACTGGGGACAGCTGAGACCAAAGCTGAGGGGGATGAACTAGCTCCAGGGTCCTTCTTAACTTCATCAGACTCTATGGCCCCCTTTTGTAACAAATACAACACTCCCTATATTATTCTGAGAATGAAATTCATTAAGATGCAAACCACCCACACAATTTCAAAAACTCAATTTAATGCTTTAATAAGAACACAAAAGGGTAAGTAAAAGGACAGACACAAACATACATGCATACATACATACATACATTCAATTACCTATTCAATGTGTAAAGACGCAAGCACCATTACACTGAAAGACTTAATGAGAAATGTTTGAGTCACCATGTAGATTCACCATGACAGCTACCGCTACCCATGCAAACATCAGTTTACCCATGTGTTATCTTCTTGATGACTCTACTACCAAGAGCAGAGCCGCCATTGGTGATGTGATTTTCTGAAGCAGTGAACAACTCCTCTTGAAGTGCTGACTGAAATCAAGTGCAATTTTCCCTCAATGTTCAGAGAAGTCATATGCCTGGAATATTCAAGATATATTGAAACCACATGAAAATTCCTTGTGTTTGTATGTAATATGGAGGCAGAATTTCCAGGCTTAGAAAACTAGAACTAGGGTTTTCAACACATGAATGTCCAGAGAAGCATTGGAAAGACAGGTAGGATAGCAAACAATTCATTGGACAGGTCTGTCCTGTGCACTGCAGGACATCTAACATCTGCAACACTCCCCCGCCCCCAGTAAAAAAAAACTGCTCCACAATTTTTTGAAACACTTCTGGGGGGATGTGGCATTACCCCTTTGAGAACCAGTGAGTTAGATAACATTTCAGGTCCCCGGCTTCCATCCCCTGAGTGTCAAACACCAGCTTTGAGCTGGGCAATGGGACCATTGTGAACTGAAGGAGGGGGTTCAGAGAAAGATAAAACCCTGTCCCTGCCCTACAGTGTGGTGGCAGACAGGGAGGGGAGTAAAGAGGGAAAATGAAGCGTGCAGGTCCCACCTGACTTTGAGCATTCATGGGGACTGGACCTGTGAGTTTTGCTCACCTTTTTAGCTCAGCACAGGCACTGGAAGTGGGTGGGGGGGGGAGTGGCACATCCTTGTTGCTTATCGAATGAAGGAAAGGCAGTAAAGTGGAGGAGGCAAGGGCTACTGTCCTGTTTCTTTCAAGTCGCAGAACTGCCTGAAGTGAAAGAAGGGGTTCTTGAGGAAACATTCTCTCAGTGATAACTATTGACCAAGGACACACTACAGCTTAAGTGCCAGAAATGGCCTTAGTGACCGGAAGAGGCAGCGGATCAGGGAGACCAGGAAGGGGTTCTAAGATCCTCCTCCAACACATTCGAGCACGCGCACACACATACATACCCCGCTGGCAGCCTCCTTCATCGTCCAAGGGGCACACCCATCCATTCATACAAGGTTGTCCTCTAGGGCAGTTGTCCGTCCTGCCGTTTATAGGCAGGTCCTACTGGACTGGCAACTGTCCTCCTGCCATTTACAGACTAGGGACAAAGTCCATCCCACTGCAGCCAAGAAGCACCTTCCATGACTCCCAAGGGGCAACAACCAATCCCAGGCTTGACCAACCTTGAACTTGTCAGGGAGAGTCCGTTCTGGCCGGAGGGAAGAGAAAGCAACCCTTCGATTAACTGCGAGGCTGAGCAACCCATGCTTAGGGCACCAACCAAGCAAGGGGAAAAATGTGTGTTTGGAAAGATGATTTTTATTAAGCATTAAAGTAGTCATTAAGGAAAATAATCAGAACTCTCTTGTACCTTCTCACATTCTTTTATGATTTAGTCCTAGTTTTATTTTGAACTACATGTGTGAGTGGGGGCTGGGAGGCACTACAAACCTTTCAGTGCTTAGAGTGAAGTATATTGCAGTGGTTAATCGTTCAGCCTTTGAGGGACAGACTGGCTGTCTCTTATTAACTGTATGACCTTGGGCAAGATGCCATTTCTTTGTGATTCAGTTTTCCCATCTGTAAAATGGAATGATGATTAATAGTACTTACCTCTTAATAAGATTATTAAAAGGATTAAGAACGGCTATGATACAAAAAACATATAGAACAGTACTAAGCATGCTCTAAGTACTACATGAGTATTCACCAGTAGCAGCAGTAGTAGTAGTAGTAGTACTATTGTCACTAAAGGTCTTACTCTGGCCCTAGGAGAGAAGAAGGGACAAGGGCAGGGCTGTGTGCTCCCACCTGCACAGGAGTCAACAGCTCTTGGAGTCTCTGAATTCTGTGTTAGGAATGTGGAAAACAAGAAGGTTTATGGGCAGGAGGAGTTTAAGAATGCTGTGTTTTCCAGGCTCAGTTTCTCTCTTCCAGGAGGGCCTGGATCTTGAAGGCTGAGGGTGTAGAAATGGGTTGTCGGCTAAGAAAAGCGACTGGAGGAATCCCATGCCTGGGAAAGCAGGTCAAAGGTGGCCAGGAGTTGCCAGAGATGGAAGGAAGGTGTGCGGAGCCAGGGGCTGGGCTGCCTGAGGCCCATCCTGTGTCTGTGTGTGCATGCCTGTGCATATGTCTGTGTGTGCATGCCTGGTCAGCTGAAGGGTTCCTAAAGTGGTGGAATTCAGCAACGGGAGCCGCTGAGCAATCTATCTCTTTGGTTTTCTTCATTTTTTTTTTTAAAGTAGGCTTCATGCATTCATGGAGCCCTTGAACTCATGACCCTGAGATCAAGACCTGAGCTGAAATCAAGAGTCAGACGCTTAACCGACTGAGCTATCCAGGTGCCCCTATCTCTTTGGTTTTAAGGAACGAACATTAATCTGGGGCCCTCCCAGACTGTGATGACCTTGCTCTTTCTAACTTCCTGGTTCCATTCAGGAAATCTTTGGAGAATTGGATCATTTATTCAACCTTGTACCAGGTGCCACACAGAGGAACTAGGCTCTTGGTGTGTATTGAGATCCTACTCTGTGCCAGGCCCCATTCCGAGCACACAGTATTTATAACTCAGTTAATCTTCACAGTAGTCTTTTTAAATTTTTTATAATGTTTATTTTTGAGAGAGAGAGACAAGAGTGTGAGCAGGGGAGGAGCAGGGAGAAAGGGAGACACAGAATCCAAAGCAGGATCCAGGCTCCAAGTTGTCAGCACAAAGCTGGACACAGGGCTCGAACCCACAAACCACGAGATCATGACCTGAGCCAAAGTCAGACACTCAACCAGCTGAGCCACCCAGGTGCCCCAATCTTCACAATAATATTATGAGGTAGCTCTCGCTATTTTTATCATTCTAGAGGAGGAAACTGAGGCACAGTCATTTACTAACTTGCCCAAATATACTCAGCTTGTGACAGAGCTGGAATTTGGACCCAGGAAATGTGGCTGCAGAGTCCAGAGTAAATGGTCTCAACCCCCAGTCTCTGCCATATGGCTTTGACTCTCCAGGCACCTGGGAAGTGGGGGCAGAGCTGGAGGGGAAGGAGGAGGGAGTAATTAACTAGGAAGCCCCAAGAGCCACCTCTGGGGTCCAATAGTGAAGCAAAAGGCCTCAAAAGAAAGCAACCAGCTTCTTAGCCAGGTTCATTCCCCGTGCAGCTCCAAAAGAGGCGCTCCTCTTCTTCCCCCTGCAGGTTCTGCTAGATTCCTGCCCCATCTGTGCTTTTTACCTTTTGCCATTTTGCCCTCTCCCACGGTTTCTCTGTCATATAAACAAATAGATTTCCATTTTAGCTAAGCTACTTTGAGGGTAGTCTTTGTCACTTGCAGCCAAAAGAATCTGGACTGTTACTTCTACTTCCCTACCTGTGGTTCTCAACCACGGGTGGCATAGCACCCCCTCCCCCATCCCACCCAGGGGATGACTGGAAATTTGGGGAGTGTTTGTTTGCCATTTAGTGAATGTTGATTGAGGATACCGAGTATCCTGAAAGGCAGGTGCAGTTAAACGCAGTGAGGATTGCCCTTACCTGAATGTCAATAGTGGCGCCTGCATCAACCATGGCCGCCGTCACTGATCGGCTTCTGAGACTCAGTCTTCCCACTGCAGTTGGCTGCGGCTTCATTATCTTGACACAGTGCAGCGCCGTGACCCGTTCATCACGGTTGGCATAACCACACATTTCCCATTCCTGATTGCAGAGCAACTCCTTTTTTTATAGCTAAGGAAACCGAGACACAGAGAGCAAGCATAATTTAGCCCAGGTCATATAGCTCAGTCTAGAATCGGTTCTCTTGCCCCAGCTAAGGGCTCTTTCCATGGCGCTCTGCTGCCCTTGCTCTTTTCACTGAAGCAGACTTGGAAAGTCTGGACTTGCTTTGAAGTGTTTCCAGAAACCTCCCTGAGAGTTTCCTGGTGATGGCTCACTGGCTCAAGGTGGGGCCCTGGGCGCCAGGGTGCCACCTGCAGATCCTGAGGTGAGACAGAGAGAAGGGCTGTGTGCGGAAGGGGCTGAACTTTGTGGGCAGAGCTGGCACCTAGCAAAAGAAATAAACACAGAGCTGAAGCCTCACCCGGGGAGGGGGAGGGGTGAGGATGAATCGCAGAGACTTAGAGCAGTTGCTTCAACCAGATAATCACACAGGAACTAATTAGCACCTTCCTTCCGAGCACAGCCCTCTCGGGGCAGGAGGATGCACAGTAGAGAAGAGAAACCCATTAATTATTTTATCAGGATACACCGATAAGCACCCAAAAAAGGTATTGCTCTAAGGTTCCCAGTTAATTAAAGAGGGCTGCAGGGTGAAGGGATGTGTGTCTCACCCTGGAGAACAGAGCACTCGCTTTGATCTTGAGCCTGGCCCACAGCCCCAGACCAAGAGCAAGTAGAAGCTTCTGGCCCCTGAGGGACACCCCTTGCAGCTCAGTAACCCCAAACCTGAGGCCTTTGGGAATCAGGGAGTCTGCTGGCTATAGTGCCAGCTCTGCCATCTGGTGGGGGTTGTGACAGGTCCTGAGGGAGGTGTTCCAGTCTACTTCCCAAGAGCCCACACAAACAGCACCACTAAGATCTGATGTGCTATGTATATCTTCTCCCTGGACTTATTATCATGCCCATTTTGTGGAGGAGGGAAATGAGGCTCAGAAAACATAAAGTGTCTAATCAGGGATCTCTTGAGTAAGGAAAAGCAGAATCCTGACTTGAACCTGGGCCTCCAGCTGGAAATCCTATGTTATCTGCACACTCAATTATTCTGCAGGATTTGGAGACACTGGTTCCCAGCTAGGAAGCCCTGGGTTCTGGACTCAGGACCCTTCCTTCTTTAGCTTTTACTGAACCTTGGTTTCCTTGCCAGTGAAATGGGCTACCACCCATTTCTGCAATGGTTATAAAGAGGAACATCAGTCACAAGATGACATGTGTAGATCACCTTGGACAGAGCCTGGTACCCATGATTTTGAGTCTCTAATGCACTGATTTTCAAACTGGTTTTTAGATACAAACATTTTAGTTCAAAAGCAGTCTTACGAAGATGCCCAATGTGCAAATAGCTAAAAGCAAGACTTGTCTGGAGGGAGGTTGGTGGCTGCCTGGACCTCTCTTCCACCTAAAGAGACTCTGCCCAAGGTCCAAAATTCCTTAGAGCACAGATGGACAACCTGGATCTGAGAGAAGCGAAATGCCATGAGATCTCAGTGACCTCTGAATAAATGTCCCACATTAGAATAAATGGCATCCTTTTAGCCCACAGAGGGAGTTAATGACCCACCATCAATGGCCTGTGCATTGAAGCTTTTCTCCCAGAAGGACTAACAGATTCACCACATAAACCCCTCCTGCTTGGTTCTCAGATGGGTATTTGGCTTAGGGAAGAGGGACATGGGGGAGTGTAATCTGCATAAAAGGGACCAAACCCATGACGTTGGCATTCATTGCTATACTCTAACCCTCCAGGCTAGGCAACCAGGCATCTATTTACTGAATAGTAACATTTTGTGTAGACACAGTTGTTTTAGGCCTTCCAGGAAAGTAGATAATCACATTAATAATAGCATTGTTCCACCGGAAACTCATCAAATGGCCTAGAGAGGGTGCAATGTCTTTCTTAGGGACAGATCCAAAGACAAGAGCAAGGTCAGAAAACATGGAAACCTGGATCCCAGAAAGTCAAGTGTGATGAGAACACATCCTGACTCTTCAGAAGACAAGCGGAGGAGACATCATCATCCTCACAACACCTGAACACAAAGGTTGGCTCTAGCAGGAGTTAAATGCTTGTGCATTTTTTGTTTGTTTGTTTAGTAAAGGTGGCCCAGAGTCACTAGTCATACTGGCCTTTTGGGAGATTCAGATTGAAGGGAAGGGAAAGGGGCACTGGTTGTGAATTTTCCTTCTGCAAATTTATTTGTACTTACTATAGAGGTTGTTATAAGCCATGGATAGTTGAGTTCCTGCCCTGCCCTCTTTTCTGCCAAGCTGGGCTGCTCGAAATTCAACCAGCATCAATTGAACACCCACAGGTCTACGGTGTGTCTGCTACTTGTTAAGCACACCTCGAGGGTTACTTCGTTTAATTCTCAAAACTGCTCAGCAATTTGGGGACTCTTGTCCCCATTTATGGATGTGAAACTGAGGCTCAAAGAGGTTTGGGGCCCTCGCCATGGCTTCAGCTAGTGGGTGGCTAGGATTCAGTTCCTGCCTGAGATTAAGTCCAGTGCTCTTTCAAGTCTTCTTCATGAAAGCTTTCTAGAGAAATCCTACTTGTGTCCAACATTTCTAAAAACTGCCCAGTAAAAGCCTGGTGGTACCAGATACCCTAGAAGATTCAGCCCAGAGGGACATAATGAGAGCATGGCAGGGGGTGGGGGGACCTGAGTTCTAGCTAGTTCTAATTTTAGCTAGCTTTCTTCTCTAGATCTCGGTGTTCTCGTTTGTAAAGTAGAGGGAGTGGCCTTCTGAGCCACTTCCTGCCCTGCTCCCTCTACCCCATGACTGCCTGTGCGTATCTGAAGCCAGCTGTGCTTAGTTCTGGGTCTCAGTCTGATGTGTTGACATGTCCATGGCTCTTCCTGCCTGTTCTCGACCTGTCCCCAAAAAGGTACCACGGGGCTGCTTCCTCCATGCCCCTGAACTGTTGTTGCTTTCCTGGATTCCCAGCTCCGAGGAGCCCATCCCACCTGCATGGGGCAGTTAGGGCAGAATAAGGAGGCTGGAGGGTGGCACAGCCCCCTGGTGGCTGCAGGGGAGGCAACCTCCGGTGCCTCAGCTGAGGACTTCCTCTAGAAGCCTTCCTGAGTAGGTTCCCCACAGCAAAGCAACTCTCAGTCTGTTTTAATAAAAAGCACACTACCCTGTGCTCATTTTTTATTTTCCGATGTGCGTGGAACAGTGTGGAAATTGTAGAGCTGTTAAAAAAGAAATCACATAGTGAGGTGGTATCACAACTCCTCAGATGGGTGAGAATTGTCAGGAATTCCAACACCATTGCTCAGACTCAACACTCCACTGTTCTCTGGAAGCGTGGTCCACTCCCAAGCTGTTCTCAGCAGTAGCAGAATCACTGGATTGCTGCAGACTAGGGCAGTGGTGACGAGGGCGGGAACCACACCAAAGGGGCCATCTGTTCCAGTAGTTTATTAGCAAAAGTAGTCACTTGGAGGTGCCAGGGGTACAAGACAAACAAAACAGCCATGACCCTTGTCAGAGCCTAGCATCATAAGGAGAGGAAAAGGACAATAAACAAATAAAGTAATAAGTAAATATGTGATCTTGAATTGAGAAAGAGCTAGAAAGGCAAAAAGCAGAGTGGAGTAATGGAGAATAATGGGGTGTGCAGTGGGGGTGGCGTTCAAAGAGAAACTTCTATTAAAGCAAGGTTGACAAGGAAGCTTTATTTGAGTTAAAAGCCAAGGAGTCAGTCTGGGAAAGAGCCTGGGGTAAGGTCAAAGGCCTTAAAACAGGGGTCAACACAGTTTTTCTGTAAAGTGTCAGACAGTAAACACGTAAGGCTTCATTGTCCATAAATCTCTGCATTGCTGATGTTCCAATAAAACTTTATTTACAAAACAGAAGTGAGCCATATTCTGCCGATTTGTGCACTGGATGTGTGTCAGAAAAGAATGAGACAGGCTGACAAGGAGAAAGAGGGAAGTGTCTCAGGGAGGAAATGACAAGATGGGAGTCAAGTTATGGAGGGCTCGTAGTTCAAGATAAGGAGTTCGGGTTGGATTCTAAACACTGGAAAGCCTGGCAGGGTTTTAAAACAGCCAAGAGACATGAATTTGATTTACATTTTTAAAAGATTACTTTGGCTGCTGTGTGGAGAAAGGATTGGAGAGGGTAAAGAGGGGAAGCAGGAAGAACCACCTGCTGTCCACTGCAATCATCGAGGGAGAGATGCTGGTGGCCTGGCCACCGGGTGGAGCGAGGAAACGCAAATGACTTTGAGATGTGATTGAGAGGTAGAACCAGAAGGCTTTGCTGATGGGGCATGTGGGGCTGGGGAGCTGGAAGTCCTCAAGTATGGGGCTGGAGCAAGTGGGCAAATCTACTGAGCTATAGAAGATGGGATATGGAGGGTCTGGGGTTAGGGGATCGATCCAGGGATGAGATCAAGAATTTAATCTCAAACATGGAAACTTGAGATGCTAGTGAGGCATCCAAGGGGAGAAGACTGATAGCAGGTGTGTCATGATCTCAGAGGATGGGTTTCTTGGGTCAAGATAACATGCCTCCCTCCCTGGTTCCACCTGGTCCCCTCAACCCTGGGCTTTGGTTCTTGCCCTGACTCCAAGCTGGTCCACCCCCAATTGCCTCATCTAACCCTGGAGTCTCTGACTTGCCCTCTGGAGTCTCTGACTTGCCCTTGCAGTCAGGTTGGAGAGCAAGACCAGTCGTTAGGATGCAATGACAAGGCAGTATAATGGTTGTGATGGAAGAGAAGGGCGGGGCACTGGGAGAGCAGGTAGAGGGGACACCTGACCTGGAATCGACTTTTAGGGAAGGCAGCAGGGAAAAATGATACCAAACTAGTACCCAAACCATGAATAAGAGTTAATTAAATGACAAAGGGGTGAGGGTGTACAATGGAGTCTCGGCGTAATGCAGGCAGAAGTAAAGCCTATGTAAAGACCAGATAAAGAGGGTACAGCATGTTTCACTTACATGTGCTATTGAAATAACAAAATGAACAAAAACAGACCCAAAAATATAGAGAGCAAACTGGTGGTTGCCAGAAAGGTGGGGGTGGGGGGATGGGCAAAATGGGTGAAGGAGAGGGGAAGTATAGGCTTCCAGATATAGAATGACTAAATCATGGGGACAAAAGGCACAGCATAGGGGTCTACAGTTAATGATATTGTAATAGCACCATATGGTGACAACTGGTAGCTAAACTTGGGGTGAGCATGGCATAAGGAACAGAGCTATGGAATCACTGTTCTACACCTGAAACTAATCTAACATTGTGTGTCAATTATACTTCAGTAGAAAAGAAAAATAGTAGTGCATAATCTAAAGAGAGAGAGAGAGAGATTGAGAGAGAGCAAGGCACATTCAAAGATCCAAAATAAATTCAGAGCAACTGGATCAGAATACAAGGTGGCTCAGCGAGAGGTGAGGCCAAGGAAGTAAACAAGAGACGGGAGAGGACAGAAGCTTTCATTGATATAGATGGCATTTCTCAAAGTGTGGTCCCACTGAGTGCATCAAATGCACTGGAAATGCTTCTTCAAAATGAGACTTTCTGGGCTCTTTCTAGGGCTGGGTGGGGTTTGAGAAGCTCTATGCTCTTTACTTCTGTGTTTGAAACCTTCCATTATAAAACATTTTTACTTAAATGAGTTTTCATGGCATTCATTCATTCATTTGACAACATTTGCAAAACACCTACGTGGATTAAAAATCCACCTAGAGGATGTTTCACGGTGGATAGGGATCTCCCTCACAGTGGAGCCACAAAGTCAAGGACAAAGGTTTCTCTGGAAGTAACTTACAATCATCTATCACAGAGGTCAATGATAAGATCTCTTTTTAGTGGACTTTATTTTTTTTTAAGATGTTTCACTTTTTTTTTTTAAGTTTATTTATTTTGAAAGAGTGAGAGCATGAGCGGGGCACGGGCAGAGCAAGAGGGAGAGAGGATCCCAAGCTGGTTCTGAGTCATCAGTGCAAAGCCCAATGCGGGCTCGATCCCATCAACCATGAGATCATGACCTGAGCCAAAATCAAGAATCAGACGCTTAACTGACTAAGCCACCCAAGCGCCCCAAGGATTTTTTATTTTTAAGTCATCTCTATACCTAACATGGGGCTCGAACTTACAACCCCGAGATCAAGAGTCACACACTCCACTGACTGAGCCACCTAAGGGCCTGTCTTTGTTTCTTTTAAATGATAAGGAATGCACAGCGATGTCTCCAAATCTAATGAGGCCAATCAGTAGCTCCTCTGGACAATGATCTGTCAAACCAAGGAAACTTGCAGAAAATGTTCACAAAACTGTGGAGGGAAAAACAAACATCACATGAAGTTGAGTGTCTCATGGTTAGAACTGGTGCTTCTAGAGAAAATAGATCCACAAAACTTACAGGCTGAAGAGCTCTGAGTCACAGTGACAACCCAGGCAAAGTCTCCAGGAAGTATCACACACTGTTGCTGTAGAATTGGCTCCCAGGGCCCATAAGGCCAGATTGGAATGTTACCAGCTAAAGCAATCCAAAAGAAGCCAGGCTGAGAACAAACTGGAAAGATGTAAGGTGCCCATATCTTTAATTCCAAGTGGCCATCAATTGCAAGACATACCATTAATTTAATAACAGATTCGGGGGACAACCCTACTCCACCCCATCAAATATACACCCTGATTATAATATACAACCTAATTTCATCTATACTAAATGGTAAAAAAAAAAAAAAAAAAAAAAAGTGGCCCCTGAGAACCAACATTATTTATTGAGACCCTACTTTGTAGCCTAATTTCTTTTAGGCTCATTTTAGTCTAAAAATCCTCTGGGGAAACAGGCTCGATAACTAGCCTAGGGTTCCCTGACCCCAGTAAGTGGCAAAGATGAGTTTCCAATTCGAACTTAGCTGTCCACTAACTGGGATACGTAGGACCTTCCAGACAGTGATCAGACAAAAATAGTAATCAGGACACCACTTCCCAGACCCTTGACTTCCATAGGCCCTCTTTTCTAGAATGGGGCTGCCTGGGAATAAGAAAACTCACACACACTAGGACTGTCCCCACTTTACAAAAGAAAGGTGACCCAACATGGGAAACAGTTCCCTGGAAGGGTCCACACCCACAGGGGCTGCTGCACTCCTGCACTGGTGGTGGGAGTGATAACAATTTTCCTTTAACAATCTTGTTCTTCTTTCCTCCTGCTTTCATCAAAGAATGCATACTCTTGAGTAAGAGTCATATGGGAGCAACTAGAAAAAATTTTGAGTGCTAAAATGACTTTCTCCACTTATTTCAATGTAATCAATAAAATACTTTGAAGCATTAAAAATAAATCGGGACAAAAATCTGTAGAGGAAGTAGGAATAGGAACACACATTCAAGGAGATAAGTATGTAGAGATTTTGAATGTTAAATCAGATTTTTCATACATTTTAAAATGGATCATGGTGGGTATGAAATCACAGATGCTATAGTCACTGGATGTCATATTTCATTGGATAAATTTAAAAGTGGGATGTAACAGTTAGTTTTAAATGTCAATATTTACAATATGCCAGAAATCACACCCTTTGCAGTGACTTAAACTTAGATAAACAATTTTTAGATTTCATTTTTAGGAGGTGCTGGAGGCAGGGAGTGGATGGTTGTAGGAAATTATATTAGGGCTGCATAAATGAGCAAGCAAAGTTGCAGACTGCTCTCCTTGCCTGTCTGATGAAATTCTGTGCTGTTTTTCACTTCTCTAAACCAGCCCCTAGGACTTTCTCAATACTTGGGTAATAATTACATCAAAAGGCAATGAAGACTAGGACCAGAGGTGGGGGTTGGGGTGGAGGGAGGGATGGAATGGGAAGGTGTTGGTAAATTTTTTAGTCATGAGTAAGTTTGGGGGATCTAATGTCCAGCATGGCGGCTATCAATAATATGGTATTGTATACTTGAAATTTGCTAGAAGAGACTTTAAATGTTTCTGAACTCTAGGAAGTAGGTAAGAACTAATCTACATTGATTGAATACCTACTAAAGGCCTAGACCTATTGGGGCTTTGCACCTATCAGTCTTTACTGCTCATGGTGGGCACGATTATCCCCATTATCCTCAGAGTGGTAAAGGAGTGGCTAATGCAACTTACAGCTGCTTTATGCCTAACAGCTTCTGGTAAACCCTAGAACCAGAAATCAGCTCTGTCTTAATCCAAACCCAGTGTTCCTCCATTAGACCATGCGGCCTCCAAGGATCAGAGAAGAAACTAGGTCCACATTGGTTGTCTCCTTTCTCTGCGTAAAATGATCTAGCCCACACAACCCTGCCCAATTCTTTCCTCCATTCCTCATCACATTTCCCGAGGTCGGGGACATGGCCTCCCTCTAGCGTCAGGGCAGAAGGCTGGAGCGGCAGCTGGCCAGCTTCCAAGAGAACTCATTCAGGTCCTCCCCTCCCCTCACTGCCCTCTCTGTCCAGGCTCCACAGCGAGCCCCAGACTTACTCCTCCAAAGCCACAGTGATCAAAGGAAGGGAAGAAAACAGTGGCAAGCCAGAACCCCTCGGACTTGCTGCCGAATGGGGATTTTGGTCGGATGTTGAGTTTACCTGGAATGCCCCGGTGCTATTTTGGGAAGGCAGACATCCTATGAAAACAATGAAGTGGAAAAGAAAATGGCAAAAGCAAAATCCAGAAGCCCAGTTGTTGCCAAAACAGCCCCACGTAGCCCTGGAAGCCCAAGGCAGTCACGCAAAGGGCTGAGGCTCCAGGTGTCCAACTCATCAGCAGGAAATGAGGTATAGGGAAGGGTCCCTTTGAAGTTCCCGACAAGTTAGGTGACAAGATGGAGAGATCCTGGGAACAGCCTGCAGGTAAGAGAAGAGCACAAGCTAGCCCGAGTAGGAGGTTCTGCTCCACGGTTTGTTACCTGGGTGACCTTAGGCAAGTAACCTCATCCAGAAGAGGGACAGACTCATAATTGTTGCCCCTGGGTTTCAGTAAGAAGGCAAATGAAATGACGGAACCATAATATCTTGCGTAATACTGGCTATTTTTGCACGATATCTGAGATAGTATCTGAGAACTATACTAGTTAGTACTGTATAACCAGCGATTTTCCTTAAAATTTCTTAAAGGAATAGGGAACATACCCATCTTCTACATGTAGCTTCTCTAGGAGCCCAGAGAAGAAGGATGTTCCATATCATTCTCTTTTCCACCAGAGCTGGGGGAAACTCCGTTCTGAAGTAGTCTGAGTCCATGCATAGCTGGAGCAAACATGAATCACGGTCATATAAATGAAAGTTTAGACATGTTGACATTGATTTCAGGTGAAAAATTTTCAACTAGTGGCTTGTGTGACAATCGTTTTGTCAAAAGGCCAAAAAAGGAGTAAACAAGAAGAAAGCAACTTTTAAAAGAGATCAGGAGTTCAAATGGAAAAGCCAGACAGTAACAAGTGTTGATGAAGATGTGGAGATAATCAGAACTGTCCTACACTGCTGGTAGGAATGTAAAATGGTGCAGCCACTTTGGGAACCAGCCTGGCAGTGTCTCGAAATGTGAAACATGGAGTTGCCATGTGACCCAGCAACTCCACTCCTAGGTGTCTACCCGCAAGAAATAAAAAAATATGACCACATAAAGACTCTTTTGTGCTTGGGGATGCCTGGGTGGCTTAGTTGGTTAAGCATCTGACTTCGGCTCAGGTCATGATCTCGTGGTTCATGGGTTCGAGTCCCAAGTGGAGCCTTCTTCAGATTCTGTGTCTCCTTCTCTTTCTGCCCCTATCCCATTCATGCTGTGTCTCTGTCTCTCTGTCTTAAAAATAAAATAAACATTAAAAATTTTTTTAAACTTTTCCACGCATGTCCATAGCAGCATTATTTCTAATAGTTAATGAGTAAGAACAACCTAAACGTTCATCAGCTGATGAATGGAGAAATAAAACTGGTATATCATATATCCACACAATGGAATATTATTCATTCAACAATAAAACAAAAAAAAAAAAGGAAGTCATCAGTCCATGTTACAACATGGATGATTTGACTTATGTCAAATGTCCCAAATAAGCAAATCCATAGTGACAGAAAGTAGGTTAGTGGTTTCTGGGGGCTTAGGGGATGGGAGATGAGGAGTGACTGCTAATGGGTACAGCCTGTCCTTTTGGGCCAATGAAAATGTTTTGGATTTATATAGTGGCGATGGTTGCATAATTCTAAATAGTCCAAAAACCGCTGAAATGTACACTTTAAAAGCTGAATTTTGTGGTAAGTAAATCATATCTCAATAAAGCTGTTGACAGAGGAAGAGGGTAAGCAAGAAATCTCGTCTGGGATGTGGAAAGTAATAGAAAGTGCCTTAAAGAAAAAGAAGAAATAAAAGATAACTTGCTTGATGAGAATTCTAGATTGTAGGGAATAATCATCTGGGGAAAAGAAAACAAAGTTTACAAATCGAATCACTAGTGAGAATTCATTTAGGGGAAGAGAAAAAGAAAGAAATTCCACAGAGCCAGGAGGAGACTGAACAGAAGGCCACATCCCTGTAAGATTCCCAATGCGTAGTTTGATTTTGCTTAGATTTTGCTTTATATAGTATTTTGGTTCTGAATGGACCCTGCAGGATATAGTTTTTAGGGATTTATTGAGAACCGATCGTGTGCCTTGCTAGCTCTGTGGGGAGAGAGGCACTGAGTCAAACCTGGGTCCCCAAGAGCTGCCTCCTGGCTATCCCCGAGTCCTCCGGCCCACCTGTCCCTCCAAAGTCCAGAGCACCTGCCAACCTCTCCCATTCCACTGGCCGTCAGAATTCCAGGCCCCTCTTCATCCCTCTTGCCCAACCCCTGGGGGATTCCACAGTTACATTTCTCTCAATCCACTTTGTTTCCAGTGAATTCTTGATCAACAGCCTCATAGGGCTGTCCCCTCTAGCCGCCATGTCGCTTCACCCCACACATGGCACATCTGTCTCCCTGCATTCCCCACAGAAGCACAGACACAGAACTGCTGGCATATCTGACTTTTACAGTTTGGTAGAAATCGGGGGCCAGGGCGATAGCAGAGCAGAGGAGAAGGAAACGCTGAAAATGGAGGAGAAGCCACCAAGGTGCAGTTTCCTTGGCCAATCCTGCTTCAGGGACCGTCTCATCAGCCAGCCAGTCCAGCCCTACGGCACCACCCACTGCTACTGTTTTACCAAAGAACTTTCTCCTCCCTCTCTTTCCTTCTCTCCTCTTCCAGACTCCGTCAGCTCTCCAGAGGAGAGGCCGGAACCTCTTTCCTTTGGAGTTTCCAAGGATCCTTCACACATATCTGTTACTTTTTTTATATGGAGCCATTTAACCCAACTTTTCCCCAAGCCTCTCCCACCCAGCCAGGGTACAGGCTGTGCCTCATTTGGAGGGTGAGGGAGAGCGGGAAAGACATCTGCTTTCTGAACAGACCGATGTTTCCTAGGGCAGCTCTGACTGTGGTCAGCTTTTTCAAGCACCACTTTCCTGTCCTCCAATGTGCAGCAACCAGACAACTGACTGTGGGCTAAGCGTGGCACCATGGTCAGACTCAAAGTCCCAGCGGACACATCTCTGTCCTGGAGGTTGGGCACTGCTATACAGCGCCCCTTCCCCCTCCCCTCCTCCCCCCCCACCAGGGACCCAGATGGTGACAGTCTTGCCGTGGTGTGTTAGTTTCCTCAGGCAGCCATAACAAATGGCCACAAAGATGCTGGCTTAAAAAGAACAAAAATGTATTCTCTCCCAGCTCTAGAGGCTAGACGTTCACAATCAAGGTGTTGTCACAAGGCCACGTACCCTCCAAAGGCTCTGGAGGAGAATCTTTCCTCACTGATTTCAGCTTCTGCTGGCTCCAGGCATCTCTTGGCCTGTGGCGGCACACCTCCGATTTCTCTCTCTCTGCCTTCATAGATGGAACACATTCTCTCTCTTCCTCTCTGTGTGTCTCTGTGTCTCAAGTCTTCCTCTCCTCACTTTCATAAGGACACCGTCATTGGATTTAGGGCCCACCCCTGAAATCTGTAACTTAATTAATTCTGCAAAGACCCTATTTCCAAATAAGGTCAGATTCATAGGTACCAGGACCTAGGATTTGCACATATCCTTGGGGGGGGGGACTCAATTCAACCTACTACACTCTGGCTTGTCAGCTTTGTGACTTCAAACATGCCAGAGAGGAAGGTTAAAGAAAAAGTTAAGGGGGGAAGTGTCGCACACCCCAGGATCAGGGCAGTGGAAAAACAATGAACAGCAGAAGGCAGAAAAGTCTTCTGTCCAGAGTTCCCTGCTCCAATCCTGCCCCATGTCTCATCCCTTCCCTCTTTGCAGCATCCCCAGATTCTTATCTTCAGTTGAAGACAGAATGAGCCATCTATTTCCTGAAACATCCAGTGGAACTGGCTAGAGAACATGCAGAAGCCTGTAAGCCCAGAAGCTTAGCCACCCCGTCCTGGAAACAGACATCTGTCTGTGCCTCTGTCTACCGAGCCCCTGGACCTTGCCCTCACTGCAGTGGGGAGAATGTGGCACCTTGACCCCACACACCCCTTCTATTATTCAGCAGCAGGTGCATACAGGCTGCTGGCATGGAGTAGGTCAGGTTATAAACCAGATGCTTGGTTTTTGAGGTGTTTTCCTCATACCTGTTTCCACCACAGAACTGAGCATACGCCCAATTCCAAGGATGGAGGAAGAGGTCATAGCAAAAGGGTAGGGTCAGGAGCCTGGCGGCCTGGGCTTGAATCCCAGCAGTATTTTCTTGCCACTGTACAATCTCAGGGAGGAGAGGGGGGCTTACCCACTCTTAGCCTCAGTCCCCTCCCCTGTAAAATGGGGATAGCAAATGTATCTGCCTCCCACAGTTGCAAGGCTTGACTGAGGCAACGCATTAAAGAAAAAATAAAAAGGTGTTGATTTAAAAACAACAATAAAAGCCCCCAGCTGCCTTGTTCAATGAGGCGGTCCCAGAAGCAAAGTTTTAAGAGTTTAAAAAGAGGTCGGTATCTTGAATCATGCCAGCTCTGCAGCTTACAGAAGCGCCAACAAGACACCAGACTCTCTCTCCTTGTTGGTTTGCAGGAGCGCACTCCTCTCCCGTCTGAGGGCTGGCATTCCAGCCGAGAGATAAACAGAATAGACTCGGAGGAGGACATTGTTCTCCAACAGGCCTGGCCCCAGCCCAGCTGGGGTGAGCACTTCCTTTCCAGAGTTCCAAGAGACGACAGTCCGAAAGATAATTAAAAATCAGCTGGCAGTGGTTACCGAGAAAAAGGCGCTGAGCTCCCTGAGCGCGGAGCAGACAGGGCATCCCGGGTTATTAATTAGGCATACTACATTTGCACGGTGTAGAGGACAATTGTCAAGTTGGTAGCTGTCAGCTTGGAATAGTGTTTGTGCATCTCGATGACCTATTGGCAACGGAGGTCAGAGAGGCTCTCCAAGTCAGTTTTCAGGAGTCTGGAGGAATGGCTGACAAACAACTTGCCCTTTATCTAGTTTACCCTGCAACTCCAGGGACATTCCAGAAAGTCTTGGTTTCAATGGTTTTTCACCGGGGCCCGTGACACGGGTCATATACTCACTTACCCTTCCATCACTGGAAAAATTGATGGGCAGAGAAATAAAGTATGAGACACAGTGCAGCAGGGATCCGGAGGTCCAGAAGCTCCCAGATGTGTAGAACCGTGTGTGGTCAACCCGACACACCCCTCTGTACGCACCGGTCTCTGTGACCAGATGGAGGGATGACTTACGTCTAAACGTGATGTAGGGAATGAGGATGTGATTTATCCTACTCCTGGGACCTTTCAGAGAGACAAGACTGCCAGAGAAGACCAAGGCCACTGCAAGCAAAGTAGCTGGCTGTCCTGACCCATACCAGGGTCGAAAGATGACCTGCATGGTGCCCGGATCTGCTCAAGGTGAGGTTTCCCTTCTCATCTGCCTTTTAAAGGCCATCCTTTCCAGTAACTGCCCCTAACAAGGGGTATTTCAGAGGCTGGCCCACTAGAGTGGATCTTGCCTGTCACCCTGTTCCAGGCACGGACTCACCTTCTCTCCTCTGCGCCTACTTCTGCCCACATGGTCAGAACAGCAACTGCCATGGTTGTATAGTAAGCACTATGGTTGCGTTGGCCCAGATGTATAACTTGACTTAAGACAGGGATCAAATAGAGACTTTATTTTCTCTCCAGGTGTTCCAATAACAGGTAAAACTTGGAAGCCATCAGCAGTCATCCTCTGCCATGAAGACTGGGAATGGAAAAAGCATAGTGGAAATAAAGTCAAATGATCCTGAATTCTAATCTCAGCTCCCCTACTTACTAGGCTGACTAGCTTACTAGCCATGTGTCTCTGGCCAAATTACTTAGCTTCTCTGAGCCTGATAAGAGCACAACGAGGAGCTGAACACTGAAAGGCGATTAAAATGGTGATCCTCCTTGCCTCTTTCTTCTTTAGTTTCCAAGATGGGGCAAGATCCGGGCAGCCAGGGTGATGTAGTCTTAATCCACTATCTACACACAAGAAGAAAGCTTGATAGAGCCCAAACATAGACCTTCCTGGCACACGTAAACATATTTATAGGAAGGTTTTAATGTGATTCCGTTGCAAACGCACTTATCAAGGGACACGGCAGTGAGTATGATGAGGGTTATACTCTGCAGTCACTGCACGTGACATACAAACTCCAGACAGTCAGCAGGGCCATGCCCAGGATAATGTGGTGGGATCACGCTTCATCCATCAACGAGGACCCCTTGCGACAGGGTCAGGAAAAATGTGGGTTGTGCTACCCCTAGGGCTGCTGGCACAGTTTGTCTAGAATCACTGGAGGAGAACCGTTGTCTCTCAGCTCCTCCAATACCCTGGAAGCAGGAGAAGTTACTGGAATGTGCTAGAGAAGAAAGGTCATGTAAAGCTCCTTAAAAAGAGATGGCAGTGGCATCATGCTGGGAGGAAAGAGGTCTGGAGGCAGCAAGCAGCCTTGCAAGTGAACATGGTAGCAGCCTATGGGTGGGAGCAGGACAGACGCATAGACTCTATTTAATGAACGACGGCCAGTGTATAGTGTGCTCCCATCCTGGGTTAGGTCCGGCACTACATGTTTGATTTGAGTAGTGTTATTTAATCATCAAACAATCCTATGGGGCTGGTACTGTTTGAAACTTCACAGATGAGAAAACGAGTGCTCTGTTTGGTAGTGAGATTTGTTCCACATCACCTTGCCACCAAGTGGTGGGTCCAGGACCCTAACCTAGGTCTCTATGAGTCCAGGGTCCCTGAGCCTCCCATTTCTGCACCATTTCCTATATAGAAGCTGAACAATCCTCGGGAATCTGCCCTCTGGGATGCACTAGATGGTATGTATCACCTGGGAGCTTGCTGGCTTCGAGCCCCACCAGACCTGCCGAGTTAGAATCAACAGATCAACAGGTGTTTTGAATGCACTTGCAAGTCTGAGAAGCCCAGCTCTGGGTTAAACCATCATTTCTCATGTGGTTTTCTGCAATCACGAGTGCTCTAGGATGTTAATAGGATTGAAAAATTTTATGGTCAAAAGAGTTTAGGAAAAAGTGAATTGAACAAAGCCAAACTGGCCTCTTTGTTACTGGTTCTCTGAAAACACAGATTGATGTGTATATTATGATGTGCTAATTGGGGAGTGGAGTTTACAGTATACCTCAAACTTATTTGACCTTTGAGTTTTGTTTTGTTTTTTTTTTGAGAAACAGCTTGCAAAACTAGTGCACCAACTAATTCACTTTGGGAATGACTGATTTAGACCAACTGTGTTATAGCACAGCTGTGTAAATGAGGTGGCGAGAAGCTGCTGATTTGCCCAAAGTGGCAGTCAGCTGGTGGCTGGGTCCGGCCCGCGGTCAGGCTTGCAGACTCCATGTGCCACGCTGTTTCCAAGGTCCCGGGCTGGGAGGCCCAGAGATTAAACTCCAGTCCTGACCCATTTGCCTCCTCAGCTCTTTTCCCAGTCATGAGGAAGTCACCATGCTCCTTGATCAAACACAACAGGAGGAGAACGGAGTCAAACAGGCTAACATGTGTTCAAACTCCTCTCGAGAGGCAAAACCACAAGCCTGAGGTCACGAGCTGACAAGTGGTAAAGGAAGAGGAGGGAGAGCAGGTGTGTCTGGTTCCAGTGCTCAGGGCTCCCTTCCTCTCTCGGGGCAGAGATCCCTCCACAACAGGCAGAGCTGAGTCCAGAGATTTTTAGAAGGGTGAGTCCTGAAGAAGGAACTAAGCCTCCCTCCCCCCACCCCAGACAAACCTTGGAAAGCTCAACCACAAGGTCGCAACAAACAGTGAGTCATAACCTGACCCTTGGGAGAAAAAATAGGGCGGGGGTGGGGGAGGTGGCCAGGAGAGCTTTTCTGGGTGGCAGACATTGAGGAGGTGCCCACCACCACGATGAGGAGCTCAGATGCTAAGGGACTTCTTTGAATCTTGAAGACGCAACTCTTCCAGCTTCTGCCAAAGATTGGGTGGCCGGATAGCCCAATTCCCGGTTACACAGCAGGCCCTGTGTTTGGGCGACTCAAGGACAAGTGAGGTCACAGAAGCAACTCCCTGACCTCCCTGAGGTCACAGAAGCAAAGAATGGCTTCATCTCCCGAGGGTGCTCCTGAATATTTGGATATTCAGGACTTAGTGTGATCATTGAAACTCAGACCTCACAGTTACAGAGAGAATGGAAGTCATTCCACTGAGCCACAGTGCCAGGCCTGCCGAGTGGCACTTTGCACACATCATATCATCCTCCCTACGGTCCTGTGAGGCACCCACTATTTTCTTCCTCATTTTGCAGGCTAGAAGGCAAGGCACCGAGAGGTTAACTAGTCTCACCAAGTGAGAGAACCGAGATGTGAACCCAGAGATTTTGGAGCCTAACACCCTTTTCGGAGTACTTTGAGTCTGGGGAACCAGACGTAGGGAGAGAAAATCAAGTGGGGGTTACAACACCCATATACTCATGAAGGGCAGTCCAGCCCGGCTGGGCCCCGAGGACCTACGGTGCTATAGCAGAGCCACAGAAGGCAACACACTCAGACCCCAGCCCACACGGATTCAGTCGGAATCCCTGGGCGGAGCCCACGCATCAGTCTGTTAAAGCCTCTGGGGTGCTTCCGACGCACGGTCACAGCTGAGCACCAGCCTCCTCACTTTACAGTTGGGACACTTGGTCCAGGGAGGTGAAGCAGCTTTCCCACGGCTGTGTACGCCATAACACCAGTGAGGACCCCACGCAAGGTCTATGGATTCTCCAACAGCCAGGACTGGCTTTCAGCACCACCTCTCCAGCCAACTAGCTGCATAAACGTGAGTCATTTACCCTGATGATGAAAGATTTATACGCATTTAAATGCCTTAGATGGCATGAGGGTTCAAGAGCTCCGGTGTCCTCCCAACCCAGCCCTAACCTCCAATCTGGCCCACTTTCTACTGGAGAACAGTGGACAGAGACATTTATGAGCAAGGGTGGGGTTGAGAATCTGACCATCCTTGAGTCTGGAGGACAGGGCAGGACTTAGGGTGCCATGGAGGGGATGCCTGCCCCCACGGAGTCCTGGGGAAGAACCCAGATGCCATGGCAGTTGGCAGGGAGAGGTGCCTGGAGGAGGAGGTGGGGGTGAGGAGGCTGCTACTGAACTAGAAGGCAGCCCGGAGCTGGGCTCCCTCCTCCCAGGAAATGCAGGTGGTGCCACCAGGTGGACAGAGGTGCTTTGTCTTCAAGAACCTGGCAAGGTGCTCTCCAGATAGGGACAGCTGAAAGGCAGCTTAAAATATGTGCTTCCTCTCTGCTATATAAGCAATTGGCTGACTAAAACCCTGGTACAAATAGCCTAAACCGTTAAGTGTTTATTTCCAGCACAGCGGGATTACAGGGGACTTTCACTTTCTTGGTCATCTGCTTTCTCAAAACAACCATTGCACTGACTTTGTTATAAAAAATAATGCATTTTTAAAAGTTTTTCTTTCTTTATTTTGAGAGAGAGAGTGTGTGTGAGCAGGCGAGGGACAGAAAGAGAGGGACAAAGCATCCAAAGCAGGCTCCGATGCAGGGCTGGAACTCATGAACCCTGAGGTTAGGACTAGGGCCAAAGTCGGACACGTAACTGATCCACCCAGGCGCCCCCATAAATAATGAATTTGCAAATGCTGATATAAGGATCCCCTGCTTTTCAAAAGTTCACATTACGCCCACCTCACTTTTATGAAAGGCCTGTAAAAGTTTTTCCTAACCTGTTTTTCCTAACCTGAAGAAATTCGAAGAGGGTTTTTGCTTTTATAAAACTGAAATCGCTTCTTTGCTTTCTGCCAGGCTTAGAAAGTTTTCGTGGGAAGGCTCTACTTTCAGAGAGCAGGGGAAACCTGGATGGGTATTTGCAAAACATCAGTTACCTGCGTGGTCCAGTGGACTTTCAGGGAACATCAGTCATTTGGAGAAAGACGTTTTTAATTATTGCAGGCTAGGCATGATCGGTGCTCTCTCCCTTATCCTAGCTGTTTTAAAGGGCAGCTTCCTTAGCCCTAGGGTGCCCTTCACTCTCTCAGAGGAAGCCTTTCAGGCCTAGTCAGCTTCTGTCCCTACTTGCTCCGCCATCGAAAGCACCCCCCCACACACACCCATCGCCTTTCTCTCCACCTCACACCCAGGTGTGTGGATGTAGCTCTGTCAGCTATAGTCACACCGGAGACTCACACCTTTCACCCCTCGTAGCTCAACAGCAAGAAGACACCTGCCTATGGTGTGTAGGATTTGTTACCCCCTTACCAAGTGATACCTCTCAGTGCATGAAGTGGGTGGGGGGGAGGGAAGAGGCCCTAAAACTATGATTGTGCCAGAGAAATCTGATTGTTCTGTACTAGAAAGTGGCCCCAAGCCTGGCTGTCTCCAGAGGTGACATTGTGAGGAGATAGCAATAGGGAACACCTCAAAATGACCAACTTCCTGAAAAGCAAAGGGAAGGTGGCCTAGGTGCACAGGGGTCAAGGGGTGGCCTCCCAGCTTCTCAGTGTTGTTCACCCTAGGCCCGCTGCCCTGCCCAATGAGACACATGCTTGGAAATGCTTAGCAGAGCACTGTGCAATCACATCGTGTTGGTGTAGGGACAATTGTGGGGGCATGGGGCCAGCTGTCCATTTAGGGAGCATACGCCCTGGGCGCCAGAAGGCATGCATCTGCCTGAGTCACTTGTGAGCATGAGTCTAGTGCTCACACACTTTTCACACAACATGTCCCTAAATATAAGCCAGCCACCTTGGTGCACGTTCAGCCAAAGTCCTGCCCGGTCCCATGCTGGCAACACTAAATGAGAGTCTGACAGATCTCCAACGTGGTGGTACCTTCAGAAGGAGGCGTCAAGGGGCTCTTGACCATGCACAGTCTTCCCTCATGCACTGATGTTAGAAAGTAACCCTGACTAAAATGAGACCCCCCCATAAGTGTAGGATCCCCAGCTCCTGCTTCATTTGTGCCAACACTCCTTTGTTCTCTTTCTGTCCAGCTCCAGACCCTTGTCCCCAAGTTTTTGGCCCTACCCCAGGCCTTTGCCTGGAATGGAAAACCAAGTACTCCACCACAGATGACTCCTGGAGTATCTGGGTTGGATCGGAGGCCGCCAGAATTTGGTGGGAGGATCCTTCTAAACCTGTAATGGCCAAAAGGAGTAGACAGCCTGGTATGCATGGAAAAGGCATCACCTGTCTCATGGAACTCAGCTGGAAGGAGTCCTGTTCGTGGGTGCCAGCCCCTTCGTAGTTACAGGAATCTGAACTATGAAGACACTGGACAGGGGACAGGCCCCAGGCTGGAAGACAGATGAAGTACTTTTCTGGAAGGGAATCTTGGCCCTGTGAAGGCCTGGGAAGTGCCAGGGCTTAGCTCCTGAGTGAGGATGTCAGTGCTGACAGCTGGGAGTCGGCTTCTGGGGCCATTCATTGAGCAGGAGCCAGTGGTCCTGGGAAAGGAGGAGCCCTTCTGGAGGTAGGGAGTCGGGTGGAGGCTCTGGATTCTGCAGACACCCACGGGCTGGCCCCTCTGAGGGCTCCTGTGGTGTCAGAACCATTTCATAAGCACCTGCCACACTCAGCAGCTCAGGCCGAGTGCTTCTGCAGTGTGGAAAGAGGGTGGAGAGAGAGAAATAGGCTTCCTTCTAGGCAGCTCTGTGGCCCAGAGGAAGCTGGAGAGTCACAGGACATTGTGCATTCACCCCGGAGTTGTCTACAGCCTGCTGGTTGAGAGCACACACTTGGCTGGGGGGGGGGGGCGGGTCAGAAGATAGAAGTTCCCATCCCACTGCTGCTGGGCGTTGGCTGAGTGCTGCGGACAAGCCTCTGGGCTTCTCTGAGCCTTGGTCTTCTCACCTGCAAAGTAGGATAATAATTCCGTACTCAGAAGGTTGTTGCAAGGCTACAAGAAAAAAGGGGGAAAAAGTACAAAGGTATGTCATAGAGTGTGGCCTGCTGTGGTAGGCTGAGCCACATGGAGGCAGGGCAGTGAAGGACAGGTGGGGGTCCCAGAAAATGAAAATGATCTCTGCGTATTCAACAATGTCTTCTGCTTGTTTTGCTTCTAATAAAGCATGTAAAGAAAGGAGAAGAGCTCCCTATATGGAGAAGGTTCTAGATCACAGGGTGGTGATGGAAGGAAGGAGGTCAGGATGAGCAGGTATCTCTCCTCCTGGGTGGACGTGAGGTCTGCCCACGTATTTTTGATGTCCCACTTTTCAGGTAAAGACTCCTATTAACCAAAATAAATATAAAATTATTTATACAATGAAGTGATTGAATGGACTGAACTTCAAACTCCAAGAGCAATCTGGTGTCTAGATATTCCGAGGCTGAGAAACCACCCTTGGACATGCACACGTGTGCCCACTCACATGTATGCACGGTTGCTCATGCACATTTTGTTCCTGGGGTTCAAGTTAGAATAGGCTGGTGTTTGTGGGAAACCATGGACTTGTGCTCCAGGCTTGGGTGCCAATCTGATGCTGCCATTAGGTTGAGAGGACTGAGGCCCAGGACCACTCTATGGTCTGGTCTCTGCATGATCCCAGCAGCAAGGTGGAGAGAGGGACCACGGGTGATGCAGCAGAGAAGAGGAGGATGGGAGGCAGGGGTGTGGGGTCTCGGCTTTACCACACTCCCAGAGGGCACCCAAGAGAAAGCAAAATGCCAGGCTCAGCCTGGGAAGAACCCAGAATACCAGCCAGTCCCCAGGCCACACCTGCACGGTTGGGGTAAAACCAGGGGGATTCAAGAGTGGTATTTATAGTCAGCTTCCCCCAGCCCTCTTGACCCAGGACCAAGCTGTGTGGATCCTGAGAGTAGCAACATCAAATCATTAAGTGATTCATTCATTCACCTAACAACCATTTCTGAAGCAGATCTACTATACTCTGCTTTGAAAGGAGCATGGAGCTTATAGCTCAATCCTCCCCTGAATGTTTCTTGCACTCCCCATTTCTCAGCAAGATGCAAGAGGCCTTCTCCTGAAATCTGAGTGTGATGTGAGTATCCTCCCGCCCCAGTGCAGCAAACTCTAGTGTAGGGCAGGGTTTGGTGACTTGGAGTGGAGAAGATTCCCCTTTGCCTTATGTGCCCCACACCTTGTCTCCATCCTGTGTCTTCCCAAGCTGGTGCCAGACTAGATCAGGATGCCCTGGTCTCATTAAGCATCACCCATGTGCCCCAGCAGCCATACCACCAGGTCGACCCCCAGAACAGGGGTTATTCCACAGATCCACCGTGGGGACAGAGAAGGTGATTAATCCCAGCTTGGGAAAGGCAGGGAAGTTTTGTGAGGTAGGGAAGAGATGAACTTGGCCCGAGAGATGGCTAGAGGGTTGATGGAAGGCTAAGGGCACATTGTCGGCAAAAGCTGGCAGGCAGGGACAAGTGAATGCTGAATATGTTTTGATGGATTTTCAGATGGCTCCCTGACTCGGCACCAGTCACTTCCTTGTACATGGTGGAAGGAGCGTGGGTTTTGGAATCTGAAAGATGTGGCCACATACTAAACATTGTGACCTTAGGTAAATTACTTAACCCCTCTGAGTTTCAGTGTTCTCAGCTGTAAAGTGGGAATGGTCCTACCTACAATACCCATCTCACAGGGTTGTCTAAGCTTCAGATACATTATCCTATAAAGGGACATGCCAGTGCCGACTTCGCACACAGCGGGCATTGAGAATTGTGTCTCCTCCTGTTCCTTTTCCTCCCTTCCTTCCTTCCCTTCCTTCTCTCCTTCCCTTCCTTCCCTTCCTTCCCTTCCTTTCATTTCCTTCCTTCTCTTCCTTTCTTCCTTCCTTCCTCCATCCTTCCTTTGGCTTCCACTTCACCTTCCCTCAAATGCCAAGAAGCTACTCTACTCTCCCCCTGTGGTACCATTCTTCTCAGGAGATCGGTGGATAACTGAGATCTTCCAGTTCCACAGAAGCAGGCAGCACAGAGAGGAAAACAGGCTCCGAGCCAGGGCAATCTCAAAACCACTGGTGATTTTTGGGGGGCACCTCAGCTGATTAAGCATTCAACTCTTGGTTTCAGCTCAGGTCATGACCTCATGGTTCTTGAGATGGAGTCCCAATGTTGGGCTCTGTGCTGAGAGCTCAGAGCCTGCCTGGGATTCTCTCTCTCTCCCTCTCTCTGCCCCTCCTCCACTCACACGCACACTCTCTCAAAAATAAAAAAAAAATAAACTTAAAAATACCAAAACCACTGGTGGGGCTTCAGTGGGGAGCTAAGGACAGCTGGGAACCAACAGGGAGAGGGAGGGGAGAGAGACAAGAGTGGGGGCCAAGTTGTTTTTCATTCGCAGAATTTCCAGCTCCAGCCAAATAACATCTTTAAATACTATTGACATGACAAAGCCAAACTTCTTGGCTTAGGCTTGAATTTTTTCTGTTCTTTTTTTAAATCCAAAGTTGAAAAATGTATCCCATTAGAACTCCATCTATAAACCCTTTCCTTTCTGCCCATGAGGGTCCAACTTGGAGCTGGTCTGGTTTGCCAAGGTCAAGGAGTGGTTACCTGGGCTCCGGCAATGCACAGGTCAGGGAGGAAACGGAACTCTGCAGAAGGCCAGACATGGAGAGTTTCTCCTGCTGGAAGGCGAGCCTCCTAGGTACCCTTTCCTGTCTCTCTCCCAAACTCCTGTTCCCCTTCACACCCCTGTGTGTGAGTGTATGCCTGTGTGCTGTATGTCTGCTGTAGGCTTCTTCCTTCCTTTCTTCTTTTCTTCTTTTTCTTTCTTTCTTTCTTCTTTCTTTCTTTCTTTCTTTCTTTCTTTCTTTCTTTCTTTCTTTCTTTCTTTCTTTCTTTCTTCTCTTTCTTTCTTTCTTTCCTTCCTTCCTTCCTTCCTTCCTTCCTTCCTTCCTTCCTTCCTTCCTCCCTCCCTCCCTCCCTCCCTCCCTTCCTTCCTTCCTTCCTTCCTTCTTTTCAGTTCACATTCAAGTTAGTTAGGATATAGTGCAATGATGATTTCAGGAGCAGATTCCAGTGTTTCATCCCCTATGTATCACACCCAGTGCTCATCCCAACAAGTGTCTTCTTTAGTGCCCCTTACCCATTTAGCCCATCCCCCCACCCACAGCCCCTCCAGCAAACCTCAGTTTGTTCTCTGTATTTAAGTGTTTATTAGGGCGCCTGGGTGGCTCAGTTGGTTGAGCGTCTGACTTCAGCTCAGGTCATGATCTCCAGGTCAGTGAGTGAGTTCAAGCCCTGCGTAGGGCTCTGTGCTGACAGCTTGGAGCCTGGAGCCTGCTTCAGATTCTGTGTCTACCTGTCTCTCTACCCCTTGCCTACTCACACTTTGTCTCTCTTTCTTAAAAATAAACGAACATTTAAAAAACAAAGAGTCTCTTATGTTTAGGGCCACATTCTTGATGAGGAAGCATTTCCACATCTGTCTGCAGCTAGGACTGCAAGATTCGAGTGAAATGGAGAAATTAGGCAACTATTTTAGTTCTTCAGATTTTAAACAACTACGTAAAACAACCAGGTAATCAGGGTTAAAGTGGGTGGTCCATTGTGCTCTGAATTACCCACATAATTAATTTCCCCCACTCTGTTGGTGTGTATAAGATATAACATTAATATCATCCAGGTCAAAGAGCACAGATATCAAATAAGCCATGTAAATATAGAGATTCCCAGCCCTGTCTCTTCACAGGTGGCCTGTTTAGTCATTTACTCAACAAATATTTTTCAAGCAATAAATATTTATTCTGCCAGACACCGTGCTAGGTATTGGGGTTACAATGATGGCTAAGCAAACATGGTCCTTATCTATATGGATTGTATATTTTGGAAAGGGAGAAAGGTGAAAATAAGTAAATGAACAAATACAATGATTGGAAATTATAGTAAAGGTCAAAATGAGTTGAAACTTTTTCTACGCTTACCATAAGCAATTTTAGGTAACTGTCCATAAAAATAACTAACACCTGCGTGTGAAGTCAGACACCTGTGATCCTATCTGGTTACCTGTATAATCACTACGCTCGTCCTTTCCCAGGTCGAGGGCTGTCCCCAAGGGTATATTAAATTATCAGGTTTGCAAGGCAAACCACTGATCAGGCATGAAAAGCCCTGGGCCTACAACCTCTAATTGCTGAGTGACATTGAGCAAGTCATTTTAGTAGCCTTTTTCCAGTCAATAAAATGGACACCCTATCTACCCAGCCAAACCATGGCGTGCCTGAGAGGACCAAGGGGACAGTGGGGGACAGTGCTCTACAAGCTACAGAGCTCTAGCTAAAGGGAGTGGTGTGGATGAAGCAGCTCCACAAGGAAGTTTAGTAAATCTGAGCAGAAAGGGAAGGGAAGGGGAGTAAACGGACAGGAAGGGGAGGGGTGTGGAGAGGAGGAGAGGGGAGGGAAGGGAAGGGGAAGGGAGGGGAGGAGGGGAAAACAATTTCACTGCTGTTGTTATATTTAACCCCCAACAGCCCTATGAGACAGTGTCATCCTTGTCTGCAGATGAGGAAATCGAGGCACAGAGAGGTTAAGACAGCCACACTGCTGACCCATGGGGAGCTGGAGTTTGATCTGTCCACCCCCAAGGCTTGACTCTTCACCACAAAGCCACAGTTGAACCCTTGGAAGAAAGATGCCAAACTCCCTTTGCTTTGAACTTGACACTTTTAGTCCCAAACTGGGCCTGTCCAGAAAATCCCTTTCAAGAAAGAATGCAACAAATCCACACAGCTTCAGGGAATCCCTATGATTGACCCACCCTCTCTTCATGGATGAAAAAAAAAAACAAACAAAGGTTCTATAAAGTTCAGGTAATCTTCCCAAAGCCACATAACTGACTAGTGATAGCATCAGAGAAAAGAAAAAAGCATAGCTTCATTAAATGATTTTCAAACTGTGGGTGCTCCCCACTAATCATTAAATGAATTTGTGGGTTATAACCAGTAGTTTTTTAAAAATGAAATAGGATAGACTAGAAAATAGAGTGCATTGTATCTAGTAAAGGGAGATAATGCTTCATGGTACTTTTAAATTCTCTGTATGTGCTCCTGTGCATGTACAGAGCTTGGGATAAAATGACCATGGGCCATCATCAAAACCCTTGAAATGCCACCAGCCTGGGGAGTGAGCTTGGAGGAGGAAGAGACTGGTGGGATTGACAGGAAGTTTGAGCAGAATCCAAACTTTGCTCCTCCGATTGAAGCAAAACAGCTCTAAAATAACCACAAGGCCTATTTTTAGCACATGCCAAAATTACCTTTCCTCTGATCTCTGGCCGACCAGGAGGGCTTCTCCCCAGCTCATGTGGTTCCTGGGGCCTTGAAGCCACCGCACAAGACAAAGGCCAGGAGCCAGGCTTTTATAGAAACCCGAAGGGTGTCTCCCTTCCTTGCTTCCTCTGCCTCCCTGGGTATGAGAGCCGGTCCTCGGAGACAGGGAACAGTATCCTGCACAACAGGACGGAGCACTCTCTGAGGACCACTCTCTGAGTCCAACCCCCAGTGCTGAGTGTGAGCCAGTCTCTGGCCCCACTTAGTCACTGAGGGACACCTTAACCCTTCAGGGAATAGGCACAGATGCAGCTGAAGGCCTAGAGAGTTCAGGAGAACTCTCCACCCTTCTGCAGGCTCAGGGCCCAAGTTTCTGCACCTGGAGCCCACCCAGCACCCAAAGCTTGAGGTGGGGAACAAATGGCATTACAAAGATTCCTCCTTCCGGGCTTGCTTAGGTGCATGCAAGGGCACGTGCAGTTGGGCGAAGATGTGCATGCAGAAGAAACTAGAATCATGTGGAAACTTATGAGGGAATACCAGGACCCCCGTTCCTGGACCACGGGAAGGGTTGGCGAGGGCCCTGCTGTTAGCAGAGTCACCAGCCTCTGCCTTCAGTATGTGTGGAGATCAGGGTGCGCATGGCATGAGGAAAGTGAGAGTAAAGCTAGCTGTGACACCAAGTAAACTGTCACGCCTGATCGCAGATTATAACTAAGGAACCAACCAATAGAAAAAGTAAAAATCTGGCTGAAGTGTGTAAAAGAGCACTACAGTCAGTGTCAGAAACCATTCGACATTTTAGGACGAATTTCCATAATGTCCAAGGTTCAGCCTTGGTGAGAAGGGACCCTGGGTCCCAGGTTCGATCATGATTACGCTCCGTGTTTGATCCTGTGGAAGTCTGACTTGGCTGCAGGCTTGTTTGATTACACCCTGCTCATGGGAGATCAGCCTTCCTGAAGTGTTGCTCCTGATCCAGAGCTGCTGTGCTCACAACTTAAAATATCCCTCAGGGAATGTGGGAGATCCTGAGAAGCAGTGCCGATCACTGCCCAGGGAACAGACTCCTTGGGAGAGAAGGGCGTGGTGAGGGAATGTGGTTGGTGAAAGGTGAAGCCAAGTGCATGAGGGCCTGGACTCCCAAACCTTAATCTGCAAGGCTGGGCTGTTCTCCCTCTCTACAGAAGGGTCTATTTTTTTTTTTTTTTTTTTTGAGGTTGGGGAGGGGCAGAGAGAGAATCCCAAACAGCCTTCACACCCAGCGCAGAGCCCAGCATGGGACTCAAATTCACAACCTTGATATCATGACCTGAGCTGAAATCAAGAGTTTGCTTAACGCCCTGAGTCACCGGGTGCCCACACACAAGGATCTGTCTTAAAAGGCCACAGTATCCAATGAGTGGGCCACACTAGGCTTCTAAGCCCGGAGCCTCTCCTTAAAAACTTTGTGACCACGGGGCACCTGGGTGGCTGTCGGTTGGGCGTCCGACTTCGGCTCAGGTCATGATCTCGCGGTCTGTGAGTTCGAGCCCCGTGACGGGCTCTGTACTGACAGCTCAGAGCCTGGAGCCTGCTTCACATTCTGTGTCTCCCTCTCTCTCTGCCCCTCCCCCACTCATGCTCTGTCTCTCTCTGTCTCAAAAATAAACATTTTAAAAAATAAAATAAAAATAAAAATAAAAACTTTGTGACCTCAACCAAGTCACTTAACCTTTCCAAGCTTCATTTTTCTTGTCTCTGAAAAGGAGATATTAATGCCCATCTCCTGGTCTGTGAGGGTTAAATGAGCATAGTGAGCAAGAGCTCCCGGCCCGGGGTGGTCAGAGTCGGCACCGCACTGGGGCTTTCCCTCGGTCGGAGGCTGACATTGATTTAGAGTTGACCCTCAGCACAGGAAGGCCCAACTGCTTGTCTGCCTGTGTTCTCAGTGTTCAGGGTGGTCTCCTGGCTGCCAGCACTCCTAACTCAGTGAAGTCTAAGACTTCCCTTCCCTCCCCATGGCCTGGAGGGAGCTCGCAGGCCTCAGCAGGCAGACTTGCTGCCACGGCTTCAGAGCAATTGTGGCTTGGAAAGAATCTCTGGCATGTGTCCTGTCGTCCCCCAGAAGGCATGATCCATGGTGTGTTGGAGAACTGCTTTGTTCCGGGGCCAAGAGGTCAGTCTGTAGGAGGGTGACCTGTAAGCTTATGTGGTAGGCAGCTCCCCTCATCCCTTACTCCCTCTCTCCTGTCAGGGTGGTATCTGCCCTGAATCACCCATCCAGCTAGAGAGATCCAGCTAGAAAGCCTATCCAGCCCAGGAGATGGGCAGCTTGTGCCTAACGGGCTATGCCTACTGGGTAAGGCTGGGTTTGGTGAGGAGGGGCCAGGGTGTGGTTTCCTCACCTAGGTGACCAGTAGCACCAGGAGCTGGATGGGAAAAGGTGGTGGGAAAAGTTCAGGGACCAAGTTTTCTCAGCAGTGTTGAGACTCTATGCAAAGCATGTCTTTTCCAGATAAAATGAAGGAGTTGGACAACACCGTTTTTTTACGTTTGTTTTGAGAGTGAGACAGCACGAGTAGGGGAAGGGCAGAGAAAGGGAGAGAGAGAATCCCAAGCAGATTCCACACTGTCATCATGGAACCTGATGTGGTGCTCAAACCCATGAAGCCATGAAATCAAGACCTGAACCAAAACCAAGAATTGGACACCTAACCGACTCAGCCACCCAGGTGCCCAAGGATAATACCATTTTAAAGTTCCCCTCTAGCTTTATTATTTTCAGGCTATAAATTCCTGGTTTTTTCACCAGGCTAACTGTTTTCACTCCTGTAAAACAGGAGACCTAGTTCAGCATGTGAAGCAGAAGGGATAGGGTGCAGGATGGGGAAGAGAATAAAGAAGGTAAGAAGTAATCACAGTGGGTCTGGTTCTCCCGGTCAGCAGACTGGCATGTATGTTGTCGTTTTCTTTATTTTTCTGTAATTGGATTTATTTTCTATCTCAAGCCTCTATTCTGGCTGATGCAGAGAAACCAGCATCATTGCTTCTAGGTTAATCAGTCACTGAAGTCATTCATTTCAGGACCCGGTTCTATTGAATTTAGGACGTTTGTTCTCAGTCCTCCCTGAAGTCGATGCTAAGTGCAGGATCCGCCACATCTGTGCATATGGGGAGGCAACATCTCTGCTCCATCTGTCCCAAGTTCAGTTGAGATGTAATGTGTCTCTGGCTGGTCATCAAAGATACCCCCCTCTCTAAGCCTGTATACGCGCCTTATCTGGCCCCTGGCTGACTGCTCCAAGCTGCTCCAAGCTGCTCCAAGCTGCTCCATCCTCTCTGCAGCATGCCTGCCTGCTAGAGGCCCTTTTCAGGACTGCGGTTTCCCTGTGGTCATGCTTTCTAAGCTCATTCCCACTCCCCCTGCAAGAACCACCGGAAACGTGTGTGTGCAGGGGGTGGAGAGTGGGGGGAGGGGTGGATAGGGTTAGGGATGCTGTCTGCCTACACCTGCTACTCTGTCTCTTCTACTCTGTGTCTCTGGAACACACCATGGTGGCCATAAGGACTTCCTGAGGTTCAGCATCTTCCCTGGACATCCCAGACTAGTGAGGCAAGGTATTCACAATACCTGAACTTCAAGCAGTGGTCTGCCATTTCTGCCACCCCAGGCCCCAGAAGGAGACAGGGCCCCCTGTAAAGCCCTGGGGGTGCATCTAGCTCTTTAAAATCTCTTCTTCTCCAGGTTGATCTGTGGGTGGGGTAGAAGGTAGAGAGGAATGTCAAAACCAAGGGGGTACATGTTTTATTTTACATCTTCTTTGCACCTCTCCTCATACTTGGACTGAGACGTTGGGCTTCCAACCAGTTTGTATCTTTGCCATCTAGTTCCTTTAAGACAGCTATCCTCTTACTATCTGAGTGGGAAAGAATCACACAGCATTAACACTTCACATATCAAAGTCTCTGGAAAAGGCTGGGCAGCAGGTCAGAGCTGGTCCTAGGCTCTGAAGTGCCTTTGACAACCATATGGAATTGCTAGTGTAATAAAAAATGTCAAATCATCAAAAGCCTTCCCCTGGACATTCAGGTCTTGCTCTTCGTGACCCACTCCCTTCTTCTCCTCACCCTCTCCTGACTGTAACCTCACAGGCCTTGGGGCAAATTACTCTCTGAGCCTCTGTTTCTCTATCTCTAAAATCGGGTTAATCATTCCTATCTCCCTGTGCTATGCTGAGAATTCTAAGGCATAAGCTAATCAATTTTAATAAAAACTTAACTAGAGGTGTGCCTGGGTAGCTCAGTCAGATAAGTGTCTGACTTCGGCTCAGGTCATGATCTCATGGTTCATGTGAGTTTGAGCCCCGTGTCGGTCTCTGTGCTCCTTCAAGTTCTATGTCTCCCTCTCTCTCACCCCCTCCCCCACTCACACTGTCTCTCTCGCAAAACTAAACAAACATTTTTAAAAAATTAAAAATTAAAAAAAAAACTTAACTAGAAGTTAATTCTAGTACAGAATCTGGCATATAGAGGGTTTAATAGGGCCTTAGTCTCTTCCAAACCAATTCCCAGCCAACTGGAACACAGCCTTGTATTCACAGCTCAGCTCTACTAAAGTGCCCCTCTGTCTCCTCACCCACACGAGATAAACTTTATCTAACCTCCACTGCCAAATGCTACCACCTCCAGGAAGCACCCTTGGAACCAGGATGAGGCTCCCTTGGCCCCTCTCATATGAGAACTATTTATGCCCACGATGCCTCTTCTATTTATGATATGTTAAGCTTGTTGAGAGCATGAACTTCATCCTATTTTATACACCTTGCCCATAGCCGTTGCAGCCAGACTGACCCACCCCTGAACCACAGCCCTACTGGCTCGCCAACCACCACTCGATGTTCTAGGCAGCTGTCCAGGGCCACCCCCTCACTCTCAACCTGCTCGTGCATTGATCCCATTTCACCAGACTCCCACTCTCGGATATGATTCTGACATCAGGCGCTACCTCTGGCCTTCCAAGTGGATGTTATTTGCGCTCTCCAGCTTGGCTCAAAATTTGGCTCTTAGCTGTCCCCATTCCTAGCCTTGACCCCCACCCCTGCCCTAGTGTCACATGCCCCTACTGTCCAGGCCTTTGTAACCAATATTATAATGAATATTTGTGTGTGTGTATGCGTGTGTGTGTGCATATGTGTGTATGAATACAAATTCCAAAGATTGCTGAGATGTCCCAAATGCCTGTGGCAGAAAAATGAGAGTCGACCAGAGCCAACTTCTCCTGGGTGATAGTCACCATTTCCTGCCAGCTGAACAGCCATTGTCTACTTGCTGGGAGAAAAGAAGGCAAGACATAAATATCTGCCCTAACAGGCCTAAAATAAGATACTTCCAAGCAAGGATGAGGTGCTTGCCTGTATTTTCATGGATGTATCTGTGAAAACTCTGATAGATGATGGGTCACTAGGTATCTGAGCCAATGGCCAGGGTTTCAGATCCCCATAGCCTTAACCCATTCAGGCTGGGGAAGACCTGTCTTGGGCTCCAAAAGCCATGGGGTATGAAGGGGGAAGTGTGTTGTCACCATCCTGAATTCAAAATGGGTAAGATAATAATGAAAGCTTCCAGGGTGCCTAGGTAGCTCAACTGGTTAAATATCTGACTCTTGATCTCAGCTCAGGTCTTGGTATTGGGTCATGAGTTCAAGCCCCTCATTGGGCTCCACACTGGGCATGGAGCCTATTTAAAAAAAAATAGGATAGGTCATGAAGTGAGCTGCTATAGGGCCTCCATCTACGTTGGAGGGAGGGCCTTTCTTCCTTCTTTTAGTACATCCTTACTGGGCCCCTTCTATGAGGGCCAGGCACTATACTGGGCCCCTTCTATGAGGGCCAGGCACTGGAGGTACAGATGCATGAGACAAATGCAGGCCCTGCCCTCACCAAGCTTGTAGGAGTTACAGATGATGAAACAAGGAACAGCGATGGATATGGTACATGTTGTGACTTGGAGAGTACTTGTCAGGAGAGAGGGGAGGTGAGGGCTACGGTTAGTCAGGAAGGCTTCCTGGGCAAGGTAAGAGTTATGGGGAGACTGGTGTTTTAAGTCAAGGAAACAGCAGGTGTGAATGACCAGTGGCCAGTGAGAGAGAGGACTGACCCTCTGGACACTGAGAGAAGTTGATGATTGGAGCACAGAGAGCAATGTGGGAGGGGAAAAATGAGGCTTCAGAGGTAGGAGGGTGCCAGAAACAGGTGGGTGAGAGTGCCTGGCTTGTTGGAGCTGATCACTTAGTACTCATTTCTTCACTCCTTTCCAGCCTCAGGTCCCAAGGGGAGACTGCAACCCTCCTTTTTTTTTATGCCCTCTATAGTATCTAGGAATGGGGCTCTGCACACAGTAAGTGCTCAATTAATACCTGTGGAGTAGTTCACCAAGAATAGGGGTAAATGAAAGATTAGCAACTTAGTTCTCCACAGACATCCTTGGAAAAAGAAAAGAATGTACTTACAATCACATGATCTGTAAATTTATGGCCCCACAGTTACGATTTTATAGCTAAAACAAAATACTCGTTAAAAACTAATAGGAATGTGTAAAATCAGCACTGGCAAATCTCAGTTGGCAGGCAGGAAAGCCTGGCTCCTCGAAGCCTGCATGGTTCCATGGTCAAAACATGCCTTGGGTAGAGATCCAGAGGTGAAAAGTCATTTGGTTCTGGGAGCAAGAGATTGACTCAAACCCAAAGGAGCAGGTTTGAGCTCTCTTGGGCAAAATGACATTGCATGCCTCAAATCATTACAGATGGCCAGCTTAAATTATTTCACAAGCACATTTTTTGCAATGGGACTTCAGAAGACATAGCCAGCCTCGTCCAGAGTTGCTAGGGGCAGGCGGTAGGACATGAGACTTGCACTATGATTGGACCTCAGCCAGGCTGGAGGAGAGCAAGACTCCCCAGAACCCACCCTCTTTGTCCTTCAGAAGCCCAGGGACCTCCAGACTCTTCTTCTGCCTGGGCCCTACCATTTAGCTGGCTGTGCTTTCTCAGTACATATCCTGTCACCTCTATGCACACATGGGCCACCTCCAAGACAAGCACCTTTGTCAATTGATTTCCCAGCAATTTAGAAATGCTGAATGCAGACGATCTTGTTTTCTGGTTAAATAACATCTTCAGATATTTTCCCCTCTTACACCAGGTTGCCTCTCTAGACCGTACTCCCCCAACACTCATTTCCTTCCATTGTTCGATTTAGGAGTCGAATGAGTTTTCTAGAAACACACCGTAGAGATAAATCCTCACGGGCAATGCAGTAAATTATCTAAGCTATGCATGACTGATAGAGCCTTTTGGTAGGAGACATTGAAGAATGCTGATCATGGAAAAACAAAATTCAAGAGACCAAATTTTACAGGGAGCAATTAGTATTAAATAAGAACATGTCAGAGGCACTGGGGCATTGGAAACTGGCTGTCCTTGCCTCCTTTGTAAGTTGGGTTTACTAAATGGAACATAATGGTATGTAACCAAAATACTGGAAGACCATTTCTTTGCTAAGGAGACCTAGCCAAAAAACACAATGGAAAAATAGGAGTGATACCTTTCACTCTGGTTGGTTTTTTTTTGTTTTGTTTTTGTTTTTGTTTTTTACTTTTAAATCTCTCTGGGTGTTAGAGGAAAACCATAGAGCCTTGGAAAGCCCTGATAGTCTAAAAATTCAGTGGAAAAAGTTCCTTGATTCTCCTGAGCTGGATATAGATAAAAATGTCATTTTTCCAGAAAGAAAAGCAGTCATTGGTTAAAATCTGCATTTGCCAACCTTCTGCCCCATGTTAAGAAAGGAATTTTTATTTTTAATAAAAATGTGCATTGTCATCTAAATGATTGGCTGGTTTTTGCCCTCACTAGAAGCCTAAAGAGAAAACTATTTGGGGTTACAAAATGGGAAAAATTAGTCACCAGTGATTCACGGAGACTATAAATATGTGGCTATATTGTTCTCTTATTTACGATCCAGCTGGGATGAGCTGTTTGGGAGGAAGCAGGAAGATACACAAACAGCACCAGTGTTGAGCAGAGGCCCCACTCAGTTTTCATGGAGAAAGCACGACCCCCAACACCTACCTGTCAGAGCCTCTTTGGTCTCAGTATTGGCTTCGCAGCACCAGCCCCTGGAGGGCTCTCTTAGAACATCTGCTGGGCTAGAAAAATGAATAGGCGAGTGACAACCCTCTTTCCCTCACAGGGCTGTCTGTGCTGCCCTGGGGGGTGTTGCTGACGTTGCCATTTCCTGAACTGGGGAGAAAAGCAAAAGCAGGGACAGGGGGAAACTGGCAGCTGGCAGAGTTCAGCAGCCTGTTCCTCGGGATTCCAGAAACTCATACCTTAAGTCCCCCCCACCCCCCGCCCCACACACACACCTACATACATACATAAGTCATTTGCTCATTCATTAATTCATCCACCAAAGTATGTTGAGCCTGCAGACTATGAGGGAAACAATGGGGAGAAAGATGAGACCAGCCCTGTCCTGATAAGAGTTTTCTGCCAGGTGGGGAAGAAGGGTATCTGCCCAGCAATGACAGTAGAGACTGATGAGTGTGAGGACCAGAAGATTCTGGCAACACGGAAGCATAGCAAAGGTGCATCCAATCTCATTACAGGCCAGGAAAGGCTTCCTGGAGGAAGGGAGGTTTCAGGTGACCCATGTGAGGGAAAGCTAAGATCCAGCAGGACACACCTCAAAAGTGCAGAGGAAAGCAGTTTCAAACAGCAGGTAAAGATGCAAAGTTGCCTCATCAGTTTGAAGCATAAGGGTATAAATGAGAGGGATGACGGCTTTCACATGAAGAAAACAAGGGATCAACGATAAACTTCCCAGGGTCTCATTATGGAACTCTCAGAAACACTGAGTAGCAAGTGTACAATCTCTGGGCTCATATACCACCACCTGGATCTATTTTTCCTCAACATTTTTACTCTGTGACACTCTTACTGGCCTCAGGGTTCCCATACAGCACCTAGGTGATACCAAAATGGGAGAGAAAGCTTGATTTATTGACCTAACAGTAAATTCAGTTTTCGTTATGAACTTTGTAAACACCATTTTTAATGGCTGTGTACTATCATATGAATATACTCTCTCTATCCTACTGTTATTGAATAGGTCACTTGCTTCCAAAGTGTCTTTACATAGTATTGTGGTGAGTAACCCTGTGCAGATAGCTTTTTCTATATTTGAGATTTTCCTTATAAGAAAATAAGAGTGCTTTACATATGAGAGTACTCATTATCCCATACCCCAGCTAGATTTGATTACATTCCTTTTTAAAAGTCTCAAATAAGTAACAGTTGAAAAAAATTATTTTCTCCTTTTCAACAGCTGAGAAAATGGAAGATCAGAGGCTTCTAACCTTGCTCAGCATGTGCAAGTTAAGAAGTGGTGAAGCTGGCTTTTAAGCCTGGTCTGTCTGACTGCCAAGTCCTCATCCACACCACATCTGTCCTTTCCGTAGAAAGGCTTGGTGGAAGGAACTGGCTGTCAGAACAGCTGGATCCTATTCCAGTCTTTTCCATTGACTAACTAGTTCTCTTTTAGTCTCAGTTTCCTTGTCTGTAAAACCTGGGTGCCCCACCTACCCATCTGCCTTCACGGAGCTGTCTGGATAAAACAAGATAATGAATATGAAGCCTCTTTGGAAATTCTAGAAAGTTCCACTTGATTGTAGACTTTAAAAAGGCATGAGTCCTGCATTCTATTTCCTCTCAAGTATATATCTAGTTCTCATGTTTATTTAGCTTTCACATATGGCAGTTACTAGAGGTTAAGTGCTTCGTAAGGATTATCTCATTTAATTCTTTTAAGTGCTCAATGGGTTAGATGTTGTTTCTATTTTAGATATAAGAAATGGAGGCTATGTCTCACAGCCAGCGCATGGTGGAGATGAGTTTGAATACAGGTGATCTGACTCCAGTGCTTGAGCTCATGTTATTTGAAAATGTAGGTTTTATTGGAGCACTTGGCTGGCTCAGTTGGAGAAGCATGTGACTCTTGATCTCAAGATTTGAAGTGTGAGCCCCCTGTGGGGTATAGAGATTATTTAAATAAACAAGACTTATTTTTAAATAGGTCTTACTATTAGGTAGAATGAGGCCAACAGATCAAGAGATGATTGCCATTGAAAATACAGTTTGTTATGCTTCTCAAGAAAAGGGACACTCCACAACATGAAGGGCCACACAGAGAAGGACCAGTGTTGGTCAGGAAGTAGAGGAGTGAAGAGAAAGCATGGGCAAAAGCCTTTATAGTGGTTTTCCTAGGACAGAATTGGTGAGGCAGCGTAAGCCAGAAATACGGGTTTAGGATTGGCTAGTGTGTGTGATTTCAGCAAGCTCCCTGAGGTATAGGGACTTCCCCTAGTTGCCTGGTACCTGGCCTTGGGTGATCGTGGCTGGGGAATAGTGGTTCAACCTGTGAGAGCTCCATAAAGGAGGTAGTTGGCAAGTATGGGCTCTGTGTTGGTTGGTTTGTATATGAAACATAGATTCACAGGGGAGTCACATGCTATCTCTAAGAATTAGCTAGCCCTGGAAGGGGAAGTCTCTCCAGGATTAGCAAGACCCCTTCTACTGAAGCACCAAGAATAGAGAAAACAAAATACAGAGTTGATCCTTGAGCAACACAGAGTTAGGGGTGCTAAACCACCTTGCTGTCAAGAATCCACATATAACTTTTGACTCTCCAAAAACTTAACTGCTAATAGCCTTCTGTTAATCTGAAGTGTTAGCAAAATCATAAACAGTTGATTAATTTGTATTTTGTATATTATACTGTATTCTTGCAACAAAGTAAACTGTAGAAAAGAAAATCATAAGATATATTTACAGTATTATACAGCATTCATTGAAAAAAGATCCATGTATAAGTGGACCCATGTAGTTCAAATTTGTGTTGTTTAAAGGTCAACTGTAGTTAATGCATTGTGTGGTAAACTGGGCTGCCTTGTGCAGTGGGATGATTATCGTAGCTGGGATGATTACCATCACCATCAGGAACCATCGTAACAGCAGCAACAATATCCCATTCTTGTCCAAATATAAGGTTCATGAGGACAGGGACCGTGCAGCACCGTGCACACAAAAGCACTTAGAAAGGATTTGTTGAATGAATTAATGAACGGTCCTATGCCTGCTGAGCCTAGAGTTTTTTGTACTGTGAAGAACACATAGGGATAGGTGCTCAATAAATATATTATTATCCTCATTAGGTAAGCAAGAAGGCATTGAGAATACCAGAGAAAAATGTCTCTCAACAACCTTATTTAGCCAGGATTTAGAACTATGTCCTAGCAAAGAACTCTTCCTAGGGGAACCTAGATAGTTTTCAGATCTTGTGCAGTGCAGGTCTCACGAAAGCCATAGGACTCTTACCTGTGTCTTCAGAAAATATATGCTGACTCTTCACCTGACTAGTAATCTGATTTTGATCCCCTCTCTCTATAGGTCAAATGTCTGACTTATTCAGGCTGTCAGTCACCTGGAGAACACACTCAAGAGATTCTGGGTTGTTTTTTTTTTTTCATCCTTACATTTCTGCCCTTATCACCAAAGTCACCCCAAGCATCTTTAGTCACTTATGTTTATTCATGCACTTAAGAGTGTTTACTGTGCACAATTATTTGGAGTGGTCTCATTCATCATTTATAACTATCTTCAAGGAGGATATGTACAGCAGAGTCCTGCTCAACACATTCAAACATTTGTCAGAACTGGGGCTTCTGGGAGTTGATAGGTGGAGGGCAAAATACAACTTTTGTGCAGGCATTCTGAGCCCTAAGAGAACTTCGTGCTGCCGTATCATGAAAACAGCACTGACAGATTGAAGGAGTATTCTAGTGCTATACAGAAGGCGGAAAAGAGGACTCCCTGCTCTCAAGGCATTTACAAAGCATTAAAAGCAATAGAAACAAAGAGATCCATGGCATTTAATATTGTTACTATTAAGTGATAAATACATTTAAGAGAATCATTGACAAAAGAAAACAGCGAATAGCACAATAATATAATGCCCATTAGATTCTGTGCTACTCCCTTCTCTAGGAGTTCCCAAAGCTTACCCAAGCAGTTTGGGCTCCCATCCCACCTCTTCATGTCATTACATGTTCCACCCTCCTCTCCATCTTCTCTCCCTATCTAATCAATCGGAAAAGTACTAACTCTAGAGGCTACTTCAAAAAAAAAAGAAAGAAAGAAAGGAAAAAAGAAAGAAAGAAAAGGAAAAGAAAAGAAAAGAAAAGAAAAGAAAAGAAAAGAAAAGAAAAGAAAAGAAAAGAAAAGAAAACCCAATGGCTGTGTAAAATAAGAAGGGTTAGGTAGTACAAAAGAAAGATGAGGCTTCAACTCAGGAGGACCAGAAAATATCACCCCTTACCCAGAGGCTGTTATGTCCACTTCCTTTTCCAGCTCCATTCCAAAAACATCTCTCCACATCTATTCAGGGATGCCTGTTGCCATGGCTACTGGGTGACAGATGCTTTTTGAATATGGTATGTGAAGAGCTCTTCCAATCTGCAATCCAACCTAGAACAGGTGGCTATTTTTAGCTACATGCTGCTAATACATGCTTTAGAAAAGTCAGCTTTTTCCCTTGTACTTAAACATCACCTTTTCCCACACTCCCCCATTTCACTGCTCAAGTGGCTTGATGCATTTATAGTCTTTATTTACCATTACTACAACGTGAAAGATACGACAAAGACCCCAATGTTCAGGCTATATTTCAGACTCAGGACACTCATTAGGAAGCCAACACACGCTCTGGGCAGCGTGTGCCAGCCTTCTCTTTGAGATGGAGGGCTGCCCTCTCCAGGGCAACTCTTTGAGTGTTGATCCCCAATTTGATGTTCAGAAATGTTGTCACCATCTTGCTCAAGGTCTCTGTTCTTGCCTCAACCTCTGTTTTTGCTAAGTTCTCCATTTTATGTGCCCAAATCTGTGCTATCATTTGTAAAATAATATTTAGGATTGTGCTTTTCCTATTCATGTGCGAAGGAAGTCTGGTCTAATGATAAGAGTTATAGACTCCCCCCACCTTCAATTTAGTTTGACATTGATGTCAGTGGCCTCAAGTTACCTTCCTAAACTTACCTACTTCTCAAACCTCTCAATCCCCAAACCTGAAGTCCCCCGGGCATTCTCTACAACATGCAATACACTTCACTAGAAATTTTACATAGTTTTCAATGCCCATATCAAACTCCACACACCCAAGAATTATTGTGCCACCACTCCTTACCTCCTAGTTGAAAGCATTCAAGCATTCCCTCCTTTCTCTAGGTCCTATCTCATGACTAACTGTATCAGAGCTTGGAGCACTGCACACAGCTGCTGATACTATGTTATTTGGATATTTCTTAACTTCCTCATGGCCACTGGAAGCTTCATGAAACCAGAGAGGGAAATTTTTTTCCATGCATGTATCTCCAATGCCTGATACTGTGCTTTGCCCATAGTAGAGACTCAGGAAGTATTTGTGGAATTGAATTGCTATATAAAATTCTTCAGACAATGCTTCTAGTTTCTAATTTCGCCTCTTGTCACTGACCTTGAACCTAAAGTTTTCTAGATCTCCGTTTCCTCATCTGAAAAAGTAATAATACATATTTCAACTTCACTTACAACTTTATCATTAGAACCAAACAAATTTGACTTTATAGATGGCAGCTTCTGATATGAAAACACCCCCCCTCAGAAATGATAGAACAAAGAAGAGTGAGGAAGAACTATAGGAATACTAGAGCTGCAGGAAGTCCAAAGCAATTCTAGCATGCTATCCATGAAGAAGAACAAAGAAAAGTGGGGCTAAGGTGGAGGATGAGAAGGGGGGAGGAGAAGTAGAGAATAGATATGAGAGCACAGTGTAGTCACAAACTATATACAGACCAGTGGGGGCAAAGGGCAGCAGAGCAGAAATAGCCACTGGAAGGAATGACAGCATGGGGTCTTGATAAGGCCAAGCTCAGATCAACTTACACATGTGCTGGCCAGAACTTTGCTGGGAACAGGGATATCCCAGTTAATAAATAAGGAAAACCAGATGAAGAGTCCAACCAAAGTGGAAGGATCCATCAGAGATGGAGCCCAGAAATCTAAATGTGATAGCCACAGAGGATTTTGACCCGCATAGACTCTGGGCCATTCTTTGAGAGACACTGAACGAGATAAGACAAATTACAACCAAGAAGCATATTGGTTAACTATTGCTGGACCAAAAACCCAGAAACAGGAAAGTGGCAATAGAAATAAATCGTTGCATAAATCCTGGGAAGCAAAGAAGAGGAAAAAAAAGGCAAATTTAAGAGAAAAACAAACATAAGAAAAGATGTTAACATGTTAACACAAGTATAGGTAAAGGAAGACTGGAGGCAGATACACATGAAACAAACGGCATAAATATGCAGAAGCCTAAAAAGAAAAGTCGGATGCAGATTGATATTCATTTTTCAAGAGTGAAGATAAGTAGAGAAATTCACTATTTATCAAAGAGCTGGGTTTATCCTGGTCGAAGGATAAGAATCATGTAGGGAAAAGTTTTTATGGAGCATATATGGAACTCTGGACTAGTAGACACTACTAATTCCGAGACTTGCTGATATGAATAACCCAGAAGAGAAATAGAGGCCACATGAGACAGGATAGTCAGTGGAATTCAAAAGAATAAGTGGTGTGTAATGACCACGTAATGAACAAGTCAGATGGGCAAGAGCCGGGAGGGTCAGTGCGGGCTCAAGGCAAGTGATCTCAGGACCATGGATAGCTCTGTATCTGCTGTGTCTGGGACAATGGTGGCCTTAAGCCCAAAGTTACCTTGACTGGAAGCACTGTCTGAGTCCCATTTTGGATAGTAAAGGTTCTGTTTGCCCAATTAAGGTTTAAGTCTATAGATCTGGGGAATAGTTATCTATCTGCTGGTCTTTGATAACTCTCAACAGCCGTGGTATGGGGTGGTAGAAAGAAAGAACACTGGGCTTAGAATCAGGAGGTTAGGTTTGACTCCCAGCATTGCCACTTGCCAAATGTGGAAGTTTAGTGAGGTCAAACTTGCTAAAGCTCAGTTTTCTCTTCTGTAAAATGGGATTTATGAGTGTTTCCCTGTTTCCTATAAAGATCTAATGGGAAAATCAAATAGGAGTATTCATGCAAAAGCACTTTAAACTGTAAAACTCAGGGCACCTGAGTAGCTCAGTCAGTTGAGTGTCCGACTCTAATATTAGCTCAAGTCATGATCTTGCAGTTGTAAGATTGAGCGCCATATCAGGCTCCACACTGGGTGTGGAACCTGCTTGGATTATCTCTCTCCCTCTCTCTCTCTTAAATAAACATTTAAAAATAAATAAACTGTAGGGGCACCTGGGTGACTCAGTTGGTTAAGCGTCTGACTTCATCTCAGGTCATAATCTCACAGTTGACGGGGTTGAGCCCTGAGGTTGACAGCTCAGAGCCTGGAGCCTGCTTCGGATTGTGTGTCTCCCTCTATCTCTGCCCCTTCTCTGCTTGCACTCTTTCAAAAATAAAAATGTTAAAAAAAAAAACTAAAAAAAATAAACTGTAAAACCCTAGTTAAATATGTGTAGTTGTTGAGTTAACTTCTTAAAAAATGTATTAAAAGTTTCCACAGAAACTCTGCAGGGTCAGAAGACAGGGGTGGGAGGCCTAAACTGTGTCAGAGTCCAGTATCTCCAAAAGCAGAAGGAAGGCCCTGAAAGGAATATGGGTTTTTAGAAGCTATGGGAGCAGGTTGGAAGATGAACAAATGTGAAAGAGAAAGTAAAAAGTAAAATGTAGAGTAAAAAAACAGACTTGATAATATACATGACTTTCCCCAAAAAAAGCCACAGGGGAAATATTGTTTTATGTCAATTTATGGATGATACCTGAAACAAGCTAGAATATCAAATAGGTGAAGTAAATTTCTTGGAATTTCAAAGCCACTTCAATAATATCAACTTCTTTCAGTAATACGTAAAACAAAAACAAAAACAAAAAACCTCTTTGACAAAACTGGATTCCCTTTTTTATTACTTTTAAAAGACTTAGTTTTAATCTGATCTTATTACAGAAGTATATATAATTATTATAGAAAAAGTCAGAAGAAATTTTAAAAAGCCAAAAGATAATATTAAAAAACACGTCAATCCTGTAACCCTAAAGACGATTTTCTAGCTCTTCCTTGGATATAGAAGGATCTAGGTTCACTCACATTTTTTTAAGAAACAAATATGGTACCATTATCATACCACTTGCAATATGTTTTTCTAAGTATTTTTAATGTTTATTTTTGAGAGAGACAGAGAGACAGAGCAGAGGTGGGTAGGGACAGAGAGAGAGGGAGACATAGAATCTGAAGCAAGCCCCAGGCTCTGAACTGTCAGCACAGAGCCTGACACAGGGCTCAAACCCACAAACCATGAGATCATGACCTGAGGCGAAGTCAGACACCTCAACTGACTGAACCACCAAGGCACCCTGCAATATCTTTTTTTAAATAACCAAAAGTCAGGAACATCTTGTCATATAAATAATAATAAATACACGGGCAGCACAATTTTAATGGTTGCATATAATATTTGCTATATAAATATATTGTATTTATTTAAACATTTCCTTATTGTTGGATAGTTTGGTTATTTCCAACATTTCTTTATTGCATACTGTGCTTCAAGGGGCTTGTGTAGTGAGTTAATCCTGTGGGTTCTGGTAGCAAACTTTTCTCAAGTCAACTCCCAGATTCCTTGCCTATTGACTACATATATTCAGGAAAGTTACTTAATCTGATTAAGGCTTAGTTTCTTCATTTGTGGAATGAGTTTAAAAATAGTACCTACACCAAAACCTATTATTACAAGTGAAATGATATATTTAAAATACCTTATACAATGCCTGATGCATAATAGGTACTTAGTAATAATGATAATAATCTTAAAAAATCTTTATAGCTACTCTCTGTACTCATCCCTAATTATTTCTGTAAGATAAATTTCCAGAATTTTTGCACCAAAGGAAGGACATACATATTTTTTAGGACAATGCCATATTTTAAGGGTAGAGAAAAGAAGTGTCATGAGGAAAAGGGACAGAGCTGAGCCAGATGCTAAAAAGTTATGTATGAATGCAATGATTTAGGACTCATTGCTATTAAGTTAAGAATGAGCATATCCTAGAAGCAGTAATCCCACTTCCAGGAAAATATCTTACAGAAATAATTGCATGAATATATATGTAGAAGCACATTCATGGCAGTAGTCTTCATGATAGCAAAATTAAAAACAATCTATCTCAGTAGGAGAATTATTAGACATATTATGGTAATCTATATTACCATATGGATTGAATATTACCATATTGGTTGAATATTAGACAACCACTTAAAAAATAAGGTAAAACTACATGTGTTAACTTTGCATTGAGTTCCTGATATAATGCTATGACGGAAAGTGAAATGACAGCAAGGAAGCATGATCACACTCTGTGTAACAATGTTTAAGGATATAGAATTCAAGTCTCATTAGTTACAGGTACTACCATGGAATAAAGCTAGATAATGCATGTAAAAGGTATGTGAGGGGCACCAGGGTGGCTCAGTTGGTTAAGCGTCCAACTCTTGGTTTCATGTCAGGTCATGATCTCACAGTTCATGAGATCAAGCCCCATGTCGGGCTCTGTGCTGACAGTGGGAAGCCTGCTTGGGATTCTCTTTCTCCGCTCCCTCTCTGTTTCTGCCCCTCTTTCTCTCTCTTCCTCTCCCTCTCTCTCTCTCTCTCTCTCTCTCTCTCTCTCTCAGAATAAATAGATAAACATTAAAAAAAGAAATGTATCTGGGGGCACCTGGGTGGCTCAGTTGGTTAAGAGTCTGACTTCAGCTCAGGTCATGATCTCACGGTCCATGAATTCAAGCCCTGTCTCTGCTGACAGCCTGGATCCTGCTTTGGATTCTGTGTCTCCCTTTCTCTCTGCCCTCCCCAACTCACGCTCTGTTTCTCTCTCTCTCAAAAATAAATAAACATTAAAAATTAAAAAAAATAAAGATATGTATCTGAACATTGTAAGGGCTACATAAACTTTATTATCCCAATATTATGACATAAACTTACTAAAATAAAAGGACTTACTAATGAAAAGGACAGGATACGTAGGAAAAAGGTTACTACAAAATGAAAACCATCTGTTTTCTGATCACAGAAGTCCAGGTGTTAAGGCAGTAAAGAAGCTCAAGAAATTATCTATCACTTGCCTTTCAGTAAAGTATATTTATCCTTGTAAGTAAATGGAAAACCAGAAGTGCACAGTTAAGTGACTGACCCAAAGTCACAAGGCTCCTAAAAGTGGAGTGATGACCAAGATCCTCTCTCCTGATCAAAATGGAATTCTCAAAGTCTTGGAAACTTGCCAAGATCAAATAGAGAGTACGCAAATTCCTATTGGAACAGGAAGAAATTAGAACTATAAAAAAGATTAGTAAGAGGAGAGGAGACTACTCCCTTTTCAAGATACCATGAAGAAGTACGACATGCTAAAAATACATTAAAAATACTCAAAGGGAGGCACCAACCCAAGGACTTTAACAGAATAGCTTTCCCCTTGCTCAGGAGTGATCGACGCAAAGCATTTTCCCCCCTATAAAGGTGAAGGAAGTGAAGCTTAAATAGCAAAAATCAAAAAATAGATGAGGAAAGTCTCTGTCAACAGGGTCATGGAGATGAGTGAAGATAGAGAAGGTTAATCAAGAAAAAGGAAGGATCTATAGATATCTCAGAGGACAGAGAGAAAGATGAATTGGCACATGGAGGGGAGAGGGTCAGAATGAGGTTTACCTCCTGAGAGCCACTCACGGCACAGCCCTGCAAAGGATCACAACAGATCAAGAAAGCAGCACCCATCGGGCTGATGACAGGGACCTGCTCCTGAGGCCAATAACTTCACGGCTGGGGACCGCACGATTTCCTACAAATCTAGAAAAGTAGGGGAAAACGGTAAAGTGGCCAACGGTGCCTCAGAGTAGTGTCAATTTAAAACAACATAGGGCTGTGGGGAAGGAAATCAAAAGTTGAAGGAGAGAAAGCTTGTCAAAACTGAGGCACAGAGTCTCTGCAGCCTTCCTATTCTTAGAGTTTCCACACCTCTGCTCCAGCTTGGCTGGCTTCTCTCTACTTCCTTGCAAGGGACGGTAATTAGTAGCACTGAGCCCATCTTCAGAGCAGAAGGAAACAATTGGCACTTTTCGAATGAAACCTATAAAGAAGACCAAGAATATTTGAGGAAAAATAAACCCAGACCTTATTCTCCCAAATACTCAAAATGCAGTAATTATGAAAATAGATAACTAAAGCTTAATTTAATGAACATGCCATATCCTAGAACAGTCCACAGCTTAATGCAACTCCATCTTGTCCAGTTGTTCTGGGGTATGTTCAGGAGTTGGTCAGTCCCAGTGCTGGCTAGCTAATCTACTGTTCTACACTTGTTTTGGGCTTAGCTTCACAAAAGGTCACACTGGGTATCTTCCAAGGTACATGATATCCTCAAATTAACTCTTGCACGAGAAATAGACTTATCATCCTCTTTTACAGCTCAGAGTCAGTTCCAGAACCACCTTGCTTTTTCACTGCTCACCCAGCCAATTCTCCCCCACCATCCATTAGTGTTTCACAGGATCCATTCTCAGGGGATAGTTATTTTTTCTTTAATTGCAATATCCCTGCTCTTATAGCAGCTAGGATTACAACCAACTGTAAAAGAAAACCCAACTATAGTTTAAAAAAAATAGGAGAGTCGCAGTTTTAGCATGGGGCCGTAGACAGGTTAAGGAGAGCAGTTGCTCAGTCATTCCACTGGGAACTTTTCCTCTGTGGATGACCTCCTGGATTTCACCTCCTTGCTTGTTGCCTCATGGTTGCAGGATAGCTATTTTTCTTGTAACCTTGCATCCACATCAAAGCAGGAGGTTGGGGAAAGGGTGAAGGGCTTTCTCCTTACAAGACTTTGTATTTTTACTCTGGAAACTAAGACTTCCCCAGTGAACTTTTACCTACATTTCATTGACCATTCCTGGCAGCAAGGAAGCTTGGAAATCGAGAACTGTATTTTTACTGTTACACTGGGAAAGGCACAAGAGAAATTTTTAATGAATATTGATAAGCTATTGAATAATATATGCCACAGTTACTCCTTTGTCTCCTCAGCACTATGGACACCTATTCCTTTACATATTCTCACTCCTACCCTCCATCATCAAGAATGAAAACACCAAGTCTCATCCAGTTCAAATTTAGGATCTCAGGTTACTGCACAAGGTTCCCTGTTAGGTCCATGTGTGCCTCTCATGATTGCAGCCTGTAAGTTGAAATGACAGCTTATCTGCCTCAATACACCTGCTATAGAAAGGTAAGAAAGATACAGGATAATAACCACAGCAAAAACTCCAGCTCAACTCAAAGAACAGAAAGTAGGGAATACATATTAGACCATAGACTTTATCGAATCCTGCTAGCTCTGGCAGGAAAGTAAATTCCTAATTGACCAATCTAGCAGTTCCTGGATCTGCTTTCTGGGAGGAAATCCTTTGTCCATTATTCTCAGTTGCTATATCCTGATGGAATCTCTCCCATAGTAATGACTGTTGATATTATTATACCCATTATAAAAATAAGAAAATTGAGTCACAGAAAGTAATTTTGGCCATGGTCATACAGATCCAGGATCTAAAATCAGATCATTAGACTGCAGAGTCCTTGCTCTTTACCATCGAAATTCCTCTAACAGAATAGGAGTTCTGTTCTAAGGGCCCAGGGAGAATTCTTGGCACTCACTTTGAAGAAAAGGGAAAAAGAAGTAAAAAAACTAAAAACAATGGAAAGGACCACTTAGAATTGATTTTAGAAAATAAGGTGTCTGAACCAACAGTTTCTAGCCAAGATATCCTCTTATAGGAGATCATTAGGGTCCTGTTGATGGCTCGATGATTCCCAGAAGGAGGAGAGCTCATTTCTTCTTAATAATTGTGTTGGTGTGTCACCTTTAGCTTAAAGACACTTTTATACACCTTCCATTTGATCCTTACAAACGTGCTGATTGATGAGTCCAAAAGATTGTTATCACGTGCAAAATGGGACTAGAATGACTGTCCAAGGAGGCAAAGTCCAGAACTGAATATAGGTCTTGTGATTCCCTAGCCAGGTGTTCTTCTCCTAATACTGCACTCCCAGTTCACAAAAGAACAGATGGAGACTTAAGAGGCAAGGTGTGTATATCCACACCACTCCAGACATGGGGCTCTGTGGTACACAGGCCATCATTATTTCATTGGGTCTTAACCATAAACCTACAAGGTCAGTTCTACTAGTATCTTGATTATACACTGAGGGAACTGAAGCTCAGAGAGCCTAAGTAACTTTTCCAGAATTGCCTGACTAGTCACGAAAGAGCTGGATTCAAGACAATAGAATATTTAAGGGCAGAAGGTCAGCCACCAGAGAGTGATTTAGGAAGGAGTTGGTTCAGCAGCACCAATCTTTGTACCTCTGATTGTCCTCTGGTCATGTAAGAATTTGCAGACAGGTGGCTAACTAGTGTGGGACCTGGAGGTAGAGGAGCAAGCCACAGGTACAAAGAACAAACCTTTTACTGAAGGTGAGCAGGAAAAAGGAACAAAGGAATACAATCTTAGAGATTTAGATGGGAAAGCAAAATTGCAAAAACCTGTAATTACGGTGTCAAGAGAACTGGCCAGAGGAGGTATGGCTGCTTTAGAAAAGACAGGGGATAAAGGTGAAAGGGATTTGTGTGTGCGTGTGTGTGTGCATGCGCGCGCATGCACGTGTGTGCGCTCTGCATTCATTGGAAAGTAAGAGACAACGTTTGCAAAAGAAATATATGGTTTGGGTGGTGAAAATTATAAATGCATTTAAAATGTAGCTAATTTTTTAACAATTTTAAGTGCTAAGGGATCCAATGAGATAGTACATGGGAAATGCTTAAATTATACAGTGTTGTACAAAAGTAGAGTGGTACTTAGTTTTATATGAGTGTATTTATAATAAAACTGGAAAGGCTAGGAGAAGCCAGGCCACGGGGCTGAGCTGACATTCTGCTGGGCTCTGCTGCAGCTCTCCTTGTGCGTGTCTTGCCCGGGAGGTTCCTCTTCATCTTGTTTTATTACAGCTCTACTACACCTCTGGTGCTGAGCATCGAAGTGGTACAGCTGTTCAACAGCTGGCCCACGTTCACCCCAGGTGGTGGTACTTAAACCATCAGTTGAGCAATGGCTCCACTATGTGTTGCTTGGGGTTTGCAAAATCCCATCAGGATCCTGAAAGAGCAGAGTCACCTCATAGCAGCCCCCGAACTGGGTAGATGAAACCCCAGTCCTAAGTTGGAGCAGTCAGTTCTGGACATGAAGGAATGTTGCACTGGGGCTGCAGGATGGGCAAGGACACCTGGGAGGAGGGGAATCTCCCATTTGTAGGGAAGGCAGCTGTTTCCTTTCCTGAGAGTTTCTAAAATATGTGATTTGCTTTTGTAGCCACCTCTCTGGCATAGACCTTGTTATTTTTCTAGTGACACTTGGGCTGAGATGGGCTAAGGGGAGATTTTTCGAAAGATGAACCACTCTTAAACCAGAGGCCATGCAAAGCGGCTTTTCCTACCTTCCACCCTGAGGGTAAACAGAGCCCAGGGCTGTGAAAGGATTTTTGCAGGGGCCATTTAGTGATCATTTCCTTAAAATAAAAAGTCTCCCTCTGAGAGAGCCTTCTGGCAGTCCCACACTGGGAGCGACAGACCTGCGGTGGTGAGGACATATGCTTTCTGCTTATTCTAACCTGATGTGCTCAGAACTCCTTGCTCCCAACTCTAGGATATGCTTTGCTTTTGAGACATCTAATCATTCTGGAGACCAAAGGTTTACAGGAGTGATTCCTGTATTTTTTTCTTCCAAGTGCGTCTCCCTAAACATTTGCTTTTGAAAGATTTTGTCTTCAACCAATTAAATGGCTTTTTAAAAATGACCCATTAAGATGACTTTCTTTCTCCATGTTCTAATTAATCATAGATGAATGTGTTTGCCAGTCAAGCTTCCAATAAGCATGAGCACTTGGTGTCCCCACATGAGGAGATACAATTGCAACTTGGTGCAATGCCAGTTGACATTTCAGTTGACCTTTGAGCTTTGATGACAGATAAATATGCTTCTTCCCCTGGGCTTCTCAAAATGTTTGAACACCATTGGAGACCCAAGACATGCAATCTGCCTTCCTGGGGAACATTGCTTTGAGGTACAGAAGATGACAATAAGTTGACTGATGAGGAGGACACTCAGAACCAAGAAATCTGGCTTTAAAAGGTATACTTAGGAAAAAATGGACCACCTGAAGAAAAGGGGAGGGACATGTATACTTGAGAGAAAGAAGGAAGGAGAAATTCTGAAAGCGGTGGATCCAGATTTGATGGAGTTTGAAGTTTATGCCCTTTGAAGGACTGGCTGTCTTAACGATAAAGATTGCAAAATTAGGTATCAGACCTTGAGAATCCTGCAGCTTTAGGGTTCACGAGTTTCCCAAAAATCTGCTCCAGCCTTTGGAAGGAGTCCTTGTGGGGCTCACCACTCTGCTCAGGTGACCCTAGAACAACTGAGATGTAGCTCCTGGTCTCCTCAGCAGGCCATTTTCCCAAAATAGCAGCAGTGATCATCTCTCTTGACACCTTGATCCTGAATCTGATCCCCTGACCTTAGCTCAGTGTGTATGAAACCCCCATATGGTTTCAACAAATATTCTGAGGCCATCTATCTACTTTATGCCAAGAATTGGGGATAAAGAACTGAATAAACTAGGAGGAGCCTGGGTGATTCCGTGGGTTAAACAGTAGACTCTTGTATTCAGCTCAGGTCCTGGAATCGTGGGATCAAGCACCATGTCAGGTTCCATGCTAAGCATGGAGACTGCTTAGGATTCTCTCTCTCTTTCTGCCCCTCCACCCCCTGCTCACATGTACATTCCCTCTCTCTCTCTCTCTCTCTCTCTCCAAACAAAATGAATAAGTCAGATTCATCCTCCAAGGACAGACCATAATAACAGTGATGACAAACATAGAAGCCAATGTTTAAGATGGAGGTTGGCAAAGGGAACTCAAGATATGCATAAGCAGCTCTGGAAACCCCCCAAAAGGGGTAATTAACTGTCTGGGATAGGAGGAGAGAACACGTGGGGAGTCTAGAAAGGTAGACTTTCTCTACTCAACACTCATGCTAACATCAACATATGTATAGGCTTTCCTCGTATTTTCTACAAAAATGTGATTGCACTGGGAAACTCAGGAGAGAGAGAGAGAGATCCAGGTTTCCATCTGTGGTTGGCTACTTATTAGCCATAGGGCATTGGGGCATGATTTTAAAAATTTTTTGTAAATCCTTATCTGAAAATAGGAACAACAACATTAATATTCTTGTGGCTGTTTTGAGAATTAAATAAGACAACAAACAAAGGCACAGGTGTCCAATGCATAGTAAGTTGCTAATAAATATTAACCATTATAACATGCATGTTGCTCTCAACCATCTAAATATACATCAGTTTGCATAGCTCCATGAAAATATGTAGAGCACTACCTTTTTATGGCTACATACTATTCTGACATGGCTGTGCCAGTTTATATAACCAGTCCCCTATCAATGCATGTTTGGGTTATCTCTAAGTATTCACAACTGCAAACAAAACTCTAACAAATAGCTTTGCACATATATCTCTGCACAATTGTGCAAGTATTTCCGTAGTAGTCATTTCATGAACTGTGCTGACACTGCGAGTCTGCCAATTTGAGTGTTTCACAGATAGTTCCAATCACCCTCCAAATGGGGCTCATCACTTTAAATTACCAGCAATGGTAAATGAGGTTTTTCCCATCTACCTACGAACATGAGGCACTACCAATCATTTAGATCTTTTCCATGAGGGCTTTATTAGAACAGAAGGGAACAAGTGCAGTCCAAAGAGGGAGGCAGGGAAGCAATAGAAAATACACCCAAGGGTTCCAGAAGTCCAAGGAACAAGGGGAAGATTGAGAGCAAAGGGCTAACATCCCATGTGCAGGCAGACCTGTCCCTACTCTTCTCTGGACAAACCCAGAGTACTCAGTCTTCAGGATTAAGGGCAGAACCAGGATAATTCTGGAAGCATTCATTGCTCAGGGTCTCATGATCCAAGCCCACAGCACTAGGCCATGTCATCTGTTCCTTTTGAGGGAGGCCTGTGGCAAAGTCTTCCCCAAACCTCTGAAGTTTCAACCTAGGGCTGTCAAAGACAAACCAGTGATTTCAAAACCACATTTTGAGAACACCAGTCTGTGGCACAGCTTTGTATGAAGAGTTTCCCAAACAGTAAAGAAGTTCAGAATCTAAGCTCAGATACTTTTCAAGATCAGCTCTTATGCTATCTGTTACCCTCAGTGGCAATCTGAGCAGCAGGAGAATGGCTTTGGATTCATGTAGACTTTCCACAGGCTGGAGCAGATTTGTTGGGAAACTCTGCCACTCACTAGTGGGGTGATGTGAATCTTGGTTGCCTCATCTGAGAAATGGGAATAATATTCTCTTCAAGTGGGAGAATCTTTGTGTAAAGATTACATGATAAAAATCTATCAAGGGCTGGGCTCATTAGCAAATGTAAGCTTCCTTTTTCCCTAATCCAGTGTGAAGCAGTTGTGAGGCTGGTACCCATAGACACAACGTGCATGGGACAGATTAGTATGCCTGAGTTGGACTTTCTGCAGAATAAAAAAAACAAAAAACAAAAAACATCATCCCAGTATCTACTCTCTAAAAGCACTACTTCTATTGAAAGATTATTTGTGACAACTCTGTGAAAATGACTAAAGAAACACAACAAAAAACCACTGAATCCTATGCTTTAAGTGAGCGAATTGTATGGTATGTGAAAGACATCTCAATACAATTGTTATTTTTTAAAAAAGGACTATCTCTGAAGGTCAGTTTTTTGCTACCTAATTTTGTAGCTACAAAGAACCAATGAGAATGAAATGTAATTACATACTGAAATATCAATCTTTGTGTTTTCTACGCTGTCTTAGTCTTAATTCTCCTCAAGACATCAATGTCATTTTGGAGAAAATTAGGATTATTCAAGCAGGAATGCAAAAGGGGAAAAGCCAATGTTTATTTTTTTTACTTCCAAATTTAAAAATTTTGAAAATGGAATTTTTTATTTATACAAGGAGGATTTTGTTGAAAGAAAGGCTCATGCATCAAAGCAGGCAGCCCTAAAGGAAACAAGATAGAGAGTTTATGCTCAACATTGACTGTTAAAACATGGAGGAAGACAAGACTGCTTCACTTTAGCCCCTGCCACACACCCCAGGAAATCAGGGAAGGTCCCTCAGGTGGGAACAGGATGAAGCAGGATCCTGGAAACCAGTGGACTGGGGTGGTATGAGGTAAGGGTGGCAAGGTGGTTGTGGGGGATTCATGGAGAAAAGTGGAGTCAGCAGTAACTGCGTGAGTCTTCACCATTGACAGGGATCTACATGCTCCTAAAGACCATACCTGTAGGCTGTCATCACAACCGTGGTATGCCCAGCCTGTTGAAAGTGCTGAAGAACAGTATGGGTGCAAGTCACTGTCCCATGAGGGCCTTTTCTCCATTGCTGCCTGCTCAATACCTGTGGATGTGATAAGTGTTACATTTGTCCACACACTAAGATTTTGCTAAGCCCCATCCCAATTGCTACGATTGCCTGATGGCCTCACTCCCTTTTCAGTGGCCCCAGGTGCAGATCCTATAAGCACTGAGTGAGGACATCCTCAGGCAGAGTCCTGTCTTCCAGCCTCAACAGAAGACCCATAGCCTTGCATGGTCCCCCACTGAGTGCTTTTCCTAAGTTCTTTGTGTGAGAATCCTTAGCTATAGTTGGGTTCTTATTATCACTTATATTTTAAGCTCAACTTCTACTCTGTCCAGTTCTTGCATCAGCCACTGCTCTGCTCCCTGGCACCAAATGAAAAGCATGAAGAACCCATTCAGCTCACTTTCTGAATCATTTGACGTTTTCCAGACTTTCCAGCTTAAAGGTAGCCAAGAGGAGGAGCAGAAAGGGGAATGTGACCTATATATAATTTGTCACCTCCAACATTACTTTGTCAGGAAAGTTTCCAGCTCAAAGAGTGGAAGAGTTGAAAGGGAGGACAGGAAATGACAAGACTCTTGTCCAAAAAAAGAAGAAAGGGAGGGGGTGAGGGATGATCACGCTGCCTCTCTAAAGAGCCCTCTCTCTAAGGAGTGCCCCTCTCCCAAAAATGCCTTTACAAGAGTGTTGAAATTAAGATCAGAGAAAGATAAACAACTCAGCAGAGATCCAGGATGAGCTGAGTTTGGTGCTGGCATTGATGTCCAAGTCAGACCCTGGCTCACCAAATTCAGTAAAGCCTTGAACTTTAAAATTAAGATGAGGTTTTATTGTGATTATTTCCAGAAGAAGAGAAAGATGAAGAAAAGTAAGATTGCTTAAGATGTTCTTTCTTCACCCTGGGAAATGTCCCCTGATTTGGAAAGGGACAAAGCTAAAAGCAAAGTCCTGAATATACACCACAGCCTAGAGGGGATGGGTGTGGAGTGCCTTAATGACAATTCACATGCACAGAATCCAGTAGGAGTATTGAAGCTTCAGAACAACACATGCAGTCCAGGACTGGGCTTTGTTAAAAAACAGGGCCTGGAATATGGAGATGGCCCCTTTGTACATCTCACTGGCTGGACTATATCTGAAGCGCTGGGCTGAGTTTTCACAAAGAAGAGGTCTTCCAACGGATGGACACTCTCAACTTACTGCCACTGCCTGCTCTTTTCACTGCCCTACCTCAAACTCGGTGTCCCAAGATCCCCAGAGCTAATCTGGAGTGGGGCAGAATTTTGGACATCTGTGCTTCCCCAGATCCAACCCCATTTCCTTCTGGGAAATCACCCCTCTGTCATTCTCTGCCTCACATGGTCAGTTGCCCCCTCTGAGCTCCAGAAATGTGCATATGACCCAATTCTGGGGCTTTTTATTAGAATTCTTAGGAAACATAAGTTCATTTTTAGCTGAAATTGAAACTAGGAGGAAATGAATGAGAGCTGCTAGAGGTTACCACTTGGAAACATCTGCCTAAGAGGAATATCAACTTAGAGTTGAGAGATAGAGTCATCTGGTCCAATAGTTCCTGAACTAGGAATTCCCTTACACCAATACCTTGGAGTTATATTTATCAGTAAGTTTCCTTTGTGCTTAAAACAGGATGAGTGGAGTGTCTGCCCTTCCAAGCAAAGGAATCCTGATAATACAGACATGGTCAGTAGTTTTCACCTTACCTTCTGCTGAAGCTTAGATTTAAGTAACAATTCTTAACTCAGACTCTTCCTCCAGCTTCTTGTCAGATCGTTCCACATGGCAATCATACCTAAGATCCAGAATCCCCTAGCCATGAGGTTTAAGAACTTGAGTTACTTCCTGTTGTAGGTGTTCCTTCTTCCCCCCACATTATCCCGGTCCCTAATTCTGACTCTGTGGTCTAGACCCCCAGAGGGTTCTGGATTCTCTGGTCTGGGGCTCTGCCTGCCTATTTGGACCTCCCAGAATTGGTCTTTACCTGGCCAGGGTCTGAACTTACTGTGAACTTTGAGCACTCTTCGACTACTCCTGAAGCACTTCCTGACATCCAAGTCTATTCTTCATCCTGGGAAGAAGAGTCTTGAGCCAAGAAGACTGAGATCTACCCTTAAAGACTCTTCTTGACTCCAGTCCAAATGGGAAGCCCAAAAGGGACCAACAAGGATAGCAAAGAGTCTGGAAATCAGGTCCTTAAAGTGAGATGCAATGAAGTGGTCACATTTGGCCTGGAAATTAAAGGAGAGATATGATATCTTTCTGCAAATATTTATAGGATTATCATATAGGACAATAACCAATGAGTGAAAGCCCCAAGGAGATAAATCTAGAGTCAATAGAAGAAATTATTTTGGATTGTTTTTATACCCTTGAGAATTGCCCGTGACTTTAGCAAGAACATCTTTAACATCCTTATCATCTCTGAAATTCCAATCCCCATGCAGGTCAACAAATGCCTTTGGATGGATTTCTGGCAATGACATCTGGGAGGAGCCTGGGGAGGCTGGTGCAAACTTGGAGTGCACTTTCATGAAGAATGCCCGCATCCCAGAGCTGGAGCAAACTCCTGGACCTCAGGACCGCAGAAGTAAGAATCATTGTATGTGAGCTGAGCTCAATACCTGGAAGCTGAAATATTTACTCACCAGAGGACAAAGGAAATAGCCCCTTGTGCTAAATCAGGAGGCAGCCATCTTCATAAGACTGGTGGAATATGGGGGCCCAATTTAATAACAGTAAATCTATCAAAACCAAACGGACATGGCTCACATCCTGTGGGCAATAAACATCCACAGGTGAAATTTTATAAGGTTTTAAAGGGCACTTTATGAGTTTTGAGGGAGCCTTAGTATAAACTGAAACCAGCAATGGAAAAACAATATAATGTGAACCGTGGAAAGCAATAGCTAAAAATTCTGTCGCTGTTACTGAATCAAAGAAACTGTTCAGGGAAAGGAGAAAGATATGCTAGACTTTACATCTCTTCCATGATTTCTGGTGGGGCAGACTGTCCTATTAGAAACATTTTTAATTCCTCGACAGCAAAGACAATTAAAGGTCTCCTGTTACCCATACAGCACCTGATATGATGTAGGTATACACATGTGCATACACATGAACTATTTGTGAGATGGGCAATAACATTTATGAGTACTTCCACAGGTGTGTATTTCCCCACTGTTCTGGGGACTTTCTGTATTGCAGGCAGAAAAATAAATTCTGAGTGTTAAGAAACTTTCCCGAGGTCACATAGTTAATAAAAGTTGAACCCTGATTTGAACCTGTGTCTGTCTGCCCCTAGAGCCCACGTTGTTTTAACCACATCTGCATTTGCCAAGACTTTGGGATTTCATCAACCAGTATCGTTTCAAAAATACTCAAGAGAACCCTGATTGGGTTGCCAACATTTTACTGAGAGGATATTGTTAAAAATTGAGAAAGTTGAATTATAACAGCTCCAAAAGACAGGACATGATCTGAGAATAAAGGGAATAAACTGATATTATGAAATACTCATTCCTCAACATGTGTGCATGCATGCATGCGTATATGTGTATATGTGCATCTGTAAAAATACTGTCATTGACAGGCACCCCACCGGCTCTTGAAACTGCAACTCTCTGCCACACTTTACCCTCTTTAGCCCTCATAGCACATCGCACAATGTTCTATACAAAGTAGATGTGTAAGACTTGCCATTGAATAACTAACATTATGTGCTCTTCTCTGTTTGATCTTTTGAAAAGACCTCACCAAGATGGGTTCTTAGTGGTATCACAGACCTAGACAACGTGCTTCATCTTGTTTAACTTTGCATTTATGGCTTAATAAAAATGGGACTGTGCTACCACCTTCTTCTCCTCTCCTCTAGAGAAGAGCAAATTTCTCCTTTCGGCAAACTCTATAAATACAACTTCATGTTGGGGTGCCTGGGTGGCTCAGTCAGTTATGCGTCCCACTCTTGATTTTGGCTCAGGTAATGATCTCATGGTTCTGTGAGTCTGAGCCCTCCGTTGGACTCTGTGCTGACAGTGCAGATGGAGCCTGCTTGGGATTCTCTCTCTCTCTCTCTCTCTCTCTCTCCCTTTCTTTCTAAATAAATAAACTTTAAAATAATAATAATATTAATAATAAATACAGCTTCATGTCTTTACACTAAAAAGATTCCACATTCCTCTCAGGCCTCTACTCTCACCCTCAGACATAATTTAATCAACAGGGTCAAGGAGAGCTGTGCAACTTTAAAAGGTGAGAGGGTACCTTGGCCTGGGGATTCTGTGGTTTGAACATCTATTCTATTGTCCCACTTCTCCATTGGGTGACCTTAGAAAATTCTCTTCTCTTCTTTGAATCTCAGTTTTTTCATGTACAAAATGAGGGGGGTTGAGTCAAAGCGTCTCAAAGGGTACTTCCAATCTTGGCAATCTACACCTCTCTTCCATCTGGTTGATTGCAGCTCCTTCCACATCAGGGCTCCCTTTGTTTGAGAAAATCTGGAATTTGGGGATGGAGTCAACAGCAAGTTGGCCCTTGAGGAAGATTCTGTAATTTGATCGTACAGCTGGTTAGTGATTCTACATGAGTGCAAGATCACTTCAGGGTGGAATGTCAAAGTTTACCAGACATTATCTTGGACCAATTCTCCTTTTTCCATGAGACCAAATCATTATCCTCAAAAGCATTACTAATTGTACACATCCACCAGATGCTGGAAGGCCCTAGCTGGGAAGCAGAGGACCCATGCAGGAGGTCATCCACCCCACTCAGGTTTCTCCTTGGCTCAGCATCCACTGCAGGGCCCGGCAAGGAGCCAGGCTGTGCCCTGGAATAAATGATTTGTCCAGTCACCAGCCATAGCCCCAGGAGGTGCTTTCATACCCACTTGGCCTTTCATTTATCTTAACAGCATGAAACCAGCTATCCTAGAAGCCTGCCTCACTGAGAGAAAGGTTAAGTTACAGGGCCTAACTTTAAAAAAAATTTTTTTTAAAGACTTCCTTCCCTTTTAATTTTAGAATAGTTACTTCTCTGGCACCTGCCAGAACAGAGCTATTTGGATGTCATCTACAAACAGAAAAGAAGGAGAGAGCTAGCAGACTGGTCTCCCTGCTGGATTGACTCTCGTTGCTTTTTCACATACAGATCAAAAACCTCCTGAGCAGTTAACCCTCAGCAAGGGAATGTCACCTACAAATAGAGACGATTTAGTAAAAGTGAACACGCACTATGTCAAAATGTATTGCATTCTTCAGTGCTGGAGATTTCTGATCACCTCTGTAAATATCCTGAAGGTGAGCTTTGGCTCCACTATGGAAAGATTCCTGTGAACGAGGTTCCCCAGACTCTTGGAGATTGCATGGTAACCCTTTCTCAATAGAGACAACTGGGGGAAAGGGGGGAGTCAGGTCTGTGTGGTCTCTTTCCTCTTGGAGATGCCTTTTACATTATCTCTGGTGAACAGCATAAGAGCTAGAGTAAAGAACAGAAAATGAAAGTCTTGGGAAAGACCTAAGACCAAAAAGAGATGCAAAGAGTTATGTGTCCAAACATGAAATACAGTGTGAGAATGAGTTGCTTCAAGAAAGGTTTCAAGCAGTTTGGCGAGCAAGCAAGAGCAGAGACCCTCAGAGAAAGCTGACTTGGGGAGGAATGCACCAAACTAGAAACACACTTGTGAAGAAATGCCAGTGAGTGGGAGATCAGGCAAGAACACATCAGGTGTCAGAGTACAAGGTCCAACCTGACCTCTACCGAAAGCCCAGAGAATCCAGAGAAAAGGCTCCCATTTTCTCAGCAGCCAGGGAGGTCAGAGTTTAAAGTCAATCTAAGGGCAGCTAAGAAAGAAGGAGAGGGAATGAGGGGGACCCGAGAAGGATGTGTTGGGTAAAACTGAATGAGGCTCTAACCACCAGGCCCCTTAGGAAAGAACGCTTTTGACCTTTTGCAAAGGGTTATGGAGAAAGAGTTAAGTTGAAAAATCAAAGGGAAGCCTTCTATTTAGGAACCCCCTGGAACATCCGACCACCAACCTGGTGAGCCACAGAGGCTGTTCTCTTCCTTCTATTGATGGATTCCTCCCATATCTGAGAATACACAAGTGTGTCAGCCTCACAGAATTAGAGATAAATCCTGCCTCATTTTACCAATAAAGATGCCTAAGGTCACCCCGAGAGCTGGTGGTAGAGCCCCGGCCGAAGCCCCTCCTTCTCAGGCCCGCATTAACCTCCATTCTTCCATCAGTCTCTGGCATCCAAAGAATGTGCATCTCTGTGACATCATTTTTGGAATCTGAGAGTCTCTCGAAGTATCTGCCTGTCTCTTTGTTCTAGAGATCTTCCCATCTCAGCCTCTTGCTTACATGAACCTTGTGCCTAGGTCGTGAATCTGGGTGCCCCGAGTTCATGAGTGTGCGCCAAGCCTCTGCCAGTCATCGTGGGCCAGCCTGTGGCTGTTTTTAACTGCCAGCCCTGGAGCTTCTCTTGGCCTTGGCTTTGGGTCCACAAGTCCCTCATCTCCATACAGGACAACCATGTGTGTAATTCAGAGGTCGGGGGTGGTGTGCGGAAGTGCAAGGAGCAGGAAGCATTTCCACTAAAACCTGTTCCTGTACATTTCCAAACACAGATGGGAGAGACGATCGCATGCGGGCCTATGGGTAACACATGTCTGAACGCTGGCTACCTTCTCCCCTAGTCCAACAATGAACGATGAAACTCTTAGAACTGAGAAAGGTGGCTATCCTAGACTTCTGATTATAGGTTTATTGCTTAAGCCCAAAGCTTCTGTCATTTTGCTTGAGAACTGGTTAAAGGTTAAGAGGATATGTAAAAAAAAAAAAAAAAAACCTGTAAGACAGGTTTCATTAGACTGAGACCCTGTATAGATCCAAGCAGAAAAATAGAAATGAGTAGTAGGGACCAGAAGAGAGACTTTGTGGGAGGAGTTGGTTTCTGTCTGAGGGGGGGAAGAGCTGTCAGAGGCTTTGCTCTGTAGAATCCCAGGCCCCAGAGAAGCCCTGAGCTGGGATGGAATCGAGGTTGGAGGATAGGCTGCAGGAAATTATTTTTCTCAAGTCCTGGTGTGTGGGCTTTGCTGGAGTCTCCAGATATTAGAGGCCCCACTTTTTATTCTTAAAAGGTATATGACTGTAGTTCTCCCACAAAGCCCCTCTGGGTGTTTCTTTCAAACCAGAAAGAACTTCTCAAACTCCCGTTCTGAGCCAAACACCCTGGTCGGAGTTTATGGGGATGCGAAACTAAGCTGAGCAGGACCGTCAACCTCACAGAACTTAGAACTTAGGATCAAGAAAACTCGAACTGCCTTTCATTTGGGAAGTTTTTAAAAGTTTCCCCAAATTCTGCCCCTGCATTGCTGAGAAGTCCACTCCCTAGCAAGTCTGACTGCAGGAGACACAGAGTCATTCTCTGATGGAGGCAGACAGCTTCGAGGACACAGGGTGGGGTCCCTTCCACTTCACTCTCCATCGCCACTGAGTGGTCACCTGAGCCAGGTGCTGAGTCCGGAGGCCTTGCTGGCCAGTGTGTCTGATGCTCAGCCCCTCTTGGCAGAATTAGGGTGGGGACAGACGTGCCTCAGCCCATCTTTCCCCTGACACAGAAGGCTTCTCTCCGTTTGTGCCTACCAAAGGCTTTCCTTGATGTCAGTGTTTGGGGGTGTTGATGGACCCCCGGGGAGGATTTAAACATTGAAAGCTAGTCCTGGCCAGGGCCCCACCGGATGATGAGAGAGCAAGGGAGGAAACAAAAGTGCTTGTGTTAACAGAATGTCATTTCCCAACATGATTCAGGCCCCGAAGCTGAGGCAGGAAAAGGAGAGCAAATGCCTTCCCATTCATCACTTCGGACATAGCTATTTTTAGAGCGCGGCAACTCAGAGGGCCTAGAGAGAACCGGAGGTCGGGTGACTGGGCTCCTGAGGCGTGGGGATCGTGCAGGCGTGCCAATGCGTGGTGTGCATATTGTGCGTGTATGCGTGCCTGTGTGTGTGGTGTACGTGGCGAGCGTGTGGGGGGGGCGTGCAGTGTGACGCAGTGCATGGCCTGCGTGTGCGTACATGGTGTGCGCATTATGCGTGTATTCGTGTAGGTGCTGGTGTGTGTGTGCATGTTATGTGGGTGTGTGCGTGGTGTACTCGGCTATGTGGGTGTGGAGGGACAAGAGGAAGGGTTGAGCCACAGGCCTGAGCTGGCCGCTGTGTGTGTGCAGAAGGGAAGCTGAGTGGAGGCAGTCTTGGGGGGATGGGTGAGGGAGAGGAAAAGGCCTGGGACTCAGGTGGGCCCTGGACTCAGCAAGCACCGCTCCCATCCCCTTGGTGGCCTGACCTGCCCCGTCACAGGAAGTCCTCCCAGGTTGAGGGCAAAGCCACCTATGTCCTGGACTCTGTGGGGTGTTGGCAGGCTGAGGGTGCCTTGGTTTTGCTATCACAGCCTTGCTTCCACCTGGCCACATGAAGGCTTTCATGCCCAGGTGAAAGACAGGGCATCTGGATACTGCGCTGGCATGTGGGAAATAGATTCTGCACCAGTCAGCACCTAAGCAACAGTTTCCCTAAAGGACAAAATCTTACGTGACTAGACACCCGCCTAATCCCACACGCACATGCCCCTTTTACAGGGAACAGAGAGAAGAGATTTCCCTTCATTTTCACCCATCTCTTTTTTTTTTTTTTAATTTTTTAAATAATTTATTGTCGAATTGGTTTCTATACAACACCCAGTGCTCAATCCAATGAATGCCCTCCTCTGTGCCCATCACCCACTCTCCCCCCTCCCACACCCATCTCTGGCTGTCTTCCTTATACCGAAGGGAAAGAGAGGGCTGCATTGAATTCAGCCCTGAGGCAAGATTGGTCCAGGGTACAGCTCCAGGCAGCTCCCTCAGTCCCAAGTTGTCTCTCCACTTATCTTCCCTACCCTGCTCTCCCAACTCCAACTCTGCGGGTCTCTCAGCCCTGAAAAAGATGCATGAACTACCCATCGTGGTAGAAACTAACATAAACAGCCTGGGATGAGGCTCCCTTCCTTCTGTCCCCCATGCTCTCTAGATGTGTTGCGAAGTCTACGGAAAGGAAATGTAGTGTGTACTACGTGGGCCTCAAGGTTGATCACTTTCCATTATAGCTCAGCTGTCCCTGAGGCTCTGGCCAGTTTTGAACCTTCTCATTGGCATAGATGGTAGATGACTTCCTGCACAGCCAATTGGATGACTTTCCAAAGCCAAGGCTACCAGACAAGGTATCCCACTGGGCTAAGTCCTACTGCTACTTCTTCCAGGAAAGGAAGAGCTCATGTGAAGTCTTGAGGGAGCCACCAGCACACTTTTAGCAAGACTCTCCCTTTCTGCCTTCTGATAGCACCCAAGAGATGGAGGAGGCTTTATCGGCTTTGCACCATGAACTGGGTGGTAAGAGGATGGGAAAAGAATTGGGCAGGGTGGGAAGGGGGGACAGGTTCATTTCTTTTCACCTGTATCATTGTCTCCCTCTGAAGAAGTACTTATTATTACAAAGTTATCATAAAGAAGTACTGTCCAGTCAGTAACTTAGCAGGGAAAAAAAAAAGCACTTGGCTGTGTTCAGGGACTACCAGGATCACCTGTATAAATAGGCAGGCAGGTGAGGAGGAAGCAGTACTGCCTGGGAAGCCAGATGCCTGAGTCCCAGCTCTGCCACCAGTTCACGTCCTTGTAACTCAACCATTCACCTCTCTGGACAACAAAAGGAATGGCTTGCACCCAATGATCGTGGTTCCTTCCCAAAGTACCACAAAAAACATATAACTGGGGAGGTGGGGCTTCTAGGAAAATGCTCCTTGGAGAAGTCAGTCCTCCCTCTCTTGGTGGAAACTAACAGATAACAATGGCTAACAGTTATCGATCCACCAAATGCCAGGCACTGTGCTCATCTTACCACCAAATCTTACAAGAGTCCTGCAAAATTGGTGTTATTTTTCTTAGTGCGTAGATGATAAAACTGGAGATCAAAAATGTTAAACCAGTTTCTCAAGGTCACAGACTGGCAAAGGCAGGATTCAAGCCCACACCCTTGTAACGCCAAAGCTGATGTGCTTTCTGGTCAGTGGATCAAGGAGAATAATTCCCGTTCATTTGTTCCTTTTTCCACTGTGAGCATCTTTTTTAAAAGGTCTGTCCCTTCACTGTACTGCACAAAACTACTCTAAAAGAATTGCAGTGCTGCCCACCGTGAGCTGTGCTGGGGAAAAGTAAAGGATGGTGTTGATAAAGCACCAGGCCCTGTATGCCATCAGAGTATTTTACAACTGGTAGTCCAACGGCCACATCTGACAGCTTCTGTGTGTGCTGGATGCCCAGAGCACAGGAGGATGAGTCAGCCATCAGCCCACTTCTTTTCCAAGGACTTGAAACTAACCAACTTCCTGCTTTTCTTTCTTTTGAAGCCCTATGTGTGGTGGTGCTTGGAAGTCCTTGAGAGGGTTAGTCCATCACGAGCTCTGTGGTGCAGTAGGCAGAGGCACTGGTGTATGTCCATTCTCTTTGCCCGCACACCTTTTCTCCTTTTCTCTTTGGCGTGCCCTGTTACTTTCAAAACCTATTCCCTCCCTCCCTGTTATGTTCTTCTCAGCCTTTCTGTTTTCCAGTCACTCTCCCACATCTCTTTGACCTTCTTCTTCTTCCCATTCTTTGTTCTCCTTGATGACCAGGAGCTGACCACTGGAGAGACACACAGGGTTGTACACACAGCAATTGCCTTCCCATGAGTGCAGCCATCTCCGTGATACTGCAGTACCAAGTGCGAGGTTCCTGGGGGCCCACAAGGGAAGTGTTCTGCTTGACACTCAGCATGGTCTGGAGCTGAGAGGACTGCTTCATTAAGAAACTGACTCACACGCTGCAATGCCCAGGCATAGCCTCCAGCGGGAGAGGTGTCCAAGAGGAGACCTCAGCCTGCATTAGGTCACAATGGGAGCTCACATTTCTGTTCTTTCTCTTTCCTCCTCACTGATAACCTGAGTTAACCGGGAGGTTCTTTGGTGGTGAGGACAACAAAGGAGTCCCGGAGACACAAGACATTGGCACCATTCCACAATAAACTGGCACTCTTCTCTTGCTTCCATTCACAACAAGATATACTTTAGAAGAATCTTGCAAATAAGCTCCCCAAACTCACCAGCCTCAGTGGCGTACCTGTCACTTCTGGCCCCAAGAAACTCTCCAGGTTGAAAAAACAGTGAAATTAGCATGCTTTACCGCATGCTCAACACAAATAACTTTTTGTTCTTGGTAGGTGGGTGAATAGAGATTGTAAAGGATTGTTGAAATAAATAGAGATGGTATCTAGATACACTGATTGGAAGTTAAAAGGCTCTCATCTTCTTCCCAGTTCCACCTCTGACTCTTTACGTGACCCTAAACTAAACGTTGTTCTCTTTTTCTGTGTCATGGTTTCCATATTTATAAGATAGGCTTGTACCAAGAAGAAACCAATACATAATTGGAAAAGAGAAAATGTTATGTAAATAATATTAGAGATTCCCCTGCTGTTTGCTTGACAGCAGTTCAGTTAGAAGGTTCAAGATCCTTTTGATCTGAGATGAGAGGGACCAGCTGCTGAGAGATAGAGTCTGATTTAATCCAGAGTTAACCTTCCAGAAGCTCTTTGTAGATAATTTGTGGTGGTTCTTTGTAGTCTAAATCCAGGACAAAGGGAGAGAATATGATTTGTGGAATTGGTAACAACTATAAACTATAATATCTGATCAAACCATTTTCTTCTTTCTGTCCTGTTTACAACTTCCATGTATGTCATCCTGGATAGATTCAATCAACCATTCCCCCTGGACAGGTACTCATGACCTCACAAAGGCCTTTTATATTAACCGTGGGGTTCTTTGGTCTTGTGTATTTAAGTAAAAGTAAGAAATGATAGCTCAATATTTCAAAAGCTATACAAAATTCAGAATGGAAAGTATTTCCAGCATTTTTGACTCCCTACTTCAAGGGACGTTGAAATAATGTGACTCAACAGGGCCAATATGGAGAAGGGCTAGCTTGGCGGGGGGCAAGGGTCACAAAACGTACTTACTGGATGACATACAACTGTCTCCCTGTGATCCTCCCTCACGTCTCCACGGCCAGATTGGAGCAGCCTGTGGAAAAAATTCCTGTCTATTTTCAGAAACAGATAAAAGCATTCAGATTATGCAGTGCAAATCTCAGCCTGAAAGCGGCTGGAGAAATCTGTTCCTTGCCACTGTCACTGACCCCCCGACCCCTCCAAGTAAGGACATTCGGGCCTGCTTCCCTCTTCTCTCCTCACCCCCACCAGTGCAGGCTGACCCTCCCGCCCCACAGCTGGTCCTTGTCTGTACCGTCAGAGCACTCCCGCCTCAGAGAACTAGAGACAATGGAATACAAGTTGGTTAAAAAAAAAAAAAATTAGCAACTGGTTCAAGGAGAAGTCAGTGTTAAATCCATGTTTCTTTTCATGGATTTTGGGGGAGCATACTTACAATGCTGTCTTGTCCTCAACCCCATACCTGGGGGTCACAGGGCAGGAAGCCCCGTCTCAGGCAGCCACACAAGCCTCCTTTGCTAACACCATCCACTCCTGGGGAGGACGATGTTCTACCTGAGCAGAGCTGCCTGAGAAGACCAGGTGTCTCTCTGTCCTGATTTCCCCCAAGCATAGAGGTTTGGGAACACTGAATAGTTCATCGAACTGGATCTCTCGTGCAGGCGATTATTCCGGGCTTTAGGGAAGAGCCTGTTCGGCGATGCCTCCACTGTCCAGCGCACTCATGTCTGCGATGGATCAGCTATGCTCTGAAGATACAAAATTGTAAACACAATAAACCAGGCTTACGCTTAGTGCATCGGGGAGCAAATAGCAGTCAAACACTCTCGAGAGGACTGCTCTGTTAGCTTTTCATCTGGGAGGCACTGGGGGGTCTCAGGGCTTCAGAACAAAAACATCTTTTCTTCCAGAATGCTTTCTGCTCCCGCTCCTCACTGACTAATCCATGAAGAGCCAAACTCCTCCTAGAGGGGCGCTTGTTTTGAGCACTTGTTTTTTCCACCTCCTCTCTAGGCAATGGGTCCGCAACCCAAATAGAAGCCAAGCAGCGGCAGCTGCCAAAGGGGCCAGACAGGATGGCACTTGCCAGGGGAATGTGGGAGGCCTCTTGTTTCCTCCTCCCTGGTTTCCTCTTCCAGATGTGCGAGAGGGAATGTGGGGCTGGAGTGAAGAAGCCACCGTCAAGCAAGAAACTTTAGAAAAGGAAATGAGGGCCCGTCCACTCGGCAGATGGATGGAACTCATTGTTGCAGCAAAATGAGGTCCCTGGATTGGAGAAACAGAGGGTGGGATCGGAGCCACATGCCAAATACCTTCCAGGCACCTGGACGGCCAGAGGTAGGATACAGGCAGAGCAGGGGGACTTAGAGGATCCTGATAAACCCCACCACGGCTCAAGATCCATGCTTCCCTTTCTCTACTCTTAAATCGAAGGCTCATATTCTGCGAGGTAAGAACCAAGGATCATAGGGGAAATGGTTGTGATATTTAACTAAAATAAACAAACAAACAAACAAAAAGCAGTGGCAGAATCCTACAAGGAGAAACCATAGCTCGAATGATACCATCTGGTGTATCTGTGAACGCTTTATACAATTCCAGACCTCTGCTCAAGCTGGTCCTCTGCCTGGAATGCACCTCCTCCTCCACTTGTCAAGCTCCTACTCGTCCTTTAAAATCCTGTCCAAATGTTTCTTCTTTTGTAAGGCTTTCCAGTCCCCTTTCGGTCAGAAGAAACCACTCCTTCCCTTCTACTCCAGCAGAGCCGTCTCTCTGGGTGGTGATGCGTATTACCTCCTGGTTTGTGTGCTAGGCAGTGAGGTGTCTGTGTCCTCAAGGATACACCTGGAGGTAGTGCTCACTGCCTTAAAGACAGAGCCCATGTGCTATTCATATCTGTTCCCCGCTATTCCCAGAACCTAGCATAAAAAGTGCTTGTCAAATCAAATCGTATCATTATTACTCACAATGGAGTCCCCAACGCTAGCTTAAATCCAGTACAGTGATGTGTAAGGGACCCTCCTCATTCTTTTCCCTCTTTTTTTTTTCAGATAAAACTCATCAATTGAATCATTTAAAAGGGTCGAGGTCAATGGTTTTTAGTACTTTCACACTGTCCTATGACCATCACCATTAATTGCGAAACTTTATTCCTCCAAAAAGAAATCCCATACTCCCTAGAAAGTCATTCCCTGTCGTCCCCTCCCAGGGCCCTAGAGAACCATGTATCTACTTTCTGTCTTTGGGGATCTGCCTAGTTTGGACATTTCATGTAAGTGGGATCATACAATACATGGCCTTCTGTACCTGACTTCTGTCCTAACATAATGTTTTCAGGGTTCATCCACATCGTGGCGTGTGGTATTATTTCATTATCTGGACACACCACGTTTAGTTTATCCCTTCATCAGTTGAGGGACATTTGGGTTGTTTTTGGCTATTCTGAACAATGCTGCCATGAATATTTGTTTACATGTTTTTGTGTAGACATGTGTTTTCAGTTCTCTCGGGTGTATACATTTACAAGTGGAATTGGTAGGCCATATGCTAACTCTATATTTTACATTTTGAGGCACTGCCAAGCTTTTCAACGGAACTGCATCATTTTGCATTTCCACCGGCAATGCATGAGGGCTCCGATTTCTTCACATCCTTGCCAATACTTGCTATTTTCTTTTGTTGTTTGTTTTGTTTTTTTATGATAGCCATCCTCATGAGGGCGAAGTGGTATCTCATCGTGATTTTGAATTGCGTTTTCTCTACCACCTAATGATGTTGGGCATCTTTTCATGTGCTTATTGACCATGTGTAGGTCTTCCTTGGCAAAATGTCTGTTCAAGTCCTTTGCTCATTTTTAAATTGGGATATTTGTCTTTTTGTTATTTTTTTTAAGTTTATTTATTTATTTTGAGAGAGAGTGCATGAGCACAGGCGGGGGAGGGGCAGAGAGAGGAGAGAGAGAGAATACCAAGTAGGTCCCATGTTGTCAGCACAGAGCCCGATGCAGGGCCCGAACTCACGAACTGTGAGATGATGACCTGAGCCAAAACCAAGAGTCAGAGGCTTAACCTATCGAGCCACCCAGGTGCCACTGTCTTTTTGCTATTTGATTGTAAGTGTTCTTTATATACTCTGGACATTAGATTCTTATTAGATATATGTCTTACAAGTATTTTCTCTTATTCTGTGGGTTTTCTTTGTACCTTCTTGATGGTGGCCTTTGATTAAAAGTTTTTAATTTTAATAAAGTCCAATTTATTTTTTCTTTTGTTACCACATCTAAGAAACCATTGCTTAATCCAAGGTCCTAAAGTCTGTACCTATATTTCCTTCTAAGAGTTTTATAATTTTAGCTCTTATATTTAGGTCTTTGATTTATTCTTTATTTTATTTTTGTGTACAGTGTAAGATACAGGTCCAAATTTATTCCATTGAATGTGGATATCTAGTCCTAGCACCGTTTGTTGAAAAGGCTGTTCTTTCCCAGTTGAATGGTTTTTACACTCTTGTTGGAATCAATTTCTCATTCATATTTTACACTGTTACTTTCTTGAAATCGTCACTTGAAATAAGGTCATTGGTTCATTCCTAGGATGTGAAATGCTTGATAAATGTCAAGATTTCTTTTTAAATATGGCAATTGCATCCACCTGACTTACCCTCTACACAACTCAGAATCCATTCCAGGAAAAGTTAACAACATCCAAAGGTGCATATTTTCACAAGTGGAAATCATGTAGGCTTTTAGACCAATGGAATAAGCCAAAGATAGTCAGAAGGTACATCTCATGCCTCAATCCAGGGAGAGACAGAGAGCACACGACCTGCGGGGTAGCTGTGGGACGTGTAAACGTGGGGTTAGAGATGAAGCTGGAGCAAAGGCAAGCACTCCTCAGGAGGAGAGAAGAGCAGTGACAAAAGTAGTAGGAAGAAAACAGGATTGAAAAAGTGGACCAAGAACCGAGCGGTTCTTAAGTATGATGTTTGAAAGAATGACTTCTCGGGCATCCTGATGATTAAAAGAAACAGATGCTGGACCCTGAAATAACATGCTTTTTAAAAAGCACCAGGAAGCTGAAAGGCTGAAAGGTAGTTCACTGTGGTTGCTGCACACTGTGGTTGTGTGGCTAATGCTCCTTCCTCTGTCTCAAACATCCTCCACTTCATCCCACGCCACCCTACTGGATCCCACCTCATCCTTCCTTGTCTACCGGTGCCGTCTCTGAATTTCTGGATCGGGCTAGCACCCTCTTTGTGATTCCTAGAGTGTGCTGCCAGATGTCAGAACTGGGACTTAACATGTCAATATAGGGAACATGTTTGATTTAGTGTGTGTTTTCACACTAGAAGCAAGCTCCTTGAAACCAGGGGCCATGTCTTACTCATCTTGGTAAGCCAGGGGCTGGGAAGAGTGTATGGCACTAAAAGACTGCCGAATTGAATTGCAGGTGAACGTAGAGTCAGTCTACAGAAAAGAACAGTGGCTGAGGGATTGGCTTTAAGAACGGAACTAAACAATAAAAGGGGAGAGGAATGAAGGAAAGTACTTAATTCCCTCTGGTATGCTCTTCCAACCTGTTCCAAGCTAACTGCATTTGCAAAGACTGCACTTGTATTCAGCTAGCCTGAGCTTTACTCTCACTACAGCGGGACAGTTGAGCACATTACAAGGGTAGATGCATGTGATGAGTCAGAGGATGCTGTCGGGCCGAGAGAGACGCTGCTCTAGAATAGAAGGGGACAGTCTGGGAACCTTAGATCCAAGGGGATTGAAAGAAAACATTTCCTTCCTCATTTCCTGCCAGGGAAATGGCAGCACAAAAAGCCACAAAAAAGCAACATCAGAAAGCCAATAAGCAGCCAGGTATTTAAAGTTCGCCCTGCGGTAGAGCTGGGGGTGGGCAGTGGGGTATCCGTCCATCAGCAGCAGATCAAAGTAGAAGGAGCAAGAGCTACAGTAGGAATAGACACAAAGTTCAAATCAAAATGGGGAGGGTTTTTTCCTTCTTTTTCATATTTTTTTTTCCAAAGCAAAAATTGATGCAGCAAAACTTAAGACACTTTTTAAATTAAAAAAAAAAAACAAACAGTCACAATCTGAATAGCCTGAAACAAATATTTTCAAGCTTCTGCATATTTTCTTCTTCATTTGTTAAAATATTTAATTTATTCTACATGAATTAAATCATCATCTTGATAAAATATTAAATGTCATATTCTCATTTTTGTCATCTTATCACAACCATTTCTATACATCTATCTCTTATTGTCATTATTTTAACACCCGCGTATTATCCTTAAGATTTTACGATCATCTTATTGGACTTATTGTGTCCCTTTACTTGAGCATTTAATTTATTACCTATTTCGATTATTATACAACACTGAAACAACATCAATGGTGTAACTTTTTGCCATTGATTTCTTTAGGATAAACTACCAAGAAAGCAATATCTAGCTTCGCGGGCATGAATATCTTTCTAGGTTTTGATAGGCGTTGTCATATTACTTTCCGAACGGGTCCTAATGGTTCACACCGCCTCCGGGAATGTAGAAATTGCCAGCCTAGCTCAGTGCATGACCGGCTTTGGAGATCCCGCTTTGTCTTAACTTCTCCTGATTTAACAATGTGAACTGGTGATTCAATGTTGCTTTAATCTACTTTTATTTTAGTATAAAGATAATCTTTTTTTTCCTTCAGTTTATAGGCAATCTATAGTTTCTCTTTGGTAAATTCATTGTTCATCTTGTTTTCTTCTTCACCTGTCCAAGTCTTAGTGTTTTGTTTTAAAATTTTAATGAATTACTTATAAAGTATCACATGCTTATAAAGTATATACTCTTTGCCAGGATTGCTAAAAGTATTTCTCCAGTATCCTCACGGCATTTTATATTAGAGTTGCCATCTTTCATTATTTTAAAACTTTGAAAAATTTTGTTTGTGTCTTGATTTCTTTTATTGCTTCAAAATTGAGAAAGCTATTTCTCCACTGATTCGGCAGAACCTCTATGCTGATTTTTTTGTGTGTAGCTTTGCCCTATAAATTCTCTATTTATATATAATTCTTAGCGCAACCAGAGTTTCCTTTATGATGTGATATAAAGTATTGATCTAAACAAAACATTTTCTAAAATTATGATCAGTCATGCCCACAGTAGTTAATAGATAACTTCTCTTTCTCTCTTATTTATCACATGTCATACTTATACAGCGAGATTGAATGCTGGCTTATCTTTTCTTCTATATTATTTACTCTCCCTTTTTAATGATAAAAATTGCTGTTTTAATTATTTGTTTTCTTGGTAACTCTGGTGCCAACTATATTGACTGGCATATAATATATGTTCAATTAATCTTTATTGACTTACATTAAAATTTACAGTATATACTAACACCGTCCTAAGTTTCAATGCAGAGCATTTTTTTTTAATTAAAGAAAAATCAATTTTTACCTCTCTTTGTTGGCTAACCTGAGTGACACCTAGAAATCTTTTTCTCTATTATCTCCAGAGCATCTCGATTCCTTCACCTTCATTTCTTGCCACATTCTTTGGAGAAGTATGAAAAGTTGAAATAATAGAGTACAAGAGTAGGCAAATTTTCAGACTACCTTCACCTGCATGATCACATTTTAATCCTCGTGGCATCCCCAGCAGCAAACACGCTCTTTGCATGGAGGAAGGGGAAGCTCAGAGAGTTTCACCCACTCCGCCAGGGTCACGAAGCTTGGAATTGTGACTCAAACCTGGACTATTCTGTGCTAAGTACAGTATTCTTACAACCTCCTGATTTCATAGATCCTGAGGTGTTGTGCCTTAGTTACCTAGGCAGGACATACGGTTTGTGAGCCAGTCAGTAGTTTCCGGCCAAAGGCTGACAATGATGAGCTGGTTAGAGAGAACATTCTGGCAGATCACCCCATTAAGATCTGAGAGCACAGTTTCCCAGCCAGAACCGGTTCTGACCACAACCCAGGCTGTGAATATCGACGCAGGGCCGAGTCGAGGGAACCCAGACACGTGACATAGCAGGTTGGGGAGGGCACCTGGGGAGCTCCCATCATTGAGTCTCAGATGGCAGACGGCTGAAGGAAAGCCACAATGGTGGACTTGAACTTGAGCAGAGAATAGCTCGTTTTAAATACAGGCCTTGAGCTGACCACAGGTCGCAGGCAGAATGGCAAACAGAGAGGGGACTATAAATAGCAGTTGCAGCCGGAAAGCAAAAGACAGACCAGGCCGGACCTGCGCGCAGTAGAGGAAGGACCCCAGGCAAAGCATCAATCTCCGGCTTGCTCCCTCCCCGTGCAGAGAGCACCCCTCCCCACCCCCCAGACATCCTCATTTCTGCAGGAGACTGCACAGTGTCACCGGGAGAGCAGCAAGCCTGACTCTTTTGTCCATTCCAGCGTCAGGAGTTAAAGCTTGAAATGGCAAGTTCGGCCTGGGATCTGGGGACAAGTTTCCTCTGAATCCATCGCACAGGGCCATGGACTGATCCTTTATTTATGCCAGGTTGTCTGTCTTTGTTCAGTTCTGTCTGCTTCGCCAGATTGGAAACGGTCTGCTGGAAAAAATTATGGGCCTGTCTAACATGATGTAACAAGATGTCATCTTCTGACTCCAACGCATAAAATGGATTTACAGGAAGGAGGAGGGGGGAAGAAACAAAGCCCCAGGGAGCACTTGACTCAGATAAAAACCACTGGGTTTTGTTTGTGAATGTCAAAAAGCTGCATGTTATTTTACTTAGAAGAACATGAGAACAGACTGGCGTTTCAGGGGAAAGCAGAAGATATGTGCTCTACAGCCCAGAGGAAAAGTTTGCCGAGAAAACTTAAGCTAATATTCATTTCGCGGTGCACACGTACACAAATACACTGCAAGCCCTACGTGCAAATCACGCAGACACACAAAACACATGCCGCAAATACCACACATACATACACAAACACGTATTGACCACCCCTGCAGAAGCTCCCAGGCACACCGCACACTCACCACCCACACACATCACCACGCACCCCTGCAGCATCACCCAAAAGTTGTCGCCACGAAGGCAAACAAACATTACTTTTAATCAAGAATCCTGCAGTTCCTATACCACGGAGCCACGGGAGTGAGCATGTATTCTGGCTCTAAGCTTTTCTGATGAGCATCTGCAAGTCTGTCGTGAGCTCTCCGGAGTACTCTTTTATGAGAAGGCGTAATGGGAAAGACAAAGTAAAGGAAAAGGTCGAAGGTTTTGTGGTTCTTTTTAAATATACAACACTTCTAGAAGGGCACATTCCAACCCAATCCTAATATAGTACAGGGAAGTAACATGAGCAGGAAAGGATACGATTGGGTTCCTTGGTCTTTTGTGTTTGTTAGAATACCATTGCCTATTTTTGCATCCAAAGCGAGTTCTGGTGTGGGCTCTGGAGACTGTCAGCCCTCCCCCCACTATACTCACATATTGACAAAGGCCCCGTAGGGCAACCCAGAGTTCTCTCTCCTTATAGTCCTTCCTTACTCATTGGCAAGCAGAAGGTAGAGCATGTTGGCAAAATGCCATGTGTCCAGAAATGAAATAAAAACAGTTGAATTAGTTTTATGTAGTGTATCTCCTATTTTAGAAGAACCAAGTATATGCAAGAGGGAGCTATGAAATATACATTATGTAATTTCATAATTATACATGCGAGTTAAATGCTCCCGGATTTAAGATTGGCATTGCACAATTTATTCAACACAAATTTATTGAGCATGTGTTATGTGCCAGGCAAAGACAGAGAAGCCTTAGTTTTCAGTTTTAAGGAGATTACTGTCTAGAAATGAGGAACACGAGTACAAAGAGGTGAAAGCAATGAAGCATCAGAAGTAGCTCCAGAGAACTATGTGCAAGGTGCATGGGAGTGCCGCTCTGTAATACCTTGGGGGCTCTGGAAAGATGCTTATTTGGAGGGAGGAAACCAGATTCCTGGACATTACCCTTGGGTTGCATTGCAGCTGGTCTTCTTACTGCCTGCACTAGACCGTAGACTTTAACCTTTCTCACACTCCCGATTCTCACTGCTGCCTCTGTCCCTTTGTACATGCTGTCCCTCCAGAAAGTCCTCTTGGCTTTTCTGAATCTCTTTCATCTTTCAATGACTCTTCAGTTCAAACTGAATTATCCCATTTCTGAGTGACATTGGAGCAATATAGTTCTCGGTCATACATTGTTTCATGTATATTAATCTATCCACCATGCCCTACCCCCAAGACTACACACACATGTGCACCCACACAGATACATATGTACAAACACCCCACTGGGTGGTGAGCCCCTGGAGAGCAGTGAGCACCTGCTCACTGTATATTATGTGACGTGTGCCTGGTACCTCACGAGTGAAATCATCTGGCTATAGTGAGAGGCACATGTAGGTCCCACTCCCGAAAACCGTAGGCTAGAAAGGCCTCCAATTCTGATGCCTATGCCCACAAGGAAGAGTAAGTCAACCCAAGTCAGCCCAGACAGATATGAGATCCTCTTCTTCTTCTTCTTTTTTTTTTTTATTTATTTTTGAGAGCAAGAGAGACAAAGCATGAGCGGGGTGAGGGGCAGAGAGAGAGAAGGAGACACAGAATCCGAAGCAGGCTCCAGGCTCTGAGCTGTCAGCACAGAGCCCGACGCAGGGCTCGAACTCACAGACCGTGAGATCATGACCTGAGTTGAAGTCAGACACTCTACCGACTGAGCCACCCAGGCGCCCCGAGGTCCTCTTCTTCTAAAGGACCCAGCCAGATAGGACCGGATGTGGGCTGGGAGGCACCGTGACCTACTAGCACTACCTAGGGAATGTAGAAAGAGTGAACCCAGCCTCCTAGGCCTTTGCGTTCAAGCTACTGCAGGAAAATGGAATCTGATGAAGATGAAGCTACTAATTAGCTAACCAAAAGCTGTTTCCTTTCTGACTAGCCTGGACAGATGTTCATTCTGGAGTCAGCTTTTCCACCACCATCGCTGAGGGTGCCAAGACGCCGAGTCAAGCTGGGCCCCTCCCAGCATCTGCGCCTTGCCATGCCCCTCCCACTTTGGGTGAAATACTGAACTGCCGGTAATGAGAATTTACCCTGTGCTTCCCCCCTCACTGGTTTTCAGTATGCCAGAGCTTAAGGCTTGAAAAGTGTTACTTTGCACAAAACCAGGTTGGCCAAACCTGAAAAGCATGAGCTAGTGGGTGAAGTAATTGAGATAAAACCCTCCAAAGCAAGGTCTGTGCGGCTGGTGGGTTCATAATGCAATCACAAGTCCCAGTGAGTTGGGGACTCACTGGTTTCAATTAAATTGAACATTTATTGAGTACCTGCTATATACCTAGCCTAAACCTGTAGGGTAATTCATGACAGTTTCTTGCTAGGAAAAAAAGATTTTACAGAGGAACAGAAGATTATGAGCCAGAGTGCAGCTAATGGATATGGTGCAGGCTGTTGATAGGATCACCAGGTCTGCCAGCCCCCAGATGCTTATTTGGGCAAACTAAACATCAGTTTCCTCATCTGAACAATGGGGTTGATAGCAGTGGCTTCTTCATATAACAGTGGTTTCTTCATAGACTTGAGATAAAGATCGCACAACGCATGAAATATAAAGCTCTTGCCCCAGGTGAGCCACACGTGCTCAATATCTGGCTCTTGCTGCTGCTGATAATGACGATGATAAGAGGAGAAGTCCTTGATTTTCTGTGGAACATGGAGAGAAGTATCTGTGAATATATCCTCTTCCTAACCTTAAGTCACTTTTCTTCTGGATCAGAATAGAAGCAGCAAGGTCTTAGACCTCGTGGTGGCTGGTGATGCAGACGCTGAAGTGCCGGCCCTGGGGTAAGACACCCATGGGTCCGCGGAGAGTGGAGTCTGAAGGCAGGATTCGAAGCATGAGGTCCAGGGTCTGTGTGGGAAAGCCCTGTCCAATACCTACTCAGGGCCCAAGGATGACCTAGATGAAGAAGGGGTGAGTATCAGAATCTAAAAAACACCAAGTCAGATATATACAGAGTTTGGGTCTGTGTGAAATCCCATATGTTCATTTTCCACTCCAGGGATTAAAAAAAAGCCAACTTTAATTTCAACCCCCTGAGGCTGATCAAGCAATTCCTTGGCGTCCTTGCACAGGAAGTGTAAAGGCTTGGGGCCTCAGAAGCTGACGTCTTCTGTGGCATCAGGCAGGCCGTCACTGGAGCCTCTCAGTCGTCATCCCTGGCTTTAGGAGCCCCGCATGTCTTCACAGACATAACGATAAAGAACAATAGGGTTCTTTTCTGGACAAGCACCACACCTCTGATTGCTTCCAATTTTCCAATGTCTCAAAAAATTTTCTTGTTCCTTTCCTAAATTACCTGTTCTAACCCCTTGTCTTTTGTCATTCTGCTCCAGGTAACTGGATTTCCAACCTGGTTCAGCTACTTTTCCCTTTTCTCCAGTCTTATTGGTCTCCACCACTCATTTGCATTGTGCTGCATCTGCCTTCGTCAATGCTAGTAACTATATAAAATTAATCTTTTTTTTTTATTTGATTGCCTTGTCCTTTATTACTGCCCTGCCTTTGTTGTTACTCTATCATCGGGAAACTCGGATATGATACATTAGCTGTCAGTACCCAAAAGTAATAAAACGTTGCTCTCACAAACCTCTTTCCGCCATTCATCACCAGTGAGCTCTGCCTACCTTGAAGCATTTGGTTTTATGGCTCTCCTTTCTTTCCTGCCATTGGGCCAATCTCTGCTCCGCTGGTGCCAGTCTTTCTCTTGTCCCACAGACCCAACCATATGCAGGCCGTTGTCTTCTCAGGCCCTGACATGTGAGTCATAAGGTTATCACTTTACTTAGCTCCTGCCTGCTTTCCAGCAAAGATCCTCATTGAGCTGTGATAGTGTTGCTTGCATTTTCCCCATGTCCACGCCAGCCTTTATCTCCATGGCTGAGCCCGGGCAATAACTACCCTGTTTTCAGTATCTAGATCCAGAGCTGTCTGTCTGATGCGGTGAGCAGTCCTGTCTGTGCTATCCACCCTGTATCTTCATCCCTTGTAGGATTGCTTTTGCGTTCAGCGCCCTGTTCGTGTTCAGATTCTCTCTGAGAGGATATTTTGGTTTTGGTTTTTGTACTCTTCAACGTCTGATGAGCCAGGAAAGAACCGTTTGGTTATTTACCTCATCAATGGAGATGAGAAATGATGGAGAAGTTCCATAGCTTGCTTCCGCTCACCCTCCTCTCCGATTTGATTTTCAGAAGCCACGCTCAATACTTTTGTTTTGTACACCTGAAATCTCCAAGGGTTCCAATCTGCCTTTCGGGATGTGCTCCTCTCAGTCTGAAGCCAGCTCTTAGGTCTCAAGAGCGGAGTAGCAGACAATATCTGTGAAGTAATTGTGTCACGTCGGAACGCAAACTTCCAGTTTTATCTTTCTGTCCCCGTGAGGGTGTTCTGACACAGACTGGAACTTTCCACTTCTCTAAATCAAATTGAAGTCATGGTAAATTTCAGCAGCCCCCGAATGTGCTCTCTCCATCCTGAATCTCTGTGTGCTGGGGTGCAGGCTACGCTTCCTGTGTGCCAGTAACTCTGCGTGCTTGCCTGTTCAGACCTACTCCATAAAGAACTCATTCTCAATATAAGGAGTTTCTGTTTCCAGGACTCCCTGGAGGTCATTTTACTCTGTTTCAGTCTCCTTGTCTCAGCCGCAAGAGTGACCCTGGAGTGCAGAGGTGATTCATGGAATTAAAATGACACCAGGAAGTGATCTCCAGGTTAGGTGTTCTAAAGACTTCAGATATAGTGGCAACCACAAAGGTCCACATGGACTTCATCAGAAAGGGAAGAGGTCGGTGTGAGGCTTCTCTTTTGTTCCCCCCAATCAAAGATGGTGTTAATAATTCTGCTGTCTGTGGAGTATGGAAGGAAGGAAGGAAGGAAGGAAGGAAGGAAGGAAGGAAGGGAGGGAAAGAGAGAGGGAGGGAAGGAAGAAAGAAGGAAGGAAGAGAAGAAAGAAAGAAAGAAAGAAAGAAGAAAGAAAGAAAGAAAGAAAGAAAGAAAGAAAAAGAAAGAAAGAAAGAAAGAAAGAAAGAAAGAAAGAAAGAAAGAAAGAAAATTGCCAAAAGAAAAAAAAGGAGAAAGAGAAGACAGGAGGAGGAGGTGGAGGGTGGAGGAGGTGGAGGAGGGGGAGGAGAAGGAAGGGGAGGAGGAGGAGGAAAGTGAGAGAGAGAGAGAAAAGAAACTACTTTTCCATACCACACGCCCCAAGTCAAGGCACCCTCTCAGGCAATGCAGGTCTAAGGGCTGATCTATAGTTTCTTTTAAAGCTAATCTTTCCTAAGTTTCTTGAATTTTTCTTCCACGGGTTATCTCACCTAAGGAATGCTGGAGCTAGCTGGTGGGATGAGTATATTTAGTGAGATCCTTTCCACCCTAATAATGCTTAACTTAGAGTGCATTATATGAGGGGAACACACATAGAGTCTGGTCTGAAAATCATAACAGCAATATAAAGTGACCCTAGGTCCACCATATGCTAGCTGTGCAATTGGGAGTAAGTCACTGAACTTTCTGATTCTGTTTCCTCATCAGTGACATGGGAATAATAATAGTACTAACTCGGTAAGGTTTTATATTAAATTAAATTAATTTAATCCACAGTTCTAGGCACACAGTAAGTTAGAAAATTCTACTTATCGATATAACCACATAATAAAAATATTAGAAAAATAAAGAAGAGAAACACAATTCCAACCAAACAGCCACAACTGGAGCAGGGTGGTAGGGAGTCGGTAGGGAGTTAGCAAGTGACTAACGTTTTCCATTTTGGGCCTTCCGGTTCTGTTCGATTTCTAAACAGAGTGCAAGAATTACTTACTTTTCATAAATATTAGTAGAGAACTTGTCATGTACAGCGTGGTTAATAATACTGAATTGCATATTTGAAAGCAAATCGAGTAAATCTTAAGTGTCCTCATCATTTAAAAAACATGTTTGGTAACCGTAAGGAAAAAAGAGAACATTTAAAACAAGAGATTTTAGAGTTAGACTATGAAAATGACGCTGGGTGGCCCGTTGGTGAGTGGGCTGTGTTCGAGGGCACCAGAAAGGAAGGGAGCCGGGTTTGGAGGCTTCTGCAAGCCTCTCGGTGAGAAGGATGAACCAAGAAGATAATGCAATTTAAGCTCTTCTTGTTCGATGCGATGCAAGTTATACCTCCTCACTTCTCTTTCAGTCTGAATCCTAGCGTTTTCCCTGCAAGCCTGTGCCTCCGCCCTGCCAGCCATCATGCTCTCCATCAGGAGGCACAGCATTCGTGGGAGTCACAGGATGAACCCGAGGTGTGCACATGTAGGCATGTGTCAGAGAAACATTGTAAGATTGGCAGGGACGTGGCCCCAAGGCAAGGCGGTGGGGGGATGGTGCTGGCAGGAAGTGGGGGTGTGGGGGGACAGGTCTTCCTGGGATGCTGTTAGCTAGTTGCACGCCTGCCAGAACCCAAAATCTAGTCTAGCTTCATTTTTAGCACAAGACGTGTGATATGCCCACCACCTTGCCCGCTTCAGCAAGGGCCAGCATCTGTAATCTAATTTCTGGATGCCTATGCTGGAAGCCGGCGCCTTCTGGTCATTTTCAGAGAGTTTTTGCCAGTTACGCATAGTCGCTCTTAATCAAATTCTTCCCTTCCTTTGAATTCCTACATTCCTTTCTTGCCTGCGCTGTTGACATTGGCTGCGGTGATGGAATTTTCCAGTTTCATAGAAACTGTAGCAATTTTAAGGTTATGGCTGCTCAGTAAACTCTTTGTTTCTATTAAAGCCTGAGCCCTGGAGCTCTTGATGAAACAAACATTTTATAGGATGCAAATTTCTCTCTGAGCAGACACCACTGGTCAAAGCCCAGATTGCCACTGCGTCAGGCAGCTGGAGAAGTCCTCTGTGTATCCCATCGATTTGGGTTGTTCTGACTTCTGTTGCTCATTTGGTAAAAAACTGTGAGCAACTAATGACAACAGAAGCTGACCCTTGGGGGTGGGGATAAATAATAGTGCAAGATGACAATTTTAAGCGGTGAGGCATTGTTAAGGGAAAAAAGCAGGTTACAAATCACTAAGTAAGTGCAGGATGACCCATTTTCTAAATATGTATGCATGTGTATGCACATGTGTGTGCGTGTGCACACACAACTGGGAGCGTTAAACAATGATTTCTGAGACTGAGAGATTGAGGAAAGATCTGTACTTTCTTAATTTCTGTTCGCCCGGTTTTTCCGATATTTTTCAAGTGAACATGTGTTATTTTGTAATAGTAAGAAAAACAAGTTATTTAAAAACATAAATAAAAAACAGCAAGCTCCTAGGCAAACACCATGTGTTCTGTCTGAATTCCAAATACCCCTACATGAAGGGCCAAGGCCTGGCTTGGCTGGCGGGGGGCCCACAGAGCTGTGGGTGGTAGAGTGGATGCTTCTCCCAGGTGGCAGCAAAGGAGCCAGCCCATTCACACGCCTTTCAAGAAACCAAGTCCACAGCCATCGGATGGGTGTCCAGAGAGCTGACGGAACAAGAGACGGGCGTATATTAAAGCTGCACTGAGAGCCGAAAATGCAGGCTCGTTCGTTCACCTACTGCTTGAGCACCCACTTTGGGCCAGTACTGTGCTGAGAATCAGGGCGTTGGGAGTAAGGGGCATCCCGGGAGGGCCCAGGCAAGACCTACTGTCCAAGCCTTGCTGTCAGGGCTGTGAGTCGGCCAGCATGGCTTGGAGATCCCCGGGAAGACTAGCGATGCGAGGATTAGACTCGGGGCAAGGAGAACACTCTGCTGCAAGCTAGAACTCTGGAACAGCAGGATGGAAGAGAAGCATGGGGCAAGGTATGTGGGAGGGGGCTCAGAGCTTCCACGATCTGAAAGTATCCCCGTATCTCCATGTGTTTACCAATCTAGAAGTTCTCCAAACCACATCCTTTTGGGGTTTTACGGAGGCTTCATTACACAGAAATATTTGATGAAATCATTGGCCAGTGGTGATAGAACTCAATACGCAGCTCCTCTCTCCTCCCCAGAGATAGGGCAGGAGGGAAGGCTAGGACTGAAAATTCTAACCCTCGGATCAGGTGGTTTGTTGCCCTGGCAACCAGCCCCCAGCCAAAGATGACCTAGGAGCTTTCTAAAAATCACTTCACTAACATAACAAAAGATTGCTCTCATCACTTAGGAAATTCCAAGCGTTTTAGAAACTCTGTATGGGAACAGAGAGGAAGACTGAATATATATTTCTTTTTTTTTTAAGTTTATTTATTTATTTTGAGAGAGAGAAGGTAAGCAGAGGAGGGGTAGAGAAAGAGAGAGAGAGAGAGAGAGAGAATTCCCAAGCAGGCTCTGCAGTGCCAGCATGGAGCACGATGTGGGGCTCAAACTTAGGAACTAGGAGATCATGACCTGAGCTGAAATCAAGAGTAGGACGCTTAAACACCTGAGTCACCCAGACGCCCCAAGAATATAGATTTCTTATTACAAATCACAATATCACAGCAGGGAACATGGTTTTCTGGCCTGTAGCCCACTACTCTTTCCATTATACACCCTTAAAGCTTTTTGGTTCTTTCACCCATTTATTTGTCCAACAAACATTTACTGAGCCCTACTATGTGGGAGGCACCGTGCTAAGTATTGGGAATTCAGACACAAAGTAATTCCCTCTTTCGGCTCTCCCAGTGGGGGCTTATCACTGTGCTATTGCAGATGTATTCAGAAAATCAGGTAAGGGCCCCAATAATTACACTCCAGTCTCTGACCTAGATCAATGATTCTGAATCTCGAATGCATTTAGAATTGCCTGGGGAGCTTTTAAAAAATACCAGTGCCCAGACCCCATCCTGAACCAATACAATTATCATCTCTGCTGTTTTAAAAGCTCTCCAGGTGCTTCTAATGTGTAGCCAAAGTTTAGAACTGTTGTTCTTGAGAGAGCGCACAAACCCTGACCATCTCGGCTACCTTGTGGGAAGCAACAGAAGGTGCCAATGCTTGCGAACCACCTCCTTTTTCTTTTTTTAATATTTAAATTTTATTTATTGATTTATTTTGAATCAAAGTGTATTTATTTTGAGAGAGACAGAGGCCGCGCAAGTGGGGGATGGGCAAAGAGGGAGGGAGAGGCAGACAATTCCAACATGTTCTGCACTGCCAGCAGAAAGCCCAACACGCAACTTGACCCCACGAAACCGTGAGATCATGCCCTGAGCCGAAACTGAGTTGGACACTTAACTGACTGAGTCACCCAGGCATCCCAACAAACCACCTAATTCTAACAGGACTGTTCTGCATGCTGGTCTTGAACTACCTGAACTCAGAGAATCCTCTTTTGTCTCAGATGCTCTGGGAGGGGTGGACATTGAGTTGAGGGTAGCAGGTGACTACTCTGTCCTAAGGTGGGCCAGGATAGTTGTTCTGGGCAGCAGCCTGAGGCTTTGAGCACCGGGTCAACCTTCCGCTGGAGAGAACTTGCTCTAAGTAAAGGGCTGTCCTTAGCTCTCTGTCACCATTACTACATTCTGGGTTTTTCTGTTGCAAGTAGAGGTTTATGGGTAGAAGAGGGAACTGAGAAGAACTAGACAGGGCTTACCGAGGATCTTATTCACGCCCAGGCTTCAACTGGCTAGGAAATTGACTCCCAGAGAGGGGAAATGACTTGAAACAATTAGAGCACAATGCAAAACATGACATGATTCAGTGCCAAAACATGGCTGCGGGCCAGAACTGCCTACTCTCGGTGCTTTTGAGGAGTAATAGTTCACCGTGGGTCGTGGTGTACTAGCACTTTCTTTCTGGGTTGATTGACATTCACATTTTCGTCTCCCTGGAGGCATTTAGCTGGAACAGATTCATAAGCCAAATTAGATAAAGGCAGATAGAAGAAAAAGAAGGGAAGAGAAAGCAACCTCTATCTACTAAGCATCTCCTGCATGTGTTAACGCCTCGCAACGTCTCTGTGGCCAGAAACTACTTATTACTCTCACATAATAGATGGGGAGACCGAGGCTCATAGAAGTTAAACTCATTTGCCTCAAATCATAGGGTTGGCAAATGACGGCAGAACTCAGTCATCTCCAGCTCTCTGTTCTGTATTTACTGGTTTTTTTTTAATGTTTATTTTAGAGAGAGAGAGAGAGAGAGAGCAAGCAGGGAGGGGCAGAGAGAGAGGGAGACGGAGAATCCTAAGCAGGTTCCACGATGCCAGCACAGAGCCCGATGTGGGGCTTGATCTCATGAACTGTGAGATCATGACCCGAGCCAAAACCAAGAGTCAGACGCTTAACCAACTGAGCCACCCAGGTGACCCTCTTCACCATTTTTGAAACCAGTACTGTAATACATCTTAAACTCATTGTATGTTAGTAGCTTGCCTGCAGGTCTATGAACTGGACGGTGCTTCATGGTGGTAAATGAAAGATCTCCTGTCCCCTCTTCTCTTTCTCATCATTCTTTACATTTATTTATTCCTGTTTCCCTAAGTTGATTGATGTGACCAATGTAAGCTGAATATGACCATCGAACATGTATGACCATGGGTGGAAACAGTAGATACAAATTAAGACATAGAAAAATGGATCCAAGGTGAAGTCTACAGCCTGAATCTGAAGCTATGAGTGCCAGCAAGGGTGGGCAACACCCGTATACAGGGTCCTATGAAGAATCTCGGGGGGGGGGGGGTTGGGAATGGAAATCTAGGCCCTTTTTTCAAGACAGTTTTCATTTATTTAGGAATAGAGGATACTGTCTTTTTTTTTTTTCTTTCTCTGTCTTCCAAACACATAAATACGTAACTGATGGAAAGATGGGTACAGTTTCGTGTTTGAGGAAATTCTGGAAACGGGCTTGGCGTCTCAACTGCTGTGTTTCGCCGCCATGGACCAAGCATGCCACCTCAGGCAGAAGGGCTTTGTGACCTTGGTACAGCAAGCATTACACCTACCGTTGTTTGTTTGTAACGCGGGCAGCTTCCGGATGCTTGCTGCCTCTTATTTGTCCATGGGAATTATCTCTCATCACCAGGCAACACAAGGAACCAGCCTCCATTTCTGAGAGACTCCAGGAACACTAGGTCTGATCCTGGGCGTTGGTTTGCATGTTGAAGTCTGGGGGCATTTGTGGCTGAGAATTCCTGAAGATGAGGCCAATTTACTATCCTCTTGGCTCCATCTGGCATTTTGTCTCAGATGCCTTTCTCTCTCTCATAAAAAAAAAAAAAAAAGTGACTTTCGGATTCTGTGACACAAAACATGCTCCAGAATACTCAGAAATTCTGGCGAGTCAGTAAGCTAGTCAGTAAGAAGAAAGGGAAGGAAGTGACCATTTATCTAGCAAGTACCATGTACTCCTAACCCCAGGGGCCTAACATTATCGTCACAAATATACAGAAGATAGGACAAAGGAAGGGACACTCTGTCACAGGCGCAGGGCTCAGCATCAGATGGACTGGGTGTGCCTCTCGGCTACATGACTGACTACTTCCTACACTTGGGGCAAAACCTCTGAACATCAAGATCTGCTTTTCTCCCACATTTAACTTTTTGATAGCTTTATCGAGGTATAATTGATATAGAGCATACTACACGTATTTTTTAAAAGCATACAATTTGATAAGTTTTGACTTATGTCAAAACGTGTGTATCCATAAAACCATCACCCAATCACCCTGATCCCAACCATCACCCCCCAAAAGTTTTCCGCTCCTTTGTAGCCTCTCCCTTCTGTTCCTCCCCACTCCCATCCCTAGCAACCACTGAGCACTCTCTGCCTGAGTCGGGTAGGCAGGAATAATGGCCCCATCAAAGACAAAGATGCCTGTGTCCTAACACCTCCCTGGCCCCCCCCCAAAGTTTTTAATATATTACCTTATATGGTGAAGGGACTTCGCAGGTAAGGTCTTCCTGGGCCCAGTGTAATCACAAGGGTCCTTATAAGGGAAAGAAGGGAAAGAGGGAGGGAAGCAGGAGGGTCAGGGGCAAAGAAGGGGAAGTGATGAAGGAAGGAGCATTGGAGACAGTGAGACATTTAAAGACACTCCACTGCTGGCTTTGAAGAGGGAGGAGGCAGGCACAAGCCAAGGAGTGCAAGTGGCCTTTAGACAAAAGACAAGGAAGCAGATTCTCCCCTAGACCTTCCAGAAGGACACAGCCCTTACAGCATGCAGGAATGCCGTGCTGACAGTACGATTTCAGCTCAGCGAGATCCAGTATGATGGGCTAATAGCCCTCAAAACTATGCAGTTCTGATTTCTGTAACCTATGAATGCTACCTTCCATGACAAAAGAGATTTTGCAGTTATAATGAAATTACAAATTTTGACGTGGGTAGGTTATCCGGGATTATTTGGGTGAGCCTTAAATGTAATCACAAGTGTTCTTATAAGAGGGAGGCAGGGGTGAGGGGGAATGGGAGATACGGATTTCCAGTTATGGAATGAATAAGTTACAGGGATGAAAGGTGCAGCACAGGGAACATGGTCAATGATATTGCGATAGCGTTGCACAGTGACAGGTTGTGGCGAGCACAGTATAACGTACAGACATGTCCACTGGTGTACACCTGACTAATGTAACATTGTGTGTCAACTACGCTTCATTTAAAAAAAAAAAAAAAAGAAAGTAAAAGGGAGGCAGAGGGACGTTTTCTGCGGAAAAGGAGAAGGTGATGAGATGTGGGGAGCAGAGACCAGTGATGTGTCTGAAGGACAGGGCCACACACCAGATAATGCAGATGGGCCCCTTGAAGTTCAGAAAGGCAGAGGAGTGGATTCTCCCATCAGAGCCTCCGGGAGGGACCGACCCTGCCAACACCTTGACGTTAGCCCAAAGGAAAACTGATTTTGGACTTCTGACCTCTACATCTGCGAGGGAATAAATCCATGCTGTTCTAAGCCACTATGTTTGTGGCACTTTGTTACAGCAGCAGTAGAAAACTAATACACATTTTTACATCTGCAAAATGAGAACCATATACCGTTTCTCGGGGTATGGTCACGCTGAAGCATTTAGTTTGTAGCAGATGGTGTTCTTTTCCTCTATGCCCGTTGTGCCTTTCTCCTCAATGCTGAAAGCATGTAGTCTTTGGCATACCTTCAATTATACTTCCCAGCAACGGCCATATTAGCAGGAAAAGGTGTGTTCGTCTCATAGGAACTCTGGTGGGAAGACCATGGGGAATATGAGCCTATTCTAGGGAAAGATGGTAAGACATGACCAGTTGCGGTCCAGGACCAATAACCCCACAGAGCTGGTCCCTGGATAGAGAGCAATAGATAGGAAACCACCGAGGGGAGTAGATTATGGAGAAGGGTTTTGTTTTTGAAATGTATGTTTTGGGGCGCCTGGGCGGCTCCGCTGGTTGAGCATCCAACTTCGGCTCGGGTCATGATCTCACGGCTCATGGGTTCCGGCCCCGCATCGGGCTCTGCGCGGACCACTCAGAGCCCGCTTCGGATTCTGTGTCTCCCTGTCTCTCTGTCCCTCCCCAACTCGCACTCTCTCTCTCTCTTTCTCAAAAATAAATAAACTTTAAAAAATTTTTTTAAATGTATGTTTGACTATTATTCAAGTAGGGTGAGATCAGCACATAAGACTGTCATTGAAAAAGCTGTTGCTTAGTCATGGATTCCAAGAGAAGGAGACCCTGGGTACTGCAGTGGCCACAGGGGGAAGCACCAGGTTCGATCAGGAGATAAAGCAGTGGGAAGAAAATGTGGGCAAAGCCTTTATTGTGGTTTCCATAGGAAGGGACAGGCAAAGCAGAGTACGCAGGTTTAGGATAGGTTAGTTTGAGTAATTTCAACAGACTCTGGGGTACTGGGGATGTCCCAAGTTGTCTGGTGCCTGACCTTGGGGTAGTTAGGGCAGGGAGATTAGCCTGGAGTATAAGACCCAGAGAGAAGAGATGTAGGTGGGAAGAGGGTGGAGGGGCATGAACTCTGCATTGGTTAGCCTGCATATGAAAGGCAGGCTCCCAGGCAAGTTGTTTGCCATATCTGGGAGTCAAGCCCCAGATACCAGAGCAGCAAGAACACAGAAATTAAGAAAATACAGTTAGTACAGTTTTCTGGATGGCCACCCCAGATGGATTATGTAGACCTCAGGGGTGATTCAATGGAGGTCATAAATAGATGCTGAAGGAATTGGAATTGGGCTTTAAAGTTCATTACCATTTAGAGAAATAGTAGGGAAGAGGTAACAGACATTTCCTATTGGAAGACAAGTAACTTCTCAGAGAGGAACAGTGGACTGAGGAGGTCACCAGCAGCATAGGATGTGATAAACAGTGTTGGCTGATTACTCAATTTCGATTCCCAACTCCCTTTTCTTTTATTACCTCCCCCTATAGATTCTAGAAAGTCAGATGCCTGCTTTCCCACATTCCTTACAGATAGAGGTTGACATGTAACTAAGTTCTGGCCAGTGGGACAATCAGGGACGTGTGTTGGGAAGTTTCTGGAGAGGATTTTTCTTCCTGAATAAAAAGAGAAAGCCTCAGGGTGCCCAGGTAGCTTAGTTGGTTAAGTATCCAACTCTTAGTTTCAGCTCAGGTCATGATCTCATAGTTTGTGAGTTCAAGCCCTGCGTTGGGCTCTGCGCTGACAGTGCAGAACCTGCTTGGGATTCCCTCTCTCTCCCTCTCTCTGCCTCTCCCCTGCTCATGCTCTCTCTCTCTCTCTCTCAAAATAAATAAACTATAAAAAAAGAGAGAGAGAGAGAGAAAGCCTCATAAGGAGAACACCTTTTCCTGCCTTTGTGATTCCTGGAGTTGTGGCAACCATTTTGTGGCTATGAGGCAACAAGTATGAAAATATAAAACTAACATGCTAAGGAAGGCAGATCAGAAGGATGGTAAGCACTAGGGTCCTTGCTGTCATCCTTGAGTTATAAAACTAATTCTGAGACTGCCTACATCTATACTTTGAGTTAATTAATACAAATACCCATGTGGTTTAAGCCATTGTAAATCGAATTTGCTGTTACTTATAGCTGTAAACATCCCTTACTGATATACAGAGTCAGACAGCAGTAGGACAAATGTTTATGTCATATTGGGTGAGTGGTTCATCACCAGGGTTCTAAATTTACTTTCTGGCATTTTAATCTTATTAACCTAAGTGAAATCTTGGTCCATTGGTGTATCAGGTAGTATATTGGCAAGAAACAAATGGAGTGTTCAGAAGGGGTGTCTGGAGAGAATGAAAGAGATTATCATAAAGGTGGAATCTGAATTAAGGGAGATTAATAGAGAATGACGAAGTACCCCAGGGCTTGATATGATAAATCAGGCAAGCCATACATCCTGAAGGGATAGGGGAGGGAATAGTTCCCAGAACTCTGTGAGCACTGAGCTATAGGAGAGGAGCCATGACCTTAAGTGGAGTATAAGGCTACAGTCACCCCACAGCCCACAGGGAAGGAGCCTGGGGAACAAATGCCGTGGTCACTTTCTCAGCCCACCCTGCAGATTCTTGCCAGAGCCACCCATCGGCTGAACTCTGCCCCAGACAAAGGGCCAGGGAGCTGGGAGACGCAAGCTGGACACACAAGCAAAAAGTGTCTGTGCGTGGGGGAGGGTCAAACACACACCTTGTAGAGCTAGAGGAGCCAAAAGAGAACAGTCAGAATTAGATTCTGCCACTGGTTTGCATTGAGATCAATTTACCACATCTTCTAAGCCACTCATTCCAGCGCCGAGACTGCCGAACTACCTAAGTCACGCTGCCTTCTCAGGAAATCAAAACCCTTATTTCCAATACCTTTTGAATTCCAGAACATGGCTGGGTAACCAAGAGTAGGCTAAGTCTCAGTCACAGGGATTTTCACAGACAGGGAAACTGAGCTGTAAGAAATGGTTAGCTCTTGTCCTCCTGTCAGGTGCCTGGGACCTCTGTTGGCATTGAGTTGTGTGTTCCTGCCACTCATCAGCACTGAAGAGAGTCGTTCCTCAGCAGGGAGAGGAAGTGACTTCCTTGCCTCTTTCTGAGCTCTGTTATTGAATATATATTTTACTTCATTACTATCCCATTTTGAAGAGGAGGAAGCAATTACATGGGCATAGAGAGTATCCCCCTAATAACAAAAGTACAATAAGAACAAGGACTTGGGATTTCCTGCTCGTCCTAGCGTTTCCCTGAGCACTGCAGAGTGCCCTATTAAACGTGACTATTAAATCAATGGCTCATAGGGTTGAGTAATTTATCAGCTGTGATACTCTGGTGTAGGCTTTGGGAAGGATTCCGAAACTTAGGCAAAACTGACCTTCTGGGCAGTAGAGTGGCTTAACATCATGTCCTAATCTCATAGGCACATTAAAGCAGTTTTTAATGTTTTCTTCCTCAAAATTAATATGGTAATATGTGCATCTGGGTGAAATTCAGACAGTACAAAAGACAATACATCGATGTGTCAGTTCAGTGGTGTTCAATTCTTCTTCCCAAAGGCAGCTACTGCAATGGGTTCTCATACAACATTCTCCAATATTCGAGGCAGGTAAGATCATAGATGTATTTTTTTTTAAAGGGCAACTTCCTTCCTCCCCCCCAGCCCCACCACCCTTTTTAACCTTTATTTATTTCTGAGAGAGCACACAAGCTGGGGACGGGTAGAGGGAGAAGGAGACAGAGGACCCCAAGTGGGCTCTGTGCGGACAGCAGAAAGCCTGATGTGGGCCTCGAACTCATAAACCATGAGATCATGACCTGAGCTGAAGCTGAAATCAGATGCTTAACAGACTGAGCCACCCAGGCACCCATATATGTATTCTTTTAAACAGCTAACATTTACTTAGCTTCTGTGTGTGTCTGTCCTGAATGCTGTTGGTGCCCATGCCAGATGGGTCACCCATCCTCCCGCTGCTGTGAGCATTGGTTCTGAATGGTAGCCAGCAGTCTGCCTGATATGGGGCAACTGACTGATATGGGGATATAAATGGCTGGTCCCCTTGTCCCAAGGTTGAAAAGCCTTGTGGTATAATTCATGTTTCAGAGTATCACACACACAAAAGGATAACTATTTGAGGTGATAGATGTGTCGGCTAACCTTATTGTGGTAATCATTTCACAAAGTATGTGTATATCAGATCATCAGGTTGTACACCTTACATTTAGACATATGTTGATTCTATCACAATAAAACTAGGGGAAAAAAGAACCTCGAGACTTAGGGTTGGGATATCTGAGTAGATGCACTTGAGAACCTTGAACCCTCAGATTCCAGAAACGTCTATACCTACAGAAGTGGGCCTCTCTGCCTATTTGGAACACAGAAGCCACCCTTCCTTAAGATGGGTTAAATCTTACCCTGATCTGATGGGGGAGGTTCTGGGGCTATAAAGGAGAGAAAAGATTATATGCCACGGTGGCTGCAGGATCTAGCTCACCATGTGTGGTCACGAGTGTATTGGGTTAAGGGGGTAGAATATAATGCTGGTTTAGGGAAATTTGCTACTAAGAGGCTCATTCCCATGACAGTATTTATACTGTAGTAAAAACTCTTGGTACAAGTTCTAATATAGTGCTTGGTGATTCTTAGAAACTGGGGAAAGTGGTGGCCACATTAAATAGAGATGCCAGAACTATCATGGCAGAATGTGGACATAGGAATCAAAAAGCTTTGAGAAGTAAATGTGCTAAAATACATTGACCAAATAAGACCAGAAAACCTTTCAGATGACTATGTCCTTCAGGAAGGCCTGGATGACTATTAAGGACAAATGCTTTTGCTTGAAGTCAAATAGCAAATGCTCCAGAAGGGACACCAGCATCACTGAGAAGCTCGGTGGTGTTTGAATTCTGTAGACCAGGGCTGATGATGGAAGGTGCTGTTATAGAATAGGATCGCCTAGAACAATGGAGATAACAGGATCCTACAATAGCAGAGACCACTATGGCAGCCAGGGAGACTGACCTGAACTATGGAGATGAATAAGAGAACACAGTATTTCTAGGGACAAGAAGTAGATGAGCAGCAAGAAAGGGTATTGCTTAATATCTCATCAGAAGAGATTAGAAAGGATGAGTGGAAAGCTGGGGTCAATCTCACTTTGATGGCTAGTCATGATCTCTTGTCTGGTTTCAAGAACTGAGCGTATTTTCAGACCTACAACATATAGACTGAAGGAGAGATTGGGTATCCATGAGGAAGGACCTGGAACAGCATGGCATGTATATTCACATTTCTTCAGTCCTTCTCCGAAGGGATTTATGGTTATTCTCCACATAACCATTGACTGAGGAACAAGAAATACCCTGCACTTTTGAGAGATGTTGGATCCAGGGTATAAGTTGGAGGGATACCCACCAAACACCATCATGGGCCCCCTGTTAAAGTAGGGGCATATTTGAGTCAGATAATAAATGAAGTCTTCTCTCAGGTCTGTCTCACAGTGGGCCCACTGGGTCCACTTACCAACCTGGTGATCATTTCTCTGATTTCTGAATGTATACTTGGAATGGACATACTCAAGAGTTGACAGATCCCTCATGTGGGTCATTAACCCATAGAGTAGGAGCTACTATATCAAGAAAATCAAACAAAGCCCCTGCTACTGCTCCCTCTCTCCCAACAAAGATAATAAACAAAACATTCAGGGGAAAATAACATCCATGTGGGACAGACAATATTACATTTTGATAGTCTTGCTCTAGGGGCATGTTCATTTCCTGTTTTCTGTTCTAATATATTCCAAAGAGACCTGGACCATCTGGCCATTTTACGCACTACTACATTGGTCTATCATATTGAAATATCATGCTAGTCAGGTCTGATGAGCAGAAATGCAAGTATTTTGTATGCCTTGATGAGACACATAAATTCCAGAAAGTGGATAAACCCCAGAAAAATTCAGAAGCCTGCTACGTTAATGACAAATTTTAATAAAAGTTAGTTATAATTATAAAAATAAAAGTTTTTTTGACATAACTTTAGACTTACAGGAGAGATACAAAGGAAGAACTAAAATTTCTGTATGCCTTTAACCCAGCTTGTCCTTAAGTTAATATCTTATATCAGTGTAGAACGTATATAAAAAAGAAGAAAATAACTTTGGCATAATACTATTCTTTAAAGCATAGACTTTACTTGGGTGGTGAAGTGATCCAACGGTCTAGGGTATGTCAGGACATCCTCCAAAGTCAAGGATGACTTATTGCACCTTGTGTTTTCTGCCACTGAGGAAGAAGAATGACACTTGGTAGAACTCTTCAGATTGTGGAAAGTAGGGCTCAGATTAAGAAAGGACTCAGTAGAATGTCCAGCCCATGCATGGTATGCCGGGGTCCTTGTTCCGGCGAATCTAGGGGTCCGCGAAGGACGGAAGGTCAGGCGAAAGGAAATGAGAGAGCCACGAGAGAGATGTAGTCTGATGACCAAGCAGGCAGCCCTGGGAACTCTGGCATCTCTGCCCTGCCAGTCTTAGTGTCTTTATTTAAAAGTAGTGAGTTACATTACAGCAATGAATGACAGCCCATCAGTAAACACAGTTTGAACAATAATGTGTTTTATCAGTAAAGTGGCTGATTTCCTCAATCTTACAAGTTGTTTTCAAGTTAAATTAGCGTATAAATTTAAGGCAGGGGGAGAGAACAGGAAGTTACCTAGGCCTGCCTATGTTAATTATCTATAAACAGGCCAGGAGTCATTCTGCCTATTCTTCCAATTACAATGGTGGAGGTACAACCCGTCTGGCAAGGACAGAATTCCTAATGCTTGTCCTTTGCCCGTGAATGAGTGAATTTACATAATAGGGGCCCAACATTTACACGAATCACACCAATATTCAGCCAGCTCATAACTGCTTCAACCACCTTTTCCACACAGGGAGGGGTCTCAACCTGTGAGCCCCAAATGGCTCCCAACAATGGTACAAGCAGCCCTGTCACTTAGGCCATACCACCTGACACATCTCATGAAACCAGAGATATCTGTTGTGGTGGTAGGACCATGCAGGGCCCCTGGCAAGTCCAAAACAAGAATCCTGGTGCAGCCCCCCAGGGTTTTAGAGCATGGCCATACCACCTGCAGGAGAGAGCCATGCACATTTAGAAAGCATCTCCTGGAATGCTGTTGAGCCCTGTGGAATCCGAGCATCTGACCACAGGGCAAGTGATTATGTAACTCAAACTGTCCGTCATGAACTGGACGATATCAGATCTATCAGATCTACCAGCTCTTGACTGTGGGCCTAGCAGCAATCTTTTACAATGGAAGTGGTACATCCAAAATTGAATTTGATCAGGCCCAGTGGACACACAGAAACTACATGAACAGAACGCCTGGATCCCCATTTCTCCTCCTACTGTTGCACCAATGCCTCTTCCTTAATCCATGGAAGTTCCCTTGACCAGATGATAGAGAAGGAAAAACCTGAGTGTGATTGAAGCTGATAGGCTTGATTTGCGGATGCAAGAGGAAAATGGGCTTCTACTTCACTGCAGATCTACTGAGGGTGAGAGTAGCCTTCCCGATGGGCACAGTTTAGGCCAGCGTTCACAGTCATTTATTTTGTGTAGGATAGAATCAGCCGAAGAGGAGGATACACATGGACAAAAGGCAGTGGCAAATGGCTTAGCTGGCTGGTAAGTGGCCTAGAAGGAGCAAGCTTGAAAGACTGGGGTGGAGATCTAAGGGGGTCAGCATGAATTGTGAGGACGTTTGGATCACATGCTAATTATCCCAAAAGAACATTCGGTCTAGCTGGGCAGAAGGGTTAGGAGTAAAGGCATCAGTGTCAGAGAGACCTGCACTTAAATCCTTTACTCTGCCCCTACCCACTGTGAGCCCACTACCCATGGGCTTACCCATGCTGAGCTTCATCCTCCCCCAGTCATCGAAAGGATGTTTTGAGAATTAAATGGCGTGTATGAAGGGCTGACATGGTACTTGGCACACTAAGAGTACTCAAAAATTGGCAGATAGTTGTTATAATTTCTTTCAATGTGCTTGACAATCCTATGAAATAGGCACTAATAGCCAGGTTTATCAGATAAGAAACAGACTGAGGGAAATTAAGAGACTTAACCAAATTTTAGGTTTATCACATGTCAGAAATGGGATTTAAATTAAGATTTGTTTGGCTTCCAAACCCATGGATGGCTTTAACATTCTGCACTGGAGGAATCACACTTAGAAGTGAGGTCCAAGACAAGAGCTTGCTATCAGGTGAATTCTCTCTTTCCTTTACAACAATTCGAAAAGGGAAGATTATTCTCCCTATATTACAGACAAAGGCACTTGAGTGTCAGAGAGATTGCATGACATGACTAAGGCCATATAACTAGTAAGTGGAAGAACCTGGCATTTGAGCTTTCACCGTACTATTTACATATTCTTTTACTAGGGACAAGATTCTATAGGGAGAATCTAAGAAAACTATAATTCCATCAGGGCTTGGGGTTCAAGAACAGGTTTTAGCCTAGTGGATCTCATTCCTAGTGCAAAGGACCTTCTTTACCAAGAGTCAATAAGTTATTAATAGGATTATAGCCTGAAGCAGGACAAAAGTGCCTTGTATACAATTTGAACTCTTTTCTTCCTTGGTATTTACCTAACTTGTAAAGTTTATGATCAGAGATGCCCAACCGTATGTTAAGTTCATGAAGTTTAAGCAGTGGGTTGAGCACACAGTACAAGTGTGGTCAGTGTGGAAAGTTCCGGCAGATAAACACCACAGGAAATGTTCAGAAGGTCACTTGTACGTTGTCGGAGTCCACTTATTGGAGGGGGTGGGTCCCCTAACTTCCTGGATGACAGTAGCACAAGTTTACCGAAATCGCAATGTCTTGTAATGTCCTTAGTGGGGCTGAGTCAGGGTGCTTGAGTGCCGTACTTCTTGGATCTCTCCTTCAGTCTTTTTCCTTGTACCTTGTGTAGTACTGTGCTCTAATAAATATATAGTTGGGCTTTGTCCCATTTCTAGCACAGAGCTTTTAATACCCTAGTATTTTGTTGAGCGATAGGGGATAGGAGGGTCTTTTATCATTCATAACAAGCCCGTCTCCATAGGAGCTTATGCTAATGAGTTGACTCCAACAGGGGAGGAGGGGGCTGGTTGCCAGGAGAACCAATCTTGTGATTAGAGGGTTGAAACTTTCAAGCTAGCTGACCTACCCCCAGGGAGGGGAAAGGGCTGGAGGTCGAGCAATGACCAATGAGGTAATCAATCATATCTATATAATGATACCTCCACTAAGAAACCCTAAACAATGGGGTTCTGAGAGCTTGGGGTTGTTATCCTCACCGAGGTGCTGGGAGGGTGACATGCTTAGAGGAGCATAGGAGCTTCCTGTCCCCTCCTGCCCACGCATACCTTGCCCTGTGCCTCTCTTCCATTTGGCTCTTCCTAAGTTTGTATCCTTGACAACAAACCAGTAAATGTAAGTACTGTGAGCTGTTCTAGCAAATTAGACTAGAGGGGGTTGTGGGAATCCCTGGTTTATAGTTGGATGGTCAGAGATACCAGAGGCCTCGACTTCTGATTGGTGTCTGAAGTAGGGGGCAGTCTTTCAGGACCTGTGGGATCCCCGCTAACTCTGAGTAGTTAGTAGTGAATTGAGTTACACCGGAGGACACCCATTTGTGTCCTGAGAGAATTGGAGAGTCGCGTGGTGTAGGACACTCACAAATGTGGTGGGTGTTGGGAGTACTTTGGGTAAAAAAAGAGCGAATACCCTCAAGATCCCAGTTTCTATCCTTTCCTTTAGGTCCCACCTTCACCCTCAAGAAAGGCCAATGGCTAGAAGGTGAAATAGAGAAGAAACCAGGATGATTCATTCAAGTTAATCTTTATTTAACATCTGTTGTATTCAAATACAGAGTTCTCTTCCTCAGCTCTCGCAGTTACAGAGATGCAAAGATAAACTATTTGCATAGTCCCTGCTTTCAAAACCCAGTTTCAGTGCCTTCAGGGTTTTTCCCCTGGTCTCTGACTTCAAGAACCTTAAAAACTTGGAAGAGTGGGGGGAAATGGAGATCTTTTATCCTAGCAATCTTATTTTAAAGCTAAAAATGAAGCCTGAGGTTACAGAGAAAATTGGCAGAGTTGGCTTTTGTAGTGGTGTTTCCTTCTGCTGTTTCTGGTCATTTTCTACTGCAATTTTAGCACATCTTAAATATTTCCGTATTTCTGTACAAAACTGGAGAGGTTGTGAAGTCGATTTAGGAAAGGAGCGCAGGAACTTCTGATTCACAAAGAAACTGGGGGGATAATTTTGCTGTATTGAAGTTCTGCATCCCAAACCTATATGTCCATTATTATTATGCTATAAATTTTGTGTGAAGACAGGAACCTTGTACTTAGAAAAAGAAAATTCATCCCCTCCTCCCGTGCCACGTTGAATAAACAAATAAAATACATAAACATACATGATCGACTTCTGAGTGACTGTGTGTGATGCGTGGCTATGTTTGCTATTTTTTAAGACTTTTTACTCAGTGAATCTTTGTTGAAGGCCAGCGGGAGGAAGGCGTAGCGTGGGAAATGAAGAGGTTTAACCACAGTCCCACCATTATGGAGCTTTACAGTCTGGTAGGTTAGGGGGCGGCTACACCACAGTAGAAAGTGATGAACATCTTTTATGAGGGTTAGTAATGGCTGTGGGTGCTCAGAGAAGGGGAAGTTTCTCTAGGAGTGGGGAAATACTGCGCCTGCTAGGAAAAACTTGGCTAAGCACATCAGGGACCGGAGTTCTAGAACTGGTTCTACCACTGATTAGCTCCGGCACCTCGAGCTAGTAATTTAGGCTTGTAAATTAAATTCCCCAGATTTCTGTTTTCCAGTCTGAAACTAGGAATTGGCTGGACGATGAGGTTCCCTGGGACCATGCCCTTCGCGATTTCTTATTGCTATTGTTCCTCGCCCTTACACCGCCGCCCGCCCCCGGAGGCCAGCAGAGGAAGAAAGCGCGGCCCCTTTAAGGGAGCCCTCCACTACAAGCGCCCGGGGTGCCCCCCGCAGGGGAGCAGGGGCGGGGCGCCTGGGAACCCGGGCTTCCCACGCAGCCGGGGACGCCGTCACGTCATGGAGCTCGCAGCCAATCAGGATGGAGTCTGCCGGGACGCATTACTAGGGCGACGGGCCGGACGCCTCCCCGCTTCGGGATGAATTAGCGGCGGGTTCTGTTCGGAGGTTGTGACCCCCAAGGATTCTCCAAGTCGCCCACACGTCCCCCACGGCGACGCTCGACGTCCTCTGCTGGTGACAGGTGGGAGGCTGGAACTGTCAGGTGGGGGTTACGCGCCGGTAAAATGGCGGCGGCGACCCGGGGATCCCCGAGTTGGCGGAGGGGGAGCAGTCCCACGGGCTCTTCCCCTTGAGCCGAGGTTCTCCCCGGGCGGCGGCCCAGATAACGGTCACATGGCCAGGAACTGGGGTCCTGACGCTGGTGGCGGCGTCGCCGGCTCAGGTGAGAGGAGGCGCGGGGAAGCGACTCCCGGAGCCTGGGGAGATGTCGAGGGGGCTGTGGGGCCGCGCGGGCCGGCTCGGCGAGGGCGAGGCGGCTGCGGGGCGAGGAGGGCCAGGTGTCCCGTTGGCTTCTAAAGATTAGCGTCGAGACCTTCCTCTTGCAGTCGTGAGCGGCTCTGGGAGCTGGTTCGCCCCGCACATAGTCCTGTTTCTGCTGCTGTTGAATCACTTGTGCACAACGTCCCAAGTGTCCGCCACGTTCCAGCCCTGATCTGTGTATCCTTCAGGCGACAGATGCCTGCCCATAGGTGCCCGAGTGGCGATGCCACAAAAGGAGAGGTAGGCCCCAGCCAGGAGCTGCTGTCAAGTCCGATCCTTAAGGTGTGTCTTAATTTCTACCTGCTCACTGAAGAGAAGAAATAATGGTAGGGCACTTGAGATGCCTCAGGGACCTTTTGGTTCCTTTGTACTTACCTGTTTCGGGTGGGTTCCTGGGAATTACTGCATCTGCCTTGGAAGCTCATTAACTGTATTCCGTGTGCACGTGGCTGTAGATACGGCTGCGTACTGGGATTCAGTTTCAGCCCAGGGAAATAATGAAAAGTATGGTGAAGGGCTTTCAGAGATGAAATATTGTCTATACATGTGAGTCGCTTATTTGGGCAAAGACATCATGGATTATATAATTAGTTGAGTTTTCAAAAAGCGTCTTAATGAAAGTCCTTTTTGCAAAATTGTTGATTTTTGAGAGTAAAAGAAAATCACCCGATTTTTAGACGTTTTTCCTTTTTTTAAACAAGTTTCTGTTGCCACGTTTTACTTTGATGTGATAGATGACCATGATATCAAGTGACTTTTCTTTTTTTTTAAATATTTTTTTAACGTTTATTTATTTTTGAGAGACATAGAGACAGAACATGAGCAGGGGAAGAGCAGAGAGAGAGGGAGATCCAGAAACTCCAGAGCAGGCTCCAGGCTCTGATGAGCCATCAGCACAGAGCCGGACATGGGGCTCGAGCTCACAGACTGTGAGATCATGACCTGAGCTGAAGTGGGCCGCTTAACCAACTGAGCCACCCAGGTGCCCCTGACTTTCCTTTTTGATAGCAGGCTTGATGTTGCCTTGTTCTGTCGTTGTGAAACACGGTAGCACTTTGTGTTTCAGCTGTCAGTAGTTCTTGTCTTTTAGTGCCCGCTGTGTGTCAGGTACCATGAAAGTGAGGCTTCTCCTACCTTTTAATTTGAGCTAATGGGTTAGTTCATCTGCCCCCATCTGGCTGTTGTGACCACCAAGAGGAATCAGTGGGGAAAACCTAAAAGACTTGTTCTTCCAAGATGCTACCTGGAGATTTGGTCAGTTTGGCCTGGGGCTGGGGTAGGTGTGGTTTCTAGTTCCTACTCTGCCAATTAAAATACATTTGGGAAATCATATAACCTCTTTGTCAGTGCCTCATCTTTGCAACGGGCAAAGCATTTCTTGTCCAAACAATCTCATTGTATTGTCCTGAGGGAAAACGAAACAAAACAAGACAATGTATATATGAAAGGGGTTAAAAAACTTAAAAATATTCAGTGATAGCAGTTGACAATTATAACTATGCGGTTACTCTGCCAAGGACCTTATTTGTGCTGACTCAGTCACCTGGCAGTTTTGCGAAGTACTTTCTCACCTTCGTTATACCGATGAGGAAACTGAGGCACCGGTTGGAACAATTCTGTTCTTAACCACCATATGTTTTTCCGGTATCATACAGATTTGTTATATGTTAAGGGGATATATAGAACACATTTTTCAATGAAGTAATTTTGTTTGTGACTTTTTGGGGTTATATTTTATAAGTAATAATTGTGTTTCATTCCGTTGGCATCCAGCAGTGATTTATATGGCGATGACTACAGTTACTTTGATTAAGTGGTATATTCATCTCACTTTTAGTGCCCTTTATTTGAAAAATTATTTTAAAACAAAGAGTTGATTAATTTCTAACAGGAAGCAGAAATCAATAATTAAAGGAAGATTTAGTTTTTATTAAACCCTGAAAGGATAATTTACTGGGTGACTTTTAAAAGAAAGCTTGTATTAGGTTCATTGCTTTGACGTATTTGCATTAAGTGTCCTAGTCTCTATTTATATGAATGAAAGTGGCTCAGACATTCATTCTTTCTTTGAGCCTTTATGGAATTGTGCTGCCGGGTCTTTAGCGTGTAAAGATTAATTCCTGACCTTATCATCGTAGAGTACAGGGAGAAGTCTCAGGTCCAAAAGTTTGTAGAACAGGGAATAAGATAAATAATTAACTAATGCAATGTGAGAGGGACTCAGATATAGGTGTGGTGGGTACAAAGAGCTGTGGGAACACATACAAGGGAGCAGTTGCTTTCGTTGGGGTGGCCGTGGCTAAGACAGGAAGAGAAGTGACTGCAGCATAAAGGAGAAAGGGCTTCTGGCCAAAGGAGTTAGCAGTGGAAAGTCCGGACAAGGGAGAGTGCATCGCTGTCCAGGGGTCAGACCAGAGTTGTGCAGAAGTTGCTGAGAGAGAACCCAGGAACGATCGTGAATTCTCAGCTGAGAGAGTAACTTCATCCTGCAGCCATTGGGACCTGTAGAATGATCTTAATCAAATGAGTAATATGATCACGTTTATGTTCTAGAGAGATGCTTTTGGTGACAGGGTGAAATCCAAAATGTAAGACCAGTTAAGGACAGTTTCCATACTCCAAGCAAGAGGTGAGGGAGTGAACCAGGGCATTAACTGGCAGACAAGAGTTCAGAGTCTGCCACACACATTTCGAGGACAGAATGGAAGATTGACTGGGTGTGGAGAATAATGGGGTGGGAGAGGGGAACACTTGCTAGCCAAATAAAGTCAGGCTTTGTTTGTTTTGTTATTTTGGTAATGGTGTGGTTGCAGATTGGAGATACTGTTAATTTAGGGAAAGGGTAGAGCAGAAAGTTCTTTGTTACTGGGTTCTGGGAGAATTGTAAACCGTTTGATGTTGTTGGGTCAATAAAATTTAATAGAACCAGGCTTATAACTTCCCCTAGGCTTCTGGTTTCATAGACTACAGAACACTTAACTTGTATCATAAAAGTCAGCAGGGTCTAGTGTAAAGGTGGATGCCCTGGAGCAAAGCCATGAAAAAGGAGCAGGAAGATTCCTCTAAAGTGTGTTGGGGGTAAAATGTTAGAATGACATTTTTTCATTTATTTTTACATTAGATTTTTAATATATTTGTGCAGAAGTCCATTATAATATGGAAGTGATCACAGATGAATGCTCTAGTTGTAAAAGTGGTCTCCACTCAAGCATTCGTAACACTGGAGTTGTCTGGCCTCTGACAATATAACATGAATGAATGCATTCCAAATTGACTGCAAGGTGAAACTGGAGACCTTGAAGAGATGCAGGATTTCATGCGTTCAGAGTCAGGTTGAGAACTGTTCAAACCAGAAGCACCAAGTCAGAGAACTAGTACTCTAGTAATACTAGAGTAAAATTCTTAAAAAGTACTCCGAAAGCAATGCCTGTAACAATGATTGATAAATTTGATTTCAGACTTCATTAAAACTGAGAACTTCCCTCCTGCCACACCATGAAGAAAATGAAAGGCAGGGGTGCCGGGGTGGCTCAGTCGGTTGAGTGTTCAACTTCAGCTCAGGTCATGATTTCAGGGTTTGTGAGACGGAGCCTCACGTTGGTCTGCCTACTGTCAGTGCACAGTCCTCCAGCCGCCTGCTCCTGCCCTGTTCTCCCTCCCTCCCTCTCTCTCTCAAAAATAAATATTCAAAAGAATATTAAATGAAGGGGAAAGTAAAGACTGGAAGAAGAAATTTGCAATTCATATATCTGACCAAGGATCCCTACCCCGAATGTGTATGTGTGTGTATGTATAAAATTAATAAGAAAAAGACAATTAAAAAATGTACAGAAGTTCTGAGCAGGCTCTTTCTACTAGAGGATCTCCGAAGGTCTATATAATATAATCAGGTGCTCAAGGGCCGCCTGGGTGGCTCAGTAGGTCTTGAGCATCTGACTTCGGCTCACGTCACGATCTCACCGTTTGTGAATTTGAGCCCCGCATTGGGCTGCTGTCAGCCTGTCAGTTCGGAGCCCATTTTTGGATCCTCTGTCCCCTTCTCTCTTTGCTCCTAACCCACTCACACTCTCTCACTCTCAAAAAATAAATAAAACATTTTTTAAAAAGGTGCTCAACATTCTTAGTCAATGGAGAAATGGAAATTAAAACAGTTAGCTACTACTATACACCTTCCAGAATGGCTAAGATTAAAAAGATTGCTAACGCCAGTATTGGCGGGGATGTAGAGCAACTGAATGTCCTATATGCTGTGGATCGGAATGTGCAGTCGTTTTGGAAAACTGTGGTTGTGTCTGATCCTACCCGTGATCCATCAAATCCATTCCTAGGTAGATACCCAAGGGGAATGGATTTATGTCTCCAAAAAAAAAAAAAAAAAACCCAATAGGATGTTCGTAGAACCTTTATTCATAATTACTAAAAATTAGATAAAACCCAAGGTTCATCAGCAGTAGAATGGATGAGTAAGTTGTGGTATATTTATAAAAGAAAACATTATAAAAGCAGTTAAAGAATGAACTGCTGATACATGCGTCCACATGGATGGATTTCATAGACATAGGAGCCAGACAAAAGATTGTACACCACAGGATTCTATTTAAATGAAGTCGCAAAACATGTTCCGCTATTTCCTGGCCCTAGAAGTTGAAATGGTGGTTCCTCCAGCAACCCTTTGGGGTGTTGGAAATGTCCTATATGTTGAGGTGGGCAGTAGTTACATGGGTGTATATATATGTAAAAATTCAAGTTGCACGCCTAAGATTTGTGCACTTTCTGTTATACTTTAAGGAGGTGCTAGTGAAAATTGGCTATGTTAGTTAGGACAGTTAACTTGAGGAAAACCAATAGGAATAATGACGAGATAGATGCTTTATAAGAATTTAGAAAGAAACATGACAGGCTTCAGGGGAGTAAATGATGAAATCTAGAATTTTTCTTTTGTGAAAAATTGTCTTTCAAAAGGCAGATGTGAATTCAATATTGGCATATCATGCTGTTTTACAGTTTAGCCACAAGACCGTGTCCCAGTTCCTTATTAATTCCTTGTCCTAAGAATTAGTGCCTAGTTGCAAGTGTAATCTAAATTTTGGTTAATATAAAATACATTATGAAAATAGGTTGATTTATATTTTGTTTCATTTTTGGGGGTGAAAATTCTAATCCAGTCTCTCTTTTTCATTATTGCGAAACGTCCCTGTTTAAGAGAGATCACTGTGTGGCTTTTTCCATTTTATGCTAATTGCTCTTGGATACAGTAATGGAGCTGAGAAAGGCCCGCGGTGAGTTCCCAGTAGCAGTGAGGGAAAGCTCCAAAAAGGCCTTTGTGAACTTGCAGCCATCACATCTTTACCTGGTCCTCTCCGCTGGCAGTGGGGACACAGGGGTCCTGCTGTGATAGCCTCAGAGGCAGGTAGAAGGCATGTCTAAGGGGCACTATCAGTGACAGCTGACCAGGGATGATTAGCCACTTTTATCAGCAGACTTTCACAGCTGAGGTTTCTGAAAACTGAAATTGTTAACTTCATCACAGGAAGTAGATTGCTGCTCTGAGGACAATAAAGGGAAGACTTAGAGTTTTCCACTTCAAATGAGAGCTCACCTCCATTTTATGTTTTAAAGTATATAGTTAGGGGCGCCTGGGTAGCTGAGTCGGTTAAGCGGCTGACTTCGGCTCAGGTTATGATCTCACGGTTCCGTAGGTTCGAGCCCCGCCTCAGGCTCTGTGCTGACAGCTCGGAGCCTGGAGCCTGCTTCAGATTCTGTGTGTCCCTCTCTCTCTGCCCTTCCCCTGCTAACGCTCTGCTCTGTCTCTCTCTCAAAAGTGAATAAACATTAAAAAAAAATAATCAAATAAAGTATATAGTTAATCCCCTTGGGAGAACTCATGGAACAGGGATTTTGCGCGTGCGGGTGACCTGGCATGGACAGGTGTCACAAAGCAAATGACAGATGGAAGTTAGGAATAAGAATGAGGAGGAGAAGTGAGCATTGCAGCCATTCACAGGTTCTTTGTGGCTGGGAGTGCGGAGGGAAAGGGGTTGTTTTTAGCTCCGAGAGTAACTCATTCCCCACAGGAATGTTTTGGTATCTTGGGGAAGGCAGCTTTGTCTCTGGCTCTTATTATTTCTGCTGTTCTGTTGTAATACAGACGCTTTCTTAGAATTGTGTTTTTATTGCGTAGCCTTTAAATAAAAATTTGCCTCTGTGGGCTCATAGAGGAAAATGATGGTAACTAGGAGTGGCTTGAACACCATGTTTATTTACTTGAATGAACATTTTTGGACACTTAACCATGAACTTGGTGATGGAGACACAGTTGAATAATACACGATTCCTGTCCTTGCATATACTGTCTAGAGGGCAGGGATAAATCAGTGCCTTCTGTCCAGAGATCACTGAGATTTTTGTCACTTCTTGTCACCTGTAGGTTTTCTGTGATGAAAGGTGTAAGGATGGCAGCTATGAAACATAGGCAGTTGTGGTGACACTCTCTTTTAGCAGCTATTAATAGTAAAAGCTAATATTTCTTGAGTGCTTACTACGTACTGGGTTCAGTCCTAAGTGCCTTAAGTTTGTAATTCCTCTAATTTTCACAGCGTCCCCTGTGAGGTAAATACTATTATAGTCTTTGTTTTACCTTTGAGGAAACTGAGGCCCAGAAAGTTTAAATCACATGGCTTTGAACCTAGGCACTCTAGTTTCAGAGACTGCTGTTTTGCCTGTTTTAATCCAGTTTAAATTTGAAATATGCCCTATGTAAATATATTTATGTGGCTTTAGGTGTAAGAGATTATGATCTGAATAAGAGTATCCTTTGTATTACAACTTATGCTCAAAGTTTCTGTATATCCATGCTGAACGTTAATTGACTGTGCTGCATAGGGTGATTCTCTCTATAATGTGCGAGTTTTAATTTTTTTTTAATGTTTATTTTTGAGAGAGAGACACACAGAGTGCACATGGGCGAGGGGCAGAGAGAGAGGGAGACACAGAATCCGAAGCAGGCTCCAGGCTCCAAGCTGTCAGCACAGAGCCCAACGTGGGGGCTCAAACCCATGAACTGAGATCATGACCTGAGCCGAAGTTGGACGCTTAACCAACCTAGCCACCCAGACTCCCCTATGATGTGAATATTTAAATAAGACATCCTTTTGCCCTTTTCCCCTTTTCTATGTTGTGATTGTTTTGGCACTCTGTATGTATATATATACATATACACACATATATATATATTTTAAAGTTTTTTTTTTTATTTTAGGGGAGAGAGAGAGCATGCAGGAGAGGCAGAGAGAGAGGAAAAGAGAGAGAGAGGGAATCCCAAGCAGGTTCCACAGTGTCAGAGCGCAGTGCGGGGCTCAAATCCATGAATGAGAGACCATGATGAGAGCCGAAATCAAGAGTCAGATGCTTAACCCAGGTGCCCCGGCACTCTTAATACTCTTGCATGTGCCGTTATCTCATTGTGAAATTCAGTAAAAATATATTACTGAGTTTTATTTTTTGTGTATACACAATGATATTTTATGATGTAGTATTCAAACTGGAGAGTTTGTGAATTACCCGACTAGCATACTTGTTAATGTGAATAGCTACAAATTGAAACGTAAGTTGTATTTTCAGCATGGATGTTAATTGGAACCAATTGATTAAATTAAAGGAAGAACTATGCTTTGTCCTTTGTAAGAATGGGAGAGAGGTGTAGAAGTAGGATTGAAATAATGTAGAGTAGTCTAGGGGGTGCTAGAGTAACCTTATTTTGCTGAGTTTATTTATGGTTGTAATGAAACCAGCCCAATTTGCCTTCTCTTGCCTTCTGAGAAGAAATACCTTAGAAATCAGAGTTAATCAAGACTGAATCTTTCCTAGAGCTACTGTTATAAATAGTTCTTGTGTATTGAGTGGGCTAATCTTCAGGGAACTCAGGCTACATTGGACATAATTGTTTCCAAAGCTATATTTATTTCTCTTTTTATCTCAGATTTATTTAACTCTCAAAAATTAGGGGTGTTAATATTCTAATTTTGAATTAAGAACTCTAAAATTGTATCTGTTTTTCTCTTTTGCAGTTGTGCTGCTGACTTCTCCAGGGCATATTCCATACTTATTTTTTCGTTCTTTATAACATTTCTAGGAGATGGGTATTTATATTAGTTTCTTGTGGCTGCTGTATTAAATATCACAAACTTGGTGGCTTAGTATGTCAGAAAGATCAGACTCACTGGCCGATGTCAAAGTGTGGGAGGACTGTGCCACCTCCAGAGGCTCTAGGGGAGAGTATGTTCCTTGCCTCTTCTGGTTTCTGGTGGCTGCCTTCATTTCTTGGTTTGCGGCCACGTCACTCCATTCCTTGCATCTGTGGTCACATTGCTTTTTCTTCTTCTTCTGTTTGTGGTCAGATCTTCCTCTGCCTTTCTTTTAAGACTTTTTATTTTAGGGTAATTATAGAGTTACTTTCAGTTGCAAGAAGTAATACAAAAGGAACCCATGTCCGTTTTCCCCAGTGGTAACATCTTGCAAAATTGTAGTACAATATCGCAACTAGAATATTGACATTGATACAGCCAAGATACAGAATAGGTTCACCATATGGATTCCCTGTGTGGTTCTTGGATAGCCACACACCCCCTTCTCTGACAACCAGTTCTCCGACAACCACTAGTAATGTTCTCCCTTTTTGTAATTCTGCCATTGCAAGAATGTTATATAAATGGAATTATACAGTGTGTAACCTTTGGGGATTGTCTTTTTCTGCTTAACACAATTCCGTGGAGGTTCATCTAGGTTGTTACCTATATCAATGGTTTGTTCTTTTTTTCTTGCTTGGTATTCCTTAAGATCATTAGTATTTGGTGTGGATGTATCCATTGAAGGATATTTTGGGTTATTTCTAGTTTTGGGCTGTTATAAACAAAGCTGTTGTGAATGGTCACATACAGGTTTTTGTGTGAACTTAAGTTTTCATTTCACTGGGATAAATGCCCAGGAGTGCAGTTGCAGGGTCGTATTGGGTCATATTGTGGTTATATAGACAGATGAGTTTGTCTCTGAACTCTCCATCCCATTGCGCTGGTCTCTATATCTGTCCTTATGCTAGTGCCACAGAGTCTTAATTACAGTTGTTTTCTGGTAAGTTTTGAAATCAGGAAGTAGGAGTCCTCCTACTTTGTTCTTTTTCAAGTTCGTGGTGTCTGTTCTGGTTCCCCAACAAATCCGTATGAGTTAGAATCAGCTTGTCAGTTTCTGCAGAGAACTCAGCTGTGGATTTGGTAGTGATTTTTAATATATTCATTGAGTTGTACAGACATTACCACAATTAATTTTAGGACATTTTTGTCACCTCAGAAAGAAGCCCTCTGTTCATGAGCAGTGACACGTCCCTTTCCCCCAGCCTTTCCCTTTAGAAGTAAGTTCTAATCTGCTTTCTGTCTTTGTGTATTTGCCTGTTCTGGACCTTTCTTGTAAGTGGAGTCAGAGAATATGCGGTCTTCTGTGATTGACTTCTTTCACCCAACGTGTTTTCAAGGTGTCCAGTTGTAGTCTGTATCGGGACATCATTCCTTGTGGCTGAATAATTAGCTGTTCCACGGCATCGATAGGCCACCTTTCAGTTATCTGTTGATCAGTTGATGAACACTTCTTGGCTGTTATGAATCATGCTGCCAAGAACATTCAAGTACAAGTTTTTGTGTACATGGATGTTTTAATTATTTTTTGGTATTTACCTAGGACTTGAATTTCTGGGCCATCTGGTAAATATATCTTTAAAATTTGGAGGAACTGCCAGACTGTTTTCTAGGCTGTACCATTTTACATTCCCTCAGCAGTGTGTGAGTGTTCTACAGCCTCATCAACACTTGTTATTATCTGTCTTTGATTATAGGGACATTCTAGGGAAGTTACATTATAACATCCTAGTGGATGTCAGGTGATACTTCATTGTGATTTGATTTGCATTTCCTTGTGGCAAATGATGTCCAACGTCTTTGCATGTGCTTCTTAATCGTTTGTATATTTTCTTTGGAATAATATCTGTTCAGATCCTTTGCCCATTGAAAAAAAATTTTTTAATGTTTATTTTTGAGAGAGAAAGCATGAGCAGGGGAGGGGCAAGAGAGAGGGAGAACAAGAGGATCCGAAGCAGGCTGCGTGCTGTTGGCTGCGAGCCCCACGTGGGGCTTGAACTCACACACCGTGAGATCATGACCTGAGCTGAAGTCAGAGGCTCAACTGACTGAGCCACCCAGGTGCCCCTTGCCCATTTAGAAAATTGGATTATTTGTTTTTTTTATTACTGAGTTATACTAGTTCTTTATGTATTCTAGATACAAAACCCCTTATCATATGTAGTAAATTACAGAACTTTTCTCATGTAGGTTGCCTTTTCACTTGAAATGCCGTTGCTTTTTAAACTGTTTATCTTGGGGGTGGGCGCCTTGGGTGACTCAGTTGGACAAGCTGTCTGAGTCTTGACTTTGGCTCAGGTCATGATCTCAACAGTTCATGTGTTCGAGCCCCACATCGGGCTCTGCACTGACAGTGTGCAGCCTGCTTGGGGTTCTCGCCCTACTTCTCTCTCTGTCCCTCCTCGGCTTGCACCCACATGTTCTCTCTCTCTCCCTCTCTCTCTCTCTCTCTCAAAATAAATGAATAAAATTTAAAAAATGAAAAAAATGTTTGTCTTTTATCTACAACTTTGTTGAACTCAATTATTAGTTCTGGGAGGTTTTTGGAGTAGATTTTCTTGGGACTTTCTATGTAAACCATCATTATGGTCTCTGCAAATAGGGACCGTTTTACTTCTTTTCTGTGTAGCTTTTATTTCCTTTTCCTGGCTCCCTGCATTGACTAGGATTTCCAGGACTACGATGAACTAGAGTGGTGAGAGGGACATCCTTGCCTGGTTCCCAGGAATGGGGATTATGCATTTTGTCTTCTGTCATTAGGTATGATAATGTTTACTGCTGGTTTTTGTAGATGCTCCTTACCCCCTTGAGAATGTTCTCCTTTATTCCAGATTTTTTTCTGAGAGTTTGTCTCATGGATAGGTACTGAATTTTATCAGATGATATTTCTGTATAGATTAGTATGGTCATGTGGATTTTTTTTTCAACTTGTCAGTATTGTGGCTTACACTGATTGATTCTTGAATCAGGAGATTTCTCTTTCCAGCGGTTTTTAATTATGAGTTCAATTTTCTTAATAGTTACAGGGCTATTCAAATTACCTATTTCATTTTGGGTGAGTTGTAGGCTTTTCAGGAATTGGTCCACTGACACACAGAGTGGGGCTCCTCATTGCTGCCGGGCAGGGGTGGGTATTTCAGCTCCCCTCCACGCCTCCTCCGCTGAATACTGCTCTGCATCCTTTAACTGTTTCCTGCCTCTGCTGACCTTGCTGGGAGGGGACCGGCGGAGGAGGGTGGCGAAAGTCTTGCCTCTCTACTAGGCCTTGCCTCATACTGCCCACATGGGGGTGGGAAGGAGTGCCTTGTACCTGTCATGGGAATAAAGTCCAGGCTCTCCAGTTAGTCTCCGTAGACGCTGTGTGGCTGGGGAAGGGAGTCTTAAACCTACCTGGCAGGGAAGAAAGTCTGGCCTTTGATATCACCCCCGCAGGGGTAAAGGATTGGGTAAGGGAAGGAAGGAGGTCCTGCTGAGGCGTAACATTACAGCCTGGTGAGAGTGAAAGGTTAGCTCCCTACTTGGCCTATGCTGTCACGGGCGGGGATGGGCCGCAGTTTTGTCTGTGGTTTTGGCTGGAGTGCAGTGGTTATTGTCTAAAAGTTTTCTGTTTTGCTCTGCTGCTCTTTTCTTGGTCCTTTGAAAGAGAAGAGACTTTTTCGTCTACCCCCCTTTGGCATTTCTGGATAACTGGCTTCTTCACCTCCATGTCCATGTGGTATTATGAGGCAAAAGGAAAACCCAGGGAGCTCGCCGCTGTGTTGCTCCATGGGTCCCGGGTCCCCAGCTGGTTTGTCTTCCTCTCTCCACCTTCAGAGTCTTCTTTTGTTTGTCCAGGGTTTTTAATTGCACTTAGCTGGAATAGTAGGAGCAGTAGGTCTAATCATTTTACCAGAGGTAGAAGTTGGACAGGGATTGTTTTTTTTTTTTTTTTTTTTACGGAAGAAAACATAGGATGGAAATGAAGATACATAAATTGGCCAGTAAGACACTTAAGAAGTTAATTTTGGGTCAGTTCCTTGGAAGTGATAGTTTAAGTCTGTTTTTATTTCTCCAGAGAGTAATTCCGTGTGTCATTTTCAGTAAAACTATGCTTTCATTCATTCTAGATCTCTTAAGAAGCTTGACAATCTAGTGGATTATTTCTGTATTTGTATGTGCGTGTGTGCATGTGTGTGTGCATATATATACATTTATAAATTCATAGTGAATCTAAATTTCTGGCTTAGTATGTGACAGAAAATTTTATCTTACTGGAAGATTAGTTTTCTAGAGAGGACTCCGTTTTTCTAGAGGTTGTTAGAAATCTTGAAGCTGTGGATTCTTTTCTAAAAGGAGAAATAGACATTGTGCATAGTGGTTAAGAGCTATGTAAGGAAATTCTGTGGAGTCTTTCAGGAACCAGAAGGACTACTGGGGGTCTTCGTTGGAAACTGTGATGTCTGGAGCACTTTTCTGGTAGATTTAACCTATGGGGTCTGCAGCTTTTGGTTTTTCATTTATTTTACAACTTCGTAAGTTGCTAGTAACTGCAGATTATTCTGTTTTATTTTTTAAGTTTATTTATTTTGAGAAAGAGAGAGAGTGAGCGAGCAAGGGAGAGGCAGGGAGAGAGGGAAAGGGAGAATCCCGAGCAGGGTCCATACCACCAGCACAGAGCCCAATGCTACAGGGCTCTGACCTCTGAACCATGAGATCATGACCTGAGCTGAAACCCAGAGTCACCTTGGTGACTGAGTCTGAGCCACTCAGGTGCCCCAAATCATTCTTGTCCTTAGACATGCAGATGAATTTTTTGGTTGGAGATACAATTTATCTCGTTTCCTCTTTTCTGCAAGAGGTCAAGTCTTGGATCTATTAAGCAAGTTTGTTTCACCATTTCTTTTTTTTTATTTATTTTTAACGTTTATTTATTTTTGAGAGAGAGACAGAGTGCAAGCAGGAGAGAGGCAGAGAGAGAGGGAGACACAATCCAAAGCCAGCTCCAGGCTCTGAGCTGTCAGCACAGAACCTGATGAGTGGCGCGAACCCACAAACCATGAGATCATGGCCTGAACCGAAGTTGGGCGCTTAACTGACTGAGCCACCCAGGCGTCGCATGTTTCACCATTTCTGATTGCCTATAAGTTTGTGCTTTTTGGATTCGCTTTTGAACAAGATAGGATGTCTTATTTGGGCCAAAATTAGTGAGTCAAGTAAAATCATAGACAGGTATTCATTTTATATTTGCATGGAAGACACAAAGTTATCTTTTTGTTTGTTTAAATGATCTGTTAACAGCTTGAACTGTGAATTCAGCCTGATAGGCTTGAATCCCGTGGTAGCATTTACTGTCATTGTGATTTGGAGCAGGGAATTTTGTTTTTTAACCTGTTTACTCACTGGGAGCGGCCTCAGTGCTGTTTCTCTGCTGTGGTGGTTGTGAGGAAGTATTAAGAGAGATGTAGCAAGTCACACACTTCTTACAATACCTCCTACATCTTCAGAACTCTGTTTTGTTGTTAGAAGCCTGTGGACAATTGGAGTGCCTGGGTGGCTCAGTTGGTTGAGTGTCTGATTTGGCTCCAGTCATGATCTTACAGCTTGCGAGTTCGAGCCCCTCGTCAGACTATGTGCTGGTAGCTCAGAGCCTGGAGCCTGCATTTTGAATTGTGTGTCTCTGTCTCTCTCTGCTCCTCCTCCGCTTATGTTCGTTTTCTCTCTCTCTCTGTCTCTCTCTCAAAAATAAATAAACATTAAAAAACATTTAGAAAGCTGTGGACACCTGATTCTATTTTCAGGAGACTTAAGTTCTTAATTTGTAACAAAAAATGAGGGGACTTCTTTCTTGATTGTGAAGTCCTAGATTTCACTGGCAATATTTGGAAACAACGAAACAAAGCAACTGATAACAGTTGCTTTTGGAAGTGAGGACGTTTTAAACATGCAAGTGACCTTGCTGCTATGAGAAAGGGAAATGGACAGCCTGATCTGGTGAGCAGTTCCTTTACAACAGTGGCCTGGTAATTCAATTCAGTAAACATTCGTTGTGGAGATCCTGTTTTGCCTTCCTTTGTACTAGGAAGAAGCATTAGGGCTGGAAATGTGGCTTAACAAAGTAACAAAAATATTATCTTGTTGCCTGAAAAAAATGTAGAGGGTGGATCCTGATAGATGGAAGGCTATATTTAGAGCTCAGCATCTTGATGGAGGTGGGCATGCTCACAAGGGGGTAGAACCGGAAAGGGCTGAATTTTGCTTAATCTGGAGGTAACCATTTGGAGTTTCAAAGGTAATTTCTGGGGGGAGTAGGTCGCGAGGTGAGAGAAGAAGAGGGAGGAGCTGGAAAGATGGCTCAAGAAAATCTGACTTAAATTGACTCTTCCCTCTGATCCTCGGTATTTACAGATGTTTTACTTAAGGAATTTTTGGGGCTTTGGGGGTTCAGGTGTTGGGAGTAGGGTAGAATTGGTGAATTGATTGAGAGGGAATTTTCAGAGGCTGAGAGAATTTAAGCCCCTCAGAAATTAGCAGTGGTTGGGAAGACCTTGACATTCTGTAGGTTATGTAATTGGAACAAGTTGGGAGATGGTTCGAGCCAAGGGCATCCTTAGCTACTATTAGTTTAGGATAATGAAAATAAACCTCAATGCAAAATGCCTACCATGTAAACAAGGAGTTTACACATAGGTAAATAAGTATAGTTATAATTGGTTTAAATACTATAATGGAATTAAGTACTACTATAAATGAAAATAACAGTCTGCCTAATGCAAACATAATTTTACAGTTTTATGCAGAGTAAAATAGTCCTTTTAATTTTGCTTTAGACCCAGAGTCCAGGAAGTGGGGAGAGTGTGTCACACCTGGTTTCTTTAGGAACATCTTAGAATTCCTTTAGCCATCTTTGGAACTTGAATGCACCAAATGTTATGGAGTGTGGGGAAGGGAGCTGCCCCTTACCCCATTCCTTCTGGAGGAAGGAATCTAGGCTTAGATTTTGCCCTCACTCTCCATATTCTGGCTAGGGGTGTTGCTGTCTGGGAAAAACCAAAGCTCCGAGGATGTGACCTGTGTACCATTGCTGCCTCCCTTTCAGTCTGGAGCTTGGGGGCACAGGGCACACTGGGCTCTTACCTCAGTCTTCTGGCATTCCTGTCCTTACTTAGCACAGCAGCCAGCACAGTCTCTCAGATTCCCGAGTCAATGAGCCTGTTCATAAATGCGGTCAGTGCTAGAATGTGTCATTTCCATGGGCCCGTTGTATCCCTTTGATGCCAGGAAACATCTGATGAGCCCAGTATGCTGTTCCCAAACTCTGCTTTCCCTTTCTCCTTCCATTTGTCACCCTTACTGGCTGAAAGACGGAGTTGAGACTCTCTTTTGGGATGCTAGCAACAAGAGGAGGAGATGATATGTGTGGTGTCTGTCCCAATAACATGGGGGCCCCTAGATGTGAGGTGACAATGGGGTGGGGGACAGCGGCATGGGCTGTGAAAGGATTCGCCCAAGACAGAACAAAGGAGATGGAAGTTTATTGGATACACCTCAAGGAAGGGGGCCGCGGGCAGGACAGCAGAGGAGAGGCTGTCTGCCATGAGGCAGGGGGTGGGGATTGGTTTTAAACGGGGAAGGGGAGGAGGTATGGGGACATGGGGAATTTTCCCTTTTTTGGCAACTGTGCCTGGTCGTAAGCAGCCCTTTGGTTAGTTATGGCCTATGGATATTTCAAAGTGGGTGGCTTGATGGGCATGTCTGTATTCAGCCAGGGGATCTTTCGCCTTGATCGGCTTTCCAGTGCTCAAGCCTGTCGTCTAAAAGCCACCTCTATAATATGTACATTGTGGGGTAAAATAAGTTGTGCTGCATCTGAGGTATGGGCCATTAACATGGCAGTTTCTAGTTATTGAATGTACTTTCTAAAAGCTGGACTGTGAAAGCTTTGAGTAAAATCTGTGTAATGGTGTCTGTGCTTGAAGTGTTTATCCTGCTTCATGTATCTGAACAGGAAGATTTTCTGAATTGATTATAGTTGTTCTGTTTATGTTGTGCTGTTGAAGTGTTCTATGGTTGTTCCATAAACTTTTCCTTGAAAAAATAAACACTTCTGTTAGATGCCTTGCAAGTTTCCTGTTGATAGGTAATAAAATGGTCCTTTTCTGTCAAAGAACAAGACCTAGCATTTCTGTTTGGTATTTGGTCACGTGGTTCTTTTTGAATCTTTATGTTAGAAATGAAGTACCACTTTGTTTAGAGTCCAAAATATTAAATGGAGTATGTTCTAGAGTTCAGCCCTTACCTTTTCTGCTTAGTGCAGTAACTTGCTTTCGTTTGACTCTAGTCAATGGTTACGGGACACCGATAGCAGTGTCCTCCCTTGAGTAGCGAGGGCTTCATTTGGGGTCGGGCAGGGAATCTTATCTGTGTGGGGAAGTCTGAAAACCGGGTCCGCCATGTCCTCCGTATCTAGGTGCACAGTCCTCATCTGTCTGTGTCCTCTCGAAATCGCTGGTGGTTCCGTTCAGTCTCTACTTGGTTAACACTAAATTCATTCTCAATCCCTTCCTCAGTTCCCTGTTGGATGTGTCTGTTTCTATTTAGTCATCCAGCCTTGAATTGTTATATTCAGCTTGACCCCCACCCCCTTTTTTCTGTTCTTTTGTAAGGCTTTTGAAGTTTTTTTTTTTTCTTTCTTATCTTTATGTTTGCATTATTTTGATAGCTTACTACTAGGTTTCTAAAATAATAGCTTCTGTTTATTGTGCCTATGATATTATAAAGAATATGTCTGGTTCTTGTCCCTGGATGAGATGTAGAGCTTCAGTAACCCTTGGAATTTTCTGAGTAGGGGTAGGAGTATCTTTTGTTATTCATAATGAGCCCCCTTTGACCTTACCTGAGTTTTTGGTGGTCACATGACCCTGGGATGGGCCCTTAGATAGTTTCAAGGGAGGGTCTGTGAAGGACTTAGCTCTCAATTAGAGAGGCGGAACTTTTCCACCCCTTGATCTCTGGGGTGAGGAGAGGGACTGCAGATTGAGTTCAGTCATGCATAAATGAGTCAATCAACCATGCTTGTGTAACGAACCCCTTTATATAAACTCTGGGACACTGGAGTTTCCAGGCTGGTGAAAACATGGATGTGCTAGAAGGGGGATACCTGAATTTCTCCACGAGAGGGAGGGCATCGAAGTTCTGAATCCCTACATTCTCTTCCCCTAGACCTTGCCCCATGCATGTCTTCTACATGGCTGTTGCTGAGTTATATCCTTTATAATAAAGCTGTAATTGGTTAAGTATAGTGTTTTCAACAAGTTCTGTGAATCATTATAGCAAATTCTTGCACTTGAGGGAGGGTTGTGGGAGCCCTTGAATTTGTAGTCAAGTTAGACAGAAGTTCTGATAGCTTGGGAGATGTGTGCTACAAAGGCAGTCTTGTTGGGTATCTTGCCCTTTAACTTGTGGGATCTGATACTAACTCCAGGTAGCCTGCCAGAATCAAATTGTAGGATACTCAGTTGATATCTGAGAATTGGTGGCAGGATGCAATGTTTATTCTTTGGTAGGCGTTGTGGTATGTGTTATTTTATGTGATATTACACTAGGTAGCTTCTTGTTTTATCATCCTTGTTTTATAAAGAAAGTGAAGCTCTTATTTTTTTATTTTTTAATGTTTATTTACTTATTCATTTTTAATGTTTATTTATTTTTGAGAGACAGAGTATAAGCGGGGGAGAGGCAGAGAGAGAGGGAGACACAGAATCTGAAGCAGGCTCCAGGCTTTGAACTGTCAGCACAGAATCTGATGTGGAGCTTGAACCCATGAACCACGAGATCATGACCTGAGCCGAAGTTGGATGCTTAACAGACTGAGCCACCCAGACACCCTGAAAGTGAAGCTTTTAAAAAGTCCTATAGCTTGCCCAGAGTCCTAGAGCCGGAAGTGGCACACCCAGTGCTTCGATCATAAAGTCCTTACTTAACTCTTTTTGCTGAGCCTCCCTCTTGATTGAAGGGTTGGAACTTTACCAGCTCTCCATCTGTCTGGTAGCTGTGGACTGAGGACTGCTTTTTCTACATCATCGTGGAACTCAGGAACTTGCAATTCTCCATTATGGTAGGATGGAATCCACACTCCTTAGGCAGCTCCTCAGGACTCACCACAGTTCATCAGGTCCTAACTACTAATACTGTCCTAGTCTTTATATAGAACAAAAGAAAACAAACACCTCTTGTGTTTCTTGGGTGGGCCACTCAGTGTGTATCTCCAGTGAATTATATTAGAGATAGAAGATACATTTTCCAGTTCCTTTTGAACTATAATCGAGAAGTCAGAATATATTAAAAGATGTCAGTATAAAAATAGCACGTGATGACCAAGTGAGCAGTGTGGATCATGAAATATTTCTGGAATTCAAAAGAGCAATTCATGGAGCAGATGTTATTTGAGTATGGTCTTGAAGAGATGCTAGGATTTTAATTGGCTGAGGAGAGGACCCTTCTAGGTAGGAAGCTCGTGAGTAAAAAGAAATGGAGAAGGTTGATGGACATGTACCTAAAGGTGGTGTTGATAGCAGTGAATGCTTCAGTTTATCCATCTGGAGAGGGACCTTCTCTGAAGCCTGGATCTGCTGTCGGTCTCAAAACATGTCTTCAAAAGTTTTAGCACATTGATTTAACTAACTGAATTTGTGCTAAAACTTTATTCTTTGAAGCTAGAGTTGTTTGTAATTAGCTAACTTAGGGTCAATCTAAGTGATCAGGTCAGGTGATCATGTTGGTTAATACCAATTTTACTTAAAAATAAGGTGTAAATACAATTGAGAATTACCTTTTCATCTGTCACCTGAGCTGCCCAAAGGATATTTCAAACTATACAAGTTTGAAAGTATTTTTAGTAGTGCAACATCAGAGTAAGTATATTCAAGGTAACTAGTCTGAAGGAGATGGCATTCTTTATGTTGGGTAAATTTGGATGAATATCTTTTTTGTTTTTTCTTTTAAGTTTTTATTTATTTATTTTGAGAGAGTGCTGGAGAGAGAAGAGAGAAAGAGAAGACGAGTGGGGGAGGGGCAGAGAGAGAGAGAGAGAGAGAATCCCAAGCAGGCTCCTCACTGTCAGCGCAGAGCTGCACGTGGGGCTCAAACTCAGGAACCCTGAGATCACCACCCGAGCTGAAATCAAGAGTTGGATGCCCAACCGACTGAGCTACCCAGGCACTCTGAATATATGTTTTTAAAAGTCTTCTTTGTATATGACTCACTACATCGTTTTACACTCAGTCTCCTGGATTCTGTAGAGTTTGAATTGGATCTATTAGTTCTTGACCAGTAACACTTGATTGGTCGCTGGGCTCCCATTTGAAAAAAGAAGAATTGGGCACCTAGGTAGCTCAGTCAAGCATCCGACCGCTGATTTTGGCTCAGGTCTTGATCTTAGGGTTTGTGAGATTGAGCTCTGAGTCAGGGTCTGTGTTGGCAGTGTGGAGGCTGCTTGGGATTCTCTCTCTCTGCCCCTCCTTTGTGCCCTCTCTCTTTCAAAATAAATAAATAAAATTGAAAAATGTGCCCTGTAAAATTATGGTTTAACAATCATTTTTTTTTAAGTTTACTTATTTATTTTGAGAGAGTGAGGGTTGGAGGGGAATCCCAAGCAGTCTCCTCACCATGAGATTTTAAGTGTTGGACGCTTAACTAACTGAGCCACCCAGGTGCCCTAGACCATCAGTTTTTATAAATGACTTACACTGTGGCTACTTGGAAAATAGGCTATGACATTTGGTATTGGTCTATTGATTTTTTTTAATTGAGGTGAAATTCACATATTTTAAAGTGAGCAAATCAGTGACACTTAGTACATTCAGTGTTGTGCCACCACCACCTCTGTCTAGTTCTAAAACACTTCATTATCTCAGAAGGAAACCCTGTACCTTTAAGCATATACTTCTTTTTTTTCCTCAGGCCCTGGCAACCACAAATCTGATTTCTGTCTATGAAATTTGCCTATTCTGGACATTTTGTATAAACAGAATCATGCAATATGTACTTTTCGAGTCTCGCTTTTTTTTACTTCGTGTAATGTTTTTGAGGTTCACCCATATTGTAGCATATATTAGTACTTGATTCATCCTTAAGGCTGAGTAGTATTTCCTGTGTATATACCACAATTTGTTTAGCCATTCCTCCATTGATGGGCATTAAGTTGTCTCTACCTTTGGGCTATGGTGAATAATGTTGCTGTTATAAACATTCGTGGACAAGTATTGTTTGAGAACTTGTTTCTAGTCCTTCTTGATAAATACCTAAGAGTGGCATTGCTGGGTGATACTGTCATTTTATATATAAGTTTTTGAGGAACCGTCAACCTGTTTTCCACAGCAGATGCACCATTTTATACTCTCACCAGCAATGTGTAAGGGGTCCAAATTTTCCGTGTTTTCACTGTTACTTGTTATTCCCATTTTAAAAATTATAGCCATACTTGTTGGGTATGTAGTGCTATTTCATTGTGGTTTTGATTTGCATTTCCCGAATAACAATGACTGTGAGCATCTTTTCATGTGCTTATTGACCATTTGTATGCCCTCTTTGGAGAAAGGTTTATTCACATCCTTTGTCCTTCTTAAAAAGTTATTTGTCTTTTTGTGGTTAAGAGAGTTCCTTACTTTCTGGATACTAAACCCTTGATTTGCAAACATTTTCTTTTATTCTGTGGGTTGTCTTTTTACTTTGTTGATAGTATCCTTTAATGTACAAAAGTTTTAAATTCTAATTAAGTCCAATTTATCTTTTTCTTTTGTTGCTAGGGCTTTTAATGTCATATTTAAGAATCCATCGTCAAATCTGAAGTCATGAAGATCGACCTCTGTGTTTTCTTCTGAAAGTTTTAGTTTTAGCTCTTGCATTTAAGTTGTTGATCCCTTTTGAGTTAATTTTTGTCCATGGGTATTGATAGGCCAACTTAATTTTTTTGCATGTGGATGTCCACTTACTGCCATTTATTGCAGACTGTTCTTTCCCCATCAAATGGTCTTGGCGCCCTTGTCAAAAATCAGTTGACCATAGATGTATGGGTCTATTTCTGTGTAGTCTCAATTCTATTCCATGGGTCTGCATGACTCTCCTTATGCCAGCAGCACACTGTTTTGATTATTGTAAGCGTTGTAGTAAGATTTTAAGTTGAGAAGCGTGATCCTTCAGCTTTGTTCTCCTTTTTCAATACTGTTTGGCTACTTGGGATGCTTTGTAATTCTATATGAATCTGAGGATCAGCTTTTTTTTATTTCTGCAAAAAAGACGTTTGGAATTTTGATAGAGATTGCATTAAATCTGTAGATTTATTTTAGGGGGAAGCTTTCAGTCTCTAACTCTTAAGTATGATATTAGCTGTGGGCTTTTCATAAATGCCCTCGGTTTTCTTTTCAGTTAAACAAATTTTTCTAAATGGAATTAATTGCAAAACTTGAAGCTAATTTAAAAATTTTGCCAGTTTATGGGAAGTAGTCTCAAAATTGAGAACGGAAGAAGTTTTTACATGTTAGTAATTTTTGTATTTAGTGGTTATGTGGTCAGGAATATACAGAAAGCATTTATGGTAAAGGGGAAAAAGGAGACAGGGCCTTTGAACATCATTGACTGTATGTGGAGTTTAACACCCTGAGCTGTTGCAGCTGTCAATTACCTCTGCTTCTAAGACTTCACTTTTATTAATGGCTTGTGAAAAAGTACTTATTGAGACTTACAAAATGAAAAGTTTTTCATGTGTTAATTTCTTTCTTGGAAATGTTCATTAAATATGAGTTTTGTTTGTTTGAGGCTTACACGAGAGGAAAGGACCATGGACCAATCAATGGCTGCATCAAAAATTGCTCAGAAAAATGGAAACCTTTTTTTTTCTTTTTATCAAAATGGAAGTGCCATTAGAGTGAGAATACACATTGTTCTTGCATTTGGTAAACTGCCTTATTGCATGAATTTTCTATAGATATTTTAATGGCATTCAGATAGGTTTTGTGCAAATTAAAAAAAAATATCTATTTTGAGAGAGAGAGCTAGGGATGGGCAGAGAGAGAGAGAATCCTAAGCACGCTCCGCCCTGTGAGGGCAATTGCCCATATGGGGCTCCATCTCACAAACCAAGCTGTGAGGTCATGGCCTGAGCCCAGATCAAGAGTTGGACGCTTAACCAACTGAGCCAACCAGGCGTCACTGTGCAAAATATTTTTGATAGGCCAGGTCTTGGAAGTATTGTTTTGTAGAGAGGCAGGAGATATTACTTTTTTTACTCATTTCAGATATTTTCAATTTTCTTAAGTAGGTTTTGGAAAAAGCCCAAGAGCCCTATTAGAATAATCTTGCTTCTTCAAGTCTTGCCAGCAACTCCCTACTCCCTCCCCCCTTCCCGCCCTGAATCTTTTGTGCCATATCTAGCTAAAGCATTAAGTGAGACTTCTAACTCAGAGAGGAGGAAGAGGAAAGAGTATTTGTGAATCAGTGTGTTGCCTAAAACTGTTTTTGAGTTAAACAAATTATATCCTTCTCTCCAACCTCTCTGGAGTATAAAAAATAGTGTAATGATTTGTTGTCTCTGAATATAGTTGGTTTTTGATGTACAGTAGTATATTCATGCCCTTACCAGTCAGTGGAGAGCAGGTGTTTCTTCTTGGAAGATAGTTTGCCTATATATATTTATAAATATAAATATATATGGTAAAAAATATATAAATATATGTATATATATAAATAAAGTATAAATGAGACTGTTCTGAACAAGGGCAGGATGTTTGTGTGTGTGTTTTAGCCACTTCTCCAGAGAAGCAGAACCAGTAGAAGATAGATAGGTATATATATCTCTGTTTTAAAAATGTATTTATGTATATTTATTTTTAATTATGTTATTCTATGTTGCTTTATAATAATACAATATAATGTTATTTATTATTACATATATACACGTGTGTGTGCGCGTGTGCGCGCGCATGTGTGCATGTGTGAAGAGAGAGGAAGTAGAAGAAAAATTTATGAAAAGTTAGCTCACCTAGTTAGGGAGTTTGAGAAATCTCATGATCTGCTCTCTGTAAGACTGAGACTCAGGAAAGCCAGGGGTGTAATTCAGTCTGAGTCTGAAGGCCTGAGAACCCAGGGGAGCTGATGGTGTAAATCTCAGTCCTCGGCCCAAAGAAGATGAGATGTCTTACCTAGCTTTGCCTAGTGAGGTAGGCAAAAAAGAGGTGAATTCCTCTCTTCTGCTTTTTGTTTTATTTGGGCCCTCAACATATTGGGCGATGCCCACTCACATTGGAGAGGGCAGTCTGTTTGACTGAGTCCACCATCAATTCACATTCTAATCTCATCTGGAAACACCCTCTCAGACACATCCCGAAACAGTGTAGTTCCTGGCCAAATTGACGTATAAAATTAGCCATCACCTTGTGATTAGTAGAAGGGATTGATACCTATTACGATCCTTTTTTATTTTAGTTAGTGTCTTTGGAGTAAAGAGAGCATGTCGATGGAGAAGAATCTCGTAGGTTTAGAAACCAACCATTCTCCTAACTTAGATCACTTGAATTTGCAACATCTGCTTTGACTCTGTTATCAATATGTTTCTCATTCCTTTACTTCCCTTTATAATTCTCTATAATTATATTCTTTTGTTTTTTTAATGTTTATTTTTGAGAGAGAGAGAGTGTATGTGGGAGGGGTACAGAGAGAAGGAGACAGAGTCCAGGCTCCACCCTATCAGCACAAAGCCTGATGTGGAGCTCCAACTCACGAACTGTGAGATCATGACCTGAGTCGAAGTCAGATGCTCAACTGACTGAGCCACCCAGGCACCCCTCCATCATTATATTCTTTTTTTTATGTTTTATTTATTTTTGAGAAAGAGGGAGAAAGAGAGAGAGAGAGACTACGAGTGGAGGAGGGGCAAAGAGGGAGATTGGGAGACACAGAATCCATGAAGCAGGCCAGGCTCTGAGCTGGCAGCACAGAGCCCGGACGCAGGCCTCGAACACGTGAACCACAAGATTATGACCTGAATCAAAGTCAGACGCTTAACTGACTGAGCCTCCCAGGTGCCCCATTGTTATATAATTTATGAAACCAAACAAAGACTCTTGTGTTGATATTTTTGCTAAAGTGATATAACATTTATCTACATTTATGGATGGGTAGATGAATGTGGACACATTCAAAGGGATGGCAGATTTTGAGAACCTTTTATAGAGCAGAGACTATCAAACTTATTTGTCTTCTGATGTGAATTCTTGGTTGTTTTTAACTTTTTTTTTTTTTTTTAGCGTTTTTATTTTATTTTTGAGAGACATAGAGACAGAGTGTGAGCAAGGGAAGAGCAGAGAGAGAGGGAGATACAGAATCTGAAGCAGGCTCCAGGCTCTGAGCCGTCAGCACAGAGCCTGATGCGGGGCTCGAACTCAGAGACTGTGAGATCATGACCTGAGCTGAAGTCGGCCGCTTAACCGACTGAGCCACCCAGGCGCCCCTGTTTTTAACTTTTTAAAGGGAATCATTAAATGGCCAGTGGAGGCGAGTGGACAGCACCTCACTGTGGTGGTGGTTCACTGGCTTTACCATCATCTACACTCTGAACATGGGCTGTGCAGGTTCTGAAACCTGATTTCCTTGCTTCATCTAGAGCTCGTGACCTCACTCGTGCCAATGAAATTCATAAGGTATTGATTTTCAAAAGCCTGTTTATTAATCTACATGGGGAGATGGGCCTTTAGTTTTTCCAGGAAGTCCAGTTATACTTACTGTTTGGAGTATTTTTTGTGTTGATAATCTACTGAACAACATCTAAGTATTGAACAATGTCTTACCAACAGTAAATAAAAAGTTGACTAGTGCATTAAATGATGAAATAGTGATTTACATAGAAAAATAAACCTATGTTAAAGATTTTATTTAACTCATATAAATTAGAGAATCAGGCACTGGTATAACTGATTTGGAGGAGAAAATTTTTAAAAGCCCCACAGATTGATCTGAAATAAAGGAATGTTGAAATGGATCACAAGTGGAGACACAAGTGGCTTGTGGGTGAGGGAATTCCGTTGAGCCCTCTACCTGATGGGGTGGAATCTGCATGTGAGCTGTGAAATCTACATACAGTTGGAATGCGCGGAGGTGGAAGGCTGTGCTGTAAACAATCCCTCTCTTTCCTTGTTTTGTCTTTCCACGTATCACCGTGAACGTATGTTGTGAATTAGGATGAGTGGGAGTCAGAGCGTAGTTGAGGGCAGTACTTCCTCTTGGACCATCTTGGAGCTAACGGAACCTTTAGGATTGTACCATTACTTTGTTAGTGAATGTGGGCATTTAAAAATAATTTAGTTTTAGATCATTTAAATAATTGGTTATACATAGGTCCGGATTTGGATTTTCTTAAAAAAGTTGATAATTTTCTCTTAGGCACTGGGTCCTTTCGTGGAAAGCTGGTGGTTACTTGGAGTATGGCTGCAAGGAGCAATAATAAATGTAGTCTGGTTTTGTATGCTTTTCTTTTATAAACATATAATTATTAAAATTGCTTAAAATTGTTGGGACGCCTTGTTGTGGGATTGGAAAGAGCTCAGGCTTTATAATAATCTGAATTACTTACTTTATTCCCAGTGACATTTAAGTATTAATGATTTTATAACCTTTCTTTTAATCTTTCTGAACATGTATGTTAATTTATATTTAAACAAATAATTTAAACATCAGCATACTTACACAACTGGGTGCAGTATTTCTCTCAGCCAGAATAAATGTTGAATGATTTTTTTCCTGATAGATGATTTCTCCTAATAGTGTGATGCCCTCTAGTGAATTCAGCCTCTCAGATAGGAAGTTTATGAGAGTAATTAGGACAGTGAGATCTTCAAAAGGAACATTCTAGTAATTAGAATTGTTCCGTATGCCTTGTTGGTAGAGCAAGTTTCTGTCTCTGGAAATATTTAAGCAACTATTTGATAATTTCCCATGAATTTTACTGTCAAAGCAAGTGAAATTGTTTCAGATGACTTCTAAAATCTACTTTGGCTTCAAGGTTCTAGATTTCATGTGAGTTATTAGTCTTCAGTAAATAAATATTGAACATCCACATAATGTTAGCACTGTCCTGAGGGTTTTGAAGTTTTTAAAGGTGGTGTTAAGCCATGGATGTGACTTCAAGTAACTTTTTAATATACCAGTTTGGAGAAAACAATAATCACTAACCTTTATTGAATATTTGCTCTGTCCCAGAAGCTACTCAGAACAGCATACCCTATGTCATTTAAGCCTCAAAATAAGCATGAGGTAGGTACCATTTTCTCTTTTACTAGTGCAGAAATTGAGACCCAGAGAGGTTAAATAATTTACCTAAAGTCATATAGTAAGTGGTGGAAGCAGGACCAGCTTATATAAAATAATAGTGAGTAGGTAAAGGTACATCGTTATTGCTTATAGGTTGGCCGCTCTCTGATGAGGTATTTAGTTGTCTGTAACTAGCTCAGATTACTTTTGGATACATTATCTTTACATTGCTTCACTTACATGTGTGGTTTCTTGTTCGCTTCAGTTACAGAAATGGTAGTTTTATAGTTTGTACCTAAATTATTTAGTCCATTTAAGATTTTTGGCCCATAATGTACTTATTTTAAAGACTTATTTGATAGGATGATCCAGTCTTACCTTCCGAGTTTACTTCCTCTAAAACATCCGTTATTTAAAGCTTAGAGACTCTACTGTTCATTCTTGTGCTTAAGAATTCTTTGAGGACATTTTTGACTTTTAATGTTTCTTTGGGCCTTCAGAGTCACTTACCATCTTCTTCACTGGATTTCAAGGCTAATATAGCTCTTGTCCTTTGGTTTTCCTCACCCAGGCTTAGTAGAAATTGACTTCTCCATTTGTTGGTACATTAGTTTCATCAAGTTGGGATGGTTTTTTGGTACCCTGGATTCTACCTGTTTGTGGTATCCTCAGTTTGGTGTTAGTTGTACCGAGACAATGTAGGATACATCTTCACTATAATTATTGGAAAAGGTAAGTCACAAGAAAAGGAAGTGTCATATTGTGATGTGTAAGTTAGATTTTTCTCATTTCTGGAAACTTTGTTGTCCATTTTGAGACCATTTCTTTGCTCCAAAACTTGTGTATGTAATTCCTAACTTGTATATAATATCTTATAGATTAGTGTGACCTTGATGGCCTGAATACTCTTGAAGCACCATCTCTCCTTTTAGTTCTGTGTGATCTAAAGATTTGATGTTATCAACATACCCCTTTATCTTTCCATTTAGAGTGAGAGATGAGAGAGAATGTGAGAAGGAATGAAATAGGAAGCTTTCCTAATGGAAGGGAGATGCTCAGAAGTGCCCACCCCAGGATTTTAAAAAGTTCAGGAGGATTGAATGGGGCTCCAGTGAAGAATATGTCAATGAACATAGGACCTTAGAAAAATTACATGTGACTCCATGTGCCTTCTGGTGAAAATAGAAGAACTACTTTTTAGGATTTCTTGAGAGTTTGTGATCCCCCGCCGCCCACCTCATTTCGTTCTGTCTTTCTCCTCCCAGAGGTTTTTGTAGCATTGAAAATCTCAAGGGGTTATTTCAGGGATAGAAATTATGGGGTAAGTTGTGGTCTGAATTCTGTGGCCCAGGATCTGGGAACATAAAATGAAGAGTATTGGTGAGGGATTAAAAAATAGGCGTAAAGCTGGTCACAGAGGCATTTGGAAGAAAAGACAGGAAGATAGGAGTTAACACAAGAGATTGGGGGTAGTAAGATACAGTTTTCTAAATTATTATTTGAAGTTAGGTGTTTCTTCATAGTAGTTAAAGACTGCATTGTTATTAGTGCTATTTTTAGGTACGTTTAAGTAAAGTTGGCTTTTGTAGGCTCATCTGAAAACGTAATCACTGTGTATTATATAATTTCTATGAGAAAGTGCATTCTGAGTTCCAAACCACTGACTTAAAAGCAAAGTTTTAGAATGCTACCTGTTCACAATTTGGGACTGTTGTCTCTGTCCATATTTTGATAGAATTCCCAATTTGAGACATTTCTAATCTGGGAACCAAAATTTTATTGTAAATTAGATAAACCTCTGTGGAATAGTGATATGTATAAAAATAAATGACTACCCCAAACCTCATAATCTCATCGAATGCCACAAGTTAGAGAAGGTTACGTTTATTTAAAAAGTCTTTATTGAAGTATCTTTGGTACAGATACTACAATAATATTTGGCATAGTATTTGTATCGTAAGACTTGGTTTTGTATTATATAAGCATTAAAAAATTAAAGTATCTTTTAAGATTCACATGGACTTCTGATTGCTGATCCTGTCACATAGTAAAGGGGAATCAGGCCTTCAGGGTCCAGTTGGATTGCCCAATTGCTGTGTTTCTTTGACTAGGTCGTTTTCCCCTTCTGGGCCTTAGCTTCTTCATCTACAAAATAAGTGCATTCATTAACAGCATTACTTATAATAGCTAAAACCTGGAAAATACTCTAACATCTAACAGTAGAATAGATAAGTTTTGGTATATATTTACAGTTAAATACTATACAGCAATGGAAAAGAAAGGACCATTCCCACAGTTATTAATATGGATGAATCTTGCACATATAACTTTGAGGTAACCAGATACAGAAGAGTATATACTTGTTGAATTCATTTCAGTAAAGTTAAGAAACAGATAGCACTAACTGTAGTCCTAGGAGTCAAATAGTGGTTACAGTCAGATCGAGGGTAGTTCTTGATTGGGAGGGACATGCATGAAGGAGGCTGCTGGGTTGCAGGTAATTTGTACCTTGATCTGGGTGTACCTTGTAAAAATTCATCCAGCTGTTTACACGTAGGATTTGTGCACTTCACTGTGCTTTACTGTGTGCTTTAGTAAAAAAAAAGACTGAAACTGCACTAAAACAGAATACAAAAAAGAAAAAAAAAGGTGAAAGAAACAAGATTTGAACAAGGTTCAAAACCTCAGCTTTGTCACTAAAAAATTATTTTAGGCCAATTCATTGACCTCCCTGAGTCTTAATGATTCTATAAAGTGGAAATAATACCTGCTTTCTGTATTTCAGTTGAGGTAAACATTGGAAAACATGTTGGAGACTAAGAAATACTCTCCGAATGTAAGATGATGTTTTTTTCTTTTATTCTTTTGTATTTCTTGTATTGTTACTCTTAAATAGAAAGGACTCCATATAAATTCAAAAACAGTAAAAGGACCAAGAATTGAAAGATATTGTGATCACCTCAACCATATTTATTTATACCTGCTTTTGGATTCCTGAAAAAAACATAAAATGGTAGTAGCAATTCATCTGATTTTCCCCATTTTTTAATACTAAGCCATTCAGCAAGTGGTAATTGAGCTCTTTCCAAGTGTGCTGGATTTTATGCTGAGGCTATAATCGTGAGCAATATCAAGATGGTTCTCACAACCATAAAACTGTAAAGCTAAAATTCTGAAGGGATTTTCAGGCCGAAAACAGAAAAACAGATGAATGAGCAAAACAACCACAAGTTGTAATGAGAGCCATAAAAGATGCAATCAGAAGTGAGGCAGGAGAATAACTAATTAGTGCTTTAAGTGCTGGTCAGCCTTAGTGAAAGCTTCTTTAAGGGGACAACGCTAAGTTGACACCTAAAAAGAAGAAAGGAAGGTAGGTAAGCCAAAAGTCTGAAAAGACCATTTTAGGCATTGTGGTCAGTTTGCACAAAGCCCCAGGCAAGAAGTAGCCTGTAAGAGAACCAGCAGGGAGAGAGCCCTTGGAGTGTGGGAGAAAGGGAGTGAGAGGTGATATACTTAGAAAGGTGATAGGTGGGAGCCAACCCGGGTAAGACTTGTAGATTTTGGGTAAAAATCTGATTTTTATTCTAGGCTAAATGGAAAGCCATTAAAGGGTCTTAAACAGGGAAATGATAATCAGGTTCCCATTTTATGTTTTGTTTCTTCGTTTGTTTTCTTTTGTTTTGCCACAATATGGAGAAAGCACTGGCGGTACGTGGGGGTATGGTTTGGCCAAGACTGAAAGAGAATTTCAGTAATAGTTCAAGCAAAAGATGATGATGGCTTAGATTAAGGTGGTGGCAACGGCAGCTGATGCACAATGTTAGATTTAGGATGTATATTTGGAGATAAAGTTGACAAAACGCTTACTGATTTTATTGGATTTTGGGAGTGTGAGGGAAAGGAAAGAAGGAAAGGTGAGTCCTGGGTTTCTTGGTAAAGATTTGGGGTAGATACTGATGCCATTTACAGAGATGGAGAAAAATGATTGCTGAGTGGACAGAGAGGAAGGGGCAGGAATAATAATGACGTTTATTCTGGATGTGTTCAGTTTGACAGAACTTTTAAACATCCAAGTGTCAGGTAATCAGCTGAATCTGAGTCTGGAGTTCAGAGGAGAGGGTAGTTAGGAAATACCTTTTGGAAAGGTCAACACAGGGATAATGGAGAAGAAGGAGGGAAGAGGAGGAGGATGGAGCGAAGATAACCAGTATCCTAGTGGTAGGAAGCCCCAGCATTTAGAGGTCCCGTAGAAGAGAGGAGGAGCCAACCTAGGAGACCAGGAGAGAGGGGCCAGTGAGGTCGGAGGTGGGCCAGGAGAGTGGTGTCACAAAAGCCAGGAGAGGCTAGCATTTCAAGGAGGAGGTGGCCATTCACGTGGAATGCTGCCAAGAGGTGGAGTAGAGCGAGGACAGAGAAGTGCCCATTGGAGTTGGCAGCATGAAAGTGGGCTTTTTGGGGGCAACCAGGTGGCTTGGTTGGGTATCCGACTTCAGCTCAGATCATGATCTCACAGTCCATGGGTTCGAGCCCCACGTTGGGCTCTGTGCTGATGGCTCAGAGCCAGGAGCCTGCTTTAGATTCTTTGTCTCCCTCTCTCTCTGTCCCTCCCCTGCTTGCATTCTGTCTTTTTCTCAAAAATAAATAAACGTTAAAAAAATTTAAAAGAATGTGAACTTTTTTCCTGAAGTAGTTTCAGAGGAATGGTAGAAGCTGAAAGGTGGACTGTAGTTGATTGAAGATGGAACGGGAAGTGGGAGACTATTCATTGTGAGGCATTTTCCTTAATATGTGTGAGGAATCTTAAAAATCCATTCAGCAAACTCGGGGGTGGGGGTTCTCACACCACCCAAGTAGCTGTAGGAGATTAGCATTGGCCTTTAGCCTCCCAGTAATTTTCCTTTGGTTCCCATTTGACTGTTCATTTGAAAGCTTCTGAATTTCAGGGACACTTGCGTGGCTCAGTCACTTGAGCCTCTGACTCTTGATTCTGGCTCAGATCATGATGCTAGGGTCGTGGGATCAAGCCCTGTGTTGGTTCCACACTCGGTGTGGAGTCTGCTTGAGATTCTCTCTATTCCTCTGCCCCTTTCCCCACTCATGTGCTCTCTCAAAAATGAAATGAAATGAAATAAAATAATTTTAAGAGCTTTTGAATTTCATAGATGGCTTCCATTTTAGAGTAAAATCAAATGTTCAATCTGTGTTAACTTCTAGAGTTAGTAGTCTATTAAATTAAAATTTGGAGTATTTACCTTTTCAGGAAAGTAATTATAAGCCTTGGAAATTATGCAAGGACTATTTCATCTTGAAACACTTAGAAATTCATTTTGGTTTTTTGTAATTACGGTGTTTCAGTAAGAGAGACATCTAAACAGGGATTGCATTTGGCAGTTATGTACATGTTCTTGTACTAAACTAAGCAATGTTTTTGTGGTTTGGACTTTTCCTTTATAAATAGAATTTTAATTCATGTAGGTTAAATTTTTTTCCAGACATGTTATAATTAGCACTGGCTACAACTTAATCCTAAAATGTATATAAGAAATTTAATAATATTTTATAAGCACTCCTTCCATTAAATGAAAGCCAGTAGAAATTATTTGAATATTTAAAAAATCCTCTGTTTTTCCATAACAGTGTGGAAACCTAGTTTGGCCGCTTAAAAAGAAGCTGTAACATTGGCTGCTTAGTCCTGTCACTGGGAATGATACTACTTATATTTTGCAGTCACATGGTCTTGTATGCCATTACAGCTCATTCATAAATTCTTTTGATTATACCATGCATTAATGCAGTTATCTAGAAAAAAATAATTATTGTAGGATCTGTTTTCCAAATGTGATTGGTCTGCCAATTCAGGCCCACTGCACTGACCAACACACAGACTTTCTTAAATTCTAAGGATGGGCAGTTTGGATTATAGGAGATTGTTCAGGAGAGTTGTTAAGAAGCATCTCCTCTGGAGTAAGACCCGTCTGGGATCTTAGATTTTTGCTTTATAGGTAATCAAAAATAAGGAAAGCTTGAAAAACTGTTACAGCCAAGAGGAACCTAGGGAGACATGCTGACTAAATATAATATGGTGTCCTGGTGGGATCCTGGAACAGAAGAGCATTAAATAAATACTAAGGAAATCTAAACAACGTATAGATTTTAGTTAGTAAAAGTGTATCTGTTAGTTCATTGATTGTGGTAAATGTACCATACTAACATAGGATATTAATAATGGGGGAAACTAGATATTGGGTATATGGGAATTCTATACTATCAATATAATGGTGTAAATTTAAAACTCTTCTGAAACAAAAGATTTATTAAGAAAGAAAGAACTGCGGGATAGGAAATATTTTTATAGACATTGCTGGAAAATACAGTCCACCATACTCTTAGGACTCTAGTTATTTACCTCTGTGAATCTCAGTTTCCTTATCTTTATTTAAAAAATATTAGTGTTTATTTTTGAAAGTGAGAGACAGTGTGCACATGTGCATATGGGGGAGGCACAGAGAGAATCGCAAGCAGGCTCCGCACCAGCAACACGGGGCTTGAACCCACAAACTGAGATCATGACCTAAGCCAAAACCCAGTTGGATGCTTAACCAACTGAGCCACCCAGGCGCTCCTCCTTAATTAAACCCTTAATGGATTTTAAAGGCAATTCGCCTTTCCTTTTCTCAAACCTCGAAGACAGTAGGCAGTGTAGTGTATGGGAAAGAACATTGAACTAGGAATTAGACCTCACTTTGAGTCCCTAGTTTTGCTCTAAATAATGAGGCTTAGGCACCTTTCACCTTTAGACACTTTGTTTTCTCATTGGTAAAATGAGAGAGTTGGACTAAATGATGTTTGGTTGTGAACTTGACTTCCATTGACATCTCGGTGAGAAATGTACTTAGAGCCTTTTGGGAGGATTTACCCTTCCAGGGTTGTCTCACAGGAAAATTGTCATTGCCTTATGTTTACATCTCATTTTCGATCAACTGTGTATTATTGTTCTTGATGATTCATCATATTCTCTATAGAAGGCATAATGTGACTCCTAAATTGCTTCAGAACCCCAGAACGCGCTCCAGGTTTGAAAACTTGCTGCCATCCATTGAGGATGATCACTAGAATGTGCCAAAGGTTCTGCAGGAATTTCTCGAAAAGGAGTTCGAGAAAATGTTTTAAGCATAGCGTTGTTGGAGTAAGTATTGTAGCCTCCCAAATATGTCTTTTTGTAAATTTTTTTTAGGTTTTATTTTATATTTGAGAGAGAGAGAGAGAGAGGCAGAGAGAAAGAGAGCTCGTGAGCAGGGAAAGGACAGAGAGACGGAGACAGAATCTGAAGCAGGCTCCAGGCTCTGAGCTGTCAGCACAGAGCCCGATGCAGGCTCCCAAGCCGTGAGATCATGACCTGAGCCAAAGTTGGATGCTTAACCGACTGAGCCACCCAGGCACCTCTAAGTCTCTTTTTGAATCATACAGGTCTCATCTGGAAATAATGACTTCTCATATTTCTTTTTAAGTTGATTTACTTTATAGACTTTCATTGTACTCTGTGACCCTAGATTTGAGACTCCTAGTTTAAATTTTTAGTGTTTTCTCAGTGTCTTGTAACTCTTGGCCTTACTATTTAAAACAATTTTTTTAATGTTTATTCAGTGTTTGAGAGAGGGAGAGAGCAGGGGAAAGGCAGGGAGAGAGGGGAGAAACAGAATCCGAAGCAAGTTCCAGGCTCTGCTCCGTCAGTACAGAGCCAGACATGGGGCTCGAACTCTGTAACTACAAGATCATGACCTGAGCCGAAGTCAGACTCTTAACCAACTGAGCCACCGAGGTGCCCCTCTTAGCTTTACTATTAACTAATAGTTTCTTAATTGTAGTTTTAAGATAGTAGCACTGCAAGAGTATTATGGGCAAGTGCTGTGTTGTGCAGTATAAAATCCCTAGTGCAGATTCAGTTTCTGTTTCTTTATCCATGAGCTTAGGGAAAAGCTAAAGCTTATTCATACATTTACTAAATCTTAGCCATCAAATTTTCATATGACTAAAACTGGTATGAACCCCATGTTCCAAGTATGCGAATGTTTGTCTAAGCGTGTATGATTTAGTACACGTTATTTACTTATTTTGAGAGAGAGAGTGCGCTCAAGGAGGGGAGGGGCAGAGAGAGGGAGGGAGAGAATCCCAAGTAGTCTCCATGCTTCTAGGTCACAGCCCAACATGGGGCTTGATCCCACAAACCAGGAGATCATGACCTGAGCCAAAATCCAGAAGAATCAGGAGCTCAAATCTCTGAGCCACCCAGACGCCCCTGCCAGACATTTTTAAAAAGTGATTCCATTTTTAAATAACTAAATTGAACTATTTATCAAATATTATTTCATTTTTCTAAATGTTTGGTAAATTAAATTTTAGTAAACTGAAATTCTATTTGCAGACATAATTTTTCAGATCTTTTGCCATAGTAATGGTGTATATGTTTTAAATTTTTTTTTAATGTTTATTTTTGAGAGAGAAGAGAGAGAGTACAAGTAGGGAGGAGCAGAGAGAGAGGGAGACACAGAATCTGAAGCAGGCTCTAGGCTCTGAGCTGTCAGTACAGAACCCGACACGGGGCTCGAACTCACAGACTGTGAGATCATGACCTGAGCCAAAGTTGAATGCTTAACCAACTGAGCCACCCAGGTGCTCTGTGTTAAATTTTTAAAAAGCAGTAACTCTCAGTTAAGCAGAAAGTTTTTTAGAACCTGAGTAATTACATTATCCAAACTAACAGACTGCTATGTGGTAGAAGTATTTTTATTTATCTATCTACCTACCTACCTACCTATCTTTCTATCTATCTATCTATCTATCTATCTATCTATCTATCTATCTATTTATTTATAGTTGAGAGAGAGAGAGAGAGAGAGAGAGAGAGAGGTGGGGGTGGGGTGGAAGAGAGAATCCAAAGTAGGCTCCGCACTCCTGCCTGGATTCTGATGCAGGGCTGGAACACACGAAATGTGAGATCATGACCTTGAGCTGAAATCAAGAGTCGGATGCTTAACTGACTGAGCCATCTAGGAAGCCTGGTAGAAGGATTTTTTGATTATAATTGTACTTAGGTTGATCTTCCTCCAATGAATACTTGAATATTTTCCATGGAAAGCATTGTGATAAGAGATATATATGACTATTGGAAAACATTAACTATAGAAATTATCAGCAGATGTTTTCTTTGCACGATTGATTTCATCTAGTTTGGCCACCCCTTAGCTGATCTAAACGGACTAGAAAGATGCATGGCTAACATTTGCACGCATGCTGGGAACTTATTGAGGCACGCACTACGTTTCCAATAAATGGAATTTGCACCTTTTATATTTTCTCTTACAGGTTTTTTCCTATTTTTAAGGAGGCATGCTGTGCAGTGTCATCTTTTTCAAACCTTGCCATTAGTGGTATATAGGGGGAAAAGTACAAAGAGTGATTTGTATAGAAGTGCAGTTTTAGTAGAGGCTCAGAATTAGTTTTCTGTCTTGAATAAGCACACATTTCCATTGGTCATTAGTAGTTCTAAATGTTCACTTTCTGTAGTGTTTAATACTCCTTTATTCCAAGTAAAATTCTTATTTTTATCTCCTAGTTGAATGATGACATTTGAATGTCTCTAACAGAAAAGAGCAATTTACTTTCTTTATTGCTGTTTTTAACGGTAACTAATATTTCCCCCTCTAACCTATGATAAATAATTAGAAGAATAGTATATTACATCATTTTTAGATTAAAAATAGTTATTTTAGAAAAGGAAATTTTGAGTTAATTCTATAGTAGATTATTTTTTAGTTTGTCAATTTACTGCTTTGTTGAGCTCCCTTTTTAAGTTTAATATTTGTCATATATGTTATATGTTTTCATAAGAATTTGAAATTGAGTCCAGAAGAGTCACCTATTTTTTTTTTCAATCTTTGAGGCATGTGTTTTGAGTTCAGTTTATACATGTAAGGCTTTTTGTCCACTCTCAGGTAACTCTTGTTTTTTATATTTAAATTCTTACGAGTATTTAGGAGTACTCAGTGTTTCCTCATTTGCAAAGCAATACAGGTTTGTTATAAAATATATTAAGCATTAAACTTATATAATAAACTGGATAGTGCAAGTAAATCCCCATGCCTACAGCGCAGAGACTGGATTTGGTTTAGTCGGGACAGGGCATTGCCTTAGAAAGAACTGTGGATAGCCTTCACTGCCATGTTTAAAACATTTTTTAATACAGAAATTATGTCACGAAATTCTGATATCACATTTTATGTAAGTCACAAAATTGAATTATAAACATGTTATAATTAATTTAGCATTATTAATAGTTATCAACTTGTACTTATTTATCTCACTTCATTGTAGACCAGTAGAAACTTCGACATATATTGGGATGTCTTCAGTTTACATTTGGGAACCATTGACCTCACCAATGCTATCTTCTGTCAGTGCTCTTCAGAATCTAGCCCACTTTGTCCTCCTACTACTCTGGCCTGCTTTTGCTTAATTTTCACTTGCCTGTTTTTGTTCGTGTGGTTCCTTTGTTTCCAGTTTCATGCCATGTACTCTTCACGGTTCATGTCAAATCTTCCTTGTGGAGAGATTCCTGGCTGTCCACCAGAATTTGTTCTTCTTCTCTTCCTGAGCCTCGAGCTGGCTCTTGTTTCCTGTGTGACTGAGTTTTAGCCTCTAGAATGGGAGCAGAAATGATGTGGTGCAGTTCTCGGTGCGGTTTCCTCATCTGGCTGGACGTGTGCCGTAATGTGGAACTAGGGGAATGCGGAGCCACAGTGGAAGCAACCTGGATTGCCGGCAGACTGTGGGAGAGGGCTGTCTACCAGCCTGACCCTTCCTCCCTACCTTGCTACTACTGTCTGTGCAAGAACTGAACTGGTGTGTGGAGCCATGGCACGTGTGGTTCTATGGTTACCTTAGTTTCATTGACTCTAAGAACACTACTTCCTCTAGGAGGCAGTTTCTGACTATTTCAGTTCACACAGGTTATCGTTTTTTCTCCCTCAATTCTATACAGTTTATTAGGTATTTGCTGTTCACATACTTTCTTGAAAAATGAAAAACAAAAACAGAAAAACAAAGGTAGCATGTATTTAAATTGTGCTTGGCTAGCTCACACGGACTATAGGGTTTTGGAAGACCATGACTATATTTCTTTTATATTCTCCATGGTGCCCATGTAGGCGTTCAGTAAAGACCTTGAGGAATGAAAACTTGGGAACAAATCTTTACTATCATTTTTTAAAATGTTTGTTTATTTTTGAGAGAGAGAGAGGGGAGGGAGGGGCAGAGAGAAGGGGACACAGAATCCGAAGCATGCTCCAGGTTCCAGGCTCCTAGCTGTCAGCACAGAGCCTGACTTGGGGTTTGAACTCACAAACTGAGATCATGATAACCTGAGTGTAAGTTGGATGTTTAACTGACTGAGCCACCCAGGTGCCCCAGGGAACAAATCTTTAAATGTAACGTAGATATTGGCATCTGCAATGGTGTTAAGTTTAGTTAACTTCATTTATTTTCGTTTTCTCTGGTTAGACTTTAATTTTAAAGTTGAAAAATGTACAGAGAACCCCTAACAATAAATTAGAACAAAGATCTTACAAGCTCATGAAATTTGTAGCAGTGAAGCTACTTCCTTTGTTTTCTTCTACCTCTCCCTTTTTCTCTACAGTCATTAAACTTTTACAACAGGGTCATGTTCTAGGCCCCGGGGGTACAGCAGTGAGACAAAATTGTCCCCTCCTTGGAGTTTACAGATAATAAACAAGTAAACATTTGGAGTACTAAATGTGATCAGTATCTGGAGAAAAATTAAGGGCAAGTGAGGGTTGAGGGTGGGGGCAGCAGGTGAGAGGATGCTGTGCTGCTGTGTGGGCTTGGCGTTACGTGTTACAGTGGGGGTCAGGGAAGGCCTTTCTGGGAAAGTGACCTTTGGGCTAAGACCTGAACCAGGTGAGAAGACGCGTGTGGCTGACTGGAAACAGAGTAAGTAGAAGAGACCACAAGTGCTCTTCGGCCTGGGGTGAGTGTGATGAAAATGTTCTAGAACTGACCGTGGTCATATGGCATGCTCCGTGAGCACACTGAAACCCACCGAGACACACGCTTTCCATGCGTGACTTATGTGGTTTGTGAATTACATCTTAGTAAAGTGGTTAGAAAGGAAACATCAGCGCTTTAGAGGTCTTCGGCATCAACCTGGGAGAAAACCCTTCTCCCCACTGCTGTCTTTATTTAGCAATGTTTGGTTGTGGAGTAGTGGTTATTACAGTAAACCACACAGATCACGTTCCAGTCAGACCCAGATACTGTGCAAAGCACAATAATCGTAATGAATATTAGTAAATTCGTATCAGTGTACTTCGGCTCTAAGTTTTTAAAAATTCCAACACTAAAATCTGGCCATGTATATAAACTTCTAATGGTTTGCTTCTAAAATAATAGTTGATTATTATCCATTTATAACTTGAGGGAAAAGGTAGTGTTGGCTTCGTGCTCAGTAATGACCAATTTGCAACAGAGACCATGCTGACTTGCAGGGCAGTTGCCTGAGAGCTTTGCCTTTAGAATCATGCCTGCTTTCTGTTTCCTTTTAATGTTTGTGTTTACAACAGCCTGTCTTAGGTTGTCTCCCTGGATCTTGCTTCTTCAGATCCTGGCTCTTAGAGACGATCTTTCATTTATTTTTTTTTCTCTAGAAATAATCCTTAGCCTATTGTTTCTTTGTACTGCAAGTCCACCTGGATCCTACCCACCTAGACAGCATGGACTTAGATCCCTCTTCCTAAATACTTAGAATCTTAGAGCTAGAAAGTTTAGAGTTCTAGAACTATAGTCCGTGCACAGCTTGTCTGAATTCTTATCAATCCTGTCCTTGATGTCTCTTTCCCAGCACCATGACTGTATTTCTGTGAGGAATTGACAAATAATGATCATAAAGCAGCTTCCCGTTGACCCTACGGAGATTCTTTAGATTCTGTTACAGATTCTATTTGAAATTATTGACTCAAAAATTATATTTTATTAAATCTCAAATCATTTTTCTCAATCTGTACTCTTTGCCTTAGGAGGAGCGTTCCCTTGTACTGACAAGCTATCAAATCACTTCCTTGTCAAGTTGAGAACGGTTGCATTGCAGCTCAGCCTAGCACTGCCACTAACTCACTTTGTGACCTTGGCATGTGGCTTAGTCTGACCAAAGACAAATTTTGTACTATTTCAGAGGTACATTTGGTAAATGGCAGCTTTGATAAGCAGGACTTTCTGCCTCCCCTTCCCCCTGTGAAAGCATTTTATACAGGGACTACAACTCACAAGGTGTAAGTAAAGTGACAGAAAACACATGAAATAATTGCGTGTCTCACTCCCCTGGCCCTGTGAGGAGGGAAGGGAAGGGTGTCCACTGCAAAGGGCAGTGGCCCTTCACAGCCTCTTACCACACAGGTGACGCACAGTGGGGAAAGAGCCAGCTCTGTGTCGTCCGGTCTGGTCAAGGAAAAAAGGGCGATTCTGCCCTGCAGGTCTTTGTAAGGCAGGGGTCGAGGAATGCACTGTAGTGTCAGCCTGGTCTGAAGAGAGCCAGTTGACGTCTGGCTGCTTATGTACAGGAAACCCACTGTTACTTTTACAACGTTGCAAAAAGCTGGTATACTCTTATCTTTCAGATGAAGCGTTTGTATCTAAATTCGTGCAGAGCATCTGAATCTGGCTACCTGTCCATCAGCTTTTAATAACAACAGTAGCAGCCAGTTTTACTAAGTATGTGCTGTGTACTACCAGTTGCTGCTGCAAGGGCTTTACATGTGGTAACTCACCTGATTTTAAACAACATCCCTTTGACCTGTGGGTACTGCTGTTACCTCTATTTTTATAACTGGCGGAAGTAACAGGTTGGAAGTTTCACAATTATTAAGTGGCAGAGCTGGGATTCAAACGCACAGTAGGTCTGACCACAGGCTTTGGTTAACTAAGGGGCAAGCCTGATGCAGAAGAGGAGTTAAGTTTCATTGTTGGAGGCCTGGGACTCAAAAAGGAGATTTTCCAGGGAGCCCCCTACTGATAACACCAAGTTCCTTCACTTCTCTGAGTTTCTTCAGCTATAAATAGAGTTTCAAGAAGCAAGGTCTTTGAAGTGCTTCCTGTTGGATAGGTCTTAGGATTGTGAACTTACAAATTATAATACCTAAACATTTCAACAGATTTATTTTAATACAGCATGAAAATTTCATTATAGATTTGATCTTCCATTGTAGTCAGTGAATGTATTCAGTGTGCTGCATACATTCCTGTGGGCCGAAGTATACCGGGCCGCACTGTGCACTCAACACATCGGACATTGAGCATTTGTAATGTGTCAGTGTGAACTGAGATGTGCTGGAGGGTTTAAGATACATAGCAGATTTCAAAACTTAGTGTGAAAAATGAATGTAAAGTATCTTATTCGTAATTTATTTTAGATCACATTGAAATGATAATTAATGTATATTGGGTTAAATCTATTAAAATTAATTTTGTCTATTTTACTTTTTTTGAGAGAGAGAGAGGATGAGAGGAAGAGAGAGAGAGAGAGAGAGAGGAGAGAGAAAAGGAAAGAAAGAAAGAAAATGAATCTTAAGCAGGCTCCATGATCATTGCAGAGCCCAATGTGGGGCTCTATCCCAGGACTGTGAGATCACATGACCTGAGCCGAAATCAAGAGTTGGATGCTTAACTGACTGAGCCACCCAGGTGCCCCTGTTTTTCTTTACTTTTTAAGTGTGGCTACTGGAGGATTTCAGACTACCTACGTGGCTCATTTTATTTTTCTGTTGGATAGTACTATATTGTAGAGAGGCTGCAATGAGAGAAAGAAGTTGTGGTTACTATGGGAAGGAAACTAATTTGGTGTTGTAGACAGGAACGGTAGTACATATCTAGTAAACTTAAGTGGTCAGTATATTGTCTCTCACTTAGCCACAGATGAATAATATATATTTGTTATAATAACTTGAACATTTTTAAAAAGTTTAAAAAAATTGTTTTTAATGTTTATTTTTGAGAGAGAGAGAGGAAGACACAGAATCCAAAGCAGGCTCCAGACTCGGAGCTGTCAGCACAGAGCCCGATGTGGGGCTCAAACTCACTAACTGTGAGATCGTGACCTGAGCCTAAGTCGGCCGCTTAACCAGTTGAGCCACCTAGGCGCCCCAACTTGAACATGTTTGATTAAAGTAAATTAATTTAAAGAATAGATGTATTTGTACCATGTATAACGCAGTAGTTTATTTATTGAGCACTTACATGTTCCAGGTACTTTTCTAAGCACTTTGGAGATACTAACTCAGTACTGATACTAACGCTGCCAGACAGGCAGGTACTGTTGTTACTAATAGAGATGCAGGGAGGTGAAGCTATTCGCTTAAGGCCACAGAGTACAGTGAATAATGAGCTATTGTCATTGAGTTTGTACAGTTTGACTTTAGAGACTGTGGTATACAGGTATCCCCTGCTTTTTGAAAGTTCCTGTTGTATCACTTTTATGAAAGACCTACATTAGTACCTGTTTTTGCTAACCAACAGAAACCAAAAGAAGTCAGAAGCAAAATTAGCATTCAGCAGTTGTTTGACAGCAAGGCCTTCAAGAGACAGCATGCACCCCCAAGTGGTGAGAGTGGCGCCACCAGGCTCCTATCGTGGGAGCCACACTCAGCATCTTAGTAGCAAGCCGCCGTAGCTTTGAACTGTGTGAGCCTCTGGACTTTTACTCGATTTATTTTGTGCATCTGTTATCAAGATGTGTCCTGAGATCTCACAAAAGCCCGAGAGAGGCTATTTTTTGGCCCTGGGAATGCTCAAATGTTTTCATAATGAAGTAATGGTAATTACTCCGCTTTATGCTATTTCGGCTTATGGAAGGTTTCATAGGAAAGTTGCACTTGCAGGTACGGGAGAGAAACCTGTATTGCCTCTTTAAACTGTATGACCTTATGATTTGCTATATTTTTGAATCTTATGATTTAGTGTTGTAGTGTGTGCACTGGATTTTTTTTTTTAAAGCTTAGCAAGTGGCCTTAGTGTTGGCTTGCATTTATATTTTGATTTATTTTTGACTTCCTAAGAGCAAATAATTTTTGTTTACATTTTCCACTGGTTGGTTGTTTATCCCTTAATTTTAGCCTGTTAATTGCATTCGTGTTAGTGCTCCATAAATTTTGTATATTATAAAAGGTCTGCCTGGACTTTCTGGGAGAAGTGTATCTGGCCAGATGGAAAAAAAAAAACAACTTTTAATAATTTAAATGTGTGGTATCAAAGGGAAATACAGGAATTTGGATTTTCTTACCTTGCTTAGAGGCTATTATTTAGATGTTAGCCTTAAGAAAGATAACACATTTAAAAGTTTTTATTCTTGGGGTGTCTGGGTGGCTCAGTCAGTTGGGTGTCCACCTTCGGCTCAGGTCACGATTTCACTATCGGTGGGTTTGAGCCCTGCATCAGGCTCTGTGCTGACAGCTCAGATCCTAGAGCCTGCTTTGGATTCTGTCTCTTTCACTCTGCCTCTCCCCAACTTGTACTCTCTATCTCTGCCTCTCAAAAAAAAATAGTAATAATAAACATTAAAAAAAAAGTTTTTATTCTCAAGAGGAAACTGTAGTACTGTGTCTAGGTTAAACATACATTAGATATTTATATCATGTATATCACATAAGTATATTTAAGAATCATTCTAAGTTTGTAACGTAAGATTTAAAAAATATATTTTTTCTGGTTACCAACTAGGTATGAGATGCTGTGGATGATACAAGAACAGATGTCACATGTCTGTCCTGTAGAAATGAAACACACATGAAAAAAAGAAATGCAGTTCAGTAAAATAATGTATGTATATCATGCATGGACAAATATGTTTTACAGGAGTTCTGAGGAAAGGTGGAAACTGTTTTGAACTAATAGTTTGGGAGGGGTTGCTGGAGAAGAGGATCGAGCTGGTCTTGTTGGATGAGCTGAGTGTCCTTACATGGAGTGAAGAAGTTGTAATTTAGACATGAGGTACACATCGAGTTTAGGGAACAGGAAGAATTCAGCCATGGCTAAACTGTAGTGTTTGGGAAACTGAACACTCAGGAAAATCTTGAAAAATTAATTTGGGCTGGATTGGAGAATACCTTGAAATCTAGGCAGAAGAATTTAGATTTTTTTTTTTAAGTTTATTTATTTACTTTGGGGCAGGAGGGAGAATTCCAAGCAGGCTCCGTGTGATCAGCACGCAGCCCCAAACAGGGCTTGATCCCATGAACCTGGAGATCATGACCTGAGATCAGGAGTTGGATGCCTTAACCAACTGAGCCACCCAGGCTCCCCAAGAATTTGGGTTTCTTAAGAAGTTCAGAGTTGAGGGGAGACAAAAAACCTTTGGCTCTGTGATACTTTATCTTTGAGTTACTGCTTCTGTGATAACAGATGAGCACATAACTCTAGTAAGTTACGTTCTTGACTTAACAAGATAGATATTTTTAGTTGTTCGTACAAAAAACTAATGAAGAGCTTGCTTTCTTGGTTACTAGTCAAGTCCAGTGTATGAAATTGGCTTCTTAGCATCATCTCAGACTTCCTGGTTGGAAGAATTTTGTGTCACTTAGCAAATACTTGACAGTTGTCTGTTTTTAGAGATGACAAATCAGTATTTTGCACTGACAGTTCCTTTTCATTTATAGATTTCCACATGCTATGAATTTGTACCCTTATTTATAGGTGCACTAAAATTTGCTCTTTCTTTACAGCCCTGGCTTATCTTGGCTCCATCAATCTCATTAGCCCAACAACTATGGGCTGCATTGTTTAACCTGCTAAACTCCAAGTTCTTTCTTTGTAAAATTGGGAAGGTCTCTGTCTCCCAGGGGCGGGGAGATGTTCAGCAAGATAAGACACTTTAAAGAGAATGCAGAAATGTTTGGACATTTTGGACATATATACTCAGTAATTTTCTCTCCTTCCATCCTGATTTTTGAAATAGTTGTGACTAGCAACTTCTAATTATATATATAATATACTTAAACATAGACTTTCATGCAGCAGAACTCAAAGAAATTTGGAAGGCATTTACTTTTGTAAAATCTGACTTTATTTGTTATAATAACTTGAATTTTTAAAATGTCGATGTACCAAGAGAAGTTGTATAATTAGAATCTCCATATAAAAAGCCTGAACTATCAAAGAACTAAGGTGTTTCTACAATGTTATTTTATGAATCTAAAGCATACTGTGACTGTGACAGTGAAAGGAAATGCATCTTAAATTCCACATATGAATGAAATTGTATGGTAATTAAAGAAACAAAACAAATGAGTGAAGGAAAAAAGAGAGAGAGAGAGGCAAACCAAGAAACAGTCTTAACTATAGAGAACAAACTGATGGTTGGGGTGGGTGGGTAAAATGGGTGACGGGGATTAAGGAATGCACTTGCTGTGATGAGCACTATAGTGTTGAATCACTATATTGTACATCTGAAGCTAGTATCACACTGTATGTTAACTAACTGCAATTTGAATAAAAACTTAAAAAACAGAAAGGAAATGCAGTTCAGGAGAAATAGTCTATTATCAGCCATTTTCTGCATCATGCTGTTAAGGAAATGCAGTTAAACTTTTTTTTTAAGTTGACTTTTTTTCTTTTGGTGTACATATACAGGTGTTAATGCGTGCATAGGTAGGTGTGACCTCCATCTTTCCAAAAACTCCCTTGTGCAATTCCCTTATAGTCTTGAAAGGCTTTGTTCCATATCCTCCTGATTGCTGGAAATCTCTATTAATTAATGTCTTTTAACCTCATGTTCCTAGGAACAAAGTGACGAACAGTAGTATTTACCTTGAAGAGTTCTTATAATAATCAAACATGACATAAATATAAGTACACGTCCACGTGTATGTGCATGTGTTGTGTATGTGCGTGCATGTGTGTGGGGGGGGGTCCTGGCCCATAGTAGGTTTCCTATCAGTTTTTTAAGAATATAGTTTGTAAGTAATATAGTTTAAAGTAACTTTTAAAATAGTTTGGTAAAGAGATATCCTGTCCTCTTGATATCTCGAGCTTTTGGAGTGGGAAGGTTGATCCTCAAAGAATGTTCTTTGATAAGTTAGAAATGTATCATCAGCTTCTCAGGAGTACCCATATCTGTTTAACATTATCGTAATATTTTAGGGCTCATTTCACGTTATGCCCATTTCATAAAATATGACTTTTTAAGTTGATGATTGGGATGTATGGGCCGAGTCTTTGCTAACCCCAGAGCTTCCTTCTGAACTTGTATTTTTAAGCCCTAATGTAATAGTGATTTGGGGGGACGTTTTAATCTCTTTCTTAAAAGTGAAGTACACAGTATTCTGATATACAACATCCTAGGCAGTAGGATAGAATTGCTTTTCTACAAATTTAAGTATTTAATCAAGTGTGGAAGCAGATTTAGAGGTTTTTGTTCTTGCTCACAAATTCTCATATACACTGTCTTTATCACTGTTCTTTGTCTCATTATTAGTGTTCAAAATATTAATAGAATCAGTAAATTATAGAACTGGAAAGAGCCTTTGAGATCTTCTAGTCAATTTATCCTTGATTCTATCTAACCCAAAGCCCCCTTTTCATAATAAATATTTTGTAATATTCTCTTTAGTGTCTTGAAATAAAATTAATAGTTAATGAAAATTTTTTACTCACATAATTGAAATAGATTAATATAATTGCCTAACTGTAATATAAAGGAAAAATAAAAGGAAAATAATTTAAAATATGAAATATGATTATGCCATAAGACAAAACCAAAAAACCCCGCAAAAATAGCAAAAATTTCTAAAATGCTGTTGAGCACATGTACTGCCCCGTGAACCGCGATCCAGACTCAGTCTTCTCGTATCTTTGGTAAAGCAGATGAGGGGTGGGTGGAAAGGGCAGAGGGGAGCGTTGGACAGGGCTTGGGGTCACTTCTGCAGGACGACACTAGTGCGTTGCCGGTAGAGCTCGCACAGGAATCCCAGGTCCTGTGAGTTGCTCTGTCGCTCTTGTTATTCACCGTTTCTAAGAGGAGATGAGTCCAGTGGGATAGTGAGTAAGTAAAAACTTCAGCTTCACGGTTTTTCTAAAAATTTATATGAAAACATTTTTCATTTTTAAATGAGGTAGTTAAGTGCATATTATTCATTCTTGTTGCTTGCTGTAGAGCTGCATAGATCCATCAAGGTTACTCTTTCTAAATCTGTTGGCTAAGGGACATTCTGTGGTGGAGTGACAGCACAGTGTACCTTTAACGTCTGCCAGCGGCAGAGCCTCTCAGCGTCTTTCTTCTGGACAGCATGTACGTAGTAGACATATGGACGTGTGTGTAATAACCAGAGGATATCCTGTGGGTTCAGAGATCCTGCCAGAGCTCCCATTTTTCTGGCTTTATGACTTGGGGCACAAACCCATTTTTTCATCTGTAAAATTCCTACCTTTTCTTTCTCACAGGTTGTCACAAGGGCCAAATGAAAGAGCGTAAAGGAAAGTTTTAAACTGGATCGCAAATGCAGTGGTTTCATGCTAACTAAAAGCCTAGTAGCATCCTCCTCCCAAGATTATACAGAGAATATGGTCTTTTTTTTTTAATTAAAAAAATTCTTTTAATTTTATTTTCGAGAGTGAGAGAGAGCATGAGCAGGGGAGCGCAGAGAGAGAGGGAGACACAGAATCGGAAGCAGGCTCCAGGCTCTAAGCCGTCAGCACAGAGCCCGACGCGGGGCTCAAACTCACGAACCGCGAGGTCCTGACCTGAGCTGAAGTCAGACACTTAACCGACGGAGCCATCCAGGTGGCCCTGTGGTCCTTTTTTAATATTCTGTAGTCGGTATATTATCATAATAAATAATCTGGATCTGATTTCAGTTCCTTGAGCCCACCTGCCTGGGAGACCTGGGGTGTCATACGTGTGCTCTCTCTGGTTCCTGTCTCCACTTGTCATCTCCTAGAAAACACACAAAAGGCCAAAACCAAAGATTTCATAACCTTTATTACAATAGCACTGTTTACTTATTCCCGTGTTGATTCCCCTGCCGGATTGTAGGTTCCATGAGAATTCTGTAATCTACCTGCGTGCTTGTGTTGCAGGTAAAAGTGGTGTTTCCAAAACAGAGTCAAATTAACACTCAGGGAAGACGTGTTGTCTTTATCCTCCAGGCCCAGCCCTCTCTGATAATCTGGTGTTTTCAGAGGTGCTTGCAGCGGAACGCAACAGGCAGCTGTCCCTGTATCGGCCTTCCTTTGTACTTGTGTCATTTAATTTCTTAGGGAGCAGTGTGCCCTGTAACTTCTAGAATGTTGCTTCTGAAGTTTATCACTTATGTGGAATTCTGTGGTACTTTAACTTTGATATTTTTGACTTCAGCCTATATGTTGAGTTCTTTTTTCATCAAGATTCCAGGTAATCAAAGGTAATTATGTTATAGAGGAAGACCAGATTTTGTTTTAGTGGTGGACTTTTTGCATTAAGAACTGATACTTTTGTAGAGTTTTTTTTAAGCCTATGAAAGGCTTATTACTCTTCTGTGAGTATTTTTGTTTTGAGTAGAGTGTAACTTTTTTCTGGCAGCCTTTTGAACCTCGTAGTTTTTTTTTCTTTTTCTTTTTTGGACTGCATGCTTTTGCTTAAGTGCAACAGTTCCATTTCTTATTGTTGGTTTCCTGAATATGTGTTCACGAATCTTTCCTTACATTCAGCAGCTATGCCTCATTAATTTAAATCTGGCTTTGGTTTGCTGGTCTTATGCTTATTTTGTTTCTCTTTTTTCTTAAAGCCTTGTCAGCCATATTCTTCAAAGCCCCATTTCAGTGCTACTAACTTAGGGTGCTCATGTTAGTAGATACCTATTACCTTGATAACGATTTTGGAGGTTATACGGGTGTTTTTCTCTGCCTGGACCATGGATTTTCCCCTTCTTTTATAGTCTGGCATTTGTCCTATGCAAATGTAAAGTGGTTTATTGGAAAGAACATAGGCTTATAGAGTTAAATGGATACAAGTTTAAATCCTAGCCCTGCTCCCTGCCAGTTAAATAGTTTAAACATGTTTAAGTGTTTCTGAGCTCACTTTCTTCAACTGTAAAGTGGGTGTATTTGTACCTACTTTTCAGAGTTTTGAGATATTGGAATATTTTATTGTAAATTATATTGTAAATATTGTAGGAGACTCGATAAGAGTATTTCTGTCTTTCCCGTGTCTTTGAACATCTCTGAAAAAAAGAGGGAGAGTGGAATAGAGGAGAGACTAAACAGAGAGTGGGAAGTCCTGGCCTGCCTGAAGGCCCCTTCTGTACAAAAGATTATGTGATTTTAATGTGAAGGTCTTTCAAAGAGGAAACAAACCACTTAGGCAGTCTAGTTGGAGGGTTCTCTCTCAGCACTAAGGAAAAGTGAATCTGGATCTCTGTCGCCTCATCTAGGATAAGAAGTTTGCTTGGGCCACTGGTTCCAAATGATCTTCTTTAACATTCTTTAGAGCAGAGAGGTCCAGGTGAAGGTGAGGAGTCGGGTCCCGGAGTGGAAACAGCTCTGAGTCACGGCTGCTCTGCTTGTGTTCTACGTAAGAGACTCTTTGGTGACATTTTTGAATGAACAGTCCTGGGGCTGAAAGAGTTTGCAAGTCAGTGGACTAAACGATCTCTACAGCCTGTCACAACTCTGACTGTCCATGATAGGTGATTTTATAGGCAATTTGGTTTTTCAATTGAGTTTTCAGAGATGTCTTTCATAATTTATGCATTATACTGTTCTGGAAACTACCTCCTTGTTCATCAAATAGAGTATTTAGCTTTGTAAGTTCTATAAATAAATTTAAAAATCCTATCAGTGTCAATTGCTGTTCTTAAGGCTTCATGAGCTTCTGTTATCAAATATTTATATTGGCATTCATACTGATTTCTCCATCTGTGTTTTTATTAATGGCAAGAACATGCTACATGAAACATGTTAAAATACATGGAGAGAGCTCGAGGGTCATTCTCCATCTGTTACTTATTTTGATTTTTGCAAGTCTAGGGAAAAAAAGGTCACCGAGTAATGTTTCAATAGCAAAACAGATGTTCCAGATATTAACCCTGTTGTTATTTGTAAGAAATAGACTTTCATACATGAACCAAATCTCAGTCATGCTCTTTCAGAGGGAGTTAGAAAAAAATGTTTTACACATTTGTATAAATCAAATTCACCCAGAATCCCACAACGTATGAATAACAGCAGCGTTAATGAAATTCAGTCCGAAATACCTTGAATCAAGACTACGTGATTCTATTCCTGTTATAAGGTATTAAGTAATAAGGATATCTCAAATATTTTTAAAACAAAGCCTAGTATAAATAAATAGACATAAAATAGTTTTAGGATATGTAATATTTCTGCCTTTGCTTATAATACTTTGTGGGGTTTTTTGACTTCCCAGCTTAGTTTTTTCTAGAATAATGCCATTATATGACTTCTCTTTGGTTTTACCTCATTGCCCAGATACTTGATAAATGTGTTTCATAAGTGAAAATTACACAGTGTAGTTTCTTGAGACTTAAGAATGTCTCCAGAATTTCTTTGCAACAGACCATTTTAGGCTGCTGTTCAGTTGTCTCTAAACCAGTAGTGTCTTAACTTTCTTTGAATTACAAACCCCTGTGATACAAATTAGGGATCTTCTCTGAAGAAAAACACACATAAATTAGCTTACAATTTTAGGGGTTTATGAAGTCTTGAATACATTCCATGAACCACCTACAGGTAAACTTCTCTTTGATGTGTGAGGAATAAATTGTAGAAAGGAAAGATTTTATTTTTTTTTTTTATTTTGCTTGTATCTATTAAAAGAAAAATTGCTATGAATGATAGTTGACTTTTTTGAGAATATGGTCGTGTTTTCATTCAGTTTATATTTATAAAAAGTCTTTTGTTAATGATGTTAATGTAATTACAGATTTTAGAAATAGTGTGATCAGTCTGTGGGGTGTTGAAGAACTGTAATATGAAACAGAAAGAAGAACATTTTGTTGCTTGCCTGGTCAAAACACTTGTTAGATGCCGCCCTGAAAAGCGGTATTTTATACCTTCTGGCGAATACCAGTAATTTATATTAGCAAAGTTACTGATATCAGAATATCAGCATCTTCTACATAAGAAGAGCACTGGGCCAGTGTTTTGATATTACGAAATTCCCATTTTATTCTTATCATTAGTGGCTAACTTTATCTTCAATGGTATATTATTAATGGGACCTGTCTAGTCCCTTAGTATAAGAAATCCTGGCTCCTCAGTTTTCCTTTTGAAATAAATGTTGTTGGGATTTTTTAAAAAATAATTTAAAAATAAAACTTTCTGTGCACAATTTGGAAGGAAAATCATAGTCTCACGATGCAAGGACAGTTAGTCATTGGTAACATTTTGATGCATGTCTCTCTAGGCTATTTTCTGTTCAGTGGTTGCGCCTGTCTCCATTTTGGTCCTGTTTGTGCTCTTGCTTTGCTTGTATATGCTTTTTTCCTAATTTCTGAGGTGGTCGTTATCTGTACAGTTTCTCTTGTCTGTCAGCATTCACGGCCTTCAGGGTAAAGTGGTTAGAGTTAGTCCTGTCTTGGTAATCTCCCAGCTAATGAACTTTTTTTGTTTTGATATATAATTCACATACCATCTAATTCACCCATTTAAAGAATACAAGGCGGTAGTTTTAGACTGGTCAGAGTTGTGCAGCCATCATCGCTGTCTTAATTTTAGAACATTCTTTCATCCTCCAGTCACTCCCATTCCACCTGCATCCAGCCCTAGGGAACCTCTAATCTACTTTCTGTCTCTGTAGATTTGCCTCTTCTGACCATTTCATATAAATGAAATCATACAATATGTGGACTTTTGTGACTGGCTTCTTTCACTTAGCGTTAATGTTTTCAAAGTTGTCTGTGTTGTAGCATGGATCAAGTACTTCATTCCTTTTTTGGTTGTTGTTGAATGATAGCCACTGATGGCCAAACTCCATTTATCAGATGAAGGACATTTGGGTTGCTTCCACTTTTTGACTATTAGGAATGGCACTGCTATGAACATTCATGTATATGTTTTTATGTGGACATATATTTTCATTTCACTTAGGTGTATATATACCTAGGAGTGGAATTGCTGGGTTATGTGGTACTCTAACATTCTGAGGACTGTAAGTCATTGGAACAAGGATGCTAGTCTCTTGAATAACAGGTAAGAGGTATAAGAGAGTTGTACTAACCAGTTTTTCTGAAATGATTTCATATAGTAGTGTTCCACTTAGTGTGGGTGTATGTGGTTTTAACTTTTACATCTTACAAGAAAACCTATAACAACAGGAAATTGTTGAAATGTAGTGAGTGTGCTTGCCATTTTTGCAGAAAAAGAAGTGGTGGCATTTTCATTGAAAGCTTTGCTGTTAACAGTTCCTTTGTTTGAAACAATTTGGAAGAAGCAAAACCCAACAGAAATCCTGATATTTTGGGAAATCTTTCTCATGACTAACCCAATCACTGCACAGTATGCACCATGAAGAATCATGTTAAGAGGTAGCCTCTTTGCCTTTCCTTTTAGTCCTAGCTTGACTCGCTATCCTTCCTCTAAGCCCAGACCTCGTTTGCATCTTAATTCTTTCTTCATGTTTCAGTTGGTTGCCTTAGCCATGTATGATTCTTGTTGAATGGAAAGAATGCTGACCTGGTAACTGGAGATGGAAGGTCTTAGCCTAGCCCCATTACCACCGGCTGTGCCACTGTAAGCACAAGTCAGGTCCCTCAGCCTTTTTGCTCCCTACTTTCTTCACTGGTATAATGAGAGAATCATCTATGAAATTGAATGATGTTTAATGCTCAGTGATCTTAACTCTATCTCTAGACTTCTAAGATTTTACAAATTGGTTGTCAAACACTGATTTTTCATGAACTTGGCATTTAATATATATTTCCTTGTATTGCTTCCTCCCTCCTTTGCAGATGTGTTGTTCTTCCTGCACCTAGATGATACGGTCTAGGAGGGCAGAGACTCTGTGTTACTATTCTTGCTTTCTTGTCTGAGGATGGTTAGTGCTTAATAGTGCAGATATTATTAAAGTTTTTAATGACCGTGGAATGACTCTAATTGGTACTTATTCTCTGTCTAAATGATCAGAATTAAATGATCAAAATAACTTGGTAAATTTAGACAGCTATTTTAACTTTTTCCTTTTTCTGTCTCTTTAAGAGTATGCTTTTGATTAAAGTAGCCATGAGGATAGTCAGAAATGAACATTCTGTATTTAGAAACTTTTAAAATAACTGCTTTCTGCTAGAACTTTATCCTTATGAGACTTTTATACATGTGTATTCATAGGGTCCTATTTTGTATATGTGAAGAGTTTCAGGACACTCCTTGCTTGCTTTCTGACAGTCCGTATATCTCCATCCCTTAGCTCTTTGCACATGTTACCGGTTGGCTGTGTCTCATGAAGAGAAAAAAGCAGGACATGAGCTTAAACTTCAAGTTAACATAGATAAATGCTATAAAATAAATTCAGCAGTGGTTTTGAGTGACCTTTGTTAGGCCATGGGTCTTTGGGGAGCCAGTGTAGTTTTAGCTTACCCAGGGAACTTTAGCATGCCTATCTCAGCTTGTTTTTAATTGTGGTCTTTAATTTGTCTGTAAAACTTTGAGTTTAAAGTATGACAAACAGTAATTTGTCTAAGAGGTAGGAGTTATTTCTACCTCAACATTTAATCACTTTTACTTTGATTGTGGAATCGTGGAGAAACAGGTGTTGCTGGCGTTACTGACAAGCTGACTTATTTTGGCTATGTTGACATTGCTGCTTTTTTCATTCCTCCTTTTTTACCTCTCGTTTTCCCTTCTTCCCTTTTTGCTATGTAAGTATCAAATGGAAGTGTCTCTTTTTAAAACATTAAAGAAAACATCTGTTTCTCTTTGACCATCAGCCTCAGTCACAGCCTCTTCCATCTTTACAGACCATGGAACGTTGTCGTGTATCCTTGTAGAGAGATTTATGTGTATTTACATTTATTTATATAAACCATATAGCATAAGTTTTTTTCCCCCTCCCTCTTTTGAAAATGGTATCATACTGTTTTTCACTTAGTGATATATCTTAGAGAACTAAAGGTTTTTTTAATGTTTATTTGGCGGGGGGTGGGGGGCAGAGAGAAAGGGAGACACAGAATCTGAAGCAGCCAAGGCTCTGAGCTGACAGCTCAGAGCCCAACGGGAGACTCGAACTCACAGACTGTGAGATATGACCTGAGCTGAAGTCAGATGCTTAACCAACCAACTGAGCCACCCAGGTGCCCCAAGAACTGTTCATATTAGAAAATACAGCTTGACCTCATTCTTTCCACCTGCTGCATAGTGTTCCATAATTGTTGGTCGTACCACAGTTTAGCCCTTCTCCCATCAGTGGACATTTATGTTTTTGATTTTTTGGTTACAGACAATGAATGCTGTAGTGAAACATCTTTTTACACGCAGTGGAGTATTTCCCTGGGCTAAATACTGAGAAGGAATTCATGGTGATAGGCATATTCAGATTATTATAGCTTATTATAGCTTATATGTATTATTACAGCTCACTCACCAGTTTGCCCTCTAAAATTTATACGTCTTTCAGCTGTGAAGGCAAAGATACCAACACATGATTTTTAGAATACCAAAGACAAAACTTAGACGTTTTTGCCAATCTGGTGAGGAAAAAAATTGGTGTTTTTTTTAAACTTTGTTTTTAATGTTTATTTATTTATTTTGAGAGACAGAGCAAGCAGGGGAAGGACAGAGAGAGGAGAGAGAATTACAAGCAGGCTCCGCGATGTCAGTGCAGAGCCCGATGTGGGGCTCAAACTCATGAACCATGAGACCATGACCTGCGCCGGAATCAAGGTCAGATGCTCTACTGACTGAGCCACCCGGGGGGCCCCGGTGTTTTGTTGTTTTAATTTCTATTTTCTTGAAAATAGCTTGAACATTTCTTCATGTTCATGGACCCTTTGTATTTTTTTCCTATAAACTTCATATGTAGAAGTGATTACGTATAAGGTATCCAGTTTAAATTATTACATATATAGAACTTTTGGGGGTAAGTATTGTTGAAATATACATATAGAGGGGCACCTGGGTGGCTCATTTGGTTAAGCCTCTGACTGTAGATTTTGGCTCAGGTCATGATCTCCTGATCGTGAGATGGAGCCCCGCATTCGGCTCTGCACTGACCGCATGAAGCCTGCTTGGTATTCTCTCTCTCTTTCTCTTCTGCCACTCCCCTGCTTATGCTCTCTTTCTCATTCTCTCTCAAAATAAATATTTTTTTAAAAAAAGATACATACAGAAAAGTAAATAGATCATAAATGTATAGCTCAGTGAATTTTTGTAAAGTGAATATGCCACATGTAACCACCACCCCAATCAAGAAACAGTATTACCAAAATTCTTGAAGCCCCTGGTGCCCCTTCTAGTCACTACTCCTGCTCCACACCTCCCAATATAACCAAGTTATAAAAAGTTACCGTTAACTTTGTACATTAACATTATAAAAAAGTTAACATTATTTTCATTTTTGAACTTTAAATAGAATCATATATACTGTCTGCTTCTTCCTAGGTATCCACTTTTAAGTACACTTAAAGTAAAAAAATTGTATCAGTATCGGGATAGCTGGGTGTCTCAGTCGGTTAAGCTTCTTACTCTTGATTTCAGCTCAGGTCTTGATCTCCGAGTTCGTGCATTTGAGCCCTGCCCGCTTGGAATTCTCACTGCCTCCTCTTTCTGCCCCTCCCCTGTTTGTTCTCTCTGTCTCTCAAAATAAATAAAAATTAAAAAGAAAAAGAAAATTGCATCAGGGTTTAGAGAACTCTGAGTATTTACACAGATAGTTTCTTCTTTCGCTAAACTTTAATAAGATAGTGTCATTTTAACATAACCCTAGATGTCCTTATACAGTGCTAAGAACTCTCAGAATGGACCCCCTCCCTGCCAGAGGGAGTTAGCAGACTTGTTTACTGAAATCCAGCTTCATTTTGGGTACATCTAACTGAGGTTTGACCCCGTTCTGTGCTTTTTAACTGCCTGTTGTGTTTATCAGAATTGGTAAACTGTTGTTTTATTTCATCTAACTAAATGATCTTAACTCAAATGCCTGGTTACCTTGCAGCTTCTTCTAGTATCTGGGAAAATATTATTCTCTTGTGCTGCTTCCGGAAGAATGAAACTGTGTAGTTTGTCTCTTTCCCGTTATTGTCTGTGTCATTTTCCCAAACAGGTAAAGGTGCCCAAGCAAACTTTATACATTATCCTTTCAGCGTCATGAAAGGATATGCTGCCTTATGAATGCTAAGTCGATACAGAAAGGTGTTTTACCTGCTGTGTCCTTTTTGTTAATTTGTTTCTTTTGGTGATTTGCTTATTAAAGGAATATACTTTTTGTCTTCAGAATATCTTGAACATGAATTCTTAAAATATTCTAGTGATTATTTAAAAATTTTTTTAAATAGTTGAGACTATTTTTTAAGTAAAATAAGATGAATAAGGTCACTGATGTTAAACATTCTTCTAAATTTATTTTTAATTAACAATATGCTTCCTAAAAGAATGTATACTGATTTACAGTAAAAGACGTACATGATAATGATCATGCCAATAAGAATAAAAAGGTTGTAAGAGGAGAAAGAGATAATAATAACCCTAATCTTTGCTTCTCGAATTGAATGTTAAATTTAGCTATGAGCCGCTGTCTTTGGAGATGTGAAAGGAAAACAAATTCAGTTCTCACTGGGGAATAAAGCAGCACACTGTTTCATCAGGCGAGACAGATGTATGTACGTTACTAAATTCTGAGAAATGCAGAAATGTTCATCAGAATCAGGTCATGCAAATTAACATGCATCCAGGGATTTAAAAATTTTGTTGGATTTAAAAGAAATTAATCAGCTCATACATATTTCAGTTATGTTTATGAAAGAACTAAATCAGTGTGATGTGTCTGGGTGTGAAGTATTTTTTCATCTAGCTTACAAGAGTAGTGCATAGAGAACAGTATTTTAAATGGCACTGTTCGTGAGCCTATTAGTAGCCACCATCGTTAAGAAATAGAATATTGCCAGTCCCCTGTGGACTCCCCTGTGACAACTATTATCCTTTTATATTAGTCGTTATTTTTCTTTAAAATTTTATCACCTATGTATGTATCCCTAAGCTATATATATATATATATATATATATATATATATATATATATATACAAACACACACATATATATGTGTGTGTATATATGTGTGTATATATATGTATATATATATATGTATCCCTAAGCTATATATATATATATGTGAAAAGTTGAGAAGCAAGCATAATCTACCATTAGATGAAGGCTCCTAGAGGTGCAGAATCTCTCAGTGATAGTCTGACCTCAGTGTCCCAGAGCATTGTCCAGATCTGTTTCTGGGGAAGATAGTGGGTAAGTTCATGCATAAATGAGTCCTAAAAAACCACAGTCCAGGGCTCACCATTGTCAGAGCATCTGGCTGTACTCTGCAGGTTCTGGCTTTCTGGTGCGAATATGTTTTCTGCTCCTAAATTCACCATGAACACCCCCCTCCCTGTCTCTCAGGAGTAGGTCAAAACAGAGTACTTATGGTAGATAAAATGAGTGTCATCAGCTGGCCTGATTTTATCAGAACATGTTCAAGAAGCCAAGTGCAGATTAGAATCTATGCCAAGATTCACCTGGACATTCTGTTCTTGACTCAAAAAGATAGTTTGTTTAGGAGTAAGGATGGTGATACAGCTTTCAAAGAGTCTTTCTTCTGAGTTACCCATCCCCAATTTGGACTGGACACCTTCTCTGTCTTGAGCATGACTGTCATTGTAAGATCTGCCTTCATGATCATCTTGGAGATTCCCTGGACCTCTCACCTGTATGGGATCTCTCATTTCCCGTTTCATCTCCATTAGTCTTTGTTGTAGGAAGCCCATTTTCTAATAGTTTCTTTTCTTTTTTTTTTTTTAATGTTTATTTATTTTTGACAGATAGAGAGACAGTGCATGAGCAGGGGAAGGGCAGAGAGAGAGGGAGACACAGAATTTGAAGCAGGCTCCAGGCTCTGAGCTGTCAGCACAGAGCCCGACGCGGGGCTCGAACTCACAGACCGCGAGATCATGACCCGAGCCGAAGTCGGCCGCTCAACCAACTGAGCCACCCAGGCGCCCCTCTAATAGTTTCTTGAAAAAAGATTGGGAGATACCTTTGAGATCTTGCATGTATGATGTTGTTGTTCTATTATCCTTGATAAAGTGACTGGATAAATAAATTTCTTGAGAATTTTGTAGGCATTGTTCTGTTTTCATCTTGCTTCTGGTATTGCTGTTGAGATGTTTCTACTGAGAAATCCAAAGCCAATCTCATTTTTGATCCTTTGTGACCTGTTTATATCATCTCTAGAAGTATCGTAGAGTGTCCTTTTGTCTTCCGTGTCCTAAAAGTGACAGTGCTGGCTTTGGTGAACATCTGTTTTCATCCATTACCTTAGATTGCAGCAGGCCCTGTTAATGTGGAATGTCATGTTCTCCAAGTTTGGAGGAAATTTTTAAATTCTTTTGTTGCTGATTTCTTCCCCTTCGGTTCCTCACTCCTCTCTTTTTGGCTGTCGTATGATTTGCATATGGGACCTCCTGTCTTGCTCCTCTAATGCTCTTTCTACTTTTCCCGCCCTTTATCTTCTTGACTTTTGGGGGTTTTCCTCAGTTTTATTTTTTAACTCTTTGAGTTTTTAATTTCTGCTTCGCATTGTATGTTGTCAACTCCCAATAGCCCGTTTATTCTCTTAATGTTTCGTTTGTTTTTTTTCCTCACATTTTTCTTTACTAGATGTTTTTTTTTTTTTTTTTTTTTTAGTTTTTCTGATATGTTTAAGATAGTTTTCTTCTTCCTGAATAGTTTGTTTCCTTCAAGTATGCTTTTTTTCTGTTTTGGTCTTTAATGTCATGTTCAAGACTTTTCTTAGATGTCTCATTATCTGCTTACAGTGAAAAATAGGGACTTTAAAAAGCTCATGAGTAACTTGTATGTAGGTGAGACTTACATGAACCTTGCGCTTCACTGTAGGGCGATCCCGGTGGATTGTTTGTTAGGGAACCCCCAGTGCTTCTGTATTTTGTCTTTCCTCCATGTCTGGTCAGATCCCCAGAGAAGCGCGCCCCAGTAGTCTGAGTAGGGCTGTGCCATTCGGTACAGTCGCCACTTGCCACATCCAGCGAGTAATTCCTCAGTTGGATTAGCTACATACAGCTGTTACTGGACAGCACAGCTACTGAACATTGCCATCACTGCACGAGGTTTTAGTGGAGAGCCCCGGATTAGGACCAAACTCTTGTTCCCAGCCACCTAAAAACCCAGTGAGAAGATTGTCTGGGTCTCAGCTTTCGGTTTCTCTGTGTGTAGGGCTACTTCATCCCGCTGTGCATCCTCTAATCCAGAAGCCCGGTTTTACCTTCTTCAGAGAAGATGGGCTTAAACAATATGTTTAACTCTTTCTTCTGCTTATTGCTTATTATTTATTTTTTCGTCTTTAAATATGTCTTGTACCAGTTCCAGACTCTCCACTGTGTTTTCGGGGAGTGCCCCTAGGTATCAGCTCTTTAGCTCACCTCCGTCAGTATTAACGGTGCTGGGGAGCAGAGTCCTTTGTTCTTTACCTGCAAATACCACTGATATAACTGACACCTTACTTTTGAGGCTCTTGTTTTGATTTGATGAGAATGTAAAGTGCCTCTTTTAAGACATGCGTGACATTGTCAAGGTATATAGTAATCCTTTTCAAGCCTCAAATGTGCAAATCCACTGTGCATCTCACTTGCCCCACCAAGTGTTTAGGAGGTAAGTGCTACGGAATAAAGGGCCATTGAGATTAGGATACTGGACAGTTGACCAGATTATTACTACCTAAATTATTTACTTTTTGACACCAGCCTTGGAGTAGTCAAATTTGGAGTTTCAGCAAAATTTTGAATTACTCACCTGTTATGGATCTTTTCGTTGTTTATGAATAGTTCAATATGTAGGTATTAAATATGTAACTACCAGGAGCCTTCTGTAAAGTGCCTGGCAAGTATTAGGTGCTTGAAAGGTAGGCTTCTGAGAGTTTTCCCATCTGTCAGCATCCAGGTTAGGTGATGTGGTCATGACCATCACGCTTCTGTGTGGTGCAGCTGGGGCAGACGGCCACAGACCTTTGTGATACCAGCATCTGTCAGTGCTGGGACTTTGGCCGACGAGTTCCATGTGCTATCATAGTTTTGAAGGCAAGAGAACCTCTTTGCTCTTAAGGTTTTTAACAAAACCAATCTATTTATTCATTGAGTCGATGCTTATATGCACCCTTATCCCAAAACATGAGTCATAGGCCTTAGGTTTTTTCTTACCTGTGGTGACATGCTACAGGTGGTATTTCTTGGCTGTCCTGGCCTGGGTGTGTGCACTTTGTCCCTAGGGTCTGTGCTCTTGTGAGTTCTTGCAGCACCCCAATGGGTACCCTATACCTCATTAATATCTAATGAGTTGCAGTTCCCTGTTTAAGCCATGCTGTTTCATATTTCTGTCACTCTGCATGTTTTTACTGCCTACAATAATCTCTCCCACACCCAGCCTCACATTCTCCAAGAGTCTACTGCCTTACCTCGAACTATCCTTAACATATGTTGCATGCTCTGTTAAACCCCCTGTTGTAGCGTTTATCACATTGATTTGCAATTATTTATTAGTATACCTACTAGACTATGAGAACAATGCTACTTAACATTTTAGTTGTTAGGTGATTACATAAGGACATTTTACGAAGGAAAAGAGGTTTCCTTCCTGAGCAAGAAGCTGTAGGTATCTGGTCTGTGGATTTGTTTGGCTATCCCTCCCCAGTTTGGGTTGCTTCCAGTTTTTGGCAGTTATGAACAATGCTGCTGTAAACAATTGTGTGTAAGTTTTTGTGTCATCATGAGTTTTCATTTGTCCTGTATATTCAGTAGTAGAATTACTGGGTTACATGGTAAGTGTACATACTATTTTGCGTTGCCACCAGCGATGTATGTGAGTTCTTATTGTTCTGCATCCTCACCAGTACTTGGTATGGCCAGGTTCTACACACCCCCTCCCCCCATTTTAGCTGTTCTAAATAAGTGTGTAGCTCTCGGAACTCTTAACCCTATTTGTCTGTGAAACCCGTGAGACTTGGAAAACGACCAGACGGACCTGGATTAAATGCAGAGCTAGGGAGAAGTTCACGAAGAGGAGATAGAGGGGCCATGATTGGCGAGAGCTTGGTATGTCTGTCATACTCACTGTGGTGTCCCCAAGTGACTAGCACAGAGCCCGGCACACAGTAGGATCTCTTTATATGTTTATTGATTGAGAAGTTAGGGAAAAGATAGGAGCAGGATGGAAAAGTAATTTTAGATTAGACTTGGTCTGAGTAACCCCAGTGTGTTCATGGGGACACATCCTTTTATACTTGAGTGTGTGTTTATATACAAGTTTAGAAGCTGACTCGGGCCTCTGATTCCCGGCCACTCCAGTGAGAGGGACGTGGTATAATATTGTGAAAGAAGTAGAAGGCAGAAAGACTAGATGCTCCCAGCTGGTTATCGGGATATCGGAAAGTCATCAGCTTAGTCCTCAGCTTCATCACTGTAAAATGAAAAGATGTTATTAGATGCTGTCTAAGAGAAGAAATCTACAGAGTTAAAAGAGCTTAATCACATCAAATGAGAAATAGTTTACTAAGTGAGTCTTCGATGGATATGTACAGATTCAGTGTGAAGCCCCGCTCTTCAGGGAGTGTCTAAACAGAGCCAGCTAATGGTTATTTGGCAGAAACAAACAAAGCAAAGTAGGCAGTTACAGGGCTTCAGATAAAGGAGCAGCCCTGCAGATGGTCTTTTTCTTTTTCCTGTTTTAAAAAAGCTTTCATTTAAAGACTGGAGAGAAGCTGCCGAGAGTGTCATCTTTCAGTGTGAAGAGGAGATCCTAGGCCTCAGAAAGCAGAGCTGAGGATGTGCAGCAACAAACACCTTTCTGGGCCCTGGGTAGGCAACGTGGCCGCTGCATTTCCGTGGTTTTTCTCTCCACCCTCACCTGACTTCTACTTAGAGGTTCAGATCTAGAGTTTAGCAAAAAACCAGTTCTTAGACATTCATTCTCTCCGTACTTGGAAGGATTTTGTACACACACTTTCAAGTATTGGTAGAGATTTAAAAACATACTCAGTACCCAGATGAAGTCAAATCTGTGTTGTTAAGGGATTTAACCTGTTTTATTGTTTGTCTGACATTTATTAAAGCGCTTTGACATTTGAATTTTTATTTCTGTTTCCTGTTCTGAATATTTAAAAAGAATCACAGGTCTTGATTACTGGAATACCTTTTATAATATAAAAAATTTAAGACCGTTATTGTTTTCAGAATTTTAATGATTCCAACAGTTTTATTATCCTGAGACAAAACATAGTGGTGCTCTAACATAGGTTAGGTTATAAAATCAAATGTTTGATTATTCATTTTAAACTGTGTTTCCAACAGTTTCTTTTAAAATGTCAGTATTAAGTGTTTCTGGTTATGAGGACCCTGAAAGTAATCTTTTGGCAAATAGTTTAGTAAAGTGAGGAATCTGCCTTCTTATTCTTTCAGCTCATAAAGAAAAAGCCAGTTTAAGACCAGTTGCCCAAAGATACTACTTTTAGGTTCTAATATGGAAGAATTAACATTAAAAAAAATTATTTGTTTTGAGAGAGAGACTCCCATGACCATGACCTGAGCTGAAATCAAGAGTCAGATGCTCACCCGACTGAGCGACCCAGGAGCCCCAACATTTCTAGGTTTTAAAAAAAATTTAGTGCACTCTATAAGATTGCTAACGCTTTTAGGCATAGTCACCCTTGGGAAACTGTTTTGTAACTCTTGGTCCATTAAGTAGACTTTTTATAGTAGGATATAAAAAAACTCTGGAATATTTTAAGATTTTCGTATTGGGTAACTCATACATGTTTATGTTAATACAAATAACTTGATTTAAAAAACCCAAAGTCTTCTTAAATAACATAGCTTTTGGGGGAGGGGGCAGACGTTGACTCTCCTGAGAACATCCATATCTAATGTGCTGGAAATTTGTTAGACCTGTAGGACATGTAAGAGGGTCACTGTTATGGGATTCAAGCTCTTATATTCTTTATCAGAGTCTTTTCTGTAGCCTTGTAATTTAAGATTATTTTATGCATTCTCAATTTGGGCAGTTGATATGTATAGTAACAAAATATATTCTTTTTTAAATTTCTTTCAGAATCATGGTGTCATGGAAAGGGATTTACTTCATACTCACTCTGTTTTGGGGAAGTTTCTTTGGAAGCATTTTCATGCTGGGTCCCTTCTTACCTTTGATGTTTGTAAACCCATCTTGGTATCGCTGGGTCAACAACCGCCTCGTAGCAACCTGGCTCACACTACCTGCGGTAAGTCAGAGTCAGAGTCACTCGAATGTTACCCTTTGATAATATGATAAGCATGTAAATCCTTTCTTTTTCATAAGAGGTACATTAACATTTAGAGGAAATACAGACTAGAGAGGAATTAAATGTAATTCGTGTCCTTGAAATAAACTATCTAAGAGCCATATTCCAAAGTTAAGAGTTTCTTTTGTATTCCTCATGAAGTTTATTATTTCCCTTCATTGAGGTATTCTTTACATGTAGCAAAATGCACGCATCTAAAGATACAGATAGAAACTAATGATATAAAAATTCTTCAGTTTCCCTTTATTTTACAAATAATGACAAAATATAAGATTGAGATTCAACTATTGTTTTCAACTTTTGACATTGATGCGATTGATTGAATTCTTCCCAGTAACCACAGAATTTAGGAATAAAGTGATTTTCCGTCTGTGGGCTAGAATGAGAACATCTGTAAGATGTAAGCGCATACAAAATGCATAGTAGATTCTTGGAACAGACAGGTGTTCTCGGCATCATCAGTGCGTACAGCTCTGAGCACATTTCCCTGTGATTCCGAGCTGGCAGCTTCCTGTAGGATTCTAGTCCAGACTCCTCCCTTGTCTGCACTAACACTGCTTCAGCCCTTCCCTGCTGCTAACCCACAGTGCCTTCCCCAGAAATGGAGGGGGGCCCTTGCAGCTACCTTGACCTTGAATAGGTTGTATTTCCTGAGACTGTTCTGTTCTTTCTTTTTCCTGAGCAGCAGCTGGAACTTAATGTTCCTGGGTTTATTGACCAGTCATGGGGGAGGTGATGAGGCTATACCTGACAAGGAAAACAAGGAGGGAACCTCTTCCTTCCAGTGTTGAAGGGTCTTTTTTTCACCCGTGTCCTCTGAACTGCTGTTGCCTAGTTCCCCTCAGATGGACTGCCACGGTTACATTTGCAGAGAGGAACGTAGACTAGTGCTGCAGACTCCTCCCGTGGAGGTTGACGAGGAGTTGTTTACAGTACACCCTTTTCATATTTTAAAAAGGATTCCTGTGGTGAATAGTTTAAAGAATTGCTTTTGTCCTATGTCAAAGTTTAATTCTTTAAAAAACTATTCAGATATGTTTTATGAAATATGATATCGTTAAACTAAAAGTAGTCCTCTGTCTCTTCACCCTTTCCTCTTCCCCCTTTCTTTTCTGTATTTGTACTTAATCTACAGGCACAAAGAAAGGGACTCTAGCATACTGGTAGATGATAAGTAACTGGTCCAGATTAAGGAGAAGAATGACAAGGTTTTATTCAACGGGTGATGATCATAGCTGTTAAAGCACTTGTGTGACAGATACTGTGCTAATAAGTGCTTTAAGATGTCTTCATGTCAGGCACCATCATCATCCCCACTTTACAGAAGAAGTTGAAGCTTCGAGAAATTAGATAGTCATACATAAGCAAATTATTTAAGCAGAGCTGAGATTAAACCTAGTTTGCTGCCATTAGAACTTTAGGTGATAGGAAGAATCTTCAAGGATTGGTCAGAGTCACATGACCACTTACAGTGGTAAGAAATTAACTGGTACCGCACGATTGTTTTAAAAGAAGGTTTGGAGTTCTTTCAAGTCAGGGAATGCCTCACTTCTTAAGGAAAAAAATCTGATAACTACTAAGATGATCAGTCCCTGTTGTGTGATGATTCCTCACCATGGAAGAGGAAAGTTGGTAAGGAATAGTCCTACAAAGCCTTCTAAAAGCCAAAGACCTAGGTTGCTGAAAATACCTGGAATCAGGTACACATTAATAAGTATTTGTTGGGTGAGAGGCTCCATGGTCAGACCGGCCCAGACTTTGGTATCAGAATTATGCTGGCTTCATAAAAGGAGTTGTACGATACTCCCTCTTTGTCTGTTTTGAAAGAAAATGGTATGTGTGTGAACACAATTTAGTTACAACCTAGGGATTACATAATGTATCCTTAGTATGTCACAGTCTGCTTGGAGTTCATGTTTATTAGCACACTGCATAAAGTGTAAGACTTGTAACAGCGTAGGGCTTTCACTCCCCCATCCTTTCTGCTGCTGTCTACTCCATCTACTCGCATGATAAGCTCTACAGTGCAGTGTTACAGTTTTTTTTTTTTTTTTGCTTTAAATAATCCTATTTCTTTCAAAGAAATAGTAGAATATAGTCTCATATTTATCTAAATATTTTCCATTTACAGTATCCTATGTTCTTCCTATATATTAGAGTTTCTGTCTAGTGTCGTTTCTCTTCAGCCTGAAGAACTTTATTTAGGTTTTTTTGTAGTGAGGCTCCTGTAGATTGTTGTTTTCTTTTAAGTGAAACTTTCTTTATTTTGCCTTCATTTTTGAAGTATGGTTGGCTGGCTGTGAAATTTCTGGGATGACATTTTCCCTTCTTTCCCTACTTTCACCTTCTACTGTCTTATGCTCTCCTGGTCTTTGTTGAAAAGTTAGCTAGCATATATATTGTTGCTTCCATTGATACAATGTGCCTTCCTCTGGCTGCTTTTAAGATTTCTTTCTTTTTTTTTTTTTTTTTAGCAGTTTGCTTTGATCGTGATATGCCTAGGTCTAATTTTCTTTATTTTGCTGTGTTTTATTGGGCTTCTTACATCGGTAGCTTTGTTTTTTCCAAATTGGAAAATTTGGGGTTATCTCCTCACGTATTTTTTTCTGCTCATTTACTCTCGTCTCCTTTTGGGATTACAGTTGTAGGTTTGTTAGGTTGCTTGTGTTGTTACACAAGTCACCAAGTTCACTGACCTTCTCTTCTGCCACCTCTAATCTGCTGTTTTGTTCATGCGGTGGATTTCTATTTAAAATACCGCGCTTTCAGGGTACCTGAGGGCAGTTCAGGCAGCTGAGCGTCCGACTCTTGATTTCAGCTCAGGTCATGATCTCGTGGTTTATGGGATTGAGCCCCACATCTGGCTATGTGCTGATAGCGTGGAGCTTCCTTGGGATTCTCTCTCAAAATAAATAAATAAACATTTATAAAATCGACTATACTTTCAAGTTCTAGAATTTATATTGGATTCTTTAGTGGTTTCATTACTTTCTGATATTTTTCACCTGTATAATTCATTATAACCTCATTTTCCGAAGTCTAATACCACTTACTCTGTCAGGTCTGGAAGCTGCCATCACCTTCCTTATTTTGTTTTTTTTTCCAGTAGGAAGTACTTTGCATTGAATGTTTATAATCTTACAATATCAGTATGGATCCTCCTTATACATTAATGCAAAATTTCTTTTTCCTTTCATAATAGCAGGAAGGGTTTTTTGGTAAGTTTTGTTAACTGCCATCTATGGTAAGATTAGTCAGCAGGATCCTAGAACATTCGTCCAGCAACTAGGTGCTGAGCATGTTGCTGGAATGTAATGATGAGCAGGACGGATACGACCTCTGGCCTTGTGGAGGTAATAGTGTTCTATCTAAACTCTTTTTTTCCTTGTTGTGGAGATACACAGTTTGACTAGTTCTGTCTTTCATTTGATGACAGACTACTCCTTCCTTTGTTTGAGGACAGAAGGTGACTTCTCAGGCCATGAACTTTTAGAGGTAGATTTTTAAATTAGCTTTAATGATAAGAAGTCCATCGTTTCATTACAGCGCTCAGACATACGTGGAATATTTGTTTTGTGGGGTTGCTTCCCCACTGGAACCTACTTCTTTACATAGTATTTCTCCATAAAGTATCATGTGTATAGTAAGTAAACATACAATTCACAGATTAACTGTCGTAAGTAGGTATTTCTAAAGAGTCCTCTACAAGCTATTTAAATGTTAATTAACTTCACTTAGTTGTTATAAAACCAGAGACATTTCATTCTGAAAACTTTTAACTTTTTTCAAGTCAATTATATAACTTTTTTAGGTTTTTATTTCATAATCTGCGACATAAGGAAATTGGAGTAAATTATCTTTTGAAAGCTGTTCTGGATTCAGTTTTGTGTCTCTGATTCTAACACAGACATTCAGAGGTAATCACGCATTATTCACACTTCATTTTATTTAATGTCTTCAGTTTTCCAGGATAGAATCTTTTGAATATGAATCACATTTTTGGCTAAACCTCTCTACCAAAACCTGAAGAGTTTTAAGAATTTTCTTATAGCTACTGCACTGGTAGGAATCCTTGTTGCAAGGATTTAGTGCTTTAGTGTTCGATCAGTCTCTGTTCTTCAGAGAGCCAGCTTAAGTAGAGTGCTTATTGGTACAAATACTGGAGACAGACATTTGGTTCACTATTGGCCTTAACGCTTTCTAGTCATATGAATTTGGCGGAGCTCCTTAGCCTCCATAAATTTCTCTTTTCATTTGTAAAAAAGGAGATTCAAACCTGAGACAGTTATTCTGATGGCTAAATGAGAAAACGAACATAGTCTTTGTAAAGCGAGCGATAAGTATTTGCAAGAATATTCAGAATACAGGGGCCTGAGTAAGGTAGAACTTTATTCATCCTTAGGACTAGGTTGGCAGGGCTGCTGTGCTCCCCAAGGTCATTCGAGGACTCAGATTCCTTTCACTCGTTTATATAGTCAAGACTGGTCACTACCACTTTTTTGTCCCACTTTTCAGAAAGCACACAGGGCAGGAAGTCCAGACCAAGTGCTTTCTTTTATACCAGTGAATTACAAATAGCACATGGCTCTCGTGTTCACCCCTTTGGAGAGAATAGCTGAAAGCTTAATAGAATCTGGCAAATGTCATCTTTCCTCTGGGCGGCCATGTACATAATTAAAATCTATTACTCTGGAAGAAATGCTGGACTTTACTGGCCAAATTCTGCCATAGCCACTTCTGCTGTTACTGTTAGTACCACCACTATTACACATAATTACACTATACACTGTGGTACAAGTCATTATACAGCTCCAACACATGCACTAGGGTCTTCCCCCAACCCTACTTCAAGTGAGATGAAATGGGAAATATGAGTGGTGTTGTATTGAGTATGATTCTTATGTTTAAAACAGCATGTAGACTAGTCCCTTCATCTGATGGTCAGCTGGAGAAAGCTGTTCCAACGTTCAGAAAAAACTGGCTGAGCTGGACTTACTGATAGTGTGCTGGTTTCTTGTGAAGTACTTTTCTGTGAGATTTTTAGGTGTTAATTTCAACTATTCCTGACTTCTGCTTTATTATGACTTCAGAACTTAGCACAGACAAAATTCAACCACTGCCGTAGTATTAAATTAGTATATATTTGAAAAAAAACTTCTATTACCTGTTTAACTTAAGAAATTTATAGAAGTTGAATGCCTTCTAGCTAGGTTACAAAAAAATAGTGTTATGGTTTTGAGATTGCAAGCCTCTCTGTTAAAAGAAATGGAGAGAAACTGTCAGGGTGTCTTTTATGACCTTTACTCTTTGCTATATGTGTACTTTATTTTAAGCAATCCCAAACAACTAAAAAACGTTCACTAATAATAAATGAGGGTAAATGCACTTATACAAATTATTGCTTTACAGAAATAATGATAAAGTGATTCTCTTTTGTAAGGTTCTCTCATGCATTAAAATGATTTCATTGGCAAGATTTTTCTTCTCTTACTATTTTTAAGGAGCACATTTTGTGTGTTAAGTGAGGTACCACAGTAAAATCTTCTAGAATCTTAGATGAGCCTTAGAGGTCACTTAGTCTAACCTACTTGTGTAAGAATTCCTTCCAGAACAGTCTGCAGAGTGTCCATTCATTCTCTGCTGGTACATTTCTACAATGAGGAGTGCAGGTCTTTGGTCATTCCATTTTGGGACAGTTCTGTTCAGCATAATCAATACTGTCAAGGTCACACTCTGCATGTATCCAAGAGCACTTTTTACTTCTCAAAATTTGGAGTCTTTCCAACAGACCCATTGTTAGCTAATAACCTGGGATTCTGAAAACTATTTGGAGTTCTATCCTTGCACCATAAGTCATAACTTAAGGATTTAGAGATCATTTTCTAACTCCCCACCTAAGACACAAGTCTCTTCCACAGCCTGCTGATTCCAATCCAGACCTAGAACAAATAGCCTGCTGCTAAGAAAAGGGATGCTGTGTTTGATGAATGACTCGGGATTACAGGACCTTAAATAAAGCTAAGGATTTGAGGAGTAAGGCTAAGTGGAGTCTGAAAGGCCCAGGCAGACTGGGAGATGAGGAATGCCACAGAGTTGGTTTTAGCTCAGTCTAAATAAAGAGTCATTGGAATGGTAAATGAGAGCTTGGGACGTGATGGCAAAACTGATTCTCTGTGATCATGAGGGGAACCTCTCATCTTTGTGTTTTTAGACACAGTGGAACACTTGGAAGTAGTAATCAGTGGTCTATAAAAGATCCTCAGAAATCACTTCCATAAAGCATTATGAAATTTCATAAGATTAGTTTTTCTTCTATACTAGTGTCTTTTTTAACAGTTTTTAATCTGGATTATTTGGATTCTGGATTTCTGTAGATGTTCAGCTTTACCTCTGTGTAGTATGTATTTGTAATTCTGCCTTTGTGAGACCTGTAAATAACATTGACCCGATTATGCCTTACCTGGTATTACAAATGTTGAATGTGAGTTTGAGATCTAGGCTGTCCAAAAGGTTATATATAACTTTCAGGTGTCAGGTAACTAGACACTCCCTTGCTGGATGGTAAGGGAGAGAATGCCATATGGTATGCTCCTGGGCAAACAGTCTGGGTTTATTTTGACATTTTCCATAATGAAAAGCAAGATTGTTTTGGGATCCACAAGATACATGTTTTAGAAATTGCACTTAAAAGATGAGGATTGAGGTTTGGGATTTATAAGGCTTTAAAATTTTTAACCCTCTTCTGTGGTACAACACACAATTAGCAATCAACTTCATCTTTTCTACCAGTTAAGGGAAGGGCATTCTGCATTTCAATTCTTTGTAAAAACTGTAAAGAATATCGTTTGGAAAGCAGAATGGAGCTGATCCAAATTAATAAGTCATGGATGATGACTTCACACATGTCCTCTGCACCAAGACCTATAATTCAGTGATTCATTTTGGGAGTTGATGACCTTTATAAGTATGTGCTCGCAGGTCCAAGCCTAGAGGATTCTGCCATGATCTTCTCCGTCCTGAAGTCATCTACATAGAGACTCAGAGACTTTGGGAGTGGGGCTTATACTTATTTGATTGATTATGGACCCTTTTGGAAATCTGATGAAAACTAGAGGCATTTAGCAAAGTACCTGTTCATACTATTTTTCTTTTTAAGTAGGCTTCATGCCCAGCGTGTGGGGCCCAAGGCAGGGCTTGAACTCACGAGCTTAAGATCAAGACCCAAGCTGAGATCAAGAGTTGGATGCTTAACCAACTGGGCCACTCATGTGCCCCTGTATATACTTTTTCAAGAGGGGTTCATATTTATTTACTTTTTTAAAATATAATTTATTGTCCAGTTAGTAACATACAGTATATATAGTATGCTCTTGGCTTTGGGAGTAGATTCCCATGATTCATCGCTTACACACAACACCCAGTGCTTACCCAACAAGTGCCCACCTTAATACCCATCATCCATTTTCCCCTCTCCCTCATCCCCCCCGCCCCGCCCCATACACATCAACCCTCAGTTTGTTCTCTATATTTAAGAGTCTCTTATGGGTTTGCCTCCTTCTCTGTTTGAAACTATTTTTTCCCCTTCCTTTCCCCATGGTATTCTGTTAAGTTTTTCAAGTTCCACATATGCGTAAAATCATATGATATCTGATTTTAAGTCTCTGACTGACTTATTTCACTTAGCATAATACCTTCCAGTTCCATCCATGTTGTTGCAAATGGCATGATTTCATTCTTTCTCATTGCCAAGTAGTATTCCACTATATATATAAACCACATCTTTATCTATTCATCAGTATTTGGACTCTTTCCATGATTTGGCTATTGTTGAAAGTGCTGCTATAAACATTGCATTACATGTGCCCCTATGAATCAGCAATCCTGTATCCTTTGGATAAATTCCTTTTATGCTATTGCTGAGTTGTAGAGCAGTTCTATTTTTAATTTTTTTGAGGGATCTCCACACTGTTTTCTAGAGTGGCTGTACCAGTTTGTATTCCCACCAACAATGCAAGAGGGTTCCTCTTTCTCCACACCCTTGCCAACATCTTTTGTTTCCTGAGTTGTTAATTTTAGCCACTCTGACCTGTGTGAAGTGGTATGTCAGTGTGGTTTTGATTTGTATTTCCTGATGAGGAGTGATATTGAGCATCTTTTCATGTGTCAGTTGGCCATCTGGATGTCTTTTTTGGAAAAATGTCTGTTTGTGTCTTCTGCCTATTTCTTCACTGGATTATTTGTTTTTCAGGTGTTGAGTTTGGTAAGTTCTTAATAGATTTTTGATACTGACCCTTTATCTGATAAGTCATTTGCAAATATCTTTTCCCATTCTGTCAGTTTCCTTTGCAGTATAGAAGCTTTTTATCTTGATGAGGTCCTAATAGTTCATTTTTGCATTTATTTCTCTTGCCTTTGGAGACTGTCATAAGGAGTTGCTGCAACTGAAGTCAAAGAGGTTGTTGCCTGTTTTCTCCTATAGGGTTTTGATGGTTTCCTGTCTCACATTTAAGTCTTTCATCCATTTTGGGTTTATTTTTGTATATGGTATAAAAAAGTGGTCCAGTTTCATTCTTCTGCATGTTGCTGTCCAGTTCTCCCAGCGCCATTTGCTAAAGAGACTTTTTTCCCATTAGATACTCTTTTCTGCTTTGTTGATGATTAGTTGGCCATACGTTTGTGGGTCCAATTCTGGATTCTCTATTATTTTTCATGGGTGCCTGCGTGTCTGTTTTTGTGCCACTATCATGCTGTCTTGATGTTTACAGCTTTGCATTGTCTTGATTGCCAAACCAGACAGAGACCCCACTAAAAAGGAGAATTATAGGCTAACATCCCTGATGAACATGGATGCAAAAATTCTGAACAAGTTACTAGCAAATTTAATTCAACAGCATGTTTAAAGAATTATTCACCATGATCAAGTGGGATTCATTCCTGGGCTGCTAGGCTGGTTTAATATTTGCAAATCAATTAACGTGATACATCACATTAATAGAAGAGAGATAAGAACCATATGACCCTGTCAATAGATACAGAAAAAGCATTTGACAAAATATAGCATCCTTTCTTAATAAAAAACCCTCGAGATAGAAGGAACATACCTTAACATCACAAAAGCCATATATGAAAAGCCCACAGCTAACATCATCCTCAATAGGCAAAAAAACTGAGAGCTTTCCCTTGAGATTAGGAACATGACAGGGATGTCCACTCTCACTACTGTTGTTTAACATAGTGTTGGAAGTCCTAGCTTCAGCAGACAACAAAATGAAATAAAAGGCATCCAAAATTGGCAAAGAAGTCAAACTTTCACTTTTTGCAGATGACCTGATATTCTACATGGAAAACCTGAAAGACTCCACCAAAAAGCTGCTAGAGTTGAGTTCAGCAAAGTCGCAGGGTACGAAATCAATGTACAGAAATCGGTTGCATTTCTATACACTAATAATGAAGCAACAGAAAAAGAAGTCGATCCTATTTACATTTTGCACCAAGGACCATAAAATACGCCTAGGAATAAACCTAACCAAAGATGTAAAAGATCTGTATGCTGAAAACTATAGAAAATTTGTTAAAGAAATTGAAGAAGACACAAAGAAATGGAAAAACATCCCATCATGGATTGGAAGAACAAGTACTGTTAAAATGTCGATACTACCCAAAGCAATCTACACGTTCACTGCAATACCTATCAAAACAACACAAGCATTGTTTGCAGAGCTAGAACAAACAATCCTAAAATTTGTATGGAACCACAAAAGACCCCGAATAGCTGAAGTAAGGTTGAAAAAGAAAACCAAAGCTGGAGGCATCTTCAGGCTTTAGCCTCTGGTACGAAGCTGTAACCATCAAGACAGTATGGTATTGGCATGCTTGTTTACTTCCTGAAGGCTGTCCTTCTAGGGCTTGATGTCAGGTTAAGCACCCATGCCCTAAAGTGAATCTCTGCTCTGGGAAAGTAACTCACTGGGTCCTGTGGAATATCTGTTTTACTCTGTTAGGATGTTAACACTCTGACTGTCTAATTCTTTGGGCATAAAACATTTCTAACTTTTCCTTAGCTGGATATTCCTTTTAAACTGCTTTTTTCTTGGTCCTATTTTTGTTTTGAAGTCCTATCGTTCATCCGTGACATATTCTTTAAAAAAAGTTTTTGTGAAACGTAACATATCGAAAGTTAATAAAACGCACACTTTAAAATTATATATTAAGGTGTAACTATCAACCAGATCAAGAACTAGAATATTGGCAGCCCTCCAGCAAGCCACCTAGCTTTCAAATCACAATCCTCTATTGGGTAGAAGTAGCCAGTAACTTGACTGTAAGATAGTCCTCTCCTTGCTGTTCTTTACAATTTCACTGGCTATATATTTATCCCTAAAATATCTTAGTTACTGTTTTAAAAAGTTTTATGTAGGACACTTTTTCTCTTCTCTCAGCATTATGCCTGTGTGCCATCGTGTTGTTGCAGACACCTGTAGTTCATTTACTTTCATTGTTTTAATTGCACTGTACCTGCTATACTTCTCTAAAGGTTTTCATGATGTCGTTGCCAGAGAGAAGGTTTGATTTTCTTATCTTTGCTCTGTCTTGGACTAGTTTCCTCTCCATTCATAGTGAAGTCCTATATTAACTAGTAAGTTTGATATAGATAAATTAAATAAGGGATTGAAATCAAGGTTTCTTATTTCCTGTTTTTTTTTCTCCACAAGAACTCTAATCTGTAATATACTTTCTTCTAAATATTTCATATATATTATATGGCTGATTATTGGAAAAGTCGATTAAAAAAATTCAGCAAATATTCGAGCATCTTCTAGGTGCCAGGCACTGTCGTAGTTGGTAGGGTTGCAGGACTTTATAAACATCCGGTTTATTCTGTATATAGTTAAACAAATACATGTATTTGTTTAAAGAGATCATAATACAGAAAGGTATAAAATGAAAATTTCGACTTTGTTTCTTCAGCCCTATACTCAGTGTTAAATTTCTTTTCTTTTTTTTTAATTTTTTTTTTTTTTTAACATTTATTTATTTTTGAGAGACATAGAGACAGAACGTGAGCAGGGGAAGAGCAGAGAGAGAGGGAGACACAGAATCCGAAGCAGGCTCCAGGCTCTGAGCTGTCAGCACAGAGCCCGACGCGGGGCTCGAACTCACAGACCATGAGATCGTGACCTGAGCCGAAGTCGGCCGCTCAACTGACTGAGCCACCCAGGCGCCCCTCAGTGTTAAATTTCTTGATTATCTTTTCTAGAAAGTAATCATCCTGTATATCTATAGCCTTAAGAAATTATGCAGTGAAATCTTGCATATCTTTCACACTTTTTTCTTTTTAATGTATCTTGAAGATTTCAATGAAAGTTAACATTTAATTAGGAAACTGTCAGAAACCTAAATTAATAAAACTAAAAATAGAAATACTGCCTTTATATTCTCATTCTTCCAGATTAACTTCTTTTTCCAGATTTATTATAGAAGCAGTCATCTTGAAAAGCATTATGCCTTTGACTTATTCAAGTTCAGATTTATTTACAGAACATGATATATGATATAATTTACCTATGGGAAATCATAACTTTAAATTGTTACATATCTATATTGTTTATTCCTTAGGCATTGTTGGAGACCATGTTTGGTGTAAAAGTGATTATAACAGGTGATGCATTTGTTCCTGGAGAAAGAAGTGTCATTATCATGAATCATCGGACAAGAATGGACTGGATGTTCCTGTGGAATTGTCTGATGAGATATAGCTACCTCAGGTTGGAGAAAATTTGCCTCAAAGCCAGTCTCAAAAGTGTTCCCGGATTTGGTAGGTTATTCACACATTATTTTAAGCTGTTCATTTAATATGTGATGTTACTCCCTGACCTCTGCCCTAAAACAACTTGTTAAATTCCACATAAGTAGTAAAGTCATTCTCATTTTTTTTCTTTTTATATCGAGAGAATAAACTCTTCTCAAGGAAATAGATTCCAGAGAGACCAACACTTGGAAGGATATGAATTTCATATCACACTTATGGTGATTTAGACCAGAAGCATACTTGAAATGATCTGATTCATTCACATTCATGTAGTAAATATTAGTTGACAACCTATTGGTTCTTAGCAATATACTAGTTGCTGGGATTTACTGAACTTTCCTAATCCATAACTTTTTTTCCCCCCATGTTTTCATTCTGCTTGTTGTATACTATGTTTAAAAATTCCTAGAAATGCAGGATGTTGCATGGTAGGGATATTTCAGCATTGCACGTCAAAATCTAATCCCCCCTAGACTCTTAATGTGAAGTGGGTTGAGGAGCAGACTAAACATATATTCAAACCAGTTATTCACATATGGGTATTATGAAAGCCCCCTGACAGCTTTATCTGTTACATCTCTAGTTCTGTGGCTTCATATGTAACATTTATTATATGAATTCTTTGCCTTCTAAACTATGCCCTTGTCAGTGTCTTGAAATAGTGTAGAATTTGTGAAGGCAAAAGATAGGTGTTGTCCTCAGGATGGACTAATAAGGTACGTACTTTCAGGATAAACTGATTTCTTACGTGGCAGCTAACTTCCTTTAGAGTTAACATGCCCATAAAACCAGTGTGAAATGGCAAGGCATTTATGACCTAGCCTCAGAATTCATATAGTCTCACATCCACAGTACATTAATGGTGGGAGCAGTCCCTGCCCTCGAAGATTCTAGGGGAAAGCACAGACCTCAGTTCTTGAGAGAAATGTCAGAGACTTTATGAGTATTTTCAAAACTGCTCCATCCCTAAAAGGACTGATCAGAAAAGAGAAGGCACATGTCACCATTTGCAACAACGATAATGTCTTGTTTATTGTTCCTGATTCTACATAAAATATAGTAACAGAATATTAAAAACTTATGCAGATGAATTTGGAAATTTGCATGAAATCAGGAATTCCATACAGAAAAATGCAACTGACAAAATCTGTCAACAGTCCTGTGTCTAATTTAAAAGCCTCACAAAGCTTTTGGAGGACAACTCATCTCTTCAGTATGACTGGAGCCAAAGACCATAACCTTCTAATTGCCTTAAATTCTAGAAGTGTTCCTTCTGACTTCCTATTGTTGCAAGCCTGTGGGTACTAAGGGTGGGGAGGTAAGGCATAAGAGTAGAGGAGCTTGGACGGCCAAGAAAGAGCCTAATACCAAAGGCAAAAATACCGAACACAGGTCAGGTCAGGACAGAGTGGTTCATAGCACAGGTTACAGGGAAATGATTAGTAAGACAGTAGGACCTGAAGAGGCAGTCTCAGAGAAGCATTGCCTCTGAGGAGGAACCAGACACACACAGAAGAGTTAGCTCCTCATAGAGGTGTGGCAGTGCAGAAAACAAGGAAATTAAGAATGAAAATGTCATCAAATAAGCATTTGGGAATGTGAAAAAAAAAACTGTGAGAAACATAAAGAACAGTAATTGTCAAGAAAACAAAAAATGTAAACAAATTCAAGAAAAAACAAAAAGGCAAAAAATCTTATCAGGAATGTACAGGAAAACAAAGAAAATGAAAATGAGGGGGAAAATTGTCAGAAGGTGATTGAGATGGAAGGTAGTCAAAGGAGGTCTGACATGTATATAATTAGAGTCCCTAAAGAAGACAATCAAAAGTATAACCAGAGAAAACATTTTGGTCATAAAGGATACATGAGAGGCACTTCCAGAGTGAAGCATGAGTAGCTCCTTAGACTGACTGCTTGGTGAAAATTCTAGAACAACAGTCATTTAAGGTCTCTGGAAATGGTCCCAAGGACATACAGCAAATGGACATTTATTCAAGAAAGTTTACCAAGATTTGTTAAGAACAGTCAGAATCTGTGGTATTTGAAGCAACACACATTCCTTTCACCTCCTGATTAGGTCAAACAGAAACTCCACTCTAGACTGGTGCAGCTAGGAAAACGGGCCTCCCCTCACTTTCCCTCCCTCCCTCTCTCCTCATTGCACAGCGGTCTTCTACAAATCCTCACTATCTTCATTAGAATAACTTCTCACTGATTATACAGTGACCAGGTTGTGCGGTTTCCAAGAAAGCAAATTAGGCTAGATGTCTCTGGCAAAATAAAAATTTTACATCTGTATATGAAGGAACAATGAGTTTAGGTCCATGTGGTTGCATTACCTTATAATGCTCAGAAGTTTTATTCCCATTAATATAGTATATAATAGATTTAAAGCTTTCCAGATAAGTATTACTTTGACTTGAATCTAAATATAGAATATTTACCTCCTGTTGTGAAATTAGAGCCAAACATGTTTAGGCAGGATCTAGGAACTATTAAAGTTTCTTTTTAAGGTCATGTGTAACTGTTTTGAGAGCCTTAGCTGGTCCACATTTAATTTATCTAAGCGCTTATTTAAAAACTATATAAACAATAAATGAGCATGATGAGCATGTGTGGATCGTGCTACAGTAAATGGGGGAGGAGTAAAAATTGTAGAGCTTTAGAATGTGTCCCAGCTTAAGTTGTTATTAACTTAAAACTGTTAAAAATATAAGTAGTCTTATGTAAGTCTCATGGTAACTACAAAGCAAAACTTTGGAGTAGGTACACAAAAAAGAGGAAGGTTTAGGGTGCCTGGGTAGCTCAGTCGGTTAAGTGTCCAGGTCATGTCCAGGTCATTTTGGCTCAGATCATGATCTCACCATTCATAAGTTTGAGCCCTGCATTGGGCTTTGCCCTAACAGTGAGGAGCCTGCTTGGGATTCTCTCTTGAAATAAATAAACTTAAAAAAAGTTCAAGTATCTGCGGCATTTATATATAATAAGCTATCAGAGATATTAAAATAATTTCATTTATAACTGTATTAAGGAGGATAAAACACTTAGGAATAAATTAAACGAAGGAGGTAAAATAACATGTACACTAAAAACTATAAGATATTGGTGAAAGAAACTGAAAAAGACACAAATAAATGGAAAGTTATTCGGTGCTCATGTGTTAGAATAATTAATGTTGTTAAAAATGTCCATACTACTCAAGGCAATGTACAGATTTAGTGCACTCTATCAAAATTTCATTGGTATTTTTCACAGAAATAAACAATACTAAAATTTGTATAGAGCCAAAAAAAAAAAAAAAAAGATCCCAAATAACCAAAGCAATCATGAGAAAGAGCAAACCTGAAAGCATCGCACTTCCGGATTTCAAAGTATATTACTAAGTCCATAGTAATCAGAACAGTATCAGCATTAAACACACAGATAAGAAGAACAGAATGGAGAGAATTAGAACTAAATCTATACAAATATGGTCAATTAATTTATGACAAATGAGCCAAGAATATACAATACACGTTATTAAAGAGTAAATGATATTGGGGAAACTGGACCATTATCTTACAACATACACAAAGATTAGCTCAAAATGGATTAAAGTAGAATATAAGATCTGAAATCATAAAACTCGTAGAAGAAAACATAGGTGGTAAGCTTCTTAATATCGGTCTTGGTGATGATTTTATGGATTTGACAACGAAAGCGAAAAAGGACTATATCAAACTAAAAATCTTTGGTATAGGTAAAGGAAACCATCAAAAAAAATTAAAAAGGTAATCTACGGAATGGGAGAAAATTTTTGTAAATCATATATCTGACAGTGGGTTAGTATACAAAATATGTAAAGAACTCCTACAACTCAACAGCAAACCAAAAACAATACAAACAAAAAACACATCAAAAAACTCCCAATGAACCTGATTTTAAAAATGGGCAGAGGATTGGAATAGACATTTTTTTAAAGACTATATACAAATGACTGGTACATGAAAAGGTGCTCAAACATAACTAATCTTCAGGGAAATGTAAATTCAAACCCTAATGATATATCACTACACACACCTGTTAGAATAGCTACTGTCAAAAGGATGACAAATAGTGTTGGTGAGGATGTGGATAAAAGGGAAGCCCTGTGCATGGTGGGAATTTAAATTCGTTCAGCCACTATGGAAAGCCATATGGAAAGTTCTTAAGAAAATTAAAAACAGAACTACAGTATGATCCAGCAACTCCACTTTTGGGTATTTATCTGGAGGAAAAGAAAACACAAACTTGAAAAGATATATGCTCCCCCATGTTCATTGCAGTATTAACGATAGTCAAGATATGGAAACAACCTAACCATCCATCCACATCAATGGATGAATGGATAAAGAAGATGTGAGACAGGAAGTTGCTGGCAGGTGTCCCACTGATACAGCTAGATAACACTCCCAGCACGGTAACCCAAGACTGAAAGAAAAAACTCCATAACTAAATGTAGAGAAGAGACCGTGTTGAAGAGGGCGGGAAGGGTAGAGATGCGGTGGGGAGTGAAATCACAGTACTGTTCAAGAAAGGAAGGGAACTGTGGGCACTGAGAGGGGAGAGAACTAAACTATCCAACTGGGAAGACAGCACAGGAAGATGAATCCCCATAACATTTGGCTTCAAAAACCAGAGGGGCCTAAATTTGAGTTCTTTTAACCAGTTGAGCTTAAAGTCTGGAATTTTAAAAATCAGTGGATTAGCTCTCGGAGAGTTGGGAGGGTAGAGGAAGGCAGAAGGCGAGAGAAAATGGAGTCTGTGCTCTAAAGAGACAGCATAACAAACACAAATATACAGCAGTGAAGCAATAGCTTCAAAAATGCCTTGGGTATATAGGAGGGAGAATTATTTACTAATATCAGATGGGATCCCTGAGGGACAGAGCTCACTGGGAGACTCCTCCAGATATAAATGAGTGGGCAGGTGCCATTTCATACCCTCCACCCCGCCCCCTCAGCATAAACGCATGACCGCCTGTAGTGCAGAGATTCGCTACCTATCCTGCTTATACTGTGCCTTGTGGATCTGGCCCATCCAGCCAGCCTTGCCTCGTTCCCAGTGCTGTTGGTCCCTTCCCCTAGAAGACCACAAACTTTGCCCAACACCTTTTCTCCTGACCCCATCGTTTGTGGGGCCTCGGTACACACAGCAGCAGTGGGGCCCCTCTCATGGAGGATCAGCTCACAAACCTTGTTAAAACTGCAGGTCACACCCCCAGCATATTGCGGATCTACTCTGTTCAAAACTCTCTTAGCTGGAGCTCATTCAAACCAGGGGCGCCTGGGTGGCTCAGTCGGTTAAGTGTCTGACTTCAGCTCAGGTTGTGATCTCACGGTTTGTGAGTTTAAGCTTACGTCGGACTCTGTGCTGACAGCTCGGAGCCTGGAGCCTGCTTCTGATTCTGTGTCTCCCTCTCTCTCTACCCTTCCCACACTCATGCTCTCTCTCAAAAATAAACGAACAAAAATTTTTTTCTCCAGGGGCACCTGGGTGGTTCACTCACTTAAGCATCTGACTCTTGATTTTGGCTCAGGTCATAATTTCATGGTTTGTGGGTTTGAGCCCTGCACTGGGTTCTGCGCTAACAGTGCAGAGCCTGCTGAGGGTTCTCTCTGTCCATGTCAACCACTCCCCATGCTCTGTCTCTCTCAAAATAAATAAACAAACATTGGGAAAAAAAAAAGGCACAAGTCTAGCAGTGTGCAAACAGCCCCAAGAAGAGCCACCACCACTCCAAAGTGACTTGTGCCCTGGCTGACACTACTCAGATTGCAGCCCCAGCAGTGAGCTGGGGGGCCAACAGCTGGTCTGATTACAGTCCCTGCCAACCAGACATGGAGATCGCATCCTGAAGTTAGGTGCCACTGCGTCTCTTGACAAACACGTTGTCTGATTCAACTCAAGCCCATGCCAGCCTCAGACTGGCCCACCAACACCACAGAGACCAGACACTGCCCACGGCAGGTAGAGAGCCACTGCAGATGACTGAACTGAAGGAAAAAGCAGCTCAGCCAAAACAGCAGGGTGCACACGACACACATAGGAGCCACCCCTGAAGTGCCAGATTCTAGTAAACAGGGGACACTGCACTGTAGGGAATGATAAGACCTCTTCTTCATAAGGCCACTACTTTTTTTTTTCAAAAATTTTTTAACATTTGTTTATTTTTAAGAGAGAGAGAGAGAGAGACAGAGTGTGAGCAGGGGAGGGGCAGAGAGAGGGAGACACAATCTGAGGCAGGCTCCAGACTCTGAGCTGTCAGCACAGAGCCCTATGTGGGGCTCGAACTCACAAACTGTGAGATCATGACCTAAGCCAAAGTCAGATGCTTAACCAGTGGAGCCACCCAGGTGCCCCAAGGCGACTACTTTAAAGAGCAGGAGACATAACTGGTTTTCCTAACATGTAGAAACAGACACAGAGGCAGACAAAATGAAGATACAGAAAGGACAGGACAAAATCACAGCAAGAGGCCTAAATGAAATGGAGATAAGTAATATGCCTGAGAGAGAGTTCAAATAGTCAAAAAGATACTCACTGGACTTAATGGTGGAGGACATCAGTGAGACCCTTAACAAAGAGATAAAAAAAAGAAACAATCAGAGATGAAGAACACAATAATTGAAATTAAAAATACACTAGATGGAATAGATAGCAGCCTAGAGGAAACAGAAGAATGAATCAGTGACCTGGAGGACAAAGTAATGGATAGTAATCAAGCTGAACGTGTGAGAGAAAAAAATTACATAAAATGAGGATAGACTTAGCAACTCAGTGAATCCATCAAGTCTAATAACATTCACATTATAAGGATCCCAGAAGAAGAAGAGAGAAAAGGGGGCAGAACGTTTATTGGAAGAAATAATAGCTGAAAACCTACCGAATCTGGGGAAAGAAAACAGAAATTCAGATCCAGGAGGCACAGAGATTTCCCCCAACAGAATCAACCCAAGGAGGTCCACACCAAGACATACAGTAATTAAAATGGCCGGAAGTAGAGAGAAAGAATTTTAAAACAGCAAAGAAAAAGAATACCATTACGTATAAGGGAAACCTCAAGACTCTTGTGGATTTTTCAGCAGAAACTTTGCAGGCTAGAAAGGAGTGGCATAATATATTCAAAGTGCTGAAAGGGGAAAAAATGTGCAGCTGAGAATACTCTGTCCATCCAGGCTATCATTCAGAATACAAGGAGAAGTGAAGTTGAAAAGTTAACAAAAATTAAAGGGATTCATCACCACTAAACCAGCACTGTAAGAAATGTTAAAGGGGGAATATTTGAGTGGAAAAGAAAGACCATAAGCAAGAATAAGTAGAAAGCACAAAAGCAGTAAAAATAAGTATAAAACTCAGGGGCTTCTAGGTGGTTCAATTGGTTAAGCATCTTACTTCAGCTTAGGTCTTAATCTTGCGGTTCATGAGTTCAAGCCTCATGTAGGCTTTCTGCTGACAGCTCCAAGCCTGGAGCCTGCTTCAGATTCTCTCTCTCTCTGCCCCTCCCTCACTCACATTCTGTCTCTCTCTCTCTCAAAAATAAACATTAAAAAAAAAAAATCAGTCGAGTGACTCACAAAATGAAAGAATATAAATTATGAAACCAGATACGTGAACTTGGTTGTGGTGGAGGAGAAGAATAAAGAATAGGTTCAAACTTAAGAGTGACTGTTAATTTAGACTGCTGTCTGCTGCAGATGTTATCTACAAACTTAGTGGTAATCACAAATCTAAAAGCAGTAATAAATATGCAAAAAATAAAGAGAAAGGAATCCCAAGTACATCGCCAAAGAAAGCCAACTTATGAGAGAAGAGAACAAGAGAAGAAAGGACCAGAGAGCAACTATTAGAAAAAATCCATATAAGAAGTAACAAAATGATAATACATACCTATTAATAATTACTTTGAATGGAAATGGACCTGTGCTCCAGTAAAAAGACATGGGGTGGGGGCCTGGGTGGTTCAGTCAGTTAAGTGTCTGTCTCTTGATTTCAGCTCAGATCATGATCTTGTGGTTTGTGGGTTCTAGCTCTGTGTTGGGCTCTGTGCTGACTTGGAATTCTCTCTCCCTCTCTCTCTGCCCCTGCCCCACTTGTGCTCTCTCTTTTCTTTTCTCTCAAAATTAATAAAGAAGAAAAGACATAGAGTGACAGATTGGTTTAAAAAAAAAAAGACCCATCTATATGTTGCCTACAAGAAACTTATTTCAGACCTAAAGATACATATAGATGGAAAGTGAGAGGATGGAGAAAGGTTTGCCATACAAATGCATATGAAAAGAAAGCTGGGGTAGCAATACTTATATTGGATAAAATAGACTTTAAAACAAAGATTGTAACGAGACAAAGACAGACACTATATAATCATAATGGAGACAATCCAACAAGAAGATATAAAAGCTGTAAATATTTATACATCCAATATGGGAGCACCCAAATACATAAAACAGTTAATAACAAAAAGGAACTAATCAATAATAATACAAAATTAGTGGGGGACTTTAAAATCCCATTTACATCAGTGGACAGATCATCCAGACAGAAGTCAAGAAGGAAACAGTGGCTTTGAAGGACATCTTGTACCAGATGATTTACCAGATATATTCAGAACATTCCATTCCTAAAACAGTGGAATAAGATACCTTTTCAAGTGCACATGGAACATTCTCCAGAACGGATCACATATTAGGCCACAGAACAAGTCTCAACAAATTCAAAAAGACCAAAGTCATACCATACATCTTTTTTGACCACAACACTATGAAACTAGAAATCAGCCACAAGAAAAAAAATTTGGAAAAAACATAAATACATGTAGGCTAAATAACATGATACTAAACAATGAAATGGGTCAACCAAGAAAGAGGAAAATTAAAAAAATACATGAAGACAAATGGAAATGAAAACACAATAGTCCAAAATCTCTGGGATGCAGCAAAAGTGGTTCTAAGAGGGAAATTTATAGCAATACAGGTCTACCTCAAGAAGCAAGGAAAATCTGAAATAAACAGCCTAATCTCTTGTATCTAAAAGAGCTAGAAAAAGAACAATCACCAAAACCCAAAACCAATAGAAGGAATAAAGGTTAGAGCCGAAATAAGTGATCTAGAAACTAAAAAAGCAGAACAAATCAATGATGCCAGGAGCTGGTTCTTTGAAAAGATCAACAGAATTGATAAACCTTTAACCAGATATACAAAAACAAAACCAAACCTGGGAGAGAGAGAGAATTCAAATAAAATCAGATATGAAAGAGGAGAAATAACAACCAATATCATAAAAATATGAAGGATTGTAAGAAAATATAGAAAAATTATGTGCCAATTGAATCAGTAATCAATAAATGCCCAACAGACAAAATTTCAGGACCAGACAGCTACACAGGTAAATTCTACTAAATATTTAAAGAAGAGTTAATACTTCTTTACTAATTTGGATGCCATTCATTTCTTTCTTTCTTGTTTATTTATTTTTACTTATTTCTTGTCTATTTGCTGTGGCCTGGACTTCCAGTACTATGTTGATTAAGAGTGATGAGAGTGGACATCTTTTGTCCAGTTCTTCACCTTACGAGGAAAGCTGTCAGTTTTTCCCCATTGAGTATGATGTTTGCTCTAGGTTTTTCATGTATGGCCTTGATTATGTTGTGGTCTGTTCCCTCTACACCTACTTTGTTGAGGGCTTATCATGAAGGGATGTTGTACTTTGTTAAATGCTTTTTTTAGCATCTATTAAAATGATCATAAGGTTTTTATCCTTTCTCTTATTGATGTGATTTATCACATTGATTTGTGAGTATTAAACCACTAGATCATTGGTGAATGATTTTTTTTAATGTGTTGTTGGATTCTGTTTGCTAGTATTTTGTTGAGAATTTTGGTAAGGAAGAAGTAAAACTTTAACTATTTGCAAATGACATGATCCTATATATAGAAAACCCTAAAGACTCTACCAAAAAACAACTAGAACTGATAAAGGAATTCAGTAAAGTTGTAGGATACAAAATCAATATATGTAGAAATCTGTTGCATTTCTATACACTAATAGTGAAGCAGTAGAAAGAGAAATTAAGAAAATAAGCCCATTTAGAATTGCACCAAAAATAAGATACCTAGGAATAAACCTAACCAAAAAGGTGAAAGACCTGTACTCTGAAAACTCTAAAACATTGATGAAAGACATAGAAGATGACACAAAGAAATGGATATTTCATGCTCATAGATTGGAAGAACAAATATTGTTAAAATGTCTATACTGCACAATGCCATCTATAGATTTAATTCAATCCCTATCAAAATACTAACAACATTTTTCACAGAACTAGAATAAAGAATCTTAAAATTTATATGGAACCAAAAAAGACCCCAGATAGCCAAAACACTTTTGAAAAAGCAAAGCAAAGCTGGAGGTATCACAATTCCAGACTTCCAAGATATATTGCAAAGCTGTAATAATCAAAATAGTATGGTAAACACTCATAGATCAGTAGAACAGATAGGAAGCCAGGAAGCCCAAAAATAGACCCATTGATTATAGGGTCCATTAATCTTTAACAAAGGAGGCAAGAATAGGTGGAGGAACAAAGGAAGTCTCTTCAACAAATGGAGACCAACTGGACAGGAGAAAACTGGACAGCAACATACAAAGGATGAAACCGGACCACTTTATTACACCATACACAAAAATTAAATGGATTAAGGACCTGGGGCACCCGGGTAGCTCAGTTGGTTGAGTGTCTGGCTCTTGATTTAGGATCAGGTCATGATCTTGTGGTTTGTGGGGTCGAGCCCTGTATTGGGTTCTGCTCTGAGCGTGGAGCCGCCTTAGGATTCTCTCTCTTCCTCTCCCTCTACCCCTCGCCCGCTTACTGACACACAACACTCTCTCTCTCTCTCTCTCTCAAAATAAATAAACTTTAAAAAATGGATTAAGTATCTAAATGTTAGACCTGAAATCAAAAAATCTTAGAGGAGATCACAGGCAGTAATTTCTCTGACATCAGCCATAACAACATCTTTCTGGATATGTCTGTCTTCTGAGGCAAGGGGAATAAAAGCAAAAATAAACTATTGGGACTACATCAGAAAAAGTTTCTGTACAGCAAAGGAAACAACCAAGAAAACTAAAAGACAACCTATGGAATGGGAGAAGATATTTGCAAATGACATATCTAATAAAAGGTTAGTATCTAAAAAATAATAATTTATATACCTTAACATCAAATAAATAATCCAGTTAAAAAATGGGCAGGAGACATGAACAGACATTTCTTCAAACATGTACAGATTGCCGACACATGAAAATATTCTCAACATCACTGATTGTTAGGAAATGCAAGTCATACCACAATGAGATATGTCTTCACACGTGACAGAATCACTAAAATCAAAAACACAGGAAACAAATGTTGGCAAGGATATGGAGAATAAGGAACCCTTATGCACTGTGGGTGGGAGTGCAAACTGGTGTAGTCACAGTGGAAGACAGTATCGAGGTTACTTAAAAAGTTAAAAATAGAACTACTTCTACAATTCAATAAATACTGGGTATTTATTCAAAGGATAGGAAAACACTAATTCAAAAAGATATATGCACTCCTATGTTTATTGCAGCATTATTTACAATAATCAAACCATGGAAAGCACCCAAGTGTCCCATCAACAGGTGAATGGGTGGAAGAGGTGGTATACATATACAATGGAATATTATTCAGTCATATGCAACAACATGTTTAGATTCTACAGAGTATAAAGCTAAGTGAAATAAGTCAGTCAGGGAAAGACAAATATCAAGTGATTTTACTCATGTTGAATTTATGGAAAAAAACAAGAACTAATGAACAAAGGGGAAAAAAGAGAGGCAAACCAAGAAACTGACTCTTAACTATAGAGAACAAATAGATGGTTACCAGAGGGGAGGTGGGTGAGGGGATGGTAAAATAGGTGGAGATTAAGAATATACTTACCAGGATGAGCACTGTGTAATATGTGGAATAGTTGAATCACTATATCATACACCTAAAACTAATATAACACTGTATGTTAACTCCATTAGAATTAAAAAAAAAAGATGTGAGTTATACACACAGAGGAGTATTACTTAGCCATAGATAAAGAATAAAATGTGCCTTTGAGACAACATGGATGGACCTTGAAGGTATTATGCCAAATAAAGTAAGTCAGAGGAAAACAAATACCATATGATCTCACATATATGTGGAATCTAAAATCAAAATGTAACAACAGGAAAACAGCAAAACTTGAACTCGGATGCAGAGAACACATTGGTAGTTGCTGGAGCCTGGGGATTGGGGATTTAGCAACATACGTGAAAGTGGTCAAAAGGCACAAGCTTCCAGTCATAAAATAATAAGTTATGGGGATGAAATGTACCGCATAGTGACTTTAATTAATAATACTATATTGAACATCTAAAAGTTGCTGAGAGAGTAGATGCTTAAAGTTCTCATCAGAAAAATTATCTATTGTATCTATTTGTAATGATGTTAACTAGGCATTCTGTAGTGATCATTTTCCAGTACATATTCATAGGGAATCAGTTTTTTTCACACCTAAAATTAATGTTATATATTGGTTTCACTTCAGTTAAAAAAGTAGCACTGGTTTATCAGGTAGTTGTGAGGATTAGTTCCAGTAGAGTGTTATTTGCTACTTTTTTTTTTTTTTAATTTTTTTAACGTTTATTCATTTTTGAGACAGAGACACAGCATGAGTGGGGGAGGGGCAGAGAGAGAGGAAGACACAGAATCCGAAGCAGGCTCCAGGCTCTGAGCTGTGAGCACAGAGCCCGACGTGGGACTCGAACTCACGGACTGCGAGATCATGACCTCAACCGAAGTCGGACACTCAACCGACTGAGCCACCCAGGCGCCCCTATTTGCTACTTCTTGTCACTTTTGTAGTTACATTTGGAACATCCACCATTCCGCCATTTGCCTTACAGAGGTCCATATTAGACCTCTCATTTTTCCAGTGTCTCAGAGACCTTTCTCTCTCTCTTTCTCCCACCACCTAATTTTTATTTCTTCCTGCTCTTTTCTGGTATGGTCATTTTTATTGTTGAAAACCTTTCTCTTCTCTTGTGAATTCCTATTTAAGTATTTCATTCTTAGCTTTTCCATTTGTATATTTTACCCCCGTATGAGGTATAAGCACCTTATAGATATCTTTCACATTTAGACTCTTGAATATTTGTAGACTCGATAGGATTTCTTGAAAAGGCAAAATTTAGTGAGAACTGGTTTTGGATTAGAGAAAACGATTTTAGAACCAGTGGTGAATAAGTACAAAGAAAATTAAGGAAAAAATTTAGGCAGAAAGAAACCAAAACTAAACATGAAAACCAAACCAAACCTTAAACAGAGGATGTTTACAAGTGAGAGTATTAAAGCTGGAATTTGCAGGGGGAAATGAAAGAAAGGGAAAAGAATGGAAACATCTCAGTGGTTACCTATGTCCTGTATTAAAGCTGGAATTTGCAGGGGGAAATGAAAGAAAGGGAAAAGAATGGAAACATCTCAGTGGTTACCGATGTCCTGTTTCAGACTATACTAGACTTAGCTTGTTGACAGTTTGACATGACTTTAGGGAATGTTTAGTATTGCTATTTGTAATCATTTCTAATAAATGTTTGTTTACCAGATGCCTAGAATAGGATTTTCTAGTCTATTTAATTCATTTACAAACGACTAAAGAAAAATGATATTTTATGTTTGTAGTGCCAAGTTGGAGAATGAATGAGAGTTTGGAATTTAAAAGTTCTTTCACTAAAGTATAAAAATAACAGACTAATGTAACAGGCTAGGAAAGAAATCAGTAAGAGTGTTTAGATTCCAGGTCAGGTTATAAAGAATTTTGGTAAAGTTAACTAAACAGTTTAGTAGAGTTTACTGAGATACAGGAAGTTAAATTTTAACAAAAAATGCCCTATAGTTAGATTTCAGCTGTTTCTAATGGTGGTATACACATAGATTTTTATCTTTAGCCAACTTTGTAACCATTTAGAAGCAATTAATGAAATGAAATATTAACCCAAAGATGTCATAAAAAGTCCATTTGTCTGGTACAGAATCACCAGGCGAATGGGCTTTTTGTTCCATGTGTGCCCACACAACTCATGGCTTCTTGATTTTTCTGGACACATAGAGTTTGAGGCCTTTCCAAAGTATAAAGAGAAGTAAACGTTAAAGAGATAGTGATTTAAAGAGGGGCCAGGTTGTGTATTAAATTTAAAATCTCCCTGACCTGACATCATAGTTTCAAAGTAAATTGTCATACAGTTCTGCATTTCTAAAACTGCAGCATAACAGAATGGTGAAAAAAGTAGGAAAATCACAAATCGTGATAGAGAATTGTTATGAAATATGTGATATTGTGAAATACGATTGTTCAGAATGAGATCAGGGAGAAGTAGGCCTCTGATGAATGCTTCTATCCATTCTGTTTGTTAAAGACATGTAGAGACTGTGAGTATATGTCCAGAAGGTCACCTGGGGTGGGCGGCTCTACCAGGATAATTGTACTACCAGGATAATAGTACTCAGAAGTTTGGGCTCCTAGAGTACTGACCTGCCTGCCAAAACATTAAATATTTTTTGGTCACATTTGATTTATAGAAATAACTACAATTTTATTTTAAATACCTTCGGTGTTTTCTAAGCTTTTCTCTTTTTAAAGATCCTAAATAAAAACAGTCAAAGTCTACTGTACAGCTCCCCACTGCTCTGTAGCAACAATGATTATAGTATAGTGTACCCAACTAGTAAATATGGAAGTGCTCCAACACAGGGATGTATCGATGCAAAGATGATCGTTTAGGTGGTCCAATTTTCCATTTTAACTGTGTTCCATTAATGTATTTATAAGGATTAGCAAAGTATACATTGTTGAAATAAAGATGTTGTTGCTCCTACAGTTTTAAGAATTACTAAGTTGATGTGAGCTTAACTTTTATTAACAATTGTATATTAATCACAAAGAATGGATGTTTTCCTATTTGAGATATTTGCAATTTGTAATACTAAACTTTATCTCCTATGAGAAGGAAAATTTTTCCTCTCCTACAGCTTCCTTCTACTTTATTTAACTATTATTTTTTTGCTTTCTCCTACTTTAAATTGACATTCACTAAAACTAAAATCTTTAAGCCACGGAAGTCTTTGACTTCATCCAGGTTGGTGGACCGATTTTTATTTTACCAATTTCATGCTATATATTAAATGCATCATTTGCCATGATCAAGTGAGATTTATTCTAGGGATGCAAGGATGGTTCAGTTTCTTCACATCAGTCCGTGTGATACACTACATTAACAAAATGAAGGGTAAAAATCATATGATCCTCTCAATAGATGCAGAAAAAGCATTTGTCAAAATTAAATACCTATTCGTGATAAAAATTTTAAACAGTGTGAGCTTAGAGGTCAACATAATAAAGGCTGTATATGAAAAACCTATAGCTAACATCATACTGAATGGAGAAAAATTGAGAGCTTTTCCTCTAATATCAGGAATAAGACAAGGATGTCTTACCACTTTTATTCAACATAGTACTGGAAATCCTAGCCATAGCAGTCAAAGAAAAGAATTAAAGATATCAGATTGATAAGGAAAAAGTAAAACTGTCACTATTTGCAGACGACATGATACCATACATAGAAAACCCTAAAGACTCTACCAAAAAACTATTTTAAGTAATAAATGAATTCAATAAAGTTGCAGGATACAAAATTAACATACAGAAATCTGTTGCATTTCTGTACACTAATAAAGTAGCAGAAACAGAAGTGAATAAAAATAATAGTTCCATTTACAATGGCACCAAAAAGAATCAAATACCCAGAAATAAAATTAACTAAGGAGGTGAAAGACCTGTATTTGAAAACTATAAAACTTTGATGAAGACATTGAGGATGATATGTTTCATGCTCATGGAATGGAAGAATTTATATTCTTAATATATCCATGCTACCCAAAGCAAATCACAGATTCAATACAATCCCTATCAAAATACCAACAGCATTTTTTTGCAGATGTAGAATAAAAAATCCTAAAATTTGTGTGGAACCACAAAAGACTGCAAATAGCCAAAAAGAATCTTGAGAGAGAAAAATGAAGCTCCAAGGTATCACAAATAACCCCAGATTTCAAGATGTACTACAAAGCTGTAGTAATCAAAACAGTATGGTACTGGTACAAAAGCAGGCACATAGATCAACGGAGATCAAGGGGCTAGAACACAGAGCCCAGAAATATACCCATGTGTATATACACAACAAAGGAGGCAGGAGTGTACAATAGGGAAAGGCAGTCTCTTCAGTAAGTGGTGTTGGGAAAACAGGAACACTTTCTTATATCGTACACAAAGCATAAACTCAAAATAGATTGAAGACCTAAATGTGAGACCTGAAACCATAAAACTCCTAGAAGAAAACATAGCAGGAATCTCTTTGACTTTGACTTTTGCAACATTTTCCTACATGTTTCCTCAGCCAAGGGAAACAAAAGCAAAAAGAAACTGTTGAGACTACACCAAAATGAAAAGCTTTTGCCCAGTGAAGGAAACTATCAACAAATCGAAAAGGCAGCCTAATGAATGGGAGAAGACATGTATAAATGATATGTCTGATAAGGGGTTCATATCCAAAATATATACAGAATTGAAATAACACACACACACATACACGCACAAATAATCCAGTTAAAAAGTGGACAGAAGACATGAATAGACATTTCTCCAAAAATATACAGATGCCTGGGGCACTTGAGTAGCTCAGTTGATTAGGTGTCTGACTCTTGATTTCAGTTTAGACGTGAAACTGAACATGGGATCAAGCACCGCATCAGGGTCCGAGTGATAGCACAGAGCCTGCTTGGGATTCTCTTTCTCCTTCTCTCTGTCCTTTCCCCACTCGAAGTGCATTATCTCTCTCAAAATAAACAAGCTTAAAAAAAAAAAGACCTACAAGTGGCCAACAGACACAGGACAAGATGCTCAACATCACTGATCATCAGGGAAATAAATGCAAATCAAAACCACAATGAGACACCACCTTCCATTAGTCAGAATGGCTAGTATTAAAGAGATAAGTAGTAAGTATTAACAACGGTGTGGGGAAAAAAAAAAGAAACCCTCAGGCACTGTTGGTGGAAATGCAAACTGGTATAGCCACTGTGGGAAACAGTATGGGCTTCCCCCCAAAATAAAAATAAAAATATGATCCAGTAATTCCAGTACTAGGTACTTACCCAAAGAAACCAAAAGCATTAATCTGAAAAGATAAATACAACCCTATGTTTCTTGAAGCATTATTTGCAATAGCCAAGATAAGAAAACAACCCAACTGCCCATCGATAGATGAATGAAGATGTTGTATGTACACATTGGAATATTACTCAGCCATAAAAAGGAATGAAATCTTGCCATTCATGACAGCATGGATGGACTTAGAGGGTATAAGGCTAAGTGAAGTAGATCAGATAAACAAAACCATGTGATTTCATGTATATATGGAATCTAAAAAACAAAACAAATGGATAAACAAAAAAAGTAGAAACAGACCCATGAATAGAACTGGTGGTTGACAAGATGTGGGCAGTGGATATTGGGTAAACTGGGTGAAGGAGGGAGTGGGAAGTATAGGTTTCCAGTTATGGAATAAGTCACAGGGATGGAAAGTGCAGTATAGGTAAAAATAGTCAATGGTATTGTAATAGTATTGTATGGTGACAGATGGTAGCTGTGCTTGTGGTGAGCATGACACAACACAGAGTTGTCAAATCACTGTGAAACTAATGTAACACTGTATGTCAACTGTACTTAAATTAGTGCCACTTCACAACTCAGAAGAGGAAGAGGAATAAATTTCTAATTGGAGAAATCTCTCACAAGACTTGGTGTCACTAACATTCCACTCCCACTAGTTTCTTTGGTGCAACCAAGACAGGCGGTTTGTTGCCTACGTTAGATAAGTGTGCTCATCATCCAGGCTAACAACTGGTTTGGTCTCCCTGGAAAGAATCTCTTCAGTAAAGTTATGTGAAGCTCCCTCTGTGACCCTTACTTCAGAGGGGGCTTCTTGTCAAGGATTCCTGGTCATTTAGTAACTATATGAATCCTGGCTACTTAATAACTATTCTGTAGCTGTTACTCTCATAGCAAACTTTCATATGGCTAAACCACAAGAAAATAAGGTCTGGCTTCTTCTTGTATTTAAATTATGGAAGATTTCACAGCAGCCTTGTTCTCGCATTTATTACTAAACGCCTAAAGGCCAGGTGACAAAACTGTCACCAGTTTTGACAGTGAACTTTTATTTTTCTTTGATGTATACATCCTGTGACAGGATGAAAATACCTGATACTTTCTCTGCCTCCTAATAGTCTCAAGAGGAAAGGGAAGAGAGTCTGTCATGAGGCTCTAGGGAAGATTTCCTCCTTCATCTAAGGGCAGGAGTTGATGAAGGGAGGATGGAGCTGCCTCTTCCTACTTGGGACATTATTGTTAGAGCACATCATACTTGGAGCTGCTGCAGCTGTCTTGTGTCCAAGAGGATGGTGGAGTAGAATGTGAGAGCCTGGCCTCCAAACCAGCCTTGAGGCCAGCTTTATTTTATGTAAGAAACATAAATCCAGATTGTTTATATGACTTCCAGATTAGTATTCTGTTATTTATAGCCAAAAATTTGCTTTCCCCATTTCACCAAGCTCTAAAGAAAAGTATCCAATGATTGATTTACTCATTCAGTACATTTTATTAAATGCTTATCATGTACCAAAATCTTTATGAAAACCATCAAATGAAATATAGTACAGTATATTAAACGTTTTAGTTCTGTGGCTTGATACCACATTCAGATCTGTGTATTTTCAGATACAAAGCAAAGATCAGTTTCATCTTAGCAATTCTAGTTGCAAAATAAGTTCTTGTAATTGTTGATTTTATAGTTTCAGTTGCCAGAGTTGCTTGGCTGAGATGAGTTTTGATGCCTTTTTTTTTTTTTTTTTTGGGTCAGGGAGGGAGGGAAACCCATTGGGAACAAAGGTTCAATTCAGTTAAGTCACGTGCCAGGCTGTATACCAGGTTTATACCTCGTTCTAGGATTATACTGAGAACTAAGTAACTTTTTAGGATTGCATCGAGATCTAAGTAATTTACATGAAACTTTTGAATTTGTTAGCTTACTTGTTAACAAAGCTCAAGCCCTGAACTGTGTGGAAGTTTACAGTTTCTTTGGGTGGGAGAAATTGCTCTGGGCTTTGAGGTCATCCAATCAGCCACTCATGGGATGTTAATACAATACCTAAATTGAATATCAATTTGATGTGCGTCTTCTCTACTACCCCAGTCAGATTTGCATTGCTTCAGGCTGCTTGGACCTCCAAATATGAGCTATGAAGCCTGTTTTGGTTTTAGGCGTTTCAGTACCCCTGCGCCTGCTGAAAATGAAGGAATTCATTTGCTTAAAGTAATAAGTAGATTCTAAAAATTATCTAAAAAGAATGCTTTATGACAGGGTGATTTTAGGAGCGAGCAGTGCAAGAATTAGCGGGGAGCTTTACGGTTTTGTGTCTGTTTTGCATTTAGCAGAGAAGCACAAACAAAATCTTTCAGTGATCAGTTTGAGCCAACTTTGAAAAGGGTACTTTATAATAATAGTAAAAAGATAGGAGAGATGGCCCCAGTGTACCCGGTAGTTTGTTTCCTGACCTGAATGTCAACAGAGAATTGGACTCCAGTGTCTTCAGTTGTCCTTTCACCTGTGGCTAAGAGAAGGCTCTCTAAATTGAAATTTTATTTTATTTATTTTTTACTTATTTTTTTTATGAGAAAGGCAACATTGCGCTACTGAGGAAAAAAATGAATTGGCTGTTAGATTTATCATATATGTCATTATTAGGGGAGTTTTAAAAAAACTCTGTTTTTTTTTCTTATTTATTCCTTATCATAAATCTTACAGAAAATATTTTCCTTGTGCTTGAAGTCAGATGTTTCTGAGTGTTACGCCATTGTGTAATGAACACCAGGCCGAGACATGTGCTGTAGCCGAGAATTAGAACTGTTCCTTCACAGTACAAGTTATGCCAGAACTGTGTCTTAGAATTGTTGTTACTGATAATCTTTTAACTATCATAGTCAAGTAAGTGGTACAGTAAGCGAATCCCAAGGTTTCTCCACCATAAAGTTGCTATTTTTTTTTCTTTTTATAGATTTGTTTATTCACTATCAGTAGCCCACGTACAAGGGCTAGGAGGGGTTGGGTATTGAACTTTACCTCCTGGAGTGAGGAGTATCTACATATTCTATTTGTAATTCTGCAAAGAAGATTTATCTTTTCTCATTTATTTATTCAGTCATTTGATTATACCAATACAAACTTGCTGATACTTATTTTTTTCTTTGGGTTATAATTCAGTATTATTTATTTTGTTGTTGACATTGTATGACTGGCCAGTGGGATGTCTGGGAGGTTGGCTCTTGTGTCTTTTTGGGCCTCCATCTTTTTTTTTTTTTTTTTTTTTTTTTTAACTTTTCACTTTCTAGTGGTATAAGATTCTTATATTTTCCCTCCTGGAAAGTCCCTCCCTGGACTCAGCATTTCTCTAAGGAATCATAGTTTGTTCATTAATGAATGCTATTAGAAACTAAGATCGTGGCCCTGATTGTGCTCTGTATTAGTTTCCTATTAGTGCTTGTACTGTGGGTGGAGTGGCTTAAACAGCACACATTTATCATCTCACAGTTATGGAGGTCACGAGTCTGAGGTGGCTCTAATTGAGCTAAAATCAAGGCATCGGCAGGACTGGTTTCTTTCTGTAGGCTTTGTATGGAATCTGTTTCCTTGACTTTTCCAGCTTCAATTGGATACCCAGTCCTTTGCTCTTGGCCCCATTCCTCCACCTTTAAAGCCAACAACAACTGGTCAAGTTCCTCTTGCTTTGACATGAGTCTTTTCCTGCTTCCCTCTTCCACTTTTAAGGACAGGACCCCTGTGATTGCATTGGGTCCAGTAGGCTAATCCAGGATAATCTCCCTGTCTTAAATTCGGCTGATTCTTTTTTGCCATGTCACATATTCACAGTTCTGGGATTTAGGATATAGACTTATTTTGTGGGGGACATTATTCTACCTACCACATGCTGGTTGCTCCTGGCCCTCTCAGTGTACAGAACTAGTAATGTACTTAGCTTAGGAATTCATTTTGCACAGTAGTGGATTTCTTAGATGGCAGTTCATCTAGAAAATTGATTAAATGGGAAATCTTGCACAGTATGAAAGACAGATTTTAGTCCCACAGTAGGGTGAACCCACAAATTATAACCAAGGAGCCTTATCTCACCAACCAAAAACCATCAATAAAAAGGTATTTCTTCATTGTCAAGCACGACATTCTTCTTTCTGCAGGTAGATATGATAATCTCTTTGTGGAGTCTGTGAAATTTATAGTAAGGTTGGTTTTTATCTTGGAAGTTAAGCAACTTAGAAGAGGAATGTAGACAGCATTACCTAATATAAAATGTTGAGTTCAAAGAAGATAGGGCTTCCCTAACTTTGTGTAGCATTTAGCACCCCGACCAAGGTTGAAATTCTAAGAAATAATTACTTGTTTTGGATTTATATGTAAATTATCATTGTCCATAACTGCACCCTCAGTAAATGCAGTATTTGCTCATGATTGTTGTGATACAAGTTTATAAGAAAATTCGCATCTGTTTATATCACTCATTCTCATTTATTAGAGGCCCATAGATAGCATTTCTTGGTTGCATCCATACCCTCTATTCAAGATTGAACATATAATGAAGAGAACAATTTGTCTCTTCCACGTTGCTTGTTTTTGGTGCCGCATTTATAGTCTGGTAGTAGATACCACAATGAATTAATGAATATGTGGACAGGAGTGATACGTCAGATTACTTTATCTTTGAACTTCAGTTTTTAGAGGACTAGGCGGGTAGTGCAGATGTTCTTATGATTCTCTTAACTATATCCATCCACACTAAAGTGAATAAAGGAAAAAAATTGTGTTAAGAGCTTACTTTTCTTTTTACTGGAAAAAAATTGTGTTAAAAGCTTACTTTTCTTTTTATTAGAAAAAAATGCATAATGTTAAAAAATATACTCAATTCGTTTTTTTTTTCCTACAACTCTGAAATTTGATAAAATAGAATTTAAGCCAGGGAAAACCAGGTTCTAAACTCATGCAATGGCTTCCGACAATAGAGTATGCTCAGGGATTGCTCTTGTCTGCTTTGAGAATGAGACGGCAATGCTGATAACATAAATGGGGTTTTAGAAGGAAGACAGAAGGAGCCATGCCAGCATGCACAAAATCTGTCTTTATAAACCTACCAGACTCCCAGCCTTTGAGAAATTCAGGTGATAGATGGAATGCTCTCCAATGGAAAAGCATGAAAAAGACAAGTAATGTAGACTAATTTCAGATGACATGATCAATTGTACTGTTATTTATCCAGCCATAGGCGTATTAAGTAAATGTCATAAAAATGTATATTTGAGTTTCCCCAGAATGTTAAAACTGTGGGTATTGCTTTAAACACAAATATAGTATACATTGATGGCAATGACATGGAAAAAAAAAATTCACAAGGTTGTTCCTGTGATTTTATGAAAGAGAGAAAAATGTTCAAGCTTAAGGGAGTAGAAAAGATTCAGAAGCATTAGTGATGTATAAATGGATTTGAGAAGGCAAAGGCACAACAGGAAGAAATAATCCCATCTTCAGAGGAGAGAGATCGAAGACCCTGACTGATATAGCCATTTTACTTCCCTTTCCGGGATTTCAGAGACATATACAGACTATCAGAGGAGTTTCATGGCACAGCCCCAGAAGTCTTGCTACTGCTCCCTTTCCCCAGCGGAGCAACAGACAGTCTCACTTGGATTGGACAAATACATTCTACCTGTATTATTCAGTCTAGAATATCCTTTATAAATTTGAAGACAATTTAGAATTGACATTTGAGGAAAATGCACAGCATTAAAGAGAGTCTAGTACTGAAAACATGGGAAGTCTAACCTCTGGGGAATACATGATTCTCCTAGGAGAACTTAATTATGTTTACCTAATACCTTTAAAGTGATTTAAGTATATATTGCAGAGAGGCTGGTTAGCACACTGGTTGAGAACATCAGCTTTGGAGCCAGACTGTGTCTGAAACTTGGCTCTACCACTGATGAGTTCTTTGAGTTTCATTGTGCCTCAGTTTTCTCATCCATAAAACAGGGTAATAATTTTACCTAAGTCATAGGATTGTGTTGAGAATTAACAATTCAGCTTCGAATAGTATTGGGTACATAGCACAATTCAGTGAGCAGTTTTATTAAAATTATTACTCTTCATATTTATCATAATTTCTATATTTTGCTGTTTGTCCATAATAATTGGTTGCTATAGAAAGAACTAACTGTAAGTCCTAAAAATTGAAAAGATGATTGCTGAAATAAACTCAGTACTAGGCCAGACAAAATCAGATTAGTGAGGTAGATGATGAAGTGGATGGATTTGATTTTCGTTGAGCACAATGTCAATTGAAAGGAGATGAGAAGTGTGAGAAGATGGAGCTGGAAGTTAACATCTAGCTAACATAAGTTCCAGAGAGAAAGCTTGAGAGAAAGAAGAGGAGAAAAGTGTGTTTTCTTAAATACCGAAAAGAACATTCCCGGGCTTAAAGACTCATGTTGGAGGAATGTAACAACTGCTGGGCAGCACTAATGACAGTCTGCCACGCCCAGACTCATACAGGTCTCATTCCATAAAACTAAGAATAAAGAGAAGTCATGAAAGCTTCCAGAGGGGACAATCTGGTTATCTTCACAAATCAGATTGATGTCCAGTTTCTCAGCAGCCATGCTAGATGATGGATGACTGTAGAAAAAGAGCTTTGAAAGTCGCAGGGGAAAATGATTTGGAATTTCAAGTTTTATGTTTAGCCAAACTAGCCTCCAAAAAATTGAGAACAAATAAATACACTTTAGGAATGCAAAGACTCAAACATTTATTGAAAGAAATTCCTTCAGGAGGACTAACAGAAGGACATAAGATTAAAAAAAAAACAACAGTGATAAGCAGGGAAGCCAGTGAACTTAAGAGTCAAGTCTAAGTAATTAAAATTGTTTCCATGAAAAAAAAATTGTTTCTGTGAAGCATAAGGAATGTGTTAGTAATAGAACTTTGGAGAACTATTAGATGATTTATACAAATTCTGGAAAAGGGATGAGAGGAAAACATACTTTGTTTGGAGAGTATTACTGCTTAACTCAATATTGATATAATTATAGAAGTTTAAATGTTTGTCAAAAATAGAAAGTTGAAACAATTTTAAGGATGACCATTAAAAGAACAAAATAGAGCATACAGTTTCCAAAACATTGGAGTAGGAGTTAGGAAACTGTTTCATAGAGGGCTAGGTGGTAAAATATCTCCCGTGTTGTGGGCAATGCTGTCTCAGCCACACCTGTTCACTCTGGCACTGAAGCACAGAAGCGGCCACAGGTGATCTGTGTAGCAAATGGGGATGGCTGAGCTCCAATCAAACTCTGGTTATTAACATGAGATTTAAATTCGATGCAATTTTCAGATCTTCTAACATAGTCCTCTTGGATTGTGGGCCATTCAAAGACAGTGGGCTGGATTTGGTCCATAGTATGCTGACCCCTGTATTAGAGAACAAAGGAAGGAGGCTGAGAAAACTTAATAATCTCAGCTAAAGACAGAAAAGGGGAGAAAGGTGAGCAAGAAATCAAAGTCAAACATGAAACATAAATGATGATGTCAGGAAAAGAAACAACAGTTCCCCTAATAAATGTAAATGGAGTAAACTTTTCTAGTAAAGACAGATTCTCAGATTGGGTACATCCTAAACGATTATAGGTTAGTAGATCATGGTATATCTGCACAGAACAGTGTTACTTGAAGTGTGATTCTTGTTACAGTGCCCGTTAGCAAACTGGCTGGTCCACCATGAGATAAGAACATAAACAAGGAAGAAGAGTAGGTGGAAACTTTTAGAGTGTTGTGATATTGTTATAACTTCCAAGTGTGTGATCGTTGTTCTAGTGATTCGTTTTATTGTATTGTACAAAACTGTTAGGCAATAATGGTTAAGAAATTAAAATTAAAACTCGTTTGAGAAGCACTAGTAGAGAATACAGAGCAGGTATTAAAAAATGAAGTAGATCCATATGTATAGACACATTAAATGAAAAAAGGATATCACAGAACAGTATACAAGGTATGACTCTAAGTGTTTTTTTTTTTAATTTTTTAATGTTTATTTATTTTTGAGAGACATAGAGACAGAGTATGAGCAGGGGAAGGGCAGACAGAGAGGGAGACACCCGAAGCAGGCTCCAGGCTCTGATGAGCCATCAGCACAGAGCCCGACATGGGGCTCGAACTCACAGATGTGAGATCGTGGCCTGAGCCGAAGTCGGCCGCTCAACCGACTGAGCCACCCAGGCGCCCCATCTAAGTGTTTTTTTAAAACACCAATTATATATGTAATAAATTTTTAAAATGTTGAATAAGTCACATCAAACTATTAGCCGTGATCGTAAAATAAGTTATGATGGGTGGACTGGGGTTGAAGGATGTGGTAATAAAGACCTATTTTCTTGCTTGAATCTATATACTTTTATCTTGTTTGACACTTTTTTACGGTATTATTGTTTTCATTTATTGTGTAATGCTTTTTAAGTTTTTTTTATTTAATGATCTCATGTCCTTTCAATACTTGTCAGTTGAATATCTATATGGAAAACAAGTACCTATACTGCTACCTCACACCATATACAAAAATTTGTTTGAGGTGGATCATAAACCAAAATGTGAAAGTTAAAACAGTAAATCTTCTAGAAGAATACATGGAATAATGTCTTCATAACTTTGGATCAGGCAAAAATTTTTTAAACGATACACAAAAAGCACCAGCCACAAGGAAAAGATTTGTAAATTGGGCTTCATTAGTATTAGATGTTAGGTTCATAACAAGACGCCATTAAGGGAGAGGAAATGCAAACTGCGATTGAGGGATGATATTTGGCATATTGTATCTTTGAAACCTAGAGTTATACAGATTTCCTGTGTGTTTGTGTGCAAAAGGTTTGGAGAAGCACTTCACAAAGAAGACATCAATGACTTGCTTATGAAAAGGCTCTCACTGTCATTAATCATAAGAGAAATTGAAACTCAGACCACTGTACCTTGATTAGAATGGCTAAAATTAAAGAGACCTGTAAGACCTAGAGTTGGCGAGACGACTGATAGAACGCTCATACGTTGCCGTCGGAGTGTCAGTTGTGCAGTCACTTTGAAAGACATGCTCTTCTGAAGCTGAGCATACGTAAGCCCTGCAATGAAGCTGCTCCACTCCTGAGTTTCACTCAACAGAACTCAGTGCTTATGTTTAACAAAAGATACAAGAATAGCTGTATTAATTTTATTTCTAATAGCTAAGAAATCTCTCCATCAAGAGTATAAATAAGTTGTGGTACAGTCATATAATTGACTGTTAAAGCATTTTTGTTTTGATACTGTGAATGGGAACTTTTTTGTTACTTTTTTATGTTCCTTGATATAAGCATGAGCGGGGGAGGGGCAGAGAGAAAGGAATATACAGAATCCGAAGCAGGCTCCAGGCTCTGAGCCATCAGCACAGAGCCTGATATAGGGCTCAACTCACGGATTGCAAGATCATGACCTGAGCTGAAGTCGGATGCCTAACTACCTGAGCCACCCAGGCGCCCCGATAATAGCTATTATTTATTGACACTTTGTGCTAAGCAGTCTTATTTCTTACAACAATCCCTATTCAATACATACTATCACAGCATTATGCTCGTTTTGACATTTGGGTCAGTGAGGGATAAAGACTGAACAGCTCTTTTGTGGTGGAGCTGTGGTTCTAACCCAGGCAATCTCACTTCAGAGCTACACTGCCTCCAGGCACTACACTGTGGGCCTCGTGTCCTTGGGTGAAGGAGAAAAGATGTGCGGGAGGGCCAGGTGTGGGATCAAGGCCAGTACTGATGGATATGACTGACAGTATAGTACATGACTAGTAATTGGGGGTATAGCAGCAAGACCTATACTGAAGTGAGTTGTTGGGTGTATGTTCATTTGTATTTGTAGACTCCAGTATTCTAGCTTAGACTTAACTCAAACCAAATAGTCTTACAATTTTAAAAATCATTAACAAATGATTTAATAATCCTTTTATATATTCCCGGGGTGCCACTGTCTCTACCAAATTATGTTTCAAAACTATTGTTTTAGTCATGTTCTTTGTTTGTAAGGAGCTACCACTTACTGCAAAGATACACTTGGCTCTAAGGGAGATAGACTCTTGTGGATACCCAAGAGGCAGATCCATAGACTGGCCAGCACTTGTGGAGACTAAGACTCTTCTGTTCTGGATTATAATCAAGGTTAGGCACTTCAGCAAGATTTTTAGATCTTTACTACAGTGCGTTATTTTTATTTTCCCTGAGCTGCTGCTGTCATAATATCTGCTTTTTATCCATCCATTTACCTTTATATTGCCAGCGCTTTTTCTCCACGGTCCCAGGTAAAATCTCTGAGAGAACGCTTCTGGCCATGAGAGTTACTGTGTTTGGGTCAAGTGTTCCGTGCTTCACAGACTACTGAACAGACTGTAGGTTGGCTGCCTTAAATCAGCTATTTACCACATTAGTTTTGGTAATTTCTGGCTAGAGAGAGAGAGAGAGATGGTTAGGTAAAAGATGGCTCATCCAAGGCTGGCTACCTCTTCGGTAGCAAGGTTGATTTGCCCTAAGTATAAAGGGAGTGTGATCACAGTGTATATTCTGGTTAGTTTGTTTAGTACTCATTACATATTTTGTCTTTTCAATAAAATCTAAAGAAGTGACTAGTACTGAAAATAGTTGAATTTAGAGACTGAAGAGTACAGAATAGGAAATAGGAAAGAGAAGGCTTTTATATAAGTGACTTGAGAACAATCCTTTGCTTACTGTTTTGTAAGCCTGATAGCATGTTGTTGTATATCTCTGTAGGTACCTTGGTTAAAATGTCTGGTTAGGATTGTTAAAACTTTAGATGAGTTACGGATAAATATTAGGGAAGTTTTTTTCCTTGCTATTTTAATAAAGATTTTTTTTTATTTTTGAGAGCAGGAGAGACAAAGCATGAGTGGGGGAGGGGCAGAGAGAGAGGGAGATACAGAATCTGAAGCAGGCTCCAAGCTCTGAGCTGTCAGCACAGAGCCCGACGCGGGGCTCGAACTCACAGACTGTGAGATCATGACCTGAGCCGAAGTCGGACACTTAACCGACTGAGCCACACAGGCGCCCCGACTTGCTATTTTAATAGCTAGGCTTGGCTTGAAAAGAAGTTTTTGAGAATTTTGCAAACCTTTAAGAATATTCTCTGGTATAGGTGTGCCCCGACTTGCTATTTTAATAGCTAGGCTTGGCTTGAAAAGAAGTTTTTGAGAATTTTGCAAACCTTTAAGAATATTCTCTGGTATAGGTGTTATTTAACCCAAGGTATATCATGAGGTGCTTATTAGGATAGTAAATAATTCATAGTAAAAAAATGAATTGTTCAATAATATATGGATATTGGCAATAAAATTGTATGTAAATACTTGTTAAATTGATTCTAGGTTGGGCCATGCAAGCTGCTGCCTATATCTTCATTCGTAGGAAATGGAAGGATGACAAGAGCCATTTTGAAGACATGATTGATTATTTTTGTGATATCCGTGAACCACTTCAACTCCTCATATTCCCAGAAGGGACTGATCTCACGGGTAGGTAGCCTGGGATTAGATCACAGAATTTTAACACTTGAAGGAATTTAGAAATCATTTAATCTAAACTTCTTATTCCTCAGATGAAGCAACTGAACTAAGATTACTGGCCCAGCATTAAGACCACTCACTCAGTTCATCAGTAGCACATCAGAACCCAGAATTCCTGTTTCCAGACCATAGAATTTATGATGGTCAACTCCAAGAGGCCATTACTATTCCTACTTGCCATCTAGAGCTTTATATTTTTTTTCATTTTTAATTACAGAATTTTATTTATTTTAGAGAGAGAGAAAGCATAAGTAGGGGAGAGAGGCAGAGAAAGAGAGAATTTCAAGCAGTCTCTACACTCAATGCGGAGCCCGACGTGAGGCTTGATCCCAAGACTCTGGAATGACCTGAGCTGAAATCAAGAGTCAGGCACTCAACAAACTGAGCCACCCGGGCACCCCGAGTTTTATCATCTAAGTCTCACTATATATTTTGAATATCAGCTTTTTATATAATTGTATATAATTTATATGGAAACACACACACAAACCAACCCAAATAGCCAATGAAATCTTAAGAATAAAGGCTAATTTTAAAAGCCCCTTCCTGTTCTATATATTCTCTGTCCTCTTTCAAGATATATATATTTATGCATTAAGCCCTTTTTTCTTAACTTCTTTTTTTTTGATAATTACCCATTCATTTATTGTTGATTTAAGTTAATATGTTCCCTTTCTTTCGGTATTTTAAAGTTTTATCCCTACTATAAGCAGAAAAGGCTTTGTCCTGTCCTCAAGAAAATTCAGCTACCACTGATTTGTGGAGGGGACCAAGGAGGACATATTTAGGACTTTTATGCCTTCCTGTTATTAAACTACATGCATAGTCCAAGAATTCCAGTGGATCTCAAGGAATTCTTTACAAGATTAAAAACAAAATACAGTCTTTTATTTTTCTAACTCAGTGGTTCTCACACTTTTTTAAAGCACTGATCATTTTTGCAGCTGAAGCTGCCTACTGTAGTCTAGCCTTTAAGACAGAAGAACTGTTGTGGTCAAATATTGGCAGGATGGGGTAAGCTTGGACAGGAAGCAGTTCTATAGAATCTAACTCAAAAGAGCAAAATTTTAAAGCTGTTAATGACCTGGATACGTCAAGGAAGATACAGCAGAATTTGGGAAGGATCTGGCGGATAAAGTCTGCTGTACAAGAGCAGACAGACTGAAGTCTAAAACTCACAAATAGTATGGAGAGACAGAACATAAACTTGTCTTCCAAATCCTCAATACCAGATTGAGGCAACTAAGAGCTACTGAGAAAGGCAACCTTTAGAGCTTAAGAGGAGAGAACATTTAGATGAACATACTAATTCACTATGTGGACATAATAATTTATGGAACTCGGTACCCACAAAGAGAGCTCAAGATGAAAAATATACGTTACACAACTATTTAAGTGAATGGTGACTAAGCCATAATATGTTAATGAGGAAAATTCAGATATTTTGGGAAACATTCACCATTGTTACTAGGGAAGAGATCTTGGACTTATCTGGATGGAACTGAGCTAAGTGAAACATGGCAATTTTTATTCAATAGCATTATGTACTAAAATATATGTTTACTATATAGATTTGATTTTTATAGTTAAAATTCTAAAAGAAATTGGACCAGAGGATAATACTGAGGATTATATTGGATGCATATTGTTTAAGCTTGGAAATATACTGTAGCTTGTAAATTGATTGATTCCCAGAACTAAACAATCATTAGAAAATTATCATGGACAGATAGCCATATTTAAATCTTACAGTACTTAAGAATGTGTAATACTTTGGGGCACCTGGGTGGCTCAGTCAGTTAAACATCCAACTCTTGATCTCAGCTCAGGTCATGATCTCACGTTGGGCTTTGCACTGACAGCGTGGAGCCTGCTTGGGTTTCTCTCTTTCTCTCTCTCTCTCTCCCTCTCTCAGCCCTTACCCCATTCATGCTTACACTTTCTCTCTTTCAAGATAAATAAACTTTAAAAAAAAGAATGTAGAATATATTTTGGCATTGAAATATCAGCTATATTATAAAAGGTAATTTGCTGAAATGATATATTGGTTTATATTTGCAAATGCTAAAACGTACATTAAAGAATGACAACTTTAGAAGTTATTTAGTCACTAGACGCTAAAGGAAGAAAAAAAGCTTCTAGATTGCTATGACTTTATGGTATATTAGTATTAAAATGCTTATATCTTAGATCTTCAGAGCCTATAAAGTATATATTTAAAACTTTTTTCAGTCTATATTTGTTCTCAAGTGTCTCTTTTATGTGATGAACTTAACATCTAGTTGCATATTTTCAGGGTCCAGAGTGCTCACCATGTGATTGTATATTTTTTAAGTTAGAATGATATTTACATTTTTTAAGGCCAGCTTAGAAAAGCTAGACTGTTTGCCAAATAGAGAAAACATCCTGAAGCTTTCAGAAGTTTTTTTAAGAGGATTATACAGGTAGTTTTGAGTTGAGAGAAATGACCGTCTTTGAAAAAGTGTCTGTTAGTTCAAGGGTGTTTTTAGTTACCACAGTTAACTTGAAACTTGGTTTTTTTAAGCCCTAAGGGAATGTTTTATAACCTTCTGTAAAGTTCAGAGTCCAACTGGCTTGCAACATTTTCAAGTTAGTGTTTTTAAATGTAACTTTACATATATTTTATCATCATATGTTATTATTGGTTATAACTTTTTTTCTTGCCTATGGAAGTCATATGTGAATTTGGGGAAATTTAGAAACATAGACGAGAGCACAAAAATTATTATAATCCCACTGCCCATAACAAACACGATTGTAATTTTGGTCCATTGCTTTTGGGTCATTTGGTCACATACATGCACGTACATATATACATATATGTGTACATATTTACACATATATGTAATTTTGAATAATTGTGAAATTAAAATTATACTTGTCTCTGCACTTAAGGTGATATTATTCCTTGAAAACATGTGTTTTAAAGGTTGGGCAGTTCTATATTATATTGGTTTATTAGTTAGGGTTGTCCAGAAAAACAGAACCAACAAGATGTGTGTGTGTGTGTGTGTGTGTGTGTGTGTGTGTGTGTGTGTAGAGAGAGAGAGAGAGAGAGAGATTGAGATGGAGAGAAACCGTGATGGGAAACCGGGCTTTATTTTAAGGAACTGACTCACATGGTTGTGGAGGTTTATCGAGTCAAAAATCTGCAGGGTGAGTTAGGCTGGAGACCCAGGGAAGAATTTGCAGTTCAAGTCCAGAGGCAGTCTGCTGACAGAACTCTTTCTTGCTTGAGGAGGTTAGTCTTTTTCTATTAAGGCCTTTAAGTGATTGGATATGGCTCACCCATATTATGGAGAGTATTCTGTTTATGCAAAGTCTTCTGATTTTAATATTAATCTCATTGAAAAATACCTTCACAGAAACATCTAGAATAATATTTGACCAACTATCTGGGTACCCTGGCTATGCCAGTTTGAAAAATAAAATTAACCGTAACAATTGGTGTACTGTAATTTTGAGTTCTGTGTCCGTGACTTGGAAAGAAAAGCTTTTCTGGGTTTTAACAATTATAATATTTCATGTAATTAAACACTTTGTACATAATAAATGTGAGTACCTGAAACTTTATATGCAAAACAAAGTCCCTACTTTCATGAGGGAAAACCTTGCAGATATCTGGGTGCAAGGCATTCCAGGTCAGGGAAAGAACACCTGCACAGACCCTGAAGTAGAAACATCCCTGGCTGGTTTGAGAATGCAGAGGCGCCAGTAGTCAACCCCGAGTGGAAGGAGGGCTGGCACTGGAGTGTTATCCGAAAGAGGGAGGCTGGTATCCTTACTAATAATCAGAGTCCGGGGGTGTGTAGATGAAATGGGGATGGAAGGAAAAATCTGCATCTCTAATCTCTTTGTGTCTCTGATTCTCTCTACATCCCCACATTGCAACTGTACGTTTTTAGGATTGTGTTCCCATTCAGTGACAGAGTTCAGTATTACCTTCCAATCCCCAGAGTCTGTGATGAACCGGAAGAGGAGACTGAAGAGTAGTTACCTATTCACCTTTGTAGTGTCCTTGGGATTCCTCATCCCATGGAAGGGCCTCCTAGCTGTCTGTCAAAAACTATCTTGGAGTCCCATGCCCAGGGTGTTCTCAAATGAACGTGAGAAGAGCTTGTTCCTTTTCGTGTGTACAGCCTGTACTTTTGTCTTGCTAGGGACTGTGGGTATTCAGTTCTTTGACTCAATTCTTCAATTGTAAAATAGTGTAACACCTTTTAGAGGGGTATTCTTTGAATATTTTGGTGTTGTGGAATTCATCTATGGCTTTCTGAGGTTTGAGGACTCCATGATCTTAAATTTATTCCAAGGAAGGTTGAGTTTATATAAAGTTTTTTTTCTCGTGACTTGGAATAGTCTGTAAATTTTAGGATGCAGCTGAGAGTTGCGGATTCTAACATCTGCTGTCATCGGAAGGTATTTCATGATCTCTCCCAGCAGTTGAGGCCAAATTTCTGAGCACTACTTTTTCCAAGTATATTTGCTGAATAATGGGTTTGGTTCTTCTTGGAACTTATAAAGTTACCTCATGGAATGGAAAAAGCAGCTTTCGCCAACAATTGGAACATATACTTGACTCTGTAACTATATTCAGCCAAACCATGTTCAGATGTTTGTACACGATGTGCTAATCGTGTGCCCGTTCTTTTGGGAGTGGTTTTGGTTAGTAATATTAGCATGCTCCATGCCCGAGCGAGGCACATACTTCACTTTGCATTGAAGCCCTAAATTACTGGGTTAAAAAATGTTGATTTGATATACTTGGCATATTGACTACTTGTTTTTTCTGAGTGTAGAGGTCCTTATGTTTTATTTAAAGTATTTTAGTTTTCTTAGCCTTTTCTAGTATTTCAATTTTTATTATGTAAGGACTATTTTATGACAATTTCTGTTCATTAATATTTTATTTGTTCTTAGTTTTCATTATATGTTGACTAATTTATGAAATTCCTTAAGGAATTTTAAAGATTTGAATATGAATTTCAAGAAACATTCTAAAAAGTCCTATTTAATACCTTATTATAAAAATTTCAAAATTCCCCCAAACTCCAGGATCTCTATTAGGGACTGCAGTGTTTGTATCTTTTCATTGGACTCAGGATGCTATATGCAGTATTTACAGATGGATTAACTGCCCTTTTATCAAAGAAATCTTTCATGGTTTCCTTATCTCACTCATCTTCCTTTATATTATGGCTTCTAATAGTTTGTTGTTTTGTTTAGAAAACAGCAAGGCTCGAAGTAATGACTTTGCTGAAAAGAATGGGCTGCAGAAATATGAATATGTCTTACACCCAAGAACTACAGGCTTCACTTTTGTGGTAGATCGTCTAAGAGAAGGTAAGCACCCATCAAAAGGCTGTGTTTTTATGGAAGTGACAACAGTTGCTGAACTTTATACATAGCCCTTTAGAATTTACAAAGCACTTTTTCATATTTTTTTCTCAAGATACAAGATGCTGTCATTTGTATGTACTAAGTTGACCCCATGTGCTAAAATGTCTTATTATGTATTCTTTATCAAAGATACCTTTATAAAAATTTTTTTCTCCTCTTGGAATAACAGAAAATGATACAATTAGATGTCATTCTCTTTTTAAATTTTTCTCAAAGTAGCAAAACTATCTGGAAAGTATCTTAACACTTATACTATCGTTCTTTATAACTTATAAAGTATTTTTGCATTCATTATTCCTCACTCCAACAAATGACTCTGGTTGGCAGGAAGGCAACTGCTTCCTCCATTTTATAGTTAAGTAGAACTGACATCCAGGGTGCTTAGTAAATTTCTATAGTCAGGGATAGAACCTCATTCTTCTGCTTCCTACTTTGTAGCTCATACTACTGCCTCACACTTCCTCAAGAGTTGTGTCTGTTTCTGGGCACATCAGGACAAGGTGATTCCACTGATGATATCACATCCATTTAAATGTTTACTTTTCATATTTGTTATATAAAAGCCAATTGTACATCTTACTGCTGCCTATTTGTATGTTTGTATATCGATACGTACATGTGTAGAGACACATAACACTTATGAATATATACGGAAAAGGAACTATCCAGAAACATGCTGAAGTGTTACTGATTTTACAGGAATGATTTAAAGCCCATAGTCACCTAGTAGAAGAAAAATCTTGTTTACGTGTTTCTGCTCTTTACTCTGATTTCTACCAAGCCATATTGTATGATGGTGGCATCTGTGACAAATTATCACCTTCATCTGATAATTGCTACATTGTCATAAAACTGCTTGTGAATTAACATGAAAGATATTGAACCATTGTATCAGAAAAGGTGTAAAGTTCTTTTATCTTTCTCTAATGGCATCATTGTTGTTCCTTTAGGGTTTAATGTGCTTTAAGGTACAAAGTATAATCTTAGTTAATAAACTCTGCCAGGATGAAGCATCTTTACAACTAAATACCCATGATTAAAAAAAAAAAACATACAGTCAATCCAAAATTACATTGGTATAGTAAACCCAAAATGTTGTTTTTAGTAGTTTGGCTTGCTCTTGAAATTCTGTGGTCATAACTAATGAGAAGTGGACTTGTGGGCTTGATGGTCACATTGTATATGAATATCGAGTGTCCATCGACCCAGTGAAGCTCCTGGAGAACACAGTTCTTCCTGCCTGCGGAATGGGACAGGGGGGCACCACCAAGTGGTGATGGGGTTTTTTTGTTTTTGTTTTAATATGTGGTACCACTTAACTGTGGCATCTAGCTTAGGCTCACCCTTCTCATTCAATAATATGTTTTCTATTTCCTCACTGATCTGATAGCCTATAGTATTTAATGATTTCTTTGAAGGTATTTCTGACATCATGGAACACATTCATCTCCTGGATTTCTCTGCAAACACAAGCATGCTGTTGGAACACATCTTTTGCTTAAAAAAAATATCTTCCTAAATGTAGGCAGGATAATAGATTATTTTATAGTGGATAAGGATATATCTGTAGAGCTCTCTGTTCTGATATCTGGAAAACATTTCAGAAGCAAGCTGATATATAACTTTGGGGAATGTGTGTTACTTAGTCATCACTCCGAGTACTAGTCAACAACCAGTGTGTAATTTTTCCTGCTAGAACTGGCAACTGATTCCCCCCACCCGCCATATCAGAAAAAGGAGAAACACAGTTAGATGGGTCTATTTACTTCAGTTAGAAAAGAATAGAATCTGTACATTTTAATAAAAAAGAAATATGATTATGATTATTATACTGACGGCAGCTAACATTTATTGAGCATTTACTAAGTACCAGGCATTAAGCCAAGTATTTCATGTGCCTAAGGTCTACTAATACTGACCATAACCATACATGGTAGTTACCATTATTAATATTTAACTTGTAGGACCAAACTGAAGCAGAAATTGAGATGAAGAAGCTTGTCAGAGTTACTGGAATCTGGCTCCTCTGACTGAATATCCATGCTCTTAAAAAATTTTTTTTTAATGTTTATTTATTTTTGAGAGAGAGTACAAGCACAGGAGGGGCAGAGAGAGGAGGAGACAGAACATGAAGCAGGCTTCAGGCTCTGAGCTGGCAGCACAGAGCCCGATGTGGGGCTCGAATTCACGAGCTGTGAGATCATGACCTAAGCCGAAGCTGGATGCTTAACTGACTGAGCCACCCAGTCTCTCGCCCCCTACCATGTCTCTTGTTTTGTAATATGATTTTAGTTAACAAAGTCTCCATTAAGCACTTTTGTAATAATAGTAAACTGAATGGTTTTCCTCAAAAAAGATTAAAAAAAAAAGAAAAAAAAGCAGCAGCTAAATGGCCAGATCATGGAGGGATGGTAGTCCCGAAGGAGGAGGTTATAGTTCTGCCTAAGATGACAGGGGAGGGAGAGTCAGGTGGAGAGTCCAGGGCAACTCTACTTTTAGGGGACGAGGTGTGTATCAAGTGAACATCAAAAGTTTCATCAAGGATCAGAGGTTAAGAGGATCTTAAAAACAAATCCAAGCTCCCGAAAGGGCCAAGCCCAGCTTTCTGATCTTTAGGTCCCCGAGATTTGCTTTTGATAATCAGTTATGTGAAAAAAGCTCTCTTTTAAAACAAATGACTATATAAATAAATTATTGCAGGGGAATCCTAGAGACACCACATATTGAAGCAGACTATTGTAAAGTATCATCTTCACTGCTCGAACTCAGTGCTGTCAGCATCTGCTTGGCAGTCGGCAGTGATGGGCACAGGAGAAGTTTAGGATATCAAGAAACTAAGGATGAAGTCCTACCAAGGAGGATTGAATAAATGAAAATACACAAGTAGCTTCTGCACCCCTGTTCAGAATATATTTCACAGAGATTAGGAACATTTAGAAGATACACATTTACCCTGAAATATAGCACCCATTCTATAATGCTATACAGATGTGTTATTCCTGTAGTAGTAACTGCAAAAGGTTTCCCTTGAGTACCTTAAATTTCACCATTAATGTGCTTGCTTTATGTTCTTGCTAGATCATAACCTTCTCGAGGGTATGGAGTGTTCTGTGCATGGTTGAGTTAAATATCTTTTCCTTTTATCTGAAAAATAAGACAAGCCTAGTGTCCTAGTGTGTTCTTCTAAGTATATATTACACTGATAGGTTATCTGTCATGGATGATTTCAGACATACCTCTAATCACAACCTTTCAGTATGTGATTGTATGTTTTTTCAGTACTATATTAATCCAGACCCAAAAGGAGTTTTCTAACTTAGAGAAAAAATGCTTTTATATGAAAAGGTTTTTTTTTAATTGACAGCTCTAATAAATTTATCAGATAATTTTAAACTTGTAACTCATTTACACCAAAAGTTAGTTATATTATCTTCATCTCTGGTGCTTTATCAGTTTTAAAATTTTTTCTTTAATGTTTATTTATTATTTTTGAGAGAGAGAGAGAGAGAGCATGAGGAGGGGAGAGGCAGAGAGAGACAAACACAGAATCTGAAGCAGGGTCCAGGCTCTGCACTGTCAGCACAGAGCCCGACGTGGGGCTCAAATCCACAAACTGCGAGATCATGACCTGAGCTGATGTCAGACGCCCAACCGACTGAGCCACCCAGGCACCTCTGGTTCTCATCATTTTCAACGATAGCTTTACTTTTCTTTGAGTTTAAATAAAGATTTGATCCCACCATTATTTGATTTTATTAAATGTTTTATAAGCCAATTACTAAGTTGTAATCATGCAATGATTACTTTCACCGTTAGGCGGCACAAATGGTTCGGGGTGAGGATAAAACACTTCATATTTGTTTGAGGGTATGTCTTGTTTAAAATATGACCTTGCTTAGTGAACACATCTACAGGAAGATAACTGACCCAACTCCACAGGGACAGAGCTGCTATGCTTGGGACCCTCCCTGACCTCCCAGACCCTTTGTATCTCTTCATCTGGCTGTTCATGCCTCTACTTTATCATAAGAATACACCTAGAAAAATCTTAAAAAATAGTGTATTACATGCTAAATTTTATGGTATATAGTGTATAAACATTTTGAATAATTATAGGAGTGTTCAGTAAAGAGAGATCATATAGTGTTGAAACACTTCACTTCTTTAAGAAGCTTAATTCCTCCTTGGACTTTCAAGACTATATGTGAGTTGGATAGGCAGAAACCACAAGGATGGCTGAGGGCGAGATAGGAAGAGTACAAGAAAGGGCATAGAGTTTGGGCCACTATGAGGCTGTGCAATAAATTAGGCACAATGAATGTGATCGAGCTAAAGACTGGTACTGTGAATAATAGATAATAGTTAAGAAGGTTGTTTGGAGCCATTGTTGAAAAACTTAACTCCTGCCCCCCAATAGCCATGTTTTTATATGTCCGTTTCTTGGTAGATCGGCTCATGTGTTAAGATTCTAAAATATCATATAGTTATATTTAAGTTTTGGGTTTTTTAAAAATAATGTTTTGGGGCACCTGGGTGGCTCAGTCGATTGAGCGTCCGACTTCGGCTCGGGTCATGATCTCACGGTCTGTGAGTTTGAGCCCCGCATCGGGCTCTGTGCCCACGGCTCAGAGCCTGGAGCCTGCTTTGGATTCTGTGTCTCCCTCTCTTTCTCTGCTCCTCCCCTGCTCATACTACGTCTCTGCCTCTCTCAAAAATAAATAAACATAAAAAAAATTAAAAAAAAATAATGTTTTTACTGTTTATTTATTTTAGAGAGAGACAGAGTGTGAGCAGGGGAGAGGCAGAGAGAGAGAGAGGGAGACACAGAATCCGAAGCAGGCTCCAGGCTCATGCAGGGCTCAAACTCACCGCAATCGGACGCTTAACTGAGCCACCCAGGCACCTCAAGTTTTGGGTTTTTTAATTCCAAATAATCCATACTTAGCTCATATGTTTATATTCTAAATATGAAAGATGCTATATTTATACTAATCTAGGGGATATAGGGTTAGTCACTAAGGAAAAAAATTCCCACTAGGTAATTTGGATCAGCACATCAGATAAAAACTCTTCAGTCTGTATTCAGGACAAGAGAATTGCTTACTTGAACCCCCAGATAATATATGTAGTATCTGGTAGTCCTGTGTTTGGCTCCCTCATTTTGGTCTACGATAATTCTCATTTACTCCAAGAAAGTTGGCACTTAGGCAGTACACCCATCATTAGATAGCTCAGTCTTCAGTGTTTTCAGAATGTTTTAATTTCTTGGACTGTTTGCTCCATGCACAACTAATAATCCATTCTGTTTCTTGCCTCTAGTGGATATATGTAGTGGGGGGCCAAAGATGGCCCGCAGGAGCCATGAGCCTCCCCCAAGACTGCATTTCGGTGACCCTTCCTAATAGCATATTCTAGGAGGCCAGGAAGAAAGGCAGACAGGAAAACTGTTGAAATATTGGGTGCACTAAATGCCATGCACTCTGACCTTTTCATGTGACTTTTTATTGCTGGAAACTACGGAAAAGGATAAGACCTTTCCCTTATGTTTAAAAAATATAATTATACAGTAGATCTTTGACATTTGCTAGAATATTTTCTGAAACCTTTTCCATTTCCCCAAATTTGCAAATATCTCTGTAGCATAGCAATGGACTCTCCTTTGAGACCGTTTTACAAAGAACAATACTTTTATCTATTTATGGTGATGAATAGACTACAACAAACTTAAATGAACCTTGGTACTCATCAGTAAGAAAGCCCATGGATCAACTAAATGACTTGGTCCTATATGTCATGAAGCAGAAATGATTTAAATTTTCCTCAGCACAATTATACGTGATTACATGTCAAAGACCTTTGGGGCCTCTCAAGTTTAATCTCTGAATGCCATGATATGCCTTTAGATCTTTAATGACATTTCTGTTGTTTTCTTTGTTCATTTTAGTTCTCTTTCATACCAGAAAATCTGAGCTGCTAATTTAGGACAGGTCTTGGCGCTGTGTTAACGAAAAGGGACAGAAGTCCGTGTTCTCTACGTGAAAGCAGCCATCTAACAAGTACCTACCATGTGCCACGCACTGAGTGGTTCACAGGTTTCTCTACCCTGCCCACACAGTACTAACCTCGGGAGCTATTTAAAATGTAGATGATCAGGTCTGGGCTCAGACCTGCTGAATGAATCAAAGTCTGGTGGTGGGATCCTGAGGTCATGTCTACCCCACCGGCCACTGTCATACAGATCATTTCATTCCCATGGCTGCGCGAGGCAGTGCTTTGCCCCATGCTACCCCTGAGGAGACCGACTCACTTTAGCGACTTGCCCAGGGTCACATAGCTGCTGAGTGGTACGCGATTTCAACTGTGCTCCATTTGATGCCAAAGCCCACGTTCTTCCCACTATGGAGTAGGTTAGTTTTTCTGTGCCAAGTGCTACAAAATGTGATCTTTTAAGATTTTTTTCTTTTTCTTCTGTCTTTCCAACTCTTCTCCCTGGTATCCTTGGCTATACTGTGCATTTTGTTTAAGTGGAAAAATACATCAAGGGTTTCAAAGATGTCATTTTTCTGCTTCCTGTATTTATCTGCTCCTTCATATCTCTAATCCTTAAGGCAAAACAAAGAAACCTGACACTCCTACCATTCTTTCAGATTGGGCTCCCGTTGTTTTCTTTTGCCACCGACCCTCAAAAAAATAGCCTGCTGACTCGATTTTTCTCAATACTAACTCACTTTCTATAAAAAAGAGATATTTTTTAATTATGAAAACAATGTATTTATTATAAAAAAAATTGGAAAGTTAATTATAAAGAAGAAAAAGGGACCTATGGCCTGGTCAGTCACATCTCAGAAATACTTGATGTGTGTCTTACGTACCTTCTGACAGAAACTCTTGCTGTGTTTTTCCACATGTATTCATACAAAGCAAACCAAATTAAGTCAGATCATATATTTTGTTTTAGAAACATTTTTAAAACTTATAATGTGTATATTTTTTCATTATCCTTGCATAATTTTTATAAGTGTATGTTAACGTATCAGATAGAAGGACCACTATTTATTTAACTAGTCCTCCATTGTTCAAAGTTAAAATTGTTTCCAGTTTACCACCCTTACAGATAATACCAAAGTATGTATAAATCTAATTATTCTCTTGGATATATTTCCAAGTCTAATTACAGAGTCAGAGAGTATACATTTTTTTAAGGTTTTTAAAAAAATTTTGTTCGTATTCTCTGTTCTATTTCAATCAGCCACCAAATTCTGATCCTGCCTTTTAGAGAGACATCCCACCTTCCTACGTTTCCACAGTGACCTAGATGGATGGGATCCCATTACTTTTCCTTTTTACTTCCCAGCTTTCTGACTGGGCACCTCTGGTTTCTTCTTTGCTAATCTATATTGCACTTGGCTCTCAGTCAGTCTTCATAGAGGGTCACTCTAACGTAATCGTGTGTATGTTTATTTGTTCAGAAAATGTTTCTTGGGCACATATGTTGTCTGGCCTGCAAGACACAGATACCAAGACACAGCCCATTCCTGTGGGTATCATATGTCTTAGAAAACAATCATAATGCAGTGCCATAAGCTGTGAAGAGAAAGTATATTCAGGACATAAAGGTTAGTTGATCTTTACTGAGAATTAAAGAATAATTAGGCATCTTCCAGGGAAGAAAGGCATTTAAATATTTGCATCACTTCCATATTCCCTGATCAGACTTTTCTATAATATGGTTCCAACCTACTTTTTAAATTTTACAACTCAGAATACCCCCCCCCCCACCCTTCATGCCTCACGAGCCAACCTGTTTGAATTAATTGACCATTCTTGACTGTGCCTTATACTTTCTGAATTATGCCTGTAGTTAAATCTGTTCAGGCTAAAACCTGTAGTGCTTTGTTCTTTTCTTTAATGATGTTCTAAGGGTCCATCCCTATTTCCCCTGCTGGCGGTCATTTGAACTATCTTTTTCCTCTCTAATAGGACTTAGTTAGCATAGTGGACCTATTATTAATAGCTGCTCAAATACATTTTACTTCTTAGCTTCCTAAAAGGATAGCAGTGGCCATGTCACCTGGACCATTTGGATAAAGATTTTATTACTAAATCCATTTAATACCTTTCTATCCATATCTTACTTCCCCTCCTAGCAACAACTGGCATTGTAGATTCTTCTTGAAATGCTTTCTCCCTTGGGCTTCTCATTTTTTCTCCTATATCTCTGGCTACTTCTCAAGACTCTTTGGTAGAGTCTTCCTACCTGAGTGTCCCTTCAGTGTCTGTGTTCCTCATAAGGCTTGGGTTCCTTTATTTGCCCACTCCATGCCACTCAGGTTGGTGGCTTAAATGATCATTCCATATGCTCTTGGCTTGAGTTTAAATCTTTTGTTCCTAAAGCCCTTTCTTAGTGCAGAGCGATACGTGTGACCTTTGCCATTTGGAGGTGCTGTAGACACTTCACAGTGTTGAAAACTGAACTTGTCATTTCCCCCTACACTGCTGTTCCTCCCATATCCCAACACCACCAGATGCTATCACTGTAATGATGATAATGGTAATAATAGCTGAGATTGTGTACTTGTGTGCCAGGATTATCCTAAGTGCTTCACATGAACTAAATCATCTCATACATGAGGAAACCGAGCTACAAAGAAGTTAAATAATAGTCCAAGACTTCCACCTACGCAATGGCAGAGCTAGGAATCTAGCTGTGGAGCCATCACCTTAAGGGCTGTTTATCATTGATTCAGTTACTCAAGTTACAGCCTAGGCGTCATTCTTGGATCCACCCCGTCTGCTTCTCTCGCGTGCAGTGACATCCCGACCAGTGCTTTTGGATTCTCTCCCTTTACTCTCACTCAGATTCGTTCTTCTCTTTTCATTCTCCCTGCCATTATATCTCCCCTGAATTACAGTATAGAAGCTCACCTGGTCTTCCTAGTTCTGGGCTTGCCTTAACCAGTCCTTTCTCCATGTTGTACTGGAACGTCAAGCTTTTTCTAAATGAGCGTGGCAGCACACTAAGTTAGGTGCTCAGGCTCCAGAGTCAGAAGACCTAGGCTAGAACCCTGGCATCACCAGAATTAGCAGTGTGCCTCAGCAAGCCTTACTTTCATCATCTGTAAAATGGAATAACGGTGCTTACTTTGTAGGACTCTTAAAAGGACTCAGTACAGTACATAAAGCACTTAGCACAGTGCCTGGAAAAGAGCAAGCACTCAATAAATGTTACAGTGCAAACCTGATTCTGTCAGCTCCTGGCCAAAACCCGTCCTGGGTTTCACAATGCTCCAGGGTTAAATCTGCTTTCTTTAGGGGCAGCTGGGTGGTTCAGTCAGTTAAGTGTCCAACTCTTGATTTCAGCTCAGGTCATGATCTCATGGTTGTTAGATTGAGCCCCGTGTCAGGCTCTGTGCTGATAGCATGGAGCCTGCTTGGGGTTTTCTCTTCTCTCTCTCTGCTCATGCTCTCTCTCAAAATAAACATTTTTTAAAAATCTGCTTTCTTTAACATGATTTTCTAGGCCCTCCATGACCTGGTCCTTGCTTAGCTTTCTGGCCTCTCTCCGTGCTCCTTTGTTGTCCCTTTAGTCCTCGCCTTCCTGAACTGCTTCCCATTCCCAGAGTGCACAGTACTCTGAGCCTTCCCTACCAGGGGATAGCCCCTCCTGGCCTCATTCAGGAAGCTTTCACAGCTGTCTTAGACTTCTGTGTTCCCCATATGAGTGTTTTCCTTCCTCTACCTGCCCTGCATAGATGTTTTACTGTGTTATCGTTTGTCTGTTTCATCTATTAACTTTCAGTGTCTTGTCCATTAGAATCAAGTCTGTCTCACTGACCGTTTTTATCTACAGCCTTCAGCATAGGCATAGCATATAAGTGTTGTGAACCCATCAGCTAACTGGTTGATGTATTTTTATACCCTGCTCTGTTCCCATAAAGAGTTAAAGTGGGAGACATAAATATGTATGCTACAATGATAGCAGCACCACAATATTAGGGAGTTAAAGGGAAAGTAAGGGTGTAAGACTGGTATACAAAATATATGCTATATGGTTAATACACAAAATATATAAGGTTCTGTGTTCTTATAAAATATGGTTCCATAAATTGGCTCCGAGCTTTCTGGTATCATCTCTAGGGGGAAACTGGATAGTATCATTGACAAGTCTGTAAGATTAAAGCAAATCATATGCTCAGAAAAAATGGGACCATTTGTGAAGGACTTGAAAGATCTCCCATGATTCGTCACAAAAGACACTGTGGACTGTTGTGGCCAGCCTCCTTGCTGCATCCTTATGTTAAATGTCACACATAGCCTCAGAGCATTCATCCACATTGGCTGACAGCAGAACGAGAAAGAGCAGTTCAGTAAAGACAGTCTCCTAAGAGGCCAGAACATCCGGCTGTGTGTGATTTAGAGTGTCTCAACTCTGAAGGTTTGGAGAGACTGCATGTCTTTAACCTGTTCTCCATGATTGGATTTCACTCACTGAGGTTCAGGTATGAATTAGTTCACACAGAGTTTGATTATTCTTCCTCAAGTATCTGTTCTACAGATATCTTGTATCACGAGTTTAAGCGTGGGGCTAGGGGCTTTTACTAATAGGATTCTCTTAGGGTTGTTGAGGAGCCTACTGAGTGAAGCCTCCTGTGTGAAGTGAAGGCAGCCTCACCTCTGAACCGAGGTTGGCCAGTGTGTTTCTTATAAGACAGTTGGGGTCATGTCCTCCGCAATGCTTAACAAAACAGTGCCTTGCACATAGTCAGTGGACCATTGCCCAAAGCTCAGTCCTTGTGTGTCTGACCTTCTTGGACTTGTTTCTTTCTGTGACATCTTGCCCTCTCTTCAGTCCAGTCATGTGGAATATACTTTTCTCATGCAGTTCCTTTTCATAAACTGTTCCAGTCACCTGGGCAGCTCCTGTTGATCCTTCAAGAGAGTTCAGATGACTGTTCTTCCTCACACAGTCTCCTGGCTTCTCCGGGTTATTGGGGCTCCCTCTTCTTACCCTCATTTATATGTTTGTCTTAATTACTTCATCCTCTTTTTAAATTTTTTTTTGTCTCTCCCTTGGACTCTGAGTTCCTTTAGGATAGATACGGTGTCTTGTTTATTTTTGTATGTGAGCCCCTAGGACACTGTCGTGAAGATTACAGGTACTCAGTATACTTATGGTTTGTGCAAATTTTTGTAGAGGATCTATTTTCAGCATCTTATACATACACACTTGATACACTTGTTTATGCACCTCTGACTAGTAATGCCCCTACCACCCTCAGTCTAGCGATCACTCAGATATTAATTCGCATGGACTCTCTCATTGCAACAGAGGAAAGATTTGTGGCAGTGTTGGAGGGCCACATAACACAGGCAGGTGCGCATTTGATAATAAATGCTATCTTAATACAGTCTTTTTTTTAATTACCAAAGGACAAAAGTAAAGGTGATTTTTGTTGTTCTTGTTTTTCAGATTACCTATGCTTTTATAAGGGACATTAACGAAAGCAAGTTTTTAACTTACATGAACAAGGTCTTGGCATTTGATCATGTAAAAATTAGTATGGATTTGGGGTTCTTGGTTTCCCAAGTTTATCAGTATTTCCCTACTCAGTGAGTTTCAGACTCTGAGATAGTGCTAGAGAGATAATCATTGCAACCTAGGGCCTCTCTGTACTACTTGACTTCAGTAGGAGGAAACTCTTGCCCTGGGCTATCTGCTGTTTTCTGACACCAGCCAGCTATAATAAATGCCTACTAGTGTGGAAGGTAGGCCCGGATGACCACGGGCACAGGTCTTGTGGCACCATTAATATATATTCTGGTATTAGTTAGATTATCATTTTCATAGGGGAGTGAAAATTATATACATGGTATATTTTACTCACTCAAAAGGCTTGTCTTTGCCTAAGTATTGATGCCCTTACAGTGTTTATATTATTTTCTTAAGAGTAACATGCTGAAAACTGCTGATAACTGTGACACTTAAAAATATGTTTATTTTAGAATTCAGCATTGTGGAAGAAGCTGCGTAAGTAAAATTTGTGGAATTGCCTTTGAGTGAGAACTCTGACTGTACATTGATTGCAAACAATATTGTTACATACATTAACAAGCGACAGTAGAGGACGCCAGTACCACTCCCTCACGAGGCTCGAGTCCCCGTGTGGCTGCTACACACTGTTTTCCTGTCCTTATGCTGTTGTATTGAAGCTAATTGTAAGAATTTCAGTACAAATGCAAAATGCATGTAGCAATATGCTTTAGTTTCCTGTTAATGTGAAAATCAAAATTTATTCTCATGCAAGTTGAATTGTTGGCCTGAATCTAAACCCTCTGGATCCATGAATCCAGAAATTCATCTTAACAGGAACTTATGATTGCCTTTTGGTTTTATATAGTATATAATTTCTTTGCGGATAGATTTCTTTTTTGGGTTTGTCCAAAAAAGTTTTACTTGGTTTCTCCTTTATTCTGGGCGTGTGTCCATTGCATTATTTATAAAAGGTTGTACCTTTTCTCTTTTAGCTTTACAGATTTTTTTCTTCTGTATTAAAAATACTTATTCTGTATTGTTTCCCACTTGGTAAGACCTTTTCTTATTTTGTTTTTAAATAAATTGGTGTTTGTTTTGAGTATCGCAAAGGTATTGTTAACACAGACCTCGCTGGTGTGTGTGCCTCTGCTCATGCACATGCAAACCAAGTTCACATGCCTTCACTTTTTATAAATAGATGGTGAAAAATCAGCCCTACAAGAACATGAAACTAAATACTGTAATTTTTTACTTATTAATGTTGAAAAATTCCTGGAGAGCTTTCTGAATGAATCATTTTCTCTTTTTCTGCAGAAAATATATATATATATTTTAACGTTTATTTATTTTGGGGGCAGAAAGAGACAAAGTGGAAGCGGGGGAGGGGCAGAGAGGGAGACACAGAATCTGAATCAGGCTCCAGGCTCTGAGCTGTCAGCACAGAACCTGATGTGGGGCTCAAACTCACGGACTGCGAGATGGTGACCTGAGCCAAGGTTGAACGCTTAACCGACTAAGCCACCCAGGCGCCCCTGCAGAGAATATTTTTATATGTGATATAAATCTCACTTCTATATAATGTCATTATATATATATCTTATAACATAGGCACCCTACACTTATCATCTGATTGCTAAATGCACCCAAACTCACTTTGTCATGAAATCTAGACTCAGCAAAGCATGTCTTGGCACAGTTGTTACAAGCTGGTCCGTCTGTACTGCAGTAAGGGCAAGATGAAAGTATATTAGGAACTTGCTAAAATTAAGTTGCTTTCTCCTAACGGAGTTGTGTGGGAGAGGAAAGCATATGTGTCCTCGATGGCTTTCATTCCTTCTGTACAGAAGTATTCCATTTGAATACATAAAGCACATTCCAAGTATTCTCCTACTTGGTAGGATTACCGACTTAGAGAATCTGTCCGAGCAGACACATACACTCTGCGTGCCCATTTGAGTGTGCTTATCCTGTCATAATAACTTCATGCAAATACTTTTCATTATGGCCTCGTTGTCTTTTTCGTAGGAAATGATAATTGAAAGAGAAAGCAGAGTAACCACTGACTTACATTTATTTCTCAAGTTTTGTTTTATAAAGTACCTTTTCCAGTTATAGTCTCATTTGGATATAATAAACAAACAGTAACCTATGATGTGCTAGATTCTTTCTATTCTAACATTTACATTTATATTTTCTAAGAGAACAATAGCTGTCTTAAATCTTAGGACAGCAAGTGTCCTGTTTGTGCCCTTCTTCTTGGTCTTTGTTGTTCTCTTGTTCATGTTACAGGCCTGTTTGGGGGGACTAAGATACTTTTTCCAACAAAGACTTCAGTCTGTCTGTGATTCCTTATTATACAGAACACGTTTTAGAAGAATTTACAGAACATGAGTATTATAGACTGAGCATTTCTAGCTATGAGGGTGCTATACAGTTCCTTAGATGATAATGTGAGATATTTGTGTTAAGAGTTGTGTGTTTTTTTGGTAGGTTAAAGCTACTTTCTTTAAAGTGATAGTTTATATTGCCAAACACTGTCCATTCTTTGGAATAATTCTGCAATGTATACATGTCTGAAATGTAGTTTGTAGCTTCCTGTGGCAACTTGTGACAGAACTCTTGAGTCTGTTGTACAAAAGTTTTAAAATCCTGTATTCATAGTTTATGATTTGTATTTCCCATTTCCTCATAGGTTTGGAATGGCCTGTAGCAGAAGGTCACATAAGGAAAACATGGCCCACCATGCCAAAGTCAGGTATTAGAGCGTGTGTGTGCAGAGGCCTGAAGGGAAGGCATATTGTTACCCAAACTAAGAGAAACTGCCCTAGTCAAACACGAACCTTAGCAGTGACCTTCTTAGGAAGTCAAGGCACAAGGGGCCTTCCTACATTTCACTCACTGGGTGTGAAGTTCTTGGTGACTTATGAAGATAATGCACTAATTTGTAGCAGAAGAAGCAGTGTTAGTCAGTGTCTGCCCTGCCACAGTCATCACTGCTCTGGGCGGCAAATCCGATTGAGCTCCTCAACCAGGTAACCAGCGGTCCTCGAAACTGGACAGCCGACTCGATCCTATTTTTGCAGACTGCCCTTAGATGTCATTATTATAGACAGTCTACCACTTGGCCGTGCCTTGCTTCCGCTCAGGAGAGCAACTTCGTACTGTTGGTGAGAATACATGGAAATTACTTTGCATAATCTTTTCTGTGTACTAAGGCTTACTTGCTTTCCTCTAGAACAGAATTTTAACAAGCACAATAGGTTCATAATAGTCAATCCAGATAAAGTTTCCAAGTAGTTTACCAATTTTTTTTTTAATGTTTATTTATTTTTGAGAGACATAGAGGCACAGTGTGAACAGGGGAAGGGCAGAGAGAGATAGGGAGACACAGAATCAGAAGCAGGCTCCAGGCTCTGAGCCATCGGTACAGAGTCCGACGCCGGGCTCGAACTCACAGACCGCGAGATCATGACCTGAGCTGAAGTCGGTCGCCCAACCGACTGAGCCACCCAGGCGCCCCCAATTAATTTTTTTAAGTTTATTGTGAAGGGGGTGGGGAGAGAGCGTGCACACGCGAGTGGGAGAGAGGCAGAGAGAGAGGGAGAGAGAATCCCAAACAGGCTCTGCACTGTCAACACACAGCCCAATACAGGGCTCTCGAACTCATGAACCGTGAGGTTATCATATGAGCCAAAACCAATGGTTGGGTGCTTAACTGACTAAGCCACCCAGGCATCCCACCAATTAATTTTTGTTAAAGAAATTAATAACCTTCTCGTCAGTAAAAACAATATATTGGTTCCAATATTAGTTTCCTTAGTAATTCAAGTAGATTGCACCCACCACTTACGTTACTAAATCAAGTCACAATGAAGGCTTATATTTTAATAGGTTGATTTAATGGAGATGGGCAGTGGTAAAAGCTGAAGTTAGGAAAGACTTGATAGGAAACATTGATTTTTGTTTAGACTTGACAGGTAAATAGAGTTTAGGCAAAGAGAAACATTATAAAAAACTTGTCCCGTAATGTATTATCATTAAAATTGTGACTAAAAGTGTCTATATTTAAATATTCATTTTTTAATATTTATTTTTGAGAGAAGGAGGGAGGGAGGGGCAGAGAGAGAGAGAGGGAGACAGAGGATCCAAAATGAGCTCTGCGCTGACAGCAGAGAGCCTGACGTGGGGCTCAGACTCATGAACTAGGAGATCATGACCTGAGCCGAAGTGGGATGTCTAATCAACTGAGCCACCCGGGCGCCCTTGTTTTTAAATATTCTAAAGAAAGTATCTTTCTGTTAAAGGTATATAGCCTGAATCTTAGATAGGACCCGTGTTTTTTATTTAATACTGTGTGATCAAGGCATGCTAGTGACAGCATCAGAATAAAAACTAATGAGCACCTCCCTGTGCTCACATTTAGAAGGTTAGAGTAACACAAACAAGTTATGAGGGTAGAGAAGCATTGTAATGAGCTGGCAGAGTAAGGGGGAGGGTTAGATTGAAGTAGACCTCGAATTAGATCTTTTTATTTATTTCGAGAGACAGCACAAGCAGAGGAGGGACAGAGGTGGGGGGGTGTGGAGAAAGAGAATCCCAAGCAGCCTCCTCACTGTCTGTGCAGAACCTAAAGCAGAGCTCCATCTCATGAACACTGAGCTCATGGACTGAGCCAAAGTCGATAGTTGGACCTTAACTGACTGAGCCGCCCAGGTGCCCCAGACCCTGAAGTAGATCTTGAGGAGTAGTAGGATTTGATTTGGTGAAGGAATTGAGAGAACAGTCAGGGCGGAAGGTGCAGCAGTGGAGACTGGCCTGACTGGAGGCCAGAGTTCATCTTTTTAAGTGGTAAGATCTGAAGTTAGAGAGGTTGTCTTAGTTGTCATGAAGCCTCACTTGTAACAAAGTAGAAATTAAAGGGAATCAGAAATCCAAAAGTAGTATTTATGACTTTATAAACAGTCTGGGGCTGGGGAGTAAGTGGTTCTCTTCTCAGTATTAGAATACTAGAGAAACTTCGAAAACAGTTTACTACTTATTCTCAGATAAAGTAAGATCTGTTGGCTTGGTCATCATCACAGTCATTGCCAGAGTCCTACTTTGAGATTTCTGAATTACGTGCAGTTTAAAGGAAGAATCCCATAAAAGTAGTCGCATCTCATTTTTTTTTACGTTGCTTTTGATTCATGAGTGAGGTATTTACAGACTGTATGGTGGCATATAGTAGGAAGAAAGTATGATTCATCCTAATTACAAAACTGTTTCCTAAGAAAGAATCATGGGACAAATGTCTTATTTGTGTTTTTACAAATGGTTTTGAGACTTTAAAAAACATCTTGGCTTTTCTGTATATGGCTATAAATGGCCACGATTTTATATTTGCAAATCTTGATTTCATCTAAGTCTTTTTCAGCAGTAATTGGCCTATTAGCAAGGTCAGATGCTCCTGGACTTTAAAGGATTCGTTCCCTGGAACATGTGCAACTGCTCTGAAATTCTAGATGCCAGTGGAATCTATGTTTGCAGAATCCCACGGGTGCAGCAACTACTCTTGGCGAGAGTAGTTTCTCACTACTGAGGGTTTCAGAAGCCAGATTTGAGTGGTGTGAAGATGGATGTGAGTGGAGAGAGCAAGTTTAGGTGACTCCTCCAGGGAAGTTGCTGATAAAGGAGAGGACAGAGCTGGAGTATAGTCACTAGAAGGGGAAGCTGCATCAAGGAGGACTGGGGAAGTATTTTTAAAGGCGGAGAAAATTCAGTAGAGAAAAAGCTAAAAGCTGAATGGGTTCATGACAGAGCAAATTTTCCCAGAAATCCTGAGGGGACAGGAACAGAAGCAAAAAAACAAAAGGATTCCTCATTTGCTAAGGCAGGAAGCAAGGCTGAGCTTGAATACATGTTTTGGTTTAGGGAGTAGGTGGTCAGACAGTGAGCCATGCTTTGATGAAAGACTGTCCTGTCACATCGGAGGTCAGGTAATGTGATGATGATGGTTGGGTGCGTGGGACACAGGTGATTAATGAGATTTTGGAATACTTGCTGTGGAAAGTAAGGAAAGGAAGCTGATAAAAACAAGTGAAAGCATAACTGAGTTGTTTGACCTTGGGCTACAGGCCCCGCCTGACTTCCCAGACTCCCCACCGCAGCTCTGAGCCCCATCCAGAGTGGTGACTCACTCTGCCTGCACTGGCCTCACTCCCCCCACAGCCTGCAACACTTCCGTCTCTTCTCCTTTTGAACAGACCCACGTGTTCCTCTATGTCCAGCTTCAGGTAGATATGTCTCCATCTCTTCAGCTGCAACACTGAGCCTCTTCTACAACAGTTGAACCACATTTAAGAATCAAATAGCTTGCAAATTTATCTTTGCTAGATTGTAAGTTCCTTTGGAGCAAGAATCGTGGGTGTGTCAGCCTGCCATATGCGCACCTCCCCCCACCTCTCTCTCTCTCTCTCTCTCTCTCTCTCCCTCTCTCTCTCAGTGCTGCTGTACTGTTTGGTAACTACTGAATGACTAAATTGAGACAAATCCACTGCAACCACATTGTAGGAGAGAATGGTGGCCCTCTATAGGAGGGTAAAGTTTGTCAGAATTCTTTACCAGACTAATACCCCAGAGGCATTAACTTGGAGAATGCTTTTTCCTCTAGGTATTTAACTTCCCTCTCCCACTAACAGTGAAGTATGTTATATTTGTAGGTGATTACTCTAACTCAGTGGCTTAGGTGGTTTGGTGTTTAGATTATTTGTTTTTTCCTGTATTATCTCTATTCTTCTCAACATCTAATGTGCCCACCTTTGTTTATTATGCAGCTTTTACCTTGCCTTTTCTATTGGTTAGGACCCTCATGTCATAATATGCCATCCATGCAAAGATTAGGCTTCCTTTTTAAATTCTTTTCTAGTTTCTTGCTCAGTGATTCACTTGCTATGCTGAAGGAACTTTGTGTACCAGCTTGAACATTTTACAAGGTTTGGCTAGGAGAGGGACACTTACCCTGGAAACAACAAAGAGGCAGCAATTACAGAAAATGGTAGTGTTAGACGTAGCAAAGTACGATGGAGCACGCCTGAGAGTTCTTAGCCTTTATGAAGCTTGATTCCCATTGGCTAGGTGCTCATAACATTTGCATAAATTGAAGAACATTGTTATTCTCACATAAAGGTCATCCTTTTTTTATATCACTTCAGAAATCTTAATAATTCACATCTTTGTATTCTGACCATTCTTCCTGCCCTATAAACCAGTTCAACTTATTTTATGCTCTTACTAGCTGTTTGGTGTTTTTATCTAAAGTGTTGGCCTACACAAATTTAAGATATAGCTAAGTTAGCCAACAGATAGAACTCACTATTTATTGGGTGTTAATTAGAAGGACATTACTGTGGCCTGTTGTTAAAATAAAGCTCAGTATAGTTGGCCCTTGAACAACACAGGGGTTGGGGACGCCACACACATCGCCCTGCACAGTCAAAAATCCACATATAACTTTGACTTCCCCGAAATTTAACTACTGATAGCCACTAGAAGTCTTATATTGATAACATTCACAGTCCACCTTACTGCCTTCATTAAAACATAGCTATCTCCTGATCTCATGCTTCTGTCCTCTTGCCCTCCCAAGTGAAAGCTGTTGTTGCTTGTCAGGTCTTTCTACCTTAGGAAGTTTTCTTCACCTCTGACCTATACACCTTGGAGCTTAAAAAAAAAAAAAATCACAGAAGATCTCATTTCTCTGAGGCTTTGGCATCTAAATGCAGGAACTTTTATTCCTCTGGATATCAGTCGTCCTTTCTGTCTATCCTCTTCCTCAGTCCTCCCTTCACCGGAGGGAAGAGACTTAGCACCTGGCTCCGCCTGCCTTCCTGCCTCTGATCTAGCCCTCTTCCCAGGTCACCTCACTATCAACATGTGAACACATTTAGCTTAGTGTCCTGCTCTCCCCATTATCCACACTAGTTCGTACTGTCGGAGCTGCTCCAACTGTGAAACATTAAATTTAAACACCTCATTTTCTGGCCATAGTTTGTTATAACTCTAAATTGTTGCCCCCGTAGCTGTTCTCATTAATACCTCCATCACTTAATGCCTTTATTCTTTTCCCCACTCATAGAGAGAATTCTAAGACTTCTGAGATGTTTTCCAATTCTAAGATTTGATGATTTTCTGAAATTTCAGGAATCTTCAGTTCTCTGTGTTTGTAAAACTTCTAGTCAATTTGTGGTTATTTAAAAAGTAGTGCTTTTTAAGAAAAAAAAAAGTCGAGACTACAGAATACAACATCTCTCTCATGCAGTTACTATAATTTCAAAGAGATTATTTTTAGTAACTATTTGTTGTTATAAATTTTCTCAGAAATAGAAAATACACTAGGGAAACTTTAAATAGAAACTAGCTGTACTGAATTTAAAGATTCTAAGATCTGAAGATACAGACTTTGATGTATTAAGTTGTCTTTTGAAGTTCTGAAGTCTGAAAAGTCCTCTTGTAATATCCCAAGGTTTTAGATCTATAAAAATAGATTATCTAATTTAACTTTTCAAAGAGGGTAGGATGACAAAGTAATAAGAGAAAATGGAAAGAAACTGTGATAAAAGAATTCAGCAAAACATGAATAGATTAGAATTTCCTCCTTTTCCTAACAATATATAGTATGAAGAACTCCATTGTTTATGGTCAGGTTTTTTTAAACACCTCTTCCTTTAGACAAACTATTTGATTCTATTAAGCAATTTGTTTTTTATCCAAAAGTGTTTAAAAGATAATTGGCCAGGGGCACATGGGTGGCTCCATCAGTTAAGCATCTGACTCTTGATTTCGACTCAGGTCATGATCTCGCAGTTCATGAGTTCGAGCCCCTTGTCAGGCTCTGCACTGATCGTATGGAGCCTACTTGGGATTTTCTCTCTCTCTCTCTCTCTCTCCCCTTCTCCCTCTCTCTCTACCCCTTCCCTATTTGCTCTCTGTCTCTGTCAAAATAAATAAATAAACATTTTAAAAAAATAAAAATATAATTGGCCAGTCTTTATGGTGTTGTAGTCATTCTAAATATCTCAGATTCTTTTTAGCCTAAAGATGCAGATTAGAGACCATTCATACCAACAGTCCTGTCCTGGAGCCCCTCCAGCCCTCAACCTTGGCATTTCTCACTAATATTTCTCCTGGGTCTGACCTCCTGGTAGAAGTCTGTTCTGCACTCGAGGAAGCTACTTGACCAGGTCATGTCATGGTCAGCAAGGGCCATGGATATGGCTTCGCTGCTCAGGGCTCCCCAACCTACCCACTCCCAAGGGCCATGTGGCCCTGTACTCCCTTGGGTGTGACGAAAGGCCCTCCTGGAAAGAGTTCTATCTGCTTTTAGTTAGCGTCTGCTCACCGCCTAGTACTCAGACCTAATCCTTGGGGGAAAACACCTCGCCCTCCTTCTCTGCCTTCTTTTTAGCAGTTTCTGCTCCTGTGGCCGGGCCCCAAACGTCCTCTGCAGAAGCCTCTTGGCACTGTCGTGGTCATAGATGGAGGTGCAGGGGGCAGAAGAGCGGAGGAAAAGTTCTGTTGGCGGCTTTGCTAGAGCTGTTGGGAGCCAGACGACTCCAGGGCTCCTCAGACTCTCCCCTCACCTTTTCGTCCCCCAACCCCCATTTCATCCAGCTGTAGCAAACTAATGAAACACTCAAAGAAATCTACCCAAATAAAGCTACACGAAAGTTGTTAAAAATATCTTTCCTTTCCAGTATGAAGTGCTGCAAACTTGATAGGTAAACAAGATTTTGGTAAACGGTACATTTTGTAAATTCTGCAAATTGGTTATTTGGCATTTTGATCCTTTAGCAAATTGGTCTGCTTTCCAGTGCATCAGATATTAAATCTCAGGTTCACTTGGGACTTCCTACTGCCATAGCTCTTTCATGACAGTGGGCTTCAGAACACTTTTTAAATATTATATAATGTCTTCAATTGAAATGTTGTTCCGCATTTAGTTTTATTGAGAACAAAATGTTGTCATCTCTCTGGGGTTTATAATTGGCATTTGCAACACAATTACCGTAGTTCTTCCAGGATACAGGGTTACTTAGAGTGCTCTGCAGCGTGGCTGGAGGCTGACCTTATTTTCATTTCTTTTTTGTTGGACACACTGAGGAAAGGGTGATAGCTGGAATATGTTTATCCTAAGCTTGGAGCATAACTGAGGGCTACTGCGTGAAGGAGAGAAAGTAGAGAAAAGGGACAGTGTATTACCATTTACTAAAGACTTAAATTTCACATGCAGCTAAGTGAGAATATATTTTTCTCCTGTTCACCTAGTTTCTAAATTATAGAACCATTGATGTCCGTTCTTTAAGCTAGTATTAAACTAAATTGAATTTATGTATTAACACTGCAGGAAAAAAAAAATCCGCAAAGCAATAAAACAAAACACAACCGTGTGTGCACATACATAGATACAACTATAAATAAAAAGCTATTTTAGATATATTTTTTATTGCAAGCTTATTAAAGTCTCCGATGGTGAGGGACGAACTTTCACCCACTAATGTTGTAATTCTCTTCGGGCCTGTTGCCTCTCCTATAAGCTTTCTTATGCCTTTTGTTTTCTTTGGTAAATTAGGGCCAGGATTCTTTCTTGCTGTTCATTCAACATTGGAAAAGGGACCCTTGTAATAAAATTCAGCGTCCAAGAGGCAATTCTAAGTTTTCTACCTTCTGTGTGGCATATTCAATTTTATTTTATTGAACTGTTTTGAAACAGAGGTGATAATTATGTTTCCTCATGAGCGAGAGTTCAAAAACATCTGCCCTCAGTGCTGCCCTTCTGGTGCATTTGATTATGTGATTGTCCTACTCTTCCTCTTTAGAGAAAACTTTTGGAACCTGCTGTATCTCTAAGAATTCTGGATCCTTCTGCATAGGAAAGGCCTTCATCCAAATAAACCCCTAGGGATTCTAGAACATTTGGAGGTGAAGATGTGGTTTAAAACATCACTTCGAAATAACTTTTGCCAGCTCTTTACTTTCAGCTTCCATCATTGACCTTATAATACTCTAATGAGGGTTTTGAGAGGTTACTTTTTAAATAGGAAAAAAGGTAGTTGCTTACTTATTCTTTAGAGGAAGTGACTTTATAGGTGGCAAGGAGATCACTCGGTTTCCAAAAAGAAGAATGCATTAGAAAGAATGTGAGATTTGATGGCCCTACCAAGAGGCAATAAACCTATTTATTACCTACTTTTATGTAAAGGTGAGCCTTATCTATATTCTGGGAGTGATAAGTCAGGACTCCTACACAGAGGAGGGTAATTAATAGGCAAATTACAAATTTTCTTTGCAATGGAAACTTGACATTAAAACAGATCATCTTAGGTTTTACTGTTTGAAATTCAGTAGGAGTTTCAGGAACTAATTGTATAGCAGCGGGTAGTAGCATGGAAATAAATATACATAGAAAACTCAGATACTCAAGCATACAAAAGGGCCAGGTCAGTTTATGTTTGCACAAATAAAACAAGATCTGAAGGTGCCACCTATCGTATTAAAACAAGAAAAAATAATACTAATAAACCAGCAAGGCTATGCCTAGCCAAGGCTAATTAGTTTGCCATCCGTTACTTGTCTAGATATCACTAATGGAATACACTGTGATTTGTAACGTCAAAGCATGCTGTCAGTTACAGGTTTCATGTTCTAAAATGTTCCCCTTTTCTCAATCCTTCAACTTAGAGGTAAAATCAGATAGTTGATTGGCAGTTTGCTTGGCATTTGTCAATCAGCAGATAAAATAGTGCTATTCCCACAGTTTAGGGCATTGTAAAAACAGTTTGTAATACTGAAATGTATTGCTTACAACCATAGGAGAAAAACATGTTACTTTCCAAACTAGAGTGTGATGATCAGTGGGCTAAACTATTCTCCCTGTCACATCTGTAAAAGGAGGATACCGCCTCTTGGGGCTCCTGTCAGGAACAGGTGACATAACCTGAATCAAGAGCTTCACCCGGTACCTGGACCATGCTTGGTGTTCTGTAAATACATCATCATGAGTATTACTAATTATCTGTTCACGTACAGATTTCAACTGCCGTGCCTTGAGTTTAGCATTGAACTTAGGAAGGAGAATATTTATATTGCATCCTCCAAAGTCAACAAATGGAAGTCCTTCTTATTGCATTAAGTAAAATGACATGTTCCTTTAATTTTTAAATTTAGGTTATTGTCTACAAATGTTGAAAACAAGTGTTTTATAGTCTCTGTGTTATAGGTGGAGTGTTATGGCCACTGACAGAGGAAATAATCCTACAGTTGTTTTTTAAGCACCTGCTATAACCAGGCCCTGAAGCTACAACAGTTAATAAAACATAGGCCTGTCTTGCAGAATAGCCTAAAGCCCATAGACTTTTAGGTGAAATGAACATATGAACAATTAATAACACTATATGCCATTCTACCTTTAATTTTCTCTTTGCCTTAAATGTCCCCGCTAGTCTAGAGGTCAATAGCTAGACACCTTGAAAATGGGGTTTGGCTGTTGCTCTTAGAAATTTCCTTGCCTCACCCCCTCCATCATAGTTACTCATTCCTTTCTTTGAATGTCTCTGTATCTCATACATTCTTATATCAGTGCTCTTGTAATTTGTTTATTTCCATGCCTGTCTCTCTTACTGGACTATTAACATCACGAGAGTTACCATCTTTGGGATCCCAGCTCCCAGCACGGCACTTAGCGCCTCCCAAGTCCTCCATCAGTGTGAATGACTGGATACTGTCTATTCTTCCTTCTCCAGTCCCTTTCCCATATTCCCCCATGCACCTTGAAAAGAAGTGATGGGACATCAAACACCTAAAGCGAAACTCATTAGTAGGAAGGAATAATAAATTATGAAGTTGATTGATAGGAAAACATTTTTCTTTCCTGGCTTAATAGTTATAGTCATGTATAACAAAGGCCTATTAATGTGACTTTGAGTTCAGAATGAATTACATTGCTTATAGAAGAGGATTGAAATAAATCATCATTTCATGTATGAAGAAGGAGATTGCCAAGCAGAGAATGGTGTGAATAAAGCTGATAGATGATTGTTTAATTCATTTCATACATTTTAATAGCACTCATTTGATTATATTCAGTTACGATATTGATTACAAATGATAACGAGAGAGTTGTCTGTTTGTTCAAGTACATCTAGTAGGAACTGTTATTTGCCAACATAGTAGTTTCCTTTAACAGAATACACTTAAAGCAACAAAAATGCCATTTTTTAAGAAGTCTGAACTGGAAAATAGTTCCTCATCTTCTCAGTTAACCCAAATTAAATAGCTTTTGAACTCCTTACTCTCAGTGTTGAGTGGCTATAGAATAAATGCTTAATTGAAGGACCTTCGTAATTTAAGATCGAATCCAGTATATCAGTATATTCTGGCATATGGATCATAGGTTCTACATATCCCTTTAAAACCAATATTCAGTATTTAGGATAAAATTAACCACCAAAGAATGCTTTATCTACAAGGATTTTACAGATGTATATGAAACCGTTAACTATTCAGAAATCACTCTCAGCACTTGAAAATCTACTTTTTATGAGATGCAACTAAATGACGAGGTAGATCTAAGACTTTGTTAAGTAAAAAGAATTCCGTTTACTACTTATGCTGATTTTTGCTTTAGTGTTGTCTTTTCCATGATTCTACATCACAAAAATATTTTGGAGTAATGTTCTAAGTCTCAAGGAGGTTTTTCCTGGTTGACTATATTTGTTATTTGAAAACTAAGGTTATTTGACATTTATACTAAAATGATGTGTGTCTTCTGTGACAGAGTTGGACTACACTAAAAAAATCGTTAGAGCTAGAATCCATTTTGGATCTCTTGGGCTTCCATTTGTATTCTTTAACTGCATATTCTTCTTGAACTCTTTCGGCTCTTAGAAGTTAACAGCCAAGAAGTCCATTGCTCTTTCCAGTTGTTTTAAATTACTTAAGGCAAAATGCAAGAAGTCTTGAGCTTAAAAACTATTAAGAGAATATTATACTGAAACTTCAGTGAATTATCAGAAAGTTACATTCAAGAAAATACTTTTCCTGTGCTCGGTAAATTGTTCATTTGAATTATTGGCAGAATGAATTAATTACAATGTAACATCACTTTTTAAAAGTGACTAATCAATTATTCAAACATACTACTTAAATCTTAGTATTTCAGGAAAACTCCATATGAAAAAAAATTTTTTAATTTGGCAAAATGGCATATCAACTTTATCATTTACCTGGGATCGATCCTGCATCTATCTAGTTAGAGATTAGGAAATTTTGCCTGAAACTAATTTCAAGGCAGGATACGAGTCATTCCTCTCAAGTAGTATTTCACTCAGGTAGGGTTTTAATCAGTGGGTTGGGCTATGATGTAAATGTTCAAGTCTCAATATTTAAGTTGTCGTGTGGCTTCCTAACCGCTGAGCGTTTTCCTCTTTCTCTTGCCTAAGGAATAAGCGCCACTAAGAAACCCCTGCTACACTAGGCTCCGTGTTTCACTGTGGTTTCTTCACTAGGCTCCGTGTTTCACTGTGGTTGCTACACTAGGCTCCGTGTTTCACTGTGGTTTCTACACTAGGCTCCGTGTTTCACTGTGGTTTCTTCGCTCCCTCCAGTTACACACCGAAGACATTTCTGTGACATTTTAGAAAATAACTTCCTAGGAGTTTCATCAAAACGTGTAAAATTTTAACTGTAAAATTTTTGTCATTCCGTGACTCTTTATACACCTGACATAACTCGTTTTCAAAACAGCTTACACAAGAAATGTAAAACAGGTTTTACATTTTGATAAAGTTTTTCTAGTTTCACACAAGTGTGTTTAGAACCTAGAACTCAGGGATATGGTGAGGGCCTGCTGATTTTTTCTTTTGATGTTTATTTTTTTTTTTTTTTGAGAGAGAGGGAGAGAGAGAAAGGGGGGAGGGGAGGAGCAGAGAGAGAGGGAGACACAGAATCAAGAAGCAGGCTCCAGGCTCTGAGCTGTCAGCACAAAGCCCGGTGCGAGGCTTGAATTCATGAACTGAGCCAAAGTCAGATGCTTAACTGACTGAGCCACTCAGATACTCCAGAGCCTGCTGATGTTCACTATAAACCTGATTGTGCTATTTGATATTTTAATCTATGTGTATATGTTATTCGAATAAAATTAAGGGAAAATATGTGAAGTTTCCTAAACTTGTTCTTCCAAGAAATGTTTCTTTTCCCTCTGTATTCCTTGCAGATTCATTTAGTTATTAGTTTTTGTCCAACATTTTATTATGAAAAATTTCAAACGTACAGAGTTCAGGAAAGTTTACAGTGAACATCCAAACAACACCATCAAGATCCTCTACCAAAGACCTTACTCTGCTTGATTACATAGGTTAGATACTTGGGCAGTTGAGCGTCATCCCTAATTAGTGCTTTTTTATGAATTCTTTTTTTTTAGCTTACCTTTTCTCTAGATTTACATCAGGTTGTATTGCAGTTTCATTTAGTCCTGTTAACTAAGATTCCTTTGATCATGTGTATGTGTGGGTGAATGCACACATTTTCAGAACCAGAGTTCCCACCGAAGTGGCCAATTATTTCTACTGGATTAACCATCATGTGGGAAGGTCTTCTTTCTCAGTACCATGTATAAAGTTGTGATCTCTTTTTCTTTCTACTCTTGTCTCAGGAATTTTAATTGAAATGAAACAGTACATAATTAATGCTTTCCTAGGAAAAAAGCAATGAAGCAAATTTTACTGGATAAAGTTGTCTATGAAGTTTATGCCATATACGAATCTTGTCATATAATCCTCAAATATTTCAATCAAGCATAAAATCAGTGTATACATATACATTTTCTCCATAAATCATGAACCTAAAGGCTGTCACCTTGATTATGCTAGTTTTCAGAAATGATTGCCTATAGATTTTATTAGTTTGCCTTTGATCATTTTCCTTATGTTCTTGAAAGATCAATTTTAATCATAGCCTTTTTTGAAAATAAGAGATTTATTATATTTCTTTTATTCCCTGAAACTTAAAGAGAATCTGTTTTCATTTTTATTGTGTGGGATACACCCATTTACTATTCCTAATTTCTCCCATCTTTTACCTCTTTTCTTTCTAGGTACTGCCCTGTGTGCTACATTATTCCTGGCATACAGCAGCCCTTCTGACCTTTCACCTTCTTGTCTGCTTTCCCATTCCTTGTCTTTCTCTCAGACCTGCCTTCTTTCTGATTTTTATAGTAGACTCAGAAGTTTTCTGCTCTCAAGCTTTAGTTATTCCTTCAAATCACTAATATATTGAGTGTGCCAGGCCGAACTTGAGCCAGAAAGATGGATTCTCAGTACCTCCTGACCACATTGTGGCCTTTTCCACGTGGAACATTTGCCCTTATTTGCAGTGCCATTCTAATTCCATCCCCCTCATTTCATTCTTAACCGGCATCCATCTGGACCCAGCTACTTTGAGCTTTTGTTGACCTTAAGAGGTACATTTAAAAATAGTATGTTAGAAGGGCTTATTTATTTATATCAAGGTGATATTTATACCAAAGTTTTCAAATAATAGGTCTGCATAGTTTTCCAGAAGAGAGTCTGAATTTTGGGATTCTGAATTTGACTATGGTATGCTATCACTTTTCAAATATTTCTAGTATGTGCCAAGAACTGTCGTAATATTTCTGGATGATTTTTCAACACTTAAGCTGCTCTGTCAGTGAAGGTAATTGTTGAAGTGGTAAAACAACCAAAGTAGAACACTAACTTTGCTTCAGTGTACTTATTTCTTTGGGTTAAAGACCAATAAGACCAAGATTGTGGGTTTAATCCCATGTGGACCAGTTAACTTCAACACATACTTTTCAGTATTCACATAAATAGGACTAGTTTAGCACAGGCCCATTTGTCATGGTCAGTGTACAGCTTCATATCCCAGAGTTAGCAGATACAGAAAAATAATACATTTTAATGAAAGTATTTAAGTTATTTGGTTTGTTTTTTTTTTAATGCAACGCCAGAGACATACCAACAAAGTGATATCAGTGTTGTATATTAGTGCTTCATAAATAGTATAATTCAATTGGTATGTCATATAAGTATAAAGCAATTGTTAGCTATGTACATTTTTTCAATGCAGAAGAAATAAATAAAGTTGAGAATAAGACAGATTTGGGCCAACTCCAACAGCGCGCTGTTGGGGTGAATAGAAGTGAGGGGAACAGGAGGCACCTGGCAGACCTCTCTTGTTAGGTCAGGGGGACTGGTTGGTTGTCATTCATCCAGCTTCTTAAAAGGATTTCCAGTGCTAGGCTACAGTAGTTAGATTTCATCAGACTGACAAGTAGAGACCTTAGGGCTTTGACCAGGACATAATGGGCTGGTGAGTGTGCTTCAGAGATTATCCTTGCAGCTATGTTAATAGTACAGCAGAGCAGAGTGCTGAGCTTGTAAAACTATGTACTCTTTCTGGTACTATCGATCTTACTGGACCTTACCAGCCACTTAGAAGACTCCCCTAAGAATGTGTAGTTCATTCCTCCTGCAGGCAACCAGGTCCAAAGTATTTCACCTCCAAGAGTTGAAGAGAGTCCTGCGAAGTGCTTTCCTGAAGCCAGCCTTCGGTAAAATAGTTAAGGAGCTGAGATCATTGCCTAGGATTTCTGTGCTCCCCAACCTTGACTGAGAACCTGCTGTTCTTTGGCCACCTGAGGCTTCTGCCTGGACACACATGCACTGTAGATTCTCCTATACTCTGAACCTATTTAAAAGCATCAGTTCTGTATCTGTTTTCCTTAAGTTTTTCACAGACCAGTAAATCTAAATCAACTCTTCTTCTGAAAGCCTTTCTTTTTCTTCCTTTCTATGTGTAACAGAGAGTTTTGTTTTAATGCTCTGAACTCCAGGAGGGACTCTAATGGTGAAGGTTTCAGCATCATGGCCACAACTCCAGACTCTTAGGTTGTTGGCCCTTAAGTGGCGCTCTTTCAGTCACACTTGGTAGAGGGCCATCCCTGGCTTCCCTTCGCTTATCTTTAAATTGCTCACACATGAATTTAGAGAAAGATGAAATCTGTAGAAATAGAGACTTTCCATCTTTCTTTCAGAGACCATAAAACTAATAATTTAGAGCATTGCTATTAGGAAAGTATTGAGCTAGAATGGTGATTTATATCTTCCTAGCTATGTGACCCTGGTGAGTTAACATTGGTAAATAAGGATAATAAGGCTTTTATTAACATTTTATTAACATTTTATTTATTTATTAACATTTTATTAACATTTTATTAACATTTATTGTGCTGCTTCAGTAAAATGAATGTAAGAAGCTTAACCTTGATCTATAATGCAAAATATAGAAGATACAAAGCATGTAAGAAACAGTACACGCACAGAGTAATCACACTGTAGATTTCTGAATGCCACAGTCTTTGCCATAGAGAGTTAGTTATCAAAGAAACTCTTCAAGAAATGATCAAGACAGAATTTTTTTAAAAAACATGACTGTCTAAGATGGAGAAAGCCGAGTGTGTACACAATACAAGGAAAAGACCTACTGTAAAAGTATTAAATTTTAGAAAACTGACAACAAAGATCCTAAAAGTTTCCAAAGAGGAAAAATAACATTCAAAAGATCGAAAATTAGAGTATCATGTTGTCCAGCGCAACACTGGTAGAAAAAGTGGATGAAGTTCTTCAGTTTTTTTTTTTTTTTGAAGGAAAACGGTTTCCAACCGATTTCTGATAAATCCCCCAAATTCTCGACCAAGTGTGAAGACACAATAGGCAATTTTTACACATTCAAGGTCTCAAAATTTACCTCTTATGCACCTTTTTTAGGTGGCTACTGAAGGTTTTCTTTTCTTTAGGTTTATTTATTTATTTTAAGAGAGAGAATACAAGTGGGGAAGGGGGAGAGAGAGAGAATCTCAAGCAGGCTCCGCACCACCTGTGCAGAGCTCAATGTGGGGCTTGAACTCACAAACCTTGAGATCGTGACCTGAGCCGAAGTTCGATGTTTAACAGACTGAGCCACTCAAGTGCCCCTGAAGGAGATGTTCTAACAAAATAAAGAAGTAAAAAAAGATGAAGCTAGTGGACTCAGGAAACAAGGAAAACAACACAAGAAGGGAGTTTCCAAGGTGATGGCTGTGCAGCTGGCCTGTGGACTATACACCCGATCAGAGCAGGGACATGGAGGGCTTCAGGAGGAACATCTTCAAGATAAAACCGACAGATTGTCTGATGGGTGTGAATGTACTAGAAACAGATTGGCTGAGTTCGGGGGGGTGAACCAGTGGCAGGTCTCTAGAAAAGTAAGCAAAGAGGAAAAAGGTGGAACTTTGTTAACTCTAGGGAAAATGATTAGTAGCACAAGAAAGAAAGAGAATAGCCACTACACAACCACGCTGTGAATATCTGCCTTGTTACAGAAGACTAAATCTTAACCTTATTAAGAATTAATATTATTATATTGGGATCTTGGAGGAAGGGAAATACGGGGAGAAAATGCTGCAAGAGGAAAATCCTCTTAGATAATAGGAAAGTTGATAGATAACAGGAAAACAGAAAAAAAAATAAGAAAAGTCATTGTAGGCATTTTATTTAGCTATATGGAGGTAAACCTGAGAATAAACAGCTTAAAATGTTGGAAATGCTTATCTTTGGGGAGTGACATTACAGATTAGAGGCGTCGGGTAGGCGATTGCCTCTTGAATTGATTATAAGCCAAGGCGAACGTTACTAATGCTCATCAGTGTGGTTCTTCTCTCGTTTCGGGCCCGTGGAAGCACGTGTGTCCCGGCGCTCTCCCAGCTGGTCAGGACCATGTGACCAGCTCTGGCCTAGACAGAGCACTGTGGCAGCCAGCCCCCTCAGCTCCTCCGTCCCATGCCTCAGCAACCTGGAAGGGACAGGGACAGACTGGAACATGTCCAGTAGTCTGGAAGACTTTCCTATGTTCTTTAGAACTGTGACCTTTTAGAAGACGAAGAGAAGACTTGGCCAACTTTTTTGTAGAGGGCCAGATAGTAAATATTCTAGGCCGTGCAGGCCTTATGGTTACTTTGACAGCTACTTAATTCCACTGTTGCAGTGCAAATGAAGAAGTGGGTCTATATTTCAGTAAAACTTTATTTATGGATACTGAAATTTGAATTTTATGTAACTTTCATGTGTTGTAAAATTTAATGTTTTGATTTTTTTCAGCCACTTAAAAATGGGGAAAACCATTCTTACCAGCCCACAGGCTACACAAACACAGGTGGAATTCGCTGACTTGCTTTAAATATTCGAAGGATTATTAAGCACAAAGTCTAACAGTATCCCTACTGTTGTTTTTAGAGGACAAATTGAAACTCAAGAATGGGAGTCCCAGGGGCATCGGTTTCAGCCTCAAATTCCCTCACATTACAAGACCATTTCTACAAATTTAGAGATGCTTTGCAATGAAAAAGGGCTGCCTCGGGGTGTCCCTGTACTTGAAATGTTCACATAGAGGGGAGAGGTTGCGCTAGATGACCAACCACTCAGTTCCCTTTTAATTCTTGTGTTTCGTGGCCCTATAACACAATTCAGAGGAAAATCTTTCTGATAAAACTGTTTCCATGTTTTCCAAAGTATAGTCACTTCACATCAGTTTTAGGACAGTTCTTAGAAGTTATGTTTGTGTGTGTGTGTGTCTGTTAAGTATTTTAAATTAAGCGTTTATGGTGCCAAGGTTTGCAGAGCCTGCTTGCTAGCCTAAACATGTTTGCACACAGCAGTATTTTCTAATTTAAATTCAATCATAATCTCCAAACAGCCTTAGCCTAGACTAGCGGAAGGTATAAACTTCATTTTCATCTCATTAGGCCACCTGGAAGCTGCAATCAGTGAGCAGTCTTGACGTCAATAGTCTGTCTGTTTCATTAAAATGTTAATTTCATGGCTTTAATTCCCTTTGTAAAATGTGCCACTGCAGGACTCTATATGCAGATTTATTCTAAAGTAAACCAATTTGCATGTCACATTTTAGTGTATTTATTTCTCCAGACTTCCGTGTATTGCTATTCTTAGAAATTGCTTTGCCTTTTAAAAAGTGTTCGAATATGTACAATTTTTAGATAGTTAAGGCAATTTCAGTCTAGCAAATTCTAAAATAGTTCTGAAAGCTATTTTCTTTATCAGTGACACAATTCCCCCTCCTGATGAGTGAAATACACATCTTTTCCCCCTATAGTTCTAAGGCTCCACCTTTAAAGAAAGAACAGTTCAGTAGCAGTTTTAGTGAACGAATGAATCTAGATCTAGAATCTAGATCGTTCTAGAATGAATCTTATGTGTCCTTTAAACTATCTTTTATGTTCTGAAAGTGCCAATTTAAATACCAAGTTCATACTTTTACTTTTCCAAATCTTGAATTCTAACTAATTTTCCACAAGAGATGGTTAATCAAAACAGATAACCTAGAGCACCTGGGTGTCTCAGTTAAGTGTCTGACTCTTGGTTTCAGCTCAAGTCATGATCTCACAGTGAGTTCAAGCTCTGCGTCGGCCTCTGTGCTGACAGCACGGAGCCTGCTTAGAATTCTGTCTCTCTGCGCCCCCCCCCCCCAGCTCTCTCTCTCTCTCTCTCTCTCTCTCTCTCTCTCTCTCAAAATAAATAAACTTAAAAACAAGAGAGATAGGGGCGCCTGGGTGGCTCAGTCAGTTAAGCGGCCAACTTCGGCTCAGGTCATGATCTCTCGGTCCGTGAGTTCGAGCCCCGTGACAGGCTCTGTGCTGACGGCTCAGAGCCTGGAGCCTGCTTCGGATTCTGTGTCTGCCTCTCTCTCTGCCCTTCTGCTCATGCTCTGTCCCTATGTCTCAAAAATAAATAAATGTTAAAAAAAATTTAAAAAACAAACAAAAAAACAAGAGAGATAACCTAGAGTTTGCTCCTGCCCTGACACAAACTAAGGATCTCCCAACCGTGCCTCAAAACCAGTTATCAGAATGAGTGCAAAAAGTTCAGATGAGGGGGCACCTGGGTGGCTCAGTCAGTTGTGAGTTGCAGCCCTGTGCCAGGCTCCATGTTGACGGCGCTGAACCTGCTTGGGATTCTCTCTCTCTGCCCCTCCCCTACTTGTGCATGTGTGTGCACACTCTCTCTCTTATAATAAATTAAGATTAAAAATGTTCAGATAAAAATTTTCCATGTACCTGGACCCTGTGGGTCTCTTGGACCTTATCTTTCACCATTTGCCAGTGCCTTCAGATCTTGCTGATTTTCCTCAGAACAGTTTTACCCTTTTGGACTTCTTTTGCTGCTTACTTTCATGTTATGGTCTCCAGTGGAAAAACTATTCGCCAAAGTTATTATGTCCTGCGCTTTGACTCTTCTCTCATTGTAGTGTCTCCTGTAGAATATACCTCCATGCTTGTGACTACCACTGTCATCTGTTTGCTAATGATTTCCAAATTTCTATTTCTGGCTAAACTGTCTCCTGGATCTGACTTACCTATGTCTCCAGTAAGTGCATTGGATAATTTTATTTAGATATATTGCTATCACCTCAAATATAGTACGTGTAATGCTAAACTCTGTACTTTCTTCCTTTCTTCTTGGTTTCTATTCAGCAACGCCACCATTCTTATATCCTCTCAAGCTAGAAATGTTCTAGGGGGTGACCCGCAAAGCTTTAATGGAGAAAATCGAAGAATAGTCCATCTGTTCCTTTTGATGAATGCCAAAAACTTGTCTTATTTTAAGCCAGTTGAATAGAATTAAGTTCTTCTCAGCCCGAGCATACCCATAGCATCTATTCCATTAATAATGACCCAGTGAAATTACAGTTAGTCCTCAGTCAGGTACAGTCAACTTCCACCATGGCCACCATGCAGAGATTTATGGGGCTTCCTATTAGGCAGGGAGGATAGGGGTTTAATTGGATCAAGAGTTTCCAAATCATTTGAAGTTTTAATTAAAATGAACAAAATTACCTGAGGGTCCTGAAATTACTCTGTTCTCAAGCATCATAAAGGGAAGGGTGGTCCAGGTCATCAGCCCAGAGCTATTGGCTCTTTGTTGGCTATAAATGGGTCTCCCATAGTTACTTTTTAAAATAGTTTAGCAAGTGGCATTCCACTCTGTCTCCTGGATGAGTGGCTCATGGAATTCTTTTCTCAGGTACATGACTGAGGATCAACTACAACTGGGCTTATGATTCAGATGCAATAAGAAAGGGGAATATACCCCATTTTCTGGCCAATCTGGTATCATTCTCACTGATTGTCCCAGGTGACTGGGACATATAAGTCATGAATTTAAAGCCACGTAAGTTTAAAGTCATTATTTTAAGATACAATTTCTTATCTCTTTGTGATACTTCAATGAAAATGAAGGCTGAGACAGTTTTATTAAGCCGATTATGATGGTTATCCATTCACTCAACAGATATTTTTTGGATGTCTGTAATGAGATAGCATTGAACTAAGTGATATATGACCTATGAAAGCATCATTATACTCAGGCATTACTCTTGAGGAACCTATACGAATTTAGTAAAATTCTTGACTGAATTGTAAGTTATAAAAAAACCCATCAGATTTAAAAGTTTCCTGTTTCCATATGATTCAGTGATGAATTCTTATGGTCTGTGATAATTTTTGGAAGTCTCAGTATTAATTCTCATTTTAGGTACATTTACAAGGGTCCAGAGCTGGTTGTATGGAGACTTTTAAGCCATTGTAAACACTGATAGGATCAAGAATGAGGTCTTCTCAGTCTCTCCCCATCGCAGAGCAAGAACAGCTTAGTTTGACTTTGAAATGGACTTTGATCTTGCAACTTACAGCAGGATCCCCCGATAAATATACACTCAACGCGCACACACACTGGGAGCCTCTATAAACCGTATCTACAGCAGTATGTAAAGACAGATAGCCTTAGAATGAGCTGTTTTTCTAGACTGACAGATAAATACACCAGAGTATAAGTTTAGCCTTCATTTTAAATGTGCAAGCTTTCTGAGTGAGTCTTATTGAATGTACTTTTGCTATCAAGTTGCTTTGCCTGACTTTCTCAGTATTGAACATACACGCCTTTGGTTAAGAAAGGTGGAGGTTGCATCTGGAGAGGGTCTTGGGGTGAGTCAAATCAGAGAGACTTGAAGTCATACTGTGACTGTAGCTGAGCCAGATATAACGGAACTACAAGAGCATATTGCTATGTTGCCCCAAGAATCACGGATAGATTTTCATGAGAATTATGCATAGTAGCAGCCCGTAAAGATAAAACTATAGATAGAGATGAATGAACCAGAAGAGAGTATTCATTTATATGATCACCCTCCTCACTTACAAACTTTTAGTTTTCTCTGTCAGGCTGGATATAAAAGATAATATGAACAAACCTCCTTTTAGTAAAGTATAAGTAACAAATTTATTTCAAGCAACGTAAATTCACTGAAGTAAAAGCTAACTCAGTTCACCCTAGGAAGGGGATCGGCCATACCATTTCTTACTTTATTATAGGTCAACGAAGGAAGTGTTTAAAAATTTACATGTGAACCCATTATTCTTTCAAGTAAAATTAGGCATTCATAATCTTACCTAGACGAGTAATGGAAAACTTTTCCATTTCAGTACCACATGCAAGAAAACATACCATAGCCCCCTCCTTTTCCATCAGACATATTCTCAATTAGAACAGTGTGTTTTTTCTGCTGTGGGTAAATGTTGATTAATTGATGTTTTGTTACTAATGCATTTCAGAAATGGAAAGAATTTCAGTTATATTTGCAGTGTAATAAAATTAAGATATTTAAGTGTGTCTAAAGGGCTTTTGCTGCCAAACTTAACATTTTAAGAGTCTTTTTAAAAGATAATGTAGAAACCAATTGTATTCTTCCAGATTTTTAAGAACTGTGCTTATTGAGAATACCAGAATACAATATGGGGGCCTTCGCCCCAGTCCTTTTATGCAGTGGAAAGCGCTAACTACAGCCGGGAGGCAGGAAACTTAGCTTCTAAATGTAGTCTTTTTATTCAGCCAACTCTAAGCCTTTTTGAAAATTTACTTAATCTGTCTGATCTTCTGTTTACCAAATTGACAAGGAGAAATTCTCAACCGTCTCCCAATATTAAATTCTTAACCCCAACCCCGGGGCTTTAGAATCCCATCAACCCTACGTTAGAACCATCACCTTGTCCCTTACTGGCTTTGTAACTTTGGACAGATTACCCGACCTGAGTCTCAAGACCCACTTCATGGGGTCATTACGAGTGTTGAATAAAATAACAAGAGAAAGTACCCAGCATACGGTTTGGGATTTATTCAGTGGGTTTCTTTTTTTGTCTTAGTCTTCATGATACAGGAGAACCATTTTCCTCACAGCTGTTTGTATGAAGAGTATGTTCAAAGCAATGTGGAGATGACAAAGATGAGAAAGACATCATCCTGCCTTTAAGGGGTAGATCATCTCATCTAAGGCAGATGGTTTTGAATAAACGCTTAGTATAAACTGGAAAAATGGTAGGTGCTGTGGGAGAAGACCATGTAAAGAGGTACGAGATTCAGAGAAGGAAAGCCACGTGGATGTCGCCACGATATCCCAGAGGTTAGAGGATTGGGGGGAAGGTGGAGATTAACCCTAACCTTTGAGTGTTGTAACTCTTACCACAGGCTGATGTGCTGATGTGTACCTAAGAGATGAGCATTGCCCGTCACAAGTGGCATCGATTTATGTCGAAAAGATAATGGAACCTGATAGGATTCGCCAAAAAGGGCACATCATCACTTCTGAAGCGTTCATGCCAAAATGCATACCTTGGATTTACTCACAAGGCAACATCAGGCTGACCAGATTGAGATATCCCACAAAATAACCATCAGGATTGGTTACTGGATTGGATCCTCACCAGAAAAACGACAGCAGTGGGACAGTTGGAAAAATTGGAGTATCATTGGATCTCTAGATTAGCTAATAGTAAGGTATCAGTGTGAATCTTCTTTTGCTTAATTGTACTGTGGTTGTAAAAGATGTTCACATGTACAGGGTGTATGAGGTCAAGTTTACTTGAAATGCTCTTCCTGGTATTTCACACTATTTTTTATAAACTTGAAATTATTTCAAATTTAAAAGAAAGGCAAGAAAATGGATCCTCATATAGTATAAATCCTTTGCAGATTCACATAGCTCAAGGAGACCTGTTTTAGATTTAAATGGGAGAATTAAGGGAAGCTGAGCAATCCCAGCAAAGCTGTTCCTAAATTTTAGAAAATTTTTGACAGGTTTTATTTGACCCACAACCAAGAACTAAAATGATGCACATAAAAACCAAAGAAATCTAAATAATCTTATTCTCAGAATCTGTCATATTCCAGTTTACAACAGGTTTTACTGGCTAAGACAACCCATCCCCTCCTCCTCCCCCAGCCCGTGATGTGTATTGCAATCAGAGCATTCCATAGCAGTGAGGATGGACCTTTAAATTCTGCTTCAAAAGTTTTTTTTAGCTATTTTTAATTTTTTTATATGTTTATTTTTGAGGGAGTGAGATAGAACAGGAGCAGAGGGAGGGGCAGAGAGAGGGAAACAAAGAATCCAAAGCAGGCTCCAGGCTTTGAGCTGTCAGCACGGCGCCCAGGGCGGGGCGCAAACCCACGAGCTGTGAGATCATGAGCTGTGAGATCATGACCTGAACTGAAGTTGGACACTTAACCGACCTAGCCACCCAGGCGCCCCTATTAGCTCTTCTTTCTAAATATACTATTATTTGAATGGATAGGGTAGCTAGCTTAAAGACTTGTGGGCCGTGTTATTTTAAAGGACCAGATTGATTTGTATTTTTTTTAGTATCTGTTAACTATTTAAGAATACTTTTATTACTTGATGAAGACCTTGGATTCAGATGACTGAGTTAATAATTCTCCTTGCTTTATGAGGATATTATCATTGGTCTTGGGCAAAGCTTCTCTTTTGTTTTATTGTTATTTATTCCACTTTATCCCTGTACCTTACTCCCATTTCTTCCTCATTCCATAGGCAGTCCTTCTGTTATAATTTGTATCTTTTACTTTGCAGTGTTCTTATAAAACTTGTTTTATATTCCTGTATTTTTTTAAGTTTATAAATTTATAAGTTTAAGTATATATAAATGTTCTATATCATTCTGTTTTTTTGCTCTTTCATTTAGCATTTTGCTTTTCAAATTCATTCATGTTATGCTCCTATCTATTCCTTGCCTTCTGACTACTGCCTTTTCCATGGTATGTCCTTTGCACAACTCACTTATGAGACTCCCAAAGATGGACTCCCAGGTAGCTCCCGATTCTCCCCATCACAGGAACAACTGCAGTAAATATCTTCTAAAGGCTCTCTTAGATGCCTGGGAGTGGAATTGCTGAGTCCTAGGCCCGGGTGACTTTGACCAGCTTCACATTGACTAACCTGATCGGTTACTCTCCTCTGAACTTCCACTGGCGAGCCACAAGGGTACCTATCTCCTGTCACTCCTGCTGACATTTGCTATTATCCAGCTTTCTACTTTTTGCTAGATGGATATGTATGAAGTGGGTACCCTGTTGTTTTGATTTGCTCTTATCAGATCGGAAAGGATTTTCATGTGCATGGTATGTTTCTGGGTTTCCTCTTCTATGTTTATAATTTGTTTTTGTATTGCGATTACCATAGTGACTTACTGATTTCTGCTAATTCTTATGTTCTAGATATTTAATCCCATATTCAGTTTTAGACATTGCAAATATGTTTTTCGATGACATATGCATTGAACAGAAATTCTTAATGTAATCACAATTGTTATTTTTTACCTTAAAATTTATGCTCTTGAAGTTTGTTTTCTTAAGAAGACCTTCCTTTCTTCCTATTAGAAAAACAGCCTCTGTTCTTTGTTAACTATAGAACTACCTTTTACATGTAGTTTTTATCCATCTAGATTCCTCCTTTATTGTTCGTGAGGTCCCAGTTTTATTTTTCTCCAACACCATGTATTAAACAATCGGTCATTTTGCCATTGCTCTATGGGGTCAGCTGTGCTGTAGAAGTTCCCATACATCTATCAGAATGGCTTTGAACCCTATTCTGTTGCATTAGTTTGCCTTTTTAAAAGAGATATCTGGGGTGTGTTTTTCCTCTAATTCATTAATTCTTTTAGAATGTATTTCCCATATTAAAGACCTTGTTTCTTCTCAATTTCAGGAACTAGTTCATTCACGTATTAAGCTAGAATACATGTTTTACGCATTTCAGCTCGCAGTGATCTTGTCCTTCTCTGAACTCACAATACTCCTTTTGTTACACTCACTTCACTTCTGTTAAAATTTTGCATTAACTTTTATTTCCTGTGTTATTACTTTTCACATGTTTATATTTTATATTTCAGTTAGATTATAAACATAAAAAGGCAGGGATTCCTTCTCTGTCTTTGAATCTATTGTAGCTGTAGCTAATACAGGATCTGTAATCACCCTTGTAACTGGGACTTAGCACTTACTGGACTTTTCATCAGTACTTTTGATTTGATGGATGTGTGTGTCTTTTTTTTTTAAATAAATGTTTTTATTTATTTTTGAGAGGGAGATAGAGAGAGAGTGCAAGCAGGGTAGGGACAGAGAGAGAGGGAGACACAGAATATAAAGCCAGCTCCCGGCTGAGCTGTCAGCACAGAGCCTGATGCGGGGCTCGTACTCGTGAACCACAAGATCATGACCTGAGCCGAAGTCGGACACTTAACCAACTGAACCACCCAGGTGCCCCTATGTATGTCTCCTTAAAAGAACTGTAAGCATAGAAGGGCAACCATGACTTATGAAGGACATAGTACAAATATACAGGGTCTACATGCACTAATTGAACATAGCCGTATCTTGTGCAGCAGGATTTTTTCACCATTAGACTTTTTGTTACATCTCAATTTCTCCATATTAAAAAAAAGTTTTAATTTACCAATTCTTTTTTCTTCCCTTTATTTTTAGTAATTGCATTTTATTTAGTTTTCCTTAATGAACCAAGTGGAGGTAAATAAATCACGTGCAAGGGAGAGCAATACATTATAATTAGGATGCCATTATCATTTAATTAGGCATTCCATTATTGAATTGGTGTCTCTGGCTTCTCTTGGTCTCTGACTAATCCTGAAACAAATTCTACTTTGTGGGCAAATATTAGCTTGTAATAATTAGAGTATTCATCTAAGCTAAGGCTTTTCATTAAATCTCTTTCTGATTAAGATAGCTCCCCAAGTACAGACTGATTTAATTTAATGTAATTTATCCACTTGTGTATCAAGGTCTGGTAGAAATTGTTTTTAACAGCAGAAGATTAGGAATATTAAGATCATCTTGATAGTCACAGATCTCCCAAGTATTTAAGGCCTTGCTTTGAATTGCTCTGTCCACCAGGTCTGATGTCCTTGCTAAATTCTAATGTGTCATACGTGTTGGAATGGGCCACCACTGAAAATAATACACTGATTCTATATTTCATATCAAAATACTGAGCTTAGAGTTAGGACACTGTTATAGTCCTTAGGTTTGGAAATCAGTTTTCATTCTAGTTAGCTGGTTCAGCATATCGAATGTGCCTTTTCTGTTTTACCAGAACTTCACTGTTAACGCGAAGGAAGCCCACCATCTATAAATATTCTTAATTAAGGGTCTCCATGAACATGAATGCAACTTTTTTTTAACTAGTTGGACTCCTTATTGCTTCCTTACCTTTTACCTTTTTTCTGCTTTTCCTCTATTTTTCAATGAAGAACAGCTAATAGATATTAAATATTGAATTTAATTTTGTTTGGGATCAGTTTACTTCCTCCTTAACCATTTTCCTCCCACATTCCCCCATACTTTATTGAAGTCTAACCTCACCACTCACTCTTACACTTTTAGCCTTTTTCTTCTGACCCCTATGTCTAGCTTATTTTTATTTTAGTCCTTCCTCCTTTCCTATTGTGTGACCAGGAGCAAGCCTGTGCTGTTGTCTGCGTGTGAATGGGACTATCGCTACATTAACTAATCAGACGAAGTCAAACCATAGATTCTAATCTTGTTGCAACAACAAAAACAATCCAGAAAATACTGTTTTTTGTGATATCAAGAAAGTCCATTATGAAGCAAACTAAATTTGTTCTGATCATAATTTCACTCCAGTTTTTGGAAAGCCCAGGGAAAGGGGAGTGTGTGTGTGTGTGTGTGTGTGTGTGTGTGTGTGTGTGTGTGTGTATACATTTCTTAGTGGAGGGTGAGAGGGAGTACCATGAGAGGAAAAGAAAGGCATTCTGTATCCTGAACTTCCTGAGGTCTCATTTCCAGCCTGTCCCTTCAGTCCTCAGCTTCTTGAGAGTGCCTCATTCTTCCCTTCCCCCTCCCCTCTACCCCATTGAGCTATTCTCTGCTTGAAAACAGTGGCACGGAGAACCGAGCCAGTAGGGCAGAGGCTGATAGGAAGTGCTTGGAATCAGGACTGGAAGCTGAGGGGTCTCTGACTGAGTCCAATAAGATTTGTCACAGGTCTGGGCATGGTTTGAAAGACTTGAAGCAGCTCAGCAGCAGCAAAGAGGTCACCTTGTCTGAGTGAGCAAAGGGAGGTGGTTGGTGGACCAGGTAGCAGGCCACATGAACCAATAGGGTGATAAACTGTAAGTGATGAAATACTGTGGTCATTTGTAAAGAACCCCCACCCCCACCCCCAGAAGCGATTAAAGTGCTGCAAGTGCAGCACCAAGTACTAGTTTCAGAGGAATGTCTGGGCTGGTAGAACCAGCTGAGTTTTTCAAGCTGGTAGGAACCCATGTGGCTCATGGATAGAAAGAAAAACACAGCACAGCAGAGAATTACGAGGCTTTCTTTGAGGAGTTGGTGCTTCTATTTCAATACAAAATTTTGAGAATTGATTAGGAAACAAATATTTCTACGGTAATCCTTCAATTAATGAAGAGACTGCATTCCAGCATGTTTAACGAAGGATATTCTGTTATCAGAGAGAAATGATGCAGAAAGCTCTCAGCACATTGCATTCTGAATTTAAGGAAAGAATATCAGTTTAAAAAAAGCATGTACTTAACATTGTCAAACATGCTAGCAACTGAAACTATCCATCTGGGAGTTTGAAGGTAGTGGGAGAGGGCGAATATCAACTCACTTAGCTCTTCAAATGTGCAACAGACACCTATCTACATTGGACAAGACAGATCACTAGCACTCTATCCTTGTGGCTTCCTGTAGAAATCTTGCACTTGGCTCCCTTGATCCAGTGTTACCACACACCTGACCTTGACTTCCCAATGATCACTGAAATTATCCCAGGTTGCCCACTAACTCATGAAGAACTCATGAACGCCAGTGCTTGTAACAGCAAGATAGCAGTGATCGCACAAGTAGACAAAGAGGGTGGCAGGAGCACGGAGTGTCTGAGGCCCCACAATGTCTGATGTTCACAGAAGAACAGAAGCATAGGTTCCCATCTTCCTTCTCTCTTGTGGCTTGGAGGACTGTCTATCGCAAGGACTCTCCAGTGGCAGTCTCATGGCCACTCTCTCCTGCAGGCTGAGCAAGGGCTGTATTCTCAGGCTTTCCTCTAAGCAAAAATACACCAGAGGCAAGCTCAGCCCAGTCTCTCTTTTTCAGTTTATTCAATTCATTCAGTAAGCAGGTATTTACTGAGCACATCGAGGAAGCACCGGGGATATGCCAGTGAATAGACAAAAATTACTACCCTGTGGCACTTTCATTTTAGCAGGAGAAAGACAGTAAACAAATAAGTAAGACACATAGTACGTCAGAGGATGATAAAGCCCTCAGAGCAAAATAAATCCGGGACGAGGGAAGCCTGCCATTTTAAATAGGGGACCTAGCCTCTCGAAAAGGTAAATTTGACAGAAGAACATCTCAGGTACAGAAACAGCACAGGTCCTGAGATGGGAGTGTGCCCAGTGTGTTTAACTAAAGACAGAAAGGTCACGGCTGCCAGATAGCACACGGCTTTATGGAGCATCAAGCATGGGAAGGACTCTGGTCTTTTGTGGAGTGGTCTGCCTATTGGGGTGAGGGAACAAAAGGGGGTTATAATGCATTAACATTCAGAAGATTGCTCAGTTTTCTCCTGTTATGTTGAAAAAGTCTTTGCGGGGGGGAGGGTGCGCAAACATGGAAACCAATCAGAAGGGTATTTGCAGTAATTCGAGAGGGAGGGCTTGAGGTAAAATTGGTGAGGTGATAAAAACTGGATGGATCCTGCGTATCTTTTAAGGTAGAACCAGCAGGACTTTCTGATGGACTGGGTGTAGAGCTTACGAAAAGATGAAGCAGGATGCCCACAAGGTTGTTGGCCTGAACTGGAGGAAGGACAGTTTGGCTTTTGAGGCAAAAAATGTGGGAAGCTCAGGTTTGAGGGGAAAGACCAGGAAGAAGTTCAATTTCGGACACGTTAGACTTGAGGTACTAATTAGACATGTAAGAGGAGATGTGAAGCTAGTAGTCAAATATGTGAGTCTGCAAGGGAGGGAGACAGGCTGGAGACACAGAGTTGGGAGGCATCAGCACACATTTGGAATTTAAAGCTTTAAGACTGGACGAGGTCACCTCGGGAGGGAATGCAGAGAAAGAAGAGTAAAACCCAAGTCTTGAGGAGCTCCAGTATTTAGAGATCAGCCTGCAAAGGAGACTTAAGAGTGACAGTGAGGCCGGAAAAGCACCAAGAGTAATGTGGGCAGTAAGCCAAGTAAAAGGTCTTTCAAGGAAGGAGGGACTTGCTGGATTTGATTCTATGAAGGTCATGGTGGGAATGGTTTTGGTAGAGTGGTGACAGCAGGTTTCAAGAGAGAAATGGGAGAGGAGGATTGAAGACAGGGAGTATAGACAACAAGAAGTTTAGCTGTGTTGACGAGCAGAGAAATGAGTGGTAGCTGGGAAGAGATGGGCACCAAGTGAATGGTGGGAGAAATTATGAACACGTTAATAAGTAAGATGGGGGGACTGACTGATCAAAGGGGAAGTGATGTAGGAGAAAGGGGAGACCGCTGGAGCAGTATCATCAAGTAGACAAGAGGGGAGAAGATCAAGCACATAAGGGAAGGCACTGGCCCTCAACACGAGTGCGTACAGATCATCCGTACAAAGCTGAGAAGGCAAAGTAAGTACGTGGACTTATGTGTCAATAGATGGGTAAATGGAGTGGTAAGAACCTGTGGAAGTTTCTTATTTCCTTGGAGAAACAGGAGGAGAATGAGAGATGGCAAGGAAGTAGTGGAGCTTTGAGAGAAAAGCAGAGGCATCAAACACTCACATCTGGACAGATGGGACAAGAATGGACTACGGAATTATGTATGATTGGCAAGCAGTACTGAGGGTCTGCTTCTGTGTAACAATCCGGAATCCCACTCATCTCTGTTCCCAGCCAAAAAAAAATCAAATAAAACATGCCCACCAAAACATGTACCCGTTGAATAGGCTCAAATGAATTTCTAGGTGAAGGACAAGGCACAAACTCAGAAACCTTCGGCAGCCAGAAGGGTGCCATAAATGGGTGACATGAAAGGAGACAAACCTTCAGAACTGGACGATCCAGTTCACTTGCATTGATTTCCTTTGTGGAGGCATGGTGGAGAATTTTTACCAGGGCAAGAATGGTAACCTCTACGTCAGGAGGGCAAAGTCAGATTACTTTCTGGTAAAGTCTCAAGACTGACTGACTGGTTAAGACTTCTTGAAATCTTCTCATAACAAAGTATAATCAGTCATTGATCACCTTTATAAAGGACTGAAAGGAGACCTTTCCCCGTATAGCAAAGGAGGAGAGGGCACTAGTTTACAGAGCAGCTGTGCCCTCTTCACAGTCTGCCCACCCCAGTCTCATCTACAGCCACTGGACAAGAGTCAGTGAGGCTATGCAGGTCGTTTTGACCCGAGTGTCACACTGTGTGCACAGCTGAGAATGCTGCTGTTGATTTGCCGTGGGATATGAAAGGATTGTTATTTTGGGCGGTGGGGAGGAGGAGTATCCTCCAGTGGTGGGGGAAAGTTACAGGGGTGTGTAAAAATAGTTCCCCAAATGTTTTATAAGTTTCTGTGTCATGGTATTTAAAGCAGAAGTACATCCTCCCAAATCTGAACAGATTAGGTGCTGTACTATTACTGTAATATTGAAGGGCCCAAGGATGGAGGGTGTGTGTGTCTTTGCATCATTTGATAAAGTTGCCATTGTGGCCATCTAATGAATTAGAGATATCTGCTCCTAAAAAAATGTTGATCTCAAGACACATTGTCTTCCATTTGTCTTGTTTTCTTCATTATTTTCTTTGTCAATCCTAATTGAATTATCTGTGACTTTTTCAGAAGCACATCGATTTGATCTTTTTCCTTCTCCTTTCTAGATAGCAGCAAGAAAACATGTTAGGTATTTATAGACCTGAAAGAAATTAGACTGGTAGAAATTTTAAAATGTTGGGTTAGGTTTAATTAGGAAATTATATCTTGCATTAGCCAGGGAATGGTGCAAAACAATAATGCAAAGCATATGGATATGTTAGTGTTCATTAGAATGAATAGGAAAGTGTTCTGCTTTCAACAAAATGCTACTACCAAAAAAATCATTAAAAATTAGTGCATGAAAATAAAATTTGGATTTGTTTCAAGCTTTAAATACTTTGTTTTCTAACCTTTTGGTTAGAATCCAAGCAGCCTATATTAAAGCTCTGTTTAGATGTTAACAGATATTACAGATTTGGGATATATTATCACTTTAAGTATTTTTTAGGGCACATATTTGAAAAGCTTTAAAAAATAACAGCTTTTAGAGGCACAATTTACTTGCTGTAAAAATGCAAGTACATTTTAAGTGTACAAATTAGATGCATTAGATAAACACACAGAGTCATGTAACTACATTATAGTCTGAATTTAGACCATTCCATCACACCCAAAAGTCTTTTCTTATGCCCTACCCCCCCCCTTGTAGTCAGACATCTCCCCTGAATCCTGGTTGCTAGAAACTGCTTATCTGCTTTGTCATTATGGTTTTGGCTTTTCTAGATTTTTATAGAAGTGGAATTCAGTAGTATGTAGTCTCCCATGTCTGGCTTCTTTCAACATTTATCATTTTATTCCTTTTTATGGCTGAGTAGTATTCTGCTATATGGAATATACCACAGTTTGTGTACCCATTCATGGGTTGACAGACGTTTGAGTTGGCTTCCCAACCAGTTTTAGAATATTATATAAAAAATTGAGCATTCGTGTATAAGGATTTGCTGGGTTTAGGTTTCCTTGGTGGATGCCTAGGAATGTGGTTGCTGGGCCACTGCCGAACTCCCTTCCAGAGTGGCTGTGTTCTTATTTCCCCGTCAGGAGTACCGGAGCATTCTGGTTTTGTGCCCTCACCAAAACCTCATGAAAGCCTTTTTCATTCTGACCATTCTAATAAATGTACAGTGTATCTTACCCTGTAGTGGTTATCTTATTGTGGTTTTAGTGTGTATTACCCTAATAACTAAAGAGGTTTAAGTAGCTTTTCTTGGACTTATTTTCATGTATCTTCTTTGGAGATGTGTCAAATCCAATCTTTTTATCCATTCTTAAAAATTGCATTGTCTTCTTGTTATATTTTAAGACTTCTTTATATATTTTGGGTAGAGGTCCTTTCTCATCTATATGGTTTGCAGGTATTTTCTTCCAGTCTGTGGCTTGCCTTTTTATTTCCTTAAGGTTGTCTTATGAAAAGCCAAAGTGTTTAATTTTGATGAAGTAGTATTTCTCCATTTTTTAATTTTAGGTTATTTATATTGTTGTTGTCTTTTGTCCTAAGAAATTGTTGCTTACCTCAAGTCACAAAGATTTTTATGTTTTCTTACAGAAGTTTTACAGTTTTAGCTCTTACACTTACCTCTGTCACACATTTTGAGTTAATTTTTGCATATGGTGTGAGGTAAGCATCAGATTTGTTTGCCTTTGCGTGTAGCCATCCACTTGTTCCAGCACCATTTGTTGAGAAGACCATCTTTTCTCCATTGAGTCACCCAGGCAACTTTGTTGAAAATGAAATTGTCCGTGTGAGTGTGAGTCTGTTCCTGACTCTGCTGTTGTACTGATGTAGCTTTCTTCCAGTCCCTCACTGAGCCGTTCTAGGGAGTTCTGCTATCAGTGGAAGGCTTCCAGCTTCATTCTTGTTTTTCAAAGTTGTTTTGTTATTCTAGTCCTTTTACGGATCTTTATAACATCAGTTTGTTAGTTTATACAAAGCATAGTAGGAGTTTTCACTGAGATTGCTTTGAATCTATAGGTTTGTTTGGAAGAGAAAAAGCATCTTAACTGTCAATCTAGTAGCTCTCCAATTACTTAGGTCTTTAATTTCTATTAGCAATGTTTTATAGTTTGCAGTCTTGCACATATTTTGTTAAGCTTTTTTCCAAGTGCTTCATATTTTTGATATTTTAAATGCTTTACATTTTGAATGTAAAGCATCTTTACAATTTGAATTTCCAGTTGCTAGTATGTACAAGTAAATTTTTGTATTGAACGTGTATCCTGGAACTTTGCTAAATCCACTTATTCCAGCATACTTTTTTGTAGATTCCTAAAGATACTGTACAGTCTTTTATATTGCCTTTGAATAAAATAGTTTTACTATTTCCTTTTCAATCTCTGTGCCTTTTCTCTTTCTGCCTGTTGTGATTAGGACCTCTGTACTCTACTACCATGTGTGTGATATTAAGTGCTATCATATTGACGTAGTATGGATATATGCTTTGGTGTTATTGTAGATAAATGGAATTGAGAGACCAGGAATATTCTACCTAATAACTTGGGTTCATTTTTCAGACCCCTCCCCTACCCCTTGTTGAGCATCTCTGTGCTGGTGAGCTTCTAGCTAGGTCTAGGAAAAAAAAAAAAAAAAAAAAGGTGAGAACCACTGCTTTTTAGATGTTAAAACTTTAGGTCTTTACATACTACTTACAAACACTGGAATGTAAGAAACCCAAACCCACTATTAAGTATAGCCTCAGCTGAGTGAACACTGGTGTTGGGAAGTGGTAATATGTTACTGTAGCGTGTGACTAAGAGTCAGGACACAGTTTTCTCCTTAACCTTAGGGTGCAGGCCACCGGATTTTCAGCGCCCCCTGCCATCAGTCAGGAAGCCTCTAGCTCACTCACGTCCAGCACCCTTGTCACTGTTGTCCCGCTGATGCAGATTTCTGCAAATAGGAAACTTTGTATTCTAGCACTAATTATAAGACTTTGCTCATGCACCTTTCAGAAAAAATTCCCGCTCTCCTCCTGGTGTATGAAAGTAGTGGGACTAACTGAGAAACTAGGCTGAGTTAGAGGACAGGCCGGCTGCTGTCTCCAGTCCAGCCGAGCACACATGGCCTCGTCGGTTAAATGCAATGAGAAATGACTTTCTGTGGTAAACTTAGGAACCACCAGAACTTTCAGGCAGAATTGCAGCGTTGGCAGAGCTGGTCTTTGCCTTTTCCTTTAAATTTTTTCTTCCTGATCTCAGTCACTTTATGCCCTCTTGCTGTCCCGAAACAACCTAGAATCTTATCTAGCAAGATTTCTCGAGTGCCCCAAAGGAGGAATAAACTTTAATGTTTACTTGAGAGTGAGAGAGAATGTACACGCCCACTTGAGCTAGGGAGGGGCAGAGAGAGAGGGAGGGAGAATCTCAATCAGGGTCCACCCTCAGCACAGAGCCTGATAAGGGCTTGATCCCAGGACTGGGAGAGCATGGCCTGAGCTGAAAGGAAAAGTTGGACACTCAACCAACTGAGCCATCTAGGTTCACCAAAATAAATTCTTCAGGACCCTAATCAGTCTCCTTCTATAGGAACAAACTTGTGTCAGTTACTGTGATAATTAAGTCAGTATGTAATGTGAATCGAAGCAAATTGTTTTCATCTTAAGTAAATTTAGAAATAACTTTAGGGATCCCTTGGTGTCTCAGTTCATTAAGTGTTTGACTTCAGCTCAGATCGTGATCTCACAGTTTGTGGGACTGGGCCCTGTGAGGGAGGGCCCTGCTTGCACACATGCACGCTCTCAAAACTAAACATTAAATAACTTTACTGGACAACATTCACTGATCACTTAATGAAGGATGGTCTCAAATAATCCTCCCAAAGATAGTAGCTTTCCAAGGCCACACGTTAACAAGGAGTGGAGTTAGGCAAAGAAACCACAGTCTTATCTAATTCTAGAACCCAGCTCTTCAACACAATTTCCCATGGCCTCCTCTGCTTAGACCCATCCTCGTAAGCCAGTGTTTCCTCCAACCCTGTACAGCAGACCAGAATCTCCTCCAGTGCCTGTTAAAATGTGGATTCCTTGATCTCACCCATACATGCTAAATAAGAATCTTTGGCAATGAAGCCCAAGACTCTTGATTTTCAGCTAGTTCCCCAGGTGATTCTTAGGCAACTGAAAGTTGAGAAACCACTACCATAGCCTCTCTTCCTCAATTAAGGAACACATCTCTGCAGTTTGTAGGAACTGCCATAAAATGATAGCTCTGCGTTCTCCATAGGAACCTGTAGTCAACCTGTTCAGATGAATTTAGAAAATAAAATCTTTCTTTTCCATGCGGCTGTTTCTAACAGTTAGGTGACCTTGCCTTTTATTCTCAAAATGCTGCTTTATCACACAGAGCTCCAATAAAACTTGAAAAATTTTCTTATCCAAAATGAAGACCTAAAAAAAAAAACAGGGGCACCTGGCTGGCTCAGACAGGGAAGCATGCAACTGTTGATCTCGGAGTTATTGGATATAGATTACTTAAGTAAAAATAAAACTTAAAAAAGACAAAACAATCCGTGGCATTTGGTATTTCTTTTGTATACTGTACTAGTTTCCTAGGCTGCCTTTATAAAATCACCACAGACCTCATGGCTTACAAAAACCTGGAGCCCAGACACCCAGAGTCAAAGTGCCAGCAGGGCCACACCTCTCCCAGCACTCAACCGGGGAGTTCTTCCTCCTGTGTGCCAGCTTGTTCACTCGTGGCGCTCCTAACCGTGGCCACAGAACTCCATCTTTGCCTCCACCTTCACATGAACATCTTCTCTGTATCTCTGTGTGTCCTTTTGTTTTAAGGACATTCCCATTTTAAGTCTCACCTGATTCCAGTATGATCTCATCTCAGTTCTTAATGACATCTACCAAGATGCCAGGATCCTATTTCGAAATCAGGTCACATTCGAAGTTCCAGTAGAAGTGAGTTTTTAGGAAGACACTATTCATCCCACTGCATAGACTTATTTGCTTCCCTAATAGATTGTTATTCTCCTAGTGTAACTTTCAGGATTGGTATTTATTTATCCAGATGTTGACTTTCCATGTTTTAACTAAATGTTTCTAAGTTTATTTATTTTGAGAGAGAATGAGCAGGAGAGGGGCAGAGAGGGAGGGAGAGAGAATACCAAGCAGGTTCCATGCTTTCAGTGCTGAAACCTATGCGGGGCTCAGTTCTACAAACCACAAGATCATGACCTCAGCCGAAGTCAAGAGTCAGATGCCGAGCCTACTGAGCCACCTAGGCACCCCTATAACTAAATTTTATTTTATTTTTATCGAGGTGTAGTTGCCACATGTTATATTAGTTTCAGGTGTACAACAGTGATTCAACAGTTCTATACATTATGCTGTGCTCGCCCCACGTCTGTCACCATATAACACGATTACAGTACCATTGACTATATTCTCTATGCTGTACCTTATATTCCCATGACTTAATTCATTTCATGCCTGGAAGCCTGTATCATCTAATCCCTTTGCCCCTTTTTGTCCATCTTCCATCTCCCTCCCCTCTGGTAATCACTAGTTCTATGTTTATAGGTCTGTTTCTCCTTTTTTGTTTTTTAGATTCCACATAGAAGTGAAATTATCTTTGACTTATTTCACTTACCATAATACACTCTAGGTCCATCCATGTTGTCATGAATGGCAAGAGCTCATTTTTTATGGCTGAGTAATATTCCACCTCTCTCTCTCTCTCTCTCTCTCTCTCTCTCTCTCTCTCTCTCTCTCACACACACACACACACACACACACACACCACTCCACTACACCTTTATCCATTCATCTATCGATGAACATTTAGGTTGCTTCCATATCTTGGCCCTTGTAAATGATAATGCAGTCAACATAGGAGTGTGCGTATCTTTTAAAAATTGGCATTTTACTTTCTTGGGTAAGGAAATTACTGAACCATATGGTATTTCCACTTTTAATTTCTTGAAGAACCTTCGTACTGTTTTGAAGTACAGTGGCTGCACCAATTTACATTCCCACCAGCAGAGCATGAGGGCTTCTTGTTCTTCAGATCCTCACCAACACCTGGTTGGTTCTTGTGTTTATTTCAACCATCCTGACAGGTGTGTGAGATGATAGCTCACTGTACTTTTGGCATTCTTCTGAGGAGTGTATTTATAATGAACTTTAGACAGAAAGTCCAGTTACTGTTCCAATGACTGATTTTATGCCAATTCATAGGAATTGATCCTTAGGTGGGAGCCCTTTTGTCCCTCTACTTCCTGTCTCCTGAGGACTGTTTTCAAGGAAAGAATCTGCTCCTTAGTGCATGGTTTACTTTAGTGGCCCCGAGTCCTGATTCCACCCCATTCCACAAATGTAATATTGCCACTTACTAAACAAGTGGGCTAGGTTATCAGCCCTGACCCCTGCTTTCTGATGAAACTGGACAAAGTTTGCTAGAAAATAAACTCACTCTTAATTCTCCTCCCCATCCCCAGTCTCCATGGATTCTTTGGAGAGTCTTGCTTTGAGAAGTAGGTCAACACTAGGGAAGTTCTGGTTGAAGTTTGGGGGACTATTTAGAAGAATCTTTGATCCTGTCTAATCTAAGGCATAAAATATAGAGAAAGAACATTGTTATGTGGAATATTCCATCCCTCATGTCAACAGTTGAGGCTAGGCTCCATGGGATGCCAACAAATGAGTTTTCTGCTTGGCAGAGCACATAGCATGCCAGTTATTCGAAACTAAGAATTAAGAGTCTGTAGATGTAGACTGCCACCTGGATGGTATTGTGATCTTTTTAAAAGATTCAGGCTACTTGAATTAGTGTCTGATTCTGTGTCATGTTACCATTTGTCCTTGAGCTTCATCCACATATAATTTTTAAAAGAAAGAAAGAAGTACAAAACGGAAAACAACATGCAAAAATAAAAATGTAACCTCTTTGGCCGGAAGAATCAAAATGGTATGCGATGTTATTATCGATGTTATTATCAGGTCTGCTCTCTTCTTTGAGACACATCCTTCTGAACTACATAAACTCAATTTACTTTTTCTAATTGTTTTAAACTTCAAAAGATACTCCATAGGCCATCTAATCTTTGACAAAGCAGGAAAGAGTATCCAATGGAAAAAAGACAGCCTTTTTAACAAATGGTGCTGGGAGAACTGGACAGCAGCATGCAGAAGAATGAAACTAGACCACTTCCTTACACCACTCACAAAAATAAACTCTAAATGGATAAAGGATCTGAATGTGAGACAGGAAACCATCAAAATTCTAGAGGAGAAAGCAGGAAAAAACCTCTTTGACCTGAGCCTCAGCAATTTTCTATGTGACACATCTCCAAAGGCGAGGGAATTGAAAGCAAAAATGAACTATTGGGACCTCATCAAGATAAAAAGCTTCTGCACGGCAAAGGAAACAACCAACAAAACTAATAGACAACCGACGGAATGGGAAAGGATAATCGCAAATGACATATCAGATAAAGGACTAGTATCTAAAATCTATAAAGAACTTACCAAACTCCACACCCGAAAAACAAATAATCCAGTGAAAAAGTGGGCGAAAGATATGAATAGACACTTCTCCAAAGAGGACATTCAGATGGCCAACAGACACATGAAACGATGCTCAAAGTCACTCATCATCAGGGAAACACAAATCAAAACCACACTGAGATACCACCTTACACCGGTTCGAGTGGCTAAATGAATAAATCAGGAAACTATAGATGCTGGCGGGGATGTGGAGAAGCAGGCACCCTCCTACACTGTTGGTGGGAATGCAAACTGGTGCAGCCACTCTGGAAAAACGGTGTGGAGGTTCCTCAAAAAAATGAAAATAGAGCTACCCTATGACCCAGCAACAGCACTGCTAGGAATCTACCCAAGAGACACAGGAATGCTGATGCATAGGGGCACGTGTACCCCAATGTTCATAGCAGCACGTTCGACAATAGCCAAATCATGGAAGCAGACCAAGTGCCCATCAACTGATGAATGGATAAAGAAGATGTGGTACATATATACAATGGACTACTACGTGGCAATGAGAAAAAATGAAATCTGGCCATGTGTAGCAACATGGTTGGAACTGGAGGGTATTATGTTAAGTGAAATAAGTCAGAAAAAGACAGATACCATATGTTTCCACGAATAGGTGGACTTTGTGAGACTAAGCAAAAACCAGGGGGAGGGGAAGAGGGGAAAGGAAAAAAAGATACAGAGAGGGAGGGAGATAAAACATAAGACTCTCAAAGACGGAGAACAATCTGAGGGTGAGGGGGGTGAGGGAGGTGAGGGAGGTGAGGGAGGTGAGGGAGGTGAGGGAGGTGAGGGAGGTGAGGGAGGTGAAGGAGGGAGGAGAGGGGGTGACGGACATTAAAGAGGGCACGTGTTGGGATGAACACTGGGTGTTATATGTAAACCAATTTGAAAATAAACTTATATATATTTAAAAAAAAAGATACGCCATAGAAGAATAGAGCCTGCCGTTCTTTTGCCATCTTGGAAGAACCTGAGACTTTTGTCGTTTGGTTGAGTTACACACAGCCTAATTCTTTATCCTCTCAGTAAAAAAGAAACTACAGTCCTGTCAGATTATCCCTTCATCCCAGTGGTGGTGTCCTTTGTACCAATGAAGAACTGGACATAAGAAGACAGGCATTTGAAAGGTCGTTGTTTGAAGTTTGGAGTGATCCTCAATATTGATCCATTTTCTTCACCACCACCTCACTGTGTACTTTGCCATACAGGACTCATTAAAACAAAATACAAAGACAAGAAAGAACAAATTATGACTATTTCGAATAAAGAGCTCCAGGCCATAAAATATTTTCCCTGGTGGAATATTTAATTTGGTTGTTTGGGAGAACATAGTATTAGCAGGGGGCCATTGAATGAAGAAGTGGGAAACAGTCTTCAAAAGAGACATAGCTCTTCACGAAGATCTCCCCACATGCCTTCCATCACCCGGAGGGTCTTGTGGATTTTTAAGCCCCTACTGTAGAAGCATACAACTATGGTTGGATCAGTCCTGGTTGATCCAGAAAACCTTGTTTTACTGAGATCTCCAAATCTCAGACCGGAAGTCAAGCTTATTGAATGGAAATTCTGATACTTAAAGGAATAAAAACAAGGAAATTTAATTCTTAGATCAGCCACGGAGAAGGTATGTCACAGGGGGTGCGGCACAAGCCTAAGGCAGTTTCACAAGGACCTCTGAGGCTCCCAGTGCAGAGCCCAGGGCCAGGACCAAACTCATCTGCGACCAGAGGCCTTCACCTTCTACTCTGTTGTTTTGCTCTTAAAGACAGCAACTTACATACACGACATTAAAAATACCCCATATCCTCAGCCAAACTTCCTTTTCCTTTGAGAGGAGAAAAAGATGAAATTGCAGAGAAGACCCTGTAGTCACATTAGGCTTTGCTTTGGGAACTTTTCTTTTTTGTACAAGTTGAGCTATATTGTTATTAGCAATTTTTTTTTTTTTAAGATTTGCAAGATTGTAACTTACATACTCCACTGTATTTTAGATAGCTGCCAAAAGTGAGTGGTAGGGCCTATCTTGTGATTGGGCTGATCAATTAAACTTATTCCAGGAGAGCATAACAGAATTTTTACATAAGATGTAATCATTTATATTTTATATTAAACTATAACAAAGCTCTTAAAACATGTGTACGATTGTGCTTTAAAGATGAAAATAATAATAGTGCAAGGTTAAAAGAAACTTGAATGGGAACATCACCATCTTTCATTTGCGTTGAATTGGTTTCTTTACAGTACTAGACCACCTTTATAATCCACCTTCTCTGGGCTCTGGTAGCCCACCAAGAGAAGCGTTATTGATTGCAGATGAGGAGCCTGAAGCCCAGGAAGGTTAAGTAATAGGTTCAAGGTCACATGGTTAATAAGTTACTGTGCCTGGGTATAAAATCGAGTCAATCTGACTCTGTAGCTCCTGTTTCTAATATGCAGTTCTTAGAAGGTAGAATAGGGTAGTAGAAAGGCTTTGAGTCAAACACAGCTAACTGCTGATTAACTGTGATCTTCAGCAAGTGACTTTACTTTCTCTGTGCCTCAGTTTTTACAACTATAAAAGAGGGATGATATCACAAGGGTTGTTAAAGATCATACTTTAGAGGTGCATAGGTGGCTCAGTGGATTAAGCATCCAACTTCGGCTCAGATCATGATCACATAGTTCATGGGTTCGAGCCCTGCATCAGGCTCTGTGCTGACAGCTCGGAGCCTGGAGCCTGATTCAGATTCTGTGCCTCCCCTGTTCCTGCTCTGTTATTTCTCTCAAAATAAACATTAAAAAAATTTTTTTTAAGATCATATTTTAAAGTGACTGTATTCCAGTAAGTTCCATGAGGGCAGAGATCTTTTGTTCACCAACGTGACCCCAAAGCATGCAGCTGTGTCTGGTACAGTGAGGATGTGCTCAAAAGAGAACTTGAATTCAAAGTCCTGGCACTTAGTGGGCATTCAGTAAATGGCAATGTCCCTAGGTGGCTCAGTCGGTTGAGCATCCAACTTTGGCTCATATCATGATCTCCCGGGTTCGTGAGTTCGAGCCCCACGTTGGGCTCTGTGCCAACAGCTCAGAGCCTGGAGCCTGCTTTTTATCCTGTCTCCCTCTCGCTCTCTGTCCCTCCCCTGCTCACCTTCTCTCTCGAGAATAAAACCATTTCAAAAATTTTTAAAGATGGTAGTGTCCAAATGCACTACCAGTCATCTTCAACGCTAACACCAGAGCTAGGAGACTAAATGTGTGGTCTCTGACCTCATTTAATTCGAAGGCCAGCAAATTAGTAGAGGATGCATGTGCTCAGACTTCTGATCTTTTCATCTGTTACTGGTGCATGTCCAGCGGTTTGGGAACATCTAAACAAATCCATTGAGTGCCAAATGATATTTCATTATTGCTCTTGCTTTTCACACTACGTTTTGAAGGTCTATCATCATTTTAGTGCATGTATTTCTTTTGAAGAATAACGAACACAGTATGAATATTTCAAAGAATAGGCAAAATACATTCACGTCATCAACAATACACTCTACAAATAAACAAGTGTAAGTGACAGTTGTGCTTAATAGGTCCTGGAATGAATTTGGAACTCGGATTCTTGTCCCTTTACTTCTAGCACATTTTGCTATTTTGTTCCTGGCTGTCGATTTTTGCTTTGTAATTTCTACACTAAAATCCCTGCAATTGAGAGAACGTGGCACCAGAGTCCCACTGCTGGGTTGGTACTAGAAAATTAGCACCTGGGCCCTTTGTCCCGATTACACAGTAATGACATAATAGTTTGCATTTGTGGTGAAAACAGACTTGATATTGGATGGCTTTTGAGTAGACCACAAAGTTTTACCAGGCACACCTCCAGTATTACAGTACATCTGCACATGCACACTCTGCTCTAGTTGGTGTATATGTAGGAGCAGTTTTATCACACGTACATTCACCTAATTCTTTTCATCTCCTCCATATTTATGATTGTTTCTTTTGCTCTCTGTAATCTTAAATATGTCTGCTCTTTTCCCCTTAATCACATTCGTAGAGTTTAGTAGTTTATGGATCTTGTTAAATAACTAGATTTTGTACTTCTTTATTCTTTCACGGAGTTCCTAGTTTTGTTTCATTAACTATTGCTTTTTATCTGTAGTAATTTTTTCCTCTTTATTTCCCTTTGGGTTCTTCCCCCTGCCCTCTCACTGCCACCCAGTTTCCAAGCGTAGTAATTTCTTTCTCTTTTTCGTTTTTCCTCTTTAAGAATGAAGCATTTATTGTTGAGTACAGCCTTCACTATATCCCATTGATTCCATTTTTCATTCTAAGGAGTTCATAATTTCCTTTTGAGTTCATCTTTCATCCAAGGGTGATCTAAAAGTGTTCTGTTAAAGGGGGATGTTATATTTTTATTTTTTAATGGAATTTTGATGTAAGGATGTAGCTTATAGTATCTTAAACTTTTACAAAATGGGTTTAAATCTTCTTGTCGCCAAGCAAGAAATACTCTTTATTGGCATTCCACGGATTCTAACCCCTCTAAAATATTTTTCAAAGAGCTATTGATCTATATAATCTTATTAAATCAAATTTATCAAGTTATTGTTCTTTCATGTAATTAGTTTTTATGATTTGAGTACCAATTATGAAACACACTGAGGCCTACGCTATAATTTTAAATTCTCTTTGCATTTTTCATGCTTTTCCCTTTAATATTTAACAACTGCTTCAGTTCATACAGATGTTTGGCCATTATGTTCTTTAACAAAGAAAAAGTTTAATCTTATCTGTAGATGCTTGAAAAGTAACTTGAGAAACTTTAAGCCATTCCTACTAAAAACTAGAACACAATAGAAGTTCATTAATAAAATACACTGCTGTTTACCTGAACTCCAACAGCAATGATCCACTAATTCACTAAAACCCAAAGTGTAAAGTCAGAACTATTCTTTTTATTAGTAAGTAAATGCTAATGAAGGTACTAAGAAAAGATACCTTAAGGGCACTGGTTGGCTCAGTGGGTTAAGCACCTCGTTCTTGATTTTGGCTCATGATCTCATGGTTTGGGAGTTCAAGCTCCGCATCAGGCTCTGCGCTGACAGTGACTGCTTGAGGTTTGTTCTCTCTCTACTTCTGTTCCTCCCCTGCTTGTGTTCTCTCTCTCTCTCTCTCTCTCTTGCTCTCGCTCTCTCAAGTAAATAAACTTAAAAACTTATATTAAAGACTACCTTAAAGATGAGAAAATTTAACATGAAACTTTTTGCTGATAGAAAATCTAGAAAGTCAGGGGCGCCTGGGTGGCTCAGTCAGTTAAGCGGCCGACTTCAGCTCAGGTCATGATCTCACAGTGAGTTTGAGCCCCGCGTCGGGCTCTGTGCTGATGGCTCAGAGCCTGGAACCTGCTTCGGATTCTGTGTCTCCCTTTCTCTTTGCCCTTCTCCTGCTCACACTCTGTCTCTCTGTCTCTCAAATATAAATAAAAATGTTAAAAAAAATTAAAAAAAAAAGAAAATCTAGAAAGTCAAAAAGAATGTAGGAAAAAAACAACCAAATTTAATAAGAAAATTTGTTAAGATGGCTACATATGAATGTATAGAGAACAGATTTCTCTCTGGCAGTAATTCCCTGACGGCAGAAGTAGGAGCACATATTCCATTCATAATCACAGCAAAAATTCTTAAATTATTTAGGAATAAATTCTAAAAGCCACAGAAGCTGTGTGAAGAAAACTGAAATCTTATTGAAAGACATAAAATAAGATTTGAACAAATGGTAAAGCATACTTTTTCTCTTAGAAAAAGACAGTAGAAAAGTGCAGTTCTTTCAAAGGTACAATGTAAATATAATGCACACGAAATTTCAGGAGAAGTTCGATTGGGGGCGGGAAGGGGGGTTGTTACTTTAGAATTGAATTAAAGCCTCTCAAGTTTACATTGCAAAACAGTTACCAGCAGGAATCAAGTACAGGGTGAAAAAGAAAACAGGCAGATTTGCTTTACCAGATATAAGACACTAAGGAAATCCGTGTGGTCTTGGAACCGGAATAAACACAGATAAATGGAGAAGAGAGGAGGGAGACTAGAGGTTTATATAGTTGAGAGTTTAACATGTGACCGAATTGGTATTTCAAAACTGTAGAGAAAGAAGAGTTCTTTAATAAAGGATGCTCGAAGAACTGATGTCTACTGAAAGAAAATTACATGCTTTTCATCCTGCAGAAAACTATAGAATATACATACAGTCTAGGACCAGGGGAGATAAATAGGCATCCAAAAGCTAGAATAGAAAAACAAACTTGTGTAGACACACACACACACACACACACACACACACACACACACACACACAGTTACTGGAAAGGATACCATAAATGGAGGCCATAGATCATAGATTTGTAAGAATACTTGCAACAAAAAATGCAGAGGATTAATAATCCATGATAAAGAAGGAGGTTTGCAAATTTGACTGAGAGACAAACAACATAGAGGAACTGGCTAAAAGAAACAAAGCTGCTTTTACAGAGCAACAAATCCAACAAAATCAATTTGCTATGGCCAGGGAAACACTAGTGACCAGCTGATGAAATCAGTGTGAAAGATTTACAACATAGGCTAGAGGATAGAGTTCTTACAAACCAGAAGAGAAATAACTGAATTTTCAAAACAGCAAGGATATGACCAGTATATACATCCAATGGACTCATTGATCTAATCAAAGGCATACAAAGTACAACAAAAATGACATACTTTGGCAACTTACTAAGAATTATAAAACCAAGCATTATAAGTATGAAAAGCACAGGGTTAGATTTCTTGTGTTTCAGTTGAACATTCTAGAGGTCAGTTACCCACATTTAGCAAAAAGTGTTAAGGTGTTCATTTTCTTTGTTCCAGCAATTCAGTTTATTGGAATTTATTCTGGAAAATCACCATCATTAGTTATAAAAAGATCAATTTAAATGTAGTTTATATGGAACACCTTAAATATCTGAAAACAAAGGAACTTTTAAGATTTCTATATAAGCAAATATCCATAAAATCCATATCCAAATCCATATCCATAAAAATGACATTTTAGAAAATCTTTAATGGCATGAATGGAAAGATACGTGGAAAAACAAGTTATAAAACAGTATGTATATTATAGTCCTATTTGTTAGAAGTTTATAGATCTCTTTTTTAGGACACACGTCTTATGTGTGTGTGTATGTCTTTATGTATGTGAGTCTGGCCTCGCCAAGTATGCACTATTCTGATCTTGCCGCAGATGATCTATTAACACACCAATATTGTAAATTGTGGAAAATGTCAAGTTTCTGTTCTATCTAGAAAATGAAACTTGTTTTAAAGACTCAGAATCAGTGTCTGTCGGATGAGAGATTTTCAGAACTGAAACGATTTCATGCACTTATGTAAAACACCAAAGTTGAACAGATTTAGAATAGAAATGTGATAATATAGGTCCCTGACATTATCTAGAGGAACCAAGTCGGTTTGGATGAGCAAGACTGTTCACAAGTACACCAGTTTTAGTTTCACCTTTCCAGATGAAAGTTGATTTTTAAAAAATATTTCAGAGAGAGAGAGAAACAGGTGAGTAGGGGAGGATTGGAGAGGGAGAGAATCCCAAGCGGGCTCAGTGCAGAGCACGTCACAGGGCTTGAACTCATGAACTGTGAGATCATGACCCAAGCTGAAATCAGGAATCAGACACTTCACAGATTGAGCCACCCGGGCGCCCCTGAAAGTTGATTTTTAAGCATAGGGGGTTTCTTTTTTAGAATAAGAAGAGGTACTAATTTTGACTTCTAAAAAAATAAAAGCAAGATAGGGCAGGAGGCCAACAACCCTAGAGCACAGACCATCACCTTCTAATTCTGGATGCCAGCAGAGGATTAATATCTACACTTACCTGAAAGAGTCTAGGAGTTAGTAGAGATGGAGAGAAATGTGTATCCAAAGATGAATTAGGGCCCTCCCTCTAGAGCCAAGGTCAGTCCCCTCAAAGGTCTTGCTTCTGTACTGTGGGAGAGGCGTGACTACAATTAGAACATACACCAGAAGGCGTGCTAGAGCTGCTGACTTGGAATGTCCCCCAGAGGAAGAGAAGTCTGGAGGAAGGAAGGTCAAGCGTAGCAGCCTTAACCCTGAACTCTGTTCGGGTGCTCTAGATGATCACTCCACCGGGAGGAACAGTAACAGGAATCTGAGCACATACCGTATGCCAGACCCTCCTCTGAGCTCTTGACAGTTCTATTCCTACTCGATCCTCAAAAACCCTATGAGGGTACGTACTGTTATCTGCACATATAAATGAGGCTTATGGTAAACATGCTAAGGCCAGAGAGCTGATAAGAGGTAGGATCAGAAGCTGTCTGCCTCGATCTCTCATTCCTTAACTACTCAACTTCTACAAAAGGACAAATGAATAATGTTCTCAGTAGGAAGTAGTATTTTCTTTAAGAAATTGGTACTGAGTCCCAATGCCAGTTGATTTCAAATGGGTTCGTGCATGCCCTTTTATTCTGATGCTGACAGTTGTCTCCTTTATTGGTGTTTTTAGTCTAAATATATCTAAATCTGTCTATTCAAAACCATTCTTCAAAGTATACTGAGCAGTGCCAATTTGTCATGCTTATTATTAGCCATGTACTATTATATGTCATTGTTAAAGTGCCACAGTGAATGATTGAGTTACTAAATCCAACTTTTATCTTGGGGTAATTTTTTTTTAATCTGAAAAATAGTGTACAAAACCAGTGGCCTCAGCATTTTCTTTGAACACAAATGCATCTTAGATGACAAACTACTTTATTTAAAAGTCTCCAATGTATGTAGTTAGATTTATGGATTTAGATCTGGGTAATAGAAAATAGGCCTATGAGTATTTAAAAAAATTTTTTTTAATGTTTATTCATTTTAGAGACAGCGTGAGTGGGGGAGGGGCAGAGAGAGAGGGAGACACAGAATCTGAAGGAGGCTCTAGGCTGTCAGCATAAAGCCCAACATGAGACTCGAACTCCTGGATCCCGAGTTCATGACCCAAGCTGAAGTCGGACGCTTAATGATGGAGTCACCCAGGCACCCGAGCTTATGTGTATTTTTAATTTTTTTTAAAAGTATTACAGTGAAATCCAAAATAAATTATATTTTTGTATATTCTCCGTACATTTTATTGTAGAATGGGTAAAGAATGAAGTCAATAACTGAAATTTTAGACCGCTTTGGGTTAAAAAGTTTGTATTTCTGTTATTCTGCCACTGAACTATATGATTGAATGTGTTCTTTAGCAGCTATGGGCAGACCAGGATTTCTTCACCGAATTCTTTCATTTGAAACATAAATGTGTAAAGAATTGGTTCTTACTCACTCCCAGTGAGCTTTTCTTATTGAACAGGAGTCTTGTAATCATTATGGGCTCACCGTGACATGCTTGGAGACACTCCCTTCTGTAGATTACATTTGAAAATTCCCATCATGTCTTTTAAACCTCTGTTGGTTACTTAAACCTGACTGCAGTATTAAACATTCCCTCAGTCTCAACCTTAGACTAAAGATTAAGATTTGAAGTAATAAGTGTCCTGTTCTTCCCAAAGAGGAAAAGAAACATCTATGGGCCCACATGAGTGTGGTTGTTCTAACAGAGTAGTAGCTTTACTTAATAATCATCATAATAAAGTTTGAAACTTTCCAGAAGACACAGTATCAGGAAACAAACAGAGCATTTTCTAAGCGTCATATAGGCAGAGGACAGGTGGCTAGATAGTTGAAATTACAAATCGAGATGCTATCTAAAAAGCAATGAGATCTTTTAAAAATGGATATACTGATGGCATCCATCTTGATTTGCATATTTTAAAGTATGTTGTTTTCATACCAAAAGATTTCAAGACCGTATAAATCCTTTGCACTTGCAGGAACTTAATCTATTATTGCATTATGTTAGCACTATTACAAGCTGATACATGAAATGAAGGCACATTTCAACTTTTGAATGTGCATTTCGTTATTGTCACTTAGGACTGAAGCCTGCCCCACAAGTCTGCTAACCCTCACCTGTTACCTTCTGGGAGGAAACTTAACGGTCCGGTTCTAATGGCTCCTCTCCGCTAGAGGCCAGGAAGTCTTAATAGGATGTCAGTGAAAAGTAAGCTCCTCTATTGGCCATAGTTACGTGTGGCTCTGGGTTATCCAGAGACAAGAAACTTAATATCAAATTTACCAAGTATCAAGCTACCTCAGGGCGTAAAAGGCTTTCTCCATCTCCTCTCTCCCTCTGGCTTTAATGCATTGCAGAATCTCTGTAATGCTTAAAGACCCAGTGCAGCTCAAGGGAAAGGAGAATCAAGGGGTAAGCCCCAGTTCTCACCCTCACTCAATGTTAGCAACTAACATTTATGGAGTACTTACTATATATTTGGCCCTATTTTGTGTGTTTTTATATGTATTAGCTCATTTAATGCTCTCAGCAACCCTGTGAGGTAGTTTGTAGATACAGGAACTAAGCAAGCTACAGAAACCAGCCATTTAGTCAGTAAGAGGCAGAGCTAGGATTTGAACCCAGACAGTCTCCCTTCACAGCCCTGCATGCTCTACACAGCAGGGTTTCTAGAAATTTTCACCTGAGAACATTTCTGTAAGTGGTACCAACATGGTCTCAAAACTTGCGATTTGTATACGGGACAGGTATTTGCACACACATCCTTCCCTACAGGTTGTCCAGAAAATAGAAAGCAAAGGCACTTTACTTTCTTCCTAGGACAGCCTGTCCTTTTGATACCAGTTTGTGACCATTACGAGCCACCTGTGGAAGGTTGGCTGGCTCATAGGAGCCACTGCTCAGGAGGAGCCCTGTGGTGTGGTGTGGTGTGGTGTGACTGAGGATGGTGGCGGCTGCCAGGGGAGGGGCTATCCGGAGGCCATGGACGAGCGAGGCTGAGGAGACCAGCAACCCTGTCCGAGCAGGGTCTGGCCAGGTGAAGCAGTACTGTTGACTGATTGCAGGGGAGTTTTCGAAGTAAATGAAATGTGCACTCAATTCTGAATAAGAGGCTAGGCACATGATGAGTGACAAAACGTGTCATCTTATTTCCTCCACGGTGAGATGAAGTGGACTCCCCGCTGGAGTCAAAGGTCCAGCCTCCCCTTTTTGGTAGGAATTCAGATCCAGCTCTACTAAACCCATCCTGCATGGGCCTTCCGCCCACCTGCACTCTCCTATGAGCAATGCTCAGCATCCCTAAAACACTGTCCCTGGTTTGAATCTCGACCTGATGACACAGGTATTTTCATTTTTTAGACCAGAGTCCTTATTAAGGGCTGATTATATCTATCAGACAGTTATGAAACCAAACTGAAGCCTGGTCCTTACCCTGAAGTAAATCACAGAGTAAAGGTGACAGACAGTGGACATTTACAGAAGACTTAATCATTTAAAAGCAAGGAGAACAATCTCTCATAGTAAGGTCAACAGGAAGGGTAAACATGGTGAGTTAATGTGGGAAGTTGCTCTGCGTCCTGCTAATATGGAGGGAAAACTTAAGTGGAGTGAAGCACACGGGTCTAAAATGCACAGTTTGATGTGATCGAGAATGTTTCGGTCACCTAGAACACTTCCTCGTGCTCCTTCCCAGTCAGTTCTCACCCCCCCCCATGGCAGCCACTGTTTGGATTTCCATCCCCACAGATTAATTTTTCCTGCATCATACATTTCTGTAATGAATCAAAGCCCAGATCAGAGGGCTGCGACAGAGAGAGCACGGTATGGAAGAAATCAACTTTCAGAGACTGTGCACCAACATGCTGTGTGCATTGGGCAAAAAGCTTAACCTCTCTGGGCCTTGTATGCAGGATTCAACTCTGCAATCCTCATGTTTCTTTAAGGACCTAGTTATTCCTGCCTTCACTTCTAATCTCAAAGACGTCGCCATCCACTCAGTACCCTGAGCCAGAACGCAGGAGCTCAGCTCATTCCACCTTATCCTCCCACATCCAGGTGACCACTCTATCATGTCCTTTCTCTTGTACTGTTTTTAGACAAGTCACTTCCTTTGGCCCCTACCTCATCATTTCTTGCCTCATCAGGACCATCAAATTACTCTTACTACCTCTCTTGCCCGTGGTCCTCTCCAGACCATTCTTGTCACTGCCCAAGGTAATCAATACCAAAATGAAATACATTCTCGTCCCTTCTGTTTATAATCATTAAGTGCTTCTCCACCATCTAAGGTGTCTCTCTGTCGAATGGAGTTCAGATGCTCAAGTTTGACAGTGAAGACCTTCACTGGATGCCTCCATTGTACTTCTGATGCTCTCTGGGCCCACTGCACCTGTGTGGCCAGCTCCCTCCTCTCCATCTCCTCCCCGATTAGGGCACCATGGGCAGCCTGTCTCCCGGATTCTCTCATGAACTCCTGAGTGAGATTAGAGATTATGTTTTATCCATCTCTCTCCCCCCAGCATCTGACGTGTGACTTTGCTGAAAGCACTTAACCCTAAAGTAATCCATCAGGAGACTGCTAAGGCTGATGGTACCCTGGCAGGGTCTTACTACTCGGACTTCAAGCTGATACGGTTTGTTAAAAAAAAATAGAAAAAAAAAAATCACACAAAAAATGTTAAAAATTTAAAAAATGAGAAATCATATGGAAGTTTTCAGGTGTTTCCAATCACTTCACTAAGTCTAATTCTGAGTGTCTCTTTCCAGCTATCGTAGTAGTAATGAGTGAAAGGTGAGAAATGTTATGTTTTTATTTGGAGAGAAGGTATATAAATAAGAGGTATCAAAGCAGTGACTCCCACTGATAGAAAAAGGCTAGTCCCATGCTTTTATTTCCATCTCAAACCTGACATAACATGCTTATCCATTTAGTTCTAGAACGGCAGGTTACACTTTTCTAGATAATTTTCTTTCTAAAAGTTTTTGTGGTAATTAGCAAGCAGATAAAAAAAAAAGTGACTGGTAAGTGTATTGACCGACATGCCCGGGAACACCTGCATTTGTATAGCCCGTGTTCACCGTGGCTCACTCTGTCCCAGTTTCCCCCCGTTTCTGGGTCTCCCTTGTAGTTTGAACCAGCATCACTGCCCCCATTGATAATCACTCAGTCTGTACTTTCATCTTTTCCTAAACCTAGGGCAGAACCTCGATGCTGTCCACGACATCACGGTCGCGTACCCTCACAACATTCCTCAGACAGAGAGGCACCTTCTCTACGGCGACTTTCCCAAGGAGATCCACTTCCACGTGCGCCGCTACCCCGTGGACGCCCTCCCCACCTCCGGGGAGGGCCTCCAGCTCTGGTGCCACAAGCGGTGGGAGGAGAAAGAAGAGAGGCTGCGCTCCTTCTACGAAGGAGAGAAGAACTTTCACTTCACCGGTCAGACTGTAATTCCACCTTGCAAGTCTGAGCTGAGGGTCTCTGTGGTCAAACTGCTCTCTATACTTTATTGGACCCTGTTCAGCCCTGCGATGTGCCTACTCATATATCTGTACAGTCTTGTTCGGTGGTATTTTATAATCACCATTGTGGTCTTTGTGCTACAAGAGAGAATATTTGGTGGACTGGAGATCCTTGAACTTGCATGTTACCGTTTTTTACACAAGCAACCACATTCAAATGTAAAAACAAAATGAGTGCGCTCATAGGGTAATAACCCAAGGGTATTTTGGAGAGGTGTCGAGCTTTGTAAATGAAGGTGCATTTTTGCATGACTATGTCAAATATTTCTACTACCATCATTGTTTGTTAAAGATATTTTGCACTTAATTTTGTGGGGAAAATATTGCTACACACGATTTTTTTTTTTTAATCTCTGAATGTAATTTCAATACATGTAGCAGGGAGCGATCGCTGTGAAATAACTCGGGCCAGAGTTTATTAAGCAGTTGCCAGGCTGTTAACAGACAAGGCACACACACACGGTTTTCCTAAAGGCCCGGTCCTATTCCTTAACCCGTTCCCCAGCCAGCTCCCCAGACAAGAGGCAGATCTGGGGCTTGGGAGCGCTGGCACTTGACTGTGGAGGTAAGGGCCCTTCTTCCCACCTCCCTCCCCCGGCACTGTCCCCACACTCACTTCTAAGCCAATCAGACCATCGCATCCTTCCTTAAGGCCAGAGACCGGAAATCCCTTGCCCTTAAGCCAACCAGCCATTTTGATAGGAATCACTTCATTATTCATAAAACCTTGGCATTTAACCTTGCACTGACCTAGACATCAGAAGACCACCTGTGCCCTCTTTCCACGTGAAGACCTGGACGTGTCTCAGGGAGCAACCACAGGCTCTCCACTTAGAAACCCTAGTTTGAGTTTTTCAAGAAAGGAATTAATACAGTTCTCCACTTCTACGTACGCTTGCATGCTCAGTGCTGGGTTCGCCACAGCTTATTGGCAGGTGTAGCTCCTTCTGCGTCCGAAACGACATACATCAAGTCACTTACCTTTCTAAAGGAACGGCATAGCGAAGCTTCTGTCCTTGGAGTCAGAAACTCTTGAAGTTGTGTCTTTTGAAAGATTTCTTTAAAACCTGCCCCCAAGAAGAGAAAGTTAGTACGTGGACAGGTACCGATAGCATCGACCATGAAAACAACGGCGCTTGCAGACAGGGCAATAATAGTTTATCCTAAATTATTCAACCCTCGTAGCCTTGACTAACTGTACTCAACACCAAAATGGTAACACAAAAACGAACCCCTTTTTAATGATAACCGGGGCTTGCTCACTCTTTGTAGTGCCAGGCTTCCTTTCAGCACTAAAATTTGAACCCACTTTTGACCAAGCATTTGCCTAAGTATTCCTGGGTTTGGAGCCCATGGAAAACCCCGCAAACCAACAGCACCAATCTCCTTCCGAGGCAGAAGAAGTGCGTGGTCCTCTTCCCCACCCTGCTGGGGCCAGCCACTAGGCTTTTCGTCATAAAAGGGGGGTGCTGGTCAGAGGCGGTGACATACGAGGCAGGGAAAAGCCTTTAGCTGTTAGCAAACCTGTCCGCTTCACCCCTGCCTTCAACCAGCCTCAAAAGCTACTGCTTTATCACTCTTGCGGTATGAATGCCTTCTCAACTGCAGCTCCCTTCTGCTCAACAGTGACTCTTACCGACAGTTGAAACGCGCATGGCCCCGAAAGGTGAGCACACCGTGAGCCCAACCTACCGAGGAGATTTCTTGCAGAAAGTGCAGGTTGGGTGCACCACGCTGCGGACGCGTCACCTTTGCTGGCAGAGAACTGGCCGGGGCTGCGTGGACCTGCGCCAGCCTGTATTTAACTGCTCCCCCACGGCTGTTTTTAATCCTGCCTGGAACTGCTAATTCGTTATTATGAACATCTGCTCAAAACCTCTAAACCCAGCTGTTAAATCTCATGGTTTTTAAGGTGTTTTCTTTTTTAGCTTTTTCTTTTTTTTTCCTTAATGAAAGAGGTTTCTAATTTAGATTTCTCTCAGACTTCCTTTTGGTTATATTTGGAAACACAGAAGGAGTTTTACAGTCAGCATCCATTCGCGTTCGCCCGGGGCGGTAGAGAGAAGCTGTGTTTCCCGCCCCGCACTTCATACTGCCGCCCGCCGCCCTCCTCCAGCTTCTCGCAGCTCCTTGTTGAAGGTGTATCCTCCATACAAGGTGTGAGACCCGTAAAAGAGGAAATCTTTTTTCTTCCTTTTTTAGAACATGTTTTCTTTTTGATCATAAAAAAAAATACACTTATGATAAATTGCCAACTTTGTTTTAACCACCCAAAATTCGTATACACTAAAACTGGGGAATAACAGGCCTTGGACCTGCTGAATCAGGAATGATAACTTCAAATAGAAAAAAGTGGCTTCTTTTTGGCTTGTTTTTTTGGTTTGTTGGGGGGTGGGGAGGTCTTTTTTTTGGCAACAAGGCGTCTTTTAAAATCATAATTTTGTGTTCCTACATATTTGTCTTTTTCTTTAAAAAACATTCAAGAACTATTCAGCTGATGATTTGGAACTCTGAGCTTTGTAAAATTGGTAACAAAATGTCAAGCAGAACGTAATTTAAGTTTAATGTCGTGATTGGCCTCAGGAGTGACCTCCCCACCCCTTCCCACCTCTCACCCTGGACTCAGCAGCTACTTGTCCGGTTGCGTCTAGACACCATGCCCCACCTCATGCCCTCTCAGGCACTGAAGGTAAACCCATTGGACCGTGAAACATTTACTGACTGTCCAATTCGTCCGATCTCGACTGTTCAGAAGCGTTTTAACTGAAGTGTGGTTTCTGTGGGCCGTGAACCATCATACTTAGAGTAGGAAACTGCAGGGATGGGCACTGGTCAGATCACACGTCCTAGCAGACCTCCCTGGTGAAGGAGGCCAAAGTCAGCACCAATCGGCAGGACACGGGGAGAGACAGGAAGAAAACGCACGTTAGCACCCGTAATTTAAAAGTTCTACTAAAATTCTCCCTTGTTTGTTATAACACTAACACACAGCTTAGGGAGAAATACCAGCTTCCCTTCACGTCACTTTGAAATTCGTTACTTCCTCCTCACCACATCAGGAGTTGGGCGTTGGTGGCCAAGACCGAATTCCGCAGAAGGGGTGCCATTCTCGTGTCACTGGGGCCGTGAGCTCCAGCCCGACTGCGATGCCCCTGTGCACTTTTCCAATCAACACTCTACTGGAGGGAGCCTGTTGGTATTCAACTGTTTACATTTCTTTATATAAATAACGTGCTTTCAGTGCCTTAGTTACAGGTCCCTTTCTTTTTCTCGTTCCCAGAATTCTGCAACATGTTTCTTAAGTAAAAGTCTCTTTTTGCTACTCACTGGGAGGAAAATGGTTTGTAAACACTGGTCACTGAGGTAAGCTTTTGATGGCATCCAGAGAGGAGAACTTGATGCTGAGGCAGCCTTTGCCTTAGAGCTATTATTTCTGCTGTAGGAAACACAAATGGCTGGTCACAATATGAGCTTCGGATTGGAGATGGCCCAAAAGTCGTCTCGTACTGACCTTAAGTTTTTATTTCAGAAGAGAATCTTGGTTTTGGTAATTTATTTTTTAACGGATTATGTACAAAACACCACGTTTTAAAAATAACTCACAGAAAGGCCTTAGTTTTCAATGTCCACTGGTATGTTTGTGAGTTATGTTATGTGTAATTTACGTCCCAGAATAAAATGGAATGACTTAGGTAGAGTTTGCCCATGTGTCATGTTTCTGTGTTTGCCGGAGCGACGGTGACTGGGTGCTTGCTTTTCCCATGTTGGTAAAGCCATACGGTACGTAGTAGAAGGAAATTCTCATCACGACGCTTTCTTTCACGGATGTTAAAAAAAAAAAAAAAAAAACGCCCACACAAAAAGGGAATATACTGCTTCCATAACTGGAAAAAGACCACAGTCGAATTTAGGCCTCAGTGAATGTCATCAGGACTTGGTTTTCCCCCATTTCTCTCAGTTCAGCCCTGAGGGCAGTTTGGTCATCTCACACTTGTGGGGTTGTAATGGCAAATCTCCGCACCGCCAGCTGCAAGAGGTAAATGGGACTCTGCGTCCCCCCATCACCGTCAGGGAGTGTGTAACTGGGAAAGCAAATCTCGGAGCAACACCTGCCAAGTGCGTGGAAATGTGCTTGGCAAGTACTCGTGCACGCGCGCGCACACACACACGTGCGCACAAATCATGGAACCAAAGAGTGGCAGAATATGCCACCCTGAAATATGGCTGTAGTTCAACACATGCCACCCAAAATATGCCACTTGGGCGTGTTGATGGTTTTGAGCTGTAAGCACTTGAAAAGGAGCAAACAGGGAAAGGCTTTCTATGAACTGCCCTCATCTGCCTGAAGACCTATTCTCATTCTCCAAAAGGACTCAAGAGCCATAAATCCTCTCCCTGGGGGTTGCATCAACCAGCGAGGATGGACTCCTGTCACAGGAGAGATGAGGTCAACCGCACACCCAGATATGTTGACACAAAACATCATACTTCCCATCTGTTCTAAGGGCCAGTGTGTCTTTCCTAAAAGTCATTTACTCTACGCTAAGAGGCCTCCCTTCCTCCCCTCCTCCCCTTCCTGATGAAGGTGTTATTTAATCCTGAATTATTTTTTAAGTTTATTTATTCCAAGACAGAGCAGGCGAGGGGCAGAGAGAGAGAATCCCAAGCCAACTCCACAATGTCTCATGAACCATGAAACACCCAGGCGTCCCTATCAATTCTAAGCCACCCTTGGAAGTTACTCATTTTTCCTTGGGTATCTCTATGTATACCTGAGGGATACATGTTAATAAATTTCTGATTGTCTTCCTCTTGTTAATCTTCTATTACCAAGGTCTCAGCCAAGAACCCAGAAGGGTAGACGGAAAATTATTTTTCCTCCCCTGCAGAACCTGTCCTGTAAGCTCTGCCATGCCCCCTGCTCTCTGTCTTCAGGTTCTACAGCAAGCATTTTGCTTGAAGGATTCACTCTGAGGGGAGCCCACAGTGTCATTCTCTGGGAAACGGGAATGCAGGGCCAGAGGAATCCAGACCTTGAGAGCTGGTTTCAAGGACTAGGCCAACAGCCTGGTGGAATTTACACACTCTGTTTATGCAAAGGGGAGAGAGGAGAGCGTAGTCTTGCTAGACGCCCACTTGTCCTCCACATTACTCACTTCACAGGCTTAAGCAGCTCCCTGTGATGAGGCCTTTCAAATGCCAGCCAGTAAGCCCTAGGATGTACACAGAAGCTAATCTACATGTGTGCAAAGCACTCTTCATGCTGAAATGTTTTTAAGTAAATTACTAAGAGGCGATGTATGCTCTCCTGGCTGTGCTTGACTTGGTTCACAGGATCCACGTGATGACTTGATGCCTCCAGTTGTTGCGTCCCTATATCCTCCCAGGTGCAACCCCAGTAGGAAAGAGCCAAGGGGACTGCTTCTCCAATGGCCCAACAAAAATCCCAAATTGGGTTTCAGTGCTTATTCCTGAACTACTCGCTTGCCCAGAAACCCTATGTGGGTTGAGTTCCTGGGTTGTTTGCTGCCTCCTAGAGTAGGGGTGGAGTTTGGTCCCTGGCCCCCAGGATGAGTGGCGGGGAAGGATGGATTTTAAGAGGACTGTTACTGAGAATAGGATGGAATGATGCTGGATGGCCGGATGTCCACCTCAACTGTGAGAACTCCCATGCCTCCTAATGTAGCCCGAGCAGGTCAGCAAGGTTTCCAGATGGGATTGCTAGTCCTGCACAGTGGGAGCCTTCTCCACCAACAGTAGGGGGTATTTGGGAACCCAGGCATTCTCCATGATTGTGCACAGACCCTCTCACCAACAACTGGTCCATCCAAATTCTTCAGTCCCTGCTTCCACACAGAACAACCAGACTCAAGCAAGGTGGCGTTGACAATGTTTTTCTTTCCAGGGGAATTTGTTGAAATCCCCTCTACAGCTCTGACGTCTCTCTGTGTCTCAGCGCTGCACACGCAGTCTCCTGCAGTGTCACTCAGTCCTCCCTTGCTTGCCTCATGTGCCTTTCCTTCCTGGTGCATTAGGTATGACAAGTCTGGGGACCTGCTACCAGCTCTCCCTGCTCCAAATTCTCCACCTACCTACCTACCTACCTCCACCCGACCCAGTTTGATCATGGAACCCCCTTCTCACCGCCTCCAGTGGCTTCCTGCTGACCACCAGATGGCCTCTTCCAGGTCGTCCCAACCCAGCCAATCAGTCCCCAGGACTGTCCCTAGATGCGAACTATTTCACATGAATGTACTTGAATTCCTCTTGCCCCCTCCCACCTCTGCACAGAGAGCCCTCACACGTGAAAGGTATTTCTGTCACCAAACCACGACCAGTCAAATCCCACTTTTTCTCTCAAGTTTTCCTGGTCATTCTAGCTTGCAATGTCCTCCTGCCATGGAGTCATTTCTCTGCACCTCATGCTTTACTGCATCACATACTATCTTACATTATAGTTATTTTTCAGTCTTATCGCCTCAGCTGGCATATAAGCTTCTGGAAAGCCAAGATAAGGATGCCTCACATTTCTCTTATCCATTCTTTTTTGCACAATAAATTCTTACTGGTGATTCCATGAGGGTTATTCAGAAAGGATTTAGTTTAGTTCTAAATTAAAGCTGACTGCAAAAATTTATAAATTTAAAATAAAAAAAATCAAAATGCAAACCCATCTACGTCTGGGAAATGATTCATTGTTTTTTGTTTTTTTACAAGAATCAAATCATTTTGATTGATGATATGATTTATCAAAATATATTAGCATGTCAACTGTTAAAAGTAGAAACTTGGCAGGGGGTGGGGTGCCTGGGTGGCTCAGTTGGTTAAGCATCCAACTCTTGGTTTTGGCTCAGGTCATGATCTCAATGTTTGTGGGTTCGAGCCTTGTATCAGGCTTCGTGCTGATAGCATGGAGTCTGCTTGGAATTCTCTATCTTCCTCTCTCTCTCTACACCCCCCGCCTTCACGCTGTCTCTCTCAAAATAAATAAATAAGCTTTTATAAAAAAAAGTCAGAAGAAGTAGAAACTTGGCTGAAAATGTACATCCTCAAGAAGATGTCTGGCGAATCTCACTTTTCTCCAGCTACACCTATGGAGGAAAATTTCCCAAGTTCTAACATAATGATTATGCATTTACCTTTGCCCCACAATCCCACCTGGAGAAATCTGTGCCAAAAACACTGGCCAAAAGGAATGATAAGAAGCATCCACAAAACTCTTCCTGGTAGCTTCGTTTGTAAGAATAAAATACTAGAAACAACCGAGATACTCATGGTAGGGAATAACTGAGGACTCCACCATGCGATCCCATGGCCGCGTTCTGGGCAGCCGTACGGTGGCATCATGAACACCTATAGACACTCTGATAGGGGACTTGTCTCTAGAATATTATGTTTAAGTGAAAAAAGAAAGGTGGAGAACAATGTATGTACTTATGCTGCCTTGTATCGAAGAAGGTGAGGTCATAGAGATACACACACATAGGCTTATGTTAAAAACAAGTTAATAATTTCAAAATATAAATCATGAAGGTAAAATGGCAATTTAAGGAGGGAGGGAACATGACAGGTGGGACTACAGTAGAAGCTAGACTCCTTTGCCTACGTCTTATATATACTATATGCTTGACTTGGGAACCGAGTTGATGTTTTACATAATTATAAAATTAAATTAAAAATGAAAAAGCAACATCTAAAAATCAAAAGGAAAATGAAGCAAAGGAACTTAACATATCAAATTTGTGGATTAATGCAGCAGAAAAGAATGACTTCAGGTAATTATAATGTATAGCCTTAATGGTATGTATCCTAAGGACAAAAAGAATTACCAAAAAAAATATCTCAAAGTGTTTTTGTCATCATGTTGTTAGTAATGATATCTATTTTCTGAAATTATTGCATTTATTTTCAGACAAGCCCTAGGAGGGATTATGATGTCATTGCTAGGAACCAAGATTTTCATCGTTAATGGAAAAACATACAAATATGAAACAATTTTTAAGTTAACCAAAATCTCCATAATCCTAAATTGGACCTGAAAATAATCAGAATGAATTAACGACGAAGGGGTAAGCAGAGCCCTGGGTGGTGATCATGCATCTCATGATGGGAGTGCGAGCGTGCATCATTCTGGCCTGAGTTGTGTCCACTTAGGAGAATAAACTGTTAAAAGAAATTGTTGCTAAATAATCAACCTCAGGAGCTCCGTGCGTGTCTCAGCCCCCCTGACTGGTTAGAAGAAGGCAGCAGGAGTGTGAAGAAGACAGCGAGGTGTTGACCGCAGGGGCTCCATCAAGTACGAGCTGCTTCTTCGCAGCAGTGGGGCTCTGAGCGAATCCCTATTCTCCCTGGGCCAGGGCCGGGGGCCTGACCCAGGACAAGTTGCTGTCCCTCAGCCTGTCCCAGGCCTTCCGGGCCAAGTGGCAGGTGGACGTGAGCTTGCACGAATATGCCCGGCTCCTCTTCCTAAGAGATGCCCGCCTGCAAACTCTCCCTGGGAGTCCCCTTGCAGTGACCTCACAGGCACCGCAGCTTGTGGGGAGCAAGCAGGCACAGGGGCAGTGCTCCCTCTGGCCTGGTCCCCAGGTGGAAGCTCTGCCTCTGCCTCCCTCTGAGGCCAGAACTCTCCAACCAGGTCACCTGGATCACCTGCACCCACGCCCCACTCCCCGAGAGTCTGACTTAATTGCACAGGTGTGCAGCCTGGGCATCAGGAGGAGTTAAGGCTCCCCAGGTGACTCTGACGTGTGTATCCACCTTCTTAGAGCTGGGACGGAAGGGGTCCACTCTTTAGACCTCCATGCCCTCATCCATAAAATAAGCATTTGGCCTTAGATGTTCTGGAAATCTGGGATGATTTATGAGGTGATTTAATTCAGTAAATATTTATTAACTACTTACTGGGTGCAGGGCCCAGGCTTAGGACTGGGAAGGGAGCCAAGATAAATAAGCTTTATTCTTTGCCCTTCCTGCCCACATACATGCGTGCTTTTCTTCTTTCGCCCGAGACCACTGTTTATGAAGCACCACCTTCCAGGTGTGAAGCCAACCAGACAGAAAGGAAGAGGGTAAATAAGAGAAGGCACCCTGTCCGCGGCATAGCCCTGAACTTGGTGCCAAAGTCTGGCCACAGACAGGACCGGAGACTCCCCGAATGCACCCGGCAAAGAGAAACCACCCTCCCTGTGACCGCTGTGTCCACACCATAGGGCTAAGTAGGTGCTTCGCACAGCAGCCGGGAGTGCAATTTCCAGAGACTTTGGTAAAACGACAAGTACCCACAGCCTACAGTGGGGACTCTCCATCCCCTGGGCTGGCTGCAGAAAGAGTCCCTCTCCTCTTAACCTCTTCACTCTGTAAGAACTCACCTCCCCTGGGAAACAGCCATTAGTGACCCATACTTGCCAGGGAGTCCGGTAGCGGACTGGGTCCCCTGGTGGGCCCTTCTGGGTCCGGGTAGTGGGCCCGGGCAGGGGCCGGACTGCTCAGAGGGTGTGAGGGCACAGTGAGGGATGCACGGATGGGCCTGCAGCCAGATGCCAGCACGCACGGGGCTTTGAGGAAGAATGAGGTCATTCTGAGAAGGGGAGTGGGCCCACATAGAGCCCAGCTCTCCCTTGCCTGCCTCCTGCTTTGGAGATGACTTCATTTGTTCTCAGGGTACACGGGACTGGAGGGCCGGCTGCCTCGAAGAGCCGGCCCGTGATTCTACCCAGGAGAGCCACTGACCGAGGATGCAAAGTCGGCTCTAGGTCCTTGTGAGGAGGTTGCCGGGGAAATAACAGGCAGAGACAGGTCTGGCTTCATAGGCGTGCCTCCTGGGCAGTTGAATCCCCGGGCTCAGAAGGGCCCCACACTGGGCTCAACGCTCTCTGTCACCGTCTGGAAGCTCTTAACGGTTTTCGGAGCAAGGGGCCTCACGTTTTCCCCTTGCACAGGGCCCCACGAATTGCATGGCCAGTCCTTGCTGGAGGCCATAGCAGACCCAGGAAAGTCTAACTTGGAATCATGGTCTCAGCCCTGCTGCATGTAGAAATCACCAGATGCTTTTTTAAAACTACAGACAGCCAGTCCTCCCTAGAACGGGGATGGCACAGGCATCAGTGTTGAGTTAACCCTCCCGGGGCAGTTTTTGTGCACGGCTAGGCTGCACAGAAGCGGATTGGGGGGCACCCTCTCCCAGGTTCATGGTCTGCATGCTAGACGTCTCAGCCGAGACACGGACGCCTCCTCTGAAGGAAGCCATCCGCTCAGCCCTGCAGTGTCCCCACGCGGCTCTGGAAGCCTCATCCCTTCCCTCTCCCTGTACATCACACATACTTGGGGGCAGAGACTGGATCTTATTAATCCTTGCACTCACATCACACCTAGCTGGTGCTCAAAAAACATTCCCCATCCCCCAGATCCTTTGAACTAAAAACCTGCATGCGATCAACACTGTTATCACGGTCTCTTGAGATCTTAGGGCTAAAACACCACAGACTCCCCAGGGCAAAGCTGCCCTGACCCGCCAGAGGACAGGGTGACAAAGAAGGACTCAGACTCCGGCCTCTGCGGGATTTCTCCACTCTCCCTAGCATCCACCTCCAACTCAAGAATTCCATCTGTATCACGGCCCCTTCAAAACTAGAAAATATTTGCTTGGCAGATATTTTAATTATCCTAGTATTTTTCATAAATTTATCAAATTGTCATTTATTTTGAAATCTCCATCATTATCACAGTGTATGAGGCATACTGCCCTTTGCTTGTGTGTGTTTTGGGAAGTTCTATGTTTATTTCTGTGGAAGTCAGAGAGAAAGAGCATATGTCCCTGGCACTGTGGTAAGGCAGGAAACAAGGAAACACTTCTCAGATTCCACCAGTGCTCAGAGAATTTGAAGGTGGTAATGACTTTTTAATTATTATATCTCATTTGGCTGGCATATTCCAGAAAAGCCAAAAACCATTTCTAGAATATACTAGAACACCATTTTGGTCCTGAGACCTCTTTACACTCTTAAAAAGTATTGAGAAGACCAAAGTACTTTGTATGGGCTCTATCTGTCAACATTGACTGTGACAAATATTTAAGATGCTCATTAACTCATTAAAATAAGAAACCTAAATAATGCATTTCTTATGACAGATAACTATATTTTCCAAACAAGAAATTAGTGAGAATCACGGTATCATTTTATTTTTCCGATCTCTCTAATGTCTGGCTTAACAGAAGACTGACTTTCCATATCTGCTTCTGTAGCCAGTCTGTTGAACATCACCTGTCATGTCGTCTCTGGGAAACAGCACTGTACACTTGTGTGTGTGAGCAAGAGCGGGAGTGTAAAAGGCAAAGAGCATCTTAGCGTTGTTCCAAGATGGCACCCGATCAGAGGGCAGGGCACACAGCTTTGACCTGAAGGACTCTCTAAAACGACTTACGGGGGTCCCCAGATATAAACACCACTGTCCGGAATGTCTGTTTGCTCTGGTATGTGATTTGGCAGCCAGGGAGGAGTGGTGAGACATGGCCCTGGAAATCTGGAGAGAGGGGCCATGCCCCCTGACTCAACTGCTTAACTCTGAGCAAGTGCTTTCCTTTCTCTGAGCCTTGGCTTCCTCATATGTGAACGAGGCATTGGACTACATCAATGGATCTTAACCCAGACTGCACAGTAGAACCACCTGGAGAGTAGCAAGAAAGTCAGAAAGCCAGGCTGTACTCCACAACAATTACACCAGGATATCTACCTTGGGGGCCCGGATATCGGAACCAATGTCACGGAACATCCAAACATCAAAAACTGGAGCAATTCTAGCATCTAGCAACAAAGAAACACATAGAAATGGGTGATAACCCACTGAGGAAAGTTACACTCACAAGTGCTGATATAAATAAGTAATTGAGGGGCACCTGGGTGGCTCAGCCGGTTAAGTGTCTGACTTTGGCTCAGGTCATGAGCTCACAGTTAGGGGGTTCAAGTCCCACGTCAGGCTCTGTGCTGACGGTTCAGAGCCTGGAGCCTGGGTCTGATTCTGTGTCTCCCTCTCTCTCTGCCCCTTTCCCACTCACATTCCATCTATCTCTCAAAAATAAATAAGCATTAAACAAAATTTAATAAAAAGTAATTGAACACATACACAAATGGGAGACGAGGCATCACTCCCTTATAGTAGCATTCCAATTAGTAAATGTGGAAGAAATGATGGGAAGAGCAAATCCTCATTTGGCAAACGCCTCTGTAATAATTATTGCAGGCAAGAATGATGGATGAATACTACATTTAGTGAGCAAATAGTATGTGATGAGAAACAGATCTCCCCACAAGACAGTAATGACACAGGAAAAGTACTGGCATGGTAGCAGAGAAGTCCAGAAGATGTCACCTTAACGAGGTGATCTAGGTTACCATCACCAGGCCTAAGACATACTGACATCACACAGCCCCTGCGAAGCGCACGGCATCATTTTTGCCACAAATGCACAACCTTAATCTAATCATGAGCAGACTTCAGACAGTTGAGAGACATTTCACAAGCTAAATGGGCAGCATCAAGGTGAGGAAAGACAAAAGACAGACGTATAGCAGTTCGGGGGAGTGGAGAGACTAAGGAGACAAGACAACTAAATGCAAGGTGAGATCATGGATCGGAACCTGGCAAAATGTGAATATGCTCCATGACTCAGTTACTGTCCTCGCATCCGAGTCCATTTCCTGGCTTTGATGACTGTGCTCTGGTTATGTGAAATGGTAAGATTTGGGGGAGTCAGAGGATATACACACTCCTGTCTCAAGATGCTATGCCCTTGTGGTTTCTTTCGCCAACCCAGCTCTTTCCCCAGATAGCCACAGGGCTTGTTCTCTCATTCCCTTCCAGTCTTTACTCAGACATGCTGAGGTCTGAGATGTCATTAGCTTTCCACGGTGGGAGATGTCATTCAACCAAGCCACATGCTCCCCATTCACTTTGCAGGAAACATCCCCACAATCTTCCTATTGAGACCGGGAAGGAAAATATCAAGGGGGGGAGAGGCTGGGCCAGTGCGTCATCTCTCTTGGCTGGATGAAAAGAAGGTCAAGGGGTGGTAGCCTGAGTGGGGCCAGCAGATATCCAAATGGGGTGTTGTTAGGTAGAACAAAGGACAGCTTCTGCCCACTGCTCTTCCTGCTCAGGGCCCGGGGCCAGAACCGGGCCTGCTCAGTGACTCAGGCCAACAGTGCCCTTGCCCAGCCACTAGCAGGGGTCAGATATTCCTAGACTCCACGTGCTCAGAGGGCAGGGCATACAGGCCTCCTGTGCACCCCAAAATGTACTGTGAGAGATGCATGGCCACTGTGGGGATGGGAAGAGACCAGAACCTGTCGGAGAATTTTACAGAAACTGCCGAAAACCCATCACCCCTTGTCACCCATTCTTCTATTTGAATCCCATGGCATTTTTGATGGAAGGAAGCCAGGCCATGGGTGTTACCTCCATCTCTCAGGTGTGGTGCCCAAGCTTGCTCTAAGTATTTTGCTTGAGACCACATAGTTAGGACGTGGTCCCAAGTCCACTTTTTCTAGGGAACCGCTAAGTCTCTGCACTGTTGCATTTCTTTCCAAGACCTGTTGTTGCTGCCTGTGAGGAAGTTCTTGTGTGGAATGGCACCAGATTTGGAACATGGGGACTGAGTTTCTGTCCCGGCTCAGCCATTTAGGAGCTGAGTCATCCTGGGCGTGGCCCTTAATCCAGTTGGGGCTTGTGTAGTCACAATATGGATCAAGTCTGAGCAAGTGCTTTGCTAACTATAAACTATTATGCCTGCTACTTACCAGTTTGTGTGTGTGAAGAGCAGCAAGGGTTAACATTTCATGGCTTGTTATGATTATCATAGGCCACGGTACAAATAACAGCTGCGTTGAAGGAGTACTTGCTTCACAGTTGCTGTCCTCACCTTAACTGCATGAGACAGGGTGTGTGTTTTCTAGTGCTGTTGTACCAAACCTCCCAAGCCCTAGACACTTACACAGCAGCAGTCATGTTCATTACCTCCCATGATTCCGTGGGTTGCCTAGGCATTTCTACCATCCTGTGTGGTGTTCACTGGGGCTCTGGAACCACAGGAAGGTCTACAATGGCCTCAGGCACGTGGCTGGCAGATGGTGCTTGCCACTGGTTGGGAGCTCAGTGGGGCTGTTGGCCAGGGTCTTGATTCTCCTCCATGTGGGCCTCTCTGCAAGCCTGCCTGCGCTTGCTTGCAGCATGGTGGGTGGCCTCTAAGGAGAAATGTTCCAAGAGAACAAGTTCCAGTGCGCAAGAGCTCAGCAAACTTCCATTTGCATCACCCTTACGGAAGTCCCTCTGGACAAAGCTCATCACAGAATCACCCCAAGAGTCAGTGTGGGACCAGAGTCATCAGGGTAGGAGCATGGGTCACATAACGGCCTACTGCAGATAGCTACCGTTGCTGTGCTTACTTTACAGGTGATGAAACTCAGTTCAGAGGGGTTAAGTGACTTGGCCAAGGTCCCTGAGTTACTAGCTGAGGTTGGAAGGCTTGGCAGATTTGGCTCCGGGCCGCTGCTTTCATCCCCTCCTTTCTGAACTAGTTGGCTATAAACAGTGATGCTACCTGCAAGCTTCTGTTCAGTTGCTACCTCCCCCTTCCTCAACCCCTACCCCAGCACCCTCTTCTCTGCCGACTATGAAATGCTCCCTCTGGAACCATCTTTCTCTCCCTCCTCACAGTGAGTTTAGATGCCCTCCCCTCTCTATCATCCTCCTCAGCTTCCTTCCTGCTCCCCTCTTACTCCTAGAACAATAAGACTATCTTCCTTGGGGCTGACTTGATGTTTCCAGAGGCCTCAGGTGTCAGGAGGGGCTCAGGTTCAGACAGGAGGCAGTCGACCAGGGCATGCAGAGGCTAGACTGCAGCCCATACGGGGTCACAGCCTGTCAGGAGGCCAAAAGAATGATGAGGAGCCAATCTCCCAGATCTTGCAGCCCAGGCCCCAAAGCCCAGGGGAGCAGCAGGGGGCACTGCCTTCCAGGTGGCAGTCAGAGCCAGGTGCAGCCTTGCCTCTCCTTAACCTTGGCCAACTCACTTTCCCCCTCTAGGGCTCAAATACTGCATCACGACAGAGGCTGAGTTAGATGAGCCCCATTAAGAACTTATTCTAGATGCTGGGAGGAGTGACTGGGAGTTTGGTCAAACCTAGAGAATAGTGGAGAACTGTAAATATCCAAAGTCAAGTCCCTTTGCTCAGAAGGAGGGGGTTGGAAAAGATTGGGGGGCTTATGCAAAAGAAAATCAGGAAACTAAAAAGGCGACCTCCCAAAATGGGAGAAAACAGTTATAAACATAATATCCCAAATACACAAGAACTCATACAACTCAAACAGCAAAACAAAACAAAACTCCACCAATCTGGCTAAAAATGGGCAGAGGACCTGAATAAACATTTTTCCACAGAAGACATACAGATGGTCCACAGGAAATGAAAGGATTCTCCACATCACTCATCATCAGAGAAAGGCAAATCACAACCACAATGAGATACCACCTCACCCCTGTCAGAATGGCTGTCATCAAGAAGTCAAGCGATAACAAGCTTTGGTGAGGATGTGGGGGACAGGGAACCCTCCCTGGGAATGTAAATTGGTATAGCCACTGTGCAACACAGTATGAAAGGAACTTCAAAATTTTTAAACAGATTACCATTTGAATTTGCATTCTCACTTCTAGATGAGTATCCAAAGGAAATAAAAACACTATCTCGAATAGAGATCCACACTCTCATGTAGATGGATAGTTTCCACTCTTCACTGCAGTATTATTCCCAATAGTCAAGAGATGGAAGCAGTTCAAGTGTCTATCAATGGATGAATGGATAAAGGACGTGTGGTATATGTACAATGGAATATTTCTCAGCCATAAAAAAGAAGAAAATCCTGCCATTTTCAACATGGATGAAACTTGAGGCCATTATGATAATGAAATGAGTCAGAGAAAGACAAGTACTGTATGATCTTATTTATATGCAGAATCTAAAAAAGCTGAACTTAACAGAAATAGAGACTAGAATAGTAGATGCCAGAGGCTGGGGTTGGGGGAAAGAGGGAGATGTTGATTCAAAGGGTACAAACTCCTAGCTATAAGATCAATAAATTCCAGGGATCTAATATGCAGCATGGTAACTATAAATAACAATACTGAATTATATACTGAAAAGTTGTGGGGCGCCTAGGTGGCTCAGTTGGTTAAGTGTCTGACTTTGGCTTAGGTCAATGATCTGATGGTTCATGGGTTCTAGTCCCACATCGGACTCTGTGCTGACTGTACAGAACCTGCTTGGGATTCTCTCTCTTTCCCTCTTTCTCTGCCCCCCTCTCTCAAAATAAGTAAACTTAAAAAAAGTTGTTAAGAGAGTAGATTTTATTTTATTTCTAAATTTTTATTGTTGGGCACCTTGATGGCTCAATCGATTAAGCATCCAACTTGGACTCATGTTATGATCTCATGGTTCATGGGTTCAAGCCCCGTGTCAGGCTCTGTCAGCACAGAGCCTGGAGCCTTCTTCAGATTCTGTGTCTCCATCTCTTTCTACCCCAACCCTGCTCATGCTCTGTCTCTATCTCTCAACAATAAATAAATGTTAAAAAATTTTTTAATAAAATTTTTAGGGAGAGAGAGAAAGCACACGCATGAGTAGGAGGGGGCAGAGGGGGAGGGAGGGAGAGAGAGAGAGAGAGATAGAGAGAGAGAGAGAGAGAGAGAGGGAGAGAGGAGAGAGAATCCCGAGTAAGCTCCATGCTCAGCAAGGAGGCTGACACAGGGCTTGATCCCACAACTGTGAGATCACAACCAGAGCCAGAATCAAGAGTCAGATGCTCAACTGACACCAAGGCATCCCAAGAGGGTAGATTTTAAATATATATACACACAAGATCCATTATGTAAAGGGATAGAGATGTTAACTAGCCTTACTGTGGCAATCGTTCTGCGATATATACGTTTTTAATCATCATGTTGCACATCTTAAACTTACATATGTTATATGTTTATAATATTCCAATAAAGCCAGAAAAAAAGAACAGATCGAGGAGACAGACATGATCCAGTCAGCAGCTCAGGTCTGCTCACTCAGTCACCCAGCCAACCTGTATTTGTTTAGTCTACTCTGGGCTGGGGTGTGGATGGGGGGATTAGGGGGGCAGCAGTTCAGCACCGAAACTGAGGTGCTGAGTAGTGAGAGGGGTGGGGCGGTAAGGCCACTTCACACAGAATCCTGCAGGCTACAGCACAGGATGTACATGGCACATTGTGTGTGCACTGGAGAGTTGGCTCTGGAGTCTAGGTCTGCTTTGTGTTTTCAGGAAAGAGATCGCTTTAGCCCTGTGTGTGAAGGAAGGGCTCTAGGGGTTAACAGTGGAACTGCGGTGAGCAGCTTGTCAATTCAGGGGAAGCCACTGGGCTAAGGCATCTCTTGTCCACATAAAGAGGAATACCAGCATCTCACCTTCCCCCGTCCTCTGCCAAACGTGCTCTGAGATCTCTCCCTTAGACATCTTCTGGCCTGGGGATTTCACCCATTCTCCCAGCCACCCGTGTGATACTCTCTTATGTGCCAAACATCAGCTCTATGCAGACCCAAAGGCTGCCCCTCACCTTCATACCCACAGGTGTTCTCCACCTCATCCACTGTTGGTAGATACCCTGAGGATAACTCATCATAGCTAGTATCTCTGAAATTCTGGGCAGGCTTGGAGAATGAAAGAGGAAGATATATTCCACATTTGCAAAACTTCCCATTATGAAGCGAAGCCTTCAGGGAAGCCCTGGGGTCCCACAAAGCCACTTTGATGCTGGTTTCTTCCCTCTTCTCCTTCAATGAGCCACTAAAGATAGAAGTGGAGCTTCCCATGACAGGTCCATATTGCTCCAGCTTGGCCTTGAATTTCTGGGGCATGATGTATTTCCTGCCCCCTCTATGCCTCCCCAAAGAGTCCCGATTTATTCATCTAACAAGCATAAACATGAATGGGCTCTTCTACATCAAGCAACATAGCTAGCATGTATTGAGAATTTAGAATATGCCCAATTATGCATATATTTCTCATTTAACCTTTCCAACAATCTGAATTTGGTAAGTGTTCATTTCCCTATTCTACTGACCAGGAACTGAGGCTCAGAGGAAAGTGATTTGCTAAAGGTAATTGTGTGGGACGGTGCTGTGTCAGTTAGGTTAAGCAGGGTGCTACACTTCCCAGAATTCCTTTCCCAATATGGCTCTAGATTATAGGAGCCGCATAGAGTTGACCAAAAAAGCAACTTGTATGAGATCTGGAAGGTGGAAGTGGAGCAGCAGCCATTGTTCTCCGAAGGCTGTCACGACGCCTATGGTGTCCAAAACTTGCAAAGGTATCTAGCAGGTCCCAGCTTGCCTTGTTCTCCTCTGCTTCATATCAGGCTTGTCATTCTGACTTCCGATCCTCCTGACCAACAGAGCCCTGCGCTCCAAACCAGAAGGTTGACAGTGGGCCCACAGAGGTGGTGGCTAGACCTCTCCCCACGTGTCCCCTTTTCATCCACCATAGAGCTGGGAGGGTTTGGCATCTCGGATTTCCTGGTAAGTTCCAACTTGTCCCTTTAGGCAGCCTGGCTAGTGACTCTGATCCTCTGACTCCCTTTCCAGACCTCTATCTCCCCAGCTTTTGTTTAAGGCCTAATTCCTGTAATAAATCTCTTTGTCCCAGAGTCATTTTACTCCCAGGTTCTGTTGCCTGACTGATACAGCCACATAACTGGTAAAGGGTAGAGAAGGGGTTCAACCTCAGGCCCCTCAAAAACAGATTCTGAGCTCCTAATCACTCAACCAGACTACTGTTCTAGTACTGGACACACAAACATGATCAAGACCCTGACTCCTGTCCGCAGTGGGTTTATAGTCTCATAGGCAATAGAGATCTTTTGTTTCACTTGTCCATGGCTCATAACAAATCACCCAAAATGTAATGGCTGCGAACAATTATTTTATTATCTCTCATGATTGTATGGGTTGCCTGGGCTCAGCCTGGTCATTCTTCTCCTCCATGTGGTATTTGGCTGGGGTTTCAGTCCCCTGGGGGCCAGGCTGGGTGGGATGTCCGAGATGACTTGCTCATGTGGCCGGCAGCAGAGAGCGGACCAGAGATGTGGCCTGCTATGCAGTTTGGGCTTTTCAAGGCGTGGTGGCTGGATTCCAAGCAGCGCCCCAATAGCGAGTGTTCCAAGAGGGAAGAAGCAGGAGGTGCCATCCCAGAATGGGTCATTTTGTCAGTGTGGTCACAGGCCTCGCCACGATTTGGGGAGAGAGGAAATTGGCCCTAATTCTTGGTGGGGGCAGGAGAAAGTGTGTGCAGAAAGAGGTAGAATTGTTTGAGGTCATCTTTGGAGATCAGCTGCCCCACACATTAATCAACCCATGGTAGGAGCTTGTGGAGAGGGTGGGCATGGAGTCCTGCAGGGTCACAGAGCAGGTGGCCACTGCCCCTGCCTGCAGTGGTTCTGGAGACAGAAGATGTGGTGACAGTTTCCAGTTGTCTCTTGAAAGGTGGGGAGGCATTTTCAAAGTGGAGGAGTGGCATGGAGGAGGTGGAGTTAAAGGGGTGGAGGCAGGATTCAGGGAGAGGAAAGTGCAAGTCTTCGGAGGCATGAATGTCACTTTTTTATTTATTTATTTATTTATTTATTTATTTATTTATTTATTTAAATGTTTATTCATTTTGGGGAGGGAAGGGCAGAGAGTGAGGGAGACACAGAAATGGAAGCAGGCTCCAGGTTCTGAGCTGTCAGCACAGAGCCCAACGTGGGGCTTGAAACCATGAACCGTGAGATCCTGACTAGAGCCAAAGTTGGATGCTTAACCAACCTAGCCAGCCAGGTGCCCCATGCATATCACTTTAAAGGGCTGCTGGGAGACTCAAAGACAGAGTTAAGCTGCCTTACTAAACACAGCTACATGGGAAATGCAAGGGTGTAAGTTGTGATTACTATTTTATATTGTGACATGGAACTCACCTCTGGAAGAAACTTTGGTTTCATAATGACCCAAATATAAAGAGATCCTGGCACCTTGGTAGCCAAAGCCCTAGGGCCTTCAGCCCACACATCCCTGACTCCATGGAAGAGGAGAAAGCCCCTGTGCTGAAGCCCAGAGCTCCAGGTACCCAATGCAAAAGCCCCTGGAGCCACAGGGAAAAGAATTCCTCTAAGCCAAGGTTGAAGAGAGGCCGGAACATGGAAGTCAGTCTCCTCAAGGGCCAACTGGGCTCACATGGATTCCCAAAAGTCAAGGCCTACGGCACATCCTGCTTCCCCCAGGTCAGGCTGGCATGAATGTGGAGCCCCAGGAAGGGACGAGGCACAGAGCCAGAAGACAGCGGCCAATGTCTCCTTGGAGCTGGAGGACTTCCAGGAACCCAGGAAGAATCAGTTAGGTCCCGAAGACAGGAAACCATCCATTGTATCATGTCGTAGAGGCAATTCCTAACTTAGCCACTTTGAGCTCAGCATGTCTTGCTAGGGAGGCTGGCAGCAAACACTTAGTATTTCCAATTGGTACCTTCTGACCTCAAGAAGTGAGGGCCTTAGTGATGAGAAAATGAAGGATGAGGGGGAAGACGGTTAAAGTGCACAAAAATCATGAAGGGTATGGTTGGATAGGATGGATGTAAACTCGTTCTGCAGTAGAGCCTGGAAAGTAAGAGAAAGAGAAAATAAAAAATAAAAGGCTCCTTCCCGTGATGAAGAAATACAATTATGGAGCCCATTATACCATATGGTCAACCAGGCTCAAATTCTGAGTGCTCCCAGAAAGTGAATGTTGGCTCTTTATGAAAAGAAATGAGGAACAGCTCCTTTTGTTTGAGGCCCCAAGTTGTTTGACAATCATCCCTTGGTATCATTCCAGAGAAAAGTCCAGCCCACGCCTGCAGTGTTTTTAATCTATGGTCCTGGTTCAATGGAATTGTAGTGCAGTGCCAGACCTGAAAAAGGGCACCTGGCAAAGAATATGTAACTGGCAAGAAGGTGGAGAGGTGTGGCTGATGATGTCCATGACCCCTTTGGCTTACCCAATAGTCACGGGCAGTGTGCTGTCCCTCCCAGAATCTCAGTCATTCCTGGCTCTACATGGAGCATGACCCAAGTGTCACTCAGCTCTCTGAAGGTAGGAGGGATTGTTCTGAAAAACACCTGGTCTCCCTCTATGCTCTTAATGCTCCACGCGGCTAACCATTCCACCTGAGGGCTTGCACAGAAGTATGCAGTTGATAACAATAGCAGCTAATCAAGATCTAGAATATTCTTAGCTTGAAATAAGAAATCTACGTAGAATACAGGCCTCCTCTGACCAAACAGCTGCTGCGCTGGGTGAATTAGCTCAGGCCACATACACATGAGGCTCCTCTTTGGGTAGAGCTTTTATTAGCCTGGCTGGGAGACATTAAAGGAAGGAATACAAATGCTGTCTGGATCATGAAGCTGCTCCTCGTTAGACGTGTGGCCTTGGGTCAAAGTCGTGCCTGATCTGCCAAACTGCCCTAGGACTCTGGCACTTGGTGAGAGCTGGGAAGTGGAGGGAGAGCGAGTTTGTATAAATCTCCTAGGCCTTATGGGAACTCAGGGGTAAGGAGTCTTTTTAAAAAATTTATTCATTTTTAATTAAAAAAAATTTTTTAAGTTTATTTATTTATTTTGAGAGAGAAGAGAGCAGGGGAGGGGCAGAGAGAGAGGGAGAGAAAGAATCCCAAGCAGGCTCTGTGCTGTCAGCACAGATGTGATGTGGGACTTGATCCCACAAACTGAGAGATCATGACCTGAGCTGAAATCAAGAGTTGGATGTTCAACGGACTGAGCCACCCAGTCACCCCAGTAAGGAGTCTTTGAAGCAGTAATTAAACCCTCTAATGTTGAGATTAGGAATTCCTTCCTAACTTGCAACAAAAGTCAGCCCCTCAACTTCTGAAGAAAGTACTTCAGAAAAGACAAGGAACTCACCATGAGGGCTTGAGCTTGTAGAGAGTGGAATGTAGCTGAAGACATGCGTCTCCCCTTGTTCAAGGTAATGACTCCTAACTACCAATGAGAAATTGGCTAAGTTCTTATCATGTAACTAGAGCCTTGACCTTGGATAGAGGGTATCGAAAACAATCCAGGCCGATGCACAGCTCCCATACAGGAATGGCATGGCTTTGTGAGGTCACAGAGCCTCTAACTATGGAGACCAGGGGATTATTTGCTTGGAGGGAAAACCTTCCTCTTGAAGTTGAAAGAACTGGCAATTTCAAGGCCAAAATCATGGAAAAGGAGCCTGACAGTTGACCATCTCCTCAAGGAGGAAGCTTCAAGTCCTTGCCTTGACCATAGGGTCAGCACCCAGGACCCAAGGGACTGACACTGTTGGAGTATCAAAGCAGACATTGTGAATTAGTGTCAACAATGAAACAGGCTCTTGTTTCCTCTGCAGTGAGGAGACCCCCATTTTCACAGCCAACTCCACTGACCACCAGCTCCTGTCTGTGACTATTCAGGGAATTCCACAAATCAGAACTCCCACCAACTCCAAAAGACAAAAACCATTGGCCAGGTGTGCTTGAAAGGGGAGTCTTCTCTGGACCTCTTTCATGTGCTCAGACTCTGCCCCCACCTTGCCCCTGCCATTCAGCACTCTGCTTGCTGGCACCCCTCCCTGGCATCTGCACCTGAGGCTCAAATTCCTGGTCTGCTGTCCTGGTAGACGCTCTCCTCCCCAGCCTGAGCTCTTCTCTTAGGCCGGTAGCACTTGCAGTGATTTGTATGTTTTCTCTCCCCTAATGGATTGTAGGGCTCCCGGTTTGCACCTCTGTTTGCGCCCCCGGTTTGCACCTCCTCATACTGTGCTCGGCACATAGGGGAGCTTGAAAAGAGCCTGTTGAGTGAAAGATACTAACATTACTTGGAATAAGAGCTTTTGCTAGCAGGGTGTGGTCCCTTCCTCTCCTTTCTCTCTCTCCTCATAGGCTCCCTGGCCTATGAATACCACTGCTAATAAGAAATAGTGGTCTCCAGTGCTCATTGAGCCTTTCCTTGGGTCTCCACAACATCTTTTCTCTAATTTATTTTATTTTTTTATTTTAGGGAGAGATAGAGTGCAAGCAGGGAAGAGGGGCAGAGGGAGAGAGAAAGACAGACAGATAGAAAGAATCTCAAGCAGGCTCCATGCTCAGCATGGAGTCTGACATGGAACTCAATCCCAGGACCATGGGATCATGACCTGAGTGGAAATCAAGAGTTGGACAGTCAACTGACTGAGCCACCCGGGTGCCCCTCTTTTCTCTTTCTTATTTATTTAATTTGTTTGTTTGTTTGTTTATTTTTAATGTTTTGTTTTTGAGAGAGAGAGACAGAGCATGAGTGGGGGAGGGGCAGAGAGAGAGGGAGACACAGAATCTGAAGCCAGCTCCAGGCTGTGAGCTGTCAGCACAGAACCTGATGAGTGGCGTGAACCCACAAACCATGAGATCATGGCCTGAGCCAAAGTTGGGTGCTTAACTGACTGAGCCACTCGGGTGCCCCTCTTTTCTCTAATTTAAATGTGAACAAAATCCAAGGGTGGAAGGGACCCCTGCAGGGGAGCTGACTGGATGGGACGGCTCCGTGTCTTTCTAGATGCCTATGTCTCAGTGGCCAAGGTCTGTGTGAATGTGCAGGGCTCGGTAGCTGCACACAGGGGTGGAGACTGTGACCTGATCTATGTGCAAAGAAGCACACAAAGCCGCCTCTTCTTGAGGGCGCTCTGGTTCCCCAAAGAGAGACTGCTAAAAGCCCTGCTTCAAACTCGAAGCGACCTCTTAGACCCACATCTGGAGGTCATCTCAAATCCCCGCTCATACCTCCAGGAAAACCAGCCCGCATTTTATTATGTTCCACATCCTCCCTTGGCTGCTCTGGCCCACATTCTCCGCTCCTCCTTGGGGTCAAAACGAGAAGCAGCCTCATTGACTTGCATGAACTCATTCACTCTCCTGTTCCTCTGCACCTGCTCCCTCCTGGGCCATGAAGCCACGCGTTTCCACAGCAAACAGTCATAAACAGCCGGAAGGGGACCAGGACTTCAGGTGCAGGGGGAGGGGTGGGGAGAGCTACAAACACTCTGGCGAGGCCCGTTTTCATACAGATGTTTTTAGCCATAAACTGGGGGGAACTGTAGAGCAAGAGGCGAGCCAGGTTACTCATGACAAAGTCTGTGAAGCCCATTCAGCCAAAGCTCAGATGGTGACTCAGAACTTCCTCAGGCACTGATCTCTGCACACAAGCAGCTGGGTAGGGGCTCAGGCCCGGAGGCCCCAGAGAAATTGGGTGCACAGCCCAGGAAGGCATGCCAAGGAGGCAGACCCTGGATGTGCAGTGGGTTTGGGACTCCGAATCCCCAAATTCCCAACCCCACATCGTGTTGTCCTTCACTTCCAATTAGCACAACTCCTGAAATGTCTCTTGGCGCCTAACACGTGCAGGTTCAGTGAAAAGGACAGTATCTGTATCCGAGTCTCCCATCTCGCAAGGACAGGGGTGCAACCCGCGGGGGAGGCACAAGAGCAGAAAGGGACGGAGTGATCAGGCTCAGGGGTGGCAGAAGGTGACCTTCATGGGTGGGGATGGACACAGGGCAACGTGGGGAACAGGGCCAGTGTGGCGTGAGAGGCATGTCCTGGAGCATGGTCTGGTTTTGGCCATAGGCAGGGAGGACAGTCACCACGGGAGATGGTTCTGGAAGAGTAGGTGGCACCAAGACAGAGGAAGTTCCGAAATACCAGAACAGGGAAATCATTCAGAGGGTTTCCTGTGTGAATTAGGTGCCAACTTTCATAGGTCAAGGGATTTCACAAACAAATCTGGGTTCTCGTGAAAGCCAGAAGGCCTGGTCATTTGAGGCCCTGGCTCTCTTGTGGCTACACTTAGCTGTGGCTGGGTGGTGCCGTCCTTACCCAAGACAAGCATTCTCCAGGCTGCCCTAGTCCTCACCACTCCCTACTGTGGCCCTTTATCAACTCATCCTCAGCCTGCTCCCCTTCCCGTGTGTCACCTGCCCACCCTCCACAGGCCTCTGAGTTTGTGATCTTTGCTGTAGACCCTGAGGACATGCCAGCGGTGAGTAGGGAACTGCCACCGAGATATGTTTAGGAAAATACGTTGAGGGCAGTGAGGAGAAGTCTGGAGCCTGGAATCAGTGAGGGGTTCCTGAAAGAGTCTGTGTGGAGGGCAGGGCGTGAAAGGAGGCAGAGGCAGGAGAACAGAAGGAAGGGCAGACTGGGAGTGGGAGGGAGCGAGGGGGTCCGTGCTCACTGACTTCACCACCAGGATGCAGGACGGAAGGCGGAGTAATTCAAGGAGACAGAGCGGAGGATGGCGTTCTGCTGGGGTGTGTGGACATGAGGTGCTGGGGTAGGGCAGCCCCGTGCAAACGCATGGCTGCCACAGCCCGGGCCTGGGGTGCCAGAGGAGCAGAGCCCCAGATTTGGGACTCTCCGCAGAAGGGTGTAGGCAGGGAGGGCTCTGCAGAGCCAGGTGCCCCCTCCCACTCCCCGAGGCCAGGATTCCTCCCCTCTCTCCTGGCAAGCTCGGTTCCTGTGCTGGGAAACTAATCATGACTGGTGTTCTGAGGACCCCTGCTGGGAGGGGACGGTCCCTCCACCATCATCACAAGGCTAACAAGGGAGGCCAAGGCAGGGCCATGCCCACTGCTGCTTTTCAGGCAGGGAGGGAGCGGTGGGCGGGAGCCAGGCCAGGCTGTGCCTTTCTTCGCTTGAGTCACATGGAATAATTTTGTCTCTTGTTCCTCTGAAGCACTCCTGGGGGACAGGGTGGGGTGGGGGCGTGAGTCATGTGAGTCCCGAGCAGCAGATGGTGGAGGCCAGTGAGTCACGGCTCTGCTCCTTAATCGGAAGCGGATTCGAGTGCTGAAGACGGAGTGTCCGTGGCAAGGTCCGGGCGCCCCGCTTGCTGGTGACTGTCTGTGAAACAGTGACAGCCGTGGCTATCACCTGCGGGGCTTCTCAGTTCACATGTATCTCCTCACTGTTTCTCGGTTCCCGATGACACCTGTACTGATGCGGTTATTTGGGGTTTGCACTGGCTTGCGGACTCCGTGAGAGCAGGGACTGTATGCTCAGCACCTAAGCTATTTTAAATGAATGACTGACTGAATGAATGAATGAATGGCTCCATTTCCTATTAAAATTTAATATGATGTGTCAGTGTGTATGTGTAACCTATTCATAAACAGGTATGTGCTATTTTAAGTATGGAATGTCTTGGAAAAATAAGAATACACGCGACACTAATAAAGAGCTTGCCTCCTGGACACGGGCTGGGATGGGAATCTGGGGTGATAAGAAAATTTACTTTCACTTTATATTTTTACTCCTCTCCCTCTTTCAGTCTCTGTCTCTCTCTCCATTTTGCTTTTACAACGAGCAGGAAAAAAAGTTTACAAAGTGGGTCATATGAATCCCACTGTTCTTTCTCTTCCACTGAGTGACACAGGGGCCACAGCTTTTGTGTCTGTCTGTACTGCCTAGATTCTGGCTCTCTTGGAGTCTGCTGTCTGTTGGGGGGACTCCGCGCTTGGGTCTGGGAATGCTGGTGTGACCCCTCGCCTCTCGGGTTCTTGAGGAGACAAAGGCCTGCATGGCAGCCAGCTGGGATCCAACCCTAGAGACAGAGGATTGGAGGAAGTAGCACAGCCCGTACTGTGGCGGAGTGAGGACCCCAGGCGAGATGGAGGATGCAGTGCGGGCTGGGATATGGGGTGCACTGCGAACTGCGGAGTCTTCTTTTGCCAGGGTGCTGGCTGATCCCAGGACACAGGGCTGGGGCTACCCTAAAGAAGGGGGACCTACCTGGCTGGGTCATTTTGGCCCCTGGGACAATGATGCATGATTTTATTTCACTGGCTCTACAAATCCAGAGCCACCCCTTCCTGCCATCCGTCCTTCATGCAGATGTTAGACAGCCTTTGGCCACGGAGGTTCCAGCAGGGGTCCCAGGGGGGGAGGTTTCAGTGGCCGGGTTAGCGAAGCCCTGGCTTGGGAGTCACAAGACTGAAGTACAGTCTTCACTCTACTGGTTACTCATGTCATCCCTCTGAGCCTGAAGGGACTTCCATTTCACAAAGTTTTAAGACCTATTAACTTAATAGTCATGCAAAGCAGTTTCACATGATTGTTTTAATTTTCTCTTCTATATTTATTACCATATTTCTTTTTTTGGTTTGTTTGTGCCTCTTTTTAATGTTTCAGTTAGGTTAGCTAATATGTATTTCATTTGTTTTTTGTTTTTTCAAAAAACCAGCTTTTGGATTCATGTATGAGTTGTGTTTCTCTATCATCAAATTAATTACTTTCTGTTTTTAGATTTTTCCTTCCTTCTGCTTTATATTTTGTTCTTTTTCTTTCTGAGTTGGCTCTTAGTTCACCTATTTTAATTATTTTTAACTGATATATCTATCAAACATTATTAATTTGCCCCTGACATCTGCTCTATACATGACTTCATTGGATTTAATGTGTGTGCTTTTTCACTGTTTTTTTGTTTGTTTGTTTGTTTGTTTTAGAAATTCTGTTTGTATTTTCACCTTTAACCTCAGAGTAGTTTTAAAAAGAGTTTATAAATTTCCAGGTGAAAGGAATTTTTTCTGATATTGTTATAGATGCTTAGGTTTATTACACTGGGATTAGAGAATATCATCTATACTATTTAGGGATGTTTGTGGCTTTATGTAAGGTTTTAATGAGTGTTCATACTGACTTGGGCATTGGAAAGAAGGTGTGTTCTCTATTACCAGAGTACAGAGTTTGTCCTAGTATTTAACTAAGGCTGACCATAACCAGAACTATTTCTTTTCATTTGTTCTCCTGATCTGCCCGGGACGGAGACAAAAATATCCTCCTGTGTTGTTGTCGATTTCTCCTGTTTCCCATAATTTTCGCTATAGGAAATTTTCTAGAATGACTGGCATATTTATTCATAATTATTCTGCGTCTTTGAATTATAACCTTTGGCGTTACGAACTGTCTTTGGCTTGTTTGATGATTCCTTTGACCTGAATTCTTCCTTTCCTTATTTTAGCTTCGTGACTCTTAATTTCTTCTGACTGGCACTTGCCCATTCTTTTCTTTTCAGCCTTCCCGACCCACTTCGTTAGAGGTGTGTCTTCTGTATGTAGCACGAATTGGGTTTTGTTTTGTGAGCCTAATCTAAAAATATTCTTTTCTTTTACTTTATTTTTTATTTACTTTTTTTTGAGAGAGAGAGAGAGAGAATGAGAATCTCAAGCAGGCTCCATGCGCAGTGCAGAGTCCCATGTGAGACTCAATCCCACAAACCATAAGATCATGACCTGAGCTAAAATCAAAAGTCAGATGCTTAACCGACTGAGTCACCCAGGCATCCCGGAAAATATTCTTAAGAGGTGAAGTTAGCCTGTTTGCATTTATGGACATGATGATATACTTGCTCCAAGATTTGTCATGTCATTTTCTATCACGTTTCTTATTTTTCCTTTTTATTTTTATTTACTGATCTTCTGGGCTCTCACACTCTGCTTCCTTTTCTTATCCCTTTTTCTTCCTGGACTTGTATTTTCTATGTGGCTCTCCTCATTTAAGAAAGATGATTTGCTTGTTTTTCTAGTATTAATCTTTATGATTAAAATTTTATATAACATCCTTAGCTCTCTTTAGACAGAATATATTCATTTTCTTGTATAAACAAGAACCTAACAGCACACTTCCTCTTCCTTCCCATCTTCCCCCTTCTCCGCCGATGGCTGATAAAAGCATCTTTACTCCTCCAGTTTTATTGAGAAATAATGGCCACACATCGCTGTATAAGATTTAGGCATTCAGCATGATGGTTTGATTTGCATGTATTGTGAAATGATTGCCACAATGGGTTTAATTAACATCCATCATCTCGTATAGATATAATAAAAAGAAAAAAATTAAACGAAAATTCTCTTTGTGAGGAGAACTCTTAGGCTCTAACCTCTTAACAGCTTCGCAGTCTCTCACACAGCAGTGTTAGCTGAGGTCATCGCGTGGTACGTCACCTCCCTGGTGCTTATTCGTCTCGTAACTGGAAGTGGGTGACTTTTGGCCACCTTTCTCCAATTCCCTCTTTTCCTACCTCCTCCCAGTAATCACAAATCACTTGCTTTTTAATGTCTGAAAAATACTCCATTGTATATAACCACAACTTCTTTATCCATTCATCCATCAGTGGACACAGCTTGTTCCCACATCTTGACTACTGTAAACAACGCTGCTATCAACATGGGGTGCAGATATTTTTTCAAGTTGGTGTTTTTGCCTCCTTGGGGTATATCCCCTGAAGTGGAATTGCTGGATAATATCGTAGTGCTATTTTTAAATTTTTGAGAAACTTCCAGACTTTTCCATAGTGGCTACCCCAATTTACAGTCCCACCAGCAGTGTACAAGGGTTCTCTTTTCTCCACGTCCTCACCAGCATTTGTCGCCTCTTGTCATTTTGATGATGGCCATTCTATGATGTGTGAGGTGATATCTCACTGTGGTTTTAATTCGTGCTTCCCTAATGGCTGGCGTTGAGCATTTTCTCTTGTACCTGTTGGCCATTTGCGTATCTTCTTTGAAAAGATGTCTACTCAGGTTCTTTGTCTATTTTTTAATTGGATATTATTTTACTAATGAGTTGTAAGAGTTTTAAAAATACCTTTTTGTATTTATCTTTGCCATGTTAAATATGCACGTACTTTTGGTGCTATATTTGTTAGCTTTTCATGATCACAGGTTACAGATGAGGCAATTAGCAAACTCACTTTACTTTCAGTCTTTTTAGCCCTTCTTTTTTACTTAAAATAATTGTACCAACTGTATATTGTCAGGGTATATGTTAGTTCAATTTTGATTTTTTAATATTTAATTTTGAGAAAAAGAGACAGAGCATAAGTGGGGAAGGGGCAGAGAGAGAGGGAGACACAGAATCTGAAGCAGGCTCCAGGCTCTGAGCTGTCAGCACAGAGTCTAATGTATAATTCAAACCCATGAACCATGAGATCATGACCTGAGCCAAAGTCAGACGCTTAACCGACTGAGCCACCCAAATGCCCTTAAATTTTGATTTTTGACTCCAATCTCCGATTTTTTGAAATAGTGGTTGCTCTAGGGTTTATCGTAAATAGCTTTCAAGTAATATACCATGACACCTATATAGCGTCAGAGGGTCACGGGATACTTTCACTCCCCCTTCCCATCCTGGTGCTCTTGTTGTCAGACGTTTTACTTGTTGCAAAAAAGATTGAAAATAAGAACAAAAGTCTTTTATATTTACCCTTGTCTATATCATTTCCAGCAATCTTCATTCACTTTTCTTTTAGTTATTCATTTATTTTTTGAGAGAGATAGAAAGTGAGGGGGGGAGCAACAAAGAGAGAGAGAGAGAGAGAGAGAGAGAGAATCCCAAGCAGGCCCCACACTATCAGTGCAGAGCTCAATTTGGGGCTTGAACTCATGAACTGCAAGATCATGATATGAGTTGAAACTGAGAGTTGGACGCCGCTTAACTGATTGAGCCTCCCAGGCTCCATCTGATAAGTTTCCATCTGATATCATATTCCTTCTATCTGCAAAACTTCCTTTAATGTTTTTTTTAGTGCATATCTGCTGGTAATGAATTCGCTCAGGTTTATTTGTCTCAAAGAGTCTTATTTTGCCTTTGTTTTCAAAAGATATTTTCACTGGTATAAAATGAGTCAACAGTTTCTCTTCCCCACCAAGTGCCTTAAACATGTTGTACTAACTTCTGGTTTTGCGGAATTTGTGAATAAAAGTCTGCCATAATTCAAACCTTTTCCTCCTGTATGTATCATATTTCTCTTTAGAGCAATATTCACTATTTTCATCAATATTTTCTCTTTATCTTTGGGTTTCAGCAGTTTGAGTTTTTCTTGTTGTTCATTTGGTTTTGTTTTTAAATTTATCCTTGCTGGGGGGTGGGAGTTCTCTGAATTTCATGGAACTATAAACTATAGTTTGTTGCTTTTAATTAATTTTAGAAAACTCTTGGATATTATATATTCAAATACTTCTTCTGCCCCATTTTCATTGATCTCTCAACTGGATCATTGGTACAGACATTACCCACAACTGTTGGATATTTTCCTCATTACTGGTTGTTCCCATTATTTTGCCAATTTGTGTTTGGATAAGATCTACTGAGTCAACTACCTTTAAGTTCACAGTTTCTTTCCTCTGCGGTATATAGTCTGCCTGTAAGCTACCAGAGGAATTATCTTTTTAAATTTTAGTATTTATATTTCAGTCTCTTTATAATTTATGTTTCCCCTGAAATTCTCAATTTGTTCACTTATGTTTTCCATCTATTCTACTAGATCCTTTTCCACAAAATAATCATACTTACTTGAAAGCCTCTGCTAGTTCTAACATTTGTGTAATCTTAGAGTCTGATTCTGAGAATTGTTTTGTCTCTTGAAAGTATGCTATTTTTTTCCTGTTTTTTTGTTTATGTCTTACAATTGTGTGTCTGTGTTTATAATTTGTAAATGTGTTCCAAATATTATATATAGAATAACAGTAAGGACTTAGGTAAATAGAATTCAGGACAGGAAGCGGGGATCCCTCTTTTTTTTCTGTCAGGCTATTAGTGTGTGGGGTTGAACCAAATATAATCAGCAGTTGTGCTGAGTTTTCGTTTTGTAACTGTTACGTTTCACCTCATTGCAGCACAGACTTCAAATCCCTGCAGGGGTGGATTGCTGCTACCTTGCATTTAGTATGAGATCTGCATGCTATAAACTTTTTCTCAGTGTTCCTACTCACCAACAGTTCAGGTCCTATGTGCCTGAATCATAGAGGGAGACTCTCTGTATTCTTCCCCAGCTATAGATTGTTACTGTCAGTACTGGGTGTGAGGCTTAAGTTGGAGCAGATGGAGTTCTCAGGTTCCTGATCTTGCCTTTGTCCTAGGCAGACTGTATGTATTTGGCTTTCACTATTCCTGCCTGTCACGTTTGTGGAAGCCGAACCCTGCCTGTACTTGTGGGACATCTTGGGCAGGGGAGGGCTTCCTGTCTCACCCCTCACCCCAAACCCAGTGATGGTGGACCTCTGCTTTGTGTCAATGCCTCGTCCCAGAACTGAGTGGTTTGTTGTCACTCAGCAGCAGTAGACAGGGAACAGAAAGGACTCCAACATCAAATGGGTTTGTTTCTACTTTCTTTCAGAGGTAATGAATTTTTGCCTAGGTATTTAGTTTCCTTCCCTTCCAGTGGCTTAAGGCTCTTTCCTTGTAAAAGAGTCCTGGTTAGGAACGGGGCTTTGTGCCCATCTTCCAAGGCAGTGGATTACCTGGGTTTCATGCTTATTCCTACCCATATAAGGTCTTCTGCCTTCCCCCAATCTTTCTGAGAGCAGCCAGTGGAGCATCATGGGAAAGAGCATATGAGTACTTCAAGACTTAGCAATAGAAACTATTCAAAATTAAATATAGGATAAAGACTCTACTTTTCAATGGTATTGGAATAATCAAATACCCTTACGGAGAAAACAAACTCCAACCCATACCATATCCAAAAATTAGCTCAAAATAGGTCACGGAACTAAATGTAAAACCTAAACCGGCAATATTTCTAGAGGAAAACAGGAGAGAATCTTTGTAAATCTGGGTTCGGTGAAGATTTTTAAACTATGACACTAAAAGCATACCCCATGAACAAAAGAATTGATACATTTGACCTCATCAAAATCAAATACTATTAAGAGACTAAAATGGTAAACCAAAGATTGGGAGAAAATATTTGCAAAGCATAAATCTTATAAGGGACTTGTATACAGAATATAAAAAGAACTCTCAAAACCAGAAATAAGACAACCAACAACGTAATTAAAAGATGGGCAAGAGACTTCAACAAAGAGGACACGTGGATGACCAAGAAACACACGAAAAAGTGTTCATCGTCATAAGGTGCTGGGTTAATGCATATTCAAACAACTACATTAAACTGCAAATTAAAACCACTACACCAAGAAACTACTGCACATCTACTAAAACGGCTAAAATGAAAAAGACTCATTATATCAAGTTGTGGTGAAAATACAGAGAAACTGGGACACTGGTAGTAAAAATATAAGATAGTACAACCACTTCAGAGATCAAGTTTTTTTAAATATTTATTTTTGAGAGAGAGTGCAAGCGGGGGTGGGGCAAAGAGCAGGGGACAAAAGATCTGAAGCGGGTTTCGTGCTAACAGCAGCAAACCCGATGTGGGGCTCAGACTCACGAACTGTAAGATTATGACCTGAGATGAAGTCAGATGCTCAACCAACTGAGCCGCCCAGGTGCCCCTGTAAATCAGTTTGATAGTTTCTTGAGATGTTAAACCTGCAGTTTCTATGTGATTCAACCCTTCCACTTTGAGGTACTTTCCAAGAGAAATGAAAACATATGTCCACAACAAAGACTTGTGCACAAATATGTACCAAGGTTTATTTGTAATGAATGTCCATCAATAGGTGAATGGATAAACAAATTCCACACAATGGAATACTACTAACATGAAACGGAATGGACATGAGTAAATCTCATAATAATTACAAGGAATGAAAGAAGCTAAACAATGTAGAGTACATAATCTAGGACTATATTTCCAAAAAATTCTAGAAACACAAACTAATCTATAGTGATAAAAACAGAATCAATGTTTTCTTGGGGATGAGGATTAGGGAAGGCAGGAAGGAGGAATTACAAAGGCCTCTGCCTTTGGAAATCTCTAGACCAGAGAGAGGCACTAATCCAGGGGGTGAGAAGAAACTGCCATGCACCCTCCTCTCTCCCATAATGGGGAGGACCTACATCAGACAAGTGTTCCCGGAACATGCCCCAAGACTCCTCTTGTCGTGTGGCTCCGGCAGCAGACTCAGGGATGGCTTCAGGTCAACAGCTCAGTGAGAATCAGTCCAGTCTTCTCTCCTTGATGCAGACCCTCAAGTAACCAGGGAGTCTCTGACAGTCCTTTTGCCAGGTTGCAGGAGAGGAGCCTCTCACCGTGCGCTCCACTAGCCCGTGGAGGCCCTGCCTCCCCTGTCCTCCCCCAGGTCTCTTCTTGTAGCTTCTGGCACCGCCAGCTGGCTGAGTGGGCAGAGGATGGTGTTTGGTGGAAGCCAGTTCTCTTCCCGAGTCTGAAGGAGGGGCTGGTGCCACTGCATGTGGATTTCTGAACTGAGAACATGGGGCCCTTTGTGCCTTTTGCCCTTACCTTTGGTCTTCGGCTGCAATTCCGGGACATGGGGAGGAATCCCCCTTGGCATCCTGTTTCAATATCCACTCCATTGTCAACTCGTGCCCGTGTGCCTGACCTTGCACTTCCTGAGTTGTTATCTTCAGTGTTGATAGTGGGGTCAGAATACACAGTGGAAAGGGCACAGATAATAATCTACCTCCATCCCCGACAGATTTTGTAAGAGGACAAAATGAGTTAATATTTGTAAAGAACATTTTATGCCTGGCACAGAGTAGGTGAATTCTGAAAGTTCTCTATTATCTCTTATCATCCCATTGAACAAGCCGCCTCACCTCCCTGAGCGGCAGTTTCTTGCTTGTAAAATAGACTAACACTCGGCAGGTGGAATTTGAGGACTGACTGAGATTGCTCGTAAAAAGCACCCGTCGCAAACACCTGCACCTGGCAGGTGCTGGGTAAACGTGCATTCCCTTCCACTCCCCTCCGCTAGGGTCATTTCAGAAGCACGCACCTTGTAGCAGCAGGTTTGTCATAGGTGAGTGGGAGCCATGTCCCCGGACGGCGCTGTGCTGGGCAGACTGGGCCAAGACACAGAACCGAAAGGCAAGACCCATCTCTGCTTGCCTGAACCAACAGGTGAAAGAGTATCACTGCTCCTTAGTGCCTTCCTTCGCGTGGGATGGGCCCTGCTCAGGGAGGCACAAGCGTTGGGTTCCGGCCTCAACTCAACATGAGAAGCTTCATTGCACAGGATTGGACAGGAGTCTGAGGCCCTTCTCTGCAACTCCCCGTGTGGGGAGGGGCGGGCCAGGTGATGTGCACCCCGGGCTGATTCTGGCCAGTCATTCCCTGCGGGCCCATCCAGGGCCCGTCCCCCTTCCCGTCCTCATCCTAGAACTCTCTCTCTCTCTCTCTCTCTCTCTCTCATCATCCTTTCACTGCAACGACAGATTTTTGCTACCAGATTCTGTCATCCTCTGGCCCGGCCCAGCATACTCATTCCTCCTGGACGCGCTTCTTTGCTCTGCCTGGAGGATGGCGAGGAAGTGACATCTCCATGGAAACAGGTGTTGATCCCACTGTTGCTTAGTGATGTGCGTTGTGTCCATGTGCTGCAGCATGACGTAAGCCGCCTCTGGTTTCCCGAGGGGCTTGGCGTCCTTTGATGTGTCTGTACCACTGGAGCCGGGGTCATCTGGATGTTGCCTCCCTTGCTTTCACCCTTCTTACGTAAAAGTAAAAGGAAGGCAGAAAGAACTGGAAGCTGAGCTCCCCTGAGAGGAACGTTATTGTAAGAAGAGCAGTGTCAGGAGTCAGAGGTAAGATGATGAAGGAGACCCGTTTTGCTGGAGGTCGACAGGCTGGGAGAGCCTTGGACGCTGTGTGCAGGGGGGCAGCTGCTGGCCAAAAGCGAGTCCTTGGTGCTCCCCCACCTCGCTGAGGGCGGCTGCAATGCTTTTCCCCTCTGATGGCTGCCACCCTCACCTGAGACACCCTAGCATTTGGGGCCAGGACGCAGATGGAAGGCTACACACCAGATCTCCAATACTTAAAACTGTAAATCAAGCCAGCAGATTGTTAAATAGAGTAAATTCAATCCTTTCACCTTGGCCACGTGGCAGGCAGAGCAGCGGCCCGCCAAAGACACCCACGTCCCAATCCCAGAAACCCGAGAACATGTCACGTTACATCAACGTTGTAGACAGCTGCTGATGAGCTGACTTTAGGACATGGAGGTTGTGTGATAGGTTATCCGCGCGAGCCCTGGGCAGTCCCAGGGTCCTCAGAAGCAGAAGAGAAGGGCAGAGTGGTGCCATGTGAGAAACACTCAACAGGCCTCTGACGGCTTTGGAGATGGAAGAGCCAACAAGTCAAGGGATGCCGGTGACCTCTAGAGAAGCCTCCAGAAACTGGAGAAGGCAAGAAGACAGATTGTCCCTTCGAGTCTCCAGAAAGGAACATGGTTCTGTTGATACCCAGTGAGACTTCTGACCCACAAACTCTAACATAATAAGTCTAGGTCAGTTTAAGCCCCTGAGGTTGCGGCGACTTGTTGTAACCGCAGGAAACCAGTACATCAGTGGTAGCCTGTGGGGAGGGACATAGCCACAGGAGACAACAGCAGGTCTCACTCATGGGCACAGCACAGAGAGGGGCCTTCTTGCCTCTGTAAGTGCAAACTGGTCCTACCACTTGAGGAAAAAAATACCATTTCCTCCTCTTTCCTTCCTTTGGTAGCCCCTTCAAAACAAAACAGGGGCGCCTGGGTGGCTCAGTCGGTTAAGCGTCTGACTTCAGCTCAGGTCATGATCTCACTGTTCATGGGTTTAAGCCCCACGTTGGGCTCTATGCTGACAGCTTGGAGCCTGCTTCAGATTCTGTCTCCCTCTCTCTCTCTGCCCCTCCCCACTTGCACTCTGTCTCTCTCTCTCTCTCTCTCAAGAATAAATAAACATTAAAAAACAAAAGAAAAGAAAAACCCTAAACAAACCAAACTAGCCCAAACCCACACGGTAAAGCCAAAGCCAACTCTCCACTTAGTAAGAGAGAGTAACACGGCTCTTCCACATGAGGAAAGACCGTGGGGCCTCCTGGGCCGGGGTGCCCTTGCTCCCTGGATTCTACTGCTAATTGTTGGTCCTGACCAACAAGGGCCTCAGGGCTTTCACCTGTGAGATGGAATTCAGCAAGTAAACCAGGCAACGAGGAAGTCTCTTTTCCTTCCCTCGGTTATCAGGGGTAAAATGTTCCCCTCTCTCTATTCTGTGGACCTACATCCTGCAGGTCCAATGCGTCTCCTCCAGAAAGCCCTCCCAGACCGCGCTCCTCTGCAGTACTTTCTGGCTGTAGCCCTCTTACAACCTCGGTTTGTGGAGAGAGGCACGGTATGCAGACAGTATAAACTCATGTGTTCAGTGACCATTTCCTGCCTCCGGTCACTAACAGAAGCGCAATGCTAGCCGTGGGGCAGGTCTCACCAAACCACTGTTGGTCAGTTGATCATCAGTTAAAATGTTTGGGCCCAGCACAGCTGGTTACGTTCAAAGAAAGCCTAAAAGGACTTGTAAAGCTTAGGCTTACCTTCTCTGTGGAGAGCTGTGACCTGTCGACTCCATGGTTTCGGAGCCTCCCAGACTCCTCCTTCCCTGGGACGACTGGATCGACTTTGTGTAGGCCCATCCCTGCTGTGTTCCTGGGTAGATCCTTTCCTAAAGTGGGGAGAATTGAAAGTTCAGCGGCTCGGGGGATTTGCTCCGGAGGCGGCCCGGCCAGTCTCCTTCGCTGGCCTGGAACTCAGGCGGTCTTCCCGTGGCCAAGCCCTGCCCCCCGCTCTTGTTCGAGTTGCCATCTGGGTGCTCTGGGCCTTCACAGCCTGCCCAAGTTCTCTTTCTTCTATAACTCACCCTGGCTGGGGTCTGCAGTCCTGCTCCTGAGTCCTCTGTATGACCTTTACACGTCTCCTCCCCTCGGGAAACCTATTGACCTGTCTGCCGGGACACGCACCCCCCACCTATGGCCACCCTGCCCTGCCATAGCCTCCCTCCTGTCCTGTATTCTTTGTATGCATCATGGCTTCCCAACAGATTGACTCTACCCTCCTGCCTGCTCTAGACCCACCCCCTTACCTAGTGCACACATAGCCTTCAGCTGCAGACGCCTCTTTGCTTGGTTCAGGCTTGTATCTCTTTCCGTTCCTTAATGTATTTGTTCGCTTAGCCAGTCAGCCAGTCAGCAAATATGTGCCAGAGGCCCGCTCAGTGGCAGGCAGTGCGCTGGAGGCTGGGCTCTCTGCTCCAAGCCCACGCAGGACTGACACCTGAGGCTTCCTCCTCCGTCCCTCCTTGAGTCCCCACATACTGAGATGATCTTGGATGGTGGATCTGATCGTGGCCACCTGGAGAGCCGTTTTAACAATTATGTTAACAACACAAGGAAGAATAATAGATTCGATGACCTTACAATTCTGATCTTGATAGAATTCTTTGGTATAATAAGCACGGGTAATAATAAGCTAATCCATAAGTGCTACATTTAATTTTTAGATATTTTATTTCATATGTGCCGTGAATCTTTCAAGAAGTCCTGGCTGAGACTTTTTTTACATTCAGGACTTGGAAGAGGAATGGTCTTTAGCCAGTTACAGTTCAAGAAAAAGGAAGGCTTGGCAGGCTGGCTGGCGCGGCCATCAGGAGCAGCCCGTGCTGGCAGAGCGACCTCGGAAGCGAAGCGTGAGTGTCCGGCGAATGCTGTAAATGTGTATCGTGGTGTGAAGGTCAGAGTCATGTCGCAGCGGACAGCGCTGCCACGCTGTCGCTCCTGCGCTACAAAGTCAAGCTAGAAATCTGAACATTAAACATTTTCACAATAAAAGCACAGCAATAATTACACATTTTTAAAAAATTGTATATTTATTATTGTATCCCATGGGATATTTATAATGGCGACATTTGGCTCCAGCTCAGTGTTTAATCCTTGGCCATTCTGCATTTGGCCAAGATGAGCGTTCCATGCACCTCTAAAAGGATCTAATTGAGCCTTTTGTGTTTCTTTCCTTGACAGATATTTTATCCCAGTTAAAAATAGCGCTTCACACAAGAGCTGAAAACAAGCTTCTTCACTAAACACTTCCTCACGCTGGTTCTCATCACCACTGAATCATCGCCCTTGAGCCAGTTCGCTGAGATCTCAGGGAGATACAAGCCAAGAAACCCCACGCTTCCTCTGGGGAAAGTGCCAGCGGGTGCCCACCCCACTGCAGTTGAACCAGCCCAAATCAGGTCTGTTAAGTCAGACGGTGCTGTCCATTCCAGGACCGCCTCCCAGTCTTCCTCCAGCCAAGGGGAAGGACCGCCCCTTCTGACCCGGTTGAAGGAAGCTGCAGTCACTCCTGGGTCTCTATTTTACCACAGCCTATTAGCAATCCAGAATAGCTCCTGAGTCTTCCGTTCCATGCCCCGGGCAGAGTTTTTGTGGTTTGTGGTGTGGTGTGCCGAGGAGGCAGGGAGGTGGGGTGGGGGGAGCAGGGATGGAAAATCTGAACATCCCTCCCAAGTCATGGTGAAGAGGCAATCCATGTTTGAAGTCAGTCTGGACTTCAAACATTCAGTGCCACGAGCATGATGAACTCCTGCCATTCTTGTAAGCCATACCATGCCTCCATCTGGGAATTAGAAGCAGTTGTGACGGCCTGCGGAACCATCCAGCTGAGTAAGGGGACATGTCCCTGAGCTGGCCGGAAGTGTTGCTGAGGCATCGCCCACGCTGAAGATCATAATGCCATGAAGAAAGTTCTGGCAACTCTGGAAACCCAAAGGAAAGCATGTCCGTCTCCCCACCGGCCAGTATTCAGCCATGTATGTGCTCTTCGTCTTCAGTATAACTTCCGTCTTGGCACGTTTGAGAGAGAAGTTTGCCGTGTTTGCCCAATGTGCTGCCTTCATTATAGATTATAAATAATTTCTCTCCAGAATTTCAAGACTTTCTTTTTTCTTTAGGATTACATTTAATGTTTTCCACACAGTTTGCCTTTTCTAGGAGAATGTTCTCAGGGATGAGTAACTTTGGTTTGCCCCGATGGTCTTCCTTTCAACTGCTTGCCATATTTTAATGGTCCCTTATTCTTATAGATATTTTTTCAAAGTGATACGTTTGATTTGAGGTTTTAGGCTGAAACCCAGCTTTTTACTAGAAATTCCTGCCCGTGTGCCATTGTTTTACCTTCTATACGAGCTGACAGGGTGAAGTCTGCTAGGTTAGCTGAGACCATTTTGGGAACTGCCTCTCAACAAAAGGTCTGTGCAACACCTGTGTCCACAATCAGTGTGTTTCCTGAAAATGCAGACTGCTGGGGCCGGTTGCAAATATATCGAAGGAAAATTTTAGTGGGGCAGGAGGAGGCCTTGGAATCTGAATTTTTCTGAAGTGCAGCAGGTCGTACCTGTCTACTGTGGAATTCGAGAACCACCATCCCAGCTGAAGGAGCAGGAGTGATGTTTCCCAATGTTCCCAGTCTGCTTTTCCCTGCAAATCTCCTCGAGCTGGGGTTGGGTCTTCTTGCCTGCCCTGGTAGCTTTGGGTGACTTGAGAATCAGCCTGACTGTGCAAGGCAAGCTGCACTATTGAAGCGGGACCCCATGGAGATGAATCTGACCAGAGTACCTAGCGTGGGTCTGAGTAGGCAGAAGGGGGCACTTGGGAGATGGATGCTTCTGCCAGTTTCCCCCATGGAAGAAGCAATATTTAAAAAATGATGGCATTCAAATTGCATTTGGAGATAAACAAACAAGTTTTCCCAAGGCTACAAAGTGTCAATCTAGAGGCTCTGGCCTCCCCAGCCTGGTGTGGCGCCCCGAGGGCTGAGGAGAGGGAACTCTCAGCATAGCTGTAGCCCATTTGTTTGGAAGTCCTGCATTAGATGCCTGTGGCTCTCATCCACATAAGAAATGTATAGTGGCCTGTAGAAATAGAGACAAGGGGACCAAACAGCACATATCGAGGGTAGGAATTTAGACTTAATAACTGATGGCATAGGGGCGCTTGGATGGCTCCGTTGGTTAAACGTCCGATTCTAGATTTCAGCCCAGGTAATGATCCCATTGTTGTGTGTTTGAACTCCCATCAGGCTCATGCTGGCAGTGTGGGATTCTCCCTCTCTCTCTCTCTCTCTCTCTCTCTCTGCCCCTCCCCAACTCACTCTCTTTCTTTCCCAAAGTAAATAAGTAAACTTAAAAAAAAAAGGGGTGCCTGGGTGGCTCAGTTGGTTAAGCGGCCGACTTCAGCTCAGGTCATGATCTCACGGTCTGTGAGTTCGAGCCCCACGTCGGGTTCTGTGCTGATGGCTCATCAGAGCCTGGAGCCTGCTTCAGATTCTGTATCTCCCTCTCTCTCTCTCTGCCCTTCCCCTGCTCACGCTCTGTCTCTATGTCTCTCAAAAAGAAATAAATGTTAAAAAATTTTTTTTTTAAATTTAAAAACCCCAACTGACTGGATGTGGGGAAAAAAAGAAGAGAAGGTGTCACAGGGCTGTGTGTTCTGAGCCCAGATGGGATGTTGGGCTATGGACAGAAGTAATGACAGAACCCAGTCTTGTTGCTGCGGGAGCTATTCCTTCACTTCTCACCTCTCCCCTCTGTGTCCTGCCTGAACCTACACGCTCTTCCCTGGTCATCTGTTCCAGGTGCTATCTAAGAGATCTGAGGCTGGAAAAAATTGCTTTTCCCTCTCAGCCCCTGGGCTCCTGCTAAAAATGGGGAGGGACCTATTGTGCATTTCCCCATTTTATTTCTTAGTGGAGTGAGGCACGCATGGGGTATGTACCTTGTTCCATGACTCGCCAGGGGCTAAGGGGGGGGGGTTTACCTCCAGCCTTTTCATCCTTAAATCAATGTTTTGTGTTTTTGCAATCATCACCAACATTGCCACCTCAGCACACTGACAGATAACAGGTGAATTTTACTCTTTCTAGCAGTCTTGCGCTGTGGGCAGGTCAGGCTTCTCAACTGTATTCTACGGGCGGGGGTGGGGAGGAGGGTGACTCCTAGGCTGAGATTATGCGGCTGCAACAAGTCTCCTGGCCAGCAGGTGGCAGAGCAGGGAACGCTACTTCCCTGGGGATGGCGCCCCCTTCTGCTCCAGCGAATCATCAAATCCCTTAGCCCAAAGTGCAATGGCTCTGGGACTTGCACCCCCAAGTCTACTTGCCTGTCCTGAATGGCAACAGTAAGAGGGGGTCCACTTCCAGGCAGCATAGACCCAGGAGACAACTTTGGGGTGGGTTAGGTATTGCGGAGCCTGAAATTTATACATTTTGAAAATTTGAAATTTATACCTTAGGAGAAACATGCACACATATACTACTTTTGGAAATTTCATAGAAAACAGGGGACTGTGCAACTGAGGGGCCCTGAAGATGGTGCTTCATTGTCTCCCCAATAACCTGCCTCTGCATAACATGCCGGTGTGGCTGAAGGCACTCAGAGCCTTGGGCCACTTTTCCCTTCTGTTTGCATCTTGCCCGGCACAGATGCAAAATTACAGTATCTTTGCATTTGAAAACAGCACTGTCATCCCGGAGCCCTCGAGGCCCATTCTACATGTCAAGCTAATTATTAGATGATGAAATAATGGCTACAGTGTGTGCCGTCTGGGTGAGCTCTGCAGCTGCTAAAACACCCTGAGAGGCCAAGTGACATGTTTGCAAAGAGGGAAAGAACGGAGGGTTTCAGGTCTGGATGGTAAAAATGAGCTCCGAGCTCACGCTGTCAGGAAGCTGCCCCCGAGGCAGAGGCCGGGAGGGAGGCTGTGTCCGTGGCTGGAAGGCCCTGTGACAGGTACAACATCTTCCCCAGGGAAAGAATAGTAGTGGGAATTTACCAAGCCAGCTTAGCTCTCTGCATGCATCCTTTCCTTTAATTTCCCAAGCAACTTTTTGAAGTGGGAGCTATTATCATTACCAATCACCAGGTGAAAGCTGCAGTCACACAGCTGGGAAGTATTGGAACCCAGAGCACCCTGGGCCAGGATTCCCTCTCTCTCTCTCTCCTGCTTTTTTTTCCACACACTCCCAGAGGCCTCACCTTGCATTTATAAATGACATTCCCTGACTTCACCCCAGACATGCCTTTCGTGGGGATCTTCCTTGTGCCAGGCAGTATGGGAGGTATGTCACCAGCAAGACGACCCTTAGAGAGGGTTGCATTAGGTTGATGATTTGCAGATGTGCTCTGTTGAAATCTAGGAAGTCCACGGAACTTTCTGGAAAGGGGGAAGGAAAAGAAAGGGGTGGATTGAGGGATAAGACAGCTCAAGAAACTCCCCCTCCCACCCCGCCTCCAATCCAACCAGAGCAGCTAGCTCCGCCTTCATACGATAGGCTGGGCGGGGCTTCCTGATACATTTTTGTTGGAACAGGGGATTCTGTGCGCCCCCAAACATTTGCAGGTTCATGTGGACCCTGCTAGCCCTGCAACCCCCGCACTGGCTGGTTGGGTGGGAGGATCATGCCAGGTTATCCAGGGAAAGGGGGTCCCTAAGCGTCTTTCTTACAGCAATCTGGCGAAGTTCGTGAAGGCTTCTTCAGAGCAAATTTTTTTAAAGAGAATACATCGGGTTACAAAGGAAGCCAATTGTGTGGAAATGTAGTTATCAAAATATTTTTAAAAACCTCAAGCTCGTGATCCCGTATCGCTCGTGCTCCTTTGTGAACGCATCAACAGGATCTAGTGACAGGCCTGACAGGCCCCGTAATTCTGAAGTCGTGATGAGCTTAAACAATCATTTAAGGTTTCTGCAACAAGTGCGCTGTATCCGTGGATTCTACTGGTGACAAATCACAGACGCTGCTAAATTTGTCTGAGGTCCCTTGCGTACATTCATCATAGCACGAAAAGCTAAAGTTGGGCCAAGTTAGTGAAAAATAGAGACGTAAAAACCTTTCACAGACTCCTTGAATTCTGCCCACGGGCCCCACGGGCCTAATGTAAACCTGTCAGCACAGGACCTGTTAGCGATTCAAATTCTCACCCCTGATTATGGTGGTTGGTATTTGCTTCTGGCTCCATGGAGCCCTTTGTGCTGAACTCCGTGCTCTAAGTCCTGGTGGCCCGTGCGGAGGGACATTTGTCTACCTTTTCCTTTCTGGATTATGATCCAAGTGCCTCTGGCCGGGAGACCGGTCCTCGATCTGTCCCTCCACCGGGGAAAGCTGCGGAAGGAAATCTGTGGGGTTCAGCCATCGGTCTGCAGCCTCCGATCCATCGCCGCAAGACCAGAGCACTCACTCCCACCCTAGCCCGTGCTCAGGCACACACAAGCTCATTCCCTAAGAGAGAGACCCCAGAAAGATTCATTGGGTGGCCTTCTCTGCTCTTTCAAAATAAGAGAACTTCGCGGCTGCAAAGACATGGGGCGAGGCAGCCGGCAGAGCTTCAGGGAGCTATTCCGGGACAAGTGGCTTATTTTCTCTCCCTCCAATGGTTTGTTTTCGGACTCATTCACAGAACACCACGGAGGCCAGAGGAACCAAGGCGGGGGCAATGCTTCCTCTCTGGGCCCCCGTGGTAGGATGAGGTAGGGGAACAGGGCTCAGCCTGCCTCTCCCCCTGCTGGCCAAGGAAACTGCGGGTTGTGAGCAGTTTCTGAGAAAACCTACTGTGGTGGCTGATCACCTGCGGGGGGGGGGGGGGCGGGGGAGCACCATTTGGCAGGCTGTTGGCTCAGGCTGGAAGATGGAAAAGGGCTGGGCGGGGGTTGGAGGAGCCCAGGATGGGTCAAGAATATCAGAGCTGGAAGGAACTCCAGAAGGCCCTGCAGCTCACCCCCCTCGTGGACCAGACGAGGAGTCAGAAGATGGGGGTCCCAGCGGGTCAGGGGCCGAGCCGGCACTGACATCCCTCATCCCCGCTCCCCAGCCCTGACCCGGCCTGATCCTTGGACCTTGTTCCTTCAGACTCTGCACTTTCTTGCTGACCTGGAAGTAAAGAGTAAATGACATTTCTCTCAAGTCCTCCCAGCCCCCGGGGCGAGGCTCAGTCTGATGCCCCAAGTCCTCTTCCGTCCACGCCCTCTGACTGCGAGGCCTAAAGCACTGAGGTTGGGGCCCAAGGCAGATGGCCGGGCGGGCAAGTTCTCCGGGCCCAAGGCCACATGGCACATGAGGGAGGATTGTTTGAGGCCCTTGACTCCCTCTCTAGGGGTCTTTTCCCTACGTCCCCAACCCCAACTTAGAGGTGTAATGTCTGCACACCTTCCTCCCCTGGTCTGCCAGGTTTGTTCCCATGAAAGCATTTGAGCTCCTTGGTCCGAAGCAGACAAGGCCAGCTCAGCTGGGAGCTCTCCCTGATCTGGGAGACTGTCCAGGGGTCTGAGGTAAACTGAAAGAACACAAACTCCCTGCTTCAGGGAGTAGGGAAGGGGGTTGGAGCCATGGACCCACCAGAGGGTGGGGGTGGGGGCCTTCCTTGAGGAAACCCCCTATTGAAGCCCTGCAGGCCCCCTCGTTCACACCTAAAGGCCCGGTGGCTTCACAGGATGGTTACTGGAGGTTTGGTGGGGCTGTGGGCTAGCCTCCGAATAAAGCCCAGACCTCTGGACTCTCTGGCTTTGGCCTGGGTCCACTCTTGCCTTTGCACTGGTGAGGACGGAAGGCTGAGCTGCTTTCCTATGTGGTTCCAGATGCTTCCTCACTGGTCCTCTGGTCCCTTTCCTCTTATGCCAAAGATCCACTTCAAGTGAGCCCCCAGGTGGGAAAGCCACAGAGGCAGGACTGACCACACACTCTTTCTACCTGGAAGCTTCCGGGCCCACCTCCTGCCAACTCCTGGTCATCTCTCTCACCACGCCCTTCCATTCCCTTGTGAGGTCCAGCCGTAACTGCCCAGTGACAGCTCCCCTAATACATCAGGGGGCGCACACTCTGCACACACACCTCCTCTGCCCGATGATCTTCCTTCGCTCATCTGCCGCAAATGCCCACGCCATCCCAAGCCTGGTTCAAACCCCAGCTACTCTGTTGGGTTCCCTCCATGAAGGCGGGACCGGGTCCGGTTCTTTGAATCCCCTGCGCCTGCCTCAAAGCTGGGCTCAAAGTAGGTGTTCAGAAACTATTTATTGAATGACTTTATTACGTACCAGCTTGTGCACTTTTCACTGTCTACAGCGTAACTGTCCGGGGGTCTGGGTGGCTCAGTCCGTTAAGCGTCTGACTTCGGCTCAAGTCATGACCTCAGAGCTGGTGAGTTCAAGCCCCATGTCGGGCTCTGTGCTGACAGCTTGGAGCCTGGAGCCTGCTTCGGATTCTGTGTCTCCCTCTCTCTCTGCCCCTCTCTGCCCACTTACTCTGTCTCTCCCTCAAAAATAAATAGAAACATTAAGAAAATGATAAAATAAAATAAAGCATAACTGTCCTGTCATCTGGCAACTCTAGAAACCAGGTGGAGAAACAAGACACCAGCCCCGCCTGGCAGGACTTGTGCTCACTGAATCAGACACATGAATAAACAAGATTCAAGGAAAAAGAACAACCAATGCAAGTGTAGTTTCTGCTGCCAGCAGCCTCCAGGGGGGGACGTGTCCCCCTGTTCATTTGTTCTACGATCGCAAGATCAAAATGTAGATTTCCTATTTGCGTGTATTTATAGTCTTTTCCTTTGTTTAAATTTCTGAAAGTTTTGATGTATAGTAATTTGCACCATACGACTTAGGAATAAATATGGATTTATTGGAGGGCATGCTGAGAGAAATTTTGACTTTTTTTTAATGTTTATTTATTTTTGAGAGAGAGAGAGCATGAGTAGGGGAGGGGCAGAGACAGAGGGAGAGAGAGAATCCCACAGCACAGAGCCCGACACGAGGTTGGAACTCATAAACTGTGAGGTCATGTCCAAAATCAGTAGTCAGATGTTTGACTGAGCCCCACCAGCGCCCCTGAAAGATGTTTTACTGGTAAGGAGTGTTGGATTAAAATGGGTTTAAACGGTTCTGAGCGGTAGCCTTCTGCCAGAGGGAATTCGGCCCCTCCCCCGCCTCACCCCTGTAATGAAGGACACAGCACCCCCACCCCTTCCCCCAGTCTCTGCCTTCCTTTCCTGGAGATGGGGACTTCCAGAATCTGTGCTCCTCAACCGGCCACGTGCTCCAGCCCCTGGCAGCCAGAGTCGTCACCCTCCCAGGCCTGGGCAGTGGGCAGGGAGGGGACACAGCACTCAGGCTGCCTGGCTCCCAGGAGAGCCTCATGCTGTCCCCAGGGAGAGGTGCTTGGTGGCCGGAATGAGTCTCAGTGGAGCTCACCTGGGGCGGCAGTTGACGTGGGAGCAGACAGAATGGTTTGCGGTCCAGCTTTCGCAACAAAAACCACTTGGAGTTTGTGTCCCCGAACATACCGTTCCATGTTTCTGCCCAGATTCCTCCCACTGCCGCCCAGAGTCCTTTCCATTTGCAGACAGCCCTGCCCAGCACTCGGGAGGTCAGAGCCATCGTCACGATCGGGAGTTTATTTCAACAGGGACTTTGAGTCCCCACTGAGAGCCAGGCCTGGGGACAGAAAGCAGACACAGACAGGGAGGAGGCCAGAGGCCACCCTTTTGTGGCCTCGTTTTCAACTTTGTACCAGGGACGGAGCTGGCACTTTGCAACGTGATTCATCCTCTGGCGGACCTGTGACGTACAGATTATCAGCCCATTTTGCACATGAGGAAACTGAGGTGTGGAAGACTGGATAGTGTTCCCTCCCTGCAAAGATGTCCATGTCCTAATCCACAAACCCTTGACTAGTTTCCCAGACTTAGCAAAAAGAGCTTTGCGTAGGTGATTAAGGGTTTTCGGATGGGATGATCCTGGGTTACACAGATGGACCCCATGGAATCACAATCATCCTTATAAGAGGGAGGCGGGAGGGCCAGAGTCAGAGGAAGAGGCTCAGTGATGAACGCAGAGGTCCAAGTGATGCTGGGCCACCAGCCAAGGAACATGGGGGCCTCTAGACGCTGGAGGAGACACAGAAAAAGATTGTCCCCTAGATCCCGAAGGAACGCCGCCCTGCAGGCACCTCGATTTTAACCCAGTGAGACTGACTTTGATGCCTTTCCTCCAGAACTGTAAGAAGATGGATTTTGTGTTGTTTAAGGCACCAAATGTGTGGTGATTTGTCTCAGTAGTAATAAAAAGCTGATATACGAGGCCCTGCTCTCCCCAAGGCCACAGAGCTGGGAGTGGCAGAGGTGGTATAGGCACCAGGTCTGTCTCTCTCCAAAGGTTCAGAAGATGCTGAGAAACTTTTCACCAGAGCTTGGTGCCCAGGAGGAGCTCTCGCTTGGCCAGGTAAGGGAGGTGGCCGGGCCCGCAGCAGGGGTGGAGGGACAAATGCAGAGTCACTTGGAGGGGGCTCCAGGCTAAGTCAGGAGCTGAGACGGTGCTAGACCAGCGATGCTCACAACCGTGCAATGGTTCCTCCCAGAGGACTTGTAGCTCTTTGTTATGACAGGGACTCAGACGCAGGGCTGCCCCACCATGAGCACAGCTGCCTGAGTGGGCAGGGGGACCCTCCCTTGTGCTCCCAGAAGAGCAAAGTCCAGCTCTGCGTGAGCAACCGTGGAGCCTGGGAGAAATCACCCAATGGCTCCGGTCCTCAGTTTCCCCGTTGGAAAGATGGGGAGGCTCTAGCTACCTCACAGGGCTGCTGGAAGGATCTGTTGCCTGTGGGTCGAAGGGGAGCCGAGTCTCAGATGGCATGCAGCACTTGGGCCCCATACCTCCCCTTTGTCAAGAGCCGGAGTCCATTCTGGCCGGTAGGTGCCGCTGCTGTACTGGTGGCCAAGTGATTTTGATGGCACCCTTGGGTCCAGCTCACATGATCTTAACTCCAGTTACCTGCTCCAGTCACAACACCTGGTAAATACGCCTCTGAGGGGCTTCTCTCATGTTCTGAACTCGCATTCCCCGTCACAGAGAGAAGTAACCTCGCCAGTTCTTCCCTGTGGAAGACACCTGGCAACCTGGCTGTCCCTCCGGCCACAGCCCTTAAACAAAGGAGCGCACTACTCCTGCGTCTCCCCCTTACCAGAATGCCGGGGGAGGCCAGGTACAGACGCCCCTCCACACTCTTCTTCCTGATCGTGCCCTTGGGAGCACGGGGACACGGGGGACAGGAGAGCAAGGGGGAAAGAGCCAGCACAAGCAGTGCCTTTAAGTGACACTTTCCAGATTTGTTGTGAAAGTTTCGTTTGGTGGGCACATCTACTCATGTCGCTATATTTATCTGGGAGAGAGGCAGGGTGTTTTTGAACGGATGTAATTTCTGGCTCTTTCCCTAGAAAAGAAACTTCTCATTCCTATTCATCTCTCCCTGCCTCTGCGTCTGCTGCTCACGCCCTTCTTCTGTACGAACACACACACGCACACGAGACACACACACAGGCAGACCCACACGCGTCCACGCACGCAGCAGAAATGCAGATTCTGGGTTCCATAATTACTATTCTGAGACTCTCTGTGGTTGACTCATGACTAGTGTGATAGACAGACGGACAGAAAGGCAGATGGAGGGAATAGAGAGAAAAGCATTGAAGAAATTGTGGGATTGATCATTTATTTTTTTCTTCCAATTTCATTGCACACTCACTTAGTACGAGGGAATTGGGTGAAGGCGGGAGACAAGGACCCAAGAACCACCTGCCAGGCTGGGGGCAGGCGGGAGGCTTCAGGCTGCAATGAGCAGTTTGCTCTCTGGCTCCGGGGAGGCTGCTCGGCAGACGGGCCCTGCCTGCAGCCGACCCCAGGCCCAGCACCTGGGTGAGAAATGTGCAGGAAGATCCAGGATGGCCAGGCAAGTTTGAGAGACACCATGGTGACATTCCGCAAGATGACACCTTCAGTTCTGCATTTAAATTAAAAAAGCCAACAGCCAGGAAGTAAATCAGGGAGGTAGGAGACTGGAAACAGGACTCTGGGTGTCTATAGCGACATCATGGATAGGTTGTCTCCAGACAGAGAAGTCACAAGGTTTTCTTAGAAGTTCCTTCTAGAAGTTTTATGGTTTTCGGTTTTACATTGTCTCTGATCCCTTTTGAGGTAATTTTTGCACAGGATGGGAGATAGGGCTTGAGGTTTGCTTTTTTTCCCTCTGCATATGGATATTCTATCTTTTCGGCACCATGCACAAAACAGGATATCCTGTTTCGCATTTTGTAGTTTTACAGTAAGTCTCATAGGCCTTGAAACCAGATAATGTGTTTTCTCCAACTTTGCTTTGCTTTTCTCAAAGTGGGTTGGGCTATTCCAGCTCCTTTGCGTTTCCATAGAAAAGTAGCACCAGCGTGTCAATTTCTTTTCGAAATTTTGCAGGTCTTCTTGCAACTGCACGAAACGTACAGATCGACTAGGGCTGAGCTGACTGCCTCCCAAGCCCCCACTTCAGGAATCCCCTTCGTGCCTGTTTCACAGAGACATTTTCTCTTCCTGCTCTTGGTCCCCCGTTGTTACAGGTTGCTGTTGGTTGTTAGCACTCCTTAGCCCGGGGGCGGAGGTGGGGGTGGGCTGGGGTTGGGGGACACCCTCTGGTCAGCTCAGGCAGGTGCAGTGTCCCTGTGTCTTGGTGGGGGGGGGCTGCTTCTGCGACCCTGCCCCTCCCCCTCCCTAGATGCTGGTCGGTGTGTTTCCGCTCCTCTGTGTGGGGTACAGGGTTTATTCTTCTGTCTCCCGATGCGGTGGGTCCTCGCCTGTGCCCTAAAGGTGACAGCGTTTGCTGCCCTTTTCCCTATGGCCTGTATTCTTTTTTTTCTAAGGGCTACAGGCAGCAGGATCTGTGCAGGCTTCATTCTTTTCCTAAAGTACTGCTCTGCCCCAGACCGGGTCCAGGAGGTTTGCTCGGGCCTCCCCCCCACCTCCCTGCACATCGTCCTTCTTGGGAGCGCCCGGTGTGGCCCAGGGTGAAGAAAGCGCAGGTGGCTGTGTCTCTGCTTCCCGTCCACACCTTCAGAGGGGCCTGTACCTTCACGCAGTCCCCGCACTTGGCCTTTAGCAATGTGTTTGGAAGTTTGGTTGGGTTCTTCTTTTCCGCTTGTATGGTGAACAACATCTAACAGGTAAGCGGGCACCTGGGTCCGGTCTCTCCTCAGAGCTTGTTTCCCCTAAGGTTGCAGCTACGTGTATGCCCTCTGCCTTTTTTTTTTTTTGGTAAGGGTAATAGTGATCCTCTTTGCAGCAATCCTACAGCCTTTTGAGATTAAAAGGCTAGAAGCTTAATTTATCAAGCGGCATTAGGAGATCTTTAAAACTGGAATTTAGGGGGCACCTGGGTGGCTCAGTCGGTTAAGTAGCTGACTTCGGCTCAAGTCATGGTCTCATGGTTTGTGGGTTCAGGCCCCATGTCGGGCTCTGTACTGACAACTCAGAGCCTGGAGCCTGCTTCGGATTCTGTCTCCCTCTCTCAATATATCCTTCCGCCGCTCATACTCTCTCTCTCAAAAAATAAACAAACATTAAAAAAAATTTTTTTTAATGGAATTTACATCTTGACATGTTGGCTCTTGACGAGCATAAATCACTCTCTGTGTAGTTAAAGCAATAAACCAATACAAGTCTTGGTTTTTATCTCTATATCTATCTTGGTTTATATATATATATATATATATATATGTATATATATATATATATATATATATATTTAAATTTTTATTATTTTGAGAGAGAGAGAGAGAGCGTGTGTGTGCACAAGTGGGGGAGGGATAGAGAGAAAAGAAGAGAGAATCCCAAGCAGGCTCTGCATTGTCAGCATGGAACCCCCCGTGGGGCTCATGAACCATGAGATCATGACCTGAGCCGAAGTCAAGAGTCAGATACTCAACCGACTGAGACACCCGGGTGCCCCATTCTTGTATATATTTTTAAATTTAAGTTCTGAATAAGCCATACTACCACATGTCTCTGTTCAGTAACATACAATTAAGAGTCTCCCTCCCTTCCTTATCAATCCCCCCCCACCCCAAATTCTCTCTACAGGAAGCCAGTGTTACAACTTCCTTCTTACCGTTTCAGGAATATTTTGTGCGATGACCAGGAAATAGGGCTATTCTTTCCCCACTTACTGCCACACGAGTGACAGCACCCTCCATGCGGCCCTACTGCTTTTCTGTTTTCACTGGGCAACGTATGATTTGGAGATGGTTTCCTGATCAACAGAAAGGGTTTTCTCATGTTAGTGGCTCTATGAGGAGCTGCTGTCCCTCAGGGGTCTCCACCTCCAGAGGGAGTCATTGCGGGGTTGCAGGGGGGGGCAGGTAGACACTCCAGGTTAACCAGAGCTAACTAGTTCTGACTGCCTGCGAACCTGCGGGCTCTGCCTTAATTAAGCCCATTAAACAAATGACCTCAGCAAGTGGTCACAAGTATCCCTACGAGACAGCTCAGGGATTTTCACCCCCATGGAAGAAAGGGGGAGACTGAAGCTCTAACTTCAAACGAGCATCTCCCTGACAGTGGCTCAGGGTGGAGGGCGGGCCTGGCCTCTCGGCCGCTGGCCAGCTGCCCTGTCCCCACACCACCGGGCACAGTCCCGAGGTTTTTCCTCAGCTTGCTGTCAAGTGAGACCCACAGGAGGGAGGAAAGAAGGCAGACTGCGAGTAGGACAGGCTGGTGGTCCCAGGCACAGTCTGGGTCAGACCCACTGGCCACCATGCCCAGCAGGACACATATCTGCCCATGTGCCTTCCCTGGGGGACGTTTGGGGATGAAGGGATTAGGGGCCACCGAGCACAAATGCAATTGCTAAAGGAGTTCAGTCAGAGGAGGATTAGCTGGGGATTTGGAGGAACTTTCCCACAAATCACTGCGGCTGCCGGTGGCAAAGATTACTTGGGGATCCGAAGAGGTCCTGTCGGAGGAAGTGCAGACAAGAGGACACTGCTTTACTGGGGTCCTCGGCACCCCTCGGAGGGCCTAGGCTGGGCCTCAGGGCAGCGGGGGCCTTGACCGACGGGAGCCTGGGCTCCGCGGGAAAGGGCACCGTCGGGCACTCGGGGGCCTGGCTCCTACTCGCTGCCCTCCTCGAGCCTCGGCCAGGTGCAGGTGCGGCTGCTGAACCCCAGCGGCCCCGAGCGTGGAGGGCACTTGCCGGGCCGCCGCGGGGGAGACTGGGTTTGCTCTCGGCTGGGTCCCACTGCAGACAACTGTGCCCGCCACGCGTCCGCATTGCTCCCCTGCGCCCTGCACGGTGAGAGCTCAATAAACAGCTGCCAAAAATCTTTGGGCGCACACTCCGTCAGGGGAAAGCCAGAGAAAGCTCCGGTTCCGCGGCCCCATGCTGCCACCTGGCGGTCACAGGGAAGGAAAGGACCATGACGGGGAGGGGATGAACCGATAAGGCTGATGATGGGGGTGAGACCTGGAGCTCTTCCCTGCACCTGTCCTCTTTTTCTCCCCCCTCCCATACCCCCCTCTCCCCTCAGTTTGTTCTTAGTCTTTGAGAGTCTCCCAAGTTATGTCTTCTTTCCTCTCTGTGGCTTTTTTTCCCCCTTCCTTCCCCTCTTCCCCTCCCCTCTGGTTTTCTGTTAGGTCTCCCAAAGCCTACCTATTCGTGGGAACATATGGCATCTGTCTTTCTCTGCCTGACTTATTTCACTCAGCATAATACCCTCCAGTTCCATCCATGTTGCTACGCATGGCCAGATTTCATTCTTTCTCATTGCTGCATAGTAATCCATTGTATATATGTACCACATCTTCTTTATCCACTCATCAGTTGATGGGCACTTAGTCTCTTTGCATGATTTGGCTGTTGTCAAAAGTGCTGCTAAGAACATCAGGGTACAAGTGCCCCTATGCACCAGCATTCCTGTGTCTCTTGGGTAGATTCCTTACAGTGCTATTGCTGGGTCATAGGGTAGTTCTATTTTCATTTTTTTGAGGCACCTCCACACACTTCTCCAGAGTGGCCTGCACCTGTCCTCATGCCGTCCGCCGAGAATCTCATCTGAGGACAAGACTCTGAACATCTCATATCGACTCAAGTGCCGTTGCTATCTGTGTGGCCAGAAACATCACTTGTGTTCTTTTACTTAATCCTTATGACAACCCTGTCGGGTAAGGATTTTCGTCTCTCCACCAAACAGAGGACAGCAAGGTTCAGAGATGGTGGGTGACATCCCAAGGCCACACAGCAAGGACATGGCAGAGCTAGAATTGGCACCATTATCTGTTTGGAGCCAGGCTCATGCTTGTTTGGATTTCACATGCTCTTCCCAGGGCACCTCCCGATCCTCTCCTGGGCCCTGGGCCAGGGGAGGGGGTCTGGCAGGGAGGACAGGTTCGACCATGAGAGGGACCCAAGGGGAATCAAGAGCTGTGGTCAGGAAGCATCTGCTTTTGTCCTCGATCAGCCCCAGACAGAGAGTGGGCACAGGGGCATAGCCCTGCAATCTTCAACGTCATCCAGCCATTTTCCAAGCAAGCATCCCATTTACAAAAGGTGCGCTCAGCAATGTGGATTTGAAGGTGCAGCCTGGGAGGAAATGTATGTCTCTGGGAACCTTAACAAAACAAAACTTTCATGCTTACGCTTTGTGTCTGTGTGTGCGTGGTATTTCTCCCAGAGCATTTGAACTGTATCGTACAGAAAATACTATCACAAGGGAAGACTTTACAAATTGTCTGGCTGATAGGTGGCGCTCGGTAGTGAATTCAGTGAAAGAAGGAAGGAAGGAATTCCGGATGGGGAAACTGAGGCACAGAGAGGGAGAGATATGTTCCCTAGGTCATAGAGCTACCCCAGAGTTGGGTTTAAGACTTGGGTCTCCTGGGGCACCTGGAAGGCTCAGTCAGTAAAGCATCTGACTTTGGCTCAGGTCATGATCCCGCGGTTTGTGAGTTCGAGCCCTGCATTGGGCTCTGTGATGATAGCTGTATACCTGGAGCCTGCTTCAGATTCTGCGTCTCTGTCTCCCTCTGCCCCTACCTCGCTTGTGCTCTCTCTCTCTCCCTCTCTCTCTCTCAAAAATAAATTAAACATTAAAAAAATTGTTTTTAAAGACTCGGGTCTCCTGATATCCCTCTGTGCTCTTTCCACCCCCTGAGTGGTACTCAGAGTGGCCGCTGGGTCCAGCAGGTGGAGGGAAGGCCTCTGTGCTGGGCGAAGGTACTGATTTAAAGAAAGGGAGTTGCCAGCCAGAACTGTGCTTTTGCCAGATAGCCAAGTCCTTTCCTGTCCTTTCATTCGGCTCTGGACACTCTTTTCTGGAGAGAGGGAGGGACAAACTCATCTCACAAATCCTAGTCCTGGGCCTGTTATTATGTCCAGCCCTGGGCTGCATTTGCTGTCTGTCTCCTGACTTATTAACGTGGTCACTTGGCCCAGTTCTCAGTTCAATCAAGACACCTGTCCCCACCCTCTGGATGGGTCCCCTGGCAGCTGAGGCAGTGACGGAGATGAGCATCAGCCTTCTTCCACCATCAGGGCCTTCTGTGGTCTGTACCAGGCTTCAGTGAACCCCTCACTCAGCTACCACAGGCCTCACTGAGGGCCCCACGGGGCCGGGCCCTTCGACTATCTTACTTAATTCTCCCTCAGCCTTAAGAGGCAGTATTTTTATCCTTTTAAATACGTCAGTTTTTTGAGCAGCTTTGGGTTCACAGAAATCCTCCATATCCGGTCCCACACGTGCACAGCTTCCCCACCATGAACCTCTCCCACCAGAGCGGGACCCTTGTTCTGGTCACTGAGCCTACACTGACGTGTCACCATCTCCCAGAGCCCACAGTTTACCCGAGGGCTCTCTGTGGATGCTGTCCATTCTCCGAGTTTGGACCAGAGGTGGTACTTTTAAGTGCCTGTTTCCAGAAGAAAGCAGCTGGGCCCAGAGGGTCAGGATTGTGACACACAGCCGAGAGGTGGCAGGAATCTGGGCCTGGTCTGTCCCACTCCGCACGGGGCCACACGGCTTCCTGCCGAAGGTGCCCTGTGTGGCAGAGGTGGTGGCTGGAGATAAGCCTGAGCGCACAGAGCTGGCGGGGGTCACAGACGCACCAAAACCCAAGACAGCCGATAGGGAGATTCCTTTCATCTTCTGCTGGTTGGGCATGTGGCATTGGGGGGGGGGCGGTTCAGCTGTTCTCACCCTTTTGTGGGATTACACAAGCTGGTACTTGAGACATGTCTGACTTTTCCCCTTTCCTGGATGATTTTACAGGTGGCCGTTTCTCAGGATTGATCATTGTAATGTCGGCCTTCTCCCCACTGGGGCACCTCTGGGACTGTGCTGAACCAGCTCTCACCCCCCAGGGCAGTGAGCACTCTGCCCCTCTCAGGACTGGCCTGGCTCTCCCCTGGCAGGACCCCAAGCCAGGAGCTGCCTCCTCTCCCAAAGCTATGTGGGCTCCCAAAGAGCATAGCTTTGGAGTGACACCCCAGGCTTCCGAATTTCACCTCTGCCTCTTATATCCGTGTGGTGTTGGGCAAGACTCTCAGCTTCCTCCTCTGACAGTTGTGGTATTCGTCTCACGAGGAGGTTTAAGGGCTGGCGATGAAGGCACAGAGCTCCCGGCACATGGGAGGCGCCCCAAACCAGTGGTCTCATTCCCGAGCCAGAAGGGATCACCTCCGGCAAGCTCTAGCTCGGAAATACCTCCCGCCTAGAAAAGATGCCTAAAGGGGCTGCTGGACAAAGGGGCCGAGGAGTCCCGGACCCCGGCCTCCAATTATCCAGATGATACGTAGGAATCAATTCTGCCTCTGTTACAGCCATTACCACTTCATCACCCATGAAGCAGATCCATGAGCCCTATTTGATTTTCATTTCAGAAACCAGGTATCAATATTGACCTCTTCACGGGGCGCTGGGGCTTCGAGGAGCTTGTTAGCATCAAGACCCCCACCCCCATCAAAGGCCAGGCGGCTCCTCACTTTGTGCCCCTGGTCCAGTGGAGGTGACGCTCCCCTCTTGGCGTGCACCGGACCGTCTGGGGAGTTTGTGGGATGTAGAATCCAGCCTCCTCCCCCCGTCGATTAAATTGGAAAGTGCAGAGGGAGCCTCCATTCTCACCCGGTCTCCCCGTGTCTCTGGTTGAGGAATCTCAGCCTCAGAGCATCCACTGGGCACCTGCCCCCGTAGGGAGAGAGTCCAAGAAGCAATGCCAGAAGGAGGAGAACAGGATCTTACTGTCGTTTCTCCTTTACAGAAGGAGGCACTGTTAGCGTGGTGGAGAAACCCAGACTCCGGTCCCACGCACACCAGTTTAAACACCAGCATCCCGCGTACCGGCTTCTCCTTCTCAGCTTTCTCCTAGCTTTTCAGGGCCTTCTCGACATTAAAATGGGAATGCTAATATCTATTTCAAAGAATTATGCTTGAGATTATATGGAATTCATGAGGGACATGCACAACACAGGGCCTGGCACAGAATAGGTGTTTAACTCCAAACCCCGGTTTCTTTGCCCTATTTTGTAACACTGGACTCTGTAAAGGTGTCTCAGCTGGTGCAATACCAGACTTGGCCAGCAGAGGGTGGGAGAGGGACACTGCAAGGCATACAGAACAGGAGCGCTCCCGCCCACCTCGCTCCTGGCTCCAGGGTGCGTTTTTCTTCCTCCGAGGTGACTGCTGGTGGCATCTGGGCCCCCTCACCCAGGGGTGCTCTCTCCACAGAGTTTTCTCGGCATCCAGAAGGGGGCCTCCTGTGCTCCACTCCAGTCCGCTGGTGCCCCAGTAAACTTCTCTGCTACCCAATGGACTGCAACCACTCTGTCTCCAATGTGGTCTGAATCGCATCCAACTTCTTCGTTGCTTCTTTGGGTAACCTCCCTCAGCCCTAGAGGGGGCGGCTGCTTCCTGCATCTTCTGCACCTGTCTTCCTTAGAGTCCTCTATTGCCCCTTTTAGTAGTTAACTACCTTTCACTAGCTAATAGTTCTCTGTATTAAATTTCCCCTGTTCAAACAGCAGGTGTGATTTTTGTCTCCCGACTGGACCCTGACAAATAGACAGTAGGTGTTGTACAGCGACACTTCGCCTGCTCCCCATCTCCAATAAAGTGTTTTCACATGCACTATTTAATGACCAGGGAAGATTACCACTCACCACCAGAAGCTGTGACAACTCTAGAAACTGCATCCCCAACCTGGACAGTGACTTCCTTTTCCAAGGGATTCCAGAGCGCCACCTCAGTATACTTCCTGGGGACGGTATAGGGAAAGGCGTGAGGAGTAAAGGGAACAGACACAGCCACGTCTAGCATTTTTGCAATTTGCACATTGGAAAAAAAATACAAGGTCTTGTATGGAAACCAAACACCACTCAAAGACTCTAAGAAAAATTAGGGGCACCTGGGTGGCTCAGACTGTTAATGTCTGACTTCGGCTCAGGTCATGATCTCGCAGTTCATGAGTTCAAGCCCTGCGTCAGGCTCTGTGCTGACAGCTCAGAGCCTGGAGCCTGCTTCAGATTTTGTGTCTCCCTTTCTCTCTGACCCTCCCCCTGCTCACACTCTGTCTCTCTCTCTCTCTTTCTCAAAAATAAATAAACATTAAAAAAATTAAAAAAAAAGAAAAATTAAAAAGCCAAAGACCAAAAATTGGTGATCAGGGACATGGTTCAAGAGGTAGGGAGCCCAGTTCTTCCAGTATCAGAAATAATGTGGGACTCAGGAAAGACCCATCCAAGCTCAGCCTTTGTCCTCAGCCATGCCAAAATAGCATGAACCCTTGGGCCCGGCGGGGAGGTCCTGAAGCCTCGGCACAAAATCCATTCCCCACTCTTTGTGGTTTGTGGAGTCAGTAGAGGGAGGAAAGTGTGTTAAAAAGAACCCATCTGCATTGTTCTTCAGAGCTCCATGAACCCTATGGACCCCACCAATGGGGCAAGATTCTGGCACCCAAAATGGACAAAACCGGGTGAGCTGCCCCTGACCCCCAACAGAAAGTTAGTTCAACTAGGCTTGTTTCTGGCTGGTTCGGTTACATTCCCCACTCCAGCGGCCGGCAGTCAGAATAGAGACGTCCTTGGCGTGGAACACCTGCAGTCAATGGCCTGGCTGCGTGGTCCTGTCTCGTGGCTGCATGGAGGTGGGTGTGCGGCAGGACTGGGCACGATCACGTGGGTGGAATCCCGGGGCTCCAGCGGTGAACTCTGGGACGTGCCTTTCCAGGAGGGACATCCTGCCCATCGTGTGGGCCTAGGATCCCTGGCTATAAGCCATAAGATGTGGGGTCGGTCTCAGAGTCTGAGGACAAGGCAGTTAGAAGAAGGACATAAAGGCCAAACTCCTATTTGAAGAAACCATCAGTCGGAGAGACAATTGCAAGACTGAGGCTATAACCCAGAGTCTTTCTTTACTTGCACTGGGGGTTACTATTTAGCAGTGGGGAGTAGGATACTTGGCAAGTGCTGAGCGGCCAACCTGGGCCATGACTAGTAGAGATGGCCACTAGGTGTCACTGTTCCACCAGCATCAGTGGCCCCACTGTGGCCTGATTCCACCTCCCCAGTGCAATACCAGTGCTAATGGCCAACCCCGGAAGAGTAAAGGGACTTTCGAGTTTGGTCACAAACATTGTAGAGGAGCAGGGACTCCCGGGCCGAGGGAGGAGAGCACTGTTTAATTTATTTCTCCAGAGAGTGGGTCCCAGTAAGAGTTGTTGCTGCCACAGCCTCCTTTTTCCTGGCTAAGCTGCCCCTTAATGATGATTATGGCCTGGAATCATTAGGACGTGGCTCCTTGGAGTTTACGATGTGGAAGGGAACTTAGAGACCTCCAACTACAGCCTTTTCATTTTAGAGAAGAAGGCCCAGAGAGAGAAGGCCTGAAACACACGCAGCTGGCTGGAGTCAGAACCAGGACTTGAGCCTTACACTCCAGAGTCCTTGTCCAGTGCTCTGTCTGCTCCACTGTGCTCCCTTTCTTTACATATTTTTACTCGTTCATTCTCATTACCATGTACTGAGCACCTACTATATGCTGTTTTCTTTTCCTTGTGGCCGAACCAAATTGGATACTCTTAAAGATGGAAGATGGGATGTCAGTGACCAAAGCAGGGTGGCCCAGTTGGGGATCGGTTTCCTCCCCCTTGATCCAGAGTATTTGCCAACATCATCTACTCTTTATGCAAAACACAGCAGAAAAGAGACCAGAATTCAGACCAAAACGGAGTCGGACAGATGATGGAACAGTTCCACGGATGTCGCAGCTCAGATGGTGCTTTGCTCCGGGCAGGCTGGTAGGAGCTCCACGCTGCTCCTTGAGAGGGAAGGAGCCTTTGGAGGGTGGATGCTTCGAAATTGCAACACCTGTGGCCGCTAGGGGGCAGTGTTTAATCACATCCTGCGTGGTCGCCGAGAGTATTTTCCCAGTGCTGAAGAAAGTAAATCTTTTAGGGGAATAGGGGGGTGTTTACAATAAGAGTCTAAGTGTGGAAAAGAGAAAGATATATCGTCTGGACTTGAAATGATCTCTCAAAGGCAGTGATTTCATCGTTCTGCCTGTCTCTGCTCTCACTCCAGCAGCTATATAATTGGCATAGCTGTAAAGCTGGAGAATTATGTCTCCGGGTCCAACCCCCTTTCCGTCAGCTCTTCTCCCGGGGTCCAGAGTTGTTCATAACCCTGGGGGCACTGGGCAGTCTCAGAAAGAATGGTCTAGAATCTTGTTAGAGATGCCCCAGCCTGTGGGGCCTCAAGCCAGTCCCCCTGCCTCTCCTCTGTCCTCCGCCGGGCTGCAAAGTCGGACCCAATCAGCGGTTCTCCATCTTTCTCAGATACAGCCATCACCCGCTTTGCCGCAGCCCAGCGCTGCTGTACTCGCTACTGACCGTTCCGCGGGAATATTAAGCACTTTTGGCTTGGCCGGGGGATGGTTAATCAACAACCTTGTCAGAGTGATGGATTCTTCTAGGATTATTGCTTAATTAGCTTGTTTGGAAGTAAAAATAAAGCAGGACATCAGTTCTCTGGGGAGCTGTGGGGAAGGGGAAAAGGCGGCTGGGAGGGGGGAGGAAGGAGAGCTGGAGATCCATCCGGCTGCAGCGGAGTGTGGCTGGGGTAGTGCAGGTGGGAGGCGTGAAGCTGGAATTCACGGGGCATCTCAGGGCTACCCCCGCTGCTGCGGCCAGGAGCACTTCCGTCACTCAGTGGAGTTACCAAAGCAGTGACATCTGAAATGTCACCCAAAGACCACAGGCATCACTGGGGGAGCTTTAAATAAAAGCAGATTACCAGGCCTAGGCCTAGACTTTCTGGATCAGAATCTCTGAAGCATCTTAAAATGTTATTCCAGGTGATTTTTATGCACGACGAAATTTAAGAGTCACAGGCCGGGTATCAGTGTCGGGCAAGTCAACATTTCCACTGGTAGTGGGTTTCCGGTGACAGGGCGCCGTTGCCCACACCCCTGTCCATACCCGTGGACCGTCTTCTCCCTTCTGTGCTGCTCCGATTTCTGTCTTGTCCCCTCCCTCCGTCTCACTCATCGGTCTCGATTGCTCCCTCCCCAGGCCTTGTTTGTCGGCCCCACCGGACTCTTCCTTCTTCCCCTGGCTCTCCATATCACCTGCTTGTCTTTCCTTCTCCCCCTCTGTTTCTCTCTTTTCTGCTGGCACCTGACACTCCTCACACGCCGCTTCTATATTCTTTCCTGTCTGGAAGGGACTGGAAGCCTGAGAACAGCCTTGCCAGGAGAGCTCCCGATCCACTTGGGGCGCCCTCAGTAAGACACTCGTGACGTTTGGATGAGACACAGGAGCCTCATTACTCTGCCTCCAGCAGGGCCGGCAGGCACTCTGGCTTCAGGGGAGGAGGTCGTGGCCTGCAAGTCACCAACCTGAGGGCTGCAGGCAGCTCAGACCACTTCTGGCGGTTCCTGTGGTGTCCAACTGGGGTGGCGGCGACAGCTTCTTGTTCTCTGAATGCTGGGGAAGCCTGGGAGTCACTGGTGACTTTCTCCAGCCTTTGCCCCCCCCAGCTACTCCGGCCGCTTCACAAGCACCTTGTTCCCTGGGTTAAATCCCCTTAAAACAGGAACAGAGTGGTCCTGCCTGACACCACCTGATACATCCTGTTCCCATTTAACCGCTTGTATTCCACATTCCCTCCCCCTTTTCCTATTCCCATCCCTCCCCCTAACTGGCTGGTCTATGGAACTGAAAGTTTTAAATGCTCAGTTCTGGAAGAGTTATAGTCTCTTCATTCTTAATATAAAACATAGGTGAGTTGAAAAATAAACATTTAAAAAAATTAAAAAGGGGCATCTGGGTGGCTCAATCGGTTAAGCGTCCGACTTCAGCTCAGGTCATGATCATACCGCTTGTGAGTTCGAGCCCTGTGTCAGGCTCTGTGCTGACAGCTCAGAGCCTGGAGCCTGCTTTGAATTCTGTGTCTCCCTCTCTCTGACCCCCACCCCCACCCCCCGCTGCACATACTCTGTCTCAAAAATAAATAAACATTAACAAAAATTTAAAAAAAAACATAGGTGAGTTGAACATTCCTTTAGGGTGGAACACCACCCCCCCCCCCACCCCACCACCCCCGTCCGCATTGAACCGAGTTGCCTATATATACCTAAGCTTCTCTGAGCATTTTGTCCTTGGAGGTCAGGGCCCTTGAAAGAGCCGAGGGGAAGGGAAGGATGAGGATGATGGGGAAGACCACCAGCACAAGTCCCCTGTGATTTCCCATGTAAGTCCTGCCTCTGTCTCACTTGGCCCTGGAGGTGGCAAGAACCAAGTTGGGCAAAGGGGCCCATTTCTCTTCTAGGTAGAAGAAAGGTTGACATCACCCCAAGCCACTGCGTGTGCATATGGAGCTGTGTTCTGGGGTTGGGCTTTCCCTGATATATGTGTGTGTGTGTGCATGACTGCACGGGTGTAGGTGTGTGCACAGTGTGTGTGTCTGCACATGTGTGCACGCACATATGCATGAGTGCTTGTGCACAAGTGTGTGCGCATGTGTGTGTTTGTGTGCATGCACCCACTCTCAGATGCTTACCCCTACTTGGGGGTGAGTTACCCCCAGGCGAGTCCTCTCCTGTCCTCCGTGCAGGGCCAGCCTTAGGCTCAGCTGTCGCAGCAGGCAGTCACTGAGTCAAGGGATGTGGGTTTCAGGTTAGTATCTGTCACTTGTAATGGGGCGGTGACCTCTTCTCTGGGCCTCTGGGATCTCATCTATAAAATGGCAAGGAAAGCCTGACCACCCTGCTTCCCTTATGGAATGGCTGCCACTGTAGCGGCTCCAGAGTCTGGCGGGGGGTGGGGGGGGAGGGCAGGTGAAGTCTTGTCATTTGTACCTTGGGGGCCCCTTCCCCTCCCCACCTTCTGCCTGGCACTCCTGCCCTCTGCCTCAATCTCAGAGACAACGTAGCCTGCTCCAGGACCCGCACGTGGAGGCTGGCAGAGCCAGAGAGTCTCCAGCCCTGCTTTGGGGGACTTTCTTGACCTTGGCTGAAGGATGTGGGGAGCCCTGGGAAAGTACAGCCTGGGGATAAGCCGCCTGGTCTGTCCTGTGCCAGGGCTGAGGACCAATGCCCTTCCCTCCTACGGGGACATGAGGACAAAGTCTCCCCTGCCCCCACCTCCAAGCAGAGAAGCCAGGCGCCCCCACCAGGGCCATGCAGAGCTTCCGGGGGCCCTAAGCCCTCCATCGCCTGTGTAGCTGTGAGTCAGCTTTTCAACTAATCAGCTGAGTAAACTCTCCCCTATATCCTGTTAGTTTAAAGAGAAAATTAAAGACTGGTTCTTGAACAAAGCCCTGTGAGGGAGAAAACTACTCTGTCCTGTGGACACCAATCCAGCGGGGCAGAGGGAGCATGGCCACCCTGGGCTGCTTACCGCCAACCCTAGGTCTGCAAAATTCCCTGCTTTTGGTCTCCCAGTGCCTAGGTAGACCCAGAAGTCTGGGGTGACAGGTAGCTGGGGCAGCAAAGTGCGCAGGTGTGTTGGGTTTTCTGCCTGGATGTGCAGGTGAACTCCTGCAGGGAGTGGCTCATTCATTCCTCCAGTCTCCAGCTCCCCATTTCCCCTGTTGTTTTTTTGTTTGTTTGTTTGTTTTAGCAAAGTTTGTGTTGATCTGTTGGTACCAGTGTTTTGCATGCAGAAAATCTTATGTAAGAGGGCAGTCTGACAGCCCAGAACTCCGTCTCCACGCATTAGCTCCATCTACCTCCTAAGTCCATGCTGATAACCATGGCCATATATTCTCGTTGACTGAGCATAGGGCCAGGAGGCAAAATGACCCAGCCCAAGGTCAGCTGTGTGGCTGTTCCTGCTCTACTACTGAAATGATCATGAACACTTTGCAGCAGCCCCTGTAGGTACAGCTTAGTGGGCTGTGTTTGTTCCTCATGCTAGGACGCATCCACTTCCAAATGCCGACCTTGTTCCTGAGCATGGGCGTTTGCAATGGTGTATCCTTGCCCGATTCTATCTCCCTTTCGATGGGATCTGTTCAGAAAGGTTACAACTCATAAAGATCTCCACCCTCCTGTCCTCTTGACACACGTATCTGTAAGGATTCTCTCACTGGGGCGTGCTTCCAGGAATGCATTCTCAAACCACAAATTCTCCTGAGTGGGGTCTGGCCTCGTCACTCTCTGGAAACTCTTCTATGAAGTAATGGGCCATGATATTTGGGAGACACCTTTATGGGTGAAGAGGGAGGGAGATGCCTGCCTTGGTGGCTAGGTTTCTTTTTCCCCATTTTTTAAAATCCAGAATTATGATTCTACTTTTCACAGAGTCCAAGACCTTTATGAGAAACATGTTTTATTTTGCCATTTGGCTGTGAAACAATCCGGATTCAGACAGTGGAAGTATGGTTATTCTGTGACACCCAGCAGACTGCTCCCTTGTCACCCCCTGGACCCCGTGGGTGGGCAGACTGGCTCATTCTGGCTTTTCCTGGAAGTGGATTGGACTGGAGGGATGGGGCTGAGATGCCTCTTCTCCCCCTTGCTTCCCACAATGGAATGTCTCCTGCTTCATCTTCTAGGGAATCCCAGGCTGGAGTCCCGAAGCATCCAGAGGACCTGCTCTGTGAACTTGGGCTTACTAGAACCTGACCCAGCCAAGGACCTGGCCCAGGCTTCTCAAAGGCAGCTTTGACTACATTTCAGGCAAGGCAGGTTTCAATGTGTCACAACCATAGGGGCAGCACTGCCCAAAAGCCAGGTTCTTGAGTGACCAATGGGAGCTTGACCTAGAGAAAGACACAGATGCTCAAATGTGGAAGGCTAGGGGAGTGTAAAGAAGCTTTTTCTTCCTCTGAGTGACCACAGATGCCTGGTCATGTTCCCACAGATACTGTTTGGAACCACCAGACAACAGAGGAGCACCTGTACCACCTGCTGGTGAGGCTGGACCACTTCCATCACACCCATGGCTCCCCAGTGGATGGGAATGTCTCCACTTCATTCTCCAAAATTCCTCAGAGGCACCCTATCCACTTAGTCCAAACTGCAGCCCATTGAGCACCTGAGTACCTGTGGCAGAGTGGAGGGAAAGGTGGGGAGATGTTCTTCTGACTCCCTGGGCAGGCTGGAAGGGCTGAGACCAGGAGCAGCTAGAATAACACCTGAGCTCTGTCCTCTGTTCCAGCAGAGTGCTGGTCTGATGACTGTGGATTCCTGGACAAGAGTGGCTTTTCTCAAGTGCCCATCTCTTGGATTAAAGAGTTCTTGCATGGACATTTTTTTCTACAGCTATAATCAGCTAACTTTCCTGGTCATGTGGTAAAGAAGCCTTTCTTCTTCTCTATCTCCCTCCTTTTCTCTTAAGTCTTAAACTCTTGCCTCTCAGTCTATTTACTAGTTTGCTTATTTATTTTTCCATAAAAATTTAGCCTAATGTACATAGTTTAAAAATCCAAAGAGTATAACAAGGCACGAAGGAAGAACAGCGGTCCCCTGTCCCATCTGTGTCCTAAATTCCTTTCTTCAGACTTTCCTCCATATTTCTAAGTGATAAGTCTGCACAGTTATCCCTGGGCTTATCAATGTTGAACATCTACTGACTTCTTATGCTGGAAGCTTGGGCTAGCGTGCTCCTAACCTATTCCGTACCTGCACTTCTCCATTCCATTCCCCAATATATTTATGTCACACTTTTTTTGTTAAATCAATATTCAATTTTTATTTTATTACAATTATGTATGGACCGTTCTACTGCTAACTGAAACAATACTCTAGGATCACTTTTATTATTTTTTTCTAGAATTCTTTGTTCTTCCAGGACTTAATAACTACCTAATTTAAAAAATCTGCTGAATCTGTCATTATCCTAATAATTCTTCCAAAACTTTCCAGGAAAATTTTAAAATCCTCCTGAGCACAATTTTACCCATGATTAAGTTAATCAGATAAACTGCTGGTTCCATTTTTCCCAAAGATCACTCTTCCTGCTCCTTGCTGGTCTTCTTCCTCCCTTTCTGTGGGACTTCCCCAGTGAGGGAAGGGTCTTGTTCTGATTCTTCTGTTTCCTGGATGCCAACTCTTCTTCCTTATTGGCTTATGCCCTTGAAGTACCCAAGTCATTTTTTTTTTTTTAGCTGGATACAGTTTTCTGTAAAAGCCAGGTCTGGAGGTACCTGGGTGGCTCAGTGGGTTAAACATTCAACTCTTGATTTTGACTCAGATCATGATCTCACAGTTCATGAGATCAAGCCCCACATCAGGCTCTGTGCTGACGGCACGGAGCCTGCTTGGGATTCTCTCTCTCTCTTTCTCTTTCTCTCTGCTTGCTATGGTCTCGCTCTCAAAATAATTAAATAAACTTAAAAAAAAAGCCAGATCTGGAAGTCTGGATACCCTGGGTTCTATAGTAATCTCCATGTGTGTCTTGGCCAAAGCAGGTAGGGAGTTTCAGCTTGCTGTAGGCAAATCCAGACTTCCACCTCTCAAAAAGAATGTCTTTGGTTCTGCAGGATAGGGGAGATGGATTTACTAGAATAGGAGAAAAAATGTTATTGGTAAATCAGCAGGATCAGGGTCATTGCCACTCACATTTCACCTGCATGCAGAGTAAGAGAAACTGGCCCCTTGTGCAGGACAGTTTACTTCCATGTAGTGGTAAATTGTTACAAATAATAATCTTATTAGATAAGGTGCTTCACTACCATATTGAGGGTAGATAAACATAAATGTAGATGATGACGCTAGCTAGACAAACTCTCAGTAGAGTGTGACTTACAGTACATTAAACCTCTAGACTTGAAATCAATTAAGATCAACACAGGCTTAGGTCTCCAAGCACTGTATACCAATGCATGGAGTTTTAGCATTTTTTAAGTATGAATTTGATATTTTAAAACAATGTTAAAATAAACATTGCCTGCAATATGACAATGGAGGTACGTGCTTCATTCAAAAGAAAAAGAAATAGATATGATGTGAGGTGAGGAAGAGGAGTTGTCTGATTGCACAATTCTATATCCTAATTTACTAAGTCAGAGCAGAGCAGATGGGTTGAAGATGAGAGAGAGAGAAACAGAAGTGTTGTCACAATGGGAGTACATGCCAGCTTGCCTGGTGGGTCCAAGGAGACTGATGAGGAGGCTTTAGCAGCCCTAGTCCCTGGGGAGAAGTTCACTTAGCTCATCCAACAAGGCCTTCACTTGTTCCAGTGATAGCTTCATTGCCCAGAGGGCCAAATGAATAAGGAGAGGGAATTTTCCTTGTGTTGGATACTGGCCAATAGTTAGAGTCTCTTTGCTAACCTGGGAGTGATGGAAATCCTGGAAGAAAGTAACTTTGACTTCATGGTAGCAAAGTAAGGGAATGCTGGACAGAACTGAAGTGTACTCTGGACTCAGGAAAGCATATTTCAAAAGGGTGAGGGGATCAACAGGTCAGACAATAGCTTTTATAAAAAAAAATACAAGTCATGATGTACTAGAGATTATAACAAGATAATGTTAATTATCTACTTTCCAGTAGTCCTGATGGGCAAGAAACTAGACAGATAGCTGGTAGTAGGAAGAACTGGGTTGAAGACAACATTTACAAAAGTTGGAACAAGAACAAACAAAGGAAGACATGAATCTGAAAGGGCAAATCCTTTTAGTCATTTGAGAAGTTGTTATTGAGTAGTTTCTGTATGCCAGGCTTTTGCTGTGTGCTAAGGAGATAGCAACAAAAAGACATATCTAAGGTTACAGTCTAGCAGGGAATACATATCAAGCAGGTAATTAAAAGTGTGTTGAATCAGCAAATTACAAAGAGAGGGGAACTTTCTCAGCTTGACAAATAGTATCTATGAAAATCCCATAGTTAACGTCATACTTATTCATAAAAGACTAGGTATTTTCTCCCCAAATCAGGAACACCCAGCAGACAAGAGTGTCTGCTTTCTCCATCTTTAGTCAGTGTTGTACTAGAAGTTCTAGCCAAGACAATTAGATAAGAAAAATAAAAATGGCATCCCGATTGGGATGGAAGAAATAAAACAATTTGCAGTACTGCAGATGACATGATTTTGTATATATAAAATCCTAAGGAATCCCCTAAAAACAACTAGAATAAATGAGATCAGCATGGTAGCAGAATATAAGATCAATATACAAAAACCAATTTTATTTCTATACACTAGCAATGAAAAATCTGAAAATGAAATTATTTATAATAGCATCAAAAATATAATACTTAGGGGGCACCTGGGTGGCTCAGTCAGTTAAGCATCTGACTTTGGCTCAGGTCATGATCTCGCAGTTCATGAGCTTGAGCCCCGCATCAGGTTCTGTGCTGACAGCTCAGAGCCTGGAGCCTGCTTCAGATTCTTGTCTCCCTCTCTCTCTGCCCCTCCCCTGCTTGCACTCAGTCTCTCTTTCTCTCTCAAAAATGAATAAACATTAAAAAAATACAATACTTAGAAATAAATTTAACAAAGTAAGTGCAGTACTTTTACGTTGAAAACAATAAAACATTGTTGAAAGAAATTAAAGATCTTAAAAAATGGAGAGACAGCTCATGTTCATGGATCAAAAAGCTTTATATTGTGAAGTTGGCAATACTCCCCAAACTGATCTACAGATTTATTTAATTGCTATCAAAATCCCAGCTGCCTTTGTTTTTTCTGCAGAATTTGTCAGGCTGATCCTAAAATTCATAGGCAAATGCAAGGAACCAGAATTACCAAAGCTATGTTGAAAAAGAAAACAAAGTTAGAAGATGCAAGGTTTCTGATTTCAAAACTTACTACAAAACTATAGTCATCAACACAGTGTGGCACTGGCATTAAGGACAGACATCTAGATTATTGGGACAGAACAGAAAGTTCAGAAATAAATCTTTACATTATGATAAACTGAGTTTTGAAAAGGGTGCCAAGACAATAAAATGGGGCAAAGAATGGTCTCTTCAACAAGTGGTGCTGGGACAATTGGATATACACTTGCAGAAGAATGAACTTGGACTCCTACATCACCGAAATTACCTGAGAATGGATTGAAGACCTAAACGTAAAAACTAAACTACATAACTTTTAGGAGAAAAGTATAGGACTAAATACTCATGATCTTAGATGAGGCGATGATTTCTTGTATACGACACCAAAAGTTTAAGTGACACACACATAAAGTAGTAAGTTGGGCTTCACTGAAATTAAAAACTTGTGTATAAATGATATAACCAAGAAACTTAATAGACAACCTGTAGAATGGAAGGAAATGTTTGCAAACATATGTGATAAGGGACTTGTAGCTAAGATTATATATATAATATATATATATAATATATAATATTATATAATATAAATATTATATATTAACATTTATATAATATATATACACACACACACACATATATATATATATCTTACAAGTGGGCAACAAAAATTAAATAAACCAATTTAAAAATGAGCAAAGGATCTAAGTAGACATTTCTCCAAACAGGGTATACAAACGGCAGTGAGCACTGAAAAGATGCTCACCACGAGCACTCAGGGAACTGTAAACCAGAACCACAATGAGGTATCACTTCACACTCTCTAGGATGGCTCTAGTAAAAATGACAGACAATAGTAAGGGTGTTGACAAGGATGTGGAGAAGTTGGGGCTCTCCTTCACTGCGGGTGGGAATGTAAATGGTGCAGTGGCTTTGGAAAACAGCCCCTGAAAATGTAATACATAGAGTGGCCATAGGACCAGCAATTCCACTCCTTAAAATGCGCACAAGCAAAATGAAAACATACATCGATGCAAAAACTTGTATACAAACATTCATGCAGAATTGTCCACAAGAGCCAGGAAATAGAAACAACCTAAATGTTCACTCAACTAATGAGTAGATGAATAAAATGTGGTATATTTACAAAATGAAACCTTATTTGGCACCAAAAAGGAATGAAGCCTTAGGACATACTGCCACATGAATGAAAGAAATCAGCTACATGACCACAGGCCACACAACTCCACGCATGTAACCTGTCCAGAATAGGCAAACCTGTAGATTCAGAAAGCAGATTAGTGGTTTCCCAGGACTAGAGAGGTGGAGCAAAAATAGGAAGTACTGCTAATGGGCATGAGGTTCTTTTTGTGGTCACAAAAAATGTTCTAAAATTATATTGTAGTGATGGTTGCATAGCTCTGTGACTATACTGAAAACCACTGGACTCTGTATCTTAAACAGAGAAACTCTATGGTATGTAAGTTACATTTCAGTAAGGCTCTAAAAAAAGGAGTGGACAACAACAACAATAAAGGGTTTTGAATGTTATGATTAAGGAAATGTGATAGTGAGTAAATAATATGAGAATCCAATGGGCTTCAGACACAAAGGACCAGGAGTTATATAACCCCAGGGCTGAGTGGACAGTAGGGGCAAAGGGTGTGAGGTTGACAAAAGGAATGAAACATTGGAGGAAATAAAGATCGTGCTGGTCTGGTGGGAGGAGAATGAAGGAAGGAGAGACACAGGTGTGGTTAGATAGGTGGGCAGGAGCCAGATGGTGCAGGCCATGGTCATGACTTTAAACTTTTCCTGAATAGCAATAGGGAGACATTGAAATGTTTCCACCCAGGGAGTGCAATGATTGGATGCACATTTTATTTTTATCATTATTATTATATTTTTATTTTTAGAGAGAGAGGGAGCACTGGCAGGAGATAGGGAAAGAGGCAGAGAAAGAGAAAGAGAGAGAGAGAGAGAGAGAATCCTAAGCAGGGTCCATACTCAGCATGAAGCCCGATGGGGGACAACCCTGGGATCATGACCTAAGCCGAAATCAAGAGTAACTTAACCAACTAAGCCGCTCAGGTACCCCTGGATGTACATTTTGAAAAGTGGGCTTAGACTGCAGGAAATTGACTTGAGGGGAGTAGGTGGATATAGGAAAATCAGATAGCAAGCCAATGCAAAAGTTAGGGAGAGAGATGATGTCTGAAAAATCCAAACTGAAGCCATTTGAGGGGAAAGTGGGAGGTGAGGATGTGGAGACAATTAGCTCTTGTATGAAGTTCGGTTGTAACGGGAGGAGAGAGATGGAGTTGTAGCTGGAAGGGAATATGAGATGGAGGAAGTTTAAAAGATAAGCATGTTTCAGTGGGAATTGGAAGACTCCGGAAGAGAGAGTTAGTATTCAGAATATGGAGGAGAGAATTCATTCAATCAGGCCCTTGTGAAGGGGGAAGTTAATGAGATCCAGAACATCCTAGAGGCATATGCCCTCTAGCATAACAGGAGGAAGGTGGGAGATGGTGACAGATGAAAGTGAGCTTGTAGATTTGGAGGCAGAACTTCTTCATCCTCCTACCTCCAATCCTGCATGGCAACCCAGGAGCCAAGAGTGAGTAGATATACTTTGAGAATATGACGTCAGCGGGCAGTGATTAATAAGGAAAACGGGAGCACTCTTAGGGATGATGACAGGTGTTAATGAAAGAGACTGAAATACACATAACCATGCATCGTATATTATACTTCCTTCTTACATAATGTTCAGAATGGGAAGTGTAGAAAAATTAGTTAGGAGGGAATTGGGATCCTGTACAGGAGAAAGGATAATGAGAACTGTCCAGTTATTTCAAAAGTTCAAGTGTTAGGTCCTACATGCTGAATTAGCTTAAAGACAATTGAAGAATCATTCCTGACATTAGAAATCATGCAGATCGGAATAGGAATCAGGCAGATTGGAAATGGGAAATATTCGAAGGTCCTATTTTTAAAAAGGAATGAAAAGGGAATTCAAGAAAATGCAGGTGAACCTAATTTACTTTGATCTCTGCAATGTTTGTTAACTTGTACTCATTAAGAAGCACCAAGTGTTCATCAGGAAATATTTATGCTAAAATATTATTTTTTATGGAGACAGAATCTGCCTCTTGATTTTAAGGTACACAATTGGGAGATTAAACAAAAGTTGTTTACAAAAATAATAGGGTCCCCAAGGGTGCTGATCACAGGACCACCGCACAGTAGAACTGTGTATTTAGAAGGGACACTGGCATTTAGAAAATGGTCACCAATAGGTCTCAGATGAGAATCAACAGGGACGAGTAAGGAGAGGCCTCGGTGAGGAAGCAGAGCTCTCCTCAAGTATGAGAAGGTCTTGCATGTCCAGTCTTTTTTCTACGGTGGTTCAGAATAGAACTTGAAGCATGGATAGAAAGTTCCAGAGAAGTAGACTGTTGCCTCTCCATAAAGAATACCTAACACCTGGAGATGTCCAACAATGGGGACCACAAAATGTTGAGCACCCCAATCTTGGAAGATTCTAGAAGACTGTCAGGGCTACAGTAGTGTGGGGTGTGGACTATATAAATCTAGGGCCTGTTCCTTGTAAATAAACATGTAGAAGAAAAGTGACATGGGCATTAATTTTCCAGCACACTCATATATAGAGATATAGATGCTGAAGCCCACAGATATCTGAACAGTTGCATAATGAGACAATGGTAGATCGGAGGCTGGACCCAGCTCTTGACTCCCCAGCGTCTGATCACTGCTATTGCTCCAACATTAGCCTTTCCCGTGATGAGTGATTGCTTTTCCTCTTTGAAATTTCAAATTAAGAATTCTAGAGTGAAAGTGGACCCCTATTTTACACCACATACAAAAGCAACTAAAAATGGATTAAAGGCTTGAATGTAAGACCTGAAACCATAAAATGCCTAGAAGAAAACATCAGGGGTGAGATCCTTGACATGGATCTTGGCGATGACTTTTTGGATTTGACACCAAAAGCAAAAGCAACAAAAGAAAAAATAATCAAGTGGGACTAGAGCAAACCAGAAAGCTTCTGCACAGGCCAAGAAAACTATCAACAAAATGAAAAGGCAAGCTGCCAAATGGGAGAAAATATTTGCAAATCATATATCTGATAATGGGTTAATATCCAAAATATGTTTAAAAAAAACTCATACAACTCATCAGACAAAAAAAATAATCCAATTAAAAGTGAGCAGAAAGGATCTGAAAAGACATTATTCCAAAGAAGACATACAAATGGCTAACGGGTATATGAACAGGTGTGGAACATCGTTAGTCATCAGGGAAGTGCAAATCCAAACCACAATGAGAGATCACCTCACACCTGTTAGAATGGCTATTATAGAAAAGACAAGAGATAACATGTGTTTGTGAGGATGTGGAGAAAATGGAACCCTTGTGCACTGTTGGTGGGAATGTAAATTGGTGCAGCCACTGTGGAAAACAGTATGGAGTTTCCCCAAAATATGTACAAAAGAACTATCATATGATCCAGCAACTGCTTATGGGTATTTATCCGAAAGAAACAAAAACACTAACTCAAAAAGATATTTGCACCCCATGTTCACTGCAGCATTATTTATAACAGCCAAGACATGGAAACAACCTAAGTGTCCAACAATAGATGCATGAATAAAGAAAAGGTGTTTTATACACACAGGAATATTAATCATGGAAAAAAAGGAAATCTTGCCACCTGTGACAACATGGATGGGCCTTGTGGGCATTATGCTAAGTGAAATAAGTCCGAGAAAGACAAATACTGTATGACCTTACTTATATGTGGAATCTAGAAACAAAACTCATAGATACAGAGACTGATGGTTGCCAGAAGTGGGGGTAGTGGGAAAAAATGAGTGAAGGTGATCCAAAGGTACAAAGTTCCAGTTACAGGATAAAGAAGTCCTGGGGATGTAACATACAGCATTGTGACTACAGTTAACAACAGTGTATTGCATATGTATTTGAAAGTTGTTAAGAGAGTAAATCATAAAAGTTTTCATCACAAGGAAAAAGAGTTGTAACTGTATGTAGTGATGGATGTTAACTAAACTTATTGTGGTAATCACTTCATAATATATACATATAGCAAATCATGATATTGCACACCTAAAACTAATACATTGTTAAATGTCAATTACATCTCAATAAAAAATAAATGAGTTAACAAATAAGAATTCTAAATCCCTCACTCATGAATTTCAGGCTACACGCTTTCATGAATGTCTACTGCTCATTCCATCCATGGCTTGGATGAAACCTGCAGCACTGGCCTTGAAATTCAGGGACCCTGTGCAGTTGAGCACTGGCCCATACAGATAAGGGTGCTCTGGAGAGGGTGCTCCCAGGAAGACAGTCTTATGTACAGTTCCTGGAGGAAAAGAGGAACTGTGCTCCTAGAAGGAAATGATTCTAAACCTGCCATGTCTTACCTTGACTCTGGAGTCTGCTCTCCTCCTTGCTTCAGTTGTACATGACCAAGTTCATCCACTGAGAAATAAGCATCATTATTATGACATATCTTTACATGTGTCAGCTTAATAAAAAGCAGGGGAAATTGTACCCTCCTCCCTTCAAATATCTCAGTCTAGTCTCATCAAACCTTTCCAGCTAATTTGCACCCCTTAGGAGGCCTCAACCTGGCCTTCACAGCATATCTTTTGCTACTCTCTGAGTAGTTAAGCAGTGAGAGGGATAGCTGAGGTCGACCAGCTGGCTGGGCCAGGAGGCTCTTTCTACAGCTCAATGGGAGTAAGTTTAATGTACAGTGAGCTCAGCAGGTGTTCTTCAGTTCCCTCTTGGATTTATGACTCCCACATAATCCTCTGCTTTATTAAGCTATTGGAAAAAAAATAAAATCTGTCTGCCAAGATCCTAAAGCAGCCTTGGCAGCCAGCAATATATAAAGGCAGTAATTGGAGGCAGGGGGGGCGGGCAGCGCGGCAGCTTGGCTGGCCTTTGACAGACTATCCAATATCCGCAGGGAGAAAAATGCCCCCTGGAATCAGGAGAGGAGGGGTGGCCTGGGACTGTGCCCTGTGTCTGGGAGGGGAAGGTACGTCACCTCCATTTTTGTCAAGTAGAGTCCTTTTCCATCATTGGAGAGGTTCTGGAAAGTCTCTAAAGATGAGGAGAGGAATCAAGACAGGCCAAAGGAGATAAAAGCAAATAAGGTGATTGCATGTACTCTTTCACTCTCTGCAGTATGTCCGGCCTCCCTCCTTGTCTCTTCCCAGCAATCCTCACACTGTGGGACAGCTCAGGGCTCACCTCTTCAGAAGAGCTCCCTGTCACCGCTCTGGCCTAAACGCACCTCTCCCTCTTCTAGTGCCCTTGCACCTCACACTCTTCTACACACAGCCAAGGGGATGTGTGGGCCCGTCTTATAAAGAATTCCACAGGCACAGTTTGGGGAACCTCCACTGTCCAACTGAGAATTCTCTGGAGGTTTATGCCTCGGCCTTCTCTTCTGTGCTCCCAGAACTCTGTTCCTAGTCTTTATTAACTGACTAGCTCAGAGCTGAGGGGTTTACAGAGGTGCCTCATGCCAGGGATGGAGTGAGGATTAGGATGAGGCCAGACCCCACTTCTATTCCAACCACAAGTCTCAAGCTATAGTATGGCTTGGGATTTCACATTAGGATTTCATTATAAAAAAAGGAGTAGGCTGCTAAAGTGTCCAAATGTCTGACCTACATAGTCAAATTTCTGGAGCCTTGGGAATGCCTTCCTGCCCCTACTTATTTACTTGTGTGTGAATTCCTTCAGCAGAGACCCCAGTCATTCATTGAAAGACTATAGAGTAGGTTTAAACTGTAAACACCATGAAGAAGGGACACGGTGAGTTAAATGAACCTAGTTCCTGAAAGAGGCACTAAATAGGGTGATGAGAAAATGAGAGACCTAAGAAAGAAGAATATCCTGGACAGAAAGGGTACAGGATGCAGAGCACCCAAGCCAATTACACCATTCCATAGGCTAATGTTATTTCTGCCTCTTGGAGCATGAAGAGATGGCCCAAAGAGATGACAGCCCACCCCACTACTGAGGCCTTCCCTGGGCCTGGGGCAGGAGTGCATTCCTGGTCCTCTCATGTGTTTTTTGGTCATTGTGAGGGTCTCCAAGATATCCCCTAGGTGATACTTACTTGCCATGGCTTCAAGTCGTAACAGGAAGCAGACCAGGCTGGGGAAGCTGATACTGCCACTGTGGTCACTGTACCGAAGGGTCATGAGATTCAGCAGCTCGTTGCTGATGGAGGTCCCTGCAAGGAAGTCTGGGCCATGGGGTGGGCTAGTGAGCAGGAGGAGGCTGGAGTAGGTCTGGTCCTCTGACATGCAAAGTCTGAGAAACCTGCTCGGAGTGGTGGCCTTCCACCACTGTTTCCTACTCATCCTGGCTCAGGGATCAATTCAGCCCACTTTGCATAATTTTTAATGTTTATTTATTTTTGGGAGAGAGAGAGACACCGAGCATGAGTGTGGAGTGGCAAAGAGAGAGACACACACAGAATCTGAAGCAGGCTCCAGACTCCGAGCTGTCAGCACAGAGCCTGATGCAGGGCTTGAACTCATTAACCATGAGATCATGACCTGAGCCGAAGTCAGACACTCAACTGACTAAGCCACCCAGGTGCCTCATTCCACTTTTTTATGGTTCTCTAGTTGCCTCCTTCTTGTTGGGTGCTGGGCCCCAATGACATCGTTCTGGAGTTTGGCCAGATATCAACTAAAGATACTCAAGACACTGACTGTGCTGGGGACAATCATCTGATAATTCCCATGTGAAATGGGAGCTTCCAGGATTCCTGGAGTTAACTCCCAGCCCTGCCTCTGTCAGGTCTCTCTCTGTTGGTGACCTTGTAAAACAACCTTGTTCCCCAGCCCCACGACCGTGTGTGAGTCTTAACAGGTGGATGCTGCTAGTGTGAGCAACTGTGGTTCCTGGAAGTGAGAGATTCAGTCTTAAGTTCGTTGATCAGCTGGTCCTCAGAGGGGAGACCACAGTCAGAAGGTGGCCACAGGTGGGCAAGACAGAGGTACCTTGCTCTCTTTGGGCCTTGTTGTCCTGCATGTCTAGTTATGAGCTCCAGAAGGCACCAACCACAGAGCAGACAACAGCGGACTAGCAAATAGCCATGTCTGCAAGCTTTGGTGGGCCAGCAGAACCTTGCAAGCCAAACCATCCATCAGGGAGATGAGCCTGGTGGCCGGTGGGCCCCATGCACCAGAGACATTTGGTTTCTCCAGCAGAATTAATAAAATGTGAATTTGAATGCCTTTAAATAGGATATGTACTCTCCAGCTTGCCACATTCAAAATCACCCTCTTTTCTAATGATTAGCTCCATTGTACTTTTTAGTTATCTGCTTGGTCCTTGAAGACTTTTTAGTTGGATTCTGACTATTCTCTATCTTTCTCCCTTTTATTACTCTGGAGTTAGTGTGGTCTCCTATAGGATTTCATTTTTCTGTAGCTATTCAGGGGTTCTCGAAGTGTTGTCCCCAGATCAAGAGGATTGGCCTCACTTATGAACCTCCCAGAAATATAAATTCTTCAGCCCCACCCAAGCTGTACTGAATCAGAAACATTGTATGAGGGATAAGGCTTATCAATCTGTGCTTTAACAAGCTTCCAGAGGGTTCCAGGTTTGAGAACCATTGCTCCCTACTACGAAGAATTAAGAGGAGGACAGATGCTAAGGCAGAAAGATGCTTCTCCCTGTCTCCAGGCTGGGTGTCACCAGAGGAAGAACCACAGAGCCCTTCTTTCCCCAGCGTTTACCTGGGGGAAACTGATCTTATATTTTCCCAAGGAAGGTGGCAGTTTCTGGACTTAACGTTTTGTGATCCATTTCCCCCACTGGTACAAGGCAGATCATGACTCCTGATCACAGAGTAGCTGGGACAATCAAATGTGATGACATAAGTACAGGTTCTCCCTGATCTCTGAAGCTCTTAGATGCCCTATGGTATGCTTATCATCATCCCAGGACTGAAAGCTCTTGCATTCTTGAAGCAGACAGATGTCATTTGATTTAATTTAGCTCCAAACCCTCTGTGAGGACAGTACATCCACCTGCTGATGGGTGTTTAACCCTGACAGCCAGATGTTGACATAGAAGTGTCTCTAAGGCAACCTTGAGTTCTGGTAGGGTATCAATCACACGGGGTTATTTTCCCACAGTTAGAGCTGTTCAGGGACAAAACACAGTTGGGAAAGTTGACTGGCACATGGGAACTTGGGTTAGGGAGGATGGAGGCTGAGTCCTGAGCCTGGAGGCCAACAGATGCCAGTGTAAACCAGGACACAGAAGCTGCTGCTCTGTATTCTCCTGACTACCTGGCACTGCCCCACTGGCCTTGCCTACAGCAGGCTAGGGGTGTGTGCCTCTCTCTCTCTCGCTCTCTCCCACTCACACACATGCACACACACCCCACGATCACTGTTGCCCCAGTCACGACAGCCCCAAGGGGCCCCTGCTTACCTGCTTCCTTTATAGCCTTCCACAAATCCAAACTCAGGAAAACTCCAGAGTGCTTCTGGATGTTCTGGAAAATACTCTGAGTTGGGAAAAGAAGCAAGAAGTCCATGTGAGTGCTCTTGCCCACCTTAAAGAGGATGTCCTGGGCAGAGAGAGGTCTCAGAAATCCCTTTTGCATCCCTGGAGGCTACTTCAATAAACCTTGAGTGTATCCAGCTAAAAAGTGGGCTCAGCTAAGGACTGGGGGAGAGTGGACTCCACGTGGTGATGCCATCACCCTGGCCACCAGCTGTGGGGTCGTGGGTTCCCCCCACCACCCTCAGGCCTGTCTTTCCTTCTTTACCTCTTAGACTGGGCTCCTGTGTTTGGGAGGTGGAGAGCTCTCTAAAGACTTTGCATAGGGTGGTGGTTAAGAGCACAGATTTGGCAACCAAACCACTGGTTTTAAATCCTGGCTTGACTATTTATAGCTGTGTAACCCTAGGCACGTTACTTAATCTTTCCAGGCCTCAGTTTCCATACCTACAGCACAGTGCTAATTACAGTACCTGCCTCATAGGACTGTTGTTCGGAGTTCAGTGAACAAATCTGTAGAGCACTTAGGAGAGCGCCTCGCACAGTGGTGAATGCTGTGTTGCGGCAGGTGAGGACTGTACTTTGGGTCCCAGCGCAGCTGCAGGAGGCAGTGACTCTAACAGTTCAGCTTTGTACAGGGCGGGGCGGCTCTCCATGCACCCAGGACTTGGCTGCCTCTCCCTAATTCTCCCCGGAGCCCTGGTCAGTACTGCGCTTCCCAGGTGAGGGAACAGACACTTGGGCAGGTGACTTGCTGGGAGTAAGCATGCAAGCACCATACGACTGAACTTGGGCTCCCCATCTGGGCCTGTATTCAGCTGCCCCACAGGAGCTGTTCTGAGGCAGAATACCTCCAGCCTGTGTGCGGGTGACTGGGGCAAAAATCACTGTGAAAGAGCAGCCCAAGAACATTTTTGTGCCTTCTTTGACTTTTGGGGAGTATAAAGAAACTCTCAGTTGGGATTCACTTGCTCCTTTGGTCATCAACTTGCTCCTTTGGTCATCAGTGCGGTCACTGGTCCAGCAGTTTTGAGTGCCTGCTGTGTATTAGACACTAAGAAAGGCATTGGAGGAAGCAGATGACTCTTGACAGGGCCCCTGCCCTACAATCTAATGGGGCGGACATATCAGCCATTCCAATGTTCTGAGAGAAGCCAAATGACCCCAAGTCAGGAATTAGGTGACACACTCTGGTTTAGCCGCATGAGAATGTTTCATCTTATTATTGTGGATTCAGGTGTAAGGAGCTGAGAAAGAAGCACCTGGGCCTGGAGGAGGCATGCAAGGCCTCATAGGGAAGCGACTCTTGTGGCTGGACAGTGTGTTAGGTACCAGCCAGGCTCTACGTCATACATATGTCTGAAAAGAGCAAGTGGGATGAGTACAAGGGCTTCTCCTGGACCCCAAAGTAGGGTCTTAGCTCAAGGGGCTTGTATACAGCTCTGATGAGTTCAGACCTTATCCTGAGAACGACAGTGAGGCCACAGGCCACATCTCTGATTTTTGTCATATCTGGCAGGTGGATGGGAAGAGAACGAGATGAACTAGTACACTGAAGGAGTGTCTCAGGGGCCCAGGGAGGACTGAGCAGGGCAAAGCAGTCTGGTGGCTTTATTACAGTCCACGGTGACCCCTCTCTCCTCCAACCTCCTAGAATGTTCCTCATCAGGCCACCTGTTCTGGCATTGCCTTGTGTCTTCTAGTGGTGTGTGTACGTCTCCCCGAAATGTGACTCTTCTTAAGGGCAGGTCTGGTGGGTTTCTCCTCTTTCATGCCCCTCAACCCTGTGCAGATCAGGTACCCAGTAGATATTTGCTAAACTGGTCAAAAAGAGAACATGCCGGTACCTGGCACTGGATAAGACGGCTCCATAGCCTTGAAAACTCCTCTTCCTCAAGCTTCCCATTCACTTTCAGCTGGTGGGGAGTTAAGAGTTAATTGTGCAGGATGTAGGGAGCAAGAGGCCCTGCTGACAGAGCCAGGAGCTGTTCCATCCATCAACCAGTCCAATGTCACCTGGACATGGCCCCACAGCAGCTGGCTCCCACTGTGTCTAAAAGAGACCTGGCTTAGCTTTAATTTACAAAGGAAAAATGGACACTTAGAGGGAGAAAGAAGCCCGGAGAAAAGGAGGCCAACATCACTTGCATCCAGGGGAAGAGAGAGCCCTGAACCCAGCCTGGACCGGGAGGGATGGGGCCCCTGGCAGGGGGGAGTGGGGAAGAGCATGAGGGGTCATTGCAGTCCCTGCAGCAGCATGAAAGGCAAGGGCACGCAGGCACAGATGACATTAGAGGCAGCCCCGCTCACCCCATAAGATGGGTTTAATGAGAACTGATGTGAGGAAAAGAATCTGAGTTGCGTTAGGGTTAGGGTTAGGGGAGCAGTGGGTGGGTGGGAGGAAGGGTAGAATAGACCTGTCCACTTTGCAGAGGTTTGGCAGACCCGATCTCCCACAGGGCCACCTGCCCCAGGATGTGGGGTGCCATGGGCCACTTTCACTCATCGGTGGGGGTTGGACAGTGTCTCTGAGTGATTCCAAACCACAGCCAGCAGAGACAGGCCCTGATTTATGACTTCATCAAGAAGCTCTCTTGTTCGACAATGGCCAGCCTCCCATTCCCAATCGGGCCTTGTTAGCAGTGTAGGAACAGGGGTCTCTCTCCCTCCATGGAGGTTGCATACACAGAGGGACGAGCCTCAAAGCAGTAGCTGGAGGGCATGCCCATGGGGAGCCAGTCTCTTCTGCCCATTCGGAGATGGGGAGGCAGGGGAGAAATGGTTCATCGGAGGGAGAAATCAGGACAGGGGTCAGGAGACTTGGGTTTGATTCCCAGCCCAGCCACTGGTGTCCATGGAACCCAGGCATGTCACTGGACTGCTCTAGCCCCAGCCTCCACAGCTGCAGCTGCAGTCTGGTAGCAATCATAGGGTACAGCTGCTGTGTAGACCAAGGCATTTTTTCCAAGTTTCAGTGGTTGTTATCTTAATGGGGGCTTTGTGGATAAGGAACTTAATGAAGACTCGACCAATGGCAAGGGGAGGGGTGGAAGGAAAATAGCACCCAATGGTACTACAAGGAGGCAGTGTAGAACGATGTTAGGACACAGATTCTGTAGGCTGAAAAGTCTTCAAACCCAAGCACAAATTCTGACTGGCTGTGTGATTAAACAAATTACTTAACCTCTTTGAACCTCTTCTCTTTACTTCTTAGATCACAGGGGTTTTTGCAATAACTAGAAGAAAAAGTATATACCAGTACTATTCTTGGTGTGCCATAGATACTCAATAGATGGTAACTACTGTCATTGTCGCTGTGGTTGTTCTGAAGAGTCAGTGCATTGGTATAGAATCCACAGGGGCGCAGGCTCTTTGGTGAGCCCTTACAACCAAAGAAGAGAAAACACTGAAAGTAAACAGGGTTCCTAACGTCCTAATTAGACCCCTGGGGAAGCCCGCAGAGCAGACAGGCTCTTACAGCTGCAAGAGGAGTCGGAGTGTAGGGAACTGCAAAGGATACATCCATCAGGGCCACGATGCTCCGGCACTCATCCAAAGAGAACGTGTCCCCTGGAGTTTCTGGGGGCAGAGAACAGGAAGGATGGAAATGTCGGGAGTGGGGATGACACTAGACTGGCTCAGCAGTGGGGATGAGGTTGCAGTCAGTAATCCTGCGGGTCTGACCTCACCTCTCAGGAGCTCTTGATTGAGAAGGCTCTGAAGCTGGGTGGCATCAATGTCCAGCCCCTGATCCAAACAGAGAGAAATACGGGAATCCTATCAGTGCTCAGGAGCCGAGGGGCATACCTGCCTTACTCTGTAAAAGCATTCAGACTCCTAAGCCCTTGTTTCTCACCAAGTGCCCACCTAGCCTTTGCCTTGAAGCTTTTCTCGATTGCCCCAGGCCATGGTAATACCCCTCCCCCGAACATCTGTCGTGTTCATCACTCCTGATGTTGGACACCATGTGCGAGTCATCTTGCATTTATCTCTTCATTTATTATGGGACTGACAGCAGTAGCTCCTTCCTTCCTGCCTTACCTGGCACTTAGGAGCCCCTCAGGAGAAGTGTTGTTGAATGAATCAACTCAGCCCTGTAAGTGTGTTTCCCCATCTGCTTCCAGGAAGGGATAGGGAGAAAATAGGAGTACTGAGTGTATGAGCATGAGTGTGAATGTGTGTGTGTGTGTGTGTGTGTGTGTGTGTTAAGAAGAGATGGAAGTGCCAGGAATCTAGGCTAAGGAAAGCCGCTGTAATTGAGCACATTACTTAGCATTAGTCTTCCTCGCTACCGAAGCAAAAAGGAAGACATGGTTTTCCTTGGATTAAAAACAGGAAGCAATGGAGGCTGAGAGGAGAAAAACTTTTCCCAGCCCGAACTTCTGAAGTTGTTAACTGCATTCAATTTTCTCCTAGGGACATTGAGCAGCTTATGGGCGGTGTCTTCCATGATGATTCTATAGAGAACCAGAGCTGTGCTGTGCATGGCCATTTCTTACATGTAGGCTGGTAAAAGCTGAGGGGGTGATGTCACATCACATCACATCAGCATTCTGGGAAAGCTTTACATGGGGAAGGAAACTGGAACGAGGTCCCTCAGCAGGTGGCTTTGTAGAGTGGTACTGGGTCAGGTGTCTCATTGGGTTCTTCCGAGAACCAGCACCCCATAGATGACAGGCATGCTGTCCCCAGGGATGGCCTCACCACTAAACTGGAAGCAAAGGCAGCCCCACAGCCTGTCCTCAGGGGAGAATCCCTCATAATGTGCTCAAGAAAAACATCCTAACAGTGTTCGAAACTGGCTCTCAGGTCATCCCCCCAACATCTCACTCACTGGGTTATGTCAGGAAAGTCAGCATTGTGTGCCTACTAGCAACAGAGTTTTTTCCTCAAAAGAATCATGGCCCCCAACTTGCATAGCAGTTGGTAAGGAACTCTAACTTACATGGAATGCAAGTTACCAACTAGAATATAAGTAGCTTTGGGATATGGATGATGTCTCTTTCCTCCTGCATGTCCCTCTATCCTAGGACAGCTCCGGACTTGGACCCTGTACCCAAGAACCACCAACGTGTTTGAGGAGACAAAGAATAGAGATGAAGGCTGCCTTAAACAAATTCCAAAAAAATTTGGACATTTGTCTCCACCACTTCAATGTAGGATTCCTGAGGAACTGATGCCAAAACTTTGCGGGGTACTTAGAATGTCCCAGGTATTTTGTATATGTTTGCTAATTGAATAAATGGTGGATAGATGGAGCTGACCTGACTCAGAGGCTGAGCGGGTCCTTCCTTTCTGCCAGGCAGACCAGGGTTAGAGTGCCATCACCACTATCATGACTAATGAAGGTAGTTCATGGTAGTGGTAGTGGTAGTAGAAAGTCACTGTGTTTGCTTGAGGCTAGTTAAACAGATACAAGAGATGAGGAGAGAGGACTCCGGGAGTGCATGGACAAACATTTTGCTTTCAACTTTCCTTTGAGGATACAGCCTCTGAGGATTGTTTACAGGCTGTGCAGAATGATGCCAGGTTGGTCCTGTTCAAAGGTGCCCTGCCAAGGGATGAAAAGAGGCTGCAGTGCAGTCTGTTTCACTTCCGAGCTGTGCACCTTGGCACAAAGCTGCATGTGTTTTTTACTTTAATTCCTACAAAGGCCCCATATGGGCTACCAGTTATCCTCTATGAGGAGACATTTGGTTGTTATTTGGAAAAAGCCTGATTAGGGAATCTGTACCATTTGTCATATGACAAATTACATTTTTTATTTCAGATGTGCAGGTGCATGAACCATGTTGAGGATTTTGCCATCTGCCCCTGAAGGAAGCTTGGTCTCAGGTCTCCTAATTAGGACTTCTTCGTTACCTTGGGGCAGTGAACTTAGTTTGGACATCTGCTCGGGGGAAGCTAATCTGTCTTAATTCAATGTAGATTGAGCACCTTCTCTGTGCCAAGGACAGTGATAGGTACTGGGGACAAAGAATGCATACGGTGCCATCCCTTCCTCTGGGAGCTCACAGACTGGGGATTATCACCTGGGCAGACCTTGTCTTGCATCAAGTGAAGTGCCTTCTAAATCAGCCAGATGTGGACATGAATCCTGGGCCCCTATTGATTTTAAGGAGGTCCATACTGAGCGACTCCTCATAACACTTTCCTCTCACGACAGCCACATTCTTCATTTCTCCTTGTTCTTCCCTCTGGGCCTAGGCTGCCTGAATAATTTCCCTTTCAGCAGCCTCCTAGTTACCCCATTAGCCCTCTGAATGTCTGGCATCCTTCCTGTCCTTGGCTTCTGTCTGGCCCAAGGCCGACATGGGACACATGATCATATCTATCCATCACTTTGCACTTCCCAAACCAACATGACTATTAATGGCAAAAGGCCCATTGTACAGAGCCCTTGGCAGATGTTTTTATCCTGGCAAGTCAAGGAGTTCTTTATAATGGTTTATTAAGCCATTAAGAAAATCCTTTGTGCACCTAGGTGGCTTGGCAGGAAAAGTATCATTGATGCCTTCAATGAAGCTGGCTAGCTCCCGTGAGGAATGATGTCAAGGTGTGGGGGGTAGAACAGGAGAAGGAAAGATATCAGGGGGTATTGCCAATTACTTGTTTAAAGATTTAACCTCAGCCCATAATTAGCCCCACCCTTACCAAGCTGTACATTCCATTCCAGATATCAACTAGCTCCAGTTTGGTAGCCCTATCAGTTCTGGAGACATCCAGGGAGAGAGGCTGATGAAATGATCAACTAAGTCATTTTTCATGTCTGTATCCTGATAAAGGCCTGGGAAAGGTTTCCTTTCCTTTAGTTCCACCATCACTCATCCCCATGCTAAGGACTGTACCTGGTGAGCATATTTGTGGAAGATACTTTCTTGGGAGCATTTTTCCAGAAGACTTGCCTGGATCAAAGGGAAAACAGTCAACATTAAATTTCTGGGGAAGGAGGCTACCTGTCTGGTACAGTGAAGGCACAAGAACCACTCCCCACACCTGGATCTGAGGCAGAGGCTTCATCTAGCAGTCAAATAAAATTTGTAGGGGAATGGAACCCTAAAGTTTGTGGAAGAGGATTGGTTCCAGTCTGACCCTGGAGGCTTGGTCTTTCCCCTCTGCCCTGCCCCTCTGAGCCATCATTGGCCCATTATGGTATCTCTGTTTTCATTGGTCAGTGCTTCAAGGTAAGAAAGGAGACAGAAGTTCTTGGGGATGGGATGTGGCCAAGAAGCTTGCCAACCAAACCTTGCTACATACCTACCTCTAGTGTTGTAAGGCTGAAATTGCTGCTCGGGTTCCTAGAAAACCAGGAAACAGTGTGACAAAGGACGAACAGCTCACTATTTAAAGGAGGCTTGCATATGGAGGACACCCTAGGTAGCATTGGACATTTACACCAAGGTTCTGAGTGGAGATCCCTCACAACAGTAGAATGTGAAGTGGGCAGCCATGACAACAGAGAGATAAGCATCATAACCATGTGTCTAGTCTTTTGATTGGACATCATCTGGTCTTCAAATTATTTCGCAAATGGTTCCTTTCACAACCAGATACACATGCACAGTGACCCCCCATTGCCAAAATGGCAGATAAGTTTTGTCTTTTGTTCCAACTCTGGTGGTATAGTGGCTATCTGGCATGCTGGACTGAGGCCTCATCCAAGCTCAACTGTAAAGATGGCCATGATGATAGCAATGTCTGCCTTGGGTCCAACAGGGGGTAAGGTGCCCAGCAGGGATATATACTTGCTGATCCCAGTCTCGGCACTTATCATTGAAGACACTCCATGACTGGACTCTATCTTTCAGGCCCATATTTCACTGTCTCCCTAATGTACCCCACCTTCTGGTCTCATTTCAGACAATTGTCAGCCATGCCATGTACCACCTTCCTGTGCATATGGCTGACATCACTTATAGTTCAATAGGCTCTATGCTCACCCACATCCCTGATTCTGCTCAGGCTTTTTTCTTCAACCTGCACTACCTTTTCCTTTAAACATTAGATTATGTTTTCCATCAAGGAATAGCTGAAATGCCATTTTCTCCAAGAAGCCTTTTTCAATCCCTCTTACCAGGGGTGGGTCCTCTTACTCTGTCCTCCCATGTGACTCTGAACTTCCACTGAGCAATGGCCACATCCTGTTCAATAGTCTACTTATTGGTACAGGTTCTCTTGCCACCCTCTGTGGATGGCTTCTTGCAACACTAGAGCCCTCCATGACCCCTGACACAGTACATGCTGCCTAGGATGACACAATGTGTTCTTATAAATTTAAGTGAAAGAAAACATTTTGAAACCCAGAGTTTCTGTACCTGTCATTGTCTGGCATTTTCAGGAAGATCCGGAGCAAAAACTCAACTTCTCTATAAGCAGAGGTGACCACCACATAGGTCCCAGGCCTCAGACTGAAGTACTTTGTGAGGTTACATTTGGTTTTAGAGACTGTGCCTTGGACGGCATTTCTGAATTGAGAAAAGAAGGTGGGTGGCAAGCTCTTCCAGAAGGGCTGAAACTGGAGGAAACACGATGGTGGTCAGAAAGCCCCTTGCGTGCAGGAGAGCCTACCACCTTCTAGACCCCGCACCATTCGCTGGAACAGCATTACAGGCTTCTAAAGGGGAGACAGTGCTTACCTGGACTTTCAAAATGCCACAGACTGTCATTTAATAGAGACATTGACACCACAATGAGAGTAAAAAAAGTACGGCACATAGTTTCACCTCATTAAATCTCAGAGTCACCTGGGTTTTGGGGTTTATGTCTCTGCTCATATATGAAGACTTCCATGGAAACTAATGAAGTTGTTCCAACGCTGAATGATTTTTGGAGGCCCTAAAGCCCCTTCCTTCCTGAACCTTCCACACATGCTTTGGACTGTATATAGCACAGTACAGTTGGACTCCTTTATTCCCTCCATTTCATCTCCCCAGCAGAGCCCTGGAATTCCTTCTCATTGAAGAATAATAGGCCCTGATCATTTTCCTTTTATTTCAATATTTTCTTAGAGATAAAACAATAAATATAATGCAGTCCCCATTACCAGATGTCACATACATATTATATAATAAAAACCCCTTACTAAATAAATTTTCTCCAATACAGTCAAGCATAGGGATTCCATCTAGAATGGTTACGCAGCGTGAAATGATTATTTGTGAGCTCAGCCTTGGGGGAAAAAACAGGGAGAAAAGGAGAGTTTCTTTTCAGGGGATGGTGACAAGGCTGAGCTATGAGATGAGATAGGAGATAGGTCACTGTCCCGGGTGGGCAGAAAGGGCTGGGTGGAACCTCCCAGTGACTTTGCTGACACTAACAATGGCCCCAGCAGGTTTGGAGCCTCACATGCTTGAGCCCTTCTTGCAAAAGCAATGATGAGAACCATTCTTCTCCAGAAAGTCAGCACTGCCCTGTGGCTCTGGATATGTGTGTGTGTGTGTGAGCGCATGCATGTGTACAGAAGTGTGTATGCCTCCTGTAGTCCAGAATTTCCCTGCTCTTCTCCCTCCACTGGACTCTTGCAGCCTTTTCCAGGCTCTCTATCTTTCAGAGCAGGCTTGCTCATGGGCAGCAAGAACCGTGAGTATGTGGCATGAGGGTTTAGCACTCAGAGGACCCAGCATCAAATTAACACAGGCCTAGTTGCACACAGACCTGACCCTGTAGTTCTAGGGATGGGGCTTGTGCCTTTTCCTGGGTCGAGTCCCCACTCTTTTATCCAGCTCTTGGAATTAAAACACTGATCTGTTCTTTGCACCTAAGAGCCTCCCTTTTAAGCCGAAGCCCTTCCAGAAGTTCCACTTCCGTAACTACAGGGACTACCTGTTGGCTGTGACTTCATCCTGCTCCCTCCCTGTCATGCTTGGTGGTCCCACATCTGCCCTGGCAGCAACAGCCCCACAGAACCCACATCCATTTAAGGACTCTGAGTGCCTGTAACTCCATCCATCCTTCTCCATCCTTACTCTTAACTCACCCTGTGCCAATGCTGAGCCTGCTTAGGAAAAGGAGTAAATTTGGTTGTAAGAGGAGCTAGATATGCCCTGCTAGATATGCACATTTGCAGAGTGTGCATCCTGTTTGTGGTGGATTTGGGGGCTGACAAAAAATATGAGGTTAAAGTCACTGAAAAATGCCATTAGCTCTGCTTCTCATCTTAAATGGGAAAGAAAGGGCTGAATCAGTCTTATCTATCAGAGGCCAAATGCTTGAGGATGGTTTCATGGTTGCAGCTCCTCTTAGATGTCAAGTCAGAGAACAGCTCAAGGGGTCCAACCTTCAGAACAGGACAGCAAACACATGTCCTGCACTGTTGACCTGTTCAGAGATTCTAAGTTTGTATCTGTCATAGGACATAACAAGACTAAATTTGCAGCCACCAAACAGCAAGAGATGTGCCAAAGTTATGGTGTTGGAAGAGGCATAATGCTTTACCGATGCACAGCAATAGAGGCAGGAGAAGGGGTTGAACCGTACCTGAGGGTCGACCTGTGGAGAAGAAAAAGAAAGGCAGGTTCAGGGATCTAAACCAAAACTCAGAGGCAAGCAGATCCCAGCATCCCAGCTCAGGGCCCTGCATTCCTTCTTCCTGGGCAGCCAGCCTGTTCCCTGCACCCCCCAGGGGGATGGGACCATACTCATTCCCTGGAGATGTGAAAGAAAACCTGACCCACTGTAGATTGTAGGGAGTTCGAGGGGGAAGGAAACTGAGGAAGAGATTCCCCTTTGCCAGCTCAGCCAGGTGTGGTTACTCTTCACAGCAAGGATGATAAAACTAAGCGAAGAGGGAGATGTTGACAGGGTCGGAGGTAAGACAGAACCTAGTCAGATGTCAGTTTCTCAACATCAGGAGTTCCAATGTGAATAAACTTCTTTTATTTCATCATACCACTGTAAGATATGGCAGGAATTTGTCCTAGGTCCCCTGGTGTTCATAAGGAATGTCTACGTGCGTCTGAATTGGGAAATACCTACTTTTAATCTTGAACTGAATATTGCACTGAGGACGCAGCCCTATTTTTAAGCCACTCTGCCATCTGCAAGGTGCTTCCATGTAATGTGTTGGATTGTCACAGTGACCCTGAAAGCAGACACTGGGACCCTGTTTTATGGATGTGGAAATAGTCCCAACAGTATAGGTAGCAGAGATGGGAATGAAACAAGTTGCTTTGCTTCCTTGGTGATTAAGACCCACCACCTGTCACTGTCTTCTACAGTTGGTGTAGGTTTCAGTTATTTTCCCCCTGCTGATCCTGCCCAACACCCTCCTCCCCTAACTATGTGTACAGACCACCTGATTTGCCCAGGCAGACTTTTCTGGAGCCCAATAATGAACTGGAAGATCCCACCCTGGGAGAGCAGCTTTGGGGTGAAGATGAAATGACCTGTCCACCCTTGTCCTTTTTCTCTGTCCTGTCATCTATTTGCACATCACCTGTGTTTGTTCTGATGCAAGGCAGAGCAGTGCTTCCATAGGAGTTGGGAGTCATGGGACCACGCCAGGGCGGGAGTGCCATATGCAGCAGTCATGCAAGCAGCACTACCCGCAAACACCATCAGAGCCCTGTAGACTTCTGGAGGTCTGCTTGCTGGCATGCACATAGCCTGTTTCTCAAATGAACTGTGAAAGGAACCCAAGTGTCTCTTGAGCTGCCAAAGTCTAGATGGTTCTTTGGTGTTCAACTCAATCACGATCCTGCAGGATCTACTGGGACCTCCAGGGAGCCTGAGGAGACCTTGGGTTTGGGTGCCTTTTTAGCAAAGTGTACAGCTGAGAAATGCATCTCTGGCTGAAAAGTAGATAAATGGGCTCAGCAGTGTTTAAAAACAGATAGGATTACAATCTTATCAGGGCTGCTGAACTATAAAGACTTTGGGCAAATCAGTTAACACAACGCTGCTATGATGTCCGGATCCGGGGAACCAGACTCACAGATGGCAAGGTCAACAGCATCCCCAGTTGTGCACTGGGGCAGCCCTCTTTCCCTCTCTGGGCTTCTGTCTCTCATCAGGAGAGGGTTTCAGTCCTGTCTGGGGCCCTGAACTATTCAATCCTGACTGGGTAGACCAGATGGTTCAATTCCTTCCCAGCCCCTTTACTTTGTTCTTCTCAGAGATTAGAGTTGGGGGGACTCTGAGGATGAGAGTCCTCTCAGAAGGCACCTGAATCACTTGGGATTCTTGACTGGAAGCAAGAGATACCAACCAAGGTGGGGTGAGCAGAAAGCCATTTAAAGGAAGTGGAGAGGATGCAGCTGAGAAAGTGGGTGGGAAGAAGGGGAGATGGCTACGCAGCTGGACGCCAGCCCAGGATCTGCCTACGCTGCTGTAGCTGGGTCCTAGGATTTGCCATACATAATCCCTAGGCTGGTCCTACCTCTTTTAATGACTTCCTCAAGAGTCCAAATCCAGAGTGACCAAAGTGAGGAGGGGGCAGGCACGAAAGGAGCACTTAATTGGACAAGCCTGGCTCATACACCTATATGATTGCAGCCAGAGGCTGGGGAGAGGGAATATCTGGCCTCTTTGGTTGCTGCAGGGGGGAATTAGGCCCTGCCTTCTACACTGTTCGGGTGTCTGGTGGTGAGGAAGATGACAACTGTCCATTACTGCATTCTTAGATGTTCTTTGCCAGCCTCAACATGTTTCAGGCACCTTAGAAGTACTGTGTCAAGCCCCAACAATTTCTTTTCCATTGGTTTCATGCAAGTGGGAAGCAGAAATGGGCCCAGAACAGGAATCCAAAGGGGTCTCCTTCTTCTAGAGTCAGAATCATTGTTTTCCTCCAAGCTGTGAGTATCATCAGGAAAGCAAGTGCTAATGCCTCACTGAGAAACCCAGATTTGAGACCAGAAGCTCTGGTATCAAGTACCTTCCCATCACCTCCTAGCTGGACCTCAGGCAGGTCACTTTTGTTCTTTCAGCTTTGGCTTTCATATCTATACAAGTGGTCTTTGGCTTTATTTTTGGCCAACATGGCGGAGGAGTATGGGGACCCAGCATACCGCTTGTCATTCAAACCAAAAAGGACTGAAATCAAAGGGCTCTCAGCACCAAGAGTCAGAGAAGAAAGGGGTTGCAATCTGCAAGGAGCAGAAAGCAAAACCCAGAGAACACTCCAAGAACCATGAGTTTAATCTGTCGCTGATAAAAGGAACTAGAATACGGAGCTGAGGGGATGGGGAGTCGTCTTCGGAGAAACCCGGAAAGTGCAGAGCGGGCCACCTCCGAACGAGAGGGATAAAAAGAGTGAGAACACCACCATCCAGTCCCTAAGTGCAGGACTTTTAAAGAGAAGTTCCATTGCTAACAGCAGAACTCTCAGAACTCTCCTCACGCAGGGACGCCAGCGGAGGCCCAGTCAGCCCGCATCATGCGGAGGCGCCCACCGCCTGCCGATTGCTTCTAACCCAGGCACACAATTTGTAGCGAAGCTTGGTGTAGCAGGTGTGGAGAGTGCGCGTGGGGACCGCCAGTGGCAGCCTAGTCGGCCTGCGTCTCGCAGAGGCACCCGCCACCTGCAGATCGCTTCTAACCCAGGCACACAATTTACAGTGAAGCTTGGTGTAGCAGGTGGGGAGAGTGCATGGGTGGCGCTAACGCCCAGCAAACCGCACTGTGCCGGCGCCCGGGGGGAGCGAGGAAAGAAATAAAGGGATGAGGCTCGGGGACTGGGAAGAACGGACCGGAGAGACGCCATTGCTGTCTCATAAGACCACAAACACCAGCCCCAGGGAGTCACCCCCAAAGACATCCCTGCGGCAGTGGAGGCTGGACCTGCCTACACCAAACCACGCCCCTTCTCACAGGAGTGACACCTTTCAGCAGGCAGCTACTGATGCCAACCAGGTTCAGACTGCTGCCTGGAGTAACTCCAGGTCATTTCTTCTTTTTTAAATATATGCTCCCATTTCTCCTTCTTACCAATTCCCACCCCTGAGCTAGCTATCCAGGGTACTGGCTGGCTTAAATAGACTTTTAACCCACTCTCTCAAGGCATGTTCTACACCTCCTTCTGTACTTTCCTATCTCTCTCTCTGGAATAACCAGGCCACATAAGTTCATCTGGGCAGCATCTATCCTCATTCCTTTTTCCTTGCATCCATCCTTATTCTGATTTCTCTCAGTCTAGATTAAGCCCTTTAGTCGCTTTACCTGGGTAAAGTCCATTTTCTTCTCCCCTGCCTGCACCTGTCATTATTCTATCTGTATATGCTCTGCCACCAACACACTGCACACCCTGTCCTTAACGTGCAGCTGGTACTTCAGGACATTGCCCTCAGAGAGTCATTTTTTGTTCTTTTTTCTGTTGTGAACTGCTTGTCTGTATCATTTGTCAGTACATTTGAGTATTTCTGCTTTCTGTTTGTCAGTCTGTTTTCCTTTTCAGGGCAACTTTAAGAAACAATCCAAAACACACCTAGTCAAAATGATGAAACAGAAGAATTCTCCTCAAAAGAATCTACAGGAAGTAGAGACAGCTCAAGATTTGATGAAAACAGATAAAAGCAACATAACAGAACATGAATATAGAAAGATAATCATAAACTAATCACTGGGCTTGAAAAAAGCATAGACGAATGCAAGGGGTCCCACACACCAGAGTTCAAGGACCTTTAAAAAGGTCAGGAAGAATTAAAAAAGACCTTGAATGAATTGCAAAACAAATTGGAGGCAGCCACAGCACGGACTGAAGAGGCAGAAGAGAGAGTAAGTGAGTTAGAAGATAAAATTATGGAAAAAGAGGAAGCAGATAAAAAGAGAGAGAAGCTGATCCAGGAACAGGAAAGGAGAATTCGAGAGCTGAGCGATGCACTCAAAAGAAACAATATCCGAATCATAGGAGTTCCAGAGGAAGAAGAGAGAGAGAAAGGAGTCGAAGGGGTTCTTGAACAAATCATTGCTGAGAACTTCCCCAACATGAGAAAGGAAACGGGCATGGAAATCCAAGAGGCACAGAGAACTCCCCTCAGACATAACTTGAATAGACCTTCTGCAAACACATCATAGTGAAACTAGCAAAATATAAAGACAGAGAGAGAATACTGAAAGCAGCTAGGGAAAAACAGGCATTAACATACAAAGGCAGACACATAAGGGTTGTAGCAGACTTATCTACAGAAACTTGACAAGCCAGACAGGAATGGCAGGATATCTTCAATGTGATGAGCAGGAAGGATATGCAACCAAGAATCCTGTATCCAGCTAGCCTGTCATTCAGAATAGAAGGAGGGATCAAGGTTTTCCCCAACAAACAAAGGCTGAAGGAATTCATCACAAATAAGCCAGCAATACAAGAGATCCTGAGGGGCACTCTATGAAGGAAAGGTTGCAAAGAACACAATCTACTAGAGACAGCCTTACAAACATGAAACCTACAGATAACACAGTGACTATAAGCCCTTATTTTTCAATATTAACACTGAATGTAAATGGACTAAATGTGCCAATCAAAAGACACAGAGTAACAGAGTGGATTAAAAAAACAAGACCCATCTATTTGCTGTCTTCAAGAGACTCATCTTAAACCTGGGGACACCTTCAGATTGAAAGTGAGGGATGGAGAACTATCTACCATGCTACTGGAAGTCAGAAGAAAGCTAGAGTAGCCACACTTATATCAGACAAACTAGACTTTAAAATTAAGTATGTAATAAGAGATGAAGAAGGATATTATATAATAAACACAGGGATTATTATAGGAAGAGCTAACAATTATAAATATCCACACACCAAATTCGGGGGCACCCAAATTTGTAAAACAACTAATTACAAACATAAGCAACCTTATCAATAAAAATGTCCTAATAGTAGGGGACCTTAACACTCCACTCTCAGAATTGGATAGATCCACAAAACAGAAAATCACCACAGAAACAATGGCCCTGAATGACACATTAGAACAGATGGGCCTAACTGACATCTTCAGCGTCCTTCACCCAGAAGCAAAGGAATTTACATTCTTCTCAACTGCACACGGTACATTTTCCAAGATAGACCATATTTTGGGGCACAAGGAAGCCCTGAATAAATATAAAAGAATTGAGATCATACCGTGCACAATTTCAGACCACAATGCTTTGAAACATGAAATCAACCACAGGAAAAAGTCTGGAAAATATCCAAAAACATGGAGGCCAAGGAACAACCTACTAAAGGATGAGTGGGTCAACCAAGCAATCAGAGAAGAAATTAAAAAATACATGGAAACAAATGAAAATGAAAATACAACAATCCAAATGCTCTGGGATGCGGCAAAGGCAGTCCTGAGAGGGAAATATGTTGCAATCCAGACCCACCTCAAGAAACAAGAAAAATCAGTAACACAAATCCTAACAGCACGCCTAAAAGAACTAGAAGCAGAACAACTAAGACAACCTAAAACCAGTAGAAAGAGAGAAATAACAAAGATTGGGGCACGAATAAATCATATGGAAACAGAAAAAGTAGTGGAACAGATCAATGAAACTAAGAGCTGGTTCTTTGGAAAAATATACAAAATAGACAAACCTCTAGCCAGGCTTCTCAAAAAGAAAAGAGAGAACTCAAACAGATAAAATCATGAATGAAAAGAGAGTAATTACAACCAATCCCTCAGAAATACAAGCAATCATCAGAGAATACTATGAAAAATTATATGCCACCAAACTCGGCAACCTGGAAGAAATGGACAAATTTCTAAATAGCCACACGCTACCAAAGCTCAAAGAGGAAGAAATAGAAAATTTGAACAGACCCATAACTAGTGAAGAAATTGAATCAGTTATCAAAAATCTCCCATCAAACAAAAGCCCTGGACCAGACGGCTTCCCTGCGGAATTTTACCAGACTCCTCAAGCTGTTCCAAAAAACTGAAACGGAAGGAAAACTCCCGAACTCATTCTATGAAGCCAGCATCACTTTGATTCCCAAACAAGAAAAAGACCCAGCAAAAAAAGAGAATTACAGGCCAATATCCCTGATGACTATGGATGCAAAAATTCTCAACAAGATACTAGCAAATCGAATCCAACAGCATATAAAAAGAATTATCCACCATGATCGAGTAGGATTCATTCCTGGGTTGCAGGGCTGGTTCAATACTCACAAATCAATCAACGTGATAAATCACATTAACAAAAGAAAAGAGGGGCGTCTGGGTGGCTCAGTCAGTTGAGCGGCCGACTTCGGCTCAGGTCATGATCTCACATCTGTGGGTTCAAGCCTCGCATCGGGCTCTGTGCTGACAGCTTAGAGCCTGGAGCCTGCTTCAGATTCCATGTCTCCCTCTCTCTCTGCCCTTCCTCTGCTCATGCACTGTCTCTCTGTCTGTCAAAAATAAATAAACATTAAAAAAAAAAAGAAAGGATAAGAACCATATTATCCTGTCAATAGATGCATGAGCATTTGACAAAATACAGCACCCTTTCCTAATAAAAACCCTCCAAAAAGTTGGGATAGAAGAAACATACTTAAACATCATAAAAGCCATATATGAAAAGCCCACAGCTAATATCATCCTCAATGGGGAAAAATTGAAAGCCTTTCCCCTGAGATCAGGAACACGACAGGGGTGTCCACTCTCGCCACTGCTATTTAACATAGTGTTGGAAGTCTTAGCATCAGCAATCAGACAACAAAACAAAATAAAAGGCATCAAGATTGGCAAGGAGGAAGTCAAACTTTCACTTTTTGCAGATGACATGACACTTTACATTGAAAATCTGACAGAATCCACCAAAAGCCTACTAGAACTGATCCATGAATTCGGCAAAGTTGCAGGGTACAAAATCGATGTACAGAAATTGGTGGCATTTCTATACACCAACAATTAAGCAGCAGAAAGAGAAATAAAGAAGCTAATCCCTTTCACAACTGCACCAAAAACCATAAAATACTTAGGAATAAACCTAACCAAAGATGTGAAAGACCTCTATGCTGAAAACTATAAAAAACTTATAAAGGAAATTGAGGAAGACACAAAGAAATGGAAAAATATCCCATGCTCATGGATTGGAAGAATAAATATTGTCAAAATGGCAATACTACCCAAAGCAATCAACACATTCAATGCAATCCCAATCAAAATTGCACCAGCATTCTTCTCAAAGCTAGAGGAAACAATATTAAAATTTGTATGGAACCACAAAAGACCCCAAATAGCCAAAATAATACTGAATAATAAAACCAAGGCGGGAGGCATCACAATCCCAGACTTTAACCTTTACTACAAAGCGGTAGTCATCAAGACTGTATGGTATTGGCACAAAAACAGACACATAGACCAATGGAATAGAATAGAAAACTCAGAAATGGACCCGCAAGTATATGGCCAACTAATCTTTGACGAGGCGGGAAAATGTATCCAATGGAAAAAAGACAGCCTCTTTAATAAATGGTGCTGGGAGAACTGGGCAGCAACATGCAAAAGAATGAAACTAGACCACTTTCTTACACCACTCACAAAATAAACTCTGAATGGATAAAAGGTCTGGATGTGAGACAGGTAACCATTAAAATCCTAGAGGAGAAAGCAGGAAAAAGCCTCTTTGACCTAAGACGCACCAATTTCTTACTCGACATGTCTCCAAAGGCAAGGAAATTAAAAGCAAAGATGAACTACTGGGACCTCATCGAGATAAAAAGCTTCTACATGGCAAAAGAAACAACAAACAAAATTGATATGCAACCAAAGGAATGAGAAAAGATAATCGCAAATGACATATCGGATAAAGGACTAGTATCTAAAATCTATAAAGAACTTACCAAACTCCACACCCTAAAAATGAATAATCCAGTGAAGAAATGGGTGGAAGATATGAATAGACAGTTCTCCAAAGAAGACATCAAATGGCAAACAGACACATGAAACAATGCTCAATGTCGCTCATCATCAGGGAAATACAAATCAAAACCACACTGAGATACCACCTCACACCAGTCAGAGTGGCTAAAATGAACAAATCAGGAAACTATAGATGCTGGAGAGGATGTGGAGAAACAGGCACCCTCCTGCACTGTTGGTGGGAATGCAAACTGGTGCAGCCGCTCTAGAGAACACTGTGGAAGTTCATCAAAAAAATGAAAATAGAATTACCCTATGACCCAGCAATAGCACTGTTAGGAATCTACCCAAGAGACACAGGACTGCTGATGCATAGGGGCACGTGAACCCCGATGTTCATAGCAGCACTTTCGACAATAGCCAAATCATGGAAAGAGACTAAGTGTCCATCAACTGATGAATGGATAAAGAAGATGTGGTACATACATACAATGGAATACTACGCAGCAATTAGAAAAAATGAAATCTAGCCATGTGTGGCAACATGGATGGAACTGGAGGATATTATGCTGAGTGAAATAAGTCAGGCAGAGAAAGACAGATGCCACACGTTTCCACGCATAGGTAGGCTTTGTGAGACCTAACAGAAAACCAGGGGGGAGGGGAAGCGGGGAAGGAAAAAAAAAAAAGCCACAGAGAGGGAGGAAGACATAAGAGACTCTCAAAGACTAAGAACAAACTGAGGGGAGAGGGGGGTGTGGAAGTGGGGGAGTGGGTGACGGGCACAGAGGAGGTCACTTGTTGGGATGAGCACTGGGTGTTGTATGGAAACCAATTTGACAATAAAATATTAAATAAATAAATAAATAAATAAATAAATAAAAGAAAAAGAAGTGGTTTTTGAAGCAACAACTGTGAACACGCTTCGAACTCTGAAGTACACTAACACTGTGAAGCCTTCTCATTAGAGTGAACTACAACTAGGACTCAGCACTGCTCCAGCAGAAGTGGAGAACCCAAGAGCCCTGCCTGTCATACATGTGTTGACCCATGGTTCTGACTGTCGCCTTAGTCTCAGTGAACAGGAATGAAGATTATTCCTAGGGATGCTATAATCAGAGCCCTAGCCACAGAGGTGATGGGTATATTTAACTGAAGGCTTGGGGGACATCTTGTGCCAATCCCCAGCTCTGCCATTAACTCTGCCATGTCACTTCACCTTGCTGGGCCTCAGTTCCTTCAACTCCACTATAAGGACAGGGGATCCCAGCATGTGATGGGTGTGGTATCTTAGTTATCCAAGTCAGTGCATAGAGGGTGTGGAGTAGGATTTAAGGACCATACGCTTTATCTTTGGGATGCGTTAATTTTGTGGGGCACCTGGGTGGCTCAGTCAAGGTTAACAGTTTGTGAGTTTGGGCCCTGCATCAGGCTCTACACTGACAGCTCAGAGCCTGGAGCCTACTTCAGATTCTGTGCCTCCCTCTCTGCCCCTCCGCTGTTTGGGCTCTCTCTCTTTCTCAAAAATAAATAAACATTAAAAATTAAAATTATTTGGTAAAGGAGGTGGGAGAAGAGGTATCATAGTTTCTTTAGTAACACTTTTAAATAGTATTAAAAAAAATGAATTCCCTATTAGCTCCTGCCAGTGGGGTGTGTGCGGGCTGGTGGATGGAAGGGTGGTCCCTCCAGAACTGCAAAGCTGGTTGGGAGGGGCATGGGGGTGAAGAGGGAAGGCCAGGTAGAGAGGAAAACCTGGCTTCGGATGAGTGGCCAAGCAGATGTTTGCAAGTCAAACACCAAGACTGGATTTGAGTCTAAATACAAGAGAAAAACATACCTCCTAGCTTTACATCCAGGGTTGTTTTTTTCCCCTTAAACTCCTCCCAAAGTTTAACCAATGATTCTCAAACTTTCATGCACAAAAGCAGCACCCAAGGAGCTCGTGACAATGCAGACATTCATTTGGCTAAGAGGTTCAGATTCAGAAGGTTGGGATGGTCCCAGGAATCTGCATCGTTAAATAGCTGGTCTTGGACCAGATGACTTTTTGAGTAACAAGCATTTGGGCCTGCAGCATACCAGGAAATGCTGACAAGTGACACAGTTAGAAGATGTGTTCCCCTGTAAACTTGATCAAGCCTGATCTCTCAGGTTTTCCTGTAAATTTAGAGTTGAACCAGGTGAACTCTATAGCCCTTTGGGTTGTATGTCTGAGATAGTTCAGTGAAATCTCCCAGCCTGGTCAGCTTCTCTCTCTCTCTCTCTGCACAAGGAATACACAAATGTCCGAAAGGGTAAGCCCTGAAGCAGACTGCCTTACCTTGAATACCTTGAAGGTTAGTGGAAATTTCTCCTCTTTTGCCTTTAAATTTTGCGGCATGATGTTGAAAGACATGACAACATTGTTGTCTTCCATGTTCTCTGGCACAGAGAAGATGTACTGCGCGTCCCTCAGACGTCCTTCTGCACGAGAAAGAGCTGTCACTGGAGCTCAGCTCAGCTCCCACAACTCCCAGATGGGGCCATGCTGGTTCAGAAAGCTCTGGTGGGTTGTATTGGACACTCTGGATTTGGAGACTAAGGTGCAGTCCCAGGTCCCACAGTTACTACTTACAGCACAAGCTTCTTTGTTTTGTGAACCTCTGTCTCTTCCTCTTAAAAAGAAGAAGGGGAAGAATATTTCCCACTTGGTGAAAATGTTTCTTAAACTGTAAAGTTGAAGGCTATTTTTAATGACAATAATTGGAATTTCAGAATCCTCAGGTATGTATGAGCTTATGTATTGGTGATAACCATCAGAGCCTGGAAATGATATCAATCCCCAGCACCAGCAGAGACAGAGGAAAATAGGCAGAGAGATGGCAGTTCCTAGCACTCTACCACCCAAATGTGCTCCTCAGATCCAGGGCAGGAGACAGAAGTAAGGTGAGAACTGTTAGATTCAGATACATGAAAGAATGAAGAGAAGTCAAGATAGAGCTGAATGAATATACATCAGCAGGTTCAGGTCACAACTGGGAAGCTCTGAGAGGGAAATTCAGAGACACAGAGGCTTCCTGTGAGGGTTGGACAACATGATGCATTCAGGTGTACTTAGCCGTGCAGGGCAGGTGCTCACATGCTATCTCCCTTCTCTCTTTCCCTTGCAAAGAATCACTAAGAATAGCCCCAACATATCATTTCGGTTAGTTCATTGATATGCACTATATCCAGGGCTGGGGACTTTGGCCCCATTGTCAGACAGATGAGGCTCTGGAAGGTGAATCAGTAAATTTGCTGCCCAAGTATTACTTGGGGAATTTCTTAGAGTCCGTCCATGACCACCAGAAGTGTGAAGATCCTGGATGTTGAAAAGAGGGGCACCCTGGGGTCATTCAAGCAAACCATTCTCAACAGGCAGGTGCCAGGGGAAAGGAATGCTCATATCTAGGTGCAAACACACCCACACACACTCACACACACGCAAACTTGTTTGTGTAGCTTCTCCTATCAAGGATGCGTAAACACACACAGGTTTATGTTCACAAGAATCTATTTCACTCATCTGTGCTGCAAATGGGGGGGAGGAAATGCAGCGAGAATATGTGACCCTCCCAAGGTCACACTTAACAAGATTTATCTCAGGGGAGCCCAAAGACAGGTTCTGAGGTGCCCACCTCTGGGGTCTCACTACGCTGCTGCAGGATGCACCAACCAACACGGGGCAGGAATATTCTCCCTTATGTCTGGATGGTGCACTGTTGGGCATCCCTTAAGTATGGATGGTTTAACCCAGGCCCTGACTTGAGTCCACAGCTCCCCACCATCCTGGGTAATGACTGAAGAGCAGTCAGCCCATCTTCCTGGGAGGAGAGTGGAACTTAGTAGGACAGTGGAAGAGCATGAGTGGGCAAGTGAGACACACTTGAGATTCTCCCACCCAGCCCACCAGCAACTGTTTCCCTGGAGAAGCATAGCTGTCCCTTTAGGCTGACAGATTCCTCTCTTTTCAAGTTCAGGCTGATGGTCCAGAATCAAAAGCCACTGAGATTGGAAGCCACCACAGGGCTAGGGCTGGCTGCTTCCATCTGGCAGAATCCTTACCAATGTCATCACTACCTGTGGCGTTTCCCGGAACTGCACAGTTCTTAAACATCATTTGGGACCATCTTTCAGGAGGCGTGTTTCCATGGTTTAGACTGATGGGAAACTGGTTACATATGTACAGGCAGGAAAAGTTGTCTTGGAAATCTCGACATGACATCCTGTTGTAAACAGATACACATCACTTCACTGGTTTTGTTGCTAGGGTAGGGGTTCCCTTCTCCCCACCATATCTTTGTCAGTTCTAGTCTCCATGGACTTACCACTGTCCTACCCAAAGACCAGAGGCTTAATCTGGCTCATTCACTGTCAAGTACCCTTCTGTTCCCTCTAGGGGTTGAGAGGATAGGACAGAATAAAATTCTGCATTCTGCATGTCCCTCTCATGGCCAGAAGGATGGCTTTGTCTCTCTGTGCTTTGGGTCCTACACGCTGTTAAGAAAATTGCCTTTCCCTTGGTTCCTTTGCCAAATTCATTGCTGAGTCAGAATAAGCTAGGTTCAACACCTAAAACCTCACCTTGTACTGTGATTACAGGGGAGATATTGGAAATATTTTTCCTTTCTAATTGACATTTGTCTCTCTGCTTCTGAATAACTTAGACTCCTCTTCACGCATGCTAAATTTCATTTAAATATGTTATTAAGTAAACCACACAACCTCTCAGGAAAATACTATCCTTTAAGATGTGAACACATGGCAGAGAATGTGTTTTTAAAACATCGAGTCCTGCATAACTGCTGGGTGAGGACATGGATGTCTCGCTCAGAGCTCTAAAGTCAGGGCTGGGAGATTAATACCGAATTGCTCTTTTGGAAGACTCTGGAGCTCCAGGGTGAGACTGTAGGTCCTAATGAGATGGTGGAGAAGATACAGGTATGATAACCAGGCATCCTGGTTTTCAGAAAACTGTTGATTTCAAAGGTTTGTTATCAATATTCCCTTTTACCATTAATATTTCCTCGAGGTTCCAAAATTTCAGAACTGAAGTACCTTTCACACAAAGAGCACACAAATAATTTCTTATCCAAAGCTTTCATGTCTTGGTGGAAAGAACAGTCTCCTTTTACATAAGCCTCTGCCAAGCTCATCTCTAGTCTCACGAAAGTGTAGGGAAAGGGGGAGGGATTGAGGGTGTGGGCAGTAGTTAAAGATTTAAAATATAACGTTAAAAGAAAAATACCAAAACTCGCCATCGTCCTTATTCTCATACAGGAGTCTTTTCCATTGGTCATGGGTTTCCTGCCATTCTGGCGACCTGTGCACACAGAGACAGACCACAGGGTGAGATCTCCCAAAGCGTTTTCGTCTCGGCAAAACATGCCCCACCAGAAGCCCTGTCCTCCCTTCATTCTGAGGGTGCAGGGGGAGGGGGTCATTCTACCTAGTGACAGGATTCAGTCATTCTCTGTATGCTGGTGGCTTCCACATTATCCCCAGCGTGATCCTCTTTTCTGAACATTAGATGGAGACATGCTATGGGCCACGCCACAGCTCCACCAGACCCCATAGTGCCCTGGAAACCAACCTATCCCAAACCTCACTGGTCCTCTGCCTCCTCCCAGTGCCCAAACGGGAACTCGAGAAGCCACTCCCTCGTGCCCCCCACATCCAAGCAATCACCAGGTAGTGACGATTTAGGATTCTACCTCTGAAACTCCTCTCAGAGCCATCCACGTAATTCCCTCTCTCCTGCCGCCCACCTAGTTCAGGAACTCTTATCTTCCTCTTGGACTTCCCACTTCCCTCTCCACTCTGCCTTCGAAATGATCTTTCTAGAACAGAAATCAGATTCTGCCATCTTTCTGCTTAAAACACCTTTTCCTCTCAGGATGAAGTTCAAGTTCCCAAATCAGAACCTTGGCCTCTGCCTACCTCTTCAGGCCTACCTGAGCAGCTCCCTACTTCCCCACACACCCCACCCTTGAATTCTATACCCAGAACATGAATCTCCTTAGAAACACCTGTCCTGCCCCCGCCCTGGCCTTCACCATGAGGCTATCTCTGCCTGGGAGACTCTTCGTCCATTCAGTCCTTTAACCCAAGATCACTCTTCTTTCCTCCTAAAAGGCAGCTCTGCTGGGAAACCTTGATTGTCCCCCAGTGGTGTCCCCACTTCACCTCCAGAGTCAATGTCCCTCTTCAGATCCCATATGGCACCCCATACCACTCCTGTCTCAGGACTTAGTGCCCTGTATTTCCAGGGCTTGTGTATTTCTCGCTGTCCCTCACTGGACTACGAGTTACAGGAGCCCAATAAGCCTCTCTCACCATTACCTGATCACAGGTGTTGGCACAGGCCTTATCACACAGGCATGCAATAGTTTTCTGCTTGCTTAATTTAGTTGTCCAGTTCACAGGGATCATGTATCCTGTGGTGAAGGAGGACACCCTCACAGGCAGAAGCGAGTAGCTGTCCGTTTCTTAGCCCCCTCCTTGGGTAGAGACATGCACATAAGCAACAGGCCCCAGAGGCACAAACATGTAATGGATTTATCTCTAGGAGTGGTTTGCGCTGAGGGCCTGGGTCAGCTCTGTGCTGGGAAAGCAAGGCAGGGACCACCACTCAAGCCTCGGGCTTTTGGGGCAAACCAGTCAGATGTGTTATTGTAAAATGGCAATTTTATAATTAAGTGATAATTTCATTTTCTGCAGTGTGTAAGGGAAAATAAATGTAGTATAAATCGATATGCTATCGATTCATGCAAGTTTGCCTTTAAGTGTGTGCGTCTGAAATTTCAATTATGGCGGAGATTAGACCATCAGGCTCTTTCCATCCATCTCCACTCCTCAAAAAGCAGGGGGGAAAGCGCCCGCCTGCATGGAGACATGGTGACGCAGTTCTGTCACTTCCCTCGGCTCCATTTCTGGTGGGAGATGGTGAGCCTAAGCGCAGCCAGGTGTGTGATCCTTCAAGGTTAGTGTGGCCAGGTGCACCCCCCATTCCATTCTCTGTACATATCTCCCCTGCCGAAAGGCCTTCACAAATCCTGTGCCCGCAGGGTGTAAATCCAAATTTCTAAGGTGGTGTTGGGCTCTCTGGCCCTAGTTCAAAGCACTTCTTTTCCAGGTTCCTCTGCCGCAGGCCAGTTTGTTGGCCCCGAACACACTGTAAGTGATCCCGGCTCAGCACCGAGGTCTATACTTCCCTGCCTTCCTGGTGATCTCTTTTCAGGTGAGTCATATTTTTTCTCCTGCTTGAGCTCAAGTTCGACTCTATCTGTGAAGCTTGCCCTGAACATGCCAGCCCGTGGGAAGCTTCTCTTCCCTAATCTCTGGTTCCCTTTGCCGCCTTCACCGCTCATGTGATATTTAGCATAGGGGATGTGGGCAAATTATCAACTCAGTTAAATCTGTTGCCTCTTCTCCTATGCAAGGCACCTGTGTCATTGACGTGTGCCCTTCCTTCACACCAATCCCAATAGCCAACCCGAATCAGGGATTCTGCTAATTACAACACCCCTGGGGCATATTGGCAGCTTGGGGTAATGACTGAGAAGAACTGGCAAAGGCCAGAGGTTGTTAAGATTTAGGTTGCAGGGCTGGAGGGAGGCTACCCCAGGAAAGGAGGAATGAATAGAGGCAAGATAAAAGGAGAAAGGGGAACAGGGAGTAAAAACACTCTCCAGTGGTTCCTGCCGTTGCAAGTTCATCCCCCTTCTGTGGAGGGGATTCAGCGGCCCTGTTCTCTAGGGGGCATCTGAGACCCACCAGGTTCATTCTATGAATCCGTGTTGCTTATTCTCTCCCTTCCGCCTGCCCCCGCTTTGCTACCCCCCAACCCAATGGACTTTCATCTTATGTTTGCTGAGTGTCCACGTGAGCAGATACACGCCAGCTGCTGGGGCTCAAAGAGGATCAGAGTGGCCCCACAACAGCCTAGCCTGTGGCATCGTGCCAGGTTCTGGGCAGCCAAGATACAGGGCAGGGACAATGGCCAACTCTGTGTTTGCCTTCCACAACGCGCTTCTCACTATATTGATTTTTACTGCTCGTTGGGTCTTGTTCACCTATTTGTCTGAATGCATTTCCTTTCGAGTCTTCCTCTCTTTCCCATCACATCCCCCCACCTTGCCCCTTGCTGGCTGCCAGGGGAGCAGGTAACCTGTCACTGAGGAACCTATCGCTGGTCCTCTTGGCACAGCCATCTCATTCTTAATCAGCAAGGGGGTGGGGACCAGGGATCAGTCTTCTTGGCAGTTGGGAAATGCTAGCCTAGTTCCAGGGAACCACTGGTCACAGAGAAGGTCCCCACTGGCCAGCTAGGTCAAGAGAGTAGCTGCCTGGGACATAGCCAACGGGCATCTAACACTTATCTCCATTCACTTCTATGAGCAAGGTGTGAGTCCAGACACCATGTGGGAATTCAGATCAGTAGGGAAGAAGGACAACCCACGTGGCCAGACCTTTGGCTCAGCTCCCCGACTACCGCCAAAATGAAGTCTTTTCCTGATGGTGTCATCGGGATCAGAATCCCAGGGGATCCCTTTATGGGATGAGGCTTCTCCTCTCCATCTCTCTCTGCCAAGTAGAACTTGGCTTCTTTCCTACTCCCTCCTCAACTCTTAAAAAAAAAAAAACCCTAATTCTGGGTGTGTGGGTTCACAGTGCTGGACTGTCGCCTTGTGGGGGATAGACACTGGGTCTTGTCATCTGTACATATCCCACAGTACCACCTAACACAGAGCACTTAGTGCAGAGAGCACACAGTCGGGGTCTAATAGATGCCTGGTGACTAGCATCATGGGAACGTGAGTTAGGCCGACAGCCGCACACAGGTGTGAACTGGACAGGCCTGCGGTGGGATCCACAACAGGCGACACAGAGGCCACCCTTCCGGAGGAAGAGTGCTCTCGGCACACCAGGTCTTCCGGAAGGGGAGAGGTTTTCAGAAGCCATACCCATCTCCCCAGCGCCCTCTCCATTCCGTGTTGCCCCAGGGGTTCCACAGGCGGATCAGATCCTCCCAGCTCCTCCGGTACTGAACCTGCAAAGAACAGAAAAAGAAACTGTCAGTGCTCTCCAGCAAAAGTCAGCAGAAAGAGGGATATGAATGCAGCTGCTTTTTACCTCCAAGGACTAATTTAACTTCTGACCTCATTTGGCTGCAGCCAGAAAAAAAAAATTGAAAGAAAAAAAAAATCAATATGTCTCTGTTGCCTGCATGGGGTTGGAATGAGGGAGGAGGAAACGGCCCCTCTCTCTGCTCAGCACCTCGAAGGGTGGGCACAGCTTCCTTATTCCGTACCGGTGCCTCCTGGAACATGATCTGAGACGTCATAGCAGGTAAACAGCGTGTGCTGTTGCTGTGGGCTGCAGAGGGGACACCTTGATGGGTCCCTGGCCTCCTGCAAGCCCCATCTCCACTGGCATCTCCATTCCACAGACGTGGCTGCTTCCCTGCCCGCAGCCCATTGGGAGCTGTGCTGGGGTCCCCATGGTGCGGTTCCAAGTGAGGATGTGAAGGAGGCTGAGTTGAGGAGGAGTGGGATGGCCGGGGGTCAGAAGAGCCCCTCATAGCCCTTCTCAACCTGCACCCAGGCACTGCCCCAGGCACCCGTTACCTTGCCTCTGCCGCTAAGCAGGTACCTCGATAGGCTGAACTTCTCTTCCTTCCCCAGGCACCTCATCATCACCAGCTCCCAGATACGGAGGCTACTGGCACATTTGCTCCTTTGGGCCACGGAGGCCAGAGGGCAGGACCAGAGGCCAGAGGGCAGGACCGCTGACAAGTTACAACAGAACAATCGCAACCCTTTGAACCTCCATTCCCAGATCCAGGAGCCCTCGGCCTGGTGGGAGGAATTGAAGCGTGGTGCTGTTGTAGTTGCGACACTGATCTGTACTAAGGTCATCTGTGGAGGCCAAAGCCTGCAGGGGTAAGGGAAGGGCCTCACTTGCTCAGTGGTTCCAGGTCAGAGACGGCGGAGAAAGCCTGAGTGCAATATCACCATACGGAAAAGAAACCCGTGTGTGGAGACGGGCTGGGAGCCAGATGCCAGCTGAACACATTACATCCTTTGCACCTCCATCCCCACCCCACAGTGCATGTTTATAGAACCCTTGTCTTGCACGGGAGGAAACTAAACACCAGAGAGGTTAAGCAACTTTCCCCAGGCCACGAAGTAAGTGGCAGAAGAATTCTCATCCCAGCCACTGTCAGTCTCCTAAGCCCAGGTTCTTGATTTGGGAACGGGAGCAGATAAGGGACCCAGCTCTCCAGGGCCAGCCCACTCTCTGGTGTGGCCACAACCCTGACCTCGCATCTCACCCCTGGGCCACCTGGTCAGAGCGCATGTCATCACTAACAGGGAAGTGCCATGAAGGAGCAAGCAACACAGTGAAACAAGGGCCAAAGAACTTGGCTTGGAGAAGGTTCTTTTCCACCCCTTCTATCTTGCTGGCACTGTAGGGGAAGGAGCTTTGCCTTTTAATGATTCTTGGGAAAGGGGAGGCTCCTGGCACATGCCTGGATTTCCTACCCCTCTCTGCTCCACCCTGAGGCCCTCTGGGCCTTGCACACACTCAATTTATTAACTGGCAGTGCCTGATGGAGTAGGGGCGTGAGAAATGGTCGCCCGGTGGCCCAGAAAGCTTAATGAGCCACCCTTAGTGCCTAACATAGTCGGGGCTCAGTTGGGCACAGGAGAGATGAACGGCCAGCGAGTGGAAGGAGCCGCAAGCAGGGCTAAATGAGGCATGCAGATAAACACTCACCCCCTTGCCCAGGGGAGGCAGCGCCGAGCTAGGTGCATAATAAAATATGCCAATTTCATTTATCTTCCTGCCTGTGTCCCGCCCGGAGGAGGATGAACAGATTAAAAAACACACTGTATTTATGGGCTGGTTTAATCTTAGCACTCGTGGTCAGTTATAACCTCCTCTTTCTGGAGGAGAAATCTTTAACCAAGTCAAGTTCCCAGGCCTTGGAAGGGAGGCTCGGGAGTCACACTCAAGGCCAAGGTCACAACTATCTCTGAGAATGAGCATTTGTTTCACTCTCCTGGCTGCTTACTATACCCCTGGTCCTGGTCAGCTCCCTCAGAAAGGGTACCCTTGAGCAAGAGGTGGCCCATATTATCTAGTCTAAGATAATATTGTCTCATATTCATATTGTCTTATTCTCTTAAATGCTAGTTCTACAGGCTGTTGATAATTCTTCTGAGAAGTGGCTTCATGATTAATGGCAGATTAAGACCAAGCTATACCTGTATCGTCAGTATTGGCCTTCTCAGAGCCTTTAACATGCTAATGTCCACTGTGAATCTCCACAAAGGGGATAGAGTGAGCAGCATTTTCCAAGTGTATTTGGAAAACTGCTTTCCCGAAGGGTCTCACCAGGCTGAACTCCTTATGGTGCATGCTGAGAAGCATCAGCAGACCCCGCGTGGCAGGAGAGGTGGGAACGGGCCATCTAGGACATGCAGTTTTGATGGCCAACATTTTAGGGGAGGCATTCCTGTTTAGACCACCCACTGCATTATAAGAACAACTCACAGTGTGTGCTGTGGGAGAGCAAACTTTCAGGCTCTGAGTGGAATCATCAGAGGCCCAAACCCGGACTCCTGTATTCACGTGTATGGCCTTGGCCCTAGGTGTTCACACGGTCGCTCTATAACCTGACAGTTACTGTCACCCCCATGCCCGGTCTCTGCGGGCACACACATTCCATGGCCTCTGGACCTCTTAATTCACAAGTCCCTTCTCCCCTGTGTTCAGAGGAGAGACAAAGCTTGTCTCCATGTATAAAGGGAATTTCCAGGAGTGGCAGAGACAGCATGCAGGTACCACAGCTCCTTCATTCCATGCCCAGCACACATATCATTCTTTGATCACAGCTTTTTCACCAAATCGGGAAACAATACCAAAGTCTTGTTCACACATAATCCAAGCAGCACTGCCAATGGATCAAGGTTGGCACACAAGAAAACTGATTTTCTATCCCTAGCCTAGACTTTCCACCCTTGGGACAGGGAGTCATGGGAAGCAGAGTGTCTGTAGGTGGCCTGGTGCGATGATGGTACTGGCTACTCCCACTGAGAATTCTGAGACAGGTTTGGGAGAATTCAGGGAAGGAGAGTCTGGGGCTGCTGTGTCTAGGATCTCTTCTGGCCAGGGTTAATCAGGACAACCTCCTCTTTGCTTGTGGGAAAAGTATTTTGAGCTCCTCGTATATGTTCTATGACGGAGGTGGAGGTTCAGTGACGTCATCTTCACAGGCCAAAGACAAATGCATTCATTCACTCATGCAAGGGTACTCATCCATTAATCCAACGAGCATGTTTTAGGTACCTACTGTCTCCCAGGTGCTGTGCAGAGGAAGTATTTTGCCACGGATCTCCTTAAGGAGAAGAGTGTAAGGCAGAAGATACTATCTCTATTTTGTGGGATACCTGCCACAACACAAAACAATGGAGCGACTGGCCTTAGATCATGGGACAGGAGGCGGACTGATACAGGGAGAAGGAAGGCAACTGTAAGAAAGCATGCCAGAAATAGAACTCGACACCTTGCCTTTTATGGCTCATAAATACCTGTGAAAAATGTACCCTAGAGCTTGGAACACTGTCTCTCAGGGCCCAGAGGACATTATTAGAACTCATGAGTTGCAGGAAATACAGAGATGGGGGAACATGTGTGGGAAATCAGCACGAGGCCAGGAAGCACTGTGACCACATGGCTGTGTGATAAGCACAGAGGAACTGAGGAGACATGGTGTCTAGGCCCAGCCATTTCAAGTAGCTGTGTCAACCCTGATCTTCCCCCCTCAGCCCTCAGCTTCTCAATTATGAATGGAGGAAGCTGGATTTCAGTAGTGTTTTCCAGACCAAATGATACTGCACATAGTAATCACATACATTTTTGTCCACCCGAAGTCAGTTTCTGCATCAATGGGCTGTTCTCCGGTAGCTGCCCCATACCCCTTCCTTGGGAATAAAGTCTGGCTGGGCATATGGCGGCCTAGCTAGAGAGTATGTTTCCCAGACTCCCTTGGGCCTCGGTGTGGCACTTGGTTGAGTTCGGACTAATGGGATCTGAGAGGAAATGGTGTGTGTGTTCTCTGATGCATGCCTTCTATATGAATGTTTAAGTGTCCTCTGGCCTTTCTCTCCCTGGCTGGGCGACGAGGGACTTGGAGCAGCTGCCCTGGACTCACAGGTAGAGGCCCCATGTTGCCAACGACAGAGCCACCTATCAGCTCTAGGTTTGCCTGCTTACCTGAGAGAGAAATGAAGTTTATCTTGTTTGAGCCCCTGTATTTTGGAGTGCCTTTGTGGTAGCAGTTTAGTAGGTACATAACAAATAAAATCCTTTCCAGGGCTAAACCTGCCCCAGTCTATTGGGTGGCTCATTCTTCTTTATTTTTGGGCTAATCCCACAGTCTAGCTAGACAGCCCACCTGAGATCAGTCCAAGAAAGGCGAGATCTCAGTTGGCATCTGGGGATGAAGATGCCAGGTGCCAGAATTTCTGGATGAAAAGAAGGAATATTCAAGGCCGTCCATGTTGAGCTTGCTGAAGGCACGTGAGGCTGACCTCTGTTTAGAGGAGGAAGAAAATGGGGCTCAACCCATGGGAGCCTTACCTGCTCGGCTCCGGTCACTGTGTAGGCATGCTGACTCACCAGGCCATTCTCCATTCTCCTGGCCTCACCTGTTGGCTTCAAAGGAGGAAAGGAGACGGAGCATTAAACATTCACAGGCTCTTCAGAAAAATAGAAAAGCACAATTCAATCAGTAACTAAGCTGTGGCAGGATGAAAAGCATCCCACTGACTCACACTGGAACGGCATATGTTCTTGGAACTCTTTTCTAGAGAGGCAGAGTTTGAAGGCTGCTGGGTGGTTGAGGCCCCAGGCATTTCATACCTCAGGACACTGCCCCATTATGGATAGAGCCCCACTGAGTGCTGAGGCTGACCTGGACTGCCTGCTCCTCCAATCACTGGTCATCAATAACAGAGAGCACAAAACATGTCTGTGGGACATTTTGTGGGAGTCAAGAATACCCACCACCCCCGTGCTGTAATTGGGGTGTAAAGTGTATTTAAGTTTTCAGGTGGCACTTCAGATTAGGTGTGTGACTCAAAGCTGATGTGTTTACAGGGCAAAGGAAACATCCTCATGGATAGGGAGCTGGCTGTCTCAGAATAGACTCCAAAATAATTTGGAGGATCAGCCAAGCTTTTCAAAACAGGACACACTGATCTTGGGATGCCGTGTTTGGAGCGAGTGTGAATCAAAGAGCAGCCCAGTCCTCTGGATCCCACTGTGCCTGGCCACGTGAAAGTACTAGGTAAAGACTTTGGAGTCAGGCCGCAGCATCTGGACCCTGCTTAGCCACTTGCTGGCTGTGTGATGGTGAGCATTTTACTTGGCTTCTCTGAGCCCATTTTCTTCTTCTGTAAGTGAATTCTGCAACCCCTCTCTCAGAGGGAGGGCCTGCTGTGAGGATTCCATCAAGCATGGTCTCTGTGCTCTGTGACATCTGCTTGGCCATGCCCCTGACAAGCTGAATGGGTTGGTGGCTGGATGTCCCTGGGTGAGGAAAGGCTCCACCCAATGTAAGGAGTCTACTCACCGTGGCTGGGGTGCCACAGGTCATCAGGGAGCCTGTCTTGGCTGCTGTCTTCACCATCATCACCAGGTCAGAAGAAAAGGAGTGCAGGTCGATGCCAGTGACCACCCCTCCTGTGAGGTCCACCAGGGCATCAGGAAGGAAGCCATAGTGCAGGTTGAGATAGGACCCATGAAACCTGGGAGGGAGAAAGTCACAACCACTCCTGTGGCGCCTTTGGTGAGATGCGCCAGGCAGAGAGGTTGCCCACCTGACATCTCCATACTGCCCAGAGAAGGACTGCCTGATCTGCCTCTGGACTATGGCCACCTGCCTTCCATTCACTATGATGGTGTTTCCAGCAAAGTGCACTGTCCTACCCTGTTTGGCCAGGGCTGGGCAGCCTCACAAGCAGCAGTATTGTGCAGAAGTCAGAAGTGCAGGTGTTGGAGCCACAGGGCAGGGACTGAATCCCAACCCCTCCATATATTTAGCTGCTTAACCTCGGACAAGTTACTTAACCTGGCACATGGCAAGCCCTCAATAAACACTGGATATTCTGGTGATGAATTTCCACTGTTTCCTGTTCAGTTTAACGATAGTGATAAGTACTTGTGTGAGGGGTACCATGCTAGATGCAACTGTTCCAAAATAGGCAACCCCCCATCCCTGCTCTCTGAGAGCTCAGCCAATGACCCCAATGCCTGCTGTGGCCACACGCAGCCTCTGTTCTCATGCAGTGCAAAGCAGGGTCCAAAATTTCCACTTTCAGGACTAACCCCAGGATCATCAGGGACTTTAGTCAACTTGACTGAAAGTAACACAGGTGAGGATGAGTCGTACATAACATGATCTCAAAGCAAGCCCCGTGGAACGCTCATATGTGTTCTCTACATCACTTCTTCCCAAACTTGTGTGGGGTTTCTGCCGCTGCCTGGGGTTATCATCCCATTTCACCTCCTTCTCATTCTCCTCCAAACCTGAGTAGCTCCAGTCACTCAGTAGAGAGGCCGATAGATTCCAGATTCAAGAGCCAAACCACTTGGGTTCAACTCCGGGCTTCCCCTCTCACAAGCTCTCAATCCTGAGCATGAAGCTGAGATTTTCCAAGGCTCCCCTTGCTCAGCTGGGAAATGGATCTGTAACAGTCCCTGCTTCGGTGGGCCTTTGTGCCCATTCTGCCAGTTCTTGCATGAATGGCACGCAGAAAGCGTCTGGCTTGCAGAGTACATGCTTGCTGGTGTCACCATCAAGCACAGCAAAGCCACACTCCCTCTGCTCTTACCTCCACACCTGTCACTTCTTTGCAACAGCCCTCTGCCACAGGGACACTTTACTTAGAATGTCTACTTTCTGCCCTTGGGGGTCTATTTGGTATGAGAGTCAGTGGATCATCTTGAAACAAAGAAGAAATGCCTGAGGGCCCAGGGAGATCTTGGGGAGAAGAACAACTCTGAGTTTATCCAGGTAAGTACAGTGGGATGGGCATTCTAGGGAGGAAGAATCCCCAGAGCATGGTGGAAGGGAGGCTAGATTAACCACTGAAGCAGGGCCAGACAAGGGCAGATTTGTCTGAGAACTCAAGATCCTACCAATGGGGTCAACTTGTAAAGCTCCCATGGAACCTTCAAATACAGGCAATGCAAACCGGCAAAGAACATGGAGCTGAGACCAGGCAGGGAGTGGGGAGAAGACCCTGCTTCCTGGCCTCATAACTGCCCAGTGGGAGACTTCTTCACCACTGCCCATGTCATTCAGGCTTCTCACCAGGGACTTTCCCTTCTGTCCCTGATGGATAAACCAAGGCCAAGCCTCTCACAAGCCGGTGGCAGTGTGGGGAATCTCTGACCATGGATTTCTTTCTGGTCCTGTGAACCAGGGAGAGGGTCTAGGTCTGAGAACTTCCCTGCTGCCCCTATAGGGGGCCTGCTGTCCTCCCTTCCTGGTCCTTAACCTGAAAACAGTGAGGTTGACTGGGTAGGCTTGTTGGGTCGGCCAGACCCTCCTATCTCACCATATCCCCACCCCTGCCACTGGGCATCACCCAGAGTTCATGTAAGTTCACTACAGCAAATACACATCAAGCAACCAAAGCAGGACAATGTCCCAGGCACAAATGCCATGGAGGGCTTAAAAGAGTCTTTTTATAAAAGAAAGATCAGGATACACAGAATGGCCACCCTACAGAAACTGCCACATGACAGATTGATCTCAACTTGTTAAAACTGGTTCTTTTTCTTATCTTCCTGTCTCCCTCTCCCTGACCCAAGGTTATGCCTGGTACTAGACTCTTACCTCTAGGGTATTTACTTAGTCAAATGCAAAGCCTGCCTTTGATAGTGGTCATGCCTAGTTGGGACTGAATGCCCGACTATTGATTCCCCACAAATATTCTGGCTCTGGGTCCTACATCAGGAGGGGCTTTGCCGAGGGTACTGAAAGTTCACAAAGACTAGGGTTCTGAAACTATTCTAGAGGCCACCAGCATGACCTCCCACACTGTAACAGTCCCTTCTTGATGATGCCCTCAAGGGCCCTCTCTGACTTCAAACAGGGCTGCACCAGAGCCATTTCAGAAAAGCAGCCTGGGCCGTGTCCTGCATCTCCTCAGTGTCTATGGGCCTCTTCTGACGTCTTATGCTTACACCATCCTACAGATGTCACAGAGATACCCAATGCATGGGGAAGGCTAGCCGCCCCTCTCTGTCTCTCCATGATGCCCACAAAGCCTGTCTCAGCAACAGCTGGGTATTTTGACAAGGAGCTATCTCTCTGCTTCACAAACATGAGCTCACGAAGTCTGCTGATGCTTCAGGAACATGGCAACTATTCTTAGCCCCCTTTGCTGACAGGAAACAGAAAGGGAAGAAAGATAGAGAGAACTGTGTTCACCACACCTGTCACTACACCTTGTCACCTGGGCCCAGGAATTCTGAGAGCGTCTTGTTCTCATCTCTGTGCTTCAGTCTCATTTGGGGGAAATGTCTATCTGCCCAGCAATGCTAGGAAAAAGGGATGAATTCAGACATCTAAATCAGAACCAGAAAGGATGCTGAGATGCTGTGACTCTTAATTGCCCAGATTCCATACAGGATGATATGCAGCCTATCAGATCTTGTCCCACAATCTCCTATTTTATGACTTCTGGGGGAAAAAACCTTGCCAATGTAGATCTGACTGACTCAACCAACTTGTTTCCAGACTCCCCAGTTGCGAGGAGAGTTGAAAGTCTGGAGTGCATGTGTTCACTGGCCTACATTCTTGGGGACAAGGAGGGTCATCTCCATCTGGACAAATGCATTCTCCATGTTTGTGCTATGGTCATTGTGCCAGACCCTGAGTCCCAAAGAAGCAATGAGATAAATCTTTTTCCTATAGAACTGACAGCATCAAGGGATGATGGAAAAGCACATGACGAGGGGAATAGTTGACCTTGGGCTGCTCATTTCAGTGTTCTGAGCCTCAGTTTTCTCATCTTTCAAAGAAAGTGGTAGGGCTTGAGGCTGACAGAGGTCCCTTCCAGCTCGGATGGCTCAAATTTTATTGTGCTCACTCCTGAATTCTATGATTTCCTTCTTTGGATGGAGGGGAAATCTTTTAAACAGCTTACTAGTTTGAAACATTTTATCCTCCACTAGATTTCTTTAGGCAGTGGAATGTGGATTCTGGGTCCACTTTCCCATTTTCTTTTCAAGTTGAATGATTGCTTTAGGTCGACTGTTAACAAAATGGGGTCACAGTCATCATTTCATTCCACAAGGTTTCTAATTCTCCAAGTGAACTGGCATGCTCCCCTTTTCACATAAGGGAAAAACAAAGCCCTGAAGTGGTGAGGCTGAATCCATACTGGAAAGAAATGGCAGTGTTTGCATAAGTCGCTTAGAAGCGAATTAACCTCCCCAAACATATGGATTGGTTCAACAACCTTGGCTCTTATCTGGGATTCATTCTCAAATGCTAATGAACAGCTCTTCTTGACACTGGAAATGAGCAACAGCTTTAGTTTTTCACAAGTAGGCTTGACAGAAAGAATCCGAAAAAAAAAAAAAAAAAAAAAAGAAGAAGCTCTTGAGATGCATGGCTGTTCAGATTGTAACCTCCAGAAGGACAGGGACTGGGGCAGTCTATGGGTTTGTTGGCATCCTCGTGGCCCATGAGTGGACTCAGCAGGGCCTTCAGTCTTACTAAATGATGTCTCTTGGTCAAATAACTGAAAACTACAGCAGATTCCAGCTAATGACTACCATCACATCACTATTCGGAGTCTTGGCTTCCTAATCTGTAAAATGCGGTGGGTCATGGTGATCTTTGGGGAACCTGATTCTGTGACACTCCAGTAATTCATTGCTCCTGAAAGTCATGGTCCTTTTGTCCCTTAGCATTGATTTCTAGCTCTGACGTGTCCCTCATCTGCGTAGGTCTGTGGGTCACTGACCTCTTCCACACAACACACAGTTTTGCTCACACCTATTGAAGCCAGTCTCAGAGTCTTTATACAGCTTCCAAGCACAGTACCTGGCCTATGGTTAAATGCTCAATAAACATTTTCTGAATAGATGCAAGTCAAAGAGGCTAAATAAAACATATGAATTGGGGTGTGTATAAGTCCTTGAGCTTGTTAACACTAGAAGGTAATCTCTGAATCATGGTTCTTGGACCATATAATAAACAGCAACTCCTGCCCTGTCCCCACACATAGATACAATCTCAAAGTAGTCACACCAGGCCCCCAACTGCCCGACCTCACTTTGAACTGTCCTGCTCCTAGGTCTTTGCTTAAATCCCTCCAATGGTTGGAAATAACTTTCTAACATATCCCCTTTCTCCTTGCTGAAATTCTACCCATCCTTCAAGGCCTCACTCAATGCCATGTCCTCTATAGAGCCTAAGCCTGACTCTCTATGATTCAGAAAGTCAAGATTGTTTTCTTTCTCTGTCCTCTCATCGGACTTTGACCATGATATTATATTTTATTTGATCTCTCATTCAGCCCTTGCAATAATAGTGTTGTCAGTTCATATCTTGATCCAGCCTGCCCTGCCCACTCCTTGCTATGTGCCTCTGGGTTCCTTCCGTGGCTCCAACAGAGTCTTGCATACAGTAACTGTTTATGGAGGATGCCCAACTAGGTGGCAAAGGCTCTGATGCTCCCAGAGCATCACTTGCATTCAGCAGAGCTGCCAAAAGTCCTAGGGCCAGTTGCTATGGAGCATCCATCAGGGCAAGCAGCTGAGCAGGCAAGGCCAGCATTGAGGCCCTGTGCTGAGCAGTGGGCCATCCTTACTTGGCATAAGCTTTCTCCAGCAGGCAGGGCCAAAACTCTTGGTTGTTGTGAGGATGCACAAAGAGGTATTCCCTGTTCAGGACAGGCAGGCGATCATCAACCACCACTTCGACCCACTGGCCACACTGCCAGAACTGCAAGAGAGATGAATATATGCCTTAGTAGAGCTGGGGCAGAAAGGAGATCCTGGATCCCCAACCCATGTCAAGCAACAACCACTGTCACCACAAGACCTCTCCAATGTAACAACAAACTCTATCCAGAACAAAATCCTAGCCTAGGTCAGTAAACAAGGGCCTGGCATGTCACAATCCCAGCCTAGGTCAGTGGACAAGGGCCTGGCATGTCAACTTCCCTGGACAGATGAGTCACAGGTCAAGTGAGTCAAAGAAAATACATGCTGGGAGGAAAGAAAGTGGGGTTTTAGTTTGACTTTGCTACTACCTCTGGCCTCACTTTGGCAGGTCCTTTATGAGCTTCAGACATGCAGGAGACTCTCCAGGTATATCTTGGGCACAAAAGGTCAGTACAGGGAACAGTTGCTGAATAACAAGGAGAATGGTAGATACAGAGTGTTGTAATGGGAGACAGGAGAGCCTACCAGGGGCTTAAGGCTTGAGGGAGGAGGCAGGATTTAAGCAGGTGGCAAGGAGGTAGGAAAGGCATCCCAGATGGCAAGGACAATGTGGGCAAAGGCCCGGAGGCCAAATCATGAAGATTGCTCAGGAGACTTGAGTAGTGAGAGCCTCACTCTGGCCTTCCTCAGCTCATGTGAAGCTGGTCCTGCCATCAGAGTAGCAGAAATGAAACTGGCTAGCACTGCTACTGCTAAGAGCACAAATGAAACAGATGTTCGTCTCCAAAACAGACTGCTTTAATCTTCAGTGCTCAACTCTTAATGGTTCACCCAGGGACATGACCAAATGAGGAAAATTCATAACAAAGCCGGCCTTCTGGAGCTTCTTTGCTGGTCTCCCCTGTGCTGGATAAGCAGCAGGGCTTCCAGCTTCAGGCTTGAGCCTTGATGAAGGCAAGTCTCTGACAGGTGGGATCTGAAAAACTGAGTGGATGTGATCTATCATCTGCTTGGCTGTGATGGGAAGCCATCCAAATGGACTTTTCCACAGCTGGATGTTCCAGATGTTGGGCAGTTGCATCCAGCTGAGGATACACTTCACAGTAGAGAAGGAGACTGAGACAGAGATGTCAGTGGAGACAAAGCAAAGAAGATGTTTTCATGGTCATTAATGAGCTCAGTGCACTGCAGCTGGTTCCAGTACAGCTGTGGATTTCTGTCCCTACTGCAGTAAAATGTGTAGACAGGTGAGTTTAAAAGCCAACAGGGGTATTACTAGGAGGGAGGTCATGAGATATGTTAGGCACACCAAGGAAAGCTAGAAGTAGGGTACTGGAAAAAAATTTGGGGTTTAACTGAATAGCAAAGTGTAGTGGACAGTGGCACACCAAGGAAAACTAGAAGTGGGGTACTGGAAAAAGATTTGGGGTTTAACTGGATAGTAAAGTGTGGTGGACAGTGGACAGTTAGTGGAACTGTGCTTGAGTACTGATTTTGCCCTTAGTTACCTGAGCAATAGACATTGCATAAGACACTGAATTAGAGAATTCAGTGTCTCAGTTTCCTCATCTGTCAAATGGTGGTAAAGTATGAACTTCCGCATAGAGCTGTGATTGGAATCTGATGAGATTGTAAAAGTGAGATCAGTTTTGAAAGTAGTAACTATTTTTCAATAGCTTCTTTGTTCAGGACCTTGGATAGTGCCAGGTGCAGAGTAGACTATCTGGAATGAGTGAGTCCTGGCTTGAGTGAGCTCCTCTGATTGGTTCCCCATTAGAATTCACCTTCACCCCAATAGTCGCACATGAGTAATGCTGACCAAACTTGCTCTCCTTATACAAAGGGAACACCAGATAAGATCATCGTTCCCAGAAAGGATGCAAACGGTCAAGAATGAGGTCACCAATCTGCATTTCCTGGTTCACCTCTATGTGAGGAGAGCTGGCATCTGAATAGTGTCTGGACCCTCCAAGAAGCATGCTGGTGCCATTTTGTCAACACCCAGGTGTCAGAGGGAAGCTAAAAGTATTTTGAGCAAAGTACCCATGTTTCCTGGGAATTGGGCTCTTTCCAGAAAGCAGGGCCAAGTTCAGAGTGATGAGAAGAGAGGTACAGAAGTCAATACCTCAGCTGTTTCTGGAGAATTGTGGAACTTTCTCACCATTCAGAAGGGCAGAGAGTGTCCTGCCTGTGCCTCAGTTTCTCCTAACCACCTGTTACTACCAACACTAGCAGTCTAAGGTGAAATCAGACAGTAAATCTTGCATTCTCTAGCTCACTCCTCGGTCAGATCCTTGGACCACCAGCATGACCATCACCTGGGAACTTGTTAGAAGACCCAGAATGCAATTAGTTGGACCTTAGGAAAAGAGTACAAAGTAAAGGAGGACATCCAGAAACAATGAAGGGAAATATAGCTGAGCAGAAAAAGGAGGAAAGTCTTCAGAATGAAAGGACTCACTGAATTCCAGCCAAGATTAATTTCAAAAAGGCACACATCTGGAAATACTTCAGAGAAATTTCTGAACATCAAGGAGAGAGAGAAAGTATCTCTTCTAAACTTGAAAGAACATGTTGCATACAAAGCCAAAAGCATAGATTAGCATTGGATTTTTCTTCTGCAACATTGGAAGCTATAAGACAAAGGAATAATGTTTACAGACTCTTGAGGAAAGGGAATATAATCCAAGAATTTCAAACCCAACTGTCATATCATTCTTAAATAAGAGCAAATGAAAAATACTCATGTGATCAGAGGAAATTATTCAAGGAACTACTATCTAATGAGGATGAAATTAGAACAAAAATATTAAGGGGAAATAAAGGTGAAAGAAACAATAGTGAGCAAGGAGTTTAAAATATGGTTTTATAAGAAATATATTTATAGAAATATGGAGGTGAAATTGATAAGGAATGGTTGCACGAAGATGTAACAGAAAAATGTAAATAACAGGAAGCTGAATTAGCAATATGGGCATCAGATAAAATAGAATTCAAAGCTCAACACATTAAATGCAACAAAGAGTGATATTTTGTGAGCTTTTTTCCAACAGGTAGATAGCAAGAAAATAAGCCTTTGGGCACTACAGAATATAACAGGAAAAGTTTAAAGCTAGAACATCTGAAAACATAAGAAGGACCCTCCAAGGTATAACTTTGGAGAAGAAATTCAATTCACCTCCTTTAGAGTTTGACAAATCAAGCAGACAAAAATTAAGTCAAGGTAAAAAAGTTAATTTCAGGCACAACAATCTGCAAATCAGAAATCTTGATTCCGTATGTAAAACCTCTGACCACTGGACATTCTTCTCATATGTCCATGAAGCATTTGCAAAAATTGTTGGAGACTTGGCCATAAATAAAATTTTAATAATTTCCCCAAATGAAGAGATTTTATGAATACATTCTCTGATCATAGTTTAATAAATCTAATACTCTATAACCAAAACTTAATTAAAACTAAAATTACATTACCTTAAAATTAATAAAAGACATTTTATATCAAAACCTATAAATAAAGAAGATCTCAATAAAAATTTATGGTCTTAAAAGCTTTAATTGTTAGACAAAAAAGGCAGAAAAGTGTACGGTTTTAGAAAACAAAAACAATAAAATTAACAGAGAAAGTAAACAGGAATTAATAAAAATAAATTGAAATTAATTATATAGAAAACAAAACTCCAAAAGAAAAATAGAATAATGAAAAGCGAAAGTTGATTTATTTGGGGCACCTGGGTGGCTCAGTCAGTTAAGCATGTGACTTAAGGTTTGGCTCATGATCTCATGGTTTGTGAGTTCGAGCCCCGTATCGGGCTCCATGCTGACAGTATGGAGCCTGCTTGGGATTCTCTCTTTCTCTGCCCCTCTCACTCTCTCTCCCAAAAATAAATAAAAATTTTTTAAAAAGTTGATTTGTTCAAAAACCAATAAACAGATTGTTTTGATTAAGAAAACTTGTATCAAGAAGAAAAGGAAAAATAAAAATATAGCACAGGGATTGATAAAGTGGATTTAACCATAGATAAGAAGAAATTAAATGAATTTTCAGAGAATCACATATGCAACTTAGGGCAATAAATTTGGTCCTATAGAAGTAACGGTTTTCCTGGCAAAACATAAATTTCAAGAATTGACTCCAGAAGAAAGAAGAGACACGAGCATTTTAATAGCTGGTGAACACATTGGAAGAGTTAAGAAAAATCATGTTGAAAAAGGAAGCAGTTCTAGATCTTTTAACTATTGTCTATTTTACTTTCAAACATCAGATAATCCACAATTAACAGCCACTGTTCAAATTGTTTCAGATCAAGATATGTAAAACTCAGTGGGTTCATTTTAAAAAGCCAGCATAGGGCCCCTGGGTGGCTCAGTCGTTTAGGCGGCCAACTTCAGCTCAGGTCATGATCTCATGGTTCATGAGTTCGAGCCCTGCGTCGGGCTCTGTGCTGATGGCTCAGAGCCTGGAGCCTGCTTCAGATTCTGTGTCCCCCTCTCTCTCTGCCCTTCCCCTGTTCATGCTTTGTCTCTATGTCTCTCAAAAATAAATAAACGTTAAGAAAAAAAAAACTTAAAAAGCCAGCATAAGTCAAACATGATAAAAACAACTAAAAACCAATTCTACACATGATATAGATGCAAAAATTCTAATAACATTTTTATCAAATCGAATCCCCCGGTGCATTAAAAGAATGGCACACCAGGAAAAAACATCACTAAAATCAGGAGAAGCCAGGACTTTATTCTTGTCACTCTTATTCAAAATTGCAAACTTCTAACTAATGTGACAAGGACAAAGGGCAAAGTAAGTTCTATAAATATTAAAAGTAGTGACAAAATTATCTTTATTTGCAGAGAATAATCGTTAACTAAAAAATCCAGAGTCTACTAAAGAAAAAAAAATTGGAACTAATCAAGGAATTTGGTAAGGTGGCTGGATACAATATAGTGTTTAGTAAGACTGGCTTTTCTCTTACCAGCAACGTCTAGATAGAAATGAGGGGGGTGGTGCCTGGGTGGCTCCACTCTGTTGGGTGGGCCGGCTTTGGCTCACGTCATGATCTTGCAGTTCGTGAGTTCGAGCCTTGCATCAGGCTCTGTGCTGACAGCTCAGAGCCAGGAGCCTGCCTCAGATTCTGTGTCTCCCTCTGTCTCTGCTCCTCCCTTGTTCACACTCTGTCTCTCCCTCTCTCTCTCTCTCTCAAAAATGAATAAATATAAAAAAAAATGAAATGAAGGGGAAATCTCATTCACATTAGCTACCAAATTATAACGTATTTGAGAATACATTTAACAAGAAGGGCGTCATGCCAACATGAAAGCATAACTATAATATTTTATTGAAGGGCATAAAACTAGTTCTGAATAAATAGAAATATATACCATGTTTCTGGAAAGGAATAATTAAAATAATAAAAATGTAACGTTTCCAAATAAATACACAAATGTAATGCTACTCCACTCTGCATCACAGTGCCTTTTCTTTTTAATTAGACACACTGATTTTAAATTTCTCATCAAAAAATAAATGTGCAGGAATTGCCAAGATATTTTTGAGGAAAGAATAATGAATAATGAAGGGAAACTTACTCTACCAGATGTCTGCAACTTACTCTACAGCTACTGTAATCAAAATGGCAAGATACAGCACAGGAATCAATGCAGACCAAAGCTCAGTGATGTGCAGGGTTCTTGATTAATGACTTTTTTTTTTTTTTGCTAAGTGTTTCTCCCATTTCTTTTTATTTATTTATATGAAAACGTTTTAACTCCCATCTCTCCCATGTGCTGCCAGACCTTGAGCTCAAATCCTTTCTTGAGGTGTATTTAGTATCCCACTCCATGCAAAGTAACTAACAAGTAGGTGACTCTTCCATCTGAGCCTAGCAGACCATGAGAGTATTCAAGACACTTGCCTCCCTGAGCTCACGGAGAACCCAGGTGAGAAGTGTCCCAGCAGTACACATACCCGGAAGCGGAAGATCCCTGCATAGTGGCGTGAGAAGCTTTGGTCCATCAGAATCTTCTGCAGATGCTGTGGGTTTTGTGTCAAGGAGCCCAGCGCTGCCAGGAACCAGCAATCTCCTGTGAGGGGACATGAGCCACGAGAGGTCTACTGAACACATCTGGAAGCCCCACTCCACACATTTCACAGGTCTTTGTCACCAGAATCCATACATCTTCTTCTGAATAATGCATCCCTTTTCTGCCTGAGAGAAGGGAACTGGGGAAGGGTTCACAGAGGCCAGTTCTAAGCAAGACAGAGAAGGAGCTGGTGATGATGTGGGGTAGTGAATTGGGGGTGATGCGGTGGCTATGAGGAAAGTAAAGGGGTTGGGGGGATGGGGATGGTGAGGGAAGTCAAGGGAACCCCGTCCAGGGATGCCTGGGTGGCTTTTACTCGGTTAAGTGACTGACTCTTGATTTCAGCTGGAGTCATGATCTCAGGGTTCATGGGTTCGAACCCACTTCAAGCTCTGCACGGGCAGTGTGGTGGCCTGCTTGGAATTCTCTGACTCCCACTCTCTGCTCCTCTCCTGCTTATGTGTCCATGCTCTCAAAATAAAGAAATAAACTTAAAAAGAAAAAAAAAAAAAAGGAGCCCCAGCCAGGTCTCAGCAGGGCTGTTGGGCCAACCTGCCTTGGATTCTCATTTTTACCAGAGGTGCCTGGAGCTGAAGTTACATGAAATCTTGTTGCCAGTGTGAACAGTCCATCAACACAACACCAAGGGTGCCAACCTTGCCTCCTCAGTAGCTGGGGTAGAAATCTATGGGTCTGGGTGGGCACCTCCGTCCATCCCCCCCCAACCCAGAGGCTGACTTCAGGCTGCCTGCCCTGATCCAGGCCCAGGAGGAAAAACGTTGAGTCCTTACCAGCCTTTCCTTGTTGGATGTCAAATCTGCTTGCACCTTCCAGGATGAAGTGAGGTTCTGCTTTACCCTCTAACATATCCTGAGACAAGAGGGAGAAAAGTCATGAGCATCTTTCATTCCTCTTTGTCCCCGTGTGGTACCCAAGACATCACTCACTTAGCCTTTGAGGGGTAGAGGTTAATTCCTAAATAGGTGCTTAAAATCTGAGTTAGGAAAGTTTCCCTCATTCTTCAGATTTTATTGCTATCAGGAAGGCCGATGTCAAAGGGATGTGTATGCAACTGACAAGACAGGCAATAAACGTATAAGCAAAATGCAAGAAAAGATAAATATAAATAAAGGCTCAGGATCCTTACATCAAAGTCAGCCATCCTAGTCCCAACCAGCAGTGTTTTAGTAATAGGTTGTAAACAAACAAATAAAAAGATACATTTATTAGAGGACACTTTCATAAACATAATAAATCTCTCCTTGTGAAATGTCCTCTCTCAGCAGTAGGACATTCTGGGCTCCAGGTTCAAGTCCAGCCACATCCTCTACAGGATGCAAGATGTGCTACTCAGACCTTTGTCCACTCCCGGGCTAACTCACAAACTGATTCTAGAAGACCCCAGATACCTCGTCTTGAGTACTGTTACTTGGAGCCCAGTCCTGCCCCAACCTCCAACACACAGAGTGCCTGGCAGCCGCAGAAAGGGGTTTGCTAGAGGATTCTGTAGTGCTGCAATGTCTAGGGAGAACTCCCATTAGACACAAGGATTGTGAGAGCTCCCAAAGGGGCTCCCGTGTGTCGAGGGTCCCCAGGCAGACCTCAAGTATTCCCTACTGGAAGTCTGCAGGGCCACCCTCAGCACCCTCTCTGTGCAACTGTTTCTATGCATACATTTTGCATTTGCATACTTTGGTCATTGTTCCTTAACATTTCTTTTCATATTGACAAATAAGTCCCCAGAGAACAGGCCTGCAAAGTGGAAGTAGATTTATTTACTCAACGGCCATAAATGTACAGAGTCCTGTGCCTTGAGACGCCCGCCAGGCCCTTCAGAAACTGCCAGTTTCCTGGTGGAGATGCCAAGAGGCAAACAAAGGCGAGCATGTCTGCAAACACCTCAGCCCAGATTACCTAGGAGGGGTAATCAGCTCACTAAACCTGTTCCCACTGCCTCCTCTACAAATAACTGGCTGTCTCACCTTTGCCAGGAGAGGTGCACTCATGCTCAGACCCTCCCTGGGTGGAGGCACCAAGCCCACGTGCCATGTCCCCATATCTGGGCTCCAAGCAGGGCCCGCTGAGTAATAATATCTGGGTGGACATGGGGACCTCCCCCAACACAAGCCAGCAGCGCAGAACTCTCTACAGGACTGTGGAGGGAGGAGCATCCTAGTTCCAGAACAACTTGGGGCACTTCAACCAACTGTCCCCCCCCCCCCCACTTATACTGTGGAAAAGAAGTGAAGATCTCATTAGCGTTTGCTGTCAGTGAGAAGATGCTTAAGATCTTCCACTCACAGGAAGTAAAGGGAGAGGAGGCCAGTGGGCTTGGACTGGGAACAAAGATAGCTTTGCTCAGCTTTCCTAACTGGCCCGCAGCCCCAGCTCTCCTCTGCTGTTTGCTCGTCTTCCCTGCAGTGTGACTGCAGAAGGCAGGTGGGTGTGCTGAGAGTCATGGAGACAGACCTGGTGTGGAACCCTGCACTGCCTTCTCCCTGGGCGACCTTGAACCACTTCCTTGACTTAGCTGAGCCTCAGTCTCCTAGTGTGCAAAATGGTGACTCTGGTGATAAAGCCATAGAGGCACTGGCTGCCTTGCAGAGGTCTAGGGGCTTTCTTCCCACACTGTCTCCCACTAGCCTTGCAAAGCAGGAGTCTTTCTACCTAACAAATGAGGAAGGATGTGAATCCTTAGCGGGGCATCAGACAAGGTACATGTTCAATAAATATTGATTCTCTTCTTCTGTAATGTTTGCAAAATTAAAAAGGCCATACTCATAGACAAACCCAGAGCCTCAAATGCATTCATTATTAAACATGATAGAATAAAAACATGAATTAAACAGTCAACTCATAGATGTTAGAAAGACAAAAAGAATCTCAAATATAGGCAGAGAAAAAATGATAAAATAGGACAATTAGTGAATTCTAAAACAGAAAAACAGCAAAACCAATAAAGCAAATAACTCATTTCATTTAGGGGAGAAGGTTTACATAGATCCAACCTTTGGCAAATATGGTAGGGAAACCCAACTAAAATTAGAAATAAAGGGGCGCCTGGGTGGCTCAGTCGGTTAAGCGGCTGACTTCAGCTCAGGTCATGATCTCATGGTCTGTGAGTTCAAGCCCTGCATCAGGCTCTGTGCTGAGGGCTCAGAGCCTGGAGCCTGCTTCAGATTCTGTATCTCCCTCTCTCTCGGCCCTTTCCTTGCTCATGCTCTGTCTCTATGTCTCTCAAAAATAAAATAAAATAAAAAAAGAAACGTTAAAAAAATAAATAAAAATTAAGGAGGGCAGCTGGGTGGCTCAGTTGGTTGAGTGTCTGACTTCGGCTCAGGTCATGATCTCATGGTTCATGGGTTCAAGGCCCACGTCGGGCTCTGTGCTGACAGCTCAGAGCCTGGAGCCTGCTTAGGATTCTGTGTTTCCCTCTCTCTCTGCCCCTCCCCCACTCACGCTCTGTCTCTGTCTCTCGAAAATAAGTAAAAATGTTTAAAAAAATTTTTTTAAATGAATTTTTAGCTATATAAAAACATAACGTAAAATTCTATACGAATCAATTTAAAAGTAGTGATGATTATCTGACTAAAATTAATATGGCCAAAAATGATTCAAGTTGGTAAATAAACTTAAAAAAATCCAAAACTTTGCAATAGTATTTTCAAATGATCAAAGAACATCTCCCTGACAGCTCTGTAAAGGCTTCTAAGTACACATGATTTCCTGTGGAATTCTCTCACACTTTCAGGGGATAGACAACTCCTATATCACTTACGGTTTCAATGAAAAGAAAGAAAGCGAAGGAAGGGAAGGAAGGTCAGGAAGGAAGGAAAGATGGAAGGAAAGAAAAGAAGGGAAGAAAGAAAGATTCTGCCACCAGAATCTTTTAAGAAGCCAGCATAGCCTGGACAGTGAAAGCACAAGAACATACACATTATAAATTGATTTCACTTACGGAAATATACCAAAACAAAATACACAGCAAATGAATCAACAAGAAATTATTAAGACTAACCCACTATTATCAAGCAGGGTTTGCCCTAGAAATGAAGGATGCTAGGATGATTTCTTATCAGGATATATAATAATATAAAATAGCATTTACATGCACCAAAGGAGAAACCATTTATATCCTTCTAATAAAAGCCACAAAGGCATTTAATAAATGCACAACTTTCTCTGATTTACCAAAATGTTAAAAATTAAAATTAAAAAAATTATAGCTAATTAGGAACAGAAAAATATTTTAATGCTATGAAAATTAAATGGCAATTACTGCAAATCTATATTCAACATAAAGTTTATGGGCAAACATCGGAATTGTCTTCATCAATGTTGGGCACAAGACCAGCATCCATTTCTCCTATCCTCTGAGCTGCCCATTCCTTACCCACCCTGGGCTTTAGAGAGGTGCTAGATGATCTAAAAAGAGAAGAGGTAGGAAGAGATGGAAATTACACCCAGAAGCATTTTAGTCTGCTGGGCTGATTTGCTGAGAGAATAGGTAAAGATAAATGGATAAAGAAGATGTGAAACACACCCACACCTACACCCCTCTCCCCCCAAGCACTAGAATATTATTCACCAATAAAAAAAGAATGAAATCTTGGCATTTGCAATGACATTGATAGAGCTAGAGTATATTATGCTAAGCAAAATAAGTCAGTCAGAGAAAGAAAATACCATGATTTCACTCATAAGTGGAATCTAAGAAACAAAAAAATTATCATAGGGAAAAAAAGAGGCAAACCAAGAAACAGGCTCTTAACTGTAAATAACAAACTGATAGTTACAAAGGGGAGGTGGGTGGGATGGGTTAAGCAGGCGATGGGGATTAAGGAGCGCACTTGTGATGAGCACCAGGTGTTGTAGGGAAGTGTTGAATCACTAAATTGTACACCTGAAACTAATATTATACTGTGTTAACTAACTGGAATTTGAATTGAAACTAAAAGAAAAAGATGGCTGGGAAGACGGCAATGCTCTGCAGCTGTCACCAGGTGGGATGGGCACATCAGGGCAGTGAAGTGTGACAAGACTAGCAAGTAGCAGTCCCCACCCTGAGTGTGACTCAGAATCACCTGAGACCTTGGCAGCCATGGAGGGTGCTGGCTGCCACCTCCCACAACCTGGATTTAAATTTTTTTTTTATGTTTTTATTTATTTTTGAGAGCAGGAGAGACAAAGCATGAGTGGGGGAGGGTCAAAGAGAGAGAGGGAGACACAGAATCTGAAGTAGGCTCCAGGCTCTGAGCTGTCAGCACAGAGTCTGATGCGGGGCTCGAACTCACAGACCATGATATCATGACCTGAGCCAAGTCAGACACTTAACCGACTGAGCCACCCAGGTGCCCCCCACAACCTGGATTTAGTAGGTTAACCGGAGGTAGCGTTCAGGATTCACATGGTAACGCAGAAGATTCTGAGGCCCTGCCAGGGCAAGGGGGTAGGTTCAGGGAAGCTGAGAAATTTGACTGCAAACCCACAGGGAGTGGGCTATGAACCAGGCAACGTGGCTCCACGGTGCCCAGATCTCCCCCCCGCCCCAACCCAGACCATGTCTCTAGATAGGGGCTTCTCAATGTTCGTGCTCTCTGATTCTGCGACATGGGCTCTCTGGAGGCTCTGAAACATCATTTGTACAGAAGGAGGTTGTGATGGTTAATTTTATAACTTGACTGGGTCATGGGGTCTCCAGATATTTAGCTAAACATTAGTTCTAAGTATGTCTGTGTTTCCAGATGAGATTAACATTTATTTGAATAGGAATTCAATAAAGCAGATTTCTGATCCCAGTGTGAATAAGCACCATCCAATCCACTGAGGATCTGAATAAAACAAAAGGTAGAGGGAGAATATGCCCCTCTCTGCCTGACCAATATTGGTTATATCCTATAGGATATATAGATATATAATATATAGATGTGTACACACACACACACACACACACACACACACACACACACCCTATTGTTTCTGGGTTTTTTTGGAGAACCCTAATACAGAAGCCATCAGCAATAGTCATACTAAGTAATCTTTGCAACTTCTGCATTATGAAGTCCTTTCTTGAGGCAAATTTTGAGGCAATCTATTATATTATGGATGCCAGAAGCATCCATATATAATATATAATATTATATAATATATAATATATAATATTATATAATATATAATATATAATATATAATATATATAATGCAAGAACCCCTGGAATCTTATCAAATATCCTCTGCAAACTGGTACCAAACCAGGCATTCTCCTGCAATCACCTCTGGAGGGGTCTCTTCCAATGTGACATCTCTTGGTATATTTTGGAGAGATTCTTGCAATCATTTTGAAGGCTGCTCTTAGATGAGGCAACACCACACTTAGCATCTTGGCATTCAGACACAAGCTAAATATATCACTCACAGGGTGGCCAGAGTTCGGGCTGGACCAGGTGACAGTCACTCCCTTTACTATTTTTGCTAGAGAGCTTTGTTTTATTGGCATCAAAGGTCTTTGGCTCGATGGCATTTGTTTGCTGTCATCTTCACTTTGTTACCTTCTGTTACCTATTGCCTTCATAACCTATACCCCTGTGTCTACTTTGTTAACCCTTTCCTTTTCTGAAGAACTCATTTGTGTCCCAAGGTGAATCATTTCTAGTGAACAATCCTTTCAGAAACTCCACTCTGGCTACTTAAAAGATGAAAGTTGTTACCTGGGTAGGTGATACTTCATTTTGGGATGGCCACAGGCTGGGATCCCCAATGGGGCTGGGTTCTGAACTCTGGGCATCCATTAGACAGCATGTTTCGGGCCCACAGTCATTCTTCAGTTGAGAAGTGAAATGATTCTCACAAAGTATGGGGTCAAAGATGAATTTGCAATCTCTCAATCTGATACACATTGGTGACCCTGCTATGAATATCTGTATCTATGTTTTTGTACTGTCCAGTATGGTAGCCACAAGTCATATGTGGCTACTTTAAATTAGATTAAGGGGCACCTAGGTGGCTTAGTCGGTTAAGCTGTTGGTTAAACTGTTGATTTCGGCTTAGGTCATGATCTCAGGGTTTGTGGGTTTGAGCTGCATCGGGCTCTGTGCTGACAGTGTGGAACCTGCTTGGGATTCTCTCTCTCCCTCTCTCTTCCCCACCACTGCTTGCTGGCACGTGCACTCTCTCTCAAAATAAATAAAAAAAACTTTAAAAAACTTAAAATAAATACATACATACATACATAAATAAGATTAAAATTTCGATCCCTCAGTTGCATTGGCCACATTTGAAATACCCAATAGTCACATGTGACTAATGACTGTTGTACAGAACAGTACCAAAAGAACCTTTCTATCATCACGGAAAGTTCTCTTGGACAGTGCTCATCTACTGAACAAAGACAATAATATCTATCTCACAGGACTATTATGGTACTTAAATGAAATGTCATAGGTAAAGTGCTTAGATTCATACTTAATGCATGTAGGTACTTGATAATGGGATTTATCATTATTTACGAAATTAAAATTCTAAGAGGAAGTCACTCTAGCACAAACTTTCATTCAGGGAAATATCAAATAGATAAACCAGTCTAATTCTAAGCATTGTCTCTTGCTGACATTGGGAGGGGGGCGATTGTAGGCAGTGCTGAGGCTCATGAGGAGTTGGGTACTATCAGTGCCATTTGCTCAGTGCAGGGTCACAGGCTGTTGGAGAACCTGACTGCTTGCTACTGGGCAGGGGGAGGCATGTGAGAAGTGGGGTGGAAATTTCTTAAACAAAGAGAAGCTGAAAGAAGCAGAATATGAAGGAGCTTCTACTTCAAAGTTCCAGCAGCAAAATGGATTAGTTTGATTGTTAGAGGGAGGATAAGAAGAGGGAGGGAAGGAAGGAAGGAAGGAAAGGGGGAGAGAGAGAGAGAGAGAGAGAGAGAGAGAGAGAGAGAGAGAGATTGATGGGGAGAAAGAAAAGATACTATGGGACATTAAACAACTTTTCTATGCCAGGCATAGAAAGCTGAGTTTAGTTTTATGCCCCTGACTCTTGGGCTGTCAGTGACTCTAGCAAGCCCAGGTGAGTATTCAAGGTAGAACGATATCCATGATGGTTTGGCAGTTGCTTAGAGTATGGAGCTTCCCCATTGTCTTTTCAAGCCTTGAATATGGAGATGGCCTAAGGAGCCTTGGTGCCACCTCGGCCATTATACAAATGAACTTAATTTAAGGAGTGCCAGCCAGACCTCTGGACAGGACAAGCTCTAGAGTGGGAGGCAACCTTCTGAAAGTGGTGACAGGCAGCAGAACGTGAGAAGAAATTCACCCCCCACACTCCCTGTCAGCCTCCCCCTAGGACCTCAAATGGTTTCGTCTGACCTACATTTCTCTCTAAACGTGTTTGCTGAAATTAGCTGAGGGCTGACGCTGGCTGGACTGTGAATGCCCACGGATCCAAAAGACAGTCCCTGAGGCTGCTACCCTATGCCATTCCTCCCAAATTAATTATAGCAACAATAGCTAGTGTTTAGTAAGTGTTTGCAAGGTGCTAGACTCTAAATATTGTCTTCAGTTATTCCTTAAAATAATCATGTGAGGTACAGGTACAACATTTCATTCTTAGCCTCATTCTTTTTCTCCTAAAAAATGGAAAACAGGACACAACATAGAGATTGATTCCTGGTTACCCAGATGAGCTAGGAGTCTGTTGGTGCACAAAAATATTATTTGTGGCAAATAGGAACCCAGAACACAACATGAGCTTATGATGAGGTCTTACAGAGACAATGTAGTGTGGTGATAGGGGTATAGGTCTTGGAGACAGACTTCAGGTTCAAATCCCAGCTCTTCCATTTTGGGCATGTTACTTAACTCTGTTTCTATTTTTCATCTGTAAAATGTAGCTAATAATAGTACCTCCTTATAGCATTACTGTGAGGATTCAGTGAGTCAAAGCACCTGAAGTTGGGCCTGCCATATGGTCAGCACCTTGTAAGTGTTGGCCATTCCGACTAGGATTGAGCCACACTGGCATGGCTCCTCTTCCAAGGCTCTTCTCAGGCACAACTATAAGCTGTGACAGTTGAGGGTGTCACCATGTTGAAGGGGTGAATTCAGTGGCCTTCTTGTCTACCATCCTACCTGTTAAACCAGTCAACCTACGGAATCTCAATTGCACATATGGAATTTGAAACCCATGTCAGGGACTGTTAGATAAAGTCATTCCTTCATCCATTCACTCACTTAGTCACTCATTCAAATCCTAACGGAGTCCTGTTGGGTATACAATCCCAAGTGAAGGAAAGTGCAGTAGATGAAGGCTGGACTAACTGTCACCTTGTGCAGGTCACATCCCCTGTCTGAATCTGTTCTCTTCTCTATACAACTGGGAAAGAACAAAGGAGACCAAGTAAAACAGTACACATGGAAAACTCAGGAAAATACGATACAAATGTGAGCACTGTGATGAGGGACACAAAGACATTTATCTCCGCTTTTGGCTGAGGACAAGAGTGGGAGTAGGACGTATCTGCCTCTACCTGCCTCTATTTCAGGTTCCTGACAGGATTCTGTGGAAGTCATCTCACTTCTGTTTGCCTCAGTTTCTCCTTGCCCCAAAAAGACAAAATTTGAGATATTGCCAGAATCAGATAATAAGAAATTCTGAACCCTTCCTAAATAGCAATGTTATAAATTCTCCAACGCTATAAATACGGTCTCGCATCTATTGCTCAGCACCTTGTAAAAAAAAATTCTAAAAGAATCTCAGCTTCTAAAAATAACAAGGAGAAAAAAATATAACCCTTCCAAACTTTAAATAGAGTTCTCTGCTCTGCTCCCCTTCGGAGGGGAAGGCCAGAAGAAGAGGATCATTTCTGGGGACTTACTGCCTCTGGCTGGTGAGATGGATTCTAGAAGCCTGAAGCACCACCATCCGATCTCGGGCCCCACCTGCTCTCCACTCACCTCCTCTCCAAAACTACCAATCTGCCCCACATTAGGGCAAGTGTTAGTACTTCCAGAGTTTAATGTCCTATTCTATGTTATCAGAAAATATCCTTTTTTGTATAAACTAACCTAGCTTTATCAAAAGTGCTCAGTAGAGTGTTTGGCATTTAATCAGTGCTTGGTAACACTTGCTGATATCATAATCATTAGCTTACTAGACATTATCTTATTTTCTCTTGTTCTAGGTTCTGCTGGTTGCTTTTGGAAGCAAGAACAGGAGGATTGGGCATCAGGTTCCTCAGAGTTGTCCTTATCTGGATCTTTTGCATCAAAGCAACCCTAATGAGATTACAAGAATGGTGGGTGGGCTGAGAAATATTTCTTGGGAATGAATATAGTTTAGAAAAACCAACAGGGCTCATATTGCCACAAGGTTGAGTTAGTGGCCAACTGCTGGCACAGGGGAGGAGGGGGGAGTGGAATGTTGCCCTGAAAGATTCTCCTAATTTTGAGGTCTAAAATTCTTTTATAAGTGATCAAGCCTTTACAAGACTGACAATACAAATATAAATGGGAGAGGCGAGGCAATTATTTAAATTCATCCTATTGTATCAGTGACTGATATGATATCTTCCCTTTGACTAAATCCTAACAGGGGAAAAGAAAAAATAAAGATGGTGATACCTGAAGAGAATAAGGAGTGATGAAGACTGACAGATGGGCTCAGCTGTGGAGATGGAAGAGACTTGAGAGACCAACTACTACAATCTTCATACCGTTTCCCATTTCTCAGATGAGAGCACTGAGGCATGCAATCTAGCGATGTGCTCAGTGTTAGAAATGGGTTAGAACCCAGGAGTCCTGGTTCGTGGTACAGGGTCCTTCCATCCCAATGAAGATACAAGATTATAGCTGAGGGACCAGATAAATTTCATTCTCCTTCCTGTTTGGTTTGGACCATCCTTGAAAACCAGGCCACGGGCCCATCCTTCTTTCAGTGGGAGGTACCATGGCAGGTAGTTGAGAGGGACCAGGAGCTGTGTGTGTTTCTGGGGGGCTCACTCACCTTTGGTCGCTTCCACCTCAGGCTGGAGAGGTTTTTTCCCTGGAGCAGCTGCAGACCTATGGAAGAAATCTCTGCAGGGAAAGTCTCATCCTCAAATAGTAGGCCTCTGCTTAGGCAATGGTCCCGCAAGAAGTTGAAGTCTTGGCCCTTGAATTTGATGACAGGGGTCTTGGCTAGAGTTTCCTGGTGGTGTGCCATGACTCTCCTTAGAAGACGCCTAAGAGCTTTTCCTTCTGGTAAGAAAGAGAGATATATTTAGGGTTAAGCTGTCAAGTCCTTTGCATCATTAGATGTGAGCCTTGGAAAAGCACTCAGGTGTCTCCTCCCCCCCCGCCGACTTTACAAGCACGGGGACTGAGACCCCAAAATGTTCTGTCCCCAGTGACACATCTAGTTGGTGGGTGATCCCAGACTAGAATTCAAGCATCCTCTTCCCAGTCTAATTTTCAATCCACTGCACCAAAGAGCTACTCGGTATGCTCTTATGTGCATGAGAGACTATGGGGGGTGTTTGTACATTAATGAACATTTATTGAGTGCTGACCTGGTGCCAGGCACTTTCCTGCATGCTGGCAATCCAAAGATAAATACGACATGATCTTCATCCCTTAGGGGCTCATTACCAAGTGGGAAAGATAGATAAGACATTTCAACAACTAGCTATCATTCAACAGAAACTGTCTAATTAAAAATGTGTACAAAATCCTGTGGCTGTACAGAGGAGGGGCTATAAACTGCCAGGGAAAGTCTGGGATGACTCTCCTACAGGCAGTGACATTTGAATAGGGCCTTGAAGGAAGGAGACTGTACCAGGTGAAGAACTGGGTGTGTGCGTGTATGTATATATGTGTGAGTATGTATATTTGTGTATATATAAATATATATATATATATATTTATATATACACACACACACACACACACATTATTCTCTATTTAATTTAGCATAGCAAGTGCACGGAGGCCAGGGAGTTGGATTGGAAATGTCATGGGTGTTAGAGAGAATGGAGGGGTGGGCAGTCTGGAGGGGTCAGTGGGCTGGGGGCTGGGAATAGGGAATGTTGGCAGAAAGGCCAGAAATCAGGTTGGAAAGCTGGATTATGACATTTTTTATGCCCTGCAAACACTTCAGGGGCATTGAAAAAGGTAGGTCATGATCACCTCCCTGTAAAGGATTGTGGAGTGAGTTGAAGGCCACATGGAGGGGATGGATAGGGACTGAGGCAAGGAGGACGTTAGGAAGCTGCTGCATGTGTTCATGGGAGGGACAGTGGTAGAGCATTAGTGAAAATGGTGGAGAAACAGATCCCAGAGTCATTTTATAGGTAGAACCAATAGGATTCCATGATGAATCAAATACAGGGTTAGGGAAAGGGGAAGGGGAAGTGAGATGGGGGAAAAGAAAAGGGAGAGTGGTGAACAATCAAATGGGCTTTAAAGTTTGTTTTCTCCTTTCACCACCTACCTATGAGTTCCACAATATGGAGTTAGAATTCAAGTCTGCAACCTACTTCTCCACCTGTACAGATGAACGATACCAACCTTATAGGGTTTGTTGTGATATTTAGTGAGGTTCGAACTAACATACTGAGCAGAGTGGCTGGCATAGAGTAGGCACACAATAAATGTTGGCCTTCCAATTTCCCTAAAGATATGTCAAGGAAATCTGGGATTTCTTATTCAGGAAGCCATAGGGGTGTGACCCATGCCATTGACCAAAATGTGTACCACATCGTCCATCTGTGAGGAAAGTTGAGTTGCATCTGAATTCTGAATCCACACTTACTGGCTGTGGGACTTGAAAAGCCTCCTCAGCCATTAAAGGAGTGCTTTTCAAACTTCTTTGAGCAGGGCACAGAAGACCCCAAGACCACAAGACCTAGGGACCTATCCATTCCTGCGTCACAGTGAAAAAGGAATCAAGTGATAATAAAGAACTAAAGAGGGAAATAAATGAACAATTCATGAAGAATATGAGCTTACATTCAAGATCTTGGATCATACAGGAAAAAAAAAAGAACCCATACAAACTTAAAATAACTTAGCAATGTTCTTACAGTTAACATATAATTATAATATGTTGTAAATTATTTAGATAATATAAATTCATAGCCGAAATACCATCTATAAAATGTCACTGTACATGCATATGTAGAGGGAATTATTCATAGAAATGCCTAGCAAACTAGATAAAAATAATTTATATTTGAACTATTAGGTTGGACAATAGGAAACTGCCATTTTTTTAGGCCAAAAATTGTTGAGGGGTGCCTGGGTGATTCAGTCAGTTAAGTGTCCAACATTTGATCTCAGCTCAAGTCATGATCTCAAGGTTTGTGAGTCCATGAGTTCAGCCCTACTCCCTTGTTGGGCTGTGTGCTGATGTGTGGCACTTGCTTGGGATTCTGTCTCTCCCCCCTCTACCCCTCCCCCTGCTCTCGTGCACACACACACACACTCTCTCTCTCTCAAAATAAATAAATAAACTTAAAAACTTGTTGAATACAGTCCATTTCATATGGTTTCACCTAAGGTAAAAATGTTTCATTTAGTTTAGCCCAATATGTTACTTACGTTTCTTTGGTCAAGTTCCTGGAAAATAACAGGTGAAAATATGTCAATATACCTCACCGCTTACTACAGGTTTAAGAGGAGAGCCCACCACAGATTACATAAAAAGCTGAAATAACAGTAAGGTATCATTGAAGAGCAAGAAAACAGTAATAGAAATTGATTGCCAATTCAAGACAAAGGCAATGACACCTGATAATGGAAAGTTGTGAAAATTATGGGTCTTTCAGCTTTGCACATGCTTGGCAACAGTGAAACCAAGACAGCATTGCCAAGTCACCTACCTCTCAGTAAAATATTGAATGAGTATGTGATAAACTCCAGTATTGAGCTAATTTTAGTTTAGGAAACCCAAATAGTAGTTACTCTTATAACACAATTATGAGACAGCCTTTAATTGCATTTAAAAGCGACCGAAGATTTTGGCTTGACTTCTCCATCAGAATCTTGCCAAGGCTTATGTTTATGGATCAGTTCCCAGGCCATCTGTAGGGCCCCCACTACTCACTATGGCATAGTGGACTGGTTGACTTTAGGGATCCTTGTGTAAGCCTCGCTTTCCTCATTTGTGAAATGATGACAATAACGTGCATGTTATAGAATTGTTTTAAGACTCAGATGAATCTGTGCTTGTCAAGCACTTAGCACTGTCGTTGGTAAACAGAAAGCAGTCAATAAATAGTCATTATTAGCATGATTGTTATGATCATTTTGATTATGAAAGTGCTATGCAGAGAGCCCCACACCTTTGGAGATGAGGACTTGCTCTTATGAATGACAGCTAGTCTCAGGGGAGCTGCAGGGGTAAGGCATCACATGCATGTGCCTAGCTTTGCTACTGCTCTGCACCCAGTAACTGAGAGCCCAGGAAGGAAAGAAAGACTCTGGGGACAGGCGGCAGGCCTGGGTGTCTGCTGGTGGAGGAGGCAATCCACTGCTCTGGGAGAGAAGATAACTTTGCTGGGAAGAAGAGAAAGCAAGCAGGCAGGCAGGCAGGAGAGGGAACCTCCCTCCTCTATGCACAGACCTCACACCTACCAGGTTCACCCTGTTACCCCCTGGGTTGCTTATGGCTTTTCCAGGGAACAGCCTCCAGACTCATTTTCTCAAGCAGGAAGGGTCTATATAGAACTTGATATTTCACTTTTGTGTGCAGCAGAAAAAGCCAACCACTCTCTCTCTTACCCTGTAATTTTAGGGAAGGATTTTTTTGGCTTATTTCTTTCATTTTTCCATCCTGCTTCACTGTGAAAGATAAACAAGGGCAGGAGAAGACTCAGCTGGCTTAATTAAAAAAAGAGAGAGAGAGAGAGAGAGAAGTTCTGCTTGCTGGTCAGGACAAAAATCTGTCTTACCTCTGGGTTATTTCTCAAGTCTAGCAAGAAAAATGGCACAAGAGGAGCTACAAAAAGGGCAAAACATAGTTTACATAAGGTCCTTAATGTGAGAGACTGCGAGCTAATGAATCAAGCTCAGAACTAGGGTGAGAAGCAGGCAAGAGATGCGATTGGTGTCTATAAAACTTGGTCCACTCCCCTCAACATTTATAAAGTAAGTTTCATTCAGTCCTTCCTGTGTCCTTTGCTGAGCTGGGTGACTGTCTTAGTCTGTTCTGCCTATAACAGAATGCTGCAGGGTGGGTGCTTAAGCAATAGACATTTATTTCCTCACAGTTTTGGAACCAAAAATCTAAGATGAGGATACCAGCACGGTCAGGTTCTGGTGAGGATTCTCTTTCTGCCCTACAACCACCTTTTTGATGTGTCCTCACATGACAGAGAGAGAGTGCGCATGCTCTCTCCCTTGTCTTATAAGGCCATGGTCCCGTTGGATTAGGGCCTTCCTCTTAGGACCTCATTTAACCTTAATCATCTCCTTAAAAGTCCTACTTCTAGAAATAGTCACAGTGGGGATTACGGTTTCACCATATGAATTTGGGGGGAACACAATTCAGTCCATAGCTGTGACTAACCCTAGGCTGTTCCAACAACTTTCTGGCCCTGGGTGCATATTTTAGGCAGTGTGCAATCAAAGAGGAAAGTGGGTATATCAGGGAATAGGTAAAGGATGCCGGTAAACACAGCTGAAAATGACACAACAACACTGAGTATATAAACATTATTCAAATTTGTGGAAAGATGATAAGGGTTCCTGAATGGCAGAAATGTCTTAGATGATAGTATCTTTGGTCTGTCAGCACCTAGTGCCAGGCCTGGCACACAGTAAGTTTTCTATAAAATTCTTATAAGTGTTGGTGGAATGAATACCACACATCAGCTATGTTCAAGTGTGTTCTGTGGAGCAGAAGCCTCCATAAAGAACAGATTAGGAGGTCAAATGGTTTGGAAAATATTTCATATCAATAGTCCTTATGGAGATTCACAAAAGCTTCTTCCAAAAACTCTTCAATAAAAAAACAAAAACAAACAAACAAACAAACAAAACACTTATTTAAGTTTGCTTTCAGGGTTTCATACAAACACAGCCAGCAATTCTTTTTATTGGAAAATTCCTATTAACAAATGGGAAAGGTGCAAAAAGTTAAATGATTTTGGAAGATCCCAACTCAAGTCCTCACTCTGCCCCTTATTAGCCACATGATCCTGAAAAGTTTTCCAAGCACTTAGTACCTCATTGAAGGTGAGCTCGAATGCATAGTATGAATTTAATTGGGTTGATTCCTGCTTTTGTTTTTTTAAATCAATGTTGTCCAGAAAATCATAATAGAACACAAAGTCTACATAACATAACATTCACTTTGTCCAGGATATAATCATAAACTACTCAAATTAAAGAATTATGAAAATATGACCCATTCTCAAGAGAAAACACAACTGGCAGGTGACAACTTTGCAATGATCTAGATGTAGAAATTATCAGAAAAAAATTTTACAGCAGCTATTATAAAATAAAGGAAAGCATACTTGAAATGAATGAGAAGATAGGCAATTTCAATGTAGAAATGGGAGGTATAAAAAAGAAACCAATGGAAACTTTAGAGTTGCAAAATACAAAGTTTGACACAAAAATTCACTGGGTGGGCTTAAAAGAAGAATGAAGATGACAGAAGAAAAAGTGAAATAAGAACAAAGAAGAAGATAGAAATTATCCAACTAAAAAAAAATAAATGAACAGAAAAAATAAGAACAGAGCCTCAGATGGACATGTTCTACAATATCAAAAGGTATGACTTATGTGTAATTGGAGGCCTGGGAGAAGAAGATCAAGGCAGTAGAGGAAAAAATTTTTTGTAGAAATGGTCAAACTCTTTCCAAATTTGGAGACAAACTTTTGAATCCTGTTTTTTTCTCTTATTCTTTAAAATGCATATATGTGTTTAAAGCAAAAATGATAACATTGTCCGGAGAGGTTTCAAAGTATTCAGATATCATTCATATGACCACTATAATGTAAGGAAGAGTAGAAGGGAATTAAAGGGAGCTATATGGCTGCAAGTGTTCTGTATTTTACATGAAGTGGTACAATAGAATCAGGAAGATTGAGTATGTATATTATAATCTCTATAAAACCGCTAACAAAATAATAAAAAGAGATATAGCTCCAAAAAGACAATAGATAAATTAAAATGTGATACTAAAACATACATGTTCAAGTAATCAAAAAAAAATCAAAGAGAGAACAGTGGATAAACATACAAAAAATAGACATAAATCCAAGTATATCAATAATCACATGTTAACTTTGGTTAAAAGGCAGAGATTTATAAAGGAGATAAAAAAGCAAAACTCAACTATACACTGCCTGTAAGAGACACACCTTAAATAAAAAGACACAGATAATTTGACGGTAAATGGATGAAAAGAAGTATGCCATGAAATCAGTAAGTATAAGAAGTCTGAGGTGGATATTAATAGATTGATCGAACTGACAGTGTTGCTATAAACAGTATTGCTAAGGATAAAGTGGGCATTTAATATTGGTAAAAATGATCAGGAAGAAACAAAATCATTAATGTGTAGGCATCTAGTAATACAACCAGGAAATAAATTATTCAGCATTTAATTCATATTTCAGCAATTAATAGGCCAACTAGACAAAAATTCATATTTCAGCAATTAATAGACAAACTAGACAAAAATTTTAAAAATCAGTGAAAACATAAAATGTCTGGATGACACTGTCAATCACTTTGACTTAATTGGCACATACACTCTACATCTAAAAACTTCAGAGTATACATTCTTTTCAAAAGTATGAGATATTCACCAAAACAGACAATACATGGGGCCATAAAACCATGTATTTCCAAGGACCGAATCACACAGAATATTCTCTAACCATGACAAAATTAAAATTAGAAGTTAATATCAATAAGATAGCTAGGGATCCCCAAACACCTGGAATTAAACACACTTCTAAATAATTCATCAGTCCAAGATGATATCATGAGGGAAATAAGAAAACCCACAGAAAGAGAAGGAAGTAAATAATACAGACAAGAGCAGAAATTCATAAAAGAGAAAAAGAGTAGAGAAAATTAGCAAAGTAGAACTTTTTCTTTGAGAAGTTCAACAAAATAGATAAACACAAAACCAAAGAGGTCGAGGACAAAAGAGTGGGAATACAAATCACCAATATTGTCACTGATAAAGAGTTTATCATCACAAATCCGATAAATATTAAAGAGTTTATAAGAGGCTACTACGAAGAAACTAATGTGAAAAAATTTACTATGACATGAAATGGATGAATTTCTTTTTTTTTTTTTTTTTTAACATTTATTTATTTTTGAGAGACAGAGCATGAGCAGGGGAAGGGCAGAGAGAGAGAGAGGCAGATGCAGAATCTGAAGCAGGCTCCAGGCTCTGAGCCATCAGCACAGAGCCCGATGCGGGGCTCGAACTCACAAACTGTGAGATCATGACCTGAGCCGAAGTCGGCCGCCTAACCGACTAAGCCACCCAGGCGCCCCTGAAATGGATGAATTTCTTGAAAAATAAAATGTATCCAAGTTGACCCAAGAAGAAACAAAATTTGAATAACCCTATATTTGATCAGGAAATCGAGTTTGTTACTAAAAGCTTCCCCCAGAGAAAGTCCCAGACCCAGGTGATTTCACTGGTGAACTCTCTTACGCTTTCCAGGTCAAAATAGCACCGTAGTTCTTCAAAAATTGGAGAAGGGAAACACTGCTGACCTTACTTTATCAGGTCAACAGGAGACTAACAACAAAGCCTTGTGAAAGAATCCACACCTCAGAAAAAAAATTATAGATCACTATTCCTCACGAAGAGAGATGGCAAAGATCCTTCGCAAAATTTCATCAAATCAAATCCAACAATGTAAAAAAGAAAAGAGAAAGAATAGTACATCAAGGCTCAGTGGGATTTATTTCAGGGATGTAAGATTGGTTTAACACTTAAAAAAAAATCAGGTGTTATTAACCATATCTAAAAGCTAAAAAGAAAACCAATAATTAAATTAAAATTATTTGACAAAATTCAACATATATTTATGATAAAAACTCTCAAAGGAGAGTTACCTAGAAAAAGTAAAAACATTCTCAATTTAAGGAAGGGCATCTATAAAAATCTACGGCTAAAATCATACTTAGTGACAGAAGAGTATTTTTCTCCATTATGATCATAGTTAAGGCAAGAACGCTCACTGTCACTACTTTTTTTTTTAATTTTTAAAGTTTATTTGTTTATTTTGAGAGAGAAGTGCAAGCAGAGGAGGGGCAGACAGAGAGAGGGAGAGAGAGAGAGAGAGAGAGAGAGAGAGAGAGAGAGAGAATCCTAAGCAGGCTCTGCACTGCTAGGGCAGAACCCAATGCAGGGCTTGAACCGACTAACTGTGAGATCATGACCTGACCCAAAACCAGAAGCCCAACCAACTGAGCCACCCAGGTGCCCCTGTCATCACTTTTTTTTCTTTTTAGTGTTCATAATTACCACTTTTATTTAACACTGTATTGGAGGTCCTAGCCAGCTTATTAAGAAAAGGCAAAAAATATCAGAAAGAGGAAAAATGGTCCTTATTTGATATTTTGATTGTAGAAAATGCTAGGAAATCTACAAAATAACTACTAGAATTAATTTGAATTTAGCAAAATATAAGGTTAATATAAAAAAATCAGTTATATTATTATATACTAGTGGCAGACGATAGGAAAACAATAGCATTCTATTAAAAAATACTTGAGGAAAATATCTAACTCAAGACACCCAAGCTCTCTGCACCAAAAACTATAAATCATTGCTGAGAAAAATTAAACAGACATAAGTAAATGGGGAGATGCATCAGGTTCATTAATTGGAAGTCTTAGTATTTCCAACACGGCAATTCTCTCCAAATGTATCTACGGATTCAATACAACCCCAACTGATATTGTTGAATGCAAGAAATTGAGAAGCTTACTCCAAAATTTACACTTAAATTCAAAGGACCTAGAAAAACCAAATAATTTTTTTTTAATAAAATCTTGGAGGACTTAGCTAACCCAACTTCAACTGGCAAAAAGACAATTAGATCACGGAACACAGTGGAGAATCCAGAAACAGACAACAATGTAAATCATCAATTAATTTTTGACAAAGTTTCCAATTGTCCAAAGTTTCCAAAGATTCAATGGAGATAGAAACATCTTTCAAAAAAGATGATGATGGATCAACAGGATACCCTTATGGTAAAAAAATACAAAACAAAGAAACATGGATCCTTACTTCATACCATATACAGAGATCAAGTCAAAATGATCACAAACATGAAGATAAAACTTAAAATTATAACACTTTTAGGGGTGCCTAGTTGGTACAGTCGGTTAAGTGCCTGACTCTTTATCTCGGCTCAGGTCATGATCTCACTATTCATGAGTTCGAATCCCCCCTTGGGCTCTGCTCTGACAGTGTGGAGCCTACTTGGGATTCTGTCTCTCCTTCTCTGTGCCCCTCCCCTGCTTGTGTGTGTGTGGGCTCGCATGCTCTCTCAAAATGAATATATAAACAAAAATATTAAAACAATTATATTAGAAGAAAACAGAATCCTTGCATAGAGGAAGACACAGGAAGAATGTTTGCAAACTTAGGGGTTGGAAAATGTGTAACTGACAGAACACAAAAAGATGAGACTTACAAGAAACAAAATGCATCCATCCGTTAGACTTTATCAAAAGTGTGAAAGACACTATTAAGAAAACAAAAATGCAAATCACAGACTAAGAAAAAATATGTGTGACACATGTATCAGGCGAATGACTTGTACCCAGAATATACAAAGAACTTTTTTAAACCAGTAAGAGAAAAAGAACCCTTTAAAAATGGTCTAGGGGCACCTGGGTGGCTCAGTCGGTTAAGCGGCCGACTTCGGCTCAGGTCATGATCTCGCGGTCTGTGAGTTCGAGCCCCACGTCGGGCTCTGTGCTGACATCTCAGAGCCTGGAGCCTGCTTCGGATTCTGTGTCTCCCCCTTTCTCTGCCCCTCCCCTGCTCACACTCTGTCTCTATGTCTCTCAAAAATAAATAAACGTTAAAAAATTTAAAAAAAAATGGTCTAAATATGAACACTTCACCAAAAAACAAAAATGGGCAATTACCAACATGAAAAAACGCTTTACATCTTAAGTCATCAGGGAAATGCTAATTATTACTACAATGAGATAGACACCACACACCTATTAGAAAGGCTAACTTTTCAAATGCTGACCATACTAAATGTTGGTAGGGAGATGGAACAATGGAAACTTTCATACACTATTGGTGCGTATGCGACATGGTATGACCACTGAGTGGAATTTCTGGGTTTGTCCATGCACATATTCAACTTCGCTAAATATACCACATTATTTTCCAAGGTTGTACCAATTTATAATCTCACCAGCAATGTAAAAGAATTCCCATCGCTAAGTCTCCTCACTAGTACTTGGTATTGGCAAGCTTTTTATTTGTACCCATCTGATGGGAGTAAAATGCCAACTCCTTGCAGTCTTAATTTATGTTTCCCTGCTTACTGGTGAGACTGAGCATCTTCCAATATGTTTATTCTTCATTCACATTCCCTCTTATGTGAAATGAATATTCATATCTTATGCCCATTTGTCAATGGCGTTGTCTTTTTCTTATTGATTTGTGGGAAATCTTTATTACTTTGGCTAGTCATCTTCTCCCAGTTGGTAGCTTGCCTTTTTACGTCCTTTACTGTGTCTTTTGATGAACATAGATATTCTTCATTTTATACAAATATAAATCTGTTATGACTATTTGCTTAGAAGTTTAATTTTTATCAATTTTATAAACTTTGGGAGAGATTCTCTCTTTAAAACAGGAAATTTAGGGGCACCTGGGTGGCTCAGTTGGTTAAGCATCCCACTGCTGCTCAGGTCATGATCTCGTGGTTTGTGAGTTCGAGCCCCACATTGGGCTCTGTCCCGACAGCTCAGAGCCTGGAGCCTGCTTTGGATTCTGTGTCTCCCCCTCTCTCTGCCCCTCCCATGCTCATGCGCTGGTCTGTCCCTGTCTCTCAATAATAAATAAACGTTAAAATAAATAAATAAAATAAAACAGGAAGTTTATTTGCAATTAACACATTCATTCTCCTAAAGCATGGATTTAAATTTTTTTATATAATTCTGTAATAATATGTTTAAAAAGTATGATATTCACAGCAACATTCTGAAATGGGCAAAGAAACACTTTGAATAGTTAGGAAATGATGCTTAGGTTTCTAGAAGCAAAGATCACCTTATCAAAACCAATTACATAACTTTCCCTCTTTTTCTCTTTTCCCCCTCCAAAAATAAAGTTCCTACTTTAGAGGAACAGAAGAATGCCACATATATGTGGTTATAGGACTTGAGATATATAGAGAACATAGCTTGATTTTTTGGAAAAGTATTTGATAAAATTTCTTTTTTCCCTGTATATAAGGTAGTAAAGCCAGACTAGACTGTAGTATTGCATGGTACAGAAATACAGTGTAGTATATAGCACAGGAGAGTATACAGAATCACAGTCTGAGCCAGGAATTATGAATGAATAATTTTGGATAGTCTCAAAATCATTGTTCTGTGACAATCACACAACTGTGTCTCTTGTTCTGTCCTGTTTGACATTTGTATCTTGATCCTGGATGAAGATGTTGACATGAAAATGAAGGTATGTTTCAACCTTTTCATCATTTTTAATGATATAAAGGAAGAACAGTGATCCAAGCAGATGGCAGATTTAAAATTCTAAAGGACCTCCAAGCTGAGAGGATGCAAGTTACCCAGGGAAACTGCAAATCTGTCTTCTCATTTAAAAGTTAACTGTGCAAGTAAATAGTGAGTGGGATTTGCCTTGGCTCAGTTTCATTTTGAAAAGATTTTGTACGGCTTACTTGGCTTCCTATTGTGAATGAGGCAACGTGGTGAAAGACGTGCCTGCTCTGAGCTCCTACCACAGCAGGAAGGCGCTGGTGTAGACACCACGGGAGCTCCTGGTCCTGGACAAAGCTGCTCTTGACCGCTGGTGGACATCTAGTCCACTGTGTTCGGTTCTGGGGGTGGGGGCCACATTTTAAGCAGCACATCAGCACCCTCGATGGTAGCCAAAGCAGGGTGTTAGGTGAGCACAGGGCACCTGGCCGGGACAGAGCCTTTTGTGTGCAGGCAGGGGTTTCCTGGTGCACAGTTATATCTGCCTGGAAAAGATAGGGATTTTTTCTAATGGCACAAAAATGCCATCAACTAAACACACAAGGAACCTAGAGATCACTTCCTGGGAAGTTTGAAATCTAGAAATGTTCACTGGGAGACAGACAGACCAAGGGACTTACAGAGACTATAAGACTCAGCCTAGAAGTTCTGTTCCCAGCCATCCAGTATAATCCTGGTCTGAGAGAGCTGGGATTCAGCCATCCCTGGTCCCACAATCAAGCTCCCCATTGCTGTTTGTCTGACCTCCCCCCCCCCACCGGATTATGTTCCTATTCAGAAAACTGGGTTTTGCTTGTCCTTTTAAAAAATAATAATAATTTTTAAAAAAAGACCCCATGGGATGGTAGTCAAGAACATGTGGAATCAACCTGAAACTTGAACTTGACTTCAGATATTGCTTAGTGACTGAGCGACCTTGAGCAATGCTCTATCTGAGCCTCCTTTACTTACAAATAAAATGGGCTGCAGGTGATGGTAATAAAACCAGCCTCAGAGCACAAGGTAGGTATTAAATACCATCATCCTTATAAAGGGCTTCGTGTGGGAAATAAAAGGGCTGTGTGGTAGGTCTCCTGATGATCACTCTGTCAGGCTCTCCCCAAGTGCCCACTGCCCTATCCGTGAACTTGAGCCCAGGGGCCAGGGCCCTGTAACAGGCGACGGGCATGCCAGGCATTAGGCAGTTGCCTCCTGGACTTCCAATAGTAGTTTTCTCCAGGTCCCCGGATGGTGCCCAACAGCCCAGCACATGTGGTTGTTGAGCACTTGAAATACAGCAAGTGCAACGAAGGAACCGAATTTTAAATTTTATTTTATTTTAATTAACTTACATCTAAATTTAAAGATCTACACTTGCTAGTGGCTGCCTTATTGAACAGTGCCAAAGATCTGTTAATGGCATGAAGGACCAGGCGCGCTTTCCAGCGGCGATACTCCAGCTGAGGTCGGATAAACTTAAAAGAGGGTGGTGAAGAGTCCTCGCACTGGACAGATCCTTTCAACTTGGACCTGCTGGGGTTCTCTCAACTGCTTTTCCTCAACATCCAAGTTTGGCCACCAAATCGTCCAGTCGCTTTCTGCCACTGAGCGGGTAGGAGTGGCCAGCAGCTCTGCAGGCTTCGCAGTGACAGGTGCAGGGGTTTGTGCCTCCAGGAGGAGCGTAGCACGTTCCAGCAACAAAGGGTGATTGGGCGATTCTGTTTGCATTTTGTTTTCAATCAGCTAAGAAACGGGAAGCCCTGAGTTCAATTGTTCCCTGCCTGGGAGTGATGCACACAGCTCTCTCCTGGCTGGTGTTTTTCCGAACAATGGAAATAAATCTGATGTAATGTAGCAGAACACGACAAGGGATGGTTTTCCCCTTAACAAATACTCGTTTGAAATGGTGCCCAAACCCTGCACGAGGAGCGATCTATTTCCCACAACAGTGTTCCAGCAAAACCCATTACTAATTCCACAACTCAAATTAAAACTAACAGAGCTTGAAGGCTGGGGCTGACACTCTCTCTGCTGACAAGGAGCAAGAAGCAGGGTGGGGGAAGGGGCCCTGCGCACTCGCGTGTGTATGTGTTTAATTACACTGTTTAACACATTGAGAATAATTTAGCCACCCGAGTGGAGAAAATAAGGCACTTAACTGCTCTCTGGCGGAAAAAAGCCCCGTGCAAACCACTTTCAGCTCTGTGACACCTAGGCACACTTCAGGGCTTTGTAGAGAGAGCAGGGGAAAGGAGAGAGAGGTAGATAGAATATGCAAGAGGAAGGGGGGGAAGGGGAGGGGGAGAGATGGGGCAAGAAGAAACAGAGAGACGGGAAGAGGAGGTAGGGGGATAGAGAGAAAAGGGGGATTTTGTACATATACAAATCAACTGTGAGTTGGGAAGGCCCAGGACCGTTTCTCAAGGAGACCTAGGAGGAGGTAGTGTGAAGGTGAAAATGAACATAAATTGTAGGTTTTAAAAACCTACACCAGTGCTTCCCCTGGGTCACTCCCCCACTTCAGAATCATCTCAGTGAGTTTCCGTGCCTTTGTGACCTGAAAGCCAGGAGTGGGGTGTGTGGCCCCTAGAAGGGCAGGCCTCAGAGGAAGATTATGTGGGCTCACTATGCAGGAGACACTGAGGCTTAAGAGCAAGGAAGGGGGGGCGCCTGGGTGGCTCAGTTGGTTAGGCGGCCGACTTCGGCTCAGGTCATGATCTCACGGTCTGTGAGTTCGAGCCCCGAGTCAGGCTCTGTGCTGACAGCTCAGAGCCTGGAGCCTGCTTCGGATTCTGTGTCTCCCTCTCTCTATGCCCTTCCCCTGCTCATACTCTGTCTCTATGTCTCTCAAAAATAAATTAAAAAAAAAAAAAAAAAAAAGCAAGGAAGGGAAGTTCAGCCAGCATTTAGAGAAGACTCCTATCCAGCTGCCAGCTTCAAGGCTGGCAATGTGGCCTGCGAGCAGAGCACGGTCCCCGCCAAGGGGCATCTTTTCTGTTTCATTAGGGCTGAGAGGGGTCTGAGGTCATCACCCACCAAGGGCACCAGGAGCCAGAGAAACGCAAGAAGGCTCTAGCATGGCTGTAGATTTAGAAAGCTCCCAGATCTGTTACCAGAGAAGAAAATGCTCAGAACTATCCGTTGCCTTCCAGGGGCTCTGGGCTCAGCCTCGGGGCTGACCGCCAAGGAAAAGAGAGGGAGAGAGCCGGAGCCGCTCTGTGGCCCCATCCTCCTTGCTCCCTGGAGCCCTCGACATGGAGACCCAGCCTCTTCTGGGACCCAGAGTCTCAGGGGGCTCAAAGACCTCATCGGCTGGGTCCCTCCCAGGAGCTTCCCTGGGGGAACAAAACGATCACTGACCAGACAGAAGGGAGTCTGTGAGCCGCAGGCAAACTGCCTCCTCCTCGTGCCTTTGGAACACTCAGAAGGCTGACTTCCTTTTTGGGGCTTTTCAAACTATTATGTTTTGTGTTTCTGGAACTGAGAATGTGGGTTCCCTAAATGATATTGCTGGGCAGAAAATGAAATAGGGACCCACTGAATAGATTATTCCTTTCAGCTAAATTGGGTTCGTCATGTGCAAACATAAAAAAAGAAACTTGCCTTTGCATAAAAAGATGCTCCTTCCCATCCCCAAATCTCTGATATGTGTCATTTAAACACAAAAGAAATCTAGAAAGTTCCTGAGTAGCCTGGCAATGTATCCTGAGGACAAGGCGGAACGTTCTTTCTGGGTTCTATATGTGCCCTAGAAAGGTGTCGTATTTGGTATGATCTTGGGATTTCTGGGTGTGGATTTGTTTTTCCACCCAAAAAGAGAAGATACTTTCTACTTAGCTAATTCCAGCTCCTCCTTAAGCAAATTCAGAGGATTTAGGACATGGGGGACCGTCATGTATCAAATTATAATCCGGGTCTTTAAGAGCTGCTATTTCTTCCTTTTTTTCTTTCTTCTTTTTTTAAGCGTCTGAATTAGTTCTTTAGCAGATTACAAACACCGTGGTTGAAAACAACACACATTTGTTATCTCACAATCCTGTAGATTCAGAAGTCTGGAATAATGTGTGTGGCTTCCGTGCTCAGACCCTCACAAGTCTGAAGTCCAGGCATCGGCTCGCTGTTTTCACCTAATGTTCAGGCCCCTCTTCCAAGCTGACTACAGTTACTGGCAAAATTCATTCGCTACTGGTTGTAGGACTGAAGTCCCTGTTTCCTTGCTGGCTATCGGAAACAGGGAGAGCTACTGTTTCTGACCCATCCCCCCCCCCCCCCCCCAGGGAGCCCAGCCCCTACACTGCTTACCTCCCAGAGGCCTGAACCAGAGAGGGTGGGGCAAGCACTGTGCAAAAAAAGAGAAAAGGGCCTTTTCTCTTTTTTAAAGTTCTTTGGAAACTGATTTTACATTTGGATAATCAATTTATTCTTTCAAAAATTTTTTCTTTATTTTTGAGATAGAGACAGCGAGGCAGAGTGCAAGTGGGGGAGGAAGACAAAACGAGGGAGACAGAATCTGAAACAGGATCCAGGCTCTGAGCTGTCCGCACAGAGCCCGGCACAGGGTTTGAACTCATGAACTGCGAGATCACGACCTGAGCCGAAGTCGGATGCTTACCCGACTGAGCCACCCAGGTGCCCCGATAATCAATTTATTTTTAAATGATTTCCTCTTGGCCTATCTTTGTCTGCCAGCAAAGGCAGACAAAGAGAAGTAAAGAAAATGGATGGGACAGAGACAAAGCGAGAGGGACAGAGGGTCAGGAGGGAGAGGGGCAGGGAAACACAAAGACAGAGACAGCCGTTGAGTGGGGATGGAGATCCTGAGGGAGAACGGGAGAGCTAGGAGGCCAGGCTGCCAGGAAGGACAGAACCTGCTATTTAAAGTCCTGCTCACACAAGCCCAGCAGCCTGTGTTACTGAAACAAACGGAGCCCACGCATCACCGGCTTTCTCCCCCCTCAGATGCAAACGCTCAGGCACATGCGGAAGACAGTGCTCTGAAGTCCCCTCCTGAGACAACAGGTCCACAGGACAAGTTCCAGGGCACTGCCTCGGCCACAGCACATGGATGCCAGCAGTCGGACCTCAGGCATCCCAGCGCACACCCAGGCGGCATTTCCGGGCATCTCAGGCTCAAGGTGGCCACAGGGGCGACGGGCCAGAGCCCTGGACTGGGAGCCTGCTGCTGGCTCTGCCAGTGGCCACTCCCCACTGTGGTGGGAGGTGCCAGGGGTGGGGAGAGACGGTCAGTAGCACCAGCAGCCAAGCACCCTAAGAGAGAGAATCCCTTTTCCAATCAGCTCCAGGACTTATGACAATGCTGTGTCCCAAGTTGCTTGCCCTGAGACTTTTCTGAAACCAGGGTTTCACCCAGGTGGACGGGGATCACACTTGTGGGGTTGGGGACGGGCATGGGCCAGTGAGAGAGGAAAAGTCTTTTGAGGGGCACCTGGGTGGCTTAGTTGGTTAAGCATCCAACTCTTGATTTTGGCTCAGGTCATGATCTCACAGTTCATGAGATCAAGTCCCATGTTGGACTCAGCAATGACAGCCAGAGCCTGGTTGGGATTCTTTCTCTCTGCTCCTCCCCTGCTCATTCTCGCTTTCTCTGTCTCTCTCAATAAATAAACATTAAAAAAAAGAAAAGTTTTTGAGAAGGGCTCCTGAATGAAGTATGTCAAAGAGCACCACAAAAGAAAATGAACTTAGAACTTGTGTATAAATGTGTGTGTGAAGGGGAGTGAAGCCAAGAAAAGCAGGTGGCAGGGGGTTCCCAGGCTTCTTCCTTCATTCTTTCTCACTCTGCCCTTAAACAATCCAAGAACAAGGCCAGAGCATTGGAGGGGGGCTGGGGTAGGAAGGGGAGATGGAGAAAGAGGAGCAGAGGGTATAGAGGCAGGCCTGCCAGGGACAGAAAGATGCCCTGAGGGGGAAGGGCAGGCCAGGTGGGAGAGGGACTGTGCCTGCACAACCTCAGCTTGTATGTGGGGGGGAGGGATAGAAGATGTTCTAGAAGCCAACCCAACTTGAATGCCACCGCCCTGAATTCCTCCCCCAGGCAATGCCACCTAAAAGTTTCCTAACTTTAGTACCTGAAAGGAGGCTGGGGATTTTGGAGATGGGGCTCAGCTGGCTGGCAGCCACTTCTGGCGGAGGGCTGGATTGGGGAAAAGACTTGATGTTTGGTGAGGAGAACCGAGGAAATATTCCTAGGACCTCTCCTACCTCCAGCACTGGCTGCATTTCCTAAAGGCAGGTGTGTGGTCACTTTGATGGAGACACACCCCTCGGGGCTGTGGTCCACAGGCCGTGAGGGAGTCTGGCTCGGCTCTGAGCTGCGTGAGGTCCTGGTCAGGCCTGATCTACAAGTATGCGAGGCGGGCAGAGCAGGGCTGACCCAGCCAGTGATCAGAGGCAGAGTACTGCCCGAGGGACCATCATTTCAGCATAAAATGAACCAAAGGTCCTGGCCACTCTCAGTTTTAAAGGTCCCTTGTGGCTGTTTTGGCAGGAGTGAGGACGTTAACCCCAGAGTCCAGGGACTCAGAGGCAGCACATCCTGGATCACTACCTGAGAACAGGACATTTTTGCATCTGCCATACCCAGCATGGGGGAAGCAGCAGGGTCAGCCTTCACTTCCTCACCCCTCCACTGGCTCTTGAAGATAGGCATTTGCTTGTTAGCTAACTAGATGGTCTCTGAGCAGAAGGAGAACACCTTCAGCTGCCTTTCCGCAGGGAACATGAGAGGTCACCAGGGGCTGCTAGGCCCCTTACAGATTACCTTGTTAACCAGTGATTAAACTGAGGTAATAGGGTTTAGCCAAGCTTTCCTGGTTGTTTATTGGGAGAAGCAGCTTTGCAGACTGGTGAGTATGCACGGCCTCCCGTTATATCACAGAATTTTTTATTCCAAACGGTTCCTGCAAAGCAAACAGCAGTGCACGGTAGTGAAGTAGTCCCCTGAGAATTCGGGGATGAAGACAGAAGTGAGACACAACCCAGGGCGGCCTGGGCCCCAAAGCAGTGCTTCCAACCAGGCTTTGGGTATATAAAGTGCAGGCATACTCAGCTAGACCGGTTCCTTGTTCTGGCCCTCCTCAGAGCCATATAAAATATGCAAATCTGAATCAGGACTCTCCGGAGGGGGAGGAAGTGGAGAGTAAGAAGTACCAACAGAAACGGTAGTTTATATTCCCATCACCCAATGTGCTAAGTATTGAGTTCTCCTGCAGCTGTCAGACACAAAAACAGGATTAGGTCCAGCTGGATACAGGTGGGGCAATGCGAGAGACTGTGTTCAATCACTCTCCAGATGATGCCACCTGGGGGTCAGCCAAGTTCTGGTTCCTTCCCGGGACAAACAGGGCAGTTGGAACTCCAGGGGCAGAACGTCTGCATTCATTCTACTTTGCTTAGCTTGGGTTCAAGCAAAACAGCCAGAGCTCTGTCTCCCTGAGAAGAGAATCACATCTCAAAGATGACCCAACCGGAGCAGCCACAGAGGCACAGGCAGGGACAGTGAAGAAGCTGTTGGGGTAAAAGGAACCACCTGAAATCTCTGAAGTGATCAGTCTTGTGGTTAACCCAGATTTTTCAAATTTGTTCTTGCAATTATTAAGCTAGATCCTTTGAAAACAAAGGGCAAGGCCTGGGCCTCATTCCTCCCTTCTGCAAATATTAAACATGTACTGTGTGTCAGAAGTTAAATGTGGGGAAAAAGGAGATGGGTTCCTCCCATCAGAGCATCCCTTAAGGTCAATGTAGCCTTGGGGGTTGTGACTTCTCACACAAAAGCAAAGACCCTGTCATCGTATGAAACATGCAAAGCCCAGATGATCTTTTAGGGAGTCAACTCACCCCTTGCCCTGGTTTCCCTTAAAGCTTAACCTTGGACCGTTTGTGCCAGAAGTACCAGTTTTTGGAACTACTGAATCCATTTCTCTGTTGAGGAGGCTCAGGATCTGAAAAATAAGACGCTGTCTGGGGAAATTCATATGCTCACTCAAGCCTGGACCACCACCTTGGTCCAAAGCCCTGGGAGGTCACCAGCCACATCCTACCTGTTTCCTAGACAGGTGCACCTGATGTCAGCAGATTCTCACGGGAGTCAGGATGGGACTGGCTCAGCAGCAGCAGCTTTGTGGGATGGAGAATGGCGGAGGAGGAGGGTGGCAGGCGAGCAGTGTTGTGTCTGCATTCGCAGAGGAATTGGCTTCTTCCCTCAGGCTCTTCCTTATATGGGCTCACCAGGTAGTGCCCCGCCTTAGTTAAACAATGACCAGGCCTCCGGGCCTCCTGGAGGGAGGACGTTGTGTTTAACTGCAAAGTCTTCCAGACACTCCTTGGCCCAAACCTGTCTCCTCCCAATCCCGGCTCACTTTCTGGACCTCCCCCCACCCCGCCGCTGAACGTCCAATTTCTTGGCTGCTGGATTGTGGTTTCTCTTTGTTTCCAGGTATTTCAGTTTCCTTGTTTCACTCTGGGAATCAGAATGGGTGTTTCTACAGAAGCCGTCCCGGAGCGCAGAGGAAGTGCTGAGAAGAGGCTCCCGGAAACAACCCTCCCTTGGGCCTCATTCTCGCACAGGACATGCGGTTGCCAGGTGTTGTACATCCAGAGGGCCCACTCAGTAAATCACATCACATGGGCTTTCTGTTGGAGAGACCATCTTCTTTCCACAGATAGGTATCAGCACACAGTAACCCCTGGGCATGGTGAGACCTGGACATGATGAGACCCAGGCAGGGTCTCCGCATCATCACTGCTTAATGGATTGAGGAGAAAGAGTCAAGGTAGGTAAGGCAGATGCTTCCTAACACCAGAACCACGAGAGCTCGCTCACCCTGCGTTGTAGGTGAGAACGGTAAAATAGGGAAAGCAAGAAAAAAAAATGTGGAAATCACCAGGAACCAATATGACTGGATGCGTCCCCAAACTGACACGGCAGGGAACAGAGGGATTTGGAACCCAGAAGGAAGATTAGACCACTGCGAAGTGTGGCCGAGGCCACGCCCCTGAGAAGCAGCAAGGTAGATGGGGGTGGGGGAGGGGCAAGGTAGATGGGGTGGGGGAGGGGCAAGGTAGATGGGGTGGGGGGAGGGGTCTTTCCATGACTGGAAACTTCACAATTCTTAGCTGTCAGACTTGGGCAAGTCCCTTCCTCTCTGAGGCTTGGTTGACTAATCTGTGAAGTGAGGGTTATGAGGCTTGCCTTGTCTCCCTCATATTTATTTACTGGGATGCCTGCACCCCGAGGGACACACTCCTTTAGAACTTTCGCTATAAATACAGCCTGCGATAAAGATACTATTTTATGAATATAATTAATGAATAAACAGACCTCAATTTGTGTGTGTGCTCAACATGATTTTACTAATAGGGTATCCAATCAAAAACATTTGAAAGCCATCGTTTCTGAAACATATGGTGTGAAAATGCTTTAGAAGGCCCTTCTCACATAAGCGTATCTTGAGACAGAGCCTAAAGAAAAGTAACTGGGAGTTTTCCTGCTTACTGATGATGATTTCATCTTCTCCCATTTCATCAAAGAGTTTTGTTTTTTTTTCCTCTCAGAGCAGGAACTGTTGCCCCAGAGGCAGTGTTTGGGAGTATTGAGTTACAAGGGGAACGATCTCCCAAAGGAGAGTTCTCATTGCCAGAAAAGAGGCTATGGGTGTTGATTGTGCTGTAAGAACAGGTGAGGTGGGGCTCTAGAAAGAACACGTGTTTCAAATCCAAGGGACTGTTTTCTTTTGGGGTTTCATCGGCTTTTTGGTATTCTCCCTCCTCATTCATATGTGCTCTTTAGAAGCCAACTCTCAGGGATTTGTGTTTTCCAGAGAAATCAGGGTATTTAAACTGGGTGACCCCTAGCTGTAATTTTCTAGCTGGTCTTCCTCCAGGGCAGAAGGAGTATGTCACACCCTTCAAATCCTTCCCACAAAAGGCAGTTTGCATCTGATCTGAGATGTGGATCTTTGGCCCCCAAGTAGGACCCAGCTCCTCTTCCACTGAGTCAGGACTGCTTGAAATATGTAAGATGGCCGCTATGTCACAAGACCCAACCATGCCTCCACCATCACTGCCAAGTGCACGGACCCTGCTGTGCCTGCTCACACCTGGGCCACCGGGGCTATGCCTTAGGAGCCCACTGGACATAAGAAATGCAGCCACCAGCCCAGGACTGTAGTCACCTGCCCTTCCTCTGCCAGTGTCAGGGCGTCCTGGCCATCTCTGAGGCTGCTGCCCACACCCCAGTGGCTGACACCTCCTGCTCTCAGTATCCTACAGAACTGGCAGAGAAATTGCTCTTTATTTGCAACATCCTCTAAGCCAGGAAAAGATCTGAGACAAACCAGGCTTAGGGTCTCCTTCCGCCCTTTGTGAAGTCAGGCTACGCAGTCCTTGAACCAGTCTTGCCCACAGTGAGTCTACCTTCCCTTAGAATGACTTCTTTCTCAGGAGAATCTTCATTCATTCATGTAAACAGTTAGGGAGTGCTCCCTCTGGCCAATGTTTAGACACACCTCAAGATACCAGATCCTGGGAGACACAGTTCTGGCTCCCTCCCTTGCTGCTGCTTCTCCTTCTCTCTTTCTTCCCTTCACCCCTCCATTCTAGGTCTCTGGCCGCTTCCTTCCCCACCATCATTCCAGGCACTGTGCCAGGCCCCGGAGACATAGCCGCAAATCCAGTGGACATGGCAATCCCTGGCTGCTTAGAGTCTAGTGAGAGAGATACATGTGAAACTGGTAGCTACATAATGAGTTGGAGGATTTTGCCTGTGATCAGAGGTGTGGAGGGGGTGTGCACATCTATGACAACCTAAAGCAGGGAAACCTCATCTCCACTGAGGAGTCATGGGAGGCCCCCTATGGAGGGATAGATGCAAGAGGACCCCACCAAGAGAAGAGAGTGGTAGAGGTGGTCCAGGCAGGGGTCAGAGTAGTGAGAAAGTAGGAATCCCAGAGGACAGCTCAATGAATGTTTCATGACATGAAACCCATGTTATCAGTACCCAGGTGAAGAGACAGGGCATTACCAGCACCCCAAAGACCCTTTTGCACCCCTTACCCATCACAGTCCTCCAGGATGTCCCCAAGACAAACTGTCTGCATTCCTGTTCATTTTGATAAGTTCCATCCTGTTTTTTGTTTTTATAAGAAAACAAATACAGCATTGATTTAGGGGATTAAATCAAATGCCCCTGGGAAATTGTTGTGGCAAGCCAAACAGGAATGCAGAGTGTTTGCCACATAGTTAAAGATCATCTGAGAGATTTCATTATTTTTACATTCCTCTGTGGGTAGAAAAATCAAGTCTACAAAGTGAGTTGATTTGTGTTAGTGCCCAAAAATATGAAGTGGCCGGAGGCTCACCTAGCTTGAGTTTGCTGTGCAATGGACTGTGTTCTGGATGGATTACGAACTGCTCAAGTCATATTCTTAGGCTCAGAGCAATAGGTGAAAAATCCAGCATTATCTTCAAGAGAAGCATTATAAACACTCAAGTTATCGAATCGCAGTGTCTGGACCCTACCACTGACTGATTGCAGAATTTTAGATAAGCCACTTAACATCTAAGCCTGTTTCCTGAACTCCAAAATGGCGAAGACAATAGAATCTAACTCAGCAGCCATAATTGAGAATGAAAAAAGCAAAGGCAGGCAAATTGTTTCATGCTAAGTCTGATACATAGTAACTGTTCAATAAATGGTGGCCATGATTTAGTAAAACCAGAAATGGTTTCCTGTTGGCAGAAGTTTAGGAGAGCCAGGTTGGAAGAGAGTGGGGACTTCTCAGGTGGAAACCAGGGGCATGTAGGGGAAGGACGAAGGTGATAGCCCAGATCAGAAAAGGAGAGCCTGATTCTGACAAACGGAACATCCAGAGAGGGAAAAGGAACTCATTTTCATGTTTCTTAAATTTTGTTTCAATAAAAAGTCAGGCTACATATGGTTAGGTATTGCCTGGAGAAACCAACAGAGACGGGCATGACACATTTGTTTCTGGTGTTGCCACATGTTGCTGAACTGAGAAAGACAGAAATGTTTGGCCATGGAGAAATGAGCTCTGCTACTGATGTGGAAACCTTAGTAATGGGTATGCTGAAAAAAAAAAAAAAAAGAACCCCTTCCCTGCCTTCTGATGTGGTGGCTGTGCTGGAGAGGGCCTGGAGAACAAGCAGCTTCTTGCAGGGACTGTGAATCCACCAGATCTGAATCATCAAATTCACATCAGGCTGTGGTAGAACCACTTAGTTTTGAGTCAATTGCCTTGAAAAAAGGACCTCAGTCCCACCCAAAGGGAGAGACCCTTGGGACCCTCTAAGAAAATGATCTTGGAGAGTCTGGTTAAACCAGTGGAGCTTCCTCCTATGAATCTGGGCTTGTGCATCTGTCCTCCAACATAATGAACAAGAAAGCTAATTAAAAATGATGTCTTAGCTCTTTTGGGGGGTACCAGAAGAAGGGGATGTCCTGAAGAGACTGTCTCCATCTAAGCCAGTCTTGAGTGTGACAAAAATAGTGTAACAGGGAAGATAAATGAATCCCTAGAAGGAAAGAAGAAAATACAAGGGAGCCTTAGAGAGGGAAGAAAGGGGAAACCCTGGGGCCTGAAGCAGCTGAGGATTCTTGTGGGATCCTTTACAGGGCTGCTGTCTACTGGCTCACTATGTATGAAAGATAATCAAAATAATTTCATTAATATGGATCCTGGCACCATCACAAACTAATGAAATGAGGAAGTTAAAACTGCCAAGTACTACAGTGTATGAGGAATACAGAGATGCTTCATAAAGATCAGACTGTAGCCAAGCTCAGATATGCCAGTTATGATTACAGAAAGCCAACATGGGAGGTCAAAGAAATAGTTGTGCCTCCTTGATAAGAAGATGCTACTGGGAGGTTGCCTACAAACCTATTTTTATCCATCCTGGAGCCATACTTCTATCTCAAGAGGACAATCATTGGACAATGGGCTGAGCTGAAGATGAATACAGCGTGCTCCTTTGCAGATCCTACGTCTGAACAATCAAGCTTTATTCATTTCTTGTTTGCTCGTCATATTAACCTTTTATTATGCAAAGCTGTCAGTTCAATTGCACAATGCAAAAAAAAAAAATATTGGGGACAGCTCAGAGCGATGTTTACTGTAGCTGCTAAAAGGGAAAAACTAGCGGGAAAGAGTTTGCCGAAGAGGATTCTCATGTTCTGCTCATCCTCAGACCCTCATTGGCAAGCTGACCTGCTCTTAGGGGAGCCTGAACTGACTCCTACTGCAGTGTGCACTAGAAAGGCATCATGGAGGGTCCTTTCCTGTAGAGAAGGCAGAACTTTCACACCGGTGAACTCATGCATAAAAGAAAGCTCTCGGGCAATGAGCTCTCAGTGGTGGTTCTCAAACTTAGATACGCAAGATTCACTGGGGGAGGAGGTTGTTAAAAAATGTAGAGATTGCTATTTAGGAGGTTTGGGGTGGGGCTTGAGAATCCACAGGTTAACAGGCATCCCAGGAGACCGCTTTGAGGATCAATCCCTGTGGTGACGCTGGTGGCCGCTGGTCCACTGCTTAGAAAAGGCCACCCCTGCCTCACATCCACACGTGCACCCTGTCAGGACACTAATGCTGTCAGAGGGTCATTAGGCCTTCACAGGGTCAGGAGGTAGGTTGCCTGAGAGCTGTGAGCACACCAGGGACCCTTGGAAAGGATCTTCAGTGGTAAGTCAGGGCCCTTCTGGTCACAGTAAACTTGTAGTGTAGATTTTAGGGGCAGTTATTAGCCTTCCCTGCCTGCCCACATCTATTAAGCAAATAATTCTCCATCCTGGCTGTGTGTTAGAATCACCTAGAAAGATTTCTTTTAAATATTCTCCCAAATCAGTCAAGTCAGACACTTGGGGTTGTGTGAGGGTGCTCCTGGCAGTAATATATTTTAAAAGATCCTTGAGTGATTATAATGGGCAGCCTGGATTGAGGACCATGGGTTTAGTCTCGTTGTTACCTTCTTGGGTGCCTCTCTCCTTCTCCCTCATGGGTAAGGGCATTTCCAATTGTTCAGTGCACGAACTACCCCCTCTGACAGCTGAAAGACCCCAACTCTGCCACCACATCCAGCCTGCTATTTCTCAGGGAGCTCTGTCCCCTGACCCCAGGCCTCTCTTAAGAGAAGACCCTCCCTCAGTGTGATACTAGGGAAGTATGCTAGTTTTTCAGGAGTCCTGGAAGGAAAATGTGTATTTCTGTATCTCCTTCATTTATGGCACGCAAATGATTAATGGTCTCAGATCTTAGGGCACATCCCCTGAGAAACAGACTCTGAGAAGATTTATGTGTAGAAGGTTTACTGGGGAGTGCTGTTGGGCTCAGCCTGTGAGCAAAGAAGGAAGAAGTACTGGGAAGAGGGAGGCACTGGGCAGAAGGACCTGGAGAGAGGCTGTTGCAACAAAGGTCACAGCGGATCCTGTGCTGGTCTAGACTCTGGATGGACCTTCAGAATTGTTCCACTTTACACGAATAGACATTTTTCCAAAGAAAACATCCGGATGACCAACAGACACATGAAAAGATGCTCAACATCACTCATCATCAGTGAAATACAAATCAAAACCACAATGAGATACCACCCCACACCTGTCAGAATGGCTAAAAATAACACAGGAACAACAGGTTTTGGCGAGAATGTGGAGAAAGGGGAACCCTCTTGCACTATTGGTGAGAATGCAGACTGGTGCAGCCCTTCTGGAGAAGAGTATGGAGGTTCCTCAAAAAGTGAAAAATAGGGGTGCCTGGGTGGCTCAATTGGTTAAGCGGCTGACTTCGGCTCAGGTCATGATCTCACGGTTTGTGAGTTCAAGCCCCGCATCGGGCTCTGTGCTGACAGCTCAGAGCCTGGAGCCTGCTTCAGATTCTGTGTCTCCCTCTCTCTCTGCCCTTCTTCTGCTCATACTCTGTCTCTATGTCTCTCAAAAATAAATAAACGTTAAAAAATTTTTAAAAAGAAAAAAAAAGTGAAAAATAGAACTACCCTTGATGCAGCTGGGTGGCTCAGTCAGTTAAGCATCTGACTTTTGCTCAGGTCATGATCTCAAGGTTCATGGGCTCAAGCCCTGCATCAGGCTTTCTGCTGCAGCACGGAGCCTGCTTCAGGTTCTCTCTCTTCTTCTCCCCCGACCCCACTCTCTCTCAAAAAGATAAACATTTAAAAAAATAAAGGTCAAGTTGCCTTCTCTGGCAACTTGGGTGTGATATAAAAATCTCTGGATTTGGATTGGAATCCCAGCTTGGTTCCTTACTTATTCTAGGCAATAGGCACCCATTAATTTGTCTTTGCAATTGGGTTGATCCAGAAGTACCTGGCAGAGTTGCTGAGCATTAAATGCAGTGAGTGTGCAGTATCTGCGGCAGTGGAGTTTGTGTGAGCTGGGCTTTGCCTACCTGAGCTGTCTCTCCCTACAGGACACTTAGGAAAGGACTTGTCCCCACTCTTCTCACTGGAGTACCTTGCCCAGTTTTTCTCTAATTGTTGGCCTGGAAGAGGGGCTTACAATCTATGTGTAATGTTGTAATAGTAAACAAGACTCCCCCCTGGGTCTGAAGAAATCTCAAACATTGGTGGTGTTGAAGACTACCACCAATGGGGACAAAGAACTGACTCAAACTGGATTTCTGCTTCACCAATGGGGTTGCCAGTCTCCCAAATGATATTCATTATAGAAGTTGACTAATAACCAACCTTAGCAAAATGCTGTAAGACTATCAAAAAAATGGGACTCAAAATAATAAAATCAGTATGATTTCAACCATGTTTTATAATGGTTCAGGAAAATTCTAGAAGAAAAATGTCAAGATGTCATGATAACTGCCTCTGCATGGTAAGATTGTGGCTGATTATATTCATGCCTTCTTTACATGTTTCTATAGTTTTATTTTTTTCCATGAGGAGCAGGGGGTGGAGAAGAAAAGGAAAAAGAAAATGAAAAATGTGCTCCCACCAGGGGGAAGGCACATGCCAGTGTTCCCACCAGCTTCTCTCATGGATGATGATGGGCCTGTGGGGTAGGAGGAGGGGTGTGAAAACCTGGGTGTCTATCTCACTTCCCTGGGCTCAAAATGTCTGTGTGAGGAGATATTAGCAAAGCAGACACTTGTGCTAATAAGCACTTGGGAGCTTGGCTGCTGCATGGTTTGGGGGAGACTTGTCAGCTGCCGGCTGCCTGTGTGGGTGTGTTTCCCAGCCCTCACTGGTGAATTTTGTCACCAAGGACAACATTTGTTGTTCTACATGAGCAGCTCTCCTGGAGAGACAGAGGGGGCCACTGTTGGTCAGCTACCAGGGCTGAGGCGGAAAGGTGAGAAGGCTGGTATACCAGATGTGTGAGGAGATGGGAAGCTGTAAGTAGCACTGAGGGGCATGCAGAGTCCCAAGGTGGTGGGGACGGGGCTTGGATGGGTCCTGGTAAGTCCCAATTGTCCTCAAAACATACTCCCCCTCAGCCCCTCCAGTTCCTGGTGTTAGAGTAGTCAGTTCCTTAGATTCTAACAGGATACCTGAAGGCCAGCAAAGAGGAAGACAGGGCCAGCTGTGAGGGAAGTCAGAGGCGGGTCATAGAAGTACTCGAAAACAAAACTGTAAGAAGCCAGATCAGACCAGACAGGCCCAAGATGGTGGGTGACATGGCAGGTAACTCTTAACCAAATAAGGAAGAAAAAGCATGAAACCCTACTTCTGAGAAATATTCCCTACCCCAACCAAGTCATTAATATTTGACCCTCTTGTTAACAACTGGCAATACTTTTTTTTTTTTTTTACTTTATTTTTTGAGAGAGACAGAGATAGAGGGAAGGGGAGGACCAGAGAGACAGGGAGAGAGAGACTCCCAGGCAGGCTCCACACCCCGATGTGGGGCTCGAACTCACAAACTATGAGATCATGACCTGAGCTGAAACCAAGAGTCGGAGACTTAACCAACTGAGCCACCCAGGTGCCCCAACAACCGGCAATAGTTTTAGAGAAACCTGATATAAACCCAAAACCTGCCAGTGCACCAAGCCCTCTCCCCCCGCCTCACATCTCACAAGTGTACTTTTGCTTTAATAAAATTTCCTGCTTGTATTGCTTACCTGCTGTGGTATGTCTATTTTTTAATCCTCTCCCATAACAGGACCAAGAACCTGACACATTTGGTACAGGCTGGGTTGAGGCCGCAGGGCCTGGGGCTTCCCAGCTCACCTGGCAACACTGTGTGCCTTGGGACATTTGGGGACAGGTATCATTTTCACTGGTTTTAAGTGTTTTTCAAATGTTTAACCCATTGAGAGAATCCTTAGCAGAGAGCCAGGCACATGGGAAATGGACATTAAATGGGTAGGTGTTGATGAAGGAGAAGAGAGATTTTAGAGCTGAAAGACAGTCTTAAGATTACTTTGTCTTACCCCTTTGTGTTACAGGAGAGAAGTTGAGCCCCAGAGATGTTAATGACCCCAGCGTGACCCCTATCTGAATCAAGACCAACATTCTGCAAGTGTAGGCTGTTGGAATGTGTTGTGAGTTGAATTATCTGCTCTGTAATAGGGTATGTTGGAATCCTAACCCCCAGTACCTTTCTGTACTTTCTGTACTTTACAGAAGTGTGTAAGGCACATCTCTGTGTGTAAAGCACAACTCTGAGCTCACCTGAAGAGCCCTGGCCTATAAAAGGGAAGATGGAATAGATTAGTCATTCTGAATATGATTTTTCTTTTTTTAAAAAAAATCAGTGGAACTGTTTCATCAAATTTTAATTGGAAGGCCAAATAAATAAAAATTAATAATTGAAAAAATGAGTTGCTCCGTTTAAAAAGTAAGCAAAAGACTTGAATAGATATTTCTCCAAAGAAGATATTTTAATGGATAATAATCACAAGAAAAGATACTCAATGTCATTAGTCACTAGGAAAATGCAAATCAAAGCCACAATGAGCTACCACTTCACATCACATGAGTAGCTACTATATATAAAAAAAGAAAATACCACATATTGACAAGAACTTGGAAAAATAAGAAGCCTTGTACACTGCTGGTGGGAATGTAAAATGGTGCAGCCACTATAGAAAATAGTACAGAAAACATTATAGAAAGCAACTGCTCAAAAAATTAGATACAGAATTATCCCGTGACCCAGGAATTCCACTTCCGGGTATATACTCAAAAGAATTGAAACCAGGGACACAAACAGATATTTTTTCACAGCAGCATTATTCACAATAGCCAAAGAAGGAAGTGACTACCCAAATGTCCAATGAAGAATACATGGATTTTTAAAAAGTGGTGTATATATACAACATAATAGTAGTTAGTCTTTTTTTTTAATTTTCTGAGAATGTTTATCATGAATAGATACTGAATCTTGTAAAAGACTATTCCTCAATAGAGAATTTCATTGTTTTGTTTTTGTTTTTGTTTTTTAGTATTTAGTCTTAAAAAAAAGGCAATTCTGACACTTGCTACAACATAGATAAACCTTTGAGACTTTATGCTAAATGAAATAAGCTAGTCATGAAACAGCAAATACTGTATGATTTCACTTGTATGAGTACACAGAGTAGCCAATTTTATGACATGTATATGTTAGCATGCGCACACCCACGCACACACAAGCTGCTCTCGTGGAATTGCTGAATTTATTTTTATGTGTTTGGGCTTCCAAACAAGTTTCACCCCTTGTACCCCACCTTAGATCTGAGGCCCCTGAAGCACCACAGAGAGATCTGAAGGGACTGGATCTAAGAAGACCTGGATTCCTAGATCCAGAAGCTCCGTCCACCTCTCACCTCACAGAAGTTCATGACCTCTGCCGACCTTCCCTTTTAGGAGCATTTTGCTTCTGAGATATGTCATCAAATACTGTAAACTGGAACTTCCCTTCTCTACCCTGTCCTCCCCTTCTTCCTTCTCTATTTATTCATATAAATATTTATTCAATACAGCATTTCATTTTCCAAGCTACAAGTTCATACAAAGAATTATAAAGAAATAAAACGCCCTTTCTTCAGAAATTCACTATCAAAAGTGAAAATCTTTCACAAGACTATTCTTCCTATGCAAACAAGATCATGAAAACAGATGCACCATATTTCTAAGATATACTTATGCCAACAGTAAAGCTGTATTTCTTTCTGAGTCTGGTTAACCATTAGGTCAAAGATCCTACCTCAATTAACCAGATTGATAACAGCAGGACCTTCAAACAGTTTGAATCTTGACCCCTCAGGGACCTGTACAATTTAAAGGTGTGCTTTTTCCTGGTTGATACTGGGATAAAATTGGCTGTGTACTGTGAGATGAAAGGAATTTCTCTTGGTTTCAAAATTTTATGTGAGAAGGAAGCTTCTAGAAGTTTTCATATCAAGGATTTTTCTGATAAAAAAAAGAGTGAGGAAATGAATCTAAGCATGACAACTCAGAGAGCTGTGATCTACTGATGTAATTTTTTGAGATAAACTATGCTTTTTAATCTTTAATAATTTTTTAAAAATTTTATTACATTTGGTTTTATCTCATTTTATTTTTCAATAAGATTTGGTATGATTTTGCTAGAATGAATTTGGGCACAGGTTGGAAACTTGCAGATTTCCCAATATGCACTAGTCCATTTCTGCACTTATTTTAAAAATGTATTGTTTAGGGGCACCTGGGTGGCTCAGCTGGTTAAGCGAGTGACTTCAGTTCAGGTCATGATCTCATGGTTCATGAGTTTGAGTCCTGCATTGGACTCTGTGCTGATAGCTCAGAGCCTGGAGCCTGCTTCAGATTCTTTGTCTCCCTCTCTCTCTGCCCTTCCCTTGCTCACTCTCTGTCTTTCTCTCTCTCTCAAAAGTAAATAAACATTAAAAAATGTATTTTTTGAATCTTGTTGGGTCCTTGGGAGACAAATACGCAGATTGTAAGATACAGCACTGGTTAACATTCAGGCAATCTCTTTCTCACTGTTAGATTATCTTCTCTGTGATGATTACAGGTGTTTGGGGTTGTCCATATGTGTATAATTCTTTAAATGGAGAGTCCATGAAAGAGAACTTTGTTTTGGAGAACATTAATTGAAGGGGTTATCTATCAGACATCATGTTAGAATAAGATGTCCCTCATTTTTGTTCCCCTTCCAAAAAAAATAATTCAGCATCTATCCAGGAACAAAGGTGCCCTTGTGGGAGATATGGGATCCAGTACCATATACCAAGAAAATTGGGAGAAGTCTTGCCCACCTATACATTAGGTAATATGTCTATAGATCTTGGTCCTGGCTGTGGTACCTGCAGTGGCCCATGAACTGGTTCCAGTCCCTCTCAGTTGTAGTCTGAAAATCCCTGAAAAACTGTTGTAGAGAATCACCCACTGACAAGACAGTCTTTGTGGAAGTCCACGTTTCCAGAGAAAGAAGGAAGGAAGGAAGCAAGGAAGGAAGGAAGGAAGGAAAGAAAGAAAGAAAGAAAGAAAAGAAAGAAAAAGAAAAGAAGGAAGGAAGGAAGCAAGGAAGGAAGGAAGGAAGAAAGAAAGAGAGTTTGGACATATTGGAGAAGGGAGTTAATAAAGCATGGAGGAAATGAAGTCTACTTCAAATATGATGGCAGCAATGCAAAATTTCAAGGAACATGAAAACTCAAGGATACATGATACCACAAAAGGATCAAAATAATATTCCAGTAATCAAGCCCAAAGACATGGAGACCTGCAATTTATCTGGTAAAGAATTTAAAAGATCTATTTTAAGGAAACTCAATGATCTATAAGAAAACACAGAAAGACAATTCAATAATATTGGGAAAACAATAAACAAACAAAATGAGAAGTTAACAAAGAGATAGAAATCACAGAAGAGGACCAAACAGAAGTTCTGGAGCCGAAGAATACAGTGAATGATGTGAAAGTGCAATAGAGAGCACCAACAGAAGAATGGATCAAGCATAAAAAGGAATCTGTGAGATAGAAGACAGAACTTTGAAATTATCCAGTCCAAGGGGGACAAAGGAAAAAGAAAGAGAGTAAAGTAAGACTTCATGAGCTATAAGACACCTTCAAATGAACCAATTTGCAAATTTTTGGAGTTCCAAAAAAAAGGAGAGGGAAGAGGAGGCAGAAAGCTTATTTAAAGAAATGATGGCTGAGAACTTCTCAAATCTGGGGTGAGATTTGGATATCCAACTTTACAAAGCTCATAGGTCACCAAACAAAATAAAATTAAAGTGATATTCTCCAAGCCACTCTATAATAAAACTGTCAAAAATCAAAGGCAGAGAATCAGAAAAGCAGCTAATGGAAAAAAAATAAAATAAAGCTTGTAATTTATGAGGTAATTCCTCTAAAGCTATTAGTGGATTTCTCAGTAAGAACCATATAGGCTAGGAAAGAGTGGGATAATATATTCAAAGTGCTGAAGGAAAAAATCCTGCCAACCAAAAAATTCTATCCAGCAAAATTATCCTTAGAAACAAAGGAGAGGTAAAGATTTTCCAAGACAAAAAAAAAAAAAAAAAGAAAGAAAGAAAAGAAAAAAAAGATGGAATTCATCACCATTAAGCCTCCCACAAAAAATGCTGAAAGGAGTTCTTCAAGCTGAAATGAAAGAACACTATCAGTAACATGAAAACTTATGACAATATACAACACACTGATAAAAGTAAGTAAATAGTCAAATTCAGAATACCCTAATACTATAATACAGTGCTGTATCAATCACTTAACTCTAGCATAAAGATTAAAGGACAAGCATACTAAAAATATCTATAGCTACAATAATTTGTTAATAGATACACAGCATAAAAAGAGGTAAGTTGTGTCATAAAAATGTCACATGTAGTTGACATGTAATTGAGGTTAAATTGTTATCAGTTGTAAAATAAACTGCTGTTTCTTTAAGACATTTGATACGAGCCTCATGGTAACTATAAAAAAAACCCATACAATATTCACAAAAGGTTAAGAGAAGGGAATCAAAGCTTTACACTATGGAAAATCATCAACTCATAAAGGAAGGCAGCAACAGAGAAAGAAAAGAAAAAGAGAACTACAAAAGGCTAGAAAATAATTAATAAGATGGCATTAATAAATTCTGACCAATCAATAATTACTTTAAATGTAAATGGATTAAATTACTCAATGAAAAATGTGAATAAATTAAAAAACAAAAAGATCAAATTATATGCTGCCTACAAGAGATTCACTTTAGCTTTAAGGACACACATAGGTTCAAAGTGAGGGGATGGAAAAAGATATTCCATTCAAATGGAAATCAAAAGAGAGTGAGGGTAGCTTTTATCAGACAAAATAGACATTAAGCTAACAGGAGATAAAGAAAGTCATTTTATAATGATAAAGGGGTCAATTCATCAAGATGATATAACATAAAATAAACAACCTGACTTTATACCTCAAAGAACTATAATAAGAACTAAGCTCAAAGTTAGTAGGAGGAAGGAAATTACAAAGACCAGAGTAGGGTAGAAAAGAAAGAAAGAAAGAGAATGAGAGAGAGAGAGAGAGAGAGGGAGAGAGAGAGAGAAGAAAGAAAGAGAGAAAAAAGAAAGAAAGAAAGAAAGAAATAGAAGCCAGAAAAAAATAGAAAAGATCAACCAGAGTTGGTTTTTTAAAAAGATAAGCAAAATTGACACAAGTTTAACTAGACAATGAATAAAAGAGAAGACTCAAATAAAGAAAATAAAAAATGAAAGAAGAGACATTGTAACTGATACTACAAAAATACAAATGATAATAAGAGATTAATATGAACAATTATATACCAATAAATAGGATAACATAGAAGAAATGGATACATTCCTAGCATACAACTGTTCCTACCAACAGTGAACCATGAAGAAATAGAAAATCTGAATAGACTAATAATAATTAAGAAGAGCTAAGCAGTAATAAAAAACTTCTCAACAAAGAAAAGCCAAGGGCCAGATTATTTCACTGGTGATTTCTACCAAACATTTAAAGAAGAATTAATGATAATCCTTCTATAATTCTTCAAAAACCTTGAAGCGGAACAAACACTTCAAACTAATTACACAAGGCCAGCATCACTCTGGTACCAAAGCCAGATAAGGACACTATAAAAACAAAAACAAACAAACAAAACTACAGACAAATATACCTGATGAATATAAATGCAAAAATTCTCAACAAAACATTAGCAAACTGAATTTAACAGCACATTAAAAGGGTCAGATAACCTTTTATGATAAGGTAGAATTTGTCCCCAGGATATAAGGATGGTTCAACATATATAAATTAATAAATGTGATACACCACATTAATAGAATAAATGATAAAAATCATATGAAAATCTCCATAGATGCAGAAAAAAAACATTTGAAAATTTGACGACATTCTTTAATGTTAAAAAAAATCCCCATAAATTGAGTATAAAAGGAATATATCTCAAAACACTAAAGGCCATATATGATAAACCTGCAGTAAACATCATATTTAATGATGAAATATTGAAAACTTTTCATTTAAGATCAGGAACAAGACAAGGGTGCCCACTCACCATTCCTATTCAAAATAGCACTGAAATCCTAGGCAAAGCAGTCAGGCAAAGAAATAAAATAAAATTAAAATAAAATAAATCCAATTATAAAGGATATAAAGTTTTCTTTGTTAGCAGATAATATGATCTTAAATAGAAAATCCTAAGGGGCTGGGGGCCAAGATGGTGGAACAGCATGGAAGTTTTTTTGGCATCTCTCATCCCTGAAATACAGCCAGATCAACACTAAACCATCCTGCACACCTAGGAAACTGATTTGAGGATTAACACAACAACCTAAACCACAGAACTCAGCTGGTATGTGGCATAGAGAGGGGAACTGGGGGAGAAAGAAGGTGCAGAGGGCAGGGAGCTGTATTTGCTTGTGGCAAGAGGACGGAGATGGAGGGAGAGGATGGAAAGCATCCCCCTGCCCAAAAGCAGCTGGAAACAAAAGAAAGAGTATGCAAGGGACTGAACAAAAAAGTGAGGAAGGAGAAAGGAGAGGGTTTAAATTCCATCAAGACTCTACAAACAGGAGGAGTTCAGAGTCTGTAACTCCATAGCTCAATACCTGGCAGTGCTCTGGTGAGAAGGGTGAATACCCAGGAGTGGAGAGTGAGGTCTGAGGGGTCCTTGGACCACACGGGGAGAGGAGGTTCCTCTGCTGGAAGGACATTTGGTAGAGACTGTGTGGCCTCCCCACAGACAAAGTCCCAATGGACCCGGGAGAACAGTCACATTCACTGGTGCTGGAACAAGGACATTAAGGGGGAAGCCTGGTGCCAGATGTGTGTTGTGATTTACCGTAATCCCTGAAACGCTGCTGCTACATGATCGCGTGAACTTTTTCTGGGGCAGGCTGGCACCTGGCCACAGTCTCTGGGCATAGGCAGCAGCCCACTATCCCAAACGTTGCTGGGGGTGGGCCACCATCTGGCCATTGCTCAGTGAGACCCTCCCTCAGAAGGTCTGAGGGGGTCAAAGTCACAGTTCCTTAGAAGCGAGAGGCTGGGAAACAGCCGCATCTGAGATAAAACTCAGGAGGGAGGTGCCGCCTTGCCGCCAGATGGCTTGGACATGGACAGTGTAGAAGTAGGGAGTGGACGGAAGCTGGACACAAAGGAGGCATGTGCGATTGCTGGTCAGGGAGAGCACAGAGTTTTGATACTAGAGACTGGGTGGCTGGGTGATGCCATTTTCACCCCTCCAGTGCCTGTGCATACACACCTATAGGCACCACAACAATCCACCCCAGTAAGCTAAGCAGCACCATCTAGTGGAGAACAAGGTCGTTACACTAAGCCCTGCCCAACTTGGCCAACCTCACTCTTCAGTACAACAGAAGTCTCTCTGCCTGGTTAGTTTACAGACTATAAAGTGCTTCATAGGTCGACTTCTAGGGGGAACTGATGCAATTTCAATCATATTTCAGTCTGTTTGCTGGTCCATCTATTTGATTTTTTTTCTTTTCTTTTCTTATTCTTGAATACAGAAAGAGAAAAAAATTATTTTTATTTTCTATTTCTATTAAAAATATTTTTCTTTAATTTTTTCTACTGTATTTTTTACTTTTTTGTAACTTTTTCAAATACTAGTTTTTTACTTCCATCATTTCATTGTATTCATTTTTTCAAAATTTTAAACATTTTCCTTTTTTTTCTTATCTTTCCCTTTTTTCTCTAATCTACCAAGCTCCTTTCAACACCATGCCAGAACACACCTAGGATCTAGCATCCTTTATGTGATTTTTTTGTGTTGTTTTTAATTTTTTAATTTTAAGTTTTTCACCTTATTAATTCCTTTTCTTCCTTCAAAATGACAAACGAAAGGAATTCACCCCAAAAGAAAGAACAGGAAGAAATCACAGCCAGCGACTTAATTAACACAGATACAAGCAAGATGTCTGAAGCAGAATTTAGGATCACTATAATAAGAATACTAGCTGGGGTTGAAAACAGATTAGAATCCCTTTCTGCAGAGATAAAAGCTAGTCAGGGTGAAATTAAAAATGCTAAAATTGGGGCACCTGGGTGGCTCAGTCTGTTAAGTGGCCGACTTCGGCTCAGGTCATGATCTCGCGGTCTGTGAGTTCGAGCCCCGCATCGGGCTCTGTGCTGACGGCTCGGAGCCTGGAGCCTGCTTCAGATTCTGTGTCTCCCTCTCTCTCTCTGCCCTTCTCCTGCTCACGCTCTGTCTCTCTCTCTCTCAAAAATAAACGTTAAAAAAAATATTAAAAAAAAATGTTAAAATTGAGGTGCAATCTTGAATGGATGCCATGGTGTCAAGGATGGATGAGGCAGAGCAGCAAATCAGCAATATAGAAGACAAACTTATGGAGAACAATGAAACGGAAAAAAAGAGGGATACTAAGGCAAAAGAGCATGATTTAGGAATTAGAGAAATCAGTGACTCATTAAAAAGGAACAACATCAGAATCATAGGGGTTCCAGAAGATGAAGAGAGAGAAAAGGTGTAGAAGCATTATGAGAGCAAATCGTAGCAGAAAACTTTCCTAACCTGGGGAAAGACACAGACATCAAAATCTAGGGAGCACAGAGGACTCCCATTAGATTCAACAAAAACCGACCATCAACAAGGCATATAATAGTCGAATTCACAAAATACTCAGGCAAGGAAAGAATCATGAAAGCAGCGAGGGAAAAAATGTCCTTAACCTACAAAGGAAGACAGATCAGGTTTGCAGCAGACCTATCCACAGAAACTTGGCAGGCCAGAAAAGAGTGGCAGGATATATTCAATGTGTTGAATGGGAAAAATATGCAGCCAATAATTCTTTATCCAGCAAGGCTGTCCTTCAAAATAGAAGGAGAGATAAAAAGTTTCCCAGACACACAAGAATTAAAGGAGTTGGTGACCACTAAACCAGTCCTGCAAAAAATTTTAAGAGGGACTCTCTGAGGGGAGAAAAGACAGAAAAAAGAAAAGACCAAAAGCAACAAAGAATAGAAAGAACCAGAGAACACCACCAGAAACTCCAACTCTATAAGAAACATAATGGCAATAAATTCATATCTTTCCGTACTCACTCTAAATGTCAATAGACTAAATGCTCCAATCAAAATACATAAGGTAACAGAATGGAAAAGAAAACAAGATCCATCTACATGCTGTTTACAAGAGACCCACTTTAGACCTAAAGATACCTTCAGATTGAAAGTAAGGGGATTGAGAACCATCTATCATGCTAATGGTCAACAAAAGAAAGCTGGAATAGCCATACTTATATCAGAAAATCTAGACTTTAAAATAAAGACTGTAAAGAGATGAAGAAGGGTATTATATCATAATTAAGGGGTCTATCCACCAAGAAGATCTAACAAATGTAAACATTTATGCTCTAAATGTGGAAGCATCCAAATATATAAATCAATTAATCATGAGCATAAAGAAATTCATTGATAATAATACCATAGTCATAGGGGACTTCAACACTCCACTTACAGCAATGGACAGATCATCTAAACAGAAAATCAACAAGGAACCAAAGGCCTTGCATGACACACTAGACTGGATGGACTTATCAGATATATTCAGAACATTTCATCCTAAAGCAGTGGGATACACATTCTTATCCAGTGCACACGGAATGTTCTCCAGAATATATCACATACTGGGACACAGATCAGCCCTCAACAAGTACAAAAAAGATCAAAATCATACCGTGCATATTTTCAGGCCACAATGCTATGAACTTGTAATCAACCACAAGAAAAAATGGGGAAAGATAACAAATACTTGGAGACTAAAGACCATCCTACTAAAGAATCAATGAACTAACCAAGAAGTTAAAGAGCAAATTAAAAAATACATAGAAGCCAATGAAAATGGCTTCTATAACACCACAGCCCAAAACCTCTGGGATGCAGCAAAGGCAGTTATAAGAGGGAAGTATATAGCACTCCAGGCCCTCCTAAAGAAGTAAGAAAGGTCACAGATACACAACCTAACCTTACACCTTAAAAAGCTGAAAAAAGAACAGCAAATAAAATCCATAACCAGCAGAAGACAGGAAATAATAACATTTAGAGCAGAAATCAATGGCATTGAAACCAAACAAAAAACAAAAACAAAACAGTAGAACAGATGAATGAAACCAGAAGCTGGTTCTTTGAAGGAATTAACAAAATTGATAAACTCCTAGCCAGTTTGATCAAAAAGAAAAAGGAAAGGACCCAAATAAATAAAATCAAGAATGAAAGAGAAAAGATCACAACCAATAGAGTAGAAATGAAAACAATAATAAGAGAACATTATGAGCAATTATATGCCAATAAAATGGGAAATATAGAAGAAACAGACAAATTCCTAGAAACATATACACTACCAAAACTGAAACAAGAAGAAATAGAAAATTTGAACAGATGCATAACCAGTAAAGAAATCGAATTAGTCATCAAAAATATCCCAAAAAACAAGAGTCCAGGGCCAGATGGCTTTCCAGGGGAATTCCACCAAATATTTAAAGAAGAGTTAACACCTATTCTCTTGAAGCTGTTCCAAAAAACAGAAATGGGAGGAAAACTTCCAAACTCTTTCTATGAAGCCAGCATTACCTTGATTCCAAAACCATACAAAGACTCCACAAAAAAGGAGAACTATAGACCAATTTCACTGATGAACATGGACGCAAAAATCCTCAACAAGATACTAGCCAACCAAATCCAACAATACATTAAAAAAAGTTATTCACCACGACCAAGTGGGACTTATACCTGGGATACAGGGCTAGTTCAATACCCTCAAAACAATCAATGTGATTCATCACATCAATAAAAGAAAGGACAAAAACCACATGATGCTCTTAATAGATGCTGAGAAAGCATTTGACAAAATACGGCATCCTTTCTTGATAAAAACCCTCAAGAAATAGGGACAGAAGGATCATACCTCAAGATCATAAAAGTCATATATTAAAGACCCTCTGATGATATCCTCGATGGGGAAAAACTGAGAGCTTCCCCCTAAGATCAGGAACAAGACAGGGATATCCACTCTTGCCACTGTTATTCAACATAGTATTGAAAGCCTTAGCCTCAGTAATCAAACACAAAGCAATAAAAGGCATCCAAATTGGCCAGGAGGAGGTTAAACTTTCATTCTTCGCAGATGACATGATACTCTATATGGAATACCCAAAATATTTCACCAAAAAACTGTTAGAATTGATCTATGAATTTAGCAAAGTCAAAATCAATGCACAGAAATCAGTTGCATTCCTATACACTGATAATGAAGCAACAGAAAGAGAAATCAAGGAATTGATCCCATTTACAATTGCACCAAAAACCATAAAATACCTAGGAATAAATCTAACCAAAGAGGTGAAAAATCTATAGATTGAGAACTATAGAAAGCTTATGAAAGAAATTGAAGAAGACACAAAAAATGGAAAAATATTTCATGTTCCTAGATAGGAAGACTAAATATTCTTGAAGTGTCAATACTACCCAAAGCAATCTACATATTCATTGCAATACCTATCAAAATAACACCAGCATTCTTCACAGAGCTAGAAAAAACAATCCTAAAATTTGTATGGAAACAGAAAAGACCTCGAATAGCCAAAGCAATTTTGAAAAAGAAAACCAAAGCTGGAGGCATCACAATCCCGGACTTTAAGATATATTACAAAGCTGTAATCATCAAGACAGTATGGTATTGGCACAAAAACAGAAACTCAGATCAATGTAACAGAATAGAGAACCCAGAAATGGACCCAGAAATGTATGACCAACTAATCTTTGACAAAGCAGGAAAGAATATATAATGGAATAAAGACAGTCAGCAAATGGTGCTGGGAAAACTGAGGAGCAACATGCAGAAAAATGAACCTGGACCACTTTCTTACACCATACACAAAAATAAACTCAAAATGAATGAAAAATCTAAATGTAAGACAGGACAAAATCCTAGAGGAGCAATCAAGCAAAAAACTCTTTGACCTCGGCTGCAGCAACTTCTTACTCAACACGTCTCCCCAGGCAAGGGAAACCAAAGCAAAAATGAACTATTGGGACGTCATCAAAATAAAAATCTTCTGCAAAGTGAAGGAAACAATCAGCAAAACTAAAAGGCAACCAATGGAATGGGAGAAGATATTTGCAAATGGAATATCAAATAAAGGGTTAGTATCCAAAATCTATAGAGAATTTATCACACTCAACACCCAAAAAAAAGTAATCCAGTGAAGAAATGGGCAGAAGACATGAATAGACACTTCTCCAAAGAAGACATCCAGATGGCCAACCGACACATGACACATGACAAAATGCTCAACATCACTTATCATCTGGGAAACACACATCAAAACCACATTGAGATACCACCTCACACCTGTCAGAATAGCTAACATTAACAACTCAGGCAACAACAGATGTTGGCGAGGATGCGGAGGAAGAGGGTCTCTTTTGCACTGCTGGTGGGAATGCAAACTGATGCAACCACTCTGGAAAACAGTATGGAGGTTCCTCAAAAAGTTAAAAATAGAACTAGCCTATGACCCAGCAATTACATTACTAGGTATTTATCCAAGGGACACGGGTATGCTGTTTCAAAGGGGCACATGCACCCCAATGTTTGTAGCAGCACTATTGACAATAGCCAAAGTATGGAAAGAGTCCAAATGTCCATTGATGGATGAATGGATAAAGAAGATGTGGTTTATATATATATACAATGGAGTATTACTCGGCAATCAAAAAGAATGAAATCTTGCCATTTGCAACACATGGATGGAGCTAAAGAGTATTACGTTAAGTGAAATTAGTCAGAGAAAGACAAATATCATATGACTTCTCTCATATGAGGACTTTAAGATACAAAACTAGATGAACATAAGGGAAGGGAATCAAAAATAATATAAAAACAGGGAGAGGGACAAAACATAAGAGACTTTTAAATATAGAGAACAGAGGGTTGCTGTAGGGGTTGTGGGAGGGGGATGGGCTAAATGGGTAAGGGGCTTAAGGAATCTACTCCTGAAATCATTGTTGCACCATGTACTAACTAACTTGGAGGCAAATTACAAAAAAAAAAAAAAGAAGAATAAATAAATAAATAAAGACATTGAGTTAAAAAAAAAAAAAGAAAATCCTAAATACTGCACCCAAAAACTGTTAGAAAAAATAAATTTAGTAAAGGTGCAGGGTACAAAACCAACATATAGAAATCAATGAATTTTTATACACTAGCAACAAATTACCCAAAAAAAATCTAATGTCATTCACATACAATAGCATCAAAAAACAATAAAATACTTAAGAATAAATTTAATTAAGGAGGGGAGATATGTATACTGAAAACTATGAAGACTTTGATGAAAGAAATTGAAGAAGAAACAAATAAATGGAAAGTTATCCTATATTTATGGTTTGGAAGAATTAATATTGTTAAATTGTTCATACTATCCAAAACTATAGATTTGATGCTATCCCTGCTAAAATTCCAATGGCATTTTCCATAGAAATACAAAAAACAATCCTAAAATTTGTAGGGAACCGCAAAGACACCTAATACCCAAAGAAATGCTAAGAAAGAATAACAAAGTAGGAGACACCACACTTCCTGATTTCAAACAATACTACAAAGCTATAGAAATCAAATAAGTATGATACTGGCATAATATTAGACACATAGACCAATGGAACCGAGAGCCCAGAAATAAACCCATGCAAATATCATAAACTGACATTTGACAAGGGAGCCAAGAATGTTTAATGGGGGAGAGGCTAGGCTCTTCAATAAATGGTGTTGAATAACTATATGCAGAATTAAATTGGTAACACTATTCACGAAAACTGACTTGAAATGTAATTAAAGATTTAATTAATTAAACATGAGACCTGATACTAAAAACTCCTAGCAGAAAACAAAGGGGGAAAGATCTTTGATATTGGACTTAGCAATGATCTTTTTGATGTGACTATGACACCAAAATTGCAGACAACCAAAGCAAAAATTAATAAATGGAACTATATCAAACTAAAAGCTTCTGTGAAGCAAAAGAAACAATGAAATGAAAAGGCAACCTACTGAAAAAGAAAAAAATATTTGCAAATCATATGTCTGATAAGCATTAAAATCCAAAATATATAAAGAACTTATACAACTCAAAAGCAAAAAAATAAACAATCCAATTTAAAAGGGGGCAGAAGAACTGAACAGACAGTTTTCCAAAGCAGACCTCTAACAGGTACATAAAAAGATGCTCAACATCACTATCATCAGGGAAAGAAAACTCAAACCACAATGAAATACCCTCTCACACCTGTTAGAATGACTATCATCAAAAACACAAGAGATAAAGTGTTGGTGAGGATGTGGAGAAATGTGCCCTGTTGGGGGGAATGTAAATTATTTCAGCCACTATGGAAAACTGTGGAGCTTCCTCGAAAAATTAAAAGCAGAAACTACCCTATGATTCAGAGGTCCCACATCTGGGTATAGATCCAAAGGAAATGAAATCAGGATCTTGAAGAGTTACTTGCATTCCCATGTTCATTGCAGCATTATTCACAATAGCCAAGATATGGAAACATCCCAAATTCCTTTTAATGGATAAATAGATAAAGATGGTGTGGTATATATATATACAATGCAATATTGTCCTACCAAGGGAAAAAAGGAAATCTTGCCATTTGTGACAAAATGGATGGAACTTGAGGCCAATAAAGTAAATGAAATAAGTCAAAGAAAGACAAATATGTGGATTCACTTATATGTGGAATCTAAAAAAGCTGAACTCATAGAAACAGAGAGTATAATGGTGGTTCTCAAGGGTTGGGGGCTGGAAGAAATGGGGAAATGTTGGTCAAAGGGTACAAACTGTCAGTTATAGAGCCAAATAAGTTTTGGGGATCTAATATATACAATGGTGATTATAGTCAATGATACTGTATTATGTACTTGAAAGTTGCAAAGAGTAGATCTTAAATATTCTCACCACAAAATGAAATTATAATTATGGAAGTTGATGGAAGTGTTAACTAATGCTATTTGAGTGGTAATCGTTTCACAATATATAAGTGTATCATATCAAAACATTGTAAATCTTAAACTTTCACAATATTATATGTCAATTATAACTTAATAAAGCTAAAAATTTTATACAAGAATAAATTTTAATAGGTGCTTTTATTCATCCCATTTTGCTATGCCCTATAAATAATGGAACATTTATACAATGGAATACTGTATAGCCATTCACACACACACACACACACACACAACATTTAACAACATGGGGAAATGCTCACAGTATAATGTGGAACAAAACAAAAAAAAATCATAATTGCATAGATAGCACCATCTAAATAATTCTGTTTGAGAAACACAAATAAAATCAGGCTGAGCCCAGAAGGTAAAGTTATAGAGAACAAGGATTAGACAGAATTATTTCAAAAGGTAAATACTGCTTATCTCTGACCAGTGATACTACGGTTAACTTTTATTTTTTTCTACAGTCATTTCTGTATTTTCCAAAGTGTTCACAAAATATGTATATGACCCTTAAAATTAATGAAACGATATTTTTGGAAAATATTTTTGGCCACTATGGAAAACAGTATGGCACTTCCTCAAAAAATTAAATATAAAATTACCATATGATCCAGTAATTCCATTCTGGGTGTATTCCCAAAAGAATTAAATGAAGGCTCTCAAACAGATATTTGTATACCCATGTTTATAGCAGCATTATTCACAATAGTCAACAAATGGAAGCAACCCAAGTGTCTATCAATGCATAAATGAACAGATAAAATGTGGTATATACATACAATGAAATACTCTTCATCTTTACAAAGGAAGGGAATTCTGATACATAGTTATGTGAATAGCCTTGAGGACATTGTGGTAAGTGCAATATGCCAGTCACAAAAGGGCAAATACTGTATGATTCCACTGTTAGAAGATACCTGGAGGAGTCAAATTCGTAGAGACATAAAGTAGAATGGATGTGACCAGGGGCTGGGAGGAGGGAAGAATCAATGTTTGATGGGTACAGAGTTTCAGTTTTGCAAGATGAACAGAGTTCTGGAAAGGAGGGTGTTGGCAGTTGCACAACCATGTGAATGTACTTAATGTCACTGAACTGTACAGTTACAAAATGATTAAAATGGCCTATTTTATGTTATATATGTTTTACCACAATTTTAAAAATTACTTTTACTGGATTTGAATTATAATACAGATACTACTAGGGTCTCAGCTAAAGTGATGAAGTTGATAAGTTGGAAGGCAGTGGGCCAAACTGTGGAAGGTCTTGACAGCCCTGCTGAGCTGTTAGGTGGGAGGAGCCATGGGGAAGAGAGGAGAGGGTGAGCACTGCAGGACAGCCAGCTTGGCAGTCATGCCTGGCATGGACCAAGCTGGAGTAGAAGGAGAAGGGAAGGAAGCCAAAAAGCCACCTATATCCTGGATGCTCTACATATGTGTCCCTATTTATGTCTAAAGAGATAAAGCCAAGAGAAGTGACTTGCCCAGCATCCTAGAGCTAGCAGGTGGCAGACCCTTGACCTGAGTTCAGATGTCTCTGATCCCACGTCTCTGCTCCTTTCTTCAAACCATGCTATCTTCATATATTACAAATGAATGAAAGGGTGGACAGTGGGAGAGGAAAAGAAGACAGAGGGAACGTGAAGAATGTAGGGAAAGAGAAATGAAAGAGAATGTCAGGAGACAGGAAGATGAGATTCAAAGATGCAAACGAGAATAAACTTTTAAATAAGGCCCTGAGTCTGCTTTGAACTTTTGACAATTATGGTTTGTCAGCATGGTAACTGATTCATAATTATTTTATGGGAGTTTAGCAACTCTGTATGTAACTGGCTCAGAGCAGTTGCAGAGCTGTTAATCCTGAGTGTTTATTACCCACCATTCAATAAATAGCTTAATAAATCTAAAGAAGTCCAATTTATGGGGATGGTTATGGCGTGCTATTCAAATTCCAAGCAATTACAATAAAACCATGTCTATTGAGGGTAATGTAGGTTTTTTTTTTTTTTTAATTTGATATTGGAGGATGCTGGTACTTGACACCCTTTTGAGCTATTCTTCACTCTCTGTCTGGGCCATAGGGGGTCAGAGCAGGACAGAAGTCAGAGGCTGCCATTTTGCTGTCTGCCAGGGTGACAGAGTGAGATGGGACATAGGCTTATCATCTTCTGAATAGGGATCTAGGTTCCTGGCAACCGTGACATTACAAGGCTGTTGGATTTCTTGTCCAGGGCTCACCTCTGACCTTGGTGTGGTGCAGCATGTCTTAGCCAATGTTCGGTGAGCTTTGGGCATCTTCTAGAAGGTGAGTGATTTGGAAAGGGTCAGGAGTGATGACTTCTTTCCTCACAGCTCCTTTCAAGATCAGGGACTTCTCTGCTCACTTCTGGGAGTCTATGCAAATACTCAGAGGCCTGTGGGTAGATTGGAAAGTAGACAAGAAATGGGGTGCCTGGGTGACTCAGTCAGTTAAGTCCCCACCTTTGGCTCAGGTCATGATCTCACGGTTTGTGGGTTCAAGCCCTGTGTTGGGCTCTGTGCTGAGAGATCAGAGCCTGGAACCTGCTTCAAGTTCTGGGTCTTCCTCTGTCTCTGCCCCTCATCTGCTTATGTGCACACACTCTCTCTCTCTCAAAAATAAATAAACGTTAAAAATTTTTTAAAAAAAGAAAGGAGACAAGAAACTACATACACACATACCCACTTCATATTATTACTTATGCTTGGCCTGTGAATTTCCTCTAATTCCCTGACACTTTGCCTTGTCTCCCATTAGGGAGGCAACTGGTTGAAAGTGATGCAAAGTGGGGAAGATACTAGCCTAAAAGAGAGCAGATCTGGTCCTGGCCTTGGCTCTTATCTTTACTGTGTGGGCTTGAACAGGTCACTTAAATGGGCCTCAGTTTCTCCTTCCAGTTTTGACAATGCAGTTTGATGCTTCAGCGAAAGAGAATAGTAGGTGAACAAGAGAGACAGTCAGAAGAGGTACTCTGCAGAGGAGGATTCTTGTCCAAATTGGGAACAAGACTTTACATCATCCAAAGCCAGAAGACTGAATCCACCTCCTTTCGGCTCAAACATTTATTGATCACCTATCTATTTAGTGTGAAGTTCAGTGTTTGAAACTGCCCATGAATGAGACTCATTCCCTTCCCTGCTAAGAGCTCAAGTATAGTGAAACAGGAGACACATACTTAAATAATTATAGTACAAGAGGTAAATGCTAAACTGGCATTTTGGATAAAATCTTTTAGGAGCCCAGAGAAGGAAAGTCACTCATTTTGAGTTGGGGAAGGATGTGTTTAGGTCAGCCTTGTTGGAGAAGTTGGTATTTGAGCTAGGCTTTGAAGATAGGAGAAGAGACAGACATTCACCACTGAGAAAATATAGGGAGGTGAGGTAAAGGGAACAGCAAAGGTGAAGAAGTGTGGACGTGCATTCATTCACCTGCAACATGCCCAAAATGGTTTGGGGGCACTGAGGATACAATAGTAAATAAGACAGAGTCTCTGATTTCATGGAGCTTGCAGACAAATGGACAGGTATTAAGTAGTCAAACATATCAGTGAATAAGGTGGTCTTAAGAAACAGACAATCCTGTGTACCTGAAGTGTGGGGTGCATAGTGAGGAAAAACTGGGCATAAATTTGGTAAGATACAAACTTAAGAGATTGTACAGGGTCTTATGTGTAGTGCTTAAGAGCTTACACTTTGTCCTTTGAGTAGTAGGGAATGAACAAAGACTTTTTTAGTGGAGAAACATTACCAGATTTATGTTTTAGAACTAAAACAAGAACTAAAACCAAGCAAAGAATACATTAGCGTGTAAGAGCCTGGCTGCTGAGAAAGCAATTAGAATGTTATTACTGTAGTCTAAGAAAAAGATGATGAGAATGGACGCAGGGCCATAGCTGTGGTAATGAAGACAAGGAGACAGATCTGAAAGGCATTTCAGAGGTACAAACAAGATCTGATGACATGAGCAGTGAACAAGAAAGAGGCAAAGATGGTACCATTTACAGACTGAGTGACTTGAGAACTATTTACACCATTCTCAAAGACAGAGAATACAGAAGTAAAATCATGCTATTGGATATGAAGTGCCTATGGGACAGCTAGTAAGTTCATAGCAGTGTCAGCTTCAATCTCTAAGTCCAGGCTGGGTCTAGTGGTTGGAGAATTGTTAACCCAGGTGTATAAATTGAAGCCATGAGAATGCATGAGTCCATTCATAAAAATAATGAAGAAGGCTAAGCCACACTGATGAAAATCCTGCAGAAGGAGACAAGTTAAGAAATTCAGAATGAATGCTCAGGGAGAATGATGTTCTAGAATCAAAGGAAGAAATATGTATATGGTGTATAAAGGTGTTGTAGCTTGGAGGAAGAAAAATTCGTTTCATCTGGTGGAGAAGTAAAAAACACTTCCTGCAGAGGTGCCATAAAACTGGGTTTTAAAAGTCTAGAGATTTTTCCAGGTGGAAGAAGATGGAACATTCATTTCAGAAACAGAATAGTATATGCAAGAAAATGAAGGCAAGAAAGAGAATGTAATGTATTTGGGGAACTACAAGCAATTTGGTATTGTTGGAGCATGAAGTGTGTTGGGGAGTGCCAACTGATGGGGCTAAAAGGCAAATCATAAATGGCTTTAGATGACATGCTCTAGGCTAAGAAATTGGTCTTTACCCCGTAGGTGGAGGGAGATAGAAGATATAACTAAGGAATACTTGGGGTTTTGAAAGAGCTTTTTGATTTTAACTTTTCTCCTTATTGATTCTTTTTTTTTTTCCTGATTGGTTTATTTCATGGTTCTTCTAGTTTAATATGAGCACTTGGTTTCATTTTCTTTTTCAGTGTCCTTTAATAATTAAGTTCTGCTTGTACAGTGTCTTGTATTGTTTTTGTATGGAGTGTTACATTTTTCATCGGTATGTAGGTGGTAAGTAATTTCTTTTTTAATTTCCTCTTTGAAATCACTGAACTGGAAATTTTAAAAATAGAAAGAATAAATAAATCCAAAATCTGATTCTTCGAGAAAACCAATAAAACAGATATACTTCTTGCAAGCTTATTAAGGGAGAAAAGAATAGAGTATAAAAATAGACAAGATTAAAAGTAAAAAAGGAGACATGTGCTGCCATTGCCCATTGCATGCTTGGATTGTACACTAACAAAATTTAAAACTTAATTTTTTTTTAATTTTTAAAAATTTTATTTTAGAGAGAAAGAGAACACAAGCCAGGGAGAGGGGCAGGGAGAGAGAGAGAATCTTAAGCAGGGTCCACACTCAGTGTGAAGACTGATGTGGGGCTTGATCCCAGACCATGGGAGCATAACATGAGCTAAACAAGAGTCAGATGCTCAACTTGCTGAGCTACCTGGGCACCCCCAAAATTTAAAACTTAGAGTACATGTATTAATTCCAGGTAAACATATCATATTAAAATTGATTTAAAAGGAAAGGGAAATCTTGACCTAATCAACTATTAGAGAAGACATAGATAAACCAATTAGTGAGGGTTTTTTGTTTTGTTTTGTTTTGTTTTGTTTTAGACAGAAAGAGAGGGAGAGAGAGCTAGGAAGAGGGAGAGAAGGAAAGAGAGAGAATTTCAAGCAGGCTTCATGCTCAATGCAGAGCCTGACACAGGGCTCAATTCCCACAGCTCTGGAATCATGACCTGAGCTGAGAGCCAAACATATAACCAACTGAGCTACTCCGGTGTCCCCTGTGAGTGAGTTTTCATTGAAAAAGTCACCCGGCCTATAAACTTGGATTGTATATGACATAAGAATAGGTAATTCCTATTTAACTACTCCAGATGCTAGAAAGAAGCTTGACAAAGACAACAAAGAAGGAAAACTGTATCCCAGTATCACTTAATTCTTAATATCTTAATTAGTTGCAAAATTCTTAATACTTTAATTAGGTGCAGATTCTGAATGAAATAGCAAATAGAATTTGGCAGTGATCTAAAGAATAAATGATTATGATTAAGTAGATTTTATAGTAAGTGTGGCTTAATATGAAAGAATCTATCAAGGTGTCTGAATGGCTCAGTCGGTCAAGTGTCCGACTTCAACCAGGTCATGATCTCACGGTTCATGAGTTTGAGCCCTGCATCAGGCTTATTGCTGTCAGTGAAGAGCCCACTTCAGATACTTTGCCCCCTCTATCTCTGCCCTTCTTCTGCTCATGTTTCTTTCTCAAAAATAAATGAACATTATTTTTGATGAACTTCCACACCATTCTCCAGAGCGGCTGCACCAGTTTGCATTCCCACAAACAGTGCAAGAGGGTGCCTGTTCTCCACATCCTCGCCAGCATCTATAGTTTCCTGATTTGTTCATTTTAGCCAAATCATGGAAAGAGACTAAGTGTCCATAAAGAAGATGTGGTATATATATACAATGGGATACTACACAGCAATGAGAAAGAATGAAATCTGGCCATGCGTGGCAACATGGATGGAACTGGAGGGTATTATGCTGAGTGAAATAAGTCAGGCAGAGAAAGACAGATGCCATATATTCCCACGCATAGGTGGGCTTTGTGAGACCTAACAGAAAACCAGGGGGGAGGGGAAGAGGGGAAGGAAAAAAAAGCCACGGAGAGGAAGGAAGACATAACATAAGAGACTCTCAAAAACTAAGAACAAACTGAGGGGAGAGGGGGGTGTGAAAGGGGGAAGAGTGGGTGACGGGCACAGAGGAGGGCACTTGTTGGGATGAGCACTGGGTGTTGTATGGAAACCAATTTGACAATAAATTATTAAAAAAATAAAAATAAATGAACATTAAAAAATATCAAAACAACCCACTATATCATTATATATTATTATATCAACAAATTTAATATATATGCATGTACATATGTGTATTTGCACAAATACAATATATAGTGTTTTATGTATCATATATACATATATATACACATAGATAATATATATGATATTAATATATATGGTATTTATCTATATCTATAAATATTAACCTAGGAGACTACAATGTAAGATTGAAGAGACTTTTCTAAAGAAAGTGGACACCCAGAATTAAAAAAGTACAGCATTGACATATTTGGCTATATATAAATTAAAGTCAGCCATTTTATGAAAATATAAATTAAAAGTAACTTTATGTGACAAAAGGTTGTAACAGGAATATCAGTAAAAATGGTAGAGTAAGACCCTCTAAAATTCTCTCCTCCATAAAGGCAATTATAACACTAGCAAATGCTCAGAATCAACTTTTTCAGAACTCTGAAAATTAACCAGAGGCTAGCAGAAATTTAGTGGGCATTTGTATAACAAAAATGGCTAATATTTAGTAAGAACAGCAAACATTTTAACTTGTCATATTCTCATCTCCCTCACCCCATGCAGCAGTCGTGAAAACCAGCAGCTCACTGTCACAGTGGAACCCAGCAGCCTGGCAGCCACCAGGATAACTACTTTGTAAATAGCTGCAAAATATATAGTAAAAGAAGTGACAAAGAAATTAAGGTATGTGAGGAGATATTTATTTAATACAAAAGGACATAGAAATGAAGGAATAGAGTAACAAAAAAGACATAAGATATGTACAAAAAATATCAGAGTGGCAGATATAAATAATACTTTATTAGTAATTAATGCAAATGGGTTAAACATTAAATGTAAATTATTAAACTCCAATCAAAAAGCAGAGATTGGCAGAATAGATTAAAAAAAACCCACTATTTTCTGCCTGTAAGAGATACACTTTAGATTCAGAGATCTAAGAATGGAAAAGTATAGCATGCAAACAGTAACCAACAGAACTGTAATGGCTATACTAATACCAAAAAATAGACTTCAAGACCAAAATAGTTATTAGGACAAATATAAATACATATGCACCTAACAACAGATCCAGTCCCCAAATATATGAAACAAAATCCATGACAAATTGAAGGGAAAGTAGACAACAATAGTAGTTGGACCCTCAATATCTAATTAAAAAAATTTTTTTAACATTTATTCAGTTTTGAGAGACAGGCAGAGAAAGAGTAGGGGAGGGACTGAGAAAGAGGGAGACACAGAATCTGAAGCAAGCTCCAGGCTCTGAACTGTCAGCACAGAGCCAGACATGGGGCTTGAACTCACAAACTGTGAGATCGTGACCTGAGCCAAAGTTGGCTGCCCAGGTGCCCCAATCTCACTTTTAATGTTTTTATTTATTTTTGAGAGACATAGAGGCACAGCGTGAACAGGGGAAGGGCAGAGAGAGAGGGAGACGCAGAATCGGAAGCAGGCTCCAGGCTCTGAGCCATCAGCACAGAGCCCGACGCGGGGCTCGAACTCACAGACCGCGAGATCATGACCTGAGCTGAAGTCGGCCGCCCAACCGACTGAGCCACCCAGGCGCCCCCAATCTCACTTTTAAAAATGGACAGAACAACCAGACAGAAAAGCAGTAAGGAAACAGAAGACTTCTATATATAGAGCAACACTATGAGCCAATTAGATCTAATAGACATCTATAGAACATTCCACCCAACAAGAGCAGAATAGACATTCTCGAGTGCATTTGAAATATCCTCCAGGAGAGACCATATGTTAGGCCATAATACAAGTCTCAATAAGTTTAGAAGGATTGAAATCAACAAAACATGTTCTCCATCCACATGAAATGGGATTAGAACTCAAAAACAGGAAGAGATTTGAGAAATTCACAAATAGTGGGAATTAAACAACACCCCTAAATAACTAATGAGTCAAAGAAGAAATCGTAAGGAAAATTAGAAATTAGAAACAGTTTGAGAAAAATGAAAATGAAAACATAATTTTCTAAAACTTATGGACTACAGTAAGCACAGTGTTTGGAGGAAAATTTCTAACTGTAAAGCACTATATTAAAAAAGAAGAAAGATTTCAAAACAAAAACCTAATCAAGAAACCATAATCAAGAAACTAGAAAAATAAGAGTGAATGAAATGCAAAGTGAACAAAGAAAGGAAATAATAAAGATTAGAAGGGAGGGGCGCCTGGGTGGCTCAGTCGATTGAGCGGCCGACTTCGGCTCAGGTCATGATCTCACGGTCTGTGAGTTCGAGGCCCACATCAGGTGTGTGCTGACAGCTCAGAGCCTGGAGCCTGCTTCGGATTCTGTGTCTCCCTCTCTCTCTGCCCTTCTCCTGCTCACGCTCTGTCTCTATGTCTCAAAAATTAAATAAACGTTAAAAAAATTTTAAAAAAAGATTAGAAGGGAAATAAATGACATAGAAAATAGAAAAATAATAAATAAATAAATAAATAAATAAATAAAGTGAAAATTGGTTCTTTGAAAAAATCAACAAAATTGATTAATCTTTAACCAGATTGATTAATAAAAAGAAGACTCAAATTACTAAAATTAGGAATACAAAAGGGACTATTACAATCAACAAGGTTATAAGATAATTCTGTGAGCAATTATAGGCTAACAAGCCAAATGATCCAAATAAAATGGACATATTTCTAGAAAAATTCATGCTGTTTCAAGAAGAAATTAAAAATCTGAAGAGACCCATTACAAGTAAACAGATCGAATTAGGAACAACAACAACAAAAAAACCCTTCCTACAAAGACAAGCCCAGGACCAAGTAGCTTCGCTGGTGAGTTCTACCAAAGCTGTAGAGAGGAAGTAGAACTAATCCTTTTACAAACTTTTCAAAAAATTAGGATAGGGTGGGAATTAGAATCCTCATACATTACTGGTGGGAATGTAAAATGATGCAACTTCTTTGGAAAACAATTAGCATGGCAATTTCTCAGAAGTTAAATAGAGAGTTAGCATATGACCCAGAAGTTGCACTGCTAAGTATAGATCTAGGAGAAATGAAAACACACATTTGTGCAAAAACTCATAAATGATGTTCATGGCGGCACTATTCACAATAGCCCACAGGTGGAAGGAACCTAAATGTCATCAGTTTATGAATAAATAAGTAAAATACAGTAGTTTCATAAAATAGAATATTGAGTCATGAAAAAGCAATGAACGTTTGACACGTGCTATGTGAATGGACCCCGAAAACATTATGCTAAGCAAATGAAGCTGACACAAAAGGCCACATATGGTGAGATTCCATTTATATAAAATATGAAGGACAGGCAAAGCCACAGAGAGTGCAAGCAGATTTGTGATTGTCAGGGTCTGGCGGGGCGGGGGGGGGGGTAGGAAAAGGGAAATGAAGAGTGATGGCTAATGAGTAGAGGGTTTCTTCAGGGTGATGAATACGTTCTCAAATTAGGTAGTGGTGAGGAGTGCACAATCTTGTGAATACACTAAACAACAATGAATTATACATTTAAAATGTATACTTTATGGTGTGCAAATTATATCTCAACAAAAAATTTAGAATATGTATGCTGACAAAAACAAAGTAATAAGACATGCAATAGATCCATAAAAATGTTTGTAATTCAGATGGTAGACACAGGGTTAATTCCTCTATTCTGCAGAGAGAAATTATAAGTTGACAAAAAAGTAAGTCACAATAAAGAGAAAAAATATGTCAAAATACAATTCTTAGAAGGGCATATGCAAATAGCACCAAATATACTCAGTTCACTGATAGTCACAGAAGTCTAAATTAAAATAACAATGAGGTATCTTTTTGTACCCATCAGACTGGCAAAATTTCAAAAGAACTATCATATCTATTGCTGGCAGGGATGTGGGGGACAGAGGGTTCTCATACATTACTGGTTGGGATAGTGATATAGTTATAGCTATTTTGGAAGCTAGCAAGCAACAATTATTAAGATTCAAAGTACATATATTGACCTAGCAATCCCACTTTTGTTAATCTATTCCAGTAAATAAAAATAATATTTTCTAAGGGCACAGACACAGATAGATATATAAATATATACATATAATATATAAGATATATTATATGTATATATTTTTTTCCTGAATTGGCTATTGATGTTTATAGTGGCCCCAAACTGAATAGACTGTGGTACATTATACTGTGGAATATTATGTAATCACAAGAAAGTATAAATTGGAGAACCACCAGCAGACTTAGGGGGAATTCCATGGGTTTTATTGGATGAGAAATGATATGTAAGGGTATGTATAATATAATCAATCCCTTTTCAATAAAATAATTACAAAGAATGGTATATGTATATATTCATATGTTGAATATATAAATTTACATATGATTAAACTTTTTTTTTAAGTTTGAGAGAGATTGCATGCACCCATGAGCAGGGGAGGGGGCACAGAGAGAGGGAAAGAGAGAGAATCCCAAGCAGACTCTGTGCTGTCAGCCCAGAGGCCGATGTGGGCCTCAAACTCACGAACTGCGAGATCATGACCTGAGCCAAAATCAAGAGTAGGTCACTTAACTGCCTGAGCCACCCAGGTGCCCCAATTATACTTTGAATATACCTGTAAAAACAGAGCAGAGGAAAGAGATCACTCTGGTGGTGGTGGTTGGGAAGATACTTAACAGGAAGCAAAAATGGGTGCTACAGAGACCAGTTGGCAGGCTCCTCCAGGAAAGGCATAATTAAGACCCTGGCTAAATCAATGTCACAGCCTAGGGGATTCAGCATCTCTCAAAAGTTCTGCAGAGACATTCTTTCTGGGGCTTTCTTTTAGATGTCGAGGTCCCTGCTTGCCTTTTCTCCTGCAGACTGGGCGACAGGCCTGCTGGTTTCCTATTCCACTGTCAACACCTATTCCTCCATCTTGGAATTTTTCTTTCCCACAAGGCCAGGACCAAATGAAAGCATCTTCACGGTTTTACCATACTCCCAGGCTGGCTCCAGTCATTGTCCTGAGCATCCCTCTTATATCCTTTGACATTCTCCATGAAGTCAGATCATGGAATCCCAAAAAACAGACCGGCTCGATGAGACATCTGCAATATCTTCATGGCCTTTTCCTATATTTATCCCTGCTCTATATGGATAATAGGGACATCCAGCTGTGGCCTTTCTTTACCTCTACATGTTTTCTGTCTTCATCCTTCTTCTGGGAGTCAACTCCACTCCTTTGATCACCATCTGAACTTCCAAGATCTCCCAGAACTCCATCCCAACCCAACTGTCTTCTTTAGACCTACACTAGTGATTCTCACATTGAGTGTGGGTTAGTATATCAGAATCCTTTGGGGAGAGATTTTCAAAATATACATGCCTCCCACTCTCTACCCTGCTCCCATCCCCTATGTGCCATGGATTCTGGAAAAATGAGCTTTTTTTTTCTTTTCTTTCCCCCAATGATAGCATTAAGATGATACCATATATTATCTTCATTTTGCAGATTAGAAAATTAAGGATCATCGAAATTAAGTGGTATTCTTGGGACCTTCTGACTCTAGAGCACATGCTATTTCTCTTGCATGCCCAGCTTTTTTAGGAGAATTTACCAAAGCCTCTGAGGAGGTGCTTTACTTCTCAAATTTTTTGTTTTATTTTTAAGTTATTTTTGAGAAGGAGAGAGAGGGAGAGAGAGAGAGGGAGAGAGAGAGAGAGAGAGAGAGAGAGAGAGAGAGAGAGAGAGAGAGAGAGAGAGAGAGAATGAGCAGGGGAGGGGTAGAGAAAGAAGGAGACACAAAATCTGAAGCAGGCTCCAGGCTCTGAGCTGTCAGCACAGAGCCCAATGTGGGGCTCAAACTCATGAACTGTGAGACATGACAGTTGGATGCTTAAGTGATTGAGCCACCCAGGTGCCCCTGTTTCACCTCTTAGGGGAACACCTGGGGGTCTACTGCCTAATAGCCTGCTTTAGTTTTTACTTTTCTCTAAGTAAGCATTGAGCTTATAATATATGCCAGGCAATATGGGAGTGAGGAAGGTGAAGGACAGATATGGAAATACAAAGGTAAACAAAACAGGGCATCTACTTTTTAATGAGTGCACAGCAAGTATAAGAGTAGATCAGTGAAAAGAGGCACTTCCAGTCAGTGTGATTGGTGCCTTTACAGACTAGAGGGATTTGGAATTTATCTTACCTGTGGAGGCTCCCTGGTGAGCAGGTGTTTAAGACACACGTGATGTAAATGGGTCTATTTAGAATGATCTGTTTCTAGGGGTGCTTGGGTGGCTCAGTCAGTTAAGCATCCAACTCTGCATTTCAGCATAATATCAGTTTGTGAGATGGAGCACAGCATTGGGCTCAGAGCTGAGCATGCAGCCTGCTTGGGATTTGGGAGTGCATAGCAAGTCTAAGAGTAGATCAGTGAGAAGAGGCACTCTTCTCTCCCTCTCAAAAATAAGTAAATAAACATTAAAAAAATATAGAATTACCTGTTCCTAAAAGGGACTAGCCCTATCTGAACATACAAAGCCTACAGTCTTGGGGGCTATCACATTTCACCCTTAACCTGGGGGCAACTCAAAATAGAACAAAGTCTACTATTTCCCTGTGATTTCTGAGGCTCTACATGAACCTGGCTGCCATGAGGTTTTAGCAGCAGGGCCTTCAGACACTTCCCAGCCTCAGGCAGATAAAACAAACACATGAATGAACACATAACGTGAGTGGGTCTTTAAAGTATTTAAAGAAGTGAGTGTGATCTTATACGAAAGAATAGAGGTTCAGCAAGTAGAAAGAAAAAAAAAGAGGAAGAAGAAAAGCTTATTTAGAACAGATCAGGAAGTATAAGCAGAGGCAAAAGTTCAAAATGCTGCCTGAGTCACAGATCATAGGCTGTGGAGTTGGCCTGCCTGGGTTCGGAGCCCAGCTCTGCCACTCCCTAGATGTGTGGTCTTGGGCCACTTGTCCAAAAAGAGTAGAGCATTTCTGATTCTGAGACAGAAATTTGGGGAGGGACAGTGGGAGGCAGTGGTGATGCTCAAATTATAGCTTGGTCCAGATTGTAAAGGATCTTACATGAGTTTGGATGTTAGTTGGGGGAAATTGGGAGCAAGAGTAGTTTTTTTTTTTTTTTTTTATAATAGTTTATTTTCAAATTGGTTTACATAAAACACCCAGTGTTCATCCCAACATGTGCCCTTTTTAATGCCCATCACCCCCTCTCCCCCCCCATCCCCCTCACCCTCAGTTAGTTCTTAGTCTTTGAGAGTCTCTTATGTTTTATCTCCCTCCCTCTCTGTGTCTTTTTTTTCTTTCCCCTCTTCCCCTCCCCCTGGTTTTTGCTTAGTCTCACAAAGTCCACCTATTCGTGGAAACATATGGTATCTGTCTTTTTCTGATTGACTTATTTCACTTAACATAATACCCTCCAGTTCCATCCATGTTGCTACACATGGCCAGATTTCATTTTTTCTCATTGCCACATAGTAGTCGATTGTATATATGTACCACATCTTCTTTATCCACTCGTCAGTTGATGGGCACTTGGTTTCTTTCCATGATTTGGCTATTGTCGAAAGTGCTGCTATGAACATTGGGGTACACGTGCTCCTATGCATCAGCATTCCTGTGTCTCTTGGGTAGATTCCTAGCAGTGCTATTGCTGGATCATAGGGTAGTTTTTAAAGTGAGTGTTGCAAGGTCAAAAAAATTAGTTTTGATCATTTCTCCACAACTCTCCAGTGGCTTCCCTCCCTGGCAGGGATTTCTGTGAAGCATCTTAAGAATGTCTCTGAATGGAATCAGCCACAGAAAGATGGCAATGGACTGTGCCATATATCTCTTCAAAGCAGAGTGGAACCCAGGGAAACAGGGGGGTGTCCCAGAGTTGGGAGGAGGGATGGCTGCAGACCCGAATGTTTCTGCAACTTCTGCCTTTTGAGCCCAAGGACTTCAGAAACCTCTTCTCTCCCTCTGTGCTTTCAACCTATAAAAACTGCCTCTTTGATCTCAAAGAAAAAATGGATTCAGCCTCTGGGTTAATGCTGTTGGTTAAAGATTTCAGAGAGGGTGCACGACTTGAGCCTGAGCAGAGAACCAGGGATCAGAAGAAGCTGTGGAAATAAAGTCAATCCACTTAACCTGTTGGAATCTCAGGGTTCTCGTTTATAAAGTGGGTGAGGTAACCCCATTTCACATGCCATCCCAAGGAGGGGACACAGGAGGTCACACAAGTCAGGTCTCTTCATCAGATTGAGCGAAGCTTAACCAAACCCTTAAAACCACAGCCGCATACAATGGTAAGCACTGAATTAGCTCCCAAGTCCGTGGGGTCCACTGATCCTAGCTCAGCAGCTCCTGTTTGTGCGTCCTCACGTGACTATGGTTAGCTGTAAGTCACCTGACTGGATCTACTGAGAGAGAGTGGGTTCTCCCTCTCATACGACTGAGACTTGGCTACTTATTGCTGATCTAGAATGGCCTTGGGACAATTGGCATCCTTGGCTCTGTTCCATGGGCATGTTCTTCTGGTGGTGATGGCACAGGGAAGGATAAGTGGAAACACATAGGTGCTTTTCAAGCCTCTGCTTATGTCACGTCTTCTAACATCCCATTAGCTAAAGCAGATCACATGGTTAAGCCTAGCATCCGGGTGGGAGAGTGCTGTAAAGTTTCAGTGGCGTAAAGTGAGGGTGGAGGGAATTGAAGTGCAGAATTAGGGCCATTTTCACCATCTACCATGGCCTCTATAAACTGTAAGCTATGCAAATAAATGTAAGGTGATATTACTATCCAAAGGCAATTTAATCAGTGTATGCTTGTTGAATTGATTTACATGGGCATTGGCCTGTCTCAGACCTGATTGCTTTCACAAGTTTCTCCAATTGCCCCATGGTTGTTCATAGCTAAAATAAAACTCCATTTAAAAATGATCTATAAATTTTCCTCGGACAGCTGAAGCTCTCTGCTTTCTCTCCATCTGATATGAGAGTGTGCGGGGGGGGGGGGGGGGGAGCTATTGGTGGTGATTTTCTGTTTCCATCTAGCTTAAGTCATCAGCGATAACTTTAACTTGGCAGTTTTCATCAGGGCTCTTTCTAAATGTGCTGACATTTCAATTAAATGTCAGTAGCATCATTCTGTTTACCAGCTGGAAGATTTGTAATGGGGGATATTGGTAGTGCCAGGGACTAGAGATTTCCATTTGGTGAAATGCCAGCCAACGCCTTTTGTCTCTACTACCCCCTGAGGGTTCCTTGCACGTGTGTTTTGACAGACTGATTGTCCCTTCAATATGTCCCTGGTGCTCTAGGTCAGGAATTTTCAAAGCGTTCCCTGCATCCTAATGGGGGTGCTTCCGGGGTTAGGTTATTGATTTATTTTTTGGTTAGGGCTCAAATAAAACCCCTTCTTGCCCTCCCAGTTTAATTAAAGAATAGCCCGAGTTTAAAGGGCAGGCAATTAAAAAGTTATTGTTTGCAACTACATATTTAAATGTACAGCTGACCCTTGAACAACATGGATTTGGACTGCATGAGTCCACTTATAACTGGATTTTTTTTTTTAATATAGGACAGTACTACGAAAGTATTTTCCTTCAGACTTTCTTAACATTTTCTTTTCTCTAGCTTAGTTTATTGTAAGAATCCAGAATATAATACATATAACACACAGAATATGTGTTAATCAACAGCTGACATTATAGGTAAGGCTTTCAGTCAACAGTAGGCTGTTAGCAATTCACTTCTTGGGGAGTCAAAAGTTACATGTGAATTTTCGAGTGTGCTGGGGTCAGTGCCCCTAAACCCTCTTCCCATTGTTCAAAGGTCAACTCTGTTAGGTTTTTAATTGGAAGTCACAAGAAAATAGTTTTTCCAATCACACAGATAATGGAGCAAGTCAACCTGGCCACACCTGGCCCAGCTCTGGCCACATCCCAGCTGTATGATCTTGGGCCATTTTCTCCAGGTCTCTGGGCCTCCACTACCTCATAGGAGCATGAGAATATTATCTATTAGAGTTCTGAGGTTTAAGTGAGTTAAAATGTTTGAAGCACTCAGCAGTGTTGAAGTGTTAGTTATTATGCATATTAATATGATACAAGCAAAATAAAATACAGATATAAATCAGATGCTGAAACCGATGTAAAAAAATGCAACTGTCATACCTGGCTCATGATCTAATCTTATTTGTTAACCAAAACAACCTCATTATTGTCACTGATTGACCGTCAAGATAAATATTATTAATTAGAAATTATACAACAAACACTTAAGTTTCAGATGAGATTTCATTTGAAGAAAAAAATATTCTGCTGCTTAAAAAATTTAAAAGCCACTGTTTTTAGCTATCTCACATGATTCTGAATTAGGGGATGAACAAGCAAATCAGATAAAGATCCAGCTCCCAACCTACTTGGCCCAGGAGGGAAGGGTCAGAGAGAGGTACAGAGATGAAATCATTCCACGTTTTCCATTGACACAACCTGTGGAGCCCAACAACTTGTGAGAGCATTTGGTGACACTAATCTTCCAAGGAGATTGCCTTGGGCAAGGTCTGGGAACAGTCCTCTTGAATGGTTGCCAAACCCCTATGCCAGGGTATGTGTGGCTATTGCCATCATTGCTGTTAGGCGCTGTTCTAGTATTCTGGTTCAACAGAATCCACAAATGCAGCAGGACTCTGCGGGGAGCCATGACAGGTTCCTGCCTCTCCACTTCCGCTGCTGTGTGGACAGACTGCTGCAAATCAATTTGATTCAAGTTTCAGAAGAGCATGGTGGGCCAGCAAGTCCAAGGGGAGCAATCGTTGGCCCCATCTTCTGCTGGGGTGCCATGGTGAAGCTGCCCTCACTCTCTCTGTGCTTGGAATGGTGTTGCTTCTTCACTGAAGATACTAGTGGGAGTGCCACCGGCTGCCAGTTGTGCTCACAGCTGCCTACAGTGGATAGAATCCTCCCCGTTTTATAGACGGTCACACTGAAGTCTTAGTGACCCCGCCGGGCCTTCAATTAATGGTTTCTGACTCCAAGTCCGTTGTGATTTTTATTCTCCCAGCTAACTCCAGGGACTGTTTCAAGGAGGAGCTGGTAAGTGCTGAAAACTTGAATTTCTAAATTAATGTGAAGCTTGATTAACCCACATTATCTCTCTGGTTGTTGTTATTATTATTATGAGACCCAATTCAGCCATTTATGGCTTTGCTCAGTGTCATATATGTCCAGAAGGCCTCAGAGAAATACGATCTATTCTCCTTCAGCTGTTTCCGGTGTGGGGAGCCAAATGTTCCCTCATCATGGGCTCCTACTTCCATTTTAGTGGCTTCATATTAATCTACAGAATAGAATTACTCTATTCTTAACATTTCTGTTGTAGTTGACCATGTACATTGTTTTTATTTTGCACTTTTCACTGTAATGCATATTGCTGTAATAAACATCTTTGGGTTTAATGCCAAAACATCTTTGTCAGTATACAGGTATGTAATTCATTTACATACATATATATGTATATGCGTGTGTGTATATATACACACATACATACATATATATATATATTTTTTTTATTGTGGAAAGAAAAAAAGCTCAATTCTGAAAGTGTTGAAGGAATGTAAACACCAGGCTTGCTAACAAACCTCCCTTGACTGAGTGGGGCTTGGGGTTGGGGCAGGGGAGGTTAGTACCAAATTGTGGAGGGGCTTGAATGGCAAATGAAGTTATTTCACCTTTTTTTTTTTTTTTGTAAAAAGATCTTGTTAAAGAGAATTGGAGGGCGATATGCACAAGTTGAGTGTGGGGCTATACATCTGAAGTCGAAGGCTAGAACTGAATGGAGCAAAGAGATGTGAAGTCAAGCCCTGACTGCTATGTGGTTACAGCTGTCTGGTTCTCTGTGTCCTTATCCATGGAATGATTAGAAAACTCAGAGCACAGAGAAGAGTGCCAGCCTCAGAGCCAGCCAGACCTTGATGTAAATTCTAGTTCAGCTACTTACCTACCTGTAAAATGGGGGAGAATTTTACATACCCCAGGGGGTTACAGTGATGACTACGATTATGGTGTAGAGAGCATGGTCCAATGGTTGCACAAGATTGGATAAACAGTAACTGCTTCATCCTCATTAATTTTACAGACTGGAGATTGCCTAAACTACCCTCCAGCTCAGATGTGCCATTGTTCTATTATGTGATGAGATAACAATTTAAAAGAACGAGGGCCCAGAAATGAAATCAGTGGTTAATGGATTCACAGTTTAATCCATCTTGAAAAAAAATCCTCTCCTGGCAAGAACCCAACAGAAAATAGTACTAAGGATCCAAACATTTTGCTGAGAAAAAGTGACGTTGACCAGAGAGGTTTCCTTTAAAGTGTGTTTAATTCACATGACTGGTGTTGTCCAGGCCTTCTGGGTCAGCTTCTCCCAGCTCCCGGGTGAGGAATGGAATGACATGAAGAATACATCTTGAAATTCTTGGATGATAAAAAGGATTAAAAATCAATAGTCTTTCTGCTTCAACTCTCCCAATTTTGTTTTCATCTCCCTTCTGTAGATAGAAGTCCAGCTACTGAAGAATGATTTGGTGCATCTGGCGGGGGAAGGGCTGGTGTGTTTTGCCAAGGGATATGGGGAAGTTTCTCTGAGTGCCATTGACAATTGCAAACTTGCAATGCAGCAATGTCCGGCAGAGGTTGTGGTGCTGGGCCTTGGGGAAGGGAAAATGCTAGAGCTGTGCCCTCCCACATGATAGCCACTAGTCACAGGAAGTAAAAACTCAGATCCTCAGTCACACAAGCCACATTCCGAGTGCTCCATAGCCACATGTGGCAGGTGGCTACTGTATCCGCACAGCTCTACAGCGTTCTTATCACTGCAGAAAGAGTTCTCCTGCACAGTGCTGCTCTAAAGATGGATTTGTAGAGTCCTCAAATATTAGAGAGCGCAGAGGGATGTTAGAAATTGTCTGCTTTTGACCCCAACCAGACCAGGAGGCAGAAGACCTAATTCCAGTCCCAGCTCTGCTCAAACTCCTATGTTTTCTTGGCCTATCAATTCACATGCCTTGGTTTTCTCATCTATAAAATGAGTTTAATCTTTCACTCAGTCTGGGTTGGGTGGTACTGTGCTACAAACTATGAACATGAAGACAGGTTCTACTGAATTTCTGGCAGTATCCCTCAGAGCTGATTGAAACACACTAGTGTGTCATGGCCATGGCAGCAAGAAACTCCAGATAATATGCATTGAGTGCCTTCCACTGGGCTTACTAAACTCAGGGGGTGCTCAGTATGCTAACCGTGTTGTGAGAAGCCACTGAGGACAAAGAGCTCGTTCCAGAGAACTCCTTTCAGGTTTTCCTTTCACATTTTGCTGGTCTTTGGCACATTTTTTTCCAATGTAAAAATGGCTTAGAGAAGAGACAGAGCAGGGATATATAAGCTCTGTGTCTGGGCAAACTGTACCTTAATCTCTCTACCCTGCCTCCCCTGCCCAGTGAGGTTACAGGCTGTAGGAAAGAAGCAGCCAAGGGGGCTCCCATCCTACTCAGATGACCCTGGAATATCTGCTCTGGATGGAGAAGCTGGAGGGATTGCCTCCACCTCATATCTTGGCTCTACAGTATCTTAGCCATACCAGCATCTACTATTTACAAGACATAGGTAAGGAGGTGGATGGAGGACGTGAAGTCCAGACAGAATAGAAGACTCACCACAATCGTGACTGCTGGTCCTCAGCCTCCTGCAGGAGCCAGCATGGGCCATAAAGACCACACTCCAAGTGCTGAACCCCATGTGGCCCTTCCTGTCTGCTTCTGTCATGTGTATAACCAAATGAGAACCCCTCAGCCCCACAGCTGGTGCCTCCAGAGGAGTGTTCTGGGATAGAGGAGTGGAGACCCAAGGTCCCATCTTAGCCCTACCAACAATTTAGCTGTGTGATCTTGGGACAAGGCAGCCAGCCTCTTGGGTGTGTGAATCAGTCGTGTAAACTGATTAAATTAAAAGCCCCGGGCAGATATTCATATTTTGTGACCAGGAAGGATGCTCTGGAGAAAAACTGCTAATGCCTGGGATAATATCCAATGTAAGGAATCTGAAGCTTCAGGACCATGGAGAAAAACCAAAAGCCAGGATGAGGCACTCAGATCCTTCCTCTATTGCTAATCTGAAGCCTGCTCTAATGCCCCAGCTTCCTTCCCTGGCCATCCGTAACCATGGAATCTCAGGGACAGTCAGGCCCCAGCCTTCACCTGTGATCAAATTCCCATGACAACATCTCTGCACACAGGTCACATAGCCTGTGCTTAAACACCACCAGTGACGAAGAGCTCTGTGTCCTGTGACTGCCAATTCCATCTTTAGGCTGGCCTAGCTAATAGAACAGCTTTTGAGATCTGTCCCTAACTTATTATGAGTGACTGCCTGGATGACCAAGTTAAGGCAGATGCTGGGGCTGTCCAGGCTCAGTGGTAGATGATAGACTAATGAACTATGTTTGTCGTTAGTACTGAAATGGGCAGCTGTATCTGTCCTTCCGCCTCCAGTACTAGAAGCTCTTCTTATGAGACAAATGCTTCTAACCATTGGTCCTTGTTTTTCCCTTCAGCAGCTCCAGATTAGGACATGATCATCTAACTAATCCCGTCTTTTCATACAACAAGGATTAATTCAGAAATGAGTGTGTGACCCAATTCCAGCCAGGGAGATGTGATCAGGGGTGTTTGCTGTGAGTGTCTATGAGCTTTTGTCATTTTTCTGAGACTTATAGAAGGTCAGTTCTTGCTTTCCTACTGGAACTAAACAAGAGAGCAGGTAGCCCTCATTGCTACTGATGGCCATCGCAGGCACACCAGAGCAACCAGTGTAGGATAAGGCTGACACCGTGGATAGCAGAGTGGAGACATGAAAAGAATCTGAGACCTAGATTATATCACTGAGGCCCCGAATCAACCAGACCTGAAGTGCATGTACCTCTTATCCTCCAAGTTACGCCAACTAGTATATGTTCTAGTTATTTAAACCTATTAGAGTACGGTGTTCTGTTATCTGGCACTAACTGGGCCATGTGGATGTAACAAGTCTAATTCATGTTGGAATGTCTAGAGATAGCCACCCCCTGTTCTTGTGTCATGTCTTCTTACTCCAGGTTCAACTACTTTAGTCGCTTCAACTATTCCTTATATAGATTGGCTAGGGGTAATTTAGTATTTTGCAGGCTCGCCTCTGAGTATATTCAAATTATTTTAAGTCGCTCTATAACAGTTGATAATAGTTTCTATTTTCCATCGAAGCATCTGGTGAGGTCTGTAGAAAAGTGAACACCAACTGCGTACTCTGCTACCCAGCCTCCTGACATTGCTCCTGGAATCCATATGCTGCTAATGGTCGCATGGGGTTTCTCTTTCCCCAGCGTGGCCAAGGAAGCCAAGTTCTTTCTGGCTTCTGGGTAAATAACTCATGTCCTCGTCACTGCGCGTCACAGATAGAGAGTTTTCAGTGGGATTCAATGTAATTGCCACCATCTATCACTTTAATAGCCTAATGAAGGTGAGATGTAATTAGAAAGGGTGTCAGTGGAATATGGAGTTTGTTTTACAATTATCTATACAGCCGGGGGGACCATCAGCACAGAACATTGCCTTTTAAAAGCCCAAGAAACATGTGGCATAAACGCTCATCTTTGAATGACTTAAAGGGACCCCTGGTCAATTTCCACTGGGTTATTTTGTATACTGATGCAGTATTTTGAATACTGATGCAGGTTGCTTGTGTTGGACACCAGGTGGGCTCTGAAGAAAGTCTCACAAATCCTTGTTTCCTATTGACTTCTGGTGATATTGCAGAGCTGTTTCTCTTCTCTTGTCACCTCTTGAGTGTCTTTGGTGGCCCCTTCTTTGATGAACAGTTAACGATTCCCAAACAAGCATTATAATCATCCTGGACTCACTAGTGAGCAATATACCTCTCCTTCAACTGAAGAATTTCTCCCTGAGGGCTTTTTTTATTGTAGTAAATATATATAACATAATATTTACCATTTTAACTATTTTAAGTGTACAGTTCAATGGCAAGTATATTCACAATGTTGTGTAACATTACCACTATCCATTTCTAGAACTTTCTCACTGTCCCAAACAGAAACTCTCTCCTTGTTAAACAATAACCCCCATATCCCCCTCCCCTCAGTCTGGGGAACCTCCATTCTACTTTCTGTCTCTATGAATCTGATGAATGACTCCAGGGACTTCAAATCAGTGGAATCATACAGTATTTATCCTTTTGCATCTGGCTTCTTTCACTTAGCATAATTCTTTCAAGTTTCGTCTACATGTGGCATTGTCTAAATTTCCTTCCTTTTTAAGGCTGAATAATATTCCATTGTGTATATATACATATATATGTATATACATATATGAATAATACTACTGTAAACATGGGTATATAAATGTATGTCTCAGTCCCCTTTTAATGCTTTGGGTTATATTCAGAAGTGGAGTTGCTGGATCATGTTGTAATTCTATGTTTAACTTTTTGAGAAACTACTGGACTGTTCCGTAGTGACTACACTGTTTTATATTCTCACCAGCAATGAACAAGAGTTCTAAGTTTTTTCACATTTTCATCTGCACTTGTTATTTTAACACTTAAATAAAAAACAATAACTGTGCTAATGGGTGTAAAGTGGTATCTCACTGTGCAGTTTTGATTTGCACTTATCTTTGGGGTTTTAATATCTAAACCCCTCAAGAGGAGAATACTTGTCCTAGTACAATACAGTAGCAAGTCCTCCAGAGATGGCGCAGACTCCGTGAGCAGGAGTTTCCCAGAGCCTCAACTGCCTGGAATGTGAGCCAGGGATTTTCATTTCTCCTTAGAAGTGAGTCAGAGCACCAGATTTTACTCTAGTTGAGATGTGGGAGAGAATTCTGAGCTTGGGAATAAACAGATATGGCCCTCATCACTATATTGGCATTCTTGGGTGGATCACTTGGCCACTCCAAATTTCCGTTTTCTCATCTGTAAAATGAGGGCACTCTGTACTCAGAATGGAGTGTTAAATAATATGATGATGTGGAGCACCTGGCACAGTTTAGCACATGTCAGGCCCTCAATAAATATGATCCAACTACAGAGATATTCATAATTGTACCTTGACTTCTATTAGGCTCAATTTGTCCAATGGAACCTTATAAATCCCATGAAGGCACGCGGACTAAATCATTCATTTCTCCTGAATCCCTGCTGCCTAGTACACCTGGTTAGATAGGGCTCTCTATTAGTTGATGGACACGTTATTTGGACTGTAGTTTTCAGTCAAGACCATAAGAGGTAGAACAACAGAAAGAAAGCTAGCCTCTAAATCAGCAAGACTCAGGGCAACAGTACAAGGGCAAACCACTTAAAAAATATCAACGAAATCCCTAGACATGAACAAGACAAAGGTACCTTACATGTAGAGCACCCTATGGTCAACAGGATGTTGATATATTATTATCTCTTTTAATTCTCACAATAGCCCCGTGAGCAAGGGGTCATTCCCATTTGCATTAGGCTCAGAAGTTAAGGTCCAGGATCCAGGACCTAATTCAAGGTCCTGGTGGTGTCTGGACTTGAACCTAGATTTTCTGATGCCAAGTCCATCAAAGCTCTGTGACTCAAACCCATTCTAGATCCTGATTTGATGACAGGAAGAAAAGCAACAAAGATCAAAAGCCACAAGGGCCTTTTCTTTTCACCTTCTTCACGCCCAGAACTTCATCAGCCAGGTAGCTTACTGGATGCTCTGTTAGATTTATCTATGATGGTTTGCTGACGTGGAAATAAGAATTCTCCCTGGTATTGTCTTCCATCTTTTCCCAAACACATGTTCAACAAATATTTCTCTGAACCAAAGCTCAGGCCAGTTTCTCTGGCTCAACTGTGGAAGGACCACCTTCCCTGACTGCCTTCTTCTCTCTTCCCTCTCCCTTACCCTAGTGCCCCTACTGCCGTGGTTTGAATGTGGTTTATTCCACAGGAAGAAACAAGCAGCAGACAGACCGCTTGATGACTGACCCTTATTTAGAAGATGCTGTCAGTGGGAAGAACATTGCCACCAGATAACGATCACTTGCTACTAGATAAATGCCAGGGCTCGTCTCCTGATAGATGTTGTGCCAAGAAATAACAATTATTCACTGTAGCTTCAGTGGGTTGCTGTGATGCTCACCCTTGCCAAGTGGCATGGGCACCCTTTTGGGAACTGAGCCACCGGGGACAGAGTGCAGCCTCAGTTTAACACCCAATGTCTAGACAAGGAGGCAGAAGATGCTAAATGGACAAGGAGGAGGGAGAGAGGAGGCTCCATCTCCAACCTGCTGTGTGTCTTTGGGGTGCTTCCTTGATTTATCAAAGCCTCAGTTTCTCTGTCCTAAACTATAATGGTTGTTACTTGCCACCCTGGGTTGTTGTTGCTTGGGAAATGCTTAAAACCAACATTAGGAAGTTAAATGGTGTTCCCAACACTGTTAAAGTGCCCACATTAGCTCCATTTTCACAGAAAGTCTGCAATAGGGGGCAGGAGAGTTGGAAGGAGACGGTATGGGGTGGGAGGCGGCCATGAAGCGGGGTGGAGTTGAAAGCTCCCCACGTGTGAGGACACTGGCAGTAAAGGAACTCTCCCTATCACACTGAGCACAGTTTTCCCTTCTGGGCAAAAGAGCACTGGGTTTGGAATCACATGGTTCTGGATTCAAATCCCACTCCAGCCATTTATTAGCCATGATTATGAGCCAGACTTGAGCCTGCCGAGTTTCAATTTCCTGATTTTAAAATGGGACTATGACTCTGTCCAAGCCTGAATTATTGTAATATCCTCTTGACCTCCTGCTTTTCCCTTTACCTCTCTTCACTCAAAGCTTAAAACACAGTCGGATCATGACACTCTATACTTCACCCCCTCAATGGCATCTATTTCTCAAAGAGAGTTTGTCTTTATGATGGCCTACAAGGCCTCCCGACACCAGGTCCCTGTTCCTTCTCTGACCTCATCTCTCACTCTGCTTGTTTTCCTCAGCCTCCCTGACCCTTCCCTGCTGCTCACTGCCTTTCCACTGGCTGCTGCCTCTGCCTGGAACACTCTTTGCTCAGATATTTGCCTGACTACCTCCCTCATCTCCCTCAAGTTTTTTTTTTTTTAATTTATTTTCATTCAAGTAATGTTAACACACAGTGTTATATTACTTTCGGATGAACTATATAATGATTCGACAATTCTGTTCATTTCTCAGTGTTCAAGATAAGTCTACTTTTAATCCCCTTTATCTATTTACCCATCCCCCCACCAACCTCCCCTCCAGCAACCACCCTTTTGTTCTCTGTGTTTAAGTTTGCTTTTACTTTGTCTCTTTTTTTCTTCCTTTGTTTGGTTATTTTGTTTCTTACATTCCACATAGGAGAGATATCATATGGTATTTGTCTTTCTCTGATTGACTGATTTCACTTAGCATTATATCCTCTAGATCCATCCATGTTGTTGTGAATGGCAAGATTTCATTCTTTTTTATGGCCGAGTAATACTCCCTTGTGTATATATATTGTATCTTCTTTATCCACTCATCTATTAATGGACACTTGGGTTTCTTCCTTATCTTAGCTATTGTAAATAATGTTGCAATAATCCTTCTTAAGGAAACCTACCCAAATCATCCTTTTGAAAATTGTAAGCTCAACTTCCTCTGATCTTCCCAATTTGCTTTATCTCACTCTGTTTTTTTTCCTTTATCATATACCACCCTCAACCATACTGATACTTACATTAACTACTTACTTATCCTATAGGCATTTGTTATTTTTGTCACCTGTCTCTCCTCATGAGAATGTTTGACTTCTGAAGGGCAAGGATTTTTGTCATTTTTATTCAGTGCTGTATCCCTAGAACCTAGAAAAGTGGCTGGCACATAATAGAGGATCAATAAATATGGACTAAATAAAATACATGTTGAATTATGTCTGTCTGTTATGGCTTTGTGGAGGATTAGAAATGATACATAGAAAGCACCCAGCACAAGACTCAGTTCCTGGCAGGTGTTCAAGCATCCTTAGTAGATGTGTGTGCAAGGGTTGGTGTGTGTGTGAGGTTCCAAGCTCTGCTAGCTTCACGGATAGACACACAAGACTTCTGGGACCCGCACGGGAATATGTGAATCAGCATAGAGGGACTTACACATGCTAACAATTACTCTTTGCAGAATGTATTATTATCATAATTTTCATCGGAGATGAGGTAAAAGCCTCAGAAAAATTAAATATCTGCTCAAAGTCACACAGCTGGGCTTCTAATGGAACCACTCCTCCCCTCCCAGTAAGAGGAATAATTGCACTCATTTTGCACAACTGGTGGCTCACATTTAAAAAAATGTTTCTTGCAGAAATTTTTGAAAATAAGAGCATAAAGAAAATTAAAATCACCTATAATATCAGCACTCAAAGCTAAGTACAATCAGAATTTTGGTATGTATCCTTTCAGGCTTTTATTTTACATGTAAATTATAAAGAGCTTTATTTAATAAAAGCGGGCTTGTACTATAAGTATCATATATCAACTCACTCTTTTTTGTTTAAGAACTGTATTATGGACATTTTTTCATGTCCTTGCATTCAGATCAAATTCATTCTTTTGAATGGCTATATAGTATCGTACAGTATGATGGAAAATTCTAATGATAGAATATGATTTTTCTCCAGTTCTGCCCCCATTGCAGATATTGCTGCAGTAATCATCCTGGTAACATATTACTGTTTCTGTGGGCTACAAACTTAGAAGTGAATGTTCTAGATTGAGGGCATGAGCATTTTAAATTTTGGTTAAGTGATCCCATTGTCCATAGTAGTTTCTCAAATGTTTCTGTCCAAACTCATTTCTGTACTGTATCTCTCTCTTCAGTTTGAAGAAGAGGCAACACTTCAGCTTGAGAACATGATTTTAGAACATTTCCCCCTGAAATCCTAGGTAATCAATCAATGACTACCCCATGACCCACTGGGGTTCTACTGGAAAGCTCCCTGCAGATAGTAGACTCTTTGCTTAATAAGTATCCAGTGTCTACCATTAAGTATAAGGTAAACCATAAAAAATTTGTGTATGTTTTTATTTTGATGGAAGAATTTCCTTTTCCTAACTTGCTGAGTATTTTAATCAAGAATGGGTGTTGAGTTTTTTTAAATTCTTTTTCTGTATTTATCAAGATGATCAGATTATTTCTCTCTTTTATTCTGTTTAATTGGAGAAATACATTGATTTTCAAAGGCTGAAACAACCTTGCATTCTTGGGACAAACTGCACTTAGTCACGATGGATTACCTTCTTTGCTGGATTTGACTTGCTATGGTTTGCTTATGATTTTAATATCTATGTTCATGAGGGGTGTTCGTCTATAATTCTCTTTTCTGTAAAGGCTTTGTCAGATTTTCGTAGGACGGTTATGGTGACCTCATACAATGTAGTGAGGCATGTTTCCTCATCCTCTATTTTCTGAAAGTAATTGTAAAAGATTGACATTTAACATTCCTTAATCTTGATAAACTTCAACAGTGGAAACATCTGGATTTAGAGGGTCTTTTTTTTGTGGGAAAGTTTGAAATAAATCCAAGGTCTTTAATAGATAGGGCTATTTAGATTTTCTATTTTGTTATGTTAGTTTTGGTAAATTTTGTTTTTCGAGGAATTTGTCCATTTCATCTAAGTTGTCAAATGTATCAGCATAAACCTGTTTATAATATGTGCTTATTACTATTTTAATGTTTGTGTGATCTGAAGTGATAACAGATCCCTATTAATTTTAAAGGTTTCTTTTTTCTTTTCTTTTCTTTTTTTTTATGTTTATTTACTTATTTGAGAAAGAGTGCAGAAGGGGCAGAGAGAGAGAGAGGGAGAGAGAGAATTCCAAGCAGGCTCCACACTGTCAGTGCAGAGCCTGATGCAGGGCTCGATCTCATGAACTGTTAGATCATGACCTGAGCTGAAATCAAGAGTAGGATGCTTAACCAAATTAAGCCACCCAGGCACCCCTAAACTTTTTTTCTTTTCTTCTTTTCTACAGCAGTGAATTTCCCTCTAGTGCTACTTTAGATGCATCACAAGTTTTGATATGTTGTATTTTCATTACTATTTAGTATGAAATATTTTTTAAGTTTATTTATTTTGAGAGAGAGAGAGAGAGAACATGAGGGGGGAGGGACAGAGTGGCTTTTTGTCTGTTTGTCTGGAGTTTACAAATCTACCTGGAGAGTGGTTAGTCTAAGATGAGACACTCTACCATTACCAAAAACAAATACCAGCGGCATTTGTGTGTGCACAAATTACCTGTTTTATACCTTCCATCCTTTGGCTATTGACATATTTATCTTTTCTTATTAATTTATAAACTATCCCTCCTGAACTCATTTCTGCATCTGTTCTGTTCATGACCTATTTGAACTGGCTGGTAACATGACGCCTATTTCACATTTGTCAAAGAGATTATAAAGGACAGCCTAAGAGAACACTTACAAATGGATCAAGAACAAATATAAATACGAAATTAGAAGTCACTACCAACACACGGCTATATAATTCTCTGCATTTAGAATTTATAGTGACCTCACTGCTGGCTACACATGACACAACTTTTCCTATCCCCAGACCATTTCGCTCAGGCGATTTTTTCCTACTCTACTGCTCTACACATGATTTTAATGCAAACAGACTTTACTCACTACAGTGTCTGTAGAACAAATATCACTGAGCATGGAGTCACGAGACCCGGACCGTAGTTACGGTCATCACAGTCACACCGGAGTCACATCACATCATAGTCAATTTATAAGCATCGGTTTCTCCACTTTGCAAACAGCTATAATGAAAGAGTACCATGTTTCGGATAGAATGAGGCAGGTGAAAATACCAGCAAACTCAAGGTGTGGTACACAAGAAGGGCTCAGCAAAAGTGGAAATTGAGTTCTATCTTGAGTTCTGTCCTACCCAGAAATGGAGAACAGAGGTGAAGTTTCTTGGCTATGTGTGCTACAGATCATACCATGGGAAAGATGTGTATGTGGGTGGAGGTAGCCGGCCGGTGTGGGTACAGGAGAGAGAAAATGGGATGGGGAAGTTGGGACCAGAAATCTCCAACCACTGGGGTTTGCACTTGCTCATTGGAGCAATATCAAATAACTACTGTTCTAATTCATTACATTTCAGATGGTCTATCATGAAGAATTATTGTGGGAATAGCAAGCGAATATAGGTGACTTGAACACAGCTAGTAAGGTGAAGCTTGGATTCAATTTCTGGCCTCATCTTACCTACGATGCCAAGCATTTTCACACACATGGATATACCTGACAGTGTACCTGGTTTATAAGAGGCCCTCCATAAATCCTACCCGCTTTGCAAGTATCTTCCAATGAGCCATTCAAAACTGAAACTGGGGACTCTGGACCATCTCAGCCACAAGGCTACCGTGTTCCTCTGCACCTGCTGAGCTGAGGGCTGCCCAGGATGGGTGCAGTTCCTGGGCACTGGGAAAGAAATCCACTTAGGTGTGAGACCGACAGCCAGCTCTTGTCTCTACCTCCGCCAGCTGTCTGACCTAAAAGGTATTGCGGACACTGTGGGATGGTGTCTCGGTCTGCTTGAGCGGTCCTAAAAGAACACTATAGATGGTGGCTTAAACAATAGAAACTTAGTTTCTCACAGTTCTGGAGACTGGAAGTCCAAGTTCAAGGTGCCTTAGGTGTTGGTTTCTGGCAGGGCTTCTTTTCCCGGCTTACAGAAGGCCACCTTTTCACTATGTCCTCGTGGCTTTTCTTCTCTGTGTGCACAGAGAGAGGGAGTGAGAGAGAACTCTGGGGTTTCTTTCTCTTCTTATAAGGCTACACTCCTATCGGATTAAGGTCCCACCTTTATGATCTCATTTAGTCTATATTACCTCTTATAGGCCCTACTTCCAAATACAGTCATATTGGAGGTTAGGGTTTTAACATGCAAGTTGGTGGGGACACAATTCAATCCATAAGAGATGGGAAAGTCAGAGCCATGACATGAAGAGGAGAGGGTGAGAGAGGGCCAGAAAGCAACAGAAAGAACACAGAAAACCATGGGCATGGTGAGCACAGCAGCCTGATGCAGACACAGTTCTCCAGGCACTGGGCCAGTCAGTTCAGAAACCACAGGCATTTGGTTTGTGCCAAGACGCTGGCTATTTCTGTTGACTGGAGATCAAACCAGGCGTCTCCATGGACCAGAGGGGGCCCATAAGCCTGTGTTTTCACAGGTGAGAAAAAAAATACAGGTAGCTGAGATCACCTTAAGGATCCCCAAAATACACACAAAATGGGTTAATGCCAAGTTCTTTAGGGTCTAACAATAAACTGTGCAGGGCTGAGGACACCTGACATCTGAAAGCTTCAGACAATGTACACAGGCATATGGGACAAACCTGATCTAACTCCTGAAAATCCAAAAATTCAAAATGAAAGGATTACTAAGGGGGTGAATTCTCTCTCTCCAGTCAGACTCTCCATAGAGTCCCTTAGGCAGCGAGCTCCCCTGCTGCCATTATAATATTATTCGATTTACGAAATTTTAATTATATCTTTTCCCAGAACGTATATGTTGTGAACCTAGCTACCCTGGTTTCACAGAGATTCATTTCCTCACGTGTATTTGAGCATTTTTTTTGGTCAGGCTCTATGCTAGGCTCAAGCATATGGGGATGAGTAAGACTCTTGCCTGGCCTCCCAGGGACGAGCGTTTGCTAGAGGAGCTGCTGTGTGCACGGCCAGCTGGCGCTCAGTCATAAAAATGTCCCCAAGCGCTCTGAGGACACAAAGAATGAGGCAGGGACTTCTGTGATGCCGATGGTGAGGACACACATCCTGGGAGCCTCAGCAGTGGAGGCAATGGCTGAACTGGAATGTCACTTGACCATTCAAGTCACAAGTATTTGGTGTGCACCTACCGTGTGTCAGGCATTGTGTTTGGGTCTGCCGTACCACAGAGATGACAGGCAAGGCCCCTGCTTTCATGGAGCCTCCAGCCTAGCCACAGAGATAGTGAACAAAAAGCAAGATAATTATAGATAATGAAATGTGTAGTAGAAGAAGAGGGTAGGTAGTTCCTATGTAGGGAGAGGCTTATTTTAAAGCCAGTGGGTGGGAATTGTTTGAGAAGAGGGCGTTTGGGCTGACGCTTGAGGGGTGATAGCAAATCTCTTTCAGAAAGAGCTGGTAGAAGCTCTAGACAGAGGAATTGGTAAGTGCAAAGGTCCTGGGGTGAGGAAGAGATCATGTGTCCTGGGTAAAGAAAGAGGTTGCCGTGGCTAGAGCTGCTGGGCAAGGGCAGAGGCAGAGCTGCATGGTAAAGGGCTGTCTTGCTGCTTTTGGGGACAGGGTGGGGGGCTTAATTGGGAGAAGGAAGCTCAACTGGGTTTTATGGTTAGAAGGACATGCATGTCCTGTGAACACCCTTAGCACTTCCCATCTGGTTTGGGGCAACTCTCATTATTTGATTGATCCTACTGATCCCATCTTTATTGAAAATATTCATCTTTTGCTCATCATGAATTTCTGTATTTATTTTGATATGTCTCTAATATTGATTAAAATATGATTTATCTTAATTAGTGAATTCTTGGCACCCCCTTAAATGTTGCACCTGAGGTATGCACCTCACTTTCCCCATCGTAGCTGCCGCACTGCCCCATGAGTCTCTTACCCTCTTCCTTCGATATTGAGATGTGACTCAAAGGGTACAGGGAGTTGGAGATCCCTCCGCTTTTCTTTTCCTGCCAAAAATTTCAATACCCCTCCCCCAGCCTGGGCACTTTTCTTGCTGTGTCACCATGTGCGCACCAAGACACGGCTCTTCTCCATCATCTGATCTCTACTGGGTGCAGAAGAGACAGATGACCACAGTCACCCCCCCGCCCCAGTCCCGTGGGACAGCTTCAAAGCAGAAAGAGTGAGGATCCAGATTCTCAGACGCCTGGCAGCAGAGGCCCCCTCTGTGGCCCCACAGATCTGGCTGAAAAGCCCCCTACCCCACACAAAGCATGGCAGTCTTAGGGGGAGGTCTTGCTTTCTACCTGGAAGAGATAAGGGAACCGACAGAGTCTGGAGAAGGGCAGAGAAGAGTGAGGCATTTTAATAAAGGGCCTTTGTTCAGCTCTCGTCCCAGAAAGGTAGCATGCGGGGCATGGGTGTATTTTGATGTCTATGCCTAGGTTCATCTGAAGCCAATAAGTACGTAACAAGACCAGGTGAAATACAAGCCTCTACTTAAGAGGCTGTGTGAGGCAGCAGCGTCTTGAAGGGGGAGGCACAGCTAAGTCAGGGGACTGGGTCTCAGCTCTGTCTCATGTGCTCGGCCACACCATTGCACACTTCTGCATCTCTGTGATAAAATCCCCATAGATGCTTCCTAATTCCCTACTGGACACTGGCTCCTTAATGGCTAGTATTTGTGTTAATACTTTTAAACAATTTTTCAGCATGAGATATTGTGCCTGTACATAGTACACCTTTAATGAATTCTAATGAAATGTTGAATGATGTGTAGAAAAAAACAAAAACCTTCACCTGGCAATGGTGAAATGAGGTCCTGTACCAAGGATGGATGGGCTGAATGCACCCTGGGGCTCCTTTAAATTGTCCTTAACTCATCAATCCTTGTCTTCTACTTGCTACCTTCTCAACTGGATTTCTTCTTACTAATAAACTCCTTCATCCCATCAGAGGCTAAATTGGGAAATTATTCTTTGTTCTTGAAGAACTTTCAATAATGTCTAAGGTATATTTAATATACTGGAGGGAAGGTTGGATTTAGAAAAGAATATGGATTTCATGCACAACAGACCTAGACTTGGAAATTGCTGTTACTTTTTTTTTAATGATTTTTAAGTATTATGTCACTTTTGAGTGCAAGGGATATGCGTTCCTCTCACTCTTTTTTTAAGTTTTTTTTTTAATGTTTTATTCATTTTTGAGAGAGAGAGAGAGAGAGAGAGACAGCGTGTGGGCAGGGGAGGGGCAGAGAGAGAGGGAGACACAGAACCTGAAGCAGGGTCCAGGCTGTGAGTTGTCAGCACAGAGCCCGACGAGAGGCTCAATCCCACAAAAGTGAGATCATGACCTGAGCTGAAGCCGGACGCTCAACCGACTGAGCCACCCAGGTGCCCCGTGTTCATCTCACTTTTGCCATGGTCAGTGGTGACCTCTTTGTGGGAAACCCAGCACACAGATTTTGTGCGAACTCTCACGCGTTCCTCATTTTATGAGTCTTTGCAGGATGAGGCATTACTACCTCTCTTTCCGGAATTCTCTCCTCTCCTGGCTTCCATGATTAGAACTCTGATTCTCTTTCTTCCACTGGAAGTGTTCCTTTGATTTTCTCTCTCTGTCTGCTGCCTCTGTTCCCTCCTCCTGGCCCGGGAACACTGGAATTCCCTGGGATCCTCCCCCAGGTCAGCCTCACCTTCCTCCTGCGCTGGTCTGTCACTGATCTGCCCGTGACTTCCACACCTTTTCCTCCTGCTCTCACTTCATCCTGGGGCTCCGGGTTTATATTTCCAACCTCCTTGGACAAGTCCGTGTGGATTCTTATTGTGCCTAAAATTAAATTTGACTGAGAAAAAAATTGTTTTTCCTCTCCACCTCCTAACCTCCCAACCTGGAGTTTTTGTCTTACTTGAAGATTGTGCCACCAATTTAGGCATGCTGGAGCAATCTCGGATGCTTCTTGCTGCTCCTCTCTCCCAGATGGGCTATGGCTTATTCTTGAGAATATTTCTAATCTGTCTTCCTCCTCTCCATGTCCATCAGCTCTGCTCTCTTTTTTGCCTTGCAAAACCTTTGCAAATCCCCCAAATGAGTCTTCCTCCCTTCGGCCTCCTACAGTTCCAATCTGTCCTCCACCGCCTAGTCCATTTCATTGCTGTTTTACCATTTGAAACCTGCTGCTAGGATCATTGTCCTTCCCTGGCCAAATGAATGGACCTATGCAGCCATGGGACCAGCAGGTGGCTGGCACAGTGCTGTCCCCTACGCCCTTGCACAACTCAGACTGTAGCTCCCTTACCCTTCCTGGGGAGGTGGGAGGAGGATGTAGCCTCTGTCCATACTGGCACTGGCATGGCAGGAGCTGACAGTAAAGCTTCCTTTATTTTTCTCATTCCCACTTTAAGCTCCCCGTTGAGTGGAAGCAGAAAGCCAGCTCTTAGAACCAGCATCAGAATTAGGTCTGAAAATTTCAAACACGTATGGAAATAGAAAAGTATAATAAACCCCAATGAGCCATCACGTAGCTCCAACAATTTTTAACTCATGGTTTATCTTGTTTCTTCTCTACTCTGTGCAATCCCCCTCTCCCCACCCTGGGTTATTTTGAAGCAAACTCGAACTTAAGACATTGGGTTTTAAAAGAGCAAAAGCATGAAGGACACAAACCTTTTGATGACTGACAGCCTCCGTGCCTCTTTGTCCTTCTCAGCACCTCTCTGAGAACCTTAGCTGTTCTTGCGGGAAGGGCTCTGCAAAGGACTCTCGGACTTGGCTGTGGCTAATCATGGCTCATGACCCTCTCTCTACTGTCATCTATGGGTGATACCACTCCCTCCCCGTAGGAGCTGAGGGGTAGTTGGGGCCACATGCCTGGTGTCTCCACCCAAGGGGAGCACCTGTGGTCAGGTTCCCTACCCAAGTCCCACAACTTCCCTCTACTGAAGGCATCTGGGACAACCAGAAAGCACTACCCGCTACCTCCTCAAACTAATGTCTCTTCAATAGGGTGCTTATCAGTCTTTCCAGCCAAAGTTAGAATCCATTCTTAAGCTTAATGGGAGACCAAGGGAGAAGGAGTAGCAGCACAGTAAAGGGAAGGAACCCAGATTCTGAAGAGTTAAGGTAGAAAATATGGTATCTGGTTTCTAAGGACCCCTTGGAGGGACCCAACGATGTAGTCTGGGGCAGGAACAAGAGTGACCAAGCCACAGGTGGCATAATGAGGGGATACTGTGCTCAGGCAGCTGGAATGCAGGGGTGTCAGGCCAGAAACTGCAGTGGTTCACCCCCCCTAGGGCCTCAGCACAGCCTTTTTTGTAATCAAAAACATTTGCAGGGCTCTGGGCTCAAGATACAAATTTGCATATTGCTTTACATAAGTCAGCATATGGAGTTCGCTCACCCCTAACACCAAGAAAGGGAAATTAAATTCAATTAGATTAATTAGTACAACTGATTGCAAATTGTTTTCAGACCTAATATTAAGGGTGCTGTATGCAGGAAATACAAAATAGATGTTTTAATTGGGAGAAGGGGGAGGAAGGGAGGGAGGCAGTTTGGGCAGCCCAGCCAGGTTCGCCAGAGAAGAGTGAGAGAGAAACATGAGCTGGAAGGAGGGTGCCTGAACTACTATAGGACACTTTAGCCCCCCCACCTCAACCCCCACCCACACCCCATGTATATACAATTGTTACAGATTGGGCAGATGCTGACTTCCCGGGAGGATCAAGCTTAGGCTTGGCTACTCTCTGCCATGATCACTTGCGAGGCTCAATAGTGAATGATGCATTTATAATTTTGTAAGAGAGCTCACCCAATAGTATACAAGTCCTGAGATGTCCTGAGATGTCCTTATGATGCCCTGAGAACCTTAGCTGTTCTTCCACTGGTTTGCTTCTCTCCCTTCCTGCTTTGTTTCTTGGAATCCAGGGTAGGAGAAAGGGGCTCAGGGGAGGAAAGGTGGTGGGGATGGGTGCTGGGGGTAATCGCTGCCTCTGCCAGCCCTCCAGATCTGCAGCCCTTGTGAGCATCGACCCGGCCCTGTGTGAGCTGAGCCACTCCTAACTCCCAACCAGACAGTCAGCATCAGCTGCTACCCCCTCCAAGGTCAGGAGTTAACCGGCCTGCCCTTATCAGGTATCAGCCTGGGCTCAGGGCAGATGGTCTGCCTAGGACTGGCCTGCTGGGGTTGCTCAATTTATGAAGACGATGAGCAGCTGCCTTGTGTCCTGTGCTAAGAGGACCCCCATCAAGAGTCCCGGCTCATCTGGCTGGGACCCTGACATCCTGCAAGCCATTCCCTTGTCCCATGGACTGTCAGCTCCCCCTGGCTTTCTCTTGCCACCCCGGCAGATGACAGGAAGACAGAAAGTGTGATGCTGGGACTCCTCATCCTTACCTGCCCCTGGACCCCTCCTCCTCCCCCTCCCCAATGGCTTATGTAACTGAAGTCCCAGCATGCATAAGACTAAGGCAGCCTCAGTTTTAATAAAAAGGGACTCATCCACTCCCTTTATTTTTGCTTTCCAGTCCAGGCCCCTTTGATGAGTTAGCAGAAGGCCAGAGTACTCCCCGGAGAGCTAGAGGAGAGAAAAACGCTCTCAGTCAAATGCTATAGATGGGCTTTCTGCACCATGAATCACAGCTGGGGCCACAGGGATTCCTGGATGGGTCAGCAGTGACCCGGAAACTCTTCCACCTGACTCGGGTTGGAAGGATTCCTTCACTTATATATTCATTCATTCAATCACATGTCATCTCTTATGTGCTGGGCTCTATGCGATAACTCCAAGGTGGACCCATACAGCCTACCTAAGGGTGGTTAGACAAGTCCAGAAATAAATGTGAGACAGAATGGGATAAGCCTTCGAGAGAGGAACCAGCGGTTCTAGGGTATTTAGAGGTAGGGAGAGCACTTCTGAGTGGGCAAGCAAGAAGACTTCAAAATGGAGACCATGCAAATGGGCTTTCCAGGTGGGATAAGATGGCAGCAGGTGGGGATGGAGAGAAGGGCCCACCACGGAGGGACCAGAGCAGTCCCAGGAAGAGGTGGGCAGAGTCTCGCCACCCCCACCCCCTGGAAGGGCAGCATTCAATCTGGCTGTAGAGTTTGGGCAGAGAAGAAGTTGACAATTTTGGAGAGCTTTGTGGGCAAAAGGCAGTGTGTAGGTACATGAGAAGAAGGAGAAGCAGAGGAAGGAGCTGGAGAAGGAGGGAGCACAGGGTGGAGGGTGGGTAGAGGTGTCAAAATCCTATTGTTCCTTCTTGAAAATTCCTCCTTTCCTGCTACTCCCAGCTGATGGCCAAGAGGGAAGTTAGAGGGTTCCCACTCACTGCCCTCAAAAACCAGGCTCCGCTCAGGTGTGGCGGCTTCTGCACACGTTTCAGGCTCAACCGGGTCCTTGCCAGCAGCTAGAGTTCCGCAATCCGGCCTCACCCTTCGTGAACCCACTGACTTGAGCCTCCAAGGGGGAGCAGAGGCTCCCCCTCCCTCCATCCAGGCAGCGGCCTGTTCTGCGTAATGACAAGCACGCTCCTGACATTGCTAAACGGTCGTCTACTTCTAATAAACCCCATGCTGGTGGGTGCAGCGCGAGAGGTAATAATCGCTCTTCCTGGCTCACTCAGACGGTAGTCAGGATTATAAAGGCGCATGAATCAGAGATGGCAGCCTGTAACAAAAGCTTTACCTCCAGCTGTTTTGTTCATTTTCTAAACAACAACAGAACATTCCCTCCTTCACCACCCCTCCCGCTTGTTCCTTTGTGTCTGGGATCCATTATCAGCCAAATGCATTCATCTAAACCTCCAGGCTAATAGAACTTGAGGGAGGGAGGCCAGAAATGCCCTGTGTCCCACGGTTACTCACTTTTGCTCACCTTGCTGCCGGTAACCTCCCACCTGGAAAGGGATCCCAGGTTCCCCAGCTGGGCACAATTTGTCTCCCCTGCTAGCTTTGCCCCTGACCTCCTTCCAGGGCTACACCTGGTCAGGAGCCCTGGCCCTGTATCCTGAGGCTTAATCTCATGGCCAAGACTCAGTTCCAGTCTTTAATACCTCTGCTCACGTACCTGGGAACCTGTCTTGGTCCCTACCTGGTGACATAGTTGTTCTGAGGGCCTAACTTCTTCTTCTTTTTTTTTTTAATTGAGGTGAAATTCACATAACATAAAACTCACCATTTTAAAGTGAGCAATTCAGTAGCATTTAGTAATTCATAATGTTGTATGCGCCAAAACATTTTCATCGCTCCAAAAGGAAACTCCATTCCCATTAAAGCAGTTACTTTTCGTTTCCTTCTCCCCACGGTGCCTGGCAGCCACCAATCTGCTGTCTCTATGGATTCACCGATTCTGGATATTTCCTATAAATGGAATCACACAATGTGAGAACTTTTGGGTCTGGCTTTTTGCACTTAGCATAATGTTTTCTAGTTTCATCCATTCCGTAGACTGAATTCCTTCTTCTGTCAGAACAACATCCCATTGTATACATATAACACAATTTGTGTACCCATTCATCCGTTGGTGAACATTTGTATTGTTTCCACTCTTGGCTATAGTGAATAGTGCTGTTTATTATCCTGCATATGTGTATATTTGTTTGAGTAGCTGTTTACATTTCTTTGGGGTGTATATCCAGGAGTGGAATGCCTGAGTCATATGATAAATTCTGTGCCTCACTTTTTGAGGAACCACCAAACTGTTTTCCACGGCATCTGAATGTTTTCCACATTCTCACCAGCAATGTATGAATGTTCTAATTTTGCCACATCCTTGCCAAACTTGTTTTAAGTTTTTGTTGTTTTTTTTTTTTAAACGTTTTTATTTATTTTTGAGAGACAGAGAGACAGAGCATGAGAAGGGCAGAGAGAGAGAGGGAGACACAGAATCCGAAGCAGGCTCCATGCTCTGAGCTGTCAGCACAGAGCCCGACACGGGGCTCGAACTCACAGACTGTGAGATCATGACCTGAGCCAAAGTCGGCCGCTCAACCAACTGAGCCACCCAGGCGCCCCTGTTGGTTTTTTTTTTTTTTTTGATCATAGCCAATACAGTGGGTATGAAGTGATAGCTCATGGTGGTTCGGATTTGCAGTTTCCTAGTGACTGAGCACGTTGAGGATCTTTTCACGTGCTCCTTAGCCATTTGAATGCCTTCTTCGGAGAAAGGTCTATATAATTCCTTCATCTATTTTCTGATTGGATTCTTTGTCCTTTGGCTGATGGGTTGTAAGAGTTCTTTATATATTCTGAATACTACGCTGTTATCAAATACACGATTCACAAATATTTTCTCCCATTCTATCCGTTGTCTTTTTGCCTTCTTGATGGTGTCTTTTGATGCACGAAGGCTTTGAATTCTGATTTAGTCCAATTTATCTATTTTTTCCCTCGTGTTGCCTGTGCTTTTGGCATCATATCCAAGAAACCATTACCAAAACTGAGGTTATGAATATTTACCCTATGCTTTCTTCTAGAAGTTTTATGGTTTTAGCCCTTATATTTAGGTCATTGATTCATTTTGAGGTAATTGTTGTATACAGAGTGTGGTAGAGATTCCTAACTTACTCTTCACTCCTGCTCTCAAGCCCATCTCAGCTTGGGATCCAACCTGGGTCCTGTAGCCTGCTGGCAGTTGTCCTTGATGGTTCAGTGTTTCTTGCCCTGGATTATCTGTTGGCCTGGCACACCCTTCCGTTCTGTTCAGCCTCCATGTTGTGTGTTGCTCCTCTGCACTGCAACTTCTGGCCCAGGATTGGACACCATGAGACAGGACTTCCTCTCGGCAGACCAGCAAGGTCTGTTCCTCCACCTTCAGTCTTGTTCCTGTTATAGGTCTAACCCAGGCCCCCCCCCCCTCCCCTGAGACTGAGCTATTCTGCGAGTACATCAGGCTGCTCCAGCAGGATCTTGTGACAAAACCAAGTTTCTCCAATAAAGTACAGTTGCTAAGGGTATGGACTCTGGGACTGCCGACCAAATCCCAGCTCTGCCGCTTACTACAAGGGTGACTACAGAGAACTATTTAACCTTTCTGTGCCTCAGTTCCCTCATCTGTATCCATCTACCTCACAGGGCTGACAGGGCATTTAACTGAGTTAATATACAAAAAGGGTTATGAGAAGTGCCCAGCCCTTAATAAAACCTCCATGAATGTCAGCTCTCCTTAAGAATGTCTAAAAATACCACTGGTCCCTGGGCAGGGTATTACAACTGACCAGAACAACATTTTATCCTGGATGAGCTCACTGTTGAACTAGGTCCAAGGTCAGGAGGAGGTTATCTACCACACCAAGGATGACAATAAACCTACTCATGTCAATGGCCACAGGGAACAACGACACACAAGGAAGGAAGGAAAGAAGGAGGAAGTGAGGAGCCCCTAACCAATTTGGCTGGTTGTGAAATTCTGTTGGTGCCTCCAGGTTAGATAAATCTACAGCCAATTCAGAGGCATCATACCTGTGATCTAATAAAAGCAGCAGAAAGCAGGAACTGATTTTGCTGAGCTGTCCTGGGTTGCTCTATTTTTTTCCTCCTGATTTGCCTGCTATTGAGTTCTGGGGGAATCTCGTTATCCCTGATGTAATCTGGTGGCGGGTTTGTATCCTGGGGCCAGAATCACAAAGGTCCCCCAGAGTCACCTGTAATGAAGCCTGGTAGGAGGACCCTTCCCCATAACCGCCCTCGCGGCTGTGTCCTTTACAGAGTTGGAGATGATTCATCCCCGGGAGGGAGGTTAGCCACCCGGATTTATTGTCTGTCTGAACAGGCTCTGTGCAGCACGACCAAAATAAAAAGGAAAAAATAGAGCTGTCTCAGCAAAATCTGCTGAATCAGAATTAACAAGAAAATCTTGTAACTAATGATCAGAAATTAAAATGTACTCAGGAGTTTTAACTGAATCACAGGGCGGCAGGGTGCTACTGTGCAGAATAACGGAACACTCATATTTTGCTGGCAGCTAAGGGCAGACTGTTCGCGGCTTATCTAGGTGGGAGGCTGGTCCCCTATCAACCTGGGGTATCACTTCCGGACAAGAACTTCCTTCTCCCCTCACCCCAGCCCTCGACTTCTCTCAAGTAGAATGTGCCTTACTTTTCCATAGCACCTCTCGGGTTACAATCCGAATCTCATTTGCTTCTCATGACAGCCTCACGGTATTGGTGAAACACCCTAATCCCAAATCTCTCCATTTCACAGAGATGAACACTGAGGTGCAGAGAGGCTCTGCAAGTACAGGGCCTGATGAAGGAATCAGGTTTTTGAGTTGTTGGAATTCCTGCACGAAGGCGTCCTTATAAACAGTTAAATAATCTCCGGTAGCTTAACTTTTCCAGAAACCTCGATTTTCATGTACTGCGCACTGAAAAGGCTATGTGCTGCAGCACGCTGGCAGACATGGGAGTCTGAAGTGCAAACGCATGGTTATTTTCTGTATTTTAAATGTTAACAATAGCTTTCATGAGAACAAAAGTCAAATATTTTCTTGCTTGCCTAACTCTAAAAGCACTTAATTTTTACAAAGTAATTCAGATCCGGGGCTGCAGTGAACCATGAATATTTTCAGTCTCTGAGCAGATGCCTCGGAAAGCTATGGGGGATGAAAAGAAAGGGTGTCGAGTGAAATGGGCTTACAGGCTTGCCACGTCGCCTTTCACACAACTCTCCGGGCCACCCAGTTATCAATATCACAATTAGCCACACTTCACCTACCGAAATAATGGACACCCGCGAGGGAGGAGCCTGAGGTCCTTGTGCCGAAGGGGAGACAGAGTGATTTGATTTGAGTTTTATTTGCAGATGTCTCCCTGGAAAGGGCGGGGGTCGGGGGTGGGAGTGCCCCTCTCAGAGGGAAGAGCTGATTCTTCAATTACAGGGAAGCAGCAGGAGCTCCTGCAAGGAGAAAAGACACCCGGCAGGAGACTGGGGCTCTAGTCCGCCCTCTAGCACTCCCGCGTCTTGAGGTCTTGAGAAAACAATTCTCAGTGCCTCATTTCTCAAGTCTCTAAAATGGGGATAATCATCCCTCCCATGAAGGGTTGTTGAAAAATCTCAATTTACGATCGAATTAGGGGGAAAGACATGAATACCCACACGTACGCATCCATATGAAAGGCTTATCCTAGAGTAGGGATTCCCTAAGATAGGTAATTTTCAGTAGGAATGGTAATTACAGTTGTACCTGCATTGCAATAGCATGAGGCATTTGGTAAGTATTCTCTAGGTTTGTCTTTGCTCTCCTCTGTGAATACACAAAAAAGTCTGGCTGAAATCCTGTTTCAGCATGGCACCCCCCGCAATGCCAACCTGAAGCCACCTCTTCCTCCTTGGTGCTCGTTGTCTGGGTCTCTCATTAGACTGAACATTGTAACACCCAGTAGCATCCTTTCTATTTATGGGACCTGTGGCATGGGCAGATTTGGATCCTCCGGAGTGGGACAAGATGCCAGGATGTGAGTGTATGGGTAGCGGTGGGGTGGTGGGCAAAGGGTGAGGGAGGACATGAGTTTTGGCAAGGGTAAGTCCATAAAGCCGGCCTGAGACCAGGAGGCCAGTGTGAGGGCAGAAAAGAGTCAAGGGGGCAGGACCGTATGTGGGTGGCCATGCAAAGTTTAGGGCCTGACGTTTGGGCCCTGTCCAGTCAGGGCAGTGGATTGATAGAGGTTCAAGTGGCCAGGTAGTCTGCACCAGGGACAGGTGGCCTAGCACATCAGAACTCCACATTCATGCATTAGTCATGACAGGTAAGAGTATACAGATCCTGTCAACACATAGGTCACCAGAATCACTTAGAGGACTTTCTCAAAATTCAAGTTCCCAGGCCCCAGCCACTGAGATTCTGAGAGGAAGCCAGATGCACTGTTGGAAGAGCTCATGGACTTTCCTGCTCTGTGAGGGCATTTTTACAATTCAAGAATTTCTACCTTTACAAATGCAAATTCAAAAAGCTTACCTCACATTCTTAGGAATATACTCTAGGATGTTGTCTAGAAAAAGGAAGGAAGGAAGGAAGGAGGGAAGAAAGGAAGAAAGAAAGAAAGAAAGAAAGAGAGAGAGAGAGAGAAAGAAAGAGAGAGAGAGAGAGAGAAAGGAAGGAAGGAAGGAAGGAAGGAAGGAAGGAAGGAAGGAAGGAAAGAAGGAAGGAAGGAAAAGAAATAAGATCTATGATCCAAGAAAGAGGGGAACCAAAATTAGAGATTAGAGAAGCGAATTCCCAGGGGGTCTGTTCTGCAACCTGCAAAGAAAGCAACCAGTAGTAACATTGGGGTATTTGAACAGAGAACCTCTTGAATGAATTCTTAATGAAGGGGGAAAAAAAAAGGGAATTAGAATTTGTTGGAGATCATAGGAAGTATTATTATGACATGTTGGAAAATTTGGACAAAAGTATGAGAGATTCACAGAAAATCAGGGAAATGAAAAAAGTGAAGCAATTGTTAATTCAGGGAAAAACAAAAGATTGGATGAGAAAGGAGGTTGATTGTAATTCACCATTTGGCTCAGTGTATAAGTGCTGATTATTGATTTTGCCAAAATTTATTTTATAAATATGTCACTGGGATAAAAGGAGAGAAATGTGGGCAGTGGTGTGGAAAAACTAAGTCCTTATCTCCCATGGCACAAAGTCAATAGATAATGTCTAAAATTGATATTTCAAGAAACAGCTGTATAATATTCAATTATTGAGGTAAATGCCAGGGGAAACCCCAACCGGTGTGAAGGATGGTTACCTCTGGGGAAAGGCAGTATATTTGGAATAGGAGATTTCTGCGTGTAAACATTGCTTCAAACAAGTATTACTTTGATAAAAGTAATTAGATGTAAATTTGAGTTTTTTAATAAGACGAAGATAACTGGTATAGCCCTTAGTGGCCTGAATCTCTTTTTTCTTGCAATCCAACTGGCCTAGGCTTTATTAGTTCAAAACCTCAGCTTTTTTCATCGTGAACAGAAAAGACAATTTTTAAAATGTGTTACATTTTGGGGCACCTTGGAGCTTCTGGTTCTAGAGTGTGGACTATGTACTGTGGTTTGAGTATCTTTGCTAGTGCCCACCTTGCCTTCTTACTTGTTCCCCTCCCTAGGCCCCACTTCACGGGTAGGCTGTTATCCTGAAGCCGACTTGGTCAGGATGTCCCAAAGCCAACTTCAGCAGGGGAGGGTGGTCAGTGGTCATCCCTCTGGAGGCTTAGCCCACTGCCCTGCCATTCGCAGATGGGCCAGTCCCAATTCAGGGAGGCCGTATGACCCCAAGGGCAGCCAGGAGTTTCTTCAAGGCAGCTTCCGAATGCTCTAGGTTCCTGTTAAATCCATTTTGTCAATTCCCCAGGGCGGCAGGACAGAAGCACCAGTTATCCATCAACAGAGGCCAGGTTTGAGAGATTTTCATGTGCTTCATGATCCAACACAAAGAGTTCTTGGTGGTTAGAATAAACTGTGGCCTGTGTGCACTGTCCAAATTGCCAGGGCCTGTTCTGGACATAGACATGTACGTGACCCTGGCTGGCTGACCAGACACAGGAGCAAACAAAGGAGTGGCTTCATCTGGAAAATCTGGTTTGGTCCACTCAGGGCAGTTCAGTTCAGCAGGCACCCTTTGAGAGCAGACCTTGGCAGAGGCAGTGTGGGCCCCATCCTCGGAGGGGCTTACAAAGAAACAGAAGGGCAAGGGCAGACACATAAACAGGAGGTACAGTTTGTGTGTGGAGTGCTAAGTCAGCTCTGCAGAGGGCACGTGAGAACACAGGAGCGCAGGTGGACAGAAGGTGTTTCATGAGGACACCAGGGTTCCGTGGGGACACGGATGCCCACCTTGTGCTGGGAGGGCTGGAAAGGGTTTCCTAGCAAATGATTCAGCCTTCCTTTAGCCCCATGTTCTTCTCCAACCTCAGAACAAACTGTCAGAAGTTCGTAAAGTTAACGCATCATTTTTTATAGCCAGGGTTGATCCAGGTACTAGAAGACAGTGTGGAGAAGCAAAAGTGGGTTCCTGGGGCTCAGACTGCACCTGCTTGTCTCTTGTCCTATCAGCCTCATGCCTCAGCCATCCTGTCCCTTGCAAAGCTTTCCCATACCCCTTTGGTGTCCCTTGTACTCCAGTGACCTCTGTTACGGCCAAGAGCACATCCTTCCCTTCTCCCAGCTCTCTCTAAAATAAAACCGGCTTCTCTCTGCTTGTCGTCCTTGAAGGTAAGGACTGGTGGCCAGCTCTTGGCATAGCTCCTGCCATGTAACAGGTACCTAGTAAATATCTATTACTTGGTTATCTGGGGGGCTGATTGCCACGTACTTTGTAAGTCAGCATGGACACAGAGAAGAGGCAGGCTGCTCTGCCATTTAGAAGCTGGCAACCTTGGGTGCCTGGGTGGCTCAGTCAGGTAAGCATCTGACTTCAGCTCAGGTCGTGATCTCGCAGTTTGTGAGTTCGAGCCCCACGTCAGGCTCTGTGCTGACAGCTCAGAGCCTGGAGCCTATTTTGGATTCTGTGTCTCTCTCTCTCTGCTCCTTCCCTGCTCATGCTCTCTCTGTCTCTCAAAAGTAAATAAATATTAAAAAAAAATTTTTTAAATAGGTTGGGCAAATTTGACCAGTTATTTAACTTTTCTGAGACTCAAGTGCCTCATGTGTGAAATTGTGAGGATAACACCTGCCTCAGCGGACTGCTATTAGCATTCAGTAGAACAGTGAATGCAGAGCACACAAGCATATACTTGGCACATAGTAATAGCTCACTAAATGCTAATTCCTTTCTCTCTTCTTTACCTAACACATGGTTGATGGGTCAATGAATCTGAGGTCACCCAGTACAGCTAACCAGTTGTTAAACAGGCAGAACTACTTCATGTAAAACTCCACCCATTGGGGAATTTGCTGGGGGGACTTCATTGTATCATTTTCTTTTGGTCAGAACACAAGTATTTGTTTTTATTATTTTTTAAAATGTGTTTATTTGTTTTGAGAGAGAGAGGGAGCAAGCAGGGGAGGTGCAGAAAGGGAGGGAGAGAGAGAGAATCCAAAGCAGGCTCCTCACTCAGCACAGAGCCCAATACGGGGCTCGATCTCACAAACTGTGAGATCATGACCTGAGCCGAGATCAAGAGTCAGACTTTTAACCGACTGAGTCACCCAGGTGCCCCACAAGATTATGTTATTTTATCCTCAGTGTAAGGAGCAGCTGAGCCCGGTGACCGTGAACCTCGAGCTCTGGAGTGGACTTCTTAGACCTGAATCTTACTTTTAGTACCAGGTGTCAGACTTTGGGTAAATCACTTAACCTTCTTGGCCCCCAAATTACTCATTTGTAAGGCAGAGATAATGGCAGTATTGTTATCACGTAGCTATTACTTTTCATGAGGATCGACGAAGTTAAAATCTTTAAAGCTCTCAGAACAACACTGAGCACGGAGTTAAGTGCTGTGTAACTGGTTGCTATGCTACTATTCTTCTTTTGTGTGTCTAAAATGTCTTATAATTGACTAATTAAGCCCGGTTATCAGATACTCGAATGGAACAATTAAACAGGGGACTATGAAGGCATCTGTGCAGCAGGCAGAGCAGGCTCCTCTCGGCATCGAGGCCATTCTCCCACCTCGTCCTGCCTGCTCTCCTCACCTTCTCTTCTCTTCCACGTCCGCCACCACAATTGCTCATCTTCCACTCTGGCTGACGGTGACGCGGTTCAGGCCTCATAATCTCTCTTGGACTATTTCTGGAGTCTCAAAGAGGCCCCTCTTCACAGAATCTCATCTTTGAAGTACCTTTCTTCCTGCTACTTAATCCATCTTTCTCCTCTGACACTCTGGTCAATGTTACTCACTTGCCCCAACACCGTCAGCGGCTCACGGCTGCCTCCCCTAGGTCGCCCTCTCTGACCCACACTCTCTTCCATGTCTTCTGCGGCACAGGCTGGCTGACCTGCCCCACACTCCCTGAAAAAGGCCTATCCCTTCCTGCTCCTGTGTGTTTGTTCAGGCTGTTATCACCTAGGACGTATCCCCCTACCGTCTTTTCGAAACCTCGCTTATGCTTCAAGTTCATCTCACATGGGGTCTTTTCTTCCTTGGAACCTCAGAATTCTCTTTCTGAACTTCTTTTCTGACACAACCTCTGTCTGAACTGCTTTGGGTCCTTAACATCCTATCTCCTTGCTCAAGACCGAGTAGCCTATAAACCCATCCGTCCATCACTGGATCTAGAACTCCTGCCCTCTATTTGGTGAGAGACCGGTCCCCAGCCTCTGAGCAGGGGACCCCACTGGAAGGCAGGTGGAAGCCCAGGGCACAGGGTGCTGGACGCAGTGTTCTCACAGTATCTGGGGGTACCTCCCAAACTGAAGATCATGCAGGCGCCAGGCTGGAGAGTGAAGAGAGGCAGGATTCAGGTATGAGAGCTGAGGGGAGGAAGCAGAGTTGAGACACTTCCTGGGTGTTGGGGTGTGGTGGGACTGTCTCCGAGTGGGAGGGCGGAGCTTCTGGGGGTGCGGGCCAGACTTGCTCTGCTGACCTCTGTTCCTTGCATGTTTGTGCTCTGTTCTCCTGCTCTGTGACACCACTGAGAGCACGGCTTCCCTGCAGGGCTCAGCATGGCCTGTGGCACACACGGGGTACCACACGGGTGACAGACCCGATCAGTGTGTGCAGGTGGGGAGTGAACACAAAGGCTGAGGAAACACCCAAGTGGGCGAAATGGCAAAGAACTGGAGGCCAGGAGAGGTCAAGACTGGCGAGGGGGACCACTCTCCCTTGCTGCTCTCCTCTGCTCCTTTCCCTTCCTGGGCTCATCACCAATTCCCAACCAAAGAGCAGTGTTGCTGGGGACCGGGGTCTCTGTGACCCCGGGGCCTCCAACCCAGCCTGACCTCTAAGTGACCTCGGGATCGAGGTCAGCCTTCAAGGCTCCAGAGCCCTGTCCTCTGCTCTGGACACTGATGTTCAATCCTCACAATAGGACTATAATGACAACAAACATTTTCAAAGACATAATATGTTCCTGGCTCTGTGCTAAAAACTCCACATTTCATTTAATCTCGCACTAACATTATGAGACAGCTGTGACTATTGCCCCGTTGACAGAGGAGGAAATTGAGTTCAGAGAAGTTAGGTAATTTGTCCCTAGCCATACAGCCAGGAATCAGAGGATCTGAACCTACATTATCTGACCCAAGTCCGCAGGACTAACTACTGTGCTTTAGAGGAAGACGTTGGTCAAAGTAAAAGGGGAGATGGGGCTCAAGGGGAGGCTTTTTTCTAGAAGCCGAGGTAGGAGAAATTGAGGTACTATTCAGTTAATGGGGAAGGATTGGGTAAGGGGGCAGCTTACCTGTAGGAGCAGGAAGGTTAGGGGAGACCCAAGGCACAGGTGAGGCTTGGCCTCAAAGGAGGCTAAGGGGGAAGAAGCAGTTCATTCCACGTGGCCTCAAACTCCTGCATTCACAGAGGAGAAAAGTTATTTTCAGTAAAAGGCAGGGGAGGAACTGGGTTTGGGTGAAGGCTGAAGGGTGAGGGTGGAGGGATTCGGTGTCCTTGCTTTGAGGACAGGCCCAGGGCATCTCCTCGAGTTGAAGGACAGACCTGCAGAAAAGAATAAAGGCCCAGCCGAGCTGGCTGCCTCCCTTGATCTCACACCTCAGTGCGATGAATGGGAACAGTTTGGAAACAGGGCCTGTCCTCTCTGTTGTCTCCTATTTAGCTCCTGGCTGTCAGCTCGCCTTGTTACACCCTGCAGAAATGGATGGGGGCAGGGACTCGCTTGCTCCATTCCTGCCCTGGGAAGCTGTCTTCCTGAGGGGAGGGAGGCTCAGCGCACCCTGCCCCACCCCCCCCAGTCCCAGTAGCTTGCCCTGCCATGGCGGATGGCGCACCCTTCATCCTCTCACTGTGGCCCGCCCAGGGACGGATGTGCCCTCACGGGCTGCAATTTCTCAGAAGGCCATGCGGTGAGCCTTCTGCAGGGGACGCGCACAGCTCCTCGCTGTGCTGGACAGTGACTTATTGCAGCCCGTTATCTTCAGCAGCAGGTGGAGGCATCCTGGGCCGCTCCTTCCTGCAGAGCAAAGCCAGATAATATTTACTGGCTCAAATGAATAAGGTAACCAGCCCTGATGCAGCACAGAGGATGCGTCTCTCACCCAAGGTTTTGGGTGTTTGTTTTTTTTTTCCCCTTCCTTTCGTTCTTCATTATGTTTGTAATTCTGTTTTATTATTTCCCATTGGAAAGCTGTGAAATGAAAATGATGCAAATCTACTGCTGTGAAATAATGTCGTGCTCCAGTCCTTTTCCAAGACGCCCTGAGGTTTGCACTGTGACGGCTTCATTAAATTAGTCGGCTCCATGGCAAATGGAAAAGCGCTCGGAGCTTCGGGGTGTGTTAATCCGAGCTGGGCTGCCTGAGACCTTGGACCACCAGGGAGCCCGGGAGGTTGGCTCTGCGTGTTGGAGAGAAAGGCTCCCACCATCACCTGTAATGTCCCAGAGGCCTCCACGTCCACACAGTTGCTCGACCTCCCACATAACCCTCCAACCTGCACTGTCTCCTCTGTGAGCCAGATGCTGCCCAGCTGTTGTTACACGTCATGGGAACAGACAGGTTGGGGCACTGTCTCTCCAGAGGGACGGTGGGCGGCGGCTCACCAGGCCAGCCAGGACTCACGTTGCCAGATGTCGGGGAGTATGCCTGAGGTTCTTGCAGATGCAATGCCAGCGTGGCCATGTCCTCTTCTGTCACCATCCCCCAGAGTTTATGAGAACAGATTCTCTCTTGCTGGGCTCTACTGCAGTATTAAAGATTTCCATTACTGATAGTTCTTTCCAGTTAGCACTTTCAGTATTAAACTCTGTCATTATGAAGTAAAATATGCATGATCCCTAAATCTATGGGTATTATAACACGATTTCATTGTTATAAATTTGTCTTCTTGGTCCTCCATTTCTGTCTTTGCTGTCTTTTTAAAACTCTAATATCTGATAGCTATAGCCAGGAGGTAATTAGGAAGTGGTACTAAAGAACCACAAGCTTATTCTCTCACTCATTCATAGAAATTTATTGAGTGTCTACACTAAGATATGGTCCCGCAGCCAGTGGGAAAGACAGTGGTGACAGCTAATTATAATACTAAGGAATTTTGGTCTGAGTTGATATAGGAAGCCCCCTCCCCACCACACATGTAAATATTGTATAAAATAAAATAAAACAATTTGAAACCATAGTTGCACTTGAAGGGAAGGGAGAATCCTAGATTTCAAAAGAGTGGAATTCAAAGCTGGAGTGGGGAGGGTGAGCTGAAGGGAAATTGAATCCAGATGGCTGGAGTTCACGAGGCAGATATGAAGACCATGGACACTCAGGTGGCTAGGATCAGAAACAAGATCCTACATATAGTTGGTTCCTTAAGAGGGCTAAACGATCTCCCCCCACCAGCTGGGTGAATGGTGATGGCACAGCAGCAGGCCAATAATTTGGTCAGAGAAAAGATAATTTGCGAAAGATTGAAAACCAAGCTTGTGCTAAGTGTAGATGTGGGGTCCTAATTCCCATCACTTAAACAGAGTGGAAACCACAATCAGAGAAATCAACGTACCAAATGGTTTAAAATCAATGGGACCCAAGAGAGATAAACTTGAACCATCCCCAAGGCATGTCTCCATAATCCAGGCACATGGTGTACCCAGAGAAAATGACTCCTGCAGAAGATGAGCTCACACAGAGGAATTACACAGCACCTAAAGAAACAAACTGGCAAGAGAGAAAGACTCAGATTCAATATGGCGCCTGACCTGGCCACCTATGCTGCTCCTAGAATTACTCAAAAGCTCCCATTTCTGCCCATTCACTCAATTTCATCACCCCTCCAACTCTAATCCAGACACTTGGGAGTGCCTGGCACCCCTGACTCTCTTCTTTCTAGTATATATATATATATATATATATATATATATATATATATATATATATATATATATATATATATAAAGTATGTATAAATTCCTTTCCACTTAATTTGCACACCACCCCTCTAAGATACTTGGAGATACCTTTTTTGTTTGTATCTGAGCCCGCTAGTCAGATGTGATCCCAGGACAGGGGGCTTCTGCCACACCTGGCCATCTCCTCACCTGGCAGTGTGGTGAGACTGTTCCAGGGCAGGGACTCCAAGCTCAGTATGTGGTCTCCATCTTGTGAGCCCTTAAAATGTGAAGAGTGTAGGTCCTTTCTGTTTTCATAGGCTGATATCATTTGACCAACTTTTACTTTCACTCATGACTACTGGTGGCCTTCTGAGTGAGCCATTCCAAGTTACTGAAATTTGGCACTTGGACTCAAAGATCTGAGTTGACTAAGGACTCTGATTCAGCATCCACTGAAAGACTTGACTGCCAGGCAAAGCTTGGCTGCTCTTACTCTGCTGTGCAACTGCAGGTCCAGGCATCCCAGAGCAAGTCACTGTCCCATCGGGGCAGCGTCAGCTTTGTCCTGAGTTGGTGGAGGTTTGGAACTATTGTTATTTCTTTTTTTTTTAATTTATAAAAATGTTTATTTATTTTGAGAGAGAGAGAGCTTGCATGAGCAAGCAGGGGAGAGGCAAACAGAGAGGGAGAGAAAGAATCCCAAGCAGGTTCTGTGCTTCCAGTGCAGAGCCCAATGCGGGGCTCGAACTCAAGAAACATGAGATCATGACCTGAGCGGAAATCAAGGGTCAGACACTTAACTGACCGAGCCACCAATAGTCCCGAACTATTGCTATTTCTGCTTTCAAATCACAAATTATTCTTGTTTTGGCTTCATCATCAATAGCTGAATGAAAAGAGGGTGGATAGCTCTGCACTGTTGTTTTGATTCCTGTTCGCCTCATGAATTTTAACCCCTATAAGCCACTAGAGAAGCCTTAAGACACATGCCCTGTAGCTCACACTGGAACCGTCCATGTCTCTGTTAGCGGATTACTCTCCACACGCTTCACAGCGACTCTTGATTATCATCCCCAGGACTTTCACTAGTAAGAGGGAAGTCTGTAGGATCGCTGAAGTCAATGGCATGGCTGAGTTTAGCTCTTTGGGCACATCGAAGCGGATCAGATAAAATATGTTTGTCCTCCTGGGGCAGAGGCCTCATTCTTGTTTCTCCAATTCCTTGGGTGTTCAAGAGGGACTAAGAGCCACCTACACTCTGTGACTTTATGGGGGGAGTAAAATATAAGTTACTTTATCTTTGATAAGGAAGAGTTTTTCCATCATCCACTGAGAGCTTGATGTGCCCAGACCAGTGGTGGGGATAAGGCAAGAAACACCCTTCCTGCCACCAGGGAACTCAAGGCAGGTACAGATATAGAGAGAGACCAGCAACAGGTGAGGACACTGGCTCCTTAAGTTATTTTAGTGCAGGGCCTGCTTTCCTTACTCAGGGGAGAAGGTGCTGGTTAACCCTCTGATATTTCCTTCTCTGCAAGGCTGGTTTAAACCCTGTGGACATCCGAGTATCTTCTTCAATAGGTGGCTTCATCTATCCTATGGCCTCCTCTCTTTTTCATAGTGGGGAATGAAAGCACCACAAAAGAGCCAAATTATAGCTAAAGAAGGGAAGAGGAGTATTATATAAATAAATACAGTCCCCAGAAGAGATTCTGGGAGTGTACACTCAGCCCTTGACCTCCTACACCTGTAGTGGTCCTCAGCAATGAAGAGCTTGAACAATGGCCCTCACTGAAGGCTTTTTGGATGAAGGGGAGACAGACAACTGTTTAGGGCCTAGTAGTTCCTGTGGCAGCCAGAATCAAAAATGGCCCCCAAAGAGCATCAGCTCTCCTGTGTAATTCCCTCCCCATAAGTGTGGGCCGAGTTTAGTGATTTGCTTCTATCACACAGAATGTCACAAAAGTGATGGATGGTCCCTTATGAGATTAGGTTCTAGAAGATTGTGACTTCCATCTTGCTGGCACCTTTGACTTCTGGGTCTGCTTGGTGAATATAGGAGAGGCCTGTATGGCAAGGAACTGAGGGCGGCTTCTGGCCAACAGGCTGTGAGAACCAAATCCTGCCAAAAATCAGTGAGTAAGCCCAGAACAGATCCTCTTGGTTAAACCTTGAGATGACCAGAGCCCTGGAAAACACCTTGATTGTAGCCTTTTCAGTCACTCTGAAGCAGGGGACCCTGTGAAGCTGTGGCTGGATTCTTGACCCACAGAAACTGTTTGATAACAATGTGCGTTGCTTTAAGCAGCCAAGTTTTGGGGGTAATTTGTCATTCAGTAATAGATAACTAAGACCATTACTAAACAGCTTGTGGTGAACTGACCTTGGCAGAGAAAGTATGTACCTATTTGGGGAAATTTTAAACAAAATGCATTGGTTCTTAAACTCTAGTTAATAAGCATGGACAAAGGGGCGTCTGGGTGGTTCAGTCAGTGGAGCATCTGGCTCTTGATTTCGGCTCAGGTCATGATCTCAAGGTTCATGGGTTCGGGCCCTGCACTCGGCTCTGTGCTGACTGCATGCAGCCTGCTTTGGCTTCCCTCTCTCTAAAAATAAATAAATATTAAAAAAAACATAAGCAGGGCACATTTAGGATTTATTAGAATAAGAAAGCCCTATGCTAGTGGCCCCAGACCATAAAGCCAGGAGGCCTCAGAAAAACATCTAGTGCAGTGGTTCCAACCAGGGAGGAGTATCCGAATCAGCTGAGGAGCCTAGACCCCACTTGGACCTTCCAAAGCAGGGGATCGCCACAGCCGGAATGTGGGGCCCCTAAACAGACATGATTTGTCCGCCATGAGAGAACACATCTCTGGGTAAGAACTAGGGGTCTGCTCCTGTGCCCCTACTTGACATACTGGGAAATGAAGCCCCAGAGAAATGTGTATGTGTCTTTTTTTAATTAAAAAAAATTTTTTTAAGTTTATTTTGAGAGCGAGTAAGCAAGCAGGGGAGGGGGCAGAGAGAGAGGGAGAGAGAGACTCTCGAGCAGACTCCACGCTGTCAACACACAGCCTGGTGTAGGGCTCAAACTCAAGAACTGTGAGATCATCACCTGAGCAGAAACCAAGAGTCAGACGCTTAACTGACTGAGCCACCCAGGTGCCCCTGTGTGTCTTTTAAGGTCACACAGACTGTCGCTGGCAGCCCAGGATAAAAGCATAGGTCTCTCATGGACCTGTTCTCTTTGTCTGCTCTGCCCAAAGACCCTGCGGCCTCTGCCCCACCCTGTGGCCCCTCCAATGAAGAATTTAGCCCAGCCCAGAGCTAACATAAGTAGAATCAAAGTAATAGATGCACAGAGAAAACATCTAAAGTTCCTTTATTTTGTTTTGAAAACAACCTCCATTCTTCGTCTCTCAATTTAGTCCTGGCCCAGTGGCAAAAAAGGCTTCTCTCTGGCCTTTGTAAGAAAGGGAACAACACCAACGGTTTCCGTCAGATCTCTGGCGCCGGATTCCAGCGAGGGGAAAACTGGGCCAGGACGGGAGCTCGGCAGCACGGAGACCTTGTGAAATCTGTCTCCGAGCCCCACTTGGCTTACAATCCCTCCCTCCATCCTCCCTGAGACACCTGCTCCTGTCCGGGGGCTCCGCCTCCACCTCCCGGTGCAGGACAGAAGTTGTGAGCTGCTGGTAGCCTGATTTCCAGTCTGCTTCTCATCTGGGGACGCGTCACCCGCCGCCCCGCTGGCTCCGGCACGGGGTCCTCAAGAGCTCACCAGGTCCCAGTGCTGGCTCATAAGTGACGACTCACACGGGTTGACAACGATTTCCCTGCCATTCTCAGAGCCATCGCCAAACATGTCCGTGTCCAGGCAGAGGTGGGATGCTATGTGCTCGATGCGGGCACCAGTCTTGGTCCATTGCTGAGAAGACGGAGAGGAGAGACAGTGAACCAGGACCCTCAGGCTAAGGCCCCGGGTCCTATCGACAATATCAGGAGGTCCAGAATAATCAGCCGTGTTTATACCACGTGGCTAGGGTCACCCAGAGACTTGACTTCACGGTCTCATGGAGGAATAAAACTGCAACTAATTGCTTTGCCAGGTACTGTTGATTTTTTTGTTTGTTTATTTGCTTGTCCCCACCTGCCCCACCCCCCCTAGATAAAAAAGGGAAAAGAAAAATCAATATGTTTGCTAGGAAAACTCATTAGAAGGCAATAACTTTCTAAGCAACAGGCCAGGAAACGTGAGGCACATTAGTCACAGGAGCAATGAGAGGAATGAGGTGCACCCAGTGTCTGCACATCAGGAAGCTGTGGCAGCGAGCTGGGGGTGGGACGCAGGAGGGCAGGGAGGCTTCTGGGCAGCACCTGAGACCACGAACCTGTGCTCCTCCTAAGTGATTCAGTGCACGGAGGGCCCGTGCATAGTGGGGCTCTCACGCCTCTGTTCCCCAGACCTCACCATCCACAATGAGTAGGGGGACAGACACGTTTTAGGGAACCACCATGGAGCAAGTCCCATGGACCATTTCAGTTCAGCCCTCTAAACAGCTGCCCCGTGTGGTGGGCATCGTCAACTCCACTTCAGAGAGGAAGAAACAAGCTCAGAGAAGCCCAGTAACCTGCCGTCGGTCACACAGCCAATGAGTCATAAAAGGGCACTGGAATCTCCGTCTCTCTAATGTCAGTACCCAGTTGGCAGGAAACTGTAGGGTTAACGGCTTGGGGTCAACTGGGCACATGGCGCATCCAGAGTGCTACGAAGCTTGGTGGACACCCTGCCAGAGCACAAGGCTCCTGAAGGCAAAGATTCGAGTACTGCTCATTCCTGTGGCCCTGAAGTCTCCGCCCCTGTGCTCTCTGGCTCCGGGGTGCCAGGTGGGCATCAGAGCGAGGCAGGTGAGTACAAAACGCACATGCGCACTGTGGTCTGCCGAAGTCCACAGGCGTTCAGGGGCAAGCTGACCTCCTCTCCTAACCAGGAGGGTCTCTTTCTTCAACCCCTCCTTCTCTATAGTTTCTCCCTCGTCTTGCACACGAGACTCAGACCTACGCAGGCAGCCCGGTAGCTGAGGTGGCCATGCCCCCATGTACCCACTGAGCACTTACCTGTCTGTCGTCTCCATTCTTGCAAAGGACCAGAACCACCGGGGCGCCGGGGAAGATGGTGCTGACTGACAGGCACAGCTCCTCCTGGAGGATCTGCTGGGTGTATGTGAAGGCCCATATCTGGAGGGGAAGACGCCAGAAGGTTCACATCATGATCCCTGTGTGTGATAATTAGTGCAGCCTAGTAAAAAGCACTGGGGGTCCCAGCAGGAACAGACGGTCAACAAAGTCACCTTGGAAAATGGGACTCGACAGCCGGAGACTCGCAGGTCACAACCCCACTGAAGTCTCTGTCCCCACACCTGTGAAGGGGACTGGCCTGGGCATGCAGGCCACCTCTGGGAGGGATGGAACAATTCTGGGCTGGAGGAGGGGAAGCCTGAACAGCGCCCCAGCCCGGCTGTGTGGTCTCCAGTTTCTCTGTTTGGATCCATGTCTATTCCCCACGCTTGACACGGTGAGAAGCTGCCTGGCAGGTCACCCCCAGCTGTCTTTAGAATGTCCCTTCTTTGAGGAGGAAGCCAAATCGGTGTGCTGAAAGCACGAGTGTTACGGTAAGAGGCCCACGGCAGCACAAAGGGAACAGGGAGTGCGCCGAGAGAGGGAGTGGAAGGGCAGAGGGAAAGATCACGAGACAGAACATGGTCACAGCAGGTGCGTGCACTCCAGCGCTCAGGAGGACAGATCGCTTAGCCCGGAGCTCCTACAGGGAGGGGAGCTGAAAAGGCAAATGGACAAGGAGGGCGGAGAAAGGAAAGGGGCATTCTGGTAGGGTCATTACCAGGAACATGCCTCATTTATTCCACGAAATGCCAGAGATCAGAGAGCAGCAAACTGCTGAAGAAGCCCAAACCACTTCCGGTTCTTAGGTCAGGGGCCGAAAATGTGAAGCTCCATGCGGTCCTTCCCAGGCTGCAAAGCGGGGGGACCAGCTGCCCTTGGCCCTCATCATGGAGCAAGGGTGACCAGTGAATTGGATGCTTTGAGGGGAGCTGCAGACAGGACCTGTCAAGGACAGGACCCCTTCTCCCCCGCACCCCTGCAGCTGGCCCTCAGTCTCTGGACCAGGCCACTCAGCAGCCACTTCTCCTTGGCCCAAGAATGGAGAAGCGTCCCTTAGCTGGCTGGCCTCCTGCTCTAGGTCCATGTATCCTGTGAGCTGACCCCTGTGCTCATCTGCCCCTTGTTCTGCACCTTCCCCAGCCGATGGCAGCCACTCCCCAGCCCTGGCAGCTCTCCTGACTTCTATCTGGTACATCTTCAGTGTCTTTCCTGTGTCCTTGCTTGTTCTCCTCTTCGCTTACAAGCTTGGGCCCTTCTGTTGCCCCACCAGACACTTGGATGTAGACCACTGCCTCTCCTGATCTGGAACCTTCCCTGTCTCTGATACCTGGATGGGGCCACCGGCTTAGTGGGAACCACCATTCTCTATGGTTGGGTTCTGTGTGTGGATTCTCTCTTAATTTTTTAAAAAGTTTTTAAATGTTTATTAATTTTTGCAAGAGACATAGACAGAGTGTGAGCAGTGGAGGGACAGAGAGAGAGGGAGACACAGAATCTGAAGCAGCAGGCTCTGAGTTGTTAGCACAGAGCCGGATGCGGGGCTCGAACCCATGAGCCGGGAGATCATGGCCTAAGACAAAGTTAGAGGCTTAACTGACTGAGCCACCCAGGAATCCCTCCTGTGTCCCTTTTCAGATCGCTGGTGTTGGGAGAAGATCTAGACCAAAAAGCACTCCCTGGGGAGTGGATGGAACTACAGATGAAAATAGACTGGCTGTGAGTTGAGACTTCTTGGAGCTTGGGCGTGGGTACAGGAGACCCTTTATACTCTTCCATCTATTTCTAGAACCATATATATTTCCATCTATCTAGACATAAATATATTGGATTTTTAAATAATAAATGTTATGGAATGTGCTCCTTGGAACATATCAGTAGTCCTCCACTGGCCTTGAACATCACCGTACTACACACGCCCTTTGCTTCCCTCCAGGGTAAACTCCAAGGGAAAGATGTCTGTATGCAGAGCTGAAACAATAACCATGATGATATTGTTACTGATGGCTAGCATTTATTGAACACTTACTGGGTGTGAGACATCGTTCCGGGGGATTTCCACAGATTAATTTAGTCTTCATAAGAATCCTACTAGATAAGTAGGAGTATTATTAACCCCATTTTACAGACGACGAAAGGCTCACAGAGGTGATCCAAAGTCATGAACAAGTCAACGGCCCTGCACTATCTCCAGCTTGTTTATTGTTGCTGTTGCTGTTGCTGCCAGACTCATGCTCCTTCCGGCATCCTTCTATTCAAGTTTAATCACAGGCAGTGCCTGTTCCTGAGAGCCCTCTCCCAGGGACATATTATATTGTAAACCTGAATACCATAGATCAGCTCCACTCTGACAGCAGAGAGCTGGTCAGTTCCCACTGGAACAAGAGTCACATCCCATGTCGGACACTGGGGAATGGGAGGAGGGAGGTGCGGACCAGACAGTAGGCGTCTCCCCGGCATTGATGGGAACTGGGGAAGAGCATGAATGGAGGCCCGCATTCCATGGACTCCACGCCAGGGCAGGGGGTGGGGTACACACAGCGCTGGCTCCCAGCCTGTGCCTGCTCCCCTTCTCTTCCCACCCTGGCTCTGTCCCCCGCTGTGAACTTGCCCACCTGTATATCCACACTCAACTGGTCACCCCACCTTGGGCCTGGGTAGTGTGCTAGGGATACAGGGTACCCTCAGGAGACCCATGCAGGTCCTCAGATCAGGCTCGGGCCATTTCAGTGGGGGATTCTGGGGCTCTGGACATCTTCAGTGTGATCCAGAAAGTGGGAGCAGATCTTGGGCGTGTGTCCAGAGAATTCTGTATGAGGAGGGGAGAGAAGGGCCCGAAGCCCAGGCCCAGACCCAGGCCCAGGAGCAGGACTGCCAGGAAACCGCTGCCCGGGCCCACCACACAACTGGCCTCAGCTTTAGATTTCTGCCATTGCCGGGAAATGAGGCTAAACACACAGTCAGTGATGTGGAAAGCAGATAAGGTCCATCCCTCTGACCCATTACCCACCCACACAGCTTGCTGTAAACCATGAATTAGCATTTTAAAAATAAATCCTGTAATTATCTTGATTACCACAATACACTGACTTTGTCTTTATATATATATATATATATATATACATATATATATATATAGCATTAACTAATTAAACATAAAAACTTAAAATATACCACAATTTCTGAAAGCTCATCTGGGCATTTCTTCTTTTATAATATCCCAGGGGCCTCAAAAACTGGAAGTGCTGGGGAAGGCATGAGGGTGGGAGGGGGAGGGTGGTTTTTTTTTACATCAGAGATACCCCATCCACTGATACCTTTCGGGAAGGAAGGTATGGGGTGCCCCCCGCAGGGGCTGGGGCTGGGCTCAGAGGAAATCACCTTAAGACCCCCAAGGGGAGAATGCACACACATCACAGACAGAGGATGGAAACTTGTACACTAAGTAGACTTCCCATTAGCTGGTGCTTTACCGGCACTGAAATAATTCAGCCTCACCATTTCTCGGAGGAGCGTAGCTCTCTGGCCACATCTGCGAGAGAGGAGAGAGGGAAGCAGAACACGGGAGCAGGTGGGGCAGGAAGCGAGGAGAGGTTTTCCGATTCCCATTCTGCAGCCTGTCAGCCTTCCAGAATGGCTGGTGATGAATGGGTTTATTAAATGAACCTCGGAGTCAGAAATGGATTCAGGAAGGTAGCAGTGGTTGCTCAGGCTGGCCTGGCCTAGATCGGTGTGCACTAAGCCATCTTCTGACAGCTCCATTTGGGGGTCTGGCCAAGTCATAGACCCCCCCCCACAACCCCCCTGCACCCCAGTGCACACAGACATGGCCACGCCCACAGAAGGTAATGCAGAGGTGGTGTGGGCGGCCTCGCCTCCTTGGAGACAGGCCACTGGGGGACTGAGGAGAGGGGGGTTGACCCATGGCCCTCTAGCCCCTTTGCTCCTGCCCTAGAAGAAGGGAACTGATGATGGGGAGGGGTGGTTGAGGCTGGACAGCCTTAAGGACTCTGCTTACTGAGTCTCTGGAAGACAGCCCCTGTATGAAGAGAAGGGGGCAGCCTGGCAGGTGGAGGCAGCAGCAGACTTCTCTCTGGGCAATGCCCATCCAGCTGCAGCTGTTAGGGCTGGGACCACACAGGCCGCAACACCCAGCCTGGGGTTCATAGTCTTGTGTTGGATGGAGCAGAGAGAGGAAAGATGCTCTTAAGAGGACATGTCTGGGGGCGCCTGGGTGGCTCAGTCCAGTTAAGCATCCAACCCTTGATTTCAGCCCAGGTCATGATCTCATGGTTGTGAGATCGAGTCCCGCATTAGGTTCTGTGCTGAGTACAGAGCCTGTTTAGGATTCTCTCTCTCCCTTCCTCTGCCCCTCTCCCCAACTCATGCTCTCTCTTTCTCTTAAAATAAATAAACCTTAAAAAAAAAAAGAAAAAGAAAAAAAGAAGACACGTATGGAGGAGCCAACATCCAAAAGAGGCAGACATAGAGGAGTTGGGGTCCAGGCTCAGGACTGACCTTGGAACGGCCCAGGGCCACCTCAAGGAGGCAAGAAGAATCAGCCTGGGACAGGAGCTCTCAGGTAGAGTAATCTCACCCCTATCTACCTGCCTGGGGGACAAGTGGCAGTGTCTGGAAGCATTTTTTGATCACTGCCAGGGATGCTGGCAAACACCCACAGTGCACAGGACAGCCCCCACAACAAAGAATTATCCGGTACTAACTCAAACAGTGCTGAGGTTGAGACACCCCGGCTTAGTCTGAAGGGCTTGGTCCCTGGGGACAGCAGGCCTGGCATTACTCGTGTATGACCTGAGAGCTCTGGTCAACCTCTCTAAGTCTCACTTACCCCATTACTGTGAAATGGCGTGATAACAGGACACGGTTCACTGGGTCATGTGATGACTAACTCAGATGATGCCCGTGGAACATGCGCCTGGGGCCTTGCCCTGGCGTGGTCCCCGTGGACAGTACTTTTATGGCACGTGGGAGGAGCGATGGTTGGGTGAGGAGAGGAACATTCACGCCTGGAGAGAAGGCAGGGGCTGTGTTTTCATCAACACAGAAGCCCGCATTAGTTACTGATGGTGGTGAGCTCCCCGTTCAAAAACTCTTCTGCATGGGGAAGAGGAAACAATGGAGAGAAGACCCCAAAGACCAAGCGGCATTGCTGGTTTTGTTGTGGTTAGATGGGCAAATAGCTCATTTGTAAGAACTCTGGCTCTAGGTGCTTCACATTCATAGTCTATTGATGCTCACAGTGACCGTGCGAGGCAGGTGCGGTTTTACAGAAGGGAACAGAGGTCAGTGGTTACTCTGGGCAACGCCAGGAGCCTACCACAGGGTTGACTGTAAATGTAGGGCCTCTTTGGTGAGACCAGATCTGAGCCAAGAGCATCCAGGGCTACCGGCTTGCCTTGAATAGGCCACACACACACACACACCCTGAAGCCCTCTTCAGGATGGAACGAATGCATGGGCTCAAGTGATACATTAGTTCAGCCAACCTCTTGAAGCACCTAGGTCCCTGAAGGATCAACCAAATGCACTGACTGGCCGTGTTGGGGACACCTTCTTCAGCTGCATGGACACAGACCTCAGCCTCTCCCTAGTGACCCATGGCAGCAGGGTGACCTGGCAGGCTTGGAGTTACACTCCCTGCCTTCGATTAGGACCTTCACTAGACTCACTGTTAGGGTCTTTTCTTTATTTCCAGTCCATCCTGTCCCTTCATCCTGAGTTGTAAGAACTCACTTTATATATGTGTGACTAAAAACCCACAGCCAGTACATTTGTTGTTGGGTCACGCTGTTGGGCCCTAAGAGTGACTGCTGGCTCACTTGCTTGTTATGTCTGTGAATAGTATGGGCAACATACTGCACTCTGCAGCTCTGTCTCCTCTGACGGGAAATGAAGATAATGTCAGTCCCTGCCTCAGAGGGTCACTGTAGGGAACAGATGGGTTCCCACGTATACGTGTTCAGAACGGTGCTGGCCACAGAGCAAGTGCTTAGTACGTGGACTACGGTGACGGAGGAAGCTGACAGGAAGAGAGATGGGCCCAGAGAGCTTCCTTTGGAAAACTGCCTTTGCTTTGTCTCCCAGGAGAGATGCTGGAGAGGCAGCTGTGATGGGGCTGATCCCAAGGGTGTGCTGAGAAAGTGTGGGGAGGAAGGGTGGGTGGGATCAGACAGGGGAGGGGACATGCTGGCCGCCTGTCCCATGGGCAGACTCACCTACAGGTGTCAAGGGGCATGCAGGAGTGGGGGGGAAGAGTTTCACCTTCTCTCACCCACCTGGGTGTCCAGCTGTCTACACGTGTCCTTCATAAGCCAGTAGCCCAAACTGCCAAGAACGCAAGTAAATGGGCGCACTGAAGGGTTTTTAGTTTTTTTTTCCCCTTTTTTAAAATTGGGATAGTAAACGAGATTGGTGCATCTGTCTTCCTTCTATCTTCCACACAAATATTTTTCTAGAGAATCCAATAAAGTTAAGAGGAAACTCGTTAACCTGGAGGCTTCTCGGGCTTCACACATCTGCAAACTGATGATGTACTTCACCCAAGGCATCAGCCTGCTGACATCCTCAATACACACTCAGATTAAACATTTTATTTCCAAGGTTGATGAGCCGGCCAAGAAAGAGAGGTAAGGCTGGGTAGACAGATGGGCTGGGGGTGGGGCAGGGACATGAGCCAGCATCCGAGGCAGAGGACGACCACGGTCTGATTGTCTCCTTTCAACAATGGGGACACCCATGTGCCTGGGAACCCACCCCTGGAGAGCATGTGGCCGGCTGGAAGCAGAACTCCAAGCTCTTGGTTACCACCGTCTGTTGCTCTTTTCCTCCAGGAGTCTGGAACCCTGGTATCCACCACCCGATGGCCTGAGCCTGATTTCAGGACCTGTTGAGATCTTACCCCAGGTCTGTCCTCCCAAGGGTAGACTGCATTCCTACTACACACAGCCGGGCCCAAAGGGGACCATTTAGAGGGGTGTGACCAAGTGTGGATATGCAGGTGCGGGAGTTCACAGCGGGGACAGAGCCGGGGTGGGAAGAGAAGGGCAGCAGGCACAGGCTGGGAGCCAGCGCAGTGTGTACCCCACCCGCTGCCCTGGCGCGGAGTCCGTGGAATGTGGGCTTCATTCATGCTCTTCCCCAGTTCCCATCAATGTCAGGGAGGGGCCTACACCGCGCCCCCCCCCCCTGCCCATTCCCCAGTCCCCAGCATGGGGTGTGGCCTTTGTTTCCAGTGGGAACTGACCAGCTCTCTGCTGTCAGAGTGGAGCTAATCTACGGTTTTCAAGTTCACAATATTTGTTTCTGGGAGAGGGATCTCAGGGACAGACATCTCCCAGGGCTGCACTTGAATAAAAGGGTTCCAGAAACAGCTGTGACTCGGGCAGCAGCAGCAATAGCAGACCTATGGCATGGTAGCTGGATTTTCCAAATCCTGCCATCACCACTTACTAGCCTATGACTTTGGGTAATCTCTCCAGGCCCTGTTTTCATCTGTAAAATTAAGATAATAGTAACACTTCCTTAATGAGGATCTCATGTCCTTTCCTTGCTACGGCTTCTTACAGGAAGAGAAGGAGGCAGCGGCGGAAAGGGCTGAATTGAGGCACGGGAAAGGGGGTGCGGGGCAAACGGGATCCCCTCTGGACAGGCCAAGAGGCAGCACAAGAAGAGAAATGAAACATAGGAGAGGAGAAAAGAAGGAGGGTCAGAGGAGACGACCTCTGGATGCCACAACGCATTAGCAGAAAGGGCTGGTGAGCAAAAGGCGGGACTGTCTTTCTTATGGAGGAAGGACGGAAAGATACTGAAAGGAAGAGAAAGGTAACCGAAGGCAGTCCTGCAAGAGTGTATGCTTCACACGTGTGCACACGTGCATGCACATACACGCACACACACACACACACACACGCACGCATGCACGCACACCCACTTGGGGATTATTCTAGCTGAATCGGTTATGTGGATTTCTATCAGTCCAAAGTGGGTTTATAACTGACGTGCATCTCAGTCCTGCTGTTGGCCGTGGGCCCCTCTAGAAGGGGGCTGTGTCTAATCCAGCCTGGCCCCGCTCTGCACCCAGCACGCAGCCTGGCGCCTGGAGCATTGTGGGCACTCAGTGTTGTCTGTGGAAGCAGACTGAATGTCTATCTTGGAATCTTCTTCCATTTTCCTGAATTCATACTGCTGCTACACAAACTGTTCTCTCCAGAGTGGGGAGGAGGGATAGCTCGGCCCTCTCTTCCAGAAAGAGCTCTTGGCTCATTCCAAGCCTGTTACTATGATCGCCCTTAGCTGCCCCACAGATGACTGCTTTTCCTCCCCTTCTTGTGCCACTGGAAGGTCAGCTGGACTGGGTACCATTATCCTCCAGTCAAACCTCTCACTGGGACTGGGCTACTGGGGAACCTCTCCCCGAGATCCTGTGGCTCCCTTCCTCCCACGTTCTTCACTCAGCCAAAGCCACTGCTTTGCTGAAGACAGATCAAGCCAACTCCTGTCCCAGGGAAAGGGGGATGACAACATTCAGGCTGTTGGGAACCCCACGGACAGCGCCTGCACACAGATTCAGAAGCGAGACATGTGCTTTGCCTGTTTACAACAGCTTACAAAATGTCACTTGAGCAAATGGTGTCATTCCCAGCCAGGCTGCCATATAAAGCAAAACCAATACCCTTGCTTCCTTTCCCCTTTCCTGCCTAACTCAGGCAGCCCCTCCCACGTCCTGCTGGAGCAGAGAACTGGGTCTTGGAAAAGTCATCGCGAGCTGGAAGCCGGTGGTGAGATGCCTCGAACGCCAGGTCTTGGGCATAGATTTTTGTGGCAGACGGTGGGGAGCCATCGAAGGCTGTATTGAGATAGGGAACAGAGGTTTGATGGTGACGTATCTGCTGGGGGATGAGGGGCAGAGACCGGAGACTGTGGCCACAACCTCACACAATGGTTCCCAGCCCAGGTGGTTTTATGCCCCAGGGGGGGGTTGCTGTAGCTCGGAGAAAGTTCCACGGTCACGACTGGTGTGTGGGACATCTGGTGGGCAGAGGCAGAGGATGCTGCTGGGCAGGCTGCAGAGCACAGGACAGCCCCCACCAGAAAGAAGAGCCAGCCCCAAACGTCAACAGTGCCGAGGCTGAGGAAGGCTGCTCGGGCTTGAAGGCGTCGATGCGGGACTGAAGAAGAGGAACTCTTCCAGGGGAGATGGGGAAGGGTCTGCAGGAATGGGGACGCAGGGGAAAAAGGAGCTGGGGCAGATGGACAGGACTGGAGCCTGGGAGAGGGCAGTCGCACGGAGGTGGCCATGGTGCCTGGCAGCCGCGTGTCGCCAGCTGTCGCCTGGAATCGCTGACGCTCTGTCGTCTGGCCACAGCCTGGGCCTTCACACACACTTCCTGCACTGCCCCTTCTCCCCTTCCTGACACGGCCTATTTCTACTCCTCTGTCAGGAGGCAGCTCATTTTCAAGTCCTCTGGGAAGACCTCCCTGACCCTCAGGCATATGGCGCACACCACCCTTGGTGACTGAGCTCCATCCGGGACAGAGTTTATAACAGAATGGCTGCTTCCTTGCCTGGTCCTGCATCGGATCCCTTCAGGGACCATGGAGACCTGCAACCTAGTCATTCATCACCTTGTCTTCACAGCACAGATGAGTGGTTTGCTGAGTGAATAAATGAATGAAATTCCTGGAGGGCCGAAAACTAGAATTTTATGAATCAATGACACAGGGGATGTTAAAGCTGAAAGCTTGCACAGAATCGCCAAGAAACCATTTACAGAGCCAGGGACAGTGACCTGAGAACCTCGGTGAAGACTCACCGTTAGCACATGAAAGTGGAGGACGGGAGCCGGCAAAGGAAAGAGGGAGAAAGAACCGGAAGGCAGGAGAGCCTGGATCTTGCAGCGCCAGGAGGAAGCTACGATTAGGATGTGCTTTAATGTGTCTGTGGCAAGTGGATTAGCCAGTGACCTTTAAAAGAGTTCCTTCCTCAGAGGGCGGCACACTGACCCACAGAACGTGGACGTGCTGTGTTGATGAATGGACTAAGGGACGAGGCAACCTTTCTGAGAATGGATTCCCATGGTTCCTTCAGACCTGGGGGAGACCGGAGATAGCAGAAATGGAGCCATCGGCGTGCTGAGGACAGGACAGGGTGGAGGGGAACGGAGGGCCCTGCCGGAGATGGGGGCGGCGGACCATGGGGGTGGTTTTACCAGATCTGATGTGCCCATCCAGAGGTCAGGGTGAAAGCACCGGGGAGACTCAGAACGAGCATTTCATCCTGGGGCAGGGGCACCTGGTGGCACACTCTTCTCCTTTTGTATTTCACATTTCCCAGGCAGCTGTGCCACCTGCCCTGCCTGACCCAGTCCACACTTACTGCCAGCAGGTAGGGCACCAATGACGTACTCATTAAATCCTGCCAATTTAGTGGCAGTTTCCTATAGGCACGATGTTGCCCGGTGAGTGGTCTTTCAGAGAAACTCTACACATTTGGAAACCTAGTGGCGTGAATTCAGTCCCGGACTGAGGACGAATCGCACTTCTGCTCTGTTGCTAAGCTCTGGGCATAACACCTGGTGTCATAGAAAAGCAGGTGATGGAGGCTAAGTCTCTGTACACGTTCCCACATCCCCAGCCGGTTACTCACCTGGGACTTTGCATCCTCGCCTTTGATCTTGACACAGGGGCTTAGCCTGAGGTTGTAGATCTCGGTGTTTCTCTGCCTTTGAGACTCTAGGCACTTCTGCCTCTGTCGGATATTGCCCTTCTGGATGGAGGAATCGTTGGGGACTCTGGAGGAAAGTCACAGGAATGAGGGGAACCAGCCGCTCTTTGGCTTAGAAACACTAGCAGCTGGAGAGGTCAAGGCAGGGTTTTGAGGATGACAGGGGTGTTTTACCCTGGGTGGTATTCCCATGACCGGTCCTGGGGTGGGGGCTGCCACTAGGAACAATCCAGCAAGGAGAGACCCAGGAGCCACGAGGGTAAGGTGGAGCCTGAGGTAGGACAGCATCAGCAGGGTCCACGCCCTCAGATCAGCTGGGGCTCAAACGCCAGCAGCTGAGAGGCTGGTGCTAGCTAACCTCAATCCCTCACACTACGGATTCACTTAATTCCTCTCCTGGTTTCAGGCATAAGGGGAGCTGACCGGTCTTCTCAGATCTCCATGTGGTTAAAAGTCCTGATCCAGGTGGCCACAGGATGTCCCTTCTCCAGACCAAGTCGGCTGAGGGCCTTTCCCTGCAGCCAGCGAAAGGTAGGGCAGATACCTGAGTTCTGGATAGACATTCTCCAGGTACCACTTGAAGCTCTGGCAGTGCAGGTTCTTCCTCAGGTCCAGTCTGCTCTCGATGCTGGGGGTGAGAGAGACAGGGGTAGACACAAAGACAAAACACAGCTGTGTCATAGACAGGTATGAGGCTGAGGCACAAAATGCTAGCTGTGCCCACGCCGCACCCACGTCTCTCTGGAGGGTACTGGGGAAATTACCGGGGAGAGATTTCTAGAGCTCCAGACAGAGCTATGGAAACACTTAACGATAGCTCACAATGGCATGGTAATGACACTGAGGATTTGTGCTTTTACTTGAAAACGGGATTTGGGGGTGTTTGTACTTTTCATTAAAAACAAGGCTACAAGAACATTCAGTGTGTTGTTGCTAATTCACCGCTGGGCCTCTGAGTCTACTTACCCACAAATCTCTCTTTGGATTCTGCAGTCAAAATACCACTCCTGACCACCCCTCCCTCAAAGAATCTTCTTCTTTGGCTGGTTCTGGCGCCTGGTTATGTCTTTATGCATCAGATATTTCTTGAGCACCTACTATGTGCCAGGCATCGTGGGAAATGGTGGATGGCGAGCTTTTGAGCAATCGAGAAAGGTAGTGAAAAAAGCAACCACAACTCTGTGGGGATGTGGGGTGGGCATGTGGGGACCGTGGGGGGCACCTCAGAGGCACACCCTTGCTTGTTGGGCCAGCGGTCACCAAGGTGGTAATGTCGAAGCTGGTATCTGGAAGGAAAAGTGGACGCTATCGAGACAAACCAGAAAGTGGGTGAGGCAGGGGCCCCAGGTAGAGGCAGGGGAAGAGCAAAGGGAGACCGGTGCCTGGGAAGGAGAAGTCTGGGGGCAGGGGCAGTGCGTGCAGGAGTGTATGCATGTGGGGGCGGCGGACTGGAAGTACACAGGGTAAGAGATGATGAGAACAGATGATAAAGGGCCTGGGGGCCACTGTGGAGGAGTCTGGACTTCAAGGCAACGGGATGCAACTGATGGGCTCTTAGCAGAGCGATGTCTACGCTCTCAGGACGTCTTACTGGTGGTGAATGGGTCTGACGGGGCCAAGCTGGAGATGGGGAGGGAGGTGGGAAGCGGCTGCAGAAGCCCAGGAGCTGGCCATGCTCTCAGGTAGGGAGCGGGGAATGGAGGGAATGGAATGGAGAGAAGGGACAAGTCCAAGTTCCCTCATTTCTCTCCAGCTGCACTGCCATCACCCTCCTGGGCTCCCTGGACACTTTGCTTCTGCGGGTGACCACGCAGAACTGGCCCCGATGGGGCCAGCCTCCCCTCCCCCCTGTCCTGACGAGACCAGGTGCTGTCACAGCCAGGACCTCATATTTATTAGCACTAAGCGCATTTCCTCACCAGACCCAAAGCAAGGTGAGAAGAGGAATGACATCATTTTTTTTTTTTTTTAAAGCTGAATGTTGAGTGCTCAAGCAAAGACCTAGGTGCTCAGTGCGTGAAGGGGGCAGGATCGCCGGGACTTGGTGGTTGCAGGACCTGGGACGAGACGGGGAGGGAAGGGTCAAGGCTGATGCCCGGATTTCTGACTTGGGCAAAAGACACAAGGAGGAGTGTTCGTGGAGGCTGGGGATACGGGATGAGGAGCAAGTTTAAGAGCAAAGGAGACGAGTTCTCTTTAGGATTCGAGTGAGAGGAGCCTGGGAGGTGCCCAGGTGGAGAGGCTCAGTTTGTACTTGAAGAATGTTCAGTATGAAGACGGCGAGGACAGACCCTTGAGGAAGACCACATACGAGGCAGGAAAGAAGAAACTGAGGCTGCAAATGGGCCCAAGAGGTGAAGTGTGAGCAGCAGCACGAGACTGCAGGTACAGAAACCATGGCCAGAGGTATGTCACAGGGCCAGGGAGGGAGAAGACTGATGGGGTAACACAGAGGATGTAAGGGGCCCAAGGGAGGGCGAACCAGGTTGGGGTCTCAGGATTGGGGGGGGGGGTCTCAGATCACACTCAGGAGAGGAGCAGGGAACAGCTGCCCACAGCACGCACAGGCAGGAGCTCATGACGCTTGGCCCTGGAGGAGCAGACAGGGCTGTAGGGGATGAGCGAGGCTGGATTGAAGGAAGATTTTTGTAATTTGCTTTCCCTTCTTCGCTTCCTTTTCATTTTTTTTATTTTTTTATTAATTTTTTAACGTTTATTTATTTTTTGAGAGACATAGAGACAGAGTATGAGCAAGGGAAGGGCAGAGAGAGAGGGAGACACAGAATCTGAAGCAGGCTCCAGGCTCTGAGCCGTCAGCACAGAGCCTGATGTGGGGCTTGAACTCACAGACTGTGAGATCATGACCTGAGCTGAAGTCAGCCGCTTAACCAACTGAGCCACCCAGGCGCCCCTTTGCTTCCTTTTTAAATGGTTTAAGTTTTAAGATTTACGACACTGCGTCAGTTTAAATGCAGATGGGAACCATGCGGGAGGGAGGAAAGATTAGGGATGAAGAAGAGTGGAGACCCGCGGAGGGCAAAGTCCCCCAGAACAGTGGTTCCCACGCTGTCTGCACATTAGAGTCATGGAGGTGGGGGTGGAGTGGCTGCCTTTTAAAAATTCTGCAGCCCAGAGCCATACCCCAGACTAGATCAACTCTCTGGGAGTGGCATCAGTCATTTTTGGAGCTCCCCAGGTGATTGCAGCGTGCAAGCCAGGTTAGGAAGCATTGCCCTAGAACTTGGCTCTTCGAGGAGAGGTGCTCCGAACAGCAACATGGCACCGCCCAGGAGCTTATTAGAAATGCAACCCTCTGAATCAGCAGCCACATTTTAACAAGATCTCCAGGAGACGTGTGTGCACATTAAAGTTTGAGGAGCCCTGAGCCAGGAGGCAGGAGAGAACGAATCCAGGCAGAGGGAGCTGGATAAATGTTGACTTATGAATGAATGCAGATGAAGGGTGAGTCCCGAGTGCAAGTGGAGGCCTTGCGAGCACGGCAGGAGGCACACCTGTCTTTCAAGATGAACTAGAGAAGAATGGGGCAGAGACAGCAAAGTTCACAGGTCAGTTTGCCTTGGGAAGTTGAGACCGTCTATTTTGTCTATAAAACAGAAGGTGTCATCTGCTGTGAGTGACGGGTGGACTCAGGGGTTGGGGAGACAGGAGAGGTTTAAACGGAGATTGGGGAGAATGGTACCCAAGGAAAGGTGGCAGGATCGATAGGCCTGCCAAAGGCCTCCCTAAGACTGATGGCAGCACTGGCTGATACTTTCCAGAACCTTCAGCAGCCTGTGCACAGGTGAGGGAAAGGCACGAAGTCGGGTTCAGCCAGGCTTGAGGAAACTTTGCCTGGGGGTGCTGATAGATGCACAACAGGGCAAAAGGTCTGAGGACATCTTTTAAACCTTCTCTGTAAGCAAGAGAGTGAACCCAAGCTGGGAAGGGAAGTGGGTAAAGAAGGGGGTGGTGCATGGCCACAGTCAGTGGACCGGAAGTTTGAGGACTCACGACAAATGCCCTGTGAGGTCCTGAGCAATTGCACTGGAGGGACAGCATGAGTTTATAAGTTCAGAGACCCAAGCCATTTTGGCTGGGTCTGATGTAATCCTCCTAAGTAGTGTAGGCAGCAAAAACCCATCCACTCACCAGTCTCAGTCTGACTGGGGGACATCGGTATGACAAAAAAACCTACTGGTTGCCCCTCAAAACAATCAAATGATAACATAAACGGAGTTCCCATTTTTCTTTTATCGGCTCTGGGCTGGAGAATGCAACCAATGGTTTTGGGATCAGACAGGTGTGGTTTGAGCCTTCATCCCCCTTGTGATTTTTATCAGGGCGAGTCCCTTAATCTGCAGAAGCCTCAGTGTCCTGTCCCATAAAAGAGAGGCAATTAAACCCTCTTGTCAGAGTTTGGGGAGCACTAACAGGATAGCCTTTAGGGCACCTGGCACAGAATTCCTTCCCTGTCCTTGTCCACTTCCAGGGAGCTGGAGCAGAGCCCTAGGGGACACCTGTCTCGTACTGTTCCTCTGAGAAGAAGGGCAGTTTGGGTATGGGTGACTCAATTTGGAAGAGGAGCTCTGACCTCCGGGGACTAAGGCCGTCATGTCCCGCATCCAACCGCTCTGTAAAAAGCTAGAAATATCACCCCATTGTGCAAAGCACAGCTCACTCACTGGGGCGGTATTCCGGGTTGTCAGTCATTCCTAAGAGCTATCGAGAGCCCTGCACACCCAGGACAGGGCGGGAGCAAGAAGGGACACAAACGAGAACAGCCACAGTCGGGGGCCTGGAGGGGCTCAAAGGCTGGGTGACCAGCTAAGTGGACAGGCTGTCAGGAGCTGGGCATCTTCTCGATCCTCTGCACGAATCAGCCAGAAGGGACACTTACTTTCCAAAGGGTCTCTCCAGCGCGAAAGGCCGGGCAGCATAATAGTACTGCTTGTATTCATCCATCCACACTTCAGCTGTCCGCTTGGTGTTCCTGGGGAGACGGAGGGGGGACACATATCAGTTAAAATGCACATGCAGGCAGCATCACCCAGCTGGGGGCCCCCATGATCCGGGAATAGCATTCTTCCCTGGGTGCTGAGCCCAGCCAAGTCCCACCTGATCGCCAGAGGCGCCTTTACCCCATGACACAGGACATTAGTAGGAAGGACAAACTCCTCCCCCAAAGGTACACACCAGAAAAATTATGCCAGAAATAGAACTTACGCAGCTCAGAAATGAATGAATGAATGAATGAATGAATATGTTCATGAATAAACAAAGAGAAAAAAACCAGGAGAACACACACATGGCAGTAACCAAGAGGAGAGAGGCAGGGCCTCCAGCTACCCACAGGCTCCTGGTCCAGGAGCTCCCTGTTTCTGCAGGGGAAGTGCTGGGGTCCCAGCTTTTGGCAGGAAAGCCAATCACACACGGCTTCCTGGAGCCAGTGTGCTCAGCGTGGTGCAGGTATAAAGAATCAAGGAATCAAGCCATCTGTCAGACATTCTGCCAGCATGCTAGCATTTTCGAGGTGTTTTCTCTGAGTCGGACCCCAAAGGGCACAGAAAAAGCAAGAGAGACTGACACGGACAAAGTCACCACTCAGTAGACAGGGAGGCAGAGGTGCCAGGAAGAGCCCGCAGAGCCAAGACCAAGGTCGTCAGAAAACAGTCAGATGCCAGGCACAGCGGAGGAGCAACTCCCGCCGAGGCCCACGGAAATGAACTTGGGGTCTCACTAAACAAGGATGCTCCTGCGGACTTCTGGTTCTGGCATTCCATCTAGGGGTGTGGTAAGCGCCTCCAAGCTGGTGAACCCGAAAGGAGTCACGCACCCGCAGCCGGTTCTTGGTGCACTGAAGTTACCGGCGCCTTGCTAGCGCGTTCCCCCGGCCTGGTCGTCAGCACACTGCATGCTGCTTAGGAGACACCTGTGCCACCTTTCTCTAACCACTCACTGACCCACTGGCCAGGGCCCAGACTCAAAGACAGTGACGGTTCTGGAGCCTAGGGCTGCCCCCTCATTCCCAGGTTGGCCCCCTTCCACATCATAAGCCCATAGCTTTCCTACATCAGGGGTCTCCGCTCACCTTTTCCTCCTGAAAACCCGAGGGCCACAGCAGCTCTCCCTCCGGTACCCGCGGGGTTTCCCAGCTCCCCATCCCTGTCCACCAAGTTTCTGCCAAAGGTGTTAACTTTCTCCCTGCTCAACCCCATAACGGCCCTGAGACTGTCCTGTGAGGACGTGACCTATACCTGCTCATACGTGTGAAAACTGAGGAAGGAGAAACACCGATGAGGAAAACGACACCCCAGATATAGAAAAGCACCAAGAGGCACTTAGCTCCTCCCTCTCCCAAATGGACCAAATGACAGAAAAGGAAAAAGGAGAATAAACGAAGGAGTGAGGCTGTCAGACGGCAAGATAGAAGAATGAGGGAAAAAGCGAGAAGAAGCCGGAGGAAAGATGAACAAGGGCAAAGAGGGGTACACAGGAATTATTTCTAGGAGAAGGAATCACAGGAGAAGAGTGTACATAGGGACAGAGCAGGAATAGGTAAGGGCACCACTGGGCCACTGAGGCCCCGGGATCTTCATCCTGCCTCCCCATCCCCACAGGAGGTGCAAACACTCTGGGCCAGGAGTCGCAGGGCTTGCCCCAGCTTGGACCCTGTCTGCGCACCAGCAGGGCCCTGGGACAGCCACGTGAGCCGTAGCCACCTGTGCGTCCCCAGTCTCAAATTCTTCCAAGGACCTTTCTCTTGGTGACCCAGCCTGAAAGTAGGAGCAGTGAATCTTCCAGGACTCGGGGGCAAAATGGCATCCTCTTCCCCCAGCCCAAACAACCCCGAATACCCGGAGCCCTGCAGGGCGGTGTTGCCCAGCGAGGAGTGGGCCTTGTTGAGCCTTGGGCAGTCAGTGGTGGGCACAGCCCCAGGCCTCCTCCACACACGGGGTGGGCAAGCCCCACTGTCCCTGCTTAGGCAGAATCCCAGGGAGAACGATGTGTGGCTCCTGAGCATGTGGAACACTCGGGAGACTTACCAGAGAACATGGGACAGCCACAACCCATCACCAGGAAAGCCCTCGGCTTTCCGTTGCCCCCCTGAAGCCCCTGGGACACACTCTTACTTTATATATGTGTTGGCGTTTCCATCCGGGAAAACATACGGGTGCTTCTTCCGGAAGACGTGGCCCACTCGGCTGCAGGGGACGATCTCGAGGCTGCCGCCGCACATCCACACTCTGAAGGAGATTTCTGTAAGACAGCCGTGCCCTCTCATCACTGCTCTGTGCCCTCCGGAGGGGAGGGGACACAGGATGCGAGCACGGCGGCATCAGGCCCAAGGGAGTGGTCAGGGCCCGCCGCATCCAGCCTCGGGCTTGGGGGTGAGGAGCTGGCTCCGCAGTCAGACTGTGTGCTCTGCTGGCTGGGCAACCTCAGTTTCCCCATCTGCAAATGGGGATGACAAGAACTCCTAGTGGGGAGGATGACAGGAGTGAATATGGAAATCGTGACTGGCTTGGAGGGGCACATATTTAATCAGCCCCTGTTTCCTCCCTTCATGGAGGGCCACAGGGGGTTAGAATCAGGACCGAGAAGAAAGAATTTCCATTCAAGAATATAGGAGAATTTCCTGACAGTCAAAGCCCAGGTAGACATGGCTGTTATAGAAGTGGTGAGTTTCACACTCTCACAGGCTAGCAAAATAGGATTCCCAGGAAGCATCTGGACGAGGTGTCAGGCACCTCCCAACACCCCGACGGCAATTCTACCATTCTGTAAGGGCGCCTGAACCATAGCCTGGGAGGAGGAAGTCTGGGCAGTAGCTGAGAGCAGTTGTGGAAAATGCTGGAAGCCTCTACACTGTTGCTGGGGTTGCTCGCTAGGGCGGGGATTTTGCACACATACCCATTTCTTGCTGGTTGGCTGCCGCCTCTGCAGCCGCAGGTAGAGCAGAGTCTGCAGAGGCGGCTGGGATGAGGCTGGGGTGTGCATTTCTCCCCTGGGGCTGGGTCCTAGCCGGCTTGAAGCGGTGCTTCCGCCCCGGAAAGAGGCAGGGGCACACCAAGGTGGCGGAGGCGGGTATCTTATCACTGCTAGTGCTTAGAACTGCTGATTGACGGTTAGGCGGTTTTGCAATTGCTTTTACTTCTCTACAGACAGTGCTTCTCCTCATTGACTACACCCAGGGCAGGCTCCCCCATGCACCCCACCGGGCAGGCCATTGGTGGGATGTGCCAGCTTCCCATCTGGGAATTTGCACCTGTTCCATGCTTCTGCAGTCAAGTTCAAATGCGAGGAGGGCAGGCTGAATCGTATTCATGCCCATGCCCACGGATGGCTGCTCCTGGGAGGGGGGCGGGGCAGATGGAAGGAGGCTGGGGTCCAGGAGCAGGGAATGAGGATTCGAGTATTCTAGTGCCTTCCTACCACATATACGCCTCACACCATCCAGTACGTCGGGTCCTACCTCCCTGGGTTCTTTCACCCTGGGTCCTCTCTCTCTTATCTGCTGTCCCTCCACTTTCTGCTCTCTGTCTCCTTCCATTCTGTCTCTCCAAGCAGGGGCCTGGACACGATTTCTTCATCGTGGGCCTCACCTGCTCTGTCGTTCACCTGTCCTCAGCCACCCTTTACCCACCCCAACTGCCTCCTGCCCTGTTCCCTTGAATTGCAGGCAAGGCTCCCTAGATACCAAGTCTGCTGCCGCCGCCCTCTCCACACCGGCCCTTCTGCTTGCCCAGGTGCTGGTCCCAGAGCACTATAGCTCATTCCCAGGAAGCTCGGGGACAGACTGGGGACAATGCGTGCACTAAGATGAAGAAAGAACTTCTCAAGATTACTTTCGTATGATGGCAAGAACATGGAAGGGGGGAGGAAGACGGGAAGATCTCGGCTTTGGGGTTGGCAGCCCCGAGTCTGCAGCAGCCCCCTAGCCCTGTCCCTGGGGGAACCTGCTTCAACTCGCTGAGGTGGGGTTTCTTCACATCCCAAACCAAGATCACAAAAGTACTCCACGGGATTGCCGTCCACATCAAATGAAACAGGGTTTTGAGAATACAGTGAAAACTCTTGAGTACGACGGAAAGATCAGCCTTAGCTGTGATCAGACACCCCCGAAGCCGGTCTCTGAAACATGGACCCCATTAGCACTGCCTCCCGTACTCACTTCCAGCTTCCTTCTTCTGCCACCGCAGCCACTTGAAATTTGTGAAATTAACATTTGGGATTTTGACTTTCCATACAGGTCCTTGATACACAGCAATCTGGTGCTTGGCTGGAGCACTATGGGATCGTGTGCCCCAACCTGGTGTTTGTGGCGGGGGATGGGGGTACATGGAGTAATGAGTGAACTTAGCTGACCGCCAACACCCGCCTCCCTACCACACCGAGGGGCGACAGGGGCCGGCCCAGGGAATTGTTAGCACACGTGTAACTCTGGCCTCAGGACGTCTTCCTTGACAGTGCGCTCCAAAAGTCTACTGTGCTCCCCTCATTTCCTCTCCAGGATCTCAAAATACAGTCTGCTCCAGTTCCCAAAAAGGAAAACCCTCTCGTCTTTCAAAACTAGAGACGGAGATCTGGTTTACTAGATATAACCTACAATTTTGTGCCAGTCCTCCTCCAAAAATACTGTTCTGGCTGTGGTCTCTTCCTTTCCACGTATTCAAATAAGACATATGTCCCTCCTCATTTGCAAAGCGAATCCCTCCAACTATGCCTCAGTTCCATCCCCCGCCCCCTCGGACCCCTGCAATCCGTTTTTGTCTCCGTGCTTCCCTTGTCCAGGATCTTGCTTCTCTCTGCATCTTTGCCGCCCCTCTGTCGGCAGGCACAGGCGCCCTACCTCGGAAAGCAGTCACCTGACCCTGGTTCTTCTCCACCTTCCTTCTGGTCTTCTGGCATTCTTCCACCCTGAGGCTCTGTCTTTACGGTGTCTTCCCGACGCTGCTTCCTCAGCTGACCCCATGGCTCACGTGATGCCGAGGACTCCCCTCCGTCCTGCCAGCCCCAGCTCTCTCCTGGCTCCTGCACCAACTTCCAAGGCTGTCTGACGCTCTGCCAAGGAGTGCTGGGCCAGCAGATGTGGTGCATCTCCTACCCCGTCCTCGCCTTCCCCAGCCTGCCAGCCTGTCTCCTCTCCTCCACCTGCTAAACCATCCCTCCTCCTCCTCCTCGTCCTCCTTTTCCTGAGGCTGGCGTTTTCACCTAAAATCGCCATGTATCTCAATCCTGCAAACGTGAACCATGGGAGGAAAATGACCTCCTCATCTACCCCTGGGCTGCGTTTTGTTCGATCCTCCCTCAGGTGGTAGCTTATTAGTCATCCGAACAACCCTGCTCCTGGTCAGGATATCCTTATTTTATGATGCGGCAGTGGTTCTGACTGACATCTGCCAGCAGGTGTCTGGGGACTTAAACACATCTCCCCGCTCCAGAACTCCACCCTCGCCCTGCCTCCACCTACCCTCGGCACTCAGCAGCCACCGTCGGCCAACGCCGACGCAGGTGCGACCTTTGTGGGTGCAAAGACACCGGCTTCAAGGCTTTTATTGGTCAACAGGAGAGGCTCACCTATTGCATCTCCTCCACTCACTCATCCGACCCTGACAAATGTCCGTCTTTGCGCCTCTTTGGTCCGGCTGATGCTGCCCATAGGCACCTGCGGCCCAAGATGCGGTAACGGCTGCTCTGCTCTGGAATCTTGAGTGTTGTAGCTGGGGTGATGGGAGACACGGGGTCTGACCTGCACTGCCGTGCTGCTCCCCGAGTTGGGCAGCCTGGGTGGTGCAGCTGGGTGCATGCAGGTTAGTGTGATGCTTCATGGGATGTAAGCACCCAGGACATGGAGTCGCCCTGTCTTTGTCTACACTGATGTCAGGAGAACCATCCGTGCAGATATGTGCTGATACCCGGCAAAGTCTTGTAACCCAGAGGCCCCACGCCGCAGGAGCCCGTGCATCAGAAGTGCCGTGGACAGAGGCATGGGGCAGCGGGCCCTCCAGGCACTGCCTAGACCCTCCGCTTTCCACGTCCGCAGCTCCTGCAGAGTCATCGCTTCCTTAAGTGAGGGGGATGGAGCAGAGAGACGCTGTAGGGAATCTGTGGGGGGGTTCTCGCTGAGTCAGCGCCACCACCATCTCCCCGGTGATGAATGTCACACAGGCCCTAATCCACTTTGAATTCCAGGCAGGGAGACGTGTAATTATTCCACCTTCATCGGGGGCACTGGTATCGTATTTTCTTTAGATGTCAGATTCATACTTGAGGGCAAGCTGCCCTCCCCGCCCTCCATCCTCACCTCTTTCCTTCTGTCTCATCAACCCACTGGGAGCCTTACCAGGTCCCCACGGCTCCCCCGCCCTCCACCAGACCCGTGTCTGCCTGACAAGCCCGGGACTGGCTGGATGGGAAGGGGGATGCTTTCTCTCCAGACAATGAACCCCAGCTATCCGTACACCATCCGCACATCTCGATGGACCCATCGAGGTTCCAATTTCATTTCATAGTCGGATTTCTAAACAAAGGTGGAGGAAGCTTTAGACACAGGCTCCTCTGACTGCAAGGATCCTGTTTTGCATGGAGCCACATGTATTGTATACAGACGTGCATTGTACACACCGCAGCAGGACCCACTCTACCTTGGGCCCAGGGAAACCTACCCAAGAGAAGGGAGGGGAGTGAGCAGTGGTGGGCACTTACCTGGCTACCATTCTCTAGAAGTCCACGCAGATAAATGTGGCCATAGAGACACTCCCTTTTAATGATCTTTAAGTTCTCAGGACCTCCTGGGTTATTATTTTTTAATGAATGCATGAACTTGAGTAGAGATCAGCTTCTGGTCTACAGAACCGCCCTTCATATCATCTGGGACAATCTCGCTGCACCCAAGCCCCCAGCTTCTGAACGAGTACTAGCAACAGGCCCACCACGGCCACCCAGAGCCATACAACTGCAAATATCAAGGTGGCACCCTTACCTTTTCATAATCCCTATGAGAAAAAAAAAAAAACCCACCTGTGTCCTCTCTCCTGGGCCCTGAGTAGACAAGTTTAGGGGCAGTGGGAAAGGATGGTCCTGGGGACATCGCCTGGGCATGGGGCTTCGGCGCAGCAGCCCAGAGATGGAACCGAGCCGTGGACTGCTTTAGCTTAGTTCCCTGTCTGCGAGGAAAGAGGACTTTTCACTAGACTCGGATGCTCTTCTCAGATGAGGCCATCTCCCTCACCTTGAGCCATCCAGCATGAAGAGGGAGAGCCAGAAAGAGAAGGTTCCAGGGATAAACTAGCACAGCAGGTCAGATACAATGCTCCTATAGCAGGTGCTGCCCCCTGAGTATGAAGACGAAGCAGGGGTAGGCCTTGATCTACTTACAGCAAGCTGCCCTGGGGTAGGGGAATGTAATCTTTGCTGCCATAACAAAGGACACACAAACCCAGTGTTTGGTATGTTGGGCCCCCTGCTGAGGGCCTCCCAAGGCCCAGATCCAGGGGTGAAAACATCACGTTCCTTGCTGGGGGCTCTGGAGAAGAATCCACGTGCAAGCTCCCGGTCTCTTGGTTTTGAACGCACTTAGCCAGCAGTTTCGGGTGTTCTAGGCCTCGAGGACTCGAGGTTGGAGGTGTATTCCTGCCGTGCCTCAGGTTTGGCAGCAGGCAGGTGGCAGGCACAGGTGAATGAACGCGAATCCAGAGAGGGCCTCGTGCCTGGTGGGGAGGAGAACTGGGTGCTGAGGGGCACAGAGCGAGGACGGTGGGCGAGAGCGCGGGCAGGGAAGGTGTGCTGGTCCTGGGGGAGGCTGCCCCAGAGCTGTGTTGTGCAATGGAGTCCGCGCTTGGGTGGAGGAGGGAGGCTAGGTGGCTGCAGAGGGCCGGGCATGCGGGGGCAGTGCTTCCAGACTGATGGCTGGAGAGGTGGGCACAGACCAGGAGGGACTCAGCTGAGGGGTGTGGGCCTCGTCCTTAGGACCAGAAGCAGCCATAAGTGGCTGCCCCACCTGGGAAGTGGGAGAGTGCATTTCAGTGCTCTCTGGCCTAGTGGGAAGCTGGCTTTGAGGGGAACAGAATAGTCCTGGGGATGGAGAAGAGGGATGGAAGTGAAGGATGTTGGGGGTACAGATCCCAGGGCACAGTGAGCTGGGCCGTGGGAAGGCCCCCCTGCCACAGCTTGGAGCCAGAATTCCTTCCCTTAGCACCATCTCTGAAACTTAGAGAGTTCTGCGACCCCACTAAACCCCTGATCATCACCCCCATCCTGACGGGCTCCTGCAAATGCCCACCTTCACGCACTCAGGTGCCTAACTATGTTCGCTCTCAGAGCTGGAGTCCTCCATATGACACAGGTGCTGTTGGAGACACCCTGCATCTTCTAGCATAGAAAATGTTTAAAAAAAAAAAATCCAGACATGGCTTTCAAAGTGCTGAGAGCCGGCTATAATATAACAAGATGCTGGGATGGGAGAAAACACTGTTTCCTGGGATAGCTGTCTGTAGTCTTTTCGGTGGTTTAAAAAATTCTGTGTTGGATTGTAAAATGCCTCTCCCACACCTCCTCAGAAGCCCCTCCCTACTTCCCTATTGAAGTCAGACGCTTAACCAACTGAGCCACCCAGGCAGCCCCTACTTCCCTATTGGAATCAGCACTTGTTAACGTCCCACGACTGGGAAGCAACTAGCTGAGATTGCCACTTGATGTGAGCAGATGTGTGTCACCATTGCTATGCACAGAAGGTACTGGAAGGTTGGACCAGAGTGTGTCATCATTAAAAGTACTGTGCTGCCTGAATCCCAACGTGACTGCCTCACTGTGTAAGGTTCAACGGGGCAGAATAAGTCCCAGCAGACAGGCTAGAGGGAGATGGGTTTCAACCTAGAAGACTTTTCCAGCAATGTAACACAAAAATCCACAACAAGAGAATGTGCCGAACTGTGAAGCAGGGAACGCATTGTCAGAAACGGCATCTGAGCAGAGACGGGATGTCCATCCAAAGTGCCGTCGGAAGGATTTGATCGTAGCAGGGAAGGCCAGAGCACATCGCTAAGGACCATGAGAGGTGCCTTGAGAGGCAGGATGTCCTGGGCCCTAAACTGCCCAGAAAGACAGAAAACTCGTCCCCACTGGGATCGACAAGGGTCTATCTGGTTCTGAGCTCTCCGGGGCCCGTGCAGGCGCGGCTGATCTCAAACTCACACCAGATTTATTTCCCCACGCTGTTCCGGAGGACTGGCGCCAGGAAGGGGAGGCGGTTTGGTTCGTGGGTTTGGGGTTTTCTGCTCGTTTGTTGAGCTTCCAATCTGGCCCCCAATGGCAAGAGATATACCCTTCTGATGGATTTCTCTACACTGCCCGGTTTGGGAGAACAGATGCTGTGGGTCAGGCCAGGAGCCATAAATTCCTGGAAAATAACTCTTAGTGACTGAGGAAGAAAGCCATAAAACACTCTGGAGGCAGGGACAGGAGAAAACACTGGCAGAGGACAATGCATGAGATTACTGCTAAATGCCCAGACGAGCCCCGCGGGTCATTCATTCTCAGGCCACGTCACTGCTCCGTGAGCCTGTGCTGAACGCTCCCTGGTGACACTCCGGTCCCTTCCTCTTCTTCTCCAGTGCTTTCTTCAAAAAGTAGTTACTGAAGCCACCTTCAAGGTAGCAACTACTAGAGACAGCTGGGAACAAAACACACCTGAATCCCTGCCCGTGAGCAGCCCATATTCTGGTCACCTCCTGGGTCTTGCCTCCTGGGAGCAGGGAAAGGAAACCGACACTTGCTGTGCCCAGATGGTTCTGGGAGCTTCACGGACCCAGCTCTGTGGATTTTCACTATAACCCCGGGAAGCTCCCTCGCGTCACACTTTTAGTACATGAGGCAGCTGTAGGCTCCCTCAGTGTTACCAGCTACATGAGTGGGTCCCGGACTGCTCTTTCTCCTGTAGTTGCAGAATGTGGCCCCAAACCACTGCAGACAGACACGTTTGCACATATTTGGAACCTGTGGCCCCTTCTGCCCTCACCTCTTTCTCTCTCACTACAAGACAAGGGCTGGATGCTCCTGGGCTTCTGTAGCGATGACCCCAGACCCTCTTCATTAACCCGGTGCTGCGTGCTGTGTGCACAGAGAAGCCAACAGATGTTGACCAAATGTTACAGGGTCACTGTCAACCTTCTTCATCCCAGGCTCCTTCCACCTCCAAATCCCCAAGTTCAGAGCTCCCAGCTCAACCCTGCGTCTGGGACTTCAGCTTGGTATTCCTCTTTGGTCTTCCTGGTTTTTGCATCTCAACTTGCCCCTAATGGTCTTCACCAGTGGGGGGGGGGGGCTTTCCTGGGGCTCAGCATCCATGTGGCCCCACAGAGAAATGCCTTGTTGCCTCCAACCTTCCGGCAACCATTCCTCTGGTGCCCCCACCGGCCTTGCCCCCAAGGAGTGACTTACCGCCCCCTCCCAGGCCCTCACCCCAGGTACATGTGGTTCCAGGACAAAGAGATGCCACCCAGCCCCAGGACGCAGAGACAGTGACTCACCGAAGTTCTCTCCGCCCCAGATGTCCATGTCCGTATCATATTTCCCCAGGTATTCGAACCAGGATTTGTCCATCACGAAGAGCCCTCCAGCGATGATCGGAGTCCTATGCATTTGGAAGGGAGGGAGGGAGGGAGTTATGGGAGAGCGACCGCCATCATATTCATCTGCCCAGGCAGTGCGGAACTCAACACTGTTTTCTCCCCATTTCTCTTCCTCTTCGCAAGGGCCAATCAATGCATTATTAATTAAAACAAGAACACACTCTGGAGTTTTCCCTTTTGATTTTCAATCTCCCGGCCTCATAGACAGGCTAATTTACTCATCAGGATGCCTTCTGTTGGGGGGCCGGGACTTGCTCAGAACAGTGCTGTTCTGAGGGCCTGGGGATATTCTGCTGGCCTCCCCCCCAGGCTCTGCTCAGTGTGGCTCTCTTGGGGGGCGGTTTCCTCTATTGGGAGCCCAGGCAGTGGGCCACTGACCAGGCAGGGAAGGAGGTCTGAGGCAGCAACTGTTAACAGCACATCCTGGGGCACCTGGGTGGCTCAGATGATTAAGCATCCAACTTCGACTCAGGTCATTGTCTCACGGTTTGTGAGTTCAAGCTCACTGCCTGGCACCTGCTTTGGATTCTGTGTCTCCCTCCCTTTCTGCCCCTCCCCTGTTTGCACTCTGTTTGTCTCTCAAAAATAAATAAACATTAAAAAAAACAACAGCATATCCGTTTCTTGAGATTGGGTTCTCCCCCTTTTCTTCCTTCCTTACCCCCCTATTAGGGGTTCTGTCACCTATGTTGGGGTCCTAACCCCCAGTACCTCAGAATGTGACCTTATTTAAGGAGAGAGTCTCTATAGAAGTTAAAATGAGGACAGTAGGGTGAACCCCAATCCCACGTGACTAGTGTCCTTATAAAAAGGAAACATGGAGCCAAAAAGACAGACATGTATAGAGAGCACATAATGTGAAGAGACATAGAGAAGAGAGTCCTCTGAAAGCCAAGAAGAGAGGCCGGCATTGCCCTCAGAAGGAAATGACCCTCTTGATACCTTGAGTTTGGACTTCGAGCCTCCAGACCTGTGAGACAATACATGTCTGTCGATAAGCCACTCTGTGTGTGGTACTTTGCGGCAGGAACCCCAACAAACTAACACCCTTACCTTCTTTTTTTCCCTTGGGGTCAAAAGATCTCTGGCAGAGATGCCAGAGGAGCCACTTGGAAAGGAAAGTGCAGAGGAAGGCAGGCAAGGACAGCAGAGTCCAACCAAATAATCCAGCAAGTATAGGGACATGTATCTATAAGGATTGGCAGCTGGGAGAGGTGGGCAAGCCCTCAGGGACTGGGCCCCTCATCCAGCGTGTCCAGAGGGCGAAGGCAGTTTTCACTCGTGTCAGTTAGTTGACAGAGAGCAAGTCCAGAGACCAGGTCTCCCAAAGCCACGTTCCCCCGCTATTCCCTGAGAACTGACCTAATCCTGGGAAATACTCATTCTGGGAGCAGGGATATTCCCACGAGAAGAGAGCCCACCCTGAGAACCCCACCACCAGGACAGAGAAGTAAACACCAGGAGTGGGTGCACACCCACCCCCTTCGTCCCTGACGTGGTCCATTGCCACACCAGGTGCTGCCACTGGCGAGCAGCTGAGAAGCTGTTGTGCATGGAGCTCAGTGTGGGAAGAAAGTTCTAGTCTCCCTTTTAAAGGGCAGGGGGCACCTGGGTGGCTCAGTTGGTGAAGCGGCTGACTCTTGATCTCGGCTCAGGTCATGATCTCATGGTTCGTGGGATCAAGCCTCTCATCGGGCTCTGCACTGACAGTGTGGAGCAGCTTGGGATTGTCTCTCTCCCTGTCTCTTTCTCAGCGCCTCCCCAGCTTGCATGCGCACTCTATCTCAAAATAAGTAAATAAGAACTAAAAAAAAAAAAAAAGAAAGAAAGAAAAAAGGCATTAGCCAGCATGCCATCTGGCTCCAGTCTCCCTCTCGGCATCACTCCAGATCATAACGGCTGGAGGAGGAGGGGGAGGAGCCGGCAGGTAGGTGAGACAAAGGTTCCTGGTAGAATTCTCCTAAACACACACACCTCCCTGGAGCGTCCCCATTCAGCTCTTCATAGCTCCTTGGTTCTCAATCTGACTTAAGTTCTTAAGTTAATTCAGTGCAAATGATCAAACATTTACTATATGGCGGGTCCAGAGATACAGAGATGCCCATGAAGAATGTGGGGCATCTCTAAGTCACTGGCCAGAGGAACTACATCCCAGTGGCCTCGTCTGTCCTTCTCCAGGCACTTCTTATCCTCCTGATGCCCCACTGAGGCAGACAGGTGTCAGCTGGGAGATCCCCAACAGGTCTGGGACACTGCACCAGTCTTAGGTAGGAATTCCCACACCATACGCTCTCAGTGCTGAGAACACAGGGCCCCCACTGGGTGGACACCAGGCTCTGCTCTATCCCCGGACCCCCGACAGGCCCTGGACCCCAGGCGGCCATCTTGCCACCATGTGCTGTGAGTCGCAGCAGGGACCGGAAGAGAGAAAGAGACTGCAAAAGAGCCTGGAGTTGATGCCACCATCTCATTCTCACACAGGACAGAGCAGATGTGTGTTTGTTTGTATATATTTTATTTTGAGAAAGAGAGAAAACTGTGCAAGCAAGTTGGGGAGGGGCAGAGAGAGAGGGAGACAGAGAACCAAAGCGGGCTCTGCACTGACAGCACAGAGCCCAATGAGGGGCTCAAACTCATGAACTGTGAGATTGTGAGCTGAGCTGAAGTCAGACATCTAGCCGATTGAGCCACCCCGGTGCCCCCGATGTGTTTGTTAATAAGCAGCAGTGGCCAGGCCTCGAGACGAGCCTCCACTTAGAGCACTGTTGATCTGACCTGCCCGGGCTAAATCCTGACATCCAAGACCTGGTGACTCTGCTCTGGCCCTGAGGAACCATCTTTGCCCCAGTCAGAGACTCAAACAGGACCATCTGGGACCTCCAACATTTCATGGGAAGCGTAAGCACATGGTGGCATGTGAGGGAAGGATGACACTGGGCAGCTCCTCAGCACAGGTCTTACCGGGTCCCTGTCCCCTCGGGAGAAGTCTCCTTGAAGACAGAAACTCCTGACATAAGGAGAAAGTAGAGCTGGCCTGGCAAGGGTTCTCTTGGTCTCTGCCCAATCCTGAGCATCTAACGTGAAATGCCTTCTACACCATGTGGCAGCGGGAAGGACCGAGTGGTAACCGATCTGCCCGGCCACCCCCGCCCTGACTTACCTGATAGGCTCAGTGGGGTCCAGGCGCCGAGCCTTCTGCTCTGGGGAGAGCTGCTCCCATTGGAAGTGGAGGCTCCAATCGAACCCTGGAACACAACACCGAGTCGGTTGACTTGGTGTCTCACGTGTGCCTGCGGAACTTGCACAACACATCCCTTTTCTGGAAGCTCACGAACGCATCCGGGGAAGCTGGTCCCAGGCTGATCAGCAAGAAGGCCGCCCTCTCACAGGCTCTCTTTCTCTACCTCCTACTGCCTCTCTTAGCACCTTCTGCTGGGCGTGGCCCTTGGCCAGGAGCATCAGGAAAATGCCAGCAGATTTTCTCAAGGGGCTTAATCACCTCAAATCAGGTTTGGGAGTCAGCACTAGGCCCTGAGCAGAACATTGGTGGGTCTCAGAGAGAGCATGGTGCCCAGTGCTGAGGTACCAGAACAAGTCAGGCCCCACCTAACCAGGGAGTCCTTGCCTCCCTCCTGTTCTCAGGTCCCAGAGCAAGCCTACGTCAGAGGCCAGGGTTCTAGGGGCTGGAGGCATCCTACATGCTTCCCTGGCCATTCTATTCACAGTCTCAGTGGTAAGGCTGCACTGGAGCTACTGGCATCGCAGAACGTAGGGCTGGACACTCCATACAAACCACTAGCAGACGTCTCCCCACTTTCCCCCTTGAAAGCGACAACGAGGAGGAGCGGTGAGTCCTCGCTGGGGAGAGGTGCTGGCCTACTCACCGCCTCTGAGCTCCGCGGCGGACTCGATGTAGTTGAAGTTGTCCAAGCTGATGATGTCGATCACGGGACACACCACCCGTGTGTAGTCCTGGAAGACAGCAGACTCTGGGCTCAGTCTGTGGTGCCAAGGAGCCAGGCTGGGAATCAGTGAGCTTGGTGGTGCCAGTCTGGTTTTGTGGCCTTGACTAAGCACTGCCATCTCTAGATCTTAATCTTCTCATCTATAAAATGGGGCGCTGGAACCTCTCTAGTTCCATTGTCTAAAAATGCTAAGGGCCTTTCTCTGCCTCCTGGTAGCCTTCGCAGCCACAGTGGCCATCTGAGCATGGCGGGGACATGGCAGGGGCCAGCTGGAGAGGGAGGCACGTGGAGAAAGGGAAGGGCAGGAAGGGGGCTCTAAAAGTCCTTCACCCTCAGTGGGCTCTCAGGAGGCAGAGGCCACAGCCAGCCGGGAAGGTGACCTCCACCTGCAGTCCATGAAACAAAGCCACGCAACCACGGCAAAAGCATTTTGGAATTTCCAAATATTTTCATTCTATGCCTACACTTATCAGTAGCATCTCCAGAGATTCCTCACTTCAGGTGTCAGCGTCACTTGTGATGTTCACAGATCGGCGTCTCCAGCCCTGACTTACCATCCCCCCCTTGCTTCCTGACTCAGATCCAGTATGCCACTGGCCACCTCCACGTGAATTCCCCGTGGGCTTTCAGTGACGGCTTCATCACCTCCTCCCACAACACGCTCCTTTCCCTCGGTTGCCTATTTCTGCTAACAGAACCATCGGGTAGCCCCGGCTCCCCAGCACAAAGTAGGAAGCTTCGCCTCTGCCCCGATCAGTCCCGTCGATTCTCACTCTTAAACTGCTCTTCTGAGTGTCTCCTGCCTCCCCTTCTCCCTCCCGCCTGGTGAACCGCAGTGGGACTCTGACCTGATCCCACTCTCTTCCCTTTGGTGGCTGGCGAAGTTGTCAGTACCATGTGACAATCTCACTCTGCGGCTCAAGAGCTAAAAACCTGAACTGCCTGCAAGCTAAGGTTCAAACTCCTTAGCCCGGCATTCCGGACCACCAGAACTAGGCCTGTATTTCACTTTCCATTGCCTGCTGCATCCCTCAGGCCACCCCGTCTATGGGCATCAAAGTCATCCAGGAAATGTTCTGAAAATATGCAAGACAGAGTCGCCAGTTCCTGGGGGCTGTCGAGGCGCTGCAGGTACTTTTAAAGTCTTCCCTGCTCTCGGTGAATACCCTGTGCCTGGCTTGCAGGAGGGGAAGCTGCGGGCCAATGGGAAGGAAATGTGAACGTGGAGACTCCACCGCCAAACGGGGATCAGGCAGCCTGGGAGAGCCGGCAGGTCCAGGCCAATCAGGCGGGAGGGACCCCGTCTCCTCCTTGTCGCCATTTCATTTCCTATTTCAGTCTCTCTCCCAGATGAGGCTGTCTTCTTTTTTTAAGCTCAGACTCGCCAGGTGCCTGCTTTTATGTACGCAGACTTCATCTGGCCCTCAGCTTCCACATGTGGCTCATCCTGACAGTGACAAGGTACCTCGGAAGCCAAGTGGCCCACGTGGAAAGAAATGCTCATTTTCGACGCATTGCTTCTACCTCTGGGACGTGCACAGATGCTTCTTCCACAGTCGACACAGCGCCTGCCCAGCTGCCACTGCTCTCCAGGCACCACTTGGGCCCCGTCGCTGCGCCTCTCCGTGTGTGCGTACGTAATGCATGCACACACACGGCCGTCCACGCCAATACCTCCCCACGGACGCCGCCTCAAAGACATTCTTGTGACTTGAATTCTGACATGTCTGCGGGAGTTCCGAGACTGAACTTCTTCTGTGAGTCTGACAAAGTCCTCACTTTGCCTCTGCTTGTTGACCATGTGGGTCTCTGCAGCTTCGCTAAGTCCTTCTGTAAAGGCTTGTACAGCAGAGGATTCGTCTGGCCCAGAGATATGTTTGGCCCTTGCCCAGCTTCTGGGCAGTAACTCCTAAGCCCTCAGAATTCACTGCCTAGAAGGGTGTCTCTGTTTACCTGGGAGACTTGAGATATACTAGACACTCTGTGCTAATAGTGTGACTTATGATATGGGCCTTGGGCTGTGTGGTGCCAACTCAACCTGACCTTTGGAGGGGCATGGAGACCATGGGGGCGGTCAGCCACATCTATGTGACTGACCCCCAACAAAAAGCCCAGACACCAAGGCTCGGGTGGGCTTCCTGCTCTGAAATACTCCGTACATGTTGTTATACATCCCTGCTGGGAGAAGTAAGTGCCGTCTGTACAATCCCCCTGGGGGAGGTCAGCTGGAAGCTTCCGCCTGGAACTCTCGCTGCGCCTTTCCCCACTCCTGAGTTTAACCTGTTTCCATTTGCTATGCTAAACAGTAATCACGAATATAACAGCTTTGCTAAGTTCCAAGTCCTGCTAGTGAATTATTGAATCTGAGGGTGGTCTGGGGACCCCCAACCCGCAATCCTGGTTTTTTAAATCTCTCCTCAATATTAGGAAACTGAAATGCAAAATAAAATGTTGGTTGCTTGCCTGGGCCAGAGCCTTCCCCAGAAGCCACCCGAGGGCTCTGCCTCCAGGGCGCTTCAGCTCTGGTGCACCGTCCCTGTAAGTTCCGAGGGCGTCTGCCCCTCTATTATTCCTATCACAGTTCATACGTGGTGGCAGCTTAGAGTCATGGAGAGCAGGTAGGTAATGAGGGATGTTGGGGCCAAGTGCTGTGTGAAGCCATGCCCTTAAAAACAGGCAGCACGAGACTTTATACATGACCCTTATGGCCAGGACACAAACCTCTCTGAGTGACCCGGGGGGTCAGTAACTGCTCCACTTCTGTAGCCCTGAGCCCCAGCCCACTGACTGCTGGGCAGCAGGTGTTTCATCAGCATCGGCTGGAGACCCCGCTGTCTGTTAACTCCCTCTGAGGACACTATGTCAATGGCTGGCAGCAGAGCAGATGGGTCGGTTGCAGATGAGAAAAATGGCCTCTCCTCCTATAGGCTCAGGATGGAAGGACTTCCCATAAAGATACCCAGAGCCACCACAGGTGCCAGTGGCCTGTGAGCTCCAGGAGCCTGGTCTTTAAGGCTAAGCCCACAGGTTGGTTTAAGCAGGTAGCTGGAGGAATGGCTGGCAGACCCATGGACTGTACCCCATCTCCCCCCCTCCCCCACACAAATCCATTGGCAGCAATGAGAGAAGCTGAATGCACCAGCCAGTGGCCACCGACCACCTGTGCAGTATCCCTCTCCTTCCTCCACCCATTCGTGTAACTAAAGCCGCCTTGTGAATGGGCACTCGGAAAACCAGAGAGATCAGTCCCTCATTTGGTGAACCAGCTTTACTGAGCACCGCTTATGGTTTAGGACTTGTGGCAGGTACCAAGATGGATAAGGCCTCATGGTCTAGGGAAGGCAGAGGACGGGCACTGGAGGGTTAGGACGGGGCCTCTGAGGCAGGCTGGAGGGGCGGCGTGGGGGAGAAGGAAGCGGACCTCGAGGAGGTGACAGGAGACCTGGGTTCTCGTTCTGGCTCTGCCATCAAGAATACAAGTCACCTGAAGCAAACCACGACACACTGAGGAACTGTTTCTTCATCTACAAAGCGAAGAAATTATTATTTGCGAAACCGTCTTGCCTTCCCAACAGGGCTTTTGGATGGAAGAAGAGAGGGAGGCATGTGAGAGGCTTTGAAGCATATGTAAGCCATTATTTATATAAATTTACCAAATGCTACAGAGATTGAAATTTCTTAAAATCTTCTTTCCTACTGAAGAGATATGTAGATAAGGAGTGGGGAGAAAGAGGCTTCTGTTAAAAGAATTAAAACCAACCTGGTGCTTGTTTCAAGTATCATCATGTAGCTGAAGGGAGGAGACAGGACACGAGAGAGTTCCATGTGGAAAAGACCAGCTGAGGACGGCTTCTGACAGCCCAAACCCGGCCCCTCTCTTATCTCTTTCTATTTTTGAAAGTCCCCAACTCCGATCACAGCTTAAAATTTCCACTTCCACTCACAAGATCAAATCACGTTTTACTCTGAGACGAGACACAATACAAAGACATGTGGAAACACAGGCTGACACACGCCCACATCCCTGTCCTGGAGGGGATGTCTCAGTGGAATGCTCTAGCAACAAGAGTCAGGGCCTGGTGAAGAACTCTGCAGCCCGTGGAGGCTGCTGGGGCACCCTGCAAGGGGCAGAACCAGACCACGGCCCCAGGTTTGTCCGATCAGTCCCCTGTTCCCAAGGCTTTAGGTCAGATAGTGGTGGGAATCGGGAGCTCAGCCTGGGAGGATGAGCTTTATCTGGGGCCAAGTGACCCCCGCAGGAAGAGTACTGGGTGGCAAGAAGCACTCACACGCAGGAGGAGGAGATGAAGGCTTCTCTGCCCTGCTGGTGAGGCTGACCAGGGATGCAGAAATGAGAGCATTTTTCAGAGAGGGCTTCTGTGATGGCCCCACAGGCACTAGGGTGGAAAGGGCTCATTAAGGTTGTCTGAGAAAAACAAGGCCCCCTAACATATCCTGCAGGGCTACTTCCACCGGGGGGGTCCTATAGGTCAAACACTGAATTGTCACATGACCCCACAATTCCAATCGTCGGTATCACCCCAAAGAATTAGAAGCAGGCACTCAAACTTGCATACTAATGTTCACAGCAGCACTATTCACAATAGTAAAAAGATGGAAACAACCCAAATGTCCATTAGCAGAGGAATGAATAAACAAGCTGTGGTATTCGGGCAGTAATTTCTCTGACACTGGACATGGCAACTTTCTTCTAGATATGTCTCCTGAGGAGAGGAAACAAAAGCAAAAATAAACTATTGGAACTACATCAAAATAAAAAGCTTCTGCACAGCAAAAGAAACGATCAACAGAACTAAAAGACAAGCTACTGAATGGGAGAAGATATTTGCAAATGACCTCCCTGATAAAGGGTTGGTATCCAAAATATATAAAGAACTTTAAAACTCAACACCAAAAAACCCCACGAAAAACCCAATCAACTAAAAAACAGACAGAGGATCTGAATAGACATTCTTCCATAGAAGACAGACAGATGGCCAACAGACACATAAAAAGATGTTCAACATCACTCATCATCAGGGACTGTAAGTCAAAACCACAATGAGATATCGCCTCACACCCGTCAGAACGACAAAAATTTGAAATACAAAAAATAATTGTTGGTGAGGATGTGGAGAAATAGAAACCCTCATGCACTACTGGTGGGAATGCAAACTGGTGCAGCCACTCTGGAAAGAGAAAGGAGGCTCCTCAAAAAGTTAAAAATAGGGGCGCCTGGGTGGCTCAGTCGGTTACGCGGCCGACTTCAGCTCGGTCATGATCTCATGGTCTGTGAGTTCGAGCCCCACATCGGTCTCTGTGCTGATGGCTCATCAGAGCCTGGAGCCTGCTTCGGATTATGTGTCTCCCTCTCTCTCTGCCCTTCCCCTGCTCACGCTCTATCTCTATGTCTCTCAAAGATAAATAAACGTTAAAAAATTAAAAAAATAAATAAAAATAAAAGTTTAAAAAAAAAGTTAAAAATAGAAGTGTCCTATGATCCAGCAATCACACCGTTAGGTATTTATCCCTCAAAATGCAAAAACACCAATTCAAAGGGATACATGCACTCCAATGCTTATTGCAACATTGTTTACGATAGCCGAACTATGGAAGCACCCCAAGTGTCCATTGATTAACGAATGGGTAGAGAAGATGTGGTGTATATATACAATGGAATATTACTCAGCCATAAAAGAATGAAACCTTGCCCTTTGCAACAACGTGGATGGAACTAGAGTGTATTATGTTAAGCGAAATAAGCCAGTTAGAGAAAGACAAATACCATATGATTTCACTCATATGTGGAATTTAAGAAACAAAACAAATGAGCAAAGGGAAAAAAGAGAGACAAGCCAGGAAACAGACTCTTAACTACAGGGAACGCACTGATGGTTACCAGAGGGGAAGTGGGTGGGGAGATGGGGGAAAGAGATGAAGGGATCGAGAGTACACTTATCATGATAAGCACTGAATAATGAACTGCTGAATCACTATACTGTACACCTGAAACTAATATAACACTGTATGTTCACTACGCTCAAATTAAAATAAAAAACTTAATTCAAAACTGCAGTACACTGTGATGTTATAAGATGATATAAGAAAAAATATATATCCAGCTTTTGATCCTGGTTCATTGTACAAGAGCTTTTTTTTTTTAAATTTTTTTGATGTTTATTTATGTGTGAGAGAGAGAGAGAGAGAGCGAGCAAGAGAGAGAGAGCGAGCGAGCGTGCGCTCGCACGCATGTGGGGGAGGGGCAGAGAGAGAGAGAGGGAGACACAGAATCTGAACCAGGCTCCGAGCTGTCAGCACACGGGGCCCAAACTCATGAACCCTGAGATCATGACCTGCCTGACTGAGCTACCCAGGCACCACTATTGCACAAGAGCTTCTAAAACCCTTGGGATTTCCTGAGGGATGGGGTGACTGGGGGCATCTTTATTATTCATAGTAATCCTCTTTCACAGAACCTGAGTTTATGCTAATGAGGTGACTGGTCAGCAGGGGAACCAACCACTTGATTAGAGGGTTTCAGCACCATCCCCGCCCCCCTCACTTCTGTGCCAGGTAGGATTTGGAAGGGCCTCCAGGGGCAGGCAAAGCCCTAAAATTAAATAGTCTGCTCATAACCTACTATTTCTCTATCCAGACCTCTTCGGCTGGATTTTGCCAGAAAGAGGGGGAGACAGCATTTTCCTGAACAGCACTAAGTGTCTGAGCCCTCCCAATCTTAGGGGAGGCGGTCACAGGATGGGTATTAACTCTGCAAACCCACCGAGGTTCTCTCATCGGGATGAACAAAGCCAGGGAAGATTTCTCACTTTTTGGAATAGTTCACATATCCCAATTCTTTCAGCCTCGACCCTGTCACTGCGCACGGGGAAGATGGTGTGGCGGCAACATGGGGGTCCCTGATGCAGGCGGTGCTAGCTAGGGAATATCAGCCCAGGTCACATAATTCCCCCGACCCTGTGTCCTCGTCTGTGAAATGGGTATGTGAAAAATGGCGGACGTCGTACTTCACAGAGCAGCCGTGGGAGGCAGTAACTCAGGCAGAAAATGAAGGGCACCCACACTAAGCACTGACGCTGGCACCTACTGGTGACTTCTGTAGATCGGGAAGGGGGTAGACGGACTTTGGGGAATATAAAATACCAATGGGAACTTTAAAGAACATTTTTTTGTTTTTTGTTTTTACTTTCAAAAGGAGTAACTGAGACACGGAGAGAGGAAGCATACAGAATTCCAGAGCAATCTAAGGGGAGACAGAGGCAAGGAATTAAGGTTTCTCAGCATCTTGCCACCTGCCTCGGCCTGTGTGCAAGGGTGATGCATGGCTGGAGGAAAGACAGAAGCCTCAGGAATTGGGCGACAAGGCCCAGTGAACTCTGCTGCCTTCTTCTCACAAAAGGCACTCATCAGGGCTCCCTTTCCGGAACCTTCTATTGTCTGGGAGAAATAGTTCCGGGCAGTTCTCTCGCCCAGGAAGCTGCATGTATCATGTATCAGCTGCTGTCGGCAGCCCCACTTGCCGGCCTGCTATGGGTTACAGCATGATACAAAGAACTGGTCCCGGGCCTTGCCCTGCCGTGTGACCGTGGGCAGGCTGCTCTACCTCAGTTTCTCCATCTCTAACAAGGGGATAGCAATCTGTCCCACTGCCTGGGGGCATATGTGAAGTACCGGCTTGAGAGAGCCAAGAGGTGGGGGATATGGAATCCTGACCCTCGGTCTGCCTCACTCACCTCTTTGACTCTGTGCAGCAAAGGCTGGAGCCAGTCCCTGTTAACCTCACAGTGGCTGTCGAGGAAAGTCAGAGTGGTGCCCTGGGCAACACTGGCACCCCGGATCCGGGACCGGACCAGACCTGCGGGGGCACAAGTGGTCAAGTGGATGCCCCTGTCCTTCCGTCTTCCAGCAAGCTCACGGAGGAGCCACACGACATTAGGGAATGCACGCTAACACATACACCCAGGTGCACACACACACCCCAGCCTCCCATACTCACGCTCCAAGGTCCTGCCTGGCTGCACAGACCTACCTTGCCGCTCCGCATTGCGTATGCATTTCACCTTGGGCAACTTGATGAGCTGACTGCAGTCATCGGCTGTGAAGACAAAAGGCTACCTGGGGTGAGTGCCCTGGGGCGGATGTGAACCCAAAGAGTAGGTCAGGCAGCCCTACCTACCATCCCTGCCCCTAGCTGAGAGCCCTGTCCGGACCCCAGGGTGTTTGTGGGTTGTGGATGAGGCTGACGGATCTTCTATCAATATACAAATGTGGCCCAGTCCATCCAAAGTGGCCTCAAGGGAGGGCCTCTTTGGAGCCGGTCACACAGTAGCACCTGTGTGCTTGCTGGCAAGCAGTTCCAGAAGGGAATGCCTGGGATCGTCACCGAGAGGCTCTTCTCCTTTTCTATAGATCATTAAAAGCATGAGACAAGAGTCTTGCTCACTCTAGTGGGCTCTAGCAAAAGCTGCTGGGAGGCCACACAATGGATGAGATGAATTGTGGAGTTTCCTTTTTGATCATGAACTTTTGACACCGGAGATCTTATCTGTTAAGTCATCTGTCCAGGTATCCCATCACACAGAGCTGGCTTACCTCTCTCTCTACCATGCAGGGGCACTGTGCCGGGATGGGCAGGAGACTCCGTCTTCAGCATCACCCCAGACCTGTCCTCTGGCTTGCCTGCCTGTCCCGTTGCTTCCCTGATCCACCAAGCCTCTGCACTCCACATTGAGATCCCACCGTGTTGGTTTTGCTTCACTGGTTTACCACCCTTAGCCTCTCTGCTTGGCTCTGGACTCTACATTGTGATGGCAGAGGCTCACAGAGGCTTCCTCTAGGCCAGGTACTGTTCCAAGCACTTTGAATGTGTTAACACATTCACTTTTATTTTTTTTAATGTTTATTTATTTTTGAGAGAGAGAGAGAGCAAGCTCATACAAGTTGGGGAGGGGCAGAGAGAAAAGGGAGACACAGAATCTGAAGCAGGCTCCAGGCTCCGCGCTGTCAGCACAGAGCCGGATGCAGGGCTCAAACCCATGAACCATGAGCTCATGACCTGAGCTGAAGTCGTATGGTTAATCAACTGAGCCGCCCAGGCACCCCATGTTAACACATTTAAATCCTTACATAAACTGTATAATTATAATGATCTCCATTTACAGTCAAGGAAACCGAGGCACCTGGAAGTTACGAATTTGCCTGAGGTACATAGCTGGTGATTGAGTAAGTGACAGGTCTGGGATTTGAAGCGGGGCAGGTTGGCTCCGGAGTCCATGCTCTCACCACGAAGCTGCTCCACTTCTGAGTGAACCCAGCCGCATACCCTCCTCCAGCTCCAGTGCCAGGTGACCTGGCAGAACAAGTTTCTCCCCACCTCCATCTGCTTCCTCACTAGGGAAGGGAGGTCAGCTCGCCAAATTCAAGTACCGAGAGTCCGATCTTCCTGCTCTGGTCGCAGGGCACTACTCATGTGGGCATTACTTTCAGGGTTCTGAGGCTGTGCGGTGGGTGTGGGCGACAGCCTTCCCGCAGCAGATCCCAGGGTGGTGGTGGCTCCTAAGCCAGCTTCCGGCATCAGCACTCGGAGGGACAGATTCTACTCTTCCGGGACTTGGAGCTGTTCCCAGGGCCACTGCCTGCTTCCCCTGGTCTGTTACTGGGAAGAGGTGGCTCTGCCTGGAACCGCTGGGATGATGGCTTTCAGAGGAGGAGGCAGCCCTATCAACACTTGAAGTCTGAGGATGCCTCCCCAACTGTCGTGCCTGTCAACTCAACACACACACATGTCTGAGGACACCTGCGTGCTCTTCTAGAGGAAAGTGGATATTGTGTGGGGGGGACCCAGGTTCTTTGACAGGACAACTCAGAAATGGTGATGACCAATGGCTGGAGGGTTGGAGAGCAGCTGCTCACTGTGTCGTGGCCAGGTGATGGGATGCCCCCCATGGCATCGGCAGAGCCCACCCGCCCTCCCGCAGGAATCAAAGGAGAGGGTGCTGCAGTCTGTGCTCGGGCTAGCAGACTGTCACAGATACGAGACTGTGATGCAAACTGCTCGAGTCCCAGGGTCAATTCTCTGAAGGTTTCTATGTCCGGAATAGGGGGCAGTGACATACATGCATGTGCACACCCCCACGGGCACACGCATGTGCGCGCACACATACCCCCCAACCCAATCAAGGATGGATTAAATATACTGTGTAGGGCCTCGAACACCCACAGCAGAGGACCCAAGAAATTGTTTTTAAAATGTAAGGTTTATCTCCCTCCTGAGCCCTACACGGACACTAAAAGTCTTCCATACCTGCTACAAACCTAGGCTTCCCTCCAGCCCCAGAGGACCAGTGGGCAGGGAACAGAAACCTGTGTCTCCAGAACAAAGGAGCAGTGATACTCACGGTCATTGCTGAAGTCATCCACCAGTATGATTTCCTGGATCAGATTCATAGGAGTGCGGTTCAGTACGCTGTGAGGTGGAAGGAGGGAAGATAATTACGACTCCTCGCAGATAAGTGTATGCATTCACCTGAGCTTTAAATAGACACCATTGCATTTGAGGAAAGAAAACTGGGAGCAACCAAAGGGCGTGTCCAGCTGCACCGCTCGCCTGTGCGCCCCTGGGATACAGCCCCGCTTTCTCCTAGTGAATGCCTCTGCACCCACCCAGCACCCAGGAGTTCTCCTCAGTGATACCCCGAAATCCCGCATCAAATCGGTGACCAAGACTTGCTGGTCTCACTAGAAAAGGTCGCTCAAACCACTTCCGCCTCTTACGCGTCTGTCCTGGTTCAACCTCTTTCGCCAGATTTTTTGCAGCAGCCATGACCTGCCTGGGCTGTCCTCTGGGAGCCTCCAGAGTGAGCTTTCTGAAGCCTGGAGCTGACGTCTCATTGTGTGAGTTTCCTCACCAGTGCAAACAAGTAAGTTGACGAAACCTTACCCTACTGTCTACATGTAAACCCTCAGCACACTCTTCGCCGTCTGGAGGCGGATCCCGTTTCCAGCCTCCTCTCACCTAGGGCCCTTATCTGGTGACATCCTGCTCATTCATAACCAAGAGCCGGGTCTCCCATGCTGCCAGGGCCTGAAATGGCCCTCTTTTGTCGCAAGGACCAGTTCAATATACTTCCTCCCCTAAGAACCTTCCAGTTACTCAGTGAGAACTGATAGCTTCCGCTTCCTGCGGCTTCCATCGTGCCTGACTCTGAGGGTTGGTTTCGCTGGCCCCTCTAGAGAGAAAGGTCGAATCTAGCCCAGGGGATCAGGGTCCTTGTCAGCACTGTGTTGCCAGAGGCCAGCTCAGTGGCCCCTCATGTGGGACGTGTACTGCACGCCTACTACGCCACTGCACACACCCAGCACCGGGACTGAAACCCAGGAGTCCTCCTCAGTGATACATCGAAATCCCACATCCAATCAGTGACCAAGACTTGCCGTTCTCACTAGAAAAGGTCCAGGGATGGGGCCTGCACACCTACTACGTGCTCAGCACCGGGTATACCAGGAGCAGAGGGAACTTCAGCTCTGCCCACCAGACGCTCACAGTCCAGGAGCTATTTACTACAAGCTGTGTGGTCTTGGGCAGCTTACCTTACTGCTCTGTGCCGTAAGTGGCCCCATCTGTACAATGGAGATAGGAATGGAAGTACCTACTTCACAGGGCCATTGGGAGAATTCAAGAGAAAATGTTTCTAGGGCATGTAGCACAAAGTCTGGCTCGGAGTAGCGAGGGCAACTATTTTGGGGCAGCAGTAACAATTCCGGGATTGACTTCAGGTGCTGGCCTGTGCTGCCGACGCGCACCCACAGGGCAAGGCAGGGTTTCCGTGTGCCCTTGGGGTCTCAGGCCACATTCCACTTCTGAACCCCCTAAAGCCACACGGTTCCTCAGACACCCTCGTGGGCCACACCACCCACTGTGGGATGCCCGCGGCCCTGCGCGTGTTGGGGAAGGGGTTCAGATAGTGCTGGCGGAGGCGCGCCGTGTGGGTCCCTCCTCTCAGGAGGGCCAATCTGAGCCCTGTGCGTGGTGAGCCGCCCCGTCAGAGCGGGATGCAAAGACTCTCCAGGAGGCGAACTTTGCCTGGAGCTACTTTTATTTATGTCACCTTAATTCTCACCATGGCAACTGGTGTAAGGTGAGAGAGGAGCCCTGAGCCCTGAGCTGGCTGTTGGGAGGTGGGGACAGGGACAGGCAGGTGCTGGTGGGAGGAGACCCTCACCACACTGGATCAATTGACAGTCCCAAAGAAAACACACACCAACCCAAGGACCAGTCTCCTGATCAGGCAGGGAAGGGGGGAGGGAGGCAGAAAGAGAGGGAAAACCTGCTTGAAGAATACCCTCTAATGAGGTTTGATTAAGGCTGCAGCTTCTGCATGTGATTCCCCCCAAATCCCTGCCAGCTCTTTGAAATTCAAGAGTTCTCTTCTGTGAACATCAAAAGGTAAATCGCGTGCAGCTCTATGCTGGTTGAACTGAGAGATGATTAGCGAATAAAAAATGTCCAGGGTTTAAAAAAGAAAAAAAAAAAAAAACCAACAGAAATTGTCAGCAGTAAGTGCTAATTAGACCATTTCCTGGTAACACCTGGCTTGTTTTTGCTCCTCTAATCAGAGCAATTGGAGTGATAGCAGGGGCTCCATGAAAGTGGCCCTGGATTGGGAGAGCCTGAGGTGGCAGATGCTCTGGGCTCCTGGGGAGGCTGGTGGAGAAAGGTCAAGTCTAGCCCAAGGGCTCAGCCTGGCCCAGATGGTCCCCCCAGGTTCTGCACCACCGCTGCCATTCTCATCACCCAGACCCTGGTTGCTCTATCCCTCCCCGCTTTGCTCTCCCCAGCTCTTCCCCCAGGATGCTTCACCAGCCCCTCTGCCACCAAGCCAACCCTCCCTTTCCCCCAGCTTAGGATAAGCCTCTCCCCGCTACGCTACGGTTGTTCCATGCCCTTTTCCGCACAGCCTCAGAATCAGAGTGAGTGCTCACCTCACTGGCATACCCAGATCACACACTGCCTGGGAATTATTACCAAACCGAGTCTTCTACACACGGCTCACTTCTCTGCCAGAGGGCAGCTGGGCAGACAGCAGCTACCCACACCTTCCACTTTCTGCCTGCCGTGCCCTACCCCCACGGAGCTCCCTGGGAGGCAGTGGGCAGGGCGGGGTGAGCGACGTGGGAGGCCAGGCGGCCTCCAGCATCTCCTAGCTGTGCAGTCCTCGACAAGACGCCAGGCCGCTCCCAGCCTTCGTTTTCATCTGTAATTACATTTTCCTTGTAAAGGCAGGCGATATTAATACTTGACCTACTTCACAGGCTTTTGTGCCTTATGAAATGAGGAAATATATTTGAAATTGCTTTGTGAACTCCACGGTGCTATATGCAGGCAGGGTTTATCAAACACTCCATAAATACTAGTGCAATGAAGACCTGAGGCGGGCTGACAGTTGAGTTTAGACCTTCTGGAGTCAGGCCGACTTGGGTTCAAGTACTATAGCTATTGTAGCCACCATTCATGGGCTTGAGAGCTTCTGTAGGTACTGAGCCTTCAGCACTACGACTTCCCTGGCTGCATGAAAGGTGCTTAACACGGCGTGTGGCCCAGTGGCTGCTTTCAGAATCCAGGTTATTGATAACGATGATGATACTGGTTCTCAAAGTGTGATCCTAAGGCAAGCAGCATCTGCCTTGCCTGGGAACTTACTAGAAATGCAAATGCTCGGGCCTCACCCTGGACTCGCTGAGTTAGAATACCTGGGGATGGGACCCTCCAGGGGATTCTGATGCCTGCTCAAGTTTGAGAGATGCTGCATAACAATGCCGCTGCCTCCCTGGGCTGGAGAGCATCACCACCCCTGCCACTGTCAACTGTACAGGATCCCTCTATGCCAGCGCTGCCTCAACCCACTCACTCTCCTCCCCAGTCGTGTAAGGCAGTTATTACCAGGAGCTCTCGTTTTGCAGAAAAGAAACTGAGGCAGAGAGGTAAAGGAGCTTGCCCGGGGCCACACAGTGGGTATGAGCAGAGCAGGCAAATCTGGCCCGAGGCCCTTTTCTTATCCACCTTAACCTCAGAAATTGTTCCTCTGAATCCAGAATCTTACAAAAGAAAGCAATAGGAAGGAGATTCAGGGTATAAAGAGATCAATCGTCCATGCTCCAGAGGCCCCATGGGAGATGTCAGGTTGAAGGCCACCCCAAAAGGAAGGGGACGGCCCTAGGTCTCACATATACACAGGGACCCACTGCAATACAAGATAAAGATAAACCATTCCTTGGGGCTTGTTTTTCTCTCTCCGTAAGAGAAAGCAAGTCCCCTCACTGATCTGGATTGTGACTCTCCCTGTCCCCATTGCCTACCCCCATCATGCCTCATGATGCCTAGCTCTGATCGCCTTCATGTACACCCTCCCAGCCCCCAGTGCCCCCAGCTAACTCAGGAACTCACAGGACCAGCGAGCGAGTGTAAGGATGGGTAGAGGGGCAAAGGCTTAGTTAAGTGCTGGGGGGGGGAAGAGGGGGAGGAGAGGGTACATTCAGTCCTCCCCTTGAGCGTCTTTCCCTTGTGAGAGTCTGGCAGCAAAGCCATCAGAATTCTGGAACATTAAAGATGAAAGATACCTTAGAGAAGATCCTTTCATTGATGACAAAGTGAGATAGGAACGGCTCCTCAGTCTTGTCTCAGTGGCTAGTGATTTATTTGTGCATGAGGATAGGGAATGGAAGGAAGGAAGAGAATCCCAAGGCAAATAATACCTGGCTGTGGAAACTTCTAGAAGTAATCTTCCTTGCTTCCAGCCCTAAAACTCACTTCTGCCCTGCTTGTGATGTAAAAGCCTGTCTGTTCACACACAGTTCTACCTTCATCCTGCTGTTTTCATATCTCACACTTGGATGTTATATCAGAAGTTCCTCAGAGGCAGGAAATAGGTCCACGGGATCTCCTGGCAAAGCGCCCAGGAGTTCAGTGTGTGGTCTGGCACTTCATGGGTGCCTTCTGAAAAGTATGGTGCTGATGGGCCCCAAGACCCCTTTCAGAGCGCAGGGCACCAGGGCCTTGAGGGCATCGCTCATCAGGCTGGTGGACAGAGGTGCTGGGCTCCACCCTTAACTGCCTCCCAACCTCCCCCCGGAAGCCAGAAACCTGAGTCTCGACTCCTGTGCTTCCTATCCCGGTGGCCTTGGGCCTCCATTCACTTCAAGCACTCCTGACTTCAAAGGTTCCAGGTCTGGATGGGATTCCAACTGGACCGAGGCATAATATGTTCTGGAGACCATAAAGCCCAGCATATACTTAAAATATTAATGATATTATTATAAAGTATCATTATTACTATTATAAAGGAGCGGCGAGAAGAGAAGAAAAACCATGCCTTAGAGCTGAAAGGGATGAGTCTACAGGCAGTACCTCAAGTGACCGCGAGAATATAAACATGGTCTTAGGGAAGTATGGGGGGCCTGGGAGCCCTACAGGATATTAGAACACCCCCAGGTAAGGCCTTCTTGTGGGAAAAGTGATAGAACTGGAAACATGAGAGATATTTTCATCCCCATCTTTACAGATGTGGTCAGTGACCTGCCCAAGTCCCATGGCCAGGAGGCAGTAGGGGAAGGGCTTGATTCCAAGTCTTGTGATCCCAGGGACACCACAGCTCACTTACTGTGCAGATACGGAGATAGATAATGTTCTTCAAGCACCTACTCTTGAACTCCTGAACAACGGCCACAGTTCTCCCTCCCTTGTCTGACTGAACCCAAAGCAACCCTAGGCAGTAGCTGTGGTTATCATTCCCATTTTCTTGATCAGGCAACTGAGCCACAGGGAGCTTAGGTCAGAGATGAGTAAGATGTAGTCCTTGTCCTAAAGGAGTTCATGGAAGATTACATCTGGGAAAAATGCATTAAGTGCTAGAGTAGGGATGCGTAGTAAGAAGCCCAGAGGAAGGCTCTCATGGTGTGTGTGTGTGTGTGTGTGTGTGTGTGTGTGTGTGTGTGTTAAGGGGCTGGAGGTGCATGGTGTCAGCGGCCTCCTAGAAAGAGAGGCCAGCCTGGAAGGTGAGGACCCTTTCTGATCCTAGTGTCCTCATGGAGACATCTGGCAGATATGCCCAGACAGGACCTTGTGGAACAAGCATCTTGAGTGGTGGGAAAGGCAGAGGCTGCCCTAAGTTTATTCCAGAAACCCTGCCTACTGCCCAAGCAGACATTCATGGCACTGGGGCCATGGTCTGACATTTTCAAAGTAGTCACCTTCGCTCCACCGTGTCCCTGCTCAGCCTGCAAAGACTGGAAACAAGGGAGACTTTTCTCCCTTCACCAGAAAAGACCCAGGTAAATCGGATCACCCCGTACCCCTTTTCTCTCCCATATGCCCTCACCGGTTTACAAATCAGAAAGATATTTTGTTAGCCTACTGCGAGACTCACAGTGACTCCTGACAGTGACTTAGGACATTTTCTGGTCAAGAGCTGAAGCCTTATTGGGAAATCAAATGCATATCTGGGGGCTTGTGGGACGAACACAGAAGCCAGGGCAGACAGGGCAAGCAGCTGGCAGAAGGAAGCAGTCAGCCGGTTGCCAAGGACATCTGGGCAGCAGACATAGCCGCCCCTGTGGACAGGGGGAAACAACACATATTTGGGCAAGTCCCTCCCTGCCTTTCTATGGGATGCGCTGACTCTGCACACCAGACATTCGTCGTAAGTGACAGGTGGCGCTGAAGACTTGGTGCCCACCATCAGAGTGAGCCTGTCGCTGACTCCCCCCCATCACCTCGAGCTTCCCTACCTGCCCACAGCCAGGCACAGGAAGGTGTGGCTGAGTGATGAAAACAACGAGAGATTTCACCATGTTTGGTTGTCCTCTCCTTGGCCCTCCCTCTCTGTGGGATCAGGTGACCATGTGGTGTGCTGCCTACCAGACAGGGTTGGCTCAGACAGGCCATGTGTCCCAGGGGCAGGGCGATACTGAAGGCACTTTATCCCAGGGCCAACCTCAACACCTCTACCAGGGATGCTGAACCTTGCCTATGAGGCTGCTGAGAAGAATTGAGGTCAGAGTGCAAGGGTTTGAACCCTCCTTAACCACTGTTAGCTGAGCAACAGCAGGCTTCGATTGAGTACTTCCAAGTCTCAGTTTTCTCAGCTGCAGAGTGGGTACAGCAGAGGCCTCCCATGTCCCCAGCTGAGAGCATGAGCTGAGGCATGTCTGCACACGAAGGGACCTCATGACCGATGGCTGCCATCACCACTCTCTAAGATGCCAACGCTGCTGGAGACTTGAAAGAGGAAGGGGGGCCGGATGGTATTGGGGAGAAGGTGGGCATGGGGAGAGGGCTCCAAAGTTGCAGAAGGGACGTGGCATGGGGAAGGGGAGTCAAAAGAACCAGGGCCAAGTCTCCAGGGCCTCTTCTGTGTTCTGAAGGCAGTTCTGCTGGGACCCGGCGCTGGGGCTTTTGCACGTCACAAATTCGTGCAGGCAACAGGCCAAAGTAGGGCTGCACCTGTTAGAGCAAGAGCAGGGCCCAGACTAGGAGCTGAGGGTGGGTACAGAGGAGGAGCGGAGTTGGGGCTGGAACAGAAGAGAGATAGCTAGGAAAGCAAATACCAGCACTGCCTTCGAGCTGCTCTGCCTTGCACCGCGGCTCCTGGCCACGGGGAGGCGATGCAGAGGCAGCTGCTGGGACAGGCAGTGTCTGGCACACCCGGGTTCTAATCCCAGCCTGATGCTGAGGTGGGGTATTTACTCGGCTCCCTTGTCAGCTGCGGAAGTTAGAACTCATGTTCCAGAGACAGCCTAGCGCAATGGTTAAGGGCGAGGGCTCCAGGTCCTCGGTGGCTGCCAGTTACCTCCAAGTTACCGACCACCTGGGGCCTCTGTCTATCCCCCTATAAAATGGGGTAAGTGCCGCCCTCATAGGAGGGCGAAGAGTGGCAGAACGGACGCATGACAGGTATCAGACAGCGCCTGCGTGGAGTGAAACATGCCCGACCTTCCTACCACAAGGCCAGTCTGCCGGTGCACAGACATTCTCTTCCCAAGGGCGGGACCCGGAAGGGCTGGCAGATGGGGGGCTGGCTTACCTGCGGATGGTTCTGAGCAGGGTGGAGCGGGCCTCGTTGTGGAAGGTGATGATGATGCTGGTCGGGGGTAGGTCCGTGCAGTACACCAGCAGGGTGCATCTGGGGAAGGAAAGGCAGGAGCACAAATAAGACCTCTGAGGGCAAAGCAGACCCAAAGGGCTGGAACCCAGGGCCCAGGTGACTGGTGGTCACCGGTGTGGACAGATGGCTGGCATCTGGGAGGACCGACCTGGCTGCACGGTGCAGATTAAGACCCCAGGGCTGGAAGAGTTCCCAGAATGACTGAAGCTCAATTTCCTGCCACCTCAGGGGAACTTGGGCTTGCATCCAGATTAAGTTAACGTGCGGAACCTAAGTGGGGGATTTCTCGCATGCCCGAGTTCATGCATGGAGGTTCCTGGTAGCCACACAAAGCCGCCTCAAGTCCTAAGCTGTGCTCCGCGGTCTGTGTCCATCCCAGTCGGCAGAGCCCCCACCGTGTCCTGGGCCAGCAGCTCCAGCTGACCGCGCCATGCTGACCCCTGACCTCCTGCCACACACACACATACACACACACACACACATACACGGAAATCTGGCATGTTTAACAAGGCAGAGCCCTAAAACCCTGGCTGAGAGACAATAAAACCCCATCTTAAAAAAGCATTCATTTCCACGTGCCCAGGATCATTTCGTATGACAATTACATCTGGGGTAATTTCAATTTAATACCTCGCTGCAAGTGAAAATTGTAGCCCGCAGCCCGAAAATTACTATAATAATGAAAATAAACCCGCCAAGTGATGCCGGTGCCACCAGGGACTATCCCTGGGTAAGTGCTTCCTCCTGTTTCTCGCTCTTTCGGGGGCTGTCCAATTACGGGGAGCGGTATTAAATGAGGAAGTAAATAACAGACATTTGGTGAGTCAAACATTTCTTCTCTTCATTTTCCAATTTCGTCCTAGACTTGGGGCTTTGCATTCCGGGTCCGGAGATCCGAGGATGGACTTGAGGGGACCACGAGCCCCCTGAAATTGTTTGCAAAGTTGGGTATGCAAGTGTGTGGATTGCTGTAGTTTTCACTAGATTCTCAAAGAAGTCTGTGGCCGACGACGCTTAACCTCAGTCCTGGGCCAACAGGTCTGAAGCCACTTTGGCCTTCCTGATATTTGAACATTTTCCTCTAAGAGCAAACCCTGAACAGAACAGAGAAGGCTGGGCTCTTGTGCTCAGGGCCCGAGCAGAGCTGGGTTTGGGTCACCCACCAGGAGCCAAGAATTGGGAAAGGAAGGCCCCAGTAGAAGGGACAGTGAAAAGGTAAGTCATGACCTTTAGGCCTTCCCGTGCAGCCCCCAGAGAGACAACCCCTCACCACATCATGTCGGCTCCACTTACTAAGAAAACTCTCCGGAGTTCACCCCTTTTCTGTCATCTCTGTGGGCCCAGCTCCGAGAGTCCTCCACCCTCTGTCCCTGCCAGTAATGCCCTGTGTGTCACACAGCTCTGCCCAGGCCTTCCTCTAGCTTGAAGCCCTCTGTGGCTCCTGATGCAAAAAGTCCAAACTCCTAACATAGCCCTCAAGACCTCCCACATTTGCAGCTCCTTATGTTGCTAGAACTCTCCACCACCACTCGCCCTATGACTTCTGCAAGGAGCAATGTCCCTCCTTTCTCTAATGAACTCCTACTCATCTTTCGAGACCCCCAAACAATTGTCCCTTCTGCTGCAAAGGTGTTCCACATTCCCCCAGATAGGGAATGACCCATCCTTTGTATATCTCTCTCTCTTCTAGAACTTCCTGATGGGACCGTCTCCCCCACTTGACGTTGAGTTCCTTTAGGGAAGGACCCTTGTCTATCTCCATGGCCCTAGAACAAGAGTTAAGTATGCTAGATGCCCATTCATGGGGAAAGGGAGAACGAAATTCAGGAAATGTGCTCCTGGGTCAGCTGAGGACTTAACCGTCGATGTATTCAAAAGTGTGGTTGGGGTGCCTGGGTGGCTCAGTTGGTTGGGCGTCCAACTTCAGCTCAGGTCATGATCTCATGGTTTGTGAGTCCAAGCCCCGCGTCAGGCTCTATGCTGACAGCTCAGAGCCTGGAGCCTGCTTCGGATTCTGTGTCTCCCTCTCTGCCCCTCCTTTACTCATGCTCTGTCTCTTTCTCTCTCTCTCATAAACATTAAAAAAAAAAAAAAGTGTGGCAGCCAGACCTCCCAGAAGGCTTCCAGTGATTCTCACCTACGGGTCCTCATGCCTTGTGTAGTCTGTCCCTCACTGAATCGGGGCTAGCTCTTATGACCAGCAGAATACTAGTGACGGTGGGTGACTTCCAAGGCTATATCATAAAAGCGCCGCGGCCCTGCCTTGGCCACCTGGCGGGAAGCCAGCTGCCGAGAACATTCAGAGAGCTCGGCCGAGAGATGCTACGTGCAGAGGAACCGAGGCCTCCTGTCTGCAGCGGCACCAACCTGCCAGCCTTGGGAACGAACACCCTGGAAGTGAGTTGGCCAGCTCCAGTCAAGCCTACAGACGACAGAAGCTTCAGCAGCTCTAAGCCAGGACCGCCCAGCCAGGATGCTCCCAATTCCTGCCCCACAAAGACTATGAAGGTAAGCCACGATTCCTGTTGTTTTTAGGCCGCTAAGCAGTGGGGGCGATTTATTTATGTGTTTGTTAACTATCATAAAAAGGGAAGGGAAATGCCTCGACATGGTCCGCCATGTCACACGCCGTGAGAAGAGGCCTTGATGTTGCCTATGTTTGTATACGGACCTGAGTTTCAACTGGGAGCAATGAGGAAGGAGGACAGCAGGTGGCTGGTTGAGGTGGACATGGCGGGGGGCCCTCCGTTGCTGTGCTGCAGGGTCCGTGAGGGCACGGAGAGGATGGAGATGCCCAGGCAGAGGGGCGGGGGGCGGGGGCAGCAGTGAGCGTGGTTAGCACGGAAAGGAATGAGGTGATGTCAGGGAGCAGAAGAATAATCATCTCTTTTATAGGAAGGTAACAGAGCTGAGAGCTTTGCACGACCTCCTTGTCTCTGCCAGAGATAGGGGAGAAAAAGGGAGACCGGACCGAGTGACTCAGAAGGCCACCACTGCCAGGGCTGTGCCAAGGGGGCGCTAGGCATTGCCCTAGAATGGCTTTCCCTTCCACAGCCTGGGAGGCAAGGGGGCCCCAAACCCTAGCTTTTGTGATGTAAGTTATTTAAGGACAACTTAGTGCGGGAAGGTGGTGGTGGGAACAGCTGCTCCGAGAGACTTCGGGGACAGAGACCGTTTCTCCTGCCTTGGCGACATCCAGCTGGGAGGCAGGCATGTCATGTATGATGGTTCAGCAGCAGGCACACGCACGGTGCTTGGAGGGCAGAGAGACAGGCATCACTCTCCCCGGGGTGGCAAAGTCTTCATGGAGCTGGAGGATGAGGTAGGGAGGGACCGAGGGACATGGAGTATGGTGTCCCAGGCCCGGCACAATTCTGGACCCACAGGCTGAGTGCTGAGTGAGACAGGTCATAGAATACTGGCCTGGGGTCACATGCCACTGTCCAGCTGGGGGACCACAGGCAAACCACCTCCTCTCCAGTCTGCTTGCTGTCTCCTCATCTGTAAGACAGGTTGGACCCAAGGCTCTCCTGCTTTAAGGTCCCCCCGGCGTCAGTAATCAGAAGCTGTGATTGTCACTGACACTGTATAAAACACAGTTAATTTGAAAGACTGTCACAAAGACCATTTTGCAGCTTAGGCTCAACTGTGTTGCGGAACATCAAATTTTCTTTTCTGAGTTGTTTCTTCATCTGGAAAGTGGAAACAATCATTTTGAACTTACAGATTCTCCCCCTTCCCCCAGATTATCACTATGTTGTTAGGTACTAGTCCATGCTTGACAAAACAGTAACTATCAATATTTTCAACATCAAGTTCAAATGTGCAGACTGCTCCTCCCATTGGGTGGTCCTGGTCCTGACCGACAGAGGGCGACGGGCACTGGGAGGCAAGAGGAGGGTTAGAGAGCAAAGAACGTGGCATTGATGTTAGAGAAAGGAACCTGGGCTGTGATGTCAATCGATCCTGAATCTGCAGGAAACTTGCCAGGTGCCCTTGGGAGCTTCATTTGCTTTCTCAGAGCCTCCATTTGTCCCTTATAAAATGCAGGACAAATACCTCCCTTGCAGGCTTGTGAAGACCGCAGGCTGCAGGCAAAGCACCGGGTGTTTAACAGATGCTGAGGACATGGTAGCTAGAAGTATCATTATCGTGACTACAGTGGCTGAACCAGCCTCCATGCACTGTTCTGCGCTCATGGACTAGAACCATGAACTCATGGTTCAGAAAAGGAAGGGGCCTCAGAGATGAGCCCATTCAACCACTTAAACCGGGCAGAACTTGGTGGTGTGACAGGCATTGGTGGGAGCCTGGGCCGTTGTGCTCTTGGACTTCACTCTCCTCCAGCCTCCTGTGCCTGCGGGACAAAAGACAGGGGCTCTTTCCTTGGCGGGGCAGGAATCCCCTAAGCGCTCCAGCATGCACAACCCAGGGACGGCAGGCAGCAGGGCAGAGCCCCACACCTGGATGGCATGGGCAGCCTGGCTCAGGGGACTTCAAGGCATCTTCCTTCTGCCCCTGGTCACAACACATCCACAGACCCTCGCAACGGCATCTGAGCGCCTCCACTCCACAGAAGAGGAAAACTGAGGCTCAGACTCTCCCTCAAGGCCACACACCTGGTGAGTGACTCAGAAGAGCTGAACCCAGGTCCTGTGACTTTTAACTGTGATTTGTCCCTAGCGTCCCACCACTCTGCTTAGGGACAAGCACTAGGCACCGGCAGCAATAAGGCAGAGAGGCTGAGAAAAATCCTTCAAACTGGACGCTGTGAGGAGAGTCAGCTCAGATGGTGGGCTCTCCGGGAGAGGATCTAAAAGATTAATCAAGCAGCAAGATCTATTAGGGACACCGGAGGAATGTCAAAAGCTGCAACGCTGAGATCTGGTACCCGCAGACAGACAGGAAAGCATGTTTATAATCTATTAAAGATTCAGGGGTTTTACTGGAGAGAAGAGCGAGTGAGCAGGAAAGATCAGTGCAGGGGTAGAGTCAGGAGGAAGGGCGGACTGCGCTGTGTGGGGAGACTGACGCCAGCCTGCCCTCCCGGGCTGCTGTCCTGATGGCCCCAGCACCTCCTGTATAACATATGCTTCACTGAGCTCATTTGCCATGTCTAGTTTTTTCTGTTCTGTTCCTCTTTTCTTTCGTTCTGAAAAATTCAACTGAGATTCTTTTTCTTTTAATTTTTTTAAAGTTTTATTTATTTTTGAGACATAGAGACAGAGCGTGAGCAGGAGAAGGGCAGAGAGAGAGGGAGACGCAGAATCCGAAGCAGGCTCCAGGCTCTCAGCTGTCAGCACAGAGCCCGACGCAGGGCTCGAACTCACAGACTGGGAGATCATGACCTGAGTCGGCCGCTTAACCGACTGAGCCACCCAGGCACCCCTCAACTGAGATTCTTGATTTCCCCAAGTTCAGGTGTGTCTCAAAGTGTTTCCTGAACCATCAACTTCTTGAGTGTTCAGGGCCACTTACAGGCTGAGGACGCTCCAGGGCACAGGTAGGAACTTCTCCCTCTTCCATCTCTTTCCATCACCAGTCGCTGCTCCCCCACCTGCCCTCCCTACCCCATCCCCCCAGCCCAACAGGTGCCCATGCGATATCCCAGAAACATACTAAGCAATGGTCAGTTACCCCAGAAGTGTAATGTTGTACACATGCCTTTTATTTTATTGCACAGGCTCATGACAATGGCAGTTCCTGGTGGTCCTAAGTGTGCCTGCTAAGGCTGGGGCCAGGTCCTCCCAAACATACATCTTCCTCCTAAAAGCATGCCATCCTTGTGGAAGAAAAGACGTGGTCATAAATTACAAACATTTGGGGTTTCATTCTGGAGTGTCCAAACAGGAGGGAGTGATGGAGAGGCAGACCCAGCAACTCTGAAGCAGAGGAGAGCGGAAGTATTATTACCAAAACATTGATGGAAAGGAAAAGCCACCAGAGTCCCCTGCAACTGGAAATGGCACCAAGTGTGAGAAGACAGACTCCTGAAGGGGGCCTGGTGTCCCAGAGGGGAGCCTGAGGACAGTTAGAGAAAGAGAAAAGGTCACACAAATATGCGGCACGATGTGATGGAGATCAAACAAGCCTGTGGGGAGATGGCACCCAGGGTGTGTCATTCACTTGGGAGCTTGGGACTTCACTTCTCTAAGCCTTAGCTCCTGGTGTACAGTGATGACACACCCACCCCAGGGAAAGTTTTTAGGCTACTATGTAACGACCCCTACTGCCAGGCATGTAGTGGGCACCAGGCATAGATAATACTCACCAAAACCCTATGAGGAGCCACTATGTAATGGACTCACTCATGAGGAGGCCGAGGCACAGAGAGGTTGACTAAAGTTGCTGCAGCCTGTGCGGAGGTTTGAACCCAGTCCTGCCAGATGTCCTTGTCACCAGGCCACAACCATCACCATGCCACAACATCTCCTGACCGGTACTGTTCTGAGCACGGAGGTATTCATAAGCCTCCAGCTGTTGCTCAGGTCCCGCCTGTGCCCTGTGCCCTGTGTGGACCCACATGCCCCGCCTCAAGTCACCAACCCGAGAAGCAGGTGCTACTGAGCTGGGATCCAGCAGTTGGAGTGACCTGCTTAGAGGAAAGGGGCAGGCTGCTGCTCCTGGGCCAACTACTGGCTGGGCCACCACAGGGGAATCCCGACAGGGGCTCCCACTTACTGCCAAGTGAAGGTATGATTTCCATGAGGCTCTGGGAGGGGCAATTCGTGAACACCATTCCTAAACAGAAAGCTATGCCCGTCCCTCTGATTCCTTCAGACCCACACACACTGCGGAGGTCAGACTGAGGCACAGCAACGGAATGGGCTGTCTTCTCTAGATGTTTCACTTCCTGAACTCTACGGCCACAAAGGCCAAGGGAAACACAGCTCTAAGACATAAAGTGAGGGTGGCACCGGAGTCCTGGGGGAACACTGTCCCCGAGGGAGTGACAATCTGTGGATTCCCAGGTGCAGGGGCATGTGACACATTCTCCATCCCTCCCCATCTTTGGTCCCATCTCACCAGGTCAAGGTTCCAGCCCTGAAGAGGCCTCAGCGAGACCACCATCTCTTCTCCTCATTCCCCCAGACACCAACACCCGCCCTAAAGCTGATGCCTGTGAGGAAGAATGAGGGGGGCAAAGCTCTTGGCCAACGGACCTTTCCAGAATGTCAGCTGCCTTAGGACAGGGACGGTGAACATACCACCAGCATTTAGAATCACAGATTTTGTTTTCAGAGCTGAGAACATCCAATACGTTCCTGGTTCAGTTCTACATAAGAAAGCCTGCTTCCAGCCATGAGGAAAAAGAAGACAGCCAAAAGGTATAAAATGCCAAACCTCTGCCTGGCCTCTAGGTCCAAACCCAAGTCTTTAGAAGAGAAAAATGCAAACAGTATGAGAAGTATGACAACTGTAGAATCAGAAATTCCTTTTAATCTCATTTCATGGGCAACACTGATACACTGTAAGGCATGAAATTTTTATTTCATGTCAATTTCACTGGGATTTCACACGCAGATTAATTTGTTCATCCACATAAACATATACGGCTCCTAGGTCTTGCCTCAACATCTGTCCTCACTTAGTATTACAGAAATCCTGCGTCTCATTAAAGACACTCAGAGTTGCTGAGATCTGCTACTCCATTATCTGCCATATTTTCATTGTTGAACACTTTATTAAGTTCCTGTGTTCTGGGAAGGGGCTTCGTGAGCCCTCAGGGCAGGGCAGGGAGCCGCCTAGAAACCTGGCTGGGTACTGTGGTGGGCAGCAGATGGCCTCCAACCCCTAAGTCCTTGTGAAGTCCCCTCCCCTGGAGAATGGGCTGACCCTGGGGATGGCCTTCTCAGGAACAGACGACAGCTAAAGTAACAGGCACACTACTTCTGGGATTAGGTTAGGAAAGACTGGGACATCCCTCTTTCTGGCTTGCATACTTTGAAGCAAGCTGCCACGTTGGGGAGCCCCACGTGACAAGGAACTGAGCACGGCCTCGGGTCAATGGCCTGCCCACAACGACACGAGGGAGCCCAGAGGAGGGTCCAGCCCAGTTACGCCCAGTTGTGCCAGCAGCTCCTGCTGACTCTTGATCACTGACTGTGAGAGCCTGTAGTCAAGGACCTACCTGGGCCATGCCTGAGTGCCTGCCCTGCAGAAAATGAGATTATAAACATCCTTTTAGGTCACTAACTTGTGGGTAATTTGTTATGCAGCAATAGGCAAGGAATACAAGTAGCCTTAATTACCTGGAAAAACAAGTTCGGCAGCCATTGCCTCTCAGTGCCACCGTCTCCCTGTGAAATTCTACCACCAAGGTCCCTAGTACATCTCTATGTCACAAAACTATTGGAAAGTTTTCCATCTTTTTTTAAAATTTTTGTATTAATGTTTATTTATTTTTGAGAGAAAGAGTGACAGAATGCAAGCCAGGAAGGGGTAGACAGAGAGGGAGAGAGGGAGACACCGAATCTAAAGCAGGCTCCAGGCTCTGAGCTGTCAGCACACAGTCCGATGTGGGGCTTGAACTCACGAGCTGTGAGATCATAACCTGAGGCGAAGTCGGACGCTTAACCAACTGAGCCACCCAGGCGCCCCCATCTTTATCTTACTTGTTATCTCTGTAGCACCTGACATTGAGGGCCACATATTTTATTAAATACTTGGTTCTTTGCTCTTGGCTTTGGTGAAAGCACCTTAGTGTGGCTATTCTCTTCTTAGGCTGTCTCTTCTGGATTTTCCTTTTCTTTCCTTCATCTAAAATTCTGGTGTTTCCCCCCGCCCCCCCAAATTCTCTTAAACCATCTTCTCTTCAGTCTCCTCTTTGGATTACTCAATTTTTTCCCAAGGCTTCAATTTCCTATCTGTTTTCTAATGACCCCAACCCTATCCCTAAGCCTGATGAGGACCTTCCCTTGGATGTCCCCATGAGGTGACCTCTTCGCCCACCCTCTGCCTCCAGCACCTCGGCCAAGCCTGCTAAGCCTTTCGTGTCTCCCAGATCACCATCTACTGTGTGCCCAAACCCAAGAGAGAGTCTTCAATCCTGCCTCTCCCCCGCCCCCCAGTCTAATTAAAGGCCTAGTTCCGCCAATCCTTACTTAACACTCCACCTGGCTGTTTCTCTACATTCCCATCATGTCTTCTCTGGATGACTGCAGCAACTTCCAAGCTGGCTTTATCCCCTTCCAATCTATCCTGCAAGCTACAGCTAGAATGATCTTTCCATCCTGCCAATTTTTAACACGTTTTAATGCTGCCCAACTGCTCACAAAATAAAGTTGAAACTCCTAATCGCGGCTTACCATCCTGGTGACCCAGCACCACTCTGACTCCTCCCCTCCTAGAAACAAGTTTCTGCCATGTTCTGCCTGACCCACTCCTTCTCTCTCTGGACTTCTCTGCAGGCAAGGCCTCCCTCCCGCATTTCTGAAGTGCACTCTCCTCTCTTCCAAGGCCAGGCAATCTTCTCTTCTTCTAATCTTGGCTTGGAAGTTACTTTCCCTGGAAAGCATTTCTTGATCTCCCAAGGCTTTTCAAGTGTGTTCCCCTAGGACACTTCTGTAATCCATCACCAAACATCGTGAACTTACTTTTCTGTCCCCTCTACTGTTAGCTGTAGTGAAAGCAAGGACACATTTGTAGTTGTGATCTCAGAACATAGCACGGTGATTAAGCACAGTAGACATACAACACTTATCTGAAGAATAGTGATTGCGTGAGTGAGGGAGGAAGCAGATGAGCTCCCACTGGGGCATAGCCAGAGGTGACACTGTCCTTTGCCAAGTTACGAGTGACACCAGCTCAAGGGAACTGCTGACCTATAAGTTGAGCACGGTGCCAAGGTCAGTCATACAGAGAAGAGATAACAAGCAAGTTATCAAAACTGAAGCTGGAGTATGCAGCCACGGTGGCAAAAACAGGGAGCTTTGGGCGAAGGCTGTCCTGGGAGACAGCTGGGACAGTCACGTGATGCCTGTGCAGAGTTCTGGCATGTTCTTTGTAGCACTGGAAATACCTGGCTATGTTTAAAGGGCTGGAATGTTCTTTTGTTTACCGAAGTCCCAGGGATGAGGAACAAGGCTTCCACAAGGGAGATGGGACAGACTAAATGCTACCTGACTGGGCTGCCAGACATGGCTCAGACACCCTCTTCACCTGGACCCATGCTGTCCAATGTGGGTGACGCCAGGCACTAGAGTGTGAAATACACACAAGATTTCAAAGACTGTGTGAAAAAGAATGTAAAATAGCTCATCACACTCATGGCATGTCAAAATGCTACTTGAGTATATTGAATTAAATAAAATTTATTATTAAAATTAATTTCACTTGCTTCTTTTGCTTTTTAAAATGTGACTAGTAGAAAATTTTACATTATCTATGCGGCTTACATCCATTTCTATTGGACGTCATTGTCCTCGGCATTACTGAACCTTACTTAGCTTGTATACAATCCAATTTCAGAGTTTAGCATTAGTGTCAGGCAGTGGTTTCTAGATGATGGGTTCTTTTTGTATGAGTAAAATAAAACAAAAAATTATAAAGACCAGGGTGCCTGGGTGGCTCAGTTGGTTAAGTATCCAACTTCAGCTCAGGTCATGATCTCACGGTTCGTGAGTTCGAGCCCTGAGACAGACTTTCCGATGTCAGCACAGAGCCCATTTTAGATCCTCTGTCCCCCCCCCCTCTCTCTGACTCTCCCCTGCTTGCGCACTCTCTCTCAAAAATAAGTAAACATTTAAAAAATTATAAAGACCCCTATTAGATTTGCAACATTTTAGTGTGCAGGAGAGGATAACTTAGAAAAATCCCATCCTCTAATATCATTTCATAAAAGAAAGGGTGTTCAAACACTAGAAAAGGCTGCAATTTCCTAATAATTAAAAACTCTTTAAAATGTAAGATTAAGCTTCGAGAAAATCTTTCTCATGGCCTCTTCTCTCCCCCAACACCGAGGATCAGATTTGCACTGATTCACATGTGAAAGAAAGTACACCTCAAAGTCCGTCCGCTAAATTATGATGAGCCTGTGTTTGACCACCCCCGCCAGCATGAACACCAGAGACTGAGGACAGGCCATCTCCACTCCTTGCTCTGGTCCCGGCAGCCCCAGCTCCATTCTTGGGGGTGCTGATGCTAATATGTCAGTATGGTTTTACCAGTTTCCTATCCCAATTTTTACCTCCTCACGCACTTTTGCTGCCCGTGCAACCTGGGGTCAGGACGCACATCTGACTGGGAAATCCAGATGCCTGGGGCTGTATTTAGGCCTCTTAGAAATGGCCCCTGCTCCACTCGGCACAGGACCCCTTTCCTTGATTTTTCCAGACAAACTGATTTGGCTCTGTTATGCTGACCAGCTCCTTTGAAAGCAGGGGGACCCTGCGGTCTGCGGGAAACCACGGGTAGGCAGCAGCATCTTCTCTCCAGGATGAGCAACTGCTCTCAGGAGGCGGCAAAGAGGCCTCCCTTGGGTTACTGCCAGGATCTGTTAGCTGGTACCGAGCACCACCCAGATGGCGGCCGCGTGCGTGCGTGTGTGTGCCTATGTGTGTGTGCCTATGTGTGTGTGTGTGCATACGTGTGCGTGCACACACGTAGGGGAGAATGTTCTCAAAAGGCAAATGCAGAGTGTAGCTGGGACCAGGAAGTGTGGAGGTGGGCCAAGGCCTATTTTTGAAGTGTTTCTGAAAAAGATTCCTCGGTGTCTGGGACGAGGGCTCCTTCAAGTCTTATTTTAGCCCTGCTTGAATCACATTACACAATAGTAATAACAGACAACACCTACTGAACCCTGGCTCTGTCTCAGGTCTTCTTCCAAGAGCTTTAGATCTATCTGCACAATGATTCTGAGGTAGGTGCTGGGACTCCTCCTCTCTCATTGTGGAGGGGACCGTGAGGGCAGGTCAGTAGGCAGCAGAGCCTCAATCTAAAACCAGATGGGCTGGCTCCCGACTCTCTGCTCTCACAGGCTCCACTACGGGGCCCTTGGATGGTCATCCAACCTGCGGGCTCCCAGCCTTTATTTCACATTGGCCTTTCTCCCTGTCTTTGGTCTTGAAGGGCACATGATGGAAGGTTCTGGAAGAATGGAAAAATCACAAGTATCTCACCTGCTAAAGAATGGCATCTCCCTTTGATGCTCCCTGAGCTATTTCCTGATATTTCTCAGACTTTGCAGCTAAAAGATCAGAGAATACTTAGTCCTGCCTTTTACCTTTTGCCTTCAGTCCTCAGAATGAAGCAGCTGAGATAAAACCTGTGTCTAGTGACTCCAGAGATGTGTCCAGGCCCAGCCCACTGAGCTCAGGAATGGTCTGATGGAGGACCAAGTGTCCCTTACCTCTTCTTCTCCGGGGGACTGACAACGATGTGCCCCTCTGGAAGGTCTGAGGTAGGGAGGCAAAAAGCAAAGGCTTCCCATACCTTTCTAAGCCCTCCTAGGCAGTCCATCCAACCATCCCTGAGTCAGCCCTGCCCCACATTCTGCCTCCCCCACTCCTTGTATTCTCACTTCCATCTGCCCAAGCTAGGTCCACACCCTCGTGACAGCTCCCAGACTATTCTTCCTACCTGTAGAGTCTCCCCTCCATCTCCTTCCTCCCCGAGTTCCATGCTAATCTCCCTAACACACGCTTCACACACCACAGTCCCTACCCTCACTCTGTTCCTTGAAACCAAGCCCTGACCGCATCCCAAGGCCTCCCCATCCCTCAAACCCCTACCCTTGCTCCGCAGTTCCCCTGCCTGAACCTTCAGCCCTGCTAACCTGGTCCACTCACTCACCTCCGGCACAGCCTCCACACGCCTCCCCATCCCCCACCCCCTCATCTCCCTGTCTAGAGCTGCCTAAATTACAGCTTTTGTGCCACCCACGCCGGCCTCCATGCTTCTCACGGGAGTTACTCCTGTGTCTGCAAAGCTGTACTGTCTTCTCCACGGGCAGGGCCCAGTTTTCTACTTCTTCATGTTCTTAAGGGCAAGTTAGTCAGCCAACCAGAGTCAATGTCCTCATCTTTAAACTGGAATCACAGCAAGGTGGCTGGAGGCTTAGCTGGGAGAACAGATACGAGGTGCCTACCATGTGTCAGGGGAATAGTTTGGTCAATAAACATTGGCTGATTACGGTCCCGGGTTTATGTGCTAACACAGAGAATCCTTTGTTGAGTGAAGTTGGTTTTAAATTTCCCATGATTTGATTTTCTCCCTCTGTTCCGGAGGATTCTTTCCCACACCTGCACTCCCAACCCTCATGTTTTCAGCGGACAGTTTGAAAGTGAATCCAGTGAGATGCGCTTGGAGCCCACAGTCCCTCCGCTGGTACCGATGAGAGATGGAGAGCCGGGCACTGAGCCAGCATGCCCGCCCCAAGTCGCTCCAGGTCACAGGGTGGGGGAGACGGATGTGTGTCCCTCAGGGTAATGAGTGCGCAGAACTGAGCCCGAGAGTAAGGAGGAGCTGCTGAACTTAGCCCAAGGCGGTGAGATGTCTTTCTGGAAAGCACTCCCTGACCCCACCCCAGGCTCCTGAGAGGTGAAGGAGTGCCCTGAGCAGACACAGCAGCAAAGATGAACAGGCATGAAGCCTTGAGCACAGCCCGGTAGCTGCAAGCCCTGGCTGGCTGAGAGACATTTGAAAGATTTCAGCCCGAGCGCAAAGTGTCTGTATTTGGAAAGCTCTCCATGGAGGAAGAGTGGAGGACGGACTGGTGAGGGGTCGGTGCCATGCTGGAGGGCCGTGGCGACTGCTGCACTCACCTAGGTATGAGGGGACAGCCACTGAGCGTGGCAGCAAGGCCAGGGTCCAAGGGCTATCTAGGAGACAGATTCGATAGAATGAGGGTGGACAAAGTGGGGCTCCGAAGGTTTGGGCATGGGTCAGAGGTGAACAGTGGGACCTATCCTGAGACGGGGCAGGTGAGAACAAAGGGAGTGCCTGCTCTCTCTTGAGAGAAGGTTACAGCAGGCTCGGTGAGGCTTGGGGTAAGGACTAAACGATATGTCCATCTGACAAATCAAGCGGAGACGCAGAAGAGCAAAGACTCAGGGGAGCAGACGGGACACCGCCTACTCTGGCTAGTGTCAGGGTCATGATGAGGGTCAGGTAGGGGCAGAAGGTGACAGCTGTCTGGATACATGCGCTTCAGCCAAACATAAGGGTTCCTTCCTGCTGCCTCAGGGACACCAAGGATAACCACGGCGCCATCAGCCGATCTTGCCCTTGTTACTCCCACGGAACCCCGGCTGCTACGTGACTCCACGGGTCCCCCTTCTTCTGCCACATCGTGCATTCTTCAGCTGCTTTTCCAGCCCGCTGCTCACGTCACTCCATCCCACTGTCTGTCACCCTGGCCAGCACCGGCTTTCCACAGCCGCCTGCCCACAGCTGTCACCTCCTCTGCTCTTTTCATCTCCCGTCAGACGCAGTTGCACTTCCTGGCCCCCGGCCCCTCCATCTCTCCCTCTGCTGGCCTTGGCTTCCATCCCCACTATTTTAAAAGCACACATTTCACCAGACGCGGCATCGCGATTGCCTCATTGCTTATTTTGCGCTCCGGTTTTTAAAGTAAGTTTGACATTCAGGCGAGTGAAGTGTTTTGGCGCCAGGAGCCAATGCTGAGGCAGGAAGCTCTGTGCAGAACTTCTCTGCCCGCACCCTCTCCACCCCCGCACCACCTTGTTCTTGGAGCACACCCCAACTCAGAGGTGGGGGACGGGGCACAGAGCCAGGACCTCTCCAAACTCATTCCCGCAGCTCCTTGCTCCCTCGGGGCTGGTGCCCTTTCCGCCCTGCCTCCCGAACCTGCTGCGGAGCCATGGAAAAGGTCACAGGGCCTGGGTGCTAATGCCGGTCCTGGTATTAAGACCATCCTAACAACTCATCACCATAGCTAACAGACACAAGTGCTTACTAGGGGTTAAAGACTGTGCTCAGCGTTCGACCTGGATTATTTTGCCTCACCCTGATAGCAACTCTGGATACCGTTATTATTCCCATTTCACAGATGACAAACTGAGGCTTGGGGAGTTTGAGTAACTCACCCGAGGAGCAGCCAGTAACCGGCAGGCATGGCGCAGCTCAACGCTCACAGGGTGAGGAGACCTAGACTTGCCGCTCCGTCCACCAGTTACAGTGCCTGGGCTCCCTTTCCTCCCCTGTGAGGTGGCGGTGACCCCTTCACCCAGGCGCTATTGAGAAGGTCACGTGACAGGGATGCGAGCGAGCTCTGTGAAGTCTCCTAGAGCTGGGACGTGTGGTCGCTCTTGTTCTGAGGACTTGCCGAGGTTCCGATCTTACTTAGGAATTGTGCCCGGTCCCCGAGCCTCTCAGGACGTCCTCAAGCCCATTCTACTAGCCCCGTTTCCTCCTGGTCCTAGAGGCACCTGTGGTACACCATACCAGCCAATCGTGGCTCTGGGGGGGTAATGGTGACCGAACATAACAACGGCAATAAAGGGACTGCTCTAAAGGTCCTGCAGGCCCTCTAGTCCCCTTAGGAGGGGAGGTGTGTGAAGGGAAAGATTTATCAGGGCCGTGGGGGAGGGGAGGTGCTGCTGAGCTGGAGGGAGCCGGGCTTCTGGAAAAAGCCTCCAATCAGATTCAGTTCCTAAGTCAGTTCCTGCACATTTTTACCAGTAGAAGGATGTCCAACCAGCAAACAGGGCTTGAAGTGACCTTAATATGCATCTCTGAGCTCCCTCCCTCTCCTTCCCTGTGAGGAAACAGATACCCTGATGGCTGAAGAGTTGGCCACTACCTTGGACAGGACCCAGGGCTTCCCACGCTCAGCCCGGGGGCTCCCCTCCATTTTCTCACACTGCCATGATGTGGGAGAAAATGTCAAAAAACAATCAGAAGAGAAGCAGGTTACTGAGGACGGATTAAGAATCCGGCTTCTTGCTTGGTTCTTGGGCAAAGGACCTCAAAAGGTGAAGAGAGCAGATACCAAACACTTGACTGGGTACTGGAGCAGCCCGTGACCTTGCGAAAGGTGCTCTACGTCACTGATCCGCAGGGAAGGCAAACCGAAACCGCAGTAAGATAGCACAACGCAGCTTCTCAAGGCCTCAGGTGAGACCGACAGACAACCGCCAGCGCCTGACTGCAAAATGCGCAGCCACTGGACCTCTGATGTGCTGCGGGTGGGATGGAGACAGGTGTGGCAGCTTCACTGGGGGGTTTGCAGCATGTACTGATGCTTCTCGGGACACATACACGTGTTCACCAAAAGACAAGTACAAGATTAACCAAAGGAGCACTGTTCGTAAGAGCCCCACACTGGAAAAACCCCAGATGAGCATTAAAACTAGAACAGATATACACCTTGCAACATACTCCTACAAAGGAATGCTATACAGAGGTGAGAATAAACACGCCGTGTCTCGCAAAATGTGGCTAGATTTCCCGCACGTAATTTTGAGGGAAGCGAGACACACAAGAGCGCATACCGTGGAAGTCTATTTATATAAAGTTCAAAAACAGGCGCTGCTAGTCTATGGCATTTGAAGTCTGGATCGGGTTACCTATGGGGGGGGAGTAGGTGTGGGGACATAAGGGTGGTTCTGGCTGGAAAACTCAGAGTCTTTTTTTTTGTTGTTGAGATTTTAGTTTTAAGTAATCTATATTCAACATGGGGTTCGAACTCACAACCCCGAGATCAAGAGTCACATGCTCCACCGACTGAGCCAGCCAGGCACCCCAAGGGTCTTCCTTCCCTTGATGGAGATGTTTGATGTAACAATGTGGACATGCTCCCTCTGGAACTTTCTTCAAGCAGTCCATGTACGAAGGGTCAACTTTTCTGTATGTATGTGCTACTTCGATTCAAAGTTTACTTAAGAAAAGATGGAGAGAGGTTCTGGGTCTTGGTGTATATTTTGGTCTGGCAGGGATATATCAAATCTGCCAAAGTGAAGGAATTCAATACAGCCTATGACATAGGCAAGAGCCACAACCAAGTTCAATGATGCCTTCTATTCCTCTCAGAACTCCAGCTGTCCAGGTGCCCATGACAGCACTAAAGAGAACACCCCAGAACACAGAGTGCAGATCCAGGGTCTCCTCCTCAGCCTTTTGCCTTCTTAAAAGCGTACGCCCCAAAAACAATTAGAAAAAAGATAATTTGGAGGAGAGGATGAGGTCACCTTCCCTTTGGTGTTACTGGCCCCTGCGAGCACAGGTCGGGGCTTGTTCTCAAGGCTAGCTTATGGGAACAGTCTTCCCGGGGGGGAGTGGCCCACTGCTGAGAAGGTCCTGGTGGCCCGTGGAGGGTACTAAGGAACTTCCAATCATCTAGCTGGCAGATTTGCCTACTTGGGGAATCTCAGCTCCGTGAAAGCTAGTGTTGGGACGGCTCTGCTGTTTTACCGATATGTCCCTAGGTGAGAATGAATAAAGGAAACCTCATTCAAAATACACAGTCCAGCAGGAAGAAGGAAGATTTCCTCTCAGCCCGGCAACAGCAAGCCGCCCTTACCTGCAGCCAATGAGAAGCCACCACCACTTCAAACTCTCATTTTCCTCCAATGAACGTTTGTTCAGAACGACCCCTCCCAACTTCCTCCTTTCTTCTATAGGAAGACGCTCTCCCCTTAATTCTCCACACTTTCCCGTAGTTCCCCATGGTTTGTATGTCCCAAATGGCAATTTCTCTGCTATTCCTGAATAAACTCATTTGCTGCTTGATAACTTTTGTTGTTTAATTTTTAAGGTTGACACCTAATGACTTAAGACTCAATAATTTGTAGGACTAACTTTTCAGGGGAAAGATTTCATTCCAAATCAGTTTCCCATCCTGGGTACTGAACACACTTCTCCATCACTTTCCACATCTCTTTCCATCACCTCCTTCCTCAGGCAGCAAGTAGTAAGGGAGGCAAACCCAGCGGAGGGGGAGCGGTGGGGAGTGTGCCTCCAGAACTAAAGCTGCTTAGTGCCTTTCAAAGGCACACAGGTTCTTCTTGGTCTTGGTGACAGAACACCAGAAGAAACTACGGACTCCATTAACTACCTGAAATATGTTATATCTATGCCTCCAAGCAGAGCTACAAAAGAGATATCAAACTAACTATGAATTGGGAAACAGAGCCCTCACACGTCATCTCTTCTCCTTGTCCCATAGGCACCAGCAAAAGACACACACACACACACACACACACACACACACACACATATCCCTAGAATCTTAAAATTTGAGTTTCAGCCAAGCATTGACTAGTTGTGTGATCTTGGGCATGTCCCTTAAGCTCTCTGAGCCCAGATCTCTTTACCTAGGTGCACGCTTCATCTGCGAGTCCTGCTCTCCTGCCCAATTCTACATTACCAGGACTGAAGCTCAATTCTAAACCCAGCAGTCAGATGGGGGTAAAGTACAGACTCCTTTTCAAGGTCCCCATCAGCAACTTTTCCCTCTGGACCAGTTCTTGCTTCTGGCCTCTCCCACCTCACCCCAGAGCAAACTCCCCACCCCAGAGCAGACATCCTTGGCCTGAGGATGCCAGTGCCTTAAAGCCGAGATCCCACGTCACACTCTCCCTATCCCTGGGTCAGCCCCAGTTCAGGCCAAGTTTGGTTTTGGACATTTCCTGCCCTTCTCTGGGGGGCAGGGAATGCATCGCTGCTGCCTGGCACAGTTCTGCTCAGTCCTTCCCTGGTCCCCTCTTCCCGCTGGCAGGAGCTCAGCTGACCCCATAGGCCAGGGCATCTCCTGGGGCTGCTGAGATGATGAGGAAGTGCCAAGATGAAAGGGCAAGCACCACAATGTTGACTGAATTAACACTAAGCTTCTTATCCCGAATTCAAGACTTGGCTACAATATAACTCCAAGCTTCCCTTCCAGAGTTATTCTCCCCTCCATCATCCACACTCCCAGGAAATTACACTGACTCCTACAAAACACGGTGGCTCTTCCGTCTCCTTGTCTTCGCATATGCTGTTCCCTCAATTTGGGATACCTGCCACTGCCCTACCTGTCACCCTCAATCCCAGCTCGAATGCCGTTTCCTTCAAAAAGCTTCTACCTCCCATCCACATGTAAATGCCTTCCCCTGGGTAGGCCAGCTTAATGCTGTTTTGACATTCTTACAGGAAATCTCCTAACTTGTATAGTTTGCTCATGACCAAGACAGTAATAGCGACACCAAAACCAGAACAGGGCGGGAGATGGGTACGTGGAAATCAAGGACAGGAAGTCTGTGCATTAGCTCCAGAATCAAAACTACGGCCTCAGGGAGTTCCACAGGTGAGTATCAGGAATCAGTCTCATGTGCATTTCCCCCATAGACCATGAGGTCCCAGAGGGTGGGGACCAATTTCTAGTATAGAGTTTGGCATGTGGTTAGTGCTCAAGGAATGCGTCGAATGGAAAAGAAAGGGAAAATGAATGGATGAATGAGATGCATCATGTCAAAGCCAGAATGAGCTGAAACAAGGTGTGAGAAAACATTAGCTAATCTGGTTTGTTCAGATGAATTCTCATCACCAAGTTTTCTTGACGGGTCCCCTTTCAAAGGCTGAGATGCTGCCTCTTCAGGAAATCCGCCTGAAACTCACAGAGCAGGCGATGACGGAGGGACAGGGGCAGCAGGCAAGGACCCAGGGCACCAGGAGTGTAAGGAATCCTGGCCCAGATTCCTTCCCATCTCCACCTCTGTGTTTTCTCTTCCCCTCTTCCCCTGGGGAGAACCCCTTCCTGCACCCAGTATCTGGTACTCAAATAGCCACGCAGGGACGCAGATGCTGTTTTCCTGCAGAACCGCTTCTAGGATATTCAGAAACTCCTCCTGCGACCACCTTCCAAGGCTCCCTGGGACTCCATGATGCTCTGGAGTAAAGCGCACTCAAAGCTACTATCAACAGGCTCACAAACTCCTCTATTGAAAAATGGTGCACAGGAGGGATCAGAACGTAGCAGATGGGGAGAGCATGTTTGCAAAAGCTAAGTGTCTGTGATGGGTTTCTTCTCTCCTCCTCTCCGCCTTGATGTGGAATCACCAACTCTGTGCTAAGCTAGTGGAATAGCCTTGACTCTGAGGGAATATGAACATGTTTTATGCTTAGCTGTTCCAGCCGTAAAGATTTTTATCCCATTACTGCTAAGTGACGAGTACAGGAGAGAAATGATGATGATCTTTGGCAGTCATTCCAACCGAGTAAATACAAGGAGGGGAGAAATGCCGTCCCGGACTGGGCCGCTGCCCCTTCATTTCCCAGGATGAAAAGGAGCAAAGGAAGAATGTCTTCCCGTTGAGATGTATCGAAGTGTGGAATTTTCCCTCCAGGCGAGCGATGGGTATCCCACTGTTTGAACCATTTAGCACTGCACTGGACAAAGGCTGGGAGAGTATGCTGAGGGGAACCATCAAACCCAGCCGGCCAGGAGGAGGTGACCTAATGAGGCTTCCCAGCTGTAACGCCTTGCAGCTCACGGCTCATGGGCACAGTCCACCCTGCCACCTGCTCCCCTGCAATCAAAGTAAACCCATAATAAGTATTGCTAGGCAACAGCAAAAATATACGTTTGCTTTATCAAAATATTTCCTCCCTTCTTGAGGGGTGTGCCTCTGTTTAATGGCCTCTTGTCTGCCAGATGTTTTATGTGCTACTTGGATGATGGCAAATCCAGCTGTAATCACCAAAATGTGGTGACAGTGGTTGGGGGGGGTGGGACACCTGGAAAATGAGGACTATTTGTTGGACCAGTCAGGGCTTGATAAACAGGAGAGCTCCCGTGGGAAATCTTCTCAGACTCACCCCAGCGAGATGCTTTCTCTCCCTTACACCGAAACAGTTATGCCACACTACACCCACCCCCTGAGATAGGCAGCCACGTCTTTATTCTTGTGACCCCACAGGGCCTAGGAAGTGCCCTGGGAGCTAAGGCTCTCATAGTCATTAACAAGACTGTGGGTCTCAGGGGGAAAATGTGGCTCTGATGCAGGTACAACAGTTGGGTTCCCACGGAAGCGGGCGGGAGAGGCGAGTGCATGTATGCGGCTGCATCTGGAATGAGAAGACCGAGCGCAGAAGAACGCACTCATGTACAACGCAGCCACTTGTGCACTGATAAAGCTTCAAGGCTGTCTAGTCCAAGTGCAATGAGAACACAAAACCGAGAAAGGAGCGGGGATGTGCATAAGGTCATTGCCGGTCACCTGGTCCCCACGCCTTTCACAGGCCCTGGACCAGGGATGGGGAAACTGAGCCATAGCCAAGACGAGTCTAAAGGCCAATGACAGGAGGTTTCAATCTCAAGACCGTGAAGATTGTGTTAGGTCAAATGCGGGCGGGCACGGGAAGGTGAGGCTGTCAAACCCAAAGGGTGAGTGGGCAGGGGATCCACTTGAAACCACAGTTACTCACTTTCTAAACTATCCTGGGTGTGGACATCACTCACTGGCTCCCGCACAAAGCCCGGGAATGGGGAGCTCCAAGCCTGCCTGCTGGCCTTGGTCATTCCACTCTCCAGGTCAGCCTGGCCATCTCCACAAAATACCCTGGGCCCCCTGGCTCGGAGGACCAAAAGAACAAGGTGACTGTTCCATTCTGTATGGGGAAATGAAGCCCCCGGCCTCTCTGGGGCTGCCTTCCCACGCTGCCATGCCACGACATGCTGGTCAGGGGCTCCATGCTACCAGCATGTTTGGCTTTTCCATTGGCCCAGCCGCCTGTTGGGTTAAAACTTCGGCAGCCTCGTCCTCCCCCCCCACCCCCAACCACCTGCTGCCTTCCTCAGTCTCATAGCACCTTTGGATTCCTGAGCAATGCCCCCCAATGCCCACCTATCAGCAATGCCTGCTCTAATGCCCAGCTAATAGTTCTGTCTCAGGTGCTGTCCACATGCGTCCTATAAATCAGAATCCAATTACTGTGGTAAGAAAATTGGAAGCAAATTTAATAAGCTCAGGCCACTCCCCCATGCTGTTTCTTCACTCTTCTCTTTCCAGTAATGAGAACTCTTTAAGGGAAAAACGTCTTTTTCCTTTCACTGAGTCTGTTCTCCTGCCCCCTCATCTAAAGCCCCCGAGGATGGAGGGAGAGGGCAAATGGGGCTTCTTCTTGGCCCTTTTCCCTCTTTGCACATGAAGCAGATAGGAGGAAGTAGCCAAGGGTCTCTGCGGGCTTAACCTCCCTCTAATTTGTTCAACGAACGTTTCTTGAAATCCTATCCCACACCAGGCTCTGTAGTAGATGCTAGCAAAGATGAGTCTCCCCAGAAGGCCAAAGGCCTTGTCCTGTTGCTGGGGCTGATAATGCCTGTTGATGTTTCCCTCCTGAGAACTCCGCTAACAAGCCGGGCTGGATTAACAGCAATGGCGTTCCCTGCAACTTTGCCCCTCAGGAGACATCTGGCGATGTCTGGAGACATTTTCAGTAGTCACAACGTGGAGGCAGCTACTGGCATCTAGTGGGTGGAGACCAGAGATGCTTCCCAGCACCCTACAATGCACAAGACAGCCCCCACAGCAAAGTATGATCCAGCTCCAAATGCTAGACCTGGTCTGTAGGATGTAGGGCACCAGCGGTCACAACTGATCAGAGCTGCAGCAGGCAGGACCCGAGAAGGGCCCCAGGGCTCTGCAGGGAGACCCCAGGCACTGCATCGGGATGAAGTCAAGATATAGGGAGGCTGGAAACACAGGATTAAGGGACTTATCTGGGGGTTTTAACCTCCTGGACACAGACTCCCTGGGAGGCAAAGGCTGGAAGTAGGAGATCCTGGAGCCAGAAGGTCACCCCCCGCCCCTCTGCCCCAGTGGGGCCCATCTGAGAGCAGAACATTGGGCTTTGCTGGTGGTTACTGGAATTCTCATTAGCACAAGAGTGATATGGTCACAGGGTCGGCCCCATACCAGACCTAGCCCGGAGACGGCCTCTCCTGGTGCTAGCCTGGGGCTTTGCACACGGTCGGAGCTCAGCACCCCTGCCACGCGGCCTGGTCCCTTGTGCTGGCCTTCATTCCCAATTACTTGTTCTCCCCGCTTCCTGTTCGTTTCAGGTCAAGATTCACAAATCTGAAGTTCTCTGAGCAATACAACCCCAGCTCCCACAGGGCAAGGTTAGCGTCCCGAGGCAGACGTACGGCTGATAGAATTTTCCTCTCTGTCTTCCCAAAGGGGGCCTGGATTTCATCTAAGTCCTCTCTCCTCCTCTTGCTGCCATGCCAGCAGATCACACTTACTTCACAAATGCAACACACTGCGGAGCGCCCTGAATAGGGCCCAGGAAACGTGGATCCTTGGCAATGGTCTCCGTTCTTCCCCCACAACCAGCACATATGTCCGGCTCTCATACACTGCTTTCACTTCTGCCTCTCGGATCGCAGATCAGGGTGAACGCAGAAACTTGTCCTGCTCAGCGCACCCCCTCGAACCTGTCTGCTCAGTGAACCCCCACCGCACGCCCTCCTTCTGCAGGTCGGGGTACAGCTCTCACCCCGAAGCACCTGCTCCTTTCCTGGCAGGAGGCATCCATTTGTCCTTCTGGAGGGGCTCGCCATCTGGACTCAGGACAAGGAGGGACCTGCCTGGGACCAGTAGGGCTTCTCAGCCTTCTGTGTTCTCTTTGCTGTGCTCCTACATGTAGTCTCTACGCAGGGAAATAAAATGATCTAATTTTTAAAGAAAATTTTATCAGATGCCAGGGAACAGGATACGTGCTGGGGAAGTTTAATAGCAATAATACAAGACTCTGACTTTAAGAAGCTTTCAGGCCGGCAGCAGGGAGTGTTCAAGGCATAGCCGGTGCCCTGGATCTCTGGCTGTGGCGGTCTTCCTGCTGCTAAGGAAGAGTCTTGTGGGTACCATAAGGGGAGAGTTAAGTTTACAAACCCTCAAAGTTAGAAGAAGCCACAGATGCCTTATAGCTCATCGCTCTGGCTTTTAGTTATGTGGGGAAACCAGGACTCCAGCTTCTTTTATGAATGAGGGTCATTGACAAGGCCTGGTTGAGCTGCTCTACAGGATACATGCTATATAGGTCAAGGATTCTGAGTTGCAAGGTCTTGTTGGGGAAACTGAGTCCACCAGCCTTCACGGACTGCCGACTTAAGCACCACCAGACTGCCCAGCCTCATAAGTCATGAAGATTCGTAATGCCCTGCTCATAAACTCCGGAGTCCACAAGTGGGGACCCGCGGACGTGAACGAAGGTAGAAAGCTAGGAAGCTCACGAGAGCCATATGGCTTCTCAGCGTAACCAGGCCTTCAAGCCCCTCTACCCCACACATGCCAGTCTGCCATTTGGAGCTGGTGCAAAGTGAAATTCCTGCAGGAGAGGCAAACATGGGCCACTGGGCCACTCGCACAGCGGGGTCTCCCAGTTGTGGGCTGGGAGGCCAGCACAGAGGAGCTGGGGTCGAGGCTGACCTGCCGACTCAGGCTGCACCAGGAAGCAAAGGGCCCCTTCGACTCCAGGAAGGATTGGTAATGAGGCAACGTGCCTTCCCAAAGGCTCTTCTTGCTGAGAAAGAACCTTTCTGCATTCTTCCAGGCCTGATCTCTGCAGCCCATCTGAAGGTATGGCCTGACCAAGGAGACAGCGGAGGGGAGGTTGTGTGAATGGGCTGCTCTGAAGCAGACAGCAATGGCATGTGAAGAAACCCCTCTGATTTTTTCCATCTCGCAGGACAAAGTGCGCCAGGCTGTCAGAGGAAACCACCTCCCCCAGCGACAGATGAGGCCACCAACCTGACTTCCCAGGGGTCTGTCCATCCTGCCCTCCCTCCGTTTGAAAGCCAGGCCAGGCCGTGGGAATCTGCCAGGGAAAACGGGTCTTTAGTGGTCGGTGATTTCGCAGTGCCCACTGGGTGAAGAAGGCAAAGTGTAGGTGCAGAGGGCTCCCACTTTCTCCCTGCGGGTGCTTGGGGATGGCTCATAGCAGTGAGAAGCACAGAGTGTAGACTACCGCATCACAAACACTTTAGCATCCAGCCAGCAACGGACAGCTTGCCGGCCCCCATTGTGGGCATGCGCACCACGCAAATCAAGCTGCTGTCGCTGTTATGACTGCAGGGAAGGGCAGAGAGTAATAAGGAGAACAGGGAAGTACCTCAAATGGCGAGTGTCCGGGACGGCCCGATTGCTGGAGATCCGCTCGCTTTCCCGCTGGTTGAAAGCATACAGCTTATAGGGATCGTCACCAATGCGCCACTTTTTGGCATTCAGATACCGCCGCTCGTCAAACTGGTCCCACAGGTCTTCCCAGTCAGTGTCCAAATTCTGTGTAGCACAAACGGGCAGTCTGTGAGAATGGCTCCGAGCCCTCCACCAGCCCTCTCTGTCTGTCAACTGCAGAGAAAGAGTTTTTCCTGACACCGTTTAGACCAAAGATGGGGCCAGAGGTAGGACGTTAAAAACACCACCAGCAACAATAACAAACAGAACAACGCAAGGAAGGCGGGTATCATTTATTGGGCTCTATGTAGCAGGTGCTGTACGAGAACCTTTACTCGCTGCTTGTAGTAGTTCTAAGCGGTGGTCAGTTCTCATATTCCCATTACACAGACAAGGAGATGGCCTGAATAGACTAAGTATCTTGCTCGGGATCCCACAATTTGGAAGTGGCAGGGCTGGGACTTGGGTCCTACTCCCTAGAATTGGCCCCACAGGCCAGCTCTCCAGGGTAATTTGAGAATACCTGACCGAAAAACGCCGGCAAAGTAGCCAGCATACAGCAGGTGCAAAATGACTGTCATTTCCCCCTGTGCCACAGGAAGAGATGAGAAGTAGGCCATCCATCTATAATGGTGTGCTACCCACCAGATGGACCCTGGTGTGTTCCCTTCTTCCTCCAACCCAGGAATCTGTGATTATTTTTAACAAGCATCAATGAAGGAACAAGCAATTCCCTCCCCATAGGTGGAGAGAGCACTTTAGAATGTATAAGGTGGCTTCTGTATTCAGGATCTTGTTTCATCCTCCCTAAACTCTGTGCTGGGCTGGGAAGACAAGCTTTCACAAGGGTTTTGGGCTCGTCTGCACAGGTGGACGGTGGCAGAGCCCAAAGCCTAGCTCAGTCTCCTGGGCCCTCCGGGACATTCACAGCACAGGAGGTGAGGGGATTTACACCAGGAGGGAATGGCTCCTGCTCAGAGCCAGGCTGCCTCGTCTGCCCCGCCCACACCACCTCCACAGCCAAGAGGAGACTCTCCACACAGCCAGCAAGGTGTGGGCTTCAGAGCCTCCACGAACTGGATGCTTCCCTAGATGGCCACTGCCCAGTGGATGCTGGCACTGTCACCGCTAAAGGAGAGCCATTCAGCCCTTTCAGGTTCACCAAAGCAAAAAGAACTCTATCTCTGGAAAGAACCTATTGACCAGACTCTGCCCTGGGATGTGGGGGCTGGGGCTGGCATTGTCACCAAGGATGAGATGCTCATTTATGTGTTACTGACCCCACTCGCTGTGCAAGTATGAAAAGCTGCCTGGGTCCTTTCATCCCATTACCAACCAGGATGCCCTCCTGTAGTGGGGAGCCCGACAGGAGGGCCCAGGGCAGGCCCGCACATGCTAGGCAGCCAGGAGGGGCGGCTCGCCGGGGTACACATTTATCTCAGACACCACTTGATTTTATCTAGTAATTGATCTCTCTCTTTCTCTCTCTCTCTTTCTGTTATCTCCTTTTGAAACAGCATTCTCCTGTTAATAGCACAAAATGAAGCTTTGGAAACTAGCGATTTTTATCCAATAATTGATTTTATTAATGTCCCGGGATACTGCAGCTATACTGCAGCTGGGTATGACACCCCCCTCCCCCCAGCCTGTGCTGCGCAATGTCACAGCCTGACAGCTGTCACCCACGCTTGGAACGTCACCACAGAGCAACCCCGACATCCTCCTCTGTAGGGAAGGGCCAGGGGGCCCTGCGTCATATCCCACTGGCTCGTTCCCAATTAGATTCTCCGCAGTTCTCTAAGTGGTGAGCTCCTACGGAGCGCTGTGCTACGGAGGGGAGATGAGGAGATGGAAGGCCCAGCCCCTGGGGGGGGTGTTGCAAGGCTGCAGAGACACGTGCATCAAGACACCTATAACACCTACACCAGAGGGGTGAAGGAAATGGAGAGGGCTTCCTGGAAGAAGTATCAACTGAGTTAGTGCTTGA